>CM067082.1:72955683-82955683 GCA_034008185.1 Gorsachius magnificus | reverse complement strand
TTCCCCCAGGGGCTGAGAAGCGCTCGCGCTGCTGGCGGCACAACGACCTGACGCATTGCCATCACCAGCGCATTCCCGCCACAGCGTCCTTCCGAGACGGGGAAGTGCAATTCATTTCGCAGATGAGGAACTCGCACCCTGAGGCCGGCTGGCTTTACGGAGGTGACAGGAAACCAGAGCAAGTCTCCCAAGTCTCCAGTTTGCCCCGTAACCCCTGGAACATCCTTCCTCTCATCGGGTGCTGGCCTGTGGGTCAGAGGGATCTGGATATCGCTGAGCTCTTATCTAGAGAGAGAAGGGGCCTCGATGAACGCGAAGGTGTCAACCTCTGCTGAAGCGATTAAATAAGACAAAAACCCGCCTGGTCATTCCTTTAACGGTCTCGCTATTGGTGAAGCTGTTCATTAAATACCACTACCATGTGCAAATGAGTGCTTCAAAGAGCTCTAGGTATCCTGCGTAAATATAATTTGTCACTTAAAAAGCATGTGAAGCACACAAGTTTGCACCAGTTCCTAAAAACCAGTCAGCTTTCCCGCTTGATTAACATTACCTCAGAACCAGTATATCTGACAGGCACATAATCTAGGGGAAAAAAGACAAGCCTCCTCTGGGCTTGGCGGATCCGGTTTGGTAAAGCACGCCAACACCTGCTTACCTTTAAGCACAGGAGTAGCACCATTGACTTCTTTGGAAAAACAGGTATGCTCATGTCAAGCTCTGCAGGAGCACTGCTTTTTGGTGTCGAGATGCAGGCAGCCTTTTCAGCTTATTTTTTTCCCTCCCCCCTCCATTTGTTGAAAAGGACGCTAAGCAAGAGCGTGCTTGCAGGGTCAGAGAGCTTCAATGACTCAGAGCTACAAAGCACCACTGTGTTACTCAGACCTTGTAAAAACACACACACAGGTGCTTCTGAAGGGGGAACGAGCAGCATTCAGAGTCCTGTCCTCCAGCTTAAGGAAATATTTATTCTTGGTGCCGTTGAGCAATCGGATGGCAGCAGAAGCTGTGTGTCATGGATGCTAAAATTACTTTCTTGCTCAGATGAATATTCAGACAGACATTTCAGAGAAGATAAAGTTGCATGGGCCTCTTTCCTTTAAAAGAAAAAATCTGGAAGAACAAGCTCGGGGGTTTCCGCAGTCTTTTTCCCATGTCACTTCTGAACAAGAACCTGGGGCCTCAGTGAGGATTGCTCATTAGCGATAATCTTAGTTTTGCAAAAATTGAAACATAAAGGGACACGTCAAGGGACAACTGTCTGAAGATGACACCTTCTTGCTCAGTGTAGCTGTTTCTGGAGAGTATTCAATCATCTGTCATCATTTCACTGAGCAAAGCGCATTTTTTTTTCCCTCAATTTAGTATTGCAGACCCAAAGTCCCTGTGGGACAGCCAACTATGGTGTGGCCTGCCTTGCACGCCACTTGTCCTTTACACTTCGGAGCCTGAGTTTATTCAAACCACTTGCTTTTGAGGTCCTTAGCCTTGCCTGCCGTAGAACTGTAATATTTCTGTGGATTTGGGGCTTTATTTGCCTTCATCAAGAGGACTGAGCTTTGACCAACATTTCCTGATCCGAAGCAGCCCCTGCAAGCACAGCACCCTGGTATCCAGGCTAGGATGGCCTCTGCAGTCTCCTGCTGCTTTTTCTCCTTCGAACGTGAGCCACTCCCTCTCCTCTCACACCGACCGCGTGCCCACAGCCCTCTAGCTTCCTACCTGATTTGGGTCAGCAGTACTGCTGAGCAAAACCCAGATTTCTTCAGCTCACTGCCAGTTTCAGAGGCTTGCCTAAAAAATTATTTAAGACTAAGAACAGAACCTGGCTTCTGATGGGCGCAGCTCTGTGGCTGGTGCTCCCAGGCACTCTATGAGGCAGGTAACAGTAATGCGCACAGTGAAGGGTGCCGGAAATTTTTACAATTGTGAGTTTAATAAGGGGAAAGAGGAGTCTTACTTTGAGGACTTAACCATAACCACGTGGATGCTGAATGCAACATTTCTTTCATCGACAGTCTTCACTCTCGATAAAACTTCAATCCAAGCAGCACGCAAGTCACAGCCATGCAATTCCAGTTATTCGCTTGCAGGTCTGTAATTCGTCACGAAGATCTTTTAGATTGTGAATGAAATGCTTTTGGTGATGTCAACTTTCCAGTGACCAGTAAACCACATCACAGAACTACCACCACGTGGTAAAATATAGCCGGGAAATGGCAACAGCTAAAAGCTAAATATTATTGCACTCTTAAAAATAGGTCCTTGAAACCCTGCTACGAGCCTTAATACCTAAAGAGGCCAGAAAGAACACGAAGGATAAAACCAAATAAAGAGGTTAAGAGAAAACTGTAACTTGCAGCCAGGAAGCAGGCAAACGGCAGTAAAAGCCCCATCCTGACTATTCCCCTCGTCCCTCTGCTTTAGCGCGCAGCAAAAAGCAAACACCTGGGCAGCTGGCGCTGCTCTGCCAACGGGAAGGACCATTCATCAATCTCAAACCCACCAGAGTTATTTCTAGCCAGCAGGCTACGTGAAGGAGAAGTGCCGCACTGACCACTCTCGCAGCGGAGCGGTGGGGGTGAGGCAGACAGGAACCTCAGGTATATCAGATGGGAGATGAGAGGCGCGATAGATGTCAGGGCTGAAACGGCTGCCGACCAAACGTGTGAATCAGCCAGCTCTCCTCTGTGGACTGAAAACTCGCCATCACGTGCACAGCGTTCGTCGTTCAGGGACAAAGTCATCTTCATACAACAGCCAGAAGGGTACACCTAACATTTTCATCAACTGGGCGGCCGGTAGCATCTGCACGTTGCCTGCTTGGTCCGCACTTCAGTGCAAAACCTCGTGCTTTAACCTACATGCCCTCCCTGCCCCAGTAATTCAAATACTAATAGCTGCTAGGTAGAGTATTTTAAAGATGAATCGGAGAGTAGAAACCCAAAAGCCAACGAAACCAAAACATCTAAGGAAAGGGCTTGACAGCAAGGCAACACTCCATAACAAGCAGAAATAAAACCTGAAGCATAACCACATTACCTAGATGGGCTTGTGAAAAGGGCTGCGAAGGCAAATCTCTTCTAGCTTTAATGGTTGGAGTTGGTGATCTTAAAGGTCTTTTCCAACCTAAATGAAATGATTCTAGATCAAACAGGTGCAACAGCAGTGCTCCATAGGAAAGCTTAGCGGTCTCACCGCTCCAGGTACCGTCTCGGTGACTCACCGTGAGTAACTCTACACCCGTTCATGCTTAATTAGAATAACCATATTAAAAAAGGCACTAAAGACACAATCATTTATGTGGAGAGCACGCTCCTCTTGCATTTTAGTTCAGCAGACTATTTTTCCATGCTTCATCAGCTGAAGCTGAGTCTTAAGGAAGAAACGACCATGAGAGATTTCTTGGCCTGGGCTATTTCTGGATGCCAGATTAAGGAGTTCAGTGGGGACTTCCTATGCTTAAAAATCTGTATGGTTTTCCAGCATGCCACCAGAGTGGAGCATAACGTATTAATCTCTTACAGTGTAAGGCGAGACCCTGCGATCCTAGCTGCGCTGCCGGGGAGAACAAGAGAGCTTGTAGAAAAGAGGGGAAGCCTGCTTTCACTGCCTAACGGTCTGCTTTGCCTTCCTTCTCCTGGATTTTAGGCATTGCCCATTGAACAAATCCTGAATGTTCTGCAGGCAGAAATGAGCAAGGTAGTGGTAGGGCTGTAGCCCTTACTTGGAACGATGGCCCTATAGAGGGGATGCATCTAACACCCACAGACCGTTCCGCCATAGTGTGAGTAAGAATTGTATGATTGGATCTGCACCTTCTCCATCCTGAAGAAAGTGATGCCTTTATTTAAGGGCTCAGGACCAGGCTGAGAATTGGTTCGTTTACTCTTTAGGTGTCACCACAAGGAACCAGCTCTGCTGGGCACCATGGGCCAGTCAAGCCGGTGCAAATATCCCTCCCCGATTTGAACAGGCTTTGGCTCGTTTCCTTAAGCAGCCTGTTTTACAACACGCGGTATTGCAGGGAAGAATTCCTTTTCCTGTGAGAGCAGATTCAAGGAATCATCTCATCATCCTTGCTACTGAACAACAAAAAGTTACTGAAGAACACGATACTCGTAAGGCAAAACTATTTGCTGTGGCAAACTAACAGGCTCAAAATAGATTCCCTTGTGTTGCTACATAAGCAATTTTTAGGACTCCATATGAACCTAGTAGCACATTTTTCCCTATCTGTATTCCAGATTAATGGGTTGCCTAACAAAACTTCACAGTATTTTTTTTTCCATACAAGATTTTTTTTCTTTTCCCTCCACTTTGACCACTGACTAAATATACTCTGCACCCATCTCCAGTCACAAATGTTGTTCTTTGTCATTCTTGAACAGACCCTATATAGTTTTTTTTCTTTTGGAGTAGCCACAAAGTGGTGAGGGTGAATGACCTCATTTTTTTTTTTCCCCCCTCCTTGGCTAATTGGCTCTTGCAGGGTGGATTAAACCGGCCAGCTTGGCTCTTTTACCGAACACAGGCTTTCCTGGTCTCTTTTATCTACACTTTAAGAGGGGAGCAGCCAGTGGGTCCTGCAGAGCTGAGAGGTGGCTCAGGGTCTCTGCTCTCTGCCTGCCCGCTGCGCTGCTGCCCTCCACCGCAGCCCCTGCCCCGGCCTCCCCGTCAAAGACATCGCAGGGAAGAGGTGAGGAGCCCTCACGAACACAGTTGGCCAAGTCGTGTGGGGAATGTGCCTCCACTGTGGGGATGATGCTGGTAGGGTCATGGGTAGAAGAGTACCTGGAGAATAAGGGTGAGGGTTGGATGCTGCAGCCCGTGTGACAGCAGCCGGCTGGGGGGACGCATCCGCTCCCTTCCCGGGCTGGCACGGGCAGACCTCCCTCCCCATGACTTCAGTGGGAAATGGATGGGGCTCTATCCTGCAGCGATTAATGATCCTCTGGCTTTGTTTGCAGCCATGACATCCTAAGCGCTGTACAAACACCAAAGAAAGCCAAGCCCTCGGCCCAGAGAACTCACACCCTGAAAAAGCAAACAAAAGAGGTAACCAAGGGAAGCACTGTGAAGAGCAGCCGAGGTGGCTGCACAGGTATGGGACAAAAACCAGGATGCCCCGAAGTGCTGGGTGTAAGTCAGCATTGCTCCTCCGGCGCAGTGCTGAGCCCTTGGCAAGGCACCGCGTCACAAATACGATTGCACACTGTGGCGACACACAAAGAAAAAAAATAATCAGGAAACTTGCATCTCTCCAGAGCTGGGGCGTCACACCAAACCCTGCTGCCACGGAGCAGACACAACAGCAGACCACCCTGGGTGCCAGCACAGCCTGCAGATCCAGACTCTCCTGCAGCGCACCCTGCGACTATCTTGCTGCTCGTGGAGGTCCAACAAGTCTGTCTTCTACTACCTGGACTTTGGGCCATTTCAAAGAAGAGTAGGTCATAAAAAGGGGCAGGTTCTTGCAGACAGGCTATTGTGTTGTACAGACGGAGGCCTACCCAAGTCCATAGTGCAATCCAGTTAAACAGCACTTAATTTTTGTATTGCATTTGTAATGCACAAATATTTGCCTTTGTGCCTTCCGTCAGTAATAATGAACCATTCTCAGAGCAGCTGCTTCTCCATGCAGGCAACGCCGAGCAACGCGCGCTTACAGCAGAGGGTGGGTGAGCAGCTGCAGCAGAAGCCAGCGCTGCCTGGCAAATTGAGTTTCCATTGAAAGGAAGGGGGCAGCCTGTGCAAGAAGCACAGTTGCAGCTGAGGACGTGGTGAACCAGCCGTCTCCATTTCCCTCTTCTCCCCATCACCCGCCTCCAGTAAGCTAAACCTGCATCTGAAGCAACCACCCCCCCAAACCCTCCCCGCAAGTGCCCAGCAGCCTTCGTGCTGCAGAGCAGCATGGGGCGTGGGGGGGTGGAAAGGAGGTCTGGAGGTCTGATGTGCGGTCACAGCATGTGGTGGCAGGAACCCTTCTGGCTCTGGTCACCGCAAACACCTCCTGGAGACCCGGTCATACAGAGAGGAAGCTGGCAGGGAGGAGTAGCAGGAGGACAGCCTTGCCACAGGGGTTACCTTTCTGCTGTGTTTACCTACTACAGTAGGGTCTTCCACCACTTGAACTCCAAGGGACAGATGGATAAACATAGCAAACTGACTCAAATATGATGCCTCTAAAAAGCATTAAGGTGTAAATGCCACAGGGCGCCACTTTGAGGTTTTTGTGATTTTCTACGCTGTAGTTATGCACGCATCCCTTTTACTGCCTGCACTGGTTCTTGCAGAGCAGTCAAATTACATCCCACTTTTCTGAGCTTGAGGGTGCTTGGGATGACAGTAACAGGCAATAGAAACAGATCCTTATGGCCATGGTTAATCTCTCTGCTTGACCTGCATTTTTTTTTTTCTTCCAGCACAGCACGAAGCAAGCCCTGTGCCATAGCCATAAATTATGTTGGTCAGTACCCTCGAGATGGCTGATAAGCCTTGAATTCTACTGACATGTGAAATGTGGTAAAGGTTTGTTTTGGTCCCGTTTGTGGGAAAGAAGAAATTACATCAGGAAGATGACGCTTAACATGAAAAGAGATGCGGCAGAGGTTTCTTAAATTGTGGATTGGTTTGTTTTTATATGCACTATATTCCTTTTATATGAGGTGCTGTAAGATTTTTTCACATGTTCTGGGGGAAACTGCAAAGCCATGAAAAAATTCCCAGTTTCCCCTGCAGGAACCGTTCCTGTGAGGGCATTTTGACACATGAACTAATTGAATTACGGTAACTTTGAAACCCATTCTGTTAACAACAGAATAAACCCAGGAGTTTAGATTAGATGTTGTAGAAGTTTTGCTCTACTGAGTGATTCCTTTGGCCCTGACCAGAGGAGCAGGAATACTGGACCAGGAGAACCCATGATATAATAACAGCATGCGCATTTTTATGCTCTCCCCCCCACCCCTATCATAAAGACCGTGTATTTTAGGAAGTTAAAAGATAATCTATATTTTGGCCAAAATGTTTCTATATTACAAAGAATTCCAGATGCTTGCAGTGAGCAAACTTTCCCTTTAAAGTAAGTATCGTGGAGCAGTGGAAGAACCTATCCTGTTGCCACACAAGGGAAGAAGGGTCCTTGGCGTTAAACCGGAGAACTGGTTTATTGCGCATTTGCAAATGCACATTCTCACGGGCTTTAACTCCCAACTGATAGAAACTTTTATGGTCTTCACCAGCCAGGTCCTTAAGCCAGGAAAGGGATGCGAGTATTCTGTACAAAGAGGCTGAGCAGATCGCGCCTCAGAAAGCAAAATACCGTGTCCTCTGACAGGCGCCCAGGACGAATTACTTGGAAAGATCATCTTGTGGCTGAAGCACAAGACAAGGAGGGCCGAGCGCGGCTCCCAGCAGTTCTGCTCCACGCTTGGTGTGTGACCTAGAGCAAGTCACGAATTCTCTGTTCCTGTTTCCTCTTTGGTGAAAATGATGACGATGATCATGCCTATTCTCAGCAGAATTATGAGTACTCATTAACTTACATTTCCAAGCATTTCTCATTCTTTGCAGGAAATATGTTGCAAATATCACTGCCCTACTCCTACCCCACCATATTATCAACTCTTATCAAACTAACACGAGTGCATCAGACAAACTTCAGCCCTACCACACTCATTCTCACAATTTGTTCCATCAGAAAACAGCACTCTGCTAAGAAATCACTGTTCAAATCAGTCAAGCAAAGGAGGACCTGAAAAGCTGGCTGGGAGCAGCATCTCTCCAGGCTTGCCTGGCTTTCACGTTCTTGACTTGCCAGGGTCTGCTCACTGTTGCAGACAGGATATTGGATTAACGGGCTCTTTGGCAAAGTAGGGTTTACCCTAGGTAAACTTACACTACAAGTTTCCTGGAGTCACCTCCTATTTTGTACTGCTACTTGTCCAAAGCACTGGCTATGGCAAGCTGCACCCTATGCAACCCCTTACAGACTCAGAATTAAGCATGTGTTGAATGCAGTGGAAAGACTTTACACATCGGCCCCAAATAAATACAAGTTCCCTGTTTTGCATCCTCTGAAAGGCTATGAATTGAGAGCTGAGAAATAATGAGGAGCTCCTCCTGGCTCCTACATCAGGGTACCTGAAACATGCTGGGAGCTACAGCATGGAAATCTGGAATTTCCAAGGTTTGGTCAAGAGTTGAGCAGGTTCCAGCAATGAGGAGGTTCCAAAGGGAACAATTGCCCCAAACCCAAATGGCTCCATAAGGAAGCAAATACGTTGTGGTTGGAAGCAAATATGTCATGGTTAGTGACCTGGAGCAAAGGTACGAAGAACAGTGAGGTCTGCTCATCATTCTGCATTGATTGCAGTCCTGAACACCAGGGCAGAAAAAACAAAAGACAGATACAGAAGATACTGAGGAACCGGACAAACTGCATGAAAGCTATCATGTAAAAATCACTTTTGAAATACCCAGGCTCATTCATATACATATGGAGGACACCTGGAAAGCAGCAATTTAAGAGAAGCCTAAGGAAGGAGGGTGGACAGAATGAAACACATGTTTTAGAGGAGAAAAAAGGCCTGTGTGGTTTTCGGCAACATATTTAGGACCAGGGATCCAGAGGAAAGGCTCTCAGGACTATGCGGTCAGACATTAAATTGTAAGCTGTAGACAGCAGAGGGTTTTTTTGTTTTGGTTTGGTTTTTTATCTTTTTTTTTTTTTTTCCTTGAAGCTGCACCTTGCTCTCAGGGAACCCAGTCATGGCCCAATTATAGCACTATGTTGAGGGAAGCACTTCAAGTGACACAATTAATCAAGAATAATGAGACACGGAGAAATACTAGAAGTTCAAATGAAAGAAATACAAATGGTAGCGAGGCTGCCAAACATTGATTAATGGAGGAAATAAAGTGCCTGTAGCATGGGATTTGCAAACAGCCTGCCAGTCTAGAAGGGTCTAAATAGCCTGAAGTGAGAGGAATAATTTCTAAGCTGTATAATTAGACAAAGCAAAGCAAGATTCTGCAAATTTAAACCATTGGAGGAAACCCAATGCACACCATTCACAAGGCTCAGCAAGAGCTGGCTGTAGAAAACGGTCTTTCTGAAAACAGGGGAAGACCAGCAACGATCCCACTCGTAAAACATGCTGACCATCAGCCACCTGGCTTTGCATGAAGCTGCAAAAAGAGCACGCTCTGTTTGCAAACAACCGCAGAGCCAAACCTCGCTCAGATCTTTCCCCTTGAGAGGAAAGGGCTGCCCTTTTGGGGCAGCTGACCTGGGGCTGGGGTTCAGTTCCCGGCTCTGTCATGAGCAGCACGTGAACCTCCGAGTGAGTCACGTAGCCGGCCTGGGCCTCGGTCTTGCACCCATAGACCCGGGGTCACAACGCCATCCCACCTCCTGGGGCCGCTCAGGGGGCACCTACATTGGGGATGGCAGGGTGGTCGGAGCGCGAGGGGGACTGCGCCCCTCTGAGGAGGTCGAAAAGCTGTAGCTGGGCTACGAAGACCATACACGCTCGTCCCACGTCTGAGGGACAAGTGTGCTCACGCTCTCTTGAATAAAGCTGTTCGGTAGGGTGGAGTCTGCCTTATTTTTACTCTACATGCAAATTATATCCCTCACCAACCTCGCTGCAAATATTTTCTGGTTTCTCACACCCTGCCCTGGGCAGGAGCCGGCTGTTTTCCCTGCAGATCCTCTGGCTTCCTTTGGAGCTTTGGGTTTGGGGTATTTTGATTTTAAAGAAGCAAGAGAAGCTTGCGAGACAGGGCGAATGGCAGGGGGGAAAAAAAACCAAAACCAAAACCCAAACAGCCAGAGGGAAAAAAAGAAAAAGAAAAAAAAAAAAAAGGCAGGCGAAGCTGTTCTGTGAAACCCCGCTCCGCCAGCAGCGCGAGATGCTGCTTTGCCACCTCCTCCGAGCGACAGGCGAAGGAGCAAACCTTCCCGGGACAAGCCGCGACACCCACCTTTCCCCCCCAGTCCTACCTGTTTGCCAGCAGCAGCGAGGCAGAGGAGAAGGAGCCAGCAGCCTGACGGGACGGGCATGTCTGGGTGTCCCTCTCGGCTTCCTCCTGTGGCTCCTTTTCCTGCCACCGAAGAGAAACTAGATCCTTCCAGCCAAGCCCCCGCGCCCCGGCGGCAGAGCGAGGCACATTTGAGCCAGCTACTTCTCTTTCTTCCTTTCCTTCCTCTCAGCTACACGAGCGGAGAAGAGAGAAGAAGCAGAAGGAGGAGAGAGAAAAAAAAAAAAAAAAAAAAAGGGGGTGCCTGGCTGTAGTTCCCACAGCATTTCCTCAGGCTTGACATGTAGGGTTTTTTTTTTTTTTTTTTTTTTTTCCTCTCTTCTTGTCCCTCCCTTTCCTTTCTCCACCCCCTTTTACAAGAAGTTTAGTCACCAGGCCCGCGTCCCTCCTCCCGCCGATGAGGACTGCTTTCCCAGTCCTTCTCGGCAGGGCCATCCATCCACCCCTGCTTCCCCCCCGCCACCTTCCCCCGCCGTGCACCTGCCCTGTGACCGCCCTCGCCCCCTCACCGCCTCCGGACACCCCCGCAGGCTCTCAGAGGGCACCTTAGGCCTCGGCCGTGCCCCCAACGGCCTCCCTACCTCACTCTCCAACCCGCCCTGCCGCAACCGCCCTCGTGCCGGCACCTGCCCCCGGCGCGGGGAAAAAGCCTCCCGCCCCGCACCATCCCCTGTCCCTCATCTCTGCTCCCACAGAACAGCCCCACGGGTGCCAGCCTTGGGGTTGTGGCGCAGTTCAAGGCCCCCCCAAGTACTTTTGCTTTGGCCGACGGCGGGAGCTGGCGGGTGGGATGGCTGCCAGGGGAAAGAAAAGCGAAAGGCGTGCTTCGGGAGCAATCCTAAAACACCCCGCGCCACCCATAGCATCAGTCCCTGGCTCCTGACTCGGGGTAACAAGCGCAAAGTGGCCTCCCGCCCAAAACACGGGCATTGACGACACCGCCAAGCCAGCGGCAGCCGCCTTGCCCGGCCAAAGAGCGGCTGGGGCCGGTGGCACGCCGTCCGAACTCGGGCAGAGCTCGCCGTGCCCCGCAACTCGTGAAGTGTGCAGGACTCCCCTGCGGTGGGGCAGGACAGGGCAGCGCCAATTTAGGGGGTCTGAGGGTCCGGCAGAGCTGACCGTGTCATTACACCACCTTCCCTGCCTCCCCGCGCTCACACGCCGCTGCGAAATAAGCCGGGAGCACACTTCTGACTTGAGCGAATAAGGAAGTTCTTCTTTCACTTGTGTATTTAGATTTAACCCTTGACCAGGAAAAAAAAAAAGTTATTTATAAGTTGCTCTGCATTTGCAAATAAATAAACAAATTCAAACACAAAACATGAAGAGAATAATAATAATAATAAATAATAATTAATCATTTACCTCTGCTGCTGCAGTCTGATTTCTCCCTCAGAGCCAGGGAGCAACGGCTGCCGGGTTCCTCTCCTGCAGCCAGCGTGGAGGGCCTGCCTGCACAGCAAAACAAAGCCACGACCTTCGCTTCACCTGTGCATAGTTTCCAGGGGCCATAAAGCCAGACCTTTTTAATCTTCCTAAAGCTCCTTCCAACATTTGACACCCTCACTATGTTCTCTGCAAGCGCTGGGCCTGATCTGTGCTTGGGCAGGTCTCGGTGCTCGCGTTCCCCTGCCTGCTCTCCAACACGGCATGGGCTGTTTGGGCACTGGCGGCTCCTACAGGGGTTTGATGCTCCACAAGGAGACGCGGGGCAAAACGACACTGCACGGGCTGCCTGGTTTCGGGCCAGTGGCTGGTCTTGCTGCCCATTCGCCTCAAGAAGAGCTAGGGTGAGGGACGTGCTGATGGGTTTCAGCAAGCCACAGAGCTTGCAATGGTGGTGCCAGGGCCCTGGTGACTTGCCAGGGGAGCTGGGGTCTCACCACACGTGGGCTGGACAGGCTACAGCTCTAGTGCAGAACTGAAACCGAGCTGGGGGCGAGGGGTGGGAGGGATGGCCGTGCCACCCAGCTCGCCTGGTAGGCAACACGTACAAAGCCGACTTCACCCTGGGCTTTGCAAGGTAAGGCGTGAGGCGTGGGTAGCGTACGTGCCCGGCTGCTGGCAGGGGTGCTATTCCTAGTCCCCTTCGGTCCTGGAAGGAGGCCTGGGGAGATGGTGGGGCAACGCTGGGTGGAGATCCTTCTGCCAGAGCCACGTCCACCCACCGCCGAAAAACTCACAGCCCTGTGCCCGCCGGGGTGCTTTAAAATGTTCATATTTAAGGTACAAGGAAATGCTTCTTTTTAAACAGAACAGTCTCTGAAGTCTCTTCCCCTTTTCACATTTAGCACAACACCAAGGCTATAGGCTGTGTTTATTTACCAGCTGCTCCTCCTAACCACAGATTTACAGGAGCAAACTCACACTGTCATGAGCAGTTAAGACATGTTACCGGCACGCTCTGGAGGTGTTGAGTAAAGCCAAGCTCCGTTCAGCTCAGAGAAGCTCCAAATGGTTCAGTAGTGCACGTTAGCTCCATTACTTTTGCGTTCTCGCCCCTGATCCTGCCTGAAGTATTTCTTGTTCAGGCTGAAATTTCTCTCATTTTCTTCCACTATGCGAAAGCAGCCTCTTTTCAAAAGCTCAGGCATTTTCCTCCAAGTTAAATTTTATGTTTCTGAGCCAGAAACCGCAGAAGCCGCTACTGGGTGCTTTATACTCTTAATTATGCATTGCAATAGATCGTTAGAAACTGAAATGTGAAAGCTCCAAAATATGAGCTAGGGAGCGTATAGGAGAAAGTGCTGTCAATGCGCTCATATCTATCCCATATAGCATTCTATGTAGCACAAGCAAAAATGACAAGTTTTCACCAAAACTGTTTTGTCAGCCTTTTCTTTTATAGAAAAGATTTTTTTTTTTAATTATAGAATGCTAGTTTTTCAGCTACCTTTGCAAAGCACCTATTTTGAATAAAACCAAAATGCTTGAAATCTGAAAGTTTCAAACTTACGGTGGCATTTGGGTGCCTCCTCTTTCCATTCACCATTGTGGCATGCGAGCCTAAACTGCACTGGTCTTTGGGATACTCTTTCTATAGAAGAGAGATGGAAGACTATGTGCAGCCTTAGGACGTGTGACAGAATCAAAACGGCCCCCTGGATAATATCAGGATCCCTTCTTTGGTGAAGCCTGCTGTGGAAAACAAACCGTAAGCACGGCTGACTGCAGTCAGTACAGATCTCTTCTTTACCTCCTTCCTAGAGAGAGGAAAGTGGAAATTACATACTATATATTTTAGAACTACAGCATTCAATGTAATGCTGCAAGCCTTGCAACCATCTTAAAATTAAACACCTTCAGCATCAAGTGTAAAAATTCCTCTTTTCCAGGAGCTTGGATAAAGAGCAACTAGCTCCCAGGCAATCCCTGAATTTGACTCCCATCTTTCCAAAACTTTCAACCTGAAAAGCAAAGATAAGGAATGGTTTGGTGGATACACCAGTCAGCTGGGCACCTGAACAGCACCCAGAGGCTCACGCTCACATCCCCAACTATTCCTTCACCTCATCCATGAGGCCAAACTCCCCTGCCCCTTACCTGCACAAGGACCCCAGCCCCTCGTGATGCCCCATTTCCCCAGAAGGGAGAACTGGGAGGCAGTGTGTTAAAACACGGGTCTTTGAAATGACGCGGGACAAAAAAACCTGTGCAGAGAAGCAAACCTGAAAGGCGCATGGTTGTACCCCAGGAGGCCTTTCCACACTGCGCAGGAGGGCTGTGAAGGTCCTTCCATTCTCCTACTTCCTGTCGAGGGATGGGGGATGAGACGAAGGGGTTTGTTGCATCTCAGACCAAGGGGTTTTTTTCCCCACTAGATGTCGTAAGGGTTGGCTGGGGTTTCGGACTCTGAACTAAATCATAGAATCACCTCGGTTGGAAAAGACCTTTAAGATCATCGAGTCCAACCGTTAACCTAGCACTGCCATCCCACCGCTAAACCATGTCTCTGAGCACCTCATCTATCCTTCTTTTAAAGACCTCCAGGGATGAGGACTCCACCACCTCCCTGGGCAGCCCATTCCAGAGCCTGACAACCCTCTCGGTGAAGAAGTTTTTCCTAATGTCTAGCCTAAACCTGCCCTGGCGCAGCTTCAAGCCATTCCCCCTCGTCCTATCATCTGTTACCAGGGAGAAGAGACCGACCCCCACCTCACTACACCCTCCTTTCAGGTAGTTGTAGAGGGCGATCAGGTCTCCCCTCAGCCTCCTCTTCTCCAGACTAAACAACCCCAGTTCCCTCAGCCGCTCCTCGTATGACTTGTGTTCCAGACCCCTCACCAGCTTGGTTGCTCTCCGCTGGACCTGTTCCAGCAAGGCAACATCTTTCTTGTAGTGAGGGGCCCAAAACTGAACACAGTATTCGAGGTGCGGCCTCACCAGCACCGAGTACAGGGGCACGATCACTTCCCTCCTCCTGCTGGCCACACTATTCCTGATACAAGCCAGGATGCCATTGGCCTTCTTGGCCACCTGGGCACACTGCTGGCTCATATTCAGGCAGCTGTCAATCAGTACCCCCAGGTCTTTTTCCACCAGGCAGCTTTCCAGCCACTCTTCGCCAAGCCTGTAGCGCTGCATGGGGTTGTTGTGACCAAAGTGCAGGACCCGGCACTTGGCCTTGTTGAACCTCATACAATTGGCCTTGGCCCATCGATCCAGCCTGTCCAGGTCCCTCTGCAGAGCCCTCCTCCCCTCCAGCAGATCAACACTCCCACCCAGTTTGGTGTCATCTGCAAATTTACTGAGGGCACACTCAATCCCCTCATCAAGGTCATTGATAAAGATATTAAACAAGACCGGCCCTAGAACTGAGCCCTGGGGGACACCGCTTGTGACCGGCCGCCAACTGGATTTCGCTCCATTCACCACGACTCTCTGGGCTCGGCCACCCAGCCAGTTTTTAACCCAGCGAAGAGTACATCCATCTAGGCCATGAACTGCCAGCTTCTCCACGAGAATGCTATGGGAGACTGTGTCGAAGGCTTTGCTGAAGTCCAGGTAGACAACATCCACAGCCTTTCCCTCATCTACCAGGCGGGTCACCTGGTCATAGAAGGAAATCAGGTTGGTTAGGCAAGACTTGCCTTTCGTGAACCCATGCTGACTGGGCCTGATCCCCTGATTGTCCTCCATGTGCCTGGTGAGCACACTCAAGATGAACCGCTCCATAATCTTCCCCGGTACCGAGGTCAGGCTGACTGGTCTGTAGTTCCCCGGATCCTCCTTCCGGCCCTTCTTGAAGAGAGGCGTCACATTTGCCAACCTCCAGTCATCTGGGACCTCCCCTGTTCTCCAGGACTGCTGATAAATGATAGAGAGTGGCTTGGCAAGCTCCTCTGCCAGCTCCTTCAGCACTCTTGGGTGGATCCCATCCGGCCCCATAGACTTGTGGATGTCCAGGTGGCATAGCAGGTCAAAGACTGCTCCCTCCTGGATTATGGGGGGTTCATTCCACTCTCTGTCCCCATCTTCCAGCTCAGGAGGCTTTGTAAACACGAGCACCAGCCTCTCAGCAGGTGAGCGAGAAACCCAGCACATGTGCAAAGTCAGAGCTATAGGAAAGAGTCCCCTAAATCAGGGGGCTGCCCTGGGGGGCAGGTGGGTCACAGCCCAGCTTCTGGAGTAGCAGCAATGCATGCAGAGTCTGGCGTGCGGCCAGGGAGAAAGGCTGCCTCTAGCTGCCTCATCACCCACCGCAGCGAGCAGGCCCTACCCCATGGTCCAGTATGTGGAGCTTTCTATGCTGGGCTAAAGAGAAAAAAGGTCGCCTTTTAGCACATGGGGCTCTAATTTCCTTTGAGGTCTCTAGCTATTAAAAGAAATCCATTAAAAAAAAAAAAAAAAAAGTATTATTTACCAAAACCATGCCGTCAACTTGAAACTGTTTTCTTCCTGTGAAATGCAAGTTTCCACATCAGACTATTGCCCAATCTCCTTGAGATTTTCAAACGCACATACATTTTTCATGACGGAGCAACTATAACGAAGCTCCTTAGTCACATTGGTGTGGTTTACACACCACACCTTTTGTAATCCCACAAAAATGTACCTGTGATGAATGCCTGTCAAACACCTGAAGTTTGCAGCACTCGAAAGAAAAAAAGCCCACAGCCAGCCACCACGAATGTGTCGCACATCTGAGGTACGTGTAAGCACACGCTGAACTGATAGGTTACCACCAGCTACTGTGGCAACAACAGTGCCAGAAGGAAATACAAAGCCGCGGTGAATTTTTAACTTTGCATATTTGTTCATCAAGAGATACCAACCTGACGACCTCCAAGGCTGAAATCATACATTCATCCTTAGGACGAGAGCAATACTGGCACAAACTGGGGAGCTTGCACTGCCCAGGATACACCTCAAGCTCTGTCCTGCCTGGAGATGAGTCTTTCAGGCTGGCAAACACCCACCAACCCCTCCGCAGGAGGGCCAGGACCCGTAACTCCTGTGATGCACCGTACAACACCCCGTTACCGGTTCCACAGAGCCATCCTCTCATTTTATCCAACAGCACACTTTGCCATCTTGAACTTCTTTGCAAACTCACCAGCATATTGGGACGACTATACTTCGAGCAAGAGTGAGTGCATTCATCCCACAGCAAAGGATCAAATGTAAATGAAGCCCTATTGCCTATTAAACACTACAGCTGCTTCTTCCCCATCCCCGCTTCCCCGATCCCCTTGCAGCATATTTAAAGGGAAGGTGCCTGGCAGAATGACAGACAGGGTCCTACAAGGCACACGCTTCGCTACAGCCGCTGCAACTTCAGTGGGACTCTATCGTACTGCCTCCACCCCAGCTGCAACCGAAGCTGAAGAGGTTTCTCAGGTTTTGGGGAGTGGGAAAAATCTCCATTAAAGCGCAGGGCAAAGACAACAATCACAGTACTTTCGGGAATGGGAACGTTCAAATCTGTGGCAAACAGCCCTATTTGTATGCACACAGTATTTAAAAGGTAGAATAAAAAGGTATCTGCCTCAGTGGGATAGAAAAGTTGGAGTTTAGGGCACAGGCCAGCCTGAAATAGGGCAAACGAGGGACGCGATGAGGAGCACATGCAACACCAGGGCATGTGGAAAGGAACCAGACAGACACTGCCATGGTGCTGGCGAACTCGTGAGTCGCCTTTTCAAGTCACCGACTTCTACAGTAGAACTGCTCATGCTTGAAGTTTCTAGGAACTAGAAGTCTTCAGTCAAAGGAAGTCTTTGACCACATTGGAAGGATGATGGAAGTTCAAGCTCAGCTTGTAGTGCAGGTGCCTCCCAAGATACAGGCCGTCTACCACTGACTTGCCTGTGACAAACTCCAAGCAGAATCATCTTGTCTTACAGCCTACCTGTAAGCATGAAACCTGACCAGCATTGAACCTGAAGGTGGAACACTTTAAAAACAGTTTCTCTAGAAAATGATTACTCATTCATGGTTACTCATCGAGATGAGTTAACAGGTGATATATTAGCATCCAGTACTAACACCCGGGACCTGATCAGCCTACTTAACAGCAGCATTCCTCTGTGCCTTTGTTGACCAACTTCATAGTCGAAAACAAATTGGCTACATATCCGAATGCGTTTGCTAGACACGTTAGCCAAATCCACTCAGTAAAACACCGAGCCAGTTTCCTTGAAGTCTCGTTGCCTGGCACCATACTGCAAATCCTGTAATTCATCAGCATTTACATCTGACACAACAAATTCTGTGATTCTACCTGGGATCAGCGCCATGCCAATCAGCTTGCTATATCAGCGTACTAATGATCTTTTGCTCCATGAAGCTTTGCTGGTTCTTTGGGGGGGGGGGGGGGGGGGGGTTACTTAAATATCAACATCAGTACGTTTCACATGGGAAATCAATTTAAAAGACTTTGAATGCACGATACCCACCTTTAGAAAAGGCACTAAAACGTAGAGCCACCTAACTCCTGGAACAGAAAAATGCCATTAACTCTGTCACAACAGAGAGAACAGAAACGTTCCACACTTCTGCTTTTTTTGCACCATTTTGAATCATCTTACCATCCGTGCGTAGCAATAAATTCCCCCAATAAATTAAAAAACCTCCTTGCTCTTCACAACAGATTTTTTTCATGGATAATTTTTATCTTTCCTAGCATTTTAATTTGCAAATATCAGCTTCCTCAGTTTCTCTAGCCTGAATCCACTCAAATACTGCTGTTAGTTCTCCTAATCAGAACATACTTTTACGTACAGCAATAGCAGCATTTCTTCTCTTCTCGGTGCGAAAGGGGAGTGGGAAGAGACTGACAGAAGAAAAACGTGCAGCTTATCTTTAAGGGGAGCTCCCTTCACTCACCTTGATTAGAATATAGGAAAAGAGTAATTTGCCTCATTTATAGTTTTAGAAAACAGTCTCTTTCAGAACAAAATACATGCATAATATCGGTCAGCCTTATGTTTAATCTACAGAACACATATCTAGATCACAAACACTCATTCAGGCAGCCACATACCCCCAGCCCACTGATAGATCATCTTTGCTGAAGAGTGCAAGAGTCAGTCCTTTAAAGACCGATACCAAGATTCTGAAATTTCACCAGGGGCAGCACGAGACCTTCAATGCATCCCCTATTTAGGGCCAACAAGTTGTAGAACTTCAGGCAGAGCTAACAGAGCCAACAGATGGGTTTATTACAGAATCCTTATTTAGGCAAAGTCACGGCCGATTGAAGGCCACCCTTCGGGGATGAATTGGTTTCCATGATAGATATCCAACGGTCTTCTTTTATTGAAGCATTTTCTCCCCAAAGGTTCACTTAACTTGTTTTGTATAACAACAGGATGAAAAATATTCTTGTACTTCTTTTCTTTAAAGAGTTCTCTCATTTCTTCCCCAATCCTGAATGCGACAGTGCCATAGCTAGGAGGAAAAAGAAGGAAAAAACTAACCATCCCCCAAGCTCACACAGAACAACTTCTTGCCGTCTTCTTGAAAATCTGTCACTATCTGGTAAACCAACAAGCAATTAAAAAACCTCCTGCAATCAACATATACTAACAGAGACCTGAAATTTAGGAGGCAAAACTCCTGAAGACAACCTGCATAAAGTTTGTTGCTATGAACAATTTTCTTTTTCACCTCAGTCTTCCTGGGATTCTCACTCAAATCCCTCCTTGGACCCATTGGTATGAAGTAAAATGCCGACTGGCAAAAGCTAAACTTTGCAAGGGGCTGGATAGACTGGACCTATTTGGGCAAAGGTGCTACATTTATACTAACCACCTGAAGAGTCTCATCCCACAATAGTTAAATTGCTGTCACCGTTTTTTGGCTCCTGCTGATTAGCAGGTTTCCAAACACCGGCTGAAGTTCAGTGTGGGCTAGGAGCCACTCTTACAGGCAGCTGCCCTGCTTTCCAAAGCAGAATTTTAACTGTAAAGAAGTTGCTTTGGTCTCATGACTACAGAGCTATCTCTGGCACTGGCAACTACTGGAACAGACATAGAGAGTTAAAAAAACCCAACCAACCCAACCCCAAAACCAAAACTGGCACAGGAGAGGAGGAGACCCTGCATGAAAATGGCAATAAAGCCACACGACTAGAAGCCAGAGTGAAACAGGCACACAGAGATAGGAAATGTAGCAAGTTCAATCTACCGCCTGCTATGTAAAAAAATTTAAGGCTAAAGAACTCCTGCACATTAGACCTCTCTATTCTAACAGTTTTGTTTTGATGCGATAATCTTTTTCGGAGAAGACTAGCAGTAACGAGACAAGGCAGGTATACAAAACTTTTTATTGACAACAGAACAATAGAGAGGAACGTCACCACTTCCCATTCCTCAGGAATGTCTCCATTTCACAGTCAGTCTGCTAAAAGTATACTTTCATGGTAACAAGCAACACGAGGGCATGGAGCGGCCTGTAATCTCAAGAACAATGTTTAATCAGTGCAGTGTAAAGGGACCGACAGCGTGCAAGTGTGCAGCAGGCCCCGTCACGACACAAACATGGCAGGCAACTGTATATGCAGAGCCAACGGGCACAGACACGAAGCAGTTAGAAGCCTCAAATTATCTCCATTACTTCTGGCTACGGGCAATACCTGAAGCGCTACTCCATCCATATTCTGTTTCAGAAGTGAGTACTTTCTTCCCTCACTCACTCCTTTTGCTTCCCCTGTCCTCAAAGATGTTAATACTTCCAACCAAATGGTACCGTGTCAGAGAATGCCTGAGCTTTTACCTTTTGCTACCTCGTACCCGTTCATGCATGCACTTGCGTTTATTTTCAGAAGCTTACATTGACGTAAGGGGGGTGGGGGAGTGGGGGGAAGTGCTGCATAAGAATAAAAGGATTGAGTTGTTAATGCTTCCCGGCAAACAAAAGAATTTGGTAGTTGTTGGAGATACTCTTTGTAACGTAATTTTTATAAAGTATGTATGCAGTCTACTTAACGTTTTAAAGAAAACTACATGTCGAACTCTCAACATAATTTAAAATACTCTGAAATGAAGTTTGAACTGAGAGTCAATCTAAACAAAATAGTTTAGCTTTCACAGTACACTGAACTGCACACTGAGCGCAAGGTGAAAGCACTCTCTCCTGCATAATTTTGTTTTGCCTGCAGAACTGTACTGGGACCCCTGTGTAGTAGCTTATACATTTATTAACATTTATTAATTTATCATGTTTTTCCTTTACTTAGTGGATGTGCCTCTGGATGTGTAGACTGGTTGTTAAAGTGCTTTAAAATAAAACAAAAACCCCAACAAAAGAAAACATCCCTCAAAAACCACAACAGATGTGAGGATTTTATCTGAAGGACTTTGTACAGCATTTACAATGTCAGCATAAAGCATCTGAAACATGAGCATTCCCTGCAGACTGATGCAGTGCAAGCAGTCTCATACATTAGATACTGCAATTCCTCTGGATTCAAGATGCACAATACTTACAAAAACAACCCTAGAAGCACAGACAAATGCTGGTGGCTCTTCCTCTTCTTTTTAGAAACATAATAAAAAAATCTGCATTACTCTTTCATAATTTAAATACATAAGTAATCTCCACTTTTATTACTTCATGACAATGACTTCAAATTTACATTATTTTAAGTACCATCATAATAGCTCCATGTATAATACAGATATTTGCTCATATCCTGTCAGAAAATAAAAAAAAGAAACAAAACCCTTCCACTATATAAAAAAAATTATGCTGGAAAGACGAGAACACAGAACAGGGACTTGGTACAGACTATGATTTCAGTTTTATATCAACCACAGTTAACCCAAAATTAACAGATACACAGCCATATTCAAAAGCAGTGCAAATATCTTTGGAGGTTAGAATAAAATTATACTACAAGAACATAAGACAGAAGAAATTAAAAGGCAAGTACTTCAAGTACAGGAACCAGTCTCTGTGAGGTCCACCTTAGTGTTAGCCGGGAGTTCCTTTTCCCATCTTACTTTTTCCTCTGAAACACGTTAGCCAACATTGCACCTGATGTAGTCAGCTGGCCCATTTTGTTCAAAAACTTGGTCTTTGTGTCTTCACTTACAAGGCTTGCTGCAATCGACATTGAGCTAGGAAAGTAAAAAATGTAGTGATGTAAGACTACACAGAAAAAAGAACACTCTGCTGCTGTTTAATAAGCAACTGAATTGTCTTTGCATTTTAGAGGTTGCAAGATCACAAAAGACCAGTCCGTCAAGAAGAACTGAAAAACCATCACCACCAAGCCCAAAGACACACCGTTAAATGAATTATCATGCCCCCGCAGTCCTGGCGAAAAGTTATAAACTATTTTTGTGCACACTAGTTTTTACTACCTTTAGAAGTCACCACGTTAGCATTTGTTAGCTATTTGGCAATTGCTCTAGTGACAAATACCTCTGTGAAAGGTCGGCTTCACCTTCTCACTGGAAATGTCAATCCTTGTTTATTTAATATGAGAACAACAGTACTGGTTCAGACCAAGCATCTGTCTAGCTCAAGTATCCTGCCTCCAGCAGTGACCATTTAGCAGGCACGGAGGGAAGAGTAAAAGCAAGGTAAGCACAAAACAGTGACCTCTCTCCTTAATTTCCAACTCTCCTATTTTTCCAAGTATTTCCACCTGAGTAGAGTTTTAAATCCGTGTGGACTGTCAATCTACCAATTCCCAATGAATCTTAATTTTAGATTACTTGTTCAGCTTTCCCTCAATCCTTTTGTAAATTTCTTGTAAACCCCACCCTGGGGCACCGAGTCCTCTTAGGTCTACCCCTTGCTGGGTAAAGAGCTTTCTCCTTCTGGCTGTGGTGAATGTGACTCCTACTACCTTTGCCTGAGTGTTCCTACTTCATATGTACTACAGGAGACAATGGAGAGTCCACAGTTTTCCCACAAACCAGACTAGAAGGGGCAACCCAATCAATGCTGAACCTACAAGATGCTACAACTTCAAACAACATGTTAAGAAATGATCCCAATGCTGCAAAATTAACTGTTTTGCTTTTCTTTTTTAATTTACAACACAGCTGTGAGCTCAACTTCAGATATACATAAGTGTTTAGCACAGTAGGAATAATCTGTCTCAGGACAGAAACAAGGCAAATTATGATAGTGGGAATATTAATAAATATTCCATACTTCCTACATTTGTAGTTAAAATGGCAAACGTTTTTTTCAACAGTAGACGGGGCCAATGTTACAAAACATGACCAGTGAAATTCTCCCTTGTGAGCTCAGCGCGGACTCTGAGTTTCAAGATTATACCCAAGATCACAAGGATCTGCCTTACTGGCACAGGACAGCTTCCAGGAACTGACTTTTCAGTCTACAAGGTTATAAAAAGTTGTTAGGCACTTTTGCATCGAGGCAGGTCAAGTTACAGTTAACTCCAAATTGCTTCAACAGCATTTGAATTATTCCTTCAAAGGCAGCAGGGATGCATTCATTTCCCATTTCACACCACAAAGAAAGGTGCTTAGTGGTTACCATAGGCTGGTTCTTTTTCAACAGAGTACTTGAAAAAAACAAAAGGGAAGCTTCTCACTAAAGCTGTACTGGGGATTTACAGGTAGCGTAATTGTATCCTAACTATATCCCCCATCCCTTCTACTTTTTAAGCTGAATTGACTCCCTCTCTCCTGCATTTCCACAGTGCCTAAAGGACCTAGGTCCCTGAAGGGGCTTTAGGTATGCCTCACATAGCAAACCTAGGAATATCGCAAAACATACTCTTAGGTATTTTTTTCAATACGTCTCCTGTTAATGGAACAGGTTACTCAAATAATTTAAAATATCATTATTATTTGGCATTTTCTGAAAGCTCTGTAAGGCTCCTCATTTTCTAATATTTAGTGCTTAAGCATCATTTTACTGAAAGTATGACACCTGAATTTTTAGTAAAGTTCAAAATTTTGAAAACTGTTCTCAGGTTCTCTCTCAGACAACATCAGATTAAAACTTACATTTTAAAATAATAATATTTTTATTCTATTGAGCAGCCAGTGATGAAGATATATAGCTGTTCTGAAATGATTTATAAACTTTTAAAGTGAAGTATTTCTTTCAGGGACAGTGACATAGCCAGACATCTTTGGCTTGATTAAACATCTACAGTCAACTAGCGAACTGCGTATTTTCAGTTGATAAAACTTAGCAGGTGAGTTACTACTACTGTAAGATGCATTTCTTGTTCAATTCCCCTTCATTTCATGATAAAGGAAGGGCATATAAATTATGTAAATAACAGTTTATATTCGCTATCAGCTGATTAACAACAAGAAGGTATTCCAGCCTATGATGTATCCTAGAGTTGTTGGCACGGATTTGGGAAATACCGTACATTCCAAGCATTAGCAACATTAAGAAAATGAAATTTCTAACTTCAAAGAAAGCCTAGCAACTGGTGACAAACCTGTAGTTTTAAACAAATGGTGCTGTCATTATTCTGATCATCCTGAATAAGTTTGAGAAAAACCAAGAAGTGTTTACTTGACTTTCAAAACAGTTTTGGGGGATATCAACCATCTGATGTAAAAAATAAAAAATTGGAATGTCTAGAAGTTCATGTTTTCTAGTATTATGTTACTGTAAATAGAAAGACAATCTACAACACTTGACATACTAAAAAGTTTAAATATGCCCCAAAAGTACTTCTATTAATATACAAATTGAACATTTAAACATAATAATAAAAGCAATATGAAATAAAATAACTTGAGTCTCATGTCTTTAAAAAAATAATCGGAGAAGCCAAAAAGGGAATAACATATTTTGTTTGAAACAAGTAGTCCTATAGAAAAGTCCTTACATTTACTCATTATTTAAGAAAAAAGCACCACACTCACAAACAAAAATAATGTGTAAACATCAAATTTTTGACCAACGTCTAGATGAATTCTATATAGTTCTGCCCGTTTTATGGGGAAGCTTTAGGCCAAAACAAACATTCATGCTGGACATTTTATAAAAATCAGTTTGTAACATAAGTTGTTACCTTGTTAATTGCTAGAGAAAATGTTTAATAAAAGTGGCTAACCAACATTTAAAACCACAAAGTTCAATCTTAGTTTTAAAAAACTATTTCTGTGACCCCATATTATTCGACCAACCTTCTCTAGCCGTAAGGGGCAAAGACGAGAACCAACATCATCTCGTGATTGCTTTTGTATCCAGTTTTATTTTTCTGCGTGCATTCTCATGTTGTTAACAAAACTCAGTAATAATTGCCTAGTTGCATTTAAATCCTTTGTCAAAAATATGACGCTGAAATTAGGAACTGAAATTGGCAAGGGCTTAGCAAGAAAAAGGAGACATTCACGTATATGAAAAGGTCATTTCTTAAGTGGTAAAATATTTCGTGTTAATTTTGTACAGTAAAAGACTGCAACCATAGCCTGATTTTGAATAAGGGGAAGGCTAATTCAAGAACGAAACAGCACATCGCTAAGACTTTCAAATATTCAGTAGCTGCATTCTAAAGGAAAACACACTGGATATTGTATCATATTTGCATTTATCTGTTTCTGCAATGGCTGAATAGGAATAACTGCGATTTCAAAATATTTTCATAAGGGGGATTTTAAGTAATACAGGTCTCTTACCTTTAAGGCCAGTATGTCTGCACTCATTTAAGCTAAAGCAAGGTAAGTCTAAACCCTACGTGAAATAAAAGTTGATCATTCAAACTCTAGCTATGCAGAGAACAGCTTTGATGAACTAAATAGGTTAAAACATTTCAAAGAAGCAAACCCACACATTTAAAAAAAAAAATTAAAAATCCTGTCCCACTGAAGAACACCACTTGAGAATTAGGAAGAGCTCAGCCAAGGAATTTTGTTTCATAACCGTATGTTTCACAGTTCAGTTAGTGCAGGTAAGACAATAAAAAAACCCTTCAGGTTAAGGTTAATGGTGTTCTTTAAAGAGAGCAGTTTGATATCGCATACGTCTGCTGCATTCTGAGAGAGAAAAAAATTTCTTTCAGGATACGTTTGCCTGAGAAGGAATCAATTTCATATTTTCTAATGAACTCTGCTAAAAGGCTGTCAAGAAGTTGCTCAAGGAGTGATAAATCTATTTACTTCAAAAAAAATCTTTGTCAGACATAAGTCTTATATATTTAGATACAAACACTACTTTTATTTTTTTCTTTACATAGTCAAAATCTAAGGTGGTGGCTTTTTTATTGCACAAAGAATCAAAATGAAAATGAAAAAGAATATGAGTTAGTCTGCAGATTTAATAAAAAAGTCCATAAAACCCAGGCAGGGGAAATATTTGCAAAGTAATACATGCCCATGTATGCAACCGATTCTAATGAATCAACTTGTTAGTCAAAATATTAAGTCATTGCTTATGTAGAGGGACATCCTTGCACAAGTTGGTTGGTGAAAGCCTACAGCAATTGCTTAGCATCAGATCTGCAAAGAGTCTGGCTGTTACTTCTGCCTTGCCACAATTACCTGTTGGGTATCTACTACATAAGGTACACAGTACAGGGAAGACCTTGATAAAACTATTGTTTACTTGCAAAAAATATGATGGGTCTAATGGGGCAATTAGCAAGTTTCTGTCTTGCCAGGAATCATTATTGGTAGGTTGTTTTCTGAGGGAATAGCTGGCTTAAGTGCCAACCTTTAACGTAGCTGAAGGCAAGCTAAGCATTTATCATTCTTTAAAAATAAAAAACAAATACACACCTGCTGAAGAACCTGAAGGATACAGGAAGGGGATGGGCATTCAGAGCATGGCTATTGGGGGGGACACAGAGGTACACAAGCCAGAAAGCCCAGTTTAAGAGAAGGCAAAAAGGGTATGGGCAAAAGTACAAAGCCCGAGAAAGTAACATTCTGAAGCCCTGGGAAAAAACAACAGCATAAATGAATGCATTTTTTGGTTCTCAACTAACTGGCTATTTATATTGCAAGCAAGGGATATGCCTGTGGAGTCATTAAGTCAAATAAACCTGTTCTTATTCTATGAATAACTAATATGCCAAAGAAATACCTATTTCATCATGAAAATAGACACTCAACTGGAATACACTTAGTCAGTACAGTCCCTACTTCATAATATTGCCAGAGGAACAAGGAAAGAAGGTGACTGACAGCGTGTTCTTCAGATCTTAAAGGTTTTGTATTCCTTCTCCCTTAGACAGGGCTTCTATATGACTACACAGAACCAATGACCTTATTAGAACAGATAAAGTATGGATTGTGATTTGTTGTACAACCTGGACGTTTTTAGTCTTAAAATTATTTACTTCCAAAGTCTAAAGTTCATTCCTAGTACACCTTCAAGAGCTGACCTGATGCTTATGTCTCAAATGGATTCAGTTCTTACTACAGTCCATTCATTATCAACTACACCAGTAAACAGGCTAATTACCACTAGTAAAGACTGAGATATTTTATTTGGTGCATGAGAGACTGACTCTTCCTCCACACTGTATCTCTTCTGTTCATTTCTTGTACACCTTTCCTATTTCAGTCATTCTCAAACTACCAGTAGCTTCCAGGATTTTGCCTGACCTCTTTCAAGTAAATTCTATCAATTTGTTACAGAAATGGAAGCATGACAAACAAGTTTTCGCAATTGTCTTGATTCCCATGGCAAGGTATCAGGACTGAGGACAGATTCTCTTTTTCAGATACCTACTGTTTCTTCTCAAACTCTTCCTGGCAAAACCGCTACGGATTTATTAAGTTATACAATAATCCATGAGAAGTTACCTTCTGGTATGCCATTCCAGGCAACAAGCAGGCAAAAGAACACATACACCTCATCATAATGACGCTTAGCTTTCCAAATTTGTGGGTCTGTTAGCGTCTTTTGTTATGAGGAGAGCCACACACATATGAAAGCACCTCTACCACAGGAGGCGAACTGATGCAATATACGCCATATGTCTGATGCCTCACTGGAGAGCTGCATTTACTGTGCATTTGCAGAATGTGTGTTTTACTGAAGTGCAACATAGGTGGCATTTTCCCAAAGCCAACATGTTTACTGAACAGTGTATTCGCACAGGTAGGTCAGGTTGTACACTGGAGAAACTGTTCTTGTGTGCACTAGTCACATGCAAGCAAAGACAGCAGCCTGGAGCAGGTTATTACTACGACCAGAACAATTCCTTCAGCCTGCAGGCCACCCCCATGAAAGAGGGCTGCAAGGTGCGTGCCACATGTGTTACTCTAAGCACTTAGGCCAAGCACTCCCTGCTTTCTCAGATTCAGAACAGAAATACAATTACTCCTTCAAAGGGATAAAAAATTAAGAAGAAAGTAACATGGGAAAACAAGAATGTTATTGCTATGATACAAATAAAAATGAGTTGTCCTGTGTTTTACACTGGAGACAGAAACAATCACATACTGAATTAAAGTTCCCAAAGTCTGCTTTCAAATACAGAATATGTCAGTGCGGGATTTCTGGTCACAAGCCTTGGACACCATTATGGAACAGACTCCGCAGAACATGAATCTGGAGGCACAGAAAAAAAGAGAAGTGGAAGTCTTACCCCTGCGGTTCTTGGACGGTCTTGTTTTCCACTTTCTGTTCACACTCTTTTATCATGGAGCTTAAAATAACCTACGACACATAAGGAAGAGATATACATGACATTTTTTCTCTTGCATTAACATTTCGTACGAAATCTACTCCGCAACTAATTCTGACATTAGCAGAACTGTTTAAAGAGTTCCTCTGTTGCTTTTCAAGTGCATTTAAATTCCAGCTATCTGATAACGCCTTGTGGCTAGAAACAACAAAACCATTCAGAATACTTTAAGGAAGAAAATGTTTTTGAAATAGTCACAGGAGTTCAAAACTCCCTCCTGCTTCCCCTGGCTTTTTAAAACAGAGCTAAAGCAAACTCACTTCTGTGACACACCTCCTTATCTATCTTCCTTTTTTGAAACAATACCTTTATTTATTTGCAATTAACTTTGACATATATTCATCTTCCCTCTATTTTCCTTCAGGGAGTTTTCAAGTACCTTTGGAAATTCTTATCTTTATGAACATTATGCATGAAAGAAAAAGCAAGAAAAGAGAAGAAAAAGGTGCGATGGCATTCTGAGACAACATCTTAATGAAAAGGAAGTGCAAAAGCAAACTTGGTGGTTTGTTGTTTTTTTTTTTTTTCCCACTGGTGTCTTCCAGGGTTTCTATGAATCAAGGCTTTTTTTTTTCTCTTTACTTTTTGCAATTGCAGCATTAAAGGTTTCTGCAGAATATTTAAGATGAAAACACCCCCAACTCTGACATTCACATTTCTCCAGCATACCAAAAATAAATGAACATTTCCCAACAGCAGGCTTTGAAAGAAATCATACAATTCATTGGTCAGGTATGTAAGTCCCTGCCCTGCCCACAACAGTACTGTTTTAACACATTAAGACAAAAGTATTTGAAACACTTAGGCAAAACAGTTGCAATGCAGCATGGGAAACTATAAACACACTGCATAAATGGAAACTTTCTCTGCTCACAGAAAGTGTAACTATTTTAAAATGAATTTATATACACAAAAAAGCTGCTTTCTGTCAAATCCCTACTAGACAGCTCCAGCACAAAATATCCCTGAAACCATTTAATACAGTGATAAGATATGGCCTGGTCTGCAGATCTATGCCACTGCATAGATCTATTCCTCCAAAAATACTACTTCAACATTTGAACCAGTTTGGGTAGCAGGTGTTATATACCCTTGAATGTTTCAGAAAGCAGCATTCAAACCTGAGTACGAGTCTAACAGGACTACAACCCTTACTGCTAAATTTGTTGTCCTTCATTTGCTTAAAATATTATGCAAGTACTTAAACTCAAGAGTGCAGAGGTACAGGGGAAATGCATTCAGAATTCCAGTGAAAAAGCAAGCTTTTCTTTCTGTATCAAAAGAAAACTGAAATTTCTAAGCACAGTGGCCATAACTTTTGTTACTTAGCATTTCTATTTATGCTTGGAGCACTTACACATTTTTGTACATCTGTCTGAATCTAGATGTTCCAAATATCAACAATATGAAGTCTTGATCAAGGGGGAGAATAACTCAGCAAGGACCCAGAATCATTTGAATACCAGGATGGAGCACCCATCCATTGCACAGCTCCTTCTGGGAAGGCTGCATAGCTCTTGGATGAAGTGCAGCGATTCTTCCCTCTTCCCCAAATTTATTTGTCTTAAAGTTCAGGGTGAAACAGAGGAAAAGTAGAAATATAGTATCATATAGCAATTCTACATTGTGATATTGCACATACTGCTCACACCTATCCCCTTGGGCTCTCTTGGTTTGGTCATAGGACTGACTGAAATCATTTAGACCTCCTTTAAGAGAGCTATTTTAGAGATGTAACTCTAAATACAGAGACATTTAAGAAACGTAAAGTGCTGAAGTATTATAAACAGTACTGCAGATGGACTAAATATTTTTATCAAGTACTGATTACATCTCACTATCATGCAACTCAAAATCCAATTATTTTGAAAACGAATAGAAGGCAAGTTGAGAAGGGGGAAGAAGGGACTTGACACGGAGTTAGAGATGCAGCAAAGTATCTGAAATGTTTATTTTAAAGATGAGAGGGTTTGGCTTAAAATGCCCAACTTGCACTTTTGTTTATATGAATGAAAGGAAAGCAAGTATGAGGACTAAGTGGTAAATGCTGCCTGACAGGATCACAAGCCAATTCCACAAATGTTACATTTCCAAGATGAGCAGAAACTCTGTAGTGATGTTAGAGCCACAAGAGCTAATGCTCTGTTTTTCTAACTGGTACGGCATTTGAATCATGAATAACACCACAGTGGCCAAAATAATGAGTAAATGGTTAAATCTGTTTATGCAAATGCCTAACGATTTGAAATGATAAATCACATTTACTTCAGAGAACATAATATTAAGACAGATGGCTTGAAAGACAGACACTAGAACTAACTGGGTCTCAGAGGTCTCTATCATGATGCCTACAAACATCCTGTTGTAGCAAGGAGCTGATAAAGCACCAGATTTCCATTTCTACAGTAAGAAGTTGTAGTGAGTTTTCTAACCCACTGGAGCAGGAGTAAATATTTTGAAATGTATGTTTCTCTCTGGCTAAAAAAATAAAGCACTTGGCATCATGCCTGAAGGCAATTAATCACAGTGATGCAGAATGTGGTAAAGGAGGACTGAGAGCTGTCTTTATTTGTTCCTATTTAAGCCCCCAGTTCCTTCTCTGGCTACAAAAATTAAAGTCAATCAAATAAGCTGTTTTGTTCTAATTCAGGGCATCTTTTGAACTGATGATGCCCTTAAACCTTAGCAGTTGTGCTAGCTACTATAAAAAAATATAGTGTTAGTAGTTGTATCAGTTATCCCATTAGTGAATATGCTAGAACAAGGAAAATTAAGCTAAATGCAACTTTTACCTACTGCAGCTTTCAGATATATTGTTACACTTCCCAAAACACAATCAACTCCCATCTCACTCAGAACAGGGAGCATCATCAATGCCAGATCTCCAGCAGTGCTGCCTGTGGTAAGGAAGCACAATTATGTTGCCTATGACTGATGCTCAGGTCACTGCTGTCCCTTCTGACTCAGCACTCTGGAGTCAGATTCTTTCCTTTTAGGTCTGAAAGTTCCTCAAATTAATTCACCTCCAGTTCCACATACTGTAAATGATATAAAATAATACAATATACAGAAAATAAAAGAATGATACTATAGGCTATTAGACTGAAGGTGTAACTGGAAGAAGGAACTTTGTTACCAAGTACAAGAACTTGGAACTCCTAGAAGAATCATAATCTCAAGTCACTTTTGCAAACACAAGGAAAAGTAATTACTTTTCTCAAGTACAAAGTAATCCATGAAAGTGCAGTATTAACCTTCAAGAACCAGAAAGATGTTCCTTTGTACATTTTAATTAAATCTTTTCTTCCATCACTTGAAATGTTCATACTGTCACGATTTTCCCAACACACAACTAAACTACATTTCCCATTCTCAGCTACTGACTTAATATCTATGTGTTTCAATCTCTGTTAGTGTTCAACTATTTACAAAAAAGTGCATAGACATATGACCAAGATTTTCAAGTTTCTCAAGTCAGCTTCCCCTGCTAGCTCTTCCCTTTTGCTACTTTCTGTAAGCTCCTTCTACCAGAGAAGATCTTGTTAGCTCCCATGTTGTCCTGTCTGCTTATTATAATCTGCTTTTTACAATTCACAGAATGGTTGAGGTCAGCAGGGACCTCTGGAGGTCATCTGGTCCAACTCCCTGCTGAAGCAGGGCCATCTGGAGCCACTTGCCCAGGACTGTATTGAGATGGCTTTTGAGTACCTCCATGGATGGAGACTGCACAACCTCTGTGGGCAGCCTGTGCCAGTGCTAGGTCACCCTCACAGTGAAAAAGCGCTTCCTGATGATCAGAGGGAATCTCCTGTGTTTCAGTTTGTGCCCATTGTCTCTGGTCCTGTCACTGGGCACCACTGAGAAAAGCCTCATTCTGTCCTCTTTGCACCCTACTCCCTTCAAGTATTTATGTACATTGATGAGATCCACCTGAGCCTGCTCTTCTCTAGGCTGAACAGCCCCAGCTCGCTCAGCCCCTCCACTTACGAGAGGTGCTCCAGTCCCTTCCTCATCTTCGTGGCCCTTCACTGGACTCTCTCCAGTAGGTCCATGCTTCTGTACTGGGGAGCCCAGAACTGGACACAGTACTCCAGGTATGAAATGCATCCCATGTATTTCAGGACTATACTTATCTCATCCTTGCCTATTATTTCTCTCCTGCACTCCACCAATTTTCATCTGCACTTCCTTAGATATATTGAGGCCACTGATTTTAGTATATCCTTGTTTGATGAAAAAGCAGACGGTAAAAACATTTCCTTTTTCTTCAAAGATCTGTGTTTCTACATGCATTTCTGACAGTTGCATATTTTTCTGCAGAGGCCCTCGGCTTAGAAATACATTTTAAAAGATTTTACTGTTTCTTAAATTATGTGACCTATTCCTCATCAAAAAATGCCTCAATGCTATGTTTTGATACCAACTTATGAGTAGCTCTCCTTAACTTTCAGTTTTAAATACCATTACATTTCAACTTTTGCTGCCACCTGCATCTCATACGCAGTTAGTAAACATAGCTGCTCACCTCATGCTCTGGAGAGAGATGTTCCATGTCTGTTCGTAAACACTTAAGTCCTGGTAAAAAGTGATTGACCATTAAATCCTCTGAAATAACTAAAAACCAGGTTGTTAAGGTATCATAAGGATTGTCTTCTGAAATGATACAATTTTTTTTCTGTCTTCTGGTAATGTTATTCTACAGAACACACAGACAAGCTACAGCAGCAAAACCCAAGGAAACAGAACAGCATTTGGCACTTGAAGACTAATAAAAGAAAAAAGATCCTGAACATATTTCAATTTGTATATTTCATACATTCATACCATTCTTTTAATATTTTTTCTTAATTTACTGGCTAAGATAAAATCTTTTGGTTTTGTAGTGCTTTTTTTTTTTAAAAGTATCTATCAGTTCCACTGTATTGGGTCTGGCTGAGATGGAGTTAATTTTCCTCATAGCAGCCCTCCTAGTGCTGTGCTTTGTATTGGTAGCTAGAAAGGTGTTGATAGCACTCCAGCATTTTGACTACTGCTGAGCAGTGCTCGAACAGCATCAAGGCTGCCTCTCCATTGCCCCTCCCTCACCAGTAGGCTGAGGGTAGGCAAGATCTTGGGAGGGGACATGGCCAGGACAGCTGACCCAAACTGACCAAAGGGATCTTCCATACCATATAACATCTACTCAGCAATAAAAGCTAAGAGAAAGGAGGAGGAGGGCAATTTGTTATTACAGTGTTTGTCTTCCAGAGCAACCGCTACACATACTGAAGGCCTGCTTCCTGGGAAGTGGCTGGACATTGCCTGCTGATGGAATACAGAGAATAAATCTTTTGTTTTCCTTTGCTTCTGCATATGGCCTTTGCTTTTGCTTTATTAAGCTGTTTTTATCTTGACCCATGAGGTTTTTTCCATCTTATTTTCTCCCCCCCACCCTGTTTTGCTGAGGAGAGGAGTGATAGAGCAGCAGCTTCACGGGCACCTGGCATCCAGCAAAGGTCAACCCACCACATCCACCTTCTAAGAAAACAGCTTCTTTATACTGAGCAGGTCATGTTTTACATCACACATTCAAAGAGAAACTTAGTTATTTCTCAAGTATTAATCTTCTCCCCCCACCAGAGAATTAACAGCTGAACTTCCCCTAAAAAAAAAAAAAAAAGATACAACAACAGGAAAGAGCACTGTAGGCTTCAAACAGGTGGGTAGCGATATCCAGTCTCTTCGAATCCACAGACTGCTGGTTGTTGACCAAGGCTAACTTGTGCAAGTGTGGAATAACAACTGTAAAAGTAAATATTGGAGTAAGTATTTGAAATTGCTTTCTGTAGAGTTGCTTAGCATTAAACAGTTGCTAAGTGGCAATCGCAGGCATCTGAAGCATCACACACCAGTGTGGAATAAGAACTGCAAATAACGGCTTTTGATGGGACTGCCCTTGTGGATTTAACTGATCAACACAAACTTGAAATAAAATTGTGGTAACGCCACCTAAAATGAAAAGGTACCTCAGAGTACCTTTGAAATAGTAACAGCTTACAGAGAATATTTTGCAACATTATTACTCTCCTGCTGCTAAAGCTGTCTAAAACATGCTTCTGTTTTAGAAGTACAGCTGATAAACTAGTGACGGAGAGATGCACCTTCACTGACTACAGAGGAAGCCTGTCTAATGAATGTAGCCTGCTAAACTAGACACCTGCAGCCGGGCAGCATGAGAGCTCCTCATGTTTTGTTTACAAGTATCTTTAAGACAGTCTAACAATCGACTTTGCTCTTCCATTTCAGGGCCATGAAAAAAAGCTGGTTTGTTAATGTGGGATGCGCTTACATTTAAGATGTGTGAAATACTTGAAATTTGTATGCCAGCAGGAGGTGAAGCAATTGGGGGTGGGGAGACGAAGGCATTTTACATGTCAAGTAATTTTTAAAAAAGGACAACTTCAAATTTGCTCTGCAGCAAAGTGACCGGTCCGCTCTGACTCTGAAATCATTCATCACCATGCTTTGGTGTTTTATATACACACCAGTGTTTGATAAAGTGAAAATTACAGTAGCGAAGTCTTAAATACTGGGACATATCAAATTCTAAAAACAAGAGTTTTCATCAAACTTTCTGTAAAGAGAAAAAAAAAAATCAATATAACCAGCATACTATTAACTTTGGGACAAAAAGAGAAAGACTGCATCTTCCCACTGATGCAACTTACATTCATCTCTAAATCTGGGCTCAGCGTTTGGTCCAACTCTTCCAAATGTTTTTATGATTTCTGTATGTAGAGAATGTTGGTCTTGATATTGAGGGTCCTCCAGGAAAGATGCCAGCTGCATTTTTACTCTTTCCAGAAGCTTAAATATTCCCAGAGAAATAAAACAAACACACAAAAGAATAATGATGCTACAAACTGTTACGGTCAGTTCAGAGTATGTCTATAATTTTCCATATTGCAGATGCTAAATCTTAGACCTTCCGTTAATTTAGAGTTTCTTCTGACAGGATGTTCCAAACTCTTTGATGCAGCTCTACATTTTTAAGACTGTTAACAGTGTTTTAATCTGATCTATCTTTAACTATAGACATGTGTTTCCATATAGCTGGTCTTTCCTCCTGAGGTTTTCTTGGTTTTGATACTCACATTTTTTACCTGCTATTAAAGTTTCTCCTCTTACTATTAATACGTTTGGAGTTTTCCTGTTGAATATTTTTGTAATTGTTTCCTGTTTTTTTTTTTTTTAATTTATCTCAAATAATATTCTGAAAAACTTTCCGCAGAGGACAGAGATGCAAAAGTAAGCATCATAAAATCAATGGAATCAAAAAGATTTCTTCAACTTAAAGGCTAGAAAAAACTGAAAACACAAACATATCTAAGATAATGCAAGTATTTAATTTGCATTCAATGTTGTAAAAATAACATTTTCTGATACATTTTGGAAGGCAATATCACCTCTGTACTCTAAGGCTTGTTATAATTAGCACAACGGAATTTTTGTGTGGTAACAAAACTGTATTCTTCCCAAACTGATTATAGGCAAGCATTCCAAGCTACAAAATTGTAACTTATCCATCTTCCAAGTACTTGTGAGTCATCACTGACTTCTTACTCACATTTCCTCAAACACATTCTTTTAGAAGATGTTGAAATTACAGGAAGAATGCAAGCTCTGCAAAAAGTTGCAAGGACTTTAAGAAGAAATTTGATTGTAAAGTTGTTATATAAAACAAAATACAGTATTTCTAGTGCTTACAGCGGAATCCTGTGGGTCTTCTTCAGAGTTCTGATCTATTACTAAAGTTTCATGATTTGAAAAACAAGGAGGAATTGCTTATCTACATTATCCTCAAGGATTATTTCAATTATGTCACTGTGATGTCTTTTAATGCCATCTTGGACGCCATGGGCTAAATCAGCAGATGTAGCAGGAACTGGAAGAGACTTGTGCCCTTCTAAAGCAGTTGGAAGCCAAGCAGCACATCCTAAAGCATCTAAAATGGTACAGTATACTTATGTGGAGGTAACTGAATCCCACCATGACTTCTTGGTTAGTGTTTTAAAGTAAAGCTATTTTATTTGGAAATAATGGACTTGGATTTCTCAACTGTATTGGAAAATGTTTAAAAAAAACATTTTGAGCATGGGATTTCCAATCTTCTAGCACAGGCCTCTCCCTCTGCATATCTGTCTGTCTTTGTTTATGTTTGGCTTGATATTTTGAAGGACAGACCATTGCAAAACTGGAAAGCGTTTTGGAAGACGATATAACAAAGGAAAAAATAATTTATTTAGCTGCTTTCCCTCCCCCCCCCAATTTCATTAATAAATTACTGGATTTCTGGATTTATTAAAAAAAATAATCACCCACTACTTATGCTACAAAAACAACAGCTGGACAACAGGTGTCTTACCTCTCTCTGAGTAACAGTTTCCATGATGGTCCCAAAAGCAGGAATTGTTGCAATCCTTACTGAACTACAACAAAAAATAGAGTCTTCAAGATGTATTAAACAGCAAGAATACAATAAATTAAAAATAATGCAAAATTAAAAAATTAGTACTTTAAGTTACATTAGTTTCTAGCAATGACAAAACAAAAAAAGCAGACCAGGAAAAAGACAGACAGGATTAACTCAAGGTCTCAATCTGAAACTCACAATTCAGGATCACTGGACAAGGTAACAAGGGCTGGAGCAACCCGCTTGTCAACTAAGGCTTCACTCATGCCTCGAAGAGTCAGCTGTAAACCAGTCAACATGCAATAAAAAATGGTTTGGTAAACTTGAAGAACTAGGTTAGCTGTGACTGAGGATGGGCAGGCAGACTCTTGGGTTTTTTCTTGGTTTAGTCACCCACAAAAGACATTAAAACGATTAAGATTCTATTCATGCTGTAGCATTTATTAGTAACAACCTGTTAGTGAGATTAGCAAAGCATCCCTCCTTAGCTTGAAAGAAATATCACATCAGAATGTCCAGGAAATTAAGTACTAGGGTTGTCTACCAGAAATCAGATACAGCCAAAACTATTTTGTATTTCAGTAATGCAGATGATATTTAATTTTGCAGTAGTAAAACTGATAGCATTACAGAACATACTAATATCCAGCTTTCTGCCAGAAATGATGTAAGCAAATTTCAAAACTGAGAATATGATTAAATATAATAACCCATAAATATTAAAAGACCTTGATTTAAGTTTTCTATTTAAAGTTTATTCAGCAGTTTTATGCGGTTTAGCTCTAGGTGTTACAGTAAACCTTTTTATTTAGAAATAAGTGATTTAACAGTTACATTTGTTTAAAAGTAATTCAATTTTTATTCAGCTAGGGTAAGAATCAGAATGGATGGTTATTTCTTCCTAAGTATTAAGAGGGATGCTAGGTATATAAGACAGTCAGGAAACTTACATTTCAGGGTCACTGGAGAGAGTAATAAGAGCAGGAACAACTCTCTGAGCTACCAGAGTTTCATGTACCCCCTTCACCAACAGCTGAATGGTCGGAGCAGGGGGGTATCACAGGTGATGCACGGAAAGAGCGAGCACAGTATCATGGGAAGAAGAACGGCACAACCAAGAGAGAGAAAGAAAAAACACAAAAAGCAAACCAAAATTAGAAGCTAAGCAAATACTGCTACGCTAGTGCTTCATATATGCAAAGGCATGAAGAAAGCTGAAGTGGTCTGGCAATCAGCACAAACCTGACAAGTTCAACAACATGATGATGCTTTCTCTATTTTCAGCTATTGTAAAGCTTGAATTCGCAAAAGTTTAGCACGTCATTATGCATTATAATTCAAATACTAATATAGTTGTATATTATAACTATACATATAATGATGTATAATTAAATACTAAAGTGATGCCAATTTGAGTTTGACAGTCTAATTCAAATGGTGTTCCTAACTCAATGGAATGCTATAGTAGGTGGCTGTCACATGCCAAATAGATATCTTCAGCTAGGCCAAATGCACATAGTTTTCCCCACACTGAGCAATACCTTTCAGACCTTTTACGATGGTGACAAACAGCACCTTCCCAGATGCCACTAAGCTTTCCTCAAAGTCATTCAAGACTATTTTAGATTTAAACGCCACCCAAGCAATATGTATGCAAAACTCCCCCAAGTTTCCCTTGCTGGTCTACGTAGGTAGAAAATGGAGAATCCTTGGATTATCCATAAAATGTATTTCACCAAGTCTTTTTGCAAACTAAAGAAGAAATAGATTTGTTGCAATACATCCCAAATGTTAAAAACTAAGATTATAGTGAAATTTAATGCCCATAAATGTGGAAATTGTTTGAATTTAGATGTTCCCAGGTGTATTTTTTTTTTTGCATTACTTATGTATCTATACATAAGCATACATTTGCTGCATATGTAGCAGATGCCCTTTACGTGTTTTCTACATGTAAAACCCCACTAATTTTAAAAAATGGCAAGTTCCACTGCATATTCGGAAAACTATTTTTTTTGTCTGAATTATTAAGAAAGGGAAAGCCTTGATGTTTCCATTTTGTATCTCATGTAAGGAAGTCTGCATATATTTGCTGGTTTTAGGAGATAAACATAAAAAGCTTATCAGTAGTTTCTGTGAGAAACCTGAAATGTCTTTTTAATATTTAGCTATGTTCTAATTACACAAATTACACCATGAACACAAATTAAATTCTATGATTTTCCCCCCAGCAGTGTAACAAGAGAACACGTAAGATCTATAGGGCCAGGGGAAAGCAGCAGCTACCAGTATATCACGCAATACTAACAGCAGGCAATAAATATTTTCACCCTCTAACTGGGGAAGATTTTACATTCTGCTATTTGTTTGAGCATTCCTCCTTTACCAACTCTGAATTCAAACCAAAGTAAATTGTGAAAGATTGGAAGGAACCTGACTTTCCAGAAGCCTTCTATACAAAGCAGTAATCTTTATTAAGCAATATTTGTGTGTGCATGTACGTGCGTGCATGCACGGGTGCATGCATGCACCTAACACATTGTGGCTTTACAGATAATAACTGGAGAAGGAAGAATGAGGTGAGAATTGTTAAGCTGTGTAAGAACGTATACATTATTGCTGCACAGCATCTCGAGGGGAAAAGCTACAACTTCCTATACTTGTAATTCAGAAAGTATTAGGAATGTCAGTTCAATACTACATTTTAACATGAATACATTTCATGAATATTGACAGTGGCAACAACTTAAAGTGCTCATGTGTTGAGCTTATGGGCTACTCTTCAAAGAATTGTTAAGGACATAGCTCACTGTTTGGCTATGACAATCTTGCTCTCATACATGTATTACCAATTTTCATGTTGATTAAAACAAAGAATGCTTACTATTTTTAATTTGAACAAACATGGACTTGAGTTTTCTTTACTAATTTTAATTTTGAGAAAAGCCTAGAGGTAACGTAGCGCTTTGAGAAGAAAACACTTGGGATTTGTATAATTAGTAAACAGTTGAGAATGATCTCAGCTTCACAACTATGTGGGCCGCCACTTTGAATTACGGTAAAGCATGGTAAACAGCATCCTTCTGTCTTACAGCATATAAAACATACTTTATAACTCAAGTGTCATTCTGAAGATAAGTGCTCCTAGCCTTAAACCTAAACAGACCAACAAAGCTTAGAACTCAACTATGCGCTTCATGTTCAAACCAGCAGCAATCAAATCTGTTTGCATCAACGTTCAAATGGGAAACTACTGACTGAAAACATTAACACAGAAGCAACAGAAACAGCTGGATGGGCAAAGCCGTGTGGCAGCATGTAAGGTTACAGTGAGACAGACAACAGAAAATATACCCTGTTTTGATTCCTCTAGATCAATGCGTGATCATTACTCATGCATTACTACACCTTAAAAATGGTTGTACAAAGCTTCCTGCCCCCGAAGGAGAGAAGGGGTAGAATGGCTCCACATCGCTTCTGTGTCCTTCCAATCCTTAAGAGACTGTAAAGGTTTGGTAATGCAGTCTGGCAGGCCCAAATCACAGCAGTCTCTGTGCTGCTCAGAATCTTTATAGTTCTCATATAGCTGCCCTGCAGGCAACATACTCTTTACCTTATTATCTAATCGCTGGGCTTGGTCATTCAGCAGCCTCTGAGATGTCAGAAATTCTCTGAATGAAGAAGGCATCTTCCAAAAGTGAAATGAACCATTGCGACCTCTTTATGCAGGTGACTTCCCAAATTTACGTATTGCCATGTACAAATATGTACGCTATGCTTATCAAGGAAGTGGCAATAAGACACTATTTTCAAGTGAGAAAAGTGTCTGCAACAGAGTTGCCTATGCTTTCATAAAAATTGAAGCATACTAGGGAACAAGGGAGTCAAATAGCATGTAGGACTGCCAAAAAATAATCAATATTCAGCTGAGTTTTAAAAGAAACTGCAACCAAGACAACAGCTTGTTGTAAGTGAGGTCTTTCATATGTTTGGCTAATGCTTATTTAAAAACAAAAAAAAAGCTTATTATTACAAACAAAATATAAACAACGTTCTTGTTAGAAAAAAAAAAAAAAAAACCCAAACAACAACTAAAAATATTTTAAGGGTGACCAAAACTTGCCATCTCCTTTTTAAAGGGGGAAAAAAAAAAAAAAAAAAAAAAAAAAGGACAAGGTTGGATGTTTTCAACTGAAGTTTCAGGATCTGTCTTAAAGTGGTTGTTTAGTGCTTTTATCTGCAATGACTTGCAGAGTTGCAGTAACAAACACTAATAGAACACTAATGGTTATGCTAAGTGCTCTTTTTTCCAAGGCAGAGCGGAGGTTTGTTTTTGCAAATGGATACAGGGTGGCAGCTAGAGGTCCAACTGCAAAGCTACCCAAGTGAGTCAAATGTGGAAGAAACGCAAAAAAAAAAAAAGACTGTGATAGCGTGATTACAAATCTGTCTTTCTAACATGCAAAAAAATTAACCTCTTTGTTCAGCAAGTGGAGCATGCCCCAGACTTTTTGTATATGCCTTTTTTAATTAACATTTGATGAAACAAAGGCATGATGTGGAAATAAAAGCAAATTTTTTAGATAAATGTAATAGTCTTTTCCTGAACATATTTATAGATGTTAAGGGAAAGATGAAACTGTCACTATGTGCCAAGCAAAGTAACTGTAAATTATTTTAACAAAAGATACAAAATTGCTTAAATGTATGTTTCTACCATCATATTTGGCACAAATGGAAACTATTTTGCATTAGAATGGAAGTGCATGGTAAGAGCATACCCAAAAAGCCTGGAACCCGACAACTTGTGAATTAGGCTACTGATGATGTGTTGAATAGCAAAAGCAAATGTTAAAAGTCAGAGAGATGCTTGTTTATGTTCATCTACAGACCGAAGCAAACACATTTGACATTGCGTTTAATTCTGGTCTGAACACATTTTAGCATGAAATGCGTTTTCGTAATTGGAAAATGTTTTTCAGCATGCAATAATCAGAATGCAACAATCAAGTCAGCAGCAGATCAAAGAACACATACGCAGTTACCACGGAAGCATCTTGCAAGTGGCTAATGACAAATTGCTTAATGAAAGATGTGCTGTTGAACAGAGAACAGCTACAGAAACAACTGCACAACGAATTCCTGCTCCATCACACAGTACACAGCTTATTTAAGCTATTTGTAATTTTCAAGAATGTAGCAACATTATCTGAATCACTGTTTGTAAAAATAAACTCTATTTTTAAAAGGGTGTAAAAAAGTTTGGATAACACTTACCTCAAACATTCTAGCAGCTGTACATCGAACAAGAGCAGAAGTATGGACAACTCCATACCATAAGACAGTTAATAGCAGCTCATGATAAGCTGGGTTTGCACTAAAAGAAAACAGTTCGGCAATCAAAAAAAAAAACCACACCCAAAAAACCCCAAACAGACTTCCAAATCCTGAACATGTCGAACACGTCCTTTGCCTACAAAATGTACTCTCAAGAATCCATTGCTCAACAACTCTAAAACTCCAACCTTTATCCTTTCTGAAGGATACATAACATTCATCTCATTCTGAAGGATGTGCAACATGTTGCTGTCTGGAAAATACGTTGCATTTTGAAGTTCATTTTTTAAAAAAAACTTCAAGAATATAATTTTCAATAAAATATGACACTGAACTGAATGCAAATACATATCTGGAACACATCATAATAGTATAGAAAATATAAAATGAATTTCCATTTTGTTCTCATTGACAGCTTTTTGCAGGTTTTTGTTTGGGTTTTGGTGTTTCTTTTTTACACTTCAGATTTTTTTTTACCACTGCCTTTTTAATCCAGAGTTTAAAAGTTTTAAGTTTTGTAAAACATCAAGTAAAAAAACCAAGGATATCCTTTATTAATCTGAAGCATCAGAGTTACTAAAATTAGAGGCAGATTAGCAGGTTTTAATAAAAACTTCTAATGTATTTAGATCTAGTCAATTCCAAGGTATATTCTTTACCCCAGTTCCACAAAGGAAGCTTTCAGGCTATCAAGAGGAGCATGGGATAGTGAGAGCATGGTCATTACATCTTCTAAGAATCCAACTAAGAGCTTGCGGTCTTCTTCCTGAAAGAAGAGCGTACAATGTTGAATGCAGTAAAAGTGTGGTTGTGATGACCTACAGCTATGAAAGAGACAAACTGTGAATGAGAAGAAACTAGATTTAGCCTTTAACAATCTTCTTATGAACTTCAAAAGTGAGGTTTAAGAACAAGAACCTTTCAAAGCAAACACAAGAAGAGACTGTATTTCTGTATTTCATCAGCTAAGCACATACATGTGCATAAATAATTTTAAAAAATTTTAAAATTTTTCCGACAGTTTGTGATTGTTCACAGTCCACTAAACATTTGTGAGATGAAGAAGTATTTATTTTTTCCCGTAAGCTACATAGATGCCAGTCCATAACTGCTGGTTACTGGGTGATAAGGTATTATTACTTATGGAGTGTTTATTTTAGTACTAGATAACACTGAAATGTTAAGACTCCAACTATATCCAAAATGTCGATTCATCTGCTTATCTGTTTCAATAAACTTTGCAAAATGATGTTTGCAGGGGTCACAGTTAAATGGCCAAGAACCTATTTATGGAATAATATTAATATTTTTGATAGAGGCACATGGCAGCTGTCCATGTCTGAGAGTTAGCAATGGTGAAGATACCAGATGTCATTTTCAGATTTATTGAATTCAGGTTTTAACACTGATGACCATCATCTAAATGTAGTAGACAACCTGACTAGAAAACTTTGCTTTTGAATGTGTTTACAGCTGCCCAATTATCTACCGAACTTTTAAGCACAAGAACACTATAAGTTTTCAAAAAAAAGGGTTTTCTGTAGAATAAATTTTGCATATTATTATACATTTATCAAAGAAATAGAAAAACAAACCTACCTGAATATAACATGTAAGGACCCCTGTTGCATAGATAGGAACTGTGGCTTTTGTTAGCACTCCATTACCTGCTGTGGAATCTAATGAAACACAGCGAAGAATTTTGGCTTTATATATACATATATGTGGATATGTATGTGTGTAATACATATAACGATATATTTTTTATATATATGGTAGACTTTTATTGTGTATTTTAAGTATTACATATATTCACCTTTTTATATATACATGAAGAATTTAAATACATATATACACATATATACAAGCACACACATGCTAAAATAATCAAGTGATATTTGGATTTGAGATTTTATTTGTAGTTTACACGCACAATCTACAACTTCAGAGTGTTCCATTCAGATTAAGATTAGATTTTCAATATTTCAGAAGGATGACAAATTTGAGAACTGCAGTCTGAAAATGTTATTTGAACAAGAGATTAGCAATTTTTTTTCCAGTTGTGGTTAAGATCAATTTTTATTCATTTGAGCAAAAAGCTACTTACCTATGTTTTCCTCAGACAGTCTTAAGATTTCCTGGAACTGTGGTTTTACCTATACAAAGGATGATGAATCCCATGTAAGAAAACCTGTTACCAGCGTCAATTAACTTAGGAAAAAGTTAAGAATAAAAAAACCCCTAGAACAATAGAAAAAGTACATTTGGGGGGGAGGGGGGGGGGAGAGAAAAACCTTTAAAAAGCATAGCCAGCTTTTACAAAAATTGGAAGTATGACATAAGAGTGAAAATTTCTGTTGAGTACCCATGCTGATATAGCAATATTTAGCACTCCTGATACCAAAAGTTGAAGCCTCTTGGCGATATGCTTAGTTGGGCCTTTAGGGTTTACAGTTTTACCAAGCTATATGTAAAAAAACCCAATGTTTTTTGTTTTGTAACTTTGCTGTCCACAAAGTGCTCTCTTCCAAAATATAGCTGTGATAATCAGTATCAGACCAATTTTATAGAAGCAAGGGTTCTAAAAATAACTTACAGAAGGGCCTTTCAAAGACCAGAGACTGGTTTTAATCTCCTCCCTGGAGGCAGCACATAATGCTAACTCTGTTTTGTAATTTTATATTTAGGTAATCCTCTCGTGTTTTATAATTTCCCTTTAAAATATTTTTAAATTATATTCAGAAGTTATTTTATTGAGAAAAATGATATATTACCATGATAAAAATGTTTAGATATCACCTGCAGAAAATATTTCAGGCAGGAGAAGCATTAATTTTAAATTTCCAAACAAGTACCATCTGGAATACTTATGTATGCCACAAACACTGAACAGTATGCTGTTCTGAAGAAAGAAAATTGTTAAATCACTAGAATTAGGATGATCTCTCCCACTCTCTATGCCATTCACAAAACAAATACAAAGAATACAGCTTAAAAGAAAATCCTTCCTTGTTGGGCAAGATGAGAAGGTCATTCCAAAGTGGTCAAAAACAAAAATCAAAAGGATGCAAACAAAGGTTTTAAAATAGCAGGTTTGAAAGTATTTATGGAAAAGCATCAGCGTGACATGCAAATACAAATGGTCACATAAAGTGCAGGTGTTCAGACACACCATAAATATGGAGAATACATATTATCAAGGTACTCTTTTTGTAGAATATTTTAGTATCTTACCTTCGTGTTTGTAAAAATTTTCCCAAATGTCCTACAAAGCCTCCAGAAAAATCTAGAGAACTCATGGACACAAGCAGTTGATGCTACATTAATCTTGCCAACTATTTCTATAAGCTGTGGTAACCTAAAAATCAGGAAACAAAAGGATATTAAACACTACTCTGATCTTTTGTTTCTTTCCAGCTTTTTTTGTATAAATTTACTGTTTAGATTAATAAATATATATACACACAGCACTATTGGTTCTAATAAAATTATCGACATGTTCTGTACAATTCCTAACCCTTGAAATGTTGACCTATATTTTCAAATATCTGTTACTGCAGAACAGTGTATTTCATGGGATATTCAGAATACAACAATCTTTACTTCAACAGAGAATTGAGTATACTAGTGCAAAGGTGAAAGAAACAATTTTTTGGAGTAAGTAGCTACCTACACGTTCTGCTAGGTATTTTCTGAATAACATCAAAGCCAATTCAGAATAAAAATTAAAATGCCTAAAAAAAATTAAACCTTTTCCTCTCTTTCTAATGCTTAAACACAATCATACTTAAAATTCTTATGTTTAATAACAGTTAAATTGTTAATCATGCTTAAGAACTATTAGTTATGACACATTTTAAAGTTAGGAATCATAAGATACAAATTAACTCACAGTTGATTGACTACCCATAGCAAAGTCTCCCAGCCTGTGGTACCCTCATGCTCTAGCTGATAGTCATACAGCTGCAACAATACTGCTAATTGTTCACGGCTTCCAATGATGATGGCCACATCCTGAAGAGGCGATACAGGTCGGGGGAATCTAGTGACTGTAACAGCAGAGAACAAGCGATCATGAACAAAAGAAGATGAAAATACCTTGGAGGTGATGTCAGTAAAGATAGCTAAGAAACTCTGAAACTCTTTAGTGCCTTCTGTGTAAGGTTATCAAATTGCTTTTTAAAAAATCAGTGAGTTAAATCCATCTCTAAAGAGATTACATAACCTTCACTTAAAAAGAGAAAATGCTGGTACAGGGAGATTATGGAATTACTACGGCTTCACCAAATCTTGCCTGACCAACCTGGTGGCCTTCTATGATGGAGTGACTACGTCAGTGAACAAGGGAAGAGCTACAGATGCCATCTATCTGGACTTCTAGAAGGCCTTTGACACAGTCCCCCACAACATACTTCTCTCTAAATGGATTCGATGGATGGACTTTTTGGTGGATAAGGAATTGGCTGGATGGTTTCATCCAGAGTGTAGTGGTCAACTTCTCAATGTCCAGATAGAGATCAGTGATGAGTAGTGTCCCTCAGGGGTCTGTCTTGGGACCAGTGCTGTTTGATATCTTCATCAGTGATACAGACAGTGGGATTGAGTGCACCCTCAGCAAATTTGCAGATGACACCAAGCTGAGTGGTATGGTTGACAAGCCTGAGGGATGCAATACCATCCAGAGGGACCTGGACAAGCTCAAGAAGTGGGCCCATGTGATCTTCCCACATGTCCAAGTGCAAGGTCCTGCATCTGGTTCGGGGCAACCCACAGTATCAACACAGGCTGGGGCATTAAGCGATTGAGAGCAGCCCTACCAAGAAGGACATGGGGGTACTGGTGGATCTGAAAACTGGACGTGAACTGGCAAAGTGTGCTTGCAGCCCAGAAAACCTATCCTATATCCTGGGCTGCATCAAAAGAAGCCTGACCAGCAGGTCAAGGGAGGGGATTCTCCCCCTCTGCTCTGTTCAGACCCCACCTGGAGTACTGCATCCAGCTCTGGAGTCCTCAGCACAGGAAAGACATGGACCTGTTGGAGCAGGTCCAGAGGAGGGCCACAAAAATGATCAGAGGGCTGGAGCACCTCTCCTATGAGGACAGGCTGAGAGAGTTGGGGTCATTCAACTGGAGAAGAGAAGGCTCCAGGGAGACCTTATTGCAGCCTTTCAGTACGTAAAGGGGGCTTATAAGAATGATGGGGACAAGCTTTCTAGTAGGGCCTGTTGCGACAGGACAAGGGGCAATGGTTTTAAATTAAAAGAGGGTAGATTTAGACTAGGTATAGTTTTTTACAATCAGGGTGGTGAAACACTGGAACAGGTTGCCCAGAGAGGTTGTAGATGCCCCATCCCTGGAAATATTCAAGGCCACGTTGGACAGGCTCTGAGCAACCTGATCCAGTTGAAGATGTCCCTGCTTATTGCAGGGGGCTTGGACTAAGATGACCTTTAAAGGTCCCTTCCAACCCAAACCATTCTATGATCCCAAAGAACACACCACAGATTTAAGGTAGAGTGACTTGCAGGCAACGTTTCCTGACTTCTGTGGCTATACTTAAATCATCTAACTGCTCCAACCTTCATATATGAAGTAGGTTCTGACACTCCCCACTCCTTACCCCAACTGCTTAATTATTTGAATTATCAGAAGAGAATAATTTACATGTAAAAAGCAAGACCTCAAAAAAATTCTAGACCATTAAAATATCTGGGGATTGAAAGCCTGCTACACCAACATTGGTTTTATTATTCTCAATTCATGCCAAGCATACTTAAAGATTACTCAGCAATAAAGTTAAGCAACAAGAACATAATCTTTTTTACTGCAAAATTCAAGAAAGCAAGCTTGCAGTTCCTGCAATGCTACTGGGTTAGTGAAAAGTACAAAAGATTTTTTTCCTCCACTTCTGTGGAAGAAGAAACTGTCAGACTAGGCTGAAGCCTGAAATCTTTGAATTCCTTATTTAAGTAGTAGCCACTCAGGGAAAAAGTGCTCATCTTCAAATGACTCAAGTCAGCTGAAATAGTTTTACCATGGCATGTTTAACTTTTTCACATTAATATCTTACAGTAACGTACCACTAGATACTTTCCAAATTCTCTATTAAAGTCATTACCCTTTCTTTGCACTCTCACACACAGCACTATTATCAGCATGTGGCAGGTATTACCAATAATATCTTTAAAAAACCTATTTGTAACAGGAGAAAATATTCTACAGGCTAGGACTGCTGATCTAGGAATAACTTCACTATAAGGCCATTCAGTCTGTTAAGATATTACACAGATACATAACTGATGGTGAAGCTCCTGCACTAGGCTGTATTTTTCCCAATTCAAAAATTTTTTTATTTGTAAGAGTTAACTGAAACTGAGGCCAGCCTTCTTGAGCTATTATTTGCTATTGGTGGAAATCAAGTCTTCAGAAACCTTTAGGAAGTCCAATTAAGGATTGCTTTGCTTTTTCAAAAGCTTCCTTAAAGGAAGCAGAGAGGAAGAATGAGATGAAACAAACCCTTTTTTTGTGATAATCATTTCTCTCAAGCATAGAAATGGGTGCAAAAAGGAAGCATTACTTAAGGATTTGCTAAGGAAGACCAATATGAAAAAACATTTAAGATGCAAATCACAGGGCAAAACTGTACTTTTTTCCACAATTTATGTTGTGTATTAGGACAACAAAGTATTTCATTGCAAGACTCATTGTATTACATAAAGCTGTCACTGGGCACAAAGAATTGATTTTGCCTGTAACACGGCTAAGTAAATACAGGGAAAAAAATATTCACAAGTTACATGTTTCTTCTGCATCAATAAGCTGATATTTGTAATTAGCTAAATATCTGATAAGAGTTCATGTCAGACTGATTTCTTTCATAGGAATGAAGCAGGAGCAGAGGGAGGAAAGGAAGTAGAAAGATGTTTTCTCAAAAAGGGAAAAACAGAACACAGAAAAAAAGTCATGACAAGTGACAACAAATCTTCCTATGCTGGAATCTGCCTTTAAAAGAAAATAATTCTGTCCACTCAGCAACCTTAAAGAAAGAAAAAATCACAATTTGACAGAGGTTTCCTGAATTTCTTGTTCTTTACTTGCTATATATGAAAATACAACATAAAGAACAGGGTGTATTAGAAAAAAATGCTTGGGGACATAAGTGTAAATCATTATTGTACAGACAGTATGCTACAAAAATCTGAAGTTTACACATAGATTCTGCGACTTAGGTTTATGCAGTACCTTAAATGCACAGAAATCCCAAGTTAAGTGTGGACTATGGGCTATTTCCTGAAATTCTTCCTTTGCAGCTAATAGTGATTTGAGATTTGTCACTGAGTTATACTTAATTTCTGATATGTGGAGTTTTTATAAACTTATTTACCTTCTATTTGTGGTACTTCTCCCTGAAGTTTAGCCTTGCTTGTGAAAGGTGCATTCTGTAGCACCAGTGCAAACAGTGAAGGAATCAATGACTGCAGAGCAGATAGATACATGTGGAGCTTATGTTCATCCAAGCCATGTTCTCCTTCCTGGAATAAACAGGACACTTACTTAAAAAGTTTTCAGTTTGGATGATCCATTGCTTATGCATGTATTCCTCGGCAAGATATCAACACATCTGTGATGAGCTTCTACACAGAGACATTAATTATGTAGTAATTTATCATAACCACAAGCTTACTTTGTGTCACCATCCAAATCCCCTTGTCACCCTTAAGTCACTTTTACTCAAAAGAGTCAAGCAACATAGCCTTTGGCATTTAGTAGTTCATGTCGATGAACATACTGATATTCTGAAAGAACATTTTTGAGCACATTTTGGAAATGGGAATCCTTCATTCTCAGAGACCAATGCATCTAAAAACTGAATAAACTAGTTACCTGTTCGCTGAAAACAAGCATCCTGGTTAAGCATGCTAGATCATTATGAGATGCCCTATTTTCCAGAACTTTCCAGATATCTACCAAATCAAGTGTGCAGACAAACTGGCTTATAATTACAAATGACTTAAGTAAACCATTCAATTCCACTAATTTTTTTTGTTTAATAATACTGTACATTACTAAAAACTACAACATGTGACACTAAAACCAATTTAAATATAGAGCAAATGCACTCAGAATAACACGTATCATCTGATCACAGCCCCAATCAAGTGTTTTCTGAACTGCACTTTGATTATTGGGCTATAAAGAAAAAACATTGTTAAAGAAGAATATGTTTGGGTTTTCAGGTTTTGTTGTTGGTATTTTTTTCCTTCTTCCAAAGGATAAGTAAAAGTTACGGAGTTACAACAAGAATATCCAGAACATTTTTCCCTTATAGAACAATAAGTAGCAATTATTTACATTTTTGTATTTTGAAAAAAAGCCTGCATATGTAATAAAGATACAAAGAAAATTCTCCAGTGCAGAAACAGCTGAACACATACCCTGAGCAACTTTTCAATTTTATTGAGCAGTGTAGGTATAAGATGGAACTGTAAATTTCCCAGTTCTGTTGTCCAGGCAGCATAAGCAGGTAAAAATACCTGATGTGTTGCACTAACTACACGTTCTGAAGGATCTCCTAAAGCTGAAAGCAGCAGTTCAAAGCCCTGGAAAAAGACAACAAAGAATGCAATTATTTTCCTAAAATTTATGCTAAAGTTTCCCCACACAAAACATGCAGACTAGAAAAATATTATCATCTGTTTTTAGAAGTTTACACTAATAAAAATAAAACAAGGTAGTACATAGAGGCCTTTCAACATATATTCCCACCACATCGATAAAGGTGAACAGTAGGTGATTCAATGATTGTGCTATTATATCTCTGCAGTCCAGGTATCAGAATCAATACAGGCACATTTTACCATTCTGCCTTCAAAAACTCAAAGACAGGATTAGTTGTTCTTAATTTTCACTTACCTGAAACATTATTAGGCAATATTAAGTTGAACTACAAGTAGGCTTTGTTGTAGTAGACAAATCTCTGTTAGTGAGTGATGATATCAGATTGGTTAATAGTATCACAGGTAGGCAATTAAGTGGTATGTTCTTGAAGGCAAATTTTGAATTATTAGAAAAGCTTCTGTATAAGGCTTATGCCTGAAGTCCTAATGATAGTTGTAAGTACATGTTTTCTTTTTGGTCTTGGCAATAGAATAAAATTCACAGAAATCATCAAAATATTTAAAAATATCTGGAAAGATTTAATAAAAATACATGCATCCCCCTATTCATGAAATAGCTATAGAAGACATTTTATACATTCAGAACCTAAACCAAATTATACCTGTTGATATTTGTCTGGATCATCAATATATCCCATAATGATGCCAAGGCTTTTGATCACAGCTTCTCGTACCAGATCTGCCTTATCTTCCATTAGCATTTGCTGCAGCATGGAAAGTACTAAGGAACTACGAATTTCTTTCTGTTTGTGAACAAGAAATACACTTGTTAAATCCATTGAAACAAGAAATGCAGGTTTGTATCCATTTTCATAAATAATGTGCACTTCTATTAGTGCTCACAAAAAAAAATCCCTTCGATATGGATCCACAGATCCCTTTATGAATATTACACACTCAGTTTTCACAACAGAATATGAATGAAAATGTCCTACTAAGCACAGAATTCAGGTCCTTTAAGTCATATGGAACCAAAAATAAATAACAGCAAAAAACTACTACAGGCCTAGACTTAAGTCAGAATCTTTAATCACTGCATCACTAAATTGGAGAAGTGGGTTTTTAATTTGCATTGTTTTCTTCTTTCTCTGAAGCTTCAACTTCCATTTTGCTACTGACTTAATTTTGCTGCTTCTTCTGACTGGCAGCACTGTTCATGTAACATCTCACAGCATCTGAAGAACTCTGTTACTAGGTGCCAATTATTTTTCAGAGATTATTTCCTTAATTGGTCCAACTATCTTTACTTCATCTTTACTAAAAAAAAGATGATTTTTTTTCAGAACATACTGTTTAAAAACCACATTTTATAGCTAGACTCACCTGTATTCCTTTATAATAAGCTATCTCCTCAATGTGATTTATAGAATCTCACATGTGATAAAAAGTAGAAGACAATATGACAGTCTTAATACATAACACACACACTTGGGAATATTTAAAATTATAATGGATATTTACATTATGCAATAGGTTATCACCTTGCTTTCACAAGCAAAGTATTTAGAGTCAGTATTAATACTTACTGGAAGGTAAGGTGCTAGAGCACCACAGGATTCTGCTACCAGTAGCCGTCTCTCTGGGTATTTGTGGTTGATCTAGTAAAGAGAAACAGAATGGCTATTTGCTTTGTAGTAACCAGTATTCAAAATGTGGTTAGAATGAACTGCAACGGAGGGATACGTCTGCACCTCTTAGATAAACATTGGCTGTGCCTACAGAAGTTGCATATGGGTACTAAGCAGCCTCAAATTCTTGTACTGAGGCATAAAGGCAAGGCAGATACAGCATTCTCTAGTCATCCTATAAAATAGAGCTTATAGTAAGAGAAGAATTGGAGAAGCATGTACGTATAGGCAGTAAAAAGAAAGGTGGAAAGCAGTGTATGGGATGCTCTAAAGAATATGAATAACTTCTGAGCTGGCGTGTCATGAAATATTTTGTCTTGTGTAGCCCTTCAGGAGAGCCGTTCCTCTAAGAACTACACAAGTGCCCTCTAGTGCTCCAAGCCAACCAGTGTAGCATAGCTGCCCCAGGTCTTGCTGAGCAACTGGGGTCAAGACGACACACGTACTAAGCCAAAAAATACTTGCATGCTATTGAAGTTCTGCTCTCAAGTCCAGCATAAACATGTCATGCCTCTAAAATGTGACTGAAAACAGAGGTTCCCAAGAACCTCTTGATCCTGTGCTACCTCTCCATTTCCACTCAAAGCCGTTTGGAAAATTCTGCCTTACAAATTTAATACTGACACTTCAGAAGCAAGTTTGCATCCTGGTGGAGTCAGCTTTAACAACCAGCGTAATGGCTGTATAATGAAACACATTATATGTTTCAATATACTTCGAGAATAAAAAAGAAGTATGGTAAAATGGTGAGAAGGAAAATGTGAATAGTTTGATCCTGTCAGATAAAATAGGAATATGCATGTGGTGCAACTATTTCTTTCTCTTCTGCTATGCAGCATATAGTCTTGGTAAGACAACCATCTTACCATGGAAAAACCCAAGGTACTCAGTGCTGGTTTTATCTCTGTCTTTACTGGGAAGACTTGCCTTCAATAGTCAGAGGTCCCTAAAACCCATGTGGAAGACTGGAGCAAGGAAGACTTACCTTTGGTAGAGAATTATCAGGTTAGGAAACATTTAAACAAATTGGACATACACGAGTCTGTGGGCCCTGATGGGGATGCACCTATGGGTGCCAAGGGAGCTGGCTAATTTCACTACAAGACCTCTCATGACAATCAATGAAATGCTGTGGCAATGGGGGAGATTCTTGAGGACTAGAAGAAAGCAAATGTCACTACTATCTTTGGGAAGGGCAAGACAGAGGATCCAGTGAAACACAGGCCAGTCTGCCTCATCAGTCGTCAGGCTGTCACATCAGTTCCTGGAAAGGCTGGAGCAATTAATCCTGGAAAGCATTTCCAAACACACAAAAGACAAGAAGGTGGTTGGGAATAGTCAGCCTGTATTTATGTAGGAAAACCCACACGTGACCAACCTGATAGCTTTCCAAGATGACTGGCTTGGTGAACAAAGGGAGAGCAGAGAATATTGTTTATCTTGACTTCAGCAAGACTTTTGGTACTGTTTCCCTAGGTGAGTTGAGGTGGACTGAAAACTGGCTGAACTAATCACAGGCTCAAAAAGTTGCAGCTGGGGGCCAGTCCAGAGTGGTGCACCCCCAAGGGTTGATTCTGGGGCCAACAATGAAGATGTATAACCTTCATTAATGACCTGGGTGACAAGACAGAATGCACCTCAACAGCTATGCAGATGACACAAAACTAGAAGGAGAGGTTGATATATCCTGATGGGTGTATTACCATTCAGAGGCACCTCAACAGGCTGGAGAAATAGGCTCACAGGACCCGTAGGAAGTTCAAAGTCCTGAACCTGAGCAGAAATAATTCCCATGCACCAGGACAGACTGGGGACAAACTGGCTGGAAAGCAGCTTAGCAGAGAAGGGGAAGGCCTGACAGAGGCCAAGCAGAGCCAGCAATGTACTCCTTGCAGCAAGGAAGACCAATGGTACCCCAGGCAGCACTATGATAAGCATCACCAGCAGGTAAGGAAAGTAATTATCCCCCTTTACTCAGCACTGGTGAGACCACATCTGGAGTGCTATGTACAGTTCTGGGTTTCCCAGCTACAAAGAGCAAGTCCAGAGGAGAGACATGAAGATGATTAAGAGATGGGAATATCCAATATATGGGGGGAGGCTGAAAGAGCTGGAATTGTTTAGTCTTGAGAAGAGAGAGCTCAGGCGGGATCTTATCCATATGTATAAATATCTGTACCTAAGTGCAGAGAGGTAGAGAACACAGAGGTGCCCAATGAAAGGAAAAGAGGAAATTAAATAACAGGATATTCTATTTTACTGGGAGAGTGGCCTAACCTTGGAACATATTGCCTAGAGATGTTACAGAGCCTCCATTCTCAGACATATTCAAAACCAGACTGGCCTTGGTCTTGAGCAACCTGTTGACTCTGTTTTAAGCAGGGGCCTTGGACTACAAGATGTTCAAAGCTCGCTTCCAACCTCAGTCATTCTGTGATTCTATCAATTCTACTGGATTAGGAAAAACTACACATGAAGACATAGTAGTATATATCAACTTTGGACAACATCATCTTGACTTCCACAGCACACTGAACAATGGTACCTGACCACTGTTGTAGTATTAATGTCTTCAACTTTCTCACTGTTCTGATCTGAAATCACCAAGAACTCTTTCAAGAATGAAGTATGGCAAAGATCATTTGAAAGATACTCAAATGAACAAATCATGAGCCTCGGGACTAAACTGAAATCTGAGCGTGTCTATCATTACTTTGCATTCATTCACCAGTAGAGCACCTGTAATTTTTTGGGAAGTATCGAGATTTCATAGATGAGAAACATTATGGGCTGCTCTAATACCTATAGTATCTTTGACTTATGTGCCATCATTCCAGATGAAAATTCCCTACTGGCAACAGGGATACACTTTGCCTTCTGGAGCTCTGCCTACCTGAGGGAAACAGCAAAGACTAGTTTCAACTGGTTTAGGTGGACTGGCAAGGAAATGTAAATATCACCCCTGATATTGCAAAGACATACTGACACACTGCAGGTAAAAAAGACTCAAATTTCTGCAAGGTTTGTGTTCAGGGAACATTCTTAGCCCTTGGAAACTTAAACATGACTGTAAAATGTTTATTACCATTTCTTTTCCTTTTGTCTTTAATAAGCAGTAGTACAGTTTTGGAAGCAATTAACTAGTCACTAGTTATAAGGGAACTTTAAGCATTCATAGAGCCTTGATCTAAACTCATCTGAGCCAGCTACCAAATTCTGTCTGTGAAGAGCAGGTAGAAATATCAGAAAGACTAGCCTGGTAACTGAGCTCCAGAACGCGTGGATGAAAATGCTGAATCTTCTGAGGGCCCAGGCCTTTGCATCTGTAAATAGATTTTGGTTGGAGACCAACTGCATGAATGCAGATTAAAGCATCTACTGAGAAAAGGTAGAAAATCATGTGTATTTTTGAATTCCTTTCACAAACCCAGTCTTGTGACAATGAGATTCAGCTGGTATTTTGCCAGAGAAAATAATGACCTGGTTTCAGTACTGCAAACAAAGTCTGGCAAACTGCATTAAAGAAATGCATGATGACATATGGCTTGGCAGCCTGATATGCTGTACTGTTACAGTTGGACTGGTTTCTCCTTTGCATCAGCAGTTACCAAGAAACTGTTTTGAAGATGTGCTCTTACTGAGGTGAAACTTTTTTTAAACACTGTTTAAATTTTGTGAGAAGGACTAAGAAAACAAAATGTGGTTTATTTTGTGTTCAACTACTACTGCCACGAGTCCTTCAGATACATCAGTCATACATACAAGCACAAAAGCTGCATATAATACGTACTTCTACTGTCAGAAAGCATTAAGACTATTAAAGCTTGGGAATTATTGTGAAACACAGATTGCTGTGTTATGCAAGAAACATTAGACAATTATCAGACCAGAAAGACTGTGCTATCAAAGCAATCATTACCACTCTGTCATGGCTGTTATTCACTCTTTTAGGCAATGATGAACTCCCTTTCTTCATTATGGTAGGAAAATGCCACGCATTTTCACCTGAACTCATTTCACCCTGTTTCTATGCCTCAGATGAAACAGTAAGAGCATTTCAGTTTGGCTGTTCAGTTATTTCTATTAATTTAGAATATCTGTGGAAAAGGTCACTGTGATTCTAGAAGTCACACAAACTTCAGGCTGATCTTACAAGTGTAAAATCATGTCCATGTACAGAGGACTTCGATCTTTAATTTTCTGTTTAAGAATTTAAACTAGCTTAAGTGTGGACACTGCTCCAGGGACTTAATGCAATATAAAAATCAGCAAATGAAATCTTTGAATGAAAAAGGATTTGCAACAGTTTGGAAATTCCACTATGAATTATAAAGGCACCTACCTGGCAACACTGATGATGAACATCTGCATATCTACATTTCAATACAACAAACATATGCAGGCATATGGGGGTAACTGGAATCTCCAGATATTCTTTGACAAATTTTCTCCTTCTGAGTTCTTTTTAATGTTATATAAAAGTATATATAATGAAGACAAAGAACATCCAAATATCTTTTTGAAAAATACTCCGAACTGCCATACATTGAAAACTATAACCACAACAACTTCCCCCTCAAGCAAATAAAACTCAACATTTATGAATTTTTAACTAATTTTCCAGCATAAAGCACAAAATAATCAGTTACCTGCTCCCAGCACTGTGGTAAAAGCTCAGCTTCTACACGTGTTGGTCCAACGTGTCGGGCAAATGCCACACACCCAGTCAGTATCATCTGCCTGAAAACATAAGTTAAAAACTTTAATCTGTTTATAAAGTAAAGTTCTATAATACATAGAAAATATTCTTTAAGTCAGGAAAAGCAGATGCTGTGAGGCAACAGGTAATTGTCCACAGTCAAAATTTCTCACCATGCATGCTGACCTAAAGGCTGAATCTTGAATTCAAAGCCGCTATTGTCCCTGTTCATTGATGGGGGGTGTGGACAAGATGACCTTTAAAGGTCCCTTCTAACCCCAACTATTCTATGAGTCTATCTTGTTTTCTATTTAATATGCCTTTTCCAGAAACCTGCAGATCCCAAACTCCATGAACCAGAACCTGAGAATCTCTGGTTTGGGAATCTCCGATTTCCTAATGTCCGAGGTTGGGAATCTGACTAAATGTCTCATTTAATTCTTGTTACTGAATACTATGATTCATCATGCAGTAAAAGGATCTAAATTACTTAATACTATCATACTCTCAGTATTTTAGTCAAGTACGCATACTGCTTTTATTTAGAAGCATTTGTGAGAGTTAATGAACTTTGTTCAAAACAAGAAACTTAATTCTTTTAAGACATGGTTTTGCAACATTCTAACATGCAATGTACTGTCATCTCTCCCAAACTACTGGACTTTACTCTTGTCAGAAATCTTCTAAAGCCCATTATAAAAGCGAAGCAATTAACCAATCAGTAGTATCTATGATCACCTCAGTAATTTGTATCTATATTTTTGCATTTTTTAATTTTCCTCAAAGTTTGTAAGAAATCACGTTGTTCCATCAATTTCATAGGCTCATAGACATATTTAAGTACAATTTTATTGAAATTTTAACTATCATTTGTGATATTTTGACTTGTATTTAATGAGGGTTTATCTTGCTAAGATTTTTTACTTCTAGCTATTTCTCTTGTTAATAGGATTGGAATGATACCAACTTTTCATGCAATTCACCAGTTCTATTTGCTTTTACTGCCTACATCAACACTTAAATAACCAGTTTCAAATAGTAACATGTGGACGCAAGAGACTCATTTATCACCTCCACAGTAAGATTAGGACACCATTGAGAATTTGTTCATTATTACTTTGTGGAAAGTAAGCCAGAATTAATTTGTTACCATTTTACAGTCATGTCTAAACTCCTAAATATTTACTGCAGCTAATAGTATGCCCTTAAGGTTGAAAGGCAGAGATTCTGCTGGTTATTTCTTAACTAGTTATACAAAATACTCCATTTAAAAAAAAAAAAAAAAAAGACTCATTCACTTTCAGAATTTTTTCTAAGGAGAAATAGTCTATTACATTCTCTAGGCCAACAATCAGAGCAAACTCTTTGGTTTTGGTTTTTTGCGGTTTATTGGTTGGTTTTGTTTGTTTTTTGTTTTTTTTTTCCTTTTTTTCCTTTTTCCCCTCTGCCACATACAGAGAAGCAGACCTTTGATCAAGGTAAAAAGGCTGGGAGAAAACAAGAATGCAATGATTAGATAAGAGTCAAGAAATCAACAGCTGATACGTGATAGCAATATAGAGACAAAAGCCTGTGGTAATTCCGAGTTCTACAACAAACAAGATAGTTATTAGAATGCCTGTCTTTGGTTCTACATGCTGAACTGGGCAATAGAATATACTTTTACAAGATACTAAAAAAGCAAATAGCAGAAATAATTGCTTGAAATCTTAAAATCAAAATTTTTTTTTAATCAAACTTTTCAAAAAAGTTCCATGAAACCTCAGAATTAACTCTTATTTCCTTCTGCTGTGCCTAGAAAGTAGGGAGCTTTAATATATTCAAAAAATATTAAAAAATAACATTTTAAATATTTTACTGTAACCATCTTAGAAGTATATGACAACAGTCAGTGTTTTAGGGGAAGGAAAGGTTGTAAGGATCTCAACAACAGTCATTGAAAAAGAAAATGTTAACACTAAGCTGCTGCAAAATTGCAGTCTAGGCTGGATATGGGAAAACCTTTCTACTTATTGTCACAATGATCTCTTTTGCTAACAAGATGCTGGGAATGCGTTCCTCAGATAGCTCTCTCCAGGTTATGCACTTATGATCACTTAGGCAGGAACATAAGCAAATCAGTATGGTTCAGTATGATTCAGCAGAGCACTAGTTTGCTTCACCAGTACAGAAACCAAAGTGAAATCAAGAACCAGACTAGAGGAACTAGGCAGATGTTAGAGTAGAACAGACACAATTTAGCACTTCTAAACTCTTTCTAGAGGTGACTGCATGCACTGGTAAGCAATTAAATCTTATATTACACAGTTCAAAGTTCTTCTGTCACTCCTAAATGTTAAATTAAAAACTTACTTACTGGAGCTTTCCTTAATATGTCAGCAAGTTACATGTGTTCTGTAAAAGGTGGTATCATATGACTAAAAGTCATAAGAGATACACTAAGCTTACTGTTTTTTAGCTTATTTTCACAAAGAGTGCTGCTTCTGGGCATGTTACTTGGAAATCTTCAAGAGTTCACATTTTGAACTGTTTTAACCTTGTCCTAAAAGACTCCAACATTAATCTGACTTCTTTGTGGCTCCTTAGCTTCCAAAACCAACATAATTGTCCAATAAGAAGTTTAAGAAATTAGAAATTTTGAAAAGTTGTATAGTACATTAATGAGCAGGACCTTGAGGATAAATGTGGCCTTGTTAAATATAATGTCAGTATACAAGGCTATGGAAATATGCTATATCTGCATACACCAAAAAGCCTCTCACATGGGCAAGAAGTATGACACAGGCTTTCCAAATTATTGTTGACATACTTTACAAGGTCAAACACTTAAAGTAAAATACTTATTTTAACAGGTTCACTATTAGAAATGCAATGTCACATTTCAGTCTCTTGCATTTAACAAAGTAAAAAAGTCAACTTTTTATCAGCTGCTACTTTAATGTATAATGTAGGCCTGAACAGTATAGCAGAAGGTAAACAAATAACATATGAGATAATTAATACCATTGTTCTGGTAACTAAATCTGAATGTCTTTGCTTACTGCATATCATATAAGACTGCTAAAACATTAAACTTATTTAGATAAAAACAAGCATGCATAATATACTTCCATACAAATATGTAAGTAGAAAAAACAGACTGAAATTCTGAGTAAGTATTTTCTATCTAATTTGTATTCAGAATCTCTTATTTGATGGAATTTTACGTATTCTTCAGTCAGGTGTTATGGCACCTTTAAAACAGATTATGATTTTTATGTGTGTAAAATGTGTATTATGTATATACATGTTTTGTCCTGGAGGTTATGGCAGAATATTCTTCCCAAATTTCTGATGAAATTTTATTTTTAGATACAAACATCTAACTCACAACAAAGAATGAACATCTTCAAGGAAAAAGAAGCTTGGATTTTCTTCTTTCTTAGCTGCTGGAAAAGACACACCTGCAGCTAAACAGGCATATGAAAAATCTACTTGATAGGCCACCAATCCTGTGACAAATTAACTACAAGAGACTACAAGCAAGATGTAACTTTCCCCCTCAACCACAGAATAATTTTAGCTTCTTAATCTGCATGGGACATTCAAAACATTTTAGATAACAGAGACATTTCAGAAGCAGATTTCTAATGAATCTGAAGTAGAACAAGGACACTTCTTTTTGTAATTTCAATCTGCATGGTGCCACTGTGCTACAAGTTGCTTTTATTTATTTACGCATTTTTTTTGTCTCCAAAGCCATCTCTTTCAATTGTACCTCATCTCTAAATTTTACCATGGGAACAATTTAGAAAGACACTAGAACACACCAGTTTCAGCAAATCTTTAAAAGAAATGCTTTCCACCTATTTTATAAAGCCTAATTTGTCTGAAGACAGAATAGAGCAATGATAGATACAGATGTTTTACAAAATATCTCTAATGAAATCATGGAAGAATTGCAGATCAAATATGAAAATTTTCCACATTTAAAGGAGGAAACATACCAGCTAGGGTACTGTCTTTCAACCTTAAGGATATTCTTACCAAAATCAGTACAAAGCCAGATTTCCTGAGTACTAAGGAAGATCTACAGTTTCAAAGTCTTAACCAAAATAAAACAAAGCTCTTAACACTTGTCAGAACTAAATCATTGCTTCAGTTTTCTGAAGTTTTTATTGCTACCACAGTACTGAACCATAATTAGGAAGAGTACTATTTTCTCATTCTATTTTCCCCAGCTAAACATGGCAGTTAACTTACAAACATATAGATCCCCAAGATAAACTAAGAGGTTTAAAAAAGCTGTTTTGATTTCAATATCAACCATTACTAAGAATTATGATCTTAAAGCTCATTTTAACAAAGCATTTCGGTTCATCTTTAAACAAGAAAGGAACTGAAATGTTACACGGCAGCTTACCAAGCACATTCTTACATTTCAGTAACTAGAAAGTACAGGTCATGGAAATGGAAAGTCCCGAACTCTACATGAATTTGTCAATACTACATCAGCAAAATATCAGCTTAAGTGAAACTTGGTTAAAATCACCCAATAATATCCAGTTTCTATTAGTTCTGCTTCTTTGACAAAGAAAAAAGTTCCTTCTTGTCCCGCAACACAAACGCAGACACACCTTTGCTCATCATCTGGTCGTTTGATCAAATTGAACAGTATGTGTAGAAGCTGATCTCTCTCTTTGGGTTCAGGATGGAGGCAGGCTGTACACAGTATGAGTGGGATCAATTCCTAAAGAGTTGTGGGTAGGGGAAAACCAAACAAAGTAAAAACGCTTTGGGCATATATTCATTAATGGCAAAAGAAACTAAGAAGATAAATCTAGCCATGTAACCACAAAACAGTTAGAGAAGATGTTTCAGAATCTTGATCTCTTATTAAGTGACCTGAAAAACGCGAAGGTCTACAAAGTTAGAATTATTTTCCTGCTAGGAAAGATCAGGGGAGAACCAGCACACAAAATAAAAAGCTCTGCAAAGATTACAATTAACATATGCAGGTCACCTGTAACCAGAATTAGAGGACAATCATGGTTTAAATTGTCTTCACTACCTACTGAACTGAAGCAAGCTCTACAGACATCTGTGGAACAGAGTTCCTATGGAAAAAGCTATTTCTGATGCCATGGAGGTAAAGATTAAAATGTCCAATTAAGCATCCACAGAGTTTTGTGCACAAGTTTGAATAAGCACTGAGAAACATATGTTGGTAACGGTGACGGCAGACAGATACCCTCTATTTTGACTGAGAACTATGTCATTTTTTTTTTAAAGGTTTGTTAGGTTTTTTTTCAATAAAGAGGCAATATCTGAAGCTGAATTTTCTTTTTAGAGCAATTCAATTCCCTTAAGGAACAAACTACCGAGAAAACACTGGGTAAAACATTAACGGAAAGAAAATATAAGGCTGTTCACAATAGTGAAGACCTCCTTTCTAAACATGCCTTCAAAGCTCATGGTATTCATTCCCAGAAAAAACAAAGGTTTCTAAAACATGGACTGGAAGTCCCTTTCCTTGACCGTGTTGATGTGAGCCTTTACTCCAACTGAATTTGGAAGCCACACAATTTCTAGGTGATTTAATATCTTATGGACAGAAACATCACACTGGGAGGTCAGGGGAAAAGAACAAGACAAACCTAGGTGTCTGCAGAGAAAACATGGGCAAGTAATCTGGAGGCTTACTCTCCCACCTGCTGCTTATTTTTGAGCCACTTTCAGCAGACAAACTTTTTATGAATTAATAAGCTGTGACAAACAAGCAGATGACAGTGGGAGACACTTCTGAAGTTACTAGGTAAGATTACACAAAACTTGGAAGTATCTACAGATATTTGTAATAACTTTGCAGGGAGGTGCCAATTTCTTCTTGCAGACATTCAAAGTGACCTATTCATGATGCTCTTGAGAATAAGCCTATTAAACATGGTGGACATGTGGAAACAACATTACAGACACCCTCACTGCGCAGCTTGTATTTTCATAAACAGCAAGTGCTATGTTTATTGTAAACATAGAACAATATTTTAGAGCACTGCCTAAGCTAGTCAACTCCTGATAAGATTTTGGTTTTATTTTACAAGAATTCTACTCAGCATGCTATTTTTCCCCCCTGAAGATGACAGACACACATCCCAAAACGTATTTTAACATGCCGGAAGACATTTTGGCAATATTTAACTCAATTATGGTACAGAATAGGGAATTTATGATGAGACAGAGGAATGAACCCACTGCTTAGAAAATCTGAAAGTACAGAGGGAAAAATGAGAAATAGATTTGAACAGTTTGGACATTTCTATTTCTCAATATTTTCAAGTGAGCCAGTTTTGAGGTTTGTTTTTAAGTAAGTGTAGCACAATGCAAAATAATGCGAACTGAAAACCTGTATTAAAGAAACGTTAGAAATTACATTGCACCAAGAGCTAAATAACTTCTAGAGGGAAAGGAGCTTTCAGCTGAATTTGCATGTTAGATTTTATTTTTTGTATACTTAGCATTCAGTTTTTGCCCATTTAAAGCTCTGAGAAGGCAGGGGGCTTAACCTATTTAACTTTTTTTTGTACTTCACAGGAGTATTTTCTCTCCTGCAAACACTGTTTTAACTCAAAAAGATTTGAAAAAATACTATAAAAAATAAAAAAACCCTGCCACTTTAAATACCACCACTTATACATTAAGCCAAGATCTTTAAAAGGAGGAAGCCAGATTGCAATTTGTAGATACACAACATAATTACTAACTTCACCATGGAAAAACCTTTAAATAAAGAAGAAAGCCTGTGTTACTTTACTGAGATCTTACTTCCTGAAATCTACCCTAAGTTCACATTATGCAACTGCTCTTGCAATTATTTGTAAGTATTCTTATAAAGAATTTTTTAAAAAAGAATATACTTCATGAAATGGGACATGCAGATTTTTTATGATCTGGGCTTTTTATCTGTTGAAACCATCACACTGACTTCACATTATTAGTATGTTTGAGTACCTACTGAAAAAAATCTCAACTGCTCACTGAGAACTACTGCTAGATTTCAGAACAGTGCCATCACGAGCCCTACTTTTATTTTTTTAAAGCTTCTTTTAATTTCAAATTTAAGGAAGTTAACAAAGTTGTATTTTTCCAGCTGAGTCTGCATGAAAAGAAAACACCTCCGAATATTCACCTAGATACTACCACCTTGTGTGCGAAAGGCTAATGAGTAACCTAACACCACTGACATGGGGCAGATACAAGGCTGGTTCTTTACCTTGCAGAAAGCTGGTTATTACAGCTGATGGAATTAGCTGTATTTTCTTGTCCATTGGTCACATTCTTTCATGCATACTATGGGAGAAGAGAGTGTTCTCTGCATCGCTGCATCAGTGCTTCTACAGTTCCTTCTATTAAGGGGAGTGGAGAAACAATGAGAAGTCTTACACAGCGTTTTATGTGATCCCTACAGACTTGATGGACAGGAAGGTAAAACTGGAGGCGAAAGGACAAGTGGGACAAGAACAACAAAACTGCTCTCATAGATGGACAAAACAGGTCAAGTGAAGTCTCCCAAAGACTTAAAAGGGGACAGATTCTTCTCGGGATATTCAGGATGATTAAGAACAAAAACCAACCTACAGACAGGTTTGAGCTCATTCCTTCCTGTTGCCAAGAGCCATGCCTTAGATATATTCTTGTTTAATAAATCTCAGATTTTTTCATTCTCAAAACCATCAGAGAAGTGCTGTAGAAAGCAGTAATTTTCCAGTAAGCCAATAATATTAGCATTTGGCTGTTTAAATTCAAGGGGAAATTCATAGCATGGCTATGGAGACTGTATATAAATTTATTGATAATCAAGGAGAGGACTTCCAGTGCTATTTGGAACACTCTGCCTTCCTTGGGAAGGAATACCACTTGCGCTGAGAGTCATAAAGCAAGAACATCAATTTAAAAAAACCCCAAACAATCCTCCCTCTATTTAATTTGGGGTCCTTCCTAAACATCCTGTTCATCCTAAGTCCCTCTTTTCCCTTTTGCCTCTGACTTAGGAAAACTGATTAGTTCACGTTGGTGTTAAGTCAACAATACCATGAGTGACTTTCAGAACTGTGATACTGTTTTCCCATTAGACGCCAAGCAGAACACCATTATAGCACTGTCAGCACTTGCAGCTTGATGAAATAAAACATCATGTGTCAGAGGTCTCACCCTCCATTACTGAAAAGGCAAGTTCGTATCTGAAGCAGTTGATATCTGTGAGCTACCCAGATGCAGAATAGAGAGAAAAAAGTTTCTTTGCTTTTACTGTTAAATAAGCTACATACAGATGAATGATGGACAAGGCTGTGAAGCTGACCTAAAGCATTGCACAGGAGAACTGAAACAGCCCGTTTTCTCTCTGTTCTACTTCTGCATAACTGTCCACATAGGTCTCTCCAGAAGAAAACCTCACATTTTTTTCACTATAGTACCTTTGGACAACCTCTCCCTAACTTGTAACAGCACATCTGTTATCTTTGAACAGGATTCACTGTTCGAGCTGATTCAAGTTCTCAATAAAGACAACATTCACGAGGGTATATGGAGTAGCTCTTCATTATGGTCAAAAGAAGGTGGCTTTTTAATGGCAATTGGTATCACCTCAACTATAAGCAAAACAGTTCCTCCTACATATTGAAAGTATTAAAACAAAGTATTAAAGTTTTGGGGTTTTTTTAAATGCATCCTATAGCAAGCATTTGTCTATTTTGCTGGCAATCTTCTTCCAAGGTAGCAAGGAATTTGGTTCCCTTCATTGTAATTTTTTTTGTTTAAGATTCTGACAAAAGTCTTCTACGTCTTAGTTTCTCTTGTTAATTAGTGCCTTTTTGTTGGAGTGTTCTTAAGCAAAATAATTATCACAAAGAATAAATTTAATTACTGTTAAGTGTCAAGACTGGTTACTTCAGTAGCTTAGGATAGTAATCTTCTTTATTATTTCAAATATTAATGTAATAATGTGGCAAACAGGTGACAACATAATATATAAACCAGAATGACTTTATGATTGATTTTGTAAATGTGTCCCTTTAAATCTTCTCTAATAGTCAATGCTTATATTGTGAACCAATACTATGTTAAAATTCTTCTGTAACTTAGCCTCTGACAACCAGTAAATAAAATAATCTTACCTACAGCAACTGAAATAGCTGCAGGTACTAACAAATTACTAATACAGAGTCTCTTGCGCAAGAATGTATTCCAAGTTCAGAATTCATCCATTTAGTTTTAAAATGAAAAAAAATGTAATCATAGGATTAATACATGACTCAGAACTTTGTGCTACTAATGTTATTAATATTGAAGTTACAACTCTAGTTACATTTCACAGGATGAGACTATTATTCCAGAATCCAAATGAAGCCTCTCATAGATCCCAAAGGAATGCTTTTACATAAGAAACAAGGCAGATATGGGTGTGAAAAAGCTTTGTACTTCTTTGTTTATATCTACTGTTTATTTGGAAACCTGCATATAAAACTACTGTGATAAAGCTACTAACAACTGGCAATTTTATTCATAAACATTAATTCAACTCCTTGTATCCATGAATTATGTTTAATGACATGGTGTTGAAAGACATCAGCTTTCAGACTACAGGTGAAAAGGATTGAGCTATTTCATTCTAAGGAAACTTCTAAGAAAACTACACTAGTCCCTTGTATTCAGAGAACAGATCTAAAGGACTTAAATTAAAAAATGGCAATGTCTCTCTCATGTGTGTGTTGGGGCAACCCTACCCACAAACAAAAAAGTCCCCCAAACCAAAACCAACACCCCACATAAACCAGAAGAGAACCAGCAAACAGGCTGCGGTCAACATTATTATTATTTTTCAGAAATGCAATTTAGAGAGGCCTACTGCAATCTAAGTTTTACAGAGTAACAAAGTATTTTAATTGCTCATTTAAATTTTTCTATTTTCCCCTATTCTGTGAAATAGAAACAGTCATTTAGAAGATACCAATGGCTGACAAACTCAAACTTATATACCTTTACCCATATTCAACCAGAATGACATCTGCTTAACGCAGCCACTGGAAACAGCCACCTAAACATACTGCCAAGCTCTGACACAGCATTCTTTTACATTTTTTTAACAAAGCCAGTATTTTATGGCTTTTAAGGTATACAACTGAAAATATGTAAAAAGATGTTCAGCACTACTGTGTTTTAATAGACAGCTACTTACAAAAAATGCCAGAAAATGAAAGTGCCTTGGTGATGTCTGTGTGTAGTTACTACACGTTAGCATGAACAACTTTAAATCTACAGCATTACTTTCTTCTAGCAGAGTCAAGAATGGCACTCATTCAGAGTTTGCAGATTCAGCATTATCTTTGCTTCAACTTTACAAAGAATAAAAGCGAAACACTGGCCTTAACATATTGAACTCTGCATAAATAACAATTTCTCAGTATAAAAATTTAGCAGTGCACATTCAGTAAACCATTACTATCATGATTTTGCTAAGCTTACATAACACAACTGAAAGTTACAGAACCTAACCCTGGAATAACAGGCGAGATGAAAGGTATAAATAATGAAGTGTATCTTGATTAAGAACAAGAGTAACAAGATCCTGATATTAAGCCAAAAATCTAACTCTGGCCCAAACTCTGCTTAAATACTACAAACTGCAGAGTCTAGAAGCTGTACATACAAACAAGGTTAGTTCTGTTACCTGGCATCATCATCTTTCAGACTAGAGATGAAAAGAATTTTTACATCTTACAAAAGTTGAGAAATCAGTATCACACTGATTAGTTATCGCAAAAGTTTTAAAACATTGCTTTTCTCCAGTTACAGTTTAGCCAAAGGAATCTTTTGATGGTATACCTCTTGACAAATAGAAGGTGGCTGATTTTATTTTTTTTTTTAAATCTTAAATGTGTTTTAGTTTTATGTGGTAAAAACACAATTGAGGAAGCAGATTCCAATACAGATGAAATTTTATGAACTCAAGCTGCCCATCTGCAAGAAGCATTATCACTGACTGCATACCCAGTTGTTTTTTTTTAAGAATACATTTTTAGCATTTTGTTACTGTTCATTCCAATTGCTATTTGTCTTGCAGCATCTCCTTTGTTTGTGAGTGTGTTCACATATCTAAACATTGACATACATGTTTTCAAGCTGTTAGGATAAATTAGACACTTGGGATAAAAACCAAATTAAATTTATATGTTGACATATGGAATTTTAATGACTACAAATTGCTTTTGGGCAATTATCCTATATTATGCATTATTGATTTCACCTGGTTGAACTGCTATTTTAGAGAGAACTAAAATGATCTCCTCGGCCACCCTACTCAATACTGTATTTTTCCTTCTTTCTTATCTTCCATTGGAACCTAAACTACAGACATTGAAGAACAATTAAAGCTGCACCAATACACAAAACCAACATAAATAATTTCAGAAATGTGTCAGACATTCTGACACTAACTGGTCACTCAGATGCCAACTGTGGTATTTACTGGACCAGTTATTACCAAGTCAGGCAGGCTGCTACTGACCTTAAGAGGATTAAAAGCATTGGTGAAATGGCTTCTGGATCTCAGGTAAAGGACAATACCTACTGAGCGATTCAACCTCCACAAACCCAGTTTCTCCAAAATGAAAATGTAGAGCACAATATTTTCAGCTTAAGATTTTACAACCAATTTCAACATGACAGATGCTTAAAAAACAAAGGTAGGTACTTTAGGCGGTCTTCACAAAATTATGTTTAATTCTCATGCCCAGTACACTGACAGCGTAAGATCTTAAATACTACCGCTGTATCTCTTCAGAACAGAATAGTGGTCACTTTGCATTATAACCCAAACTTGTTACTTATCTTTCTCAAATTAGTGATCTTTTGGTATATTTTTACACCCCTTCTCTGCAAAATTGTGCTAAGACTCTCTCATTATAAGGTTGTTTTTGAACAAGACCCGAAGTCATGCCTTGTTAAAGACAGCCTAGTACTTTATCTTAGCACTGATATTAATAAATACTAACAGATGGGCTACCCAAGTTTTCCTTCTAATTCCATGACTACATCTGAAAGAACATTACAATAGTTACAGCAATGGGTGGTAACCGAAAAAAGCTATTTTTAAAGCAAATTTCAATTCTTGGAACATTAAGCATCCCATGCAATCCAGTTACAGAATCCTCACTTCTGACTTCTTCAATCAAATTTAAACAGATGATTTGTCGAATGCAAAAATACATGTAATCAAATGTAACTTCGACTGTAAAACAAAATAAGTAGGAATTAGCCTAAAAGGTCACAAATATATTAAATGCATTACAGAGATTATGCTACAAACTGTGAAAAGAAGCCAAAATACCACATCCTGCCAAGCAGAGGGAAGGATAGGAATAAATAAGAAATCAGAAATTAAGCACTGATCCAGAAACATTCACAGTGTTATTCTGGAGGACCATTAACAGAACCATTTCGAGAGCACCCAGTTAACACACCCACCCCCTCAGAAACAAAAGCCCCTTTGATAAAATTTGAGACTTTCTAAACATGGCACATCTGAAACTCACCATGTCACCTGCTGACAATTACTCGTATGTTATAAAATTTTAGATTATAGGATCAGTACAAATTTCTTGAGGATTTTTCAAAGACTTAAAATGCATTTATGCAAAATGCACTACTAAGTCTACCATACTATAGATCCCCTCAACAAGGACTAAAACTTTATTCAATAAGCTATGCTACTTCAAATGCTTTATTTCAGAGTCAACTATGATGCCACTGATTTTTTTTTTAAACTATTTTTTACACATTTGATAATGTGCAATATTTACAAAAAAGCAATACAAAACCAGTAATTTTTTTCCATCTTCAGTCTTCTTTTTCCACGCTATGTAGTATGAAAAATTATGCAAAACACCATCTTCATCAATATTCAAAATAAACATGGTTTCATGATTTTATTTAGCTTCATTTTAAATTTAAGGAAAACATAGAAGCAAGACTGCCAATTTTCTTATGAACAGGTGGTTTTGATGAAACTTATCTTGGCTGATACACGGAGCTTCTAGAAAAGAAGGTAAAATAAGTTTTTTATTGAAGTACATAGTGCTGCAAAAGAACCTGAGCATTAATCCTTATTAAAACTGATATATAAAATAACCCAAATTTAATGTTTGAACTTATATCCTCTGCTCTTTATAGCACATGTTAACCATGGTCTTCTCCAACAAAAACATTTGTGCTACCACAGATAGACCTACAGTAACAGTTAGTCTTGCTGAATGCTAATGGGTGCCTTAAGCAAAGGAAGAAATATTAGGATTCCATGCAGGTTTACTGAACTCACCTGACAGAGGTGTAAAACCATTTTCTAGGAGCAGAGATGCATGCACAAAAGTAAGAACATGATTGCAAGTAACAGATTTTCATGAAATTAGATACAACATCTTCAAAATTAACAAGAAAATATCCTGGTAAAAATAAAAAGTAAAATTTCAGGGTTCCTCACCTCTCGCTTTGCAAGCAGCACATTAGGAACAATATGAGGCAGGCAGCGTCCCAACATTAACATAACACTTTTTTCACTGTCTGCAATCCGAGATACCTAGAAAACCAAGTTTTTTGTTTGATTTTTTAAATAAAGCACAGGAACAGAAAAATATCCTTTCAAAGGAATAGTATGAATTGTAGCAGGCTCATTACTTACCAGAAAACATTCAGTTTACTCACACACATTAAGTTTTTGATCTGGCAGTAATTTCAAAAGCATGAACCCACTTGTGGAGACTAAAAACTTCCCAGTAATTACATATCTATCACTAGGTTTCATATTTAAGCTAAAATCTGAAAGCATATCCTTATTTCTTAAATTTCATGCACATAAATTTGTCTCTCCATATATGTTATTAAGTCTTATTTCAAAGCAATTATTGCTTAACTATTGCTGCCATGCAGAATAAAGGATCTTCTAGTTTATGTTAACTGAGAAATATACCTCTGATCCCAAACGACTGTCTGCTGACATCCGACAGAAAGACAGTAGTGCTTGATGGAAAGCTGGTGACAATTTCCTAAAATATCGTCAAAAAGGAAGGGGGGAAAAAGCATAGATCAGAAAGGTGACTAAACAAGTCCTTTCACTCTGGTTTAACCAGCTAGGTAAAATGACATTCAGAAAGCATGTTTTAAGTGAAGCATACTGCAGAAGTTTTTGTTTAAAATTCTCTTTGACTTTTAGGTTGTTTAGTTTGTAGCAAGAAAAAAAACTAGGTGTCCTAATTAAGAAGTTACTTTTAGTTCCAAAAAATGTAACATCTTTCAAACTGCTGCACAGATAAAAATAGGACAAAAAGCATGAAGAAAAGGAAGCTTTAGCAATACAAGAGGAAGCATACAATTATGCAAACAGGGCGGGGGGGAAGGTGTGGAAAGCACAGTATTTTTGCTTAATGCTCCAATTCTGCACATTGCATAAAAACATTTCAGTAGTCAGTCACTTAAAAGCTTCAGGATTAAATAGAGATTGCTGAACTGCCACTTTGGGATCTAAACGTTGGATTCAAATGTATAGATAGAACCTCAAAACTAGCTTTAAATTGCTGCCTAATCCCTAATGTAGATGTGTATCTACAGAAGTACTGCCTCATGGCCATACAGGGCACCAGCCAACACAGCCGAGCTACTCAAAGCCTTAAGCATACACATAAAACCCCGGTAAGAGTCTCAAAACAACCCTGGCTGAGGAGGATAATTTGGCAGAAATGTTCTCAGAAAACAATTAGTGGACCAACCATTACATCTAAAAAAAGGCAAGCAGGAACATCAGCATCATTCTATTTTTCTCAATGACAACTCCCTTTGCCTTTTCTGAGGCCTGTATTTAGACGCTAATCTAACACTGCCTCATCCACTATGCTTAAAGAAGAAAAAGAACTTTTGTCTTCCAAAACATGCACAGAAAGCATCTCACCCTATATCATCAACTACTGCTTGAATCCTCTAATGACACTATATGAGTTAAGGGAAGAGGCAATTTGTATTTCTTATTGTGGAGAGTGGCATCACCTTTTAACCCTTAAAAATGCTATTTTGCGCACCTGAGCACCCAAAATCCTATGCACTACAATTATGTGTATGGACATATACATTTTTATCTAATAGATTGAGACATCACACTATTTATAGTAAATACATGATCATTCACCCTTTTCTAACCAAAAATAGCACATTAAGAATCTAAGATCCTACTTATAATTGTTTAAACTAATCCAGGAGCATATGGATAAATCTACCAGAATAGTTTTCCTCTTCTAACTATTCACAAAATATGATAAAGAAGAATTTATGTTTATTACTTAAAAACAAGTTTCTTTCTTGACAGTATGGGTTTTTAAAACACATTTTAAATCTTAATGAAGGAAGGCTCTTTTAATTCCAGTCAGCTTGGTTTTGTGCAAGGGTTTCACTTTAAAAAAGTTACTAAATGACTCAGATGGTAATGAGTTGTAAAGGACCTCTGTTTAACAGTAGTCCTTATTCTGTAAAAGTATTCTTGAATGACAGATATAGAGGCTCTACTCAGGCTTTAAGGTTTATTTACACTGGGAGAACAGGGGCAAGTGTTGCAAAGAAGCAGTTTAACATTAAGAGAGTGCCAAGACCTTGGCCAGCCCTTTGCCCAGGCTCTCCTTCACCTCGGCGTTTGTTCCACAGAACATCAGACCCTTCCCACTTGAAACCTTAATTAAAATCCTGCATAAGGGCAAAGTTCTATCCCCATTTTGCAGAGAGTGAAAACTAAGTATGACAATATGTCACTGAATTTCCCCATGGGTGGGTTAACAGCAAGCTCTGGGCAGCATGAATCCCATTACAATTGCTGGCTATATTTCAAATCAAGAAAGCTTCTCCTTGATGAAGTCTAGTAAGTCCCTGATGGCTATGCTGGACAGAACCAATGACAGACCCAGGCCTCTTGCACACAAGTCAGTGGAAGGTCTTTTCAAGGGCCAACAGATGCCAATAGCGAAAATGTTCAAATATAAGAAAGTATGATGAATACAAAGACCAAGTACTACTATTCTATTCCACGTAACACTGGGCCAAAAGAGTTAACTCACTGAAAAAGTCAGGAGTGACTGCTGTATAAAGAAAACACCTTGTATTTGGTGCAAACTACCAAACACCTAAAATGAGTTGAATAAATACATGTGGTGCAGCCTATTTAAACTGCTGCTAGTGCTTTCTACTGCAATCTGTTACATGAGGCATTTTTCCAATGATGGCCATGTCCTCGTTTCTGGGCATGCACGCACAGCTGCTCCGAGTGCAGTCACACAAAGCAGGCTCCTCACTTGCTCTTCCATCCTCTCTTCCCATCTGGGCAAGATTTATGCCAAGAATCCACTCCCTAGCTACAGTAATAACAATCTTGCCTTTTATGATAGAGTCTTATTTCTTAATCCCTCTTAACACTTTCTGAATAAATTGTAGTAATTGTCTTCTACAAATAGCCACCCGTGGACTGAAACAGATAAATATCCAGCACTTCTATTGTGCTTCTTCTCCCACAGATCTCAAAATACTTAAATAATATAATTCTTAATGGAAAAAAAATATTACTGGTTTATTACAAACCAATTGCATAATCCAGGAAGAAAATTCAGTGATACGGATCTATAAATCGCTGTGTCAAACATGGTTTCCTCTGACCCTTCACTAACATGTTAAGCTCAAACTTCAGTACAAAAATAGCTACATATTACACAGGCATTACTTATTTCTGTAGTGAACTGCATTTGAGGGTACTTCTGGAGTTAAGTCAATAGGGATTCAAAGCTTTATTCAACTACTTTCCAAATAAATCCATGTGCAGTTATATTTAAGAGAGCTGTGAGCAGCAAAACAAATTCTGTTTTTTCTAGATATTACAGTCATAAATCCCACTGGAGATACTCAATAGTTCCTTCCTCACCCAGTGATCTCATCCTATTTTGATACCCATCCTCACTATCCCCAAACCATCAATCTAATATTCATGCACTTAATGCCTCCAGCACTCCCAAATACTCTGAGCAAAAAGAAACTTGCAACAAGCCATGGATGAAAGTAGGTAGACAAGTTTATAGCAATCAGTGCACAACAGCTAAGTTTTTATTATTATATACTCTAGATATTTAGCTAAGACATGAAAGAAATTAAAAAAAAAAAAAATCTGGAAAGTTTAAATGGAACCACTGCAAATTTTCCAGAAAAATCTAAGCTGAGTTTTACTTTCCTATTAAACAGTAATATATTCAACTAAAAGAGAAGGCATTTGTAAGAAGAGAAGGAATTTGTAGTAAGACTCTAGGTACTGTATTCAGAAATCAAAAAATCTTTTCTCTTGTTCAATTCTAAAGTTAAGATATCACTGAAAAAGCGCCCCTGCCCCTAAGCCTCAGTGCAAGAAGTTTAGAGAATCCAGAGAAAATTTAAGATACTTAGGGTTTGCAAGAAAAGTTAATTACTAGCAGGGGTAGCAACTCTTTTTAATTCCTCACCCCCTGCAGCTCCATTTTCCATCTGCACAAAATATCACACAGATTTCTACTTAGTATTTTCAGATGGAAGATAATTCTAGAAACATGTTACTGTATTAACACCAGCAAAAGAATGCTAAGGGAACAAAATGGCTACCTGCTCCAAATGGTAAGATCATAAGGTGAGCTACTTGGGTGTCTTTGTCCACAATGAAAATTTTAGAAGCTGTACATAGCCTCATTAAGTTTGTGGTCTTTGTTACTCCTGATGGCTACATGGTGGTTTATCTATTACTTAATGAACATGTTACTCCCCCTCTTCACTATAATGCTTAAGAAGACTGTGTAGATTGGAGAGGCTTTCTCAAGAACACTCAGACACACAAACTCAGTCTCTGTGTAATAGCACAGCATGAATACCCTATTTTAATTTGAAAGAAAAAAATCAGTTACCCAGTGAAGACTTGCCCCAAATTAAAAAAAAAAAAATCAATTCAAAAGTCATCGGATACCCTTTCTATTTATTAAAATAAAACAACACACCATAGAGCACTCTCAGATACTCCAAGAGAGTTATACACATCTACGTAGAAAAAGTAAAAAATTTCCCAACTGCTTTTCAAGCAGAACAGAAGATTTCATTATGAAATTAAAATTTGAAAAAGAATGGAAATATCCTGTCTTCCCATTCACCATTTCGATTTTCATGGGGGTTTTTTTGTTTGTTTCAAAGAACCGGACTGGTTTTAGAAAGAAGTAAGAGGTGAAAAGAAACCCTTAAACTTAATACTAAAAATGTAGGTTTGTCAAATGTCCTTTTTCCTAAAGATGAGGAACAATATGAAAATATCAGCATGGTACCCTAAAGGTATGTTAAGTCTTTTCTTGCATTCAAAACACAAATAGCTATGAATTCTGCAGAATTTTACTATTAGAAAAATATCTATCCACTTTACAAGAATTTTTAATTAAAGCATTCCAGTTTAAAACTTAGCACTAACCTATTAGGTTTATTGAAGTGGACTGGAACTTTAGTTGATGGAGCACAAGAGGTCAGTTTCTCTGTTTCTTTACAGGGCATAGAATTTAGTGTATTATCTTCAGAAGTCCTTGAGTCCACTTCAGTTGGTAAAGAAAGGCTTGTTTCCTCAGTGCTGCCATGTTTATTTTCATTCTCAGAGCTCTTGATATCCAAGTACCGTCCATTGTCCTCTGAGACTGTGAGAGGCACTTGTTTTAAAGAAGGATGGGGAGCTACACCATAAACTGTTGACACAGCAAAGTTTTCATTCTTGAGAAAATCTATTTCACTAATAAAAGGAAAAGCAAAGAATGAAGTATTTTTGTAGCTTTCGTGAGAAGGTTGTTGGAATCACAAGACTGAAGCATAGAAATAAGGACAACATACTGAAGAACTCCCTCTTTGACTCCAGTACATTCAAAATTCCTTTTATAGAAATAACTTATATCACACAAGCTTTTCAAATGAGCACTGGTTTAATGGAGTTCTTTAGTCAATAATTAGTTGTAGGAAAAATGTTGCACTCTGAATCAGTGAAATAAGTGAGTAACAATAGCGTTACCTGCTTCTGGCTGAAATCTGAGCACGGAGACACAAACTATCACAAGACGGAACTCTATCAGGGATGCAAAACTTAAAATACTATAGTGGTGAATTAATATATACTACCCCACCTGGCTTTGCAATGGTAACTATGCAAGTCAATAACAGTGCTTAAAAATCAGGCACTTGCCCATATGTTGTGTTGGTGCATCTCTTAAGAGGAAAGATATCTTAGAGCTTACAGAATCATATGCTTTGACCAAACTTTTAAAGTCTCTTTTTTTCTTGTTATTAAAGATACTGTCATTTCTACTAGTCTTATTCTGTAGAAAGAAAAACTGTGTTGAAATAAATTATTATAACAAACATGTTTCTAACAGTGTTTGTAAGCTGTACACACCATGGTAGTAAGGAGTGAAATAAAGCTGACTGAAGAGAAAACCTACACAGAACACATCAGAACGGATTTGGCTCTCAAAGAAGTAAATAAGTTGCACTGAAAGAACAAAAGTGATTACAAAAATGATACGACGTAGGTGATAAAAGGGAAATAGTTTGAATTATCTTCCTTTTTCTAAACCAAATACCATGTATTAACAAGGAAAGACTGCCCTGCTCTGAAGATCTACTAGTAATTTTGTAAGTTGTATGTTTTCATATATGTGCTAAAAAACATTGAGAAGTTATTCCAACATTTGTCAGTAGTTGAGCAGATTGATAAGTACATACCTCTCAAGTCTTTGGATTTGTTCCATCAAAGACCATTTCTCACTGTTTAACACACTAATTTGATCTTCTAATTTTTGCACTATTAAACATTGCTAAATACAAGATAGAAACAAAAGAGTTTAGTACAATAAAGTTTAGTAGTACTGCAAACAGCTGAAACATTTCTTCTGTACAATCTCTTACTTCTATTGACTGTGTTGTTTCAAATACAGGGACGCTCCCAAGTATAGGAGTAGCAGCCTCTAACTCATCATCTTCTACGCCAACTGATACATCCACCACATCTCTCGCAGTAACATGATGATTTCCAAAGTCACGATAGAGTTGTAACAGGTCAGGTGGTTTTGGAATGTTCAATCCTACATCATCCCAAAGTTCAAAGTCCTTCAAAGGAACAAGAAAAACTAAGGCATGCCTCCTTTTATTTTTGTTTTTCTTCCTTATTTGACTGCAGGTCACACAACAGCAAAATAATCATGTCAAGATTGCATCGTAGTAAAGGAGATGAAAGCATAAATTGGATAGCAAGAAACAAAAGTAGAAAAAGGATCCATTTCATGACCCAAAGCAGTTTCACCCCAAAGGCAGCTCTAGGTAATGTGTTAAAGAGAGGACCTTCCAAAAACACATACATCACAATTTACTTTTTTTCTAGGATGTGAACACTTTTTACAATCAGATATAACGTTGATCAAATTCTAACAGAAGCCAGTGCAGCTGGTAGAAGGCTTTCTACTGACAGGGGAATTGTTTTGTTCCCATCTCATTCACAGCTACGCTTGTAATTTTCCAGGAGTAGACAGTCAAATAGTGCTGTATTAATTGTATATAGGTATAAACAATACTAGGGTGTCCTGTCTCAAACCATCACTATATGTCCTTCCTTTTATTGACATGTTACCAGCCTATTATTACAAGATTATTCCATGTTTGTATATGTAAAGAAGCATGTGCACTGTTATATAGAGAGACCATCACAACTCCTAATGACACTAAATTTCAATTTTTTTTCCATGTTTTCCCTACTGTTCATGTTTTTCACTATATTTTTTCATAGTCGGGTTACGTACACCTATTCTAAGAAAGATTATTTTCTGAAAAAAATTTGTGAATAATCTAGAAAAAATGTGCATTCTGTATTAACTACAATATGTTTATATTTACTTTTTAGGGTTAAGAATTTTCCCAGGGTTTTTTGCTAATTGTCTCACAACATAAAACATTTTCAGTTGAGAACACATAAAAAGTAAGGATAAATTATTCATCTTTTCTCTTTTGGGGGGCTGTATCCTCACAAGTATTTGTATGAAACCTAGCACTGTTAAACTCAAATCTTAAGTGGATGATCCAGACATTTTATTTAACAACCCATTTTCTTTACAGATTAGGATATGAGTTGTAGGAAAAATGTAGGAGGACTAGTTATAGATAGAACTGGTTGAAATTAAATATTTAATATTGAAGTCAATAGTTAATTCTTCTGGCAATATTCCAGTTTTGTGAATATATTTTGGGTGTTGATTTCACTGGGTGTTTTGTTCACCCACTAACAGTCAGAATGTAATTAGAACCTTCCAAACATTTGAATATTTTTTTCCCACGAAATGCAAGCCAACAGAGACATAAAACTGATCATCTTAAGAAAAATGCATCAAAGCACAGCTATGTTTGAAAATATCTAAGGTAACGTCTTATCACCGAGAGCTTCTCCAAGACTATACTCAAAGCCACAGTATGATTAAGTACACTTATACACATATATATGCCCAGGAGATGACAAATAATGACTATATTGTGCACAAATATTTTCCTTAAATCATACTCAGTTGATTATGTTCAAAATTTTACTACATCCAGACCCTTGAGTTTAACTAAAAAGGTAGCCATCAGAATCCAGGAAAGTGTATAAGTACCTATGACTCTCAGTATTTTTCCTCTTGTTTTGCTTCCTTTAAAGAATGCAAGCATTCTGCCTCCTTCGTACAAATACTGGGAAAATACTCCCCAAAGTGCTGTTTTCTCAAATCATGCTTTATATATGAAAATGCTAACTAACATATTTAACTCTTAGAATACACATATGCATGAAATTAACTACATGCACAGTAAATATCATTTAAATTTGCTTGAGTTTATGACAAAAATCAGAATATGGAAAGCAGGTATGTAAAAGAAAAATACAAGAAAACTTTACCTGATCATGATTTTCATCTGAAAACGTTATTGACGTAAGTTTGTAACTATTCTTCAATAAAAATTCATTAACTAGGAAGTTTAGAGCTCTTTTCTCAAGAGGTCTGATTGGCTCCTGGAAAAAAAGAAAACAATATACTACATCTTTGGTTCATCTTCCTTCCAACTACGGAAGCATATCCGTCTTAAAGTCCATGCAAAGCTCAGTTATCACCAGCCACCTACCTGAATTTCAGGACTTGATTTGTAATTTTTTCGTTCCTGCAAAGGAACTTCATTTTCTGGGGAGGAAAAAAAGTAACTACATTTTACTCTTTCACACAGGATGAGCTCAGCTACTTCTACATTGTTCAAAGTAGAGACTTAAGAAAAGGTTTATGTACACCACCTGCAGCCTGAGTCAGGTTGGCTCGGAGGGCCTGTATGGTCTCCTTGGCTTTCCGTAGTTCAAACTCCAGGACTGGACAGGGATTTGGATTAAACACACACAGGCATCCAACCAAGGCAAGGGAAACAAAAATAAAATATAAAAAGCAAGGATGGGTGTGAAAAAAAATATACAGTTTGTATTAAACAGAAAGCATGCAATCTTTATGGAACTTATGAACACATGCAGCAGAGTTGGTCTGAAAGCAAACTGGTGAACATTTTCCATAGTTTCATTAGCCTTAAGTTAGCTAAATCAAAATTTCAAGCTGTCTGACAAGGACTCGCTGTAGGGTTTTGGGGTCTTTTTTTTGGTTGCTTTTAACTTTCCATATTACTGGGCGATGCTTGTTATTTCTTCCCCACTCTTACAATCAGCTGACACAGTCAAATGTTTTGATTTCTTGGGGCAAGGGGAATACGCAGGCAATCAGAGGACAGATCTAAATGAAGCAAATACATGCTGGCAGCAGAGGAAGCTGTCTCCATGTAGCAAAGCTTGAACCATGAAGTGCATGTACTGTCCCATTGAGACTACAGGGAGTTTTTTTAGACATAAAATTATACACTGAAATTTTAGTAGTTTAAATGGCAGAACTTGAAACATACTTTATTTTATTACTAAGAATAATCTTGGTTTAAACATCTATTTAAAAATAGCGGAGTTTTAGGAATACCCTAGAGCTGATTAAGATTTTGAATTTAGTCGTATACATTTAAGAGATGCACAAGACCAAAAAAAAAGCAAAATATGCAGCTCTCCTATAGTACTTGAAGAGAAGCTTGAAACAAAAATGTATTGGCTCCATTATTCTTAAAAGTTTCCAGTGCTTCTAAACTATACAACACTTTCAATGATCTAGAGTCAGCATTAGAGATTCGAAAATATGTAATTCTAGCTGCTGCTATCACCTGCTCCACCGCCTCACTCCCCTGATCACTGTTACATGTTTCTCACATCCCAATGTTTCCTCCAAAAAGGGCCAGTAGTGCTTAGTTTGCACTGGAATTTCATGTGTTTTGATGTTCAGGTCATATGTATACTGTGGCTTCAAATTTTAAAACCCTGTACCCTTGCAAAACATATATTAAATTTTCTTTTTATAGCCATTTACAGTTAGAGCATCTAAGGGAACCTATTTAAGGAATTACCAGATAATTACATGCATTTCATTAACTCGCAGATTAATCTAATCATGCTTAAATACGCAGTTACCAGAAAGGATTCCTGTGTTTAACTAGAAGAGATGAGCACAGAACAGCTACCACAGTGAAGTGTTAAACTATTCTAAACAGATTATCTAACATTTACTTTATTCCCATGCAAAACTAAAAACGTTGTGGCTGCTTTTAATAAGAAAGTATTAAGGAGATCTTTGATCACTGCCTGGAAACAATTTAACATGGCATTTTGGAATACCTACACAGAGCACAATGCATGGCAGAAAGATTGCATTGGCTCTTGCTGGTAAGAAATGCTACTGAAGACTACAAATAAAACTGTTTCATCTTTTGAACATCTCTTACTAAGAATCTTTTGATAATTTGCACGCATGGAAAAAAAGATTCACTCAGTTTGCATTTATCCATAAAAACTGAAGGAGTAACTACAGTACACCACATTTGCTACGTGAAAGTAACTTGTTTGATGCACAGAATTTTACTGCAGCAATACAAAAGTGCAACTGAGGATACAATGAATAAAATATGAAATTAATTTTAGTACTTCCTTTTTTTACTAATTCACAGTTACAATTCTCGCTGTAAGCTACTAATTTGTTAGTTTTTGAAAATTGTAAAGAATTCAAATTAAGTAATTCTTCTGATGGAAATGACTATGTCTTAACATTTTATTCTTGTAAAATATTTTCAAAGACCAGAACAGTTGCAGATCAGGAGTGCCCTGCACTAGAATGATATAAATAATAAAAAAAAAAAAGTTAGAAAACCAACACAAACAAGAAAAACTCAGGAATCCCATTAAGGAAAATAGGAGTAAGACATGTCTGAAGGCATAGAAAGCCAAAAAACTCATGTCAGACAAACCCATGTCAGACGGCAAGAATTAATTTTTAGTGAACTGTCACGATGCTGAAAATTCTTAGAATCCATTAGGACTTTACCCATTCAACCTTAAAAGTAGATTACTCTGCTGCATGTTTCTCTATATACAGTGGAAGATTCTGGACATAGCATATCTGAGAAGTTGTCACTTCGCAGCATGTCACAACAGACACATCATTCTATTACAATACAGCATTGTTACAGTTGTACCTCATCTCCTAGCCTTACTAATGCCACCATTATAATTGCCACCATACAAATCTTAATGCATCTAAGTCAGTCACAAATTTAGCTCTTATTTGAAGAAGTTTGTTTGTAGGCTTGTTTTACATAAGCATTTGTATATAGCTACAACATAATTTCAATTGAATTTTAAATTGTGATTCAAAGCTCTTTTTTAGAAGCTATACTGAAATGCAATCTTCTGCCAAAATATCTAATGATTTTTAACACAGTGTGTGCTAGTGAAACCAACACTGGAAATCCCCATTTGTTGATATGACATTCTCTTAAATAAAAAAAAAGAGCAACCCCAAACCACTTTCTTTGTAACCATTGTCAAGCACCGACTTTTAAAAGAAATGACCTGATCTCTCTCCCCCTACTCCTTTCTGCTGTAAAGCTTATGTACCTTTGAGAATTTAAGCCTTCCAAAGCATTGATAAAGCCAGCTAAAGTTTAACTTCATGCTCAACTGAACTGATAACATGTATAACTCATTATAGCACTTGGTGAAAGGAGCTGACACTCCTTAAGAATGATGCACAGAAGAGTTTTGCTGCAGACAGCCTAGGAAAGGAAAGAACCAGACAGATTCTCCTCTACATCAGGAAAGCAGAGAACAGAAATTTAGAGCTCTGAGGTTGGTTAATCTTCCTACAAGGAAAGGCATTTCTGAACAATCTGTTTTGCCTTAGGGGAAAAAACTCTTCTGAATTTAAGTGGCGCTCTTGCTTTTTCTTACAGCTACTGTTCTGAAAAAAAAAATTACTTAGACTAACTTAAGAGCTGAATCTTTCAAGTAAGCATTAGACTTTTTTAACTAAGCATTAGACTAATATTTTCAGATTAGCAATTTTTAAATCTTTCAGTTTTCATGCAGCTAATCTAGGACACGTTAAAAGAGAAGTGCATATCAGGCGTGGGTAGCTTGTCTGTTCAGCTTTGAAATTTAGAAATGAAGCTTTCTCAGGGATCTTATTCTATTCACCCACATTTGTTAATGACTTCATGAATGGTTACTGAACAATAGGCTGAGAAGTTAGCTATAAAGAACAATCTGTGATTTGGGATATTGAACAGCAGTCTTGCTGGGCCAAGGCCAAAAAGTTGAAGAAATAAACAGCACTTCTAAAAATTTTCAGTACTTTTATATAAGCAGCATTTTTTCCAACCGTACTAGAATTTTACATTCTACATATGTATTATCTTGTCACTTTTGCATATGTCAGTATGAAGTATTTCAGACAACAGTAAAAAGGTAGGTTTATGTTGTGAAGCCACTATATGGCATTCTGGCATTTTCTTTTAAAAGTAGTTCTCGTCTGAAGTACCAATGGCCCCTGTGCTTACCTAGCTTTCCTCGAATTCGGACATACTGTTACAAGTTTTGTTTCTTAGCTGTCATTTTGAGTTCTTCCTCCTTGTAAAGTAAATGTAGACTCTAGATGGCCTAAATTATGCCCTCTACAACATCTATGAAATCCCATTACATTTGATGGATTCATGCATACATTTTGAGTCAATCAGAAAAAATTTAAATTCTCTGACTATAATCACTATAACTTCACGATCTGAGGTCTCCTAATTCCCACTTCCTTGATACAAGTCATAAGAAGAAGTGACCATATTTACAGTCAGCGTGAAACACTTCAGGATGTAACACAAATAGACCTGAACCAGAAAGCTGTACTACAGCATGAGAGATGACTATCAAGCTGCAAAACTTATGATCAGCATGAGAGCTCATGAGCAAGCTAACAGAGAACTTGTTACCATTCTAATAGTGGGAAACCAACACTTGACTCACTAGCCTCATTAATGCTTTTAAGTTAATGAGACAGGACCAGCTAGAGAGAAGACCTGAACTACAGCAGACTCGTCTTCAGGTTCAAACCTCGGAGACCATCAACCTGGAAAGAAATGAAGGAGGCTTACAACTGCTTAACAGGGCTTAAGACAGGAAATAGGAAAACAAAACCAGACCCACTTCCAGGATGAACAAGTTGAATGCACAGTGTTAGCAACTGATTGTTGTATTACAGATGCCTTTTGTGTTTGTTTTGTTTGTTGTTTTAAGATTCTCCTCTCATTTTGATTGCACACAAGTAAGAGTACCTATTAAAAACAAACAAAAAGGTTCTATAAGAAGCAGGAACAGTGAACCTAAGCAGAGATAAATGAAATCCTCAAAAATAATCAAGCTGGTTTTGAACTTGTCTCTTCCCTTCAAATCCTGACAGGGACAGTATTTTATTCTGCTAATCGGAGATACATAGTCTAGCCAGAAATCAATGCTAATGCAGGGAGATCTGAGAACACAAATCATTGAAATAGAGTCTGACTGAAATAGAGTTTGATTATGAGAAATAATTTTATTATAATTGAAAACACAGCACTCTAAACTTATCAGATTCTCAGAACAGCAGATGTCAAAGGCAGATTAGCAACACTAAACATTTTGAATTATGGGAAGTATCGGTTTTATATCACAAACATACTTGTGCACACAGTTAATTTAAGATTTGGCTGAAGAATCTGTTCCTTAGACTGAATGTCAGAAAACCTATTTACATCAAATGCCGTGGATATTTGACTTCAAGTTAGGTGTACTCAATTCCACAGGAATGGAACAGGTTTTCCATTCTCTAGTTGTTTTATGAAAATGAGTATTTGGAGGAGGTTTACTAAGCCTAATAAATCCTTCAGTACTGACTTTATCTTAGCACCACCCGTTTCAGCACTTAATACATGAATTTAGATTCAAGACTTACTAGTCTTACAGAACAAGTTGTTTGCACCTAGTAAATTGCAAGCTCTAAGGATGTGTATAATTTTTTGAAACTCTTCATGGATTACAAATGTATTACACTCAATTTGTTACACAATTCTCTATATTTATGTTAAGATCAAGTGAATAGGGAAGAAAACTGATGCCTTCTAAATTGCAGTTAGTTGTGTCATGCTTATCCTGACTGGCTTTTGTGACTTGCATCTTCTCAGTCGAAACTGATAATATTACAGAAGAGACTCACTTAGCTTCCTTCAATCCGATTTCTAAAGTGACAAATTCACACCAACTCTTCAAAACGTGTTTGCTTCTAGGCCAAATTTTGATTCTAACACCAGATGGAATGAACTGGGCTAACAGATTTGAAATACCAAAATCCATTTCAAACAAGAGTCTTTCTAGTTATTTCCAGGAATTTTTGGATCAGTAAAATAAGAAAAATATGGCAGCTAATTCTTGATACCACCCATAATGGCAAAACAGAAATATGATGGCTTTGAATGGTATACATGCACATTTTTTGAATTGGTGCTTTCTAATATTGACATGGTATGAAAGTATTTGTAACAGGATGTTATAACTTCAGTTATAAAGTCCTTCCGACTCGGGACCAGTTCCTTTTAGTGACTGATGTGCATTTATTTCCTATCCTTCATTTGACATTTGACTAGGGAATTGATATGGAAATCATGGGTTCTGTCCAAGCAGTAAAAAACAAAGATAACAGCCTGAGAAAGGCATTTACAAAAAGAAACTATTCAAGCCTCACTCTGAGAACTATCAAAAGAAAAAGATTACTGTCAGATCATGGCCTCAAGCTTTCACAACAGATTACAATTTTATCTCGTAAGCATCAAAGCTCTTTGCTGAGAAGAAAGAATAAGAGAAGAAATAAGTAGGATGGACTTCCAGTTATGTTTCAAAGTGCATTTGCAGCTAAGAACTATTTCAAAAGCAGAAATTATAAGGCAGAGTTTGTTCAAAGAAGGAACTGGATACGAGAAGTTTTTGAAACCTCTACTGACTTTTTTTTATGTATAAATTAAATACTTATCAGTTTTCTGAAGTTTATTGGTCAGGTAGATGGTTTTAAATGGAACTGATGCAAAAGATTTTAAGCAATTATAACTGAACCAGAATTTTACATAGACATAGGATATTTTGGAAAACTTCAAGTCTTTACAAACATCCAGAAATAATATCCGGTCTTGCTTTGTTCAAGTTCTTATGTCACTTTTTAACAACGCTTTGAAAAACCTCTCTGAAGGCACACAGAAATGTAATGTAAATATCCTGCCATATAATTTGCTTGTCTATTGCATATAACAGTGGTCACTTAATATACTGTGATCTTCAAAAATCTCTATTTTAGGATGTACTTAATTAAAATTAAAATTTCATTCTAGGATATATTATTTTCATACTGGAAGTAATCAATATTTTGTCATTAATGTTCCATCAGAAGACTAATGGTTCTGCTGGATGTCAATTCTGACTGGTCTTTACTTTCTATAAGCATCTCTAATCCAATTCAGTTACTAAAGACAGCTCCAAGCAAAGACCAAACTAGTGCTCTCACTAATACTATTGCTAAGAAATATTGACTAGAAACAGGAAAAATTTACCAAGAGGATGAAAAAAATTAAAATATTCAGAATTTTCTTGTTTCTTCCTTGTATTCCAGAACACAATTCACAAACACTTGCATTCCTTAAACACACTTTGTTCAGAAGATTAGCTATGTATTTACAACTACTGCCTCCTTGAACCTGACTACATATATTGAAAAACACAGTAATTAGATAGGAATAGGAATCTGGAAGTTTCCATATAAATCGAAGTACCTATAGTTACAGACCAGAGCACCAAAATACCTGAATTTGCTTCATATTTATGAATTTAATCCAGTCCTTTATGTCAGAAACGCTGGCCGGGTAAGAAAGATAAGATTTTCCCAACACTTTTGTTTCTTCTCTCTGGGTCAGTACTGGTTGCCATTTCAGACTGACCAAGAGAGGAAATTTCAGAATCAAGAACCTTTACAGAACTATGTCTCACCAGCCTTTGCCTAAGAACATAACACTGTTTTTGCTAGGATGAAGCATGGTGGTTCAGAGCAGAGACAACACGTGGAACAGAAACATAGCAGCTTGCGTTATTTCAGGTTTCATAAAGCTGAACTACGTGAACAAAGGTCACAGCATGGACAACCGTCATGTGCTCATGATATCAAACAGTATTAATTGACAAAAAGTAAACACAGTTCTGTAGCAGTTTATAGAGAGCTTTTAGGAGTTTCTCTATAGAAGCTGTGAATAATTTAGTATCTGGACTTAGAAAAAAGCCTGGATTAGATAAACACAGGTCACATGCAGAAGAGATTATTGTAGTAATTTCAAATGTAAGAGAAAAGCAGTCTCTGCCTTTGGCGAGATAATAATAATAATCCTAAAATTAAAAATGGCCCAGTCTCCTAAGTTCAGAACAACTGCAAGAGGCAAAAAACCCTGTCACTTCTTTGAAACAACTTTATACAATCAAGAAATCAAATGAAAGAAGAAAAGCACTACAATTAAGATTTATAGCAAAGTAGATTTATGGAACTGAGAAAATCCCAAATTTACTCTGGGTTTGGTAATGCTTGCTTGATCTACACGTAAACTATATTTAAGAGAGGACTTGCTACAGATCTTTACATCAGAAAGCTATCGCCCCTATAGCCATGTAGTAATCACAGACTACTACACAGAATATTTTAGCATACATTCCAGCTAACCAGTAGTAGCCAGTAGGCAATATCAAGATACTTTATTATCAAAAACTGGGCACAATTTTCAAGTATACTGCTTGCTTCTACCCTGGTGACATCTGGAATCATACACAAGTACACCTGCCTGAATATTTACAGTAATTATAGTACAAATGTCTGAAACATTATTATATTATTAAATAACTAGTTAAACTACCACAGTGAAGTCTTGTCATCTTCAGGAATGATCATTTAAACATACTTATGCTAGAAACAACAAGTCAAGCACTAAAGTTAGCGTTCTATGATTCCTAAAGCATACAAAACACTTACCTGCTACTCTTTCATCTGTTTCCCTATTGCCATCATCAGAGTATCTTGCAAAATCTAAGGAATCAAGAGTGCTGATGCTTCCGGCACGATCTTAAGGGGGGGGGGGGGGGAAGAAAAAAAAAAAGCTATCAGAAAAAATCCTGAAGAGTTGACTGGCTTTGATAGAGAAAGTCAAAATATCATCTCATTTCAGAAACTATAAATCACAGGCTAAGTGTTCTGCAAGACTGAAATTTTACTGCATTTTCTAAAAGTCTGTCTCTAAGTAAAGAGTATGTCAGTAAATTTGAAAAACATACAGCATTACAGCAAGTTCAGTCAACAGATACTGCAAGAAATTCACCCTTGCTTCCCCCAAAAGGCAGAATTTCTACCCTGTCCATAACAGATGAGGAGCAGTGCAGTGCAGTTCTTCCCCTTTTCCACAGGGGTCAAGGGACCTTTGCTTGGACATATAGGTGAGCTCACATGAGAAACCAAAGAGGCACAAACTGTTCTGCAATGTTTCAAGCGGTTCTGTTCCCATTCTGCAGAAACCTGTAACCGCCCCAAATATGTTACTTCCTTTTCTCTTTGTTAGTATTTTAAGGCATGTTAACATGATGAAATACTTCTCTACACATCTCCCGATCTAGCCATTAACTTCAGTACATACCTACTTAATACAACATTTACTAAGGAATGCCATTACTTAGCAAAATTAAAGCAAAGCAAGTACAGTTTATGCTAATGCAGGTTGTTAATAAAAAAAAAAATTCAAGAAATTCAGTAACCAGCATATGGTTTTGATCTTAGACATCTTCAATTTTAAGGGAAAACACATAAAACAAAATGCAATTTTGGTATTTCCAAATCTGTTGAAGCACACATTCACCTTTTAGTTGGAAAAATGTGCAAAGAAATTACTTGTGACAGAACCCAAAATAAGCAGAACACATGCCTAACACAAATGAACATGCGGAAATTATATTAAGTAACTTAGTACCTTCCCTATCCTTTTGAAATTAATTTCTATGTAGCACTTCAGAAATAATTCTAATTGCTTTAGACCTGTTGTCACGTTAACAAAGAACAAATTCCATAGGGCTGTCAAAACCACTCATAACTGTCAGTGGAAATAGAAGCAATTTCATCACTTGCCAGTCAAATTCTGTCATGACTAACATCACAGAAAGTATTTCAATCCCCCCCCCATTATGTAAACAAACAAACAAACAAACTTTTAATGAATTTCTTGTTTATACATTTGAGCCTAAGCTGTCCCTTAAGGTCTTGTGACACCCTCTCTACATGCAGGCCAGCACTAGACTAAAATAAGAACACCTGCATTGAGACCGATTAAAGCATCTACACCCACCTGAAAAGCTATAGAGAATACTAAATTTGCCAACTCTAACTTTGGTACTGTGTAACTCGGCTGAAGTACCTGGCAACCCTAACTGCTCTGTTTCATGGACATAAAGTATATGACAGTATACAGTTTATATTTAACCATGATTTTTTTTGCCATGACTATGCTTTGTCATCCAGGCAATGAAACAGACTGTTGCTCCTCAACGAGTCTCTATTCCAAATTTAGTTTTAAACTCTCTGTTCCTTTGCAGGTTCTGGCTTTATCTACTGCATTTTTTCCAGACATTACTCTGATTTAATAATTTTCTCCACACTGCTCTATAGCACTTAGCAGAATAGAACAAACTCTTAGTTTTACAGCGTCTTTGCTAAATGGACCTGTATGAAAACAAACCAGATTTTATAAACAGTGAACCGCATTTAGAGTGGTTAAGTTCAAAAGTAAACATGAATTTTGCATGCACAGCATGAAAGTCTCCAGAGCTGACATCTAACACCTTGTTCAGTAAGTACTGCTCCAATTTAATTCATTAGGAACTGCAAGATCATTTTTTGAAATCAAATTCAAGACTCAAGTTAGAGAAACAGACAACATTCAAAGACAGATCTCAGTGAAAAGCTGATGTTTAAGAACTGAGACCCAGTCTCATATATAGCATCGCTATGGCAAAAGCAGAAATATAACTCTTTCCTCCTGCCATCTTGCCATGTTCACAGATCAATTTTCTATTTCTCTTATGAAGCAGGTAACATCAGAGAAATAATGTTCAAATTCTCAGGTAAAGTCAACCACATCATAATTATTGAAGCATCCAAAGCTGTAAGCAACAAAACCTTTTTCATATGTCTAGTGACATGCTTTAGAGGCAAAGGCTCTTCCCCCACAACTTTTAAAACAAATCCAGCCATAAAACACAAACTTATTTGCCAAAGCAGCCAGAAACTTCTTGAAAAAAACAGCTGTCTAGAAAAAAAGCATGGGGTAATCAAAGTCAAAATTCGGATGTACACAGTGGAAGCCATTTAAGATCATACCAGCAGCTGTAAATCCAACAACTCACAATTCCCAACCAGTGAACATCAACCAGTTTTACAACCTTAACGGTCCTTATAGAAACTAAAAAACCCAAGGGTTGTTATGATTTTAACACCCAGAAACTGCCTGAAGCACCACATTTACATGTGCAGCAGCAATTTGTAGGGTTGAAACTTGTACATTCACCATTTAAGTTTCTCCTTATCCTTACAGTGCTCATGATAGTAAACACCCAACACACTCTTTACATACAGGTTGGCATGAAGAGACACAAATATTCGGATTCAGATAGATTAAACCAAATGAAGATTTGCTGAGGAACACCAGCCTCATGGCCTGTTTCCCACAACCATTATTTCTCTCTCCCAGTAATGCTGTTCCTCCTTCCCATTACAAAACTACCTGCCCCAGTTATCATCATCTGCCAAGCACGCAGTCATTAGTAAACCAAGCCAATTTGGGAGCTAGAAGTCATCACACCCACAGCGGTCAATCCGAAGGTAAGGTTTAAAATGAAAACTGTCTTTATGCAAAGCATTGGTGGAACCTGAATCTACATAGAGGACTGCATACAGCTATCCAAATAAATGCTGAAGAAAATGAAATGATAAAAAAGACAACTGTATACACACACAGGCTGAACAGTATCTTCTCAAGTGAGTGTACCACTAGATGATACATATTGCAGAACTCAACTAAGTTGGGAAATTAGAGCTTCCATAACAAGCTGGGTGACAAGCTGCCCATGAGCCAGCGTGCGCCCTTGTTGCCAAGAAAGCCAGTGGTATCCTGGGGTGCATTAAGAGGAGCGTGGCCAGCAGGTCGAGGGAGGTTCTCCTCCCCCTCTACTCTGCCCTGGCGGGACCCCACCTGAAGTACTGTGTCCAGTTCTGGGCTCCCTGGTTCAAGAAAGATGAGGAACTCCTAGAGAAAGTCCAGAGGAGGGCAACAAAGATGATGAGCAGACTGAAGCATCTCTCCTATGAGGAAAGGCTGAGGGAGCTGGGCTTGTTTAGCCTGAAGAAGAGAAGACACAGAGGGGATCTCAAACACTTAGAAATATCTTAAGGGTGGACGTCATGAGGACGGAGCCAGACTCTTCTCAGTGGTGCCCAGCAACAGGACAAGGGGCAACAGGCACAAACTGAAACATAAGAGGTTTCAGTTGAATATGAGGAAGAACTTCTTGACTTTGAGGGTGATGGAGCACTGGAACAGGCTGCCCCGGGGGGGTTGTGGAGTCTCCTTCTCTGGAGATATTCAAAGCCCGCCTGGACGAAGTCCTGTGCAACCTGCTCTAGGTGAACTTGCTTTAGGAGGGGGGTTGGACTAGGTGATCCTCCAAGGTCCCTTCCAACCCTTGCTATTCTGTGTTTCTATAATAACACAACTCAAATGAAATGGTTAGCTTGAATAATGTAACAAGACTTCTACCACTACTTTGCTATAAGATACTACCTTTAAAATATGTGGTGTCTACTAAAGTGGTTCCTGTTGTTAAGGTAAGAGGCCACCAGTGCTGAAGCACTTCAGCTGAGCCACCTCCTGGCCAAACTGGCTCCACAGGTATCAATGAATCACCCTGTTAAGGTTATACCCTGCCGGGTCCCAGCTACAGGGAAAGCCCAGTCATGGACACCGCTGCACTGCCACAGCTCCCACTGAAGCAAGTGCTTCAAGCAGCAGGAGAGGAAGAGATGCAGGAGCTGCTCCCTCTGCCTTCAGTACTGGTGACAGAGCCTACTAAGGTATCAGCCACGGGATAATGCAGTGAAAAGAGAAAGCTAATTGAGACCATTAACCGAAAATACCACCCAGGAAGGTGAGAGCTAGCAGCAAAGTGTTGGCACACACATGCTGCCTGGCAGGGTTGTGTTGAAGACCGCCCAAAGCTGAACAGTGGCAGGCCTGCCCCATTGCTTCACCTGCATAAAATGTCACCGTCGGGATAACTGTTGCCTCGCTCTTTACCACTGTCTTCGTAGGCAATCATCAGTGGAGGTTTATCTCCTAAGACTAATGCCATCATCCAGAAAATTACGGGATAGCATCTTATAACCTCAAATTTTACACTTCCAATAAAGGATGTACCCGCTCAGTGAAGGATCAGAGGGTGGAAACGGTACCTCCCTGCCAGCAACACAACAGCCTCCTACACCAGGAAAACAAGCAGGGTTGTTTGAAGGAGAGGAATCGGCAAGGGAAGGGCTGTGCTCAGCCACGTAGCTCACTTGAGGAATGGGAAACATCACCATTTTTTTGAAGTACAAACAGTTGTACTCCAGGATGATGTAAGTATTTCAACTAAAGCATGCAGAAAAGAGAACTGCTTTCTGAACTGAAAAAGGAAAAGAAAAAACAATATTTATTTTTCTTTTTTAGGAAAACAATGTATATTTATTCACTTTTTAATAAAAATTAAAAATCTTAGGTTTAAGTAATTTGGCAAAGAATAATCAAAGCAGAATCTTGCAGGGGGAAACCAATGAAAAGGAGAAGTATGCTTTTGGCTGAACTCCGTTTCCTTTCTAGGAAAAAACCCAGTGTGACAGCAGTGGGGAGCCATTTTGCTGTCATGATGTGCACATTCCTACCAACAGTCTTCTGTGCATGGATTTTATATTTCTATCTCTAGTATTCTGAATTGGAACACTTTTCAACTTTTTGCTAAAAGCCTTCCCAGCAAATAGTGAAAAAATAATTGCTGTCAGTTTAATGTTTCAGAAATGGTAAAGCAACATGACAAGAACAGTTTTGACAAGCAGGTATAAACAACTCCAGAAAGCATATCACTGCAGTATGGAACAAGAGTGCCACAGGTGCATAAAACCCAAGGGAAATAGGCTTAGGCTTTTCATAGCTCATACTAGTGAAATGCCGGAAATAGACTGGGATAGTAAAGGAGAGCCTGTGTACAGTTCTTGTCACTGACCTCTACTGCTGGAAAAGGATTAACAAAATCAGAAAGCTAAGATTAATATTTGATACTCAAATCTAAGAAGCTTTTTAATCCATTTATTGAAAAATGCAATGTTTTTAATTTCCTTTGTGAAGTTAAAAATCAGGTTCATCACCACGTTTTGCTTATTTACTTATATAATTTTTAAAATCTTGCTTCATTTCAGAGGAAAGGAATTTCAATTCCTTTCTTATTCCCAAAAATGTCACCTGTAGGACACGTAGATTTCTACTGTCAGTTTCTGTTCCCTAGGCATATTCAGTTCTTTCATTGAAAGTTGGGATAAGTATATAAGGGAAAATGTAAAAAAAAAAAAAAAACCACACCACCAACAAACCCAAACCAAACACTCAAAACAGTCATACATCCCCTTCCACTGACATACATGTATGAAAGACATTACGTTTCATTCACCCTGATGGTAGAAACAGTTTATTTTTACCAGCTTACCTAAAGGGACACCAAGAGGGATCACAATAGCCATAGTTTCACAGTACATGAATTAAGCAGAAATAATTTGCAGTCTTCTACAAAAATATATTAAGTAATCTTTACATGAGCATAACATTGTAAATTAGCTAAAAACATAGACAAACCAAGCAATACTACTTCTTGATAGAAAGGCTCAAGAAAAAACATTAAAATTAAACAAATCTTCTAGAAGCTATTTGAATTTACTTTGCAAAAATCTAAATTGATTTAAAAAATTACTATTTGGCAAAAGACCCAATAAGTTATCATATTTTCTCTAAGTTCACAGGAAATTATATCATCATGTACTAACAATTAACAAAATGGAACATACAAACACCAAGAACTCCATCTTTTTCCTTGAAATTTAAGAAGCACTACACTTGTACAAGACAAATTCACTTTGCTTATCTAACTAAAACTGGAAAATATCTGTAACCCTGAAACAAGACTGTTGCCATATTTTAAACTGATGAGTGAAATAGCTGGCTAACCACATTTTAAACTGATCAGAGAAATAACTGGCTACTGGAAATTTGGTTTTGATTAGCATCCATATGGAATAAGATGCAGTGCAAAGTGAATCCTTCCCAATCAAGATCAGAGCAGCTTTCCACTGGATATTCCATATATTAAGACAAAACCTTTCCTAGTTCAAGCCAGGCTTTACATAAATTATATGGTTATATGTAGGAAGAAACAGCTGGAGGTAGACAGCTCACACATATCATAAAAAGATACAACCTTTTTTGAGATAGTAAAAGTCCAAAGTCCATTAGCCTGGATAGTAACTTATGCCTCTCATGCTATTACAGAACCATTGTCTAGACTCTCCAGAAATCCATCCTCACACGTCACTCTTTGGAGAAGAAAAAACACACACTACTTTGCGTTAAAAAAGGAAAACAAAAATGACTCTCTGAAGACGTTATACCTGATCTTTTAATACATTTCTACGAGTCATTTACTGGAGCCTTACCAAACAGGAACATGCAACATATCACAGGCTTGGAAAAAAACTGTTATGGAATGTTGTTTATGCTACTGGATACAACAAAAGATTTATACATAGAATTCTGAATATTTATCCAAGAAAAGCTCCAGAAGCTCAGACTTCCCCCCCCCCTTTTTTTACTTTAGAGAAAAATGTTTTACCATTGGTGTTAGAAGTATCACAGATGAAACTTGATCCATCAGATGTAACTTTATTTAATAACAACATTCTCTTCACCAAATTAAACTTTTACTACATAAGATTTCACAAACTTTTACTACATAAGAGGCCTTAACAAGGCCTCTCCGTTCAGTCTCAGGTACAATTCTATTTACAAACCAGCTCAGGTTAATGCCTTCTAGTTTCTCCTGAATTAAAACAGACGTTGAAAGTTACATAAGTGAATGACTGAGGCCATCAAAAATTATTCCTTAGCATCATCATCTTGGTGGCTATTTCTAGAAACGGAGAAAAAAACCCCACAAAACACAATAGGACTCCAGGCTGCAATTCTCTGCAGCAGTAGAAATAAGTTGTACTTCATTCTTGAACTGATGATAGAAAATTTGGTTTGTAGTATGAAATTACTAAACCAGGGAATTACTAAGGTTTAATTTTCTTATGAATTAAAAAAGCGCATGATAATTCAACCAACAGACATGCTATACGTTAATATATGGCAGTAAATTAAGACTCCAAATGTTATGAACTACCATGCAATGAAAGCAGTTGGGGATTATATGTGTCTGTATGTGAGAGAATTCAAGCAAAATTTTCTAATTCTGAGATACTCTTTCAGATCTATAAAGACTGAGAAGCTAACCCTCCCCTCGCTGCAATGTTTTTCAACCTAAACCCCATGGACTATTATTAAGACAAGATTTAAGATAATAAAGGATGTAGCTCCATGTAACTTCAGAAAATATACAGAAATTTTTCCTGATTAGTTGTGCTACTGTTTGAGTTAACCTCTTCCTCCTCCCAATATACACATACAACTCTTCTTACATGGAGAAACCTCTGATGGAAAATTTTCCATCCAAAAGCAAACTATGTCATAAGGAGATCAAAGCTGAAACTTGAAGGGGTCTGCAAATCAAAGGTTGGAAAAAACCACTTCATATGCATCTAGGAAGGACAACAGTACAACATATTTTATAGGGTACAGCTTATATATACATTTAGGACATTCAACCTAAATTTTAACTTCAAAGAGATACAGGCAAACCAGCAAGGACTCTGCTAACAGATCCTGATTGAGAAGTTTCCTTAGAAACTACTCAGATCTGCCACTTTTTTCCTTTTTTTTTTTCCTCTGCGCTACAGGTACGATAAAAGGACTGTTAAGTTCAGTCCTAAGGAAATGCAAGTGTATAAATACATAATTTATATCTGTTTCTGTTGGCAGTAAAGAAGTCAAACTATGTATTTTACCTATCCTAAATATTCAAGACCTAGAGTAAACTAGCCCTTATGGCCATGCAACAGATGGGCTGCTCTCTTCTAGAGATACTGGTCTGGAAAAGCATGTCCTTGAATAACTTGCGTTTTCAGCTGTTCTGCACAGTATCGCAGGCACAAAACAGCAGAAGCCAAGGAAACTGGGGACAGAGACTATCTGGGAGAAAGAATAAACTTCCTCTGGTATTCACTTGCACATGCTTAAGCCCCATTTTAGTACTGAACTGCACATACGCATATGTGAATAAACCAACTGGTAAGAGGAATAGCATTCATATATGACGTGGAATTATAAAAAAATTACCGTCAATTCACAGTTTGTACTTGTGGCTGCATTATTTAGGAATTGAAATAGGAATGTTGTGCAATACATATGAATAAATAAACTATTTAATTCCCCATAAATGATACTGAACTTTCTTTAAGCCTTAGCAGATTTCACAAGACAACTCTGGAGCAATATTACTTGAGAAGTCTTAAATGGCTGCTGCATTTAAAACTTCTGATATGTTTCAACTTGTTCCACACTTAACAATGCTGGATCAGCCAGCAAAGCAAACCTGACCCATGGCAGCAGATACCTGATCTAGCATAAAACCTTTATGGTAGAAACAGACTTACATATCAGTTTTTTAAACCAATTTGAACCTGCCGAGCAAATTTTATCAGATCAACACATTCCACATCACTATGGTAACTCTGAAATGGAACTAAGAGCCTTAAAGTAATTAATTGCATCAGGCACTAAATTGTAAGCACCTAACCTATCAACCTTGTTTTGCAACTGCAAGTGCCTCTTTTGCTCACTCCCAGATGTTCTTACTCAATGAGACCTGCTGAATTTTCAAAGTTGGTACGTTCTGAAAAGAAGTCATCAGACCATCACCAAATGAAAAAGGAAACTAAGTTAATTAAAGCTGCTAGATAAAATTAACTTTCAAGCTGTCAGAGCAATCCACGTACAAATTACCTAGAACAGGCATTCAAGATGATCAGGTAATACTAGTCCATGATGGGCAATCCAAACCAGATGGAAAACAGATGATCAATACATTTACCTGCTTCCTATTACTAACAAGATATGAAAATTCACAGAAAGTATATGATGGTAAAACCCTAAAGCTACCAGAGAAAAATGACCTATGCTTGCTGGCCAAGTACAGCAGAAAGAAAATAACCAATCACCAGATATGTAAACCAAATACTTCGCAGATACACTGCAGTAAAAAGATATGATCCTCACCCCCATGACAGGCACACAGCAGAAGCTCATGAGAAAGATGAAATTACAAGTAGAAAATAAATAGATCTTACACCCTAGCACAGAAATAACACACCCACACTCACTGAATGGGGTTAAGATACAAACACACATGAGCTGATCTCATGGAGAGCCATACCAAGAACATACTGCTTTTCTGGGGGGCTTACTGCATAGACAGTCTCAGGCAGCGTCCAAATCAGTTGAGTCTGAAAGAATTAAGCCGGCCCTGCACAAAGCCATTTGAACATCGCTACAGTGAACAATGTGGTCCAGGTGCATATGACCTTGGAGAAAGCATCAAACCCAGCCTGGCTCCCTACGTACATGCTGCAGTGTGTTTGAGCTACCAGACCTTCCCAAATGAAAAACGGTAAGGGAAAAGCGTGGCACAGAGGTACTTCTTCCCGCTCAAGACCCCAGCTGGCTTTAGCAGAAATCAGAAAGCATCAACAGCATCAAATTAACTCCATATGCTCAATGCTGCAGCACTACATTTCCCAAAGTGTATCAATTAACTTGCACTACAAGGATTTTTCCATTCTCTGCAGTAACCCAGCTTTCTGTTATACTCTACAACATCAAGCAAAATTATATCAGTCTCGTCCTTAAATTGCTATCTTTCATTCTCTCAGTTTCCTTCATATTTCAATTCTAGTATCATAGAATAGAACCATAGAATCATTTGGGCTGGAAAAGACCTTTAAGATCAAGTCCAACCGTTAACCTAACCCTGACATCCCACCACTAAACCATGTCCCTAAGCACCTCATCTGCCCATCTTTTAAATACCTCCAGGGATGGGGACTCCACCACTTCCCCGGGCAGCCCATTCCAATGCTTAACAACCCTTTCAGTGAAAAAAATTTTCCTAATATCAAATCTAAACCTCCCCTGGTGCAACTTCAGATCATTTCCTCTCATCCTATCGCCCAATACCCAGGAGAAGAGACCAACCCCCACCTCACTACAGCCTCCTGTCAGGCAGTTGTAGAGGGCAATAAGGTCTTCCCTCAGCCTCCTCTTCTCCAGGCTGACCAACCCCAGTTCCCTCAGCCGCTCCTAAGACTTGTGCTCCAGACTCCTCACCAGCTTTGTGGCTCTCCTTTGGACATGTTCCAGCAACACAACGTCATCCTTGTAGTGAGGGGCCCAAAACTGAACACAGTATTCGAGGTGCAGCCTCATCAGCACTGAGTACAGGGGCACGATCACTTCCCTACTCCTGCTGGCCACACTGTTCCTGATACAGGCCAGGATGCCATTGGCCCTCTTGGCCACCTGGGCACACTGCTGGCTCATATTCAGCCAGCTGTCAACCAGTACCCCTAGGTCTTTTTCCACCATACAGCTTTCCAGCCACTCTTCCCCAAGCCTATAGCGTTGCATGGAGTTGTTGTGACCAAAGTGCAGGACCCGGCACTTGGCCTTGTTGAACCTCATACAGTTGGCCTCGGCCCATTGATCCAGCCTGTCCAGGTATCTCTGCAGAGCCTTCCTACCCTTGAGCAGATCAACACTCCCCACCCAGTAAGTGCAAACTTACTGAGGGCACACTCCATCCCCTTATCCAGCTCATTGATAAAGATATTAAACAAAACTGGTCCCAGAACTGAGCCCTGGGGGACACTGCTTGTAACCGGCTGCCAAACGGATTTAACTCTGTTGACCACAACTCTCTGGGCTCAGCCATCCAGCCAGTTTTTTACCTAGTCAAGAGTATACCTGTCTAAGCCACGAGCTGCCTGCTTCTTTAGGAGAATGCTGTGGGAGACAATGTCAAAGGCCTTGCTGAAGTCCAGCTAGACAACATCCACAGCCTTTCCCTCATCCACTAGGAAGGTCCCCTGGTCATAGAAGGAAATCAGGTTGATCAGGCAGGACCTTCCTTTCATGAACCCATGCTGTCTGGGCCTGATCCCCTGATTGTCCTGCATATGCCTGGTGAGCACACTCAAGATAAACCACTCCATAATCTTCCCTGGTACCGAGGTCAGGTCTGTAGTTCCCTGGATCCTCCTTCCGGCCCTTCTTGTAGCTGGGTGTCACATTCACCAACTTCCAGTCAGACCTACCCTGTTATCCAGGACTGCTGATAAATGATGGAGAGTGGCTTGGCAAGCTCCTCTGCCAGCTCCTTCAGCACTCGTGGGTGGATCTCATCTGGCCCCATAGACTTGGGGATGTCTAGGTGCCATAGCAGGTTAAAAACAGCTTCCTCCTGGATTGTGTGGGGTTTATTCCACTCACCATCCTTCTCTTCCAGCTCGGGGGGCTGAGTACCCTGCGGATAACTTGTCAGGCTATTAAAGACCGAGGCAAAGAAGGCATTAAGTATCTCATCCTTTTCCTCATCCTCGGTGGCAATGTTTCCCAATAGAGGATGGAGGTTCTCCCTGGCTCACTTTTTGCTGTTAACATATGTGTAAAAACTTTTTTATTCTCTCTTACAACAGTGGCCAGGTTAAGTTCTAGCTGGGCTTCTGCCTTTCTAATTTCCTCTCTACATGACCTGACGAGATCCCTGCACTCTTCTTGGGTTGCCTGCCCCTTCTTCCAAAGCTGGTAATCTCTCCTTTTCTTCTTGAGTCCCAGTAAAAGATCCCTGTTCACCCAGGCTGGCTGTCTTCCCTGCCGGTTCGTCTAACGGCATATGGGGACAATCAGCTCCTGCATCTTCAAGACTTCTTTCTTGAAGAATGCCCAGCCTTCCTGGACCCCTTTGCCCTTCAGGACTGTCTCCCAAGGGACTCTCCCAACCAGTGTTAGTATGTTCCCTTTTCCCCAATTTCTACATTTATCTCAGGACAGTAGTAAATATTCCAGTTAAATTTTAACAATGTGTGTCCACATGGATTCCTGAAAGAATTTAAAAAGCTTTTTTTTTAAAAAAAAAAAAAAAAAAAAGTAGCAACTAGAGACTGAATGAAGCATCTTTCCTGTAAGGAGAGGCCAAGAGAGCTGGGGCTGTTCAGCCTGCAGAAGAGCACGTCAGGGGGTGTCTTATCACTGTGTATAAATACCTGAAGGGAGGGTGCAAAGAAGACAGAGCCAGGCTCTTCTCAGTGGTGCCCAATGACAGGACCAGAGGCAATGGGCACAAACTGAAAGACAGGAAATTCCCTCTGAACACCAGGAAACGCTTTTTCACTGTGAGGGTGACCCAGCACTGGCACAGGTTGCCCAGAGGGGTGGTGGGGACATGGTCCTGGGCAACCACCTGTAGGTGGCCTTGCTTGAGCAAGGGGGTCAGACCAAGTGACCTCCAGAGGTCCCTCCCAACCTCAGCCATGCTGTGATTTTCTGGTTATTTTTGCCATGGCTTCTCTTATATTCTGACAGTTTTGTCAAATGACAAAACAGCTGATAGCTCTCTCTCCCCTCCAACATCAAACCACGATGAAAAAGTACTTGTTATATAAATAAGGGATTCTTATTCTGTGAATTTTTACGTAACAGTATTTCCTTCAATTCAACAGCAAAGTAATCAGCTGCATCACCACCATCCAGTGTTATATTGCAGGAAGGGAGGAAGTAAATTGCCTCTCCCCTGTGGTGCACCAGGGGAAAGAGTTCAGTGTTTCTCAAGGGCCTTTTCAGCTTGGTCTGTCTTAAAAACAAAATCTTTATAAATTTTTTTTTTAACTTCTCATCCAACAAACTCAATATACATAGTGCCATTTGCATCATAAACTAAAATACAAGGCCTACAAACTTTACTGAATCACTCAAAGTTTTAGTCTATGCTAGAGAAAACCAAAACAAGTAATACACTGAAGATAAAGAGTTAGAACTTTGAACACACAACAGCATAAGGTTCTATGACTTATCTTTATGTACTGATAAGAGAGAGACTCCTGATGCTGTATTTTAAATAGATCCATATATATAAGTTACCTAACTCAGAATTTGCACAAATCTTAGTTTAGTTTGAAAGTATGAGAACTTCCTGAAGAAGATTCTTTTTCCACACATGTTCTATAAACTCATCATTAATGAAAATAAGTCCAATATTTATAAATCTGAAATTAAGAGAGATTATGGACTGTACACATATCAATTTCCAATACCTACTTGATCATGACTTGCTTGCAAATACTAGACAAATCCTTTTATATCAGGTAATGAATCTCTCATAAAATTTCCAGCAGTGCTCTCTCAGCTGAACAGAATTTACGAGTCACATCTTCAGTCACAAAAAAGATAATTCTCAGAGGAAGAAAAGCTACAGGGAACTCTATATAACTTATACAGAATTGAAATTGCATACAGGGGAGCGTAAAGAAGCTTCCAATAGTTGGTTCCAAAATGCAAAGCTCTAGCTAATTTTATTGCTGTTTCCCTTCTTCTCTCCTTACCCCCCACAATCTCTCCTTTCCCTAACAGCACAACTGTCAGAAGGAAATGTGTGTGGCTTCAGCACAAAGCCTACTCACTTTGCTGAAGCTTTCAACCAAGACATAACTGAATCAGCTACAGTGCATATATATAGAGGATCACTTCTGCCTTCCCCAGCATAGAAAAGTAACAGTAACTCTGGCACAGGACAGAACAGAAAGTCAGGACTAAAGCAGCTCAATTCCCCATAGCATATCTGTAAACATCCTACGAGAACAAGAACATGTAAATAAGTTACTACATGGTAAAATATAATGTGGACATATGGTACACTTCCTCCTCAGTGATAACTTGCTATTTGCCTGCCCAGCACTAGCAGCTACTTGTCTGTCCTTCTTTGCCCAATGTCATGCTTATCTCATGCTACCTTATCTTGTTATTTCTTTGTGTAGTTATACCCTTATAGGGACTAACCTGTCTTCTGAAGTATCTACCATTACATCCCAAGTCACCCTAGCACAGATATCAGCCAAAGCTTTAACTATCCACTCATCCATCAGAAGCAGCTTCCAGCAGACCTGGTTTCACTCATTTGACAACTCCGACAGTTGCAGAAGTCTTAAAACTAAGAAGCTCTTAAGTATGAAGTGCATCTCACTGAAAACTTTTCAGAAACACCAGTGTTGGTAAAATGGACAGGGGATTAAAGCAGTCACAACTGGAGAAAGTTCACCTGGCTTCTCTATCAGTAAAGCCAACATCAGAGCACTATGAAAATTCTCAGGTTTCATGCACGCATTACTGTTTTCTGGCAGGTCTGCAGGGAACTCAGCTCCCCTTTCCTTCAGTATTACATACAAACCTCTTACTCTTTCAGCTGTTTTCTGTACTTCTTTAAAAGAGACAATATTCAGTCTCTCCCATACGCCAATACCAACAGCTTTGATTACCTATTTATCCACACCTTTCCATCCCGTCCTTACTAGGAGGAGCACCTTTCCCAAATCAGGTAGTAAAACCGCTGTCTCACCCCACAAGTCATCATTCTGCCTCACAGCATCTGGAGAGGTGGCCAACAGGACCATATATTTTTGCTTATTTCCATAAAGTAACAAACAAAAGACTTGACCTGACAACAGCAAAACACCTAACAAACTGGTCATTAGAACAACAGAAGTTACCTGTCTTCTTCCTAATTTCCCATCTTATTTAGACTGCCGTTTAAGCTGAGATATGATGAACTGTTTTGAGGTAGCCCTATTCTGCTCTGCATTCATACAAAACAAAAGCCTGGTGCAACACTGATCGTGACAAGGGCCTGCACGTAATCGCAATGTCTGTAACTCAGGATTGGAAGCTGTTACTGAGACACCCCTTTCTCACAAAAGCATCATTGATACGCTCTTCCCACGTGGCTTTTTCCAGTAGGAGCCACCTGAATTTCAAAGGCTACAAGCAAAAACAGAGAGATACTTCACAATATCTGAAAACAAGCAAACAAACAAGAATCTCAAATAGTAAACAAAGCCATGAGCTTAGTACAAAGCAGCAGCAATACTTTGTATCTTTGTACACATGGATAAGCTTAATATAACCAGAATCAAGTCCCCAGAAAGTTATGAACAACTTTATTTTGGAAATAGCTACAAACAAATAATCTCCTGGAAAACATAAGTGATGTTCAAACCCCTTTTTTATAATTTTTCATTAAAGCTGTATACACGGGAAGCATTTGAGGGTCAGGAACAGGGATGAGACATTTGAGCCACAGTTTTATTTCTATATTTCAAGTGTCTCAATTTGTATTGTACTTTCTTATCCAAAGATGACGGGGAAGGGGACACAAATTCAATACATAGGTGCCAACCGAAAGCCTTGCAAAAGATCTGGAATACTGTATGAAGGAGAGACTTCCAAACCATACCACTCACATGAGTAGCATTAGAAAAGTGGCATCAAAATGGTCTAGCTGATGTGGAGCTACTGCTATTAAAGCCAAAGGAAGAAGCTGTCATAGAAGTTTGGGAAGATCTAGCAGAGATACAAGACATGAAAGATGACTGTACACAAGTGCTGTGCATCTAAAGGAACAGCGTTGATTCAAACTAGAAGAGCAAAGATGCCAGACACAATATACACTTCCACATTTTTCATTACAATATATCATAATCTCTGTTTATAGCTGTGACACTACTGCTGCTAGAAAACGGAAGGGTGTTTTTGCAAAAAACTAAGAAATCCTAGTCATCTGACTATTATTTGCTTTTGTAACCCCACGCTCTGAAGCACGGTTCAAAGACAAAACAGCTTCTAAGTCACTAGCTAACCACATGATGCTAGTTGTTTAAATCCTATGATCCTTTATTAAAATCTCTTTATAGCAGTCTATAAAGAGAAAGATAAGAAAAAAACAAGAGAAAGTCCAGCATGCATTCATAGTTTAGCTTGTCTAAAAGGATTCTGAGAAGTGCCAATGAACACTTGCACTGAAATTTCCCCATTCTGCATAGGAACACACAGTACGAAAGCTTTCCATTGCTCCGTGGAAATCCTCAGGCAGCATTCCAAACATACTTCACATTCAATAAGAATTGCCAGTCACACCACTTCTACATCCACTCAAATTATCAAAAACCTCAGTGTAAAACTATAGGAATTCACCTAACTCAGGGGCAGGGATGAGCAGGTGCAAAGCTAGTGCTGAGAAGAAATTCTGACTTTAGGTATCAACAGAAATAAAGACTTTTTTTTTTTTTTAATCTGACCACATTAAGTATTTTTTTTCACTGAACCATAAAATTCAAGTGACCTTGAAAGGACAATCATGCCAAACTCTGCTACTTTCTACACCAACAGTTTCTATGAAGAAAACTATGGGTTTATTCTCAAACACCCTTTGGCACATTAAAGTGATAGAAGGTACCTGCACTACCCTCACATACATCCTCTGCAAGTCTCCATATGGGGATCCACAAATGCGGGCACAACAGAGTGGATGTCTCAATAAAACTGAACTTTTTGACTAACTCGGGAAAGTATTCAGACTTACTGTTGGATCTGACATGTGGCTGAGTCCTCTACTTAAATACAATAATACCAGATGCTTAAGAGGGAAGTGAAAAGAACCATATAACTTTCAGCCCACCAGAGCTTTCTGCAATCTGCTTTTTAACATTGGGAAACTGGCATAAATTCAGAGGCATGAGACTATCAGCTCCTGTTGACACCAACCAGAATCAGGCTGAACAGCACTGACACAATTGCAAGCTCAATGCTAGACTCCAGACTGCAAAAAAGTCTGATGGCAGTAAGTTCAAAAATACAAAACCACATTTTTTTTTCCATTGTTCTGGATCTGTCACCTTTCAATGTCACTCAGTGTGAATTACCTTTTGAATCATTGTTGAGACAAAAAAATCCTTTGAAAAGCACATGCTAACCTGTTATAGATACCAGATTTCACGACACTGACACTTGACCTTTAACCTAAGGTCTAGCGTGGTATTTATTTTTAGCACACCTCAGTATTATTAAACTGTTCCAAAATAAGTTTTAGTCCCTCATTTTCTCTCTCTCCCCCTGCCTGCTCCCTCTTTTTTTAAATGGTGATGTCCCATCACCATCTATCATTCAGCAGGTCAGCACAATAACCATTAACATGTTCTCACATAAGCATACACTGGTCTAGGATTGCAAGAGGTCTCTTTTTGCATGCATAACTCCACAGTTACACAGGCTGCTGTTTTCCTAATTCTACTGGAGTACGTACATTATCAATAACTGGAAATAACATATGTTAACAAAGAAAAGAGAATACTTAATCAGATGAATTGACTGAAATCCCCAAGGAAGCTGCTTTTAACGAAACAGAAATTTATACCAGTTTGAAGCCTTGAAGCTCGAGTTTTTTCAACATTGACCAATCTTATCACGAAGATGACCACACTGAAGCTCTCAATTGGACAAAGCCAAGTATGAAAATCTAAGTATTCATAAACAAGATAACCAGGATATAAACAGCACAGCATGAATTAAAAAAAAATCCATACCATTTTTAAAAGATATTGAAAAGCAATAACAAGTGGAAAGTTTAGATATCTCCTACTACCCCAGCCATCTAGATACTAGTAGTTACCTCCAAATGTTAAGTCTAACTGCATGTCATTAGAAACTATTTACAAGATGCCTTTAGGCGCCCTAGATTATACATACACATATACACACAAGTCTTTCACCTGTCTGCTAAACACAACTCCTTTCATCTCAACACCTTCCGGTGAGTTCATTAAGTTCTCAAAAGTCAGGTGGCTGGGCAGCTTCTCTCCCTCAGAGCCACTTCCACAAGCTACCTCCTTTTTAGAGCTCTACATTTCTTGGCAGTAACATTGATAAAACACACAAGTAATTTTATTCTAAGCCATCTGCTCTACTATTAAAACTCAAAAGCTAGCTACGCGATGATTTTCCAAATATCTGCACCATTTTTTCTCCCAAAAGCTATGCTAATCCAGTATATTTACCAATCCCCAATGCCAAATCCCAAAATGGTTAGCCAAAGACTGCAGGCACTTGGTAAACGTGGAAGCGTTAATTACAGGAAACATTGTATTAGTTGTGCATGACCTGTGAAACTCCGACCTATCCTCAGATGACTTAGCCATTCCAATGCATCAGCAGAAGTAACATGCTGGCTCCCGACACCCTGTTTTTGCCAATTTTTTAGACTTTAAATGTAGCAGCCACAGCTTAACACCCAACTCTTTCTCCCCAGCAGCATACAACTTCTCTCTTGACAGTAGGCGTAAGAAACACCAGGACAGCTAAAAATTAAGGCTGAAATTTCCATCCCTCCCGTTTCTTCCACGTTTGGGACATGAGTGACCTTCACAGGAGGACTGAGGCTCGACAAGGTATGCGAGCAGGACCAGGGTAACGTCGGTCCTGGCACCCCACCTCCACAGCCCCCGGCTAACCCGCTCCTACAGCCTCCCCCAGTCCCACGCGTAGGTTACAGAAAAAAAAGAAGCGATGCAAAGCGCCCGCCCCGGCCGCCCGCCTTCCCCAGCGACACGCAGCGCCAGGCACCCCCACGCAGCACCCGGGCTCCCTGCCGCCTGCTCCTCCGAGCACGCTGCCGCCCAGGCTGCCCAGGGCCCCGCCGGCGGGGGGCGTGCCGCTCTGCCGCTCGAAGTTGCCCGGGTTGGAGAAGAAGTCGCGGAGCCGGGGCAGCTCCCGGCCGCTCTCCAGCAGCTCCGTGTGCAGCTCCAGCGCCGTCAGCAAGAACTGGTCCCGCAGAAGCGCGCCGCACGCGTCCATCGACACCCGCGGCGGCTCCCCCGGGGCCCGCGCCAGGCCCGCCGCCCGCCCCCGCACCGCCGCCGGCATCGCCCGGCGCCGCCGCACGCAAACCCGGCAGCTCCTCGGGGCTCCCCTCAGCTGCCGCCGCCGCCTCCTGCTGCTGCTGCTGCGGGTACGCCGGCCCGCCCGGCTCGTTGCTGCTGCTGCTGCTGCCGCCGCCGGGCCTGGACTCCTCGGGCTCGTCCTCCTCGGAGTCGCTGAGGAAGGGGTTCACGCTGCTGCCCCCGCCCGCCGCCGCCATCTTACAGCCCGACACGGCGCGACCACTGCCAAGGCGCTGCCTCGGCAAAGCCTGCACGGAACCGCCGCCACCGCCGCGGCCGCTCCTGGCGGGGCCGGGGCCGGGGCCGCTGCCAGCCCCCTTCGCTGCTGCTGCTGCCAGCAGCAACAGCGACTCCCTCCTCCTCCTCCTCCTCCCGCTGCTGCTGCCGCCGCCGCCCCTCCTCAGCCGCCCCCCCCCCCGCCCCCCCCCGGCCGCGCCCGCCCCTCGCCGCGGGAGACGGGCGGCAGCTCGGGGCGGGGCCGGGGAGCGAGCACGGCCAGGCGGAAGCGGAAGCTGCTGGGGGCTCGCGGCGGGGGAGAGGAGTGAGTTCTGGCGCGTGCGCACTGAGCGCGGGCGGGGGGGCCCCGGCGGTCGGGCCGGTTCTGGCTGCGGGGGGGGGTGGGGAGCGTTGGCTGGCCTAGGGGCCTCGCGGCGGCTGCCGGGCCGGTGGCGTAAGGGCGTTGCTGGGGCGGGGCTCGGCTCCGGAGCCCGGGCTGGGGCCTGTGCCCCGAGGCACCCGTCAGCTGGCCCCGTGCCCGAGGGGTGCCGGCCGGGCCTGTGTGGGGTCGCTGGGGAAGGCAGCTCCGTGCCGGGGGTCCCCGGCCTGGGGGGTTGGGGGCCGGGGCCCCCCCCGGCCTGAGACGAGGGAGGGCGGGTTGTGCGTCTGGGAGCGGGACGCGGTCACCCTGAACGGGGGGCCAATGTTACCTTGTGCGGTACCTGGCACGAAGCTCGACTTGAAGCCGGAGTGTAGCTACAGGTGGTGGTTGCGACTGCAGGAAGCTCAGCTGGCTAGAAATGATGCAGAGCAGGCTCAGCGTTGGTTTCTCTTCTCTTTCTTTAAAATAACGTCCCGTTCCCGCTAGTAGGAGCTCTGCGTAAACCTGACTCACTAGGAGTTACTTGCTTTCCTGAGAGGAAAACGGGGGCTGAAGTCTTGGTAATTGTGGCAATGTTTTGCGTTGATACTGACATCTAGAAGCAATGTTCAGTACCGTGACTCAAACTGTTCCATTCGTATCATGATAGTATGCTATAAAGTACTGGTGCTTTCCTTCCATTTCTAATTTGCATAAATTTTTGTAAGTAGCATAATCAATTTTGCATTTTGTCCTATAATAAACTTTGAATTTTTTTACTAACTTACTGGTTTATGTTGTCGATATATAAAAAGAGAATAAGAAGCAGAGTGTGGGCTGGTTGTAGCATAAAGTAAGATGGTGGTATATTGAAAATGCTTTAAAATTCGACTCAGACCAGAATAAAAATAAGAATTAAATATTGTATTGCTGCTGCTCCGGTGGAAATAGGAAGCCTTAAAGAAATCTTGTGCTTTTTCCTTTCCTTTCTGGAGAGCTAAAGCATGTTCAGCATGACCTTGTTAAGATATGCTGGTATTCTGCCTCTTCCCTTAAAATGGAGGGAAAACTTATGTCCTGTAGCAGCCTCTAGTGGCGATCGGCAATGTTTACATGTAACTTGGAGTTTAAAGGTAACTCAAACACTAAATTCTGCCTTTCTTTTAGAGACTCATTTTTGCCGGCTTCTGTGTGCTGTTACGGTAAGGACTAACTGTTTTCACTCTTTCTCACCTAAGATAATGTAAAAATATTCCTCTGTTTCCGTACTTGGACAGAGGTTGGTTTGGATTTATGAAACTAAAGTATTTACCGATGTCACCCAGTCGCTCCAAAATAATGTATGGATGGCTGGGATAAAGTTAACATAGCTGAAGTGTGTATTCCAGAGCTGAAGTGTGTATTCCAGAGCTGAAGTGTGTATTCCAGAGCTGAAGAATGTAGGGAGAAAAATGTGCTTTTAAACATATGCTTAAAACAAGTTTCTTAACTTTATACTAAAGAGGTATTGTTTTGAGATACCTGAGAAGAAAACCTGTTAAGGAAAGTGTGGCACCTTGGAGGATGTGCAAGGCAGAAAAAGATGCAAAAGTTCTGGAAATAAAGCATTAATTATATAGGTCTACTTGAGGTAGACAGCAAATTCATTTTATTCTTAATTTATTCTGTAGTCATTCTGAGAGAGGCAGATTGTTCATCAGGCTGCTTTATCTCTAACCACAGTTAGTGTTTCCTTCCAATTTTTAAAGGATTCAAGTTCTACATCTGAAGAACAGCACACCTAAATATATCTCAGAAAGCTTGATTTCTAAAAATAGGTCTGTCAAGCTAAGTATACAAAGTAAAGGGCTTGCAGAAAAAAGTTTTTTGGAGGTGGTGCTATATAAATGATTTTTTAAGTCTATGCATGTTTTTTCATGAACTTTTAAACTTACGGTTCTTGAGGTCGCAAATAAGTAGAAAAAAATCAGGTTTTGCTTTTACTGTGTTGATTTTAGTAGGAGTGTTAAATCTTGAGCTGATGCTTCAAAGTTTAATGAACTTAAACATATGACCAGTTTGGGGTTCCCTCTATGCTGTTCGGTGGGGTCTTGTGTGTAAAGTATGCTTCCTTTCTGTGCTACCCTGGTGCAGTGTCAACTGCTCTCACAGTGAGTGAACGTACAGCTTAAGTCATGCTATAAGGGGTTTTTTTGTTTCAGCTTCTGTAGATAAGGTTAATGTCATTTAAAAAAAAAAAAAAAATTCGGTTAGGTCCATACTGGGTTTTTCTGTGCTGAATACTTGAAACATGAATTAATGTGTTCTAGTGAGTCCTACAGTGGAGTAGCTTTTTCTCATCTGATTGGAGTCCCAATCAAGGCACAGGGAACAAAATAATGGGGAAGATCTGAAGCAAATCTGATTTCTGTTTTAAAATAATGCAGTTCTGTGAGTTCTGCCAACTCTTGCTTAAGTCTTCTTCTGAAACAGAGCTACCTGAAAGAATCTTTGTCCATGTATGTTTATTTAACATTTTTACCCCTTTCAAAAGAAACTCTACAGAAATGATGATTTTTATGTTTATTTTCACACCTTAAAAAAATTTAATTTCAGTGCTTTGTAAACTAACCTCCAAAATATCTTGATACTCTGCAGGAGCTGAATAATGTGAATGCCGAGACTCATAGTGCTGGTAGTTTGTGCTTAAGGACCTCTGCCATTTCTCTGAAACTGTATCTGTCCCTTCCAGTTTTAAGGGCATGGTTTTTAACAAGAATAGCTGATACCGGTAGTTAATATTTACTTCACACACAAGTGCAGATGTAGCTTTACCCAGAAAAAACTGGCTTTAGAAAGTGTTTGTTAAATTGGGATTTGAAGTAAAAGTGGTACAGCAGTGTGAAGGGGCTCTTGGAAATATTTTCAGCCTCATCAAAAATGTGATAATGTGCTGTGAAGTCAGACAAGGACTTAAATTTAACAAAACAACCGCCCCCCAATCCCTTTGAATCAAAGTTGTGTTTTTCTATCTCTAAAACCGTTGCTTTGAAGCATTACTGTGAACAGTGGATATTTGGAAGCCTACCATTAAAAATACAGTGAGCAAACACACTTGGAGCCTAAAGAGTATTCTAGAATAAACTTGTTCAAACTTTGTGATGTGTGTATTATGTTTTTGTGAGGATGAATAGATAGGAAAAAATGCTATTACAGTTGAGTGAGGAAACATAATTTGGGAATAAAAGGTACGACCTTCTATGACACTACAAACACTAGAGTATTGAATTGCTTTGGCTTCGTTTGCTCTAGTCTGGAGGGTGGAGTGTTGTCTGGAAATGCAGGCTGCGCAAAAAGCTCCTGTAGAGCATAACAGACCACTCTGTCTAAGGTGGTACACCTTACCATGCCTCGCCGGGGTGAAAGACGGTGTAGATGGGGAAGGGCCAGAGTGCACTGAAGTATGAAAACTATTGTTGGAAAGTCATTCTTGAGTTCTTGGGTCTAAAGGTACTACATTCAAATGAAAAGCTGTTTTGCCTGAATTTGTTAAGGTGTCTTTTATTGAAGCTTTGTGGAGGTCAAGATGACAATTAAGACTATTGAAAAGGTCTTATTTATTCCTTTCACTGCAGAAGCATGGCCTGAGTTGCAGAGATGTTGCTATGTTGACTCCGTGCTGCTGCTCTGTGCTTTTGAGAGTTGCCCGCTTCACCTTACTCCTCTTAAATTTAGTATTTGTACAGTTTTTCAAAAAAAACCCCTTATATTTTCCTTCTACAGCCTGCTGTTTTTCAGTCATGTTCAAATATAAGGGGGAAATATGATAAGAGATATTTGAGACGGCCTGTGGAGGAGGTCATGCAATAAACTATGGTATTAATAAAAGGAATACAACTGGTGTGAGATGCAGGCTTTGGAGAACAAAGTAGGAGTCTGGGGGCTTGCTTTGAACATGCTGAGTTAGTGCTGTTCTTGGGAGGAGATGCAGTTGTGTCCTGGTGCCAGTGCAGAGATTTGTTTTCGGAATTAGACTGGGAAGTAAACTACAACAAAGTTATCTTTAATATTACTTCCTTTTTTTTTTTCCCTTGAGGTTATTTTCAGTTTAATTAATTCTTTGGTCTGCTCGTCTATACAGGTGGCAGTGCCAGCCCAGGGAAGAGGTTTGATGTGGGAATAAGCAGGCAAGAGCAGAGGACAGGATGGCTCTCTGCAGCTCTACTGGCTTTGTTTTCCTTGCAGTATTTGTGACTGTGAAGACCTCTTGTTCTTTGAACTGCTGCTCTCGTTACAGCCATTTTTGTATAAAATGCCTGATAAAAGATATTTGCCTTGCTGGTCTTAAGTATTTTGGAAAACATGCTTTTAAATGACAAGCAGATTTCTAGAGGTGGTAGGGTACAGGTGCGTAATTGCTACACAGAAGCGAGTAACAGACTTTTTCTGTCATTTCAAAACTAGCTGGTTGTGTCCCCCCTGAGAGCAGACACTAAGATAGGTAGACTTTGCCTTAGTGTTCTTGACACGAAACTGTATTTGGTGTCTGTCTCATAATGGTAATTATCATCTCTTTGGAATCTTCTACCTACCAGTGCTGTATTGCTCCCCTCCTTTTCCAGCAGAGAGAACAGGAAACTACAAATGATTCTCCATTTTGGGGGGAAGATCTAATATGACAACAGGGGAGATGTTGCCCATCTGTGTTCTCCAGATTTCTGTGTCTCTGTCTAACAGTTTTTGTCTTGCTCTCTGAGCTTTTTACCCACGATGAAGCTACTGCCAGTTTTTTGGCAAAAAGGTTTGAGTGGTGGGGAGTTTTAGTTTTAAATCAGCAGTGCCCCACTTTGCAAAGAGGCAGAATCCTGGTTGTTTCTGGGAACCAGCTCTATTAATTTTTAGAGTCAATCAGCAGCTGAAAAATAAAGGTGTCTTATAAGAACGAAAAGCTGCTTGGCTTTGTCTTAAAAAGAAATGTAAGCTCACAGGGTTTCAACAGAGGGTGTTTACGAGTTGTAAAATGACAATGAATGTTAGTTACTTTATTAGTAGTGATTGCTGTAGGAGCAAAAATAACTTTGTTCTAAAGTGAATGCAAGTATTTCAGGCTGCAGTAACTGATAATTTGAGTGGGATTTGTGTCTTATGCATGCTTAGGAAAATGCTTTCCATGTGGACACCTTGCAACGATGGCTGCTAGCGGAAGAGTTAAAGAGGAGGTGACTCCTTTGCATAAAGATTTCTTACTAGACCTCAAAGTGTCCTTGGGCAAATACTGTATATACTTACATTAGTACTTGAGAACTTGAATGCGCTCTTGAAGGTGATATAACCCACCCTTTTGGTGTTTTTCTGCACTTTACAACTCTGCTATTGCAATTTTTTGGTTTTGAATAGTTTGTTTCATTTGGTGATTGGAGAATTCCTTTCCTTTGTGCTTATTTCTTCATGACGATGCAGCACTTCCGACAGCGTGTCTTGAGGGTGGCATTGCCCAGGGACTTGGTAAGCTCTGGGTCGCACTGGTGAGCACTGAGGGTTTTGTGGGGCCCGGCAGCGGTGCAGGACCCTGGAGAGCGGCCGCCTGCCACGCGTGGGGCTGCGGGTCCGTGTCCCCCTCCCGGGCGGGCACTGGCTGCCGTTCCCTTCTGCGCTCACGGGTTGCCCTTCTGAGCTCTGCTCGGCAGTGAATGGTGTTGTATAAGGTGCCCCCAATTTGGATTGCTTTCTTTACGTGTGTTCACCTTGGGCTTGAAATGAGTTTTTGATCTCAGGGTGGGGGATGTTACTTCCGTCTGTGTCAACCTTCCTGTGACCTGAAGTTTGGTGGGTAACGTTATATAAAATACCAATTATGCTAGCCAGTTGAATAGTATTCTGTTATATGTTATATTCAACTGGCCTGCATAATTAAGTAGTACTTTTGAACTCAAAAGCTCCAAAGTCCTTTTTTAAAAAAAAAAAAAAATGCTTTTTCAAAGGGAATTTGTGGGAGCCTACAAATCTATTATTTCGCTTTTATATTCCTTTTATTGGAAGTATTACTGTAGGTTTAAAGGTTGTCTTGTAGTCCTTTTTTTTTTTTCCCTCAAACTGAAGCTATTGGCAAACTGGCATTCAGAGGCATATGTGCAAGATTCAAAAGATGTGGCTTGTTACTATTTGGCATAATTCTTGTTTATTTGTAATGGTTAATATTGATAAGAAAATGTGACTTAAAAGACAAAAAACTTCTGTCACCTTTTTTTAAACCTTCCTTATACTATCTTCTGTGGAATATACTTAAAGCACTGTTTGTTATTTTGGTCAAAGGGTGTTTCTTCTCTCTATGTATACAGAATACATTTGCAAGCTGGTTTTGCAAAGCTCAATGCAGCTGAAAGTTGTTATTTTTCTCTCATTCTCCCTGTGTGCTCGATGTTAATATTTGTTGTATGACTTTAAAGAGTTTGATGCTTGTCCCTTTTGTTGGTAAAGTGAAGAACTGTGCTGCTTGCATCGGTGCATGTGCTTTATTGCAAATCTCTTCAAAAATATCTCAGGGGTACTTCAGCCTTGGTTTGTAAGGGAGGGCTCCAAAGAGACAGCAAGGATGCTGTGGCAAGCTATTTTCCATGTGCTTGTGTTCTCTTAAATGCCACTTGTCCCTTCACCCTACCAGCTGTGGAAGTCGGTGGGTTGGGTTCTGTTAGACATCCCGGGCTGACGTTCTTCCCCCTAAAATATCCTGTAGAACTTGTAATATGAAAAATCTGTCTACAGGATCTCCAAACAGGGAGAAGAAAAAATGACCACAGAGAAAAAAAAAATTCTTATTTTTTGCGAGAATAATACAAGTAATACAAGACACTCTTGGCAGCACAAAAGGAACTACATATCAAGATGAAAATATGATGTTAAGCTGTAGAACAGTGGTGCTTGAATAAGACTTCTTGTCAGAGTATTGCTGTATGATTCAGAAGTCAAGAAATACCCGAGAGGATTTGCAAATGCCTCCTGAAAACAGGCATAGGCCCCCCAAATGCTATTGCCCAGCAAAACCTCTCGGGGTTTACTGTTGTTGGGTTTTGCTTTTTCTGAGTTCTGAATTTCCAGGTCCCTGCATACTGAGCAGCTGTAATGCTGAATTTCTACTCTTTTTCTCCACTTGGCTAACAAGTGTTACCCACGGGTGATGCTCTTTTTCATGCCTCAAGGCAGTGATCCTTTCTTAAAGAAGGACCCTTGTTTTCTTTGTCAATGCTGACCTGTTGTCAGTGTTGTTCCCAAGTATGGTTTTGTGCCTGGGAGACTTGTGGATAGGATTTCCCATGTTTACAGGGTATTTCAGAGAAAATCGTGTAGGCTGACATTGGGGTAACTGATTTGCAGTATGTTCAAGTATTAGGACGCTTCATGTTTTATTGGCGCCTTGCAGGCCATAGTCAAATTTCTCCTTGAAAAGTTTTGGCAAAAGAGACTTTTCTAGGCAGGCAGAGTAATTTTGATTATAAAGTGATGTTAAAAAGAAGATTAAATATTCTTTCAGCTCTTTGCCTCAGGTTTAGATGTGCTTTACTGAACCACATTTAAAATTTAAAACAGATGTCATTTGTTATTATAATCCCTAAAATGCTCAGTGAAGATGTTGAACATAAAATTATTTTAAACAGATGGTTTGAATTACAAAAGCCACTTCAGTGTAAGAGCAAGTGGAAATACTGTAGTTGCAGTTTCATTGTCTGGCAGAGCATTTTATGCCTCAATAGAGAAAGAAAATGAAATTTTGGAAAGGAGGAAAAGGGACTTTATTATTATCCCACTTCTATTCATACAATGAAGTCAAGATGAGGATTTGGGGTTTCCTGTGTTTAAGTAGTGTGTAAAGATGGGAGAGTTCCTCTGAGACTGGCTGGTAAGTCTCTTGTATAAATTAATTTGTGCAGTCAGTAGGTGAATGTGCTGTGACATCAGGAATTACTTGATTGCATTTCTTGACTAGTATAACTCCTTAAAAATCTAAATTAGTAAAAGAAAAGGGTAGATGGTGTATAACTGCCATACCATGCAAAATACTGTCAGACCACACAACTTCCACTTTGCTCCCCTGTCCTAAGCAAAAGGATCTTTTTTTTTTTTTTTTTTAATGTATGGACAAATTCTGCAGTCACAACTTTGACAGTTTAAATTACAAAATACACAACACTTGTTTAGTTGAAAAATGTATTAGTCAGCCAGAAACATAGCAGCCATTCCTGTCTATTTCTTTTTTCTGTAAAAGATACTTACCAAGGCCATTGATGCTTATTGAAAATGTGTTTCCAGTGGGTTTTCTTCATCTTAACCAACAGACTTGACAGTATTAGTGAACCATGGTCCCTCTAAAAGAAATGACTAATGTATCTTGAGCTCCCTGCCATGACACTTTATTATCCTTAAAACAAATATTCCTGCCAGTAGGGCATATTCCATGTAGTATTTTGTGTATGTTTTATTGCATATTTGAAGAAAGAAAAATATAAAAGGGAAATGTTGCATTTCTCATGAAGAACTATATTGTATTGTGGTGCAAGTACGGTTTTCTTTGCCTTATAAATAATGCTGAGAGATTATAACTTCAGAGGAATGCAGCTTAGATGTAGATTACTTTGGGAAAATGAGGGCTGCACTTAATTATGTCAGCCTTTCTGTCAAGCACTGAGGGACCTGATCCAGCTTGGGGCTCTCGATGCAGCTTCTGTGGTATGAGTCAAAAAAAGGAGAAAAAAAAAAAAAGAGTTATGGATCAACTTGAAAGGAAGGAAAAGCTCATGAAATAAATGGCCTGGTTTTTGTCTGTGATGGTTGGGCTTAGGCAGCTCATTGCAGCTGTGCTGCTCACCTGCCACCAACACTGTGGGTGTTTCAGTCCTTGCACTGACATGACTTTTGGTGAAGAACTCACAGCTAATAGCAGGATTATTTTTTTTTAATTGTTTTGATAGGTGCGAGTACAATGAAAGAAGAGGGTCTCTTCATCCCGTCTTCCATCAGCCAGGAGCTTAACTTTCTCTCTGAGGATTCTGGAGCTGGGGTGGGAAGCCAACTGAAAAATGCTTCTCTAACCTGTGTGAATCACTTTGTTCTGGAAAAAAACAGTTAATTGCGGTCAGAAAGTCCTTGCTGCTTTTCTTTCTTTAATCTCCTAGACTTTAAGAAAGGTGTCTGCTCGTTCTGCCTTTCTGTCTCTCAGAATGATTGCTCCCCTGCATCTGCTTGCTCTCTTCTCTGCTCATGTACAACAGCCAATAAAGTGAGAAGCTCTAAAGTCTGCTGAAGCCCCTGGTATGTTCAGGGCAGTGCTAATTTTCTACTTGCTCTGTTCATGTGGGTGACTTGTATTTAACAGGCAGTGAGTAGCTTGGTGGATCTCTAGTACTTTTCTGTTAAGGACCTGAAAAGGGTCTTTACTTAAGAATCCACGCCAGCTTTGTGTTGTTGGTTCCAAACTGTTTGAACAAAAAGTACCTTATTGTATTGGGATAGTTTAAATTCTGACATATTGGAGGTTGGACAGTGTCGGAGGGGAAGCCAGCCCGGATTAACGATGGAATCTCAATATGAGTATGGTCGTTCTCCTCTATTGCGCAGCTAACAAAAGCATATATAGGCAGAAAACAATAACATACACACACGTCACACTGTGATTGGTTGAACACCGTTATACACACACCTACATCGCTACTGTAACTGGGACGGGTCATCTGTCCGACGGAGGGGCTTCACCTTCTCTTCCGGTCATAGTTCCACCCACATCTGCTTAAGAGCAGGGGCTGTCGAATGGGACTAAATCATGCCCATTCTCACTCAGCCACTCCTCCACAGGACAGTATAATTATTGGCTCTGTTTTTAGTTTAGGGGGTGGTGACAAGAAGGAGAAAAAATACAGAAAGAGAAGAATAAATTTGAGTGATACATAGTTTATTAGTTGGGCTGAGTCTGTAGAGGAGGTGACTTGGCTGTCTGAATGGCATTGTGACAAGTGATATGTTTGGATGGATGGTAAGAAATGGCATGTGGCCAATAGATTGCAATATGCTCCTCTATTATCTACAAGAGTGGAAGCTTCTTTCTCTCCTTTTTGGTGTGATAGGCAATAGCTTAACAGAATTAAGTAGAATAATGCAGTCAGGATTTGGGCAAAGCTTGCATTTTGCTTTGTGAAAATAAGGACTGTGGGAGGTAGTGTACTAAGTCACTTGTTAAAGGATTGCCTGGGAAAGTATCAGAGGACCCAAAAGTGCTGAGATATCCTTGGCTTAAGTTTTCATGACAGAAAGATGTAAGATATATTTTCAAGCAACGGTTTGTTTATGCACTTTTTAGATGGCCAGGCATCTGAGGGCAGAGATGTTTTTGCACTAGTAATAAATACTTAGATCTGGCTCCTTGTCCTCCAAAGTGAAACAGGGTGTGTGTTTTTAATACGTTTCTATTTACTTCTCTCATCAGGCTGTGGCTTTTGCTTTTTCTTATAAGCTAGTGCTTAATCTACTTTTTCCTTTTATCCTTGTTATTTCTTCCTTTTAGCATGCCTTGTGAAGTTTCTGCCTTGAACCATCAAGCACCAGGCTCTACAGAGAAATTTGCTCAAGATTATGACTGTAATAGAAGGGGGAGGAGAAAACTAAAGGACTCTCTTTTTTTTAAAATGTTTTCTTTTTTTTTTTTTCCTTTGTGTGGTATCCCATGGAAGCTTAGAAGCTGGATTTAAGTTCTGGATCTCATGTGAGATACGGAGAAATAGTACACAGATGAGCATGTTTCCTGCTAGAGCAGGTGCATACACAGTGCTAGCTATGCTTTCTCTGTGCCTAGAAGGCATGCGAGTAGACACTATAGGTTTGAGGGATGTCTGAGCACCCTAATTTTATTGAGTTAGCTGCTTTCTCCTCTTCCCAGCCAGAAAAGCATGCCAGAAGGCTGCTGGGCACGAAGGAGTTTGATACTGATGCTTCCATTTGCAGCTCCTCTTGATGCCAACAGGCATGCCGGGACACCTGTGAGATCCTGTTCAGCCTCTGGTTTCCACATTGGATTTTCAGGTGCAGACTGGCTTTTGAACCACGCTGTCACATGGTGATTGAAAAGCACAAAGCGAGAAGAAAAGGGAAGTGGAAGAGATCTCTGTATGGCAGAGGACTCAGATGAGTGAAATCTGTGCACTTTCAAATTTAGAGGTGCTGTTAGCTAGTTCCAGCTATTCCTGCATGGGTTATGTGGAGGCTACGTTAGTGGCTAAGTGATATCCCTCCTTGAACTTGCAGTCCAAGACCTTGCATTGCACATTTCAGATTGCAGATCACAAAAGCATGTCCAGGTCTTGTAAGGAAAAGGATACTTTCAAGATAAATACTTAGCTGTCTATCTCCATATTGAGGGCCCCTCATGCAAGAGTGCAGTGGAGGACAGATGACCACAAGTATCCAATTTATACTTGAAGAGAGAGATACTCATCTTTTTCTTCTGTTCATGCCACAAATGCTTGTAGCTGCAATTACACAGCACAAACAATGCTTAGTGTTAATCCACCTTTTCTGTGAAGGTCCATTTACAAATCCCAGAGGTCCTTCTGTCTTTTACCTTCGCTTTCTTCCTTGATGGTTTACCTTTCGTGGTTCAGTGATCCATGGTAAATCAACTTTTAGTAGTAGGGTTCTGGGGGATGGATGGCTGCTCCAAGAAGAGATTTTTTTTTTTTTTTCCTCTGTTGCCTTGGCATCCATTGAACTAATCACTCTTCATATCAAGTAGCTAGAAATGCATGGACAAAATTATCTTGTTCCACAGCAGAGTAAAAGATGGTAGCCCATTCTAGATTTAAGAAGCTTAAATACCTGCAAATGTGAATTCAGGTGACTTTGGCATCCCCAGTTAGGGAAGGGGGTTGTTCTCTGATTTGCAGGACACATATTCTAACACTTGAAATCCAAAAGTTTACAATTAAATGTTGATAGTGAAATGCTGGTGGTCTGGCCTTGTTAGCTCTGTCGGCCTTAATTTAGATGGTAGCTGGGGTGACTGTTTTATCTCTCTCTAGGAGAGATAAAGCACCTTCATTTTTCTTACCAGTGTATGTGCAAACTGAAGAAGACTTCTGAATGGTACCTCTGATGCTATTTTTGACTTCTTCGACTTCCTGTCTTTTTTTAGTTAAAAGAACTGTGTGAGTACCAGTTGGTAGCAATTCAGCCAAGAAATGAACCACTGTCAGCCAAGACCTGTTTCTGTACAGCAATGGATCACTTAGACAACCTCTTTCTCAAAATGCAAACTGTTTTTTATACGAGAAGGGGCCATTTCAGCCTGTTGTTCAATTCTCTTCCACCCTCATCCGTCTTAGGCTGTGGTACTTGTAAGTTCAGAGGGGCCTAGTGAAGGCATTTTCTTGACAGGGAATACTTCATTAATATCTGAATCTGTTTGTTTCCAGTTGTAGTATTAGTCGGGTCTTTGATAAGTAATTTTGTAATTTGGTGAATAAGAGTGACTGAATGTGTTATTTTGGTTACTGTTTTATCTGCAGTAGGGTGGCTCAGAACCTGGTCTGAATGTATGGTGGTGGCAGTGCCTGTCACAGGCAGTGTGCCGAGGGGATCCCTCTAGCTGTCTTCAAGTTGCTTCTAGGAAAAGCTTTCTGGAAATTAACTTGCCCATTTTCATTCATGTTGCCATACCTTTTAGGCAAACCAGTGTTTCCTCATCATGGGTGAAAACAAACTTAACTCTGCATTCAAGGACCCAAGCCTTGCCATTCCCCAAGCATCGTCTCCCTTTGAGAGGAGACTAATGTGCACAGTCATTCTTTTCTGATAGTCTCATTGCTCTGCTTTGTCAGATCTCCCCCACCTGCCCTGTTCAGCTGTTAGAGAAGAGGATCTCTACAAGAAATGTCATCTATGGCTCTGCTTGCTTTTGCCCTTCTCAGTAGTCGAATATGTATCAGTATTGGAGGCTGAGAAGAAATGTGGGTGTGCTTCAAGAGGCATAGCATATGTTGAGAGGAGCTGACACTGAGATGAGGTTGGACCTGTGGAAAGTTTGGTCCAAAAAAGCCTGGTCTTGGGTGTTTGCCCTATGGGGTAGAATGGGTGCTTTGGTTTGGAAGTCCCAGAGAAACCCAGGCAGTGATTAAGAAATTCCTTTTCCATTGAAAACCAGTTACTGAAAATATTTTGTTCTTCCATGATACTTTGGATGTTTGAAGAGGTGGTGTTTCACAAATAGGCTTTCTTAAATGAACTTTAGGCACGTTGGGCTGGCAATTAGTTGTAACTTGATCAAGATGAAAAGGTGTAGAAGGTCACTGGTGCCTCTCTAGAAGTGCTATGGACTGTATTGAAACTTTGAATTGGAGCCTTCTCTAACTACAGACAAGTGCTCATTTGCAACAACTTGCCCTAAGGCTTAGTAGTTTGAAAGCAAGACTGCCATTAGGAAGGGGGTGCCAGGTGCCATTCTGGCATTCAGCTGAGGTACAGTTAAGAGCTTTCCAAGCACTTTATACCTGTGGGAAGGTATTTGTAAGCCTGAGGATAAGGATGCTCTTCACAATGTTATGTCATGGTGATGGTGCACAACGTTGTGCATTAGAGGAGCAATGTAAGCTAAGCTAGAGGCAGAAGGAGTGGCTGTGAGGGCGGTGGTCGAAGCAGGTGGTCTGGGAGCTGCCTGTCTTGAAATCACCTGATGGTGATGAGCAGTTGGATATGTTGTGCCCAGATGCATAGTCTAGTGTAATGTACTCAAACTGTTGTTGCAAAATAAAGTATCTTTTTTTTTTTAATTAATTCTGTAGATCAGTATAGTCTAAGCATTAAATTTGAATTGTGTTGATTGCACTCTTTTTGCTGCAAGCAAGAGCTCAGGCCTGGTGAGAGTTAAAGCAAAGAGAAATAGCTAATGCTGAAAACAGATTAGGTTACTAATACTTTAATTAGAAGAATTTAGAATATGCTAAGCTGTGGAATTGTAGCACTGGGGAGTATACAACAGCAAGTATCTGACTGAAGTAACTGCTTTGTTTAGTAGGGTGTTTAGTCTCATCAGTTTAAGGCATGAATAGTTTGGATTCTCCAATCAAACACAAATACATCAAAAGAAAAAGCCCTGTGGAAAATACAACTGATTGAATAAAATGAGGTCTGGTGTTCAACTTAATGGTATTTCTGTGACTGGTTTCATGTATTTAAATTCATGCTGGAACTCTGAGTACTTAAAAGTAAAAAATAAACAAACTGATATTTACAAATACTCCAAGTCTCTCTTGGAATCTTACTTGTACACATAGAAGCATGTAAATTCCTGATTAATGAAAAGGTTTAGTCTGATCACTTAAGTGTGACTACATGTCTTTTTGAAATATTGCATTTAGTTATCTAAGTCTTGTTATGTGGCCTTTCTCTTTGATTCTCTAAAATGAGAAATTATTATATTAATGTTTCTGATTAAGATTGGAGTTGTTGCATCTGTGTTTCAGTAGGGAAAATTAGTGGAATTGGAAGTTACGGTTACATTGTATACAGGTCTGAATTTTCTTTGGATTAATAAGTAATTATATATTAACTTTCAAATATTTTTTTTAGTGTCTGGGTTTTTTTCTTTGGTTTTCCCAGCCATTTAAAATTTTTATTTTAAAAAACATCTTTCAGAGTTTTGATCAGAGTTAAGGTTATGTGGTAGTGAAGCCTTTTTTCTTTATTTATAAGAATAATAGTCTTACCATGTGGTGGCTGACTGTGTCTGTCCAGCTACTGGAATTCCGTAAGTTAACAGGATAAACTTATATCTTGTCATTTAGAAGCACTAACTAGATTCTGAAACAAAGAGATTCTTTTAGAGATATGTGTATTTATGTAGGTAGTTGAATAGCTGAACCTTCCAGGCTGTTAGGAACATCTGTTTCTAAATTGGTGAATGGAGGTGGTGTTTTGTTAAGGTTGATAATTAGCTAATATTTAAATAACTGAGCAGCCTGGACAGCACTAATAGTACTTTGTCAAAACTAAGCCTCATTCAGGCTCAGATCCCACGCTTACCTGAGTCAATATATATATGTACATTGCCTTCAGTAGGCATCATATGAACTCCTCAGTACACATGGCAGACATGTAAATTTCCAGTGTAGCTGTTATTAAGCGTATTTGTATCCCTAACCTGACTTCAGAGGATGACAGGGCAGAAAAAAACATTAAAAAGGGAGTATCGTTATCCATGAAATGTAATCCTTCAGCTGTTGTGCTTTTGTCACTTGTTTCGGAGGAGGAATCGTGTTCTGCGCTCAGCAGAGCATCTTTGTTCCTTTAAAAGAAATTTTCTGTTTCTAGGCAGAATATAATGAGCCCAGAATTGAGAGTAAAATTAGAAAAAAGCGACTCTGGATGCATGTTTGCTATAGGATGGCTTTCCCTAGCTGCTTTTGGCTTTTGTTCGCCTGAGCAGACCTCAATGCTGTCATGCAGTCAGCCGGCAGAGGGTGGTATGATCGTGGAGACATTGCATCGGCTGAGTCTTCTGTCACCGATGTAGGTAACAAAAACCTGCGGAATATCAGACAAACTGGCTTCATTCAGTGGTCTTTTGAAGCCATCTAATACCCTACACTAAACACCAGAGATGAGTTGCTGAGGCATAATGACTGTCTGAAAGTCTGATTTAGCCACACAGAGGCTTTTGACCAAAACTCCTGGGAAAAAGCTTGTTGGAAGTAAAGATTTATTACGGATCCTAAGTAATGACTGTGGTTATGGTACTCCTGTTCCATAACAAATGAAATAAATACTGATTCTGATAAGTCTTATCTACCTAACTTTTATTTTTCTCATTCCCTCTCAGTGTTGGACTTTGCCTTGCCAGCCCGGTGTTGCCATGGGTATACCAGTCTTCATACTTGCTGGTCTCCTTGTGCATTTTGTGTTCTTGGTCTCCATTTTTGACATCTACTTCAGCTCTCCTCTGGTTCATGGTATGACTCCTCAGCAGACTCCACTGCCACCTCCAGCAAAACGTCTTGTACTCTTTGTTGCTGATGGTCTGCGGGCAGATTCGCTGTATGAATTGAACAGCAACAATACGACCCAAGCACCTTACCTGAGGTAAGTCCATCTGAAAACGCTACTGATTCAGAAGATTTTGCTTTTGGAGGCAGCTCTATGTAATGTTGAAAAGAGAATAAGAGGACTGATGGCCGCTGTGGTGGCTTGGGCACTGCCTTCCCTCTGCTTTTGAAGCAACAAACTTTGCAGAGTTATACTCTGCGGGAAAGCATGAATTTGAGTCGGTGTCCCTTGTTGTTGGTAAAGCTGCTAAGTCATGACCAGAGTAAATTGAGTCAATATTGTTCTCTGAAAACTACAGCTAGCCAGTAACTGAGAGGAGCATGAACTTTCTCTCTTGGCATTAGCCTGGTATCAATTCTGAAGCCTAACAGAGTCGTTAATTTAAACTGCTTCCTGGATGTTCAGTTTAGGAGCAGTAGTTCATTAACGTGCTTATCTTCTAATTTAAGCTACTGAAGAAGCTTTTTAAGGAATGATTGAAAAAGATGGCCTGAATGGATCTAACAGCAGGCTGCTACTTCCTATTTGTTCCACCCTTCCTGCATGCGTGACCCTGCTGCCTCCCTTGTGCTCTCTAGTGTGTGTCTGATTGCTTAATGGAATGATTTGGTTTAACATTGTGAAAAACGAATCCTGCCAAAGAAGTGTTAAAAGTCATATCCCTGAGTGCTTAAAACTAATTTTCACCAACCTTCCCTGTTTACTTATATCAAGATAATTATTTGATCATAAGACACGTAATTTCTTAGACTAAAAAAAGTAGACAGTATTAAATAAGACTACTTTTGTGTAGTAGTACTGGTCTGGCTTGAATATCAGAGCAAAACTCCAAATAACCAATTGTTTGAAGCTGTTGGGGGGTTTGCAGTTTGCTACAGAAATCTGAGGAGCCCTTTGCTACAGCACTTGCCAGTTTATATGGGATTACTTGTACCTGCTTCTCCTTTTAGTATTTTTGTAAGGTCCTGTCTGCCACTGGCAGATGTCTGCCACATCAGCGTGAGTTTTCCATGTTGTCTTTTTAGCAGTGGTCTTCACACTTCCTCCAGAGCAGTTTCGTCTCTGAGCAGTAGCACTGTCAGTCTTTTGCGCCATCAACAAGGTGTGAATATCATAATGGCCCCCTCCCTATGAGGAGTGGTGGGTAGTGGCTAGGAAAGAGTTACAATGGATATTTTTGCCATTAAGTGGTTTGAGATTTTCAGTTTCAGCCATTCAGCATTACCATGTCTATCTAGAAATAAAAAGTTAAAACACATATTAGTTTGGCCAGCGTTAGGAAGTTGGCACTTTTGCTGTCTTTGCTTTACCTTGTTTGTGGAGTTATGGACTTTCTATTTCAAAATCTGTAGAAGTAAAATATTGTCACCTGCACGGAGAGTACATGGGTGAATGGAGGGGGAAAACTGCCTTTAACAAGCAAAGATGCTGGTAGGTCACTGAGTGGAATAAAACGCCAGTAGAGGTTTGAAGTGCCATCTGTATTTCTCTCGTCGTTTCTCATTCTGCATATAAATACATATGTATGTACATGAGGGATCTACACACATGTACATGAGGGATGAGGAAAAGAAGAAATATGTGGAGTGTTGTGCCTTCTGAAAGGTGGAGGGCCAGGCAGTCCAGGACATATCTTCAGATCTATTACGTATACTGCTACAATTTCGAAGCAAGAGGCTCAGTGTTTTGTCACTGAACCTCTGAGCTACACAACTTCTGTAAAGTAACCTCATAAACAGGTCGACAAGATCAGATGTTGGGTGCTGGAAGTGTTTCCTTTTTTATTCTGCCAAGTTATTGCTGTCTGAGCTTTCCTTTTTCAATAATATTAACCCGAAATATATGCAATTTAATATAAAGTTCACTTTTCTGCACAGTCATTCCTAAGTGCCAACAGTTCTGTCCCTTATCCGCTTTATAGTACTGGGCAACATAACAGCCAGATTACTTGTCTCATCCAGGTGGAGCACCTTGGGAACTACTGCATTGTTAATGAGGAAAAATTATCTTTAAATGAGCAAGAACCATTCTTGTAGCAATGTGCTATAAATGGAAGCAAAGTTGTAGTAGGTACATAAAACGAATAATAAATAACCGTCAGGCTTGGAGCAGATTGCTGGCTGATAGATGCCAAGTACCTAGTCTTTTCTCTTACAAATATTCTTGAAAAATCTGTTTTTCAGTAGTGTTGTGATAGTTGTGAGGGGTGGTAGGTGGTCTGAATTGCTTTGGTGGTGATTTTGGGGAAGATGTTTTCTTCCCTGCCTGTCATGTTACAGCCATATTACTGTGTCATATTCATGTTCGTCATTGTTAGTATGGGTAGCTAATGTTTATACTGTCAGGGAAATTAATTTTTTTAAATGGTTCTTCTGAGTAAAAGCTTTTCAAATAATTCAAAATAGCTAAATGAATTTTGAATGGGTAAATGACAATATCTGGCTATATTTTTTCTGCCTCACGTGTGTCATTGCTGACTACAGATCCTGTGATGCTTTTGTGGGGCTGCAAAGATAAAGGATTACTTTCCAAGTCGGTAGAAATCAAATTCTAATTAAAACAATTTCCTACCTGTTGTGACAATGAAGTGTGAGGAGGCCAAAAGTGTTTTATTTTTGTCTTAAATCTTCCGCTGATGTTAGTGCAATGCATTTTGATCAGTTGCCAGTGAGAATGAATCAGAAACCACTTTAACCAATGCATAAATCCTTTTTTTCAAATTAGTACTTTCTTCAGTACAATTTGTTTTAAAACCTAGCTGAGATGAGAGCTAGGAATAAATATCACCTTTTACATTTTTCACTGTAACATTTGGTCTATTCTAAATATTCCTGTGAGCTTTCAAGTAGGCCCGAGAATATGAAGTCTAAGATGAGTTCAAACAAACAAACAACAAGAAAACTCTGAATCCTGCAAGCTTAGAGTGGAGCCTGAAATTTTAGGCTGTAGTTTGATTCTTACTTCATTAGTGAGAAATATATTTAGAGCTGAATGTTCAGATCTTGTAACAGTTGTATGAAATCCCTGTTAAAAATAAAGTTACCAAGCATGAACTTAGAATCCACTTAGGCTAAAACATATCCAATAAAAATATAGCAAATTTTGTAGCTTGTACTATGAACAACAAAAATACAATTTCCTGGTAGATTTGACCCTTAAAGACTGCTTTGAACTTTTTCAGAAGATTCTGCTGCTTTTTTCCTAAACGCTAGTATAAGGTATGTCCTGGTGTGTTTTGTTTTCTTTCTTCCCTTGCTCTGACAGTGGGCAGTGGTGAATCTTTCTCTTCTTCCAGAAGATGGAGACAAGAAAACAGCATATGTTAATGCTCACCGCTTGCTCTCCAACAGGCTCCAGCTGTTCATATCTTCAGCAGACAAGAGCAGTTTATGAGGCTGTTTCTTACACTTGGGTTTTGTCCTCTATTTTCTTTGGTTTTTTAATCTGTTATAACTATTGTATGTGCATAAGCCCTAGACAATTTATCTATTTCTGTACATGTGGTGAGAAGGTATTCTCCTTCACTTTGGTGTAACTGCAAAAGCTACAAGGTTTACTTAAATTTTCTCCACGTTGCTGAAGTGATTTGCATCTTAGATTTACAAGTTTTTTAAATTCTCTTGATGCTGCCTTCCAGAGATGAAGGCAAGCATGGTCACAAGAACTAATTATAATTGAGCATATTTAGTGAGTAAAAGAAGATTGAGCTAGAAACTTTCAAGCTAAATGGAAAGAACAAAGAGAAGTAACACTAGGCAAAAGCAATCTCTCAGGGGGGAAAATAATTTATAGCAGAAAGCAGCAGAAAAAAAAAAGTACGTTAATTCTAAGTGTATTAGAACACCAGCTAAACTCATCTGTTTGCAGTGCTGATGGGCCACAACAGTAATGTTCTCTGTGGGGTGTTATGATATAGAACTACTTGCCGGGTAATGTTCTGCTTGTTTTGCGGCGCAGCAGGTGGTAGTGAAAATCTGTTTTAGTCTGGGTTTCTTTTGCATTTCCTGCCTGGCATCTACCTGTCACTTTTTATCTGCAATTCATTGTACTTTCAAGAAGTCTTAAGCATTAACTGCCTTGTATCCTGTTTTCAGGGGTATTCTAGAGAATAATGGCAGCTGGGGAATCTCTCACACGCGAGTCCCAACAGAATCCAGGCCAGGGCACGTTGCGCTTATAGCTGGATTTTATGAAGATGTCAGTGCAGTTGCTAAAGGTATGCTGGTCCTAAAGCTTTGAATGCTGTCCTTCAAAATAAGGTGTTTCAGTGATGTGCTGGGCTTCTAGATGGTTACTGGTAAATACCTGCATAGTGGTTTGTATACCAAGATTATATGGAAAAGTATAATATTGGATGGTTTTCCCCCTCTTAGTATGTAAGCTGTTTTCATAGCTAGCAATAAGTTAATATTTTGCAACATGGTAAAATACAGCACCCTGAGTCTAAAAGCAGAAGTAACTTATGGAGTACGTCTTCATGTAACAGAGTTTTTAATTATCATTTGGGATATAATGGGAGATGGCTAAGCAGATGTCGCAAACAAGAAACGAACTGCAGTGTCGTAGCTGAATCATTGCTAGGTGGTTAATAATGTGGAACAAACCTTCATATTGCTGACTTGGTCTCTGCCTTCCCCCAGGCTTCCAGGCCTGAACACTTGTAGTGTTGTGTTGGTTTTGGACAGGGGAGGTAAGAGGAATTACTTGTCTCGTCCATGTTGCTAATCAAAAGGTTCTTCCGAGATCTGCTACAAATGCAAGTTTGGCAGGAATTGCTACTAAGACCATCTCTATATTTCTGTCAGCTGCCTTGTCATGGAAACAGAATATCTTGAAGGTTTTATTGTGATGAGGTGGAACACGACTACTGGAAATATGAGTGTAATTTACTGCCTAGAATGCCAAAAGCTGAGTTCAGACACCAGGGGATTTAGAATTCAGGAGAATTTTAGCTGTTTAGAAGGTAAACCAGCTGTGTGTTTTGTCTGTTTGAATCCCAGCATAATGAGATTGGCTTAGGTTTTCAGCTCACTTCTTAATGAATGGGGGCGTAATTGCAAATAGAGGTTGAAATGGAAGTAAAACCAAGACTCACGATGTGGAGTTCATTGTGAAATAATATAAGGCAAGCTTTAAACATTTTGCATGGACTATCAATCTCAGCAGTCAATGAGATCTTCTGGTGACCTTATTTAAATACAGGTATGTTTGCTTAACAGGATGGAGGGAGAATCCGGTGGAATTTGACTCTGTTTTCAATGAAAGTAAATATACGTGGAGCTGGGGAAGCCCAGATATTTTACCAATGTTTGCAAAAGGTAAGGTTTAAATTTTGTGAATCTTTAATGCATAGTTATCAGGTAGTAAAATAGACACAATTTTTGAGTTAGAGAAGAAGGTGGATGAAGTATTTTCTGTTTGTGTATTTTTGTATACCTGATTTCTAGTTTGTGAATTCAAGACTGGGTGGAGAAGAATCACGCTTTTAAAGAGGACATTCGTATTTATTACTCACATATTCAAAGAGGCTTTCCCTAATTCAATCTGCATATAAAGAAAACACACCCTTTAGCTAAAAGGACCTAATATTTTTTTCTCTTGTTGAGGTTTAAAGCTCTTGTTTGCAACCCTGCAGCAGGGGTTTTTCTTCCTCTGCATGCAGCTCCCAGTGAGTCGGATGGTAGAACTGCAGCCATGCTTTTTGAGTGTCTGAGCTGGAGAAGTAGCTTATTGTGGGTTATCCTGCTTCTACTCCAGAACAATGATGTGTAAAGGGGAAGAACTATATGCAAGTAGGAACTGCCTAGTACTGTTCCTGAAGTTGAGGTATTTCCCCCATGGTGTGCTGTGTGTTAAAGTCTTGTCAGCCCAGTGTGGTTGGATTTTTGGTCTTTGAGCATGCAGAGATTGCTGAGCAAGACTTCAAACAGTTAAAGGGTCTCCAAGTTTAATTTACTTTTGTTCTTGGAAGAATGAGGGCGTATACACCCTTTCCCATAATCTCAGAGTAAAACAGACTGAAGTGAAAAAGGGGAAAAGCGAGGGGCATGTGCTGCTGTTCTGCTCTCAGTATTGGCACTAGCAAATCAAAAAAGTGTGATAAGCAGGATAGGAGCGGAATCTAATATTGGTTTAGAAAAAGCGTACATCATATTTCTCATGATGATTCTTGAACTTTTTCTGCACTCTAGTCTCTTCCTACTCTCCTCCTTATATTCCCCCCGACCCCGCCACCTCTCTTCTGTTCTTTGCTTGATTCATATAAGTTTATGGTAAGCTGTAAAAATAGCTCCTGATAATTTCCCATGACCTCAGATTACAGCTTGTATTTGGGAATATTGTGATGGTGGTTGGGGAGAGGGGAAAGGTAGTACACTGCCCTTGTACAGATTATTTACATTTTTGGAGATATGTTCTTGGGAAAAGAATTTTGGGAATTCAAGGATTTCCCAGAGCCCTGTCCTTCTACTCGTTTTCTTTGAGTAAGAAGATAAGCAGAGGACTTGGAAGCAGCTTTGATATTATCTGGAGGGATGTGCAAGGATAATACCGTACTGTTGCTGCATCTCTCGATATGGCTTGTTCTGAGTGGCATCAACAATGGAGCTTTCTTTTGCAGGGGGAGGGAAATGCCCCCAAACTGAGAAAGGTTTAGTACAGCACTGTATCGGAGAAGTAGATGCTGTATGGGAAAATGAATCACAGTTTCTCAGTTTAGAAAGGTAGATTAACTTCTTTTAGTAGAAAAGGGTATTTCCCCTTCTACCAAAGAGGAGAAGTTATATAATACAGAAGGGAATGGAATCAAGTGTTTGTTCTTTAACTTTACTTTTTACAAGAAAGCCAAAAAGGAGATAGGGGACCATAGTTTAATTTCTCTCCCTCTTCACATGTTGCAAATTAGTGAGGTTACAGGACTCCTCTTATGTATATTTTATCATGCCAAAATGTTCAGAATTTTATTGACTGTTTTACCGCTTTCATTGGATGGTGCATAAAGAGTGTGTAACACCTTTTTGGGAAGGAGAGAAAAATCCTTTCTTCCTGTCATTGTCTATGCCCTTCAGGTCCTTTTCCTGTCATAAAATAAATATTTCAATGAAATGGCTGAGGATTCTATAGAGAAGGTAAATAAAATGCTCATGGATCTCTTAATGTCAAAATAGATATGCATGAAAGCTAAATTTGTTGAAGTCTCAATGACTGTGTGATTAGTGGTTTAGTCTGAGAAAACATCTGAAGTACCTTTGGAACTGGTGTGCAATTTACTTTCATCTTAAGCAGGATTAAAAGGTGTTAGTTTCTAATAGTTAAGCTACACAAATTCAGTGTGCTAATTTTAACCTTGTTTTCTATTATAATTTTAGATTATGACCGTGAAATTAACTGAAAATAATATACTTTGAATATGCCTATATTTATTTCCAGAATGCTCTTTAAATTGAGTTTTTCTTCTAGACTTGCTGGAATTTGATGTTTGACTTCAACAGTCCAGTCCTGTATTGTTTTGCCATGGGTCTAGGTTGGAGTATAGTCTAAAATTTTAGATGCCATGCTGAAAGAGGAGCTGAAGCTGTTGCTTCTGCTAAGGGAAGTGGATATTAGTCCTTTGCACCCAGATTGCTGTTTATACCACAGGTTGCCTTTCTCCCTCTTGGAAACTGGCAGCAAGGTTAGGGTCATTGTTTAGTTTGAGTGTGAAGAAGAGTATCATCAAGACCATGGGGGGACAATCAGGACAAACCTTTGTCAGGGTTTTTCTGGACAGACTGACCTCTTGAATTCTTCTAGTTCCTTGTTCCTACGGTGCACCAAGAAAAATGCAGAATTTCTCACATTCCTCACCTGTCTGTGTTTGGCAGCTCTATGATGCCCACTCTCTGTTGGCTCAGTGTCTGTCTTTGTGCCTTCATTTTTTCCCCCTCTTTTGTGCCTGCAAAATTTGCTAGCAAAAGTCTCCCGCTGGTCTGGGCGCTGACACGTGAAAGACTTGTCAGGCACAGGACCTGCCTCACTAGCAGAGTGAGAGCTTTGCTTTCTGCAGGATGTAAATCTTGTTGTAAAAGGGTGATAACTTGATCCGTGATCCTAATATTTGAATATTGATGCTGAGGGTGAGATGATTTGCCAGACAAGTCTGCAATAGGAATAGGTGGTATCTGGTGTGGCAGTTCCTGGCACCTCCAGTTATTTCCTTTAGTGTAATGGCAGCACCAAACTTAGTAGAGCTCTGTGCTTGCTTTTAAAGGACGTTCTCATCCATGGCTTCCTTCTACTTCTGTAGCCCATCTTTGCTTCCTCATCCCCAGACTTAAAGACAGTATTGGGCATACTGTTGCCTGCCACCTCTCAAATGACAGAAATAAAATAATATTTTGTAGCATTTTGCATAGTAGGTTTTCTCATTAAAAAAAAAAAAAAATAATTATTTTAAGCTATGCAGGCACTCCAAAACTTTCCTAGTATGGCTTCGTTTTGCCACTGTTTCTCTTTTATAGCACTACAGGGTTGGGTGGGGTTTATGTTTTGCTCTGGTAGAAATTAGAAATGGGTTCGGAGTAGATGGGTTCCTTCGCCTGTTCCGCAATTTGATTTCTTTGGTGTGGCACCTCTCAAAGACAGGCCTTCTCAGGTTTGCTGTGACACTGCAAAAAAACAGTACAGCGCTCTACCCTCTTAGACCATCAGTCATCCTGACAGTGATGGCCAGGGCTTATTTCTTCTTTTGAACTCCTTTATCTGCCAGTTGGAACTCCTTAAATCACTTTTTAATGCCTGGGAGTATTTTCTTTCCTTTTCTTTCAGACTGTGAGAACTGTAGTGAGTGTTCTGGGTTGTAAGTAGTGGTAATGTCTCCTGGGGGGCAGGGGGAAGCTGCACCAGAAAATCTGTGCCAGCTTTCATCTTCCTGGCCTGAAATACCTGCATCCCTTGTGTGGGTTTGGACATAATCTTGGTTAAACAGCTCCCTTCTACTGGGATGTTATTTCATTCACAAGCCTGGAAGCTTGCAAAACTGCATTATATAATTGTGACATCCAGCAAATTGGTTATATTCTCTCTGGCCATCAACTGATAGAAGAATATTTTCCCTCTGGGAGTTTACGTAGTCACGGTAGAAGTAGCATCCCTGAGATGTAAGAGCTCAGCCATTGACTGAATTATTTCATTAAACCCCACTTAACTTCAGATGTTTCCAGGACTTCAGAAGTTTACTTTCTAGCTCTTCATCTTCCCCCCTCTGCCCCCTCCGCTTTGCTCTCTTGACAGTGAGTACAGAATGAAATTGCCTTGTCCAAATGCTGGGCTTTCACATCAGTGGCCCTCGTGTTGTACTTTATGCCTAAATATTGTCCAGTAGTTCTCCCTTTGATATTTTGAGTCCATGTTTTAAAGATGTGGACTCTTTTATTGTCTTTCTGAAATTGTCCACTTGGCTTTCCGTACTGCATTGCCTCCTAGAATTGATGTACAGTAACAGAGTTACATCCCTCCTGATCCTTCCTTCTATGTGATATATGATGTTTCCTGTGTAAAAGGCCTCATTGATAGGGCATTGTCTTGTATGATTCAGTTTAACAACCAAAAGCTAAGTACATTTTCTTAAACACTGTCCCCCCCAAAACATGTGTGTTCAAACAAGGCTCTTAATGTGTAGCTTCCTCTGTTAGAAGTTTCTCAGTGAAATTCCTTGTTTCAAAACTAAATTCTGTTTAATTTGCTTTAACTGGGATTTGTTCTACTCCTATTTGCTTTTCTATACTTTATTTCCTCACTGGATAACATTGCTCCTCATTCCTCTGAGGTCCTGATAAGCTAATGAGTTAAAATGGTAACCAGGCTTCAAAAAAACCCATAAATGATGGGAAAGTTTAAAATACAGAGAAAACTTCTTTGAGTTATTTCAGGATTGTCATGCTTGATAGGTTTCTACTCCTATGCACGAATATTCATGTACGTTTGACTATGAAAAAGGAAGAAAACTTTTCTCTCTCTCCTATTCAGTCTATATTGTTTTTTGCAGGTGCTACTGGAGATCACGTTTATACATTTTGTTACACGGCAGAAAGTGAAGACTTTGGAGCACAAGATGCAGCCAAGCTTGACACTTGGGTTTTTGATCATGTTAAGGTGAGCAGAGAATCTTCTTAAGCTACCTGTGTATAAATAGCACAGCTGGATGTTAACTTTATCATAGAACGTGTTAACTTTATTATAGAACTAGAAATTAAGAAATTTTTGAAAGACCTATCACTTGGGGTCATCAGTAAAAATTGCTTGAATCAATTATCATGGCTAGTGTAATGGAAGCTTAGCGAAAGTATTTGTCATTCAGTGCTAATAAAAAAACCTAACACTAGTAGAAGTATCCTTTCAAAACATTCTTGGCTTTTCTTTGTCTGAAATTTACATATCATCTGAAACCCCTCTTTAGAGTACTACAGACCCTTTAAGATCTTGAGGTGATTAGCTAAAATTTTTATAACAAGTGTTATGGCATGGCAGAAATGGTATGTCTTCATTATGAGAAAGAAGTGGACATTATTATTGACTTAATTTTTGTCAGGCTTTGTACCCACTGTAATTAAATACTGTGGCTTGTTCTGATGCACGTAGCTGGCTCCTGATTATCTACTGTGGTTCATACTGTGCTGTGGCTGCCAAAGGAGTCGTGGTTAGTTTGGGGAAGGGGGGGAAGTGAGGGGGAGACAGCTTAGGCCCTGAAGCAGTATCACTTGTTCAGGTGGTGCTCTGCTCAGCTGACTTGGGTCAGTGCTGGTTCATTACTGTTGTTTTCTGTGATTCTAAGTATTAATATTCCAAGGCACGTAGTTTCTGATTATTCATTAATTTCTAGATTAATATTATTCCATGCTACCTCGCTTGTCCTGGATTAAGAAATGCTGATAGTGGGTACTGGTGTATAAATATCTACATCAGTAGAACAATTGGATGAGTTACTTTCTGGATCTCATAACAATATTAATGGAGTTTAAGACTTAATAAAACGTCTTCCACAAGATTTCTGGGCCGTATGCATTATGCTAACCAGCGTAAGTCCAATGAAACTAAAAATAAAACCAAATACATCAATAAACCAAATCAGCATTTGTAGGGAAGCCAAGGGCGGGTCTGCTTTAAACAGTGACATAGGGTGGAAAAGGTCATTATAGTTTGCTAATTTTCAAAGGAAGTGATTTTCTGAATTTGCAGGTGAAAAGATGTTTTTCCTAACTACTATCCTCTCCCTGAATGTGCACTTGTGCCAAGTTGCATGTTGTAATGCGCATGAATAATACAAATCAAATTAGGCTGTCAATTATACTTGAATAGCTGCTGTCTTAAAGTTGCACCTTGCTGTCATTTGGAGCTGCACAGGTATGTGAGGGTGGTACCACCTTCCTTTTGCTTCAAAACACCTAATGGCATTTATTCTTTCAAACTATAGTGATACATTTAATATGTATGTCACTACTGATGACTTTTTCATTGCAGCCAGCACCATTATTTTAAAGACTTATTTTGCCCGTATAAATTTCATACTGTGAATGGATAGGACTTGATTGACTCGTGTAAAGCACTCATTCCATTAATCATCTCTTCCATTACACATCAGTGATTGCATCAGAAGTGTGAAACTTGAGGCTGGCTGAAACTGAGGTCATGCTGCTATTATAACTTGAACTCAGCTATGCTGGTGAGATTATATATAAGTAGCAATGACAAATTACTGGAATCTAAATTCTGCTTTGCCTACATTTTTTTTTCTCCTTTCAGTTTTATCTCAAATAGTTAACAACATATCATTTAATTCTATGCTGGGCAAGGTGGTCCCTGGATTTCTGCCTTTCTAGGAAGTAAAAGACACTAACGTGTACTCCTTCTCTACTATGTAGTCAGCAGGTTCCAAGCATTATGAGGGCCACTTGTGGCTTCCTCTGCCCCCAAAAAAGATGTGGGTAAAATGGAGAATGGCTAACTAATGTTTCTACTAGTGCTGGCACCCTGAAATTGCTTGTTCTCTTAAAAAGCACTAATGATAACTCAGTTGGTCAGGAGATGTGACCCTGATTAGTTTTTATTTGTATGGATCAGTAGCAGATTGCTTAGATCATGAGTGAACGAAAAAATGTATGATACTTGACAGCTCTTGTCATGTCTGCTCGTGGTATAAGGTGATCCTAGCCCTTTCTTGGGACAGACAAAATTGAATATAGACTAGACTGGGTGGGGTTTTTATCTGCATCTGGGTTAAAACTCAGTAATTTTAATGTGTGGTAATAGCTTGGGAGTGGCTTGGAGATCCAGATGGGTATGGAGTTGATTGGGTTTTTTTGAGCCTTTAAAATAATTAAGGGACTGAGTACACTTTAGTGTGATGTGGCGCAATGATTCTCAGTTAAATAACCTTTACCTTGATCATATTTTGAGTCCATGCTAAAGAAAAATTAGGGACCAAAATACTGGGAGTCTAGGTTAACTGAGAGGAAAAAAAATGGTCTTTTAATGTATTTCTCAGGTTTTTTTTGTGAAAAACAGTTTTGTAAGATTAAATTCTTTTTTTTTTTTTTTAGGGTAAAATGATTAAAATTCCAGGAATTCAGTCTTGGAGATGAGTTGCAGTAATGGTCTAACCACAATTTATTATGACCACAGGGTAGGATATACTCAGGGTATTCAGTTGATGTCTTCTGACTTAAATGGACATGCAGGTGCAGATGGCAAACTTTTTTTTTTTTTCCTTCTCATTTCGAACACAGTACTTTGTTCTTCCTTTGGCCCCTTCCTGCTGGAAGAAGGCCAGACCAAGCCTTCAGACCGTCCCTTCTGTGCAGGGTGGGGGCCAGAGTCCAGAACTGAGTGATGTTAAACTTTGAAGCTCTGCAGACAGTGCCATGACCTGATGTTGATTTCTACCAGTGCATTTCAATACAGATAGCTCTGCTCTAACTAGCAGTATGGTGGTTGAATGATTTATTTTAAATATGTGTAGGAGTCTTATACATGAGCGTGCTCAACTGATATAAACCTGGCGTATATATGTTTATCCAGCCTTTGTACATTTATTTTGCAAAAATTTAAAAAATTTGCTCTAACTAGCAGTAGGGTTGGATGAATGATTTATTGTTAAATCTTATGCACAGCTTTAATCAACCGATTTAATTAAGTTTTCCTGGATTTATGTATGAAGGAGCTTTGTGAAAGGAGGCGGCTTGTTTGGTCTCTTTCTCCCTCTACATCCATGCAGTCAGCAACAGTTTATCAGCTCTGTTAAAGGATCATGCTTCCATGGAGAGCTCTGTTTAGGGGAGCAAATGGTCCCCAGCAACTCCTGTTAAACATCTATGGAGTCCATATTTTGTTCAGACATCAGTAAATCATGTATTTGCTAGACCTTCTAGGTAGTCTTTTTTCTTCTTTGCTTTCTCCCATCCAAGGAGGGAAATGATACTGAAAGATTTCACATAGTTGTAACCAGACTTCTCTTGTAACATTTTAATTAGTATTACATCATAATTAACTTCACAGTTTACTGTGAATGTTTTAATGGGAAACATTGCTGATCTTACTAAAGTGCGTATCAGTTGTAGCCAGGGCATTATTTGTTGTTAGTTGCCAGAAAATCATAGAAAAGTTGCTGGAATCATAGAAAAAGAAGGTTGGAGGAAAGCTGTAGTAGTCATCAAGTCCAACTCCCTGCATGAAGGAGGTCCAGTTAGAGCAGGCTGCTCAGGCCTTGCCCAGTCACGTTTTGCGCATCTTCAAGGGCACCTCTTGAGCACCTATTCCAATATCTGGCTACAGTTATGATTTAAAAAATAGTTTTTAAAAGTCTCTTTATCATACTGGAATTTCTCACATTTCAAATTGTGAGTTTCCCCCTTGTTCCATCACCACGGCCCTCAGCAGTCTGGCTCAATCTTCTCTTCACCCTCCCAGTAGATGGTTGTAGACAGCAGTGAGATTTCTCCTTATCTGCCTTTTCTTGAGACTGGAGAAACTGAGTTCTCTCAGTCTCTTTTTGTTTACTTGCATCCCTGAATCTTCTTGGTGGCCTTTGGCTTAAATATAGAAGGGGGGTAATGTTACTGAATAGAGCAAATAAAAGGGAAACAAACAAACAAAAGAGTAAGATATAGTTAACATATAATGGTGGCTTGGAAACTAGTCTTGAGTGGTGGTAGGACTACAAGTTTTATGAATACTGAGTACCAAAAAGAAGAGGCCTTTAGCAGGCTGCAAGATGATGACAAACAGTTCAGCAACCTCCAGAGCAAGGTGAAGTGGGTTTTGCCCCTACTGTTTGGTGTCCTGCTTACCAACTCACTACCTTTATCAGCCTAAGATAACTCCTTGTGGTGAAAAACCTGTTTGTTTATTTCAGTAAACCATTCAAAAAAATGGTCCATGGGATAAAGTTTGGTATTTGCTCTGTGAAGACATGTCATGTCTTTGGTTACTCTCATCTTCCTTTTGTCATCTCGTTCTTAATTAGCCAGAGGTTGGGCAAGCTCTTCTGGCTGCTGCTGCTTTGGGTTATGGGGTGGCTGGGGGAGTGGGGTGGCTTTGGTACGTCATGGGGACTTGTCTGGTGGGAGAGGAGAAGCTCAGGCCTTGCCTTCCTCATGATGGTTTCTTTTGTTTAATCAGTCCGTGACAGAAAAATACCTGTCTTCTAATGCTGATCTACATTTTAGGATTTAATTTTGGGAGTTTCCTGTTTGTCTGTTTTGATATATTCTTTCCTTTTATTTAATTAAAATAGGAAAACAAAATTATACTGTATCCTGCAAATGAGTGGTGTGTTGTGGAAGGCTTCTTCAGTCGTGGTCAAATATGTGCAGGTGGATGGACCCCTGTGGGAAATGGAAATCTCCATAAAAGTGATTATATTGCTGTTGAATGTGATTGGATTTTGTTCGTGTATCTTGACTTAAAATATCTCTGGACTTCGGTCATGATTTTGTTTGGACAAGAGCTTAAGTTAAGAGCATGCAAATATTAGTCCATGTGGCTTGTGTATATTCAGGGGGGAAAAAAAAGGTGGCATTGTGCACTGCCATGGTTTCCTGACACGGCTTGCTATGATACTCTTGCTCCCGGTTTGGTTTTCCTCTGGGTACAGTGACCTTCATTTACACAGGGTGTGAGCTTCGGTTTTCAAGAGCTCCACTGCTATCACAGGTGTGTGGTGGACTGCTCCGTCCTTTGGTGGCAGAAATGGTTCACTGCCTCTAAAAGCATTTTCCCTGGGCTCTTGTGTGAAATTCGAAGACACTTTCCTTTATATTAGTGTACTGAAAGGTTCTCTGGATGCTCTTTGAACTGAAACCCTACCCAAGTTTGTTTCCTTGGGCAGTGCTGTTACTAAGGAGATCATGCTGGAGTAGCTGTCTGCCTGCATTTTGCATTGCGGTCATATGGCTGGTCTAACACAGCATAGCCATGTCAAGACTCATTCAATCTGAGGGGAAAATCCCCCTGGTATCTGCCTCAGGGATGCTTAAGTAGGACATGTGCAAGGCAGATGTATGTTCTGTAGTTCATGTATTTGCAAGGCATGTCTTGTTTTGTTCTGTTTTAACTTGGTTTCTGCAAATGAGTTGTAGCTTGGTATCTCAATCCTGCAGAACCTGCTTCCAATGCAAGAGTATTTGAGACCTTTGCTTCTAGCTTGAAATAGATAAATCAATGGAAATACAAAGCCATAAGTGGAATGGTGCATAGTTGTGATTACACAGGAGGCAAAGAAGGGATGATACAGAGTTATCTGGTATTTCTGCCTAAAGAAAGTCAAATTACATTTGAAAAAACCACAAAAGAACAAACAAACAAACAAAAAAAAACCAAAAAAAATCAAACTAAACCAAACAGAAAGATCCCACAACACTTGAGGAGTGTTGCCTGTCTTAGGCTGAAATTTTGGACTGACTATATTGATGGTAGTTATCCTCCAAGAAGTAATTTGGGAAGTAATTAATTTTTCTCTTTCATAACTCTAATAACTACTAGTATTTTGACATGAAAACAGCTGTGGTTTTTTTAATAGGCTGCCTATCATCTTTTTCCTTGTACTCGGATTAATATCTTAATGGCTTATTCCATACAGAGCTTCTTTAATTCTTCCAGAAGTAATCAAACGTTGTTCTCTGCACTGAATGAAGAGAAAGTGGTTCTGTTTCTTCATTTGCTAGGCATAGACACAAATGGACATGCTCATCGGCCAAACTCAAGGTAACTGAGAGATTAAGCATATCTTTCTTATTAGTTTTAAATGCATTCAGTAACTTTTTTTACCAGTGCTATTTATCAAGCCTGAAACAAGACTTGTAGTCTTGAGGGTTTCTATAATAGGTCATATATGTCACCATGATTACTTATGTTCTGAATTTTCTGGGTTTTTTTGGTTTTAAGGTCTCCCCTGTAGAAGTGACAGACATTTACTATATACAGTGTGTCTGGTGATACTCCTGTATTCAAGGCTGATTTTTAGCAGATCATCTTAGTTATAGTCAACACATAATCTAGCGGTTTTGTAGGAAATCGCAGTTTTAAATATAAAATGGAAACAGTTCCCGGATTCCCCATGGCTGATATGATATGGTTGAATTTATAGACAACAGTAAGCTCAGGAATAATGGCTGCAAATTCCAGCATTACGTTTTAGCTTTCCTTAGACACTTGAACAAAGAGAAAAGTTTAAATTAACAGTACTCATCACCAGTTCATCTTGAAGTGTGTTATTTGAACTTTCTTTTTATTTCCTCACATGCTTTGAATGTAGGATATTATGTCTTTCTCTTGATACTTGCATACTTTCAAATTCTTTGCTCTGATTTCCTGCATCATTCCAAAATTCATACTTGCTGTATGTCTCATGTTCTTTTTGTTTTGATTTTTGTAGACAGAATTTTAAAACTGACTTTAGCAACAGAAACGCATAGAAAATTAGTTGGCTGAAAGTTAATCATGGTAACTTTTTGTAAAAATATACAAATTTTTGGTTTAGCCTCTCTTCCACAATACTCTGGGATCTGTGCTGATCTGTGAATCATCTCAAAGTAGTCCCTGCATGGTCAGATCTTCCTTTGCTATCTAGTTACTGGCTTAAAGTGATTTTTGAAACTGACAATTTAAGGCATTTGCGTTTTCCAGTATTCCTTAGTTTTGACATTCTCTTCAACTTGCCTGATTGCTGCGGGTGATTAAATTATAGTCTTTAGTCAAGGTCAGATTTGAAATGTAAATAGACATCCATTTGAGACTGTAGTTTCAGGAATATTCAAACTGTGCTGTGATGGTTTAGTATCTCATATAAGACTTAGAGGAGGAGAGATTTTGCATCTAAGATGCCTTCTGTCAGCTTGAGATTCTGTAGAGGATAAAGCTGTCTATAATCAAAGGACTGGGTATTATGACCCTGGATAACTTGCTTTATACCAAGTGTGAGAGACACCATGAATCTAACAACCTTTTTTCTTCTTTCTCTAGGGAATACAAGGAGAATATTAAAAAAGTTGATGAGGGTGTAAAAGAAATTGTTTCGATGATTGACGATTTCTATGAAAATGATGGAAAAACTGCATTTATTTTAACTTCTGACCATGGAATGACAGATTGGGGTGAGTCTCTTAAAATGTTGAGTCAGCTGAGTTTATGGGTGAGTATTGTGCGATTAGAGCTCTGTCCCTTTAGAAGCTTTTGAACCCCTGCTTTGATTCGATATCCTCAGTGTTGCTTGTATATGAAACCCATGGAAATTAGGAAATGTAATTGGCTGCAGGGGCTGTCATCAGCCCTGTGACAGCTGACATATCTGGACAGAAAAAAGAAAATTAATAGGGTAGAGCTTTAACTCCCTTAGTGGCTGCTAGTAGGGATAAAAAGATCTGAATACCACCTCTGTCAGAGCCTCCCTGCAGAAAACTAGCCCAAGCAGGAGGCGATTGTGTTATTTGGCTGCCAACAGTTGGTCTTGTTCCAGCCCACGTGGGAGATACAGCTTTCACTTTGGTGCTCTGAAGCACCTGGAAAGGTAGAAAATCTGTCCAGGAGCTGGTGAAAAACTTTGGGGGAATCTTTTTGCTTATTTTGGCCGTTTAGGCCAAGCAGAAAGGATGGGGCTGCTGTGTGATTTTTCTGGAGGAGGCTGGTGCTGGAGACAAGGAGGAGCAGCTGAGAGGGCGGAAAGGAGAGTGAGGCAGGTGGCTGGCCAGGCTGGTACCCACAGAGGGCTCTTGTGAAGGGCATGACCACAGTGGCCAAATGACTTGAGGCAATTTTGGTATAACTAGATTAAAGGCAGATGAGAAGAGTTTACAGTGGTGAACTCATTCAGACAAATACTTTATCTCCTTTTTTTCTTTTTTCAAGAATTTTAAGAACAGTTCTGTCCTTGTGTGCAGCCAGTGAAAGTGATATGTCTCTTCCAATGCTGTGTGTGTTTGTAATTTCTAACTGTGATACTTTTGAACTGAGGATGCTTCAGGCATGGTCTAGGCAAAATTCAGCATCTTATTCTGTGTATGAAGTCCTAAACTTTTTAAATGGAAGGGATGCAGATTTTTTCTGTCATCAGAGATGACAAAAATATTTGTATATTTATTCAAAGTCAGCCTAATTACCATCTGCTCATTTGCAAAATAGCCTGTTTTGAATATTATTTACTGTTGAGCTGACTGCCACTTGCAATAAAATTTTAATTCTGGCATGTAGTTTTTGTCTCTTTCAAGTAATCATTTCATAATTTTGTATAAGGGAGGTGTGTGTGTATATTTATTTAATATATATACGATCATAAGGACCTCAGGAGGTCCAACTGCCTACTCAAAACAGGATCACCTTTGGGCTCAGGCATGCTTGCTTGGGATTTATCCAGCAGGGCCTTTAAAACCTCAAAGGATGGAACCCTTTTGGTCCAGCCTGCTCTGCTGCTTGCCTGCCCTCATGGAGGGGAAAAGGTTTTCTTTATCTGCGATCTGAACCTCCTTTGTTTCAACTTATACCTGTTCTCTCTCATCCTCCTACCATGCACAACAGTGAGACCCTGACTCCGTGCTCTCTCAAACCCCCTTGCAGCGGGGTACAAGCAGGATGCTCGGTTACATCCTCCCCAAAGCCATTTCTTCTCCAGGCTGAACAAGTCCCAGTCCCTCAGCCTCTTCTCGCAGGAGAAGTGCTCCTCCAACCAATTTGGGGGCCCTCCATTGAGCTCGTTCCAGATGGTCGGTGTTTTTCCTGTACTGGAGGGGCCCAAAACTGGATCCAGAGCCTAGATGTTGTCTCACAGGTACTGAGTAGAGGAGGATAATCCTTTCGCTGGACTGTGCTCCTTTTAACACAGCCCGGGGGTGCTGTTGGCTTTCCTCGCTGCCAGAGTGTGCTGCTGGAGTGTTCTCATTATGTACTGGATCCTTTGAAGGAGGAATAAAAGATGATAGGAATAACTCTTCAGGCTTTGAGACCCCTGGTCTGTCATAGTTTTCTGTCATCTCTTTCTGTCTTGAAGAAAAAGCTTGATCTGCCAGAAGATCAACTTCAAAGTTGACTTCAGTGAGTCCAAGAGCAAACCCAGAGATGATGCTCAGGCCCGTAGCCAGCAGTCTGAAGGCTAGTTCAGTAGCTTTGTATTTGAGCTTGCAGTATCAGCAACTGCTGCAGGCTTTCAGTGGTTGTTTGCAGAATGGGATGTGCACCAGTTTTAAAACAAATTAAAAGGGCAGGGGGACCTATTAGGGAAGAGGACATGATCAAAGAAACTGTGGTTGTTGTCGGAGACCAATAAAATCACTTGCTTTCTCAGACTGACTCCATGATTGTGCTTTAAGTTGATCTCAGATGGAACTGCTGACCACCAACATAGGTGGTCCCACACCCACCCTCCCCTGGGCCACCTTTTCCTGCTACTATCCTGGCACAAGTACTACTGTGTCCTATGCTGGGCCAGAGAACAGAAAACTACACAGCAGCATCCTTTCCCTCCCTTTGGAGGGTGCTGAGAGGTGGAACAGGGTGCTGACCCAGCTGAAAATCAGATTTATATCCCCCCCTCCCTCCCCCCCCCCCCCCCCCCCCCCCCCCCCCGCCTTATAATTCAGATCAGGCTGAAACCTGGTTCTTACAACAGGGGGAGGGTTGGATACAGCTACCTCTCTCAGCTGTATTCATGGAGGCAGAGTCTCAGTAAAATGCTGATTGAGCTGGCAGCTTGGCTAAAATGAAAGCTCACCAAAAATTGCACTTTCCCCCTGCAGTAGAAAGAAATAACTGTTGTCTGGAGGGTGGAGGAAGTGCTCTTTCCATCTACTCTTTTCCCAAGCTCTACAAAGAAGAGCAGTTGTTGCTGCTTTTGAGCCCAGAGAGTGCTTTCCAAGGGATTGCCGAACATTGGAAATCTTATTCTCAGACCTGTGTGTTCTTAAGCTTAGGGCTGTTTAAAGAAAGCAAAACTGACTCTTCAGCTCTGCCATGGTGATTGTTGTATAACCTCAATGCTATTCCTAATTTCATACCCAGTCCTGGTTTGGGTGGGGTGTTGTCCTTAAACCAATGTGTTATTCTCTGTCAGTCATAATTATTAAAAAATATATATACACACAGAGAGAAGGAAGGAAGAGTGTATGTCTATGCAAATATAAGGAAAATGTATAATCTTGTAGACTGTGCAGTGACCGGCATAGAGTTTGTATCACGATGTCATTCCCTTTGAGACTGGGTTACCTCACCGCTGTGGTACCTCACCCACCAAGTTCAACGACCAGCATTTCTTTCAAGCTTGTGTGGCTTCTGCTTCAGTGCAGCTGCTGTTGAGATATCATAGTTCTAAAGCTTCCTCCTTTTGGCAGCTGATACATTAATCTGGAGGGAATTAATTTCCCTGGGGAAGGAAGTCATGTTTTATCAATTTTTAAGGAGTGTGTTACCAGGTTTTAAAACCTTAAAAAATGAACTTACATCACTGGGGAAAGGATGACAGTTGCAATGCGTATTGTCTCCTGTTTTTTGTCCCCAAATAAGGATTAGACTTCCATTTCAGACATCAGTTCTATATGATTTTTTGGGCGTGTGCCTAATTTTACTCAAATCAACCATCCCTGGTTTCCATGGGATGCTCAGGATAAGGACAGGAATGTGTTTTGAGCAGGTAACTCCTCTACACCTTGAGGCTTTCAAATACTTTGGCTTTAGTTTCTTTATGTTAACAGTTTGGGTTTTGTAATATACAAAGTTATATCTTTATAGGCTTGACTTAAGTGGTACCTATTTCCCAACTTGCAACTTGAATTTAGCCTTTATTGTTAGTGACATAAAAAAAGCTGGAATAGGTTACCTGTAATAGGATTTTAGTATGTATACTGTAACAAGAACTTAGTACATGTGTGCATGTATATATAGGTTTTGTTTGGTTTTACACCATGTGTCTTAAAGTTTACACTTTTTTTCTTTTGTATGTCTTAGGATCCCATGGAGCTGGTCATCCCTCAGAAACTTTAACACCACTGATTGTTTGGGGTGCTGGGGTGAATTATCCACAGAAAGTCACATCCCAGCCCTTTGAAGACAATTTTTTGAAAGGTAGGTAAAATATAAAACCAAAGTGCAAGATTTTGGTGGAAAGATAGGTGCTTAACCATTACACCTGTTGATCTTCAGACTTCTGTCCCATTACAGTAAATATGACTTGCTTTGTGTGGTGTGGAAAGAAAAGGTGACAGGGCATGCCTGTGGAGGTTATTGCAAGATTGGGTAGATAATATCAGAATCGGTGTTCTTTTCTAATCATAGAATTGAAGAGTTTCTCTCTTTGGGTACAGGAGGCTGTTTGCACTCCTGGAACTTAGTTCCAGAGGAGACTTTATTCTTAGGAAGTCTCCCAGAGTTTAAAAGCTACATATACAGAAACATGATAAGTTGGCATATCCTAAGACTCTTTTCTAGCTTCACAGTATAACCCTGGGGACTTTCCAGGGGCTGTCTTGTCTCACTTGCATCCTTGTGGCTGTTGTGGAAATGTAAACAGACTTTCTCAATGAACAACTGTGACTGATTACTATTATTTTTCCCCTTTGTAATTTATAAGAAGAGTAGATTTTTTAAAAATAATTAGTTTTTAATATTTAACTATATATTGTAATAAATACTGCCTTACTGAAATACCAGTGGATTTCTAGAACCATGTGGGATTAGACTGTGCAAGCTCTTCCTCTTTCATGTGCCCCATTCTTGTAGCTTGCTCTGTTTCTTAAGATGCCTTGAATCTCTCAGGTTGTTACTCGTGATCATTGAGGTAATGACTTTCTATTTTATTGGATTGTTTGTCAAACTACTTTAGAGAATAGAAAACAACCAAAAATTACTTCAGCCCTGAGCTCTTAACCGTGCTCTGCTCTTGAGGAGGTATTGGGTACCAGATTACACAAACAGGACGTCTCAGATATAGGCCATGCTAACATTTCACTCTTCGTGATTAACTGCTGCTATAAACTGATGACATCTCTGATAACATTGAAAATGAGATGTAGAATGAAAAATAGAAAACAGGGTAAACCCAACTGATTTTGGTGTCTGTGATGGCTGATCTGTTAGACTTCGAAGGACACTAGATGTCTCTAAGGCTTGAGCTGTAACAGTTGATTTTTACAGCTGTCAATTTCCTTGATTCTTACCAGCTTTAGTACAAACCTCAGTGTTTGACTTCAAGCAATGATGAAAATGGTGTGAGATCATTTCAGAAAAGATGAGTATTGAGCTGACTTCCAGGTACACAATAGGGAAAGCTTTTTGGCTGTCATCTGTTAGGAAATGTGTATTTTCTTAAAGGAGGGAATGTGTCTGCACCCTGCTGTGCCTGCTTCATATTTTCCTTCCCATGGCTTAAAAAAACCCAATGAATCAACAGTGAGACAAAAAACCAAACACCCAAAGCAAACATCAGAAAATCCTCCCTTGGTTCTGGATGGCAACTCTGCAGCTTTCCAGCTATTGAGCATGTTGTTGGTCTATTTAGACACTGTCTTTAGAGGTTCGTAATTGCGAGGGATAATCTCTATTGGAGATTTGAGTGTCTCTGAGTATCTTGCGAGTTTGAATCTCTATTTGAGTAACAAGTATCTTTTAAAGAAGTGACTATTCTCTCTATGGTAGTACGTTGTAGCTTCTAGCAGGCTATGTAGCTTAAAAGTAAAGAAAAAATTGTTAAAATGGAACTCAACGATATCAGGACGATACAGTTCAGCTACGCCATTAAATTACAATCCTAGATATTTTCACAAAGATGACATATGAAAGAAAAGACGCTTAAAAGAGGTTGCTTGGAAAGTTCTTTGAATTTCCCTTTCATGCTCCATAAGAATGCATCTAAGACTGTGCAGGAGAGGAACTGCTGTGTCACTTGTGTATGCGGGTGTCCAACTTATATTTGCAGTTGTGTGCACCGATGTTCAAGTTCTTGTGTCTATTGACACAAGAGTTTAAGAATTCATGGAAACAGCAGAATATTTCTAATGCTGACAAACTTACTGCGTTTTGTTCAGTGCAGACAGGCTGTCGGCAGCTCTGTGAATTGTCTCTCTGCTCATCATTACCCATGAGGGTCGATACCCCCAAAGGCAGTACCTAGTCTATCCAATTTGTCATGGAAAGATCGATGTGCTCCTTGGATGGCCGGAAGGGTGCAGTGTCTGCTCTGGGATGACAGTCTTCTCCTCATCAGTCCCTTCACCTGTGCTCTGCCTTCCCTCAGGCCTGGCCGTGCAATCATCTTGGAAAGATTTGTGATGGCAGCCCTGCATCCTGTGGGCAACCTGTAGTGTTACCCATCTGGCCATTGGCTTGACCCTTCTTCAGAAAGAAAGCAAATACAGAGCTGCTCTCCAGCTCCTCGGCGCAGGCCCCGCTTGGGTGGCCTTGGGGTGCAAGTCCAGAGAAGCTTGTAAGTGAAGGCACAGCCTTCTGCAGCAGCAGGACATGGGGTGGTTGTTTTTGCCCCTACACATCCCTGTTTTGGAGGAGGCTCAGCCTGGTTTGCTGCGGCTGAGGAAGCTCAGTGTACGCCGTTACTGTTTTTGCTTCTGTGAGGTTTTATGTGAGATTTTCTTCTGGTTCATGTAGCCTCAACTTCTTCTTGAAACGGCGCTTCCCTGCTGTTTCCCCTGGACTGTTTGCATCTGACTGCCCAGTGGGATACAGTAAAAGCAGAGCAGGATAACAAAAAAAACCCCTGTCAAGCAGGTGGAAAACTGTGCTGAGCACCATACAGGAAACCTAGACAGTGAGCTGGAATCGTAAACCAGTGTGGGCAGCACTTCCACCCAAGGCATCTCACTCCTGGGAGTACAGCCCGGACTGGCTGGTCTGCAGGTGTGTCCCAGTCCTCGGGAGCCCCTGGGCTCAATGTCTTTCTGCTCCTGGTCCAAGGAAGATGTCTTCAACTCTTTGCCTTTTGGAAATATCTGAGTAGGGGAAGCAGAGATGTAAAAGCTTTTGATGAAGCTAGATGTTTCTCTTGCAGAGCTACAGTTTCTTCCTACCTTAAGCACGCTGTGTGTGTAGAGTTTTCCTGCATTTTTCATTGGAAAATTTTATTTAAAGGAAAATAAACAATGCATAGAGAGGCTATATCTCTAGAAAAATAAACCCATTTTCTTTTCTGGGAAGTGAAAGGAAGCAAACTCGTTCATTTTGGTGTGAGTTTAACACAATTCACGATTAATGCTGATAATACTTCCTCTGCGTTGCTATGGGAACTCGCTGTAACTGTATATCTCGCTGCTGTTAAGGTACATGGCTACTCTTCAGGGTGCTCTGGGGACCGAGTAACAGTGGACCTGTACTCAGACTCCCGAAGCTAGCAGTGGTATGAACTCGTTGCTGAAAATAAGTTTGGTACATGCAGTACTGCAAATGTGGGTGATACCTGTCTTGGGGTGTTTTCAGCTGAGACAGGTTTGGGTCTGGCACAGACAGGGAGTATCGAAAGATGGAAAAAGGGTGGTATGGTGTAGGATTTGAAGGCCTGTTTGGAGAAAATTAACTGAGGTTGAGCCAGACCTTTGAGCAGTGTTTTTCATGAAGCCTGTTTCTGGTGCATTTCAACTTCTACGTCACACAAACCCAAAGGATAATTTTGGGCAACGTGGCTACACTGTCAATGGTCTGAGGTGCTAGGTGGAATCCTGCTTCTGTCTGTGCTGCTTCTTCTGTGGTGTCATTTCGGAAAGCGGCGTTAGCAGGGTGGCGACTGGCCCGTTCAGCTTTCTGTGTGTACCGAGGAAGGTGGCTGTGCCCCTGTTGCTAACAGTAAGTTTGGTTCCCAAGTTGAGAGTAGGTGCCACCAATGTCTTTACTGTTGTACCTGAGATCTGCTCTATGTAGGCCACTAACAGTATTTTCAATACTAATCAACTAATCTGTTTCAGCCCCTGTTGTGTTTTCCTGTGTATCTGATTTTTTTTTTTAAGCTTAAATAAAAAAAAGGCTGCATGTCGTCTCTTTGGGGTGTTTTGGGGGTTTTTTGCTGGTTCTTTTTTTTTTTCCTGCTTGTATTATTGCTGTGGGTAGTGGGGCAGCAAATTTAAACATTAGGAAAAGAAAAGACTTAATAAAAACCCCCACAATCCCTGCTAAGCTCTGTTTTTAAATAACTCTCCACCCCCAAAGACAACAGGCAATTTCCTCTTTATTTCCTTAGAGGCTAATGGAGAGCAGGAAAATACGGTTTTCAACCAGCTTTTTGTATGATGCACCACAGCTTTAGGGGCTTATACATTTGGCTTTGTCTCTGCTGTTATTGTAGTTGTTCTGATTGCTAAATCATTGAACTTTTCCCTTGAGCTTGCTCTTGGCCGGTATTGCTTATAGCAGACATGAAGTATGTTTGTACCACTCTGTACCAGTATATTTGGGACCTTGGGTTAACCTTTTTTAAAAACTGTTGAAGAGATTTAAACAGCCCTTCTCCTAAACCTGAGTTTGAATCTTTTAGTTGACACAGGAGGTGATACATCATTTTCTATACTGTACTGAAAAAAATAAGAACCTTGGACTTTCTTCAATTGTTCTGGGTCACAATTGCAGGCAGCAATTTATCCTGATGGATAAAAGGAAATGTGAACTGAAATGAAAGCATTTTATTGTTTCTGCCTGTTGAGTTCTGTCTGTGATGCCTCTTGAGTTCATGTCCTACAGTCAAATGATAATTTTCTTTAGTAACCACACTTTACAGAAATCAGCAGTATGGCATTAAATGTCAGCTTTCAGTTGTCCCTTTCAAATCTGTGTAGGTTAGCCATTCATATGCTCTGTTATTTCTTGCAGAATGGAAACTGGAGAATTTGAAGAGGCTGGATGTCAATCAGGTATCAAATATACCTAATTTAATAGCTCACAAATGAGTTTTGTGTGATTTAAGCTGGTTGATGGAATTTGAATGAATGATCGCACTGACGTAGCACTTCCCTGGAACGTGTTACTTAAATGTTAAAAGAGTTAAGAGTTATGAGAACCGTACCCATACTGGACATAATATGAAAAAGTTTATATTGCTTGTTAACACGTGGCAGCTGTGTACAACTTCTGTTCCTGAAGATGCGTTATCACACCATTTTTAGTTGTGTGATCACATGTCATTGTAGAAAGAGTGTGGTACAATATGTCAGGTACTCCTTGAAAACTCAGTGCATTATCTGAAAGTAACTTGAATAGCATGTAACACATTTTCAGGCTGAGATTTGCTTTTGCAAACTTTTAGAAGTAATTTATGATGCTTTCCCTGCACTTCCTACTTGAAAGCTCTTCCAGAGCTGAGCTTATACCTCCTTGGTGTCTCCTGTGAAGGTGCCAAGCTAAACAGAAAGAAAGCATAGTCTGATGACCATGTTTCCCAAGTTAGTGAGCATCTGCTGTATGCTTTTTGCTACCTTTAAGTTATCCATGTGTATGTTCAGTGTAGTTTTTTCAGAACTATGTATTTCAGTGTCTTTGTTATTTTTTTCCAGAAGTTGCTGTCATTATTGAATCAAAACCAATTCTTGCTATCCTGTTAAACTGTGGTGTTTTTTTCAACAGGATCTGTGATTACAGCCCACCCACTTAGCAATTTAGACCATTTGTACTGTAAAGGAAGAAAAATGACTTAACCCATGATACTAAATCAGCCAAGCTTTTTTAAATCATGGTGATAACGCACATACATGTGTCCATCTGAAACTTGCTTGCTCAGGTGTTTTCAGCAAAGCCCTGGTACAAAATTACAGATTAATTTTCCTCTCAAGGTTGACAGGAGTTATGGGGATGTTATTCTGAGACCGTGTAGAAGAGTCTCAAGTGTCACTTTGTTCTGGGTAATGGAGTCCCCAAAGACACAGCTTTTGTCCTGTAGTAAATGGGGGACTATGGGTAAAAACAGCAAACTAGACTTCTGCTTACTATTATACTACATGTATATTGTCCTCTACAAATAATGGTTTCGAGTCCCCTTCTGCACAGTAGATCTGAGGCTGGAGCAGTGCCTGTATATTCAGTATATTTTCTTCAGATTTATGCTGGAAAAACAAGAATTTTGGTGCCTAGTTTTATATTAAAGGAAAAATAAACCTGGAAAGAGCCAGTGTTTATCATCACAAGTAAAAGGTAATGGAAACATTTTATGAGAAGTCTTGGTGTAAATTGAGGGCCCTTCCTGAGGGCTGACTGGGATATGAGTAAAAGTGCAGAATCCCCCTCTGAAGGGGAGAAGGTGAGTAATTGGCACTGTGGAAACACGGGATAAGGAGTGCTGTGAAAAGCAGTATATTCGGTGTACTACTTAAAACTGTAAATATGAAATTAGTTCTTTCTGTGGTATAGTCATAAAAAGTGGTATGCCTCTGAGTGCAGTGAACGAGGTACTGAATTCCTGTGAATAAATACTGCGGGGTTTTATATTGGCTTTTTAAACTAAATGCATTTTTTGAAGCTTTATCAGTACTAGAGCCTCAGATTTTGAATCTAATCATTCCATGATGACTACTGGAAACTAAAAAATATTACAAAGGAGTTTTGTGTGTCATAACTTCACAGTATTACACCATTTACTTTTGCAAATGCAGATATGTTAAAATTAAACTGAATTTATTAGCTCTAGAAACTGGAACTATGTTAAAATGGGGATGCTTCTGTTTGCACAGGCTGATATTGCACCACTGATGGCTTCCCTTATCGGTGTGCCTTTCCCCTTGAATTCTGTGGTAAGAAGTACAGATGTTTCTCCATATTATAGAAATCTGCAAAGAAGCGTTGGGGTCAAGACTTGATGCACGTGAGGGGAAAGGTTATAAATTTGGACAACTGCTATAGGTGGTGGAGACTGCTTGTAGTTTTAGCTTTATATGTATGTCTTCAGTTTGGAGTATAAATCTTTTTGTATATTGTATAGTGCTTTCAGTTGGAGAGGCAGCTGATCCTTTAATCTGCAACTGTATACTCTTGAGCTACATAAAAGTTTTTGTTACTTTGGTTTTTAGGGATGGTAAAAATGCAGTATGGTTTGAATAACACTTGATTTTGATCATGAAAGCTGAGCCTGTAAACAAGCTGGTTCCTGCAATTTAATGTTTAATTATTTCTTGTTTAAACTGGTGTACTTTCTTCAGATGGTATCTTGCGCCTCTAATTAAGTGAACAGTGAGTGCCCTCACTGTGAGATGTTTTTTTCTTTGAATTTCCTTTGTGCATTATTATGTAGTCCAAAGCTTGTCTCATAAATATCTAATTGACAATTAACATTACATTAGTGTGCTGTCATGCTGTTTGTTTCGTTTTTAAAACACCTATTTACAGCATAATAATTTTGAAATATTTCTTCTGGAGACTGCCTCAAATTCTGTCCCCCTGTCCTGCACTCACTGCTGGTCATGCAAGGAAAGCTGCCCAACGTAGGGTGGTACAGGAACTGCTCGCTTTCCCATCACAAGTACTGGTGGAGTCAGGCCCAGGCAAGTCTTTGGATCAAAGACTTTTAGGTGTTTCAAAGGCTATTCCCAATTAAAAGTTGAGGTTGTATTCCTATATAGTATATGCTTTTAATAACAATTTCTGTTATTTGCCTTTTTTGTATTTCTGTAGGAGCTGGGGTATTATGAGCAGTCTGTGTAATGTTAAGAAATTATGCAAGAAGAGTATTTTCAAAGGAGTTACAGTAGTTATTTCAGCAGTAATTTGAAGTATTCTTACTGCTCGTTTGGCCTGCCATTCAGTTAGAGAAATTTCTGTTTCTTCATTTAAATTTTTTTATGTATATATGTGTTTTTCTTCTCCAGGGAACTCTGCCTCTTGCATATCTGAACAATAGTGCTCATTTCAAAGCAGAGAGCATATTTACCAACGCTGTTCAGATTCTCGAGCAATTTAAGGTAACTAAACATATGCTAAAGAAAAATATTTCTTTGAATAAGAGTTGCTGTGTGTAAAATAGTTATACTAGGACATACCCTGTGTATAGCATGCTGTAATTCAAAGGACTAAAACTGAATGTGCGAACTGGGTGATGTTGATTGACTAACTGTGAGCCATATCTGAATGAGTTTGAAAGATTTTAATAAGCACATTCTGTGTAAGAAGAATGAGTAACTTTTTACTTGATTCTTTTGATGTTTATCAATATTAATGTAAACCTACTTGCAGTATGTGGGTAGAATCTGAGTTCTGATACCTGAAAAGGGAAATACTGCCTTTGCAACAGGGACTGGGTGACAAGGCTGTGAGTCAGGATCAGTACACAAACAGATCAAAAAGGTAACAGGCACCTGTCCATTGAAGAAATGAAATTAGTGGCCTAATTAACTTTTAACTAATGCTGTCATATCTGTTGTTTTGCTCTGCAAGTGTTCATCTCTGGCTTCTCTGTCTTGATTCATCTAATATCAGATGTTATCATATTATGAGAACACATATGTGGTCCAAACAAAAAAAGGTTATGTTTCACTAGATGCTTTTCAGTTGTGGAATAAAACAGTTCCATATCCCAAAATCTTAATTTTTGGCAAGACCTATAAATGCTCTGAGGGGAAAAAAATGTCTTTTCCATGGACAGGAAGCTGAGAGAGAGAACTGTTGCCCTGTCGGGAAATGTGTGTGATGGTGGAACAAGGAACTAGCCTGAGAGTACCTTCAAGAGATTAACGCCATCAGCACCTTCTGTCCCTTGAATGCTATGTTCCTAAATGCAGTTTGTGTGGGTACCAGGCTGGCAGTTTCAGTAGCAGATTCACTTCCAAATCCGTGGTGGAAAGCTGGCATGTAGCAGGGGAAGTGGCTGGCCGGCTGTGAAGTCGAAGCGTGCTGGTGTATAACCTCCACAGCTGGAAGTCCTCTGCTCTAAGAATTGAAGATGTGACTCGGGTCTTTTTCAGTTAGATTGGTGTCTCAGGGATTATTTAAAAAAAGAAGTAGTTATGGTCTTTATCTAAGTTTATTTTTATTGTGTCATTTTGTAGTGCTAAATTATCTATCTTCTTGTTGGCTGGCTTGTTTTTAGCATTGTTTTGGAAGGATCGTGTGTGAATTTCCTTTGCGTTTCTCTGCTGAAGCAGTAGTGGTGCACTGGCTTAGACATGCCAAGAGGGTTTTTACTTTTTGTGTGATGAACTGACCTGACCACAGTTTGTACTCCCTGGAGAGTATGTTGCCTTGGATGGATAGGATGAGACGTGCGAGTTGCTGCTTCAAGCTTGTCAGGTTTTGGGAGCAGTACGCTTAGAAGTTCCTGTCTGCGCTTTATGCCGACAGTCAGACTCAAGTCAGGCTGCTGTAGGAGGCCTTAAAGATGTTTTGAAGGGCCTTGGACAAAGTGGCTCTGACAGCATCAAAACTTTCTATTTTTATCCATGTGCAGGTTAATGAATCTAACAGCATTGTTTTGGCAGTGTAGCTGCAATGTACTGGTCACCGTCTGGCAAAAAGAATAGAAGTTTCATTAAGGGGAAGCTGTCACTGAAGTCTGGTAGCACTTCCAGCTGTATCTTCCCTTTATCCTGCAAACTGTAGAAGTCCTTTTGTGAAAGTCACTGGCTGGGGAGTCATTTATTTTGCCTACTTTAGAGCAGGTCTGTGTTTCCAGAAACCCAGAAGAATTACACATACAGGAGTGTAACACTCAGTTTCCTGGGCAATATACTGACAGTGTGATTTCATTCCTTTTCCAAAGTCTTAGAACTCTTCTGTGATTTTTTTTTTTTTTTTTTTTTTTTTACTTCCCAATACAATTTTTAGTCATCTTGTAACTTGTATGTAATGGTTTCATGCTTTTTTTTAACGCAGGTTAAGATGCGTCAGAAAAAGGAAACTACACTGTCATTTCTATTCACACCATTCAAGTAAGTGTCTGTTAAAAGTATATATCTCTTACACGATTGTTTGTCTTGTCACTTCAGTATTTCAGTGAGGTGCAACAACCGAAGTTTGGTCGCTTCAGTCTTTTTTTTTTTTTTTTTAAATGATAGTGTTTCTCTGACTATGGAACTTTGCCCTAGAACTCTATTTAAAAATTTGGTTAGAAGTAGGGGGTTTTTTTGGTTTTTTTTGGTTTTGTTTTTTTTTTTTTTAAATATTTTAATTAGTTTTCCATTAAGGATTATTTGCCTAAGCTTTGTAATAATATAGCTATATATAGGCTGCACGGTGATTTTCACTGACTTCTTTTTTTACTTTGTTCTTTTGGCATTCCTTGGGAGGTATAAGTCTCTATAGGGTCAGGAGATACAATCTGTTCTCATTTATATAAATAAGTTGAACTAAGAGTTGTTTCTTCTGCAATTTAAATTCTAATGAAAACCAAACAAAATGCCTTGCATCCAGAAAAGCTAAAAAATCTTTAGAATTTGTGCTGCCTAGCATTAGTGTTTCCAGGGCTGTGAAGGAGTCTCTGTAGTGATTTGTGTATCTGTGAGCTCTGTGTTCTACTGTATGGAGCAGTTACTGACCCGCTCACCCTTCAGTCTTATCCAGTTAAAGCTGCTTTTTTCCTTTTTTTTTTTTTCTTTCCACTCTGAAAGGTTTTTGAAAGCTTTGCTATGGGTGCATGTGATACTGTTCCGTTCAGCTTTCAGTTTGTGGAGTGCTCTGAAAATGCTTTGTCACCAAGAGCAGCTGTTTTCCTTTGGGAAATAAAACTGATGTTAATTAAGATCTTTAAATCATAGGAGCAGTAAAAAGTACTTGAATCTCTTCCTGTGAAGTACATTTAAACGCTAAATAAGATTGCTGTCTTTCTGAACAGAGATTTACTGTGTTACTTTATACCACTAGCTTCTTCAAAGAGAAAGGTTCAAGACACTCTGAGACACAAGTCAAGTCAACCTTGGGCACATAATGAATGTTTTAGATCAAGTTCTGATTAAGAATGACAGGTGCGTTATCAAAGAATTTACTGATCTGTATAGAACAAAAGTCACATATGGAAAGGATGGTCAGTCATCTTTGATTCTGTGGGGAAGACTATTAGTTTGATTTCACAGCTTTTGTTTAAGTTTTACCTTTCCCCAAGAAATAAGACTGATTCTGTAAAATAGGATGTGTTTTTTCTTAATGCTAAATTTATCTTTAAAGGAACTAAGTGCTACTGATTGCCTTATGGATTGGCATCTTCTTTTTTTTTTATGATATATTGGATATACGGATATGTGTGTGTGTGTGTGTATAAATCAAGCCTATTTTTACCCCTTATTTACATGATGTTGGCAACAGAAGAAGTACCTTGGATTGATATAAGCCTTCTGATTTCCACAGGGAATCTCATTCCTAGTAGAAGCATGGCTGGCACAATGGACAGGGAATGAAGGACATTAGAGATGTGCCCTTTCCTACTTGGATCTAAATTGCATCTCTCTCTGAAATCCATCCGTCAGGTGTATATGATGATGATGATGAGGATGGATCATTGTGTTGTGTTAATGGAAACTTCAGTAGGGTCTACTTGACCAGGTTTGAGGCAGGTTAGAATTTGGATAGCTGTATCTATTAATAAGGATGTGTCTGGCTGCCAGTAATGCCATTTTCATTTTGTCAGAGTGCTTTCATCAAAGAAAAAACCTGTGTAAAAGCCTGTCTTGAGGCTACCTGTGAAACTGTTGAGAATACATTTCAAAAAGAGCTCAGCTGCAAGTATTTGCTGATTCTGCAAGGCAAGGTGCACAGCCTGCTCCCAGGGGAATGCATGCACAAGAGCAGAAGAGTGTCCTTTGCTGATACTGAATACTTGTTTAGAATGCTTATCTGCAGTTCCAGTTGGATACCTGAAGGGATTTACTGTCTGAAATTAGTTTCCTTCCCACTTCCTTCCACTCCCTACCTTTTATCCCAGCTATGAAAGACATGTTTTCAAAAATTATTTGCTTAGCAAAATCAGAGGCTTTTCTTATCAGGATTCTAAGACATTGGCACAATGCTTTGACCTTTATGTGTAAGAAAAGCAGGCACCAAGATGCCATATGCTTTGAAGGAAAAGTGAGGACAAATCTGAAGATTGCTGACAGAGGAAAAATGATGTCCAGGATAGTGAACATTATTAGCTTTCTGACCGTTTGATGTACCTTAAGGCAACTGCCAAGCTGCCACAGTTCAGAGGAGTGTGCCAAGGGGCCAGATGCTACTGTTGCAAAAGCATTCCCAAAACTGGCATCTCTGGGCTGTGAAAGTAATCCTACAAGTAGCAGGAGGACAGTGTAGGGAGGTGAGTAGGTGGGACATCAGTGTTGCACTAAAATCCTCTTAACCAATCAATGCAACTTGATTATCCCAACAGGTATGAGAGATTTAAGATATTAAATTACACAAAAGCACAGGAGTCCTTTTGTGTATGCCTGGTGTATACACTGCTTTCAAGGAAGACTGTGCTTCCAGCTGTTCAGGTTCTGGTGCCTCACAGTAAGATGGCAGGAGCAATAGTTTAAGAACCATCATATACAAAAAACACAAGAAATGAGCAGCTGAATTATAATTAGTGCTTGCTTTCCACTAGCTGTGCTTTTCTGTTGGACGTTTCAAAGCTTGTATCAAATAAGGGTTTTTTTGTATCAGGAAACGGCTTAAGTATCTTATTTAAAATCAAGTTTGTATCTTCTCATATATGAAAAATCCCATACCATCTTGATGCTGCATTTTTAAAGTAACTTAATTAAATACTACATTTTACTCATCTCAAATACTTACTTGTGTGTATAATCAAGTTATAACTTGCATAGTTCTAAAGTTGTTCAATTTTTAATGTGCAGCGTACAGCTATTAAATAAAAATTTGCCTCTCCCTCACTGTATGAAAATGTAACTCTTTTCCTTTCCTCTAGCCTCCAATATAAAATGAGATATAACTCCCTTAAACATTTGCATAGATTTGATGCAAGGAAGTAGCAATCATATAGACTGAGTCTTTACACATAATTATGCATCATGTATTTGCCATGGTGATAGAAAATAGCTCTTCTGTAATGTAGAGTGTCTTTGAAGATGTACAGCAACTTCAAAGAAATGCCATATACACAAATACCTTTCTCTTCTTCCTTTCTCTGATGACTGGAGATAGAGCACTGCATTGTTGCCTCTGTCTGATGGCCTTTCAAAACTTAAATAATAGATATTTCCACAAAATTGACATTTGGAGCAAAGTGAAACAAGTGATTTCTCCTCCACCATTAAGCGGAGCAGCGTTCCTTAAGATGTCCGTAGACGTAGTACATCCTTTGAAGCATCCTTTTCTTGTTTTGTTTAAATAAATGGCATTTCTTTAAATAAATGGTAGTATGCGAGAGGTGTGTGATACATGTGATAATGCATTGCAAGAACAAACATTAAGGATTGAATGTCGGGAGGAAAGGGTGAAGCTATTGCAGTAGGGAAGGTTATTTCCAACAGTGATTACTCTCCCTGCCCATTTGTCTGAATAGTTTTTGTCTCCAGAGGAAACTTGATTTACCAGAGGCACTGATGTATCTGGAAAGACTTTTCAGCCCCTTTATCCTGTGGTCAAGAATGAGGGACAGCAGCTTCTGTCAACTTCTAAGTGAACCCTAGAAAGGCAGCCAGTTTTTTCCTTTCTTTGCTTTTTCCCCCCACTGTGTTTACCAGGCAGGAACCCAGGCATCAGCCTGCTTCTGGGGCAGCGGGTACAGGCAGGCCAGTATGGGCACCTTTAGCCTGTTGGTGTTGGGGAGGCAGGCTGGCAGCCCTCTCCCCTCCACCCTTGGCTTTTGGAACCTGTGTATATACATGTAAACAAAAAATAGAAATGCAGTGCTGCAGAGACAAAAATGCTCAAATGGAAATAATGGCTTTGTATTATTTAAAAAAACCAACACCCACAACTGATTGAATAGTAGGTGTATTATCTCTTTAGGGAGAAATCAATGCCTGTGCTATAAAATGAGTGTTCCTTGGCAAAAATGTCAGCCTCTCTTTCACTGAATGGGCTGTGTCTGAAGCACTCTGTCGAACAGTGCCCAGGGAGGATGCAATCCTCTTAGAAAGCAGGCATCCTGCTGGTCTCAAGTTTCAGCAGCGCACTCAGGAGCTTTTAGTCTGTCCATGAAAAGCTTACTGGCAGCAGCTTCTGCGCTGGAGGACCAGGCGTAATTGGATTTATTATCAAGTAGGAAGTAGGTAAGGTCTTTATGAAGGAGCTAAGAGGCTAATGTATAAGATAAAATATCACAAGATTTATGTGTATTTCTCTATTTCCTTGTATAAATCCCTTTGGCCTTTTCATGGAGCTTGTGAGGCTTCATGCAGGGAGGGTGAGGGAGGGTGTACAGGCAGGTGGTGGGATGGGATGGGCGGAGGACGTTCTGCCCTGAGGCACAAGCTAAGAGAGACAGTGCAGGGCTCTTTTTGGATCTCAGGAAGAAAGGCCCAATAACAAATAGCTTAATAAAATAGCTCTTTTAATAAGATAAAATACAAAGAATAATATAGATAGCAAATAAATCATACATCCCTTCAGGTGCTGGGTACCCCGCATTTGTGCAGCATCAAATGGAACCTGGATGCTGCACAGATGCCATGTGTGGAGAGATTCCCTCTTTTTGGTCATTCAAATTACTATGTGGTTTTCCGGCAAGAAATCAACTCTAATAATTTCTACTGTCAAACGGAATGGTGGTTCACATGATAATTTCTTGATGCACTTCTTGATAAATACGAAGGCAGGCAGGTAGTGTAATCGCCGGTAGGGAGCAGGAGCTTCCTGCAGGTGCCTTGTGGCCACCAGTTTGTGCAGCACAGCCTAAAGCCACACTGGGCGGGCAGCACTGGCCTGCGCCTGCTCGGGTTAGTTGTTAGGTGGATCACCGGCTCCTTGATCTGCGATGGTGTCCTGGTCAGGATTAGTATGGGGGACCTACCCAAACGTGTTTTGGTGGCCATGGGGCCCTGTTGTTAGGTACCTGCCCAAACACAGCACATGCTGCCTGCCCTGGATGCAGCTGGTTGGGAAATGGTTGCTACCATTTAGGCTTGGGGCACATTAGGGTCGTGGAGCAGAAGAGGACCTGTGGCACAACATACTACAGATGTCTAGATCCGGCTTGATGTATGACATATGTGATGATACATTTCACAGAGGTGAGGGCTGACTTGCTGCATAGGTAAGGTGGTGTTATTTAGACTCAGCACATGTCCCCTGCAGTACTGAAATAGTGGAGGCTTTAAAAATGGTCCATTTCCCTTTCCTCCAAGGATCTTCATCTTCCTTATTAAGCTGTTTCCCTTTTCAAGGCTGCTGCATCATGTCCTGCTGGCTCTTCAGGCAAAACCTCTGCCCCTGCTAGGTCCCTGCATCCTGCTTCTCTGTTCTGCTTTGGGTGGGCTGGAGAGATGGCTTCAGGGCATGGCCTCCTACCTTCTGGCCTCTGGTTGTCCGCAGCTCTTGTCCTGGTGGTTTGCATGCAAAATCTGCTGTGTGCAGCCCAGTTATCTTAATTGTTTCTCTCTGTTCGGTGAATTGGCAGCTGGCAGTTAGCTTGCCCGGCCTTTTTCTCTCATCTCTCCTATCTAAAGGATTTACATAAATATCCTAAGGCACTTTGCTGTTGAATATGCGAATGTCCTGCATCAGGGAGCTGATTTGTGGAAATTAAAAGGCTATTTTAATTCCTAGCATTTGCCAGTCCAGGATTAGACCATTAGCAGTCAGGCCACTTCCTGCGGTTTCACTGATGTCCCGCTGTTTCCTCCTTTGCACGTTTGTAAATCTGAATACAAAAGCATACATGTACATGTAGGTCTATGCAATGTCAGTAAAGATGCTTTTTGCTACCTTTGGCCTGTGAAAATGTGTGTCCCCTCCCTTCATTTTATTGTGCTTTAAGGACCAAAAACCTCAGAACTTAAAACAGGAGCCTCTTACTGACTTTCTTACTCCTTTTCTTTCTTCTGGAGTGCCTGATGCATGCAGGGGTGCTTCTTAATGCTTCTTTAAAAGAAAAAAGGTTGCAAACATAACTGAGTACAATCCTACAGCTAGACTGGCTGATTTACAATCTAACATGGTAATCAGAAAATCCAGAAACAGAAAAACCTACTTGAAATTTAGATGTTCCAGGAGTGAAACTGCTGGCAGGGGAACAGCAGGAGAAAAGAGAGTAGATCAAGTGGGAGAGGGAATATTGAGGGTCCTGGGCTTTAAGAAGCTGTAATAAACCCTTTTGTGTAGGTTTATGTGGAGTATCTTTTTGTTAAAAAAAGCACAGCTTTAGCACACTAAAAACATCGCTGTAACTTTTTAATCTGTAAGCTACATGCATCTTGCTTCTGAATTATGAAAATCAAGTTTCGTAGGACTTGCCTGTTTTAGTAGCTCACCTGAAAATATTTTAGCAAACAATTACAATTCAGGCCATCTAAACAGATTAAGGATCACCGAGTTACCCACTAAATAATTTAATCTTTGAAGCTTCACTCTTTCATCAGAACCAAAGCATATGCAAAGGACTGTCTCTATATCTCATAGTATGTGCTTTCAGTCTGTCATTGGCAGATACAGTAAAACGATTCTGGAACTGGAATTGAACACATTTGAAAATGGGAAAAAATCAGCTTCTGGCTATTAAAATTCCTGTAAATATGTAATTTGGTAAAGTCCATAGAACTGTAACACTTCTTTTTTCCTGATCATTGCCCCTAGGTAGCATCATGTACTCTGTACTGCACAGCAAGTTCAACAGAAAGTAAACATCACAGTTCCATACTTTGAGTTTTGAAATATTTATTTGGTCAATTTTTCCACGTTTTGCTGAATGAACTCATGACTCTGCATCACTTGCAATTCACTTTCTTTCTGATGGTTCTCTGCTGTTGATGGAGAAGTGGGAAGGTTTTAAACTGTGCATTTCATGCTGCTCCTACAAGGCTGTGCACCATACCCGCAAAAGAAGCGATAGAACGATAAAGTCAGGCTGGTTTGTGATTGATCTATCATTAATATCAAGTCTCCACATTCATGGGTTGCGAACTGGGGTGAATTTGATGTGGAGCCGGCATAAGCATGCAGTCACGTTTCTGCTAAATTAATAGTGTTCAGTGCAAGATCCGTGTCTCTGCTTTTCCACCTGGTGTTTTCTGAGGTGATGTCTCTGTTGTACGGTGAGAGTGTTTGAAGGCAGCTCTCATGGGACACTGACTTTTTTTGTGAAGCCTGTTGCTACCCTGAAAAAGGCTTTGAAAAAGTGTTGTTCGATTACTTGTATAACTTTAGAAGAGCAGCCCTGCAAAAGCATCAGGCCAGTCTTACGTCTGTACTTTCAAGATGCCATTTTGCCAGCAGCGGTGGTGTAGATCAAAGCAGTGGGTCCTGTAAGTACTATTTCAGCTGACTGCAGAATTGCTGGACTTTAAGCGATCTATTCCTCCTTAGTATGGCCCTCTCACAGAGGGATGGGTGGCAAACTAGATTTTGAACGTATTCGGCTGCTTCTGTTGCTGGCAGTTTTCTCCCGTGGTGGGAGCAGAGAGGCGCTGGTGCCTGCCCCCTCAGCGCCCAAGTGGCAGGAGGCCAGGGGTGGGCGGCAGAGGCCTGGCCTGCTTGGTGGGATGGTGCCGGTCGAAGTGCTTCACGGCCAGAGGGGCGATGGTAACCCAGGGGATTTCTTTCAAGTTGCAAGTTACCAAGATGCCAGGGACCTTCTTTCCAGAGAAGAGAATGAGAATTGTGGCTGCTCAGCCTTTTGACAGAAGAGGTTGCTGGAGTTGTTGTTTGGACGGTGGCAGTCTGATGCCTAAAGTTTTCACTGCCAACCATTTGAAGTTAGAAATACCCTGGCAAAGCAAGTGAGGAGGTCTGCCTTATGTGGTGTTCAGGCGAAGCTGATGCATACAAATCCTTGCAGGCTTTATTCAGATGGCCTTGCCCTGCCTTGTTGGGGCTGTCGTGAGGTTCGAGGGATGTGAGTCCTTATCCTCTAGCTCTAGTTTTGAGTGAACAGGAGGAGTTGGTCCTTTCCTCCCTATCCCCCAAGAGCCAATATGAAAAGTTAGAAGACTTAAGTCTGAGCAGCTACTGCTGTTTGCTGCTGCTGGTGGATATGGGTCATAGAAACGTGATTGCCAAGTCTTCTGCAAATCTTGCTAATCTCAGAGGGTTGTGGGATGCACAGTTTTGTGTTTGGTGGTGTGTTTTTTTTATTTCTACTGGAGTGTGTGAAAAGGCAGTGATAGAAGGGTGTAGATGTACATGAGCTGACAATAGTCAGGTACATAGAGTTTATCTTGAAGAGATTATTGAGTCCTGCAAAAAATTAAGTTCTCAAGTGTGAGCAGTCTATCAGTTTTACATGCAGGGATCTGTGTGTGTGTGTGTGTGTAGTGAAGCAGCTCAAATAGATTTGTTTTCATCTGGCAGTGAGCTGGGCAAAGATCTTTGGTTTTGTATGTTGCATCTGTAGGTCTGCGATGCTTCCTGACTTTCTTTATTAAATCTGCAGTGTTTTAAGTGTTAAACTACTACAGATCCTAAGCAGTTACTTTTTATAGTAGAATTCTGGAAAATTTACTGTACGCTAAATACTGTACACTATACATCGCTACCCAAATAACCAGGCATAATAAAATTAACAAACTGGTGGTGGTGGATACAGATGTATTTGCAAGACATCTCTTTCTGTTCCAAGGTTTTTATTTCATGATTTGTCTGCAGCATGCTACCCGTGCCATTGGGGATGGTAATTTCTGTAGTGTGATGATAAACAAGACTCACTGGCCAAAGAGAGGTTCCCTAGACATTGCTATGGTGAACATACTTCATCACAGTCTTGTTGGTGCTGTCAAATAGCTTGGCTTGTATGAAGCGTGAATGATGTGTTGGAAAGATTAATTTTGTCAGGTATACTTATGACAAGGCTAGCTAACATCTCATAAGGGATAGTTTACAGCACTTGCACAAGTAGTCCAATTATTTTGTTTCATAATTAATTACATTTATTCATGGATGAAGCTGTGATTTCTGTCTGGAACCAGAAAGTTAATCTCTGATAGCTATTGCGAAAACTAAAATTACTCTTCTAGAACCACCATCATTACCTGTGAAGAAGGTAATCTTGAGTTTTTAGAATCCTGACGATATTGTGAACGCATGTGTGTTTATAATATACGTGACCAAAGAGTTCTTGGGTGTTATTTTAAGTTAAACCTCAGAGTGCTACACTTCACAGTGCATGTGTTTTGCAGTACTTTCAGAACAAGAATAGGAGGACAGAGTTGAGCCCAGTGACTGAATTCTCTTTGTGTGTGTTTGTTAACTGAAAGGACAGGTATTTTTGTGTTATGGAAAAAGACTTTTGATTTTACTAGTCAAGATTATTCATCCGGAATTCGGTAGAATTGGATTTTGCTGATGGGTAGCTCGGAAGAGCATATATGTACATAACTTAGTTTTCCTTATAGAGTTCAGAATCTTTCTAATAATGATCAGTAAATTCACTTCATTACTATTAATATTAATTGCAAGGATGTGTGCATTAAGTGACCTTGAGAATACATTGGTGTAATAGTAGTGCCTCTGGCATGTTGCATACTAAACCACAGGGAAATAACTCTGATCAATTTATTCTTTCCTAACGCAACCTGTCTCATATTCAAAAATCTTTCAAACAGTTTAAGTTAAAATTAAGCACTGCTAAGAACAGTTCAACCTTTAACTTCTCAGATTTAAATTTTCCTTGTTGTTTTGGTGTTTTGAGTCTTGTAGGTTTTATAGGATCACCATTTCTAAAGTTCCTGCCTTCTTTCTGTAGGCAACTTTCCACTTCTTTTCACGGCTCAGCTTTGTCTTTTTACACTTTCTGCTACGTCTTGCACGGGGCTCCTTTTAAATCTCCCATTTACTTTGTCAGCTTTAGCAAGTGAATCGGGGTCCTCAATGGATGATAAACTGCTTATGGCAAGCTATGTCCATTCCTTAACCAAGACATAATCAGCATATTTGTTAACTCTTCTTTCTAGTCTGGTGTGAGATGCAAAATTTCTCTAATCGCTTCTTTGAGCTTTTGTTTAATATGGAGGCAAAATATAGCTAAGACAACAATCAAACCTTACATTGAGTAAAACTTGCATTTTGATACAGGTACATATGAACAGTCCTGAGATTCTGGTGGAATTTATAAACTTTACAAAAACAATCTGTAGACAATAGTAAATTCAGCATCTTGAAAAGCATGCATATGGAAGTAAGGTAAAATGTGTGGTATGATGTTAGCTATTGAAAATTAACAGTGCGCCTGCTAATGGTAACCCCATTTGACAAAATAATTGTCTTCTGCATTTGACTTACTGAAGCTTTACAGTTTAAAACCCACTTTTATTCTCTTTCACCATCAATGTACAGAGATACCAGGTGCTGTCATGTAAGAAGGAATAGGTAACGACTATTGTTCATTAATAATAAAATAATTCATTGAGAATAAAAAGATAATTAAGGGGGTTATAGCTAAACGACTCTTTTTTAGCTTATTAAAAATTCTCATTGAATATGACAAGGATAAAATCCATAGAAAATAGTATGTGTAAAACAATAAAAATGAGATAGTGAACAAAGGAATATCAAGGATGTATTTAAGTCCTAAATAAAGCTGCTTAATATTTATTTTAGATTTTTAAAAATCCTTACTTAAAAGCTAAGCTACCTTTTTTCTTCCTGTTAATCTCCACACATGCTGAAAACACCCACCTTGATTTGGTGTTTTTCTCCCTTTCCCCTGCCAAAAAAGTTAGCAAGACTTGAGGGTTACAGGTTTCCTTAAGGCAGTACTTGAGTCTGGTTTGCCTACGTGAAGAATTGATTCTAACTTGAGCCCTCATCAGCCTTGGTGTGCACTTGCTGGCTGCATGCTGGTAGCCCTTGGCCTGTGTAGCTGTAAGGTTGGCTTTCGTAGAGATGTGTCCTGAAGGTGCAGGAACAACCTGTAGCCAGGTAACCCCGTTATCCCCTGCTCTGGGGACCCTGCTAACAGCTCCCTGTGTAACAGGAGACGAGCTCTTATTTTTCAGAGAAGATTGTTAGGCATCATCTACCGCTAGTGTGGAACCTGAACAACTTGTCCTACACTGACAAGCTCGCAAACAGTTTACAACCATCTATCAAAACAGTTACGTTGCTTAATTCTTGTATGTGCTTCTTGTCCAGAGAAATGGTCAATAATAGTGCACAAGGGAGATAATTTTCAGCAGTATTAGACGGGAACACCTATGTAAAAGAAATGTCTCTTTATGCAAAGATCTTGTGACAAGTTAGATAGCAGCAGTGTTGACACAAATGTGAAGATGAATGTAGAGGAATGGATTAGGTCCAATTACCTAATTGCCTCTAATGAAGTTCAGAATATTTTGGTATATTTCATCCTGGAGTAATTTTTTTGTTACAATGTTAATTTTTTCTGCCTCTTTGTCTGCTCATGAAAAGAAGAAACATTAATATCTCTTTATGTTGTTGTACAGACCACTTTCTGATTCTGAACAGATCAACTTTTTAAACAAAGTGAGGCTATATATTCAGCAGCAGAAGTACGATGAAGCGGTAAGTCTGTTTTTGTTATATGCCTTCTGGAAACTTTTTACAGGGACTTCTATTACATGTAAATATTTAGATTTGTTTCATTTGAAATGAAACTGGAAATAAACTTTTTTCCTTCCTTATGATGCACATCTCACTTATTAACACAAGTAAAATCCCACTGTAAGTAGACTCCAAAATTTTGCATTTTGACATAAATTCTAATGAGTAATACTGACTTGCTGTATTTCTTCTCATACTTCTTAAACTGTTTGTTACAATTCCATAGTATACGAACACACAGTGTATGTTTTTATTTTCCACTGTAAGAAAGGGTAAATTGAAAGAGAAACTGAGGAATGTAGTTCATGTTCACACTTCTTAGGCTGCTAGTTGCATGAAAAACAGTATGATGTCTTGCTCCATCATAGATCCTGCTTTGTTTTGTTCTTTCACCTGAACCAGCTGTTCTTGTTTTTAATTTCACATTTCAGTTTGTCAGAGACTGGGAGCCATATGTGGAATCATTCTCTGCTTCCCAGTTCTTGTATCACTTTCCTAAGCATTTGCTGCCACTCGCTGTGTGACAGGGTACTCGATGGGTACAGTTCACCAGTGCTTCTGACATTGACAGAAATAATTTGTAGAGCTAAATGATACAAAGAAGTCTTCAATTTTAACAGATTTAGTTTGGTCACCGACTTCTGTTTTAAAAAGTGCATGAAAAAATTGAATATGTAAGATTGCATTTAACCTGCCAGGTGCATGGAAGAGTAATTCCATTATATGTTAGGGTTCAGCTCTTCTTTTTCCCTAATATGTTTCTCAGGGCAATAAATTACTATTCTATGCACAGGACAGATAAATCTCTTTTATACCTTATGCCTTTTTATTCACCTCATTGTAAATTGGGAATAGCTCAGTTTAAATCAATGGATATATTTTGCTGTAGGAGCAGGTTTTCTCTTTGGTTTCCTAATACTACTACTTGGCTGTCACACATTTACTTATAGGAGACATTTTACACGTTTCAGTAGTAGAACCTGCGAGCTTGTGGTGTTGGTTATATATAAATTTTACCCCTTGCTCACCTGAGTGCCCCGTGTGTTCAAGTTCACTCTTGATCACTAACTTATTGGGCTTGGGCCGCTGCCTTGGTTATCCTCAGCTTCCTATATCGCAATGCGGAAAGGTGGGTGCAGTACCAACTGCTGGGGTATAGACGATTCTTTGCCTCCTCAAATCTGCAGCTCTCTGTATTGAAAATACGCATTTGTAATCGTATTCTCAGGAATGACATGATTTTGGGTGAGTTTGCCCATTGGCAGACTTGTGATCTCTTCAGTAGCTGACATACCTTTTTCTGTTGATTGTTGCTGTTAAGTCGCGGCTGGATACCTGGACACACAAAGAAGCATCGTCATGTATGCTCAACTTCTTATACTCTTCCTTACAGATATTTTAATCACCAGAGAATCCTCTGTGACCGTAAATTACACAGCTGAGCTTCCATCTTTGGGTAAATCGCAGGGGTCAGCACAGCTCTGTTTAAGGAATGACACTGACTGGAAAAAATGCTGGTTTTATCATGGTGTTTCCCCAGTGGAGGTACTGGCTAAGGGGACCTGTGATTAGGCTGGGTACAACCCTTCTTGTGTCCATATGATTTGGATTCTGAGAGCCCCAAGCAGCTGCTTTGTGAATGAAACTGGGGCTCCAGTTCAGTCTCTGAGTTCATCTCTGGTGCTTAGGCAAAGTGCTGGGGGTATCGCGTTCTACTGAAGTGGAGGACATCAAACCCCAGGAAGGAGGTATTTCAGGCTGTGGAGAGTGACAGTGTTTCAGCTTCATCCGTAATCCTCTCCTATGTAAATGTTGTGCCTTCAGAAGCATATGATTGGTTTTCATTGGGGGTAACTTATAGTGGAATATGTATAAGGCCAAATGCTCATGGGAAAAACTGGTGACATGCTTGGCAGTAGGTGGTGTTCAGGGTGTGTTATCTGTGCAGCTTTCACCATCTGACCACTGTCATGGCCAGGAGGGATGGTGGAGGAGCCAAGTGATGGTTGACTTTATGTCCAACAGGAGTCCAAAGCAGTGTGTGCTCCAGCAGTTGGTGCTGGCCAAAACGCTATACCTGAGTGCAGAGAGGACACACGTGCCAAGAGTGGTGGAGCTGCTTGAGCTCCAGTTGCCGTCAGTTAGGTCAGTTTGTGGAGTGGAGCTCCACACTCCACAGAACCCACTGTTCTAAACTGTTGCTTATATGTTTTGTCTGCCTCCAGGTATCTCTGTGCAAAACCCTGATTAACCTTGCTTTGGAAGGCTTGTCTTATTACCATACTTATGATAGATTATTCCTGGGTCTAAGTATTGCAGTGGGTTTTGTGGGCTGGACGACTTACGTGATTTTGGTGATTATCAAGACCCATACCAATTTGACCAAGACTGTCCAGACTAATAATAAGGTAGGTCAGAAACATGCAATGATCTTTTTTTTTTCCCCTATCGGTTTTCAGCATTATATGTATGCTCAGTGTCTCCGTGCAGGAGACCGAATTGCACGCCTTCCACTTCTTTTGACGACATGTGGGAACTGGCAAGCTGTGGTATTTTCTATCTACTGTAGTCCTGTGTAGTAATACTGTTTGGTCCATTTATTAGGATTGGTATTCCTAAGCCTGAGTATGCAGTACTGTGCTTTCTCAGTTTCTTCCTTCCTATAGCTGTGCATTTTGCTACATGCTAATGCAAGTGTAAGCAAACATAGTGATTTAAAACTATTAGAGGGTCTGTCTTTAACCAGAAGTCAATTTTCAGCATTAATTGTAGTAAAGTCAGCACTCTTGTGTGGAAGAATACAGACTTCAGGCTTCCATTTTGATTTTTGTTCTTTACTGTAAGGCCAAAAAAAAAATTAGCATGTAAATTGTTTTATTCCTGTTGTCTTTGGCAATGTGAAATCAGTTTTCAGAAGCTGTGCAGTCCAATCGTGGTGTTTTTAAAATGTATAACCTGTTTTAATAGAAAGGTAAACTGTGGTTTCACAGTTTGGCTTGCTCTCTTGCTCTTTGCGATTTGCAAGGGTGCAGCGGAAGACATCAAAGATGAAAGAAGCTCTTTTTGACAAGATTATTATGGTTTGATTTTTCACAAAGTGCAAAATCCTAGGAAATTAATTTACTTTCAGTCATTCATCATGAAAAGAGATACCTCAATAAGGTGAACAGGCAAAAAGCTAGCATTTCATTAGAGAAGAATTAAAGCCTCGGAGGGGGGAAATCTCCCAAACTTCAAGAATTTGTTTTGGAATAAAAGGAATTGTTTCATTTGGTAATGTAAATGAGAATGAGCACTCACTTAGCATCTTTACTGCCTTCAATATATTACTCTGGGAAAATTCCTATCGTGCTGTCTTGAGGTTTTTACTACTGGCTGAAATGAGATAGTCTTGGCCTTTAATGAAAATGATCAAACAAAATTGAAATGGAAAATATTCATAAGTGCTGTACTGCATGATTTAGGTTTTCTTTCATCAAATAACTGAGAAGAAATAATCCAAGATGCATGTTATGTTAGATATGAACAAAATAATTACAATAAATAGACTGAGTATTGGGCATATTAATAACTACATTAAGCAAAAACTTCACATTTTTAGTTGACATCAGATTTTCATTTGGTATATTGATTTGACTTGTTGAAGGCAAATTTTATGCTAGTGACACTGGTAGAAAAAAAAATAGATTTCTTAGTTCTTTGTCTATAGAATTTTTCTTTCCCCAGTTTTAATAAGAGGCCCTTCTCTGTAGAAACCTTTTGTAGTATTGCTAAATACTTATGGAATCACAGTGTGAGGCTAATGCTTCATATATGGAAGTTATTTAGTTTATAGCTAATATTGGAGCTACTCAAAGAATTTTGCTGAGAAACTAATCTACCATTGACAAATAGTCATTTGCAAAGTACAGCCTTATAAAATCTGAAAGGAGCCTCTGAATAATGAAACTGCATATCTTGTATATATCATCTTTAAAAGTTTTTGGCTTTTTCCACTGCATATGAAAAAACTTTTTTCCTTTTAGAGTAGTGTGTTTTGCTTAGCAAGAAACCTAACCTTTTAATCTATTTTTAAACATCCATAGAAAATGCAAATCTCGTTTCCATTTTCAATGCATGACCAACTATAGTGGAGACTCTAATATTTATGTCTCTCTGTAGAACAAAATGTTGATGGTATGCGTGTAGTCATTCAATGATAAATTATATTGTCTGCGTATCATATCTATACATATTCTGTCTATATGTCAGCAAATGTAAAATTTAAAACTAATAAAATTACATTAGGTCAGCTTTCTATATAACATGTTTTCTTACTTTAATGGTGCATCTTAGCAGAAATTCTATCTTAAAAACCATTTAGAACTTGCACTTGCTGTCAGTTTAGATCAAGGCAGTTGTATGTCAGTTACAGGGTGAGGACCAGAAAAAATGCGAACCCTGCTATGTGAACTGCTAATTGAATATCTTGTCTTCTTAGCGTATTTAAGTCGCGTATCTGTCTACATAACTCATTCAAAGAAACTGACATTCGTGTAGAAGAAAACGGTGTCTTCAGTCATCACCTACACCACACGCTAAAGACTGCTCCATCACTAAAGCTGCCTTTGCTATGTCCAGTTGCAATACATAAAGATAAAACTGTTTATTTAAAATTTGTGCATACTCTCCCCTTACCAGTAATTCTTCTGATATCTGAATGTCCCTAAATAAGGAAGAGTAATTTAGTGACCAGGTAAAAGGCAGATGCAGAGTGATTGCTTAAATGCTCCTTTTTGCACAAACAAGAGATTGCTGCTACCTGATGATTAAGGACTTAGCCTACCTGTCTGAGATTACCCATCTTAAAAAGTTCCTTTCTGTCTTTGATGTTCCCCCTTACAGCTCTCTGAGAACGTGTTTCTTTGAGAACATGGTAGGGAGAATGTTCTAATCTCATATAATATTTTTTATTAAAAAAAAAAAGCACAAAGCTGGCATTCTAGGTTAGGATTAAATATAGTAACCGTTCTAGCTATGCTAGGAACTTTCTAGTGCCATGCAACTCTAGTCCTCTGTTGTATATTGAAATTGTAAGTTCTTTGAGTGAGGCTGTCTCTCCTGCAAAAGGCTGGTCACAAGCCTCCTTTAGTAGCTGTCCCTAGATCCTGAAGAGATATTTTTCTTCAGTAGAAGTTAATGCTTTATGTTTTAACTTAATTAGCCCTCTTACAAATGTCTCAAGCAGGAGGAGGAAATGTGCTAATGGAATTTTCATTAAACATTTTAACCATAATGCTATGAACTTGAACTCAAAAGGTTATGCTACAAGTCTGTTTTTAGAATCTAAATTTGAGAGTTCTTTTTATCCAAGACCCTTAGCATCTCCGACTGCCAAAGGATTTCAAGTATCCATTGAACATAAATAACATTGCACACATTTGGCTTCCAGATTGTACAAGTGTATCTTGCCTGTGCAGATCTTACTGCAGAACCTTATGTAGAGACGTATTTAGAATTAGATCTTTAAATCCTACTGTTGGGGGTTTTTTATCTGGCTGGAAACTGCGTCCAGAGTTGTGTACATAGGCAGCTTGAGTGGCTGTGTTAAAACAACATTTGCTTTACTGTGTAACTAACAAATGGAAAATAGTGTGTCATTTGAAAAATTTTATTGCCGTTTCAGGAATGTTTGTCCAACTATTTGTTTTTCAGGAGTCTACTGTTCTATTCTACGGGTTTGCCTTTGTTGGAATGATAATAGCTTTTTTCCTGTTGATTCAAACATGTCCTTGGACATACTATGTATACTGTCTCTTGCCAGTACCAGTATGGTATGCGGTTGTGAGAGAGTAAGTAAAGAATACGTTTTATGAAGAATGTTTTATAAAACCAGGTCTGTGCTTCCTTTTTGTTGATATGTAAATTTTTCCCATAAGTTTGGGAGAAAAAGCTAGATATAATTTTATTAAACTTTCTGAAATGCTTCCTGAGATATTCCAGAGGACTCTGGTTTGTATTTCACTTGACATAGAGTAGTTTCCAAACTGACTGGTACAGCTGCCAATTCTAGAAGATATCTTTTCTATTAGAAAAAATAAATTAATGTCTTTCCAAGACAAAATGTTCTTAGTACTCTTGTAACTGTAGCAAAAGTGTGCAAAAATCTTGGGCAAACACCTGCAGCAGATGACTTCTTTTGTAAAATGGGACAGGTTGTTCCTTTGCTTCAGTAATTTTGAAATAGTTTGATCCCTCAAAGTGTCAAGTATGCTGAACTCCAGCTGCTTTTGGAGAACATGTTATAATCATGTTGAGGATAGTGCTCTGATACTAGAATCATAGGATCGTTTAGGTTGGAAAAGACGTTTAAGATCATCAAGTCCAACCGTTAACCTAACCCTGCCATCCCACCACTAAACCATGTCCCTAAGCACTTAATCTACCTGTCTTTTAAATACCTCCAGGGATGGGGACTCGATCACTTCCCTGAGCAGCCCGTTCCAATGCTTAACAACCCTTTAATTGAAAAAAATTTTCCTAATGTCCAACCTAAACCTCCCCTGGCACAACTTCAGGCCATTTCCCCTCATCCTGTTGCCCAGTACCTAGGAGAAGAGACCAACACTCACCTCACTACAAAGTTGCGACTGGCGGCTTTAGAGAGAGCAAAAAATCCCCAGTTAGCTTTTCCAGTGTTTTATAAGGCAGCTCATTATCTAACTGCAGTTGGTCTCATTTTCTCTGAATAATACTGAGTTGGTATCTACAGAATTGCCAGTAAATTAGGTAAGTAATAGAAATCAGAAGTTAACAAGTATTTTTGTCTTTGGAATAAAAGGACACTCAAAACAAGTTTGTTTCAGTAGAGCTGCCCAGCGGAAAAGGACCTGGGGGTTGACAGCCGGCTGAATATGAGCCTGCAGTTTACCCAGGTGGCCAAGAAGGCCAATGGCATCCTGGTTTATATCAGGAATGATGTGGCCAGCAGGAGCAGGGAAGTGATTGTCCGCCTGTACTCCACACTGGTGAGGCCACACCTCGAATACTGTGTTCAGTTTTGGGCCCCTCACTACAAGACAGACATTGAGGCCCTGGAACGTGTCCAGAGAAGGTCAACGAAGCTGGTGGAGGGTCTGCAGCACAAGTCTTATGAGGAGTGGCTGAGGCAACTGGGGTTGTTTAGCCTAGAGAAAAGGAGGCCTTTCTCCAACTACCTGAAAGGAGGTTGTAGGGGAGTGGGTTTTGGTCTCTTCTCCCAAGTAACAAGCAATAGGGCAAGAACAAATGGCCTCAAGGTGCGCCAAGGGAGATTTAGATTCGATGTTAGGGAATATTTCTCCACCAAAAGGGTTGTCAAGCATTGGAACAGGCTGCCCAGGGAAGTGGTTGAGTCCCCATCCCTAGAGGTATTTAAAAGACATGTAAATGTGGTGCGTAGGGACGTGGTTTAGTGGTGGACTTGGCAGTGTTAGGTTTATGGTTGCACTTGGTAATTTTAAAGGTCTTTTCCAACCTAAACGATTCTATGGTTCTATGAACATTTCATCAGTTATGATGGACATTAAGCACAACATAACCAAAAATGTTCATAAACTCAGAGTAGATTTGAAAAAAGAATAATCTGAAGCTAGTCCAAGCCTGGCGAAGATGTGCCAGAAATGGGAGGGAAAAAGCTGAAGAGTTTCATTTTATATTTTGTATTGAGTAAAACTGGGCAGAAGGAGCCTTAGGCCATCACCCACTCTGTTTCTCAACAGCAGGCAGGATCAGCAATACACGAAAAGTTTCTTGTGCTCAGACCCTCTCCCTGCCCTTCAGAGGTAAAATCCTGTATTATTTCTGGTTTTTTAAAAATAATTGCTATCTTGTTCCGTTATTTTGAACAGGCTTCCTGTTATTCAAGACCTTGCTGCAAATCTCTTGTCACTTCATATCCGTCAGTCTGTAGGATTCCTCGTGGTTTGTACACTGGGAATTGAAATACTAGTAAGTATTTTGTCCATATCTATCAACAGGGTGTCTCGTTGCTAGCATTCTACCTATGAGGAATTGTAAATTTTATTAATGTTTGGTTTTCAGTCTTCTGTTGAATTTTTTTTTTTTTTTTTTTTTTTTAAATTAGGTCTTCAGCTTTTTCTACCGCTCTGCACTTACTATTGGTCTTGTTGTCTTTGCGGGCTGGCCAGTGATCACACAGCTGGGGGTTCAGGCAAAGGTACTGTATTGCTTTGCTTAAAAAGAGCATTTTAAATGACTAGCAGCTGATTGCATCTTAGGATGTTGGGCCTGGTTTCTTCAGAATGCTGCTTTAGATTCTTGTTCAGTTACGCTCTTATTCTGATCTCTGTCATGAGCAGCATGTAGCAAGGCAAGGGAGTTTAATATGGATAGATCTCTTAAGCAGTCTTACTACTTACCTTGTTTAAGAACTTCAGGGTAGCTATGAGTTAGCTATCAGTTTTCGGTTGTTAACGTTAACTAAATAATGCTTGACTTAAAATCACATGAAGTACACATAATTATCAAGTTGCCACAGTGACAAAAGCATTGACGTGCACGATTGGTGAAAGTGCCACCATTTAAGTAGTATGATCACTTATTTTAAAAAAAAAATTATGATAACTGGAAAATGCTTGCTAATTCATTATTGTCTGCAATCAGCTGGCAGGCTTTGTTCCTCAGAGGCAGCTTTCTGTACTGTTTTTCCCAGGAAAAACTTCACTTGTGTAGATGTAGGTGTGAAGTGGTATAGCCTTTAATGTAAGAGACATTTCTTCCATTAGTTTATTCAAGCATTTCTTATTTCACGGGATACCTAAAACCTAGAGTTCAGGGGTAACATTAACATTTTCATTAAAACAAAAAAATTGGGATCAAATTGCTAAGTCTTGCTCTGCAAGAACTGTCCAGGTGGAGGTTTGTATTTGTTTATTTGCAATTTTTTTAATTGTATTTGAGTAATCAAGTAACTTGTCTTAAAGCTGAGTATACACAGAAGGTGTTTTGTAGCACCAAAAATTTCCTTTCAGGACTTGAGCTTGAAAACTTTAAGTGATACAGCTCTTAATGTCTTTTTTTAGAGTAAAATACCTGGGATAGGATGTTTGGGGTTTTTTTTTTTCCTCCTAGCAAAGAGTTTACAGAACTACTTAGGAAATTATGGTGGTTAAATCAAATGGCATTCAGATTCAAAGACAGGAAAATGTTACCATGTTGCTAGAAATAGGTGATTAGTTAGCTGTTGCAAACTTCTGATGAGATTAGTTTTATTCCTTTCTTCCGTAAGGTTCCATCAGCTTTGTGGTGACTGCAATGTGTGTGAAGGGCCATACTTTGAGCAGGTGCTTTTAAGTATAAGCTTAGCTTTAATTCACATTGCCTTTGATAGGATTTTGACAGCTATGTAAATGAGATTCTTTTCTGTATTAAATTGAAGTGCTGTAATACCAATGACTCTGTGCCCTTTATTCAGTTAATTTTATTCTTGATAGATGCAGGGGTGTTTTGCATGTTGGAGATGCTAGTAGCCATTAATAGTTTGCTAAGTATTTTCTTCTGATTAGACAATTGTCTGTCCACATGACCTCTAGAAAATCACATTTGTTTTTCTTCTTTTAGAAAACAGCATTGATCTGGACTCTTCTGTGTGCGCTCCTGGCAATATTTCCTTTAATGCCTGTTGTAGGAAGAGAACCAAACATTCCTCTGGTGTAAGTGTCTCATGTTGTTCTTTAAACTTTTTATTTCTCTCTCTGATATTCAAAATTTAGGCTGACTTTTGATATGTGTAAGGAATTGTATTATTGAAAGCTGGCTGAGACAGGTATTGAAATTCAGAATTTAAATAACATGATTATAGAGACCTCAGTTATTCACTAATGTGAATGAGAATAGACTTTTAATCCTTTTGCCACATCCATTTGCTCTTTGCATTTCTTGTTGAGGGAAACATTTCTCACAATACAAAAATTTGCAAATTTTACATGAAAATAAAGGTCATCATTAAAGGAGGAGCTTCACTGGGGTGCAGACATGGTAAATAGCACTGACAGATGTGAATAAGAACATTTATTCAAAAGCAATTTACTTTGACAGCATCTTTCTGAATTGCTCCATCTAATTTTGAATAATCTGTCTTTGAATAGCACTCTGTACCTAACGAGATATTCAGGGAAATAGAACAAATAGGATAGGTGAGCTTTCTTCTTCCTTGGTGTCTCCTTTGTCTCTTTTTTTCCCTACTTCTGCTTCTCTGTTCTGCATTTTACTTTTGGCTGTTGCTTGTCTGATTTTCTACAGTTCATTGATTTGCATTTTTTTCTAGTACATCTTTGTCATCTGTCCCTCTCCTCTTGTGAGCTACTCTTTCGTCATACAAGCATTCTATCATATCTGGATGCAATACAGGTGGTTGGCCTGAAGACGTTAGGCTTGTGGTACGGTTGTAGTTACTGCAGAGAGAGACATGAATTGACCTGGACTGCAACCACTCCTTCTGCTGTCTGGCAGAAGATACTGTGCCCCATCAGAGCCAGGGTGCCTGATCCTCAGTAAAATGTGGGATTTGAGCAGTAACATATGATTGCAGATAGAATTATGAGCCCAGATATTTCCAAAATTATTGACATTCTGCCTTGATATTTTTCACTGTAATTTAAATCTATCTGTTGAAAACCTCTCTTAGTCTTGATGCTTGAGCACATTAGAAATATTCAGAACAGATTTATTTTGACTACGTTACAACCTCTCAGCTGTATGTACACATGTATGTATTTCTGCTGGTTCAAACTGAGGCTTTTTATTCTTTAGAACATTTGAGCGCAGCTTAGATATCAAAATGAAATTAAATTACCTTCATATCTTCTGTCACTTCTTTACATTCACCTTACCCAGGCTGTACATCTTCCTATTTATTTTCTAATGAAACTTCATACCTCTGAAACAGTTTGTGCCTGTCTGAATCTTGTCAAGGGAGTTTTGAATCTGAAAAGACTAGAAGGAACAATTTTAAATATATGTATATGTGACAATTCAGGATATTGAAGATAAGGAGATGCTGGGAAAGAAGATACAGAAGGGAGAAATTAGAGTGCTAGGGAGAAATAGGTGCATTTATTAAATCTGTTCTTGATTTGAGCCCACGTCAGGGCTTTTTCAGCACATTAATAAAACTTGTATGTATGTATGGGGAGTTCCTGACTCAACTCAGTCATAAAAAGGAAGCATACAGGAGGTGAAAGCAGGGTCAGATGACCCAGGAGGAACATAAAGACGCTGTCTGAATAGGTTAGTAAAACCAAAGCTCTCCTGGAGTTGAATCTGGTGTGGGATGTAACGTACAATGAGACAGCATGCAGCAGCAAAAGAAAGACTAGGGAAAATGTGGCCCTGCTGCTGACTGGGAGGGGGAACTGGTGATAAAGGACATGGAAAAGGCCAAGTCCTTCTTTTGCCTCCATCTTCACTGGTAAGACTGGCCATCAGGTACCTCAGCCTTCAGACTGTTGAGACCTGTGGGCAAGTCTGGAGCAAGGAAAACATAACCTTCGTGGAAGAGGATCAGGTTAGGGAACACTTAAGCAAATTGGACATGCACAAGTCTATGGGCCCTGATGGGATACACCCAAGAGAGCTGAGGGCCAATGTCACTGTGATAATCTTTGAAGTGTTGTGGCAGCGGCTGGTGGGAGAGGTTTCTGAGGACTGGAAGAAAGCAGGTGTCACTGCTATCTTCAGAAAGGGCAAGACAGAGGATCCAGGGGACTACAGGCCAGTCCGGCTCACCTCAATCCCTGGAAAGGTACTCAAGCAGCTAATCCTGGAAGCAAACCAGTTCTAAACATAGGAAGGACCAGAAGGTAATTTGGAGTAGTCAGCATGAAGGGGAAATTATGGTGAAGGTAATTATTCCTCTCTACTCAGCCCTGATGAGATGCATCTGAAAGTGCTGTGTCCAGTTCTGGGCTCTCTGGAAAGAGAGATGTGGACATACTGGACCAGGTCCACAGAACGGCTGTTTAAATGAGTAGGGGATTAGAGCATCTGTCACAGGAGAGTGAGCGAGAGCTGGGACTGTTTATCCTGGAGGAGAGATTAAGAGAGCTGGAACTGGTTATTCTGGAGAAGAGAAGACTCAGGAGGACCTTATCAATGTATATAAATACCCATCTAAGGGAGAAGAGTAAAGAAGACAGACAGATTCTTTTCAGTGTCCAGTGAAGAGACAAGAAACAGGCAAAAATTCAGGTACAGGAAATTCCATTTAAACATAAAAAAAATGCTGAGGGTGGTCAAGCACTGGAACAGGTTCCCCAGAGAGGTTGTGGAGTCTCCATCAGTGAAAGTGTTCAACACCCACCTAGATATGGCCCTGAGCAGCCTGCTGTAGTTGGCACTGCTTTAAGTAGGGAGTTGGACTAGACTGATCTCCAGAGATACCTTCCAATGTCCATTCAGTGAGTGAGTAGCCTGCAACTGTGTTCCTGCATTGGTTAGATCGTTACTTGAGAATTGCTATTGAGATACACCTGTGTAGCCTGATTTTACTGAATGTGAGGTATTTGTGCATTTTTGTGTTATGTCTGAGAAAACAGAATGAGCGGAGCAGTCACAAATGGACATTTTTGTCAGTAGTCTCTTAGTGGAGATGCCAAGCAACAAGTGGAAGTGAGGACTGCGTGGTTTGACTACTTCCATATCAAGGTTGTAGCATGAAAGAGAAATACATGGAAAAACTGCTGCTGCCTTTACGGTTCCTCCGCTTGCTTGATGGCTGAAGGGAGACAATTGGAGGCGATATTAGTATTGATCTTCCAGTGAATCATGTCTGTTATTTTGGAATTAGCAGATTTTATCAATAATGCCAAGCAGTACTTTTTGCCCTCTGTGTATGTGATGAGTGACAATCTTCCTGTTGGTCTTCCTGTTGCATTTAGAAAAAACTGTGTATGTATTTGATAGTAATGGTGGTGTAATTACCCTACTAGATGACAAACCTTGAAACCACTAACTTTAGATCACCAATCGCTTTTTCTATTTTATTCAAGATATTATTTGGAGATAATCAAAAGTACCTAAAAGTAATGGGTGACAGATCAGACACATGGTCAAAATGGAGGTTTTTTTTTTTTTGCCACTGCCATGAAAAGAGAATAACTGTATTTGTGGATGGCAAGCTTGTATATAAAAAAAAAAAAACAAACCCACAAACACCACCCCACCGTCCCACCCCCCCAAAAAAACCCAACTGGCCACCACAAAAAAACCCCCAACAACCTAAACCACCCTTGTTTCTGGATTGGATTTTGTTTATCTAAAGCTGGATTTTGAAGTTTCCTTAGTATTAAGCCTTGATACTGTAATGAATTATTTCATCTTAGTGAAGAACACTTCTAGGAAAACTTCCTGAATCTTTTGATGATATTTCCTAGATTTTATTGTTCTTCTGTTTGTTTTTACAGAATAGCTGCTGGTTTGCTGACTCTCTTGTTCTCGTGCTTCTCATTGGTATCTCCTTGTAAAAGTGAAAATAAGTACAGAAATAATGAAGATCTGAAACTACATTTTTATCAGGTCAGTTGCTAAATGTTAGAGGGCTTTTACGTGCAAATTTTTATGTATTTTCTAAGAACAAGTTCCTACCAAGGCCACAATTTTCAAGAAGAAAATGATTGTTCACAAGAGTTTTCTCCTTGACTATTTCAAGAGGACCATGTGCTCATAGTAATATGCGTTTTTAAATACCGTAATGCTGTGTTCCCGAAAGCTCACCCTGTGCATATTTGTGAGTATTGATACGTAGATGTGCATGCATATTTCAATGCTCTACTCTGAGAGTTTGAGAGTTTGTCCTGCCTTGGTCTGTGTATGTATCTTCCCACAACCTTTGCAGGAATTGCACATGCACACTAAGGACAGGCTTGCTGGTTCAGAGGGTTCTTTCCAGTTTCTGGCTCTTTAATAACAATGTGAGATTGATATTGAGCTGGTTTTCTGTTGCTTAAATCTTCTTTCAGATGAAAGATGACTTTTTTTTTTCCTCCTTATAGCTTCATGAAATAGGTAGATCTTATTATAGTAGGTGCTAATTAAGTTCTAGAGGGCCTTTAAGATTCTAATAATACCTTGTATGTCTGCTGCCTTTTTTTTTTTTTTTAACTTATTACAAGATAATGGTTTTATTTCAGGACCAGCTTTATTGGTTATGACTTACATGCTGGCGTTTCTTACTGAGCTAAGCAATGCATTCACTGTATCAGTGATTTAGGTACGGACTCAAATTAGTTAAGAGGAGGAGGAGAAAGAATAATGAATGCTTACAGTGCCTTTACTGGAGCACGCACACATGTATAATGTTCTGGTGATTTATCTTGACTTTTTCAGCTTAACTGTGGAAAAGAGGTATCAGTTCCTTTTCCCAAGCATTTAGGACAGATATTTTCAATATATAGGCAGCAGTGGATTTCTAACGGGAATGCCTGAAAACAAATTGTACGGGACAGGGGAGTGAGAGAGCAGCTGGGTGGGCAGCTGGCCAGCGTCAACTCACCACGCAACTGCTGCAGTGTCTCACATGGTGTAACTTTGTGGAGAAGCTCACAAATGATGCTAATGATGAAATAGATCTGTAGTGAAAAAGTAACGCCAGGCTATTCTTGAGCCAACTTTAGGGAGTCAGGAAATTCACCCACAGAGCCCTGAGATACTTAATTAGATTACAGTGTTCTGCCTGCTTGTTCAGGGAGTAATGTCTTCGTTTTTCTCCCAACCTTTAAGAAGATCATAAAGCTCCTCAAATTGCTCCTTAGTCAGAGGATATTTTACAATAGTGACATCTAATTACTAGTCTCTATTAGATTTCTATTTCAAAAGCTTACTTTGGAATGGAAAACATGGGATCCACCATTCACACTCTGGGTAAGGAACAGATTGGGAGGGGAGATTATTCAGACTTAGAGGGGAAAAAGGACATTATGGAGTCATTACCTGTTTCTAAATAAATAACTTGGTTTGAGGTTAGGTTGCATTTATTTGCTTTGAAACGTACAGGCATACAAAAGGAAAATGTCAGCAGAGTAGTATTTCTAGGCAATCCAATTCCCTTGTTCTTTTCCTTTTTCTTTTGAGTTGGTGTTTTCAGTGGGGATAGAGAGGAGTAATCTTCAGAAATGCTGGTTTGGAGTATTTTGAACACATGAGTTTTGATTTATGACTTCTACTCACTTCTAAGGGTGAAATGAATCCTCTAGTCAGATGAAACGTACTTGCAATGACAGAGAGTGATCAGGGCACTGACATTCATACACATAAGCACACACGATCAGGTTGCTGCTGATCTGGCCAAACTTCTCTGATCAGGATCCCCTGATTTTTTTATATTTTTTTTTTTTAAAATAATTTTCCTCTTTGTTTTGGTAGAGTCTGAGTGCAAGAATCCTCTTTTAAATCTTTCATTTCATCTCACCTCAAATTTTTGCATCTGCTCATTTGGGATGAGCTGCATTTTCAAGAAATATTATCTTGTTTCCCAAAGGCTCAAGTAGTTCTTATTTGCCTGAGTTGTTCTTCAGAAGTTATTTTGGAATTGCACCTGAATAAAGACACTCCCCTTTTCAGTTCTCTTCCTATTTCAGTCAGAGAAAGAGGGATTCAGCATAGCCTAGGGGTTTTTTGTATTTATGGTGAATTTTTTTTCTCTTCTGAAGACAACTTTCTTCTTTCTTGTCCAAGTGAGTTTCCTTTTCCATTGGGGAATTAGACTATAGTGACAATATCATGCCTGGTAAGGAGCAAAGCTTGTTCCATTACATGAATTTCTCTCCTTTTGCTCAAAAAGAAACCTGAGTTGGCAGAGATCCTCAGAGTAGGCAAAAACCCCACCAGTTTGCATGTAGTCCTCCACAGAAATTATAATTCCCTCCAGTCCTGAACTATATATTTTTGTGTTGATATCTCCATGGATGGGACAGAGTGTACACCTGAGCAAATGCGTATGAATTACATACTTGTATGGATCTGAGAGACCATTTACAGACTACTCATTCACTGAGTTTTGTACCTACACACTATAGATTTCTGATATGGGTATTAGCCTTAAAGGAACAAAAAGGTTCCAGACAACCAAACCACGATCAAAAAGACTGTACAGCAAAAGTGAATAAATAAATAAATTTTAAAAAGTAAAAATGCAAGCTTAAGTAATTTCATATGGTTACATCTACATTTCTGTTTCAAAAACTTCAGTTATGTTTAGATCTAATTTTGAAGTTTTGATACATGTCAGTGCTTGAGGCAGAAGATACTAATTACACCCTCAGTTTCTGAAAATTGCCATGAGTTTCTCAGGTTTTCTCTTGGTATCATTAAAGCAGGAGTAACATTTTTTTTTTTTTGCTGAATTTTGTTTGATATGGCAAGGAGATAATTGTCTTTTGGATAATACTACTTCTGTCTTTTAGCAAGGTGGGTGTCAGTCTCTTTTTCCCAAGCAACAGTTGATACAAGAAGACGTGAGTTGCACCAGGGGAGGTTTAGATTGGCTATTAGGGAATATTTCTTCACTGAAGGGGTTGTCAAGCACTGGAACGGGCTGCCCAGGGAAGTGGCTGAGTCCCCATCCTTGGAGGTGTGTAAAAGATGGGCAGACTTGGTGGTGCTCAGGGACATGGTTTAGTGGTGGACTTGGCATTGTTAGGTTAACAGTTGGACTCGATGATCTTAAAGGTCTTTTCCAACCTAAATGATTCTGTGATACTGAGCACCTGTGAAACCTAGACAAAAAAGGATGCTAACTGCTAAGTGTATCCTCTTGGGGAGGTACCACGAGGTATCACTGCGTCTGGCAGGGGAATGGCAGCTATTCATATGGTAAAAAGTGATGGATGTGAACACTGTGTAGTTGCTTTGCACTAAAAAAGTCACAACAGCAATTATGTCTTGTAATGCAGTTTTAAAGCACCTGTTTGCAAAGTACCATGCATGCTTGATTTGCCTTTTAGTGGCACTGTAAAGCTTTGAATAAATAGCAGTAATTGAAAACTTGGCTCAAGCATTTGCTTGGATAATTGTCATCTTTCAAAAATTACTGACTCGTGGGATAATTTTCCTAAAGTTTTTTGCACCTATTTGATGACTGAATGGTGTCTCTTGAATTAGTCAAGGAAAAAAAAAACTTCAGCTTCACTACTTCTCCAAGACAGAGGGCTCTGCTTGATGTGGTTCAGACAATTTCGACTGAATAGTCTGCTAAGATTGCGACTTCTTTCCATCTCTTAAAATCCACCTCTAGTCTGCTGTGCTGCTGCTGTCTACTTACAGGAGCTATGCTGCCCAGGCAAAGCTCTTGCCTAAACTACCCTTCCCCCTGTACCTGATCCTGCAGCAAAGCCAGAGGTTCTGCTGGTTCTTTGTGGTTGCTGTTTGAGGACAAGTGCTGCTCGAAAAACTGGGGACATGTGTTTTCTGTGGTTTACATGATTATTTAAGAGTTAGCTTTTGACAAAGAGCATATCATGTCAAAATCAGTGGCCCACGGCACTTGTTTAAACTGTTTAAAAATAGCACAAATACATAATAAGAATTTAAAAAGAAAATCTAGAAGAAGGTTTTAAAAAGCATAAATTGTAAAAAGCTAGAAATACTTGACACTACGTATCAGACTTCCTGTTCTTATGTTGATTCAGATGAGGTGTTTATGCAACTCTAAAGCATATTTACATATTTAGTACATGATGGCAGAGATCCATACATTAATTATGTCTTTGATTGCCTGATTTCTTCTTTCTAGATGTTGAGTATCGCACTTTCAACATATGTTGTGAGCAGTACCCATGACAGTCTTAAGAACAAACAGGGATTGCCTGTATTGAATCAAATTGTTAGCTGGATGACTCTAGGTAAGAACGTCTTTCCTCACAAACTTGTATGCTGATAAGTTCATGGGGCTTGGGGTTGGGTGGTGGGCGGTGACACTTTTTTATTAACATCTTACATTTGCACATATTTCTTTATTTGACTTCTAATAGTTCTTACCTGTGTTCACTATTCTTTCCTAAGTGAGGTTTTCTGAGGAATGTGTTAGAAAGTCTTCTAAAATATTACTCCTTTGTAGGTTTGTAATAAAATGCAAACAACTTTGATTTACAAGTAGCTTTATCTTTTTTTTTCTTAATATTCCGAGTATCTTGAAGAACCTCATATAATGGTATAAATTCCCTTTTTGTTTCACTTGGAGCCAGATAAGGGTGACTTGAGGTGTTGTGCAAGCAATCCAGTTAAGTGTAGGGAAGTGAGGAAAGCTGGTTGCTGTATTTCAATAGAAACTTGAAGCTGGGGTATGGAAGTGCTTTTCAGAGCTGTCTTGCAAAATACCTGTGAACTAAAGATGCCAATGCGTATTTGATATCTGATAGAATCCAAGTATTAAAGAAAAAAAACCAACTTCCAAGTCTATGGATCTTTCATCACTCTAAAATTAAAATATTAGGATGATTGAACAGAGCAAATGTAATTATCACTGGGGTTATGGAATACAGTGAAGCAATATCTTTTGTATTTCAGTTATAAAAAGATTCCTGTAGGGGTCCATTAAAAAAATGTTAAGCATTGTTTATCTCTGAGTGCATATCCCATGCAAAGTTTGATAGCAGCTCATTGCTAAAAGTCAAGACCAGGAATTTAAAAATAGTTTAATGGAAGAATTATGACTTTTGTTATCTTGTTGCTGGATATCTTGTACTTTCCTGTACTGGTGGCGTTGTTTTAACTTAAGCAGACCTTGTCAGTTTTAGCAATCCTGCTTCTGTCTGAGCAAATGGATTCGAGATTAATACAAGTGATTGTGATCACAGTGTGTGTAAGCAATGCTCTCTTTGTAATGTAGCTTTCTTTGGAGCATTTTCCTTCCCACCGTGCTTTCCTAACTCTTCGTACCCTGCTAAACGAAGTGGGGATCTCTGTGTGGACAAATTCCTTGCAGTTGTAAAGTTGATTAGATCAATGATACCCTGCTTGGCTTTACTGGTGCAGGAATTGAGGGTAAAGGTTATCTTTCTCTCCTGTGTAAGGGTGAGAGAAAAACATTTTTCATCTAAGAGAAGATTTGGGCAGTCAGAGAAGTCTAGAAATTATCTTTGCTTTGGGTGATGTTTCTGTGATAAAAATAAAGCTAACTGTCTATACCCAAAAAGTCTACTTGCTGCCATGGTAGTATTGAATATTTTAGCAGTCTTTCAGACTGGAAGTAATCATTTTAAGTGAATATGATATACAAGGTAGGAGCTTTATGTACTTGCTGAAGTTGCTTTACATAATTAAACACAGAACTAAGCAGGTAAGAAGCTAAGGCATCCAACATGTCCTCAGTACTCCTGCTGGAGAGAAATGCCTTGTCACTACCACAACAACTGGCATCTGCCTTGTCACTAGTGAGTACCACAAACATGGCACCATAAGAATTAAGGTACCAAGGTCTACTGTAGCTTTTCCAAGGTTGGTGGCTTTACAGGTGGTCAAACTCCTCTTCATCTGTTTGCTTAGTTATGGAAGAATGACACTGTTACTTAACTGAACTCTTATTTTGCACCTCTCTGGGTATTTATATAACCAGAAACACAGAGTTATCAGTATCTTGTAATAATATTGATATGAGTATTATTGTCATGTCAGTATGATAGACTGCTGAAGTTTTTTAGCAAATTGTTCCCTCCTCCCCAGCTATTCATTCTGATTAATATGAAGCCTACCTTGTTTAAAGTTTTAATTTAGGCCTAATTTTTTTTTTTTTTTTAAGAAGGACTGTTTTTTGGAGAACTGGGCAAATGAATTAGTGATGGGTGGGTTACTGCAGGCCTGTGTGTAGCTGGCTTTACCTGTTACACCTTATGGATCATGCAGTATATGTTAACTGCAAACATAGAGGTAAAACCAGGAGGCATTAAGTTAACTCAGCTGCTTCCTATGTTCTTCAGAACCATCTTAAGTTAGCAGATATTTCTAAATGAATGTATATTATGTTTTAAAGTTTTTTGTCGCAGAGCAACTTGCCAAATTTTGAGGAACTTGGTGTCAGAACTGTGTGCAGGAGACACATACAGAGATTTGTATAGGTCAGCCAGACATCTGCAGGTCTTTTGGTGATTAATACCTGATGTGTTACATCAGAGATGGAAGGGAAAGGCTAATTATGACCTACCAGCCACTCACCTGTTCTCATCTATGATTGCTCTCAGAGAGTGATACACATCTAATGTGTTGAGTGTCATTCACATAGGCCAGTTGCCATGCTGAATTTCTTTCCAGCTGTTCTGACTTATGGTGACATCCCTGGAGTTAGTCCTTGAGTCAGGCCTTCTTTAAGTATAGAAAGCTAAAAGTGATGCTGAAAGGCTGGAGCACCCTTGCAATGAAGTCACTTATTCTGTAATTGTAGCAGTGGCCAAGGCTGAAAGCCAGGAAATAAAACGTACTGACCCACAGGTTTTCGAAACAGCCTCATCTCTCTTCCATTGATATGTTTACTATAAATACTATATATACTATGGCAATAAGCATGAGCAAGCACTTCCCATATATTATAGTTTTATTTCTTTTGCTTAATAGAGTGATTATTAATTATGACTTACTGTCAATGCAGTCTTGGAATGATTCAGTAATGTGAGGTCACTATACCACAGTGAATAATCACACCAATGTTATTTGTCAGCGCACTTCTTTATAAACACATACAATATTAATATTAAAAAAAATCAGATTAAATAACAGCAATGTTTTTCCTTCTCCCTTTCCTTGCTTCAAGCACTGGCCACTTTTCCTCTGGTTTTCTTCTTCTTTGCTCACTCTTCCAATAGCCCATTTCCTCTCTTCCCAATTTTGCTCACTTCCTGCAAACAGCTGGGCCCTGTCTTCCCATTCAGAAGTTTCCCAGCTAGGGGAGTCTCTTTAGGGGCAGAATGGACTCTGCTAACCAGGGCTGACTGGGCTGTTGAGCAACAGACTGCTTTAAGGAGTGACATGCAACTCTTAAGATACCACCCCTGCATTAGAGAAATGCATTGCAAGTTGAAGGCAAGAGGCATGAATCATGACAGATAGGTCCCCTGTAGTTCCTTAAATATTACTGTTTTAAAACTTCCAAGTAGAGAGGCTAAGAAGTTGATAGTTTCTGTATCTTTACTACCAGTATTTTCAGTTGCTCCTCAAAATGTGGCAGGTTTCCTATCTCGTACAGTGGAGCTGTGGCTCTGTAACTGCAGTCTTTGAGCTGCCAGAGGTCCTCGGGGCCATAGTGAGTGGTTGTCATATTAATATTAAACAGTCAAGTTTGACTGTTTTGGGGTACTGCTTCAGCATCATCTTAAGGACTCTTAACATCAGTTCATGAGCAGTTATAAAGGCTGTGAGGTAGAAAGCCAGGCAATTAAGATTGTTGGGAACTAAAATTACTTTTGATGAGTATTAAGCATTACAAACACTGGGTTTTCTTTAGGATAGGTAACTTCTGAATGTAGAAGGGCATATGTGACCAGTATTGAATTTCTGTACATAAAGTGTCAAGATTTGAAGAATGTTATCTTGTTACTGAGAATGAAATGTTTTGCATGTAGTGACTGACGGATCTCTTTTTATTGCAGTTTCTTCCTTGGTGTTGCCGTTACTGAGCCCCACGTTTCTCTTTCAGCGACTGTTCAGCATATTGCTCTCCCTGATGTCCATCTACCTGCTCCTCAGCACGGGGTACTTTCTTACTCTATTTCAGTTGGTCTTACATATGAAAATCAAGGGCTAAATGTGAAACTGATGAATCTCGTGAACACTTCTGTTAAAGGTGGAGCATGTGCTTCCAGCTGTAGTCTCACCATTTTATCTCCTTGTTTAGTTCCCTAAATAAAATTTCAGGGGAACTTCGATATTCCTCCTTGTATTACAACTACTGTTTTGTTGGCATTCCTTTCAGTGGCTGGAAGGGTATGTATTCAAACAATCTTGCACCAAAATAAGACAGTCTGGTTTAGTTTATGTCCTTTGTTGTTTTGGAATGTGCTTTTCTGCTCAGAAACAAAAGGAAATAACTTCTTTCCCAGCTGTTCAGCACTGGTGTCTAGTTATGGCTTAAATGAAATGTGACAGGAAACAGCCCTAAAATGAGGGAAAATTTTATTCAGAGGTATTTTCATGGAAGTAATTTTTTTCAGAGGGATGCTAGTCCCCATAAAGAGCAGGGCTTGCTTCTTTTTGGATAAAAGAGAACTCCTCAGAGCTTGTAAATGAAGAAAACACTGTGTCAGCCAACCCTTTTTTTCCCAGACTCAGTAGCTCTTAAGAGCATAATTAATGCAGAATGTAGAAACTGTTCTTTCCGCCTGCCCTCCCACTTATCCTCTGGATTTAATTACACTGGAAAATTAAGTGGAATAAAATATCTTGCAGCAGACATTTTGCAATAGCTGCCTCTCGTGGATACTCTCATTTTAGATGAAGCGTCTTTTTTTTTTTTTATTTCCTCCCCTTCCTCCCACTTCCCTGTTAAGTTTTTGATCCTATTCTCACTCCTGTCCACACACACACTCTTACACTCAACCTTCTTAGCCTGTCCTGACTACTGGATAAAGCACTAATGTTGTTCTCTCTGAGGCTGGTAACCTCCCTCTTTGTATTTTGGCCCTGCACCAGACCACTTAAGTTCTCATAGCTCTCTGCTCTCTTCCTACAATGTTGAAATAGACCAACAAATTTTGGAACAATTCTTTAAAACAAAACAAACCCCAAACAACCAATCATAGCAAAAACAAGGCACTAGGTGCCAAAAGTATCCAGTGTTTCTCTCCTCAGTGGCTCTGTTATACCATGTAATGATAACCCAGTGCATGGCCCAGGTAATCACAGCGCCTCTCTAGGTGCAGCTATGTGGAAGTATTGAAGCCAGCTGCAGAGCATGGTTGCATACAAGCAGTTGTCACTGACTCAGTTGAAGACATTCCATTTTTAGGCAAGTGTAGACCACTGTGAGGATCGAAGGTACTTTTGCTACTGACAACCTAACTGTTGTCTTCATGTTTAACTGTTTGTTGTTCTGATAATTAAAGCAGAAACGACTATCCAAAATGTTTTGTTCCAGTTTGAAACGGCTTTGTAGCTACACTAGTGGGGAGGCACAACAGAAACAATGCCAAGATTAACTGCAATTATTCTCTTATTTTTAGACAAATAAGGTGTGTGTCCAAGGGGAAAAAATAAAAAGGGAAAAATTTACAGTCTTGTAAGTATTAGTCTCACAGTTAGTGTCAGTATTACAATTTTATCCTGAAGGAAAAAAAAAAAAGAGAGGCACCATGAAGTGCAACTGAGATGCAGAGGGCAAGGAGAAACTAGTATTACCCAATGACAATCTATATCCTGAAGTTATCTGGGGGTTTTAATCTCTCATGTAAGTACACTCATAGTTTGCTGTGTTAGAGTACTGTAGGAGCCAGAAGTACTCCTCTGAGACTGGGGGTGTAGCTTGAACAGCTCTTAGCAGCCTTGGTTAGGCATGACTTGACGCTGCTATTGCAATGGATTGGTATACAGTAAAGAAAAGGACATTTTGCTTCAGTGAAACGTAATGCTCTTTTTGTTATACAGATGCCTCTCTTCTTGGGACTGGACTGAGATCACCAGAATGAGTTTGTGTGATTAGGTCCTAAAGAGACAGAGTCTCTAGTTGCTCTCTGGGTTGGGCTGTAACCTCTCACTTCCAAATAGCTCTCATTACAAAATTTTCCATTTTGCAGAAAATGGGTGCTGAACGTGATTCCTTTTTCCTGTTTCTTTTAAATTTTATTCCAGTTTTATTAAAATTGACCATGACACAAAGGGTACTCAAAAGGGAACATGACAAAGCAGCCTCTGTTTCTCCTACTTTTACTATTTGCAGTAGTATGGCTTTAAACTTCAACCAACCAACTGTGGGTACTCCTCAGAAGTGAGGAGAGAAGGGGAAAAATGCCAATAGGGCTTTGGTGTATCATTTTTGTGAAGAAAAAAGAAAACAAGCATGTCAGTATTTGATGTTAAATAGTTAATGACTGCACTTACTATGATTATTATGTTACTCTTCAGGTATGAAGCTCTCTTTCCACTGGTGCTGTCTGGTTTGATGTTTGCATGGATAAACATGGAGCAAGAAGCACTGCAGCACTATGGTCTTTCATTCAAACCAAAGGTAACAGCTCCAGATAGCTATAGTTAGTTATCAGCTTTATTATTTTTTTTTTTCCCTTGAGGATATAATAAATATTCTGAGTGGTTTTCATAGAGCCACACTTTGCATTTCTTTAAGTTTGGGAAGCCAGTATCAGCTGTTTCATGAGATAGGAATGCGACCTTTTAAGAGAGATTTATTATTTTTGTTACTGAAGATATTCCACATCAGAGCCATTTCTAGGACTGCAGGAAATCAGTTTGACTTAGTGGTATGTTCTGTAGGCTACAAAGCTCTGTTTGTCAAGTGTAGTGCTAATTCAGCATAAGGTACAGTAACTCTTGAGATTAAGTACAATGTCACTGTACTTTTTCTTGTTCTGATGGCAGTCGTGAGTGAGAGGCTGAAAATAAATAATTTGATTTCTGAAACGACCTATAGGAAATACCAGAAATCTTAGTCTGACTTTGTCATTCCCCTCTTTCTTCAAGGACGGAGTTTTATTTCTGATTAGACAGACGAAGAGCCAGAGACTAACTTGGAACCAGCACCTTCTCTGATTTGCCTGGAGAGGGAGTTTTGTAATCAGTGCAGCTTCTTTCAGCTTAAAGTTTAGTATGTTGTCAGTGATTTTCGAAGCCCATGCTGCTTGCACCCCTACTTAGCTTTTAGATAAGGTCAAGGGTTTAGCAAACTGTCGCTATGCCATGGATTTGGTTAGATCTGAAGTGCCGGTTGCAGAGTTGTCTGGGTGCTCGGAGCCAGGCAGGTGTGCAGCACAGCTGTCCCCCGCTCCTCCCAAATGTACTGTCCTTGGTGCAGGTCACAGGGAACCTAGGGACAGATGCATGGGAGTGGCCAGAGTCACTTGTAAGAGAAGTGGCGGTGTGCATCTTTCCTTCCTTCTGCAGCTCATAGTAATTAGGGAGAAGTGCTGGGAGGTGAAATCTGAGCCTAGGCAGTCACCAGAGCGTACCTGACACATACTGTGGTTTTGTGGTTCTCCTGCAAGGGAGAAAGTTTTAAAACTTGAGAGAGAACAGGCTTTGCCAATTCAAAGTTGAATATTAGAAATTAAAATGGGAATTTCATTATGCTATAGTTATGATATTTTGTCTGACCATGTTTTGTAGTATCCTAGGTGATAGAGAAGGAATCTGAATGTAAAAATGTACACTTAGCGTGGGGCCATGATTGCAGCCAGAGGTTTCTAGCACCGCATAGTCATCTGTGGGATCTACTTTGTCTTCCACTCTAGAACCCACTCTACCTTTTGCATCTCGTAACAAGGCATCTGTGATGCTTCCCTGTCTGACGATGGTCTGATGTTCTGTTTTAAAATAAAATTCTATTAAAGCAGTATTAACAGTGATGAACACTTTATTAATCAAATGCAAACAAAAAGAACATGGGTAAGCTGTAATTAAATTTTCCGTTGTCACTCCCTGTATGTCATTTGACTTTTGGTTTCAAGTGAAAGGAACAATAATGCATACCCCTGCTTCTCGTTTTTAGGTTAGAAAAATCATCTCTAGACTTGCCTGATAATATACACCACAAAGTAAATCTTGTATTGGAGAATCCAGCTCAGTTCTCTGATGATGTGAGATTATTTTTAATTAAAATGTTGTTAGTGTTGGGTTTTTTTCTTTTCCCCAGTGAAAAGGAGTTAACTGACCTCTTAAACTCCATGAAGACAATTTCTCTTCAGGTCAAGAGATACTGTGCTGAGAACTGAGTGAAGGAGATGGAGAATATTTTAGTATTCTCTCTCACAACATAAGTCAACTGAGGATAATTTCAGTCTTTTATTTCTGTGGGTCTTTATCCACATCCTCATGTGAACAGTGGAAGCGCGTGTGTGTAGGAAGAATATTTATGATGAAAAAAGATGATGATAAGTCTAAGGCATAGAAGTTCATTTTTAGTGTAGATAGCAGCGGAAGCTTCACTGTTCATTTGATCATCTCACTTGTACAATCTTTCTGGCAGATTCATTAAAGTATAATGAAAATATGGGAAAGGTTTGCAGTCCTCATCATAATACTACTCTAATAACAGCTGATAGAGGAGTAGGTTTATTTCTCATTCATTTCAGTAAAAATATGGTGGTTCTATCAAAGTACATCAGTTCATATTCAGTATTGATTTCTTCTGCTGTCTTTCCAGCTTGCTGTATTCAACTTCGCTTATGCTACTGATATAACTCAGTTTCGACAGCTCCACCTAGATGACATCCGCAGGTCTTTCTTCTTTGTATCCTTTTACCAGTTGCTGCATTCCAAGGAAAAGATGGGTTTGTTTCAGAAGGCCTCACAATCAAAATTTGTAGCCTGGTAGCCACCGGAGCATCTGGTGGTGATGATTTGACTCATGTTGCTCAGAAGCTAATGGTCTTGTACATTTATGGGTTTTGATAAAGCAGTAAAAGGTTCAGCACAAACTGCACTGTTTTGGAATCTGGCTTCTTGGCCACTTTGAAAAGTTTGGTCTCTTGAGGTAAACTTTCTTCTAAGGAGTCCTGTTTTTCAGTTTCGTTTTATTTTAATACATTTTGGCAGGAGGGAACTCATTCAAGCTTCACAAATCAGTTGGAAAAGGTGATATTGAAGTTATTCTTGTTTTCTCATTTTTAGAGTATGGCAGTGTGTTAGGAAGAAAATGTTAGAGGGCAGGAATTGGCCATGGCCAGGCAGATGAGAAGGAATTTTCCTGCAGACTCTTAGTGAAATGTGTTCCCAGAATCCGGCCTAGGATTATTTATACCCACGTGGTTTCTGCTGTTAGAAATTATATGGGCTTGGAAGGAAAGATCTGTTTGTTCGCTAATATAGCAGTTATTTTGCATTACTGTAACTGAAACTACAGCTGATTTTATTTTTTTTAATACTGTACAGACTTCATAAGGTTGGCATTTTTCTCTTCCATCATGGGACTGCAGTTAAGTGAGAGGTATTTGGCAGTGAGGGTGATGGGTATGCAAGTGGGAGAGAAATTACGAGCCAGTCTAGAACATACGGGTTTCTAGTGCAGGTGGAATATCATAGCTGGAGCTGGGGAGGGAGTTGTCTCAATACTGGTTACTGCAAAAACAGGCTTTATAGTTCATAGAATAACGAAATCTGAGAGGGTGGATCACAGCTGCAAAGTCTATGCTGTTGGAATTTGGGACAACGCTCTTGGGCATTGGGAACCTGCAGTGGAGGAAGTGTGACAGATACCTCATTATGAAGGCAGTTCAGTGCTAAGGAAGGAGGCAAAACAGTTTGCTAGGTGTTGAACATTTGTGTTTGCTTTAGAGTATACCCGAAAAGCGGCTGAGACACCTTGCAGTAAATTTATCAATTTCATTTGCTATTTTAACAAAAGATAAGTTAACTTTTAGTTAAAGCTGCTGCTGTCAGATGCTAAAAATTAGCCAAGACAAAAATCAGACAATCCAATTGTATTTTGTTTAAAGCTCCAGCATAGTAATACTTTAATCTAACACTTGAATGTAGCTTACTTTAATCTCATCTTAGTCTAAAACATTTTAATATATTTTGTTCGGATCCTGAAAAAATACACAATTTGCAGGTCGTCTTTGCAGAAAACAGGTATGATACACACCTGCCCAAAAGATGTGGCTTTTTTAATTTAGATGCTGTTTAATGTTTAGAAATAGTGGTATTGGAAGAGAAACCTTTTCTACTAGAGCAGTCACATTGCAACTACAACCCTGTGAGCTGTATGTCTTAAGATTGTCTCAAGGTTCCTATATAGGGCCCAAAAGTCAGCGTGTGCTGAGGGACCTTACAGCCTCATCTTCCAGAAGAAGATCCAGGTTGCTTATGCTTAACGTTTTGATTAGACCTACATGCTACTGGTGGGTTTTTTGTTGTATTGCAGAACTGTTGTTGTTATAAATCTTAACTGGCAGAACTGCTCTGTGCTGTTGGACTGCTGTTACTAAACTTGAAATGATGTGATACTCTTGGGAAGCATAATTTCTTTAGTTATGCTGATCTAATCCTTCCAAAACATTGCATGCAGAATCCCAACGATTCTGCTGAACAGTTGGTAGTAAATTGTTTATGCAGAGAGTTAAATGATCCAGGGCAGGAGCTACGTAACAGGAGTGGAAAGACCAGGGGGAGCTCTGGCAGCAGCAGCCATTCTCACTGACTAACCCTCTGCCTGATGCAAAAAAGCATTTAAAACCCATTCTTCTGCTGGAGAGATGTGAGCTATAATGGGCCCCAGTGAGCTCAGGAGGTAGAAAAATATCTTTCGTGGACTCATACAGCCACAAGTGTTGTACCTAGATGAAAAAGGTAGGGTTTATAAAAAAGCTATACAGATACTGCACGAGTCGTCCTCCCTCCCTCAAGTAAGAAAGAAACCTGAGTCCTGTGTTGCAACGGATAGACTCAGCACAACCTTTGGACAATATGTGAGGGATAGCATAGGAACCTTTAGTCTTGTTTCGTAGCCAACTACCTCTTCCACAGTCGATTCCGCAATAAAGCCATCTCCTTTGGTCTGCACTACACATGCATATGTCATTACTGTCTGCAAAAGCAGGTGTGTTTGAATGCGCATTTGGGATTGCGGTCCAGGGATGTTCCTATCTTGCCAGGTAGGTGCCCAGAAAAAACAAGCTGCAGCTTTCTGGCAGAGGCCTCAAGACCAGCTCTAGAATGTTAGCCAGGCAGTCCCTGTCTTTTAAAATTGACATAGTCATGTGTGAAATCTTGGGTAGAGTGAGGCAATACTTTGGATTTCTTAATGCTCTGTAAAGCTGTAATAGCGGGTCAGCTGCTTGTAGTTTCATGGTAGGATTTTGAAAGTAAATTGGAATGAAGGGGGGAAAATGCTGGTTTTGTTTTACTGCAGCCATTTCTGCATTGTATTTTCCTTAAGTACGCATAGGTTTTCTTCATAGTGACAGCCTTTTTTAGCACTGGAAACATAGCGTCTGTTAACAGGTAAATTTTATTCATTGATTTTAGACACAGGGTACAAAAAATTCTTCCTGCAGTTGGCATACTAAATTTAAATTTGGTTAGTAAAAATCACGGCAGCAGAATTAAAGCAATAGTCAGTGGAATAATGATAACCATTTATTTCATTTCTGCTCTCTGTAACGTGTTCCCTAAGAGCCTAAGCTTGTTGGTTATGAGGTCGTCTCAATTTCCATTAAATATTGTTGGCAGCACGAGCAGAGAGAGCTCAGCTGCTCACCAACAGCATGGCACCTCGGAAGACACGAGCAGAGAAAAGTTGTAGAGAAAGGAAAGTGAGGTAGGCGGTCCTTGCTGATTTAATATTTGAGCAAGAAAGGAGAAAGTTGGAAGCCTTGTTTAAAAATGCATATACGCACAGTGTGTTACAGGAGTAACTAAATGCTCTGGGTTTTAATGGAAAATGCCATTTTGAGGATATGTTGTAATATTTTTTCTGTGTCTTTCTAGTTTTGATCCTGCTTCTGTCTATTGTTTCTTGACTGTGTTCAGTCCCTTCATGATGGGAGGCTTGCTTGTGCTAAAGGTTAGTAATCTTACCTTAGTGAAATTTTCTCAGAGAGCCGTTTCATAAATAACGTACCATGTACATGGTTACTTTGCAATTCACAAAAACATATATGTATTTGAGCTTTATTAGCCTTCTTAACCATGTGTGAAGCTTTCGGCCTTTGTAGCGTTTCTAGAGATGGATCCTTCTGTTCCCAAAAGAGAAGCTAAAGTGCATGGAAGTATAATTTAACTGTGTTAGATCATTTATTGTATTAAAGTGGAAAGTTTAAATGTTGAAAAGACTTAAATTATTTGAAAAACTGTAGGCTTTCCCTGTAGTATAATATCTACAGAAACATTGAGGATATATATATATTATTAGCTCTGTCTACATTACATTAAGTACAGGCTTTGAATGCTCTACTGATTAGGTTGTCATTTTACAAGGAATATTGGTTTTTATATTTTTTTAATAGTTTATCAAAAATTGGATTGCACTTGTTTTCAGGCAAGGTGTGGGAGCTCTTTTCTAATATTTGAGTAAAGGATCTGCCAGAGGGGTAAAGAGGCAAACAGAGAGGGAGGCATGGAATTTATGGGTTCTTACTAAAATAAGCAGTATTTCCTGCCTCTGCCTTTCTGCTGCTTCTGTCCCAGAGAAAGCAGACTTAAGTTACAGGTATACTGCATGTTATACTGCAGGACATAAGTCAATAATGCAAACCTTCTGGATTCGAAAGAACAGATTTTAGCAACTACTACCTTAGGATTGCAAGTCAACTTTGGAAAGAGCAAAACGCAACATTCGTGTTTCTAACTCATTTGGTTTATCCTTATTTTACTGAACTGTTTACATTTGCTTGACTTGGCTTTGGAGGGGCAGTGTGATCAGCGACTCGGCCTTACAGAACACATTCTGTATTCAGATTTTTTTTTTTTTTCTGGTAGAGTTGAGATTGTCCTATTATGCTTGGAGCTCTTCAGCCTGTCACATGAGATATTGGACCTGAATAGTTCTGTCTTCTAGCCTTCCTGAAGTATTTATCACTAGTGGTAAAATGGATAAATGAAGTAGGGATCATTAATGTGTTTTAATTATAGTTTTCCATATTGCCTCATGGCTTATTTCACTGCAGTTCAGCTATGACCATGGAAGGGGTTTTTTTTATTCATTTACTAAATGTGCTTCCTGGAAAATGAGTTTCTACCCTTTCTTGCCAATATTTTATTTTTGTAACATGCACATTCTGTGCTAACTTCAAAAGCAGGAAAATGTTTCCACAACCAGGTTGTTTTGTAAATATGGCTATAAACCAAAACATAGCTTGTGTTTTAAACAGGTTGTAATCCCGTTTGTGCTGGTATCGTGTGCTTTTGAAGCTGTTCAAGCCACAACACAACTGTCTTCTAAGAGGTACAGTAAGTGCTATATTTTTTTGTATTAGTAAGGTTTTCAAATCTATTTTGCAAGATTTCAGAATTGCCAAATCTCAATCTAAATTTGAAAAAAAACCCCACAATAGATCACATTGTTACCTTTATTTGTTATTATGGTTTGGGTTTTTGTTCAGTGATTTTGCAAGCTCAGGAATTCTTTTCTTATTGATAAATGAGTATAAATGGAAGTGTTGGCCTTGTCTGAAACAATCAGATATTTAATATTCTTTGTTGACGATACACAGAAGGAGCACTTCTCCCCCATAATGTGGAAAAATGAGTGGAATTTAAAGTCTGGGTTTTGTTTTATATTGCATCTCTGCCTATAGTACAATATTTTAAAAATAACCCGTTCATAATGTGACTGATTTACAGCTTTGTAGTACTGACCTCACCACAAATAGCATTTAAAAAAAAATAGGCGGCTATATGCCCTTCCATCACAGTTCAGTGCTTCCCAAGTGTGTTCAGTTTTACATATTTTTTTGTAGTAAGACTGGATGACTGCCAGTCCTTTCTCCATCTCTAAAGACTTTTCAGAGGGAGTGTGAGGCAGGTACCCAGCCTCGTAGAGTGCTGTAGCCAGACTTGAACTACCCTCACTCTTCTCATGGTCTCAAGGTTTTTTCTTTTCATTTTCTTTTTTTTTTTTTTTTTTTTTTTTTTTTTTAACTGTTAGCCCTCCCTACCCCTTTCAGTGCACCCAGTGCACATGACTGAATCCTCTGCTCATCAGGTGGGATTATGAATGGTTGCTGCGACGGAGGAGGTCCCTGTCAGCCACGTGGTTTTGAGTTTGTCACCGTGGGATGTTGTGTGGGGTTGACCGAAAGTCTCACTGGACAGTGGCAGGGGGGCCACAGGGACTCCGCCCTGCATATTGCTCAGCCGAGCAGGAGGAAGCTGCCCTTGCTCAGTGTGATGCCCTCTGTCTTTCTGTTTGCATTCTGCTTGTGCCTTGCCTGTCGTCTCCTTATACGGTGCCAGCCAGTACTAATGAGGGATGCAGCAGCCTGAAATCTGACTTCTTGTTGGAGAGGAAGCACAAGGCTCACCATCCCTTTTACCTTCTCTGCCTTAGCTGTGTGTGCAGCGTACTTGGGCTGTCCCTGGACCCACAAGGAAGGGTATTTGTCCTCCTCACTAAGGCTTATACAGAAGCAGGGCTGCATTGAGGAATCGGGGTTGCTCAGAAGACTGGCTAGCGATTTATATTTCTAGGGCTCAGGCATCATAAAGGTCAGCATTTCCTAATGCTTTCCTTGGCAACAGCAGTGATATTGCGAACTTTTATGGAATTTGCATCTGAGTGTGTGAGAGGGGAAACAGCATCAAGTTAAACCAGGGGACATGAGGACGTCTGTGCTGCTTTATGAGGCTGTGGTTGTAACTCCAGCTGGTATTTGTGCCAGCTTCATTTAGCTGTGCTCAGGTAACAATAGTAGCGATGCTGCCACAGCGTCAGCCTGGGAATAAGGCAGAAACCACAAGATGTGCCCAGGATCCCTGGAGAGGAGGTGCTCTGATTGTCAGTGCATCCTGAAGTCTGTGCTGCACTCTTTATTGCTCTTGCTGCCCCTGCTAGAGAAATAAAACCTTCACAGGGGACTATCTTGTCTTTGCAGTGTATAATGTGTCCTGAAATTAGTGTTGTCCTTCTGTTGCGAAAGGCTTCCTGCAGTTCAGACGGGCAAAAAGTAGATTTTTGTGGTTTGGACAAATTGCTCCTAAACTCCCCGTTTACAGATTAAAGTGTTTTGGGTTTTCTGTTCATGGGGAATGTTCTGTCAGAATATGTTCTTGGAGCTTGCCTGTGAAAACAGCCCTCTAGTTGGGTGCCTCCTAGGCACTGCAAGATTGCAACATCTTATCTGAGCCATAGGTAAATGGAGAAAAGCCTTTCAGTGCGTCTGAGATACAGTTGGTTTGTTGCATCCTTATTTACTAATGAAGCATAGCTGATGTAGGTGCTATCAGAAACTTCCTCATCAGGAGGCATTGGTATGGTGGTTCCTGGAGTACATGCTTGTGCAACACCGCAGCAGGATGTTTTCCCCCCCAAAAAATCTTTGTGGATTTATAATGGTGGTACTGATAAATTAACTGTATTCTAGTTAAAGATTTTTCTGTTAATGGGTCAGCTGTTTGCAACATTGCTTCGGTGTCATTAGCTTAGAAACTAGTTTTAACCAGTTATAGCGATTGCTTTCATGTAATTTAGGATTTACATAGTTTAATGAAAAGATGATTAAGCTCTGCATGTTCCCTTCTGGTTCCTTTTACTGGCCGCAGCCTGCTTTCCAGAAGTAACCTGCCACCTGACAGAGGCCCATGGGTTTGGGAGCACGCCACCAAAATGCTGGGTGTTCCCAATGCAGCTTATGGACACCTGGAGATCTGGAAGGGGGACGAGCACCTCCTTTAGCAGCCTCCTACCCAGCAGGGTGGTTGTCAAGATAGGACCGATCGGCTCAGTTCAAACAGCCTGTCTGCCTAGGCCCAGCAGCTTTGCTCACTCTTGAATCCATCTGGAAGCTTCTAAATCAGCTTTATTTTGCCTAACCGGCTCGTGAGCTCCCTGCATCAGGAGTGGGCAGGTGCTGTTTGTAAGATGCTCTTGTTCTCCAAAAAATGACTTCATGTTAGGTTTCTCTGTTGCAAAATCGAAACTCTGTTAATGTGAAATGTCTTTTTCAAGCAGGGTGGGATTACAAATGCCAGATGTCCTTGTCATATATTTTAACTGTTCTCTAATACACTGAAATGTTTGTGAGTGATTTGAAAGGCAAGTGCAAGAAATCACATCTTATTTTAATTTCTTTATGGGGATTTAATAAGCTTTGTAACATCTGTGGCCATAAATAAAGGTTGATGGTCTGTTTTGTTTTTGTTTTTTTTCTTTGCAGCCTTTTCCTCATTGTTCTTGTGATTTCAGACATTATGGCTTTGGTAAGTTATTGTTGCATATTCTCTTCAAATAACATCAAGAGGCAGAGGGTTCTCTAATTCCATCTAGAGAGATCTGAATTTGTTTCAGACTTCAAAGTTTTTGTGAAATCCTACCATAATTCAGAGATAAAACTCCTCCAATCATCACTCTTTGAATTTCATGCAATTGACACTTCTGAAGAAGCAATATTCTCATAGTAATAAGAGACAAAAATGAAGTAATAAGTTATCATTCTGAGTTTTTCATGTGCTTTCCAATCAAATTCCTAGGAAGAATTTAAATAAGAATATCAGTTGTAGCTGTGTGCAGGGTTTAGTTGATTTTTCAGGAATTTTGAACCTTTTGCTCACCGCACCCTCCCTTGAAAAAGAGAAGAAAAGGAGAAATGTGTTACCCGCCAGCTCTGTTGGAGTTGTCAGAATCCAGGAGATCAGCAACATCTGAAAAGACACTTTGTGCTCTTTGTAATAAGCTGTTAGGAAATGCTATCTTCAGAAAGCTTGTGTCCACAGACCAAGCTAGCTAAAACAACCCAAAGTTGAACAATACCCCAACGTAATTCTTGCAGATGTTTTCATTGCCCCCTCAAACTGTCTTCAACCCAGCCAGCAGTGCCACTGGTTATCAGAAGGCAAACAGAAACCTTTTCAAAGCAGGAGGTAGAGCTGGTGTTCTCACTTCATACACGCTGTTTCAGTTTTGTCCCTTTGGAGTAAGCATTCCTGATGTGATTTTCTTGTACAGTGTGATCTGTGGTTCTCACCTGATAGGAAAAACAGTGAGTAAAAAACCAAATAATGACTAATTTGCCTATAGAGTGAGAAATGGAGAAGGTATAGTTTTGTGTAGTTTTCAATAAATCTATATGACTCATCTGATTTTTGATAACTTCCACAGGAAAAGGATTAAAGTACCAATAAACCACACTAATAGCATTTCACTAATAAAATCAGTTTAACTAGACCAACAGAAGAGTACAGGCATGTACTGCTGTGTAGCAAGCACCAATATACCAAGGTCTTACATCTCACGTATCCTCCTGTTTTGGTCTAACTATTTTAAAACAATTAGCAAAGTGTACAAAGCAAAATATTACCAAAGAGGTTTGATATGCAGGAGCTGTGTCGAGAAATGAGAAAGTTGTCAGGAAAAAAAAAAAATTAAAGAGAACTGGCTTATGGCCTTGAATCAATGTGGCCACCAGCTAGAATTTGAAGGGTTCACTAGCAGACAAGTTCTGTGTTTTCTCCAAACATTATTGCCATTTTACAGGTGGGGAACTGCCAGAGTTGCCCAAAGAAATTTGTGGTGGAATTCTGTGAAAACAATATGCAGCCTCCTCTTTGGCACTAGGCATTATTTGGGATCCCATTATTTCAAACAATAAGGTGGTTTGGCTTTTCTTATTGAAAAAGTTCTCTGCTGGTAATCTTCTGTTTCTTGCCAGCCCAGCTTGACAAAACTTTAGTCCATATTTAGCTATTTGTGTTTGATACCATGTTAAATCTATTTCTGGCTCCTAGACTATTCCTTACTTTGGTCCAGATGAGCATTCCTGGAAAGGTCTTGCCCTTGCTCTACTTGAAAAATTAGAAACTTGGAGTAAACAGCCTGAAAACATGGGTTTTAATTTTGTGTTTCAAATTGAATGTTGATGTACTAATCAAAGTTGGTTTATTTCCTAGCATTTTTTCTTTTTGGTTAAAGATTATGGAAGTTGGCTGGATATTGGAACAAGGTACAGTATTTTTTTGCCTCCATTGCATTTTTAAAAGGCTCATAGGTTAATACTGTTGTTTATCTACTCTGAACTCGTGTAATTTTTTCCAATTACTCTCCTTCATCAAATGCCTCAGTGATATTCCCCATACTTAAAACGCATGTGCAGATGTCTATGCACACATGTATACATGTGCATATATATCCCAAGCTAAAACTTGTGTCTTAAAATCTGTGCCAGAGCAACATGGAGTAAGTAATGAATCTAGCATGGCAAGAAATACAGTTAGTAGGATTCGTTTGATTTCTAAAGAACAGTAATTACACAAAAAATATTTTAATTACTGCTTTACATTTTAATTAGTTGTAACCACTGTAAAAATAACAATTTATCAAAATTGTTAATTGTCTTGAATCTAGTTAAGCGTCCATATACAGTCGCCTGTGAATTAATGAACCTTGTGCAAATATGTTGTTGACTACCAAGACCCATACATTTATCCTCCCCCTAGTTGGGGAATAGCAGATCTGTAGCATTTAAACATAGAAATCAGCTAAAGTGAGAGAATTTGTTTTGCATTTTGAATCGTACTAGCCTCCACAGCATACATCATGGGGTAGGCTTTCAGCTGTTCAGTCTTATTTGTGAATAGTCCAGAAGGAATAAATACAAGGAATACACATTTCAGATTTACCTTCCCTGAGGTGTGGAAATAGATAATATGCTGTAATAAGCTTAGCAGGGAATGTGGTGTTAATAATCCAGCCAATCTGGTCACTTGACACTGTTATTTAAACAGAAGTTGAATAGTGAACCATTGTTAATATTCTGTTCAGTCTACATTTACCCTGTGCTGTGCTTTGAGCCCCAATGTTCCTCCAGAGCATGCATGCATATACACACACACACGCACACGTGTTCTGCCCATTTTCTCTGGAGGTTCAAATTCCTGCTTGTTGCTCCCTTTTGAAGGTTCCTAATGGGAGGGGGTACAGTTAGGTTGCTAATAGTGGAAACGATGCTTTAACATCACACTTCCTTGCTATGGTCAGTTTATGTTAAATCACATGGCCTCATCCTTTGGTTTGAATTCCTATGCAGATTAATAAGAGTATTAAAGACATCAGAAAACCTCTGCTCTGCTGGGCAAGAAGCTTTCTAATTGGGACTTAGCAAGCAAAAATATAAATTGTTACAAATACCCCAAAACTTCCTCTCTGATACACAGTCTTCATAGCGTAGATTGGCAACACTGATAGATTGTTGGATCCATTTCAGCTGGAAGTTTGCCTTATCCCAAAGAGTTTAGGGGAGCTCGTTATGCACAACCATAATTCTTCCTCTCCGCGTGTGTGTTTTGAGCACTGAAGAAAGCACTGAAAAAGTCCTTTCAGAAGAATAATTTGTGATTAAATTTTAATGTGGTAATGCATGATGCTCAGGCAGCCTTAAATTTGTCATTACTTCACTTTCGAGTGCTTGACTTGGCCACCTACATTATTTTATTGTAGTCTCTTTATATATGTTTTATATGTATGTGTGTATATGCATGTAAGATTAAAATGGCTAGGTTGCATAAGAAAAGAGGTGAGGCCATAGGCGCGGAGCTGAAGTGGTCCTTCTTTTACCTTGCATGAGCAATATTTTGGCACCTGAACGTTCTCCTCTGAGGAGATTTCTAATGTGTGATCCTCAAGCTTGGCAAAATTAGCAGGCAACAGCAGAAGATTGTTGTTGTTGTTGTTGTTGTTGTTTATTCCTGAAAGGGAAGAAGGGAAGATGAGTTTCACGGGGTTTTGGGCAATTCCCAAAACCAGTGGGAGAGAGATACTAACGTGGCTCTTTCCTGTCCTCCTGTTACAACTGCAGCGACAGCTCTGTGGCATTCCCATTGCAGCGTTGCCTGTTGTTGCTTTGACAGCAAGATCTGAAAATATCCCATCTCAGTTGATGTTTTAGGTGTTGCCAAAATTTTCTTGAGAAGGCTGAGTCAGTTGAGGAAATGGCGGTTCTTTTTTCTCCAGCTGTTTCTATCTCAACAAAACCTGTGTAGGATTTCATGGAACAAAGAATAGGAGCACCCTTAGGGGCAGCTGCTCTCATCTATTTTTTTTTTCTGGCGCTGATAGGAAGTGTGTGTGTGTACACATGCAATTATCAGCGTTCATTTTATATTACTAGTTATGACATCATTGAAATCACAAGTGGAAAAGCAGCGATTAAATTGCCCAGTGAAGATTCATTCCTCTTTTCTGTCAGAGTCCAGTGGTATATGTGCTGCATTTGCAAAGCTTCTGATGTATATTTCTGGACTCATTCTATTTTGTGGTGATAGCTTTCTATGGATTTTCTAATTATCATGCTTCAAAAATTTTGTATGTCCTCTCTCTATTACTATGAATGTGCAAGTTCAGTAGGAAACCCTCATTAGGCAATACTTGGGTTTTTCAATACCAGTGCTCAGAAGTTTCATGTGTAAGAACTAGTTTTAAATCCCTTGTGATAAAAAGGCGGCCTTCACTGCTTTTTTTTATGGTGATGTTTTGTTTCCTTATGGATCTTTCTCACTGTTTGGAAGCAGGGTTTGTTTACTGAACTATTTCCTTTTTTTTACTTTTACCTCTAACAGCTGGCTTTTACATCTCATTCTACCATGCCTTAACAACATTACATGTCATTTTATCATGCCTCATATCTGCCTTAACAATGTGATGTCTTTATCCTCCTGGTTGAATTCCCCATGCCACTAAGTATTGTCTTTGAATGTAAAGAGATTTCTACTTTTCCCACTCTTCCAGATCATTAATGAAATGCTGAGTAACAGCAGATCCAACATAGTCCTGTGTTACCACATTCAGCAAATTATCACTATTTATGGCATCTTAAAAAGTTTTCAAGCCCCTTGCTTAATGGTCACGCCAAAATCAATGTGAACTTGTTTTTCAGAGAGTGCTTTTCATTGTTTGGATATAATAATGGGATAATAAGCTTGCAGTGAATGCAGAACTCATAGCAGTGGCTTACGCAAGCTTTTGAGGTCTGCTAACCTTATCTTCTACCTGTATATCTTGAGATCACCCTGAATTGCATCATATGCCCTAGAAGAGCACACCATTACATTGCATAAAAATAGTAATACAGTTTTCCTAGCATTTTTGATGTATCAGTGTGTAGTATGTGATCATGAGAAGTTTGTTCTGACAGATTTTTTTATTTTTTTTTTTTAATAACATACAAATGGAATAGCTAGCTTTCTGGCTTCTTTGTCACTAAAATAACTTCTCTATAACGTAAAAGGTATGTTTATCTATAGATATATCTATAGATATCTATAGCCTTTAAAGCCTAAAATTAGATAGTCAAGATAAACCCTAAAGCTAATTTATATGACAGTACTATACAGTTTTAGACAGACACATACTGTACTACTCCCTCTTTTTATAACGGTTGCTGGAAGATAGAAAGATATAATCTTAACTGTTCTGCAGTTTCAAAGTTCAGGGGACATCGATAAAGCACAGGAGACTGTTTTTTAGGTTTTAGGATAACAGAATCGGTTTCAGGTTTGGGATGCTGGGGCTTCTAGATCTGACTATTAAAACAAAGGTCTTGTAACTAGGAGGAAAACAGTGTTTACCAACAATTTCTAAAGCAGGAGCTAGGGGTGATGTGCTTTGTGATTTGTTTTGTGTGAAACAGAGGAGAGAGGGTGTGGGATCCCAGCTGGAAATGCAGTAGACTTAAAATTCAGAATCTAGATCTGGGGTCTCAGTGCATGCTTGGGAACAATCCCACAGTTCAAAGTAGCGTGTCGTGTAGAAATAAGGTCCTCGGGCTCTTCTGGAGAGTGCTCTTCCAAGTCCTTGCATGAGTTGTTTTTGTTTTATTTGTTTTATTTCTAGGGTTTTTTTAATTGCTATGGTAACTTACTCATCTTCCTGTCTTCCCAGCTTCTAATCAGCTCTGCCATCTTAGGAATTAGCCTGTCTTGGGAGAAAGCCACGTTTTGGAGCAAGATTGATTCCCTCTCACCCCCCTTCATTTTTTACTGATCTTTGGTTCTTCTTGTCTTTGATTAGTGCTTCTCACCAATGTACACTGTCACAAATAAAGCCAGGAAGTGGTAGTACCTTGTATGTTCTCCTTTTGGTTCCTTGCCACCAAAACAGGTGTCTTCCTCTCTGATACAAAATTTTCCTAGCGCCAGCTTTGCCTGTTGACCTTGAGCCATACATAGGGCACTCCCCTTTCCAATTACCAGTGCTGCCTTACCTTAGATCATTTCTGATCCCCCTACACCAGCTACCTCTTCTCTACCATTACCTGTCCCTGCCCGTCTCATCCTTTGTAAGTATTGCCCCACTGTGCTGTTCTCTTGTACCTGTTTCATGTCTCTTCTTCCTCCACATGGATCTAACTTGCCTGGAGTAGAGAATCTTGCTCCTTTTTCTTACTAGCTCAGGTTTGACTTCTGATGGAGCTTGTTTTGAGAACTACTTGCTTCACTGTAACTACAGATCCAGCCAAGGGTGCAGTTCTGGGTTGTATAGGGATGAAGATTTTGCTGCTGCTGTTGTGGCATATACCTGCAAGAGTCTTGCTTTGTTTGTTTGTTTAATTACAGCATTACCCCAGCCTGAGAACTAATTTACCAAGCAGAGCTGCCTGCAGGCACTGCAGTACCAGTTGCTGATAGCCCCAGAGATGCTGGCTGTTTGTAATTATGTGACAAGTAGACTGAAATTGTTTTTAATTGTGCTCTATGGCATAATATATGTATGTATGTATTTACTCTGAACATCTGATGTTTTAATAAAGGAGCGTAACTATTCAGCCTCTTGCAGTATAGCAAGGGAGAAGCGTGTGCAGCATTCTCTTCTTTACAAAATTACGGAGGGGACAGTCCCTTGACAGGTAGCTAAGAGTTTGTGGACACTGTTTTTTTCCTTTGACAAAGCCCCTCTTGTGCCCGTCAAAATCATTGATTAGTATCCACATCCAGAAAAGCTCCTTTTGGAGCAGACGGGGGAGGACCATGCTGATGACAGCAAGTCGCCGATCCTCTGGTGACTGTCTCAGGGTGTCTGTAAGAATAAAGGCAGTGTCTTCATTTGGCTTCTCATTTTCAGATATCTCATTCAAACTCTCTTTGAAAGCTAGAAGGGAAGTAGTGTTGCTACTTACACGGAAAACTACAATTCTGGTGCCAAGTGAGATGGAAAGTTGAGGTCTTACCAGGAAGGTATGAGACATTAAGCCACAAACCAATTTACTTAAGGCTGTTCCCTCCAGACCCAGGCAAACTTCCGTACTTGTGGTTGCTTGACCAGTCCCCTGAGGGCATGTTATGCCATGAAGGTAACTGCAAGGAGGGTTTGACTTGCAGTTGGCAATATGTCCTTTCCCATGGAGAACTGAATTGACCCTGTAACATGCCCAGGTGTGCTTCCAAGGGCAGCTCCTGAGGGAGTTGTGTTATCTTTGTTATTGTAAATGTGCTGTGAACTACGAAGCCCAGAGTGGACTGACCAGGTGGAAGTGTGCTTTGTGCCTGACTTCACGCTCTCGCTGTGTCATCTTACACATTCCCCACAGAAACAGAGCAGCAGTATGGCTCTCGTTGGCCTGCTGTTCCGCTTAGCTAAAGCTGGAGTGGGGAGATGCTTACAGGAAAGGCATGCAGGAAAGATGGCTCCTGTCTGGTATTTTAAACCTTGAGTCGTTCATGTTAGTGAATATTTTCAGTTGCGCTGTGTGGAGTGGGAGTTTACAGAGATGCAAGCTGCAGGCTGTTGAGGTGGATTATGCTTGTTGAGGTCTGAGCCTGTTTGGGCTGGTGGATTTTTGCAATTGCTTTCTTAAAATTGTGTAATTTGAGCAAGGTATTTGTGAGAAGGCTTAGGCAGGTTCAACAGAAACAGAAAAATCTTGTAGCATGAGTCAAATTCCTTTCAGTGTTGTCCATCCATGTTGGTCAGACCCCGGCTCCTTTGGTTGCTGATATTCTGGCTGTGGAAGAGCTCCCGCTCATTTGTGAACTTTTTGGTTTACTTTTATTCTCTCACACTGGTTAGTGGCCAAGCTATGTTAAGAGCTGGTGCTTCTCCACTTCACAGAGCTAAATTGCACTAGGCTAGCACCCGGGCTGTCACAGTCTCGGGGTCGTGAGGATTGATAGCGCTGGCATTATGAGCTTTACTGCTCTTCTGTGGCTAAATTCTCAAACTGAATGAGTCCTCTGGCTGAAATTCCAGATCATTAAACCAGCAAGTGCTCCTTGCAATCCCTTTTTGTGACTAAAATCAGACTTCATTGAGTCTGAAGTTACCCTACTCATCCTAAAGAGCCATCTGCTTTGAAATAGTGGAGATGGACGCATCAGGAGGTATGGAACGCCAGTAGATTCAGTAGTTCCAGGGAAAAAACAAACAGCTGTACCGGATGCATGATGGGCATGGGTAAAGAAGTGTTTCACCTGCAACTCCAGCCTGAAATGTCACTGGATTTGGAAAAATTCTGATTTCTTAATGGCTAGTGGTTTACACTAACAGCAGCTCGATTCAGACATTGAACACAGGATGCTGAATCTCCACGGTCAAATCTCAGTCTGACTCTAAGTAGCTCATCTGTACTACTAGTCAACGTCAGGTACCACAATTTGAGCAAGTGGAGAACAAACTTTCTGCTTGTTATCCTTTTAATTGTTAGTGACTTCAGGACTTCCTAACCCAGAAGCTGCATCTTCATATTGTGTTTATTAGCCACTCTTGTGCTCATTGCTTTAATCTCTTTGAAACCACGTGTTACCACAGCAGAGAATTCTGCCATTTTTAGAAATGTTGAGTGAAAAATTAGTGGGTTTTTTTCCTTAAAGCTGCTCATCACTGGAATAGTGTTTTCTCTAGAAAATTGCTCTTCAGCTGACATAAATATCTGAGTTTTCTTACTACCAAGGAATGTCTACCTGATGGCAAGTTCTCTCTAGAGTCTGCACTATCAGTTCTTAGTAAACGGAAGCTTTGCAATGGTTTCAGCCACATATGTTGAATTACCCACTTGACTTAAAAATACACTGAGTACCCCTTATTCACTTGGTATACACTCAAGTTGTGTTTTCTGTTGTCTGCACCATTTTATTTTGTCACAGACTCTCTTTTTTACATGATAGTGCTGCTATAATAGTTGTCTTCCAGGAGCAGCATATATAGAATGACATACTAGGCCAATAATTAGACCCAGTTGAAAAGAAAAAAAAAAAACATTCGGAGGGTTGTTTATGTTGGTTTTGGTTTTCTTTTTTACTCTGAAAATTTGCAATTTTCTCTCACTTCTCTTACCTGTCTCCTCCTTGCAGCATTAGCCACTATGTGCTGGTGATGTCGTTGACCATATTTATGATGCTGATGAATGGACTGGCCCAGCTGCTAACTACAAAGAGACTTGAACTTCCCAGAAGGACTAAGCACCATTCCACATGATAAAGCAATGAATCTTCCTGCCTTGCTCACATCCTCAGGCTTCCCCTTGACCAACCTCCACCTCTGGAATGTAAATATAAGTTAACGGCCTAGAGTGCCAAAATCCCATCCAGGCATCAGAGCGTTCTGCTAATACAGGTTAAACACTGCCCCGTGACTGAAATTTGCATTTAGAGATTGCTGTTGAGACCTAAATGGGCTTAAAAAAGCCTCAGCTTTATTCTCCAAGTGTACATATCTCTTGAAAATAAAAACAAGAGTCCTTTTCAAAAGACATAGGCAATGATTTTGGGGGAGTTTTTTGGTTGTTGTAACTTGTCTGCCAGCTGTTTGTTTCTCTCTCACATGCTCACTCATTAGGAGTTTGCAAAGTCCCAACTTCATTTCATGTCTCGCATAAGCATCTTGCAGACTAAAGCACATATAAATGAAATCAGTCTGGGCAGGTCACTGATTTGTATGTTGCTGATGTGGCATGTGCATTTGAATATCTCTGAAACTGACTTTTTGCAAGCTGTGTCAAGGTGCATGTGAGAGTACGTTGAGGCAGGTTAAGACTGGTGCGCTGCGAGGCCTTTGCTGTAAGCCAACAGCTTTTGGCTAACTTCGGTGGGGACTGCTGCCACTGACCGTGCTCTCCTGCTGCCTCCTGGGCTTGGGTGAGCTGAGCAGTATGCCAGCTCAGGTAATTCATCCAAATGAAAAGGAACCCGATTAAAGAATTGTAAAATAGCATTCAGAAAGATCCCCTGGTCCAGCGGTGGGGCAGGCAGGAAGGCTAGGGCTGGTTGTTTCAGTGGCAGCCCAGAGTTAGATCAGCATAAAGAGCTCATGAAGCTGCAGCTGGAGTGGGTGGTTTGCACAGAGTGATGCCACTTTTTTTTCCTTTCTTTCCTTGTTTTCCTTTCCGCCTGTGTTCTGCTCCTGATTACAAGCGTCAGCCTGGGTAATGGCTGCACTGTCAATTGAATACGGACACAAATCCCTGGCTGTACATTGAGTACGAGTGAGACCAAAGAGCCAGGGTGCTTAGAGGCTCTGCTGTTGTGGGTGCTTCTGGGGACCCAGTGACTATAAATACATTGCACGAGGCTTTGAGATAGACTTGTAACTTTATAGCCCTTTCAACAGCAAGCATCAGCTTCCCTACCACTAGCCCACAGCTGATTAAGTAGCACAAACTACAGTACCCACCTACACCTCAATGCTTCATTGCTCCCCTGAAGTCACCTGTTGCGAGAATTCAAAAAAGAAAAAATTATATCTCCTGCTCAGCAGGGAGGCCTGCACAGAGCTAGGTGTCCTGCCTTTTAAAGAGCATTTTCCATCCACACCATTAATAAAAAGGCTTTTGAAGCAGGTCCCTTTGCATGGTGAAGGAAGTGAGAGTAAAGGAAAAAAACTTCCTTTTTTCTGTGCTATTGTATGATGGAATCACTAAAAATTGTGCTATTCATCGAACATACATAAAATTATACATGTTCCTTTTCCAGGTTAAGTAAAGGAGGCCTGTCTACCTAGGTAAAGACCAGTAATTAGTGTCTTTTGGCAGGATAGATGATGCGTCATGACTCTAAGCCCATTAACATCCCTACATACTATCAGTACCCTCTAAAAACCTTTTGTCATGCTTGCCCTTCCACCTTTTGCCCTTGGAACTCCTGGGGGGTCTGGCGCCCACCTTAGATTGAAAGAATCAGTTTATTTACAATTCATTAAGTAATATAATTACAATTCATTAAGATCTTAAAATAGTCCATGCTTGACTAGCAAATATATGTACAATATCTACTGAAGAAAATAATGCCCAATTCGATAAACAATGAGCAGCCTTCTCCTGTCAGGATCTGGAGAGTCCTCATTCTGCTAACAATTTGTAATTGCCTTGGTACCATTTTCCACGTGCTCCTAAGGGAAATCCTATAAATTATAATAGTATTTGTCAATTCTTGAACTTGATCCTTACGATTTTGATACTTCTTGACTTTGTCTGCCACTGCATCTGCCAAAGATGCTGATTTACTCTCATATCTAACTGTGATGTCTGCTACTAGGGCCTGATCTCCTTTAATGAAAACCAGGTCTGGCTTGTATAATTAATTTTGTTTGTCCTTCAGCAGCAGCTCCTGGAATATTACCCATTCCTTTTTTTTGGTGTCATCCACCCATAATTCACAGTTGATTATGTCTCTTAATCCTAGCATCCTGTACTGCAGGGCAATAACCAGTAATATGTGAACAGGTCTCATTCTCCACCTGCTGATGTCAGCATGATTTGAGTCTCTTGTCTGCCCCTTGCTAAAAATTCTTTTGTGGATTAGGCGTTAGCTCTTAGCTGTAATGTCATGATAAGCTTTCTGTGGGGAATGACTCTATAAAATTCAAGCCAGTTGTTACTGATTTTATCCTTCTCAAAGTTGGAAATTCCACAGCCCTGGGATACCAGCTTGGTCCAGTTCACAAATTCCTGTTTTTGCCAGTTACAGGGTCTAAGAAAGATTACTTTTAGAGTGGGTATCTCCCATTCCAAGGCTAGTTCCTCTCCCCCTAATTCCTCTGATACCATCATAACCATTCTCAGGTCCCAGATAGGTGGAATTTTACCCTTATCTCCTGCTACAATCCACACTCTTTTGAATTCTTTCTCAATACCTTCCTGCTCAACAACTGCTCTTAAGGTCTTGTCTGAACACAGCACAGTTCTATGTAGTCTTCGATCCTGTATGCTGGGGATGAATCCCAAGAGACTGGTAATACCTAAACCTCCGTCCTGAGTGCTGGAACACAGGATAGCATCACAAGTACTTTCCAGAAGATGTAACCATTCCTTGATGGCCGCTCAAATTGCCAAACCAAGGGTTTCTAGGTACATAGCTTTCACATCGGCTTGGTCTGCCAAATAGATAAATTGTGGAATACTATATCCTTTCAAGATATCAACTTTCTGAAATGGCTTCAGTGAAGCCTTCCCAATCCATTGTAACCATCCCTTCACTTTCTCCAGTAGTTCTAGTTTTGCTGTTCCAGTCCATGGGTCAATGCATAAGCCCAAGTCCTTTTCAGAGCTGCTGGGCTCAATCATGTTGAGGGGGTGCCATTAATTGCCCATGAAGGACAGTCGTTGATCGTGTAAGAGTTTTTTGTCAACTGGATTTACGAGCTATGGCACTTCTCCCCTTGCATCTTGAGGCAAGTTAGTTTGCAAAAGACCTCCAAAATTTCAGTATTTTTCTGCATCCCTTTCCATGATCCACTCAACAGTACCAAGTCATTGGCAAAAGCCATAGTTGTTACATTTTTCGAACAGTGTTGGAATCCACTTCCATCCTCCTTCAATTTGCAGAGTAGGGGGTCCACAGGTAGTTTGAATCAAACTGGGGAATTGGATCACCCTGTTTTACACCAATCTGAATCCCAATGGGATCTGACTGTTCATTCTTTAGGTCAATATGAGTACTGATGTTATGATACAAGTTTGTAATCAGGGCAATAATGTGATTGTCCATGCTCTTCTGTTTAAGAGCCGAAATGATGCGAGAATGGCTTATGGTATCAAAGGTTTTGCTAAATCAATGAAGACTACCCCAGGGGCTGATGTTCCTTCTTGGCATTATGAATTAAAAGGTGTAATAATTCCAGATTTTCTGCACATCCCGATGACTTTATAAACCCCCTTTGTTGTGTATTAATGGGACATACTGTAGTCAACCTTGCTATTAAAATCCCTGAGAACAACCTTAAAATGGTTGATCCGATAGTAATTGGCTGCAAATTGTTGATATCATTCTCACACTCTGGTAAAGCAGATTTTGATATTAACACAGTCCAACATTCTCTTACTATGTCCAGTACAATACCAGATATCAACCATAGATTGAAAAGTTCCATTAATTGGGTATAGTGAGGATCTGTTGTAATGAGATCTCTCCAACTAAGCCTGTCTAGTCCTAGTGCTGTGTTCTTACTCATCTCTTTGATGTTTTGAGAGATCTCTTTCACTGTGATCATGGCTTCAAATGCCAAGTTGTGCACCTGGCCAATAGTTCTGAAGGCACCTAGGCCCTTGAATGTTCCCAGCAATTCCCATCTTGACTTGAACACCTTGTCTACCTTGCCCAGTAGTATACTGCATCTCAGGGATTCCATATAGGCTAGGATGGTACCGGCAAGTTTCTCTCTATCCAGGTAAAACAGCCACTGGAACTGTAGGAATTGCCCTGGTTTCTTGGCCCTGTTCTTCATCCACTCCTTTAGTGGTTCAGAAGGAGCAGCCCTGTGGGCCATTTGGTGCTTCCAGCCTTGGCTTGCTTTCAACTCAGTAGACTTCATAAACAGTCCTCAACCACATCATCAACCAATATTGATGGATCTCCCTTCCCTTTGATCACCTTTTGAAAAGTTCCCCAAAGAATGGGCAGCTTTTCAGATGTCAGCTAATTGGAAATCACACTTTGATGATGGGGCCTCAGTCCCCCTTCTACACACAATTCGATGTCCACGGGATGTTCTCCGTCTTTTTCTAGATGTTCCTTCCCTCCATTCTTGATCTTTTTCCCTTCTTTTCACCGGACGCTTATGAATTCCTCTTATCGCTTAACTATTTAGTTGTTTTGGATGGAATAGTTCTGCAATCAACTTGTTGATGTTCTTACTCCCATTGTGCTGCTTATCCAACTTCTGCAACAGCTCCACCTCTTCCTCAATCCAGCACTGACGATGTACCCCTGTGTCACACTCCCAAACTTGCAGCCAGGCCTTCCTATCTGGGAGCTGGTACATATGGTACGAGATGCTGGCAGTCAAGGCTAGACATTCGTCATGAGGGCTGCTCCGATACTCTTGCCATCTGGCATTTGGCTGTGGTCACATGTCTGTTTAACAACCTGGAAACTAGTCATCCCTCTGCAGGAAGTTTGGCTGGGAGAAACCAGTCACAAACCTCCATCTGCTTTTTGAGTGCTAGAAAAATACCATGTCATGGGCCTGCAGTCATTCACGGAGCTTTGGAGTGCCTTTTGAGAGTGTCCGAGCACTGGAGGGAGTCACTTTTCCGCTAGGTGTGGTCTGGTGGTCCAACTGGGCAAGTTACTAGCACAGCTGGCCTCAGTCACAGAAGATATTTCACATTTGTTACAGACTGTACTTGCAGACTTGCATGCCAGAAGGTGGGCATGTGCCCACTGCTGGTGGTCGTACCATACAGCCAAGGCAAGGAGCAACCATGAGCAGGTGGAAAGTTGCTGCTGCAGCAAAGACTGTGTGTAAGCATGGGGATCTGCCACGCCTGTTCTCCTGAGATCCAGTGAGTGTCTGCTATGGAGACCTATCCCCACCTCAGCCCCAGCCTACAAGGTGCACTGTATCGTTGCAGGGTACTGTATCATCAGCTTTGTGTGACCTAACTGATGTCTTGAGACCTCTGTCTACACCACTGTCATTTCAGTACGCACAGCTATGGGAAGCTGTACCATTGAGCATCCCAGTCTCCGTTGCTGGAGTGATTTCTTTGCAAAACTACTGTTTGTAGAGCAAATTCACTGATGGGAGCAGCCGAACAGCTGGTGTTGGTGTGATGGGAAGAAATTGACTGAAAAAGTGGGAAGGTGGGACCCACAGGGCTGCCACCCTGAAGGCACACCTTCTGCAGACATGTCAAAACTGCTTGTTATCTATGACAAGACCGAGCAGATGTCCTACCTACCAAGTGAAAACACTGGAGGTACACTCTGTCTGGTGCTGCAGGCTCCGCAGGAGAATGCACAGGAGCTCAGGCCTGATGTCTTTTCTTACCACAGGGGGCTGGTAATAAAAGAGCATCTTGCCCCACTGCATCTGGTGCTGCTCATCTATGGCAGTAGGAATGATCCATATGCTCTGGTACGCAGGCAAGTGGAAATGGCTGTCCAAAGTACGACCCACATCAATTACTCTTTCTGCTTATGGCTTCCATAGTGTCTCTTCCCACAAAGTAGGTTTTGGTTTTTACATCCATTCTTGTAAGAGCAGAAAGGGGACGATGAGCACAGGGGAACATTTGCAACACGCGCATTGGTTTTTCCCCAGTGCTGCCCTGCAGGGGTCTGTTCTTGTTTGCCGTTTGCTCTGGTTGGGCCATAGCGGTAGCAACCTTAGCTGACCTTTCCCTTTTCCCCGCTGATCCCTCGCATCTCTCTGCCATTTGTGAATTCCGTTTCTAGCCGAGGCTGCGGGAGTGCTGGAGAGCAGCTCTGGTGGAGAGGCAGGATTGGCTGTTCTATTCCTGTGTCTCCCCAGGGGAGGCTCTTGCTGGAGTCTTGGCCCTCACTTTTGGGTTTACTCCAGCACAGGGAGGTGTCAAAAATTCTCCCACTCAGCTACTTTACACAGCCCCATGGGGTGTGTGACAAAGTCGACTCTTCCCTCCCATGGATATGTGTTCCTCTCCTATCCAGAAACAAATGTCATCAGCAATAAAAAGTCCTCCCCAACCTTAGGATCTGAGGTAGGGAATAACATTTGCGCTCAGCTGAGTTTAAGCTTTGTTTTCATCCACATGTGGGGTCTTCAAGCATTATCCCTCCTCATGGGGCCCAGAAGACAGGACTCAGGCCACAGAAAGGTGGGCTCTGAGCCAGCAGAGCCTTGCAGGCCAGTGCAGGTATCACCCAGCCCCTGTTTTCAGCTAAGGGCAAGAAGGCAGAATTACCCCGAGCCCTCCTGCCTGCCTTCTGTTACCTGCAGCAGAGTTGCAGACTCTCTGACTCCTAGAGTAGGTGAGGTTCCAAGCAGTGAAAACCTCAGGCAGGGAAAGGCAGGTTAAAGATCGACATTGTTATTTATGCCTGGGGCTGCACATTTTTATTTTTTTTTTACATATACTTATTGTATTAAAAACCTCTGCAAAGCTTATATCTTCTTGCTTTCAGAGCCATGGACTCCTGAAGAGCTAGCTGTAAACCTGGAGTGCCCATCAGGTGGTGTAATGTGAGAGAAGCTGTACTGAAGAGCAGCTGATACAAAGATATTTTAATCTTCAGCGCTAGGAATTGTTCTCTGCTGTTGTGTTACCAAGGCTGTACACAGCAGCCTTTTGATACCCATCCAGGGAGTGAGCTGTTCCTTCAGAGACGATGAAGCTTAGATTGTATCAAGACCTCTTATGACTCAAACTAAATGACTTCCCCTTCCCCCTCAGAGAGTAAATCAGATTTTACAAGCTTTAGCAATTTCAATACACGCCGTGGCTGTTAGTTGTAAGACTGCTACAGCCTTCACGTTCTTGAATGAGAGCTAAGATATGAATGAACATTCATGCTCTTACCTAAACTTTGCTCTCTAGCATCACCCTTGAACTGCGATGTCTGGTTTGGCCAAGCCACGGTACAAATGTTGTTTCAGCTCCTACCACCCCAGCTAATCTGTAAGGGTGCGATGCTCATCGCTTTTCAGAATGGTCTGCGTGAATCCTGCAGTCCCTTTTCCTGCATCTCTGGGATGGTGAGGGTACTTCTCTCAGATGCCTTTGGCAAAGAGGATGGGAGCATGGAGGGTGCCAGGCTTGCTGCTGCATCCTGATAGATGTGGGGTGCTGTGAGCACGAGCCAGCTGGAGAGAATATTTTGGAGAGCCACAGTTGTGGTGGGGAAGGGAGAACATCTCTGCCTTGCACCTGCTCTGGGGTGTGCTCTGTGTCACAATGGTGGGGCAGCTCCAGGTGCCTCCTTCTCTACCATTGCATGGCTTTGTCCAGCCTTCAGGCAAGAAACTTTGACTTTCTTCTCCTGTGTCTTGTCTTTGGGCAGCTGCTTTTGTGAGCTGCCGTGGCTGGGGAAGTTTGGGAACCTGTCTTGCACTGCTGCCACGTGGTGGGACAGCCCCAGGTCAGCCCTGGTGGTGAGATGGAACTGACCATCACAGCGGCTGGTGGTCACCAAATTATTTACAACCCTCTCCTCAATGACTCTCTCCTGGACTGGTTACGTTAGTAAGGATGTGCAAGGTTGAATCCAGTTCATCGGCTTAAAGAGGCTCTGAATTCAGCTGCTTCCTACAAGGGCTCCCTCCTCACCCCGGGGCAGGGCACAGCATTTTAGCATTCGAGGAGGACTGAAAAGGGGAAGAAGGCTGAAAGCGTGGTACTTGCCCCCTTCCTGTGACCTTTGAAATCAAGCTTGTCAATATTTTCTTTGTTTGTTTGTTGATTTGTGCTTGGCAGCAAGCTTCGTAACTTTCGACTTTGAAGGTGGGTAATATCAAGTGGAAATAGGGGAAAACACACCTTATTTTGTTTGTGTTTTATTTTCCCTGTGAGTTGTAGGAGCGAATGCCGTTTTTTTTTTTTTTCTTTTATTTCCTTTAATGTTACAAAAGGTGAAGCTGACATAAGGGTTTGCCTTTCACTGGGACCAGTACCACTGACAAACCTGTTAATGGCTGAACGTCATCCCATGCATTCTCTGAGAAGGGGAAGAGAGAAAGCACCATGCTGAGATCCCCAGCTGAATGTGCGTGCAATGGGAAACGACCAGTGACGGAGCCCGCTTCTGCTCTGAATTTCTTGCCATCTGCGGCCCCGCTTCTCGGGGTGTCACCTCCGCTGCAGGGAGATCCTTACTGGCCTGAATTGTCCTGTGATCCAGTGTACAGGCTGCCAAGTCCCGCAAGCCCTGTGCTTGGGCCAGTGGCCGAGCAAGGGACAGGAGAGTGCAGAGTCAGGCCTGAGGAATTTAAATTTAAATCACTGCAAGTGCAATCACACCTGGGTCCAACGCTTTTGCCTCGCAGCAAGACAGGAGGAGATATATAAGAAAGCCATGTGTCACTAGCACAGCTCTTCGCTCTTCTCGCTGCCTCTTCTTCCTCCTCCTCAGGGGGTTTGCAGCATTGCTCCAGCAGTAGCTGCTCGGGCCCCACCCCAAGCTTCAGGAACCACAACTGACCCAAACTGTGTGTGTCCAGTAACAAACGTTGCAAAATTGAACTGCTGGCATTTAGGGTTTGGGAAATCTCTGACCAAGACCTAAATTCCACTAATTAAACTTAGCTTATTGCTCTTACAGAAATGCTAAAGGACAAGGCATTCTGAGTGCAGTTCTCATATTGACTTTCTGTGGAGTAACCTTTATATATCTCAATAGACGTGGCTTTTTCATTATTCTGTTGTCTTGGCATATCAGACAGTGCAAGGCAAAAACTGCAGAGTGATTTCAACAGGGGCTGAAATTTGGTGGTATGAGTCCTGGTGAGCACACAAGCAGAGACGGGCTCTTGAAAATGTTATTCTTTTATTTTTGTATCAATTTCCATATTAAGTTAAGAGGCATTAGAACTTACTGTACAAAGCACTGCTATCCAGAGCTATATTTAGCTGCTCGGATGTTTGTGTCTCCATCTCACCAAATCTCCAGAAATGAGTGGATTTTTTCCATCGGGGGCTTGGAGTAGGAAGCTTCTTATATCTGACCTACTGTGAAAGGAAAATGCCCGTTTCACTGCCCTGCATTTTTTCATACAAGCGGTATCTTTCTGTGTCTCTTCTAACCTACTTTAACACATTATATTTCCTTTAAAATGCTACAAACTTACTTGCTTTAATGTAACTCGGCAATTGACTGGTATTTACGGCCAAAAGTAGAAATGAAACGTGTGTGTTGTTTTTAAAGGATTACATAGTGAAGGAAAACCTCCTAGCATTTGGGATGACAGCCAAATCTTCATCTGGGACCTGCATCGAATGCAAGCCTTCCGAAATGTTGTCGCAAGCTCCTCCATTTCCTGGGGCTTTATTTCCCTGCCAATCCCAAAACATTCATGCAGTGAACCCTGCCTAAGATTTTTTTCCCCGAGCGTGGCTTTTGGCGGTTCCCCATGAGGGTCCCTCCTACCCTTGCTCCTTTGCCCATGTCCTGAGCAGCCCAGGACCGGAGCTGCCAGCCTGGCTCTGTGGCAGGAGCTTGGGAGCGTTCGCAGAGTCAGCACCGGAGCCCAGGATGGTTCAGGGGATGAGTTTTGTCCTGTTTGGTGGGTCATGATGGCAACCAGGCCATCATGGGGGAGCCTGTTTGCTTGGTTTGCTGCTTCCGTTTGTTTGTGTAAGATACATATTTTTTTTAATGATACTTAAAGCTGAGGGTTTGGTGTTGGGTTTTTTTTTTTCAATTAATGATTGGGAGACCAGCTGGTGGCATTAATTCATTTTAATATGACTCAATCTGAGAAGTGCTTAAGATTCCTCTTAGAAAAAGTGGCTGACTGCATTTTTTTTTTCAGGCAGTTTGCTTGACAGAGAATAAATTTTTACAAAAATTGCTCTACAGAGCAAGGGAACAGACTCTGTCATTTTCCCTTCCCGGTACTAATTTCTTGCAAAAGTACCTGACATTTGGGGAAAAGCAGCCTTTTCATTAGTGGATGAGTGGAAGGCCCCACGGGCAGGAGCGCAGAATAACTGGCTCTGCAATCTACAGAACTGCAACTAATTGTGTTTTAAGGCTCTATTTCAGCAAGGCGCCATTGCTGCCTATCATTCCGATACAACATATTGAAACTGAATGGCAGCAACTATATTTTCTCTCCTCTTGTAAAAACTTCTTTGTGAAAAATCACGGGAGCTGTGAGCTTTCTGAATACGAAGCACCGGGTCTCAGGTAAGTGGAGGTGACATTGCCCTGCAGTTCACGGCAATTAACCTCAGCGAGGGAAAGGAAAATGAAACTGGTCACTTGTGTTTGGGAGAATTACCTTGTGATACATTGCAAATACCCTCATCGTAGGCAGTTACTTAACTTAATCTGTGCCACAGTTACGCAAATATGCTTATCATGCATTTGACAGCTTGCTCCCGTTCTCGCTCTAGGAGTGGTGGTGTGTGTAAGATGGATCGATGTACACGCTCCCAAAGGCAAAATGTGTGATACTTGTCAGGTTAGAGCTAAGTGGCGTTATTTATTTGTTTATTTTGCAAGTCTGTGAACTAGCTTCACTATTAAGAAGAAGAAGAGAGTAATGATTCTGTTTAATTAACGGAGAAGTAACTTTCTTGCCAGTCCTAAGTGCCGTTTGATCTATCTGAGATGTCACAGGACTGGAGAACTCCCGTAAAGGGCTGAGGAAGCATTATTTGTGCTTGGTGCGCGGAGCTTTATGAAAGCAATTTACATATTTGCACACTGAAGCATAACTACCAGCACATAAGCAGGGTGATAAATGATTAACTATAAAAGATTGACAGTTTGGGCAAAAATCCAGAGGAGCACTTAAGCATGTGCTTAACTTCAAACAACCTGGCTCTGCTGACTGTGGTGGGGCAGAGTCAGGTCCCCTCTTATGTTCAAGAAACTGCTCGTGCACTTCAATTAAACATGTGTTTCAGTGACCTGGAGGACCAGAGCCTGGATAAGAGAGCTTATAAAAGGGAAGAACTTTCTCGTACAACACTTGCATCAGGGTGGCAGCAGTAAGTAGGACTGTAAACGGACCAGAGCTCATCATGGATGGAGCATCCCCAGCCCCTACTGATAAAGTGGGAGTTGTCAGTTCTCTAGCATTTCTCAGATTCAGGACAAAAATAGAGGTCTTCCAAAAGCAAAAGACTAATCTGCCCATTTCAGAGCAGCGTTTTGTTCTGTGCATTTTGTTCTCTTTTGTTTTGGTTTTAATTCAGGGGAACATAAACATATTAAATATTTTATTGTTCTGTGAAAATTTCATTCTGCTTTGGCCAGATATTGCTTTTACTAAATGGCTTAATTGGAAATGGAATTAGGCCAAAAAAAGCCAGAACCCCCAACCTCCCAACAAACAGTGTTTTTGTTTTCCGGTAACTTGAAACTTCCCAGCGTTCATCCTGCACTGGCCTCACGCTACCCACCAGGAATCCTGTTACTAACTTCGCTTCATCACAAGCCCCTTTCTTGCAGTGTACTTGGAAGTTCCTGAAGCTCAAGGTGGAAAAAGCTGCTGTGAGCCACAAGTGTTAAGCAAAGGTTGAAGGACCAAATCAGGGTCATTCTGCTGAAATTGGTTTTGGACGCCACCTAACAAACTTCAAACTCTGCGGGAGTGATTTCATGTGCCTGAGTGAAATTTAGCAAACGACAACTACAAGTGAAGTCCACTGCTTTCTCCTTGTAACCCTGCTAAAAGAGAATATTTGGGCTTATATCACTGTCAGGAACCTGTGCTCCTCGGGCTACCGCTTCCATCTCCAGCAGATACCTGAAAGCAATGGCTGCTCTGCGTGCATCAGGCATCCGCTCAAGCATGAAACCTTCACAATGATCCCTGTATGCTTTTACTTCAGCGCAGAGCAGCACACGCTACTGTTGCGCGTTCTTTGCTTTTTGGGAAGCTTTTTGACTCCATACTTTTAATTATTTTTTTTTTTTTCTTTATTTGACTTCTCCTGATATCATTTCTCTTAAAGTATGTATGAAATTCATGGTGGTTGGGTGAAGCTTAATTAAAGCTTGTCAGTGTGATGGTTTCTTTCATTCGGAAGACATGCAGAGAGATGATAAGCTCATTTTTTGGAATCAAAATGAATGGATTCAGTGCCCAAAACATAGGCCCTGGGTAATTAACAAGAAGCAGAAAAGGATGGTGAAAGGATTTTTCTAGGGCCCGAATTCAGATCTAAGCAATAAGACACCATAACTGGAGCGTGTATTTTCCAGAGTAGCCAGGAAACAGACAGAAAAAAGCAGCTAGAAAGTCCTGGAGACAGAAAAAAGTTGGAAATACAATCCAGAGAGAATGGCTGAAAAATCTCTTTACAGGTTTGAGTGCAGGCTAGAAAATGAGAAATTATCTCTGGTTTGGTTCAGACCATCTTCAAGACTTTTGTATTTCTTTTTCCTTTTTTCCTTTGCAAAATCAACAGGATTGCGTAGAAATACCTGAATCCCTCAGCAATTTCTCCTCCTAATGGAACTAACTTGAAAGACATTGAGCGATTATCAAACAGCATGACGTACAACTACTATGAAAGTAGTCATATTTTTGTAGTCAGAAGGGAGGGGGGCCTAGAGCTTTCCCTGTATCTGTTTAAAGCATCAAAATAGATTTTATGCTCCAGTGACGCATGGATATAAGCCAACAACTGCCAAAATCAGCAGGAATTTCCCAAAGCAGGTGGAAAGCAATGGATCGAAAGGTCGATCACAGATCAACAGTCAAAACACACTCTCAGGAAGGTAACTTAAAGGCTGGTTGTTACAGAACTCAAGGGCCGAATTCGCTTCACAAGTCTGTTATCATTCCTCTTTTAAAGCCAGGTTTGATACACTGCACTGATATGGAGGCTGCGGCTTTGTGTATAAGAGTGACGTGCATGTGCAATTACGGATGCCACGTTGCTGTGACTTTTCCAAGGTAACAGGTCTGGTTGAAGTGATGAGCTGACTGTCCTCTCCTATGCAACCCACTCCACTCCCTCCAGCCAAATCCTCCAGCTCCCGTGGTCTCAAATTTGTAATCCCAACCTTCACTCAGAACTCTTTGTATATTGGTCAACTCATATGAGCATGGGCAGGAGCAATGCCCAATCAGCCATGAAGAGAGAAAAATCGCTGGCATTCATTTTCTTAATCAATCCTGATTCCTTGGGGAGAAGGTACGTTGGGGCGGATTTTGTCACTAGCGAGTTAACTTGAGAGTGGGTGAGGGACGTGGAGGAGGAGCTCACAACTGTGCCATCAGCATTACTGAATGGTTTGGGTTTGCTTCTGTTACTAAAGGAAAACTATATATATAGTCTTGTGTTGGATTTTTTTCCTCTGGACTGAGGCAATTCAGAAATCAGTAAATCAGGTGAGTTCATATCAGGAGAGGCAAGTTCATTGTTTTCTGTTTTAAACCAGTTCTTCTATGTTTTGTCTTGCCTCCAAAGTCCTTCCTACTTCCCAAATGCAAGATAATGCTGGCAGGCAGCATTTCTAATATCAGCCAGAAAAAGATGTAATGATACATGTTAATTGCAGTTTTCCATTTCATATGCTGAAAGTAAGAAAAGGGAGGAAAATAAAAAAAGATGTGTTGATGGTGCCCCATCATCATCATATTCTCTTCAGCTAACACAGGAGGAGGATGCATAACCTGGACAGAAACTAACTATATTGACTTCTGTTATTCCTCAGATGGAGCTGGTTTTCAGTTTGTGAGCACAAAAAGCTTTAAGGAATAATGCATAAAATTGCTATTATCTTTGGAAAAGGTAATATTCAGCTGGCTTGGCCGTTATGTAGGTGAAAGCACGATGGGGACCAAGACTGCCAAGTACATTTGCATGAGGTTAGTTGAATCATCTAAGCCAAATGCCCCCCCTATCTGTTTCACCCTATGCTCAGATGCTGGGGAACCTGAAAGCAAAAGTAGCAATGAGGATGCAACACTGCATGAGCAATTCCATTATATTTTTGTGATAAAAGAAGAGGCACGAAAGGGCGGGAAGAGTCATGGGAAATGCTGTCAGGGAAATTGGCGGCTCTGGGCTCTGCCACAGTGTGTGACCTCGGCCACCTTGGTAAAGTGTCTGGGATCACTTTTTTGCACTTGATTTCATTTTGAACAAAACTTCATGACACTGAAATTCCCACTGCAACCCACAGCATTTGGTAGGAGGTACAGCCCGCATCAGTACTTCCCCTGTGAAATGGGAATCGTTTGACAGGATGACCCACACTTTACCCCTTCTCTGAAAGGTTAATAGTCTATCTGGACATGAGAGGCAATTTCCTACCAATGCCTTTGTATTGCGTGCAGCAGGAATCTGAGCTTGGTTGGGGTGTCTGGGAAATGCAGCAATGCAAATAACACACACACACACCCCCAGCATCAGCTAAATGCCATTTCCCAGATTTTGATCGCCTGGTGCTGATATGGTCACAATGGTACTTGCTGGAGCTGAGACCGACACTAGCCTTCCCAGCAAAACACTGGTATGTGCTTGCCAGGATGGATGGGGTCTTTTTGCGGGCTGGTTTTGTGGTGTTCTGAAGCCTTTGTAGGCAATTTAGATAATATGTCCCCAGGACATTGTGCTTTGGAAAACAGGCATGGGGACTGGGGCGTGTTAGCTCAGCTGCAGTTTTATTAGCAATATGGGACACGAAATAACACAAAGTTTTCATCTGGCCGTAGAAATGCCTAAATAGAAGTACTTTACGACTTCGGGAGTGTTACATTCTTGTCTTGTTTCCGCATCTGCAGATAAAACAGATGAAGCAAATTAAATTATGCATGCACTAAAGGAATGCATTGCTAGCCACAGCCTTTGTTAACTTGCCTGCAAATAAATAAACACAAATAACTAGAAGATGTATCCTGAAGATTTTGTAGGTTGGGGTGAGGTTTTTTGCCTTATGCTTATACATGTAATATGTATGTGTGTGTGCATCTCTCTGTAGGTGACCCATCAGCCATGCATGCTGCACATGTTATCTGGTGGGTCTCACAGCATAGGAGAAGCCACATGGCTGCACATCCCTCATTTGCATTCCAGTTGTATACAGCTTTGGCAATTCGTTTATGCAACTAAATGTATGCAGTCATCAATAACACGGTCCGCAATAAGTCCCAATTAACGTTGCCGCAGGAATCTTCCTTCATGTTTGTGCTTGCTTCTGTAGATTTAAACGCTCAACCTTAATGATGCATTAAGGTTGTTTTCTTTTTTTTTTTTTTTTAAAAGCTGTGTTTGCAGTATAAAGTCCACAATTTATTTTCTTCTCTTTGCCCAGCAGGGACACTTTTTCCACTGACTCTTTAATAAGAAACCTTCATGAGTACGAAAGCCATTTATCTTTATTAGTTGTAGATTTTGCTCATCACCTCTTACATTTATGAATTAAATATTTATTGATTTTTTCACAAAGAAGAATGCCCCACTGCTCAGGAAGAACAATTACCACCAGCTACGCCCAGAGAACCATAAGCAAAACAAACTTGCGTTACTTCTCTTAAGTCATGTCAGAAGCGGCAGGAACTGAATCTTTCTTTAAATGGAGAGCCTTGTGGGGTTGGGGTTTTTTTTTGCAGAAACTGGGCCATGAAAGAAGGGCTTGCATTGTTTGTTTAATTTGTTTCATTTTCTTTTTTTTGCTTTGTGATACAAGCAAAGGTGAAGGAATTTTTGTTCTCTTTCCCACTTTTTGCTTGTAATCTCATCGACAGACGAAGAGAACTGATGAATATTCATCCTGTCTGATATTGTGTGAAACCTATTCAATTATAACAGAAAGTGATTAGCTTACTCTCATTTTTTCATGAATTACTTTTAAGGCTCAAAGGACCAGTGCGGTCAGCTATCAGGTATTACTGCATCAAGCCTACAGCTCTAACGGGAAGTCACTGAAGAAAGGTGTGAAACCCCAAGCAGAAAACTTTGTGTTCATGTAGCATACATGACAAATCCCCATCACCTCAGAAACTATGCAGCTTGTTTTCAGCCTAGATGATGTACTTTCAAACTGCAGCCACAGGATTTGATGCTGAGTCTCTATCTGTAGCACAGAAACCCCCCCACCAAGGAAATCAGTCTTGGAAAATAACTTAAAAATTGTTTCCCCTCCCCAGCAATAGCCTGTATTGTCTGAGGCTACATTCTGGGAGCAGAAGACCTGGCGGAATCTGGGCAAGGCTGTGCCTGGCCACGTCCCCTGGGTGCCCAGGCAGGGGACAGCCAGGCAAGTGGCGTTTGCTGACCCACTAGCCACTCGTGCCCAGTCTTGGCCACATGCTTTTCCCTGGGATCTCTTATTCTGCTTTTCCCTGGGATCTCTTATTCCCCCAGGCTGCTATGTCACAGAATCATAGAATCATTTAGGTTGGAAAAGACCTTTAAGATCATCAAGTCCAACCCTTAACCTAGCCCTGCCATCCCACCACTAAACCATGTCCCTAAGCACCTAATCTCGTCTTTTAAATACCTCCAGGGATGGAGACTCAACCACTTCCCTGGGCAGCCCATTCCAATGCTTGACAACCCTTTCAGTGAAGAAATTTGTCCTAGTAACTAATCTAAACCTCCCCTGGAGCAACTTGAGGCCATTTCCTCTCCTCCCATCGGTGGTTACCTGGGAGAAGAGACCAACACCCACCTCGCTACACCCTCCTTTCAGGTAGCTGTAGAGGGCGATAAGGTCTTCCCTCAGCCTCCTCTTCTCCAGGCTAAACAATCCCAGTTTCCTGAGCCACTCCTCATCAGACTTGGGCTCCAGACCCCTCACCAGCTTTGTTGCTCTCCTCTGGACATGGTCCAGCACCTCAATGTCCTTCTTGGAGTGAGGGGCCCAGAACTGAACACAGTATTTGAGGTGCAACCTCATCAGTGCTTAGTAAAAGGGGACGATCACTTCCCTACTCCTGCTGGCCACACTATTCCTGATACAAGCCAGAATACTGTTGGCCTTCTTGGCCACCTGGGCACACTGCTGGCTCATATTCAGTCGGCTGTCAACCAGTACCCCCAGGTTCTCGTCCACCAGGGAGCTTTCCAGCCATTCTTCCCCAAGCCTGTAGCGTCTCATGGGGTTGTTGTGACCAAAGTGCAGGACCCGGCACTGAGCCTTGCTGAACCTCATAGAGTTGGCCTTGGCCCATTGATCCAGCCTGTCGAGGTCCCTCTGTAGAGCCTTCCTACCCTCAAGCAGATCAACACTCCCGCCCAATTTGGTGTCCTCTGCAAACTTACTGAAGGATGCGTTCAATCCGCTCATCCAGATCATTGATAAAGATATCAAACAGAACTGGCCCGAATTCTGAGCTCTGGGAAACACCACTTGTGACTGGCCACCAACTGGATTTAACTCCGTTCACCCCCACTCTTTGGCCCTGGCCACCCAGCCAGTTTTTTACCCAGCAAAGAGTATGCCCGTCCAAGCCATGAGTAACAGAAGAATGCTGTGGGAAATGATGTCTCATCAGCCTCATAGAAATTCAATTATTTTTGAGACTTATACCTCTGAATTTAGCTGAAATTGGCTTTGAAAGAGAGGCAGAGAGGGATTGAGGAAGCCTTCCCTCCTGAAGACACAGGCTAATAACTCTGGCCTCTCTCTGCCCATCCTTCCCCTGCCCTCCCTTATCGCAGCCTTTGGCAGTTGGAGATTAAGGACAACTTGTGCTCTCCGGTAGAAATCACCTACGTAGATCACCCTTTTCTAGGCAAATACTGCCTCTGGGGCAGCAGCCCTCTGCACCTTGCGATCCAAATGGGCCAAAACTAAGCCCATCCCGCTCTTCACTACCGACTCCCTTGAAGTTGGCAGGGTGCCCCGAAGACCTGAGCTTTGATTTTTTTTTTTCAGGATTGAGGGAGTCTGGGCAAGAAAAGGGACCTTCTGTCCCGTGTGGGCTTGACATGTGCGAGAGGCTCCCCCGCTGGGCTGGGCCTGCAGCTGGAGCTCGGCTCCTTGCCAGGGAGCCCCACGCACCCGCCCTTCCTGAACACAGGTGCAACTGTAATTGCTTTTTTCCCACTTCTTTTTTTTCAGCTGGGCTGGCACCACCTGTGAGGTGGGATCACCCTAAGGAAGGACACGCAAGAAAACACGGGAAAAGGCCCATTTAGGGCTACAAAAATGATCCGAGGGCTGGAGCACCTCTCCTATGAGGACAGGCTGAGAGAGTTGGGCTTGTTCAGCCTGGAGAAGAGAAGGCTGCGGGGAGACCTGATTGTGGCCTTTCAGTACTTAAAGGGGGCCTATAGGGAAGACGAGGACAATCTTTTTAGTAGGGCCAGCTGTGACAGGACAAGGGGTAATGATTTTAAACTAAACCAGGGTAGGTTTAGACTGGATATAAGGAGGAAATTCTTTACAACGAGGGTGGTGAAACACTGGAACAGGTTGCCCAGAGAGGTAGTGGAGGCCCCATCCCTGGAAACATTCAAGGCCAGGTTGGACGGGGCTCTGAGCAACCTGATCTAGTTAGCGGTGTCCCTGCTCACTGCAGGGGGGTTGGACTAGATGACCTCTAGGGGTCCCTTCCAACCCAAAACATTCTATGATTCCCAACTTCCTTGGCTGAGGGAGGCCTTGGGTTTAACGCTAGTGGAGCCAGTGAGCTCAAATGGCTTCATGCCGGATGCAAGTTTCAGTGGGCTATCACAAAACATGCTTTTTGCCAGCACTTTGGGGTTTACTTTTCCTTTTAGAGGAATAGAAATGTAGGGAGGAAGAAGCCTTTCCTCAGCAGCACTGTTGACACAGTCACAATTTTCATTATCTGCACTTTTCTTCTGCAGCAGCAATAAATGTCGCCTCCCTCCTGCTCCTCTGGGCTCTTCTGACACATCAGCCAAATGCCCACAGTGAGATTGCCACAAAATGTCTTTTGACAGGAATGGCAGCTCCTGCCCCGCAGCTACTATGGCTGTTGTGAGGATCGGTGTGAGGACGCGCATGGGGCTAACGCCGAGGCAGTGTCAGGCATTGGGCCTCGCGCTGTGTTCCTCAAAACTCTTCTTGCCGGACTTCTCCTGCTTTGCTTCTCCCTGGGGCTGCAGCCCTGTGTTTGCCGTTATCTCCTTGCAGCGAAACACCTCTGTAACCATCAACTGAAAGGCAGCAGAATTGAAAAGAGATTTTCGGTGTGTCCTGTCAGAGAAGGTTTGGGTTAATGCTTTCTTGCCAGGCACAGGCCATCCAAAGCTATGCTCTTAATTAGTCATACTCCTATATTTAAGCTCTACTGATATCTCATCTCCATTTTATTGTTTCTATGGCAGGTAAATCCTTTCTTTGCAAGGATCTGTGTCTGCCAGGGAGAGCCAGGGGCTCTGCAGCAGGTTCATCGCTGCCTGTCAGAAAAGGCCCGGCTCCTCCTGACAGCGAGTGATATATTCTCCGGTGGCGTCAATCCAGTTGCAGCTTCACCCATGTCAGGTCTGTGATGAAAGCTACGCTCCTTTGCCACCTCCTCCTCCTCCTCCCTAGGACTGACTCTTTGAAAACGGTGGCTGGCTTTCAAAAGCTGGTGGTTAAAAGAGATAACAACATGCCTGCCCATGAAAGCCAACCATCCTGAATGAGCTCAAAATCTGATCTAACCTGCCTCTCTCAATGGTATTTATAAACACTGCTTCCCAAGGATTAGGCAGCCCAGCCTGGCTGCACTGATGTAGTCAGTGAATGCAGCTGTTTATATTTTAAACTTTCTGATGTAGCAGGGTTTTATAAAAAAGTCACAAGGTCACACTTTTTTTTTCTTTTTTTTTTTTTTTGGCAAAGCCTCCAAAGGAACAAGCAGTATTTCAAAATGTGTCTGCCTCCATTTATTTAAACATTTCAGGATGTTGACGTCATGTCCCCACCCCTCCCATCCCAAACCTCAGCAAATATCAAGATCTGTCTTCAGAGCTGTAAGAAAACCAGGATTCATTCTACAGACCAGAGCCTGGATGTAAATTCCTGCAGCTGCACCCACAGCGGGCATGCTGAGCTGTTTATCACCAGCTGATGAGCTTTAAATGGGAGGGGAGGTCGCTGCTTTGGGGCAACTCATGTGTGGGCATGGGGACCACAGCCCCACTGTCAGCGCCCTGCCAGTGCAGCCCTCCAACATGCACCCAACAGCCGGTGTCCATTGCCCACGCTCTGCTGCTTGTAAGGGCTGGGGGTTTCAATCAGGTCTGGCCAAAATACAGCTGTTGTACCCCTCCAGGGTCATGAGCCACTCAAACGGGGTGCCCCCAGGATATGTGTTTCAGGTGGCCTGTTCTGAGCGAGGGGTTGGAGGGTGATGGGAAGCAGCTGGGGGCTGAGGGCCTGCCTGCTGAGCCTAGGAGGGGGGAGGAGTGTGGGGGGCCCTCCTGGTTGTGCTCTTCCTGATGGCTCCCATGTTGTTGTTCTTCCTCCTGCTCTGGGCTCCTTCAGGTAGGTGTCCTGGGCTCTTGCTGTATGGGGAGGGTTGGTATGTGGCTTTTATCACGGGCGCAGAAAGGCTTCCAAAGCTGCTCTTGTACCTGTGCTGGATACCCTTTGGGCTCAGGGTCCTTCCTGCTCTCTTGCTGCACATCAGAGGGGCTCCCGTGCCTGGCTGCTGCTGAAGGAGGTGTCCTCCTCTCTGCCCTAGCAGCTAAGCAGAGGTCTGTGCTGCTGCTTTTGTGATCCCCCAGGCATTTTTTTTTTCAGCTGTTGTTTGTTGCAAAAGAATGCTAATCCTGTGATTCCACCCCGGTAGGAATGGAAACCCTTGTCGTTTTGTGTTACTTAATGGTCAGCATTTTCACTAGACAAGATTGAAGGCTAGAGGATGTTTACTTAGGACTGTGGGCATGTGATACTAGAATAAAGTTCATAAAAGAAAAGAGCTATTAATATTTTACTTAAGTACTTTTATGGCTATTTCTGCAACCCAGCTAGCTTTTTGGGGTAGTTTGTTAGCTGCTGCCCCTGGGGCTGGCATATTCTGGAGTGTTTTCTGCTACCTCTTCCTCTAATTTTAAAGGTGGCTGCTAGAGAAACTTCTGGTTGCTATGTTCCTTCATAGGAAAACTTTCTTTTCTTCCTGGCTGATTGCCTCTTGGTGCCTGTGACTGATCCCTGGGACCCAGCTCTGTGTTGACTTGCATGGCTTTTGTCTTCCCCTGTCTTTCAGGTTACTGAATTTACATTTCTATTGTACCTCATTCCTGGCTTCAGGCTGTGTGCTTTGCTTAGGAAAACACTGTGGTGTGACTCTGTAGATTATATATTATGAAAAATGTTAACAGTACAAATGCCTTTTATGATTTAGAATTCATAGCTCACCACAAACTTTGTGTACAGCCTCAATGCATAAATATTACTAAAGGATGACCTGAGGTTGTGGTTCCCAACGTGGTACAACCCTTGGCTCCCACTCTATTAGATTTTTGGGACTCTACCTCAACCAGCTATGGAAGAGATGGTGAGATCCCCATAGCTGATGAAGAGCAAATCCCATGCTCATTGCCATGCTCCTTTTGACAGCGTGTTGCTGCTTTTGCAGTGACTTTTTCTACATTGGTATCTTTGGCAGACGCAAGCCCACAAAGTGAGGGACTTCCAGTGCCCAGCTGGTGGCCTTCAGGAGAGGCTTCTCCAGCCCTGGGGGGTTCAGGGCTTAGTGGTCCCCTGCCAAGACGATTGCATTTTGCTGCCATGAAAGAGACAGCACAGGCTAATGGGGTCTCCCAAGGAGGAAGGAGGTTGCGGTATTTGCCAAGCCTATTTCTCCTTGGGCTTTATGTACAGATGGGTGTTGAGGGTGCACATGCGGTCTCTCCCTGTCTCTCACAACCCGGGAGGTTTCCGCAGGACTTGCCTGATGGTCCTGTGGCTGTGACCCTATGGAGAGCTGGCTGCCCTCTGCTGAGGCTGCAAAGAGTTAATGCTCCTAATTTTGTTGCTTCGATTAACCCCTTGTGTTAGATGGGAAGTGCCTAAAGCACATCTCCCTTATTCCCAGTCCTGCTCCCAGTGAAACCAAGTGACAAAAATACTGTTTAACACCAGCAGAACCACAAGTCTCGGAAGTCTCAGTGAAACTACTGAGATCAGATCTGGGCTGAATAAAAGTAGCAGTTTGGGCTAATTTAAAGAATCTCTTTTTTTCAAATAATACTTTTAAGGAGTTCGAAGGGTGTGGAGACTATTTTTTTGATCTACTTTGAATTAGAAAGAGATGGCAGTGAAGCTGGTAAAAAGTATAATGAATTTTTGTCTGAGAAATGATCATATTGGCAGTTTTCCTACATACGTATCTATAAAGAAAATCTAACAAAAAGCCTTGCCATTCCCCAAAAGCCCAACCTATTCAGAGTTCACTTTATGGTCTTTATAAAGATAGTTTGGAAAAATGCTTTTAACTGAAAGGCAAGGCTAAAGAGGAAATGTTTTGCTGAAAAGTTATTTCTCTCCAAAAAAGTAGCTCTCCTCTGCCTAATTTCTATATTTAAATTTTTATCAGAAAAAAACCCCTATTTTTGCAGGAAAGTTTCTGTGCAGAAACGTTGATTGGTTCAGTACAGGAGTCGCAGTCTCAACAGAGGGTAACTCTTTGCTGAGCCATATTCCAAAAAGCAAGCCTCCAATTTTCTTTTTGCTGCAAAATACTCCCTGTCATTTGCTGAACATGCCTGCAAGTTTCAGGCTAACAGTTCTGTACGGCAAAGCTGTGCTGGGGTTAAAATAGGGCTTTACATTGGAAAGCAACTTGTGAGCTTCTGTCATTTTTCTACTGCGTCTTTATAATGGATGTAAATCCATGATATTAATTGTCAAGGTGGGTCTGAAGGACTCATTTGTCATATCCGTTTACATACATTTGTTTGCTCTTCTCAAGTAGGGATGATGTGCGTAATTTGCAGCCAAGGCTTGATTCATAGATGATAAAGCAGCCTTGAAATGTGTATGTTTGCTTGATGTAACCCTTCTAAAAATAACTCACAGGATTAAAAATCTCTGTCAGAAAGCCAGCTAAATGGTAAAGCTAATAAACTCTGCCAGGGCCCCAGGCATAGGTTGTCACCTAACAAAGAGTTGGGTTTGGTGGACCTTTAAGAGCAAGCATCTCCAGTACAGCTCATGGGTTAGTAATACTATGATGCAACTTAAAGACATTTTAGAAGCATGGGCGGTGGGGAGGGAAGTCAATCCAAATATCTTGTGGTTATTATCTGCTTGAAAACAAGAGCACTGAGAGCGAACTCTTGTATCGGCCTTGGGGTTTTAAGTTTACTGTGTTAAAACAGGAGAGCAGTAGTTTTGTAGCAGTTAAATGCTAATGCTTTTCTTTCTGAGGGTAATCCTACTTTAGCATTTCTAATTTACAATTAAGCTAATTTCCATTAGAAATCATACCACCCTCCTTCCAGGTAATTTCACAATACATTTACAATGATAAAGGCTGAAAATGAATTGACTTCTCCTTATGCCTGAATGGGTCCAGATGGGTGCTGGAGCATGAAGACAGGCCTGTCCTGGGCAAAGGGTTCCTCGGCAATGGGCAACCCAACCCCTTTCTCAGTTGCTGCAGATAAAAAGGATTCAAGAGCTGTGAGAAGGCACAGGGCTCCCTGTGAGATCGGGCTCACGGTGTAGGATGGGCTGCAAAGCCGCTCTAGAGTCCCTGCTCCCCTGCAGGATGCACATGGGATGGAGGGCAGTGGTGGCCCTGATGCTCTGCCATGAGGGAGTGAGCCTGGGCAGGTGGGTGATAACCCAAGTATGCTTGGTTGCTCAGGTCCAGAATAGGCACCCCAGATACTCGGGTCAGCTCAAAGGCCCCCTGCTACGCAGCACCCTGGGGTTGCAGAGGGGGAGCCAGAGCAGGGCTGGGAGTCCCGGCTGGGGACACCATGGTGGGTGCTCAACCATCAGGCTACCATACAAGGGGGGACCACAGCATATGAGGCCTGATTTTGGTTGCCACCACTCTGCTTTGGCACTGGGGAAAGCCCTGATTTGGAAGGGTGCAGAGATAAAGTACAAAACCCTTTTCCCTCCTGAAAGCCTGGTAGAAGATCAAAACATTCATCCTGCCAAATGTTCAGAAGGGGGAATTTTCTTGTCCTCTCTCTTGATCAAAAAGTTTCCTTCCTCAATTGGCTTGCTGGATGACAGCGTTGGTAGTAAATTGTTGCCCCTTTCATCCTCATGGGTCAGTCTTTTAAAATCTAACTCAAATGGCTATACATGGAAGCATGTTTTAGTATAGTAGTTCTTACATGTGTTCTCAGAAACATCAACTCCACGGATATCCACCTATTTGAGTTTTTAAATATTTTTAAAATGAAAAAAGCCTGGACAAACCAGCCTAAAATCAGTTCTAAACTCAGAATAAAAATGAAAATTGGAAAATGCATTCAAAACTTTCATAATTCAACATTTCTTGATTCTTGGTATTAAGAAAAGAAATGGAACTCAGAGTTATTGGTACTGCAATCTGGGGAGACTATCTTCCAGAGAAGCTGGGAGGATGGATCTGAAAGAAGGTTTTGCTTTTAGTTGTTCGCCCGTCGCTCATCTTAGCATGAGGTCTGCAGCTGAGGAAGCTGTGCAGTTTGTAATCTTCTGGTCTGTTGGGTTTTTTTCTGGGAAAACGGTTTTAATAAAGGCCAAATTTATTACAACACTTGAATGCTACAAATCATCAGTGTCTTGTAAAGCTCCATTTTGATACAGACATGAAAACACAAAGGCTTTGGGGGCTGGACTTGACTGCTCCGCACTATTTTCTCCCTCCTCATCTCCCCCCTCTTCCCTTCCAGAATCATTGATGCGTCCCTAATAGGAAAAATGCAAAGTGTGCAAGTTGTCTTGGCACTGTGGCTCAACATCTTGTCATGTTGCACTATTCTGTTGACTCTTCTACACAGGGAGAGCGCATGAAAAAATCCCAGCAGCACTGTTCTGGGTCAGGCAACCACAAAAGCAATTCTCTTTTATTTTTTTTTTTTTTTTTTGGCTGTGGGAAAAGAGATTCTACAGAGATGGGCATCTCAGAGCTAATCAGCTGGTTTGACTTAAAGGGAGCTGTATGGAGGAAAGCCAGTGGCACATTGCAGGCCTAACTGTGCTCAGATTTTGCTATTGTTTCTCTTGCCTGCTTTTTGGATGCAGAAAGAAAAGAGGAGCTGCAGAATTCTGCTTCCAAAAACTGGGTGTATTGATTGGTCATAATTATCTTATAAAATGGGAGGGGATGAAATAGGGAAACTTGACCCAATTGTTCTCAAGACTTCCGAGGGACAAATGTAATTATTTTGGTATTTCGTGGTTATGCCCTGCACTGAAGTCCTTCAGCTACATGTGTCTGTCCATGTGTTTTAATTTAAGATATTTATAGATTTCCACTGTTGTGGTAGCTGTGCCTTTCACAACCCATAATTCAGCACATCACTGAACTAATATCGGTGATGACCCCCCTCTTTGCAGAAAGGGAATAGAGACAAAACATATGCATTCGTTGAACTTGGAGGGGGTTTCTTCCTCATTTAAAGAAACAGATTTGTTTTGGTATATGTTTTATCATGTTTAATCTATCTACCCAAGTCTTGAAGAACCTCAGCACAATGATTTTGAAACATTAAACGCTATCCCAGTGATGCTCCAGCGCTTATAGCTCCCAGCTGCCTTGTACCCACATAGCTCCTGTAACATAGCCTTAGCGCAGTCTGCCGCGGGTAAGAAATGGGACCCAGTCCTTTCCAGAAGCAAGGAGTCCTCAGCAAAAGGAGACAAAAAGGCTCAGCAAAGAAGTAAAGACTTTCATCCCACCCTTTTTTTTTAAACTTGATTACAGAAGGGTTCATAGCAGACCTAAGGCAGCAAAAGCTTCCTAACTTCTTCTTGTTGGCTGTGGTTTTTGTAGCAGTGCTTTATGAAAACAAGGGTGCTCTCTCTGTTCTACTTAACAAAAGCAACAGCAAATCACCAGCCTGTTAAATTGTTGCTTTGTTCACGTGATGTGTGCCTGCTGAAAATGCTTAGGTCAAAATAAAATGGAATAGTAAAGCAATGTGACTGCTAATGGCGAGAAAGGGCACGAAGAACAACGCAGTAGGATATTAGAAAACATTTGTTATAGGCTTGATTGGAAAAGTATTGAAGCTAATGGTGCTATCTGCTTCAGCAGACCTGGATCGGGCTGTTGCAGAAAAGCGTTCAGGCTCATTCTGTGGTTGCTTTATATGCAAGAGATCTGCGGTTTGATGACTGCGATGGAGGGATGCCTCAGGGGGCTTTACATGAGTCACTTGGGCATGAGCAGCAGCCTGGTCACACTCTGTTAGAGCAGGGGCCTGGGATGATGCTCTTGGGGGTCATTCCCTACTCTCTGCTCTGAAACCTTGCTTCAGCAGTTCTGATACTGCAGTGATCAGAGTCCCTTAGAAGTTTGCATGGTTATAACTGTTCCAAGCCTTGATGTTGACACACTTGTTTCGCCATTAAAGTTTATACAGGAGCAGTTGGCCCTCCTTTACCTGAAAGGTGTGCCAGACAGAAAAGGCCTCTGAAGCAATTCTTGCCTCTGTGCTGGAAATCATTTGGGTTCAGGCATGTTAACGCTGTCTTGTTGGAGGTCTTTGGGCTTCCCAAGTTTGGCTGATCATCAGAGGCGAATCTTTCCTCCCTGGAGCCCTGCAGTAGCACCATGTGGTTCGGATGGGAGCCAGATGCTTTAGGCAGGGCTCTGGGTCGTGGCTCAGCAAGCCATATTGCATCCCTGGAGATCCGCTCTGCTGGGGACCGCAGTGCTCAGGCACCCCCAGCATCTCTGCTGAAGTGGACCCTGGGACCAGCCAGACTTGCCACGCTGCTGGGCACAGGCTGGCCCTGGGTACCTGGGGCATCTGGCCATGCTGGTGGTGGGAGGGTGCCGAGGGCACAACTTGCCTGTCTCTGCCAGGCTGGATGGATGGCTTGGGCTCCCTGCTGCGCAAAAGTGGGGAATCTCCTCCTGGAGCCGAGCTGCTTGGGAGTCAGTCTTTGGTGTGTTACTGTGTCGGGGCAGATAAGTCTCCCAAAGCTTGAGCTGAGTTTTCATACAGCCAAGTTCAGCCCACAGCTGCCCTAGTCTGCAACTGAGCTGAGCCATCACTGCACAGCTGAAAGTTGCCTCTTGATAATTTTTTCCCTGCTATGACAACACACAGTTTAATACCGGTGCCAGTGTGCCCCCATGAGCATGTGCTGCCTTGCCTCATTGCTCATTTAGCAGTGCCTAAGCTGGGAGGGTCCGGGCCTTCACTCCCTGTCTTTTGCCTATCATATAGAAAGGTGAGGTAGGCATTCATGTTATTTGTTTTTTCAGTGAGGGAAAAAAAATCAAAGGTGATTTCACCACTGTATTGTTAGCTGAGGTCACCTTGCCTCTGCTAGGGTCATATCAAGACGCCTGTCTCAAGGTAGCATGATGCCTCTGCAGGGAAGACGGAGATCCTGCAGGATTTTGGGCCCTTGGACCAGGGAGGCTCCTAACGCCTCTCTGCCCCACTCTCAATTTGATAAAAGGGAAATTTTCCACATATGAAGTCTGATAGCTGTTCCTCTGAAATATTTAATTCCCTAATGGGTAAAACTCATCCCTTTAGAGGTGACCATAAAACCTGGATAACACGGCTTTTGGGATGCTGAGGTGATGCTGTGGCTGGCTCACAGTATGAGAGTGGATTACACCCTGGTGTTGGCAAAGCCTTTTGAAACTCTCTGAGGAAAGCACTCTAGATTCATAATTCATAGGATTTAAGGCCAGAAGGGACTATTAGATCATCCAGCCTGACCTGTATAATGCAGGTCATGGCATTTTGCTGCATAATTTCTGCTTCAGTTCTATAACTTCTGTTTGAGCTACAGTTTACCTTATAGAGGAGCATGTAGTTTTAATTAATCCAGAAATTCAGATTTATTTATTTTTTTGTTATTCAGTGGTAGTTTGGTCTAGCAGCTAATTGCTCCTAATGGTTTGTGATGAGTGAAATAAATTGTATCTTGTTTCTAAGATAAGTTTCCAGCCCTTAGATCTCACTACACTTTTGCCTCCTAGAGTAAAGAGAAATATCTTTTTAACATGAAAGTTTTAGCTATGAATTACAAAATCCTGAAGTTCAGGCTCCTGAACACTTCAAATGGACACAATGAGAAAAGAATCTCTGTGTTCCTTAGATGGATCACACTTTTTTTTCTCTACATTTATTATGCCTGCGGAAAGGACTTGGTATTTGTGGAAATTAACAAAGCAAATCCCTTCTAATACATTAGCAAACACAGCTCAAAGCCTGTTCTTCAGTCAGGTGGTGGAATGGTCTCCTGCCTTGGGAAAAACCGCAGCTGAAATAAAAATTGGTATTAGAGCAACGCAAAGCATTTCATCAGACCTCAGACACAGTTGAACTTAGCCTTGGGCCAGAGGCTGAGGGAGTTCATGAACCCCAGCTCGTGCTGGCAGAAATTCAGCTGTGAGGAAATGTTGCTTCTCCTCCTCCCATGACAACTTGCACCTCTTACTGCGCTCCCCAGAGCCGCCTGCGCAGGGAGGACATGGAGGGAGAGAAAAGCAGGAGGAAGCAGTTTATATCTCCTGTCACCACTCGCGTTTTCCTGGGGGAGGACTCGGTTGCCCTTTCCCACTTTTCCCTCAGTGTGTGGGGATGGCATGAGAGTGTCTGAGATGCAGACTGCCTCGTATTGTCCTTGAAGGAGTTTCTGGGATGTTGGATACTAAGCTCCTGTGACGCTGAAAACATGAAGTGTGGGCCTGAGTTAGTTGAAGAGGATCCCTGTTGAGGTGGTTGGCACATCCGGTTAGTCACTGTGAGGAAGAGCCGCATGATTAGCAAGTTTGGTTTTTTTGATACAGAAAGCAAATTTGGAAAGAGTAAGGGTCATCATCTCTGATAGTTATGCAAAAGGTGCTGGATACCTACATAACTACTTGGATGTTCAGGTTTCCTCCAATAGATGTTTATGGATATTCTGCCTGGCTTTCTATTTTGGCTACCTGCCCTAATTTTCCTTTTATTTTCCAAATTCTTCAGCTACACCTACACAGGAGAAACGTGCTCTGATAGACTGGTGTCTGCAGCATGTAGGACAACAAGAAGCTGGTCAGGAGTGAAGCACCTATGTGTCGCTGGGTTACCACCAATAGTTGGCCATCTACATGAGGGTTTCTACCAGCAGGCCAGACACCATTGCGTCTTCAGTCCTTCACGTCCTATTTCTCCCATTCCATGGGGCCGAGAGGGTAGCAAGAGATCTGTTCAAAACATCCCCTTTACTTAGCAGGTGCTGGTCCTGTAGTACAGAAGTCCTTGGTGGCTCTTCTGGGTGCAGTTAGCACTCTCTCAGCTGGAGCTGCATTAGCAGGCTAGTCCCCGCCTGCAGCTCTTGACAGCCCAGTTGCTTTTTTTTTTTTTTTTTTTTTTTGTTCAGGCTTAGCCCCTGCTGGCTGGTATATAGCCCTTCTGAAAGAAACCAACCCACAGGGAAGCTGGAGAGAAAATGAGGTACATACAGGTGATCCTGGAATTCATAGGTGTGATGCAAGGTACGGGGGGGAAAGTGAACAGCCAGCTTGGTTGAAAAGCTCACGCCATAGTTTTGTGAAGAGCCACCATAAAGGAGATATGCCTCTCTTCCTCGGCTACTTGTTCCTGCCCTCCTCTTTGTTTTGGCACAGAAGATGATGTAGCTGGAGATTAGGGTGCTGCTCTGGCTGAAAATAAATGTGAGAACTAGCAGTCTGCTAAGTTGCTGGCTGCAAGTTGTGAGCAATCTGTACAGAGCTTGCTAAAAAGGTGCAAAACCCGGTGCCCAATCTGTCCATGAAAAGCAGGTTTTACCTATCTCCCCCCTGGCCACGTTTCTTTCCCCTGGTGACTGGATGCAGAAAAGCAAGCTGAGGTCCTGAGTCCATAAATGTTTTGATAAACCAGATGGATCCCTTGCCAAGCCATCTGATTTTACTTAGTTTTATCTCCGCATTTCTTTTACAGCCAATTTCTGTTGTATGTCTGATGAAACCGTAGTGCTACTATCTGCTTTGGGAATTGTCTTTCCTGTGCATTGACTGGCATGTTGGCAGATGATCGAAGGCCTCAGGCTGCTGTGTAAAAGACCCAACAGTGGCAATGCCTGCGGAACTGTGGCAGATGCTTTGGTGTTGCTAACGTGGGGTGCTGGGTTAATGTTAGACCATAATGCGCACAAACCTAAGTGCCGTTGATTTCATTGAGATGACTGGCCTGTAGTCATCGCTCAGATCTGAATGCTTCATAATATTACATCAGGCATTTCCCTCATCCCACTTGTAACAATTTCTTTGCGATGAAGAGGCCTGTGTAGCACTTGCAGAAGGGTGTTTTATGTGGCTATTTGTTTTCTGTAAGTATATAAAGAGATATCCATCTAGATGTATAATAAACACCCTATAAAGCAGCTTGACTCTGCATGGAGATTTGCAGCTGTGTTTACGTAGCCTGACACTGCAATATCCATACATCATCCCTTCCTCAAGGAAGTCTTGCTTCTCTTTCATCTCTTCTTGCCTTTTAAAGGCTCTGGGTTAGAATTTACTTTGCTCCCTCATGACCAAAGCTTACCATCACCCCGTTGCATCTGCTTCTTAGCAGATGTTATGGAAACATGACAGTGTAATAAAGTGTCGTGCTAACTTGATCCAAGCGCGCTTGGAAGAGGTACACTTGAGCTTCAGCACCACTGGTGGGAATGTGGTTGAATTAATGAACATCTAGGTCAGGTTTAGACCTTGTTTTCCTCAGGCCAGCAAGCTGTGAGTGTCACAGTCTCCTTGGCTGGAACTGGGCTTGTATGAGATCATTAACACGCTCTTCCCCAAACCTCTCCAAAGATGCTAACAAATTAGCAAAAGCACTCTTCCTTTTGTGCTCTGCTGGTATTCCTTGTTACCAAGGAATGGGTTCTGCAAAATTCATCGCTGGAAAGCAATTCATCCTCTCTGTGGGAGTCTCAGCACTGCAGGCACAGAGCTCAGACCTTTCAAAGGAATTCCCACCTTCTGGTTTGATTAGCAAGGCTTTGACTTGCTGGGGTTTTCTGAACTCGCTCCAGGAGCTCAGCTGGGCAGAGCTGCCTTGTTACTTGGTCCTGCTTTCTTGTGTGAGGTCTAGGTAGGGATTAATTTGTTTGTTAGAAATCATGCAGGACCAATGGAGCCTGTCACTGTATATGTCCCTAGGAATACCTAAATAACATCATTAGACTACGTATGCACGTGTGCGTATGCATGCACGTGCTGGTGCAGAAACACATAGACACAAGCTTCTCTGATACTAGAAGTTTCCTGCAGGTGGTAGGAAACTTCCATAGCTTACGTTTACCGCTCATTATTACAATTTGCCTTGCAGCGGCAGTAGGTAGAAGCTCCCATCTCCTTGTGCTGGGCATCTTCCACACACAGAGGCTAAAACTGTTCCTCTCCAAAGAGCTGGTGCAGAGTTTCCTCCACAGGGTGTCTGTGGAAGGCTGTGCCTCCTCTCCTCTGCTGCTTTCCACTTTCCTGGCTGCAGCGAGGCAGAGGAGGCGTGAGGATGGAGGGCAGGAGCCCCGGCAGAGGCTGCTGGGCTGCAGGCCCAGATGTCCCTTCTGGCAGCTGGTCTCTAGCGTGATGCCAGTTGTCTGGAGATCTCTCTGGGTGGCTCCCGGGGAGGGCAACGTGAACCACAGATGAAGCTGAAGCTCCTGCCTGGGTCAGGCAGTGGTGATTTGCAGCAGATCGAAGTGGAGCGTGAGAGCAGGCTCTGTTTTCTTCTTCCCAGCCACCCCCCCCCCCCCGAGCTATAAAACCCTGGGTCATGCACACTCTGGGGCTCCTTGGGCTGAAGGATAGAAAAGCAATTGAGCTTGGTGTGCCTGATTTTTGCTACCCTTTGTGTTGCACATGCAAACTGAGGCTTTGAGTGAGTGGGATAGGAAAGCTGTGTTTATTTGCTGGCAATTCTCCAGTGCAGAGTTACACTGTATGCTTCCCCCAGAGATCACAAAGTATTTTACAAGTCTTACTAGCCTCATTTTTGCAGACAGAGATGCTGCAGTGAAGGGAGGGGGTGCTTCCCCCATAGGTGGATAAGGCAACCTCGGGGGACTCTGTCCAGAGGGAGAGGGCTGTTTGCTGAGATTTAAATCCACAGCAATGTTATACAGACTGAAAGCATAAACTTGCCATTAGCCTAATGTAAATAGCTCTTCCATATGCTTGGTCTACTCATCCAGCATGTTTTCAGTTATGCCTATCATGCTGCTAATGCTCAGCAATGTCTGCAGAAAAAAACTCAGAAGAAAAACAGTGCTTCCCTTTTCCCGGGTTTTTCCCCAAACGATCTCTAGGAATTTAACTGTGATTCTTTGTCCTGGTCAGGAAATGCCCTGTCAAAAATGATCATCCATCAGTGTGGTTTATATCTCACAGTGCAGTTTACAGGGGTATGCGCTCAAATTGCTTTATTCATGATGCTTATGCCTGATGTCCATATTTCTAGACTCGATAAACTTGTATTTCATAGTAGTTCCTAGTGTGTCCTGCAGGTGAAGGCGAAGATTTCTGGGTTGACCCCAAAGCAGCCTTATGAAAAGAGAGCACATTGGAGAAGTGGCTCCCACCATAGGCCCTGCAGGCTGCCCTTGCTGGCAGCATGGGGTTGCCTTCACAGTGGCATGGGCAGGATGCCTTGGTTGCTCAGGGTAATGAAATTATGGCTGTTCTCAAATCTCTGTATGATCGCATGTCTTGGAGTATGTGTGCTGCTCCGGTTTCGTGGTCTCTTCATTCTTGCTGAGCCATTGCAGGATGCTTGCCCTTGCTTTCCCCACAAAGCATCCTTCGAAAGGCAATCGGGCAACGTGTAAGTCACAAGAAATATTGCAGAAAATTTCCACCAAGAACTTCCAGCAAAATCCTTCTGTGCTTCTTCTCTAACTATAGAGCAAATTGCCAGTATAGGATGAATTTTAAAGTTGGGTGGTTTTTTCTTGTTGTTTTAATGGTTTTCCAGCCCTGTTTTAAGCCCGATGCTGTTGTGACCATTTACACACACGTGTGCCAGATGGGACCATGTAGCTGAGTACTTGCATATGCTTTCTGTAACAGTATGGTGTTTTTTCTGTGCATTGATCAGATGGAGATTCTCTCTCTATCCCTTTTTGGTGTGCTCTTCCTCCCTGCCCTTCTGCCACCTACCCAGCAGTCCTGTGTGCCTCTTCCTTCCCGCTCCAGTGCATGCTGCAGCGACCCAACGCCTGATCGCCCTGACCTTGCTCTCACTTCTGGGACCTGGCTTGCAGATTCCAGCCGTCTTTACTCGAGGAACGGCAACCTGGCAGCCCTCCACTCTGCCTGCTGGATCTGGGCCAGCTATTTATTGTGAAACTTTTGCTCCTCTTGGACTTTGCAGTAATTTTCATCCCCCTGGGTGATTTGCCTAGTACCAGGTAGAGAAATCCAATAAAAGGCCCTGGGAATTTGCTCTGTGCTCAGCAACACATAGTTGCTACTGAGTTGAATCCTGTTTCTTCCACAGCAATATACAAGGGACTGTAAAACCAATAAAAGGTACTTTAACCTGTGACTGCAAATATTTTGGTGGGACTGTGCAGCAGGGAGAAAAGCTACAAATGCTGGGAATTGAGCCAGGGTCCAGATTTGAGGATCGGTAAGAATCGTTAGAAGACAGGTAGAAGAGCATTAATTTTACTCTCCGCTTCACTTTTGGACCAAGACTGAACTTTTTTCCTATGTGTTGCTAAGGCTCCTTTCCTTTACATGTATTTATTAAAACGAGCCAAGCAAGCTGAGTTTCTCTGTTGTCCGCGCTGGCCTCCACTGCTGCATCCCATGCAAATATTGTCCCCACAGAATGGGGCCAGGCTGCATGCTCTTTGCCTCCCCTTCGTGCTAGTGTAAATGGCTTCAGAGGGGCTTCTCACCGAATAATACCCAAGGCAAGGGGAGCCAGCGCTTTAGATGTATGTCAGTTAACTAAGTGCTTTACGCCAGGTTACAGAAGCCTTGCTTTTTGCACACAGGAGAGGAACATCCATCTTGATATAGCAGCTCTGGCAGAAGCGGCAAGCGTGCGTGTGAGCTGTTCCTCGGCATGGAAACAGCTGCTGCTGATCTATGTCACCCCATGCACAAACCACTGCTTGCTTCTATATATTTTAATGCGGAATGCGGGAAATCGGTCAGAGACTGAGGTAAAATTCAAACCTCTGAAGGCAGCAGGTCAACTGGAAAAACACCGTTCTCCTATGTTCCCCAATGGCCATGTAAAGAGGTGACCCACAGCTTGGAAGGCGGATGGCCGCAACCTCACTGCATGGACCTTTCACCTTTGCAAACATGCGTTAGGTTGGAGGTGAGGATTTGCTCGATTCCCACGGCATTCGGCATTGAGCCCCAGCGGCCAAACAGCCTGGCAGTTCTGGGGGCCGCGTGGCCTCCTGCTTAACAGACACCAAAGATCATCGCTTAGGTTCAAGGCCAGCCGTGGAGCTGCTGTGTCCCCATCCTGAGCCAGAGGCTTGCTGAGAGCCCCCAGTCATGATCCCCAGCTGCAGCTCTGCCCTGTAGGTCCCGGGGCCGCAGAAGCTTCGGTGCCTGCCCTGGCACAGGGACGCAGTGCCCCATTGGTGCATTGGCTTCCCTTGGGAAGCACCAAGCTGCAATTGTTTTCAGGGTGTCCTTGGGCACCTCAGCCCCACTCGGGTTCACAGTGCTTAAGAAGTAGCAGATTTGCTGGTGCTTTTTACTGCAGCTGTGTTCCCAGTCTCGCCCTGAAAGCTGCTTGCAGGTAAGAGGGTTGGCACGCCTTTTGCTTCTCTCCCTGAGCTGGAGTCTCCCAACGGGCACCGTCGCGTAAGGAGGGGAGCTGGGAATCGTTGCAGTGCTGTCCTCCTTGATAGTGTCTTGCCGTGATCTTGGACCTTCTTAAATGAAAGGTAGCAATTTCCCCTTTCATTACCCTTGATAATGTTTTATTAGTAATTGCTGTGATTGCCTATAATTGCCTGTGTTAATGCTGTGCCATGATTGGCAAGGTTCAACTTAAGGTTGATTTCTGCTTGGTAGGGGGGAAAAATGGCTGGTTAGTTTGTCACTGCTGACTTCCATAATAATGCGCTTCAAGTCAACTAAAGCCACAGCTTAGGACAAGGTAGTTGCATTTAGGATGTTGGACTAAATTTGGCTTTCCAAATTAAGTCTAATGTCTCTCTTAAGCTAATTCCAGGCTACAGAGAACTTCCAGAAGTATCTGGGCCCCCCAGGGAGTACATGCTGCATTATTCAACCATGCTTTGAAGAAGTGAATTATGTTCAAGAACATGCCCATCACTAACTGTGAGCTGAATTAAGTAACAACCAAGTACCAGAAAACTTGCCTCACCTGCATGGGGAAGCAGTTGGTTCCTTGGTTTGACATTTTTACAGACACCCCACCCCCCAAACCCCAAGAATTTCTATTTCAGAAAGCCCAGGCAGAGAAAGAGGGAGGGCAGCTGTACAAGAGCACTAGCGATTTATCACCATGTGAAATAGATAGAAGAAATCCCATCCCAGAAGAGGACTCCATGGATTGGTTTCCCAACAGAAAGCAGTGTCCTCTCCTTGGCCCCCAGACAATATGGCAATTGAAATAATTGCTACTCAGGTATTTAACAGAGGTGTTTCTGGGTCAAAGCCTTGCTACAGCCTGAGCTCAGGGAGTTTCAAGTTCAGATCTCGATTCTCACCCTCACATTTCTCTGCTGGGCTGAGCCTGCTTCTTTGGAGCTGCTGGATTTTTGGATGTGTTAGGAGGAGGTTTTCAGGGGGAGAGCGGTAAATGTAAAGGCTGTGCAGAAAGGAGTGTGAAAAATGGCATGGATGCAGATGCATTCTATAGCATGCCTCTGCAGTTCATCCCTTCAGTCCACGTCAGTTCCCTCGTACAGATAAAAACTCAGGACTTAAACCTGCAGTAATTTAGCATGTATATGCGTGCATAATATTTGCTACCTCAAAACATCCTTTCATAGAACCTGATGGGCACTTTTGCTGTATGCAAACCCATATGCCTTACAAAGCTTTGCTCTTCAGGTTTCCCTCCCAGGTTATTGGAACAAGGGGACCCTTGGTGGTTACGAATTGGAGGTGGGCGACCTGTTTGCTTATGGGATCAAGGTGGACCCAGCAGACTGATGACTACCAGGTCAGGACCTGGGAGCAACTAGTTCAAAGCTGCTTTAAACTAGCTTTTTTTTTTTTTTCTGCCTGAGCTGACCCAGAGATTGGGGAGCAGTCTCGGCCAGTTGTAGGTAGCCTTGTGCATCCTGGCAGCAATACGCTATATCCTGTCCTGCTGGGGGCAGGAGGCAACTCAAAGCCCTTCTTACAGGAAACAGCTCTGTGCAGCCACCATGTAAACACCACAATACACATTATTTTTGAACAGGCACCACTGGCTGAAAAAGATATACATATATTTTTAAATCTTTTTCCGGTGTTTTTAGTAATGACATGATTTATTGCTAATGAAGAAAATGTGAAAGGGTTGAATGTGACGCATATGCATTTGCCCATCTTTTTGCATGTTTGCTTTTAATTAATTTGGGGGTTATTCAGTGAAATTTGGCTTTGTTTTTGACCCACTTTCAGGCCCTAGGACAAAAAGGCAAATTTTAAAATATTTTCCTTTGTAGTGTTTCTTGGGTTTGAGAAAAGAACCACAAGCATTAGGGGTATTTTTCCTTTTATGTATATTTGCATAGGCATTTGTTGTTTGTACAGAATTTGTATTTTCAACCAAGTTTGTCCCTCTGGTATGTCTTTCATCCGATTCAGTCAAACAATTTTTTTTCTCGATTCTTCTTGTGGTTGTATAAGTGTGTGTGGTCTGATAGTTCAAAAAATGATTCCTTCAGCTGGACACGTATACTGTGATTTCACATGGGTAGTTCTGTGTTGATGGGCTCAGTCTACAACACTATAAAAGAGGCTCGAGCAATTTTAGGAAGTGCTGAGGATCCTCCCTTTGAAAAACTGGCCTTTTATTTAAAGATGGGTCCAATCAAATGTTCGGGAACTAATGTCCCTCATGCTGTACATCTGAAAACACCGGCTTTCCATCCGTGACATGTGGTCGTCCCTAACAACAGGCAGATAAAACCCGAGTTAATGGTGTAAGAGCCAATTTAGCTTACAGATATGCGCATTTTGTTTAGATAATTGTCAGAGACGCAATATGCTCACTAAGAAATGTGAAGACAGCTTAGATTTACCAGCATGCCTTATGTTTGTGCAAGGAAAAATTTGGGGGTATGGTGTTTAATTTCCTGAGAACGACCACATGAGTCAGAAGCCCAAGATCAGAGCAGCTCATGAAGGAACTCAAAAGGGAAAACAAATGCCCCAAGGAACAAATAGTCTGTTTATATCATCTCTTTTTTTTGTTTGGTTTTTTTTTGGGGTTTGTTTTGTTGATTTTTTTTTTCTTTTTTTTCAGTGGAGCTTTTATTTAAGCCTCTCTTTGGATCCTAGCTTCTTTTCACTCAACAACTCCGAAGTGGATTTTAAATTGATGCTCTTTTATGAAAATGTCTAGCTTAATTTTACTGAGAGCAATTTAAGAAAAAAAAAAAATGCCCTCACATCCTTTGATGTATAAAGCGCCAGACTTTTAGGTAATGTTTCTCCCTTAGGGCAACAGAGGAGTGCAAGGGCCTTTAACCAAACCCACTACGGAAAACCCTGCATCACTGAGGTGTTTTCCTAGCACAGAGTGGCTCCTGAGAGCACCTTGCCCCAGCCTCCCTGAAGGGGAAGATTTTCTTGGGGTCACTAGAAAAAGGAAACCTTGTACCACTGCCCCATCCAGGGGATTTTTTCCCATGTGCCAGCTTCTTGGACAGCAGTGTGATTGGGATGCTGGTTCTCCCTGGAGCGGCACTGCCTGGCATGGACACCTCCCTGCGACCGCTCCTCTCCCCAGACATCCCTCCCTGCTCTTCTCCATGCCACCCCACCGCTGCTCCCCTCCCCTTCTCCGAAGTGCTACCGCTGCTATTGAGGCACGTTTGGTGATGATGGTGTTACTCGTGACTTTTATGCTCTTGGATCTCGGGCTAGAGGTGAATTACTGCTGTCGTCCTGATTGCCAGCGTGTGAAGGTCTGGCAGGAGGGGAGGGGGCACCGGGGCCAGCCCTGCTGGCACAGGTTTCCCGGGAGGACTGAGCCAGCCGCAGCAGAAAGGCATGTTTATTCCTGGTTGACACAAGTTGCCCCTGGGAAGTTGTAATATTGGTATCAGAGATACCATTTATCACCACAAAACACAAGATGGCTACCATTACGTACTTTACCTGCCATAAAAAGCTGTCCATCTCCCTTTATCAAGGTTCATAATCTAACGATGCTGTTGTTGGCTGCTGCTGGTGCCTTGCTCCTTGCCCGTTGCGTGACTTGCGTAACAGTGGCTGCATGGCCCGGGAGGTGCGTGCCAAGGACGGGGTCCCCAGACCCCAAAAGTCACATGAGCCCACATGACTTGAGAAGACACCAGAGTCTGGACATGCTTTAGTATGATACATACCATGCCTGTGCTTGAATGTGAATTTTGTGCTTTGGGACTCCTGTGGGAAAGGGCAGTTGGCCGGGGCACCGCAACAGTTTTAGGGGAGCTGATAAACCCCATGGTGTCCACCAGGTCTGGGAACATGTTTATTGCCAGTGTAAGGCAGGGACCAGGCAGATGGAGACTGAGGGGTTGGGGGGGGGGACGGACGACCAGTCCTTTACCCCACTAGGAAATTCATAGTTGGGTGTGTGGCAAGCTTACATTCCTTAATGATGCCTCCATTGATTTCCTGAGGTGTAAATGAGCCAGGCCAAACAGTAATAATAAAAAGTATCAAGACTTATTTCCTCCCCTCCCCCCCCGCCAAAAACAAAGCAGGAGGACATTCCTTTCTCACTAAACAGGCAGAAGGGACAGTAAGTTTTATCCTTTTATAGTACAGCCTAGGCTAGACAAAACTGCTATGCATATTTCCCTAATCATCTTACCAAGGCCCTGAGATAATGCTGTCTCTTTTGGCAAGAAGAATCAGTTGTTTTATTGTTGCTGGGCATTTTATCAATCTCTTCAGCAAGCTCTGACTTTCAAAGACGCAATAATAGGTTTTGGGCCTTTTTTTAAAGCTTTCTCCTACCAGTTATTTGGACCTGGAGCCCTCTGTTCAGAGCATTCCAGAAGGAACCATGCACAGAAAACGAAACCAAACAGCAGCACAAATGCTGTCTCTTCATGCAGAATTTGTGGGTAAAGACACTATGAGAGTGAACTGAAACCCTGTCATTGGGACAAAACATTACAAGCCCAGGACTCATAAATACTCAGGCCCTGACAGCCATTGGCCTTGGGCAAGTCATTTAGCCTTTTTGGCTCCTCTAAAGAGACAGCTGTGGTAACACCTCACAGGCCTTAGTGTGAGCTCATTATTTAGTGTCCGTAAAACACCTTGTAGATGAAAAATGCAATTGACAGCAAAGGCCAAATTCTCTTCTCATTTATACCAGCCCAGCTGCTATTAAAGTGAATTGAGGCTGGGCCAGGGAAACCCGGAGGAAGATTTGGCTGGAGGTGTAAAGTACCATGATTGATGTGTCTGTGCAGAGCTCCTTGAGGCAGGTCCTCTGGCGAGCTCTCTGGCCTCTGCTGGCACAGAAGCCCCATGCTTGTTTTATTTTGTTGCTACTTCTTTTTTTAAATTGGCTACCAAGGACCGGGTGCCGCTCTTGCTGAAGCCAGCAGGCTTTGGCTTGGTTCGGCTGGGTGATTTGCAGACAGAGGCAACTCCCTGGGTTCTGTGGTGCAGCAGGCACCGCCTTGGGGCAGGCGATGCAAAAGTGGCTGGGAGCCACCTGCGTCTGACCCAAACTCCTCTGATGAACCAGCACCAGCATGCAGAAACAAGCCCCAGAGAGGCCTTGTGAGGCTGGGGCGACCTGGACTGACTGCTCTAGTAATCTTCTGGTAATGGTCCGCTGCATGGGTTGAGGTGTAGGTATGCCAGGCGTGATGGCCAGGGCCATCCCCACAGGGGAGCTAAGAAAATAGGAGGCCCTCTGTCAGCAGGGTGAGGGGGCTTGACTTCTGAGGCCATCCTCTCCCTGCTTTTGGGGAGGGTGGCAATGGGTCAGGCAGGGCGAGGGGAATTGCTCGCAGGGACCCATCAGTAGGACGCAGCCAGGCCCCACCGCCGCTTCTGGGGTATCTTGGTTGTAGCAAAAGGCTGCAAGAGCTGGGGCGAGGAAAAGCTTGCTCTGTGCTAAACTGACATTTGAATTGTGAAATGCTTCTAATAAATTGCATCTCAGGGAGTGACGTTTGGCTGAGCCTGATACTGACTAAGGTGGTATCCTATAACACGCCACATCTGATTGCAGGCTGCACTGAACCAGCATCATTTCATGGCAACGTGTATCCACAGTTTACTGAAGCTGGAAGGGTGGAACCCAGATGTTTTTTGCTGCTAGAGCACCTGTGTTCTTTGACTTCCTTTACTCCCACTCCAAATGCAGCCTGATGCTTCCTGTAACATCTTCCTTAATGGCAAGCAAGGGCTTGAAACTTGCCCGTGATCAAAGGCTGCATTTTGACAGTTCAGGTGCAATTAAACGTGAGTATCAAGTAGGGTGCCTGCAGTTTAATATTAAATCTATGCTCAAGTGTGGGCATAAAACTAGAGCCATATCACCTTCTTGCAGGTCACGTAGTAACATATCTAAACGTGTGCGCTTGCAGACACTGAAAATTATGCTCAAGTCATCGGAGGCTTGGGCAATGCTCAGCTAACGCTGAATAACCAGCCGCTCCTTTAACAACGCTATTCATTGGACACAAGTCTCTTAACTTGCTAAAAGGGAGCCAGGGGCAAGCATTCAACAAAAAATGTCTTTAATCGTGGACCAGATATAAGGGAGCCAGAAAGCTTCTGGCTTTAAAGTGGTTTTGAATCAAGAACATTTGCAGTATCCTTGGTATTTACACTCAAAGGCTTCTCTCAGAGCAAATATCTGCCTGAGCGTGGAAAGACAAGATCACATTTGCCTTTGAAATCTGTGCTCTGGTGGATTAGAACCAGGAATGTTTAATCCACTCTTTTAAGAAGAAGAAGAAGAAGAAGAAAAAAAAAAAGGTACTCCATTTAAGTGACATGCCCAGTGGGATCCAGACTGGATGCATACCAGAAACCTGCTCAAATGTTTGTCAAGGTAGAGGAGAAAAGTAGCTGTTCTCTGATTTTCCCAACTCCTGAGAAAAGCAATCTCAGCTTCTGTTCTTCTTTTATAAGGGATCTTTAAACATGCTCAACTACAGGGGAGAACTGATGAAAACTCCAGGAATCCAGGTCAATATTTCTATGGGGATTATATGAGACGTGCTTGGAGGCTGGAGCAACAGGCAAGGTTCCTTCTGGAAGAAAGATGCGGTCTGCTTCATGGCTGTCCTACCCACTGTTGTTGCTCCTTTTCTCCCACCAGAAAATAATAATTTGTACTTTTCTCTTGTGAAAGTAATGAAAATCTTTCTTCTTTTCCTGCCTCCTCTTTTCCTGCTGGATCAATGGGTATTACGGACACTCCTGATATATTGTCTGAGGCTAAACTCAATAACAAGCTCAAATTAGATTTAAGGAAATGAGTCAATAAGCAGAACAGGAAGGAAACAGACCAATTTAAGCCTAGAAAACCACATACCATAGTGTAGCGTGGGGTTTAATACCTTTCTTTTTACTGTAAAACTGGGGCTGTGAACTTTCAGGTGCAATATCTGTGAGGGGCAATGTTGCTACTCTGTCTCGAGTCAAAACATATTACTTATAAAAAAAAAAAAAAAAAAACACCACCCACAAAAAAACCCAAATTGGCATGAGGCTATTGCTCTTGATGAGGTAAGACAAATGTTAAAACACCACAGAAAGAAAGCCTGGTGAAAACCATCCTGGAAACACTCAGGAAAGACAGGTGAAGGGAAGATGAAATAGGGACAGGAGGAGTGAAATGCCAGCCCTGCTGGAGGAACACGGGGAAGGGCTTTAGCCCTGTGCTGGAAGTTTCCACCTGAAGTTATAAAAAAGATGATCGTGTGTCCTGGAAGGTTTTAAATACAAATTCCTGCTCAGTCTGTTGCTGCCTGTAAATATTGAAACATAAATTGCCCCAATGGGCTGGCTGAAGTGCTGCTGCCCGAGTACCGTGAGCAATGTGTTTGTCGACGTTATTGCAGGGGAAAGTGAGCCAAACCAACGACAACTGCCAAAAAAGTAGGACAAAAAAGGTGTACTTTCCCCTATGTGTCAGAGGCTGACTCCGTGCCAGGCTCTGTCAGGACGTGAAGGGAAATGTGCCCAAAGGCAGCAGAGTCCCCCAACAGGCCTTCGTTTCCTGCTCTTAGTATTTTGCCGCATTTATATTTGGCCAAGCATGGGGGGACAGTGATAAGGATAGATCCATTCTTTTTGTGGAGCCAGGAGGAAGACAGGACTGCTGGAAACATCTGTTAATTTTGGAATTGGGGCCTGGAGACCACCTCATCTTCTCATGGTCCCAGAACCAGCCACAGAAGCTGAGGGAAACCTTGCTGCACCTCATGCCCCAGTGGTACCTTCCACTCAGGGGTGGAAAGCCTAGAAGACTATAAACAAGTTCTTGAATGCACCAGGAGGCAGCTTTTTTTCTCTCTGCTTTGCATATTGTGAAACTGGAGTACTGAAAAGTTGATTTTTCGCAATTTCCTACTGCTTGACACCTGCGTGAAAGGGCAGGGTTTCAGAAGCACTTTGGGTGCTTTGGAGGAACCAAGGGCAACTGCTCTTTCTCATAACTTTGAATAGCAGCTGCTGCTTTGCTAAATTTGCTAGAATGCAAGTGCTGGTGAAAATCGGCACTGAAGTTGGCTACAGCAGAGTTTTGAGTCTGTCCTCTCAGCGCTAGATGATGCTGATGGTTATCGCTGCAGTTTTACCCTCCTTAATGACTACTGCACTAGGAATAAATCGGTGACGTGCAAACCGGCACGTTTTTGGGTAAGAACAATCACCCATTAAATTTGTATTGTTTTTCTCCTTCGGCCTAGTCTGCCCACTTAGCAGCATTCCTCTTTCCCTAGGAAAGCGATCCTTAATTTGGAGAGTCATTTACAGTACCAACAAATGGCCAAAAAGGAGCATTATGGACAGAGATGTCTCAAAACGCCAGTTTCATCCCCTGGTCTATGAATAGGAGACCTGGTTGCTCAGGTTGGTGTTTTGTCTCATGATGGCCCCGGGCGGGGAAGAAGCAGCGTTTCTTTGACCCACGAGCACGCTATAATCATCCCAGGTATCAATGACGAGCTGGAGCCTCCATCACTGAAAGGGAGCCGGTGATAGGGAATTTCACCTGGTGTATCTGGTAACATTTTAGAACCAGTGCCCCAAACTCAAGCACACAAACTGCTGTGTACTCACTGCATAAACATATATAGGGCTTTTAAAATTTTGGACAGCTGCATTACATTTGGTATTGCAGTACTACAGTACTGCCGCTGTAGTTTTGACAGTGTTAGCTTGGTGAAATTACTAACTGCACTTGAAGTGCTGAAAAATAATACAGCCGTATCTGTAACTGCTGTGTGTACTTCATAAATGAGATGGTGCCACCATAAACTGTGAAAATAATGCAGCTGTATAAAATGAGAGTGATGAATGCGCGTTGGCCTGCAGTTCTACCCACCTGAGCCAATGCTGGTACCAAACTGTTCCCTCAGAAATGCGGGTATTTAAACCTGCTTTGTAGGGAGGCAATTGCTTACTATGCCCTTTGTTTATGTGCAGAATACAACACTGGTTTTTTGTTTGGGTTTTTTTTTTTTCTTCCATCCCAATTCTTGCATTTTGGTAGAAATGGGAGTTTTAACTACTGACATTTCTGTTATGAGGGTCGCCCTCCAAGGGAGATGTGGTTTCAATTTTTGGAAATAATCACCATTCTGGCCCACAACCAGCTGCTGTGGTCAGTCCAGAAGCTCCTAAGTGGGAGGGAGGGTGAGAAATGGGGTAAAGCAGAGTATGGCAATGGGGAGTGTTTGTCTTTGCTGCGTTGCTCCCCACTTGTGTCTGAGGCCAGAGAAAATCCTCAGCTTAGGAGGTCATCACCATCATGGGGCATCCGCAAGCAGAGGAGGAGAAGTTGGAACAACGGGCCAAGCAAAGACCGAGGCCCATTGAGTTGAGAGCGGAAAGACAAGGAAGAGGATTACACCCAAGTAAGGAGACAAAGGACTGGGAATGAATCCTAATGCCTCAAAGAGGTGAGAGAGGGTAGGGAGACAAGACCATGATTGCTATCAGCCCCTAGAGGGAACATCCCAGCCACATCCCAGGTTACTGCATGGTTGCCCTGAGGGAGGAGGCGAGGTGAGATGCTGAGGACTGGTTAGTGAGGGAAACTTGTCCTTCTTGTAGCCACAGAGAAACCTGGCGAGGCTGCTGGGACATTACCTAGAGCAGACAGTGGTGAAGAGAGCAAATGAAATCGAGTTTGTTTTAAAATAAAATCATCTGCGGCTGCTACAGTGTTGCAACATTAAAGATGAAGCTTTAGAAGCAATTAAGTCTCTGGCCAGCGTGACTGCACTGCTGGATGCTTCCCGAAAGAGGCACACTCAGGATAAGGGTAGTTAAGCCATCAGCAGATAAAGAGAGATTTGTCAGCTTCCACATCCTGAGCAATCTCTGCAGGCGTGGGTGCATCCCTGGGGAGTGACTGCCGCTGTGTATCGATCTTGATAAGCATACAGAAACCTCTGCTGATAAGTAGCAGCTGGGGCTCTTATCACCAGTGCCATAAACTGAGACTCTCCCTCTGATACCACTCAGCAACAAAAAACCCCCACCCCTACATCCCAGAATTGGTTAGCATTGTGTAAGACACCTGTAGAAGATACTGGTGGGTCCATATGGAGGGCTGTATGCCACAGCACACTTTCCTCACCTAATAAGCTACAGGTGGCTGAATGAAACGAGATGGTGCACTACATGTACTCGGCAGAAAAAGACCACACCTCACAGCCAGCCAGAATAACCCCACTCTTTAAATATTCACTCCTTTTGCTCTCATTTTTCACTCTGTGGCAATGCCATTGCACACGCGCACACACATACGCACACCCCCATGCCTTAAAACATGGTGTCAACAAGAACCAACCTGCTGGTGAGGCTGCGATGGTGCTTCAGCTGCAGACGTGACTACATAGCATCAGCTCCAGAGAGAGGTTTGTCATGCTGCCATCAGCGCTTTCTTGTTATATGGGATGTCTGGACAGGTAGGAGAAATATTAGGCTCTGGCAAGCAGCAACTTGCAACTGCAGCTGTTTTCACAGCTCAAAAATAATCCAGCACGAGGCAAAGATTGGCTGCATGGAGCGCAGCAGGAGCAAGGGACCAGAGGCGGGCTCCCTCCTCACCGCAGATTTACAGCTTGGTCCTCCTCGTTTATTTGAGCGTTTCCCCCGAAGCTGCCTGGCAGTCTCCTGGAGCCACCATTGCATTCCTTATAAAATAAAGGGTAGAGCAAGCCAGCCGGGACTGGGTCTGGCTGGAGCAGGATGCTGTATTTATAACATGTCAAAGATGAGGAAGGTGGTTACAAGAGTTGGGGCCAAATAATATACTTTGTAGCAGCAGGGAAGGAATTAGGGGGCCTGAGGTAAAAAGCAAAAAATAAAATCCTAGCATAGAGAACGATGCTGCTTGATCCGACTTCGATAAAGCCATAGTGAACAAGACCGAAACTACCTGGGCCAATGAGTCTCCCCTATGACGACCCTGAGAGCAGCCCAGCTATGATGGGTAGGAAAAGTGAAATCCCAAGCAGGGGAAGGTTTTGGTGAAGTTGGTCTCTCTCTTGTGACTGTGTTTGGGCATTTGCCTAAAAAATGCTGATCCTGAGTTCAGAGCATGCAGACCACTGGATTTTTCCACTGCTATAGTCCATCACGTGGAGCAGAGAATCTGTCTTCTGACACTAGCAACACAAAAATCAGCGTAAAGACACATTCAGAGAAAGCAAAACCCTTCTGACTTTAAGATGCAGTTGAGCTCTGCCACCCATAAGTGAATCCTGCTTTGGAAAGCTCTGCCTATAAATATTTTTTTTGTGTTCATTTGCCACATTTTTCTTTAGGCACCAGAGTTGCGTAATTTATAAGAGCCAGAGTCTGCAGCTTTCGGCCAAACTCATAGTCCTTCAGCAACGAGTTTCCTAGTGTGCGTTGGCTGCTATAGGGGTAACTTACCCAGTAATACCCTTAGTTGCTGTAAGGTTTGGGCACGTGTGATCTAGGCATGGAGGCACATTGCTGCCACTTCTCCCATAGAAGACCTTTTCCTGTGTGGATCCTTGTCTCCTTAGCTGGGTTCCTGCCCTTGGGATGGTGGCAGGCAGCTGGGGAGGGACTTCCAGAAAATGGTAGCTGCACTTCTGTCATTTGAGCATCAGCAATGGTTTGGAGTCAAAGGTTTTTCTTTGTTAAAAGTTGGGAAGATGACAATGAAAGAAAACGTTTGCGGAGAAAAGAATATGTTAAAAGAAGCTCGGAGGTCTGCAAAGTATTGTGGAGCTACATGAGAATGGTTTTAAAAGAAGACTGAAGGAGAGAAATGAGTAGAAAATTAAGCAATGGAGGGGGAAGACATGCAGATAAGGTGAAAATAGCAGCATAGGATTTAAAGGGAGAGAGGCTGGGAGAGAACAACCCATGAGGAAAAACTGAAAAATGGACAAGGTGATGCAGAATGTGGAGAGAACATGTGAAGACACCATGGGAAAAAAAAAATGAAAGAGGAGAGAAGAGCTGAGAGAAACAGAAAATGGTTGGAAGGGAATTAAAATGTCAGAGGGAGAGCATGAAGAAAGCAGTGTAATATTAGGACTAGCAAAATGTATTTTATTTATTCATATTCCTTCTGGATTATTTTTCCCTGGCAGCTGCTGAGGGTCCAATTGCCGTGCACTCCCCTCCCTCCATGGAGGGCAGCCAAGCACTTCTCTTTGAGGACAACGAACGCGCAAAACAGTCTTGAGCACTTCAACTTTAAACAAAGCGCCCTCCAAAGCCCTCTCCTGCCTTCAGCCTCCCTGGCGGAAACCTGGCAGCTTCCTTACAACTCGCACGTAGGCTCCCATGAGCTCCTTTTGCAGGTCGGTCCATTATTAATGCTGAAATTGGGATGAAAGAAGTGAGAATCAGGCTAAACTTCCTTGCAAAGAGAAGAGGCGTAATCTGCTCCCTCTTCCACTTCTGGCCATCGGGGCACGCAGTGCGTGCACACTCCTTGCAGACGGGTGGGCTGGGATGTCAGCTCTTAAGACATATTTAGCAACTCCTTTATGGGACCATCCAAATCCTATTGTAGTCAGTGGAAACTCCTCAGCTCTTCTTAAGGGGAATTGGTGTGGCCCTGCAAGGCTCACACCCAGTTGTACCCTTTGGCCTCTTCAGAGAATTTGATTTGCCGAGTAATTCAATCAGTGGGAAAGTTGGGAAGTTGAGAAAGGTAAGATAAGGCCTTTAATCCTTCTCTTTCTTCCCCTGAGCACAGGGAGGCCTTTACCAAGCCCAAAAAGGTGTTTAAAAGGAAAGCTTTTCTCACAGGTAATGTTTTATCAATTCAGACAGTGACACAGTACATTTTTTGAAAGCTTCCTAGTGATTTAAGGGTGCAAGTCGCAGCTGATTTCAGAAATGAGGCTTGGGCAACTTTTTGCCCCGCAGCCGCATCCTCCTGCTCTTCAGCCAGATCTCTAAGGAGGTCTGCACTCCTTTAAGGGAGATGTGAATACGGGGTTTTAAACTACTCTTTAGATTGGAGGCATGTATAAGGGCTGACATGTCACAGGACTGACATTAGACAGATGGATCAGGCAAGTCTCAGCGCCCAGGGGTCTGAACTAGGAACCTCTGTACATATTTTCCGGCAGCAATCTTAAATGTGATATAAGGGGCATTGTGCTAGAAAACATGAACGCACTTGACTGGAGCTCTGGGGGAGTGAGTATTAATGAGATGGATCTATCAGCTTAATAAGAAGCTTATTCCCTCTTGGACCATAAGCAGGTTGTTTGGAAGAACACATACTAACTGAACGAGGCTGGGAAAAGACGGAGTGCTCTCCCACCACCGCAGTCGAGCGGATGTGGCTCTGCTGTGTTAGCGGGGGCCCCGGCAGTAGGACCTCTGCCAGCAAGGGCGCCTGCACTGCTGCAGCCGCGGTGGCTTCCCAGCCAGCGAGGTCTGAAATGCTCCCAGCACTATCTTGCTTTCAGCAGGGCAGGAGGGGGGAAGCCCCTAAGGACACACAAGCAGCAACTGCAGTCCACCGGCCTCCATACACGCTGCCAGAGGTTTGAATGCCCGTGCCTTGGGGCGGGTCTGGTCCTGAAGAAATTTGCTTGCATGAATAGTCTGCAAATTAGACACTGCTGAACCCCCCCCAGTCTCTTCCGGAGGCCCGAGGGCTGCAGGATGAGGCCCTGAAGGACAGACTGCAGACTGCCTGCTCAGCCAGGGCAGCCCCATCCGGCATCTCTGGGGATAATGTTTTTAATGTACTTCCCAGCCAGCAACAATGCCACCCCCTCTGCTGAGGCATAGATGGGGTGCTCTCGTGTTCAGAAGCCCCAATAAACCCCCATATTTACTTCATATTCAAGTACTTAATTAGCCATACTATCTATCCCAGGAAATCCATGGGATTTCCTAAAGAGCTTTGTTACTTAATTCATTTTAAATGGTGTTGAATCTGCAGCTGTAGCGTTAATTATAAATTATGTCATCTTCAGGAAGCGTCAGGATGAAGCACATTCGCTGCCGTGCTAGCGCTGAGCACGTAAACATCCCAGCGTGCTTGTTTTTCCATGCATGCTTCAGATTTGACGCTGAAATTCCAGCTCTCAGTCCTAATATGTCTAACACTTAACTATGTGAGTAAAATTACTCAGCTGAGGATGCTTCGGCGTAGGTTCTGGTGCAGGTCAGGGCTGGCAAGATAAGCCAGTGGTTTGCAAATGTGTGGTATAAAGAAGTCAAGCAAACAAGTCTGCATAAACATAGACGCTTCCACACCTCGTTTTATTTTCTCTGCTAAAGTACATGGTGGGACTTGTCTTGGTGATCGCTGGACTTTCGTTGTTGGACACGGGCTGGGCATTCTGCCTGTGGTAACCATAGATTTTATAACACCAATCAAGAGGCATAAAACACCCTGAACCGGCCGGGTTGTTTGGTCCTAATGAACTATGTTTAGAGTGTTTACACAGGGCGATTTCATCTTCTCAAGGCCTGTAACATGAACTGTGGACTCATACTACCCTAAGGGTAATATATGTGGTACTTGTGCTAGGGTAGAGAAAATAACCTTTCTCCTACTCGGTTCGCTTTAGTTAACGTCTGAGTTGAGTTGCGCCACTTTTCTTCCATATGCGTCAACTTGTGGAAATCTTAACCTTTTGGGCTAACGTTTTCTGTGCCAGGTGACTACTCAGTCTGAGTCTGGAGGGATGTTCCTGGCTGTTCAGTTCTTTCTAGGAAATTTTTTCCCAGAACAGCTTCTTGTGGAAATTGTAGCACTGTTGCACTTTGGAAATGGAAACCACAACCAGGCAGTGACAAGGGTATGTGGAAAATGCAGTTTCATGCATGAGTCTTTTGTGGCTCCTGTGAAAAATACCCAGATTTGGCCAAATTATTTAAGCCCTTGGAAAATCGCAGTTTGCACACACCCAGCAGAGGCTTGTAAGCTTGGCTGCTGAACTCTTTGATGTTTCTGTCTGCGGAGACTGTGCTGCGGTTTATGGCTGCAGGGAGTGAGCGGGAGGTTTCTGGTAATGCTCTTCTTGGTGCCTCCTGGCACAGCCACGGAGACTTGTGCTCTGCATCATTCACCTGCTGGACCCCAGACGGTGAGGAGGAAGGGTCCTGGGCTTCATTTGTGGAGGTGGCATAAATACATGGACTAAAGCAGGCTAGAGAGAAAGACTGAGGCTGGGGACTTGGGGTGTAAAAGATATAACCCCAGCTCCCTCAGCCTCTCCTCGTAATACTTGTGCCCCACACCCCTCACCAGTTTCACCCCTTCAAACAGGGGCTGTTTATCCTGGAAAAAAGGAGACTGAGGGGAGGCCATATTGCTCTCTACAGCTACCTGAAAGGAGGGCGTAGTGAGGTGGCGGTTGGTCTCTTCTCCCAAGCAGCAACCGATAGGACGAGAGGAAATGGCCTCAAGTTGCTCCAGGGGAGGTTCAGATTAGATACTAGGAAAAGTTTCTTCACCAAAAAGGTTGTCGAGCATTGGAATGGGCTGCCCAGGGACGTGGGAGTCTCCATCCCTAGAGGTATTTAAAAAACAGGTAGACAAGGTGCTTAGGGACATGGTTTAGTGATGGGATGGCAGGGTTAGGTTAATGGCTGGACTTGATCTTAAAGGTCTTTTCCAACCTAAACGATTCTATGATACTTGGGCCCCTCTGTAAGAAATCTGGTTTGGGAATTGGGGTGGGAAATGGGGGAATGGAAATTGCAGGGGTGAAATGTGGGCAACCGCCTGGCCAGGGGAACTGGGGAGCTTGTGCTGAAGAGTGGAAAGTGGCCCACCAAGCCTGAAGACCAGGGGTGAAGGCACGGGGAGCCTGGGACACGGAGCTGGGGTGGTGGCAGAGGGGGAGGTGACAGGGGAGGTCAGCGATGGGGAGCGGGATGATGGGGTTGTGCTGCCAAGATCCCACACAGCTGAAGGGGAGCCCAGGATGCTGTGAAAAGCAGCATGCATTCATGCAATTGAAGCGTATGATTATGTCAGGAGGGACTTGCACAATCAGCCTTAATTTGGGCGTTCTCTAATTTTGAATGCTTGCGTTTGCAACCTCACCTTTCTTTTTAATGGAGCTTTTTGTCAGTGATAGGACTATGTGTAGTTACTCTGTAGTGATCTGGTGCCAAAGAGCCATCACAGTGCTTTAGTATGCAAGTCCTGAACAGTGAATGAAGTAGTTGTTGCACTTAGTAAATTATGATGAAATATCTGCATGTCATTTATGTGTGTTGTGTTTGTATATGAGGACTGTAATTCTGTTGAACCTCAGCTACTTCAGAGGAGGAGAGTGAATTAACATGGATGAATGAGGGGCTGTCTAACTAATGGACTTTCAATATAGTTAATGCCCAGCAACAAATTCAACATTGCTTTGGATAACTGAGGAGTTGTTTTTTCTTTTTTTAAAAATAAGTTTTGGTAATTGAAATTCACTGATGCGAGAATATTTTTCACATAGATGTTTACTCTTTTGTTTCATATACAGTGTGTTAATTGAGAAGATACAGGTATGACTCTGTCCTGATGTATGGTAAAAAAGGATTGAGATTTGATTCATATCAGTGTATTTTTCAAGCATCGCCTTGTGATAGGGTAAGGGGAGATAAGTGTGCCGCTCTGCAGGTAATTGCCAGAGCTCATAAACACTTTTTCCCCCCCCTCTTTCATTTCTTGGCAACTGCAGCAGCAGAGACAATATCCAGGGCCGCAGGGAGGGCGACTGCTGCAGCAGCATCCCCGGTGTGTTTGTCCCATGCTCTGCACCGGCAGTAAATGTTCAAAACCGATCGGGAGATGGCCCTGAGGGCCCTGCTGTTGCTGACCCCTCTTTGAGCAGGGGGTTGGACGGGAGGATCTCCGAGGCCCCTTCCCACCTCAGCCATGCTGTGCCGAGATGGGTGGGGGGCTGGGGTGCAGCCTGCCCGCTGTGCCAGGTCCGTGCGTCGCAGGCACATCGGCACAGGCTGCCCAGTGCCTGTAGGTGGGACCAAGGTTGGTGGGACACCAGGGTTTGCAGCTCCTCTGAGGTGGCTCCCTGTGACTGGTTTAGGCTGGGCCAGTGCTTTAAGGGAGGCAAAGGGATGTATCAGCATGCCCGAGTCCTCTCTTGGACTGGCAGCCACAAGGGGCTACTTGTGCTGCCGATCTTTGGGCAGTAAACTTCAAGGCAGGAAGCTTTTTCCCTGATCTTGTCTGTGGAGGGAGATTAGCCCAGGCAGGAGATGCCTCAGGGTATCCCAGCATCATTCCTGCTCTGAATCCCCTCATAGGACACCTCCCCTTCGGCTGTAAAGGCAGCTGGCCCACACAGAAGGAGCAACTTCCCTACGTTTTGTACCTGAAGATGCCAATGCACCTTCATTTTTAAGGTTACAGTTAATTGATGAGTGTGTGCAAACTATCACGGGAGAAAATAATGGTTTAAATTTCTGTACCCAACCCAAGGACAAAAAGTGGGCCGAATGGCATGCAGGTGAATACAGAATTTGTTGCTCTTCTATGGTAAGCTCATACCACCATCTTCTCCTGCTTGAAGCCTTTAGTGTTAGCACGGGGCGAAGGCTCTCCTCCTAACTAGAGGGTGGGGTTTTTTTGTGAGAGAGAGATATATTGCAAAGCAATTTATTAAACTGAGTTACCGCAAATATGCGGCCTTTTTACGTGCCCATTTTCAGGTTAGCAATCTGTAAAAATACTCACTCTGATGGATATTTTAAAGCATGCGATAAAACAGTGTTTTATGGAAGAGAACAAGGGAATGTGTACGAGCCTGTCAGATTTCAATGAGCCCAAATGTTCATCATAATTTTATCAGAGGGTATCAATATGAGGAGTGACAGTTACCTGTGATCAGTGGGGCTTGAACCTGTTTTGGCCGATAGATGCCTTTTTAATCTCCATGGGCTGTACTTTCGCCACGCAGCTTTAGGCAACAGCCTTCAGCGAAGCTTTTGTGCAAGGCGTGAAGTTTGACAGGCCCTGACTCAGTAGCAATTTTAACGGTGAATGTAGTTTTTCCCATCGGTCCCAGACATCTGAGACCGTAGAAGTCTTAATTTTTTTTCCATTGAAAGATGTTACGCGAGGAAGAGACACTGTGACTGCTGCCCGCCAGACTGAATGGTGAAGAGCTGAGTCCTCTCTGCCTCTTGCTTGGAGGGGTCAAAGAAGTTTCTTACCTCTGCCCCATTAGCAATTTAAAAACGAAAGAAAGAAAAAAAAAGTAGAGACATTCCTGACTGTGGTTTCTCCTCCTCTGACAGCTTGGCCAATGGTTTCAAAGGCAGCTGAAGGAAAACAGGAAGACACACAGACAGTATGATGATACAAACTTTGTTTCTCTAGGAAACTAGGCTAAAAAAAGTTCCTAGGCCTCTTAAGTAACAGAATAAACCTTGGGAGTATGATTTAAGTCTCCACTGTAGGCTCAGAAATGAAAAGGAATGGATGAATGGATCCCCCATGTGCTGATTATTTTTAAAACGCTCGCAAGCTCCAGTTGGTTTTTATGATTATTTGGTGACTCCCTCCTGGAGCTGAAAGTTTGACGCTGAGGTCATATAAATATATTGCCTGTTAGAGGTCCCTTAGATGATCGTAGTGGAGCAACCAGGAGTTAGTTCCCTTTGTTATGGCACCCCAGTGCTATCCCAGCACTTGCAGGGATTACTCCTGTTATCCCTGCGAATGATGGGGGACCCCACCTCCCCAGTATGAGCTGTGCTTGAGTGAACCTGTCCGAGAGCAATTTGCTCTGACTGTCCTGTATGATGTGCTTATAAAACTTGTTAGAAAAATCCAGATGGAAAAAAAAAAAATAAATGTCTCTTGATCCAACCAAACCGGTGAGAGAGCAGCAAAGGGCAGCAGAGCACAGCTGCCTTTGCAGGGCAGACTGCAGCGCTGTCCTTCCGTCTGTCCTTCCGCCTGCCCTTCCGTGCCCCTGGCGCTGGATAAGCCTTTTTCTGCCGTTTTGATCAGGTAGGCACTGAAAAGAGCAGTGCCAAAGAGCTCACTGCCTTTGACAAATCCCCCTCCTGGTGAAAAGAGTTTTATCAAAATAAAGCCTGTGGAGTGATCTGAAGCTGAAATCTCTTTCCTTTATTTCCAGCCTGTTGCTGGGGACTTTTCAAGATTTCTTCCCTAGAGATTTAAAGACTCCTCTTCTCCTAGCAGGTGCAGCCTGGGGGACAGCAGCAGCAATGCCCGAATTCTCCTGGGAGTAATTACGCTTCCTTTCCCCTTCCCCTTCTCTGTAGCATCTCTCTGGCAGCTCGTCTGCCAGGAGCCGTGCGCATACGTTAACTTTAATCCATTCAGTAGAGGGAGTCAGATGCTAAAATCTCAGCCTGTGCGCTAGCCCCTCCGGGTCCAGGACCTTGTATTTGCATGCAGGAGCAGAAACACTTCATTCTTTGCTGCCCACTTAACCTGGACGGAGGTGTATGGGGGTGTCTTACTCTCAGCTGGGCTGTCTAAATTCTGCTGCAATGATAAAACCACAGCAGCAATGGAATTAACAAAGTCGTCGTGCCGACGCTCTTCAACCCTGCCTTGCAGGATCCGTCTCGGTGAGCAGGTTACCTTTCCCTAAATCTGCGTAGTCCCTGGCCTCTTTGGTGGACATCAGTTGCAGCAGCGCTGGCCGGCGCTTAGTCGGAGGGACATTTGTTTCCATGTTGCAATGAATTTTCTTCTCTTGTGTCCATGGAGATCTGGTACCATAGCACTGCTTGTGAGCATTAGCTGCCACTTGTTTTCTGAGGAGTAAAGGGGGGGAGCCGATCCAGGGAATGGTAGGGACTTGGCGCACAGAGGCACGTAAGGAACTGTGCCTCCCAAACTTGGCATGTCTCTCTGAAAACAGGATGTTACACAAATACTCGATGGGAATTTGGCGTGAGGATCTCCTTAAATTGTAAAAAAACCTGCGCATCCCCCCTTCCCCAGCATCTCAAAGGCTTTTTCTGAACAAAGCCTGGGGAGCCTTGAGTGGCTGGGGTGGGAAGGCGTGGGTCAGGGTGGGTGGTGTGGGTCACGGCCCATCCCCAAGAGCGGAGGGGGGGAAGGCAGGCAGCTCCCAGCCCCTGCCCAGCTCAGGGAAGCCTGGAGAGAAGCAACTCGGGCGTTTGCTCTTCAGATGACTCAGCTGAGCAGTGGGGGGGAAAGGGGGAACAGCAAAATCTTTCGCACGGTCCTTCTGGCCTCTCAGCAGAGGAGCAGAAGGCAGCTGCATGTGCTAAAATGATCTCTGTGGTGTAAAACACATCTTGAGAGGTCAGGGATGGTAGCGACTAGTACTTCGGAGGCAGACATTGGGGGGAACCAGACCCAAACTGGTGGCTGAATTTGGCCTCTTCGACTTCTCCTGATTCTCAATTATTTGATTAGGAAGGTTTGAACCAAGAAACACTGTGGGATGTGAAAATCTGCTTTGAGCATTCACTCTGAGAGTGGTAATTGAGTTTTAAATATTTATGGCAGAACCTGTACTAGTGAATGCACTATAGGCTCTCCCCAGTGGTAAGCCCAGCTTGCTGGAGACCCTGCTCTGCAATTAGCCCCGCTGCAGAGGACAGCGGGGAGAAGGACAGGGACGAAACCAAGTAGACTTCTGTGAAAATTATTTAATTTGCCGATTACTGAGGTTTTAGTACCTCCACAGTCAGCACCTTCAGTGTGGAGCTGTAGGAGATGGGGAGGAGAGGGCCCTTCCAACCGAGACCAGCAGCACCTGGCTAACCTGCAGGTCTGCCCTCGCGCCACTTGCAACTGCTTGCCCCACACCACCACCGACTCTGCAGAAAGAGGGAGCAAGGCAGAGCGGGAAGATGCTCATCCGCCCTTGCCGTTTGTAGCTCTTGCAGCTTGCCATCACTGATCCCATGTGAGGCACTAGGACGTACATACGCATCTTTTCTTCTACTGCTGATGTGAATAGGATTGTTTTCTCTGCAGGCAGCGCAGAAATGAGTCCGTGGTCCTGTGCTATGTAGCAGACGCAGGCCTTGGTGCAACGAAGACGAGGGAGGCCTCATTCCCCAGCCCAGCCCCGGGTCTGCTACGGCACGATGACCTGCCACATGTACCTATTGCTTGCTTTGACCTGCACCAGCGATGCAGCTGGGACTGAAGGTCTTCAAGGCTAAAGGCACCGGTTACTTGAGCCCGAGAACTCACCCGGCGTGGGGACTGGGACAGCTTCGGTGGTCGCTGCCCTCCGAGGATGCCTCACCCCTGCCCGCGGCAGCACAGGCTGCTCTCTAAAACCGCAGCGCCCTTCCCAAGCGCCGAGGAGCCCCCCGAGTGCCCCATCTTCCCTCTCCCCGCCGGCGGCTGCCGCTGCCCGCGCTGCTGCGGGGAGGCGCGGGGCGCCCCGAGCGGCCGCCTCCCCCGGCCCGGGCAGGCGGGGGCGGGGGTCCCGGCCCCGCCGCTCTCCAGCGGGCGGCCGCGCTCCCGCTCGCCCGCCGTGGCCGGCCCGGGCTGGGGGGCACCGGGGTGCGGGGCGGCTCCGGCGCTTCCCGCCGCCTGGGCCCCGCACTCCGGCAGGGCGGGGGGGGGGGGGGGGGCGGTGCCGGCTGCCGGGGCGAGGGCGCCGGTCGCGGCGGCGGGTGCGGGGCTGCCCCCCCGCGGGCAGGCGCGGCGGCGGCTGGCGGCGGCTGGCGGCAAGGTCAGTGGGCGCCCGCCCCCCCGCCGGCAGGGCTCCCCCCCGGCCGCCCGCCCCGGGGGGCGATGCTGGCGGTCGCTGGCTGCGGCGGCGGGCGCGCCTTCCCCTCCGCCCCCTCCCTTCCCGGCGCGGCGGCGGGGAGCGGGGCGGCCGCGGGCGCGGATGCCCCCCGCCCCGCCTCCCTCCTCCCGCCCGGGCGAGGGGGAGACGCGGGTGCCGTAGCCGCCCGCACTGCCCGGCCCCGCCGCCCGGGGCTCGCTGCCGGCAGAGCGGGGCGCCGCCGCTTCCCGGCTCCGCCGCCGCCCGGCGCTCCCCCCCCGCGGCGCCCGTCCCCCTGCGGGGAGGGCGCAGCCGGGCGCGATGCGAGGTGCAGGGGATCCGCCGAAACGTGCGCGGGGCTGCCGGCTGCCCGCCGCCTCTCGGGAGGGTGGCGGGGCGCGGAGGGCGCGCTGAGACCCGGCGGGGCTGCGCCCGCACCGCATCGGCGCAGCGGGGAGCGGAGGAGGGTTACGCTTCTGCCTGGCGAGCAAGTAATCCCGACAATTTACAGGCGGGGGGTGGGGGCGTGTGTCCTTTGTTTCTCTTGTCGGAGGTTCGGTGTTGGTTTTGGGTTGTTTGGTTTGGGGTTTTTTTTTGTGTTGATCGCCTCCTCCCCCCCCTTCCTTGCGCTGGCAGATAGCGGAGAAGATACGCGGTGACTCGGTGTTGTCAGTAAGTGCTAAAACATCTCGCTGGGCTTTTAAAAAACGGCTTCAATTTTTTTTTTAAGCAGACGAGAGGAGAGGCGCGGAGCCCCCTGCCCGGGTGGGATGCCCCCCCTCCCCTCTGCAGAGTGGCAGCATTCGGAGTTTGTGACCGGCGTCAGATGCTGCCTCCCGGCCTGAGGTCGAGCTGCAAAAAATGTTGATTTACGAACCCTGCCGGCATCCCTCGCCCGGGCGCTTTGTTCCGACATGCCGTCCGGTGGCGGGACCGCTTGGGAAGCAGCTCTCTGCCTCCTCGGAATTGAGGATACGCTTCAGATGTGTGCAGCAGGCTGCTAGCTGGGGAGGCGGCAGGGGTGTGTGTCTGGGTGATAGGTGTCAAAAAAGAAAAAAAAAAGGAAAGCAAACAGGCTTTTGATAAGGTCCCATTAATTGAACTGTAAATAGAGTAATTCCTCCGTTCTCGGTTCCTCGCTGAAACTCTTTTCCTCCTTCTCACCGATACGGTCCATGGTTTGTTTGTTTGCTTGGTTTTTTTAATAGTACGTTTCAGAGGTACTTTCTTTGATACAGACTTGCGTAGGTTGGGGGGTCTGATCGAGGCCGTCGGAAAATACTTGTAACTTTCCAACTTCTGATGGATAGGAGGGTCCTGGTTTTAGCCCGTCTGTATCCAGGCTGGGGTCACAGCCCGTTTTGAAATGCCCGCTGAGTCTGAACTACTGCGGAGCTCATGGGATGATGCTAATAGCAATGTAGGAAAAAACCTCCTGCTGGAAACGCTATCCTTGGCTATGTCACGGTGGGCGGCTGGATTTCGGCTTCTTGTTAATTGCATGAAAGGCGAAACATGAAAGTAGCCCTGGCTGAGGACTGTGGAGCTGGGACAGCCTTGTGCTGTTGCCGTCGGTGGCACTGGTGGCACTGGTCTGCCCACGGCTCTCGGGACAGGGCTCTGTGGAAAATTCCTGACGCGCAGATGCTTCTGTTTGGCAGTAGAGTTAAAAAGCCCAAACCTCTGGTTGAAACCTGTCAGGTCTGTCAGAGGGTTTGGACAGCTTGCCAAGTATGTGAAGACAAATGAAAAAGATGTTTGTTTTCTGCTGCTTGTGTGGGGGGAGGAAAGTTGGTTGGGCCACACCTGATGGAAGTTTTCTACACGTGTTACATAGTCTCCTTGGGAGCACCGGAATGTCCAGATTAGAAGTGTTAGCAGGACGATGAATACTATTTCGGCCTTAATACAGCGTGTTCACATTGCACGTGCTGAAGTATTAACTCAGAAGGAGCTGCTCATCCAGAGATACGCTATGGCTTAGCAGAGGGCGCAGGGAACGGGCAGGTTGATGCTTCTGGGCGCTGGTCAGCCTTCCCCAAGTGACTCACTTGGGCATCCAACTTTGCCAAAATCTCTGGGTGTGTTTGTCTCATACCTGTTTCTGGCTCCAGTTCAGGCTTCTCACCTTGACCCCTCAATGAACTGGAGCAGCAGTTCCATCAGCCTCAATCTGACGGAGGCTTCAGCACGGTTTTAACTTTAGTCATGCGTGTTGTCCCAGTGAAATTAAAGATGGATACACACAAGCTAAACTCAGGGCTGCCTCTTGTCTGCTTTCCAGGGTGTGAACTGCATGCCTTTTTTACTTGCATGGTGCTGAGAGCAAATGCCATATTGTGTTTGGGTTCAGTACAGACCTTACTTAGGACCAAATACCTACAGAGCAGGAGCAGGGGTGCTCCTCTGCTGGAGTTTTATGGAGGATTAGTTTGCGCTTGGGACCTGAAGTCTTGCTGGAAGCTGATGAAGCTTATACTCTTAAATGCTCAAGCCATCCTTTCGAGCAGAATTTAGTTTTCTCAGCCAGTGAAATATTTTTCAGACTGTGACCCCAATCAGTTGATGGTGCCTGGAGGATACAGGTCTGGAGTGATGCGTGTGACCTCGATGATGCCCTGATCAGTTGGCATGACTCTACCAAAGACCCGGTGATTTGTGGCTTTGACTGCGTGGCCGTTGACTTTGGGACCTGGCCTAGGTCACCGGCTTTTTAAAAGGGTGGTCTCGCATTGCTTCCTGTATACCTGTATTTATTTGTCAGCCAGTTCTGCAGCCCTTCTGTGCATCGAGTAGCAGTTATTCAGGCAAGTAATTCCACTGGCTTGAGCGTGGTTATTCAGCTGAGTAAATGGTGTGCAATCTGAGTTCAAGGCGGTAGATTTTGGGCGTGAGTGCTCTCTTTTTGTGGGGAACTATTTCCCAGAGCCTGGGATCCTGGCATGCCTTAAATTCTCTCCTGTTCTTATGCTTTGCCTCTGTCTGGTGGGTGGGTGGGCTGGAAGTGAGATGGGAGGCTGGACTTTCCTCCCCTTTACAGTAAGCAGCTCTTCCAGAGAAATTCCACAGCTGTTTTCTGAGTCTGTCCAGAGTTGCCTGCTTGCTTTGCTGATGCTATTTTCTACATAAATAGGTTTTCTGCTGCTGTGCTGGGCTCTGCAAAGGGAGCAGAGGAGCCCTTGGAACTGATGTAGCTCTGTAGCACTGTCTGTCAAACCCAGTGGCATCAGAGGAAACTCTTCCAGCCCTCATCAGTGCAAGCTAATTGTGCAGCGGCTCCCCAAATCCCGGGCTGGCAAGGGGTCAGCAGTTGCTGGTCGCACCGCAGCAGAGTCGACCCCTGCCTCAAAGGCACCCAGTTGGTGCAGGCGGCCGAGCGCCAGCAGCGTGGGCTGAGGGACGCTGGGGGTGGTGAGGAGAGAGATGCCGAAATCTCTGGGATGAGATCACCTCCAGGGCTGGGGCTTGCAAAGGAGAGAGGAGCACCAGCAGCTTCCACACTTAGAGCTGAGTAATAGTCCTTCAGCCCTGGCAAGGCATTTCACCCCTTGCAGGTGCAAATGACTTTGCCTTCCCTGTCTCCCTGCTGCAGAAATTACCCCTTCAGAGTAACCTTCAGATGTCAACGGGTTTCTAAGTTGTCCCTTCCTGCTCCAGATGCATAAAAGCCGGGCGGTTGCAGAGCGCAACTGCGATGGGTGCTGTGCAGCTCGCACGCTTGGCCGAGCGAGACGTCGTTTCCTGGGATGTAGAAGAACGTGGAAATGCCACTAATCAAATGCACTGTAGCTTTAATCTGGTTTGATTTTATTTCATTTTAACTTACTTTCCCCAGGAAAGGAGTGCTGTCTGTCTCCGGCCCTTTGCGTTTGGCCAGTTTCAACCAGATTGCACCAATGGTTGGCAGTCTTGAAGATCATTAATTTCCCACTTGTTTTTGTTAAGATTAGTGGCTGGCTAGGAAATCCCTGAACCAGTGCTCTCTCCAAAGAAAAGGAGACTGTTTTCAGCTGTTCTCCATTTTGCCTGGCAGCAGCTGACCGGCCAGGCATTGCATGTGCGGTGGCCAAATGTGCAGCACCTTCGTAGCCCTGGCCACCCTGTGAGGTGTGGGGCAACGTTGGAAGGAGCTGCAGTGGCGGTGACGGAGGGGCAGGAGGGCAGAGGACACGTATCGCCAGCAGACGGGGCCTGCTTGGTACGCCTCCTCACAGCGTGGCTACCCTTTTGTTTGCCAAGCTAAAGCCACTTGAGATTTAAGAAGGCTGGCAGGCTGACAGCCAAGGCTCGGAGCCTTCTTGCCTTGACCTCCAGGACACCTTGGGCTGAACGGAGGTGAGCATTGGAGCAGACGGGAACGTGCAGCCTGGACAGGACTTATACAGGGGGTTGTGTGTGCGTGCAAACTGCACGTGTGCAATGGCAGCGTGATTACCTGGGTGTTCACTGGGGTCATCCTGTTGAATTCAATGATGATTTGGCAGTGATGAAAAGATGACATTCAGCGCTGTACATTTCTCCCAAAATAGCTTCTGTGAGCGACTACAGTCTCTGATTCCCACACAGCCCCCCTCCCCACGGTTACTTTAGGCAGGTGGGTACTTGGGCTGATGCAGTGCGGGATGTCAGGGACGTGCTCCTAAGCGCCCCGGTGTAGGTGCAGCTGGACTGGCGTGGGTCTCTTGGGTGGTCTGTCTTGGAAATCTGGGCATAACTATACTAGGAAAAGCAGTCTTACCCTCACCCAGGCTGAGCCTGTGCTAGCCAGCTTTTCAATATAGCTGTGCTGGGTGTGGTGGGCACCTTTCTTCCAGACCTGGACTGAAGGAAAAGACAGGCATCTGTTCAGGCAGTGGCATAAGAAACAGGAGCATCCAGATGTCAAGGAGCATATGTGGGATGCAATTCCTCAGCCAGTGTGGGTTTTGCTACCCTCCCCGTTGCTGCTGGTCTTCAGACAATATATGCCTGTTGTCCTGGGGCCTAGAGCGCGGCTTTGCAGAGATTGCCGGTGTCACTCTCTAATGTCAAAATAATAAGTGTCACCTCAGAGGGCCGAGCTGAATTTCAAACACTCCCGTATGCCACTCCTTTTCAGCCAGCCGGTGATGCAGCTAAGATCTGATGCCTCTGTCAAGGTGAGATGAAGGGAGGAGCTGTGCAGCTGGCTCCCCATCACGGGTTATGGAGGATGCGGAGCACCAAGCCATGCCACCAGGGCAAAGGGGGACCCTGTTCCCTCCCCTCCCCCCCCCCCCCCCTGCCAACTCTGCCTGCCAGAGATGGGGCTGGGAATCTCTGGCATCCGAGCTTAAGTCCCTACACTATGAGAGATGTGGCATTTCGTGAAGGAGAGTGTCTCTTGCTTCCCTTCCTTTCTCCTCCACGGGCACCAACTCATACCACTGGCAGTGTGGCACGGTAGATGGCTGTGGTAGCTAAGAACGGGCTCTTGGGCTTGTGCAGGTCCCTCTGATGGTGCTGGCCACCTGAGCTTCGGTGTGAGAAACCCTGAAACAGGCAGTCGTGGGGTAAAACGTTGCTGCTGTAACATTTCTGCCTGTTCTTGTTAACCGTATCCTGCTAACTATATACACTTAAATGACGGCGTAGTGCTTTCTCTGTTAGGTTTTGAACCAAACTGAGCAGATTGCGTGCCAAGAGGGAAGGACTGCAACGCTTCCACCATCCCCAGCGGACTTTTCCGTGGTGGAGCTTTTCCAAAAGACGTGCACTGGAGAGAGCTGGTGTGGCCCGAGAGCCTGGGACGCTGCAGGCTCTGACTGGCTGCACCTCAGGGACTTGATAGCTCCGGGTTTTGCAGGCTCTGCTCTCTGAGGATGGGGAAAGATGGAAGCGAAGCTTGCTTTGTTAGGAACAAAAAAGCGTGCAAAGCTTGCGGGAGTAGCTGCCAGCACCAGTTAGACAAGGTAAAAATCCTTCTTAAAAGAAATGGGGCCATACAAAGACAAATAAGACTTTTGAAAAAGCAGGAAGCCTACATAGCGAGTGTGCTGTCAGACACACTGTCTCTTGCCAGCTAATCTCATCGGCAAATAAAACAAGTTAGGTTGTTGCTATTGCAGCTGCTTTCCCTCATGAAGCAGGGTGAGCCAGACTCGTCTGACTCTGAGAAACGAGTTGGCAATTTGCCTGAAGTCCGAGGCGCACCCGGGGTAATTCACTTAAACCCCCCAATATAACGATTATCATCCAGGATGAACACATGCAGCCATAACGCTCGCTTGCAGTTGTAATTTCTGTGCCACACTCGCAGAAGTTGCTCGTTGGCTGCATTCGCCAGCAAACACAGCCTGGAGGTGATCGGCTTCTTCCCTGACCTGCAGTTAGCAGCAATAATGATACTTAAAGAAGTTTTAATGTGGGAGGGATTCAGCGGCTTGGGCAGAAGGCTGTCAGTGGGATCATTTGGGATCCAGGCCTTGGGAGCTTTCCTTCTGACCTTGGGCAGGGCACGGCAGCTGCTCAGTGCCTCCGCTCTTTAAATCTGATCCATTACGATTCGTTCCAGAGCAATTGCTTGATATTGGCCTTGGTTCCTTCCTCGGAAGCTACCCCCAAATCCCCAAATGTTTGTGCATGGAACTGAAGTTTAAATAGAAAGTCTCCCTCTCTCCTCCCTGCTCTTTACCTCGGATAAAGGTGGAAGAAAAGGAATCATTCACAGCCATCTGCTGGAGGCATCAATCACACTGGGAGCAGAGTCTGCCAGTTGTTCCACACGTTATTAATGATGAAAAGATATAAACGTATGAGCTCATAATTATGTTGCGTTTAAATTACTTACAAAATAATGACATTAGGAGAACAATGGGGTTACAAAATCAGGCAGGCAAAAGCAAGGAAGCGCCAGGACTAACGTTGCATAGCTCCCCTTTGCATCTGCATTATGATACAATCTTTAATTCTATAATTGCATCATTTTTTCCCCTTTCACTGAGTCCCTCTCTCAGTGGCTAGGTAATTACTGCAGAGTTCGTTTTCTCTTCCCCACATCTACTTTCTGCCTGTGTCTCCACGGCTGTTTATTTTACACCCCACCCAAACCTTGAACTGAGCAGTGCCGCTAATTCCTTGCTGGGGGCTTTGCAGGCGGGGAAGTTCTTACTTTTGCAACATCTCGGGTAGAGGAACTGGCTTCGTTGGCACAGCTGAGAAGTGGAGGCAAAGAGCAAATAAAGCTCCAGTGACTGAAAGGCCTTCAGTTTTGGCTGCCTCAAAGAGATACTTAGGGATGATTTTATTTTTCGCTCATCCCAGAATACCTGGCATGATGTAGCACTTCATCTGCTGGAAGCACAAGGACGATTGACCTCAGCTGTAAGTCTCGGCACTCTTGCAGGCTAGTCTGAGATGTCTTGGCCTTGCAGAGGGCGGGGACTGCCCCGTTAGGGGTCACCTGAAGAAAAACTGGTTTCAGGGACTTGATGAGCATCTTACAAAGACTGTGGAGCCGAGGAAGAGGTAATTCCTGCCTGCAGGCGGTATGTCCAGCTTCCTCGGGCAAGGTGGTTGTCTCGCTCTCTTCCCACCTTGCCTCGTTCACGAATCTTCCTGACCTCCACTGAGTGAGGCAGGGTCTGAGAGACAGCTATTGCTCTCATCGCACAGCCCTATATTTTTTCCCAAAGCAGTTGATTTCCAGGGCTGAAACGATTTGTGATCATTGAATTGGCGAGAGACTCCGTGCAGATGTGTACGGGAGCTGGATGGGCATTCCTCATTATGAGGCCTCCTAATTTTGCAGTGCTCCAGTTTGCAGTCTTTGTATTAAAAGTTTAACATACTGTTATAACCGTACAAAGGGAAAAGGGAGAGAGAAATAAAAATTACTCCTGTCACATGAATCTGCAGTGACCCGGGTCATCCAGAGTGTGTAGACCTTTGGGCTGTAGCATTAATTTCTAACCCGTGAGATAACAGCCTGCCTAAGAGCACTGGTTGGCTGTGGGTGGTGGAAGTGGCCAGTGGGGTGATACGCTCAGCAGGTCATCTGCTGCTGTGTTGGAGGCTTTTGCAGATGAGAACCCTCCTCCCTTTGCGGCAGCCTGGCTTCTCATCCCTTTAAACTCGCTCTTCCCAGTTCCACCTCCTTCCCCTCTGTTCCTGTGCTTCCCTAAGAAATGCCCCCTGCTTCTCCTCTTGCTTTCTGGTACCATCGCTCTAGCCCATGCCCGTCTTTTGTTACTACTGGTGCCACCTGTGATTTTCCAGAGGTCGCAGATCTAGATACCTGGGTAGGGTTGTGTGCAATCTTGATTCCAGTTTAGATCTGTAATTTTTGCCTGTTTGAATTGTAGATGAAAGGCAGCCCATTGCCTTTGAATGAAGCATTTTAGGGGATTCATCTTCCTTACTTTTAGTCTAGAGCCATTACTGTGGGCATCCCCTGAGATCAGGCAATGGGAAAATGCCTGCTTTAGGCCAACGCTATAAAAATAGGTTACACCTAAAGAACATCCTGTGTTCTTCTCTGTTTCTCAGTGTTTCGTTGTTTGCGGTCTTGCTTGATCCCACATACCTTCAACACTCAGGCCTAGGTGGACGTGCCGTTTTACGGGGTTGAATGTGAGATTGAAATTGCATCCGTTCACAGAAGAGGGAGGAAGACTGGCCGCTTGTGGTTATTTGCTTTCTGGGAATGAATAGAAACACGATAGTGCAAGCAAGAGTGTGCAGGCTCTAGAGGCTGGGCTTCCAGCTGAAATGCAAGTTGGTACAACTCAGCCACTTCCCGGAGGAGTGATGTCTGTAGTCCCAGCAAGCCATTAGATGCTTTTGGCCCGCATGTCAGTCTTCTGACCGATTTACAGTGAGTTTCTTCCTACAGCTTTCTGCAGAGGAGGGGAGGATGGTTAGTGTAAACCTCGCGCTGCAGTAAGAGAGGAGGAAGCAGAAGTTTCTGATTATGCTCAGATGACCGTAACAGTTGGCTTTCTTTGCGTACTTTTGGCTTTTTTTGTTTTATTAAACTAGATGAGGAAAAGTGGATGATACCAGCAATGAAAATACAGTTGCCAACAAAATCTGGTCTTGGATCAGACCAGGCTGATCTGCAATGAAGCAATCGGGATGAGAATGATTTTAAAGTCAGACTTGTGTTCTTGGGAGTTTGTGATATAAATCATGGCCATGATAGATATAAACCACGTCAAACTAAGTTCATAAAATAATGACAGAACAGAATGTCCTAAAAAGTTTTGGATGACTCGATGGCTTGCACACCTTTTCAAAGTAATTAATAAGCCAGATGCTAAAAACTTTCACCAGCCAATTCTCCCTGCATTGCCACTGTGTGTGAGTAAGTCCAAGAGCTGGTATTTGAGTACTGAACTTCACATATTTGAAAAGGAGAGAACTACTAAAAGGAGCGTGGGACTAGTTTTCACCTCTGGCCATGCAGGTAGTACTTGGGGGGGGGGGGCAAGGATGTGAGGCTGTGGAAGGTAACTGGGAGAAACGGTTTGTATAAATGGAGAGATCCACATGTCTTTCAGAGGGGAAAAAAAAAAGGTTTTGCGAATCAAAAAAAGATTGTGAATCAAAAAAAAAGATTGCACATGACTGGCTTAGCCATCTCCTACCTGGAAGGTGGCAGTGACCCTGCAGGCCTAGGATTTGGTCTGGGATTGGGTAGACTTCAGTTAATCCCTAACACAACCTAAACACATAAAACCCCAGAATTTGTGTGTGTGTGTTTCTTTTGAGGGGAGCATGTTTGGACAGATCTTCAGGCACTGTAAGTTGCTGTAGCTCCCCTGGGAGAGAAGCGGCTCCTCTGCAGGGTGGCCCCTGCGCTGGGTGTGTCCTGCTGGCCTCTCTCCACACCCCCACCCCCGTTATTCCTCCCTCTCTCCTCTTCCTCACAGCATCTGTGGTCGGATGCTGAGAGGCAGGGACAGGGCTTTGAAAAAGCTGGCTCAGCAGAAGAGGTGGAGAGCCAGCTGATGCCAGTATTAATATTCTTTCAAAATTGATGGATGAGATGATTATAGAATTGCAGAGGGAAGTGAAACTTAACAGAATCCATGTTTTAATTGCATTCTGGACTTTTTTCAGCAGCCAGCTTCTGAGGTGCAGGATGGAGCAAGCATTTTTTTGCAAGGATGTTGATGTAGACTACACAATGTATTGTTTTTAAAGAAAGAAAGAAAAAAAAAAAGCTTGGGCCAGTCTGTTTTCCACACTCCGGTGCTCTCAGTCTTCTTCAGTTTTACTGTGTGGTAGCGTGCTGTGTCTAGACAGTAAATCAGATCTAAAACACTGTCCCAATGCAGCTAGAGGGGGGGAAAAAAAAAGAGTCTATTGCAAGCAGGTCCAGATTTACCTGTTTGCCTGTTGAGACACCCAAGGTTGTGAGGGATACCTAGGTTCTGGACTTGTAATTTCCCCTGTGTGCCCTTTATCCCCATAGAGAGGAGGGAGGATGCTGGAGCCCTTTGGCAGCGCGGGTCTGTGTTTCCTCCACGCCGCATGCCATGGCCATCCAGCACTGATGCCCACTTGCCTCTAACCTGGGGAAGATCCTTTTTCAGCTGACGAAGCCCCCTGCTCAGTCTGTGAGTAGCACTTCTAAGTGGATGGCCTGCCACACGATGGGAGCTTTCTGGCACTTCAGTTTATACCCTGCCTGCCCGTTTTCCTTGTTACTACTCTTGCCGCTGCTGGGAGGAACGCCCACCTGGCCCCGGGGAGCATCGGCACTGAGCATCAGGTGCAGACACGTGTCGTTCTTGAGCAGGGGTGGAGGCTGCACGTGTGCCCGCATCCATCGGCGCCGCTTCTGTTCCGGTTGGGTCTGTTGCTGGGCTGCTGGCACTGGAACGGCTCCCTTTGCCTCATGGGTCTGGTTTTTGAACCCTGCAGCCTGCAGTGAAGGTCCAGCGAGTATGGAGTGAAGTGTGCTCATAGACTCTTCATGAGGCAGTGGTTCGCTTTTCATTTGATGGCTTTCCCAAATGTTTGATAATTTTGGTAGGCCAGCTTGTGTGGCTAGAGTGTCTTTGTGCCATACGTTGTGCATTCCTGACAGCCGCTGTGGTCAAACGCTTTCCTCTAAGCAGAAGTAGTATATTTAGGTGGTCTGCAAAGAAAAAGGGAAGGCTATGACAGCAGGAAAAGAATGATCACGTTTTTGGCCATAATAGCTATTGGCGAACTGGAGGCATTGAATAGCTAACTTGTACTGAGTGCCATCTTGAAAATACGGCCCAGATGTTTGCGTGCTGCGTGAGGTTTTCTCACAAACAGGTATTTTGCTGGAGTATGTGTCAGCGAGGACTGGGCCAAAACACTCTGCATCCAGTTTTGTTTTTCTTCAGGCTTTGTCAGAAACACTGTTTTCTTTGTAGCATTTTTTCCCTAGCCTTTCTTTCCTCTGGGATTGAGAACTTCTCTCCACAGTCTCCTTAACCCAAACATGACTTGCCCTAACTGGGCGTATTTTGAGAAAGTACATGTGTAGGTGGTTTAGTTAAGAGGTGAAAGCATCAGCCTTCTCTCTTGCCTCCTCCTGCTTTCTCCCCAGTCAGAAGCTGAGAAGGAGACACCTTTCAAGATGTTCCTGTTCAGGAGTGGGCTCTTAATTAATGTCCCAGTCTTACGAAGTCCTGGCATCTTCAGCCTTCTGCTCCCATCGGCTGCAGGTGAAGTTGCGTAAGAGGAGGAACGTGCAGGGGCTTGGAGGGCTGCTCTGTTTCTAAAAGTGAGTAATTTGGGGCGGAGGCGGTCTTCTGCCTGAGTGCTTTAACATGCCTATTTTCAAGCTTGGTGCCCTCCACCTCTCTCACACCTCCGGAGGATTTCTGGGGTCCGATCGGGCCGTGACAAGCTCCCCCCTTTTCCCCTGCTTATTTCCCCGGGGCAGCGGCTGCAATCCGCATGGTGAGGTTTAGAATTTTGCTCCTCTTGCTGCCTTTCCTGCTCTGGTGTTGGTTGGTATTTTGATGGCTTCAAGCTAACATTAGGGAGGGTAGCTCACCAAAGAGCTTTGGGACTGCTGTGAGAGGAAAAGTTTCTTGTGTTCTTCAAAGGTGATGTCCTCGCAGGGCGTGTAACAGGCGTGTGAGATGTGGTTGCAGTCCCTGTTGGGTTACAGAGGCGTCTTAGCTGAGCAAGCAGTTAAGTGCTGAAGGTGAGCGAGCGGCAAACTATGACAGCCTTTTGACATCCTAAAGGACCCGAAATCTTTGCGGTATTTACTCTGAAAATATTCTCTCTGCCTTTCCAGAAGCGAACTGTTTACCCGCGCGCAAACGTTGAGATTTTGCAGCGTACGTGCTTGCGGTGGCTGTGCTTTGGGCACAGCTGGTAATGCTGATAGGAGGATTTCTATTATACAAACATTTGCTGCTTAGAAGGTAAAAATTTGCTGAGAGTGGCACTGGAAGCCCAGCGATTCTCCCTCCAGCGAGGAAGGGAACTGCTGGCAGCTGAGCCGTGCTCGGCAATGCGCGCATGCGTGATCACAGCAGGACCCGGTCTGCTGAAGTGCTGGTGTTGTTATCTGGAATATTTAAATTCCTTAAGCTTTTTATCCCTAGCAGTACTTTCCCAATACAATAACTTAAAAGTAAACCTGAATTATGCTATTTTGCAGATGCTTGGGAGCCTGTTTTCTTCCTTCTGCCATGGTAGATCTCTTAGCACCAGTGCCTACAGCTACAAGTTGCTTGTCCAGGTATAAGTTTGTCTTTGTTTTTGTGGGGTCAAGGCCTGTCCAGTGTTTTTTTGACTTGACTCTCGCAGGATTTCTTTTTGTTTGCTGCACTCTTCTGTATGCCAGTTTCCCCGTAAGTGTTACGAGAAATGGCAGTATGGGCCTGATGCCAAGGGTAAGGATCTAATACAGATACATTTCTTCTCATTTTTGGAAGCTCTTGCGATCCACGCTTTGCTGTCAGGGCGGTAATGATGTTTCAGAGGAGAATGCCTTTCTCATCATTTGATTTCAGCATCTCAAACGGAGTCCATTGACAGCCCCAGGCGGGGCCAGGTGACACACCAGGGCTAGGGTCCATCCAACAGCAGGAGATGGGAACAGGGGCAGGACTGGGAACACGGCTGCAAGCGTGAGCCTGAGGTCCAGCAAGGGACAGGGCTGGAGACCGGCACCACCGTGGCGGAATCCCTGGGGCAGGAACTGATGGCCTGGGGGGGAGGCTGAACTGGGGTCCTGTTTCTAGTCTTTTAAGTGCCCACCCAGAGCTATAGCCATTCTGCTGTGTTGCTTACTGAGCATTTCACTTCAGGAGGCCTTGAAGGAGTACATGGCTGTAGCCGAACCAAGGCCTCCACCGTGAGGTCCCTGCATTTGCAGCATCTGGCTGTTGCACGTTGCGAGTCCCCATCCCTGGAGGTATTTAAAAGACGGGTAGACGCGGTGCTTAGGGACATGGTTTAGTGGTTTATGGTTGGACTTGATGATCTTAAACATCTTTTCCAACCTATATGATTCTATGATTCATGTGTGCAGAGCTGGGGACAGGCGTGCTCGTCAGCCATTGCAGTAGCTGGGGGATCGCTTGGGCTCCCGATACATGGCCGTGCTCAGCAGGCTGCTGCCCGCTGCCCTGAGCATGATGTACGTAGTGTTGTCACGCCAAGGTTATTTCAGAGGGACGTGGCAGCTTTTGCACCCAGGGCTGTGCAATCTAAGGGCACGCTGTTTAAGCCGGAGAGGCACTCGATGAGAGGCCAAGAGGGTTATTTGCCTTACTGATGAGATGGTTTAGTAGACGGTGTTCGTGGTTCTCATTAGAGACCGAGGGAAGATTGGGATGAGACAGGAAGGAGTGGTGTGTATGCAATTTATGAGGCCTGCTGCTCAAGCCTCCATCGATACTCTTTATTTGTTGCCTTCCACGCTGGCAGTGGGGAAGGGGAGCTGGAAAATGCCGATTGCGTCGTGCACTCTTAAATGGAAACAGAGGCGGCCATTGCACGCTCTCCACAGAGGCTCGGGTGCTCCTCGGTGCTGGTGTCAGTGCGGGCCAGCAGCGTACTGCAGGGCCAGTGTGGGAAGAGTGCAGAGGGATCTGATTTTCGTATCCTTCAAATGTCAATTTAGACTGATGATTAGCTTGCTTTCTATAGAAATACCCCTTTTTTATTTTTATTTTTATAGGTGAAAAAAAGGGGCCAAGCTCTTTGGTCCCAAACTATTTATTCTCAGTATTTGTCACATGTTCAGCTGACTGAATTAGTTCAAAAGGAAAATGCCTTTTCCAAAATCCCCCCAAATTCCACGAAACCCATGTATTTTACCCATTTTTTCATTTAAAAGCAAAATGTAAGAAGACTGTTCTTGTCTGCTCCCCTCTCTCACCCTCTTTCTTCTATATTTCTCTTAGTGGCAAAACAAGAAAAGCAAATGACTGAAGAAAATTTTTGTATGTACACTGATATGTGTATGCATGGAGGGAAAAGCAAAATATATGGATATTTTTGACTTGCCAAAAAAAAAAAAAAGCTAGTGAAAATCAGTGATTTATGAAAATTTACTTCTATGAAAAAGATGCTTTTAGCAACTTGCAGTAACTTTGCAAGTTATTCTCTCTTGTATTCTGGTGGTACATAAATGGCTTGATTCCCCCCTTTCTTGCCCTTGCTTATCCTTTTCTAACTACAGAACAAGTTGTACTGATTTAAAACTAGTCTAGGGTATCGGATAGCCGTGCCCAGTTATTTTTCTGTTAGTTCACTGGCTTTTTTTTTTTTTTTTTTTTTTTTAATATTAGTTAGTGCCATGCACTTTGAGCAGCCTGGCCTGCCTGCTGCTTAGCTGTCCCTGCACCACAGTTCCTTCTCTCACATCTCTTCTCCATTTCGTTCGTGATGTGCAGGTCTGAGTAAAAGCCAACGACGGCTTTCAGAGCGTCTGAAGTTGCTGGTGTGATGTGCTGCCTGCTCTTGAGATGTATCAGCTTCTCCCTTTTGCAAATCAAATCAAAGAGGGTAATGTGTGGGTCCTGTTTTATTTCAGCGCGGCTTGCTTATGCACTGGAGAGGATGTGAGAAACGCGTGCGGTCATCTAGGTGGATGAAACTCTCTTTGAACGTTTCAGTAACGCCACACGTGACAGAAATGCTGAGCTTCTGTGTTAAATAAATGTGCCTCTTCCAAGAGAGGAGAATCCCTGACAGTACTTTTAAAAGCTATTGGGAAATTGTGGGTTAAATAGCTGCCTCTATGACCACATTAACATTGTATTTTCTGGTCTTGCCACTGTTCTGATTTTGCCACCCATGTGCAGGCAAGAAGAAAAAAAAAAAAGGTGAGAGAGGGGATCAGTTTTTTTGTTTGGGGTGTTGTTCGTTTTACTTCTTTGGTTCATCTTTCTTATCTGCATCTGATTCCTGGGAGTGCTTTGTGAACTCCAGTGAATCCCACCGGTGCTCTCCATTTGGAGCCTTCCAAGCGGGCAGAAACCTAGAAGCCAAAGCACTGAACCTCCCAAAAGGAACAGCTTCTTGTATCAGCTCTTCCTCTTTTCTCCCATGTTGGTGATCACAGGGGGAATTCTTTAAACCAGCTGCGCTGTACTGCAAAAGCAAAAAAAAACCCCAACCACCACCAAACTTTCCATGTTTGGAGATGATTACAAAATGGATTGAGCACTACTCTTCCTCCTCAGGACACTCCTGTGTTCATTGCTGGCCTTATTTTAATATTTCTTTAAAGTTTTTGAAGATCAGCTTCATCTGAAAAGGGAGCTATGATTTGGTTGTGGTGCATGTGGGAAGTGGGGGTTATCCTTATGTGCCAGGATACAGGCCTTTAGACTCTGGAGCTTGAAGTGAAAACTGGGAGTCACCTAGGCATTAGCTGAAGAAGACATCTTAGGACACCGCAAAAGTCACAGGCAAAAGAAATACAAGTTGAAGTTCTTTAGTGCTACGTAAAAGGAAACTGCTAAACATGTTTCCCTGGTAAGCAAACCAGTCTGTGAACTGTGTTGTATTACTTTTTTTGTAAATGTCCCTATTTCATCAGCTCTTCTTCTAAGATAGATTGCTGGCACCTTACCTTCTGCAACCAAAAAGCTAGAAAGAAGAAAGGGGTTTGTAGGAGTAGCAGTTTCGGGAGATTGATTGGAACCTCCATCTGCTTATTAGGTTTCTTTGAATTATTGCGTGGTGTATTTGGTACCTGGTATTTTGTTTCAGAAGTACATAATATAAATAAATTTTATTAGAATAGTGCTCATACACTTTCTGTCAGTCTTGTGGCTGGATTTGCTAGCTTGGTAGAACAGGATTTGCTAGCTTGGTAGAACACAAAACGCCAGGTATTGGCAAAATCTCTTCCTGTGAGTACTTTCCTGTGGAAGGCTGGTGCAAAATAGTTTTGTTCCAGCAAAGGGAGAGACTAGTTGTTGTGCTGCACCTCCCAAATCCGCACAGGTCTCTGTGCCACTTTGAGGATGCATGCACGTGATTTCGCCATTCCTTCATCACACTTCCAAAGTCCATCTTTCACTGCGTCTCGACTGCAATTGCATGGCCCGCTTACAACTCTCACACCAGTAGAGGAAGGCAAACGTAGCATCCACTTGCCCTCACCATTTAAGAAAGGGTGCTTGGCATCTGGGAGGCGCAAACACCATCATGCAACCCTTCCTCTCCCCAAGAAAGCTGGTGCAAATCGGAAAGAGCTAGAGAAGCAGGGTTCTGCAGTCCATACATTGTCGGCTTCCTAGGTCTTAACAGTGTGGTGGATGTTTGGAAGCAATGAAAATAGATGGCCGTGTGCCCAGTGCAAGAAATTATTAACTCCACTGTATTTATTTCTGTAGTGAAATTGCATTTTCACTTCTCCATGAGAGATGCTTTAACGGGATACAAACCCAGCAAAGCATTTCTTTTTGTGGACATAGTGACTTTGGCTCTCTCTCAATGAGAACACACTGAGCTGGTGGTAATACTGCAGGTTTGCATCCTCTCTAAGGCAATTTGGCAATGCAGCTACGGCGGGAGGAAGTTGTATTTCTTTATACTCGAGAGTGACATTGCTGTGCAGGAAAAGGTATGTTGGGCAGGCATAGCTTTCGCAAAGTTAAGTGGCTGTGATTTCAGGGTGAAACACAGGATTAATAACTACCTAGAAAATAGAGTGTTACTCGATGGAAATTTGATTTCACTTTTTAGTGACTCAGGAATGTGAACACTTAAGATTTGAGTCATGTTTTTTAAAGGTGTTTTAACAGGACTTTGTAAAAGCTTGAGAGCACTAAGTCTGTGCTTGTGAATTGGGCAGTTAGTGGCTTGGCCATCTGCATTTCGTGTTTGCATGCAAAATGATTTGCATTAACAGCAGAGCATTCTGTGTGCATATAGCATGCGTTATAACTAATCTGCACGCAAACAAAGTAGGTCTGGGAAATGTTACTGTGGGAGGCCATGTAGGTAAGAGTGGATGGTTGCTGGAGGCCGCTAGATTTGTCTTGTCTTAAAAGCAGAAGGGGGGAAAAAAAGATGGCACGGAGAGGGTGGGGGTTGCCTGGTTATTGCAGTTAGGATCCAGTCTGCTTCAGTCGACGCAGCGTGCTGTTGGTGTTAGAGAATTGTGCAGGGCTCTGTTTCAACTGGTCTCCAAAATGACTCAGTGTAGGAACTGACAGTGAGGTCACATGGATTTTTTTTAAAGGACCTGTTGGACTAATTACGCTATGTTATGTTAGTATTAGTTAAGCATGCCCAGAGTGACTTACTGGTAAGAGTTCAACCCTTAATTTTCTGCTGGAAGCAACTTCCCTTCCAGATTCACAGATGTACAGCAGTTGTCGTTAGAGATGGTAACATATTAAACCCCAAAGCACCGTATAAATTATGGGGGAAAGAAAGAAGCTGCAGAAAGCAGGAGGGGAATTAATTGTATGGTGAGGGCCATGCTGAACAAGCGGATGGCTTAACAACTCGCTATTGCAGGGAGAAGATCGGTCGTGTCGGTGTTTAGTAACTACTGTCACCAAGTCTGCTCATGTGCACAGAATATATATATATATATATATATATATATATATATAAATAAAAATAGTGGCTGCTGTGACTACATATAATGGCTTATTATGTAATTGTTTGAACAAGGCAACAGAGAAAGTAAGACTTCCAGACTCTTTTATTTCTTTTGCTCATTACAAACACTAAGTTCCTCCCTCGCCACCTCTGGGCACTCCAGACGTTGCTCGCGTGTTATCTGTATTTGCCCTAGCTTCCTGCTCGCTCCCTGTCCCTACCCACCGTTTCCTCTTGTTCCTGCCCTGGCCTCCGGCTCCCGCAGGGAGTCCAGTGTCATTCCTCCTGCTGCTTTCTGCATCCTCTCCATACCCTCCCTAATCTTCAGTAACATGGGCCTTCCCTAACAGATGTAAATTGGGCAGATTTTTAGTTTCCCCTTAATTTCTGTAGCGTGTGTAAGCTAAAAGAGAACATTATTTTTAAAAATTTTCAAATGTCTTTCTCCACTGTTAGTGTCCAGGTACTGTAAAAAACCTTAGAAAAGAGTATTTCTACAAGACCTTAGAAAAAGAGTATTGCTACAAGGAAACTCTCTCAGTATAAATCTCGCCAAACTTTACATGGCTTAAAAAAATCTTCATCTCTTGACCTCTAATTCCAGAGAAGTAATTTTATTGGCATTCAGACTCTCAGGTTTTATATCCTAGAAAGTTCGTGCCCACTAAGGAAAAGCCTTCATCTCTCATACACTGTTGGCTGTTTAAAGCCCAGAGGCAAAATTCAAGTCTGGAAGCGTGAGGCCGTGTGCCTGCGGGAGGGCTCAGTCTATCAAAACCATGCCTTTGTACTGCCAGACGGGGGGCAATATGACCAGATTAGCCAGGGCACGCAGTGGCGTCTTTTAAGTGATGGTTGCCGATAGCAGGAAGACAGAGGACTACCTGCCTGCTCACAAAGTCTGCCGGACAAATGCATTTAACCAGTGAAAAGCCTTTGAAGCGATGCTGCGTCGTATGCCTGTGGTGTCTATGAACAGCTGTTGAGTGCCTCAAGACCAGCTTTGCTTGCCTGTGGGGGTGGCTGTTGTGCGTGGCATCGGGAAGTCTGTCCCGTCATAACGTTAAGCTTACTGTTCTTCCTCCAGTACAAGGCTGGCTCGTTTTTCTGGTTGAGTTTTAATCCAGAAAAAGTAACCCCCGTCATCCCTGAGCCACTGGGTGGGTACGACGTGCGTGCCATACACGACATGTCCCAAGAGTATGGCATGCCCTGCTTAGCGGTGGTGGCCAGCATTGAGTACAGAGCAGTTCCTTCCCTTTGAGCTGCGTCTGGTGTCAGCAAAGCCTAAGCTAAACTTAAACCTCCTGAATACCAGTTTAGCTAACTTCTTGTTCTTTGGGACTATTCAGTCTTCCCAGTCCAGGCAAACACCACATCATTCCCCCTCTCCAAATGCTGTCGTTACCCACTGCTTTTTTCTTTCTTCCCCCCCCGCCCCCCTGCCTCCCCGGGACTAACAACTCTCTGTGGCACCTCCAGTAATGTTTCATTGCCATGCAGAAGGAGGCAAGCACTTTGTCAGCAGCCTACTTCAGGCAGAGAAATTTATATCTGTGAGAAGCATATGTACAGAACAGCAATTACTCAGATCATCAATATTTATACAGCAGATAATAGTCATCATGGACAAGATGAATATTGTCACAACAGCAATAGCGGCTGGGGGGGGGGATGCAAAATATAATTGCTAGGTTTCTTTAAACGGGATAATTACTCAACTTCCAAGTGATTGGTGAAAATAGCTTAGAGTCTGAATTAAATATTCAGTGGGAGCTCACCTGCTTCTAGAAAGTAAAGGAAATGCCTCTCCCGTCTACCCTCATGTCACACAGTGAAAGCTGCCTGGGATGCTGTCCTTTACATGCGGCTTTTGCTGAAGGCAGTGCTGGTGCCAGTGGCTGAACAAGGAATCATAAAGAAAGAACAAAAGAAAAAACAAAAACAGTCGAGCAGCTTGTTTGAAAATGAGTTTTTGTTACGTCCGCTGCAGACAGACATGTGTTTGTGGATGAGGTGGAGGCACGGTCCCACATGCTTTTCTTTTAAAAGCTGTACCCAGTGTCCAGTGGGAGGCAGCCACCCTTAGGGCAGGGTTTTTACCAGAGCTTTCCAGCATCCCGCTTGCCAGCTGATGCGACGCCAGTTGCCTTAGTGGTGCCTGGCTGGACCGGCAGCCCAGCGAGTCCCTGTCCCAGCTCCTGCTCGGCAGCCGGCCAGAGGGACAGCCCGGCCAGAAGGACAGCCCAGGTGGCGGCTTCCTGTTGGCACAGGAGAGGCAGCTCCCGATTACTGCAGAGAGCGCTGCCCCTTCCACACACCCTTTTTAACCTTTGTGTGGTGGCGTGATTATTCAGAGGGCTTACCGTCGCTGGCAAGACAATCTGCTAGGTTGCCCTGTTTTTGAGAAGTATTAAAAACTACCTGCGTGCAAGCTGTTTGTTACAGATAATTTCCTTGCTGACTTTTTTCCTTCTGCTTATGAAATGCCTCTGAATAGCTCCACTTTTCCCTTACACTGACTGACCCTTCAGATGTGACTGTCTGAGTATTCGAACCCGTGCACCCCCTCGACTTCTTTCAGTTGAGGGAGAGCAGTGGACAGGAGGGTGCAGCGCTTGGTGTTCAGTGCTCAGCTCATTTGGGTTGGCTGTCATTTGCAACGTCAGTCACATCGCTGAAAGTTTTTGAAACACCAAAGCAACTTAACACTTTCAGCAGCGTAGATCCACAAAAGACCTTAAGTACTGCGGTATCAAACTTGCAGGCACTGTATCCTATGGGATGCAGGTAACGAGGCTTCTTGTGCAATGCCAGGAGAAAAGTTGGCCTGAGAGTGGTGTTTGCAACGGCCAGCATCCCAAATAAGGAGACACATGAGCTGGCTACCACAAGGGAGAATCAAGAAGAGGTCTTTTAAGTCAGCAGCCCTCTTTCTGTTCCAGGAAAACATGCTGAATGGCTCCTTTTGATTCCTTTCTGGAGTTGGGTACCTTCTGCTGAGGTGTAAGCAGTGGAGGAGCTAGCGGTTGCTCCCTCTGGGTTTGGTCTGGTACTCAGCCCCACGGAAGCTGTGACTGAGCTCTCCCTTTTATCTGGCGGCATTTGATCATGGATCTTTTTGTCTTCATAGGTAAACCTGTTAGACTGCCTGGATTCTAGCCCTTCTCCAAATGAATTTTTAATATAAAATAATTAAACATTCATTGGAGCAGGGACAGGAACCCAAGTCTCTGCCTTCCCCTCATACTCACTTTTCCTTTCTGACCTGAATATTGAATTATGCACTTCAAAGTGGAATGGGTTCAGCAGGAGGCATTGGCAGAGCTCTGCTGAGCTACTGAAATTGCTGTTACTTAAAACTTTCATCTGGGAGAAGGGAAAAGAATATTATTATTTTGTCAGATTCACTCTTAATGAATGAAAGTTCCCTTCTGCCATGAGCATACCCAGGCTCTTGCGTGGACTCACTGAGTCTGCCCCTCTGGCATGTGGCTTCATGAAGTCCTGTCCCCGTGGCAAGAAGATTAACTTGGACTGAATGTGTGTTTGAAGCTAAATTTAGGTCAGCTTAGATCTTCCTGATGCAGGTAAAGCTGAGACGTGCAGTAATGGCAATATTAATACTTCAGATGCTTGTCCCCAGTGCATAACTCTTTAATACAGATGTTTTCTGAGTAGCAGATCACAGACCCAGTATTGCAACTATGTGTCTATGCAACTAAGATTTCTTAAGTAGTAGCCCCTAATTTTTTTAGTGATCTGGTGTAAATCTTTGCTAGAACTTAACTTCAACGGGCTTACTTTCTTAGTTACCTTCCACAGATCCCTTGGAGGCAGCCACTGCATGAGGAGATCCTTGCTGTTGAGAGTCTTGTTGGGGGATTATCTGCAGTGGTGTTTAAGGTGTTAATCCAAACTTTTTTTCTGCCTGAGGTTTGGCCTTGAGGAAAGTTAAGTACTGACCACCTCTTGGAGAGATTGCTGCAATTTATAAGCCAGCCCCTTATGTGGGTGACCCCTTATGTGATAGACCTCTGCTCAACACATTGCTCCTTCAGCTGTGCTGCAGCTCAGAACGGCTTTTTTCTCGGAGCAAGGAGAACAACAAGGGGCCATTGAAGAGAGCACTACTGATATTCCAGGTTATTGAGTTGTGTTGAAATGACGAGGGTTTTCATCAGTCTAGACTGTTGGTACCTAATTCTCTGAATTTTTTTTGTTGTTGTTGTTGCAGTAACTTACACTGGGATCTGGAGATTATGAAAGGGATCGCTTCCCCCCCCCCCACCATTTAACAGGGTACCGTGTTTTGGCCTCCTTGTCCCATTGCTAAGCCCAGACCCAGTTATATTCTAGTTCAAGGACGAGATGTTAGCATGAGGAAACAGGGTGCTTGCAGCATACAGAAGCCGTGAGCCCCTCTTAATGCCCTTTCACTTCAGTGTCAAGCATGGGGCACCCCTGTGAAGACTGTAGATCAAGGTCTTTTTGTCATGCTGGTGCAACCTAGCTAAAGCCTTGAGGAGTTTTGATGAATAAGGGTTTAAAGATACAGTCTTGTGTAGTAGTTTTCTTTAAAAACTAAAAATGGGATGTCTTGTGTGGCGAAGGCTGGAATCAGGGATATGTTGGTATGAAGCCTCCAGAATGTTCCTGGAGCAGAAAAATCCCTGCTTCCGAGCGGTAAAAGGGTGAAGCTGTTTGCCTCTTCAGCTGTTTTTAGACCTGGTTTGATGATTTGTCCTGCCTTGCCTTCTGGAAGTTTTGTCTGTGTCCTCATTTTGTCAAAGTTCATTGGTTTATTTTATGGGGGTGGGGGAAAAACCCAAATCTCCTTTCACTGAAAAATGGGACTGAAGGGTTAGGTTTAGGAATGCTAGCACCATCTCCCATGGGAACTGTAATTAGCATGCTTTGTTTTCCTGTTCTTCCCTCGGGGCTTGGCTTTATGGCTGGCTTCCCTTTCCTCTTTTCATGTTGAGTTGCCATTGTGGTTATGGGAGATGTAATCTAGCTGGGAAACCTGGTCGGTGTTGGAGAATGGGAACATGGGTCATCCCATATGCAAGTGCCTTGAGTTGGTATGGGCAGCATTTTGCAGTTCTGAGAAGGGGTTGCCAAATTTCCATTATTTAGTTAGAAAGGCAACTGCTTCTCTTAGTACAGCTGACGTAGCTGTTCATTTGACTTCATTCCTAAGGTGTTCGTCTGAAACCCCATATTTCCAGTAAAACTCACTTTTATCTAATTTTATTTTAAATCGGCATCTTTGCTTAATTCGTAAGCATAAAATACCATTTTTTAATGAGCTTTGCCTTGCAGTAGTAAGTGTGATACTAGGATACTGGAGTTTGTTGTAAGTTCAAAGTACAGCGAGTAGGAGATGGTGATTTGATTTGCCTGAGGAGACTTCTCTTGCTGCTCTGTCATAAATGTTCCTGAAGTGTGGAACGGAGCTAGACTGGGGATGGAAATAACGTACACCTCGGATTTCACTTTCTGAAGTAGATTCCCTTCCTAACAGAAATCAAGAGAAATACTGGAGTTGTGTGGGTTGAACAGACCGATACATAGTCAGTCTGTGGAGTAGGAAATATATCAGTGTATGAAGTTTAAGCCTGTCTAGAAGACAGAAGCTGGTCAGTAACAGCAAATTGGTGAGAATTCAGTGAAGTTTTATTGCTCCCAAATTTGCTTTTAATAAGCAGTGATCTATTTTTACAAGGATGCTGTTGCTACTGTTATGGCTGGCTAATTAGCAATCCCCCTTCGGACAAAAAGCCTGACCCTCCTCAAAGTCTTCAAGTGTACAGGAACTTGTTCTTTTTAGTTTCTCAATTTCACACTGTCTTCTGCATTTCAGCTTACAACCTCTTGCAAAGCTGCCACTCTCCCTGTTTCTGTGACTTCAACAGAAAACACAAGTAACAGCAGTTGAAAGGGAATTTTAAAATAGATCGGGAAACCTAGGGCATGTCAGGATGATTTTGAGGTGGTCTCAAAAATCCAGCAGTTGCCTTTTTTGAAAGTTTTTGCTGAATGTTTGGAGATTTAGCCTCCTCCTGTTTATCTAAAAGTTAGGAAGAGTGAGGCTTTCCTCTCAGAGCATGGTACATACACTGGCATTTGGTGGAAGCGGGACTGCTTGTGGGGTGACCTGTTCTCCAGTGGAAGGATCTCTGGGCAAGCCTGGCCCAAATCTGTGCTCGAGAACAGTTACCATGAAAGAGGCTTTGCCCAGCTCAGTGGAACAGCTTCACATGGAGAGGTCACTGGCACAAAGAAGTGCAGGACTGGACCCAGGCTGGTTTTCACAGCTTTAAAGAAATGAGGCTTTAAAGAACATGTTTATCCATCTGCAAAGTCCTTGTGATTTTTTTTTAAACTAATATATACATTTATAATTATTTTCATACGTAAAATAAATGAATTCATGCTACCATACTGGTGTTCCTGAACATCCTTGCAAAAGGGCAAGGTAAGCTGGTGAAAAGGATTTTGGTGAGGAAATGCGTATTTTAAGAAGCTATTATGCCCATGTTCAAAAACAGTTCTGGGAAAAAACCTCACACTGACTCCCCTCTTGGATTTATGGTCCAGGTTTTCTCTCTTCTGATGCATCCTGATGCAAGAAGGTGCGACACAGAGGGCTGCTTATGGTCTCACCTTGGTAATGTGGAGTTCTTAAAGAAAGGTTACAATTTTGTGACATGTTTGCTTTTTTTCTTACCTCCACTTGTTTGGAGTCAGCATGACCCAAAAATGAGTGGTGGTGTTTGGTGAAGGGCAATTGGAAACATGACCCACAACTACGGGAACTTTATTGTTGTAGCCCTTGGAGGAGCAACAGCAAAACCCCTTTCATATTTTGAGAAACCTGGCTCATTTTCTCCAGTGTTTGGGTTACATTCTTGTGCTACTGCTTCCTCTGCTGGCTCAAACTCAAATGTGGTCCATTGGAGAAACTCTTATCTCTTTATGTTAATGGGTGGTTATGAAACAAGAGCAAAAAAATTAAAGGTCATGCACTGGCAATTTAATGAAGTGATAAGAATCTACAACTTTGTCCTTTAATAAGATTATAAAACTGTTGCTTTTTCAGATGAAGAGAGACACAGAGGTGGCCGTAACATGTACATGTGCAATTTTAAATCAGGATATCATGCCGAGTTGGAATTTTTCAGTTCACTCCTTTAAAGGTCTCATTTTCTAGCACTCATGCTCATTTATTTTGTGTAATTTTAAACAATATACAATAGCATTTTTCCATCAGCAAAGGCCTGTGCATTTCAGTGATCTTTACTGCTTTCTTTAGAGAGGGGGGGTTACGCAATCAGACATAGGGAAGGAAAATATTTAATGGTTTGGTTTTTTTTTAAAGAAAGGTCTTCAGCTTACGCCTGTATGCTTCTGGCTGTACTACTCACATTTAGAGCACCTGTGTTTGCACCTGCACACTTTATTTTGAGGAGCCTGAAAGTCTACTTGCAAAATCTGAGCTCCTTTGTGAAAATCAGGCTAAAAAAAGAATATAGGTGGATAGACTGATCGTCTTTAAAGCAAGAAGCTTTCGTTCTAATGTTCCTTCCCTCTTTGGCCCACCACCTCCATTAAATGTATGTTATTTTCTTCTAAATTTAAATTCAGAACTTACAAAGGGATTGACGCTTTCTGTATCTATTGACTGGTCGGTGCCAGAGAATTTTGCATGCCCATCTGAACCCACTTACCAGCACTTGCCTACATTTCACTTCTTGGGAACATTAAAGCTCTTGAGAGTCCACACTAATTGCTATCTCCTCTATCAAGAGAGGCTGCTCGTCAGAGAAGGCGGTTTGTTGTACCAAATAGCGAGGACAATACCAGAGCCTGGGCACCCCTTAGTTCTGCTTCCCAGTCAGGTGGGTGGAATATCAGGGAGACCATGCATCTGTTCAGGGAGACCCATGGAAACAGGAGACTCAAATAAGTTCTTACAGCAATAACTGTGCAACTTGCTAGCTTGGAAATAGTTCTGATGCCTCGTGATGGTCACCAGACGGTTACACGCTTCATTGCTGCTCCGTGTTAAGAGTGGTATGGGTTACAGTTGTGCTTCATGACTTGCTTTTCCACATGTGAGTATTTTGTGAATGAAATCCACATTGGGGTAGTGCCTAGGAAGACAGTGAGCAAGAACAGTTGCCCCGTTCCTCTTTCCATGCCATCAGCCCATCTTTGGGTATGAAAAGGTACTTGCTCTAAAAACATGCATTGGGCAAACTTTGGTGCAGGGCGTATGGTACATAAACCTTGAGCTGAACTGTGTGTCTTTCAGTGGGTGATGTTAGCGAGCCATCAGGAAAAAAGGTATGTGTTTATTGCTTGTGAGGAAATGAGTTTGGAATTCTAGACACAAATTAATTACCTAAAACATAATGGGTATCGTGTGACGTTGATTGTGAACCCCATTCTGCAAGAAGGGCACCTTACTTTGCTTGGTTTTATTTGGTTTGCTCCTATCCATGGAGATGACCTTAAACTTTTCCGGTTTTGTGTCTATTTATATTTGGGGTCAATTCAGGAGGGGGAAATGCCAGTGATCCACTGACATATACAGGAGAGGAAAGGAAATTACTTTCTGACATATCTTTTCTACTATTTCCACATGAGCGGATGGATCCCATCGTACAGGTTTGCCTTTAAGGGGAGTTTAACCAGTAAATACTTCTGCTTTTTGCAAGAGGGCTGCTTATTTTCCGTATTTGTATAGCTTTTAGGTAATTCATAAAGACTTCTGATAAAAATGCAGGCTTTTTTTCCACCCAGTTGTATGACCTTCAGTGTTCTAAACTCTAAACTTTTCCAGGGGAGAATGATGTGGGAATTGTGTCTCTGTCAGCTGAGCCAATTCATTACCTCTCTAAATGTTGACTGCTATGCTTGATGCCAAGAGTTGGACAAAGCAACTGGCTTCTACAGTTTTTCTTTAAAATTTCATTTTCTAAGAGAATAGCACAATCTTCCTAGGTTTAAGGGTACCTCCTCCTGTCTCCCCCGAGTTGCACAGTGTTTTAAAGGGCCTCATTTTGAAGACTGAAGGACTGGGAGGGTTTCCAGCAGGAGCAAAACAAGCAATTGCTCTTACAGTTGGATGAGTGTTGCAAAGACCAGGTGAGCCGCAGCTCTTTGAGGTGGCTTTATTTCTTCTGACTGATGAGGCTACTAGACAGGAGGCTTTCGTGCCTTGAGGAACCATCCGTAGTGGCGCTACCTAACCATGCAGGTGAACACTGTAGCTGTTATTTATGTGTAGGCCATAGCTAAAAATACACAGAAGGTTTCCTAATTTTTGGGGTGTGTTTTTTGTTGTTGCTGCTGTCTTAAAGCAATAAAAGCCAGCATTATTTCTGCTATGCCCCAGCTTGCTGCTTGTTTAGAGGAGTGTAGGAGAGTGATGGGAAGCAGTAAGACGCTGCCACCTCTCCATGCACGACATGGGAAAGCAACTCTACCTGCCCTGCGGGAGCTCTGCCCTCAGTCGGGGAGTAAGCCATGAGCTCAGCACTTTGGGTGTGCTGGTACCCTCCTTCTCTTTCAGAAATAACCACGCAAGGGGCATCTCACCTTGCTGATGCATCCCATTTGGTACCAGGATAATCTTACGGTACTAAAAGATGGGACTGGCAGCGTTTGTCTCTGCTGTTTGGGAATGGGGAAGTGGAGTTGGTCATCCTAAACCAACCCAACCCAAACCTCTTGAAGGGTGCAAGCTAGTGGGACAGCCAAGCAGAACTGGCTTTCTTGGCCCTGCAAGCCCCGGTGCTTAATGCTTTATATTCTGGAGTGCCACCTGCTGGCACTTGCTCTCTTCGCTCTCGCTTTTCCTAGAGGCAGCTGCTCTAGAAGATGAGAGCTCAGACCAGAGCGCCATGGATGTTAGTAATAATAACAGTACTAATTATTTGTATTGATCATTGCATTATTGATTGTCATAGCACTTAAGGACCCTGTTTATTGGCAAAGTCCTCGCTCTGGCAGGTGTTCTGCAAACTCAGTGTGAAAGAAGCTGGCAGAGGCTTCACTGTTTAAAAAATAGAGAGCACAGTAAGAAGGAGTGGTTTAAAGTATAGAAAAGGATTTTTCCAATCCATGCTGTTATTTGGCAAAATATGAAGTATTTTTTTCTTTCTGTCTTGATTTAATAAAATATTTTGATAATTTCTGTGGTTGGCAAAAAAACCCCCAAAATTACTTTTCATAAAAAAGAGAGTGTGTGTGTTTGCTTTTTAAAAGCAGTAATCATTAAAGTGAAAGACACCTGCCAGTGAAGTCAGTTAAGCAAAAGTTAGGAAAACACTGACCCAGCTCTAAAAACTAACAGTGATGTCAGTAAACAAAATAATTCTGAAAACCTTTAGGCTGGAAAGCAAGGGATGTTGTAGTTCGTGGCACAATGCAAATCTGGGTCCAGAGCTGAAACGTTTTTCATCCTAGTCAAGAACTTGTTTTGGCAGTAGGATAGAGGTGGGTTTTGAACCTGTTTTGTAACACTGGTTTTCTGTCTGTTGGCCAAATCCTCAATGGGTGCAGGTCAGTGTGGTTCCTTGGCATCGGTTTGATTGTGTGCATTGACATTTCCTGCGTTCAGTGCACCATGGTAAGGCACACAGATACAGCACTATAACCAAAATGGAATAAAGACCTCAGCTGAGTGGAATCTGGTTGAATCCTGCATAGATGCATAAAGCTGTGTGCATGCACACCGTGCCATCTTAGATCATCTCTTCCAATGCAACACTTTTCAGAGTGGCAACAGAGACTTTTGGCCTTTTCCCCTTTCTGTTAGCAGTCCCACCTCTTTGGTTCCTAACTGCTATTCCATGTGATGCTACATGTTGGAAATAAGTGGTGAAGCTTACCTGATACAAGTCTTCAAAAGCGATTAATGACTTGGGATGTACTCTTGAGACCCTTGGGATGAATGTGACTATTTTTAGATAGCTCTGAACCACCTGCCCTTTCAAAGTAAGATCCTTTAGATCCTTAGCAAGAAACATCTGTAAAAACCAGCAATCCTATCAAGCATGTAGCCCTCTTCAGGCTTCGATCACATGATGAAACATGCCTTGTCTGTTGAAAATGCCCCGCGTTGTGACTTTTTTTTTTTAAGCCCACAACCAAAAAAAGCTGCATAACAGTCTCTGTAAACATGCTGCTATGAAACTACTCCTGATAGTTGGAGTGTATTTATCTCACTTGCTTTTGCTAGACTGGGAAAGAAAAAGAAATGACGGCATATTGTTAGACTTAAGTGTTCCATGTTCAGCAGTAGAGTGATGTGAGTAAGAGATAATTCTGGCTCACTCAGTGGCTGACCACATCAGAAGAAAAATTTTTGCAGAGTCAGTTCAGAAAGCTTTGTTTGCCCTTTACGTTACCTTTTTATACATTTCTTTTTCTGAAAGAAAATAGTCAAATTGAAATGCAAGTTGAAATGAGCTGACATTTTAATGAAAATGGCCATTTTTGCCTGAGGAGAAGGTATTTGCTTAATTTGGTCTGAAACTGCCAATGAATTAATTCACCTCAAAACTACATTTATTTTGTTAGCTCTAACTCAGATGCAGAAATCATGAGCCTGTCTTGCAAGACAGAGACTGAAGTTTAGGGGGTTCTACCTAACTGGGATTTGGGGTTTCTGAAGTTCATGTTTTCAGGCTTTTGTCAGAAAAATGGGGCTAGCAGCTTTCTTTTTACTGAGTACTGAATTGACTGTCCATAATCCTGTGAGCCTAGGACTCATTGTGGCCATATACTGTCAGGATTGTGATGAAGTCTTGGGCATCAGCAATATTATGCTAGTTATCTTTTCTAAGTTTGTTCTGCTGTTACATTGCAAGGACTGCAGAACCGGCCCCAAAATTAAGAGGTAAAGCAGTTTGCATCATTTTGCTTGTTTTGCTCTAATGTAGCGTAACACAGTCTTTTCTTTGTGCTCCTTCATACAGCAAATATGCTGTATGCTGTTAGTTAAGTGCTGCCAAATGGAGGGTATTTTCACACCAGGATGTTTCAAAAGCAGCCAGACTTTGACTGGCAGAAGTATGATGGGTGATGTCTGGCCCGAACTTTGAAACTCACTGTAAAGAATGAAATATTACCTGACAAAGCTTGGCAGGTCTGATAAACTTCTTGCAGCTACAGAAGGTGAGTGGCTCTTGGAATCGAATACCATCTCTGTGAAGGAAAGCAACAGTAGATTTCACATCATATGGGCAAGAATAGTTTATCTTCCTGTGTCTGAGCACTTGAGCAGCCAACTGCCGGTCCCCATCCCAGCGTGGCTGCCGGAGCAGAAAGGCTAGCAGCTCTTGCAGCTTTGAGCTCAGTCTTCCAGAGCTGTAATTTATCTCAGCCCACCAGAGAGGATTGTGGTGGTGCCAGCCTGAGGTGCTAACCTCAGTTACGGTCGTTGCCCTTGAGAACACCGCATTGCTTAGCTGCGAGACTACTTTTGTCTGCATATGGTGCTGGTTCATATGAGGGAGAGACTCAGTGCAGATGCCCTCATTCTGTTCTAGGTTTCATCCTAGAATGTCCATCCATGGGAGTCGAGTCTTTTCTCTCATGGGCATGCCCATGTCCATGGGCCTGAAGGAGAGAGCAGAGAGCCTTTCCTGGTGTTTGTTGTCTCACCACTGGTCTGGAATTTTCCCTGGTGGTACTGGAGGTTCAAGTCACGATGTGGAGCTGGTTGGGTTAGTTGATGTGCAACCAGTTGGTTTAGTTGCAGCTGTTTTGGGAAGGTTGCATTGTGTTTCCTCAGGTCGCATGTTTTCAGGGTGGTGCAGGGGAAACGAAGGCATCTGCACTTAGACATGGCCTTAGTCTGCCTGCAGCTGCTGACACCGGCTTCTGTGTTGGTTCTGTTAACGGGTAGTGTGTTAATGTGTAAGTGTGCAACTGAGCTCAAGAGCACGTGCTGTCCCATTAACTTCTGTGGCTAATGTCAGGCCATGCGCTTCATAACTTGTCTGAACTGGAGCTTGTGGAGTGTTTATAGTCATGGGTAGAAACTTGTGGTTTGGAAAAGTATTGGAAGAAATTATTTATCCAGTATAGCTTGCTAAATCTCTTTTAGAGGAGTTTACTGGTGTAGAGACAGAGAGATAAATAATGAAATAGGAAATCATCGATATGTATGCAGTTCAGGCTTGGTCTAACTCTGCTTGTGATCCGTATTTGCAGTGAGACTTGGACGGTTCCCAAAAGTCAGGAAGTGCAGGTGATATTAATATTACTAACTGACAGAGTGTTACAGGGTGAATGATTAGTTTCCAATAAGAAAGAAGCTTTTGGGCTGGTTCCAGTTCCTTCTGGTGTAGTCTGCAAACCAGAATGACCAGTGCTGTGACCCGGAGTAGCTGTAGTGCTTATCAGAGACCAAAAATGCACGAAGATCACGGTGCATCTGCATTAGGAAATGACATAGCAGTTGACCTTGAGGAGGCATATTAGTTGGCTATCTTCCACTCTCTTGTGAAGATAAGCTCTTGGAAGTGGTTCTTCTGTTAGGACATCTGTTACACCTTTTCTCTTGATAAACAGGGGACTTTACTCCCCTGTGCTGTCCATTTAGCAGATTTCAGGAGAAAGGTAAAAAGATGAAAAAAGCTTTCCCCCTCCCTGCCCCCCCCGGAGTCTCCTTCAAACCTCACTGTACTACTTTATTGTCTATGAAAGAAGAGAATTTCCTTACTTACTGTTACGTGGCTTCTAAAAAATATTTTCCAACTTCTTAATCCTGTCTATTTCAGTGTAAAAGGATGAATTATTTTGATTCCCCTAGGTCAGTTGCTTTTTTTTTTTTCCTTCTGAAGCAAAAAAAGAAACACCCTCTTCCCATCCCCAAACCAGACCCCAAACCATCCCAGCCCTTGAGAGCAGACGTGTGAAGGTAGCTGTTCAGTGACGTGGGGCTCAGGATCACGTTCTCAGGAAGCCACGCTGGGTGGGTGCAGCGAGCGCAGAGCACATTTAGCAGGCGGGGTGTATGAGGTGGGAGCGCAGAGCAGAGTTGCAACACTTAAAACTCTCTTTGAAGGACTTAGGTTTCCTGAGGTAAGTGTGAAATTGAGTTTTGGGTTTTGTATTGTATAGGCAATGTATGACCGCGTGGGTATTGATTCCTTTCTCTCCTCCTGTATTTGGGCCCACAGTTGACCTAGTTTTATCAAAACCCACTCAGTGACTTCGGAGAGCTGTAGCACTCTCTCATGTAATTACAGGCAGGTGTCTTAACACACTAATTCAAGCTGATTCCCACTCAATCACCCACTGACCTGTATCCGTGAGAAACGTCTGCTTTTGAGCTTTATTTAAAATCACTTTTTTTTTTTTTTAGATGGTGTTATTTTGTAAGTCTAATACTGTATCCTCAGGGGAGGGAGGGAAGAATCTTTTAATTAAGTTCCTCTTCAGGCATCAGGCAAATTCTATCAATGGCAGATGAAGCATAAAGCTCTAATGGGGGAGCAAAATTTGTCACTTAAGTGATCAGGTGCTTCATGCCGCTCTCTCCCTCTCAGCATTTTGAATGCCACAGAATTCTGTCATGTTACCGTAAATTAAAACCTCTTAGAAAAAAGAAGTTGCACTGCATTTAAAAGGTGTTACTGAGCGTGAGTTTAATGCCCATAGCTTCAGTCTTTGCATGAGCATAGCTCCTCCCTGTAAAGTTGTGGAATTTTGGCCTTAGTGACTTGTGACCTCACTTTAAGTTAGGTAAGCAACTGCTAAACCTGTCTTTGCTGACCATCTGGTCCTTATGTCCTGGTCCTAAATATCTAGTGGTGCTGCTTTCATTGAGGGGGTGATGGGTAGATTCCTTTTCATGTCATCCCTCCCACCCCCATTCCTCTTGAACGTCAGCTTGAATGGCAAATGGGTCTCTCACTTGGTAGTGGAAAAACCTGGCTTTTAATTCCTCTCACCCTGGGGTTTAGGAGTGAGTCAGGCATAATTAAGAGCAGCCAACAAAAACGAGGAAGTGCTAATGGCCCTGCAAGTGTTGTGCTCAGAGTGGGCTGTAGAAATGAGCACCATCCCTTGAGATGCTTTGAATGCTGAAGATTTTGTCCATTTGCAAATTGGGAGGGAACCTTTTAATATCCTGTGCTGGCAAATTTTCAGATTTGGGATATCTTAGGACCACAGTCAGGTCTCTCATCGTGTCAGTGCACCCCTCATGCAGGAAGAGAAATGCTAGTGCTTAGCGACAGCAGAAGTGGTGAGGAATACCTTCAGGCTCCTTCTAGCTGGGCAGAGCTGCAGCTGGGGTCCCCTGTGCTCTGCCAGGCTGGAGGGAGCCTGGAGGTTTTAAGGAACCGTATCTCTGGGGCAGCTTGACAAGTGACCTTGTCGAAAACCTACAGATGTGGCAGAGTTGGGCTGGTAAGGAGCAGGTCAGGTTCCCATAGCTTGGGCTTCAGGGCCACCTGCATAGGGGCCTGCTGAAGGGCTGGGTGGGCAGGAAAGCTGTCTGCTTTCTGTCTCTGCCTGTCTGAAACAGGCACGTTTCTGTGGAATATTTTGGTTTTCAAATGGTGTTTCTCACTGGTAAAGCACCTCGCGTGAGACTGATGAGCATAGCTGTACTGTTTTGACTCAGCAGTAAGAAACTGTACCCGTCATTTGCTGACCTGGCACGTTGCAGGTGATTAGTAGTGTTTGCTGTTGGAACAAAGTGCAGCTTATCCTGGTCATATTTGACCAAAATAAGGTCTTTGGAGCCAGGGAATGTGGACGTGTCAAAGTTTGCAGATAAAAGGAGGGAGCAGCGCAGCTGGCGACGTGAGATGGAACAACCAGCAAGCATGTGAGTCTCTCTGAGTTTTCTATAAACACCAAAGGTTGGTGTTTTCACCTGATCTGGTTTTGCTCCAAAGATGTAAACTTCTACATCTAGTTACATTCCTGTGGGTGACCTTTCTGTCTCTGTCTCCTGTTGCTAGGGCTGGCTGGTGACAATTTCTAAGGTAAATGCTGTGGGATGATACTGTGTGACTAGGCTCCTTTTTCGTGATCCACCTTGGATTGCTCAGCTGCCAGAGAGGCAGGACAGCTGCTGTTCTGTTCAGTCGGCGCCATTGAGATCATCCAGAGCAGATTCTCCATCAGCATGGATCCCCTGGCACTGGTTCATAGGATGTTGTAGGCTCATATATCGCAGTTGCACTCAGCTTTATTTTTTGTGGCTTTATGCATCTGGGACTGTGTACACCTGATTGATTCTCATCTTGGCAAAGGCTGGGCTAAAGCTAAAGGGACAGTGCCAGCTTGCACTGGCTAAGGGTTTGTCCAAATTAAACTGCTTTTGTTCTGCAATATTTCTGTGCAGTTGTGAATAACTAAGTGGAAGGGACGGTGGGTGTAGGCTGCCTGGCTTAGAGGAAGGTGCCTGGAAAATAGGTAATTCTGGAGAGAAGAATGGATTAACTTTGTTGTCTTATTTTTAGCTTTATGTCCCTCAAAATGCATATAGTCTCTAAGGTGTAATCTACGTGGTGGATGAACTCTGTCTGTGGAGATGCTTTAACTTCTGGACCACAGGCTCTCATGATTTTCATGGTTGGTGGAAAAGCTGATACGTTCAATGAAAGCCACAAAAAACCTCAGGCATACTGTGGAGTTGCTGCCAGCTGGAAGAGATGGGGAGAAACGGGTGGTTTTCTGAGCTTTGTTGATTCTCTGTTGCAAAAAAGAATCTGTCAAGAATCTGTCACCTCTGCCCAGTAGCTCATGAGGTGGAAAGTGGAGCTGTGATGAAGTTGCCCAGGAGCTTTGAGGTAACCTGGGTGGTGCTGGCATGACCTTGGACCAACTGCTTCGTCTCTCAGCACTTCTTTTCTTAGATGATGAAAGGATATAATGATGATAATACTTCTCTCTTAACAAGGGTGTTGTGATGAATAAATTAATTAATCGTTGTGCTGTTCTCAGTTACTATGGTAATTAGTGCTACAGAACAGCCTAAAAATAAATAGAATAATTTAGTGAAGGATATTCAGGGGAAATCAGGTAGCACGTCCTGGGCATTTGCAACAGCCCCAGAGTGTTTCGTCCAAACATGAATTTGTTGAAAAAATAGACAGATGCTGAATTTTGGAGCAGAAATGCTTCCAAATATTAAATATGTTCCTTCCTTCTCACTGGCAGTTTGAAGCGACTCTAGCACACGTTTCCTTCTGTATCTGTGGGCAGATGATTCTTGCAATTAGTTCCCCTATTGAGAACGGTACCCCTCCCCTCACCCCCATCTCCTTTCTAGCCTAAGGGCACCTAAAATGAATGGATCTTTCTTCATCATAAATATTACATATTTGGTAATACTGTCAAAGAATTCCTAATGTGTTTGGGGAGTTTACATAATGAACCTTCCTTGAGAAAGGTGAAGTATCGTCAAAGCACTGCCTTGCTGAAAGTCTGTTATTAACCTTGCCATACAGCAAGTAGAGCGTGCCTAAATACGTGCATAAATACTGTGCAAAAATAATACTGTGTGTGCCTAAATACTGTGCAAAGTTTTTGAGGCTTTCTTTCAGTGATCAGCTAACTGCATTAGCATGCCCCGAAGCCAGTCTTTAAAAATGTGATATGATGTTTAATCTTCTGTGAATTGTATTAGATTCCGCAGGCATCATTAAAATATATTTTTGAGGCTTTCAAGTTAATATAATTTTGGGCTTTAATAAGTTAGGAAGTATGTGTGAAGATAGTTCTGAATTCTCCAGTGGAGGCAGAGCTCCTTGAAGGCTGTGGTTTCCATTGCTTAGTATTACCGGGGCTGTCCTTACATCGAAAAAATATTACGTCAGTAGGCAAGGATTTGCCATTACTCTGTTCTCTGACTTGTTGTCCAACTCCCGTCATGGCAGTTCCATGTTTGTCTTTGCACTGGGTTCCAAAAATAGCTGTCTTTTCTGATCCGGCCAGGTGGGGACCACTTTATAGTTAGGGTTTGTGCAGAGCTTTCTTTGCAGCAAACCTGTGCTTTCTTCTTCCTCTCTCTGTCTGTAGCTACAGCAACCTTCATCTGCTCACCTCCTGCAGCACCTCCCTACGTTGTGCTGGGAAACTACGAAGTGCAAGAGAGCAACAAATGCCCCTTCTTCTCGGGGAGTAGGAAGCCGATGCCTTGGCATTCCTGGCCTCCTGCTCACCCAGAAAAAAGAGAGCTTGGGGCTCTGCTGTGACCTCCGACAAGGTACCAGCAGAACAGATAGTGTGACTGGCAAACAGCTGAAATACCTGTTTTAGTCTCCAGACCTCTATTGCTTGAGTCACACGATCATTTCTCAAACTTGAAAAACTCCTGGTCGTGCAGAGGGCAGCCCAAATCTGCAAGGAGGACCTTTGTGCCGTGCTCTCAGCCACCCAGCTGTACTTCGATCTTCTGCTGCAGGGGTCATCAGCTTTGCAGGTTCCTCCCTGGGTCTCTGTAACCGCTTGCGAATCTCTCGTCTTGCCGGCCAGTGGCAGCCCTGTGGATGTTGGGCAGACCCACAACAAGGGAAGGAGGGTGTGGGGGAGGCAGAGAGGTCTCCCAGTGCTTCTGTGCAAGGCCTGTCTTGTCTCACTTCCTTTGCTCCTGCTGCACCTTTCTGACACGAGTTTCAGAGCTTGTGGATTTTTTCAGTTAGTTTTTGTGGGACTATTTTGATCTCAGCCCTGAAGAGCTTCCAGTTGCTGTCAAGTTTATGCCGGGCAGAGGCACTACTTGCAGTTGCAGTTGTCTTTGTGTGCATGGTTTCACTGTCATAGTCCCCAGCCCTCCCTTCCACATGCGTGCCCCTATCTACACACACATGTACGGTGTCTCTCTTGCGGAGACCTACAGATATCCCTGACAGTATTTTCTGATGTTTTTCCCCGTTTTCCTGTCAGCAGTCCCCTTGCCCGCCTTGGGCATCACTGGGTGATGAGATCAAATAATGACAAAACAGTGTTTTTGGCTGATGCTGACGTCAGCTCTGCTGTCACATACAGCCTGGCTGTCTCTTGATCTTCGTGCTTGAAGTGCCGAGAAGAGTCGTCTGAGTAAGTTTTGAGCGAGGCATTCACTTGTGATCGCTCAGTACCTCCAACTGGTACGGGAGTGAGTTGAGCACAAACTAGAGAGTTCAGTCCTCTGTCCAAGAGGAGGTCTGCCGCAGTGTTAAATCTTGGCATAGTTATCAAAGTAAAGTGGTAGAAGAGTACTGAGAAAGCTCCCGTGGCTTTTTCCTTCCTAACCACCTACTGCAAAATGAATCAAATAGATATTATGCAGTTTAATTCTGACTGTAGATGACAGCTTGACTTTCTTTTATCCCCAAACCAAGCTGTGGCAGAGTGCAGGAGGGTTGTGGGGCTTTCAGTATGGTTGGAAATAAAGTTACATTGCACCTGTGAAGCTACATGTCCAACCTTTGAACAAGGCAGTGTCAGCAAAGGCCAAGGGGTTAGATGGCTGTGGCTACTCTTTAACTTGTCTTTAGACACGTTCTGAAGGAATCATGCTAAACTCTCTGCTTACTGGTTGTTACCACTGATCGGTCAAAATACACCCCTGATAGTTATTTGAGACATTTTGGGAAAGTAAGAAATGTCGTAGTTCAGCATAGGTATATGCACAATGCAACCCTGTTACCTGAAATAATGTATATAGTCGTTCTTTCAGGGGAAAAAAAAAAAAAAGGAAAGGAAAAACCTGTAACTTTGAGACGCACAGTTGGAAGTGACTGTTTCCATGATTCAGCACCAGGTCAAAATGGGGTTGTTGCTGTATTTACAGCTTCTGAAATACATCCGCACGTACCTGAACAATGTGTGTCATGTAGGTGGTAAGCTTAACCTTTTTATTTGGCTCCATGCTTTTCCTTTTTCTTCCTATGGATTGCACTAGTGCTATAAAACTTTGACTTCCTGGAGAAATGCTTCACAGCATTACTTAGCATTCAGACCAGCCGAGGTCTTCTTGTTGGGATCGATTTTCTCCTTTTTCCTTAGGGAGTTGTTTGCCTGGAGGTGACTTTTGTTTTATTCTTCAGTTCCAAATACCTCATCGCATTCCCTCCTAGCACTGATCTTCTACTGTAAGGATATCACTGGGACAGGGATGGAGGGCTTGGTAGTGCAGGAGTGTATGACTCCTGGACAAGGATATGCAGTCAGAAAAATTATCTGGATCCCAATCACATTCACATCAGTAGAAAGTGGTTTACCTTTAGCACTGTAAATGGAGAGAGGTGGTTGCAGGTGACAGCTAAATGAGGTCAGAGAACTTCACCAGTCAGTTCATTGACATCCAGAATGTGGAGGGCAGAGCTTCTGTGCAGAGATATTGATTTACATCTGCAGAAGGACTACTTCCTCTCTGGTTTTAGACATAAGCCTTACCTTGTGAATTTCCAGGCATTGGGGCTTTTTCTCATAATAATACTGCAGTAGTATTATACCTATTTTTTTAAATAGATTTGCAGATCAGAGTTGCATCTTTTGATGTCCGAGCTCGAGTTTGGCATGGGCAGCGTGTGACTAAGAAGAAGATTCTGTATGGATACTTCTGTGCAAAATATAAAACCGCTGGGTTGCTTGTGGCTAATCACTGAAAACTGGATCTGATGACTTCAGTGGTCCCTTCCTGAGTTCCTGTAACTGATTTCTAATCCAGCCTTTGTCTCTTAACGTTTTTCAGGCAGGAATTGCCTAGCATTGTGGATAGCTCTCTTCCATTTTTGTCCCTCAGCTGCGCGCCAGTCTTTTAATGACCCTTTCTGATCGTCGTCTTTGTGGCTGCTTGTACCGTAGGGATGTGGTGATGGTATCGGGAAGGAAAGGATAAAGAAGATAAAACCTCCACTAATTTTCTTCCACTTTGCTTTGGTGTGGCCCGCAACGCGGGCGGTAAATGCAAAGCCCCCTGCGTGGCGGTGTTAGGCTCCCTTTGCACACAGAGTATCTGGTAATGCCGCATGCAATACGGCGCTGGTGCAGAGCAGGCGCCACACGGACCCGTGCTGGCTTCATGCTGGTGGGGTCTCTCCCAGCGGTGGCCGCTGTGCCGCAGTCAGGCCAAGCATCCCGAAAGTGCCGCTCGGGCGGCAGGCACATGCCGTTTCCCCCTGCAGCCGTTGTCCACGTTTCGCAAGCTCCTGCCTTCATAACTGCAGCCCCTGCTCCCTCCTGAGTCAGGATTGTCACTGCGTGTTTGCTGAAGTGCCTTGTTAGCCAAAATCCACTGCTGTTACAAAATCAGCAGTGGGGCCAGTTCTGCCAACGTCGGTGACATCAGTCGTTAGCATCTGAAGAGATGACGTGCATGTCGTTCTCTCTGTTCAAACACCGGTAACTGCCAGGAGCAGGATATGGGACAGTGCGGTCCAGAGGGCTGTCCTGCATTGCAACCCCCAGCTCTACGCCTGCCCTCTCTTCTTGAACTACGTTATTTCTGATGTCACCCATTGATTACAATGTTGCAACCCAGTTGCTATGATCCAGACTGAAGAGCAAGAAATAGTTGTGTGGAAAGGAGGGAGACCTCCTCCGATAGCTGTGGTCCTCGGGTGTTAACTCGGGTGTTTGGGAATAACATTGCAATAAGAGAAGATCAAAGGTCACCATGCAAATATTTTGGGGTTTCTTTATTTCATTCTCTGGATGCAAGTTCACGCTGATACTTCTTCAAATACAGCAAGGAAGGCAACACAAAAGATGTAAAAATGTCACCCCTTCGTATTTCTCATATGTTGGAGTGACCAAAATCAAACGCAGCTAAACAACTCTCTGTGAAAGTAAACACAGCTGCCTTTTTTTGCATAGCTATAAGAAATAAGTGGGGAAATGCAAAGAATCCCTTTATAATGAATAGTTTAGAACCAGATCAGTAACAATTTGCCTTTAATTCAGTGCATTAACACACAGATTGTTCTCTGTGGCGTTCATTCGGTGGCCCTGGGTCTAAACAGAGCCTTTTGTCTCGGGTGGAGTTTTCATCAGTGAGAAGGTGTGTGTGTGTTTCGGAGGGCCGTGTTAAACAAGCTGCTCGTGTAACCAGGCAAAGAGTTAATTTGACTGCAAACCATGCCATTCCTTTTCGTTGTGTGCAAATGTGGGTGTTTCTGTCCAGTTACTTGGTTGCTCATTCATGCACAGGTGTAAGTTCAGGAGCCTGTGGAAATGCACCCGTTTAAACATACTTTTTCTTTCCCCCACCTTCCATGCAGACTTAGCGGTTGAGCCAAATAGCTAAAAATCCTCAGGGGTTTAAAGGATTAAATGGGAAAAATTGTTAAGGTGCAGGAAGGGCTGAAAAGTCCTGAAAACATGACAGGAGGTAGATGCTGAAGGAACTGCTTAGTGAATAACAGCCTCCTCTGTTTTGGGTATAAATACAACTGTGAGTGGTGGACTGGTGGGTTGGTAGGGATTTTATAGCTGGAAAAAAAAAACAACAAACCAGGGGAGATCTGGCGATTGCTGACCTGAAGGTTTGCTGCTGGGCAGTTTGGTGAAGTCAGTGGGAAGATGCTTTCTTGTTAAGGGTCACAAATTTGTTTCTCCTGCCCGTTTCCAAGGTCAACCCAAGTTTTCATTCCCCTTTAGCTGGGCTCTTTTGTTCCCAGTGGTTCCTGTAAGTAACCTGTTCCTTCACATTTTTCTGTTTGTCTCAGGTACTGAAGGGTTCAGGCCAGAGGGTTTCGGGCGCTCTCTCTAGCTGCTGCCTGGTGCTGCCCTGAGGAGAAGAAGCGTCAGGAAGGCGGGTGCTGCCCCGAGGAGAAGCGTCGGGAAGGAGGGCGCTGCCCTGAGGAGAAGCGGTGGGGAGGTGGGTGCTGCCCCAAGGAGAAGAAGCAGCGGGAAGGTGGGCACTGCCCTGAGGAGAAGCAGCGTCGGGAAGGTGGGCGCTGCCCCTCGGCTGCGGGGCACTGGGGTGAGGCTCCTTGTGAGGCCCGCCGTGCCTCCCTGCGCCCAGCCACCATGGAGACCCTCTCCCAGGACTCTCTGCTGGAGTGCCAGATTTGCTTCAACTATTACAGCCCCCGCCGGCGGCCCAAGCTGCTGGACTGCAAGCACACTTGCTGCTCGGTGTGCCTGCAGCAGATGAGGACCAGCCAGAAGGACCTGCGGTGCCCCTGGTGCCGCGGGATCACCAAGCTGCCGCCGGGGTATTCTGTGTCACAGCTGCCCGATGACCCCGAGGTGATCGCCGTCATTGCGATCCCCCACACCTCGGAGCACACCCCCGTCTTCATCAAACTCCCCAGCAATGGGTGCTACATGCTGCCCTTGCCCCTCTCCAAGGAGAGGGCGCTACTGCCGGGAGACATTGGCTGCCGCCTCCTGCCCGGCAGCCAGCAGAAGTCCCTGGCGGTGGTGACGATCCCAGCGGAGCAGCAGCCGCTGCAGGGCGGCCTTCCCACCGAGGGGGGAGCGGAGGAGCCGGACCGGAGAGGCGTTGTGAAAAGCTCCACCTGGTCAGGGGTTTGCACGGTCATCCTGGTGGCCTGCGTCCTGGTCTTTCTCCTGGGCATCGTCCTCCACAACATGTCATGCATTTCCAAGCGCTTCACGGTGATCTCCTGCGGCTGAGGCGGGGAGGGGGTGTGCTCCCCCGGGGGTTGGGTTGGGTTGGGTCGGGTCCGTGGTGGGGTGGTGGTGGTGGTGGTGGTGGTGGTGGTATCGAGCAAGACAATTCACGGCAGCTTTGCCCAATGACTGCAGGACGCTGTGCACCGGGGCAGTGGTACGCCAGCCCGGCCACGGCCCCCGGCAGCGCGGCCTCAGGCCTCTCAGCAGCGTGCGGAGAAAATCACGTCCCGTGTCTGGAGGCAACGGCACTGAGGAGGACTGCATGCATCACCATAATCATTTATCAAAGGGACTGCAACTTACAGTGATTGTTTTTTTTCTTCATCGTGTTACAAGATTAAAGACATCTATGTAGCTGGTTATACTGTAAAGTATACGGTATGAGCTCTTCTCTAAACACAGTAGATTAAAATCCAAACTGCTCCATGTAGAATTAAAGGATAATTGGCACGCGACTCTGTACAAGGTGTTCAATACCCCACATGCATTTATTTTTTAATGGGGGGAGGGAGGGAGACTTGTAAAACCAAGAAATCATTTAGCTGGTAAGGCATTTTATATGTTTTAAACAGCACGTTAATTGAACCAAGTTAGGAAATTGTACAATAGTTTTTAAAAGGAAGCATTTTACAAGCAGTCATTTTGTTCTCTGGTGTGTGTGTTCTGTCTCTCTGTTTTTCTTCATTTTTTTCAGCTACAGGGAAGTGGCACTTCCAGCATCTTTTATTTGAAGGAGCTTCTGAGCAGGGAAGCAGAGCGGGCTAGGAGGAATACCTAAAAATGCAGCCGAAACACTTCTGCCTAACTGGCTTTACACAAAGGTTGGCTTTGAACAGTGAACACTGGACATGTTTTACCTTTGATCTGGCAGCAGGGCTTCCTGATGACTAGCCTTCATAGCCATTAGTGAAGAAATGGGTCATGAGAAGTCCTAGGACTCCTTCCTGCAAGGATGTGATAGAAAATTGTTGTTCTTTTTCTTTCTCTAGAGGTTGGGTTAATTGTTTTTAAAGATTTTAGACCTATTTTGCCTCCCTCTTTCCTAGGTGTTGCAACTGTGCACCCATGGATGGTGTAACACAGGAGTTGCTCTAAGGAAGCCTCACCATCCCTACTGAGACCAAGGACCCTTATGTGCAGACATCTAGTAAGAGGCAATGACATAGCTGGGAGGAGAACCCGGGCCAACCTAACCCTCTACTGGGTGGGCTACCCCTCCTAAACTACTGTGGGTGGCCTGGGCTTAAAATGTCTGGGTGAGCATAATGGAGCCTTTTCCACATTTCAGTCTTATAAACGTTGGTGTTCATAAGGGCAGATTTGAAGAAAACCCACCGGAAGTGTCTCCCTCCACCTGTGGGTGTCATGAAACCCCAGGCATTTGCAGTTCACTTCTTGGAAAGAGCCAAATTCCTGAACGTCCACTGCAGTAGCGCCTTGCTCTGAGCTGTCCCGCTAGCTTTAGTAGTACTGCTTGTAAGTAAAACACAGCTCAGTGTGAATTTGGGTATTTGGCAAGTCTGAAAGCTAAAATTTGTGTGAGATTTAGGGATCGGATCAAGGGGCAAGTGACAGACTTTTATTAGTAAGACAGTAAAAAGCTATTGATTTACACTGGTTCTTTTTGCAAGTACAAAGCGTAACCTCCCTGAAGTGTGACCTCTTATCATCTACCTACTGCTCTTTCTAATAGATTAATCAGAGATCGCTCAATGCCATATTATAACACTGGAGAACATAACTTTGCCTATGCAGTGCCTAAGTTGGCCCTGTAGACGTCGGTGGTTTTCTGGTTATGTCACAGAATCCAGTTGCTGGTTCACAATAAACATTCTTAGCTGGGACTTCTGTGAGGAACATACCTCTAACTTTGTGCTGGATTTCTTCCCTCCCCTGTTCCCAAACCACCGTTTTCGTCCTTGATTCCTGTTAACTGAAGAATGGCATACACGGTGCTTAATTGTTATGGTGTGTGTTGGTTCATGTATGGAAAGGAACCATTGTGCTGATTTTTATCTACTGTTATATGTATGCATAGCACAGCAAAAAAAAAAAATAAAAAAAAAAATCCTCAGATAACACATTCAATGCCTTTTTAGTGCAAGGCCCCCTGTGCAGTATGCCTTGAACCTGGCTTACGAGTATTGTACTTAGTGTACACCTCTCTGCGGCATGTTTAATTTGGTTGCAGTAGGGAACAGCAGGAATTCCAAAATGTGTCTTGTGAACGTCCTAGTCTCTTCTTCTTGCCAGTAGGTAGCCAGTTTTCTACTGACATCCATGCTACGCTGCTTATTGTGTAAAGGAAAGCCAGTTCACAAAAAAACGCTTGCCTTTATAAGACTCTTGAGGAAGTGACCAGATGCGGGACTCGACCCTCTACTGCCTTATCCCCTGTAGCAATTACTGGGTGTACCAGGAGCATATAGCATAGCTGGAGGATGCTCCGAGAACAGCGCTAATGCATTTTTCACCAACTTCTGCATTTGTTTATCTGAGTTGTCAATGACTGCACAAAACCACGAGGCAGTCACAGAGCAGGTCCTGGAGATACATACAGTGCTGGTAGCGTTAACCTCCTCCTGGCCGTACCTGCCCAGCTGAAGCTCTTGAGGCCGAGGTTTCTCTGGCGTTGCCGAGAACGGCTGTCTTGGAAACCACCCCTCTTCGTCCCTATGTGGGGGGTACAGTATGAAAGAGAAATCAGAAATTAGGTTAAAATACCGCACCGCATAACACATTATGCAACAGGCAGACCTGGAGTTTATCCGGTATTAATGACGTAAGTATTATATTAGCAGAATACCATCCTGTATTACGTGACACAGTACATTGTTTCATTAATATGAATTTCCTGTACTTTTTGTGCCTGCTGAAATGCATGTTTGACCTAATTTCTGATCCAGACATTTGCCTGCTCACAGCCTTGTGTAAGAGCAATAAGTAAAACCTCAAGATTTTTGTCTGCGTGCGCGCGCGGCGTGTACATTCATTCCTTTTTATAAATAGGAGTTCCGGAGATGATTTTGTTCTGGCTTTAGACTGTGACTATCATTTTAAATTTGCAGCTGCCATATCATGTTGGATCACCTAGCTTTTTTGCTGACTTGCGTAGAAGTGAACTAAATAGTTTGTTGTAATGTACAGTGTTAAAACGTTTCTCAAGTATGTCGATAGTCATACTACTTTAAAAATGCAGTGCAGTCTGTCCCATTCCTTGGTCCAGTACCTGTCATTAAAAAGTGATACTGCTATATACACCTCTAACTTTTTTTTTTAAATTTAATTTTTTTAAAAAAGCAGCCTTGTCTTTGTAATTTTTCTCTGTGGAGAAACACATTTCGACTTGTGTCAAAATCATCAGGTTCTGGGCTAGTTTTTGTTCTCTGATGTCCAGTAAGAAATCACTGCCCAGTTCCACAAAAAAAAGAAGGAAACTTTACTGTGACTCCAGTACTGTATAATCAACCAAAATTTATGCTAAAACTTGTGGCTAATTACTCATGCACCTGCATTTTTAGAGCAAATTACTTTGTATGAATGTGTATTTATTTGCTTGTTTAATGGGAAGGATGTGTATGTTGGGGTCCAGCTTAGGGTTTTTTTTCGTGGAGGGTCCCAACTTCCATTTTTGGCTTGTGCTTTCTTGGCGAACAGACTTTAGGGTTCACTCTGTGAAATTTTATTTAGTGAATTTTAAAAATTCAAAATATGCAATTTTGGTATGCGGGATTTTTTTAGAAAATTGTGTCTTCGGTAATTGTTCATGCTTAACCAAGATGTAAAGGAGCCTGGATGTTTTGTAAACATGGAGCAATCATGAGTCCAAAGTTTCATCTTTATTAATGAAGCTCAGTCTGAATAAAACATTAGCAAGAAAAGAATGATATCAAGTGAATTATGGTACCTCTGTTACTTTGCCATCAAATGGAGAGCATGGAAGGGAACTGGCAGAATTGCTCCGTATTTTATGAGGGGGTGGCTGAAATTCAACACTTAGCGTTTTAAGGCAAAGTGTTAACTGTGGACTGTGGTAAATAGTATAAAGGTTTTTCATGTCTTAATTACCTTAGAATATAGAATTACAGCTGATGACTACTCAGCCACACAACAGTTGTTTGGTTGTTTTTTTTTTCTTCTTTTTTCTGTTTTAATCAGATGACTTAAAAGTTTTAAGTAAACTTTTTGCTTATGGAAGTGAGGGATTATTGGCCTTGACTTAAGCATGTATTGTACAGACTGGCACGCCGGCTTCCCCTTCCCCTTGAGCCCCCCCTTCCCACTCATGTTATTATTGCTGGAGCCCTGGGCAGCCAACCTTTCTAACACTGCAAACGCTTTTCTGGAGTAGAGATGGCTGACGTTGCACTGGGTTTGTTAACATTCACAACAGGGCTAAACCAAAACCAAACAATTTGTATGTGATTTGAGCTCTTCTGTTAGGTGTCCCAGTATCAAAAGCTCCTGGCACCAGTCTACTGTGTAAACTGCTCCAAGCCTCTGCGTTCCCTGGATCTTCTCGAAGTGGAGGATGTTGCCTCCTCCCACTCGTAGGAAGGGGCTGTACCCACCATCCACAGCTAAACTGCCCCCAGGGAACATGGCCTGCTGGCACAAGACCCTTGCAGCGCATACCGCAGGAAACGTTTCGCATGGCAAGTGAACACCTCTCAAGTAAATACTGGGGTTGAAATGCTTCCTTATCCTAGTTGCACAGAAAGCGTGGCTTGAGATTTGTCTTTTCCAGACTTTTTCTGTGGGTGGATGGAGGCAGGGGGAGGGAGAGAAGGCACATGGCAGCAAATGAGTCCCAGCATCATCTGGGAGGCTGTCGGAAGGATCTGCTGGCCCTGAAGGCAAAGGTTTTTGTGCAAGAGCTTCAATAGGGCAAGACTGTCTGGAAATGCTGCAACAGATTTACAGCATGTTAGTGACCTTTCTGGTGCTGTACACTGTCCGTAGGCCTGACAGCTGGGGCTGTTGTGTTCCTTCTCTTTGTCACTTTGCCTCTTGCATGCCCTTGTCAACAAGCAGAGCTGCTTGCTTCTTCCTCAAGTTGCAGTGATTTTACAGACATTTCTTAGGTTGCCCCTAAGCATCTCGAATGAAAAAAGTTACCTTCCAAGTTCGGTGAAATTTAATGCTTAATAAATGTTTGGAAAATGCATTTTTCAAGCATTTCTTTATGCTTCCATACGTTTTTGTTTTAATTCTAAATCCTGTAATTTTTGTGCTAAGCACGTTCCTGAACATGACAGGCGATTCCGAGGGATTAGGTAAGATCCACAGCCAGAAGAAAATACTTCCTATCCCCCTATCCATCCCACAGCCCCCTTCAGATCTACACAAGTCTGTTTATACTCTCCTCATCGATACCACGCTGAAGCACTTAAGCATGGGGATGAAATGGGGACTTGTGGACATGCATGGAGCCCCTACACATACAAGCACAAGGACGTGTTTGCATGCTCAGGGAGGGGTATGCACACAGCACATGCTCACATGTACTAGAGAGAGGCCAAGAGGAGTAGTAAAAGGGCCTCAGGCTCTCCTATCTTGGGCAGGTCATGTACTTCATGAGTCTGGGATGACGAGGCGCTGAGATAGCTTGGTAGCATGGGGCCTCGGTATTGCTACCTGGATTTCATGTGGGATGAGTTGCCACCCCCTCTGAGCTGTCTCCTGCAAACCCACTCCTGCTGCTGTTGGGCAGGACTCTCTGCTCCACCGGTGACGTGTCGTCTGGGGTTCTGGTGAGGAGCCACATCATTGCTCTGTACCTTCTGGCTGGCATGTCCACCCAAAAGTGAACAGCCAGATGCCCGGGGTTTTAGTTTATCAGGGGTGTCTGAAAGTTTCAGTGGAGGTCTTTCGAAACAGAGCTGCATAAAGCACTCCTGAAAGCTTGAAGGCAACACACAGGCTTGGCCTGAACTGGTTTGAAAGAGTGAAGAAAGGGTGCAGAAGGAGGACACCTGGATATGAGCAAGCGATTAGGCAGTAGCCTGGAAATTCAGATCTGTATGTGCAAAAACATCTACTGGGCATGTTTTGCAGTGGCCTGCATATGTCATTTCTGTCAAATTGTGTCTCAAGAATGGCAGTGAAACTCCAGATCTTGCTTTTTCCTTCAATACCTTTGAGCTGGGAAGCTGCCTATTTCAAACGTGGTTTTCCACCTAACTGAAAAACTTGATGTGTGTGCAGAAATTTTTTTAGGGTACTGAATCATCACTGAAGCTCAGGACTCAGACACAAGATGAACAGGAATTCAGCGGGAAGAAATTGGGATAAAAAAGAAAGCAAAGCCTTGAATTCTTGGTGTGTCACGTTGTTTTAAATAAAAACTTGTTTTATTTGCATGTGTGTTGGCTGAAGGTACAAAAGCAGGTGGCCATCTCCCAACTAATGAAGTTGACAACATTGGTAATGCCAAACAGCTAAAGACAGGATTTATTGAACCTATTAAGATCTGAGAAGCCAAAAACAAGACAAGCGGCTGTTCGGTACAGCTATTGCACTCAATTTAAGGGAAACAGGAGGATTAGGTTAGGGGTCTGTAGCTTTCTGGCTTGGTTTTCAAGACGGAGTAAATAAAAGAAATGAGAAAGCTGAGTATTTTCATGCTGAAGGTTATTTACTTGCCTATCTTGAGAATGACAGAAAGATGTGTGTGTGTTGTCGCTGCGCTGATCGGTGTTGGAAGCGTTGTCCTATAGGTGGCTGCACATGCTGACTAGGGTTTGCATCCGCTTGAGAGAAACCTGGAGCTGCCTCAAGATCTGAACAGAGTCTTCCTCCGCGAGGCGGTTTGAATTCAGGTTGTCGTTGCAAAGCGTGCTATCTCACTTTGAAGGGTTTAAGAATGGTGGTGGATCTTCCAGTACGTTCAAGGCAGCACGTCATGTGGTAGACGCCTGTGGCTGGCTATGAGCATAAAAGGGAGCTCAGTTCCCAAGCATGGAGGATTTGATGGTTGAACCGCAAATGAATAATTTCTTGCTTAAATTATATGGAATAATGGTCACAGATGTTTCTCAAAGGTTTGTGGAAGGAATGTATTGAAATGTTTGGGATGTGATTCAGGAAAATAGGCTAGCTGAGAAAGCACTAAAGCACTAAATCTAAGGAAGCTGAAGGGATTGGGTCACACATGATTAAATACTTTCTTGAATAAAGGTGGACTTTGCACTTAGGTGTTTGTTTCTTGATCTTCGGCTAGCCTGCACGATTTTTAAAGAACATTTGAAGTAGTAAGCTTTGCTTTGGGGAAGGTTTTATTTTGAAATTGGAAAGCATATTGACTAGGAGAGGCTCTGTAATTCCCCAAGGCAGCTGTTTTCAAGCACTTGAGTGTAGAACCCTCTATTTCCATAACTCCTTTTTTTAATTGCTCATTGTACACAGCTGAGAATTCTTAACTCATGGTGTGGGGGGAAAAAAAAAGCTTGCAGTTCAAACCCACACCAAAACCCACCCTAGGAGCCCAGAGTGATGATGATTTAAAAAAAAATCCGGAGAAATAAATTGAATTCTAATCGCTTCTTTCCTGCTGTGTTGAAATGCTGAGGGATTTGCTAAACCTACAGGTTGATAAAACTGAATCCTTGCGTAATGATTATATTTGCTAAACTGTCTAACTGCAATGGATACGTAGCGTGTTCTTTCTTTTCCTTTCTGACCTCCTCTGGTTTAGAGAAGACAAGATTTGGACAGTTGTAGCTGGATTGAACAGCGTGATAAGAGTTGTAAAATGTTACCAGCAAGGAGTGTGGTTTTGTGATAAACAAAGGATTGCAACACTGAATGCCTTTCGGCAGCCATCCAGGCAGAACAGGCATGCCACAACTCCAGCAAACCCCGGGGATGGAGAGAAATGTTGTCAGGAGTAGTGGATAAACGAGGATATTTTTTAATACCCTAGATACTGTCTGTGTTCATTATTGCTGATGCCTGACATCTTTGGGTTTGGGTTCTTTCTTTCGTCCTTTATAACAAGAAGCCTAAAAAGCACTTTGTACTGCTTCCTTACGAGCATGCCATCTCCTGATTCCTCTTCTTCAGCCCGTTGTTTGGCCATCCTGTTTCCCTGCAGATTTGCAAGGAGAGACTTACCTTCATATATGTGAGTGACTGCAAATTGCCACTGCATTTTCAGTGATGAAAATGGTAACAAGTCTCCACGGAAACAGGAGCATCTCCAGGGCTCCTTACAGAGTCTTATTTGCAATCCCCCTTTGTCTGCTGTTATCATCATAGGTCCTCTCTAAATGAGTATTTTGGATTATTGTTTCCTTACTATAGCTGTAATATTTTTGCCAAAAAAAGCAGTAGCAAAGCAAGAGAAAACAACTCAGAGACTAGAAATTATTTGCACAATCTGATTTTTAAGATAAGATCATTCATTAACAGCTTTTTTTGTTCAGCGTATCAGTGACATTAATTTTGGGATTCCAGTTCCTTTGGTGAGGGAGGGAGATAAGGATGGAGAAAATACATATTCATGGCTCGGGTTAGGTCTGCTGAGTTTCAAAATGTATGTATGTGCTTCTGTTTTGTAATACCTCATAAACCGCCTAACAGCTGAAAACTGCAATAGCACCAAAATCTTAATGAAATGTCACGTGCTGCCTATTAGGTTTAAAATGCCTGCTGAAATGTGCAGAGCCTGGACTTTCTGGATGTCGAGCGCACAGAGCACTGTACGCCGATTTAGTTGTGCCTGTCAGTTCTCCAAGATCAAACTCGAGTCTTGTGCCTCATTTAGAGCCCTTAGTGGACTCGGCCTCTGAGGATCTCTGTCAGATGTCCTATACGCAGTGGCAGTCCGCATTTTATAGATCTGAAGTAAGCAGCCTTTGGTAAGGAGATATTCACGAATTTTGAGTGCAAATTAGCCATCTCCTGAAGAGATTGTTAAATCCTCTATTGGGTCAGTGACTGGACTTTTGCCAAAGGAAGATGGGAATTCGGATAAATCGGCCCGGAACAGTCAGCCCTCTCTGTGCTTGCTGGGTGGCCCAAGGGGAGGAGGTGTCCTGGGGTGGGTGTTCAACTGGGTGAAGCATGGGTGTCACCCACCACAAATCTCTGTTGAAACCACGTCCCAGGTAGGGACACACTGTGAATGCTCTTCTTGCTGGAATGGTCTGGCACAACATCTCTGGTTGGAGCGCAGGGTCTCACGGTTCCTCTGCTGTAGCTGTGACTCCTAAGGTTTAAAGGAAACGCGAGAACCTTTCTGTAAGATTCCTTCAGCTTTCTAAGTTGTCACAAATGTAGAGCTCTCTCGGCCACCCGGCATCCTGCAATCTGGAGAACCTGCCCCTCTATTCAGCTTCAGGGGAGAAAGGTAGTCCCAAAGTAGGCTGCCTCGTGGCTGGGCGCCACGTCTGTGGCTGCGCTGAGGATTGGTGTGCTGCTCAGATGCTCTTTTGTGGCAGGCTCTAAAAAGCATTTCTCATCCTCCCACCTCCTCCCCCACCCTCATTTTGCTTATAATTGTTTTGGAGAAACAAAACCAGGCACCAGGAAAAACAAAAAGAATAAAGCTGTTCTTTATTCAGGCCACGTTTATACCATCTGTTCCGTATCTATTTAAACTCTGTCAGGAGAAAGCAGAGGTGCCCCTGAATTTCAGCTATGCTCCAAATGAATCCCAGTAGGCTTCCTGTTTTGGAGACTAAACCTTGCTAAGCAGAGGACCTCTGAGAAAAAAAATATTTTTCAGTCCTGGGAGTCAGCCGATGTGGTCGGTGGTTGCTGGAAAGTGAAGGGGGAGCAGCGGCAGTCCTTGCATCGAGGCATTCTCCCTGCTGCAGTCCCTGTGGTTCGAGACCAGCGGGCTGGTGTGGCACAGGGCTGCAGCCGAAAGGGCAGGACCGACTGCACACACGCACATTCTCTAGGGGAGCTGCCTGTCAGCTTCCCAATGTGTATTTCCAGCTACTTGCAGTTGATATCAGTTTAGATTACTTCAGCTATGGTATCCCTAATTGCTTCAAAGGCATTGCAAGTGAGCTGTAATCTAAAGCAGACCTAGAAAGGCCATCCCACAGGGCCTGTCTTTGCCCTGTCCCTATTAGCAAAGGATTCTGTATTACAAGGGAGATAGGAAGGCGCGGGGACGGTTGGATGATTAGGGATTTTTTCTTGTGGGGGGTGGGGGGGAAGGCAAATACGCTTTGACAGGTGTTAAAACAAAAAGGCAAAGGAAAAACACTGAACAATCTTTATGTCAGCTGAAGTGTCCTCAGCACAGCTTTGAAGTGGGAGCTAGTCCTCTTTCTCAGTGCTAACCTTGAAGACGTGTGTATGTATTCGTGCACTTAGTACATTAACTAAAACAAGAACTGAATGAAGGAAAGTTTGGCTTTTATTTTAAGAATCAGAGGCAGAAAGGCCTCCCTCTGCCTCGTAGTGCTGATGTCCTCTTCCCTCCCTCTCTGGACCTTCAGGCTTATTAATGGTTGCACCAGCAGCTGGAAGGTTGAGCCTAGCCTCGGGCACGCTGGTATTACACGGCTCTCCTACAGTGCTACCACCGCCTCTGCTCCTTGTTTTACACTCTGTTTTACATGGTCCCTTGCCCTCCCTAGGCTCCTTCCCCACCCCTCGTTAATTATATCCTAGCTAAGCAAGCAGGCTGGCACTGTTCAGCAGCTGTGAACTGAAGTCTGTGACGTGTTTCAGAAGCAAGAACATGTATAGCTTGGGTTTAGACGACTTCCCCCTTCTTTTCTTGTGAAGGGCTAACCAGCCCTTACAGGTATATGAGCTGCTGGGCTGCCGTGTCAAAACCTTGCCAAATATTGACTTTATAAAGGTGAAATCAAAGTGCTGTCGATAAATCTGAATGTCTGGAGAAGCATTCTTTGCTTGCTTTGTCTGTCCTAGAAGGCATCTCAAACATTGCTGAGTTTCTAACCTCCCCCTTCCCCCCCCATTTTAATACATGGTATTTTTGTAGGCTGGTCTCTGGAGTCTTGTCCTTTGTATATGTGGAAGCGCTGATTTTATGAGAACTGTTCAGACACATTTGCTATGATTAAAATTCTTAAAAATGATTTTCAATAGACTAGCGTGTGCTTTTCTTTTTTAATACAAAAAGTAAAATTGGCTGGGACGTTCACTCATCGGTTCCACAGAGAGCTTTAATAGAGTTGCGCAGTAATAAAGGAGGACTGAGATCCTCAGCCAAGTTTCGGATGGGTGGAGGTGACTTTCAAGTGGTCCATCAGAAAGCTGCTTTTATAAGCTTGTGAAAGAGAGGGAGAAAAATTGAATGGATTGCACTCCCCTTCTTTCCCTGGGCGGCTTTACCTCTGAGAGTTTGGTACAACTTTGGCCTTGACTTGGGTGCAAATCTTTGTCCTTTGGGATGGGAACTGTTGTGACATTTGCCCATGAATGCTCTGTGATACCCGAGAGTACATGTGCTCATGCACACACACGCCTGTGCTCATGTGTGTAGGTCCAGAGGTACTCTCCTACCTCCTTAACTGAAACACATCCTTATAAACATGAAATTAATGGGCTACTGGTATTAATGAATGGAAATCCAATGACTTCAGGGGAGCTCTGAGGATTTACGACACCCAGGGGGAGGACCACTAGGTATAGATAATATTTTATATTCAGCAATCTCTGGTGTTTCAAATGAATGTATTGCTGTGAGCAAGAGTGCAGCTCATTTTCCTTGCAAATCCTCCATTTTAAAGCCTGCTTTCCTATGGAAATGATACATGCACACTCATGCTCTGCGTCTGTGTGTCCCTTTCCACTGACCTTTCAAAGCAAATTTAACACAGTTGATAGCCATCTAAAGGATAATTAAATTTCTGGTTTGATGATGTCTGGGTAGAAGAGTAGAGCGAAGAGAGAAACAGATCCTGTATGTGCCAAACATATGGAAAAGCTACAGTGTGGACTTGAATCTTATTAGAAATTAGAAAGACCACATGGGAGATGCTCCCCAATAAATGACTCAAGCAGAAGAAAAACTTAAATTGGAACTTGCAGTGAACAGTGAGACAGCAGCGCACAAGAAATTAGATTTTATTTTTCTCTTCATGTAGTTCCTTTTCTTTAGAAATGCAGCCTCTTTTAGCATTTTATACATCTATTTCAGTCTTGAGTGATGAATTACGGTGGTACTGGTCGCCCATATACAGCCTAGGGCAAAGTGGAGTTTTGCAGTCGCCAGAGGCTGAATCTCTTCATTAGTAGTGCCATGACACAACTTCTAAGACATTGCCTTGCATTTAGTGACTTTAAGCAATCAAGCTTGGGTCACCCGGTGTCACTGTGGTGGGACAAATACCAACTGGCAGAACCGTAGAGGAGCGTCATCAAAGGGAAATGCCTGGTAATGGTGTGTTTGACTGTTTTTTAATATTGAAAGCAAGGCAAAACCATACAGTGTTCTGTCATTTATGATAGCTTAGTAAATACGGTTGTTTTAGCTGGGATGAACTAAGAGTGTAAATTAGGTTTGTCAGGTGAGGTAACATGTTTTATTAGATGAAGCGATAAACTGAGGAAAACCCATGAGATTTTGTGGCCACAAGCTCCTCTTCTTCAAGCTGCAGTAAGAGTAGCCTACATCAAAACAAGATACAGGCAGATGGCAATTGCCCTAGATTCGCCTTAGCTATGCCACTTATTGGGAGTAGCAAGAAGCTAAGGGAGATGTGATCTATGGAGGAGAGAGGAAATTTTTTTGAGAGTCAGGAAAGCTCTTAGCCAAACAGAACAGGTAGAGAGTGAAAGAGGCCATTTCACCAGTGAAAAATTCAAGTGGTTAAGGGAGAAAAGGCCTGAGGGAGACTTAAAATGTGGCATGAAAAACCGATATTCAGTAGATCCCAGTCTAACAGACGAGGAAGTCTCAGGATCCAGTACAGCTGTTAATTACAAGGCTAGATGGAAACATTCTCAAAAAGCAATGGTTTTTCTTCCCTGATGCTATCAACAGGCAGGCAGAATGGACATTTCCAGTGTCTTTAAACTCAGTAATGCCAAAGAGGGCTTCTGAGTACAGCTGAAAAAAAGGGAGTTTGATATTTTTAGTTGTGTAAGTCTCATAGAAGGGAGATTTTTTCAAAGACTTGATGCATTGCTTCAGTGAGTAAAAAGCCTTTCGTATGTTATCAAGCTAACTAGAATTGCTTAAAGAGTGCTAAGCACTGAAAACACACCTGGGGAGCAGAAACTGTGTGTCAGCAGCTACTGCTTCAACAGATGGAGAGTGAAGAAGGGAGAAAGACTGACCTAGGCTTACTTGGGGGTCAGATAACCTTTAGGAGATCCAGCCTCCCCTGAATCCTGCACTTGGGTCTGCCCTAAGCTACATGGCTGCAATCAAGGGCTGTGTCTCCAGTGTGGGTCTCCTATATGGCACGACGTAACGTGGACGAGCGGCCTGGCCAGCAGCAACCTGCTCAGCTACGTGGGCAACAGGCGGCGTATGTGGCGTGCAGGGAGACAGTGCAGTGTGGGTTTGCTCTGCTGAGCGTGGGTTTTGGTGTGATGTTTCTGTACTTTTCTGAGTATGAAAGGAAAGCGGAATGGGGCCAGCTGTAGCGATTCTGCTGCTGGGCTTTCTCTCCGTTGCCTGTGTGGGAAGCTGGGAGGAGGCTCCCCACGGGAAGTGGAGTGAGGCAATGGCTACACACAAAGGTATGAAAGACGTCCCATCAAAACCACCCCTTTACCGCCAGCCAAAGGCATTATAAAAGATCGCTGGTAGCTGAAGTCTTATGCAGGAAGACAGGTTAAATTATCACGGTGTTCCTCACGGCCTCCCAGGCAATGAATCTGTGAAGCAGTCAAGTGGGTTGTTGCTTTCACCACGGAGGAATTCATCACGGTAGCCAAATTAATGACTGCTGCTCAAAAGTTTCTCCTGCTATCTGAAGGACTGATTTGCTGCCTGCTGTTTGTTATCTGTGGCATTTTTAAGCTTCACCCAGGTGAGTGTATTGCTTTGGGTGTTTAATGCCTGAATACAGCCTTCCTAACCTTGATGCTGTTCATTGCTGTGCTGTTCTTCTTTCGCTGGGCTTGATGATGATATTACAACAATTTACCCAGCTAAGAGTCTGTTACTCATTGCCCTTGCAGCTACGTTAGAGTGAGTTCCCCCTGCTCCTTCGAAGGGGCATGCTTGCAAGTAGACCTTGCGGTAGGAGCAGTAAGGCTGCCACGTTTCATTGGTATTTTAGGCTTGTGTTTGAAGACATAGCACAAGGCTCTCTGTGGCACTGGGGAAGGGGGAACGAAGCAAAAGGGTCAGAGGAATGGCTGCAAATGAGCTTGTCAAGGCCTTACTGGAAGGCATAGTACCGACTAGCTGATTTGCTTTGCGTCCACATTAGGTGAACACACACCCTGAGCTGGGTTTAGTCGATGTAGGTTATTGCCAGCACTATTCTGATCTGGGGTTATCACTTACATATTTTTTTCTCTATGTGCTTTTATCACCTGTCATGGGCTGAAAGCTGTGGAGCAACAGTCAGAAGGCTGCCAGGGCAGGGACTGATTGCAAAATGCAATGGGTTAAATTAATCCTTCAGGAAACCTTACTGAGTAGAAGGGTGTTGGTTGTGTTCCCTGGCACGTCTGAAAAAATGGATTAGTAGAATAAATAGAGCAGCATGGCTGACAATGAATATGCAGTGGTTTTCACTCTGACACTATCTTTTACCACAGAATATCAAGTCTCCTTACTCATATGAATTAATTTGAGCCTTTCATCAGTCTTATATACAGCTTTTGCTGCTGAGGCATCTAAATACTTGGTGTTGTCTTCAAGTCTGATATGTCCAGGACAGACCAGAATTCCAGACTTCAACAAATAATGTCTCCTTCGGTTAGTGAGCCAGCTCTGCACCCTACCTGTATTTGGGAAGAAATTTAAAAAAAAAAAAAAAGGGGTGGTGGTGGTGTAATTTAGGACATATTTGGGAGAATCAAACCACACAAATAAGTAAACAAAGCAATGTTTTCATCCCTTGTTGCCCTGGTTAGAAAGCCAGGACAATTGTCTGTGGCATGTAAGCAGCTCCCAAGCTGCTGTTCAGCTCAGCTGGGTCCCCAGCCTAATTAATTGGCCACAGGTGCAGATGGGCACGTTAATGGCACCAATGCATCACTTCTGACCAGTCCCAGTCATGCCTACATAAGGGGAACAATGCAACTTGTGCAGCTTTTTGTGGTGGCTCTACAAGGAGGGTGGATAAATCATGAAGGCCCAGTTCTGCCACCTCTATTCTCATGGAACAAGATGCCTTGTAAGGAGAGGTGTTTGAAGTGCCGGGGCTAATGGGGAGTAAAATACATGAGTGAGTATTACTGAACAGTAGACTAGCACGCTGTGCCAAGCACTTATCTAAAATTAAGCATTTTCCTCTACTTACACCCTGAGATTCTTGTCTCCAATTATGTTTGGTTTGTTTGCTTTTTCTTTTTTCTGTGTGTATTCAAATATTGATAAGAGAGAAGTCTACACAGGGACCAAGGGATGGATAAGGTCTGAGCCACACAGTAAAATAAAAGCACTTGGGTGGGGTTCAGCTGTTAAGGCTATATTTGACCTATTATTGTTTTCAGCTGGGTTTGAAGTACTAATGTACCTAGGCAAGAAAACAAATTTACAATGGCTTAGTTAGGAGTTCCTTCTCCAGGAAGCGCTAGAATAAGCAAAACGTAGCCTGAAACAAAGCCAGATTCCCCTGGAACATACTGAAAAGGATCTTGTTGAAATCAAAACAGTTGCGTGCTATTAAATTAAGCAGATCCCCTTTGGCACGGGGCTGCTGAAGGCAGCCTGCAGGCAGACACCCAGTCCCAAGGCTGCATTGCAGAGGCACGTAGCAAAGTGGTGGCACCCTGGCAGGACCAAATCCCCACCCCCACCCCCCCCCGCCATGGCTGGTTTTGCTGGGGCAGCAACTGCTGACATGGCTGCTTTAGCCTTGCCCCTCTCCACAGATGAAACCACTTGGTCAGACCCTCCCCAGCCTTGTCCTGTCTCGCAGCTCCCCTGCCAGCCCTGCTTTGCCTACTCTCCATGATGTGCTGCTCCCCAGGGACCGTTTCGGTGTCGGGTCTGAGAGCAACCTCCCTTCCCCGTGCCTGGCTTTTCTGTAGGCGTGGGTCCCCATGCCTCTCCCTGCCCTCCCGTGGGCAGCTCTGTATTAGCCTCCTGCCATGCCGTGTGAGAGAAGCTCCTGTGTATCTTTCCTCCAGGAATGGGGAAGTCTGACACCTGCTGGCAGTGTGTTTGGGCAAAAGGAGTGGGGCTGGAGTGTTGGGTGTGCTACAACCAAAGCGAAGGGAGGGTGGAGACAACTGCCTGTGAGGTAGCCCTTATGTCAGGATCCTGTCCTCTCCTTCCTCCCCGGCATCTGGCTTGGCTTACTCTGAATCCAGTAGAAGCAAAGAAGGAAATTGAGCTGTAGGTGTTTTCCTGTGGTTGACAATCTGCTACCCTAAAAAAATTATTACTTTGCCTGTGCTGGGAGCCAGTTTTGAGGGTAGGGTGAAGATTTTAACTTCTTCTGCTGGCCTGTTCGGAGGTCTGGAGGTGATTTCATTAGTGTATGTGGGCGACTGAACACCGTGGGGAAGCTGGCAGTAGCACTGCTGTTTGACCTCTCTGATAGACATGGCATTTTTCGCTGCTTGTACGTGGAATACTGGATGGAGCAGCTCACTGCTGGCGCCGGCCATCCTCTGAGATTCCTGATGACCATGCCCTGCTCTTGTGCTTGGGGCTGTGGCAGTCACAGAATCACAGAATGTCAAGGGTTGGAGACATCAGGAGACCATCTAGTCCAACCCCCCCCTGCTAAAGCAGGCTCACCTAGAGGTTGCACAGGACATTGTCCAGGCGGGCTTTGAATATCTCCAGGGAAGGAGACTCCACAACCTCCCTGGGCAGCCTGTTCCAGTGCTCTGTCACCCTCAAAGTAAAGAAGTTCTTACTCATGTTCAACTGAAACCTCTTATGCTTCAGTCTGTGCCCATTGCCCCTTGTCCTGTTGCTGGGCACCACTGAGAAGAGTCTGGCTCCGTTCTCAGGACATCCACCCTTATGATATTTGTATGTGTTGATGAGATCCCCTCTCAGTCTTCTCCAGGCTAAACAAGCCCAGCTCCCTCAGCCTTTCCTCATAGGAGAGATGCTCCAGTCCCCTCATCATCTTAGTTGCCCTCTTCTGGACTCTCTAGGAGTTCCTCATCTTTCTTGAACTGGGGAGCCCCAGAACTGGACACAGTACTCCAGGTACTCCAGCAGTCATCAAAGCTGAGAGCAGCAAGAACATTTCCTCACAAGGTCAGATGGGTGTGGGTGTTCCATCTTTTTATGGGCAGAGAGGTTCAGCTGGTGGGGTCACCTGCACACATCTGCCAAACAGGCTTGGACACTGAAGAGCTGTCAGGGGGAGATGATACCTCTTTCTTTCCTCATGTGCCCCATAATTTGGCTTTTGGGAGGAGTGACACACCTGTAGCATCAGGATATTCAGCTGAAACTGGGAAATGAGATGGGATCATGCTAGATGCTCTAACAATCCCTGCTACTTTTAAGTTCTATAATCCTGTATTTTTTGAGATGTAGCATAGGCTACTTCTGCAAGCCTAAAAGAAAAAAAACAAACCACCACCTACCAACCCTCCATATTATACCCTCTGCAGACCTTGTGCAGCAACTATCTTAAAATACCTTTTTAAAAATATGTTCAGGTCTTGTTTTTAAATGAAGGCTCTGACCTTGATCACTTGAGAATACATGGCTGAATTCAAAATGAACTGCTTAAAACTTGTTTAAAATTCCTTTTTAAAAATTTAATTTGGTTTATATGAAAACTGCTACAAAATTGAGTTGAATATTAATGTATCAAAATCAAAACTGTATATTAATGTAATTAAAACAATCCTTTCATTGCTTTGGAAATTATTTGATGGTAGATAAGTTCAATGGCAAACAAAAGTCAAAATTTCAGACAAACGAAAAAAAGACATAGTCAGGTGTTCCTTCACATTTATCCAAAATCTATGTGTAAATTCAGAAATAGCACAAGCTGAAGCATATTTTATAAATGTACATGTATATATGTGTGTGTGCATTTATCTTTAATGATACACATGTTGTAAAATTTCACATGGCATTCCCTGAGTTGCCTTGGGAGCATAGAATATGTTTTTGTAAGGTTGTAAAAAACTCACAGGGAAAAGCTTGCAAAAACCTCTCATCTAAAACAAGATTAAGGTTGGAGATTTTACTCTTCCGTGCAACTCACCTCAACATGGAGTTTTCAGTTTTGCAAGGAGCGCTCACTCTCTGCTCTTTCACTGTTTCATGCACGCGCACACACAGATACACCTTCTCATCTGATGTGACTCCGAATTATCAGATACCAGTATCCTAATGCTAAAACACCATCTCCTTACCTCTTTCACCATGCAAATAATTTGATGTGAATGTCCTATACACTGATGTAATATATGCCTGTGAAAAACTGGAAGAGTGCTTCACAACAAAGCTGGGTGGACGTTACAGTAGACTGCATATTGTCCGTGAGTACCCTGGTGTATACTCAACCATGCTTTTTTGCTCAGCAGTCAGCAGGGAATTCTTCAGAGGTATGTGAATGCCAAAAGCATGATGAACTGTGGATCAATGGAGATCATATGGATCTGCTTGCTTTTTGTTGATTTTTTTTTTTTTAAATCCGAAATTAAAAGTGCATTTGTTGCCACTGCACTCTTAAGGTGCTTTTGCTGCTGTTCCTTTGACTAAGTATCTGAGGAAAGCAAACACAAGTGGACACTCCTGAACTCATTACCCAGTTAACAGAGCAACTGGGGTAGTTTCCAGTGTGTTTTCACTGCCAGCTGAATGCAGGTGGGACCCTTGCCCATTTCTGGTTGTTCTGTTAATTAATGGGACCTTCCTATTTTTGCTGCAACACTTCTTGGACTTTTTTATCTCAAGCATCTCCAAAGTACGGCTGCTGCCAAAGCACCACATTTTCACACTGAACAGTCCGTAACCTCTCAAGAGCACTGGAAACGCTACAGAGGAGTAACTTGTATGCCCAGGTAAATTGCATAACTTGGAGCTGGATCCTGAAAATGTGCAAAGTGTTCTGTGGGAGAGCCTGGGGTCTTACCAGGTAAAAGAAATTAGGCTGTGGGGCTGGGAGGCAGGGAGGTTGCTGGGAAAAGGGCACTGGAGTAAATGCATTTACCAGCATTACATACATGTGCACGTAACCTAAAATAAATTGCTGGGATTTCTTACAGTGTAGCAAGTAGTGTGTGATATCTTTCTTTATCTTCTCTGTGGGTCTTCCACTTTATTCCTCTCACCGGCAGTGCAACAGTTCATTTTTCTATGCTTATGCTTGCCACCTCATGCAGGAGAAGAAAATACATCGTTTCTAGGGTAATCCTGCCCTTGGAGTTTTGGCCACCATGCAAAACAGACTGGAAAACACCCATAAGCTAGAGGATGAGCTTCCTTCCCCGACATTTCCCAGAAGAGAGGCTGTTGATTGGAAAGGTGCTACGCAGCTGTGTTTGTTCCTTGGAAGGGTTTGAGCAAGAGTCTTGAAAGCATCCACGGCTGGGGGGTGGGAAAGAAGAGCATCGGGCTTCTCCAAGGCACTGCTGTGCTACAGGGCTTATTGGGGCTGTGCTTGCAGCCTGCATGGCTTCACCCCTGCCAGCTGGAACTGCACAGCTTGTTCTCAGCCACAGGCGCCCGAGCTCTTCTCCTTTTGTAAGTTTGCACAGAGGAGCTATGCTTACTGCCCATCCAGAAAGCTCGAGGATCAGATAACACCTCTCTCATTCCTGACTCGTAAATCATCCAGTAGAGATAGTGTTTACCTCCAGATTTAAGAACTGTTCTTATTATGGTGTCTGCAGATCAGACTGATTGGAAAAATAAGCTGGATGTAGAAAAACAAAGACACCCCTCTGGCCTTTCAAAGCAGCAAAGAAGCTGCCACCTAGAAACCATCAGGGATGTGCACCTTCCTCTCTTGCTTTGAGCCAAAGGGCAGTTACTCTCCTATTAGCTTTGCTGTGAGCCGACTTTCTGTGTATTGATTTTATGACCTTTCAGCTGCTGTCTGTCAGTCTTCTGTACTGACAGCTTTATGAGGATCAGTTGTGTGGTCAGAGCTCGGAAAATGTTTATATCTTTGGTTCTTGCAGAGTTGGATAGGTTCACAAAAGCCTTGAGGCCGGATGATGATACCATTTCTCACCTGCAGCAGCACCGTACTTCACAGGTCAAATCAATGCAGCTGCTCAGAGAGTCGGAAGAATTCAGGCCGCAGAATTAGCCTTTAGTGTCCGTTTCTGCTCTTAGTGAAGTTAGGGGGAAATTCCTCCAGGATCAGCGTGGCTACCTGTGTGCACACACTTGTTCATGCACTCGTCTACTGAAATCTGGCTGGATGCCACTGATGTTGAATTCTGCACCTAAAAATAGCTTTCTTTGTGGAAATGAGAGGTTTGCTTTGTTTGTGTTTGTTCCTTTATACCTGACTGATTGTTTCTGTCTGTCAGCAGCAACAAAGCCTCATTGTTTTGGTGCTCTGACAGGGATGTGTTAAATGGATCCTATTTTCAGAAACTACTGAGCTTCCAAGCCCTTGAGATGTCTGCCCATTAGAGTGTTTCACCTTGGCTAGCCCAATGTGGTGGCAGCTGCACCCTCTCCCCATAGTAATATTGGCCATAGATGCAGCTTTCTGCAACTTAATAATTTAAGCCCACTTAGTTTGTGATTGGCGGGGAGAAGAGATAGTAGATTGCTCTTCAGTTATTCGTCTTGGCTTTTTGTAGAAAGTAATGCCACTTCTTTGCCAAGTGATCTCTCGCTTTTGTTCATTCCCATCCTGCTGGCCATTCATCCATCCTCCATTCACCGGGCTCTCAAACCACCTCATTTTTCATACCTACTTCTCCATTTCTTGACACTTCAGGCTCCTGCCCATTGCTCTCCCTCAGCAACAAGCTCATTCGCATTCCATATTCAAAACCCACAATGTGATTCATTGAACAGAAAAGTGCTTTTGCTTTGCACTGTTTGTCTGAGACTGACCTGGGGGATGACATTATAAATGAGCTCTCGTGGCTGAATTGCTTTGTCCTGCTTAGCAAAGTCAGTAGAAAATGGCAAGGAGCTTTTGGTCTTGAGGGGGGTCAGCTGCTTCTCCAAAGTCCCTCTCCTCACTGATCTTATGTCTTTGCTTCCTTCTGTTGCATGCGGTGTACCAGTTTCAGTTTTTAGGCTGATGGGGGACATATTTGGAAAGGAAGGTTTGCTACAGACAACTTTTACAAAAAACCCAAACCTAACAGAATAGAGGTAATATTCGGGTATGAAAAGAGGGGGATGAGCTGGGCACTGGAAGTCTTGTAAGCCATGAGAATGCTGCCACTCTAATTTTGCTGATCCAAGAGGGTCCAAACTGTGCATTATTCAGACCATTAAAATGAATGGGAAAATTCACTCCTCAATGGCAGAATTCAACTCATAAGCTTCACGTTATTATCTAATCTTTTTGTTGTTCATTCAGGCTAGTATTCCAAATCCAGGTAGGTGACTCTTTTTGATGCACATCACCAAAAAAGAATAACCAAAGATCAGTCTGATTTTTTTGTCTTCCATGTATTAATGTGAAAATATTGCCCCAGTGTGCTGTCTGTTTTCCCAGGTTTATTCAGCTTTCTTTTACTCTCAGTCCTATTCTGTATCCATGCAATCAAGGCCTCAGTCAAGCCCATTGACTACTGCTGATGTCGACATCAAATTTATGGAGCTGCAAAATACTACTGTGAGGGCCGAGACTTTATTTTGAGACATAACGAGTCTCAATAGATATCATAACAGAGATTATAAAGTGCTTTATTACACACAGTAGTTATTGTTGTCATGCAGAACATCCCAGCTCGTGACATAAAAATGGCTTTTTTCCTGTGTAATATTCAGGAAAAGGACTTTAAATTTGAGATCTAGAAGAAAACTGTCCTCAGAAGTGTGATCACAAAAGCTCACAAGCTTTCCTAGCACCTGGTGCAGTTCACTGATGAGAATATAAGTCCAGGGTAATAAAATTGGCTGATAAAGAGCAAAGTTTGTTCTCTTACAAGAAAAAAAAATAAAGTGAAAGATGGCTAACAAACACAAACATAGGTGAAACACGTGTCAAACTTGTGTTGTCTAAACACTGTTGAAAATAGGGACTTTTTTGGTTAGTAAGTGTTAGTTAAAGGTATAAACAGGTGTGGGTGGAGTGGAGTATTAGTCTTGAAAAAACCCTGGAATTCAGAAATTAAAACCTCTTTCGAAGAAGGTGAGGAAGGAGAGAGAAGGGGGATATAAAGAAAGTAGGAGTTGTTTTTATTTTAGGAGTAGTGAAACGTGGATAATACCTGTGACTGATTAGGTAATAGTTTGTGACCTATGTCATGTCTGGCCATGGTGAGATTGTTACTAAGTCTTCTGGTGTCTGCCATTTCAAAAGGATTTTTGAAAACTAAAGAGGAAACACAAAGGAAGTGTGAGTGAATGTTTTTTGAGGGCTTGGGATTCTGGTGTTGAAACAAGACTTAAGTATCTCAGTTTATTTTATCAGCAATGAGAATCAAGAGGTGACAGGTTTACAGTGCAGAAGTTCCTTCAAAGAGAGAGAATAATGAGGTCTAGACAAGCGTGTGACATGATCTTGTAGCTGGAAGCTAAAATTACACCGGTGAAGACAGGAAATAAAGCACAGATTTTGAACTAGGAGCTCTGCGTAACAACGTAACAAAAACCCCACAGTTGTTTTTTCCCCATCCTCCTGACATTCATGTCACCTCTTTGGAAAGTGTACTTCAAGTACAAGACGCTGGTTCCAGCACAAGACTAGGTAGGTGAGCATTAATCACTTTTAAAATAGAGAGCCATACTGGATCAATTAATTACTGCTTTTTGTGGCCTTCAGCTCTATGAATGTATTATGCTCACTCCTTTCAATCACAAAGCATCTGGAGATCAGGATCATTCTGTGTTATTTGTTCAGATGTAGTATCTCCCCTCTGTGTCATGAATGTAGGGTGCAAAAGTGATAGATACTCTCCTCATTCCTTTAGCATTCAGGACTCAATTGCAGATGCTGCTTTGTCATGCAGTCTGTAACTTTCATCACTGTCTTATCATTTAAATGTAGGATTTCAGTTTCAGATGGGGATGTTATCACAGGATTTGGACATAATGCCATCACTCCTGCCATGCAGACATAGGCAGCATGTTAAATAGTGCTTAACAGTGTGGTCTTTTTCATGGCTCATGCATCTGCTGTCACCTAAATTCTAAACTCTTAGACCTTGGGCGCTAACCTCGAGGCATCATTTTCCTGTGGTTAATGAATATAATGTGATCATTTCCGAAATGACAAGTCGCGTTCTGTACAATACAAACTCATTTCTATGTTACAGTTTCTCTGGGGGGGGGGGGGGGGAATCTTATTTCAGAACTGTATACACCTGTTGCTATTATTTACTTGTTTATGAGGAGTGATACAGTAAAGACTGGGAAAAGCATTTGAAATTCTAGATACAAGGTAAGAAGATGCAAACAGTGGCTAAAAGTGTAAGGGGACCACAAAGTAGGTATTACACTTACTCATCTGTTCTTTGGTTTTGGAATTTAGAGAGGAGTCTCGGAAGCTTTCCTCCTAGGTGGATGTAGGATGTGGAGCTGCTCTTTCCCTGGCATGCAGGAAGTTAATCATAGGGACAAAGGTGTCCTGGTCTCAGGCTTGGCCATTTATCATGTGTTCTACCCAAAAGTGAAATCCAGTAATTTCTCCCTTGCAGAGGAAGATGTGAAGGAATTGGTGTACCAGGGTTTTCTGATCAGGATGCTGTAGGGGAAGCCTTGGCTAGAGGGAGGTAGAGCAAACGGGTGTTTTGGCAGTGGCGGGGGGTGGTGGTGGTAAAGTGGGAAGGGGATACAAGCATGAAAATAAAGATGTAAGGAATGAAGTCAGAACAGAACACTGGTGATCTGGGGTGTCAGGGCATTTTGTAGAACTGCTTTTTTCTTGCCTGCTGGGCTGAACCTAGCTCTGGCCATTCACTGAAGTGAAAGAGCTGCCAAGTCAGGTCAAGCAGTGTCTGTATGAAGAAGGAGCCTTGTGAAGGTAGCCCGCTGTGCAGCCGCTGCTCTCGCAGTAACTTCGCGCACCAGGAGGTGCAGGCAGATGTGAGCTCCCTGGGTCGAAGCCTTCAGCTGGAAGTGCAGGGAGGAGTGGGCAGAAGCCTCCCAGCTGTGCGGATGGAGCTGGCCCCACTCAGGGCGCAGAGCAGTGCTGCGGACACAGTGGCACCGAGCTGATGAAGCCCTCTGGGAAGATGTGCAAGCACTCCCAGTTCTGCTGCAGGCTCTTCTGGCTGCTTGGTTTTACAGCCTGATAGCAGCTCTTTCAGAACAGTTTGCCTGTGTGGGATATACAAGTTTTCTCCATTTCTGTGTGCCCTCTTCCCAGAAAGTAGGCATCTGTGACTTTACAGCACTATACTGCTTGAGTCATGTTGCTTCCATCCCCCTTTAAACTGGGAGGATACAGAAACTGGTGTAACAGGGCTCATAGGTTTCACCTAGGAGAGATTTCTGATGTACTAGGGAATCTGTGTGTGTCTTGAGGCAGAGCCAATTTAAGCCCAAAGGAAAGATTTCCATTGATTGTAACACAGTTTAAATCTGGTCTGTAGTACCTACTAAACAACAATTCACATTGTGATCTTGTTATATAAAATATATATATATCTCTCACTTATAAAATCAGGTGAATTATTCTTAGTTATTATCCCTTCCACTGAAACATTTTGGAGATAGCAATACAGTCAGTTTTAGTGATAAAGGAAGTACTGCACTCAATGGCTTTGGAAAACCGCTAGAAAAAGAGTTTGTGTATGGGATTAACTCAGTTTTTATCCTGCTAAGTAGCTGTTGTGGAATGGGAGTGATTTATCAAAAAGTTGTGGAGAAAACCAGATCACAGTAGATTTGATATTTCATAGCTAAATCATAGATAAAAAGTTTTAAAAGAAACATAGTGATGTCAGAGGCTTTTTGTAGCTTGTAGGGTTCTCCCCACCAGAGCTCAATTTCCATATGGATACAATTACCTGGAGTAGGCCACTCTGGGAGCAGAAGAGGAAATCCCTTAGTGTTTTCAAAGTTGGTGATGGAAGGAAAGTAGCTGCACTTCAGCTAAGGCTGAAGCTTGATTTTTCTTCAAGCTCAGATTTTATCTTCTCCACTAAGACTAGGACATGCTTGAGGCTCGTACTCGGCTTTCTCGTTCCGCATTGTCTTCTTAACTGTGTAAAACTGCCTCTTGCATTTGAATGGAGAAACACAGGAACAAACCACGTAGCAGAGTTCTTCGTGTCTCAATATGTTCTATTTTTAGTATGCACTATTATCTGAAATACAATAAATCATAGAAATGTTTGTTGTTTTACAGTTAGTGCTCAGTACAGTTACAGAAATAAACTAGCCTGTATATTTTGGAACAATAGAGTCATCCTACAACATGTGTCCTCAGCCTTGTAAGACAGCTTGGGAGTAGATGACTGCTTGACGAGTTTCTTCTTCAAACCGTATTGTTTAAAATCCATAAGCATCAGAAATACTGAGGTTACTACAGCTAACCTCCCTGTATGGGTCTCATGCCAGAGTAGCTAAGCACCTCATATTTTTTTTTCCCTTCAAGAGGTCTGTCTTGTCGCAGCAGACTTGGAAGTTCCCTGCTCTCACTCACAGAGGCTGGGACACAGCGTGGAAGTCAACCCAGAAAGTCCTGGGTAAGCAGACTGCCCTTTATCTCCCTGTTGGCTAAATGTGGATTTGTATCTTGATTATTTGCTGCTCAGCCTCCTTCAGTGTAGAGTTTACAGCATGCTCTGGGTAGGTATCTTATCTTTGGGAGGCAGCAGAAATATATTTTTCTGTGGAATGGTCCTTCTCACTGAATTGTTTTCCAAATTGAGCACATAGAAGGTGCCTCCCAGTTCAGTAGCAGTCTGTACCAGCTCTGTCAGTCCCTGGAAGTCGATGCAGGTAGTGGAGCAAGAGGCACTTTCCATGAAGTAAAACCTCTCCCTGAGGCCAGAAAGACTTGGCTTTTTCTAGAAAGCCAACACTCATAGCTAATTTTTTGTAGGTCCGTTAAAGACAGTTTCACTATTATGTGCATCCACACATAGTCTGTAAATTGTGATTCTTCTTTTTGCACAGGCTTATATGATTCAGAAGGGGTTGGGTGGAACAGTACCTCTGCTTTTCTTTGAGTGGCTGCTTCCTACCTTCTCTGAGGATAAAGGCAAAAGCATTTTGTGCTGACACGGTCTGACCAGGTTTGGTAGATACCTCTTTTGGCCACTCTGTAGATTGCCAACAGGGGACATCACAGCTGCTTCTGGAGAGTTTAAGCCCATGCTGACTTGGAGTGTTGATAGGTGACCCTGGTGTGCAAATCACCTGCCCTCGGGCAAATCCATTCTCCTCAGCAGAAGCTATTTTATAGTTTTGACTGATTACATTTCAAGGGTCCATGAAGGCAGCAACCCCAGGCTGTTAATCATGTCTGAACACTCCTTATGAATTACCTTTCAAAACAAAGTTTGAAAAGGGTACTTAGGCAGAGCCACGTCTTACAGTTAAAGTGGATTTTGGACTGTAACTGAGGAGAGTCCCCTTCTCAGACTCCAGTCAGTGTGCAGATGCATCTCCAAAATGGCTTTGCTTACTCCTTGCTCAGAAATTCTGTGATATTCATACTTCAGAAGCATACTGGCTCACTGAATGCCAAGCTTTTACTGCCTGAAGAGAGGGCAATATTTCCCCCTTACAATCCAATCTTGAAGGCTTCGAGGCAAAGCTTTTCCTTGACAAAGGCAAAATATTTTATTTTGCCTGACTGAGGGACTAGACCTTAATATATGCGATCTTTTAAGCTGGCTCAGGTTTTAATGCTCACAGAACTGAAGTGCCTTATGAATTACAGACTGACAAGTCCTTTATCAAATGAAATGTTTATGTTGGACTCATTCATGGAATGTTTCCCAGCACAAAACTCACTCTGCTTTATATTTCCGTCAAGAGCTGATCCATAGTATTCTGGTTTATACTCACTGGTAGCGATTTAACTCTTACGTCTATAAAAACTTTGCATGATGTCATGTATAGTTTAGTAGAAACATTCTCTCCTGTGCTATAGTGATAGCTTTAAGATAAATAACGGTATTTTCAAAATTGTTTGAATTTTGTTTGTAGCTTCATCTACCACTTTAGTAGTAATACACAGTGCTTTAAGATACATGAAATCATCTTTAGGTTCCTGGAGGGATGAATTTAGAGAGTACTTTGAAAACTCATCTGACAGATGTACTAGTAGCAAGAAATTAAAGCAGATAAAAACAACATAAGAAAATCCACCCTCTTATTAAGGAGGTTTATCTTTCAAACCCTTTTGTGAAATCACTTTGCAGACCTTCAGTCCAAAATTCAGCTGATTCACCTTCCTATTGATACACGAGAAGATGTGTAGTTTTTATACCAAGTCTATTCCCACACATCAGTTGCACAGTCTTTCTTCAGAGCATGCATATGTAATTCCATTAATTTTGGAGGGAGATCCTTGCAGCCCCACATCAGAAATGACATCTTCAAGTTTTGGTTAAAAATACTGCTTTTCAGAAGCAATTGGGGTTTCATGTCTTACCTCTTTACAGTTCATCTAGCGTCACTGAGTCTGAGTCCTTTCCAATTACGAAATATATGAGCTTGCAATACTCCTAAAATGATTCTTTCTTAGATGCACACAGATCTCACCTGACATTGTGCTGACTTGGCACTGGGATGTCTGTTAGTTTTCACTGCATTTTAACTTCCAGGATTTTATCCATAACATGGCTAATCTCAGCACTGATTTGAAGAAACAATTTCCTTGCTTTTTGTGTTTTGACAGTGACTAGAAGTACAACCATTTGGCACTGATGGTGAAAATTTGTCATTGTGATTCTTCTTTAAGGTCACTTTCTGCAACTCCTATGGCTCACCAGGAAAGACTCCCAAGGTTTCTGAAGAAGTCAATATCATAAGATATTTCCTGCATAGGTACTGGTGAGGAAGACCCCTGCTCATTCTAAGCTGTGCTCCAGTCTCCCCTCAGCAGCTCATGTGTGGTGTTTTTGTTTTTTTTTTCCAGACCACTTACTTCATGTCTACAACTTTCCACGTTTGAGCTCAGACCATTTACCATTTTGAGAAGGCTTCACTTCAGCTTGTTTGAATTCAGGAACTCATACCCAAACCAAGGAATTAATTCTGCTTTCAATACCTTTCCTTACCTGCACCTCACATTTTTTTGTTGTTGTTGCAGACAAAGATATAATTCAAGATTGTAGGAGCAATTGGGTTTTTTCCACTGTTTGTGTGTTTTGTGACAATAAGAGCCAGAAACAGAAGGAACTCATGGACTGAGAGTGGTGTCCTGCTATTCCAGCACCTGCAGCGAATAGTTGCAATCAGAAAATTTTCAATTTCCATAGTTTTCCATTAAGAGATAAGTCCTGAAGTAAATTGGTTCTGCAAGTAGGCATTGAAAATGCAAAATTGTCTTAATCCAGCAGTTCCAGTTCAATTACAGTGTGAATTGCTGAGATACTTTCATACAGTTATGAAAAACCTCTCAAACAACAAAACAAAGTATAGGCTTATTCATAAATGCCACATGGCTGTATTTTGCCTTATGAATGCTGGACTACACTGTAATCAGAAGTATTTTTAAAGCAAATAAAAATGTTGCTTCTGCAAACATAGGTGCTTAAATATTAATCAGAGCTCTACCACAATCCTGTTGAAATACTTAACGATTTTCTGGCTGTCACTCGCTGTAATTCTGACGGTGGTAATGAAATGCTGGTGTCAGCCCTGCTTGTCAGTGGCCTGGAATGCTGCAGCAGGTGTTGTTCCCTTTTTAAAAACAATGATGCACCAGCAACCAGTTTATTCCCATCTGGAAGCGTGGTGAGTCCTATGCAAAGTGCAAAGAGCCAAGGTGACCCATCCTTTGCAGGCACCGTGTGTAACCCCTTCTCTCCGCCTGCTCAGGGCAGCCACTAGAAATACCCATGGGTGGTCTGAAGCCACTTTCCAAGCCTGCTGCCACAGGAAGGGTCCAGTCTGAGAATATCTAATATCTGACCTCTGGGATTTTCCCTTTAAGGTAAAAAGATGGGCCACAGGCTATTGGTATGGGGTCTGGATAGGAAGTGTGTATTTTCTGTACTTAAATGACATTTGATTATAACTCCTCCTGCAGTCCCTCTGGACTTACTGCAAACCGCGTGAAACTATTTTAGCCCTGGAACTTTATCTAGAGATCATTTTATAGACTTGCCAGAGATGAGAAACAAGCATAAAAATGATATTTATCTCAAATTCAGTTTGTGTTATTAGGCCCTGAGCACAGAGAGAGGAAGCAAGAATGCAATTTAGGTGTACTGCCCTAGACAAAGGATAAATCTGCGTATAAACATTAAAAATTTCTCGAAGGCAAGCCTTTAAACTTTTACTGTGTGGGTACCAATTTCCTGTGGGTTTTTTTTCCCCCTGAAAAAGTCTTTTTACAATGCTATACTCTCTTTAATATTTTTGGTACATTTTAGACTGTGTTAATGTAAAAAAAAAAAGCATGTTTAATTCAATTTTGTATGGATTAAAAATTAAATTAAAAAACACCTATAAAAGGATAGATGGCTTTTGTTTGGTTTCTTTTTTTCTTCTTTTCCCAGTTCTTAATGAGAAATTTTCTGGGAAGAGCACTGCACTTTTTTTAATCAAGATTCCCAGTAAACTAAGATACAAAAATATTCAAAGGTTTTTCTATACTGCCTATAGTATTACTTCTGTCTTGGAGGGGCCCATACACTTGTATGTATTTAACATATGAGCATTTCTTTTTCTCAGCTACCTCCATTTTGAAAGCCTATTCCATTTATTACTATTAACTGGAAGGTATATTTTAAAAATAGTGATGAAGTATTGCCTGGAAGACTGGGTGTGCCAGCTGTGGGGGCTTGTTCTCCCAGCAGAAGGAGCTAATTAGGCTTAAGCATGGCTGTCATGAAGCCCCCATGTTTGTTCGTTGTTTCAGTGCTAGTGTAACATTCAGAAACCATAAGTGAAATGGGACTACTGGCTACAACAATGCTCGTCAGTGAGTTTTACTGTCTCTTGCACTGACCCTGGTTTGGAGGTTGGCCAAGCATGTTGGGAAGTCCTCTGGGGGTTCCTTCCCGGAGAAATGCAGGCACAGGGAAGCTCCTGTGTGCCCAGCTCTTGCTCATGTCTTGCCCCAGCTGAGACATGGCCTCTGTCTAATGTGCAAGGCAGGTGCAGCCTGTTATCTCTGTATTACAGAGAGGCAAGGGCAGTATCACAGAATCACAGCATGGCTGAGGTTGGGAGGGACCTCTAGAGGTCACCTTGGCCAACATCCCCTGCTCAAGCAGGGTCACCTACAGGTGGTTGTCCAGGACCCTATCCAGATGGCTTTTGAGTATCTGCAAGGATGGAGACTCCACCACCCCTCTGGGCAGCCTGTGCCAGTGCTGGGTCACCCTTACAGTGAAGAAGTGCTTCCTGGTGTTCAGAGGGAATCTCCTGGCTTTCAGTTTGTGCCCATTGCCTCTGGTCCTGTCACTGGGCACCACTGAGAAGAGCCTGGTTCCGTCTTCTTTGCACCCTCCCTTCACGTATTTATAGACATTCATGAGATGCCCCCTGACCTGCTCTTCTCCTGGCTGAAAAGCCCCAGGTCACTGACTTCCCTCGCCGGAGAGTTGCTCCAGTCTCTTCACCATCTTCGTGGCCCTTCACTGGACTCTCTCTGGTATGTCCATATTTCTCTTGGACTGGGGAGCCCAGAACTGGACACAGGACGCCCTAACTTAGTGCTATCCCCGTTACACCACCTCAGGCCAAAACTGTCTGGGAGTTACAGCACCTTAGGCCAACCCCCCCCGGGGTTCCTCGCCCTTGGTGCTGGTGCGTCACAGGAGAGGAACCCTGGTGCCGATTCTCTCCCATGGCGATGGGGAGGTGAGCACGGGGAGCAGCTTGTGGTGCTCCTGATGGCTGCTGTGCGGGGTGGGATGGCCCAGTAAGAGCTCTGCCCACCCCCTGCCCCAGAGGAGCCAAAGGCTGGCTCTGAGCACCGCCTGGTGCTTGGGCAATCCATGGCCGCTTGCCACCAGGAGGCCTAGCGCAGCGCAGGGCTAGCTGCTGCCATTCTTCCTGAGCAAGGGTGTGTGCCGCGGTGGCATCGTGGGGAAGCCGCTGTGTCTACTCTTTCCCTTTTCCCTCCTTCCAGCCTCTGAAAGTATCAACAGCGGTTTGACCCTCCTTACAGCCCCATTTCTCCATTCTTCTTCCCCTCCCCCCCCCCCCCCGGGACCCTAGAGTTTTTTTTTTTAAAGAATGAGAAAGATGTTATCTATAATTAACTTAGCACATTGATTCTACAATTATATATATTTATGAAATAACAATTCATGTTTGAAACAACAAATAAAGTTAGTGCATATAAATAAAGTTTGTACATTGGGCTGTAGTTGAAGCTGATGTGCATACTAAAGTATGTTTATGCATTTTTTCTCTCGCTTAATATAGCTCTAAAATAAGCAGAAAAGCAAAATGTTGAAATTAGAATTAATATCATATTTTTTCTGTAAACAAGAGCCTACATAATCTTGAGGTTCAGAAATGGTATACAGCCATACTGGCAGGATAAAAGAAATATGCAGTTCTAGGGAAAAAACTTTCAAAAATAAATACAACATCATTTTTTATCTTAATGCACTAATACAGTATTATGTTGAGGAACAGAAACAACCTTGGATGTATGCTCAAGTTTAACAATTAATAGCTGCCTTTGAAATTATAATTTTCTGATATTAAAATTTTGTTTATAAAATAAGTTTATTTTAAAAACTTATTAGGTATATATTCCCTTTAAAGTGTATATAGAACTTATTAGTTGTAGAAAATACTCTTTCCCCAGTCAGTCTTAAAGAAAATGTTTCAAATAAAAAGCTTTCTGTTTTCAACTGAAACTCAATATTGATTTTTTTTTTCTCCATACTAGATTTCAGAAAACAAAGGAAAGAGATTTTTCTGAGTAACCTGATTTGTCTTCACCCCTGCCCTGCCCCACTCTTCAGATCTCCTTCAGGTGGGAGCTGCTGCTGCTGTGGCTTCCTCCATGGGTTGCATCAAGAAGCTGATGCTCGGGGTGAGTAAACAAGGGGCAGAGGTAGGGGAAGAGATGGAGAGCCTTAGGAGATGGGGAGCACATCTTGACTTTCTGAGGCTGACTGGTAGGGATCATTACTCTGTTCCTTGTGGGATGTGATGAGTATGGATTTCCATGTGGAAAAAAAATGGGAATAATAATGGTGTGTTACCCGAATCTGGGAACAGGCAGGTTAGAGGCAGTGCTCAGAGGTGTCTGGTCAAAACACAGCTTTGCCTCTGGACCTCCTGGCTTCTTATGAATGGTATCGCCTGGCTTTTCAGAACCATGGTGGTGTTAAAACTTTCATCTCTCTTCATCTGCTGCAGGTATCCATTGTTCACCATCCACCAGCGTGGTCAGTGCTTCCTCTTGAGCCTGACAAAAAGCACAGCCCTGGCTCCCCAGCCTTGAACTCTCAGAAAGGGGAGAAATGCTCAGGGCTTTCTGACTGAGGGTGAAGTGGAGGTGTGAAGGGTCAGGTCTTGGGGCAGTGTGAACAGGCTGTTGTAAGGGTGAGAGAGTCTCAAAATCCAGATTTTCATCCTCAGAACTGGAGGCATCCTGACCTCGCAGCATTGCTGGCAGGGAGAAGTAATAAGGATTAGCATGGCCTGGTGCTCGTGTGTCCTTCCCCAAGCAGGGAGTAGTGATGTGGAAAGTCCTGGGACATTTCTTACCAGAATTATGAACTCCCAACAGCCTGGTGCTTGAGCTGGAGCCTGCTCAGAAAGCTCCTGTGCTGCAGAGCTGGTTGTGTCACACTGGAGAAATGTGGAGTTGTGGACGAGCAGTGGGAAGAGAAGTAAAGAGGCACGGAAAAAAAAAGGGCAGATCTTAAAGTAGGTGGTTGCCTGGGATGGGGGAACTTCTACTCTGCCCCATGTGCTGGGTGGTCTCTTTTTCTGCAGAGACTCCCCGCTTCGTTTGGGGCATGAGTGGCACAGCAGCCACGGGGAGGGAAAGTGCCTTGCTTTTTTATGTAAGATTAGGGAAAGAAAACAACTACAAAAGCAATTGAAAATTGCAGCGAGTGAGGAGATGGTTTGCGTTCCACTGTGTGCTCTGCTCTTCCAGGAACTGCTCCAATGCCTTTCAGAAGAGAGTTCATGGGTTGGTTTTTTTTTTTTTTTTTTTTTTTTAAGGGGAGGAACATGAGAATCAGGCCGGTAGCTTCATTTCTCAGACAATGTCGTATTTTTGAATGCTGACAGGTTTTAACATGAATTATTATCATCCAAGTTCACTGCTTGGTTGAGTTGTTTTGCGTGCCTGAAATGTCCCTCAAATGTACTTGTTCCACAAGGCTTGTCACCTAAGCACCACTGCAATAACAGAAATCTCGTCACATACTCTTTGTTTGTAGTCAAGACTTGGCACTGCTGTTACTCATCAATTTGGTGGCTTCAGAACAGCTTCTAAGTACACTCAGGAAGGACTTTTCTCAAGGTGCACCTGAGCCAAGAAATATAACAATGGGAGAAGTTGTTATATCAGTTTCAGTCACTCGCCTCTAGTGGGGATGCGGTTGCAATGCTCTTGCGTTATATTAGTAAATATTTATCTACAGAAAGAATCAAAACAAAACAGAAAAGCCTCACTTCTTGCCTAATCGTGTTATTTCATCAGTTGTTTTGCCTTTGGCCATTTCTATTTATGTGTGGATTGACTGTGCGTTATTGTCGATATGTTTAGAACTCTGCTAAGACATCTGTGTTATATTTTAAAAATAGTATTTCCTTTTAATGAGAGCTAGATCCCATGGCGCCGACAGGCCTGCCAGTCTAAGTCTCAAGTGTCCTTCTTGGTGACAGTAGGAAGCAAATAAGACCAGATCTTCCCAACTTGCCATTTTCCCCTGGATGAGCTTTTCTTTCTGTGTTTGTTTAGTATGTAATATTAAAGTGGTATTTAGCTTGTAATCTCCTATTAAATCAAATGAGATGGGAGTGCTGATTTTGTTTAAGTCTTTGCTGGTGAGAGCCACTTGCAGGAAGATATTTCTCTGTAAAAGGGACATGACTAAATAATTAATTAAACAATGATTAATTGTTTTTTTCAGGCAGCAGGAGAAGGAGCTCAATAGGATAAACACTCAGGGTATTGCTCATTAATTTAGAAGTCACTTTTATGAGAACAATAAAGAAATCACTTGTCAGAAGATAATCCAAAGTTAGCTAAGCCTTGATTCTGTTGTGATGGATTTGCTGTCTCTGGTGGTTTATATTATGGCTTTAGATTAGCAGCATTGTTCTTTAAAGTTTGGTCTTGGAGTTTGATTGCATAAGAATTAAACTTTCATTTAAAAATAAAAAGCAGGAGCTTTCTGCAGTCTAGAGGAGGGCTCGAAAGTGCCAACTGTGATTAGGATGAAGCTACTTTGTGTAAAGAGGGGTGAAGGGACCTAAGGGGTACTTATGATGTGGGTAACCCCTTGGCCACTGCTGGTGGTGATCCATGTAGGCAGGCAGATGCGCAGCAGAGCTGGCAGCTGGAACGGGTGCTGCCTGTGTCCAAACCCACACTCATAAATCACAGGTAGGCTTGTGTGTGGGCATGGGTCATATCATATTGAATTAGACCTTTATTTAACCCGGTGAGAAGACATTACAACCTTTGTTCAGTATGATTGACCATAAATGATAGCATCCCTTCTGTCTGTTACTGTGTTTTGTTTGACGTCACAGTGCGAGAAGACTGTCTGGATACTGAGAGTGCAAACTTTGATGTTAGTTTTGTTGCCAAAAAGGCAGATTATTCCCAATGGATAGCTAACATGGGATACTTCTCGTGCTCTAAAGCCCTAGTTGAAACAAAACATTTATTTCTTACCCTGTGGTAGCAAGATGAGCTCAGCATTTTACCCCATACCTGTGTGGTAAACTTGTAACTTGCCTAGAAGTGAGCTTTGTCTTCACTAAAAGGAGCTTTGTCTTCACTAAAATTTTATTCAGGATAGCAATTGCCAGCTTTTAAAGTGTATCTTCTTTAGTAGTGAAGAGAATACCCGTCTCTGAATATCACCTGAATACTCTGAGCATCCTTTGCCATTGTGGTGACCATATTCTATCCTTCTGTTCTGTGTCAAGTCATCATTCCTATGCCAATACCACCAGCACTTCTCCTAAGATCATACCACAGCATACAGGAGGGAGAAATTCATACCTCTAAGGAAACCAGGAGAGTTAATGTCTGTATAGGAAATTTGTTAAGACATTGTATTGCTGCTAGTGTGCGAAAGTAGGGGAGGGGAGTAAGAAATGGGGGGGAATTCACAGCAGAAGTGGTGAATTGCAATATTTGCTTAATGAGACTAGAAAAAGAATTATGAGGAAGCATTGCCTGACAGGGAATAGCTTCCCTCCCATGTGAGGAAGTTTGAAAAATAAACAAAGCTAAGGTGTGTCCATGAACTGTCACGCCATCATTATTTCAGTGGGGATGTAGCAGTTGTTGGGAGAAGGGACGGAAAGGGGGGGTTTGCAAGCATCTAGGGACCAATCGACGCTAGGAGGTTTCTACCCAGGTACCCATTGCTCTCTGCTAATTTTATACACTTGACTTTACACCTCAAAAATACCTTGACCTCTCTGATAAGAGGTTTCAGTCACTCTCTTTCCAAGCAGAGCTTTTATTCAAAAGTGCAAATAAAAACTCACATTCTCGCCCATGAAGAGGTAGAGTTGTGCTCATCTACTTCTCATGGTTTTCGTCACATGACTGTAAACAAAATAATGAACAACGAAAAATATTTAGGCAGAGTTAAAAAGGCTAAAAAGATAAACTGACAGATATTTTGAAAATAGGTATTTATAGCTATATTAATCTCTTGGTCTATGCAGATTGCATGCCATAGAATTCAGTGCAATTATACTCTCTCATACCAGCAGTGAATATGACCCAGGAGCAAAAAGAAAAGAAACAAAAACATTTCTGGTGTGTTTGAATCAGGTTTATTTTGGTGATGACTTCTTGCTCAGCTGTGCACATCAAAACATAGCGATTGTTATGCTCTCGGTGAGAGTTGTATTTATATGCCATGACACTACCAGTACTGAATCATGGTGTTCTTCCAACTCTCCCCAAAACAACAGCCTGCCTAAAAGTATTTAAGAAAATACAGCTATTATTGTTTTCATACACTGAATATGGGAAGTCTGAAACCACAGCCAGAGTCTTGCTGACACTTTTGTTTTCATACAAGTGAAATTTACTGTAATTTGTTCCGAAAGGAGGGTCGCTCTCCCATCAGGGAAAATCAGAGGTGTCTCAGCAATATCAGTTAAAAACCCAAGATTTCCATTCTTGTGGTCAGTTGCTGGGTTGAGGGCACTTTGGGCTTGCTTGGAAAGATATTCAAGGCCATGATCTGCTATCTGTTCTTGACAGTAAAACAGTTAGCAGCGTGCTGTGTTCCCTGCAGGGCTTTTGCTGAGTTCTGCCTCCACCAGAGCCATCTCTGGATGCTTTCATCACTGCTTTTGTGTGACCTTATAGCTTTTCTGACTCATCAGAACTTGTTTCATGTCAGGAGACCACTTCCTTGGCGTCTTGCCTGCATCCAAATAACTCCTCTCAAGGCCTTGTCAGAGTACTTTAGGGACATGACATTTTTGTTCATGACCTCTCTTAGGATATATATGTATTTGTGTTTAATCAACTAAAGGCTGTTCATACTCTTTAAACATAGACAAGTGCTTATTTCTTACCAGGTGGGCTTTTGAAGACTTTTCTTTCTGCTGGGCAGCTATTTCTGCCTAATGTCCCAGGCCCTGCAGAAGGAACTAATCTCCCATTGCAGAGACTACAACTGCAGTGGGGTATGTAGTTTTGTAATGAAGGGGTGGAAAGCCTGTTTCCTCCCTTCTTGTTGTAACTCTCTAGTAGGAAGCTACCCAGCAGCCTCTCAAGAGTGATCGATGTTTGCTGAGCAGAAACTTGCTTCTGTTTACAGCATTCTGCGAACGGTCGTAATGCTATGGTAGGAGTGGCTTGACTGAACCTTTTATACTGAAGAGAAACCAAGAAGTGAAGAAGGGGTAGGAGGAAATCTGCCCCAATTCCCATACTTTCTGGGAAGTATTAATCTTGGCTTCTCCAGTGAGTTACATCCCAGCCTCCTTCACAAGCCAGAGCATTGCCTTGGGATGGGCAAGCCTGAAGACCAAGTAACTGGTCAAAAGAGGTGGAGAGTGCCTGCCTTGTTTCTCTCCCACTTCATGTGCTATGAACCCATATTTTTACAGCTACAGATCTGCTAAGCATTGCTGCCCCAGTGGAGGGTGCTGTTGTCTATGCATTGTCCTTTCTCCTTCTGACAAGAGACAGACGATGTGTCCATCACCATTACTGCATTGCTTAATGTAGAGAATAAGTATAAGCAGCCCTTAATTTCATCATTACTATTTTTGCTGATCTCGATCTTCTTTAAAATCCAGCCCAGGACTGACTGCAATATGACCCCATATCCTCAAAGAATTGTGAATCTTCCACTGAATTGTGCCCTGTCCTGCTACCTGTGTCCATTTCCCCCAGTGTCTACAAACCAGTAGGGCCTTGTGTCCCTCTTCTGTTACCTCAAAGGTACTGGTGTATTTTAACCTTTTCCTGGCAGGGTAGTTGATTAGTAGTCTCCCTTTCTCTTCCTGGACTTCATTGCTTATGAAACAGAATTACATTGCTGTGGATCACAAACGCTACTCTGGATCTGGTCTCTATTGTGGTGGTGCAGAAGATATTTTTATCACTGTAAAATTTTGTCATAGCCATCTGTTTCCTGTCAGTCTTAATGGCTGAGAGTGCAGGCTGGAACACTGGTGTTTGCTGTGCTGCCTGACAGCTTGCACTGATGTTCAACCCATTCTCAGCAGGGCTGAGTTGCAATAGGTAGGTGCCCGCTAACATCTTGGATAAAATTTCCTATGTGTCTCTACCACTGACCATCACTGTTTGGGGGCAGAGCTTTGTAACTGATTAACGGTCCAGAGCAGATTTTTTTGGAGGAAACCTGAGCAGATGCACAGTGGTGAGTGAGGGTGGAATTACACTGAGCCGCCGGATCATAATCCATGCTGTTTAACTCGCTGGTTGAGGGTTGTGAGGCAAGTCTGCTTTGTGGGAAATCACTTAGGACACCCCAGATTCTCTGGTTGCTCACACCAAGACAAGGGTGCCACAGCAACATCGGAGTAGAATGGGGAGTAGGGACAATATCTGCTCCAGCTAATGAGATGCTAATCCTTGTTAATATATGATCTACATCCCAAAGAGCCAGAGAAAGTGGCAACAACTTCTGTGGCTAATTTTGTGAAGCCAGATAATATAGACAGCTGTTGTTCTGGGTTTGAGATGCAGTATACAACAAATAAGGGTCACAATATGTATAAACCACAGGTTTCACCTTTAAACAGTAATGGTGATTGGGGAAGTGTAACAGATCACCCTCTGTAAGTGTGAAAGCTAGAAGTCACCTTTCCCATTTTTTCAGCCATTGTTGATGAAAAGAGATTGACTTTGCCCCAGCGAACTCAGCAGTTCAGTCTTGCTTTGCTCTGGGTAAAACAATCTTGTTTCATTGAACATTATAGAGACATGCTTTTCCATCTCTTGTGGAATCTCTCTGGCCCCCACCTGTACACAGTGGCAAGCTACTTGTCTTGGGGGCATTTAAAAGCACAAGCACAAATCTAGGTTTTATGTTTCCTCTCTGTGTGAAAAGAAGAGCAACTTTTTCTAAGCTTACTGTTCCCAGCCCCACTGAGTTGCAGAGAATGGGCCCATGTTGTTGTATGTCTTTCCTGTAGATGTTGATGTATTGTTGACACTTATCTGTACAGTGCTCTGCTCTCTCTGATAAGTTTTAATTGAAGAGAGAAACTGCTGAGGTTTACGTCTGAGTTCCTGAATCCATTCACAATGGCATGAGAAGGAGTGATTTAGCAAGAAAACATAGATCCTGTCAGCAAAGTGTTTTGCTCAACTGTTTCTGACAAGAAATAGAAATTACAGTAGAAAATCCCCTGGCATAAGGTCATCCCAGTCCCATGAGCCTGCCTCTGGAGCTTGACCTTCCCAGTGTCATTCTCCTACTTTCCGGCCACTCCATTAGCTCTTCTGAACAGGATACAGATGGAAGGGAGAACAGACCTGGATTTAACCCCTTGTTCATGGCCAAGCACATGCTGGGTCACAAACCATCATTGGTGTGTCCAGCACAGCTTTTGGTTTACAGCTCTGCGTCATAACGCAGCGCTCAAATTCCACCCCGGTCCCTGTGGCTTAAACTGTGTAGGGTCATAGGAGATTCCCTCCTGCCCTAGATCATCAAGTCCTACTTTTGGGGTGCAAACATGCATACAGTCTCTTCCACAGACTAATCAATCTCCATTTAAAAGTAATTAGCTCTTCTTGCTCTTTTTCTTCTGTCTACCATTAGAAGGCTGGTCGCGAATCAAATTGCATGGCTGGGTCTAATTTGCAAGCTAAGTTTATTCATTACCTGTTTTTACCCTCTGGCTCTTTGGCTTGAATAGTTCTTTTCCTTGTCTCGTGTTCACAATGTTTCACGTGTTCATAAAAACCAGCTCTGACACCTGCCAACCTTGTTTCCCCTTACTGCTTTTCTAGGTGAAACGAGGCAGTCCTGCTGTCCTCTTGTAACACAGGGCTTCCACTTCCTCTGATGTATTTGGTAGCTGATATCTGAGCATCTTTCTTGTACATCACTGATGCTTGGTTTCTTAACCTATGCTATAATTCCCTCAGAATTCCCCAGCCTCAGATCCTGTTCCTGATCGCGTTAATCCAGTGGCATTCAGAGACTGCTTAAGAAGTTTAATGCTGTGCAGAAAGCTGGCTGTGTGCTGAGTACCACAGGTTAATCCCTGTGAATTCAAAAAGTCATTCTGTCTTTTCATGGTAACATCAATGAACATAATTTAGAAATTATAACCCCTGAAGTACAGCATCATTATTGGTACTGATGGCTAACCATGGAAATAGGTAATACAACAGACCAAAAAAGTAGCTTTATCTCTTTCAACCAAAAAGCTGTTACGGTTTTTTTAAATGTGTCAAGCACAGAGGCACTGTTTATAAAGAACTTCCATTATTTATACAGGTTATCGGGTGTAGTTTGTAGGCTGATATCTAAAAATCTGCATGTGGAAGTGCTAATTTGAAAACATTAGGCTTTGTACGATAGTCAGTCAAACAACCTCTGGGCTCTCCACACGTGTATAACACCAGTCTGTATACACGGTGATGCTGCCCATGTGAAACTGAGACCACTGGCAGCGTCTCTTCAAGATTAGATTAAAATCTCAAGGGCAGGGACTTTCTTCTTTATTTGTGTGTAAAGCTTTGTGCATCTTTTTGACACCTTGTAAATAATGTAGCAGGGCTCTGCTCATTTTCTTCCTCATATATGAGCAGTTTCTGTCACAGCAATGGACAAGGATAAACTCAATATATGAAGATTAAGGGTGGATGTTGGGGTTGACTGATGCAGACCTTTTATTCTGCGCAAGCTCTAGCTGAGAGTTGCAGGTGAAGCAGCTATTTAGACTCTGAAAATGCTTACCTGTTTATATTTGCTCTTCCCACCCACTAGAAATCATTTAAAATGAGCTGGAAGATGGAATTAACAAGAAAAATATTACTAAACCATAAAATGAACACAGCTACTTGAGAAAATACAGATGACTCGTTCAGGATGGAGGAAAAGATACTGAATGATAGCTGGAGTGTTATCTTTGAAGGTCAGTTGTTTTCTCATTGCTGGGCCAGCTGCTCAGGCAGTCTTCCTACAGTTGCCTCTTGGCTGGGGACATAAATCTATCTGTGTAACTCATGCTCTTCTCAGTTTTTTTTCTCATTGACAAGAATGGGGTAGCCTACCAACCTTTATTGTTCTTGTCAGCCCAGGAATACTGACTATGGCATTATAGATATTCTCAAGAAACAGAATTTCAGGGCCCCTGTGATATGTTTTCTGCTCTAGTGGTTTTCACCCTTGGGGTAGTTAAGATGTATGATGCTGATGTATTGGGCATAAGTGTTATCTCAGCACGTTGCCAGTTTTGCTCTGCGTGGAATTTAAGATCCTCACTCATCTGCACTGTCAGATCAAGTCTTCTCTTTTCTAACATCTTGACATTTAGTTTTTTATCAACCATGAGCCAATGGTGGAAGAAATGGATTGCAGAGGCGCAAGGGTGCTTCTCTGCCTCTTTGTACCAGTGATCCTCAACCAGTGTTGTGGGGTGAGTTGCTGTACTCCAGCATGTTTAACTATAGAGCATCTGACTGCAGGGGAAGGTTTGACTTTTGACTGGTTTTCTTTTGAGTCATTTACATGGGCTTTTAACCTATTTTATCTTCCTGGCATACTGTGGCAGCTGTAAAGCCAGGATTTAAAAAAAAAAAATAAAAAAAAAATAAAAATTAAGAAGACCCAGCCTGTCAGGTAGGGTATAGTGCTGTCACAGTTGCTGTCCCAGTTTCATGAAGCTTATTGTCACCTGGGTGAAATGCAAAGTCTCTCCTCGCAGAAGGAGCACGCCACCTCAGACACTGCTGTGGGGAGGGCAGAGGAGACAGCCACTGTTTTGCTGGCATGTCAGGAGTGACCGTGCTGGATCAGAAGTCATGTCCAAATCAGTGGACTGACTGATCATCAGCCCATGTGGTTCAGTGTCCCTGACTCTGGCAGTGGCCAGCGGCAGTCTCAGGAAAAGATTGTAAGGAGCAGGACAAGCCCACAGGGGTACCTCCTTGAGAAATCTTCCCTGTGCCAGCTGTAGGAACTTCTCACATCAGAGTTTATATTGGCCTCTTTTATGTTTTATAAGTGAATGAGATAGCTCTTGCTGTGTTTAAAATTGGGCTGTCATGGATTCCGCTATGAAATTATAGAGAAGGTTTAAACCAGAGCCTCCTGCTTTCTCTGTGTCCTGTCTCTTGCTTCTGCTGTGCAGCAGTTACATGCACTGTCTGTAGGGGATTCCCCAGTCTCAAGTTCTGACCTCTCTAACAGGCAAAAATACCGGGTATGCCTTGACATGCAGGCTATGCTGATACATTTGCAACACTAACCACATGGCAGGTGTTTTCCTTAAGGAGTTGTGGGAAGAGGAATTCACTGGGGAGAATGAAAGCCCATAGCAAAGATTAGTGGAAACCTTCTGCAGCTTCGAGGTTCCCTTAGGTTCCCTTCATGACTTCAGTTGCTATGCCCCTTGTGGTGCTGGGTGCTGGTGGTACCGGTGCAAGGGAGGTAGAAGATGGAAGAAGTAACCAGAGATCACTTGGCCCCATGTCAGCCATTTATTTTCACTGGTATGGGGATCTTCCCCCTCAGTAAAAGGAGATGCTTTTAAAAGGGTCGTCTGGTCCGAGTGTATCCCCTGTGACTAAAGCAGTCCAACTATTGACTACTGAGGTTCTGCTGCCTTTCCATAACCTCTGGCTGCTAGTATGTAAATACCATCAGCATCTGCATTAAGCCACACTCTTCACATGATGGATGTAAATCAGAATGGCACCTGCACTGTGGCATTTAATCATCAGCAGACATTTAGCACAGCAACTTAATTGTCATTACAGAAGTGACTCAGGTCATCGCAGACTGGCACCTAATAGCTGACTGCTGGTTACACAAAGCTATGGGCTCTGGCTGGGGTTTTTATGTCCAACTGATGCGAAAATGAAATCAAAGAGAGTGATCCTGGCTAACGCTGTGCTGCATTTCCTCTTTTTCTTCACTGTGTTCAGTATACCCCTTCCCACCCACTGCTTTCTCCCATCAGGGTCTGTCACATGATAAATCTACTGAAAGTCTTGCATTAATCATGCCCTTGTGAATTATCCAGCAACATATTTCCTCTGTCAGTCAGCCTCCAACTTGAAATGATAAAGCCAGCTTGCTTGTGACTACTGCATTATCACTGGTTGCCTTCTTACTGGCTTTACTAGCAGAATAAATGGATTTAGATTGGTTCATTTGTAAATCAACAGCACATATATCCGCCTCTCTCCAATTCTTGAAAGTTGGATGTCCAGATGAAGCATAGGCAAGGTTTTCCAAGAGATAATTTAGAAAAGCCTGCTTTTGGCTGTAGCTTTGTAACAGTGTCCTGCTCTCAGAATCAGTCCATATCTAGACGAAGTTCACCCTTACAGTATGATGGCAGTACTGTAATATTCTCGTTAAAGAATCCCAGATATGTTTGTTTTTTTTTAAGAAACTGTCCTGAATTGGTTGAATTAAGTTGGAGAAATAACACACCAGCTGTGTTACATGTGCAGAGGTTTCGGTTGTTAGCTCAATGAGTTTGTCTCTAAAGTACAAGTGGAATGCCTAGCCTTTAAGTGAAGGAGGAATATGATAAAGTAAAGAGAAAAAGAAAAAAGGTAATAGATCATTTTAATGAAAACAGTGTTTTGTATGTGGATTAAGGAGATAATTTAGGCTTTCAGATACCCTGATGTGTGGTGCCAGATTAAAAAAAATTACACTTCTGTCTGCATGACTGTGCCTATTAATGTTATAGATTATCCAAGAGATTGCAATTCTTTTATTACATTCCTCTTGTGTATTTCAAAGCATTTTTGCATGGAATGTTTTCACACTTTCCCTGATGTACTGTCAAATGATTCCCTTGTTGCTTATGTGGATTTTTCCCACAACAGTGAAGGAGGAAAAATAATTTTAAAGGCAAGTGTAATTACAAAACCAGTAAGTGTTGCCAGGGGAATCTCGGATGGGGGCAGCGCTATTACCATCTCTTTGATAGACTGCAGACAGTAAGTCTCTTTACTGTCCCTTTATAAATTCCTCTTCTTTCCTCCCCCTCTCCTTTACCTGTGTTTTCCTGTATATGAGACTGATCCATACTCTGTGGAAGTGAAAGTTCCCATTTCCTTCAAAGGAAAATGCCCTGCAAATGCTAGTCACAGGCCTGCTTCTGAACGACATTAACTTGAGGGAGTGGAGGAATACCTAGATCCATTTTTGGGGAGTTGTACTGAGATACTGGATATTGTAAAGCTTTTTGAAGGCAATGATCTTGGACACAGAAAAGCCTTTTAGATACCTAGTGGTTTATATTTATAAGGGGCAAAACTCAAAACCTAAGAGTCAGCCAGCAGTGCAGCTGGGGGGGGAAAAAAAAAAAATCAAAGTTTTGTTTGTTGGCTTAGGGCTCAATCGTTTAGTGGCAGACTACAAAAACTGCTAATAGCATTCACTCCTGTTGAGCTCAGCTGGAGAGGAGCACCGTGTGGCAGTCCACAGTACCTGGCAGCCCTGACCTTCAGTATGAAAACACAGATGTAAGCAATGAGCAGTGATGCTGGATGGGGGCTCGCTTTCTGCTAGTCCTGCCTATTTCTCAAAGCTGGAAATGGAAAGTGTGGTAATACCAATACAAGACTGTTCCTATTTTCCCATTGAAGTTAGAGCCAGAGGAGAACATTTATTCCCCCCCCACTGCCACCATCTTAATGGCAGGCTACTCTTTTCTCTTAACTAGTTCATTCCCTCCAAAGTTTCAACACAGCAGACAAGGCTGTTTTTTCTGACACTCCATTTCCTTGTGCCTGTGCCAAAATCTGAGACTAGTAAATGTGCCTTTTCTTTCTAAATGGACAGCTTCTGTTACTGCTGTTAATCTCGTGTTACTCTGGAATTGTTTCACGGACAGCATTTCAGTGGGTAGCAGTAGCCCCTCTTGTCTGTGCTAGCAGCCCTCTTATCCACGCTGGACACACGTCAATATGTTTATGAACTGTTATAGTTGGTTCCCCCTCCCCCCAGGTTCTGGTCCTTGTCTTAGGTTGTGCTTTGTGTTAACTTCACTGAGGGTAGCTCCATATGTTGTAGGGCTTCTCATTTTATTGAATTTTGCATGTTTTCACTGGGTGTCAGGTGCCCGAGGGTGCTGTCAGGTTTTGCTGTGTCTGATCCCTCACACGGCCTGGATCCCCCATAGAATCACAGAATTGTTTAGGTTGGAAAAGACCTTTAAGATCATAAAGTCCAACTGTTAACCTAATGCTGCCATCCCACCACTAAACCATGTCCCTAAGCACCTCGTCTGCCCATCTTTTAAATACCTCCAGGGATAGGGACTCAACCACTTCCCTGGACAGTCTGTTCCAGTGCTTGACAACCCTTTCAGTGAAGAAATTTTTCCTAAAATTTTCCCGCTCGCAGGCCCACCTCCTGTCCCAGCCTCCACCCGTCCCCATCCCCAGGGAGGTGCCTGATGTCTGGGGCTGGGGCTGCCCTGCTCCTGGCTGGGGCGGTGGGACAGGCCCAGGCTGCCAGGCCCTGCCATCACAGACCTGGGGGACCCCCCAAATGCTCAGGGAGTCCAGCCCCAGGGAGCCACTGGCCTCTGCAGAGCCCTGACACTGAGCTTTGTGTGGCCTTTGTCTTCCAGTTTTCTTTTGAGTAGTATCATGTCATTTCTATTGTGTTCACAGCGTGAAGCCATTGTCCGTGTTTCCTAAGCTCAACCTTGCTTTGGGTTGAGGTCCTGTGTTGTCACAACTCCTCCAGAAATGTGTTTCCCTGTGCTCGGTCCCAAGGCACAAGCACAACCAGAAAATTGCTCCTGTTCTTTCCATTATAACATGCACAAAGCTTTTGGTTTCCCTGCCTCTTGCTTGAAAGCATCTCTGCCAAGCTTTTATCTGGTGTGCAGGCCTCCTCCAGCTCCTATAATTGCATTTCGTAACCTCCCGTACCTGAAATAACTAAAAGCTCTTTAAAATGTCAAATGATCAGAGTCAAAGCCTGTCAGGAATGGAGCTTGTCAGAGACAAAGCTATCTTCTGATTGCCCTCTGCTTTGCTGGCACCCATTTCTTGCTGATACATAACGAAGCTCTGTTTAAATCCTTGGCAGCAGCCTACTATCTTTCTTTCCATTTCACCTGAGTTTCGGCTCTGGCTGGGGCTTGAATGGCTCCATTCTCTTAAGGTGTTTCCTGAGTTTGCTTTGCCCATGGGACCATGCATTATTTGGGAATTGCGCACAGTCAAGGAGGCCAAAAATGGCCTGGGCCATCCAGGGTGTGAACCCATCATCCCAGCTTCCTGCGTGGCAGAACACCTCCTTCCTCTGCCTGCTTCTTCCCAGAGCAGCCTGAGCACATACAGTTCGTCACAATCCCATTGCTTCTGCTTAATGAGGACAGGTGGTTGTCAGGAAAATCAGAGGACCTGCCAAGAGCAGGCTGACCTTCCCAAGTCTGTTATTTACCCTCGTATGGAGGTTACTTCTGTGCCATTCCCATGACTCGTTTCTCCTCCTGTTGCTGGAAAGTGAACAGTCCTCTTACAATTCTTAGTCCCAGGGCCTCAGTTCTCTAAGTAATGCCAGTTCTATATGTGTGCAGTTTCTTTGCTGGTTTTATATGTGAGTTACCCATGTAAGAGGAGGATCTGAGCCAAGAGCTCCTTCCCACAAATTTCTCTGTGCCTCTGGGGGAGTAATATCTGGGTCACTCTGAGTGCGAAGCCCTTCCTTATGCCTCTGATAAAAGGAACTGGCAGATTGAGCTCTATGAGATCAAATGAGAGACAACAACCGCTATCAATCACTTTCATTTTCCTAGAAGTAGCATTTCATCTAACTCGATGACTAAAGACAGAAGGGTTGTGAGAAACAGACCCGGTTTCTGACCAAATCTCAAGACAAAATATGAACATTGCTGATAAATGTTTCAAAACTTGGTGTCTCACTCAAGACTGCTCTACTGTTCCTGTGTAGTGTGGTAGTTTTATACATCTTTGCAATGTTCTGACTGGGAGTTTTTGCTTTATGAATTTTACTGCCCTTTGCAAGCCAAGACTTTCAGAGGGCCTGTGTCCTGCTAGTTTAAGCCAGCACTGCCCTCTTCTGGAGATGACATTAGGCCTTTTCAGGAGGAATGGCAGTCTTTCTCAAGCATCAGCTTCATCCAGGACCTGGCACTGAGTCAGCAAAATGCTTATTCAACTTGTATATGCAACGTAAAGCATGTGAGTAGTTCTTCTGCTTAGGTGCTTAAGGACATCAACACATCAAACTGAAACCATTAATACATTAAGACATAATAGCTTCAGTGGAGACACTCATGTATAAAATCACATGTGTTTATACCACACTGAATTCTGTCTCTGAATCTTAAATTTTGGGAGCAGCTCCTCATTTGACCCTTGCCAGGGTGTCAAAAATTTCACTTGACTGTGATAATTTGCCCATGCTGAGTATCTGCTCTTCAGCTGCCTTGCAACCGCACCACCTCTAATCTAACGTCTGTAAATGTTTTGTAAGCCTTACTTCTTTCTGGCAAGTTCCTTTCACAAAAGGGAATAAGCACTTGCAGTTGCTGGAGAAGGTGGTTACAAGTCTCAGCTACCTTGTCAGGAGGAAGCCCAGGTGGCCAAAATGTCTGTGCCTGTTCCATGTGGGCTGGATGCATGCTGTGAGCTGCTGCGGTGTCCTGGCCTCTTGGCTATGGCCGTGAGGGGCTGGGTGTACCTGGGATGTGTACATGGACCTGACAGCCACCTGAGTGCCATGAGTTGCACAGCTGAAGTCACGGCCGATACTTTGTGTAGGTGGTTCATGTGAATGCCTTGAATTTTAAGTTACCTATCAAATTGCACAGCCTTTTTGAGAACAGTTTATCTTATGGGTTGTGATGTGCTCAAGTGGTCGTAAAGGTTGAGAAGCAGAGCTAGATTAACTTTATGACTGTCACCAAGCCCAGATTTTACTTTAAATATTTTATGTGGTGCATTTGCTGCCCGAAGAAATTTGTACCTTCCTGACAGTATTGAGTTTCCTGAAAAACATGATGTGGGGGATGAAAAAGGAAACCCCAAACCAAAACTCATCCAAGTACAATGAAAATTGCAGTGCTATATCACTCTCTAGAAATTTCAGCCAAGAATTAGTGCTTTTCAAGAATCAGTGACAAATTATTTACAACATCCTTGCAACATCTAATGTATGTTATAACAACAGAGCCACGCTAAGTGACTTATGCCAAGTCATTCAGTCACTCATCTATAACTGAGGATACCTGGTGTCTGATTGCATCGGACAGCATGGTGGTTTTGGTATGATTGTCTACCAGGATTGCTAAACAAATAAGAACTAAACTTTGTTCATGTTCAAGAGAGTTTGAAATAGATGTTTTGCATCCTTTCTTTCTGTGAACTTCCAAAATGTAGGTACTCCAAAAAGGGCGGGGGGGGAGAAATAGTGGGCTAATGGATCTTTTAAACATTATGCCACTGGCCTAGGAAAACATTGCATACAAGACTTTCTTTTGGGAGTTTTACTTCCTGATTGGTAACACTAGGGAATTATGAGGAATTATGCCAAAGGTTGGAAGTGGAAGTTTGTCCGTACCAGGGCTCCAAGTTCCAGTCACTTTCACTAATTATCACTAACTCTTTGTCCAGCTAAGGCGTACTCTGATCTTTTCAAGTTGGACACGTTTTTAAGAGAGATGAGTCTTTCACAATATGTTTTGGAAATATTCAGCACAAGATGATTGCCTTTCAGATTTTCCAACAGACAAAACCTGTTTATTTGTCTTTTCATTATCTGTTGCATGAAAAGATATGTACAAGGCTTCTCACATTCACCAACAGAAATTTGTACTGCCAATGTAAATTAGGAGTAACTCAGTCAAAAGCTATGAAGCTCAACTGGTGTGAAACTGCTCTGAAGAACTGATTCAAGGGCAATTGGAGTTAATGGGAATGTTCCCATTGATTTCCATGTGCTTTGAAGTATGTCGTGTGTAATGCAAAATAAGTAATGGACTTGTGGGCTGATGGCAGTAGTGAGGGGAAATGTTCAGAGATTAATTTTAGCATGGGGAGAGCAGTAATCCTTAGTCTTCTGGTAGAGTCAGAAGGGAAAAGGCAGTTTCTCTTCTGGGCTGTTCTTCCTTGTCACAGCTCTTTGAGTTTTTCACTTCTGCTCCAGTCCTGCCTGTCTGATGCCTTCAAAAGGCCACTGAATCAGTAATTCCCCACCCTTATTAGTAGCGTTGATTAGTTTGAATTCTGTTTTAATGGTTTTGCTGTCAGTTCTTTAATTGAAACTACTGAAAATCCCATGTAAATAGTACCAGAGTATGTTTTATATAGGATTAGTCATACTGGATATAATCGGGTACCCATTTCTTATAGTAGGATCAACAATATTTTCAGCAGAATTTTCAGTATTTAGGGATTTGAAAAAGCTATGAACATACACAAGGAGTCAAGGACAATCCTCCTAAGCACATAGACTCTTCACATAGAATCTTATTGCTGAGGTACCTGCAAGAGCAATAGATTTTGAAAGAAAATAATGTCTTTCAGGATCGGAGGTGTCTGTCTCTCTCTTTCTTTTTTTTTTTTTTTTTTTTTTTTTTTTAAAGCTTTCCTTAACAGTAGGTGGTCTGTAAAAAATCTACACCAAGCTTCAGCAACAGAATGGTTGCTCAACTCCGAGCTAAGGGAGGCTTCTTGAAAAAAAGAGCAAGGTGATGCTTCGCGGAGCCTGTGCTCTGCACACTGCAGCTCTGCTCTGCCTTGGCAGCTTTTTGTTGTGATTTGTTGTGATGTAAGTGCGTTTTTCTTTTCATTTGACAGAATAGCGGTAATTTCTCCTGCAGTACCATGTTGGAAGATAAAAAGTTTTTTGGGTCCCATGCAGTATATTATAATACAAGCAAAAGCTGTGCAGGTTTTTAAAATTATGTTTGGCCTTCATTATGTCAAGATTTCATGGTGTTTCATAGAGATTTTGTAATATTTCTGTGGTTATTACAAGCAGTCAATTACTATGGAAATTATAGACTGTGCTTGAATGTTTGGAGTGAGAAATTATGGATAACTTCTGGTATGTTGGTCCAGTTTCTATGGTAATCTGAATAAGTGTGAATTAATTGCCTGTTGTTGCCATGGTTCTTTATGGTAATTCCAGACCCTTAATGTTTGAAATATACCAGGTTACATTTTATGCATGACTTTAATACTTGTTAACATATCTCTTAGGATGTTCCAAAGATTACTGTCATCTCATTTTCCCTGTTTTTGACTATTTGAGGATGTTAACATGAAGAGTTGGAAGATAATCTTCTTTAAGAAAATCCCTCTAGCCACATTGGCTTTTACTTTGCCATCCAAGAAGTCGTCTATTAAGGCCAATTTCCTATTACTACTTTAGGCTCTGGTTGGGGCCCATAATCTTTCTTGTGCAACAGTGATTGGCAGGCCATTATTTTTGACTTACCTTTCTCTCCTGCTGTTGTTAACAGATGGAACTGCCTCCAGCTTCAAAAATGTCTTCGGCAAAGTAATGACCAAGTCAGCACAAAAGCAACATTCAGAACCTTCAACACAGGGATTTGGGGAGGGGGGGAAAAAAAAAAGAGAGAGAGAGAAGAAGAAAATGCTGAAAAAATGAGAATACTGAAAACCAAAAGCATTCACATCAAAATAAAATTATTCTCCCACTAGTGTTAACCTCATGTCTGGTGGATCCACACTGGGGGATGTTGACAAAGAATCACTGTGCCCTGAATGGGGTTGGTAGAGCAGTGAAAAATTGCAAGAGTCTTTCTTAGGGGGCAATCACTGCGTTCAAGAGGAGAATTCATGGGGAGTGTAGGATTCAAGGGGTGAAACCTGTACTCCTTTTCATGTCTGGCAATGAGGTGGGTAGGTATGTGCTATTGTGTAAATTACAAGAACATGCAGACTGCTATCCAACATGTTATTAACTCCAAGCCCTGTGAGCTTCGAAACAGACTCAGGCTCTGCTTTATTTGTTATTCAGATGGAATTATGTGAAAAACTTGGCTATCTAAGCATCTGTCTTTCCCACCATGATAGGTAGATGATTATGGGTCTGTCATATTAGTCATCATTAGTTACACACAACCCCTAAATTAATTAATGCTTTTCAGATTGCAAAGTCAAGTGTTCAGGAAATGCCAGTTGAGTTTATAAATGACAGAATTAAGGAATTTGCCTGTGCAGGCTTAACTCAATCCCCTTGTGCAGGGGCTTTGTGATCTAGCCTTTGATTACATGATCACATACTGGTTTTCCCACATTCAGTGCCAGGATGGCCAATGCTGTCTTTATAAGCCAGCTAGTTGATATTTTGCACTTATACTTTCTTAGTGGGTGGTACCAGGATTATTTATGATATTCCAATCAGACAGTGTAGACATGTTAAATTCCCTGTTATCTATGAAGAGAGTGAGGACACTGATCACCAGACCATTTTCAGAAAAATGACATTTAAGTGAGAAAGAGGAAATGTGGGACAGTTGACAAATTCCCTGTAGTGATCCTTCCACATTCCCATTGTTTTGAAAAATGCAAAACAAGGGGAAATTTAAAAATGTAAAAAAACCCCCAAAAAACCCAAACATGTCGGTGTTCTAGAAATACTGAAATGGATTGGTTTGACATTTCAACACAACTCTGTGAATCTTTTTTGTTTGAGAGCAATGTATCTTCAGATGCTGTCTTAAAAACAAAGAAGAAACCCCAGAAAAACATTGACATGGTTAAATAACGTGAAAAATTTGCACCAGGCCGTTGTCTTAGATTGAACAAAATGGTTTGGGTTTACTTGAAGTAAAATGTGTCAATGCTTGTGATTGTCTGGAAAATATCTACTTTGACTAGATCTGAAACAGTTTTTTATTGTATTCCTTGGTTTAGCTGATGTGTTAAAAAATCGATTATTTTTGCAGTAAAATGTGAGAGTAACTGATAGCAGTAGTAGCTTCTCCATTAATCAAAATGAAATTGCAGAGGTATCTTATCACTGGGTGTAGGTACTTATTGATGGGAAATAGCTCATCTTGGTAGGAGAGCATTACAACTTCGCTAACAAAGGTGTAAAAAGATCCAAAGATGAAATCAGATAAGATTTGTCTTGGAGTAAAAGGCAATTGCTTACCAGTGAGCTTTAGAAGTTATTCTAAAAGCTGCTATGGGAAGTGGTGGATTCACTATTCTTTGTGACTTTTCAAAGTGAATCTGTGGTTTGGGGTATTTTTGTGTTTTTTTTTTTAATTGGTTTTTTTTGGTGGGGTTTTTTGTGTTGCTTTTTTTAAACATGAATTAAGGTAATTTCTGAGGGAAAAAAATATTATTATCATGCTAGTCCACATATTTGGGAAGGGTGCTGGAGTGGCTGGATGCAGAGGTTCTAGTTGGCTTAGCAGTTTGCAGATCTCCCATATTTATACTTTCTTCTTGGGTCTTGAGAACAACATGTTACCTGCATTAGTTTGAACGTAATCCTAATATTTGCAGCTCTCCGGCAATGCTATCTCTTTGAGACTAATTGGAATCATAGTTTATGTTTCAGCATAGCAGCTGTTTGCTTGCATTGGTCAAGAAGGATTTCTGTTTTCTCAGTGTAAAGCCAGCCAACTCTATCCTACTTTTTTCCTTTCCTTCTGAAGTGGTTGGAAGATTGGATGTGTTGACACGGAGTGCGCTTTTCCTAAGCCACCTGGCTGGTGGGTCTTGCTCGCCTACTTGGGTTTATATTGGTCGTGTGGGTTTTTTTGAGCAAGACGTTATTTTGTTTGTGTCAGATGGGCTGAGAACTTTGGGGGCTTTAATCTTTCCCCCACATGCTTAGTCTGACAGGGTCGTCTTGTAGAAGTCTTAAGCCCAAGTAGCACTTTGACTTCACCTGTTCTTTCACAGTAACATTTTGTGGACTGAAAACCATCCTTCTAGCTAAAATATTTAGCTTTTGTACAGGTGCTGCTTCAATACAGGAGAGAACGTAGTCCTCTCTTGCCTTGAGTTCTGTGAAACTCTGCTTTGAGTACCACTAGAGTAAGATGGGGAAAACGCCCTTTGCCAGAGGGTTTCAGAGATGTTTGCTAATAGCAGGGCTCAATAAACTTGTTCTCGGGCAGAGTCATGAATGCTTCAGTGAAATCAGACTCTTTCATCTATTTTTCCATCTTGTGCTCCTTCTCCTGCAATCTGCCTCAAAGGGGGCCAGTGAATGCTTGATACGATATGGCAAATTAAGCAACGGAGCCCTGGGAGTGATTTGTAAATTGAAGTTGAGAGACAGTCTCCAGGCATCCTGTGAGAAAACTTTGGGGTCTGGAGAAGGGTTTTCTGGATCCTTGGATCACAAAGACACGGGCGCCATTGCAGCCTGATTGGTTTTCTTGTGTGTCCAGTGTTAGGAGGCCTCTCTTGTGTCACTGTACTTCCCTGGCTCTTTCTGATGCTTTGTTCAAAAAGATAACTAGAACTTAAAATTATTATCTTTGAAGAAACCTAACATGCATAGTCCTAACGGTTATCCAGTCCTCCTAACTTTGTGAGAAAAATGGTTATTTACCATCACTGTAAAAAGAAAACCAGCAACAAATCTTATACATAATTTCTTATTTAAATTTGTCTTCAGATACTGGTCAGTATTCAACCTTTCTCTTCTCTTCTAAGGGATCGCCAATTTTTTCTATTTAGGATGCATCTTCCTCACCATCGTAATTACTTCTGTATTTGTTGTTAAAGGCATTGCACTCATTGCCTTTGCCCCTGTAAAACTCTCAGATTCTTTTTTTAATAGGGTTTATTTTTTGCACCCATTTTTCAACATCCTTCAGGAAAAACAGCCAAAAGAACTGCATATGTTTGTCTGGGATTAGTATAAAGTGCATGAAATACAGAGGCAATGTCACCTCCTTTTTCTCCTAATGACTCTATTCTTTATGGTTCAAGGCATCTCGTAAACTGCTTTTATTACAGCATAGGAGTCTGTATGGAATTGTTTGTTCGCTGTGGCCATGAGATTTTATTTTTTTCCCCAGTCCTTCAACTGTGTAAGGCATAGGTTGTTCTGACAGGAGGGCATGGCACTCTGTACTTTATTTTATTGTGTCACTTACCAAGTTTTATATGCAGTGACTATTTAATATTTATTTCTGAATAATTGGTAAAAGTATTTGTAGGAAGAGACTGTTGACACTCAGATCATTATAAGTGTGATCTCCTCTGCAGGGTGGGAAAGGCCTGCTCTCCCTTGAGTCTGCAACTCCAAAGGTGTGCACGCTTGGGAGCTCTTTAGTCTGGGGCTGTTAACTACCAATAAAACCCTGCAAATTTGTTTCAAATTTGCATTGTAAACAATTACTGTATTACTATATCCCATTACTCCATCTTTTAAAAAAGAGAAAATACATCTAGCTTTGATAATCTATATTTCATATTTAGGGGAAACTGAGTCAATTTAATATAGAGTGACTTGAAAATATTCTTAAGGTGACGCAGTGCCAAAGCCATGAGAACTCAGGCCCTTTGTTTCCTAATCTCGGGATCCATTGCCTTATCTTCCTTGTCTCTATTTTCTACTTCAGACATAATTCAGTTAGAAATTTCTGCGTGTCTTTTCATCATTTGTCATCAAAGAGAGGATTTTCTGTTATCTGCTGCCTGTGAATTTTGTCGTGCTCTGGCTGAACCTTCCTAGTGGATGGTGACCAGATTGTGTTATTTGGACCTAGTGTTTAAATTTTGTAGTAGAGCTGTCTTCTTCAAGCTGAACTCCCTCCTCTCTTCATGATGTGGAGCTCCTCAAATGTTCTTTCAGTGTCACATCTTTTTTTCTAGTCCCTTTCCTGCATCTCAAAGACAGTGTTGATACATCCTAAAGTACATACAGCCTGGCTTATGATTTTACCCCTTTGGGGAACTTGCTGGCAGTTGATATAAAGTACACAGGATTTCCAGAGGAACATCCCAGGCACAGATACATGATTTTAAACAGTGCAGGAGAACTACACATCCATAGAAATCAATACCTATCTGGATGCAGCGCTCTCTTCATCCTCCTGAAACAATTTCTCCTGACATACAATGGATTAAGTCAGTGTCCTTTACTTTCTTTGTCTGAGAGTTCACTTTCTTTAATGTTTACTTAACAGGTAGTGCTACCTTTCCTCTTTCTTAGCATTTTCTGGATTTTTTTTATGCCTCACATCACTGTGGGATTACTATGGGAAAAAGTCATTAAAAGTGACAATGATTTTGTCACAGCACCTGGCTGTCTGCTAGGATAATACTGTTCCAGTTAGATGACCCCAAGAGGACCCCATTCGGCTTTCTCGACAGGGTTTATTCTTGTTTTTAAGATGAGAGTCTAAGTGATGCTGAAGTTTGAAATGAGAAAATTACTGTACTTACTTGAATAAGAACTATTTTCCGAGGATGTACATACCCATGGACTATTAGCAAGTGGTACAGTTATAAATAGCTAATTTTTAAAGAAAATTCTGAAAGAAAACATCCTGGTTATTTATTTATGTATCTTATTCAATGCATTAAAGTAATAAACATAATTTAATGTATAATCTGCGATCTGTCACAGGTGTTTTTCCTAGACAGATGCTAGAGCTTGATCAGACATTACGTGCTCAACTGAGAAGTGACATCTTCCTCCTTTTCCACAGCCTGGCAGTCACAATGACTCAGTGGAGTCTTCTGAATCTTGTGATCTTGCAGTGTCACTTAGAAAATGTGCGTCTGTGGTGTCTTAGCTCAGACTTATCAGAGAGTTATATTTTTGACTGTAGAACAACAGCAAAAAGTACTGGAAACACAGTCCATTCTTATTAAAAGATGAATGAGTGAAATAAATCTGCACTCCCAAAAAACTAAACAAAATCAAAGTGCAAAACCACCAGAACCCCCCCAAGCTGGTGGAGAGCTTGTGAGCCACAGACTGCAGTCACTTTGCAGCAGAGCTTGCACTGATGCTAATGGGAATCGCATGTCTGGCAGGAGGGCAGACATCTGGTCCTGGAAAACAGCTTCTTGGAGAGACGCCGTTCTGGCAGCGTCTGTGTGTTGTTGTGAAATGTCATGTCATGGTTTGGGGGGATGAAAAAGAGCATCAGAGAGGTTGTATTGATTTGGAAGATGAGAAACAAGGAAAAAGGTCACGATGAAAGTAAAAATGAGAGAATGTTTTAATAACTTTTGTCAGGAGAGAAAAGAAGTGCTCTGTAGTGTTTGACTTGCCATGCGTGTAGCCCTGACAAGTACTGGTGGTGCTTTGGAATCAGAAATGAGGATGCCTGAGGGTGAAAACTCCACGCTTCTCTTCTGATGGTGAGCAAAAGCTGAAAGAATATTTGGATGAAGTGAAAAGACTCTAAAAGTGCATGGAGGCAGGACCTGGTTGAAGACCTGAATGACCCTCTGCAGTGCCACCCCTGGTGGGTGCCGTCACTGCCTCCAGGTGAGGCTCTGCATTGCCCATTCTCGGGATTCCCTTTATACCTTTGGGTATTCATGGTGTAGGTTCATGGCTCAAAAGTGGGAGGGACTGGGAGCATAAGGATGAGTAAGAGAGAAGAAAGCCCATTAGTGTCCACCATCCAAGGAGGGGATCTGCTCAGAAGCTAACCCAGCTAATTCAGGGGGTTCCAGAAAGGTAAATATTCTCAGCAAGGGTTTGGCATACTGGGACCTGGTGACAAGAGAAATGCAGGGATGATCATGTTGCATGTGGTAGTGTGGAAGTACGAGTACAACAGATCACTGAGGGAGAGGGTAAGGTAAGGAGAAAATCTATTTTTTCCTTTTCCTGCTGGGAAAATGTGAAGGAAACGATGACCAAATTCACTTCCACTGTGGCCTCTTTCCATGTGCTTTACGTGGGAGGTGTTGCAGAGAACAATTCAGCATGGTTTTATTCTATCTTCCAATATTTTATGAGGTGATGTATACACTCTGTAAAGCATTGTATGCAATAAATAGTGTGTTGAATATGGTTATAGGTATTGTGGCATGGCAGATACATGAGAAATGTCATGTCATGTAAACACTGACAGAGGGAGATGTAAAATGGGAGAATTTATTACAGCAAAGTTAGGTATTGGTCCCCAGGAAGGAATGAAAGTGCAATCACTAACTGCTGTTCCTCCCATAAAAATCGATTTTCCTGTCTTTCTGTTTTGGGTGCTCTTATGTGGTATTATAGATTTTAAAATATCATCCAAGGAATAAAAGAAGAATTGGGATGTGAACACTTCATATTTAATCCAAAATTCTTGACATCGAGGCAGTGGCTTACCTTTGATTTTTCTGAGACTTGTGCTTGCTTTGGACTGCCATATCTTTTTTTTTTTAATTTTTTTGTTGATTGAGGTTACCTCAGAAACATGTATTAGAAGTATCTGGTGATGAGATAAGTAATGTGGTTACAGTGGCAGTAGCATAAAGACTAATAACAAACTGGATTACTGGAAACCTTGCTGATGCTGAAAAATGCTAAATAAGAGAATGGGAAACAATAGATGGACCATAATTTTATTTGAGTAAACAGTTTTTCCTAACACAGTTTTTGCATTTAATCTCTAGATACTGTGGATCAGAATTATTGCTGATTTTCTGCTGATGTGAGAAGATGAGTAACTGGTTTCTGGCGTTCATGCTTCTCTGGGAGGAAGCTGGCTGAGCTCTAGAGAAACCAGTGGAGACCCACTGGTCCCAGTTAACTTGGCTGAAGGAAGCAGTACAAGGTGGACCACTCTGAAAAGAAGCTGGGTCTGCTGGGACTGCGTACGTTCCCAGTGCCTGTGCTGTTACTAGTAATTTCATTTCAGGCTTTTTATCATTCTGTGATGCCAAGTTATTAGGGCTTTTCCCCTTCCCAATGCTCTTTCAAGCTGATCAATGAAATGAAAATGTTTCTTTTAGGATACTGAAGTCCAGCAAAGGTGAGCCTGGGAGGCCAGCAATAGCTTCTTCCATCCTTCTCTGGATGGCGTTCGTGGGTAATTAGAAGGGACCCCTTCCAGTTCATCTAATCTTTTCACAGAGATTTTTACCTCTTAGGCACTGTGAAGAGGCAGCTACGAAGAGGCAGCTTCATATATTTATCTACCTGTTCCCAGGCACTCAAAGGTGATTTGTGATTTTCCATCAAGGGAGAGAGTGGGTCCATCCAGACCTGTGTTATCTCTCTGCAAGAACAAGGCAACAGAATTGAAGAGAAAGCTCTCTTCTAACATTGTACTATTGTAAAACTAATGAGCACAGCACAGCCATCCCAGGAATACAAAGCCACTTTGAAGCAGGTGATAACTTTTTTTATAACTTTCTTGTCCTCCAACAGAATTTTAAACCTTGCTAAACTTGTTCAATGTTTTGGCTGTTCGCTCCAGCCACTCCTTAATCCCAAAGAGCCCTGGCTGTGGCTTCCTTGCAGTAAGACAAAAAAATTTGTTTTATTGTTACCTATTTTTATTTTGTCAACACCTTACATTCTGCATTGAAGTTACTGGAGACTCATTTTCTGTGAGCACAAAAGCATCTCTTGGATAAAAGCATCCATAATCTCTTGTAGATGAGAGGGTAGCTAAATGGCATGAAATTATTTTAAAAAGATGGTATTAAAGATGCAAAGCCAAGTACCCAGAAACAAAGAAATGCTGGAATTCATGCTCAGCTGAAGCCTTAATTTGATTCCTTTCCATGCAATATGCCTTTTGTTTATTATTTGGTCATGGATTTTTCCACAGGCCTCCTGCCTCACCAAGCACACAGGACACTTGGTGCTCATTCACCAAGTATCTTTTAAAATATTTTTTCCACTCTTCCTTGATATGGGCTTGTATACTCTCCCATAAACATGGATTTTTTCATTTCGTCTTGGGCTTTTTTAAGGTGCTTGTGCTGGAATAACCTTCTAGCTTTCAAACACTGAAGAGTTCACAACATCTTTTAAGTAGAGGGGATAATATCATCCACTTTTTACTGACCATAGACTGAGACCTGAAGATTAAAGCCGATAGCATCAAAAAGAAATCTAGCTGCAGAGGTAGAGATTGGATACTGTTCTCCAGGTTGACTTTCAATTTCTTTAGCTATGAAATCTTTTTGCCCATTCTCCAGTTTCCTGCCTTCTTACTGTTAAGTCCTCCTATGTCAGTAACAAATGAGCTTGGGTCTTACAGACAAACGCTCTTCCCACCGCAAAAACCCAGTTTATCCCCAGAACAAGTTTATTCTGTAAAATGAACAGAAAAAAGTGAATTGGAAAGGTTATATCCAAGGAAGATTCCAACCAGTGACTACTGCATATGGAAACCTTGTGGGATGTGGGAGACTGCGGACATTTCAGGAAACACAGCAATTAGCATGTTTGAGAGGAGGGTTTGTGTACTGCCCTCACATGAGCTGGTGGCTGTAGAATGAAGAAAGTCAATGAAAGCAAGATAAAATCTGCAGAAATTAGGTGATTAAATGGAATAGTGAGAGCTTTGAAACTGCAGAAAATACAGGAGAAAGAACTGAAAACTGAATGGCTAGTACAAGACTGCAGTAGGAGATTCAAGGACTGCTAAGAGGGCTAAGCTGTGCATCAGGGATGGGCACAGAAAAGATGCCTACAACATACGCCCCCATGAAAGCAATGAAAAGCAACGGAAATCTGAATGATGTATCAGTGAAAACTGCTGTGGAACAGAGAGGCTGTGAAATGAGTACAGACAGAAAGCAGATGCTCTGCTTCCTTCTGAAGATGGAAACAAGAATTAGGCAATTGCACCGGAAGATGAGGAATGCCTCTGCAAGGCTTCTGTAGCCCCTTTGTGTAGGCCTGCATTATTCAAGACCTGTCTGGTGTGCTGGTACATCTACAGAAGACTGGGGGTAGCACAGTGTGCTGAAACACACTGTAAGTTTGCAAAACTCTGAAATCTACCTGTGACAGGAGAATTAAAATAGGCCTAATGAACTAGCAAGTCTCTGCATTCATTTGAGGGATGCAGTGAGGTAAGACCACAGATGCTGAAGGTGGAAACAAGAGTTTTCCTTATTGAGGGATGGAGAACGGCAGTGCACTTGCATAATGATGTCTCATCTCCATGTTAGGGTGATGCTGATATAGACTAAAGAGGTGCAGCTGCTAGATTCTCAGGTGATTTGCACAACTGAAAGCAAATTGCAGTGCTTTCACAGACATATGCATGATTTTTCCCTTCCTCTGTTTGGTTACCATGCAACAGGTTGAGCTCTTACAGCCTTTCTGACATGAAGTTCAGCTTATCAGAGCTCCTTTCCTAGACCTTGTTGAAGGAAACTTTTTAAAGCCTTTAATCTGAAATATATTCTTTACTGTCATACACACACATATCTATCCCACAAGCATATATATAACTTTGGATGTGGCTTTGGTTTGCTAGTCTTGAATATTCAGAACACATTAATAGCTTTTGCAGTTGTTTTCTCTATGTTTTTGTGGGTCATCTTTGTAATGAAATGGCGTAGAACCATTTTATTTATTTCCCTACCACTGGATTGCAGAATTACATTTCAGCTAATTCTTTACTGTTATGAGGACAGCATATAAGACTAGCCAAAACCATACTTGGATCCGTGTAACGCTCTGAAACACTGCCATCTTTTGGTCACTGGAAAATGTATTGTATGATTTGTTTCGGATTCCTCACAGGTGTCTGGGGGGGGAGAGAGGTATTTGTACACCCCAATGATTTTATCCTATGTGGCAATGCATTACATCGAGGAGCCTGGAGAATCACATCTCCATATTTTGGTGGGACATTCAGTGCTTAGAAAGTGCTGCATTATTTTCCTTCCTGCCCCAGTACGGGAAATGCATGCACAGCTCCCTCCTTAGGCAAAAGGATGAACGCACTGTGCATAGCAGAGCTGTTTGATGCTCTACTGAAAAATGCTTATGCAGTCCATTAATGATGGCTTTATGAGAACCTGTATTGAGATCCTTTAGGATATGAAGGATAGGAGGTTAATAAGCATGATTTGGTCATCATACTCGACATTGTACGTTTTTGGGAAATAGGCATCTAATTCCCTCTTTGAAGTTACCCGTGTCCTCCAATTCATAAGACTTCCGTCCTGTTTCTATTCATTGTACATTTATGAAGAGTTCTGAGGCCTGCCTAGCTTTCTGCCCAAAATGTTTGTCAGTATTGCAAGGGACCTTTGGCTTTAGACTGGGCAATTCAGGAATGAAACCTGGAAATAGGGAGAATGGAGGAAGAAACTGCAGAGATGTTCTCCAGGGGCGAGTCCCTGGCATGCTGAGACCAGACACACGACTCACAGGCTGTTCACTCCGGGCTGAAGGGGAATACCATTAAGGAAACTGCGACAGTGGCCTGAACCTTTCACAAGGGCTCTGTTGTGTCTTTACCCAACTGCCTGACCTGATAACTGTAGTGTTTTGGGAGATGATTAAAGTGATTATAAAGTAGGACTGTAATCAGGAAAAGAAGGATAAGGTATTGAAGTTATATTGACTAGGCTTGACTTTCTTTTCCCCTGTGCAGCTTTTTGTGTGGAGTTAACTCTATTACTGAAGATTTACATTGGTGCAAGGAAAAGCAGAGTTAGGCTCTCTCATGCAGGTGCCACGTGCTTTGACAGTACCTCTCTAGCAGCAGACTGAGACACATGAAAGAAGAATTAGGTGGCCAGACTTACTAATAGATGCTTACTGGTGTGTGATTGTACAAGAATACAAGTTGGTACAATTTTTCTTGGCAGAGAGCCAGAAGAAATTGTCACATTAAATTAGGAGGATCTATTTTAATTTTCTCCTTCTGACATCCTTCTATTGATTTGGTCCAAGTGCCTTTATTCAATAATTCTACTAAATGAATACCAAGCAGTCTAGTTGCTTAAATAGCATTTATTTATCAATACAACTTTTAATACACAGGATTTCAGTCTGTCAGGACCCAGCTTATTTATGAAAGTGTTAATAAAAAAAAAAATACTCAAAAAACCACAAAAGCACATTTTAGCATGTAACCTGGCTGGGAATTAGCTGTAGTGTGGAAACACTGTTCTCAGGAGCAGCCAGATTGCAGCTTTTCAGCAATAGTACTGTCAGATATGCATTGTTTTTCAGACAAGATCTAGCTCCTTGATTATTTGGTGGAATAGAAATAAAGTAAGCAGATGCTATATGGCAGGAGGGAACTGTTACCCTATGGCAGCATTCTGGTCTGATGAGATTATCACTTAAGCACAGAGATAAATGGAAAGGAAGAGGTCATTTGTGAAGTTGTTTGGAGGCACCATGTCAAAAAAAAAAAAGAGTGATGTGAATATTTTCTGAGTGGGGTGATATCATGTCTAAATCTTTTGTGAGGAAGAAAAGGTGTATCTGCTATCTCCTCATGAGGATTGATTACAATATCAGCAAAGCTTTAGTATGTCTGTTTTATTGCACTATATACATTTGGAAAATGTAGGTCATGATTGTAATACCTTCTTTGGAGGAGAAGCAAAACTGAAGTCTTGGTAATTTGTGCAGCTGAATTTGTGGGGAAAGAAAGAATGGGAAGTTGGTTCTTCTGCCCAACCTGGTCAATTCTATTTTGTGAAATCACATTGGGTCTACTTCAACAGCTCCAGCAGAATCAGTTAGCAATGGCACTTTTGTTTGCTTCCTTGTCTTAACCGCTATGTTTTGTTACTTCTCTCTGCTCCTACAGTTTCTAGAAGCAGTGACAGCATTTCAGGTGTTGCTGTATCTGTGTTTGCACGTGTATGTGAACATAACTGTTAATAACATTACAGGGTTTTGTGGAATTAATAAGAAATTCATTCAGGTGCTCACTGTGCATCACTTTTACTGGCTGAGTTTCTCTGCAGCTGTAGAGAAGAACTGGTGTGAATATGCATGGCTCGTGTGTGAAAGTGTAATAATTACTGGCAGGCCCCAAATTTGTGGAACTTCGTCTAGTCAATGAACGATTATAGTGGTTCAGTATTGATAATATCCAGAAACTTGGCTGTTAAATATTCATTGGTAGGCTGCCTCGTATATGGAACTGCATGTGAGGAAGGGAATATTTGGATGAAGACATAGATAAAGAGAACCTTTAGCAGAGTTCAAAGAAACGTGGTTTCTTTTTTGTAATTTGCACACTTTCTCACATATGCATTATTGTGCCCAACGAACTTCAGAAGGAAAGCTCTAGCTCAGCCTGCTACACACCAGAAGACACTATATGAAGAACTTAACTACAAAGTCTAGGACTAATTAGCTCTTCTGTTACCTTAGTAGTGCTAATTCATTTAAATGGATTTGATGGAGTACAGTTTGATCAAACAAGGATCAGAGAGAGGCAGTCATTGACGGCGGCTGATGGGAGGACCAGACGTCAGGAGACTTGTTCCTTTCTTCCCCCATCCTGTTGGCTCTCTGAGAATTACTGTTTGTAATGATAGCAGGCCCCGGAAGAGGCTTGCTGCAGTAGCTAACTTGTGATCCTGATTAATTTTCTATAACTCAGTAAACTGTAAATAAATGGATTAAAGAGCCATTTGATCTTCAAGAAGAGGTTTAAAGTGGCTTTGATGACTAAGTACCTGGGGAATACAATGGATTATCATAGATAATTGATTAAAGAAGAGAGGACAGTAAATTGATATATGTGAATACATACAATCTACAGTTTGTGCATGTGAGGTCTGCGTGTGCAAATGCAGACACATATATGTGAGAGCAGAGTGAGTGTATAGAAGTATACATGGTACTATTTACTTTGTCTTCTTTCTAGATAGTAAATGAGAGATGAGCCATTACTCTGTTAAACTGTAATTGCATTCAGAGCTACAGCAGCATGCTACTAAACTCCAGGTGAAGTTCAGGCACCAGGCAAATTTCTATCCGATGTGCCTATCCATTAGTAAAACTGTCTTGAAAGTGAAGGACAGCACCGTAACTATAAGCTTGTGTGAGCTGTAGCATTCAGTGATGACTGAGAAGGTAGATGGGTGGTGTAAACATTAAAATATATTAGACATCATCTCCCCATAAATAAAAGCACAAGAAAGCATGCTTGGTCTTGCCATCTTCCCCAATGTGTCTTAGCTTGGATACCAACAATTCTTTCTACTATGGGTATGTGCTCAAAAAGAGGACTGTGAAGAAAGCTTAAAAACATGTAGGAGAAATAGTAAGGGGATGAAAATATCAAGGAGCTGCCCCGTCCAGCTTTCTTAATGGAAGAATGAAAAGACTTGTCTCAGCTTTTAAAAGAATGAATTTTAAAGTCCCATGCGGCCAGAAATGAAAATAATGTAAGGTAACAATGAGACTACTTTTGTGACCTCTTTAGATTAAACAATTGGCTCTGCTGCTTTGTAAACTGCATTTCAGTCTGCTGTCAGCAGAGCTGTTAAGTCAGAAAAGCTGTATAAACCTGCTACAAATAAGAAGTGAAATGGAAACCAGTCAGTCTTGACCTTAGTCCTGTGAAGTCCTGGCTTACAGGAACCGAAGCAAATATATATATTGTTTGCTCTCAATTTCTTTCTTTCTTTTGGATGAAGCATATTTCATTTTACAGATTCATTTTTCTTTCCCTTCGCTTTAGTAAAGGCTTTGTGGAATAGGGAAGGGTGAATTTAGCTCGGGGAGGGGAAGAGGGAGGTGAAGTGTGTACCTTGTGGCAGTTACTCTCTTGCACCCATGATGGGACTTTCAGTTTTGTCAGTTTTGTAGTTTAAATAATAATTTTACAGATAATACAAAAGCAAAATTATATAAACCAATTAATTCCTTGCTTTTGTTCCTCTTCCACATATATTCCCTGCCCAGCCGTCACTGCTCTTTAAAATTAAGTGGAGAGAGAAGGATTTATTTTGCACCGGGGCTTTGGGAAATCTAGAAAGCAGCTGTTCACTTCCACTAGAGCAACAGAGACGGCACAGACTGTCCTCTGGGAACTGACATTGAGTATAGTACTGCATTATAAATACCATTTCCTAAATACAGCCTAGGCTCCCCGCGGCTGATGAATAGACCCACGCTGTCTTAGTACAGGGTGTTAAAGAACAACATTTTCCTCCCTTTCAGAGCAGGGGGAGGTGTCTCACAGCATTTCTTTTACTCCACCAATTGTGTGTGTGTGTGGTTGGATAGACCTTTAGCAATCATTCATGGACTGACCTTCACCCTGGCTCCAGCATCGTCATCTCCCACTGAGGTGAGCTGCAATTAGGGGTGCAGATCCTTCCCAGCAGGGTGAGAAGACAGGTGTGAGTTCAGACCCTTCTGCACTCCTGGGCTCAGGCACTGGTTTGACGCATCGCCCTTGATAAATGGCTTCACAGCATCTTTGCATCGCATTGCTGGTTTGTGAACTGGAGCCTGAGTTTCCTCATGGTGCTGTGGTGATATAATAAGCCACCCTAAACGACTGATGGCTTCACTGAGTGCCTCTCTTTTCTTGCTCATCTGAAATAACTTTCCAGTCTCATTTGGAGAGTTAAACTCCTCTTGCATGGTAGGAAGGCATTAAGTTTGTACAACCAATGCAAACTAAAAGAGACAGTAAGTTACTGGGTAGGCTACTACTGAATAACCGCTGGAAATGTTCCTCAGGAGCAAATGCTCATCTTTTTGGATGCTTTCTTCCCCTTTTGTGTTCCCTTTTCTGCAGGAGGATATGACTTTTCCTACATTTCATATTCTCACACACCTGTTTGCCATGAGGTATTCTCTGAGGAGGTAAGAAAGTGAAGCAGAAGGCACTTTACAGCTCCCTGTATCACCTGTGAAAAGCCTCCTGTGAATTACAGCTGAACAGACATGTCCTCTCTTCCTTAGAGAAAGCAGCCTAAAACAAGGCTGTGCTGTTAGGAAACAAACAAGCTGCAGGGGAGGGTGATATTTTTATTTTTATTTTTTTTTTAAAATAACTCTTTACTTTACTACTCTGAGGGCTTCTTAATTAATCATCAGAACACAAATGATTGTCAGCATTCAATATGCTCAGCTGCATGATCATTTTGTTTCTGAAGATTTGAACTTGCAATAGCTGGTAATATCTTGGCTTTCATTAGAGCTAAATTGCAATTGAAACTTAGGAACCTCCTGTCAAGGTCACTTCCATGTTGTGATGCCAGCCCAAGAGCCAGAGTTTGCCACATGCAGCAGCGATATGAGTAGTAATGCAAGAAATAAGAATCTTGATTTTGCCCTCTGTGTGAAGGGAAAAATGAAGCTGGAATGGGTAAATACAATTTTTCACAGGGTGGAGTGGGGTTGAGTTATAACTTCAAAGACGACGTTGTTTTGGGATGGAAGAAGAGTTTTATGTTCTCTTGATACACCCACTTGGTTAAAGCTTAAGAAGTGAATTCCCGAAGTTCATTCTTTCCATCTTATTTTTCAGTGAGTTGCCTGGTTATCAGAAAGACAGCACCTACCAGCTGCTATTGAAGTCCATAAAAGCAACCATAATGTTTGCCTTTTATTAATTGCTTCTGTGTGGGGATTGTCCCCTGTGAATCTGTCACTATTTTTTTTATTAGAAAAGTGGATATTTAGAGCAGTGCTATTTGCACATACTGTAAGAACCAATCAACCAAATTAAACTTGTGTTATTAAAACCGATTCCCAACATTGAAGAAACTGTAGTGTAGATGAAACATTAGGAGGAACCAGCTGGAAACTGGGTGAGGTTTTTCTCATGAGGAATTTAAATAATTTTTAATAATTTGTCAAAATGTTCAGCAGATGATCTCGGTTTTTCATTGAAAAAGTGAATAGTTCATTTTTTCTTATCAAGACAGAGCAGTATTCAAGGAGTGAGTACACTTCATGTAATGACAACATTATTGTAATAATAATAATAAGGCAAAGGGTTTGAGTTGATGGAGAAGAGGCTGGAACAGGATGAGTGGGGTGGGAAGGAGGCAGGAACAGGAGTCAAGGCAAAACTGATGGGTAGCTCTGTGTGCTGAGGTTCCCAGGACCTGTGTCACCAAATAGCATTGCCACAGCAATTAGAATTAAAAAAGGAAAATTAAAAAGAATCACAGAACTCTTCCCATTTGTCTTTCATTTGCAAATGTTGCCCCTTCTTGCTGTGTACGACCAGGCATTCTGATTAGCAAAGATCAGGCTTTCTGATTAGCAAAGATGATATTTTAGGGTAGATTTTGTTATTTATATCTTAAATTTATATTTCGTTATTTTAGGTAGATACCCTCTTTTCCTTTTGAGTGAGCTGGCAAGACACAGGACTGACTGCATCAGTGTCTCCAGTAAGGTCACTTTAAGTGTTACTGAACATGAATTTTTCATGTTACTGCACTATCCATGTTCCCCCTCTGAATGTGCTGTTTAAGGCATTGTAGCCATTTCCCTTGGAAATAAACCCAGAAATGATGATCCAAGTTATGTTTAAAAAACGCTGATCTTGTGTTTGCGGCTTTGCTGCTTCCCTCGAGTGTAGGCAGAGCAGAGCTCTTCACCAGTGTGAGGAGGTACAGCCCCTAATGCACAGCAGACACTGTGCCTCCCCCCAAGGCAAATTCAGGACAAGGCAGCCCCAGTGCTGCCTTTCCTTTCTTGTGTGTGTCCTGTCTCTTTGGAGCAAAAGTAATTCTGGTGTAAGTGTGACACTAAATGAAAGTAAACAGGGCTGATGGGCAACTAGTGAAGAGGTTAGCTCAGCTAAGCATTCTGGTGTTATTTCTTATTAATTACTGAGAGCAGCTGTGTGCTGGAAACGGTGGAATATGCAGAGGAGACCATGAACTAGAGAACACGCAGTGTAGCTGAGTCGCTCTATTGCCCTCCCATCAAATGCAGTTTACTGGGGAAGGGCGAGGAGGGGAAACGGTTTTAGAGTTGTCGTGCCTGTGGGTCGGGCGCGTGTAGACACAGTGACTTTCTGGAGCATCCAGAACACACGCTTAGGAGGAATTCTTACATCAGTAAGCCTGTGCTTTTTTGCCCTTGCTAATACCTGGCTGTCAGGTGGCATGGAGAAGCACAGGCTCGCCCTGCCCCCTTCTGTGCCTGGTCCTCCTGCTGTTCGTGGTGATGGTGTCAGTCTGCTTAAGGAAAAACTTGTTCTGGATTCTACTTTTTCCAGTCTATTCCAGCACATATATCTGACTGTGAGAAATTAATTCAAGACTGAGCCATGCCATCCTCTCAAGCTGAATGGGATTCAAGCTGATGACTTAAAAAGGAAGAAAAACCTTGTGTGTTATTGGCAGTGTCATGTGCCTTTGAGCCCTCTACACACCTGTGAGAATGAGTCTTCTAAATTTTTCTCCTTGGAAAAGTAGTGGATGAAGTTAATAATTCTTTCATAGTAGAGTCAAAAGATCTTTTCACAGGACTGCTTCATCTGGACTAAAAATTGCCATAGGACAAAATCAGGGTAGATAGAACCGTTATAATTAAAGCGATGCAGTCAGAGAGTGCATGATGTGAATCACACATACAGCAGCAAGCAAATGTGCTCTGAGTAAATTGCAATTGAAAGGAGGTTTAAAATACGGGGAATGGGATGCAGTTTTCAAAACCAAGGTGTCATGGTGCCCTTTCAGATGCCCTCCATCTCCTGGCTGCTTCTCCAGAAGGTTGTGGATTTGCAGTCTCGCGTCATGTATGTCAGCCCCACATGGATGTCTCGCATACCTAAGGGTGCCTAAAATGGCACTTTGTGCCTGTGTTCAGGCAGCTGAAACCCCTCTGAATGACTGTTCCAGAAAGTGTTTGGGTGGAGCTGTGTGGCCTGATCCTGATTTTTGCTCTGTATTATGAGTCCTATTGACATTTAGTTGTTCTGCATAACCGTTGAGACTGAAAATGAAGTAAAAGCAGCCTTTATGACAGGGTATTGCACATTTATTTCTCCCTCACTGCAGGGCAGATGCAGAAGCAATAACCTCTCCTATCTGAAGTTTGGAAAGTGAATAACTCTTCTTGCCACATTAGGACTGGGTGTCTTAAATCTCTGCTTGAATCACAAATTAGAACCTTTGACCAAGTCAAAGGGTAACATAATTTATTTTGCTAAATTAGGTTTCAAAAAGATCCTGAAAGTGAACGTTCCAGATCATATAAAACTGAATGTAGTATTTTCAGTCATTAAAATCTTTTAACTGTCTGGAAAAGAAGAGCTGTATTAAGCAGCTGTGTACTAATCAGTGGCTACTTAGGACAGTGATTAACATTACCATAAAAACTTGATAGTTCTTGGACTTGAATTTGAATACTGAAATGTTTACACGCCATATTCATATGGTCTCATTCTCTCTTTTACTCTTTCTTTTTTCTTTTCCTAACAAGATAATAAATTCAGTTCTTTGACAACTGTTCTGATTGTTTTCTTCTCAAACTGTTCAAGTTCCTGTCTGAATAATAATTGCTTTTTTAAAGCAGTTGTGTGTGCAGTGGAGGGCAATGCGCTTGTGTTTAGAGACTCCAAAGTTTTCAAATAATTAGATTGAGAGAGGGATCTTGCCTTTTTTGTAAATCCATAAAGCACTGTTATTCTATTCTGTACAGGGCCATACGTCATTCTAGCATCTGAGTTCCTTCTGGCACTGTAGTAAGCAGTGTGATTAGTGTTTTGCGGTCCCTGAATTCCTCTAGACCAAAAACAGAGCCAGAGATTGCATTTCCTTTGTTTTTCCAGCTACACGAGGGAGCAGTGCGCACACTTTGTATTTGATACTTCTGCTTGACCTTGGAAACACCAGAGTTATAAAACCTTCTCCACATTGGCCTTGCAAGACTATGTGTTTCCTTGGAGCTCAGGCAATGCCTTTTTTGCAAATTGTTTGGCTATCCTCTGAGATTTTAACGCAATTTAGCTTTCCCTGGAACAAAATAATGATATCTTTGAATGTTTTAAGGACTGCTAGTTCCAGCTAGATGGGTTAATCTGATAATGCCTATGTGCCTAGAGTTTGTTGGTGATCCAAAATTTGCATGTTTATGTACATAACTATTTTTTTGCCAAGGAAGCAGTGTATAAGCTCTGAGAGCTGCCAGCTCATATCTGCAGCTTTCACTTGTGCAGCTAAAAAATAAATTCCTCCCTGTAAATTGTGAACAGCTCCATGGGAATCTGTTTAATATGTGTGAAGTAGGGTGTGCATAGCAATAGCAAATGCACTGATACCACAGAGCAAACACTTTGGAGGAGGAAAACGGTGGTTTTGACACTGTTTTACTTGTTTCAACTAACTCTTGTGCAGCATCAAAAATTATATCCAAGACAAACTTTGAATTCTTGAAAAGTCCCTGTACTGTGTTAAACTGCAGCAGCGGGAGGATGAAGCAGTGTGAGAGCGAAGGAAATACGGCCCTGTGCATTACGCTTTGCTGTGCTTTGTGCAAAGTAGGCCTCTGAGACTTGTCATGGGTTATTGACTATTTGGGCAGAACAAAGAGGTTCTACAATGGTTGCTTGCACCAATAAGTTGTCATACTGATGTTCTTCTCAGGTCACGTTGCCAAGGCAGGAAGGCACTTCAGAGACTGCTAACTAACTAGTTACCATGCTAGGGTAGCAAATTACCCAGTTTTACTGGGCCTCCTTGTGAAACGGCTTCAATGAAGCAGCTCTTGTGTTTTGACTGCAGTTCATCGGCCGGCCAGCTGCAGCACGAGGTACCTGCTGGCGTCCCACCAGCTGCTTCTCCTGTGTTGGCGCTCGCAGGACGCTGCACGTCCTGGTGAAAGCTGGTAGGTCAGAACTTCTGAGGCTGGAACGTGCCACTTCCCCAGAATGCTTCACTGCAAACGTACCTTTGATAACAGACATTGAGATACATTTACAGTCTGTCTTTTCCAGGTAAGCTTTGGACAATGATGACCGTTTAGTTGCTGAGGTTGTACAAAGGCCCAGCCTTTCAATGACTGCCGTGTTGCTTCTTGGCACTTGTGGACTCTGCACTGCCTTTATTTTGTTTACTTTATTCCTTCTGCTGTTTTGTCATAGAATTTTTTAGGCATGCGCTGTGCTGGCTGAATAATTTGTATGTATATGATGTATCTTCTACGGTATCCTAGTTCTTCAAAAACATCCTGGTAAACTTTCAGCAGTTTTGCTTCAGGTGTTCTTGTACTGTGAGCAGCCTTAGATAGATGCTTTTCAATATTCTTAGTTTCTTATTCCACTTACCTGCAGGACATGATTGCCTGCTGGCATGCTGATCAGTCTTCGAGCAGAAAAAGAAAAGAGAAGACAGTGTAACATCTTTTACTCTTTTTGCCCACATATTATTCTCTGTTACTAGGTGAAGCAGAACTCTCTTAGTTCATAGGCATAGCATTCCCTCTATACAAGAGCTCTTTTTGTCATCTGGGTCGTGTTAATTTTTCACCATTCTCTGAACATGAACTATGAAAATTGTCCCTTTTCTTTCTCCCTACCTTGTGAATCCCAATTATAAATTGTGGGAGGATCATGATCAAGAGGTACAGAATACAAGATGGTGCATTACAAAGGTTTTACTGGCACTCATTTGGGATGACCTACATAAGTCACTGGTCATGTTAATGCTTTAGAAAATTAGAAGGAATTAATTTATAAATGAAATTAATGGAAAAAATGACCATGAATTTTAATAGAAATGTAATATTAACAGGACTGGAACTCATTAAACTTTGAAATATGAGGCAGCCTTTTCATCCACTAGACTCTACAGCTGTGATTATAACTGATGGGGATTCAGAGGTGTTAAACTGGCTGCATGAAGTCTTTCTAACTGGCCCATGAATAGCATAAGAGTAAGGGGAAAGGAGGGAGAGAGTTGCAGGGGAATAGCAAAGAAAATCAAGGGTGAGGGCAAAAAATATTGAGCTGATAAGATGCCTGTTCCCCAATCCATGGTGAGTTACGATGTTCAGCATCTGCACTACCTCGGGGTTTGGTTTCCCCAGTAAGAAAGCTGGAAGAGTTTTTTTCTCACCTCTTGCATCCTTGCTTATGTGTGTTCCCTAGTTAGAAGTATTTTTCTGCTCTGAGCATGCATGCTTTTTCTCTCTCCTGCCCCATAAGGAGCAGCCTTTGTGAACCTGATGCTCCCCTCTGACTGCAAATGCTTCACACCACTGGGAGTGGATACAGAAGCAGCGCCTTTTTCAGTTTGGCTTGCTGCAGACTGAACCACACCTCTGTACCTGTCTCTCTTGATGTCTCTTGGTTTCTTTCCTGCCAGGCAATGCTAAGGTTTCCTATGAATACCTGATTATAAGCTTTCAAAAATGTTTTCCTAGGTAAAAAGCTGCAGGCTGATGCTACCTGACACGTGTAACTGAAATGTATGTGCATGTGTTGTCTGTCTGCCCATCTAGATACTAATAATCGTCTATTTTTTTTCTTAAATTAAAGCCCATCTCTGTTTTGCCAATTTCTTCAACTTGATATCTGAAGTTAGTTTCTTTTCTGCTCGTGCTTTTCTCGTGTGTCTGGTTAGTGCTTAGTTCTGGTTCACTTAATATGCATTTATACACCTTACTTTTCAATTGAACTTTTACCCGTCACGGGCTGAGAGGCAAGTTATATCGCCAGGCCCCAGTTAATTACCAGTGCCATTATTTTTTTATTTGCGGTGCCTGAGCAAGCAGGAGAACAGCAGGTTAAGACATATTTGCAAAGAGATCATGACTCAATTAGTGCTTATGAGTAAAAAAGAAAAAAAGGAATAATTAAGGGTATGGCAGTAACAGCATTATACGCCTGCCTAAGTGCTAAGGAACCTGCTCAAAATAGAAACCTAATAAAAGCATGAAGGATTAGAAAGGATGTGTATAAAGCCTGAATGCAACAGGGAATTTTTGTGAGAGACTTTTCACACAGAGGAATTGGAGGAGCTTGTTAGAGAATGGCACAAAATCTTGGCTCTGGTTTTGCAAAATCAATGGACCTAAATGCCTTGGTTTTGGAGGGTTTGCTGTGTTGCTAGTTTAATTTTGGTTGTGAAAGCAAAAATAAAAAGCACCAGATATTCAAGATCATCCCTGTCCACTACAATCAGAAAGCCCCCAAAGTGTCGAAGTTTTGCTTATAAGATCTGATATCTCTTACTGTTTTTCCCTTTAGGTTCAGCTATGCTTCTGCTACCTCCAGCAATTTATAGTTATACTAATTCACATTATTGTTAACTGCTTGCCTCAAAAAGTGCTGGAACTGCAAACTCAAGAACTGAATGGGTCGCTGTGTGGGATCAGAAGGGCTGTCTGTAATTTTGTTCTTCACTGGATGTACTTATAACCTGGTGGTGATGACAGCCTGGGCTCTGACGTAAAGCTAGCTGTGGGCAAAGAGGTACAGCTCCCCCCGAAGTAGGAGAGGGACAGCAGCTGGAGGCAGCTGAAGAGCTTGCTTTTTGGGTTACAGGTCCTTTCCTGAAAACTAACTTGAGGAACATCACATACATGCTATTTGTTAGCTTGGTGAAATCTTCCTGAATTAAGTGGCAGTTAAAGGATTTCTAAAGCAATTCTGGGGAAGAAATTGTTGTACACAGTAGAGGGATATGCTGTGAAAGGTTCTCTGGCTTTTAAAATTTAAGGTCCAAGTGTGTGCCCTTGAAAACTGTGGGCTGGTTTCGGTGAAAGCAGGTGCTCTCACCATCACTGTGTCACCAGATCCAACCAGTGCCTGGAGCTGCAGAGATGGAGCCACAGGCTCCAGTGCCCTGAAAAATTATCCAAGGATCACCCAAACCCACAAAACATGTAAGACCAAAGTGTACAGAAAAAAAAAAGAAATAACCCCCAAAAAACTGTAGACCTCCTTTTCCACTGAAGAGGCTGCTCTGGCTTGTCCTCTGCTTCCAGGCTGAGAGGAAACAGCCCCTTGCCTGTGGTCTGCTCCTCCTCACCTTGCAAATTTTTCTGCCAGGTTTGTCAGCTTGCTCGCTCATTTGGGGCAATCCATCTCCTTGTGCAATACACAGCTACTTGCCGTTCCCACAGACTGCTGGCTGGGGAGATAAGATGTCCTGCATGAAGGGAATCCAGCCACTCTTAAACCTGGGTGCCTTCGGCTCACTTCTTCGTGGCACTGTTTTACCTTTCCTTCTTAGTTTTTTAAAAACTTCTGTACAGCCCCTGTGATGTGAGCCTGAGTAATCGAACTGGCAGCAATACATAGTTGGATGGGGAAGCTGAGTTGCACATCTAGTGGAGTAAAATATAATACTGGCACCACCCCGGTCTGTGGCAATGACTAGGTGGGGAGGTGGTGATTTCTTTTAAGCACAGCTACATTACAGTGACAGAGGTTGGTTTGGGATTTTTTTTTTCCCCCCCTCTGTGTGTATGAGTACAGATCATCACAAAAGGCAGACGATGGTGAATGCGATTTTTTTCACTGACAAATCCATGCAATGATAAGACCCTAGAGGGAGTTGATTCTGCAGTGGGGAATGGCCACTCTGCCATTTGAACACACAAGTGCCAAGATGTTTATACCCCACAGTGCCATGTGGCATACATAGGGGTATGCTTCACCTACTGGGAGAAATACAGTTTGGTATTGTGGTGTTCTGCCCTAGCGATGCTATGAAGCAGGGGTTAGTATTTGGAGAAAAATGAAAGTTTTGTGCAGTCAGATTGCAGCTAATTAGCACGTGAGCTTTTCTGTGGGACAGGAGTACCCAGTAACCCATGGGGCCTCTGAAAGCTTGTGCAGGGGAAGGACTGTCAAATAATTTTTTTTTTTTCTGTGGTGTGTGTTTTGTTTAAAATTGCATGTGTGTCTTTGCAAATGTTTGCAAATATTTTCTGAAGCTGGAAAACTGATTAGGAAGTGCATTCCTTTGCAGAGCTTGTAACCCTTCAGCCCGTGAGCTCAGCACAAACTTAACCAGCTGAGGGCTTCAGTGGCTGCACTTAGTGCAGATGTTTCATGTGGATGTAAACAGGCTGGAGCTTTTGATTACTTTTTCTTTTTTTATAGAAACACCGGCACCAATCTATTCCCTTGACAGATGAAACAGAAGTTGACTAGCCGTACACAGAATTAGCTCAATGCAGGACTTGGAGCAGAGGGTAAATTATTTGCTAAAAGGACACAGTCCTGAGTCAGTGGGCACTGAGTGTGATGTTTCCTCTGATACATATTTTAGTGGATGAGGATAAGGGGTTTTGCTTACTGTGTGTGGGAAATGGAGTAATGAGTTATCTACCAAGAGCACTGAAAAGTGCATTCCCTCATTGTCTGTTCCTTTAAATGAGCAGCGGGGTGTTCTTATGCCTCCTAGCTGGCCTTTGGTAGAGGTGAAGTATTAACACTAAAGAGCAAAGGAGGAATATCAGAGTCCCAGAGGGCATGGTACACATGATAGAGCGCCCTGTCAGAAATGTTTGCTAGTGGCAATCCAGGTAATGAGATGGGAGATGTTGCATTTCCCACTGCTCCAGAAGAGCAGGAGCCTGTTGACCTCGGGGGCAGGCTGCTGGGTTAGTTATGTTCCTTTGCCCTTGAGCTGTAGTTTAGAGTTTAGAGATCAACGGCTTGGAGGGACTGGATAGGTCAGCTGGCTTTTGTTACTTGTACCAGGGGTTGTGCTAAGGGTGTGTTCATGACCAGAGAATTAGGGGTTAATAGGGCACTGAAAGATGTTTTCATATATGGTTAATGAGTTATCGTGCAGGCTGATTGATTGCCTATCTCTTAAATCTTCTGTTGATGGACTTATAAAATGTATTACTCATATGTAAAATGGTTATAACAGCTATAAATCATTTAAGAAACCTTCTAATTCATTTATGAACCTATTCTTTAGACTGAAGCAGGAGTGATCTTCATCTTCATGCCCAGTATTTTTGAATTACACCTGTGAAGACAGAACCTCATGAGAGCATGTCTGTCATACTGAGCAGTTGAATGGAAAGGATCCCATGTGTTTCATAGTGACTGCTTATTTTCCTCTCTGAGTTTTGGTCCTTCTCTTCATGGAAGTTATCACGCTGACTTTAAAGATGCTCCACAGGGTCTGTTGCAGCTATTGGAGTTGACTGGAATGCAGCTGTTTGCTCTGTCTCTCGGAAGTAGCACATTTTGGGCTGTTGCACTGCTGTGAGAACCGAAGCCTGTCTGCCAAACACCAGGGGGTCCTTTCCAGTGGAAGCTGGTGGGGTTCTCGGTGGCTTTTGATGAACACCATAAGCTCTTGGCCAACATCATTTTGGTTCGATCAAGCTGTGGGTAGCCTGGTTTAACTCAGTGGTCCTTTAGAGCATTTCTGGGGTTGTGCTCACTTGTGCCTGTTTGTGGCACTGAGGAATGATTCCAGGGACTGTGGAAACCTGGGAGTGAAACACATTTCCCTCCCTCCCACAAACCCTCTTTTTCGCAGTAAACCCCCTTCTGTCTGAAAGGGTGAGGGCTGTGCCAGCTTTGGGCCATGCTGTCATTTCCCTGCTTTTGGAGAGACCCTGTGGAGGACTTGCAGACCCTTTGCCTTGACTGGGCAGCTGTGTGGCTAGGCTGACGGTATAATTCTGGCTGTGTTTTATGGCCACAGTTTCTGGCACAGTTCAGTTCTTTGTTCATGCACTGGGACTTGTAATCTCTCTCAGAGATGTCCCCTGTGGAACACGGCGGGCGCTGCCGCTAGGTGCCAGTGTGTCTCGGCAGGAGACTGCCAGGACATTATTTTAAATGAAATTTTCAAATGCTTCCCTCCTATCCTTTTACTTTTTATGTTAGCCTCTTGGAAATCAGACATTGAAATCTGTTTCCTCCCTCAGGTTTTCTTTTTTTTTCTTCTTTTTTTTTTCTTTTCTTCTGTATGTGGCTTGAGCATTTGATGGCTGCTTTTTAAAGGCAGCCTGTAAGTTCACAAAAACCAGCAAACCAAGAAACAAACCATACTGTATTGAGATGGGGAGGATGTTAATACATTTTTCAGAAAGGCTTTGCAGACTTCAGACACGGGCAGGAAAGCAAGGACGCTATGGGTAACATTAGCATGGACTGCATCCCGTAAATGCCTCTGTGCCAATCTAGCGCGGATGTGGGTTGCCAACAAGCAGCTGGTGGCAGACAATGAAGTCTACAGACCCCATGTAATCCCATGCAAGTCTCTGCTCTGTGTGACAAAGATGTTTATAGCTGCTGGAGTGCCTCATGTCTGATACGTCTTTCAGGAGGGTATTTGCATAGGTCTGTCCTATGTCCTGGAGACCTTGCTCACTTGCAGAACAATTAAGAGTCCCAAATGAAATGTGTCTCATTATGGCATATACTACATTATGCCTCAGGACATGCTGTCGTGAAGGCTGGATGTCAGAACCTTGTTCCAATAAATGATGCCAGTTTCTCTCCATGTCCTGTTAGTGTGGCGAGGTGTGATGTCATGCAGCTGTCTGGAGGTGACGCTGACTCAGCCTGGGCTTCCTGGCACTTTGCCCCTGAAACTCATCACCCCTCAGGATGCATCAGCACCACAGAGTGGGCGATGAGCCTGTGCTTGTCTTATTTCTCTTTCCATGTGCCCTTCCATCCCGTCAAGAGATTAACTTTAGGTATGAGGTACTAAGAAAATCAGCCACTTCTTTTATAATAAAAACCTGACTCCAGGAGTCCTGGTCAGCATTGCTGGCTTTGGGGATTTCATCACAAAATTCAAGCAATTTGTGCATTTTCATTAAAAAAACAGCCACCTAAAAAAGCAGCTCAGCTTTTCAATTATTTAGAGAGGCAAGGTTTTCATGACTTGGAGCACTGGGATGTGAGCTCCAAAGTTGCCAGTGCTAGTGGAAATTTGTTAAAAACAAAATGCATTTTTTTTTTTCTTAAATGAAAAACATATTATGATGAAGCAAAGAAAGTTTAATAATTTGGGGAGAGCTGACTTGTGGTTTGTTGAATGCTTGTAACTGATACAACTGTTCCCCCCTACAACAGCAACCATAGGGGTACAACTGTCCTCCACGTCTCCTCCTAATTCCAGTATGATTTACCCTTCAGCTGGGTACTTGTTATTAATAACTCTAAAAATATAAATCAATGATTTTGTTGTTGTTGTTGTGCAACTTTTAGCTTCATTATTGAACACTTACCAGAAAAGGTCTTCTGGAAATGTTCAAGTTAGCAAGCACAGGTATAAGGATAGGGGGCCCTTTTTCTCTCGGCCCATGGCTTTGCATGACCGCGTAACCTCCTCACCCACATCAGAAATTCCAGCATGAAGTAGCTGCCGCAGCCATCACTTTCTGTTCATCTTCAGATCTTTGTTCAGGCATTCCTAACATGGTGCTTACTTCACTGTCTGCCCCTTTTCCTCTTCAGCTAAAAAGATGTGAAGTGGGATTGATGCTTTCCTATTATTGTTGTCCTGTCCTCATGTTCTGAATGTGCTCTTTGCAGGGATAAACTGAATATCCTCACAGCTGAATACCTCCAGCTTTGCTCCTATGTCTGATTCCCAGCCCTTTTAAGTACTGCTTTCTGTCCGACATGCCCCAAATCTTGTGGTCACACAGCAGCTCCTCTCCCGCTTCCAGCTGCCCTTGGAGCTGCACCGTCCCCAGCCCTGAGACACTACGTCCTCCCCTTTCATGTGAGCTCTGCTGTCCCTTAATACGAGCCCACTCACACACCTCAGCCGTGTGCCCTTGTGCCTTGGCTGAGCCTTTGCGTGGGTCCTACAGGCCTGCATGAAGTAACTGGGAGAGGCCAGTTGCACCCGATGACAGTTTGGGATACGTGCAGCCTCCATGGGGCCTAGGTTCACAATCGGATGTGTTTTGACACCCCCCCCTGCCCCCATGTCGGCGTTTCTAGATGGAGCCTACCCACTCCAACGCAAGCCTCAGGAATTGATTACCCTTTGCCAGGGCTATCATGAGTGCAAACCAGTTATTATTCACCGTGAACTCTGCCTTGCCTGTCCCCTGCACAACGTGACCCCCTTATCAGCTGTGCTTGAAGCAGCTCAGCACCAAGGGAAATCCTGAGCACAGGTAAAACAAACAAATGAGTCCTGAAGATGGGAGCTCCCAGCCACAAAAGACTTCAGTTATAAACTCAGCTCATCCAAACACCTTGAAAATGTCACCAGGCTCCCCAAACACTGCTGCAGCATGTCAAGCCCCATTGTTTGTTGCAGGGAAAACAAAACTTTTCTTGTTTTCCAAGTGATGCCGTTGGAGCCGTTGCAGGGTTGGGGCGGGCTTCATTAGCTATGTGGAGCACCAGGGAAGTCAAAAGGGATGTGGGGAGGCTGGAGGTCAGCAGGCGCAGTGGTGCAGTTGGCTCGCAAGGAGTTGCATTAGAGCCCGACCATGCTGCGGCTCCTGATCCCTTGCCTCATTTTCAGCAAAGGGAGGCACTCCAGCTTTTATAATGTATTGATTAGCAGGGAAAATAACGTGCGTGGCAATGAGGTCTGTAGGCACTCTCTGAGAAACTTTCCAGCCAAAACTAGGTCAGGTTGAAAAGCCTAACATGTGCACTGAAGTGCAAAGGCAGCGAGAGAGATGACTTGTTCCCAGTAATGATATTTTAAACAAAAGGGAAGAGCCGGCATTCTGTTTGTTTAATGGCTGCAAGCTGATCGGATATTTCACTACAGCTGTGTTGTGCTTTTAGACGCTATCACAGTATTTACTTGCAGAGACAGGACAATGAGTTGCAGGCAGAGGCGGGTAGGGAGGATGCTCCAGCAAAAGTAGCTAAATGGTGTGATTTTTCTTGTTATAATTCTGATGCATTGCAGGAACCATTATCCACACACAAAATGAGAGATGCTCCCCTGGCCTTACAGGCACAGTAGCTAAGGCCATTATCTCCATTTTCTGGACAGGGATCTGATACTAATAGAATAAATGACTTGCTACAGGTCTAAAGAAAGTCTTTACCACAACTGTGTACAAAACCAGTGCCATGTTCTTGCATTTTGTCTTCAGTACAAAGTGAATTTAAACAAACTTTATTTAAAAGAGAGGATGGCCAACATGTTTTTGCCACATGTCAGTTGGAGCACCAGAGGTGGTGGTAGTTGGTGCTGGTATATCCACTGGCAGTGGCAGGTCTCACCTCCTTTCTGGGCTGTACACCTTTGCGAAGCAGCATGTGTGGCACTACAGGTACCCAACCTGGCAATTTGGGTTCCTCTGAGATTTTACTCTTCACTAGTGTCTCTTGTTCTAATGTCTCAGCGAAACCCCTCTCCAACCCTGTTGGAGATGTGCAGTCAGAAGTTAGGATGCCCTCAGCAGTCCCCTGGGCACCTCTGGCCCATGTGAACACCTCCTGTGTGACCAGCAGGGGAGAGAGAGAAACACTCTTACAGGGACCAACTCTTCCGCTCCTGAGAAGAGTGTCTACAGTAATATGGTTTTCTTGCTGGGGAATCCGCCTCTGTCTCTGTTGTCTATAGAAAGAGCTTAGACATTTAATTTTTAGATCTGTCTGTTGTACGTTTTTCTGGAAAAATGGGATCTGCTGTATTATTGGTCTCAAATCCTGCTGGGCTGCACCAAGACACTCAGCTGATTTTCTTTAGCAATAGTATTAACATGTAATACTCTCCAAGGGATACTGATAACAGAGTCACCAGAGACATCAAGGATGCTGTGCTGCTTCAGTAATTCATATTCGCTGTGTGCTTTGATGTTTTTGGTGAGAAGGTCTGACAGAGAAGCAAAATATTGTGACTACAGCTGATAAAGGGAGACAAAGGGAATGGATTAGGATCTGGCTTGCTACAGCATTTTGCTCAAGCCTATTCCAGGTAGGCTTTAAGGGAGCCTGCATCACTACGATCTCTGAGTGCCTTCCAGTAATACACTAAGAGATGCTACCAACATCTGCTATCTGTGAGTCATCCTTATTTTCCTCATTTCCCAGAGCTAGAAGAGTATGTGCTTTTAGAAAAGAAATATGCAGCTTTATATCCTATCCAGCATGTGCCTGGGGCCCTAAAATGCTTAGCAGTCTGCTTAAATATATACTAAAACTCTTCATGTTGTTATGATACTTTGGAGTCTGTAGCAAAGATGGTTATCCCTGTGGTATGCCAGGTGGAAAGCCACAGCATAGAGAGACCTCGAAATTCTATCATGCTCGCATGTAACATCAGCATCAGAGTCAAAACCGGACCCCAAGTCTTGTAGTGCCTTGGTGTTGCTTGCTAGGGATGAGCTGGGAAAGCACATTTGGCAATACGTGGCTTTATACAGGGTTGTGGCTGTTCACCAAAGCATTAGTGGGAGATGCCTTGCTTTCTGTGAGCCCAGATATAAAGACGTGATACTGGGATCATTGGGGAAGGTTTCCAGCCTTCTCTTCTCCTTCACCAGACACATTACTGGGGTGACTGCTGCACGGGTTTTTATAGTCTAACTCTATCTGTGGGATGGAGCCATTTTCCTTTCTGACATTAGTTTTGCTTGTGCCAACCTGCAAATGAAGTCAGGGCTGGCAAGGCACCGAGCCTAGCCCCCATCAGAAAATGCTTGCTTTATTTGGTCTTGTTCTAAGTGAAGCCAAAAGTTTACCACATCTTTAAATGTACTGTTCGTTTATCAAGCAGATCCATGAGATGGTTGAAATTTCTCAGGCAAGATGAAGGAGGCTCAGTATCTTATAAATGGGTCAGTTTGGAGCTCTCACTTGTGAATGATGTTTCTAAAATGCTAATCTCATCTCTCATCTCTCAAAATTACACATAATTTATGTTGTGGTTGTTCACTATAACAGTTTAGAAAAACACTTTACAGTTAATTCTGGATGATAAGATTTAGTAAGAGATTTTACACATTGTTATCCTACTCATCTGTTTTGAGTTGTGAATGCAACATTAACTTTTGATTTCTTTAGTAGTTGGACAGCTGGTTGAATAATATTTGAGAGTTTCAAATATACAAGAATCATGAAACGAAGTTTCCTTGGATTAGTAGCCAAGACAATTTTCTGTTGCGGGACTATATTTCTCATTTATCCCATAGACATGTTTATATTATCAATAAAAAATAACTTTGCACCTGAGCTATAGCTCAAAATTCCATTGCCCACCCGCCACCTATGCCACAGGCATAATTTACGAAGTCATAAGATGAGGTCTGCTTAGGTCAACAGACTGCTGTCAATTGATCTGGCTATCAGGCTGATCAGGTTATCATTTCTACAAAGATTTCCTCTGAAATCTTCATAATTTTTTTAACTTTCTGTGTTTCCATTTATTTGTCTATAAAAAAAACCCCTATGACTATTCTGTACCAGATATGAGGCCCTTACTTAACTGAGGTTTGCAAAACACTTTGCGATCTCAGGACAAGAGCATACAGTCCAAAGGCAGAGTATACATGTTTTTCCTTAATTCTAGGGATTTCTTAAATGTGAGACTGTGGGCAGTAGGCACAAGATTGAGGCTATTGAAAGTACATACCTCAACTAGTTGGTTTTCTTTTTGAGATGCTGGCTCCAAGCTGAAAGTAAACAAAAGTTTTCTAAACCAAAAGGATGCCCCAAGGTTGGAGGGGGTCATATGCCATCTTGGGCTCTGCTTCTGTTGCTATTAAAAAGTCACTTGATTGCTTTGTACCTCTCCTTTTTTTTTTTTCCCCTCCTTCTTTTCCCATCCATGATACCTATGACCTTACAGAATAGTTGATTGAGGTCCTTCAAAAAGAAGCAACCATGCTGGGCAGGTTGTGTCCCTTTGACTGCTGCAAAAGGAATCCACGCAAAAAGAAAAACAAGTAAGCCCAAACAACTCATCCTGTGTTAGCACTGCTGCTTGGGAGAAGACCAGCTTTTCTCCTCTGAGCTCAGAAACACTTTTTCTGTAAGTTCATGGTGATACATATTATATCACAGGTAAGGAACATGAAGGTTATGAAGCTGTAAACATTCTCCTGTTCTGAACTACACCCTGGGCTACCTGGGGTCAAATACCTCTACACCTGAAGGTAAAAGGAGATTCTTGCGTTCCCTGATTTTTCCCTCATAACTGATTTGAATGAGGACTGGGTTAAGACCATCTGAGGCACTTAGAGACCCACTGGGGACCAGCAGTGTCTCTGATGCTCTGCAGTGATCATGGCAGTGAACCCTCTTCCCATTGTAAGGGGGGAGCAAGAGGTGCCAGGGAGGTTTCGCTGTATCCATAACAGTGGCATCAAGGAGAGTGGGAGCAAAAGGAAGGACAGGTTCCCTTGCAATGGACTATCTGCACTACTCGTTTCAGGAGGATCCCTCTTTCCCTTCCTTTGTCCTTCCTATCTGGGAGGGGGGTCGCCCTTGTGCAGGTGTCAGTGGAGTTCAAGAAACATTAAGCTGTGCTGGGAGAAACAGGGCAGACTTTTCCTTTTCTAGACTTGGTGGAAAATGCAAATCTCCTATTCTACACTTGTCATGGTACTCTGATGAGGAGGAGAATCACGTACTCTGCCTCACCCATGTTTGCTTGTCTGGATGAATGTCTGAAAATAATAAGCCTTTAACTAGGGGTTCAGCTTCCCAAGTCCCATGATGAGTCTGGGAACTTTCACCCTTCCTACAAAACAGGACACCTCCTGCCCCTCCCCAATAGACGTTGTTGTTGTTATTTTTTGTTATATAGCATGGCAAGTACTTCTGCCTTTAGTATTAAATGCTGTAGCTCATGCACCTTTCAGAAAAAATTATAGGATTAGTCATCATGGGACTGGCCTTATAGATATTAAGATGCTAGCTTGAAAATTCATATTCCCCAAGAGGCCCATTCTTATTAGTGGGCTTAATAACAAATGAGGTCTGAAAATGGTATTCAGACAGTGTACTGTCTTCTACATCAGCTCTTAAAGAAAATCACGTGATTTTTTTTTTTTTTTTAAAGGAATTGTAAAGTGATTCTCTTCCACCTCCTCTGCCATATTACTCTAATATCTCTTGGGAAATACAGTATCAGGATTGCACTGCTGCTGCTTCTCAGAGCCAGTGATGCAGGTAGCCTGGTTTGCCACCTCTGAGGCCCAACAGTAAAATATCTTGCATGTCAGGGGGGGCAGGATCTTTAGAAGGTTGGTATAGGAAAGCAAAACTGAAAATTTGTCCCTAAAGCTTTGGTTTGGCAGTGAGATTCTGCAGCCCTTATTGCTTTCCTTGGATCATAGCTCTGACTCCATCTCAGGTTCACTGCTGTCCCTGCCAATTTTCCTCCGGCTGTTTAAAGAGGATGCACTGATACAGATTATTACTGCATTACAGCCTGAACGAGAGGCAAATCACTGACCTCTATGCATGAGAACGAATCCCTTAGGTGATACAGCTGTTTTGTAGCAGTGGCTATTGTGGAGCACTCTGATGGCGTATGCATTGCCCTGAGAGAGACAGGGCACTGCTGCGTGAAAGGCAGCTCCCCTGCTTCTGAGTCCTGCAGACCTCAGCAGGCACGAATTAGGATGTCTTGGACAGCCCTGCTCCCTGTTTACACCAGCTGCATGTGAAGGGAATCTATTAAGAGCTATTGCTGGAGCAGGATGCAGCGGGCTGCCTCACATCCTGACAGACAGGAGGAGGGACAGCAGCAACACATTTAGCTTGCGACAGTATGGATTTCCTCACATGCTGTCCTCACTTGTTGTTGAACTCACTTTCTTCTGGGGAACAACAGCCTCTCCCAGGTTTGGTCTAACTGGTAGCTAAAATCTAGCATAAACCGAAGTGATCGCATCTGACAGCACCTTGGTAATAAGACCCTGGCAGCAGAAAGGCAAAAGCAACCGAATCTACTCAACTTTGAATTTGTCTAGGTCCTAACTTCCCTGGGGTCTATCAGGCATCATTTGTGCCTCTTTTACGTGCCTTATTTCTCTTAGTCATGGCCAGGACGGGTAAGATGTGGTGCATATGCAGGGCAGACCTTTGGGACCCATCCGTCCCTCCGGTTTGATGGTTCCTGGGAGCTGTGGTCAGGCAGCAGGCAATGAAGCAGGTTCTAGTTTGTGCTATATGACAGTTGCACCTAGCAAAACCCAGGCACAAGCTAGTAAATCGTATTTCAAGGTGACCAAAATATAACTTTTGGGTCCCCCAAGGATCTGTGTCACTATTGGTTTTAATGAATGGTCTAAAACGGGATCATAGGCAGCAAATATGATGGCAGCATAAAATGATTAAGAGCAATAAAAGCTGAAGGAGAAATGACAAAACCAAGAGGGACCTAATAAAGCTGGATAAATGGGCAATGCACTAGCAAATGAAATGCAGCGTTGTAAGAAACTTACACCAGAAAGAATGAGGTTAACTCTTTTTATGCATTCTTGAGTTCTGCATTTTGCTCTGAAGAGATCTGGGCTCTTGACAGGCAGCTTAGAGAGCTGCTACTCAGAGCCCAGATGCGATGACCAATGCAGTATAAGAGATGGCAGGTCATGCAATCTACCTAGACAAGACAGAGATGCATGGTAGGAAGGGAAAAGGAAAACATCAGAGACTGTAGTGTTTGCCCATGGTCACGCATAAAACCAAATGTAGAGCAGAGGACTTGAGAATGTCATGCCTAGGGCCAGAATCTGAAGCGCATGGATAAATCCCCAGAGGCCAGGCCATTAGCTGAGAGCGAAGCACCTCCAGAGGGCTGTAGCATCATACAGATGGCCAAGTCAGGGGGAATGAATCACTCTTTGTCTAGGTCTGTTAGTTAGAGAGCGAGCTTAGATGGGTTGCTTAGGCCATATGCTCTATTTTTAAGTGGCTGGAATTAGTAAAATGTCTAACACACTCTCTTATTTTTTCTCCTGAACCATTTATTTTCAACCATGGCTGAGACTAGGGGGATTGTTCCTGGATGGTAAATCCTTTTGCTTTTGCCTGAGAATTGGCAGCTGTGGGGGAAAAAAAAAGTCATCAGAGGAACAAAATGAAATTAATAGTGATAAAAGCTCTAGGCACTCAGACTGGCCTCAGAGCACAGGGGTACTGGGGACACTGGTGAGGGCATATGGGATCTTGTTCTGGCCCTCTGGCTTTTCTGCCCTTACACCAGGGCAGTGGGCAGAATGTGGGTACCACTCAGAATTGGGGCTGTCACTTGGAGGTGTCTGCTGGTGTGGAGAAGGCCAGTCCCTCCACCGTGGCGGGCTGAGCACCCTGGCTTAGAGTCTTCTCCCCTCTTCTACTTTGGGCCAGGCCTCCTGAGCCCTGATGTGTGCATAGGTGGATCCTTTTAATATCTCATCAGTAAAACCAGAGCCATTTGTTTGTGGGAGGGTGATAGATACAAGTGTTGGTTGTTTGCATAGAGATTTCACAGACTGCAAAAACACTGTCACCTGTTCCAAAAAACTGAAAAAAAAAATAAAAGCTGGGCTGCCAAGTGCCTACGAGACACCAGCTGGTAAGTGTCACAGCACCAAGCTGTCTGACTGTTGACTGGGCTCACAAGCCGAGGCAAACTTGGGGATAATCAGATAGCCTAGGGGTGGCGTGCAGCTTGGGAAGGTGGGTTCCGAGCCCGATCTTCCTGCAGGCTCCCCTGTGGTGCGAGTGCCAGGGCCTGACACAAGCGCTGCTGGTCCTTCCCCACCAGGTAATGCACACTTGGGGAAGCTGGTCTCAGCTGCTGCACAGCAGAGGCCACTGCTGCGGGCTTCTGTGGAGTAAAACCAGACTTTGAAGCAGCTTTTCCTGGAAAAACCCTCAGTAATGCAGTAGGCATCTTCAAGCGGAAGGCAATATGATGCTGGACTGCATTTCTACCCCCCTTCATCCCACTCTGCCTGCAATGGGAGAAGCGAAGCATTGTGGTATCAGGACACGAAGAACTTCATGTTACTGTAGACTGTGACTAAAGGGAGAGACAGTAATGGTCTGAAAATACCAAACTGTAGCTCTACAGAGGGACAAACGTATCTATGTGCATTGCAGGCTTGTATGGCAGCAAGGGATACTTGCCTTATACTTCCCAGGAAAGGCTTTCAATACGGAATATATTGATGCAGTGGAAGATTGCCTGGAAAGCTTACAGAGCCTTAACAGCTGGGGGTTTTAAGAATAAACAGGCACCTGCCTAAAATACATAAACTTGATGATTAATTCAAACAGGGAAGTGGTGGAATAGACGTCCTCTCTGTCTTCGTTCCTGCCCTCTGTTCTGTGATTACTGTGGCGTCAGGAGATGAGGAAGCTTTCAGAAGCCTCAACGCCATTTTTGCGTGCTGTACACCACTTCCTTGATCATGGTGGTTACACTTCTTTGTCTAGTGTCATAAAATCAATATGATATGTGAGAGTAAGTGCTACGGGATGAGTAAAAGAATCATTACCACATAATTTTCAGTGCTCTTTCTGCAATGGGGTAAGGCAGGTTCAGGTGATAAGCCGAACCCATGGCATATTATGTTTGTGAAGGCAGAGATTTTCATCATGCCAGATGAGCAAATGTTTGAGAAGTCACTAAAACTTTTTTTTCCTTTCTGGCTGCCTGGATCTCAAGGGGTGCATGACTTCCTACAAGTCTGTGGAAACAAGGCCCCTGCCTTAAATTAGTACACCCTAAGATGAGGCTAAGTAGAGGCAGCAGTGTTTTGCGCACTTCTGCAACAGGAACTGAGCACAGTATGCACATGGTAACAGCGTGGTAACTGCGTGGTTATGTCTGCACCTCTATTTTCTGGGCAATCTGAGATGGAGAGAGTCCTTAGCTAGAAAGAAACCTGTAAATGTCATTGCAGACTCTTCTGCTTTCAGAAGCCTTTCGCTGCCTTCCGTGAAGCTTGTGTTAGTGGCATTTCCCTGGCTATTCCTATTTACAGATGCAAACAAAACAAGATCCAAGCTCAAAGCTTTGACTGCAGAGTAAGCATGACCATAAATTGATACTGCATGTTACAGTCTGCCATGTCTCTGAAAGCAGGAGATTCTGTCAGGGCTGTGTAACTGGTTTCCAAGCTGCTCAATGCCCCAGCCATAACGTTTCAAAAAAATCAGCCAAGACTTTCTTTTGACTTCAGCATGGTTGGCATAGAAAAAGTAACTAGTCTGGTGGGCTGCACTTGGGCTGATTCACTGCTAAGGCCAATGTCCAAGTGAATGCCAATAAAAGAAGTGTACCATCTGCTCAAACCTGCAAACGGAAGGCTTGTCTCCTTGACACGATGCTGATGAATCATTTCTTCTTGATGCTCAAGGCATGTAAAGCCATAGACAAGCACTAACTGCTGTCTTGCAAAGTAGTCAATAAATTGCCATCAGACTTTCCCTTCTGTTTAACTTTTATTAAAAGAGGTGCTAAGGTACTGTACTGTATGCAGTACATCATATTTATTACCAAAATTAACAAATATACAAAACTTATACATGTAATTTTCTTACATCCATTTATTGGTCTATAATACTGCATTTGTTCAAGTAGGTTATCTACAGTATGTAAACATCCCTTGGATTGACCTCACACAGATTAGGAAAGCCCATCTAACCCATGTAGTTACCAAATATAGCTTTTTCTTTTTTTAAAATTTATTTGGCTTTCATTGGTAGAATCTAATCTTCACATTTGGCACATGGAAGAGACATCTACAGTGCAAAAGAGGCAGATTTTCTGGTTTTGTTCTGAGCAGTTTAGCGGAGTCATGGTTTTAAAGAGCTGAGAACAAATTTACACAAACTTGATAGGAGATGGATTAGTGTTAATGCTCATAGATCAGCCATTAAACTAGAGCAGAAATTCAAAGCCTCTTCCCCAGCCCGCTCGGCCAGGTGGAAAAAAAACCTCAGCCTTGTTTCTAAAGGATCAAAAAAAGGACTCTGTTAGCAACAAAGAGGGGAGCTTTAGTTGACAAAGAGCCCTATGAGATTCCAGTGCCAATTTTATGCTTTGTGGGTTTTTCTTTTTTCCCCTCTTGGTTAGCAAGCAATTTTTTTTCTTTTTTAATGGGGGAAAAATAACTGGTGGGGAACCACTTTTCTATGCCGGCAATTTCTCAGTGAGTCGGAGATTACAGTTGGGGTTTACAGATCTTTGAATCCAGATGCATAGAGCTCAGTAAGCTGCCGTGTACAAGGGAGAGAGAGAACGAGGGTGGGGGGGGGGGGGGAGAGAGTGTCATTATATTCCAGTCGTGGAGCTATCCAATTTTGCTGTAAAAAAACAGGAAAAAACTTTCTTCCTTCTGCTTCTCACTGTTTCAGAAGTGTGACTTAATTTAACTGAGTAAAGCTGATCCAGAGAGACCTTCATTCGCACCCTTCTTCCCATTCTCACCCAAGCACCGTATTGCTATTTTTCAGGAGGCCTCACCCATGTCCGTGGAAGCATCTGATGAGAATGGACCTAACCGGACACTGTTTCCTGTGGAAACCCCTCTGCTATTCCTTGTCCGTTACCACAGAGCCCCGCTGCTGTCCGTGGCACCGTACATCTCAGCCAGCTTTTTGAAGCGCGGCCCCCAGTCTGTCAGGTAGTCATAGCTCTGGTCTGAGTCTGTCGTCACCGACTGTAGGGAGCTGAGCGACTCCGCCACCGAGCCGTTCCCTTCAAACATGTATGTCTGGAGGGAGTCGAAGGGAGGTGCCCACAGGTCCATGTCGGCTTCGTACAGCTTGGCGAGCACGTAGTTGTGGACGTTGTTGTCCATGACGCATGCCTGAGGTACGTATCGGGAGAGGCTCTCTATTTCGGGGAGCATGTCCTGCCGGTTTTTTACCACCAGCTGGGCCTCCCGCGGGTTCCACATGGCGGCAATATCGAAGGCCTCTGTATCCTCCTCCCCGCCGCCCTCGTCGTCGTACCTGACGATGTTCTCGTGGATGTTCTCCTCCTCATCGATGATGTACGGCTGCTTCCGCTGGCGCCGCATGGAGAGGATGAGGAGCACCAGCACTGTGGGAGGTAACAGAGACACAGGGCTGTCAGCGAGGGGGCATCTCTTGCAAGGCCTTCAGACTCTCTGCTGCCTTGTTTTCCCCTTGGTGAGCCCAGCCAGCCCCTTGGACTTAATGAACTGTGGTGTTTGCGGGCGGAGGGGTGCAGAAATCCCCTCCCCCAGTCAAAATTAGTAGCTTGAGATCCTGCTAATCTGTTTCTTCTCTCACCTTAATTCTTAACTCTCAGTGATGCTTAGGATATCTCTATCCAGTGGTGCTTGCTGGTGCACTGTGGAGATACTTGAGCTACTTTTAGGCTAGCCAGATCACTAATGGTTTATCTGCAGTGGCACACAGCTCCATAGAGATAATTTTCTCCTGCTGCGTGGCTGGGTTTTGCAGCCTGCTTTGGGGATACCTCTTGGGCTGGGCGCTGCATGTGCCCTAGGCGGATGGTGCCGAGGCACTGCGGTGATGTGTCTGCCTACATGGCAAAATGCAGAGTTAGCCCCTTAGTCTGCTCCAAAGCGTTCTTGTGTTTATCTGCAAGGCACTGCCTTGGGCTGGGTAGAACTACTGCTGGTTGCTCTGCGCTAACGAGATGCAGATGCTTCTTAGCATGGGGAGAAGTGGTCATACAGGCACTGGAGGCCTTTACTATGGAAAATATGCTGTCACCTGGTAACTGTATTTCCAGGGCTAGAACTCAGCAAAGGTTTTGAATGCTGAAATTTTGGACTGAGGTATCCAGGCTCCTTTGCAGGGCCAGAATTGAGGCACTTTCAAAGAATTTTTCCTGCATTCTACTCCACTGCTCCTCAAAATGGTTCCTCTGAAATTTCAGGGAATGTGTATTTTGAACTAGTATCTCATGACTCAAGAGAATGAATGAGGGAACTGAAGTTCCTTTGATACCAACAGCTAACAGGGGACATAGAAGGCCTGGGCAAGGAAAGGATGAAATTTATTTGTGGAGACAGAACACGTGCAAGATGCTTGGCCCCTTTAGAGCAGAACAGGCACCATTAAAATGTAGTGTCTCAAGGAAAAAGGATGGAGGTGGGGGTATCTCCTGCCAAAGGACAAGAGGTGGAACTGGACTTGTCACTCCTGTTTTCTGCAAGAGCTTATGATCAGAAACAGCTGAGGATGAGAAAGTAACTTGTCCACTTGTCCACAAGAGCCACAGTTCTCTGTACTTCCTCCTGGCATACCCGTTTCAGGAAAGCAAGGCCATACCAGACACCCTAGTCCTTTGGGGATCTGGCAGAAATATTTGCAGGCCATATTTTTCCCCCATTCCTAGACCCCAGGGTCTGAAGTCATATGGAGCTGACTATACCATCTGGTCCCTGATTTGTCCCTTTAAGTATGTGTGCGTCTACATATAATATATACATATAAACAGATATGTGTGTGTGTGTCCTTCACCTTCAGTGGATCAGCAACCCCCTGGCCAGAACCCTTTGTCCCCTCCCAGGAAGCAGCCAAGGGTTTACCTAGCAGGACAAAGATGCAGGCGAGGATTGCAATGAGTGCCCCTCTGCTCAGGCTGACGGGGAGCACGTAGGCTTCCGCGTTGCAGGACATGACCATGCCATCGTCGTCGCAGCTGCACACGTGCACGGTGAGTGTACCCGTGCTGCTCAGCACAGGGCGGCCGTTGTCGCTAATCAGGATGGGGAGGTAAAAGGTGTTCTGCTCATGCTGTCTGAAGCCAGAGCGCCTTGTCAAAATCCATGCCGTGTTATCTAGGGGTAGAAAAATAAATCGTGAGAAGAGCTTATATGCAGAGAAAATATATTCAGCTGAGAAAGAAGGTTAAAAAAAATCGTCCCTAGACCCACATCCATTTGTCTTCTCTCTTTGTTTTTTATCAGTTTGTCATTAATCAGCATTTTGCCTCTGCCTCCCCTGTTCCAGTATCTTCTCAGGTCATAGCTCCAAACCTGCAAGGCATACGCACCTTATCAGTTGCCTTTACCCCTTATGCCATAAAGGGCAAACTCACAGCTTTCAGATTTAGCTAAAAGAGCTTTCAGAAGGCAGGACAGAAACAAACCGTTGAAGGCAACTTGTAGTCACTGTTTGTTCATGCTCAGCAGCTTTTCTAGACCTCACTCTAAAGTGCTGCCACGATTTTGGAGATGGTAGTGTGTAACCCTTGTTGACATGTTAAGGTTCTCTTTATGTTTTGTGATACGTGGCTTGGCCATCTGCTTGAGGCAACAAGGAGACAAAGGAAAAAACCAGCTTGCTATCCTAGAGCAATAGTGAGTTGAAAATTTGCAACTAAACATATTTCAGTGAAATACATGCAATTTCATTGTCACTTCTGCCATTGAAAACAGTCTGAATGTTTCACGTCATGATTGTCGGAATTATTCTGCTTTGATTTGACCATCCTGCTTCATTTTGTGTGACTGCCTGTTTTTTATAAAACTTGAATCACAGTGAATCAAAATGATGCTGCTGAAACAAAATAGTAAGAGTGACCTAACAGCCAGTTGCTGTTGGTCATTTCAAGGGAAATTCCTACCTTTGTGGCTTTTTCCTCCATATTCAGCATGTTTTTTTTAAAATGTCAGGATTTCCCAGTGGCATTTGAATTCCTGTCTACCCCCTCCCTCAAATTCCTCAGACTGTGCACGAAATTTCCTAATCAGAAAGAAATTGGATTCGGGAATTTGTTCTTCTCAATTCTCATCTCAGGAATGCCAAAGCAAAATCTTTGGAGATCAGTGATGATTTTGTCAGTGCTGACTTTCAGGCTTTTTGGCCTCAGAGACTTTTGGAAAGCGCAAGACTGAATGTCTCCCATGTGATCCAGGCCACCAGGGAGTCTAAAGGAACCTGCAGGAAAATTGGCCCTTCTTACAAACATGTCTGCAAATCCTGGGCCAGCTAAGATAAATGGGGAACACGGGTACTTTTTCTTGTTGGCAAACCTACAAAGTCTGACCTCCTGTGGTGATGCTGTGGGATTTTTGGGAGCTGAGCTTCATGTAGTTTCTTTTCTACTTAGTTTTTTTCCCCTGTCCCTTTGGTTCAAAAGAGGTCACAATCTGGCCATCTGCATCTCCAGGTTGTTACCAATGGACGTTTGCTATGTTTGGAAATGTGGGATGCCAATCAGCTCTTCCCAGGTGGGTTGGCACAATGGAGCTGCTGCCTGGAAATGGCAAGAAACCTTCTGATCACAAGTAGACTGTGAAAAAACCCAAAATATCAACAAGGGATTGTTCCGTTTCCTTCTTATTTCCCTGTCAATTCACTGCTAAAATTTAAATCTTGGGTGATTTTCTTCAGTGCACAGACTCAGGCTGCGTGCAGGTCAATCAGTTGTATTATCTGCTGTAATCTGAACATCAGAAGTGATTTGATGGCTTTTAGGAGTGAAATCAGGAGTGTTATATACAGCCAGCTATGGATTATATCTAAACTCAAGCTCGCCTTGCTAGACTTGCCTGCTAGACTTAAATTATGCTCCAAGTTCCATACTTCGTGCTGCACATCTTATGGCATCAGGCAGTACTGGTGCACAGTATTGCGTATTGGGATGTCAGGCTCCACAGTTCACATGATTAGTTCACATTTGTGACATGTTTTTAAAAGGAATCTCAGGGTCTTTTATTTCTTGCATGTCAATGAAATTTCAAGCTTTTACTCTGAAAGATTCTGAAGCGTGCGTGCATGTTAGTATGTGACTATATAGTGAAAATGTAGTGTCTTGTTAAATCATGTGATCCCAAGAGCTGGAGCTTTGTGGAAAAACCACCAGGTGCAAGATGAAATCACCAAAGTTGCTTAAAACTGGTGATATGTCACCACCCTTTGACATACCATGCAGCTCGGAGTATGTGCAGTGGGTGTGGACAGACATAGATGATTTTCAGGAATGTGTCCCAAAACCCAGCAGAGAGCAGCACCCTGCAGCTACCACAGCTCCTGGGCAAGGGGTGTGCTGTGGATGGGAGCCCTTGCCTCCTGCAAACCTCCCCCTCCTCTCTCTGCAGGCACATGTAAGTGCTTTCTCTCCCTCGGGCTGTTTATGTGCCCTCTAGTGTGTGTTCCCCAGCTACTAATACCACATCTTTTCATCACTGGGCCTGTTTTAGCATGAGAAAAAGTAGCCCAAAGGGCAGAAAATGGCAAAGTGCCTGGATTTATGCTGTGTCAATGGAAATGTCTGAGTCAACAGTGTAGTAGGTTGAATTTCTCTTTCCTGGGTGAAAGACTCACTCTCTTTAACCTACAATATAAGTCACAAGTTCTATTCAGGTGACAGGAAACTTTCATTTTAAGTAAAATTGCTCTTTGTGAGGGAAAAAGACTTCATTATTCTGAACTGGTCATGCTTTGCCTGTAAAAGAAGTCACGGGCGGTGAACCTGACTGAAGCTGTGCAAAATCAGCTAGTGAGAGATCTCAAGTGATTTTAACCATAATTCTTTTTTTTTTCAGGCCAAAACCAAGTTTCTATAATCAAATATTGAAAGATATATATGTGTGCGTGTGTATATATATATTCTTGCTGTGATGTGCTGACCATATCACCCAGGTCTTAAATGTTCTTCATGATAAAATTCTCTCGGTGACTCATGATAAAATTCTCTCAGTGATTCTTGACATTATATTTTGGACCTTTTGTTTTGTTTTGCTTTCTACTAGGCAGGCATCCAAATCACCCCTAAAGAATCGCTCTACCTGTTACTCTGCAACTGCAGTATGCTGGTGCCAAAGCTTGTTGCGTGACTCATCAAACCCAATGTGATTTGATGTGTTACTGCAGTGCGAAGGATGTGCTGGAATGTGATGCAGCATGGCAGAAACCGGAACACGCAATTTTCTTCCAAATTTGATATCTGCTAAGCCCCAGCCATCAAGAGAAGAGGGCTCTTGAGGACATGAAAGCCCCATTATGTTAAAAAAAAAAAGAAAAAAAAAAAAAGAGAGCAAGCATGATAAGAATGCACAATATTTTTCCAACACAACTTCCAACACAGCATCTTTGGCTTGCAGAGGGCTGGTTGGCAGCACTTAGCTGCAGCGCTGAGCGGAGGTACTGAAGATTGCAGCATGGCGGGTCCCGCGCCTGTATGATCAGCGGAAGGTGAAAGCCATGCTTTCTGCGGGCATGCAGGGTGGTGTCTTCATGTGGCTGCGAGAGCAAGCCATGGAGCACCTCCTTCCTGCAGTTTTCTGCCCCACTGGAAGTGATGTACCTCCCTGGAGAGGTCAGGGGAATTAACCACTGTGTAGGTCCGATCCCTGAGATCGGAGCTAACCCACCGCTCTTCTCACAAGAAGGGCTTGGTTTCTTTCTGCATGCATCTGTGCAAGAACTAGGGATGATTAGCCCAGAACTTCTGTTAGTTTTAAAAAACTAATTGTAATAATTATGAATAGCTAGGAATAATATAAAGAAATATTTCACCAGGAGCAGGAGAAAGAGCACAAGGAAGCAGGCATTACTGACACCACTGGCTTGAGGAAGGGGTCACATTTTTTTCTTGGGGGTATTCAGCTCACCATTTTTGCGCTCTGCCAAAGCGTGAGGTAGATCACAGTTTTAGGGAAGGAAGAAATATCTAGAAAATTTCCTAGGACAAATTTAAATGCAATGGGGAGGGCTGCCAGAGGCTTCCAACGAGAGGCCTGGCGGTGGTATGACACTGAAGCCTGCACCCATTAAAATGGCTACTCTCTTCATCAGTTCCTGGTACCCGGAGACGGAGTACAGCTGCTAAGGGTCAACAGAAGATCAGCTCAGAGTTTAATTTGGAAATACCTTAAGCTTATTTCATTGTTCATCCCATTTGTACAGCAAGCTTCTTTTGCCAACTTTTTCCCAGCATAATCTCATCTGGGTTTAGAAGCGGGGGAAGATGGCTTGCCAATGCCCTGCATCAGTAACCAAAGAGATGGGAGACCCCAGCTCAATTCCCTGCTTCATCACATGTATCCTGTACAGTCTTGGGAAGCCATTTAGGCCCAGGTCTTTGCAGATACTTAGACGTCTTTTGCCCACCGATTTTACTGAACTCAAAGGGAACCAGGCGTGTAAGTAGCTTAATTTCTCCTTGCCCCGGATCCCCGTCTATGAAGTGGAGAACAATAGGATTTCTCTGTCTGCCAGAGATATGTGGAGAATGAATAGACTGAAGTAGTTCTCAGAGACTAAAATGACAAGGGCCAAAGAAATATGTAAAACAGCTCATCAGAATGCAAGCTGTGATCTATCTGTTGCTCAGTATAAACCAAGGGTTTAGCTGTTGCCAGGAAGGCTGCATGTCTTGCAGTTTCTCTTACTCCTGTACTGGACAACCACGTAATCTGTGCGATCGCTAATCTTCATAACTCCTTCCCACAGCCTGGGAAGCATTGCTGTCCTGTGCCCGCGTGCACAGGCTGTGACGAGCAAGGTGGGTTCTGTTTCTTGTCTTGCCACCCTGTGGCACACAGTAGAGCTAACCCCTCTGTGACTAAGTCATATCATTTATATAATCCTTAGTGGTCCCTAGATGAAAATATAAATATAAATTATTGTCACCGAAATGACTACTGCTCTCTGAATTGCCAAGGCAGTAAATTGAACCTTAATGTGTATATTTCAAATAGTCAGTGGTTTGATACTTAACGTTTTTATTTCAAATTTGTAACCAATAGTAACCTAAGCTTCTTGTGATATATATCTCCTGGAAAACTGGTATTTTACAGAGAGTGGGAGGCACAGCCATTCAGTCACTGCTGTCACTATAAATTATTGCAAGTATGGCCTTAGACAGAAAAAGTGCATCTGACGCTGGGATTTTTGTGAGCTTCTCTTTTTAGAACAATGCCTTGAGGATGAAATGAGCCTCATTTGCCAAATGTTTTAGCAATAGCTCTGTTTTATTTGTTCACTTATTTTGGCAATATATATTCAAAACTAAAAAAAAAGAGGGAGACAATGGGAGAGAGAGAAGGGGATAAAAATATAAGAAATTTTGGGAGAGGCTTCAGGGACACTATAGAAAAAAAATTGCTTTGGGGGTGAAAAAGCATGAGCATGCTGTGGAGGAAGGCTCCGGACTCTGCAAGCAGTATGTTTTAAAGCATTTGTTCGGTTAATGAAGGCAGGGGCTTCTTTGCTAGCCTCTGTGTTGCTCTTTCATATGCCTGCAGAGGCACAGGTAGGGGCCTATGGAAGGAAGTGTGACAAGTAGGCACATGTGGGAGCAGGGGCAGGCACTCTGCCACAGATGCCACAGGTGGCCAGTCTTTCTCCCTGTTTATTCTGGATTTGTGGTACTTCACACTCTAAGCTCCTGCTGAAATCCAGTCCCTTCACACTGGCTTTCAAAGCTCTGCACCACGTCACTCAAGGTCATCCCTCTTTCCCAATGAAGGCTGGTGTGGACCTGACCTCAGCACCGTTGCCTGTGTATTGGGTTTGTGTAGCAAGGTCTTGGTAGTTAGGGGGCTACAGGGGTGGCTTCTGTGAGAAGCTGCTAGAAGTTTTCCCTGTGTCCACTGCTGGCCAAGGCCAAGCCAATCAGCGACATTGGAAAAGCCTCTGTGATAACATATTTAAGAAGGAAAAAAAAAATGGCTGCAACTCAGTAGCCAGGGAGAGAAGAGAAGTGAGAGGATGTGAGAGAAAACAGCCCTGTAGACACCAAAGTCAGTGAAGAAGGGGGAGGAGGTGCTCCAGGGGCAGGAGCGGAGATTCCCCTGCAGCCCATGGAAGCCCATGGGGGAGCAGATATCCACTGTAGCCTGTGGAGGACCCCACGCCGGAGCGGGTGGATGCCTGAAGGAAGGAGGCTGTGACCCTGTGGGAAGCCTGTGCCAGATCAGGTTCCTGGCAAGACTTTGTGGACCCGTGGGGGAGGAGCCCACACTGAGGCAGGGTTGCTGTCAGGATTTGTGACCCCGCAGGGGACCCACGCTGGAGCAGTCTGCTCCTGAGGGACTGCACCTCATGGTAAGGATGGACCCATGCTGGAGCAGCTTGTGAAGAACTGTAGCCCATGGGAAGGACTCACATTGGAGATGTTCGTGGAGGACTGTCTCCTGTGAGAGGGTGTATTGGGTTTCTGTGGCAAGGTCTTGGTAGTGGGGGGGCTACAGGGGTGGCTTCTGTGGGAAGCTGCTAGAAGTATTCCCTGTGTCTGCCGCTGGCCAAGGCCAAGCCAATCAGCAACAGTGGAAGCACCTCTGTGATAACATATTTAAGAAGGGAAAAAAAAACCCGTCTGCGGCTCAGTAGCCGGAGAGAGAAGAGAAGTGAGAGGATGCAAGAGAAAAAAGCCCTGCAGACACCAAGGTCAGTGAAGAAGGAGGGGGAGAAGGTGCTCCAGGCGCCGGGCAGAGATTCCCCTGCAGCCCGTGGTGAAGACCGTGGTGGGGCAGGCTGTCCCCCTGCAGCCCATGGAGGTCCACGGTGGAGCAGATCTCCACCTGTAGCCCGTGGAGGACCCCACGCCAGAGCGAGTGGATGCCCAAAGGGAGGAGGCTGTGATCCCGTGGGAAGCCTGCACCAGATCAGGTTCCTGGCAAGCCATTGCGGACCCGTGGGGGGAGGAGCCCATGCCTAAGCAGGTTTGCCGGCAGAACTTGTGACCCCACAGGGGACCCAACGCTGGAGCAGTCTGCTCCTGAGGGACTGCACCCCGTGGAAATTATTGGCCCATGCTGGAGCCGTTTGTGAAGAACGTAGCCCATGGGAAGGACTCACGTTGGAGAAGTTCGTGGAGGACTGTCTCCCGTGAGTGGGACCCCACATTGGAGCAGGGGAAGAGTCCTCTCCCTAGGAAGAAGCAGTGGCAGAGACAACGTGTGATGAACTGACCTCAACCCCCATTCCTGTCCCCCTGCGCCGCTGGGGGGAGTGTGTAGAGGAGCTGGGAGTGAAGTTGTGCCCAGAAAGAAGGGAGGGGTGGGGGGAAAGGTTTTTTAAGATCTAGCAGTTTTTCTCCTCTCCTTCTCTGATTTTGATTGATAATAAATTAATTATTTCTTTCAAGTGGAGTCTGTTTTGTCCATGATGGTAACTGATAAAATGATCTCTCCCTGTCCTTATCTCGACCCATGAGCCCTTTTGATTTACTTTTTCTCTCCTCTGTCTGGTTAGAGGGGAGTGATAGAGCGGCTTTGGTGGGCCCCTGGTGTCCAGCCAGGGTTAAGCCACGACAGAGGGACCCCACACTGGAGCAGGGGAAGAGTCTTCCCCCTGAGGAGGAAGAAGAGGCAGAGACAATGTGTGGTGAACTGACCCCAACCCCCATTCCCATCCCCCTGCGCCGCTGGGGGGAAGTAGGTAGAGAAAACTGTGAGTGAAGTTGAGCCCAGGAAGAAGGGAGGGGTGGGGTGGAAGGTGTTTTAAGATTCAGCAGTTTTTATCCTCTCCTACTCTGATTTTGATTTCATCAAGTTGAGTGTTTTGCCCGTGATGGTAACTGGCAAACAATCTCTCCCTGTCCTTATCTCGACCCATGAGCCTTTTGATCTACTTTTCTCTCCCCTGTCCAGTTAAAGAGGGGAGTGATAGAGTGACTTTGGTGGACTCCTGGTGTCCAGCCATGGCAGACTGTGATGGTTTGACCTTGAAGAATCTCTATCAGCAGGAGTCACGTGAAGGCCTGCCATGGCTGGGCTTTTCTGCAGGCTCCAGAATCACCACAGTGTCCCCAAAAGAAGCCAATTTCCCTGGTTAGGATACTCGAATGCCAGCACTTTGCCATGAGCCTTCCCCCTGGTGTTTCAGGCTCTGCATCTCCTCCCTCCTTCCCTCCCTCCCTTTCCTAGGGAAACGAGGATGTGCAAAGAGGAAGAAAAAAAAAAAAAAAAGCGCCTGGGGGAAAAGACTGGAAGAGTACAAGAACCTTCCCTTTCTGTGCCTGGGAGAAAACATGAAGAGTACAAAAAAAGAGCAATGTAATTCTCTACAGATTTGTCTCCTAGTTCCAGTTGCTATCCTACCTTTAAGCGTCTCCTTTGGAACGAATGTAATTTCCACTCTGGTAATCTGAGATGCCTGCAGCCTGACCTCAAGACCTGAATTTGCACAAAACACTGGCACATTTCCTCAAAGAAGAGAAAGGGACCTATTGCTAGAGAATATTTATAGAGAAGAAAATATCATATAACCTTCAAGTGTATTAAGTAATATGTCATTTTATCACTGCCTTTAAGGAGCAGGTGTCACTTGGTATTATTTGAAATGGCAGTCTTATTGCCCACTGTAAGTCACGGCCTCTCAAGTCCAGCTCAGGCATTAGAAATTAGAGCAGCTAACTGTCTGTGTCCACTCTGATTACCTTGATTGTCCCTTAGAGTAAAGTTGGGGTTGTTGGCTGCCTCCGGAGCCAGGCTGTAGTAGAAGTGCTGACCCTCCTGTGGGTCATCTTTGTCGATAGCGCTCACTGTCTGGATCAGCTACAGGATATGAGAACAAAGCAGAAACAGGTGAGGAGCAAATTATATATAATATAAATAAACAAACAGACAACATATATATTTTTTATATATAAATATGAGCGACTGGAGCATTTGAATAAAACTGTCTTGCAGAGGTACAATAGATAAATCAAGAAGAGACTCAAAACCTTGCAGGCTTCATTTATTTTGCTGTGATCATGCAAATCACTTTCAAACAAAGGAGGAGATAGTTTGCTTCAAATAACAGACGCTTTTCTCTCATGCATCCCTATCTTCTGCTGCTTGTTTCTTTTTTTGTTTGAAGGCCCATGGTGTTCAGAAGATTCATTGTGCACTAGAGAGCTTGTGAGAAAGCCCATACTTATTTTCAGCTTTGTTTTGCAGGTAGAAAGGGACTTCAGGTTGATTATTTTATCACTCTTAATTTTAAATCAATTAAATTCTCCCCAAGATGTCAGTGGAAAAGAAAGAGAGAAAAGGCACCCATGCAGGCACTCTGCATATGCAATAAATAACACCAGGGAAAGAAACTAAGACAATACTGAATCCAGAAAGAGATTTGTCACCTCACCTATAGAGACTGAGTAAAGTAGGTCTAACAGCTTGAAGCACAGTGAGCTATAGCTCTGTCTGAATAAACATTCTGACATCTTTTTAGACAAGGAATAAATCTTCACCTGGATTTTTGCATTCAAAAGTTATTTTTGGATTCAAAGGCAAATGACAGACCCATGAAGTCTTATTCACCACCTTAAAACTGATTTCAGAACTTTTCAAAATGTGGCAACAGAATTTGGCTTTCTCCACTGAAGGAAGTAGTCCAAATCAGCCTGCATTTCTTGGCAAGCTTATTATTTAGGACACTCACCCTTCAAAACCAGGGGAAAGGCTAGGGAATGATTTCTGTTCGCTATCTTATTAAGGACATCTGTAAATTAGTGAGGTGAAATTATCCTGAATGTGATAGTTGTGAGGACAGTTGTCCCAGCAGTGAGTTGCTATTTCATTCTGCTTCACAGTAAGCTGGGAGAAGCTTCAGGGAACACACAGGGATATTGCTAGTACATTTTTTCCCTCGCAGTTCCTGAGTGGTGCATCTATGTGTTTAGACTGTGTTAGTCAGCTTTGCAGCTAGGAGACACAAGTCCCCACCGTGGACCCTGGGTGGTGAAGCACCAGGTTGCCTCCCCACAAGCGATCAGCAGCAGAGCTTGCACCAGCTCCATCGAGGGAGAGCTCATGTCCACCTGTGACATGGGCAGACCTTGTTCAAAGGCTTTGATGGGGTTTTGGATGGAAGAGGAGCAAAGAGGCTTCACCGCTGGCTTGGAGGTTCTGGTTTACAGAGTGTGGAGCAGGAAGTCCTGTGTGGTCTATGACTCTCTGTCATCTCCATGTTCACAGCAGAACAGGTTCAGTTTGGCATCCCTTTGAAGCTGATGTGGTATGTTGTGTGCAGCTCTTGGAAGTCCAGGGGTGCTTAAGGCTCTTATAAATAGGGTCTTTTAACAGCGAGCCTTGTCTGTCATGCGTGGGCCGGGCTGACTCGGTGGCATTTCTCATAACACTTCTCTCTTTGTTGCTGCTACAGGACACACCAGGTGTTTGCCTGATGGCACCTGCTCAGGAGAAGGCCTTATTTCAGCCATGAAGTGTATTGCACAGTGAGCCTGGAAACTACTGTGGGAGAAAACAGAGGTTCTATATACAATGCTAATCCCAGAGTGATGTGCTTGCCTTTGGGAAGCAGCACAGATAGCTGCTGACACGAGTTGAGATGAAATGTGTGGTTAGCTGAACCCTCTTTCCAATGCTCCCCCTTTCTGGCACGCTGCCTCTGTGTCGGACAGCATCCCCTCCCTGACTCCTGATGTTACTAGCATTTCTCACCTGCCCTGCTTTGGCGTTTTCACAAACAAAAGCTTCATAAAACCTTGCAAACTCTGGCGCGTTGTCGTTCACATCCAGGACTTTCACCGTCACGGAGACGCTGCCCACCTGCGAGGGGTTGTCTGGAGAGAGGAGGCACAACGTAAAGAAAAGCAATATAGTAATATATGGGAAGGGGAAGGGGCTGCTCTGCTCAAGAGGTAATGTAGCTTTTTTTGCTATTAAGTCCCGTTAAATGAAGTTTTCCCATCGGGAACTGTGGTCACTTCTGGGTTGCGTGACTCGGAGTGAAGTTGCAAATGCTGCTTTCTGTCTACCCTGGCTTCCCATCTAATCGCATCTTTTTCAAACAAATTCTGTGAAAGACTTCAACCTGGTTCAGCTCAACGGGACTATTTCTATAACAGAAGTTTTGGACAATGCCCCATATTCTTTTTTTATTGCCCTTTGACTGGGCAATACTGTTAGTTGAGCCTCGGTCCTGGTGGCAGGAATAAGGAAAGGACTCTTTTAAGGATAGGCTTGTTATTTAGAGCTTGTTGAAAGTGGTAATTCTGCAGTTCAGATGATATGTTTTTGCTCAGAATTTACGTTCCTTGAACTCAAAAATAGTGTCAAGTCTTTGATACTTTGTACAGGGGGGTTTAAAATGTAATAACACATGAAATTGTACAGAAAAGCTTTCACTGAAGCTTAAAATTGCAATGAAAATTTTACATTCTGCATGACATCATTTGTGATATTTCTGTCCCACTGGTTCATTAGCTTTCTTTGCCAGTAAATCCATACATCATTTCACATAACTTCACAATTTCCAAACTAAGTGGCTGCAGAACAATTTTTTTTCCTTACTGTGTTTTTCTGCCCCAAGACATCTTTTTTTCCTCATATTTAATGATAAAATGAAACTCTAAGCAGAAAGGAAAAAAAAGAAATTCATTATTAAGAGGTCAGAAAAGGTGCGAAAATCCAGAAAATTCTTAAAAATTAATGTTCTCATCTTCTATTTAGCCATACAATTTTGTGCATTTATCTCCAAATATATCTCCCTTTATAGCAAGAAATGATATATTCATATAAACAATAGAGAATTTCCTTACACTCTGGAATTTTCTTAAATGTTCAATGTACTGTACCCATAACATGTGTCACACTGTATCATTGAGATAATACTCTTAAACTATATTGTTTCTCCCTAGTTTATAATTTACTCCTTCAGCTTCCTACATATCCATACCTATCTTGCTAATACACCTGTCATTGCGGCAGATGAGTGTCTGCATTTACACTCTTAGTAATATTGATCTAACTTTTAAAACTAGGAGCTTTATTCAGTAGTGCACAACTATGACATTTTTGAAACTATTCACTAAATTAAAATACTGTGCTGCAGGTGTATGGCGCAAAAGTGATAGAGGACTGATGGCAGGATGAGTCAAAGGAAGACATGCCTTCATATTGCTCTCACCCTCGCATGTTGCTACAGGGGCAGCTTTTACAGACTTATGTATTTATGGGGATTTACATGGAACTGCCATGGCCATTGGTGGCTGAAAATAAAACTAGCAGTGAAATAGATGGGGGTGAGATCCCATCATGTCACCAACCCCTCTCACTACTAAAAAAAGGGGCAGAAAGGCACCGTGTGCTGAAACAGCCTGCCAATATGTGGCAGAGTCACACGAACTCCTGTGAAATATTTCCTCTGCTAACTGCAGGTTGGCTGACTGTACTTCGGGCAAGCTTCTTGAAACTTTTTTCCTCTCACGCTGTCCCATATCTCTGGTGCACCCTGGATGCCCAGGGAGCTTGCTCAGACATGAGGAACAACTCAGCTGTTGGCAGCAAGCTTCTGAAAAGCTGCTGCCCCTCAGCAGATGAACTCAGGTGGTGAGCAAAAGCTATGTGGACAAAAGAGATTTCAGGTGAAGATTGGGTGAACCTTACATTTTATTTGCTTATTTATTCCAAGCTCCTTTATGAAGCTCACATCTGTATTTCAAACTCAGCTAAATTTTTCATACCAACACCATGAAATGATCAGCATCTCCTTGTTCTCTCCTAGTCTCGGTAAATACCTGGCACAGATGAATCCTGAGTTGAGTTTTAGCTCATTGTAAAACCCAGAAGCATAGGAAGTTCAGCATACTAGAAGATCCCGAAGCACTCTGGCCCAAATTATTTATGCAGCAAGCAGATGGCGATGAGGTTTACTTGCTGCTCAACCAGAGCAGATTTCAACTGGTGGCCTAGCAGTGCAGGATCATTGCTGCCTGCTGGTCCCAGCACCACTCCATCCTCCCAGGTAGGACTGGCAGCTCTGGCAGCTGTGCAGCCTTTGCAGCGTCTGCTTTAGCCACCTAGCCCTTCTGAAGAGACAGAGCTCTTGCAGAAACACATCAGGAAGAGTTTTAAATAAATCCCTGGAATACTAATGAATTGAAAAAGCAGCACTCTACATCTAATTGCCAGCCTCTACTCCTCCCACCACCCTGTGAAAAGGAGCATAAAAAATAAATAAAATGCAGTATTCGCTTGTTGATGTCAGAAGAGTAATTCAGTTAATACGGCTTCCCACTCAGTGCATAAGAACGTGTGAATTGCTGAATTCAGGTCTCTCAGCCTGCTTTGTCTATTGTATCTCTTTAATCTATGTACAGTCTGCATTCTCCTTACTCAGCTCCATGGCCAGCACAGTGATGTTGTGCCAAGAAACATCCTCCCGGTCAAGAGGTCTTGCAGTCATCAGTGCTCCTGATGTAATGTCGACATAAAAGAACCGCCCTGGATCACTGCTCCTGTCAATCGAGTATCTGCAAGAGTACATGTTAAAACATTATGCGGCCCTTGTGAAAACTGGGTGTTATAGCCAAAGAAATACCCCAGCAATGGGAATACTGCCATACACAGCAGATCCACATTCTTCCACAACCTAGTCATGTGCTCCACTGACTTGTATAGGTACAGAGCGAGATGCTCAAAAAACTAGGAGTTCATGTGGCTAGCGGCATTTAACGGGGAGTACTACTTGGATGGAGTTGGAAGACAGGAAGATTTAGAGGAAGAAGTCTCAAAGCAAGGCACAGCTAAGTGCAGGAACATCTGCTTTACAGAGAAAACCTGTCAGTGAGGAATGTGATTTCTTTTTCTGAGTAAAATAATTATGCCCTTTCCTTGGGCACAATTCAGACAGGATAAAAATGACTTTACATCAGCTTGTTCTCTGGGCACTTAGGATGACAAGGAAAAACCGTTCCTTTCCTTCCGCTTTTGTATTCTCTCCTCCTTCAGGGGAATAAACTCCACCTTCATCCTGGACCATCCTAGCAATCGAGCCATGTCAACGCAAGGGGGATGACGATGGGCTCTGTCATACCATCCAGTCAGGAAAACAGCTCCCTCTGTAAGTTGATTCATTGTAATTACTGAACCTGCCTGGCCAGTACGCCAGCTGAACGCTGGGAACAAGCTTCTCACACTCGTGAGCAGGGGAACGTGGTGGTACCTGCGGGCCAGAAAACTCGGGTAGGGAGGCAGCTGATTGACAGCTGTCACTGCTGTACCCGGTCAGGGGAACCATTTTGCAGGGCGTGTAAAACATTCAATACCCTTCGTATGCATCACCTTGCTCTTAACAGCAGTTTGTACGAGTTGCCTTCCTAGCTAGCCATGTGAGCATGGTAAGAGACCGTTTTTCTGAAGCCACACGTACGCCGATGTAAGTGCCATGGCCTAGAACAGAGCCCAGATTTATTCTCATTTTTGTTGGTTCTTTCTTCAAAGTTGATGGGAAAGCATTTGTCATAACGGGTACTGAATGGGGCTTGTTCTTCTGAATTTTCTCCTTTCCGCACAAATGCATTTACTGGAACGAGCATGCCAGCCAGCTCTTTATATAGGCACTTATTAAACTGGGATATAAAATACTATTGAGCTACGTTGTTGGGAAATTCTTTTACGCTTCTTTTCAGAAAAATCAAAGAGGGTGAGATGGCAGGTTTGCTTCCCTTTCTTTCCCAGTCCTTCCCATCTCTCCTTAAATAAAGAGATTTCTGAGGTATTTGATTTATTTAGGAAATAAGTATGAGTGTTGCTATATTTTGCTATAATAATTATTCTTGTATGAGGGCTATAAAAAGAATTTCTGACAGTTTAAGGACAATGGGTATCTGAAATTGAATATGGCCTTGTGATTAGTGGTGCAGTATTAATCACCGGTGTCAAGGGGCACAGGTGGAGTCTTTGTCTGGATTCTCCACATAAGTTCTCCTGTTAATAATGCCTGGGCATCCTTCACACTCATTTCCACTGAACTCTCTAGGCGATCTTCCTGAACTGCTGAACAAGAATCATGGCATATTTCCAGCATCCAGAATTTCACAGCATGGGAGTCGAGATACTGGATGCTGGGAAAATGAGGATTTGAGATTTCTTCTGTGTTTAGTCAGCCCTTCCGAAAGGTGTCTTGGCTTTTCCATACTTGAAAGAATGGCAAAAGGAGGGGTCAGATCGCAGTTTTAATTTCAGTTGGATTTCCTCTTGTGTAACAAAATATGTATCTGGGATTTTGTTTTTCCTGTCTTGCCTTGCCCTGTGCAAAGTGAATGTAGAGCAAGGCTAAAGTGTTGCCAGACTGATGCTGCACAGGGCTGGCATGGATGGAGGAGACCATGTAAGAGGCAAGGAGAACCAATTCTTCACATTTGCATTTTAGGTAGCTTACAAATGGTATTTATTCTTTTTTTTCCCTATTTCCTCTGCCCCAATCATTTACGTTTGTACCTACAAGATGTGGGGGAGGAAGGAGGGAAGGAGGAAGGAAAGAAAGGGAAATGGGAAGGGAGGAAGATGAGAAGAAGAACAGGAAGAAAGTCGGGAAGGAACAGAGTTACAAAGGAGTCTGTATATATTTGCAACTTTTTTTTTTTTAAATGTATCTTTGGTGATGCATTCTGTGCTTTATAGAGTGCTATTTCATCAAGGGTAGTCACTGGAAAGCTCTGAAGAAAACTAAGAAAAACCTCATTAAAAATAACAATGAACACTTCTACCCTCTGATAGTCCACAGAATTATTCTTATACTATTTTAAGCAGATTAGCACAAAGCTTTTTGCACTGCAGTGTTTAGATGATGCTAGACAGTAATCAGCAAAATAGGATGCGAGTGGAAAAAAGTTTAAGGTAATGAAATTGTGATGCAGACAGTATAATACTTAGCTTTATTGAAGAATTTGAGACAATGTCATGAGTAGTATTCTAACCTTATAATGTAGGTAGAAAAGACAGGTATATTAAAGTAGCAGAGATGAAAAAAATAATTAGAGCAGCAACGCAGAAAGCAATATCATTAAGAAGAACAGGCTTTGTGTCTGCTCAGATCTCCCAGCTGAAGCCCACAGAGTTGCTCATATAGATTTAACTTTCTTCAAACACCCAATGTTTTGAGTCCCTCCTGTATTTCCCAGGACTGTTCCCGAACGCAGACAATTCAGAAGCTGGACTGACTCAAGGTTAGGCAAACAGCAGCTCAACACCCAAAGCGTTTCTCAGATGAGGGAAGGAGCCGACCTGCTGGGATTATTAACTTGCAGTCACCTGGAGCTTCTGCAGATTGTGAAAATTAGTATGTGGGCTCAGAGAAAAAACAGTCATCTCTGATAAATTGGGCTGACTTGGCAGCCACTATGGAAAAGAGCGCTGTGATCACACAAATCTGCTCCTTTGGCTCCTTGCTGAGTTGCAGCTAGGAAGCTCCCATGGCTGTAAATACAGCTTTACCTTTCTTAAATCCTTATGGGAATATCTAGCTCTGCAGCTCTGACCCAGACACTATATAATTTAGCGGTTCATGAATATTTATTAGTACGCATTCGATCTATTCCAAAAGTAGCTGTGTATTTGAGCTGTTGACAAAAGCAGGCTTTGAAACAGAAGAGAGGGAGAGAAGTGAGTTGGTTGCCTCCCCCTTTGTGGGGCAGCAGATTCTCAGCAATGCTGTCAGGTTTTGTGCCAGCACGAGAGTCTGGGGTTTGTTTTTAATGTACGCTTATCAGGACCTGCCTGACCAGTTCATTGCCATGCTAGATGTGGATGTTCTCCATACCGCAGAAAAGGCAAGGGTGAGCCTCTGCATGGCTTTGGCAGTCATAGCAGAACCCCTCGGCATGTGAGATCTGGTTTGACTAAATGCACTGACGACTACCACGGGCTAAAAAGAAAGAGTTTTTCCCCTGTTTCAGCCCCATCACTGCCCCACCAACCAAAAGTACCAGGGAGCCCTCCTGGGGGAACATGCAGAGAGAGGACAGACCTGATCGAGTTGTTGGTCACATCTGGGTCCTTGGCAGAAATGATCTGTATGGTGGTTCCAATCTCCACGTCCTCGGGCACTTCCACAAAGTAGAAGCTGGGTTCGAACACTGGAGGTTCATCCACATCCTCCACACTGATGTGGACGGTGGTGGTGTCGCGGAAGGGACCCAGGTTCAGGAACCGCATTTCCAGGTGGGGGTTGGCACCCTCCACTTTCAAGGTATAGCTTTTCTTGCTCTCAAAGCTTAAAGGCTGAGAAGAAAAAAGTATATCTAGCATTAAGCACAATGAGCCATATGATTTAGGCCATATAATTTTAATTTTCAGAAGTAAAAGATGCTTCTATATGAATATAAACTGATCTTCTTTTTAAAAAAAATATCTTTAACATAATTTTTAATCATAAGAGTAACAAAGATAAATATTTGCAGATGACGACAAAGCATTGGGTGACAGTCGTATTAGGAATGATACTGTCTACACCTTTTTTTTTTTTTTTTGACAGCTGAACTGAAAAAGCCAGGACAGGCATTTGCAGATCACTTCAGAATACATATTCTTCTGCTCTTCTTGCTGAAATGAAAATAAAGGCGGACGCGCGACCACCGCATTGTGATTCACGCAGCGTGTTTCATTCCACTCTGGGGGAAAAAGAAAAAAAAGGCAGAAACAGACAGTATGGGAGCACCTGAAAATAAAGTAAAGATACGAAGAGTCGGTTCCTCAAAAATGGATCCTGGTGGCAAGGAGAACGGTGCTCACACATAAGGCGGAGGTCCCAGTTAGGCTCCTCTTTAGTCCCTGGCGAGATGAGGCTCTTGCCTCTGACCAAGCTGCTAAAGGGCTCCAGTGGGAGCGGGAACATGGTCAGCCTCTCTTGTGGCACCCCGCTCCAGTTTGTATCAGCAATCCATCCTTTCTACAAGTGGGGTTTCCCGCCTCCTTCGTCAGTGTCCTAAACACAGGTTCACAATCCAGGTGAGCTGGGTGCTGGGGTTTGAATCCTCCCTCCCCCAGCCTAGGGAATAGTTTAATTTCAAAGCACTGGGAGCCACCCCTGATCTCTTCCTGTGAGAGCCCTTCCACTTTGTATAAAATACTCAAAGTATTATTTGAAACAAGGAGTGGGAATGGCTCTTTTGTTTTCTTTGCTTTCCTGGGATAATTGATTAAGGGGGTGGGGGGGAAGCTTCCTCTGTTAGTAGTTTAATGAATTTGATTTCCTTTCTAGCTAAACTACTTATTTGATGAACATGGATCTAGAAATAATTGATGCTGGCACTGAACTTTTCAATAAATAAATTTTTCATTTCCCTTTCCTCTTCTTTTCACAGATCCCTGAAGAAAATAGGGCCTCCCCAAAACCTGCTTCGACTTAAACGGAGAATTCCATATTTAATGTGCCATTTACCAGTCCTGATAAGAAACGACTGAAAGCATCTGACAATGACAGCATGGAAGGATCATTCCAAAACATACAAAAGATTTTCACCAGGTGAAGTACACCTTACAGAGGACACAGTCATACTTGCCAAGTTGCAGTTAGAAGTTACAAGCAATCCTGCTGTGGTTAAATGGTTACAACCCTTTACTTGTACAATCCGGAGAGTTTTAATGCTGAAAACCAGCACAAATAGATCCCCTTAGCCAGCAGAGAACTTGAGCAAGACAAATCAGGAAAGGAATGCCCCTTAATTCTCAGGAACACCCAGCAGAACATACTCCTCTCTGTTACATGAATGGCTTTCAAAGCCTGTGGCTTTATCTGTGCTTAGGGATTTTGTCACAACAACCCCATGCAATGACAACAACCCCATGCAATGCTACAGGCTTGGGGAAGAGTGGCTGGAAAGCTGCCTGGTGGAAAAAGACCTGGGGGTACTGGTTGACAGCCGGCTGAATATGAGCCAGCAGTGTGCCCAGGTGGCCAAGAAGGCCAATGGCATCCTGGCTTGTATCAGGAATAGTGTGGCCAGCAGGAGTAGGGAAGTGATCGTGTCCCTGTACTCGGTGCTGGTGAGGCTGTACCTCGAATGCTGTGTTCAGTTTTGGGCCCCTCACTACAAGAAGGACATTGAGGTGCTGGAGCATGTCCAGAGAAGGGCAACGAAGCTGGTGAGGGGTCTGGAGCACAAGTCCTGTGAGGAGCAGCTGAGGGAACTGGGGTTGTTCAGCCTGGAGAAGAGGAGGCTGAGGGGAGACCTTATTGCCCTTTACAACTGACTGACAGGAGGGTGTAGTGAGGTGGGGGTCGGCCTCTTCTCCCTGGTAATGGATGAGAACGAATAGGATGAGGGGAAATGGTCTGAAGTTGCACCAGGGCAGGTTTAGGCTAGACATTAGGAAAAATTTTTTCTATGAAAGGGTTGTCAGGCACTGGAACAAGCTGCCCAGGAAAGTGATCGAGTCCCCATCCCTGGAGGTATTTAAAAGATGGGTAGATGAGGTGCTTAGGGATATGGTTTAGTGGTGGGATGGCAGTGCTAGGCTAACGGTTGGACTTGATGATCTTAAAGGTCTTTTCCAACCTAGATGATTCTATGATTCTATGATTTGAGCGTTGTGTGTGGAACTATCATGCACAGCCGCAGTTCATTCAGACTCCAGTAAGATCACTGCTGTTCCCATCCAACACCTTTGTTTTTCCTATTTAGCTCTTTCTTGTTGGAGACAAGACCAGACTGGGGCACAGAGATGGGCGGGAGCACCGAGGAGGAGGAGGATGCCAAAGCAACCAGAAGGCAAAGGTAGAAAGATCATTACTGTAGCCTTGAAGGCCTCCTTGGCCAGTCAAAACCCATCTCTTTTCTTCCCCGCTTGATAGTGCAGCTGGGAAATTCTGCAGCCATGAGATGTCTATTAGCTTAAGCAATATCAGCAGAATTTTCACATGCTCAGGCATGACAGGGGTATATATTATAGGCCACAAAACACCCCCTGAATTCAGTGGAAGCTTCAGTACTTGTCTACCGCCACAACAGCTTGTTTCTTCAGAAGTGGAAACATTGCAGTGGCATACAAAAGCTCGTGCTTTCACAGCAAAATTACCTGTACGGAGGCCCTGCATAGGAATTCCTGATGAAAGACTGGAGTTCTTGAAATTGTAAAAACTAGAACTCACTCAGCATTTAGTACATGGGGTTAAGGAATGAAGGTTGGAATGGGAACTGTGGTTTTTTGTGCTGGGAGAGACGATGGTCCAGTATTACTGGAGATGCTGTCTGATGATACGGTAAGAACTACGCAACCTGTAGCAGCAGGTACAGGTGATCTGAAACTTGCTCCTGCTGCCCTTAGTTCCACCTGGTAAATCAGTGACTACTGCAGGCACAGCACTTGCCAGCAAGGATTTACCTAGGTCTACAAACATATTACCCATTATTGCAGAGCCATTATGGTCTACCAGTTGCATGTTTATGCACTGTAAAAATAGCAATAAAATATATTTGCATGACCAAGCAACACTTGCTGTCCATCTGGCAAGGAATGTGCAATGCAAAGCTGCCTAAACATATACTAAGAAAGAGGCCATTATATTTCACGGTTTCGCATGTGAAGAAAACTGCGTGAGAAACATTGCATGTACACTAAAAAGCTCAGTTATAAAAAGAGCAGTTAAATCACAGAAACACTTAATAGCTGTAAAATCCAACTACATTAGGAAAAGACATAATCACCTAGAAAGATCAAGTTAGAAAAATGAGAAAAATGAAGCAGGTGTGCTAGGCCATCACATTTTTTGACGCTTCTGGGTTCAGACCCCCCTTAGTTTGCCTTGGACTCCTTCATCATCGACCGTGTCTTTCCCTCCTGATCCTCTCACGTGCCAAGGACTCAACACCATGCCCCCCCTCCCCCCCATCAGTGTTGTCTTCCACGGCTGCATCCAAACCTCTTTCCAAGGGTTGCCTTCCTCTGTGACCTGAGCACACTGCAGAGCACAGGCGAGAGGAGTGCTGGGGCGGGCAGGGAGAGGTGTGCCACGTGGGTGGGATTTAGCAGGAGCCACCGTGAGAAAATGTTTGAGCTTGGGTGGGCAGTGGTCAGGACGGAGGGCAGTGTGGGGCTCCCTGGGTGCTGGGCTCCGTGCTTCTTGGGGAGCCCACTACCCTGCTTGCCACGGGCAGTGCGGCAGCCTGGGCAGGCCAAAGGGAGAGGCTGTGATGGGGCTCGGTACCGGCCTCACAGGCTGTAATTTGTCAGGAGACGCTCAACATTTTGCAGAATTAGTGGGCTGAGATAAGTGGCTGTGAGACTGCAAGCAGTGGTCCTGTCTGTAATGGTAAATTCTGACTTTTTGATGCCTGTGATAGAAGTGCTAGTTATTTTGTTTGGGAAATCTGTCTAGAAAAATGAAAAGGAAAGTTTTGCTTTCTCTCTGGGTTTAGAAATTCTCTCTCTCTCCCCTTCCTCCGTTTTGATATCCTTTTCCATCAACACCAGTTGATTTTTTTTTTTTTTTTTTGGTTGAGTGGATCCAAAGGACAACTTTCCTAAAGTTTGACTATTGATAATCATAACATCACAAAAAGCTGCAGGCATATATAGAATTTTATAAACATTTATGTATAGTAAGTGGATTGAGCGGTATGTACCTGATGCCAGTACATATCTGGTATGATTGATGTCACAAATGTTTATAACTCCTCTTCCTGGCATACATGAACATCTAGTAAAACTGTATTCATAATAACAGAAGTCAAACTTATTGACACGTTTACTCCAAAGAAACTGTTTTCTTTCATTGATAAATGAGTGAAAAATTACATTAGAGTTTGCATTCAATATCAGTTTCATTCCGGCAAAGCACTTAAGCACATGCTTAACTTAAGGGACTAGTGTGCGTAAACAAGAGTTGGAGAAAGGTGACCATAAATACATGCTTAAATGCTTTGCTGTAGGGCATAGAGGCTTGCAGGGTCAAATCTCTCCCGTGTGGTGTTCCATTTTAGCGCACGATTTAGTCCCAGGCTATTTAAATGGAGACTGTACTTCCTTATTAGTACACCCAGATATGCTTAGGCAGAAATACGGTTGCAATTTCATAACCTAGAAACAGAGATGAACTTCTAGCATTTATGTAAGATTGTGGAATAAATATCCTATAGCAGGGAGTCTAAGCAAAATACTCTATTCCTGCCTGCATAGCCTGCAGTACAGAGTGCTGGCAGTTTCACAGCTGCCATTTTAGAGACAGCTCCTTCTAGCCTAATTAGCATTTATGGATCTTCAAGCAGCAATTAAAAAAAAAACTGCTTGGGTTTTATTGGTTTATAAATAATTCTAAGGCATGCTTTATTATTGTTTGTGGGACACCAGAGTGAAAAATGTGTACAGTTCAAATGCAAATATTGATCTAATTTCTTGCATTGTAGGATAATTAAGCTACAGAGAATATTCAAATAGATAAATAGTGAATCAGAACATTCCTTCTGTGGGAAAAGACATGTTTATGCTAATGCTGTCCCCACTTTTTAAAGGTTGCTCCTAGGAACGCAGTCTGCTTTCATATTTTTAGCAATGGGTGTTCAAGAGATTGTGTTTTATAGCGGGAAAGGGGCGACTGTCGTGTAATGGGAACTACAGGCATAAGGGAATATTGCACGCATAAAATGTAACCGGGACTGTTAGCCCCATAAATTACTATAAAAAGGAAACTTTACTACCTTTCTCACAGTTATGATGCCAACTTGGTAATTAGGATCAGTGTTAATGTCAAAGACATCCAGTCCGTCTCCATCCACAAGGCTGTATTTCATCTCCGCATTAATGCCTTCGTCCAGGTCTTTAGCAACCACGCGGCCCACAGTGGAGCTGACGGGAGCGGACTCCAGCACGCTCATCTGATAGTGCTCTGGCATGAGCAGCAGAGAGGGAGAGGGGAGCAAAAAACACAAGCTGTGAAACAGAACCGAAAACTGCACAGCGACGCAAAGAGTCGATCGGGGCAGGCCACCACGCTGCCTGGCCCGCGGGGAGTCTCTAGTACCTTTCCCAAAGCTGCAACAGCGCTGCGAGTTGCTTTAAAAAGCCATGGCCAGACTGGATCGCTTGGGAAAGTTTAATTTAGGCGCTTATCGTATCAACAGGTTTGTTCTTTTCAAAACAGTGATATACCTGAAAATGGGAACTTCAACTGGAAAAATAGGGCAATTAACACCAGTGCTGTTGCAGCCGTGATATAAAGCAGGATATGAAACAGATTTAACAGGACAAGCACCTTTTATTAGATCAGCTTGTACAGTGGGAATAAACGCATAAGTTTTGAGCACCACAAATCCTTTCTCAAGTCCGTATAAACTTCTTTTCCACCCTGAACAAGGCTTTGAGAGCTCAGAAGCCTGCCTGTTTCTTCCAGATTTACCAGTTACTCTATTAAAGTATAGTACCTCTCCCTACAAACCCTGTCTTGAGCACGCTTGGTGCATCACCAATTTGCTTAGTAGCTATTTTAAGAAGGTGTTTTAAAAATATAAATGTTATATCTAAAATACTTGTCTGCCATCACTCTTTATGTTCAAACCTTCCTTGCTGCACTCCCTCTGTTAACTCCACCAATCACTGAACTTTACAAGGCAGAATAACACCAAGGATGGGGTTTGATCTATTCTTATTTTTCTTAATCAAGAGTTGATATCGAACAGTTACCATTCAAGCCACTTTCAAAACAGGATTGGCAATGGTGTGTTCAACAAGTCGCTCTGACAGAAGAAGAAAAGTGGAAGTTGATGCTTCTTGCTGATCTCAGTGGAGTGCTTTGATTTAGCAGTGCAACATGCAGAAACAGATGGAGAAGAAGAATAGCAACAAAAAGAACTGCAGGAGTTTTCATTTCTCAGCTAGATGAGAAAAATGGCAAAACCAAAACGGCTTGAGACCAATCTATACCACCGAAAGGATCAGCTTTCTTTAAAAAGAGAAAAAGAAAAAAAAAAAAGCAGATTCCTTGAAAGATTTAGTTCAATCAGACCTGAAAAGCCTCTTTCAAACTTTTAACAGTAGCATAGAATTATGTAGGTAAATTTGATCTAAAACAATTTTTTAAAAAGAAAGAGCAAAATATCGCAAATCTTGCTTTGAGATTCACTTCTGTAAATGCAAGGTAAGTTTATGATAAGAGCAGAGTTGCCTATTTTTGCATTGCATTAACTGTGGTTGTCGCGTATCTTAGGGTTTAACTGTGTATTGCCAAGGTGTAGATGAACCCTTACGGGAGAGCAGCCTGTGTGACAACACGCTCTGCGCCGGCAGCACAGCTACCAGCCGCTCCCCTGCAGCGGCCTGGCTGGAGTGCTGAATGAATTATCTTTCAACTTCCAGCACCACCCCGTGTCCCTGATTTGACAGACGTGCTTTTGGAGATGGGATGAAAAGAGAATCAGGGCAGCAATCAGCAGCCAAAGGCAATGGCCATGAGCAGTCTAGGAACACAAAAGATCTCCGACTTTCCTTTTTCTGTAAATTAATTTTCCACCCTTTAAAAGAAGCCTTGGGTTTTGACGATTTTGGAGGTCAGAAACCTCTCCTGAAAGACAAGCTGGTGAATGCTCCATTTTGACGCTTTCTGAAGGAAAGTTCCTTCTCAGACCCGAAATTCTGCCCATCTCTAATTGTCACTATCCTGAGCTTGAAAATGGCAGTAATGAGAGCAAACAGCAGCCGCCTAACTCGCCCACCCCTTCTTGCCCATCCTGAGGCAGCGGGTACTCACTCTGTGGAAATCTGGGCGGGTTGTCATTGACATCAGAGAGGGTGATGTTGACTGTGGTTGTTCCAGCTAATCCTCCCAGCTGTCCACCCATATCCTTGGCCTGGATAATCACTTCATAATATTCTTTTGCTTCTCGGTCCATGTTCATTAGAGCTGTTCTAATTAAGCCTGAGATTGGGCGGGGGGGTGGGGGGGGTGGGGAACAAAAGAAATGGCAGTTAAAGAGTGAGCAGGCAAGGTGGGGTGCTCTTGCTCCTGCATTGTCTCCCTGTGTCAGGAGTGAGACCAGGCTCTGCATTCAGTCTCACCTTTCCCGGCAGAGTAAAATTCACCCAAATTAAATCTAGGTTAACAGAAGGTGTGAATTTTAAAGAAGCCCAGTTAAAATGCATTGGCTGCGGGGCAGGCTGGCTGTTCAAAATTAAAATGTCGCCTTCCGAGGGAGCAGGAAAAATAGTTTGGGAACAGAGCACAGTCGAGGCCCTGTGCGAGGTAACTATGCCCACACCAAAGGGGGAAGCGATGTGATGAGCTAAAAGACACAGCAAGGCAGGTTTACCAGAGTGTCCCAACACTGGAGGGTGTTGAGGTCCTGGAGGCAACCTGGCATAAGCCCATGGGCTTCGCTCGGGTCCCTCGGGGCACACACTGGGGGCTACGAGAGCAGAGTTTGGGGAGATAACCAACTGCTGTTTTGGGCAGGCTGCTCCTGCACCGGGGTGGGTGGGTGTGGGTGTGTATGGGGTGGTGTGTAGGGGGTGTGTGTGTGTGTTTGTGGGTGTGTGTGTATGGGGGGTGTGTGTGTGTCACCCTGCTCTCCCCCCCGCAGAGCCCCCCCCCCCCTTCCTTCGGGGTGTCACTACTGCCAGAGGACATGCGGTGGCAGCAGCACTTCTCGTACGGCGGCTGCCGGCAGCCGCCCGGACACCGCTGCCCGCGCCAGCCGGGGAACCGGCCCTGGGTGCTCCCGCGGCTCCCCCTGCCCGCGGTACCGGCCTGGCCTCGGGGTTTGGATGCTCCCCTTTTTCCTTGGGAGTCAGGTCTGTTGGCCCGGCTGCCCCGACAGCATCCCCCCCTTCCCCGTGTCCGTCTGTCTGTCTGCCAGGACAGAGGCGTGCAGGCCGACATTTCACAGCTGTCAAGCCTCCAGTCCTGCCAGTGCGACCCATTCCTCACGCCTTCAGCACCTCCTTGCCCACAGCGCGCCGGCAGCTTGCGCCTTTGCAACGCGCCTGGCCCAGCACGGCTGCTCAACCGGCCGCTCGGCCGCAGGAGGGTCCCCGAGCAGGAGAGAAGCCATAGCTGGTGATGCAGCCCAGGGGATGCTGGAGAATGGAGATGCAGCCCAGGGGACACTTCCTAGGGCACTACCAGCCCTTGCTAGACGTTGGCTCTGAGGCGTTCGGGGTGCCCTCCCATATGGGGGCAAATATATGTCAGCCCCAGGCTCTATCCCAGTCGCATGGCTCAACATGCAGTACTTGCACATCAGGACACTATTAACTTGAGTGATCTGCATCTAGTATGTATTTTTAGCGGAAAGGCAATGTATGGGTTTAATAAAAAAGCAGTAAAAAGATATTGCGTCGGCAATTATCGCTGTACGTAGAAGGGAAGAAATAGTGACCAGTACTGAACAATTCACAACGTGCTATTTTAATCTGGCTACATGGAGTCCTTAAGGGTCTCATCCTGGAAAGTTGAGTGACTCCCGTGAACTGCTGTAGCTCCTCAACTCCCATGGATATAAATAAGATATGTAAACGCTTAGCATTTTGGGAACTGTTTTCTCCATATGAGAATACTTTGTAGGAGTTGCTACTCTTGGCTTGTCCTTAACAGAGAACAGGCTAGATCTAAAAAAAGACATCAGTGCCTAAAAGCCAGGCTCTGCCATGCCTATGTTTGGGGCCTCCAGCCCCTAGAGGAGGGTCAGTCTGGGGCACCAAGACTCAGAGCCAGGTTCATGCTCCTCCAAATGGGACCCAGAGGAGAAGCCATGCTGAGCAGGGAGCCTCCGATGCTGCTGCATGCAACTGGTCAGCAAGGAAATACTGAGGATGCTGATGAATCTTAAAATATTCCTTAGGGCTATAGGACAGGCTCATATCCTCAGATTTTTCTGAAATAAAGCTGCTGGTACCATTTCTTTCATCAAACTGAGTGAGGTTCGCTCTCTTAAAAAAGTAGGAAAGAGCAGAGGTGATGTCCTTTCTTCTCTATAACAGCCAGATAGTTTCTTGGGAAGTGGGAGACCCAGGGGCCTTTGCCTACTTTGCCTGCGGGGATTTAAATCCACATTATTTTTTTATTTACCTTCTAGGGGAATACGATCATGGACAGGCTGTAAAAGTGTTCTGAAAAAGGGGAGGAGGAGACTCGCAGCTTCCCTTCGAAGTTGTGCCTTCACATATACATTTGTTCAACACCTGTGAGGCCAGTGACAGAACAGGAACAGGCACACGCTTCTGGAACCAAGAGGTTGTGTCGGAAGGTGAAAGGGTAAGGACCCCAAATGCTTCTGGTGGAGGGGTGTATTGAAACAGGTTGCCTGCTATTGGGTGCTTTAACCGCTACCCGTCGGTATAAAGGAGCTGGTGATCGTTTATGCTCCAGCTCTGTTTTAGAGGAACGTGGGAGCTGCAATCGCATTTTGTGGGTTACCAAACCCTGCAGGTAGGTTTGCACTGGGGAAGCTGTTTGAAGTCCTGAGCCTGTGATGGGGAAATGGTTTCTGGCTCACAACTGCTCTTAGCCTAAATGGGTGCCCTGTTGCCCACTTGGAAAGGCTGAGGCAGCTCTGGACACAACTAAGTGACTGGGAAATTAAGAAGTGGAGAAAAAGACCTTGCCTGGGTTAAATACCAATCAAGTACATGATTTTGGACTTAAGGGCCTACATTCTGTCTGAGTCTAATGGTTAAATCTGTACTGGGTCTGACCCTGAATATTGCTGCTTTGCTTTCTTATAAAACATTCACTAGTTAGCAAATCTATGATTACACCCTTATTTGCCTGTGGTTGATAACTTGATTACAAAATGAACATTACTGTTTCATTTATCTTGTAAAGAGTTGAGGAAATAACATGCCACACACAAGTTTGTCTTTGGCTACAGCACCGACTCCACAAACTGCTAACTTTCAGAAGTGGATTATGCAGTGTTTTTTTCTATTTTGTCCCCTGGGGCTCCTCAGTGACTATCATCTCATGAGTTTCTGACCTTAGCACTACCGATGCCCTTTAGAAACTGTCAAAACCTGTCAGATTCCTCTTGGATATAAACCTCGGGTATACACAGAAAAAGAGAGAGAGAAAGCAAGCAAAACAGAGAGAGTGTCCTATAGATAAATTTCAGGTTATTAACAAGAACGCCCTTAGGTAAAACTACTCCAGATAACTGCATCCTTTATCCTGCACTTTCCAGTCCTGGCTTTTTTCCACCAAGCCTTGTTACTAACTACATCTGCTGAAGACACCCTTGCAGTGATGGAAGCCAACAAGAATATTTACTGCACCAAACCCACCCAGCTCCCGAGCTGCAGGGTATGGTCATTCAGATGAATACATCACTGCAGAAAGCACGTCCTTCTTCTGGAGCTCATTACCAGAGCCTTGCTTTAACCCTCACGCAGTGCTGGGCTATCTTGGCTCCAAGCCGTAGAAATACATTCCTCTGACCGCAATCAGCATGCACTACCTCTTCTTTCTTCTTGAACCTTTTTCTTTTGCTTTTCACACTGCCCATTCCCTGATGAAATAACATACCTGTCCGAGAGTCCACAGAGAAATATGGTTGTCCTTGGAGAATACTGTACACTACTCTTGCGCTGTTCCCATAAGTTGGGTCATCAGCATCTGTCGCCGTCACCTGGATAACAGAGGTGCCTGACAAAAAAACCCATCAGGTAAGACCTTGTGGGATAAAGAGCTGGCATGAAAAGTACACAGTTCAAAATAAATTGAGATGTCTAACAAGAGCTTTCCCACACCGAACTTCTTCTTCTGATGCTTATATTGCTTGTACTTATTGCTCATACTTGTATCTCATTAGCACTAAAGGAATTAATAGGCATAAATTCATCACGCGTCTGTAAGGAGATATAAAAGAGCAAGCACTCTATGGACCACAGTCACAGAATTGCTGATCTAACAGTACTTCGTTGTGGTTTGCAGAGAGCTGGTAGTTACATGCTGCTTGCTTCTTTTCCCCTTGACTATAAATGTTATTTAAAGGCAGCTCAAATAAGATCCATAGCTACGCTGACATGGGCCCATGGATGCTGTATGTTGACTAAGGGATGGAGATTGTACACCCAGAATGAGCGTGAAGGGATGTATCTCTGAGATAATCTCTCTGTGGGAATGCAGTTTACATTGCATGGCCTAGAGATTATGCCCTGCTGAAGTGCCTTTTGGAACCCACACAGACGCATATATATTTCTTTTCTTCAATTGGTTTTCAAGGTCTGCTTCCTCTGAAGCTAAGAATGGTTTGTAGGTCATGTAATTTATCAAGAACAAGGCATAACTGTTTGAATGTATGTGAGTTTTGACTCCTTAAAATGTCAGACAATGTCTTTATGAATGTATCTAGCCTTCTGCGTAATGTTTTGTGTTAGAAACAAATCCAGTGTTACTAGATACACACTGGAAAATAAATCTGAATTCAAGTGAGCCATTACCATTAAGAAACATTATTTCTGGATGGAGTTCTTGTATTTGAGGCTTGTCTCTAGCTTTATGTCAACATAATATTGAAGGATGAGAAGCTGAAGCATATCTGTAACTTCAGGACGTGCGATTTATGTGGTATTAGCTCTGTAATGACGTCACAGAGCCAAAAAACCAATGAGAATCTCCAAAAGAAAAAAAAAAAGGCCAGAAAAACAGTGTTTTATGTGACTATTGGATTTGTTACATGGAAGTGGTTTCTCCTGACTCATGTAAGTAGGAAGGCTGTCTTCTGACTGCATTGCAATAGCAAGACTATCTTTGACGTGATCCCACACTCTCAAAGAGGAGAGAAAATGGTACCAGAACTTTGGGATCCACTGAACTCTGTTTAGTGCAGGCTTACACAGATTAGGAGCCAAGCTGCTAGTAACTGTTGTCACGTCTCCCTGATTCCAAGGCTCCTGGGCAGTAATTCAGCTCTCAGTGCGAACTAGAACAGGTTCCTAAAATTTGTGTTATTTTCTGGATGGTAATGGATCTCTAATGGTCATCACTGTCGCTACCATCTGATGGCAGGGGAGAAGGGGCACTACGTTACTGCGAGCTGTCTGAGGATAGCACGTTCAAATTACGCCTTTTTTCAGCTCCCCTGCTTCCCTTGGCATGTTTTCTTTCAGAGGGCCCAGCTGACGGTGGTGTAAATCCTGCTATCCCCCTTCTGTGGCAGTCAGGCACCCCGGGGGAAGCTCTCCTGCCCTGCAGCTCCTGCGCAAGAGGCAAAAGCTGAGTCCAAGGAGTCAGGGAATTTATGTTATTGACCATCCCCCACTTGCTGAGAGGGAGAAGAGACTCCACAAAATCTGCCTTACCCACAGGTGACATTTCTGGAACAGAGGCTACATAAGGTCCATCCAGGAACTTGGGTTCATTGTCATTGATGTCTTGGATTTTGATGATGAATTCCGACTCCGGTTCCATCGGCCGGCCTGTTCGCCTGTCCAGTGCTTGCGCCCTCAGGGTGTACTGCGACCTCTCTTCCCGGTCCAGCCGCTGGATGGCATGAATGTCCCCTGTGGTATCATCAATAGTAAACACAATGCCAGCTCCCTCTCCCGAGAGGATGTATTTGATGGAACCATCGCCCCTGTCCATGTCAGAGTGGAGCTGCAGAAAGGAACAGGATTCAATTAGACTTCGAGCTGCTGAGAAACACTAAGCACATGAGCGTCCCGAGCATTTTGGTCTCACTGTTGGGACTCACAAGCTGGTTTTAATGAACTTGTCTTGCTGGAAGAGGGGAATACTCAGTAAAGTCTGATTCACGGAGTTGCAATTAAAAACCCTCTCCTGTTTTCCCATTTCTGCGCCCACAGCTGTGCCAGAAGAAGAGGCAGAGACACCCAAGCAGGAACAGGCTCTGTACCTTTGTGAAATCCCACTCAACACAAAACTGTCTTTTGCCTGGTTGTGATGGCCATTGAGAAGGACTCACTGCCAGGCTTGGCATAAGGTGAGGTCAGCAAAGCTGCAGACTGTGCTTGCTCACATGGTTTAAGAGGAGTCAGATATTCCAAGGGTAGCATAACATTGGGGCAGGTATGGAAAATCTGTTTGGGATCAAAGGGAAAGCAGGACAGGGAGCTGCTCAGTAACTGTCATGATTCAGAAATCCTTGACTTCTTTTTTCCATGAAAATTTGAGCAATAAAAATTAGGCTGGATCCTTACATCTTCAGGAAAGAATTATTGTTGAACAGTAGGTAAGGTAAGCAGCGAGAAACATTTGATTGTGTCCATGGCAGGCTATAGAGATGAGAGGCATCCCAGATTTTCTAGGGAATTAGCAAACGGATTTATTGCATGACTGCTAATTAGTTCTGAGCAGCCACAGATAGCTGTGAATGCAACAGAACAGAAGAAAAGTAAATGCAGTGCTAATTATCATCTAAAACAGAGAAAAATCATCCAGGGGACTACCATTCTGTTAAACACCTGGTTCCCATGAAATACTGGAATGACTATCAAAAAACAAACAAATCAATTAATTTCACTCACACTATGAAGATGCTTAACAGTATGCTCATACTTCCATGCTTTTGAGGAACAGAGCATACAGACCAATGCCCAGAGATGATATTGGTTCAGTCCCAAAAGACAGGAAGGAAATAGACCTGAGCACAATAATCAAAATGGGATTTTCAAGAATGGCTCAGGTGTGAATACCACTCTCCAGTGTGATTATTGTGTTGAGAGATGAATAAAGAATAGATTAATAATAATAAAAAAAGTGGTCAAAGAGGGCTGGATTCAGCTAAGCACATTTTAAAATGCAAGTATGAGCTAATTATCTCAAGAAATATGGTCAGAATTAAAGGTGTGTTTGACGCTGTGGTGAGCTCAAAGGACATGTGGGAATAATTGTGGAGGATGGGGCTAAACATAGGTAAATATTTGGACTGGAGAGAAAAATCTTGGAATAGTAGACTGAATAGCTGAACACAGGATTGGTAGGATCTGTAGGATCTGAAGAAAGAATCCAAATAGAAATGGATAATTTGTGTGGAAAAGCAGAAGTCAAACCTGATGCATTTGTTTACAAGCTATTCTTCCAAGAAAGAAAGGAAGAAATCTCATCTCTGACCTATTTAAAAACACACTGAAAACTGTACAATAACTCATGACATAGGAAAAAGTTTTACAGGGATATGGACAAATTGGCTTACCTGACCTAAACATTTCTAATGCCAGTGGACCAGCTCTTCAGCTGTTTTAGGGCACGTGGTCCCATTGATTTGGGAGCTGAAAGACCATTTCCGCCAGTGAAGGGTCTGGATGGAAGATGCTCATTCTCTGGAGGCTGTTTTCCTTACTAGCCTCTCAGAGTGCAGCACACGACCTACACAAAACTTGGGCCTACTCCTGATTTTAGGGTAAGGCTGATTTCAGCTGAGGTGGGATCTATGTGGTTTTCCATGGCACATCCCACCCTGCAGACAGGTCTGTACGTAGGTGGCCCGTCGACTCTTAATGACTGCCGGGACAATGAGTGTTAATAGCAGGTATCCCTCTGCCGCAGGGGGACTGCAAAGTGGCTGCAAGAGCTCCAGGTGCAGATTGTGACAGCTGCCATGTCAGGACATGGATATTTCATTTTATCGCTTTGCCACTGGTCTCTGCAGTGGCTATGGCATCTGAGAGACATCAGTCTGTCAGAGGAATGCTGGCAGCTCTCAGGTGATGTATCAGCTAAATGGAGGAAGAACAAGCCCAGAAAAATTTGGCAGTGGCTAACAGTTAAATTTAGATGACTGCCACTTGTATTAATTCACATGCAGGCGCTGGGACTGCAAACTGGCATATCTTCAGGAAACACCATCTTGTGATTAATTTAAAAAAAGACAGTGGTTGTCATTATTTACCCTAAACACCCATAACTCAGAGATTATCACTGTAGGAGCTAGTAAACAGGATGCTTCCAGAAGGAGGACACTATTATAGCTTTTCAAATTGGTTCAGAACCACTAAGCTACATCTTGGGCATTTGTTTTAGTGCATCAGTGCGTCAGTGAGAGAATGCAGCTGCTGAGACAGATACAGATGTTAGACCTGTTTGGGGAATTAGAGCTGGGCCTGATGGAAGAAAATGTGTTTTGGAACATCAACAAGTCCTCATTAAATAGGAAAAAGGAAAGAAAAAGAAAGAAGAAGTCAAAGTCAAATTCAAAGTCAAATTCAAATTCAAAGTCAAAGAAAAGGCAAAGGAAAAAAATAAAAAAGGCAAAGAAAATTGAATATGAAAAAGAAAAGGAAAAAGGAAAAAAAAAATAAAAGAAAAAAGAAAAGGAAAAGGAATAGGAGAGGGGAAAGGGAAAGGGAAAGAGAGGAAAAGGAAGAGGAAAAAGAAGAAAAAGAAGAAAAAGAAAAAGAAAAGAAAAAGAAGAAAAAGAAAAAGAAAAAGAAAAAGAAAAAGAAGAAAAAGAAAAAAAAAAGAAGAAAAAGAAAAAAGGAAAGAAGAAAGCATCTTTTAGAATAGCAGAAGGTGTTCTGGAAAGTTCAAAATACTTAGAAGAAGATACTGAATAAGACTCATGGGTTAAATTACACCTTCTGTCTGAAGCCCTATTTGGAATGAATGCAGTTGTGTAGGGAGCAAAGAAGGAATGAACATGGCACGCTAGTAAGAATTTGGGAGTACAAGAGGATCTCTGTCTGCAATTTGTTAAATGCATTGGTTCTCAACCAAGGCTAGGCAGCAAGAAATGCTAGCAGCACTTTTGCCACTTCTCGTATAACCTGCTTTTTCTGAAAAAAAAAAAAAAGCATAAAAAAGACTTAATACTTCCAGACTGCAATAAATCTGAAAGAATTTGGTGTCTGAAGGGACTGAAGCTCACACCGTTCCAATGACAACCCACTATCGGGATGCTGCAGTTTGGGGTGTGTGTAGAAGCCACTGTGTTGGGAAGGTGATCCAGATTGCCATTGGCTCTGTTTTACGGGTGGTGCGATAAACTGTGCTGCCATGTGGCTGACACAGAAGTAGGAAGAATTCATTTCTACTTTCTCCTCCCTGTTAAAGAATGGGCTATGGGAGGAATGAAGCCGGTAACTCCCGACAAATTGTTAACTGTGTCAATCTGGATTGCTTCTTTTGGTGAGGATAGTACAAAAGATTAAGGAGGCTATATCTGCATCTGAACGACACATTTCTGGCAAAAAGCACGTGGAAGAGAGGGCCATCTCAGGGAAGGACTTGCACAGCTCTGCTAACCATGCTGTGACTCCATCCTTGATGTGCTCTTTCTCTACCTCCAGGGAGGCAGCACCTGCAGGGGATTTTTGTGAGGATGCATGAGTGAGTTTTGTTGATCTGCAATGATAGTCTGTAGAAAGGATGCGTTTTATTCACTCATTCAGCTGCTGTGGTTCAAATGCCTCTCTCCTTCAAAACAGGGGTAGGGAGTCTCTGACACAGCAAAGCGGTGAAGTCTGTCCCCAGTTCAATTACTGATGCAGTTTAGGCTGCTGGATGAATGTGGAAAATACCTGCGGCAGCAAATGCGGGGGCTTTGGTTTCCCTAGTTCATCCTATTATCCAATCCTATTATCCAATCATGGCTACCTCCAGGAAAGCTGAGGCCTCGTATTTACCTGTGACAGGACCAGGAACCCTCTGAAGCTAAAATACTTTAAATTAGAATCATGAGCGCTGGAGAAAAGCAAAAATTGTACTGACTTAACCTGAGGAAGATTATTTTCATTTCCCTGTCCAGAAGATACTTTGCCCCTTGCCTTACAGTTATGTAGTAAAGTACATTTTTTCATAGCAGCCTTGAAAATCATATTAGGCAAGCCTGGACCCATGGTTCAAGTCAAGGTGCTTTTTGTGTTGCTCCAGTCATACATAGATAGCCAGAAACAGCTGTACAAGAGCATCAGAAAAGCCCTTCTCTTACGGAAAGCCTTTAGAGTATAAAGTAAATACAGCTGGATCTATGCTGTGCGCTCTTTCTCCTCCTGGTGCGGGCTTGGAGAGGGCAGATGGATAAAAGCGAGGCCTGGCTAGCAGGATATTTTGGGGAGTTATGGGTGGTATCAGTTAGAAGAAGCTCTGCCGGGCCAGGCGTGGGACCCAGGGCTGTTTGGAGGGCTGGTGCTAGCGCCAGCAGCCAGCTGTGAGTCTTTTTGCACCTCCGCCCTGCTCTGCGCAAGCCCTTCCAGAGCTATTTCTGAGTCAGCCTGGGGTGACTCAGGCTGAAAAATTTCTGGCCTGCCAGAACAATTAATTCAGCCCACAGTCTGCTGAGCCTTTTCCTAAGGATCCCTAAGACACAGGCAGCACGAATGCAGGTGGGGCGACGAGTTGTGGTGGGCTGCAGCTTCTTCCGAGAGCCTGTGCCTTTGGCTGTAGGAGGCGAGGGGGAGCCTTTCCCTCATGGCAGCCCCCACTGCATTCATCCCACTGCTTGGCTGGCTGCTCGGCACCCAGTTCAGGGACGGGAGAAGATGAAATGCTTGACCCCCAGAGGCCCATTTTGGTAGCAGAGTTCCCTGGTGTCTAGTCTCCACGGACCAGTGCAGACCTAGGAGGCCTTCAGAGCGATCCAGCCATGTCAGCTCAGCAGTGCGTGGGGCTAATTGGCCCTGTTAACCGTGGGAGCTAATTAGCCCTTGTGCAGCCCTGTGCTAACGCAGCCGTGGCGTAGGCGGCCCTGGGCAGAGCTTATCCACGGCAGCTTGGGCCTGTGTGTGGTGGACATAGACCATGAAGAGTCGCCTCTGCTTTCCCCCGTTCAGCGGAGCTGAGCGGCAGCAAGCTCAAGAGCACTGCTGACCGTGCCAAGTTTTTGCACTCCTAAGGATACAATCAAGTCTAAACCAAAGATGAGTCGGTTTCTTCCAGTACTCGCTTTAGCTAAAATTCAGCTCACAGAGCAAGTCTGCAGTAGTTTCAGACGCAACCGAGTATGTGAACTAACATGTCTGGCCCTTGCTCCAAAGCTGGGAATTGCACAAAACCAAATATTAATTTCTTTAATCAGTAGAGATATCAAGAGCTGAAAAGCTAGGTACAGGGATGAATGAAGACTAATGAGGTCTCATTTGGTGGCAATCACTAGTAATGCCATTGCTGTGGGAGGAAGGAGAGCACATCTTGCTGTCAGTCACACAGGGATAAATCAGGAGGAGGCCTTTTGAAGCCTGTGGATTAATTTTGATTTATACTGGTGTGACTGAAGGCACAGTTTAGCTCTATGGGGTTCTAGAATGATAAATACAAGTCAAAAATGGGCCTCTGGATATATGATTCTTTTTTTTTTTTTTTTTTTCTGCAGATGTATAGCTTGGAAGGAAAGAAGGAGCCTTGATCATGTAAAAATAAGTAATGAAATCTGAAGGAATTGTTTTCTGACATCCTTTCCTAGTTCTTAATTATTCATATCTACCTATATGTAGAGGTATCTGATATTCTAGGCATGTAAAATCTATGTAAAATCTTAATTGTATTGTTCAAATGCTTAAGCACACTAACTCTTCCCCTCTCCACTTTTTCCACATATGTCACCTTGGTGTAGACTAGAAGCAAACTTGGTACAGACCATAACCATTTGAATAACAGAGTCAATGCTTTCAACAATTCAGAGTCTTTAAAAACAGCCAGAAAACAGGAAAAGGAGTGTGGTTATAGTAAGGCAGATTGTGATAGCAGACATCCCTGGTCTGATTTCCATCAGCTTGTTCCTCAAGGAGCTACAGAAAAGTAAATGCAAAATACTACCAAGTAGATGGGGTGAGCTTAGGGATCCATTTTACACTTATGTGTATTCATGTGTAGGTTCCTGGGGTACTGGGATCCAAAAATAGGATCCTTCATGGTTGGATTTAATGAGCCGTCCCTCTACCCTTCTAGATCTGGAGCAACCTCTCTGTACTCCACAGAATTAACCTGCAGTCAAGCTGTGGTAAGCAAGAAGATACTCTGACCCTAGAGATTTGCAGAAAACAAAAATTGAAACGTCAGTTTTCAAGAGAAACTGGCTATTTAATTTGATTGTGAATTTCAGCTTCCAGCTGACTTGATCACAGACAGAAGCGTGATCACAAACTCTTCCTTTCTTTCCTAATCCTCATATGTCAATATAACCTTGCTCTGCCTTGACATTGTAGTAGTCCCTGGAAAGATCACTGCAGATTTTCTACCACTACCTCAATTACAGATGACGATTGGTACAGCAGATCTCTTTGAAATAGGCAAATACAGTGACAGCCCCTTGAAACAGAAATTCTTCCCAAACAAATGTGACACTGGTCAAAAGTTCTTGGGAGCAGAAATGAAATTAATGTGGATAAATTCACTACCAGAAAGAAAGAAAATTCCTGTGTTTCACCACAATCCACAGATATACAGAGGTATACACTCTGCCAGATACCCTCTTGGTGCAGGTCTTACCTTCCCAACGTAGAGAGGGTCAGTTCCCGTGTACTCCTCCAGAACAAAGAACTGGTTCCACACCCAGCTCCGCTTCATGCGCTGATGCAGCTTGTCTGACATGTTGTCTTCTTGCCCTCCAGTGAGGGGCCTGGCACTTCCTGACAGCACAGTTGTAGTAAGGTCCATCAGTCCCCAAAAATACAAGGAGATGCCAAGTCCAAGCAAGTTCTTTGCATTGCTCATTCTACCTGAAGTCCACATCCGTATACTAGGGCTGACTTAAAAGTCAAAACACAGTCTCTTAGGTCCCTTGAGAAGAAAGTAGGTCCTGTGTGTAGTCTTTTGAAATGTCCAAGAGAGATCGTTGTTCTGAGAATGGCAGTCTCCTGTAAAGTTAAAGGAAATTCATAGGAGGATGTTTTTTTCCCCAAGGTAAAAGCGTTTCCTCAATAGGCAAATATGCTAGAAAATATTTAATCTTCTATATCAAAATATAGCATCAGGATGCACACCTTCTGAAACTGGGAATACTATTACCATATAAGCTGCCAGAACTGGAGCCTTAGATACAAGAATTGTCAGGGTTCAGTCAATAAGTAGGAGTTCTCTACTTTGCTAACTTAGCTGCAGTGTTGCTTTATGGTATTGATTGGCATGAGTTGAGTGCATACTCTTCAGAAATATTTATGACCAGAAGCCCTTAGAGAATATTTTAAAACAGTTCACTCTGGAAAATTGTAATAGCTGGTGAAGATTCTTGGCAACTGTCTTTCTCTTTCTGTTTGGAAACTATGTCATTGTCATTACACACATGTGCAGGCACATACATCTACATAAATACAGATATTATTGCTATATTGCAGACCTTGAATATAACTTCTAGTAGCTCCAAGTTATTTCTAATTTTAATTATTCTTTCAACCTCCCCATCACTTGAATTCACGTTTCACACTCTGCTGCCTCCTCTCTGAGGAGCTGACTGCTGCTACAAATGCAACATTTCTAGAATTTGAATGGTCAGTTAATCATTTTATAACCCACAAAAGGTTTCACAGTGCTGATGGTCACATGCTATTGTGTGATATGTCCAAGCAAGTCAGGCTAACACATTTTTTTCCTCCACAAGCCTGAAAGACCCGTTTAAGCAGAGGAATGCTGACCTTTATCAGAGGACACTTTCTCATCAGTCTAGGATCTTTTGTTGTCATGAAGTCAGTTTAGTTGGTGACCTCACTCCAGGCTATGAAGTGTAGCAAACCTTTCCTTCACCATTTTGCTGAGTTTAATGATGTGGTGCTGCACTCAAGTTACTCTGCCAAAACACTTCATACATCCTCTGTGGGTCTAGTATTTTTGCTGTTCTTTTTAAGAACTCTTCTTTCTCTTTTCAGGACAAACAGACTCATTAGGAAAGGCATATGGGGCTCTGAGGCTTAAGCAAGTAGTTCACACTTCATTTTACTGCTGTTCTATCCTTAAGTCTTCAGGCTTAATTAATTATTTTATCCTGTGGAAATAAAATGTAGCAGGAGATGTCTGTCAGATATTTAAGTGAAATTCTTGAAAGATTTCAAAATCATCAAAAAATATTTGAGAGAGTTGCATGATAATATTCTGAAGTGAAGACTGAGGTAATGCAATGTTTTCAAGAGAGAAGAGAGTGGTTGAAAATTCCCCAGCATCCAAGCTGGTATAACCGGAGGACTGTGTACACTTAGAAATCTACTGAAAAAGAAATTCAGAATTTAATCCAAAAGTTGGCTGAAATCTCAAAAAGGCAGCTTAAGTCTGGAATAGATGTCCAAAGGGGAAGTAAAGACAAAATAGCTATCTTAGACTAATTTCTACACAAAATAATGTTTCCAAGTATAAAGCCCAGAAGGAATATGACTACACAGTGCTGGTAGTGTATGCAGTTGTGAATTTTAGCAAACAATGAACAGGTCCTTTACTTTGAAAAGTTTGCAACCTAAGGCTCAATAGATACAACAAAGAAAGGATGGACTGTAAGCACAGAACATGGTAAATCTCTTCTAAGCAGAGCAAGGTACAGAATTCTGGTTGTTTAGACATTGGCCATGTAATGTGCTAGGGCTTATTGCCTACAAAGCCAAAGAATGGGGATTTGTCTAAGCAGTATAAGCCCAGAAGGACCACAGTAATCTCTGCATGTCTGTCACTTCATGAAGAAGCTGGCAGCTGTTTGTGAAAGGCAGGGACGGGGCTCAGCGTGCTCCATACCCAGAGCCAAAGAAGTCCGAGAGCTGTGTGTGCAGTGCTTGCCTCTCTCTGTCCCATGAGTCATTAGCTCCCACTAGCCATTTACACTGGGGAAAGGAGACTGAAATCCTCTTCACACAAGGCACATCCACCTTGCTCTGGACATGACCCAGCAATGTGTGCTCTCAGCCCAGAAGGCCAACTGTATCCTCGGCTGCATTCAAAAGAAGTGCGGCCAGCAGGTCAAGGGAGGTGATTCTGCCCCTCCACTCCTCTCTGGTGAGACCCCCACCTGGAGTATTGCATCCAGCTCTGGCATCCTCAGCACAGAGAAGACATGGACCTGTTGGAGCAGGCAGAGAGGAGGGCCATAAAAATGATCAGAGGGATGGAGCACCTCTCCTATGAAGACAGGCTGAGAGAGTTGGGGTCGTTCAGCCTGGAGAAGAGAAGGCTGCGGGGGGACCTGATTGCAGCCTTTCAGTACTTAAAGGAGGCTTATAAGAATGATAGGGACAAACTTTCTAGTAGGGCCTGTTGCAATAGGACAAGGGGTAATGGTTTTAAACTAAAAGAGGGTAGATTTAGACTAGAAATAAGGAAGAAACTTTTTATGATGAGTGTGGTGAAACACTGGTACAGGTTGCCCAGAGAGGCTGTAGATGATGCCCCATCCCTGGAAACATTCAAGGTCAGGCTGGATGGGGCTCTGAGCAACCTGATCTAGTTGAAGATGTCCCTGCTCATAGCAGGAGGCTTGAACTAGATGACCTTTAAAGGTCCCTTCCAACCCAAACTACTCTATGATTCTATGTTGTCAACAGCAAGTTTTTCTCAGCAAAGTCAGGGGGACATTATTGAGAACATGTGTTTTGCTGGCAAGTAAGTGTGGGGAAGGGCCTCCCACCACCCCTCAACACGACTTGAGGGAACCCAGCACTGCCTCTGCCATGCAACAGGAAAGGAGAGCAGGGGCATGCAGCTGCTAAAGGTCCCACCTGGAATTTTTACGTTAAGAAATTCCATCTACTGTATAAGTCAGTTACATTTTGTCCACGTGACAAAAGAGGTGATATGCATGATGGACCCATTCCTGTGGCAATGAGAATTGTGTTTGTAGGTGAACTCCCAAACCACAAATTCAAAACTAATGGTGCCAGATGTCTCCTGCAATTGAGTTCAGCCAACAAGGATCAACAGTGCTCAGGCAAGGTAGTATCAAGACATGGTTAAATAAATTTGCAGAGTTACCAGTGTACCTGTAATGAGGTAATGGCAAAAGACATCTGATCATCAGGGTGCTTTTTTTTGCACATGTGCATTGTATTAGCAGTAAGCAAAAGCAGTGAAATAAAGGTCAAGAGTAGGGACATACATGCTTCAGGCTCTCGGTGATAACAGCTTTTGTCATTTGAATGTCACTCAGCATTGCAGTGCAGTTCCATGAGGAACCTTTCTTGAAAACAGTGTGAATTAAGTGGCCCCCAGGAGCAACATCCCTAAGAGCATTTCCTATTCCCAATGCAATCTTGTTTTGCCAGGAAACTTGCCATTAAGTAACATAAAGCCTTGTAAAAGGATGTTCCTTCCCTGAGTACCAGTAATTTCTCCATTTAATGCCAGCCCATGGTGACACGGTCATATATTTTTGCAGGAATGGTAGAAAGCACTAGTGGTGAGATGGCACACAATTTTTTTATGTTAATACTAGGGTTTCTGGTGTCTCAGGCCTTTCAAAAACTGTGAGCAAGCAAGCTCAAACTTGTCACATTTTGCTTTTTGCTTGAAGTAAAATTGCTACTATTAATAACAGTGTTTAATCAAGAATGGTTCCTCTGTCTCTGAGGCTGAAGAAGAATGAGATTTTTTTTCTGTCTCAGGTTTTCAGCTGGTATTAAAAGAATGAAAACAACCTTGTTAACTTCTGGCCTTCAGTGCTGCTGATCTCTCTGGGGCTCCTTTCCTGCACCAATGCCAGGTGTGCACTATTGGCCTCTAGATCTGCAAGGCCTGCTGGTCAAGCAAGGTATTTCTCATCAGTAAAGGCAGCACTTGTGTACATTTAAGGTTTGAATTGTGTGGTTGCACAAGTGACAGCTGAGCTACATTTAATGTCACGGATGACTGAGTCTTTCAAAGGATTCATGCAGATGTCCTCTTCACCATCTGAGTGTGATGGATGAGTATGGGGTCACTTAGACTGTAGACACGACAGTTGGTTAGGATGATAACCATATGCTTTGACTGTGCTAGCTTGGTGGGATCTCTAGCCTCAAATGGACCTTATTGGGTTTTGCTGCACATGGATGACACAGGCTTTGAGGCAGTCTGTTCTTCTGCCTCAGGCTAGGTAGTTTCTTGCAGGGAGATCGGGGGGACCAGTCATACAGGAAGGCACTTGTTGGCATGACTGAGTGAGGCAGAACTGAACATTTAATGTTCTCTTAATGCAAGTTGTTTCTTGGAGCCCTCCAAAACACTTTCCTCGGGACATCTGCAAAGATGGAATTGATGGTGGAATATGATTGTCATACAAAATACATTATAGCAACATGTTTCATGGCTCAGCATGCGGATGTGCAAAGGATTTGAAGGCAGTAAAGGGAGGGAAATCTTGTTTTCCTTGCTCACACAAAATATTTTTTGAGCCCAGGAAGACTGCATGACCAAAACCTGTGGGATTTCTGCAGAGGGTATTTTATTTTTCAAGAACAATTTAAATGTTTCAGAATCCAGTTCGTTACCTACAGTTGAGTACCCCACTGTAATGGGCTTAGCTGCATCTGTGCAGTTTAGATCCCTGACCCAAAGTGAATGCCTTTCTTGCCCCTGCCTTTGTGATGAATATTTGATTACTAGATCAGTTGTTTAGGTTACTTTCTCTGTTCTTGCCTTGCAGACATTGCTGAAAATCCTTTTTCTTGTCACTCAACAGTTACAAATATGGCTTTTGGCTTCATAAAGACCCGTGAAGATCTGATTGCACTCTGTGCAACTGGTGGTCTATGCACAGTACAAAGGAACTACCTAATTATTCTACACAAAAGAGTCACAGTAATGCCACTTTCCACCATTGCACATACAAATTTCTCTTTTAGCCCATATTATGAATTAAAATAGGCGTATTCCAAGTGTGAGCTATTCTTTATGCTCCAATTTTAAAAACACCCCCCCAACACATATCTGTACTGTAATTAAACTATTCTTAATTGAATATCTAATTCTGGGCAAAGATGAAAAGGAAAAATAAATATCTGCCAGAACCAACTTCTAGCATTTCTCACAAGTGACCCATTTATCTCGTTAATTCTGAAGAGAATGGCACTTCCAAAGAAAGGATAACAATATTAACAGTTTGGGTGACCATATGGGCATTCAGAGAGTTCCACTGGGATTGAAACGGATTGTGCTCAGTACATATTTACATAAACACCAAGGATTTTATAGTCAGAAAGCTCAGACTTGAAAAGGTTTATGCACATGCTTAGTGTATTTGTCACGTTGAGCAAGTGTTTTCCCAGAAAGTCAGTGGACTATTTGCATTCATAAAATTAATTACATGCTTACATCTTTTACGTCTGGTCCTTCCAATGGATTTTTGCTGCGTGGCCCCAGCACTCATGTAGAATAGTATAGACATTAGTGGATGCCATGCAGGCACGTAGCCTGAGCAGAGGCAATTAATTTGCAGGAGACATATTACACTGAGACAGTGGGGAAGAAGGAGGCAATCACTTTTAAACACTCTCCTCCATTTTCTCTGTATATAAATACACAAATACATGTGATATTTCTAATATATATATGTAAATGTTTCTTAGCAGCACATACACTGCACTAGGAATGTGTTAATGGAAAATTATTTCTGTGTTTAATGACACATTTAAAGAGTTTTCCCCCACTATTTTGCCAATAGAAACCAAACAACTCAGTAATGAACATAGTAAGAAGAAATTAAATTTGAGTGAAAAGAATTCTCCAAGTGAGCTATTTACTTTGTTCTTTAAATTTCTCGTGATATTTTAAACCCAAGATGGGGGGGTGGGTATTGTGAAGTTTTTTACCCCCCATTAAATGGATTATTCTTTTATGTTTTCACGGATTACTTCTTAGGTCTCCTGTACCCTTACTTGCCCACAGCTTTGTCGTAAAATGCCTTTTCAATAACCCCATAGGAGCACCAGTCCTGTAAGAAACTGTAGGCTGTATTGTGCACGAGCCTAACACCAGCCTCCAGCGACGGAGGCTCCACTGAGCCAGTATCTAAAATCTCTTAAGCAATTTCTGCAATGCTTGTCTCATTTTAGAAATCCTAATGTTTGCAGTACCTAAGTTAGGTACCTCTAAAAAGGCTCTCTGAATATAGTCCTAACTGGCTTTGTACTACTTCCAGAACTTCATATGTATTATCGCTGGCCCAGGCCAGTCCTATTGTTATTATTACCTATTGCTATACTTACTGGGCAAGTTTAAATGAAAAGGAAAAATCTAGAGGCATTTGTTACTGTTCTTGAAAATAGGCTGGGCCTAAACATGTATTTTTATTTTTACTTCATTTTATTGAGGTCTTTGTAAATACAATGAAACTTGACAATGTACCATATGGTGCGTAAACATTAACTCAGAATACAACCCATTGTCATAAAATTACATCTACAGACCAGTCAACAAACTCTCCTGGGACACATCAGTGAACTCATTTTACTCAAGATCTGAAGTCTTTCAATGCTACAGAGTGCCTGCAGAGGAAAAAATCCCACAGAATGGCAGAGGGAGTCCCATCATATAAATCCCAGCCCTATGGTTATAGATGCATAAGAACATCCAAAAGAACGAAACATGATCACAAAGTAAACATTTCCAAATAAAAAGATGCCAGTAACTTACATCAGGGGAGGATCTGATCCACAGCTTTTACTCAGTGTTAGGTACTGTAAATATCACTGTGAAAGAACGGGACAGAAGGACAAAAGGGTTTCAAAAGCTCCATGCTGGCCTAACTAACTCTGCTGAAGTCAGCCTCAATAGGAACTAAGTGAGACATTGCAAATATGTTGGAAAATCCAAATAAATGCCAGATAAAACAACCCCTATCCAATCAAGGATGTGCAAAAATAGATAATGCATATGAAAATCATACTAATTAAGCTTTTGTTATTAAGGAAAATGTCCTTTTAGTTCTCACAGTTGTCTGAATGCTTTTACCACCCTGTCAAGAAAAAAACTGCAGAAGTGACTGTAAGTTATGACTTGATGTTCATGTAAACTATGATAACCCTCGTAAGCATGTATCTTTTTTATTTAAAAAAACATAAACCACCTCCTCTCCCCCACAGTGTGACCTTTCGTGCTCACTTTGCAGCTGTACCAGGAGCCTTTGCTCAGACCTTTCTCAAGGCTTCTAAGCAGTATAGGCAAAAATCTGCAGTTCGCTGCCAAGAATGAGAGGGCTGGGTGGGAAGGGTGAAATCTCCTATGCTAAAAAAAAAGAAGAAGGAGGAGGATGGGTCAGGTGTGGGGTGAAGGGTTGGTTCCTGTCAGAGAACCAGGGTTTCTGTGAAGGCAATGAGAAGATGACACGGTGAATACTGCTGTGACCACCTAAGCTCCACAAGCTGAGAGGCCAGCAGGGATAAAGCTCAGGGATGCAGCCTGATGCGCTAGGCAGCGGAGTATGTATGCCCTGAACAGGACCTGCTCACAACTGTTGCAATCCTCTTTGAGAAAAATGCACTAATGCCTTCCCTCAGTTTTTCATTTGCTTCCTTCTGCCCATGTCCCTCCCCTCTTCCAAATCCTGAGCAGATGTCTTGCCTGATCTGCCATTCCTGTGCAAGGGGATAAAACTCGTACCTGTTGCACACCTGGAATGCATTTTGAACCTGAGATATCCCTGGCCATGCAGCATGGTAGCTATGGCAGCAAATCACATTCATTATCTACTAAACATTGCTTTTTGAGTATGCTAGTTCCCAGAATGTAACATATTTCCATGTAGCAGTGAAAACTGGACTCTTTCTTGTCCCATGGCTGCTGAATAGATGGTAAGGCTTTCTGATACTGCCTAAATGCCAGAGACGGAAAAGGTGTTATCTCCTGTCTGGAGATGGATATGAGAAGCAGCTGTCTGCCTGGAGCATATAGAGTTAATATATCTTCTCATGCATGATGTGGTAAGGGCCTATGTCCTGCCACTGGTGATGAAAACTTCCTAGTTTCGTTATGAGTGGGTTCCTGGTTAGCTTAGCATTTCATACAGCATTTTGACATATTAGAAATGGACACAAAACAACCCACTTCCAAAAGTGCCCGTTGAAGACAAAGAAGTGAATGGATAATTTCTTTTTCCAACCAGAAAATGCTATTTGGCTATCTCTCGTAATAATTGTATGCACCCGTTGGCACATAGTGGTGGGGCTTTTTTTGGGGTGCGGTGGGGTGGGTTGGGTTTTTTTGGTTAAAATTTTGTCTGCATTTATAGAGAAAGGATTGTCTTTAACCTACAAAATAGCTGCAGGTGCTCTAAGAGGTGAAAATCTTTCCCTAATTGATATTTCTTGAGTCTGACATTGATGCAGCTGTACAACACTGGCATCTGTACCTTGTCTTGACCTCACTGATTGCCTTGTCTGAATGTGAAGACATGCTACTAGCAAACAGGCTGAACATTTTCAAGCCAACTCCAAGCTGCTGTCTATGAAATCAAACCAGCAAAAGAAACACAAGTCTTACAGTCTCTTTCTCTATCTGAACTGTTAGAGTCTAACTTGTTCTTATCACTTAGCTTCAAAGTGTTTCTAGAAATACAGAATATGAATGCCTGGCCTTCACAGGACACTTTCAAGCTGAAAGAATAAAGTAAGAAGGAATAAAGACATGCTGACCTCATTTGTCCCAGAACTGTTCTAACACAGCAAGAATAAGGTTTGTGAAGCCTGAAAAACCTCAGATACTTTGCATGTCAGCCTCTAGATTTTGGTCTTCAAACTCAATTGTTGTAGTCTCCACAGGGAGCTTATGTGAGATATAATCTAATTGTCCTCTGTAAATGTGACATGCACTAACAATACCCCTCATGAAGAGGACTCCATTATCTATTTTCCATCTTCTTTGTAATCCACTGCTGGGACATGTTCTCAGTTTTCCCAGCCCCTTCCCATTTCAGAATGTGAGTATTCTAGACGAATCAGTTCCTCTGCCTGGATTACTTAATGGCTAAGAAGAACTGGCATTTACTAGAATATAAAAAATTTCTTAGGCTTCATCTTGGCTTGGCAATTTATTACAGATGACTCTTTCAGAGGAGACTCCAAAACCCAGTGCTCCATCTGTCTTAGTATTCAATATGTAATGGTGATATAATAGCAGCTTTTGTAAGAGCTGAGGTGTTCTTGGCCAAAGTTCCCATCCTTCCATTATCTGCTGTGAGTCATCTGGTTGCTGTCCTTCTTCACAGGGGAGGATCTTTTGCAGCTGTGTTGAGTCTGATTTCCCAAGGAAATGAGTTTATGCAGTGATACAATTGCACTGATATTCCATTAATGCTATGAAAGACAGGTAGAGATCCCAAGGATTACGGTATCTGCTCCCTGGGAATTAACAGGTACAGTAGGGAAGAGAGACCCAGATTAATATCTGCACTGAGAAAAGGATGGGCAGTTACAGAGTCTCTTTGGCCAAGTGATCATCTTGCGCATGGTTCCAATGTAGTAACTGAGGTATTTTAGCTGGTATGCTAAGGGAGCTGGAAGAAGCTAGAATTATTATGTGCGTGAAGGAAGTGTTATGGGTTAAAGACATAATCATAATAAACCAGGCTTTGTAGTTCTGCTTCTCTTCACTTGTTTGTTAATAGCCTTACAGGAAAATTTAGTCCATATATAAATCCCAGGGACCACCCCACTGCTGAAAGCCTCCTTAGTGATCCAGTGGTGCACCCCAGTGTCAATTCTGAGTATGGACCTGAGAGTAAGGTACGGCTTCCATTCACAGTTCTTCACTGGTGGCCACCAGCAGGTCATTTGAGGCCTCTTTAATATTTAAGCATACTTTCTCTTTAGGTAGCGAGACATCAGCCAGTGTATGAAAAATTAATGACCCTGACCACAGCACATAAATACAGGAAGACCCTACTGACAGCAACTGCATGGGACATCAAGGCCCATTTCTCCCAGTGTCTGTAGTCACTTCATGTAATCCCTCAAACAGTTTGAAGACGCTTTCTTAATTCTCAAGAATTCAGACACAGGATTTCAAGTATGAATTAAAAGAGAGCAAGGAAATGCAGAAAATGCAGGAGGGGTTAAAGGAAAACAAATGAAAATACATTGCAGAAGAACTTCTGAAATGAGATTGCAGCTTTGCTGTTAGCCCACCTGTGTGCGCATTGCAGCAAAAGGACTTTTCTTACATACCTGCTAAAATCTGTTCTTTCTGACTTGCAGATCTGCAGTTTTATTAGCAAGTTCTGCACTGTACCTTTTTAAGATATCAGGATTGCCCTGCCAAGCCAGACCTCTGCTCTAATGTTGATATTTTTGACTTTGGAAATTGCCAATAACTGGTACTTCCAAATAGCTAAACTCCCTCTCAGTATGCTTTGGAGGTGATAGTTCAGGACTGAAGGAAATTCTGACAAAAGAAACTTGACATCAAAATAGCTGTGATTAATAGCAGCAAAGAGGATTATACCAAGAAAGATTGTACTTCCCGAGTGGAAATGGAGTGGGCTTCTAGTCTGACACAAGTGAAATCCTAACCAGAGAAGGTGTAAGAAGAGGAGAAAAAGTGGTATTTTTCTGAGATATTGAGATATGAGTTGCTGGGGAAATGTATGAGACTTGGAAGACATGTGCATGCAAACCTAAATAACTTGCCTGAAAGACAGTTGCTCAAGGAAACTTTGCTTCCAGGTGAAGCTGAAAAAGCAGCCTTGATATAATTTTGTTTCTTTCTCTTTGTGGAAGAAATCTGATTAATTAAATATTTTGCATTTGAAGTTTCAGAGAGGGGAAAGAGAAGTGGAAAATAAAGAATGATGCGAATAAGCACCAGTGCTCAATGTTGAAGTCAATAATATGATACTGCTTGATACATAATCTTCAGTTAATCATAAAAAATAAGACTGTACTGTTGTGAGGTGCTGGAAATGGTGAGAAGAATTACTTGCTGACCCTTGTGATTGGTTTATGCACTGAAGCATGAGTTTTGATTTCTTCCTTTTGACTGAAGAATCACTTTGTCTCTTTAAAAAATCTAGCAGTATAAATATCACCTTCAATTTCTCCCAGATTTCCAGCCTTTTACTACATCTCTTTTTAAATTTGGGGAAGCATGAGGAAATAGGAAGGACTCATTTTTGCTTCATCAACTTAGCTCGATCTCGGCCAAAAGCCTGATCTAGTGCCCAGTAAAAACTGATGGGATATTTAGATATTATGTTCTGTCTTCTATCAAGCTGTATAGCCTACATTTTAAAAATCTCTTACCAAATTAATCAGTCTGCACAGAATTTACCCTCAGGTACTTCAGAAAGCAGCTAAAGCAATAGCCAAAACATTATTGATTATCTTCATGAGCTTATAGAAGATGAGTAAGTTCCTAGAGGACTGGCAGAGGAAAACCATTATACCTATATTTAAAGGGTGAGGGGGCAGTGGGAAGAAGAACCAGTGAGTTATAGAGCCTTCATTCCATCTTCAATACATGGAAAGTTACTGTAACAAACAACCAATTTTTCAGCATCCAGGGGATAATGAGGTGCTAAGGAATAGCCAACATGGATTCGTGAAGAACAAGCTGACAACAAACTGGACTGATTTTCCTCTCTTTGGTAAGATAACTGGCCTAGCATGCGCAAGATGAGAAAAATGCAATACATCTTGACTTTCATAAAATGTTTCACACAACACCACAACTCATTGTCAAAGGCAACAAATGGCAACATGGCCCAGATGAAATGAGAGTAAGAAAGACTGGAAAACAACTCAAAGAACCACTATCAGTAGCTCAGTGTCAAACTGGGAGTCAACACGAAGTGGTCCTGCAGGATTTTGCTCCATAACCAGTACTATTCAATGCTTACACTAACAGTTTGGATGATGCAGTACAGTTACAAAATGTGAGGATGACATCAGGCTGGGAGATATTGTAAGCACTTGGGAAGATGGGGTTAGAATTCCAAATGATCTTGATAAATTGGACAAATGGTAGGAAATCAATACCAGAAAATCCAATAAGGACAAGTGGAAAGCACAAGCCTTGGAATGGCAAAATCAAATGCCCAGGCACAGAGAGGTGAATAATGGCCTAAGAGTCAGCATTGTAGGAAAAGAGCTGACCACAAACTGAATGGGAGCCAACACTTTGATGCATGGGTTCTTGCAAAGGAGGAATATGCCACTCTGTGCTGTGTCAACAGGATGGTGGGCAAGTTGCTCATGTTGCGTACGTGGAGCACTTTCACTAGCATCCTCAGGACAGAAAGGCAACACATCACAGCTTAAAGGACATACGGACAGACTCCCAAACTACTGCCAGGAAGACAGCAAGAAATCTGAGCAGAGGTCTGGAAAAATGGGACTTGTGAAAAGGTTAAAAAAAAATGTTTTTTCTGAATCTGGAAAAACGAGATTTGGGGAAGGGCATAAAAGCAGGCTTTAAAAGTCTAATATATACTATCAGGTATAATAGAAAGAGTGGCGATCTACTTTTCTTCTTAGTTTCCAGGGACAGATGAAGGTGCAATTATCCTAATTTGAAGCAAGAAGAATTTAGGTTACAAGCAAATAGAACCTCTAAGGTTAAGGTGGGTGAAGTACTGGAACAGATGACTGATAGAAACTGTGAAATCTCAATTTTCTTAGCTTTTAAGAAAGGGCTAGAGAGTAGTCTATTGGAAGTTGTTTAGGTGACCTCTGATTTTGCACCAGAAGCAAAAGACAGAAGTAATTTAGAAAAGTCCTACATTTCTGTAATTCTGAAATACATATAAAACCACATCTGGTAACGTAAACCAAAATGTTTTAGTGCTCATTATGTCTGGTCCTCCTCTATCATTTCATTGGGTCTTTCACCTCTTCCCTTCCTCCTCTGTTAGGGTGAATCCACATGTGCTGTGAATTGCCTCTACTGTGTAAGTACTCAAATAAACCAGTCAGTTTTACCAAGTGGTAGAGAGAAGCTTTATCAGGCATGGATAATATTTTGCAGCTTATGTGAACATACCAAATGAACCCTAGAATGATCAGTGCTTCTCACGATAATTGGAAAAAACATGAAAAAAACCCTTGTGCTTTTCTTGATCGTCATAAGAAATTGGTCTTCCCAGGGAAGAGATGCTCAGAAGGTGCTTGGCTATGATCGCCATACTGTGGGGCTGACTGGGAATAAAGCATCCACTCCAGCCGCACTTTGATTGCCCTCATGGGTCCCCAGCTGCTATAACAGCAATAATTTCACAACAGGTAAATCAGCTCCAGGGCCTTGTATGCTTGAATGGCCTTCTTTTAGATTATCCCTTCAAGGAGGAGGCTGTACCCTTGATCCCAGCATAAGGACTTTTGTGGCGCAAACTCCTCTGTAATCTCCCTAACCACACTGAACTGTCACCTTACTTCACAAAGTGACCATCAAACGATGTTCTATTGATTCTGAAGGGGCTTCTGTTTCTGCATGTGCTAATTGATACTTTATTAAAGTCTAAGTTAGCATACAAAAGTGCTAACTAGGCCAAACTCCCTGCAGCTTTGTAAAAGACCATTATTCCCCATTGCCTTTCAAATCCTTATATGAGAAGGTAAGGACTACCTACCCACTTTTCCCATTGATTCCTGCCTCAGAGTATAGGTTCAAAGTCTATGTATCCAAGCAAAAATAATTAACTGACCCTTCCTCTTAAGTACAACATATTTTCAATAAAACAAAGTTTGAACCCTGGTGACTTCATCATAGCTTGCGGTACAACATCACGGGGCACAGTAAGACACTCCTCTTCGCGTTAGTCTGTTAAGATATAAAAGAGACCTTGGTTGCTTCTGCCTTTTAAAAATTGATTGACAGAGTACGAGTAGAAGTGTTCTTTTTCATGTCCTGTAAACTCCCTTTTCTGTTTATCTAAATCCACTTAAAGCTGGCATTGATTCTCTCACTTTTGCCCTATGCAGTCTTACAGCAGTGCTCTACATTATTGCGTTTGATCCTGGATTTGCCATGTTTCAATGTGAAGCAAAGTGTTTTGATGTGCATAAGACCAAATTTTCCCAAAAAAGGGCTTCTGACCTAGTCTCTAGATTTGTACAGATTTTGCACAGGGCAGATCTTGCTTTGCTAATTTACACCTTCCAGTTGACTTCAGTAAGAATATTCAGGTGAACAGACCCATGAAGATATGACCTGCAGTTCTGCAGAGGCACATAAAAGACAGATTTGCAACACCTAACCATATATTTTGTAGGTACAAATGCAGCTTTGGCATTCAGTTGGAAGAGTTAAATGCCTATATTGTATCATCTGTGCCCATTGGCTATTAATTGTCTCATTAGCAACAACGAATAACTGCAGGCACAAAATATGCCTGAAGAAACTAAAATCTTATTCAGATACTATTTATATTACTGTGACATTCCTTGGGATGGAAGTGCAATATAAATTCATAGTATTACCTGTCAAAAATCTATCACCTCTTCTCCAGCCACTAGAATATCTTTCCTTCAAGAAATATTTTTCCTGCCAATCACATGATAATAAGCAAAGTACAGCTTAAATGAAATTTTCTACTTTTTAATGTCAGAATGAACTCCTCTTGCATAATATAAGGGGACTGGGTTTCATAATCAATATTTCACTGACCTAAAATAAAATAGTATAATAGAATGTAATATAATATACTATAAAGTGATACAATATAATGCAATATAAAATGACACATATGGAAAGCATGGTGTCCATTTTCCCTAGAAGATATGACATGCTCATGAATATGCATTGTTTGATAATACCAGGAAGGGCAAACCCAACACATATGCAGCTCACATCCATAAATACTTGGACAGCTGTAAGGCAGGGGGGTATGAGCCACCTTTATGTCCACAGTTTGAGATACACTGAAGAAATGATCAGATTTGATTAAAGTCAGTTGCTGCTAATTTCTAGCTAAATATCAAAGGAAGAGTAATAAACCAACGAATATGACTGACTCAGGAAACCCCAGCAAACATTTGCATTTTTCAGAAGGATTCAGGATAGGGAAGTGGTATCCTGCAAAACTCATATAGGGAGAGCGTTGCAGGCTGCTGGAGTGACATGGAGACGTGGAGAGCTGGGCTGCCCCAGTTCTGCATAGAGGCAGCCTCAAGCACTATCGGCCACAGCTGGAACAAGGTCTCCCTCTTGTCCTGCGGTTTGTCCACTACACTTGATTGGCCCACCTGCATCTCCCACCTGCCCCAGTTGGCAGGGACAGTACCTGGGACCACAGCTTTGAGAGGTGCCTACAGATGGCCATCGGCAATCAGTGAGTGCCTTGGGTTACCCTCTTCTCCAGCCATTTTGAAACAGAGATGAAAGACCCTCTTGTGGCTGCCCTGGGCAGAAGCTGGGCACCCTGAAGAGGCTGTATACTTAAAATTCAGGCAGAGGAAAGCCTGCCTCTCCAGGAGCTGCCCCAAGGGCTATGGGTCCCTACCCACTCAGGCCCAGGGAGGTCTCACACCCCCATCGTGATAGTGCTGCCCCACGATGTGGGCCATTTAGCTGGCTGGGAAGCTGGAGGGATGGCCCTGACAGAGCAGGCAGATAATCACTGCTCCTCATGCAGTGCCAGAGGCAGAAGGAGGAGGGTGAGCATTTCCCTGTGCGCAGGAGCTGGACTGCTCCTCTTGCGAAGGTTTTAACAGGCATTCACCTGCCTCTGCAGCTTTCAGTAAAAAAATGCAGGAATTTTTTCTTTAATGATGATCCCCACACCCCGTTAATTTCAGAGGGTGGACTCTGCAGCAGTCGTTCCTAGTCATTTTGCTATGAAGAAAAACTGAATAAGCTAGAAAAATGTGAAGAGTGAATTGGAAAGAAATACGTCAAGGACAATTAAAACTTTTGATTTCTGCTTTGACATTCATTCACTATTTCAAGAAAAGCTGTAGTGTCTGTCCAACATTATTAATTAGCACGAGCTTCATTCACTGTAACTCTTCTTTCTCTTCAAAGAAACACATATATTTTTATATATCCCCCATTTTGTTTTCCCACAAGGCACATTTCAAAACAACATGTGCTGTTTCTGATGCAATACCATATCAATCTGATTACATCGTACATAATAAGATATGCCCTAAGATAGAGCACTGCGCAGATATTTATTTAGAAGGACACCTTTGATGTTGTGCGAACTAAAGAAATCTTTAAATTCTACTGAAATAAAAGTGAAATTCTGTGTCACTGTAATCAATCTTGATCCACTGTAGCAGCCTGGGCTCTGCACAAGTGCCATTCTGATCTACTTCCAGATACAAGCCTCCAACTAGACAGTTAAGACATGGAGATTAGCTCTTTGAACATGAATTTTCTGAAAGCACAAATAGAAAGGTACGTGCCTAATGCCTATTTTGCAAATCAACTCTTCGCTTAGAAGAGTTTTACAACTTGTTTAAGAGTAACGTGCCCATGTCACTGTCACTCTCAAGTAATGTACGGGTTTAAACTCACAGCCTCCTTGAGCAGAACTTGAGGAGCAAATAATGGAATTACCCCTGAGCTTTTTATATGGATGTCAATGACTGCAAGACCTGTTTCTGAAGCTTTGTTTCAGACAGATTGTCCACATCTTAGAGAACACAGCACGTTCATCTGTTTCTTACCAACACAAAAATACAATGCTTTCTAAATCTCTCCTGGTTTTGAGCAATCCACTGTATTCAGCAAGAAGCAATATAGAAAATAAGTTTGATACCACTGAGAAAAAAAAAAAAAGTAGCATTACAACATACCTTTCACTATGTTTGCACTTCTCTGTTCTCTTGTCATTTGCTACAACAGCTCAGCTTACATACTGCCTGTCTCGTGTGCGCTTCTGGGTAGTAGCTACAACAGGCACTTCAGCAGCTCTGTCCCCTTTTTAACACAACCTGCTCTAAAGGAAATGTTTCGCTTGTATTATAGCAAATTTCAGGAAAAAAAAAAAAAAGACATTGTCCCAAACCGATCAGAACGCTCTTTGTCTGACGACCTAGCCTTGTTCTCAACTGATGCACCAGTATGTGAATGGGTCCAGTAATCCATGAGGTGAGGCGTACAGAAGCCATTCGCTAGAAAGGATGCTGGGAGAACACAAGCTATGTGGGCGGATGGTGGGAACAATAGCAAACATTTCATGTTGAGGTGGCTGGGAATGAATAATGCATGTGTTGGGGAAACAGTTGCCCCATTCTGGTGTGGAGGGGGTGGAAAAGTGGGCGTGGGAGGTACTTTCCTGATCAAGTCAGCATTTCTAATTAATATTATCATCTGCATGGACCCAGTAGACACCGTATGATGAGAAAACAATGTGCAAATATTCAAGGGGGAACCAGTTATTGTTATATGGACCCACAACAAAAGCAGCTCGGATATGAAAATAATATTTTATGTAGGCAGGCAGGCAGGCAGACATACACAAATGAAACTGAAGGACCAAGAGAAATGTTAGCAGGCTACGTGTTCTTTGATCTGGTATTGTTTAGATATGCCATATAAATGAATGCTTCATCTCAGCTGAACCACCCTTTCAAATTATTGTTAATTAAGTAATAAACCCTGAGAAATCTGTCATTACGAACAGTTAGGAACTGGTTTATTATGTTTGCCCTGGGCTATTAATGCTCAAACACAATGGCCACTAATTGCGATAGGAACTAATTTCCCTGGAATTACACATGCATTTTCTAACTATCTGGCAGCATATTTTTTGGTTTTAAAGTTCAGTTTTTAACTCGTCTAACTAGAGCATTGGTCAGTCAGAAAAGCTATTCTCTAGTCATCCCACGCAGAAATCACCATTAACAAAAAGAAAGCTGATTTTTTGTTAGCTTTGTATATTATTAAATTTTTGTTGGAGAGAACAACAGCAGAGGTTATAATCCCTAGAAACAATGCATCAGCTCCAAATTCAGCAAAGCGAGCAAAAGGATTTTCAATCAATGCAATGAGCTTTGGATCAGTCTCGACAGTTTCTTTAAAAACAAGGCCAGGGCGGGGAGGGTGGGGGGTGGAATTTGCTGTTTTCTAAGTTTACATTACAATGGTTCTTCTGTAACATGTTCTTAATGTAATGAGAAATCATTTCTGGGATGTCAGTGGCCAAACTTAGACATTTATTCCTGTCAGCTGTTTTCAGTGTAGACAAGTTAGGTGGCTATAAGAGTTATTATTAAGTATTGTTAAAGGGATAAATTGAGAAATTAAGCCAGAGGCAGGGGAAAAAAATCCTACCTGGAATTTAAAGTGATTTGCTCACAAACACTTTTTCCCTGGGCTCAGGAGCAGAGTAGAAGGAAAAAGCCTTAAAGAATAGCTGCCATTGTCATTGCATTTTAAAAGCATCCACACGACAATTTAAAAAGAACTGCCATTTCAGCTATTTCTTAAATAACCTCTTTCTTCCTCCATAATCATGTAACATATTTCTTTCACCTTTTGACTAGCACTTGGGTTTTTTTAATAAACTTACATACTCATTTTGCAGGAAATTATATTTTAAAATGCTTCTCTGAGGTGTTTCATCCTAACAGTTTCATTTGGGTTGATTTAATGTTGAATCCTGATTTGCAGCAATAGAGGGAGAGGAACAGAGAGGGAGAGAAAGAGGTAAAAAAAAGAAAAAAAGCAGCTTAGCTGGCACCCCAGCTCCAAAACACACTTATCTTCCATTCGCATTTCCAAATCAATCTTACAGTAACCTTTATCTGTAATGACAGAATTATTTTGATACTTCTAAACCACATACAGCAGCAGTGTAGTTATCTGCTGGACTAGATAGTCAAAAGAGTTTCCTCCCCCTCTCTTCACCAGTGCAGAGTTTGTTTTCAAGCCTTCAATGCCAGTTCTCACTTGATAGTTTTTTTTCTTTTTTAGGTCCTCATCTCTCTTTTTTTCCCATTAAGATGTGAATGGGTTGGTACCTCAGCCAATATGTCTATACATGCCTGAATAGACTTGCAGAAAAGCGGGGTCTCCTTTTGTCTGGGCCTGTATGGCTGTATGCCATTCTGCACCGATAGGCAAGGGCTCCTCTCTCTGTGGGAGATTTCCAATAATTGCCAGAACAAATTAAACCGGAGCTTATCTGTTCCTCTCTCTTTTCAGCTTGAAAACTGAGGAACAAGACCAATTTTAACTGGCGACAATGCAGTGTAGAAATAGATTGGATACAGCTCGTGTGAAGTCATGTTGTAGGCAGCAGCGGCAGGACACTGCTTTGAGGGGTGAGGTGATGTTGTGCTATATGGACTCAGCCAAGTCTTCTGATCTGGCGAAGAATAAAAAATGAGTTGGGAGGTTAAGAGCAGTCCATCAAGTCACCATTGTCAGAGGCAGAGATGAAGAAAGGAGTATTTCTGATCATACTGGAGTGGACTGGGCAGCCCAGAAAAGCTGAGTGGAAGACAGCATGTAAGAAGGACGGATGTGGCATATTTTGAAAAATAGGAATGGAGTCTAAATAAACTTTGGTTATTCCCCTCTGCCTCCCCCCCCCCCCCCCCCCCCCCCCCCCCCCCCAGCTCCTTCCCCCTCCTCATCCCCTACCACATACACCTTATGTCTTAGTCTATGGGCAAGCATCACGAAGTACAGTTTTAACCCTTGACAGAGCAAAGGGGAGAGTTCTGCCCTGTCTCTGCAGTGAGTATTTGGCAGTCTGGGGCTGAAAAGAGTGTATTAAGAGATAATATAGTTATCAGACACATATTTTCTATAGCAAAGAGCTGTCATCTTCCTTTGCAGATGAGATAAAGTGAGTTCAAAGTGCTTTCTCCAAGAAAAGACAGACTTGAAACCACGCAAAGGAAATGAATTCTTTGACAGTGTCTGACAGACAGAAATGTGAACCACCAGATTTGAAAGGGACCCTTAATTCTTGGGGCTGCTGAATGCCAATGAGAAATATTAGGATCTTCTCTTGACCAACATGATTACTGCTGTCAAATGAGAATATGTCAAACACCTTTCGACACACTGTTGTCAGTCAAGCTCTAAAAAGCCATCATTCACTGTAAACTATCTATCTTCTCAACTACCACTCTGCCTCAGTCAGGCTCTTCCAGCCCCACGGTCAGGGAGAAACTAATAGTGAAAAAAAGTCCAGCAGTACTTAGTGCTGTCAGCTTTCCTTCTGTCTTTCTGTCAAGCTCTCCTGTTGCTGCTCCATGTCAGAATAAGGAAGCTGTGATACAGTTCCCAATGAAGACCAGAGGATGTAACATCACGTTACTGGAATTGGATGCAACATCTATCAGTAAGGTCACCCTCGCACCCTATCATGGGACACCAGAGAGAAGAGATCGCCACCTCCCTCTCTGCTCGCCCTCATGAGGAAGCTGTAGACAGCAATGAGGTCATCCCCCCGTCTCCTCTTCTCTAGGCTGAACAAACCTGGTATCCTCAGCCACTCCTCATAAGTCATGCCCTCTAGTCTTTTCACCATCTTTGCTGCCCTCCTTTGGCCACATTCTAATATTTTTATACCCTTATATCGTGGAGCCCAAAACCACATACTGCACTGGAGGTGGGGCCATGCCAATGTCGAGGTGTAGAATATTTGGTGTAGAACTTGGGACAAATGCTCATCTACCACAGTAAAGTACTAGGATCTTGCTTTTGTCTGTCTTTTATACAGATGAATTCATTTTAACATCACATCCAAAAAGCAAAAACATAGTAAAAGAGGTGAAAACATCAGGGAAAAAACACACGGATTGAAAAAAAGTAAAACGCAAAGTCACATTTTCAATTTGTAATGTCAATCCTGAGAGCACCCCTTTGACCTTAATAACTTCTGTAACTTGTGAATCTTAAATAAGCAATTGTGTTTCTTAAACAGCCCGTAACTAAACTAATTACCTAAAGTGATGGTATAATTTTAGATCATTTTTAAATGTCTCTGGAGGAAGCTATGCAAAATTCATAATAGGTTCATTTTCCATTAGGTACTTAAGAAAAAAATTAGCCAAGTGCAAGTTTTACAGTGTAAACTCCAGTTCTAAAAATTGTGAACAGTCAGCAAAACTGGAATGGCAAATCCATTCTGAATTGACTTTTTTATAGTCATAAGCCTGTGAATTCAACTTTTTTCAGAAGCATGCGCTTCAGAGACTCTGCAGTATTTTAGTCCCATACATTCTCATTACTAGCTTTTCTTTTTGATCGGGGCAGATACGGGCCAGTCACCATCCAATGGACTAATGCTCACATTCAAAAGGGTTATTTTTAGAGCCCAGACAGAACTCAGCTTCTCTGTTTCTGACTTGAAAACACAGCAAAGTCAATAAAACCTACATTCCTGCAAAAAAATTACGATCAATCTCAGTCATTATTTATAGATTAGAAACCTTCCTTACTTAGGAAGATTCAGTAAAGAGGATTCCATGTCTACAAAATGGGCTACATTGTCATTGGCCTTAATTAATGCCATGCTGGAGAAATCTGAATATGGAATAAAATTGTCCTTTCTTTTTATAAGTAGAGAAATGCAAAAATGGAAACTAAACTTTTGCAGAAAGGTAAAGATAGAAGAAGCGTAATTGCACATCAGGATGAAGTTACGGATGACCTCTGAAGCGACTGCCAACACAAAGCAATGAAGAGGCAGCATTCACAGGAGGAATTAGCACCCATCTGCCGGCCCACTGGTGACCTCTCTTCAGAAGCTTGGGAAGAGAGGACCGACTTTGCTCACTGTGGCACTGAATCTGCCCGGCCTGCTACTTGAAACAGGAACAAAACCAACCACTTCAAAAGGCACGGGGTGCCTTGCCAACCCAATGTGGATGGGCGGAGAACAAAACTTTCCCAAACCAGCCAGCCAGGGCAGAACTGATGGTCTGTTCGTCCTTTATTGTCCCACTGTGGCTGTCGTTAAAGGGTTAAAAAGCTTTTGCTGCATTCACAGTGAGTGCAGCAGTAACCAAAAGCAGGTTTGTGCTGGTGGGGCGGTGGCTGCCCTGCTGCTCCCATCCTTGGAGGTGGACAGTCCCACAGGAGGGCTCCCTGGCCAGGGGCTTATCTCCATCCTGGCAGTCCTGGGAGGAGGTGCGCGGTGCCCCTGCAATGAGGCAGCATCACCAGCCATGCCAGAGAGGAGTGGGAGAGGAGCCAGCGCTGGGCTCACCCCTTTCCACCTTCCCCTCGTTCCTGATGCCCCAGATCTTTTCTTCCACAGTCTCTCCCTTCAAAAACTGGAGGCAACGGTGAATGCACAGGTAAAGGGGCCTCCACTTGGATTGGAGCAGGGTATCCCGACTGGATGGAGAGCCCCAAACTTCAGTGCAAGAGTGCCTGAGGGTGGGAGCTCTCCTGCTCCCATGACCATGCCGCTTGTCTCAGTCAGCTGCTCCATGCAACTACTTAATTGATCAGGACTTTGGGCTGGTCTCGGTTGCAAATGAATCCAAAATCTCCTTTCCCTCTGCAGCTCTAAATTAATTGGTTTTGACCATCAGGCCAAAAAGAGTCTTGGCTTTCCCTTGATAGGACAGCCTAATACCCTCTCCAGTCTGTTGAGGACTGACTGTTTTGCTGTTTGATATACTCAGGCAGAAATGACACCTGGTTTATCTCGATAGCCTTTGTGGCTGCTAACCTCGTGCTCAGAGCACCGAGCTCTCCAAAGTGGCTGCTCAGGTTTTCTCTTCATACGCTCGTAACAATTTTTTTCCTGATTCAGCAAACCTACAGTGTCCAAATAGAAATAAACCTCTCCCTAGATGCATCCTGCAGTAGCTTTTGAGCACTCATGTCACTCTGCATTATGATTCCTGGGGCTTTTAAAAGCTAGGGAAAGGCTGGAAAATGTCGTGAGTGGGAAATCCCTGAGGAATGCCCACTTGCCACAGATACTTCTTGCTAATTCTGCAGATGGCATGTTCTTTCTTCTGAATAGGACATTAAAGAAAGCTCTTGCTTACGTGAGGCCATTAAAAGATGCAGTAGTTCTTTCAACGAGGGCAGCGGTGAAGTCTTCTGTGTCTTTTCCAAATTCCAATTCAGTTAATTACATGTGTAAGGCTGCATCTCCATCCTCTGCAAAGCTCCATCACTAGATGCTTGATTCTGCTAATACTTTCTGCCTCACTAAATTCCTTCTGTTGTTTCATCTGTGTGTAGCAGTCATCTTCGGTTCCTACCCTGGACTATTTGACAGTGTACATCCTCTTTCACTGCCGCTCTGTTTTATTCCAGATGTGATCTGGGGAAAAATGAAATGATTCTTGCGCATATAAAATCCATAAAGATGAAAGGTGTTATAACTGTACGTTAATTATTCATCACTAGTAGTATTACACATACTAAGTTTTCCTCAAATTATAGCATACCCCACTGAGCCATAAACATGCTAAAGAGTTGTAGTTTTTCATATAAATTTGGCATGGAACTCAACTGAATTTCACCAGAGAAGTAGGATCAAGATCAGGTTTTGTGAATACAAAATCCCTTCCTCACCTAGGGATGAGTTTAGAGAAGAAAGCAAGAAGGAGTTCAAAAGTAGGCATTGTTGATAGCTTATAGAGCACCATGAAGTCTTTGCATCAGATGGAGCACGCTTCAAACCCAGCCACTAACGCACATCACCATCTGCACAGCAAGGATACTGAGATCTCTGCTGAGCACAGAACTGCTTAGCACCAGCTTCACAATTACCCTGTAGGCTGTCCGGCCTGATTAACTACTGACGTCCACAAAAATAGTGACTGGAAATTCCTGCAGCTAAATATATTTTTGCCCTGTAAAGCTGTTTTGGCTCTAAGTACAAAGATCTCTGCACAACCATGGGAAACAATCAACTACCAGCAGTAACACTTAATGGCTCTGTTCAATGTAAACTGTGCACTTAGGAGTGATCGTGGTATAATTATAGAAAAATGCATTAACAAATAAAGCTTTGGAAAAAAAAAGCACTCAAAATCAGATAGTAAGTCGAAAATGATGTTGTGACTCTCAGGTAAATTCAATACAAACTGCAGTCATTTTAAATAGGGATAGCAATAAAAAAGCCTTGGCATCAGGTTGTTGTGAATGTGTTGGTGAGTGTCCTCCTGTTGTTTCACTTTTTCTAAATTCTACCAACACATGCTATTAAAAGGAAATAAGATTAAGTTGTAAAACGGAATCTTCTGCAGTGGTAATCACAACAGACTAAACGACTGCCTGTCCCCAGTTCCCAACGGGAGACAGCTAGGAGCTTTCCACTCAGTAAAGGGGTATTAAGTCTGGAATTTTCTTTCCTGACAAGACAAATCCCAAGGTTGAAGGGAAAGGATGGGCTACAGGCTGTGAGCAGTGAGGTGAGAAAGGGCATTGGATGAGATCTTATTGCGAGATGGAAGTGTGTGTGCATGCACCTGTATGCTCGTGTACCTAGATGGACATGGGTATATATTTTTAGCTACCCTAACATCTTTGTGTCAAAGAGGAAACAGCAGTTTTCAAACACACGTGGCAGAAAAGGCAGAGCAAGAAGCCACTGCTGGCCAGAGAGGAAGCTTTACTTATAGTACCCTGTATAAATCCGGCATTTACCTTGCTGGCCTTTTCATTAGTGGTGACTGGAAAACAGAGTGATCACTGCAAGCGGGAGATGAGTGCAGTAAATTCAAAATCATTTTGTGTTTTGGATGTGGCACCGCATTAACATGAAGAAAATCAGAGGAGCTCATGCTCAATTATTTAGATTTGTTCTCATCTGTCCAGACTGAAGAACTATGCAGGGTCGCAGAGCTGTTATCTCATGTCTTTTATGCCAACAGATGACAGGATCTTTGTTAGACAGGAGAAGCGTAGATACGTACATCTTCTGGGGTTTGATCACTACACAGCCTGCCTGCACTCTCCGGTAGTACATGAAATATGCAGCCCATGTCAGCTTCTCAAAAGGCACGTCCCTGGCACTTCTTGTGAGCTCGAGTCTCATCAGGAGATAAGACGCTATACATCATTAAATCAGCCACCTATTACTGGTGTAGGAGAAAGGCCTATTCAACCAGCACTCCTGGTAAGGAATAATCACTACTAATAATGAACACTGCATTAATTTCTACATTGAAACATATTGAAACATAGTCTCCAATACCAAAAAAACCATCTACAATGCTACTGAAACTTGAGGACAAGCACTGGAATAACGTACCAAAGGCTGTTCATAATTAGATGTTTGGATTAATATTTGTGCACTTATTTAAGGGCCCTCAGCACTGTCAGCTCTCAAATGAAGCATCCAGAGACACATCCACTGACCGTGTTTCAGGCTGTGACACACTTAGGATGGTACACTAGCAGACAACTTGGTTGTGAAAAAGTCAGCATGTATCTTACGGCATTTTATTCTCCCGTTAACGTGATTGGAAAACATAATTTTCCTATACTATAACATATTTGCGGGACCAATTTTCAGTTGAAACAAACACTTTCCGCCAGGCTTCCCTTTATAAATGAAATTTTCAAGCAATTTTTTTCTTTCTTTTTTTTTTTTTTGTCTTTTTTTTCCTTCATTGTTGGCTATTGGGGAGGAGGGCAGGATAAAGAGAGGGCAAGAATAAGGAAAGGTTAAAGAACAGCAGTTTTCCTAGGCTGTCTTGCAAACACTAGACACAGCCTACTCTGCTCTGTGCAAGCACGAAGTTGCTGTTCTGATGAGCTAGCCGTATGGAAAACTTCTCTCTTCGACCAAGGAAAGAAGGAAGCTCTGTGCTAATCTTCCACCCTCTGGGGCTGCCTCTGCCCCGCCTACCATCTCACTAAGGTGGACTCTTCCATCTCCTTTTTAATTCTTACTCCAAGCAAGATGAGGTTGTTACGCAGCTTTTTTCCACCTTCCTCTGGACTCCCAAACCTTCAGCACCTCTTCAGTGCAGACATAAATGTTCCTTTCTTTTGCCTTTTGTGAGCCTCGGAGTTCACCTGACTTACAGCGCAGTGGGAGGACCGATGTCTGACTGTAAGGATGGCATGCAACGTTTCCCGGCACCCACTGTGCCTGTATACAACCTCCCTAGGCTCCGCAGATGTTCAAAGGGCTCAGGGAAGCCCAGGACTTAGCCACCCAGCAGAAGAGCAGCCTCTGATAGACAGCCTCTGTGTAGCCTGTCAATTTTTGCAGCCTCAAAATACAGCTGCATATCACATTGCTGGGACTAATACCAGGTATCATCAACCTCGACAGTAAAGGATTTTTAGCTGGGTTTCCCAAAGAAATGGGTGTGCAGTAGTTTCTTTCTGCCTGTCAGTCCTCATCTAATAAAACTGGAATCCATTTAGCCAATTTCAACCCTATTTGACAGAGAAAATGTTATAGTATATAAGGAAAAGGATTATGTGTGATATACCCAAAGGACTTATTTTTCACAGAAACTTTGTATATGCATGCATTTGGGTTGAGAGCAAGCTCTTGAAGTACATCAGCTTCTCTAATGATGTGCCACATATATGCTGCTTACATGACTGTGTAATGGATGTAATCTTTTTAATGTGTATTTACAGACAGTTTAAAATATGCACTGGGATCTTAATTTGGAATGAGAATGATAGTATGCAATTAAAATCTGAAATGAAATATAGCAAGAACATTGTAGGTTGTAATTGCAATTATTACCAGTAAAAAGATGATGTGCCTGAGATATGGCCTGTCTATCATTTTGTGAGTGAAGGTTCTTCAGGGAAAGAATTGCTATTTGTTATAAGGTTGTATGCTGCCAGCCACAGCGGTCAGCTTGATCCCCGCTACTAACATAATAAAGATGAGTTGACTTGAGTTGAGTTGAGTTAAGTTAAGGGAAGATATAGCCAGGCAGTATCACAGGTGACTAGGAGTGACACCAGAGTACTTCCCCAAGTTTTAGAAGATGGCGCCAACACTGCATCTTCAGCAATCCCTTTGTGGTAAAAGTTTGTGACCTTTTAATGGTGACAGTTATATGAAGTAGTTTGAATAATTACCCATGAAAAGATCCTTTTATGTATCTTTACAGACATCCTGCAATGAGATGCTCTTTTGTGGCATTTTCATTTCCATTCTAAACCGTATTAATGATTCACTGAGTTGGAGAATCAGATGGGGAAAAAAAAAAACCCGCAAAACAATTTGCTGCTTCCAGTGCTATTGCCTGGAGGCTCTGCCTCACAAGCAGCCGAGCACCCTCCGCAGCCACGGCGGGTGAGGGTCCCTGAGACGGAGTGAGGCATTTTGGGTGCTCCTCCTCTCATAGGACCATCTCACTCCACCACAACTGTTCCCGGGCAGACAAGGGGAAAGATCATCTGAAACAGCTGCAAACAGCAGTAAACAAGCTGCCAACAAACCTACTTAGGGAAATTCCCATTTGGTGTTGCTGGCTTTAGCACCTGGATCTATAAGTTTGCAAATAATTGCTTTTATTTAATTCAGCACATAGCATACTGCAACAGAAAAACAAAAGGGGGGAGGAGAGAGGAGATGAAAATTGGAGAAATGGAGTCCGTGTAACAAGCAAAGGAGAGACCTGAAAGCTATAAAGCAGTTTGAAACATTAGGGTTTTTTTTTGTTACAGCTGTTTTCTCTTTTCTCACAGATGTTCAAGGAAATATCTACAGAGTAAGAAATATCCTGCCCATATAGGAGAGGAATATGAGCTTCATTATATCTGTGTGCTTTTGCAGGAAATCACCGAGGTGATGGACCCACCTGTATTAATTTCATCAAACTCTTCTGCATTATTATCATCCTGCAGGAAAGTTAAGCCTACATAGATCTAAACCACCTTCATTCAAAAGACAGATTCCAAATCAGTATTTCTTTTCTGGTTTGCATTTTCAGCATGATAGACAGAATAAAAAAAATGTTTAGAGAATGGAAGCCGGATCCACGATGCCCACACAGACCCGTACAGGATGTGAAATGGAATTTAAAAGCATTTTATGCCAGGTCCATTTAGCCTGTCAGTGAAGCTTAAAAGAGCGGTGATGACAACTGATAACAAATAACAATATTCATCTTTTCGGGGAAAACACCTCAGATCACTCTGTGGCCAAAACTCTGTTTTGTGAGATTCAGAGGTGGCATCCTCAGAAGATTGAAGGAGTCTCAATCAACCCTAACATTTCTCTGCAGCTTGTTCATGGCTTCATATTATCAGACAAGTTCTCTGAGCTCTGTTGCAGGTGGAGATGGTTCCACTGCCTTGAGGGCCCTTGCATGAAGTGGTGTAGGGCACTCAGAAAATAAACCTAAGTAGCAATCAGATGATTGTAGCTTTCCTGAGAGTTGAAATACACTTTTAAAAAACACCCCGAGTGAGAACAGCACTTCAACATCAACTTTCCTAATATTTCAGTTGGCTCATTCTTGGGAGAAAAAAAACAGGTGGGGTAGAAGGAGGGAAGGCAAGATTTTTTTCCCAAGTTCTAAGCAGCTGTAGCAGAGAATGCGAGAAGCACAGAGCCTAGGACCTTGCAAGGAAATGAACACCACGAGGTTCTTTCCTGACTTTTTTTTCCCCACCATCATTTTTTTTTTCACAAATTTACTTTTAATTAAGAAGTTGGCAGGTATGGTTTGCTTGAATTTATGCCAGAGGATTTATTCTAATCTCCTCCTTTTATGATATGCTCATCTGGAGGAGCAGAAAAAATGATTCACCAGTTCTTGTGAAGGGGACTCACAGACTCCCAGAATTGTGTTGGAAATCCCTGAGAATCTGGGCAGAGGAGAAACATCACCCGGACATGTCACCTCTAAAATAATCCGTACGTGCTGCCTGCCGCACACCCCGACTCCCCGGCTTGCGGCGAGTGGGGCTGAAGTCAAGGAGCGGTCCCGTGGAAGTCAGAGCTGAGGGAAGATCACTTTGGAAAGTCTGAGGCAAGACAGCAGAGCCGGTCTGTAAGTCATGGGCCATATTCATCAGAAAGTCAGAAGTGGAAAAAAGCTTCAGTCTAGACCGTTCCTAACACAGCTACTCAACCAGGACCAAATTTGCCATTACTGCATATTAAGAAAGTACTTCACGAATAGCTCCCAGAATAAGGTAGCCCTCAGCATGAATACATGTATTGCAAACCGGCCACAAGCAGGGAAAAGTGCTGCTTGAACAACATCCAGTGAATATGCTATTCAGCTGATCTGTATGCTTCTTGTTTCAAAAAAAATCAACAAAAACTCCCCCTCTCTTCCTGCTATTCAGATTGCTCCATTCGCCAGAAATGGTACAAGATGTCCCTGCCATAGTAAGCGCCCAGCAGCCCAACCCACGCCGGCAGTGCATCTGGGGCACAGCGCGTCCCGTAATGACGGGCTCCCAGCACCTGCGTACCCCTGCCCAGTGCTCTCTGTACCTGTGATTGACAGAAAGGACTCAGAGGAGATTCCCCTCTCCCTCACCCATCTCTCCATCCTTCGTGCCCTGCTCCCCGCTGTCCCTTTGAATAGATCACAAAGTCGGTCGGGATTTTTCTTTCACATTTTGACTGCTGCTGCACTTTTCTGCCCTCCTCTCCTTTGCTCCAGCTCTCCAGGCCATTTGTTAGCAGCCTGGTTTACCTTTGCAAGCTAAATGGAAGGCACTGGTTCATCCCCAGCGTTCAGCCAGCCACCGCCTAACGGTGCCGACGTGCGCAAAGCCGGCCCATGGCCTCGCCACCCCCAAACAGTCTCAGGACTGAAATACCTGCCTTTATCAGAAGCTGTGAACGTTTGGCTTTAATTAAGTCCAGCAATGATACACTGGGGCTCGTAGGCTTGTGTTTTAGCTGCTAAGGTAAGAAGGTAAGGCACCGTTCCATTCTGTGCATTAAAATGAGGATTCAGCATGAACTGCATAGTTAAGGACTGAAAGGAGAAAAAATTGCAATCGAATTAAACCTGACAGCATAATGCAAGGAATCAATAGCCTTATTTGCTATTTAATGATGATGATACTGTTTTCATTTCATTATATGTGAGTCACAACCAGCTTTGTCTTAGCTTACTTATATTCTTTAGCGAGTAAACTGAGGCATACAATTTACAGCAGCAACACCTGTTAAAGCAAGCTTATTTAAGACTACCATAAATTGGCCCAGCATAATGAAATCAATTTGCTTTCAATCCAGCACACCAGGTTATTAAGACATGACATCCTGGTTTTTTCAGTTTTTTTTTTTTGTTTGTTTTTTTGGTTTTTTTTAAATTAAGAATAATATAGTAAAGATTTCTTTTGATTGACAGGACAGAAAACCCAAATAAGCTGTAGCAACGCATCTTGTGATCTGAGCCCCACAATGACCTGTTTCAGTTTTCACATGTTTGGGATTACACAGTGAACCCTAGACCCTTCTGTCTCCGTGAAGTGACTCCAGCTCTTGGCAATGCTTGAACACACTGTATTTATTGCCTTTCCTTTTCATGGCCTCTCTACCAAAAATATCACATAAAAGAAGCAGAAAAGGGAAGAGAAGTGGGTGAGAAAAGAACTCAAAGGAGCCAGCTGAGGAAGGAATGACTGTCACAAGACTGAAGTCATTGTAGGTGTTTTTTTTAAGCAAAGTAATGATGGTGATGGGGAGCACTCATTCATTTTTTACTGAAGTCTTACAGAGTGATTCAGCCTTAAAGAGGTTTAACTATGGTATATCTGGGAAGGGGCAGAGCTGCAAATGAGTTACAGTAGACTGCAGGTGCAAGGAGGCACTGGCAAAATGAGAAACAGGTCTGGGGTTGCCACCTATGACCAGTTCTTTCGTCTTTATTTCTCCTCTTCTTCTGGTCTGTTTTGTCCATGGCTCCTCTTTCTCCTCACTGCCTGCCTCTCTGTTAGTCTGGGTCTTTTTAGCAGCCTCCCTTTTTCCCCAGAATCCTGGTGAGGTCCTGGCGGGCTGTGTTTCTCACAGCCCACGTGTGCAAGTTCAGCAGCGCAGAGCCCATCGGGTACCTGGGGTGCTCCGGGACCCCTCCAGGACCCAGCTGAATGCCTGGAGGGGGGTGAAGGTACAGGCGCAGCCACATCCATCCCGGGCTCAGCTGAGCCCTGAAGTGCACGTGAAACGAGCAGGCGCCAGGGACAATTCTGGCATGCATCCTGCCACCAGGACAAGGGATGCAAAGTACTGTTTCTGCTCCTCAGCTTTGGCCTAAAGTGGCAGATCTCTCTGACTGAGATAGATTTAGTTTGCTTTTGCCCAAATGCTCTCTTTTCCCTCTCTCTTTTGCATTCTGCAGTGCCTGTGCCACCGCTGGACATTGAGTAGTTCATGTTTCGGAGAAGCAGGTGGACTAATAATTATTATTGCCTTCCCAAGTTGCCTTTGCTTTACAGATCTGCTCTTAATTCTGGTCTCAATTACCAGGGATTGCGCATTCTAATATTACTCTGAATTGCCAAAGTGAGGAGCTTTAAACAGCTCAACAGCTGAGACCTAATATTGTTTTTCTCTAATCAAGAGATGTTAGCTGTGGAGAGGTGTTGAGGTGGGCCTGACAATAGTGTGCCTGCATGGAAAAGGCAGATTTTCATGGCTTTGTGTAGAACCCACAGATTTCCTTGGGGACCTAATGAATTAAACATTAAGCCTACGTATACTATGCTAGATATAATTCCATGATTAAATTCAGGAAAAAAACAAAGTAAGACGACATCTACATGTGAAGACCCCCAAGACCTCAATGTCCCACAGCGTAATTGGGAGTGTTAAAATGAAGTGTTATCCTAGGAAGTACTGCTACAGCAAATAATCACATTGTGGGTGTCTATACTTATTATTTCATGTTGATTTTCTGCATAAAATACATTCAGCTTGTGAGTAAAGTGCATATTTGTTTCCTGACAGCAGACCTCGCAAACCCTATGTAGATCTGGACTGGCAACGTCTTTTGCATGGCTACCAAGCATGAATGGCTAATTGGCCAAACTGTGCCGCTGTTAAACCTCATGCAGTTCTATTGGCCTCACTGCAATTAGGCAAGTTGCGACTATTTAGCTCTCTGTAAACACTTCTGAGGATGATGCATATGATAGAAGCCTCAGCTTCTGCCTGCCTCTCCGCATCGGGTCTTCAGGGCAAAATAAAGGGAAAAGCAGCAGAAGAAACTCAGAGTTTTGTTAGGCCCCCTGAGCAAGAAGATGCTCTTTTTATGTGCTAATTTTTCAGAGTACAGTTAAATACAAATGGAAAAAAATCCCCCTCCCCCCCACCTTCGGGCTACCGAATGCCTTATTAGATGCTTTTTTCTCCCAGTGTAAGAGGAATCCCTGGCAGAAGACCACCAGCCTCTTGGAACAACAATTTGGGAATTCCACTCCAAGCGTTCACGAGCCCTTTTCTCATACACAAGGCCAGGAAGGTTTTTAAGGGAACTGTGGATTAAAATGCATTTCCCAGTTCTTCCCACTATAGCTTTTGGGAGTAACCAAGGGAAGTGCTTTGTGAGCAACCGGTGTCCGTTCCCTTCCATTCCCATGATTCAGAGGATCATACACCTCCTGAAGAACAAAACCTTTGGAAAATAACATGCCTTCTCTTCAGGTTGCTTATCACTAACATTTGCTACTTTCCTTACATGAAGGCAGAAAACGTGGGTAAGGGCATCATACATATTTCTGAAGAGGCTGTGAAGATAAATACACCCAAAGCTTGTCAACTGCTTGAATAACAGGAGGCCAGAGAGGTGAAGACCACAGACCTCTTGTGCTATTTACCCAGAATTGATATTTCAGTGCTGCCACGTGCCAATGTTTTTCTGCCTAGAGGGGCATCTGACTCTTTTAGCCGCCAGGATATATTACTTCTGAAGGCCTGTCTAGCCCACAGAATCACAGATATTTTCTTAAAGTGGAGGCCTAATGTCTGACTAAGCAATACGCCAGGACTGGTTTTGGAGGGATTTCTGTTTTGCAAATCGTATTGCTTTGAATACAAAGGAATACAAAGGAAAGGAAAGGTTAGTTTTGTTTTGGTTTGGTTTTCTTCTTTTGAACTCTAAATAAACGAAGAAGGAATTGCAGAATTAGAAAGAACCTTTATGTTCAAAACAAGAGACTTGACTCACTTTGAATAAATAATAACACTTTCCTGTGCTTAAAGATCCATTAAGTACAATCAAGTTGCAAAGTCCTGACTGTGATCAGATAGATGCAGTACGTTAATAGCCTTCCTCTGTACGGGAGTGGGAATATGGAGAGGGAAAATGTTTTCATAGAAAATAAAGCAAACAGCACTGCTGTGTTTGCAAGGATATTAGGAGCCTGCAGATGAGTGAGGTAAACAATTGCTTGTATTAATAGCAGGAGATCAATGCCACTGGATTAGCAGAAGCTGAGAATAAAGCAGAGAAGAAGAACATCTCTGTCTTGTCATACCTCCACTGCTGAGCACAATCCGTCGTTATGAATGGTAGCAGCAACGTACCCTGCCAAGTACAGACTCAAATTTTAAGACCCGATAAAAAATTTCCCCGAATTGAAAACCTAAACTGTCACCATCTGCCTAAACCGAGGAAGGGCACATTATTGGTGCTGATGTAAGAGCAGATGAATGAGTGAATGACTCAGCAAGGGGTATGGCTCCTCTTTGGCTCTCCATTTCTCTTTCTGGGAGGAATAAACTAATCCCACCTGAGAGAGGTTGGCTTTCTGTCTTTTCTTGGCTAGGGCAATAGCTGCCCAACTTCAGTTGCTTTACCTGTACCTGTGGTGGGAGGCAGAAGGAGGGAGGCAGGAGCTCCTGCTCTTCCTCACAGGCTGGAGCCAGAAAACGATCAGAGCTGACCGAGAAGCAAAGGTGCGGAGGCGAGACATGTGGCTGGGAGTTTTGAAGGGGTCCTGGGAGCTAATTACCAGGCTGATTAGCACTGAAAGTCAGTGAGTGCCGGGGTTATCTTTGGGCTTGCCTCTACATTGGGGTTGCAGAGCTTTAACCCTCACAGGCTAGAGAATGCTGTAGGAACCCCAGTCCTTCTGCTGGCATGTCAGTAGAAAAGCTTCCACACAAAAAGGAAAGCAAGAGTTACTCACCGAGGCAGTTTAATGTGAATGCCACGTTGGCTATACCAGAAATTTTGCCAGCGTATCTACCTAAGAAAGTCTCACTCTCTTCATGGCTTACCCAGTTGTGTAATTTGGAAAGCAAGGGTGCAATTTAGGCATCTCTTCTTTACAGAACTTTACAGAAATTCTCTAGAATTTACAGAAACTTCTCTCTATAGAATTAGCAAGAAGAATCAAATTTGGAAATGGTAAATAATAAATGAATGTTGTAACTTCTGAAAATTTTAGTTCAAGACATTAAACTAATAATTACCAAATTATTCTCTTGATAGTCCCTTTGTTATGTTTTGAATATTTTTTTAATCTCAGCATCTATCATGAGATTAACATATCTGAGAAATTCCATTTATTGTTCTACACATCACTGTAATATCAATGACAAAACCTTTGCTCATATTTGGGTCAAAACACTCACTTAATGATTTGATGCATTTCTGTAGTTTATTTTTCCTAGAAGATCAATAATCATCAACTCCTGAGGGAAGTTAACTAGTCAGATCACATATTGCCATAAGACTATTGCTGACTTCTGTGAAAATTGCAAAAGGGTTTCTGTTTTGCAAATCCACACACGATCAAATTTTTCAATACCGCTAAATGTTGGCATGTGGTTCTCAGCCACAGAGAATTCAGACTTCGGCACGGGATTTTGCAAGTAGATAATTTGCTATGGCAATAAATAATGAAAGCTAAATTACACTTTGCAAACGAATGAACAAGAGCTCTTTAAGTGACCCATTACCCTCTTTGTATTATCCTGTTCATGTGGTATATTACAAAATTTAGTCATTCAGAATGGGTACCCCATATCTTGTTTAACACTGGAGAGGGAAAAAGTAAGGTATATACTTTCTTTGGGTTAATCAGCTGTACATGTCCAGGGGAAAATAATTTAAAACTTGCAGTTCTAGGGAAAAAACTCAGAGGTTGTAATGGATCACACACTGAACAAGAGTCAGAAATGTCCTGCATGTAAAGGAAACGCCGAGGTGGGATGTATGAACGGGGAAAAGCAAGATATCTGAAACAGCCCTTCTCATTACACTCGGCACTGAGAAGGCTGCACATGGGGCTGCATACAGGTTTGGGCACCATGCTTCAACCCATGTGTGGCTCAACTGGAGAGAGGGCAGAAGTGAGCACCAAGGAAGATCAGAGGTCTGGAAAACATGACTACAGAGAAAAGCCTGCAGCTAATTAGCCCGGAGAAGAAAGAACTAAGGAGGCAGCATAGTAACAGTCACCAAACACATAAAAGCGTGTTGTGAAGAAAAAAGGCACAGCCTGCCCTTGGCACCCACGGTGGACGGCCAACACAGGAGGCCTCCTGCCAGTGAGGAAGAATCAGGTCAGCCATGAAGGAGCCCGTGCAAGGACAAGGCTCATCAAACATAACGGCAGGTTGCATGGGGAGGCTCTTGTACCTCTATTCCCAAACATCTTTAAAACCAGGCTAAACCGGAGGTATAATTGATCCTGTGTTCGGGCAGGGGTGGCCTCTTGACCCTGCAGCCCTGCTTTATTTCCATTGTAGAGACTTACGAATGCTGCTGAGCCAGTGCAGAGCTCTGGCGCTCCCCTCTCAGGCTCCTGCCTCTGCCGGAGGCTGGTAATGGTGGTTTCAGAGGACATGCAAAAACGCTGTAACACATACCAGCAGAATAAACTGGATGTCAAAAACATGTCAGTGTTTGGTTTCCTCTTGGAAGAATATGGCTTTATGATCTGCTGTATTTTTAATCTGACCCAGGGTAACAATAAACAGTCTCAATATACATATACATTTCTAACCTTTTAACATTTTTTATTAGACTCTTGGCCTCAGTGATAGCTAGTGGCAATGAATATCACATTTAACTGTGCTTTTGGGTAAAATATATCTCAACTTAGCAGTTAGTTATATGTTATACAGAAAAGGTAATTAGGAGTTCCCAGGTTGCCTACTCTATAGTATTTGCTACTCTGTATACATCTATCATGCTCCATGTTATTTGTTTAATCTCCAGACTAAACAGCTTCAAGATTTTCACTATCTCTTCATATGGAAGTCTTTTTGTGTCTGAAGCAATTTTCATCACTGGTCCCTGAATCATCTCCACTGGACTAAAGAGCAAATATCTTTTTTTCTGACTGAAGCAAGGGAAGCAAATGCAGGGATGGGGTTTTTTTTGGGGGGGAGGGAAGAATTTAATGTTCATGTTTGGTTTTAGAACACTTTTTGCATGGCTGATTTTCCACAGCTTTCAAAATATATGGCTACAGCGGAGGAATTACAGACAGTTCTGAGAGTTTGTTCTGAACTTAGGAAACATTGCATGCAGGGTATATTGATTTCTTTGTCTATATTGATCCTTCTTCATTACTTAACTCTCAAGCCCATAAAATCTGATGGTTAGAAAAAATCTTGATAACTTATTACCAGCTTATTAGAATTTCTATTACAGGTGGTATGTGTTCTTCCATTTTAATAGAAGAACAAAAAACTGAATTCAAGATTACTCTTTTTCTCTCACAGAATTAAAAGTTAATACAAATAAACATAAAGAAATAAGGAACAGCATCCAAAGTACTGTATGCTCTGTTCTGCTTGTCCACTATATATGAACAGGAGCCTTGTATTTCTTGTCCTTGCTGTCTTTTTAAGAACTGTGTAGATTTTTCAACCAGTATGTGGTGCCTGGTGATAATTTGCACATTTGCTTCAACGCTGCACTTCTGCTCCAAAGCAAATTGCTAGCTTAAGTACAGTCTTGACTCCTAACACAGCCGGACAGAGGCTGAGAAGACATGACTGCATCCCAGACGCAATGCCCCCTCCATACCCTTGCTAGAGGAGCTGACTGGCAACACAGAAAATGTAAAACTGTCCCTATCAGCAGAAGGAATAGTAGCAGGAGGGTTTGATAATCATAGAATCATAGAATATTTTCGGTTGGAAGGGACCCCTAGAAGTCATCTAGTCCAACCCCCCTGCAGCGAGCAGTGTCAAGGAGGTGAGGAAGGTTCGCACAGGCCAGAACATCCCAGGGCCATCTTTGGGGGGGTGGGAGAAAGTGAATCTCAAGCTTTCTTAGTGCCTGGATGTGTCTCCAAGAGGTATCAAACCCTGCCTTATGAGGTAACAAATCATGGCATTTAAAAAATATTTCAATGACAATGTTACCTTTGTGAAAAGTGATCAGCTGGGCATACTCACTTTGTCTGCCTTCAGGTCCTTTTGTCACAGAATTATAGCATAAAAGATGACATTTTGTTGGAACTTTTTACTAATTTGCATTATGGCTAGAGGTAGACACGGAATTCTAATATTGTCTACGGGTTGCCTGGCATTTGAGGGCTTATGTCAGATCTTTCGGGTTATATGAATATTTCCTTTGATGTAATGATATGCTTTATTCTTACAAGAGCTATTTAAAAGACAAAGAAAAATCTTTTTTCAAAACTTGTAGTTAATGAAATAGCAGCCCGTATCACCTAATGCATTGTGCATTTCATAAATATATATTGCAAGTTAGGAGAGACAGCTTTTAACATTTCCCGTGCTCATCTCAGTCTAATACTTTGAGATCTTCTGGGTCATGGTAGCTTTCTTTGAGAAATGTGGACATAGTGTCGCAGCTGATCTGCCTTTTGGATTTTGCATCAATGCAGATAAGCCATAAGGCGAGTACATGGACTCAGAGCTCCCAACCTTTGGGTACTGCAAGTATACACGTACACGTTTTATTTACTTGATAATTCATGTATCAAACTACAGTTTAGAACAGATCCATGTATCACTGGCTGCTCTTTCTAAACCTCTATAGACCCATTACGACTCTGTGCATGTTGGATGGCAACTTGTGAATATTCAGATCTGGTAGGGCTGTTTTTCTCTACTTTATGGTCTTTTATACAGTAATTGAGTGGCTGTGAGTAAGAAACTACTGTTTCCTAAAATAACATAAATCCAATTCAGCCTGTTGCACAAAATTGACCACAAGAGTCAGCAAAAGTCACGGAGAACAATGAAGTGTCCAACTAATAAGACTGGGAATTCTGCTGAAGTCCGAGCAACAGGAACGGGAATATAAGACCAGAAATCAATAGTATAAAACCAGTGTGCTGGGAAATAAGCTAACAAAATAAAGGGTGGATGTAGGAACAAGTACGGAATCTGCAGGTGTGGTGGCTGAGCTGGACACCGGAGATATCCTTGGTCTTGTTGGCCGCAAGCTGTGGGAAAACTGAATAAGAGCTAAGTGAGAAAAACAAGGTCAATGCTGTGACCAATGGACTTTGCAAGATGAACTTTGCTTCCATATAAGGCTTGGACTCAGTGCTTGCCAACTAGCTAGGTGATAAGAGAAAAGTAGAGGCTTTGTTTTGTGACCAGTATAAAAGGCTGTAAAACATTAAATAAAGTGATCTCGATTCCGCTTGTGCATGAACTCAGAGTCCATGCCTTCATTGCCACAGGTGGACACACTACTCCATCTACCATTTCCTTTGGGAGGGCTACATTTGGAAAGATGATAGGAAGGAAGTACGATGAGTATAATACAAGTAAGCAGGGAGTAGTGTGTGTGATGGGGACACCTCCTCTGATCTCAGGATGCACCCTAATACTGTACAACCTTACTTTCCCTGAACCTGGAAAATAATAAGATTGAACCAAGGAAGCATCAGCGGGATCTAGAGGACATCAATGGCTCTTCTGCCTCAGGACAACTTCTGGCAAAGATCTATTGCGTAACGAATGACTTACTAGTTCTTTCTCTTCTTTTTATACTCTCTTCCATAGTTTTTTTTTGTGTGTGTGTGATTCGGATGTTCTTTGTGTGCTTTTTGATGCGCCTGTGTCTTTTTGTGTGAATCTGATGTGCTTGGCTAAGATGGCAGCTTTTGTTACTACACTGAGCATATAAATCAAAAAGGGAGCTACCAGCAAGTCAGCCCAATGCCTGTCCAAAGACACTGTCTCTGGAAAGGGGCAAGAAACACCCCTGCAAGTAAGAGCCAGCCTCAGAGACACAAACCCAATTTTTTCAGTCCTTGATGCTCTTTGCTCCTTCTTTGGTGCACATTTTGTCCTTTTTTTCCTTGCATTCAGGGAACCAAGGTGTGACAAAACAGCTCCAGCCCAGCTCAGTGACATTTTGTCTTTTCTTTAGCAAGAACAATTACTATCATCTCTAATATCAGCCTAATGGTTGCCAAATGGTCTCCCTACAGCTAAAACCTGAGGAAATGTGGCATATTGTTAAAAAGAAGTTACTTTACTTTGCTGTTTATATGTCAGATGCATTAATCTTTTTCTTTTCTTATTCTGCATCTTTAATAAAGGATGATAGTTGTTAAGCTAGTTGTTTACCATTAAGCAGACTGAGATTTCTCTGTCAAAACCATGAATGTATTTAGTTGTCTAATGTTCTGCAGTGACAAGGTCGTGTTAACACTATTGAGCCTCTAGACCCATTAACCCATTGAAACCAACACAGATTAAGTTGCTTTTGCCTTCCTGCCAGGCTGTGTTCCAGGAGGCACAGAGGGTATTTTACATTAAAAAAAAAAAAAAAAAATCAGACAGTGATTTGTTAGCAAATTTTCCATTTCCTAATATCGCACAGTGCATACACCCAGCTAACCTTGCCGATTTCTCCTCAGATTGCATCTTAATTTCATTTTCCCACTGGTGGACTGAGTATCACCATCTTTCCCTCCAGCAAAGCAGACTTTGGGCATGACCCTAAGGCTACTCCTCCTCACCAGGTCCTAGGCAGAGCTTCTAATGGCTGCCTGTTCTGCCAGAGGGGCAGCAGTCCCATCTTTAGAAGTCCAGCCCACCCACTCATTCCTGGACCATGCTCTGCTCCTCCTTTTCCTGGCTGCACCTGGGAAGCCGCCTTTGACACTGCAGAGCTGGCTCCCCATCAGCCTCCAACATGGAGAACTGAAACTCAAAAATAAAAACATGCTGTACCCTGGATGAACTGAGCTGCTCCAGTGCGCGACACCCAGGACAGCTGGGGTGCAGGATGGCGCAGTGCGGGGACACTGGGCACAGTCTGGCTGCAACCAGGGGCTGCACTGCTGCATCCACTGGGAAGGGAGATGCAGGGGAACGGCAGCTACTAATCCAACAGCCTTCATGTTGCTTCTGGAAATAAGCAGGTAAGTCTGCACAGCAGCGTGTGCTACCCTTGGAGTTTTTGGGTGTGCCCTGAGAAAGCAAGCTCTGGACACGAACTGTTAGGCTATCTTTACCTTAGTAAATTAAATAATGACGCCTGGGCAGTGGATGGTGGTTGTCTGTCTTTCAAGATGCTCAGAATAGTCTCCAGTCTCACAGGCTGTTTCATGCATACTGGCCTCGGTGCTGGAGAGCAGTCCTAGGCATGTTTAATTCACTAGGATAGATGTAGCCTCAGGTTGCTTTTAGCATCTGCCCAGCTCCCGACTGGCTGCATTTCTCACTCTCCTCCCAGATTCTGCTACTGTTGAGCACCTGAATATTTCCATTGGCTTACTGGCTGCTGTCCCTCAAAGGACAAAACCCAAACCACTCAACACTACCTGAATTGACCATAAATTACAAACTGATAGAAAGAAATATGCAAATATGACATAGCAACTTACTCAGTCGGAGCACGTATATGTGTGTCTGTGTGTAGTGGCTTCTGAACCCTCCTAAGCTTGTCATAAACCCATGCAATCTACCTATGGTTTTTTTAGAGTATAACTTGAAATAAAATGTGTCTGATATTGTAAACCTGAGTTTATGCAAATCTAGAGAGTTATGCAAATGTGAAACCACCTTCTTGTTTTTACAGATTATGTTGGCAGGTATATATAACCTATCAGTCCTTAATGTGAAGCCATTGTAGTGGTAATACTTCTGTGTGTATTAAATGGTTCTGAAATGAAAGCAGCCAATATGTGTGCTCCGGCCAACAGTCAGATGTTCACAACTCAGAAATTTTAATTTGAAGAGAACAAAAAAAAGCTCAACTGCATCATTAAGTGTTACACAGCATTCCATTTTGAAGAACAAAACTACTTTTAAGTTATAAAAGTCTTGAAAAATAGCCAAAACTCTAACTCATTTCTACTTTCACACATCATAAACAAACTGAGAAGTAATTTACCTGAGGTTTTTTTTTTTTTGCTTTGGATTGCAATGTATTAATGGTATGTGCAAAATTAGCACATAGCTGCTGCGAGGAGAGGTCTTACTGAAAAAAGCATCAACAATGTCACAAGCAGTCATCTGACAATAACCCAACCTTTTTTATTTTTAATACTCATTAAAAGTACCAGATCAATGACAACAGAAACAGCACCTCTGGTCATTTATACAAACCAGACAGCAAAAAAAAAAAAAAAAAATCTTTCCCCATCTACCATGAAAATGCATCACATTGCAAAAATTCAGTATTTTTTCTCTCTTATAAGATTACAAAGAAAGTCATGCCAGCTGAAAAGCTGGAGATTTTGTTCTTCTACTTCTATATAAAAACCAGCTACAAAACATTAAGTCTTCCTAAGAGGGTTTTTCTCAACAGCCAAACCAAAACAAAAAGAGAACTACTTCAAGCCACATTTATTTTTCCGCTCCTCACCACTGAAATGGAAAAAAATCAATTGAAACATCCCACTTCACTCTTCCTCCTCCTGTTCTCTTCACTTTCACTGAACAGAGATTTCAGTGCTGCTTGAGCATTTTGGGGGGAAGAAAAAAGCAATCAATAAAAATTAAAGGTCTAAAAATATACTTTGGAGCATTCTATGTGTACTTGAAGAAGTGGGAAAACAAGCTTCGAAACAGGTAAAGATTGGACTTCCAAAGGCAGAAGGTCATAAGAAATTTGGTTATGGGTTGCCTTTAGTTCTCATGTTTATTTTATGCCACTTTGCATAAATAATTAAGCATCCACGAGTATGAGAAACTAGAGGGACTTTATAACTCTGTGGTTGGGATACTCACCTGAGAATCTGGGAACCTGCTTACAATTTCCACTCCAAATAATATTTGCCTATTCTACACCGTGGAGCAACAGTGCTAGGAAGCAGAGCAAAGACACTGCTTCCCGAAATACCCAGTACCCTTTTCCAAGGTTCAGAGTGTGCAGGTTTTCACATGGAGGAGGGAATTGACCAAGACCATGGGGATCCTCTCACTGGGCATCACTGGTGGCTGCAGACCCCCTTCCCTTTTAGTTAACACACTGCCCCATCTCAACATCTCATTTCTGTCTGCCCAAGCTGTTTCACAAATACAATCTAGATTCACAGTTACATTTGGAAATGTCATGCTCTGGAAAGGAGCTCATTATTTAAATATATAGACAGGCAGACAGATAGGTTTTCATCCTACTTTTCAACAAACATTTTTGGAGACAGACAAAAACATGTTTCTGAGGTTAGCTGGCCTATATACCATATTCAGCACCACTTGCCGCTTCCCAAGTCATACAGTAGACTTGGTTAAACTTTAGGCAAGTCACAAATAGCCACATGCACGGGACTTACTTTCAAACTGCTGACACACTGTGAACTGCAAAAGCACCAGTGGAAAAAAAAAATTACCATTTCTCAATACAGGTCTCTCAAACACACACATAGTTTAAAGTAAATTGACTGAACATTTAAACCTGCTTAATTTTGGAATCAATTCCACGTTTGAAATAATCTACAAGTTGAAGCAGCTGAAGCATAAAATGTGTTTGAAACTGAACAAGTTTAAATATTGAATCAATTTTGACATAAATGTGTTTGCATATTAAGGCATTAAAAATGAATCCAGTTTAAATATTAAGCTGATGAGAGAAAGAGCTGTGCTAGGGAAAAAAGATTAAGGATGACCACTAAAATTACAACACACTCAAATATTAGAAAATCCTGGCGTTTGTTATTTAATCTTAGCGAAACAGCTATGGCTAAAGGAAAAAGAAAAATCCTGTAAGCATTGGTATGTAAAAGTAAGGCATTTGAAAGTGCAGAATGGTGATGGGTGAAGAGTTTCTTTCTCAGATTTTACTCAGCGTTTATCTGATTTCATGGGCCATTCTACAAAATCCTCTGCCACTCGCAGCTCTAGTCTGCTTTTTCCTCCTTTAGCTTTCCTTGGGAGCAAAGGAAGGGTCCTCTAACCTCACCCCTTCCACCCCACAGTGTCTTTCTGCCCCTTTCCTTCCCTGAAATGCCATTGCACTCCCAAGCCATAATCTTTTGAAATGAGTTAGCTGTAATTCATTGGGACTCAAAACAATGTTTTTGCATATATTTAAACAGGCCACAGAACCCTTTCCACAGTCTGCTGCAGGGGAACCACCTGCCCTTTCCACTACCATTTCCAAGTAGAGAATAAACTGCAGGTCATAGCACAGCCTTGATCACCCTTGCCTTGGTCACCTTAGCCCCCCACCTTGCAGATGCAGGATGCACGCTGGGGCAGACAGGGTGGGAAGGAAAGGGAAGCAATAGTAGGGTACAGAGTTCTGCACCTAAAAAGAAAAGAAAGTTCAAGCAGTGTGGCAAATGTGCTCAGGAAAAAAAAAAAAAAAAATCACATGCTGCCATAAGCAATTTCCTAAGGTTAAGAAGTCAGGCTAGATTAGCAGCCACTGCCCTGAACCCATCCAGCTGCAAGAGGCTGGTAAGCCTGGCATCAAGGAGAGCATGTTACAGCTCCTCAGCTCAGCGCTGCCACTGGGAGCAGCAGCAGGTTCAGTAACTCAGCCTACATTTTTCACCTGAATTCAGCTGACTGAGTATTGCCAGATTTCATGCTATTTAGCCAATTACTCACTTGGGCTGCTCATCCTCTGTTGGGAAAGCTGCACCCACCTTGCTCTGTGTCTTGTTCTGAAAGTCCACATGGCTGGAGACACTCCTTGCCTCCGCAGAGCATTGAGCTGCATGTGACTGTGAGCCACTGAGGTTTCCCTGCAACCTCCTATACACACCCAAAGCCTAAGCCTTCCTTCACAACTCTTCCAACAAGCTGGCTCTCCATCAAGATTCATCAACCAGTTTACTTCCTGCCTCCAATATTAATTCCACAGCCAGAGGGAGAGGACTATGGCTTAACCATCCTAACTGCAAAGTTGTCCCTCTCTCCACCTCCCTACCCAGCACTGCTCTTGCTGCAGAGCTTAAATAGCATGCAGGTGCTCCAGGTGAGGAGTATGCTAACCGGGCAGCCTCTGGGAAAACAGCTTGTAGCCGCTGGCCAATGACTGCTGTGAGTTTTGGTATTCACAACCCAAATTACAGAAGGATCAGTCTCTCGAGACCTGGCTAGACTTCACAGCGCCAACATTTACCAACCACAGTGGCAAAGCCCATACACCACCCCAACATCTCTCCCTGCCACCCCCAGTACAAGAAGGCAGTCTTCAGGGAAAAGCAGACAGGGATGCTTGACGGTAGGAGGTACAAAATCAGCCCCCTGCCCCACAGCTGTGTTGTTCCTAACTGTAAGGGCAAGGCACACTGATGCTATCACACCCACCTGTATTTTTGATATTTGCCCACATCTTCAAAAAACCCCAAATAATGGCACCTGAATACTCAGTACTGACCACTCCTTTTCTTACACAGATTCTCCTTTTGCTCGTGAGGATGGCAGACAGTTTTACCGTGACGTGTTGCATATCTCTTGAACACGCCGACTGGAGTTTACTCACTCAGTTTTATTGGTTTCAGGGTAACAACTCCAACAGAGAGATAAATATTAAGGAGTGCGAATAGGAGCTCAGTAACTTTATCAATGGCTTGTTAGTCTTTTTTGTTTAAATGACCTGTGATCCGTGAAAATGGGTGATTCGGGAAGTTGTTCCCAAAGTCTTATGAATGCATTGGCATCGCTTGACACGACAGCAACCCACTGAAGCGCCCCGGGGTCCTGGGTGCGCAGGGGCACAGCCAGTCCGACGGGCAACGAGAGAGTTACGCCTGTTTCGCACAGCAGAGAGCAGGAGTGGGTGCTCTGCACGTGCTGAAGAACACTCCCCCAGCATACTCTACTCTTTGCTTCTGAGACGGAGACCCTCCTGAACCACAGGCCGGTGAGCTGTGTCTCTCCATACGCCTTGGTGAACGAAGTCCCTCACAGAGCTCATCTGGGTGATGTAAAGCAAAATCCTTTCTTCTTTCAAGTCGGGGGGATGTGGGGGCGGTATCATTAACGTTATCGGGGGTAAAATCTAACACAGCATTTCTGTCAGACCTAGTTGCGAGGACGGGCTGAGTCGGATGCCTCCCCAGCAGCTCTGGAGCACAGGACAGCCCCCCCATCACACGGATTTTATTTAATTTCCTTTATTCGTTCACTGACAACCTTTCCTTCATCCTTTATCACACATGAAGCATTCTCCATATAAAAGGACTGAAGGAACTCGATCCTGCTTCTCCCTATCTCAGCCTGAATAGGTTAAATTGCCATGGTTACCTCTCCTGTGCTGCTAGACCTTGAAATACATCTCTATTTCACTTCAGCTTTCCAAGCTCAAAGCTGAGCTCTAGACAAATTTAGGAAGACTTTTCATCAGGATATTAGCTCCCCTCCCAGAAGCCCCCTTTTGGGTTTTGTTCATGCCTCCAGCTTCCTTCTGTGCCTGTTTAAACCAACAGTTGCAGCAAACCTCCAAATCAACAGCCTTGTCAGGATGAATAATCTAAAATTAATGTGCACTTGTCGACACGCATTACTGTTCCTGACAGAGACGTGTTGCCTGCACTGGCTACAAACCGACAATCCTTCAGAAGAAGTTTGCTCACTGCAGTCCAAGGGCTGATGGAGAGCCGGGATGAGGCTGGGACTCGGATTTCAGATGATGAGTACAATGGTTCCTGACACCTAAGACTCGGAGGGAATTCACCAAAGACCAGGCTGCTTACTTTTTTTTCCTGCTGTTTGCTTTATTCTCACTGGTGATGGTTATCGCATTTATACAGCACCCCCTGAGAAATCATCTAGATTGGTTTTGAACATCTTGTTTTCACCACCCTCAATTTCAAGTTGTGGAGCAGCAGCGTGAATAATCTGGCGCACCACTGATACGCTGCAAACGCACACTTTAACTCTTAACTTTGTGCCTGGCATTTCTACACCTGCCTTGGATTTTTTCCTACCCTTAGCTCTTGCAAGCCTTTCTCGGCAACCGAGTGTGCTCTTTGGCGGTGGTGCGGGCAAACTGTAGAGAGAGACTGGGGCTTTCGAGCCAGAGAAATACAGTTCAGGAGAACAGCACAGGGTTACAGCTGTTAGCACTGCGTCCGCTGAAGTAACGATATCACCTTGGAATGAAAATACCAGAATAAAATACTGCTCTGGGGTTTGGTTGGTTTTTTTTTTTTTCCCCTCTTTTTTACACAGCTCGGTAATCAGCATTCAGCATGCGTTTTTAAAGTTAACTGTTACGGAATTCATGAATTCTTCTTCATGAATACCAAAGGACTCCATCTTTTGCAATTTAATAGGTAACAGAGTCGCTTTAAATAAACTGCTGCTAAGCTTTCCTATGTCAACACAGTTATATGAAAATTGAGAGACGCTTTTATTTTTGGTTTTGCTGAAACTTCATCACTCCCTCAGCCTCTCTGCTCAGCCACAGCTCGGGCTGGACTCCTCTGTCTCTGAATCTTTCCATTTGGGATGACCTGGCAATAGCGGCGTGGCACCGTGTACAAGGATGCCCTCATGGGGGGGACCCAGAGCGCTTTGGGAAACTTGGAGGCAAGTGGTGTCCCTGGGAGGGGGGATGTGTTTGGGGAGAGAACACGTGCGGTGCCTGTACCGAGTTTGGGGAGAGAACACGTGCAATGCCTGTACCAATGGCAGCTGCAGCCTGGATGCTTCGCTCCCTTCGAGCAAAGGACAGCCATGAATGCCCAAGCTCACCCCATCAGCACTCTGCTTCACCCAAATCGGGGTTAATCTCACACCTTTTGAGTCAGAGGTGACTTGTGGGGGGCTGAGCACCGCAGTTCTCATCTCCACACCTTACATCGGGCTGCCACCTGGCTCCCATCCCATGGCAAGGCCACCTCCGGAAGGAAAACAGCCTTTTTCTCCACCGTGCCGGCATGCACCAGGGAGGTGACACAGCTGCTGACATTTTAGTGCCTAACCTCCTGGCTGCTCAAGGCACCAAGTTTTTTGCCCTGGGAAATGCCAGCCAACTGCCCTGATCTGGCCGGATGAATCCTCGGCTGGGAAAAGCCTGCCCCCAGGAAAGGCTGCTCTCCTTCCCCGATGCCCCCCCTGAAATTCTGTGGCAGGCTGGAAGCGCATCTCTCTGGGCGGCTGATCTGGGGGTGGCAGCAGGGGCAGGACAGAGGAGAGGCAGCTTCTGGCAGTCCAAGCTCCTTGGGGAGGTGCAGATGGCGTGGGGGAGAGACGGAACTGAAGGATGAAGGGAGAGGGTGAGGGGAGAGGGAGGCTGCGGAGGTTGGGGCAAAGGGCGAAAACGCCGCGGGGCAGAACAGCTTTGCAAGCGGGAGAGGAAAGAGTATCCCCCGATGCTCTTCCTAAGGGATGATTCTAGGTAATTTCTGGGGAATTGCAGATGATTTTTCTTTATTGTTTTCCCCTACCCTCTTTCCACTTTCCTAAGAAGAAAATTACCTAGAATTTACTAAGCTGCACAAACAGCTAGTTGGCAGCTTTCAGCATATTTGGAAAAACATTTCCTTGGCAGAACAGCGTACAGGTTTGTAACTCTGGGATGATATTGTCATAAGACATCACGGGGCTCAGACTAGCATCCCAGCAGATTAAACATAAAAGAGTTACCAGCAGTGTTTTCTCACAAGGGACTTATTGCTTTAGAAATACATGTCCCTGGATGGTGCTGAAGAACAAACGCCTCGGCAGCCCTCGGCGAATGCTGCGTGGGCCATCTATTCACCCTTTGCGAACTGCAAATAAAACTGAGGTCTGGATGTGAGGCATGCCTTTATTTCTTGCTCTTGCTTTTGGACTCTTGTCTAGCCAGGGAGGAGATTTGAATTTGAGCTAGAAGAGTTTTTGGGGTTGGAGGAAGGAGAGATCATGTGTGGGGAAAATGGGAGCAAGAAATTAAACTGCAGGAATAAGCTCCTGGTGTAAAGTGGAGTTTCATGGCTGGGCACTTGCATTGCTGTTGCAGAAGTTCCCACGAAAGTGCTGGAAGGTAAAAAGGTATCTGCATTTTAAGAACGAAAATGGCCAACTTGTGGGTTGGTTTCAGCAGAGGGTTGACACAGAGGGAACAAGGTTCAGGCAACCGTGTTTATGTAAAAAGGGAAAAGAGTCCATTTAAAGCCAGGTGGAGTTTGAGTGCTGGCTTTAGGGGGGCTTGTGAGCCTCCAAATCATTGATTGTCTCCGGCAGCTGTTTAGCACTCGCTGCTCTGGAAGCAGGCTCTGGGTGGGCTGTAGGCTCAGATGCTGCCCTGTGCTCGCTCTCTGGTCACTGACCTGTGCGTCCTGGGGACACACTACAAGGGGAGAACAAGGCAAAAGTGGTCTCTGACAAATTATTTTCCATTGAGAGCATCAGGCTCTTAATGACACACATCTCACCGGAGGTAGTGTTGGTTTTGTGCTCCTTTCCAAAGGAGCTAGGTGAGCCAACCTGTCCTTTTTCTCTTTTTTTTCCCCTTTTGCCAGGCACTCTGAAGCCAGGCTGCTGGGAGGCATCGTCAGCAAACTGACTCCCCGCTGCCTATTAGCGTACAGGTTACATCTCATCAGGTTATGCTATGGCACGTGTCTATGAAGACAACATGAGGTGAGATCATGCCACGGAAATTAACAATGCAGAAAGACATTTTCTTGATTCACAGCATGGCATCAACTTATACATCTGAGTAGTGGATTAAGGGCTTCCAGCAGTGAGGTGGGGAGGAAGTAAGAGAACAAGCTGCCAACTGTTAAATATCCACACTAATTTCGCAAATGCAGGTATTTCATGTCTTTCCTAATCTAATCGTGAATGCAAACTGGATTACTGCATCTGACATGACAAGAATAAAACAGCACCAACAGACTCTTGAAATTAGCAGAGCGAGTTTGCTGGAGGAATTACATTGCCGATACAAGTCGCTGTCGTAATAAAGGGCACTCCTAAAAGCGGGAAGAAAGAAAGGGGGAAGGGTAGGAAAAAAAAAAAGTAGAAGTAGGCAGCCTTTATCCCTAAATCAGAGGCACTGTTAAACAGCTGACTCTTTTTGCACTAAGGACAGAAGATTTTTCCCTTCCAATGCTCACTGCAGCATGGAAGTCAGTGAGACCGTCTATGGTTGCCTGACAGGAGAATTTAGGGAAGGATATGGCAAATACCAAAGGCAGTGGTAGCATGTTCATGGGGACTGGCAAAGATGGGCCTTTGGAGATGCCTGGAGGTTCAGGGCAGAAATCTGTGAAAGTGCAGAGGGTCAGGAGACAAGCTACAACCAGGCGCACCTCCTCAGAGGGGTAGTACGTGGGGTCTCACCTGGCTCTCCAGTGCCATCTGCTTTGGGCAGACGTTTAAATTACTACAAAGCTACTGTAATGAGAAAGCACTCAAAGCTAGTTTTATTTCTGATATCATGCACTACACAGAAGTGCAGAGCAGTAGAGTCTTGGTCTGAAATCTGCCTCTTTTCTGGTATTATCTTCAGGTTATGATTAACAGCCTTTGCAACTAGCAAAGCTGCACTGTTTCTCCAAGCTCCTATCTTCTGTATGTAGTATGGCTGAGGTGGTCTCCAAACAACTTAAATTTCCCGCCTGGCAGAAGAGGAGTTGCCCCCCACCCTAAGCTGCAGGCTGTTTCCTGACTGCCGCACGTGTAAAAGACGACAAAAGAGCGAAAACATGCTAAGAGAATGGTTGCAAAAAGAAAAGCTGTAAATCAGAGCAGGAACAAGAAAAAAACCCAAGCAGGTCAAACAAAGTTAAAGAAATAATAATTAAAAAAATCTCCTTTTACAGGTGTCTTCTGTGGAGAAACTGGGCTGAAAGCCAAAATGAAAAAGCGGCGACAGCAAGGAGGAGCAGATCCCACAGAGACAAAATGGGAGAGGGGACAGTCTCTGCAGGAGCAGTGAGAAGAAAAACAAACCATTAACATTGCTATGGAAAAGACCAAAATAAAGTGAAGAATTAAAGGAGCAGAAGTTATTTTTCATGGGCATTGGAGTTAATGGGTCTTATACTTCCTTTCCCCCTCTCCCCTGCCCCAAACAAGGAAGCTTTGCCTTTGCTGGTGAATGAGCATGGCTGGGATGGAGAGGCTGCTTTCAGGGAGCTTTGTGCAGCACCAAGACGACCTAGAGAAAAGCCGGTCTACTACCCTGTGGCAGGAGGGCACTGCCTATGAGCCCTTGCATGGGGGAAGCTGGGACCAGCTGCTATAGGAAGGCAAAAGAAAATGGTAGGACACTGAGCACAGTCTGGGGAGGTGAGGAACAGGGAGCAGCAGTGATGGAGGGCTTGGGGATAGGAAGCAGACAGTGGCAAACACTGTGAAACCACCACCCATAACCTGTACTGGACCCCTGAGTGTCTGGAAAACCTGCCTTCAGGAGTTGTCCTGGTTTTGGCTGGGATGGAGTTAATTTTCTTCCTAGCAGCTGACATAGTGCTGTGGTTTGGATTTAGGATGAGAAGAATGTTGACAACACACTGGTGGTTTAGTTGTTGCTAAGTAGTGCTTGCACTTTGTCAAGGACTTTTCAGCTTCTCATCCCCTGCCTGCCGAGAAGCTGGGAGGGGGGCACAGCCAGGACAGCTGACCCAAACTGGCCAAAGAGATACCATTCCATACCATACGGCATCATGGTCAGTATAAAAGCTGGGGGGAGTTGGCCTGGCGGAGACTACTGCTTGGGGATGGACTGGGCAGTGGTCAGCACGTGGTGAGCAATTGCATTATGCATTGCTTGTTTTGTATATCCTTTTATCATCATTATTACTATTATTTCCCCTTCCTTTTCTGCCCTTTTAAACAGTCTTTTTTTTTTTTTTTTTTTCCTAATTCTCTCCCCATCCCACTGGGGCGGGAGGGAGCGAGTGAACGGCTGTGTGGTGTTCAGCTGCCCGCCAGGTTAAACCACAACAGGAGTGAGGTGTTGAAGAAAACATTAAAAGAACAAACTAGTCAGGCCTGAAGCAAAGAGACAAGAAAAAAACAGAGTCAAAGAGGAGGAGATAGACAAGATCAAGCCTCAAGCCAGAAATTAATAAGCTTAAAGCTACTGAACAAAAAAATTTAGGCAGGAAACAGTAAAGCACAGAATATAATGAAAGAGAGCCGAGTGACCATGGAGGCAGGCTAATCTCTGTTCAGCTTAGCTGGTCTTCTGCAATAAAGTTTACCATGAGGCCCAGCAGGACACTTCAGTGTTAAGAACTCTTTCTGGAATTAAAAAGCAAAGGTGTTTTGAGAGGAAAGCCAAAGCATTAATGCTGGTTGTCTCACTACACCCAGACCTTTTGGCAATCTCCCATGTTATTCCTAATCGAGGATTTACCTCTGTTGTGTCCATCTCTGCCTCCCTGCACCAGACCACAACAGCACTGCGGTAGAGCAGGTTTTCTCATGTTCAGGTACCATGAAGGCTAATTTGCCTTGGCTGAAAATGTTACTGCTTACTTCTGGTTCTCTCTCCACTGGCAATTGCTAGAGTAACTACATTTTTAGCTGGGCTGCAGCAAGCCTCCAGTTACAAACTTCTCATCCTAATATGTCATTGGCATTAATAAAGTCTCTGTCTACTGCTGTGATGGGGAAAGATTATACTTTGGGGCATTTTTTTGCAGAAATAAAGCCTTAACCCATTTAATTTCAGTCACACAATTGTTTCTTAAATCTCCCTCCTCTAACACCTTCTATCAAACTGATAATGTTGGTTTTGGGAGATGTAAGGGAAGCCGGGTCTGACCTTTTAGCCCCTCAATGAGCAAGAGAGGTCTGACTTAACTAATGAGAGGACTGAAGGAACCAAAGTACAAGGAAATAAACCAGTAACAACCACGAATGCAAAGCAACCTGGCTTTAGCTCAGTTTAATGAGAACAAAACTTGCCCCTAAGCTTCCAAGGTATTGCATAGGCTCAAAACACAACTTGTCCCTAGGTTTTTACAGACATTAACAGAGCTAGGATTTTGCCCTACTTAGAAATGTTAGAGGCAAGAGACAGGAGGCTGCTTGAGCAGTAATAGATCTTCAATTCCTGGAAATAAAATGCTGGTTTTGTTGGTATTCAAATAATACCCAAGGGCAATGTCTTATTTAAATCCTAGGAGCCCAGAAGAGCAACGGCAAAATGACTTTGCCCACATATGAAGAAAATACTTCCTAGTCCATGCCTGCCACCCCAGAATTGGTCTGAAGAATTACTGAAAGGTCTCCAGAGCAAATCTCCCCAAATGGTGGCATGAGGAGGCATCAAGCAAATCCCACTTCTGCTTTTGTCCCCTTGTACATCACACTCCCCATCACAGTGAACAAGCCACGCCTTTCCTTTTGACCTTTTCCTTCTGGACTGATGAGGAGCCAAACTTGGCCAGGATCACTGATAAAGCTGGCAAGTGGGTCTTGGGTTCTGTCCTAGAGACTGATGTTTTCTGTGACTCTACAGAAGATCGTTGTGCTCGTCTCCACGGTCCTGCCAGCACCCTTCATCCTCACAGTGCCTGAGAAGGTAGTTTTGCCAGTAGATTTCACCAGTTAACTCTTCACTAACAAAAAAACTAATGACAAAACACATCATACAAAGGCTACCTCAATTTTTTGACCTTTTTGTAGTCTGCATTTGAAGCCCTGGCTTTATGTTTTCTAGCAATCTCTAAAATAATGTAGTTACCCACATAGATGTACTGAACACTTGGTTTTCTTTTACAGGGGAAAAAAGGAAAATGTAAGAGAAGGGGAGAGGAGGGAAGAGGAAGGGGAAAAGGTAAAAGGAGAAGGGGAGAGGGAAGGGGAGCAATTCAATCAAAACTAACTAAGTTAAAGCTTGCTGGATTGGAGTCTGCACTCTGCAAATATAGATGCTGCAATACAATGATTTCATGCCATCACCTTAGTGTGAATTTACAATACTGTTCTAGAAAAGCCCTAGCTCAGGGCTTAGTGCCCATCCCAGTACCAGCACTGCACCCATCTCCAACGAAATCCGTCTCTTTGCCCTGGCAGCCCATCCATAAGGAAGGGGAAGGAGAAGGACAATCCTTTGTCTTTCCAACGGGCTGCTCCTGCCCATCGCACGCTGGGTTTGTAACACCATGGCATTTTGCAAAGCGGCACTGCCTGATGATGCCAGATGGAAGCATTACAAGGGGAGGATGTAGCTCAGGTTGGGGTTGCCTAATAGTGTTGGCTGCGATTCACATGCAAGCACCGTCCAGCTAACTCACTCATCCCAATTAAAGGTCGAGGCCTTACATGGCACTGCCCCCACTGATATGCACGTCGCACGGTCGCCGGGGGAGGACAGTCAGCTCGCACAATAGTCCTTGAAGAAGCACTGGTGCAGAAGAAGCTCCTCTGATAAAACTTAAAAGGAGACCGAGGAGCACACGACTGATTAGACAAAGCAAGTTAACAGAACTGATTGAAAACATTCTTAATTGTATTATTCCTGTCTAATTATTTTTTCTAGTGGGAAAGAGAAAAAACCAAAAAGTCGACCAGCCAGAACTGATGAAGAAATATGTTATGGTAACTGTTTGCATTAATAATAATATGGACCGTTATGATTAATCAGAAGGGTACAAACACAGCCAGTAAATTGGAAGCTGCTGATTACACATTCTGAGACTCGGACTAATGTGCTAAGTGGACACAGAGCCGAATTTAAATATGAAGTAGCGTTACTGATTACCCTGAAGTTTTCAGCAGTGTAACACAGATCCAAAGCTGACCCATGCTTGTCTTTTTCTACTCTGTTTGGGCAGGTAATGACACCAGCTGAATACCCTATTCTTTGACTTCGTAGTGTATAAGTGGAAAAGCTTTGTTCACCAGCTCATTCTGAGCCTCGCCCCACTGAAGCAAGGGTGCATTCAGTCATTACTCCAAGAAGTTAATGACTCAGCCCTATGTTTTCTGGAGACAGAAGGTGGCTGTTCATTTGAGGGGCAAGGCAAGTTCCTAAAAAGAAGGAAAGCAATGGTCACTAAAAGGGACAGGCTAAGGCAGAGAAGTCTGAAAAATTTTCTGTTGGTTTTGGGTTATGGGCATTATGTGCGTTGCATCATTTCTAGGACACAAAAGCAATTTCTATTTAAACAAGCATTAAATCCAAGTAAGGGACTTTGGGTTTCATCTCTGGGCCAAGCAACTCATTACCACAAGGGTTAGAAAGAATTTCTTCTTCTTTTCCTCCCGCACCTCCTCCACAGTATTTCATAATTGAATGAGCCCATTAGAGAGGTTTTGCTTTCCTGTGTACTATTTTGCCAATTTTTGGAAGAGGGATAACAGACTACAGGACTGTTCAACTTTTGGCAATGCACACATTTCATTACAAAAGCTTTTGCAGCAGCACCCTAATAGCGCAACCCTAATCAACATGGATTTTAATGGCAGTTAAGCATTAGTTATATTGTTATCCAATAGCTACTAATAAAGTTTTAAATAGTAGTGTATTACCCTGTTAACTGCATAAAAATTAAACCTCCTAAATACCTGTAATGAAATGAACAGTTCAATGCATGTCCATTTCTAGGCAGATGTCTTTGTACTTGAGATGATCATCTCCTTCAGGAGTGGATTACAGCAGGTACTTAGGGACTTTCTGAAAGTTAAGCACGTACTTAACTGCTGTCCTGCAGTGGGATGGACTTCAGCACCATTAAATTCACCAAGGCAGAAACGTGCATCTTTTCTTAAGCATGTCCTTAGCTGAATAGAGATAGTGCCAGAGGATGGGGTGCTACTGAAAAACAAGGTCAAGCTTATGTCTCTGTTTTACTGCATATGAGACAGTTGCATCACATTCATTTTTAAACTGGCCAGTCCCAAATTCACCCCATTTTACAGCAAGAAAGAGGAATATTCATCTGCAGTTTAGGCAGGGGTTTTCCTGCCTTGCTGATGTCTCTCTGCTCTCTCATCCTTCTGGGAATATGATCCCTTTCAGCAACTGCACCATTTCAAGAACGGTCCCATAGAGAAATGACAAAATTTTGCCATCCCTCTGTCTGTGGCAGAGCCACCACATGAATGTTGAAGGACAGCGAGGACTGGGGTTCTCAGCGGTTCTGGATGAATATGTATGACATGAGGAGAATGACTCCTTGGTGCCTGTGGAGCAGGGTCTGGGCAGGCATGCTGCCCATGGGAGGTACAACCTCCCTGCAGATGCAGTCCAGTACATCAGATTTACAGCCTGTGTCCGACTTATCTGCAAGCAAACAGCAGTCCATTTCTGGACGTGCAGCAGCCCGGGGTGCTGAGCATCTTGTTGCCACAAAAATACAGAAATTACTTGTCCCCTCAAAAGGTTTTCCCATCTGAGATCTGGGATTGGATCATCTATACAGGACTGTATAATACAAGATCATCTCTATTATCAAGCATAAGCCCAGCACCGACTGATGGGTCTCCAGGGCCTTTTCAGAGTTGGGGCCCTGGGAGCTCACACGCTCACAGCCCACTCCTTAAGACAGGGCTCTCTATCTATGCCTGTCCAGCCTAGCTGCCCATAATTAGTTTGAAACTTTTTGGCTTATTTCGGTTTCAGTTATTTCAGCCAGTTTCAGCTGGCTTAATTCAGAGCTGACAGCACCAGAAATCATTAGGACCCTACACATATATAAAATTACAACAAAGAGAAGCAAGACTCAAATGAATGTCCCATGGAGAGAAAAACCTATAGCAAGTTCTACCCAGTTAATTGAGGTTTTGGGCTTGGCTTATGCTGGCCAGTCTGCGGACGTGGCTGGCCAGCTAGACCATGGGTGGCTTGGACCCTGCCATGGAGCAGATCCCTGGGACCTTGAAACAGTCTGGAGTTTTGTGTGGATGCTTACAGGGCACAAGGAAGCAAACTGGAGATGTTGTTGGGGTGGCTCAGGCTACAGGATTCAGAAGAGAGGCAATCAGGCTACTCCAGGGGAGGAGCAGGCACCTATGGTATAGAAAACAAATCTATAGGACTCCAGGCTTTTTTAATTGCACTGCTCCTGGAACAACTTGTTGTTAAATTTCAGACTGTTTCTCTACTTACTTCTCACTTGGAACCTATATGAAACAAATCCCTGATGAGGTCTGACATTTCCCTATGGAATAGATCTCAGCATCTAAGAGTCAGGAAGTTATTTTACCTTTGCAGTTCCTAGTGACTTCATTCACTATTCCTGTAAGCCTGATCTCTAATGCCTAAAATATTCCATGATAATTTGCCACCATTATCTATTGCTTTACTAATGTTACTTAGGTAAATTACTATAAACTCAGCAAAAATATTTTAGCATTTCCTATACAACTTTGTTCAAAGTAGTCTAACCAGAGTTAGATTAATAAAATATCTGCCTTTCAATACAGTTCAAAGTAGCCTAGCAAGATATGTGCATGCCCATTAATTCTGCAGTAATAGAGTGTATAAGGGCTGATTTTAGCTATCAGGACAAGTAGCCACATCTTCTGCTTTTTGGAAATCTGCCTGTTCAGTTCAGCCCCCAAATCAAACATTTTGGTCTCAGTTAACAACGTATTTCACTAAGCAAAAGTACCAATGCTCAAGGTATGTTGGGATCAAGAGTCATCTTTTGCTTTAAAGATCCTAAACTGTTCTGCTTTCCTATATAACTTCCCATTTTATGCACCCTCACTGCTCCTATTTCTCTGCTAGCCTGGGACCGCACATGCTCTGGTCCTGTCTCCATGGCCTGTACAAGAAATGCCTTTCCTAAGATATCCTCTAGTTTACAGTCAGATAATTCCTGAAGGCTCACTTCCAATTGCTCATTGGCATCTAATAATGCTGAAGTTAATGGGCAAATGGCTGTAATCTATTTACGCTCAGGTGCCTACCTTCAAGAGAAAAGCCATTATGTTATCAAGAACATTACCAATATTACAATACCACTACCGTGACCTATTGCTGCCTTAACTCTTTCCAGCATACCTTGTCTGAACATAGCATCTACTCAGGTTCTCCACTCCCAGGAACATCAACCTTTCACTTTTTTCATTTGTTCCTCCAGCACCCACAACAGTCAGAATGCTATCTATCCAAATTCAATAACAACAGTAATACAGCACTGCAATGGAAAATTAAGTGAAGATACAAGAATAAGATTGTGCCCTCTGCAGCATTTCAAAAGCAGTGTTATTTTAAATTGATCCATGGTACTTATTAAGAACAGTTCCCATGTCTTTATTAAAAACAAAATAATATGATGGACAATAATTTAATGGCAATTCAAATAAAATTTACTGCCAATGGTGTAAAAAAGTATGGAGAAAAAAATACTACTTTTGTCTACTCTATATGCAGACTACGGAGCTTTTGAGAAAAAGAATGCACCACATCCATCCTCCAACATACAGAACCTGACAAGAGGATCTGTGACTATTTGTTGGCCAGGTCAAACATAAGTGGGGACACCCCCCCCCGCCAGTTCTTTGAAAAAGCTTTCCATGGGGACCTAGACCTGGTGCTTTAGAGTTTGAAGCTCTCTGCTACAGGGGTTGAGTCTTCCTACACATTTCTGTGGAGTGTGTCATCCCAGTAACCAGCACTCCTTGGGAGACGGCTCTTGATAATAAATAATGGTAGTGTAGATGTAGGGTAGCTTGTTTTCCTCCAGGGTCTACTGATATTGTCTACCGTTTCCTATATGCATTAGTGAGCCTAATATTTCAATGGAATTCAGTGCTAAAACTCTCATTAAACTCTGTGGAGTTGGATTCAGACCTGATGCTTAAGATATGCTTGATAATTTTCGATTCTACCTTTATAAGCCAATATTTCATGTTTGAAGACTGGCATCAGCAATGACTGAAGTCTGCTGTCAGAAGAGACATCTCTGCACTTCCACTATCACAGCCTTTCCCCATAACCTTTTCAAGACATTCCCAGTCCAGGGCAGGGGAGAGGCAAAGGGCACTGAGAAGAAGAAACACGATTGCTACAGGCTCCCGCTGCGATTCTTCTGCAGCAAACACTGCCCCTTGGTCTGAACCGCAACAGGTTACCTGCGCTGGTAAATTGGAACAAGTTAGGGTATCTAACGATCTCATTTAGCCAGATGAGAAAGGGCTTGCTTTTCCTTGCCATCTACCAGTCACTTTCATGAAATAATTGGTTTTACTAACATCCACAGCAATGCACTCCATAAATTGGGAAGAAATACTCCTGATGGCTTGAAGCAAGACTGAACACAATTTGAGAGACCTTTTTCATAAGTGAAATCATCAATCCGTGCTAAGCTATTATTAGAAGTTCAAGGTGGAATTTCTATCCTGGAAAAAAAATTATTTTGAACACCCTAGATTCAAAGTCTGCAATTGGTCTTGGAAGGGAAAAAGGACCGCATCACTTAAAAAAGCCTTGGTTTTATTTTTTTGCTGCTCTGCCTGTCTAACCCTGACATGTCTGTACCAGCTCCCCAGAGAGGCATTTCAGTGCTGTTGCAGGAACTCGTCAGAAGAGTGCAGTGTATGGTAAGAGAGAGTAGTACTGGTGCCATGCAACAAGTCTTGTGAGCAGAGTGAATATCCTTCATTAGATAGACTGATATAGCTGAAGCAAAATTATGGGTCCAAAAGCTTGCCCAACTTCATCACCTGGCCCAGCACCAGTTACTGCCTCTTCTGACAAAGGTCCCTTTGCCAGTCAGAGGTGCAGCACGGACCTTCCAACAAGAGGCTGGGCTGGGTGTCCTCTGCCATGCACGGCGCGCAGACCTCCTACGGTGCTTGACGAGATGACACCACATAGAATTACCTCCAGCTCAAGAACTCAGCAGAAGTTTTACAGCAGAGTGCATCTAATGGATGCTAGTAAAAACAAACTCGGCTTATTTTGTCACAAGAAGTAAATAGGGTGATAACATCTCCTACTATATTTAGGTACTTCCATTCTGCTCTAATTCCAAACTAATGTACTTAGTATATAATTTTGCAACCAAGAAGTGTAATAGAATCTAATGTACTAATGCATAACACTTTTCATTCTGTACACTGTAGCCAGACAGCTTTTTACAGTTAGTACTACTTTTTTTTTAAAAGTAATACACGTACAGTCATTAAGAACTGCAGTGTAATACACAGGTTGTCCACGCTTTTCCTCCTCCTTTATTTTCTGCATGAAGAAAAAGGAAAGAAAAAGGATCACCTAATGTGACTAGAAGACGCATGCATAGCTAAGAATGAATACAGACTGTGTGCTGGAAAAAAAGCATTAAAGCCTTAATGCAGGCATTAGTAATCCCACACTAGGTACTTTAGAACAACTCGCTGCCAGAAAGAAAGATAGTGAGGACAAAAATAAAATAAAACAAACAAGCAACAAAAAAAAAAAAAAAGGAATTTTATGATTTCTTCATAAAAGCTAACTGAAATATTTGTAGCAACAATATGGGGATGTTTCAGTCAGTCACAAAACACCCTGATTGAATGATAATCAAATTAATTATGTTCATTAACCGAACAGTTGAAAGCCCAGGTTGAAATTTAATAAACCACACGGCGTGAGGATGCTTAAAGATAAATCATAGCTTGTGACTCCATGAGCATCATTTATTTTAAAACACTGCACTGTTTCCTCAAATTGCATTTATTAAAGCAGTACAAAAGCTTCAAGTCTTTTCAAAGGTGAGTACATTTTGATTGTGCTGGTTCTTGTTATTTAAGATGTACTTATCCAGTTACTCACATTTCTGCACCCTCCCCAGTAATTCTTGGTCAAATGTGTTGGGCACGGACATGCTGCAGGGAAAAACATGGGTCCAGCTGTCTGCCCAGGCCTGATCCAGATTTTCCCTACCTTTCCTCCCCAGCTCACGGCCCCACACTCATTGGCACCATTTACTCCCCCAGCAGACAGGACAATGTCCCAGACACATGACCCTCTGTGTATAAGGCTGCTCCTCATTTTTATTTGCCTTCCCTACACTAAGGTGTCCAGGGCACAGTTGGCGTGGTTTCAGCTGCCCATGGGGCTGGAGGAGGGGTGGCCACAGGGCTGTGCCTTATGCAGAGACACCCAGCTCCTGCCCCAGATATGGGAAGGAGGGTGCCAAAATCCTATGTTAAGCTCGGTCCTACCAACCCTTTAATAACAGCCCAGGCAACAAGGAGAAGTGAGGCTGAGCAGACTGCGGCACAGCTTCCCCCTCCTCTCCCAGCTGGCGAGACCCTGGGCACTGGGATTGTGCCAGGGCGAGGGGGAGCGTGAAGTCGCGGGGTGTGAGAAAGCAGCTTCCCAAACGCCATTTCAACAGGGTTGAAACAGGTTGAGCACAGTGCTACCTGACAGCACAGCCTCAGCTTTGGGGGGCCCTACCCCCTGCCCTGAGTGGCCACCCTCCACCTTGGCCACCAGGTGCGTGGGGGAAGGCTGCCATGGTGGGGAAAGGTGGCCCGGGGGCACCGTGGCAGCCTCACCCCCCACCTGGGACCAGCCCTGAGCCCCTGTGGTGGCCGTGTGGCTCCTGGTAGTCCTGGCATGGGAACCGTGCTCCTGTCCCATGCCGGGATGTGGCACGCGTGCGCACTTGACTGACGTGTGGGCTCAGGACCTACAAGGTTAATTATAATGCCACCTGTGGACTTTCCCACAAATATTAACCTTCTGGTTTTTCCATATGCTCCCATATGATCCAATTTGTCTTCATAAGCAGAGCTGTACGAGAGCTAAGAAGTGACAGCTGAGCTTTACTTTTGTGCCTCTAATGCCAAAACCAGAAGTCACCTGACTTCAACAAATCCATTTTTTTAAATAAAAAATTAATTTTAATTTAAATAGATTTCACCTTTTCCTCCCATACCGTAACTTCTTAGGAATAATCTGCATTCACAAGATAAATGCAATTTGATAGACTTTGTCACGAAACATTTTCATCTGTGCCTGGCAGGAGTTCAGTGAGAAGACTCAGATTGTCTTATCTCGGTGTCCTTTCTGCAGCCTTCTCACTTTGCATCCCCATTGCAGTCCAAATATGCCCAGTGCTACAAATGCAGAAAACATCACAGAAATCAGATACAATCTCTGTTAATCTTGGCAGGAGCAGAAGAACCAGCTGTATTGCAATGTAATGCAAAACATAGCATTAACCACTCAAATGAAATAAGCACATATGTTCTTAATCAATTGCTTATCAAGAATAAAAAAAAAATAATCAGACAATAAAATGCTCAAAGCTTCTCAGGTTTCTTTACATGGTTGTGAAAACAGACTTCGCTAGCAGATTGACTGAGATCTTGCCGGTGTTAGAGATGTGAAAATGGTTGTGAGAGGAATGCCCCAAACAAATCACTTCTGGAGGAGCTTCGAACAAAAAAGGGCCTCTGTTTTCCAGTGAATTGTGCGTATGCACACAAATGCTCCTCCATAATGTGAATTTAAAATAATCCTGATGGGAGTGAGGGAAGGGGAGGGAAGGGACACATGGAAATAAGGAGACAGACTCTGACCCTTTGTGTCAGAAGACAAAGCCTTCTAGTTCGAATCTGAGATAACTGTTCCCATTTGATATGGTTTCAACAGACATACGCGCATTCTGGCTTAAGCCTGTCCCTAAAGGATACTAAGACCAAGCAAAGCTTGCTTACAAGTCACCCAAGTGCAACATGATGGTTTTAAGTGGAAACAAATGAATGGAATTGATGTAATTAAAAATCCAAACTGAATTAGGCAAAATTGCTACAGCTTCACTTTACAAAGTCAGTGAAGGGCAGGAGTGGAGCATCTGAAATAGCTATTTGGCATAGGGTCACTATGAAGATGAATTAGGGTTAATTTTATACTGGAGTGTAGGTCAGGGGCTGTTCTGTGGCAGAATGCTCATTTTACTGGGTATGTTTTGGCCTACTTACAACTTTAGAAAATAAATATTACAATGTTAAATTAAATATGCTCTGTGACAAGGACTTGCAAGATTGGGAGAATGTGATTTATATGCAATTGGCTCATATATACCATCTAATCTGATATGCACAGCGTAACAAAAGCTCAAGGGTCTGATCTGCAGTGCAGAAATGCTTTACAATCCTCTTTCAGGTTGCATGTTGTTTTCCCTTCCTCTTCTTTTTCTTCTTCTTTGGTTTTTTTTTTTTTTTTAATGACTACATGAGTTAATTAGTGGTTATGTACTCTGTCTCTTTGCCTGCCCTAGCTTATCCCTACCGCAATAAATCTCTTTTCTTTCTCTCTCCCAAGGATCATTACAACATTAGCCAGCACTGTCAACAAAACTAATTGAAAGCCACCTGCTTTTAGGATCACCCTAATGAAAAACAGCGAAGTTAAGAAACAAAATTCAATCAACTTTCTAATAGTCTGTAATTTCCTATTAATTCACACAAATGCAGAGATAGAAAAAACCCCACACAAAATCCATTTTTTTCCACTGCTGGCCTTATCGTCCACTCCTTACATCTGTATAATTAGAAATGATTATTTTTGTAACCTAAATCTCTCATCATTCCTTAAAGTGGAACTAATAGTATTATACTTCGTCTTTTCAACTGCGATGAATAAAAAAGGAAAGTACTTGCAAATAGCCTTCCTATTATAAATCAATCTGTTCTTTTTGCTAAACGTTTGGGTCCTTTTAATCAGGTAGGCCCAGATTCAGCAGAACTTTTAAAGATGTCAAAGTCCAGGTAAGTGCTTACGCAAATGATCTAAGTCTCATTGCCTTTGATGAAATTTAAGCACCTGCAGAAACCTGGGGAAAGGCTGAACGTGCAGGACTGAATAGGTATGGATTTCATGAGGGGGAGTCCCTTGGTCCCCCAACATGCAAAGTCCTTCAGTGCATGCTGAACCTCAGGCAGGTGATTAAGTACTACTGAAGTCGATAGGAAATAAGCATGTGCTTCAAGATAAGTGCTTTGCTGCCATTGCACAGGAGCACACAATTTAGTCAAGTGAGCATGAGTAAAGAAAACATTCTTGAGATAGCTTGAGATGTCTAAACCATTTCCCATAAGTAGTTTCCCAGCTCGTCCTTAATTGTGGAGAAATAAGCCTGGAAAAGGATAAAAGCAGCTGATTTATTTCTGTTAGGCCAACTGAAGTAAAATACTGAGAAAAGAAAAAACAAAAAAAGAAAAAAAAAAAGGAAAACATGAGACAGATGGTACTAATGACTATTTGTGTTACAGCAGGGCTTAGATGTCCCAGTAAAGCCTGAGATCCCACTGCGCTAGACGCTGTGCAAACATGTCAGTGAGGGTGTTCAGTAAAGGAGAGCTGCCTGTAAACACGACATGTGGAAGTCCCTTTGAAGTCAGCCAGAAGCCAAGCATGCAAGTGGTTTGTACTGACGGGCCATACGTTTCAAGCTATATGATTAATTGCTCTCAAGTGTGCTCAAGCAGAAGATGGGGTCTCTCATACTATGGCCACCGAAGATATAACGAACGGAGGAAAAAAAAAAATAAGGTCACAGATAATACATTGGTTGTATTTAATAGTCCACTGTTTACTTCCTGGGAGTGTAAACATATCATTATTTTTCCTGCTTCAAAAGAATAAAAACTCTATTCAGATGAAATACATTGAAAACAATGCAGGTGACATGCAATATGGGATAAATGCTACCTTCATGCAAATGTATGCATCTCTCAACAATTATAGTAATGGGATATGCAAAGAGAGATCAGAGGCATATAATTGGGTCCTTTTTGGAAGCTACTCTGAAATTCATGTCGGATGCAGCGCGTGTGCATGCAGAGAAGAGGAAGAAGAGGAGTCGTAGAACTGTGGAGTCTTCCCAAAGAGGGCACATTCCTGCTGCTTCAGAAGCAGACTGATGCCTACAGAAGGTCAGGGGACCTGGAAACAAGGTGAGCCCCCCCCAGTTTGTGAACCCGCAGTTTCAATGACACAATCATTACTATGACACGCAGAAAAGGCTTACAAATAAAAGGCATACAGAAAAAACGAAAGGCAGGAAAAAATACCAGTCAGGAATAATTATCACAGTGTATAAAACTTTCCGCTCCTTTATTATCATAAATTGCAAAGTTTTATTGATGCATATTTTATCACAGCACTCTTGCCATATGTGATCTGAAGATTCAGAGCCTGTCCCTGGGGACAACGGTACTGATATAGATAATCAAGAATTCCTTTTATGCTCCTCTCAACACAGCCACAGCTCAGATTGAAATTAACATCTTTTACAATGAAACACCAGTTTGCTGCCACGGCTAGACATGACAGCTGGAGAGAGAGGCCTGCTTATCCAGTTATTCCTTCCAGTCTCAGTTTCATTACGGCCTGTGAAGATGTAAACCATGTACAAAGCAATGCGGATGGCCACTGAATACCAGAAAAACAAATTTGCATGCAACCTGCCACATGAAGAAACTGGGGAGAAATGCTTCCAAATAAATCCAGGGACAGAAAGCAAAGATGAGAGGCAGCCCCTAAAAAAGCAATGAAGAGGAATCCAAGAGCTCTGAACTTTTGCAGCGTACGGTGCCTGGGTTAGACTGGGTGATGCTGGTACACATGCATGCGCGTGCACGCACACGCACACGCACACAGGAGTGGAGCCCACGCCCCAAAACGAAACCCAGCCCAGGGCTCTGTCCCGCTGAAATCCTCCAAAGCAAAGATTTCACCTAGTGGAAATGCCGAGGCTACTTAGCGTTGGCGTGTGTTTCTGGTCGTCTTTTTAGGTTGACTGCTTCCACCCGTACACCGACCCCATTTCTCACGCTGCTGAGAAGAGGGGCACGGGAGTTGTTTTGCTCTGCTCCCCATGGGGTCGCACGTCACGGTAGCATCTGAGTGCCTTCCTGTAGAGCATTAAACGACCAACATCTGCCATGTGTGGTTCATTCTCCCTCTCATCCTACTCCCAAGGGAGAACTGGGTATGCAGTGTAGTGTTTTGTTTTGGCAGGGCTTTGTTTTTGTTGTTTTAAACCTACACACTGCCATATGTTAGGAAAAAAAAAAGAAGCACCTTGCTTGTGAAGGAGAAGGTGGTGGGGTTTGCGATGGTCATCAGTTTCTGAGGGAGCTAGTGCCAAGGTCTCAGCCTGGCTTCCCAGAAGGGGCAGCTTCCCGCTGGCTGCTAGAAAGGTGCAAACTCCACAGGCTGTCACAGGGAGCTGGAGATGATAACACACAGGAATCGCATCTCCTTCATGAGTGAAAGTGGTTCAAATCAAGCTTTGAGCACGTGTCTACCTACCACATTTCTAAAGAGCCTGATGCGTTGGTATATTACATGCCGGGACAATACATAGGAAAACCTACTCTATGGATCACTGTTTTTTTCCTTTTCTTTTCTGATTAATGTCATGTCATCTAGAGGTTATCTCCAAACAGTCACTAGGGAAGCACAGAAGAGTAAGTTTCAAACCATCTGAGTGGGCAAACTGCGCTGTTAGAGATGCAAGGATGTTCAGGAAACACTTAAAGCTTATTGCAAGCCTTTGGTATAGATCAGGACTGAAGTACCCAAAGGCAGGCAGATGCCACTTTTCTAGCCTTGTTTCTTTGTCTTTCTACAGGTTGCACAAAACCATATGAGACCACGCTAAACCCACGTGTAGTAGCAAGCCCACTTTAGGGTCCCTATCAAAGAAGACAGGGAAACAGAAAGCTATTAAAAGAAGGTGGGTACATGGCAGAACTGCAGCGTAAGGTTCTAATTTATATCATCAGCAGAAAAAACACCACTAACACATTCGTCAGATGAGTCTTCAGCAGATAAAAAGGACAGGGCAGGACCTCTTGCCCTGTGTTAAGAGACTCACTTTCACTTTCCTGAAGCCAAGGAATTTTTGGAATTTCCTGCTCCTCACCCACTGGGAGGGCTCATCTCACTGGGAAGGGCTGATTCCCAAATGCTCAAAACTTTTTGCATTCATGAAGGAGATTCTTTTGGGGGTTACTCATTCTCTCTTCCATTATATTTTTAATTGACGCATCTCCCAGAGTTCACTTTTATAGGATGCAGATATTGGAGGGATTTAATACTGAAGATTTTCTTCTGCATGAAGGAACCTTTGGAGCATAGGTTCACATGGGTTTCTCCAGTCTCGCATACACACACAGAGTGATGGCTGCAACCTCACTCCAACTATAAAGTCTAGATTAGCTAAGGATCATTTGAAGATAAATGTGGCAGTACCTATTATTTTTCCTTTTACAAGAGATTTGAGATAGAATATTTACTATGATCATACAATTTTTATATCAGATTGAAAAACAAAACTTCCGTCTTGCAAGAAGTTATGGTATTTGGCATCTCTCCCGAGTCGGGCTTAAAAAGCCAAAATAACGCAATTTATCTCTCCATAAAGTTTTTAAAAATCAGTTTCAAACAGCAAAAATGTTAACTTCTATGTTTTGAAATGAGTCATCTTGCAGTTTCAGAAATAAAATGTTTAGTGTTGGGGGAGCAGGAGGGATGTGGGGACATTGCTCCTTGGCTCCACCTAAATAGCCACAGCTGGGAGCTGATATTCCTGGCCCACTTGTCTCTGTCTACCCCATGGATCCTTCTGCCCAGCCAGGCTTAGAGCCCCACCAGGCATGACAGTCTCACAGTGCTGCTGTTCTCAGGATGCTTCACACCACTGCAAAATCTCATCCCAAATACAAAATGTATGCCAGCCAGGTTTTCCTCTGTGGAGCATTTTGCCAAAAGGTCTATTTTCCCTATGAATATTTTCAGATTTAATGAACTCTCTTTTCCAACAGGAAAATACTTAATTTGACACTTTTGTGATCAAACCTAGTTGTTTTATTACAACTTGCCTTTTGAGTCCTTTGAGTGGGACTATCAAGGCAGAATACCAGGTAAGAACACAAGTATCAAGCTAGAGCCTCGGTGTGATGCGTAGGTAAAGAAGGACTTTGAAAAGCATTTTAGATTAATCTTCCTTCACAACTGTGAGTTTTAAAAGTACTATTTATAAGCATCCCTTTTCATCATTCTTTTCATAGTAACACTGGTTTTAAAAATTATTTTATACCTGGGAATCAAGAAGCGCACTGGAAATAAACACTTTGCTATAAAACTCTTAATAAGGTAGAGACCTCAACAGGAATCTGTTCAAGGTCTACCACGCTGGATAGAATGACCAAGCCAAAGGGTGGGGCGGGGGCTGTGTCATCACCATAACACAACAATAACAATACATTAATTAAAAACATCAGAGACCACCAAGCAATCAAAAATCAGTCACTTACTATCAACAAAACTCAGACCCTCTTTGAGTGAAACCTTATTCTAATTTCACCAGCATAACCCCAGGGAAACCAGTGAGCTTGTACCACTGTATTAAAGAGCAGAATAACATGGAGATGTGCCATGCTGTAAAGGTTTTTTACATCTTTCTTTGAAATACTGACATGGGTCATTTTCCCAGACATCAGTCTGTCCTGAGACAGTAAATCCTGGATCTTTAAGATAGATAGGGTGTAATTAAAACCAGAATATGGCCTATGGGGAAAGATCTCTCCCCACTTAAATCATATTGTTTTCATTGCTGTACTGGTATAAATGGTATTTTTATGTATGTGTCCAGAAGAGAACTCAACTGTGATATTTCTTTTCTACTGCTGAAATATTAGCATTAAAAAAAGCAGTATTTTACAAAAGTCATATAAACATAGTGCCTATAACACAATCAATTTTGTTGAAATTATTTTACACCAGCCTTCATCCTTGAAATGATATCCCTTCCTTTGTGGAATGTCTTAAAACTTAAAAATGTTATTTGAAGTAAGATTCAACAGTACATTAACTGGTAAAAATCAAAGTACTCCTTTTTTTCCCCAAGCCCAGAAGAATTAATTTTGTTGCCACTGAAGACGAACAGGCACACAACTTTTGAACAGGAACTGACCTAATATTTCTGAAAACCCTGAATGCAATTAGCTTCTTGTAAGAGACATCTTTCAAACAGTCTTTTTCTGCCTCTGAACTCTTGAAAGCTGCTCATCAGATCCAGCAAAATTAGGATATTAATAGAGAACCATTTATCAGGCTTGATAGGTTTGTTGGAGGCACAGTTGTCTAGTTAACCAACACTGTCAGAGTATCTTTCAAAGCAGAAAGATGTTGTTAAGGCCCTCCTGGAATGTTTACTTCCACTCCAGGTTTTTTGCACCAGTGTTTCTCCAGCAGTGGGCTGGAAGCGGCGCTGCCCTAGGAGGTGGTGCTCAGGTGGCAGAGGGTCTCCCCAGCAAGGGAGCCCACCTCGGCTATGGGGTGGTGCGACAGCCTTGTCCCAAGATGTCAGGATATCAAAAGGGACGCCTGGTACAGCAGGGCTTACACTGGCACCCCGGTGCTTTGCGCACATGGTGTTACTGGCGGGTGCCAAAAGCAAAGAGCGATGCTGTCCTCCCGACCCCAGGGCTTGTAACCCAGGGCTCAGAAACCCTGGCCTAGGTTGAAAAGAGGAAAGCACCTGGTGAATTGGGATGGCAAATTGGTGGTACGGGACTGGGAAGCAGGGGGCTGCCTCCAGTGTTTGGCTACTCCCCCACCTTGCTCCTTGATGGCCCCTGCTGTTCTCTGGGATTGTCCTACCTTCTCTCTGCCTTGTGTTTTTAGTCCACTGGTCACAACTTGTGCAGCAACATTTTGATTTTCTAGATACATTCTCCTTCAAGTAAAAAAAGCAATTTTTTTTTTTTACCAGAAACATATGAGCCTCAACATTTTTCAGGGAAAGATTTCTCAGATCAGGGCTCGCTCTTGTGACTGAAAGACACAAACCAAAATCTTAGAATCATAGAATCATAGAATCACCTCTGTTGGAAAAGACCTTTAAGATCATCGAGTCCAACCGTTAACCTAGCACTGCCATCCCACCACTAAACCATGTCCTTAAGCACCTCATCTATCCGTCTTTTAAATACCTCCAGGGATGAGGACTCCACCACCTCCCTGGGCAGCCCATTCCAGACCCTGACAACCCTCTCGGTGAAGAAGTTTTTCCTAATGTCTAGCCTAAACCTGCCCTGGCGCAGCTTCAAGCCATTCCCCCTCATCCTATCGTCTGTTACCAGGGAGAAGAGGCCGACCCCCACCTCACTACAGCCTCCTTTCAGGTAGTTGTAGAGGGCGATCAGGTCTCCCCTCAGCCTCCTCTTCTCCAGACTAAACAACCCCAGTTCCCTCAGCCGCTCCTCGTATGACTTGTGTTCCAGACCCCTCACCAGCTTGGTTGCTCTCCTCTGGACATGTTCCAGCAAGGCAACATCTTTCTTGTAGTGAGGGGCCCAAAACTGAACACAGTATTCGAGGTGCAGCCTCACCAGCACCGAGTACAGGGGCACGATCACTTCCCTCCTCCTGCTGGCCACACTATTCCTGATACAAGCCAGGATGCCATTGGCCTTCTTGGCCACCTGGGCACACTGCTGGCTCATATTCAGCCAGCTGTCAATCAGTACCCCCAGGTCTTTTTCCACCAGGCAGCTTTCCAGCCACTCTTCCCCAAGCCTGTAGCGCTGCATGGGGTTGTTGTGGCCAAAGTGCAGGACCCGGCACTTGGCCTTGTTGAACCTCATACAATTGGCCTCGGCCCATCGATCCAGCCTGTCCAGGTCCCTCTGCAGAGCCCTCCTCCCCTCCAGCAGATCAACACTACCACCCAGTTTGGTGTCATCTGCAAATTTACTGAGGGCACACTCAATCCCCTCATCCAGGTCATTGATAAAGATATTAAACAAGACTGGCCCTAGAACTGAGCCCTGGGGTACACCGCTTGTGACCGGCCGCCAACTGGATTTAGCTCCATTCACCACAACTCTCTGAGCTCGGCCATCCAGCCAGTTTTTAACCCAGCGAAGAGTACATCCATCTAGGCCATGAACTGCCAGCTTAACCAGGAGAATGCTATGGGAGACTGTGTCAAAGGCTTTGCTGAAGTCCAGGTAGATAACATGCACAGCCTTTCCCTCATCTACCAGGTGGGTCACCTGGTCATAGAAGGAAATCAGGTTGGTTAGGCAAGACCTGCCTTTCGTTAACCCATGCTGACTGGGCCTGATCCCCTGATTGTCCTCCATGTGCCTGGTGAGCACACTCAAGATGAGCCTCTCCATAATCTTCCCCGGTACCGAGGTCAGGCTGACTGGTCTGTAGTTCCCCGGATCCTCCTTCCGGCCCTTCTTGAAGAGAGGCGTCACATTTGCCAACCTCCAGTCATCTGGGACCTCCCCTGTTCTCCAGGACTGCTGATAAATGATAGAGTGTGGCTTGGCAAGCTCCTCTGCCAACTCCTTCAGCACTCTTGGGTGGATCCCATCTGGCCCCATAGACTTGTGGATGTCCAGGTGGCATAGCAGGTCAAAGACTGCTTCCTCCTGGATTATGGGGGGTTTATTCCACTCTCTGTCCCCATCTTCCAGCTCAGGAGGCTGGGTACCCTGGGGATAACTCGTCGGGCCATTAAAGACCGAGGCAAAGAAGGCATTGAGTATCTCAGCCTTTTCCTCGTCTTTAGTGGCAATCTTCCCCCTTGCATCCACTAGTGGATGGAGGTTCTCCCTGGCTCTCTTTTTGCTGTTAACATATTTATAAAGACTTTTCTTATTATCCCTTACAACAGTGGCCAGGTTAAATTCCAGCTGGGCTTTTGCCTTTCTAATCTCCTCTCTGCATGACCTGACAAGATCCCTGTACTCTTCTTGGGTTGCCTGCCCCTTCTTCCAGGGCTGGTAAGCTCTTCTTTTTTCCCTTAGTCGCAGTAGTAGTCCTCTGTCCAGCCAGGCCGGTCGTCTTCCCCGCCAATTTGTCTTACGGCACATGGGGACAGCCTGCTCCTGTGCCTTTAAGACTTCTTCCTTGAAAAACACCCAGCCTTCCTGGACCCCTTTGCCCTTCAGGACTATCTCCCAAGGGACTCTCCCAATCAGCGTTCTGAGCAGGCCAAAGTCTGCCCTCCGGAAATCCATGGTGGTGGTCTTGCTGACCTCCTTCCTTACCTCACCAAAGATCGAAAACTCTACCATTTCATGATCACTAAGGCCTAGATGATTTCCAACCACCACCTCTCCCACCAGTCCTTCTCTGTTAGTGAACAGGAGGTCAAGCAGGGCACTTCCCCTGGTAGGCTCACTTACCAGCTGTGTCAGGACGTTATCTTCCACACACTGCAGGAACCTTCTGGACTGCTTCCTTTCTGCTGTATTGTATTTCCAGCAGATGTCTGGGAAGTTGAAGTCCCCCACAAGAACAAGAGCTCGTGACTGAGAGACTCCTGCCAGCCGCTTGTAGAATTCTTCGTCAACGTCCTCATCCTGGTCGGGTGGTCTGTAACAGACTCCCAACAGGATATCTTTCTTGTTGGCCTTCCCCCTCATCCTCACCCATAAGCATTCTGCCTCACCACAAGTGTCAAGCTCTGTACAATCTAAACACTCCCTAACATACAGAGCCACCCCACCGCCTCTCCTTCCTTGCCTGTCCCTTCTGAAGAGTTTGTAGCCATCCATCGCAGCACTCCAGTCATGGGAGGCATCCCACCACGTTTCTGTGATGGCGACTACATCATAACCATCCTGCCTTACAATGGCTTCCAGCTCCCCCCGTTTGTTGCCCATGCTGCGTGCATTAGTGTAGATGCACTTGAGCTGGGCTGTCGGTTTCACCCCCAGCAATGGGGTGACACCCCCAGGCTCCTCTCTAGTGAGCCTGGTTATATCCCCTCCACCCTTCAGGCCTAGTTTAAAGCCCTCTCTACAAGCCCCGCCAGTTCATGAGCGAGGATCCTATTTCCCTTCCGAGAGAGCTGGGCACCATCTGTTCTTGACAGGCCCGGTGCCATGAAAACCTCTCCATGGTCAAAGAAGCCCAAGCCCTTCCGATGGCACCAACCTTTGAGCCACATGTTAACCGCTCTAGCTTTTCTATTCCTTTCCGTGTTCCCTCCTGACACTAATGGGATCTTCACCTGTTCATTCCTAAATGTGAATGCTCTGACAGCCCTTTTGTCTGGGCATTTTCCATAGGCTTTGGTTTCCTTCTAAAACATGATGGTTTTGAAATCTAAGCTTTGGCAAAACAGAACTGTCATCTCCCAGCTCTGGTATTTGGATTGCAAGCACCTTGATGCAGTGCTACGTCCTATGTGTTTGTCCAGCACAGGGGTCTGCATCATACCTAGCACCTGCAGGCACCTCTAAAACACAGAATATAACTACTAATAGAAGTTTTACCTTTGCCTGATGCTTCGGTCTCAGAAGCCTAAACCCCATGTATTTCCTCAAGCACCCAGACCCACTACATGGACAAAAGCAACAAAATCCCAATTGTATCAGGAGATTCCAAGCCAAACTCAAACATTGCCCTTATCTAGACATATAATCCTATCAGACCGTGAAACTTTGGCTTTGCCAATAGGGTGCCTACCAGTGGCAGAAGTTGTGCTAAGGCTTGACCCTTCTTGCACCCCACCCCTGCCTCCTTTTTCACCCAGCCTGTGACTTTCATTTATTGGCACTGGTATTGCACAAGTTTCAGACAAAGCAGCATCATTCCCCCCTCTCCTTTTCCTTAAACATTTAACATGTCACATCTGTGATTTTTCTGGTTCCAGTTTTCTTTGAGACGGGAATATTGAGGTTATCTTACCGATGTTGACAATATCCGCCCCCCCCCCGCCCCGGCAGAGGACAAGAGGGCAAGACACTGGGAATGCGGTCTCTTCCCCTCTCCCTCTTTTTTTACTTCCTGTAAACATTACTGGAGAAGATTGTACTGCAAAGTCATAAATAAAGTATACTTGTCAGAAGCTACGGTCTTAAAATATTCTAACGGTTTGTTTGTGTTCTCTCCATAAATTGTTTATTGGTCAATATGGCCAGAACCTTCAAACGTATCCTCCTTTGCAGTTAGTTGATATTATCTCTGTTCCAAATACTTTCATCTACTATTGAGCTTTCAAAAAAACCCACTTTCTACCTTTTTTTCATTGATGAGAGATTTTTCTAATGCTGAACATTCAGATTATGCAGCATTACATTACCCTGTGCTTCTTATCCTTACAGGCTTTGCTAGCATTAAAGGAGAACTGTATGACTGTTACTAAAGTTACTATCAGCAGTAGGGCTATGCAGCAGGGGGATGCTTTTTGAGTGCTCTCTATCTATGCAGTAAAGAAAATCAGAAAAGAAAAATCTCTGTGTAAGATATTGCTTTAATTTGTATTCTGCTTTACTACATCATGTAAATGTTCTTCAAGCAACAGACTGACATTGGGAAATGGTACCCTGATGAGTAAATTACCATAGAAAGAAGTTCATCACAGCAACGATTTCAGACATGTGTCTGAATAGCCCGTGAGCATACAGAACCAAAGATATCTCTTTAGCCAGAGATGACACCAGTCATTAACGTAGAAAACAGACTTCTTCTAACTCTCCTGGAGCCCTGCAATGCAGGGGGTCTTCCAATAAAACAATCATCCTGCATAGGATGATATTTTAAATCAGAAGTTAAGTGGTACAATCTCCTCTTGACAGTTCCTGAAGAGGCTAAAGAAAGACCAAAGGACTTGAAAACACTTTTAAATGCACGTAATGGCTGACAGATTGGATATTTACAGCTAGCAAGTCAAATATGTTATGACATTTGGTAATTGCTTCTTCAATAAATAACTTGATAAGTTCCTGGAGAAAAGAAGGTAATTTATCTCAGAATTAAAACAGTTTTGGTCCACCAGCTCTTTGAGGACAATTTGGTAGGTAACTGTAACTACATGGGGGATTCGGATGCTCAGTGATCATTAAAAATAATGGGAACTTAAGTATCCAGATCCTACAGTAGCTTCAAAAATTTTAGCCATGCACTCCTGGGAGAATCACTTTTTTCCCACTGCAAAGGTATTAACACTGAAGCACTCATATCTTAGAAAAGAAAGAGAACAAATTGCATGAAAAACTATTTCAAATGATTGTCTATGATCATTTTACTGATGTTTTACTAAATTGATACGTGAAGAAGAAATCAAATAGAACACCCTAGAAGTTATTTTTGATACCATAATTATTGATGTTTCAACAAAACAAGGTAAAAGGGTTGATTGGCAGCAAGATTAAAGTGGCAACAGGTTTTCATCAAAATGCTTTTTTCGAGGCTAGGAATTTGCACTAAAAAATAAACACCTACCTGCCACACATCATTATATATGTTTATTCTGTATAAACACCTATACAACCCAGTAAGGGATTACATAGGTAATGCAATGGAGTGCCTACTCCCAAAGGTGAGAAACAAATGAATGGGATGGAGATAGCAAATAGTACGGAACAGTTAATAGCTATACTGCGTATCACTACTGTTAGCCATGGTTCATTCATTGCCTCACTACTAGTCACGTATTTAGCAGTCATCATAACACAAATGAGTCTTAACAGGAGCTCCTTCCATTGCCCCAGAGCAGCATGAGAGCAAGCAAGAGGGCACTTGAAGAGCTACATGGGGCAAACAGTCAAGGAAAACAGACAGAGACTGACAGCTCAGTGTTGAGCTGCTCTTTTTTCTTTTTCCTTTTTTTTTTTTTTTGCCATTATTCCTTCTACACATTTGAATCGAACATCCAGGTCCTTAGTCCTTGACTTCATGTTGAGATATACCATGCAGGTCAGCACAACTAGCCCACCTAAAACAGTGGATCCTCCACCACAGCGTATTTAGCTCAGCACCCTTAGCAATGCCCCTGAGCTCACTCTAATGAGGATTAACCTTTCCAAAGTCTGTACTACACGAGAAAGGTTTAGCCACGATTCAGTCCAGCATTTCTAAATAACGGTTCCATTATGTACATAATCCTAATGTCTACAACACACTGCTGACAGACACCTTTCTCTTGGCATATTGATGACTTATAGCCTGAAACTCCACACGCAAATCTAGGAATAGGATTTTTTTTTCCAAACCCCTCCAATATCCTGTACTCACCCTGGAGACTTCTTGTGGGATCCAGATGCTGTTATTCCAATCTCTATCTGTTACCACAAACTGCTCTGCTTTCTGCCATGCTCATTCACAAGGCAGTGAAACAGTTTTCTTCTTTTTCTATTAGTCCCTCTCCAAGCCAGAGCGAAATTCTATACCTGCCACCAGTCAGATCTCTCCTTTTTTGTCTGTGCTATTTTATGAAGACATTTGTAATTCTTTCTCTCTGCCTCACTATACAAATCCTCTGCTTTCTTGCCCTCCTGCAGCTCCTTCCTCTGTTCACTCTCCGCAAGGTTTTGTTGCTATTATCATCGTTTTCTCTCAACATGCTCTCTGTCCTCTTGAAGGCTGGTTTGACAGATCCTCTCTTGTCATCTGCTTGAAGGCTGATTTCAGCTCTTCCTTACAGCACCGTGCCTGTGTGCCTCCTCCGCTACAAGTGCTTAGCATGAAGCTTGCTCTACTGGGGCAATGTGTCTGCTCCCCGTGGCCCTTCCTCCCGAGGAGGGTCGCAGGGAGGTAAGGTGTGCAGGGCTGTGGGCCACAGGCGTGAGTCTGATCATGTCAATAGTTGACCGCTGTCTTTCCAACAGGCCTGGTAGCTCTGCCTCCTGTCATTATCAAGGACGTGCACTAATTATTTGATGGGATCTCCCCTGGGTATCTGTGGGGTGCCCAGAAAAGAGGATGTTTAGGTTTGCTATCAGAATAAATTTACCAGCCTGTGCTCACTCCCTCTTGCCTGAGAGAGAGATGTTCATGAGGAGCAGTCACCCCTAACTGCTTGCATGGTGCCTGCCCATCTCCATATCACTTTCTGAATAAGACACAGGACTAGAGCAAATCCATATGGGAAGCACGAACCAAACAGGCAAGTGGAATGGTTCCTCTCAGGAGATACAGTACTTGGTTGATGCATGCAGCTCTCCTCTGACGCTGAAAGAAACTGAATGTCCAACTAACACGGACACGCACCACTGATACACACTATTCCCAAACTTCCCTTTCTGTGGAGGCATTCGCCTGCCTTTCACACGTCCTTCATGAGGCATGCCGATTTCCTTCCTATTTCTTCACTCTGTTCCTTAAAAACGTATTTTTGCTGTGAAACCTTAATATATTATACCTGCAGGTCAAGTAACACTTAATATGTACTTGAATGGTTAATGCCCTCCAGATTATGCGTGGATTGGAGGACGCTTGGGGCAAAACTTCAATTTTTTTTTTTTTGCATGGAAATGCTTCTTTTCATTTAGGAACCTCCCCTTTCCAGAAGTCAGTCTCCTAATTCTCACAGAGAGTCAGCAGAACTTAACCTGTTAAAGCACTTCTCTTCAAAAGTATCTTAAAATTAAAAAATAGACTAATTTCAGCAATGGGCTAAGCACACAGAAGGCACTCCATATATAATAATCTAATGAGGTACCTTTATTATTCTTAAGAGATTTGCCAACTAGTTATCTAGTATTGCTATTTTAATTTATGATACATCATGATTGCAATTCTAAATTAAACTCATACAAGCAAGGAAATTTATAGTTAAGTCTTTCACTCAATCCTTAACTTGCTTTGCTGTAACTAAGTTACGCATTGCAAGGGCTCTGTCTTAACTGTGTCTCACAATACCTAGGCACGTAGAAAGGTTAATTATCATATTGGGTTTGCGTGGCAAGGTTTTGGTAGCAGGGTTCTACAGGGGTGGCTTCTGTGAGAAGCTGCCAGAAGCTTCCTCTGTGTCCAATGGAGCCAATGCCAACTGGCTCCAAGACAGACCTGCTGCTGGCCAACGCCAAGCCCATCAGCAACGGTGGTAGTGCCTCTGGGGTAACATGGTTAAGAAAGGGGAAAAAAAAAAAACCCTCCACAACTACAGGTGGAGAGAGGGGTGAGAATATGTGAGAGGAACACCCCTGCAGACACCAAGGTCAGGGAAGCAGGAGGGGCAGGAGGTGCTCCAGGCACCAGAGATTCCCCTGTGAAGCCCACAGTGAGGCCAGCTGTGCCCCTGCAGCCCAGGGCCAGGTCATACCCAGAGGAGGCTGTGAGCCTGTGGGAAGCCTGCACTGGAGCAGGCTCCCAGGAGCTGTGGACCCACTGGAGGCCCACGCTGGTGCAGTCTGCTCCTGAAGGACTGCACCCCGTGGAAGGGACCTACACTGGAGCAGTTAATGAAGAACTGCAGCTCATGCAAGGGACTAATTTTGGAGAAGTCCATGGAGGACTCCCTTGCACAGGAGGGACCCCATGCTGGAGCAGGGGAAGGGTGTGAGGGGTGTGAGGAGTCCTCCCCTTGAGGAGGAAGGAGCAGCAGAGACAGCATGAGATGAACTGACCCCAAGCCCCATTCCCTGTCCCCCTGTGCCACGTGGAGAAAATTGGTAGTGAAGTTAAGCCCAGGAAAAAGGGAAGGGGGGGGGGGGGAAGGTGTTTTAAGATTTAGTTTTTATTTCTCATTATCCTACTCTGATTTCATTGGTAATAAACAAATTTCACCAAGTCGAGTCTGTTTTGCTTGTGACAGTAATTGCTGAGTGATCTCCCCCTGTCCTTATCTTGACCCATGAGCCTTTCGTTACATTTTCTCTCCCCTGTCCAGCTGAGGAGAGGAGTGATAGAGATGCTTTGGTGGGCACCTGGTGTCCAGCCAGGGTGAACCCACCACAATTATATGGACTCATTTTTTACCTTTGATTTGCTTCCATACTAAGCTAAAAGGAATCATCTAGAAGAATTCAGCCCTGGTGTGCTCTGAACTTGAAAACTGTTAGCACCTCTTGAGCTATGTTGTTGGGTGCTGCATAGCTCAGCAGGGCAAACCCTACACCGTTTGGTGAGTGCTTGCTCCATTAGGAAGCATGAAGGGCTTCAGTCCTTCTGCAAAAAGTGAAATAAATTACAGAATGGCCTTCCTGAGAAACAAATCCATGCATTCTCAGGGGCCCCACGGCAGCCCTAACCACCCCTATTCCTTCCCTCTTTGGTGAGGACATGGATGTGAACTAACACCACGGGCCCAGGAGAGCACCTTGATGCTGTCACTGTTAGAAAAAACAGGAGACGACGCAAATGGCAAAAAGAGGAAAATCAAGAGAGAAATTCAGAAGGCGGTCTTGTAACCTAAACACCTTGGTGTTTCACTGATTCCAGCTTAAGCTTGGACTGGTTACGGTTTGGGGTCTCAACCCCTGCCTGCTCAGGCTTTTGTAGAGCTATTACAAAAACAACAGAGAGAAACATTTTAAACACACAGAATGCTTTTGACAGCATACTTTCACCTTGAGCATCTGAATTCCCTTTAATGTATTTCTTAGCATATGAACTGTACTTATGCTTTTCAAAGCAAAACAAGTAGCTTAAAAATCAGAACCTCCCATGACCGCATGAAATGCTCCTTTCATCCATTCATTCCTTAAACGAGGACCCGAGTCAACTCCTTCCCAACAGCTACGGTTTCTCAAGTCTGCAAACACTTTTCAAAGGTGGGGTCTATCTTTTGGAATACCACCATGACATGCTTGGTAGTGCTGTATCTGGTGGATGTTAAGTGTTTAACTTTCAGAGGAAATGTATGCAACTATGTTAAAAATTCCTGTGAAAAAGTAGGTCTTATACATGCGTTGCAGTCAGTTTTCACAGTTCTATCCTTCTTTAATTACCCAAGGCATTCTGATTACAGAGCTACAAAGTAATCTATTTAAAACTGGGGTTTACAGTGATTTAATGGGCACAAAAAGCATATGGAATTAGGAAACATTTACTTCTCTTCCCCTTCTTCTTCTATTGCCAAATATATTTAAATCAAACTTCTTTTAAAAACAAATATTCCCAGGGTAAGGACTTTCATATCAACTTCTAGTTAAGTTGCTTCTGCTGAATTTGAAACCTCGGGCGATTTTTTCCCAATGAAATGTAAATGATGACATATCGTTAACTAGCAGCATTACACCACTAAAACACTAAGACGTGTCTTGCTTGCCTCAAACTTCCCTTTCCTTAAGTGCAATGCCTTAGAGGCAGCAGTGTTTAAATGGTACAAAGTACTCTACTACCACCAGCCTGAATCTTTATTTAGGAGAACAAGCTTCACATTCTTCCCTGCTAATGCAGTATACGGGCATGTTCGGCTCCTTCATAAAACACACTCATACACTATTACTGTCTAAAACAAGGTACAGTACTGACATGACAGATTCATGTTCCCAGCTGTGACATAAGGGCTCTTTGACAATACCGCAGTGAAAGCCCTATTAAGAAAACATGTGCCGGACAGTGCATCTGATGCAGTTAAATGCTATAAAAGGTTTTCCAGGTGTTAATGAGTTACATGAGCAGACTGAAAATGAGATGGATCCGTGCGCTTGGAAATTCTCAAGAAGCGGGACTCAGGCTCTCAGAGAGACAGACAAACAGCGCTTTATAAGCATCGCTGGCCACGCTCTGCACCTGACGGGCCGAGGTGATGAGCCACCCTGACGGCTCACTGGGGGAACTGTTCATTGAGGATCGTTTGCATGGGAAAAGACAGACTTTCATGTCTTCCTGCAGTTTACTGCATCCTTTTTACTTCGCTCTATTTGTGGAAAAGCACTAGCTATTTTCCCCTTTTTATGCTTTCCCCCCCCAAAGAGAAGGAAAACATTATGCCTGTTACTTCATTTCTCATTCTTAGTTTTATGAGGGATTCAGCTTGACCCAGCACAGATAAGAAACTGTCATTTAACCCACGTTAAAGTACCACTACTTACAGTTTATGCTTTTAAGGGACAGAAACGCACTCTTTCGCATTTTTCAAGGCAGTGTTGTGGCTGGACATATATCGCCTTAAACTACGTCTAAAATAATATGTATGGGCTGCCTTGAAAATTTCAACCACTGAATTTCAGAGTATGTGCATACATTATCTTGTACATCAGGTATCTACAGTAGCACTGTTTATTCATATCATCTGTTGACTTGATAAAAGATTGTTTCATTTCTTTTTAGCATGTGTGAATTTTATGGTTTCTGTCCTTGAGGAGCTAAGTTTTGCTTTATCTACATATAACAGGTACAGTGTGGGAAGGCTGCAATGCAGATTTTTTCCATGCTGTTGTGGCCACAACCTCAGTCTTAATCCTGACATACAATTGTCTCTCAGAAAAAAAGATAATTTTGTCTTCATGCTAATTTCAGCCTCATTTTCCTTAAAGGGGAAGCTCCCAGTAATAGGAGAACCAATGGAGAGTCTCCTCTCAGAAATTAATTTAGACCCACCTATTTTATTTCCCACAATGACAAGTCAGTACTATTCTACCTTTCATTTCCAATCTCATATCCCAAGTCGTCTTCCCACTCTTCCCTTGCCCCAGGAGAGTTACTCAAATTAACTTGGAGAACTGAATTTTCTTAAATGTGTAAGAAGCCTAGGTGGAGAGAATGAGCAAACCAGTCTCATAGCACATTGACACAGATTCTTGAAATTCACGTCTTAAGGGTTAAAATTCCTCTGGCTTGCCAGGTGTTCTGTACAAATGTTGCATTCATACAATGTAGGATCTGACCATTTAACCATATGTCAAACAATCTCTGCTATGACAACCAGATGTAGACACTGCCATGGAATGAAATTATCATTTTATTAATTACCCTTTAATTAGTTGATACAGCAGAGAACATGCAGTAATTTAGTCATAATTGGCCTGACTGAGACTCAATACTTACAGGGATGGAATCTGTTTGTGAGACTACTTGTTATGAATAACAATTATGTCTGTGACAATGCAATTTTATTATGAAGATGTACTGTGCATTTCAAACAACTTTTAGGTATAAGACAGCATTCAGGATTTAACTACAGTCTAATGGCAAATGTTTTCCTTGAATAAAAGTGTAAAATCCTCTGCATATTTTGCTAAACAAGTTATAACAGGTTAAGAAAGACCTCTTCCCAAACTTACTGTGATGGCCAAAGCATGTTTCTGATGCACTTTATTATAGAAATGAGGAGCCACTTGGTAAGTTTTCTATTTGAAAATGGAGGAAAAAACCACTTCAGACTTCTCTCAAAATCTCATTACTGGTCTTCAAATTATGCTGGAGTTTAACGTGGTATTTGTATAAGGGGTACACTATGCAGATTTTTAGAAACATTCTCTGTCAGAACTTCTCAAGCAGAAACTTGAGCAGCGTCTCTTCCGCGATCACCTGATCACTACACTTTTTGGTTTTCTGTAAGAGCAGGTTTCTTGGGCTGGATAGGTGCAATCAAAGCCAGCAACATCCCCCTCTGGACCGTACTAGTAAGTAAAATGCCTTGAAGACATCCTTTCGATAGAGCTTGCCATTACATCAGGAATACTCTCCATAGACAAAATAACAAGTATCACCATTAGGAAAAAGCACGTTTAACAGCTTAATAAAAATGCTTGTAAAGTAGATCTTAACAGTGGCCCTTACATACTCAGTTGTTATGAGCTTTTTTTTTTTTTTTTCACCACTTTCAACAAAACTCTGGAGTCACCATTCTGTCCTTGCTCTTCTAAACTCTGTGACCTGAGCCAAGACTGCAGTGTTTTATATTAGTTTTATACTGCTAGATAGACAACAAGCCTCGTCTTTTCTCCATTTGTCTTTCCACAAAAATCTCACAAAGTGCAGGTCAAAACCTTCAACAAACTCAACTCCAACAAAATACAACAAATTGCTTTACTTTTTGGCTCTGAATGAAAGCTCCCTTTTTGGTTTTTTTTTCTGTAAGGGGTAGCTCCTTCCTAGTGTTCTGCATGTGCGGTGACAGAAAATTGCACTTAACTGAATTTCTTTTTAAACCTTGCCCAATGCCAGCGAGTTTATTTATTTATTTATTTGTGTGTGTATGATGGATGGGCAGGCTACATGGATGTCTCCAAGCCAAATGAATCTTTCGTACAACTACTCTAAAGTCAAGGAAGTTACATGAAGGATGAGTCCATTTCCTTTACAATTTGACTTTGAGTAATTCTTTTACTTTGCTCAAATGACCATGGACTTCTTTGTAAGTTTTGTTTGTTTTAAACATAACATTCTTCCATCCTTTCTGAGAATTAATCCACTCTTATGCTTCTTTACCACAAATGTATATGCATGGAAAAACATGCTATACAGGAAAGAAAAACATTTTTTGCCTATGGTGCCATCTTCCAGTTAACATCAGTAAGTCATATTCTATTGCTTGTAAGCGTGTCTTGCTCGACAACTTATAACCACCTCCAGTAGAACTACACACAGGTTGCATTTTCCTGCTGTGTCACAGGGAATGGATAACACGGTGTAACAAGAGATCATTTCATTAGTTTACCATGAAAGAGTCACGGCTGCAAGGAACTCGAGTTGAATGGGGCCAGAATCACAGCATTAAAAACCCAAAACAGTTTACCATTAAAACCTTGTGTGCCTGCTTGAAAAATGTCTTAGAGCAGCACAAAAGCTGGCACCATTAGCTTTCATCCCTGCTGAGCTGGCAATAAAGTGCGCACATAAGTAAAATGCATTAATTGGTATTAGTCAATCTGGTTAAGATGTTCATTCTCCAGGCATCTTCAGATTTCATTTCCATAAAATAGGATTTCTTTAAGTCTCTTAATTTGATTTGGTCCAGCCCAAAATGATGTTGACACAGTGGCAGCAAAAGCACAATTACACCCCAGCTTTACAAAGGTGTTCTCTATCTAAATAGACCGGGACCCACGTGCTCCCAGCCCCACGGAAAAAAAAAAAAAAAAGAAAACCTGCGGAAGAGGAAAAAGTGATACATTTTCCTATCATTTTCCTACTGCTTTTTTTCCTCCCTTTCCTCCGTATTTTTCCGACTGTGCACTACTGATTGCTGCACTTTAAGATCAGAATGAACAATTAACTGCCTAATTATTCCAGTCACACCAAGCCACAATGAAATCTTTATTCAGTGTTTACAGCAATCTTTGGCAGAGACTGTCTTGCTGTTTTTAAACCAAGAAGAACTGCTCCCTTTGGCTCCCCTCAGCATCAGCTGCCTGGGTTTCAGCGCTGGATGCCAATAATCAGTCTCCTTTTTCTCTTCCAAAGTGGCTATTTTTTTTTTTTTAAGGGTGAAAAGACCTATTCTCATCAACTCCCCATATATTCTGCCTGATTTATGTCCCAGCCACTGTGTCTCTTCCTTCCGTATCTTTTACCATTTGTGTCCATCCCCCGTCCCCGTCCCCCCCCCCCCCCCCGCTCCGCGCCGCTCCCGCAGCCCCCGCCGAGCCCCGGAGCCCCCAGACCCCCGGCGGGGTGGAGGGGGGGACGGAACGCCGCTGCTTCTGCCTCGGGAGCCCCGGCGAGGGGGCGAGAAGTGGGGGGGGGGAAGGGGGTGGCAGTTTCCAGCTTCTGCTGTGCAGCACCCCCATTTCCACTTCCCCCCCCCCCTTTTTCTACAGGTTTTCCGCTTTCTGCAGAAAGCCCCCGCGGAGGCTTCCCTGCCGTCTCCGCCCCGGCAAAGTTGAAGGGAGCCGCTCCGTGCCCCTCCTGCCCCGGCTCCGTCTCTCCGACCTGCTCCCGGGTCCCGACGGCGGAGCCGCGCCGCCGGGACCACCATCCCACCCCCCCCCCGTGCCCGGCCCGGCGCGGCAGTGCACCTGCGGGGAGCGGGGGGGATTGTCCCAGGCAAACTCCAGAGCGACCCGGTGTGGGCTTGCTCCGGTCCCCACCGCCTCCTCCTCCTCCTCCTCGCCCTCTGACCGCGGCCGGGCAGCTAGGGGGCCGGGAAAAGAAGGAGGACCAAAAAAAAAAAAAACAAACCAAACACCAAACCCAAAAACAAACAGAAAAAAAAACCAAATTAAAAAGGGGGGGGGGAAGTAAAGAAGAAAGAAAAAATTAAGAGAAAAGGGGGAAATAAAACAGAAATAAATAGAGAAAAAGACAAGGGAAAAGAAAAAAGGGGAAGAAGGAGGGGAAAAAAGAAAAAAAAGCAGAAGAAAAGGTCCCCGAAGGCTGGGGCGGGTTACCTGGCTGTGCGGAGGAGCTCCCGGCTGCCTTCCCGGAGATGGGACTTCCCGCCGCCGCCTTCCCCTGCGCCCCTCACATCCCCGCGCCCCCCCGCCGCTCCTTCCGCAGGGGCCGCGCCGGGCGCCTTCGGACTGCGCTGCCGCTCGCTCCCGGCTCCGGCTCCGGGGGGCGGGGGGGTCCGCGCCGCCGGGGCTGCGCGGGGGCGGGCTGGGCGCGGGCGCGGAGGCGGGAGTAGGAGGAGGAGGGGGGCGGGGGGGAGCCCCGCAGCCGCCCCGCTCCCCGGAGCTGCCCCCACTGGAAGTGGCCGCCGCCGCCCCTGGCTCTGCTGCCCGCGAATGTCGCGGCGGGTGTCCGGTCCGCGGGGCCGGGGCCCCCCCCCCCCCCCCCCGGGGCACCCCCACACCGCCCCCAGCTGCTGCCCCCCGAGCCCCACGCAGCTCCCCGGCTGCGGGAGAAGCAGCCCCGCGTCTCCCCTCTGCAGGGCTTTTTACATCTCGGGAGGATCCCGAAACGCACCACGCGGGCTGCGAGAAAACGGGCTGCTGAGGCAGAGCAAAAGTAACGCTGGGGAGAGGAGGCGTCGCCTTATTTAGCATAAAGGGTATGGAGATGAAAGCTGAATTTCTTTAGAAGGCTCGATTTTAGTTAATAAACATCCTGAGCCTAATGTCAGAGCTACTTTTGTGAGGGTAAAACAGGACAGTTTCCTGGAGGGTTTGTGCAAGACTTTGGAAAAACAACCAAATGATAAAGGGGTTTTAACATCCACTTTTAAAGACCGTTTTAGTGTTCGTAAAAGCTGCCAGACTTGCTTAAATACTCCCTACCCACAGAACGACGGCAGCAAAGGCAGCGGCAGGACAAGGCATCCTCTCTGCCTACCAATTTGCCTCAATCTCGACCTGAAGTAACCAGGAGGGCAAATATTTCTTATACCGTCCCTGTTCTAGCCTTCATCTTTCTGTGCAGTGTGGGAAAGTAGCAAACTTGTACCAACTTTGATGATGTGCATGTGTGAAAGAGATGGGGAAACTTGTCCACTTGGGTACGAGGTGGTTATTACCTCCATAATAGCTCCCTGGAGTAATAACTTCTTCTCACTGCCAGTGCAGAGACCATTCCCTGTCTCAGTGAAATTGGTAAATCTCAAGCAACTCCACTAAGCTCGGAGCAGAGCTGTGCCCCGGCAGTCGGTGGCTAAGCCAGTGACTGGCAGTAGGACACACTAAATCTCATTATCAATTCCCTGGGACGCTGCCAGTCCCTCAACAATTAGATCGGGAGATGAAGATTCAGATTATGCAGTCAAGATTTGGGGGTTGTTTTCTCTCCAGATTTGCACTAATGATTGTTTGCAGAACCAAGGCTACACTGGCTAGTTTCCTGGCCCTGCATTTTTCATATGGATCATAGCATCGTCATTTCAGCATTACAAAAGAAAAAGGGCAGTCAAATCTCTGGAGAGAAGTTGTTGGAAGTTTATATGCTGGCAAAGTGCCCAAAACAACGTGATGGATTACAGCGATGATAAATGGATACCTTGATGTGTTGGGAAGCAATATGATGTTCTCCCAGTTTCCTCTAGTGCATGTTCATCTTCGGGCTCCTCAGGCTGATTGAATATTTCTGGCGTAACAGTTCAAGGAGGCAGAACTGGCTCTCGCCAGCATCGCTGGTCAGCGTCAGAGACTCAGTATGCTTCTGATCATGGTAAGGCAAAACATGCCCCTCAGTACCATTTTCCCCCAATATTAGGACAGAATACTTGTAATAACATCCTGGGAAGTTGTCAGCACACCCTTACTGCTGGGAGTCTGATTACAAGAGCAACAACCTCTTGCTAGAATTGCGCTGGTTACTGAGTCAGTGTGTAATTTTTTCCAGACTAGGATTTTATTTGCAATACTTAACTTCTTGCAGCATGTACACACATCTCTCTCTCTGTTTCAATATAGTATATTCAGAATATGTCTGATTATAATGTAAAAGGCTAAACAGATGCCACTTGAAAAGTTTGCATCTCAGTTTGGTGTATCTGTGTTTGGTTTCCCCCCCCCCCCCCCAAGTTAACTCAGTGAGGGGAAAAAAATAAAATAAAATACAGATGACAACTTTAATGGAATGGCGGCTGCAGTGGATGCTCTTTGATTATTGCATATACCACAGCACCATGAAAGTAAAATGCAGATGCTGTCAATTGTTTAACGTTATAATTTAGGATTAATATATAGTACATAATGCAGCACTCATATATGACACAGAAAACCCAAGAGAATTCTGTGATATACAGAGTGGGCACTGGAAAAAATCCACACATTTAATACACGAGCTCCTCAGTTTCACATATATGGCCAAACGGGTTACCCAAACATTGCGTTCACTAAAGCAGATAAGGCTGCACACTCTAATTTCTGCCTTGTATGTTGCCTCCCTTCACAGGGACAGGTTTTGGTTATGTGCCTGTGACTTGTCTTTTCTAAGAGCTGTTATGAGATGTATGGTAAAATAGGAGGGACCTACATTTTCACTGAGTGTCTCATGATCCCCCCTGCTGAATCACGCAATCTGAAGAGTGCTCTCATGAAATCAGAGTTGAGAGCGCGTTGCAAAGAATGTGTTCATCAACTCCCCAGGCTCAACGTTACATGGGTTCAACCACCAGGCTTTTTCAGGAAAAACGAGAGAAGGTTTCAAACGTTCACAGGCAGAAAGCACATAGTATGTACAGAACAGGTAAGATCTCTCCCACCTCTGTCCTCAAAAACAAAAAAATAAAATTACAAATTTAAATTAAATAAACTGACCCTAACTCTCAAACCTTACATGAACCATAAAAATCAATTTGTGAATATAGAGCATTTTATTAAGCACAGTTGTGATTAAATGTCCTTACATGAAAGGGCTGAATCTTTTCTCTCCAACACTTGATGTTTTCCCTGCCACCATACTATACATAATGCTAAAACCATGCAAAACAGAGTAAAAAAAAAACCCAAAACTAAAGAAAGCAGCATGCTGAGTAGTTTTAAAATTTACAGGCTTTCTGAGAGATGAAAGAAACATTTTGCTATCACTGTTTGAACAAGAGAATTTTGTATGCTGCAAGCTATTTACACTGTTCTCCTACAAGGAAAACTCGGAAGAAGCAGCATTACGTATGGATATTGCTTATGTGTTCATATAGCTTTCTGTCTTGCAAGACTGAAATGAGGAATGAGATACAAGTTACCTAAATGACAGAGGTGAAGGAACAAGGGAGGAGAAAGCTAAAAAACAACTATTTTCCACTTTCGTGTTGTCATTTCATGTCATACAGCAGCTTTTATGTTTCTGTCTTATACCCCTGCCTCACTTTATCCATTTCCGTTCATGAGTCTTCTGACAAAAAAAAAAAAGGGTTTGGATTTTGCAGATGCCATCTGTGTTGTGGCATTTACAGGAGGCTAACATGAAACGCTTATTCATTACAAATACTAGATCCAGATATTTGCACTAGGAAGTGTTGGAGGAATTGATATGATGTAGATTTTGTAGCACCTTTGTCGCTTTTTCAAATACTGGGTGCTCCTTTAACCATTGATTTGCTTTTGCAGTTAATCATGGCCTAAACTGCATTGGTTTTTATTGTGCAATAAATCACAGCTTTTCCAAATGCAACAATTTTTAAGGGCGCTACAGAGTCTCTTTAAGAAAGGGAAAAGGTGAATACTAACTAAAAAGAATTCCATATCCCAAATGATAAAACGAGGCCATCACCCAAAAGTGAGAAGTTTCCAAAGAAATAAAACAAAACTGCACAAAATTGCTGAAGAAGTGACATAAAAAGACAATGCATATATAACAACAAGAATGGTGAAAGGAATATGTACAGTCATAAAATCACGTCCACCTTTGTAAAATGTTACTAAACCAGTAATAGGAATAGCTTTCAGGTCATCATGTCCACAGGCAAGAATACCAGCTCTACTTGTACCCAAGAAAGCCCAAAATGTCATATGCTACAATGGTGAAACTCCTCAATGACACACAGTCTGTTTAAAAAGTATGCATGCACACGAAATCCAGTGAAGAACTTATAATGGCAACAGCACAGCACACGCAAGGAAGGAAAGACACGCGTATATGGATGTCATTCAGCAGGCTCCAAGATGCTACCACCTTCTCAGTCACATGCCTTTCTTTTTGCCTCCAATCTCCCTTTCTTCCAAGCAACCAGTGATAGGTCCCCACGCCTAGCTCAGGACTAGGGCCTGAGTTTTCATCTTTTTCAGGGGCTTACTTGAGCTGTCAGACAAATTTTTTTGAAGGTCTCCTCCCTCAGAACTGTCTTTGCTCTGCTTCTTTCCTTGTTCTGCATTAGTCACTAAATACAGTGAGTTATCTTCCACATTGCTTTTGTAGGGTAGGGGAAGGCCAATCCAACAAGGCTTCCTTCTTAGTCCTTTTCTTCTACCTTAGTTAAAGAAAACCTTATTCAAACATACATTCAAACTTACTGGCCATTTGACAGCATGGCCCTGTTTTGGACTATCTCCTACTCTTTAAAATAAAACCTTTGTTTGTCTCTTACACCTCTTCTTAAACCTAATTCTCAGTTTATCGGTTTAAGTCTTGTTTTAATCTATTGTCTCCTTTGAAGGGATGTAGGGTTCAGCATCTTCTTTCCCAACAGCTGTCCTTAGGGAAGACACTGAATTGAACATGGACTTCTATTTCTGCCTTTTGCAAAAAGACCATCGCCACGGTCTACTCCATCTGTATCTTCAGCAGAGTAATTTGCTACCCCCATTTGTCTGGAGCCACTGAGGAAAACAGTGCCTTTTCTCCCGCTGACAGATACATTAGCTTTTCCTTCACACTGAGGCTTTAAAACTCTACAGCAGTGCCAGGGAATCCCAAGAGTAGGAGTCAACTTTAAAGCTCTGGACTTTATTAGTTTAGTTTGGAACCAGATTTGATTTCAAGACAGCAGCAAAAAAGTCCGCAGAGTACTACCCACATCTGAAAATTTCACCCCAGACAGAAGGCACGATGAGGCTTGCACGGCTGAAAGTCTCGGAGGGAGCTGCCAAGGAATTGCCATGGTACCTTGGCCTTTCCCTGACTGCACCATTTCAGCATGCTTACTTTTATCATGTGACATGTGGAATTTCAAAATGCAAAATACACGCAACCTTATTATTACAATTTTACTTGCTTTTAAAGATTTTTCTCTAACAACATTTCTTATGGAACACTGATGAGCAGCTTCTCCACTCCTTCAGCCATTTAGTAAAATGCTTCTGAGTATCTCTAACTGCACCAGTTAGGCAAAAAGAGTGAATCGTTTGCTGTGGTATATCTGCCACCAGATACGGAGGGTGTACTATGGATGAACCACGGGTAGCACACTGGCTGGTATACAAGCAATGTCAAACTGCTCGCTACACCCTCGTCTGCAGTGAGAGAATTATAGGTAATGAAGGATTGTCTTCTCCCCATGCATGATGACAGGGGCTAATGGGAAAGGAATAAGGTGAAGAAGGAAAAACACCTCAGACCTCTCTATATGAATATTAAAAGGAGCAGTTCTGTTGTCAGAACTTAAGGCAGTGACGCCTGTGCTTGGGCTGCTTTTCCTGATTGCACTGAACGTCGCAGTACAAAATGCAGCATAACTCTGATTGCTCAGCGCTGTTCATGTTCTCTCTATGGGAACTGGGCAGTGATTTTTCTTTGAATACATCATTTACAGCTTGCTACAATGATTCTGCAAAGTCAATACATATCCTTAACACAAAGCAAAGAATGAAGGGCATTATGGAGAGAGAGAGAAAGATACTACAGTGACAGAGAAAGATGAATTCCATTGCACAAGCACATTATCGGTCCCATTCATAGGAATAAAATTACTTTTTTTTTCCAAACACAAAGTATTTTTCAAAATACATGTAATGTGGTTGTATTTAAAAAGATCTTGTGTGCAGCCTACATGTCACTACTGACATAAACTCCCTGGCAGTGAATTATCATATGATTATCTACTCTGCAAAGATGATCTATTTATTGATTCAAGTCACATATATTTGCAAGGCAAGGTTTGTAGACACAGGTAATATTTTTTATTAGACCAACTGATTAGAATGGAAAGATGGATCAGGCACACAAGCCCTTCCCAGAGCAAAGACGGGTCTGGTTTTTTCCCTAGGTACTCAAGCTGGCTTCATAAAAGATGTTATTTCTCCTCACAAACTTAGCTTCTGTTACAGCCTTAGATCACCATGACTGTTACAATGCTGCTACTTAAGTAATTATAAAATACCTATCTGTGAACCGGGTTACTCCTCTGCATTATTAATAGTGTCTGACATGTTTTCACTACTGTGTTGGCAATACACTTAGGCAAAATCTTCTCCTGACCACCTAAATAACCAAATTGCAACCTACCAGTGTGGAGGAGGTTTATGGAAAGCAATTTTCAGCCACAGGGTATTAAGCTGTGCTAGAAGTAGTCTGATAGAAAGCAGTTACATCCCTTGGACTTGCAGTAGGTATACCCCGTCACTCCTGCGTCTTACTTCCACAGGTAAGAAAAAGAGATAGCAGGTGATCTACCAGCCCTATACAATAGATTTGCCTCTTCCTTGAGATCACTGCTGTTGCAGGGAATGGCCTTGGAGCCCATGTTTTCTAAGTGGGCTTTAGGACTAAATAGGGAATAAATGAAGATAAGCCAGCCAGGGTCCTCAGGCTCTTGTCCTGACTCAGGAAAAAATTTAATTTTCAGTGGGTGCTTGGCTTGAGCTGTAGAAATCCGCCTTATTTTTGGAGAAACATAACATCTTTTTCCTCTTGAAATCTACATCATAACCTCTAAGTATTTTTGTTGCAGTTTAGAGGGATCTCATTAACTGTGTTCCTTCCCTGTTTTTCACATTTGTTGCTTCTAGACTTTGGTTCTGCTGAGGGCCAGAGGCAAAGAGGTCAGGGATCTCCTGAATGGAGCCACTTGCAAGTCCTGCCTGACCAAGAGCAAATGGTCTCACAGTGTGGATACACTTTGGTGAAGGATGAAGCCACGTCCCTTGGTGCCCCTGGAGCCTCAGGGGTGGCTCGGAGGGCAAAGCTCTGCACCAGAGCTGGTCAATTTTCTCTGAGGAGGGAACAGAGCATGGGAGATCACTGGGGGACAAAAATGGGAGCATTGGACCTCTCTGCAGAAATGCCCCTGGGTGGTTTGAAGAACACTCACTGACCTGCTCTAAGCAACGTAGCGCGAACAATGCCAAGCTGTCAACCACGTCAGTAAGGAGAAGTTTTAGTCTCATCTCACCCCTTTACCATCCCCACTGACAGGCAAAAATTGAACATGTCCTTAACACTAGAGGAGAGGAATCTATTTTGTAGTGTGCTACAGGCATGATCTAGACAAATTGCTCCTATATTTTATTTGAACCCATCACAATACAACATAACAAGGCATTTCAATTACCTCAACAAGCTACCAATACAACTTTATCATTTCAATTTTTCATCCTTTTTCTCCAACTCGGCGTTTCTCCTATATATCACTGTAAATCTCATCAGTCCCAGCCCAGTTTAGGCTAATAAATTTCAGTCACCTTCTCAAGCCTAATGAAAAGGGGAAGCTTGCAGTGAAGAAAGCCAAAGGCCCCAGTTATTGCCTTGGGCCTCGAGCTTGCCCCTCTGAAGGGGGGAGTGGATGGGCTCATTCCTCCCCGCTAGCTCGGAGATGGGTACGGCGCAGAGAAAGGTAGAGCTGTTGTGTCCCATTGCGGTAAGCAGGGCTGCAGGGTTGGGCCACCCCCTGGAACAGACCCGTATATCCCCCTAAAGCAAAATTTAGGCAAGGGTTTGAAACACAGCATGCTAGAGCACAGTCTTAGTTGGCATACATAGAGCCCAAAGCCAGACCAGAGCTGTGCATGCAGGTCTGGCGCAACATATTTAACCACCGTAACGTTTATGGCCTTCTGGCATGCTATTCCTGTCTTCAGGGAGGGGGACGAGTTAAGCAGGAAAACAGTTATTTACATATTAGCTGGAAATGCACTGAGATCCCAATAGACAGAGCGTGAAAAAAATAATTTTGTACCATAATTATGTTTTTTCTAAAAGACAGTGATAAAGCTTAAGGTTTTCAAAGACTTTATGGATGCACGGAAGAGGCAAACAAGTTAAAATAATACTGCAAATCAACATGCTTATATGTTTATTAATTCTGACTAAAATTTGCCATCTGTGACTGAGAATTTTACTAAATAAACCTCACAAATTATAGATTATTGTAGCTAAGAATCTTAATGGCACTGTTTCTTAAGCTCTGGTACTGAAATAGCTCCACTGTAAATGAATATTTACAATAAAAGTATGCTCATAAAAGTTCCAAAGCATTTTCTAGTGACAGTCTGTTCAACTATTTAGTGTTTCGAAAGAAAACTCTCCAAGAAAAGCTCCATATCAGTTCAGTACATAAAACATAGAAATGTATGAAAAATGACAAAGGCAGTCTGTTACTGTTGAGGCGCCTCTAACCTGATTGCTAAGCTGGTTGAAGTAGCTTTTCATAAATGGAATATGTCCTCAGTTTTCCTAGAAGGGATAGAATAAGAGCAAAGTCAACAAAAAGTCTCCTCTTTCTTTGAAGACATTACTTTCTCTGGAATATAAGAAAAATCTGTGTTCAGGGCACGTTAGCTAGTTCTGAGGCATGTGTTCACAAGCAGACACATAAGAGGCTAATTTACAAGCTTAAAGGCAACTGAAACTTTGTTTTATGTATGTAAATGTACCTGCCCAGCGTAATAAGTGGGCTTTCCCATGTGTGAGCTGGGTTTACAGCCTTAAAAAAACCCCAAAAAGGTCTGATCTGTTACTGCTGTCATGGTAGCTGTCATCACAACACAGTTCAGGCAGAAAACCTCAAGACTCGTATCAGACCAAATCCTGTGGACCTTACTCAAGCAAAAAATCTTGTTGATGTCAACAAACATTTTCCCCAAAGAATTTGTGCGCAATTGAGCCTTTTTTGTGCATTCATGTTTTAGTACCATTGAATATCTGCAACAAAAACAAAACAGGTTTTCTTCTCTTAACTCAGGGATCAAGGCATCGGGGAACGAAAATGAAAAAATGCCCATCTTTAAATCCAGACAGGGACTACTTTTATAATTTTAGGATACCTTGGAAGGATCTGAGCTTCTAGGTGAGTGTAAAGAACTTGTTTGAAGAGCAAGTTCCTTTAAAGATAAGTCAGGATGGTCAGATACAGGAGTATTAACCATTCAGAATATGTTTTTTCCTATGAAACAATAATTTTAATGAGAAGCATGCACTTACTGTCCAAAGGGTTCAAAATAGTAACCATTAGTCAACAAACCTGCATCATGGGTGCTTTTTTTAGTATTGCTTTGGACTGTACCCAGACCAGGGCCCGTTCTGTCAAAGATAATATGTCCTTAGGCTGAAATTCCAGCTGGGGTCTGTTTGCTGGAAATGACATACACTTCAGTTTCCAGGTCTGACCACGTCCCTACCACAGACTCCAGGTTTAGAGTTTTAAGGTAAACCAACCATGATAAACTGTCAATGGCACAGAGGGTTTTGCCCTCGATAGCACTTTTGGGTCTAAGAGCTGGAGAGAGGAGAGAAGACTCCAGCCACCTTCTGTGAAAGAAGGGTACCTGCTAGAGATAAATCTAAGAGGAGCAAAGAGAACATTTTCAGGAAGCACTTTGCTGGTTGTCATAGTCAGAGCCTAGCTGAAAAAATCATAAAAAAGAAAGAGTTTCCAGAGAGCTCAACCTACTTTCAAATTCAGGAGACATTTTTAGCAACAATAAAGAGGAGACACGTCTGGACATCTTCAAATGGCTTCAGAAATGCTGAAATAGTCCCCAGTCCAAAACAACACTGCATGTTTGAAGGTAAGATTTGTGTTTGTTTGAAAATGAAAGACTATTAAGAAAGAAAATTAAAAGATAAAAGATTAAAATATGCCCAACAACTTATAAATGAAATGACATTTATTTTTAAAATATCTGCAGAAGAGACATCACTCTTTACTAAACTCTACCAGCTATTAATTTATCATAATGTAAATGGTTTAATTAATGTTTAATGAGACAGCGCTTTCCACAGGAACTGATCTCCAAATACACTCCTTTAGAAAAGGGATTTGGTACCCTAAGAAAATATTTATGTGGGATGGGACAAATGCGTGATTCATGTAAATAATTTTAGCTTCAACAAAGGCAAGAGAACGATGTTGATTTCCACAAGTTTACTACCTGCAAATGATGTTCCAAATAACATGTATCATCTTAGAGCTTATCTCATACTGTGTGTCTATACATAGCTCTTTTTGTTTTCTGATAACACAAATGGACTTTGTGAATTCACTGGATTACTTTGCTCGAGATGAGTACTTGTAAACTACAATTTTGGCAGTGCTACCCTCTAATGCTAATGCTGTGTACTCTGATGGCAAATGTCACCAGTCTACTAGTTGCTAAGTTATATAGCAACACTCACAACAGATAAAATGAAGAGGCCTTAAGAAAGCTCACAGTATTCAATAACGTTACTTAATAAGGTAACTTACTAAAGTAACCCCAAAACTCCAACTGAGAAACTCCCTGTAGACACAATAAAAGGAAATTCAAAATTATGCAGAAAGTTCCTATCAAGACAGATCTGTTCTAATCGTACAGTACTGTAAACATTGAGCACATCACATAAACCAAATGAAAGATTTGAGTAGCATTTACAGCTTTTCTTGCTTGATTGAGTATTTTTCCTTCTCTCAGATGATTTTTCAAGTTTTCTTCTTCCACACAACAAGGAAGCAAAACAAAAGTTTTCCAAAGTATGGAGTTTCAAACAGATAGAATTTTCCAAGTGCTCTGGAGGCCGTGTCAGTCACAGGGCTATTCTTGGCATAGCCACTGGCAATCCAAGAGCAAAGCAGAATGAATTCTGGAGCAAGACAAAGACCAAATACCTCCAAGTCAAATTCTAACTAGGTGGAATTATCTGTAGGAAAGAATTACTAAATCAAACTGTAATATTGTTTGGCACAGGACTGTCTGGCAAGTGGAGAGATACAAGTTAATCAAGGTGCTAGGATTTTATTTTCTTGAGGTATACCTTCACATAGCAAAAGTTTCTGACTTTTTACACTGTTCTTTTTCATTTGTTAGCTTTTAGAAATGTGGGGATCTTGCTTTCAGCTATAGTAAATTTGCTGCTCCTACAGCTTTAGTTCAACCCTTACCTAGACTGGCACTATTACAATTCAACGAAACACTGAAGCAACACTGATTCAACAGCATAACTGTTTTCTGAATTAGTTACCTACAAGCAAATTTATAATCTGCTTTCAATTTCTTCACTGGTTCCATCACATGGTACGTGTACTCCAGACAATTTAAGCTAACTCAGCCAGTTTGTCTCCTGCAATGAAGGGCCCATTTCCTTCAGTGACAATTTATGTTAATGATAATCAGATGCTTTTTTAATTAACAATGACCTACAAGCATCCTAATATATTTCTCTCTCTCCCTGATGGTAGTTTTTTTACAAGACTGTGTCACTCCATTTCATTTGAAACTTGGGGGCTCTTATATTTGTTCAGACAGCATAGGTCCCACAGCCCCTTAATTTTTGCTTTCGCAGCATTTATATTCCTATTTCCCTGTCAGTGTGTGTAGCTCTAGAAACAGTAGCATGGTGGGGGTCTGAGGGGAGCTGTCTTGCTCCAGCAGCGCAGAATTGATCTTCACACGTGCAACATCTCTGAAATTGCCCAGATTCGCTAGACTTCCTACACATGCCTAGAGCGGCTCCATGTTACACATACAGGGTTGCCTTGAACACCCTACAAAAACCAGACAGATTATATGCTATCAGTAATAGCTGTGGTGTGGAAGACAACCAGTAAAAGTAGGCAGGAGAGACAGTAGACAGATTTATACAAAAGACTGCAATGCAAAATTTAATTATTTTTGTTCTACTTCATATGTATCTCTAAGAAATAATGCTATTTATAAATTACTTCAGTGCAGAAGGATATAGTCCCTAATCTTGCCTCTTCCATAGGAAAAAAAACCAAAAAACCAACCCTAACTAGGCCTATAGTTCAGAATTGTTAGAGTTTCTTTCCCAGAGCCTTTTTTTCCTGCACTTCTTGTCTGTCAGGGCTACTACCCAAGAGACGGCGCAGGCAGCTGGCTAGGACAGCAGACTGCAGAGGGCAGCAAAAATGTGCCTGTATCTCAGCTGTCCCATGTCATGCTCTGGCACGTTAATGCAAAGCTGCTTTCCTCACTGACTTCTGCTAACAACGCCGGAGCATGACCTGCGATGGCCGAGGCCCTGTGCACGTTGTGCTCCCTGCCTTCTCTTCTACAAATGTAAGAGCCTCCCGCAGAGAGCAGGACACGTGTCTGGCTAATGCAGGTGGGATTTGGGCGTCCACTGCAGGTCAGGAGTATCTAGCTGGTGTCGGCACCTTTTTATGCTGTCTGATTATAGCCTGATCACATATCTAGAAGTTGTGTTCTTAAGTCTCTTGAAAACAGTTTTTCCAGCCAATGCTGTTTCCAAGCCATGGCTATGTGGATGCAACAGTTTTCCTTTGCTAGTGAGGGAAGGGATGTGAGCTCATTTGTGTCCTAATACACTTTTTAACATGAGACAGGATGACACCACTGGATGCTATGGTGTGCTGACGACTCACATTTGGGAGAGTCAAACCTCTTCTCGGATCCATGCATCATTATCTAGCCTGTAGATACTCACTATTGGTTTTAGTGTTTTGGACTGCTGTTCAGATAACTGGGGCTCTTTCAATACAACTCCTGTAAACTAGCCTACAATAAGGAAGATCCCAGTTGATGTCATACAATCCTTGCCACGGTCACTAAAATAGAAAACCTTTACTTAGCAAAGAGATTTTGGAATATTTGCAGACAGTGACCAGGCTCTGGAGGCAGCAGAAAGAGGACTCTGATGACTGCTGGCGCTGGTGCATTGGTTTAGGTACAGGGAATTTTATTAACCTGGTCTGGAGCTGATAAACACCTGAACTGGATGACAGGAACCAGAGACACACTCAGGAGAAAGGGTCAGCATTTCCTTCAATTCTAAAGCTGAAATACAGTGTGTGGGCATGGAAGAGGGGTGTTTTGGTTTGTGATCATTGGCACTAGCTGGTCATTCAAGCTTGGTTGACGATTCAGATAGCACCCCAAGGTATTAACCCATTTTGACAAATTAGTATCTTTCACAGACTGGTGGTATACATTATACTGTTGTTTTTTTTCTTTTAATTTGCCTTGGCAATCATGGAAAACTCGATAATTTGTGAATTTGCAAATAAGAGTCGTCTTTCTGGTTGTTTTTTTTTTTAAAGGAAAGCTGCACAAACACAGACTTAAGGTACCAGTCTGACAACAGCTTTATTAGAAGCACACCAGAAACTCAGACTATGGACAACTGGCTGTAATTGAAACAGAATTACTGCAGATAATTCCTGGTACTAGGACTCAGGAGGATGTATTAAGAATCAGAGAAAGGGCAATCAGAGAATCATAAGGATTGAAGATTAGGGACTTCAGACTGTCAAATGGATGCACTGGCTGATAAGCTATCATTTATTCTGTGTGTTGGGGCTGTGACATGACATGACTAGACCACATATTTTTATTTTATCTTAAATTCATCCAAGAAATACCTTACATTTTGCCAGATCGGATTATTCAGCTTTCACTTGTTTTCTGCCAAATCTGTTACCTGAAACCTGTATAAAATAAAACCATTCCTGAAGAAAGAGCTGGGTGCTAGACAGCTACCAGGAACATCAGCATTTCTTTCCTGTCACCACATTTGCCTGACAGCCTGCAGGACAGGCGTTGCTGATGGGGAAGGGAAAGGAAGGACACTATGGACAGGCAGTCCTCAGAAGCAAAAAGAGAAATTCAGCAAATTGCACTACAGTTTTTTGCCTGAGCTCCAACCGAGACATGACAGCACACTGGCTAGTAATGGACATGCCTACTCTCTTCAGCATATCGGCCTCTCTATTTGCCTACATTTAGCCCTACTGAGGGTAAGTAGAGAAGAAGACAGAGGGATGGAGGCTGCTGGAAGCTTGTCATTGTATTTTTCCTGGAATTGGGCACATTGAGAGGCTTACACAGGCCTGAATTATTTACACACTTAAACGTATTTGCTAGACTTTCCTCAAGCTCATCTTTCATCCTACACAATGTTCAAACTTTCACTTCAGCTCCATTAACAGCCAAACACCTGTTTTGGCTAACACACGAGTGTTTGAGTTCTGTTTTGACAAAAGGTGCCAGGCTGAATGCACTAGATAAAAAATGTCCTTCATTCATTTACACTCCTGCAGTTAAAAACAGATCTGGTACAGACGTCAAAACCATGTTTCAGTTCAAATGCACGAGAACCACTCTGTAGGAGTAATGGTGCTTATTCACTCCTCGTGTTCTTTCATGCCTCAAATTACTCAAGACTTAACATAACCTAACTATGGGTTTAATTGACTTCCTGAACAATAGCACTTCACTGAGCTGAGATGCCAATCCACAGCTGTCAGGAGTCTGTGACATTGGCAGTTGTTTTTGTTGCAATAATGAAGTTTATTAAGGATACTAAAACCAGCAAATGAAATCCAGCTAGGCAAGTAAATATTACGCATGAATGTGAACACATATGAACGTAAGAAATTTAAACAATTGACTTGATACAGCAAAGTGAATGTAAGATTAAGTTTCTGCCCTCCTTCCTTTCTTCCTTCCTTTCTGCCCTGCCTGCCTCCCTGTCTACCTTCATTCCTGCCTGCCTGCCTTCTTCCCTGCCTGGCATCTTACTTCCCTGCCTTACTAAGCAGTCAGCTAGGCCAAGTGGCTTGTACCATTTATGATCTTGCCTTCCCTAAAGAAATTCACTGAAACATCCAACTTTTTTCATAGTTGCAACACGGAATTTCTTCTTCACCTGATCTGCTACTCACACACCCTAATGAGAAACTTCTTGGACTTTGAAACTGGAAAAGTTTCTTTCCCTCCCTCAAGATAAATAAAAATAAATCACACCAGTGGATGCATCAGCCTTCTTCCTTCTGCACTTGCAGAAATTTTTGCAAATTAGAGCTTCTAGGAAGTGTTATTGTCCCTTTCCTTTAAAAGGGTAAACAGCATAGTAGCATTCTTGCATAGAGATCGGTTTGCAGGTAGATACCAATTTGTAGGATCTGATCCTCAATAGGCATTGCAAAATATCAATTTCCCTTTTGAACAGCTTGGAAAAATGTAGTTTTCAAAAAAATTATTTTGATATGCTATTTGACATTGGGGCTGTTTTTTGTTTTTTTGTTTTTTTTTTAATTTTCTTAAGTCTAACAGGCACCACTCAATGTTTCCCAAGTGACCTTACCAGGCAATATTTCCCTATTCACAAATAACAAATTGGCTTACAATACTGAGGAAACCATAAGGAAAAGGGGACATGCAAAAGGCAGAAAAATTGGCTATTATTATACCTTCCTCAATGATCAGTGAATCTCACTCCCAGAGTAATTTTACCTGTAGTCCATTGCCTTTTTTTCACGGGCTGGTGTGAACATGCAAAAGGCAAGGGTAATTTATTGTATCCCAATTCCCATGCAGTAAACATTATTCATGGTTTGGTGGCACCCTCCTCCCTTGGGAAATATTATCTAGTTTTCCTTTGAGGCTCCTGCAATTAACACATCTCTGATGATTTCTGTTTTGTGGCAAGAATAGGCAGGAGGAGCATCACAAGAATTCACTACGGTCTGCTCTCATCCTCTTCAGTTTGCAATGTGTCTCACAAGGAGAACAATTTAAGCCATCCTTGACTGAAGAGTTGTCCTTGGTCATCTCATGCTGAACAGTGCTCCCAGCTGTTCAGTCTTTCCATGGGAAAGAGCCACACTGCCAGGAACATTGGAGAACAGAAGTATGTCTTGCTCTCAGTTTAGCTTGATTCCTCAGCCAATTCTACTTTTGTTTGTAGCTATGGTGGCTGCCACAGCATCGTCAGTGGAAACTTAGAAGGCAGTTGATATAGAGGAGACGCTTTCTGTACTGAGTTCTCTAATCTCTCAATTAGAATAAGCAAAGAATTCCTCCATTCCTGAGTTTTCTGCTCATTTCATGTTCTGGGTAAATAAGCTGAGGAACTGGTTCTCCACATGTTCTTTCATCTGCCCAATAGACATAGGAGCAGTGAGATCCCTATCCTCTACATTGCATTTGTACCTGGCATCCTGACGATCACAGGGTTAGGAGCAAGCAAGTAACCTAGAAACATAGCTTCCAATTTTGAAGGTCCTATGGGTCTAACTATTGCCCATAGATGAGCATGTGTGACTTAAGGTGCAGTGCCCATCTCCATGGTTTTACTGTGTTTTTTCCCCCCCTCTCTTCTGGTTATCTTGTTATGAACTCTGTCACTTCCACTGTATGAGCCTTCTATTGCCTCTCCCCAGCTTTCCTATCTATGGCTGTTTTAATTTATTTCATGCCAAACATCACAGACTCAAAAGCCTATCAACTGAAAGGAAGGCTTCTCTATATTTTGACCAGTTATCCTTATCAAGCTAGTGCAGAACAAAGAACACAAGAACTTCCAGTCTTAGCACAAGGTGTAGTGAACACCAAGGTCTGTATGGTCTGAATGTAGTTCAGTAGATAGTATGAGAGTATGAAAGACTGAGTCACTTCACCAGTAGAGTTCCCAGGGACCTGTGGAAGTACATCGCGTTTCCTCTCATGGAAGTTCCCCCATGAGTTTGGGTACTGTGATGACTGAAAATGTGGGATAACTGAGCTGAAGACACCAGAAGATGTTACGGTTGGTTCCCAAACTTATTGAGATTTAGCTGCCTGTTTCTGAGGACTGAAGCCCCTGTCTCTACTTCTGCAACAAGCAGTAGGTGGTGGGCACCTCTGCTTTTATGGAGGCCATGGGCTCATGTGGGTTGCCACAGAGATGTCTCGTTGCACACTTCTAAGGGCATGATGAAACTCTCTGGAAAGTGCTTCATGTTAATATTTTTTGGGGGAACTCCTTTAAATATTATACAAAAATATGAAACAGGAAAATCTAAATCAGTCTTTACTGTGTTTCAAGATGCAAGGTTTTCATATTATTATTAGTATTCACAAACATGTTACAACTAAGTTGATACTGTCCACATCCAGATTGTTTTGAAATAAAGTACTAGAAAATTAAATGGCAGAATTTACATAACTCTGGAGCATTTATCATACTACATTATTATGCCCTTCAATCGCCAAATACATGCCACTTGTCTGAGACAGTTTAGTGTGACCTGGAATAGTTTTGCATTAATATCCTCTTAGGCTAGGTCTGCATCAACAAATTGCTCTGCATGATAGGAGGCGATCTGTAGTGAAACAGCTGATACAGAGGGTCTGACATGTTTACTGTACGTGTTTTGGAAGGGTTTACTTTGGTCTAGGTCTAGTCTGATCCTGTGAACTGAATGCCTGTTAGTGTTTGGAGCATATCAGTGTGCACCCAGAGTGTATCTTTTGGTTTATTTTCATCCAGAAGTTAGCAGCGTAAGGGCGACCACCAAGAAATTTGCTTAAAAAAAAAGCCTTACTCCTCATCTGACCTAAAAGTCTTAGAGCACCATAGAGACCAATTGGTTTTCCACGTAGGTAATAAAAAGAAACTTTGAAGTTAGAGAATTCATAGTATGAGACCTTAGCTGATTAATTTTAATGCTGAAAATACTGACAGAGCCCCATGCAAATTTTAGAACAGGTCTGAAGTGGCTGTGTCTACACTCAACTCTGGCATCTACATGTGCATCTTCTAGAAGGAAAGGGGGTATGGTCGACAGTGCAGAGGGTGGTGAGATGGGTTCCATACAGTGAAAGACAGAGCACACCTGCACCTCGTAGCTTATCTCAGAGAGGGCAGATCTGGTCAAGGCTAAGGTGTTTCATGAGGAAGAGAAAAATCAGGATTTAACACCGGTCACATGAGCTTCATAGGATGTGAGCATGGACAGGCTGAAACCCTCTGTCTAAAGAAAGTATACCAACATACATTTCTGAATAGGTGAGAGCTGCCTGAAATATTCCAGCTCGTGAAACATTTGGAATTTGGCTGATAGACGGCAGGAAATAAAACTTTTAAAAAATTAAGCACAGAGAGGAGAAAATAAAAATGCTCTTAGTCATTCCCTGGAGCACAAAAAGCCATTCAAACAATATTCCAAGTAAAGATGAGATTTAAAGCTCAGTGCATGGGGCAGACATTGTAAAAAAACAGTGGAGAAATTCCCATTTCCATCTATTTCTGTTGCTAGAGCCTTGCTGTTGACTGGTGTAAAACCTCATCAGCAGAGGATAACTGAGGCTACTGGAGTGTCTGACATAAATAAACTTTAATAGGTGTAATAAAACATGTCACTATTATAGCAACATTGGAAGTGACATACTTGGTCAGATAATTTCTGAGGTGGAGACCACCAGAACCAGAGATAATACTGAGGGGGAAGGCATGCTACCAATATCTACAACATCAGTAAAGTATCTTCAGGTTTATTCTCCTGACATTTCTTAATGCAGTCAGTTTTGGTTTTATGCTTTTTTTTTCCTCCCTTACCTCATGTGCTTACTTTTTTGGCCGAGGTTTTTCACTCAGCAGATGTTTTCACCAAGCTGACCACTATGACATGTAGGTTTTCTAGGGTTCATCTATCTAGAGTCCATCTATCTAGAGTCCAGTAGAGGCTACGTGTTTTATGAATTACAAGCTTTCCACCCGTTTTCATCAGACAAAACATTATTACCCAAATGTTTACCTCTGGCTTGGATTACTTTATTCAGATTTGTATTGAGTTCTCTACAAAAGAACCTTCCCTTCTGGTTTCTCATGTCTCGTTACCCTGAAGGACTCTGTTGTTGCATCAGCGTAAAGGGCAACATGAGGGCCTGATTCAGAGACAGTGTGGCTCTTTACATAGACTTAACAGCCTTTGGATCATAAACCAAGCAATAAATTCCCGCAACATCTAAACTGCATCAAGAACATCATGTAAACTTGATGTAAGCACACCAAGCTGCACAACGGGTCCTTTCTGCAGAGGCAGACTTCTTTACCTCATGTAATATAAAGACATAGCCAAACAGACACAAAATAAAACAGCTGAATACTGGTTTCCTCACTCTCCAGTGATAGAAAGTAAAATAGCTATAAAAAAAAAACAGTTATGGGCTGCATCACATAAACAACTGCTGGACACCATCATATTCCAGAAATGAGATATAGCGAGGCTGAACATAGCCTTGACCAGGATAAGAGGGAGAGGAAACCTGCATAATATCTCTCTACACCAGAATCCGAGCATTCCCACCTCCAGCAGATCTAATGACATTAGCACCTTATTCCTCTATCAAAAGCCACTGCTAAGCAGAAGGCAAAGTAGAAGTGAGTGTCCTAACATTCACATCTGGGATGTTGCACAGCCAGAAGGCCACCCATTTCAGATGCTCCTGCCATTCCCATCAGGAGATGAAAACACAACCAAGTGCAACAGGCTACCATCAGCTGTGCTGGACCTAACCCAAAATTAGCTCTTGTGCATCAGCAGAGTTACTTCAGATGTATATCAACTTGGCTGTGGACAATATCTGACCAGTACTTTATGTTAAAAAGAATGCAGCTGTAGTAGTTGCAGTTACCTGGATATACTGAAAAGGAGAGGTTTCTAACAGACTGCCATGCTGCCAGTGTTGCTGGTGGCTCAAACCCTTACTTTTTAATCTAAATGGCAAAACTTTCAATTACTCCCTTCCTGTCTGAATCTCACAATGTTAAGCTGATTTTCTACTTACTGAAAATGTCACATTCTCAATCTCCTGTTTCACTGAATTTGTACCTTTGTTGCATCTCTTCCCCATTATTAACTCAGTTCACAGACATGGCGGTCTTAATATTGACCTTTTCATCACTGAACCTTAGGGTTGCTACCTTATTTGTAAAAATCAGCTGGCAAGATATGTTAAATAAAATAAAACAAAACAGAAAGAAACAAACAGGCAAAACTGCTGGTAGGTACCTTTGAGAACCCAGAATACCTTTCTCATCTTTTTTCTGCACCATCCAGTGACTTAAGGGCAAGTTTGAAGAAAATAGGTGAGAGACAGTGTCTAAAACGATATGCCTTTTTATATAGCACCAGCTTTACTGAAGTCCTGCTCCTTGGCCTTTGCCATTTGCAAATGCCTTTGTATCTTCTCAGTTGAGGTAACTTGTTTCCCTTTGGCTCCTGATTCATGTTCCGTATCTTTAAAATTTGATGGTCAGGTATATTTGCACACTTTTTTTTTTTCATTTCAGTCCCCAAACAGCAGTCTGGAATCTCCTTATGTATGCGTCTATACACTGCTCTTCCTCCTCTCCACCCCTGCGCTTGCCAGGGCCCCCAGCATTGGGGTGCTGCCTAGCACACTTGCTCTCTGCTCTGCAGAGATGGAGGGGGCACCCTGGGCCAGCACTGGATAGCAGGGTGCGATGTTTGTTAGACATTCAGGATTTAGGACTCCTGAGAGAGATAATTCCTGGCTCTGTGGCCAGAACCAAACAGCTCTGCATCAAAACAACCAGATCAGATCCTCAGTACTCTGTATGAGCTCCGCCTTGGGAGCCGAGCACACTCCCCAGCTTTTCTTCCTTTTCAACAGAAGGGTTTGCCATTAAAACACCCAGCTATAACACTTTTAACACCCAGCTCTATGCAACTGCAGCCAGACTGACACCTACAGCAGGGGCTCCAACAGCGTGCTGTACTGTTGCTCAAGCTCACAGACTTCCCCTCCAACCTCAATGTCGCTTGCCTAGGGAGGCAGCAAACCTCGTACCTGATACAACTCTGACATCTGTGTCCTGGAAGAGCCCTCTGCCTCAGCCTGCGGGGCTCACTGCCTGCCTGAGGACCCCTCAGAGGTGGCTGGCTGACCTCAGGTAGCCCCAGCCTCTCCCATCGCTGAGACTCCGAGAAGGTGACGCTCCTGTCTGCATTGACAATTTCAGGCAACTCCAGATAACCACTACCTCTGGTGATACCATGGCAATTTGCAGCCAGCACTTACTGACATGGGTAGGTACAGTTTCTTTTTGCAAAGCAGCGGTGGCCCTGGAGCTCCCAACTCACATCAATCAGGGGGGTTGTTTTGCCTTAACTGTCACTTTGCGTATATGTAATTCCCCGGAGACTCTGGCATCTGTTCCTAACAGCCCAGGCATTCTTGTTTTCAGCAGAGCAAAATGTTACGCCTACAGACTAGCCACTGTCAAAACCAGTTACCTTCTGAACGCCTCCCTTCTTAATGTACCTTTGGATGCTGTTTGCAGACAGAGTCCAAAGCTGCCTCACTTTCTTCTCCTTGTTTTCTACAATTCCAGGCAATCTCAGGACTCTCATTTTTTGCTTCCTCAGCTTCTTCCACTCAGCACAACATATATCTTGATTGCCTTTTACTTCTGGAACCACGGGGCTCTCAGAGCTCGCTTAATGCTCAAACTGCTTCAGGATGATTGGCTCCAGCCTCTGCTTTTTAGGTTGCTCATTATATCAGCAAGAGTTTACGAGTTCCTGGCTCAGGCTTACTAGATTCATCCTGTCTAGCTGAAGCACATCCCACCTAGCAGAAACACCTTCAGAAAAAACTTTGTCTTATCACATATCTTCTTATAGCTGATGGGGAAGGAGAGGAGGAGGGGAGCTGTTGCCTGGAACTGCCTCTCACTCATTCTCACCCCTTCATTAGCTGCAGGAGGAGATAATGAATGTAACGAGATAGGGGCCTCCTGGAGGTGTCTCAGAGAAGCAAGATGGAGCTGGGCCTGTGAACAATCCAGATTTTGGAGTGGGTTTTTTTGTAGAACGCCTCTTCAATTGAGCAAGTGTAACTGGAAACAAGTTAAGCCTGGCTGACACAGTAAAACACCAACCCTTTACAAAAAAAGTTCATTAGGCAATTGAATTACTTAGGGTTTGGGGGATAAGAGGTGTTTTTTCAGTTTTTCAGGAGCAGTCAGATCTTTCCCAATGAAAAAGTTATAAATCACAGTAAGCAGAAAGTACACAGGATCTGTTATCTTAGCAAGCATATTGCTACCTTCAGTTAGACGAGGCAACATATCAGACCTATCTTTTGGGGAAAAAAAAAAAAGAAGTTTCCCTTGGGTGGAGATAAATTCAGAGCGCTACGCATTCCCTGTAGTGGAGAGGACTAAGACTCAATTACACTGTAATTCTGCTTTTATCCCTGATGTCTTAAAAGAGCAGGGATCTGGCATATGGAACCTGCTTTCACAGTCGCAATATAGAGGAACAATCAGAGAGGAGAGAGGTACATCCCACTAACTGTGTGCACATCGAGACACTGCAAAACCAGGACACTGAATTCTGGTAAATCCTTGTATTTTCTAAAAATAAAATAACAAACCTAACAAATACTTCCTGATAGTGTCCCTGCCTTGACAGAGAAACGTATTCTTCTTGCCCAATGGATGTACACTGGACTCTGCAGCCTGCCGGGCGAGAAACACTGCTTTTTTGTAGCTGTTGTCTTGTGGACACACACACAGGGACACGAGCAAGTCTTCACCTGACACCTCTCACTCTGGGTTGAGAAAACTGCCTCCTCAGAGCAGTGCCCCTGTGACGGCACCAGGCAAGAACCTTCCTGTTTTCTCCCCTGTTATTTTGCAGGTTTCGGAAGAGCTCCCTTTTCAGGGAGCTGTTGATGTTCCGCAACTGATGTCTCTCCGGCTCATAAATGCAGAATGTTGTACCATAATCAAATTCTCATAGGTAATTTGCGACAATAAGCAGCTTTTTCTTCTGGGGTTGAACACTACAGTCAGCAAGGTACACACTGGGGCCCTGGCAACAAATTTGCTGCTGTGAGATGATGGTGGGTTGACCTTGGGTGGCTGCCAGACACCCACCTGGCTGCCCTCTCACTCCCCCTCCCCAACAGAACAGGGGGAGAAAATAAGATGCAAAAGCCTGTGGGTCGAGGTAGACAGGGAGCTCCCCTACCAATTATTGTCATGGGCAAAACAGACTTGACCTGGGAAAATTTAATTTGTTGCCAATTAAAACTAAAGCACCCTGCCCCTTTTCCCAGGGTCAACTCTACTCCTTCACTCCTGACTCCTCTACCTCCCCTCCCCAGGCGGCGCAGGGGAATGGGGGATCAAACCGTAACAGCTCCTCCCTGCTGCTCCTCCGCATGCTGTTCCTCTGCTCCAGCGCGGAGCCTTCCCATACATACATATGGCTTAACTGTGCGACACAGAAAAGCTGTTCATCTCTGTAAACCCTTTGTTTGCTTGGGGAGCTAAGAGGCATCATTCCTGTCTTCTACACCAGCCCTTCTTTAAGCGATCGGCCAGACCCCCAGCTCTCACAGACCAGGCACCGACACAATCATGTGCGTTTCACTGCGCAATCACCATGGAAGAGGCCTCTACAAGTAGTGCTTGAACTAGGAGCTACATCAGGATGAAGTACCCTTCTTCTTTTTACTGATTACTTGGGTAGCTTGTCTAAGGATTATTTGATCCACTACAGACATTCACAGAAATCTTTTATTTTGGGATATCAGTTGCTATTGAAGACCATATGATCTCTGAAGACTGAGAGTGGAATATTGGTATTTCTGTACTAACTCTCCTATCAATACCCTGTATTCCCAGATTGTTATTTTTATATACGGTTTAGCTCCATGTAATTTAGAGATGGAAAAAATATTAGCTAATCTGGTACCTTTCCTATAAATGTGCCATTGCTACCTGAAGTGCCTTGTAGAGGCTTTTTTTTTATCTTTAAACACACACAAAACAGAGGCATTTTTAATAGGGACAACTGTGGAGCTTTCAGGATGTTTAATATTTTTGGTGAGACTTTTTTTTTTTCTGGGGCACATGGCTCAGAACTGCTTTGTGCCTGATGTCCATTTGATCTGGGCAACACCTAAATTGCGGGTGAGATGCTGTCTACATCAAGCTGCTGCTTTCCTAGTTGCCTATGCTGGGACCAGTTTAGAGAAGACTGCAGCTCTCTGTGTACTTGCGTTTCCTTTCCAGCGTGGTTCACATCGGGTCCCATTCTTCTGGCACCAAGGCGCAGCAGCAAAGTGCCACAGAAAATGAGAAGAATCACAGAGTCTGGAGCTTAGAGTTAGCCCTGGTGGACTTAAGATCCAGCCCTTTATATCCCATTTAAAAGCATTTACCTGATAAGCAGTTTGGTGCCAAGATCTACCCCTTTTCAGGCTCGTGATATCTCGAAGGAGGAAGGGCACACGAATGTAGAAAAATATTGTTTTCATTATGCATAAATAAGATGACCTTTTTTTTTTCCTTAAAATCATCAGTTATCTTTCTGAGTTGAGAAATGCAGCAAGAATTAAGGTTCACAATATCTGCTTGAGAACTGAGAGTGCTGATGTGCAGCATACTCTTATTTTTCATGCTTAAACTGCTGTAATTCTCTTTTAACTGGTCTTCCCACTAGGCAAATTTAACGCCTTCAAGCTGCACAAAACTATGCAGCTCATCTTTGCATTGGGAGTAAGCCAAATCTACATATTTTTCCTTCATGGCAGTAAAGTTCTGCAGTGATTTCAAAATGTTATCACTCACATTTTTTAAAGCTCTCTGTGGTCTGTCTCCAGGACCTGCTGATAGCATATTCCCAACAGTTCAAGCAAGAAGAATCTCTCAAGTATCCTCAGACTTAATCAGAAAGACTTGTCAAAGCCTCCTCATTTGATGCACAGACACAGGAATATTATTTAAACCATATAATATTTGACAGTCGATTTCCTCTTTGCATTCCACATTCAGATGAAAGGACTTTTTTATTATTGTTATTTAGCCCTGAGTATTTTAAGTTATAAGTTATAAATTATTATATTTTTTAATGTGGTTTAAAACATACTTCAGGGCTGAGAACGTCTCTGCCAACTTTTAGCCCAGATTAAATTTTTATGGCTTGATGGGGCTTATAAGGCAGATGCTGAGACAATCTTAACTTTGTAACACAAATAAGCCTCTTATATCTTTTCCCCCACAGAAGTGAATTTGGGGCTTGTGAAAAGATGCTGGATCAAAAACATATCAAAATTCTGCCCTCTCTTTATTCATGGGAAGGAGCAAACTGCAAGCACCAACACTTCACTATTCCTCAAACTGCCTGAATAATCTGGTTTATCTCTGTTTTGGAAGGACCAACTATAGTCCTTTCATAAGAGATTAATTCCACCTCTGTGCCCAGCCTGTCGTTGGCTTCTACGTTGAGGCTTATGTGAAGAATGCCAAATGTAATGATGGGATTTTTTTGATGGCACAGACATCTGTCAACTAGAAATTGGGCTAGAACCACCATTCATTTTACACAGGCCACCCAAAGGTAATAACTCTCAGTTAGTATTGATTTGGAATACATTTGAACCCTTGACCTCTGAGATGAGAGTCCTCATACCAAATCCCAACCCACTTAGGTGTCTATTCAATCATCTGTAAAATGAGACAGCTTGACTATTTTTAACCATGATATTGATGTCAAGTGTAGTATAGGGGTATACTTTATGTGTAAACAGTGTATACAGATGTCTTGGAAATACTGGAAGCTTAGACTACAGTCAGGAGCATTCAGAGTTTAAGCAACTTCACTGTTACATTCAGTGCGAAGATAAATCGCTACAGCAAATGAAATGGCTCCATTAATGCCTGCGTGTACCGAATGGGATTATCTCATTTTAAACGAGTTGGTCAAAATAAGTAAAGACCAGGTCACTCCATGGCTCATCCTTGTGGATGGATCTGCACCTTTGCAGAAGTCTACAACATGTTTTCTGTAATACCAAGGCCGGCAGAAGAGTTCACTCTGTTTTTCATTGCTTTTGCTCCCTCCTACCTACCACCACTGGGCTCTGCCTCTTCCGCAGGAACTGGCAGCTTACACTGACACCTTTTTTACAGTTACTTTACAAGCCTAATCATCAAAATGATCTGCACTAAACCCCACTACTTTAAAGGAATAGATTTAAAAAAAAAAAAAAAAAAGAAAACCAAAAAACTTCTGTGTCCTGATTAAACCCCCAAATTACTTTTGTGCTCTGATTTAGACTACAAGGGGCAGGTGGGGAAGGTGCAGGAGGGGGCGATCGAGAAAAGAAGGGGAGGAAATCTCTTAAATGAAGAAGTTTCAGTCTGAAAGGTGAACCTTTCAAAGAAAAAAAATACACAACATGTCTGGTGCCTTTTATGTTACCTCCTGAGAGAAGTGTGAATCCACCTGAAGTAAATAATGGGGCAAAAGATATGAACAGAAGCTAAATAAAGCTCCAGGAAATTCAGAACTTCACTCCTTTAAGAATTATGCACTGAGACATTTTTGTCCTAAATTATAACATAATTTTCCAAAATGTAATTTTGAAGACAAAGGAAGTGAACTAAAATAAAATTTAAAAAATGCTTTTAGAAAGGCTGGGAAGACCGATTTTATAATGCTTGATTATTTTATTCCAATCTTCACTTTTAAACCAGACTATAAAATTATTATAATTAAAAGAAACACCATGCTGATAATGTTCAGAAACACTTCAAAATAGAATGTTTTGATACCACTAAAAGGATTCATTTACTGTCCCTCCTCCCCCATTTTGTCATAATTGAAATATTCCCGCAGAGGTTGTTTTGTTCTGATGAAATAGTACTTTCTGACAGGAAATGTTGCAGTAAAAAGTTCCTGGCCAGCTCTAACTCCAAAAGGAAAAACACTATGAATATTTAAGTTTCACTTTTAATTTTCAGTCCACCTGATCTATCTTTTTTAATCCATTTGTTGTCCATAGTTATTTTTAAATAGCTCATTTAATATTAAACAAGTACTTTAAGAAAAAAAAGTGCTGCAATTAAATTTAATTAGCTTTGCCTTTTTCCTGAGCCATTACTGACTTTCAGCATGTTGTTTTTAAAAGTAATTTGTAAAAGTACCTGAATGCCCAGCTTCTTAATTTTTCAATGAGAAATACCACAGCAACAAGTTACATGGTCCAGTATGTCATGCAGGGTTCCCTGGGATTACTTTTTCTTATGCAAATGGGTTAGTTAAATTTTGGCTTGAGCTGATGTGGTAAGACCACTGACTAGACAGGAGGTAAAACTTTGTGACACATAATGACATAATAGATCGGATATTGCCCGCAGTTTTTCTCCTTACTGTGTAACAATGTTAACTACCTCCTGGGTCCATTGGGGAGCTCTGTGCAGACCTGCATTAGCAGGGATGAGCAAAGTGTTGCATGCATTAGCTCCATATACACAAACCTTTGCCCCTGCTTGTTGCCTCGTTGGCTTCCCTGGGATTTTACATGGTAGTGAGTTTCCTCCTTACATCCTCTTTGGCCACCTGCCCTATCCTACTAGGATTCTTCTCATTCCTGGATAGAACAGGCTACACAGCCATCAACAAAAACTGACCTTTGGCTCCAAGAACCAAAGGTCTTTGCCTCACTAGAGCAGAGGACAACTTCCACTGGCTGTGTATCTGACTACAGCATCTTAATTAGGGTTTGCTGGGTCACTCTCCAGACAAAAAGATGACTTACAGGCAGGTTAACCAGGTCTAGTTCTAAACCATGCATAGCTCTATGTTCATCGAGGCTGTTTGAGATATAATTGAGAGGAAGAAATCAGACAAAGCCATTGGCCCAAGCCCTGTTTTGAAAGGTGAGGAATGGCCCAGAAGTGTGGTGTACTTATAGTGAGATTTGTCCTCCCAGCTCTTGCCAGTAGCCCTGAGAAAGCTCCAAGTGCTCCTCCATAGTCATTCTTCCATGCGCAGAGCTGAACAGGCTGGGTATGGCCAAAACCGGCACAGTATTTCTAGTGCTACATTTCCCACATGTTGGGCAGAGATCCCAGGCTTGATGGAAGAAGGTCATAGAGGACTGCCACATTCTGGTCACAAAATCAGAAAATGCCATTTGCAATGGTGGGGGCAAGAAGGGGAGGAGAACATCGATTGTGCTTGAAAGAGAAGCACAAAGTGAATTGAGAAGATGTTGCTTTTGTGTACTACTTAGTCTTGAGTATGGACTCGCAAATTCACTGTTCTGTTGTGAGATCAAAATAAATGAAGGGTAACTATTATTTCAATATCATGGGGTTTATTTTCCAGAATAAAAAGGCAAGTTGTTTCATACAGATGTGACAATGGAGTGTTTCATCTTTGCCTTGGAGGAAACATTCTTTGATTCGCCCAAATAATGTCCAGCATCTGGCAGTTTTTCTGTGTCATCTGAAGGCATCTGAGGTAACTCTTCACTATCCAGGCTAATGTGGGAGGGAAAATGGGAGTATGTTAACTTGGATGAAGCAAAACCCCAGACAATTTTAGTGTAAGTGAGGTTTCAGAGATATACAGTGAAGTAACAAGAGAAACAAGGAAGGATAGTGATGTTGTTGCCATGGAGGATAGAGATCTTTAGGCTAGCAATGACTTAGGCAGGTTAGTCCATTTAGTCTGCCTAATACTACTTCTAGACCTAGCCTGCTGGGTGGAGACAGCTAGGGACCACAGAGCTCAGAGCATAGACTATCTGCAATGTGAATAACCCCTCCTTACACGATTCATAGGTAATGGACAGAACAAATTATCTTCTTTTTTTTTTTTTTAAATATTTAGACAACACCCCCAAATCCACTTGTCTGGAAGCTTCTGAAAGATCTGTGGGACATTCTGTACTGCCAGACAACGTAGGCTAATATAACAATAATCTCTACATTTCGTCTTACCTGTTGAGGCTGATTTTATCATAGATTGTTAGATTTTAGCTCCTTGCACCGGCCCCATGTCTATGAAAAGACATGGGAAACACTGTATGGCATGTAAGTAAATGTACAGAAAACTTGCAGCTGGGCCTCATTTTCTGAATGGCCTTTAAATGGTAAGCATAAATAAGGGTAATAGATACCTACCTGATTTGTGGATGTAAACAAGAACTGTCTTGACAAATCAGACATTTAAATGAGACACTTGCTCCTGCAACTTACTGTGCCTACATGGTTGAGGTCCATTTAAAAATCTGCTTCAAGAGGTACATTAATAAAGAAAGTATATTTGAATTTACCATCATACTTTTTTTTCTCATTTCAAAGATACTTTTCAATAGATCTGTCTTTAAATGAGTTCTATGTAATATAGTCCTCTTGGGCTGATTAGCTCTAAGAAGGCTGCTAATAAACAAAATCCTGACTCTTGTGATTTATATCACGTGCACTAGTATTGGTAAGGTCTTTTGCATTCTTCCTTTTTTAAAATGCCAGGAATCTCTGGGGATAGAATCTACAGCTTTTGTAGATGTTGACTGAAGATAAGCAGTACACAGACACGTTTCTATAGGGCTTATTTCACAAATGCTCCCAAAGGACTGAATCAGGAATACCTGTAATCAACAAGATTTAGCTCAATGAGGCTAGGAATCTTTTCATCAGCTTCCTATGCTTATTTAAGTACTCCTGTTAAGGACTGCAATTCATGATGATATTTGCTTTATAATAGTTTACATGTGGATTTTCATATAGAAGGTACTCATCAGATTTTACTCAAATACCTGTTACTTGTTTGTACTTGTACCTATATTTTCTTCCTCACCAGGTCCAAATATGATTTGCCATCTAGCCACAGAAATCACTTGAACCCTTCTGCCTTACAATATGGAAAGACACCATTCTCTAATACAAAATCTTGGATGAATCCCAGCTCCTAAAATGAAGGAACAAATACTTCCTTGCCTACCTCTATAAGCCTTACGAAAAAATGCTGAAGAGTACTCAGCTGACCTTGGAAAAGCTCAAGCCCTCTTATAACCTTCTGTTTTAAACAATTACCTAGACATTAAAGGTAAACATCTGCAGACAACTTTCTTTTAAAATTATGCTGTGAAGCAACAAGCATAATATCAATAGCTGACTGATTTATGTAGTGCCATTTCCTGACTTACTAGTGCATCATTGATTTCAAATTACAACACACACTGCATCCTTTACCAAAAATGCAGCCTTTTCTGGAGAGAAAACTGGTCCTTCCCTAGCTGGCTGCAGAGCACCAGAAAAAAAATGTTGGGGCAGGAAAATGGAGGGGAATATCAGAGAGCAGAATTACTGAGAGCTCAGGTGCGACTGTCACCAGCCCTGTGCAAAACAGAAACAAACTGGAGTAAACTCGAGTCACAGAGAGGCAGAGACAGTGTTCGTTCCTCCTGGCTCCCACCTGCTGCGTTTTGGCATTACTGTGTGCCACTCACTCTTCTCCCAGCGCTGCGCATCTCCTCCCTGGGGAGCTGGTGGACAAAGCCGAGACCCCCCTCACTTCCCAAAGCTGTCTTACCCCTCCAGTTCTCTGCCCAGGTGCACTGGGTGCATCACTGCTTAACCTGTGGCTGCAACAAGCTCAGGCAGGCATCCCGGACCTGTCTGCATCCCGCTGGAAAGAGCCCCAAGGAAACTGTCTCCCCCCTGCCCACATACACAGACCAGGAACTCCCCACATTTTGGCCATCCATGGCGTTACGGTCTTTTATTTGCCTTCTCTAACCTTAATACGAGTTTCCTGTTGTTAATCTACACTAAATTAGGTTACTCTGCCAGTAACTTTCACTGAATAACATCTCACCTGAGCCAGAGCCCATTTTTGCTGGGCTTTAGAAGAAGCAAATACAGGGGGACACGCTCTGGACCCTGTCTGGTCACCAGGAATGCAACCCCCTGGCTCTGTTATGGCTCTTCAAATATGGTACCCTCTGCACAAACCAGTAAATGAAGTCTGGGGTGCTAGTCCTCAGCTTGTGACCCTGTAGTTACTAACATTGCTGCAGACTTTGTCCTATAGTAATCTTGCATGCAATAAATAACATGTGGAGAGGTGATTAGCATTAATTTGATACTGTTATCAGTTTATTTAACAAATGATTGAAATTCTGCCTTGGAGAAAGGTTAGGAAAACAGGCTCCTGTTCAATATTACCTGCCACTCTGTAATTCACCATTCTAACAAGAAAGGCAGAGCTTTCACATTAAAAACACATTGATAATTCTGTAATTTCACATAGAAGACAAATGGGCATAAAATCATGACACAAGCAATAAATATAGAAAACACAAGTAGTTGGATGGTAAATATTCCTGGGAAGGAGAGTGAGTTGGAAGAAGAAAGCCCAGAAGGGGAAACGTTTTCAGATAATACTCCCTTTCACCTTGCTCTTCCTCCGTCTCCTGATTTTCTGAAACTTGGCGCAAACAGGAAAGTGCTGTTGTTATAGGAGGTGATGCTGATAATTTTAATAAATCATTTCCTTAAGGCTGAAGGCGCAACTGGTATGTTCCTTTTACAGCAAATAGTAGTTAGCTTTTGACCGTGTGTTGTCTGAGAACATCAAACCATCTGCCTGCCTTTGCCATGCCTAGTTAGCTTGAACCAGATAATCAGAAAGTTACTAACAACATCTAATGAATGATCTTCAGTTAATTTTTGTCATTTCTGTCAAAAGGGAAGATGATCAGAATAAATTTATAATGTATATATTTATAAAAGGCATTCCATGCATGTGTGTGCGAGCATGCGTGTGCACATCTCTAACCCAGTTTTGCATTTTGGCATACTTGTAGCCCAGGAAAATGGAAAAGATACAAATTACTTTTGTTTGTGACAGTATTTATTCAATTATTAGCTGATTTATGGAGATAATTCAATAAGCATATTAAAAAAGAATCAATGCTTGCTTTTAGTGCCTGAATAAAGAAAAGTCAGTAATAAATACTTACACACTGACTTGCAGGAAAAAACCAGACTGAATTAGAATGATCTGGATCACTGTTTTCCCTTAAAATGAACAACAAAAATTTTAACACAGAGCATTATGCTCTGCTATAATTAATATGAGACTAATCCAAGCCAATATTGCACTTGTTTCAATATTGGATTGCTTTTTATGGAGCCTGATTAAAAGGTTCCTTCTAATGTACAGCACTCCTAACTCCAAATGATTGTCTAAGATCGGTAAAATGATCTCCACCAACGTTAGTATCACTTTTTCTCTGCTTTGAGTGTATCTGGCAAATGACATTTTGTTTGCAACACCCATCGTACTGTGAGAGAAACAAGAGGTAGGAGAAAGCTGTTAATTCCACCTCATCTCAGATCCTGTGGGTGTAAATTGTATGGCAAATGAGTCAAATATGGCTGTGACTTGGCAAATGCAGCAACATCTTTCAAATCACAGAAGCAAGCATGGTAGTTACTCTGGTTTTGCTTTATCTATAGACAGTGTTCATAAAAGGGAGCCCTAATTTACCTTACTAGAAAGGATATCTACTGTGCATTACTTTGGCAGGAGGCACAGGTACCTCTCTGGCTGTCAGTATTTGTAAAAAGCCTGAACTTCTGTAAACCATCATTTGCAGGGGTCAGAGCAGCCTAAATTGACAAAACTACCTAAATACCAAACCAAGCCTTTGTATGGAAATTCTGCTGGGAAGAATGACTGCCTCTATTGGATTAGGCAGCACTTGTTTAGGCTTCCATCCTCATCACTGTCTACTGATGTATGTAAGCTGTTGCACGTGCTTTACTCTTTTCAGGCTCAGAGAAACTTGGTTATAAGGTAAGATTAAATATACAGAAGGGCTTCAGTCTGGAAACTCCAGGGCCTGCTCTGCAGGACACTTGGGCTTAAATAGCAACAAGAGAGATTCAAGTTAGATGTTATGAAAATATTTTTGGCAGCAAGAATTGGACCTGATTTTCCTGGGGGAGGAATTGTCAACACTGGAGGTTTTCAAGAAGCAGTAAAAGAGACTTCTGCCAAGGATGGCTGAGGTACTGCTGTTCTTGTCTTGGGACAGACAGATGTATGAGAGAACTTCTTGAGGTTTTGTTCAGCCCAATTTTCTTCAGCTCTGTTGCATTAAAGCAGCACCATGTCAACAGAAAAAAATCACACAGAAGACTGATAAACATTAAGGGGAAACATCTCACAGGAGATCATTATGCACCTCACTAAGCACTTTAATTATGCATTAATTTATTATTGATGAAAAAATTGGTTTATATCTCAGCATCTTTTCTGACAGAGGGCTATATAAAATGCCTCCAAGCCTAAAATAAATGGTATACTAGAGCTTTTTTTTTTCCTTAGCAAAGATAAAGCATCTCGTCATTATCAATTAAAGAACTAGGGAAGTCTTTGAAAAGAGGACTTGTTTGCTTAAAGTACGTGAAGGTCATATTCACCCTGTAATAGTCGATGAAGAGTAGTCATTTGTTATTTTTAAGCAGGCTGTCATTTAGACATTATGAAGATGAATAACATTTGTTATTACCTAATAATCCTCCTGTTGATTACAGAGGAAAGACACTTGCAGACAACTTATGTGCCTTGCTTAGGTTTTGTAGATTATTAATGTATTTTGATTAAACTTTGTAAACAAAAAATTATGATCCCCAGTTCTCTGGATATAGTGACTGGCATGTAATGCAAGATACCGGAACATGTCCAATGCCTAATATTTTGCTCTGCATATGTTATTGGCCTAATACTTATGTAACATAGTAAAAACAAAGTTCATTTTTTAATATCAAACAGATTGTCAATGGATCATATGCTGCTCTATTAAGGTTAGTTTTTGGATGCCTGCCTTCCCGAAGAGAGTTAATGAAGCTATAAGTTACCTGTGTGGCTTCATTTGGAGTCAGGCCTAATTATCTGGATCATGGCCACATTTTCGAAAGTCCGAGCCTCATTTCCAAAGCAGATGGAGTCACTCAGGAATGACTTCATTTGTATTAATTTGTTACACTGTCTTCTGCTATTCATCTCGGGGAATGTTGCTGCCTTTGCAGTCTAGCAGGAGCCGAATTTAAAAGTTTTAATTTGGGAATCTTTACTGTATTTTTAAAAATAAATCCACTATCTTCATCCACAGTTACCAATGGTGAAGTGCAAAGGCAATTATTGAGGTCCAACCTGTGGCCATCACATGCTGCAAGATGATGATTATGTCACCAAAGATTTATGAGGCTTTTGCTTCTTGGAACAAGCGAAATGACCAAAACCGTGACCCAGCAGCTTTATCAAGATAACCTATGGAGCACTTCAGATTGGGGTTCATAAGTGGAAGGTTTTTGATGTCAACCTTACCACAGCAAGAAAATCAGAAGAGGAAAAAAGAGAGGTGGTTAAGGGCATATGAACAAGGGCAGTTTTACTGAGGTTTTAATACATTTGTCTAAGAGAAAGGTTAAATTACACCAGTAGGGCAACTATCCCAGGATTTCTGATTTGATACTGTTGTTTATGATGAGCAATGGGATTGTATGAAATAGAGATTGGATGACTCCAAAGTCATTGCACTACATTTCTAAGTTTAAGAGTATAATGCAGACTGAAGCCAGGGGAGTTTAAAGGTGTCTGTGGCACAATTACTGTGCTGTATCATAGCTGACATATCCTGGCCTATCCCCTTATTAAATGAAGGCAATACTCAGCACCATTAATCCTTGAAATACTTTACCAATGAGCATTACTATTACCATTTTGTGCAATTTGTAAAGAGCAAAAGGAGCAAGGACAAATGAAAACAGTGTCCAAGGGAAAAATAAAGAGACTCTGTTTTTGTATCTTATCATCACATCTTTATCACAGCACCTCTATCTAATCAAATTACTACTTGCTGATTATTTTCTGCAGAGAACACGAGTGCTAGTCTACTTTCCTTAAGCTCAGAAAGTGGACAGGTATATTTACATGCTGTAAATAGCAGCCAAATTATTTATTTTGGGTTTCTCTCATTCTGGCCTTGTGGCAGCAACTTCTAGTGATTATGTGTGATTGAAGACCCAGTGGTATCTGGGATGCTCCCAGGCTGCAACAGGCTGCTGCTACCAGCCCAGGAGCCATCTGAGTGATTCACAGGCAGTGCTCTGCTAGATGCCAGCAGGGCTACTTCAGTGACTGTGCTGAGAAGTGAAGGAAAAACTCACCCAAGCAAAATGCAAATATCCAAGACTTCCAAGTCTGTCACTTCCAGGCTCTTTTGAAGTTCATGAACACTCTGGGAGCAGGGGGAGGGTTGGTAGGACTGAGCCTACCCTAAGCATGCTCACGTGCATAGCACTGACATCTGAGGGAAAGGCAAGGCAGGAGTAGAAGAAGAGCATCTTCTTCATCAGAAGGACTGCTGGTAGAAAGAAAAGGTAAGGTTTCTCATGGGAGGCTAAAAATTTCAGTGATTAAAATGTACACTCTGACTATGGCACAGTAATATGAAGCAAGAGAGCCAAAAGGATGGAAGCGTGGGGTGGGAAGACGAAAGAGGCACTTGCAGGGAAATGGAGCCCCAAAGTTTTTGCAGGTTCATCTATGACTCCAGGAAAGGTCAATTGTCATTTCTACTCCCTTATATCATAAACATCCTGTGGCACTAAGTACCTCCTGCAGGTTTTTAATCACACAGAAACAGAGTTATAAGCCTCCAGCTCTTTGTGTTTGCACATCAATAATATTATTCATGTCTCCTGACTATCAAGGCAACAAGCAGAGGGCATTCCTTTGGTCTGGCATCTTCTTTCTGAAATGAAAAATTAAAGCTTTGATTTCCATAGGAAGAAAAAATCAACCATATGTCTTTCCCTGTTTCTGACAGTATTAATTACACTCATACTCTTCAAATTGTTGCCTGTCAGAGTACAAGGAATAACATGTTTCAAAGTGTTCATAAATGCCCTAGTATGTTGGAGAACAGAAAACCCTTTCTGTCTTGAACAGTAGCCAGTCTGAACTGTAGAAAATGCTAATGCACGTAATCAATTATCCTCCCTATATGAGGCAATAAAGGCCAGATTTCTCAGCTGAAATCAACAGGTTAAATGTTACTCTGATGGTAATCAGCTACCAAAATGCTTTTTGTGAGCCAGGCCCTAAACTCTAATTTAAAGATGTGCAAGGAGCAAAAAAACCAAAGGAAATATTGGGTGGTTAAACAGGGGAAGGATTACTACAAGAATAAGATCATACACCCTGAAGACTGCTAAAATTATCATACATATAGAAATAAACACTGTTCTCAAGTATTCCTGGACTGTCCATCAGAAGGAAATGGACTTTGATAGAAACAAACCCAGGATGAAATTAGGCAAGCTCCATTTTGATTATTTGAATGACACTCACACAAGAAAAGAAGTTAGCTTCACCAAAGGAACTAATCCCATCTTTCTAAAGTACTGGAATTTACTTTGCGCTCTTTGTGGTCACTTTCTTAGTGTTCTTTTTATTTTATGAATTGATATCTTGAAGTCTCAGGCACTTCCCAAAGGACAACAACTTCATTTTACTGAGTACTATACAACTTAGGACACTACTCATACTACATAGTCACTACTTATTTATAGGCCGAGGCTTGATCCCGCAAAGGATTTATAAAGTATTTCTGCCATATGAATAGACCTGCTGACCAAGGGACTTATGTCTAAATAAGCACAAGATAGTATCTGAAGAGAGTTTAGAGTTTACTTGATTATGGGAACAATGGAAGAAGATGACAGTAATAGCAATGTGAAGACATAAGTTTCAAGAGGCTTTAGTGAAATGAATAAATATCTACAAATTTTTAACTTTCTTTTTTTTTTTTTTTTTTTTTTTGTAATTGGATCAAACCAACAGATTCATAATGGGAAACATAAGACGGAGGAATGAGAAAAATTCCATGTGTTGGAATTTCTTCTTCAATACTGGAGTGATGTACCAGCATTAGGATTTTTATGGAGCCGGGTATGAGAAACTTAAGTTTTGCATTTCAGAGTTCTGCAACAACTATGAACAGGTCAATCAGTATCTGAATTGGAACTTCAAAGTCATTTATACATTAGTTACCTCATCTCATAGAGCCTTTCAGTACAGGGATTTTCAATGGAAAAGTTTGTTAACTCACTTCCAATTTTTCAGAGACAAAGCAAGTAAGTGAATAAATGAGTGAATTAGCTATTTAATGTAAAATCTGTTTAAATATTGTCTTAATGATGCATTCTACTTTTTGGTTCAAAATGTCCTCAATTTAAAATCTGAGAGAATTTATGTTAAGGGACAGCCAAACATAACAAGTACTTCAAAAAGGTCAAAACCAGCCTAAAGGTTTCACAACATTAAAACAAATACTTTTAATTTAATTTAAAAATTTTATTGGATTTTTTAGCGATGATGTTGTTGTCACTGTTTGACATTTTGTAGACATTCAAGAGAGGAAACATTTCCTCAATATAGAAAATCTGCTTCACATAGTTCAATCTTCAAGAGACAGTCATTCTGCCACTGGACAAAGCGTGTTTCTATTTCATGTGGACATGAAGTCATTCAATATTTTGTTCTTGAGGGGTGTGAGGATGTGAGGACAGATTTTATTAGCTAACACTTTTTATTTGGAGACAAAAATAATCTAATCTGAACCTAGATGTTAGGCATTCCTTGTAATACATTTTCTCCAAGTCTCTCAAAGCAGAATTGAGAAATGTGGATTTGGTAAAAGGAGAGTGGGAATAAAATCTTTCATAAACGTGACCTTTGGTGTCAAGGAAGATGGTGGATGGTAGTGTTTCAGCTATTATACTGTAACAGTGAACTCTTCATATCGCTACATTGTTTGTGTATTGATTTTAAAGGAAGATTGCTTATTAAAGTTATGAATTTCAGAAAAAAATTGGGCTAACTCTCTTTTGGATAGGCTTGTTTCCTCTTCTATGTGAAAAATGGAGTCTGAACAACTTAGTTTGGACTTGTCTTTTTTTCCTGTTTTTCCCCTAGTTGGGTAACACTTGACTACTTTTTTAATTCCAGTACCCAGTACAAACTTAACTTATCTTTAGGACCTGGCAACTGGTTTATTACAGCTTTTCATTAAAGGCTTGGTGTTCCCTCTTGCAGTCCCTGTACACATTACTCTGTCCCTCAGAGAATAACTGCATAAACAGTTATTAGATGCTTGGCACAGCAGCAGAAATGAGATGAAAGGGGTAAGAAGAAGGGAGGTGTCAGGACCTTCCTAAAGCACCTGTGTTAATGTTGGAGTAGAAACTCCCTCCTTTGTTGCAGCTTGGCTATTGGCAGTTCCCTCCCTCCCTCCCCTGGTGACACTTCCAGCTGCCCTTTTGCACCCACTCCAGTTTCTGCCAGGGGAGATCTCCACCTCCTTATGTGCCAAATGCCAGACCAGCTGCTGGTGCATGGACACGCTCTAAGTAGGCAACAATTGCCTGCAGGGGCTGGTTGGGAATTACAACCTTAATACATTTTTTTTCTTTCTTTCCAAATCAGTGACTGGTTGCACTTGCAAGGCAAAATTAACATCTGCAGTCCTATTATCACAAGTAATCTTAGAGCATTAATTTCATCAATGTTCAGACAGAGGGTAAATTTACACAGGTGCAAACCAACTGTGTGTTTGCTCCAGGCACGGCAATCTGGAAGTCATATAACTATCTAAGCGTGGTGTTGAGTTCAACCCTAGTGACCAAGTTTAGGTCCAGTGTCCGGAGCATTAACATAGTTACATGAGTGTTGAACTGACTTGGAGTGGAGCTGAGTATTTCTTCAAGCTCTTAGGTGTCTGTGAAAGTATGATGTAGGTTCTCATACGCTTTTGAAGAGATCTGTTTCTGCAGTACATGAGTAATGTATTGGACAATTTCTCAGGTGACTAGTTACTCTACTGTCATGTTTGTAGAAAACTAGTACAGCCCAGACCCATTTTAATTTTTAGTTATCTGTTCACCTCAACAGGTGAACAGAAATAGAGGTGGAGGAAGAGAATTACAGATTGTGAAAAAAATCCTGTAAGTTTAGAAGCTACTCCAGGGAAAAAGAAATCGATTCCCCTAATTTTGTCTGAAATGAGTGTTCCATAGAATCAAGACAGATAATATGTGCTAAATAGCCTTTTAGCTGTTTGTGAATTGTGGAGCTCTTTCTTATTTGTTGTATCACCAAGAGGCAAAACCCACATTACATTAAAGGAATATTGCCTGAATGATATACATATGTAGATGCAGACAGTTCGTGTGCATTATTACAGCAGAAACTGTAGGAAAAATCCAGTGTTGTACTGTATGGCAAGGCCCTCCTGAATAACTAGGAAACCGGACATAAGAAGATCCTCATTCATACTTATTTGGAAGTCTTTTTGTTCATCTTTCTTCATGCTACTTTGACACACAAAGATATTTGGGCATTCATGATGAATGAAGATCAAAATGATTTTATACAGCACATTTTCAGGCATGTTCTAATTACCTAGGGACACAGATTAGCATTGCAGTAGCTGTAAGTGCCAAACGTATTTACTGTGGGAGCACTTAAATACACAGTAGTTTGTCAGCACACTGCTACATGGCTCTTTCTTGAAACTGCTTACGTGATTATTTCTGATGTTGCATTTTTATCAGAGTTTAGTGCAATTGTTTACACGATTCTACATAACCTATACGAAGTCAAGAAATGGCAAAAAGATCTAGTCTAACATCATAAGACTAGTCTAAAAACGATGAGAAAAGTAGCTATCACACCAGACAATCTCCCCCATTCAGCCTCCCGTCTCAATGCCCAGCACTAGGTGTTTCAGTAGAAGGTACATGATATTTGTGGCTTAACATGCTAACAGCTTGGCTTGCTTCCTACCTATCTGTTTTGACTTTAAGTTGGCACATTCCCTGGAGTATGAGATTGTATTTCCCTAATTTAATGTTATCCTATCTAATATTGGATTATCAGATTTTAAAACCTCAGGGGAAATTCTGGCTTGCAGAACTCTACTGCAAACAGTTGACTTGGTTCAGCAAATATTAGGCACCGCAGAAAGCAAATGGTGTTTGGTATTCTGACCGGTGAACTTCGTTAGACTGAACTGGAGCGGTTTGCAGGGTTATTACCCAGATTCTCTCTGCTAAAGGTTCCCACCCTCCTGCTGCATCAGATGTATACTGGTGTGCCAGTCGCACCCCTTCACTAACTGCTTTCTCAGCCCAAACCTTATTAACAAAACCTTGGTCCTCTGAGCTGTTACAGTAGACTGTGACGTGAAGCCTTCTGCTGATTCCTCAACCAGGCTTGTAACGTGTCGTGGGAGGAGGGTGGGAAAGGGAGGGTAACTTCTCACACTACCCCCCTGGAGCTTCAGCTTCTGTAACTCAGCATGCTTAATGAGGAAGATCCCAACACAAAACCCTAATTTGAGATAATCATTAGAGTTTGCAAGTCACGTCTAAGCAAAAGACTGGCAAATTTTGGCTATGGTATTGCCTGTATGGTGTGGACGCACAGAGAACGACTGTGCTTATGGATGTGTTATGTCCCAGATATAGCAAAACTGGAATAGGAGCAGCAGTGAAGTGTTGTCCCCCGTTCACCCAACAGCCAGCACTTGCTCCACCAGCTCCATTTTCACGGCCTGGTTCTTGGGCCCCACGTTGCCTGGCACATTTAGCTCTCCCGCACACGTGAGTTGCTGCCCCTTGTTGCTCTGCAGTTGCACAGTGCCCTGCTGGGATGAGGCAACACCAGCTCAGCAGTGCTCCTGCAGTGCAAGATGTCACAGCGACACATTGCTGACAGAGCGCCACCTACATAAGCAAGACAGTTTTTGAGATATTTGCAGGAAAAACTTTATTAGAATGTTCCAATTTTTTAATAATGGTTTTCTTTTTTTTTTCCTAGTCCAGAAAATCTAGGCCTTACACAGGTCACTAAATATAACTTCCACATTGTTAAGTAGCTGCTCCATTCCTTCTCAATTTTACACATCTTTAGCCTCTGTTAATGGCATATGAGAACTGGTAATGCCATGACAGAGATCCACTTGCAGTGGTTTGGGTGTTTTCTGCCAGTGGTCTAGGCTGGAGCTCTCTCCAGCTTGCTATTGCACATAGGCTGTCTGCCAAGTAGGCTTGGATCACTTGAAGCCATATTGATTTTAATGTAGACAAAAGATTTTAATGTTGATTATCATGTTTTCCATCAGCTGAAGGTATGCACCTTCTGAATTTGCCTCCTAGAGAGGAAAACTAATTTTGAGGCCATCCCCTAGCCCAACTGTGATGGTTGTGCTGTCTGTGGCTACTTCTGACATGTACATTTTACCCGTGGTTTCCTTGACTCAGAATTAAGGAATTCTGCAACATGGGAAGTAAAATACATGGCCCTGGAGAGTACGGTATCTTTATTACTCTCTTTTTTTGTATTGCTGAAAAGTATGCTAGTCACACTGTGGGAGGCATGTGGAAGATATGCCCTTCCTTGGGGAATTTACGCTTAACTGAAGTACAGAACAAATAAATATAGGCAAAGGGAGAAGTGGAATACAAGAAGGCGGCTACAGTCTAGGTAGATGGATTGATAAATATTTCATATTATAAGTATAGGCTGGAACTTCTCTTGATATCAGCTGGTGGAGATTTATAAATAAGATTATAAAAACATAAGGAAGATCTTACTGGCTCAGATCAATGGTCCATTTAGCCCAGGATTCTGTTTCAGCAGTGGGAATACACGATGCTACTTAAAGAAAGGACATAAGCTTGGCCACTTTCTACAGTCTCTATATAAAACCACAGGGTACCACAGTGCTCATCCAGCCTGACCTACATGACATAAAACTACAGAGCCTCACTGAATTAATTCCTCTTTGAACTAGAAGAAGACGTCACTCACCTCAGTGACACTCTGCTGCTTAACGCCAGCTACGGATTTACCCAGAGATCTTTGTGGCTTTGTTTTCCCTTCGTTTAATGTGTTTGAAATGTTAATATGCTTCCTTTTTTTTTAATAAATTATCATCACCAACATCAGCAGGTTGGTTTTTTTTTTTTTTTGCCTTGCTAGCTTTCACAACCCAGCAATAGAAAGAAGAAAAAGAGCTACCATAAAAAAATCCATGTATCACAGGATAGAGGCTAGTTCCCAGATAGCACAGGTTAGCAGAGGGAAGGGCACAGATTCCCTACACCTGGAACATTTTCTGGTTATGGCCCAATGTCCATCATATTCCTAGTATCTTAAGATAAAGTCACTCTTATCTGTTAGTCTGCAGGAGGGATGTTTCACCCGTGTTTCTGTATGCCCAGGTTTTATATATTTTATATTTCAGTTTTTTAATCTGTGTATGTGTCTGTGCCTGTATATCTGGGTTTTGTTGTTGTTGGTTTTTAATTAGTGTTTTATGCCAACAGTTAACTTAAATACTCATGCGGTACTTTGCCAACAACAGCATATAATGTTAAAACTTTAGGGAATTTTTCTGCTTCTACTAATCCCACAGAAAAGGGCTATGCTTTTCTTACACAAGTCTCAGAATTGTGCGCCAGATCCTTGTTTGATGCAAACTGGCTTTGCTCCGCTGGGGTAAATGAAGCCTGCTGAGTAATGGCAGCTGCGGCACTTAAGACACATCAAATAGAGGGTTACACAGAAATGCCCAGCGCACAGAAGCGTTGCGATCCCCGTATGAAAGGGCAATGAACATCTGAAGGGGTTTTCTGCAGATATCGGTGATTATCTTGGGGAAATTCTTCACCCTGCAGTTTGCAGAACTTCTCTAAGTTTTCCCCTCTTTCTTTTTTGTTTTTATACTCCAATACTGAATATAGCTGCCAGAGAGAAGGAGGGCCCTTTTGAACAAATTCCTCATCAAACTGTAAAGCAAGTGAAAGGTAACATAACCTTTGCTCTCAATGACTTTCCAAAACAGCTGCCTAGCATAAACGAATTGGGAAATATTATTTTGTCCCCAACGAAGTAGATCATCCAATGTGAGTAACTGTTACAATATTTCAGCTCTGTCATGATTTACTAGACGCAAAGTCAAAATATTTATAGTTTCCTTGATGGGTTTACATTTCTTTTCCTGAAGCTAGGGGAAAAACTTCCTGTAAATAATATAATTTAAACTGCTGTTCAGCTATATGTGAACATCATCGCTCAGAATTTCCAATAGTCTTTGCACTTTGCATAGATGTTTTTATTTATACTTTTGACATAAAGGGCTATATTTCCAAATTTATGCAGTACATTAGGTTCACTGTTGTATTTTTACTTTGCAGATTTTCAACATTTACAGTAAAAATATCTGCATATTTATTTTAATTATAGAAGTGCTTAGAGGCCATGCAAAGCATAAAGCCGTTGTGTAATTACTTGTACATAAAACTGTCTGAGTTTCTAGTCTGTGTAGAAACTACTTGCAAGCTTTAACTTTGAACAGATACTTAAGTAATGTCCGAAAGAGGCGGCAGGGCCCTTCCCCTTGAGCCAGGGCACAGCAGAGGTGGGTAGAGGGATCACTGCATGGATCACTCTACAGGAGAGCTGGGGAAGGGGAACCCCAAAAGGGGTGCACGTGCCCCAAGCACTGAGGGCGGCTGCTCTCCTCCACCAAGGAGAGCATCTCAAAGCCCCCGGCAGCAGCCAGCCGATGAAAGCCCAGCTGGAAGTAGGAGGTTCAAGTGCCAAAATGTCCTTCTATGGCTTGGGCAACCCAGACTGCCTTTCTTCTTTCTTTTCTGGATAGTTTAATTAGAAATGTGTGTGGATAATGGAGGAGATTTTTTTGTGGTTATTGTTGTTGTTGTTATTTTACAAGGTAGCAGCACACATATGAGGTCCTGCTATTAATTTTACTGTTCACGTCATCCCTGTATTTATGGTTGCTGAATCTGGAACATTTCGTCATTCAGATTTTAGCCTTCTGTTCAAAATAAAATAGATGCTGGGGGCTTTGTCTCAGCGTTTATGCAATCTCTGTTAACTGTGGAAAAGCTGCTATGACTTTAGGGTTTGGAACTTTGCAACTGTCTCCCTCGTGGGGAAGGTGTACCCAATTATTAGCTCTCACCTTTTGCAAGGCAAAAGTATCATCTGGCAATGTATCATCTGGGATGCAGTGCCATGGTCCCTTGGAGCTCAGCATTACATATCGAGTCCTTGCGGAAACCTATTAATAAGCGGCAGGGCCCTCTGCTTAGCTACAAGCCAGTCTGGCGCTGAGTTTCAACTCGCTTTTTCTCATGTGGTGGCTGTGGAGACATTCCAGTCACACAATTTATCTACAGTGAGAAAGGCTGTGAGAAGCAGTTGGGCTGCAAGCTCCAAACGAGAACACTGCAATCTGTTGTTCACTGGTAGGTCTGCACATGGGTGGCATCCCAAGGCAAAACCTTGCTGCACGCAGCGGTGTGACACGACGATGGGAAGGAAACCACGAGAAAGGGTCCTTCAGTCTTTCCTCTCCCTGGGATTGGGTCCAGGGCAGGCTCCAGACGGGTCCCGTGAAGGCCACAAGAACCTCGGAGTGCCCAAATGACAGCCAGCGGTGCTAGGGGACTGCTGGTCGCATCCCCGACACCAGCAGGAAAGCAGATCCGACATGGAGTCTCATATGCTGCCTCTTGGCTCCAGTGGTTCGCCCAGGATTGGTGATGGCAGGTTTCTTGGCAGAAACTGCTGGCAGTGCAGTGGGAAACAGCCACCTCGGCTGCTGGAGCTGGTCCTGCTTTTAAACTGTTTTCTGTGGCCAAATGTCTCCTGTGTTGACCGGAGCACGATAGAATTTCTCTAATGAGAATATATTAACGTTAGCAAATTCCCATTGAGTCAGTCGTGCTCAGAAATTGGCTATTAGCTTTTTATTTAGATTTCTTTTTAAAAAAATGGAAATGCAATACCCCTGTCTAAAACTCGGGGCATGAACAAACAAGACATTTTAATAAGTGTGCTAATGTTCTTATTACAAGTCTCTTGGTGCACCAAAATGAAAGCCTTTCCTCACAACTCAATTATTTCCTTTCACTCCATCTGCACAGAAATCCCAGAAAAAAAAAAAAAAAAAAGAAAGATGAGCTTAAGCACATTTGGAAAATCAGCAATTTTGAGTACTGCCAGGTTAGGCTTGGGGGAGCGAATCTCTGAAGACATTCCATAGATTACGCCCTCCACAGTCTGTCCCGGCTTCCTTTCTAAACCTCGGACTGTTCGTTGAAGCAGCTCTGCCGATTTCCTTCCCAACAGTGGCAGACAGAAGGAGAGAGAGGGAAGGTCTCAGCAACATCCAAGACTCAGGCAAGCCCTAACTGCATATGCACTTATTTGCTGTATGGACAACCGCTCAGCCCAGGAACAAAATGGAAGGCAAAGCAAGATCCATGTCTCATGACAGCTTTATTGCTTTTCTCCCCTGGAGGCTTTACGACACTTATTGTAGCATTTTTGGGAGACTTTGAAGTTCCTTTACTTCTAATTGCAGAACTCGTGCCATTTGGGGAATTTGAAAATAGCCTCTTTTCATCTTTTCCAACAGTCAAACGTTACATGTTAACGTTTTATTCCGCACATTATGAATTCAGAGATACAGAAATGACTGACATTTCGCTCCAAACCTTGCCGTGCTTTTCTCAGCTGAAAAATGCCTATTCAAACCCAGCCACCGCCACTCTGCCAGGAGACATCTATCAGAGAAACTACGCCCTTCGGAGTCAAACTCCTGCCCCACCGGTGGCAGCCTCGCTGCCCCCAGACGCAGCCCAGCTTTTGGGCAGGCTCCTGCAGACTCTGCACTTGTGTGTGGTCCTCCGTGCCAGGCGCTCACGGGAACAGGCTGGGGGAGGATGCCTGGAACTGCTGTCCCTGTGCAGGGTTTGCCATCGGGCAAAGCATGGGCTGGGTCGTGACAGCTGGTGTGGGATCCCTGGGGCAGGGATGTACGTCTTCTGCTGAGTTTGGGCCATACCAGAGGAAAACGTGGGTTATCAGTAGAATGTAAATAATAAAAGGAATAATAAATTGCAAAATCAAGCCCTGTAATGAAAAAAATAAATAATCTAGATAGAATGTCTTAGAGTGTCTAAGCCTGATTTATTAGCAATTCTGGCTGACCATTATTAGTATTAGGTGAGCAACTTGCAGTGATTTTTCACCTAATGCTCTGCAAATTAACTATGCTACAGGATGAGTGCAGGAGATTTGTGTTTATTGTTTTATGAAATTATACAGTAGGTAAAAGCTCACTTGGAACATCACCACCATCACTTTGCAATTTTATGACCTATAGCACATCTGACACACAGTAGTACTGCTGCTCAACACAGATGAACAACAACATCAGTATCACTGGTCATCTGGAGCAGTGAATAACAGCAACAGGAGCAGAGCCAAGGCTTATTTCAGGCTGGCACAGAAATCCACTCACCTGCAGGTTATTCTCATGTTTATTCCATGCGAAAGAGCAGAAGGAGGCTTTAGCTTTTCTGACATATTATACGCTAATGTTTTCCAGGCCAGAATTCTGTGCCAGGTATCCTAATTAGGTACAAGTTCCCTCCCATCCACCCCCTTTGCAGTGACAGGTGAAGCACTGGCTGTGTTTATTTGCCTTCCTCAAACAGGATGCAACTATGACCCTGAGGAAGAAAATGCATTTGCATATGCAGAAGAAGCTGGTGACAATTTGTATTCCACTTGAGCTCTTATTGTAGTAAATGACATTACCGTAGAGCCCAAATATTTCTTTTATGTCAGATTATACCTACTAGTTTCCATTTCCTAGAGTCAATACAGAAATCAATCATATCAAAAGGAAAAATCAATAAGAAAATCCTTTATGGCATAAGCTTAATTATAGATATATTTTCTTTTGTAAAAACATAAGAAATTCAAGTGCCAGAGCCCTTCACAGATCTTTCTACACAATATGAAGTAGCTGTATTTATATATAAAAAATTACGAGCAAACTTTCATTCCTTACATAAAAAAACCCAAAACCATGGGGAAAGGCCTGAAAACATTTTGTTCTTGACTAAATCACTGCACGATGTCATCTTAACTGTGCTGACAAAAAAAGAAAAGCATTGCAAATTAAGTATGATACAGCAATATTTTAAAATCTTGATGTCCTTCCTGCAACGCATTGATTCAGTCATTAAAGCCCACATATCGAAACCGGTTGAGAAAAATATTGGGAACTGAGCTGTCCCTGGTGTCCTCAGATCTATAGAAACTCTGTTTTCAGTCTCTTAATTATCTAGCTAACGAACTGGACTTGAGAATAATGTTTCACATGAGTTTTGCTGGAACATACTGCAAGTGTTGGTGGCTTTTATTCAAGGAGTAATGAGAAGCTCGCCTTGAGCTGGATTCTAATATCTTAGAATTTTACAAGGTTTTTTGTGTTTCTCAGTGAACTAAGTACATATGAACTAATGTGGGCATGAAGTAGAGCATCAGAATCTAACCCAGCATGAGATTCATATTTTATATGATACCAAGATAGTTTCCCTAGGAGAATTTAGATCTCAAGAAAAATAAACAAAAAATGATGCAACTCAATATGCTGTATAAGACCGGAACAGCAGATTTTAAGGGCTGAAAACAAAATCTTTACAATGGATCTAGAGTCAAACCTCATACATACATATTCTCAGAAAGAGTCATCTTTGCTTTTGAAAATATCAGAAAGTTCAGATTTAATTTAATCTCAAGAACACCACCTACTATATGAATTCCTCTACACCTTCTTCCCTCCTTTTTGTTTAACTTCCCCTGGCTTTTATCAGGATTATAATGTTAAGAATTCCCACTACCATTCACAAAGCAGTAACCCAACACTAAATAGTTTCCTCCTCATAGCATGTAGATAGCAGTGATGGAATATGAACTTACATCTCCACTCTTTTGCATGGTCCTTTGTATGATTTCAGGTGGGATAGCTACTTCAGTGCAAAAGCATGCTTTCCCTATTTACTGAAGACAGGGTGCAAGATTTTAATATCTTAATTTCAAAACTCCACATCCATCCTAGAAAAAGCACTGAATGAGTCCTGTCCCTGCTGTGTGCAGATCTCTGCTAGAGGCAGTAAGTTAGACTCGTAGAACAGGCTCTTAAAATTATAGCTTGTTCCCAGAGCAGTGCTTCATTTTCCCCTCCAGCAAGTTCTGGCGCTGATGCTCAGCTGTGCTACCAGCATCTGCCTCTTCCCTTCTCAACTTGCCCAGGCTCGGGGTGCGAGGTTCCCACCCCACCCCACCTCACCCCAAGGTACTAGCGACTCTTCAATCAGCACAGCCCTGGCTACCATGGTAGGCAAATATATCCCAGATTTGTTTGGCTAAAACCCACTCATGAGAGTGGGAGCAGAAGGAAGGCAAATACAGTAGCCCTTTGTTATCTTCTCTACAAAGTTACTGTCAGTAAGGAACAGAGCAAAAATCAATGATTTTTCTTAACGGAAATTGGAGGAACTCAATACCTAATTAATTTGTGCCTTTCAGTTCCTGTAACTGCTAACAATGCTGGATAAAACATAGCCGGCGTTTGTTACTGAGCTTTTTTTCTATGTCTCTCATCTCTGACATTGTACTACTTGTACCATCTTTTTGATATTTCCTTTTTACACTGAAGGCTTTCCCATTGCTACCTTTCTCATGAACCTCCAGAGGTAATTCCCAGGGACAAAACACTGCCAAACTTTACGTCAACTAGTCAACACCGTGAATTCATGCAAAGTATGAAACTATCAGCCACAGCTACGCCTAGATGCAGATTAGCCGCCGCTATCAGCCAGCACCTTCATAAATAAGGACATTATGGCATTTTCAAAAAGCCACACTTGTCTCTCAGATCAAAACATAAAAATGCATCCTACGGGGTATTATCACTAGTGGTTTTTTCCTTCTGTTTCCATTTCGGTACTGTGTTGATAATTAATGTACTATTTAAAACTATTGCTCTACATCTAAATACACCATATTTTCAGCACAAAAGTGCTGACGGTCATACAATTTTAGTAATTCACCTAGTGAACTCCAGAGGGTCTATTGAAACCCCATTAACTTCATCAATACCCTTCTGGGTCCTGTACTGTGAGCTGGTGAGCTAGAACACTGTTTACATGGCTCTACTGAAAAAAAAAAAAAAAAGATCACTTTTATTCTGATTTTGAAGCACAATAGTAAACATTTTATTCCTTGACACAAGTGGGATTGATTTTCTTTGCACTAAAATGAGTTAAGTAACTTCTTCTAAGAGGCTTTGATTGAGTGCAACTTAGTTTTTAATACTTGAACTGTACTAGATAGCTTACTTAATCAGTTTTTCTGAAAAACTATGCTGGCCAGTGTTTCTAGATTATTAGAGGTGTGCTTGAAAAACAGAATTTTATACACATGCACACTGAAAGCAAGACAGAATTTATACATTTGCATATTACTGAATAAGACACTACCTTGACAACCAATTTAGGGGCTCTGAAGAGAGTTCGATCTCATCAAAACCCAATAAAGAAGCTTCCAGAAACTATTAAAGAAAAAAAAAAAAAAAAGAGAACTTTGTCTGGTGGAAGAAGCAAATACTGCTCTTTCAAAAATGATAAACTACAAATGAAAAGAAAGATAATAAGGTCTAAGAGTAAATTCTAGGCTCGACAACCTGTCTGCTAGCATTCGCACACCTCTGACAACACCCGCTGAAGCAAGTGGGAATGTGACAACAGTCCTGAACGATACTACTCGCACATGCCACATACCTTTACTAAAGATAATGCATATGCAGAATACATCATTAATCTTCTTTTAAAGCCTCTTTGAGAGCAAAAATAAAGCAAACATGAGGTATTTAACTGGAACCACTGAATTACTTTTAGAAATTCAGTCAAGTGGGAGAAGACTTGGTTATTAGCACTCTGGGCTGCTCACTGCCCAAACTGCAGCTGCTCTAGCAGAGTGTAGGACACCTTTTTCAGCCATGGAAGAAATGTTATTTATTTCTCAATTACTGCTGTTGTATGAATACAGGACTTGAGTTCCACATAATTGCACAGGGCAGGCATGTATGGCTGTGTCTACCAGTAAATTAAATGTGCCCAGGAATGTGCCTAGGCACCGAGTCCAGCTACATGACGTCACAGATTTGTGCTACTAAATTCATCTCTGAGATGTGATGACCAAAAATTACCTGTTAGGAATAGCTTCTGCTAAATTCCAACTCCCAAAGCTTGGCTGGGAATGGTTTGGGAGGACTGGATATGGGGCAAAAGCATATAGGGCAATGTCCTAACAATTCAAGATTAGACATGATTGCTTTCCAGCGCTCAGAAATACTGCTCCCTGGGCAGTGTTTCACTAATGTAAACATAGATTGTGAGCAGTTGTCTTCCAGGTCAGTGAAGCAGACTCCACCACTACTGCATCTTTGGTCATTTACACAGATGTAAGTCCATTCAAAACAGAAGAATCTGTTGTATTCCTTATCATGCTAATCCCTTCACAGTATGGTTCTTATTGTTGGTGTCCTAAAGTAAGGAGATGACTTACAGTTTATCTAATGTGTATAATAAAATATCAATAGAAAATACAACCTTGCCATTTTATGAGTAAGGATGAATATAAGCAAGCTTATGGGATCCCACTGTACTGAGTGCTGTGCAAACATACAGTGTGAGACAGTGTCCTGGAGATTACACAGAGCTCTCGCTTCTCATTGACAGGCCCCCTGAAGCAGCAGGGATGAGAGGCAGGTGCAAATAGGATTAACAACTAGAGAAAGAGCAAGCAACAAGTTAGTAGCAGAGAGATGGGAAAAAGACAATGACTTCGGGGTTATGGTGGATGTCAAGTTTAGGATGAGCCGATGGAATACTGTCACTGCAAACCAGGCACTGGGCTCCTTTGGGAGGAAGGGTGGCCAGCAGGCTGAGAAAAGCCCTCATCCCCCTCTGCTCAGCACTGGTGAGGTTGCCCTGACATGCTGCATCCAGTCCTGGGCCTCTCAGCTTGAAAGGGATGTGAAGAAACTGGAGAAGATCCTGCAGAGAACTACCGTGATGGGCAGGGACCACGGGCATGTGCCCTGCAAGGAGAGGTGAAGGGAGCTGGTACTATGTCTGATGAAAAAGAGGGTAAGAAGCAAAATGGTAGCACCCTACGTGTAGTTGAAGAGAAGGTACAAAGGTATTTGACCCAAACTTCTGTCATTGTCAGCAGATGGTATAACAAGAGGTGCCCATCACAGATTGTGGCTGGGACAATTAGGACAATTTAGGAAAAAAAAACCCCTTCTTTGCTAGGAGAGAAGTACAGCAGCAGAACAGGCTAGCAAGAGAGATTGCTGAATCTCTGCCCCTGAAGGTTTGCAAGGCTTAGCTAGGCAAAGCAAGAGCTGACCTGATCTAGTGCTGGCAGTTGTCTGGCTCTGAGTGGTAGTCAGCTGGATGGACTTGGTGATCTGCAGCTGGCACTGCTGTTTCTGTGAGGGAGAACCTACGTGCACCGATGCTGGGCACGAGCCTCGTCTAGAAAACAATCACATCGACCACAAGTTGTGCAGGAGCTTCTACTGTATTGTAGTTCAGTGTATGATAGTTCTGATAAACATGGGTAACTATTCCCATAATTACTTTCTCTCCTTTGTTTTATCCTCTGCCCTGGCAGACCAGCAGTGGTATTTACATTTTGGAGAAGTATATTCTGATTATTAGTAGAGACGATTTCCTTCATATGCTGGGAAATTTACTTAATCTGCAGTCTAGATACTGAAGGTCATCATATATTTCAGCTATTTCTTCTTTCTAATAAATGGTGTGCAATTGCAGTTTTCATCTTTACGGGCTTTTTTTTTTTACATTCTTATTATTAAATGTGAATATGACCTCAAGGAGATCCAAATTTTGCCTATGTGCACAGAAAATACTTGAATCTGCTGACAAATATATGTCAGTACTTTATGAGAACTTGGTATGCACTGATGGTAGGATATATTTGACAAGATTAATCAGAGACCAGCTCATGGAGACATTAGCCAGACTGCACAAGTATGAGGGAAAACCACTCAAACCCAAATTAACTTAATAGAAACACTGTTGCTAACACAGCACAGTGCGCTAAAGATAAAATACAGGGACTGGTCAAAGAGGAGAGCACAGCTAAGCGTTTAGTCCATTAACCATGCAACTTCCAGTCCAGCCACTCCCACTCAAATCAATATTAAAGTTAGAATTGACTGGGAGTTATCTGACATATTTGTGAAAATGCTCTCATTTTCTCTCAAATATTTTTCTTTTTAATTAAAAATAATAATTTTTAAAATTCTTCAAACTGAAAAATTTTCTCCCCATCAGCTTTTGGCCACTGCCAAAAGCCTCAGTGTTTTGGGAGTCTCAAAACCTAGTTTGAACTGGTTAGTGTGTTGTTGACCCAATCTTTGCTTTTCCTTTAAAAAAAGAAAAGAAAAAAATGCATTTCATAAAGAAACAAATTAGAAAAATCCCCAAACACATGCCGGTGGAAACTATTCTGTGAGCCCTGAAACTTTCATCAGTTTAAAAAACCACAGTGCTAGGCCAACCCTGAGCAGTGCTGTAAGAAGAGGAGAAAGGTTTTGTTTCATTGGTGCTGCATGCTGTTCTGCATGTTTGTTTCATTCTGCCTTGTATCGGCTTATACTTTTGTTTCAGTAAATAATAACCTTGCTATTGTAAGAGTGCTGCTTCACTTGGCTCCCCATGGAAGCAGAGGTTATGCATTCACCTAAGTAAGTGTGTGGTCTCCGTCTGCCTCCCCAGTACTTTCTGAAACCAGCGATCTGTCAAATCAACTTGAAACTGCTTTCAAAGATATTAAGCTCCTACAAGTTACATGAAAATAGGTGTCTGGGACAAGAATGATCCTATTAGCATCCCCACAGAGGGGAAAGTTGCAAGATACCTTCACCTTTTATTCAACACTGGAATTTAACAAGGTGGAAACATCTGATTGAAAAATGGCTCCTTCCACTGAAGAGACATCTTCAAGTGGCACCCACGCCTTATTAGATGCTGAGGGACCTGGCCATCAGATCTGACACCACGGGAAAGCAGGCTCCACTTTGTTCACCGAGTTTCTTGTTAAGGGATGCATTTCTTCCATGGGGTTGCTCTTTGTTTAACCTCTCCCAGCATGTTCAGAGAGTCTGACACATGGAGCAGTGATACCGCAGCTGCGCATCAAAGAGCTTTTGGAAAGTAAATGGCAACCAAATACCGAAAGCTCTAGATAGGTTTGGCTGTGGGGAGACAACTACGAAGGAAAGAAGGCAGTCTTGGCAGAAGCCATGCAGATATGACATAGGGTCTGCTTGTGGAGTGGGCTGAGCAGGCAATTGCCCAGAGCAGTAAAACACCCTTGGTGAGAGTGGGCATCACTGCATTGGAAAATAGGCTTGTCCTGCTGCGACAGCTGGGGACATTGGGGCAGCTCCTCTCAGAAACCCATTCTCCCCTCCCCCACAGTGGGACCAACAGGTCTCACTCCTGCCCCAGGTCTCCAAACCATTGACATTCCCCCACCCTCACTTCTTGTGGAAGCAGCAGCTTAACCCTGGCTTCCTCCCCAGCTGTCCCTGTACCTTGCAGCAGCAGCTCATCTTCCCCACACTTCTGAAAAACCTTAAGCTGACTCAGGACACAGTGCAATGGAGATAACCCAGTTTCGATGGGAGGAGTACAGCACACTGGGAATGCCAGGAGCTGTCTCTTCTCTTGACGAGTTGCACTAAAACACTTACATGCCACGTTTAACAATCCTAAAGTCATCCTAGTGCTGCGGCGGTATTAAAACACGGGACCTGATCCTATACCACTGACATGAGAGAAAGTTTTGCCACTGCATTGAATGGGGATGGTTTAAAAGCCTGTGCATTTAAGACTGATTATGCTTTGCAACTTCAGACTGTAAATACATAAACTCTGTGGATGCTCAAGTTTATTTCTTACACCTGTTGTAATAGTAAGTCTTCAGTAGTTGAAACTATTATGATTTGTCTTTGTTGCTAGACTGTTTCTAGGTTCATGGCCCGATATTTGTGCAAAAGTTGAGCAGAGGTATTGCAGAAAGTTGTCTGTTAAATGAAGGAATCATTCTGATTGCACTTAGAAACTCCATTCTCATCCTAGAGATGTTACTGGTCTTCCTGGCACTCCAATTTTATGCACCAGTACCTTCAGCAGAATCAGTCATCTCTCTGAAACTGGAACAAGCTATGCAAGTAAACTCTGTGGAAGAACTATGCAGTAACATGGCCTTGGGGAAAAACTGCAGAGATGAACCAGCCAGGCTTCATCCAGTATAAGCAGTTTGCCTAGCAGGAGCCTCCTCCTCAAAAAGGCAGGAATAAAACAAGGTCCCTCAAAAGGAGCCTCCCCTTCACGCCTGACTCCCCAGGTGTGCACAGAAGAGCTGTACCTTACAGAAAGAGATTTTTTCTCCTGCTGGACACAAGCAGCAGGGGGGATGGAGCTGGGGAGATGAGATGGCTGTGAGGAGCAGCTACAGAAACCACCTGAGCACTCATGGAGCTTCCCACTGCCCCAGGCAGCCTCTCGCTGCCCCAAGCCCTCCGCCTCTGCTCCCAGACTTGGCCTCCCTCGCTCTCCCTGTGCCGGGGCTGCATAGAGGTGCTCAAAGGTGGTACCTCATATTAGCTCTGTGACTAAGAGCTGGACTTGCAGATGACTTAATTTCTACACAAGAACAACAAGCTTGATGCGGAAAAGTGAGTTTTCTCTGAGAGGAGAGGACTTCCTGGCTAAAAGTCAGAACAGTTACATTTTTACTTCTTCAGTGAAACATTTTGGGGTGAGGGGGACAGTGGGAGGGTGCTAGTGTGAAGGAAAGGACTACTTCTTCACCAGCAATACATCTGGAATATAATCCTTCATTTCAAACTCCAGGAGCAGAGACTGATTGTCTTTCCTAATTACGGTATGCATCAGAATCACTACAGTGTTAACATTTGATTTATGAAGTGTGAAAAGTTGATAGAATTAGGCAATCTGTTTTCCACTGAGTGTTGCCTTTATGCTTAGCTGCATGTGAGATATATGCAAGGTATACATTATCAAATAATGCTTGGAAGACCAGTTATCATCGACAGTTAATAACACACTTATTTAATGATCCCAAGCAAAATCCGAGTGTGCTAGTGTGCTAATGTTACATCGAATCAGTCATTAAATGCTGTAACGACCACTTTTGTGGAGTTTACTGGTGCCATACTAAACCCCGTATTTAATGGTTTAACAGTTTTATTTTTTACAGGAAAAAGCTTCTGCTGTCTACTTGCTGCAGAAGAGCAATTGAGATTTAGTTTCCTTTCCTGTATGAAATATAGGCTTTTACTTTTTCTCAAAAAAGTTATGATCTACAATATATAATTTCCTATCAGCTCATTTGCATCAGCATACAGTAAGGATGTGGGTAGGCACGTGGTAGCTCATGATTAACACTCACACAGCTACAAATTTTCATTTACTAATAAAAAGCAAGAAAAAGAAAAATACATCCCCTGCTGTAACTTAAGTGAAGCCAAATTTTATTATTAATTTAATAACGTAGCTTTTTCATTCATACACAGAGAGAATTACAGAATGCATGATGGCTGAGAGCCGTAAAGACGTTTACATTCATCTTCACAAGCGATAACTCATAACTGGTACAGCCAAGAATGAGTTATTAGATCACTCCTCACAGATAAAAGGTTAGAGCAGATTGCAGCCATCAGATCTTTTAATGTGTCTGTGTATGTTCAACAGTGAATGTGAAAAGATAGACCATTTTTTGCTTCATGCTCTAGCAAACCGCCCTGCAACTTTTCCACAATTGCCCTTGGTTCTCCCTATATTTTCCACCCAAGTTGTGCTGACTTTGCCGCTCAGAGTTTTGTCTTTTACATCTCGACATCTGTATGAACTAGTTATTCAACTGAGTAGAAGATCAACAGCTGTTTTTTTCAGAGATGGATTAATAGCTTGATTTTTAGTGGCACCAAAGAGCACGCATCTAGGGAAACTTCTTATTGGCTTAAGCCTGTTGTTCAGGGAAAGGGTAATTACATGTGCATTTAGCCTGACCCTTTCACCTTAACATGACCTTTTTATTCCAACTGCATGGTGGCTCTTGAATAAAGGCAGCAAAGCAAAGGTCCATTTTGTCATATGGCATGGTGGCTGCGAGCACTCACTGGACTCAGGGCACTCAGGCAGGACCAAACAGCCCGGCAGGGTACAGATTTGCAGCATCTATCTTGAACTGCTAAACTCATTTGCTATTCTGCCTAAAGTCATAGGATTTGTTATAGACATCCAAAGATAACTTCAATGATGCAGACATTTGCGGTAGTTGTTGTTTTGGCTGGCTTGTCACAGGCTGACCAAAGTGGAAAGCAAAATCTGCTACAGCTGAAGCTAAAGAAACACACCTTGCTTGCAGGTGTTGCAGAGAACTCCACTGGGCTGAACTGGAGCTCAAGCACCAACAGGGATCTGATGCACTCCTAAGCGCAGTGCACAATCAAGAAATCATCTAGCTTTCTCAAGTCTTATTACTTTGTATTAAATCAGTTGTTTATAGGTATTTCTTTATCCTATTTTTAAATTACAGAATCTATCACTGCAGCATGTGCAATGTTGCCTGTAAGTGCAGCCCTGTTATTTGCAAGTCTTGTATTTATGGTGCTTATTAATAAAATCCAGGTGAAACTTATCTCAACTAGAGTGTGTACGTAAAGACACACAGGTTACTTTCTTATGTCATTAACTTTGATTAAAATAAGGAAGATTTCCCAGGGTTTAAAGAAGGGGACTGAGAACATGGACCCCTGATTTACATCTAATGATAATTAACATAGTTGGATTGATTTCAGCTATATTGATTTCTGCTAGTGGACTTTCTAAACCACAGAATGTAATCCTCCGACTTGTCAGGACTCATGCTGGCTGCATCCTGAGCAGGAGTTAGACAAAACTGGGGGCATCTGCTCTTTATTAAAAGAAAGAACCTGCTTTTGAAAATATTTGTGTAACTATGACAAATAAGCTTTGATTTCCACTTGTGAAAACAGGGCAATGTTTTACAGGAAAGCTTTCCTGGAAAAAAAAAGTAGTATGTACTGTAAATTAAAAAAAATACTGGTAGAAGCACATTTCACCTTTCTGCAAGTGATGCATGTGTATGCATTTCCCATCAAGGGCTTTCAGTCATAAAGTTAAAAATACAGGCAGGGCGAGAAAGGAGAGAACAGATGAGATTAAAAACTAAACCAAAACACACTGTGAGATGTGATTAGAAGAATGAGGTAGGGTTGACAAGGTTTATTAACTATCAGCCTTCCTGCAACAATCCTTCAGCCTCAGAGGCTTTTGTCAAAGTTTCTTATAAAAAGGTGGGGGAGGGGGTGTACTTTTCAGAAATTGTCGACATGCACAACTTCAACAGGAGCTGCAGGTCCTCAGAAAATGAAGTTCATGGTCTAATAGGTTCCAGTTGCCTCTGTTCCTGTCTGCAGGTCATGCTGTAAAATTACAGCATTCATGCATAGCAGGTATAACGCTCAGAGGAATTGACAGTGGAACACAAAACCCGGGCCCTACAGGTTTCTGTAAAGCACCAGATTATCTGCTATTCACAGTGAAAAATGAATGGAGAGAGGAAATCTTATCTCCAGGATTTGGCATCAGTCAATAAGAAATCTTAAGTTGGAATACAAAGACCCAACAGTGAATAAATCGTTAGCAGTCTCATTCCACGTATCCATTCTAGGTAGATTTTTCACACAGGACCAAAGCAAACTATTTCTTCTGCTGTGCTCTTCTGTAATACACTATATTGGACCTAAACCCTGCAAGAGGACCATGGGGTTTTCAAATCAATTTGTTTCAAAATGTCTGGGAGGATTTATTGCATCAGTTTTTCCACCATGATGTTCTGAGCAGTGGCCACACAGTTATAAAGCCTATACATTTGAGACTAGTGTTTGGTATAAAAAAAAAACTTAACCCACAGCCAAAAGAAATTAAAAAACTTCTACCCCAGAAGAAAATATGCCAGAGCCTGAGCAATGCAAGACAACCTGCTGCTACCTTTGGTTTTGGGAGAGGATTATTCAGACCTTACCCCTCCTGTATGTGTATATTTTGAGTGGAGCAGGACCAGCTGGGACATTGCCAATTTAAAAAAAAAAAAAAGCTGTAAAAAATATTATTTAAAACATTATAATTTCAAATTTTTTATTTTTTTTTTTTAAAAGTACTGATATTTTTAAGTGCTGAGAGGACTGATTTTTCAGACCAAATGTAGAACTTCTCGTCAATGAAGGATGTAATTTTTTGGTTTTTTTGAAAATCAGCTAGTCACTTGGTGGCTATTGAATACACTTAGGAATCAGAACAAATCATTGCCCTTTCTGGGTCAAGCCAGAGGTTTTTTCTGAAGTCATCGACCTCCATGATGAATGCCCAAGTCATTGGGTTATGATGGTCCTCTGCTCCAGGTGCCTGCATCTGAACTTCTCATGGGAGAGCTACCCCGCTTTCAAACACACAGAAGCCCAACACCTTGGTTTTCCACACCCCATGTGCCACAGCAAAAGTGCTGGGCTGAGGAGCCAGGCTCTGCTTCGCTCAGCATTTCAGTAATACAAAACAAAGGAGCCTTGACAGTGACAAGCAAGAGCTCTTCACTGCTCAGCAGTCAATATCCTGATTGCTATCAGCATCAGTGAGTGGTGGATCACCTCAGAATGAGTATATTTTTCTTCTTCTGCCTGAGAAATAGAAATAATAGAGCTTCTTTTCCTGGTATTCATGGTATTGGGATAAATGCAGTCAGGTTGGGAAGATGCTTAGGAAGGCGGCTAGCCACACAGACAATTAAAACAACTTTTGAAGTAGCAGTGTCACCAAGATGCAGCTATAAGACATGTCCGGCCAAGAGCTAGCCAAAAATCTATGGTAGTAGTTGCACTGTGCATAAACAAGAACCTGCTGATCAATTAGCAGGGGATCAAGGAAGAGTTGTTGTAATCAGACTCCAAAGTCACAGAACATAAAATATGATCTCTAAATTATCCTTTCTAAAGACCATATTTACCAGTACGTCTAAATGATAGAAAGAATACCTTGAAGACAGGAGTCTAAAGTGAGAGTAGAGCCCTAATTTCCCCTCTATAACAATTTTCTGCCAAGACAAAACCAGTAACTGCAATAACATTACTCCTGATTTACCCTCATGCAAAAATGATCAGGGCTCTAAAAGGGGAAATTGTCATATTACCAGAGTTGTCAAGAAGAAAATAGGAAAGCAGTTGGGAATTTTCCAATGAGACATGCTTGCGTCAGAAGTTGTCAATTCTTCGAAACAGAAATATCTCTCAGAAATACCATTTAATGAGCTGCCAATAAGCCACAAAAAGGATTTCTGTCAGAAGTCTGCCTGACTTTTTGCTAGCTCATCTAAACAGATGCTGGGAGGCCTGGGTTTCTTGGGTTTACAAATGTAGGATGGCTCTTCTGTGCAGCATCATAAACATATGGCTGTTGGGCTTTCTGCACAGAGCTTGAAAGCCCTGGGAAGACCATGTCTAGCTTCTTTTGAAGCTCACAGCTTCTGTAAAGGGTATGTTGCTGCATGTTTTTTCTGCAAGTGATAGGAAGCTGGAACCCTTGAATACCCTGTTACTGCAGCAAAAGAAAAAATTCTATTAGCTCTGGCTGCCAGATTTAAATTTTGGCATTTTCTGATGTAAGGGTACTTTTCTGCTCCCTGCCCTGGTGACAGCTTAAAGTTTAAAATCAGCAAGTTTTTGCTTCTTGCTCCATAATCCCTCCATTTGTCCCTTCTTTGCCACATTTTCCCCTCAATTTCTGGCAACCTTAAGAAAATGGACCAACAATGCCAAATTCAAACACTTGAGGACTCCACTCAGTGTACAGTACTTAAATGTATATTCCTTGTGGGGCAAAATATATACCAAATCAGTCATATAGATATAAAAAAGTATATGTATGTACATACATGTATCTATATTTATATGATGTATATGAGTATGCATATGTGTATGTGCATCCATATACTGTACCAGTATCACATATATACTTCTATTTGTAAGTTTTCAGTTGAAATTTAGCTTGCTGCTGGATTTAGAGGAAGTAATCAAAGAAGAAAAAATGCAGTTTAAGGTAGCACATTTTTTCTGTCATTGCAGTCTTAATATTGGAAGAGGACAACACTTTTCAGCGAGGAGACTTTAGGCAACCAATTGGTGGCTAGATCTGCTGTCTCTAGTCATCCACCAGAGAGAAAACTGAAGCTATTTCTCCCATATATTTCACACATTACACAAATTGAGGTTTTGTCTCCCTCACATTTCACACACCTACACATAGAGGTTTCTGTCTTCCATGGGTCTGTGCTCCCCCAGACAGTTCACTTACAAGAACTGTTGCTACATGAACCAGGGAGTGCTGCAGTGCAGGAGTTAATTTCCTCATCTGTGGCTACAGTCCATCATTCAGGGATTTAAACGTGCATTGTTCAATAGCTGTGATGTGCTATTTAATTTCTGAAGTAGGTGCATATCAGTGTTAGGTAAATTGATCCCTTTATCGCCTAATTTGCAGTACCTCAATGAGATATTTTGAGGCTTAATTGATAAGTGCTTGAAAATACATTCACGTCCTTTGGAAAGGATAGAGTGGGTGATAATAGGTGATCAGGAGGAGTATTTACGAGGACTCAGAGCAGCGACTTGGGTTTTGTTGATTCTCAGCTATAATTCACATGTGACCTCTGCAAGGTCTCCGCCGAGAAAGATCCCAGGCTGCAGTCTCTCACTGAGGTTGTATTGTCGGTAAGAAACAGAATAACCGAGCTGCAGCTACATAGCACTGACAGGAGAAATCGCAGCAATTGAAAACAACACCCTAAAGCAGCATATTTAAAGCTATTAACCAGCATGGGACCCATGAATAGTTGCTCACCCCAAAGAGTTTAAATAACTACGGCAATGACATTCCCAAATGCGCAAACCTTTAGACAAAAACATGACTGAAGGAAGCTGACATTCAAAACTCTTCACGAGCAGCTCCAGATCTGCATGAGTCACTGAATGACTGGAGCGAAGTTGCCCAGCCCCCGTGTCAAGAGCAGCGGAGGAGTCCAAGAGAATTACAGGTGAGAGATGGTTGCCGCTTTCCAGCAGGGAGGAAACAGCTGGCAAAGCAGTTTTGGAGCTGGGAAAGGTTTCCAAAGCCCCCTCTGAAATGGCTTGAAACTGGCATTCCCACTGAGGTGTGACTGCAGCCAGAGTGCAATTTTCCAGGATCTTGGACAGAAACAGTAAATTAGACTTAAGGTTACATTTTAAAGACCTTTTGGGGTGGGGGAGGTGGGGAAACTTGCTGTTCCTCACACCTGGAGTGACAGTGCTGTGTAAGAAAAGGTGCGGAATGTCCCTAATGTGCAAGAGCAGTACATTAAAATAATGTGAACTGGAAAAGGGAAATGCTGAAAATGGCTTTAGTATGCCAGAAATAAGATCACCAGCTGCTGGCCCAGGGGGGATTTTCCTTGTCTGATTTGGATGAGCAAGGTTCTGCAGGAAAAAAGCAGATGATCCTGCAATGAAAGATCATCTCAAAGTCCCTGCTCACAGCTGAGCTGAAATAAGGGGGTACAAGCAAACTTTACTTTGTTATGGAACTTCTTGATTTGAATGTATGGCCCAGCAATCTCAATTTGGGTGGTGGCTGGTGGCTTTTTAACACATCGGCTTTCTTCTTGTGTACTTCATTATATGAAGATGAAAAGAGAGTAACACAAGAAGGCTTTGATACCTGAAAACCTGCCTAAGCATACCAGTTAGGATAATAAGAAGGTATCTTTTCTTTCCACAGCCTTAGTCAGGAAAGCCCTGGGATATAGATTAGAAAAAAGCAGCACAGCTATTAAAACTCTAACATTCGTAAACCAGCATAAGTTGCTGATACCTACAGTCCTACACAACTTCATAAGACTTCTCATTTTCTTTATCATAAATAAATACTAGAGACTGTATCAGCTGCTCTGCCAATGTGCAGGTCTATCCTTTGTCCCAGACCCTAGGACTTTACAACATGTAGACCAGGCAACTTTCTACTCTGTCTCACTGCTTTGAGAAAAGCTCAGGCTGGCCTTGGGAAAGTCATGAAATCCCTTACATTAGTTAACAGCTGAGGAACTCCAGGGGGAATATATCTTTTATTTCTTTTGGAACAAAAGGGATAATTTCAATGAATAATAATGCTCTAATGCAAAACACTAATGGAGACCTACCACTTGTGATTGCAGCCCATGTCACTTGGCTGATAGCAGCACATGGTCACGGTGGAGTACCACTGAGCAGAGTCTCTTGTTAATGCTAATGGAGAAGTTTATTTTGTAGTTCAGGCCTGAGACAGCAGCACCTTGCGTTTCCTCCAGTCTGGAGATGATTAGCTTCAGACCTCTGAAGTTCTTCACACTCCACCTATGAGATGGTACTGCGTGCCAGGGACTTGTCTGGCAAGTCCAGTTACCTGGCAGGACAGCAGCTGGAGACTTTGACTTCAGTGGAGGAGTCTTTGAGCATGAGGCCTCCCTCAGTGGCACCCTTCCCCAGCTGAAGATCTCCCTTCTGCTGTGTGGCCCATCAGACAAAGTCGGGCTGGCCCGTCACAGCGGGTGCCCTGGGGTGCGCAGCCAGGCACAAGCTCTGATGCTGCACTGCAATGCGTGAGGTACCAACCTAACCAGAGAAGTGAGCACGAGTTGTCAGAGAGCTGTGTGGGTTTCAGACAAGCGTGTGACATTTAACAGGGGGTTTTTTTGGTCAGAATGGCAGGATAAACTCTAATTTCAAGTAATAGATATTTAAAAAAAAAAATTCTACATTTCATGTGCTTAGAAACAGCAACTCAAAAATTAATAGGCCTATTCACACAGGAGGGAAGATGTATCTTTTTCCTCAGTGAAATTCTTTTGGCTAAGGTTCTCATTTCTATATATGCCCATGGTATGTCTTCTATAGAAGACATGACTGAGAGTAAAAATAACTCATGAATGCCTCCTGCAAATGTCTCAGCGCCCACAGTCTGTCCCTTATCTGGGTAGGGAAAGCAAAAGAAAGAAGGAAAGATTATCATGCTTTACAGCGCTTGCAAGCTTCTAGGTCTGGGCTGGACAGCATAGAGTAAACAAAGCCTGAGCCATACCTGATAATCTACTTTGTTTCTGTCCATAACATCTGAAAGATAAGGACAGAAAAGGGCATGTAATACTTGCCTCTCTCAGTAAATCCCATCTGTCGCTTGCATCGAGTAAGATAACAGAACGAAGGAAGAGGCTGCCAGCACCTGTCTGGTGAGAACAACTTCTCTCCACGACATATTTTGCCATGGCAGATGACCCCAGTGTTCTCTGATAGCAGCTGCTCGTGCCCAGATGCAGCCAGCATCATCTTGCGATTACAGTATCAGGTACCAGAAAGGGCAGGTGAGCTTGATGATACCTTGCACAAGCTTGTTCCAAAACTACATCAGTTTGCAGGGAAAGGTCTGCTGAAAAATATGAACTTGGCAATGGAGGAGGGGACTGTGGGAACTACAGATGTAATGGGCACTCTGAAGGGTCAGGGCTGAAGAAGACAGGAGGAAGGACAACTGCCAAAGATAGCCACCAGCAATAAGAACAGTGAGGACCAGCACAAAGCATGGGTGAAACGGATTGTGAGCCTGAGGAGCATGTGTCAGCTGTGAAAAAATTCTGCCCCCTTGAAGGTATGAAGGGAAGACAATCTTGAAAGGACAGCTGCTGGGAGCAATACTGAGGGAGCAAAGAGAGGAAGAGGGATGGCTGTTATGGTAGACACCAACAAAGTCAGTCAACTTGACGTGTTGCTTCAAGGGATGGTTCCCTCCTGGAGAGAAAACTAAGGAAGAACATAAGGTGACAAGAAAGAAGACAAAGAAAGGATGGGAATGACTAATCCCTCATCAAGGAATGAGAATAATTGAGCACACAAAGATGGTGAAGATAAGGCAAGGTTTCCAAACAAATTACTACAGTTACTGAACAGGCCTTCCCAAGGGGCACATGTGGCTTTCTCCCCCTTTGTGTATCAGATGAAGTCCTTTGGACTTCATGGGAAGAACGAAGATGAAAGCTTGTTGTTTGTATTCCTTGTCATGGATGTCACAGCTTGTGGCAGTAATGACCATTTCTTTGTGTGGGAGCCAAGGACACGGCCCGTGCTCTTTCCTTGCCAGCTTGGGGTATTATTTTGCACTGGTGTTTAGGAGCAGCACAGCAGAGAAGTCCAAGAGAAAAAGGCACTGAAAACTCCATCCTTCAGCTGTGGTTTCACAGGAAACTGTCTTGCTAGATTCTACAAACCCAACTTTTTTCTGCCATGGGTAAATTTTATTTTACACACACTAATCCAGGGGCTGCGTGCAGAAGAACATCTTCATGCCCTTGCACATCACTGCCCTTTGTTGTGTGCAGACAGGTAGCTGCACATCCCTTACCCACTCCTGGGCAATATTTACCTTGCTACTGTAAAATGAAACAGAAGTGGTGCAGAAAACCTTTATGGAGTCCAAATCACACTGGATACAGCCTACTTCATGCGCTCTTATATGCAGAATATCTGTCTTTACAGGATAATAACAGAGAGGAACTGCTGATATTTCAAAAATATTTTCCACCCTACATCATGACTAAACATTTAAATATCATAATTCCTTGTAAATCAGAGCTTTCAATTATTTTCAGCTCATGAATCATTTCAGTGTCCCCACAGCAAAATGTTTTAGTGTGACCTGTTTACACAAATTGGTCTTGACTCCCTTTTTTCTCATCCCTCAGAAAAAGTTACCTACATTAAAATGTATTACCTTGCAGTGGTTTCCTATGTCATAAGAGTAATTTTCAAGCTCCATGCCCCCTGAATAAGTGGTATTTTCTATGGTATACTCCATATATCCATATTCCATTGAATCTCATAACGCAACAACATGTTTAGGTAGAAATTAAAATGAACAGTATTTTTGGATAGGTAACCTGGTCTGGGACCCTGGTTCTCATGGCTACATTTATACTTGTAAAGTAGCTAGGCTAAAGTTTCTGTCTGTCACTGAGACCAACAGACACAGAAAGACTCTTCTCAGTGGTGCCCAGCAACAGGACAAGGGGCAATGAGCACGAACCGAGGCATAAGAGGTTTCAGTTGAATATGCGGAAGAACTTCTTTACTTTGAGGGTGACACAGCACTAGAGCAGGCTGCCCAGGGGGTTGTGGAATCCCCTTCTCTGGAGATATTCAAAGCCCACCTGGACGATGACCTGTGCAACCTGCTCTAGGTGAACCTGAGGTCCCTTCCAACCCCTGCCATTCTCTGTGATTCTATGACATACAAGCACGCTCTTAAACTCTCTTATGCTTCAAAACATGGCAACCACACGCTGACTGCCTACTAGGGATAGTCCCTGGCCCATGTAATTGTTTGGGAAAAGTTCTAATTGGCTCAGGCCAAAGTCATGCCAAGAAATATATTTGCAATTTTATGATACAGGCAATAGCATTTTAGTGTCTGGGAACATTCCTGGCAGCTGCTTAATTTATTAGCGTAGGACCATATGCAGCCCCAAATTACAATTCCTTTAAGACAGCATTCCACATTATGCAGTTTAAAGCTGAGGGGATATATTTTTTAGATTTTCCCTGAGAAACAATTGAAAAATGTTGAAGTAATGGATATTTTCTCATAGAGAACACTGATTCTGCAGATGCTGCACTTTTGCTTTGAAAATCATGAATGAGCAGCTCGTACTTAACGAGACCCAAATTTTAATTGAACGATGAATTCTTTAGGCCTTTTTCTATGTCAGCTTTCCTGTAATTTTTTTTTTCCTTTTTTTAGTGTTTCATAATCAATCACTCTCACTTTTGTGAGTACAGAGTAGTATTTCATAAGTAGGAGAATGAGTTTCAACGAGATCAAAGCAAGAAGCCTGCAGTGTTGTGCAGGCTAACTCCTGCTTAACCAGATAGCAGCTCTCCTACTTATAAGATTCCAGGACCAAAATTTAAAATATCATCATCTCCCCACAGAAGTGAAAAGCATATCAAGAGAAACAAACATTTCTGGTGACTTGCCAAATATCATGCTGGGACTCTGGGTAGAAGTTGGACTACATTAAAACCTCTAGGTTCCCTTCAGCTTCCTTAATCACAAGACTCATTTTTCCTTCATTCCCCTCTTTCATTCAGAACATACCTCTGATTTCCCCCAACAAATGAGCAAGGATGCTGGGAGAAAAGAGGCAGTTCCACTATGGAGTTCCAGCTCATTTCCAGGGCACACTGCAGCCTATATGCAAGTGGAACAGGAGTCCTATGGAAACTCCACTTGGTGATAATGTTGTGAAAGGATATCACTACACACAGCAGTTAATTTACAAAACTAAGTAAAGTTGAGGATAACGTAATTTTGGTACCTCCTCAATTCTGAGTGAGTGACTTTGCAACACCAGCATTCCTTTAGCATAATTTTATGCCTGTAAAATAATTTGCATTGGGGTGTGACTGTGACTGTGTAAGAAGCATTCAGCAGACTGGTTCAGATTTGTTCTGTTAAGATGTGATTTCTTATGAATAAGCTATGTGGCCAAAGGTTCTAAACAAAGTAAAGTATATAAAATAGAAATATATAAGCCTATATAAAAATAAAAAGACTAAGGTAAGGGAAACCAGGTTATCAAGTCAGGTTATTGTCTGAACACACAGTGGAGCAGACAGCTAATGATTCAAAAGTTACTGGAGCAGGGATATCTCAACTAGATTTCTAATGCAATGGTAGTATGCATCTCATGTTTGCTCTCTGAAGAGAAGAGTTGATCACATAGCCCAGAATATCACTGACTTCCTATGAAGATTCTGAATCTTCATCACAGCCTTTGCCAGGACACAACAGTTGTTTCTTTTCTATTGCAAGTTGGTGATAGCACTCAACTACCCATTTACTGCTTAGAAAGAATTTTTCAGATTTGAGAGGTATATGAAGGTTGCCAAAAGATCGCTGGGGATTTTTGCAGGCTTTTAAAAGTTTTATTTCTATTTACATGGCTTTTACACTATACTGCTCAAAGGGGAGAAGAGGAGGGAAAAATCTGATGTGAATGAACTTTGCCTGCTGCTAGTGCATGGGAGAGCTCTGAATGCTCCATCTATTTTCAGAACCCAGTAAATACAGATTGAGCAAACCAGGATTGGTTTTGTCAGTACAATTTTCTTGTCTGTTTGGGGTTTTTTTTCCCTAGATAGAACCAAAATGAAAGGTGACCTGAATTTGGATACTATTTTTTTTTCTCCAAACACCTTAGGTTCTGTAAAGAGGCTCAAAGTTGGTGATAGTTCCAAGCAAGCACTGTTTGTCCATAAGTAATCTACCTCAATTGCACACCATCTGTAGACATCTAGCAGTGATCTAATTTCCATACTGAGGATATGGAGAGAGAAGAAACCTTCCCTGGAGGCTGTCAGAGCCCATTATCCTTACATAGTGTGGAGTGGCTTGCACTGGCAGACACATGGAAAATCCAGAAGCTCAAATGGTTGTGTGACTCTGCCAAAACTATCATCAGAAAAGAAAGATGTTGAATAGCAGGGAGAGATAAAGGGATGGAGTCAGCCATGAAGTGTCTATTTTTTGTAGTTTTCCTTATCACCATCTATAGCCCTAAAAGGGGGACCTTGACCATGTAGAAAGCCTTTCAGAGACAGGGAATGCCTTGTTTTATTTAACATGCACATAGCATGCACGTACACACATGTGTAAGCAAAGTGATTTATATTTGTCATTCGGCTGTATCAGAAATACATGTAATCATCTTGTTTTCCTCATTTTTATCCTTTCAGTTTCTTATGTGCACTCCCTGCCATGCATCAGTGAGAGCTTTTCAATCTCATTTCCTCTTTTCACTTTCTGTTCTACTTCTTGCTGCCCTGAGTAGGTTTAACTACCTCCCTGCTTCCCAAATTCTCATTATCTTTCCGTCTCTCTCCTTTCCACTACAATTCCTCTTCTTTATTCCAATGTTTCTATCAGGGCTCCCAAAACATCTCTCTCCACTCACAATACTCCAGGCTCTCTTCCTCCATCACCTTCCCCAGCCCATCACCCTTTATAGTCTGTTGTCTATTACCAGTTACTGCCATACACAGCTGCACATCTATTTAAGGTTGTAAATAGTTCCATTCCTTGCTGTTCCCAGTACTTAAAAAAAAAAAAAAAAAGGAAAAAACCCACCTTAATCCCTTCCCCCTCTCCCATCTCCTGTCTCATCCTAGAGAAGAAATAAATAGGTTTAATATTTAATAGGTTTTTTGGTTTGGGTTTTTAAGATCTAGTTAAGCAGTTAGTATGTGAAAGCCAGTGTGTGTTTCTTGAGGGAAAGCGATTCTGAAGAAGTGTTTTGTAGAAGCGTTATGTATTCACCTCTGACAGGAGCCAGCCCTGCTCGGTGTTCTCCTTCCTGGGAGCAGGAGTATATGCATCCACCGTAGTGAAAGCTCTGCCACTACACAAGTCTCCTCTTACCTGCTTTGTGTTTTAGCATGGGAAATTAGGAACTGGGGAATGGCGGGATCTCTGTGGTCATCAAGGCAGTCTCACAGGTTTTTCCTGACTGCTGGCAGTGAGTGCAGAGCATGTGGGGAGCCAAGGCGGAGCAATGGGCTCGTGTGACCACCATAGCCAGGGGCTACTGACTTCACATGGGCAAGACTAACCAGGCTGAGGGCTTCTTTGTTCAGTGGACCCTGATGTTTGCTCAGCCTGGTGCTCTGGGTCGCCGTTCATACCAATTTGGCTTTCACTGGCATAAATATTTACTACAAAATTCATGAAATTTCTCTACTAAAACTCCTTCCACATTATTTAATACAATAAGCTTTCCTGATCATGATATTTTGTGACTGACATATGCAGATAAATACTTTTTGGCTCTATTTGGCTTCCTGTGTGTGCAGTACTGCAGTTCAGTGAAAGGTACTTTATTCCTCATGTTAGGGAACAGGATGAAGAGGCAGGACTGATTAATTTTTACAGGGAACTTATTAATTTTCAATACTTCAGCCAAGCCTTCTATCCTTTTTTCCTTCTCTGGCAGGATAATCTGAGGCTATTTCTCATCTCATGCAAATCCCACCAACTGTCTGGAGACAACTCATGGAAAGCACAGCAGCATCACTTTTGTGCTAATCCAAACCTTTTCCCACTAGGGCTGAATATATTTTTTGGCAGATCAGCACTAGTTATTGTGCAGTTTTGCATTCTGTTGTCTTGTCCCTCTTCCTTGCCCTTTGGCAGCTTGTCAGATATCATTAAGATGATCTTAGTGATATACCATTGTACATTTAGTTTGTACATTGCTTATTCTTTGCTTAAGAATAAAGTTGCAGCAGGACACAAGTTGTGCATGGAAGGGGCTGAAGAGCATCAGCCTTTTCTTCTCCATTCAATTAAATGATATTTTCATGTATGTACCTGTGACATACAAATGTGCATGAATATATGTGCCAGCACCAAGGTGGAAAGACCCAGGGAATCCTAAGGTACCACCTGATCCTCTTGAATCTTCGGCTGTTTGTGCTAGAAAAGTCCTGAGAAATCTGCCAGCAAGCTAGAGAGGTCACAATTTCAAGTAAACTAATCAATTTTCTGTGATGCTGGTTTTATAGGAAAGTAACTCTGCTTCCTTAAGGCTTACATTCTCCAGAAGCAGAACCTGATGAAACTTCCCATAGCATTAAGTATGCAATCTGACACATCAGGCAAGATAGCTAGGAATGCTTCAAGTGAGAGCTATAGTTACTGACTACTGTAATTAATTGTAGTAAATACATTTGCAGATTATTGAATTAATGTTTCTTTGATTTAAATAATTTGCTTAAACATGTGATTGGGAATTTTATAATTTAAATTCACTTTTTGGCAAATAGAAGAGCTCAAAAATATTCAGGTGAAATAGAGGATTTCATTCTGAGGCAATGCATTCCTTTCACTCTTGTAAATTACACCATTTAAAACACACTTGGAAGTTCTCTAATGGAACTGAAGGAAAATATGAAAAAAGCTTTTTAAAATATGAAACTATTTGTTCAGAAAGTGTCAGAACAAAGTGTTCCTTCATTTTATGCCATACTTTTAAAGTATTCTTCACCCTATTAACAATTAAAAAAACAAACTTATATAGCTTCATGAAAGGTTTTAGCATCACAAAATCTGTATTGTTTTGTCCTCAAGCTCTCTAGTATGAACATATTTGTGAAAGACTGTCTCTCACTAGACAGAATACTTCAGTTCTCTCCTGACTGCCTAATCCACATGAATTTCTTCTGTAGATGAGCTCAGGCTGTGCAAACTTTTCTTTTTTTGACTGCTAGTTAATTAGACACACATTTACAAACTTTTTTGCTGTTCCTGAATCCCATTGCCCACATTACACTACAAGACCTTTATAATAGTTTCAGTTCAAGGAGCTATACTCGTCGTCACCTCACATACAACATACCACCACTGGCTCCTCATCAGCCTTCAAGTTTATCAGCAAACGAAGTGACCCTTGCAATTAAACCATGACATTACAAAATGCTTTTGTCAAAGGGGTTTTCTACCCTGCCACTGTGCTCCCATGAAGGTCACAGACTCTGTTGTGTGGGCAGCTTCAAACATGACCTGAATACGGTTAAAGGACAATCCTCTCTAGTGAGTAAAAAGCCTCAATCATATTCCCAAACCATGCTATAACCTTGAATAAAGAGGCTTTATCATGGTTGAAAGCAGAATTTAGGTCCCTTCTACGCTGCAAAAATGGAGTCATGCTTTAATTGTATTGCAGGGATAAAGATATTGTAATTGGGTCCCCTGGAATATATTTTTCTTTAGATATAGCTAAACGTAAGGCCTTAAATCTCTCAAGGACATGAGATGTCATTCTATCTTTTCCAGTACTGGTATGAGACTAAAGAATCGTGAAAAATGAAAGGGGAAGGTGCAAGAACGACTTCCACAGAAGTATATTGATTTATACAAGTTGAAAAATTGACCCCAGCCTAGACAGTAAGGTCATTTTATCCAACCAAACAGAATAAAGTGTTTTTTGGTAAAATCATTTTTCCTTAAGACTTAAGATTAATGTTTGTCCTTTAGCTTCAGACAACTACCGAAATAAACACATATAAATATGTGTATATATATATACACACACACACACACACACACACCTAAAAGATTTAACTTAGGCTATACCTTAGCTCTGTTAGTTCCTAGTAGAGAAGATTTGTTGTCTTTGGACTCTGAGGAATCTGTTTTAATAAGGTTTTTTTTCAGATTTCCATAGTGTCCTCAGGCTTTCACTTTCTAGCATAGTGGAATATCTCTTACTTGACAGTTCCTTCTTGGTGCCTCTGCACCTCAACACAAAGACCACCTGGGACTTCTCCAGGGCATCCACCACCTCATCTGCATCTGCACCAGCATGTGACCCAGCTGAGAAATAGACTCCACGATCTTTATTTTTCTCTTGTACAATAGATATTGAAACAAAAATTAAAGGACTATCCATGTGTGTATTTCAGAAGTCTTCACTCTTTCATAAGAACATTTTTGCCACTGCCTACCCAACAGAAAAAAAAAAATAATCCAGGGAGCTATAAATCAAGTTATGCTCTGTGCTTCTGGCTAATGATGGGATTCGTCTCACCTAACCTTTGCCATCTAGTAACTAAACATTTAGCTTAATCTAGTTGTCAGGCCTCCTGTTTTTGCTAGAGGACAGGTACAATCACTTTTTGGAAATTAGTCATCTCGCTAACTGAAACATTTATCTTAAGGTGGGAAGAAATGCATTTTGGAGGTACCTTTCTCTCTGAAGCAACCACAGGGGCAGCTTGGATAACTAGCTTATACTAGATGTATTTTTTTAAGGCATCTCAGCTAGGCAAGAGGAATCCTGCCCTCAAGTTTACAACCAGGCTCTTACTCTGAAACAAACTTTTCTCAGTCCTATCTCCATTAAAAGCTGAGCCCTAAACAAGAACAAGACCCTTCTGATAGAAGCCAGAACCTTGATGTTGTTTATTTTGCATCAGAAATGCCACTTTCACAGTGCTGAAAATAGGAATGAACTTGCCAATCTCTTCTCCTCCTCCAATACAGCAACGAACAAAAGTCAGTAAAAAGAACAGCTAGAGCTTGAAAAATCAAGAGGTAGGATCTTTAGGAAATCATGTTTTTAAAGAGTCACTTTTCTATTCATAAATGTAACCAATCCTTCATTTTTCCAAGACCTTTTTAAACCTGATTCTTTATATTACTTCCCTATTTGTCATAAGTGTAATGGACTATTTCTTTTTCCTCTTTTCCATTTCACTTCTGATTTTTATTTTGACGTTGTAGACAAGTCACAGATATGTGGATCTCTGGGATTCTGAGGTGGCTTTTTACTCCTTCCTTCAGGCAGCAAAAAGCCTGACAACTGTGTTCAGCGCCAGACTGTGAGGGATGCATACTCTCCAGTTTGCCTAGAGTATAAACATGAAACAAAACATACTGGAGCCAATGCTGTCAAATAAAACCAATTGGGTCACAACCAGCTCTACTGTGCATTTCCACAGCAGGACCATGGAAAGACTTGAAATGGGCAAAGCGTGATGGGGAAAAATCATTGCTGGCAGTCACATATATGCTACCGCCTGCAGTTGCAGTAAGAGACACATGCTCTTGTGTGACTTTTCTCCCCCTCCTCTAACTCAAACTAGTTAAGCTCCAAGGTGGCTGGCAGAAGTTTCCTATCTACTCTCCGGACTACAAAGTTGTCACATACGTTTCCTGAGAACATTATAGGAAGATTTCTGGCAAGCAATCCAAAGACTGCCATGCACGCCAGCAGTCCAGATACCAACAGCACCACACCTCAAGTACCAAGAGAGAATCCATTCATCCAGCAGTGACTGTATCTGTTTGCAAATTAATTTCCTTGAATATATTCCCATTACCCAAAGAAAACAAATTCACTGAGAAATGTGCACCCTGTAGATAACCCAAACAAAGCATGTTTTACAGATGGGAGATTAGCTAACAAAATCTGAGATAATGCTGTCTCAGTACTAGATTACTTGTGTGCATCCCCTTCTTACAAATTAACATAAGAAACAATTACAAGATTTAAAGTATGCCTTCTTTTTTCCCCCACTCTGTTTTTGACAGATTTTGTTAACCAGCTCTTTGATTGGTATAAGTCTGTGCATCTGCACTGAGAGCATTATCCTTATCTCTCAGAAGCTGAGTATAAGTTTTTTTAGTCAAGTCTTCATTGTAGAGCTACTTATAGAATTGCGAAGCTCTTCACAAGAGGATACCTAGTCTAGCCATCAAAGCACTAAGTTGTCTGTCAGGAAGCCTAGTCTCCATCCGAACACAAACTTGGATGCATCACTTGATCTTCTTGTGCCTCTATTTCCTTCCTGAGAACTGAAGCTAATTTTACCTTTTAGTATGTGTTTTATTGCTTTCTAAAGCCAAAAATGGCCTGAAAAAAGTAAAAGAATCTCTTTGCTGTCACACAAGGAAGTCTGCATTAAAAAACCCTACATCAAATATTTGACTTCCAGCTGAATGGCACTGCATCTTTTTCAAAAATGTCCAGTCTTGATTTTAAAATTTAATTAATAGAGGATCCAGTATGTTAATAAGGTAGTCATTTTTTAGCTACCCCACCCAAAAACCCCATACCTCTTTCGTGATCCAAATTTCACTTATATCAGTTTCCTGACAGACCTCATCAAGTCCTTGGAAATATATTTCTGTTCTTTAATATATCATGCAGGCATGTATATAAAGCATGGATAAATACCTTTTTATAACTAAATAGGTTAAGTATCTTAGAGTAGGACTGGAGAGTCAATTGTATATTTGCTCACACACACCATCTACTTCACTTGGTAAGAAAAATGGTATGATAGCTCTGACTCAGTGTCTTCATAACAAGACTATACTACCAGTGATATGGGTATGGTAAATACAGCAGGCCACAATCTTGTCGATAGAAGCACAGGCACAGAGTATCAGACCAATGGTCCACCCAGCCCACTGTATTTGCTACAATGGCCAAGAGAAAATGCTCAGAGTATAAAAATAAAGAAGCTATACATGCTACTCTCCAGAATACTGTTTCAGCCTTCAACAGCTTGCAGCTACAAATTACCTGGGAAAAATGTAGGTTTATACATACATAAAATTTCTCCTTCCATAAACTCATCCTCTTCTTGAACCTATGCCTACTTTAGCTACCATGACTGCTGCGGCAAAGAATTGCCCAGCTAACCTCACATGTTGAGAAGAACCACCTTCTTGTGTTTGTTTTGAACCAGCCACTTGGTGTTTTCATTTGATGCCCCCTAAGTCATGTGTTGGAAGATTCTGAGCAATCAACCATACTCAAACAATCTGTGATTTTATAGATGTTTACTCTCACATCAATCAGCTGTCTCAGGCTGAGCCAGCTGTCCTATTTTCCAGGCTGAAGAATCCTAAGCTACTAAGTAGTTCCTTGTATGGAAGCCACTTGATGCTTTTCATCACAGAGAAAGCCTCAGTGAATTCTCATCTAACTTTTAGATGGCAAAAGTTAGGAGAGCTAAATACCACCTTTCATGTTCAGAGTTTCAAGCCCAGGTGAGTGCCTCATTGCATTATGGAGGGAGAGCTGCTGAACAACAAAGTTGAAGCTTTAAATGGACAAGGCACATACAAATAGACTTTGCTCATTGAGAAAGTTTTAAGATATAGAATGACAAGAGCTTCGGGAATAGATATAGGAACTGATTCTAGTCTTATTCATGCCAGTGTGCATCTGTTTTTCCCTTAAGATGTTACCAGTGGTGCAGTGCCATAAATGAGAGCAGAATCAAGCTTATAAAGTTTATATTTTATAACCTTGCAAGAACATGCATGCAAGTCCCAACACTATAAACATTTCTAGAAAGCATGCTTTGAAAAGCATTTGATCTCCCCAACTCCTTCCTTCCTTCCAGCAGACAGCACTGCGTGATGCATACCTACAAAATCCCATCAGCCAAGTAATTCCTTTTCTGATGAAGATTAACCATAGGTTGCCAGTTAAGGATCCAGAAATTATTTTCTTTAAACACAAATACCATGCCATAGACACAAAGAAGAAAGCAGCCATTTTTTCTTGGTTTTCCTTTGAAATGAGCGGCAGGAAGGAAACAAAGATAATTGTTGGACTGCTTAACTTATTTAAATAGAAATTTTATGTTGTTGTAGTAAGTGACATATAAACAAAATCAGGCAAAAAGCCTAGCAAAAGATAATACCTAGGATTACACTATGGCAAAGCCAGAAGGCTATTAAATATACAGGCATTGTATATTCCAAAGATGCTGAACATTGGTCAATGTACCAAGTGATTTAATTTGTCCCTCTGGCTTTCAGCCACCACTGTCTTATCTGGCCATGACTAAAGGAAAGAGTTAGAAGCAGGCAAAGAAAGAGCTCCAAGAGGTAGAAACATTTTTGGAATATCACCTTCCCAAATGAAATCACCTTCCCAAATGAAATGGCCAAAGACACAGCTATATAAAATCTACTGGTTTGAGTCAGCTGGCTCCTGAAAAATAGGCCTGATCAGTCCTACTTTAACTACACATGCTGGATCTAAACAAGCGCACATAGTTATATTAGTATTCATCCCTTATTGAAACCCTCACTCACTGTATCTGTGTCCAAAAAAGCTCCCCAAAGCCATTACCTGGGTGCAGAATTTCTTTCTGTTACTAATTTTACCCCTGTTTTCTTGCACATTAATCAAATCTTAGAACTGACAGTGTGACAACTGGTATAAAGGATTGCAAGGCCTTTGAGAAGGAAAATATCTGGTGCACAATGCCCTACTCAAGCATTTTTTGTTAGACAGACTTTTTTTTTTTATAAAGCTCTATGCTATTTGATCACTGTAATCTAGTAAATGTGTGTCTTGGCCATGTTAAAAGATACAATTAATGTCTCTCTTTTCTGTTCAATGGCCTAAAGCATGCAGCTGCAGCAATATTTACTGAAGCTCAGGGGATAAATCGCACTGAAAATTTACCCAAGTGAATTCTGTTGTCAGATGCTATAGGTAAATAAACATTTTATTTCAATAGATTGCTGTATATGTGCTTTATTAAATGGCACAAGATTTGTATTCTTGAGAGAGCTTACGGATATTATGTGATTGAAAATTAACACAATATTTTAAAAAATAATGTGGGGGGAAAATACTATCAAGGCTAGTAATTATTTTAGCAAAAAATATGTTTAAGCAAGAAAATATTAAAATATTTCATTTTACAAAATGTGTTAGAAATAACGTCCTGAGCCTTTCCCCCGCCTCTAAATCCTTCAATTCAAATATCACTCTAGAATTTAATTGATTTTTTTTTTTTTTTAATAAACCAGCAATAGCCTCTGCATTTTCCATACTGTTGAATTTCTGAGCAGCCTCTGTTTGCCAGACGTTTATGATACTGGAAATCACATATTCAAAACCACATTGGTTCAGATGGAAGGCTTGGAATTTTCCAGGGACAAAATTCTCCAATTGCTGTTTTATTTTCATGCCAATTACATGTCCTCCCAATATAATCCCCTGATTAGGCCACATAGAATGGCCTTTAGTTTCAACTGCTTGTTGTCTCCTTGCCCTACTAACAGCATTAAGTTTGTAGAGAAAAAGGCCTCAAGCTAATATAAATCAGTGGATTTCATTTCAAGCCGTTGTCCTTTATCTTTCCACACTGGGCATACACAACGAAGACAACTCAGAAGACTGGTTAACTGCCTTAGGAATTGCAAGTTCAAAGTCAGGCTCAGAGAACACAGCATTTCAGGAAGAAGAAAATCTGTAGTTGCAAGGCAAGACTTTTTTACAAATCCTTGACTACCCTGGGCTGAGATTGCTCTTTTGATCTTTCTTCAGTTTACTGTTGCTGGTGCATTGCTACTGCTGCTAGTGAGAGATGAAATTCTAACATCATCCAGGGGTCTTACCCCAGTGCCATGTGCATTATTCTGTGCTGGTCCATGAAATGAAGACTTAAACATATAGAATCATAGAATGTTTTGGGTTGGAAGGGACCCCTAGAGGTCATCTAGTCCAACCCCCCTGCAGTGAGCAGGGACACCGCTAACTAGGTCAGGTTGCTCAGAGCCCCATCCAACCTGTCCTTGAATGTTTCCAGGGATGGGGCCTCCACTACCTCTCTGGGCAACCCGTTCCAGTGTTTTACCACCCTCATTGTAAAGAACTTTCTTAACTCACAAAATCATAGAAAAATTGAGGGTGGAAGGGATGCCTGGAAACAACTTCTAAGTCTAACCCTCTGCTCAAAGCAGTGCTAATTTCAGAACCTAGATCAGGTTCCCCATGGCCTTTGGCCAGCTGAGTTATGAAGATCGCCAAGGATGGAGATGCTATGACCTCTCTGGATACCTGATTAAATGTTTGACCAGCTTTAACAGGATTTCTGCCTTTAACAGGATTTCTGCCCCCTGCCCCCCCCTTCATTTTATCCATGAGGAGTTTCCAATGTTGTAGCTTTTGAGCATTGCTCCTTGTCCTTTTGCTGTGTCCCTCTGAGGGAAATATGGCTTGGTCTTCTCTATGATGTCCCTTCTGGTAGTAAAAGATTGAAGTTAAATTCCTCAGTGGTTTTCTTTTTAAGGGCAAACAAATCCAATCCCCAAACTGGGCACAGTGCTCCAGCTGCAGCCTCAATTGCCTAGTAAAGAAGAATGACCACTTTGCAGGTTGTGTGCTTGCTGGGGCTGCCCAGGATGCCCTTAGTCAACAGGTCTGCCAGGACACTGCAGGCCTGGGCTCGATATGCAAAGCTGCTCCATAACTGGGCTGTACCCAGTCTGTATGGCTGGGGATCCTTCTGCCTGCCATGCCTCCCTTGGCTTTTGGCACTTTTGAATACCTTGAGGTACCAGAACTGGGACCTGAAGCCTCTCATTATTGTTCTAACAAGCATCTGGCATGTACTGCCAAAACTTGGAACAAAGCCTTCTTTGCCTTTCACAGTCAAAGTCAATCCAAATATATAGAGAATAATGTTGTTAATATTCATTAAGAGCACATAATCCACACACAGGCAACTTTTATATATATATGCAGTGATTTGGAAGTTCAAATAAGTAAATCAAAAGCTCAGCCTGTTCTGTACCCATGAAAAAAGGTGTTAACTAAAGCTTTAATATTTTTCTTGTCATCAGCAACAAACTGCATAAATCCAGTTAATAAACTCATCAGCTTTATGCCTGACATTAATAGGAAGTGAAAATTACCTCTAGACCTATCAACGTTTACAATAGAGCACTATGAATCTTAAGTATTGTTAATGATCATTTCTTTAAACAGAAGAACAGCGCAAGCATCATTTTTATGGCTGGCACCACAAAACAGCTGAGTCTCACAGATGAGAGTCAGCATCAATAACCAAACATCGCTCCACAAAGCAGGTGGTGGGCACCTCTCTGCACTGCCTGAGACCAAACCAGCACCTGCATAAATATTAACATTATTGATATTCACATTCATATCAAAGTCCATTCAGCTCACTCAGGGCTTGGGCAAGATTCCCAGGGTCAACACAGCATTGTTACACGAAGATAATGCAAATATAGAGTAATAAGTGCAATAACATCTCAGGTATAGAACAGGGTGGAAATGCGCAGTGCTGCAAAGGAAATTGTAGTGGAGCACTGAGATCGTAAAACTCTTTGGCAAACCAACCATTGCAAGGAAGTTGCAAGGTGAGAAAGGAGTTTTTTAATAGAGTCATTGCAGCATCAAATCCCTTTTGGGTAATCTCATTTCTGTTTCTTGAATGTGTAATACAAAGCAAAGGATCCTCATGTTCTTAGACACATTTAAGATAGATCAGCGGTGTGTCCTGGCACTAGTGATCCTCTCTAACCACATAAAGATAACAGTTAGTTGTCACTGCACTTTTTGTGGAAATCACTTTTTTTCCCCCTTAATGTACAGCTGATAACTATTCTGTGGAGCCTCTGTGAATAAAAGTGTGCTCTTGGACATACACCATCTTACAACATGGAAGCATCATTTGGAAGTAAGAAAGAATTGCGGTTATTCCCTCTTGTCAAGATGTTGTAGTCATAACCATAGCCTACTCTGGCAGAAGGCAGGTGGGGCTAGATCCTCAATGGACGGGACTCAGGTAAACTTCATGCTGGAGTTAAGTCACTTGGCACCAGCTACAGCTGAAGGTCTGGTTTAAGGAATCTTGGTGGGAAGCAGAGCAATGGCCATCCCATAACGATTCATACATGCAAATCAAAGTAGTGAGGTCTAGTACTGAGTAAATAAAGATTAAATGCTCCCAGCTATCACAGCACGTTTGCAACAAGAAGCAGTCTTCAGCAGAATGAGACACATTTAAGCAATCACACTGCAGTACAGGATATGGAGCTCGTATCTTAACCTTAGGGTTGTAAACCTCAGATGGCTGAACTCCATGCTGAGCATGGAGCCCTTAGGCCTTATTAGCCCTTTCTATATAGTACATTTTATTTATGCAGACTGTGAGCTTTTTATCATGACCTTTGAGTTATGGCAAAGTAGTAAGGTTGCTCTTGTGAGCTCACAGAAGGGGTAACCAAGAAAATGGATTTCCATCTTCATTCATTTGCACGACTGTAAAAATTTCAGTACAATTGCAGGTACCTGAATAGCAAATAACCCTACCAACAGCCTCTTTACAAGAGCAGCACAAGTGGAAAACTGGTGAGGTAGGTCAAATGTCTCCTAACATGCTGGAATCTACCTTGCCTGCTGAAACGTGCTTACAATGATTTTCAGAAGTTAAACAATTCCAAAGCAACATGAAATCTTAGAAAAAGCTATGATTGAGGTTATGCACGCACAGATTTGTGGTACTCATGTTAGCTGGGCATCACAAAGCAGAATGGGCACACTGGGAAGCACAGAAAGGTGGTGCCACATATTCAAGAGCTCTTCGAGCATTGGTTCCAGCAGCAGCAGCCACCCTGGCAGCAGGCTGTTCACACAGTGCTGCTTCAGCAGCTTGCCTGTAGTGTTTATATTTGCAAATTCCTGGCTGCAAGCAGCAGGCTGCTTTTGTGATCAAAAAGGTAAGCATTAGCACAAGTGGCATATTGCATCCTATATGCATGCTTCCAAGGAAGGGGATTTTCTATTAAAAAATTAATTTGCCTTCTGAATCTCCTTCTCCCCTCCAACCTCACTCTCATCATCATGGGATTCCTAAGAAATGTATCCCAACAGGCGTCAGAGAGGGTTGTTTTGATGCTTGATGGATGTTTTGACTTTTTGGCACCATGGGAACCACTTTCCTCTCCCTGTGGATAATCTCCTGAGAAGACCTGGTGTGAAGAATGTTTCTCATAGCAGCAGGAGCATGGCAAATGCTCCCAATCTGAGAGATAAATTACTCTTTTGTTTTGCTTTCCCTAAGCACTTGCTTTATCTCAGAACTCTCCCCCTTTATAGTCTAGGCACAGCCTTGACATCTTAAATGCAAGCATTTGTAGGGGGAGCAATGCAACAAAATGAATCTTCAGATGCTTAATTTAGTTATAATGTGGTTAAAGTGATCAGTTGCTTGAGCTTTCTCACAAGGCTCTCGTTCAGCTGGAACTCTCCCAGAGGAACAGGAAGCACAATTAAAAGACGTTTGCAACCTTAAACAGTTTTTCTTAGTTCTTCAGAGACATTTAATTGGAATTATACTGCTCTCTGTAAAAGACTGGGAAGATGGAGTTTTATTTCAGGTCTTGATTTCACAGAATTGTTAATACTATTTTTCAACTCATACACTTGGGACCAAATTTCCCAGTCAAAAAGGTCAATAGCCTATAAGTCAGGGCTGTGACCCAACTGAAATCAGCAGACTTTACAACAGTTTTCACTACTTTAGGATCCAGCCTAAAGTCACAAACATAGAAAGTGCTCACCATCTTCCAGAGGGGAGCAATGGCTGTGGAAACAGCAGAATAGAACATGAGTGGAGCAATAGTGTCAAGACTTCCACTTGTCAGCAGGGTAGGTTTGCTCTTAGTTATATTTATACAATCCATTGATGGCAGGACAAGGCTTAATGGGTTAATTAAGGATAGAATTGGCACGCTCTCCCATGATAGCATTTTTAACTCAAAGCCTTTGTAGAAAGCATTCAGGATAATGCAGAGGATTTTAATATCTATTTCTCAGTAGGAATAAACTATGCTTACACTAGTTCTGACCCACATGGGTTTGGATTTAGGGCACTTCACTGAAGCTTACAGTGCAATTTTTCAAAGGTTTTAACCAGTTACTCCAGAAAAATCAGCACTTCTGCTTCAAAACCCATCCACCAGAAATTAGAAGATAAGATCTGAAAATTGGGCACAGTTCAAATCAACTGAGATGCTGCAATGAGCTCATAGCTCCTTAACCTCTGTGTTTCCAGGATTGCAATAATATGAAGCAAATAGAAATGATTAAGATGGGAAAAGGACATAAATTACAGTATTGAGATGCAGTCAAAAAGGCTACATTTAAGTATGAAAAGGAGCAGAATCCATTAAGATAGGAGTTATTTCCCAGAGGAAATGGTGGAAATTCCATGGCTTGAGAAAGTTTAGAATAGGTGAAGTTTTAGAAAAGACCCTAGAGACCTTCTTCCATTGTACTGAGGAGGGCTGCAGTGTATACGTACAATTTTAAAGTACTTTATGTCTACAGGTGTAATGCTTGTGCATGAATGATTGTTTTATCACTAGACTAGGCAAGAGTACGTCTCATGTATTTTTCCCCAAGAACATGACAACACTTCTTGCTGGACAGGTCATCATTCCCAGATTTTTTGGAGGAAGGGGACAACTAAAGAACAGGCCAGCAAGGAACAATGAAAACACTTCATTGCTTGTTCAGTTGGGAAGAATATTAGAAAGTAGAAGACCAGAAAACAGAATAGTAAGGCACAAGGATAAGTGTGCCCACTTAATTGTTCTTATTATTACACTGGCAGCCCAAGAAGAGATGGAAACCATCTGTGGCACTTCTTTTTGGGGTACTGAGATTGTGTCCTCCCTTCAAGAGGAAAAAACCCAACAAAAGAACCCTGTGGTTTTTTGTTTTTAAATAGCAATACAGTTAATGTATAAGTTACATCCGTCAGGAAAAGTCCCAGTTGAGATAATGTAATAGCAGGGTTTTTTCTGCGACAAAGATGCTTTCTAAGCAAGATGAACCTACAAGGGAAGGGTATACAGTTCTGCATTGAACTTGTCCTAGGAACTATGGAGGTCTTGTTTGTGTAGGATTTTATGGCCGGATAGCTAATACAAACTTGTTATCTTGGGAAAAGTGCACACTATTTCTTCCCCTCCTTTTTCTGGCACTGAAGACAGAGCCTTATACTGACTTTGCCCTCAGCTCTAGCAGCTCTTGTAAAATGTAAAATTCAAGCCCTTGGCTCCATTCCACTTTGCTACCTTGCAGCTGCTCCTCAAACACTTCTCTCAACCCTCTTCCTCCAAATTCACATGCCAGGCTGGGAACATGGAGTTCAGCAGCCTTGCAAGCTCCCGTCCTCTGCGTGCACGTCAAGACTGGCCAAAGCCATTTCCCATCCAGCCTTCTGCTGTGTGCCCTGCCCAGGGGGAAATATGGCTAATCCCATACTTAATATGTTCAACATGAGGACTCACACTGATGGAAAATACTGTCCTTCACAGTGACTATTTTCAAACAACTACACCAAGAGGGATAGAGAGGAGGGTGGTTTCAGACGTTTGGGATTACTGTGCAGAGATAGGGGGAAAACGTGTGTAAAGTGACAATTGATTCTTGCATCAAACCTCATTTCTAGATTACAAAGCCCAACTCATTAGCCATATAAGTATTACAATTCCTTTGCACTGAGTAAAATCCTCTATGTCATATCATACCCTATTATACCCCAATTCCACTTTAAGATTAAAAGCTTACTTGAGTAAAATGATCATAAACTAACTCTAGACTATTACAAAGAACTGCTTTCTGATTTCTCTGCTTTGGAGACAGAAATGAGGCATTTTAAAGAAATATGTATATGCCATATGCTAATGCAGAGCTCCTATGTTATAAAAATACATTTATAACAAGACTGCAACATTGTGATTGTGTTTGTGGCTCTAACATTTGGTTATTGTACCTCTACTGACTTATTAACTCTATTGTGCTTGCATCGCTAGAAATCTGAGGTAGGTTGCATGTTTGCTTAAAATGTGGGCTTTACAATAACAGTTTGCAAGTAGTTCATTGACAGAAAAGGAAAAAAAAAATCCTCCAGTATTTGCATTCTTTCCATACAGATGCAATTTGTAAAACAAGAAAGAAAAATAAGAGGTTTAGAAAAAATAAGACACCACAATATCTATATTCTATAAGTAGATAGTGGGGGTTCATAGCATCATTCAAAACAAAAAGTAGTGGCCTGACCGTTCAAGTTTCTACCTGCACTAGGTATAATATAAACAGAAAGACAGTAACTGAATTTTCAGATTACTCTCTGGAAGAACCTATATTTAAACACTGTTCGCAAGTCACCTCTGTTGTTTGGCATTACTGTGAGAAGAATAGGGAACACATTCTCTTATGTTTTAGTGATCAACAGAGATGACTGCATATTTCCAAAGAAACCTTAATATTAAAGCTAAACAGTAATAAAATATATTGAAAAGTGAGGCTTAGCCCCATCTGGAACTAGTTTTCCTTATAGTAAGACACATCCACATTTACATATTCTTTTTCTTTAAAGGGTAACATATATTTTCAACATAGTTTTAATCAAGCTGCAACGGTTGTCTCAAAATACATCCATAATGCAGTATTTTGGGATTATGTCATCCATTCAAACTGTTTCTCTTGGAAGAAAAGCAGGTAACTCAGATATTCTTGCCATTTAAGTAATTCCTCTTCTTCCTGCATGTACAGCAATACAGATCATAGCTTCCTGGACTAGATCTTACAGTACTTTTGCTCTCCAGACCACAGGAGTCAAAGAAAAAAAAATTTCACATTAAGTTCAACCAATATTAGACCATTCTATGGCAAGCAGCTTTTTTTATAACCTGTGCCAGAAACAGCTACATGGTATAATCTCTGTGCCAGAGCTGTAAAGCTGCTCTTCCTTCTCTGTCCATGACAATAAACTTTATTTTTGACCACCAACAAAAGCATCGCTGGGGTTTTCTTTTCCCATTTCTGAACGGCTTCAGGAAAAGTAAAAGTAGAAGAAAAATGAATGCTACCTTTTCCTGCTAGCCCTGCAGATTGCTGCAGCTTGCTTTATGTGGTTTAGAGTTTACTCAGAGGACAAGAATAGAAGCTGTTCCGAAACGTTCATTCAATAAAATCAGACAGCCTTGTGCAAAATATGTTTCTGTGGTACAGGGCTAAGGAGAATTACACACCTTCCTGGGGAAAAAAAAAAAAAAAAAAAAAATCATCTCCTCTTGTTTTTCTTCCATATGCATCTTAAACACGTTTCCATGGCATTTAAAGTTCTTCCATCCACCATAAATAAACAAAGCTAACCTTGGTGGTTTTCCATGATTTTTTCCTCCTCCTCTGTTGGAGCCAGCTGTGGAAAGGCCCACATGCTGGCTGCTCTGTGGAAGACCCAGGACTCCCCTAGCAGCCTGCAGACCAGCAATTGGCTGGAGCCATAGGCAGCTGTGCAGATGGCTTGTGTCCAGTCTGCCCAAAGTGGCCGGCTTGTTCTTTGGAAAGTCATTTCCTCTGGATGCATTTGTAGTTTTAGGTAACTGGCACACAAGCCCTCTGTTCAAAAGTTAAACTCCAAGAAGACCCTGTCGTCACACTGATGCAAGCCCTGTTTGCCACAAGTTTCTCTTCTTACCTCTCTCTCCTCCCTCCCCAATAATGCTACTTTGTTTTGTGAGGGTTACTGGACAATGCTGTCTACAAGGTAGGCTCTAGGTCTTTAGAATGCAACTCTTAGGAGGAAAAAAAAAAAAAAAGTAGTACATTTTATTGTCAAGTTGCTCTGTAAAATTAAAGTCACCCTGTTACTAGAAACTGCTGCTGATAATAATGAAGTCCTCAGGCTTCCTTCCTCTTCAGTTAACACAGTCTTTAGGCAGTGCCCAAATCTTCCTTAAGCTGCTGTCTTCCCTTTCAAAACTTCCTGATGCTGGTTCTTAACTGGCCCACAAAGACACTCAAGTCTTAAAATACAACTGCCTCCTTCTAAAGCCTCATTGGTTTGTGAAAATTTTACAAAAACTGCAGCGTACATACAGCTTCATTTATGGAAAATTGAACACGAGAGCTGGCCACATGCACAGTTCCGAAATAACACACAGAACTTACTGAAAAATAGGGGAGAAAAACAGAATCAATGGGTAGTGTGTGCATGCATGCCTGTGAGAGGTGGGGGTAGGAAGGTATGTTGAAAGGTTTGGCGTTTTTTTCTCTATTAACAGTGGCCATTTTCCATGAAAGTTGTGTGTTACCTGTTTGTGCCAGTATTGGAGAAAAAAATAAATAAAAAAATTGAAGTCATTGACTCATCCACTCAGCTGATTCACTGAACTAGGGACAAAAAGAATTTGGACAGAATTTTTGTATCGACTTTATAAGAACTGTGGCTATGCTAAAGGCAATATACCCTATGTAAGTTTATAGGCACAGTGGATGGTTTCTTTCTACTGATGCACTTTTTCCCTATTCACACCAAAGTAATTCAAATAAATAGGGCAAAACTTTCCCAGTAACAAAAGAGAAAAGAAAACTTATATCATTATTCTTACTGCAACAGCCTGGAAATTGACTTTATTGCACATACTCATTGGGTGATATTTGGGAGACTAGAATGCTTGATAAAAATATTGTCAACACTGAAACATTTGATTTATATGGCTCTTTCCATAACAATTACATGATTTTTAAATTAAACCACATTTCCCCACCAAGTAGACTGCGACCTTTTTTAGTCTTCTTCCATATCATTTTTCTCCAAAATGTCTGTCTTTGTAATGTGTCGATCATTAGAATAATGCATATTTGATGAAAACGTGCAATAAATAAAATTTTGGACATTATTTCCAGTCACTGATTGATGTCCATATTATTTTGTCTGCTGTATTTAACTGACATGTCTCAATTTTTCCAATATCTGAGGGGCACATACAGTATAGTAATGGAAAATTCAGATCACCTATTTTCAGTTTCTCTTATGGAAATAAAAGATTTACTAAGTTGTAATTCTGTACCAGGAAAAACAGTGTAATTCACCTGAAAATCCAAGCTCACCAATTTTCACACACCAGAACATACAGTCTATCAAACAAGAATCTGTCTGGTTTTCATGTTTTTACAAACACTGCTTCATTTAGGGAACACAGAGAAACTGAAAACAGCATCGCTCTGTTTGCGATGGTAGATGCATAACTGGACGTGATAACTTTAAGATTTGTTGGTCACCAAGAGGTTTGTCTTCAACCTGAGTTGTCAGATGCCTCACGAGCAGAACGAGCTTTGTTTGTCTGTAAAGTGACAGGCTGAAGTTAAATATAGGGTGGTTTTAATTTGCCCATTGAGATGATTTTAATTATGTTTTCTCCTAAGTTAGAGCTCCTTTTGCCCATCTTCCTGTGCAAGTCACCTTCTGCAGCTTTGATTTTCTCTGAGTTAATGCTGGTAAGATGATATATCTTGAAAAGTGACTGCTAACTGAGTGAAACGGGCTCCTTCCTTAAGGGCACAGAAAGAGTATGGGTAAAGCTTTGTAACTCTTGTGTTTTGCAGAACAAAATTGCAAAGAGGGGAAAGGAAGAATTGGGGGGTGAGGAAAGTATGTTTTTGTGTGACAGGACTTCTACAACTCTGCAGACTTTGCATCTGCTGTCAACAGTTGCCTAAAGCATATGACTGCTTGCAGCTTCTCCCCAATCCAGTTAATTTCAAAATGGTGACTATTTAGGACAGAAGCTTTTATAACCAGGCTGTTATACATGGGTTAAGGGATTTAAACAAAAAACCTGTCTGATTTATCCTTTCACCTATCATCTAGAGCAACTATTTTACCTGACTGATATTCCAGACCTTTTCCAGGTAACTCTTGTAACAAGAAATAAACTGCAAGCAGCATTTTTTTTTTTTTTTTTTGGCCATCCATCTAATATTTTGTACCCAATCATTTTTGTACGGGGCTTTTAGTGCAAGTAAATCAATACTGACAAACTTTTGAGAACATGCATTACATGACTCAGCCGAGCACTGAACATATCAGCCTTTTTTTCTGCTAAAGCTTCCTTCACTCAACAGGATGAAGAGTGCCTGGATTAAAAGCATAACTAAGTTACATTTATTTTGTTACACCAAGAACTGGCTTTGTAGCATAAACATCAAAGACCTAATGGACATGCTCCATTTTTTTTTTGGAGCTTGTATATTAAAAAACCCTAATACTTCTGGGTATTACATTATCTTTGCAACTTGCAAATGAACAGTAGTATAGTCCTTAAAAAGTTTGCATCCCTAAAGTTTGCCCAGGCACTCTGCAAGTATGAATCAGAGCAGCTCTTCAGTAATAGAACATAGTGGAAAACAGGGGAACAGGAATGCTGTGTTTGAAAATGAAAGAGAAAAAACGATGTGTGTTTTCTCATTAGAAAGAAGTAAAATTGTCTGTTTTGGCATAGAAAAACCTATATTTACTGAACTTCATGCTACAGATGCTCAGGCAAGTCTCAGACCTGATCCTACAGCTGAAGAACTGTACAAAGAACAGGTAATCCTCACACTGTTAAAAATAACAGCCTAAGGAGGCTTATTAGGTCACCTTGATAGAAAGATATAGAGATGATTTCAGTTGTTTTATTTTGTTATTGGTTTTTTTGTGTTTTTTTTTTTTTTCTTCCCCCAAATGAATGTGAAGTATAGAGGGCAAGAAAAGTTAATGCTCAACATGAGACTGGAGCTAGGGATCAATACATTAGCAGGATCTACAGACCTACTCAAAGCAGAATAAAACAGATAATTTGTCTAGGACTCCCCTGCAAAAAAAAGCTTGAGAAGTCAGGTGTCCAAGTGGGAGACCTTCATGTCATTATAACATGGTGTACTAACAACATTCTCCTAGTCTCTCTACCCTTAAATCAATTTTACTAGGTCATTGATTGATGACTGTCCAGAAAGCTTCCAATTTCTTGGCTACTTCAACCAAGGTACTGTAAAAAAATGTCTTTTTTATTTTAGTCTATTTAATGTCAGTACACATGCATGCAGAGTAAGTCTGTAAAACTAGGCCGCAGAAATTGAGTCACTGATGTGCCTTTATGGAATATTTTTCAAAAGTGATGGCAGTCGTTATATCTTCAATGTATGCAACAGTCCAAACGGCCAAATAGTTTGAAGGAAAATACTGTGAGAAAGACTAATTTTGAACAAATTCAGTCACTGCCCCCAGTAACAAAGGTCTTAAAGCAAACCATAACTTTCAGGTTTAGCCATAATGAAACATCACACCTCAGGCCACGATGAGCCACAAAACCTCAGCTGAGGTTATGATACTCTAGGTGCGTGCCTACAGAGCGCAGATTTGTTAACTCATGTTACGATAACTATTACTTGGAAGAATTTTATTTCTAGTGATGAGAGACTTTATAGAGGATGGAAAAGAGAGATAGGTATCTGTATACTTATGTGAAGAAAAATGAAAAGTTAGTTAGCTAAGACTAATGAACATTATTAAGAAAGAGACTAACATCTCCTATGTAAGGGCTCTGTTGATAGGAAAACTTTTCCTTTCTCCATTACTGCACAATAGTTTCTACATTACCCAACAAACAAAAAATGCTTAGCCTCTAATTTCAGAAATTCCACGGAAGTGCTGAACATCCATGCCAGATATTCCTTGCACCCCCCAGCAAATCAGGATTAAATATTTCTTCCAAGATGTTTGTCAAGTGCCTAATCATCTGAATAGGGACGAAAAAGAAAGCAGAGACTTCAAAAGATAAACAGCTGTGATAAGCACCTTTCTCAGTGCCCCAAAGGTACATTTTATGGGACCTTGCCTCTATCCTGCAAAACAAAGTGCTAAAGTCAAAGCATCAGGCCTAAAACCCTCAAGCAGAGCCTATTCAGTGAAACACTGGGTTCCTTTTACACAAAATAAATGAACATCATTGGTCATAGCCAGCACAGGTTCATGAAGGGAAAGTCCTGCTTAACTAACTTAATTTCCTTTTATGATGAGGTCACCCACCTAGGCAATTAAGGGAAGCCAGTAGATGTGTTTTTTCTGGACTTGAGCAAAGTTTTTTTTGTTACAGTTTCTCACAGTAACTTTCTGAACAAAACATCCAGCATACTGCTAGAGAAGTCCATAGTACCTCGTGTGAGAAATTGGTTGATGGGTCGGGCTCAGAGAGCCATCATAAATGGAGTTACCTCAGGCTGGTGGCCAGTCACCAGTGGGGTTCCCCAAGGCTCAGTTTTAGCGCCAGTGCTCTTTAATGTTTTTATGAATGATCTGGGTGCAGGAATTGAATGTACATTAGGTACATTTGCCGATGATACTAAACTAGGAAGAGCTGTGGACTCCCTTGAGGGTAGAGGGGTCTAATCTACAGGGAGATTGGGGTAGACCAGAGAGCTGGGCAATTACCAACTGTATGAAATCTAACAAGAGCAAGTGCTGGATTCTCCAGCTGGGATGGAGCAATCCTGGTTATACATATAAAACATTGGACAAGAGGCTGGAGAGCAGCCCCGTGGAAAGAGATCAGGGGGTTTGGGTTGATGGCAAGTTGAATACGAGTCAACAGTGTGCTCTGGCAGACAAAAGTGCCAACTGCGCCCTGAGATACAACAAGCACAGGATAGCTAGGTGGTCAAGGGAGGTGACTATCCCACTCTACACTGCCCTGGTGTAGCCCCACCTCGAGTACTATGTGTAGTTTTGGGCACCTCAATATAAGAAGGACATCAAACTATGAGAGTGTCCAGAGGAGGGCAACCAAGATAGCAAAAGGCCTCAAGGGCAAGACTTATGGGAGTGGCTAAGGCTACTTGGTTTGTACAGCTCGGAGAAGAGAAGGGTGACCTCATGTCAGTCTAGAGCTTCCTCAAGGAAGGTAGCAGAGGAAGAGGTGCTGATCTCTCTCTGGTGACCAGTGATAGGACACAAGGAAGTGGAATGAAGCTGCGTCAGGGGAAGTTCAGATTGGACATTAGGAAGAAGTTCTTCACCGAGAGTGTGTTTGGTCACTGGAACAGGCTCCCCAGGAAGTGGTCATGGCACCAAGCCTGTCAGTTTGAGGAGTGTCTGGATGATGCTCTTAGTCATATAATTTAGTTTTAGGTAATCCTGCAAGGAGCTGGACTTGATGATCCTTATGGGTCCCTTGCAACTTGAGATGTTCTATAATTCTGTTGCCAAGACAGAACAGCAAGGTTTTGTATCTTGAATAGCAGAACTACCTGGGGAAGAGGGATGACAAAAGGAAGGGGCAAGGTGAGATTGGCAACAGAGGGGTTGAAAACCTAGATGACCTGCTTGGTTTAAATGGCTTGTGGTTTCCTGCTCTCCAAGTAGGTGCTTTGATTACCCTGCTATTGATGTAGCTGGGGGCAAGGATAAGGAGGAGAAGATGCAAGCAACATTCCTCCTCTCTCTGTGAGGAACTTCAGGAAACGTTTTTGAAAATCCTGAAGGAGTTTCCCAGGACAGAAACACTGCTTCCAGCACTAGTCTACAACTCAATTCAACATTTGTTGTTTAATCGCACTGCAACTGAGGCCCAAAGAAATGAAGCAGACATTTTACTTCACAGCCAAAGGAAATTTAGAAATAATTGGGCTATTGAAATTGCTGTTTGTTAGGATTCTTTTTGGTTTTTTGGACTAGTTTGAGTTTATGTGTACATCTTCAATTTGTGTAATATAGTCAAGAGCTATGCGAAAAATAAGGATTTGTTCAGGATAAAAATATTTTCCTCTGGGAAATTTAGCAGACCCAATATTTAGCTTTCTGGTGGAATTTTTATAATGATGGATTTTTTCTTAGAATTATGCAAAAAAAAAAAAAGAGGAGGAATAGTTTTCTTAGCACATTTCAACATATATTAGAAATGGAGCACTGTTTGTCTTTGATTACATAAAGAAAGAAGACAAAGGTGAGGATGAAGAACAACTGTCAGAAGCATAGTAAAAGTATGTACCATACACAAGTAATTATTCATAAATGAAGGAGGCCTTGCACCAGAATTAAAAAATCTCCAACCCTTTTTCTTTTTAACCTTACTACAGATGATACATCAAAATGTCTTCTGGCCTAGTGTCTTGCACCAATTCTCTTCCTCTAGTCTTTAAGAAGCAGCTAAGACATTAGTAGGTACAACTTTTGTAGGTTAAGCATTGCATATATACTGTCAGAGAGCTGAAGACTGTCAAAAAAAGCTTAAGACATTTATTAGCCTTGTCCAATAACGTAATATCTTCTTCAGCAGAGAATGCCAAATATATTTCTGAGAGTACTTTAGACAGCATACATTTGTCATAGTTCTCCTCTGTTTTCTTTTTAATGAATCATTTTTAGCACCCCCTTCCAGATGGAAACACACAACAAAAATCTAACATAGCTTTGTAGGATTTCAGTTCATGGGTTGTGTATTACTTTGTATTTTCAAGCTTCCCCTGCAGAACAATGAACCATAAACCAAAGTAATACCTTTCCTTCTCCCTCAAAGTACTTCCTATCCTGCTGTTTCAACTAGAAGTGGAATAAAATATTTAAACAAGCAAATGAACAGAGAAGGAGGAAGTACAATAAGGCTAAACACGAGAGCTCCTCTTACAGCAATTTCAACATTACCAAATGGTCCATTACCAATGGCAAGCTTCCCCCATACATCAGAGTTCTCCATTGCATATCCATCTACATGCATGCACATATGAAACCAGAAGGAAGCAGCAGCTTTTTTAGGAATGAAAGCTGGTGTCTCAGCCCACGAGACAAAGGTATACAGCAATGCTGGTACTTAGCAGAAAAATAACTGGAAGCAGACAAAGTATACTCTACGTATAAAAATGCCTTTTGAGGAGTGCAAAAAGCACTAGATAAATAACATTGCAATAGTATTATAATTCTAATTTTTAAATTGGGGGGAAGCATAGGTACAAAAGACTACATGATCCTCCCAATGTTGCACAGAAGCTGTTCTAAATAAATATCTGTATAAAACTAAGTGTATATCCACGTACAAAGTGCCAGCAGTAAGTGACTCTTGGAAGAGTGTTTCAAAGACACCCCAGGTCCTACGTAATGTCAACACTGGCTAAACCTGCCTGGGTGCAAGTCAGTGGCAGCAGGCACAGACTACTTTCCCCTACTGAGCCCTACAGTTACTCTAAATCCATACAACTTCTTTGGCTTAGAGATTGTAGACTAAAGGCATTATCACCACATGACTTTGTTACTTCCCAGGTCATGAAGATGCAAGAACTAGAGGGAGGAAGAAAAACATTTCTCAAATTTCCAGTGCAGTCAACATGTCCTTTATAAACCTAGGCTGTTGGAACTTTTTTTAGTTATGTTTTATTTCAACACTCATTTTCTTCACTCTTTTTGGATAATTTCTCCATGTCAGATATCAAAATACAAACATTTGCCTTTTCATTTTGACCTACATCCTTCTAAGCCTCCATCATTCAGCTAGAAAACAGGCAGTTTCTTATAGCTCATCTAAATCTAGGGAGATGAATCAAGGGGTAGAGAAAAAAAAAAGCACAAAGGATCAGACTTTAGTATGCTTCAGCGCAACAAACATTTAAATAGTGGGAAGAGACAGGATGAGAGAACAACGTAACCAGCACTGAACTTTTTTGCCAACACCTATGTTTTCCTGTGATCAGAGATCTTCATGATAAAGGACAATTTCTTTAACACTTTCAGTTTCCCAGTGAATACTTCAAAGCTTAAGCTTGATGATGCCTACACCACGCATTTTCTCCCCGACTCAGATCTCAAACTGGAGATACCAGCTAGCATGGCCCCTTCAGAATAGCAATGTTTCTGCCATGTTGGCAGTGTCCAAGCCAGAAAGACGTGAAAAGGAGATGCAATTCTCCACCTGCCAAAAACTAGAACTGATGTGGCATCTGTAGGTGGATCTGATTTTTCTGTCTTGAAACCAGTGAATTAAGAGCATTTCAGGAGCTCAAAAAGAGAAGAGATTTAAGGACCAGATGCATCAGTACATTGGGAAGAGAACTCAAAAAATCTTTCACCCCCACTTAGGTCTGCCTGCTGCTGGTATGGAAAATGCTTTATGTATTTTGACTTCACACAAAACATCAGCTAAACCCACAGTCGAACCTCCTGCCCAGCTGATATTTGCCTTTTGCCAGTGATACATTTGCACGTTCTGCCATGGCAGCGCTACATGAGCTTGCTGTACATTTGCTATCTCTTGCCTATGCTAAAGTTGCCTTGAAAGATTAATAGGGCTCCATTCTTCAGCACTGTCATTTCAGCACCTTTTATAAAGGTCACACGCACTTAAAAGTGAGGCAGTTAGAAAACAGTTAAGCATCTCTGGCAGAATGACTTTTAGGTCACAGGATACAGAGGGCCTCAGCTCTGGTGTGCGTCACTCCCATAAAAAATAATAGTAACTTACTGATAACTAAAATTGGTATAATAATTCATGCATGCAAATTAAATAGAAAACAGAAGTATTTTAGGAGGGTAACATCCATTATTATAACACTGTATGTGCCCGAGACAAAGCTGACAATTTTCATGGCCATTTTCACTATAGTCATGACAAAAATATTACATTTTATGGTTTGTCGCAGATTAATGATAAAATACTTTTAAGTACAGTTTTAATATTAAGAAATTAGCAGAGATTTAATGGTCCTTCTGTAGCTGAGTTAAGCAAAAGAAAAAAGCCCTTGAACAACTACAAACATCAGCTTGTGACCTGTGCCTTATTAATTCCTTTCACACAGCTAGAAAGTGGGTGAAGCAAAGACAGCATCCAGCAAACAAGTGCCTTTGTGTGAAGATTGATTTTTTCTCTCTTTTTTTTGTTTTGTTCTTAATGCAGAATGTGAATAGAATCCACAGAACCAGAATCCCAATAATGTGAATTGACCCACCCTAGGTTTTATTCTGGGGGGAGGAAGTCTGTCACCCAAAGTGAAACACAGGGATGTAATGCAGAACACGTGGAAAGCAGACAAGCCCCAATTCATTGTGGTAACTGTTAGCACTTTTTCCATCTTCAGAAGATCGCGTTGGTGTCATTCACAAGGAAACAGTAGAAAAATGTTGAGGTGAAATAAAAATTTTGCCTCCCTCAACACTGAAGTGTCATTTACAACTACATACTTGACAGTGCAGCATTCCTATCTGTCAGCTGAGAGAGTTATGCCAATTGCAGCTTCAGGGTTTAGCTTCGCCTACCAACAATCCGGTGAAAAGTATGCGGCTCCTTTTCAGTAGGGTTAGCAAAATAACCTCTACAGAGGTTTCCACCTCAAAGGCCACAGGGTTTCTGAAGACAGCAACTTCCCTGTGACTGCAGCGATCAGCCATCAAACTGGTGACTGCCTGCTTAGCTATCACATTTAGGATTTCCAGAGATTTGGCAGCTCTGTTTTGGAGACATGGAAACCACAGCATCCTCTGAGCACCATTGTAGCTGAGTGAATCATATAGAATTAGTGGTTGCAAGTCCTAAATCTGCATAGGAAAACCCTTGGGCCTTCACCTATAGCCTCTGAAAGTACAACACCCCCAAAATAACAGGAATTTACATCTTTCAACAGCCTTACATATTAAGACAATCTCTATGTTTCTGGATAAATGAAGGCAGGAGGAGATCCAGGTCATTCAAATCTGTGTCTTATCCATTCTGGTTATGATAGACCATGTTAGAGTTTACCTTAAATGTCTATTTTAATGCTTCTGCTTTTGATTCAGCACCAAAGAGGTGCTTGATAGCACCTGAATTCTTTGTTCATTAGAAAATTTTGATTTGCTGAGGAGGGAAGAGGATGGAGACGACACTTCCTTTGGATCAGGCTTCCAACAAGGAGGAACCGAACAGAGAAGGGAGCATGAGGAACTCAGAAAGGTTCCTCACTCCGCAGGTGGATTTTTACAGAAAAGCTATAGAGGCAAAACAACCAACTAGACATCTTTGCCTGACTCCAAGCAAGGGACTGAACCTGATCCTCCCACAAACTTACTGCCTGCTTTAGCAGCAGGATCGTGGTTGCTTATGTAGAAATTTGTGGAGAGACAAGTGCAGAAGTTAAGCAGTTCCACATCCACCTGAGTTGTAGGACAGTGACTACAGATGGATTTATGTGTCCCAAATGATTAACACAACCCATACACTAACAGCTATTCTAGCACATGTGGTTCTCCGTGTAAAATATGGATGATGGCATCCTTATTTTACAGGCTTTAGGATTTTAGGAATTCTGCTCACAGGAGCCAGTTTTACTGCAACAATTTAAATTTCTTACAAGTATTTGCATGTACGTGTTGCCACTGTATTATGGGAGTGATTAATAAGAAGTTTTATGCACTTGGATATTGTAGTATGCATCCTTCATAAGGTGCTTTCATCCTGCCTAAGAACTCCGGATAAGATTGAGTCTAGTGGGACATATTATAATTTAAAAAAATCTATCATTTTGTGCAGTTATACTTATGTTCTTAAGCTAGATTAAAACACAGTTCAACAGATTCTTATCATGGACATCACTGATTTGAAGTACAGCCAGGTCAGGTCCCTGCTGCTGTACTTTTCCCCATCATTGATTTTTTTCCCAGGGAAGAGAGAAATATTGAAATACAGTACTTGAACAGAGCTCAGTGTGAGGGAGCACAGGGAGGCACTGGATGGAAGGGAAGCAAAGGAAGGCCAGGATGAAAATTAAGGAAGAGAGACATTCAACGAGTAACAGGCAAAGCGTCAAATTATTTTGCTATATACTGATTTAAGCCACGCTAAACAAGCACTTCCAGTTCTGAAATTCACTTATGTACAGCAGTACTAGTAAATCAGGTAATTCAAGTGTTTGCACAAAAAGGACGTGCAAAAGGATTGAAGGCATCAGCAGTCATGAATGCAGATATTCTAATGCACAGACAAAGAACATCCCCCCCCTGCACACACTGTTTGCTCACTCCAGACAGGAACGTGACACCTGCTCCATGAGAAAGCTCTGCACCAGCCCCTGTATTTCAAGGCAAATGCTGTGGGTCAGCCAGCTAGTTAAAGCCAGCAAGCAGTTAAAGTGCTGTAAATCCTCAAATAAGTCCATAATAATTTACCCATCTCCCCTCTTCACATAGAAGATGGTTCAGAAGTTACTAAAATTAAAGGCTAAGGCTTCAAAATCTTTCCCTTCTTTTGGAAAAAAGGGGAGAACCCCACCCCACAAACTGTAGAGCCAAGCTGATGCACTCAAAATGGAATCCCAGTTTTCAGAGGCTGGACGTTCAGGACTTTTGGAAGATTCAGCCCACTTACGAGAGTCAAGCTGGGTGTTCTAAAGCAGCTAAAGTCACTAGTTATTTTGGAATTTTTATGATCAGAGGCTGCAGTCAGCATGGCTGTGCCACAGCCTCCTGAGTCTGGTCAGGTCAAAACATCAATGGAACTCACAGCTGGTTCTTGAACTGCCCATTACAGCTTGTCCTCAGGGCCCCCCTACACCAAGCCTCTGCTTCCAAGAAAGCCTGCTACACAAAAGCCCACTGCCTGCTACTCCGGCCCCCTCCTCAGTCCTACAATGACTGTGTTCATCTTTCAGAAAGGTAGTCCCCCTCCAAGTCACAGAATGATAGAATAGTTAGGGTTGGAAGGCACCTTTAAAGGTCATCTAGTCCAAGCCCCCTTCAATGAGCGAGGACATCTTCAACTGGATCAGGTTGCTCAGAGCCCCATCCAGCCTGACCTTGGATGTTTCCAGGGATGAGGCATCTACCACCTCTCTGGGCAACCTCTTCCAGTGTCTCACAATCCTTATAGTGAAGAATTTCTTCCTCGTATCTAATCTAAATCTACCCTCTTTCAGTTTAAAGCTATTACCCCTTGTCCTACCACTGCATGCCATTGTAAAAAGTCCCTCTCCAGCTTTCTTGTAGACCTCTTTCAAGTACTGGAGGAGGCTGCTATGAGGTCCACAGAGCCTTCTCTTCTCCAGGCTAAACAACCCCACCTCTCTCATCCTATCATAGGAGAGGTGTTCCATCCCTCTGATCATTTTTGTGGCCCTCCTCTGAACTTGCTCCAACAGATCCATGTCTTTCCTGTGCTGAGGGCTCCAGAGCTGGCTGCAACACTCCAGGTGAGGTCTCACCAGAGCAGAGGGGTAGAACCCCTCCCTTGACCTGCTGGTCACATTTCTTTTGATGCAGCCAAGGACACAGTTGGCTTTCTGGACTGAAAGCACACATTGCTGGGTCACGTCCAGTTTTTCATCTACCATTACCCCCAAGTCTTCTCAGCAGGCCCCCACCCTGTATTGATACTGGGGGTTGCCCTGACCCAGGTGCAGGACCTTGCACTTGGTCGTATGGGAACTTTGTGAGGATCACATGGTGCCACTTCTTGAGCTTGTCCAGGTCCCTCTGGATGGCACTGCATCCCTCAGGCATGTCAACTGCATCACTCAACTTAGTGTCATCTACAAACTTGCTGAGAATGCAGCCGACTCCATTGTCTATGTCACTGATGAAGGTATCAAACAGCACTGGTCCCAACACAGACCCCTGAAAGACACTACTCATCACTGATCTCCATCTGAACATTGATCTGTTGACCACTACACTCTGCATGTAACCATCCAGCCAATTCCTCATCCACCAAACAGGCCATCCATCAAATCCATTCAGCCTCAGACCCAACAATCTGCATCTAGTCTTCCCACCAGGTTTTTGTTGCTTGCTCCTAAATTGTAGGATTTTGAAAATTTTAGACAGCCCTGGGTGCCAGTATCACACTCATTAGAAAAAATGCAGATGCTGCTGTCAAGGTCTTGGATATGATCTATGAATACCTGTATAAACACAGCATGCTGAGGTAGAAATGAATGCTCTGGTCACTTAAAGAGAGGTAACACTACCAACTGCAGAAATATTACAGCACCACATTATTTAGGTTATATCAACCATAATTTGATTGAATAAGACTTTCAGAGTAATTAAAAAAAAATTTTAAAAAAAGTGAGTTTCCACATGTCACTTAACAGACAGCCAGCTTCTCCAGTTCATATTCCCAAAAGACCAAGCAGAACAGGTTATCAGCTTCAGCTCTCTCTGCCAGGCTGTAGCAGCTCACCAAGACTCAACACTGCTAAGAATTGCAGGGAATTTTATGTAGAGCCAGTCTAACGTACCCATGTGCTGCAGGTAAACAAACATATCTCTACCTGTCCCTCATTCACATGGAAACACCAGAGGGTTTGGTAGATGAACCACTAGCACAAATTGTGCCCCAGACTTATCACGCACATGCTAGGATCTCTTTCAAACCACAATATTAGGGGTCTTCCATCATATACCCAGACCAGCCATTGAAATACAGTACACATCCATGAAACAGATGCAGAGCTAGTGTTACACATATCCTGTTCTGAGAAAAGTGTTCTTTCTGCCCTCTCATCTCTTCTTCAAGGCAGGAAGGCTTCAGTAGCCTTAGTCTTCTTTACCTGCCCTTTTCCTCCTTTACAAGGTCTTCCACATATACTTTTAGTTAAAAGACACAACCTGTTATTCATTAAAAAAAAAAAAAAACAGAGCACTACCACACTGAGCAGAAAACATACCCATGTCAGAAAGCTACAGTCAGTTATGAAAAAAATAACTAAAAGACAAATCCACTAGAAGCACTTACCACAAACACAAAGAATCCCAGACTGCCAGGTTTTGCTGCTTTCCTCAGAAGCATTACTACTCCTTGATACTCGCAGCAGGTCTACAGAAACGTCTCAGTCAGCCTTTCTTAACATCTACTGCATGAGGAATAACACAGCATAGAAGCACATGAGTGATTTGATTGTGATTATAAACAGATGCCTTTAGCAGAGAGGTGTGGCAAGGTACCAGATTTCTGGAATTAAGGGAGCAACCATGTTGCTCAGTGTATGGTTTGCATTGAAAAACACAAGTCTACCTGTTTTGGAGACAAGGAGGAGATGAATATGGTGTCCCCTTCATGTGCATATAACAAGGGTTGACTTAAACATAGTGCATAAACCCTCTTCCATAGCATTTAGAGGCAAGGAATAGAAGTTGTGTTGTGCTTCTTGGGGGTCTTACAGTGAACAGGTAGGACAATCCGAGTGTGACAACAGGGTCAAACAGTAGCAGCACTATAGATATGAAATTAGTGTTTGAACTACCAGGGTAATACATTTCTGCCTTAGATTCTGATCTTGTAAAGACTTATGCAGGAACTTAGCTTTAAGCACAGACAAAGTGCCACTGCTTTCAATAGAGCTATTCATGTATTTAAAGGCCTGGAGCTTTAGAGTGCTGATTCCTTGGGTCTGGGATTTATAGCACCAGTAATTCTCAAGAAAGGCACAATCACTTGTCTGGTCTTATTTATACCAACATTTCTTCCAGGTGGAGGGAATTCCTTTAGAACAGAAATTACTTATACTGAAAAGCCAAATGATCTTTTTGTAATACTGCGATAGCCTGCAACCAAAATAGGACTCTCAAACTGACAAAAGATCAAGACCACTGACATAAAATTGGATTAACATGAAAGAACATTGGCTTGGTTTAATTTCCCCATTTCTTCCAAAAATGGCCCATTATAGCTAATAATTTAAAAGGATGGTTAGCATTCCAAAATGCTAACAGAAGAAACATGTAACAAATAAAATACAGAAACATTTATTTCCAACACAGTAAGAAGGACTCCAGTGACAAGATTACTTCAGTAGTTTTCTGCTTTATTATGTCACCTACACCTGCATTGACAGTTGTAGCTGGGGACCTGCGAGGTAAAAGGATACACATCAATTTATTCTCGCTTTTTTACTTCACTTTATTGAGTTTAAAATTCACAGGAAGTTCTTCCACCTAATGATTTTCTTGAAAAGCAAATTTTTGGGGAACATATGGGAGGCATTTCCCATTAGCCAGGTTTGCTGCCATTTTCCTTCCACCTTTGGGATGTAACTAATTTGGCTGCATGATAAGGGATTGATTTTGCAACTCTCTGTACTGTTACTCCATCCCCACAGCTAAAAGCGATGCCTTATTTCAGCCATCTCCAGGCTGGAGGATGCAACTCCAGTGGTTGCCTACTCAAACGTCACAGTGTAAACCAGACGGTGGAAACGTGTATGGTGTGGACTATCACACCATGTTTTAAAAAAGAACCAATCCAGTGGGAAAAAAAATTTGGTGGTTAGTATTCTACCCCAGCTGCAGCAGCCCCAAATTACATTAACAATTTCTATGGATAATCCATTTTTCATCTGTCATTCTAGCAGAAACGTATCTGATAACTGGAATGAAGACAATCTCTTCTGCCCACTGTATTTTCCAGTAACTTTAATATTTCTATTAAAAAGAAACCCGAGGTAAGAATTACTTTATAAGCAAATACCAAGTCACACAAACCAAAAATATTGCACAATTTGTGCTGATAAAGTCTGGGCAGTAGTTTATTGACTCCAGAAGGCTTCACCATGAAAGTTAACGTTTAATTCTCAGGGGACAAAATATTTCTCATTTCTCAAAATACCTCTTTTTACATTTTAACTTGACGAAACCTATCCCCAAACTCTGTTCTCAGCAACTTTTGTGTCAGAGACAGAGTGATAGCCGTTGAAAGCTCCATTCCTCGCTCTAACAAGGTTAATCACTTTAACAACTTCCATGACATTTGCCAGTGCTAGTACCTTCCCGCATGAGGCTTTTCGGTGCCTCATTCACTGAAAAGGTAGGAAGTTCACTCCATATTTCTTTTTAAGTAAACCAATAAAACTGTTGACTCCCCCTCCACGCAGCTGGAGAACCGTCAGTCACCACAGCTGTTATTTTGTCAAAGCCACCAAAGCAATTCACAGTGCCCTTCACAGGATTAAAAATAAAATCTTTTTTATGGTGCCGTGCAGGGATAACAGCCTCAGCCATTCCTCATGAACCTTAAAATCCTTGTTAATCATATAAAAAATATCAACAGTTGATTTAAAGTACAGCAGTTACCTCTGCACTTTTCACCAAGTGCCAAAGAATAAACAACTCCATTATCCATTTCCAGTTTCAGATTTTCAGTCAAAATCACACATATAGCTAACTCAGGTGACATTTGTCATGAAAGGGACACAGATTCAATTTCTGTTGTTGTTACTGGTACTTTCTCATCTTCAGGCGCTGTGACAGATGCTACAGCATTGCTATATGACAAATTCTGCATCAGCTAAATCTATTCTTTGGCTATGCGACTGATATATTTTACAACGTTACATGCACTAGTTTTCTGGCATGAAGTCCTGGCTTCATTGAAGCCAAAGGCAAAAATCCCATATCCTTCAAATCTTGAACAGAACCAGGCTTTCACCTCTGGACTATGCCACCCCCATATTGTTGAACCCCCCACTCTGAAGCGAGAGCATCTCTGTTACTGACAAACAAGCTCAGATTCCTCTCCATTCATTAGATTTCTCCAGTCTTAACGAAAATAACCTGGCACAGTGTGCTGGAGACCTTCTGTCCGTGAGTAACAGGTCCAGTAGATCTGGGCTACAGCAGTTCAAGATGTATGTTTTTTCCTCTCTTGGTGCTACAGCTGTCTAAAAGCTCTTATTTTACTTTATGCTTTCGATAGCTGTGACTCGCTGCACCCTGTCTGTAATAACTTTGCTCCGTTGTAAAGCAATGATGGCCATTCAGCTGTTTAATGACCTTGCCCACAGCTAGTCTCTATTGGGTTATTAGAAACCAACCTTAGGAGCAAACCCACATTTCCCTCCGATTTGACAGGGCGAATGATGGCCGAGTTATCAGGCTGTCTAAAATCTTACTGCAACCCGGAAAATGCCTTCTTAGCATATATCATAACCACAGATGTCTTAGTGAGTAAGGAAATGAGCTCTAGAGTAAACACTCTCGCTGAAGTTTGCCCACCCCTGTCAACATTTGTTTAAAAATATGTCGACATTTTGGACAAGGTTATAAAGATTTCCCCTATGAACAGAAAAAAATGTGCTGGATGAAACTGTGAGTGCCAATTCTGTTTCCATTTTCATCCTCCCCCATTTTTTGGCCTGTGGCTCACTTCTGAGAATGCCGGAGAAGAAAAGGAAAGGTCACCAGAATAGCAATAGGTTACACAAAGAGGGAAGCAGTGTGATGTGCTGCACACCAGCAGCCAGAAAAGGATGTAAAAGGGAGTGAGGACTTCATCTGAGACTGGACCTGTACTGTGAATCCTTGAACCCTGGCTGAGGAGTGCCCAGGCAGGATAGTTTAAAGAAAGAGAGGGGACAGAGCTCTCCTCCCCCTTCCAAGAATCTTGTATTTTTTTTGTAACTTAAACACAAGACTTGGTAAAATACAAGTATCTCAGTACAGTCTTTTTTATTATTATTTCAGTGGTGATTAAAGTGAATAAACAAATATGCTGCACCCTTGCCTGTAGCACTTAAAATTCAAGCCCTGCCAGTATATGGAAACCTGGAGCTAGAAAAGATAGAGAATCATATGTAGTAAATTCATCAAGCCTGATTGGCCAGCATAAAGTAGAAAACTAACTAAAGCAGAAAAAACAGAAATTAATTTAATTTTTAATTTCTTATAATGATCTAAACAGTCTAGGGTTTTCATAATAACATAAGTAAGAACATTTTATTTTTAACAATGTGATTTTTTTTAAAACCAAAACTGTAACACTTTTTTCCTCAGAACAGTACTTTGAAATAGCAAAAGATGAGAGGCACACCTTTCAGCATTAATAAACTGAGGAATATTTATGAGAATTAGCCTGGCATCTTCTTTGAAGCACCAGACCCTTGAGATGAATGCAATGGGTACAAGGTATACCCATTACCGGTGTGAGAGATGCTTCAGAATTTGTGATGTGGCGTCACTCCAAGGGTGTGCGGGCACACAGGAACACACTGACTTGGTGTGGTTCAAGACACACCTGACATTAATCCTTATGGCAAGAGTAGCCCAAACGAGCGTGCCAAAGTCAGGACAGGCTTCCAGAGCAGGCGCCTGTGTCTGTGCAGGCACATTAGCTTTGGAAGCCACATATTGTTATTTGATGGCTTTATAGTGCTCCAACAAAGGAAGCAGAATGAAACTGAAACTTACCTTTTTAGCAAGTGGGAGAGATAAAGAATGAGAATAAAGTGTATAATTAAACCTGATTAAAAATGATTACATTTCCATTACATTATCCATGGTAATAAGAAAGAAAACAGAAAATAGAGGAAGTGCTATGAATACTGCCTGTGATTAAAAAGAAAAATGGACTGTCCTTGTCTGACTTCCATTTAGCATGAGAGATGAGCTGTTTTGCTTGTAGTATATGAGGCTCTTTTTCTGTACCACCACACCATGGAGTACTGAGAACACGAAGAAGAAATCTAAATAACCTGTTCATAAGAAAAAGAAAAAAAAAAATGCTGATGACCTTTCAGTATTTGTTGGGAATGAACTGTAAGCAGCAGTTTGAAGATGAAAAGTAATTGGCATTGAGCCTTCTTAATTATTTTTCCAGTTTCAGGCCTTTAATATAGTTCTGGCTCTTGCTGACACACCTAAATGAGGTTTACAGAACCCAGAGCATGAATTTTGTGCTCATTAATGGAGAGGCAGCAGGACAAAGGCTGCAGATGATATTTTATATTTTCACCTAGTTTAAATCACCACCCATCCATGATTCAGACTTCAGGTATGCCAGTGGGCCACTGAAATGGAAATCTTTTAATGCAGCTCCAGACAAACATGGCGCTGGCAGAAATAAGGCAGGCAAGATGACCCCTCTGAAACACCTCGATTAACTAATATGTAAAAAGCTGCAATCTCAACATCTATCAGAGCATGATAAAATAAACACCACTACCAGAAGAAAACAAATTATGTAGTTTCCAGGGAAAAACCATAAACAAAGCAGAAATCACAAAAACAGTCAGTCCTCTGAACACTGTGCTTACAGACCTGCACCAGCTTTGTGTGGAACAGAAAAAAGATATCTTGGCTAAAAGAAACAACTGTTGGAAAACAAAATGGCTTATTTAGGACAGGAACAGTAATGACAAACAGGGAAGGAGTGGAAGGACTCCTGCTTCCACCTATTATGTAAAGATGTTGGATGTCAGTAATCACCTTCTGCATTTTTGATGTAACAGTGGAGACTTTAGGGTGCCCAGCTGGCCTCCAAAGATATTCCTGCTTCTGGAAAAGGAGATAACTTCTTCTGCCGAAGCCTCTGGGAGGTACTCATACTGCCTTGACATGGGAGAATGCTACAGCCTGATGGCTGTGAGATCTTTCTGCTCAGAAGCACTATGCAAGAGAAACTTCCCCCCATGGGCTACATAGGGGACCCAGGGGAATTAGGACCAGCTGGGTGACTAAATTATCTCCATCACTTGAGCTGGGTGCCTCAAATTAGACTGTGCAACCACCAGCCACTCTCTTTCCTTTGTGTAAGTGGTTACAGGTGCTATTGCAGCGTGTGCAGTCACGTCTAAATTACTGTCAGTTTATTTGGTTTGAGTGCCAGTGACAATGTACCTAGGACAGCAGAGACCTGAGCACTGGGTGTTGAGAGCAACAGTGAAAACCATCATACATACTCCAGTGGTCAGCCTGAGACAGGGCTCGATTGCCCTGGTTTCAGTCTACCTGTGCTGGAGCCGGCTGGACCACACCTTGCTCAGCTGTGCTGGAATATGAGGCCGTCATTCCTTCAGTGACAGTATAGATCGACCATCACTGGCTTTCATGAGTACTATGGCTCAGCAATGGGCTGCAAGAAGCTCTGAGCCCACCCAGAAGCAACAACAACAACTTGGTAGTGCTGGAAGTGAGGGGGAGAGCAGAACGGGGCTGTCAGTGGTGGCAACAGGAACAAGAAGGATGTCTCTGTGTAGCAAGTGTGTATGGGGATAACAAGTGTGTTGGTGTTATCCAACTTCTCCTGCCTTTATCAAACTTCTCCTGACCTTTCTGTCCCTTTCTGAGGAAACAAAAGATGAAGGCTTAATGCCATTTGCTCTCTAGGGAGGTCAGGGTTGACCATACCCTTCCTTGATGGAGTGCCCAGCTCTGGTCAGGGGAAGCAGGAAGAAAGCTGCATCCAAGCAGGCGTGTAGGCATCTCATGGTAAAACCAAACAGAGGTAAGGTGTGACAGGGCTACAGTACTTAAAACATAGGTGCTTAAACCCATTTTTTTATCATCCCTCCAAATAACTGGATGACATATAAGAAGTTCCTGGAAAATAGTAATACATTACTGTTGCAATATACAAGACTCTAGTAGATGAAACATTAGAAGAAATAATATAGTTGGGAGATTTAGGAAAGAAAAAAATGGTTTCAAATCACCTGCCTTTTCTGATGGGTAACATAGGTTTGAATACCTTTCAATTTTTGTTCTTATTCTGTTGGTTAATTGTGAGGTGGGGGAAAGAAGGCAAAAGTACCACATGCAGCAGGCAGCCTTCAAAAGTTTCTTGCATTTTGAATAACTGCTGGTTTAGAAGATGCTAGAAAAAAAATCTTGTAAGAGATTGCACGATCAACTGAACTCTCTCATCATGCTTGTGACAAAATATGGTGTATGTATCATAAGGAAATAATGTTGAATGTACTCTATACACTGGTTGAGTGCTCCAGTATATTCTCATTCACAGAAAATGACTGGGAACAACTGGCATCTCACTACATCTTGCCAAAAGCCTGAAGGGAGTTTCTGTAATGAACTCCCTGCCTTTAGCTTTCCTCAGCATTGAAATGTCAGTGCTGAAAGTGCTACTGTGAACAGCACATGTAGGAATAACATCCTCCAAGATGATGGCAGGCATTATTTGGAAGGGGATATGTCATATGAAAAAATAAGCCTAAACAAATAGCCAGTATGCTGATGCTTAAACATTCCTGTGCTCTGAAACACAAACCTCTCATTGCCCAAATCTGTCTGGTCTGAATCAAGAACAATTCTGCCTCTGAGCCAAAGCAGTTTTGTAGAGTGAGCTGGTGCAATGGTGTTTCATTCTTTTATCCCCCTCCTTCATGCGTGGAAAAGTAGAGAAGAGGGAAAGAAAAAGATAACGGAGGATAAACACTGGGGGGTTTGCTTCTTACCATTACTTGTTTGGCTACGTAGAATGCAGTGCGATTCATAGTTGTGAGAGGCCAGTAGAGCAAAGCTGACCACATGCTTAGTTGCCAGGAGCTGGCTGGTCATGGTCTGGTTGTGGGTCGTTGCTGTTCCCAAGGCGGGTAGAATACAGACAACATGGTATTCATCCTGCATGCCTTGCAGAGCGCTGCATCTTTAAAGGCTCAGTGGCTGAGGGGCAGCCTTCAGCCTTAAACCAGCAGATGCTAGTGGGCTTGTGAAGACAGTGTTTTTCAACGTAACCCACAGAAAAGATGAAGATGTGAGCTGTGGCAGCCCACTAGGGGAGAGGGCTCAGGGAATGGTGGATTCTATTCTCCTGCTTGGGTCCAAGAGAATAAATATTTATGCTAAAAATCCGAACCTAACTTAGCTGGCCAAGGGCTTCTTTGGTTGCCTTTCTTGTACTATTTTTTTAGACATTGCCAGGAAGAATTAAACTGAATTAAATAGATGTTTTGGTACACATTGGTGTCATCCCTGGAAGGAAAAAAAAAAATCTTGTACTGTGGCAAAGACCATGCATTTATTTTTCTTGTATTTAATGTCTACTGTAGTGCTACATCTTAAAAAGCATGCTGCTAAACTGTGCAGCCTGTAAAACAGACATCACGAGTTATGTGCACAGCATGAAATATCCCCCGATTAATTTGAATTTGCACTATTACTGAGACACTTGGGCAATTACTTGCTGTATTACATTTCTAGCTGGAGACCAGAGGTAGGAGGGGTTGTGTTTCAGAAGTACCTATAGACCAACCATAGTCTTTAAAAATGGATTAGCGATTGGAAGTCCTTGACTTCAGAGCCCTGAAAGGGCTCTTTCCAAGGGGAGGCAGGGAAAGAGGGCAAAAGCAAAGATGTGTTTGGCACTTTCTGAGAGCCAGCCCTTCTAACTTAACTCAAGCTGGGTATCCTGATGGAACAGGCACTTCTGAGAGTTTGGGTCCACAGAAAAATATGGACCTCAGTCTGACTGCAGACCTTGCAATGGTGCCTGAACGAGGGGCAGCGCGTGCCTGCACTGCTGCCAGAGCTGAGCATAAAGCAGGCACAGACCCACCTCCAGCCCTGCCCAGCTCTCTGGCAGGGCAGGGGACACAGGGATCCACGGAGGCTGCTATCCTCCTCAGGCTGCCATCCAGCATTTCCGCAGAGGAACAAGAGGAGGATCTAGGATTTTGGTCTCTTGTACCCCCTTGCAAAGAACGTCTCAGTGTGGCCCTTACTTTCGAGGTTGTCGTCTTCTTGTGATTTCCTATTCTCCCTCGGTAATACACAATGGCAATTTTTTTTTTTTTTTCTGAAGGGACTATATCATTTATTCTGTATGGAGAAAAGAAAGGTTTAGGTGCAAAGGAAAGACACTTAATAACTCTCATGACTTGGACAGCCTCTTCTATTATGGCATCTTTTTTGTTTGAACTGTGGGGCCAGAGTGCAGCAAAAAGATGTCTGCTGCTTGACTGACAAACGGCTGGCATAAAAAACACCCAGTGTGACGTGAACGATCGTTCCTTCTAAGGGCAATGTAGCCTCTTTCTCTCTGACTCAGTTTTATCTCTGAAGGTGAATGCCTCCTCACCTGCAATATATTCTGCCTGCAAAGTGGCAAATGCCATTGTAATGGTTCTCATTTTATCTTTTTCTATTAAGCCTGAGGAAAGAAGTTATGAGGAAGAGGGAGACATTTTTGTTTTCTCTTCAGAATCTCCTATATAAGCAAAACTTATCGAAGGGCACTCTTTATCATTCGATTTGGAAATAATTTTGCCTTTCAACATTCCCTGTGTACGTGAAGAGGAATAGAGGTTTGCAGGAAAAGGAGAATAAATATTCTCTTGTTGTTATTTATTGATTTTGTACAACTCAGCATGAAAGCTTCATGTAACAAAACCAGCAGCTTAAGAAAGATGACCAAGTCATCAAGAACCACTTAGGTACACAACTGCTGAAACAAAAAACCGCACAAGGTTGTTGCCTGTGAGAGGAATACCTTCCTGCATGCACACAAATGCCCTCGTACACATGCGTGCGGTTCCATGGAAGGGGTGAGCAACCCTTGGGGAGCTGAAATTTACCCCTGTGAGGCAATGGCAGCTGGGCAGCCTGCAGGGGCTTTGCCCAGACCTCAGCACTGGCAGAAATCACAGATACCCATCCCCAAGTAAGCACAGTGAGGATTGCCTCCCACGGTTGATATGCAGGTCCCCCTGAGTTACACCAGCCCCAGGTACTCACCACACTGTGGGGAAGGTGGGGAATAACCTCTCTGGTCACAGTGCACGTCTGCACTGGCTGGCCCCACACTAAGCCTTAGCTGCTTTCGCTTCTTAATATTAAAATCAAAACCTGGCATAAACCCACAATTAGGCAAACCAAAAACAAAGCAAAAGGAGTTCAGTCCAGCAGTGCATTGCTTTTTAGGCTGTATTTTTTTAATGTTGCCTACGTACACATGACATTCAGACACATTTCCATCAGATGCTTGTATTGCCTACAAGTATCTTTTCCTTGCTAGCTATTTTAAACACACAATGAGATTAAACCCAGATCCACAGAGATTTTAATTTAGTTTTGGTAGTTGGGTAAAGGCACACTGAAAGACTGGGGAAAAAACCCATAAACACACCATAAACCAAAAAATCCTTACCCCAAGCACAGAGAAGTGGTGATAGTTCCATCATGCTCTTTTACTTGGTGATAATATAGTTCCCTCATCGAGATAAACTACTCAGCCTTCAGCCTTGTAGTTTATCTGCTCAGGAACTGGATTACTGCCTCATAAAACAGTGCAATGGTGCAATTATCACTTCAGTATTAGGTAGGTACTGCAAGGTGCTCTCATTCTTTGTTAGGTGGGACACTTTATGGTAGCCGTAAAGCCGATGTGGCTTCAAGTATTTGCTATAATGATAAATTAATGAATCATACTGTGGGCTGTGCCTTTAACAAAGTGGAATAGCTACTTTTCTTGCAACAGGCACTGGAGGTATGTGAGGCTGTATGCAAGTGGTATGGATGTCAAGCTGGAGGGGGGGGTTGAGATGAAGATGCATGATGCTGAGACAGAGGCATATGTTTGAGACTTCACTAATGTGCATTTCTACTGGACTTTACATCTCAAAATGTTTTTACTGTGTTTCCCCTGTCATGATCAGATGCTAACTTTTGTACACCACCATGTGAGACTTTGGACAAGGCAGAACTTACCAGTTTCTTACGTTAGATGCTCACAGGTGGCAGGAACAGATCTCTGAGGAGAGCAGGAGAGTGCTTCCACATCCTGGGACACATCTGGGCTGGGAACAAACGTCAACACGTTTCAGTTTTGGTGTTAGAATTGCTTGTGGTAAAAGGAGTGGTACTCACTGACAAAACCCCTGTGCCATTCCTTGCACACTGGCTGGATGCAGAGGGATGGGGATTCGCTGGGAAAATGTCACACAATATACAATATTTTTAAAATTTGGAACGAGTGGGGTAGAGACCTCTTCTGTACATGGGTTGGCTAGCTGCTGCAGTGGCAAGAATATCAGTACTGCAGATGAAAGTCTTTCTGGGTTGAAAGGTAACAACGGCACATGCTGAAGGGAGAGGTAAAATACATTTGAAACAGGTAAGTGGAAAAGAGACTGAGGTAAGCTAGAAAAGTCCCTACTATGTTTGGTTTGGTTGTCAAGGATATCAGCTGCTTTCATGGACATGCGGAAAGTGATTATTTGGGGTTCTCCTTCACATTTTCCTCCCACACAAGTTTTGAAATGTTCTGGAAACAAGTTGTTTTCTTTTTCAAAATGAAATTTCAGATTAAAATATTGGCAAAATCATCCATTTAAAAAATTTCCTTAAGATTTAGCTTTCACTTTTGCATTATCTGAATGGGCATTGAAACACTATTTATCAAAACCTGAAGTTTGTTTCAGGGTAAACAGAAAATAAAATCAAATTAACTGGGAATCATTATAAGAATTTTGCTGATTAAAAAAAATGAGAGAAAGTGATCAAAAACACCCTCAAGATTTTTAAGCAAGTATAAAAGGGTCAATTTTTAATAGCCTAAAGCAAGAAAATTCAATACGCCCTATGTTTTCAATAAATTTTTGTTTCCTATTTTAATAAATCAAAATAACTCAGAGAGTGAAAGTACAGGTGTTTCAGGTGAATGAGTAACTAAACCATCTTTGAGATCTGGCCTTCACAACCACAGTTTAAACCAAATGCTTGTCAACTTGATATGATCACTTAACTTGAGACTTACTCAAACACTCCCAATCTCTTAGCTACAACATGCATAAAGATTTTAATGGCATTTATCGATCCTGGATCCATTGCACCTGGAGATGTAACTACTCATAAAGAATGTAACAAGATCCTGTAAATATGCAAAATACTCATATATCAGATGGTCCTGGCTTGAAGCTCCTCAGAAATGTAAGCAAATGCAGCTTTGCCACCAAATGGATGATGATGAGATAGGACCAGGCTAAAAATAGGCTTTCCCTGCTAAAAGGAAGGGAGAGAAGAGGGCAAAGGGCTGCATCTTGGATGTTGAGGTGGAGCCAGGTACCCAAAAAGCTGGATCTGTCATGTCAGCCACTGCCTGAGGAGTGGTGCAGAGACAGAAGCTGACATTTTGGAAGGATCGCTCTCCTCCCACGCATGCACGTGCCCCTCCATGTCCCCCAGTGCCACACTCCCCGTCTGCATCTGAGAGGCGCCCAGCCTGGCACTCCAAGGAGATGGCGGGGCAGGGTTCTTGGACTGGTCCCAGGGTGAAACACAGACAAAATACATAGCACTTCCAGCAACATACGGACTGGACTAGCGTTTTGAAAGATGGGAGAATCCTGTATAGCATTTGAGGACAAACAAGCAGCAATTTCATGATTTTCTTTACAGTTTTCTTTTGTAGGACACAGGTAAGTGATCTCTCAAGCTGTCTTAATACCCTATTACCCACAAGCTGAAATATACTCAGCCGTTAGACAGACCTCCCATTAGTTTAAGCACCGTATAAGACTCTCTTCTGTCCCCAGTTCTTATGTACAAATCCTCAGAAAGGAAACACGCTGCTCAGGCATTTTAAAAACCACAGTGAACTTGACCCCATGATCTGATTGCTGTGATTCCCACCACATGCAGGTGCCTAAGTTTCAGACTGCCTAAACCACTTCCTAAAACCAAGCAATACAAGACAATCATCGATTGCATTCAGCTATAAGTTTCCACTTGGACGTGGTTTTTTGCCCGTGCATGGTGCCGCATTCTCAGGTGGACTGAGGCAACGGTGCAGGGGCAGGATGCCCGGTCAATGCGCTTTCACATTCCTCTGACGCATCCAAGCAGCACTATAGCATGGCTGAGAAATGAGCTGATGGGCAGTGTGGGAAACCTTGCAGTGCAAGAGGGATCCATTGCACTGTGGAAATGACTCCCCTCCACACTGGAAGTGGAGAAGCAGCATCTGTGGAACATTTTCCTGATGGACTTTTTTTCCTTTTTTTTTTCCTGGAGCGGCTAGTTACTGTAGAAATTGCTCCATGGTTCATTCCTTTAAAGTCATTTGAAAAACTGGTGGCACTCTCTGCATCCATCATTTCCAAGAAATGGACTTATGTAATTACACTAAATTAAGTTTCAGCTATGCAATTACATCCTTCACTAATTAGTGGCTGGAAATATCAGACTCTTAAGGTCAATTTACCTCAGTTTTTATACTTCTGCCTATCGTCTTTTCTCATTCCTACTAACCCCACAATATCCTTCTGGCAATCTCTCCCTGTGGTTGCCCTTGCCGTGTGGGTGCTTTCTCTGCCTCAGAGAACAACAGCACCAGAAACCCCTATCACAAATTAAAACCCAATCTTTTAGGATGAGCTAAATTTGGTAAATGCTGAATAAGCAGAAGTAGACAAGCCTTTATTTTTCCTGCTATGTATGTTTGACTTATCATAACTGATTAAAAGAAACATACACATCATGGAGCTGAAAATGACCTTTTTGATCCCTTCCCTTGGGCATGAATCTCCACATGCTTTCTTTCTCCATCTCTTTCTCTTTGTTGCCAAACCCACTGCTGAGGAAGAGGTACTAACGTAGCTAACCTCACTCCTCTCCTCTGACCTTTGGGTAGATACTATCCATGCATGCAAATTGGGAATGGGACATTAATCAGCTGAAGGCACTGAGATTTACTCTTTGCAGTAAAATCAATGCTTAGACACTAGAGGTAAGTCTGATGAGAATAATAATCTGATGTAACTTTTCATTTATTTCAGGTCAATTCTTAATATTGCCAATGAGAAAACACTGTTTCAAACTGAAGGAGAGGCCATTCAGAAATTCAGTTCTTCTGTTGATAAGAATGGAGCCACAAAAAAATTACTATCGCTGCCATGCAGTATTTATCATTAAAAACCAAAAGAAAAGAAAGGTTTGGATAAGCAATAGACTCTTTAATGTTCACACTCACTCATGTCTATGCCAAATACTACAAAGCCAAAACACACTATGAAAACTGACAAAACCAGATGGGATTTATTCACCATTTAAAAAAAAAAAAAAAAAGAAAAGAAAGAAAAAAGAAAAAAAGAAAGAACAAACAAAACCCCAAAGTGAGACTGTTCAGCAAAACACTTAAAAGTAATGGGTCAGATTCACTACCTTGTTCTAGTTGCTGTAGGCTTTTCCAACAGAGCAAAGCAGCTGGGCACGTAGTCGAAACCACCCAGTCCCAATTTGGACCAGAGACTGATGTCAAATGCTAGTGATAGAAATTCTGTTCCCATCTGCTGCTTTGTAATTCGGCTCCTTTTACAAATTTGCAAATGCAGTCTTGTTACAACCTTGCTGTACCTGCAGCTACCATCAGCAAAATCCAGCTCTAATTCACACAAACTCACTTAATGGCTAGCAAAGTCTTGACCTAGATGTAAATCTTTTGGTGGTAGAAACAAACTTCCATTTGTAAAGTGCCAAGCACAGCATGGATAATGGAAATGAAACTCTCCTAATCCCATCACATAGGCTAAAGATTAACAAAACCTGAACAAAACCTTCCGCATACAGACTGCATGAGACCCTACTGCCATCTTTTACAAAGTTGTATATACTGTTCTCCCCTTTTTACTCTTCAAACTGACAACCCTACAGCCTCCAGTCTCTTGAGCAAGGACATTTCAAATCATCTGTCTTTCATATTATATTACATTGTATGCATCAACAGAAAGGAAGTTGTGAAAGGCTCTTTTGCAAGAGCTTTGAGTTGGCTGCAGATGTTACACACAGGCCTCTCTCCCTCTCTTCTCATATCGAAGTGTTTTATTTACACAACATATAATAAATCATGCAGCAACAAGTGGGTTTTTAATGAATAGAACAGCTTTAGAGTTTGTACTTCCAGAATGAATTGTATGTTTTCTGCTTATTTTCAAACACATCTCTACCTAGCTAATTCAATTTCTAATCTCACAAATGTTGTTATCAAGGCATTATAATTGAGGTTATGAAAGTCTGTTTCCAACCTATTCAGAACAGTCAATCTGTCTTAAAATATTTCTGTTTGGAAACAGACATTGCTTTTAAGCAACAGGCAAAATCCCTTTCAAAGATGCCATTCCTTTCATTGCCTGCTTGTGTAGGAGCATGCTCTGCTCAGGCTCCAGGAAAAATGACAGACAAAAGGGAGAGATATAATTACATGCATACTTCCTATCAAATTAAACCAAAGCAGTGCAAAGCAAATAAGTGGGGTTGGTTTCCAGTGTGTGAAGAAAACTACTATCATATTCATATGTTTTAAGAACAGCAATAAAAATGTCTTCAAAGTTATCATATGTTATTTGTTCTAGACTCAAAGCTTGAAAAATAGAATTATTATATAATGCCACTTTATTACTGAAGAGTGTGCACCACAAAGAGATATGGTGTGCCAAATTAAATGGCACAATTCTCTTGTTAACTTAATTAGGAACATAAATGCAAAAGCTTAACAAAATGGATAGCAGTGGAGATACAAGTGAAAAGAAGATGATTAACCTTTATGTTTTCTTACAGAAGTTTGGAGAAACTTTCATGGGCAGGATAGTCCCCTGCACTCTGCAACAGCCCTGTGTGGTCCACCTCCATCTCCCACAAGGGATATTTCATTAAACCAGCATGAGAGAGGCATCTCCTTCTGGGCTATGATAATTATGGCTCAGCCCTCCTTTCTCCATCAACAGGAAAAAATGGAAATTATTTAATTAGCATATTCCTGTGAATTAATGACATTTATCAGAAAAGGCCCAAGTGATAATCATACTGCTTGAGAGCTAATTGAATAGAGAAATCTTGAGTATGAGCTTGACGTGAACTCACTTCAGTGTGAAAATTTGGTGTGTGCTGTCCTAGACTGTTCCCTGCTTGGCAAGGAAGTGGAGGCAGCTCAGAAGGAGCAGGAGCGCTGCACGAGACCCCACTCGAGAAGGGGCATCCTTCAGCCGGGGTGGACCACGTAGTCTTGAAGTCAGGCTTGCAGTCCAGATGCCCGTGCTTCTTGTGTCACGATGAGCAGATGTCTGGGCACAGCATGGGGGCACCCAGAAAACTGCCAGGAGGAAGAAGACGCCTGTGCAGCCTTGTCCTTGACCATGCCCGACTGAAAAGGAGGGCTTGTGTGGGTAAGGGTGGTACAGCAGCTGAACCTGTGAGAGCCAGCACAAGGCCATACCCCCATTTCATGCAGGTAGGGCAGAGGCTGTTGTCCTCTATATCCCATCTCTTCCCTTCTCCTTAACCCTACACCCTCTCCCTGCTATGAATCTGTGAAGCCAGATCTTCAGGGCGGCAATAGCACCATGCTGTTTTGTTTTCTTGCAGACAACTGCTGGCTTGCCTGCAGAACACATCTAGGTGGACACAGTGCTCTAAGGAAGGGGGATGGATGGTATTTTAAAAACAGAGAGAAAAATAGGCTGGCTGTATCTGCGTGCTGGTGTGAGTTTGTCTCCCAGTGGCTGGCGCCCCCCTAAGAAACTGCATCTTCTTGTAGCAAAAAACGTAAAAGCCAGCATTTACTCTTTAACTTCCTCACTGCCTCCTGCTGCCCAGTGCAGAGGGCATTAATGAGGACCCCAGGAGCTGGATGATATCCTTCATGCTGGCTGATAGAAACTGGAATTGGGAAACTGGAACCTGTGGATGCCACAGCACGCCAGCGCTTCTCTTCACCCTCATTTACTGAAATACCAGGCCTCACAGCGCTTGTTCATTTGTAATCTGTGTGCGTGAAGTGAGACACGTTCTGGATAGAGGCAGGCATAAGGACACATTCTGGCAGAAGAGATTTCTGGTCATGTTTCCTCCCGTGGAAAGCGGGAGAAATGTATCCAGAAACATGGCAATCACCAATGTGTTTGCTTCTCTGCTACCCCCAGGCAATCTGGAAGTCAGGGTTTTCTGGCTGCCTCTGGTTAACAGAGATGTTTAAAATGTTAATGACTGTCTGTGTGATTAAATAAGCATGGAGTCCAACAACTACTGCCTTGGATCAAGAGCAAAGTTCATTGGAAAGAGTTGGTTTACTTAAAGCTTCTGAACAGCGCAGCTGTAGACACTTGCAGACAGCTTTGGTGCATCTGGCGTAGTGTCCTACCCTGAGAGTCTTCCTGTCAGGAAAACAAAAACCTTTGACTGCTACACCCCATGGAAGCTCATCTTTGTATTCCCAGGAAGAAAAGCTCATCTTGCAGATGCGGAGCTTCTGGAGCAGTCCCAAAGCAAGTCAGCACACCAGCCTTTTGAAAAACAGAAACATTTTGAGTTTTCAAACATCAAGCACGTATTCAAGGGGAAGTGTTGTCCACTTCCAATGCACTATGGGAACCCCCTAGGTGGTATATCTGCAGCCCCTAGGGCTGATGAAAGAATGAGTTCCCTGAATCCAACTGTATGAAACAGCCAGATGCTCACATGCTTTATTGTCTCAATGTTTGCCTGCAGCAGACCACGTGCTTCCCCCTCCTCAAAGCCCTGTGCTGCACTGCCAGAAAAACACATTGTGAGTTCTCCTTAGATTTGAATATAGCAAGAGAGCGTGGAGGAAGGGAATGAGTCACTTTTCTGCATTACTTCTTTAAGGGTTATTTTATGCAAATCTCCCTTCCCTAACCTTTGAAATAACAACATTGGTGAAAAGCAAGGAGCACTGAAAGTTTTCCTCCACCTGGAAATAGAGCCTTTAGGCATCAAGGATGTGAAGGCAGAAGGACTAGCAAGCAATGAGGCAATGAGAAGACAGACTTACTTTTTCCTCTCTTTCCTAAGGTAAACCTCAGCTGGAGAAGGCTATTCAGTCACTAATCTAAAACTGTGTTCCTTGTTTAACAATTACACAAAACACAGGCTGAAAATGTGATGGCTGCAACCCCTCAGAGACAGGTGTTACCTATAATTTATCTGTGTTAATAATGCCCCTTTTTATCTTGTCTTTGGCATTTGCTTTAAACACAAACTGTAGGAATACAAGCATAATTGTACTGGGTTACTTAATACAATTAATGACATTATCTGTGGAGATATGTGTGCAAGAATGCATTTCTTCCACTCTGTTGGAATTTCTCTCAATCTGTGTCCACCAAAAATATTTTAAAAACTGAAAAAACACCTTTTCGCACAAAGAAATGTTCATAAACACAATAATTGGCGGTAATTATATCCTGTAGTCAGCTAAATTCAAAGTGACTCACACATGATAGTCACTTGACTTCTCTCTGGATTTGCTCTGAATGACACATCTCTGACTTGAAATGATTTTTGTTCCAAGCTGTTATGAAACCATTTACACTAAATGACGGTAACAGAAGGGTGGCTGAGAGTGAGTTTCTACTGCAAATAGTGCTCTCATTAATACCATGGCTTTTGGATATGAATGCAGCAGGTTTGTTGTTATTTTTTTTTTTAATATCTCGAGGGAGAATACTCAGCATAGGTACCATTGTGGAAAGCTTGCAGGTCATTGGCATGTCATTATTTGACCTCAAATCCACTGCCTCTGCATGTACATTTTTAAACCTCCCACCTCTGAACAGCAGCAATGAATTATTTGAAAGACACCCACATGGCCTGCAAACCACCTCTAACAACTAGCAAAGCTCTGGGACCTGCCGCTCACACTCCTGAATCTCTCACATACGCATCTTAGGACCCCACTGCTTTGCCCATATCCTCCCACCTCTACCAGTTTCCCAGCCTCCACACTCAGGCAGAAAAAGCAATCCAGCTACATTCCCCATCCTCCCAGCATCTTCAGCATCTACCTTTTTCCCCCTACAGGTATGGGGTGCTTCCTCCCTGGACCATTGCTCAGCCACCTGGATACTGTCACAGCAGCACCCTGCCCAGGGCATGCACTGCCTGCCTGCAAGGCTTGCCTGAGCATGTCTCAGGACTTCACACAAGCTGAGCAACAGGTGATGCTGAGGAGCTTTACAAGACCTGAGGCTGGTTCTTGACCAAAATAAAAATCAGAATCCTCTCCCAACTTTGTTGTGCATCCAGAGCAGGATAAGAGAGTTGCAGAAAGATTTTGAGTAAATAAATACTTAATTTATTCTCATTATGGCTTCCCTTTTTTTCCAAAGCTAATTCACAGAGAAGAAAAGGGTAAACTGAATATTCAACCACGATAATTTGTAATTCTTCAAGAGCTGGTTTGCCCTATAGTACACTATTTTATCAGATGATACTCAAATGAAAAGGATTGCTTTTCATTTCTAAATTCAAAAATAAAAGCCAGACAACACTTGGGATGAAGCACAATGTAGCACCAAAAAAAATTTGTTGTGACTCTCTCTCTCTCCTTCTTCAAGAGTGTGATGTTTCTGGCATATTTAAAGTTGTTGTTGGGATTGTCTTTAAAGATTGAAAGAGTCTATAAATTTTCATGAGAAGTGAGCTATGTTGCAGTTAGAACAAGAACTGTGTTAAAGGTAAATAGAAGACAAATTCTCTATGTAAAACATTTCTTCCCCTTACAACCATCTTGTTATCATCAGTGGGATTATAAGGGCTGTAATTAATAAAAAAAAAAAGAGGGGGAAAGGAGACAAAAAAAGAAGAGTTTGAGAAAAATCTGGCTACAATTCTTCTGAAGCTGGCACCAGCTGCTGAGGGTAGCTGGCTGGCTCTGCTCTTTTGAGATTGATGGCCACCCTCTGCTCTCTGCTTTTCAAAGTAATGGTGAGCAGTTTGGCACAACTCTGTTTGAGCACAGCAAGGGGGTAGAAGCACTCCTTAAAGTCTTTTCCATGCTCCTGAAAAACAACACTAGGACTCTACATAAACCCTCTCTTGCTGGAAAGTCCCCAGTTAACATGGGGGGCTCAAGCGGGGTCTACGGGTTGATGCTGAAATCTGCGGTTGCGAGATGAAAGACTGTCAGAAGGCACAAGAGAGTTTCCAACCCCAGCAGGATCAGCCAGAAACACCTACCGATTCTGTGGAGAGTATTTTAAAAGAAGATCCATGCATTACTTACTGAACACACATTTAACTCTGATTTTACAATTTATGTGAGAAGATCGCAACACACAAGCGTTTTATCCTGCACCTACACTGACTGTCACCTGTGTCTTCTTTGAAATGGTGTGAGTCCTTGGGCCACAATAACAATTAAACAATGAACTGATAATTATACACCCACTTCTGCTAAGATGTGTGTTCACTTCAGCTGTGTTGTCGGGTGCTTATTATGGTGTTAAAGATGTTCTTGTGATGGCTTGACACAGTCAAAGATCAGTGGGTTATTTTTTAGTTTTCTTTTTTTTAGGATGGGACTTGTAACTCCTTGGATATACAGTTGCTAAATAGCATCCACGGTTTTCTTTCAACATTAAAGCAGTGTTGATATGGGGAAAGTGAGGTGACCACACACATACTTAGTTTCCCTCCTCCCATGGATTCTAACACATCCTTAACATTAGGAATTCAAACTGTCCCACTGTAAGCCCTGGTTGTGTTCCTGGTTGCGCAGATTGGACAATTCAGAGTTACTTGGGCTGGGCTCTGACAGATGCCCAGTCTCTCTTGGGAAGTGATGGCTTTCCTTCCTTCTCCTGGAAAGGCTGGTCTCAGCAAAGGCTGAACTGCAATGAGAGAGGGTTCATCACCTTGACCCTGAGAGAGGATGGATAGGACTTGGCTGCCCGAGTACAAGCAGCACCCAAACTCATACCCCCAGTGGGAAAATGGTAATTCCCTTTAAAGTGGCCAAAGAGATTTCACCAGGTTTCTCAAATAGAAATATAAATCATCAACCCATCTAAGAATAGAACTGTTTTGCCAGAAAGGATTTCTTCCCCTCCTTCAGTAAAAAGTAAATCTTTTAGCAGGGTGATGAAAGCTCCAAAAGTAATCCCAGCTTTCAGGGGCATGCTGGAACACCACCATAGGCCATAAAATGTTTTGTGTTTGCTGGGGGACTAGTCTGGTTAGTTTTTGGTTTACCTTGACTCAACATAAAGACTTTTTATATTCTCTCCCCTACAAAAAGCATTGGTTTCAGCTATTCCTGGATGCATATTTTTTTCCTTTTACATGGCTACTCAGATTTTAGGCCAGTAAAGTGTTTTTAAGAACACAGTCAAAATGTATAAAAACGGCATTAGCTAAAGTATTCCTCCCTACTTAAAGTGTCCTAGTCCATGGGCTCCAAACCCACCACATCTTCTTGTCTATCATCATCTATGCTGTGTGAGCAAAAGGAGGCTGACAGCCTTTTCAAAGCTCTTAGATTAATAAAAGCCACCCAAACCACCCAAGTTAGAAGTGCATATCTCACTGGAGTGGTGTCACTTAACTAGTTAATATTTAGAAAGGCTTTTGATATCCACAGATGAAAGGCACTGTAACAGTGCAAGACATTACCATTATTACCTACAGATGGTAAGAAGTTCTCCCACAGCTACTGTGTGTATATCATGAAAATGTCAAGGCTGGCAAAGTTCCTGTAACATCACAAAAGGAGCAACAATGGTCTTCTACTTAGTGAAGTAGAAGTAGCGAAGCTCTGTACAGTGAGGGTTTTAAAGGGCCTTGAAAAACTGCAATAAGGAGCAGTTTCCCAGCAGATCCAGAGCAATCTACATAACCTGTCTTGCTTTGTTAATTGTGTGAGCTTCAGACCTTGAAGTAATGGTTTCAAAACCTCTGTGCTGCTAAGTCTCCTCATGCTCCAAATACTCTTTTTTTCCACAACTACAGTGAAAAAATTATGATTTTTCTGTTTGCCATGCCATCACCATCCCAAATCTCTCTGCATGGGGTGACCCCTCAAACCTCACTCCTTGGATGTCAAAGCAGGGAAGGCTGTACTTGGATGAGGAGAGATGCACAGCCCCAGCATGGTGCAAGGCAGCATGGCATGGGTGCTCCTGCCGGTGGAAGGCTTTGGGGGGTGGTATTGCTGCCAGCTGCAGCACAGTGCTGAAACTCCTCTTTCACAGCCTGCACCTCACGTGTCAGGCAGTCAGTCAGTGGGTCCTGGAGCAGGCTGGTAGGCCACATGCAACGTGTCCTGTCCTGGAGCACAGGAGACTAAGCAGGGAAGAAGGAGGAAGGAGCCAAATTCTGGAGCTGGACCCTGGCTAGAAACAGATTTCCACTGCTCCTTAAGGAGCATGATATAGCCAGGAATGCAGGCACCATCTGGTTTGCACAGCCCTTGAGACAAGGAGAAAGGACAGAATATCATCTCTGGATAGTAAGTTTTGTGGTCCAGGGATGCCTGAAATTATAATGACAAAGAAACAATGTGGAAGCTTTAACTGAGTCCACAACATTTTATCCCAAGTTATTTCTGGCTGCTGTGGATGCCACCCACATTGCTCCTGGAGCTAGCCAAATGGCAAAGAGAAATCCTGTCCAAACGTAAAGATGAAGTGATGAGTACAGACAGTGGACCAGCAGCCTTGGAGCTTTAAGTGCCTCAGGCATTTTTTGTAAAGTGTATAGCACAGGTGTGATTTAATTCCACCAAACAGAAAATTTAAAAAAAGAAAAAGAAAAAAAGGTTATGCCCTCTATTGGTACAGAAAAGTATTATTTTGGTTTCTCAGGCAGTTAGGATACACATGTTTTTAAAGATCAACTCCATGCAGAAACGGATCAGACTGATCTGGCCCGGAGAGCTCCGATGGCAGTGTGAGAGGCAGCTTGGTCTAGTGGACTGAAAGGCAACGATTCCTGAGGTCTAATCCTGGCTGACACAGAGCCACTGAGTGGCCTTGGGCAAGCTCCTTAAAAAGACATGTCAGGTCAACTTAGGCCTAAAATGAAAGTTTCACAGATGTAAGGATTTGCAAATACTTGCATCAGTAGAAATGAATGTAATTTTTTTTTTTTTTAAATTTTTAATTCCAGTGGGGAAGCGTGAAGAAAGGAAGTAGTATTTCCAGTTATAGGTCTAGGAGATCTTGTTTTCTGCAGTGTTTGCAGCCTCAATGCTCTGGTACAGACAGAGTGTGAAAGCAAAACTAGTAAAAAGCTGCTTCTACAAAGAAAAAAGTCCTCTGTCTATAAGACAGCACAACCTTGATCCAGAGAGCTCCTAAGCAGTGGGTGCTTGTAAAGTGTTAAGAACTCATCATCATTCAAGGAACGCTAAGTATTAATTAAGTATATGCTAAGTAATAACTACTCTTCAAGAACCAGACTCTGCCCTCTGGTGAGTGCTTTCCATCACCCTTGCCAGCCTGAATTAGAAGTAAACTTTAAGACCCGTGCAGCTACCCTCACCATTAAATCCAAGGGCAGGGACAGGCAGTGTTTTAGAGCTGACAGAAGTGCATAGGATGATTTATGCCCTGTGTGATACTAACCTGTTAATATTTATCAAGTTGCTACAGCTTCCTGTGATTCTGGTTTCCCCCTAACTGCTTCATCATAATGACCACTACTACTGCTAGACCAGCCAGCAAGGAATTATGAATGGCCCTTATTTAGAGTTTAGATCTGTGAGACATCTCTATTTGTGTGATGATATTACTGCAGTGTTATTGCACTCCTTTAAGTGATGTGACTGCCCCAGATAACACCACTTTGTTCAGTGGGTTTTGGGATGCTCTGGAGGGAAGCCTTCCTCCCTTACCGGGAGGGGCAGCTTCTTACTATTTTTTTATGCAACTTTGTGTAGTTCATGGTATTTCCAGAGGGACCTAGGAATTTGAGGAAAGGATTTGCCTTGGGAAAGAGGCCAAGCCTACTACCTTACAGGAGTCAGGAACATCTGTGGGTGGGCCTGGTATCCATAGCTAATATGAAAAGAGAAAATTAGCTGCCAGACAGGGAGGCATTAAAGGAATTGATACCTCTCTATGGCTTACGGGTACAGTGCGAAACACAAAACCAGAGTTAAAGCCCCATCATTGGATAGAAACTGGCTGCACGGCAGAAATTAAGGAGGAGGAATAATGGTCAAATTAAAATGTGTCAAAAGTTGTCAGTGGCTGCCCCAAAGCCCCACAATGAGGTTGGTTTGTTCATATCCATGAGAGATCTAAAAATAAGTTGCAAGGTGGCAAAAAACTGCAGATGCCACAAAGTTATACAGGATAATTAAGACTAGTATGGCACTCCAGTGGGATGCAATAAAGCTGGGTGAACCGAGAGCACACCACCACATAAAATGCAAGGTAACACAAACTGTGACAAAGCATTTGACCTACTTGCATATGTTGTTGGCTTCTAAATGAATGGTGGTGATTCTGGAAGATGATCCAGACATCATGAATAAGGAATGGTAAACAGAAACCCCACTGATCAGTGCACAGTGGTGATACATTACATCAAGCAAATTCTTGAGAAAAGTACTTCAGAAGTGGGGACATGGGTACCAAAGGCTTGGAAAAACTTCCGCAGGATGAGAGCAAAGATGGCATATTTAAAAAGAACAAAGGTAATAAAGTAATATGTGATAACTAATGGCTTACAGAAATTAAATCAGGTAAACCTTCTTAGACAAAAGAACCTGAGAGTGAAACTGAAAAAAATGCAGCAATTTGATCTCTTAAGTGGGAAACTCATTGTTGCAAAAAAATCATTGAGGCAAAGAACAGGTTGGGACCTTTTTTAAGCTGTACATGATTCTATAGATAATGAGATACTTTTGCAATTGTATTGGCATCTCTAACGAGAAGATACAGGCATGTATACCGCAGGACATAACTTAACCACTAAAATGTGAGATGTTAGGAGAGAATTTCCCAATGAACAAGTTGTTCGTAAGTTGTCCATGACACTCTTGCATTTCCCTTTAGAATATAAACGGCTGTCCACTTTCTTCTTACCTGGACGATAAGGATTGCTGTATTGGGTCAGAGCATGTCCTGCTGGTTTAATGCCTGAAAGCTATTAAAAATGGAAGCAGAAACATTGAAATGTATTACTTTGAAGCCACTAAATACCCTAAGGGCACTTCTATTTAGCCAATTATCATCTCCCTCTAAAGAGCTGTTCTTAAATATCAATAGATTTGAATCCATTTCTTCAGAAAAAGAGACAGAAATGCTATTATGAGACTTGCATGATTTAAATGCAATGGGAGAGATGGGGGACAGGTGTTCAGCACATCAGAAAAAAAAAGCAGTTAAAGAGTGTTGCTCTAGGCATAGTTTCATCTGTCTGACTCAGCAGAAATGCCCAAGTATGAAGGAGAAATGAACCAGAAGAATCAGCTCTGTGCTGCCTGGGGTCTGTTCACCGGGCTGTAAGTATTAGGCTGCCTCTTTTTTTAATTAATACTTTCCTTTTCTGCGTTACACTGGAGAGTGTGACTGAACTTTATTCCTCAACAGCAGCCTATGGCAACTGATAAAATCCCCTGGGAAAACAGCCTGCCCAGAAGTGCTGAGCAGAAACCAGGAGAAAAACGGATGGAGAAGAGAAGCTTCTACAGAAGAGTAAATTATTTACTGCATACGCAGACTATTCCTTGAATTTAACCCCTTCTCCTGACTGTGGATGCCCACGGGAAGATGCTGTGATATGTATGAACTGACCTGCCATTCAAATATTGCCCTACAGATGCTTGGTGAGAACACATTTCAGCAAGGCAGTTTTTTATCAGCTAATGTACCTGAGCGTTTGGGGTTCATTACTGAAGTGCTTCTGTCAGTCATTAAAACCGTGTGGTGGTATTTTTGCTCTTTGACTGGTTCATCTATACAATTGAGACAAGGAGGGTTCTGGAAAGCCAAGAGACAACAGTGAAACAGCACCGGGGCTTTTGTTCTCTTCAGAAGGAGGGGGCTGAGGAGAATAAAAAGGACACATGCCAGGAAAGAAAGGAAAAATGAAAGCTGGGCACAAGCCATTTGAAATCTTGTCTTGCTCCCTTATGTAAGAGGATCCCACCCAAACGGAGTTCTGCCATTCGGTATTAAGTGTCTCTCCATGATTTACATGCTTTTGGGATGGGGCTTGCTATTCCTACATGCTCTGATAAGCGGCAATTCATTTCATGTTTTTGACATCTGAAGTATCATTCAGATTAGAAGGTATATCTACCGAGAGCAGCACAGAGATTCATACACAAGTACCACCGCCTGTACTCCAAGCTGGCAGACTGCGTGCCAGCGCAGGTCTAGAAGCTATTTAGCTTAAGGTCAGAGCGGGCACAACTAACAACTGCCTGAACTGAACCACAGAGATGTTGGATGGCATGAGTGAATCAGTTCACAGCTCTAATTTATTTTTTGGGGAAAACCAAACAGCCTGAAACAATATTAAAAAAGAAAAAAGACAAAGGGAGGACTCTGACAAGTCCTTTACCTTTCCATACAAGATCAGTTCACAGTTAGGGTCATTCTGTGTTGTATCCATTTCTGCTTCTGCTCAAGGTATTGGTGATGGAAGTGGTTGGGCATACAAGAGTCTTTGCAGGAGTTTTCCTGATCTCTGATTGCTCTTAACTTTTATGTTAGAAATCCTTCACCATGCAAGAGTTGAAAAATAAAATCTCTTGTTCATGCTGAAGATCTGGTTTTCTGTCTTCTATCTCCCAGAAAGTGTCCTTTGGTCATGTAGCCCACAGATGTTCCACTGAAGAGCTGCCCCTTTTGTCCCAGTTTTGTCTTAACTCTGCCTTTGAACAACAGACACAGTTTTGACCACAAACACAGGGCAATCGTCTCCCTGAATTCACACAATCACACAGCCTGAAAGCAGGTTATCTGTTATTGTTAAAGATCAGGCAGCCCATTACCTTGCCATTTGCCACCAGAACCCCCAAAAGGGACTGTCTTTCACACACACTATTCTCCCCACCATGAGGCAAGTTAAACCTGTACTGCTATCTGCAATACAAAGCAGCTCAAGACACTCATCATTTGCTTTGTTGTTTGAAGTGTGATTTAGGATTGCAAAAGCAGAGCCAATTTTAAAATCCGACCTAAACGTGTGTCACTTTGGGCTGTGTACTCTATTTTAGAAGGATTGCTTTGGTATCCGTGGAACTTTTGAAGCAATAATGAAGTAGAAGTTTCACACAAAAAATATCAAACAATTATAACTCTAAATTAGATATAAAAGTAAGAGATTTGCATGTCTCTTATCTCCGCCACCCATCCTTTACAGCTTCAAAGTCAGTAAAATATTAAAAGTCAGAGAAAAATTAACTTTTGGTTAAGATGACCTATGTTCTAAGGAAGATTATGATTATCTACCAAACGTTGTGTTCAAGTTCAGCTGCAAATTTCCTTAAGGTGATACCTTAAGGGTTGAAAAACCCCAGATATAAGCAGCCTACCTGCATAAGATTTAGGCCTCGTTGTCTAATTTGCTGATGCTTTGCTAAAAATCAGTAGTGTCCAGTTTGGATGTTGCTTTGCTAAAAATCAGTAGTGTCTAGTTTGGATGTTTTGCTAAAGTCAGTAGTGTCTAGCTTGGAAGTTTTTTTGTAAGTCAGTAGTGTAGCTACTTATTAAATTTGGAACCCTATTCAAGGACGGGAAGAATCGGGGGGGGGGGGGAATGGAGCAGAAGGATAATAATGGTTTGCCAAGGTTGCTAGACTAGAAGGAATGAGAACTAATTGATGCAGGAAGATTTGTGGCTCCTTACGAAGGACAGTTTTTTGATAAGAACTAGGAGTTTACCTCAAGAACTGGTCCACACCGACCCTGCAGTTTGGGCAAGAGCCAAGGAGCAACTGAGTCTGCACAAGAACAAGGGGTTACTAGCGGTGACGAAGAAGAGCCGGCAGCCTTCATCCCCACGACCCCCGTCGACCACCACAAGGAGGCACTGAGCAAGCGCAGTGGGGAGGGATTTATGGAAATGACCACCTGAAGCTAATTTTAATACAAAGCGGAGACAGGTTATGCATATGTATAGGCATATCGGGAAACTTTATGCATATGTAATACTTTGCTACATATAAATGGGGCAAATTGCCACTTATAGGTATGCACGTTAGGTGGAGAGATCCCCCGTGCATCCGGCGCTGTGAATAAAGAATGCCTGCCTTTTAACACTACATTGGTGTTACGAGGTTCGTTCTTCCCAATTTCGGTGACAAAAGGACAAGACTTTCTTACTTAGTATTTTATGTCTTTGATATATTTCTAAATATAAATATAATAAATGTAATATGTGATTCACAGCATAGTCCTTCCTTCCCCTTCTCTCCCTCCTCCCCATCAAACACAGATGAACCATTTGGCTCCCAATCTGGATGTCAGTTCTGGATGTTCATATATTAGGTATTAGTTTTGACCCTCTCCTTACTTCCTACAGTACTATCTAAGGTTTGGACTCTCTTGCATTTTAACTTTACAGTCCTTCTGTCCTTCCTCTCCCCACCTGAGGGTGGTACATTTGTATGCATGGGAAGAATGTCAGCTGAAGCCTTGGGCTGAAACTTAAGAATTGTGTTGAAATAGTATTGCAAATTCCTGGAGCAAAGCAGTTAGAAATGCAGCAAAAGCTGTGCTTGAGCCTGCTTCTGTTGAAATCAGAGAAAAAAAATTCTAAAAGAAGGAGGAGGACAAAGAGAAGGAAAGGGCCCACTGCAAACAAGTCACAGGTTAAAATACTGTAGTTTCTATGAGATCTTTTACATACATGCATTAAGACTGGACTGAAAATAACTTTCACCCAACAGTTTTACATTTAAGTTTGTGACATCTATTACACCTGGACCTAGCTAAAAGACATTGGCATTTCTTTAGGGAACAAGCACCAAGGTAATGAACTGGGTTGCTGTTGAGTGAGCATCTACATTTTGCACATAGGATTGCGAATTTTGCCCTCAGGTATTCTCTCAGTGAATGAATATTACATGTTAGCTGTAGCTAAATGCATCCATGTTCATTTGGTTGAACATTGGTAATTTTATATTACCTATTTAGGGAGTTATTTTTAATTTCCAGCAGTTTTGTTGTTGCATAGTCCCCTCTATCACAGTGAATAGCTCACTAAAACCACCAAGAGCCAAGAAATGACTGTCAGCTATTTTTTACTTCCGTAACTAACAGCAGGGTTCTTTTTATTTTCCAGATAAAGTTAATGGATGCAGCTTTTCCACTGCCACATTTATAAACAATTTGGTTTAGGGGCTGCTAAAGAATACTTGCAAAACATCATTTAGGGAGTGAAAGTATAGTATTTATGCAATGTAGTGTTTATATCTGTGGAATGACAGACATGCTGTTTAAGGAGATGTTGCTTTTCTGTCAAAAATTAAGTACTTGGTTATACTCTACAGTTATTCACTCACTTGGTAGTAGTTGTTACTTAAGTACCTCCTGTCTAATCTCTGTATACAGAGTTGTAGGCTTGGGAACCAGCAGAGATGCCTGGTATCATTTGCTGAGAAGTAATAGCAGCTCCTGGCTCACTGCACTGCCAGGGCAACCCAAATATCATACTGATGTAGTTTTTTATGTATAAATAATCAGCCTTCTTTCTTTTACTTATTGTTTTCCTATTGAATCATTCTGTCAGTTTGGGTTTATATCTCTTGTTCATTTAGTTTTACAATCACATGCATACATGTATCCACCTCCATTAACACATATTATATAAACACATATAATTAATAGTAGGAGAGTAGTAAATGTCCATTGGGTTTTTACAAATTATCTGTAAAGTTGCACTTGCCAAAGTCTGCCTCATTATACTCAAGAAAGCGTCAGTCCAGTGTAAATAAAGAGGAGTTTTATTGCCCTTATTGTTGATTAAATCATGAGTGGGAAGGGTGGAAGGCACGTTGTGAAAAAGAAGTTTAAAAAGAAAGCACCTCTGATAAACTGCACCTCTTCTAAAATACCCAATTAATTCCTCAGTTAACCACCTCAAAGGCTGTAGAGAAAGACAGATGGGGACAGAAGAGCAAATAGGGATGCAGGTGGAAGGTTGGGGTAACTGGGCTATCAGCTTATAAAGGAGCAAACAGTGGAGAGGATGAGGGGCAAAATATGGATAGATCACCTGAGCATGTGTCTCTTCACAGCTGCTGAGATACAGCTTGTTTTCTTTTGCTTTTAATAGTTAATTCAAAGGGTAACCACAGAAAAATACAAAACTTTCTTCTGAGGCATAATCTCCTTTTACTAAGATGAATCAAGCCCCTGAGTATTGAACCATTTACCAAAACCATCATGATTTCCATGGGTTGTTTTGAGGATAGTAAAACATTTTGTCCATTTGAAATCAGATCAAGTTGCATCTTAGTTTACAAGCTGTCAGTCCAGATCCATATTCTTTTTAATAACAATAAAAAACATGTTCAGTTTGTCTGGCGTTTACTTTTTATTTTTGTTGTGTCATAAAGACTCAATTTGGACTAAGTTTTGGATGTTTTCTTTCCCCTTAAGCACTTCTACTGAAAAAAAATGGTTTAGATTTAACAACAACAACATGTTAATATACGCAGTTTGCCTGCTGTCCATACAACAGCTTTAATGCAGAGCTGCAGAGCTGTCTTTAAGACACAAACTTGAAAATCAGAAACTACGTGGCACCCAAGATCCTCATCTGCTGTAAGTTAGCACCCAAAGAGCATGCTGATTCACGAGAATTAAGGTTTTCCCTTCTTCACCCTGCATGTTGGGCTCAGAAAGAGATTTTCAAAATAAAGGATCTGAAATTCCTCTCCTCCTTCATTTACCTGTTAGTTAATTATTGATTAAGTGTGCAGAGAAATAGACTGAAAAGTGGTAGTGATCGGTAATATATGGGAGTATTGGAAGAGAAAGTAAATCCCATAAAATTCTAATGATCTCTAATACTGAAGATTATCACTTCTCCTTATTGGTACCTAACATTTTGCTGATGTAGGACACCAAAGAGAGGGCATGAAGTAACACACTACTTGGCCTGGAGAAGATAAAAACAATAGCAGAAAAGAGAAAAGCTCCTAGAGGAGGAAATTTTCATCGTAGTTAGCTTTGCTGGAGGAATGTTATAGAAATAGCAAATGTGGAGGCTTTGTCCAGCATTTATACCTCTAGGGAAGAGAATAGTCTGAAGAAAAGTAAAAGCAGAGGTTATCTATTTTTCTAGGGAACTCCTCTGTGCTCAGAACAAACCAACCGGGAAACAGGATTTCACTGTAAACAGCTGTTCTCAGTGCCTGCATTTCAATCACTCTCCTGTTGGGACGACAACACATTCGTATGCCAGCTGCAAAAATCAACCTGTATTACAGTGTGCTTCAGTGTATTTGCAAAATGGAAACAAATACTGCAAAATACATGCTTTAAGGTCCCTGCAGCAACCCAAATACCAGAGCACGTGTACCAGAGAAGAATAGCACGAGAACAGGATCTTGCAGTGAAAACTAGTGTTAGAAAAGCAAAGCAGAGGTTCATGGCAAAGCAGCAAACTGACATTTCTCAATAACAGGGAGGATTGCCCTTGTCTCCAAAACCCAGCTAAAGTTGAGTGCGAATGAGAGAAAAATTCCCACAGTTCCAACTCTCCACCCTCCATCCCTGTCATTTATACTTGCTAAAAGGAAGTTTGTAGAAACTTATAATGTTCATTAAAAAATATGGCACTCAAACATCCACAAAACATCTAGCCCCAAGTAGGCACAAGCATGCTGACTGCACACTTGTCTGTTTTAATGTTGTAGAAGATCAAATTTTCTAGGAAAAAGCAAACAACTTTAGCAGCAGGTGGCTGGAGCATAGCCTTCAGAAAGCTGTTAAGAACCATTTTTGTCTGGGAAATAAAACATGGTTGCAAGCTATGTTATTTGCACTTATTGATTCAGTGAAAAGAGTCACCTTATGTTTAATTCAAATTGCAGTCCTGGCTTGGACAGGCTTAGAACAATCGAGTTTTACAAATGCATTTGTTTAAGTGACTCTCATGGTGGTCATTCACGCTGTTCCCTACGCTGTTTTTAGATTAGCGCTCTTCTCACTGACAGAGGCAAGAGCTGAAATAGAGGTGGGGTGGGTGAGGGGGGAAGAGGGAGAGAAAGGTGCTGGTATCCATAGGAGAGGGCCACGTATGCCAGCAGGATATAGGGGTAGGGAGCAGTGGCAGGTCAGGCAACCAGTATCTCAGAAGGCTCGAGAGGCAGCACCATCCTTTTCAACCACCCAGTCCCACCTAAAGGTACATTCAGCATCACGTGTAATATCAATACCCTCACTGCAGCCTGTATTACATCTCAATAAATATTTCTTTTTGCCTCACTCCTCACTGGCGAAACAGTTAAAAAAAAAAAAAAGTACTTACATTCTTAGGCTTCTCTCCTCCCCCCCCTCTTTTATTTTTTAAGGAAAATCACCACAACTTCTAGGCAGCCAGAAGTTGTTACATCCCTCAAACAGAAGGCTGTTCCTTTTACAGGTTGGTGAGTGCACTCATCAGCTGATCAGCTCTCCATCATAGGAGTGATGATGTTCTTGGCAGTTACTGACATCTGTCAAATGTGGGCACCTATGATTCATCAGAATGGGTTAATTTCACAGGGAAAGGTCACTCTGAGAATGCTACAACATTAATTTGCTATCTGGTTAGGTCAAGAGGCCTCGGAAACAAGAGGCCTGCTTTGTCATTATTGGAGAAACACAATTCTGTGTCAAGATTTCAGGTGTATTTTTGTTCCAAGGAAGAAATACTTTGTAAATAAAACAAAACCACTCTATGTACCCATTGCAGATATTTACATTTTAAAATGAACGCAAAATCCCATCCAAAGTTTCCTGCAGAAATTTGCATCAAAACATACATTCTCCCCTGATGCCCTTCCTTTGGTAAAATCAGCTGCACCTTTTCAAACTCACTACAAGACTCTGTACAGAGAGGGATTTCTATGGTTGCGCTCATGTTTTAGTTCATTTTCTCACATTAAATACTTTGATCATGGAGGAAAGAAACAAGGTGGGTTATAAGCAGGCAGGACCTCTGTCCCCACCCAGCTCCTAGGTAGCACACGAGCACTGTGCTGGACAGAGGATCTCTGCTCTGCCCCTGTACCAGGGCAGCAGATGCTCTCCTTTCCAGGATCCTCACAAAAACTCAGGGCAAACTTCCAGCTTCTTCATATATTTTCTAATACATCCCTCAACAACATTTTAGTGGAGTAAGCGACTAACAGTATTCTTTCACGACAGTATCACCTAAAATAAACACCGTGCTATCACTTGATGTTTCACCAGCCTCCCTTGGGAATGTGATGTTGGCAGTTAGATAGTGAAAAGGCAGGCTCAGCTGTTCACACGAAACCACAAAACACTTCAAAACCGAACCCAGCCCAGTGTTCCTGGGGTTTAATGCTGACAAAAGAATATGGAGTTAAAGACTGGAGACTGAGATGAAAACCATGTTGAGATTTCACTCTACAATACAAAATTATTTGAGGTACTCTGAGAAAAAGTACTAGATAATGGCAATGGTGCAGCTCTGCAGCAATTACAAATTATGGCGAGGACTTCTGCTCAGCCTGCTGCCCTTCACGCAGGTTGGGACTGAAGCCACAGTGCAAATAAACACCCTGCCTTTAAACTCAAACGTGGAATGAGACAACTTTAATCTGTTAATTTAGCTAGATACACATACGTACACACACACACACACGTGTGAGACAGCTCAGAAACAGTCCCCCTCTACCCTGCCCCTGATCCTGAGTCACGACTCGGCTGCTGAAAACGTGCCCTGCCCAGGCTGGCAGCAGAGCATGCAGAGCTCTCAGTATTAACAAACAATTTTTCTCAGAAGCAGCCTTGGTCTCAGCAGTGGGGTTAGTACTTAGTCTTCCTTACAAGTGTTGCAAGATGTTTAATATCCTCCAGGGAAGGCGATGCTGCTGTCAGTTACATAATTCACTCCAAGCATGGCATTTCTAACTATAGACTAAAGTGGAGCAAAGTCAGCTGTGGGTGGGGAGAACTCAGAACAAAGATGTAGATATTACCCTGAGAGGCACCACGATACAGCACCAGGTTTTGTCATATCGCCTTTTATGAGGATTGGGTCAGAATATCAGGCTGAAGCGTTGAAGAAGGTTATACGTGTTACTGCCCTAGACACACCAAACCACACCATCACAGATACGCTGCCAGGCAAGGAAGAAGAGTGGCTGGGGCTGCAGACTCCCCTTGCTTTTTTAAGGCCTTTTGCAGCCCCGCTGGAAAACCATAGAGACTGGGATCTCACAAGATGCCATGAGTCACAAAGCACGCTCTGATGTGGATCCTGCATGCTATGCTCAGCTCCTGTACCTGAAAAGCACTGTGGTCTACAGGCAAATGGTCAAGGTTTTCTGTGACAGACTCTGAAATATTCCACGCTCAATCCACTCACCAACAGATCAAGCCACAATACCTTGGAACCAGGCATGAGAGTTCACCTAAAGTGTGGCCCCTGAAAAGTCTGTAAAAATAATCTTTTTGGAGACAGTCTACTGACAAAAAATGACTGGGCACCTGATCAATTGTAAATTATGAAGTGGGTAATAGTAACAGTGTTTTAATAAGAGCATTTTCATTCCTTGTGTAGCTATTCGGTAAAAAGTACATTTTCTTTGTTATCAGCCATGACCTTTTTAGAGGTATGCTACCCAGCTGGTTCATACAGCTTTGTACACTTGCAAATAGAGAGCTTTTGTGCCTCTTCTACTGGCAAACGGACAGAATCGACCAATGCGGAGAGAAGTGCTAAGGCTACACAGCTACAATTTTCAAAAGTAATTTCTGGATGTCACTGATGAAGCCGTGTCAAGAGTCATGTAGTTGAATTTTGAAAAGTCTATCCAGGTGCTCTGTATCCAAATCCAAATATTGTATCCAAATATATTCTAAGTCTGATTTTTCCTTCAGCTTGATCAAAACCAGCCAGAATTTAACAGATTAAACAGGTGTAAAAGCTGAAAATACTGGAATGCATTTCAAGATAAAGTTCATGGGAATCATAATCCCAACCACATACCAGCGGATGTTCCACTCTAACTGTGCTGCAAGGCATAAGTAGTATCTACAGGAATAAACTGTTCAGAGATAGGAACAAGACAGCAGGGAAACAATCTTTCTAACTATGTACTTTACATTCTGTTATTATCCTCAGAAATCCTCCCTTCTTTCTTGAGTTGGAGGGAAAACACATGCTGGACTAAGACACTTTTGTCTCAAAGATTATTTCAACAAAGACAATGAAACAAAAGTACTATAGGAATATCTCAAGAGAACAGGTTTCAAGTTAGACTGATTTTCTTCTACATTGGTTTGAAGGGTCTGTTAAACCTATTTTGGGGGACAGCAAACTGATAGGCCACTAGCACCGCAAAGCCTGAAGGTAAAATTATCTCCCAATTTAAATGAACCCAGAGAATCTCAGAGTCCTTAGAGAAAACAGCAAGTACTATTATAGGTTTGTTTCTTCAAGAAGTCTAGTAACGTTGCTCAAAAAAATTTTGAAAAACTTCTGTTGTACATAGCACAGATCAGTACATATTCAAGAGTAGTCCAATTTGACTAGACTTCTCTGATGGATGGTCAAAGCATCATGGTGTAATCCATGCCCTGCCCACAATACCCCACACAAATGGATGCTGTACTAAACAAGGCTCTGTAATGTGTCCAGAAAGGCTGCAAGATAGACTAAAAATACTTAAACCTGATCAGACTACAGCTAAAATCAAAGGTAAAATTCTTATAAATTGGTAAGATTTTACTTCACTGTAGCACAAGTAGTAAAATCAGACAGCTGCTAACCAGGTGCTATGACTAGAAGGAAGAACATTGCAGCAAGTCTTTGTCAAAAAAAAGGGTGAAAAATCAGGCAGATTTGGTTTGGGCTTGACAGCAGGATGAAAACTGAGCTCATGATGGAAGTATAGTTCAAAATTGAGCTCTAATTGAAATGTTTCCAAAATAATAACAGAAATTATAAAAAAAGGGCTGTAATCAAGCATGAAGACCACACAGTGGAGCACTCAGACAAGGAGAGTAGACTCTCCAAAGCCTTTTTTCCACTTCTACACAGCTTGGAATAGGAGTGAGCTTGGAATCACATCTGTATCCAAGGGAACTGTTCATGAGTTGTTCAATTTCAAGCTGCTCTTATATTCTTAAGGAGGATGTTTGTATGGTCTTGAAACAAAGCAACATCAGATGGTTGACAAACAATTTTGTACACAAACACAAGGGTCTAGGACCCCTGAATAATATTTCAAAACTTAAGACTAGCAGCAAACACTTTGGTCTTCCATAAGCATACCATTGTGGTATGGCTGCTCCGACCTTCAGTTCTTTCCTTGGGAAAGCAGAAGACGTCTGAGGAAAAAAAAAAAATTCAAGAAGATTCTTTGTGCTACCACTGCTGTAGAAACAAGTTAGCCTGTGTTTAGACAGTGGTCATCAGTGGTAGTCAAAGGTATAGAAGTACAGTTTTTCCAGGTTAAAAAAGTTTTACTGAAATCTTATGTTTGTTCTGTACAATATATGTGCAAAGGACTTGCTTAAGTTAAATTCCTAACAACACTTCAACCATTCATGTGGGTGCAAGTATTGGGATACAACCTCCTCTCAGGCATCAACATGTACTTCTATATTTAAGAAATAAAAAGATCTCATAGATCACACAAGAGGTGTGAATGGCTGCCCATCCTTCTCCATGGAGAGTAACAGCCTCTTATTACCTGTGCATGAGTTCTCATCAGAGCAAACTAGTTTCTTCCAGTTTCTCCGAATACAAAGGAATCCCTGTTTCAGCTGTGGCTCCACTACTTGGGTAGTTTAGTGGCAAACCTAAAACTTGTGGTACGCACACATACTTATAGATCAGCCTTGTTGGTTTGTGCACTTCATGAGTGAATGGGAGAAAGAAGAGGAATCTATTGTACGTTCTCAAAAATCAATTTTTAACTGCTAAAATTGGCCAAATTAAAATCAATCTCCTTCCTATTCCCTTCCGTAAGGGTAATTTCTGTAAGAAATGTCAAGTTTTCAAAATTCAATAATTTCTCTCATTTAAAACACCCTCTTTTTGTTACAGAGTATATTTTCCTGCCCAGTTTTCTCCAGCTTACAAAGAAATTACTGTTTTCTGCTCAAATACTGGAACAAAAGTTTTTATATTCAGGCAGAGCTGAAGAACGAAGTTTCAGTCAAGAAGGTGCAAATTTCAGAAAAGTTGCAAGTGATTGAAAACCAGAGGTTAGGAGATTGTTGCTCAGAGCTGATGCAAGATAGACTAAAAATAGTTAAACCTGATCAGACTACAGCTAAAATCACTATCGTAGTGCTTTGGCAGGTCCTGCCTCAAAGAACATCTGTATTTCCTTAGCAAGAGTTTCTATATTTGCATACTCTTCCTAGAGCAGGTCAGAGCCATAGAGCCATGGCTCACATCTTTTACAAGACAGGATTTTCCTTTCCTTTCTCTTGGTCCTTCTGCTCTGTGTGATTGCAGGCCTAAAGACAACTTCCATCATTCGCAAGCACGTTAATCCATTTGCAAATAAGCTGTGCCCTGGGTGCAGCAGGGTCATGAGAGGTGGCTCAGTGTGGAGCTGGCTTCGGTTCAACAGGACATATCAAATCACATGCAATCCATTGCAAGCAAGACTATACTGTTTCCACACACACTGCTTTTAAGTTATGTAGGATACGCCAAGTTACTCCACCAATTATTACTATATTCTATTATTCCAGCTTGTAGAAAATTTGCTGTAAAAACTGTATGTTTTAAAAAGAAACAGACTATAAGTAATTTTCATGCACCACTCCATTATGGTAGATAATGAGATTTCACATTTTATTTTACCGATCATAGAATCAGGGATTTAAGTGCCCTTGTCAGAGCACACAATGAAGTTTTGTGAAAATAAGTGCAGTTTTATTATTAAAAACATAAATCAGAATTTTTTTTTCTCAAAAAGTTCTGCCACAAACATATGACAACATGCCAGGCAATACAATCCATTTTCATGTGCCTTAGTTTGCACTCATCTTCAACAAAATCTTAATGGCATTTGACTGCCTGATAGCTACCATAGCATTTCTTTCCCACACAGTATTAAAAACAGATAATCCTTAACACTGGAGCTTACAGAAATGTCATGAAGGAGTTCTAGCCTCTTGCTCACCCCCGTGGTAGGAAATGCAGAACGCAGAAGATGTTTTCAAATGAACCTCCCATTTCCTAAGTTATTTTGTAAGTGATCCTGGATAGTTCAGAGTCATCCAGCAGGTAAAGGAAATGGAGAGGTTCGATGTTGTGCTCTCAAGTAAAGTGAGCACCTACCTCCTTTAATGACCCTAATCTTAATGAAGAGTAAATGAGACTTTCAGAATTAGATACCTTTAAATATCTTGAAGAGCATTTCACGGTCCAATTTGGGAACATTTCCTTGTCCTAAGAATCACAGAATCATAGAATGTTTTGGGTTGGAAGGGACCCCTAGAGTTCATCTAGTCCAACCCCCCACCAGCAGTCTGTACAAGTAACGCTGTTCACAAAGAGATAACAAAGTTTGACTTAATTTCATTTCCTCACCTTCTTACATTTCACAGGGAGCAGGACACCACAGTTAATTACATACATAACCATGGCTCTTCTTAAAGCGTACATTAAAGGCTACTGTACTAAATACTACTGTATTCAGGGGAACTAAAGATGTTTTACAGCATGGAAGACTGGGCCTTCACCAATGCTAGGAGGACCGTCTGCTGCACACTCTCAAGACTTCAAAACTCCAATAAATGAAAATAATTTTTCTCTGGAACAAGACTTACTTGTTTCTAAATGTCAGCTTTTAATCCCAGCAATAGAACTGTTCATCAGAAAAGGGAAGGAGGGAGTATTTTTAAAAAAGAATGAGAAAAGTATATAATTTTCTCCTTTTATTCAGAAACACCTAATTTTTTATTTTTTTTTTAATTTAAACTGAAGAATAAGGCAAACATCTTTGGGCTAAGAGGGAGAAAAAGCATGCATTGAAGGGGATGGAAGTTTTTAGCTTGCAAAATCTAAGATTCTAGATAAGAGGGAAAAACATAAAATGTGTATTTATGATCAAAATAATCATGAAACTCTACCTATATATTTTGCACCCAGCACTGTCTTCATGACTGAAGTGTTTAAATGTATGTCTGCAGAGCTGCACTCTGTGTCTTTATTCCTTTAACCTCCTATCCTCTTCCTTCCCTCATTTAAATTTACTTTTGGTTTTGAACATATACCATATACAAGACTTAACACTGGAAGGAATCTTCTCCACAGAAATGTCTGTGCATTCAGCCATCAATGAAAAACATCCCTTTAGCTGTGGTTAAAACTTTGTCACATTTTGTCTTATTTTCCACTTCGTTCACTATCCAGCTATCTGGATAGCCTCTCCAGCCTACTGAAGCTGGAGAAATGTACCAGGTGGGGAAAGGTGGAGCTACTTTCTAAAGTGTAGATATTTTCTTTGCTATTCTATCTTTCTAACAATACCATTCCTAAAATGTTCAGTTAATTAAAATGCCCAACTACTGGAAAAGCCATTTTATATATCATGTTTTCAGATATCTGTTCCTCCAACTTGAAAACATGAGAGGGGTTGCATCAGGGAAAGCTCCCTTCCAAACTACAGGTGGTAGTCTTACATACCTACAAATCTATAATATTTACATATCTAGACACTAGACTGTCAGCAGTATTTTTTTCTGTAATACCTGGGAAGTTAGTCCCCAATGGCCATAAAGGCTTATAGCAATCTCTCCAACTAATATGAGAGAAATCTCTGTGCACATCTATTTTTATGTAAGAGATAAATAATCAAGGTGAATTTAGTGCTAAAGACAAGGTATGATGATTTAGCACAGACTCACATAATTGCTGCAGTCATTTAAAATAAAAACCAAACCTCAAAATACTCCAAACATTTTTAATGTTGAGCTGATCCAGTTGTTCCAAACAAAAGCAACATTAGGCTTGTTACAGTCATTCTTTACTTCGATTGAACATCATGGAGAAGTCACCGTATGAGAAGTCACATACGGGATTGCATCTCATTGATGTACTGCAAAGGGAAAGACTATAAAATGAGACAAATTCAGATGCCAACACTGAGAATATCAAAGTAGTTAGATAACAGCAGAGCTGGAGTTAAAATAGCTGAGTCACAAAAATTTAAGAGATGACCTTCTCTTGGATGGTCACATGATTTGCCAATTATCCATCAAGTTCTGTGTGGATATTTGATATGTTTATCACATATAAAACCATTCATTTTAATATAGTGGAGAATGAGGTTTTATTCATTGTGAGCTAGCTTCATTATCCCATTGTGCATTATTATGGAGACAGCATAGCCACCTTTTAATACTTCACATCTAATGGCCTTTAAGAGTGAAAGATGCTCACTTGTCCTAGATAAAACTTTCATAAAAAAGAGGCCCGTTTATAGCAGAGGATTAATTGCCTACCAAAATGAACATATTATCACTTAGTGTGATCATCACACCCATCCCAATTACATTTTTAGTTCTTGACATAGCACACACTTCTAGCTTAGTGGCAAGGGACATAGCTTCTCCACAACAGGTCCTCTGAGGGATCAGTAGCCTCTGAGATTTGTTTCCATCTGCAGACTGGTTTGATTTTTCTTGCCTTAAGTGAATAATTCACATAGTGAATTGTGTTAAATACATTGTTTACAATACATTGTGCCTGTAAGGAGCTGGTGTACACACAGGAAACAAACTACAAGGGACTGCCATCATGGAGACAGACTAATCTGCTCTACACAGGTGGAGCAAAAGGAGTAGAAATGAAACAACAGGTAGGACAATCTGTGACTACTTCTCAGAAGATGTGAGTTTTAGCTCCTCGTTTTACAATAACCTCTAAAATAAGTAAGCGTTCTTAAAAAATGAGAGACATGTTTGCTTCTTAAATTTCTCTAAAGACTAACAATTTATATATGACTGATAAGGATAAAAGAGATAAGTCAGACTAACAGAACTGTTGAACATTGGCTAGATAACCACTGTCTTATGCAAACTCAGTCTGACTATAATCAATACAAACACTGAAGGGGTTTTCTGAAGATGACGGAGATGAGGGGAGGGAGGAGGATCCGTGTTGAAAGAAAGAAGGATACAAGAAACATTGTTAAAATATGAGGAGATGACCAAATGCCAGGAAGACATGGAGGGTCTCTGGAGCTTGGGGGGAGAATAAGGATGAGTACCCACAGGTAAAATGAGATTGTGTGATAGAAACCAAATGAACAGTTGTAGTCCTACCCCATTTTACTCAAATTTACACAGGTACATTCTGTGATCATGTCCGAGGAGCTACTGTCTCTACAGGAAAGTAAGAATTGAAATTATGAGAAGAAAGGCCAAAAATCTTAATCAAGTGATCGAACAATAACAACAAAACCAACATAAAACTGAGTTTACTTAACTTTGACTTCATTGCCTGTTACCAAGCTTAGATAAAATTTCAGTATCCTGAGGTTTGCAGGTTGCCTTAGGAAAACTGGGAGAAAAACAAAGTATTCCAAGGACAAGTGGGATGGAAAAAGGGCTCAAAATACTGCGCGTGTGTCTAACAGACACGTGGGTGCCGATGAAGTAGCAGTAAGTAGCCCGAGGGTAATCAAAAAAGAATTCAAAGCCTTGGGGCGCTTAGTGAAGGGATCTGGAGTGCAGGTTATTTTTTCCTCGCTCCTTCCAGTGGTGGACAGAGACACGGGACAATATGAGCAGACTCAATCTGTTAACATGTGGCTTCGCGACTGGTGTCGCCACCACAACTTTGGGTTCTTTGACCACGGGATGGTCTACAAGGCACTGGGCTTGCTCAAGTCAAATGGGAGCCAGCTTTCTCAAAGTGGGAAGAGGGTCTTTGCCCAGGAGCTTGCGGGGCTCATTGACAGGGCTTTAAACTAGATGTGAAGGGGGAAGGGAAACCTACTGGGCTTGCCAGTGACAGGCTAGGGGATGAAACGCAAGGGTTAGAGGGACTGGGGGCTAGTATGAGCCTTCAACCTGTTGCCCAGCAGTGTGCCAGGGGCACTGCAGAGAAGTTGATGTCTGGCGGAGGTGAGCCAGAGGCTCCTGAGGTAGTAGGAGCCAACAAGGAAAAGCCCGTGAAACACCTCAAAGTAAATGAGGGGTGTTCTGCTATGAAGGTGACGAGGCCGACAGCTCAGATGAAATGCCTCTATACAAACACGCGCAGCATGGGAAACAAACAAGAGGAGTTGGAAGCTATCGTGCTGCTAGAAAGCTACGACCTGATCGCCATTACGGAAACTTGGTGGGATGAATCCCACGACTGGAATGTAGCTATTGATGGCTACAGGCTGTTCAGAAGGGACAGGCAAGGAAGGAGGGGCGGAGGCGTTGCCCTTTACATCAAGAAATCATTAGAGTGTGAAGAGCTGGCCCTGAAGAATAGCCACGAGCAGGTCAAAAGCCTATGGATAAGAATCAGAGAGAGAGGCAACAAAGGGAACCTGGTGGTTGGTGTCTACTACAGACCGCCAGATCAAGAGGAGCCGACTGACGAAGCGTTCTTCCTCCAACTCCGGGAGGCTTCGTGCTCGCAGGGTCTCGTCCTGCTGGGGGACTTCAACCACCTCGACATCTGCTGGAAAACCAACACGGCAAGCTGTAGGCAATCCAGCAGGTTTCTCGAATGCATTGAGGGCAACTTCTTAAGCCAGGTAATAGACACCCCTACCCGAGGGGATGCGATACTGGACCTGGTGGTCACCAATGCAAGTGAACTCGTCGGAAATGTCAAGATTGGAGGCAGCTTGGGTTGCAGTGATCATGCGCTGGTAGAGCTCACGCTCCAGAGGGAAATGGGAAGAATTAAGAGTATAGTCAGGACCCTGAATTTTAGAAAAGCAAAATTCCAGCTCCTCAAGGAGATAGTCAGAAGGACTCCCTGGGAAACGGTCCTCAGGGACAGGGGAACAGAACAGAGCTGGCAGATCTTTAAGGATGTGATCCACAGAGCACAAGAGCTCTTGATCCCCAGGTGTAAGAAATCGGGCAAAGAAGGGAAGAGACCGGCATGGCTGAGACGAGAGATGCTGGTCAAACTAAGGAGGAAGAGGGAACTGCACAGGCAGTGGAAGCAGGGACAGGCATCCTGGGAAGAGTATAGGGATGCGGTCTGGTTGTGTAGGAATGGGGTCAGGAAGGCCAAGGCTCAGCTGGAGCTAAACTTGGCTAGGGATGCAAAGAATAAAAAGAAGGGTTTCTACAGGTATATCAGCCGGAAAAGGACGGTTAAAGAAAGCGTACCCCCGCTGATGAGCGAGACCGGCAAGCTGGTAACAGCAGATGAGGAGAAGGCTGAGGTATTCAACACCTTTTTTGCCTCAGTCTTCACTGGCAACCTCTCCCCTCACCCCTCCCGAGTTAATGGATGGCGTGAGGGGGACCGGGAGGGCAAAACCCCTCCTGCTGTAGGAGAAGATCAGGTTCGTGACCACCTGAGGAACCTGAATGCACATAAGTCCATGGGACCTGATGAGATGCATCCCAGAGTCCTGAGGGAATTGGCCGATGTAATCGCCAAGCCTCTCTCCATGACATTTGAAAAGTCATGGCAGTCAGGTGAAGTCCCTGGACTAGAAGAAGGGAAACATTGTGCCCGTTTTCAAAAAGGGTAGAAAGGAAGACCCCGGGAACTACCGACCTGTCAGCCTCACCTCTGTGCCTGGGAAGATCATGGAACAGATCCTCCTAGAAGCTATGCTAAGGCACATGGAGGCCAGGGAGATAATTCAAGATAGCCAGCATGGCTTCACCAAGGGCAAGTCCTGCCTGACAAACCTAGTGTCTTTCTATGATGGTGTGACAGCATCAGTGGACAAAGGAAAACCAATGGATGTCATCTATCTGGACTTCTGCAAAGCCTTTGACACGGTCCCCCACAACATCCTTCTCTCTAAATTGGAGAGCTATGGATTTGATGGGTGGACTGTTCGGTGGATAAGGAACTGGCTGGATGGTCGCATCCAGAGGGTAGTGGTCAATGGCTCGATGTCCAGATGGAGACCGGTGATGAGTGGTGTCCCTCAGGGGTCCGTACTGGGACCGGTGTTGTTTAATATATTCATCAATGACTTAGACAGCGAGATCAAATGCACCCTCAGCAAGTTTGCGGACGACACCAAACTGAGTGGTGCGGTTGACACCCCAGAAGGACGGGATGTCATCCAGAGAGACCTGGACAGGCTGGAGAGGTGGGCCTGTGTGAACCTCATGAGATTCAACAAGGCCAGGTGCAAGGTCATGCACCTGGGTCGGGGTAACCCCCAGTATCAGCACAGGTTGGGGGAAGAAAGGATTGAGAGCAGCCCTGCTGAGAGGGACTTGGGTGTGCTGGTGGATGAAAAGCTGGACATGAGCCGGCAATGTGCGCTGGCAGCCCAGCAGGCCAACCGTATTCTGGGCTGCATCAGGAGAAGCGTGGCCAGCAGGTCAAGGGAGGTGATTCTGCCCCTCTACTCTGCTCTGGTGAGACCTCACCTGGAGGACTGCGTCCAGCTCTGGAGCCCTCAGCACAAGAAAAACATGGACCTGTTGGAGCGGGTCCAGAGGAGGGCTACTAAAATGATCCGAGGGCTGGAGCACCTCTCTTATGAGGACAGGCTGAGGGAGTTGGGCTTGTTCAGCCTGGAGAAGAGAAGGCTGCGGGGAGACCTGATTACGGCCTCTCAGTACCTAAAGGGGGCCTATAGGAAAGATGGGGAAAATCTTTTTAGCAGGGCCAGCTGTGACAGGACAAGGGGTAATGGTTTTAAACTGAAGCAGGGTAGGTTTAGACTGGATATAAGGAGGAAATTCTTCACAACAGGGGTGGTGAACCACTGGAACGGGTTGCCCAGAGAGGTGGTGGAGGCCCCATCCCTGGGAACATTCAAGGCCAGGTTGGATGGGGCTCTGAGCAACCTGATCTAGTTAGCGGTGTTTCTGCTCACTGCAGGGGGGTTGGACTAGATGACCTCTAGGTGTCTCTTCCAACCCAAAACATTCTATGATTCTTTGATAAGATATTACAAATATGTAGAAAAAAGACAAGGTATATCTCACATTGTAAATTTAAACAGTGACATAGAAGGCAGTAAAGGGAGAATTAGAGGCAAGTAAAATACTATGCTGTAGTGTAAAAATACAAAGTTATTTCAAGTACCTCAAGAGGAAACAAGCATCTCCTTTATCCTGAGTACACTAGACAGTTTTCCCTGTTCCCTTTCAAATAGTTAACTCAATAGGTAGAGGAAATCCAACAAGAAAAACTCTTCCAAAACAATGTCTCAAAGTTTGCAGTACCTGAAAGGCTATGTGATTTTCAAGGCTGATGTACTCATAAAAGTATATTTTACTTTTAAACTGTACCAGTATCAAGAACTCACAAGAGGAAAAGATGTGATGGATAGTAATTACAAGAGAAGGATCCAGGCCACTTGCCTTGATCAACCACAACCACAAACATACCACCTAAGATGACACATGAAAATACTTAAGAGGCTGACAAGCACTTTGCAAAACTTCTGTAAACTCTGAAAGCCTCTAACTTCCTTAGACAGACTTCCTGGAAGCTGGGAAACAATCAGGTGTTGCCTCTGTCTTTGCTTCTCTGGCTGTGCATCTGCAAGATAGCCCTCTTACCAGACTTTATAAGGACCTTGAAATCAGCTCATTCTGAGTTGCATTTAAAAAAAATAAATCTCTTGTATTCAAAACCTTTCCATAATACAGCCTGCTGATCTGATGTTGTTTCCTTCTTGTTTGTTTTCATTTTCACCTTTTCACTTCATTACATACATATAATGTGCTAAGAACACTGCTAATCAGTGGTGGCCCAGAAATACAGCACCATTATTTCAGGTGTTTAGCTTTGGCCCCAGTTAAAATTCTGTCTGATTTTGGAAGTGTCTGGCTCAGAAATTTTATTTTAAATCCCTCTCCATTTGTTAATTTTATCGCATCTTAGGAGCACACACTCATCAAATTCTTATCTTGCTTGGCATAAGGTGGTCCTCTGATACTTGCTTTCCTGAATTCATTCCTCCTCATGTTCCTAGTAGTCAAGTTCAGTGGCTTGGGGAAAATGTGGTTGGTTTGGTTTTTTTTTTCCACTTGGCAACATTTCATTACTGAAAATTAAAAAAAAAAAAAAAGTAACATATCACATGGGAATTTCTGAGTTGCAACCTGAAATATGAAAGCCTGACAAAAATGGAATGCTTAACAAGAGTAAAGGAAAGCAAGAGAAAGAAGCAAGAATAATAATGAGCATTATTAAAAGGAAGAAATGCAGAGCCCCTCTCTTTTCTCCTCACAGAACTGTAGTCACAACTATTGAAGCCAATTAAAAGCTTCAGTTCACATAAAAATCCCCAAACACTAAATGCTATACATGCACTCAGGATGAGAAATGATTGCTGCCTCAAGCACTTGCACTCTAGGACAGGACAAAGGACAGAAGATGAAATAGGGGCACAGAGGGCTTTGTCTTGAAAGATGCTGTTTCTTTAGGTGCTGAATCAACAAAGACCTTTAACTCTTTAACATGCACACTCTTTCTTTGAAGACGTAGTTCAACATAACTGTTCCAATATAAGTACGTGCTTAAGTGTTTTGGTGGACCAGAGCCAAGTTGCTTGGCAGCTGGCAGGACCAAGCCCAGAAGATATCTTGTCCATAGTTGGGTTGACGGTGGGCAGAGGAATAATTAAAGCCCATTAATCTTATTGATGTAAGCCCTGGTATCTCTGCTACGCTCTCTCTCTTGTCAGAGCCACCCACAGGCACATGCAAAGTGTCAGGTCCACGCAGGGACACTCCTTTTAATAAACTTTAAAAATGGCCAAGAAATATGGAACTACCTTAAGAAATATGGAAAACCTCACCTTCCAGCCACAATTCTGTGCTGTGCATGCAACAAAGCACAGAAAAATAGCTCAAATATGTGTAATTTCCCTGAGAGAAGTTTGAACACTTGAAATCACTAAATTGTTAGGTTCCACCATCCAATCTTACAACCATAGTTGAGTGGGGCAACAGGAAAGATGGCAGAGTGCCAAGCTGCCCAGTGGGTGGCATAAATTAGCAAAGAAAAGTTTCAGAGAGACATAAATATAGAAAACATTCCACAGCTTTCTTACTTAACTCAAAACTGTCACAAATACTGTTGTGTATTTGCATGTTTTTTTAACTGCACCAGCTGAGCAGTTTGAAGAATTCAAGTTACATCCAGGATGCTGAATATATCTGGATAAAATAGAACACACAGTACCCAAGAGACAAAAGAGTCAGGGTACTTTTGGCGAGTAGAGATTTCCCTAAGGAAGACGCAAACTGCACTGAATACAGTGCCCTGACAAAACCTGCCCTGCAACACGCTTGTCCCATCACTGGGGAGAACTAACACAGGTGGAATGATAGGGAGGGAAATCAGTTACTTGCAAATGAGTTCACTATCACAGAGAAAAGACTGAATTTTCATCTACAGAGGATAGATGAAAATCAGCAGCCATTAATGGCTGGGGATGTAACTTTCTGTGTGAAGTCGGAGTTTCATCAGGTTGGACAGAAAGTTTTCTTAAATCAATTCCAAGATTAGTGCAAAACAAAATGAGTTCTGGGTTGCTTGGCTATATTGAACCACACATATTTTCTCTTTGGCTATTTGGCCCTTTGAAATTGTATCTTTCACAAGTCCCTAAGTACAATATGTCTGCATGAAATAGTTACTAAGAACCCCTAATGAGACTTATAAAATGGTTTCTGCTATATCATAGCAAATAAAGGCTAGGTACTCTACCTCTGTGTCACTGCCATACTGCTGGTTGTCTCTTGGAGTACCTGTAGCCACAGAGGTATTTCAGAGGAGAGGAACTAGAAATAGTTGATTTCTGATAGGAGCTTAACTCGAACAGGAGGCAATTCCTTTGAAAAGCTGGTCAGCAGCATTTCTCACTCTGGAAAGCACCTCTCCATGTAGGAAAAGTTTCATTTTTCAGTTTCATTGGTGGCTACCTGATGAACTTAGTACCTGTCCTAGCAGATTTCAGAAGTGGCACCAGCCACTTTCTCTATTGACAGGAGACGTTTAGAAAGAACTATGTAAGGAGTTGAAGGACTTGCACTGGTTCCTTATTGCTTGAGAGAATTCCATGATTACATGACAGAAAAAAAAAAAAGGACACAAACAAAATAAATAGCTGATGGGAAACTTAAGTATCAAGAGGAAACAAAGTCTTAGCGTTAAGTTCACCTGAATACTATTGTCCATGCAATTTCTAGAATTTATCTTTTCCTTTTCTGTCTTCTGAATAACAATGATGCCCCAGACCAGTAATAATGGACTCAGAGGACTGAGATTCCTTCCTTTGTACTTGTTGCCTGGGACATTACACGATCTGCATTGCTTCTAGTTTTTAAGAGTGGCTTTATATAACGATCAGTTTGTAAGAAGCGCACTTCTCTTCACCTCCCTGCACATTTCACATTGGGACAGGAAAAGAAAAAAATGAAAAGCATTCTGAAACCCACTAGCACTAAGAAAGAGGAGGTGAAAGGAATAATATATATGTGTCCCTGAAGGAAAGAACGTCATTAAAAATAAAGATGAAAAACCAGAGTAGGTTTCAAAACTACTCAAACATACAAGGCTGCTTGTATTAAAAATGAGAAGGAACACATCCCTAGGTTTTCGTACTTAGTTTTACTTTATCAACTTTGAAAAAAGTTCTCTGCTAGTAAAAGTATATATTTCTAAGAAAAAATTACCTTAACATTAACAATATGGTTTTACCCATGGCCCTCAATTTGCTTTACAAGATGCAGTTCTCACTGTTGTTCATAGTCAGATGAATAGGGCAGTTTAATTAAGTTCATCTCACACTAGCAAAAAAAGAGGAAGGGAAGCTGAACAGCCCAAACACTTGTGTTGAGACTTGACTTTGAACTCATTACTACACACATATAGTGTGGTGCAGTTAAAATTCCTGGCACAAGCAGGGAACCAGAAATGGAAGAGAGACTAAGTACTGATTTGTGTAGAGACATCAGACTTCAGAAATCCAAATTCAGTTTGTTATTTTGCTGTAGATGTTCAAGTACCTCAGGCAAGGTACTCTCTGGGCTTATGGCTGTTGTAAGTCTGGTAGCATTATGAGCGTGATTACATTAAACATTACAAGTTTTTCAGGTACTTCTACAGCTCTAGGACTCTAGTCTCAATTAAAGGGACTTTAACTGTAGAGACCCTCCAACATTCTCATCGATGACCTAGTGACAAAGAGGCTAACATGCAAGGCTCTTGATCCTTCGTCCTTCACTCTACATGAGGTAACCTTTCAATAATTACTTGTTCTAGACTTCTGACCTCCATTTAATCCCCCATGTCAAAGGAACAATCAGCCTGGGATAATTTAGCTCACTAGACTCAACTGTCATTGCTAACTACCATTCCTCAAGACCATAGCCCTCACACTGCCATCCTTCTGTTGGTGTTGCCTCTAGGCAATGCAGTAGAATTTCAAGATTACCATGTTTCAGTTTTAGCCTTCTCTTCTGACTTGTTAGTACAGCTTCCTGTTCTGAAGAAATCCTCCTGCTCCAGTGTGCATTACTTGGTCATTGAAGAGCAAGCGGCCTTGTATATGTCTGTCGTCCTTGAGGGCAATGCTACTCTGACCACTGAAGCTGTTTGAGCAGGTAAATGCCATGGGGAGATCACAAAGGATAACACTGTCTTCCTCATTCATCATTTTAGCCAAGCAAGTTTAAGATGAACATGAATCTCAAACATACCTCTCTGCCAAATCTTCAACAGCTTCCACAGACTTCAGAAAAAGCTTCAGAGGCTGTCCTAAAACTCATAAAGCAATGCAAAATAAATACCCCACCCCCCTCCCAAAAAGAAACCAATATGAAAGAAAACCAAAACTCCACAGCACTTTTCTTCAATCACGTTACGATTTTTTTTTTCTTTTTAACAATGTCTGTCAATAAAGAGGTCTAAGGAAAAATATCCCAAGGAACACCACCAAAATTTACATGAGATACATTTATACTAGGACGAGGTTATTTACAAAAATAAGAAAAATAAAATCACTCACGTTTGTCCCATTGATTCTGACTCGGAATTTTTCACAATCCTTATACAAATACTGAGGATGGTGAGAGACATGATCTTAACATTGATCCCATCCTCTAACAGGAGAGATCTGGATTTTTATTGCCACTAATAATTACACAGGCAGAAAAAGAAGAGGCAGAGTAAGAATTTCAGTGTACAAATATTCATATTCACAAGTCAAAAGTCATACAGTCGTCTATTACACAAGGCATTAGCTTACACTATTTCATTGCCTATATAGCTAGAAATTGAGATCAGACTTCGCATAGGATTAAAAGTATGCATTGAATTTGTCCATATTTAAAGTAACAAAAAGGCAGACAAAAGTTTTCAATGCCATGAGACTGTAAAGGGAAAAGAAAATTAAAGAAAGGTCATTGGAGGCCAGCAAGCGAGAGACTAAAGACAGCTTGCAGAACAAGAAGTTCATTTAAACACAGTAATTTGAAAACAGGCACAACAGGAGACAATCAATATTATCTTTTATTTGCTGAATCTTTTTGCTTTTACTACTGCCAATTCCACCCCTGCAGTTTAGACCTGGCAGCTAAATCTCTGTTGCTTTCCAGCAGCTTTCAGAAAACAGATAAGGAACCAAGCTAGCAACAAAATAGGCTAAAGTACTCTCACTTTCTCTCTCGCTCTGTGTTCAAGTACAGTGAGTGAATCTTTCTTTACAGCATCATCTAAAGGCTTGGGAACTCTTGACAACAGAAATCTTACACTGACCTAGAAACGTCTGAGTCTATGACTACCATAAACTTCTTCTTAATGGTTTCCTAAGTTATTATATGCTTTTCAGCAGTATTGTGTATATCTTGGCAAAATAATGAGACTTAGTTCATGCTCAGGCCCCACAAAGGTGATGCTGTCTTGATATGTGAGACTCCAGAGTGGTTTGGCTCCTGCGGGGGGAAAAAGGAGGAAAGACCTCTAGCTATTATCTAGATGGCATGATCATTCTACAGAGAAAGACCCATCATAATTTACAAGAGAAATTATACACAAAAGATGGTTTAAAAAAAGTATACGGACTATTCTGTGACTGTGCATTTGTTGACAGACTTTTATTTTTCATGGAAATAAATATCTACTGACCCTGAATGTTCTCAACCTATTTAGAAATATTTTCCTTGCATACTTTTCCTAAGAAGCTGTGGCATTCTATGCGGGCCACAAACCCAATCTTTTAAAGATATCAATGTCTGTGCTTAAATCCAGTTATTTTTGTACTTTGTTGACTGTGGTTTAGAGTCTTAAAAATAAATCAGCAATTCATTTTGTTCATCTTTACACCTCAGAAAATAGTTGAAATGTTATAATGAGGAGACAGAATTGGAGAACGTGTACTGTGTTATATGTACTGCGTGATCACTCACTTCAATGGGATTGCTATGCACTGTCCTCATTTTACACAAAACTAAACTTTGAGCTTGCATCCCACTGACTATCAGAGTGCAAGACTGCAAAGCAAAACCTTGCTTGGAGCTCTGGATGCTTTGTCTCTTCTTCCCCAGTGGTAAGTTACACTCTATTACTAAAATTACTGAACTATACAGTCCTCACAAGGCGAAGTCCAAAATGAGATCCGGCTTCAATCCTCTCACCAGTGTTTCACGATGGCACCTCACAGCTGAAGTTCTCTCATTTCAAGAACTCTGCTCTCAGACTCTGGTTGATCAATAGGCAGGAGCCCTGCTTGCTTCTTTTCCTTCAAGAATTTCCTCTTATACTGTCCAATACCTTCCTTACCAATAATTACATGCCTATGGTGTTCTATTCAAATGCTACCCTTTCTTATTGAGGTAGTTCTACCCAACCATCAAAATAAAGTTTCCAGGCAGCTTTTCAGCTCCTGTGATCAAAGGGTCCTAGACTTCCATCCCTCTCCTTGGTTTCTCCAGCACAAAATAAAAGAAGGGTTTCTAGAGTGCCTTTGCAATCACTATTTACACCACCCTTGAAAAGGAAGTCTCCGAATTCCTCCTTCACAAGCACAGTCCTCTGTGTGCATTTATCCTGAAACACAACATGTTCTCCAGGTTTACTAATTTTACTAGGTATCTTTATATACTCCATCCCACTAACTTATTGATTATTTTGGTAAAACAGTGGGATAGGACTCTCATTCTCTGACCTACAGATCTGATCGGTTATTTGTGTCAGAGGAGACCTGGAACTGGAGATTATCAATCATTTCTCAAGAAGAGTTTAATTCAATAAAACAGAAAACTGCTCTGGAACACAAAGCTCAAGCTGCTCTCTCAAACAGGAGAGGCTAGACAAGAAATATCTGCTATTTGGCACACTTAAGAAGAACTATCTTAAAAGGCTCTCTGCCTAACACAAAAGGCACAAACAGTACAGCTCTTTGAATCAAAGCATGCAAAAATTTCTTCATATTCAAGGCATCAAATCATGATCCTATTAATAGTAAAGCTTCCAGAAGTTGTAATGAGAGAGTGAGCTTTGGAGGTTTTTGGCATTGCTGGAGTGGGCATGCAATCAACTTCAAAACAAGTTTAATTCAAAGATTGATTCTGAAAGCATATTGATATGAAGGGACCAATGCAAACACCTACTGAAGTCTGTAAGAGCCTTTCAATTCCATAATTTTTAAAGACCATGACTTGATGAGAATCCATTACAGGCTTTGGTTTTAACTTAGGACAAATGTCATGAAATGATGGAAGAATAACTTGAAGTCAGATTTTATAGAGACATAAAATCTGTACGAGATTTAACATGGCCCAAATTTTTCTGTGTCAATATAATCATAATCCAAATAAAATTGATGATGATACTGGTATCAGTCTAGGGGGAAAATGACATAAGATTATATAAGTATAAGCAAAGCATTAAAAATTAATTTCATTATGCAATATTGAAATTTAAAAGGCTGATTTCACTTGATTCATTGGAATTCAAGAAGACTCAAAATACATGATGTTTGTTATGGTAGAAAGTGGAAAGTAAAACAGTATCACTTGCAGAATAAGGTTTCCTAAGCTCATACTCTAAAACTCAATTGTGCAGATGTACATTGATCAGTTACTTCACTTCAGCGCTGAGAAGGAATAAGTAAAGACAGCAATAATAGGCATGTATGGAACCATTTCACATTTTCTTGTGCTATAAATTTCTTAAGTAAATCAGCAAATTTTTGCTGCATTGTAATGGTTATAAATCTCAGAAAAGTATTTTGTGAATGGGTCAAGCTCAGCCACCAGGCTGTGAAAATCTACAAGAAAAATAAAACAGCTCTAGCCCATTGGATTGAAAGTGACTATAAATATTAAGTGTTGTTGTAAACAGATCCACCTTTTGGATATGTGATCTAATTTTTGAAGCCTTGTTTAAGATTTAATTCTTAAAGAACATTAGCATGTTTTCTTGCTACAGTGTACTAATAACTCATGAAAAATCATTTAAAACATGAACTGAGAGGGAGAGTCTATTAGTAATAAAATACAGCTTTGTTCAAACTTTATTTACATTTTGGTTTATTTAATTTTTCATTGTGTTTCTCAAAAAGTTATTTGTTTTGAAAAACAAAACAGTCAAACTTGGAAACTAACAGATATGATTTCAGTAACCAAATGTAGCACTTTAAATGGGATGATTATAAAGCCAACTTAGACCCAAGTAAGTTTTAATAAGACAATTTTGATTAATAAATAACCTTTTTCAAACTCATGCTTCACATTTGAATACAAGGCATTACTGCAAAATAAGATGAAATAAAAGATAAAATTAAGATTGTTTCCTTCATTTCCATTCCCATTCCCCTAGTGATCCTGCAGCCCTGGGACCTGTTGTCTTTATGGAAACATCTTAGGGAAGCAGTGGTATTTCTTAATGAACCAGAACCAGCTTCTCAGTGCGATTCTGGGTAGGTTCAAAGAAGAGGAATTAATTTATACTCATAGAGACCAAATTTACCTGAATTTTCACTGCTGTAATCCCAATTACAAAGTTGTGAACTTCCATCCCAGAAGTTTACTAAAAACCAGGAAAGCCAGCCGGTTATATTTGCTGGACTTACTCGTGAACATAAAGGTCAGCATACGTATATTTATTCACACATAAATTGGAGACCCTACCTGAAGAAATGGGTATACTTCTTGTGAAGTCCAACCTTGTTTAAAGGGCTGGAAATCCTCAGTGTGTAGTACTAGTATTTATCTGTGGGCAGAGGTGCAAGAAGATGCCCAGACAAAACTAAAAGCACTACTTCATGGTCCATGACAGTGCAACGCAAGCCAGCTTGTGACAAAGCCTTGTTATTAAAGAGGGACAAATGACTCTTGCAACAATATATTTTCCAGATGCTGACTAGCTCCCATCCAGCCAATTCACATGGGAGTTCCATGCCTGCTTTGACGTGCCCTTTAGCAGTTTCATGGGCTTTTTAGTACTGCTTACCTATTTATCTAAATCCTTGTACAGTGCCATCGTTGAGGTGGCCAAACATATTCACCTGCTACGGACAGCTATTCTGTGGCACTTGTGGTTCTAATTCATCTCTTTCATACAAGCTGCATGGTATTTAAACGGCTCTGTCTCCAAGCTTCAAAACTTGCATGCACATCCCTTTAAGTCATGTTACTGAGGAGGAGCTGGTAGAGATTTTTTTCCCCTCTCTGTTCTTCTCTCGTGATTAATAGTGACAGCTGAAAGCAAGTGGCAGAAGGCCAAACAATCAAAGGGCATAGCAATAACAGTTCTGTTTCCCTGCAATTCACAAATTATTTCATTATCTTTCAACATTGCAATCAGGGTGCAAATCCAATACTATACCAGCTGCCTGGGTTACAGACATTCAGGTAGGTTTGATCTGATTGAGTAATGCCCACTCTCCAAAAAAATTCTAGTTTTTAGAGTAGACAGGCCACTGGAAAATTTGATATTTTGTCTTCAATGACTGTGTCAATGTACTCGAATGCAAAGAAATATTTTCTGTATAAGCATTGCAGCCTGCTCAGGTTGAAAGATCTGAATGCTGGTGTTTTGCATCCGGTAAAAATGGAATGCCTTTCTTCTACCTACCTTATAAGCTGATTGTCAATGTACTTCAAAAAAGACAAGTGGAAAAATATATTTCATGATGTTTTTAAATTATCTTCTTATGGGCTTGCTGAGATTGACAGCTCTGCAGAAAAAGAAAGATTCTTCACTTGAAATTAAATAGAATAACTTGGAATATCTGAAATTGTCAGGAGGCTTTTTGAAGAGATGTCCTTATGCACATAACTGCAAGTCCATCTGTTGTTTTAATTTGTCTCTCTAATAATTCCCTAGAGTTTCACTAGGTTTGAATGTTAGAATAAATAGAAAGAAATCAAACCATGCATTCTTTAAACAAAATTTATCCAAAAATACAGTTCTGTGCATTAACTCTTCCCTGTGCCAGCCTCATTTCAAGTTTCACTGTTTTCATTAACATTTACTGAGTGCCTATTTAAAGTAAATGTATTCATTCCAACAGTTGCTCTGCCTTAAACAGAACTTTATAGACTTTAGAACTTAAAAATAATTAAGGTATGCAGCTTAGTTAAAACAGATAGCTGTATTAATTATATAATCTACTTGTACTTCCAGATGTTCTGAAATTCTCAAATTTTCACTAAACATGTATTTCAAGTTTCCAAATAGTTGACAACAAGAATGATATGTTACTAGTTCTGAAAAAAAAAAAAAAAAAGGCAATTTTCTTACCTGTTTACTTGTTTTCAAGTCATTGTTTTTATTTGGCTAAACAAAAAATAACACACTGCATATTAACAATTTTGCTATTTTGCTAGCACTGAGGCATGGTTCATCTCGCTGTGTACAAACTAGTGAAACGTGAAATTTGCTACCTCTTTTTCAAAGTTTTAGAAAATACTACTAATTCTACCTCAGTGCTAGAAACACTCAGGATCCAGGCTACTTCTGGACTGATTTAAGGGAAAGAACTGTGGTCTTCAATTACATTTAAATAGCAATTAAAAGGAGAGCATAAACCGATTATTTAGATTACATAAACCGATTGTTTACGTTATTCTGCAGCTAGGAAAAAAAAAATCATTGCTTCCAAACTACCTACAGCATAACAGTTTAAAGAGGCAGTCTGCTAAATTCTCAGCTTTTCCCTCAAGCCTAAATCCTACTATTTGTGTAGATGAATTGGATGTTTCAGGCTGAAGCCAAATCCTGATCTTTCAAATTGATAGCAATTCATTGGAACTAATGTGTCTGAGGCCATTATACATGCAAATAGTATCTCGCATTGAGTATCATCTCACTCTGTTAAAATTTACATTTGGAGTGAATATATTGGAATTGGTGCCTAAAATTATGTACTAAAACATAACTTGCCAATTTTTTTCATATATTAAGGTCAATTGTTTCTGTAACTGACTAGAACAATCCTACAGAATCCAATGAAAGAGACTTTGTTCTCACTCAAACATGATATGGAATTTACTAGCACTTACTGATCTGGCATTAAAATCTTAAAATGCCTAAAAAAGAATAAAATGCAGTGACTAGACACCCTTATTTATGTTTATTTTTAAGCCCATTCTAAAACCCAGGCTAATTTCTGAGGAGTCATTCTAGATTTTACCTGCCCACTTCCACAAGCGATGTTGCCGACTTGCATATGCCCTTGGTGCTTTTATCTGGTGTCCACATGGGTTAATGATGAATCTTCCATTACATTTAGATTAATTTGGATTGCCCCCCCAGAGGCCTCTGCATGTGCCTGTTCGGTTTCACCTGAACATGGACACCAGGGAAAGGGGACATTCTTTGGGAAACTCAAAACATGTAACAGACTCTCGGGAGTGTCTGTGCTGTGATTGCTTCCATGATCTACTTTAGAGTCAAATTTTCACCTGGTGTAAACTGGCAGTTTTAGCATAAACTGCAGATTAATAGATTGGAAGACACAGAAAGGAGGAGAAAAAAAATAAGCCTCTACTTGACGTTCTATTAAATCTCCTCAGTTACCTAAACCACACAGAGATGGGGTGGTTATTAGTTTTATTCTATATGTGGGGGAGGACAGAAATGCATTTACCTCACACTAAAGAGCACTTCCTCCTCCAGGTTCTCCTTTCAGGTTCATGAGCCCCATGAGCTCAGAAATTGCCTTCCTCTCACTTCTGTGGAGGCCACGGACAAACTGATTCTCCAGTCTTCACCTGTGCTTGCTAAAGAGCTCCCCCATCTATCTCCCCACCCCAATACTCATAGCAGGCTACCAAGTCCCACCGATAATCCTGTTTGGTAAGCAAAAGCCATGACCTACTACCTGAAACTGTTTTAACTAGCCCAGAACTTTTTAACCCAAAGAGGAGAGTGAGAGAGCTCAGTTGGCACATGAGCAGTGCTGCTAATGTCTCACAGGGCTAAGGCAAAGAAGGGTCTGAGAAGCTGGACATGACCCCGTGGACAACGGCCTCTTTTGCTGGTGCAGCTATTTGGAAGGGAAATCCTAGGGAGTGTCTTAGTATAAAAGGAAAGCCAGGGAAAGATTATTATTTTTGCATTACCCATTTTTCCAAAACTCATCCAGCAATGCATACAGTCATGTCTGATTTTTGACTCCTTTCTACTGAAGCATTCCTTATTCAATGCCATTATGACTAAAACACATCATTTCATATTGTTTTTACAGTACATTGACAACCTAAGCACCTCACTCTCCAAAGACATCACTCATAACTGCATTAGTTTTTCCATCCAGCATCACCATATTCCAATGACTCTGCTTAAATCAGCATCTTATAAATGGATAATGTCTCTCTCCCAACCTCCATGCGGTAAAACTGTTATAAAAAATGTGAACAGTGAAGTATGTCGAAACAGCAGGCAGTCCAGCATGACATGCTTACTCCAATGGAGATGCTAGTGTGAAGTCAAGCTAGATTTCTGCTTCGAAAGGCACAGACACTAGCCTCTGCCAAGTGACATCAAAAACTGCATACTGATGTCCAAAGGCAAGATTTCTTCCCTTCCTCCCCTACCAGCCCTTGGTCACCTGTGGACCTGCTCCATTTGCAGCTATCAAAGAAATAAGGTTTTTAAACGGTACCTGAAGTAACATGCTATACGCCACCGGGTGCATAAACACATAGAGAAGAATTAACATTCAGCTGCCCAAGAGAGATAACAGTGATTCCCAAAGGCAAAAGGACACTAATTGGGACTGCCATGAACATGGCTGCTTTAGGTTGCCAGAGGAAAAAAAAAAAGATGCTTAAGTTCTTCCTGAGGCTAATATAGATGTGGGAAAGGCAACATGAACAGCTGAAATAGCGAGGGCAAAAAAAAGAAACATGCCTCTCCCATCACAAGGGTCCACTCCACAGTAACCTGTATGAAGTTTCACTGAACTGGATCACTTCCTTAAAAAAACACAGGCTGCTTCTTGCCAGGGAGAAATAATCAGGGAGTGCAAGAGGGGAAGTTTAAATTTAAGTTCTACATTTTCCCTGTTTCCTTTTGAAGCTGCGTGCTTATTTGGTGCCTCTCGTGGGCTGCTGTGATTAATGCCACAGTCAAGTATGCAAAGTTCTTCGAAAACCTAAAACCAGCATGGATCCTGCTAAAAACACATACATCTCTCCCTCTCTGGTAGGGTCTCTGGGAGTATGCTACATTCTGCACATCCCTAAGGCAAATGAATACTCAGATTTTAACAGTGGCAACATATTAAATTTAAAAATCACTGATGTGCCCCTGGCTGGAGGAAGCCCAGCCTAATCATTAACACTCATTGCCTCAGGGAGGACTGAAGGCTCTAGTTCCCCAATATTTCTGTATTAAGTCTTTTAAAAAATATAAGCCCTAACCAAAGGCAAAACAAATCTCTAAGTCACTTGAATATTCTCCCAGAGATGCAAAATCCCTGCAGCAAGATATACCCTTTAGTTGTTAGTTATGGTATTAACTATGAAAACACGCTCTGAATAAGCAGTAGGTGGCAGACAGTTCTGACAGAAGAGACAAAAGCTCGCTATACATAGGCACTACCGAGTAAAAATCTTCAGCATGGTGCACAAACATTAAACTCCACCTAATTCCACCATTAAAAATGTTTCTCTTTTGTTTCATGGGTTTCATTCATCGAGAATGTTTCGCCAGACTTTCATGTTCTTTTGGGACAAATTCCATGACTCTGTCAGCTGCTGTGCTGATGGGGACCTGGCGGACCAGCAAGTTATGCTGCATCATGCACAGAGGGTACTTAAAGGGAGTTTAAGACCAAATAAACTTTGCAAATATCATCACTGGGTTTAAATTACATGCTTGGTGAATTCAGCTTTTTTTGCTAGATCTAATCTAAAGAGGATTTTTTTTCTCTCTCCTTCCTGAAGGATTCATTTGCCCCTGCTGCTTATTACTCATCAAAAGTCATCATTTTCTATCTGTGACATCCTGATAGGCTGTTGCCGTGGAAAAGATTATGAAGCTGAAAACAAGCAAGTTGATTTGCATTAAGAAGTGAGTTTCAAAGTGTGCAACTTTTGTTCACAGAGGGACTTAAGACACATTTGGTCAGGCAAAGATAATGTTACAGGGGAAAAAGGAAAGATTTACTTGAGAGAGACCTTTTTTTGAATAGTGTGATAATTGGTATCACAAAGCAAATTATAAAATCAAATTATTAAAACTATTCTTTTCAAACACTCCGTTCCTGGATGATGTTCTCCAGTTTATCTTTCTCTTCTGCTAAGCTCTCGAATAAGAAATTTCCTACTGGACAAATATCCAACCAACGTGGCTCAGCATAGCTCCATTAACTTCAGGGTAGTTATACCACTTTATCAGGAAAGGATCTGAATCTCTCCTTCAGAGTAGAAATAACACAGCACAACAGGAGAAGGAATCTCTCTCTGCAAAAAGGATCATTTGAGGAAAATCAGCCTTTGGTGTACTAACAACTAAGTGTAGCTGAGTGTAGCTAACAACTGCACTGCTTCATGGCATTTACAGCCTACCAAATATCAACTGTTAATTGATTGGAGCATGAGATAAAAGCCTGTTTATAATTAGACCTAACAACATTCACACCTTGATTTGGGATGAAAGCATCCTCTTACCTCTGAGCTCTCTTTCGGCAATATACAGCACTCCAGATGTCAGGCTTAGCAATAGAAATTCTGCTGGGGTGAGGAAGGGAACAATTTTTTACCCCTTAACGTAGGAATTGCATGGGGATGCTCTGCTGCTTTCCTTTTTGTGTTTTTCTTAGGTGAGGAAGGAAAGAAAACCCAGGTACCTTTAGAGCCTACCTGGACAGCTGGATTTCTACTCTTTGATCCACCACAGGTTTTTCTTCCTGATATTGAGTACATCACTCATGCACAGAATATCCAAAGCAGACTCCAGAAGTCAGAGACAAACCCTATGATGGGTCCTTCTGTCTCTAAAGTTAACCACTTGTCTGCAAGATGATGCTGGATAACTGCCTGTGTATTAAAAGTGGCACCTATATAGATTAAGTGGCTGCACCCTACTATATATATTTGACAGATAACAACTTATCAACAACTCAACAGCTTAGTATCCTACTACCATGATGAAAGCCGGTCTCCAGTGGCACAGGCTGGTGTCTTAGCCAAGACCCTTCCTCTGGGCAAATATCACCTACCAGTTAGTTCAGGGAGGATGAAGTCTAGGAAGGTGCAGGTAGCTCTACTAATGTGCCTTTTCCAGGAGCTGCCTCCCTGAGGCTTCAGAAGGAGTTTGCAGAATTTCTTAATTCAGCTTAGTTTTTGTTGTGACTTTAGCTCCCACAGAGCAGTGCAGTAATCAACTCTACCACTTATTTATTCATTCACAGAACACTAAAAAGTGATGAATTTCAAAACTCAGTGGCTTAATTATTGTATTTTCTTCTGCTTTCCCCCCTCTCTTTCATTATCTTTGTTCATTAAAACTAATATTCCTTGATGATAATATTAAAGTACGACACAACATTAATTTTACAGCAGTTTCCCTATGAATTTAATAAATTAGCTCATAATAGACCCAGATGATTTTCATTTTAAATAGCATATTGCAACACATCTTACTGAATTCATCATTATATTAGTTAATCTGTTAACAGGAAGTAGTGTTGAATTTGCTTGTTAAGCTTAAATGATAACCTTTATCTATACTGTTTACCTTATCTTACGATGTCCTATAACCTTGTATTTGTTCCAGCATTTTGGGGGATCTTCCTAGAATGCTGTCATTGCCAGGTCAGTGGCTATATTTTTTCAGGAGGCTTTAATCTATACTCTGAAATACTTTATTGAATATGGAAGAGACAGACAATATTTCCCAGGGATTTCTGAACTGTTTCAATAAACTGAATATTTTGGTGTATTAATTAAATAGTGGAGAGCTGTAGATTCTGGGCTTATGGATTTTGCCACTGGATTCAAAGGCACAGTCAAGCAAATCAAGTGTACGTTACACCCAAGAGCAAAGGGATTGAAACTTAAGACAGGAAGGTACCCATAACCTTGACTCAGTGCAAAGTACACATCTGTTGACTGTTCCTCATTACCTGTCAGACTCGCATGACTCTTCAACTCTGCTGAGTCCGCTCCATCCTCAGAGCTAGAAAGAAGAGCATCACCTGTGTCCGGGGTATTTTGCTGCAAGCTGTCACATAGCTGCATGTCACAATGTGTCTACTGGCACATATAAGCTGTGTTAGAAAAGAGGAGTCTTAAGGCACTTAAAATGAGTGGCTGATTTTTACCTGCTTTGCATTGCCCCAGAGGAGCATGGTCTTCAGTGCGGTCCCCTGACAGTAAAAACACCTTTTAAAGAATGGGCTCACTTTGGAAGCCACTAATAAAACAAGCAGCCTGTCCACGTGTGTAAAGATTTGCAGTAGGGGAAAAGACGTATGCAGCACTAAGTAAATATTTTTTAATATAAACCCCATTTTACCCTCTCTGTAAACCTGTCCTAGTCCTGAAAGCTAACCATCATGCAATGTGACACATAGTGAAAAGGAAAAAAATCCCTCCAAGCTCAAAGGAGGTCATAAAGAGGAGGAAGGTAGGAAGTGCAGTCTAGACTTTGAAGGTGTCGTTTTCTTTCTTCACCTTGCGTACAATTTTCTGCTACGAGTATCACAAGAATGGCAGATAAAGATCTATAATAAAATTCAAAACGCTTATTTGATCTGCTATCACCTACTTAATGCTTGTACCTATCTTGCCAATGCAAAGAAATTGAAACTTCACTACTCAGGTTCTTAATTCCTCCACTGTCTGCAATGGTAATGCTGCTATTGCATTCCCTACCCCTAGGAGTGCAATTATAAAGTCTAATATCTCCTCCTCCTAAAGTCAATGCAAAGAGGGATTTGACCTGCTGGTTTTTAGCCTCTCATCTCCATAAGAGAGAGGAACAGATAACCAGAAATTTAAAAGTTGGATTGCTTCCTGAATATTTTTTGCTATGCTTTATTTGAAAGTGTTTTGAGAGTATTTTGTCTGTTTAGTCCTGCAAAAGTTGGAATATTTCCTGGAACATTATACTTTAGTCACATTTCACTTAGTTACAAAGTTAACTCTACTCCAGCTTGCTCCAATACTGTGTCTGTGCATAGCTTAGTTTCAAACTATATCCACATCTCACCTACTTAATTTAGGCTGGAACAAAAAATGTGTGTGTCATTAAAAGAGAAAAAAAACCAGGATCAACTGAAAAATTTTTAAAAATCCTTTCTGCACATATTTTAACACTCAGGCCAGTTTTCCAAAGAGAAATCAAAATAGTTTTTGTAAAAAAAGTACTCAAAAGTGTAATCTTAAACATTTCTCTATTTTTTGCTTAATATATTTGCTGAATTTGATGGGGGCTCATGGAGTTTTTATCACCTTGAAATAGCATTTTACATAAATAAAAATCTATCATTCTAATTGTAATTATATAAAACTATAGAAATCGGTTCCCAGTTGTTGGTCTTTTGGAAAACAAAGGGATAGGGAGTAGGACTCAGAAAATAACTTTACCTTTGTACATTACGTTGGTGAAATCAATACAAGAATGCTCAAAATAGCTCTAGCATTCTTGTTTCTTAAAAGTTGTTGACAAATTGAAGGACTTGTGAAAAGGAGCCAGAGAAATTAGTATAGGTTTGGAGAAAGAGCCTTACGCTGAGAAACATAAAGATCTTGGTCTGTTTAGCTTACCAGAAAGAAGACTGAGAGGTAGTTTGATTACAGTTTACAAATATCTTAAATAGGGGAAAAAAATGGGTTGCACAAAGCTGTTTAATGTAGCAGGAAAAAGCAAAACCAAAGTCAAGAGCTGGAACTTAAAATAAATTGAAATAAAAAAGGGGGAGAGGGGGGAAGAGTCTAATAAAAAGTAGCAAAAGAAGACCTGGATTCTCCATCTCTTTTTAACTCTGTATCAAAACTGGATGCTCTTTCAGAAGACAAGCTTTAGCTAAGACAAATTATTTTAAACTCCAACAAGTTATTAAAGTCAATATTGGCATAACTGTTCGAAAGTTAAAGGCCAGTAGTATTCAAGAAATCAGACTGTGAGAAACTATTCTAGTTCTCAACTAATGAAGTATGCCTTACTAGTAGAGCAGAAAGCAAGACTAGACTGAAAAGTCCACAGAGGGCATTGGTCTGGGAAGACAGGCCAACATACTGCTAATTTGTGAAATCAGTGCATAATAGCTTTGGCTATAATAAAAATGTTTAACAATGACAACATTCAACACTTAGAATTAATTTCATCAGCATCCCTGTGGACAGCTCAAGGTCAAGGGCATCAAGAAATGGGACTTAAATTGCTAAGTCATTAAAAATCTACTGCTGATTTCAGTTCCTCCAGGAATATCAGCTATCCCAAGTGAAGGTCTCTCCAGCTGATTACAGGTACCAACAGCGAGTAAATATATGAATAGATAATAGGCATTTTAAACACTTTGCTTCTCATTTATCCTTTTCCCTTCTTCCCCTCCAATCCTGCAAACCAAAAAAAAAAAAGCATGAACAACAGCCATGTGTTATGCTGTGTGCAAGATTTTGTACAGTTTGCTCCCAGAGAAGAGCATCAGGGTTGGCAGATTATAGATCAGAGATATTTTAAAGGGCTGTAGGCAGGCCCTGAATAAAAATACCAAGAGAAAGAGGTAAATTTTGCAAAGTACACCAAGAGAGTAAAGTCTGTCAAAGATCCCATGCATATCTAGCTGCATATGGGCATGAGGAAGAGCGAACATCGAAGGTAAGATTACTGATTTCTTCAAATCAGTGTCTGTCATAGAACTTGGTAGAAATGAGTTGTAAAACTATGTTTGCCTTTACAGGGAATGGGTTTAGCTTTTATACACAAGCACATACATACACTGACAAACCACATGCCCATTTACAGAAAAAAGTTTCAGCATCTAGCAAGAATGAATCACTTCCAGAAAAGGATTTTATTCAGAGGACTTTGATTAGAATGAAAATAAAATAAGATGTAAATAATCAGAATGCATTGAAATCAAGATTCCCAACATTACAAGAATTTAACTGTTAGTATTTTTATTTTGGAATATACTGGCCAGCTGATGAACTACAGAAATGGCTAAGCTTGTACCCATCTTTTCAAATTGTGAAAAGATATTCAGTACTTTAAAAGAAACCTCAAAATATTTATTTTATTTTTTAGCCAAAGAGCTCCGAGTAAGGACAATATAGGCAACATCCCTCCATTGTTCTCCTCTTCCCTGCTCACACCGCTTTTGCATGATCTTTTAGGCCTTCCAGTGGTAAAAGCTATCAAGGCAGGAAAGAACATGAGATCATGATTCCCAGCCATTGAGAAGCTGAAAACTCAGAGTAAGATTATTGTATATTAGATTAATGACATCTATTAAAAAGGGCCTCGTTTGCCCTGATATATAGACAAGGCAGAAAAAAACCCAAGTAAGAACCGAAGAGGCATATATGGAACTTTTTGATTCTTGAACACATCTGTTACTAGCTCTGGATATCATTATTTGCATTAGGCATTTCTAAGACTTGAAAAATGAAAGCCAACTGCAAAATAGATAAAAAGGGCTTCTCTCTCCCCCCAGCAAAGTTCATAAGAGGTGCCACACAAAACCTCTTAACTAAACATACTGAAAAATATGAAAATAAATTAAAATTACACCTTCTACATACTTTGCCTTGGTGAACAATCCCTCCATTTATGCCAAAATAATTAATCCTATTTTACTAGAATTCAGAACAAAACTTTTTATTTATTAGTTTAATAAAAAGGAAGTTTGTAGATATTCTTCAAACCCCATATCTGTTATTAAAAAGCAATTACAAAAGTGTGCATCTATCACCATTATGAAAATTCTTATTCCAATATTTGCAAATTTTTTAAAAATTCTTATCGTAAGATAAATTTGTTTATCATCTTCCCCCCAAAAGGAAGAGCATTTTAAATATTAGATATGTGGCTACCTATCAAATCTATGAAAAAAAAAATCTAGCTCTTCCTCAGGATTAGAAAAAAGCTTTGAAATATACATACATATACATACATATGGTATCATATAATACAAAATGTATATATAATATAAATATTCTCTTTTATGCACACAATGCATCCACTAGATATATATTAATGAAGAAGAAACCACTCATCTCCATTTTGTTCTATTTACAGGCCCTTCAAGGGTCTAAATACAGCATAAGCTGTTGAGGCCAACTCAATATTAGCTAAATACCATTCCAGTTTTAGAAAGTAACTTAAATGTGTGCCTAACTGCTTTCACAAAATCAGAAGTTTGTGAAAAGATAAGATATTTCTGTATCTTCTCTGTTATGGAAATATGTTGATTTGCTGCAGCTGAAGACTCTGCCCATTGCCTTTAGACTCTCATTCATCCATCTGTAGCATATAGGAACACGTCTAGTTTTAATTCTCTTGATTAGAGATGATTGTTTAGCATGCCTTCCTTCATCAAATGTCTATCAGAGATATGAAGTACCTAAATGATATCATAATTTTAGTAGACAGATCAGACCTATGCCTACATCTGTAGCCTTTTTCCCTTCCTCTCACTTAGTCCTTGACAAAAGTCTTATGTTTGCTAAAGACCTATTAGAACTACTGTTCCCATTGAAACAGAAATAGCAAAGTGTCTTCAGAGGATGAAAACATAAGAACAACAAAGGAAAGTTTTTTCAAAATGCAGTGCATTTCCATGTGGAAGCCCCAGGATCTGTACCTGTATTTTCATTTCTTACTGGGGGATATACAAATCCTGTTACTATTTTACTGCTGTTTTTTAAATGCAAATTCAACAGAAACTTTTCATTTTGCAGGCAGAAGAGAAACCTTTGCTTTTCAGTTATATTTTAGAGGAGCTTGATTTTGATAAGTTCGTTTTATTGTTTTCCCACAGGTTTTAGCTAAACTATTTTTCATTTTGCTGCTTGATTTATCTAAGATGTGACAATGTCATTTCTCAGCAGTGTTATTGAAAAAAAAGGATTGTAGAGAGGATTTGGATTAGTCCCAGTTTTTGCAGAGTTATCCCAGTTTTGGCAGTTCCATCTCAGCTACACTTAAATTACATTACCAGGATCTTAAAGAAAAAAAAATAATAGCTGTATTCCTGGTGCAATGCGCATACACAATCCATTGTCTATAACCACTACCACAGCAATGAAAAAGTACATTTCAGCCACATGGGGTTTATGACTGACAGATAAGTTGTTTTTATAACATATCCAATACTTCCTATAACTGTTAGATCTGAAAATTCAGAGAGACAAAGAGACTACCTTCTCACTAAGGACTTCAGTACTGTTGCTTTCACTTCCAGTGAAATCAGGAATTAGTTATGAAAAAGTAGATTATCTGAAGACAAAATGACCTGAATTTGCACCATCTTTAAACTCGATACCATCCCCTTAAGAGGCCCATTTCTTCCCTGTCTTGCACTGTTGCATAGTGCAAACAGAATCAGCTCAGACATATGAGGTAAAGGAGCTACAGAAATGCCTTCATATATGGGCTACAGGCTTTTCTACACCTATTGCATCACCTCTCTGCCCACAAGCCTTCTGAAGGCTGAACCTTGTGTAATGAATGCTAAAATAGCCTAAAAAGAAGGTACAAATGCTTTAATCCCTATAATAATAATTATTATTTATAATTTATCTATGAAGTCAGTTCATAAGTCTCAAAGAATTCCTGAGAAGGTCTAGTATTTTTCTAGTATTTTTTATATCATATATTTATTTTATTCTTACTTTTTCAGCATGAAATTTTACAAATCATCTATAGTACATATGCGCATCTATGGCTCTTAAAAACAAGACAAAATTAACAGGTCTTAATAAACTTTATGCATGACTTACTATTGACACTGACTATCTAAAGGAAAACAAATATTGTAATCAGTTCTCCTTAGGAAAGCATCTCCAAGTTAGTGTTGCATGAAATAAGACTTGCTCATACTGTAATAGATAAAGCTGTGAGAAATTTTCTCTTTAATTCAAAAACAGTCCAATTTCAGCATCTCAGGTTTTCAAAAAATACTACACTTTCGGCACTGAACTTTGCACATCTGAAAAATTCAAATTTATAATCTAATTTTTTTCTTTGCTTTCCATTTGATGATGTGGGGAAACTGGAATGCAGGCAAAGCACTGATTTCTCTTGAGCTGATATTTTAATTCTGTTTGAATACAACAAATCACAGCGTATAAATGAGAGAAACCTCTCAGGACATGAATTCAATTTCACCTCTTGTGTTGAGCATCATTGTAATTACTCAAATGATTAAAGTTATACATGACTTTAAGCACTTCACTGAATCAGGGCTTTAATGCTTTAAAATACCAGGACTGAATCAGGCAGCACCAGTAAGGTCATGGTCAAGGGAGGAAGGTATTTTTCTGGTTTCCTGTTACCTTCCCACATAATTGGGTAACATCACAATCAGGTGGTTCTGCCTAGTGAACTTAGAAACATAGCACAGAAACATAAATTCAGTTTATCAGAATTTGTGGAGCCTTTGTGAAAAATTAAATTAATACCAAATTAACTTAAATGAAAATCTCAGTTGTCTTTGGATCAATCTTCTGGCTAAAACTACGACAGAGAAAAACTGACAGGAAAAAAACCAAACCCACTCTTCTGAAAATATGATTAAGTTCTCAATAAATTCAAGCTCACCTTTCATAATATCATAGCCTTCAAAAACTCATGAAATTATATTAAATGCATTTCTTATGCCTCTGGTAGTACAAGTAACACTTGCTATAGGCCTTATTGGCAAAATCAGGTGGGTATGTATGTGGTTTTTCATATTTGAGGGCATCATTGGTATTTTTTCCATTTAAAATGTGTTTTCCAGTAAAAACCAAGAAAAAAAAAATAATTCTACTTATAAGCCTGAGACATAGGCAGGCAGAGAAACTCCATCCATAAAAAGCCTCTTAGCAAGAAAAACACTCTCTAAACAAACAAACAATAACTCAGTACTGGCAGACAACATAACAAGGGACAACAGCTATAAATTGCAATCTGGAAGGTTCAGATTGGACAACAGCAAAAACTATTCCACCATAAGAGCAGTAACTACTGGGAGAGGTTGTCCTAGGAGACAGGCGTTTTTTGTCTTTGTCATGTAATTTAATGATGACCTGTGGAACATATTGTTCATCCCTGGGAGGCTGGGTGAGGTACAGGAAGACTAGATGAGAGGAAATACAGTAAATATGCTTAAAAAGCAAAAAGGAAAAAAAGATGAGTCAAGCTTGATTCCAATTTCCATTCAAATACTCAGGCAAACACATTATTTAAAAACACCTGGAAGAAAATAATAGGGGCATGGATGACATGCTGCTGATATATCATAAGTTAGACCAAACCAATTTATTTTCCTTCTATAACAGAGAAACAGATTTTGTGGATAGATGAAGCGGTCTGTTATACATCTTAACTTTAGTAAGGATTTACCTCAAATGCCATTTTTGTTGGCCAACTCAGGAAGTACTAAAATGCCTAGAGAAATATAACAAAGCTGCAAAGTGGGTTAGGAAATCATTCTCAAAGTATTCATCAACAACTTAATGTTAAAATTGAGGGCATCATTACAGGACTCCTCCTTAGCTATAGTATCAGTCTATACTTTCAATAAAAGCTTGATAACTGAATATAGCATATACCTATTAAACACTGTTCGTGGCACCAGACTAGGAGGCACACAGTGTACAGTGAAGAGTGCACAACTCAAAAGGATCCTGGCAAATTAGATGTGCAATTTTGAGGGTAAAGAGATTACAACTCAACAGGAGCAAGTGAAAATCAATTGTAACAGAATTATAACATGATTATTACAACAGAATTATAAAAATCACAAACTGCCTACCCATCAACAAAGTCATGCTATTACAACACTGTGTAAAGACCTCATGTACTGGGAGGTAATTAATAGGCATACAGACTGCAAGATACAGAATATAGCCTTCCAGTCTTATTCAACTTTGGAATGGCCTCAAAGTATTGTGTCTACAAATATATTTCAATAAAACGTATAACTAATTGGAAAGGTCAGGAGATGAGTAAGACAACTCAGAGATGTAAGAATAAGAATTTAGGTTAAAGAAACTAGTGTTGGTTTTAGTCCATTGGGGGAAAAAAGCCAAGTTGAATGAGTGGTTAAATAGTGCTGTTAAAATACTCAAAAAGCTATTGTTCTCTTCATCTTCTTTACAATACATTCCTCATGTTCATGATCATTAGAAGCAGAAATAACAGACCTGAAGTGATCCATGGGCATTTCAGATTAGGCTGCAGAGAAGACTTTGTAAAGGTAAGGATGGAAAAGTACAAGAGGCTGCCTACAGAAGCTACGGAGTCTCCATCATTAAGAAACATTTTAGGGCAAAACAGAGAAGCATCCATCAGGACTGACATAGATATAACTGATTCTGCCTTAGAGTAAGAGGATGAACTTAATGACCTCTCCAGATCCTTTCCAGTCATCTGATGACACAAGTAATCAAACACAGTTCAGAAGAGACCCAAGAAATAGATATCAAAACTGGAGTTCTCAAGAAATTACTTTAGAAAACAAGCCGTGGCAGACTCAAGGTTGCTTTCAATGTCGTAGTAACCAGGTCATATTCAGATGTTCACAGGGATGAATGGTCATGCAGAGGGGAATTAAACTTACAAAGAAATACACTGGACAAAAAATGGGGGAGAATAAAATTTACTGAGGTAGAGAGTGCCCAATATAGGGTTAAAATAACTCATATCTATTGTTTAATGCAAAGTATAAACCAACAGAAGGACAGAGGACTGAAAAAAAATGAGAAACATATCTAAAGATGTTTTTAAGAAAATGAGAACTTGGATACCCTACTAAATTATTCAGCTCCATTCTGTGATGTTCATACTGGTCTCCTCAAGAGAAACTGTCTAGATTAATTGAATTGCTTGCTCTCTGATTGAGTAATTAAGGCTCACTCACTTTTCACTGTATAAGAACTCATATATGCATCCAAAGTAAATGGGGAAGAGCATAGGATATCATCTTCTTGCTACTGAGATGGGAAACGCTAGGAGAAATGGCTGAAAAACCATTGTCCATCACTTGATGAGGCTACAAAGACCTACTACATAATTTTGGAAAAAAAAATCCACTAAAACACTCCATCTGGTTGAGAGAATTCATTTCCTTGTACTGCAGCTTATATTGTGGTTGGTAACAGTTTTCTTAGAAAACAATCAATTTTTGATGATATAAAGGGATATTACGTGAATGAGATTCTAATTTGGAGAAGCAAAAGAACACAAGTATTTTGGGTACAGGGGAGTAAGAGGGTGGAAAACAAAGGAGAACGAAATATAGTAAGAAAGAAATCTAATGGGCAGAAGAACAAACAAAGAACAAATTAATTGCCTGTAACAGAAGCAATATAACAGGGAGAGAAGATAACTCAACAAAATACCCAGTATTTGGAAGCCAGTGCTGGACATGTGTTTCCCAATAAGAGCAGTTGTAAGGAAGCAATTAAGAGATTCCTTTGAATGTTGATTCAGTTGGTAACTTAGCACAGAATCACAGAATGGCAAGGGTTGGAAGGGACCTCGGGAGCTCACCTAGTCCAACCCCCCTGCTAAAGCAGGTTCACCTAGAGCAGGTTGCACAGGACATCGTCCAGGCGGGCTTTGAATATGTCCAAAGAGAAGGACTCCACAACCCCCCTGGGCAGCCTGTTCCAGGGCTCCGTCACCCTCAAAGTCAAGAAGTTCTTCCTCATATTCAACTGAAACCTCTTATGCTTCAGTTTGTGCCCATTGCCCCTTGTCCTGTTGCCGCACACCACTGCAAAGAGTCTGGCTCTATCCTCAAGACATCCAACCTTAAGATATTTGTATGTGTTGATGAGATTCCCTCTCAGTCTTCTCTTCTTCAGACTAAACAAGCCCAATTCTCTCAGCCTTTCCTCATAGGAGAGATGTTCTCATTTAGTATCTCATTTAGCTATCTAAACCAATACTAAGGGTGCATTAACCCTAGGTTTGATGAACAAGAAGATCTTGAGTTAAAATCTCATTCAGTTTCTCAGATTCTAGGAGTTTCCCAGACAGACCAAAAGTACAACAGAGGGGCAAATTGTCTATGGACCTGTGCACAGAAGAAGTTAGTGTCAGAGAATAGGCTTTTAGTAGCACAGCCAGAGCTGGAGACCAGTATCTTCTTTTTTTGTTTAGTGTCTGAAATGCGTGTTTATGTGTGCAAAAAGAAAAAGCCTCTTTGGCCTTAGTCTACGAGTGTAAAAGGTTTCACATCTTTATTTATGGGACGCCAGTGTTAGATGAAATTGACCATAAACTACTTATTGCTATTGCCAAAATCGGTCTGACAAACACTCCCACTGAGAACAGAGCGCGCTTTTTTCTGCTACAAATATAGGATTTGCAAATTGAACACAAACCTGGAAAGATTTGTGGCTGCAGGCTCACCCTCTAGAGCATTTCAGCAAAACAAAACAGCTGAACAAAGTCCAGAACTAAATTAAATACATGTCAGTCTGAGGAAAAGGAAACATGTACACATCAACCACCACCTGTCCAATCTCAGATAAAATACAAATGGCAATTGTCAGAGCTATGGCTAAGAATGCAGAGAGTAATGAAGGCTATGATCACGGTCCTATTATCAGTTTGAAGGACAGCAGCTTGCAGTAAATGAGGTTTTATTTAAGGACACAAGATGGCAATTCCTGAAGGAATAATGCTGAAAGACCTACAAGAACATAAGAAGTTTCTTCCTCACTGAGGTAGACCAAAATCTCCATTAACCTGTGTCTAAAAATGGTCACTAATACATGTTCAGCAAAGAGTAGGCACACTCTACCTTGATGTTGTCAGATGTACAATATTTTAGGGACCTGTGGAACCAGAGGCTGTAACTAGACCACCGTGTTTGATTCCAGCCAGTGATTCTATTCACCATTAATTTAGCTATCTCTTTTTCATGTTGTTCATACTTTTCAACTTACTTTACACACTGAGTTCTGTTTGTTTGGGTTTTTTTAAAGCTGATAATTTCAAGTCTGATAATTTCATTTGTTATCCCCAAAATCTTATATTACGAAGGTCAGTGAATAACCATTCCTTGCGTATCACCGTATTGTCTTTCGACATACCACATCTTAATGTATCCCTCCTTAGTCATATGCCTCTTTTCCATGATGAAGTGTAATAGTCTATTCAATTCATCTCACATCTCTGATCACCTCTGCTGCTCTTACCTATGCCTTTTTTATTCTATTAGCTCCTTTCCGAGGTGGGGTAACAAGAATGCCATATTGTGTTCAAGATGTGAGAAACATCATTATTTATACAGTGGCATACTGCTTTCAGTTCTGCTCACTGTTCCTTTACTAACGGTGTCTCACAGTCTATGTGCTTTTCATTACTATATTTGAGCACTGACTGGCTCTCATTCCTGCATGTTGACAACTCATTCAAATCACCAAGGACACAGGATTACTTTTCATTCACTCATTTACTTTGCATGAAAGTCATTTACAAATTAAAAAAAAAAAAAATCTAAAACAAACAAGAAAGATAGAAGGAAGGACGGTCCTCCTTCCTTGTTGGCCAAAAAACCCCGTGGAGGTCTCAAAGTTGAATAATTGAAGAAATTGAGTGCCTGATCTCTTCCAAAAAATAACTAAAGAAAAAAAACAAACCACCACTGAAATAGCGTTGTTACCTCAAGACCAAAGCTCCCTAAAACAAAGTAGATTTATATTTTGGGCTTAAATAATGCCACCTCGAAATGCAAGCAGCCGTTAGATCATTATTTGAACTCTCCCAACATAACCTTACCAGAAAATGCTATGTCTAAATGAGTATTTGTCCATATAAAATCCATTTTATGCAGAAAAGGCTGTTTCTGGCAGTGGACATTCGTTTGGTGAAGACAGTGAGAACTCAGACCTATAAAGTTCTCCTTGTTTCAGGTAGGTTCACCCCTGAATAACAGTCTTCAGAAGTCTCTTAACACAAAACAAACATACTTGTTTCATAGCTTGTTCACAGAGTCAGTAAACTAATCTTAATTTTTTTTGCCATTAAGGACAATGCATCTGAGTTGCATTTTAATGTTCTGTTTTCATACCATATATTTAGAAGGTTTAATTTTTCATCATGCTTGTGTTTCTTTTTTTCCTTTTTCCTCCTCCACCTAATAATCCGAACTCTTTTCTACAGGCAGAAAAATACAATGTGATCCCCTTAGAATTCCAGTCTTCATACTTAGGGGTAAAAAGAAAAGAGATGGCATTCATTTTCAGACACCAAAAATAGAGTCGCAGGTCATCTAAATTCTTATAGATTAAAGAAGGTTAAAAGGAAACATGAACTGAAAACCTGCTCATCAGAAAAAACAATAAGGTCAGATGCTGGTTGTAATTAATATTCTCATTTATAGTTTCTGGAGTCTTTGCTAGGGCATGGTTAATTGCAACTCTTTGGTTTCATTCTGATGTTTCATATGAACCCCACCCCCCTAAATCCATCAGCTATAGTCTTGCAACAGATCTCATATCAGCGTAAAGGATCCTGTGAGCATTGCAAAGTTCTCTCTGCTGTGAATTTGTGACTTCACACAACCAACAAGAGAAAAGAGTGGCATGTTCTCATTTCCTCAAAGAATTAGTCACTTGCTAATTCAGCGCATTAAGAAGGGACCTTCTAAGGCACAATTTTGGTGCATCAGCTGCATAAAAAATATAATTTTGGAGAAAGGTACAAAATAACTGAAGCGTTGAGAGACACATAATAGTCTTTTAAATTTTCAAAATGAATAATAAATATTTTCCTGTACCTCCCATAGCATGTTTTGTAAATGCTGAATGTCTTTAAATTCTACTTTTTGCATAAGTCAGATAGAATCCTCCCATGGAGAAGAGACACAGTCTAGGAACTACAGAAAAATTTAGTAACACAAAAAATCTGCAGTAATAATCATATTGATAACTCTAAGAGAAACCAAAGAATCAGGTTAGGAAGAATCATGAAATTGTCTTCCTTTTGTAAGTATTAAAATAACTGGCTAATTTGTTTCATAACAAAGACATAAAGTAAATTTTTATATAATTCCACATAGCTTTTAAATTCATATTTTAAGAACAAGTATTTTGGCCTATATACTTGTCCAAGTTTTTACCCTGTCTTTATGAGGCTAATACATTCAAGACTACCAGATGCTGAAGAATTAGTATGGTAACATTCTTTGTCTGCCACAGAGATCTCTAGGGAAAATGATCAAGAATTTTTTTTAAAAAATATTATTATATTGCAAAACAGTGCACATATGGTCAAGTAATACACTGTGTTTAAACCGTAATCACAGCACTCAGAATACACATACCTTGTCATCTGTTGCAGGTTCTTTAGTCGGCCCTTGCTAATTCTTTCTTTCCCAGCCACCCCATTATGGCAAAAAGTTTTGAAAAGGAGACATTTGTCAGAATTCACCACTGTTAGAGGAAATATTCAAAAACAATAGTAAAACAGACTCTAAACATTCATACAAGCTAATAAACTGCTTTATACCAAGCTAACTGCAGGTCACAGCCTCAGAAACTGCTGTGTACTAACAGTTGGCAGGTGAATGATTTCCTAATCTACTTTAATCTGTTTCTCTGAGAATTCATCCCCCCAGGATATCAAATTACCTCAGGGACTACTTATCAATATACAACTGCTAATCAAAGCAATTGCTCAACATTCGAGATATGTGTAGCTAACACAGCAAAGTTTTGAACACTTAAGGGATAAATAGCCTTTCAAACAGTGACCTTTAAGTACCACTTTCTATTAAAGATGTCCACTAAAATTATTTCAGCAGTTTTGACAACATAACATACTTAAAATATTTTTTCTCTGACCCACCCATAAAATTTTCAATATGGAAAAAACATCTCCACTTACAACTGCATTTAATCAAATTAATCTTGAAAATGTATGTTATATATTTTGATACCATTTGAAGGTGAAACTTCTAGTGGATTTTAAATTGTCTTTTGGTAGTTTTACATCCTTTTTATTATCACCATTATAAATACTATAGTAAAATACAACAGTATGCTATTTTCCTCTAAATGTTTACCTTATTTTCCAAAATATTTATAGAAAAAAAAATATTTGCTAGATAATCTCTACAAAGCACTCTGGGAAGATAAAGAGAGTACTGGTTGCATATACTTTAGTTAAATATTACCCAAAATATGAGGGACTGACTGTCTCTGAGAGAAATGGGTTATATGTGATTTTGAGGCTAGATTCCCAATTCAAATTTTCTCCTTTTCAAATTTAGTGACTGCTTGAGTGCCACAGAGTCCTGCTCAGAGACCAAGACCCATTGTGCCAGAAAACATTAGACAAAATGAAGGCCTCTGCTCCAGAAACACAGGCCATACACTGAGCTTTTTTGTGATAACAAGAAGATTTCAGTTTTTCTGATCCTTACAGGACAAGTAGGCTGAGGTAGATCAATTACAGAAGAAACCATTACCACTTCCCAGTTTCGTTCAAAGGACGTCTTCTTTAAAATACCACTTATAACACATTTCCTTTAAAAAAATAATTACAAATATATAAATGAAAGTTAAGGAAAAAAAAAAAGCGTAAGTGAGGATTGTGGCATGGAAGGAAAGACCTTCAAAAGACAGTTAAAGCTACCACTGAAAACCTGTCTAAGGACTTTTATTTGTATGGAAACATAAGAATTTATTTCTGCTAGTCTCTCGTCATGGAGGTGTGCAGCAAAGTCAATAAGCACTCTGGTATGTTATATTTTACTTTTAAGCTCTGTAATTATAGAAAAATTTATTATTAACTCAAGTTTGACATTCTGTCAACATTTACTTGGCTACAGTGAGGCTGTCAGTTTATGGTACATGTGGATAAGCCATTCTACTCTTCACAGTAAAGCATTTGATTTGGTTTTTTTTGTAAACATATATTAAAAATGTCAATAATGAAATACAAAAGCAAAAAAAACACCAGAAGAAATAAAAAGCCTTCCCACAGAACATCTGAAAATTCAACTGATAGCAAAACAATGTAGAGGGAAGAATGAGACTGTAAATTGTACTCTACTTTTGGGTAAAATTATGATAGACAGAAAAAAAAAAGATTGTTCACCAATAGGTAATTTAAGGGTAGCCTGTGTACAATTTTCCTCATTACCTTGGCAGGCAAAGCTGTAATAAACATACAATTAGTAATATTAGTGAGATAAATTTTTCTTCAAAAGACAGTCATATTATATTTGCTCATGAATATGTTCAATAATTTTTCAGTATGTTTGGCAATTATACAATACAGAATGTTAAGGATTCAATGCAAATAAGCAATTACTATTTAGAGATAACATTTTTTTGAAGGTAGTAGACTGTCATCCCTTTTCAAGGGCTGTAATAATAGCAAAGAGGAAATTACAATTTGAAAAAATGCGACATAAACACATTAATTGTTTGCGTGATTCCAAAATCACAACTGGTTCACATGAGCTGCCTATTTTGTTTTTTTGTGTGTGATGCTTTTGGTCCCTTAAGTCAATATCTGAAGCACTGCTCTTTGTGTACTGTTAATCAGCCCCTTAGACAAGTGTAATGTGAATTCAGAGCATTAAATTTCCTTTAGGGACTCTGCACTGGCATAAGTGACTGCACAAATTGCCCAGTAGGGCCTTATCCATAAGGCACAGCACACCTGTAATTTCTGTTCACTTCACTGGAGCTGGGGGAATTGCTCAGTCGTCCGCTCAAAGCTTCCGTGTACTTCAGAGATCCACCTTATTTTTTAGCTGGTCACAGCTGGCTGTACATTAAAATAACAGGACTCTCACAGCACCTTGCCAAAACCATCTAGGATGCTCAGTTTTCACAATCCCAGTCTCAAATACTCTCCCAAAGTCTCCCAGGAGCAATACACCTGGATCCAGTTATCTTCATATTTCAGCACAAAATGGGAACCAAAGTCCCACCTTGGATCACCTCCTGCACTTTGAAGACACTGATACGTTTCCCAGCTTCCAGGACAGTAAGCGACTGGTACCAAACCAATCATCTAAACACCACCAAATGGACTTTGGTGGTGGCCACAACAGCTTACCTACAAGCCTGTGGTGGAGATTCTAATCCTGGATAGCTATAAAGTACAAGACTTTTCAGAAAATTTTCATCAGTGAAAAATGAATACCGTGGGAAATGGAAGGCAATCAATTTCTTTCTTATTATGTGTTCATTCCTTAACTTGCAAAGGATGAGTTTTGTTGTCTTTGTAAAGCCTTGCTGAATATAACAGGATTTGCACACGTGTAAATGAGGGTGAGATGTGTCCAATTATTTTAGATTTTGAAATTAAAAGAAGTAATTACTACTAGACCCTTCATTTTGCATAACGACCAGTTTATAATCTATTTTGTTTAAGACAGCTTTTGTACTTTCATTGTAGGTACTCACCACTGATTTGAAGCCAGATGACTAGAAAAGCATCATTTTCATTCTGGAGGAAGACAGCGCTCTTTCAACTTATGTACCACTTTGTAAAGACAAGGAGAGTTAAAGAGACGTACATTCCATTTAATATTGTTTACCTTCTGTTTTCCAAAGAGCACTTACTTTTTTGTTTAGTTCAGGATGTTAACAAAGCCTCAGAAAACGCAGGTCAGCTCTGATCAGAACCCCCTGCTCCTTCCACAGTCTTGGCCTCAGGTAGAATCTCAGATTTCATGGAACTGGCACTGTCTGATGGAAAAGAGAGGATGAAAAAGAAAAAGATGATGAAAAAAGAAGAAAAAAAAGTTAGGTGGGGTAGTTGGTAAAGGAGTCAACAGTGTGCAAAGATTACTTTAAAGAGCTAATATATTTTAAGCAAACATCCCCACCTTGAAACTTTTCTAATCAAGTTCCAAAGCTTTCCAAAGCTACTTAGCTCTGATTAAAACAGAAACATTTTTGGCAAGAATACCAAAACCCTGATCATTATTTATGGCAAGAGCCTTTTATAGTATCTTAGTTGCACAAATTGGCCTAAAATACTAAAAAAGGCAAAGAGTCCCATCTTAGAAGGTCTAATGAGGAAATGCAATAGTAGTATGAATTCCATTTCTAGATCCTCCCTTAAAGAACATGGCATAAGCTCGATCACAAAACATTATGCTATCGATTATTTACCTTGTGGACTCTGGAAAGCAGAGAATCTTACCCTTTCTCCTTTCTTCTGTGACTAGAGGTTTTAGACTTTCCTCTAAGCCGCCACTAGATCAATGTTCACTTTCAGCTAATGTCCCTGTCCCTTTATTTTCTATGCATCAAGCCTCTTGTGTCATCCTCCTAAAACCTCTGGAGTCCGCTTGCACAGACAGCATCAACTTTATGGACTTTTGCCAGCTGGGAAACAATTTGGGGCTAGAAAAATTGGAAGAGCCTTTTTTATCCAAAACCCTTGAGATAGGGGATCTCATGACGGATCAGCTCACATCTCATATTCTCCAGACAGAGCCCTATATTCTTCAGTAGACTATTCTGGAGGGGTTGTTCAATTCATAGGCAAGCATTGTAAGCAAAGCAGTGAAGCCACAGAAAGAAGAGAGGAAAGGAGAAGGAACCCAGGGGGACCGTTGTACACCACTCCACCCCCATGTCGATGCTGTGGCATCTGGGTGTTTAAGTACTGCATACAAGGTGGGTGAATGAGAAAGTTGTCCCAGACCATTCTCTAGCCAGGTGGCTCATCTGCTCACTTGCTAAATAGGTAATAATGGGTCAAGTCCCTCCAGGCAAAAGAAAAACCCAACAGTACAGTGGGATTCCTCCCACCTGGTCTCTGAATGTTGTTTAGGTCCAGTATTGTGGTCAGCAGAGATGTCGGCCAAACTAGCAATTGAGTTGGGGTCACTGGATCTAAACAAGCATGCTTTGCTTTCCACTGTATTAGCTATTTATCCACTGATTAGAAAAGGATTCTAGGAGAATTCCTCCGATACATTTGCCCACACTGTAGGCACCCATAGTTATTTTGAAAAACTCATCTCACCGTCCCACATGTTGATTGAGTTCCTTACCCATGTAGTTGGTGTGGACAACACAACATTCCTCATCCCTGCATTTAGTGCAAACAATTCTTCGTTTTCTCTAATTTCTTAACAAAGATGCCAAAAAAATTTTTGTTGGTTCCAATGAAACTTATTAGCTTGTTAAGAAAATTATTTCAGGTCTCTGAAAGGAATTGGTTACAACTAGACTCAGACAAATAATCTTGATATCAGGAATCACAGAATTTAAATCGCAAACCAATACTGTTGAAGAAACAAATCACTGAAACGCAGTATGCCTCTTGGTTAGTCTCCTTCCACACCTTACCTTTACCACATATCATCGTGGAGAATGAAATGTCTTGAATGTTGCCATAAGACAGGCAGAGATGAGTAAATTATCATCACACAGCAAATTGCATCAAAATCATTAGGAAAAAGCACTATTAACTGATTTGACTTGCCTGTTCAGGCCACTCTCCATCTTGCCAGTTGGACTCTCGCCCTTAATGCCCTCTGGCAATTTCTCTTCTAATTCTCGTTTTGATATTGTTTCTATTCTCCCTTTCTGCTGAAACCGCAGTTAATTATCAGTAGCCACCTGTCACACATCGCCCTTTACTGTCTCCTGTTTTAACTTTATTTTCCTTCCACTATGCCAGCTATTCCTGTACAATCTCCTCTACTTCCCAAGATTTTGCAGAACTTTGTATTCCCCTCAGTGAACACCTGTCTGTCCATTCCCAAGGAACAGCAAATTGAGCTATCCATTGAACTCCAAGCTTCTGCATCTGCTGCCTTTTGAATAACAGAAAAGACAAAAAAGCAAAGGGTGGTGACATTTTCTGGAAGCTGGCATATCCAGATTTGTCTGTGCTTATTCCAGGTGTCCCAAAAACAAAAATAGCTGCAAAACTACAGAAATAAAAGCATTGTATCTTATCCTTCCTTTCTCTAAAACCCATTAATTTCTTCTGTCACATCTCACCACTTCCCAATACAAACATTATTTGTGATATCACATGCCTTCATTCACCTTCTTAACACAGTGCTGCCAATTAAATTATGATCCCCAGGGAAAATAAAAGATGGGGCATCTGAAGCTAACAGCACTCTCTGTATCATTCGGATCTTCAACTTGTATCAGGTATAACTGAGGTGCTTTCATATTCTTTATGTGCCTATTTCCTCAAGGTTATAAATTCTTTCAGTAAAGCCTGCATCTTCATCTATGCCTTGAATTGGGTGAACTGGATTGAGCATACTAAAAAGCATTCAATAGCACCCATTTCAATTATTATTTGAAAGTTACAAGTGGTTATTGTAGCTCTGAATCGAGTTCAGCAAACAATACAAAAAGTAAGTACTCGCCACTTTTTGTCAAAGGCAGGCAGATAAAAATCTAGCGATGCCTTGAACAGTGATCAGAGGAATGCAAGTCTGAGACACTCTAATGCTTGGGTTTGTTTTCTGAAGAAAGCAAGCTTACTCTGAAACAGTATAAGAAGCACCACTGAAGAAATTAGATGGCCAGACAGGGTGACAATTCCTTCTTTTATCATTTGTTTGTACTGTTTCATTTGGTGCTTTAAAAGTATTTTCCTGTAATTATATCTAGAGGAAGGATTAAAAAATTTATTAGGCATTTAAGCTGTGACGGTAAGGCCAACAATACGTCAGGACCTGCAAAACAGAACTTCAATGGGAATAAAAGAAATTTTGTAGGAAGCCAAGAAAAGCTGCATTAAGGCTGCGAGCTCCAATTTATCATGATTCCCTCCCCACCACCCCCACACTGACATAGCTCTGCAGGACTGACTTTTACAGAGTTTGTACACTTTCAGGCTATGCCTGTGTCAGTCTCTCCCAACATACATCTCCCTGACACTCCTGCTCTTCCTCTTGCATGTGTCAGAGTCTGCAGGGAGTAATTCAACAATCTCCCAGAGGCTCTGCGAGAGCCATACTTTATAGGACAACCGTGGAACACTACCTTCCGTCAGGGCTGGTGGCTCTCCAGGCTGCTGACTCTTGTTGGCTTTTCCTACCCATCCTAATGTGTCTGTACACCCCTGCTCCACTGACCAATGTCTCTGTGAACAGGGGTAGAAGGAAAGAAACAATACCATCATGGTGACTAATCAATACCCTCTCTGTTCACTTTCTTCATAGGGTAAGAGTACTCCACGCAGGAAATTCTCCACTAACCTGTGTGTGGTATTAGATCTATGTTATGGTTTAGTTAAGGAAAATCTTGTTGTTTAAAAACAAATTAAACCAATCTTTGATTTTCTATTTTCTGTTCCTGTAAATTCTGTACTATAGACTAATCCAGAAAAGTTGCATGGAAAAATAAAGAATTTGTTACCTGCACCTCAACTGAAACATTCAGAAACATTCAGTCAGAAGTAATACACTTGTGGCAAAGATGCTCACATTTTGCTTTCAAATTACCTGTTTCTTCTCCCTGAAAACAGATGAGAGCTGGACAACTGTATAGAAATAAAGTACCAGTTGTGCCTCTCTTAACCACTCAACCCAAAGGATTACATTCTGTGCAGTTCGGAGGGGAAAATCATGCCATTGGCACAGCTAGAGGTGACAAAATTAAGATATACAAATTTCTGATCTCTGATACTGAAACTCCTGCAAATGGACACTGTCATTTATATTGAATTACCTTTAATCCTGCCCTTTCTTTTAAGTGCAATATCCAGAAATTTGTAGGGACATGACTGGAGATATCGCTAACAAATTCAGAAATAACATGACAGGAGAAAAGGATTTTATTTACTGCATATATCTTTAACCAGATAAAGAACTGTTGAACCCCATGCTGTTGCAGTTGCCTCTATTTGATCTAATAGACTCTCTTGTCCCTAGCATAGCAAAGAGCTCAGATTTCAGCAGGAAGATTGTATGCACACAGAGCAAATACGCTGATTGACGTAATTAACTGCTAAAGAACGGTCTTGTTTAATCGAGGTCTTGAAACAAAAAAAATCATTTGAACTTTCTGGACAGCACTGCATCACCTTTTGAAATGCACACCCTGGGCTTGTTCTCTGCAAATGACATGAAAGCCCCAGGCCTGATTCTCATTATAATCAGCCTAGAAGTTCCAGACCAGATACCAGCTAGCGTGGCTCACCCTGAGCAGGACTTTGAAGAAAGAAATTGCTGGAAAAACCCAAACCTCTTCCACAGGCAAGTCTTTCACCCTGAAATGCAACAATTAGAGAGAGACTGTATCAAATCAAATTGAGAACAGAAGCAAACCCCAGATTTTGCCAACTTCAGTCATATGAACTTCTCTTTCAGGAGGCTCAGCCTGGCCCCTGGTCTCCAGACCAACTATGGTTTTTTGTTTCTGTACCTCTGCTTCCATATCAGCATTTCCTAAGGGCCTGCAAAACTGTTTTATTTCATCTGAACATATCACATTCCCTTTAGTACATCTCTATTTGGATAGCAAGTTTCAGCTTAGCTCTCTCTTTCTTCTCTTGAACCGTTCACATAGCACTGCTGGAGACAGTGATAACTGCTACCATTCTCCTGGACCAAAAAAAACCCCAATCCTAAACCAGTTTAATTAATATTTGAAGTAGAAAAAGCAGAAAGTTGGTTTTCCTGCATCTGATGAGGGCTGTGCATGTCTCATAATTTTACAGTAAGACAGCTTTTATACCCCATGTGTTCTTCCACTTCCAAGGATAACAGCAGTTTAAACACAACAGGAAGCTTTATAGGGAAAAATAAATAAAATTACTAGCTACCATCTATGCATGGTAATTTATAGTTCCAAAAGGCAACCCTAACTACTGTTAGCAGCTCATAATTTGGAATAGCTTGCTAAAGTTCACTTTTTTATTTGGGAAGTGTTGTTTTTTGGAGAGTGAGGAGAATCAGAAATTGTTATTCTGAAATGCATAAAAAGACTGTGCATACTTTTTACGATACCACTAATATAACTGAGTGTACTAAATTATCCCCCATAGTGAACCCATAAACAGTAGCATTGCCTGAGATTGCTAGAAGTTCATGTCCAAAAGCTCAAAGGTCTCAGTGGTCACTAAGTATGAACATAAAAAACTGTGTGTCACGGCTGATGATGCACAAATGCAGACATGCTGTTGTGGGTTGACCTTAGGTGGCTTCCAGACACCCACCCAGCTGCTTTCTCACTCCCCCTCCTCAAAAGAACAAGGGGAGAAAATAAATTGGAAAAGCCTGTGGGTCAAGAAAAAGACAAGGAGATCACTTACCAGTTGCCATCACAGACAAAACAAACTCAAACTGGGGAAAATTAACTTTATTGCCAATTGAAATAGAGTTGGAGGATTAGAAACAAAGACAAAAACCTGAAAGACCTTCCCTCTATCCACCCCTTTTCCCAGGCTCAACTTCAATCCTTCATCCCTGACTCCTCTACCTTCTCACCTCTGAGCAGTGCATGGAGATGAGGAATGAGGAGCTGTGGTCAGCCCATAACAGCTCTGCTCTGCTGCTCCTTCCTCCTCACACTTTTCACTGCTTCAGTATGGTGTCCCCCCATGGGCTGCAGTCTTTCAAGATAAACCTGACCGGGATCTCTTCCAGAGCAGCGGGGGCATCTCTGCCGGGGCGCCCGGAGCCAGCCCCTCCCGCCCTCCTCCCGCTCTCCCCGCGGGGCGGGCAGGGCTGTTTCTCACCCCGTTTCCCTCAGCCCCGGCTGCCGGGCAGCGTTTTGCCCTTCCTGACCCAGGCTTTCCCCGCGGCGCCTGCCCGTCGCTGAGGGGCTCAGCCCTGCCCTGCGGTGGGGCCTCAGGGTGGCAGGGGCCACCCCTGCAGGCCCCACTGCCAGCACCTGGGCACCTGCACTCAATAAACATGTTCAAAACTAGTGCTTTAATTTAGCAGCAAGAGAATTATCACCCAATAGAACAGTTTACCATAGGCAAAATAGCAAATCCTATGCATCAACCCTTTAAATCAACATGGCGAACAGCTAGGGGTAAACTCTGAGCCCACTGTTTATTGGCTGGATGCAGAGTGAAAAATCTTTGCCTGCCTTATACATAGCATCTAGTTGCATTATGGCTTCTAGCCTTAAAAGTCTGTGAACTCATCATTCTTTAGATCAGAAACACAGTGTTCTGGCGAGCAGCTAGAAGGGGGTGGCTGCTCTTATCATGATGCTCCCATTGCTGCCCTTGCAGATCAGAGGTCGCATTTGTCAGCAGTCAAGAGCAGCATAACGTGAAACCCAGCTAACAGTCAGATGGGAATTGGGCAGTGGGCTTGGGCAGAGCAGCATGGAGCTCAGGAACACCGACAGATAATCCCATCCTTCTCCAGATCCGACAGTATTAGTGTGTGAATAACTGAAGTGGCTTCATTGGCTCAGTGGGCAAGTAAGGCATAAATAAGGCAAGTATCCAAAGCTTTTATTACAGTATGTAGTACCTCCGTAAACCTCCCTCCTCTTGCAGGAATGGAAGTTGCATGATAATTTTGATAAATGGAAGCACAATTGCGGTGGGTAGCTTGTAATAGAGCATCATCATCAAATCTGCATTTTAAAGAGCTTCTAAACAAGTCGTTATGAAAGACAAACACAGTCTTGTTCTAATAGTAAAGCAGACTCTATGTGAAAAGAAGACGATAGTAAAGTTTTAGCCAATAACATAGCACAATAGTCAAGAATATTTATCCAGCTCTGAATATTTCAGACTTTTAAAATTTAAACTGATAATTATTGCAAGAAATTAGGCCAGTTTCTCAAACTATTTCACTATTAATTTGTTATTTTCTCCCAAAGCAGCTGCAAATGTCATGTTGTACATCAATAAGATGTTTTAAATTGTTCTCTTTCAGATCAAATCTCTAGAACTTTATTTTGGCCGCTCCTAACGGAGTATAGTAAGAAAAAACTTGGAAGCATGTTTTCAATCTAGTAAAAAATTCTAGTCAGGACTAATCAGAATTCAGATATCATGCTTAAAAGTGATGACTTCATGGCCCAGATCCCATAGGCATTTTGAATTTTGATTTTCAGGTTTTCCATGTAGGTCTTTAAATATATGCTTCTGTCTTTGGCGGGTGGCATTCTGGCCTTGAATACATAGCAAAATTTGTTATCCATCTTGTGCTTTTTCCCTTTATCAGACTCAAGAAACTGTATGCTCCTGTTCCTAGATGTTCTGAAGGAATTAATCCAGGATTCATTCTCAAAAGATACCTTATGGATCTGCTGTTACAGATACCACATTGATTGCCACTACTTTAAAATAAAAGAAAGCAGGAACACAAGGAAAAAAAAAAGCTATTTTACTTAAAAGGCCTGTGATTAGAACATTTCCTTGGGAGAAGTAGGACCTGGAATAAATTTCTTTCTCTGCTTGCAAAGACACATACTTCTTTTTCAAGGTCCACTAGACTGCCTGTACTGTCTAGTGGATATACATGTTGATGACACACAATCCATCCTGTTGAGGATATTCTAACACACAGAAGAGAATTCATAATATCTTGTGATACAGAGAGTACAAGAAAGAGCTTAACAGTGTAACCTAGGGATTAGGACAGTCATCTGGAAAGGAAAGTTTGTGGTTGAAGTTCCTGCTCCAAGGACCAGCATTTTAGTCAATGACTACTTCATGTAATAGGAAAGATATAGAGAGCAGTGGAATGGGTTTTCCCCTCCTTTTCCTTCCAGATCTTGCTGGAACCAGAACTCTGCAGTTTTGACTATGAATCAAGTCAAACTAAATTTGTGTCCAATGGACCAAGTCTCTACTTGACTAGAAAATTTAAATATTCTCAGGTTCAAAGAACCAGTGAGGTCCCATTATGGGATCCAAGACTGCTGTCCTGTCTACCTACCCTTACAGACAGCTATCAAGATGACTACTATTAAAAAGTGGCATTTATATGGCAAATATATACAAGATATATTTTTATGAGCTAAATGTAGGTAAAATAAATCAAGTGTTTTGAAAGACTGAAGACTTCCTCAGATTTACACAGTTCTAGGATCTGTGAAATCTCCTAATCTCCAAGGAAACAAAAAAGATTTCTTCTTATCTTGCTTATTTCTAGTATAGTTGGGAGAATTTCGGAACAAGGCCTAGCTTTAGCTGAACATATGGTCCAGTTATACAGATATATCATAATGAAACACAAATAGAAATGCTTGTGTGACACTTTTAAGAACAAACTGGCTTGAAAATTTTTAGTTCAGCATTTTTATTGATTGAATGACACAATGAATTCTAGCATCCCTCTGCATTGCCAATGGATAATTATGATTATTACGAGGAGCATGCTCTGACTGAGAAGTTAAGCAAGTCCCGGTTTTCTATAGCTCTGAAAGACTACTGCCCTCAAGAGGCCACATGCGGAAGTACAAGGCAATTTTATATTACAGTTTTCATTTTGCCTTTTTAAAAAAATTAAAATTAGTATGAATTATACCCTTCACCCTACAATATAATTAAGATGACCCAGAATCCTAGAATTAAGAAGTACTTCAAGCAGAATATGGGATTTATACAGCGAGGTAGATCCATTTTAAAGCCACTGGACAAAAAACTTAAAAAACAGCTAGTTGCATAGAAAACCCACTCTGCCAAATTTGCAGGCTGAACTCCATATATCATTATCTGCTATTAAAAGAACAGAAAAAAGTGACTTGCAAGAGTTAAAATCACATGCATATATTACTTCCAAATTACAGACTATGCCAATTCCATTACGTGCAGAGGTAAAAAAAATAAAAAAAAAAAAAAAAAATCATGTTACTTTTATGAAGTCAGGTTTTCTCAAATGATTTTCACTGAATAAGTAGTGATGTTTCTATGGATGGGACTTCTACCATCTCTTTGGGCAACCTGTCCCAGTGTTTCACCACCTTCATTGTAAAAAATTTCTTCCTTCTATTTAGCTTGAATCTACCCTCTTTTAGTTTAAAACCATTACCCCTTGTCCTATTGCTACAGGATCTACTAAAATGTCTGTCCCCATCTTTCTGATAAGCTCCTTTTAAGTATTGAAAATCCTCAATAAGGTCTCCCTGGAGCCTTCTTTTCTGCACGCTGAACAACCCCTGCTTCTTAAGGTTCCCCCTTGCATGTTGCCAAAGTCCTTTCCCCTTCTGCAAATGTAAGCTTTCTAGTTTAAACTTTTCTAGATATGCAAGAGAAAGGATTCATACAAGGATAAAGAGAGGCAACACACACAGTTTCTGGACACGCAATCAGTTCCTCCCTAAAGATAAAGCTAGACATTATAGATGTTTAGGTAAACTCAAGCGTTGCTTAAAATCAGCTCCCCTTCTGTCAGACATTCACAGGTGGAGATGGGAGATGCAGTTTTATTTAAGAGGAAGAATTTGCCTTAATTCACTTTGTATATAGAAATCTCCCTTCAGTTTCCTCAGCAAAATTAAAGGCTCCTCAAGGCAGACCCAGGTCGTTTGGGCAGACCCAAGACTTAACTTCTATAACATTTATTTTCTTTATTATCATCTTTCTGCTCAGTGTTTTGTCCTAACGAGTCCTTTGACAATATATCTCCTCCAGCTTAGCACCTTGTATGCCTACCCGCACTTTCTTACCACTATTCCAGTCTGGACTTCACAGTCTCATCTGTGCTTTTTTTGGGTGACTATCCATATTTCTTTCTTCTCCCTTTAAATTGAAAAGTAGGACAAACCACCTTCCCACTTCCAGTGATCTCCTTACAGGATTTATTGTTGATTTCATTAAAACCAAGCAAGATAACACTGCCATAGTCTGAAATTACATATTGAAAGGCCAGGAACATATATACTCGCAGAAGCATTTTTAACAGTCATTTCAATAGCACCCCTATAGAAAACTTGCAGTAAAAGCAAACTACAGACATAAATTATGCAGAAAACCTTGCCAAATCACCATGCTGGTTTACTCTCATTCTTCCACCTGCATGGGGAATTCTGTTCTATTTTGAAACCTTGGCCTGAGGCCTCACGGGATGAGGATAGTGTATCCCTAGCAAGCAGAAGGGGAAGGATCATGTTCAGTGAAGGCAAAACACTGAGAAATTAGTTTTCTGAGTCTACTAAGCAGATTTTTTCAGCAAGCTGTAACTCAGCATCACCTAAGCAAACTATGACAGAAACAAACGAACACCTTGATAAGCATGAAAAATTTGCTCTGAAAAGCACGTATGTACTAAAGCTTTTCAGTGAAGTAGCTGTGACAACTCATCACAGGTATGACAGTAAGATTAGAATAACTCACCAAAAACAAACCAAAAAGTTGACAATGGAACTGTTCAGACAGTGTGGAAAACCCCAACCAAATAGTTAGTTTGTTACAAGTAGACTGTTAAAAGTTTGGTTTTTTCCATGGGCAACAACAGACTTTACCACCTGTGCCATCTGCAATAACCTTACTTTAGACCATCACATCTGGGTATGTGCATGCATGACCTAGATTATAGTTTGCTAGAGCCTGATAATAAACTTGCTGACTGAAATGTGTCCACTTCTACTGGCAACACTCGAAGCATTTAGTTAATAAGCAGTATGAATCATACTGACAATTTATGCAATTCCCTTCAGCCCCCAGGAAACATTCTCGTGAAAGTCAAGTGGGGCAATGTGTGCTGTGTCATACTAAGAGTCCTTGGTGAGGGGTCTGGGCCTCTTTACACCAGGTACATAGAATATGTTTTCATCACCACTGTTAATTCAGAATAAAAAGAAGCACCTATTTGCTAAACCCACAGTTTATGCCTTGAATCAACCCCTAGTATTATTTTTTTCCTCTCCCTCCTGCATTTCCTATGATTTATACCGTAAAGATTTGCTTTATTTAATTTACTAGATAAGTAGCTAATTAGAAGCTTCTCTTCAGCCAACTGAGAGGAGGCTGAAACAGCATTTACAGCTTTCTACATCCACTTAGGTGGGTCACAGAGAAAGGCATACACTTGTTTTCAGCTGCTTCCTTTCCATTTTCAGGACTATGTTAATTCAATTCACAGAGAAAGAAAATGAGACACGTACAGAACATTACTCACTATTTTGTTCCTCTTATGGATTGTCTTTGGTATCAAGGACACTGAGAAGGACAAGGTAGCCTTTGCATGACACTTGTTTCATGGGCCATGGCTCTATAAAAGTAGTACTGCCTTCTAATTGATCACTGGTAGCACATCTTTCCAACAGCAGTGTTGAAAACAGGATTGATGACAGCATGGATGATTTAAGTTAGCTTTTACCACAACTTACAGAGAAAAGGTCACCAAGAAATTATTTGAGGTGTAGAAGGCTGAACTCAATCAGAACAGTTTTGTTCTCTTGCTATTTGCTTTGACAGCTGTAGCTCAGTTTTCTGGTTTGAATTGTTCATTATGTGTTTCTTTGTCCTTCTAACTTCTTTGTCATTAATACCTTCATGATCCACAAATACCAACTTGATTGTTTTTTCCACAATAAAAGTAGTATATTCTTTTTTCAAACAAACACCCCAACAGATTCTCACCCTATTTCTATACAAAAGTATATATGAAAACTTCTGTTACTCTTGTGAAGCAGATTTACCCTTTGCATCTATCACTATACACCTGAAATGGAGACAAATGTCTTTGTCCAACTCTGCTCTTGCTAGAGATCCAGTAGACTGATTATTAAAAAGGCAAGGAGTGAAGGGTTGGGTGGGGTTTTTTTATTTGTTTTGGTTTGGGCTTTTTTTTTTTTTTTTTTTTTTTTAATATTAACTGTGCTTACACAGCAAGACAACACACTTCATTGACTCAGGCCCTAAATGAGTCCTGACACATCAAAATGAAATTCAGATGTATGCTCTTTCACAGGAAGCCATAACACATAGCAACTGGTGTCCCAGTCTGGATGATTAGGGATCAGAAATACAGGGTACAAATAGAAATGAACATGCTCTACAAGTGAATGTGACCACTAAGACTGCCTATGCCAGCTTGCTATGAACTGAAGTTGAAGGTATAGCTCAGTCACACAAGCAGCACCAAGGCAGCAGAAATCCCCTTGCTGAGTGTTTTCTGGCAACAGGGTGCTCTGCTCAATAACCCTTTCTGGTGCTCTTACAAGCAATTTTTGAGCTCTCAGCTGTCACTTTTGCCCCACTGGTTGGTTTTCCCTTAGAACCAATTGTCTGTCCCTAAGTTTCTTTTTCCTCCCAGGATGTTTTTGTTTGTTGAAGGATGAACAAACATATAGCCCACACCATAAGACAGAAGATCCAAGACTGAAGGACTTGAACCATCCAATAGTAATTTTAACTTAGTTTTTGCAAGGCACAGGGATTTGCTACCTGTTGTTTTCCTTGGTCTCAGTTCTCGTGGTTTGTCACCTAAACATCATATGGAGTGTTTCAGAGGCAGTTTAAATCTGAAATTGTTCCTTGTTCTTTAAAAAAAAAAAAAGCTATGATAGAGAAATGCATGAAAGCCGAGTATGACCTTTCAGATTTGAACCCAGGGTTTTGTTCTTCCTCTCCCTCTTGCATGCTGTCTTGCACTTCAGTCTAGAAAAAAATGGACATCCACAACACAGAAAGGAGTGACAAAGAATTGAATTGTATATTGTGATTTTAATTTTATTTAACTTAAAGAATTTTTTTTAACCTTTCTCTTTTATTCATATAATATCAATTATCTTTAAATTCTTCAATTATTTTAACAATTTAAAGTGGTTCAATTGAACTTTCCAGATTTAATAATAATTTTCTTCTAAGATATTACCCTGGGATGACCTAATGTTATAATTAAAAAAATATAAAATACAAAATACTGTTAGAGTTTTATAATTCAGTTACGAAAGGAATGATAGATGCATTAAAAGCTACTTTAAAAATTCTTTGTAATTCTTTCACTGTTATAATTTAGGTATCCTGGCTGAGTGAAAATAACTTATCTTCACTATATGAGGCTAGGATACAACTTTGGCTTGTTTTGGGGTTTTGTGGAAACCTGAAGCCAGCATCCCTAAGAGATGTTTTGAAAATTTCAGTCATGATAAGGAGAGATCACATCTTGTTTTAAACCTGCCCAGGATACCGTGGGTTTGTAGGCCCAATAGAAACTCTACTACTTATTTTGGAAAGGCTGGAAAAGGAGAAGTGAAAGGGAGAGAGACACATGTAATAGCCAAGACCAATGGGACATGTGTGCAGTGTCATGGAGACAGAGCACCAAACACAGGAAAAGAGACTTACCAACATGGCCCTACCACCTGAGAGAAAGGAACAATATAGTTAACTGGTAGATGCAGTAGGCTCATCTCCTCTGTAAGAGAAACCAGCCCAGGGGATACAAGTCATTTCAAACAGGAGTTTAGACAGAAGTTATGTAGTTTTACTACCTTGTTAAAAAGTCTAGAAGAGATCTAGACAGATCCTACTCCCTCTCTTAAAAGGGGGTGTCAAGGATGTCTGTGGTGACCTCCACCTCTGACATAAATGACCACAGCCTTTTGCCTATGAGAAAAGGGAGCTGGTAAGTATTAATTGCCTTGGCCTCCAGGGAGCGGAGTATTAGCTTGAACTAGAGATGATAGGGCATATCCCTTCAAATTAAATGTATGTATATAAACACCTCTGTAGTGTCTTCTCCCAGTGCATAAACATAGCATCAATCAGCTTGAATTTCAGTAGGTAGCCTTCATCCAAGATCTTATCTCCATTATGTGCTAGGTAAATCACTAAGATGTGTAATGCAGACAACACAGCAATCTCTCTTCGTTATCCTTTCTAACAGCACTATATAGGCATTGGCCAGGACGTGTGATAGGAGGAGATCCATCAGGATCCTATCTAAGAGTCTCCTTGGAACAGAAGAGCAGTCACTGAGGATGACCCTGACAGGATCAGTGTCATATTAATTATCCCTCCTCATCTAACTGAACACCAAAATATGGTCATGGTTAAGAGAAAGATGACAGATTTTCCTCAAACAGGGTAATGAAATAACGTACAACAAGGAGTCTTTAGCAGCCTTAGCCTTTAGCACTTCCAGCTTGCACTGTAGAAGTACCCTCTTCCCTGGTGTGTTGATGCGGAAGCAAGAACTATCCCATCACTCCTGAAACACCAGCCCCAGCAAATCCAGGTCTCTCCTCTCACAGGCTTGGCTGGATTTCACTGAAAATAACTGCACTGTCCATTTGACTTCTCTCTCTTGTGCAATCCTTCTGGCAGGTATGAAATACTGGACAATTACACCAGTAACGTTTTAAAGCCAATTCACACAGATATAAATGGCTAACCCATGTACAAAGTGGAGATCTGTTTTGCACGTCCAAGGTGATGCTGCCTGGGCTAGAAGAGAAACAATTATTTTTCCATGCAATTCAAGGCAAGAGAAAAAAGCAACCCCTAAAACATCTGTTCTTCTCAGATGTGTAATCTGCTTGCATTTTTAAATAATCTGTATTTAGAAATTTAGAAAAAGAAACCCTTTAGGCTATTAAAAGTTGACTGCAGAATTCCTGGGCTCCAGATGCTATTAAAATAAGCAAACAAGTTTAAGAGGTTCATCTTTGACAGTTATAAAGGATGCACACTGTGTGCTTCTCCATAATTCAGCTCATCCTTGGCACTATGCATTGGCTCCTCAGTACCTAGTCAACGGAGCAAGGCTGGTGAAGAACGCTTCATCGGCTGCTTTGCCTCTATGACAGTTAATTAATTACCCTGAAAGAGTTTGTGTGTGGGAGAACAGAACAGGGCAAGCAAAGCACTCACGGTGGAGATTTTCACCACATTATTATGCTTTGTTGGTGTTGCTTTGTTTTTCAAACCAGGATGGTTGCAATATTATTTCTGAGGAAGTCAAGGGCATATCAGAATGGAGTCACTGAACATATGCATAATCAGAATCTGATCAATCTCACAAGGATAAGTACATAAAAACTGTCAAAACTTCTCTCCAGACCATGAGATACAGTATATAATTTAGTTATTTTTCTTAGCAGAGAAAATTCACAGCAGAGGATCAGATACAAAACATCTGACCTGAATTGAAACAAAACCGTCTATGCAATGAGACAAGCTCTCCAAGAAGTGACACAACTAATTGCAATTGAGATGAATGTCACAGGGCAGCTCCTCGCACTCTACTGACGTTGTGTAGAAAGGCTATGCTGAGTTTATGGCTGACTCATGGTCAAAGGGATATGCACCACGTTCCTCTGGAGAGCGCTGCTTGTACTACGTACAGCTACGGGTAAAGCTTGCCACATACATTATGCCCCAACAACAAAATCAGTTGTGTCATTTGCACTGTGTTACAGGCTGCCAATAGCCTTGTTATAATTACCTGTACAGAATTTTACTTAATCTTCCTGTCACTTGTAAAAGGTGACATTCACCTAGCAGGAGCAATCCTCCTTCAGGAAATATAACAAAGCAACCCAACCAGAAGCATAAATTTCAGTGCATATGCAGTATTGCGAGGAAGGGAAAAAAGCTTACTGTTTCATGAGTATCTATGATTTTTTTTATACCACAAGTGCTTACTGGAGTATTTCACTGGATTGAATGGGTTAAATGAGGAACAGGTTTCCTTTTTATTTTTTGTTAATGATGTGTTATACCAACTACATATCTCAGGTAGAGAGCCCTTAATTTTGCTCTGCAATAAAAGCATTAATTCCTGAAAAGGAAAGTTCTCATTTCATATGGCGAGAGAGTGTAAAATGTAAAATTAGATTTTGTGATTCCAAATCATAAAAGTATCAAGCTTTTCTGCTTCCTCCAAAGTGTCTTAACGCCAAATCCACTGCTGTCACTGTTAGTCCATGAGACACTCATCTATGTTTCACTAAAGAGTATGCTCTCCAAGTGCAGGTATGAAGGTGAATTATCTTCAGGAGCATCGGAGGTACAGATGCATAGTGGGTTTACCTAGTTATACCGGGTCACCACTAAGGACGATGTACTATCTTTGCCTGTCCTGGAACCAGATATGAATTATTCCTACTGTTTTAAAATGTCCTGAAACATCTCAGGAGCTGTTCACAGTGAATAACTCCATACATGACTCATCTTCTAAGAAAGCACCTATCTGTATGTGGAAGGTACCAGTGCTGCAGCTGGTGTTAGCTCTCTTACTTAATACAAAACATTCAAGTTCTGTATTCCTGACAAGAAAAAAAATAGTCACAAGACTGAGAAAAGAGAACTTGTCTATCTATTCATCAGCCCCCACTCCCTATGCAGTATCCACATCCCTCCCAAGCATCCGTTTTATCTTGTTTAAAATCACAAAACCCTGCAAGAGAATCAGGAACTGACCCTGAGTCCCCTGACTCCCAATTTAATGCCTTAACTACAGACACTCTTCTTCCTCTGTAGAAGTAGAGGGAATACCGCTCCTTTCAGACATGCTTGCTGCTAAATTGAATTTGCGTTGTGGATTAAGTGGAATGTGCCCCCTCCCCCCCCCCCCCCGCATAAATCAAATATTAGCAACTCTACAACAGAGGCTGTAAATAACCTATTTTTCCATTGTTTCATATGCACGAAACACATGAAGAACAGTGCGTACATTAATTTCCTATGCTCCCAAGATATAGAAGTGAGCTGTTTAACTGGCTCTCTTGTCCATGTTCAAGGCAATCTTTCATAATAGTTAAAAGGGAAATCCATGATGTTCACAGTGACTGGAAAAGACTCATGTGGCAGCACATAAATCAGCAAGAAGATTCTCCCAGAGCAACTTGTTAGCAACTGATGTGGCATTTGTAGGAAGGTGTCTGTGACCGCATTCTTTCTGAGAGCAAAATAACTGCTAACTATTTGCTAGAGTTTTCTCCTCCCCTGCTAGGTAAAACATCGATTAGATCAGCACCATTTAGAGTTACGCGGTTTGACACTTTTTATCCCTTGAAGGCTGCTCTTGTGCCTTCCCTGCTTGCTTGTGTAAGAATTACAGGTTGCTTGTCAGCTTGAACAATTATTTTCCTATTTAAAGAAAAAAAAAAAAAGAAAAAAAAAGAAAGGTTCCACCATGCGATACATAGGAATCATTCTGGAAGTAGTGAAGAAGGACAAGTTTATCCTTCCAAATCCCTCTGAATCTGAATTGTATCTGATCAGAGTCAACACCCTATCTACTGTTGTAACATGGTCATTCTGTAATCTTTCCAGTAGCTGATTCTGTTAGTTTATTTGGTAAGTGACTAAAAAGTGGAAGGCTGTTGTCTCAGCAGGGAATGCCTGGCTCTGCAAAACAAATTGTTCTCCAAAAGACCCACTGAAAAATGCTCAGTGAGAGCGAGCAGGCAGGGAAAAACAAGATTGCCAGAAGAACCTCCCAAGGCTCTGAGCTCCCTTACATCTCTTCAATATCGGTTGACATCACTGGTGGAACTCGGCAAGATTAGACTTGAAGTTACTCAGGAGACTATTGTAAAGTATTAAGTATTTTTTCTACTTTATCATCTAAGGGCACAACACATTCATATCTTGTTTAGATACTCATAGCTGTTCCCAGCTGTATATTTGGCCTCTACAACTACAACATGGGTTGCATGACCTGGTACTTCCCCTCCAAAACCTGGTACTTCCTCTCCAAGCCATTTCTACATCAGGTAACACTGTTACAGATGGAGACAGTCAAAGAGGAATATTAATATGGAATCTCAGTTATGCCACAGGTGTTACTGGGGCTACATCACATCAATTGACACTTGATAATTTCAGGGTTCGGGGGACATGCCAAATGCCCTGCACATTCAGAATGCCCATTTGCCCAATGTGAAAGGAAGGAAATTTTTCTTGGAGACTGACAACTCACTTCCCTGCTAGCTTTCAAAACGCTTATAGATCAATTTGAACAACATCTTCTAAAATCACCTGCTGCATCCAAGGGGCCAGAAAAATCCCTACAGAAAGAATAGACAAACAGACTGTGCAACTTGTCCATATTATCAGAGTTCTGAGAAAGAAAAAAAAAATACAGTTTTGTACACCTGTTTTAATCACCTGCCTAAATGCAAAGCTGTAGTAAACCAGGTCACAGCAATGTGCATGCTAATAAGCATCCTGTTGTGCTATCGAGGGGTTCATGAGGAATCATGAAAAGCATGTAATGTTCTCTTTTCTATCCCTTCCCAGCATGTGATTATAGCTAAACCTTCCTTGGGTTTTTTTGTTTTGGTTGGTGTTTTGGTTTTTTTTTTTTCAACAGACTCAGAAGAATGCAAATGGTCTTTTTAATTGTTCATGAGATGTCATTAAATTTTCCTTTTACGCTTAGAGTTCATTCTTTTAATCAGCTGTTTGGTCCCTTCCAGAAAAATGTAAGAGACTGCACAGTTTCTTTTTTTTTCCTTTAATAGAAAACAGAACTTTAAAGTGATATGATTAGAGAATTTAATTTTTTAAAGAAAGTGTACACTTGGGGGGTTAATTAACATTTAAAAATGGACTTTTGTTATCAAAGCTAAACTATATGACTTCAGCTTTGTATATTCATTGCGAATTCTGATTCTCCTGAAAGAGACTGATTTATGGTAAATTATTAATTTTTTTCCACCTTCCTTTTGTTGCCTGCAAACCACCACCATAGATCAACACTTAAAAACCCAGGAGAATTAACGACTCTATTCCCAGAAGCAATGAATACATTTCAATAGACAAGGCGATATGAACACCACCCTTTTTCTTCCTTCTCTGGGTAGGAGAGCTCTTCTCAAACTCTTTTTAGAATGGGAAAAAGGCACTCAAAGTCAGCTTTAAAACAGTAACTGTACAAGTGTTTTGGTTGAGTACAAGTGGTTGCAGGAATTAGCAGGAAGTCTACTGGCAAATATAACACGATTTGTCTTCAGAATATTAGATGCCAGCTTTATGAAGCCTCCTCCCAAGCATTCATCAGACTTGAGAACAACAGGAGAGGCAGCACTTCTCCAAAGACAGGCAAAGGCTAAAAGTACCTCTCAGTTTAAACGGCAAGGTTATGAATACTGCAAAAACAAAACAAATTTAACTCCAGTGGAATAAGCAACGTCCATGACATGTATGTCTGTGTTTTCAGTGGTTGGATTAGACCCTCAGGGAATTCTATTTTATATGCAGTTTCAGTCTCGTAAATATGAGAAATTTTCCCACTTCTTACTTGTGGACATCATAAGGCACAGCACAATCAAAAAGCACACCCAAAAAATTGTGCTTTCCTGCTTCTAACATTGAAGAGCCCTTGCAAGACTAGCCATGCAGTACTTGCTGAAAACTGATCTGGTTAGCCTCAAAGATAAATGAAATCCAGATGAGCTTAGCCAGGTACAACTGTCATAATGATCATACACTATTATTTCTTTAAGCTTTCTTCTCTGCTTCTTTGAGGTATTGTTGTGGATTTTTTGTTTGTTTGGCTGGGGTTTTAGGAGGGTTTTGTTTTTGTTTTTTTTTCTTTTTTCTTTTTTTTTTTTTTTTTGGAGGTGGCTTTTTCCAAAACTAATTTGAACAGTTCCAAAAGTCTTGTACTCCAGGAGACTTTGAAGTCAACCTGCCTTTTAGGGATCTATGAATGATGACAATTTTGAAAGATTTTTTCTTCTCTTTCAAAGGTAATTAAAATTAAACATTCAAAAAAAAGACATTCCCATGCTACAGGACTAGATGGTTGATAGAGAAAATGAGTAGATTGAAGTAGTAACCAGATTTGATACAGTAAAGGATATCATCTCTGCTGGTGAGTTTCTACTGGTAGGTTAAGCACTGGGCAGGCATCTTGTGATTATTTCCATAGGGGGAGGGCACCTGAGAGATGGGATTAAAGGTTAAACCCCCAAAACACTGAAGTGACCAAGGTCCAGTGGCATAAACAGACACCTACAGATAGGCCTCACAAGGTCACTAAAGACATCAGCAGGTGTGCAGGAATACATTTTTACCAGCAGAAATCAAGTACATCAGTATAGCCTGAAACAGAAATAGGATTAAATCACATGAGGATTACTGTAAAGATACTATTTCTGCTGGGAGAAAAATAAAAAGAGACTGCAAATCATAGGCTATTGCTGCTACGTTTGCTCCACTGACATCTTCAGTAATCATCCTGAAGACAAATTTAAGACATATACTACATTTATTTCTCCTTGACACTTATTTATTATTTTTTTATATACAGGATATTTCTTATTTTGACAAATTTTATCAGGCAACAAAGGTTCATGATATGCATGCAAAAATTCTGGTTCCAAGAATAGTACACCTATTCACAAAATTCTTATCTATAGATTAAGCTTGCATGTCCAACCCAGAAGCATTCACTTAGATTAGTTACATTGGCTGAAATAAGACCAAACATATCAGTACACCTGTTTTTAACAGCATTTTGTACATAAACATGAAGTTAATGGAGTCCCTATAAGACGGGAAGTATCAGGCAAGTTCCTGCAGCGTTCATAAGTACACAAAAATATTCCTTATAGTATTTATAAAGTCTATAAAGGTCTGTCTATTTCTACAAAGAATATTAAAACCCCATCTATATCAACCCCCATATTTTTAGCGCTGTAGAGTATCTGAGATGTTTCATAGAAACTGCTCACTAGTGTTCTGCCTGTGATTTCAGACCTCTTAAATTCTCCTACCAAGGGGCAGCATAAATTTATAAGCTGCTCAGGGTGCCTATAAAGAAGCCTATGTGCTTCTTAACAACAAAATTCATCTCAAATCTTACTGAAAAGAGTAAGATACACCCATGTTTCAGGTATTTTTTTAAGTTTAAAAAAAATTCACAGTTTCCCAACTGCCATTTCAACAGACAACTTTCCAATATGCTCCCTCCCTCCCTCCCTCCCCCCCTCCACTTCCCAGCAGACCACATGTGCAAAACCAGGAGCAGAAATACAGTTTCCCACATCGAGACCATACTCTCCACACAAAGCCACAGGCTCTGAATCAGTTCGGTCCATCCAGAATCTACAGCCCTGACACAGCTGTGGGACACAGGAGCCGCTCCGAGCTCTGCTGACCACAGAATTGTCCTGTCCAAGCCTTACTCCAGAATGGGATGACACTTCCAAACACACCCTTCCTCCCCACACTATGCTTTCCATGGCACAGGAAGGCAGGCATGCAAGACCAAGCTCAGCATATTAAGGACCATTACACAATCAAGCAGGTTAGGAAACCTTAAAATGCTGAAGTGCTCATAATATAGCGGGGAACTTCTAGCTTTCGAGATTAGACAGGCTAACAAACCTTTCATGACTTCATGTGATATTTTTAGTGTGTCTATTACAACATCCAAAGTAAGTGCTGCAGGCAACAAAATTACAGCTCAACCCCTCAGACACTAATTTATAGAAGTGATTTCTGAACCCCTGCTTTGGTAAACGTAGGATGCATTTTCCTCATCAGTTCTACTGAGTTAGCTAATATGAATAACAAGCTCTGCTGGGAGAGAGACACCTGTAGCTGTATTATCACTTGTGCTTTATTTGGGTGACTGATAAAGTGTACAGCTTTTCGCATCATTTGAAATCAGCCTCAAATATCTTAATATCACACTTTGTTAACCTTAGAGATAATCTGGTTTCAGTATCACAAAATCCAAAATTCAGACCATATGTTGAGGATATAATATCTTCCCAACAGAGAAATCTCTTGTTTCACTATCTCCAGGATCATGTAGTCATGAGCCCATTAGTCATTACTTGCATATTTTATAATTAAATGAGACATATTGGCAGATAGCAAAATCTGAATTAAGACAGCCTATAATTACTACAACAAGAAAACCATAAAACTCTTCAGAAAACCAGGCAAAGCAGCAGCCTATTCTAACCTGTTTCAAACTACTCAGCAGTAACTTGTAAGTATTTTTATACAGAGATTTGGTAGTTCAGATAAGAAACAATGATTAAAGCTTTAGCAATTATTACTTGGAAAGGAATGAAAATTTAATGGTGCACCATGTTACCATTAAAAGAGAAAGCACAGATTTTTTCTTTAAAAAAAGTTAAAGTAACTTTCATTTTATAGTTTTTAAACCAAATTATTTTGGAGAAACCCATCCCTTGCATTATACCATTACCTACTAATAATCTTAAGGGATAAATAGCATTTTCCAACTCAATAATACCTCCTATACAATAGCATCACCTTCAAATCTTCCTGGCTCTTTCTGTTCTCCATTTTTCTTTTCCCCAGCTAGACTTCAAGCTTTTTACTCTCTCTCACTGAGCATTTGTATAATGCCTTCCAGCATGAGGTCGCAGGCTTGACTGGTATTTCCAGGTATTACCACAGTAATAGCAAAGCTTACTTGACCATGTATCTACTCTTCCCTTCCCACTCTCACCTCCTACTGTGGCAGGTAAGTATTCCCACTCACTTGACAGACAGAAGACAAAGACAGCTTATTTGAAGGAGGTCATGGAAGAAACCTCTGAGAGAAGGAGACAGAAAACAGACATCACCCAACTTCCAGATGCGCAAGACCGCCACAGCACTAACATCCTACCCCTGCAGACTCACCCACCATCTGTACGCTTTGTCCTCATTGATACAAACAGACCTTATGTACTTGACTCAAGCACTTCCTGAGGTTCAGCTCCCTTGGGAGTGAGAAAGGACAGATGCCACAGGGTGGGGGGGGGTGGGGGGAAAACACAAGTCAAGTAAACCTCAACATAAAGACAGAAACTATTTATCAGATGACAGACAGAAGAGAACTTTCTGGAACAGTCTAGTGCCAAACAGACATGTTAGGACTGCAGCTGTTTTCCAGATTTAATAGGCTGGTTCCCATGTAGAAGCATGCTAGGAAAAGCTAAGCCTAAATGAGTTAAGATAAGCTGGCAGACAGTGAAGAACTACATATAAAGTTATTAATAAAAAGGTTAATTTACAGCAGTAAGTATTAGCAATTGACACCTCAAATATCTAGAATCATGGCCATTTCTGGTGTAGTACTGATTTGGGTAATGTCCTATTAGACTTGAAAGAAGTCTTACATATATATATATATGTTTAAATCAGAAAAAAATAGATAATAGGAAGAAATTAAAAATGCACGTTTCCACTATGTCTTTAAAACCAAGAACAATCTATACAGCCTTCACTTCCCAAAAGACCATAAATATCCAAAGACTTCACAGTGCTTTCAGGCATTATCTCCTGACTGATCTTCTAACAGCGATATCAGTTCTTTATACATACTGAATTGCACATGTGATTTTGTAAACTGCTTTCAAGCATGAAGTTTATGGTACAGAGTAGGCCTGAAGTTTCTAATGAGCAAAATTTGCAAAAGGGAGAAGGGGATACCACTGAAAATCAATTTTGATCCTCAGTTATTGGTCATTGCAGAGCTAGATTTTGAGATACAGGCATAAATTTTCAATAAGTGAGAGAAGCAGAAGAACCATACAGCTGGTTGGAGAGAAAAAAACCCCACCACATCTCACTGGTCTTTGAGAAGTTTTCTACTTGAACAGATAACTTGACTGGGATTTAGAATTAGATTATGCAGGGGTGTGGAAAGACAGAAAGTCCCATTCTGTACAGATTTAATTTGCGAGAGAGTAGGCTACTTCCAGGTGAAGTATATTGAGTAGGAATTCACTGCCTGGATTTTCCTGAAGGTTGCATAAGGACCAGTCCAGCCAACTAATTAGGAAAATCTTAATGAAAGACTTTTGGGGTTGCTTTCTGGCTCCTGTGGAGGGCGAACACCCTCCCCTATGCAGAGCGGACCCAGCTCCTCAAGTGAAGATGTTGAAACAAGTCACGCTGAGGCTCACCTCTGCCAAGGATCTGGAGTCCTGTCCAGGCAGGAAAGATGCCTGGAAATCCTGTCTTGTTCATGAAGCTTCATATATTCATGGGGACAGTGAGCAAGAGAAATTATTATAAATATATTCATAATGTATCATAGGTTTTGCACAGTGTAGCCTAAGTTACTACATTCCATGATCAGTGATGAATAAATTGTTGATCTTCAAAATATCAGCACTAGGTAACCCCGTAAGATCATAACTACTATTTGTTTTTACACTACATTTGCAATGCCCGATTCATATTCTCAGGCATTTGTAGTCTGGGGGAAATAACCAAGCAGTGATTTAGAGACAGCAGCAGATCCATAGTGAGGGGTTTTTTAACTTCACATAAGATCGCCAAGGGCAACTATATTATCACATTGTTCTCAGCTCTCGTATCTGGTGGTAGCAGTTCCGAGTATTCAGTGGTGGCTTTTTCTGGCCACCGTACCCATTCATCCTACCCACTGAAGGCTGGTATGCACCTGCACAACAACCTTAACTCCAGTTGCAGGTGGAATGGACATACACACAGCAACTGGGAAAGGCTCTTCTGTCCTCTTTCTTTGGCAAGAATTCTTGAGGAAGGCAGAGCTTGTGGTAATCTGGATCCATGGCACTTACTCATCTTTTTTGCCTCTACTGCTACTTTCCCCTAAAGCCTCGTGTAACAGACTTACCGTAGCTAGCTGAAACAGATCAGTCTTCCAGCAGCAAATGCTAGCTCGCCACCTTGGGCTCCCCAAGTGCCAGCATGGGGGCTGTATGTCTCCCCAGGTCACTCAGCAGCCTGCCTTGGCCAGCAAGCCAAACAGCTGAGCAATTTGGGCAGCAGTGAAACTCAGAACTAGGCAGCTAACTGGGGCGGCAACAGAAGGGCCTTCCAAGATGCTCAGAAGCAGGTTTTCAGCCACAAGTGCTCAAATAGTTTTCCTACCCAAATAAATAAGTTAGTAAATTGCATCCATTTTCTGACAACACTGGAATGTTTTGTGCTTTCCCCAAAATCCTGATTTTTTTTTTTTTTTTAACACTGAAAATTTTGTTCCCTGATCAGCTCTATTTACTTCCCTGTATCCCCTCTGATGTATATCCCTCCGCCTTCCCCAGGTTGTTTGTGTACTACCTAACAAAATGAAGCATTAATCTTAACTGCGAGATGCAGGAAGTATTGCAATGTGAACAAGTAATTACTATTATGAATATTTAATCAGGAATAGGATGAGCCTTGTCTAATGTACGTGGCCATGTCTTAATCCCTGTGTAAGACAACACGAGGTCAGAAACCGTATTCACTGTGTCTTCTAGTTCTCGGAAGCAGCTTGGAAAAAAAGAACAAACCGGAGCTGTAGTAGGCCAGATAACTTCCCTCTGGCTAGATGTGGAGTTGTTAACAACTGGAGCATCAGCAAAATGCAAGCAGAGTTATACACTTCAGTGTCTTCAGGGAGCCACAGGAGCAGGCTGCTCTTTACAGAGAAGCCAGGGGCTGGGGATGACAGCAAGGCAGGCACAGAGGCTGCCCTCCGTTGATGAGGGCCACAGTGCTGCGGGATGCTGAAAACAGAGGGGGTCTGGTCAGTGGCAGTAGGGAGGGTAGCCAAGAGTCCAGATCACCAGGCAAGCCCGCAGGGATAAGGCAGGCCTGAGGCCAAGCCGGGAAGTCAACAAGTCAGATCAGGTCAGGATCAGTCCATGGGCAGCCAGGGGCACAGTTGCAAAGTAGCCGAAGCAAGGGGCTGAGCCTAACCACAACTCCCGAGTAAGAAGGGGGCTAGGGGAAAGGCATCTCACAGCCTGTTCTCCCACAGCCCTTTTCCAAGTTAACACAGCCACACCTCACCAGAGCTAGTCCTGAGCACAAGTGGTTAAACTCTGATGAGAGCCCTGAGAAGCACTGCAGCTGTTTTCTGTGTCTATACAAAGCTGAACGATCCCACCTTTTTGTGGTCTCAGCATTACTGAGGTAGAGCACCCACCAAGAAAGACGCTTGTTCAGATTAGGCACTACAAGTATTTTGCAGCCCTGCGTACATCTGTAGAGATTAATTTAACACGTCTCTGGGGACGTGAGCTGTTTAGCACAATATACTTCAGGGTAAGAAATTTTTTTATTTTATTTTAAATTTTTTCCCTCAGTTTTAATTAATTGGCACACTGTGTTCTAATGAGCTCTGATGTCATAGGGTCAGCCATGGGCTCTGGAGCATCATTTACAGGAGAGATATTGTATGGCAATGAAAAACCACCATCTCAACACAAAAGCACTAACATAGGTAGCCAGATTGAAGGAAAAAATGGAGTCATGTGCTTAGCTTCAAGAGATCAGGCCCTTTTGGAAGCTATGGTGAACTTCCAGCCTCTACTTAAAACCAAGATTGCTAGGTTTTTTGGTAGCAAAAATACTGTATGCAGGCTAAAAATACTGCAGACTACTGGCTGTAATTCTTGTGTAGAGAGCAGTAAACACCTGTGCTTTTCTTGTGCAGCTTCTGCCTCTTAACTGTTTGGTTCAGAGGCTAACAACTCCCCCCACATACACACATATGATGCACCTGCTCCCCAATTTCTCTCTGGTACTTCTAGTCTCCAGGATTCTTATGAAAGAGAAAAGGAAAGAATCTAGTAGGGCTCCAATGAATAATTTGTTATGGAAATTCAATAGGATTTACAAAAAGTGCTTGTAAATAAATGACATTTACTAACAAATGAAATCGCTTACATACAATACTTCCTGTGCTAGATCCTAGCCCAATTTAAACTCTGAAGATCAAAACTGCTAAACTAGTACCTGCAGAGGCTCTAACCCACAGAATTCTATCCTTATTGCAAGACTGTTTCAAAATCTCCACATGGGTAGCATTTCGTTACATACTCTATATGATCTTGCTTTTCTCCCAACCTAATTGTATTAAATAAAAGAATGACCAAGATTAAAGCTGAACAATCATCATCAATAGTTTTCTTTTGTGATATAACTGAAGCTGGGAAGTTAAGATTCTAAACCACTTAAGATTCAGTTACATCACTTGATTAACATTCAAATTTTCAGTTGATTTTGCGGTTGCCCAAAGCTTTGTAGCAAATAAAACATCACGCAGTGGATTAAAGCTCATGGATTCCTAGTAACTGTAACCAGCAAACCAAACACTTCACTATTTGTAGGTCAGCTGATTTTCCATTCCATCCCACCCCCAATTTAAAACTTGCTACCAATGAGATCAAGGTAAAATGCCCTTTGAATTTGAAGAGGCAAGGACTTCTCGTCTCACTTGTTTGTTTCTTTGAGAGGGGGAAAAGGGTCAAATTAGTTTGCTTCACCTCCCCACAATATTTTCACAATTCAGGAACAAAACCACTACAGAGATGAAGAGATTTGGTACCATTTGCAGAAAAAAATTTGGAATGCATGTAAAAATCTTTTATAAATGGAAGTACCAAGATCAATGGAAAATCCTTTAGAAGTATAAATTGTAGAATGGTTTTGGTTGGAAGGGACCTTCAAAAGTCATCTGGTTCCAACCTCCCTGCCATGGGCAACGACACCTTTCACTAAACCAAGGTTGCTCAAAGCCCTGTCCAAGCTGACCTTGAACACTTCCAATGATGGGGCATCCATAACTTCTGCGCAACCTATTCCAGTGTCTCACCATCCTCATCATATAAAAATGTCGTCCTGATGTCCCATATAAGCCTACCTCTTTCGGTTTAAATTATTGCCCCTTGTCATGTCACTACAGGCCTTGGTAAAAGTCTCTCATCTTTCTTATAAGCCCCCTTCGTACATTGCAAGGCCATAATAAGGTCTCCCCAGAGCCATCTCTTCTCCAGGCTGAACAACCCCAACTGTCTCAGCCTTTTTCACAGAAGTGGTGACCAGCCCCCTGATCATTTTCACGAATTAAACCTAAGCATCACAAGAATTTTGGCAAAGTTCCTGGTAGTGTACAGAATATATAAGCTGGTCTCATTCTGATGTAGAAGCGATACTTTTATGATGACACAGTGAAAATAACTATTGGATGTATTTCATAGAATCATTAAGGTTAGAAGAGACCTCCAAGATCATCAAGTCCAACTGTCAACCCAACACTACCATGCCTACTAAGCCATGTCCCAAAGTGCCACGTCTACACATTTTTTTGAACATCTCCACAGATAGCAACTCCACCAGCTCTCTGGGCAGCCTGTTCCAATGCTTGTCTACTCTTTCAAGTAAAGAAATTTTTCCTAATAACCAATCCAAGCCTCCTCTGGCACAACTTGAGGCAATTTCCTCTCATCCTATCACTTGTTACTTGGGAGATGAGACCGACACCCACCTCACTACACCCTCCTTTCACATAGTTGTAGAGAGTGATAAGGTTGGCCCCATAGACTTGTGAGTGTCCAGGTGGCGCAGCAGGTCATTGACTATTTCCTCCTGGAGTATGTGGGGTTTATTCAGGTCTCCATCCCTGTCTTCCAGCTCAGGGGGCTGAGTACCCTGGGGATAACTGGTCTGACTATTAAAGACTGAGGCGAAGAAGGTAATAAGTACCTCAGCCTTTTCCTCATACTTGGTGGCAATGTTTCCCCTCCCCCCCATTCAATAAATGATGGAGATTATCCTCGGCTCTCTTTTTGTTAGTGTATTTGTAAAACCATTTTTTTTTAATCCCTTACAACAGTGGACAGATTGAGTTCTAGTTGGGCTTTTGCCTTTCTAATTTTCTCTCTGCATGACCTAACGAGATCCCTGTATTCTTGGGTTGCCTGCCCCTTTTCTGAAAACTGGAAAACTCTCCTTTCTTTAAGTCCCAGCAAAATCTCCCTGTTCAGCCAGGTTGGTTGTCTTTCCCACCAATTCATCTAACGGCACATGGGAACTTTAAGACTTCCTTCTTGAAGAATCCCTAGCCTCTCTGGACCCCTTTGGCCTTCAGGACTGTCTCCCAAGGAACTCTCTCAACCAGTGTCCTGAATAGGCCAAAGTCTGCCCTCCAGAAGTCCTTCGTAGTGGTTTTGCTGACCCCACTTCCTTAATTTGCAAAAAATCGAAAACTATTATTTCATGGTCTCTAAGCTCAAGATGGCCTCTGACCACCACATCTCCCACCAGACCTTCTTTGTTTGTAAAGAGCAGGTCTAGCGAGGCACCCCCCCAGTTGGCTCACTCACAAGCTGCATCAGGAAGTTATCTTCCACACACTCCCTGAGCCTCCTAGACTGTTTCTTCTCTGCTGTGTTGTATTTGCAGCAGACATCTGGTAAGCTGAAGTCCCCCATGAGGACAAGGGCTAGCAATTTTGAGACTTCTGCCAGCCGCTTGTAGAATGCATCATCTATTTGCAATGCATACAAGAATTGGAACACATTAGGGCTGCCATGGATTTGAATCACTCATTTTTTACCTTCCCAAATTGCATTTTTCTGTATATGGAAAGTTTTCTAGCTTTGCCACATATCAGTAGTTGTATCTCTGGATATCATGTAGTACTCCTGCCCATTAAGTAATTGAAAGTGAAAGCCATAGAATTTAAAAGGAAAAAGGAATAAAAACTTTTCTCTATTCATAGCCACAAACCTCAGCCTGCCTGCGTGTGCACCCATCCACTATATAGGAAGGTATGCACCCATATGTCAAAACTCTTGTTTTATAATTACAAAATGGGGTGTCTTTATCAACTTTATTAACTAATCTATAGGTGCAAGCATGACAGATGCCAGGCATATGCAGTGTTTTGAACTTTTCTTATCTAAAGTCAGTAAAAAGACTTTTTTTTTTTTTTTGCCACATATGCTCTTCAATCCTTCCAGGACAGCTTGAGAGTTAAGTACAGGCTGCCTTGGTCCTTACAACACTCTGGAGCAACACTACACACCTTCAGGCACACAAATCACTTTGGTGAACCAGTGGTTCTGCATTACAACCATAAATGCAGCAGTCTGTGGGTGACATAAGAGGTTGCACATTGGATGCAGATGGGAACTTCAGCATGTGGTGCTTCATTATAGCTCCATTTGGAGCTATAGTGGAGAAAGATAGAGTTGATTGTCATTCTTTTCCTTAAAGTGCTTGGGAACTGATTTTCCTTCCATTTACACTGGTGTAAACCAAAGGGAAATATATTAATGTTATTGGGTTTTCATTAACATAAAGCTGGAGTACTGAATGGAAAAAAATTACCCTGTGGCTCAGCATCTGCAATTCCACTGGCAATTTGATCCAAACACACATACAGTTTGGGCTTGACTCACTGATACTGCTTTTCAAAGTAATTTGGTTCCTTAGTTGCAGAATCCAGAACATTATACTTATACAGGAGAACATACTGTGACAGCCTAATTCAACACTGATAGTAGTAGTACAGGTACAAACTGAACTTTTTATAGAGAAAAAAGAAAATATATTTTAATTGCAATTAGACACAATGCTAGTGTTTCATTTTCTCTTTAATAAAGTAAAAAGGTGTGGAGAAAGACTTGAGAGTTTTTACTCATCCCGTTTACAACACACAAATAGACCTGGCTGGAATACTTAGTCTCACAGAAGTGTGAGTCATGGCCATATAAGATCTCAAAAACCACATAAAAAAAAAATCAGGTTAGCTTTGTTGAAATTTTAGTTTAGAAGACATGTTGTAAATAACTCTAATAAAGCCAGGATGACTGTTCTGTCACTTGCAAAATGAGACCATGTGTATTTACTTTATTTAAAAGCTGTAAAGTAAAAGAAAGCAAACCGAACACAGCCAATTGTTTCACCTTACTCAGACCAGCCTCCTGGATTTCATTCCAATTTGGAATGGCAGTGAGTTTATAAATCCTTGACTAACACTTCTGCAGAATTATTGTTTTCACTTGATTTTTTTTTTTTTTTTTGGTTGCTTGACAAATACTTTTTCCAGAAAAATCCTTGGGAGAGTTAAGGTTTGGGGCTTGCACAGATTTGAAGGACAAAGGACAGCACTATGGATATTTTGATTGACATCCTCTGTAACACAAAGCCCTATGCAGTTATTTCTACATCAGGCCCATGCAAAACTCCTGCTTGAATAACAGCCTCTCTTCTAGGAAAGCTTAGAATCTTCAAGGGATGGAAAATCAAGATCTTTCTAGACAACTTTTTCTAACACAAGCTATTACTCTCACCATCAAAAAGCATGCTTAGTTTTTCTGTTGATGTATCCTTATTGACCTGTTTTGAAATAGCATCTCATTGACCTCTTATATTGTAGGATTTTTCCCATTTACCTCGTCATGTCCTCAAAGTCTTTTGGTTTTAATGACTGAGGAGAACAAAGAAGGGGAGGAGAAATTGAGTGTAGAAGACCACCACCTACCGATCATCGTCACCAAGAAGGAAGAAGGGCGGGCCTAATAAAGGGTATAAAAGCTGTTGTTTTGTTATAATAAACGCCATTTTCTGCATCCTCATATTGGCGTCTGTGCATCAGTGGCCCAGGGAATTGAGGTGTTGAACCCCCCTGTGCAGCTCACACGTCGAACCGTGGGTGATTGTCGCAACGAGATGAAAGCGACAAATGGTGACCCCGACGTGATCGTGTGAGGACTGCGGACCGCTGGCGGTTGAGAGGCCCAGGGAAGTGAGGCATTGAACCCCCCTGTGGTCGAGAAGAGGTACCCGCGTGGAGAAAAGGTCTGGACCATGGATGCAACATTTAAGGTAGTATGTGCGATGGGATGCAAATATTCTACGTCTGTGAAGGAAAAAGATGTCCAAGATTGCATAGAGAGGCTTCTGAAAGAGGGAGCGATTCGATCTCCTGGTGGTATATTATCACCAGAGAACTGGGCCAAGTGCACGCAAGCTCTAGCGGAGCACGCAATGGCTAATAAATCTGCTCAAGCTCTAAAGACCTGGGGGTCGGTTTGATGACTTATCCAAAGAGCACGAGAAGAGCGAGAGACGTGGCAAGCAGCCCGTCAGGCTCTGTGTGAAAGTAAAGATCAAGCAGTACAGAGCGAAAATCAAGAGAAAGAGGAAGATAGCTCAGGAGACAAAGAGGGAGTGTATGGCGGAGAGTTGGAGCGGCAGGCATTTGAAGAATTACAACAGGAGTATGAGGCGGTGGAGCGCAGAGATCAAGAGGGGGGGCATGCGCCGCGTTTCCTGTGCAGCAAAAAAGAGAGAGCGGGGAAAGCAGACCGGACAGGAAAGAGGAGAGAAAGAACCTGGGAAGACCCCCTTGTCCACCCCCTCAATACCCTTGGGGAGAGCTAGAGGAAATCCAGAGATGGGAGCGCAGGAGAAGGAACCAACGCCCCCAAAATGGCGACCGAGAAAGTATTAGAAAAAGTGCCTGTAGACCCATTAGACTGGATTCCTGGGGCACCAATCAGAAAAACAACTGCGCCACAAGAAGAAAAGGAAGGGGAGGTATCAGAATTAATTCGGCGATTGGAAGGGGCGTGGAAGTGGGAAGGAGAGAGGCGTGAACAAGAGGATCAGCCACTGGGGAGTGGGCTGAGAGAAGAAACTGGTCAGCCCCGAGACAGATGAGAGAAAGTTAGTAGAAGAAGTAAAAGGGCTCCTGCAGCAGATAGCTGAATCAGTGACGCAGCAAAAACAGCTGCAGAGGCTAGAAGGAAGAAATACAAGAGAATCGTGGGAAATCCCCCTGACTGACTGGCGGCTAATAGCTAAGGACTGTGCCCTTGAGGGTCTAAAATTGCAAGTACCCCCTCGTACCTATCCCGTGAGAGCCCTGCCAGGGGGGACAGTGGAGTGGGCTCCTGTGGACACAAAGATGGTTCAGCAGTTACTAAAGGCGGTAGAAGAGCAAGGCTTAGGAGCCCCATCCACCGCCACACTCCTTGATGCAATACATGCAGGGGAACTGTTGCCATGGGATTCGAGATTGTTAGCAAGGTCCATACTGAAACCTACTGTATCGGTATTGTGGAAAGAAGCTTGGCAGGCCCGACTGCATGTAATCGCAGCGGCTGCAGCGAATGATCCGCAACACCCATTAAGAGGAACTACATTTGCCAGACTCTCTGGCAGAGACCCTGCCATGTCGTCTCCGCAGCTTCAAGCGGCAGGCCTTCGAGGAAGGGAAATTACAGCCTCTACTGAGGCGTCCAGACAGGCGTATTCAGAAATTTCTAAGTTTACCAAACAGACTGCCCTGTGGACAAAGATCACTCAAAAACATGCACAGAGTTTTACAGAGTTTTGTGATCAGTTACATGAGGCAATCAAGAATGAAGATCTGCCCACAGAGGCAAAAAATGCAGTTATGCTGGAATGTATAAGACAACAGTCAAATGAGCAAACTAAAGAAATATTGAGAGCAGCTCCATCAGAGGCCTCATTAGGACAAATCATAAAGTTTGTGTTAACACAGCAGTCAATGATTCCACAAGCCATCTTAAATACAGCGACTCAAGCATTGGCAGCTGTCATAAGACCTCAAAGAAGAGAAGCACGTACCTGCTGTAATTGTGGGGGCCGAGGTCATTTGAAGATGCAATGCCCAGTCAGTAAACCCCAACCTGGATGGATGGGACAATCAGGACCTTGCTGGACATGTGGGAAGTTTGGCCACATGGCACGTCAATGTAGATCTAAGGCGGGAAACGGGAGGGGGAGGGGCAGCAGCCAGGGATCTGCCTCTCCCGCACCTCTCCCCTCACAGGCTCCACCCCGGGCATGGAACTCGAATCCAGGAAGACAAACTTGTCATTGTCAGGCACCAGACGAGCAGACGAACATGTCTCAACAACAACAAGTGGGAGACACCCTAATGTGGCCTTGGCAATAAAATGTGATCAGCGCCCCCGGGTACGAGCAACTATAACTATGTTAGGACACCCAGAGGCAGGAAGATTGACAATGGAAATGTTATTAGATACCAGCGCAGACGTAACAGTAATACCCTTTCGAGCATGGCCAGGGACCTGGCCCTTAGCAGAAGCTGGATTCTTAGATGGAGTGGGAGGAGCCACAGCCACTTATAGGAGTGAACAAGTATTGACGATCCGAATTGATGGAGAAACTGTAAAAGGACATTCTAGACCATACGTGACAGATGTGGCCGAAGCCCTAATAGGGCGTGATATGTTGGTTCAACTAAACATAAGATTGACAAATTTAGAATAAGGGCCACTGCCTGCCTAGTCAGCTGTGAACAAGCAATCCCATTAACATGGAAAAATGATCAGCCAGTGTGGGTAGAGCAGTGGCCCCTGACTAAAGAAAAACTAGAAGCGGCCAGAACGATAACTGAAAAAGAAGTAGAAGCGGGTCATCTAGAACCTTCTAACAGCCCATGGAATACATCAATCTTCGTGATACTAAAAAAGGATGGAAAGAGATATCGACTGTTACGTGACTTAAGAGCTGTGAATAAACAGATGGAAGACATGGGGCCATTACAACCAGGTTTACCAGTGTCATCGTTGATCCCCACGAAGTGGCCGGTAATAGTCATGGACATCAAAGACTGTTTCTTCTCTATTCCCCTTAGTAAACAAGACTGTAAGAGATTTGCTTTTACATTGCCATCGATAAATCAACAAGAACCTGCAAAAAGGTATCAGTGGAAGGTCTTACCCCAAGGTATGAAAAATTCCCCAGTAATATGTAAACAAGTCGTTGCACAAGTCTTAGAGCCAGTGAGAAAGCAACATGCCAAAGCAATAATTTTGCATTATATGGATGATATCCTAATAGCAGCAGAGAATGAAAATTATCTCAATGAAGTGGAGAAATGTGCCCTGATCAAGTTAAACCTTGCAGGTTTAGAAATACAAGAAGCAAATACCAAAAGAGGAAGTAAAGTAAGTTACCTTGGCAGTACAGTAGAAGCAGAAAAAAATCACCCCACTTCCTTTGCAGATCCAAACAGAGGTAAAAACCTTACATGATGTACAAGTTTTAGTAGGAGCATTACAATGGCTGAGAAATGTAGTAGGTATCAGCAACGAACCGTTACAACCTTTTTATGCGCTGTTATCTGGCTGACACCCATGGGAGTCAAGAAGATTAACACCAGAAGCAGAAAACAACCTAAAGCAAATTCAGAAAATCATCTCTGAAGGCAGCCTAGACAGATGGGATCCACGAGAGCCAGTAAAACTCTGTGTAGCGGTGACACAGAGAGGTGCTGTGGCAGTAATAAAACAGGAAACTCAAAAAAAGGATCGCATCCTATGGTGGTTGTTTTCAAATCAATGCAGTCAAGCTTTTGTATCGTATCCAAGAGCATTTGCAACAGTAATTCAAAAAGGAAGAAAATTCGTACGGCAACATCTCAGTAAAGAACCAGACGTTATTGTGCTACCTGTTAAGAAAAGCACCTGGGAGACCATTAGCCAGACATCAGAGACAGTAGCTTTAGCATTATATGATTACTGTGGAAACATTGAAACCGATGTAAAGTCTGACTTTGTAGAACATGTCCGAACATTAAGACTGTCCTGGGAACCTCGTGTTTTAACAATTCCAAAAGAAGGTAAAACTGTATATACTGATGCTTCTTCAAAGACAGGTGTCGCAGCTATAGTGTGGCAAGAAGAGGACGACAATTGGCAAAAACTGCTCTTTACCGAACCCGGAGCTGGTGTGCAACTATTAGAAGCAATCGCTGTCGCAGAAGCCCTCCAGAGATGGACTTTAATTCACTTAAACATAGTAACAGACTCTATGTTTATGTTTCGCATGGTACAAAATATGGCCTATCCTGGAGCAGCTGGAACAGAAATTGCATTAAGAATAGAGACAGCACTCCAGAAAAGAGAAGCAACAGTGTCAATAATACATGAAATATCAAGAGGGAAATGACAGAGCAGACAAAGCCGCTCAGAGAGTATGGACAAAATTAAAAATTACAATAGGCCCAAAGCGCTCGCAAAACACTGTGATATTACTTTGACTCAAGCAAAAGATGTAGTAAGCACCTGCCCTTATTGTCAAAATTCCGCACTTTGGGGTGCTGGAGTGAACCCTCGAGGTTTACAACCTAATCAGATCTGGCAGTCCGATTTTACGATGTGCTCTCTCATGCTACCGAAACAATGGTTGGCTGTCACAATTGATACATGTAGTACAGTGATAGTAGCTACACAGCATAAGACTCCAAATACTCGAGCAATACAACACCATTGGAGTACAGTTGTAGCCTGGTTAGGGATCCCACAACAGATAAAGACAGATAATGGAGCATGTTTTATAGCAAGCTCAACAAAACACTGGGCAGATAAATGGGGTATAAAATTGTGTCATGGAGTTCCATATAATAGCCAAGGACAAGCTATTATCGAAAGAGCAAATCAAACTTTAAAAAGAAAAATTCAGATTCTTGGGGAGGGGGAAGGATATGGAGAACAAAAGGCGATTCAAGTTTCAGAACAAACCAGAACTTTAAATCAAGTGATTCCAGTTTCAGAACAAACCAGAATTTTAAATCAAGGACTCTACGCTTTAAATCACTTTATTAGGGGTAATGAGTCAGAATTCCCAGTGCATAAGCATTGGGCAATCAGAGCGGAAGAACAAGGGCCTCGAGTCCTAGTCTGTTTCCCAGATGTTGGTAGCTGGGAGGGGGGGATGGAGACTAGTGGTGATGGGACGCGGTTATGCAGTAGTGAAAAAAGACGAAGTACTTAAATGGGTACCCGCGAGGTGGGTACGGCCAGATCTCAAAATTAATGAATAGTCTGAGAAAATTTTGCAGAATCGATTCTTCAGCCAAAATCCAGAAAAAGAAGCGCGACAGGAAGGATATCAGAAGTTATCTACGCCAGATAAAGCAGAAGAACAGAAGAAAAGAAAGCAGAACAAACCAAAGAAGATGCAGAACATTTCAGTCAACTTTTGTATTATAAGTGTGTTGTTAAACAGTTTTAATAATATAGGTGGGAGCTTTGCTTTGCTTACTAAGAAAAAGGCGCAAGCAGTAAGTGCTACACATTATTGCTTACTAAAAAGCTTAGATAATCATAATATTGTACGATGTTATATGTTGGTAGCTTTAAAGAAAAAGGTAGCGACCCAGATGGGACACCGCTTGTGAATGTCGACAAATCCGCGAGATTATGGGATCTCCAGCCAGGCAGCGAGGAATTCTTGGGGAGAACCTCTAATCCCCGGATCGAAGAATTCTAAGCAAGTCCCCTAGAAAGGTAATGGGGTACATAATAATAGTAATAATAATTATAATAATTGTCTGTTATCATTGACTGGCCAGCAATGATAACATACATTAGGAGAGCATTACGCTTAATTAGAAGAGAAAGATATTAGAATATTAATTATCAACGCTTAATGCGAGAAACGCCTTTGTGGCATGGGGAGGGGGAATTGAGGAGAACAAAGAAGGGGAGGAGAAATTGAGTGTAGAAGACCACCACCTACCGATCATCATCACCAAGAAGAAGGAAGAAGGGCGGGCCTAATAAAGGGTATAAAAGCTGTTGTTTTGTTATAATAAACGCCATTTGCTGCATCCTCATATTGATGTCTGTGCATCAGTGGCCCAGGGAAGTGAGGCGTTGAACCCCCCTGTGCAGCTCACACGTCGAACCGTGGGTGATTGTCGCAACGAGATGAAAGCGACAAATGACGACTAGAATAGTGTTACCAAACCTCACATTTGAGATACATCCTTTCCCTCAATTTCAGGCATTACATTTGGCAGAGTCAAAATTCTTGCTGTTCAAAACAGACCTTTTGTTCACTTGCTCTGGAGAGGTTTGCATGAGTACTTGTCAGTTGCTACTTCACATGATATGACATTGACAGATTTTACCAGCAGTATTTCTGCATGCAATTTCCAAGTATTAAACATCTAGCCATTTGTTTACTGAAAACACATTCTCCTTTAAAGTCACTATCAAAGTCCCTCAATAAAATTACTCTTTGATAACACCTCAGCTGACAATCTACTTATTATTCACCTTTTAATATGGACTACATTGATCACAAAATTTAGCAACCTAAAAAGAGAGTCTGCCATATCAGACAGTGTCAGAAAAATTTCACAAAGATATAAATTTGGATTTAGAATTTATCTCTGTTTCTATGCCTTGGCTAAAACCAGTAGCTTACAAGGAAGATGTAAGCACTTGTTTCCCCACAGAGGTCTGCAAACAAGGAAGGCATTATCTTAGCATAGAATCATAGAATTTTTTAGGTTTGAAAAGAGCTTTAAGATCATGAAGTCCAGCTGCTAGTTAAAACTGCCAACTCCACCATTGAACCATGTCCCCAGGCACCACATATATATGTCTTTTAAAGACCTCCAGGGATGATAGTAACTCAACCACTTCCCTGGGCAGCCCATTCAAATGCTTAATAATCCTTCCAATGAAGAAATTTTTCCTAATGTCCAAACTAAATCTCCCCTGATGCAACTTGGGGCCATTTTCTCTCATAGTATTGCTTGTTACTTGGGAGAAGAGACTGACACCCACCTCACTACACGCTCCTTTCAGGTAGTTGTAGAGAGCGATCAGGTCTCCCCTCAGCCTCTTTTTCTCCCGACTAAACAATCCCAGTTCCCTCAGCCACTCCTTGTAAGACTTGTGCTCCAGACCTCTCACCGGCTTCGTTGCTCTCCTCTGGAGATGTTCCAGCAATGCAACATCTTTCTTATAGCGAGGGGCCCAAAACTGAACACAGTATTCAAGGTGTGGCCTTACCAGTGCTGAGTACAGGGGCACGATCACTTCCCTACTCCTGCTGGCCATACTATTCCTGATACAAGCCAGGATGCCATTGGCCTTCTTGGCCACCTGGGCACACTGCTGGCCCATATTCAGCCAGATGTCTACCAACGCCCCCAGGTCTTTTTTTGCCAAGCAGCTTTCCAGCTACTCTTCACCAAGCCTGTAGTGTTGCATGGTGTTGTTGTGACTCAAGTGCAGGACCTGGCACTTGGCCTTGTTAAACCTCATACAACTGGCCTCAGCCCATCCATCCAGCCTGTCTAGATCCCTCTGAAGAGCCTTCCTACCCTCAAGCAGATCAACACTCATGCCCAATTTGGTGTCATCTGCAAACTTACTGAGGGTGCACTTGATCCCCTCATCTAGATTTTTGATAAATGTATTAGTCAAGACCGGCCCCAGAACTGAGCCCTGGGGAACACCACTTGTGACTGGCCACCAACTGGATTTAACTCCATTCAACACAACTTTCTGGGCCCAGCCATCCAGCCAGTTTTTTTACCCAGCAAAGAGTTCACGTGTCTAAGCCATGAGCTGCCAGCTTCTCCAGGAGAATGCTGTGGGAGACAACGTCAAAGGCTTTACTAAAGTCTAGGTAGACAATATCCACAGCCTTTCCCTCATCCACTAAATGGGTCACCTTGTCACAGAAAGAGATCAGGTTAGTCAAGGCAGACCTGCCTTTCATAAATCCATGCTGACTGGGCCCAATTACCTGGTTTTCATATGATACGTATGGTAACTTCAAGCCCTTAATGAGACCACATGAAGACAGTGACATCAGTATATTCCAAAAGTTTCAGTATATTTTGGATTTTTTTTTTAGAAATTCATCCATCTGCTGCAGATTATTTTCTGCAGCCAATATATCTTGCTTGCAAATCCCAGCTACAGACTTAAATCTGATCTAGCATTGTTCTTGCACTGCTCTATGATGACATAGCATCTTTGCACTATGGCTGATAGTGCTGAGATACCACAGACCTCAGAGGCATGAGTCAGCAGGGCTAATGGATGTCCAGACAGCAGCCAAGAAGTCAAATAATATTTCATGTAGATTTTAATGTCTGTAAATTTATTACTTGATCTCTATTAAAAGATATATATGGTTTGGAATTTAATTTCAGAGGTACAAGGATTAGAATGGACGCAAGTAAGATGCATACATTTTATTGTCATTTATTTTATTTCAGGCATTTCACTTGTATAAAAATTCTTTTTCTTAGTATTTCTATGTTTTAAATGTACCCATATTTTGTCAGTCTTGAGTGACTTCTTCCTAGGTAGTTAGAGAAAAATTTTAAATTATGTGAGAAATCAAAGATAATAGGACCAATTTACACAGCTTGGTTAGCAAACTTTAACAATTTATAGGAAATGTCTGTTCTAAGATTAGGCTCTTATCACTCCCTCAAAGGGTGAAAATTGTGCCATAATTTAACATCAGAACAGGTGACCTAAAAGAAAAGGCTCACTGGTTCCCATGCTGACTGCTTGTTCAACTTGTTCAGCCTAAGGTGTTCTGCAGAAGCTATGATTGCAATCAACTTTTTCCAAACGACAAGCACAAGTCCCTAGGCACCCAGAGCCTGCAGGTTTGGGATGCATCAAGACAGCCTTTCTACATGTACTGCTGGTGGCTGTCTCCAAAACTTCCACAGCCCTAGGCTCCTGCACCAGCCCTGCCAGGCTGCAGCTCCCAGATCCCACTGTTCAGTTGTCTTGGCTCACAGTAGCAGCGCACTGCTCCCCAAACCAGGAAACCAACTCCTAAGGACTCCAAAGTCTCCAGTTTAAACTAAGGCTTTCAAATCATCCCAGGCACCTCTCATAGAAAGCTCCTCAAGGTGACCAAACACAAGAATGGGCACTCTGGTACCCAAGCTGTGTGGAAGCCACCGCAGGAAGCCTCCAGCCTCTGCTGGCCAAGGTGCACTCATATGCTTAAAGAACATTGAAGTCTAGAAAACTGAGCAACCAGCATTCACACTCTTTTCAATTTCACCCCTGTTAGTTTTGGCCAGCAGTCGGGACCTGTCCTTCTTATGGGGAGAGCAAATGGGAATGCAAGGGAAACATCTGAGAGTGTCACAGTGCACACAGGGAGTTGATTCACTCTGAACTCAAGTGAAGCCAGCGCTGCAGGCTGAACAGTCTCCAGCTCAGGGAATTTTACTCAACTATTGCCAGTTAACACCAACTTCTACTTACAGATTTGGGCATTAGGGAAAAAAGAAAACAAAACATTAAAAAAGGCTTGGAGAAACACCTTTCCTCAACTTTCCTGAGGCTCAGTTTGAGTCCAGCTCCTCTCCTTACCACACTCCTAGTGTCACATTACCTTGGTTTTGCCCTGCATTGCACTCAGCCCTTGGACATGGCAATGAGTGGCATGGGAGGTTTGGGGTCATTTCCTGCCTGCCTCTCCTCTGTGCATCTTTCTTTCCTCCATTAATCCTTGCTTCTCCCTGCTCCTCTGCCCCAGCATGGGTCACCTTGAAGGCTGCAGTCCCTCAGGGGTACCTCCTCTCACGACTGCATGCCCAGCCATGTCCCCACAATGTCCCTTTCACACATGTCCTCGCTGCCACTTTCCCAAACACATCTACACAGAGGTGCCACACAGCCCCTACCCCCCTAGCTGCAGGTTTGGCACGCAACCGGCCCTTCACCACACTGCTAGGTCTGGCCAGAACCAGAAGCCCCTGGTGCCCTGTGGCCCTGGGTGCCACTATCAGCCATGCCCAGCTCCCTCCAGCAAAGCTTCACCTGAGGCAGAAGGCCGGTGCTCAGCTGACCCCTCCTGCTCAAGGCAAGGCAGGAAGAAGGGGGCTGTCTGCCAGTGAAGCTGCCCTGCGTGTGCCTAGCCTCACGAGTGTTCAGCCTGAAAGCACTTGGTACAGCAAAGCTGATGGCAGATGTGGAGAAATGACGCCGGGTTCAAGCATGTCCCGCTCTTACAGAAGTAAAAGCCACAATATATAGTTTAGCTGTCGCTGCAGCAATGCACATCAAAACCTGGGATTTCTCCCCCCGCCCCAGTTTGCTTTTGTTATTAAATTTTAAATGAGAAATTCAACCATAACGATTGTATTTAATTTGGATACATGGTATTATTTACACTGTTCAATAAAACAATTGATTTCAATCAATTGCACTTGAGCTCTCCCTGTGTTTTAAAAGAAATGGATAATTCATCGTAATCAGGTCAATTGTGGAATTCAGTAGGGGTGGGAAAGCACATTTCCACCGCCACTGAACCCTCCCAGAACATGAGAGGCACTCACACAGCTAAACATCTTCATGGGCAGCTGCTCCAGACCACTCTAAGTCTCCAGAGGGGCTGGTGCGGTGTAACGAGATACAAGCAAAAACCACTATGTAGCCTTGGGCTAAGTTTTTGTGGCCCTAAGCAGAGAGGTGAGGAAAGAAGATTTAAGACAAGGAGGAGCCTTCCCTTCCCACTGTTTTTAAGTGTTGAGAAAGCTGATCTTCCCAAAAAGGGTAAAAACACCAACATACAGGGTTTTGCCTTCAATACATATGCCCCATTCTTTTTAGAAAGGCAAGTGAACACAGTGTTTTTTAAGCTACATATGTCCAGGCCCCACACAGCACATGGGAGGGGGAAGAGAGCAAACAATCCCCATCCCTTCAATTCAACCAATCTTTCACCTCGTTTCCCTTTTGGGAAAAAGTACATAAAGTTTGCATGAATTTAATTTCTACCAGTACTTAAAAGAGAACACAGTAACTGTCATACTCATATTGAATCTTTACCCTAGTTCAGTAACCTCTGTACAACGCTGGTTATTAACAAGGGATTAGACAAGAGATTATGTGAAATAATAGAAGTTCTGTGTGATTCTTCCTTTGGTATACCGTTGGTACTCTCAGTAGCAAGATGGGGCCACACATCAGCTGCAGAGATCTAAAAGCTAATCCAACATTGTCAGAAAGCTGAAGTGCCCATGTGGTTCCAACACTGAGCTGGAACAAGGCAGCATGTTGGAGTTTTGGAAGACCTGCAAAAAGCAACTTGTAACTAGAGCTGCTCTACAAGTGACTGAACCAACATCTCCCAAAATGTATGAAACAAAGTCATGTGTATATAAGGGAAACCAAACCAACAGAAGGCAATTATTGTTTGGGGGTGGTTTTGTTGGGGTTTTTTGGTGGTATTTTTTGGTTGTTGTTGTTTGTGGGTTTTTTCTGACTATTTGTTAAACTCTGCTAGGTTAATTTGGAATGGCTGTTGCTTCTACAGAACTGTTTCAGTTCTGGTTAGATACACTAAAGTCAAGGGATGCTTCCTGTGGGCTTCAATAAAATTTCCATCAAGGTTCAAAATAAACAAAAACAAAAACCTATAAAATACCCTACCTTTCTCAATACATAAAATCAGTTGATGCCCCCGGGATTTGGAATATAAGTCCACCCAGCCCACTATCTAGTCTCCAACAATGTACGTTAGAGAAACTTTAGGGAAAAAAGTATGAGAAGTAAGATAAACATAGAATAACTTTCCCTCTGATAACCTTTAAGTACCTGCCAAACGCCATAATTCCATAAAAGCCTTGAAATAATCTGATCTAAAGTTTATACCAGCGTCTATCTTCCAGGCATTTCTGTTTTCCACTATTCATTCAGAGTAGTTCCCTGCCCATTGAATCCATGAGGTCCAAGTGAGATAGACATTAGGTTGGGCAACATGCAGATTCAAGCACAAAGTAGTCATATTCTTCAGAGGTTTTTCCTTTTACTTCTGCCTTTGTTCTATGCCTGGGACTCCTAACCTGGAGGTCTGTATTGCTTCCCTCTCCTTTATCTTGCCAGAAAAGGAAAAAAGAGAGCCTCCCCAAAACTCCCACACCCTCTTTCTTCTTCACAAAAGATATCTTGTATCTACTGTTATCAATTCCACCACCTGTATGCTTGGATTCTTTCAATATGTTAGCATTGCCATTAAAACGCAAATATAGAAGCAGGGGTTCTGTTACATTTTCTGTATTTTCAGAGTGCATAATTTGGAACTTAATATAATTTTCAAAGCAGAGTCCTTTAATTGGCAGAATATATAATTAACCAACTGGAGTTACCTTGTAATACAAAAAAAGTAAGATTTGGCTTGCATCTAGAAAGACAAAGTGAAGTTTTAAATTTTCATGTCTTTGAAATAGTTTAACAGACAATGTAATTTTTCAATTTAATTAATCTAATCTTCTTGAAAGCAGTGTGAAGTAGTAAAGGCAAACACCTCAGCTAACATACATTGGCATAAGTTGAGTAAAGCCAGTACTCTCAGATTAAGTAATTGCAGAGGTGTAGGAAAACTAAAGAATATTTGTAGATGCTACCCATAGGGACATGGACACATACACATCTGAAACTACTAATTAAAAAGCATATAAATCTCTATAGTTTGCACTACAGTTTTGTGAGGAGGAATAATTAGAGAAACAAGTCACAGGTATCCTTTTTGACTCACATGCTAATCATCTTAGCTCAGATTCTTTCAGAACATGTGAGCTTCCTCTCATCCCTTTCCCAAATAATATTATAGTGCAAATCACCTCTGATTTTGCCTGAAAGAACTGGTAAGATTAAAAAGTGTGGATAGACAGGACAACCAAGATAAATTCAGTCACCATTCTGAGAAACCTTAACCCAACCCAAGAGACTCCCAAAGCCTAAAATTGGGACAACTCCAATACTAGTTAATTTGAAATGTTCTACAAATGTGTGCTCTTTTAAAGCTCTATATTTGACTATCTGTTTCAAAGTTCACTTTATACAGAGGAGAGAGATTTATTCATAGGGATGTTTTACGTGAACACACTTTTGCCCCTGCTCACATGGGAACAAGGATATTTGCTACTCACATTATCCACCATTGATTGTTCTGCTTTAGAAATTTCAGACATCCAAGCTGTACCAACAGTAAACACTGGATGCAAAAAAAAGCCAGGAATCAGAACAAACAGACTGAAAAGAACTGTCACGCTGAAAACTGTTTGATCAGACTATTCAGTAAAGTCTTGTAAACAGTGGTAGAATCCAAAATCCTAGTCAACCTGCAACCAGAAAAGAATTTCCATTAACTTACTGGTAACCAACAAATTGGCCAGATTTCATTACCAGATTTCAGAAGTATCCTTACTTATAAGTAGCATGGCAACCCTAATGAGATATGACCTCTCCAGAATCCTTGCCTGGATTTGATCATGATCTCCTCTTATTTTTCTTCTTTCTCATCTGAAATCTGAGCTCAGCACAGCAGGGTAGAGATCTCTTATCAACAAAGCAAGTCTTCTTTCTTCTACTACAAGACATTGCATTTCTGGAACATGTCCAGAGGAGAACAACAAAGTCTGGTGAGGGGTCTGGAGCACAAGTCTTACGAGGAGCAGCTGAGGGAACTGGGGTTGTTTAACCTGGAGAAGAGGAAGCTGAAGGGAGACCTTATCATCCCCTACAACTGCCTGACAGGAAAGTGTAGCCAGGTGGGGGTCAGCCTCTTCTCCCTGGTAACAGGGAACAGGACAAGGGGACATGGTCTGAAGTTGCAGCAGGGCAGGTTTAGGTTAGACATTAGGAAAAATTTGTTCAATGAAAGGGTTGTCAAGCATTGGAATGGGCTGCCCAGGGAAGTGATTGAGTCCCCATCCCTGGAGGTATTCAAAAGACGGGTAGATGAGGTGCTTAGGGACATGATTTAGTGGTGTGATGGCAGTGTTAGGTTAACCATTGGACTTTATGATCTTAAAGGTCTTTTCCAGCCTAAACAATTCTATGATTGTATTGCTCCCTAGGATATTAACATGCCTTAGCATGAGAAGAGAGCTTGCTCTCCTCTTTTACTAGGTCTACTTTCTCCATACACACAGGACTTGTACAAGTTACTCCACAGATCAAAAGACCAACTTCACCTTCAGTCTCTTCAGTGATTTCTACTTCATCTGAGTGACCAGATCAAAACCAACAGTTCTGCAGTAGTTAATTTCTTCTATGGAAGCAAAAATTTGGAAGCAAACATCTGGTTCAGTGTGGAAATGTAGACTAAAACAAATCTTCCAGATTCCAAATCTTTTTTTTTTTTTTTAATTGCTTGAACTGTGTCTTTCTCGAAGTTATCTTCCATGCTGGAAATATATTTTTTCTTTAGTGAAGCCAGTGATGGGACTTGTTTACCACTTACTAATAAATCTTATTCCTGTATAACTTGACATGTAGAAAACATTGTAGCAAATAACATTTCATTTGCATGATATTAACTGAAGCATTAAGTCAATCTAGTTGAACTGGAATGCTGTCTTATTGTGTAAATTAACTTTGGTAAATACTTGGGCAAAAATTTCAAGGTTATGTACCTAAAGTTAAACACATGCAACCATGCTTTTGATCCCTGGTAGAAGCATCCTCTGTTCATTCTGGCATATCCACAAAATTAAGAATTGTAGCTGTTCAGTACACTGGGGCAGTAGCCAACATACAGGGATATAGTCCACAGGACATACAGAAACACAGCTTTCAGGCTTAGATCCTTGGACTCTGTGGAGCGAGACATTCACATGCTTTTTTTGGATCTAGGCCTTACTTCAGTTGGGCAACTTTAATGTAGGTGTGCACCCGTACTAAATAGCCTGGTTTTGCAAATGTGGTTAACTAACAATCCAGAGCAGGGGAAAACAACTCAAAAGCAAACTACTGCTGGTATTTTACTCGACTAATTCCATATGAAACTCTTGCAGTTTATATCCTACCTGCCATTTTATAATATCTACATCTAGTGTTTAAGACCTTCTTTTCTCCTCCTTATGAACATCATCTCTCGCTATAGCTGTTTATATGCCATATATTGCACAAAAAAACCACCAAGCACCTGAGGATTAAAATGTGTATTCCCACATTTGTCAGTAGCTACTGCAGTAGGAATGGAATTGACATTTTTCTGTAATTGGAATATGCAACTCTAAAATATTTATCATTTATTATATCTACCTCCACCCCAACAGTTAAGGAATATGGGTCAGACTAATCTGCAGATTATTATATCATTATGGCATTGATTTGCATTTTAATTACAAGATTCCATTTTAAAGAGAAACACAGGGGGAAATTCCACAACTATTAAGGAAGGAAACTGCTTCTTTCAGGCATGACAGTCATTGCTCTTGGCCTTGCTCATTTCAAACAAGAGACAAAAAAGTCTCCCTGCACTAAAACTAGGAAATACTTGGAGTATATGTTGATGCCCACAATGGTCAAGTAAAAATATTATCCTTGTTGTCTGCTACACACAATAATTATTCCTTGCTGTCACCCTCAGACTAGTGTGTAACTCAGGAAGAAGAAAAAGAACAGGGAAGTTAAAGGACAGTTCTAGTAAAGACTTCAGGGAAGATGAAGATCACACAGCGTTATTTATTTCCACACTGCTTTTTTGCAGATGCGAACTTTGTGACTGGACACATTGGAGCAGACCTTAACCTTGGCATTCCAGATCTCAGGTGAGGGCTCTGAAAATTCTGGCTATGGGCTGTTCTGGTCCTTCTTTGCCTGAATTTCAAGTCTTGTATAAGATTCTGGTGTTTATGACCTGTCATTTTCTAGTCTTATGTTAGTACACAAGCAATTCCCTACCCAACACAAAATACATCAATAAAGATGAGATGCTAAGGATGCTGGAGTGTTGTACCTTCATTAAGACAACTCTGCTCAATTTGTACTCATATATTCATTTGATCATATAACATCTGTGTTCCTGGTATCATCCACATCAGGAGTTCATTCAGCTCTGGTCCAATTGGCATGCTGCCAGTAAACAAGAGATTTAGGGGTGGGTGGGTCCTTGGCATAGGGGAGAAGAACACCAGTATTTGGCAACAGAATTCAGACACATTTAGTCCACAGCACAGAAGTTCAGATGTAAAGAAGGAAAGACATCTAATAGATCATCTGCACCTTCAAAAGGTTTATATAATATAGTCTCTAAACTGTAAAAAGTGAATGCAGGCAGAAGGGGAAAGGATATTACAGTACAGGAGAGAGCTGGCAGGGAAGCTTCACGCAGCAGGGGCCAGGAGACTCCTCATACGAGCAGTGAGCATGCAGAGCCAGACCTCAGGAGGACAGAAAGCAAGGCTTTCCCTGGGGACTCAGACTAGATTGCATAGCAATTGCTGTGATTTAGGAAGCCACCAACTTACTGGGTTGAAAGTAAGACTAGAGAAAAGGACTTACCCTGAAAAAACACAGAACAGGAGAAAGATACAGGTTTATAAGCCTATTTTATTTCCAACTCGCTTTGTATTTTCTCTACCCTTTAAGAAGTTTGCTTTTCTAGTTTATATTTGATCTCAATGACTAGAAACCTCACTTCTAAAAAGGTGCAGGAAATCTAGCTGAAAGCTTTGGGCTCCTGGAGGATCATAGCAGTGACACCTTTTTTTACTTCAAAGAAAATATCTATAAGCCAGTGCTATTTATTCCAAACAAATCTGAACCACCGTAGAAGGGTGCTTCTGTTCTTTCTTCTTATTACTGTGCAAGTTTCTTTCAATTACAATATATTTGCCTTATTACAGAATATTCTAGACTAGGAGTTGAACCTAATAATAATAAAATATCCTTGTTTTACTTGGCCCTGGATTTTGAGATTAAGATCTGAGTCTCAGAAATGGACCTTATTCAGTGGACCAATATATATTTACCAATTAAAGTATATATGAAGAATAACACTGAAACTTTAAGAAATAAACAGTCTAGCTTTTACTACTGTAGATAGTATATGTCTTTAAATCATACAAAGCCAGAAACAGAATAAAGTTAAAGGCTTGTTCTTTTCCTTAAATCACTTTATATGTATACTGGTTCTCACTGAAACAAAGTAATACTAATACTTTAATTAGCAGGCTTACCAGATACAAACATGAACCTATAAACAGGGTCACAATGCATAAACCAGGAATGTTAATTCATTATAAAATAGATCAGTAATACAAGACATATATGCAAGATACTGTACAATGACAGTAAATGGTTAACAGCTGTAAGAGCCAAATGCATATGAACTACTGGATCGCTGAACACTGGCATCTTCTGGATAAAGCCTTCTACTTGGGTTGACAGGAGTTACCCCAACTCCTGTACTGTCTTACCAATCTGGAATTGTGCATCAGTGGTGGCATAGACTATTGGTATGAAACACTGAACTATGAGAAGAAAGTTGCCCTCCATTACTTTTCTAGTTGTTTTGAAATTGCCAGACCAAAGCCCTTCTTGGGGACAGGTGTGCAGGATCCTACTTTGGATTTGTGAAGAAAAGCATCTCTCTCCTACTATGCTACAGACAGAGAAACAGCACTTTACTGTCCCACCTTCCCCCTGATCCTGGCCTATGGAAAAACTAAACAGTACTAAGAAATTGGAAGATGCCATAGGAAATGACAGTGTGCAAGGAAAAGTAAAAATCATCCTGCAAGTTTCAGACTAGTGTAACAGCACTTCTCCAATTTTTGTCTATGCCCACAAATTGGCACTAAATCAATTGAAAATAGAGAGTTTTAAGCATTGACTTAAGCCAGAATAAATCCCTACAAATGTATTGTTTGAAACTGGAACATACTGCTTCAGCTTAATACAGTGAGCTACTGAGTTCAGCTTAGCCAATATTTTATTTATTTTTATTTAAATACCTGAAGACACTTCTGCAACATGGTCAGCACCTAGTATACTATTAACAGTGCATTTTAAAATTCAACACCATAAACCAATTGATTCAAAGGGAACTCACCCAGCTGCCTATTGAAAACTCCTTTTTGTTATTACAGAAGCAGACTTTAGCCTGCCTAAGAAAGATTTTGCAGCAGGTCAGAAGCTCAGTGAAACTAACTCTAAGACAGATGTGCCACCAGCAGTTTAATTCAAGTTAATTAGGAAATCGAAAACCAAAATGGTCTCAGCTGATCTAGTTAAAATTGTGTATTAAGCTTTTGAGAGCAGATGTATTTGGGATAGGATAAAATTCCAACTTTGTTACTGGGATACAAGTGGCTTTTACATAACGTGCAGCTAACTAATGAATAGTTGTGCTTATCACAGAATTTAATTTGGCTCTAGTTATATCATTCCAACTAAATAGATAATTTGCTTTACATACAAGCTTGATATTGTAAAACACCATAGCTACTACTGCATTAATGTGTTACTAGGAAACGCACGGTTTGTAATTACCCATCTTAATTATGTCTCTATAATCAAAGCAAATGCATAAGTTAGAAGAATGAATTTAAAATTGCAGTTTCTCTCTTGGCTTATTAATAATACAACATAAGCACTTGTTTTAACATCTTTATGTTCCATCTTTAAAGTTTTTCCTTATGTAATATTATCTTAACATTAACCTAAATTTAAACAGCATCTTGAAACATGTGGAAACAGGAGGAATAGCAGCTTCCTTCTCAGTAGTCATGGTAGACGACAGTTTTGCTATTGTCTTGTGTGCCATCAGGCCTCACACGGGACAGTTTCTTCCTCAGAAGATTAGCTATATGAAGATGATAAAAAAAGAGCTCCAAAGCAGTTAACTCACCTATTGCTCCAAGAGGCCATTTCTCTCCCTGCACAACTGCCCTACATTATTACCTCAGCATCTTCTGCAGATTCCAGTCGAGGAAAGCTTTCTGTTTAGGACGTCTGTCTGTCAAACACAAAGTGCTGCAGATCTGTTTTTCCTTATTAGGAAAACTGAGATACAGATGGGCCAAGGCTGAACTTGTCCATGTCACCTCAAGCATTTGGAGACCCAGGTGCCATTTATTTTAACCAAGTCTCCAGGTCCCTTAGGCTGCTATGAAAGAGTCCCAGCCTACATAGCAGAAATAGTGACTACTGTTTCTGGTCTGCAGAAAGTAAATGGGCCCTGAGCACACCAAAATAATCAGTCTTCTTTCTATTGCCACATATTGTAATTTTAATCTTGCTGTCTAAGGTAAGCAAGAGGCAGTGCTTGCTTGTACAGCCCAGGGAGAACAGCAATAAACAAACTGTTACTCAAACAATTCAGTCAGGCTTCTCAAAATCTCTGTGGGATAAATAACCAGTAACACTCCTCTTTGTGTGCACTGCTAGGGGAAGGCAAAAGCTCTTCATACATATTAAATAAAATTCTTTACATCAAAGATAAGTATCCCAGTACAGTGTTAGTTTTCTTCCCGAATGCTATTACACTCCATCTTCAACATATGATCTTTAACTTTTTCAATCCAAGCCTCACTCACAGCAAGATGAAAGATATATTAAGTCAAGAGACAAGCTCAACAGCCAATAAGCCATTCTAAGCAGACAGTTCTTACAGAAAATATGAAGTGTTGAGTTCCTAATGCTCTTGTTGGACCCCTCTCAATGTGACCATCCCCATCACCAGATGCACCACAGTCCCATTGGTTTCATGGTTCAAAAACATGTAGTAGAGTGCTATTACTAATGAAAGAAAGTAAAATAACACTCCCCAGATTCTAGAGTCAGATTTAGGCCTGAAGGGGAAAATTATCTGTGGTCATTTCACCTCCAAGTTCTCTGCCATAGTTTGTCTACTCCACCTGATGGAGTTTTACATTATATTATGTTTTATCTAGCAGTGCTTACCTCCAGTATGTCAGCTTTTTAAGCCCTTAGCTTACTTGTTATTCTTTCTGAATTCTGCTATGGGACATAATATACAGAAGCCTTTTACTTCCATTTTAAATTTTGTATTTCCTCTGATTTTTCTACTACCATTCCTAATTCTTCTTTATCAGTGGTTATAGAGTATACATCTCAATGGCAGAGCTGTAGCTCAAACTTCTCTAGATTAGACTGGTTACATGCATACATTTCCCACTTCCAGTGCACTTTATTTCAGAGAGCTCTAAACTAGACCAATACAGACTGAAAAAGTTCATTATTGATCTAATGTTGAACTGGTAAAGTGAAAGGTATACTGATGAAAAAAGCACTCTTAGCTCAAACTCAACGGAACAGACTTCTTTGAAGGGCTGAGCACCACAGCATCAGGATATACTGAAGTGTAAGAAAATTAGTGGAAAAATCTATGCACACCACCTTCATACTCTGTGAAAACACCAGTTCAAGTTCATTTGCAGGACTCATTAAAGTCTTCTGTCTTACCGTGAGAAAAAATATTTAGGAGTTACAACTCAGACTCCTGGTATATGTTACAAATTCTTCAATTTAAACTTAACTTCACAATTCAAGTGTTTTAATAAAAAGGACTGAAGCCATGGAAAAATCTTACATCACTGTTGAACAACAGAATGTCACTAAGGGTTTTGGGCTGGTGTGTTTTCTGACCAAAAAAAATACCATAGGTCAGAAATCTGTAAAAACAGGCAGTAGAAATGATTTGTTGCAAAACTCCTAGCATGTCATTAGAGAAGGCCTTCGCAGGACTGAGTATTGAGTGAAAACTGGAGCAAAGATCTGACCATAAAGTTGGTTAAAAAAATAAAAATAAAAAAGTGAATGTCAGAGGCAAGTCCTCTTCTTTTACAATACTGGCAAATGTAAGTTATTAACTTTGAATTATATTCAAAAAAGTCAGAAAATAAATTTATCTAACTGATAGCTAGTTGCAAAATTCTTTTAAGTAGGAGTACTCTGTGAGGATGTTAAGAGGGACTTAATAATGAGGTGATCTCATTAATGCCACACAAAGGTTTGCAAACAAAGTCTTGCCATATCACAGTTGAAAGCTGCAACAGATTGCCTGTTGAGACAGCTAAGAACAGTGCTGCTTGTCTTCAGAAAGCATAAGCAGGTTCAGTATGCCTTCTTAAATCATTCACCAAATGTAACAAGGAGAGCATGACACATTATTTGGCAGAACAGCTCTAGAGAATAAGGCCAAATTTTAGGTATTCTTTGGAATTGTGCAATTTAAACTCATCCTCAGAGAACAGGGTTAATCACCACAATTTTTTTCCCCCCTTATTTTGCAAAATCCCTTGAGTGGGCAGACCCATTGAGAACATAGTGTTTGTATGCTACAGCCATTTTCTACAATGCCCACGTGCAATACAACAGTCATCTGGTAGGAAGATCATATATAAGCAGGTAGTTTGCCCTATTTAAATTCAGCTCTTGTCATGCAAGCAGATTTGCCAGTGAAAATTCTGCCATCAGATTCACCTAAAAACTGCAGTTAGTGCAGAAACTCATCACAAGTATCAGTAACTTTCACTTTCAATAAGTCTGAGGGTTCCCTTGAGCCACTGCCTTCTTCCCCACCCTCCAGCTGATTTCTTAATAGGAACGGTTTCTTCAGATCCTCACATGATCTATTTAAGCCACTGAGAAATGTAGGCAATTTCACTGATTATGATAGGGACCTAAAAAGCTAAATTAAACCATATGTTGACAAGCATGGATGAAGAAAGCTAGAGTAGATGAGCCTGGAGATAAACACTATCTGGAGAACAATGTACTGGCCTCTCCATGAAAGCATGAGGTTTTGTAAATCAGCTTCTCAAATGCAGGAGAGAACAGTCATACAGGCTCTAAATATTTTGTAAGCTAAAATATTTAAGGTTTACACCAAAAATCTGGACTACACTAACACAATCATCTTAAGTCAACTGATACTCTCAGAAGTCTCTGCACAACAACACAATGGCAGAAAACAAAATTTCCTGGTGCTCTCAACTTCCACTAAACTGAAGGCAACATTAAAAAGTCTATCACAAATTACCATTCACCTCATGTCTTCAAACCTGAACTCATAGAAAGAAGACATTAGAAGTAATAGGGATGGGGAGCAAAAAAAACCAACCACCAAACACACCCCACACCCCCAACCTTCAAACCCAACCTCCAAAAGATCAGTAATAACTTGTAATAAACAGAGGGTCCGTGGTTGAAAGTGTCAGGTACTTGCTTGTGCTATTAGCCAAGAGAGCATTACAGAGTCTTCACTACTAAGAAGCTCAAGTTTCTCTGTGAATTGGTGAGAAGCTTGAAACTTTTAGGCACCTAAAAATCCCCTCTGATTTGTACACTCAAGTTTCAGAGGGGGGTGATGCTGTTAAACAGTCATCGAAACTGCCAAGCCTTTGGGAAGTCCTGTTTGCCCCTAGTTGTGTTAGTTACCAAGGAGTAATTTCCAGCAGAAATTTCAAATTACTGAAGAAAATCATGGTTAAGACCCTTTCCTTGAAACATTCTCTGTTCAAAGACAGAATAAGAGGTCAGGGTTAAGTTACTACAACAGCTGTTCATCACATGAAGACTTTCTCCACTTAATAGAAAGAAAAAATAAAAATCTTCAGCTATCTAGTTATAAAGAATATTTGCACTCTACCTTTGGGAGCAGAGCAAAAACTTCATGCAGTTGATACATTTAGTCTGCATTCACAAATCAGCTAAAAAGCAAATTGGGTAATGGTATATACAAAAAGCACTAGAATTTAATTAGTTTTAAATAAGCTCATTCATGTGCAAAAGCAAGGATGGCAGGTACAAGTCAAGCATGTTTCATACCAAATTTCAAAAGTCTATGTACAGAGAGTTACATGTTCACATATGGACAACATCAGAAGCAGAAAATCCAGCCATAAGGACGCAAAATCTGTAAGGAGCAGGTTAATTAGACACACGGGATTGATAAATAGCAGATCACATACAATTACTAGATGAAGGAAAAAGAGGACTAAAGTGTTCAACTGGAAAAAGACCAAATGGAAGTGAAGACACTTTAAATACTAAAAGAATGAAGAGCAACTACGCAGTAATAACCTATGGCTAAGGAAGGAAAAAAAACCACCTAGAGTAATACTTCAGCTACAATCACAGGAAGAAATTAGAAAAGTTTCCTTATGCCAGAATTCTTGAAGGCAAAACATATCAGCTAAGCTGTCTAAAAGAGGAGCATGCACTATTAAAAAATGCTATGCAAGTGAATGTTGATATGAGAGGGTATTACATGTTTTGATTTTGATACATAATAAGAAAGGGATAATAATAGGAAAAAATAGATCCAGGAAGAGATTACAAAGAAGGAAGGAACCTCTAGGAAAAGGCTACGAAGCCCCCAGACAATTAAGGGAAAGAATAACTCCTTGGCTATGAACATGTCTAGGGCAGTTCAACCAGATCAACATGTGAGCAAATGACATGGGACACCTCAGAGCTAGCAAACTCTTATGTTTGCTAAAATTGGAGCTCCATCACCGAAGACTGACAACAGAGCCTGGGCTGAAACCTTTCACTCCTTGAGGCTCAACCCTTGCCTGTTGAGAAATGCCAAGACATTTGAAGTGAGAATTCAACTGAATTCAAGTGGAACTTTTAGCACGTATGTCTACCTATATATAAAATTGTGTCTGTGTGTATGCATGCATTAATTGATTTAAGTAGTCTGGAGATGTATGATTTAATTACAAGGTGAGCCTTATACTGCTGCTAGATATACATATATTATCCTTAGACATAAACTGTTGACCAAGTTGGAGACTAATGTTTGACCGAGCTGCACCTAGACTCCTCTCTGAAAAGGTGTTTAGAAGGCAAGGGGATGTATTCTGAACCTCATGACTCAACAGGAGGGTCCTCCTTACCCTCTGCATCCACAATCTCTCTGTGAATAACTCTAATTTGAGTGTACCTTAATTTTCCTGTGTGTAATCCTTCCATGTAAGTGAACCTTGCCATCTTCGAATCTTTAACTAAGTCACTGTTCTGATTAATTTTGTTGAGTCATTGTTACTCAACTGATGATTGAGTGCTATTAAAAAATATCATGATCCAAGTCCTGCAATTTGCTCTAAAGGCACAAATAAATTCTAAACTGGTACTAAATCAAATTGCGTAAAGTCACTCATTCACAATGGGAAAATCCATTCTAGCATTGTTCAACATCTCCCATGTACAGCCAAGTAGAGAGGTACTAATTGCACCCCCCGAAATATCAACCAGAAAAAAAAAAATCAGATTTTTTTTGAATACAGACATTATCACTTCAGGCAAAAAACTAGGGCTTCCTAGGTTTTTTTTATTTAAATCAGCATCAGATCATTATTAGTCACAGAATACACTTCTACAGGAAACTTTGCAGAAAAGTCTTCTCGAACAATGCAAATTTTGTTCATTAATACACATTTCCCAGTCAAGTCCACTCAGATCAGATCAACATTCTGGTTTTGTTTTTTTTTTTCTTCCTCCCTGTATTTTCCTTCCAGAAGCTGCTTCAATTACCATGGTTGATTGGATGAACAGGTCATCATCAGCAATTTACCCCAGTTCAAATGACTGTTTCCTAATGTGCTTCAAGTAGCTGCTAATATTTGTGATGTGTATTCCTGCTCTAAAATAGTAGCACAATTTCCATGCGGGTCCTCCACATTGCAGTACACTTTTCTCTCCTTTCCACACCCACAACACTCCCTTCTCGTTCTTGCCACTATGTGTCTCCCCGAACCTAACTCCAGGCAGATTTGCGTCAAGCTTCCTTCTGTGCTTTAGCTCTATTATCAGAATATGAAATCCTCTGCAGGCTTTGTGCTACACCTAAAGGAAATGCTGGCATTTGACCTTGCAAACCTGGTCAAGTGACATGTAATATCTGTTTCCCTGTAACATACTAACCTTGTGACAGACACAGCTGTGATTCATAAGGAGCAGTTCTAGGTACTTTTTTTTTTTTTAAGTAAAAAATTTGCACCTCACTCCTTGGGGCTTTTCTTAACTTCAATGTAAAGTTCATGCCTCCATTTTTCTTCATCTTATCACCTTCCAGTATGAACAGACCTATCTATGCTCACTGAAGAAGCAACACGAAATTGTAATCCTGCTGTGGTTCTTTGATGGATTTCATCTGAGTTTAGATTTTGTACCACACAGAACAGTCAAATGTTCTGTAATATTTTTTACCCTGACAATGAACTGACAACCGACCTACTTCTCTCCCAGGTGATGGAAGTTTTAATGGTGTTTTCATTCTGTATTGTGGGACCCCAAAATAGCTAAAGAGTATAAAATGTTTTAAAGCACAGTTAACACTAACTTTGTAATCTTTATTATCAGAGAGTCAACTCTTTGAGAAGTGCAGAGTAAGACACAAACAGTGAATCCAGCACGAAGCAAATGCCACCAATGCCTACTGTAGTACACAGCATGGATGTTCCCTCCACACTTCTGAACACATGAAAAATGGGAAAACCCAGACTAAAACTAGAAGGTATACATTGGTAACAAACACAATGGAATTTAAAAAGACCAATGCAGAGAGAAGAGAAACAATACAAATCCAGAAAATGAAGGAAAAGTGAAAATAGTCCTAACTTGTGACAGTTATTGTTATAGTGTATCCTACTGTCCAACAGGACAAATCCATGAACTGATCCAAAATGATGGAAGGTAAAAAGGACAGGAATTTCACATGTAACGTAGGACTTTCAGTCTCATCAGGAAAAAGAGAGATGGGCTTCTCTTAAACCAGAGAAGCAGTAGAGCTTCAGGGCAAGCCAACTCCAGAATTAAAAAAGTGTAATCTGTCAGTACTCCAATACAACTAAGATATTTGAATATTTTTAACAAGAACTAATTTAATAAGAGGTGGGGCCAACTGGCCATTTTGGTCACTTTGGGATTACCAGTAACTTTATTTAAGGGATTGATTATAAATTGCCATTTCAGGAGGCAGAAAGAATTGGTTGTAAAAGCTTTCACTGTTGCAGAATCCAGGATGTAGATCAATTTCAGCTCTGGGTGGACCGATGGGACATTTGATTCTGCTACATCAGAGATTCCCTGTGTTAAATATATCAAGGAAATTGTGCTTTTGCTTAGCAGTCATTCAAAGAAGGTCTGCATTTTCTCCATCTCTGCTAATACACTCTTACATTCCTCTCTGCAGAACAATCTGCTTTATCTCAAGCTTTGTTATGCTTGTTTTGTGGCAGCTGAATGAAAAAAACCCAACAGCACTACACTGAAACAGAACACTTAAATAAGGTTGACTGACAGTCATTTTTAAGAGAGATTGTTACATGTAAACAATTTCATTACTTGCAGTAATTTATTATTTATTAGGGTGCTGTGTGGTCACTTGAGCTATGTGAAAAGCAATATAGAAGTCAGAATAGTAATAATTACTATTTAATGGTAATTTTCTTTATTTCAATATACAATCAGTGGTATCTTGTACAGTAGATTATTTTGCCACCATGAAGAAATTTCTATGCAAGTATATTTGTATACAGAACAGTTAGAAGCAACAGAGGATTTTCTGTCTGCACAGTGTAACATATTTTGTTAAAACTTTGAAGTACCACTATGTTAAGCAAAATGCATTATGATGCAGAGATTAAAATGCATTTTCAATTGATTCACATTTCCAATTAAATTTATGGGCAGCAGAGACATAATGATATTATCCACAAAATTGTACCAGATATGATAACAGCACCCAACTGCATCTGTGCTGTAAAAAGTATAACAGTAGTGCACTATCACTGGTTCTAATTACCTCCTATCTTTTAGAGAGTGGCAGGTGGCCAATGAAATGTGGATATAAAACCAGAATATAATCAGATGAAGGGAGATGAAGCTGTTATTGGCTTTTAGTTATGTAAATTAAGAATTTTACTCAACAAGTTATTTAGTCATCCTGATGAGTGGAAACATTCATTTGGAAGACTAATTATACAGTACTTACTATGATTAGAACACCCAATTGTACTTCATACTCTTTGTGATAGAAACATCTTGAATGATATTAAGTTACTGGTGAGAATGAATTTTGTTTATTTCTTTTACAGGAAATCTCCAAAGAAAACCTAGCACAGACAAAAGCAATTGGCACAGTGGTGAACCTGTAGGAAATGCTCTCTCCTCTAAATTGGTTCTCTTTTGCTCTGCCTTTCAGACCTGCTTTGAGTCAATAACTTGCACACAGATGTACTCAACTTTGAAAGGATAGCAGTGTTAGCTTGTATCCTATGAGGATTCCTTAGCCGCTAGGCTAAGCAAATAACAGACCTATTTCCTCCACAAATATTTGACTGAAGTATAGAATAAACTGTGACTTGTACTGTGCCTGTGACCATACCACACTTATTTCATACACACATGGTTATTTCCTACCACAAATACCCACTGAAAGGACAATTTTCTCTTGGATTTTGCCAAATGGGAAAAAGCCTCCATTATGCTAATTTCTAAAAGGCTGTGTTACTTAACTATGCAAGTTACTCAAACAAGGATAATAGCATTTTATGATTTATTTAATGGATTGCTATGTCCTGAACTGTGGCTTACACAGATGTGTAATCTACAAGCAATCCACACAACAAGAACAATTTACCAAGATATTTGTGTAGATTTTGTATGACAAACCCCAAGGAGTATTGTGTTAGTTCGTGTTCGTTCCAAAGGGGAAGGAATTAAGCTTCTGACATAACTGCCTCTAACACCGAATGTTGTGGGAGATGAGACACATAGGGGACCGCAGATAAGGAAACGAGCAGAGGGTTTTATCCCCAAAGACATAACAGCTAAATATTTAAGTTCACTGTGTAAGTTTGCATTGATTTTGCAAACAAAGTGCTAAAATACTGTAGGTTGTAGCATTAAAAAAGTCCTAACAAAGTTAGACAATTTGTTACTATTCATTGCCTTGGCCACTGCAAGTACAATTATCCTCCTTCACAGTGCCACTGACAAACACAAACCTCAAAAAGGAAACATTACTTTTCATCTTTAGGCTTCCATACCATGATATTATGGTTTTGTTCAATAAAACACTACAACTTTTTTTTACCTTGTTAGTCTTTGTGATCTTATCAGAATTCTTAACTGAATAAAAGCTTCACTCAATTTTTAGATTTTTTTTCCTGTTCTAATTTTTATTCTGCTTCTTTGTGCAAATAAGCAAGCAGGTTTCCAGATATCTACTGCCTGTTGAATATCCAGCTTCCAAACTTCCAGGGATAATCTCAGCAAAGGCAAGGTAGAAGTACTCCTGATTTACAGATATTCTGTCTTCCCTACCTTTTGTGTATGACAAAAGGTGACAGAATTTAAAGTCTTCCACTCTACCTCTTACTTGTTTAGAATAAAGTAAATCTGCTTCAAAGCCACAACACTGTTGATGTTCTCTTCACTGGGGAAACGTTCACACCTACTTACTCTGAGTTGGGACTATGTTGGAAACAAGGTGCTATAAAGGTAGCAGCATGGCCTCAATCCCATGGCTGCAGCAACAATTACAGGACACCCTCAATGAATTAATGCCCGACATCCAATGCTTCCTTTTCTCTGAGAAAAAAAGGATGAAGAGCATGACCCTCTGGAAGTCCTTGTTGCTGAGGTGGTGTCCTTCAGACATAGGTTTTGGTCCCAGAAGATGATCCTGGGGTGGAGTTCTTGGGATGCAAGATATCCCAAAACTTTGTACCCACGCTTGGCAGTGGCAGGCCCCTGAATTTGCCATCCTCTTATGATATCTCAGGAGCCCCTGCCTGCTTTTAGAAGAATGGTTGCTTTCCTGTGCAGCTCCATGTCTCCTGACTGCTGCCACTCAGGCCACCCTCCCAGCCACAATCTGCCTTATATCCCACTACACTGTCACTGTCATTGCTTGAGGGCCAGAGATGGAATCTGCAGTACTGCTTTTTGGAGCATGGTGACCACATCATCAATTTATCAGCCACTGCATTCAGGGAAGGGAGAAGGGATGCATAGCAGAATTGTGGCAGAAAAGCTTAGGATGACTCTACTACTATGGCAAAGCTGCAAGTGCAGCTGACATGGCAGCGGGTACTAAGAGAACAAGGTGGAAATTGGGTGGGTAGCTTTTGATTTGGTTAGTCACCATACAGGAGATCCCTCTCAGAGTCCCGGGGAATAGCTTTAGAAAGTATAACAGCCATTGCAGTCAACAGACCAGTGGTATATAACATCTCTCCTCTGAGTCCAATGCCCTAATGCCACAAGAAGCCTCACACACGTCCTTCCTTTCCCCCATGAAAACATTTAAAGAAAAACATTTCACCTACCAGGATGGCAGCATAGGACATTTCCACAGGAAGCTCCCAGTATTGAGTGAGAAAGGTACAGACCAGATGACTGTCTCTGGACATATCTGCATAGGGTTGTTCTGCAAGGTCACAGTACACAGACTTTAGAAAGGCACCAGCACACACCTCTGGAAAAACTTTTTGTTCAAAATCCTTTTGCCAGTATCAACAGAAAGCAGGAATGAAGACAGAACTGGCAACAAGGCTACAATGCAAGACCAAGGTGCAGCCAGGAAGCAGAGACAAGCACACCTACACTGGTGCTTAGGCCAGGACTGCTGTCCCCTGGCTGAGCTGAAATAGGGCTCCTAGGCTCAGGTGCAGAGGTGGGTGGAGGCCCCAGGTGGGGATGGTCAGGGCCATTAAGGTCAATTAGTACTCCCAGAGCCCTGACAAATGGAGGCTTAGCTTCAAAACCATACTACTGCTTTAAAATCCCCACCAATGTAAATACAGCCACTATGGATATTGGGGAGGAGAGTTACTTACAAAGGAGGGGAAGAATGGTGTAGTCACAGTTTTGTCTCACAGCCCTGGCAAAAAAATCCTTTAGCCTTAATCTATTACTTTTATGTAGAACTGAAAAAAAAAAAAAAAAGACAGACATGAATAACTCACAAAACCCTCTGTAGAATCATGTCTTTTAATAATAATCCCATCAGATACAACAAGCACAATACTTATCTATTGAACTCACATTCTGCCTCCAAACAGTATCTTTAGGGGGAAGAGGCTAAAACGGATTCTCAGAGATTTTCCAGCTCAATGGCACAAGACATGCATTGAAATTGCATCCCCGAACTTACATGTTGCTCCTCACAGTACTGACCAGGCCACCTGCTTGCTAAGACTCCCTCTTTGTCTCCTGAAACACCAGAAAACAGTTTTGAAGCTGCATAAAAGTCATGCCCTTTTTAAATCAAATACACAAAGGACACAAACAAACTGACATACCATTTTTGCTATTCATTCCTTCCTTGGTAATTTAATTTTTTTATGTAACAAAGAAGAAAATTGCAAGCCAATCTAATAAATTATTTGACTTTCCAAGTCAGAAGAAGTTATTTAAATTATTAGAACTGGGTCAAACGAATATTTGATTTCTGAACTCTCAAAATCTAGGGAAAGGCCGGATTCAGACCCCATATTTGGAGGAGGTCTCTAGGCCCTCATCAGGACAGAGAAAACAATCTAATATTATCATAGCTAAACATTGGTACGTTTGCATTCAAAACAAGACCAAAAGTTGCAGTCCAGAGTCTATGATCACTCAGGAAGATTTTACTGGGATCTACAAAATCTGAGAGATGTATTTTGTAGCTACAGGATAACACATTCCTTATCTGAAATACCATGTATTTGAAACACTATTCCTGCTCTCCCTTTCAGGTTAGCAAAATGGGTATTTTACTGACACCAAAAGGTAGAAATAAGAAAGGTGCCATGTGTCCCTGTGTGAGCAGACAACAGCAAAGTGACGTGTGACCTGCTTCTTATTTATATATTTCTTTGAATCTGTGTGCATAGTTTTTATTTGGTTGGTAGGCAAAAGAGAAGAAAAAAAAAGAATAAGCGTTCAGTAGGTCAATTATCAGTATGAGAGTCTGAGCAAGCAATTGCAAAATTCACTACAGTAATTTATCTGCATGGGTCAATGGCTATTGACTGCCTGAAAATAAAGGTCAATCACAGTGATAGATTTCAATGCCATAGCTGTGAACATATATTAATAAACACAGCACAGAAGTGATTTTTGACTCCGGTGGAAAGGACAGATAATCAATATCCTTGTGTCCTTGCCCAGACTGAACTTTGTACTTGGCTTATGCTAATTAAAGACTAAATAAAGTGCTGATGTTTTCATATAATTAATATATGGAGGAAAATAATAAAGTGGTAAGTGGCTTTTTTTGGTCATTTCATGCTGAAATGAGCAAACAAAGCACCTAAGCCGTTTGAGAAAAGCCAAACTTGTTTTTTCCAAGCATCCTCTGCTATCCCGGATATTAGTTCTACTATATGCTTGACACAAAACAGATTCAGCACTTTACGCTGTGAACAGACATGGGCAAGCAGTTTGGAGAATTTTTTGTACAAGAGTCCAGAAGGCCTGGACTCGTTTTTTTTTAATTCAGACAGGTGGCCAAGCCATAATGATCCACTCATCCCTGGATGTTCCATCCAGACTGAGCATCGTTTTCTCAGACATTTGAAGCTCCCCTTTGGATAAAAGCCAAAGCGCAGCTTGCTGGCAGCTTGACCCTACCTGAACACTGCAATTTCCCTTCCTCATGTTTGCATCCCTTCCATCTCTCTCTGCCTGACACTTGGACTTGTACAGCTGAGCTGGGTGAGGGAGCTAATCCAGCTGAAAGCTAAGCACTCGATGTGGAAGGAGTAGGGTGCAGACGGAGCAGCTTCCTTCTCCCCATGTGCTCTTGAAAATGTCAGGAGGCTGGGAATAGGTCTGTGAAACTGAGGCAGGGCTCAGCAGTCTGGCCTTAAGCAACCATGAACTGTGGCGGGTGCACCTTGAAATGCAAACCGCAAAGGAGTGAGGCTAAGTGTGCATCTTATCATGTGTAACCTGTTGTGCTGTGGAATGCTTGAGTTTCAATTACTCAGAGCCATGACTGACACAACAAGGATTCTATTATGCCTTTTGACTGCTCTATCTGGTCATTGCAAGAAATGCCTGCATTAGTCAGGTATTTCGTGAAATACCTGGAATTAATATTACAGCATACTGTGAAAACAATCATTGAGTGAAATGACTAAAATTTCCATTTATTTAGAGAATAGATGCATTGTAGAAATGTTAATTTTCTGAAACGTTATGCAGAACCGTGTGGGTCCAGGGGTGAGTATAAAAGACTACAGAGTGCTATAAATATGTATAGCAGAAATAAGTTTTACTTCTCTTTTTGAGTTAGCAATTTCAAATAATCAGGAACTAGGTATTTTACATATTATCTACCTATTATTTTCTATATTTTCCTGTTATGAATAAAAACTTCTGTCAATTCACTAACTGCTTAGGCACTTAGATTTGTATCAGAACAATAACATAGTTCTTTTTAAAAATATTTTAAATTACCTTGCATGCGGTTTGATTACATATAAATATCTAAAGTGCAGATTCCTAGACAATCCCAGATGAACCAGGCTTTAAAAATTGTAATCTCTGTTCTATACCTACATATGAAAACACACAGAAAATGGCACGTGCTATTAAATTGTTGTCTCCCTTCAAACCGACTGTGTGCCATGTGGATGCACTTGGATGAGCCTGCATCTAGGTGGTAGCCACATACCGCTTGAGGACAACAAGGCAGTTAATGTGCTCAGGCTGCTATTTGTTACACAGAACAAGGCCATTTTACACTTGCATTGTGTTCTCTCTTGGTTTTATTCACTTTTTCTTTCACCGTACAAAAGTTGGCATCTTTTTCTGAGGCACAGAGCAATCCTGTAATGAAGAAAATAGCCATGCAAAATTACTGTCAGAGACACATAAATAATAGTTTAAGTGAAACAAATCAGAAGCATATTAGTTTATTTCTTTTTAATAATTTTCTTCTCCCCTCATGTCTCTCTTTTAAAGTTTTTAACTTCTTTTTTTTTTCCCCTCTGAATTGAACCATAGCACCAAATTAATTGGCCTCCTACTGGCCCTATCAGTAAATGAGTTTTAATTCAGTTTCTTAAATGAAAAGCAATTTCTAACAATTTGTTCAGGATACCCCCTTCCCTTCCAAAAAGTATTGAAGTTTTACTAAACCACAAACCTGGATACTGTCACTTCAGTTGAATGTAGCAGGACAAAATGTTTTTCTGCTGTAATTTTTCTGTGTTAAATTTAGTCAAATTTGACCTTTAAGCTTAGTTTAAAATTAAAAATTCAGATTTTCCAAACATTTTTCAATTTTCTTTTTCATTGGAACTAGAGGTCATATTTAAACTGAGTTTATTAATAGTTTATTTTGCTTCTGAAAGGAACATAGTGGTCTCAAAAGACTTTTCCCTGCACAAGCAGTATTTTCTATTTTTAAATGAACATTTTAATCCTGGCCACTTTGTAACTGACTATTTCCCCTAAAGCATTAAGATGACTGAGGTTTTGCGAACACCAACATTGCATATGAGCTGTAAAACCTTTAGCTTCTTTACATTAGCCTGTGAGGTTAGATTTAAGTCTGTGTTTAGTCAGTTAAACAAATTCTTAACTATTTGTCTTTACAGTTACCTGAAATAAAAATTTGAAGTTTATTTAGGTGCTCTTTAATATTTGCTGTTTCTTCCTCCTGTCAAGTGACTGTATATATTTTAAGGTACATGTTAATGCCCGAGTACAACATAGCATTATCTATTTGCATGCAAAGTACCTCATACTCCATCAGTTCCATATTTCCATCAAGTAGACCAGCAGCATTCACAATAGCTAAAGCTGTAGAAGCATAATGGATTTCTTAGTTTTCTGACCAGTTTTCCTACTCACTCATTCAAGAAAAGGAGATTTCTTATCAGCTAAACCACTTACATATCCCAGCTTCCCATCCATCTGCTGAATGGGAAGCGAGTTCAAATCAACCGAACCATTTAATTTCACTGTAAATAAAGGGGTTTAGGTGTCTTAATAATCTTTTCCCTTCCTTTCCCTCCTCTGCCTCTTCACACATTTCCCAAATTTCCTTTTGAAGGTGTCAAAATAAAAGTTGAGACCTTTCAAGTATTTTCCTCTTTAAATAGCCCAAACTACCTTTGAGCTGTAACATAAATTTGTGGGTTGCATTGGCTTCCTGGCAATCACTAGAAGTTGGTACATATATTTAATTTAAATAAATATATCTGCAACTTGAATGATGCACAGTCCTTACACAGTATAAAATCAGATTAAAGCAAAATTCTACTGACTTATCCACTGGTAGACTTTCCACCAGATAATACTTCAGTGTCACAGTGGTATCAAGAGATTAGTTTGCAGTAATTGCAGTAAAAAGACTGGCTATAGATCTGCCAGTCATTTAGATCAGGGACCTGACTGCAGAGCACTCTGGAGTCCTTCTGGTCCACATCCCTGGCCCTCTTTCCCATGGGGGAGGCATTTTGGGGATCACTCAGCTCTCATTCAGGTGTGGGGGCAGATCCCAGCTAGGGCACATAGCCAGGGTCTCGGGTGCCTCAGTTTAGAAGAACATTACTTCTGTGTACTCTTTGTAAATCAAGCGTTAAATGTTGCAGAGATTTATGTATAGTTTTAATCTAAAAGCACTTTCTTCTTTAAAATGATGACATTTTTTAAGGCTAATTAAGCAGAATTACACCATAGATTATTATTTATAGAGCCCAGCTTTCTCTTCAAATATACATGGTCTCTTAAATGATTATATGACATGAAATGTGAATAGATAGGTAGGGTGATTCTACCTACACCTGTGTCATAATGACTCCAAACCAAACAATATTATCTTAACTCTCACAGCTAAATTCACCACAATGGTAATTCAAAACATTTAACATAGTATATGCAGACACTCTGGAGATTGAAATTATATACTTACTGTTCTCTTTACGACTAAAACCTTCCAACTGTTTAATACTGAGTACTTTTTTTTCACAAGGCACAATGGAGCTCCACTGCCATTGGTTTTGTTGGGTAGACTTAGCATGAATTCATGCTGGAAACTCTTCAAGTTAACACCTCTAAACGCTGCAGTTTTCATAATCTCTTAATTAATTTCCACAATAACATGTGGATTAAAATTTACCGAGAGTTGTTACAACATGTCCCTTGAAATTTCCCTCAAGATGGAGTGGCATACATGGAGAGCTGTAATTTCAGTGCAGAGATGCTGCCTCAGACATCAGTGGGAAAATGGTGACATTTGCAACATGCTCATAGCAGCACATCTCTGCAAGGGTGCTGCAGGATTGAGATGGGGTTTGAATGGGTTGTTTTGATGGTGGAAACCTGCTCCACACTTATCAGACTGTCCTCTTCACACTGCTCTATTTGAATTTTTGCATTATTTCCTTTGAGTTTCTTTTCAGACTTTCTGAGTGGTCATGCCAGGGCAATACCCATGGCCTCGGATGTGTGCTCAGCCTCTCTTGGGGGTCAGGCAGACAGTTGACCTGAGACCAGTCCCTTGGGCTGGGTAGCCAGGGGCTTATCACTTTCCATGTGTCTCTGGCTAGAGGAGACAGCTTGCATCAGGTTTTGAGCTAGCTTTTTTTTTTTTTTTTCCTTTAATGCCCTCTGCTTAATTACATTATGTTTGTGCATTTCAGTTTGCACTCACCATATTTTATACAAGTACTGAAATTAATGATTTAATGCCATCCAGGTATTAATTCAGCCAACCAGTGTGTTGCTTTAGGGCCTTGTAAATAGAAGCCACTCTCCATGATATTTGAAAAGTCATGGCAGTCAGGTGAAGTCCCTGGTGACTGGAAAAAGGGAAACATTGTGCCCGTTTTCAAAAAGGGTAGAAAGGAAGACCCTGGGAACTAGCGACCTGTCAGCCTCACCTCTGTGCCTGGGAAGATCATGGAACAGATCCTCCTAGAAGCTATGCTAAGGCACATGGAGGCCAGGGAGATAATTCGAGATAGCCAGCATGGCTTCACCAAGGGCAAGTCCTGCCTGACGAACCTAGTGACTTTCTATGATGGTGTGACAACAACAGTGGACAAAGGAAAACCAATGGACGTCATCTATCTGGACTTCTGCAAAGCCTTTGACACGGTCCCCCACAACATCCTTCTCTCTAAATTGGAGAGCTATGGATTTGACGGGTGGACTGTTCGGTGGATAAGGAATTGGTTGGATGGCCGCATCCAGAGGGTAGTGGTCAATGGCTCGATGTCCGGATGGAGACTGGTGACGAGTGGTGTCCCTCAGGGGTCCGTACTGGGACCGGTGCTGTTTAATATATTCATCAATAACTTAGACAGCGAGATCGAGTGCACCCTCAGCAAGTTTGCGGATGACACCAAACTGAGTGGTGCGGTTGACACCCCAGAAGGACGGGATGTCATCCAGAGAGACCTGGACAGGCTGGAGAGGTGGGCCTGTGTAAACCTCATGAGGTTCAATAAGGCCAGGTGCAAGGTCCTGCACCTGGGTCGGGGTAACCCCCAGTATCAGTACAGGCTGGGGGAAGAAAGGATCGAGAGCAGCCCTGCCGAGAGGGACTTGGGCGTGCTGGTGGATGAAAAGCTGGACATGAGCCGGCAATGTGCGCTGGCAGCCCAGCAGGCCAACCGTATTCTGGGCTGCATCAGGAGAAGCGTGGCCAGCAGGTCGAGGGAGGTGATTCTGCCCCTCTATTCTGCTCTGGTGAGACCTCACCTAGAGCACTGCGTCCAGCTCTGGAGCCCTCAGCACAAGAAAAACATGGACCTGTTGGAGCGGGTCCAGAGGAGGGCTACTAAAATGATCCGAGGGCTGGAGCACCTCTCGTATGAGGACAGGCTGAGGGAGTTGGGCTTGTTCAGCCTGGAGAAGAGAAGGCTGCGGGGAGACCTGATTATGGCCTTTTAGTACCTAAAGGGGGCCTATAGGAAAGATGGGGAAAATCTTTTTAGTAGGGCCAGCTGTGACAGGACAAGGGGTAATGGTTTTAAACTGAAGCAGGGTAGGTTTAGACTGGATATAAGGAGGAAATTCTCTACAACGAGGGTGGTGAAACACTGGAACAGGTTGCCCAGAGAGGTGGTGGAGGCCCCATCCCTGGGAACATTCAAGGCCAGGTTGGATGGGGCTCTGAGCAACCTGATCTAGTTAGCGGTGTTTCTGCTCACTGCAGGGGGGTTGGACTAGATGACCTCTAGGTGTCCCTTCCAACCCAAAACATTCTATGATTCTATGATTCTATGAAGCAGTAACGTCAATATTGGTTTTTAGCTTCTCCCACAGCTGGAGGAGGAACAGGACAGTTACCTCCTGTGTGACTGTATGTAACTTAAAGGGAAAAATTATATTTTGAGACTTTAGATTAAGACAGGTTTTGACATAGTAAAGACAGTATTGCTCTCCCCCAGAATAGTAGGCATGGATGGCTGTTTGGTGCCAAAAGTCACAAGGTTGTTTCATCACTCCCCTTTCTGGAGGCAACCTGCCCCCATGAGAGTTCAACAAGCAAGATTTTTATTGACCCTTAGATTGGGCAAAGTAGGGAAGTGCTTCAGTCTTCCCCTTTAATACAGGACACAACACTGGGCACAGCGAGACCACGTTATCTCCAAAGACATTCTCTGAGAAGATAAAATATGAATGTAAAAAGAGGATGTAACAATCAGCTGGATATTCTTAACTCAGTGCAAGTAGTTCACAGTGACTTTTCATATAAAATGCTTGCTTGATCCCCTTCCAGTGGCAGCTCAACTGCCCAATGTTCATCAAATCACAACAGTTGTTAAAACACACTTCCCCTCTTAGCTGCTCTTGGTATCTGAGTCCAGGGACTTTCACATTTATCAAGTAGTAATATGTCTCTATCATGTAGACACATGCTCTAGGTGAAAAGATACCACCCATCAGCCTGCCAGCCAAACAAACCAAACCTGACATGCAAGTCCAGGTGAGTTGTGATTCCTTCTTGGTACAAAGGTGCTCAGCAGAACTGGGTACTGAAGGTGCTGCATATCCCAGTCAGAGAAGTGCCAGAAATAACCATGCTTTTTAAGGCTCTATGGTCATCAAAAATACAGGGGAATCTTAAACTGACTTATGGTGTTAATCAAGTAGCGCTGGTCAGATGTTTGCTGTCAACACATTTTTAATAGAGTTAACAACTGGTGATGGGAAAAGATGACTTTTAATGAGTCTCCAGGTTATAAGGGAATTTAAAAAAACTCAAAAAAACCCCACCTGGTTTGTATGTCCCAGTATCTCAGTTTCAAAAGGAAATATTTTATTTTCCTGTGACTTCTTGTCTAGATATTTCAGCACATTAATTTTGGAAAAAATGCAATGGAAAAATATTTCAAAATCAAAACAGTTTGGTCGATTCAAGTTTTGTTTTGTTTTGTTGTTTTTTTTAATTAGCAGTTTAGAAACATTTTCAAATTCTTAACCCTTAAAAAACTCTTCTGGAAGGAAAAATAGCTCCTTAGCCACCAGTAAGTCACATTATTAGGCACATGAATATTTAACGTGAAATGAAACCACATGAAGGATACCAAAAATCTATCAAGAGCAAAGATTCTCCTTAGCCTCTCTGTTGTGTCGCAGTATTGTTTTGATGGTCGTGGTGGGGTTGTCCTCTGCCTTTTTGTATTCATTTTTGTACTCATTTTTGCTCAAGTGTTTGATCTTTCTCTTTTCCCTCTTTCATCATCCTTGTTGTCTTCAGCCTTTTCCCCCTATCATTGCCACCATATGGAATAAGGATGACCCTCACAAGGGCCGGTGTGGCAGCGGGATCAGTATGATGGATGGAAACGTGTCCTCACCTTCCTGATTGTCGTGGTTTAACCCGGCTGGCAACTAAGCACCACGCAGCCACTTGCTCACTCCCCCCCCTCCCTCAGTGGGATGGTGGAGAGAATCGGAGAAAAGGAAAAAAAAGTAAGACCCGTGGGTTGAGATAGAGACAGTTTAATAAGAGAGAAGAATAACAATAATAATAATAATAAAGGTAAGAGAATATACAGAATATATAAAACAAGTGATGCACAATGCAATTGCTCACCACCCGCTGACCGATGCCCTGCCCGTCCCGAGCAGCGATCACTCCCCCCGGGCCACGATCGCACAGCCCGAGCTGCGACCACTCTGCCCGCGACCGACCGACTGACCAACCCCCCCGAGCATGATGTTATATGGTATGGCATAGCTCTTTGGACAGTTTGGGTCCTAGCTGTGCTGTACTCCCAGCTTGTTATGCACCTGGCTAAGCAGGAGAAGCTCAAAAAGTCCTTGAGCAGTCTGAGCACTACTTGGCAACAACTAAAAACATCAGTGTGTTATCAAATTCTTCTGGTACTAAATCCAAAGCACAACACTATGCTAGCTTCTGTGAAGAAAATTAACTCTATCCCAGCCGAAACCAGGACACTGATGGAGAGTCTAGTGCCAGGAACAAGGAGGCAGGAGCATTAACAAATTTCTCTTGAGGAGAGATGGGGTGGGGGACAACGGAGCAAAGCTGGTACAAAACCCCTACCAGGTCCAGATTCTGCTCTTTGTGACTTCACAGGTGTAGAGAAGAACCCAACAGCCAGGCCAGACCTTCCCTCGTAAGTGTACGAGAGGTCAAGGAGATCTCTCTGGGCAGGATACAGACTGATGCTTATTTCCTTAAGATAAGGACTACAGAGGGAAGAGGAGATACAGGAAAAGGATGGGGCATTTCCTGCGCCAAGGAGAGATGTAGAATTTTTCAGTCTTTTTTTCCTGTCACTTTATACAGCACAAGACAGTGTCATAAATTTAACAACCTATTCTCAAACAGTCCTCATAGGTACATTGGTTGAAACCAGGCTGGTGGTCTAAGATCATAAAAGTCCAAAAGAAAGCCTCTTAGGAGCTCCAGTTTTACCTCCTAGTGACTTTTTCTCTTTCTGTACATCATTCTTTTCCTGATGCTGAGGAAGCTGTAGAAAATGAATTTATATTCTCAAGCCTTAAGATCTTCACCATTGAGGGATGGCTGCAGACAGACCCACAAACTACACTTAGCATGCAGGCTTGGCAACATGTAGTGTTTGCTTCATGCCGTAGCACCAGTACACAGTGACATTGCAAAGGAGTGAATCAATGCTAGCTCCTATTGATTTGAGGTCTTTTGAGACTACATTCAATGCATTCATGCCTCCCCTATGTCCCAGCTTTTAGAGGATTAGGTGTAAATTTTCTCTTCCTTTGATAGAAACTAACAGAAGTTCCTTTTCTCACTTCTTTTCAAGGTTGCTTGCAGGCATTATTCACAGAGTAAATTGCAAGAAAACAGCAAAGGTTTAAGAACTTTAACAAAGAGAAAGAAAAAATTTGGTGCTGTAGAGAAAGCAATACTAAAATTTCATTTTTTAAAGTAATTTGCCCCAAGAAAGCTGGCATCGGCATCATGCACCTGAGAAGAGAGAAGCCAGAATGTCCAGAAGGCACAGAGAGGCGGATATTCAAAGACAGCACCCCTGCACGCTTTTCACATTCCCACAGCCAGTTAGCAGGACGTTTCCAGATATAAAATGCCAGGTTTTCTTCCACCTGCAGCCGGGTGAAGTTTGTAAGCGTGAAGTGCCTCTGCCACCATGTGGGAGCTGGCTGGAAGCGCAGGAGCGCCCTGTAACCAGCATCCAGCATCCAGCACTCCTGCACCCAGGCTGCCCTTCTAAATACAGAAGCTGGCCAGTATTGCCAGCCCGGCTGCCTGTAGGGAACCACCCCAAATGACACCCGGTCAAAGCAGCTTAATCTCTTCAGTTTTGTTTGCCAACGGAATAGAGTTTAAAAAAAAAAAAAAAAAGCAGCACTAAATTCCCCAAACTCTTGAATTTTGAGTATGCACAAACTTTGTGGCAACTGCAATCTGGAGTTGTGTATTTGTCACAGACACTCACATCCGTCATAAATCACTGTTGACTAGTGAACAGCAAGGAGAGTGGTTTTCCAATAAAATACACATAACTTTAAATGGCGAAGGAGGAACTGTCAGCAGACACAGCTCAAATGCATTAATTAAAAGCTGTTTAGCTGCTGGGAAACTGTGTTTTGATGCAGGCAGTTGCAGGCAATCCGAGGACCGCCAGCATACATTTTTAAACCATTCAAGGACTAGATGTAGTCAAAGTTACAGACATAAAATGCAGATACTAAAAAAAAAAAAAAAGATATTATTTTGTATGGATTAGACTATTCATGCAAAAAAAGAAAAAAGCATCTTGGCACCAAGTATGCTGTGAACCGTTTCAGCCTCCTATTTCCTATGCCCCATTGCGGACATGCAACTTACCTAAGCAATGCTCACACGTAATTTAAAAAGAGAGAGTTTGTTGTGAATGCCAGTCCAAGAACATTTCATTGCCATGTGTTTGTTTAAGCTATCAGCAAGGTTTCTGCACCTATCACGCACTCAGCAGCAGAGCTAGTTGGAAATGAAGTGGGTGTAGAGGGGAGTTGTGTGCATGTTAGTATGACCATTGCTTACTTCTCTTTTTTAATCCTGTAGCTCACTCAAAATGCAGACCATTTTTATGCCTTAGAACAAAGCAAAGAAGATCTTAAGCCCTTCATAAAGATTACCTAAAACTTAGGGAAAAACAATAACCAGTTGTGTTAATCATTGCTCCTAATACTTTATATTCATATATGTATATATGCACATATACAAATGTGTACATATATAAATTCATATATATATGTATATATTCCTTACACTGATGAGAAAGGGAAACTGTATTCTAAGATCTTCTTAGCTCCCTATGGGAAGAACTAGCATTGTAATATCTACTAATAGGACAGCAGTGGGTTCCCAGGAAGGTCAAGGGTTAAAGACTATTGCGAATGTTGTGTGATGCAGATGAAGTCTTCAATTCCCAACCCGGTCCTGCAGAAGACAAGGGAGGGTGGAGCAAGGGACAGCGGATAGCATTAGTCTAAAGTTTTCCAGCATTATCTGAGGGCAAACATTTTGATCTGGTTGTATCCAGACCTACAGTGACTGAGGTCCTGTGAAATTTAATCTGATTATCATTGAAATAATAGGCTATCTCTCCCTATATGAATTACGTATATTTTACAATAGTTGAGAGGTACATGAATATCACTACATTATAGCCATCGTTGTGTCTTACTTAATTTGGATGACATTGAAATATTACTGTCAACCTTCTTCTAAATCTGACTTCTTATGCAACAGACCATCTTTATCTGGGTAACCTTTATGTCCTGATTGGGCATTTTCTGTGTAGCTTTTGTGAATATCTGATTAGATACATACAGACATAGACACCATAATTAAAAATGAATCTAGAAAACTGACGTCAAACTTTCTTCTCCTTCCCACGCTGTAGGGAAAAAAAGTCAGCTGTGGGGGTTAATGGCTGTAAGCACCTTGCAGAGAAAACTGAACCTCTTGAAGGACTGAGATACTGTACATTCTCCAGTAGGAACTTCGGTTGTCCAGGTCAGGGAGTGCCACAGGAAGTTGAGCCACAGGTCCTGCAGCAGCTACAGTGTTATGAGACCCTGGAGGTGTAAGGAGCTCTGGTGCCTGGCGCACTGAGCTAGAGGCCAGGAGGATCCAGATTTTACTCCTTGATCAGCCAAAGACTTGGGTTGGTTTTGCATCCAGCCCTTTTTGCTGCCTATTTTGTTTGTAAGCCATGCAGAGCAAAGGCAATCCCCCAGCCTGGGCTTGCACCAAGCTGAGGAAACCAAGTCAGGCTCAGTGCCATACCTCAATATGCTGATGCAAAGCACTCAGAAGTGAGTTGCCTCTAGCAGGACAGCTGTCTATCACCTCTTTTATCCTTGCTTTCTACAGCAGAGGATAAAAGGGTCCTTAGGCCCTCTCCATATGAATGCTTGCTGCTGTGGCTCAAGGTCCAGCTCCATGAAAAATGTCACAGCTACTTTGTCCCTGCCAAGACTGGGGCTGGGTCTGCCCAGGCTATTCACCACACAAGCCCTGCCTTTTAGCTGCATATCTTCCAGCCCCCTCTTTGTCGTGCTGGCAGTGGTGGGAGCTGAGAGTGCTTGGTCTCATCTTACATTGCTAATACAACAGCAAGGGCCTGGCCCAGGGTGAGACTAAGAGCCTAAAGAGCTCTCCCCATTGTCCCTCTTTTCTGGCAAAACACCAGAGACCCTCCCTGCTTTAAGCACGCTGTTTTCCATATCCCAGGGCAGAGCATGAGCACCACGCCAGGGACACCACTAACCCCATGCTCACCCCAAACAGACCCTGTGCCCCTGCCCCAGCCAGCCTCTGCAGGAGCATCATGAGGAGACGGGGGAGTGGGCAACCTCGTGGCAAACTCTCAAGTGGGTGCCACGTCATAGCATCCACTGGCAGCTAGCCTCCGTTTTATCCCACCATTGCACTGCATTTTTCTAGGCATGGGCACTGATCTTTATTTAATTCCCTTATGCACCAAGGGTACTGGGTACACAGAACAGGAAAAAAATCTTCACCTCTCCTGTGTTGTCCCACAAAGTAGATGGAGGGATGATGCAAGATATCACATGTGAACTCTCAGATATGAGGTTTCTGCAAGAAACGAGGGTTGTCACAAACACCACTTTAATGGCCCAGTCATGCCCTGAATGAGGTGGGAGTCTGGCAGAAGTAGCAGTTGCTAAGTAAGGGCAGTAAAATGACATCTGCACATACAGAAATAGACTTGGGAGTTCAGAGAGCTGTATCTTTTCTTTTCAAGATAATTCTAGCAAGAATGAAGTAAAGTAGAAGAGGTTTAATGCTAGGGAATCTAATCATATTGCTTTTTTATTATTATTTAAACAACACAACTACTAAAATAGACTCAATGAAAGTTAAACAAGATCACTAACAACTTAATTTTCATTTGATAATCCGAGGTCTTTCTGGAGATGTATGAGAAACACAAGAGAAAAGCGCTCTGCCTCCATTAATGTTTTATGTCAGAGTTATAATTTTATTCCAGAACTGCCTTGTTTCAGCCTCTGAGAGTAGTATTGTAACATCTTAGAGATTGCTCTGTAGAGCACTTTAATTACTATCAGATTGTAAGAACAACAGTGTGAAAACACAGAACTCTGTTATTGATGAACAAGCTAGCAAAATTAAACCACTCACTGAAAATTGTTTCTTCTGCAATACCAGTAAGAATTGTATTCCTAGATTAAAATTCCAAGTAATGCCCACTATCTATTTCTTTAAGTGTTTTTTTTTTGTTCATTTGTTTTTGACTAGTGACAATATGTAGGATTTTCAGAATTTCTTCAGCAACTAGGATTCCTACACCCCATTGCCAGAAAGGCCCCCAACCTTCCAACACCTCCAAACCCAGAAGTACTCAAAGCTATCACTTTTGAAATCTGAGCTGAAATCTAGTTTTATGACCCACTTTTGGTGTTTGAGCACAAAAGCATCTCTATTCATCTCAGTCATAACATGTACTCTACAAATAGCTTAATTACATTTTATTTAAATTGAAATGTGTATTTTAAGTCAGATGTTCAAAATGTTATTGTTGGAGTAATTTAACTGAGGAGAAAATCATACTGTGTCCTGATTGCTACTGGGATAGAGTTAATTTTCTTCCTAGTAGTTGGCATGGTGTTGTGCTTTGGATTTAGTATGAGGATAATGTTGATAGCACACTGATGTTTTGGTTGTTGCTAAGCAGTGCTTACACTTGTCGAGGACTTTTCAGCTTCCCGTGCTCTGCCGGGTGCACAAGAAGCTGGGAGGGGGCACAGCTGGGACAGCTGACCCCAACTGGCCAAAGAGGTATCCCAGACCATATGACATCATGCTCAGTATAGAAACTGGGGGGAGTTGGCCAGGGGGCAGCAATCGCTGCTCGGGGACTGGCTGGGCATCGGTCATCGGGTGATGAGCAATTGCATTGAGCATCACTTCTTTCATATATTCTGTATTGTCTCTTACCATTATTATTATTATTATCATCATCATCATTATCCTCTGCTGATTTATTAAATTGTCTTTATCTCAACCCACAGGTTTTACTTTTTTTCCCCGATTCTCTCCCCCATCCCACTGGGGGTCGGGGTTGGGTGGGTGAGTGAGCAGCTGCATGGTGTTCAGGTGCCTGCCAGGTTAAACCACAACATACTGTAAATTTACAATGTTACTGAAAATGCAAGCTTTTGGGAAAAAAAAAAGTTATTTGATTGACTGAATTACAGAAGAGCTGAATTAGTTTTTGCTCAAAAGTAGCATTGTAACATTTCACATAAATGGCCCAAAAGAAGAATTACGTTGACTCCCGGTGGGTAGACAAAACCTTTCACATATTTTTAACAGCATGTATCATTCCTTTGAACAGGCCATTCCTGAGTCCTGCCCTGCTGAAATTAATGAGCCTGGTTACACACAAAGAGAAGGAAGAATCCACTTTTTGTTTTACAACTGGCATTTAGGAGCAAATGAAATCTGCTTGGATGCTAATTCAAGTAATAATGTAATGGTTTGCCAGTTTTTCTCACATCTTAATGATGTACAGTAATAAAATCCACTATGGTGATGACAGGGTTCATTGGGTAGTTTTTTGAATGACTAATTTTGTCTTCTGTATTCCAGGGCACCAAACACTGGTGACTAAAATTGTTCAGAAGAGTCTCAGAGTATGGGGAGACCCTAACAGCATTAAAAAACTTCAAGGACAGAATACACATGATGACTGAGATCAGAAAAAAAAAAAAAAAAAAAAAAAAGAAATCTGTTAAAAAGCCAAACAAGCACAAAAGGTGACCAGAAGCAGAAGAAAACCTTTGGTTATTTCAATCCATTGCAAATCAGGGAAGACTGAAAGTTAGCAGTCAGCCTGATATGCAGTGACTAACTATAAGGCAAAGCCGTTGACCAATAAACCAGGTTTTACATAAGAATTTTTTTTTAAACCAGAAATCAAATACCTAGAAGAAATTTCTGGGATTTACAGACATTCTTAGCACATAGTATTTCCACACGCTCTTTTTTTTTTTTTTTTTCCAATAAACTCATATACACTTCATACCTCCCTTCACACTAGTATTCCCAGTTCTCACATATTTCTGAGGAATCATGAATGGGTGTGGTGGAACATGGCTGTACTGAAGCCTCTCACCAGTCTTCAGTGGCACCTCTTTTTCTCTGCCTAGATTAGCAGCCTGCACACAGCTTAACATACTTATGGGTACCACAGCCTTCTGCCGACAGCCATAAATAGATGGTTATCAATCCGATTAATAAAGAGCCAAAGTAACAGAGTCACATTAACAGGATTTTAAAGAATTTGGCTGTGGTCAGAAGATTCTTCTGCCTGGCCTCTGGACTAGCTAGTTGTGTAACCACCAAAATAATTTTTCTGCTTATAGTCTGGTTTCTTCTGATCAATGACCTCTTACCTCTATCCCCATTTCTCCCATCACTTTTTGCTGTAGTCATTTCAACTGCTAGCTGCTCTGGCCAACGCAACCTCAATTCCTGTTGGATTTACTGGATGCTGTTATAGCCAAGAGAATAGTCAGGAGCAACGTCTCCCAGAGCAGACTAACTCTTGCAGGAGACTTCTTCCTTCGAAGGATGTCCAGTTGCTTTCTGGCTTGGTGTTAGTTCTTTATCCAGCTACATATAAGTGTTTTGCAGACCTGAGCTGAGTTGTTCAGAAGTCATTCTAATGAGCTAGATTTCTTCTCAGAAATTGTAACAACTAGAAGGATTTCTTGGGTCTGGAGAAAGACCTGTACTATGCAGAGCTACCTCAGGAGCGTTAGTAGCCCAACACCTATGGTACACCAGCTAGAGCATGGATACACTGGAGAACTGGATGAGGTTCAAGTCCCTGAAGCTACAGCTCCAAGAGTGGTCTCACCTGTCCTGCTCATGCAGCTCTGTCATCGGTTACTGGGTTTTGGAGTGGCTCCCACATCTCTTCTGCGTTGCTGCACTTTGCATAGCAAAACAAACATCCTTCAATATGGCAACCTCCTCCCAGACCATGAGGGTGCCTGACAGGAGATCACCTTGTCAAAGCCATAAGTGAAATGAGAGGATCCTTACGAGGCAGGGCAGCTTGGGTCTGTTTTTCCTGAGGGCAAAGAGAGGGGCCCTGGTGTTTAACTGAAGCACAGGCATATGCATCAGATGGAAAAGGCGGGAAACAAAGGACATAAACTGGAGACAGAGAGGGATGGAAACAGTGGTGCTGAGGTCAAACAGCTGAAAGAGAAGGGAAGCTGATAGCATCCTGACAGAGATGAAGCTGGGTCAAGATAAAACTGGCATTTAAAGCCCATACAATTCTCTATGCAAGCCGTATTTAAGATTGCCCTAGGGCTGTAAAACCTCTCTTCTTTCCCGTTGACTGTTCGCTACTACAGTTCAAACAACTTCAGTGAGTGAGGCAGGCACAGCATGCCAGGCTTCAGAGCAAGACCAGAGCCATCTACACCAACATCCTTAAAAAGGCAGGTAGACATTCAGATTGAAAGCAAGATACTAAACAAGGTTTTCACTGGTGCCTAAGAATGACAGGTGAGAGTCTGCTCGACAGACTGCTTAATTTACCCCTTGATACAATTTTCTCAAATCATATTTTTACAAAAGAGTCAGCAGTTTTAAAAGAATCCCACTGGTCTTTCACCGCTGCTGTTAACCCACATAATAGGAATTGTATTTTCCTTTGTTATGCTACACGCACATATTAACCAGCAAGTAGTCCTGTAGAAATTGAAATGACCCCTTAAAGACCCTTTGCCTCTTTAACAAGACACAGCATTTTGCTGGGAAATTTATCCAAGTTAAGAGAATCATGGCCTTAATGGTGCAGAAAAAACCCCAAACCTTTACTTGGAAACCAGTTTAAAAATTACTTACTGTTTGTAGGTCCACAAGAGATGGGATAATTTTTTTTCCAGGCCCTGGGTGGTCTGTCGCCTTGATCTTTCAGGCATGTCCTATTAAGAATCTAAATTAAATTACCTGTTAAAACACAAGGTTTGTTTTCTATTTCCATTTCAGTAAATTGAATTTGCTTTCTTGCTGTTAAAGCACAAGTAACTAAGTTAGTAAAAAGAAGGTAGAGGTAGTACTAGGAGTTGTACCAATCACAGGAAGAAGATCAGGAAAAAAAGCACCTAAGGGGTGAGAACCATATCTGGTATCATGTCCCAAACGATGCAGTTGTAACTGCATTGAGGGAAAAAATTAAAATGAGACTGGAAAGTTTATTGGAGGAGTATAGTTAGAACAGCACACAATTCTGTTAGCGTTAATTTCTGTCATTCAGTACTACTGGTTTTTTGCTTACAACACAAATTGTGTCATTTAAGATACCTCTGTCTGCATACTGCATATCATGCATGTGCCACTACTTAAGAGGATGGTGAGCAACAGTCCAAAAAGAAACAATGGCAGCCCCAGTAACTTTAGTATTTACAAGGAGAGTTAATGAAGCAATGCAACAGCCATATCATTCTACAATAAAGACAGCTGTACTCCCATACCTTTCTGCCAAATGTCATGGGAAGTGACAATGCTTTGCAACTCTCCAGTGGGGCAATATTGGAAATACATGGACTGCCCTACAGGGTTGCTGCTACGTTCTCCTCAGATGAGGCTGCAGCAATGAAATGTGAACTTGAGGAGAAATATTTGGATCTATATTGCAAGAGAAAGAGAGGAAACAAAGTTTTCCTGGCAGATAACTTTGTTTGTGTTATGTAAAAGTCAGCTAATATTTCTGATTTTTGCAGAAGATATTTTGAGGACACACTAGGAATGAACAGTGAGTGCACCTGAAGGAGGCTGCGTTCTCAAAGGCAGCAAAGCACTGGTGTCACAATTGTTCTGGAAAATAATTGGAAAAGCAAAAAAGAAATTAAAGCACCTACTACTTCTCCTGCCACCATAATGAATTTTGCCCAGTTGAAAATAAAGAGAGAGAAAAAGCACACACTCCTTCCCCAAAAACTTCCAATACAGAATCATAGTACGTTTTGGGTTGGAAAGGACTTTAGAGGTCATCTTGAAGGGAGGCTAAAGGGTTAACAAAAGGACCTTTGTGAAGCCAACTGTAGATCCATCTTAAATTGCTAGCATTGTGTTTTAGATTAACTTACTAATCATATGAAGTAAACTATAGATAAGAAACTAATACTGCAGGGAATGTGGAAGAGGAGAGATTAGTAGGAGATGGCCCATCTTTGTTACAGGCCTTGGAAGGCACATAGGAGAACAAAGCATCTGGCACTTTGTCGATATGAGGATAGCCAAGGATGGGGAGCCAGTTGGTACCAGCTGTTTTGTTCTGACAGCGGAATAAGGGGAGTAGAAGCTGGAGTTCACCAAAAGGACAAGGTGAAGAAGAGGAGTGGATGAAGTAAACGACCCCTGAAGACCACCGACTCAAATCACTGAGCATGCGCAGTCGGGAGGGACTTATGGAAATGACCTCTTGAAACTAATTTTAATGCGAAGCGGGGACAGGTTATGCCAATGTATAGGCATATTAGGAAACGTCATGTATATGTAACACTTTGCTATATATAAACAGGACAAGCTGCCGTGTTGCGGTGCGCACGACTTTGGTGGGACTACCCCCCGTGCTGCCCAGCGCTGAATAAACATACCTACTTTACAATTTACAGATTGTGGAGTCTGTTTTCCGCATGTCAATCTAGTCCAACACCCCTGCAGTGAGCAGGGACACCTTTAACTAGATCAGGTTGCTCAGAGCCCCGTTGAACCTGGTCTTGATATTTTGCTTTCAGTCTTGGATCCACAAAGTTTGATTTTGCCCATGCTGCTGAGAAGCCTTGAAGAAATTCTGATGCATAAGTCCAACTATGAAAGGGAATGTGAGCGGCCCTGTAAACCATTTTCCTGAAATATCTTCATGGCCCTCATACTTGAGCAGGAGGGAGGCTGACAAGACAGAAAGGAAACTGGCACTTACCATCTTGTCATGCTTGCTTTAAATTTTGCCATAGCTTTAGGGTAAGAATATCCTTGCCCTCCCAACCCTCTCTTGCCATGTCCTCCTCAGAACAACCTACTCAAGTCTCAGATCTCTGCAGGACTCATGGAGGAGGAGGAGGGTAGTTCTCTCTAGACTAGAATTAGTTTGCTGCAGGCTCTGTAGGAAGCATGATTTTATTTTTCCTGTGAGCAAATCAGTCACTAGCTGGTCACTGCAAAGCCTATTGACATGCATTTCAGAACAAAAGCATGTCAAGAAAACATAATAAATAACTACTTTATTACTAGTTTTCTAGTCATAACTCAAAGCCACATAAGGCTCCAGTAAGCACAGACAAGTTCTGATACCCTTATTTTGGTATTTCTCTGTCTTGGATATTTGTTTGACACTTGATTAAAGTAATGTTTTTAAGACACCATCATGTATTCGCTTCAACTTTTTAATCCTGAAACAGAAGAGCATACACAGTTTTCTCAAGTGGCAGAAGCAGAGACTGATTTATGTGCCAATAGCTATCTGGCAATTAATGAACAAGTATCACATCTATAGCACTAATGCATAAGGCTCCTTTGAAAATTTGTGTCCATAATGTTTAGCAAATTGAAACATAACAGTCTTTGGAACTGCCTCATTCCTGAAATGTCAGTAACAACGACATATTTGGGTCTCCCTACCAGTAGGAAGTGAAAAAGTGACAGGAAGAGAGTTGGAACTGAAAGCTTCCTCCTGTTAGGAGAAGGGAAATCATTCAGCAATCCTGTTACTGGTGATGGTCCTTGGGCTAAAAGAGGAGTCACAGCAGCTCTCCCAGCTGCTACAGTTTCTCTTCTGAATTTCTCAGAAGAGGCTTCATTGCTTCTTTTTCAATGATGCAGGAAAAATGAGGAGCTAATGGTCACCACTTGCTGCAGCAGTCTCTGTTAACATTCATGTGGACAGTTTTGTTTATTTCCATTTTCTATTTTGCCATAATAAAGTTGCAGCAGATAGCACATACCACAAAAATACCTTGTCATTGCAGTCCATTGCTTTTTAATTTTTTTTAAAACTAAAGCGTGAAACCCTAGATTTTTTTGTGTTATCATTTTTATTAATTATTTTTGTCTATGTGAACATGAAATGCTCAAGGCTCAGAGAAGAGAGAGCAATTTAGTATAATGCAAAATCATGTAGGTGTTCTACAAAGCTTACAAGCATTAGACCATTACAATGGGAAAATACTTAAATAGGAGGAAAAAAAACCTTTAGAAATTATCTAATTCAATCTTACTACTTTGTACAATGAATTGGACTCAATTTGCTTCCAGTCTCACAGATTAATAAAAATTAGAAAGGAGAACACCCATTTTAGGTCAATTAATCCACATATTGGAAAAGTGCAAGAGAGCCTTTGATAGTATATTTTATAGCAATTCTTCCAGTAATTGCTTAAAGATACACACACTGATCTTAACTGATCTATTCACACACCGCTTTATATGTACAGTGAGTGGGGGCAATCAATTTCATCTTTACATTTAATTTCCAAGTTAATTCTAGGTCTGCACAACTCTATGCTCTGACCTGTATGTGAGCTATGACACAATCAGAAATCCAGGTCTTTGTCAGTGACTTTGGTGCAGTCAGGAAAGCTTCCCACCGATTCCAGCAACCTGCTCACTCCTCCTTTCATTTCCTTGCTTGATACCAGTAAGTGCATATGCAACGTGGGGCTAGAGGAACCTCAGGATGACATCTAATGTGCTGGCTCACCCCTGGACAAGATCAACTATAGCTGTGTTAATACTGGAAAATATTAGCAAATGATGATTCTGTTTCTTTATGTACTAACCTGTTCTAGTACTCAGCTGTCCCTATCATCAGGAAGTTGCTTCTTAACTTTGAACCCCAAACCTCCTTGACTGAAATATAAGCCTATTTTTTGTCCTACCCACCATGAATATAAAGGGAATATACTTCATTTTTGCAAAAGCTCTTTAGTTATTTCAAGATCATCATGATAACTTTTTCCAGTTTTCTTTTCCTAAAGAAAAATGTTTTCTGGTAAATCATATTTTCAAGGTTCATAACTATCCCCAGGCCTTCACTGTTTTGCTTCCAGGTTAGCCACATCTTTCTTGAGAGGAAATACCCCAAAGTGGACATGAAACTCAACATGAAGCATGGAGACATTTCTAATGCTGCATAAAGAGAAAGGTAATCTCTTTAATCCCTGTGCAGTGAGTCCCTCCCTGCCCCTCAGTAGCTTTAAACTGACATAGCTGTGTTCATCTACATAGTAGATAGAGCAGCGGCCCACTGGAAAAAAACCCTCATCATTTGAATAATCATGGAGGGAAGTCTTAAGACTTCTTGTGCTAGAACACAGACATAGAAGACAAGTTACAAGACTCAGCCAGTGTTGCAGACATAAATTGCAGACGAGAGCAAAATACAAAGTATATCACAAAACATAGCAGAACTGAAGTGAAGCATTCAAACTAAGAGATGCAATGACATTTCCTACAAAGACAAGATGCAGTGCAACAGAAAGCAACTAAGAGCACTCTAAAACAATCAGATGGCCAAATACAGCTTCAAAATTTCAGTTTGACTGTGAGGAAGAAAGCTGCAAGTAAAGGTGTCTCAAGCTATGACTTTCTATTCTACTCACTTTGCTGATGAAAGAGGGAATGTTATTTTTACAGCATTCAGTTCCTGCTACTAGACCCAAATCAAACAAGAAAGTAAATATCAGCCCCAAAAAGAAGGTAGGATTCACACCAATCCATAAGAATTATTTTCTTCAGACACTCCCCCAAAATAGTGACCCTTCCCCCCTCAGTTAAGGAAGCATCATACAGTGAATTTCAGGCTTTTTGAAGTAGTAAAAAAATTGAGTGCTGTGAAAACGTCTAGTGGTACCAATGATGACAGCTTATTTCCAGCCTTAGAATGATTAATACCGTGTTCAGCTAATACAAAGTAGGAAACTTCTGCTGTATTTAGGTACCTCATAAAGTTAAGAGATTAATTATCACAAATCTTTCCCAAGTCTTTAAATTTCTTCAAGGAAGAATTCAACATCTGGTTTTCTGGGTTGGAGAAAAGCATTGTGAAAAAGTTGGCTTGTGCCTGGTAGCTAACCATTGTCCTTCCTCCTTCTGTCATCTGTGCTTTGATCTTGGGAGAAATCTGCATACAAGATGGGAATCAGGGTAGTTAATAGACCTTCTGAAAAAAAGAAAAAAGAAAAAAGAAAGAGCAAAGCTTCTTTCTCCCTCTGCTCTATACCTGGCTTTGCCATTTAAGCTATCATGCTGTTCAACCCAGATCAAAAGGTTTCACAGGGGTGTGTGTAACTGAAGAAAGAATTTGTCAGGAGGAAAGCAGTGCATTATTTTGACTGCATAGTTTCAAGTGTCATATGGCCTATACTGAAGCCAGAAAGAATTCTGTCTGAAGGAATAGGCAGGAAAATAAGTAAATTCAAAACAAGGGAAGACAGTAAGACCCTGGATTTGAAATTATTTGATGAAGGATTAATGCAAGAGTGTCATTCTGGGGATTATCTGATGAGTATTTGATGTGACTAATGCTTTCAGTGGTAATACTTGTAATATTACAACTCTATGACTAGTTAGAGTACTGTTTGTTTTCTTATCAGACAGTTCCAAACCCCAAGGAGTTTTCATAATGCTAAACAAACAAGGGATGCACTACAGTCACAGAGATGCTATCCTACCCTACTGCAGTAAGGGATCACCTACTCCAGTACATCCTTCCTTCCTTGCTTCTCTGCCTGGTCTTGCAGGCCCCTGCTGATCTCATGAATGCAGAAGCTATGTACTTCCTTCCACTCCTCTCTTGACTCCACCAAAACACCACAGAAAGTGGTCACAAACTGCCTTTAGTCCCTCACTTGCAGCCCACTACAGGGGGGAAAGCTCAGTCAGGCATCATTATGACTGCCCTGGGAATAAGGGTAGTGGTAGAGGCTCAGCAGGGCTGATTCATACAGACTGCAACATGGCAAAAGTCAGAGAGGACTCTAGTTGTATTAACACATCACGATTTTGACATTATAACATACACTCACAATTGTGTTACTCCTGTGGTATTAATTCAAAGCTCTCCACTATCACAAATGCTTCAAAAAATACTTTATTATTTTCTTTGGAATATACATGTGTGAGGTTTTATTTCATCTGTCTTCGGATTTGTCCGGTTCCACTTCTGACACTTGTTCTTTGCACATCAGTCAAATGTTTATGTTTGAATCCTGGCTACACTCAAATGAACAAAACAGATTAGACCATTGAGAATTACTGCTAAATACCTTAGTAACCTCCAGATGGACTGAAGTATGTCAGAAACGTTACCTGAAACATTACCTGATGAAGTAATTTGGTCTGTTCTGGTCCACTTGGCCTTCCTTTCAGAATTGGTGGGATGTACCAGAAACACACATTGGTGAGTTCAGGCTTCAAAAAACAAAATAAGTTTATTTTTCTGCTTAGGAAACCCCAAATCACAACAGAAACCTCTCTTGCTCTTTGCTCTGAAGTCAGAGGACTTGACATATATTGAGCAGTACCTACATGATTTGTACGCCAAGTAACTTGGATTTTTCAGTAATTCTAAGCTGTATCTAGAGAACTATTGTTCTAACCAAGGTTGATAATTACTGCAAATCAATACTGCTTGTTACCCTCCTCATCATGCTTGCTTTCTACAGAAATTCACATCTATTAGAACTTTTTCCTGGAAAATGCTGAGGACTCTGGTCCTCATAAACCAGAACATTAAAGCAGATGTTTAACGTTAAACTGTTGAGCTGTTATGTCATTACGTTGACCTGACACTACAATGCCACACACCACATCTACTGGCTTCCCTTGGCCATCCCTTGGATGGATGACCTTGTCACACAAGGAAATTAAGTTAGTTAAGCAGGACTTTCCCCTCTTGAACCCAAGCTGGCTACGATCAATGACTACATTGTGCCTCGTGTTTTTCAGTAACTCCCAGAATAACCTTCTCCATAATTTTGCCAGGCACTGAAGTGAGACTGACAGGCCTATAATTATCAGGGTCTTCCTTCTTATTCATCTTGAAAATTGGGATATCGTTTGCCAGCTTCCAGTGAACTGGGACCTCTCCAGACTCCCAAGACTGTTGAAAAATAACAGAGAGATGCCCCATGATAACATCAACCAGCTCTTTCAACACTCTGGGGTGAAGCCCATTGAGCCCCACAGATTTATGTTCATCCAGCTGGAGCAGCAAGTCTTGAACAAGTTCAGAGTTGCCTGGAAGTTTATCATCCCCCCAGTCGTGGTCTTCTAACACAGGGCTCTGATGGTCCCAGGGCCCATCATCGGTGTTGAAGACTGAGGCAAAGGCAGCATTAAACATCTCTGCTTTGTCTACGTACCTGTTTGTGAGGTGACTGACCTCATCAGGTAACAGAAAAATGTTATTTCTCATCCTCCTTTTGCTGTTAACATATTTTAAAAATCCCTTTTGTTGTCCTTCACCAGTGCTGGCCAGCTTGAACTCTTATCAGGCTTTGGCCACATGAATTTTCTCCCTACAGTGGCAAAGAGAGACTCTGTAGTCCACCCGTGTCGCCTGTCCTTGCTTCCAATGTCGATACACTTCCCTTTACTGCCAAAGTTCTAGAGGAAGATCTTTACTCAGCCAAGCCATCCTTCTGCACTGCTTGCTTGACTTCCAACACTTTGAAGTTGCCTGCTCCTGTGATCTTAAGAGATGGCTCTTGAAAACTGACCAGCACTCATGGACCCCAATACTTACAAAAGCAGATTCCCAGGAGATGTTACTAACCAGCTGCTTCAGCAGCCTGAAGTCTGCTCTGCCCATATCCATGGGCAAAGGTTTGCTGGCAGTTTTCCTCCTATTGCCAGTGATTTGAAACTCAACTACTTTGTGACCACTGTGACCAAGACAGCCACCAATCACCACTTTGCCCATGAGTCCCTCTCCGTTTACAGACAACAAATCTAGGAGGGCACCTTTCCTAGTTGGCTCCCTTAGCACCTGTGCCAAGAAGCTATCTTCAATGCGCTTCAGGAATTTCCTGGACCTGTTTGTGTCCACTGTATGATATTCCCAGTTGATGTCTGGGAAGTCAAAATCACCCATAAGGACAAGGGCAGCTGATCTAGAGATATCCTTTAATTCCTGGTAGAGTAATTCATTGCTGTCATTGGCCTGGCTGGGTAGTCAATAGTAGACTCCCACAACACCAGCTCCTTTATTTGTTTTCCCCTTCACCCTTACCCAGCGGCTCTCAACTGTGTCGTCACCAGCTGCCAGCGCCATACAACCCAAACCCTCCCTTACACACAGCACCACCCCCCTGCCTCGCCTGCCCTGCCTATCCCTCCTGAAGAGCCTATAACCGTCCATCAGGGCACACCAGTCACAGGACTCACCAGGTTTCGCTTATGCCAATGATGTTGCAGCTCTGGGACCGGGCCAAATCTTCTAGCGCCTCTTGTCTATCCCTCATGCTTCGTGCATGAGTATAAAGACATTTCAAATGCGCTCCAGTGTACTCACCACATTGTGGAGCAAACTGAAGGACCTTGCTAGCCCACCATCCATGAAACACTGGTGTGCTGCCTTCAGGCTTATCTCGAGCAAGCCTGATTTAATCCCTTCCCCCCTTCAAATCTGGTCTAAAGCTCTTTCAATGACCCCTGCTAACTCCTGCGCAAAGATCCTTTTCCCCTTTTGAGAAAGGTGCACCCCATCTGTCACCAGCAGGCCTGGTGTTGTGTAGTCCTACCTGTGATCAAAAGACCCAAAATTCAGCCAGTGACACCAGCCATGGAGCCAGGTATGGATCAGCTGGGTCTGCCTGTTTCTTCCAACATCATTCCCTGCAGCTGGAAGGATAGAGGAAAACATTACTTGTGCTCCTAATCCCTTAGCCAGTTGTCCCAAGGCCCTGAAGACTCTTTTGATCACTCTTAGACTTCTTATTGCAACTTTGTCATTGCCTACATGAAAAAGCAATAACAGATAACAATCCAAGGGCCATACCAGGGTAGGAAGTTTTCCCGTCACATCTTTAACCCAGGCCCCAAGGAGGCAGCAGACTTCCCTAAGAAGTGGGTCAGGTCTGCATATTGGGCCTTCTTTTCCCCTCAGAAGAGGGTCTCCTATGGCAATGACCCATCTGGGTTTTTTTATGGAAGTGCTTTTGATGCAGGGCACAGGCCAACTTAACCTTGGAGACACCTCCAACCTAGATGAACCATTGCCCTCATTGTTGTTCAGTTCCACTTGCAGAGCCTCAGACCTATTGTACAAGGTCACCTGGGAAGGTGGGATGGTCACAGAGGAGATTTGCCTGCTGCGCTGGGCAGGAACTTGTCACCATTCTCCCCTATCATTTAGGTCACCATGTTCAGTTGGGTGGAGAGAGAGGACAGGGGATCCTCTGTGTCGTGTGTCCTGTCTGCCTGACAGGTCTGTCTGTCCCAGGGAAGGTGGGGTGCAGTTCCAGTAGTCGATCCCTCTCTCAGGCTCCCTGATACTCCTCACCCTACTCACCTCCTCCCAGAACTCTGTCACCAAGGGGAGGAGCCCCTCTCCCTGGGTGCACCTCCCACAGGGCACAGCCTGCAGCCTGGCTCCTGGGCAGCAGCATGTGCCCGCCAGAGCTCTGCCTGGGGGCCCAGCTGCAGAGTTTAGAGAGGCCATGGCTTCCTGCCGGGTGGCTACCATTGCTCCCTGGTCGAGGCAGCAGAGTTACAGCGCCCTTCCTGCACGCCCTTCGCCACAAACTGCTGCACCATACCCTGTTTGCCCACCCTGGTGCTCCCAGGGGTTTTTTTATAGGTGTGGGGGCTTGGCTGCCATTGCTCCTCTAGCCTTGCCCAGGTCTCTTCAGCTGCTGTTGCATGAGCTGCAGGCTCCTGGTGGGTCTCTCCACTCCCCTGAGGTTTCCCTGGTTCAGGAAACCTCCCTGTGCCCCACACTGGAGCGCTCCGCTGCCGATCGTGCCAGCACCGGAGATGCTTGAAATGGGAACATAGATTTTAAGGGGCATTAATATTCAAAAGACTCCAGATTCATCTGAGAACCTGAAGTTCACGTGCTTGCCCCAGCCATAGGGTGCCAGTCAGCAGTACATCAATTAATGTGAGGGATATTAGAACTCACCGAGAGCATTCATTCAGTGGGCAGTTGATAGATGCGCCGCCTTTGCTTACAGATCTGGACCAGCAATGAAACTGAATATACGCTGCTGCCCCCAGTTCCCCCTATCTTCCCCTTTCCAAAACACTTCTAGTATGGAAAGAATAAAAACAACACATAAAGAGCATTTTGGGTGACACGCTGACTTTTATACTGACAGGAAATGTATCCCATCTCTTCAGTAAAACATTGATGAAGAAACAAACAAAAATAAAATAAAATAAAGGGCAATAAGTTATTATTTTCTCTTAAGCCCCTGAAAGCTTGATTTTGATTACAGACAGAAGACCACTTTAATCCTTGCTGTATGTCTACATGTTGTTTGGAGTTGTTCTCTTTCCAAAGCACTTTCCATCAGCATAGCTTTCCTTGCAGCCCTTACAGTGGTGATTTTGAGAAATGAATACAGCTGCCCTTTTCTCCATGCCTTAAAAAGCATGTTCACACTGGATGAATGTTGTGAAGCTTTTTAGCTGCTGAAGGGTCCCATACCGAGGCAGGATTTCAATACCATGACCTATGGTTTTGAACTGACTTCACCTGTTCTTCACCACTTACAGGTTTGACTTGTACTTTAAACTGCTTTTGGATCTCCAAACATAAAGAGACGAGTTAGAAGACAGACAATTGCTGTTTAGCTGCTGTTAGAGTGTTTAGCAGCATGTTTAGCTTCACCATTAGGGGGACAGAGAACCTACAGGTTTTAATTTAAACAGGACACTTAAATTCAAATAATTCTGGAGAGGGGAGATGAGCCCCACAGCCATATAATTTCTAACTCGAATAGAACTCGTAATAAAATGTGCTTCTTAATATTTATATATTTATACTGTCTGAAACAGTGAAGTAAATTTGTTAAGTTTCTGGAATAAACCTGTATTTTCAGAGTCCTAGCCTACCTGGAAACAGGCTGGAACAGAGAGCCTGCATGCATCTGGTTACAAGATTGTAGAAGATCCTAGTAAAACAATATATCGATCACTTTTTAGTGATATATATGCAAATAACTTTTCAGGAAAATTCAGTTTTTTCTTTCTAACTGGAGTTTAAAAGAAAATAAGCAGGACTAAAGATCTCTCCTTGCTCAAAGCCACACCTCCATCAACTGAAGAGAAATAAAGTTTAATGAAGCAGTTAGAGGATCTTTCCATCTTAAAGCCATGAAAATTAACAGCCAGTCAAACATGTGAGGAAGCATCATGTGAGGTTAAAAGTGATTATTCCCCCAAATGCATTTTTCAGGCATTTAATTTTAGCTCTATGACAATATGTTTCCTATTGCTCCTGTGGCTAAGAATGCAGCACAGAACTTAGTAAGCCTAACCACCAAATAAGAAAACCTGTTAAGTTCTCACAGTAGTATCTCATAGGTAAGTTGAGTGTATTTGCCATATAATGTCAAGGTTAAAGACTATAAACCATTACAGATAAATAATGCACCCACCAAAACATTATCCTGTGGCTGGTCTAAATGACAAAATTAGTGAGCACTTAGATAGGCTATAAAATAATTCCCTGTCTGGTCTCCAAGTATCTCCATGAGAGTCTGGTTGCTGCATTTTGAAAGCTACCCCATGCTGAGTATTTGAAGAACTACTTGCATAAGGAAATAGAAAAAAATAAATTTATATTTTCCCTACTGCATGTTGACTTCTCCTGCAAATAAAACTCTCAGACACAGTGAACTCTAAATACTGTACTAAGGCACCTAGCAGCACAAAGGATGATTTAACTTTTTTTATGGTATATTCTGTTTGCCAGGCATTAGTTTGGCAAGCAAGCTTTGCTGTTGAAAGAATGGCAGCTTCCATAGGTATTTTGATGAAAAGGTGAGAGAAGCAAGTTGTCTGCTCTTCTAATTTATACAAAGAGACAATACTTAGAATAACAACTAACCCTGGGAACTAATAGAACCCCTCTCAAAACTTTTCATTCAGGGTACTTCCAAATATTTACAACAACTTAGAAAAATAAGTCTGGGTTTGTTGGAAGAATCCCAAATCAGACACTATACCATATAAACCTGATAATTCTGCCTTTCAATTTTAAATCTTTGTTTATAAATGCATAAGCAAATCTAAACTTGGCTTACACAACCTTGCAGAACTATGCTCTTCTTCTGAAATCCAGAAGTGGGCTCAAAGACATTGCATTACTTTTTAGGCGTTTGTTAAAAAAGTAATGCTTTTCTTGTGTGTCTAAGAATGTGTAGGAGACATGCATCCCTTTTATGTTCTTCTTGAGCTCTCTCTGACTTTTTGGAACTGTTGAGGAGTGGATCTCATCACTGTCCTTGCACACCTTTCCTCTAACAGAGTACACCTGTAGGGTAGGATCTCAGGGAATCTCCTAGGAACATGTTTCTCTGATTTGACACCAGTCAAATAAGAAAGCCTCTCCTCTTGACCACACAATGGTTCTGGAGCAGGAAGCCTGAGAGATATAAGCTCTACAGCAGAGGACAAGGTTGGCTATATAAGCTAATCAGAAAGCTCCAAAGAAAGATGTAAAGAACGGATTCTTCTGTCTGAGTGGTAAGCCAGCTTTCATGCTGCTAGCATTAACGGGACCTCAGACTTGCTCACAGGTGTCACCCAAAGTACATTGTGATAGAAAAGTGGGCCCGCTTGTGTTACCTTTCCACAAACGAGGAAGGCTGAACACTGGAGTGGAGTCCTCAGCAGCTTGTCCACTGGATTCCAAATAACAGAATGGGCCATAGAGATCAAGTGTAATGCAAGGCACTATCCAGATGTTATGCATCTTTTAAGTACTCCAAATTGTTCCCATGCAGATAGAAGCTTATTAAATAGTTATGTATGACCACCAGTTTGCATAGCACGTAATTTGTGCCATATGTTATAGTTATGCTGTTCACCACCGTACAGTGGAGCCTTCCCAGATCAGACTAACAGTAAAAACAACATACCTGCACAGCAGCACTATAGGCTAATTTGCCCTGATTCTGGGATTTAATCTACTTGCATATACCCACACAACACTGTGGTCTACAGTATAAACAGACTCTGAAAAAAGGCTTGCAATTCTAGTTCAAGTACACAGGATAACAAGTCAAGGTACAGAAATTGAGACACATAATCCTTAAGAGGAAAGCACTTCCAAGAAGAAAATTAAAGGGAAAAAAGGGCCAATGGTTGATGAGGAAATATGATATTGTGGGATATTTTAAGCAGAAGCAACAGCTTGATGAAGCTATAACACTTCTGGCAGGAAAACTAAATACATGGAAGATATGTTCAAGAAAAATTTAACACAGCAAGAGGGCAAAGAAATCAAAGAGAGAGGCTGGTTTGTTTTGTGGTGGTTTTTGTTTTTCTTTTTTTTTTTTTTTTTTTTAAGGGGGCCAAGACTGTTTTTTTCTTTTTTTGTGTGTGTGTGTAGAGGTTGGTTGGGTTTTGTTGGGTTGAAGGGCTAGTTTGTTTTTGATTTCTCCAAGATGCCAAATGTCATTGCGTAGTTACAGAAAGCAGGGAGAGATTCAAAGCAGCAGGAACATGCTGAGAATGACAAGAGAAAAAAGATTGTCTACTCTGAAATTAAAAAAAAAATATATATACTGTGTTCTTGTGCTCACATTTCAATGCCATTGAGTTTAAAAGAATGTTTCCTAGACATCATCAAGCCACCACCCCATGCAGCCTGCATAAAATTACTGACTTACACTCATAATAAAATAGGGAAAGATTTGCAACCATCATTAAATATCTCATTTTAGGAATATAAACTGTTCAATGAATTATTCAAGTATTATACAGAAAGAAACTCAAAGAGGAAAAGAAACTTCCAGCTTAGCCTCTTCCCCCAGTACAATTACAGGACAACCCCCATCTGTTAAAAAAGAAAGTAGGTTGATGACGTACAGCAAGTATTATAAAGGGCTGCACTACGCCAGTGATTTTCTATACCATTCTGTTGTTTATTATAGCAGATAAGCTGGTTGTGTTTTATTCAGCCTGTAGTTATACAAACAGTCCTATTGGCTTCCACATGGTTTAATGCATCAGTAAGACGAGCAAGATTTAGCACCATAACAAGAACTTAAAAATACAAAGGGTTATATTCTGGTCACCTTTATGTCAATCCACATTTCACTATTTTCGGTGAAGGCATGATTGCATAGGAAAGTAAGGTTGGTCTTTAGCTACAAATAGTTGGGTTACATGGATGTAAGAAAAGAATTTGCCTCTATATTCATTCTGTATTCTTTATTCACTGTAATCATCCTTTTCAAATATCTTGAGCTCCCACCTCTGAAGTACCAAACAACAGCTATCACAAAGTTTCCTATTTTTACCCACAAAATTAGTCTTCATATTTTGCAGAAATTAGAATATCTTTACAGGACACAGTGATTTCAGTGGAATAAATTCATTATACTTCTATTATACTATCATTGTACTATGGAAGAAATCAATGCTATGCATATCAGCATTCAACTGGTTTTATGTGCAGCAGCCAACATTTCCTTAAAATGGTTTCCCAATATTAGGAATGCAAGCCTACTTATAGCATCTATCTAGAGGTTTTTGGGAGGGGTTAATGGACTAGAGCTCCTATAAACTTCAAAATCTGAAAAAAAAAAAGAAAATCAGACTATTTAGTAAACAAAATATCAAAGTTTGTTAAAGATAGAAAACATGACTATTCTTACCACTTTATAAAAGCAGCAAAACCTAGCTACTTTCCCCCCTACACCCACATACTTATATCAGAGCTAAGAAATTTGTTTAGGAAGCATAATCAACCTTACTTTGTTACAAGCCAATTATCCTGAAACAGGAGGGTAAACTGAATGACAACTCTGATGACAGATAGCAACTCAGGATTCAGATGATATATGCTGCACAGGTAGTGTGTTTAATTTTTGGAGATTAGCTGATGCAAGGAGAACCATCTTAGAAGTGGTATGTGCTATATTATTGTATGAGTGCAGGTAACAATTTTTTGTAAAAAAGCACAACCTGTACTGAAAAATTATATCCTCTTTTATTTTTCTCCAATAGCATCCATTCAGGTATATAGGCCATTCGTTTCATAATCTCAGGAAAGCTGTACCTACAGAACTAATTCCAGTTTTAAAGCTTATGAGAATGCTAAGCATTATGTCCAGAAAGCCTTACATCCACATGCATCAGAGCTTGTGCTTCTCACATACATCAGCAGTGTCAGAAAGGGGATCAAAGGCTCCATAAATGGTGGTACCAGCAGTGGCACGGATAAAGTGGGATATAACCCCAAAAATAATAGAAGATTTTGCAAGTCTGCATGAGCTCAAGAACATGTCAGAAAACCTATTATGCTTTCCTCATATCTCTAGCAAAACTTACCTCTATAATTAATAACGAAGAACTTTCTTCTTTACTGTCCCATCTCTTCCCATGTCTTGAATTCCTATGCCATTTCAGGGTGAAATGGAAAAAAGGGTGCTTTTCCAAAAAAAAAGGAAAAAACCACAAATATAATGGCACTTTATCTGTAGGACTGCTTCTATTTGTGTATGAAACAATCATATATATCCATGTCACTACACAACCCAAGTATTGTCATCCATTAGAAAACTTGCATTACTGTTAATCAGAAGCTATCCAAAGACACTGCAAGCTCTTAAGTGCTTTTGCAAATGTAGATCCTATTCCTGCTGTGGTGGTAATGTAGCTGAAGAACATTTTCTGAGCTTTCTTGGCTCTTCCCCAAACACATATGCAGGTGTTTCAGCAATGTGAAAAACAATTGAACAATGAAAATAAGAAAAGCCCCTATTTCAGATCAACCTGAAATGAAATATTTAAGCATTGAGTACCACAATAATTTAAAGTTACCTTTAAAAATAGATTAGTGAGCTGTGAGCCAACACAGGGTCAACATATTTAATTTTAAAATATATCAAAGCGAAGCATTTCAAATTTTCCTCCATTTGGAGAAAACTGGCTGAAACAGCAGGCCAGAATTTGACACAAATTAACAGACAGTTCTCATTCTCTTCAAAACCAGATTTTTCAGCTTTTTTTTTTTTTTTGGGGGGGTGGGGAGAAGGAGGATATATACATTTCTGTCTTTTATAATCAATATCAATGACAATTTTATGTGAGTTAATGTTGCCAGATTTCAGATAGCATTGTTGAATTCAACTCCACATTAATGATGATAACAATGAGAGTGAAAACAACAACGTGCTTTATGATTTTCAGTATTTCATCCTCCAAATCAGCTGGAATAGTTTTTCCAAAGTCAAATATTGAGAGGAAAAACCCCCAAAGACAATAATGTCATTTATTCTTCTGATTAGCCTCTAAATATACAGGAAGCCAGGTATCAGTTTCTACTTCTCATGCTTTCATGGACAGAAGCAACACCACTCTCAGCTGAATTTTCTTTCTCCCCTCAATCTCGATGCTGTGTCACAAGATATGACCATACATCATATAACTGTGGCCACCCGCCATGTTGCAGAGCAGCAAAACGGGGAGAAATACACCATCTGGAAATGCTTTGGTCTGCCCTGCTTTCTCAAAAATGAGTGGGGTCAAGGAGCCAAGGAGAACTTACAGCGATGCCTTGAAATTTTTGTATTTGGGGCTGGGGGGAGGGCAGGAATCATGTATGTGTGTTGAGTGGTGGAAACTGACCTCTTAAATGCCTAAGACACCTCAACCTTAATAATCAATTGTGCGAAAGAAGATAAACCTTGAAGTAGAGAGCTCCACAGAAAGGAATGTTGCTTTTTAAATACAGGTACTGTAACCTGAGTTCCATGTAGCATTCACAAGATGCTGCATTAAGCAGAGGAAAAAAAAGTGAAGAATGGTGTATCTATCTTGTCTTTTATCACAGTTCACTGTAGTTACATTACATGACCCAATTCCAAGAATGTCTGCTGCTCTCTTCAGTGAGCAATGGCTCTTAAATATGAAGGAAAAGTTTGAGGGAGCTTTAAGCGTGTTCATGCACACATGAAACACAAATGGTGTATATAAATATATACACACACACGTGGTATGTGTTCCTCTTCATTCTTTCTGTCCTACAGAAATACATTGTGCATGACTCAGTTATGTTAGAACACCAGCATCAAAGAGGAGCCCTGTTAAAGTTCACCAACGTTCTGTTGGTTTGGGTCTTCAGCAGGAGCAGCAACACACCCTTCAGAAGGCGGCACCTGTCTTCTTTAATGCATTCGGTTGTGCCACACTGTACTATGCCATATAGGAAACTAACAGTTTTTCCTAAGATGGTTTCATAATACATTCTGATAAGAAGGTCAGTATATGTGTATATGTATATTTAATCATAGATAATTAAGCATTGTACTCAGCAATTTAATAAACAATTTCACTCAGTAGTAAGGGAGAAGCCTAGAACTGCTTAGAACTCCCACCATCCTTTAATTTCATGCATCATCTTTAGAAAAATCTGCTGCATGAAAATGAACACCGGAGCCATTTCATATGTAAACTTACATATACTTTTTTTTAAAAAATAAGAAGTTACTTTAGTAAAAAAAGAGTATTTCATGATGCAGGAGAAACATAACTGAATGGAGGTTTTGATTTAGCAAAACCAGAGCGCACCAATATTTGCCTTTCTGCAGAGGAGAAAGATGCTGCATTTCTGATAGACAGACATGTTAAGGGGTCGCTGTACAGTCTGTGACTGTACCTGCCACTTCTAAAAGCTGTAGTTCCCATTGCGTAAATTTTGTAGCAAAAACCTGAATGTGTGCTGTGAACTCCAGCTCCCTGAACCGAAACATTCCAGCATTTCAGAGTCATACCGCAAGGGGTTTTTTTGCTGAAAAATATTGTGAAAATTAACACTTGACTCTAGCACAGGCTTTGTGCTGCACCATCACATTTGAGACATTCTGCATGTGGTCTGTAGTGATGTTGGGTGACTACAAGAACCCCAAGGCATCAAATACTGATTTGAGATAAAATTACAGTCCTGTCAATTTATGCTCCATGGAGCGAGGGATTTTGGCAGCTACCTGATGCATGTTGTAGAGGGAGTTAAAAATTTCTTTAACCATAACTGACCTGTGAGATAGACAGTCAGGAACCCAGCACTGCCTAATAAGGTCCATTTAGTACATGGACATTATCATGCAGTACTAGACCACTTCACCATACCACTCCAAATAAATCAGCAGATAGACACAACTCCTAGCCAGTAACATAAGTTTTTACACGGGCTTGGAGAAAGGCTCGCAGGCTGTTACCCGTAATGCAGAGGACAATGCACTGTGTTTGGCAAAAGTAAATTTCACAACATGCAAAAGCACTACACTATTTGATGACTTGCATGTAATTGAAATCAGTTTTACTCAGCTTACACTGCTCTATTAGATTACAAAACCATACAGATTTTTACCTGAATACAGATTTATGAGAGGTGCTTATAGGGTGTAGTTATGCACTATCGTATAGTACTAGATCCCAAGGGAATGCTTTCTGCTTTTTCTTTAATTGAACTTCCCTATAAATTTTCTGCCTTTCTATTATTTTAAAGTACGTGGCTACAACCAACCTGATATCATAAGTTTATTCAATACAGACTTACTAGACATGACTGGTATTTTCTAGTTAAACCAGAGACTGTAACACAACAGTCCTATAAATTTAGCTTTGAATGCCAAAGGAAATAATTATAATCTAACCAGCCCAGACTAATATATTACACCACCACCTGAAATGAAAACCAGGCCTAGATAACCTCAACCATTAGGTAACAAGTAGCAATAGGAACTTTCTTTGGAGGAAAAAGATCAGAAGCTGAGGTTTAAAGCAAGCAAGAAAACTCTGAAACTTCAGGCAGAATTCTGGGTGACCTTTTGGCCTTCTGTGTGCAATTTTTTCCCATATGGCAAGTTTGCCTAGAGTGCAGAAATTTAGGCTACTAAGCAGTAAGCTATATTTGCATGCCAGATTGTCAGGATGATGCTCAAGTTAATTATAAACAATGGCTTTGCTATCACCAATTGAGCCAAATGCATGCTTAATTTAATTGAAAACGTCAGGAAAGAAAAATGGTGGTTCGCACACTTCATGACATAACCTGTCAGAGGAGACTAAGAGACTTTTTTAGTCCTTTGCAAAAAAGTTCCCTATCCAAATACAAGTAGTTCAGCTCAGAAGGAGGACTACTTACATGTTCAGAACATACAATGGAATAAAATGAGTAGACTAGGTCTACAGTCCTTATCTGATATTAATCAAGAAATGCAGAAGCCTCATAAACCCTTTTCAAAGGCTATCAGACAAGGTAACATTGCTAGTTAAAAATAACATTTTTATCTTTAAGACTGTGGATGTGGTTATCGCGTACATACACTCTGCATACTTCTTTCTCCACCTACCCTTTCCAAAGAGAATCACGTGTACTGTAATTATCCAGATTTCTCTACTCTGATTTGTTCCATTTTTTTGTATGCATACCAAAGAGCTAAAAGGATATTCTGATTAGGAAAAAGAGGTAGGAGTGTTGTTTATCAAAACCTGAAAACCACTGGCTACTTCCATGAACATAAAACCTCATTCCAGCATCTCAAAAAATAATTAAAACAAACAAAAACACAAACCCAAAAACCAGGCAAGTAAGTATACATTGTCTTTCCCTCCAATGCAATACAAACAACTCGAGTTACATGCCCAAGAACCTAAGATATAATTCTAGGAGGGACAGAATATCCTCTTGGTACCTCAACTAAGCCTGCAACCGTCAGGTTTTTCCTCTGTTTCCCTTAGCAACTGTGGAAGTATTTCTCATTAACCCTGTGATTTCTTTTCTTATATAAACACTTTGGTCTTTTACTCCTTTGTATCTATCCTATTCTGTTAGCACTATTCATTTTCTTCAAGTAGAACATATTTGCTAATGCTCTCAAGGCCACTCCTGCTCCATTTTTACCCATTACCTGCTTCTGAAAAGCTGTATTTTCAGTCCTGAAACCTATCAAAATATCTTTGACAAAAGCCTGCCTTTTATACATAATTATTTCATGGATGTTAAAAAAAGAAAAATTAGATTAGGGCAAATATCTAACAAGCCTTATACTGAAAATATTATTCTGATAAACCAGAAACTAATACTACAAAGACAAATTTTTTTGGTTTGTTTTTTGGTTGGTTTTTTTGGGGGGGATCAGGGGGTGGGGTTGTATGTATACCTATACACATATGTATGTATAGCCACATGTATGTGGTGTTTTTACACGGAATCCATTAGACAAAGATTTTTAGGGTACACATAAATATAGCAGAACCAGTAACATACATGCAGTAGGTTGGATTTCTTAGGAGATTCTTTGGGTACAGCTGTGGCAGGAGGCAATTCTCCCTTTGCTGAACATGAGTTCCCTCTGATATGGGTCTATAATGCTTCCCAGTCAATAAAATCTTGCATGCAGATATCCAGTCATGATCAAATATCCCAAAGTATTAATGCCTCATGTATTAGTCCTGCACCTACAGTTTCACAGGGCAGAGCACAGAGATATTAGAAGTTTTGATCTGCATCAACAACAGACTTTAATTCAATGTATTGGCAAAGGAATATAGTAATTCTGATTAGCACACCCAAGTCAAACACGTAAGATCAGTTGCTGTGGAGCACAAGGTAAGAGCTGAGTATTTCAATGTAATCATCTGCAAGTGTTTTGCCAACTCTCAATGGTGCCCTGGGCAGACGTCCCACAGGAAGCGAGTGGGCAGCATTTCCAGAAAGGGCTGTTTTCAGCTGAGGGTCTCCGCTGAGGCTGGCTGCCCCGTGCTGGCAGAGCCGAGGTCTGCCCCACACCGTTCCGTTCCGTCATGCCCTTTGCTGAGCAGGGGAGAAGTGGGAATACAGTCAGGAAAGGAATGCTTTAACCAGGTGCTGTCCACCACTGCTGAGAAACAAATTGCACGTTGGGTTTGTCTGTACTAAAAGGTCATGATATGGGAATAATTGCTATAACTTCACTTGCTACAACAGTCTGGTATTTACAGTACATACATGTTAGTACGCGCAGTAGCTGCGAGCCATTCCCCAGCTAGACCAATAATGTCAAGGCTGCTAGAAAGTTGATTGAAGTAGCAAGGATGCCCTGAAATGATTGGCAAGTAAACCAGATTCTGTGTAACAAATAGTTTTCTCAGCACAGTCTCTACTATCTTTTGTGAAGTGATTAGTTAAAAGGACATGGAAATCAATATGGGACACAAGAAAGAGTGTGTTTTGTGATAATGTTAGGAAAGAAAAACATCACCTAGAAAAGGATATAATGGAGGTTGTAAAGCATTAGGCCATTAAAAAAAAATTAATCAACAAAATTTACTATCTATATCAGGATGACAAAAAAGTGTTTGCTGCAGTTACTAATTTTGGTAGATGTTGAGAACCATCCTATTATCTTTAGAGCTTGAACTCCATATGTCCTTGAGTATCTGAACAAAACCAAACAGTTTTACATCTTTCTGCTACTTCCCGAACTGTCCCGAGTGAAGTACTGTGCTCCACTTAACACCTCTGTAAGTACAGCAAACCAAGGATACCTGAAAATAGAGAGGGGGAAAAAAGGTACATGGGAAGTCAGCCAAATATATCGTAAAGAATGCCTTCATGAAGAGGAGGAAAAAAAACAATGCAAAACCCAATCCAGTCCTGCAAAAGCATTACTGCTTCAAATAACATTATCATTAATGAGGCAGTAAGAGGGGAGTTTTCCTCCTGCATTTATAGGTACATATCAAACTTTAGTATCTAAGTAAGGAAGTAATACTTGGAGTACCCAATATAAGGAGACTGTTTTTTTCACTAACCATGCAGAGACAGCATAAATAGCTCTTTGCATGTGTTAACTGGTCACAGAGTAGTCTATCTCTTCTCACTAAATGTCTTCCATAATAGCAAAACCTTTTCAGAGCATTATGATCATCACCGGAAATGCAGATTTGCCAAAAAACATATACCACTCATTTGATAACACCCAGATTTTCATACAAATCCAATCCAATCCATGAATCAATATTTCATGCACTCGTGATGTGACCATGTGAAGCATGTATGGTTTTGCTACTTCACCTGTTTTAACTCCATATATTAAAGTGTCCCTACAGTCTGCAAGTATTTGTTCCAATGGCTCCAGCCGGTCAGACAGCTCCAGGCTGAACCCTTCCAAGCTTTCCAGAAGCTGACAGGGGTGGTAAAAGTCCAGGACTTTCTCCATCATAGGTTCTCTTGATGTAACTCAGGAAAATTTCTACCACCTCAAGCAAGAGTTGTTCTGTGAAGTCTTTGCCATTCTTAACTGGTAACAAGCCTAGGCAGAAAGGAGGAGAACATGTGAATCAGTGTTAAACTTTACCAGGCTGGCGAGAGACTGTTTTAGTGACTATAAATATTCTGCTGGGTTTTCCCCTGTACATTCATTTTGCATACGAACAAGAATAGGGATATAACAAAACAGCGAGGAAAGGGAAAAATATGGTTAAGAACATTGGGCCTTAGCCCATGAATGTTTTTGCAACATTCGTAATTATGTTGTGCTTCTTGCTTCTGGCATAAGAAGTGCCACAGAATTACCAGCCTGGCTCATGAGATGGCTTGCCAGTGGGCTAAGCAACCAAACACTTCCTCCACCAAAACAACAAAATGTAAACAATAAAAAACATGCAACTTGAGTGCTGGCCTACAAAGACACTGGTAAAACTAATTGTCTTTGGAAAAGCAGTCACGCTGTGCTCAAAGCATCTTCTGTAGTGGCTGCCAGAATTTCCTCAACTCCTCAGATGCAATAAAAAAAAGTACCACTTGGGAAATGTCCTGCCTTCTGGAAATTTAAAGTAGATTTTTAATTCCAATTCCTTTGAATTTTTAAAAGAGACTATTCAAATGTCTTTAAAAACCTGTGTTTTATAGTAGCAGAATATTTACTTTTACTGCATATAAACATCCTGATTTGTAACTATGACTTCACATTTTATAGTTCCACTTTCAGGCACAAATGACAATAGCCACAAGTCTAACAACATAATTGTGCCATAAATCAGTCATTTAACTGCATTAATGCAGCTAAAAGAAAGAAGGATAGACTTATTCACACTTATTTCATGTACATGGGAAGAGGATAATCTTTATGTGGCTGAAGTTACAGCTGCGCAGACAATTTTTACCTCAAATATGTATGACATTTGGTCATCTGTCCTCTGGGTTTGGTTTTTTTTGGTTTGGGTTTGTTTTTTTTTTTTTAATAAATCTGTTCCGATTTGTCTCTAGTTCTTACTTTGACCATGCAAAGTAGGATTATTACCAGATTTCTGTGGCAGCAAAAAGTCTTGGTATGAATTTATGTTTCAGTGTTTCATTCCTTGTAAGTTGTGAAAATAGTCTTTAGAAAATCAAATACTTATTCTTCTGACGACCTAAATTTAAAGAGAGAGCTTCACTTTTGTTTCCTTAAAGTGATCCATACATATATATATGTTATGTCATCTCTTCTGCTCACTCTGACTCCAAGTGCAATGCACCCATCTTGTGCTCTGAGCCTCTGCTTTCCAATTGATTGCACATTGGCTAACTATGAAAACTTAACAGCGTCACCTGGGAAACTCAACCTTTGGAGAGGCATGGGGAATCCCACAAAAGAGATTTCGGCAGAGCAGTATCAGGAGGTCACTCCTAGGAGTCCACCCCTCTGGGTTTGGCATACATCTGCTCACACTGGAAGGTTCAAATGTCTAAAGAGTCCCAGGCTAGTCAGAGCGCTGCTCAGGCTAGCCAGAAAAAATGGTCCTGCCTATCTCTCTCCCCACCCCACCTGCTTTGATTTAGTAACATTTTTCCCCAAGAAAAAATACTCAACCCTTAATTCCTTTCTAGAGCCAGATGCCTGTATCTCCCCCCCTCAAAAGAAAAGTCTGTATCAAGCTCAGAGAGCAGAGAATGTGGTGGCATCTTTCCTTTGTTTGGCATTTCGGTGAGTAGATGGTAGAAGATTTGTTTTTAAACCTTCCCTCTGCTTTATTCCTAGTCAAGGGGTGAATCATTTGGGAAGGGAAGCAGGAAGACTCACACTTTCCCAGTCACATCAAGGACTGTTTTTCAAAGGGTAGGGATCCAGGGCACTGCTCTTGCACCAATAACGATTTGTGTGTTTATTATTAAAACTTACCTTACCCATCTGCTTTACCAAATTCATTTTCCATATGCGAAAATCTTTTCTTAAGAATATCTCTAATATCTATAAATTCAGTAAAAATATCTGTAATATCTGAAAGACTAACATATCTGTTTCCTTACTTGCATAATTGACAGCAAGCCTATTCAAAGATAACAACCTTTGTAGTTGAGGTCTTAAGCTTGCTAATGCAGTTTAGGATGGAAATATGCCAGTTGTCCTTGCCATGTTAGTGACAGACAGATTTATCAGGCTGGGCTAGAAGAACTGGAGGCTCCCCATTGCTGACAGACCTGCTTTTTGGGTTCATGTACCAGGAAAACAGCTGCATCACTGCAGAGCGTCATTCTCAGTCTTGTAGAGTAGCTCACATCCCAGCACTGCAATATCTACATCCTCAGCTTTTTCTTCTTCATCCATACACACACTGTCCTATGTTACGGTCAGGCATATGTGCACTGGCAGCCATTGGAAAGAGCTGGTCCGGGGGCAAATCTGTCCAGCCCTTTTTCTTATCCTCACACTGCAAGAGCAACACACAGTGATGCTGACCTGCAACTGTCTCCCCCTAGGCTGGCAAACAGCCTGATTCTGGGAGGCTGCAATGTCATGTCCACATGTCTTGGCATGTGCATGGCCAGGCACAGACAGACAAGAACCAAGACTGTGGCTGGCAGAGGGGCAAAGACAACAGGAGTTTTCTACAGCTGAAAAGGTTGGACTACCCTGTTAGGCATTATTAATACTTGGCTAAGTAGCAAACTCAGCTTAGTAGACTGCAAATTCTTGCAGTCTATCTTGGAAACTGTTCTGGTAGGATTGAAGCTGGCATGGTCCTAGTGGGTTGCTGCCACCAAAGAGGATTGTTCTACCCCTGCCCTCCCCACACCTTTCCCAAACCTTGGCTAAACGTTTCCAGTGTCAACACTAGCTAGTATGTGGCATGTGGCCATGCAGCAAGATCACATCACTGATGATCACCAAGAAACCCAATCCTTGGGCAGGGTGTGGGTGTGCATAAAGCAGAACCATGGGGTCGTCAGCAGCTGACTCAGCTCCCTGCACTCCAGGGCTGCTGCAACACAGGGCTGAGGAGAGGAGGAGGGAGGCAGGGCCATCTCCTTTGGCAGCAGCACAGACTTTGATCAGCTGTAGCCAAATACAAAACCACACTTCCACCGTACCCAGTAGAAACAAAGATATGGTTTTCAAGATTAAAGATATTAATGCATTTCCCTTCAATTTCCTATTTGTTCCAACAGGTATCTTTGTTTCTATGCTCTATCTGCTCAATAAATGATGTAAAATAATATCTTTCAATACTCAGTCTGGACTAATGAGGAACAATAAAAGGCTATCACCACAGCTTCAACAGGATTCAACTATTTTCTAGTTGTGAATCAGAAAAGGTTAAAGAGTTCCTTTTGCTGTAAATTTCTCAAGGAAAAAATATCAAACCAACCCACCCAATAGAGGGATCACTACACGTGTCAACTTTCAACAATTTTTCTCTCCATATCTTACCCTGTTGGCAAAGCACAGGAGGTTTGGTTTGTTTCCTCTGGTTGTACAGCAGGCATAAGAGCTTGGTCCACAAGCAGTTTCCCAGGCTGCGTGCATAGCAATAGATGCCACAGCACTGTTTAGATGTGGTAAGTACAAACCACGACTGTTTTGATGTTGAAGTATTTACTTCTAATCTGTACTCCTGAAAGAGGTCAGAGGGGAGAAGAGGGCACCAGTTTACACAGTCAAACTTTAATTCAGCTTACTTAGGTGACCGCGTTACCTTCTGAGAAGTCCACTGCTTCTAGGCTCTTTCCTTATTCAGAGCACCTAAGACACTTAAAATCAGGCAGCATCCATACCCTTCAAAGGAAGGTGGAATCATGCTCCATGTGTTATCTATGACTATACCAGTTTTATGAATGCTTTCTTCTCTGTTCCAAATTACTTCAGTGTAACTACAATGACCTTGTGGGAGTTATTACTGAACTTGTTGGGGAGCCACTGATGTGGCCACTGAGGAGCTTTTCCCTCAAGCAATTAAGCAAGTCTGACAGGGCATATCCTTATATTAATGTCCATCAGATGACATCATGGTGTTTAATGAAGTTGGGGATATTCTTCAGTGAAATTCACAATTAAAAAAAAGAGGTGTAATGGTCTTAAGCACTGAAGACAAATTCTTGAAAGCAATAATGATGCAGAATTTTAGGCAAACATTGGGTGCATAAATGAAATTTCCACAATAAGCACTGAAGTTTATAATCCAAATTAAAGTACAAATCAATGAATACAAGGGCACTATTTAGCTTTTCAGAGTTTTGCTTCAAACAACAACCTAACAGATATACGGGTGACTTTCAGAAATAAATTTTGCTTAAGAAATTTATGACTTTAGTGGGTGTGGTGGAAGAAGTAATTTTTTTTTTTTTTTTTATCAGTTGGCTGTTTGGGGTCTTTTTAGACAGAAGCAAGAAATCTATTAAAAACATAAGTCACCTGAACTTGATCACCTACCTGGTTTTGCTACTTTCATCTCTACATCATTTCACAGTATCAGAAAGAAAAACAACTAAGACCAAATCAGGTTTTACTCTAGCAATACAGACGATGCAAAAATAATCTGTGTTACCTGCACATAGTTTAGGTAATCTTGAGAAGTAATAATAAACTGTATTATTTTTCTTGCTTGACTGAGTGATACAAGTAATAGTGATAATTTTCTAGTGAGTCTTTAATACTAAGTAGATTCCATAAAATCATTATTTAATGACATCTTTAAACTTACTTGCCTTATTAGCAGCTGTCTTGCAGTCTATACCTGTACTTCTCTGGAAGCCAGTCTAGAGCAGGAAATGGTAGGAGCCACGCACACACTGTTTTGAAGAAGGGGCTGAATCCTGCTTTTGTTTTGCTTTTACTGTGGCCAGAACCACTCATTTTTTACAGAGCTCTCACCTGTAGAAAAGCTTCCTTAGCACTCTTCTTTCCTCAGCTGCCCCCACCTTTTTATGTTTAGGTAAAGATAGTGCCTCTTATGTGTTGTTAAACAAATATTTGAAAGTGCAGAGCCATCTGTAGCTGAAACTTAAAAATACTGAGTGCTTTCTACTCTAAATGTGTTCAAGAGGAGCTGAAAATGTTCAGGGATCCAGTCCTGCAAAGAAGACTGTTCCCATGTTTATGAATGTCTCTGTTCAATTTCTTGTTCTACAGGCATAGCTCCCATGACCTCAAGCATGGCCACTTGGACTGAGACTCTTCACATGGCATTACCTCACTTTTACTTGTCCGACTCCTCAGAAGCAACCCTCAGTCCTGAATTAGGTGCCAACTCCTCTGATGAAGAGAAGCTGCATATTTCAGGTGGTGTACTGAAAAGCTAAAATAAGATGTGGAGAAACAAGTAAAGTAGTTGGAAATGGAGTGAGGCATCTGCAATAGCTCCTTTCGTGTGCAGGTCTGTCTAGGTAAGAGATTGGCCTTTTGTGATGGCATAACGACAAAAATACTAAAGACTAAATGAAGATGTTATATAAGCACCAAAGATGAAACCTCCTGGAAGCCTTAAAATTTGTTCAGTCTCTAGGGCTCTGATGAATCATTTAACTTTTGTAAAGTTCCTACTGACTGGTTTTAGATATGAAGAGAAATACCTTTCTCAACATGCTAGATTTTTAATATACCCATGGTATCAGCAGATTCATTATCAGGTAAGTATTAAGAGAAACATATTTACCACTAAACCATAGAAACAGAATGTCAGTTACAAGGCACAGCAATTTATTAGAGTACCTTTTGCAGTAATTACTTTTTGCTTTGAAAAAAAAGGACTTGCATCTTAGACATTAGTGAGACAAAGAATCAAGTAGTACGCTGTGAAAAGAAGCATAAGCCACTTTCTCTTGAGGGGTATGATTAGTATTTCACAAATTCAAAATAAGGACTATATCAATTCACTTAGTTCTGTTCCACTACTTATTTATGAAAAGGAGAATAGAAGAGACTTGGAAAAAGTTTCATGTTCTTTTTCTTTTTTTAACCCCAGCCTCTTTCAGTGAGCTATATTTCTCACTGAAAAATGGAAAATGTTTCTTGTCATTTACATCTCACTGGTTTCTAGATATTTTATAGATGTTCTATTTACTTTCCCATTGATTTGTCAAATGTTATTAACTTCTTAAATGTTTTTTTAAACTCACTGCGGAGAGGAAAGTTTGCAGACTTTTACCCTGGCTGTGCAACTTAAAACACATGCATGGACAGAATCATGGCTTTTAGGTCCTAATTGTTTCTTCTGTAACTATTTTTTATCTTGTAGCAATATCTGTATGCCAGTATAATAATGCTTATTAGGTATGCTTGCGTTTTTGAATGGAAGATGGTAACAAACTGACTCTTGCATAGAGTTTTGAATTTCTTGCTCTCTTCTCCATTATAATTGAGGATTACAGACAATTACAAAAGTGGTTTGGTTTTTTCCCCACTAAAAGTTTCAGAGAAAGTACATCTGTTACTTTAAATCAAAAACTTCTCCCTAAACCCCTAACCCCCAACCCCCAAAATATTTCTTTTTTTTTTTGCTGAAGTATCTCACAGTTTGCTTAAGCTCCCACTCTCCTCCATGTGCAGGCTGCTTGTCTAAACTCCAGCCCTCAGAAGATACCACTCTCCTGCCTCATCTTTCCTTGTCTGCAGTATGAGAAGTACATTTATGAGCAGTACCTGTCCTACAGAGGACTTCAGGGAGATGAGGAAGGCAAAGTATAGTTTCAGAGAGGCACAGCAATGTTTTGGAGTAAAGTGATTTGGATTTTCAGCAGAAGCATTTCAAGTTCAGGATCAAAAAAGTCTAGGTTTTCCATGAAAAGCAGATTTCTAGAGGAAAAGCCAAACCACTTTACTGTGGATGAAACAAGCTATATGGACTAAAGCATAAAGATTCCCTGGGCCAGCCAGCTTTGTAGCAATACTTAAGAGCCTTCAGATAATTCCTGAATTAAGCCATAAGTTTTATTTCAGAGTCCTAGCTACCTCCCTATGAGTAATTACATAGCTCCATGAAGTTTCCCTTACCTTATCAAATCATAGGTTGAAAAAGGTAGTGTTGGGATCTAGATGTAGCTTGAGTGACAGGGGCACCAGGAGAGGTGTTTTTGAACAATGTTTGCTGGGTTAGGTCTTGTTGATATGCCCCATTCTAGGTTCGAGCTTATTTTCTAAACATAAGCTGATGAAATGCAACTGAAACCTCATATTTTGCATCAACCAATTGGCAAGCTGACAATGCTCTTTCTGACAGTTTTACTGCATCTTTACGCAAAAATAAGTGAGGTGAACATCTTTAGATACACATTTAATTATTTATTTCATCATCATGCTATCTGTTGGCATCAATTGCCACCTGCATGCAAAAAAGCATCTGTAGGCACATTTGTATGATGTCACAATTTTCCTTTGAGTTGGCTTGGAAGGGAACTGTTTTAAGAAGGTTCAAAAATATGTCTGTAGAAAAAAAGAAAAGAAACCAACATGCTCCCTGTTATATGTGCAGTGAAAAAGTGTTCTGTCTGGCAGAAGTTGCCCATGCATTTTAAAACTCATGGATTCTACACATGCAGGTTTCGTAGATTTTTCTTTTTTTAATGTAATCCCTCAGCTAGCATTACCTAGTTTCTATTAATTTTAGCAGAAAACAGGTATACAAATCTAAAGATGAAGTGTTTGCCATTAAAGACTGTCCAAAATTAAAACCACTAAAATTTACTTAACTTTAACCATTGACCTTTTCTTTCATTAACTTTGCTCTCAGTTCTTTCTTCCAATATAAATTTTATATAAATTATATATGTCTATATAAAGCCAAGTCTTTCTGAACTTCACTTTTTTAGAATTTTTTCCTTGAAAAAGCTATATGAAAAGCCAACTACTCTTCAGCAAGAAATTTTGCATTAAGATTATGAATACCAATTTTAATATTAAACATTGCTAAGATGAATTTAAAACTGTGGACAAAGACCTAAAAGTATTAAGTGTCAGATTTCTGATGCCTAGATTATGAAATGTTTGACTTTAGCAATTATAAATGTATAGGCTAAATGATCATATAGATTATCAGCAGTTGAAATTACATTTCATGTCATCAGGAGCGCAACTAATTTTCTCTGAATTTGTAATATAATTTTGATCTTACTATTGCTTTCATAATTTGACAAAACTTCAGGAGACCAGATCAGAACCTCCTAAAAGATTTACTCCCTTTTCCTCTGTAAAGTTAATTTTCACTGCACTTGCATCCCATCTCTCAGACAGTATATTTACCAACCTAGAGATGTGACAGCACAGTCAGGAGTCCAGCTGGTCCTATGCCGGTGTGTTGGGTGCTACACAGCCCTTTCTCTACCCATCCAAGCAAAATGCCAAGCAAACAGATGCCTTGAATTCCCCTGAGCATAAGAATACTGCCAAGTTAGCATGGCTGGTTTCTCTTGCACAGATAAAGAACAAGGAAAACACACATGAAAGGAAGCATATGCTGTTCTCGAGACCCTGTTTTAAATGGGATGAAGCCTCTCTTTCATTCACTTCCAACATAAGGCCCTTTCTTTACAGCTTAGGAAATCTCCTGCTATCTTTACAACTGGAATAAAGCATCAGTAGCATACCTGCACGTGTGAAAGATAAATGCAAAATAACATCACAAAGCTTTCTTCCCTCTGAATTCATTTGTATGGAAGGAACTTGGTGAGTTAAAAGGAAAGCACTTAGCTCAAAATACTCATCAGATTAGACATCATTCTTGAGGCACAAACTTGCATCCCATTTAACATGTTCGAGGGAGGCTGGGAGGTCAGAAAAAAAGTTTTTAAAGTGGCTTCTCACTTTCAATTTCCTCAGGAAAAAAAAGAAGACAAGGACTGCAATAAAGCCTGTCACAACAATTTTGGAAGCTGTAAAAGCTAAGTTTGCTTTTTAACAACTCCTTTGAGCACTCCATGTTCTCAGCAAGGGTAACTGAAAGACAAAGCTTTTACAGCTTCCAAAATGCTTGTCCCTGTTCCCTCTTTGCATAGATCAAGGACAGTAAGAGGGTAATTACTGACTCCCTGGAATTATACAGCCCACCAAAAGCTTGAAAATTAGTATATATGCCCTTTTTCTGCCTTTACACCCTTTCTTAATTTGCTAAAACAAATGAACCAAAGAGGGCTTTTGAAGACATTGGCACTTCAGCTTTGTCAAACACTTATTTTACAGAAGTTAATTTTTTCCCTTTGATCCTCCTTTTTAGATTAGCTTCCTGCAATGCTCTATAAGGACCTAAAATTGGCCTGCTTGACCACAAGAGGATCATCCTTGCTTAAATACAATAACTTTTGCAGAACCAGAGAAGGTAATTGCATCTACATTGTCTTTTCACTATGCACCAAGGAGTGGACTCCTTCACACCTGCAGTGGTTCAGGCTTCTGCCTTGCCAGATCTTCGATTCTCCCTTGGACAAGGTCAGACAGTACCCATACTGCAAACTGGCTGCTTTGCCTCCTAACCCAACACCCATCCACAAGCTTCTCCAGATGCTAAGTGTGGTCTCACCTACCCTGGAACACCCCTAGCACCTATCTGCTTCTCTCGTTACACCACCACCCCAGAACACTCTGCAGAAATCCATGCCAGATGCTTGATCTAAATTGCTGCCAGATCCTGCCCACTCCTCCCTCTCTTCCTATTGCTGACAGGAAGGTTATAACACCATGAACGGGTTCCTTTCTGGGACAGAGAGAGGACATGGGCAAGGCTGCTTCCTCAGCTCCAGCAGCATTTTGTGTTACTTTGAAATGACCACACAACTATGGCCTATGATTATTTCAGGTTTGTGTAGAAGATGAATGTCTCATGCATGCACATATGCAGAAATGTCTAGAGAGCACACGGTTATAAGCAACGTGATCTACAGCAGGTTTCCTGGCATGATGATGCCCCCACAATTTAGGATAGCCTGATGCACAGATTATTAGGGACAATGGGAAACTCAGCCCCGTTCTGGATAAAGGCCTAAAACCTCCTCAAGAGCATTCCATCTTCAGTGTGAGCTAAGGCTCACATGCATGTAGCTTCTCCAACACCTGGGCATGGTGGAGGCGGTTTAACAGACAGCCTTGGCAACTCTTACACTTTCCATGTCGCACTATTCAGTTCTCTCCTCAAACCTGGAATTAGCTGCAGGATAGGGCTCCCTTTTCCAGCTGGTTAGCTGGCTTGATCTGTTAAATGCCTCATCTGGAAGGTGTTATGACACTTGTAAAGCCATCACTTGTTGCATTTGCCATTTTGTGTAAGCAATGGCCACAGAAATAAATAGATGCAATCAGACATAATATATCATAGTACTTACTTTGTTTTAACTGACAGCCCCTTAGAAACCCTACTGGGTTTTTTTTTTTGTTTGTTTTGGGTTTTTTTAATCTAATCTGAGACTAGGACTACCACTAGATAAGAATAATTATTCTAAATCTATTTGCAGAAAATTGCCTCTGACCTGAAATTTGTAATCTGCAATGCAGAAAAAGTTGAAATCTTTAGAAAGTCATTTGAGTGACATACATACATAGGTTCACTTTTGATTCATGACTACAGATCAAGCCCATATGAGGTATCTTGCTGTATTGCCTTTTATGCTAGTATCCAGAAAACTGTGCCATTAACAGCAGATCACAAAAAACAGAGGATGGAAAGGTTCCTTTCATTTCTTAAATATGACCCTCAAGCTTTGATGAGATAATCAAACCTCTCCACACAATTATGTCCTTGATAAAAACACATGAGGCATTTTTGAACTGATACTGGAAACGCTATTTCAATAAATCACAAAAGGGGAGCTCTCATTTCTGCATTACAACAAGGTACTTCAAAAGCAACCCAAACCAAACAACAGTAAGCATCCAGTGAAAGGCTGAAATATGGAAAAGGAAGCAAGCTATAATTATGGGTGCCCATACCATACAACACACAGCCAATGCTCCAAAGCCACCCAAAAAAAAGCCTCCAGAGAATGCTGAACAGTTAATATCTTTCTGCTGAGGACAAGCATTTATCCCATCTGTGAGACAGATCAGTCCTGCGTAGGCTAATAACAATTTGCCTCACCCAGAAATTAAATAGCTTTTGTTATAATCACTGGGAAATGTTCCAGAAACAAAATAAAGGTTTCCAACTTGGGGCGAGGATGGTAGGTGGAAGGGAAGAAGAGAAAAATCTGGGAGAAATTGAAACAAAGCTCCATACCCAAATAATCAAAGAGTAAAGTAGAAATTGGTTGGCTAAGTGAACACTAAAAGGCAAGATACAAAACAACGTGCAGATTTGAACAATAGAAAAGCAGAGTGTACAGGAGGGATAGAAAAAAAAACCAACCTTTATAAGTGCAGGAGGATCACATCTAGGGCTAAACACATGTCAGACATCTCAAAACACCAGTGGGTTAGTAATAAGAAGATTGGCCTCCAAAAGAATTATTAAATCAAATAATTATGGTTTGTAAACCAGGAACCAAAAGGAGCCCCAGCTTCAACAGACACCTCTTACACCCCAGGGACTTTTCTCCCCCCCACCCTGTTCTGTGTCAGCTTCTCCAAAGGGCAAACAGCTTTCCTGACTCCATGCTGGTGGCGGCAGAGGACAGGGCACTGGGGGCCCTCCTCCTCCAGGGATACATCATCTTCATTCCCAGGGTGTTCCTGGGGTACAGCCTGACTCCCCCCAAAATCAGCTCCCTAGCTGATGCTATGGGTCATGCAGAGAAGTGAAAAGACTACAGAGCTGCTCTCTTATTGATGCACTGAGCTATCGATTCACACATTTGTGGAGTTTTAAATGGTGTAAATCAATAATTGGCCCATAATTGAGTTAGGCGTGACAGAGGCAGTGCATCTTCAGAAAGTCCACTGGAGAGTGACACCTAACCCAGTGGTTTGGAAAACCAGTACTGCTTAAAAGTAGTGTGCACACTGGATGCCAGCGGACAGCATTCCTCTCCTTGCTGAATTAAAGCCAATTCAATCAGCACATACCTATAAGCAGCTGGAAACAACAAGTAAAAGCCACTAATCACCACACATTAGCAGAAGCTAAATAAAAAGTGGGCTTTATAATAATACAAACTTAACAGTGACAGCAGCCAGAGAGACATGAAGAAACTAATAAATAAAGCATTTCTACAAGGGAAAACTGCACATTTTCCTGTGGTGCTCATAATACTCAGAGATCTAGGAAAATTTATACAACATTTTACATAAGCCACTTACGCCTCCAAGTTCTTATAACTACAATAATTTAATACTTTTTTTCCTAATCATTGGGATGATACAGCTATATTTCAAATCGTAGTTTTTTAAAGTAGTAAAACCCAAGTGACATTGTAAAACATTTTTCATGCTTAGAGTAAAAAATGCAGCATTGTGTGTTGTACTGAGAAATATTCCTCACTCAATCACATTAAGTCATGCAGTTAAACAACTTTCTGTAATACAGCAATAGCCATAACACTTTTGCTTAAAATAGGCTTTGAAAGATACCTGAAACCAAACAAGAAACAGGCAATCTACGTTCATCACAGAATGAGTTTCTCAAGTTGTGCAAGGCAGCAATTAGTTTGAATAATGAAAAAATGAGGTCATAAAATAAAAATGATAGTATTCTAATATTTAGATAAACAGGTTTTTAATTTAAAAATTTAGTAAACATGTTTTCAGACTGAGTTTTTAATAAAGTGCTTTATTTTGTTTGCTTTTAATTTTTTCATAGAAAATTGAATGAATTAATGTTCATCCCTTTTTTTTATAAAATTGAAATAATTTATGTTAAATTTCACTCATGATTTTTTAAAGATTGCGCTTTGACTGAAAGCATTTATTCCTATTCTGGGAGTGATATTAGAACAGATATAGGAGAAAAAGCATAACAAAAGTAGAATGAAAAAGGAAAATATCACACCTTTCATAAAACCTTACTTAGAACAATTTACTAAAGTTCTTTACATATTTTGACCAATTTCAGTCATTTTATGGTTGAAATATATTTTGTTACAATCATACTCAATTTCTAAACACAAAGAAATTTTAAAAGAAACTTATCATTTTGTATTTCTTTTTTAAAAGCTTAAGTTAATATTTTTCCCTCACATAAAAAACCCCTGATTGTAATTTCTCATGTGTTTTATCTTTGGTCAACAGCTCTAGTGTTTTCATTGATAGTTCTTACTGAAGTGTGCTCAAAGACAAAGTACATGAAGGTGTCTCTGCAAGACTGTTTGACAAAAACATATCCAACTGATAGTACAACATGTTCCTGCACTGTTTACAAAGTGGTTTATATAGTGTTTTATATTGGTACTACTCCTCTAAGTAATATTGACTCCAAAGAAGCACTCCAGATTTCATTTGGCAAGTATAACCTGTAGTTTGCTTGGGTAGCATTCATTTTTAAAAGGATATTGCCTCTGAACTTTTATTGGGCCCAGAACAGTCCTTCAAGACCTTTTATCATAGAATTATTAAGGTTGGAAAAGACCTCCAAGATCATCAAGTCCAACTGTCAACCCAACACCACCATGCCTACTAAACCGTGTCCCAAACTGCCATGTCTACAGGTTTTTTGAACGCCTCCAGGGATGGCGACTCCACCACCTCCCTGAGCAGCCTGTTCCAATGCTTGACCACTCTTTCAGCAAAGAAATTTCCTGGTGTCCAATCCAGACCTCCCCTGGAGCAACTTGAGGCCATTTCCTCTCATCCTATCGCCTGTTACCTGGCAGAAGAGACCGATACCCACCTTGCTACAGCCTCCTTTCAGGCAGTTGTAGAGAGCAATAAGGTCTCCCCTCAGCCTCCTCTTCTTCAGACTAAAGAACTCCAGTTCCCTCAGCCATTCCTCATAATCTTTGAGTGATAAAATTAAATCAACAGTTATTTATTGTAGCCCAAAACAAAGATGACTTCTATACTTTTCTCAATTGTGTTTAATAATCCAAGACAAACTGAAGTATTTGGCTAGTGGTCCAAATAGGGATTGGCACAGAACTGCAATGCCTCCAGAAGAGACTGCTAGCTGATTTACTATGGTCTTGCCTCTGTTTTATTCCCCTCCCCGTTTGCCTTGCTGAGCTGTAACTCTAGGATAGACTGAAGGAACAAGTGTCTCACATAAGGCTCTCTGAGGGTTTGTCTGAGAAATAATATAGCAGGTAAAAAAGTGTAATGGAGAAAGAAAGCTGGACAAGACATTAATAAGTTGGTATTTTGTGTCTTCTCTGATCTCTGTAAAAGCCTTTGAGATGCATTTAAAGCCATGATTAGAATCAATTAGGACTTAAAAAAAAAAATATCTTTTCAAGCCTAGAGCTCCCTTCCTCCCCATTTTTGGAGGATGCCAGAGCAGGGAGTGGGAATCTATATCCATGGGAACACTTACATGATTAACCTCAAACACATGCACAATTTATTTTAACCAATCTGTTCTGAATAACGGTCCAACCTGATCTGACACCGTGTTGGTATCAACATGCATACAATGTGTGCATTGATAGAAGAGGTTTTGTTGTTCTTAAAAAAATAGAGATAAAACCAGGAGTTGTTCTTCCCTTAGTTATTTGGGGTTGGGGGGAACAATCACATTTTTGTTTCTATCTTCTTTTCCAAAAGAAGCTGCATTTTAAACCAAAGCATTTTATTTATGCTGTTGGAAAGCAGAGCTATGAATGTGCAGGTTCTGTCCACACCTCACACCTCTTAAGGAGCATGCCACACACCATCTCTGGTCTAGAAGGGCATTTGTCAGGCATTGCTGCTTTAGGAAGCACAAAGCGCTAAACACCTTTGTCTGCTGCTTCTTATTTGCATATTTAGAAAGGAATGAGCCCAGAGACTTTTCTAGGCCCACTTTCCTGATTTTCTGAAGAGTTTACAAAGCATATTTTCCCTATCATGCTGTTTGGTTACTATAACTATAACCTTATAAAATGAAAGTGTAAAATATGACATAAGACACAATATAACTATATGTATATTAATACAATACTAATTATAAATGTATAATATACTCTGTATTTGAAAGCATGTATGGCCTCTTCCCCTTTTTAATGGGCAAGATGTGCACCTCACTCTCATAGTAATACAACTACCTTATTTCAAAGTGCTTGTTAGCACACAACTGATCAGACGAGCTGGAGGGCACGATGGCAGTGGTGAAAAAATGATAAAAGAAGTTCATGAGTACTGAAATTAACCATGGAGTGAAACAGTTAAAGATTAACTAAGGGGAGAGGAAAGGGAAAGAGTTCTCAAAATACGAATGTGTTGCAGTTTGCTCCTGCTTTCCCTATGACCCAAGTGATCAGACCTTCGAAATCCTTTCCTTCTCGCTTAAGTGTATTGGGCTTACCCCAGTGCTTTCTAGGACTTGAACCTAAAAATCTGTCCAAATTTTTCCCCCTATAAAATTTCAACCCTAGAGACATCCAAATGAGCAAAGCATTTTTGTTTGGCTAGATTGTAACTTTCTGTTGTGCAGTTATTCAATATAATGTTTCCCTTCTTCAAAGTAATACTAATAAGCAAGTATTAAGTAAGTATTTGGGAGCATGCCTAGAGAGGAGAAATCAATAAAGTTTTCTGGGTGTACCCCAAACACAACCTGATTTAGTTTCTTATACACCACTTCAGGTGGTGGAGGTTATCAAAGAATTGTCCCCTCTCCTCATAGATCTGTAACAAACAACTCCGAGAGGTTTCTGCTCCAAGAAAAAAAAAAAAAACACAAAAAAACCCCCAAAAAAAACATGAAACCAACGACGATAACAACATTAGAAAAAAACCACAGGTAGACAGAAAACAGCCTTGGAGGCAGAATCTGGTCTACTGAAATTTAAAGTGTGATGGAGTAGTTATCCCAATTCCAACATGGTAAACGATACAGCACCACCTTGTGAATTTCCCCTAAAAATACTCTTGAAGAGACACTAAAGGTACAGTGGAAGCACAGTGATCAGACTTAGAGCATGACTAGTAAAATGAACAAAAGCTCTCAAGCTTGATTCAAAACACGTATGGTTGATAAAATCCGCTTAAAAAAAGTTAGGTGTCATTCAAAAAGCATATGGGAATTAATGAAGACCAGAAAAAATTACCTTTATGTATATGAAATAGGCAAACAAATACTGTGAGTGCTACTAAAGTCCTCCATCACAGAGTCTGCCAATAGTTGTTCTAAATAACAGCCATACCTTCAAAACAGCTATATTTGTAACCTCACTGCGAATAGACCAACCCTGCAGCAGTGGAGACATTGACAGCATTGACATCCAGCTCTGAATAAAATGACAAAACCTTTCTGATGTCTCCTGCTACTTCAGTCCAAGAAAAAATACAACCCTTCTGGAGACTGTCAAACAAATAAAATGTAAAGTCACTGTTTCCCTCACACACACAGAGCACCATCACCAAAACGCAATTTAAATAGACAAATTTTGTACATTGAAATAATTAAATTGGGAGAAGCCGTGATGTGACTGCAAATACACAAATGTGAAAGTTCCTCAGAATAATGTAGCTTACACCCTTCCCTTTCAATAAAGTTATGCCAACACAGCCTATATGCCACTGAAATATCAGGGCTAGAGCAGTAGAACTTTAACAACCTTATTTAGTTGTGTCTAAAGATGAAAATACAGGCAAATAATTTTTGTAGAGCTGGATCACTTCATTATTAAATGAATATTGCTTTACCAAAGAATAAACCTTGCTATTTACCCTTCAATAAAATACTCCACTTGTGGTAAAGGTATCACCAAAGAAGAAAACACTGGCAACAGCTACAGCTGCTCTTCTACTACCTATAAGCAAAGTCAGTGGGTCAAAAAAAAATTAGCTGAAAACTTCCATGCCTTCTCTGCCCTTTTTATAGCCATGAGGTTTTGGTTTTTACTCTGGCCACCAAAACCACAGAGTAAGTGAAACAGTAACTTTACTAAGAGGGAGTAAGAATGAAGTTGCTTTCTCTGCATTCATTTAACAGTAAATTTTCAAGATTCTTATTCAGAGTAGTTCAGAGTAAGGTCAAAAAAAAGCATCCTCTGGTTTAAAAAGATTCCCAGAGAGCTTCTGGTAAGTAGGATACTTCAAGTAAATACAAAGATTTAAATTTTATAATCTAGTAAAAAATGGAGACAACAAGCATACCTTTGCTCCCCTCTCAGAAAAGAAGTTTGCTATTTTTCCTCTTTTCCCACTATACATTTTCTTTCACTGTTTCAGTTTAATTTTGCACTGTTACAAAAAAAAAAGAGATTAATATACACTGTATGAGGTGGAAGTTTTTAACAATATTTTGTACAAGGACAAAGCACTTTTAGTATTCTTTATTTCTGTAGAAACGTTTCACATAGCCTAGAACTACATTTGCCGCCCCCTCCCCCTCCCCCCCCCCCCATGCCTCCTGTGTCCCTGTCTTGCATACAGTTAATTTCTCAGGTAACTGTCCTCCAGCATCCTATTTTCATTTCAGCAAAACCCACTGTTGTGTCTCCTTTGACCCTTTGTCCAAGTGCCCGTACTACTTCCCATCTTCTATAAGTTAGTAACTTTTCACAAAACATCATACCAAATCCTGTACTGAAGTCATCGCGATATATATTGCCTCAGTTCCTTTGCCTGGATTATTGTTTTTCAAAAAAAAAAAAAGATAACAAGCTCCTGGTGGTGGACTAATGATCCTTTTTACACTGTTCTCCATGCCTTTACTCCTATGTTCATAATTTGCATTTAATTTTTGTGTGCCATCAAGGTCAGACTGAAAGGCCAGTAGATGCCCAGAAAGTGGATCAATAATATTGCCACCCAACAGCTCACGGTAGAGTGAGGGATGTATTTAGATGCACTTAAAGTCATAGGACATAGAGGGTGCTGTTGCACTGAGCATCTAACAGTGGTCTTTGCACAGCTCTGGAATAAGGCATATATCTTTACTGGGTCTTACAGCTGAAACTCAGGTTATTTACTGTCATTTGCTAAAACCCAAATACTATTAAAAAATTCATAGCTCGCTTTAAGTCTTGTAAAAGTGAGGATGAGCCAATGGCAGCTTCATGGTCTCAATAGCAATCAAATTTCTATTTTATAAGCCTTCAAGTAAAACATTCATTTCACTGCCTGATACCAGCTGTAAGTTTTAAGCATCATGGGAACTATAAGATTAACTCTTCTAACAGCACGGAGACTTTTTTTTGGTCTCCTTTTTTTAACCATGAAGAATAAAGAACAAAGTTGGCAGTCTCCATTTCTCTTGCAGGAGTCTAATATTATTAATATGGAGCCAGACTCTTTTCAGTGGTGCCCAGTGACAGGACAAGGAGCGATGGGCACAAACTGAAGCATAAGAGGTTTCAATTGAACATGAGGAAAAACTTCTTGACTTTGAGGGTGACAGAGCACTGGAACAGGCTGCCCAGGGGGGCTGTGGAGTCTCCTTCTCTGGAGATATTCAAATCCCACCTGGATGATGTCCTGTGCAACCTGCTCCAGCAGGAGGGTTGGACCACATGATCTCCCAAGGTCCCTTCCAACCCTTGCCATTCTGTGTAATACTGCCCTCAAAGCAGGGAAAGGTGGCAAGGGAAAGTAGTCAGGCTCATAGACAGGTGACTGAAAGGGAAGAAACACTTTTAAAGTATTCTGCAACATGTATTTTGCCCTAAATTTTTAAGAGAGTCTAATTTTAGCTTGAACCTTTCAATAAGCAAGTTACTACTTTCATTCTGTCTCACGCAGCTTTCTGATACATTTCTTCTATATCGGTATTCCAGTGAAGAAGTACAAAGGGACCCAATTGGCTTCTGCTGGCAAAAAGCTTTCCTCTGTTTCTAACCTTTGTGGGTGGAAGATGGCTTAAAAGCGGAAGAAATAAATACTCAAAGTCCAAACACCTGTGCAATTTGTAGAAGTCCCAGCTCTCAGAAGCTTTTTTCTGGAGGGGGTGGAGAAGGCAGAGGAATAGGTTCCCCTTTCTTCTCCCCCTCCCCACGTGAAACCCATGGCTGTGAAGGAGCATTTGAAATATATAGCTGGTATATCTTAAAGGCTAAAAACTAGGTAGCAAGTAAAAAACTCATTTGAACATATACCTTTCCCTCCTCATGATTCTTGGGTTGGCTTTATGACAGTCAGGTAGGAAAAGCTGCTATCTGAACATTAGACTGACAAGACTGAAAATCCAACCCTCATGCTATTAATGGATTTTTTTATTGTTGTTTAAGAATAAAAGATTCCATCTAATATAAGCCTTTTTTTCTTTTAAATCCCCTGAGTAATGAAAGTTTATGTTGCCTTTACATGATGTTTTACAAATTTTAGCTTATCCTATTTTGACATTGAAGATTTACAGCACAAACCTCACTTCAAAAGAGAAAGGTAAAGACTGTGCTATAGTGCTCACAGCTCTTCTCTTAGGAGCCTGTGGTGCTGTTATGAGAGAGCTGAGAACATTCTGGCTGGATAGATTATCACACAAATGTGCTATCCTGAGTTGCTCCCTTGGTAGATATGTTTTGCCATGAAGACTTGCTAGCATTTGTGGGTTGTTTTTTGTTTGTTTTGGTTTCTCAAGAAAAGGTAGATGAATGCTAGATGAAAAAGAGAAAAAACATTTTTTAAGTAGCAGTTTCATATTCTCTTCTGTACTGGTGTAGATATAAAGGACCAACAAAGAGGCCTGACTGACTGATGGTAAGAAAGATGAAGTACAGAAATTGACTACAGTAGTCACTGAGGGACTTCATGCTTTTCTGAAAGGGAAGCGGAAGAGAGCTTGCCTACCAGCTGCCTAACCTGATCCGAGAAGAGCGGAGAAGATTACTCTATTGCACACTTTTCAGTAGGCACATACTTCAAGCACAGAGCATTTTACCACATTCAAGAGGGATATAAATATATTAGTGTAATTTAGATCACAAGCTCTGTGGGACATGAACTTCACCTGTTTGAGAGTCCAGCCCCTTGCATCACACATGACTCTGACAGAAATCCTTTGCAAACCACGCTGCAAAAAAATGGGTGGATAAAAGAGATTCGGTTCAGTGGATTCAAGACCAGCACAGTCATAATACAAATACAGTGCTTAATTTAGTACAAATGCAATGCCTAAGCTTAAATTCAAATATTTTAAAATGTTAAAAGATTGATTATTTGATCGGCTCCAACAGCAGGCTCAGCTTGGCGAAAGGAAAAGCAAAGGAAGTGCCTGGCAACTCAGAGTTCATCACTGAAGGCAGAAAGACAGCAATTTCCTTTATGACTTCTTGAAGTATACATTTGATGTCTGGTTGCTGGGAATAAGGGAAGGTGAAAGATGACTCAAGTCTAGAGAACTAGTTGATTATTAGTTTATATGGGGACAGCTGGAATGAGGAGCTGTAAAATTGGAAGATTGAGGTTTATCCATCAAGGCAAAGGACCAATTTGCAGTGTAATAAAAGAACACAAATGGCTGTACAGACAACAACTCAGTAATAGTTTGTTACTGAGGAACAGCCGTTCAACACACTAACTAGCATTTATGAGCTTACAGATACTTTAATTACAATAAGCTGACTCACTAGCACCTATGCATTCTCATCTAAAACAAATCAGAAAACAAAGGTCAGGCTAATATATGGTGCTCTGAAGTTCAGCCAAAGGCTTTGAATCATGGCAGAACTATGTTATTCTGCAGTTCTTCCTCTAGGAGCCTACAGTTCTGTCAAACAGCTACATTTATAACCACCTCTTTTCACCGATGCGTAACTTTACCACAGACATTTCTCTGAGAGCAAGTCAGTCCAACTGGTATAATCTTCTGGAGCTCAGCTTGACCTGGGCTGGAGACCCAGCAAGCGGAACCAGGTCACCAGCTTGTCTTTGCCTCTATGGTGAGAGGAGATGGATAAAGCAGACCTATCTGGGACAACAGCCAGCCTTGCTTGACATCCTCTCCCCTTTTCAAGAAGTCCTCCCAGACTGTCAATCTCTCCCTAACCTTTTAGCCGATCATTGTCTTTTGACCTTGGCTTTTGTGAATAACCAGGGTTGCATTGCTCTGTCTGACATCCTATTTCATTTGAAGTGGTGGACCTTGCCAGCACTTCAACTTTCCATTGAATTATTTCAGCATCTTCTGATTGATTTAACTGCATTTCACATAGTCTACAATTATATCCCAGTTCCCCAGAACTTGTATCCATGATACAAGTAGTTTCCGCTCATGGTTTTATCCCCTCTACTTTGTTTTTATACATTTGTGCCAGCTATACTTGTAGAATGAAATCAAAGCATGCATATAGCATAACTATGACCTGTGATAAAGTGTTTTAAGCTACAAATAGAGACACCTACAAAGAAAAAAACACCGGAAGATACCCCACAAGTGGGATTGCCCTTCTCCTTGACCCCCCCCAACCCCCCCCCCCCATACTCTGGGATTTGACAAGAAAAAATGTTGCGGATGGGTCTTTTAATGTCCATGAGAAACTGTGAAGGTAGGATACCTGGAACAATGCCTGTAGAGAGTTTTGTCATGGTATTACATTGCTATGGTAACAAAAACAGCTATAGACCTAATTTGAAGAACATTTCTTTGTTCTGAGAAAACTTGCCCATCTTCTACTTGTTTTCCCAGCTCCCTGAAATTTATTATATAGTGCTTCTGACCAAACACAATTCCAGTAACTTAAAGAAACCTTTCAAAGTAATGTATGAAATTGAAATGGGAGGTCACATTTAATCACTAGACCTCAAGAATGAGGTATAAAATGAATTAACGACTTAAGTACAGGAGGAGACCCTGCTCTTCAGAGGGTGCCCATATAGCACACAAAACAATCGCCACAAGGCTGAAGCTAGAACATTTGCTACTGTAAAATACAAGCATTTCCATCAATGAGGGCAGATAAACATAAGAACAGATTATGGCAAGAGCTTTACCATTACTTGAGATATTTTTATTCAAAGAGAATGACTTTGTAAGACACAGGCTGTAAGGTAGTCTGCACAAAACTGCGTGAAATTTTATACTGGCACTACTGAGGAAGGAGATTTTTAAGGTTTATTATTAGCCACCTGACTTTATGAAACATTTCATATTTTACCAACTATAGCAGAAAAGGACTCGCTATGCCTGTTTAGAAGTAGTAGACTGTTTCCTCAGCCCTTAGCCACCTCAGGAATAGAAGGAAGAGTTTGAGATCAGTGTCCTACCTAAATGGAAGGGAGTACATCTTATTCTCAAAAAACCCCAAACCACCCACAAACCCCCCCAAAACTACCTCCTTGCTTGCAGAAGGGAAAAAGCACACAGAGAGGCTATTTTTCTCTGAGAGAACACCACGGTGATCTTGTGCTGGAAGAGCACCTCAGACCCCACCTGAATAGATTGCTTCCCAATACAGACAGCTAAGTCTGCTGCTGCTTCTTCCAACACCTGCAGTTCACTTCCTAGAGCATACAGATAAGATACACCAGTAAGCCCAGGAGTGTTCCTAGCCAAAGGATGGCATGTGAATTTGAATAGCTGTAAAATATGATATTCCCCTCCTCCTCTCCCCCCACTCCCCCCACTTAAGGGCAGCTCAACAAATGCACCTGGAAATAATCCTCTATGTTAAGCACCTTCCAGTAGCTCTAACCATTCTTCAACTGTATATGCCTTATCTGAACAGGCAAAGTAAACATAATTCCCCAGATTAAACCCTCCAGTGATTTTTATTCTGGGTGCAGAAACTAGTTTGGATAAATGAAAGAGAGGAGAGATATCAAAGGAAAAAACAGAACAGGAAGGCAAGGATAAGAGGAGAGAAGAGCAGACAACCCAAGAGGCGAAAAAAAAGACAGTCCAGACTTCAAAGCTGATACTAACAGCTTGATATCACCAGCTACAGACACTAGTTCACGTAAGGATGGCTCTGTCACTCAAAACTCCTCATCTTTCTTCCTAGCAGTTCTCTGTGGGGAGAGGTGGTTTGCTAGGGAGGAGGGGACAGGGCGTAGTGTGCTGGTGGTGTCCTGATACCTTCTTGAACAGCACACTCCTCATGAGCCTGGGTTACCTTGCAACTGACAGCAGTAACTCAGGCAAAGGGCTCAGCGATAGCCCAGGTCCCTACCTGGGGGAAGAAGCAAGCCAGTGGGAGCTCCTGCAGCCACAGTCACCATGTCATAGAATGGTTTGGGTTGGAAGGGACCCCTAGAGGTCATCTAGTCCAGCGCCCCCTGCAGTGACAAATTTATCTGGATCAGGTTGTTCAGAGCCCCGTCCAACCTGGTCTTGAACGTTTCCAGGGATGGGGGCTCCACTACCTCCCTGGGCAACCTATTCCAGTATTTCACTACCCTCATTGTAAAGAATTTCTTCCTTATATCCAGTCTAAATCTACCTTGTTTTAGTTTAAAACCATTACCCCTTGTCCTGTCACAAGCGGCCCTGCTGAAGTTTGTCCCCATCTTTCCTCTAGGCTCCCTTCAAGCACTGAAAGGCTGCAATCAGGTCTCCCCGCAGCCTTCTCTTCTCCAGGCTAAGCAAGCCCAACTCTCTCAGCCTGTCCTCATAGGAGAGGTGCTCCAGCCCTCGGATCATTTTAGTAGCCCTTCTCTGGACCCTCTCTAACAGTTCCATGTGCTTCTTGTGCTGAGAGCTCCAGAGCTGGACTCAGTACTCCAGGTGGGGTCTTGCCAGAACAGAGTAGAGGGGCAGAATCACCTCCCTCAACCTGCTGGCCACATGCTTTTGATGCAGCCCTGGGTACAGGCTATGTCACCCTGGGACCTCCTGCTTGTCTCAGCCCAGGCTTCTCTGGCATCAGGGTTTCCGCACCCTCTCCCCAGGTTCCTCTGGGACTGGGGGTTTACAATCCTATTGGTCATGTTGGCCGCTCAGGGAGAGCCAATTCGAGCACAGGCAGCAGTAGCAGGTAATTTGATGTGCATAGGAAGAGAGCAGGATGAGCAAAGCAGGTGCCAACTCCCACTCCCAGAATGTACATCCTTACTTGCCTACTTTATACAAGATCCTTTTGCTACTTAAAGCAGCCACCACAACCTTCATGCTTTTCTGAGTGGTAGCAACAACAGCAACTGGCTGCAAACCCTCCTGGTGAAGGGGTCCATGCTACATACAAAGTTTCTCAAAACAACCAGAAAATAGTTTTCTAAGAAAAAGCAGAGGTTCCTGGTATTTCCTAAATTCCATATTGGTTTACTTACCTCCTGGTGATTCTCCTCAAAGTTATGGGACATCATGCCCTTCTTTCTTCTACAGAGAATCGAAGCCATGTTGGCACATTGAAACTCTCTTTTTATAACTTACTGTCAGCCAGTCTTAGCGACACTAGATCACCCAGTGTTGATGGCCCATCAGATTCAGCCTTCTCCAGTTTGAAAGATAAGATCTACTGAGAAGGAAGAGGAAGGCCCAAGAAGTATAACGAGCCTCATGGTGCAATCAAATAGTCTCTCCCCACATTTGTATCAGGGCAGCATCTACTGCTGTTTTTCAATCTTGTGCTGAAATAGGGATGCATAGAATGGTCTCAGCTACCAATAAGAAGTAAGTACCCCTTCCTGCCCTTGCCTGACAATTTATAAACAGGCTAAATCTGTTAAATGTGTAAATAGGCTGTCATTGCCACACACCTGCAGAGCAAGCTGTAATCACCTGAGCTGCTCGGAGTTCTGCAGGCTGCCTGCCTCCACCCCAGTCTTGTGTTGTACTTGCTTCTCCCAGTAAGATTCAGAGCAAACAAACAACTAAACCCAGCAAAGATTATTGATGGGAGAACAGACAACATTTACTAAATCACACATTCTTCGGGGCTACCTGGTTCTTTGTGGCAAACAGCTCATTTTGAGAATACTCAGCCCCCTGCACCCCCCCCCCCAAGAGTAGTGCCTAAGGAAACCCAGAGATATCAAATGGCAACCTGCAGTTTTTCAGCTGTAAACAGAGTTTACTTTCCCACTTATATTACTGTTGAGCAAGTAGAATTCTTCTCAGAAAAGTGCCCTAGTGTCTCTAGGTCTACCCCTTTCTTATAAATAATGCTGACATATCCCACCTAATTCAATCCAGTTGTATTTTTAAGTGTGTTTCTGCACCCAAAAGCATTTCCATTTTTTTTCAGCTGGTACACTAGAGAAATCATCTTCTTGCCCTACAGGTTTTATTTCATGGCTGCAAGAAAACCCCTAGCATACTTGCATGCACAAACAAGCAGAAAGTGAGTCTTGCCATACACGAGGCTGTTTAGTTCACCAGTAGGGTTCACAGAAGGTGGCGCAGGCACCCGGGCTGGCCACCCTCATTACAGTCATCAGACAAATAGGTGCTGTGTGTGCCCAGCAGGAGACACACGGCAGCGCACAGATAGTTATGGAAATGAAACACTCTGCCAAAGACTTCAACCTGCTGTCAGCTCTGGCGAGATAACGCATAAGCATAATTAGATTTTCAGCGGCACAGTCTAGTTAGCTCTTGAACTACCATACTCCTTCTCAAGCAGAAAGGGCATCTGATTGTAACTATGTCAGCACCCAGCGGCTTGTGAAGTGCAGCATTGCATTTTAAGGGTCAAGCAGAGCAGGGGATGGCTATGCCTTTCAGGTAGGGTATTGAGTGCTCCCAATATCCTTCTGATGTGATAGAGAATGATTCACAACAGAATTAGCTCCCATGGTTTATGAAGTGAAATCTGCTACTAAGCTGGCAAGTATTCTCTGCAACTTCAAAGGCTCTGGTAAGGTTAGAGAGGTAGAAGGCATGTGTTCTCCTTAGTCACAGATCACCAGGATTGCTTCATTCCTCTCTGCAGACCTTATTTCACCACTGGGTTGCCCTTCCAGGTCACTGCCAGGGTGCAGTCCACTTTACTTAGGTGCACAGGATGTGGCTTGTTCATCCCTCAGCTTCTCGCAGGAGATGCAGAGCAGTGGGAAGCCAGCTGTACCACCAGCTTGCTCATCAGCAGAGGGGCTTTACCCCCACCCCAGGTCTCCCTTCCCTCAACTTTGGCTTCTTTCAACTGGAACCGAGTGGAGAAAGAGCACGTACAATGCGGTCAGTCTCTTCAATTCCATAAAGCTGTGCTGTCCAGTATATTTCATTAGAGCCTTCATCTGGCAAATGATACATTTTATTTTTGTACCTGACATGAAGCAGACTCTACATTCTTTACATGAATGGAACAGGACGCCAATTTCTTTTCTTTAGGAATGTTACAAAAGCCTCTATTACTTTCATATCACAGATCCATTAGTACTGAATTTTAAAAATTCTGTGTTATTAAAACCAAGGCATTGGCAAACCACTTTTTGTATTTCAACAGCTAGTTTTGATTCAGATAAGGAAATGGGACATGATAGTGCATTCTTGCCATTTACATCTGAGCATGCATAATAAGAAGTATGCATTTCTTCTGTCACAATTTGGGGAAAAATAACAGTCTTTGAAAACACGTTTGGGGTGGAAATTCTAAATATTCAAATAGCTCTTGCAATTGGAATTATTCTACCCCGGGCTCTGTGGTCCAACTTCATGTTTGAAAGGGTATTTATTCTGAGTGCAACTTGCACCTAAATAAAAGAGAAAGCAGAAAATAAAATCAAATGTGATCAAAGGTTGATAAAATTTGGAATATTTAGTTTACAGACAAGACAGACGTGATATTAGTGTACAAGTATATAAAAAGGCAGTTAACCACAGATTATGACCATTGCAATTAGTCACTGCAGGCAAAACAAAGCCATGAAGAGAAGTTCATGCAGGGTACACACAGGTATACATTAGGGAGGGAACTTTACTCACTGTAAAGAAATGGAGCTGCCAAGCCAAATTTCAGGCTCATGATAATTAAAGATATTTCAGGCTGGGCCAGACATCCAAAGGTGGATGAGGAATCAACATCCCACCACCACCACCCACATACAAAATAGGAGGAAAGAATAAGTCACCTATTTGCAACTTCGGAATAGGAGAGTCAAAGTGAGTCACAAAAAAAAAATCTTCCCCAAAATGAAAACAAACAAACAAACAAACAAACAAAAACCCAAATCCACCCAAACCCACTTATATAAGTAAATTGCTTTCCTAGAGCAACAAGGATGGAGAGAAAACACAAATGAGGCATGACTTGCATTGCTTACTGAACACATTGGTCGTGAAAGATACCTAGATAATTCCCTGATGAAATATCAACCTGGCTTCAGGCTTGCGAAGGAACTTTTCACAGTTATGGTTTGCTTTAAGCTAGAGCATCACAAAATAAATGATTTATGAGACTTTCAAACAGGAGACCTGTATCTGCACTTTATTATTGCAAAATATAATATGCACATTCAGGTAAATATTTAAGTCCCATTTTAAGAAAGAAAACCCTAAGACACTTTTTTTTTTTTTTTTTCCAAAACAGTATCTGTAGCTTTCAAAATATTCTAATAGTTTCTTGCAGAAGTTAACAAATCTGCCTTAACTGGAACTTCCATAGTTAAAAAAGGGGGTGGCCTTTTTTTTTTTTTTTAATGCCTGTATTTTAAAAGCTACTTTATGGGGTGGAAGGGAGTGAGAGTGGCTTGTCCAGCCCTAGGACAGAAGATATTTGGAGGTAAGACATCCTCTAGATTACTGATCAGCACACATTCAATTCACTTTCTCAGTCACTCTGGCAGAGGATGGAAATTAAATTTGGGTAGGTGGGTAATGACTCAAGATTACCCTTTCTGAATTTCATCACAGACTTCCAAGTGCCAGCTCACCACACTGTAATCACACTTGATTTGATTCTGGGTATGTTCAATTGGGTTGTGCAATAACCTTTGGGTTTATTTATAAAATGATATTTCTGTTGCAGTTTATTACAGTACTGAGACAAACTCTTGGGTAGAAAACAATTAAAGTCTGCAACAAAGTTCCTCAAATCTGACAGGGACAAAAACCTCCTTTTTCTTCAGTAGAGATGTTTCAGTCAGACCAGGGAATCACGAGGAACGGGACATTCTAAGGAGACGTTCCTCCAGAATGAACTGAAGCTTTGTATAGAGATAGTAGTGGAAACAGCCACAGCATCAATCAAAACATGCTCATAATCTTGGGGAACTCTTATCCAAGTAGAGTAATGTAAGCTGGAGTCCACAAGTGCTCTAGTTGAGATATGTCACACGGCAAAGCAACTGTGCTGGTGTGGAGCTAGAGTCCATCGCTTTGAGACCTGACTGTAGGGCTTCCGCAAAGGTTAAAAATGAAGCGCAATGTTGAAAACTCTGGGAAAGTAGTGCTGCATCAGCCAGTGTTTCACAAAGGATCCAAGTAGTGGAGAACGAGGAAGACTAATTTTGCTGGAAATATATTTTGCAATGAAATTAACATCTGAGATCAGGAAAACAAATTCAGAAGGAATGGAAATAAGAACATACTGTTTGGAGAAGAAATACAGGATGGTAGTGGTTCCAAAAGCAGAACAATTTCTGGAGTAAATAAGGCTGGACTTGTACATCCTCTCCCAGTGACTGATGGCAAAGGGAAATGTGTTTTATTTTCATATGCTGTAGCTGACACTTAAAGGCTCACTACAGAAACTTCAATGCTTGTTCAAGCTGAGAAGCTAGACATTATTGATAGCTATTAGATTATTTGTTTTTCAAAGTCCGGAGTTTGACCCGCCTGAAAAAAGTCCTTCAATTTATGACATGCTGTAGCAATTCGCAGAATATAGACATGTCGGCTAAGACCTGGCTATCTCACACCAAAGTCTTATCTGAGAGACGCAGAGTGAGGTGCCTCTCTGACAGGAGATCAATTTTACAGATATCAGTTAAATGGCATCAACGTTTTCTCAATTCAAATAGCTGAACATAGTTGATTTTTATGACGTGTGTGTCAAATGTACAATCCCTTCTTTTGCTTAGTTCTTACCAGGGTCAGAGAAAAGATGAGGAAAAAAATCTGGTAGGAATTGATGCCTGAATAAGCATCTAGGATGAAGGTGGAAATGATATTAGAAGGGTGCAAACTCTATGTGGAGTTTCAATTAACATGAACCAAAGTAGAATTGGTTCAGTCAGAAGTAAAAACTAATCAAGCTACAACCATTATAAGACATGCAGATTGTCACAAGTTCACAAGGTGAGTGACAAATTCTTGTTAGATGTTAAGCCTGAAGATCAAGATACATGTCTGGCTGAAGGAAATAAGGGGACTGAAAGTGATAGCACCACTCTTGATTATTCACAAACCTCATCTCTGAAAGAAACATGTTCCAAAGTACTGAGAGTGACATAGAATTGCTATGCCAAGATTTATCAAGTGACAGAAACTCTCCTGGCAGTTCCAGCAGCACAGATGAGGGCTGGAAGATTATAAAAGCTTAGATTTGGTGCTTCATTACAGAGCTCCACTATGACAAAAAGGGTGCTAGGAATGGTGATTTAGTTCAGTCAAACACGTTCTTCGTCACAAAATTGTGCATGGCAGCAGAAACATTTTGGGAACATTCGAAAAAAGTGAAAAATGTAAAATTTAAATAGCTGAAATCTGAAAACCAGAAGCAATCAAAACAGAATATGATATGACTGTTTCTAACCAACAACTCTATCATGTCCGTGTGGGGTGGGAAGCTGGGGGGAATCCTGAACTGAGCAATCAAAGTAAATAAATAATGAATAAAACCCCAAACTCAAACGGGCCAAAATGGATATCAAGTCAATTTGTTGTGTACCACAGGAAGTATTTTTTAAGTCAAGTAGACACATATTATGGAAGAATAAGGCATCATCTTCTCAAAGTTCAAGAAAAGGTGAAGGCAATAAGTGAGTCAACCATTTTGCCCAGTGAGGCTTGAGACTAACAGTGCAACCAGAATGGACTGGGAAAGGATTGCCCCCGGGGCATGAGATGCCCAGCTGATTATTATTCTGTTTTTATATATCTTAATAAAATCTGTTTTGTACTGACTATTAGTTGTTCCTGGAAGAAATCTGGAGGTCACTACACCTTCAGTACCCATTGCTGTATTGTGCAGAGGCTCACAGCTCACCATCGCAGCCCCATACAGCCGAGGCAGGGAGCAGCCCAGGCTGAGGGACTGCAGAGCAGCTCCTTAGTTCAGCACAACTCCCACTAGAGGTGGGCTCTGCCTCAGCAATAATAGCAGACCTGAAGAACATTTTCACAGGTGCTATTTCGTTTGTAATGTTAATTTACTGCTAGCTTGAGCTTTCAATTTCCTATTTTAAAACACAAATTTGGGTAGTAGCTGGCAAGCTTCTTAAATTATTCTTTCTTTTTTTCTCCTTCAAGTCCGTGATACCACAACTGCCTCTCCCATTTAAGCCAATGACAGCTTGACTTTGCAATGATAAATTTCTCCAAAAAACTTTCAAAGCCTCCACAAGCTTCTCTGACGTACAGATTAATTCCTTCTTTCCTGTGCCAAATTATATAAGTCACAGTGGCTTAACCAAAAAGAAGAAAAGACTTGCACTTTCTTCTTCATAGTCTCCCATTATTTCTCCCACTTTGCTCCAGCTGTCACATATGCCCTTCCCAAACTCACCGACCCCTGCTCTTAGTAAGATGCTCCATATGGGCTAAGGATCACTGGAGTAACAAAAAGATTGGGAAAAGTTTGCACAGCAGCAAGCTGAATGGACATCTTACTATCTAGGTCCTGCCCTGGTTTCTTCTCCCCTTGTCTGTGTTTGAAATCCCACTTCACCAAGTGGAAAATTAGGAGGAAATTTAAAAAAGACAACACACAATATAAAGCATTTGCTTACCTTTTGTGTGTGCAGTGTAGGGAAAAGACTGTTCCATTACTTTGGATATTAAGCATCTGGGTTCATCCTATTTACTGATGACAGGATGAGATGTCATAGGCCTATAAAATGAGAATGATGTACAATAAAAGTTGCTGTTGAAAGGTTTTATATATATATTTAATATCTAGGTAGGCTTGCTAATGCAGAGGAAGAAAACAACTATTTACCTCTGTTTATTTCAAAGTAAATTATAGGAGACTATGGCAACAAAGACACACTGTGAGTAATTTCTCAACATCAGATCCAATCAATAAGAAATTGGGTTTGTATCATAGGAAACAAAAGCCTATGGAAGCAATGGAAGTGCATAGAAGGACCACAGATGAGATGGCACTAAGCTCTTTTTCACTGGAGTAAACAGAGAGAAACACAAACAGTGCTCTTAGAGTCACAGGCAAAAACATTTCCCAGAAATTGCTATTAGGTCCTGACCTTCCACTAGGACAAGCCAGCATGTGATTCTGTGCTCAAGGGACCATATAACAATCAGATGAAGCAACACAGAAATTTCAGGCTTTTCAAAAAAAAAGAGATGTTCATAGCCGGTAATCCACCCACATTCAAAAGCCCAGCGAGGCTGCCTGCAGAACGTACCTGGTGGTGCATGTGGGCAGCCAGCCTGGCTGCTGGCTCCTGCAAGCAGTGCGCTGCATGAGAGGAAACCCCAAACCTCAGATACTTGCCTGCACTGGTCTGCAAGAAGCAGGAGATTTTGGGGACTATATTGGTTTCTAAGCTGTTTCAAAATTTATTTTCTCCCTAAATTAAAAATTAAAACCTCTAAAAATAAATACTTTGTAAATAGCCTTCATTTTGAGTTCTCATAATGAAAAAGAGAGGTCCTTTCTTGTGTAAAACCTAAAAAAAAAAAGATTTTTGTACTGGTTTTCAGTTTGGCAGGCCAAGCTGAACTTACAAGTATAGAGCTTACTCTGAGAGAATGCAGTAGCAGATTGAACAAAATAGAGTAAAGAGATATAAATTCAAAGCTCTGAAGCCTATGCTAAACTCACAGGTAGTTCTGTGCTCTTACAAATAATGCACACTTTAGTTTAAGCATGTGTTTGGATTATTTTCTCATAAAACATATGTCTTATTTTAACAATTTTTAAAAAGCAACATGTTAAAATTATTGTTATTTTGAATGATTTATTTATCAAAAAGTAACATTCTTTTACACAAGAACACTTACAGAATTTATTGTAGGTCAGAGTGTTTCATTGCCTCTGCCTAGAGTCCATACATCTGATCAACCTTAATAATCCATCCTACACGCACTTCCCAACTGCAGACTTCATGAATTTAAACACATAGTTTTATGGAAAAAAACCAGGTATTTAAATGTGTAAATGACAAATTGCTATGTTTCCAACTGACAAGCAGAAAAATTGATGCCAAGAAACTTTTTGGTTTTAATTCACCTTTTTCTGCACACAGTCTGCTGAAACCTCATAATGTAACAGAATTTGCCACATTAATTGAAATGAGGTAACAGCAAGATAAGTTAGCATGAAATTATGCCTGCAGGGCTGCAGCCAACTTAACAATCATAAAAGCATGTCTCATTTTCTGATGGCTTTTACAATCTCCCAGATTGCACTGACTTTAATAGGGAAGTAAGTCTGATTGATATCTCAAGTGTACCTGTATGAAGACATCAATTTCTTATTTATATTTAAGAAGCTACGTAATCTCTCTATATCCATCATTTTCATTCTTTAAATTGTCCATCATATTCCTGGCAGGGATTCTTTGCCTCCTATTTAAAAGAATAAATAAGAAAAATGTCTAAAAAGACATTAAAAATAGGGTGGGGCTAGCCGTAAGATATCTACAAAAGTCTGACTGTGGTTTTGGATACTAGCCGAAGATGAAAGCAAAAGAAAGGTTGGAGCTTACCTGCCTGCTGAAGCTAAGGCATGCATATCAACAAATGTGTCACTTCAAATACCCCTGTCGCACCAAGATGATTAGCTGCTGGAAAGGGAGACAGGATATATGTGATTAAAAAGCTCGGCCAGCTAGGATGTATACATAGATGCATGCTATTGAGAGCCAAGAGCTGTAAGGTAGCAGCATACAACTCACAAGAGTCAATTTAGCATGTTCGAGGACAGCCAGAGGTCACAGTCACTGGAACATGCTGCTGCATTGCTGGTTCCCACTTTGTCCTTTATGGACACCTATACCTGATATCATACTTCACACTTGCCATAGGGCCTTATGCTGGTTTTGGCTGGGATAGAATTAATTTTCTTCATAGCAGCTAGTATGGGGCTATGTTCTGGATTTGTGCTGGAAACAGTGTTGGTAACACAGGGATGTTTCTGTTACTGCTGAGCAGGGCTGGCACAGGGTCAAGGCCTTTTCCGCCTCTCACCCCACCCCACCAGTGAGTGGGCTGGGGGCGCACAAGAAGCTGTGAGGGGGCACAGGCAGGACAGCTGACCCCAACTGGCCAGAGGGCTATTCCACACCATATGACATCATGCCCAGCATATAAAGCTGGGGGAAGAAGAAGGAAGGGGGGACGTTTGGAGTGATGGCGTTTGTCTTCCCAAGTACTATTATGCGTGATGGAGCCCTGCTTCCCTGGAGATGGCTGAACACCTGCCTGCCCACGGGAAGCAGTGAATGAATTCCTTGTTTTGCTTTGCTTGTGTGTGCAGCTTTTGCTTTACCTGTTAAACTGTCTTTATGTCAACGCACGAGTTTTCTCACTTTTACCCTTCCCACCAGGGGGAAGTGAACGAGCGGCTGTGTGGGACTTAGTTGCCAGATGGGGTTAAACCATGACAAGCCTGAAGAAAAGAAACTAAAACGGTGAGGAGAGCTCTGTAGGAAGGCAAGGCTGAGACAGGCAGGGCCCTGGATTTATAGGCAGAGTCCAAAGCAGTGATTTGCAGTCAGTGGGCATGCAGCTGCCCTTGGGGTCAGGATGGAGGGTCAGAGCAGCAGTGCCCTGGGACAGCACATAGAGACAAGTGAGAGAGAAAGATCAGCTGGAAAGGGAGATTTTGAAAGCAGCAGCTCTGCAGTTCCCTCTACAAGAAAAAATTAGTCGGAAGGACACAATGTACTCAGAACTATAATGCAGGGGAAGTGGAAGCTCTAGAGGGAGGGATGGATTTTTTTTTTCTTTTTTTTTATTGTGTCCAGGACAGCCAAACAACAAGCCTCATTCAGAGAAAGGCAACAGAAAACAGCTTAATCAGAATCTCTCTGCCTTTCCATTATGAACTATTTCAGGGTGTCATTCACTTTGAAATACATCAGCCTCTCATTGTATCAAGCAATCCAGGCCGATTGCCATACTGTGTCACATCTACTTTTGCCCAGGACTGATGGTTCTTCCACAACTAGTGGATTATAGCAGGATGTTTCTTTGACACCTTGTATTTTAATAATTCCTGCTATCACCTCAGAAGCATTAGAAGGTTAGGGAGAGACAGTGACAGGAAGTATTAATGCTATAGTAAGTATTCACTCCTAGAAGTTTAATCCGTTGTGCATGATTTTCAGTTTTACCTTGGCTGTGAAGTATCATCACCTCACCTTGAATATTTCTGGGTTGAGTTTTCACAGATTCCATTCTAGACCTATTTCTGGTGCTGGACTGGGCTGAAAAAGGGAGAAGAATGACCGTTTTGTCCCAGAATAGCTGGATAGAAAAGATACTTTAGAAAACCAGCAGGAAAGGAGATGTTCCAAGGAAAAACTATGGCTCTGTGGTATTTTTGTGTGGTCAGGCTTCCTGGTGGCTCTAACCTGCGGAAGCTCTATCTAGCAATAAATCTCAATGGTCTGAACAAACCTTGAGCATCCTCGTCACATCTCCTCTCTGCTCCTGTGCAGTGCTGGCAAGTGTGTAGGAAATACAGCTATATGGCCCCTACATCCACCCCTTAAGGACACTCCTGTCTTTTGGAAATACTCAAGGAAGCATTCTAGGTCAATTATTATCCCCCCTTTTATCAGCAGAAAGAAAAAAGCATGGGACAGAATCACAGCCTTCATCATCATGAATTGGAGACCGAAATTATCCCCAAACTGATTTCTGAACCTACAGCTACAAAATTGTTTTACTGTAATGCACAGGATATCAGCCATTAATCACAATGACTTCACCTATCAGATTCAATGTCGTCCTTGCTCCCCTTCAAGATGAGAGAGGAGCTCTAGACCTCTGCTGAGAGCTTTCATTCTCCCATGGCAGTTTTGCATCTCAGGCTGCACGTGAGAGCTTGCACATTCAGTAACAGAGTATACAAAATACTCCTGGGAACCACTACCCTATCCTTCTTTTTGGCTTTTTTTATTCTTACCCACATTCATGCAAATGGGCAAGTTTTATAGGAAAAATTGAAAGAAACAACAAGTATTATATTAGCATAAAGTCCACTTACACGGAAGCAGCTTCTCCAGAAGTGGGAACCCACCTAATGATAGAAAGAGAGGAACAGCAAAATTGTTGCTCTGATACAAAGCTCATCCATGGATGAGCAAAAGCCTGGAGCACTACTGACAAAAAAATCCCTAGCAAGGGGCACAGGAACGCCACTGGAAGACCTGGAATAAGAAAAAACTTCTCACCCATTCTACCAGGATATCCCACTTCCCAGAAAGTAAGTGTATGAGTTAGAGATGATGCAGAAGAGACAGTGATTGCATTAGCAAGCAAATGTAAGAGCAGATCCATCAAAGTTTATAACGTAACAGTCACTTTTCACCCGAGTTGAAGAGAGACATGCACTGTGGTGACAGAAGTACCATCAAAGAGCCTAAAATAAAAAGCTGCAGCACTCCAGAAAAGCAAGAAGCACAAGTGTACACGAAGTATTAAAACAGAAACTGAAGGCAAAGCTCGAATTAACCTCTTTTCTGTCCCCACTTTCAATGAAATTTGCTATTTTCAAAGCCCAGAGACTACATGAATAGTTCAGTATAATGAGTAAAATCAGTAAAAGAGGGGTAAAAAAACCCCAGCAAAAATCGAAACAAAAATTTTTATTTATTAAGGGTGCTCATGATAGCCATTTATTTCCATAAAGTACTTTCAACCATTGTATTCAGAGGCTCTCCACAGCCATTTATTTGCCCGTCCTCTTGTTTCTCTCCTATGTATCACTAGCATTTCAGACCTCGTCACTTGCAACAGCTTCTGGGTGTTTTTTCTTGCTTTCTAGTCAGCAGGAAATGTAGCTTGATTAGTTTATCGATCTCTTTTTGTTAATGTAGAAGCAAACAGGAAAATTAAATTATCTTCATTTTACATGTAGGTCTGTAAGTACTTAGCTCAATGATTACTCTTAATCTTTCACTGGAAGATGTTTTGGAGTCTGGATAAACTTCCTCTGAAATTGCTGTCTCCTACACCAAGTGTATCCTTACCTTAGATGATTATTCCAGTAACACTTGGTGCCCCCAAAGTCCTTGGTTGCAGCTGGAGCACAGCATTCTGAGATAGTTCATATCAGTTGCAGGGGGTCTTGCAGCAAATACCTTGTGATCCCTCTGTGTCCAGAGAGGTGCCAGTGCAAAACATTCCCACGGGATCTGATTATAGCTACCAACCAGCTGCTGCATTTTGTGCCAAACGGAGCTTTGTCAAGGTATGCGGTTTCAACCCCATATGAAGTATCCTTAAATGCATCTCTGTGCCTGTGCATTATGACATTAGGTTGAAACTTTCAAACAGTACTGTCCCATTCCCAGAATGCAGAGACACTCTACTATTTGAATATTATGCCTTGCTGCTGTTCTCTTTGTTATGCTTTTCCCTCTGGTCTAAAGCATGAGTCCCCATCCCTGGAGGTATTGAAAAGATGGGCAGACGAAGTGCTTAGGGACATGGTTTAGTGGTGGGATGGCAGGGTTAGGTTAAAGGTTGGACTTGATGATCTTAAAGGTCTTTTCCAACCTGAACGATTCTATGATTCTATGAGTAAGAACCACATAATACCAGTCCAAAAAACAGTGCTTTTACTTTTCTACCAATGAATAACTAATCCCACCTCCCTCTTTGATATTTAGCGAAATTCTATATGAAGCTAAGGCAATGGTGAGAAATGGTACAAATATTCTGGCTTGCCTTTTTACTCACATTCTTTTGGCGACATTAGCACATTCAGTGGAACAGAGACTACAGTTTTCAGTGACACAGAATTTTGTTTATCAGGTGGCAATGATGTTCAGAAAGACATCAGAAAGACGCACTCTCTGGTTCATCTGACATAATATGTGTCTGAATTCAAAAGCTGATGACAAAAAAATCTAAAAAAAAAAAATTAATTCCAGAGTCATTTCACTCCCACACATCACATCTAGGAAGCTTTGCTGTGTACAGTTTCTGGTTTGATTCTTCTGCTCCTTCACTGCATATGGAATATTCTCAATTAAATTTTGTTCATTTGAAAGCTGATGAAGCTCAGGCTGTGCTGAGCAGATAATTGAATTCCTTGGCTTTCAGACTCCAGAAAGCCCTTAGGAGATCAACACAGTAGAGGAATGTATCACCCTACTTTAAGGTACCTAGCCTCTAATGCAAAATCCCAAACCCCAAAGTCACATGCCTTAGCTGCATACACAGCTCACTGGGAGGCCCAGGCCATGTAAAAAAAGCATCCCAACTACCCTGCAGGTTGAGCAGAGCAGCATGTAGACTTCCATTAAGACAAAGCAGTAAGTATATCTGAATTCTTGCTCCTTCACTCAACTCTCTGAGGGAGTTCATATTTTTTGTTTCATAATACCGCCAGACGCCCCATCTCTAGGTGACTTTTTTCTTTTAGAGCATGGGTGCATTTCACATGACCAGTTCTGAATTCAGATAAACAGTGGGCGTTGCAACACATGGTTTGTGCCTGCTTGCCAGTGATACCTGTTCTGTTTGAGTCATGGACTCAGCTTTCAGGCAGATTGACTATAGAGGGAGCCTGAGACTAGGTAATGAAGTCAGACTGGAATTTCTAGATAACATCTGCAGAATTGTATCTGAACATGGGATCAGTTACCCTTCAGAGGCACCTTTCTCTCTTTCTTCTGCCTGAAGAGGTAACCACAGATAAGTAATTTAGTCTACAGACCTAACTTTTAAAAGAAGTCTAAAGTTTGGACAGCTGAATCTCTGCTCTTAGTCATTGGTGTTACGCTCTGTGCAACTGCATTCTGGTTTACTTTTTGTTGTTAAAAGAATGTTATAAATTGTCAAGCAGACACCCCAAAAGTCAGCAGACTGATATGCTTCTTTTAATGTGAAGTATTATTTGAAACCTTTAAGATAGATAATTATGAAGATAGTAAAAGACAAACATTTACTATAAGATTTGCCATGATCTCAGTCCTCTCCCTAGGAATTGAATATTAATTAATTTCCCATAGTCTTTTGATCTTTAAAATGCCTTCCAATATACTCAGCAGATGATTCAGATCTTCTTCTTCAAACATTTCTTCCTCTCCCAGCCCCTCCAGCCAGATCTCTGCTCAACACCCCTGTCGTCAAATTGCTAGTCACTTTGCTGTGTGCTTGTTCTGTTTCCAGAAATAAATGAAATAATAAATGTCCTTAGAGTACAAAGCAGCACATTTTCATATGCAGGGAAGCTTCAGAGAGCATGCATGAAACTTAGAGCAGCTGTGCTGTCAGACAGTCGGTAGATTTGAGAACCAGCAGTGAGAATCACTTGAAAGATAACATACAAAGACATGTGAAAGTCATGACACGGAAACTTTGAAAGGGGGGGAAAAAATAGGAGAGCATGTGTAAAAGGATCTGATGAGACTGCAAGGTAAAAAGAAAAAAGAAAAAAAATAAAAAGGCTGAGTTTGGATTAGGAAGACTAAAATAAATTTCTGCAACATGCTTAAGATCACCCAGAAGCACTTCAAAGGTCATTACTCCACCTTGATTCCTCCTTTGTGCTAGTAATATGAACAATATCTGGTTCCTATGTTTGTGAATTTTGTTCTAAATATAAAGCAATTGCCATATCTCTACAGTAAGTTAGTGAACCTGTAGCAAGCCAGAAAATTAATTAGCACCCAAACCAAACAGGTCTCAAACATCCCAGTTACATGGAGACAGACTTTGATCTCTGGTCCTAAGCTCTAGTAACACACCTGAGCTTTCCTACTTGAGATTGACACAAAAGAATTATTGCTGTTGTAAGAACAGAATAGTCTTTGAGACTGTGTTTCACTTACTTAGAGCTATGTCCATTTTCAGGGTATAATTCGAACCCTTTGAATCCTTTTTTTCATTTTAATTTAAAGATCTCAGATTATTCAGTTTTTGATAAGTAAAAATCTACATACGAGAGACGCTTGCCTAGAACAGAAGTTGCTTATCTTTCCCTAGTACTGTCACCAAATGGTCATTCTCGTCCACGTTTATCTTAAGTTTAGTCGTACTGTAGACCTCTCTTTTAAAAGCAGTAGATCTCAGAGCCCATTTTACTGCACTTAAGCCAGGCCATGCCTTCTCTGCCTGGAGAATAGGGAAGCTACACTTGCAATCATCATTAATTAGCCACCAAAACCAAGAGAGTTCAAATAGCAGATGGGAAAATAAGAAAAAGAAGAGAAGTCTTTCTCTTGCAGCACACTCCAGTGACACCTTATACATAATATTCATTCTTGTACATACTCACAAATTACCTGTTTCCATCAAACCTGTTTCTTTTTTACTTATACATTAAAAGTACAATGAACAATGCCTTAAATGACTGTTACATTTTCGCTGCAAAGCTTTTGCCCAGTCTAGAAAACTCTTAAATATTTCCTTTATTTGTATATTGTCATTGTAATAAACAAAGCTAATATAGGGAACCTAATGGATTGTATTTATTTTCCTTCAGTATCAATTTTCTGTTAGCTCAGAAGTATTGAGAGTATAAAAAAGAAATCAATTTTTTTTCAATACAGAGGTACTGAGATAAATTAACCCTAGTGAAGTCAGCATATTCAAATCAAGCAGCAATTTAGCCCATTTATGAGCAATCCAGACATTTTTAGAAGTGGTTCTAAGGTCATGTAACATAGGATTCCCTTAATAGGAAATGTGTTTAAAATGTAATAATTCACCTGTTTGAAAGAATATTATTGAAACTATTTGAAAGAACCTTGCAACTGGCCAAAGAATATCTGCATTTGTGATACTTAATACTCATTGGTGTTGTCTCAAGATTCAGCTTTGAATTCTGAAACATTGTTTAATGTTTTGTTTTCTAATCTCATGGGAAACTCTGCTTTGAAAAATGTGTCTTCTTCTTCTGGCAAGCACTGGAAATCCTTTTTCCAGAAACTTCAGATAAACCTCAGATCATAAGAGGCAATGAAAATAGAACAACATTAATGTACTCACAGAATTTGACAGAGAAAAGCATTTATTTTTTAACTAAAAAAACAGAATTGATAAAAAAAGCTATCTAACTATAACTGCAAAAATTTCTCCCCACGCTCGGGCTTATGCAGTTGCAAGTAGACTGTGGTGGGCAGCCTTGTGTGAACAGCAGGCCAGAGCTTTGAAGTGATGCGAGCTGCACTGTTCTTTATGGGAAGCCCATGGAAACACTAAAGAAGCCTTCAGACACTGAAGGCAGTGTTCCCTTTTTCACAGTTTCAAACAATGAACTTTTGGCACAGAGAACATAGAGCCCTGCTACAGAAGATGCATTAAAGTAAAAGAATTTGCAAGGAAGTACCTCCTACTTTTTCCCATACTTGCTCTCATTTCCGGCGACTTTCTGTACCTTCCTGAGCTGCAACAGTTTGCACTCTTCCCTCCTCACCTTTAGGGAAAGAGGTTCAAACAAGCAAAAACCAACCCACCCCTCTTTCCATCACACTTGAGCTGTATCAAATCCCTGCTCTTCCTATAGCACTTCCAAGTCTTAGGTTCCTCCAGCTCAGTGTTTCCCTCCTGCCTACCCCATCACATTTTCCAGCTAAGCATGCTCACCTCGTCCCAGGTAAGAAAACCTCTGAGGGGATGCACAGGAAAATAGGAGAACATTTTAGAAGAACAATTATTGAGGAAAGTACAATATACAGCCTAGCTTATTGGGGAAGAATAAATCATGTGAAGAAAAAGAGATAAAGAAAGGTTAAGGCAGAGCTTTCTGATGAGTGTTTAGAATCTGATTTTTATGATCATGTAGAAACTTGTGCAAATAGCACCTGGACCTTTGGGGTCTTTCAAGTGGTCACTCTGACATTAACAAGGAAAGAAAAAATGATGGGGTGCCATCAGGGAATACTGCAGATGGGATAAAAACCTTGGTGCAAAGGTTATTTCATTTCATCATGTGCTTTCTGTATTCCCAGTAACCTTGTGTGAAAAACAGTGGCATTTAAATGTCAGAGGTGAAACCCAGACCTCACTGAAGTCAGCTCAGGTTTCCTCTGCACTTTAAAAGGACCAGAAGTGGACGACAGAGGTTTATAATCTCTGAGTATACACTGGTATTCCTACTACTGCTCCTTTTCTAGTATTGCACAACTGTCCCTCAAAACCTAAATATAAGCAGGGAGCAATATTCCTTTTCATCAGTTTCCATAATGGACTGGAATGAAAAGATGAAGCATTCTGACTTTTATAATTAAAAAAAAGGTCTTTTTAGGGTTTCCCTGCCAATGCTTTAACAAACTGCTCCCACCCGCAAAGCCCCAGAGATTCCTGAGACAAGGAGAGGGAGGGGTGAGAGGGAGATACTTGCCTTTCAGAGAAATTACTTTCATTTCCTGGGAAATGATTGCAATAGCATATCACATACAAAAGAAATTCAGTTTCCACTGTTTCAGCAACTGTAATAATAACTACTTTGCATTTATATAGAATCTTTCACCAAATGATCTAGGTATTATTTAGTCTAGAAACTCTTTGAGATGGCGTCTGTCTATCATACCTTTGTAAAGCACTTAGTACAGTGGTTGTACTGCACAACAATATGGTTGCACGATTTAGGAGCTAAAGTAACACAAATATTTCCTCTTTAAGTGAAATCTAATAACACAAAATTCTCAATAGACATGCAGAGCAGTTCATATTTTTAAAATTTTGTTTTACAGACAAGGAAATGGGACACAAGGAATGCTAATCACTTGAAAGAGGTCATCATGATTCTGTGGGAGCATTTAAGGAATTTGTTGTATCGCTAAGAAAGTTTTGCAGAGCTCTTACTCCTCTGGAGCTGGGCAGGCCAAAAAAAACCTCAGATAAGCTTGAAAATTGTCAAAGACTTCAATATCCCCAAATGGATGAGAACAGATTTAAATTGATGATGCTTTTGGGACAATCCAAGACTCATGCAATATACTTAAAATAAACTAATGTTCTAATTAACAATGCAAATCTATAGGGTTGTTTTAGCAAAAGTCCTAAGTTGCACTGGATTTTTGGCCAAAAATCTAAGAAATGAAGGGCATACCTGAGAGCTGAAATGCATTTCCTTCTATTGCACTTCTGACTCTATTGATAGTCTTGTGGTTAGCACTTGGGAGTATGTTGGGAAGGTTTTACACTAAAATGCATGTAAGGTCCCTACCCTGAAATGCTGCAGATACAGTAATAAAGAAAACATGGATGCTAATGACAGCCAAGTGACTTAACCTGTAAAAGCACTGTAAATGACATCCTAAAAAAAAAAGGTACTGCTTCCTGAATCAAGTGGCATTATAATCTCTCTTAAAATTAATTTTGAGGGCAGATTTCAGTGAAGTACATTTTTAGTGGAATTAGAAGCCAGGTTCTGATTAGAAGCAAGCACTAAACTATCTGTAGCTAGAAAAGTTGCTGCTCTTCTGCTTCTTTCTAATGTTCTATTGTTCGGTACCTACAAAAGTTAACACCTGTTAAATACCTGTATTTTTTAATCAAGAAATTATAAGTAAATTCCTTTAAATTGAATCTCTGTTGCTAGCACAAGAGATTAAAATGTCCCTGCTCACACTGCCTTAATTGTTCAACATATTCACCTATCAATCCTTTCAGAAGTTGAAATTCTCACTAACTTGAGGCCATTTAATCTTAGAATTCACTTTGGAACTAAATTTTCTCTGTGTTTCCTATTACAAAGCAACAATAAATAGAAGCTCAGAAGCTCATCTTAAGCTATTTGGACTGGTAATGTCAAAGCATTATGTGACCTCTGAAGCATAGTAATAGCCTGGAAGAACTACTGAAATGTCCCTCAAGAGCTGATAAACCTACCCAATTTCAGAGACAAATGCTCTGTGTATTATACTTCATGGGATAGGAAGCTGTGAAAATCATTCATTGCCTAGATCACCAAACTGCAGTTCCTTTCAGTCACTTAGAAATGCCAGCTAAGATTGCCAAAAGGAGCACATTTTCAGACGGAACTGCAGTCTCTTCTGGAAGGATTGCTTTAAAACCAACCTATTCATTTGGTTACCGGGCTGTGGAAAAAAAAAAAAAAAAAAAAAAAAAGAAAAAAAAAGATCCTCACATTTTCTTTCTCAAACTGATTTTAAAAATAAGTTCCTTTGCTAAAAAATGTTCCTAGCTCTCATTATTTAATTCAAATTGCAGGGTTATAATAGAAAGAGGAATTAACCCCTGACCTAAACTGCAAACTCAATAAACTATTACTCTGTCTGTGGCATATAAAACAGTATCTACAGTTGCATCAAGGGTCACGCTTGAGAACTTTTCTGTTGTGAGTCAGGAAACACAGCAAGAATACACAGTCTTTCCAGTGTTACCTGCTGGGGAGGTGGCCACCTTTCCTTTTCTGACAGATGTAGAGCTTGGAGAGGGCAACACAAGCTGAATGCTGGAAGAGTCTGGAAATGTCACCCAAGAACCTAAGCATGTGAGCCAAAAGATACAGTCTTTGTAATGAGACCTTTTAGAATTGCAGGTGCTTAGTATTACCAGAATGAAATTCTTCACCTAACACGAAATAAAGGAATGCCGCCTTTCCTCTGACATTACAGCGTCTTAGTAATTAAAATGCTGAAACTGCATAGCAAGAAATTGCCATACAAATGCATGTGTGACAGACAGGATTAGATTTGGTTTTTTCCTCTTAGTAGGTGTTATGTGTTAGTCTGTTAGATGGAGGAATTTGTAAGTTATAGATTTTTGTACTTCTGAGGTCAAAGAACTGCTTCTGCTCCTGTTTGTCAGGCACTGAACTTATGACCCTGGACACTCTTCAGTAACTACAGCTCTTCACATTCAGCTACCTTGAGGGTGCATCATATGTTGCAGTTAACATCTAACATAAAAACATCTGGCATTTATAAATCTCTTCTTTCCCCTGCAGCTGCTGTTACTCATATTAATGCTCCTGAACACCCATTTTGAACAAGTGAGAAGAAAACATCTAGAGAAATTCACTATTAGGCAAGATTTATCAGGTACAAAGATTTTTCTACTGAACACTTCAAGAGTTCCAAGGTAGAGCTACCTGGCCTACAAAAATGCTTCCCTCTTAGATCTGTCTTTACCTTTCTAATTAGAAGTTTCCAGGGTACTTAAAGCCTTTTGAGAATCTCAGCTAATAAAAGGAAAAAGAGAGAAAAAACAAATGCAGAAGTGCAGAACCTGCACTCTGCAGTCCCAGCATCTAATAAGGAAAAAAGAGTTTCTCTGTTTTGAAAGATATGCCCAGTATTACGTCCTTGTGTTGCCTTCAAGCTTTCCTTCATAAAATTATGTCACAGAATATCCTCTCCTCAAAATGGTGTTATAAGCTGAAGTTGGAGCCCCCTGGTCACTACTTACTGTACAGCTAGATAGTTCACTTGGAGCCTGAGTAGGTGTCAGATTTAAATAAGCAATATTATTGAGCTGACTTGGGGTTTAGTTGATTTTTTCCCTAAATTGCATCCAGTCTTTTTGAGGTTGGTCCTTCGTTAAAAAAGAGGTTATAAAATCTGTATTACAAGATTTATGATGCCTATAAACCAGAAAATGAGGGGGAAAGTGCATACAAATGAGTCTTTTCTCACCCCTGTTGTCATCATTAGGAAATGAATGTTTACAGCTGAGATTTCCCTGTCATCTGTAAAGGCACTGCAACAGAAGAGAGGGTTGCCAAAGACACATCATACTTTCTGTCTGTATTTTTAATTCTTGCATCAGGCAGCAGGTACAGTAAATCAGGAAGTTTAACTGATATTATTTAGGGGAATGAAGATGAGAAAATATGATGAGTACAACACTCAGGTTAAGAAACTAAATCTCAGAAAGCAAGAAATATAGCCCGAGAGGAGCTCAAAGCTCTTCTGCCTTAAATATGGTCTTAATGATTTTTCAGTAAATTATATTGTTCTACAAAAAATTAGTTCCTTATTTCTTAGGGCAAGATAGAAAGGTAAGAAAGGCTGTGAATGTGTTCTATCTCTTCTTTCTACAGCCTGCAGGAAAGCTGAGGCCCTATGAAGACACATTTTCACAATGTTTCATGAGGCACTCACTGGCTATGCTGCTGTATCCACAATACCATGTGGGAGTGGAAGGCTGTACCTCAGGAGACAAATTCCAAACTCTGCTTTTCTTTGTATACCCAGATGCCCAGAGAAGCGCTCATCTCCCTGAGCATCTCTCCTTGGGATTTCCTGAGCTCAGACCATCCTTCTAAATGACAGTTAAAAACCAAACTCAGTTTGGAAAAAACTAAACTTTTCCATTGAGCATCTAAAGCTGTATCCCTTGAGCATCCCAATATTTGAATAGCAATCTCAAGGTTGAAGCAAAAGATAGATGAAGATGGCAGACGAGCTGAGCTTTCCATGTTTAAGATCAAGCTCCATGACTGATGAAACATCAAAACCATTCACCAAATGTAATTAATTCAGTGACAGGTGGCTATGCTGGTAGTGTTTGAATATATAAATTTGGAGTGGCAGCTCTTCCCAATGTATCTCTGTGACTGCAAACTCAAATGCCCAGTGATAATACAGATAAAAGGAAGTGTCACTAACTGCTTTAATATTTCTAGCATGCAAAAAAGTACTGCCACAGTTGTGGATTATTTATGGGGAAAAGATCGCTCATTTGGATCAGAAGACAACTTGAGAGAGGAGATGTGCATATACCCCAGTTGGGAAGGACATAAACTTGGAGTTCAGGAGGCCTAGAAAGAGGAGGGAAGGTGATCAGGTAGCCCAGGACACAAGTGAGCTGTCCCCAGGAGCAGTGATGTCCAGGGAGAAGAGCAGAAGTGGCAATGAGTCTAGATCTCACTGGGGTGAAGGCAGCCACAGGGGAAACCCACAGCAATCCTTTGGGCATCTGGTTACTTCCAGGCTGCAGCACTTCCCCCAGAAGAAGCTGGGGAGGGTGTTACTGACCAAAGAGACAAGCACATACATACACACACATTGTTTTATGTATTTTTTGCTGCCTACATAAAATATGCCTGCATACCTTAAGACATATGCAAGCAAACTGACCACCAGCCTCATCTCCCAAGCAGCTCCATATCAGGACATCAGGTGGATTCCTGTAGGAAAGCAGCTTTTGAGAACAGCCATTGCTGTCATATATCAGGCTATAGCATCATCCATATGGGGCTATCCTACCTTAAGCAGTGGCCATCCAAGTCCCCACAAGCCACATTCTTGCCAATCTTCTCACCATGCTGGTTATCCTCAGCACTAGAGGAGGAAGCCTGATGGTGGTGACCTGGTGATGGTACAGCCTGTTTCTGTTCCTTCTGTTCCCCAGTCACATCTGGAAAATTTGGCCTTAATTGGGTAACCTAAGGGAGTGGTAGGCACAGTCAGGGTACTCTGCTCTGTGTCTCTCTCCAGTCCAACGTGATTTACATTTTTGATCCATTGGTCCTCACCCTTCCACCATTCTTTATTTTTATTTCCAACAATCATTCGGCTTTTCCCAGGTCTGTGTATTTACACCTCCACCTCCCTTTCTTTTTTTTTTTTTTTTTTTTTGGTGATGGGGGATTTATTTGTTAAGAATGCTTGGGAAAAAACCTTTAAATGGTGGAAAGGAGTAAGTGTGTATGGCACTGCTCCATAATACTTCTCCCATCTCTATTTACAGCTCATAGACTTTCTGAGCTTTTTGTGGGTGTGTCCTGTTAGTAACACTCATAGGATTTCTCTCCCAACAATTTGGGCCCAGCTTTTTTGGCAGTAAGTTCTCCAAGTCTACAGCCAGTTTCCATCATATCTTCTGAATCCGGCTTGAATCAGCTCCATGTAGTGTTCCCTATTGCTTCTGTTGGGAGAAAGAGTTTGCTCCTTATCTATCTTTTCCCTGGCATACATCTTTTTATGGACATCCCCCTTAAACTGTTAGGATCAGAGTTAATTCACTAGTCACAGTAATTGAAAAGAATGAAAAAGCAGAAGTCCAGGTCTAAAGTGCAATATTCAGCAGGTACTTATATCTGTTGATTTTATAGTAAGACAGTACAAATATATCACTGGTCTATGACCTGTTTGCAACTTTTTCTGTCTGAGAAATTGGTTTTCCTTCAGAAAATGATGTTTGGCTCATTAAAACTAAAGCACCAATCCTACACCCTGCCTCAAAAAGCCTCTTTCTAACTAAATTTCATTTAATAAGACAGCATCTTATTCACCTCATTGATTTTACTCCCACAGAAAAATCAAAAAATTACAATTATTTGAAAGAAAAGAAATCTTAGTCCTATTAGTGCCCAGGGTCCTGTTTTTCCGCATCTACATGCAGTCAATTTATATGGTCTAAAGAACAATGACCATTTCAGTTCTATGCAGTCAATCACAACATTTCTTTCAGAAATTTGTATTTGTTCTCATGCACAGACAGGTTGTTTTCCAGTTTTACTGTGGCTGTACGTGTATCCACTTAGAAACATCAGTGATAATGTATGGTATACACTGTAAGATGACTTTCAATGCTCTGAGGCAAAAAACCACTAGTCAAGCAGAACTTGGCAGGTTTATGCACAGGCACTTAAACCTCTGGACGATTCCTCTTTCCAGAAAGTTTTCAGACTCCCTTGGCCCAGCCAAAATTGGGAAATTGTGGAAAGCTATTACCTCAATAGTAGCAATTTTTTTTTTTTTTTTTTAAAATATCAGACCCCTTCTTTTGTCTCCCATTTCAAGGGGAAAACTAAGTTTGATTTTTTTTTTTTTTTAATAAATCAGCCTTCAGGCTGTACTGAATACAACTTTAAAAAGCTTGCTGTTTTGTTTTGTTTGGGTTTTTTTTTATGATGTACTTGTACTTGAGGGGAGTTTGCTGAACTCTGCATGACCTGTGTTAGCATGAGAATAAATCTCAGAACTGCACAGAGATGTTACCTCAAGAGAAGATATTTTTATACCAAATATTATCTTTAGAATATGTTTTCATTCCTCTGCACTTCAAAATGGTTGCTGCAGATTACTGCATGTATAAAGTGTTTGGTTTATGCTCTGCTGATACTGGCTCCAAATGTATTTGGACTTCTGTTTGTTACTTACCCGCCTTTTACAAAGAATAAAGCTCTAATAAGCTATAACGTGTTTGTTTCAAAAACAGTTAAGTATGGCAAATCGCACACCTATATGCTTTTCAGTTTTCTTTTTGACACCTGGAAATCTATATAAGTTATTTTTTATTGATGCAGGGCACAAAATATGTAAGATTTACAATGGATCCCTGTTTACACGGCCAGCAAAGGCTGCAGCCTGATTTGTGGGTCCCGCAGGTCTGTGTCAAGAGGGACATGCCAGGGTCAGATCTCGGTGGTAAAAGGCTGGCTGCAATTTCCACAGAAAGGACTATCTGAAAATGAGTTAGGGAAAGTGGATCATTCTGGGGATTGAAATAATAGAAATAGGATGGGATTCATCAGTACGTTGTTCAAAGTCATTAATTCAGAAGCTAATAACAGGTTTTGAAGCTCTACAGTGAGAGCTCTTCAGGAAGAAAGAGCCCAAGAGGGGAACATTTTGGGTTGATTAGTTCATTGCAGGGGAAAAAAAAACCAGAGACACACCAAGGCTGTGAACATGAAAGAGGCAAATAATTTCAGTGTGGAGTTTTCTGTGGAACTGAACTAAAATGTTCATAGCAATGGGACTTCACCTGAAACACCACTTACAGTATTGCTCCCCACCATGTTGTACCCAGTGCAGGTGCCCAGGTGTTAAGGGGGGGGGGGGGGGAGAGAGGGGAGAAAGCTGCAGGAGCAGCAGGGTCTTCATCCAGACCCATGAGATTTCTTGTTCCTGTTCTTCCTATTTTCTCCCCTTGTCCTACTAAGGCAAGGAGTGAGTGAGCAGCTGGGTGGGGTTTTTTGCTGTTGGCCAAAGGCAAACCCACCGCACAGGCAGGAGATGACTTGGAGGACTCAGACTGATGGCAGTCCAGAAATATGCATGGGGTGGGTTGACCCTGGCTGGATGCCACATGTCCACCAAAGCTGCTCTATCGCTCCCCTCCTCAGCTGGACAGGGGAGAGAAAATGTAATGAAATGCTTCTGGGTCAAGATAAGGACAGGAAGAGATCACCCAGCAATTACCGTCATGGGCAAAACAGGCTCGACTTGGGGAAATCAGTTTAATTTATTACCAATCAAATCAGAGTAGGATACTGAGAAATAAAAATTGAATCTTAAACCACCTTTCCCTCCATTCTTCCCAGGCTCAGTTTCACTCTTGATTTTCTCTACCTCTTCCCCCACAGTAGCACAGGGGGATGGGGAATAGGGGTTGGGGTCAGTTCATCACACGCTGTCCCTGCTGCTCCTTCTTCCTCAGGGGGAGGACTCCTCACACTCTGCCCCTGCTCCAGCCTGGGGTCCCTCCCATGGCAGACAGTCCTCCATGAACTTCTCCATTGTGGGTTGCTCCCACAGGCTACAGTTCTTCATGAACTGCTCCAGTGTGAGTCCATCCTCTCCATGGGCTGCAGTCCCCCAGGCACAGACTGCTCCAGCGTGGGTCCCCCGTGGGGTCACAGGCCTGGCCAGCAAGCCTGCTCTAGCATGGTCCCTCTTTCCAGGGTTCACAGGCCCTACCAGGAGCCTGCTCCAGCATGGGCTTCCCATGGGGTCACAGCCTCCTTCAGGCACCCACCTGCTCCCCAGGTTGCAGGTGGATATCTGCTCCACCGTGGACCTTCATGGGATGCAGGGGGACAGCCTGCTTCACCGTGGTCTTCACCACGGGCTGTAGGGGAATCTCTGGTGCCTGGGAACATCCCCCTCTCCTGCTTCCCTGACCTTGGTGTTTGCAGGTCTGTTCCTCTCACATATTCTCACCCCTCTCTCCAGCTGCAAATTGCACACTTTCTTTTCCCCATTTCTTAAATATGTTATCCCAGAGGTGCTACCACTGTCACTAACTGGCTTGGCCTTGGCCAGCAGCAGGTCTGTCTTGGACCCGGCTGGTGTTGGCTCTATCAGACACAGGGAAAATTACTTGCAGCTTCTCACAGAAGCCACCCCTGTAGCCCCCCTGCTACCTAAACCTTGCCATGCAAACCCAGTGCAATAGAAATATAGAAATATACCAAGCATGAAAGAGAACAATTTAAACAAATGAACAATATCTGCAAGGGAAGAAATGGGTAAAAGCAGAACTGATGAATACATTTACATTACAAACTCGAGGGGGATGATTTTTAATCCACAAAACTGAAAATCTCTTCTTCTATGAATAGAGTGGGTAAAACTATAAAAAACAGGTAGGACAAAAAAAACCCAAGCATGGTCAATTCACAACCTGGCTTATATGATGGTGAGTATCTGTAGTAGCAGTAGACAGTTCCTGTGACTTGTGAAGTCTTCCTTTTTTAGTGAGAGAAGTATTTCATCCAAAGAGAAAACCCTAGGATACTTGAGATATGATTGATGGGATCAGAATATTCATTCAAAATCCAAAATAATTTCTTGACAAACAGTGAAGATTTCATCCTTAAAGGTACATTTTCTGAGAGCTCCATCCAACAGGATTGAGACTGTAATTTTTATTCAAGCCTATAAACAATACAGTATATTATAAATAACATCAGGACCAAAGATTCTTCTTCACCAGAATTCAGCTTGAGGATGAAGGAGCCCCTGATGAACACATTGTAGAATAGGATCAGTTTAACAACAACAAAGTCATTTTAGAATTACATCAATAATGTCTACTCTGCACAACTATTAAAGGCATAACTGAAGGGATTGTTGTTACTGTACATTCAATAACATGTGAGTCCATCAGTGCATTTCTCCTCGCTTCCAGGTGACAACATGTTTCAGTTGTAAATGGGATCTTGGATCATCATTCAAAATCCACTCTACTGAGACCAACTATAGACTCCTAAGTGCTGTTTGGAGTCCTTTGCTTTGCTCAAAAACTACTTCAAAGATAAAGAAATGTCCCTCTCGAAGAAAGGCATTTGCTTCAAAAGTTTTGTGTGTTATATTACAACCAGTTATTGGGAAAGGGCGGAGAACACTACCGTCAATCCCCAGCTCAAGCAAAGACTGACTTCTAGGAGGCTGAGCAAATCCATTAGCCCCTTTTCTCCAGCAGAAGTGAAAATGCAAACTCTTACACCTGTAAAGTGGAGACAAAACCATTTCCTTGCCACAGAGGAATGGGCTATGGTTACATAATATGACTAAAAAGCTAAGTGCTAAATTGATTAGGGTCCCAGATATTTAAAGAAAGAAATCTCATTTTCTTAGAAGGTTTTCAAAAAGAAGAACAAAGCTCCAGCAAATTGAGTGCGGAAAATAATCCTCCACTGTCCCCACTCTCTAGCAAGCTAGATGAACTTATTTATCTTTCACAACACCAATTTCTATGACTCTCTGCTGGAAAGCTGCCAGAGCTATAGGCAAACAGAAACTGATTCAGCTACTCAGAAGGAACAGAGTATCTGGGAATAGGAAAATTATCTATGTAGGAGGTTTGCCAGCAATTTCAATAAATTACACTCTAAAAGATAATACCATGAAATGAAAAAGTCCTCTTTAATTAAAAACTCCATTAAAAAAAGCATGTATATACATTTAGCTTTATAAAATAAAGACAGAAGAGCTGCTAAGCAGGCTCAGACTTGTTAAAATTCTGGAATAAGCTAGTTTAAAATATTAGATTTCTAAATGAGATTTAGAGCTTAATGGAGTCACAACATTCTTGGCTAGTCTTAGTCCAAATAAGCACAAAAGAGATACACACTGGTTTTGGAAACTACAAGAAAAACATTGATGAAAACCTCCACACCAACATGATACAAATTAATTGTTATTTCTCTCCTGCTTGGGTTGCAAAAAGAAGTGAGACTGTTAGTTTTAAGAATCAACTGGGAGTTCAGGAAGTAATTTACAGAAGCACAGCCTCTTCAGTAGTCAGGTGTGTTTAAATTAGGTGTGTGGTCCTTGTATAGACTAAGGGTAGAAAGAAAGACTTCCAAGGTAACATTCAGAAAACCTAAGGTAGCATCTTGCTCTTGTACCACTTTCCACTGGAGCCCCTCTGCATCCATGGACTACAGAAGTAACATCTGCAGCCCAATACCATAATTTACAGTCTTAAGATAGCTAAAGAAAGCGAGGCAAAGCAAAGGTCAAGTGAAATTTTTGTCTTGTTCAAACTGGCATCAGCAACTTCCTGCAATATTGCCAGAGCATTTTTGCATAGTTAGCATCATGTTTTGTGGGAGAGGGAAAGGCCTCTGATAAAGTCCATTGGGGTTTTGGCTAGACTATTAGTTTAAATACATTCAGGTTTTTCTCCCCTTGAGCTCTAATCCTCCTTCTTTGGCATTTTTTATTCTCTACCCAGTGGAACCAGGTAGGGATGTATTATTGAAATGTTTATAGTTTCCTCCAGTGGAAAATAAGTAGAATTAGCGTAGTAGATATATGTCAACATCTTCCACACAGCAAACATTACTGTCGCAATATCATTTACTAATACTGAGAGAAGGTAACAGGGGTGTGTTGCAAGGAATGTGGTAGATAAGTGGCCCAAGTGCAAGAGTAGGATGTAGGAGACCTGATTTCTCTGCTGCTGGTCTACCAAAGGACTTTTGATGCACAGAGTCAAATGACTTGCTTACTCTCCCTGTAAGTAAATTGAAGTTAAAGACACTGAGACCCACCTTAAGTCCTTCATGCTCTTTGACAGAGGACCAAATGTTGTCACAGTTTTACAGCATCCTGAAAAGTTACCCACAACTGAAAGATCGGTTTCTTTCTGGGAGAAGAATCCCAGGTAGCAAACATTGGGCTCTCATTAATAGCTTTTCATTGTATGTCTGTCTTTAACGAGGGAATAAGCAGCTTGAGGTAATAAGCCATTTCCATGAAAATTAATAGGACTGCTCATCCAACTAATTCACTACTCATCTTGGTAAAATCAGGCATCCAGGATTAAAACATAAAGTATTCTTTACATTCAGTTTTGACTTTTTAAATCAGAACTTTTAAAGTCTTCTACCAGATACTCCTATGTTTTTATGCTTTCCAGTAATAAATAGATTAATTTTTCTATGCTCTTACATACAAGCTGATTTTGTTCAGGTGTGAAGGGACATCTTCATGGAATCCTGTGTACTCACATTTATACTTTAAATACTTCCAAAGGTGCTAAAATCAGGGATCTGAGGTCCCTATTATAATCTGTGGAGTGGCATTTTAGCATGAAACTGAGAACACATCGACTAGATGCCTGAAAAGGTGAACAGACTTCAAGCAGCAATAACACACAGGGCTGCCACATACAGAACATGGGTTTACAGAGTTATCAGCCAGCATCCCTTCCAGGTGACAGCATTGCCCCAGCAAAGCTTCTGATGCTCCACAGTGTGGTCTGAGGTGCTCAAGCCAAATTAATACATGCCTTGACTCCCCTGTAAGGATCCTGGCAGCGGATCCCCACCTGCTAACACCACACTTCAGAACAGAGGCCACCTTGTTTCTGACAAGGATGTATTTTCTTCTGAAACACGGGGCCCTTGTTCCCCACAGTACCTCAGAACAAGGACGGACTGAATGTTCAAACTGAAGTTCCCTCTTCATCAGGTAAAACTCTCAGTGAATCTTTACACTGGTGCTGGCACTGTCAATGTTAATACTGTAGCTGCTTTATGGCTGAAGGGGGGTACTAATCTACCTGGATGCCAGTTTGGCAAATATATCCAGGGCTAACTGGTGCTCCAGGGAGCAATTTCAACTTTGCAAAACGGTACCTTCAGACATACAGCAATTATCATCTGGGAAAAACAAACAAAACAAACCCCAAGCATTAGATTGTCTGGGTAGCAGGCGTTTGAAAAATTTTGTTGTTGTAGGCAATAACTGTAACAAAGAACAGAATCGCTTGTTGTGGAGTAGGAGTTCAAAATGAATGAACACAACTCGCTGGCTGCAGTAACCTTTATGAAAAATCATCCTTCTCATTCCGGAGAACCTCTAATCTACTGATAGAGAAACATATGCTCTATTTTAAGCTATATATAATGTAATGGATAGCTATAATTACTTCAACAGAATAAGGAACAGTATCAGCCAATATGTACTGTAAGTCAGGCAAGTTATTTATTTTGTCATCAGTTGGAACATACAGCTGCTCATGTTTGTTAGTATTTCACATTCATCATTACATTTATTTGCTTACTTACAAATTGGTATGAAGTGCTACTTCTTTTTCCAGCCAAGTAAATTACAATCTGTAGATATCACAAACATTATCCAGAAATATGAATTACACGTGAATGGGATACAAGGATGAGAGAGAGGGGAGACAGAAAGAGGTGCTCACTCTTAAAGATTTAACCCAAATTCTGCTGAGAAAGAGGATGTGAAAGCTTGGAAGTCTGTGCTGCATGTTGCGTACACAGAAACTTATCCACTGAGTTTAATATTTGCCAGGCAAATCACAAAGCCCTCTCAGGTTACAGCAGCATATAATCTCCTTGAATGTTTTCCTGAGCTCCTGACTCCGGAATGCATAGATGAGTGGATCAATGATGGAATTGCACATGATGAGGATGAGGTAGAAGTTAAAATGGGACATGAAGCACACACAGTAAGGGTTGTAGGGGCAGGAGATGTAGAAAATGAGGTGCAGGAAAAATGGAGCCCAGCACACAACAAAAACTCCAATCAGGATGGTGAGAGTGATGGCCCCTTTCATGTTGGCCCCTTGGCGAATAGGGCCAGTCCCTGGAAGAACAGCAATCTTTTTGATGTGCATCCGAGCCATCATGAACATGTGGACATAGAGGGATGCCATGAGAATGAGCATAGTGAAGAACATGCTAATAAGGCAGATGATGACAACGCTGCTGTCAGAGTAAATGATGAACAAAATGCCTGAGACTGTGCAAGCAGCCCAGATGCATGTGATGATGACCCCTACACGCTTCACCGTCATGATATTATGGTACTGGAGGGCGTAAAAGATAGTAAAGTACCTGTCCACTGCTATTGAGAGGAGACTGCAAATTGATGCAAGCAAGGAACTGCAAATCACTGAGTCAATGACATTGTCAATGTTTATGGTAAAGCTCTGTGCGTCTGTGTCTGTGTTGTTTAGCAGAGTGATGACAATAGTTTCTGATCCATTAGATACACTCACTAGCATGTCAGCCACTGCCAAGCTACAGATGAAGAAGTACATGGGCGAATGGAGGTTCTTGTTCTTGGCTATCGCCACAATGACCAAGACGTTCTCCAGCAAGCTGATGATACCCAGAGTCACAAACACTTCGGGGAATACAAAGAGTTGCTCGTAGCAGCCTCCCGAGGAGTGGCCCTTTGCATTGGGCTCGCTGGCACCTCCGTGCAGTCCATAGCTGTGGTTCCAGAAATGGAGAGGCTGTAGTGTCCCATGGTGCTGGGTGAAATTCATCTTATGGAGATCCCCTTTCAGCTTCCCGCTTTTAAAACTCCTGCTTCTTTGGCATTCCTTTGAAAACCTTCTTTGGCTTTGCAGCTTGGGAAGAAAAGAAAAATAAGCCAGCACCGAGGCAGGCAGCAATTCAGCACACTTTGCTGTTACAAAATTAGCTTTCAAACTCAGAAATACTGGTTTACTCTCTCACAGATGCTGTTTCTGATCAACATCACATTTACCTTGGTGATCTATGTCACAGAGTCCCAACAGTCTGTAAGTTTGCATCAGATTCTCCCCTACGGTCAGTTCCTGTTTAGTTCACTGGCATGCTGCAAGGCTTTTTTGTTTCCTTCCATTAAGAGAGGCAAACACAAAATGCCCGAGTGACTGCTGCGGAGCAGAAACTAATTTCAAACTGCAAGCACCGGTTTGTCTGTCAGACAGTGCATGCGGGCTGCCTGTTTTATGGTGTGTGGAGGAGAAAAATATTCAGGGCACTCTCCGCCTCTGCTTTGCCTTCCAGCCAATGGGGCTCGGGAGCTGCAGAAAGTCGAGGGGCTGCTGATTCCGAGCATCTCTGAAGCATCACACGGCACAGTAGATTCAGATGCAGCACAAGCTACCAGTAGCTACAGGAAAGCCGATGGGCTACCAGAGATCTGTTTCCCTTCTTTAACTTCTCAGAATAGCATTTTAATACAGATTTTTAATTAGCAATCTTACAGAACAGTACTAGCAATCTTACAGAGTTCCTGCAGCTGAACTGACGGCCTTTTATTTTTCAGACTCTGATTTACTGTGATTTACTCTTGCCCCTTCTGTGGCACAAAGCTGCTCTGCCTTGTATATGTGGCAAAATAGGAAAAGGACAAAGCAAGAGAATACTTATTTCCTCTTGGTTCTCTTTTACAGATCTCCCTTGCATTCCTAACTTTTCTATGCCTTAGTTGTCTGTTTGCAAGATGTGTTGTTGCAAAGTTGCATTATACTCTATCAGCTTCTTGTAATTTTTAAGAAATGGAAACCATCTAAGGACCAAAACCAGAACAAGGAGCCAAAGTCACAAATGGCTTAATAAATTATCCTAAAGAAAGTTGTTTTTCCCAGGTAATAGCCACCTTCATCATCTTATTTCCAGGAAGAAAAAGATTATAGAATTGATTGCAGAAGCCCTGTCTCCATCGGGAATTAGGATGTTGGACAAAAAAAGAAAAGTCAGTATTTAGGATAGATGAATGAAAGCAACAGGAGACAAAGTTGTAGCCTGTAAGAAATGGGGCTCATACAATGGTAATGACACAAAGGCATCAATAACTCTCCTAAAAGCCCGTCCGGAGGGATATCCCTCTGCTTACCTGGCATGAGCTGAAAATCAGCTTGTCTGCAGTCTTCCATGGAAAGCCCTTGAGAAGAAGGAGGAAAAGAACGCTGAAAGGAATTCTAAATGAATATGAAGAGACGGGGACAAAAGTCGTTTCACTGTTTCCTCTTCAAGCATTGCCATTGAGGATTGAAAAACAAATATACTGAATAAAGCTTAAAGTACAGGTGGATTTTAAAGCTATGGAAGCTATAGGAAAGTCAGTCACTACACCTGAGAGTAACATTTGCAAGGAAGTTGTTTGAACATTTCCAGTCAGCTACCAGGAAGGCTACAGAGGGGTCTGTATCCGATGCAAGGGTCTATTTTCTTCAATCTCTCAAACTTTTTTCATCATCTATGCATTAGCTGGTTTTAAAATGAACAGCTATAAGGAGATGCAGGAATACAACATGAGTTTGGAAGCACAACTATCTCTATTAAACATCCCAGCACCAGGGTGAAGGATGATTTTACTTTCAGATTTGGCTTTGCTATAGATCTATCATTATAAAGACCTGTATCAGACAAAAAGCCTCAGCCAGTTATTTCTGGGCCTTTCACCAGACAGATTGCTTCATAAAACTGAAACATAAACATCCAAGACAAACAACAAAACTTGTGGCACAGGAAATCCCACATTTATCAGTTTGGAAAACATTCACCAGGAGCATCCTTGCAATGAAAGAATAGCTTGCTGCTGAGAAGGTGAGGTTTACTTTCTTATCAAGACATAATGCAAGCCACGATTCAAAAAGATTTATTATCTAGTTACTGATCCCCGTCCCACTATATGCTAACTCATTCCACAGATAGGACTTGCATACTTAATCCTTAAGGACATAGCTACACTGTGAGAGCAGTGAGAAAATCTATGTGAAGAGTGACGTGGGAGAGAAGCACCTCCCCAGACAAGCAATTTTTCTACACCTGCAGACAGAAATACGTAATCTCCATGTCATCCCAGGGAACAGCCACTCAGCGACCCTTCCTTCATCACCCTCCTCCATGACAGAAACACCCACAGCACAGAGATTGCTCCCCTTCATCTGCTTAGGTGGAACTAGAGCAGGAGATGCTAGCAAGAACAGAGAGAAGCTACCTCCAGAGGATACCGCGCTGTTTGCTCCAGCTGTCTGTCTGTCTATCCCTCTTCTGGCTCCTCCCTTTCTCTGCACATTATCTCTGTTCTTAACCCTGTTTATCTTTCCTTTTACTATCTCTCTTCACCCAGAAGCTACCCAGACAATGCTCCATGCTTGATTTTTCTCTGGATATGGTCATATGAATGCAACACTGGTTATAATAAAGGAAAGAAAAGGACACATCTCTCCCACCCATAGCCATCACTCACCTCAAAATTTTTACTTATGCTCTGCATTCTTGGGGCAAGATTGTTTTGGTGTGTTAGCCTTTCATATTTGTGGGATAAGGGTACATGACTGGAAGCAGTAGACTTATGGTAGCTTAGCAACTCAGTTGAAGCACTGAAGAGGTGATGTACCATTAGCCTGCTCTGACTAGAAGGCACGACAAGTTATATGAGCACTTTTTTAAATGAGAGAAGATGTATGTACGTCTAAATACTTCTATGGTAGAAGATGGTACATGCCTCTGACTCCGACTTAACAAAACCCAAACCATATAATGTTAACATCATTCAAAGCTCTCCAATGCCTGAACATATGTCCAAATTTCTTTTTTTTTAGTCATAGATAACAGGAGTATTGCCTAATATACATTGCCTAAACTATTTCTTAAATTTTAAAAACCAAAGCTGAGCTAATATTTATTCAAAAATGGTGGCTGGCAAGCTTTTCAGCACCATGGAGAAACAGCCATGGCTGCAGAAAACGATGAACTGGTAACAGTGATATACTAATATGAGATCCAGCTCTTAAGAGAAATAAAACATCAATGAATATTTGATTCCAGCCTCCCCTTTTAACATTATGAGGAATCATATGATAAAAAATACTATTTTGACCTGTCTTAAAAAATGTCCATTTTAAGACTTCCTCCTGCACAATTCCCCCATGCTCTTTTTCCAGCCACTCCCCATGCCCACCCTCCAGACAGGCTTATAGACATCTCCACCTCACAACATTATGAGAAGCTGAACTCTGACAGTTGCTTTTGGAATTCAGAAGAAAGCATTCTCTGCCATCAGTAATAAGCAGATAAAATCCCAATAGTGATACAGGAAAACCGGCAGAGTTATGAGCAGGCTGTATAGGTTCACTATGGGAGAAAAAGAAAGGTAGAGGGAGTTAGCACAGGCACTTTCCTGCTCAGATGCACAGCCTGAGATCTCTTTGAATCCCATGTCCATGTTGCTCAAGCACAGAGGTGATATTTACCACTTCAGCAGCTGTCAGTGTTAACAGAGGAGGGGTTGTGAGAAGCTGGGGAGAAGGAGGAGCCAAAGCAGCAGATTATTGACATGTAATCAATCCCTTAGCATTGTGTGAGTGTGCCAGTACTGTGCAAAGGGCGCTGCTGCGTTTACATGCACAAGTATAGTTGAAAGATTATTTTGATACATGTGCTCAGATCCAGTTTTTCAGTGCATTCAAAACCTCAACTCCATAATGCAGTAAAAAGACTGTAGTATATTTTAGCATGCTGATTTGAAATATAAAAGGAGCCAGGCAGTTAAACGTTGGAAGCTTCTATGAAATTTTAACCTGCATCATATCTCTATATTACAGAAAAGGCAAATTCTGCCTAACACTCAAAATACTCACCAACGACGGTCCAATTAATGCAATGTACTTTTCCATTCTACCCACAGATGTCATTGGAAGGATTTATTTCTAGCTCCATTCGCATATGAGCAATATGGAGGCATTTGTTTGTTCCTGTATTTGGACTGGTAAGTTTTTTAAGTTGGTCTTTAAACGTGTTTTATTTTCCAGCAAGTCTGATACAAGCATGAAGAGACACATCAATACAGTCCTGACTATGATGAACTTCAGATGCTACCCTAGCTTACATAAGAATACAGAGGAAAACTGACACTGGTTTTGGGTGAAGTAAAGGTGATGTCATTGCAGATAGCAAAGAAAATCCATGTGGTAGGTCACTAGTTCTGTGATACAGAACTTGAGATATCTTTGTGTAAAAATATGATTGTAGACCAAATAAATTATTATTCTTTGTGCTTGTACAAACAGATTCAAAGAAGAAATAGTGAATCAGTGGGCCATCTTAGTCAATCAAGAATAAATTGCGTAGTCAAGCTTCTATTCAGTATCACAGAAATAATGGTCGGATTACACTTTGGGACGTCATCTCATCCAGCTTCCGCTTTGAATGGGATTGCCACCAATATTGGATCAGATCATCTGTGGCTTTGTCTAGCTAAATCTTGAAAATTCCAAGAATGGGGATCCCACAGCCTCCCTGGATAACCTGTTCCTGTTCTGCATTGCTTTTCTAGTTAAAATTTTTACCTAATCTGAACCCCCCAAGACTATGTTACATGCACTACAGGAGAGGCAGAGGGTGCTGCACTGGTAAAGTTTGTTGAAGAGGAGGCTAAGGGGTGATCTAATAGTAGATTAATATAATCTAATAGCTAATGAAAGAGAAAGTACAAAGGTTATAGGGCCAAGCTCCTCTTGGTAGTGCCAGGGAATATAACAAGAAGCAGCAGTCACAGATTGTGGCTTGCATATGTAACCTAAGTTCCCGGACCATTGTGACAGCTCTTTAAAGAACCATCTTCAGTTTCTCCACAAGATTCTCCTCTTGAACTGTGGGGGCCCAAAGTTGAACACCCTTCTGGGTACAGCTTCACCCATTCCAAGTAGAGGGGGATAATAACCTATTTCAATCTGTCAGCTGTGCTTCTCCTAATGCAGCTGAGTGCCTGCTTTGCCCCACTTGCAATGACGGTGCTTCACTTTTGCCTTATATTTAGACTGACATTCAACATAACCCCTTTGCTGTCCTTTTCAGCAAAGCTGCTACTCAAGCAGCCAGTGCCTGTTGTATGCTGCTGCATGGGGCGATGCCACCCCATGCAAAAAGCTTTGTACTTCTTGTTCACCTTCATGAATTTTCTGTTGGCCCAATATTCATGTCTCCCAGCATCCCTCTGGATCAAATCTCTGTTGTTTAGTAAGTCCACCACTCACTCCTTCAACTTACTACAGTCTGCAAATTTGTGGATGCTGCCTTCTGTATTAACATCCCTGTTAGTGATGAAGGTATGAAACAATCATTCCCAGTAAATACCCCAGGGTACTCCATTTGTTCCCAGCTATCAGCTGGACTGTTGCCCAGTGTTCTGTACATTGATCACTACCTCTGAGACCATCAGTCCAAGCTGTTTTCAACCAACCTGTGACATGCAAATGAAAACAGTGGTCAGTGGAAAACTGGTTTAACGCATTTCATCTAGCCTTTTATTTGGGAGTGCCGATTGCCTTGTAATCTTTGTCATTTACTTTCTCACTTGAAGTGAAAGCAGTTTTTAAGCCAAGGAGCTTCAGTGTTGAGAGCAGGAGTCTCTGTAACTTGCCTCTTTTCCTCATGTCTGTTTGTTAGAAGAGCAGGACAACTCTTAAGCTAGTCTGGCTACTGAAAAGCACAGAAATGTATATTCTGCTGGCAAATGATAAATTTGCACTTACTTGACGATTCTGTAAACGTGCAGAAGTGGAATGTTTTCCATTAAAATGGTATGAGGATTGCAGAGGCTTTAAGCACTTAACCGTTTAAATCTGATCTCATTTCTGTTTTAGGCGATTGTTGTTGTGATCATAGAGATCATTAATTTGCAGTCAATGTAGCAATCACCATCCTTGTCCTAGTCTTTTCTCCCCTATTCCATCCCTCCTAATTAATCAATTTTCTTTTACTTGCTTGTAGATTTAGGTGCTTGTCTGTTCAGACCCATGTGAAGCACTTCTTTCAAATGACCCCACAACCTTCTTAGTGTTGATATCCCTCTCCGAATCCCTCTCCAAAAGACAAACAGCAGCATGCAGGATTAAGTACAAATTAAACATTGCCATTCATGTGGATCAGCAAAACCAAAAAACAGTAATCCTGAATTTGTAACTTCCTCAGTTTGTTCTATGCCAAAAAATGTTAACCTGGCCTTTTCCTTTGTTCATGACCTTTGTATATAAACACAGCAGAAGAAATACTTCTAACAGCTACATGCTCTACTTCACCCCCTGTACACTCCCGAACAGAGCAGTTTTCGGCACTACCCTTGCTTCTCTCACTCTACATCATGAAATCATTTTGTATTATGAAGCTTATAATGATCTTCACTTTTCCAGTTTATCATATTCATTTTTCTGCCGTAATGACATTCAGTGGTTTTCTGTACGAGAGTTGCAGTAGCATTTTATTCTAGCAGAAAAACCATCTAGTCTGTCCAGCTGTCTAACCATGAAAGCTTGAAAAATGGTATGTCTCATTATAGTTGAATGAGAAGTAGAGAACCAAGGTAGAAAAATTGACATATCATAATTTAGTGACAGCCCATGGTTGCATTGTGGCAAAAAAGCAGCTGTTTTGGATGACGTCAAGTCACTTCAATTCAGCTTTTCAGAAAACTCCTCAGAGTGGGGGTATAAACTACAGTTAATGTGAGTTGCAAAGTTACTAACTAACTTGAGTTTTCTCTTCTGAGATTGATTGTTGTTATTGCAATGGAAAAGTCATGGCCACTGCTTTGACTCATACTGTAAAGTGACTAATGCTAAATGATTAGCAGGTTTGAAACCAATTGATTAGGAGCCTCTGTAAATCAGGATTATTTATTGACTAAATTAAGGAAGATACCAGCAGCTTTGGTCAGGGCCCTGTCTCCAGTGTGTGCACCATCTTCTAGTGCTGGGTGGGACATGCCCTAAAAAGCTTATGCTTGCTGAGTTTGGGGGGCTAAAATGCTTTGGTGATACAGGTGTGGGGGCCAGTGACATGCAGTTAGATCTGAACATGTCTGATGAAATAAAAGGGAACATTAATCCTACAGAAACCATAGTCTGATAGCAACCTGATGCAGAAAAAATATATTAAGGAAGTACAGTCCACTCACTCCAAAATAAACTCCAAACAACCCAGCATTTAGTAATTCGGTCTTGTAAATTTATACTCCCAATGTTTTACAGTTATGGGACCTATGTTTGCATCCAACTGGTTTGTGTTTGATGTCTATGGTTATAAGAATGCCAGTCTTCTATACCAAATTCCTTATATTGATTCACTTATACCTTGATTCTCTGATTATGCATTTTGTGCATATGACAAGTTCAGAAATTACTAAGCTACTGCTGTTACCATGACATCATTTCTTTAGTACTTTTACAGAGAGTTGAGTGCTTAGTAGCCATTGTTCAAGATGCATAATTTATGTCTGGAGTGGCTCACATATATTCAGTTACTGAAAACCAGATTATTTTAACCCTTCTTATATGTTCTGCACACACACACACCCCCCTCTCTCTATATATAAACACTTAATTCCATCTCAGTTCCATACAGTGGACTCATATTTTGTATTGCCCTGTGCTCTCCCATGTAATTCCATGTACAGGAGGTAGGATCTACTCCTCAAGAAAGCCGAAAGCAGCTTGAGCTCTGTTAACAGAGGTAGTCTCCAACTGTGTTGATGCATAGTGGATTTTCATGGCTTTCATGCATTTTGATAGCTCCTCAAAGCACACTGTTTTTTAGCAGAGATATTGGACAAATCTTGGACAGAGCTGGCCACTTCAGCAGGGAGTGCTTAACCTCCCTATGAATTGTTTTCCTCCACAGGAATAAAATTATTTGAAAATGGCTAGAAATACTGGAGTCATAATCTGGTATAACACATAAAGTAGATGCACTGAGTCATATGACAAATGAGTGAGTTAGCCAGCAGTGGTGTCAGGATAAGATTGTAGATTAAAAGGACAAACCTGAGAGTGCTGTCTTCAGGTAAGCACATCCTCAGTGACACACAATCCAAAACTGTCACAGTTTTCTCAAAGAACTGGGCAAAGAAAGGGAAAATACAAAATGTCTAGACTTTTGAAGAGCTATAGTGTGTCTGCAGTGATTTGTTTTCTTGACAACCTCTTTACATGAGTCATCAACATAAGGTGACAAGAATACCCCATTTAATCTTGTGACAACTGCTGTAACTGCTGGTACTCTTTTGAAGATCTCTGGAAGTCTAAAAAGTCTGAATTAGAAGACTCTGTTGATAGTGAAGCTGACCCACAGATTTTATGGCTGCCTGTGACTGAGACCGATAATTTTCTGTCATAGCAGACTTTCATGGAAAGGAAAGGGTGAATGGGTATATGAGAGCAGTGCAAGAAATTAAATGGAGTAGCTCTTGCCTTTATGGTGTTCAAAACTCCATATTCTAAGGTTGTTAGAAAAAGAACAGGAGGGAGACGAGGTAGCCATGGTAGAAGTGTAATGTGAATCACCTTGTCATGGTATGGTGCAGAGCAGGATGGCTGAGAAATCAACCTGGGCTAGAAGATGCTTTTTCTTTGGCATAATAGATAGCACTGGTGGGGGTTTAAATCCTGAAAGTGAACTGAAGATTGATGAGGTCTCAGAGGCAGTCTTTTATCTAGAGAACCGTGGGTGAAAGTACGTTGTCTTTCAGAAGGGACCAAGAAAATCCCCAGAGGCTTCAAGTTAGACCTGAAATCCTTTAATGTATTAAAAATATTTCATCTGTCTTTGTACTGAAAAGAAAGAGATTTTGTTGAAGCTAAATGTTTAATTGAGAGATTCTAATCTCTAAATTTAAACCTTTGAGAGTTAAATGGGAATAGCCAGAGCAGTGGATGCTGTATCCAAACAAACACTGCACTGTTGGGTTTTTTCCTTGGTTTTGGTCTTGGACCCAGAAATCATAGAAAGAAATCTTGGAGTCTATATGTGAAGGGAGACAAATTCATTTAGGCCATCCAAGAGCTTATGCTTGAAACAGGTGAAGATGACCTTCTAGTTATATAGGGGGAAAAAACCCAAAAACCTCTGTAAAAAGAAAAGGAAAACCCAGAGTTATCTTTGCTTGTCTAGGAGATCCAGTTTGCTAAGACTTTTCAGACAGCTGCTGTAAGTGGAGAAGAAGAGGTTAGAACATCAGGAAGCTTTCCACACCCCTTGCTGGAGCCAACACTTTCTGGGAGAACAGGGAAAAAGAAAGTACCAAACGATCCTGATATGTCATATGGCAGACTTTCCAATGAGAAAGGGATTCTCTGCAGATGTGTAAAGTAGGATGTCAAGTGGCTTGTGGGCAGGCTCATTCTGTTAGCCCCCTACTCCAGAGTGAATTTTACAGTGACAGTGAGTGAGCAACAGAGATGAGATTTCTTCCTCACATAATGATGTGCAAGAACGAGTAGAGGTTTGTAAACATGGGATGCAAGGGAAACAAAGACAATTTAAATGCATGTTACATTTCCTTTCCAGTAAAGGAAAACAGAAAACAAGCTAAAATCCCTCCAGGGACCGTTAGCCTGAACAAACATATACTGATAAGCCAGCATACTACACCTTAAGATATGGTGCATTGCCGGAGATAACTTTAAAAGTATCAAAAGAAAAAAACTGAAAAGACTTCAGAAATTCAAACATCAGAGAAATCCAGAAATTCAAACGTCAGAGAAAAATGAAAAAACTTGTAAAAAAAACCCCAAAACAAATAACCAAAGCGATTTTTCATCACCCTGGGAAGCTTTTAAAAGCTTACTCAAAATTAACACAGTAGAGAACTACATCCTGGGGAGAACTGTCTGATCTAGATTTCTTTTTGAGAAAGGCAACAATTTCCAACAATTATCGCTGCTAATATTAAATAGAATTTAAAAACTCTGAGTGTTTTTTCTGGTTGTCTTCAAACTCAGTCAGATACATGAAGTAAACTCAGATCACATATGATGTGTTTTCCTAAAAAAAATGGTGTTTCATCCTTTTTTCTTTAATAAATGAATTTCAGAACTCCTTTGAAAGTGATCAAGCAAACAAGATTTTACTCTGCTATTAGGAGGGTTTCTCTGTAATTTTAGAGAGGAGTAGAATAGTAAAATACAGTTACAGGGGTGAACTAGCTTATTTGTGTTACAATTCTATATGCATTATCACATGCTTAGTGACAAATTCCGTTATAAGCATAACTCCACATCATGGCCGAAAGTACTGAGAAAGAGAAGGTTACAACACTCACCTAAAACAAGGTCAGAATTTCCTTAAGACAGCTCTTCAGCAAAATGGAGTACCTCTGCTTACTTCAGATTATAAAAAGACACTCTTGTAGCTGGTAGAGCAGCTAAGATCCCCCACCAAACCCGCAGATGCTCCGAGAAGCAAGGAAAATCAGACAGAGGAGGAAAGCAGCCCTTGCTTCAGCTGAGAAGCTACTGATGGGAAGGGCACAATCTTCCCCCTGAAGTTCTCTAAGTGTCGTTATGTGTGTGGCTCTCGTCTATTGGGAAGAGCAAGCACTGCTAAGTCCTGGAAGACTTTTATTTAAAAATAGCTCTTATAAGCACCTTTCAGTATGGGTACCTTGTAGCATGAAAAGGATTTTCTTCAATGAAGTATAGTAAGCTTCTTCTCAGGGCCATCAGTTTCTTTTCCCCTCACCTAGTACAAAGTCCACACAAATGACAGTTAGCAAGGTCATTAAAATTCAAGCAAGTGATTTTCTGCATTAAAGTGATTCAAATCACTCTGAGCCAGAAGAGAGTAGTTTTCTGTGCTAGGGTCATGGATGTAATTACATTCCAATTAATTTAAAGGACAGAAAAGAGAAACAAGAACGAAGTATTATAGGTCTGTTTTAACTGTCAGATGTGACATCTCCCACTGCTTGCTGTGTGAGAATATCCCAGTATTTTGTATTAAGCAAGCAAGCAATTTAAAGTCCAGTAATGTTTTTAGTTCAGTTGAATTTCAGAAATCCTTCTCTCATTTGAAAAAATATATTGTTTTCTTTACATTTGGCCTACCTCCCCAGAGACAATTTTCCATACATAGCAGCACAGAATTAATGAAAGTAGCAAGTTGAAACCTTTCTAATGCTTTTAGAAAGTCAGTGGCATGAAGGGCGATTTTGTTTAAAGGTATGTGGTTTCCAAATAGTCTGCTGCTGTCTGCAGGGCAAGTATCTGCAGAATTAGTGGTCTGTCACTTTTAATCACTGACTTTGATATCAAGTGTTTGATGTATTTCTGTGAAGGAACCAAATGAGCATGGGACCCCATTGTCCTAGACACCGTGCAAAATACAATCTGCCACTTCCTCAGAGAACAGCTGGCATCTCAGAGCGGATTGGTTTTTACACAGGAAAGTAATCCTTGCCTGGCCACTACAATCTCCACCTAAACTACAATTTTATACTGCACCCAGTCTCACAAAATACTCAATATGGTGCAGTTCTCACTACTCCTATTAATTCAGAGCACTTACCAGGTCTGGAGACCAACTTGAATCAAAATTTAAAAAGGCAAGCCATTTAAAGAAAAGGTCAAACTTCATAGGAGGCTTAACTCTGTATTGTCTTTTATTAGCTGCATCATATGGCATTTTCTACCCAAAGCAGGGTTTCCAAGCCAACACTGGAGAGGTTAGTGGCAGATACAGTTAATAAGCTACACTTTGGAACAATAAGTTTCTTGAAAAAAGCCCTACATGTGCTTTTAGAATGCTACCAAACTCTCATGAATATTTTAGTCTGACTCAGGGTTTTTTATCGATTTCTTTTCATGCTCTCTAGCCTAAGGGGGGTATCCCCTTTCTGTGTTTGTATGGTATGTTTCTTTTCTTCAGTGTGGGCTATTGTGCAGACTGCTGCTTTGAATTCAGACAGTAAATACACTTTCACCATTTTCATGTCTGAATTTCATTCATCTGCTATCTTGAAATGAGATAAAAGTAGTGATCAGACTTATTACCTTATGGCTGGATAAAGACGTCAGCATTTCTCACTCTCCCATTGCTACATTCATGCAAGAGTTTTACATTGTCCTTTTAAGTTATTTCATGCACAGTAGGGATCATAATTTTGTCTGACACTACCTATGATTCCCACTCAGGCAGAGACGCTTTCTGGAACCTGTTAGAATTTTTATTTTTAAGACTTCTTTTGAGTCACCTCATTTTCTGAAATACCAATTCAGTTCCCTAAGTTCTTCTCAAGCTCTTGGCAAGCTTATTCTAAGAAATCTAAAGAAAAAAAAAAGTATAAAATTTTATTTGTATTTAATTTACCAATAGTAGTGCTCTGAAAGTCTTTAAGGATATAATTGTTAGAAATGCAGTGTTTTCTATTTTATATATTGCTAAAGCTCACCTGGTATATGGCAAATACATTGTAAGTGTATGACCATTTAGTCATTCCCCAGCTATGGAAGCTTTCTTGAAATTGATGGCAAATTTTTTACTAATCCTGCCTTTAGAAGCCTGTCTTAGCTACAATTCAATTATACAAAGTCTGCTTTTGATTGCTATCTTTCATTTAAGCTAGGACATACAAAACAAAAAAAGAGAGACAGTAAACTCTGAAGTGTATGTTCCTGTTCAGTTTTGCAAATAGCTGAGAAGACAATAATTGATCCTTAGTGAAAAGGACTGTCATTATTCCCTTTTTTTACAAAAGCATTAATTCACAGTGAACACGAAAAACTTTTGCCAGGTGTAGCATTGCACCCTGATAAGCAACACAGAATAAATGGACTGAAATTTTGTGTCCCAGGAAACTGTTCAAGACTGAGAAACCCTAACTTTATGTAAGTACTGTGTGATTGATGGTTTGGGATGAACACACAAAATTCAGCTAAGGTGCAAATTATTCCCTTTGAACTAGAATTTCAGAGCAATATGCTCCATGGTATTTAATCTCTTGGCATAAAGCTAGAACTGTGCACATTAAAATAGAAGCTCTGTGTTAAGTTTAGCTTCTGTCTCTCAAGGGTTTTCTTAACTTGTTCTTGAACTGATTTTATGTCATTCTTTATAAGCTCTTTTTCTTGAAATTCAGATAATATGGAAAAGTATATGAAATTATTCAGGAAAGATTAATATTATCTCACAAAATATTTTATTCACTTTTCGAATTGGCCAAAATTATTATCCACAAAACTAATGAATTATCATTAATACTTCCATTCAAAAATAGTTTGTAGCAAAAAAAATGCATATAAATATATTTTAATTTCCCACTTCAAAATTTTTACATTAAAATTTAGGAAATTTTATTCTAAAAGAGGAAATAAAATTAAAACCCAAAAAGATTTCTTCTTCTTCACTTGCAGTGTTTTGGGCAAATCACGATTTTTTTTCTCATTACTTCCTCCTGTGTGTGAATAAGCTTAAACTCCATACTTAATACCGACGTTTAGACCCTAACTAGCTATTGCATAACAATGCCCTTTTGTCTGGGGGAAAGCCTGTGCTGCAGAAGATTTTGAATGTCAGCCTACAGGACTTTTATATCAGTGCTACAGAATAATGAAATGGGGGCTAAAAGACTTTTCCAAGTTGAAACAAATATAATTTAATTCAAATGCCCCTGAAAAAAAATGAATGTGAACATCTTCTCCTCATCTGCCAGAAAAGGATTAAAAAGCAAGTAGCAACAAACAATTCGTCTTTACCCATCTTCAGTAAAAAAGTGTAAAAAATAAAAATTTTGACCACTTTCTAATTAGAAAATTTCTCCAGTAATCACATTTTTTTCTTCTGCTGTACTCACTTGGAAAAAGCTGTGTCTTAATAGCAATGGTGGGATATGCAAATAGCAACTCTAGATCATTTGCTGTAAGTCAAGCCAAGTACTGGAGAATTTAATGAGAAAATTTTCAAGTTAAAGTTCAGTAAAGATTCTAAAATTAAACTCCAAACATTGGAAGGTTTGCTGATCATTAAAATCTTGATTTTAGTAAGCTGAAGATAGATCACTGATTTTGTAAAAGCTCTAGGTAATCCTACTGTTCAGGGTAATGAAGTCTGTATGTGGCAGAGAGAAATAGACTGGACCTAAGAGAAACTACAAACCACTGAATTGATAAAATAATATCGAGATCCATAATTTATTGAGCAAAAAAAGAAAAAAAACCCAACCTGTTTTCTTTTTTACACAGAAACAACCAAAAGTAAGAGATACAGATGCTGATGACCAAGCATAAGCAGTGCTACAGCTCTGGGTAAAGAACATGCCTTGTGATATTCTTCAACTAAGTAACACTAAAATTATTCCAATGTGAATAATCTCTTACTCTAGCAGCGTGCAGTGCACAAGAAAAACAGGATTATTCTGATCTTCACCTCAACACAACAAATATACATCTTTCCATTATTTTAGCCAGATAGCATGTTTATAGGTGACTACTACATAGAAAGAAATATGCAAAGTTTTCTGTGATGATCAAGGGAAGTGGGGCTCATTGCATCTCTTGCCACTTTTTTACTGCCCATGGATGATCCCTCTGTACATTGTCCCACCTGGGGAAGAGTCTGTAGGAATGTGAGAGCGGTGCAGGAAGTGTGAAGCTGAAGACAAACGCTCCAAACTCTTGTGGTTGACAAAAGAGCAATGAAGCAAAAGAGCAAGATCTACTTTCCTTCCAAGACTGAAGATAGTGTTAACAACAGCTGGGTTCTTGAGAGAGAGGGGGAAAGGCTCCTTGAGGGTTTTTTATTTTTTATTTTTTTTTAACAGGCATTAAAAACTAGCATATCAGTCACTTCCTCAATGTTCTGTGTATGTTTTGATACCTTATACGAGGTGTAGACACCCTTCACTGGTTTATTGTAGGTTAGACATGTAAACCCAGAGGTTACTCCCCTGAGGAACTAAGAGGTAAGAAGGGGCCCTCAGGCATCTTCAACTCTCTCTATGCATCTCTATCGTCCCTGACAGATAGCTCTCCAACCTGTGTTTAGATGGCTGCAGTGATTGATTCTCTATTCTTCTGCATGAATGTTCTCACAATGATTTTCCTAAATCTTTGCTGCTGTGATTTATGGCCACTGTTTTTTTCTCACCTTGGACCTCAAAATAACTGGTTTTATCCCTATGCAACTGCCTAATACGTATTATGTTTACCTACTGGATTTATATCCCCCATTAGCTTTTCTTCTTTAGTTAATTCATTCAATCTTTCCTCACAGGTCATGTTTTTGGGACCTCTGGTCATTCTCATTGCTGTCCTCTGGACTTTCTCCAGCTGGTCTACATCTCTTTTGTAGTGTGAATGAGTAAGGTTAATGGAATTTGGATTTATGCTATTGCATGACTGATGCTTAATTCTCTGAACTTATTTTGCTAATGCTATTACACTATATTACACTATTAAAAACAATATGAAAGATTTCCCTAACAAGCTTATGGGTTTTTTTTGTCTGGTCAATCCTCTGCACAATGTTTAGAAATTATCTACAATGATCATAAGCAATGGCCATTCATTAAAAATTAATTAGGAAGCATTTAGATAGCTCTTTTTGCAGCTGAAAAAAGCAGTAGTTTGCAAACATGGTTAATTACTCACTTCCTATTTCATTTCAGACAGCCAGGAAAACAGAAACACGGCCCTGACTTTTGTACTTCTCATCCATGTACAATATATTCCTGCATGTCAACAGAAACAGAATAATTCTCAAAATATTTTCCCAAATGTCTCTTCCAAGTCCCACAGAGGCAGCAGCTGAAAATGTTTTTCTGCAAAACTGTAGCTGTTGGACCAGTCCCTGGTAGCGGTAATTTCCATACTATTGAGTTCTGCATCTTTAGTAGGACAGGAGCTCTCATATCAGAAAAAAAGACACTAGTTACAACAGCAAATTTACCCTACACTATAGGACTCACATATGCTGCAGATCTGGATGAGTCTCACTGAAAATGTACAGCTATTTCTTTCCTTTGCAAACACTGCTACATTCCAGAGATTTTCTGTAGCAGAGAGTTTTCCTCTAAGAAAAAATGCAGATTTTTTTTCTCAGCTGAAGTTGGAGTTTTGAGATAATTTCTTGTATAACTTATCAATTTGTTACAGCAGGCAGACTCTTTATTCATGTGTGATGAGAGCAGGAGAGAACCATTTTCTGGGAGTTACTGCATGCCATTTAAAGAAAACAATGAATTTTTAGCACATTAAACTCTCCTCCAGATTTATATAATGTCAAAAGACATTTTTTGTTCAGGCTTTCTCAAAGTTCCTCTGTCTCAGACTTAGAAGTAGTGTGTTCTTATTTTCATCTATATTCTTTATAATTTGCAGTTACCTAAGTCTATCTGCTTGATATAGGAAACCCAACTAAAAAGAGGATGAAGCCTGACCAAGAATAATTGCAGACAGTTGCTTTCTTTCAAGCATTATGAGTTATAGAAGGGGGATGGCCATGCACAAAACCAAGTCATATGTCAGTTAGCATGGATAAAATAAGGGTTAACTTTTCTTTGGAGAGCTTCTTTCTGAACAGACTTGTTAATTGCTCACGGGTGCTGCTGCTGAGTGCTAACTGTTCAAGGAGTCGTGCTGGACAGAACTCTACTAATGATGTTGCAGAGCGAGAAGAGGGTGCAGCTGGGTCTCCAATGGATGGTAGACCCTCTGCTACAGCTTTTCTTTCTTCTCTGCTCTTGCTATGGATAAGCATTGCTTCAAAGTCAAATGCCAGCTGGGTGCTCCCCAGCATCATTCTGTCTTTAAAGCTGCATTTTCCCAGAGGATGACGCAGTAAAAGCAATGGGGAAGAAATGATAAAATGTGTTGGGCACAGCACAGTGCTACTTTGGGAAGAGGAAGAAAAGTTATGCTTCCTGGTAGTCTGTTCCTCCAAATCAAAGCAACATCTTCTCTCGCTGCTCTGCAATATCTCCAAAAGAATGGATGCTTCCTATCACCTTGGATATCGAGTTGAACCTTCCTAACCTACCCTGGCTGACAGCAAACTGTTCTAGGTACAATCATGCTGCAGATGCCTACATTTCCCAAATACGGGCTCTGATAAAGAAGGCTTTTAAGTAAGCAGGAGGAATGTTAAATTCTGGACACCTTATTTCTTTTGTTGAAAAGAGTTTTCTGCAGTTAGATACCTCCTCTGCAATAGATTTCCCGTGCTGATTAGCACAGACCAGGTGTTTCTTTCCTCTCTCCATCCACCCTCACAAGGCTGAGTAAGGAACTTCCAGCTAGCCTAGTTTCTCAATTTAATAGCTTTGAACACCTAAGTAAACAAGAGTGTGGTGAATAAAAAGGGGAGAAGCAATTGAGTGTAGAAGACCGCCTACTGATCATCGTCACCAAGAAGAAGGAAGAAGAAGGGCGGGCCTGCTAAGGGGTATAAAAGCTGTTGTTTCGTTATAATAAACGCCATTTGCTGCATCCTCATATTGGTGTCTGTGCATCAGTGGCCCAGGGACGAGGACGAACCCCCCTGTGCAGCTCACACGTCGAACCGTGGGTGATTGTCGCTTACAAGTGAAAGCGACAAATGGTGACCCCGACGTGATCGTGTGAGGCTGCGGACCGCTGGCGGTCGAGAGGCCTAGGGATGAGGACGTGACCCCCCTGTGCAGCTCACACGTCGAACCGTGGGTGATTGTCGCTGTACAAGTGAAAGCGACACAAGAGAGAGGTGCCACCTTTGTATTCCTATTGGTTGGCATACTACGGGGAGAGATGGACATCTCCATCCTCTTTCCAATCCATATTTATGGTGGAGTCAGTTATATAGGGCAGCACAGCTAAAACATTCATCAGAAAAATAATATGGGTCCTGACTCTCTTCCTCACAAAATAGACTGTAATTTTGAACTCAGGAAAAGGAAAACCTCCACTCCAAATATATGCTCTCAGTTTTAACAGAAAACAACTTTGACCATTTTTTTTTATTTAACTTCTGTGTGCCTGCAGTTCTTATAGCATGTGAGCCTAACATTGGCCTAAGGAAAAAGCAGAAAGTCCTATTTTCTTCATAAAGGAAATATGATCACTAATGAGAACATTTTATGATCTCCAGCACTTGTTAAGAATTTGAGACTGAGAGGTATCTTTACTCCCTTTAAGAGAAAAAACATTATTTATTTTTTTTAAGTTCCAAATTGCTTTTTAACATATGAATAAAGTGATGCCAGGCTAGTTTCATCCTTTAGTTCACACTGAGTGTTTTCTGAGTGCTTAGCAGATGTGAACTAGATGCTTTTGGACACAAACAATTTCAGAAGTACTGTGTTCACTCCCTTAATAGAAGCAGTTTACTGCCTCTCTGCTTTGTCAAGTATATTATTACAGAATCAGTTCCTTTTTACTTTTGCTGTGGTTAATGAAAGAGTTGTCAAAATTTTATGATCTCTAAAATCCCTTTAAAAGAAATTCAAAACTTTTCTGGGGTAAACTGTAAGAAAGCAAGGTAAGCTGCCCCCATCCTTCTTCCACATGCATGCACACACACACACACACGCAGAAATGGGTAAACAGATTTAGTATTTCACATGGAGTACTATACTGTAATGCAAGCGACTCCATTGCCATTATGATACATAGTCAGATAAAGCTACTGAGAGTTGCAATCTGGAGAGGTCATGAAGATTTGAAGTAACTTCCAGGCAATAGACGTACAAACACTGAAGGAGAACCTGTCAGCCCCTTGGAAAACTCAATTTACTCGATTTCATATTCCCCCTGGCAAATGCAAAAATATACTAAAACAGAGAGTGAATAAGATAGCTCATTCAAACAGTTGTTAGGAGTGAACAAAAGAGAAAATCAGCAGGAGGGAATCATTAATATTTTACATTCACCAGATTCAGCACCCAGTCACTACTGAAATGAACTACTCATGTTCCAGTTCCCATCAAAAGCATATTAGTTTGGCGTCACAAGAGTCACTGAATCACAAACTTCTATTAGTTATGCCCCTACATACTTGCAGTAATTGAAGTCATACCGGCGAATATGCAAAAGTATTCTCTGGATAGAATTGGAGCACTAATGAAAGGTTATTTTTGTTCTAGCTACATCTTGGCAGCTAGAGATATAAGCCATAGCCCACAGCACTAGCTGCAGCACAGAAATGTCTGATTTCCAGTCACGTTTCCTTTCCTCATGCACATGTGTGCAAGTAAAGAAACACACAATGCAATTTTTCAGGAATCTAAAACAGAGGAAAAATACATTCCAATTTTATCTTGTGGTTCTGTGTTATTAATGCATACAGTAAACCTGACTAATCAACCCCTGTCCTGGATTTACGGTTATTGTTCCCATAAAGACCTTCTACCTACACTTATGCAAACCTCTAGCATGAAAATTCACAGTGCAGCTATGAGCACCACTATCTTAATAGCTTCATGATCTGCAAGAAGCATAAATCTTATTCTCAATATCTTCTTCAGTAATACATAATATCAGCAGAACAAAAGTGAGCAAAACCAGAAAAGGGTATTTTCTATTTGGGGGTGAAAAGACAGGGAAATTAACTTAGTGCTATAAAGTTGTTCAGTCCAAGTAAGCAAATTACAACAGGCAGAATCTCCAAGGAGATCTAAGAGCTGGCTTCTTGCTATTCTGTACTTGCAAGACCTGAAGCCTCTGTAATGCACCAAACCAAATTGTGTGACCTTGCTGAGGTTTTGCTTTACTTGAAAAGGGGAGGTGCAAGTATGAAACAGAGCATGCATTCACTTTATTTACCGTAATGGATTAAAACCACTGCAGGTCTATTCAAACTCTATATGCATTTGTCAAAACTTGTAGAACAACATACTCCAAAACTCTAGGTACAGAAAAGATCTCATGAAGAGAGCCTAAATTCTGCTTGTGTTCCTGCGTCTAATATTATCCAATAGCTAGGTGCAAAAAAAAAAAAAAAAGTCTTCAAGCCAATGGAGGCCACTAGACCCAGGGATGCATGTGGAATCTGGGCCACATGAATATACCCATAATTATGCATACATGTTAGGTAAGAGATGAGCAAACCCAGGTGATATAAATAGGAAAGCTGGATTTTGCTGCTGTATGTTCCATTTCAAAATTTGAGGCTTGTAATACAATGCTGTGGATCACCAGAAGTAATACATGGAAAAAGCCTTGAAGAAATGTATCTTCTACAGAGTCAGCAACTATCTCCATTCTCTCTAACAACTCTGTCAAGTCTTTTAAGACTGTTTCTGCATTTGAGTACAGAGAAACAGTCAAAGGGGACGATTTTCCTTCAGTGTAAATGATGTTAACTTATAAGAACCTCCCAGAGGAAAGACTAATAATATGTTATTACCATTGTGCAAAAAGAGAAGTTCATACAGAAAATAACTGGCAGGTATTAACACATACATATCGAAAAACCTGCTCCCTTGCTACAAAATTTGTGCATCTCCTCGCTGTGGGCCAAATTTTTCCTTCTACAGTCAGAATTCAGGGAGCTAAACAAAAACTTAATCTTAAAACCCAATGATATTCAAACTCCTAAAGAGCAAGTTTATTTTTATTTTGGGAAGCAGCTGCAGGTGGAGTTATTAAGATGTGGGTTCAAGGTGTGAAAGAAATGTATTCACTTATATTAACTCATTTCCCTTGTTTGTTAAAAAAAACCCCAAACAACTGTAATGAAGCCTGAGTAATGGGACAAATGTTTTAGCCCCTGTTTATCTGAGTACCTTAGTTGGGTATTAAGATCATTGGGTAGACGCAAGAAGTCATCCCTGCATGCTACAGAGCCTGAGGCTCTGTACTTACATATTTTCCAGTCTCAGTGTATAACAACTCACTGATGCTTCCCCAAGAAACTCTCTAGTGGCAGCTTTGGTCACTCCAACATGGTTGCCTATTTGACATACTGCAACAGACCCTCAGCTTCTGCAAATCAGCCAAATTCCACCACTGGAATTACTCTGGTACCAATGTTACATGCTTGGCTTTAAGGTCCTGACAAGAAGAAAAAGAGAATTGAGAAATAATGTTGAGCTTTGCAGTATCAACCTTTTAAACCTTCACAACGAAATGTGTGGTTCCCAGGGATGGCATTCACAGTCCTGAGCTGCATGTCATGTTTTTAGGATAAGAACTGAGCAACCTTCAGGGCTGGGTGGAAGCTACGCCAGGATTTTGAGGACGGCAATTTTGGAGGTCACAGTCATACCTTGCTGTGAGCAAGCCTAGCCTGTAATTCTTGTCTGTTTGCCTAATAGTAGTAAGTTAATGTATTATTATAAAATGTCTTTGTGCTGCTTTTTATCAAGCTCTGGTGCTGCTTTTAAGCAGTCCTTTTGTTGTTTTCTAATCTTTGCCTAATTTAAGTATAATGAGAAGAAATCCTGTATGTGTATCCTCATAGCATCTGTCAGCACTGTAGCTCTAGGGAGAAAAAGAAATTGAAGCTATGTATCACCAGTACTTTTTAACACGCCATAACTTTCATCAGCCTAATTTTGAGCTTGCTCTTCAGGGACATTACATTAGCCTTCCAGAAAGACTGATTAAAGGACCTAGAAAGCTTCTCTGTACTTGCCAGAGACATCCAACTGGCATTGCTCTGCATTGTCTTCTCTCATTCCTCGCTCACTGCAGCAGAGATGACAGCCCCGCCGCGAGCCACTCGGCCCAGGTGCTGCCTCCGCACTTCACAGGAATGAACCAGCTATCTGCACACTGCATCCTCTCACACCAGATGGGTGCTGGGAGCCCTGAAAAATAGAGAGGGATCAGTAAACCACTGCAAGAATTACTCTTGCTCTGAGGAAAAAAACCCCAAACAACAAAAAAACAAAAAACAAAACCAGCTTTTCTTTCACTGAGACACTGAAGGACCTCACAACATCATGTTTATAAGTAAGGAAGGTTAAGAGGTTACAGAATCACAGAATATAACTACTGTCATGTAAGAGGACGTTTATATAATGGTGCAGAAAGGACATAAGTCACAGAGCCAATCTGGGAGATTAGCTGACAAGGTGTAACAAACATCTGGGACCTTCCATCCAAATGCTGAAGCTGAGAAAACTCAAACTTCTAGCTGTAAAATGTTGTTGAGAGTAACATGTCCTGACAGGATGATATGGGAAATTATCTACCACTGAGTCATAGCATCACTTCTGAGTTTCTTTTGAAAAGAGATAACTTTTTTTTCAGGAATTAAAATATTTGCCTTGCAAAGGGAATTTTGGGGTGGAGTATCTGTCACAAAGATATCAAAGATGTTGGGCCACACCATCAACATCAAGGTTTTCTCAGCCTCAAGAACAGTAACTGAGAGTTTAATAATTAACTTTGGGGTACCCATACTATTACATTTTATGGGGAATTGTCAGCAACACACGCTGAATGGCTTCGAAAACGCTAACCTGTTTACATGTGCTAAATCTGGACAAGTGTGTCCTATTGCAGATAACAAGTATTCACCAACTCAGAAACATGGTGAATAATACATGGCAGCATACCATCCATATCAACTAAAGAAGCCGTTTCCATTTTTTTTTTTTTTAATGCTGAACCTTTCTCTGTATGAGTGCATGTGGACAGCACTCAGTCAAACAATTGCATAGCACCATAATATCCCTAAAGGGTTCAGTAGTTATTCCCCAAAGTTACTTTTAGTACAAGGCATGTAACAGAAACAGTTACCAGCATGATTTCTGTTGGCCTTCTTCTTTCACCTCTATTTCTCTTTAAGAGAAGAATTTAGATGCCTCCAGTTTGAAGAAAAACAACATATTTGGATTTATTTTGTTAACATTTTCCATTAAAGTCAATTTGTATTTTTATAAACAAATCTTTTCCTAGTCACAAGATGGGCATGACATTTATGGAAATTGTATGCTCATCTGGCCTGGCTTCATGCTTTTGTTGCTGTTCAGAGATGCTTATGATCATCTCAAAGCTGATGGGGTTTGTTTTGTTTTTTACTTCCAAACTACCTCTGATGAGTTCAGTCATTACTGCCTTAGAAATTAGCCAAATGAGATGTGCAAAAAAGGTTTTATTTCTTGTTCCCAGATTAAGGGTAGAGTTGTTTTTATTTCTCCATCTGACTCAATTTACCCAGATGGCCCACTGCTTGTCTGCCTTACACGAGGTTTGTGTTTATAAACAGGTTAGATGATGTAAGCAGAGCAAATAGCATTAAGGTCTCAACTGCAACAGTAATCAGACTTTCAAAAAGTTGTAAGTAGTATTGATTTGCAATTTTTCTGTGCATTAGACTGGACTGTCATCACAGTCTTGCCTAGAAGTATTTCTGAACACATTTTTTTAATCCACTTCATAACTTAATGTGGCCTTCACATAATCTGGAAGAGACAATGAATGTTGTTCACTAGAAGTTACCATGAAAAGCTGTACCTTTCATAGAATTATCAGAATCTTTATTTTTTATTTCAACTAGTACAGTTCATCTTCACCCACGTCCCTCATTTGGTCCTTTTGTACAAATCTTCTAACTTACTTTTACCATTTACCAAATAATCACCTGCTTGAAAAATTCTCACCCTTTCTCAGAAGTCTAAGCTCATCTTATTCCAGACAGGCAAATATGTGTAAGTTAAAGGTAAATCAGCTTCACCCTTTATTTTGTTTTTGACAACACAAACCCAAAGAAACTTGCGGCTATATAATCAAAATCAACCTTTCTGTAGTGGCAGGTCAATGAGCCTGGCTAGGGTACATGTAAGAACTCAGCATGCCCTGTAATGAGGTCTTGCGACCCTTCAACAGGAAAAACAAACCAAAACCATAAAACAGGAATGTATTCTAAGAATACTCATACCAGGCACAAGGCAACTGTATTTTTCATCTTTATTAAGCCCTTTCACAGACGCTCTACTCACTTCTTTTCATGAGGACAGAGCAGTGTAGTTTTCTTGCATCTGAATTGTTTGGAATATGTTAAAGCTTCCAGGGAAATCAGTAGGAAAGAACACTTAGTGCATGATATTCAGCCATAATTCCTTTGGGTCATGTTCATTCCCAGCTCTCATTATGACTGTAAATAGCTGGTTAAAAGGTGCAGACTGGCATCTTTAATAAACTTCTATTTATAGCAGTAAATGTTAAAAGGCAAAAGAAAAAAAAAAGATAACATTTAATGAATTTAAGTCGTTCTGTTAGAAATAAAAAGGAATGAAAATTTCATTATATAAAGTGCTTTAGTTTACTTTTAGAGGTTACACAGGAAGATTGTGATAGCTCATTATTTGCAGGATAGTGGTTGCTGAAGGGTCCGAAGACAAATAGGCGTAGTCCATTGTAGTAGGGCTGCTGAGTCACTGGAGAAAAGGGGACCTATGCCCAAAGTGACAAATGATTTTTTTAACCAACAAAAATGGAAAGAATGAGGAAAAGGTCTGCAAACAGTTGGCAGTGACTAAAAAAAAAAAAAAAAAAAATGAAATTTTTGTATAGATCTCTTCTAGAACATAGAATCATAGAATCACTTTGGTTGGAAAAGACCTTTAAGATCATCGAGTCCAACCTTTGTTAGATACATAGATAATAGCCTGGGTGATATTTTATAAGATTAAGTTTCCTTTGTCCCTTTCTTATTGTGTGAAGATTAATTTATTATGGTTTATACCAGGAATTCCCAAGACATGCAAGAAAAAAAGCAAGTGGTGATAATCTGTTACTGATTACCCTAGAGAACTCTAACACATTATCCAATTCTATGAGGTCCTGAAACATGTTTTCTAATGTGGTTTCCAGTTTCCTTCCATTATTTGGCTCCCTGACTTAAATCACAAAATTAATGAAGACTATGGAATTTCTAATGCAAATCAAAATGCAACTGAAATGCTGCAGGTAACTATTACGAAGATGGCATTGCTCAATTTGTGCATGTTCCCACTGTTCTTTCATTCCTTTTTTTGGATGACTGCATTAGATTTTATTTTTGTCAGAGAATCAGACTAAATCAGACATTATCAAAAGGTAACAAAAGAAATGAGTTCCTCCTTACCTAAAGGTCACAGAATAATTAATTTTAAATAAATATTAAATTTTAAAGACCACCTGCTTTTTTTTTTTATGAAGTTCACATTGTGATAGATGAAACAAAAGAGAAATAATTTGATTATATAAGAATTCAGGGTTTCCTGATAGTAATTCAATGCTTTAGTATTTTCTGATATCATTGAGGATGCCATAAAAAGCAATATCAAATGAGTCCTGCAAGGGTTTGCTTCATTCTTTTTCCTCTTGAAATGTAAAAATGCCTTTTTCTTACTCTGGAGATTAGGGCTTTCTCTTTACTTAAAATTATAACTACCATGCTGTCATTGATCTTGAGGATACACAAGAGAGAATACTCCAATGCAATTCTTAAGTTTCAGAATAAATAAGTGCAAACATAAAGTAACAAATCTTCACAAAGTGAATATATCAAAATTTTAAGTAGCTGCTAGATTTGCCTACAGTTCACATGCAAATTGAATCCAGGGCCATATATTACATTAAACAAGAGCAGAACCTTAATTTTCTTGCACTACAACAGCAGGACTAGGGCTTTTGAGACATGAACTCTACTTAGAGCTCCTGCCTAGACAAATTTCTTAAGAAAACAATTAAATTTTCACTTCCCTCTGATGTTTTGCTAGTCCTGCCTATTTTGACTCTATGGGCTTTATGAAGCAAAGAGTTTATTCAAGTTTTGCATGGGACCTAGAACAATTGTTTCTTGAGTGAGCGGAGTACTTTGAATAATGCAGATATTTCTTATCCTGTGCACTGATCTAGCAAAGCTGTCATTCTTCTGTCTGCTAAGCTCTCTTCTACATGCACTTCAGTGTTTGGACTGGGAAAATCAAGGGTACAGAAACATAAGCAGAAAGAACGCTTTGCCTGTAACATTTCTTTGTGGCCACTACAGAAATAAGAGTGAAAGGTGCCTTTGTAGACTGCAACCCTCCCTGAATTTCTGAGTTAATAAAACTACAGTCTCTGCCATAGTAGTCAGGTTGGGGGTCATGAGGAAGGATCGTAACAGCACTTTCCTTTGTTGTGGGATGCTCAAACATTCTGTTATCTTATAAAACAAAATGAGATACTACTGCTCATGCATGGGACCACTGCATTCTCCATAGCCATACAAGTCCAGACCCATGAAATCTTGCTTAGGAGACAGAGATGGCAATTCCTGAAAGAATAACTACAGCCTCCAGCACTATCCTGTTTAGAAAAAGAGAGAGGTTTGCTTGTATACAGGTGTCTTTTAGGAGGTAAATGTGGGGTCTGGAATCCCTGCTCTCCCAGACAAGGGAAATAGGTTCAGCTTGCCTCTTTAAACTAATCTATTCTATCTAAAGGCTGAAGCTTATGCAGTAACTACTTTGTGGGAGGGTTGCCCTATGGCAAATGTCCTTGCAGAGTCAGGAAATGAGAATGATGCTTTCTGAATCATTCTCCCAGCTGGATCATGTTGTCAATAGTAATTTTAAAATACTCCCCTCCCTGCTCCTACTCCACCAGCAGCAGCAGCACAAGATGTGAGAATTCAAACAAAATGCAAGCAACAGATAACTAGCTGGTTTGGCTTTGTACATTCTTCTGCCTTCACTTCCAAACCAGACAAGTAGCATAACCGCCAAGTGGCTCATTATTTCTTTTTTTTCTTTTATACAAAGAAAGATAATAATTTGAAAACAAACAGTTGAATGCAAGCAAGAAATCTAAGATGACTGTTTATCTCTGTAGTAAAAGAAAAACAACCCTGCACACAAAAATAAAAAATAAATACTATCCACCACAAGATTGTCCTCTTGGGATAGCTTCATAGTGGGCTCTAACACTGAAGCTTGACAGAGGTTCAGGGCTGTCACTGCTGAGCAATGCTGTTAGTTCATAAAACCTCCTTAGACCTGGGGCAGGAAGATCAAATCCATTTATAACTTAACTGCTGCCAGAAGGGAGCTGGGGTGTATTTTTAGTACTAGTTCTGAGGCACAGAGTAGATGCCAAAGTAAAGGACTGTGAATTTATCATCACAGACAAATTACGTAAGTCTGTTAACCAACACAGAGGGTGTAATTTGAAATGGTATGTTTACTGCGTTTGAATCTTAAACAAGGATTATTTAAGACAGACGTTACAGGCCCATATCTGACATGAAGTCTCCGTTCCGCACACACACTAACTCAGGGCCAGCAGATCTTGCTGTGGTGCCAGCGACTACATCTACTTACACTTCCCTTCCCATCCCTCCTCAATGAGGCTGAGTGAGGAGACTGAGCAGAGAGTACCACTGGCTCCCAAAATGGCCCATTTAAACCTTGTGTCTGACTCTCCAGAGTCCATTGTTTACTATGACTTTGAGTCTGTGTTAATCTCGGAGGAGCATGCCCATGGCACAAACAGAGGAGACCTCTGCTGACATCAAACTGCAGCGTTCAGTCCTTCGTACCTGGAAGTCCTGAAAAGTTTGTTTGTAATTCTCAGCTATGGGGATGTAAAATAAGTGGCTCAGCTCCTTTAACTCATTCCTGAGCAGCCCTCTGCAAGCAGAGATGCTCACTCTACTGGGTGCAGGTGTCAAAACCCTAACCCTGCACCCAATAAATAGAATTAACCTACTGAGTTAAAGGAAGGTATGATCTTCATGGAAAATGCTGTAACAAAGTAATATTGTCCATTTTCTTCATATGCTAGATATTCACAAAACAGAATATAAAAAAGTCACAGACTAATGTAACTATACCTTATCTCAAATAATTCATCTTACAAAACTGCTGCTGCATAGTTACTTTTACGACATGAATTCATACAGAATGGGGAAAAAGAAAAAAATACAGTAAAGACTACTGTTTCTTAATCACGTAGAAATTAGTTCTTAAACTTATTATATGCACAGTAAACAGAAAAAAAAGCACAGCCATCAAGGCCCAGCCAGGAATTAATGCACAGAAATCTGTGAAGGACCTTCACTGGTTCTCCTGCTGCTCTGTGATAAGCTGCTCCTTACGAGATGTTCTTGTTCCTTTCCCACTATTTTACTTCCAAAAGCTTTCTGGATCTGGCTGCATAATCAAATGTATTTTCAGCTAAGACAAGAAAGAGAAAGGCTCACTTTCAGTAGCCATGATGCATACCTGTATTATAGAAATGCTAGTGAACATAATACTCTTGATGAATTATGTATCATCTCAGACTTATCTATAATTTAATAGCTATTGTTCATTGCATCCCTCATATTTTAGGTTTCACCCAAGTGTTAAATAAAGGATAGGGTGTCTTATTCTGATTCGGTTCCTTACATGTGTGTGAGTATCTTGTAGACTCTGTTACCCTCTTTATCCTTGAGGGTAAAATTATCAAAGGAACGAGTCCAACTTCACACATGGAAAGAGCCAGTTGTGAGTATTCTGTTCAAAGTAAAGTTTTCTTCTTACATGATCATTTATTTACCTCTTCCTTGCTTAGAAGCATTTACCACCTTAATTCTGGCTGCTTACTCCCTGGGTATATCAGGTGATGTGACTTTGAAACACATGATGGGATGTGCTGGGCTGTCTGCTGACAGGTAAGATTCAGTAAACATGCAAGTCTGAAAAAGTAAGAAGGAGTGCTGGTAAAAAAATCTAAATGAAAGTATACGCTGTTTCCCACAGTGAAAACACTTTGCGTGTCATGACTAATGAAAATGCAAACTTTCTTGAAGCTTATTTACACCTATGTACACGCTTGTACCTAAATAAATATTTTAGACAGATACAATCAAGTTAAAATTCAGAGCTGATTGCTGTAATTGATTTGACTGTAATCTTTTATGTCTTATTTATTCACCTGCCTGCCTAGTAGTTGAAGAAGCCTTGTGATCAATACAACATGATGTGGTTTCTCAGCATAGACAAGCCTGTGGTGATTTGCAGCTTTGAACGTATTTATGCATAAGTGTATACGTTATCAATGTGCAATGATACATTGCATTCACCCACATGCAAAATTCTTTGAACCCTTCTGTTCCTTTTAGCACCAACATATTTGCATCATCTTCAATATAGGAAGAATTTTTGTTCCCAGGAAGATTTCACACTGAAGCAGGAAAGCAGAGTGTTAACCTGCTTGAAGAAAATGTGGGTTACTCAATCAAAAAAAAGAACATACACTTTTTTTTTTGTGCGCATGTGAAGTTAACTGCTGGAGTATGTGCAGGCTCCAAAAAAATTCTGTCTGCTTGTGATATCAGAAAGCTCTGTGCTACTTGTACTGTTCTGTCAATATACACATATACTGTGGATTTCAAAAGAACACAACTGAGGGAACACACTTAAATACTGCACTGATGTCCGTGCTGTGCTGTCTGTCTATCTGTTGCATATGTTGGTCTAGCTGCTTTAAGATTGCCACAGAAATATGTATAAACAAGGGAATAAAACAGATTTTGTCCATTCAGGTGAAAAAGTTCACGTATATTGCTGCTTCACTGAAAAATTAAGAGGATAACTTCCAGTGCTTCATCTGAATTAACATAAATAGAATGTAACTTTGGCACTGGGAACCTGCTGTCTTGTATCCATATGATTGTACTGTTACTTACCGCTGAAAGTTTAAATTTGGCCCGTTCAGTTTCAAGAGAGATGAGATATCAGTCCACATATTAAGACAGAGATCGCTTAGCAGAATACAAACGAGGTCTGGACAGCCAGTTCCATAATCACCCAGGGATTACCCTTTGCTGATCATCACTTCTTATGTCAGATGGCAGGACCATCGCTGGCTAGGTGGAGAATGAAGTTCTGTCTTTGCCAGCTCCTGTTTTCTGCTGGTGAGGTGAAGCCAGATATCCTGACTTGCCCTTCCTTATTCATAAGTATGGATGCATATGTTGAGTCCCTATAGCTTACTTACTGGCTTCAGTTTTAAGGTTGTTAAATACAGATAATTGCACACTAGCTGCAGCAATCTAAACACAAAATTCAAAACACACCTAAAAAGGTCTGTAGAGCTCAGCAGTCTGATTTTCTCTATGATCCACCCACCACAAGTGGGCTTGGTATTTTCCCACAGTTACCCAAGCATTTTCTTCAATTTTGTCTCCATTTCAAAAGCAAACTAAGATTTGTCCAAAGGGATTCCAAGGCTTTTTCTTATATGGCCATGGATAACATGTTTTCTGAACCAATTACACTGGTGGGGAAGTTGTTTCTAATGCTTTTCCCAGCTAAACATACTCACTGACATGCAAATTTTAAAAATGGGATTGTAACTCTGTTGAGACAGCAGAGAGCTTTTCCTTGCTGAGTTCAGCAGTGAAGAGATGGCAAGAAACTATACAACAATCACTTCAGTGCAGATAAATGTAGGGATGTGCATCCTGGGAGAAGTCATCCACGCCCAGAATAAAGAATTCACAACTGGTAGTTGTTACTGAGAGAGGAGAACTTTGATGCAGGCTATTGGGCTAATGGACTGCTGCTCCATTTCAGCAGGACATTTCTTGTGTTCCTAAGGCTTCATGAAATGAATTTAAAATGCCATCTCATTCCAATGATCTTCTAAAATACTTTTAGTGAGTGGATTCCAGAAGTAAATTAATGTAATTTTTCCCCTGTAGAATAGTCAAATAGTCATTCATAGCAGCAAAGAGGCTAGGAAGGTAGATTTGAGAATAATGCAGAACTGGCATTTCGTATAGGGGATTAATTGATATACACAGACAGAACTGCCTATTGCCATTATTAGATATCCTTATGTATGATTTTACAAAACAACACCAGCTTGAATGTTACTATGTTTTCACCAGCACAGGATTACATCAGATTTAACATAGCATAGTCAACTGCAATTTCTCACACCAGCTATCACTATTAATCTGGAAGTAAAATGTAAAATAGCCAATATGTTTTTAAAATGCGAGCTTCCTTTACCAACCGTTAAATGTCATTTTATGTCTGAGGAACATACAACATTTTTTTTTCTGTTCACATATGTTCTAAAATTATGAAGCCAAAACTGAAATAAAACTAAAGAATCAGGAAAAATATCTATTGTCTCTGTTCTGCAAAGATGTTGGGATTACTTCAAGTAGCCTGTCTGTCAGAGAAACTGATATCATACATACACACAGCACATTTTTTCATTAAAATAACAAATTTATGAATTCCTTCTTTTAAGACAAAAGCATCCCATGTGTGTTAAGAGATTACTATTTTAGTCAAAAGCATCATATTCAAATTGATAATAGAAAAAAAATCTGACCTGAAATTAATAAAAACCACATCATCTATCTTCTACAGTGTTCATCTTTCACAAGAGGCCTATGCAGAAATTACATCACAGAAGAACAACCTGGCTATGACTTTGCTCAAAGGCCAACTGGTGTTTGATGGCTTGTAATTTGGAATGAAAACAATAGATAAGACAGAATTTCACAGTGTGAGGTGCTGTTACTGCAAGTAACTACCTACGAACACTGAAACAAATTGTCACGACTATAAAATGCTCTGAAGTACCATTTTTGCTCTATAATATACTAGAGCTTTCGATCTTTTGCAATACATTTTAACTATTGTTCTCTTAATTACATTTAATTAGGCAAAGATTTTTTTAAAACCTCATTGTAGGGGTCTGTCAGTGAATTAAGTATTCCTTTGAATAGTGCTGTACAAAAATGAAAGTAATGAATCTATCTTTTTCAGCAATCAGAGATAAAAGCTGTTGGTGTGTTCCACAGAGTGAATCATTAATAATTTTTACGAAACACAGATTTGGAACATAGCTTTTGGGATTTCTCTTAGCCTACATATTTGGTTATATCTGCCATTATTAATTACACAAGCAAATAAAACCATTTAACAAGTCGAGAACGTGGATACACATAGCACAAATAGTACCTTTGAATCCTTAATGACATGGACTTTCAAGTTCAGGATTAGAGCCAGAAGTCTTTCCATCAAGTTCAGCATCTGGAACAAATCCAGAAACCATAACCTCTAAGCCAAGGAACAGCGTGAGTCCTACCAGCTTTGCAGCAATGCAGCAGAACAGAGACCCTGCTGAATGCAGGAGCCTGACTTGTCTCATGTTCCTGATGAGACTGCTGGAAGCACTACACACATTGCCTGCTCAGTTTCCAGTCAGGGGTGCTACGGGCATGCTCTTTAAATACTTTGTAAAGGCAAGTCCCATGTTTTTTTAGTCATCTCTAGAAAAAATGGGAGCGAGACAATTGAAACCACAAAAGCCAGAAACACACAAAAGGCAGCCACCACCCTGCACTGGTGAGGAGGTGAACGGACCAGCTCATGCTGTCATGTCTTAATGGAAACCTAAGATTAAACAAAAGGGTTGTGCCAGCCCTGCTGGCATGCTAATTCTAGGCACCACCAGAGAACAGCAGCCCCAGGTATGTAAGTGACCACGAAAGGTTATGGCAATGACAGCTAACCAGGTTTTGATAAGCATTCATAGCCAACACAACTGGGCTCAACTGCATCATTAAACTTGTCTGCCAAAGGCCTGATGTTATTTAGTGCATCTTTCACTATGGACAGGTTTTAACTTTTGTTGATTTTCCTCCTCCTGATGTTCTTGCTTCCTTTTTTCCTGGCACTGTGTTAGCCCTTCTCAAATGTACTTCCTCCTCTGTCCTGCAAACAGCACTACCTAAATATTGGCGAAACATCCGATAGCTTCAGTGCTGCTTATTCCCACTTGTCTTTTTTTTGTACACGAGTAAGCATTCGAGAAACACATTGCTTCTCGTGTAGAGGACAAGTTTTAAAAGGGCTTCTTATGGGCTTCCATACCTGAAAACTCATGAAAAAGTAATCCGGGGGAAGACGTCAAGAGAAGCACATGACACACAGTCACAGCAGGATTTCAAGTGCTCACCTGCAAAATATTTTAAAAGCACCGAAACATGACAACACATGATGTCAATTATTTCTGAACAGAAAGCAGATAAATAACCTTGCAAGAAGAAAAGTTTTGGAGGGATATTCCTCTGAAGACACAGGCTCTTGACTCCTTGGTTTAAAGGTCAGTTATCTGTCCTAGCACACTCTTCCTGGGTGACCATGGCCAAGTTATGACACATCACATGCCCACAGCTCACTCCATTCGTGTTCCCAACATTGCAAGCTAGTTCTGTGCTGGAAACTGTATGAACAACTATATTAGCGTTATGCTGTTCTCAAGCTAAAAATCTCAGCTTTGAAGCTGAGCTTGGGCAGAACTCTGCACCAGCACAACATTAGGAAAAAATTTTTTCACCGAAGGGTTGTCAAGCATTGGAATGTGCTGTCCAGGGAAGTGGTGGAGTCCTCATCCCTGGAGGTATTTAAAAGCCAGGCAGACGAGGTGCTTAGGGACATGGTTTAGTGGTGGGATGGCAGTGTTAGGTTAACGGTTGGACTTGATGATCTTAAAGGTCTTTTCCAACCTGAACAGTTCTATGATTCTAACTATGTAGTTTCCAGTTTGTATCAGACCACTTTGTAGTTTAAGCAGAGGAAGTCAGGGGTGACTACACATATCTGTGCAGAAAAAACTCTCTTCTTAGGAATACAGGGTAAGTTCCCCTTTGAGGGTTTGTTATTGGAGAGGTGGAAGATTCAGATCCTCATTTGGGGAGTTCAGGAGGTGTGTGATTTTAGCAGAGCTGAGTGCAAAGCTCCTGCCTGAGGCATCTCATATGTTGCTGTTTACACCACTGAGATCAGTAGGCAGAACACCACGTACTTCTTATGAAAAGCTGAAGTAGAGTTTCTTGTTGGGCTCTAGTCCTCATAATCAGCTTTGAAGACAGATTCCTATGTATTATTGAAAAGCCATGATGGGGTTGGGTGGTGGTGGTGGAGTTTTTCCAGTATACTCCTTATCTTCCTTCTTAACCATATTGATTTTGGTTGCCCTTTTATTTCAATAGCAGGCATCTTGGACTGTAGACTCATGAAAGAAAGACATTTTAATTACTTCACTTTTTTTTTCCATTGTGAATACTTCAAACATTATTGAGCCCAAGTCGGTTTTAATTTATTCTACACTCTTTCAAAGTCTGTTTTCTCAGAAATCTGTATTTGATCTTGTACCCTCATTTAAACTGTTTTCGGTTCACAGACATTCAAAGTTATGTCCTATGAAGGACATATTAATGTGAAACGAGCACTGGAGAAGCCTTAAAATAAAACTTCGGATTTTGACAGGATTACATAAAAATGCACAGAGCTACATTGCAGGGTCAAAGCTATGCACTAAAGCTACCTTAATTTCATTTGTTGAAACACTGTTAATACTATAATCCTCCATATTTCTTAATTCATGAGCTTTCATTCCAAATTTGGACTCCAGTTTAAAAAACAAAACAACCTGAATTCAGACTAATTACTTACCATGTTGAGAGCTTTTTCCTCACTCCATCCATCTGAAATAGTCTGCACTTTTCTAGAACAGAAACATACTGTGCAATTTCTATAATAAATAGCTGTTTTCTCATTTAGCCTGTGCAACTATGCCTCAAGCACTGAAAGTAACACAAATATTGAGCAAAAAAAAGGTGAAGAGGGAACAAACCTATCCATTTTTCACTGACATTTTAAAAACTTTCTCTAGTGCTGCACTTCATCTGCAATTTCAGTTCCACAATCAGATATTGTTCTCAAAATTTTGGCTTTTTTTTCTGTAAACAGTGCATTTTGCATTTAGATTGCAGAGTGTAATTTACCAATAGATATGGATGGTAGGGTAAGTCCTTCCTGTCTATTAGGCTTGGACTTGGGGCCCAAGAAGTTCATTAAAGACTTGCTGCTACTGTGCCCAGACCAGGCAGCATCCTCAGCACCGAGATGTCTGTCCACCAAGTTGTCTTTGTTCTTTCCTTTTTGTATCTCCAGGATCAGTGTCATTGCCTGACTCCAAGTCCTGGAGTTGAATGTACCACAGAGAAAAAAAAAAAAAAAAAAAAAAAAAAAAAGAAAAATTCTCCATCTTCCTGGATTCCTCCGTGCTCCCTAAAGGGACCCAACAACACATAGGTGGGGTTATTAGAGTAAGTTTTCTTATCAGCTTCCACTTAAATAGTCTAAGACAGACAAACCAGACCAGTTTGTGCTATTCATACTAAGGACTGATCTCAGCTTAACATAAAATATAATCAACTTGTTGAGATTTTGCTTAAGAACCTTTGAGCTGCATTTTCAGAAAATTAGCAGAAATTTTGATTACGTGGTTTTGAATGACTACTGTCAAACAAAGCACAATAAAGGATTTTCAGAAAATGACACCAAAAATTTGACAAAACTAAAATAAAATTTGAGAATTTAAGCAAGGTAAGAATTAATTTAAAACACCACCCACCCTGAATTTAATAGTTGCACCTTCATATGAATATTTTATCTAGACAAACAGAACAACTACTGAGCAAGAGTGGTTTATTGAGTCTGAGACAGCCAATTACTATAGAGAAAATGAACAGCAAATGCTACCATTTTAACTTTGAATCTTACCAGAAAAGAATTATCAACTACTTTCACAGAGACTAGAAACAACTTACTTAAGCACAATTTTAAATCTTTGCAAATGTTACATTAGGGTTCCTTGTCTGATCACCCCTAAAGTATGTCCGTGCAGTCTGTGTGGTTTATTTCTCCACAGTTGTAGAGTGTCCTTCTTCATTCCTTTTTCTGCTAAAACATTTAGTTGCAAAGCTATAAAAATCAGGGCTTTACGTTGAACAGTTTCTTTTCAAAAAGAAATTACTTACTTCTTTGCTTCTGAAGTTGAAAGTTTAAAACTAATTCCTTCATAAATTTCAGTGTTTTGAATTAAAACCATAATAGACATGATTCCCTGCCAGGGCTCCAGAAGGCCAAGATACTAGACAGAGGAATCCCATAGGCATAACTGCTAGTCTGCTTTTGAAAACCTCTTGCAATTCCTGGCAGTAAGAAGTATTTAAAGTAAAGAGGAACAAACTCTGTTGGATGCCTTCCAATAATACAGAAATATATTGTTCATTTCATGTGGAAGAAAAGCTCATTACAAAAAATAAAGGCAGCTTTCCACTCTCTTTCCAGTTTCAGCAGACAGTTTTATATTGTAGCATTGTCAATCACTTTTCATTTTGCTAAAGTAGTTGATAAACACACCCTTCATATTCCTTCACTTGTATAAGACCATTCTCTCTTTCTTGCTTCCTCTACACATTATGTATGACTGAGTGAAAAGTTCACTGGAATCATGCTTCAGACATCAAGAGCATTTTTTGGAAGAGGCAATCTTAGGTGTGTGTGTTCACTGTTTTGAAGACTGTACTTCTGAAAGAGAAGTTCAGAAATTTCCTTGCACTAGAAAACATGCTATTTTTCAAGTGACATACTTATGAGTAAGTTGTCTCTCTTTTGCTGGAAAAAAAACCTGTAATTGAAGAGAAGGTTCAAGGAATATTAACTTTAATTTTTTTCTGTTTTGAAGACTGTACTTCTGAAAGAAAGTTGCATCAATTATACCACTTGGCAGAGAGAGTTGTAGTGCCTGAAAAATTTACAGAAATCTCATTCCTTATAAAGTGCTTGAACTAAGATGAATGATCAATGAATAGAATATCCAAGAATAACTATAGATAGAAAGAACCAGGCAAAGGATGCATTGCAAATAAATTAATGCAAATATCCATACTTGGTAAATGATCCACCATATTTTGTTGTGCTATTATTTGAGCAGCTCTAATAAGAGGAGCAGAAATGGTGAACACTTACTTTCCACAACTTTTTAAGTAATGTGAAATAGGAGCCCTTCAAATTAGGTTGAGCATCTCTTGCAGAAATTCTTCTCTAAGAACGAAAGCATACCAACAAGGCATCTAAGAGCACAAAATTACTGAGGGCAGTTGGTGTAGCTGTATGCATGAATGCTCTTTGACTATGGTGAGTCTTCCAGCAAGGAACTTGCATGTGATTAAAAAGACAAAAAATTCAAACAAGTTGTTCTAAATTTAATTGCCATTTTGCCATCCTAGTGAGGTTATAGGGGCTACTTGGAACAATAGGAGGAAGTTAAATCATGAATTTCGGTCCCACAATGGTTTGTTACAAGAACCCATTTCTTACTTGTCTTGTGGCACTTGTGGGAATGTTCAGGAAATTTTCTTATTGATAGTCTTGTGAGAATGAGTGCCTTAATGCGTACAAAGAGCATTCAACACGTAATTCCCAATGCTCTCAGTATTCAACACGATGGGCATTAATCTAAAATACTTTGGACAGCCTTCAGGAACTTGGCAGTCCACTCAGCAGATTTTTCTATTGGTTAGTATTAGAAAACTAAATTCTGTGCTGTTGGGCACTGTAATTTTCTATTACAAGGTGATAGTTATCTTTGGAATTACTGCTGGTTTTGCCATCTACCTCCATAAAAGTAAAAACAAAACCACAATGTCTATATATGCAACTTAATACAAATCAAGATGTAGATTTTGACATATTACACATTCATCAATTACAGCTGGTTATATGTATATTACAATATTTATATCTATAATGACACAGGGTATCTCTGAACACTATTCAAGGTTTATTAGCTTGGGCAGAGCAGCATATAATACGCTTGCTAGCCCAGATGTTTTATGGAACACCATTATGCATTCCTACAAAAATGTACTTTCTGTTGTGTATTAGTCAGTGTTCTGCAGCAGTGCTTCTGTGACAACTTGTCTGGAAAAAAATTACTTACTTGATTATATGTTACTACATTGGCTTTTTTTTTTTTGCCAGTTTAGTGCATTTAAGAGCTTACTAAGAGTTTGAAAAGTTCCTTATTTCCTCAGTTGTCTGTTCACTTTAATTTCCACATACTTCTACCATACTCAAAACAATAAAGGCATCTGACTATATGAAAATTGCCTGCAGTTTGGAAGAAAGTGTTGAGTTTTTTGTTTTGATACACAGAAAAGTCCTTTCATTTCTTTAACCCTTTGCTTTTAAAAATCACTTTTTAATAAAGTGCCTTGGGAGTTCATATGTATGTTTGTTGTACTGCTAATTTTAGTTTTTCACCTCTTTCTGTGCATTAAAGAAGATTCACCTAACATGAGCAAGGTTGCATGAAACTCGTACAAGAAACCAACATTATCACCATGCATTAGAAACCACATGGTAGGAATAACCCAGAGTCCAACAGGCCTCACTAAAGAAAATTCTTTCAATACCTGAAAATTTAGACATGTTTAAAGTCTTCAACTATCTTGACATTTTCTATTTTTAAGTTTTCTACTAAGCACATAAGGCACGTAGTACTCTAGTGGTGCCAGGTAAATAAAACTATTCAAAGCCACAGACTGCTACAGTGAAAAAGAAATTAGCTGCTCCTTAGAAAAGTAGTTTTGCTACAAAATTCAGAGAAATTCATTTATAGTTTCAGAACAAAGTATGCATTTCCACAAAGGACATTAAGTTCTGCAATCCATGCAATCAAGCTGAAATACCTCCTGACCTTCATTTCTACTCCTCTTTAATGTTTTGTTACTTTCTTCACTGAAAATGGCTATGCAATTATTTGTCATCTCTTGTTGTAGCCTGGGTCCAAACGTACATTATGTGAGACCCAGATTTGTGACCTTGATCCTGCCTTACTGAAGAAAAATTGTTGTTGAGCTATGGCTACCCCTACTAGTTTGTAAGTGAGGGAGCCCAGAGGGTACTACATCAAGCGAGATGAGAAAGAAGAAAAGAACACAAAGTACAGGAGTGAGTGTGCTGAATTGATAACAAGTTAGTAACTCAAGGATTCAGAAGTGAAACACCCACATGAAAAAACAAAAACTAACGAGAAAGCGGGGGGTCAGAGGATGGCAACTCAGGAAGATCAAGGATCAGCTTGTACCCAGGAACAAAAGCTGACACATCTTCATCTGCCTGGTGACAGCTTGGACAGCAGATACTGAGGGAGGTAAGCATACAAATGCCTGGCCTTGAGGCATGCTGCTCCCAACACACTGCTATGAGGATTAGCCATGAATAAGCAAATTGTTAGATACTAATAGGCTGTGAGTATAATTCTGTTTTTAAGTATCCATGCACAGTAAACAGACGCCCAAGCAAAAGTGACTCAGAGATCTGAGGATTTACAATATTATTTGTAAACAATAATAATTTGCCCCTTGACTACCTACAATATCCAAAAGCAGGAATGATGTACAGCAATCTAAAGAGAAATTCATGCCAAGGCAACAAGAAAGAAAACCTAAAGCCAAAATAGGCACCCCTGCCAATAGTTTAAGAACAAATTTAGAACACAGTCAAATCAAGCAAAATGTTTCCAATGATTCAGTAGACCCTAATGTTTTTCTAGATCCATTTGCTTGTGGAGCAACATATTGTGCAGGCAATGCACTGAGTTAATACAACTTTCGGACACAACTGCTATGAATGGTTATAACACCCTTCCAGCTAGCAGAAGCCTTGCATCCTAGTGGCATAAATATAATTACACATATGGTAAAGTTTTCCCAGTCACAGGTTAATAAAGTGGTGCTGTAGCTCCCCAGAGGAAAGATATTAAAAAAAAAAAATCATGGTGGCATGTTTTTAAATAGCGTACAAGAATTTTAGGGCTGGATGTACACATTATTCCTGAGGTATGGGACAGATTTCTTCCTCTTTGTCAAGAAAGTAAGTCCTAACTACCTGCCTAAAATCTGAAGGTAAATTGCCATCCTGATTCTGCAATGTAAGTTTGGGTTGCAAGTTAAAGAGATTTACTATGATGCAAGAGACACAGATCTGAGGTAATCCATGTGTGGCAATCTGAAAGACTATTCACTAGTCTTACTAACCACTGTCTCCTATGCTACAGTTAAAGTTTGTTTGTATGTTTTGGCAGAGCATGTACCCAAGAGTTTTCTTCAGATCATTTGCAGCAGTACCAGCAACCCAGCAAGGCTGAATCATGAGACACTGAAATCACTGAGCTAGAGAGCTGATAAACTGACTGAGTGAAGTCACTGAGCTAGAAAACCCAACAGCTTGTCTTGTAATCTTGTTGGAAAGATGTGTTTTGGGTTGTGGTTTGGTTGGTTTTCTGGTTGATTTCCCCCCCAATCCCCCAAATTTGAATTAAAAAATCTTCTCATGTGAATCATTGAATCTGAAACTCTTGCAGTTCAATGGAAAACCATTTCAGTCTTCTAAGGTACAAATACCAGTAAGTAATATGAATCCCAAATATGTGGCATTACATTTATGATACTGGGTAAGTATTGTTAGATGAGTGACTGATTAAGAGGAAAATGTAACTACATAAACTGTAATTTTGGCAGGAACCCATCCAGTCTCTTAGCAGGTACATAATTGGTGTGTGTCATCTGAGATGAAAGGAAGCAGTTGTTTTCCTGAGGCTACAGAATTCTATAGTTTTGCATAGAGTACTAAACTAGTAGGAAGTACTCAATTTCAGTTACTTGTCCTAGAGGATACCTTCCAGCCAAAAGAAAGACTAATAAAAATACCCCACTAGGCAGAGGAGAAATGACGAGGAAGGAGAGGGAAAAGGAAGGGGAAAATCTTTTTCTAAGCACAGCTTCCCAGGAAGAATAGAAAAAGCTGAAAATGCTGTTAGGCTTAGTGAGTGAGACAGGATTAGAAGCTGTGAAGGGCCTCCCATCAACTCCTTTGTCCTATGGGCATATTTGGACAATGGCTCATTAAAAGCTGGCTCCTTCCAATAAGGATTTGCTTTCTCCTCACTCATAGAGCTGTTATTTGCCTCTGCAAAAGATAATGTCACTTATGAATAATTTACAATTGAAGACGGTACCCTAAGCTTCAGTCCCCTGGGTTAAATAACATTGCCTAGAGCCCATATTTGAGTCATGTGAGGAGAGGAATCTAACTGAAAATACTTACATATATATACACCCACCTGTTAAAGTGTCTCAGCTTGCATATGGGTTCCTCAGTGAGCCCACAGGTGGTTGGTTATACAGACACTTTGCATTTTGTTCTCCAGGCAGATCCTCTCCCTTCCTTTTGTGATCACATTAAGTGCTTAGCATAACCTAGAACAAATGGATCTGGAGATCTTCAGATACTCACAGACCACAGTGGGAATCACACTGAGTCACTTGGTCCATTTTAAGACAAACCAGAACACTTCAGAAATGTGCTCTTTCCAGAACTGAAAACACAAAGCAGACACTGTGAATAATCAGCCATGTATAGACCACCAGCAACCAATACAGAAGGATCCAAAAAAAAGTCATTATTCCATCAGAAATCATCATTTAAAAAACAATAAAAAACGCTCTCCAACACTTTGCAGGAACAGCAAAATCCAAGGAAGTCTGAACAGAAAGCAGGGAGAGGAGCACCAGATCCTGGTCTATGATGCAAGCCAGCATGCTTACCCAACTCTCCAACAACCCGCCATGAGAGCAGTAGAGAAACCTATAGATCAACAGCATCCTTCAGCTCAGCTCATCAGAGTCCTCCTAAATTCATGACTCAAAGCTTTACAGGAGATGCAGCTGTGGGCTAGGCCACTAGGCTTCTTCCTCAAGTTGAACATGATTTCCAACACAGCAAAATCCTCTGTAACAGAATTACTTCTCCCTATTCAGTTCTGCATTTACCAGAGTTGGTATAACGTTTAATGCTCAAGTTCAAGATAAAGCAGTTTACTAGTTCCAGCTAGGGATAGAAAGCAAAACCCAGAGAGATCTGTATTTAAATTAAAGGGTTTGCTCAGTAGTTGAGAGTTCAGCATGAATACCTTTTTCCTCTTAAAATTAGTGCAAGCTACCATATAAAGGGTGCCCCGTTAGTGGAAAATTATGGCAGTGGTGTAATTTGCTTCTGATTAGCTACTCATTGTATTTAGTAAAATGAATGCAAGAACATAACCTGAGTCTTCAGTAAAACAGCTAGGCGCAATCTAGCTCTATCAGGACTAATAAGAACACCAGCTATTTCTTATCTTCCTCTCCCCAGTTCACTTTCTACTTTATAATTAATGAATTTCTTGCTTACTTGTATCTGTAAATTAGAAGCAGTGCACTAAAGAGAGGAGGTAAAGAAAAGAATAATCATTCTTAATCTAGTCACAGCTGCATTCAAATTAAAGCACAATCATGCAGATTAGCTCCTCGAGAGGCAGATAGAGATTAATGGGTAGGTTTGTAATAGTACAAGGCCATATATTTACAATAAAAGCTCAGTAGCAGTTTAAAACAGGTGTAAGTTTTAATTGACATCATTGAAATTTTTTAAAGGGGTAAGCTTTTTCTGGTATTGTTGTTTATCCTTTTGTACTTTGTTTAGCTTAAACATAAAAAGGCATTATACATCACATTCTGAAGCTGTTTTTAAATGATCACCATATCTATTTTGTAACCCCAGAGGACAGGGAGCACAGAATCAGTGACTCGAGTCTCCTAGGTAGTCCAGGTATCATCAAGAAGGACAACAGTTTTTACTACATCTGCCTTTTAGGTTTATAGATGCCTACACAATGATAAAGAATTGTCTCCCATCATTCTGAACAGAAATTAAGATGAAAGCAAGCAAGTAGGGAAGGGATGTACTAATTTTTATTCTCATATGTATTGCTGTAGGTGGTCTATGATTGGTCCTATCCTGTATAAATGAAAGACAGATTGTCAATATATGGAGCTTATTTAGTCAATTTTGACCCATTCTAATGATTCTTAGGAAACTTCTAACAGTCTTTATCTTATTCTCTTTAATTTTTCATGTCACATTTGAAACTTAATGATACATATTCTGGTCTTGGTATTTGACCTCCCAAATGCATTAGTAATTATAGGAGTTGCACTGAGTTCTCAGCACTGCAAAACCAGAGAGGAACAGTTTCTGTGAGGCTTGTTCGCTTCTTAACGCAATGGCATAAGTACCACCAACATTCTGTTAAGTGCAGTCACTAATAATCTTTTTAAACATTTATTCTTTCTCCCTGTGCTGGTGCTTTATATGTTCATAACATTAAGATTCAACTCTGAGCTTCTTCCACTACACATTTGCTGTACCACTGCCTGTTGGTGGTTTTGTAGCAGTGCATGCAAGAATCTGTTCTCAGGTGAATTATGCCTGTCCCTTATTCACAACTTTATTACTTCTTAGCTTAACTACTGTTATTAAGCCCCTTCCCATTACATTGCAAAAAGTCTGCCTTTTGAATTTCAGTGATAGAGGAATGCTCTCACCTAACTGTTCTCTCACTCCACATAAATTGTCCCCATCAAGCCTCAATCACTGTAACTTCCTTCTTTTCTTCCATTTTTAGTATTTCCCTCACAGTTCTGAAATCTCTGTGAGAACTTGTCTCACCGTCACTTTGCTTCTGAAATATCATCCCAATAAACCCCTATGGCACTCCATAGCTGAGATAAAAGTGTTAAGAGCCAGGAAGAGAGACATTGACTCAAGATGTCATCAAGGATTCCTTCAAAGTTCCCATCTAATTTGGAATAGAATAGCTATGTGAGTGGTGTCTGTGGCTGGGATTTGGGAACCTAACTGTATGGAATAAAACTGACTTGACAAACTATTTTCTCCCAAGACACTTACTTCAAATGTCCTGGAAGATAAGTTTGTCTTCTCTCCTATCTTTGGTGTTCATGGTATTCAGTCCTGCTCATTTCTAAATCCCACCAGTAAGGAAGTGAAATGCACAAGTGCTGTATGATGTTTAAACAGAAACAATAACAAAATCATTGTCTTGCTGTTGAGTAGTATCATCTACTGTCCTGGTTATGGTTGCAAAGTACATCTGCTTAAGAGGGGTTCAATGTCTTCCATATTGATAGCTGTCTTATTGGACTATCTCTCGCCAGTAGGCTGTTTGCTAAGTTGGCTTCAGTTTCGTATTGAAGATGTTGTATCTTTGTACACTATTTCAAAGTGTTATTACTACCCTGACAAACAGTAAAGAAACGTATTTTCTTTGAAAATTTCTTCCTATTTGATGTAAAGGTATAATCATGCAGTATGTAACAAATATCAAAAGCACCAGTTTTCCTTCCTTCTCCTGCCCCACATCATTTTGATCTAAAAAATATCATTAAATATTTATTGACTGGTCTAAATCGCTGATTGTAAAATGCAGTCGATTATCTCACAGTTCATTGATTTCTGTAACTCTGGGTTATCTTGCTATCAGATTTTTCTCGATCTTTCTATCAAAGTAGGAGTGGAAAGAGACATCTTTAAGTAAAGCACAAAGGGTATTTAAATCCGCTCCAGTCTCTGTGCTATTAATCAGAATCTGGTGGGAGAGCCTCTGTTGGAAGAAAATCTGTGAAGACTTAAGGGGAAGAAACCAACAAGGAGCAGGACGTACAGGGGGCATATTCAGCAGGCATGTTTCTGTGGCTGTCTGTTAGTGTGTTAATGATTAAAAGTGCTAAGTCAAATGGACAGTTCTAATCTGGCAAGCAACAACACTCAATGAAATCGGTGTTTGTGAAGTTGTTTCTCATCCCTGTTACCTTTTTGGAGGTTTTGAACCAAGTCCTTCTGGGTAGGGTTTTGTGTCACAGGAATTAAGGGGGGGCAGGGTGAGGCTAAAACACTTGATCTACAGAATTCATTATATCAGTCAGTGAGAGTAACACCTGGGTTCCTGACAGGACCAGGACATGTACCAGATTTGTTATTTTCTCTCCATAAAATCAACTTTGCACATTTTAATAAGTATTCTCAGCTTTTTGTTTAAATTGATTGTATTTGGATTTTGCAACATGTAGAATTTTTCGTCAGGTTTTGGCCCAGATCTTTAATTCATATCACCGCAGACCCCTCAGAGGTGTCAAAGAGTAATTACTTTCTTATCAATAGAGAGCTAGCCTGGATTATAACCATTGACCTGAAGTTAAAAGGCCTAGTAACTCATTTACAACTTCTTGAATTCCTTCTTTTGCCACCCTTCGGTTGTTCTCTTTCTCCACTAACATTTTCTTATTTGCCAGAGTGGTGAACCTCTCCATTAACAATACTACTTGTCTCCCAAGTTCAAATACATGGTAAAATTTTATCCCTTTCCCTCTCCTCAGCATATTTCTCTGAATAAATGATTTAAAAGGTGCTCTGAGCATAAAACCTGAATTTCAAAAGGTTAAATAACGACATTATATCTCTGAGGCAAAGAACACCACCACCCCCAAATCAATAGCACTGTTTATTTGACATTTTTTCCATATATTATAACTTGGAAGCCTTTGGGGCCTGTCCATGGCTGTAGTATTTACTTGTATCTCTGGAAAAATTTGGTATTTAACAGTCTAACATTAACATGTGAAATAGACTTGTGTAATTGTTATCATGCTCACTAGACTCTTATTACAACAATTATATCTTCTAGCAGCAATTTCGCTATCACAGAATATAGCTTAGAAGTGGTTGCAAAACTCCTTTAAGCAGCAGAGTAGTAGTAGGGTAATAAGCCCCACCAGGTGCACCACATTTACCATTGCTTCAGCTACCTCAAGTGTATTTCAATCATATTTTTTGTGATGACAGAGTAGATGCACCCTTTGTCCTTCAGTTTTAAACGCTGTGTGAAGAACGGTGGAACTTAATTTAAAAGTGTGCAGTAAGTATGAAAATCAGGTTTGTTCCTTAGTTATACTTGTAATGTAGCTGAGTATGACAGCTGTGACTCTGTGCAGACCTAATACACTTCAGCCCTTAATTCTCTGGGTGGTTCAGTGACTCCACAGCTACTTCTCTGCATTGATTAAATACTGGGCTGATTTGAGGCAATGATCTGACTCCAAACTAGGTCATGGACTGAACCTTCACAATGGAATATTTGACCAGCTGTTCCAGGAGCTCCCAAGCTGGAAATTTCAGATAGCACTAGAAGCTCCCCTTGGCAGCTCCTGCTGCACCTAGTCCACTTTGTATGTTTAAATGTGTTGATTAACAACACAGGTGGAGTCTCCCAAAGACCCCCCCTACATGGTTTCTGCTGGAAAGTTGATCAAATTGTGCGTAGATAATACATTTATAAACAGTCAATAGAAACTGTTCCTGTAAAAATTCTCACACAGGACACTCTTTTTTTTTATGTAGATATGATATTTGAGATGGTTTGTATTTAGCAGTTACAATACAGCAGCAGTGATGAATTATGCATGTGCTGGGTTGGTCATACGGGGCTACTGCCAGCTGGATTATCAAAACTGAGAAGAACAGTACTTCAGGTAGTCCCTCCTGATCTAGTTGAGAATGATGCTATAAGGACCCTTTCTAGGGAATTACCCATCCATACTGGCCAGTGACTGATCACCCTATATGAAAGATATGATTTCCCCCATGAGAGTGTTACCCTAGGCCAAGGTCCCAATAAATTAGTTTTCCCTTTTAACTAACATCTCATCCTTCAAGGTCTGTGAAATATCACCTTTTTCTTCTGCACCTAAATCAAACAAAGTATTTTGTTAATATTGATAAAGCACCTGACATTTGTAGAGTGTTGTGCTGGAAGGAAAATTGCCAAGAACTAACCATAAGTAAAGTAGATTCAGTATTATATATCTCTTCTCCATAAGTCTTTCATTTCCTCACACAGTTCTAGGTCCCTCTATTTACTTTGAACAGTGTATTTTCATGGTACACTGAGGGAGATGCTACAAAAAATAGGTAGAATATGTAGAAAGAAAACTAATTTTACAGTCAAACTTCAATCTTTGAACCTCTATGGGTGCGTAAAACAAGCTGAGATGGAATTTGATAGAACTCCTTAGTTTTAAGGAAAGCATTCACAAAACTATCCACTGGCTCCTTGATATTGAAATTAATAAGTTAAAGGAACAATAAGGCAATATCAAACACCTCAAAAAATCAAACACTTAGGTTTAAAAGAGTAGCTTGACAGAGAATTCAAATAAGTTTGGACAAAAATGTTATTTTGCTATAGCAAAAAATGCTATACATGGACAGAAATCTAGCTAAAAGACTAAGAAACTGAGGGCAGCTGACTTAAATGTTGTGTGAAGTGCAGGAGTAGTCTGCTGTGATAGCCTTCTTTGACATTTGTATTAATGACCTTCAGAGCTAATTAATATGATACGAGAGAAATAGAACCTTTCTAACCTTGGAGAAGCTGTGCTTCTACCTGTGACAGCCAAAATGTTAGTGGGCATAGATTAGGACAGTCAGAAGCACTTACAAAATGGTGTAAAACATCAGTGCCAATTAATTTTATTCCTGGAATGCATATTTGTAGGTCAAAGCCACACAATAAAAGCAATGTTAGAAACTAACCAGGCTTGCATCTGTAATGGGATGCAGTGATGAAATAGACCAAGAGGTACAAAAATAAAGCCCAGTGCCCTTAAACCGAGGAGGTGGCCTTCTAGAGCTCTCTACCAAGACTGAGTAGGCCTCCAGATTTCATTCTTGGCTGCTTGTACTTAGGCAGTTACTTGCAGACTAGAGGGAATATGGAAAGAAAAACAAAAGCTGATAAAAGCAGTTTATTTACAGGAATAGAGGTGAAATATATGAAGGCAGGTCATGGCTGGCCCTCTAAAGCTGTGTGAGTGATGATTTGACGTGTTGGTGTATTTGTAGATGACCTACTGAGGGCTTTAGCTTTCCTAACTGCAGGAGAGCAACATGATGCCCTTTCTGAGAGGCAGCTGTCTGCTTAGGAGAATGATGCTGATCCATATGATTAGAGAATATTTGGGAGAAGTTCTTCAACACGTCTTCCAAAGCTGCCTTTTCCACCCAGTGCAGGTTTGGGCCACAGCAGCACCTTGCAGCTGAAAATTTAGTCAGAACCTGACTGACTAAATGTTATTGTAAATGTCTGCGAATACTTGAAAGTTGCAGATAGAATGGGGAGAGATACCAATAAGGGGTTGTACCAAAACAAGGTTTTCCCAAAATAGGCAGGCAGTCTCAAAAAACACATCGAATAACAATATTTAGCCTATTGTTCTGGGCATAATGGAATTGCTGACACCAAAAAGCCTCACCGTGTGTACCAGGACTCTCCTATGCTAGTGAAAGATGAAGAGAGATAGACAACTTGGAAATCTTGTCCATATCTTTAAGAGCTTTCAACTGTTGCATGAGATAACTCAAGTAGTTACAGCCAGAAGATGGAAGTTCAGAGTCAAATTACAGCCGACTGTTCTGAAGAAACACTTTCAGACATCTCAAAGGAAGCGTGCTGAGTAACTGTCTGGAAAAATATCTTTGCAAAAGTGTTACAGTTAGGTATTCATGAAGCAAGACTATCTTTTTTTTAAGGCTTTTTTTTTGAGGCTAAAGCAGATGGTGTTGCAGTAATTGAGACATGATACAAGAGCACAGACAAGAGTCTTAGTGTTTGTGACAAACACTGTCAATTCAGACACAATGTATCAAGACTTCAGTTGCTTTATATAAAGGGAAGATTCTTCAAAATGAAAAATAACTGTCCAATAAGAGTCTTTCCTGTAACGCTTGCTCACTTTGAAAGAAACCGCTTTGCTTTCATTGAGAAACAGAATGTTGTGGAGAGAAAATGTCTGGCAAAGACAAGAGGAAGCAACGGCTGTTGCTATGCAATCCCCACCCACTGGAAACAAGAGGATGACCAATATTAGCCACACAGGAAAGATACAAAAGCTATCAGTAGCCTTATAAATTTGTAATTTTTTTTGTAGCACTGGTAGTCCATCTCAGACCTGAAGTGAGCCAATACTATCAAACCAATTCCTAATTTATGTATCCACATTAGTCTTCAAAAAGAAAACAAATCTGAAACAAAATCAGTCTCAAAAGAGAAATGAGCATGACAGTGGTTCAGCTGGGTAACCGTAGTTTGAATATACTGTGAAGCTAGGTCATCCTTTTTTGTCCGATCTTCTGTAATCCAGTGAGACTCCTTCACCAGTCACAAACCTGCAAAAGCTGTAGAACAGTAAGTGAAATGGTTGTGTGGAATTCAGTTGTTAAAAAAAAATCTGATGAAGATACCAGGGCAACTCATTGCACGCTCTGTGCCCACCACCACCCAGAGGGTATCTTCACCTCAATTAAAAGGTGCCGTTGAGAGCAAAAAGACATAGCCACAAGCAAGTTTGGTAGTTACTTTATGGCACAAGAGTTCTGCACAAGCCAGCCCGCAAAGTGTGCCACCAGGGTTGCTGCCAGATTTGTGTACCAGGTACTGAAAGAATTGCTGTTAACTCATGTTAGCAAGATCAGAGCTAGCTTGAAAAAATCTACCCATACTACAGTTACACTGCTGAAAATCAGTGTGTCCTTGTTTTAAAGCCATTACAAATGCAAAAGATCTCTAAATAAACAGCAGCATAGCAAGGTTTTTCCTCATGCTGACAATATATGTATTATCTCAACCTATGTGATAATGTAATAAAACTTACTCAATAGAAAATGTTGTCCTGGTTTCGACTGGGATAGAGTTAATTTTCTTCCTAGTAGCTGGAATAGTGCTGTGGTTTGCATTTAGGATGAGAAGAATGTTGATAACACACTGATGTTTTAGTCATTGCTGAGCAGTGCTTACACCAGTCACGTTTTTTCAGCTTCTCATGCTGCCTTGCTGTAGAAGCTGGGAGAGGGCACAGCAGGGACAGCTGACCCCAACTGACCAAAGGCATATTCCAAACCATATGACATAATGCTGGACATATAAATCTGGGGGAAGAAAAAGGAAGGGGGGGACATTCGGAGTGATAGCGTTTGTCTTCCCAAGTCACCGTTACACGTGATGGAGCCCTGCTTTCCTGGAGATGGCTGAACGCTTGCCCATGGGAAGCAGTGAATGAATTCCTTGTTTTGCTTTGTTTGCTTGTGAGGTCTTTGCTTTACCTATTAAACTGTCTTTATCTCAACCCACGAGTTTTCTCACCTTTATTCCTCTGATTTTCTCCCCCATCCCACCTTGTGGGGGTGAGTTAGCGGCAGGGTGGTGCTTGGTTGCCGGCTGGGTTAAAACCACAACAGCTGTCAAGTGAAAACACAATTTCTCCCCTCCCTCCCCACTCAAGGTGATTGCCTAGGGTAAGAGAAAAACGTATAGCATTTGAGTTCTAGAGAGAGATTGAAACAAATAGGAAACTGAACTTCAGCTTTTTTCTTCTCAGCCAGGGTATTATGATAGTTCTGAATCTAGAATGAAACTGCAGTGTTCCAGTGGAGCAAGGAAAAGTTAAGTAAATGCTAAGTGGATAACGTGAGTCAAGGACGTTGGAGAAAGTAGCAAACATGTCCTTATCAGTCAGTCATTCCAGAAGCTGAGCTGTTGGGCCTACATGTTCATTTCAGAACTGCTTTTATTGTGGATTAAAGGCTGAGCAAGCAAGGCAGCTCTTGTAAGTATGGTGAGTTGGCTGGTGAGGACAATAAGAAGCATCCTTCTTCCCACTCATGTATTCACAACGCTTATTAATGTCAGCACTTTGAGGTAGATAAGCCACTAATGCAGTTAATCTTAAAGAAGTGTTTCCATTTTTGCTTTAAACTGACATTGACTGGAGCTTCAGTGAAGGGATAAAGTGTCTGTTATTAAACCCAGCCTGTATCTGGTGAAGAGGCTGAGAAGTGGGAAAGAAGACAATTCTAGGATATTTACAGTGTGAAAGAAGGGAAGAGCATTCTGTGTAGCAAACAATATTTTCTGTGTATCTGTTTCAGCTTTGTTTACATGGATATGTATAATAGGTTTATTTGGGGATATTTTATAAATATTAAAGGTCATTGGATTTGCTGCTCATACTGCAAGATTTTTCCAGAAGCATCTAACCTTCCTCATGCATTGCACCAGGTGAGGAGTATAGGCAAGTAACAGCAGGATTTACTGAATTCAGTAGGAACCATCCTAATGACTGTGCTGCAGGGTAGGTATGAAGGATACTCCACCAACCGGCACTTCAGGATGAGGTCCCTTCATTCAGTTGTTTCCCAGAAATGTTATGTTTTAGAGCATTTTAACTGCTCAGATAAATCACTTATTTTTCCCATTTTCAAAAAAAAAAAAAAAAAAGCAACAAATGAAGCACTTTGTGGTCTCTTCCTTTAGCTGCTGTGCTGCAACCTTGTTATCACAGCACCACTGAACACGCTAATAACATTTCTTATCTCTCTGCTGGTGGAAGAATCCTGACACAGGTTAGAGCACCAATGTCTCTGCTAGTTCAGGAACTGCGATAATTTCAGAGGAGCGCAACAGAAAGCGTGGAAAGCTCAAATCTAACACGTACTTCATTTGATCTAAACATTAGGCAACTAGCAGAACAGGAAATAGAGTCTGTCCCTGGTATCCCCTGGAGTACGGAGCCTGACATTTTGAAATCAAAGACCTTGTTCCCTGCTGCCACAGCCTCCTTACAAATCAACTGCAGGCACTACATCTGCTCACAACAGTTCATATAACTCTTAGCAGTCTTGTACATAACAGTCTGCTACTCTCCAAGACTTAGTCAAACGTGGATTTCTTCTTTTCCAGCTGCTGTCATGCTTTTGGAGTCACTGCTTCTACACTAAATTAAAACTGGAAGAATGTATTTCCTTCAAAAACTGATGTCCAGGTTTGAACCCAATTAATCAAGTGCTGTAAAAAGGCTTTTGCATGGAGTTTTAAAAACCTCTTTAATGAGGATGGAAACACAAAATTTCTGATCTAGCTATTACCTCCCTTGATTTAGATTTCACCCTGATGTCATGGGTGGTGAAGAGGGTAACCTCTTCAACTAAAAAAGGCATCTGCAAAGTCAAGATTTCTTCAAGAGCCTGGCATCTGAGCTCCTGCTACAAAAACAGAGGTGTGACACAAGTAAATCAGAAGTTCTGACTTTTAATATTCATTTTGAGCTGGAGAGGTCTCATTTCTTTCTAGATTAACAATTCTGACCTCCCTCTTTCCTCTTTCCACATTAGGTACCTTCTTGCTGATAGGTATTTTAAATAGAAGTGAGGAAAAAGATGCGATTGATTAATCAGCAGACACTTGTGTTTTTCAATTTCCTCTCATTTTGATGGGGATCTCCAAACATCACACTAAAGGAGTATGCTAGACTGAGAAAATTGTGTTCAGGAGTACAGTCAAGCCACCTCAAATGTTTAATTTTTCCAGTGGGCCAGGCAGATGAACTCCCTAGAGAACAGTGGTCACCTTCCCACAGCACTTCTGCATAAAGGCATCTGGGGCATCCTCAGAAGCAGGAGGGGCTGCTGTGCTAGATGGGGGCAAAAAGTAGAATTGCATCAATGCTGTTGCATAAATAATTCCTGTGACCCAGAGCTCCCCCACCACGCCGGGCAGTGCCAATGGGGATGCTTCATCTTTTTCTGCAGGGCTGCAAATCATCTATTCAGGCATTTACAAAATACTGGCTTTAACAGCCCTTAGGTTTCTCTGGGGTTAGGTGGTGGCTCAGCAAAGTCACAGGGCTCTCAATTGCTTTTGCAGGTGTCTGAGTTTTAAGTCTGGTAGTACTAACATACCCAAGCCCATCTTGGATCATACCAAGGGGGCCTGCTGCTGAACAAGAACAACCATATCCACCTCCTTCCCCTCCAAAACACTGAGTAATTTAAAAGAGGCCAGTGGGAGGAACTAGTGAATTCTTCTTTTTAGGTTGTTGCTATAGCAATGTACTCAACATTTACATCAATGAGCTGAAGGTGAGCTCTGTTACGTTGTTTATCCCCTTGTAGATTGGCCGGCCACCACAAAGCAATATTTCATCCACTGGAGTGTGAAGAATATAATCTTGTTTTCTACCTCAAGAGTTAAGGACACTTTACAAAAAGGCTGAAGAAGACTAGTATGTTTTTAAGTGTTCTTTTGTATGCAGCAACCGAAAACAGCCCATGATGAATATTAACACAAAACAATTTGTTTGTACTTCAGTTATATAAATTGTATGCCAAACAATGAAAGACAGTAGGAGTTAATAAAGCAGAAACTTCCAACTATGTATGCACAGAGTTTCCACAAACCTGACTGACTTTTTTTTCAGTATAGCTTTGTTATGTTTTAGCTCCACTGAGGTAGCTCTATTGAGAGGTTATGTGTTAGTGATGTGATAGCAACAAAACTGCATGCAGTTCTGCAGACAGTTGAAAATGATTTTGCTTTGCTCCCTTTAGACTACTCATCTTACCAAAGAATATCTATACACAGCAGTTACACCTATGACAGAGTGCAGTACCGGTGCAAGTTAGCAGACTTGTTTTCAATTCCTGCTATTTATCTGGAGAAATATTTCTTTCTGGCTTGCACTGTATAATGATACTCCCATATGTATTATGCAAATTATTTGAAAATAAAATGGAATAAGGTGGGAGGAGACTATTTCAATTAGATATTCAAAATGAAGTAGCACATGAGTCTCACCTGTGAAAAAATAAAAGTTCTCAGCAAGTTTCTTTCAGAATATGCACTGGAGCACTATTACATCTCTATTCCTAGCTTAAATGAAAATAGTTGGGTTTGCTGCCCACTAGCAAAATGATAGATCACAAACTCTGCTGCAGAATGTTTGTGGACTTCACACACACTCCTTTGGGGATATAGACCCAATTGTCATACTTCACATCTTGTTTCCATCAGTGAGAATAAGCACTCTGTCCATTCCTGTTTGAGAGCCTCTGAAACTCTTCCACAATACCAGGAAACAGAGCCTACTTTCAGATCTCCAGGATTGGAGAGGAAGTCTTATTTGGTGTAGTAAAGTGGCAGCAAAAAGGTAACTTTGTCTTAATACTCAAAGATAAGTAATACAATGAGCCACAGTTACTAACGCTTTGCATATGACTTTTTTGGGGGTCAGGAATGGAAATTCATCCCTGGGATACAGGCAAGTCTGAAACCCATGGCCTGATGCTCTAGTGTCTGTGTTATGCTTAACAAAGGTATCAGTGCCTGTGGTTTTAAAAGGAACTAGCCACAGCTGCATCTTATGAGCTGTGTATTCTAGTTGGTATCTTAGACACAGTAAAAATAATGTCCAGACAGGGGCCCTGAGGGGAGATGCAGAGGAACATCTAGGACCTGTACTAGGAGCATTAAGTGACTCTCAGTGGGGCAGCTCTGGACACTCTTACAAGGACTTCCATACCTGGGGAACATCCCCATCCAGGTGGTTTGGGTTCTCTGGGTTAGGCAGCATTTGAGAAAACACTTTCTGCCAATTTGGGGATAACAGTGTAGATACATCCTCTTATCGGCAAGGATGTGTCAGTGAACACAGCTTTGACTCTAGTGTGCTGCCAGCAGCTCACCAGGTTCCCCACCTGAGTGACCATTGCTCTCCACAGGTTGAGCTCCCCTAAACTAGCCCAGTCAGGAAGAACCAAATCACCAGAGACTTCTCATTTGAACCAGTCCTGCTGTTTTTTGCTTAGATGGGTTAGGACAGGTTCACACAACTCTGCTAACAGGTAGGTGTCAGGGGTCGGTGCAAGCCACTAGGCACAGACCAGGTGGGGCAGTGGATGCCCACAGGCCAGCAGGACTGTACTGTCCTCTCTCCTCTGCCGTGGGTGCAGTCCCACCATGCCCCAGTAAGCCAAGCTTAAGGAGGGTTGGTACCAGGGCTGGGGCGCAGGACTGGTCCCAGTCCAGCAATCACCGGGTGAAGCTGCAGCCATGAAAGAGTTATCAAGGCAGGTGGGGAAATGAAGATGGCAAGAGAGTCTGGGTCAACAATACAAAAGCAGGGCACAGACATACCTGCAGCAAAGCGCGGGGAAGTGCTGCTGACAAGCAGCAGTGGGAGAGCAGCTCTTTCTGCTGGCATAGCTGCAACAAGAAGTCTGAGGTCAAATCCCAGGTCTTAAACTAACCCGACCTTCCTTCCCAAGCAGATACAGCCTGAGGGGACACATATCTTTTTCTTCTTAGAGCACTCTGGTGAGTGAGCAGAAGGCAAAAGGACTCTGCTGTACAGCAGGATCCATTACAGAATGGATTTCATTTGCCCAACTGCTCCTCCCCAGTAAATTCTCCCCCAGAGCTCTCAGTTAGGAAGCAAGGTGAGAAACTTAGAGTGTTCCCTATAGTGAGAAGTGAAGGGTTTATCTTCTACCTTGACAGGGTATGTAGAGGAGCATTTTCACATATGGAAAATTGTTCTTCAAGTGAGAATAGTTTCAAAGATTAATAGCCAGCTTTTGCTGATTGCCTGTTCCACCAAGCAGACTCCTGGTCTCCCATTTAAAAGCACACTAGCTGCTGCTTTATCGCAGACTTCTTCCCACACAGTGAATTCTCATCATTCACAGAAGCAATATGTTCCTCATCACGTCTGTTCGTTTTAATGATTTTTAATAGGCTTTATTTCTCTGCCCAAACCTCATCCCCAGTGCCTCTTCAGCAAGCTGAAGGTAAAAAGGTGTTCCCTTTCAAATTAATTCAGTTAGCACAAACTCCTGAAAACTGGAAGTACCAAAATCAATTTGGACTTTACACAACATCTACAGTATTAGTTACGGCATGTGGTTTGTCAGCAATGCTCAGGCACATATTTCCATGCCTCTGCACACAGGCCATAATCCTTGTGAAAGTACAGATGAGATCCTGTCCTGGAACACTGCCATCCATATTACTCTCTGGAAAAGAAGAGAATATGAGACTGCGAAGGACTGAATGCTGTTTCACTTGCAGAAAGCCTCTGCTGAATTAAAACTCATTACAACATACGCTTAGTCTGTGCCATCTAGATGAAACCCACTTGCTGTTCCTGTTCTATATATTAATTTTTATCCTTGCTCTTGCTTCATTTTCAGTAGTGATACATTACTATCCACTTACGCGTTCTTCTTCTATTGAAAAAGAACTATTGAACTCCGCAAGATCTGACTTAGATAAACACTCTTATACTTTATATAACAGCCCAAAGACACAGGCTAATTTAAGTGGATACAATACTATAGTCTTGCTGGACAGAAAAAGATTAAAAATCACCCAGTCTTCTGTTCCACAAGGAAGGTTGTTGGCACCAAATCTGCTTCATTTTCAATCTTCTCTCTCGGTGCTCTCCACTGGCCCCATGGGGGAGCAGGCACTCTCTAAGCCTCCAATCCTACCTCACTGGCCTCACTCAAATCCTGCCTCCTAATTCACCTTGGAAGCAGTGGCCCTTCCATATGCAAGTAGGAAAAATTTATCTTTTTTTTTCTTTTTCCCCAGTTCCTTGCTCAAGTTATTTTAAGTTTGGGCTTGTGTCACATTTGTCTTTACCAACAGGCTGCCTAGCTCAGTTCCTGTTGATGAAGATATTAGGGTGATTAAATACTTTTTTGTAGGGATTGAAGCTCTGTTTTGTTTTGAGATCAGACAAGAAAACGCCTTGTAGTCTAAGTTACAGACAAGAGGAAAAAATCTTTTATTATAGGCTGTGTGACTGGATTTACTAGGGACATGGTTTAGTGGTGGGATGGCAGTGTTACGTTAATGGTTGTACTTGATGATCTTAAAGGTCTTTCCAACCTGAACGATTCTATGATTCTATGAACGCAGCCCTGTTTCTGTTAGCAGAGGCTGATACAACACATACTCTGGATTATTTGAGGGAAATAAAGTATTAACTTCAGACCTGTCCCCTAAATTCTTCAGCTTTTAGTTGGATTTCAGCCCTGGCATACAGTCTTAACCTTCATCTCATTGAAGTCAAAGGGAATTCAGTCACCAGCCAGAATCAGGGGACAAGAGGCTAGATCAATACTGAAACAGTAAATAGAATTAAAACATGTTCAACACGTTCCATAGGTGAGTATACATAGTAAATCAGAAACAGAGTGCCTTTGCACCCTCCTAACAACAGGACTGCACTGGAAAACACTGGAAAAGTAGAAATTGTTTCCAATAAGTAAGGGCTGTTTTCAAGCCCCATGACTACGTGCTCAGAGAATAGATTACACGTTGAGAGATTAGCAGAGTTCTGGTCTACCAGCTAAGATAGCAATGCTAAAGGAGAGATACTGAACACCTTCCAAAGATAAGTGAATATGAGTAAATTTTCTAAATGACATAAGAGAAATATGATACACTAGCACCACTCAAAATTGCCTTCTTCAGCAACATTTTTATGGAGTGGTATTTTAGGTGTGTCTTAACTTTTAGAGACTTAGATTCATTTTAAAAGTTCCCTTAAACTGGCAGTGGAGTTATCTCAAAGTACCTAGAAGCCTAACTCTTACTGTGTTTTTGAAGAAAATATGCCGAGTGTACTTCTATACCTTTAGCTGTATAATATTTTGGTCATTTTCAGCTTAAACTTAAGGTCCCCAGAACATTAAGAAGCTACTGAAATACACATTTCCAAGATCAAAGCCAACTGCTTCATGATGAAAACATAAAGAGATGGAATCAAATGACAAATACAACTTTTCCTCCTCCCATTTGTACATTGTCCACCCGCCCCCACACTGAATACTTTGCCAATTACATTGGCATTTCGTGTTGTTTTTTCTATGTGATTTGGCATTGGAATTTTCTATTAGAGTGTTTTTTCCTATCTGGCCTAAATGTGAGCCTTTGCCTGGGTTCCATTTTATAGAATAAGCTCAATTCTGTAGACAGCTGGTGGGTTAATGCCACTTCATTCTGCTGCTGGGCCCAATCATGAAATTGTTATTGGTCTGGATTTACAGTCTTGCAAAGAGTGTTACTATAGAAGAAGAAGGTTAGCATTGTAAAAGTTATTTCCATCTATGTTGAGTTAATTCCGTCTCTGCAGCTGAGTTTTCCCCCCTCAAGTGTGCTTCCATGGTAACATACGCTCCACTACTGCCATGGTGAAGCTCATGTCAGAAGTTAAGCTTTCCAGTTGCTAACGTTCTGCACCAAATCTTAGTTCTAGCCAACAAAGTCACAATCAGTAGTGCTACTTGGTCCTCCACACAACTTGGCCATGACCAGAGATTTAAGTCAATATGCTCTTTTGCTTCGCAAGCTGGGTAAAGAAAGTGAACCTGAGACTGTAGTTAATATACATAAATAAAAATAAGGAAATTAGAAAAGCTGCACAGTGTGGAAGGTAATTTTGACATTTAAAAAGCTATTACACATTTAAAGAACAGAGTGCTCAAAACAGCTAAAAAAATTTCCTTGTTTGGGTTTTTTTTTTAATTTATTTAAACAGAGCTGGTATAACACACATTTAGCAAACAGGAAAGATGAATCTTCAAATTGTGTTTCTGTCTGGTTTTCAAAGAGCTGTCTACATGCTCTGAATTGACGTGTATTCAATTTTCACTTGAAAGAGAATTCTACAAGGGTTTTTCTTAGGGTGTTGTGAAAGAAGCGTGGGTTATCGACAGAAATATTTGGGGCGTTCCTTTCAGACATTGGAGTAACTTCCCCTCTGACTTCGTTATTCCAGTGTTATGGCTGCCACAAATAGCAGTGGCAGCAAACAGCAGTGGGGTGTGTTGGCAAAGCCAGGGAATCCCAGTGCTTTAGAGAACTCCTCCCTGACACCACTCTGGAGTAACCTGGAACCATGGGGCCAAATGCACCCTCAAACTGTCACACAGTCCCTGCTCCTGCTGCTGCAGGACTGCTTAGATCGATGCCACTCCAAACCTGTGAGGCCCCCTTGCACCCTGGGGTTTCCATGTAGGAAACTTCAAAAGCTCTCCAGCCAGTTATTTCAGTGTTTCTATATATGACTATTAAAAAACCTGTTTAATCCAGGCCTCCCCTGCCGCAATTGAGATCCATTTCTCCTTTCCTAGCTTTTTTGGATATGCAGAACATATTTTTCCAGTTTGACCTGTCTCTTTGACAGTTGTTATGTCTCTCCTCAGTCTTCTCTTCTTAATGCCAACAGCCCGAGCTTTCTTTTATACAAAGGTACATGCAATCACATCTAACAAACAAGCTCTCTGTTCTACATATACTTCCAAAACAAAAGTCAGGATGTTCAAGTACATAGCATAAGTTATATAACACAACACATCCAGCATACAATATGTCTACATTTATTTTTTTTTTTAAATAACAGCCAAACAGAAAACTAGGAGAAAATCAAGGTTGCTTAGTGGGAAAGGTTTCCCTCTGAAGAAAAATTAAAGATTAAGGGGCTCAGTCAGCATGACACTTTAGCATATCATCCTTGAAGATTCTATGGGAGTGAAAGGTTCTTAGCCCTGATATATTTTTTTCACAACTTTGTTTTTAATTTAGCAGACCTCACACCTGAATTCAAAGGAAAGAAAAAAAGAAAAAAGAAGAAATACTTCAATGCATTATTAAAGAAGGTGGGTTTTAAGATGTTGAGATCCCAGTAGCACATAATAGAAATAATATTTGGCAGCCTTTGTGTTACTTTCACTTTCTGATCTATTGCCAATTATTGTCTGTTTCAAGCAGTACTTTTACAAAAGACCACTGTACAAAAGAGACTAGTATTACAAAAAATATAGATTTCTAATGAATATAAACTTGAAAGTAAATACTCTAAGGGAAATTAAACTAAATCAAAATTCCTAGCTAATGCACCACAGAAATTTAATAAATATGCCAGGGGAGGGGCAGCAGTTCCAAAATTTGGGTTATGGTAGGTAGATGATATCTTGAAACAAGAAACTCTTGGTATCCTCAAAGCATGTTATGATATCAGCATTTGTGGAAAATTTCAGCCAATATCTTGTTGCTCACATCAGGGTCATTCCTTCCTACTGGTAGGACACCCACAAGTTCTTTGCTGAATAGCTTTTATAATAAGTAAGCTATATGATTTTAGTATTGAAAACAATATTCTGTGAGGTCCCCCCTTGAGCATCAGTGTTGATGTAGAACATCCAGAAATAACTGGACAGAATACTACTTACTAAAAGTGTTGCAGATGTTTTATAACTGGCAGTGAAAAATCTAATTTGTTAGACTATTTGGACATTTTATGTATTTAACATGCACTATAGGTAGAGTCTATGATCAATTACAACTGCTTTCCAGCTATGAACTATACTCCCCGTACTAGTATGAACACTTGCATTATGCAAAATGTGTTTCTGGTTTGCTCAAAAGCTTCCTAATTCTGAGAATCTCAGGTTAGCATCAATGTAGTTAGATCAGTTTAGGCTTGTAGAGTATAGGGAACATTTAATTATCGAATATTCACAAAAACCTTGCTCTTGAGGAAATTTCCCAACACCTTATTGGAAATCTGCTGCAGAATGAGAATCTCCAGAGAGGCATTTAGCAGCCTCTTTAAGCAAAAAAAGCCTTTTCTTTCTTGCCTTACTGTAGATGGGTTCCAAAATAAGATGTGAATAAGAACTGGAACTGGAAGATGGTTTTGTCACTGCAACTCCCTTTTCCACATTCTAAACAAGTGCACAAAGAACCTGTGGTCCCACTGAAGGTAGGCTATGACCAGGTTGTTTTAAGAACTATAAATAAGGGTAAACTGGATTTGAATTGACAATCTTTTTTTCTGTTACTCTTAACTTAAAAGTACCTGATGTTATATAAATATTGCCAGTTCTTAATATGTAAGTACGAGAGAGAAAACTGCTTGTCTGGTTTTGTTGCAAAACAACCTCCCAAACAAGAACAGCTTGTCTTTGGCCTGAACAGCTCAACTTTGGGCTGCATGAACAGTTTCCATTAACATCAGTGTGGCATTAACCTGCAAGTAAAGTGATAGCTAAGGGTCACATTTGCAAACAAATGAGACGTACACTTAAATGACCACTTCTGCTTGCAGGCAATATGAGTGTGAATCAGACAGTTGCATGCATAGCAAGCCAAATGAGCAAATGCTAGAAAATTTCCAGCACATTTTCCCTCCCTGAACAGAGGTTCTGAATGAAACTCTGAGTATACTAACAGATGAAAATCACTGATGCTTTATCATGTCCAACTTCCCATTGGCAGTGAGTGGAATCAGCTGTGAATTAAGTTATTGCTATTCATATTGCTGCTCATGTCCTTCAGTCTCTGCAAATGCCTAAACGGGCTTAGGGGAGTAAGGCACTCTGCTGCCACAGCTGGGCAAATGGCACTGTAAAGTCCTTTGAAAGTCTTTGTTTAGAGTAAAATGTTGATATGTTCAGCCCAAAGTCCTCCTTCACCTTTATGTTTGCTAGTTAAGGTGCTTTGTAAACAGTCTAAACAGATGTACTAGTCTTCGATACGATACAGAAGTTTATTAAAGGTACATTTTGATAAATGAAAGTAATTAAAGAAATCAGACTGAAATGTAAGACTTGTAGTACCATGCAGGGTCAGTTTAGCTTTAGATGGTAAAAGGACTGTATAAAAAAGAAAATTTCATTCCTGACCTAGCATATAGGAATAAATAAAGATTGTTACTGAGCTAACTTCAGTTTAAAACCATTAGAAGCAGGTATTTACAAATCCTTTAAAATGATACGGTAGCTTATTCCTCTCTTTTTAAAATGTAACTGAAAAAGGACAGAAGACTAGGGAAGCAGATTACAGAAGACTCCAAGTTGGTTGACGGAAACATCTGTACCTTTAAAAAATCTGTTATATGCAATCCAGTAAAGATCAAATAGTGGTAATAAAGGACATGGGACATTGTTTTCCCAAAGTTTCAGTTAATGGGACCCATGGTTTTATCATCAAGTGATCTTCTTTCTCTAGATTTTCATAGAATCATAGACTCATAGAATGTTTTGGGTTGGAAGGGACCCCTAGAGGTCATTTAGTCCAACCCCCCTGCAGTGAGCAGGGACACCGCTAACTAGATCAGGTTGCTCAGAGCCCCGTCCAACCTGGCCTTGAATGTTTCCAGGGATGGGGCCTCCACCACCTCTCTGGGCAACTCGTTCCAGTGTTTCACCACCCTCGTTGTAAAGAATTTCCTTCTTATATCCAGTCTAAATCTACCCTGCTTCAGTTTAAAACCATTACCCCTTGTCCTGTCACATCTGGCCCTACTAAAAAGATTTTCCCCATTTTTCCTATAGGCCCCCTTTAGGTACTGAAAGACCGCAATCAGGTCTCCCCGCAGCCTTCTCTTCTCCAGGCTGAACAAGCCCAACTCCCTCAGCCTGTCCTCAGAAGAGAGGTGCTCCAGCCCTCGGATCATTTTAGTAGCCCTCCTCTGGACCCACTCCAACAGTTCCATGTCCTTCTTGTGCTGAGGGCTCCAGAGCTGGACGCAGTCCTCTAGGTGAGGTCTCACCAGAGCAGAGTAGAGGGGCAGAATCACCTCCTTCGACCTGCTGGCCACACTTCTCCTGATGCAGCTCAGGGTACAGTTGGCCTTCTGGGCCGCCAGCGCACATTGCCAGCTCATGTCCAGCTTTTCATCCACCAGCACGCCCAAGTCCCTCTCAGCGGGCTGCTCTCTATCCTTTCTTCCCCCAGCCTGTACTGATACTGGGGGTTACCCCGACCCAGGTGCAGGACCTTGCACCTGGCCTTGTTGAACCTCATGAGGTTCACACAGGCCCACCTCTCCAGCCTGTCCAGGTCTCTCTGGATGACATCCCGTCCTTCTGGTGTGTCAACCGCACCATTCAGTTTGGTGTCGTCCGTAAACTTGCTGAGGGTGCATTTGATCTCGCTGTCTAAGTCATTGATGAAAACGTTAAACAGCACCGGTCCCAGTACGGACCCCTGAGGGACACCACTCGTCACCGGTCTCCATCTGGACATCGAGCCATTGACCACTACCCTCTGGATGCGGCCATCCAGCCAGTTCCTTATCCACCGAACAGTCCACCCATCAAATCCATAGCTCTCCAATTTAGAGAGAAGGATGTTGTGGGGGACCGTGTCAAAGGCTTTGCAGAAGTCCAGATAGATGACATCCATTGGTTTTCCTTTGTCCACTGTTGTTGTCACACCATCATAGAAAGTCACTAGGTTCATCAGGCAGGACTTGCCCTTGGTGAAGCCATGCTGGCTATCTCAAATTATCTCCCTGGCCTCCATGTGCCTTAGCATAGCTGCTAGGAGGATCTGTTCCATGATCTTCCCAGGCACAGAAGTGTATCAACATAACTGAAAAAAGGCTGTAGAATAACTACATATTAGCTGTACACATGGTACTAATTTTTCCTATGAACAGTAATGACTATATAAAGTTAATAGAGGCTGTACAGTCAATGTTTTTTATACATGTAGCTGTACAAACCACTAGTAAACATTAAAGTCTAATCCTCTCACTTCGGTCCACCATATATTGCCTTCATGGATAATCTGAGATTGTGCATTATGATTACAAAGGTAACTCATTTCAACCAATTTAACAGCTAAGCAAAAAAGTAAATTTTAAGGCTCTGGGTGCATTATACTACTAATGGATTTTCATGATCATAGCTAGAAGTAATTGAATTTCCCAGTACAATTTAGAATTATAATAACCACATCAAAGAGTAACTACCTAAAAATGAACAAAAATACATTACACACACACTCTTCATTTTTACAACCTTGATTAAGCCTTCTCCCTGCCTCTCCATTTATTTGGTCACTTAAAATTTTATGCTTAGGTAAAAAAAATATATATCCATTTACTGTAGTTAAATCTACGTCAACTGTATAAAAGTGCTTAATAATGGAAAGTAAAATAAGCCTTGTGAAGTCATTATAAATTCCCATAAGGAAATATATATATTTAATTTCTCCCCTTTTGCTTCCTTCTTTCCTCCTTCCCAACCTTTCCTCCAGCAGCAGCACTCCAAAATACATTTCATACCCAAGAAAAACATCGTAGTTTCCAGAACCATTTGATGCAATAAGCAAAAGTGGATGAAACAAGAAGAGAACCATGCAATTTAACACAGCTCTGACCAACAAAGTGTCATAGCAGAAGCTTGGAGGCTTATCAGTAATAGGAGCTGGAAGTTCTAGAATTGTCTCATAGACAACGTCATTGTGGTAGTGTGGTGATCCTAATTATGTACACAGCTTTAAAAGTAAAAGGAATGTGTCAACAAATGACAAAAATAACATTAGTGCACACTTCTGATCTCTTCACAGGGGTTCATTTTGTTCAGCCAGACTATCATAGCCAGACGTATTACAAGCATCCATAATGCTATTTATAAAGTCAACTTTCAGATTGCAATACTCATTTAAGGAACAGCTCCAACAGATCTGTCTCTTGACGTAGCTCTTTACAAATTTTTTTTAGGGCATTTAGGAAAAAAACCACCAGGTTTTCCAAAGAACAGTTACTGGAATATCAGAAACACGATCCATCAGTTTTCCACTTACTTGCTATGAGAAATAACGCTTGACTTTCTGATCACTAGGCTTGAAAAATCAGTCTTTCAAGAGACCCTCAAAACTTATATACAGAAAGCAACTGAAAAGTTAGCCAATCAGGCATCTTTTTCTCATAATGGACCTTAAACATGATAGAATCTAATCTTACGGTATTTCTCAGTATTGCCCTGCAAAGCAGTAGCTATTTAGTAGCCATCCTCTGGTTGTTTTCTCATTTGAGCTACCTGATGATACCAAATACTATGAGGAAACATAGGTTTCATTAGAGTGCTTTTGTTCACAGCCAGTTCAGGGGCAATACAGTTCAAAAGCAGAAAAATTACTTCCCCGCAGATTGGGCATTCTGAAATGCAGGCTCATAGTGTCAAAGGAGCAATCGTATCTGGAAATTTCAGTCTGAAACTTTAGAAAGAGCTGCAAAGTTGTAGCAGGGGCTGACAGCACTTCACTAATTACTGACCTTTTTCCTCCACTGCAGAAAAGCTATGTTTTTTCAGCTTGCATCAGCATGCGCCAGCCACAGTATTCTGATACTCCTTTGGCCAGTAGCTGAAAAAATAATTTTAATTTTTTTCAGTTTTCCACTTGTGTGTGTTCAGTGCCCACAATTCATTTGAAAAGGCAACTCACATGGACAGGCCATGACCACGCATCGAAGTCATTGATAAGGAAACACAACAGGAACCCGTTCTCGCATCCCGATTTACAAATCACAGCCATAAACTTGTGTCTCAGCCATCTCTCCCAGATCAAGCAACTCATGCGCTTCCCACATGGGAAGTTAGAGCAGCAGCCCAAATGTGCTGGAGGCGAGCCCCCCAGACTCCTCAAGAGGACATGGAAAGCAGGTAGGATGGCATTTCCCCACAATTCTGGGCAGTTTCTCTCTGGTATATGAGGAGAAAACACCCTCATCCCCACTCTGAGAAAGTGGGGAAACAAAGAGCAGCCGACCTCAGCCATCTGAGCGTGTTTTCCAGCGGAACAGTTGCATATGGTGGGCCTTGCAAGTATTATCTAGGCAAGAGAAGAGAAAAGATGGTGAGCTAGGACAGCTGACTTGCTTAGAAGGATTTACCAGACTCCCATCAGCTGAGAGCAGCAGGCACCAGATAAATGGAGAGCTGCTTTCTCCTTAAAATCCTTTCCAGTGGGGTGCAGTTCAGCACTTCTTCTCACACAACACCTCACATTGGCCTTTACTATATGAGGTGCCCAGGGGGCCACGGGCTGGCCATGTCCAGGCAAGGTGACGGCATGGCAGGCGCTGGGGCAGGCTGGGCAGTCGGGGAGGCTGGAGGCCAGGCCAGGACCAGGGCTGGAGCTCCGAGGCAGCTCCCAAGCATGAAGCGAGGCCCCCACTGAGGCCTCTCCCGGCTACTTCTTACCTGGCTCCTGCCCGGTGCTGTGGCCCAGGTCTCCCCACGGTGGGAAGGCAGAGCCTACTGCTGCCTGCGGGGCCCTTCCCAGCCTCAGGAAGTCCAAGCGATGGCACAGTCACCTCTGTGCTGCTGCTGGTCCCTCCTGGAGGTGTGCCTGTAGGAGCTCCCAGTGAGCAGCTCAGCTGGGGAAAAGAAACATGACAGCACTGTGTAATTCGTAACGCCATTCCTTACGTCCGGCTGGAGCTGCAGCATTAAACAACTGCTCTGAGGGACTGAGACAAAGGAGGAACGGTTTTATGTTTAACTGAGAACCTCAAGAAAACAGGCTTGAAAAAGCTGCTTAGCAGGAGTTGTTGAGCACTGCAGTTTGTGGCACATTACCCAGAGCTGTATGTGCCAGCCTGTAACAGGCACAAGACAGGGGCGTGCATCCAGAACAACGCCAAATGGAGAGAAGTGGGCCCTGTCCTGCTGCGGATGTTCTGCCAACCCCTGGAATGCGCTGTAGTTCTGCAGCACCAGGGTGAAGCGGCAGCCAGAAAGTAAAATACCAGGATGCTTTGGCTATGGCCTTGTATTTCACAGTTAGGGCTGTGGCCAGCAGTGCAGCTGTGATCCCCATGGACATAAAACACAGAGCTTATATTCCCTTCAGAGCAAGGCCGATTAGTTTAAGCTGTTAGAAAAAAAAATAATGAACAAACCAAAACCAAACCAAACCCCAAAACCCAAAAAAACCAAACCACACATATATAAAATAACCTTTCCTTTTTTTATAAGCAGGCTCTATTTCTGTTTCCTGAGATGACTTTAAGCTAGCCAGTTTAGGAAATGTGGGCACTTCAGCTGCAAACTTTCTTGGCCAGCTTGTTGCCACAAAATCCATCAGAGATTCGAGCAGCCTGCACTGAGCCTCAGCAGCCACTGGGCGAGTGACTTGTGTGTAGGCTGTTGCAACTCCAGTGATTCCTTTGGTAAAGAGCATGTAAAGGACAGGAGTGTCACAGCAAGATTAAAATTTCATAGATTTAATTGTAGCTTCTGGGTGACACTTCAGAAGAACTTCTCAATTCAGTTTCTAATGGATTCATTTTAATCTCCCATCCTGCTTTTTGACCTGTGTGATGAGTAAATAATCCATAGCCCTGAATGGCAATTGACTGCTTACAGCCACTGAACCTGAAATAATCAGCTTTTGTGAACTGACCTATGTTGCCATGTGAACAGGTATACAGATTCAAAGTATAATGCAGGTAAGAGGATTTAGCTGGTAGAACTAAACTCCAGCAACTGCTGGTCTCAATGAGAGTTCACAACCAACACCATAGTTTGTCAACAACAGCCAGATTAATTTTGACTGCCAGAAAGAAAAGAAGTAGCTGGAATTATCCACACTGCAGTGCAATGAAGATGCACAGTAACAAAGCTGATGGCATCCATGGTAAGTAAAAGCAGCTTTTGCTCCTAGAGCTTCATGTTTACTAACAGGTCATTACAATGCACCCAAGAGATTACACGCCTTTTGCAGACAGAAAGGTGGACTATGAGCTGGGTCTCCAGTTCTTTGTTTAGACTAATTCCTAACCTGAATTTACCAAGGTTCACTTAGAACATATATACAAGGTAAATATGTAGCACTAACTTGGAGAACCAACACCATTTTTTACCTTTGATGACCCAGATTTTAAAGTTATGTCCATCTTACTGTACACCATTTATTTCCCCCACAATGCAGCACTTCTGGCTTTATACCTTCCCAGACACAGCTGCATTTCCAGAACTGCTCTGTGACTATCCAGTTTAATCTTTATTCATTGTCAGAGAAGATCTGTGTTTGTCTGATATGCTAAAACCTGCTTCACAGGCTTGAAAAATTCCCAGATATATTCTTTACTTATTCTGAGAGGGATGGGATACTTGATATCTCAGTTCAGCATGCTGAAGCCATAGCTAGGCAATTCTCTTGAAACTCATTAGATAACCGGCTAGCCCAAATTTTGTAGATGTTTGAAGAAAATTCTCATAGCTTAGTTTTCATAGTAGTGTTTGAAGTTTGAGTAGAAAGTATTTTCTTCTCCCCTGTGCTACCTGTCATCGTGCTCCACAAGTAAGAACATACAGGGAAGAATAATAATGAAAATTCTGTTTCCTGAAGATTTGATAGAAAAACTTTCCTTGAACAATGTAAGGTCTTTTAAAATGAAAAAAAACCAACTACCTAGCACTCCTAGCTGTGTCAGACAGTTATAAGCTACGTTTATTTACATGTACATAAGTTTCAGCTCTACAAAACAAAACCAGATAATAGGCTGAGATTAAACATTTGGATCAACAGTTTTCAGACCTTGCCAAATGCTGAAGTTTACATGAGCCATGGAGGTATATGCAAGCCAGAGTAAATTTACAGATTTTTGAAGTTATAAAGTAGCTCAAATACCTGTTGGCTATGACTATGTGATTTAGAGTGCCAAAGGATTATGATTTGGAGACTTTAAGTAATTCTAGTTTGTCACTTTCAGCTATCAAACAACTAGGTTTCCTACAGAATATTCTTGTGATCCGCATGTCTGTGCCTTTGGAGCCAGAGCAGGCAGGCAGCTAGAAGGTGATAATGACAAGGAACACCATAACTTTCTGGTTTTAGTAATATCTGTGGGTTTATGATATAGATTACCTGTATTAATCTGAGAGATGTACATCCAGTGGAAGAACTCAGAGAAAACATGTATGCAGTGGGTGTTGATACATGCACAGCCTATATTACATATTATATATATATTATTGCTATTGCTTGAGCATTTAACTAAAGTGGTATTTAATATTAAACCTGAGGGCTCATCACTTTCCTGGTTATCATATCCTTCAGCACTCAAAAATATATTTTCATTAGAATTAACACTAACAGATCCTTTAATTGATGTTAGGTTTGCTAGGTCACTAATCTAAGGGTCTTTGCATTGTCTTCTCAGTATGGCTTAGCTTCATGTATTAATACAAACTCTTTTCAAGCTGAAGACGTGGGGGTTCGCAGTTACAGGATACAGGACATTAACTGCATAGCATGTAATCATTTGCTTAGGATCATTATGCATTCATCTTTTGTCAGTGAAGTAATTTTGCAAGAGTTTTTTAAAATCTACCTATCATAAACATACAAAGGCAAATCTCTACACAAAAATGAAACATCATAACCTGTTTTTAAGTCTACTAAAACCAAGAATATAGGTTCTTACAGCTGTGCAGAAGGTGTATTCAGAGGTATCAGCACAAAAATTCAGCTGAATTTGAACCCATTGTGTTAATTTGCAGTTAAGAAATATTGCAGTCTAGAGCTGACCTGGGTCTTAACAGCAAAGTTAAATCTTAACAGAAGCTCTTTCTCATGGTAAACTGACAGATCTATATTCAGCTTCATTGGGCTTCTATCTTCCTGTTACAGAGGTGTGACATTAAAACACTACTTAAGAGCTTGTTACCTCTCACTAAGGTGCTCTGACCTGTCAAGAAAGACCTGCAAAGATATCTAGATTTGCAGACTAGAACTGCCAAAAATCTCCTGGCTGGTAGAATTTGCAGTAGCACAACGCTTCACTATGAAGCACAATCAATTGATTCTTAAGTGGCCATTATTTGCGAAGTAGGCAGTCTGTTCATTAGTGGAACAGTTGAAGAGTGAGATGTTAACAGAGAGTATTTTACTGCCAGCTTTCAGAAATGGGGATATGCAGAGGGAAAGTGAGCCTTCAGAATCTCCATTCCTCATCATTACAACTACATCCTTAGAAATGCAAAGAAAGCAGAGGAACAGCTTTGATGACTTGCCAGAGGCTGCCTTTTACAGCAATTCACGCCTCGGATAGTTTAATCATACCATGGTGCTTTTTTTCAGATATCAGTTTGAGAGAAGTCTAGTCACTAGGCTCTTATGCCCCTATTTAGCCTTGATTTATCTGAAGTTTGTGATCCTTTCTCATAGGGGAAAAAATTCGGTCTTTTCAAAGGTGCAGAACCATGAACACATGCAGCACCGCTGTCTTCTAGTGGTGGAAGGCACATGTCCTTCTTTCACAGCCCTACACAAAAGTGGACTTGATAATACTTGTGAAGAGTGGTCAGGGTGTATAAGAAGCAGCTGTCTTCTCCTTTCAGCCCCTCAGAAGTTACCCCTTGTAGTGCAGAGTTATAACCTCCTCCCTCACTGCAAAACTCCACTGCAATCAGGTTTTGGCCCTGAACCTTTAGAAGTATGGTATGGACAGCTACAGTTTAATAGAAGGATTAGTTACCAAAGATGGTAACAGTAAGTCTTACTTTTAAAATGTCAGTAATTGGTCTTAAAGGTTTTATCTTGAAGCTGTTGGTAGGTGAGAAAACAGGCAGGTATGGTTTAATTTCTATCACCTCTGCTCAGAAACCAGTAACTAGAAAGGACAGGATGATGGACCTTGCCATGTTTAATGGATGATAAGGCGAATACTCTCAGTCATACCCTTGTTCCCCAGCCTTGGAGGGGAGTTTCAGCTCAGGCAGAAGGATCACTAGACGTAAGTGTTTGGCAAGGAGTTATCAACAGAGGATTTTTCTCCATTCCACGAGGCTCTAGAAATTCCTTGTGTTTTGGATGTTACAGTGAAAACATGAGACAAACTGTAGCATTTGTTTACTCATTTGATAGACTGCCACATAACTCAGGAGACTGGGCAGGAAGTTAGAAACAACAGTTAAGATCCCCTGTCTCGGTAAATTTGAGATACTTGATGAACTGATCTTCTGGGGTGAGCTTTTGTCTCTTGCTGACTAGAGCCTGCCATGTGAATTCATTTAGAAAAGGCTGCAACAATCTTTTAGTATTGAAAATATTAAGTAACTGAGCTGTTAAGCTCTGAGTCCAAACAAACCTTAGCTTTTCAAGCCTGATATACCTCCACTTACAGACAATAAATTTTAAACTCCAATATGACATTTTTCCAATCATAATAATTTCTTCTGGCTGTATCTTCCTGTTAACACGTCATGGGATTTGCAGAATTTACACTACTGCCACAGGACCTGTAGCATACTTGTTTTCATTAATATTTCAGATTCTCAGAGACCAGAGAGGGATCTTATTATCTCCAAGTACCATATGACATTGAAAAAGGAGCTCTAACATATCTAAATATTATCTCTGGCAATCTGCGTATTAGATATCAGTTGTGATTTCTGCTATGTTTTACATCTGTTCATAGTTTTGGCTTGTATCTGTTCTGTGTTGCAGTTTTCTTTGTTTTTATGCCAAGCAGTATATGTCTTAATATATTCACAGTTTATTATTTATTTAAGAAATCTTGGCAAGATGAGTAATTTTTTTTTTCACTTCAACAACATATCACGAGCCTTCCCCCTGTTCTTGGAACAGACAGTTTGAAATGTGAGAATTTGGTTAGAACTGAACAGTTTCTTCCATTTCCTCTTGATGACACTTTCCAGTATATACCCAGAGGTAGCTGTAAAAATACATTGCAAGGGGAAACAAGTATGTTCAGAATAATTTGTTTTGTCTGAAATTGGACGTGCTGGATGCATTGTACTAACACAATTTCCTTTTTGATGTAGATTGTGTACAATGCTGAAATATATATTGCATCTGATGATCCCTAAACTGTTAAGCAACTGCCACAGCACTGACAGATCACTGCATAGCTGAACATTTAATGCAGCTGCCATATTTTCCTGCAGAAATAGTAAATAGGTTGCAGATTCATCAACTTAAATAAGCCTCAGGTTTTTATTCCTAAGTAGTCTCTTTCAGTAAGAAGTCAGCTCATCCATTGCCTGAATATATTGACCTACAGTTATTACTTCTCCATTAAAAAAAAAAAAATCAATGACATGACCTGCCTCAGTCTCTTCACACTGAAGTACTACCACGTAGAGTCTTACTTCTGAATCAATCAACTGCACTGATGTAGATGAGAATCTCTTGCTTTAGGCTTGTGACATCCAACCCAGTAAAGACAACAGAACTCTCTGTCAAGGACAATGGGTGAAATATTAGGTTCCATTATACATGAGTAGCTCAATCAGTTTATTATTTTCTAAAAACAGGCTCTTGAACCTATGCCACCAACTTCTCACAAAAGAAGTATGAGTTGGTACTCAGCTGCCTTTGACAATTACTGCTAATTTTGTTCCTGATGAGTATATGTGGTTCTCCTTCTATAAATCAAGCAACAGTACTGCATGACAATTGGAGGATGACCTGTATGTTTCAAGGGAATGTACTGGCTGCAAAACAGAGTCACTTCTTCTGCCTGGAGGTTTGAAGTGCTGTTTAATTAAATCAACCTCAGGCAGACTTGGAGGCCGGAGTTCTGCTCCCTCCAAAGCACCTAATGATGCTAAGTCTGCAACTGCAAAACTTAAAGCAAAGCATTACATAGCACAGTAATTTTAAAGAGAATGATTATCTTGCAAGAAAGGTGCTCTGTAACTTAAGAGTCTTGTTTAATGAAAATAGATATCTCGTCTTTTGCATTTAAATGTGTGCTGAAGAACCCATACTCCAGCCCACCAAGATTGCATCCATGTTTGCTGTTCAAACAACTCCATGTTAGGGCAGATCAATGCAGTCAAGGATGTTATTGCAATCTTCCCACAAATCTCACAGGAGCTTGGCTGCCCGGTCTACACCACCTCTGTGCTGCCCCTTGCAAACACTGCTACCAACAGACTTTCTTTGAACACAAAAGCATGTTTTACCCCAGTGCTCCCTTCTCCAGCTTTCATACTCTGACTCCTCTCCCTCAATACGTCCAGCTTATGTATCCTGAAACCTCCCTCACCTCCTGGCAAGGCTTCAACCCGGTCCCCAACCTCTCTTTCAAAGACCTCTGAGAAAGGAATTTGTAAGCTTGACATACTCGGACCCTTGTTACCCAACACCTGACAATATAGTGTCTTCCCCAGATGCCTTTTCCTCTCTCCAGTCCTGGAGTCCTCTTATATTCCCAGTGTAGCAGCCAGTATTTTCTCACTAATCACAGTCATTCTGCTACAAGAGCAATAATGAAGCAGTATCACCTGCTTGTCCTGGAAGCCTCAAGTTGTTCTGGCAGTAGCCTAACCCCCTACTTTCTCCATCTGTGCACAGAAGACTACTTTCCTTCCTTGGCTATCACAATTTTGGAACTAATGGCAGTCCTTGATCTAGAAGATCTCTGTTAGGATCAACACTCCTATAGCAATCCTGGACTTACTTGGCTTGGGAGTTCTACTCAAGAGACTAAGACTGTCACTCCTCCTTAATGTACACCATGACTAATGCTTTTCTTTCCCTTAGAAACACATGTAGGCATAAAGCAAGCTATAGAACCTTAAAGATTCAGATGTTTTCTCAACTGCTGTAAGCATACAAGTTGAACAACAACATTAATATTTGGATAAAGCTATAAAGTTTTATGTTCTTTGTGACCAAATAAATCCTCTGACAATATTGAGAAATTCTGCTCTGTAATTTCTAGTTATGAAGCAGAATTCATAATACTCTGTTTTAAAATGCAGATCAACAAGAGTTTCCAGAACTTTGATAATTTCTCTAGTTATACCACTACTTTTTATGCAAAGCCAAAAATGTGAAATAACTTTCAATCATAGGCGCCTGCCCTAGGCAAGAGGAAATTTGAGGTGTGCTTGTATGCCATTTCCTGATATATGGAAAGAAGTAGAAGTTAAGTGGCAACAACCAATTCCTCCCAACACTGTTTCACATGTATTTTAACTACCCTCAGATTTAAACCCTGACTGAACATTTACTAAGTTAAGATAATGAAAGAAAAGAAACTTTTCAGGTATTTTTATTGTACAAGAACAACAGAAGCAAGGACATGCTTCAGAATTATAACTGAAATACATTGACTTTTTTTTTACCTTGCCCCTTCCAACCTAATAAAAACTGCAGCATCTCAAAGGTATGTTCTCTGTTGCAAGAAGACCCCTATTCAGATAGATTCTGTAGAGCATAAATAACCTTTCCTAAACTGTGGTGTTTGTCTCTGACATGAGGTCTGCCACCCACCATAAACAATAGTCTGCTCTTAATGTCTGCTTTATAGCTTTGTCAGGCTTGCAGCATGGTTTTCTTCAGTCTTTGAAGAATCTTCTATAAGACATGATCGATTTTCCCCCTGGTTCACATGTTACCATTTAAAATGTATTGTGGTGAACTTTAAATAAGAACATAACAAATTAAACTAGAGGAGTCCCTCGGCATTTATAATGTTAACAGCTGGAGCACTGTAACAAATATTTTTCCAATTTAAAAAGCTCTAGCTCATTAAGTGTAAAGGAAAGTTCATTTCAGATCTTCAAATGCAACAGGCCACTAAACAGTCAATTAACTTTTGAGTCCTGTCTTGTTCTCGAACCTGAATGTTAATAGAACTTTATTAATTGAACATTATACCTAAGAGAGAACAAACAATCCATTTCATACCTAGTAATTGTTTAAATGAGCCCAATTATAGGCCACCTTTAATGTCGCATGTATTACATTCCTAAGTTCAGCACATGTACTGTCTGCATAGTTGACTTAGAGATTTAAGTCTCGTGCAGTAATCAAGCTAGTGATTATGCCGCAATAGGGACATCGATGGTTACAGACAGTTGAGGCTACGTTTCCTTTCACTTTCAAATCAGCAATTTTACCATTTCACCCCTTTTATCCATTGCTTATTGTTTTCTATCCCACATATTGCAGTTGGTACACATGTGGCTGTTTGTCTTGACTTTTTTATGTTCTAAAGGACATCTTGACATGCACAGAGTACACATCTTAAAAAAAATGCACTTGGAGAAAAGAACCCCAGAATGAGCTGCAGCTTGAAGTACAGAGTGTTTTTAACTCTGCCAAACCATGTGCTTCACTGTAAGGAGTAGCATTAGACATGGCAGATAAATTTTCTACAAATTATTCAGAAAAAAAAAAAGAAATTCCCAGAAGTAAGAAAAGGGAGATGATAATTTGCAAAGAAGCTTTTAAACAGAAAGGTACTGTGGGCAGAGTTTCAGCTCAGATAAATCACTACAAAGCAGGGAGTAGCTCCTTGTTGACACAGGATAAAATTAGATGAACTGACATGACGCTATATCTAACTGTATACTAAAGATCTACACAGCCAAGCTCAGGGGTTTACTTTGTAGAGACAGAGTTTTCTGCATTTCCTCATTTCTCCTTACTTATAAAAGAAGGAATATTAGCTTTAATTAAAAAGATATACTGAAGAGGGAAATTCCACAGATTTGAGGGAGGAAGATATTTGCACTAAGGAAAGAGCGTGCACAGGAATGTTCAGATTCTGGATTTATACACCAGATTATCTTCATGGGCAACAGCTACTGCTTACTTTTTAAAACAAGATAATGTTTATCACAGGCGTTTCATGGATATGCAACAGGAGACAGAGATATTTTGAAGAAAAACTTCTTAAGCAGAAAGCAATGAAGAAAACCCTGTTCATCAGAGATAACTGCTGCCCGTTATCATAACCCACCTGAGAGGTGGGAAGCTGTCAGTTCTGAGCCTGAACAGGGATTCTGTTGAACAGCTTTCCTCGGGCACAGTGAGACTGAACCAATTTCAAAAGATTTTGTTTTCATCCTCCTTAGTTTCATTTTTTCTGTTCTTAGAGAAGTTTTACTTGTGTGGAACTAACTGAGTCCTCAAGAATTACAGTTTCATGAAACAAGAAGCCCCAGATCAGAAATCCCCAAACTCACTCAAGGTGCAAGGATCCAGATCAGGATGACCCTGAGGATTTAACACTCAAGCGTGATGCTTAGGAGCTGCATCTAGCCTGGGAAGTAGCCTCCAGCTCCAGTACATTTAACTGCTTTTCCTCTGAAGCTAGTAGCACTGTATCTAGAGTCAACTTCTATCCAAGTGGTAATTAATTCTGATTTAGACAACATTGCTCCTACTCACTGTCCTGCCCCAAACCTCAGAAAGCATATCACATTTTGAGACAGCATGCACAACTATATATATAGAGAGAACAGAATCCATGAAGTTATTTCATCCAGGACAAGACACATGCTAATTTATGCCTTGGACAAATCGAAGTTCACTGTTGAACCTAATGCCAATAGCTTGACAGTTTACATACACCACCAGTTTTTACAAAAAGAAAGTAAGGGGCAAAAAGGACAATAGCCCGTTTTTAATTTTTTTCTCTGCAGTACACTACTCTCTTTATTTCTACAGAGTAAAAGTACATCTTCAAAATGTTATTCCCTTCTCTATTTCTTTCTGAAAAAAACCTCTATTTTTATTCACTATTGAATTGCTATAGCCTCTTTATGGATGCTGTGTCCCCTCAAGCAAGCAATACAGGCCTGAATTTCTGTTTCTTTTGTGAAAGTCTAATCCTACTCTACAAGGTTTATAGATTACACTAGCATTTTCATATCTTTTCTGTTTCAGAAAATCAGAATGTAAAGCTAGTTTTAAATTCCTTTTACTTGAAACTGAATAAGAATCAGTGAGCATTAAAGGCAGCATCATCTTCATCCTGAAGAATTATTTATCTCAGAGAAGAGAATAAGATAGTGCAATAACTGTAGTATTGAGAAATGCCAGTTTCATTCAACCTGTCTCCACAGGAGAGATTCAGTGCAGATGGATTTCAAAACAAAAATGAAAATGAAATGAATGTTGAAGAGCAATTCATATGCAATCTCAAGCTACTACAGTCTTCACATTCCTATGTGAATGCAATTTGCTGCTATTATTCCAGCATAATTCAATTGTCTTAAGAACTAAGATCACAACTTCCTGAGCAGTGAATGAAGATAACAAGAGCTGTTTAGCTTGGAATACTAAAATTATATCTGAAGCTGTTACCTTCTGAGGAGACAACTGCCTCAATAGGTAGGTACCATGAGAAATGTTTCCTAGCAAAATGTTTTTACAGCATGACAGTTCTTTCCCAATTCTTGAGGTATTTCAGCTGAACAAAGTCAGAACGAGTACTTACATGTATTTGAAAAAATAAGAATGCTACCATCTTTCCTGGTGAGTTTTCTTGTCTGTTTTGGTGAGTTTAAAGCTCTCAAAGTTTCATCATTTTAAACATGATGGACCGGGGTGGATTAGTACAAGTTAAAATTTCTTTAAGACAATTAGGCATCTCCTGGGATCTTTTAAAGATCTCTGGCCTACATTATGAGAGAAATGCTTTGCAAAATCATTTTGAAGTTTCACTCAGAATAATCTCCCTTAAATACATTATGCTGCCGTTCATAACCAGAGGGAAAATTGAGCAAACATAAAAAAATGGGAGGAATATACATTGTGTCAAGGAAAGAGTCTTAATGTTCAAGAAATTCAAGAAATTCCAAACTCAGTAAAAAAGTCTAGATTATAAGACCTAGTAAGTAAAGACTTGGCAGAGCAATATATCTTCACAAATCTGTAGAGGGGTCTGCTTTGAAATAGATATTCTTAACCCCACCCCCGCCACTTTACTGGCATTTCCATCCACAGCTTAGGAGCACCTCCTGGACAGCTGTCAGCAGAGGGAAGTAAAACACAGGACTTACCTGGGATGTTCCCTGAACAGAGCATTGCACAGTCTATTAAAGGCTAATATTAGCAAGAACCTTTAGCAGGTGACAGCATGGAATCGGGTTTTTCCCCGAAGAAAGCTTAGGTCCTGCTAAGGAAAACAACAAAGTTACACCAAGTTGTATGTGGTATATCAGTCTATATGCACTCCTTCCAAGTCTCCAGAGAGGTGTTTCTGAGAAGGAAAGATGCATTAGGTACAAACTGAAACACAGGAGGTTCTCTCTGAACATCAGGAAACACTTTTTCACTGTGAGGGTAATCAAGCACTGCACAAGTTGCCAAGAGGAGTGGTGGAGACTTCAACCTTGGAGATATTGAAAAGCTGTCTGGACATGGTCCTGGGCAACCAGCTTTAGTTGGCCCTGCTTGAGCAGGGGGTCAGACCAGGTGACCTCCAGAGGTCCCTTCCAACCTCAGCCATTCTGTGATTCTGTTTTTACTATTTTGGGGGCAGGTCCTGTGCCAGGAGTGCACCTGGAGAGAACCTGGTTTGCATCCCCAGATCCTTAAACTTTATGCAGAGGATGGTCCCTGCAATTTTCGAGGCTGAGCACTTCCAAACCCCAGGGTTCAGGGCACATAAGAATAAATACTCATTTTCATGTAAGGGACTGGCTCAAATCCTAAAGGCTTAGTAGGTAGCAATTCTGTCGAGTTCTTCTTATGCATGGTGACAAATTCCTAAGCCTGAACTTTTACAAAGATCATTTGCTAATGTTCTTCCTATAAAAGCTTGAATCAATTAACACTTTACAAGGCTTAGGACTTGATTATTTTCAGGTTCATGTGGTTTGCAGGCTGAATATTCAAGACAGGCCCTCTGACCCTTCTTTTGAGCTTCACTGTTCAAAAGCAGTAAAGATCCCAGGTAAGTAGCTTCATTCAGAGTAGAATGTCACCCACTCTTTCAGCAATTTTGCTGTCACCACTTTCATGTAACCCCTGTGATATCTTGAAAATGTACTTCCCTAAGCCTTTTAATTACTCATGTGAAAGCTGAAGTACTTCTCCTCCCAATAAGGTACCTTTGGTTGCAAAACATGAGACAGAACAGTGACTAAGACCCATTTCTGTGGCTAGCCAATAGAAAGCATGGATCAAGATGTGCCAGGAAGCATCCGAGCTTGCTCTTCTAAGAAAAGCTCAGCTCCTTATGCATCAGATGCAAGGAAACTGTCATCTCCATGTCTAACTGGGGTCCTCTGTCAAGGCTGTATTGCAAGAGAAATAAGCATAACTAGAGACACAAGTAGCCTGAAGGAAGGTTCTTTTCCAACTGAACACCAACTTCCTCAATAGCTAGGGAGGAGGGAGGAGGATGCGTGTGCAAAGAAAAAGTGGCAGCAGCAGCATATACTTCCACTTGACAGCACATGCATAGTCAGGCCTACCTTCATAGAAATGAATGTGTTTATCTTAGAACAGTTCAGCACGTTTCTGGCAAATATTTATAGGTTAGTCTGCAAGAAATGATGTTTAGTACAGAGAAACAATTACTATTCCAAGTACAAAATGAGGAGGAAATATTATTCAGTAACTACGTGAAAAAATGAATCATATTTATGCCTCCTCTTTTGAACACTTACATAGAAGTATCAGAATCAAATGTTATTTTAACTTATACTGACATATTATCAAGGATGTCTGCTAATAGGACAATACTTCTTTGGGCTTCGTAGAAGAGATGTTTGAAGTTTGTTAATACTTCCAAGCCTAGGACCCATGGTGATACCAGCTGCACTTTTTTGTTGTTGTTGTAGGACACTACTTGAAGTGATCAAGTAAAGATACAAGACGAAAACATCACACTGTTGCAGTAATTGTGCTGGGGGGTGGAGGAAGGCAGGGACAGCCTACTTTCCCACTGTTTCTTATAGAAGGAAGCAGAAACAAACTTGCTTGCTTTTTGCAAGAACTATTCTCTTACAAGAACCAAAACAGACTCTAGATGTTGTTTTAGTCATTGCATGATTTCAGAAGAGCAGCAGGACTCAAGGGACTCTGAGGGCCTCTAAAAACTGTGTACAAAAAATGCTTGTAATGACTGTTGTGTTAGTAACTCAACAGGTGACAGTTGCCTCCTGCCCACAACTGAGTCAATGCCATTCTAGGAGATGAAAACATTAAAATGTTTTGGTAAAAATCGTGGCAGTCATTTTAGTCCAGTCCCTCACAAGAACTGCTAATTCTTCATGTCTAACAAACATACTTCTAGAGTGTACAGTTAGAAGAGAGGCTGTATAAGAGAAACCCCTGTTTATTAGCTGTTCCCAAAAGTAGGCTAGAGCTGACTCCCTCTCTCTGTGTTGATGATCAGGGGATAAATACAACCTGGATTTCCCACGTACAGCTAAGGAATCAACAGGTAAAGGCTGCTTGGCTTTGGCATCAAAGAGAGTCAACATCATCAATCAAGGAGTTAGGCTAGAACTAAACTAGTCCCCCAAGAAATGTTGAATTAGAAGACATAGAGTTCTCCCTCAGCTCTTCCAGAGGTCAGCAAAACACCATGATTTTCCTGTCCTGTGTTTGGGCCATCATTGTTCCTGAATCAAAGGCTCCTGCAGTGAGATACTGGAGTCAGACAGGGCTTCCAGTCTGTAGTATCCTAGGGTAACCTATACACTAAAGCATTTCTGCCTTAGAAGACAGTACCATTTTACCTCATCAGAAAGCAGGAGATTTCACATGCAAAGATTTCACATCATTGAAGACTTCTCTTACTTTAGGAATATTGACTGGTCCCCTAACTAATAAGGAGCAGTAACAGTGAAGAGGATATGCCATTAACTAAGGACATGAAAAGCAGGCAGAGAAATTTATGGCAACACTGAAGTATTACAGGAAATTAAACCTCACTTAAAATACAGTTAATAATAGGAAGATCTCAATGACAAGGTCTCAATGCACACATTTTGCAACCAATAGCTGAACTTCCTTTTTTATCAGGAATTTAGTGGTAGATGACAAAGACTATCGTTGAGTGGCTTAACTATCAAATACGTGAAAAAGCCTTTGCAGAACAATCTCATGTTAATTCCACTCATAGAATAGAATCATAGAATAGTTTGGGTTGGAAGGGACCTTTAAAGGTCATCTAGTCCAACCCCCCTACAATGAGCAAGGACATCTTCAGCTGGATCAGGCTGCTCAGAGCCCCGTCCAACCTGGCCTTGAATGTTTCCAGGGATGGGGCATCCACCACCTCTCTGAGCAACCTGTTCCAATGTCTCACTACCCTCATCAAAGAAAATTTCTTCCTTCTATCTAGTCTAAATCTACCCTCTTTTAGTTCAAAACCATTACCCCTTGTCCTATTGGAACAGGCCCTGCTAAAAAGTCTCTCCCCTTCTTCCTTATAAGCTCCCTTTAAGTACTGAAAGACCACAATAAGGTCTCCCTGGAGCCTACTCTTCTCCAGGCTGAACAACCCCAACTCTCTCAGCCTTTCTTCACAGAAGAGGTGCTCCATCCCTCTGTTCATTTTTGCGGCCCTTCTCTGGACTTAATCCAACAGGTCCAGGTCCTTCTTATGTTGGAGGCCCCAGAGCTGGATGCAGTACTCCAGGTGGGGTCTCATAAGAGTGGAGTAGAGAGGCAGAATCACCTCCCTTGACCTGCTGGCCATGCTTCTTTTGATGCAGTCCAGGATACGGTTGGCCTTCTGGGCTGCAAGCACACATTGTCGACTCATGTCCAGCTTTTCATCCACCAGTACGCCCAAGTCCCTCTGTGCAGGGCTTCTCTCAATCCCTTCATCCCTCAGAGTCTCCCTTTATTTCAGTTGACCACCACAATAAGTGGTATTGTTCAATAACAATTAGTTTCCCAATTTTTCTAGTTATTTCTCGTTCATGTCTAGGATTCCACTATCATACAAATCCAACATCTTTTTTAAAAAGTGAAAGTTTCTGCCATTTTACTTCATGCTTTCTCATTTGAGGGAAAAAAGGGGATATAATGCATGCAGCCCCTGGCTACGTGCATTACAATACTACACAGTTCCCATATGCAGCAATAAGAGAAATCCCTGGGCGACCTTTTTATTATGAGGTCACCTCAAGAAATGAGATATCAGCTTAAATGCATTCAATGAATCAATGTTGTTTACCCAAAGCTACTGAGACTAAACAGTCCACACTTCTCTGTGTTAATTTGGCAGCCCTTCCTAGCTTCATCTGTATAATCCAGAAAAGAGCTGGGACTGGGGCAGCTAACTTAATTGGTAAAGTAGCTTTCTTTCATAAGTAGAGGACTAACTCCATGTCTTACTCAACATCACCATGTTTTTAATTATCCAAGTTTCCAGGAAGTTTCCCACGTGCACACAACCCCAGGCATGCTTCCCAAACTCACCCTCCGGTTACTCTCTCTAGTTTCAACAGTCTTCTCCCACCCACTAGGTGATCAACAAGAATAAACCTAGTGTTCCTCAATCCCTGCTCATTATAAATATGCACATCACAGACCACTTTCCAACACAGCCTGACTTTCAAGCAGGTCCTCACACCCACCCCACAGTTCCTTCACCCTCCTCTGCTTTTCCCTTCTCACTGTCACACATCTTCTTCACCAGCTGCCATCTGCTACAGCCACTAAACAACAGTTCTGCCTCATTACAGCTACCGACTGACACTCTGAACTCCCTGGCTTCTCAATTATACGATTTCCCTAGTAGAAGTAGAGCTTGTGGCATCTCCTTTTAAAGGTCTGTCACCATTCTTAACATGCTTTCTATCATCTCCTTTCTATCTGAAGAATGTTAAAATTGAAGTATAAACACATTTGATGAAGTGTAAAAATCTAAAAAGAGAGCTATAACTAGTTACACTGAGTTGGGGAAAACTGAAAAAAAGCCTGAGGGTCTCATACTCTCTGGGCGACAAAGCTGTTGCCCTTACAACAGGTAATTTAAACATCAGAATCAGAATTACCAAGTACCTAGACACCCCTAAATGACACATTGAGCACTTCAAGTAAAAGTACATGAAGTGTTAAGCTACTCATTAAAGCCTTTCATTTTCCCACAACAACAAAGAAGTATATGACTATGTAAGACCAAAGCAAGTAATTTTATTTACAGAGCTAGAACTTTCCAGATGACTGAAAGAGGAAAGCCTGTCAGTAAAGGCCTAAGATAAGCTACCACAACAATTTTATACTCCAGGAGAAAAAAGAAAAAAAATGCATATAATTTTTGTGAGTATTCCCTGAGTCTTGTGTCTCAGTATGCAGTTAAAGACTAGTAGGAATGAAATCTGCTGTACACATATATTACTGGTTACTTCATTTTTATAGGAGGTAATGTCCAGCCCTTGAGGTCTCAGGTTTCCTGTTTTGTTTTCCAATTTAAAAGCCTTCTAAAGTATCAAAAGGGCTCAACTTTCAAAAGGGTCATAATTGTTATAACCTTCCTCTAACATACAGAAAAGGGAATAACTACTGTCTGCAATAAAGGGCCAATTCAGTTGGTTTTGTCTTTGATGCTGCTGTTGCTGTTACCCAAGATGCTTACTTCCATGATTCTCCTCAATCTCCAGCAATGTGAAACTCATCGGTTTCAGACTACCTGGAAAATACTGTGTAAGAGCCCACATTTCCTTCTAGTATTCCCCAACCCCATTGCTAGAAAAACCTCCAAAACTAGTAAAAGCATATTCGCAGATTAAGTGTCAAAGTATGTCTTTCTCCCAGGCTCAGTGTTGCACAGGAGTTTCTTGTCTTGGACAAAGTGTGGTGCAGGAACAGCTGTATCCCTTGCATTCTGAGTTACTGACCTCGATTTTAACTGTGCTTTCCTGCTGCAGGTGTTCTGGAGCTGTCTTTGGTCCCAACAGACCTCTGGTTTGCTGATCCACAAGTTGCCTCTTCATCTCTGACTGCTGCATTGTTTCTCCTGGTTGCATCCGCACTTTCTGTGTCTGACCCTACAGGCACAAGAGGTGACCCCTGGGATAGACAGCTTTAGCCCAGACCATGGCAGGCTGGGTGAAGATCGAAGAGACTCAGGTCAACCAGAACTAAGGAGGCTTCTTTCCTTGTGCAATTGGGTCTTCTGCCTGACACCGTTGTGCCAGAGAGACTGAGCAGATACCAGACTTCTCTCCGCCACTGGGAGGTCCAGAAGGGCTGTGTGCCTGTGTGTGAGCGTGTGCACATGTGCGTGTGTGTCCATGTACTTTCTAGAGTCTAATAAAGAGTCAGCTCATGCTGCTGCCTCACTGGGAGCATTTGTAAAGTCCCTTCCCAGTTCCTGGTTTGCTCTTTGTACAGAGTTTATGGGGGGGTGAGGCTCACAAATCTGGGACACTAATCATCTCTACAGTTTGTGTGAAGCAGATCAACAGAATCGACACTTGTCTGGGAGAAAGGGAAGGTGGAGCACAACAGTTGCACTCACTCCCACACTGTGGTGATAGATGTCTCATTTCCTTAGAAGGACACACATTTTTGAGAACTTCTCCAGCTCTCCTCCAGATCAAATTGTTTCTCTGTCCTCCATCTACAGAATGGATGGAGCTGAAAGTGTTAATTCGGCTCCTTTTACTTGGTAGCTTATTACAGAGTGGAGGTATGTAGGTCTGTCATGGTCCCTTACTTCCAGGACTGAAGAATCATCACCAGCATCCTTTGTCATCCTGAAATCTTCCTCAGCTTATGAAGTAATTAAAGCTTCTGAACCATAGCTGGGAATATTTTTCTGCCCTATCAAATAATCCGTGTTACTTGTGTGTGTGACTATATATGATTTCTGCTTCTGGAAAAAAAAATAGAAAATTGTTTTGTCCACAAATTTCTCCTCAGGTTTATGTTTTGCAACTGGAAGATCAATTTTCCAGATATGGTAAATACAAACAACATTTTTTCCTTTTTTTTTTTTAAAAAAAAAAAAAAAGCGTTTTTCCATCTCTCTAGCTATCATTGTTTGAAAACAATATACACAACTTGACCTTTACCAGCAGACAGCTCATAACTAATGTTTTTCCATCCCTAGGAAATACATAATTCTGAAAATCAAAACTATATCATCAAAACATAGCCACAGTATCAATCCTGCTGGCCGCAGGGGCAACTCTCAGACAATATACATATTTGAGATAACGTCAAAGGTACTTAATATATTAATAGTCACCCTTTCAATAACAACTTACTAGTTCCTGTGTTTTCACGGGTCAATCAGAAATACACAAAGAGTCAGGGAGATGATAAAAATTCTGCAGTAACAAACATGACAAATGATGCAATAACATTTCCTTCTTCCTTTTCTCTTTTACTCAGTGGAACATTCACTGTGATTAAGAAGGCTGAATAAAGTGTACGCTCATTAAGACTGACATATGTCTAAAATAAGTTTTAATAGATGAATGGCTATATACTGTATAATTACAGATTGTGCATACAGTTATAGGTATGCTCCAATGTACATATGAGGGATTGTATTATACAGATTCCAGCTACAGAATTTAGCTACAGGTTCTTCTAAGACCAGAGACCAACAAGCTCTTTATAACTCTATATAACGCTTTCTATGGGCAAATCTCTAAAGCCACTGATGACATATACACTATTCATACCTGCATTATATTTACAAGTTAAATTGCATATTAACTTGTCTTAAGTGATTCTTAATATGTCATGTTGCAAAGTGTGATCAATATAACCTTCTTTCTATACCTAGGTAAGAAGCTGAACATAGGATGGTCATATTCACATGACAAAATAACTCTCTATTGGGAGCAAATAAGCAAGGCCTGATTTGAAAATAATGAAAGCCAAGAAATGGGCACAGACAGTGGAAGAGAGTTTTCAGGATAAAAAAAAAAAATATTATCAGGAATAAATAAACTCTTTGGTGCAAAAAGCAAACATTCTGGAAAGCTATCTTCCGTTCGTGCACAAAAAGCAAACAATTGCACGTAGCAAAGCAATTTGTAAAATCCAGAAGTAGGTCATGCTTTTTATTAACAGGGAAGCAAGCTAAATGTAGCAAATAACGTATTTACAATAACTAATCTAGCTGTTAAAGCCCTTTCATCAATTTTATCGATTACTTCTGTGGAACTGTGGACATCATTAAAAGGGAGGTCTTGGAAGCGGACTTGAAGCTGCTGTGACTTGGAGATCACTCTGGTGGGCTTTTTTAAATGATTTTTTTTTCTTTCAATTAGATAATGTGGCATAAAATATGACAAGGACTGCTTCTGGAAGAAAAAATACAGAAGAAATTAAGTACAATGAATCACCAACACACAACTGTTAAGTTTTAGACAGTATTTTAGCATCCTCATTGACAATATTTTTCTTCTTAGCTACTGTTAGTGAATATTTTTTTTTTGTATCAGAAAAATGTATTTTTCTTTGAAATATATAAGTTGGAACATTTTGATATTATTTCAATGAAAACTTTTCATTTTTCAGATGAAATTATTTTTATTCATACATTTCCTTAATCTTACTTAAAAAAAAATCTCAAAGACTACACATTGAAGCAAACACATTAAAAATATAAGGAATTTTGCCCAATTCAGTATGACAAGCTTTAACAAACTGGTAAAATTACAGATAAAAATGCTGAAGTTTTGCCATTGCTAGTGAATCAAAATGACGTAACCAACATTTACTACCTATGAGTTATAAAATTAGGCAACAAAAATTAGACACCAAAACACAAAAGGGAGAAATGGAAATTGAGGGAGTATCTTTGGCAGGGTAGGGAAGGACATAAGATGCAAAAGAAGGGGATAACGCAGCACATTTATATTTGGAAATTTCTCCCAGAAACACCTTTAAGTGAGCATCCCTTCTTCTGTTTCCAGTCACTTTTTAAAATTATATTGACCTGTTGGGGGGTATTTACCAGGGTTTCCTCAGAAACTTAAAAAATCCCAAGCAGCACCAAAAATAAACACATTAGTGGGAAGTCATCCCCAATAACATCTAGTGCTGTAAATTTTTTTTTCTTCTTGATGGGGCCAGTCCCAGGCATTTTGTTCACTGACCAGTCCTCCTTTTCAGCTGTTGGACCTAATTATGAGGACATTTTGGCAAAGGGCTTAAGCGGCACAGCTGTATAACTAGCTACCCTCTTTAGTAAGGTGTCTAGTTTGATGATTTCAGTGTTACTTCCTCTGCACTGTGCACAGGGTTGTGACTTGAAGTAGGATATTTAATCCTATGGCATTAGAGGTGGCTGAAGTAGGATATTTAATAATACAGTATTTTATATTTCTATATAAATATATATATAGAAATATGCAATATATTTATTTTTTAATACTATGTTTAGGGATACGGTGAGCAGCAGCTTTTCCTTGCAGAAGAGAGTTCTCTTATCTGAGAGAGTAGGGAGGTGGGAGTCCCTATAAGGCTGTAGGGAGGCGAACACCAGCGAAGGGAACCAGAACCTTCATGAGCTGTGCTTGTCACAGAGAAGCAGGGCAGCCAGGGGCCCACAGACTGAAAGAAAGGTGAGGAATTAATCTGCCTTTGCAGGGGTGTTACGGTACTCTGCTGTGGTTGCTGTGGACCTAGCCAGACTACCTCTTTGCGGCTGAAGCTGATGAGGGTGAGGGAGGAGCTGGGACTGGGGTTGCTGCATCCCTGCCTTCCCATCTACACTGGGGCATGGGAGCCACACCTCCGCTGTGGGGACGGAGTAGTTCCTCCTGCAGGAGACACTGAAAGCTGAAGGCAGAAAACTGATGTCTTTCATCTTTCCTCCTGAGAATGGATGGGGCATGCAAAGGGTTTGTGGCACTGATGGGGTCATCAGGCAGGCCAGGAGGGGCCCTTCCAGGTGCTGCCCACTGGAGGCATAAGGACACAGGATTGTTGCCCTGGGTCTTCTAGAAATGGGTCTCTTCCCCAAGACTGACCTTGCTGGAGAGTGATTTTCTTCCTCAGCAGCAGCAGCAGAAGGAAAGTGTTCATGTAGCCGACTCTTCAACCCCCACAGTCCAGCTCCATCCGTGGCTGGGGAGATCGATTCACAGTGCAGTCATCAGGGGAAGGGAAAAGTCAGAGCTGCCAGCGACAGAGACAGAAAGCCTGCACTGAGGGGAAGAAATGGTAACAGAGGGCACGGTAACCTCAGCCATCTGACTCATCCCCTGTCCATTTTACCTGAAAAAGCTCATTTCATTTCACAGTGACAAGCAGGGAAACTGCAGTGTGGCTGGGGCGGAGAGCTGGTGATGCACAGGGAAGACAGTCTTTGCTCAGTATATCTGGTTTAAGACCCTCTTTTGTATTACATGCAAATGCGTGATACTTTTACTGTTTGTGCCAAAATGCTCAGGCTGATGGTCCATCTTGGAAGCTGAGCCACAATTAAGATAGAGCTATCTCTGCATACCTCTGCTCCTGAAGAATACTGTAAATGCCCCTCCAAAGTGGGCATCCTTACCCCTCAGTGGTGTCAAAGGGAGCAGCAGTGCTGGCAGGGGCTTATAGCTACAAGAGACAATGTTCAGCTGCTGTCTTATATGTCTTGGCTATGCCAATATCCCCAAGTGAGTTTATTTCTAATGGGTCTTCATGTCCCATCCTTATGGCACTGATTAGAGGTGTTATGCATCACAATTTTTTTGTCTTGCTCTGCAAAATAGACATTGAAATAAGCTGAGAGGAAACTGAGGCAGGCGTAGGTAGTGGAGGATTTGACCACTTTTTACCAAAGTAGAAAACAACCTTGCAACTGTCCTCTTAATGTAGAAATTAATGTCTTTGTAATTATATAAGACTGGCATTTTCTGGAATGTATTGTACAGTCTGTGTTAGTCATAGATTTCAGATGATACTAATTTGACATTCATGAACAAACACTGCACCTAAAAGGCACAAATAACTTGACTAACACATAGACAATTCATGATGTTACTTTAATCCTGAAGAACCATACTGAATGTTGTTGTGGTGTAAACCCAGACGGCATCTAAGCATCACACAGCCTCTCAACTCATTCCCACACAGTGTGATGGGGGAGAAAACCGGAAGGGTAGAAGTGGGAAACTTGTAGGTTGAGATAAAGGCAGTTTAATAGGTAAAGCAAAAGCCACACACGCAAGCAAAGCAAAACAAGGAATTCATTCACTGCTTCCCATGGGCAGGCAGGGGTTGAGCCATCTCCAGGAGAGCAGGGCTCCATCACGCGTAATGGTGACTTGGGAAGACAAACGCTATCACTCTGAATGTCCCCCCCTTTCCTTCTTCTTCCCCTAGCTTTATATGCTGAACATGACATCATATGGTCTGGAACATGCCTTTGGTCAGTTGGGGTCAGCTGTCCCAGCTGTGCCCCCTCCCAGCTTCTCGTGTGCCCCCACATGTGGCGTGAGAAGCAGAAAAGGTCTTGACTCTGAGCGAACACTGCTCAGCAGTAACTGAAACATCCCTGTGTTATCAACACTGTTTGCAGCACAAATCCAAAACATAGCCCCGCATTAGCTACCATGAAGAAAATTAACTCTATTTCAGTCAAAACCAGCACAATCTCACCAACTGGGAAATCCCCAAAGCAGCACCCAGGCAGAGACATGCAAGTGGGGACACAGGCACCACTGAGCTTGGTCCAATCTAGAGGGTCCCCCAGTTGGCGAGGTAACAAAAATAAATTTACTCTTTGCATTTCATATATGGTTTTGTGATTGTTCCTGCATCCTGTCTGTGCTGACTTAACACGTTTGGCATAGTCAGCAGGATCCAGGAACAGCCATGCCATGGATGGCAAAAAAATCAGGAACTGGGGAGGCCACAACAGTGACTCCCCATATTCTGGGATGGCCCAGAACTGAGCGCTAGACCCTCGTGGCCACTTTCCTGGCTAAATTGGCTCTGCCAGAAGCATGGCCTGAAACAGATGACGGGGCAGTGGTTACCTCCCAGACAGCTGAAATGGCTATGCACACATTGTCATGGAAAGCAGCATCAGAGTCTTCTCGCAAGGTAGCAAGGAGATTGGGATGGCTGTTAATTACCAGTCAGAGCTCTTGATCATGAAGTTGTAGCATTACAGAGTAAAATGAGAGAGTTGGAAAGGGAAGTCAGGACCTTATAAAATCCAAAGGCAAACAATCAAGAAGTAATTGCTACTCAAGCAGAGCAGTGGCATGGGCTGCAAGGTACTGTACAGCTGTTGATAGAGTGTATTGCTAATAAACGAAGGGACAGATATGGAAAAAGTAAGGTTTTAATTTCCTGAGTTCATGGTCTCACCACAATACTTTCGTGGGATCCTGAGGAATGGAATGGAAATATCTGGAGTGAATCCTCAGACTCCGAGGTTGAGTTTGAGTTGTATTTAGAAGGCAGGGAGGTGGTGGAAGCACAACCCCTCATACATACGAGGGAGCAGCAGGAACAAGCAGATGGGAGAGTGCAAATCACACACTATGCCCTGAAAGAGTTAAGGGAATTTTTACAGATCTATCAGCAAAACAACAGGATTGGTGATTCTCTAGCATGGACTGAACTCAGTGGTGCCTGAGTCCCCAATTGTGCGACTCTGCCCGGGTGCTGCTTTGGGAATCTCCTGGTTGGCGAGGTAATGAAAATAAATTTACTCTTTGCATTTCCTCTGTAGTTTTATGGTTGTTCCTGCATCTTATCTGCGCTGACTCGCACAGTGTGCTCCAGTTGTGATATGCTACCAGTGATTTTAACAAAGAAACATCCAGACATAGCTAAAGACAGACAAATGAGTGCATAAGAAACAAATGGGAATTTTATTGAAGACACTCAGTAATGTAACAGTAGTATTTACAGTCTTAAGACTTCTACCCAGTGCATTACTGTACCTTTGCAGGGAAAATATCTATACCATGCTTGGGCCAAAACTGTCATTTAAAAAAATATAATAAATATAATATAATAAAAAATATAATAAGATTAGGAGGTTTTTTCCTTAAAATTTAGGCACCTTAGGACACTTTGTTAGTGCATCCTTCACATTTTCTTATTCTAATTGGAACTATCTTATTTCTTTGCAAGATTTTTGGAAATGCATCGCTATTAAAAAGGTAAAAAGTAGTGCTGACCTTTCAATGTAATAGAAAATCCTTGAATACCCGGGAGGGAATTATCCCATTGCTTTTTCATGATCACAGTTTAGTCAGAGGATGAACTTGCAAAGTTCCAGGTTTCCTCCACCTTACTTCCAGCCCTCCAAGCTGCTTTCAAATGATGCATTTATTGCTCCACCTAGTGACCATAACAAGTATCTCCACCACCAGGAAAGATTCCTCAGTTCAGGAAACAACTGCAGCTCATGGGGCTCCAGGAACTGGAAGGTCACAAGAAGACGGATAACTGTTTAGATGCTCTGAGCTGCATAGAACCACAAAGCAAGATTATTTACTTTTCCAAACATCACTTTTGGCTGACATAGAAGGTGTGTGCACAAAGGATAATGGTGAGTGACGAACCTAATGCTAAGCTGCACGAAGAAGTCTTCTTTTCATCCCAGTGTGGGATGCAAGTGAGTTCTGAGGTTTTTTTAAAAGATAATTTCCTCCAGTGCAGTCCCTAACCCAGGGACTGGGTTAGGCTTGACTTGATGTCTGAGCTGCTTCTAGAGTTTCTTTCTGGATATCCTTCACTCCAAGACCAGTCTTCTAATTAATAATAGCTAACCCAAAGCCTATCTCTCGCAAGTCTCATTGGGATCAGTGCCTATTACAGTATGGTTAAACTAGCAGGGCCCTAAATGTTTGTTCACCCTTGGGGTGACTTTTGACTCCTTCTAGGGCCTTCGGTTTCCTCAAGCAAAAGGTGAATGTTGACTAAATGTGATAAGCTCCTACATGAACTGGGATTCCAGCCTTTCCAGGGGTTTAATAGACCTCTTTTTCTTCAAGCAGAATTCTGATGCCTGTGTCTAGCCCAGGATGGAGTAGAATGTCTTCATATGCTGTTTTTTTCTGTTGTTTGAATACAACAGACAATTTTAAAATTCAGTTTCACTTTGGTGATTCCAAGGGCATGTGTGCATCCTCAAGAAACATGTTTTTAAAAATGTGTCTTGTTGCACATGAAGATGATGATACGAATGAATTAGGTGATATATTTAGTCAAGAGATACCCCTTGGTTCCCTTACTGCTGCTGCATACTCAGAAATTTGAATTCACATTGACTGTCCTGATTCTGTACTAACATCCAGCCAGCTGACCTACAGTGTCCGCCTGTTTAGAAAGTCTTCTGCATTCCTTCTGATTTTTTAAGCATATGTAACATATTTGTGCCAGAAAGAAATAGTCAAACTTCCTAGAGTATTCTTGCTTTTTGTACCCACACAAAGCAAAAGAAAGCATAGGTGTTACCTTCTGCTTCCAAACTTGAACCCTCCATTCAGTTCTGCTTTAATTCTCTGTCTAAGAGGAAGCCAAAGCTCTGCCTTTTCAAGACTTGTTATAAAGTTTGTGTGTCCAAGAAATTATTGCCCATTTCTGGATGGCTCTGTGGCTTTCCATCTGAGTTACCCAATCCTCCATCTGTGCATTGATGCAAATGCAATCATTGCCTATCTCCAGTTCATAAGGCTGCACCAAATATTACATTTTGAAATACAAACTTCATATTCAAGAAAGACTGGCTATTCTGTGTTTCAAAGCAGTAGTAGATAAATGCAGTTTTAGAAGGCTTTCCTTCTTAAAACTTAAAAAAAAAAAAAAGGCTTGTATTGCAGACAGGCCCACCTTAAGTGACTCCTGTGTCAATGTCTCAAAGAAGAGAAAAAAACATCTTTTACTGCAGTGCTGTCAGTTTTATTCCATTTCTTGATGTAGAAGAAAATCAATGCTGATGGATTTAAGAATAAAAATGGAAATGAAGTGTCATTATAAACAGTAATTTAAATTCTAATTGTAAGAGAAACCCCACAACATTCTCAAACTTGCATTTCATTGTAATACGCTGCTGCTGTTCCAGGCTAATTAATCCAAGTCAATTATCTAATTACAATGAATAAAGAATATCATTACGTGTTCAAAAGATCATGTATAACTGGTATGAAAGTCTCAGAGCAAATACTAGGTCTAACCTTAATATTTCCAGAGAGACAACCATCTTGGCATGCAGACATCTTGACAACTACTTAACATGAAAACTTTCTGGATGTTTTTAGTTCTGTTCCCAGAGACATCCTGCAAAGGTCAAGTAAGTGCAAAAGAGTGATGGTAAAATTTCAGAAAGCAAAAGCAGATGAAGATGCAGAAATCTGTTTTTGTAGTGATAACCAAACTTGGACTGCGCTACTCCATTTTACTTGGCAAAGACCCGCCACAAAACACAGCAAAGCAAAGGGCAAATTAAAAATCTCGTCACTCAAGCTGCAGAGGAGGGTTCCCTCTCCTTTATTCCCCTTTTAGATGTGTTTCTGCCAGTGAGCACAACTTGCATTCCCTATGTTCTTAATCTTTTCCTCTCCATGAGAGGTGTAGACCACCAAGGAGTTAATCTTGACTCTTTTTGCTTCTGAAACTGGAAATCTACCCTGACGGAACAGTAGATTTCCCTGGCAAGATCCAAATCCTGATACCTCTAAAATCCAGTGTAGCTGATGTTTTCAGGGGCCTGAGGGGTAGCCGAGACAGGGATGACTTGAGTGCATGGTGGTATGTATCAGTCAGGATGAGGGATTGCCAGGAGTACCCCAGCTCTGGTGTAAGCCCGGGGTTATTGTGCTTTTCCCCCTGTGACTTTGAACATGCTGGGGTACCCAAGGGGGGTCAGCACATCTCCCTGGTCATTTCACGAGGGTTGCAGCCTACAGGTTGGTGACTGGGTCAGACTGGCCAGTCATTGCCCTGTTATCCTAAGTCCCAGTTAAGGGGCTTTATACAGAGCAGAGCATGGCAAATTTTATCAATAATATAATTATTACTTCCTCTTCTGCAGTAAAGGCTGGAGATTTCTGGAGCTGTTCTGTATGCTGTCCAGGGGTTGCACAGGCTCTCAAATTTTGGAGGCTGATGGAGTAGTGAATACCTATATTAGTCACTCTGCTGTTATAAGTGCTAGTTAAAATCAAATCCACTCTTCTCTTGAAATTGACAGCTGCTCATTCCTTGCAAAAAAAAAGTTACTGTATTCTTTATTTAAACTGAGTTAATTATAAGCCTGTTGCCTTCATGGTGGTGTTTAAAAGCACTATTCTGGTCAAATTTCTTTAATAGCATATCTGTACAAAACAGTAAAAGGCTTAAGCTTGTTTTTAATAATTTTATTTTTCCAAATACAAGGATACAACATACGTTAACTGTATTACTAAAGTGTATTACTTAAGTAAGTAATGCATCCTTCTGGTTCATTTAATTATAGTCTTTTCCTTTATCCTGAGTACCTTACTTTTTTCTTTTCTTTTCTGGTTGAAATACGTGAAATGTTAAATGCAAGTGTCCATTGGTATTGAGATAAGCAAATTCTTATATTGCACTGATGTCCTCTTGCAAGAAACAGAAAAAAACACAGCTAGATCTAGGTCACTAAAAACATTCCCCATAAAAAAAAAACTTTTACTTTGAGTACTCATTGCACTTGTTCAGGCAAAGGCCCTGAATGGTGAAGTGTTTGTGTTAGTATGTTCACAGTAAGGTGGGTCAGAAGAATTTTTCACCTATATGTGTTCTTCCAGTGTCATTCTGTGGCAAAACAAGCTAGAGGAGTTAGGCAAAAAATTAATTGTTGGTCATCTGGAGGGATTTGCAGAGAATGGTGGAGTGGGAATTTAAAAAATATATTCTAAAATGTAGGTATGACCTTCTACAAGTAGCCAGTAAGTGAAAGCAAGATGAAAATGTCGCATTGTGCCAGGCAAAAAATCCCAATGAAGATGGGGTTCCTGGTGTCTGACAGAATAAAGTTTGGATAGGAATACTTTTTTGGTAAAAAGCTTACTCTTGACAAGTAAATTATACGTTGTAAACCCCATTTGCTATGTAGTTACCAGATACCTCATGACAAGCAAATTGAGCCAGGCTCAGCAAAGGTTGTTTAAAAGTCACCAACATGTTATAATAAAAATTAAGCCCTCAGACTCAAACTCAGTTTTACCCACCCTAGCCTGAATTCAACAGGTGATGAACCAGGCAGTTTTTCATCAATACTAAGGACAGACAGGTTCTTGGGAAGGCTTCTGTTTGCTTTCCCGTCTTTCCTCTAAAACCCTGCAAGCTGGCTATTGCATAATCATATAAGCAAAAAGCAACCCCACCTGAAGGTGGCTGGTTGCAGTCCACATAAAAGAAAAATAGCCACAAAGGAAGTGAAGGAAACATTAAATTATATCACATTTGGGGGCAACTGTGGTATAAACAGACCAGGTGTGACTATGAACCTGAACTGGAGCTTGAGCTGGACTTTAATTTGGCATAGAGCATCTGCCAGAGGAGCGTATGCTGGTTTGTAAATTCAGCCCTTTCCAGATGAATCGCAATAAGTCTTTTCAGTCAGAAACACAGGCAGCAAGGTGCTCAGCAGCACCCACTTCTCACCAGTTCTGACCTCTTTCTGGATGATTGCCTTCCTGGATGCCTATTTCCAGACTGGACATGAGCTCTGAGTTTCCCTTCCCTCTGTCCTCTTTGGGAAAAAAATGAAGTGTTAATCCTTTCTCCCCAGGTAAGCAGCCTGTCTATTAATCTATTACAGCATCTCTAAAATGAATTCATTTGTACACCATTTTCTAATATTAATTTCAGGGTACTCAGAGACTTGACATTCATACTTTATTAGAGAAGGGTAATTTTCATGGGTATAAAAATTATCTTGTCTTATTGACAGGTGCTTCCGAGAGTGGAAATTAGTGCAGTGCTGATTGCAGAGAGAAATGAATATACTCCATTCAAGCAGAAAGCTGTTTCTGCAGCAAGGAATATATTTGTCCCCTGAAAATACAAGTCTAGCTGTAAATTTTTTTATAACATGTCAGCAATGAACATTCATCTTTCTAGTGGCCATGTAGGAGGAAGGACACAAATGGCAAAAATTTCAGGTAAATTTTTTTGGTACAGCCAAATACACTTAGCATCCAATCTCAGACAAGAAAGGCATGTAGAAATACTGTTAATTTTGCCTTCTTGGCCTTCTTTAATGCTTCTGACTTGAAGACAGCAGAAGGGAGGGTTACAGATTGCAAATATGCTTAGAAATGCCCCAGAAGTGTACTTTGCCTGGATTCTAACACCATCACAGGAGGTACCAGCTGTTGCAGAACCCTTCTTCACCTGAGTGCAGATTCGTCCTGTGAGATCTTCTGAGAAGGACCAGCCTGATCCAGTGGCCCTCAGTAGACTGGAGACCAGCTAAAGGCCCTTCTTTTGGGTAAGTTTATGGCCAGATGGAAATTAAAGGTCTTTTTCCATCAGAAAGTAATAGCTTCATTTTGAAAGCTTTTTTATAATGTCTCAAGTTTCTACATTGTTTAAAAATTCTACAACAGAATAATTAAAATACACTTGCTTTGCCTTTTCTTGAGCTCCTTCCAGACCTTAAATATAGATTTCCTCTCCTTTCAAGTGTTTTTAGTAATGTGTATGTGTTTTGGCTATGAAAGAAAAGCAAGCTGTGAACTGAGAAATTCCTCTGACCCGCTTTACTGTGAACGTGTTAATGAAAACACTTCACCAGTCAGGACCTTTGTCTGAACAAATGCAACAAGTACTCAAATATGTTCTCGAAGCTGGACAAGTCAAGTGACCTCAGCTGCTCCTTGTAAGTCTTGCTCTTGAGACCTTTCACCATCTTGATCACTCTCCTCTGGACACAATCATAGTTTGATGTCCTTCTTGTATTGAGGTGCTCAAACCTGCATACAGTACTTGAGGTGGAGCTGCAGCAGTACAGTGTAGAGTGGGACAATCACCTCCCTCAACCAGCTACCTATGCTGTGCTTGATGCACCCCAGGACAGGGTTGCCCCCCTTTCGGTTGCCAGGGCACGCTGTTGGCTCATATTCAACTTGCCATAAACCCAGACCCCCAGATCTCTTTCCACAGGGCTGCTCTCCAGGCTCTTGTGCCCCCATTTGCAACCCCCCAGGATTGCCCTGTCCTAGGTAAAGAATCCTGACTTGCTCTTGTTGGTTTTCATACCGTTGGTGGTTGCCCAGCTCCCTAGTCTATTCAGACCTCTATGCAAAGCCTCTCTACCCTCGAGGGAGTCACTCGTGGTCACTGTGACCAAGACAGCCAACAATCACCACTTTGCCCATGAGTCCCTCTCTGTTTACAGACAACAAATCTAGGAGGGCACCTTTCCTAGTTGGCTCCCTTAGCACCTGTGCCAAGAAGCTATCTTCAATGCGCTTCAGGAATTTCCTGGACCTGTTTGTGTCCACTGTATGATATTCCCAGTTGATGTCTGGGAAGTCAAAATCACCCATAAGGACAAGGGCAGCTGATCTAGAGATATCCTTTAATTCCTGGTAGAGTAATTCATTGCTGTCATTGGCCTGGCTGGGTAGTCAATAGTAGACTCCCACAACACCACCTCCTTTATTTGTTTTCCCCTTCACCCTTACCCAGCGGCTCTCAACTGTGTCGTCACCAGCTGCCAGCGCCATACAACCCAGACCCTCCCTTACACACAGCACCACTCCCCTGCCTCGCCTGCCCTGCCTATCCCTCCTGAAGAGCCTATAACCGTCCATCAGGGCACACCAGTCACAGGACTCACCAGGGTTCGCTTATGCCAATGATGTTGCAGCTCTGGGACCGGGCCAAATCTTCTAGCGCCTCTTGTCTATCCCTCATGCTTCGTGCATGAGTATAAAGACATTTCAAATGCACTCCAGTGTACTCACCACATTGTGGAGCAAACTGAAGGACCTCGCTAGCCCACCGTCCATGAAACACTGGTGTGCTGCCTTCAGGCTTATCTCGAGCAAGCCTGATTTAATCCCTTCCCCCCTTCAAATCTGGTCTAAAGCTCTTTCAATGACCCCTGCTAACTCCTGCGCAAAGATCCTTTTCCCCTTTTGAGAAAGGTGCACCCCATCTGTCACCAGCAGGCCTGGTGTTGTATCAAAAGACCCAAAATTCAGCCGGTGACACCAGCCATGGAGCCAGGTATGGATCAGCTGGGTCTGCCTGTTTCTTCCAACATCATTCCCTGCAGCTGGAAGGATAGAGGAAAACATTACTTGTGCTCCTAATCCCTTAGCCAGTTGTCCCAAGGCCCTGAAGACTCTTTTGATCACCCTTAGACTTCTTATTGCAACTTTGTCACTGCCTACATGAAAAAGCAATAACAGATAACAATCCAAGGGCCATACCAGGGTAGGAAGTTTTCCTGTCACATCTTTAACCCAGGCCCCAAGGAGGCAGCAGACTTCCCTAAGAAGTGGGTCAGGTCTGCATATTGGGCCTTCTTTTCCCCTCAGAAGAGGGTCTCCTATGGCAATGACCCATCTGGGTTTTTTTATGGAAGTGCTTTTGATGCAGGGCACAGGCCAACTTAACCTTGGAGACACCTCCAACCTAGATGAACCATTGCCCTCATTGTTGTTCAGTTCCACTTGCAGAGCCTCAGACCTATTGTACAAGGGCGCCTGGGAAGGTGGGATGGTCACAGAGGAGATTTGCCTGCTGCGCTGGGCAGGAACTTGTCACCATTCTCCCCTATCATTTAGGTCACCATGTTCTGTCGGGTGGAGAGAGAGGACAGGGGATCCTCCGTGTCATGTGTCCTGTCTGCCTGACAGGTCTGTCTGTCCCAGGGAAGGTGGGGTGCAGTTCCAGTAGTCGATCCCTCTCTCAGGCTCCCTGATACTCCTCACCCTACTCACCTCCTCCCAGAACTCTGTCACCAAGGGGAGGAGCCCCTCTCCCTGGGTGCACCTCCCACAGGGCACAGCCTGCAGCCTGGCTCCTGGGCAGCAGTGTGTGCCCACCAGAGCTCTGCCTGGGGAGCTGTGGCAGTCATGGCAAGTTGAGAGAGGATGTGGTCTTCTCCCAGGTCTCGCTCCCTGATCGAGCCGGCAGAGTTACAGCACCCTTCCTGCACGAACTGCCGTGACGCCTTGGCTGCTGTGCCATGCCCTGGTCACTAGCACTCTCCAGGGGTTTCTTTTATAGGTGTGGGGGCTTGGCTGCCATTGCTCCTGGCCCTTCCCAGGTCTCTGCAGCTGCTGTTACAAGAGCTGCAGGCTTCTGGAGGGTCTCATTGCTCCCCTGACGTTTTCCCAGTTCAGGAGCCCCCCCCATGCCCCACGCTGGGGTGCTGCGCTGCCAATCATGCTGGCCTTGGCGACTCACATGTGGAAATGCAGTAGAACAACCACTGAAGAAAGGAAAAAAGAACCTCCAGGAAACATCTCGGTGTCCTAGGACTTAACACTAATACAGAGCTGAAGTGCCAACTGGCTTCAGGAAATATGAGGCCTGGACTACAGCAACCTGGTTGGAATACAGAGGGCGCAGTAAGGATCTCTGCTCACCCCACTGCAGCTGTACCATTTCATAGAATCATAGAATCATAGAATCATAGAATCACCTCTGTTGGAAAAGACCTTTAAGATCATTGAGTCCAACCGTTAACCTAGCACTGCCATCCCACCACTAAACCATGCCCTTAAGCACCTCATCTATCCGTCTTTTAAATACCTCCAGGGATGAGGACTCCACCACCTCCCTGGGCAGCCCATTCCAGAGCCTGACAACCCTCTTGGTGAAGAAGTTTTTCCTAATGTCTAGCCTAAACCATTTCCATGCCAAGATGCCTGGTTCAGGGCAGTCTGCAAAACCTTGTCATCACTTGCTTTAAGGAACTGCTGGGCTTCTACAACCTCTTTGATAAAAGCTGCAATTTCAAAGCTGAAGGTTGCTGAAGACTGACAGTGTCATCTCACGTAGGAGGCTGGACACTTAGGAGAGGCAAGTTCCTGGATGGCCAGGGAAGGATTTAGAGCCTGCTCTGTTGCAAGTCATCTTACTGTCATAGGCCACCTCCACGGGGTGAAATAGCTGCGTCCTCAGGGTCTGTTTTCAGTAGGAGGGTGGTGAAGACATGATTTTAAAGGCCAGTCTTCCTCTGTCTTATTTAGAGTTTTCAAACATGGCTATGGAGGTGTGTGCATGTTTGGTGAGGGAGGAAGACAGAAAAGAAAGGTCCACAGCAGCCAGTGACACATGTTTTTATGTTGAATCCTATAAGGAGTCGAATTGATGTTTTCTGCAGAAACAAAGATTTAACTTCACTGAAGTCAGCAGCAAAACCTTCTGTACCAGGTTTTCGCTCATTTCAGTATTGTTATTTGGAAAATAACAGTTGTAGAACCATTTAATTTAGAAAGCAATCTCATTCTAGAGAAAACTGCTACTTCCAGAGGAAAAAAACCCCACAGGATTTATTTGGGAATGAAACTGAAATGCACAATATAGGCTAGGAATGAATTTATTTTACTGAGGAGAACCCTCTAGGGGAACATGAAAAAGACCATAATACATTAATAGATCTATTAAGTAAACATGTATCCGGTAAGACAGTACCAAGACTACAGAAAGCCTCCCTAACATATTTACTTGGTTGAACTGATTACTGAACAAAGGCACAGTATTACAATCATAATTTTTCAAAAGGGTTTACAATCAGAAAGACAATAATCAGCCCTGTCAAAACGGGATAAAGACGATGGGACTTTTCATAGCATGCTTTGGAGCTGGCAGAGGCACCAGGTGGGGTGTGTGTTGGGAGAAAGAGGAAGGATAAACCATTTGATCTGATGCAAAATGATCTGACAACCTTACGCTGCCCCAGCGTTTACGACAGTCGCCAAGGATACCTCTTAATTGTTGCACAGATACAGAGCTGTCTCTGGGAGTCTGTAATATGTCTCCTCCTCCACCCAGTGCCAGGGCTCTGGGCTACTAACAGCCCGTGCTGACCTGGCTTGTTTCTGTGCTTTTGCCCAGCAGTCACAGGGCTGCTGCTGAGACCTGCCGCCGCCGTCCGCCCCTGCTCACCTGACTGCGGTGCTGTGGCTCTGCCCTGTCGGTATGGCACAGCCTGGCCCGCACCAGGGCCGCCCTTGCCTCTCCACTCCCGGCCAGGAGGGAGCAGCCGCCATTGCTGTGCCCTGTCAGTCAGCTCCAGCCATCTTGGATCCTCGAGCAGACCATTGCCAGGCACAGCCCTTGCGCTCTACCAGGGCCTGCCCCCCCGACTGTCCCCACCCTGGGTGCCGTGGGGTCTGGCACAGAGCCGGGCTGCGCACATGAAATGGGCGGCACGAGCTGGGTGGGAAGAGTGAGCCCTGAGGGCCCAGTGTGGCTTAGGGCCAACGGAGGCCCCCACAGGCGAGATGGCTGGGGGTGACCTCCCCACAGGGCCTGAGGCATCGCCTGCCAGACCTGGCTGCCTCTGTCAGAAGGTGCACCCAGCTCACGGGGGAGAGCCTACCCACACTCTGCGGTGAGCCCGGCCACGTCTTCTCCCTCTCCCTTACTATCCCCAGAGGAGGAGCCCACGGGGGCAGGTGCCATCCGGCTGCCAAGAGTGGCCCTTGCTGCTCGCTGACTCCAATGTGTGATTTTTGCCAGCTTCAAGGCTTTTAAACGAGGCCATGCCCATTTTGGCCATGGCCCATAGACGTTAGTACAGATTTATGCAGCAGCCTCTGGTTTAGATCTCTGCCTCTGATCAATTCTCATTTAACCAGCCTTATATGTGAGTCTGATCATCTGATCCACCACGGTCTGAAGGATGAGGGAGACTAAATACTACAGCAAAACAGCCGAGGTATTTTGAGAGCTGGGAAAAAAAGTGCCACAATTAAACAAAGGCTTCCTCACTAAGCCATCTGTGAACAGAGGGGGCTGCAGTCCCTTTTCCAGGGGACTATTCCTGCATCTTTCCTCTTCCAACACAGACTTGGAATAGCTGCTAGCCCATGACAGTACCTTAAAGTTCTTTGTAATAAGATTTTTTCATGTTTTCTTTTGTATTTACCTGATATCTGGAAGGCCAATTTCTCTACTTCAGCAGTGATACCAGGTGTGTATATATATATGTTCATAAAACAATGATAATTCTGCAGTGGTATATCACTGCTTATCTTGAAGCTAAAATGTATGTATTTTTTGGAGTACTGTATGTACTAGAATCTCAGTAGCTCTCAGTCAAAGATCATCATGGCTAGCACTATTTAAATTCAACGTAAGCTTGGATGCTCAAGTTGCTGGTGAACAGAAATCTGCAGGCTGCCCCCAACGTGGTACTGCTGTTAGGACTTGACTGTCATAGAGGATGCAAGTTTTTATTAAAAACTAGCTACTCTCCTTCTTGACAGGTAACTCAGACAAGGGAACAACACATCATGTACTATGGCAGTACCAAGAAATGCTAGTTTTATTTAGTTACTTGGCAGAACAGGCAATTGGTGATGACAGCTTTTGGAACAGTAATGAAACTGAAGTGTGATTTTAAGGCACAGTTGACGTTTTAAGTCCTAATGAAACCCCATTGCACTATCCTCAAATGCCCACTGCATTAAGATATGCTGTTATGCTGCGATAATTAATGCAGGTTAGTTAGAAAGAACTGAGAGTGTTGTGAAGTATTCAAAAGACTATATAAATAATGAGCCTGTGAATGTCCAAGTGAAAATACTGTGCCTCCTACAGAGGCAGCTCCCTCTATCCACAGATGGCTTATTCGTAGGCTATATTGTGGTAATCTGCGGTGAGTTTAACATCAGAAAAAAGGACATTTATTCTCTGGCTCAATCTTTAGGCTACGAAACAGCTGGCAATGGACCATGAGGTATTCCCCTAAGAAAGGGCAGTAACCTTACTGGCTTTGTGGTTGTGAGGGCATTGCCTGAACGGGCGCTAGCATGTCAGGTTCATGGAAGCGACTGGCAGTTTATTATCAATGCAGGAAGATGTCAGACCCCTGCTTTCCCTGGGTGCTGAGCTGTGACGATGCTAACTGCTTAGTGTATCAAGCCAAAAGTTGCTTTGACTGATGTTTTATTTTGAAGGCGGGGTTTGGGGTAGGTAAAAAGAGGAAAGACAGAAGTGGGGTTTTGTGTTTGTTCTGAAGCACAGATCAAATGCTGTTGAAATACTGCAATGAAAACACAGCATGGTGGTGTGCCAGACAGAGATCAAGCCATCCTTCTTCCTTCATTCAGAAAGGCACAGAAGAGGGGGACTGATTTGACAGTAAATTTTGCAAGGCATGCAATTTTTCCATAAGGGTCTTTCCTTGAGACGATTACACACTGCAAAAAGCAAAGGGCCCACAATCTTGTCAAATCTCACAATGTAATTAGGGCTGATTTCTTTAAAACTGTTCTCACTCCTGCAACTTTTAAGGAAAGTGCCCCAAACAGCTTGGGTGAACAGCAATTCCCTTGATCTACATGCAGTTTTACCTTCTCAGCCTGTGTTTGGAAGGGCTAAGTAGTCTTGTAGCATTTCTAACAGCAGATAGGTTCTTGAGGGACAGTATTATTTCTGCAAGAACTGCCCTGTGGGATAGCAGTCAAGCAATGGGGCAGTGGATCAGGAATTCTGATCCAAGAAACTGGTTTGATTCAGTGTCGTAAATGAAGTCCATATCTATATATCAAGGTCTAAATCTACATCATCTGGATTGGACGGTGGAGTTAACCCACATCATTCATAAATGAAGAGCTCATTAGAGGCCTTTCCTCTTGTGGTCAGAAACACAGGCCACACAACTGGCTCAGCAGCACCAACTTTTTCCCTCTTTTCGTTCCCTCTAGATATCCTGTGAGGGGTGTCTGCCTCATTGCATTGTCCTACATGGCCAAAGACCTTCCCATTTCTGCCATTAGTCCCTTTGGAAACATCAAGAGCACTGGAGTCTGTGGCAGGGACTGGGCTGACTTGAGAGCCTGAACACACCCCAGTAGTGAGAAAAGCTAGTGCAGGACAACCCCGAGGGAGGGTGGGAGCAGTCCTCCTGGTTACAGCCTTGGCTCCTAGGGGCTGTGTTGTCTGGGCCAGCCCCTGGACATCTGAATCCCCAGGGAATGCTCAGGACAGCTTCAACGACCGTGATCGGATGAGACAGGTAACAGTTCCTCCCTGCTGCTCCTTCCTCCTCACACTTCTCCCCTGTTCCAACATGGGGTGCTCCACGGGCTGCTGCTCCTTCAGGAAATAGCCACCTCCTCTGGTATGGTCCTCTCCTGCAGGCTGCAGGGAAGCACCGGCCCCCGCGGGGTCTCTCCCGGGGCGGCGGGGGCATCTCTGCCGGGGCGCCCGGAGCCAGCCCCTCCCTCCCCTCTCCCCGCGGGGCGGGCAGGGCTGTTTCTCACCCCGTTTCCCTCAGCCCCGGCTGCCGGGCAGCGTTTTGCCCTTCCTGACCCAGGCTTTCCCCGCGGCGCCCGCCCGTGGCTGAGGGGCTCAGCCCTGCCCTGCGGTGGGGCCGGTGGGGCCGGCGGGAACCCCACAGCCCCCACTCCTGCTGCTGCTGCCAGCACCTGATGTGCTGCAGGTACTCTGTTTTGGGACACAGAAGCAGAGTATCAGCTAACCAGGCAGAACTGTGCTATCGCACCCTGCACACTTTTCTTTCTGGGACTAACATAATCTCTACAGCGCAGGAGTACCCCTGGCACCTTTGATTCAATATTTTTTTTTGTTTTCTACAGACTTATTCAAAGCCCAGCAAAGAGCATCCTTTACTTTAAAAAAAACCAAAAAACTTTCACACAAGCAGTACGTGACCTGACTCCACTTAAGTTTCTGTACGCAAGGTATGGCTGTTTATAATTTACGATATATTAAGGATCTTGGATCCAAGGCTAGTCACGTCTTTATGACAGAATGCATAAGCATGAAGAAAATGGGTCCATGGTCATGGAATCTATTCTACCGGAAGAAATATTTTAAAATAATTACATATTTAAAATATACAATATAGTCATTCATATCAATAGCAGAAGTAGAAAAAAAAACTGTAAAAGTGCTCAAAGTGTCTGTAGAGCCAATGCTAATGTTAACAAATGAAAAACTATTTCAGAAAAAATTACAAACAAAACTTATTCATAATAAAAAACAATATTCTACGTATTTTCTCTTTCCCATTTCAGTTTAATTCCCATATAAATCCTGTGGGGTTTTTTTCCTCTGAAAGTGGCAGTTTTCTCTAGAATGAGATTGCTTTCTAAATTAAATAGTTCTAAAGCTGTTATTTTCCAAATAACAATACTGAAATAAGCAAAAACCTGTACAGAAGGTTTTGCTGCTGACTTCAGTGAAGTTAAATCTTTGTTTCTGCGGAAGACATCAATTCAGCTCCTTACAGGATTCAACAGATAAAAGCATGCGTATGTATGCATACTTTTTATCCTCAAAAATATGTAAAATGAAAATACCAAGCAAATGTCTGTACATTAGGGATGTTATCTGAGCCACCAATTAAATACTCCAAGGCAAAATAAGACAATATTAATGTAATAGTGTATAAATACAAATTATATTCTGTGGATGGGGCAGAAGCCATAAGCTGCTTCTGAGAAATGATAGGGGGATGCCTGGTCATGCCAAGCACAGCAGTTAAGATCACCGTGTAAACCTAATGTCTTAATAGCTTTATTGAGATAATTTAAGAGGTACAATGCAACTCAGGAACATGTCTGTTACTCACCAAACTCCATCAAAAAAAGTTTAATTACATAGAAGAAATCCATTTTTATATATAATTATTTATATACATTATTATTTAGTTATATATAATTATTTTTTTACAGACACTTAAAGAAATCAGGTGAAAAAATAAATTTTATGGACAAAAAATAGTTTCTCTTGCACCAATTTTAAGAAGCAAGAAAGTAAAACCAATAATCACAGAACTAATCTGAACAAAGCCAAACAGGTAACAGTTCAGTTGCAGCTGACTTGGAGGAAGCAATGCAACTCAAAACTAGCTCTTGGTCAGTTTGGTTTCTAGTGCCACCTGCTGAAATAACAGTATTTTTCCCCTTGCAACCATAGCTGGTATGCAATTCAAATTAATCCACTGCATTAGAGGGCAATACATGAAGAAAGGTCACAAAGAAGACGAGGTACTTGAGTAATCTAAGTGCACATCCAGAGTGCCATACACTGAACCTAGTAAATTGAGAACCTTCTCTTGAATGATGTCAATCTGCTCTGAAGGGCAATACTCATCCAAACTTGATCTGTAACAAGGAATTGAAAAAAGCGTAAGAGAGTACAGATACCACCCTCATCACCAGATTTTGTATTCTTGTAATGCTCTGTGTCTAGGCTGCTGCTATGTTCAAACTGTGGTGAGTTCTGCCTCCCAGTATCCCTTCAAAGGGTAGTGCTGTGCTCCTCCTCACTACTTTCAATGGTAACAGTTTGCCTGAAGTTGAACAGAAAGCCTTGGTCAGATTAGGAACGTGACCTATTCATCCTTCCAATTCTACTTTCTTCCCGACTCTGACACAGAACACGTTGGCAGTCAAAGTTCAAGTAAATTATCTAATTAAAGGACTGGTGGAAAGTTAAGATTGAAAAATTCAAATGCTACTAGCAAAGTAGGTAGGAAAACCTGAAAAACAAACCTTCACAATCCCTGGGATATAACATTATTTACAGTATCTATTAATGAAGTGCAAACAGATACTAATAAAAAAGGAGAGCTGACACTTCTTGGATTTTGTATCTGTCAAGATCTACATAAATGATTCTGTATTTTCTCTGCAACAGTGGATGATAACCCTGCAGCTGCCACAGGAAATACAGCTTTCTTTTATTGTAGATATTAGCCATACAATTTCTTGTTGACAAAAACAATTTCACATCAGCTTCTGCTGTTGTTGCCTGCCTTTTACAGGCACACAGTATTTCTGAAGCAATTAAATTACAACAATTTGTCAATAGACACACTGTGGTCTTCAAATTAAGTTTTCCCAGAACAGATCCCTGGTTCTCCCATGTCCCTGGCCTCAAACTCCATCCTGTTCTCCCAAATAATACCCTTACAGTCCTGGAAGCATAACATTTACCCCATACAAAGTTTTAATAGAGCTTTCTAGAATACAAATCCCTTTCAGCCTATTAGATGAAAATACTTCCATCAGAATTTGCACTGAAAACAGAAATCCTATCTGTAGTTCAATGAACCCTACAACAGAGTAAGGAAGGTGCAATTTCAGCCCATGCAGGCTTGCCCAAGCTAGCTTTGCTCTAACTAGCACAAGTAATAAAAGTAGCAGAGATATATGAACCCCAGTGACAGCTATCAATCTCAACACACACAAGGCCTCATCACAGGCTTTATATAGTCTGTGATTAAGCTCATTAAGTCATCATGTTTTCACTGCTTTTGAAACCTGTGCTAGCTACTCTAAAGCCCAGTAAAACTGGCCATCAGTGCAGAGCCTTCCCTTAGCCGTGTAGATGCTGTCACTGCCTTATGATCAACTTTTTCAAATGTCAATTTTCACGACGCTGCAAGGCTTCCACTTTAAGACAGAATTTAAGACGTGCCAGCCGGTGCTATATGGATAGAATCATTTAGCTTTGTAAGCAGTGTCTGAGCGTTTTAAAGTCTCTATGTAGTCTTACCGAGCAACTGTCACAAGTGTGGGCTTAGGCATATCTTTTAGTAGAACTTTAATGGATTGTATGAGGCCTTCAATCTCCTCTTCAGTGCTAACATGGTGAGGAAGCTCCATATAATCACAGGTCAGACCAGCCTGATGGACCTATATGTAAATTAAACAGAGATTTAATTTCTGTTGATGAATTATTGATATAGCTTATCTCTGTAAAAAGTCTCTAAGATACCATCCCTAGCCCAGCATGTAACTCACACCTCTTCAGGCAGTAAGAGTTGGGTGTTTTCCCCCAGTTTGTTCTTTAAACAAAAAGAATAAAATTCTGGAGGTTGTATGGATTGTTTCATTATGTCCAGTACACTGTACCTTTCCTATGAATTCAGAGAATGCTGCAGCCCTTGAAGACGATAGGTCTGATCTTTTACAAATAGGTACCTTAAGTTCTATAAAGTATATCAACAGACCCTGGTGTAATGAAACGTTCCTTCACAGGAATCAGCCCAAGACATCACAGCCCTAAAAGATCACATTAATGTTGCCCAAATACAGACAAGCAGAGTAGAATTTTAGAAGCTTTAAAAAGAAAAGCTGACCTAACCAATAAGATATATATAAAAAAAAAAGGAAAACTACCAAAATTGCACAAAATTCTGACTCAAGAAGCAAGTCTGAAACGAAGCATGATCTTTCCCCTCCCTGTTGAAGCTATGCTTTTGAAATCTGTCTACTTTCTGCTCTTTTGCCTAGACACCTACCATTTCATAATCTGGGCTCTCCATTCTGGTTTTCAAACTGTGAACTAGCTGAACAAGTGGCTTCATTCTGGAGTTAAAACAAAACCAAAACTTGTTACATAAACAATTGGAAACACATATATTTACCATAAGTGCTTTTAAAAAAGAGTGAGGGGGGAGAGAGAAAATAAGAAAGTATAAGTTATCATGGCCTAGGATTTGAAAATGAAATTTGCCCTCCTGTGTCATTTCTGCACTGAAGAAAAATGGAAATTATCAGTACTATTGTACTGCTTTGCCAGGTCTTTCTTAGAAAGTCCCTATACTCATGCCCGCATCTGGCAAGACCTCTTTGCACTTCTTTTAGGGCAGACCTGGAAAGAAGCTGTTGTAACTAAAAGTCATATAAACTTGACAGGAAATGCTTGTGGTCACTGTTACACAGGTCTGGCAGTAACTGCTGCATTTGGTGGGGAAAATGAGTGGTTTTCCTGTCAAGGGAAAGCTTGGAGTTTTGCTGTTTCTTTTCAGCTGAAAACATGCAGTTTAGAAGCATAGCAGATGCTGCTGAGATGTTCTGTGGACACCGTTGCTCAGGTACAGCCTTCCATTCACTTCTGGTTTTCCACAGAATGAAGAAGCTTCGGGAGCACCAAAGAAGTCCTTCTTCATATCCTCCATAGTTTGTTGCTTTTTTGAGAGCTCTGCTTCACACAGATCACTAAATTTTTAGTCACCAAACATGCCTCCCTCCACAGACAACAGAATTTGCATGAAGCTGTACAACGCTGATCTTGGAAGGCTTACCACGGCACTGAAGACAGCAGACTGCCTTTTCTTCTGTTCTGTCTGACTCTGTCTCCTCTAGAACTAAAGGAAAAATGGGAGCCTTGCATAGATCCTATCCAGCCTCTCTCCTTTTCTGTTAGCAAAGTGCTGGGATAATCAGTTCCCTAACTACTGTTTGCATTTTAAGCCATTTAGAAGTCTCCTACCCAGGATATGAAGCCCACTTCTGTAGGGTCTCTTCATCATCATTGTCACACAAATCTGCAAATGCTGCTTCCAGATCTTCTAGCTGATGAACACGGTTTTCAACACAATCCAGCAAGCCCTCCTTTAAATAAGCACATATAAAAGTAAGGTAAGAAAAAACAGAGGTAAGAATCTTATGGCTTACCCTATGATTTAAATTCTGAAATGACTTATCTACTGAAAGTGGGGAAGCAGAAACAACTGATTCATTACTACAGAACATCTTTTCAGGAGGATCAGAATGAACGCCTGTAGAAGCTGTTATACCTTCAGAATAAATCACCTCTCTTTGTTCTGTCTTTCCCACAACAAATAAAAAAAAAAAAGCCACATTCTAGTTTCTGGCAGAATACACCAGGGAGAGCTGAGAAACTGTATATGACTAATTGTTGGATTTGTTTCTATAGCACGGAAGTGCTCCGATGACTAAAAGCGTTACATTTTTATAAAGAAAGGAGAATTTAATTTTTTAATTTTAAAAAAAAGAATACTATTAAATCAAATGCATTTTCAGAAAAACAAAACAAAATGGGCTATTTCATGCTTTGAGGTTTTTTCAACTGTGTGCCTCAAAAAACACGGTATTAATTTAAAATGTCAGTTATTGCTCTGATCCTGCACAAGTTTATGCCCTTTCTTAAAAAGTTCAGAACACATAAAGAGGCGATCTTCTTGGAGTGAGGCTACATACATGAATACAGTTGTACATGCAAACATTTCCAGAAAGACATCCTACATAACATATCAAACAAAAAGCAACGCTTGGCGTATTTTGTATTAAAAATGCAGTGGTGTGTGAACAAAAATTATTAATAAGCACATTGGAATAGATGGGCAACAATTAAGAACATAACAATGCCCTCTTAGGATTCTGCTGGCTGTTTCATATAACAGATGCTGCTGCTTTTGGCCAGTGATGTTAGCTTTGGGCTAATTTCTAAGAGGAGGTGAGGGTATCAGCCATTCATGAAGTACAGCCTTATGATCCTACCCTGGGGTATGAGTAAGATACTTTTCTGAGCAGCACCAGTAACTAAATTTAAAGACATGTCTGATCCCCCTGTATAGTACTTAAAAAACAAAAGCAAACAAAAAAACCCACCTAAACCACACTATTATCTTGTAGTATGATAGAAATGTACACCTAACCATACTCTGGAACTATGAAAACAGATTTTAAGAAACTAGACATCTAGGATATTTTCTGAAACTTCAAAAACCACACAGGTCACTAGCTTTCTACCTTCAAACCCTTTAAATTGATTGTCTCACTATAAAAAACATCCATAGAATCATAGAGTCGTTTAGGTTGGAAAAGACCTTTAAGATCATCAAGTCCAACCATTAACCTAACCCTGCTATACCACCACTAAACCATGTCCCTAAGCACCTCGTCTGCCTGGCTTTTAAATACCTCGAGGGATGGGGACTTGATCACTTCCCTGGGCAGCCCGCTCCAATGCTTAACAACCCTTTCTGTGAAAAAAATCTTCCTAATGTCCAACCTAAACCTGCCCTGGCACAACTTCAGGCCATTTCCCCTCATCCTATTGCCCGTTACCAGGGCGAAGAGGCTGACCCCCACCTCACTACACCCTCCTGTCAGGCAGTTGTAGAGGGCAATCAGGTCTCCCCTCAGCCTCCTCTTCTCCAGACTAAACAATCCCAGTTCCCTCAGTCTCTCCTCAGAAGACTTGTGCTCCAGATCCCTCACCAGCTCTGTTGCTCTCCTCTGAACATGTTCCAGCAATGCAACATCTTTCTTGTAGTGAGGGGCCCAAAACTGAACACAGCATTCGAGGTGCGGCCTCACCATGAATCAAGTCTTGCCTTGTTCAGTTCTATACCTATCCATTACTTGGTCTGCTAACCATTTCAGTTGCCTCCTATAAATCTGTTGGCTTTTGTAAATAACTTATGCCCTGAAGTCATATTGGGCACTTAAATCATGAGCTTTTATCCCTTTTACCTTTAACTACCTTTTAAATAGGTACCTGTTTTTATTGCTGATTGACTAAGAAATAGGAAAACCAATCAGGCATCTTCCACATATCTCAGTTTCTTTATACACACATATTAATTAGGATTCATTAATCTGTGATAATTATATGTGCTGAATCTCTCTGTAATAATGTTCAGATGAGATTACGAAAGCAAAGACAAGATCTTGTTTAGAAATTACTTGGTGTAATGACTGTTAATATGGCTGTCACCATGGTTTGGGCCTAGGGCTGAATGACTATTTTGGCAGCTATAGCAGGCTTACGTTTCCATGTTTCAGAAGCACAGAACACATACAATGAAAAGTACGTTACAGTGGTGTAATACTGGCCTTTCCACATCTAAGTAAATAGGTAAAATACCAGTTAAGCATTCAGCACAGCTCTGGCTATTAAGGAAGAGCAACTAGGGTAGGAAAGGGGTGTGCCTGGAGGGAAAATAAAAGAACAAACCACACAAAAAAAAAAACCCAAACCAAAGCCCTGTTGAGCCATAAAAAGAACAAGATTGCAAATGACTTACTGTGTTTTCTTTTCTTCCTTGTCAATTACTACTTGTTTACAGAAATTAATTTTCATGCTCATGCTAAATATTTATGCAATTCACATGTTTAACGAAAACATTTGATAGGAAAGAATTCCTAAGATGCTGCTTATTAGCATTCAGCATGCTGCACAGCTAATTGGAGACCACTTCATTAAGCACCTTTCATAGGTTCCTTCCTTGTCGTAACTCATTTTTATTGGGCAAATCAAAAGAATCATTTCCTCACACATCCCACAAGGAAATACCATACCTCTGTTGCATTTCTATGAGGCTTCTTGAAATTGTACAATTCTTGCAAAAGCTCATATTCTGTCTTTGAAAATGAAAAAAAAAGAGGCAAAAAATTAGACTCTTCAAATGAGAAACAAAATCCTCAAAGCCTGCCTTCTTCAAAAAAGGAATTTGATCACAAAGATCATTGCTCTATTCTATACACCCTCTATAAATGCAGGTGAGGAAGAGGCTGTGAGGCTTGACAGAGCAGTACTTCATGGCCTCAGCTAAACATTTTGGAGTTGCTTAACTTTAAACCTGACTTCAAGAACACAGCTTTAACAGCTAAGTATTTACAGTCTGTTAGTTAAAGAGTCTTGGCAACTAAACATATAACTTGCTGAACTAAGGTCCCAGTGAGATGCTGAGTAAAACTTAGGCAGACAAAACCAACAGGAGAGTATGATTGTAAAGGAAAACAGGACAACTAAAGGCTTCAGGCTGGCTGGCCAACAAGTTTGCAAGTAAACAAGGAGCTTGTTAGTCCTACTCCTTGATAATATTCAGGTTTAACTAATCAAGCACAAACAGATCATTATTTACATAACAGCATTAGAAAAGTGAACATTCATGAATTTTTCAGTGCAGAGGGAGAAAGGAAGGGTAGGCTATTCAATTTTTATAGAAACACAAAGCATCTTTAGAGCAATGTTTTGGATTTTAGACTTTTTTTGTGGGAAGACATTCTTCTGGATTGGTGAACTGTATTTGCTTTTTAGCTTTTCCTTGGATTCTTACATTTCAAGTGTTAACTTGGGAAAAATTTTCATATGGAATTATCATAATTTACAATACAGGGAACATAGTTAAGAAATATTAACTGCAAATGAAGTTGTTATATCAAGAAAGGTACACAGAGTGCTTTAAACAAGTCCACTTCCAAAAGTGGTTCCTAGAACTGAGAACCTATCACAGCACAAAACAACAAAAAAAACCCCACAAGAAACAACCCCCCCCCAAAACCAATTAAAAAACTCCCCTCCCCCCGCCCCCAAAGCCCCCCCATTATTTTATTTAGAATGTATTTCAAGCCCTGAGAGGGCTACTTGAATTGTATTCTTGTATGGCAAGACCCTCACAGTGCTTTCCCTTTGCTATACACTTTTCTTTGTGGTTCAGAACAACTGGCATTGCACATTGTCTGAAGATACTGTGATCGTAAATACTGAATATCAGAAGCTAAGAGAGGTCAGGGACACTATATGCACTTCTTCATGGAACAAGGAAGCAGTAGTCTAGCTGACAGTCAAAGATGTCAGATGTTCTCCAGAATAGGCTGAAGTTAAAACAGCATTAAAAAGAGATTTAAATGCTAAAAAGATTCAGGATATTGCAAAAGAATTTGTAAACCTAAATGCCACACCCAATTTTCAGGGCACATTAGTTAGTTCCTAAAAATCCTGTTCATGTCAAGAAAAGGTGCTAACTGCTTTGCACCTTTGAGGATCTACATTATGACTCTATACAGGTGAGCTGCCTCTGCTGTGCAGCCAAGTTATAAACAGAATACAAGGCAAAGTCTTAAGCTCAAAGCCATCCCATCAGACAGCAGCTGCCTTCAAGATAATACCACAATCAACACCACCATGCCTTTTTGAAAGGCAGAGTCTCCTGATACCATTGTGGCTTTCCAATACCATAAAAAAAAAAAAAAAAAAAAAGATACAATCTGTCATCCCCCCTGATGAATCTCGCTGTGAGTACTTGGAACATTACCTTTGGAAAGCCAAGCATAGCTTTTACATACCAAGCAACAAGCAGAAGTGAGCCATACACCTCTGAGCTTGAATGTACCCTCAAAACCGATTTCAGATATAAGGATCCATCCCTATTAAGTTGCTGCAATTCTTAGGAGTGTACACTCCGTTAGAATGTCTCCCCTTCAAGTATTACCATGAATCATTAATCATGATCAGCTCATCTGCTAATTTAGCTTAGATGAAAGTTTCTCCATAGACATAAATGCTAGGACTGGTACTCTATTGTGACTGGTGAGAGGGCTCTCCATTGTCATCCTTACCTGTGTGTACATTTCTTTAAATGGATTTTTAACTGAAAAAAAATCTAAGTCAATGTCTAAAATATGTGCATCCCCCTTCTCCAGTACTTGGCAGACATCTTTAACAACATCCCTTATTGGGCATTCACTGTTTCGGAGAGAGCTTGACGCTGAGCACTCTGACAATATTTCTGCCTTGTTTGGGGTCCTTGCATTTTGTACTTCCTTATTCTTCAGACTTGGGGTGCTGTGATCAAGGTCACCAGGAAACACTGATAAAGAGGCAGAAGCGGTGCTTGCTGTGTCATCTGTATTTAGCTTCAGTCTCTTAGCAGATGCTACTTCGCCATTTTCTTCCTGGCTGTTTGATGCTTCCGTAGGATTGATGAGAATGACGTGTAAATTTAAAGGCTTCTGGTTTTCTAGCTGATCAGCAGGGACATAAAGACCATCACTTAGAAAATAATTATCTGTACCTGTAACCCTACAATTGACAATAACCCACAGTTAATATACATCTTTGCAAAAAGCTTAGAAAAAGCATGTATACTTAAGGGATCCTGAGAAGAATGAATGGGTAACAAAAGCAATAAAACTGTGTGTGCAAAATTATTTATTTTAATCTGCAGGTTTTTAAATTGAAGTTTTTTCTACTTCTTTATTGCTGAATCAATATATTAAAATTCACTCTATATTTTTTATGATAGCCCTACAAGGTTTTAATGAATAAGAAAAAGATTCTATGTTATGTGCTACTAAGGTTAATTTGCCATTTAATTGCATTTTAAAAACAACATCCAGAATTTAACTAGATATTGTCAATATTATGGCATATAAGACTGCAAAGCTATGGATATTTTGTCTTGGATTGCCTATTTTTTAAGGAAAATTCTGTTAGTTCTGTTTGAGAAGTGCCCTGAAACCCATGGATACTGATTTAGTAAAAGTAAAATACTACAGATTAATAAGTAACCTGTAACTTTTCTTTACCATCAACAGAGATTCCCTATTCTAAGTGGGGGTGAACAGGTAACTCGAGCGTGAATAGCTACATAACAATGGTATCCACCTCATCAAAAACAAACAAACAAAACCCAACAAAGCTAAAAACTCCGCTTACAGTGAAAATGTAAAGATTATTATTTTCAAGCCATATTTCAGTACAGTAAGCCTTAAGCATCATAAACTCAGATTAAAAAAATACACGTAAGAAGAAGTGTGAACTTCTGTTCTCTTCTGTTAAGGCCTCATCTGATTACAGGGTAACATCAGCAACCAACCACAAATAGTCTCATGAGGAGCAGAAATTTGAAGTTTAGCTCCCCCATATTTTATGGCTAGATTATCCTACGCCTGCTAAAGTGACAGCCTGGATTACAGCTTCATCTTGTTGATGGGGCATTCACAGGGCCTATTCTCAGAAATTCTCTCCAGGGTTCAACATGAGCTCAGGCTGCAGCCTCTCCCTTAGTGGGACACCAACTAGGGTATCTATTGCCTATCCAGCCACCCGTTGTCAACAAAACCTTTAGGAAGTTTGTATTTCTGAGGATTCTTTCTCTTTCTTCCTTCATGATTTTTGTAAGCCTAGAACCTGAAGAAAAGCTACCTGTCTTCAAAAGACAGCTGGAAATGTTTTCAAGGTTGCTAAGGCGACCAGAGGTTCTGTGGGAGAGCTATCCAGCCATCACGAAGTACTTTTCTATGTGTGCTAGTTCTCATGGTTAAATATAACTGAAAGCACCAGCTTTTGTCTTATTATTTAGTTTTACTTTAAGCCTCAGATTCAGAATTTTAGTTTCTGTGTTTTATTTTAGGGGATAAAACAAAGCATTTCTCTGCTGCCTTCTGTTAAACTTGCTTCAGAAGATTTATTCTGATATACTGGCAAGAGACAGGATTTGTAAATGTCCATTCAAGCTGTGCAAAATCACAGTGCAGTGAATACCGTGAAAGTGAAATTGTCATTGACTGCAGAATGATGAGGGGCTCTGACCGGAACTTGAATCACAGAATGATTAAGATTAGAAGGGACGTCTGGAAGTCTCTTGTCAATCATCACACTGAAGCAGAACAAAGCTAGATGAGGCTGCCCAGGGCCTAGTCCAGTTGAGTTTTGACTTTATCAAAGAATGGAGAATTCACCATCTGCCTGTGTACCCATTTCAGTGTTTAACTAGTATATTAACTTAAAAAAACTAACAAAACCCCCAAAATCCAACAACAACAAAAAACCCCACAAAAACCCCGAGAATCATCAAGGGAAGGGAACAGATTTGTTCTCTTGTTCAGCACCAGTGAGGTCACATTTGACATACTCTGCCCAGGCTTGGGCCTCCAGGATGAGAGAGATGATAACAAACTGAAGAAGGGCTGCTAAGGTGATTAGAGGGCTGGAGCACATAACCGGGAAGCTGAGGGAATTGGGTTTGCTTTCTCCTGATAAGGGAGGACTGAGTAGGATCTAATTGCTGCCCTCTGTTACCCAAATTCCCTGTTAAAAATTAGTGCTTTCTGAAGATCTTGACTTTAATGAAGAGAACAAATTTAAAACTTGGGTAGCTGAATTGAAATGTCAATAGCTAGAATTACCTATTAAAAAAAGAATTTAAGGTACAATTTTAACTGTACCCACTCACACAAATAGAAACAGTAGGTCCTAAGGAACTCACAAATACAAATTAAATTTTCATCTTTATCCAAGAATACAAAAAAAGACACATGAAAAGCTATAGAGATAGCCTTTATATTATTAGCATATGACAGCAGACAATTTACCTGATTGTAGTTGTAGATACGTCTTTCCCAATTAAAAAATGGTGTTTTCCTTCTGAGATCTGCTGAGCCCAGGGTGGGTGAAGCCATAATACTTGAGAAATATGGCCAGCATAAACAGCAGGCATAATCCAGTTCTCAATACTTAATTCACTGTAATGAATGGAGAAAGGCTGGAGATAATACTGTTACCTCCCCCGTAAGTAAAACATGGTCAAGAATACAAAAAATATCTTCCACATCTTGAAAGCCCCCATGCAAATCATCTGAAATTAGTACTCAAGGTTCACATCATCAAAGAAAAAGAGGGAGATATTTACTCATAAGACAGACCAAAAATGTCTACAGTAGAATTAAAAAAGTTAGGATTATAGAGGGCAATCAGCATCACTCTGAGTATGGCACTTTGATTATAAACTACATGGATTTGTTGTCCTTTTTCTCTGAATACACAGAGGAAAGTACTTGTACTGCATCATCAACAATGTTCTAAATAACTTCAAACTGGCCTCAAGGAGCATTTTATTCTAAACTGCTCTAAGTAGATTTTAAATAGAATCTCAGTAATTAAAGTGAGTCAATCGGTACCTATAGAATAGCAACTTTCCTCATTATCAACACCCCCTTTTTTTTTTAGGTGTATGATATAGCCCACAAAACTTCTCATTCATCCAACAAAGAAAACAAAATATTGGCCATGGGTAGCACGATACAGGTACTTACATACCAATTACATCATCTTGTCATTGCTGTAAATCACCGTAACACTGAAGCAATCGATACTTATTTTAAAACGGAAAAAGAAAGACAATAGCAAAGATCACTGTGGGGCTTGTTAACTAGCTAAGAATTAGAGGAAAAATATTGGTCTTACTGATCTTACTAGTAAAGTCTTGTTCAACTTCACATATTCACCATGTCAACCCTGGAGATGTTATTTCAATCTCAAAAGTCAATTTTTCAGTAAGAAGAAAGGCTGGTTTAAAACCACAGCTCTTCAGACATAAATCATCCACTCAGGATGCTGTCCTGGTCCTCAGAGGAACTAACTGGACTAACAACATGACATACTACCTAACAACAAAACAGAGTAAATTTGTTAAGTGTTCAGTATCTGACCACATTCAAAAAACACAAACATAACTTTTTGGATCCAAAAAAATAAAGTCTTCAGCAAAAGTGAAAAGACAGAAGATATAACTTGAGGCTGACTTACACCTCTTTTGTTCACACGTCCTACACAGCCACACCAATATTCATTGTAAATCAAAGGCAGCAGGAAGTAGACTTAAAATATGCTGATGCAGTACCCAGGACTTACCTAAAAAGAGCTTCTTTGTCAAATACAGTGTCTGCAGGCATATTCACAGGAATGAGGAGGTCTGGATGGGAATCAAGATGAACAAAGCTGATGTTACTGGCAGGAAGATGCTTTGAACCAATGGCACGATAGATGAAAGGCAGCACCTAGAACAACACAAAAATATTTCCATTGTAATCAGTGAGCTAAAAAATGCAATGGCTTTTAACAGGAAAACCACTAGTCCCACCCTTATTCCTTTACAATTTGGGTTAGAGGGAGAAAGAGATGGAAAACAATACAAAGGGGCAACAACTCCAGCAGCAAGCCAGCTCATGAACTGTAATCATTATGAGTCCAAGAGTTCCACACATAAGAAGCTGCTGAAGAGCCATAGCTTTACTCCATCTTTCCTTCTTTAGAGGAAGTCTTGTTTGCAGAAGCTCTTCTCACTCATCGTTCAACTCAATTCCTAGTTTTTTTAATTTACAACTGAACCCCAGGAATGCCTTTCCTCTTCTGCAGAACATCGCCCCTGCACTGCCTTCTCCATGCTACAAAGCTTCCTCACCATGCATGGGTGCTGTGGAGATAAACACACCTCATTACCTGTGTTTTATAAGTTAACTAAAAGAGAGTGAAAACTGACCCCACCATCATGTAAATGTTAGCTGATCTTTTAACCTATCCCCCTTGAAGAAAGGCCTGTTTCCTAATCCCTGCATGATTTAGTGGCTGCAATAAAGAGACCATCTTTCTCAGCTGCCCAACTTTATCTCCTGCTGAAGGTCTTCATTCACAAGCGCGAAAAACAGGAGATGAGGCAACTCATCAACCTATAGCGTAGTGACCACTGAAGTGCAATAACGTAGGGTGGCAAAATGAGAAAAGTGATGGTTGAATCGTGATGCCTCTTGAACATGGAGTACATGGAGTCCCTCCTGCAGTTACAGGACCTTTTAGGTAAGGACAACTGCCTTAGCTGCCAGAACAAATCCAGCAAGGACCGTGAATCACTTTTCTATTATACAGGGAATGTAAAGACTGTAAAAGGACTAGGTGATAAAAATTATACATGATTTCTACATTACAACAGAAACTGAGCTAACTCAGTCCTTGGTTACCACGGAAAACCAGCTAACACAGCACCATACATTTCAGCGAGTCTTAGCAAAAATCACACGTGTTAAACTAACAGCTTACAAGTTCAGAACACTATTTTAATAAACTTTATTACACCAAAATTTTCTGTTTGCAAAACACTGATAGTCAGTATTTTTCACTTTTTCCTCCACAAGGTCTTCATGCCCCCAGCAATCCTCGCTGAAATCAATGGGCTTCTGCACCACTGGGTAAAGAACCTGCTTACTTAGGACTAAGGCCTCAGCTTATGCCTCTAGAAACAAACCATATGAGCAAACAGAAACAGAAGTTCAAAAACGAGTCCTTCTTCATCCCCACGTTTAATTTGTTAACTAAAAAAGCAAAGTTCCAATTTAACAAATTCAATTTTTCAAGCAAATTTGACATTTCTCATCAAGTGGCAGTCAATCTGCTTGTTAGGATGTGATTAGATTTACCACTTGGCTGCTGACATGCCATATGCTGCGTAAGGTTGGGCTTCCAAGGACTGCACCAATGCCTAGCTAATTCTAAGAGCATTATTTCCTTTTAACCATAGCAACGACGACCCCAAGAAGGGAAAAAAAAAAAAAAAAAAAAAAAAAAAGTCAGCAATAATTGCTTAAAAAGATGCCAACAATCCGATCGTGGCATTAATTAACTTAATCACTGAATCGGGAAGGAAATTGAGGTCACCTGGGCACTGAACTTCACTTATGTTGTATCAGTGAGAGCGAAGGCAGGTCCAAGCTCTGTGCAGGCTGGGAATATTCCCAAGGAAGCGCCTGTGGCGGGGAGAGCTCGGTTACACCGCGGGAAGGCGCATCCCGGCCGGCGGCTGCCCAGGGGTCCCACCGGGCGTCTCCTTTCGCTTCCGCCGACCAGACTACGCCTCCGCGCCGCCGGGAAAGAAAGAAACGAAGCTACTCCCCATGCACCGCCCGAGGGACCCCGCCCAGCCCGGCCCGGCCCCGCCGCCCAGCACTCACGTCCTGGTGGTCCTCCACCACCCACACCGGCAGCGCCGGGTAGGCCCGCAAGCAGCCGCCGCGGGACCGGTCCCCGCTGCCAGCCGCCGGGCCGCTCATGCCGCCCCGGGCCGAGCAGTGCAAAGCTCGGCGGGCCCGGCTGCCTGCTGGGCGGCCGCGGGGCGGGCCGGATCTCCCCCTGGGCCGCTCCGTCCTGCGGGCGGAGCCGCGGGTCCCCGCGCGGCGTGGGGGGAGTGGGGCCAGGGCGGGCGGCGGGGGCAGGTCCCCGGCGCGCTGGGGCTGGGGGGGGGGGGGGGGCCGGGGGGGAAGGCAGCGCGGCAGGGCCCGCCCGACCGGGCGTCGCTCCCGCCGCCGGGTTTGTCTCCGCCGACCCTTCGGTGACCGTGGGGAGCCGGTGGCTGGATGTGGCCTGGCCTCGGTGCCCTGTTGCCCTCTGCAGGGAGAGAAGAGTTTCCTCGGTGTCTTTTAAGGAACTGATGTTACTTTTGCGTGTGGTGGCTTCCCCCCCAGCACAGTCCAGGTGACAGGACAGGGGAGAGTTTGCCGTTTACAATGTTTTTGAACTTACTTGAATTTACATGGAAATAGGACGTGGCCAAAGTTTGCAGAAGAGGGAGCCTAAAAATAATTTGGGCGTTTAAAATAATTTCATGTATCTTGTTTTGTATTTTTTTGCAGCTGTGCTTCTGTGCATTCTGAAGCAGTGAAATTAAGGTGGTAGAACCAGTGTGGTTCTCTAGTGTTGGGGAAGACTTAGACCTCTATTTAAGCTGATAAACAACACCTTTTATTTGAATCCTATGGCCTGTTAAAAAGAAGTATGCTTTAAGGCAAGGCACCACAGTACAGTGGCCTTTGCTTTAATTTGTTTAAGGTAATAAGTGTTTACCTGAGCCTGTTTAAATAAAATGTGTATGTAAATGTTAGCAAAGTGTAAACCAGTTTTTTTATTTACAAGCCTGAGCTGTTGTAGACAAAATAGTGGACTTACACCTCTCCTGCCCTGTTTCTTTTTGAGAGCCTTTACAAGTTTGGATGGTACTGAGCAGGCACAGCCTGTCTGGAAGGAACAAGTGGCTTTACCATCGTGGCTGCTACCTCTGAGAAATGGGGGGTTCTCATTTACTTTGGCCTTTGCCTGGTTGCTCTGGAGAGGGAATGAATGCTACCACCGTCAATTCCAGTGGCTTCCACTAATCCCTGCGTGTGTAAGGAGAGACTTTGGGTCCTCTTGGTTCCTCCTCCTTTGTTGTCTGTCCTTTCCTCCTTCATTTCTTTTCCTTACTCCCTCTGGTTCACCAGAAGTCGTCCTCTGTCTCTCAGCAAGCTACATCTTTTGCAGCACTGGCAGCAGAATGCAGCTGAAAGCAGGGCTCTGAGCAGTCCAGGTTGGCCATGTTGCATGGCTGCAGGTGGGAGAACATTCTGTACGTGCGCCTCAGTAAAAGGGAGAATTTGTTTTCTTTATCTGGTGATCTTTGCAGTTATGCGTGTGTGTCTCCTTTCTCTCCCTTCCCCTTATGGAAAACAGGATTTGAGTTCTGCAACAGCTTAACTAATTATTTTTTTTTCTCTCCATCCATTCCAGCCAAGACACCATGAATGATTTTTTAATTTTATTTTAAATGTGGTTTCTTTCTTTTTTTCCACTTTTTGAAACTTAACATCGTAATTAAAGAATTAATTTTAACTTTAATGTAGCACAGTGGTTTTCATTTATAAACATGAATACAATGCATTAAATACATGCATAGTTTTGAGAAAGACTTAAGCATGCTGGAAAGGTAACAGGGCTAAGCTGGCAGCTGAGGGATTTTTTGGGAACCATTTATTTCAATGAAATTGGAGTAACAGCACAGTCTACATAAATTTTTTTTCTGTAACCTGCAAGATTCTCATTTTACAAAAATATACCTACCTAACTTAAAATAATTTAAAATATTTGTTGAATCCGGCCCTTTACTAAATGGGGGTCTCAATTGTGAATGTAAATTGCTGCTGTCTCATTTAAAAGTTACATGATCTGTTGGACCAGGTAACTTGCAGTGCGGTGTTAGTAAAGTCATTCTGCCCGAAGTTTGGAATCATGTTACGGTTGGACTCGATGACCTTAAAGGTCTTTTCCAACCGAGTTGATTCTATGATTCTATGTTCTAGAAAGGACTCCTTCTTGTGCGACTTTGGATGACAGTTGCAGTTGTTAAAGAGTGGTTTCTTTGGTGTGGGGTATCTGAAGGCCTTATATCAAAGTGTCTAGTGAGTACTAGCAGAGGCGCTTGTGCTCTTGGCCAGCTGTCATATCAACCACTTGTTGAAATTAACAGTGCCCTAAGTCAGAGAGCGTGGTCTAGTTTGGGTTCTGGATTAAAGACAGTAGAGTGCTTTCATGGATTAGAGGCTTAAAGGAATCGAAGGGGCATAAAACATACGTGTGCTAGAGGCCCCAGGAGCACAAAGCTCCCAGTGAGAGACATCGGTCTCTGCTTCTGGTAAAGGAAATTGCGGAAACTGTAATTTCAGCACTCACACAGGAGTAGTTCCTGTGAATGCTTTAAGGACATCCTACAAACATTGTGTGACACTAGACTTTTATTTTCCTCATTAAAGGTGAGCCATGTCTTTCCATTCTGGGAGAGGATGTCCCCGTGGTCAGGGGGGACCAGGAGCAAGAACTTCAACACAGACTTACCGCCCTCAGAACCTACGGCAGCTTCACCCACAACAGCCCTCCGTACAATACCAGTATGACCAGCAAACAGCCCCTCCAACAACCTATTCAAACCCTCCCACCACTGGTTACATGCCTCCCAGGCCAGACTTTGTGCCCTATCCTCCTCCAGTGCCCCCTTCCACACAAAATCCCATCAGCCAGTGTCCCATGAGGCCACCATTTCCAAACCACCAGATGAGGCAGAGCTTCCCGGTGCCTCCCTGCTTCCCTCCGCCCTCCCCCAAAGTCCAGGAACTCCTGCTGGGCAAAGCACCTTTCCCTACATGATGCCTCCTCCTGCAGTGCCGCATCCCCCCCCGCCACCAGTTATACCACAGCAAGTCAACTACCAGCCTGTGTACTCCGCAGGGTATTCGCAGCAGTCGTTCCCGCCGCCTAACTTCAGCAGCTATCAGCACAACTCTGGCTCCTTTCAGAGCAGCCCTACCAACAGCAGTAGCAGCAGCAGCCATTTTCGGCACGCGGGGCAGTACCAGGGAGAGAAGTCGCAAAGCGACCGGCGGTCTCCAGAGAGGAGCAAGCACTATGACGAGCACCGGCATCGTGAACATGGTCACATCCATGGCGACAGGCATCGGTCCACTAACCATGGGGATCGGCGGGATCGAGGACGGAGTCCAGATAGGAGGAGGCAGGAAAGCAGTCGGCACCGGACAGATTATGACAGAGGAAGGATATCGCCTCATCACAGAAGTTATGAACGTAACAGGTAACTTGAGGTATCTTCTGCCTGCAGAGGGAGAGCCGTCATCACTGTCCCGTAGTGTTTGCGTCTATGTTCTTCCCTCGCCCTTTTTTTTCCCTCTAGCTCGGGAGATAGCCAGTACTCAGGTCTGATGGGAAGAGCTATTATTGTTTTGACATGTTTCAGGTACACTGTTTCTGCCTCACCTTTGCAAGCTTGGCAGATTTGTTGCCCTTGTCCATGGAAATAGCTGGAAGCAAAGAAGCTCTTGTTTGAAAACTGAGTGGATTGCTGAGTAGTGCTCTACTCTCATGGGTATTTACCATAGAAACTTAAGCACATGTGGTGTGAAGGTAGAGCTGGCACAAATTTGTGCAGAAGACTGTTCGAAGTTGAGCCTTACAAAGAGTTAAGTCTCAGCACTTCAAATTTCAAAGTTTAGGTACCAGAGTTAGGGTTCCAGGTGTTAATTGAGTTTGGTCTGTCTTTGAGTGAAACCTGTATTTGTAGAGAACCAGCACTCAGAGGGTTTTATAGTCTGATAGGTGCACATATCTAATCCCTGCAGTGGGGTGTTTTAGTGGAAAACATGTTGTACAGCGTTCTTCATCTTGCTCTGTCCTCATCCTCGTGGGACACCAGTGCAGATGTGCGCAGGCTTCACGGGACCTCCCAGTGGGTGCTTAGACCTGCCTGTGTGATTCTGTTCATGATGAAGACCTCAGCAAGCCAGCCTGTGATCTCAAGAGAGAACTGAGGTGAAAATTAGCATACAGCAGTTAAAAGAACTAGGCAAGTTGTAGGGTATGTTGACATCTTGCTGTTCAGATGGATGAGTGTGGACTGCTTATTTAGGGATGTATTGTGAAGTTTCTGTCCCTCTACTTCATAGATGCAAACAGCTTGCAAATTATGAGCTGACCTGATGCGGTTTGCTGCGTGGTGTTTTAGAGCAAACCATCATCGGTTAAGTCTTTCACATGTCATAGATTTGCTCTTTTTGTGTCTAATGATTCAAGTCAGAATATTCAGAGAGCACTATTGGAAAGTATCTAAATATTTATCAGGGCACCTGGATCACATGCTCTAACTCTAGAATCTCTGAGCTTTCTCATGTCATGTGTGAAATACGTATTTATCATAGTGCCTGTGGAAATGAAGCCACTTTAGATATGCAGAGGTCTATTTGCAGAACCTTAGACCCCTGTATTCCAGCCCTCCCTCACAAACCTCAGAAGCTGTTGTGCGTGGAATAGGTTTTCTTTCCCTTTCTTGAGGCATTAAGAATGGTTAAAGATACAATAATCTTACCCTTTGCCATTTGTATCAGAAGAGGAAGAATGGCAACAAGTTCTGTGGTGAATTTGTAGAATTTACCTCTGTTTGGTATGAATTAACCAAAGTATTGAGATAGATGGCTTTATGGCAAAGGCGGAGGAGATAGGTGACTGTCTTTTACAAATTTCTTGAAGGTCAGTGTTAAGAATGTCTGGGTTTTTAGCAGTCAACACGTGTACATCATTTTGCATAACGTGATCTCAGCCTGCTTCTGTGCTCCTTTCAGGAGTGGAATGTATGAAATGCCAGATTTCTCTTTTAGCTTATGTTTTGAAATCTCCTAGGGAACGGGAGAGGGAGAGGCATAGACACCGTGATAGCAGAAGATCACCATCACCAGACAGATCCTACAAAAAAGATTACAAGAGAGCAGGAAGGTAAGGAAGGTTACATTTGCTCTCCTGTGTATCCATGCATATGAGTTTTTGTGTATGTACGTGCCTGGTTTCAAACTCAGATGAGTGTCTGAAATTTATAACCATCTGGGTATGCATACAAATATCAGTTATCTCAAGACCTTGTAGAGTTAGAAGCAGGATTGATCTCTGGAGGCAGGGCTTCGCTGCTGTGCCCTAAAGACTTCTTTTACTTCTGCTTCCAGTCTGTAAAGTACCAAGATTATTTAAAGTCATTCTATGTTTAGATCATCTTCTAGGAGCTTTTTTAAATATTGATATTAAAAAAAACCCATTCCTTCTGAATCCTGGATAGTTGAAATCAGTGCAAAATATTGGCTTTGTAGGTAGAGGAGATTAAAAAAAAAGTAGTTTTACCTATATTCAGCTTCTGAAAGCATTCATTTTGCAAGACTTAAGGAGTATCATAGGTTGTGTTGTTCGAAGGACTGCCAGAGTTAGAGTAACACAAGCAGTGTGGCTTCTGTATAATCCTTCTAATAAAACCCTAGTTGTTTTTTAATGTGAATAGTTTGTTGGCTATATATTAAAACTTTTTTATACTGTAACTCTTAGTTGGGAGTGATGTGACTTTTAGTTTTTAGTGATGAGTTTCTAACTTCGGAACAAAATTAAAAGAAAGTCATTCTATTCCAAAACATTCTATGAAAGTCATCTAGAATGCAAGTATGAGTTTTAATCTAAAATAGCACATAATTTTTCATTCTAATTTTTGAAAAAGGTTTAAAATACAAAAGCAATTTCAGTTTTAAGTCATTTTTTTTATGGTAGGTCAGAACTACACAGTACTCCTTATGTTGCAATTTAAAAGCAGGAAGAGGCAATTGGATTTTGCTCTGGTTTATATGATAGAATGATGTACTGATCTGAAATGAACTATTTGTTTTTTCATTATGAAACTGTCACCGTTAAAATAATAGAGAATTGCTTTTGTTTGCTTTCTCCCACTAAGCCGGTCTCCAAGCAGAGAGAGAAAAAGACCCCGATGGGAGGAGGACAGAGAAAGGTGGTCTGAGAATCAGAGCTCCACCAAAGAGAAAAATTATACTGCTATCAAAGACAAAGAGTCAGAGGAGAATGCATCTGAAAAAAATGAAGAGGAAGATGAAGAATTACTTAAGCCAGTCTGGGTTCGCTGTACCCATTCTGAAAGCTATTATTCCAATGACCCTATGGATCAAGTGGTATGTTTGTGAGAGGACTCTAAAAATACTATACGCAAGTCCTTTATTGATTATTTGATTGATATGAAGTCTTCAGCAGGATCATGTTTAGTATCACTTAATCCTTTTCTCCTCCCAATCATCTCAGTCTTTTAACCCTGTTAAGAGCTTTATTTGTTGGTATTCTGTATTTTCATCAGTTTCTTCTGTCTGTTTTCATTCAGATTATTTGTATATGGAAGAGGGGTACTTTTTTGTCTCCAGGAGAGAAGGGTGTTTTTTTTCATTATACATGTATTTGAGCAAAGATGCCTCAATCGCCATATATTCCCACAACCTTGGACAAGTTTTGTACAGAAGCAGGAAGTCAGAATTCTTTGTACTTAACAATAACACTTGTTGGTGAAGGAGTGATAGAGGGAGGGAAGATTCCTGGTTTTGTGTGGGTGTGGGTTTTTTTGTTGTTTGTGATTGGTTGGTTACGGGGGGGGGGTTGAGAATGACATGGAGAGTGAATTACGGTGATTCAAAGCAGGCAACAGAATGAGTTGAGCTTTGTGTTTCTGGTGTGTGATAAAATTCTTTCTAATTGCAAAATACTTCCACAGGTCTCCTGTTTCTTCTGAACCTGTTAAAAATCAGTGCTGAGCTGTACTAAATATGCTAAAGCCATATACTAAAAAAGCCATAGTTCTGCTTTGTTAAGCCAAGGGTTTGTTGATAATGCACCAGTGAATGAAGTAATTTCTCTGCTAATTCATTTGACTGAGCAATGTAATGGTATGCTAAAGCCTTAACATGGATCTCAGTGCAGTTCAATGAAACATGGAAATACATTTTTTTTTTTTTTTCCCCCCTTGAATGGTCATTGGGAAATGCTGGTGCATGTTGTGTTCATGTGCTGTTTCAACACTGTCTCTTTTTTTGTTGTTCTGTTTTTTAATTAACAGGGAGACTCTACAGTGGTAGGAACAAGCAAGCTCCGAGATCTGTATGAAAAGTTTGATGAGGAGTTAGGAAAGCGACAGGCAAAAGCCAAAGCAGCCAGGCCACCATGGGAGCCACCAAAGACCAAGCTGGATGAAGATTTAGGTAAGAATAAATGATGACAAAGTTCTGAAGAGGAATAATCTGTAGTTAACCTGGTTCTGGCAGTTGTTTGTATTTAATAACATTGGTAGGTTAATATGTGTTTTGTAAATCCTTCCTTTCTGTGCATATCCATGGGAGTTCTACTGTTGGTTTTGACTGAAGTAGAGCTGGATTCTTTACCCAGAAAGCCTAAGGGAAAATAGAGTATCCAGCACTGCCTTATGCTAAAGTCTCTTCCACAGCACAGAAGTACCCTAAGCATGATCAGATAGGCCAAAGCATAGTGCACAAGAGGCTTTGAGGAGCTGCTGGTCTTATATTTCTAAAAAGGAAGCGAGAGTAGTGGTGATAAACTCATATGGCTGCTTGTTATGGCAAAGAGTTCATCTTTCTTCTGGATTGTATTTTGGTTGTGCAACTCTCCTTACTATGATCTTGTGCAGAAGTATCAGTTTTCAAAACATACTTTTGACTGCGTTGTCATGCACCCCCCCATATGGATCTTCTTGCAGTGAAATAAGTCTGCTAGCTGTATCAGTTACTAGGGAAATACTGGTTGAATTAGCAGGGCATACTTTTTGATAGCAATTTGTCTACTCAAAAGTCAGTGAAAGCTGTTTTTCTTATTTTGTTTTGTGACAACTGTTAGCTGTTCCTATTATATTTCCAGCATTTCAGTGTTTCATAGTGTGGTTTTCAGTCAGTTGCACTGATTCATGAAATTTGGCATATCACATTTACTTAGATACTCTGCTGGACTTGCTTTTTAACTGATGCCTCATGTATGCCCATTGAGCTGCTTCGGACTGTCATATCTAAGCCTAGTAACTCTTTAAAAATCACGTAGCAGAAATTCTGAAGTTGAAATACAGGTATATAATGACACGGCTGGTTACATGAGTCTAGCAGTACATGTTCTATAATAATTCTATCCGTATGTGCTGTTTTGTAACTCTTTAAATAGACAGTATCCTGCTACAGACAGCAGCATTTTTAGGTAAAATGGAACTAGACATAAGCACTTTGCTCAACTTTTAAACAACAAGAGGTTCTGTTTAGCTCATGCTAATGATCTCGTGTATTCTTTCTCTTTTCCTTCTCTCTTTTCTTTTTTCTTTTTTTTGAGTTTATGGTCACACTTGTGTTGGTTATAGCTCTATAATCTTTAATGTCAAGTAACTGAAATTGCTCTTCTACAACTGATCAGTGGTGCTCCTGAGCAGCCAAACAGCAATCTGATGCATGCAAACAGATGCAGTTGTTCTAGACATTTAATATCCATAGTATTTGCTGTCATTTTTTAATTAAAAATGCAGTTGCTGTCCATCTTTTTATTAGTGTGAACATCATGCACAACTTTAACCACAGTTAGTTATGTCATGTCAGAGAATGCTTTGCTACTGGGGAAGAGATTGCGTGGAAGTATTTTTCAGCTGACTTTATCTTCCCTGTGTGAATCAGAAAGCTCCAGTGACTCAGACTGTGACTCTGAAGATGACAGCAGCTGCTCTAGTAGTTCAGATTCTGAAGTTTTTGACGTCATCGCAGAAATTAAGCGTAAAAAAGCACACCCTGATCGTCTCCATGAAGAACTGTGGTACAATGATCCAGGACAGGTATGGCGAAAGGAAAAAGTACTGTGTATCTGAAAGGCATTCTCCTCTGTAGACCCCAAATTATGCATTGTTGTCAAACATGCTGAGTGAGATCTATCTCAATATGCATTTTATTACCCCCCCCTTTTTTTCTCATCTTCTTCAAAGCACTCCACTTTTGATTTCAAGTGTGGTTCCAGGTCCTGAATTGTGGGGATTATTTAGCTGGAATCACATCTGACAGTGTTAATAAAAGCTGGATTGCTAACAGTGTACTAATGCTGTCCTCTTAGCCCCGAGATAAAAGTACACAGATGAATTCTGGGATGTTTACCTCCTTTACAAATTTTTCACTTAAAAGCTCTCAGCTCATAATGATAAATAATGTTTTAAATTTGTGGTTAATGCTCCTAATTTCTTGTCTAATGGTTCTTTTGTAATTGCATGGAGATTATAGTTCTCATTAAATGTAATTGCTGAGCTCATGAAGTGTTGTTTTGAATGTATACATTGCACAGAAGAGTAGTTTTTGTTTGCAAATTTGCCATCTTCATCTTTCTTACTTAAATATTTTACAGTCTATTTTAAGTCATTGTCAAATAGCATTTCAGTAAATTTATTTTTCTGGCACTTTGTGTGATGCATGAATTTAGCATGCAACAAATCATAATGCCAAGAGATACTGCAATGCTTATTGCCGCTGTGGTAATTCAGAGGTCTGAATGTTCTATTACAGACTCATATTTATGCTTCTAGTTAAAAAAAAATAATAACAATTTGACTGAGCATAGCTAGCTGGTTTTATTTGTATGGAAAACAAAATTAGTGAACTGTTTAGATATTTAACTGAAAAATTGTGTCGCTCTTGGGCACACTTCAAAGTAATGTTCTAGGCCAGAATATTAGCTAAATAAAAAGAAGTGGAATAACGTAGGATGAATAGATTCAGGGATGTGTGGTTTATGAGTTTCCTGCTGAAAAGCTTTCTTTCCCAAAAACTTTATCTTTCTTGAAGGGGCTGAAATCAGTTCATGGTGAGCTTGTCAGTGCTGTACTACTTTTGAGTAGATTTTATCTGAAAACTTTTGAACTTTTCCTAGGTATTTATCTGGTATGTCAGAATGCTTTCTACCTATCACTACATAAAACAGGAATGATTGCCGTGCACACTGGCATGGACAGGCACACCTTCTGACACAGAACTAGATTTTTAGGACGGATCTTCCCAACTCTTCAATCTGAGCAGTGTGTTTGTTACTTGGGATAATCTCCAGCAGTGCTGGCAGGTGCCAGAAAATAAATTGTTAAAGCTGTTGCCACCACAGTGGCCTTTTGCTTACAAAGTGTTATCTGCTTGTTTGTGTTGCCCTGTTGGCCAGAGGAAGTTAGAAGCCATTGCCTTAATTTGCGTAAAATTATGATCTTTCAATATAATTTTATCATCACTTCATGATCGCTCTTCTGCAATTTTTTTTTTTCCCATGAGCTCTGTCATTAGAGACAAGATAGATATGTGTCTGTCTTGCTTCTCAAGTCCTGGGCTTTACAGGTACTGCACATCTCCCTCAGTTTCGGTCTGTGCATTTAATATAATGGAGGCAGTGTTAGTGCTGAACAGTTCTAAGAATTAAGGATGAGATGGTTTGCGGCTGTATAAGCCAGTGAGGAAGTATGCTTTTACCTATAGGCATGATTCAGTTTCATTGAGCCTGTACTTTCCTCAGTGGTCTCAGTGTGTGGAAAAAAATGTGTGAACAAAAAGCTGTCATGTCCCTCTGTTAAAATTGCCTGTCTAAGTTCCCAAAGGAGTGGAGAAATGCCCTACTACTTACGTTCCTTTGCGTGTATGCACTGTGCCAATCTGAAGAAATTAAACTGAGATTAATGTTCAGAGTATTAACATCAAAACTAAAAAATAGCGTCCCTCTCCCAACTGTCTGAAGACTACGTTAACAGCAGTTTGGTGGTTCTTGCTTCCTGAGGTATCTTCACATTATATCTATTTGCTGATGGTACTATTTAGCCCCACTGTGGACACCATTTCCATTTTCAGCCTGCTTATAATGGCATGGAAAGTTTTACTGGTTTCTGTATTGCATTGCAAGGTTGTTGGATTTTTTCTAAGTCTAAAAATAATGTTTCAGTTCTTGGATTCAAACTTTGAAAAACTCCATTAAAGCCTGGGGTTGGGAAGTTCATTTGTTTCTCTGTTCTGTTGTTTCTTTTTGTTGGATTTCTGCGATCGGCATGATGTTAAGAGCAGAAAGCTTTAGGGTATTGCAGTAATTAATAGTTTGCATTGAACTTGGTCATAAAAGTGAAAAGACAGACACTAGCTTTATACCGTGTGCGGTGGCCCTTTTGGATATAGCTACTTGATGCACCCATATGGAATACTGAAGTGGATATTCCAACCCCCTGCCCCTTCCTCTTTTTTACTGATCTGTTTGCAGGATGCATTTGAAGTGTTCTCATTACTTCTTTAAAGTAACAAGTAAAATCTTCAAGTGGTTTGCTTTGCATGCTTTTGGTGGTAGCTTTGCCATATTGCAGAGGGGTTTATCAGGGACAGGATTTCAGTCGGTGAACTAAGTAGAGCTGTTTGAACATGGAGACTTAAGCTTGTAAATATTTGCATGTGCATGTTTACAGCATGAATCTCATTTTAGGCAGACTGTGCTGTTTGTATGTATAAGAAATGGAAAAGATGTATATGGTAGTAAGAGTGGTACAGTTCTGCTAAGAGCATTTTTCCATCTTGTGCTTCTTGAACAGTGATGAAGTTCTAATGCTGTTGTGCAGTTTTCTTACATTACTCTGTACTGTTTTCAGTTTTATTGGCTTAAGAACATCCACTTAATCTAAGCATGACAGGCTTTTAGAAGCACCAGCACTACAGGCATTAAAACCAACATACTTTTCCAAAACCATTTTTCAATAAAAACAGAATCCTATTTTGTTTTTGACAGATGAATGATGGACCTTTGTGCAAGTGCAGTGCTAAAGCCCGACGAACAGGAATAAGACATGGCATTTATCCTGGTGAAGAGGTAAGTAATTCTAAGAATTGCAATTATGAATACAAACATGCTGCTGTAAACTCATACTGAGTTGATCTCAGGGTTTTTTTTTCCCATGATTAAGAGGCTTAGTAAAAACTCCTGTGCAACTTTAAATCACTTAGTTGTGTAACCTCATATTTAAAGCGCAATACTAGTAAAGAAATCCATCTGAAAACTATGGAAAACTTTTTCTTGTATTTTAGTTCTAGTGTTTTATTTTTTAAAGTTTCTGAAACACAATTACATTAATAAAAAAGAACTTGTGGTCAAAGTTCTACCATCTTCAAGCGGATGAGTGTGTTATGAAGGCCCTCTTTGTGAAGGGATTGCTTTAAAAGTAAAAGTAAATAAATAGTAATTCTGCTACTGACAGGAGCAGGAAGCTTGTCAGGAGGTGTTCTTGCCTTAGCACTAGAGCATGTCTGCAATATAAATACTCATCCCCACATTGTCTTGGGTATTTTTCTTCCAGAGGAGGGAGAAAATTTTAGCAGGAGAAAACTGATATATAAAACTTGCTGCATGAAGGCAGCTGCTCCTGGAGCAAGGCCAGCTGGGAATTTGAGGTTTCAGAAAATGTCCTAGGATATACTAGTTTTTACACTGTCCTGTAGATAAACCTGGGTGGTTTTAAACTGGCTGGTTTGTAACTGTCTTGTAGCAGCAGTAAGAAGCTTAATTTGGGGCTGAACAGCCAGAGTAATTACCCTACTTTTGGGATGGGTTTTGCAAAGTGCACAGAGCTTTGTAGCTATCTTGCTATTGCCATCAGGCCAACTTTTGTAATGCTGTTTAGAGTAGTTCCCTGCTTGCTGCAGTGATATTTTTGCCATGCAGACAGATGTATTCTGAACTGGCTGGTGGCAGCTTCTGAACTGCAGCAAATTGGATGTAGGGCATATGAGAAACTGGTTTTATCTGACTGCTGGTGACTTTTAGGACTTTAAACTGGACTGCTTCAGAACAAGCTGGAAGTAAACATGAATCCCAGGCATTTTGGTGTTGCATCAGAGTGCACAGAGGGAAGGCTACCTTTAGACTTTGCAGGCAGGCATCACAACCTGAGGTGCCTCTTGGTGACAGGCTAATCTCTTCCCTTCAGGCCCTAGATTTGTCCCAAGCAGATGAGCTGATACCTGTCTATTTTGATAACATACTTCGAGATCTTCTCATGTGAGGTCCAGGTTCCTTTTTGTAAGCTTTTAAAATTAGTTTCCCGAAACAAATTTATATAAAAGAGGAAATTAGTTTAGTACATAACCAACTAACTGCTGCATGTATGAAAGATGGAAAGTCAAATGGAAAACGAAAAAATTACTGCAATGTTTTTCACCTTTTTTCCTTTTGAAAGCTTTAAAAATATTTTTGAAAGTGAAGTTGTAGATAAAGCCCCACTTTCCCTCTTCCCAGAATCCTTAATTATGGCTACCTGCTTTATTTAATTTTTCCTAGTGCATATTTCATGGCTGTTAGCAATGCTTTTATTCTCTCTTTTAATCTAAATTTGCCTTGACTCTACACATAATTCTACTTATCTCTTTCTTTAAGCCCATTAAACCATGTCGCCCCATGACCAACAATGCTGGAAGACTATACCACTATCGAATTACTGTGTCACCTCCCACAAACTTCTTAGTAAGTACTTTATAAATAATTCTAACTTTGTTTTCAGTGATGGAAGTAGTGCTACTTCTTGCTTACTCTGTGGTGGTTTTGTTTGCTTCTTTTAGACAGACAGACCTACTGTTATTGAGTATGATGACCATGAATATATCTTTGAAGGGTTCTCAATGTTTGCACATGCCCCACTAACAAACGTAAGTATATTCATTGCTACGTACGTGGTATTTGTTTGGAAAGCAAGCTGTTTCTGCCCTGAAGTAGAATTCCTCTAAAACTATGGTAAATGTATGTTACAAACATCTTGCCAGCACTGGGGACATGGGAAAGACATTTGTGCTAATGAGTCTCAGGTTTTGTCTTGACTAATTGTGGTAAGCATTGTCTTCAAACTGTGACTGCAACTGCGATGTGTATCAAAGTAATGGTTTTTTATGCGTTTCACAGTTTGGAAGTGAAATAAACCATGGAATAAATTGTTAAAACTGTTAATTGGATTTAAATTGGGTGAGGAGGTTTGTTAAGTTGAAAAAGTTTTTAAAAACAGCAACAACAATAAAAAAGGTTTTCCCTTTATTAAGTGATAAATGGACTTTTTTCAGAGATCCACTCTAAAGGGTTTTCTCTCTTCTAAAAACTTACCTAGGCATATCCACTACTTTCTAACATCTGTTCAGCTTTTTCAGGAACTAGGCAAGTTATGGTTTTTATTAAAACTTGTAGGTATTTAAAGACAACTTTATATTTTCAAAGCAAGTATAACAAGAAAAGGACATGATTGTACTTGACTGCCCTTCTTTTCCAATATAAGCTCTTAGCCATATCTGAATGAAAAATATGTGAATACTTAATTTCTGTACATTTGAAGATGTTTTTTTTGTTACCTAGATATTTCAAGAATTGTTTTTCAAATGTTGTAGGGTTTGTTTTGTTTCCTTGGTTTTATACCTATTACTAGGTACACCACCAATGCCAAAACCCAGTATAAGAATGGTTATCAGTACAGGACTGGGATGTAAAAATACTGGAACTGAGAGGCACTGAGAAGAAAGCAGATTTTTTGTGACAGTTTGCTTGCACAGTGTATATGGCAACACTTTACTTTTGGTGAGCAGGGAAAGGGACTGTAATGTTGATGAGAAGTCAGCAGGAGAGTAGAGTTCAGCCCATGGAGTTGCACTGTGAAGCAGTCCTGCCAAGTAGTGTTAACTCGGCCTTTGAGGTTCAAGGCAGATTTGTCCTGAGGCCTTACATTTTCACTTTGCAAACGTGCAAAAGAACAGTTTCATTTTACTCACATTAAAAGGGTAAAAAGACCACCTTATCTTTATAATTTGTATGTCTACTGCATGACAGGAAGGCAGAGAATTAAATATACAGAGAACAAAGAAAAACTATTCTTGTCTGACAGGAGTAGTTAGTGAAGACATTGAGTTTACTCTTACTGTAAAGTGCATGTGTGGTTTTTTTATCATTCCAAATAGGGGAGGTGATCAGCAGCAAATGATTACTTTTTTGCAGAATTGAATACAAAGCAACACTGTATTGTCAGTTCCTGTTACTAATAGGTTTAAAGACCTTGGGAAGGAGTCTCTTGCTGTATTGAGATGATTTCTGGCAACATAAAAACTGCTGTTTGAGAGACATTTTGAAACATATTTGATAAAAGGGAGGTGGCAAAGGGTAGCAAAACTAGAGATTCAAACACAAACATCTTTGAACCAAATTTCTGTAATTTGAAGTCTTAGCTTTGCACACTGTTGTAAGTCTTAAAACCGTTACTACTATTACTCAGTAATAATTGAACAGGTCAGATATTAGGGAAAATGGTTAATACCGTCATAAGAGAAATTATAATTTTCCTATTATAACTACCAAAACAATTATACAGTACCAACCACATGTTCCTTTGCTATGTATTTGCGTATGTGTGTGGAACTGTAATTCATGGAGGTTTTGGTTGTGATCATTTCTCTAAAGCATTCATTTTCTCTTCAATACAAAGAAAAATACCCCAGGCTACTGAGTTTCTGAATCAGAATAGCCTCTCCTGCTTGAACTGACATGTTAGAAAGCAAGCAAACACTCTGTACATTTTTATTTTTTTTTAAAAAGGCCTTGCTGATTTAAATGTGGCAGGTTTTCCTCTTCTTGGATTCTAAATGGGACATTTGACTTCCAAGGTTTTTTATTTTTGTATTCACATTTATATTGTACCAAATTGTAGGAAATGCAAACTGTTGTTTGGTGTAGCTCCTTAATTTATCGTACAGATACCAACAAATTTTTGTAGACAAAATAGTCAGATGTTTGACAGTGGACTGCAAGAAGATGCAAGCAGAAGATTGCACCTTTGCTAAGTGCATTGATTTCAGTGCAGCCCCAGCACAGTTCAGATATTTATTTTTGTGCTTATCAATGCAAAATAACCTTGGGTTGCCTCACTTTCACAGACTGTTGAATTGTTCTAAGATTCTTTTATGCTTGCGAGGCCAGCGAATAGTAAAACTTGCTAAGAGCTGTAAGTGTGTATGGTAAGATTAGGCATTTCTGTAGTCTTTTAGACACTTAGCATTTTTGCTTTAAAAAAATCCCATTTAAAAAAAGAAACACCTTCAGCAGTCCATGGACTTTGCAAATGAAGGAACATGTTTTTCAAGGGTGAAAAAAGGTATTAGGTGTTTGTCTTACTAGTTAGTTGAGTGAACTTCTTAGAATATTTATTGGATGAAATTAATATAAACCTATAAATTTAGCCTGAATTTCTTATGTTGTGTTGCTATGTCTTAAAGCCATATTTTTAGACAGTATAGCTAACAGAATTGGCAGTGTGCTAAAAACACCTTGCCTTCAGGTCACTGTATCAATCTGACATGTTGTGTCACCAACAATAAATTCGCCTTCAAATATACAAGTGAGAGAAGATACAGGTTTACTGAGTTTTCGTTGTTCTATGCAAAATTTAATCTCCAGTAGATGGCGTTCTTTAATCTTCCTTTACCATCCATCCTGCCAGCCCTGTGTTGTTATAGAGGTGGAGGTTAGAACTGTTACTTCTCTTGCACATACTTGTGTTCCTGTCTTTGCATGATCCCCCATAGCAGCTGTTCTAGTAAGTGCCCTTTTCAGCAGACAGTAATACCTTTGCATACAAAATTGCATTAACTATACATTTGATGCTGTATAGTTTTTCATGCTGGATTTCTATTTTCCTTTCAGATTCCTCTATGTAAAGTAATCAGATTTAACATTGACTATACAATTCATTTCATTGAGGAGATGATGCCTGAGGTAAGAAGGATAATTAGTCAAAAAGTCAGAGTGGGTTATGAGTTGTTGATATGCTTAATGGATTAAACTCTTCAGAATCCCATCTCATGAAGTGTCTAAGAGACAGGCTGTGTTCTGAACAAATGGCTGAAAAGAAACTTGTAGTCACAGGTACTAGCATAAATCCATCTACCTAGGCTATCACATATTAAAATCAAATAGTAAGAAGTGCTTATATCCATAGCTTCTTTTCATTTTATATAAGTTATATATAATATATGTCAGGTACTGTTATCTGTAAGCTGAATTAGGCATTATCCTTCTTTTACGGATGACAAAAATAAGGCATATGGAGGTGCTGGTTTGCCAGGACCACATAAGTCAATGGCAGAGCTGAAACTTAATCATGAGTTTGAAGCTCTGAAGATTGCTTATCAATCCTTAATATAAGCTGTTGCGAAAACAAATTTCCGGTGGATACAAACAAAGCACATTCAGCTCATAATCTTTTTTTTTATTACAAATTAATCCCTGGTGAAGCCAGTTTGTGAAGTAAATTGTTGCAGTGGAACAGCATGTATAGGTACAGATACACCCCTGCATATTAACTACAAAGATAGGATCGGAGTTTAATTTAGTCACATATATTTACATTTTTCTTTCTAGTTATCTCTCTTTTTGTTGCTCAACAGCATCTAAATATATGCAAGAGCCCTGAAATTCCTCAGCAAGATTAATGTGATCAAAGCAATTCATTTCTTGTTACTGTGTCTGCTATGTTGTCTCCAAATCTTGTTCTAAAACAACAAATGGTCACCAAGCAAAATAGGGACTTTGAAATCTTTTGGTCAATTGGCTACAGCACTATTTGCAGATCAGCTTTACTAATGCATTCTTGTGAAAGAGATTGTCGTGTTGGGTTTGAAATTTATGGCCGGTATCATACACAAATGTGACAGGACAAGGCGTAATGGTTTTAAACTAAACCAGGGTAGGTTTAGACTAGATATAAGGAAGAAATTCTTTACAATGAGGGTGGTGAAACACTGGAACAGGTTGCCCAGAGAGGTAGTGGAGGCCCCATCCCTGGAAACATTCAAGGCCAGGTTGGACAGGGCCCTGAGCAACCTGACCTAGTTAGCGGTGTCCCTGCTCACTGCAGGGGGGTTGGACTAGATGGCCTCTAGGGGTCCCTTCCAACCCAAAACATTCTATGATTCTATGAATTTCTATCAACCTGTGCTGACTTTAAGGAAGGCTTTTTCAGTTCCTTCATTTCTGAATGAAAGCTCTTTGATTTGGAGAAGCTGTTTCCCCACTTGATGAGAAGAATCTCATTCTTTTTTTTTTTTTATTTTATTTTGTTTCCTCTCCTTTCCTGTTGGGTCTTGAGGTCAAAATCCTCAATTTGCATTGTAGTGATGCATTGCTGTGGAAGTAATCATGATATCACAAATGGTGATTTATAAACTTTTAGTATGAACATGTAGAAAAAAGTGAATTATGAGAAGGATCCTTCTCAGAAATATGTCATCTGCTTAGCTTACTCAGGTGAAAGGGTTTTAGTGCATGGCAAATTATTGCAGATTCTTAACTTCTGCCTATAGTGTTGATTTGGACATTGACTAAAGAGTCTTCATTACAATGTTTTCTTGACAAGCCTTCTGAGGAGATCACTGTGTTGTTACAATAGATGTTTACAGATATATCAATACTGTTTCCAAAGCTCAGTGTCTAGCAGTTGGCAAATATGAAGACATGGGGTTTTTCATTGTTTTATATAAATATGCGTGAGTGGCATTATTTGTGTTGCAGTATTATATAATTATAATTCTGGTTTATTTTCTTTCCCCAGAATTTTTGTGTGAGAGGTCTTGAGCTGTTCTCTTCATATCTATTCAAAGATATTTTGGAGCTCTATGACTGGAATCTTAAAGGTAACTTTTATTAAGGGGAAAAAAAAAGACACAAAACCCCAACTAATTGCAGCTTTTGTAAGTAGGACTGTATCTTATTATGCTCTTTTGGTTTAAAAGGAAGAAGGGGGGGAGAAGCCTCAAAAGAGCAAAGTCAAATGCTGGTTTACATGAGAGGGACAAACTTCCACTTTGTTCTTCAAGAAGATGAAATATATGAGAGTTCATTAGTGTGGGCTGTTGCAATTAAAATGCACAAACTTGGCACTGTATTCTTGCAGATAAACTAAATTTCTTCCTTAATCCAAACCTATTATTTTTAATCAAACAGTAAATATTACTGTACATTTAATATTGCACAGTGTTGTATTGTGTGCATGGTATTTTGAAAGCCAAGGTGTCAGGTAAACTATCCCCTCTGTTTTTACAAGCTAACTAACAAGTTCCTCGTATAGTATTTCTCTGCAAATACTAAATACTAACTAGAAATACTAACTTACAAAGCAGTGTCATACAGACAGCCGTAGAGGGATAACATAATTAAAGCTGAATGTCAGTGACTTGACAAGATGAAAATATGTGTTTCTGTGAAGACTGACAAAGGAGAATTTCAGGGATGATCCTTCTCTTGGTCTAAATGAAAACGGACAATATCAAATTCATTTCAGAATCTGTAGGTGTTTTGGTGTCTTGACTTTGTCTACGGAGATGCACTCTGCACTTACTGCAGTTAAACAGAGGAGCGTACAAGTTTCATACGTTTTGCCTTCTTTGGTCTGATACTAAATGTATTCTGATATCAATGTTGTCTTTCATATCATTGGTTCTGATTGTTCTTTCTTTTTTAATGCCAGGTGCTTACTGGTTTTGTTTTTATTTTCATGCAAACCTTTGGATTATGAAATAGGAAATGAAAAAAACTCACAAAATAGCATCATGGAAATTACCTTGTCTTTGCTATTGTAACCAAAAAACACCCCACTAATTGGGAGGGAGCAATAAACTAGTGCTTGTGTCTGTAAGGCTTATAAGGGAATTATATAAAACAATTTTTTCTGTATCACTGTTTTAAATAAAGCTATTGTGACTTTATTAGATTCTTTTTATTTTTGAGTTATTGTAGCTTTATTTGAAATTGTCCATGTGAAAGCTTTCACTAGAAGTTGTTACTCTGTTCCTCTCTGTTGTGCATTTTGTTATTTTTCTGATTGAAACTTAGGTCCTATCAAGTGTAATCACTGTTCATTGATTTCACCTGTGGCAGGGTTGCCTTTTTTCCTTCTTTTGCAAATACCTTACTGTTTGTAAATATTTGCTTATTTTCTCATGTTTAAGGGCCTTCACTTGAAAATGATTCTATTTGCTGCCCCAGATTTCACTTCATGCCGCGATTTGTGAGATTTCTTCCAGGTAATGTTTGTATTATGTAGCTTTATGGAAATTAGATCTAAAAACCCAAAACAACCCCCACAAACCCCCCAACTCCCCCCCCCCCCCCCCAAAAAAAAAAACAAAAAACCACCAAAACCCAAAAACCTTATTGCAAGTCAAATGGTTCAGTCTGTGTAGCGATGTGGTGCTTCCATCTGAAGCTGGCAGTGCTTGCTGGCAGTGTGGATGGTTTACTCATAACTGAGGTTTAGATGGGCAGGTCAAGTCTCATTTCCACCTTTTGTCTGTGTTGTGGTGATTTTAGGCATCATTTTTAGGTGTCATCCTTGTTCTGCCCTGCAGTGGAGCTGTGGCACTTGAGGAGTGCTATTACCTAATTTCACATATGAAACTGAATTTAATGTCCCCTCTGCTCTTCAGGATACAGTGTGATTTCTATTAAAAATATTTATTGAAATATTTATATTAAAATATTGTTAAAATATTTATATTAAAATTCTTGATACGCAGTTTTGAGGGTCAGTGTGATTGGCACATGTTGTTCTGATTGTTTCTTAATCTTAATGCAAGCTTAGACCTTGCAGAAAACAGTGGAAGGCAGAAAAACACCATTCCAGTGCAATCCAACTCTAGCCTGCTAGCCAAGGACAAGCTTCGGTGGTGAGCATTATGCTTGTTTTGAGTGAACAGCTTATGCAGGCATTTAACACATCCTAAGATACTAGGACAGACTTTCAGTTGACATAAATGTCATGGCTCTATTGAAAATGTGTCCTGCTGAGATCCTGCAAGTGATTGCTCCAGAAGGGTTGTGTGGACAGGAGGATGTATTTCAGCTGCTGGACTGAGGGTGCAGATGAGACATGGAACAATCTTCATCAAGAGAGATGTGGCCTGGAGGTGCTCTCTGCTCTGGGCTTTGAAACTTAGTTGGGATATTAATTATAGCTGTGGCTAAATGAGGTTTGGCTCGTTACTGTGGAGAGTACTGATGGCTAGATGACTATATTCCTAATTGTTGTTCCTTCCTGGATACATAACACTGTTCAATCAGAAGCAGAGCTCTGAGGCTTGCTAGCAAACATTTGATTTGGTTCTGCTGAAGCAATTTACAAAATAAGCCATCAAGCCACATGTGGCTGATTAACTTGACCTCATCACAAAATGAGAACATGTTTGACCTGCCTGGTTTGTGTAGCTTGAGGGTGTTTTCCTGTTAGTTTGGGGGTTTTATATTCTGATTTGTTTTATCCTTGTTTAGAATTCAACTCTCTCTGCTGGATTGTTTACTGATAGGGAGAGATAAGTCTCTAAACCATGTATTCCTCTGTGCTTCCTCTTTAAGTTTCCCAGCCTTCTAACTCTATAAAAACATCTTTTTCCTGATATTTCTGCATATATAGTTGCCTTTTAGCATCTTTATGACAGACTTGGTTTTAATCAAGTTTGTATTTCGTATTGATTATTTTTTGAGATATCCTTGGAGATTTTTAATTTCCAGAGTGTGGGAATCTATTTCCTTCAGGTATGTTTGCAGAACTTTATTTATCTATGTCTAATCAAAAAAGATATATTGGTGCAACTGATCTCCACATATCTATCACCTGTCTCTTTAAATATAGAAATGAATTGCTGATTTCCCATCCCCTCTATTTTTCTTTCTTTCTTATTTTTCTAACGTGGTCTAAAAGTACGAGGTTTGGGTATGTCAGGTTTTCTATGTGGATTACTTAGAGACAGGCCTTGGGGTAGCTCTAAGCTTTGAGCTAATCATGCTGGGTTTACTGAGTGCCAGAGCCGCATAGCATGCAGAATAGGTACTGTATTGTATTCACTGTCATAGATTTTTATGACTATAAATATATTAAGAGAGTAAAAGACTAGAAAAAAACATTTGAGGTTCCAAGTACTGCATGTTCTGACCCAGGAAAGGTCAGGTCTCTAACTACTGTTTAGCACAGCTATCTATACCAACCTGTACCCTTCCCGTCCATGGTCTTTAGTGAGTAAGGCTACGCTTGTTTTTTAGTGATTGTTGAACATGGGCTACCTCTTGCATAATAGTATAATCTAGTTGTTGACAAAGACAAAAGTCTTGTAAACTGAGTCTCCCTTTAATTTGAAGGAAAATGTTGCACAGTTAAAAATCTTCCCCTGTGGCTATTTTCTGTTTCCAGTGAGGTTTGGGGTGTATTTTCCTCATTTAAGATTCCCTCTTGGGGTTAGAATGAGGTTAATTGTTCTAAGAGGCCAAGTTATATCATTCCCTTTCATCTTTTCTGTACCATAGTGCTGTAATCCCAGGCATGCTTGTTCCCTGGTGTCTCTGGTAGAGGACATCATCTTATGCAACCCTGCTGTTATGCAGCAATTCTGCAAGCCTTTTTCTGTGTGCCTGGGATCACATTCCTTGTGCTGTGGAATAATCCCTCATATTGCTCTAAGGCTTTACTTCTGGTTTTTCTTTATTCCCCTTTTTTGTGTGTAGCAGTAGAGAGAATGTACTCAGTGGCAGGACCAGATTGCTTCTGCTCCCTGGGTAAGGGAAATCAACATTTGTGCTCTGTGTGGATGAAACTTGAAGATGCCTCCATACCTACAAACTAACACCCTGTTGTTGAAGGCGGGGTTAGAGATGTGTGTGTCAAAATTAAAGCACTGTAGTAACACGTCTATCTCTAATCATATAAGCGGATGTAGTGAGTTTGAATAGTCAGTGTTTTCTGAGTAGTGGTCCATCAGGACCATCACTTGCTCATCTTTTCCTGTTTGCATCTTCACATCTGTAACTGGCTACCTGGAGCTAGTCAGATGTTTATTATACTGCCTTCCTGTGTTACAATCAGCCTTTGCTGTGCATGTGTCCTCGGGTCTCGGAAGTACTTAGCAGTTTTCATGTGCCCTTGATTCATTTAGTGGCAGAAGAAGGCATGAGGCTCTTTAGTCTTCATTACTGCAGGTACAGCATGTAAGGGTTACAGATAAGTTTAAAATGCAAAGATAACTTGCTACATTCATCCAGAAGTATCCCATAAAATTTTGAGTGTTCTTTAAAAAAGCTGCATAAATGGCTAAAGGCTTTTTTTAACTACCCTTGTAAAAAGAATGATAAAAGTGTGAAAAGGAAGACATAACTGGACAATGTAACTGATTGTTCTGCCTACTCATTTTAAAGTTTTTTCAGGCAATTTAGAAACTTCAGCTTTACAGTATGATGAAACTGTTACTCTGGCTATCATTACCGTTATTGCTTCCAGTTTAGCAAAGTGTTTATGCATGTGCAGTATTCATCAATAAAACATTTGCCTTCATATTTGTCAAGTCGCTTAAGCATTTTGCACTTTATTTTGCTCATCCAAATATTTTATGTGTTCTGCATATTTTCTGTTTTACTCATGCTTTAGGAGTGAATATCTGAAATGTATTTTATTTATTTATTTATGTTTTTAAGATGGAGGAAAAGAAGTACTCTCGATGCACCAGATTCTTCTCTACTTGTTACGATGCAATAAAGCTCTGGTGCCTGAAGAGGAGATTGCCAACATGCTTCAGTGGGAAGAACTGGAATGGCAGAAATATGCAGAAGAATGCAAAGGGATGATCGTTACCAGCCCTGGCATGGTAGAGCAAATAATTCTGATTTATGAACAACCCAGTGACATGTACATGTCTTGTTTCAGGGAGTCTGCTACAGACTGAATTGGAAAGGGAAAAGATGACGAGTGATGGTTGCAGATTGCTTTAGGAACAGTTCATGGACTTTTTCCAACCCTGGGAAGAATTGCACCCTCTGCTGCTCTACTGAAGGGCAGATTTCCACATGAGCTCTGTTTCAATGTGCATATTATAAGGAATGGCTATATTTTATGTATGTGAAACTGTAGTTTGCTCCTCTGCGATTTTCTTAGACAGTCTTTAGGTGCGTGATCTTACTCTCTTTTCCCTGACACAGGAACAGAGAATTAGTAATTATTTTCTGTTTTCTTTCATCTTCCTCTTTTGACCCCCTAGCTCTGTTTAAAATGCTCTATCCAGATTCTGCCCTGAATATGGAATAGGTGTTTTCTGCCTATGTGGTTTTTTCCACATTGTTTCTATGTTGCTCTCACTCACACTGAGGAATTTTGTGTACTTTAATGAATGCATCCATTAATTTCCAGTGCCAAGCTTGAAACCCCTATGGCCTTATTATTTTTGGAACAATTAGTATTTTAAAGCATATGTTCTCTGAAACAGCTCGTTTCAACTCCAGTGTTTATGTGAACTTGGCCCATTTTTCTGACTTCCACATTTAGGAAATGTGGGTCACAAGAATAGAACATGTCCATTAAAAGCTGCAGGGTTCTGTTTGCATGGTTTGGTCAGCATCACAAAGTGGTATCTTGGTAGTAGAGGCATGTTTTGGACTGCTGTGCAGCTTTCTCAGTTGTAATATCTTTCTTTCTCTGACTTCATTGTCCAGCTTTGCTCATAGCTCAACTTTTTAGTTTCTCCAGAAAAAGTGTGACTTGGTATTACGCCTAAGGGGAAATTTGGTTTGCTAACTGAAAAACCTGTCCCCAGACTGCAGCCAAAGTGACTTCCTAAATATATTTTTCAAGTTCATGTAAGCTTTGTAAGCTAATCATAACTTGGGCAGGATAATTTACTTTTCCCTTGATTTCATTGAGTGCGTTCGTGCTGGCTAAAGCGTTCTAGACCAAAAGGAAAACAAGATCATCTGTGGGAACATGAAATACAGAATACACGTGAACTTTCGCTGTGGAATATTCTGCCTGAGCTGGTTAAAACTGAGCACTAAACCAGAATCTCGTAATAGAAATTGTTAGACAGTTTGTGAGTGGTAGTGTTAATTTTGAGATTTTGTGTGATTTCTACTGACAAAACTTGCATTCTACGAGACAGTGTTTTTAGAGATGTGTGTGGACATCAAAATATGTAAGCATTAAAGAAATCTGCAGCACTTTGAAACGTTGTCATGTTATAATGCCATCATTAGAACATGTTTTTTCTCTCAAGAAGATTGCAATGACTTTCTTCTTAGTTTGTGGATTTTTTTCTGTTCATTGCAGCATATTCTATTGAGTGTGAAGTAAGTGAAAAATAGACTGTGAAAGTATTTTCTACGCATTTTACAATGTTAGAAGATAAAACAGTTCTGTTAGAGACAATGTGAAACTGTTTAGAAAATGACAGCTCTTCAATTCAATTTTATCCACTTGACACAACAAAGTAAAACCACTGAATTTTATTTTGCTGCTTTCCTCCACAACATCACTTCAGAAATAATAATTTGTCTTGTGAGCAGATCTAGGTTTTATATTTGTGTTTTATTTTTTTAAAAGTGAGGTGTATATATGCATGATGGAGGAGGGACAAAAAATTGATAGGAATATAAATCTCATTTACTTAAACAACTAACAATAGTTCAGCATTATTTAAAATAATGTAATTTATTCGTCTCATTAGTTCAGTGAAAGTTTCTGTTGGAATAGATTTAGAGGTTCACAAATTTTAATCCTCTAATACTTCACACTTTCTAAAAGATTACTGCTTTTCTCACTAGTACAAATATGTATGTATTTTAACATACTTTTGTACTACATTTGCATGCAATCTCATCATGTTTTCTAATATGAGCAGAGCCTTGACTGATGAGGTTTGGAGTAGGAAACAAAGATAATGGACCTTTGTGCTGTTAGAATTAGTTTTCAATGAGATTTTAAAAGCAAGGCTGTGATTATTGGGTGGTGTCTCACAGCACTTGTAAAAGAACACAGGGATAAAAATCTGGAAGAGCAGCATTGCTTATGTCCTGTCTGCTGACGTGCAGTTTAAACTATAGGTTTCTGTATGGTGCTGTTTGTTCATTTAACCTTCAGAAACAGCAGCAGAGAGGAAGCTGAAGCTTCCTGCTGCAGGAAAAAAGCACAGCCTAGCTGCTCCCCTCTCGTCACCGTCAGAGATGGAACAGTTGTGGCTAAGTCTTAAACAAGGAGTTCTTTTGTCCTGGTTGTTACCAGGCACCTGTGAACAGCTCTGTAACTGAGGGCAAAACTCAAAGGTGGTGGCATATGAATAAAGAGGAAGAGTCTGGGTCTGAGGGATCCTGAGGCCGCACGTTTCACACAGGCCCTTGGAAGCTCTTTTCCATTTCGCACTTTTGAGGATCAGATTGCTTCTGTTTAAAGGTCTAAAATGTCAAGCATTTGAATAGGAAAATATTCTCTGTAATTTTTTAAAAATATATGAATTAGAATTGGTGTATTGAGTATAATTATTGTTTCATATTCTGTTAATCATATTTTGCCACATTGGCTCTCCAGAGGAGTTGTTGTGTAGCAAGGCTGCTTTCTTGAGAGGGGCAGAGATGGGAGAAGTTCCTCAGTTTCAATGCTAGGAGAGGGGAGAAGCAATGAACAGCTTCTGTGAAAGATAAAAACTTTTCAAATTGGCTTTATGCAAACCCCAGAAAAATGGCTAAACTTAAATTTCAGGACTTTAAGCTCTGGTTTAGAGAACAACATTCGGCCTGCTACAAATCCTTCACATGCTTTTCATTAGAATTTGTTGTCTTAATCCCTTTTTATTGGAAGTGCTGTGGGGAAAACCCTTTCTCTTCCTTTTTCCTTTTCTCTTTCTCTTTTTTTTTTTTTTTTTTTTTTTTTAACTGGGCAGCATGAGCTAATTAAATTAAAAATTTTTATTTTTGCCTGTTTTTGGCTGGGGAGTTGTACCTTTATGTCAGTCATCATGTCCAAAGGGAAGCCGATAAGCATTTTTCCCTTGGAAAATGTTTCTCTATCTGAATGCCAAGTTTTAAGTAAGTTTTCATTATTCTAGAATAGATTAGAAATGTGACCACCTGATGAAGCTTACTTTTATTTCTAGAATTGGCTTTGCTTATCCATGCAGAAAATGATTCTTTTGAACAGTTCTACTAAGGTGGTTTGAAGGGTGAAAGCTTTGTTCTTGACATAGTTTTTATTGTTTTGTGAAGGGAATAGTGGGAGCTGGTTTTGAAACTCATCTTTGAAAAAAATCACAATACTAGATTAGAATTTTTGAGATACAGGTAACTAGAAGTAATGCCCTCTTTCTGAAACCTTAGACAAGCAGAAAGTATTGGCCTCATCCAGCTGACTGCAAAGTGGGGAGTAGGCAGGCACATAACAAAGCAGATTGCCAGGTAATGGAGAAAATGTTTACTTGGAGACAAACTGTGCACCTTCAACTGAGTTTTTAAATATGTTAGATAAGTGATCGAGATCTGTGTAAGCAGCATGTCTTCTACAGCGAAGTGCAATTACTCATTTTCTGTGTTTTTAGAGGTGAAGTGAAAGTTGCCTCCTTCTACACTGTCCTTTTTAACTAGGAAAAGAACTTCTGTTTTGAAGTGTAAAAAGGACAAAAGTCCCCTCATTAGACAAGACTGTATTCCTCATTGTACACATCGGCCTAGGAGCCTTTTCTAAGAGTAGCATTACATGTTTTTTTAATGCTGTTTAGTCGATGTGATTGAATGGATCTAATTATGGCTTCACTTGCTTTGGAAAATCAGGAACAAAACTAAAATTAAAGAGGTAACCTGATCTTAGCAAACTACTTGGGCATGTGGGAGCTTGGATGCCAGAATGCTGATCCTGATTTTACTTCCAGTGTGATGCTCGAGCAAAGAAAGTTGCTTTAAGTTCTTGGAAATAATCAAACTGTAAATTTCCTGACCTGTAAAATGAAAATTAAAAGACTTCCTTTTTTCACTGGGAAAGCTAAGTCAATTAACTTTGTTTCATTCATTGTAATTGCCAAATATTTATTATAATATTAATGATTAGTTTTATGTGTATTTTAATAAGGTTGGAATATTGCTGCTTCATGGTTCCTGGATAGTGTAGGCTAGAGGCAGTAAAGTTTCCATGGAACTGCTGTCAATTAAGTATATATTTTTGTTTTCTCCTAGAAACCCAGCTCAGTCCGTATTGATCAACTGGACCGCGAACAGTTCAATCCTGATGTAATTACTTTCCCCATTATTGTCCACTTTGGGATACGACCTGCTCAACTCAGTTATGCTGGTGATCCTCAGTAAGATGCTTTTCCTTCCATCTTTTAATCAGAAACTCGTTACTGTTGTCATTTGTGGCTTAAATAGGGCTTGTTTATGTGCTTATATTGAGTCCAATATAAAGCTTAGTGCTTACGGCATTGAACACTAGCTCTTGTGAATTAGAGAATATAAGGTAAGGTTTCTTTCTTCTGGTATAGTTCAGGATCTGCTGAAGTAAATGTGCATGCATGTGCAGTATGAAATTTTTTAACCTGAGAACAGCTCTTCTAGGTCAGACCAAAGGTTCCTTAAGCTCCACGTTATTTCCCTGAGAGGCCAGTTGCAGGTTTTTAGAGAGAGAATAATGTAACAGGAAAGCAGAGGGGGAGAGATACTTTCCCAGGCTTCCAAAGATCTGTAAGTATATGGACTACAGAGCTACAAGATGTATTTAGATCATTTTGTTTAACAGCCCTGAATGGACCTTCCTTCTCTAAATTTCTCAAATCACTGTTTGAATCTTTTGATGCGATTGACAGGGACAAAATTCCAGGTGGTCGCTTCTGCCGTACTATTGTGCATCATATGAAAAAGGACTGACTTTTGTTTCAGAGCTGTTACTTGATCATTTAAATCGACGTTCTTCAGGTCTTACGTCTAATAAGAAAGAATATAGCCATTTTCTGTTTGCTTACTTCATGACATTTGTTTCTTGCACCCTGCCATATCCTGCTTAGTTATCTCTTTCTATGCCTTGAAGGATCAAGTCTACATACTATTTCCTAGCTTGGAAGCTGTTGTGTCCATGCCACTTTTCTCTGTACCTTTTATATCCGTTACTGAGTTTGGGAGGAATGTAGAGAAGGAATGGAGAGGAAATCAGAACTTTAGGCAGAGCAAGAAATACTGTTTCCCTGTTGATTCGTGTAGTGGCATAAAAGTGATTGCTGGATTTGTTCACAATTCTTCTCTTAATTTCTGACAGTTTCGGGCAACTCTTCCAGTGATTTGGGGATCTGTTTTCTGAATGATGACAGACAGTATAGAGCCCATCTCTTGTGCATGTATAGTTAATGTCTTTTTCCTCATGCATTTTCTTCCAGTGTCTTTTAAGGACACTGAATTTCACCTGCAGTTCTGAGGCCAAATCAGTCACATGTGCATTATTATTCTACAACTTCTTGCTGAGAATTTTAGGTTTAATATGGTGGGAAGAGGGAAGACTGAATGCTTATCCAGATAATGACATATTTTCTCTGGCTTTGAGCGTGACTTCTAATCCTCATCATCTTTTAGTTTTCTTATCCATAAAAAGAAAATAATTATTCCAAAGAATGTAAGAACCACCTCTATTTTGACGCTGAATTTCTAAATTTATGAAGTTCTACTAACTTGCATTGAAAAAGATATAAAGATACAAAAATTATTCTTCCCACACTTTTTAGTTTTAACTTTCTTTAAATTTTCATAGCTTCTTCCCCCCCCCCCCCCCCGAGCTGCTTACAGAATTTAGGCGTGCTTCTTTTTATCAAAGTAACAAAGCAGTTTTTGTGAAAGACCTCTGGTGCCATCATAAATCTCAGACTTAACTCTGGTCTATGTGTGAAACAGGTAATGCCCAGAAAAGATTTTCCTCTAGTGTTTCTCTTCTTTATGAGGTTCTAATACAGAGGGTTTTTTTGTTGTAATCTGTTCATTAATTCTCAAACTTAAGCACAGTAACAGAGCTTGTTCCACCCATATTAATATGAGTAGTAAAACATATTGTAGATCATAGTTTCAGATTCTTGTTTCTGGGTTGAAACCTCCTCATGGCATTTGGCATTTGTTTTGTGGTTGGTTGATTTGTTCATTAACTAATTTTTCTTCTTTCGATGGGGATTTGTCGAAAATAGATGTGCCATTCTGCAGATTGCAGAAATGCAGAGAACAGAGCATAAGAAAAGTCTATGGATTGATCATTTCAGATGTGTCTGTAGACTCAAAATATCAGCATCTCTAGAGGCAGAGAGTATATATTCAGGAATGCTGCAGAGAGACAGCTATGGAGAAAATGCCAATAAGAAAAGATCTGTTTGTGTGCCTGTGAATGTGGGATGCTGGGAGGTTTATGAAATAGTAAAAGAGCTGCTGCTTCATTTACTGCTTTGTCACTAATGTGGTAACTTCCTACTAAAACTACTGCTCTAAGTTGGTGCTGAGGAGGATCTTCTTTTCTAATGTAAATATAAAAGAAAATAAATTACTTGGGTAAACTTCTCCCTCTGTCCTGTTAATTCCCTGCTTCTTATTAAAAGTCTGGTTTACAGGTTTTCTTGAAAAATCTCTACAGAGGTGATACTATTTTGAAGATAGCATTGTTTCCTAACACAAGGTCCATGTCATGATTCTCTTGGTCGCTCCTCCCGTAGAAACTTTTGAACCTGTTAGTCAGTTCAGCTGAATATAGCAGTGCGATGTTGTCTACAAATGGAGTGAGTTCTTACAGGTTTTGTGAAAATCTGTGGTAGATCAGAGAGGCTCCCGCTGAGGAGAAAGTTCTGCTACTGAAGTTGATGTGTATGTCATTAGACATGCCCAAAATATGAAAAGGGGATACGCTTGGAGAAAACCAGAAACCTTAAGTATATGCTAACCATAGAGAAAAATTGACTTGCTGTTTCCACTCAGCACAAACCTGTAGGCAACGAAACTTATTTCACTATTGCAGAAAGATGTCATGTTGCACATGACTTGTAGAGCTTTTCCTCATGTGCTTCACTGAAATGTTTCAGCCAGCCTAAGGACAGACGCTTCTTGGGAAAGGTTACTGCTGCTTTTCTGTGAGTGATAGGTACGGCCTGTGGAGAAGAGGGAGTTTTCACTTGTCTGAATTGACGTGTCATGCTGCAGGCAAGTCTTTTCAGCATGTGGAGGTGGCCCTTTGGAGAGGACAGCTGGGTATCTGGGAAACTTGGATTCTGCCCTGAGCTCTGCTGTTCACCTCACACTGCACACTAGTGCCTCCTCTCTGCTGCTGTGTCCACCCCGCCGGAACAACTGCAGAGACACTGTCACCTCTCTTGGAAAGTGCTTTGAGATTCCTTTCTGGAGCAAAAAGGTGCTTGTAGATAATCTGTGTGTATATGAGTGCATTATTAGCAGCAGCCAGTGTGTTCATAAGGACAAAACGTGAGAAACTTCTGTTTTATCAACCAAAATAATTTGTTTTCTGGTTTTGTCCTTCAGATACCAAAAGCTGTGGAAGAGTTATGTGAAGCTGCGTCACCTGCTGGCTAATAGTCCCAAAGTCAAACAGGCTGATAAACAGAAATTATCACAAAGAGAGGTATGCTGGGTATTCCTATAACTGATAATTGAGCACAGTAATTCAGGATGGAATAAAGCCATATCACTGCCCTGTTTATGGAAACAACAGAAATCCTTCACAAAGGATTTTATTTTGAGGCTGTTAACACTGATTTTACTTTTATCTTTGCTTGTTAGTGAATGGGTTTTGTTTCCTTTTTTCAGCTGTCAAAGCTGCAAGTTTTTTACCCAATTATAGAAATGATCATTATAGAACTGTAACTTCTTTATAGCCATTGCCATTAATGGTTTCAAGAATTAGCATAGAGAAGGACTTTTTATTTCAGAGTGCACTTTTAACTGGCTCATAATTTTAAACATTTTTCTTCTAAGATAAAAACTGCCACACTTGTGCATGGTTTTAAACTGTAATTTATTAGGCAGTCTTAGTGACATTCCTTAAGATCTTTAAGTCAAAATCATCTGGTTGTTGTTACTTTCAGTAATCTTTAATGACAAATGAGGTATTTGTTGAATTTTTGTCTTTTCTCTTTTTTTTTCCCCCCAAAGTGATGAGCAATAAGCATTTCCAAAGTGCAGATACTCAACCAATTGGGGATTAAAATCAGAAAAATAAAATCACCTAAATATAGACTAAAGCAGCCTATTCTCGGTTATTTATTTTTTTTAAGATCTTGGGCTGAAGCTTTGAATTTGTCTGGTGCATGTCTACCAGGCGCTATTAATTGAACAACTTACACAAAGAATACATAGAGAAGAAATTAACTTCTTTAGTAATGGCTGGAATTTAATTAAGTGGTGTTCTATTTTTATTTATTGATTAGAAACCCCAATGATTCATAGAATAATAGAATATCCTGAGTTGGAAAGGACCCATGAGGATCATTCAGTCCAATTCCTGAGTCTTCCTCAGTTTGCTAATTGTGTAGCTTTGGTTGCAGTAAATGTTTGATACGTTTGACATTGCACCTGGTTTTTATTATTATTGCAAAGCATAGTATGCTGTTGCATGAGCAAGAGTCCTAGTTCACATTTTGTTCATGCTGATATAAAATAAGCCCTTAGCTTTCTTACTTGTAACTAGGAAAACCCACAATGTTGTGACTTAACTGTGCCATAGTTGTAATAGAAAAAAATTTTTGTCCCTATAGGAGATGATTTTGTTTGCTACAGCTTTCTACACTCAAAGCAAGTAGAAGGGAAGACCATTGTTTTATGGGCATCCTTTCATTAGGGGCTAATGGATGACTTATTTTTAAATTGTACTGGATTGAATGTAGGGGGCTGATTATGTTTTGCTTCAAAAGATAAAATGCTCCTTTGGTATTTATCACTTACTGTGTCGTCTGCTGATTTTTGTTTCTAGACCATATTATCTAGGATAATGGGTTTATCAAGCAGTTGTCTGTCATCTGAGGCACATATGGGGCTGAAGCAGAAGCTTTATGTGAGGATAACCTGTGCATTTTGCCAATGGATGTGTCAGTAACTTAGAAGGAGCTGTAGGGCTGCATCTGACTGGTGCATGGGCTTTTAAAGATTATGAATCATATATTATGAGTAACACTGGAGTGCTCCTGAGCCAGTCAGCCTGAAAATACATCTAGGTCTAGCAAACACTAGCACCCATCTCAGAAAACACCCAGTGACACAGCCTTGAAATGCAAATTTTAGGCAATGCACAAGACGTGCGGTGCTGTAAGCATCTCTATTCCCTCTGCCATCGGTCATTTGCTACTACGAGATTGTATGATGTTATTATTTGTGACAAGGTCGTGCTTTGGGGGCTTTATTCCTCTAACCTAACTTTGAGCATTTACAGCAGCTGCATAAATTGGGACCTGAAGGCTCACTTTGAAGTCAATGGAGAGAGAAATGCATTTTTTGAAGCCATTAATCCCCCTTCATTGAATATAAAAGGAACCAAGGCTAACTAGCCTCCTACCCTAGACGCCTCAGTATTGAGGTGTTTGAGGTTTGATGAATCCGCATCTGGATAGGTGCGCCTCTTGGAACCACTCTGTGAGTCTCTGCAGAACAGAAGACAGAGCTCATTCCTGCCCACAGATGCTCACAGGCTTCAGACTGGAAGCTGGGAAGAGATGGCTTTGAGCAAGTGCCCTGTAGTGAAAAGGAGAGGGAGGATGGGTTGCAGCTTTGAAAAGTTTTGTGTTTCTGAAGAAGGAAGAGCACTGAGGGAGTCTTTACCGTTAGTGCATGCTGTGTGGGGAGCTTGCATACCCTGGGGGCTTTGTAGTGTTGGAACCAGGAGATCCTGATTCAGGGGTGACTTATTTTAGCTGGTTTTCTTTCATTCCATTTTTACAGAAAATATTTTCTTTTAACAATTCTGTCAGAATATTTTAATGATTCTGTCCCTCTTGTAGCTTCTAGAGACAAGTAAACTGTTTGCACAACACCAAGCAGCCAGTGATCAAGGCAAAACATATGATTTTTTTTTTTGGTACATTTAATTGAAATAATATTGGTAGATTTCATCATAATAGGCTCCAGGACTACTCAATGCTGACCCTTTTCCCAGACTGGGAGTACTGACAATGTTGAACAGGAACTATTATGAAGTAGGCAAGATCACAAAACAAAGTCCTAGTTTTACTTAGTCTGTTTTACTGAATGCTTCAGACCAGGAGTGCTCATGGTGACAAGCTTGAATGAAGAGGTTGTTTTGCACACAGGGTAAAGAAGGTGCTTTCATTATAAGGGTCTTGCTTGCTTATGTATCCTCTCGGATGTATGAGTTGGACTTATTTGTTCTGTCATTTGCAGTAAAAAATGTAGTCACCTCTGTTCTCAGTCTACCAAAATCCTCTGTCTACACTGTACTCCAGCATGTCTACCTCAGTCTGTGGCTGGCAGTTACAAGATTTGGCCTAGTCTTAGAAACTGCTCACCAAAAGTGAATGTTAAATGCGTATTGTGAATGCACTCATGTGTGCATTGTTACTGCTTCATTGTAGAAAGTTCCTCACAGGAGCTCTGTTCTCTCCCTGTCTAGGAAGCACTGCAGAAAATTCGTCAGAAGAACACAATGAGACGTGAAGTGACCGTAGAGTTGAGTAGCCAGGGATTCTGGAAAACAGGAATACGCTCTGACGTCTGCCAGGTGACTAAACCTCAGAGGTGTCTGATGCATTTTCTTTCTTGGTAGCTGCCATCTACCTCTTGCAAGGGTTTGCTGTGATTCTAGGCTGAAGAACTAAACGGAAATTAATACCTTTGCCTCAATAAGACCTGTTGATTTAGGGAACTATTGTAGTGTCCTGCCCACCCCCTCTACACACAAAAAAAAGTTATTTTAAAATTTTGGGGGTTTTGCCACTGGTTGATTAGCACAAGGGAGAAGGGGGCAGGAATGGCCAGATTGAGGCTGGGGGTTAGACAGATGTTGAGTCTACTGTGGAACTCCAAGGGCTTATTCATCCATCAGTTGGGTTGGTTTTAGATATTTTTATTTTAATATGTTTTTCTATTTAGATATTTAAAAAAAAAAAAACCAAACCCAATTTTACAGTGAAGCATGAAGAAATATCTTTTTACTTGAAAGAAAAGAAAGGAAAAAAAACCCACCACAACTAACTTTTGGATTAAAACCCTCAGTAGGAAGACATCTTTCAGATATTCTTTCATACGCATGACATCTCCAAGGTACGGATCTCTGCCAGATCCTATTCTGAAGCAGTTGACAGCTGCCAGCTTTGAGATGTGATAAAAATAAGTGCAATTTTTATATAATATTGTATTAGTAAAAATAAAGTAATTATAACAGCCAATAAATATACTAGAGGTATATTTGCATCACTTTTTTAGCTGTTGTTTTAGAGATGTTATTTAAGAATTAAATGCTTACAATTTAATATTAAACTTAACAGCATGAAGTATAAACTTCGGGCGTTGCTAGGCAAAGGTATAGGTAGAAATCCCATTGTTATCTTAGAAGTCTGGTAAGGCCAAAGGGGAAATTCTAATGGGAGAGAAATGCTAATAACTAAAATTGCTTTTCTTCTCTCTGAATCATTTCTTGTGACTCTACTATTGCTTCTGAAATTGAAGTAAGTGAATAGTGGAAGAATATCTTCTCACGTAGCTGAGGAAAATTACAACCATTTTCTAATTTTTTGTTGTGAACTGTATTTTTACAGGTTAAGTAAACAGTGTAAATTTCTAATTTAGGAGCTTTGGAACAGTTCTGTGTTACTTATAATATCTTCCGTGATTCATCTCTTAATATGGATATTCTTCTGGATATTCCTGGTTTGTTTTGTTGTTGAAGGAGAGCAAAACACCAAAGAACGATGAAAGTAAAGCTGTTTAATGTTTTTGTGCCCAACTGCAGCCATAACATCTAAATCAGCCAGTTCAGGTATGAAGGTACTTTGATTTGATTTCTTTGAGAGGCCAGGTGTAGGGAAACTGTAAAATGAAAGATTGCTGCTGTTGCTGCATGCTTTTTCCCAGATTAAAGATGACTAAAACTAAATGCACATAAATCAACTCTGTGGGCAGAACTAAAGTGCAGTGATATAAAATTAATGCTTTTAAAAGCATTGCCATTTAGAAGATTGAAACTCTTTTAAGTCACTCTGATAGCTTATAGTTGCCCTAAGTTCCATGTAGCAGTAATGATACTGGTCTTTGCAGTCTGAGAAATGAACTGCTTGGAGGAGGAGGAAGAAGGGCAAATGAAATGTTCCAAAAATATAAAATAGCCATTTTCTGCCTGGCTTGCTTGAAGTTACCTAGTAGATGAAGTACACTACTTGGCCACTAAGCTAGGCATCACTTACTACGCAGCCTGGCAGGATGGGGCCATGCTGATAAGATACCACCCCCATCCCATCTCCACCCCCCACACCCATCATTGCCTGTACTGTTGCTGGTGTGCCCTGAAGAGCTGTGTTAAGTGTTCAGGGCGAGGAGAGAAATGATGCATTTCAAAGTATTTCAGCTTACCTGGTGGTTCTTAGTAGCTTCAGATCAGGAGCATCTGCCAGCCTGGGAGTGGTGGCACTAGCTGGGGGCACCTGAGAGAGAGTCCCTACCTTGCCATGCCAGCTGCAGCAAGAAAAGAACATGCAGCATAGCTAAAATCATATCTATATATATTTTTTTTTTAAAAGAAAGAAGTTAATTGTATGTTTATAACCAGATGCAAGTACCAAGATTATGGGATAACTCCTGCGGCCATATGGTTTCAGGAGCCTTTTTTTAATCACTAGCCATTCTTTAGCCTAATACAATTTTTAAAGCATATATTTTAGTTTCTTATAAAACATCAGAAATATCAAATAGCTATAATCCAACATGGCGCACATTAATTGCATCAGTCAAGTATTTAGTGGCACAAGAGCAGCACTTTGTCAGTATACCTGCAAGAGTAAATTCAAGGCCTCCTGTGTGCTCCCAGGGAGATGTCAAGTATTTGTTCACTGTACCACAGCTGATAAAAATCTAAAATGTTGTGTTTTGGTTCTCAAACTTAGGGCCACATGTATTGGTATAAAGAATATTAAACCTTGCTTGAGAGACTCTTTCTGCCTAGTGCAGTGGAATGTACAGGCAGGGAAAGAGAGTTTTGGGGTTTTTTGGGTTTTTTGTTAGTTCCCCCCCCCCCCCCAATAAATTCCTTCTATGAAGGAAGGCATAGGAAGCACACCTGTACAATTTATATGGAAATAAGAGGGGTGTTCCCCTACCTTGTAAATTACACTAAGAAAACTCTCAATAAGTGACATGGTAACAAAATAGAATTACACTTACTCAGTTTGCTTGGAGTGTTTTTGCATTTTTCTGCCATTCAGAGATCCAGAGTCTTTCTTGCTGTTGACTGGTTGCTTCCATCCAGTGTAAAAGGACCTGGGGGTAACTGGTTAACAGCCAGCTGAATGAGCCAGCAGTGTGCCCAGGTGGCCAAGAAGGCCAATGGCATCCTGGCTTGTGTCAGAAGTAGTGTGGCCAACAGGAGCAGGGAAGTGATCGTCCTTCGGCACTGGTGAGGCTGCGCCTTGTATACTGCGTTCGGTTTTGGGCCCCTCGCTACAAAAAAGGCATTGAGGTGCTGCAGTGTGTCCAGAGAAGGGCAACAAAGCTGGTGAGGGGGTCTAGAGAATAAGTCCTATGAGGAGCGGCTGAGGGAACTGGGGTTGTTTAGCCTGGGGAAAAGGAGGCCGAGGGGGAGACCTTACCATTTTCTACAACTGCCTGAAAGGAGGCTGTAGCGAGGTGAGTGTTGGTCTCTTCTACCAAGTAACAAGTGATAAGACAAAACGGCCTCGAGTTGTGCCAGAGGAGGTTTAGACTGGATACTAGGAAAACTTCTTCACTGAGAGGGTGATCAAGCACTGGAACAGGCTGCCCAGGGGAGTGGTTGAGTCACCACCATCCCTGGAGGTATTTTAAAAAAGTGTATATGTGGTGCTTGGGGACATGGTTTAATGGTGGAGTTGGCAGTGTTAGGTTAACAGTTGGACTTGATCTTAAGGATGTTTTCCAACCTAAATGGTTCTATGATTACCTTCCAGCTATGTATTCAGTTCTCAAGAATTTCAGTCTTTTACTTAAACAGAAAGTATTGCCATTGGTTAATCTTAAATTCTCAATCTTGTAACATTCACCAGTTTGTATTTTCTGTTGTAATTTCTTTAATGACGTGCAGAAATCCATAACATCATTTATTCTGTAAATTATTTATCTGCTTTGTATGCTTGTTTTTCTTGCTTCTTTCCACACTTTATACTCATCTTCTCTAATCATGCACGTTCTGAAATCAGTAGATTTTGATTCCCTTAAAACACGTCATTCTTTTGAATCTGGTCATGTCACTAATAGAAATCATTAGAAGAATTGAAATTTGATATCTGTGTCACAAAAATGGTCACAGGCATAAAATTCTTTAAATACTGACATTTCTCCTGTAGCTCTTACTTTTCACTCTTATGCAAGATTTGTGATGTTGATATCGTACTTGCTGTACTACTGTACTGATAAACTGCACTACTTGTTCATTTCAACCCAGATCCATCTGAAGTCTGTATTAATGTAGAATTCCTGCTTTACAACACTGAAAGAGGGAGACTTTCATTGTTGCAACAGTTAGTTAAATTTTTCTTGAAACTTTCCCCACCAGAAAACCAGTATCTGTTTCCTAGATGATCAAACAGCAACCTTTCTGATATGTTTTTAGCACATTAAGCCAGGAAATGCTAGACTACAGCATTTCAAAAAGCCCTTAATTCTTACTCAGAAGGAAATGAAGTAAGGCACTAATAACTCTGCTTGAAAATCAAGTAGCTACTGTTTGGTGAAAGCTGGTTAAAGTGGTATAAAGTGCTTCTTCCCTAATGTTATGAGGCAGCGGGGAGATGGTCTTACTTCATCTTTGGTACTAACCTGAAACTGTAGGGTGTTAAATAAGAAGGTACAAAGCATTGTATTCAGTCACAACTCACTGAAAACTGATGTTACTGGTGACAAGACTTTTTTTTTTTTTTTTACCTCATTCAAAATACTTAAGTAGAAGACGGATTTTATGTATTTATTTAGTCTGGGTGGGGCTGTCCCCCCATTGTGATTATGCAGATGGACAAATCTGATTTCATTAAGTGCTTTGAAGGTTGGGAAACTATGGGGTTTTTTTCTCATTTAAACCAGAACAGTAAAACCCAGTGTTGTGACAAATGGAAGGTGTTTGTATTTGTAGCTTAGTCAGCTGAGTACTCTGTACACTAAAGTTGATGCTTTTCGTTATTGCAATTGTTTTTTAGCACGCAATGATGCTTCCTGTCCTCACCCACCATGTCCGCTACCATCAGTGTCTGATGCATTTGGACAAATTGATAGGCTACACTTTTCGAGATAGGTGCTTGCTACAGGTAAGAGCTGAAAAAAATAAACACTTGCTGATTTGTCTTCCTAATATTATTGAGCTTATCCATAATCCTGTCTGCTGTACAAACTTGAGAAATGAACTGCATTGCCACAGCTTGGAAGTTCTTGATTACTTGTACTGCAGATCTTTCAAAAGTTTCAGTTATCTCAATAGACTTCTAAATAGAGACGTCCATTGTGCACGTAGGCTTACACCTACCTTTGCTCCAGTGGTAGGTCTGGATTTGCTTGTAATATGTAGAAAGACAAAAGTATGCTTACTGAAAAGACTGTCAGGTGCACTACTCATTATTTCCATGTAAGTTCTTTTTTTTAGATATTTGTGAAGAATCCGATGTTATTCTGCAGATGCGCGTACATGCCTTGCTCCTTCCCTTTATAGTCTGTTGTTCCAAAAAAGAATAGCTTAAGCATTGCCTCTTTATTTTGCCTTTATAGTTAGTGAAAAACTAAGCGAACTTCTGTTCAGCTCTTGATTTCTACAAGTGCATGACACTTTTGTGCTTACAAACAAGGGCAGGAACTGGAGAGGAGAACTTCCTATTTGTTTTAAATGTATCCAAGTTGCATGACCAGTCACTTATGTAAGTGCATATTTGGAACTGGTCAGCTCCAGAAGGCTAACTCTTGACATGGTGGCCCCTTGCATTTTTTCTGAAGTTACTGAAGGGAAATGGAGACTCCTGTTCAGGATTTCTCTCTGAAATAAGCATCCGCTCTCTCCATTGACTAGGCCTAAGAAAGATGAATTTTCTCTAAGTTCAAAACATGCAGTTTCTGTATGTATACAGACACTTTACTCTCAAACTACTTTAAGCAGAGGCTTACGGAGACATCTCTTCTCATAGCTTTTCTGTTTTCTAGAATTTGGTTTCCAGGGCTTGTCCCTACTGAAAGTTACATTAAACATTGAGCATCTTGTAGAATTTGGTTGTTTGCAGGCTGCCTCAGTTTTAATCTGAAAGATAAAAATTCAGTGATGGAAATCTTCAAAATGTTGAAACCAAACACAAAAACCAAAAAGCAAGTTGCAATTGAAAAGGGGAGAAATCAGAAAACAAAGTGTCAGTGTTAGTCAAATGAATGTTTAGTTATAACAAAAGTACTTTTTAATACTTGATCCCCATGCAAACTTAAAACCTACAAACTTGTTCCAGAAGAGAAAGAGCTTTTCAAAAATGTATATAGCACCAGTCACCTAGTTAAGCATAGGTAATATTATATGTATAATTTTGCATTGATTTTTACCTGTTTCATTATGATGTATTCTTTTTAAAGTACAGACTGGGCAAGAAAGCTTATGCTAATTCAACTATTCAGAGAAGTTTTGTCATCCAGTTCAGATGGAGCAGAAGTTGAGAATGTGCAACTATGACAAACTAATATTAGCAAGGAATGAAAAAGGACTTGGAGAAAGTTCTTATTGTTGATTAAATGTAATTTTACTCTCTAATTGAAATAAACTTATAATATATAATAAAGTGTTGTGTTTGGAAAGCCACAGGCAATGTTTGAATGAACTACTGGAATGTCTTTGCTCACAGCCTGCAGCACCAGTCCTGCAAGAGCCTCAGAAGTAACTTTCTGCAGCTTGAATTTACCAATTGTAATCTCTTGTATACACACACCTGGTATATAAAACACACATTTTTACATGAGTAATATTTTTAGGTGTGTATGTTTAAAGAAAGAGGAAATGCAGGAGCTTGCAGGGTGGATCACAAAAGCTAGCTGTGGCTCTATTTACTGCCGCCATTTTTGTAGTGGTGGTGTCAGCAGCAGAGTAAGCTTTTGATAATGCCAGATGGTACAAATGTAAATCAGAGGACTGGTCCTGCTATTGCTGTTCATTTCCAATCAAAGAGTGGCCCTGTATAGTCATGAGAGAAAAAGAGTAGTTCTGTGAATAACCATGCCAGAGAGATATACTTGTTTGTGTTTGGTTTTTTTTGAAGTAGGAAGGTTTTATAGGTATTTAAATAACCTAAATATGTGAATGGTTGAGAAGATCTTTTAGTTGTTCATATTTTTAATAAGAATATTTGTGCTGCAATGTTAGAGTGAATATATGTTTAAGCAAATGTATTGAAATCAGGTCAGCAAAGCTAGTAAGCAAAACTCCTGGGGCAAATTGACAGTTCATGCTTCTTCTAAACTAATTTTTCTTTAAAGAAAAAAACTGTTGAAAGTTAATTAGCTAAACTGATGATTTGGCATAAATGTTGCTTCTTTCTGACATCTGAAATAGTACATCCTACAAGTGTAGGATGTACTATTGCTGGAACCAAGCTACTAATTGACGACATCACTTTGTAGCCTTTCTTCAAACTGAAAAATAACAATTATTAGGTACCAGTCTAAGATTTTTTTCTTACATTTGCAAAAATACATCTAAGACTTTTTTATTCTGTATGTACAACTTTATAGCTTGCCATGACTCACCCAAGCCATCACTTAAACTTTGGAATGAATCCGGATCATGCCAGAAATTCCTTATCCAACTGTGGGATTCGACAGCCAAAGTACGGAGATAGAAAAGTTCACCATATGCACATGAGAAAAAAAGGTATGCTGCTACTCCACTATCATTCTTCTCTCACCTCACGCTTCATCAGTAAGAAAACCTTTTGTCCATTATTATTTCATTGGGTATTGTTCTTCTGAGAGATCCCTTCAGTGGAAGATTTCGATGGTTACACACAGACACCAGTGAGATCTTTCTAAAAGGCTGGATTTTGCAAATTAGTCAACAAGTACAGAGCTGAGAAAAAGCAAGGATAATAAATGGCAGGATATATTTTCTTTGATTTTTACCAAGTATTGTTTTCTTAAATTTGCTGCTCAACATGGTGAGCAAGCTGGAGGATATTTTGTAAAAATGTCTTATTAATGTGAAAGTATGTGGTCTGTCTGCTGCAGAATGTTCCTTACCCCTTAAAAGAATATTCAGCTATAATGAAGTAAATTGTTTATTTTTTATGTAGTGTTTGGAATGTCTTTTTCATGCAAAGGTGGTATTTTTATCTGGCTCTCTGAAGGCAAAAATACAATAGCATTCATTGTAATAGGACTGCAGTCAGTTAGGCAGAGAGCATCTGTAAGGATTATACTTGCTGTAAGTAAACCCTGTAAATAACAGGATGATCTTGTGTACAGCAATTATAAAGTAACATTTTGAGTAATTATTTTCTAAGCCTATTCAAATTGAATTAGTGGTTGTTTATTTAATAGTGCATTGTTTATATTTCTAGGGATAAACACCCTGATAAATATTATGTCCCGTTTGGGACAGGATGATCCAGCTCCTTCCAGGTAATGAAAATAATAATTTGCGAGTAGGGAAGCTGTTGCAGAGAGAGGTGTGTAATAGAAACAACCAACTTACTGTTAGCAACAGCCTTGGCAAATAGTTGAAATGAAAAGTAATTTTGAATTGACTTTTATATTGTGAAGATGTGCTGAACCTCCATTAGCAGTGACATAGTAAATGTTTGGTCATGCCTGCAGAAAAATCCTGAGGAAGGTTTTAACAGATAATTCTGTCATTTTTGTTTATCCTTGAAATGAGGAGGACTAAAAGGCTACCTTTTTGCCTTCTGTAGACTAAAACATTTGTGGTTATTGTTATCTATGTTATAAATTGGATTCTCCGTCACGTTGTCTCACAGTAATACCTTCCTGGCATGGCACCTTGTTAACATGAGTGTGATACTGAATGTGGGCTTTGCCAATTTAGTGGTCCAATTTAAATACATATGCAAAACCCCATTAATGTTGTAATGTAATAATTCTTAAAAGATCACTAAGAATTCTGTGCAAATAAATAATGTTTAAGATGTGGTTTAGAGACACAAGTACCATACTTAGCCAGTGAATAAACAAAGCTTATAGGGCTAGTTCAAGAAACAGTTGCATGTGAAATCTCCTAAATGCATGAACTAGAGGGCAGAGTGAATTTTAGTTAACTAGTGTTAAAACTGGGCCTTTTAAGTGTCATCATTTTGGAGCAAGCTCAGGAATGGGAGAAGTTGAATTCTGAATAAATTATTTTTGCAGTGTTCCCAAAATGCTTTTTCAGCTAGACCATGCCTTTCTCTTTGAGAATCAGTCAAGCTTATTTCAACCCTCTTAAGATAACGTGAATTAAGGATAAATTGCATTAATTCTTACAAAATAACACACAAATATAAAATCCCACTTCTGAGAGATCTGTTTTCCGCTGTGTTGCTACACAGAGGAGTTGTAGTTTTGCTCACGCTTTGTTTTACACAGCAGAGGTACTTGAATTCTTTCAGCCCATAACAAAGACCTGCTACTTCAGAAATTAGACTAACTATATAATGTTGGGGGAGTGCAAATTACAATAAAAGCTGTCAAACACTTGAGAAGGATCTTCCGGATTTAAAAAAAAAACCAACACCAAACTGTTGTAATGGCCTTGATTCTTTTTACAGTCGTGTGAAGTCAAAATGGTGTTACTTACATGCTTGCATGTGTAGAGCAGAAATTTGTATATATTCGAAGACAAACTCCCCTTCTTCTTCAGCTGCTGTGTCCTGTTAGTTCTTTGTTATATAAGCAGGCAGAGAGCTTGGAGGAAATGAAACTTTATGCAAAACAAAGGAAAATCAGGAGAAATGATGGAAGAAAAGGAAAACACAGGAAATAAAAGATTCTACTAGCTTAATGGCATCTTTGATTCCATCTTCTTGTACACCCATTTTGTGTTTTGAGCTCAAAGGAAGTTTCAGAAAACAGGACATTTGAAGGTGCTATGAAAAATAAAAGTACTTACTCCCTTGTAGCTCTGCCATACCAACGAATTTGTTGCAGAGTCATTGCACCCTGCGGGTGTTGATGTTAATTAGGTACCCTTCCCTAGTTGCATGCACGAGACTGAAGACAGGCTGTTTGTTTCAATCACCTGGTGCCCTGTGATGGACAAAGAAACCTGACCTCAGTGCCAATCAACAGTACTGTTCCCTTTCTCCATTTGTTAAGCCTTGACAATAGCTCAGAATGGAACATATGAAAGTTTCAAAGGTGGTGGTGTCAGTCCTGAGTTTCAGATTCATGTAGTTGTTATGCTGTTTTGGAAAGGATTGTAACCCCGAGAGGGTGGGGGAGGCTGCAAGAATGTCTATCACGGCTGATTAGCAATCAACTCTGATTTGTTCCATTTTAATTGTATTGTGTAAATAAGCAGCATGTGTTACTTAGCTGGTAGTAAACCTTAAAATGCCTTTTTCAGGATTAACCACAACGAGCGTTTAGAATTTCTGGGAGATGCTGTGGTGGAGTTCTTAACGAGGTAAATGGGGAATTCTTCAACAGTCTGCACCTTTGTATGCTATTGTCGTACCACTGGGCTTATTAAAGTTTGCAGTGCCTACTTCATGACTGTGTACGTTTGCAGTCCTGCCTGATATTTAGAGCTGCACATCTGCACGCAGCTCTCTTGAAAATTCCTTCAGTTCTGATGATACAACAAGGAAGATTACAAAATGAAAAGCTAGAGTTTCTGTTTCATGGAGTGCAATTTTAAGTTGATTGAGGTTGAGATTATTCAGCTACAGACAAGTTGAACTTTGTACCCTTTTTTTAAAGGAAGGATTTTTTTTCTTGGCATGCTATTTTGTTTCCATGAGTGGTTCTTCTCTAGTGGCAAGTGAACAGCATTTATTGGTAATACTGAATGCTTTGCAGTTCTTATTTCTAGTTATTAGGGCTGTAGCTTGCGTAATGTCTGTACGTAAATAAAATAGTTGAGCACAAATGTAATTTCTTTAGTATTAATAACAAAAAACATGGTTCATCAAAAATTGTTCCAGTTTTGGTGTGGTTTGAGTATCCTGAAATCAGTGAACAATACAGGCATATTATTAGTTACCTCCATTGGCCTTTCTTACCCGTGTACTAGAGGCAGGCAGTTTGCACAAAATAAAGATTATAATCTGTTTTCAGCTGCTTTGTTCTACTGTTTTTAATAGGGGAGCAGTCTTGTTTACTGTAAAGCTTCTCTTTAAGTAAGTTCATTGTATGAATAACAAAACAGCCCTTGCATCACTATTCTCTACTAACCTGTACTAGCCATTAGCTACTCAGTATTAAAAGCTATTAGTCTATAAAGGTCTCCACTGCCCTTAAAACCCATGGCCTTTTCTCTCATACAACAGTACAGGCTGATAAGATGGAAGACTTGCTGATTAAAATGTCTTGCATTTTTCATTGCCATTGTTCATCAACCATCAGCTGACTTTCTGAGCTAACTTCTGTCTCAATTCAGAAAAAACCCGAGCTAGATTTCTCTTCAGTAGAGTATGTAAGCACCTATTTAAGTCTGAATTTTTTTTCAACCCTGTTTACGTCAGGTCTCTGCTCTTGTGAATTATGATGCTTGATTAGATTGCCTCTAAGTTTAATAGTAATTTTTGTCCTTAAGTAATCTTTCATCCACCTGCACTTTTCTCCCTGTGTACTGGGTTAATAAAATATTTTATAATGAGTGCCACCTGCTGCCTTAGTTGTGGGATGTTGAAAACCCTCTCTGTATTAACTTCTTTATGACATGGGTTAGGTAGTTATATATGAAGATACTCAGAATCATTTATCCGTTACTCAGATCTTGGTTGGATCACTTTTGAATTAGTTTTTTGGGTTTTTTATGAAGTATCTTTCTTGCATGTTGACAAATATCATTAAAAGCAGTTGAAAACCTGTGATTTTTACTTTTTTTTCCCCTGTGGTATTAATGACTTCACACGCTTGATAAATACAGACTGTTGAATTCTGTTCTTTGGCTCCGTTAGCATCTGTTAAAGTACTTGAAGAAACTTGTAAAAAAAAATACGTGAGTGGTAGTCCAGCCTGAATTACTAGTATCATTTTAAAGCACTGTGTACCTGCAGCACGGAGTTTCGCGAGGCTGAGGGTTCCCTTGTGCTTTATTCCTCAGCATCCTCTAGGTGTCAACCTTGCTGAACCCACTGCTACTGACAGATAGAAACCTTCAGATGCAGGAAGTGCATTTCGTGGCAGGGATTTAGAGATGATGTGCTGCCCAGTAGGCAAACAGCACTCTTCCTCCCCTGCTGCCAATGCTATCCAGTCAAATATTATCGAGCATTGTTTTAATGTTTGTTTCTTTAACTTACTTCAAGCTGAGTTGCCACCTTGGGAAGGGAGCTGTGTTACCAGCTGGGTTCTGAGGGAAAGGCACTGTTCCCTAGAGGCACGTGTGGTTCATCTTTAACCAAATGCTGACAGCACCTGATTTGATTTTTTGTTTTGCCAGTGTCCACTTGTACTACCTGTTTCCCACTCTGGAGGAAGGAGGATTAGCTACATACCGTACTGCCATCGTACAGAATCAACACCTGGCCATGTTGGCTAAGGTATAGTTTTATACGTCTCTGTATTTGACACCCATAGGTAGGATACTATTAGTGCGTGAATTGCTTCTTGAGGGATCTGCCTGCTTTGAACATCAGTGTCCTTACCATGTTTTGTTTACAAGATTTGGGATTACAGGAACTCTTTCCAGTTTGAAAGTAGATTTTTAAAGATGAAGTAGGACTTAGTTTTTCTCCAAAGCATGATTTTAGGAGGAGTCATTTTTTCCGGCAGAAGGACAAGTTTTTAGGATGCTTATGTGGAAGGTGTGTCTACATTTACCTTTAAATTGCACAGGTAGTGAAGCTGATAGTAGAAATTTTAGTGGAGAAAAAGAAACAAACTGGTTGTTTATAAAAGGACTTCCTGGTAGAATATGTAGGGAGAACATGGCAGCAGGTGGTAGATAAGGTGGTGGTGAAAAAATCATTTTGCCTGCTCCCTAACCTACACAGTCATTTTCAGACTTGCTGTGAACTGTGCAAGAGAAATATGTTAGAAAGGCTTTTGGGGAAAGGTGGTGTTAACTCATGGGAAAAACAGAGATACCTCTCAATTTTATTTCATTTAATTCTGTGAATGATAGAGTGCTTTACATTTCTACATGATACTGGGGGGCAGGAATATGATATAGAAAGTTGATTAAATCTCTATTTGTAGATAATTTGGTATTCCCTTAGATTTTATTTTGTTAGCGTGTTTTTTAAAAAACAGTCTGAGTACTATTGATGTAATGTATTAAGCTGTGCATGCACGCGTACATGTCCACTGTGTATTGCTGATAGCTTTCAAGCGCTTTTTAATCTTCTCTGTTCATATTCACGTAATAATTTAAACAAGCATATCCAATCTTGAGATTGTGGCAAAAACTGCATGATTTCTAACATGTCATCTTTTTTGCTCAGTTCTCAGGAGAGGCGTAGGGTAGGGAGTGAAAACAGTCTTTTTGCTCCAAAACTTTCTTTAATGATTTTGAAGCATGAATTGATTGAAATGTTTCAAATCAGGGTTTTGTTTACAAATATGGTATTGAACTGCCTGACACTTGAATTCATGTTATTTTAAAACCTGCATCAGGAAAGCTTATATATCCTTCAAGCTTTGTTCATAGCCTTTATCATTGTACATGGACAACTTTTGAAAATTTTTATTGCAAAATTTTTTTAAACTGTATTTATTTTTATTAGATACAACTGTAAATATTAGATATCTTGCATATTCCTGATTTCCCAACTTACCCTTTTTTCCCTCTCTTATGTCCTATATGACCTTCCTGGGTTCATTCCCTTTAATTATCCCCTGCAGCATCATGTGGTATTCAGTTTACTTCCTCACTATAGTTCTCAGATCCTCAGTTGCTCTTGCGCATGTGGAATGCTGTTTTAATTGAGGATCAAATGATGAATTTCTGTAGCTTCTAAGGGACATTGTAGCACTATTTTAAAAATAATGTAAAACGTGTTATGATCAAAATGGAGAAGCAAAACACATGCAAAATACTCTGAATGCAAGCTCCAAAAATGGAGATAAGCCATCAGAGGGAGGGGACACAAACCAACACCCAAACACCACCAGTTAACATGAACAAATGACAATAATCTGCAAGAAGTTTAAATTTGAGATAAAACAATTAATGTTCCACTTTTATGTTGACTCTAAGAGTGTTCCCTGCACTTTATAAAGTGCAATGGAACATCGTAAGTGGTAATTCCCTGGGTTCTGGAGCAGTGGATAGGCTCTCATTCACTGAAAATGGAAGACTCCTTTTTTCCAATTGGAATGTGTCTAAAGGACACACTTCAAGCAACTTAGTCTCTACTTTTACGTCTTAAATATACTCTAGGAAGATGAAGTTGAAAGTTAATGAGAAATTAGGCAGTGGAAACTTACACCCACTTGGGAAGAACCTATTCTCATACAGACTTTGCAAGATGCACAAATATCTTTTAAAAATCTCGGTAATGGTTTTGTGTCAAAAAGATGAATATGTAATGAGAACCTAGTAGCTCTTGCCTGCATTTCTGTGGCAGAATTATCATACATTAGATAATCTGACTCAGTACCTGAGATTCTGACTGGCAGGCAGAACTGTGGTTTAGTGATGTGCTATGTCAGTGATGCACACTTGAAAGGAAAAAGTAAGCTAGGTGGCACTGCGGATTAAAATATCAGTCTTCTGCTTGCAGTGCCCAGAAGCTTTTGTTACTGCCACCTGTTGACACTCTTAAAGGAAAAAGCCAGATGTTCACTGGATTGTGCCTACAAGAGTTCCTGTTCCTTGCTGTTGTACTTTATCTTCTTCTTTAATTCCTCAACCTTTGAATGCCCCTTTGGCATTACCAGCAAGAAACAGAGCACATTGCGCCAGCCAGCCAGCATCAGGCTGTTTTTCTGTCAAACCCTCAGCCCTCCCCTTGAACTCATTCCTAAATCTCACTAGTAACATGTTTTGATCTGGCTTCCCTTGACAATTTGGTTTGATAATTCCTAGCTTTCCCACGCTATCTCACTCTAGGTGCTTGTCTCTGATAAACAAATACGAAGTCTTCTAATTTTAGCCTATGTCTGAACTGAAACTAGGGAGAAAAGGTTTGAAGTTCCCTCAAACCCAGTTGCTGCATAACAATAGTGCAATTGAACTCTAGTGACTAGAACTGGCACTCTTGTACTTCTAAAGCCGTGGTTTTAACTCTTTCCACATATTCTTCAGAAGCTGGAACTAGATCGATTTATGCTTTATGCTCATGGTCCAGACCTTTGCAGGGAATCGGATCTCCGCCATGCCATGGCCAACTGCTTTGAAGCCCTAATAGGTAAAGCATGTGTATCTGTGTGTGCAGACAGTTACGTTTTAATATGTCTATATGCCATGTTGACTGATGGAGGAGACGTGGGTCTGTGAGTAGTGTTGGTAAGGGTAGTTCGTAATAAAGCATCTTAAATTTTCTTTGTCTCTTCCCATGTCCCGTGCATACGCTGCGTGTATAACATGATGAGCGTGCAGTATTACAGTGAACATCTCATCTTCCATATCCTGCCTTCCATGTACTGAAGAGGCACCAGTTTCATAGCGTTGTGGCACAGCACTTCTGTCCATCACCGCAGAACTTCACCCCTTGTGAGCCACCATGGCTTGCTACCTGCAGTTGTCTGGGGGGGGAGTTTTTCAGTCACTGTGGCCTGGCAGGAAATGTGCAGGTTCACTGCTTCCAATAGTACTTGCACAGGCCTGTAAAATGTGGAGTCACACTTCAGCTCTGTATTTTAAACGTTGCAACTTGCTTTCTGAATGGACCAGGCACTCCCAACCAAGTCACCAGCCCATTTCCTCTGTGTCCTACTAACTGTCTTCTGTGAATTAAATAGGACATTTGCCAAGTGAATATTTTTTGGTCTTTGCATTTTCCTTACAAATAAAAGGCATAGCAATATGCCATCGCTGCTGTAATAAAGCTACCAAAACACTCTAGCTGAGGGTGAAGGGGAGTTGTGTCAAACTTCTTGTTGGGCACTAAGGTGCTGATTATAGTGACTGGCTGTGCTAGTCGATAAATTTATGTTGGAGAAGAAATCAGGACTGCCTGACCATAGTTACCAAATAAGCAAGTAGTAAGACTGAAATCTGATCTGTTATATCCACATGAGCTCTATTTTAAATAGCATATTTTTATAAAACATTACTTGTTTGAATACATAAAGCAAGCTAAATCTCACTGATTGGGCTTCATATTCATCCAGTTGTACTGTACACGATATTAGCTGTGGGAATGGTTTAGCCCTGATCTAGGTCTTTACATACTACACACGCTCCTAAAGCATTTTGTCTTGCTTTGAAAAATAGTTGGCTTAGATGTCAGCAGTTCTGTGCATTCTGCCTTGGGCCAAATTGCATTTCATCTTATCAGAAATAAGTGTTTTCTTTCTAACTATTTTGCTTTTCAGAAGTGCTTTGATCTTTAATTTAAAATAAAAAAACAAACAGAAAACACTAGATATGTATCTGTGGCTTTGTGCATATACTTCAGCTTGTATAGGATGTAATGATGAGGACTATTTGGCAAGCAGTGAGATTTGCGAAGAGAGCAGGCTTGCTGTTTAACCTCCAGTACAAAGTTGTTCACAAAGTTAATTGGGCAATAAGATTTTGTCAGGGCCAGAGCTAAAATCTGGGAGCTTGTTAAGGGACTATAAAAGTATATGTGGGGTCTGGAGCTCGTATATGTGGGGTCTGGAGCTCGTATATGAGAACCTTTGTAAAAGTCTGGTTCTTATTGCCTGTGATGAAAATAATAACCAAAAGTATAAGCAGGCTGCCTAGGGCCTGTTTGAAATTCTGTGCTCTCATAATATGCCCCTGGCAAGACAGTCTTATAAACCCCCAAACTGTTCTCCAGAGAGTCCAAAGAAAGTATTTGACCCAGTAAGGAATTAAAAGGAAAGGGGGGGGAGAGGGGGGAAGCACAGCAAGGCAAACTGTGTTCTGCCTGTATGTGAGAACATTGACTCCTTTTCTCTTATGTTCTTCATGTATCTGTGTATTCCCTTTGCTTTTATAAAGATGTGCTTACAAGAACTAATTTGAGGTTTTCAGAAGCCCTCCTGTAAAGAGTATCAAAGGACAAAATGTTCATACTGGATTTATAAAGTGCCTGTGCAAATACAGAAAACCAGAATATGCTAGCACAAGTTTTGCAGAGCTTGTTACTAATGGGCATGTGGAGGGCTAGTGGGGGCTGCATATGCAGTTTAAAGAAAAAAAAACCAAACCTATTATCTCCAGAAACTGAGACATACAGAGGTGGAGTTTCCAGTTCAGACGATGTATTAATTGTGATATTGGGGAGACACTGAGGTTTGGAATAGTCTGGACATATCATTTACATTGCAGAATGTAATGGTTTTGAAAGTATAGGGTAAATTAAAATTATTTGCTACCTATTGAAATGTATTTCATGGCTTTCACTATGTATATGGTATAGTTAGCTGATTACTGGAAACTATGTTTAGAAGTAAATTGCTTCTCGCCTAATTTGTTTAAACTTTGCTCTTTGGATGCATCATTTTCTATCATTGATGTAACTGTTTCAGGTTTTTTATGTGCATTTTATGACCATTGATTTATGTTGGTGTTTAAAATGCTCTAAATTTCTCAGAAAATTAGGTATTACTACAGAAAGCATGCTTTTAAAAAATAAATGTATTGGAGATGAAGGCAGCAGAGATCTTTGACTCTCCTGTGCTTAGTAATTTTCTAAGTACTAATGCATTATTGACCTTTGACGTATTGGTCCTCTCATGCAGGAGCTGTTTATCTAGAGGGGAGCCTAGAAGAAGCAAAACAATTATTTGGACGTTTACTCTTCAATGACAAGGTATTTATGGATTTGATTTCCATTTTAAAAACAACATAAGACGTGCTTTCTTGTCTGTTGTTGTACTTGAGGATCACAAATGAACAGGACTACACCTGTTGTACATAATTCCTGGAAACTGAGTGTAGCATAGCATGTTTAGGACAGCAAGTTGCACTGGTTCAGGCAAAAAAAAAATTAGTGTTTCCGCAGGTGTGCTGTTTGTTGGTTGACTTAGGGAAGGGTGGGTGGCATGGGAAACCCGCAGACTTCCATTCAAAGCACTGCTCTAACAACAGACGGGTGCTGTGGATCCAGGCAGCATGCTTTGGGAAAATGGCACACGTGTAGAGCAACTATTCCTGTTTTGTCAGTTAATCCTCCCACCCCTAAAAGTTTTAAACACATCCTTGAAAAAAATGCAGGGGACTTCATCCAAAGTTTACCCAATTGCATAATTAAGTCTGATCTATTCTTGCATACCCTATCTTAGATTACTGTTAGCTGGAATTTATGCCTTATAATGGCTAAGGAAGGTAACCTGTACATACTGTTGGAACAATACACGTGGCAGTGGTGAAAGGATGAATTATACAGTCTTTTCCTTCTTGAAATTCTCTGAGTCTGTGAAATGACAAAGCTTATTAGAAATAAAAGTATTTTTAAGCCTATCACAACTGTGTTTATTTGCTGCTCAGTGCCTGTAGTGAAGGAAGCCTCTATGAATTAGAAGAAAATAAATGTGGTTTTTCTTTTTTAGTCCTTGCCTTTGGTGAAGTCAAACTTGCTACTGAGGAGTACTTGCAAATAAAGTTAGTCCTGAGGCTTAAACAAATCTTTTTCCTCCTTTGACCACTTTTTATTTGGTTCAAGGATTTTTCCACCTCTTTGACACAAGCTAATTGGGAGAACTACAGGCAGTTTGAACAGCAAATACATGATTTTAAAAATTAGTTTGCTAGCACTGTTGAATTTGCAATAAGCAGAGCCAGCATCTGAAATAGTTCAGTATTTCAAGTAATGACATTTTATTTAGTACTGTGGAATTTGTTAAATGACTCCCTTGAGCATTGAAGGCATCTCTCAATGTTTGCAGGACCTGCGGGATGTATGGCTTAATTATCCACTACACCCACTCCAAGTAAGTGTATCCCTTTCTATAATAAATTTCATAGCTCTGTTTTATTTTCAGGGATGCTTTTCCATAGGTTTCCATTGTAATGGCATCTCAGAAATTGTGCTACGTAGTAGCCAAAGGAGTGTTTATATTTGCCTTTGTGTTTGGTTTGCGGCTTTTTTAATAAATAATGAGCCTCTGCCTCTCTGTAGATTAATCATTCACCTTTCCTTGGCTCATGTTTGATAATATAACTGTGCTTCTCAAACAATAAATCTAGTGAGGGCTAAAATTTTGGTGGCTTCTTGTTAATCTCGAAGTTGGGGGGAAAAGGGTACAAAAACAATCTATGTACATATTTTTGTTAACCTGAAATTAAGATTGAAACGTTAGTTGAATGGAATAAGAGTGTGATTCTGAATTTTCTTTTTTGTGTGTGTCTGTGCAATGATAGCATGGTTGTTTCAGTGATTCCAGTATCTTTAATACCAGGTAAATACTGAAATTACAAAGGTGTCTGAAGGCTAATTTATCTTCCATGTATTGGAGGACACAAGATCACAGGTGGTTAGTTTACAAGGCTGGAAGTTGGGAGAATGGTTTCCCAATCCATATTCCCTGACTGAGTTCTAGGGGACACCTAAAGCAAGTCACAGAGCCTCTCTGCACTGTAGCTCATTGTCTTCACAGCAAACATGGTAGCATTTTCCAAGTGTGCAGGGGTGCTGCAAGAATAGCTGTTGTCAAATTATCATCCAGTCAGTTAGTAAGGTGTTCAGGATTTGTCCAACCAAATTTCTGATGTTTTGTGCAGTCAGTTGGACTCCTTTGAAACACTTTATGAGAGCACCCTTCCAGCAGGTCACCTTGAGGCCTCTATCTGAAATGTCTCACATATTTGTACAGATGGGTACATAGACAAAATCTTCAGCAACTTATCAGTGCACATGAAGCATTTTTTATGACCAACTCTCTATGAGTATAAATAGAAAAGTCTTAATGGGACGATAAACTTTTGAGATTTCAGCACCAGCTCCCCTAAGAAAATTCTTACTCTAGATTTCTTTTTTTCTCTGTTTTATTTTAATCCCTTTATCTCTGCTTTCACAAAGAAGACTTGGATTCTGCCTAGACATTGGAGACAGCCAGTATATGCAACATATCATTTCTTGCTACTACCTTAACTTGTGTGATGAAAATTTATTTCCTTCCATGTCCCAGAAGGCACCCTAGCTCTCTAGTTACCAGCAGGGGAAGCACAGGCTGCTCATGTTGGCCCTTAGGCACAGCTAGCCTGAAAAATGGCATTTTAAAAATCAGTGAAAGTCACTGTAACAATATGGCAAATGAGATGCCAATTAAAAAAAAAGCGCTCTGGGTAAGATATACAGAACAGAAGGCCTGTAACCCTGTTATTTGGCAGTAGTCAAGTCAGTAGAAATAGTGATGAAAAAAAATAATTGGTCAACTGGATAAATGTGGTCTCTTTTAGAAAGAGTCAATGCGTAAAGACAGGTCCTGCCTCTCAAATGAATAGGAGATTCTAGAAGAGACTAAAAAGCACGTGATGATGCAGATGATACTGTCTACTGGGTTTCCTAAGAGGCTGTTAGAAAGGCACTCACAAAAGGCTTTTAAAAATGTGTTTGGAAAAAAAAGGGAAGGAAAAAAAAGCAACCTCAGTGAATACTGTCAGTCCTTTACAAGATTTAAAGGAATGGCTGAAACATAAGAAATGGGGAGCAGGAGTGAAATGACCATATCTTACAAGGGATGGAGATCACTGGCAGATTTCCCTAGGGATCTTTGCTGAAGTACAGGCTGTTCGCATCGACAGCTTAGGACAGAGGATGAGCAGTGAGGTGGCACTTCGTTGATAATACCAAATTATTCAGGGTAGCAGGGACAACAGCAGGGTGAAGAATTGCAGTCAGACTGTGAGAATGCAGAAGGGACTAACTATGGAGTAAAAAAGCAGATGAAATTCTGCGTAGGTAAATATAAAACGACTATGCATAAGGAAGCAAAAAGCAGTCTCTGCTCCACATGCAACTGAACTCCAAACTGACCATTATTACCCAAGCGTGGGATTTTGGTGCCAGGATATGTAGTTATATGAATATGTCAGCTGAAAGCCCAGTAGTGTTTAAGGAAAAAGACAAATTGAATGTAATTAATATAATAGAAAAGGGACTGGCAACAAACCAAAAAAGATCTTAAAGCCACTTCAAAAAAACTGTGGCTATTCTTCCTATTCCTTTAGGCATCTTCATCTGGATGATTCCTCCTCTGCGGCATTGCTATACAAGAGAGATGCCCAGAGTGCCTAAGCCATTTCCCAGCTCCAGAAAGCCATTTAACAGTGTCACCACATCAAGGACATGAGACAAGAAACTGATAAGAAAAGATACTGACCCAAAGTGATAATTTTAATTTTCTTGTGTTACTGTGCCCATTTGGATTTCATACATGAAGTATTTATTCTTGATTTTTTGATACTGAAGGAAAGTGGGAGAAATAGATTTGGGTTTTGTCTCATCTTGACATGCTGTCATTCTGCCAGCCCTATTCTAATAGTTTTTGAATCTGTTGCTCAGTTGCAAACAATGTGATGATATTAGAAAACTCAGACATGTACAATTATACGTGTTTTGTGAATATGGGTAGCCCATGCCATCCACATGTGAGACAAGACCATAGAAACAACGTGTTATAAATGCCTCAACTGTTAAAAAGCGTATGTCAGAGCTCACATCTTCTTTGAATGCTAGTTATCCAGGAAAAAAAGCCAGAGGAAACTGGGCTTTCTCAGTTCATCTGTCCACAGAATGACTTGTTCACTGTATTCTTTGCCCTTGGTTTACAGAAGGCTTGCTTTTCCCTGAAAAGTTCTAAAACAGTGTTCAGTGTGTTATTGTTTGTGCTTCGTTTTATTTACAGCTGCAGGAGTCCAATACAGATAGGCAACTCATTGAGACCTCTCCAGTTCTTCAAAAGCTTACAGAGTTTGAGGATGCAATTGGAGTCATCTTTACCCATGTTCGGCTTCTAGCACGTGCGTTCACTCTGAGGACAGTAGGCTTTAATCATCTGACTCTGTGAGTATACAGCAGGAGTCCTCATGTAACTCTATTGAACCTTCTGTTAGTATCCCAGACTGCTTTATTTCTAAACAAACTCTAGATGTTATATCCGTTCTCCAGAAGAGAATAGAACAGCTATGTTCGCAAGCCTGCCTGGCTCAGTATCCTGTCTCTTGACAGTAATCAGTAGTGGATACTTTGGAAAGAGTATAGCAGATGTTAGAGAGCCAGCCCAGTGCTTCGTCGGAGCTTCGTGCATTGCTGATATTTGCACATCACTCCTGAGACAATAGCAAAACGTATTTGGAGATACATTTGGGCAGAGGAAAGAAGTAAAATCATGCTCTTTGGTCCAAGTGCAGCCCGTGTGTTCTGCAGTGTGTAGAACTGCCAGGCCCTGTTTTAGAGCAATCAGTAGAGGCATACCAGTGGTTACCCAGTCCAGGATCTTGTATGGTTTAAACACTGTTCCTTTTATTTCTTTTGAATGGACAGACCTTTTCCTCTGTTGAACTCATTGCATTCATTAGTTCGCTTTCTTATAAGAAGTTGCAGGTAGAAACATTATCCCATTACAAACTTTGTCAATGGCTCTTCTCCTTCAGTTAGTCCCAGACCTGTGATCTAGTAATTGTGTTTATATGTAGCTACCCTGATTTGCTTTCTCCCTGAAAGCTGGTGTTACAACAGTAATGAACTGTGTTTTCATCTCACCTGGTTAATGCTGCCAATTTTTCTTAAATGCATTTGGAAATGAGCGAGGCTCACTTTCAGATCACTATTTTAATTTGTGTGTGCATGCTGGTTTTGTTTTTTCCTCCCTGAGTGCTTATTGATTTTGCTGCATTGATGTCTCATTTTTCAGAGGCCACAACCAGAGGATGGAATTCCTGGGTGACTCCATAATGCAGTTGGTAGCCACAGAGTATTTATTCATACATTTCCCCGATCATCATGAAGGGCACTTAACGGTGAGACTGCCATCCATCATGCTCTATGGAAGAGCAAGAGTGGGATGGAGACTGAAATTATGGGAGCAGCTAGTAAATTATTCTGGACTTGATTAATAAAAGAAGCCTCAGCGACCACTGCTCTTAATAAGGCTTTGTTAATTTTAAGTCATGAGCACTACAATGAATAGGAAATGGTGATTTATGAGACCAGTGCAATAACTTTTGTTCTGTCTGTGAAATGGATCAATAATTTTAAGGATGTCAGTGATGAAATTGGGAGATAAGACTAGTTCTTTTTTAAAGATGGGTGTCTTAAACCATTTAGTTGAATATGCACACCACATTACTTTTTTTATTCACAACTTACAGCCTGTTGAACCTGCAACTGGGCAGGGTTGTTTCCTGATAAGAAGTTTTTACAATCTGTTTTAGTCTGGTTTTCCTGTTGTCTTCAACCTGGAGCTCCTATGGTAGCTTTTGAATTTAATTTTACTATAGTCATCTGTTGATTACTGTAGCCTTCCAGCCTCTCTTATCTGGGCTCTGAACAACCCAGTTTGGGGATATTTCAGCAATTTACAGTACTTTAAACATAGGGTGGTAGTATATGTGGTCTTTTTCCTGATTGATTCATTTCATATTGCAGCTAGACAGCTGTGGCTTTATTTGTGAAGAAATTTTCTTAGGCTTACTAAATTTTTCTTAGTTTTCAAGTCTTGACTGGAATAAAAAAGCAATACGTGTATCAGGAATACGAGTTGAGTCTTCCAGTTAAAATTAGGAAGTAGCACTGTAGGTTTCTTAGCTACTCAGAGTGATTTTCTCAAATCAATAAAGGGATGGCGATGCTAAGTCTCTAGCAGGTGATGTGTTTTCAAGAGTATGCTTCTTGGGTCTTTTGGGCTAAAGCTGTTTACAAGTCAAAAAAGTACATGCTCTGACTAAGAGTAATTTTAAGTTTTCTTCACCAGTTCTGAAGTTTAATTTACATTTGTACAGCTTCTTCTGGAAGAGACAGAGTAGATGAAGCCTGAACTTTTGAAGTAGAAGTTAAAAGGGGAAGAGCTTTGTCATACTAATTCTCTAGAGAAACAAAAACATAAGGCAGAAATTCAAGATTGGTGGGGTTTTCTTTGCTTTGTGGGTGACTTTTAAGAATGTAGGCATCAGTGTTGTTACAGTAAGATAAATCCTTCAAGAACTGTATTTGGCAGGAAGGATATGATGTGCTGCTATTAATGGGTGTAAATACTCAGAACAATGATCAGAACACCTCTGTGTTGCTTAATTTAACGATTAATGAGTTGGCAAGTAGAACAAGTTGTGCAGCCCAAATTTGTAGGGGAAACTACAAAGCTAGAGGGGAATGGATACTGAAAACACATTAAGATATGGAGAAGTCGGCAATGCCTAGAACAAAATTGCAACTCTGGGGACATACATGCAGTGAAAAACCAAATTGTCTTAGAATGTTTTTAATTTGAGGACAAATGAAATGCAATGTATGAGAAAGGAGACCAATGATGTGGGATTTAAAGAGAAACAGCAAACACTGAGCTCTTTCTCCTGTTACCTGGGAACATACATTCAAAGTAATAATGGAACATTAGCTGAATGGTATCTCTAGTGTTGAGGACAGTTTTGGATAAGGATGGGAAGTTTCCACTTGACTGGCAATGCAGTGACTTCCCAGTGTGTAGTGATTACTTACGGAGAGGCGTCTGTAAATTAAATATATTTAAGAAAATGAAAGGAGAACATAGTATTGTCTACATATTTTGAGATAGCCAAGTGATCTACCAAAAAGAGGATGAAATTCTGTTGGCTGTTGGAAGATACAGCTTCTCCAGTACTGGCTTATGCTACAGTCATGGGTGATAAGTAGTATGCTGTGTGAAGAAGCAATGATACAGGCTATGTGTTGCCAGAGCGGAGACTAACTCTAAAAAAGTTGCTGGAAAGCCACAGGTACCCTGTCGTCCCTGTACCATTGAGGGGAATTGAGTTTCTTGGTAGATCACACTTGTAGAGAAGGCAAATTCTAATATGGAGCAAGTTGGTAACCACAGTGCTAGAAGAATAACTGTGGTTTGGGGTTTTTTTTCATCTCTAATTCACTGTGTAGTGGATATGTTGCTCTTTGTTTTATGAGACTACTAATCATGATTACAGGTCCCATCAAAATAAATACTCTGCAAACACAGCAAAAGAGATCCTTCTCCCATTACAAGAAACAGTTTTTTGTCACATGGTACCACACCTCCTGTCTTACAGGTTGCATATCGTACTTAGGATTTTGTTGGGAGAAGTATTGTTTATTTATATTAAGGACATAAAAGGGAAGAATTTTGGAAAGGACCAAGTAAAAGATGAGTTTAAGCAGAGGTTAGGGAGGCAGGTAATAATCTTATCTGCAGTCTGCCTAGTTTATGAAGATCAAGTTCTGAGTATCTGCTTCATACATCATTGCCAAACAAATTATGAACATACTGTTCTTTATTTATCTTTTGTCAGAGATGAAGTATCAAGTGCAGCAAATAAATCTTGATTTTCATAAGCTCAGTTGACATGCTGGAGCCAGGTACCATATAGCTTGAATCTAATAAGCTGAGCAAATGTGACCTGGAAGACAAAGAGAAAAAATGTATATGTAGCTTCTCAGCTGTAGGTTACATACCAACAGTGGAAGAGACATTTTTTCCCCTCCCATCCCCACCTCCCATAATATCCCTAACTTCTTAAATTAATGCTGTTTCATTTAAAGCAGAAAAGCAAACAAACAAGAAAAAAGCTCATCTTAACTGGGGGTTCAGAAAATTGTATGAAACACTAAAATTCAAAAATACTCCTTTAAGCTGTATGAGAATGTGTCTTTGGAAGAGCTCTATGTTTATTTAAATGGTCTGCCTAGAGTGTAGGTTAAGCACTTCAGGGAACTCCACTGGAGAACTGGGTGTCCTGGGCATTGTCATACATTGAAAATGTTAGAGCCAGATCTTCGTCAGGGATGCATTGGCTCAGCTGTACTGCCTTCAGTAGAGCAAAGAGTACATACAGGCTGTCTAGCTATGCATTTTCTTCTCTGGCCAAATGAATAGAGCAGCTTCCTCATCTGTTTGTTCTGAAACACTAGACTGTCTTGCTTTAATGTGCATTTGTTTTAATTACTGCCTATTTATTTCTTATTTGGTGGACACTGGGGACAGCTCTGTAGACTCTAGAATATTGTATGTTTATATTTTATGTGGGAAAGATGTATGTAACTATGTATTACTTAAACTAGAAAAATGGAGATTAGCTGAAAAAGTACAGGACTGATTAAGAGATGGTATATGATTGCAAAGAAGCTCACTGACAAGCATTTTAAAAGCAAGACATATCTATAGAAGTAATGTGTCCATAGAATAAATAAAATTTGGTGAGAAGAATTGAAACAGAAGGAAAAATCAACAGTAAAAACAATGAGTGTGTGTGTTTATATAAATCATTTGAGGTGCACTGAAACAAAATGTCAATAAACAGAGAAGTGAGAGGCTACAAGGATAAAACTAATACAACTTCTTTCTATTGCAGCTGTTGAGAAGTTCTTTGGTGAATAACAGGACACAGGCCAAAGTGGCAGAAGAGCTGGGTATGCAAGAATTTGCCATCACTAACGACAAGACAAAAAGACCTGTAGCTCTTCGAACTAAGACTTTGGCTGATCTGTTGGAATGTGAGTTAATTTGGTTATAGCAGCTTAGTACTTATGTAACTTCTTTTTCCTCGGGGCTTGTTTAAGAAAGCCATTAGAAATCCCCTAAATCACTATTAAAAATGTATGTTCAGGTTTTCAAATGAATTATGCTTATACCCCTGAAAGCCAGATTTTTGAATGCTAGCCTACATTTTTGAAGGCTGTATGAAAGCATGAAGTAGGTATAACTGCAGACACACAATTGTAGGCTTAGAAATTGAGGCATCGTGATAGCCAGGACAAAAGCATGTCTAGAAAGTTAAAGCTTGTTTTCCAAGTTGAGCTATTTAACAACAGTTTCAATGTTTCATTAATATGTTCTTGTTGCTGTCGGAACATAAAGTAGTTCCTTCAGCAGGTGAATGTTTCTGTGGTTCATCTAACTGCATTTTAGGAGATTTCAAAATGGTCATTCCACAAGAGGGAAAGCTACATTGAAATTAAATTACTCTTAGTCCATTTATGAAAGTTTGTGATATCTTCCAAAAAAAGTGAGAACAGTGATAAATATTCTGCAAAGAAAGTCAATCTGTATCATGTATATTTTGATGTATTTTGTGAGCCATTCAGACCCCTTGGCTTTCTTCAAATCCTCTTAGCAAATGGAAATTCCACGCAAACAGGAGTGATTTATATCTAAAACTTTTTTATGGTACCCAGTACTGATTTATTTGTAAGTATCCATGGTCTCCTGGTTAAAATGTGAGATTAGGAGCTGAGTGTTGTTTCTAGCTCTTTAAATGACTGAGTGGATTTGGGTAAATCACTTAATCTCTTGGTCAACTTTATTTTTCCCTATGTGTGCAGGATAATAATACCCTCATCAGATCACTGCTGTGAAATGTAATTGAATATGGCTTTAGAGTACTCAGAGATACTTGTTTCTAAAAGTGCGAGCCATTAACGTCCTTCTTGTATGAGTGACAGTACCTTTTTTTTCCCCCACAGCCTTTATTGCTGCCCTGTACATTGATAAAGATTTGGAATACGTTCACACTTTTATGAACGTATGCTTTTTTCCACGGCTAAAGGTAAGGCCAGTCAGGTTCCTACATTCCTGCCACTACATTTTAACATGTAACTGTGTTTTGGACTCTTACCACAATCTCTCAATCATAAAAGCATCTCTGTGAACTTCTTACAGGAGTTTATTTTAAATCAAGATTGGAATGATCCTAAATCTCAGCTTCAGCAGTGCTGCTTGACTCTCAGGACAGAAGGAAAAGAGCCAGACATTCCTCTTTACAAGTAAGAACTGGCTAGTTATCAGTCTTTCGTGTATTTGAAGATGTGATCAGTCACCCTATGTTTTTCCCATAGTTTAGTTTTATTGCAGTTACCCAAGCCCTCCAGTCTCTCTTTGTCTGAAGATGGAAAATGTTGAACGAATGTTTTCCAAGCTTTAGGTGTTATAAGTCATTACAAGGAAGAATTAGTAGTCATTTTACCTTGTACAGTTTCGAGGGAAAATGTATTTTTTATGTTCAAATGGAATATTTAATTGGTATCATTCTATATTTGTTCTTCTTTTAACGTAAGGAATGGCAATATTTTAAATGAAGTGAATGGAAAAATGGCTGTTTGGATATGAAGTCAAGATACTTCCATTATACATTTCAGTCATCACATGAAGTTTCTCTACACTCTACATTATTATGCAAACATAATAAATGCCTTCTGTTACACATCCTGATTGTAAACTCTGTTTCTAGTTTACAGAGTCAGGCACTGAAGGGCAACACAAGTTTTGGACATTTTTGCTGCACAACTCAGCCCACATATGTCCTCCTGCTTAGTGATAGAAGAGCTCAGGGCAGTGAACCTCTTAAATTGTATACCTTAGTGAGATACCTGAAGCTGGATGGGCTGGATCTCCCTTCCCTCTTTCAGTTGTAAAATTGCATAATAGCTGCTTCAAAGAGGCAATAATAACCTTAAGATTGTATATTGCATCCATATCCATTCAATTAATGTAGAGACAGGTGCAACATTAGCCCCCAAAAGAAGAGATAAAAGCTATGAAAGTTCAAGGCTTGGGTTGTTGGGAATATTATATCAAAAAGGTATGAAGAATGAAAGTCTAAGTACATTTGTGACATTTACTGAAATAGTTTTCAATGAAAGGTAGCAGTTCAGTTACAGTGACAAACAGTGCACTTCAGAAATATGATCGGTTTAACACTGATGCTCTGCAATCTGACTCCTCAGTGTCTCTGTATGAGGGCTCACAGCTTTGTCTTGAGTGAGGGAGATGAATACAAAAGAAACAATTCCTGATTCTTGTAAAACCCACTGCGTATCAAGTACCAAATGTTTGGTTTGTTTTGTTGTGATGATAAATTGATTTTTTTATAGTACAGCTTAGAGCTAGTAATATGCTGTTATCTTCCTATTATCTTGTTAAATTCCTTTTCTTGGGGTTGTCTGTTTCACTGCAGTCAGTACTGTTGCTTTTAAATTTGGGGTGGGTTTTATTTGCTCTTCTCACAGCGCACAGAGACAGAGTACTGTAGTTAGACACTTTAAAAATTGATGTGAAGTTGGTGCTCCTTCCAAAAAGAAACAAGGTAGTGGACAGAACTTGAGCTGACAGTGGGGAGAAATTTGGGACAGCAGGAAAAAACAGCAGAAGCAGCAATTCATTGCATGTCTAGGGAATTATCTTTTTTTCCCCTTTAGATAGTTGTTGATGCATGTCTTAGACTTTAGCTCAGGTGGAAAGCTTGTTTTGTGACAAACTGTAACTTTTCAAAGCTGATGGAAAATTTCCTTGTACTGCGATAATTCAGTATGCAGAGAGCTACCGTGTCCAATATAAAGTCCTTTTAAAACCTTGCTAACTGCACAACTTGCAGGGACTAAAATTTTAGTGCACACAATAATCATATTGGTGTGATTATTTGCAATTGCACAGCTACGCACAATTTATATGACTTTATTACAAGTGTTTTCACAGTGTTTAAGCACTTACTGTTATAGTTTGCATTTTTGCTTGTAGGTTCAAGTTCTATTTTTCACATGGTGCTCCTGAGTGAACCTTGAGGAATAAATAATAACCAATATAAACAAGGTGCATTTTATGTAAATTTCTTCTTTTTATTGCACACCATACTGGTAATCTTAGGGTTATTGTGATTTATACAGGCATTTTTCAACCCTTGCTCCATGCTTTGCACTAATTCCACTATATGTACTGATCAGACTGGAAGCTTGGTCATGTATGTGCCACAACCAGATTCTGGATTTTAATACTTCTTGCTTGAATAAATTATATCTTTCTTATTTCAGAACTCTGCAGACAGTGGGACCATCTCATGCCAGGACATACACAGTAGCTGTTTACTTCAAAGGGGAACGAATAGGATGTGGTAAAGGCCCAAGGTATAGTGAAAAATTAATCACATGGTGTTAAAGTTTGAGTGTGGCAGTGTCCACAATGACTAGCTGTGGAGGTAGACAAGTGTGTGGTTGGCCTTAGAAGAGGAAAGCTATAGAGCCTTCACAGAATCACAGAACGGCAAGGGTTGGAAGGGACCTCGGGAGATCATCCAGTCCAACCCCTCTGCTAAAGCAGGGTCACCCAGAGCAGGTTGCACAGGACATTGTCCAGGCGGGCTTTGAATATCTCCAGAGAAGGAGACTCCACAACGACCTTGGGCAGCCTGTGCCAGTGCTCTGTCAACCTTCTTAAGGCTGTTACGAGTTTCTGCCTCAGGAATACCCGAAGGATTCAATGTCTGTATAGTTTTGGGTCTTAAGCTTTTTTGGTGAATCTGCCTGCAGGGTCACTGGTAATGCTAACACATTTGTGGCACTCAGACTAGAAACAGCAGAACAGCTTCCAGGAAATGGTGACTTTTGTCTTTGGCTTTGCTACTGGATTACTGTCCATCTTAAGCTGAAAGTTAAGGGTGCAAGGCTCTCAGAGGTTTTTTGGTGTTTTTTTTTCTGATGTTATTACTTCTAGGCATTTTAGAATGTTTTCTAAAGTTGCAAAGACTTCAACCATGAACCCCGAAGACCTCATCTTATTTTCTGCTACCAAATCTGGTGGTGGTTATAAAAATATCATTGTTTTATAGCGTTCACACCTCTGTGATTTTGTTCCTTTTTTCTCTCAAGTAAAAGCAAACGCTTCAGTGAAGAATAGATTAGAATATTCCGTTAGTGTTATTGATCTAAGTTTTAAAATATTCTACTGGAGCTGTAGTGCTATTGCTCACATATTTATGGAAAGGCTGATATATCATACACTCTGAGAATTACTAGCTACTGGTTATCCAAAGAGTTTTATTACAAAAGAGTAGCTAGTGTTCTGCTTTGTCAGAAACTTTAGTTTATTCTGTAGAACTTAGATGTCATGTAACGTGTTTTTGTTTGGCTTTCACAGTATTCAGCAAGCAGAAATGGGAGCTGCAATGGACGCACTTGAAAAATGTAAGATATTTGGGCAACCAAGAAAAGAATTTATAGTTTACTTCCTTGGTCTTTAGTGAGGTGAGGTGCAGGTTTTGTGGGGGATAAGATTTGAACAGAATGTCTATACTGAATTCTGTCAGCTTCTGAGCAGCATGTTTTCCTCTTGGTACTTTCAAGACAATTTTGTAACAGGTGAAGTTGATATGATACTGACAGGTATTTTTTAAGGGGAGTTGATAAGCTACAGAGGTTGCAACTTACAGGGAAACCTCTGCAGTGAAGGGTCATTGAGATTTTTCCATGCTTAAATATGCAGTAGGATAAGACTGCTTCGTTTTAAAGTGTGGTTGTTTCGTCCTCTAATTTAGCGAAGGCAGAACTTTCCAGTTGCCACTTCAGAAAATAAAATTTTATCTCGGATTATACAGTAGACCAGGTTAAAATCTAACAGGCAGATCCCCATCCAACGTAAGTCAACACTTATCTGTTAAGAACAGCTTATATCAGCTGAGGATCCAGTGATCTGTGTATGCATCTCTCAATATTATGCCTAGGATATAGCCAGCATGGGAGGAGCAGCCCTTCATTGCAGTGGAGTCAGATATGAAAGGCATGAATGCAGGCAAACATCTTGCGGGAAAGAACTTCGGTCAATTGAGTTAAAGAGCCAGGTGTGGACGTGCTGTAAGCAAATAATTACATGCGTTTTGTGCAGCAGTAGCTCTCTATTCATAAGAACGTGGGGAGGTATGTTTTTTGCATTTGAATCAAAGGAAAGACATGCAGTTCCTCAGATGCCAAAGGTTTTTAATCTGTTATCTCTGCATCTGGAAATCCCAGGGCTTAAAAATTTTAGAAGACAATGAATCCCTGTAATTCAGAGGGGTTTTTTTTTATATCCCTCTGCGAGGCATATACTTCTTGCCACCATTAAATTTGACAAGTAGAAAAATGTAACTTCCCTTCTCCGCTGAACATCTACAAAATGTTACTGAAGTTTTCTTTGAGTGTGTTTTCCTGTGACGGTATCACCACTCAGAGTGCTGTGAGCTTCATCTCCTGTCAGTCCAAGGACTTCAACAGCTCTTTTCTGACATATGTGTTTGTTTGAATACCATAGACCTCTAGAGGTCTCTACTCCAACCACCCCACAAAACAGACCCAACTTTCAAGTTAGGTCATATTTTTCAGTGCTTTGCCAGTCAAGTTTTGACTATCTTTAGCGATGGAAGCTCCACAGCCCCTGCGGGCACCTGTGCTAGTATGCATATATTTTGGAGTGGAGTTTTTTTTGTTGGTGGTTTGGGGTTTTTTTAATGCATAAGTAGTTGCCTTCAAGTAAAAGTAATTTTCATGTACCTGTTTATATATATGATAGCCATGATGAGTTTATTACTTAAATTTCCTTCTCAACATACTAAATGGATTATAAACAAACAGGTTGCTACCAAGCTGAGTTCTTCAGAGTTCTTAAAGGATCATGTTACAGGAACAGTGCTGAAAAAACGATTTTCATTTTACGGTGTACATGAGCAACAAAATATCCCAGAAGTCCATTAAACAAAGCACTAGTGCTTTTAAAAACAGCAGCAATTTAAAAACAACTTGCTTTTGTTTAGATTGCTTTCTGGTTTAAATAAATATACCCTCCTGTGCCTGAATTGTAAATAACGGATGAATAAACCTTTGATTCCTCTAGTAAATAATAAAAGGCACAAACTTCACCGGCCAATAAACCAAAGCAGTAGAAAGTCATTCTGCTCTACCACAGACTCCTGCAGATTATGTGGCTTCTGCATCGTGTTCTCTAGCTGAACAAATCTGTGCATCCCAGGACCCAGAAAGAGGAGGAAAACGCTTGGTGCCAAGGGACTCCTCCCTGAGGAGCCTCAGTTGAATTGTCTCTTGGTAGCAAACTAGAGAGAGAGCAGTCCTTTGCTAAGACATCCCAGAATTTTTTTATGGCTTTAAAGGTCAGTGTAATAACCTTTTGTATTCATGTCAGACACCGATAGGTAGCCAGTGCTTATCCCAGAGCTCCTGTGATCCCAGCAGGCTTTACCTCCAACTGCAGACTGCCACGTACTCTACCACCTCTTCATTTTCTGACTGGATGGAGGATGCAGGTCTCTGCAGCACAGAGACACAGATGAATGTCAGTGCCTTGGTCATGCAGAAAACGTCATATTCTGTCATCTGTGCACTAAAGTGAAAGCAATTATATAAGCTGGTTTCACAGCCTCAGTTCTAACTGGTGTACACATGTACCAGCCGATGGACAAATGCCTGAAATCAGAAGTATCCATCCCCCTAGCTATTTCTTCATCACCTCAGTCTTGTCTTGTCTGTTTTAGCCAGTCTTCACTCATCCGTGCTCTTAAACTACACTAAGGCTGTATTCTGGTACATAGCCAAGCATTAACTTTTTCAGGAACAGATTTTACTGCATTCCATTTTGCTACACTATTACTTTCCCATTAGGAACCCTGCCATAATGTGGGGCAGCTAGTGGATTCTGCATGATATAAAATAATAATAATAATGGAAACATCTGTACAGTGCTTGGAACCAGTGGCTCATACTTCTTGGAGTGAGAACAAGACAAAAACCCCTGACAGCATTGACAGTAGTCTCACATCGTTTTTCGGTATCGACCACCTGTTGCTAAGGGAACAGAATGTAAAATCTGGGTAATACCTGGCCATGTTGCTATACCAGGTTTTTATATTTTCTTTTTGTGAGTGGATTGTATTTGTCAGTGCTTTGTAGCAGAAGAAATGGATGTGGAAATCGTAAAGAAACCAAAGTCTTATGACACACTGTCCTGGTTTACTATGGATTGTTAGAAATAAATGAGTAAAAATGGTAATAGCATTATTCCCCCGTACCCCTAATCTCATCAAAGCTTAAAAAAAAAAAAAAGAGCTGAGGTTTTCTGTGTTACCGGTTTGTTTATTAATGTAAAATATTTTTCCTTGTGTCAGATAACTTTCCCCAGATGGCCCATCAGAAACGGTTCATTGAACGGAAATACAGACAAGAGTTGAAAGAAATGAGGTGGGAAAGAGAGCATCAAGAGAGAGAGCCAGATGAGACTGAAGAAGCAAGGAAATAAAGGGAGGGCACAGCAGCAGTGGCATATTTACTTACTTAATAACTCTGACTGTGGCCTACGGAGACCTAACCTAGTTTCCTGCAGATGATGAATGAAGAGTGCCTGTTGATATCAAATTAGAAAATCATAATCTCTTCTTAAAAAAAAAAAAGCGTGTGTGTATATAGTATTTCCTTAGTTTGGTTTTAAGTGCAAAGTTTGGCTTTTTAATAAGATTTGTTTTTAATGAAAAGTTGTGGGATTATTTTTATTATTTTTACTGTCTTGTATGAAGTAATAAAGTATTAATTTCAAAAGCCTGTAGGAGGAGAAGCTGTTTAACAATTGTCTCCTATGTCCAAAATGCTGTTTTGTCAGTGACCAGCAAAGTTATTGCATGAACTCCGCTGTGGAGGAGGAAAGTATTATGAGAAACTAATTTAGCAGAGCATTTAAGCATGTACCTAGCTTAAGTTTTGCAGCTAAGTATACTACTTAACTCTGGTAAACCAGAGCCATAAACTTCAGGTCCTTTTACAGCAACTGGTACAGTAATTTAAGCAAAGGAGATGATTCCACATCTGGAGTGTGATACAGATGTGTGTGGAAGGTTGGGGGGTTTTGTCTTTAAATCAGTATTATAAAATTATAAGAAAAAAGTTAATTATTAAGCAAGAGAATGACAACTTTTTTTTTTAGAGTACTGACTTTACAAGTTTAGTTTCTTTCTCAACTTCTTGCTCTATGAAACTGGCATCTACTTTAATTGATTTCTTTCTCCAGAAGATACCAGTGTGACCATAATGGTCAAATGGTGTGTTAGAAACTCCATACAGGTGCTGTTCCAGGTAGGTTCATTGAATACTGGTTGCATCCAAAGGAGGGTAGAATTTGTCTCCAAGGTGTAGTTCAAAGGTGGCGTCCAGTTTTAAGTCACCCAGCTTCCTTGATTTTTTTGGTGTCTGTGGCTTGTCTTAGACAGATGTTTCTTGTATAAAAGCTCTGAATGGTACCAGAAGTAGAACATCCACTGTGTCTGACGGTTTTTCCCCACTGACTACCAGCCTCATTGTAGATGTCGGTGCATTGGTCATATTTCTAATTTGCCCCCACTTCAAGCCATTCATTTTCATTGTGCTGATTTCTGAGTTAAAACAGTCCCTTAGTACATATTGTGTAGTCATTTCTCTGTATTTCTTTTCTGATAAATGAAACAGACACAACTAATTTTCCTTAACTGAGCATTTTCTTCATGCTTCAGGTCCTTTTTGGCGAGTTATTCACGTATCTTTTCTGATGTCAGTAACACCGATGTATGTGATAAAATAACAGGCAGCTTCATGTGTGTGGGTGCACGAATTTGGCCCAAAGAATTCATACAGAAAGAGAACTTTTCACCCAATGGCCACACTACGCCGATCAACTAATTCAGCAGTTTTTGAAGTACCTTTCTGGAAGCGTGCGATGGGCATTCATGAAAGCACTTTATTGCAGGTGCCAAAGTAGATGCAATTGTAGCTGAAAAGTTCAGACTACCCCAATGTCTTCCTGCTGAGCTAATCAATGTGTGTATTTTCATAAGCACATTTTTGTACACGTTCAATGCGAGATGTGCTTAAATGTGGTTTGTTTTGGTTTTTAAAAAAACTTGACCCCACGGCACTACCTCACTTCTTCCAGCTTCTATGATTGCCTTTTCTTAATGGATTGATGCTTTAAACTCATTTCAGAGGATGAGAGAAAAAAACCCAACACATTATGTAATTTAGAGAGTGATAATAAACCTTTAAAACATAGAGGGGATAAAAACAACAAGATAAAGGCAGGGAGCTGTTCTCTGCTGGATGCTGCTGTTCTTTGACTTCTGAGAAGTGATTGTAACTCCTTATACCTTCAGTCTGGTAAAAAGCGGAGATGCCTCTGAACAGCAGCAGGCTTCAAAAGCAAGCAGCAACACCTCCCCTGCCCTCAAGTCGTTTGTATTTCAAATTCTTTTGTAGAACTGCCCATCTGCTTCTAGCAGTCAGTTGAAATGGTGCACTGGTAGAAGGGTAAGGGTAATTGTGTACGCCATTGTTTTATTTTTCCCTCTTAACTGTGACCAGATTCATGTGTTTAACGGGTAGAATGTGCAGTGACTTCCTTTTCAGGTGTATGGTTGCTTTGCAAATTTCTCTCATTGAATCGGATATCACCAGAGTACCCCAGTGGAATTGTTAGCTCATAGTTTAACATTACTCTCATTCTTCCTATACATCATTTCACTTTGCAGCTGTAAGAAGACTGTGAGCTTATTCATAAACATTTGGATAAAACCAGATTGAATTTATCAGATATGTTCTTTGGGGAAGGAACCCAGAACTGTTCTTTTTTCTTCTTTGACCCAGAATTGGCCTGAAAACAAACAAAACTATTTCTGCATTCCATTACTATGGTTAAGGAATTTTAGGTCTTCCTCAATAAAATGTAGATGATAACGATTTTTTTTCATGATTGGACTCTTCCCTATTTTCACTGCATACACATAGGCTAGGCAGATTGCATGAAGAATTTTTTTTGTCCTTGTCTTGAGGGCAGAAAACAAAATAAAAGGTAAAGAAATTCAGGTTTCCTTTGTGTACATCAAAACCGCAGTGTCTTTCTGTGTACTCACTGTCTAAAAACAGTGGCTGTGAATGTTTCTGATAAGTTAAGGGGATGCACAGAATGTGTAATGTGAGCACAGTCCTTGATAACACGCACTAAGGAGAGAAAGTTCGTTCTTCAAGTTGCCTTAAATTTGGGAAGGATGATTACTGAGCTCTTGTTGATCAGCTGTATTCTGTACTTAGGCAACTTTGGCTGCTTTTTTGGAAATGTTGAAGGTGTGTCTGGCTTATTGGTAAAGTAAGGTCCTTTTCTGACTTCTCCAGAGCCGGATCTGTCTCACGCAACATCTGCGGACTTGATTTGGGTACAAGCAGATGAAGGAAGAACAAGACTCAGATCTGTGAAAGCACATCTTTTTTTAAAAAAAAATGTGCATATATACAGAGCATTGAATAGAATAGTAGCTCATTTAATTAGGAATTTTAATTGAATTTACATAGCATTCATCATTGTTGTTAGCAGAGCCTAAGTTTGCTTTGTAAGATTTCAGTTTCTGTAAGATTATTTCACAGTGATACTAAGGGAATCTTGGTCTCTAAGACTGTTGTAAATATTGTTGCTAATAAAATTTTCCAGAAAAGACTTCAGGCATAGTTATTACTTGCTAAAACAATTTGGAAAAATCAAAAGGCTAATCCTGATCATCTGTCTCCCTACTTCAAAGTCTCTGATTATACACGCTACATATTTAAGTGAAGTAAGCTGATCACTTGTAGAAACTCCTGTAAAGCTCTCCGAGAGCTTGGAGAGTTGATCGTCTGTGTTGCACCATTGTGCGTTGCCTTTGGTGGGGGTGGCATTGTGATAGAAATTTCTGTGACCCATACATCCCACCCTGCTTCTCCCCTCTCCCCCCCGCCCCCAGGTTATATATTTGTCATTGAGCGCTTGAAATAGTTTTGCCTAAATGGGGAATAATAACCAGAAAACGCTTCCCAGTTTGCTCCTTGAAGCGTAGTGGAAACTTGCAGCTGAGGAGTGCTCTGCTGTCTTCTGTTCCCTGCAAGTCTACATGTTTAGCTCTTGGAACGACTGACGTCTTGCTGTGAATAGGCTCAGAAAGAGACGTGACATGTCCCATCATCGCTTGCTGGTAATTATTCTTCGCCAGTAAGCCATAGTTTCCAGGGACAGGCGTTCTGGATTCTGCCATCTGTTCTTTCATTCATAGTTAAGCAAATATGGTGAATAGCCTGGAAAGCAGCTGCAAAATAAACCAGTGGCTGCATAATGAACTTGCATTTATTTATTACGCTAACAAAGAAAAAAAAATTGCCATAACAATATGGCAGGCCGAGCAGGGAATTGGAGCTCTCCTCTGTCGTGGACGCATCTCAATACCATTTATTCTTAATGCAGAGCTGCTCATTAGACCATCTACCACTGAAAAATAGATTAACTCCTTGTATTTTGAAGATCTATTTTTTGCTTTGTATGAAGGCACTGATTAAAATGGATTGCAAATCTGGAAGTGTACTGGTCACTTCAAATTATAGGCAAGGTGGAGATTTTTGGTTTAGTGCAAACAGCATTTTTAAAATACTTCATGACTTTTTCTTCCCTCATGTTCTGATGTATTTTGTTTTCCCAACTTGGGTTACAGATGGTGTGTTTCTTTGCAAATTGGTCATGTTTATGGACATACTATGTCTAGGTAAGAATGCAGTGATAGGGAAGGCCATCCATCACATCTCCTTAGTGTTCCTCTGGATTCCTCTTTTAAAGCAATTCTCCGTAGAAGGAAATAGGGGTCCATGACTTTGCACTGGTCTTGTTTTGTTTATTTTCTTCTCTTCACGGTAGCCCACCTCATTGCTGCTGCAGTGCTTTCAGAAGAGACCATCTTGGGCTCTTTTGTCTGTGCTGTCTGCTCGTAGGCACGTTCTTGACCTGGGAGGTAATGAGCTGAGGGACAGGAGTGTTGCTGGCCAGAACGCGCTGGCTGGTACCGGCACGCTGGAAGCTCTGCCAGGGAGCTGGGAAGGCAGTGCAGTCAAAGGGGCTGGCCCCGCAGCTGCAGCCAAGTTCTGCATTGGCCAGAACAGGTAAGCTGAGTCTGTGAAGAAAGATTAAAGGAAATATCTCCCCTGTTTTTAAAAAGTCAAAAGACGAGGGCTGCTCAAAGATAAGAAAGAAAACAGTGACTGTCTGCTCCAACTCTTCTGGATTTTTTGTTTCCAGGCCTGTTTTTTCAGGTACCCACAAATTTCACAGATTCTTTCTGGGGTCCTAAGATGAAATAGGTTATGTCCTCCAGCCACTCAGATTTCCCTATCCATCAGGGAGCAGATATCAGAGGCCCTTTTGTTCACCTGCTTGCGACAAAGTGAGGAACAAATTATGCTCAAGACCTTGCTAACTAGGTATATCTCTCTTTGTCTAAATCCTCACTGCATTCCTTAAAAGGATTCCAAAGTCTTTTATGAATAAGGGTACTTGTCACATAACTGTGACTTACAGTACAAGCATACCTGAAAGCCTCAAGCGTGCGATTCTGCTGCTCTTCACAGCACCTGTGTGGAGGGAATAAGGGGCTATTTAGTCTGTTGCTGAGACATGAAAACAAGGATGAAATTGTCGCTTGGGCCCAGGGCTCAGGAGGTCCGTGGTAGGGCAATGGTGCCTCATCCAGTGCATGCCTCAGTCTGTGGATTAAGTATCATCTTGTCTTTGAAAGCCTGCGACGTTTCAATTCCCCTGCCTGAGAGTGTCTTTGAGGGAGAAAAAGAGAACTTGGCCATGCAGGCTGGGCACTGCCACACTCAACCCTTTTTCCTGCAGAGTCTTGGAAAACAATGATCAAGAAGGTGTCTAAAATTGGGGACTCTGCTACAAGAAGCCAGAGCACAAACAGTGTTGGGCTGCTTTTTTTTTTTTTTTTTTTTTTTAGAAATAGTAAATAAATAAAAACTTCCACTTACAGCAGACATTTCAAAAGTAATCCATTTGCAAAGGACAGATTCTTGAGCTGACAAATCGTGAACTTTTACCAGTGGCAGAAGCAGCTCATACATTGGTGGTCCGGAAGCGATGCAGCGGTGATGGGTGAGTGTTTGTCACTGGAGGTAGCTTGTTACTTTAAATAAAGATGGAGATGGTGGTCATGGGAACCCATGGGACCCTGCTGATACAAGCTGAGCCAACATTTCTAAAAAAAAAATAAAAATTACTTCCCTGCAGATTTCCTCCTGTCATTACTTCAGCCATTTACTGTGTCAGAACAGTTCTGACATGATGACCAGTTTTTGCTGCCAAGTCGAATTACAATTCAAATGTTGCAGTTCTGTTTCCAGAGGGATACTTGAACTGGCAAACAAAAAGCAGCCATCTCCCAATCCAGTAGCACTTGAAAATGCTAATGTCTTTCAATATCCAATTATAAAGTCCTTTAAAAAAAAAAAAAAAAGGAAAAAAGGAAAAAAAACCAATTAAAATTCTCTAAGATAAGAATTTTTAATGACTTCATTGGACAAGTCATCCCAAATTGCTGCTCTTACCTTCTGTTCTTGTGATGATAAACATTTAAACACTGTCAAATTCATGAGAATCTTTTAGTTTTGTCATCATTTAGAAAAAATAAATATCATGCCATCCAAAGGAAAAAATAAGAAAAAAACTGGTTTAATATTTGATGTTTAAAATTTGTCATTCAATACTGTTGTCTCCTTCCTTCTTCCAAATATTTTAAATACGCTTTCCACCTGTCAGAATGTGTCAGATTTTACAACCAATATCCTGGGTCAGTCTGTGTCTGTGCACTAACAATTGAAAGCAATCCATGTGTTACTGCTTACTGCTTTTTGAATCAGGGCTTTACCAGGCATCCAAAATGGTGGGACACTGCCCACCTTAATAAGCCCTCAAAACTTTCAGAGAACTCAATGGCTTTACCCAGCAACTGGGTTTCAAGACTTCACATTCCTTTTGCTCCACTTGCTAGCAATGTTTTGGGTTTTTTTTCATTTTTTCAATGTTTTCATTTTTTATTTGTTTTTTTAACGTAGCCCATAGCACTACTGTCTCCTATTTCAAAGTTCCCTGATCCTTACTTTTGGTTAGCAGACACAGCATCAATTCCTTGCCCACTCTTTGCCCTTGCAAGTCATACTTCAACATTTATATCGGAAAGCAAGTGCCAACAGCAAGAACAAAAGCCTCACTGAGCACCCGGGCAAATAAAATACTGAGCCTTTCCAGTATAATTTTGGGGGAATTCTGTCTGACGTTTTAAGAGACCTTGTGAAGTCTTCAGGCCTGTAGCGATGTACTTTTTTCAGCTTATGTTGTGAATTTATGCAATGGGATTATGTTTGGTATCTATTTCAGCAGGCAGCTTACAAATGAACATTTACACATGTAACCAAGGAGGGAGAGGCAAGATAAAGCAGATTTGTTACCTAAAACACTGGAAAAAGACCTACTTCAACACTGACTGCTGAGAAATAGATTGATTTGGATAGAAAAATGTTAACCACTTTCAAATATGTACTGAAAAATACGGGGTTTCATTGTAACATAAATACAATCCTGCGCCATGTGCTTGAGATAATGATGGCTTTAAAAAAAAATGCATTAAGAGTTGAATTTTATGCAAAGCCAGAGTATAAATCTTATAGATAAGATATAGCAAATCGATATTTTTTATTAGAAGAAGTAGTGAGGTGATAAAACTTTAATATCTTAAGATGCAGAGGTGGGAAATAATCTAGCAAAGCTGTAATAGGTATCTGGAGTTTAATTAGGAACGTATTTGAACAGATGTGTTTGGGGTAAATGCAGATATATATGTATATATTTATTAAACATCTGAGGTTTTCACTCATTGCAACATGATACGTCAAGGAAAAAAAAAAAAAAATCTGTGTTCATTGTTTGCTTAACAGGTATTTAAATATTGTTTGTGTTGTAGTGGTATCCAGAGATCTGCACTAGTACTGGGGCTTTTCATGCCAGCTGCTGTATGAACACAAAATGGCAGGCAGTCTCTGACCCAGAAAGAAAGCAATGACTTGCTCAAAGTCACCACACAGGTCAAAGGAAGAAATGAGAACAAAACCTGAGCCTGTCAAGTACCAGCTGAGATTTGTCCTCTCTTCATAGCTACTTATTTACAGCATTTAGCTTTAGTTACAGTAGTTGCCTTATTTCTGCGTTCATGTGAGCATTTTAAACTTCAGGCACAGCAAACTGGAACGTGGTTTTATGTAATCTCTTTGATACCGAAAGCTGATGAAAGTGATTTTAAAATAAGTGAAAGAAAACTCCAGTGGCTGGTGCTGCGTGGCAGGAGTCTCTCTCTGCAGGCAGCACATTCGCGCTTCCCCGCCTCCCCTGTTGCGCTCCTGCTGCGGCAGGTTGGGCTCGCAGGTCCGAGGTCCACCGTTCGGCACGTTGCAACGGGCCACAGGGCAAGCGTCCCTCGGGCAGTAACAAGCAGGGTCACTTGTGCGGCGGCGGAGCTGGCGTCAGCTCCGTTACACGCATGCAGGACAAGGCAGGTGTCTGCTCTGGATTCACAGCCAGGCGTGTTATGCCTGTTCTTTTTTTAACTCTGATCGTGTCCTCACCAAACCCATTAAAGGTTAGTATGGCTCCAAGCACATACAATATACTTCCAGCATGGTTACAAAAGAAGATAAGCATGTGAACAGCTGTGCTCTCTACGCAAAGTACTCTATTTCGAAGTGCCTTAGCAATTTCCTTGGTTCCTTGAAAAGAAATTGGTTGAGAACTGTTTGCCTTCCAGTAATGGCCGCAGACAGGTATGAGGGGGCCATGTGTTAAAGTTGCTAAAAGAGAGGAGCAACCCCTCTTCTTTGTCTGGTGCTGCCGTGTGTACTTGCTCCTGCAGGAGGATTAGCAGCTGCCAACCCCCTTGGAGGTAATGGGGGGTGGAGGCGGGGGCAAGAGCACTTGCCATGGGCCCCAGGCTGGAAGTGTTGGGTGCTGGTTGTGGAGGCAGGCTAGTGGGAATGCACCCAGTGCATTTTCAGCTGGTAAGAAGGCAGGCAGAGGAATAAACATGGGGTTTAGCCCAGCCTTGACTGGAAGACGGTGAGATGGGAGTGAGAGCTGAAGGTAGAAGCAGGACCTCTCTCTTTACAAGCTGCGGTTAATCTCTGGCCGAAATAGTATTTTCCGTGAGGTGGCAGGGAGGAAGACTGGAGGTCCAGAGGACAGTACATGTGCAGAAGAGCTCAGCTGGATCAGCTGTTGCTTCCATACTGTTTGGTAACGGCTTATCTCACGGCTTCCCATGTTTTCAGGGGATTTGCGCCTGGTCCCACGTACACATGCGTTGTACAGACACACGTATGCATACATGTGCATGGAGTTAAACAGACAAGAGTGTGTGTGTGTATATAAAGAAGTTTGGGACCGTGCAAGTGTGGGAGTGAAGGTGGCCCAGAGAGACAGCTGCATGACTCCTTTGCCTCCTAGGCAGATCTGTCATTTCTGGCTATAGGATTGGTTTGTTTATTCTGTTTAATGATACTGACCTTTGTGTTGAATAGGTTGGCCTGTTGCAAAGCTAGGATTTGTGGCCTTTTGGGACTTTAGTTGTTTGGAAGACTGAGGATATTTTTTACTACATCGGGTCCAAAGAGAATGACTTCTGATGACCCAGCTGCCCTTATAACTCATTTGCCCTTTACCTTTTGACAGACAAAGTGATTTCAGATTTAGTCATATGTTAGAGACTGTCTAAACTTAAAGAACATTCTGGTAATAAACGATGTCTTACGGTAAAGGGAAATTGAAAGTGGGTTTGAAAATTCCTATTTTTATTATGTATTGCATTTACTTTCTTGGGGGAAACTAACCCTGAATTTGTAGTGTGAGTTTTAGAAAGGACTTACCTTGAAAAGTAGAAAAAAAAATAGTAATTTGGATGCATTGGAGGGAGCATTGCCTCAAATTGTATTGTCTTCCACAGGAGACCTTATGCTGACATTACTTTATCTGTCTCTGAAAGAGCAATCAGTTTCTCTCTTACAATCTAAGAAATTGTCCCCAAATCTTATTTGATTTTGGGACCCCCCAATCTGATTCCACAATCTGTTTTAGCTAAGCGAATCCCTCAGAATTTAAGCACATGACCGACCGACTGTCTCCGAGTTGAGCACATCAGCAAGGATTGGGGACCTGCGTTGTTTTGACTTGCGTGCCATCAGTGGCAACAGCTTTGCAAGCGCTGCCTGCAGGTACAGCCCTCTCCCTGCCTGCAGCAGGAGGCCAGCGGTGGACACAACCCAGAGACCCGGGGGCTGCCCAAGGGGGGCCCTGCCATTCGCTTAACAGTCCCGTAAATACCCGAGCCAAAAATCCTGCCCTCTTTGCTTCCCCGCAGCTGTATTGGTTCTGCCATTGGGAAAGCAGGGAAGGGTATGGGGGGGAGGGGGAAATTTTAGTGCTTTTTATGGTAAGTTAAGCAGCACTCTTTCTGGCTTCACACAGGAAAGGGATCTGCTGAGTAAGAAAGTGCTAATTTCACCTCGTTGTTTTTCGCAGTAGAGCTACACTGTAAGTACCAAGCCCAAGAGGAATGAGAGCATAGTCAAATTAATGAAAAATAGGTTATGATGATAAATTATTCAAATGGATAAAATTACTTTGGATTCGGAAGACTCTGAAACTTAAGAATGGATCCTTTTCCAGTATAAAAAGATTCAGCTTCATCACTTTCAAGGAAACAGCGGGAACTTATATCATTCAGTTGAGAATCTGACTGTGATTGGCAGCATAAGCAATCATTTAAAACTCGGTGGCACATATTTCATCTACTTTGGGTGACAGCCATAAGGTGAATGTTTTAAATTCTGACATGGCATAGCCTTTCTTTTGAGATCTGTGGTGTGATTTTAAAGGAGATGAGATAAAAGCTATGCCTCTCCAAAGGCACCTTTTCTCTGATGTTAAAGGAAACAATGTAAAAATATGCCCACTAAATAAATCATCAGGGACTTTGGAATCGATCACATTCTTCTGTCTTAAAACTTGTAATACAACTCAAGATGTTCACCTTAACTCAGTTTCTTTTGTTCAGCAATTTTTCTGTACAAGGAGGCATATGTAGAGAAGCCGAGCCTGGAGGAGACACCCCATCAGAAGAGGTTCCAGAGAAGAGAGATGTTAAGCTCCTCTTTTGACTTCTGGCATGGCACTTTCAGAAGTTTAATCCTCTTACATTTCCAAGGAGGGGATAGCAGAGAAAAGACTGAGGGCTGTTATTTTGCTGAAGGTGAATACCAGCAACCTGTGAAAGTACCTGGGTCTGCAGAATAACCGCTGTTTTTTTAAGTACCTTAGACAACTTAGTGGAGAAAGTGTGCTGGTTTGGCTTCTGCTGCTCTAGGATGAATTTTCAGTAACATTTGTCTTCAGCTCGCATGCACGTAAGCACACAGAGCGGTGGGGGGAAGCGTAGGCTGGCACAACCGGCTTTAGGACCATGTCTGAAGTTAGAACTTGCAGCACGTTGCATCTATAGAAAAAGAAAATGCCCCAAACTCAAGAACTCCTGGCAGGTTCATCTACCGTAACTAAACTCTAAGGCTGAAATGCATCCTACCAAATAGTAGACACTGAAGTCATGCCTAGGGCCCCCAGGCCCCTGCTGTGATAAGTGGAGAGAGAAAGCAATGCCTCCAGAGACTAGTTCATGGCTTAATGGATGAATCACCCATTCTTGTCTGAGAACCGATGGGAGACATGACAGCTCCTTTACCATTCTCATTAGCCCAATGCCCATAGTTAGATGAGTTGAAACTAGGCTTTAAACATTTGTGGCTTGTAGCTATAATAAGACACAAGCGCTCAAAGTGAGCCAGCATGGCACAGCCTCCTTAACACTTTGCACAGCTGTTGCTGTGAGGAGGGCGCTTCTTTATCCCCAGATGACTCCTTCGACCATCCTCTTATGTGCAGGTGTGAGGAGGAGTGACTTTTTCTCCAAAGTGAGAGTATTTTCAAATGTCAAGAAGCTTTATTTTTTTAATGTGTTAAACCATATAAAATCCCCACATAATATACCTCATCAATGAAATGAGACTAATTAGTAGGAAGGTAATGAGAGAGCATTTACAGAGGTCACATCCCAAGGTTCGGTCACTGCTGTGGAAAATGCTGGAGAGGGGTAAAAACTGCAGTCTGCTTTGTACCTCTAGTGCTCACATGCATAGTTGTTAATTAACCCCCAGAAGGGCAGCTTTAGAATGGCAAAATGAGGAGAAAAATGTTAAGAGACTATGGACTCTGTCATTCGTTTCTCTTCCCTTTGCCTCCCATCAGTGTCCCTGGGCTGGTCTGAGCTCCTCACTGCTACACCAACCTGCCCTCACGTCCATAGCAGTGCTGTGGCTCCATCCAGCTTTCCCTGTGTTGCAGCCACTCACTGGGAAGCTCGGGCTCAAGTGCTTTTTCCAGGAAAAGCTTAAGGGCTACTGGGACACCACAGAAGTCCATTTGGCATAGGTCATCAAGGTTATGTAGGCACCCAAGTCCTTTTTAACTGAGAGTCAATTGCCCATCTGCAAAAGGAGAAAATAGCACTTCTTGGCCTTATAACATTGGAAGTGCAAGTCTGTTACAGGTTTTTGAGCACTTGCAGACAAAGGTATGGAGAGTTGTATAAGGACTTAAAACAGAGCATTGAATTAGAATGCTAATCCGTGATAGCAGAAGTGGAAGCTATTATACTGACTGCACAGTAAAGGATCCAAATGGCAAATTTATGTTCTGGGTTACTTAAGCTTGAACAGAAGTATAAGGTCTCATTCTAAACTCATCTGAGTTGATAGGGTCCTTCCCTTGACTTTAATAAGCGTCTATATTGAGCTGAAAGTTGAACCTTGAAATGAAACCTTGGCGTGCAAGTAACTGAGACTTTAAAAGCATGAATTTACAGTTTGTCAAAATATCAAGGAGATACTGCTGATGAAACAACATCTATGCTGTGTACTAAATCGTAATGTACTTAGGGAAACAGGTGTCTCTTGAAAGGAGAGATCTTTTGAAAAGCAGCCCATGTTGAACAAGGGTCATCCATTTGCACAGCTTTTAACAGTCACCGCTCACACCTGAACAGCTACAGGCTCTCTTGGAACATGACAGAATTTAAAATGCTTGAGGCAAATGCAACTGAAGGAACATACAGTTAAATCAGTGCTCAGCGCAAAAGAAGCATCTGTCTTTGTATACCGATTGAAGGAGCTGGATGGAAAGGGGACAAAACGATGAGCTGAGGAGATGCGATGACTCGAGTATAACTGATGAGAAGTCAAATAATATAAAAAAAAAAGGAATAAAAGAATAGCACTGATGCCAACTGTCACAAGAGAAAAAAATCACGAACAAGCAGGTGTAATGAAAAAACAGGTATGTTGCAAGTAACAATTTGAACACTGTACCTATCTAAAGTTGATCAGACCATTGCGAAGAAAAATCACAGACAGGGTGTTAGGGGAGACTTTCTTTGTTTCCTCTCAGAATTTACATTTTACAAATCTTCTCTCTTCATCATTTTATTCTTCGTCCAGAGTTCTTAAATATGTGCATTAATTGCACCTCAGCTACCTTTGAATTTTTCACTAGCCTGATTACTCTTAGATTTTTGCTCATGTTTAGCCTAAACTTTTCCTTCTTTTGCTTATGGCCATTACCTCTTTTTCTGTTTTCTTCTGAGACCTGGCGTAATTTCCTTCCTTCATTTACATCATTACCTTGAAGATATTTACAGGCTATGTTCATTCTCCTCCTGAGGTTTCTCTTTTCCCCTGTGTTGCTCTTTTCAGTTCCTTTCTTTTTTCTTCTCTTTCCCTAATTTGTATGTTCCCCATCTCTTTTTTATCACCAGCACAGCTAAACATTTTGACTAATTTCACACGTGTTTTTTTTCTCATGTGTTTAAGACTAATAGTTAAGGAGCAGAACTGACCTTAAAATGCTGAGGAACATTTCCACAAAAAAACTGCATAATATTCTCTCTTTTATCGTGCTGTTTTGTGCTTTTAATGTCCATCAGCAGCAAACTTCTTGTATTACTAAGCCAGCTACTGAAGTTATGAAAAAAAAAACCAAACCACCAAAGCCTATAGCTTTCATTTTTTTCAAATAGGACTTTATATTCCCATTGCTTTAGCTTCTCACTGGTGTGTATCTTATTTGCAGGCTGCCCAGACTTGCATAGGTTCTGCATAACTTGCTGTACATAAGTGAGTCTGGTGCGTGCATTTGAGCAAGCAGGCAGAGTCTAGGCTCCGCGATTAAGACGCAAGAACGGCATTCAGTGCATGTGTCTTGCTTTGGATGCTTTTCCATTTAGGAAAGGCCAGGCCAGGTTTACAGCTATATTTGACCAGCATGTAGATGCCTAACAGAACTTTCAGAAGTGACTAGGTAAGCTGAGTTCCTATTCCTTAATTGCCTGGTATTACTGGTTTATACCTGAATCCCTTTGGACATCTGCTACCTGTTCTTGGTAAGGTTGCTGGGGTGGGAACTGCCATTTTCTCCGTGCAGTGCTGAGAAGGGTAGAGCCCTGCCCTTAACAGTTCCTCAGCAGCACCAACCTGAAAATACTTAACAGCAGCAAAACAAAACCCAAGCGATGCCAAGGGGCCATGCAGTGGAAATTAATATGAAGTAGAAGGAGCCAAGAAAACAACACCATGCAATCCATTCATCTGATGATGTGAGAGTGAAGAACTGACGATCAGAACCCTCTTGCTTAGCAATTCAGGATGAGGCATTGTCTTTCTGTTCTTTGCAAATAGACTGGTTAGAAATATCCCCCAAAAAAGAAATAGGCTGGATGTATAAAAAGAGTTAAGAATATACTTTTCCTTGCAACCTCTGGCCTCATATTTGTTTATAAAGGTTATCTAATAGAGGGACAGCTGAAATCTGAGAATATGCCTGCGCTGGCAATACAGTGCCAGGGAATGGGAATCTCTAGTGTGTCAGAAAAAGAAATGTGCATAGCGACGCATGAGCTGGAGAAGATACAGCTCCTTCGCCCTGACCCCCCCTGTTGTCACTGGCTGCTGTCAACCGGAGGGTTTCGTTTCAGTGTTGTGAGAAACCTGAGGCAATCTCACACAATGCAAGTGAGAAAATGACAGCGCTCTGATGATGCAGCCAGTTTTCCTGATCAGCGTGATTGTATGAGAGCGCTGTACTTAGTTATATCGATTTGTCTCTGAGAGCTCTTTCTGCCACATAAATCTCATCGAAAATCTTTAAAGATCTTGCCCCAGAAGGCCACTATGTTGTGTTGGGGTTTTTTTTCTCAGTAAAAAGAAACAGAACCAGGAATTAATTTCTCAAAGTTTCAACTAAAATGGTCCGTTTATGAGGCAGGTCTGAATGTATCTGTTTTACATGTTGAAACATTTAAAAACAGCGCTGCACTTTATGATTAACCTTCGTATCTAAGCAGCACTACAAAGAGCTGGATCTACCTCCTCTCCCTTTCTTTCTTAGTTTGAGAGGCCTGAATAAAGAAAATCACCTTTCTTTGAGATGGGGGAATTTGAAGGAGCATTGTGCTTATTGTAGCTCAAGCCTTAAGTACAATAGGCGCCACATTATAAAGATACTATTTGTGCCACTCTAGTTAAAAAGATTGACAGTGCTTCCCTGATGAATTTTTTCTTTTAGAGTAACCAGAACGATTTCTAAAATAAATAAATAAGTGTTTAAAATTAAGAGTCAAGTCTTTCAACCCAGTCAGGTTGAGGACGCACTAAATACAAATTCATACTAATTCTCCATAGAATTATCAACAAGTCTGAGTTATAAACTGTGTCTTTATGCCTGGCAGACATATTTCTTCTAGCAAATATAGATGTAAATATGAGAAAATACAAGAAGTTTGACTTCTTTTTTTCCCCTGACAAAAATACTTTTTTGAAAAAAGTAATTATTGAGTCTGAATTATCTGTAACACAAAAAGAACCTGTTTGTGTAAACACATACACGTATGTGAGTTTTAGGCTGTTCAGGTACAGAATACCTTGTATGATGGGGCTATAAATGTTTCAGTAACACTAAATGTTTGGTAACATTATTATTTTTTCCTCTTTAATAGCCTGGTAAATTATTCCTTGGCTTACTCCGTTGCTCTGCACAGATGCAGCAGTCTGTCCACGCTCTGTAATAGGAGACTGGGGACTTCATTTCTTTCTCTTCTTTTTTTCTTATAAACAAACTAGCTCCAAGACCTTTTACAACCAATATATGCCAAAGTGTCACTTATTCATTCAAACTGTGCAGCCCAGTGCAACTTAAATATAATTATAGCACAGCAAAACAAAGCTAACTTCATAAAACCAGGGCATGGCAAGCGACATCTGATTAGACAAGCATCCTCCTACAGGTGCAGAACCGCTGGCAGCAAAGGAGGGCATTGCGTTAATCCAGGATGTAATAGGAAATTAAACAGGCCATTATTTTGTCATTTATTGCAGTGGGATACACCCGTACATTTGTATAGGGCCAATTTTAAAGAAGTGAGCGCTGTAGCAGTCCTCCAAATGGAGCAAATTTGTGGATATGACATTAATTGTGCTAATGAGTCCTGGCCTAGAGTATATTCACATGATTGTGAGTTCTCTCCAAAGATTCTTTATCTAAGTATTCTTCTTCTGACTTTATGGTAAATGACTTGAAGTTGCTACAGCAAATGGATGCGAAATCTAATGCGGTCAAGCAGCAGGGTTTTTGAGGGCTGGAACAGACAGTGCCTAAGAGTACATGGGATGATTTTGTCATGAGCACAAATTCTCATACCTGCAGTTTGTTCACAAGCATGGAAGTGTTTTTTCAAACAACAGTCCAGACTGATTAGAGGTCGAACCCTTGTCCCAGAGTTGAAGAAAATAAGGCACCAATCTTGCTCAGATTTATGCTTATTTTTCATTTTATGCACCAGACTAGCACCTTTAGTTTCAATGAACTGAGTATATCATAAAATACAAAAAAAATTCAAAGTCAGCTTTGAGCCCCTGTCAGGTTCTAGAGACCAACTCCATGTCTTTTGGAGCAGTCTTTGGATTTCTGAGTTCCCCTTGATCAGCTCTTGTGTGCCTGGGATAGTTTATGGGAGAGATGTAAATATGTCCTCTAACCCTTTATGACAGTCTAAGTTATATTTCTGTCAGGAACAGCATTTCTCCAGCCAGCCCTCAGCACTCCTTTACATTTCCTGCACTGTTGACCCCTTTTAGTCCTTAAGTGAGACACACGCAGACAGACCCTTGTCTCCCTTTTCCATGGCTGAACTAAGGGGATTGAAGGGTAGGAAGAGGGCAGTAGCTGGCCACTGTTTTCACAGGAAAAAGGGCTTCCTAAAGCTACTTTCTGGGCCTCCCTTTCAGTGTTGGAAGAATGATATTTTTGTTCCCCTTTCCTGTACTCAACACCCCTCACACTGAATAAAAAATGTGCCTGATTTGCTAAGGAGCCTAGAAAGAGTTCTGGTGGCCTCTAACTCACTGCCACCCCAAAGAGAATGGCAGCCTAAGTGGAAAGCATTTTCCCTTGAGTAATCAAAATATCTTCTGGAGTTTGCATTTTCTCACTTCACCACAGTAGTAGCTCCAGCGATGACAGGAATTACCTGTGCGCTGGCAGTATTGCACATATAGAAAGGGTCTTTTGGACTTTACCAACGATTAAAAGGTACTTAGTGAGTGCCCAGAAATATGTGCTTTGGTGAAATGCGAATAGTCCATTCACACTTGTAGGAGTAAACCAGAGCATGGGCTAAGTGCCCTGCAGGGTTTCAAAAGGCAAGATGGAATAAGGTGATAAGACTGAGTAATCATTAGCATAACAGCTTTGCATGTATGTAGTTATTATCTAGTGTAAATGTCCATGAATGTACGTACGCTATCCAGAGGATAAAAGAAAGGAGATGCAAGAACAAGAACTGAATTAAATAAAAGTTTGCAGTTCAGTTTTGGTCCAGTTGGTCTAGAGGCTGGGTAGGCAGGAGGGGGTGGCCAGAGCTGGCACAAAGCGAGCACTGCCTGCAGCAGGGACATGACCTTCCAGTGGAGAGAATCGAGAGAGAGAACGGAGACAGCTGATAGGACTTGGTGATGTCTCAGCTGACATACAAGGAGGGGTGGTTTTTTTTGTTTTCTAAGGTAATTGTTAACAGGCAATAAAATGAAATGCTGGAGTTTTGGCACAATGTTCTATATATCTTCCTGTCAAGAGATCTTTGTTTACACGTGGTTCTTTTAGATGTTTGTAGTCTCAGGAGCAACATCTATAATCTTGAGTCCCTTTTTCCGCTGCTTCTCTTCATGCTGGTCATCAAACAGTTAACCTGTATTGTCTTTTCAGGTCTCATTTCACTCCTGCCAGAATCAATGATAAAATTCAGATTGCGCAAGCAAGTGAGCGTGTGGGCCAGATGGATATTTGGTATCAAAACATTTGAAAAACTCTTTCTGCAATAAAGAGCTGTATGAAGTATTTAATCTAAAGAAAAGTACCAATCTCTTGTCTCCAGGGCATTTGTAATCAATATTATATTACAGGTTGATTAAATACCAAGATATTAGAGCGGTGAATCTCAGAGTGTGGTTTTGATTTTTCTTTGTTACTCAAAAACAACTGTAAAAATTGCTTAGAGAAATGTTGACAATACCAGAAAACAACAAAATCAAAATAGCATTGTAGTTGCTATTTCTGAATGCGTGAACTTGGCAAGGGGGAAACACTCATCATTGGATCAGTATCTGGCAGATGCTGTAGGTGAGCGGAATATTATAATCCTGTGGGCTAAATATTTTGACCATTTATCTTGTGCTCTGTGCAAGTAGATAGTAGAACATGTGGAATAATTTCTACACATAGCTTCTCAGACTAACAACCAGCATGTGCATAAAAGGTGGATGCCTCTTAAAAAGCTGGTGGCATCCACAGGAAGCCAAATAGAAAGGTTCAAATGTATTGTCTTCACAGGTGTGTAACAAGGGGTGTGTCTGGTATGGGAAACTCTAGATTTGATGCATTTGACACTGTGACAAAAAATGGGCAGGCAAGAGAACGAAGGCCAGGTGAAGAGGCATGGCTAACCCAGACATAATTTGGAGCACTAAAAGGTGGCTTGGCCCTCTTGTCACTGCATTCCTTTTATCCCTTTAGGCTTTTTGTCTTTGGCAATAGGTATTACGATCATGTCCACCTGAACATGACTGATAAAGTCAGGGACTGGTGTGAGAAGGAGGAGGCAGAGAAAACCTGCCTCTGTACTCCAACTTATAAAAAAGCTGGGCCACCAAAATCATGGAATCCTAGGTTGGAAGGAACCTCAAGGATCACCTAGTCCAACCTTTCTAGGTAAAAGCACAGTCTAGACAAGATGGCCCAGCACCCTGTCCAGCTGAGTCTTAAAAGTGTCCAATATGGTGGAGTCAACCACTTCCCTGGGGAGATTATTCCAATGGTTGCCTGCTCTCATTGTGAAAAATTTCCCTCTCATGTCCAATCGGAATCTCCCCAAGAGCAACTTGTGTCCTCTCCTTGTGACTCCTTGTAGAAAGGGAGTCTCCATCTTCTTGGTAGCTACCCCTTAGGTACTGGTACATGGTGACAAGATCCCCTCTGAGCCTCCTTTTCTCCAGGCTGAACAAACCCAGTTCTCTCAGCCCACCCTCATACATCAGGCTTCCCACTCCTTTGATCATCTTGGTGGCCCTTCTCTGGATCCCCTTCAGCCTGTCCACATCTTTTTTGTATAGCAGTGGCAAAAAAAAGTTGCACTTAGCTCTGTTTTTTGGTTTTGACAGGGATGCCTTGGTACATGGGGGAGAAAAGTACATGAAATGAGTAACAGGGTGGAGAGTGCACCCTCTGCGAGCCAAAATTATAGGAATGCTGTGTCAGAGGCTGAGCCAGTTGGACCCCCACTTTCTCCTGCTGTCCCTACACCGGCTTCCTCACTCTTTTACTTGCCAGAGCCCTTTTGTTCAGTCCTCTTTCCAATGTCTTGTTACCAAAGCTTAGGTTTGTTCTTTGGGGGTGTTTTTGTTTTTGTTTTATTTTATTAAAGGAGGTTTGAGAGTTTGTTTGTTCTAGTGAGCTGGAGCTGTAATTGGGAAATGGGTTAAGCTTGCTTCCAATTAAGATAATTGACGTGAAATACCCAATTGCATCCTGAGGGACAGAGAGAAATAAGTTCCCCAGCTGAGTTATAGAAGAGAGCAGCTTTGTCTAACGATGTAGGTAGAAGCAGATGTTTAGAAAAACATGTAAAAGCAATCAGGAGGGGATTTATTCATTTGTTTATTAATTAAGATGCATGCATGAGCAGACAGCCAGGGAAGTTCTGAGTTAAGAAAGGCAAAGTTCCAGCAGGGGGTACAAGGAAAGCTGTATACAGGTGATTCTTGGCTTGTTTGGGGGTTTGTTTGTTTGTTTGTGTGTTTTCTTTTTGTAAAGGAGGAACCACCCCAAAGCTTTTTGGAAGATTCAGATCAGCATGCCCCCTTGCATACAGTCTTCCTGACTCTTTCCCTGATCCTAGTAAGTTTTTTTTCTCTTTTGCTTAAATAAAGTAAGGTACATGATAAGGTCCTATCAGGCCATGAGTATCTCCACAGCTAGTAAAAATATACATAATTTTGTGCATTCTGTTGTTTGCCGAGGTTAAAAAAGCATAATGAGTCCTACAGCGATTGTGAAATAGTGAGTGATTGAGGGCTCCTAATAATGCTCCTGTTTGCTTTCTAATTTGTGGGGAATAAGGAAAGTGGAATTAGCTTTTCTGATTGGAGGGACAGAGATGCTTGGGGAACTGATGTGGGGACAGGCAGCTGCTAAGAACCTGTTAGTTGCTGTGGTCAGTTTGTAGAAAAGAAAATGTAGAGGGTGGGTGTTTGCTAGACAGCTGGCTGTGCTGAAGCCAGGGAAAGATGTCCTAGTGCTGGTAAGAAAGAAGAAATATTCTTATCCAAAACCTTTGAAACCTATACTTTTTTTTTTTTAAAGTGTCTGTACCTTATCCAACAAACTTGGATTTCCTTTGCAGCATCAGTAACATTATCTGAGATTAAAATCGGAAGGACCAACACTGAATTCACTTGGCTGCTCATGTAAGTGATCATTCCTGCAATTTTTATGCAAGTATTAAAGCATCAGTTAAATGTACTGCTCTTTTCTTTGGTCTCCTTGTTTCAGCTGTCGAGATGTCCTTAAAATTCAACAAACACCAGATAAACTTTGTTAAAGTAAGAGACTGTAGGCTTTAATGGCTTGTCTAGCTAACTTGTCTCTGTGATGACTTTGGTAGTATTAATGAAAGATGAATATTGGGGGGTTGTGGTTTGTGTGTTGCTTGTTGTGTGTGTGGGAGTTATTTTACATTGATAAACCTGGTAGATTAATGTCTGAGAATCAAATACATTTTTCTGGCTGAAATGCTAGCATTTTGTTGACTTTTCTTTCTGATTGAGGTGCTCTTTGGTATAGTAAATCAAATAAGAAGATAAGAAATATGGCAGATTCCTCTTTCATGTAAATGAGCGTTAAGGTCCTCCTGTTCTGCTTCTGGCCCTTGAAGCCTCAGTACAGGGGAAGGGTTGCAGAGCCTTGGGCACCTCTCAGCAGGTGGACAGCCAGGATTCCTCCTCCTGCTGCTGTCTTCATTTAGAAGATGAAAAGCTCAAGCTGATATTTTGTGAAGTCTAGTAGGGCTGCTCTAATGCAAAAAGTAACAGAGCCAAGAGACGGGGTGATTTGGTGTTCAGATAATGAGATAGATAGTTAAAAAGAAACACTTCTAATTACTAGGTAGACCTATGTATTTATAGCCTCATGATCCACTATTGAGTGTCTAAAAAAGCTGGTAGCTGGTTTCTTAGTATTTACAGAGGAGTTTTCTCCTGGAGCTCCACCAAAGACTGCAGGTGGATCTTTAGGCTAATTCCTCTCATCAGTTACTAAAGTTACTCAGCTCTTTCATAAACCACAGAGGGGTTTCAGTGTTAAAACTGGTTGCTTTTAGTTGTTCACTCTAATGCTTTTAATGAAGTACTGCTTTGCTGTGACCTTTTCCACTCTCTTCTTTGTCCTTGTATATAGGAAGAAATTTAAACATGGTGGAATTTCTGGAGAGGTGGACAGATCGTTTATTAAGGAAGTGTTGAAATCAATAGTTTTCTCTGGAGGTGCTTCTCCTTATGTAAAAAGGTATCGCAAATGACATTTGGACTCTTCATAAGTGAACCGAGCCTTTAAGTCTTTTTTGGACCTCATACAATGAAAGGCAAATAACCCAACTGGGTTCTTTATGTGCTTCAAGCAAGGTATTCCACATCCCCTACTTGGGCAAATCTCCTGCTGACTTCCTGGGAAACCTTGGCTAGTCAAAATTTGGCATGTGATCATAGACTAATGTGTTCCTCACTAAATGATGCCTTCTGAAATGACATATCGCTCTTTTGGGAGGCCTCACTGATCCCAGAATAGTGATCCTACTGCTCTTACAGCATGTTGGAAGCCAGACACTTTTCCCCTTTTAAACCTTTAAAAAAAAAAAAAACAAGTTAGAAAAAACAATTTATTAAGTAGTATCATATAAATAACTTGTTACAAAAATCGATTTGCAAAAAGGCAAATTCACTCTGTTTGTGAGAAATTGTTGTTCAAATTGGTTTCTCATTAAATGCTTAAATTTCATTTTCCCCTGTCCCCCACCCCCCAAAAAGAAGCCAGTACAGTGAACAGGAAATATAAGGGATAGAGTGCACACTTGCCATCTGACCATAACAAATTGCCCATCCACGCTGCAGAAGAGATAATTGTTCCAGCATGGGTCCCTTTGCAACACAGGAAAGCTTCTACGTGTAAATCTCTCGGGTGACAAAAATCTTATCGCCCGCAAATGTCCCGCGTATATCCCTCTGTGCCCAGCAGCGACCAGATCCATCCAATGCTGAGGCTCCCTTGGCACAACCAGGGGATGACATAGTGAGAGACCTTGCGGCTGGAGCGTGCCAGCAAGTAAATCTTCCCATGTGGTGGCATCAGGTTCAATTTATGCTTGGAAGTATTTTTAATTAAAAAAAAATCAATACTGAAAAGCATTTATTTTAAGGGTTTAAATATCACAAATCGCAATAGGAGTTTGCCAGATTGATTTCTCTCAGTAACACAGTTAAGATGCACATAGCATTTATTATAAGGCCTTTCTTTTAAGTTTAACTTTTCAAAGCAATGAGCATAATCACAGATTTAAAACAGTACAGTGATTCTAAAGAGTTTTTTGTGTGTCGAAATCCAGAACAATTTTGTGTTTGCAGCGTCGTTTCTTTATGTTCACCTGAATGCTTAATAATCCTATACATTTGTTTCTTTAATAAACACTGAAGTAATAGATCGTAGAAAACTAAAAGCTTATAGAAACAGTCTCCAGGTATATTTACATAAATAGTGCAGTCACATAGGAAAGGTCAAAAGCCCATGGGAGTGGAAAGAATTTCTCTATATGCTGGACTTGTGCCTTATTTGTCAAATCGACTTTGTGGAAGGAGAAATTTGAAGTTAGCAGCTCCTTTTTTTTTTTTCTTCTTTTTTTTGTAAAGAAAGAAAAAGGCTCATGCAGGGGGGAAAAAAAAAAAAGAGACAGTTCTGTAAAAGCTTCTTTGAAATCCAGTAACTCTATACATAATATGACAGCTTTGTGGCTTTTAAGTGCCATGGGCCTGCCTTGCATATGACTGATTACCTCCCCCTAGCCCCCCATGCAATTCACTTTCTGTTCTTCTTCCTGAAACTCCCAGTTCTCTGACACTTGTACTCCCTGTAACCCCAGCCATGGATTTTGCATACCTACTGCTGAATTTTATGAACTGTTCAGGAAAGTGTTTAGTGTATGACAGAGGCAGGTCTGGTCTGAAAAGTGTAATATTGCAAAATGATGGGCAGGATCAAGATTGTCTCAGCTGTGCCTAAATAAAACTACTGAGGGGAGAGACTGCCATTTAAAACATTGCGTTGGCTGCTGTGGTTTTTTCCCTCCTTCTGGAGCAATGCATGAGGCTGTAGATATTAAATATGCTTTTGTTCCTCTTCTTTCTTAAGTACAGAAACAACCTCTAAGAAAACAAGCCTTTCTGAAGACTAAACTGAAAACAAAAAAGTTGCAGCTTCGACATTTATTGGAGGAGGCTGCTTTTTCACAGGTCTAGAGGGGCTGGAAAAAACCCTGCCTTTCACAACATATGTCATAGTTCATACTCATTGGAAATAGCACAATGACTGTTAATTTGTCAGCTCTCATTTAACAAGGGACCTCAGACTGCAGTGTTAATTGAAACGCAAATGGGCAGGGGATGGTAGCATCCAGCTGGGACAGTGGTCTTCTTGCTTCACTTCAATACTACTTGTAGCCAAAGGAAACATGGAGAGATCTAAGAGATGGTGGCAGGAAGAGCTAACTAACATGGCGGTGTCCGTAATTCACCCTGCAGAAGGCCATAAAGATAGAACTGCTGCAAAAATTTAACGTGTTTCAGTAACAATTACGACAAAGGGGAATTTATTCCCTAGAGATTTGCATGGAAACGGACTGGATTTAATTTGCTTGGTCTGAAAAAGATGATGGATGTCTTCCTATCCATGCAAATCTCCCTCTGGCTGCTGTAGGAACCCTGGAAGTGTTAAAAATGACCATGCGCTTTTGCCCCTGCTCACCATGGATAAGTCTGGTTTTGAAATATGACTAGCTTCCAATGGCTGTTATTTCCCTTCTTTTTATTCATGCTACATGTGCAGACACACATTCCCAAAGCCATTTCTTCCTGCTCTACTTCTTTATGACCATTCTGCTTTTTATGGTACTACAGATATTCAGTTTGTTGAGTTTTGTGGGATTTTTTCTTTGTTTGTTTTGTGGCAGAGAAATTGAAATGTTGTGCCTTGTAATGTAGCCTGCTACTTCCAAAACTGGATTATTTGAAGGTTGCCTCTCCCATTCACAGCTAGGAAATACCTATCCATAGAATGAAGTAAGACCTCACAACTAATGAAATAAAAAAATATCAGTAAAGTATGTCTCTTTCTTAGGACAAATATTGAAAATACTGGTATTGGTGGAGGTGGAGTGTCCTTCTTCTACTCTTAGTCTTTCTAGAACTTTTTTTTACCAGCAATAATTGAAACACGCAGACGACTTGGTTTTTTCATGGTTAGACAGTATACCTGTCTATGTCAAGTTTGGGAAGAGATCTCAGTCCTGTGGTACTTCCAGTATAGCCCTGTGGGAACTGTGGGAATTCCCTTGTTCAGAGCTTGCTGCAAATTGCTGCCTCAGCTCTCTTCCAAGCACTTGTCTACACAGAGGGATGTCCTGGTACAACTGCGTTGGAGATATGTGCTGGTGCATCTCCCCTGCTGCCTCTCCCCATACCGGTGCTGCTGTGTGATAGAATAATTTTTAAAGTGAAAAATCACTCTTCTGGAGCGAAAAATCCTTTTTCTGGGATAAAGTGGCTGTTTCGGGAGCTGGGATAGAATAGCTCTACTAGAAGCCTTATTCTGTTTCAAGTGCAGAGATGTTATTGTTGCGCAGTCGCAAGTCTGGAAACGTTCCCCATGTAAACATGCCCCTGTTTCATGTTAAGTCCACTGAATTCCTTGGTACCTTTTGTTAGGTCCCTTGTAATTGGATCAGATACTTTTCCAAATTAAAAGCCAACTGCATTGCTCATCTCTCTACCTGGTTTAGCTAAACTTCCTAATAATAGTTCTTCTCAAATAGGTGCGGTTTTAAGAAGAGCAGGCTTAAAACAGCCTTGAAACCCACTTCATAGCCTATAGTCTAACACTTGTTTATCTATACATGACGATTCTAGCATTGTGTGAAAGCATTTTTAACTACTCATTTCTAACATCTAGCACGCCGACATGCAACAAGGTGCAAAGAAATGCTACTGCAAAGTTTTGTATTCACTGCAATATGGCACTTCCAATATTTAATGTGCAGTACTGATTTTATAAATTGCACTTTGTGGTACTGCCAGGCAAGAAGAAAAGAAAGAATTGAGCTCTTCTTGCTGTGTGAGAGATACTAAATCTGTCTAATTTGCAGGAAAAAATAGACCTTAAAACCTAGATGCATAAATAATAATTTGGATGAGAGTTTGCCTTGAATTTTCTTAGAAGAATCCATTTGCTATTCAGGCACCATATTTGTGATGACATAACATAATTTTATATATAATATATTTACACAACAGGGATGAGTAGCCACTCTCTATTATTCACTGTGTCACTCAATGGACAAGATAAAACCAGCTTTCAATTCAAAGGAGAAAAAAAAAAAAGAAACTTGAACTTGGACTGCTACTAACAATCACTAAATCAGACAAAATCACTGTATAAACATAGGCAAGTAGTTACAAGGTGATCAGTGATCCTCCTGCCTTGTTATTCTACCCCGAGGAGTGACCAACGCAAGCTGACCCGCAGGCTGGCCCAGCCCTTCCAAGGTGCCAGGTCTGCCTTCAGTCACATGATGGTGACTCCCTCTTCCCTGTGAGCTGGGGGTGGCTTGCAGGGACAAATACGTGTGCGGCTTCATGGCCCCCTCTGCCACCCGCTCCGCACACAAATCTGTTTCCTCAGGGCCTGAGGAGGGGAGGGAACAGTTCACTGGCTTGCTTTGGGCATCCAGCTGGACTCTGAGCTTGAGGCGATTTGCTCGAGACAACCCAACAGAGCGAAGGGCTGAGATGCAGGCGTGTGTTTGGGAGCCATTCAGAGGACCCCCCCAAGGGGTACGGTGTCTCTGCTGGCTGTATGAGGAGAGCAGACTGAGGGGAGGGACCTGTGGCAGGTGATGCTGAGCATCTGCTACTCCTCCATGTTACTGAAATCCAGATGGTCCCTCCTGTGTGCCAGAGCCAGGTTTTGGACAGGTTGCCTCCTGGATGCTGTGATTTCAAGGAAGCCATGAAGGGCTAGACTGTCAAAGGCTTTTATCACCTTAAATTACTGAGGGTCCCTCAGGAGGACATAATAAGGGACTAGTCGTGCCATTGCCATTGTGACAGGTGTGACATGCTCAGCCCCCCTAAGTGATGGAGTCAGGCACCTCGCTCTGCTGGGTTGAAGCACCGTGAGAGGCCTCCATCAGCGAGACTGGGGGCTTGGGACCCTTTGAAACTCCAGACTCCTCCACTCTGAAAACCCATCTAACCTATCACATGGGCGTCTGCAAGCCCTTAGCTGCCTTACCCTAAACCTCTAAATGTGCAGTGCTCCATGCTGTGGAGTCGTCCTTCCCAGAGCCAGCCGGGCCCCCCAACATGGCTGGCTCCTCCTCTTCCCTGTGAGCCAGTGCACAAAACCTGAAATTATGTCATCGTCTAGCACTTGGGACTCTTACTGCTCTCTTTATTTAACTCTCTAGGAATAATGAATTCCAGGGATTAATTTTTAATCCCTTTTAATTTTCTGTTTACTAACTTCTTTCCTTCTCTTTTTTTTTTTTTTTAGAGTAAATTAGAGCTGTTGTTTAGTTTTCAAACTGATTCACTTATGATTCAGGGGAGGGGGAAAATAGATCCATGCCTGTAATTCTGGCATTAAATACTGTTTCAAAATTAAATAAATGAGATTAGTTATGTATGAGGTATATTTAAAAAAAAAAAATATTAAAAATTCCTTCTTTCCTTGGCACAGTGCCATGGCATGTCTCCTTGCTTTGGGACACAGGGTGGCTTTTAGCTCCTGGAATTGGATATGTCCCATGGCAGCCCCTTAGGGTTTTCTCCAGACAACCTCTTCAAGGTGGCAGGATTTGAAGTGCAGCAACTACATGTATTTGACAAACCAACAGAAATACTCAGTGGTGCACAAGCTGTGAAGAAAATTATTTTGTCCTGAGACTATGGCATCTTCCCCCACCCCACCCCCGGACAAAAATTACTTAGCTTGGCAAAGCGGTTTAGCACGCATAGAGAGACTTGTGATTAAAATTTTAACTTTTGGTGAAGTCTTTAATGACCCTAGCTGAGTAGTTTATTTTAAATAATGAGTTTTAGTTATAAACCCTACTTTTCAGGCCACTGGAATGACAATTGATTCTTGCTTACTTGTGCATTCAGGGCTTGAAACTGAGGAGAAAAAAAAAGAAAACCACCCAAAAGCATGAGAAATTACTTCCTCTGGCAGAATGCCAGCATTTTCCATCTCTAAAGCGTTTTCCAAATGGTTTATATAATTCTTGCAACATTCTGATGAGGTAGGCATTATTTCCCTGCTTTACAGATAGCAAAACTGGGCAGAGACTCAGTTGGGAAGCCACCCTGGGCATCTGGGCAGGGAAGGTCAGGACAAAAAAAGAGCACACTTTCCTTCTTTGCAGTTGCTCTTTTTTGCCCCAACGGGAGGCAGTCACCTTGAGGCTACTGCTCCCCTCCTGCACGTGAGAACAAGCAGAAGTAGAGGGATATGAAAAACCTGACTCCCACCTCCCCAGCGCAGTGGCCATTGCTGAAACGATGTGCAAGTAGAGGCCGACCGAAGAAGTATGAAGAAAAGCACGGTTATGATCTGCTCCTTCCTCCAAGTCATGAACTAGTCTGGAGATGGATTAGATGACTTTCCCTGTATCACAAAGCAAGTCTGGGTTAGAACTGGGAAACCATCTAAGAATTAGATACTGGGGCTACTGACTGCACAGACATGCACGCACACGCGTCTCTCCAGCAATGCTAGGTCAGAAGAATATATACATAGCAGTCAATGAACTATATATGTGTGTGTGTTAGTATGATTCAGTGCATTGGGGGCAACGGGAAGTTCTAGAAAAACACTTAGATTTAAATGACCGTTAGGCCTTTCTACCTTCCTCATGAGTAAAATGCATGTTTGATGTTTTTTTCTCAGCTTACTCATATAATAAACCTTCATTCCATCACCACTACTTTTGACTATAATACATAGGGTAAACTAGGGTACCTCATTACATGGGGATGTGCAATACACAATCAACAGAGCAGTCATCTGAGCTGAATAGTCTGAATACAAGTAAAAAGAGCAAGTGAGCTTAAACAGTAATATACTCCAATTTACAATGTAAGCAGAACAAGTAAAAATATTGCTCCCCATCTCATCCTTTTTCCCCCCCTCCACTACTGCCGTGCCTGTAAGATTGGCTTGGTAAACTGGATGCACTAAAAAATAAGAATTTTGCCTCTTGGAAGCTCATAAAATGATACTAGAAAAAGTTTTCTGACGGCTGATCCACACAGACTGCAGTCATTAGACAATTCGAACGGGTAGGACAGAGAACCCTTTCACACAGCTGTGCAGAAATAGAAAGAAATAGCCACTTCACGTATCTCAATGCTGTTTCTGAAAATGAGGAAGGGGGGGGGGGGGGGAAAGGCAACATATTAAGAGTCTCTGTCACTGTCCATCGTGCCATACATATCTGCCAGCTTTTTAAACCGAGGCCCCCAGTCACTGAGATAATCGTAGTCCTGATCTCCGTCCGTAGTCACCGACTCCAAGGAGCTGAGGGACTCAGCCACAGAACCGTTACCTTCGTACGCGTAGGTTGCTAACGAGTCATATGGGGGTGCCGTCGGGTCTGTATCATTTTCCTTTAACCTTTGGTTAATGAAATCTCTGACATCCGTGTTATCTCGCGCTGCTGCAGTCCGCCGTGGCATAAAAAGTGTTTCTGGCACAATGTCTCTGCGTAATTTATTATCGTCTATGGCTTCGGGATTCCTCAGCGTGCCGATATCAAATGCCTGGGTGTCTTCCTCTCCACCGCCTTCATCGTTATAACTGACAATGTTGTCTCTGATGTCTTCTTTGGAAATAATCAAAGGCTCTTTTTTCCGCTGCCGTCTCAGCGCTGCAAACAGCACCACCGTAACTAGAAACAAAAATAACAGGGTAAGAGAAAGGGAAAGGTTAATCCCTAACTCCATTAAAACCCAGAAGAAACGCTGTGCTTCTGCTCAAATTCGGAGTTTTGAAAGATGTTTTGCAGAACTGCAGATGTGCATGTCAGGTTTTCAGACTCTGCTTGCTCGCCTTGGAAGACGAAGTGGCACGGGTGTGCGCTAGAAGAAAGGAGACTTTGGGCGTGTAAGAAGCCAGCCTTTGTGTCAGTAGACACATTTTTACCCAGAGTCATATAGCAATTTTGTTGCCTTGAGAACAGAACTAGTTTCATGAGAGCTGGGAAGGGAGAAACACTTTCTCCAAAATAAGTAACATCAAGTGTTATTTACCTTGAACCCCTGGGATGAGATGCGACTTGCGTGGTGGGCAAGGCCCGTATGTATTGGGCTATGATGATAGGTTAGCAAAGCTGCATTTCAAGATAAGTAAATCTATCCTCCTCTGGAAAAAAGCTTGGAGTATGGAGTGGATTTTCAGCCAGCACAAAGTCCAAGTTTTATTAACTTCTCTGAAAGGTTTTTACAATGTACATCACCTTAAAAAAACTGCATGGCTTAAATCTTAGACTGATGAGATAGGGTAATGGTATTATTTAATCTGCCAAAGGCATGAGATTTCTCAAACAGAAAATTTTATGCCTTTCATTCTAAAGAGAGTGTGTGTGTGTGTGTATTTCATTTATTTGGAGGGCAGGAACTCTTTCTAAGGCCCCAATACAAACGTAAATATTTTTACTCAGTAATGATCCCCAGTACTGTTGGAGAGGTGGGCACAGGGGGAGGGAGGCGATATGTTCAATACCTTATTTCCTTTCGAAGTTAATTTCAGATTTCTTAGCTGGATTCTACCTTAAGATGGTAAATGACTGAATATTTACAAATGAACAACAGCAAAGAGCCGGGATGTGTTACGACTATGACTGTTGCTTTCGTAGTCTGAGGTCCAGAGTGCCCAGTATTTCAGCTCTGCTGTGCAAACTCTGAGAAAAGGCACATCTTGCTTTCTTTATAGTTCTTTCATAACAAAGTAAAGCAAATCAGAAAATGCCTAAACTCATTGATATGATAAGGTGGTTCAAAATTGTCTTTCATGTCAGCTGTTTCTAAAAGGAGGAGCCAAAGCACAGTAACTGTTAAAGAATTTTTTTTTTTTGTCAGTCCATTCCTCATTTGTAGCCCTGTGAAGGGCAATGCCAAGGACTAAGAACATCCCCAAAACAAAATTTTAGCCCATTGACACTTGTCTTTCTTAGCTTTCTTCAACAGACAAAAAGCTGATTGTTCTGATTTATTTATTTATTTATTTATTTAAGATGATGGACTCCCCTGCAGGATTGCTGGAGCAAGAAACAATCTGTGGGTGTGCTCAAGCATATTGTGGAAGAGTCTCATACTCTTTCTCTCCATTGACTAGAGAGGGATCCCAAGAAGATAGGATAAAGTAGGAAAAAGATCTGATTCCTATTGTGTCTTTACCATAGGAATAGTGTGAGTAAGGGAGAACATCTGCTAATATGAGTTGAAAGAATATAAGTGAGGTGGTGAAACTGAAGGAATTAGGAGGGCCGGTTCAGACGATAAAAGCTTCAGGCTCTCACCCTAATGGTGAAGATTTGCTTATGGTGTCATGTAAGGGTCCTAATCTGAGTGATGCTTCTTTGTGCTGCTGTGCAAAAATGCAGTAAGAGAGAATTCTCCTCCTCAAGAGCATAAAACTGTGACACCACATGGGAGGATTGGAGAAAGGTCTATGTGACAGAACAGAGATAGCTGGAGAAAATTTTGGAGAACCTGAAAAACACAGTGTCAATTTTTAATAGGCTTCCAGAATAGTGACTGGTAGAACGTCCTGAGAAAGCACAGGAATGATAGTTTTTACACAGAAGTGTTGCTGAAGTATCTCATTAACAAAAAAGGTGTTACACAGAATAAGCAAGGATGAGACTTTGATAATTATGTCACATCTCTGATACTTGGGTTTTCTTATTTTGTGCTGAACTTGCAGGCAAAAAAAAACCCATTAGAAGCTACATGTTAAAGTACATCACCTTTATTTGCATGTCAGTGTTCAGCAGCGTCTGAGGCCTCCTGATAAGCTGCTAGACTTATTAAAACTGCAAATAAACCTAGAAATTTACAGGCACTTTTTGTTGCTGCTAAACTTTAAGTTGTGGTTCAGGTCTGCCCACAGTATTGTTTTTCACTCTGTAGTGGTTGCACATGCAAACCCTGCAACCCCCCTGAAAATAGAAAATTATATAGCTGAGTTAATTGAAAATCTGCTTATGGTGCACGGTGGCGTGAGCAGTAATTGACATAAAGTGCTGCTTAGCACACAGAATCAATTATTTTCGATTGACATAAAACAGGAAATCATTTAATGTCAGATTGATATTAATGAGCACAGTTGTACTAATGAGTGCAAGACTACCTGCAACATTAGATTTCTTTTTCTGGTAAGGAACTTGATACAAAGTGATCTCAGTTCTTAGAGGCAATGATACCATATTTTGAAAAATGAATTTAATGGCAAATTAAAGGTAAAATTGTTATTGTGGGAATCTTTTCTGAAAATGGTGCAATGCTTACTTGGGCAAGCCATGACCATATTGTTAAAGTCTGAGAATAACAACATGGTCTGTGACTCATCACTGGAGAAGGAAATTATGTTACTAGTAAAGATCAGGATGATTCTGCAGTGGTGATGAGCATGTCCAAGGAAGATACGAGTAGGGCTGAAAGAAGGGGAATCACTGAGGAAATGTTTTCTCCCCTGCTTGACCTTACTGCTGTAAAATTGGTCTGACTCCCTTCTTTCCTGGCCAGATACTAAAGGTGACTAATAAGGTCTCCCTGAGAACTGCCTGTGTTGTATTGTGCAGTTCTCTCAGATGAATAGATTATGGCTAATGGCCGAAGGGCCAATAGTCTCTGCTGTACGAGAGAGGCGGAACGTGAATGAAAGGAATGTGAGAGGTGTTGAAAACTGTCCTTATTTTTACACAAAAATAAATGTTGACCACCTGTAAGTGCTGTAACCAAAGATCTGTACATCCTCCACACTCAGGATCCAACATCTTCATATTCGCAGGTGTCTGAATGGGAGGACCCTGCAGCTTTTGAGAGAGTGCTTCAGTAGCCACCCCATTTCAGCATCCTTTTCCAGCAGAACAGAAACACTGAGACTTGTTTCTCCTCAGTTTAGACTAAAAGTTATCTGGCCTCCTTCTATGGTCAACAGAAAGAGATGGACACCTGCAGAGGGTGATTAGTCTGGTCCACTTCAGATACCAATAAGGGGATGGGATGAATGTCTTTCTACAGCTGCCTGTCTCTTTCCATGGACCAGAGGGTGGAACCCAGCGGTCTCCTCTTGCCTGGACATTGCTAACTTCTAGATAACTGAGATTAGATAGGATATGTTCTATACACCATATCTGTAGCAGCCCTTAGAGAGGGAAATACAGTAATACAAATGTAGGATAAGACAAGAATGCCTTTGCTTTGCTCTTGTCCTAGCCTTGGCATAATCACTTGTAGCAATGCAAAATAACCATGAAAGGAACAAAATGCCTCTGAGCTACTTACCGAGTAATATAATGATACAGAGAAGAATGGCAATGAGAGCCCCAGTGCTAAGACCAGTAGGATGAATCAAGGCTTCGGCATTACAGGACAGCATCTTTCCTCGATGGTCACAAGCACATACTCGAATAGTCACCGTTTCAGTGCTGCTCTGGATAGGGTAGTCATTGTCCGATATTACCACCGGCAAGAAGTAGGTACTCATTTCATGCCGGTTATATCTGGTTTTTCGGGTGAAAATCCCTGCTGTGTTGTCTGGAAACACAAAGCATGCATTAGATCTTTACCTGAAGACTGAAAGCAAGGATGAGATATTAAAGAAAAGTCTTTCTATAAATTCACCTCTGTTGTCCTGTAGTGTAAAGTTTGAGCTGCTGGCTGCCTCGGGAGCTAAGGAGAATGAAAACTGATGTCCACTGTAAGAGTCATCTTTATCAACAGCACTTAATGTTTGTATCAGCTGAAACAACAAGAACAAAATTATCTTCAAAGCCAGTGGACCTCATGTTTATTTCTGTACTCTATGATTGTAAAACCATCTTATTGTATTAATTTTTTTCTTCTGCTTTAAGGCAGCTGATGCTGCTATGGCGAGCTTAAGAAAAGTGCTCCATGTGCTGCTGATGCTGTTTAGGAACACCATCCTATTGTATCCCATACCATCAGCCAGTAACATGACGAATTTGAAAGTTGGCAGGAAAATCGAATTCAAGAGCAGGCTTGGGTTGATGCTGCTCCAGATGGGTAGGAAACCTTTGCATGTGACAAGCAGTAGAGACGAAAGGTGAGACAGTCCAAACTGACTGTGTATCTACCCAAATCTCATGTCACGGGAATTGTTTGGCTGAATCTTCTGAATTATCTGCTACTTTGAACCATTTAGTAATAGGACTGGTAGAGTGAGAGTTATCTGGCAGGAAATAATTATATCACAGACAGGACCTGTAGCAGTTACAGACCTGAAACTGTTTTTGAAGGAGACAGTGGAGGTGCCTGAATAAAGCAGAGAATCACAGAATGAAAATGAATCAGGGATAACAAGGTGCAGTACAGAAAACAGCAGTGTAAAACATACTGTCACATTAGCTGCAAGAATACTAAGTGCAATCAGATACTGTGCAGCCACTGTTTAGTTTAATTTTGCAAAACTGACAGCTTGATGCAATGCAAAGTATACCTCTTGACGAGGTGATGCAAGAGTAATAGCAAAACTCAATTAATTTGGAATATTTTCTTAGTACAGACAACATACCTGTTCTGCCTTTGCATTTTCACAGACGAAGGTCTCATAAAACATGGCAAACTCTGGAGCATTGTCATTTACATCCAAAACCTTAATGAACACTGGGACGCGGCTGCTTTGTTTTGGGTTGTCTGAAATGATAAAACCAAACAGAATAGAGATTTTGTTTAGCCCAGCTACTGACTCAGTGCAGGAGAAGAACAGGGCAGACTTAGGGGCTCATTCTCATAGTTCTCACTCACAACACTCCACATACATTCTGTTGATTTCTGGGGAACACGTTATGGGGTGAATTCCACAAAATTGTGCTGTATTACCATTACTCTGATTCTGTGTAAGCTATTCAGATAAGATTGCGTAAGAGTCCAGGATTTACAAATTTCTTTGAATGCTCCAAGTACAATTATGAAAGTATGTGTGAGATAGATAGATATATATGTACAAATATAATACTGGAATTAAATGAAATCTATTTATTAACGTAACCAATACAGTTTGGTGGCAACAAAGTTTCTAGAACATATTCCTTTCCTTAACTCTGAAACAGGAAGACTGAATAGTCTGGTTTTTTTCCTCTCGACCTGTTATATATAATATTCTGTCCCCTACAAATCTTGTGACACAGTTCCTTAAGCTTCAGTGATTACCGTTATGTTCTATAAATAGTAACTGTGGCTGTGATCACAGATATTTTCCAATCTGTTGTGAATTGATTTGGCTGAGTTGTTGAGTTTTGGCTGAGTTTGGTGAGTTAACACCAAAAAGTATCAGCTGAAGAACATAAGCACTCTATAGAATCTGTAGTTCCCCATATCTAAACATGTTTTTTTCCCTATGAGGACGGTATAGTGTCAAGAGAACAAATTTGACAAGGATATTCCTGAGCATAAAATACTGATGAAGATACTGTCATCTTTCTAGATAAAAATGAAAACATTTGGAAACGCACCACATTGTATAGACTACCCATTTCCCTGTTGAGGGGAGACAGGTTTTAGTCATGAAGATACACAAAATAAGGAGGAAAGGCCACAGGCAGCAACCTTGCCTAGGAGCCATGAATGGTGAAATAGGCAAGATTGTGAGGTAAAAATGTCATGTCATAACAACCATCATCTCCTAAAGGGTACAAGACCTGCCCCCAAACCAATTTGACGTCACCAATCAAAAGGAAACCAGGAGACATGGCCAGGACTTGATCTGTGTCCTTTGTGCTCCATATCACACAAAAAATGATCTAGGCCAGGTCACCCAGACATATCCACCTCAGTGCCTGGGAGTATGTGCGTGTGGGAATGTGAGAGAGTGACATCTATGAGAGAAGGAGTTTGATGATTGAAATTAGTTTCATTTAAAATAAATACCTTCCCCCTCCCTTTCACGAGGGCTCACACTGAGCTTTGCTACATTAATTTCCTACCCATGTTAGTATAGTTTATTAATGCATTTTAACATATGAGTCAAATGAAAAAAATAGTGCAATAAAATACAGCAGATCTAAGATTCTGTATGCTTCTACAAGCATTCATTATAGCAGCTTGTTGAGTTAGGCTTTAATAAAAGTCCTATTACTGTATTTATCATACTTTTATAAATTTGAAAATGCCTTCTCCAAAATTGGCACTGTATATTTGTATTACAGAGCTCAGTCATTTGGACAAAATATTGTGCTTTAAAGCTCCACAGTCCCATTGAAGTTAATATGATTCCATTAAGCATAAACCACTTTCTAATATGAACCATTGGGCTAAATTCATTCAATGTATAAAATAACAGTTTACGTATAATATAGCCTAGGCTGAATTGTATGTTAAAATACATCAATACAAATGCTGAATTTTATAATAGGCAGAAATCAAAGGTACTCATTTGAAGTCGCACAACTATTGGCAAGACTATTCTGTAAGGGCATACCTTTCCAACAAATACATTCAAATATATTGGCAAATGTGTTTGTTCTCCTCTCAAGAATTACAATTGTTTTCTTTGCTGCTTTTTGAACCATGAACTAGAAATTTTCATTTTATTGCTAGGTGCTTAAGTTTCTCAGAATTTAAAATGATACTGTAATAATCAGAAGCTTCATAAAACCTCTGTGCTCTATGGACATGGGCCTTTTTTCTGATTTAATGGAAATGTGAGTTGAAATATATGTATACATCTTTAAGTCTTCTTTTTTTGTCATCTTTCAGATTATTTTTGCAAATTAATTGATGTAGGATAATTTGTGTGCATAATCCTGTCATTACTGCTGGGCTTCATCTCCAAAAAAGATCTCTACAGACTCAACAACTGCTTAAATCTATTAATTGCTACAGTGGTATGTTTTCTGTTGAGCCAGCAACCAAACTGTTAAAGCTTTTTTCTGAATACAGCCTCAAAGTCCTGCCTGTGTTTGATTTACCCTTAAGTGTTAAGTAAAGAATATTTAAAAATACTCTGGGAATTCTCTCAGCTGTAATTCTGCAGCTGTGAATCAGTAGCCCTGTGTACTGAGTTTTATTGCCAGTTTGCCTGCTGACTGTGGCAGATGTACTGACCCAGTGTTTTACCAACTATTTGTTTGCAACATTCACAGCATGATTCTCTGGGCTGCTGAGCAACTGCAGGTCCAAATGGTGAAAAAGAACAACATTAACAAATTGAGATGTCTACACTTGCTGACAATTCTAGACAATTAAAGGCAAAGCAACTTCCATATTTTCTTTTTTTTTCTTCTGTAAAATGAAATTAAGAACAGTCAACAGAAAGGTGCTTCTCTTTATGGCTTTAACTTTTTTTTTTTTTTTTGCTTTTTTGTTCAAAAGGAGCAAACTTTCACCTGAATGTGCATCCTGCCTATAACTTGACTGGATATTTCTTTTAGATTACTTCAGTGAAAGATACCTGGAGTCTGACATGATGGTATGTCACTGAGGGCAATCAGCAACTAGCTGGAATTTAGTGGAATGGGACTTTAGCTAGCCTTGCTAGAAATTACTGGTTTTAGCTAGGACCATTAAGCAGTGGTGCTTTCCAGTCTAGTCTCTTGAGACTAAAACTAGGGAGGTAGCCTGGATCAGACCACAGCTTGCTTAAACAGTAGCTGCATTTCAACCAAGAAAATTGCCTTTGGAAGGCATCTACCCCAGTTATGCCAAATTTGGTCTAGGCTCAGTGAAGCACAGCCTGGAAAGTAGATTGTTGCAGCCGGGAAGGACTCAGACTAAAGAGGAATGGTAATTAAGACAGAAACCTGTGTCAGACACAAAAGGTTTAGTTGAGAGGGTTTGTCCCAGTAGTAGGTCTGCCCTTAGGGAAGGAGGCGAGGAACTAAATGAGTATTTCATATAGATACTACATTGATTTTCAGATGGTATACAATTTTCTATACTGTATACTATTTCAGCTCCGCTGGGATCAATGCAAGTGTGCTTCCTAAATGTTCTTGCTATTCTTTCCTTTTTAGGTGTTTATTTTTCCCCTCCTCCTCTACCCAGGAGCTCAGTCTGTAGTGTACAACTCTTGACCCTAGATTACTCCTTCAAAGACTTAATAGAAACACAAACACCTGACTAACAGTCAGCCAGAAGTCAGCGCTTGGTATGCTGAAACCACATACCTAGCATTAAAAGGTGCAAACTTCCAAGAGAGGGAGAAAGCTATTAAGAAACATAATTCCTGTAGGCTCTAACCCACTACACTTTTAAATAACCCCATCTGCTTGCCTCAATAGTATTGTTTCACATCAGTTTTCAGTTTTAAAAAGACCTACAGAATAAATAAAGCTGGAGTCAAGCACTCCTTAGTTACAGTCTTCTCACTGTTCAGCGGCTGATAAAGCAATAATCACATATACACAACATAAGAAAGTAGGGCTTATATTGTCTCAGATTATGTTTTAAAAAATAGAAAAAGCCATTTAGCCTCTGGGTTGCACAGAGGAATTGTGACAGTCATAGAAGTGGTGTTTATATTGGATCTATCTACCATTCCACCATGCTTCACATAGGCACTGTGACTCTGCAAAGGTGAATAGCATTGCATTCCCTGATACTTAAGCACGTCACACGCTTGTAGTTAATGCATCAAAATAAAGAGGATTGTTTCTTAAGGCCACCTAGCATACACATCTATATCTAGATCCCTGGCATTTCCACTCCTAAAATCAACATGACTAGTGTTATCACAAGTTTACTTCTTTTGAGCAATCCTAAACTACGTGACAGACTGATTTGTAAAAATAGCTCATAATTTCAAATGACGTGAAAGAAGTTAAAAATAGAAATCCTTAAAACTGATTAAGATCTGGGTACCTAGCTCAGCCCAGCCACCTTAGTCTTACCTGAAAACATCAAGCCTGTGCTGTATTCAGTCTGAATCAGACCAAATTCAGCCATGGAATGCAGTTTGGCTTTAAACCATCTTGCTTGCTGCATGCCAATTTCAGAATTCAGCAATCATGTTCAAAATTAAAAACGGCTATTCCTGATTAGGAAACACAGAACTGTTACCTTTCCTCCCTGCTCAGCTAAATAACCTCTTCATGAACTGTGTCCCTAGTAAACACAAAACTGCAGACCACCTCTTGCAGAGTTTCCTCTCCTTCATTAGTATTGAGTGGACTATCCATATAACCTGACATCTGCCCAGCCGTGATTTTCACACACTCAGCTAGAAGGCTAAATTCATTACATCAGGGACAGCAGTGGTATTTAAGTTTGACTTACTGATCTCTGCTGCTATTACTGTAATGTTGTGCCACAGCAGTGTTTCCCGGTCAAGGGGTTTTGAAGTAAATATCGAACCATTTCCTGAATTGATGTTGAATACTCTGTCCATATCAGTGTGTCGATCTACAGAGTACCTGCAAATACAGAGACAGGGGTTAGGAGAATGCTTTCCTTTTAATTTCTGTGTTCTTGAACCATTTTCTAAGACTAGACATCAAACAGCTAGTAAATGGGGTTGCCTTTTGTTTTCAGCACAGGCTTCAGAGTCTTTATATACTCGCACAAAGAGCTACTTCTGAGCTACTGGATAATGACACATTTGATTTAGAAGGTGGAGCATTGTCACTGAATAAATGAATTACTGCAGAATTTACATACCTCTGAGAATCATCAAAGCTTTGTTTTTAGTGAGAAATGTGAAGTCTGTGTCCTGAAAGATATGAAGTTTATTTTAAGGCTGAGTTGGCTTTCCCATTATAAAACCCTCTTTTTATGGTTTGATATCTCAACTGTTCCAAATAATTTCTGATATAAAATTTGACAGCAGGGGTGCATTTCTGCCTTTCGCTTCCCAGCGTTTAAAAAGAGTGCCCCCCAAAAACAAGTCAGCATGGAACAGAGATTCATTATTCCATAGTACATATCACCTAAAGGTTTGCTGTAAGTAATTAAAACTAATGTGCTCAGCCCTGCTTGATGGTAGCTAGATGTGAAAATAATGCTAACAAGCTCTGGAAGATCTCAGAGTCTAAATACAAATTCAAATTTTCAGTCTGATCTTTTGCTTTTTCTGCTGAACTGAATCCAACTTTAAAAGCGGAACTCTCCATTTTGCGGGAGAGGGTGCTACCACCCTGATCCAAATGCTGTGACTTGGTTTCAACGCTCACGTAGAGAAAATTCTTGCATAAATTACAGAGGTTTTGATGGAAATATGTCTCTGATGTTGCTAAAGCAAGAATGCAATTGCATTATTCTGCTTTTGTTCCAAGCCCAAATGTGTGCTGCTGTACAATGCGGGACAGAGCCTTAGGAAGCCCAGCGTGCTCCCTTGGTCTCCTTGCAGGCCATGTTGATGGAGACAAGGCAGCTACAGCTGTCCCTTGTGTCCAGACAAGGATAAAGATATGGCTGAGCTGGTATGCAGTCAGATGAAAACTGGGGCAGGAGAGTGACTGGCAGAGTTTACTGCCACTACAGAACTGAGGGAAATGTAGAGGCTGAAGAAAAATTTCTGTTCCCTGCTCTGCCCAAGGAGCAGTGGCACGACATGTCCCTTATTCTGTGCAGATTTCCCAGCGCCTGTGCAGTGTCTCTCAGCTGCTGAGAAAGACCTCACATGGAAGAAGGAGGGAATAGAAGAGTCCAGTTGAAACATGTGATTCTGACAAAGGTTTAAAGTGAACTAAGTTGCTAATTATCTTGTAACTGCATTTTTTTTTCCTTCTTTGCAAGTAAAAAAAATGGGATATAATATTCACAGCAAATTAGACTGGTCTTACTCTAAAATGAGAATTTTAGTGTAGCCTACCTTCCTAAACACAACTATAGCAAATATTAATTATTTGCACTAAGCCATTTTCCTTTTTCCACATTAAATTCCTATGGAAACAACCAAGTGAGATTCAGACGTACTTGCACAAAGAGCTGACTTCTTTTGGTAGGACTTGCATAGACACTACCTTGCTAGTTTTTCAGGAGTCGATTTAGATTTTCTTCGTTGCTGTCACTGCACTACCAGTACGGCAATTTCAGCTGCATGAAGTCAGCCGTGGTGTCACTAACCTAGTTCCTTTGTGCCGCATTGTAACGTTACCTTCAGTTTGAAAAGCGTACTTGAGAAGGTGTGTAACACGCGGTGCTGACGGCTGGGACAGCTCCAGCAAGCTCTGCTGTTTTGTCCAAATCGAAAACAGTACAAGTGAATTTGTTGACTTAGCTGAAATGTTTGATGGAAACAAGTTTATACAAACTGGTCTGGCTCTCTTCTATTTTTGACAAAGTGGGTATTTGATATGGTAAACATTTCATTTTAAGTTTCATTCATTCAGGCTTTTATATGATATTATGTTGGTATTTTGTGAATTCAATTATTTTTCAGATACTCTGTAGCTCATTTCCATATCTTTCAGGTTTTATTCCTTTAAATTAAATATCAGGATTTTCCACAGATTAGCTGTTCCAGCCAACTGTAATAGTATGTTTCAGGCTCCTATTCAGCAAGATATTTAAGTAAGGAATGAGCTTTAGGCATAGGTTGTCCACTCGTTGTTTTTCTTTCTTCAATTATGCTTTCACTCATGCTTCACATTAAGAATGGACTTAAAATATCTTGCTGCCTCAGCACATTTTAATGCCTTGGCATATTGTAATTGCTATCTTTACTTTGTAAGATTTCACAAATTCAATCTGTGGTACAGTATCTGGAAGAAATGAACAAAAAAAAAAATTGTTCTGGACTTTTTCTAAGGTTACCAGAGCTGTAACATTGAGGACTTCTTCTTTAAGATATTAAGAATTTTAAAATACAAGTCCTTGTAAAACCAAAGGTATATTCAGTCATTGGTAGAGTGGAAAATTAAACTCAAGAAAAAAAAACAAACAAAACAACAAAATAAACCAACCAGAGAACGGCTTCTTAATGAATTGTTAATTTTATTTTTTCATATCCAAAAGAAAATACATACAAGGTCAATGCAGTTAAAGAATATTCTAATTATGCCATTAACCCTGGTCTAGAAGAACGATTTTAATAAGCTAGACTGTCACTTCTGCTTCTCAGTTTGTATAATCCAGTCTCTTTTGATCAAGGACTGTTAATTATATTGAACTGGTGGTGATTCTGACTTATGGATCATAACCTAGTAAGAATTAAGCAGACATCATCAAACTCATTTTTACATTTATTTAATGAAATTACTGGTGTGTATTTGTCAGATTTCAGGACTTCATCCCTTTCAAACCTTGCGGAATTGACAAGCTAGGAAGTTAAAAGGTATCTATGTAGATTTCAGTCTCTTCTTGTACATAGCAGGAAGGGGAGGGTGAAAGAGAGAATCTAACACATGCAAATATGTTGTCAGTAAAATACACAAACAAAATTAAGCCTTACATTTGTTTGCAGATCATTTTCATCTGGGATACTTTAGTAAATCAAATCACAGCAGGGAGACAGTTCCAGTGACTGATGAACTTCATTATGCCTCTGAGGAGTTACTATAGCAAAAAAACTCAACTAGCAATTTAAAAAGATCTGATGTACAATACAGCAGTGCCAGTTGCAGCATGATTTTTTTTTCAGTATGCAGCGGTTCATAATATTTCTGTTTAGATCAAACACAAGCAGAATGCACAACTTTGGTTTATAACACAGCTGGACAGTGGACTGTTACTCAGGAGTGTATTAATGTCACTATGCCTGGATGCATATTCAAATACAGACAAATATCTATGGGTGTATTTTTGTACTTTCTTAATACCACGTTGCAGCAAAGCTTATTTATATGGGCTGGACTGATGAAATGTAGCTCTATCAATACACAGGTCATGAATGATTATGCGCTCTTGCAACCAGGGCAGATATCTGCTTCATATTTTGCTATCGCTTCATTGTCTTCTGACGCTCAGCAGCTTGCTGTCTAATGCAACCACAAGTCAGGAAGATTTGTGGGTCAGGAAGGGATGTGTGTGTGAATTTTTCATAATGCATTTTCATAATGATATTGTGAAGGTTTCCTTTAATGGAAGATCAAAGGGGCTTTCATCTAACAGAGTTAGGGCTCAGTTTGTTTAAAAAGAGAAATCTTCACTCTACTTCACAGTAGAGGAGAAAATGGAAGGTTTTCATTGTAATATCAAGTGTCTGAAGATTTTATGTCTAACCGTCAAGAAAAATTGACAAGCAAGTGACAAGTCATATATATACAGTCTAATTGCATCTTCCCCGAAGCTCAGAGTGAAAATCGGATTTAGCATCTCTATTGCATGATGGAAAAAAAAAATCACCCTGTCAAAAAGATGCAGACTCAACCCATGCCCCTAAATTCTATGAGAAACCCAAGATATTAGCACCATAAAATTACATTTATTGCAAGCTAACATCTCAGTCTACTGCTCTCTGCTGATTTCCTTACCCTCTTACTGATTTTCATGTTTCTTTTTGCTGTGTTTATTTCTATTCCTCTAACCTCTTCCTCATTTCTCTTTTTCTTCTTTCACCTTGATTGTTGCATGCCATTAGAGTATAAAGGAGACAAGTTTTCTGTGGCACTGCATCAATTTTGACACCTCTGCTAAATTTTGCTCAATAATTATCTGATACTTCACTACACAAAGTACCTACACTGTATTAAAGAACTGACCTTTGAAAGATAGGTAAGTTTTAGCACACACATTCAATTAATAGAGAAGAGCCGGTAGGCAGTACTCAACAACGAACAGCATAATCCCTCTCTGCTGTAAATCACTTATAATTAGGAGCTGGTGCTGGCGTGAAATGCAAATGGTTGTAGTTATCGCCACGGGGAAGCAGAGGGAAGCAGGGAAGCACTCCCCTCACTCTCCAGCGCCATTAGATATAAAAAAGCAGGTTCATATGAAGACTGCAAGGTGCCTGGGTGTCACCCCAACCAATTTTTCGTCTTCATGCTAGCATTGCCATGATGACGTGCTATAGAAGGTGTTCATCCTGTCCCTGGGCTTCACCAAATTCAGCAAAACATGTTGCTCTTTAAGTTACTATGCTCTGCTAGTCCAGCACTCTATATAATTGTTGCATGTCATGATGTAAATAAAAGCAAACCTTAATTAAAATTAGAAGGCTTAGTCTTGAATTAGAATTGATGTGTAGGTCATTGCATGCAAACTGAAGACAGAGAGGGTTTCTGCCAGAAATATTTCAGATTTGGTTTCTTCATCTAGGAAATTAAGATGATAATATTTACCCCTCTCACAAGATGAGCTGAGAGCTTAAAACTCACTCATGCCTCATAAAACACTGTAAGACATCTTGATGAAAGATAGTTGTTTGCAGAAGTGCAAAGTATGGATGGATTGGATTTTTATTAAACCTGCATTGTTCTATTTTGATCTTAAAACTACTATTGCATTTCCAAGGTGCCCAACCCAGAGACATGCTGAAAATTGACCTGGATTTAATATTGCTATATTTTTCATTTCCTCCTCTTACTACCTTGTCAGTAGCAATGGAATTTAATTAAAACACACAACTATTTAAAAGTTCTTTTGTACTCTATCCAATATGACTTAAGTGCTCCAGTATGTTTTCAAATGTACTGAAATAAAGTACCCATTAATTTACAAAAAATGAAGGCTTAGGTTTAGCTATGCCAACCTTAACATTTCCTCCACTTCTTGTAAGGCTAGTTTATTGATTCATGGCAAATGTAATTTAAGAAGTTCATGAGACCGATTCTTATCTTACTAACCTTGCACTGATACAAGTGAGATCAGAGTCTGTCTGTGCACATGAGCTGCTTTTAAGGTGTTTCTACTTGCAGTTTAGAGAAGGTAAATGTGACCTCTGTTAAGCAGGTCTGGACGGATGGGAGAAGAAAAGGCTGCTGAATCACCCTCATGTCATATAGCCAAGAGGATGCACCACACTGCACTAGAAAATGTTAAAGGTGGAAGGAGAACACTAACATCTTCTTAGTGCTCTTTTTTGCAGTAAATTCTTCCATGGCAGAAAAACCCACAAACATTAGTTACTGAAAAGGATAGGATGTAATTCAAGATGCAAGGGCCATGCAAACACAATCACACATACCTAGATATGCTCAAGTGTGAGAGATCATTTACGACCTACAGTACTCCATATTTGAACATACCTGAACAATTTCATTGTTAAAAGTGATTTTTTTTTTGAGTGTGCTGACATGAGAAAAGCAAAATTAAAGCTGTAAAAAATTTACACACAAGCTGAAATAGTCTATGCTTACTTGACAGGGTTCTTGGCAGCATCTGGATCCTGAGCAGTTACTGTTCCTATCACACTGTTTATTGGAACATCTTCTTTCACTTCCATTATGTATGCTGGTCTGCTGAACACGGGGGGTTCATCTACATCCTCCACCTGAATTCTAACTGTAGCTGAGTCCTTGAATGGCCCCAGGTAGAGGAATCGAGGGTCCACGTGAGTATTGGTAGCTTCGACTTTCAGAATATAGAGGTTTTTATTTTCAAAATCCAGTGCCTTGGAAGAGGAAAAAAGAAGTTTGAGAGGTCTGTGGGGATTTGCTGGGGCTTTCAGCCAGATGAGCCAAATGAACGGGAGGGATGTCATAGAAAGGCCAGTGCTAGATAACAGGAAACTGAACTGAAATTAAAAAGCCAGCAGAAAGGAGAAAGACAGGGCTCTATGTTACTGATGATATGGTACAGAAAAAAACCCACTTTTTCAAGGCATTCTATGCCTGAAACTCCTAAACATCAATTAATCTTTCCTTCTCAAATATTCTTAACTCTTCATGCTTTTTATTTTGTCATTTTTGGCATTTTGATGTTTTCTTGTCTACTCCTTTCCCCTAGGCACCACACACTAAAGGGGGGAAGATTCTCTAGTTGCTGCTTGTTTAAATATTGGCATTCTATCGTAGAATAGTACAGTAGACTGTGGCATCTAGTGTCTAGACATCCAGGACCACCCGTCAAGGAAAACATGATTTATGATAGGCTATGACTATATCACACTCTATTAAAAGTATGAAGGAGCAGCATTTAGCGACTCTGTTACAGTACTTAGAGAAATGTGGGGAGAGGGTAGTCACCCCTTTTTTCCATTATGTTGTAGAAGATTCACAGCTTCTGTCAGCAACAGACAGAAATGCAAACAGAGTTAGACTGATATCATAATCAGCCCCTGGAAGGCATCTCCTAAAAAACAAGTAATGACAGGTGTCGTACTGATATCAACAAGCAAGTGTGTGTTCGGAAAATCTACACAATGTCTATCTAGTGATGACTGAACTTGAACTGATGGAGGATGATATCTGTAACCTTATCAAGCCTGCCTGATAACCCACTGTAAACAATATTTCTCAAATCTTTTCTGACAGCCCATGTGCAACCTAGTAGATGATGTCCATTGTGATCCAGCAAGGCACTGTGATGCTGTTTCTAAAGCAAAAGCATGATGATGGATTTATTAATTACATTTTTACAAAATGTGAGTCAAAAGAAATTTGTCTATCTAATATAGCTATATAATTCAACACCTTCAGATAGCGCAAAACAGGCAACCTGTTACTGATTATTTTTGTGGTCTTAACATGGAAACATGGAACCTTCTAGTAAGTGAGCATATCCTGTAAGGATCATAGGGAGAAAATCACAGTTGGATGGTGGTGCCTCCTTGATTTATTCCGTGGATATGCTCAGACTGCAGATTATTTTTTTTTTGTCGTATCCCACTCCCTAGGTTATTTACTCTATCAGGTTCTTCAAAGTATGTGCATTGGTTTAGTAAAGGAGGGTATAAGAGGAAGAAACCCAATTGCTTGTATAAAAGAAACTTTCAGTAGGTAATCTAGAGATTCCTAATAGATAGCATTCAAATTAATAAACAAAATGTGTTACACTAAAAATGGAAAACAAATATGTGCTAGATAAAGTTTTGACTGGTATTTCAGAGGCTGGGATTCAGTGTGTTAAGATATGTACCTTTTTGACAGTTATAATTCCTTCCTGTGTGTCCTTGTCTGTGGTAATTCCAAACATGTCATATCCATCCCCCTCAGTGATGCTGTATTCAATCTCTGCATTTTCATCCACGTCAGCATCGTTAGCTTTTATCCTGCCAACTGGTGAGTCAGGTGGCATAGACTCAGGAGCTCTGAATTGGTAGGTGCCTACAGCAGACAGAGAAGGAAATTTTGTCAGTCGGGCTCCTGGTACTTTGGACACCACCTCTCAGACCATCTGTCCATGCTGGGCATGCATAGATGAGTTAAGTGAGTCGCTGTGTCTTCAGGCCTTCCTGGGGCAACAGCCTTCAGCTTCTGCTTTACTTTCATGTGGATAAAAGTAACTTACCTTTCTATCTATTTTCTAGTATGAAAGATGGGCATTTTGTTTTCCTACATACATGTACTTTTAGCAACATACATCCTTTTCTAGAGAGTATCAGAGTCTCTGTTGGCCATATCAAAATTGTATATGAAAAATGTCTTGAGGCCAAAAGGCAAACATTAAGAACTGCCAGAGGCCAATGCAACTTAGTAACACTAAAACCAAATCCAGCCAAATGCTTATTAATAATGTGCTACATTGAATTCTCCTCTGAAAAAAACTCTACTTGGGGAATATTGGCATTATGAAGCTGTATCTTTGGCTTTTACATCGAAGGCACTTATGTCCAGAGATGTATAATTAATTCATTGGAGGCAGAGTGCTGTATTTTCTCTTAAACTGCTCTAATTTAAATGGAAACACTTTGCCCACAGCTAAGAACAGACTTTGAACTTAAATGACAAGTTGCTTCCAATAACTTTCCCAGTGACTTAACCGCCAAAGCTTGCCGATTTGTCTGATAGTATCTGCAATTATTTTCTCTAACAGCTGTGCTTGACTTTGACACACACTGACACTGTGATACACAAACATCACATGCAGAGCAGTGGTTAGACAAAGCAAAAAAGAAGAAAAAGCAAGAGGGAAAGAAAGCAGAAAACAAAGAAAGAGAGAAGGAAGGAAAGAGAGGGAAAGTGAAGTGGATGAAAGCTGAATAATTTTGAGTCACTTATGGCCATGAGTGTTCATTAATAGAAAGTACTGAATGATCTGAGACAGGAGAAAGAAAATAGGCAGAAATATCTGATATATTTACATATATGCTTATGGTTTTGTATGCAAAGAATATAGGAAAATCCATTGAGGCAAATGCTTACTGGGTGTATGTATTCATTTTGATAGAATTGCACTTGGGATAATTTTATGTACTTAAATAAATATGTTTCAAAACTTAAATATCTTAGATTAGAACAGATATCTTAAAACACAGTCAACGACAAGGTCTAATAGAAATAATCAAGAAATACAGATTTTATCAATCAAAGCTATTTAATGGGTAGGAAAAATAATGTTTCTGTACATTAATTCACATCTCAGGCTGTCTATTGCAATTGGAGTAAAAATACTAAAGATATGTTTCCTAGTTTTTGCAATTAACATTAGCACGATCTATTGCTTGCTTCTGTGTTGCCTTTTTTTTTAAAGGAAATCTGATACTTGGTAAGCTTATGACAGCAGAAGAAATATCTGAGGTGAAAAAAAAAATCCAGTTTTTATTCATTTTACTGTAAAGACATAGAATGTAAGTATTCCATACTCTGGGGGAAGCGAGGTGGATTGTCGTTTACGTCAGTCAATGTGATGTTCACAGTGGTGGTTCCTGATAATCCGCCCATCTGGCCTCCCATGTCCTTAGCCTGGATGACCACTTGGTATTGCTCCCTGTTTTCACGGTCCATGTTTAGCAAAGCAGTTTTAATAATGCCTGAAAACATGAGAATTAAAGAGGGGGAATTCACAAGTAAGGTACTGACTTTGATGGAAATTCTTATTAAAAAACACCACAGCCTGAAGAACAAAACAATCTCTGTGTAATAAGTAAACTTTGCCCTGTACAAATATTTACTGTTATGAGATGGCACATTAAATTACAGACTTGTCATATCGTATCTCAGGCTGCTGCGTATGTGACAGACACAATATTAGTGGCATCCCCAGAAAGATGTTCTACCTATTTGTGAGCAGTGTTATTTTACATAACTTTTTACTCCCTTTCAGTTCCATGCTAAAGTCTCTCACTGAACTGGAAAAAGGCTCTTTGCTTGTTATAAAGTGTTCCATCTTTTCTCTCCTGTTCTGTCAATATTTTTATTTTTACAGATGTGGTAAAAAAAAAAAAAGCTAACTTCAGCAAGACATCATTAAAGAGGCAATACAACAACATTAAATGGGAGAAAAGAAATTAATTAAGAAAATTGTGAGCATCCAAGCATGCCTGAGTATATATATTTCTATTTATACATTGATTAAAATGATTTTGCCAGTCACTTCAAAGGCACAAATATCAGTTATGAGGCCAACTCCTATTGAAATTCAATCATTCAGATTTACCATGAAGCAAAATGTTTGCATTCTCACTGGGTCTCTTAAGGCTAAAAACTCACTCCTTTATAGGCAGAAGGGGTGAAATTCAAGTACTGAAATCTGTGGCAAAATTCACAGCAGCTTTGACAAAGACTTATTTCATTCTGGGAGTTTTGCAATTGATTTCCATGGCAGGAAGATCAAGCCTGTGGTTTACCTTGCTTCCCCTCTGTGCCCCATACAATCCTCTTGCTAAAAGATTATTACTGGTGAACTCTGAGCTACATTATGCTTATTATAACTCTAGATAGAAGAGCACAGGGTGTACTGTCCAAGTCAGAATGAGTGCATCAGTGCAAAAATCCTTGCTTGTAGTATCTAATACCTTATGCTTGAAGGGAAGTTCCCTTTGATCTTGGCTCTCCCTCTTTTCTGAATTACATACGTTTTTTCACCTCAGGTTTTATTTTGAGACATCTAATCTCTCCCTCCTTTTCCCTGCCTGAGTCTTTAAGATTTATTCAAGAAACAATGCTAATACCTGATTAATTGTCTGGGATAATCCATTCCTTTCCTGTAAGGATGCTGAGGAGAACCGATTTCTCTAGGTTCCAGCAACCTATCACAATGGATGTTCCCATTTAAGGAGTTTCTTGTTGGAGAAATTTGTTACAAATCTTGAGGTTATCTGTGTAGTCAGACAGTCAATGGTACAGCAAATTCAGTCAGCCAGGATTCCTATGTTTTACACGCACAGGTTCCAAAGCTGTCTGTTATTCAGCCCATAAAAAATTCCAGTCACTGTGTGTAATTTAAACATCTTCCAAAAACAGAACTCAGAAGTTTTGGATTCTATTTGTGATCTTCTAGTGTAGCGCAGCAGCCAATTTTACCTCTTCTATCATTATTCTTAATTAAGATTTCTTTCATAAAATTAGCATTAAAGTGATATGTTGCAGATGTACAGAAATTATAATTACTTTAAACAAGTTTTGAAGAAGCAGAAGGAGAAAAAAAAACCCACCTGAACAAACCCTCAGTCTTAATTTAGCCATTATGAAGATCTATGAGGATTAAGCACTTTTTTCCACACCCACCTGTTTTTCGTTTTCTTCTAAAAGCCAACCTATTTGGTTTAATTTAAGCATCCACCGCAGTCTCTGTACCCACTGCTTGTTAAAAATGATTGAAAACTGGTTCTCATCCAGTACTAATTGTATTTATTAGGCTTTTCTGGTAAGATTAAAATAATGTAGGTGTCATGTTTACAGATGTATCACTCTATTAAGTTTGTCAGATTTTGCACTAAGATGCAATCTCTTTGAAATTTTTGTCTAATATGTCCTAGCTTGGCTTAGTATGTCATTTTTAATTACAGACATTGTCATAGAATGACAGATAAGGTCCCCTGACCTGTCTCAGATTCAACGGAGAAATATGGTTGTCCCTGGAGAATGCTGTAGACAACTTTAGCACTGTTCCCATATGTAGGATCATCGGCATCAGTTGCGGTAACTTGCACAACAAAGGTACCTGCAATGATAAATTAAAGAAAATAAAAATCCACAGGATTTTTTCATGGCCAAGACGGTTTATGATGTAGAAAAAGCATAGTTCAGGTTCAGGTCAAACTTGTGGCAAAAAGTTAGAGACATTCTTATTTTGCAGAAGATTCTCTGTTCATAGAGGACATAGATACAAACCCAAAATGATAGTTGGCCTATTCTCAGTTTATTAAAATACACAGTTACTGACTGGATATGTAGAACCTTCATCATATTTCTTATGAAGAAACCAGAAATGCACCCTTCCCCAGATATTGAAGGCATTCAGAATTTGAATCTAGGTCAAGAATATACTTTTGCAAATTTACTCATGCTTGTAAGGTGTTTGCCCTAGGAAACATGTAAATTTACATTACAATAGACGATGTGTAAATTTGTTTATTCGTGTGTCTTCTAGAGAAAGAAATGGTGTTGGATGCTAGGCAAAGTGTTAACAAACAAAAAATGAGCTTAAGTTTTGGCATTTAAAGCAGATTTGTGAATAAAGTATTCACTTCACATATTAAAATGTGAATATTAGGTTCTCTCTTCACCAGACAAAGTTTCATCCATGTGACAAGTCCCATGAATGAGAGGAGAGTATGCCCCAAAGTCTTTATTTTCATATTGCTTGAGCTTTATTTTAATCTCATTCTTGATTATGATTAATTAATGCTTTTCTCCCTGGATATTATTTCAGATTAGAAATGTGCTTCTTGCAGTTTAACCATCCATTGCTCTCTGACAAAGAAATCAAAATGACCTCCCAAAGAATTGGAGACAAAGAATCAAAACCTGTCAGCTTCTCTGGAAAAGATCCAATCTTAAAATCGTATTTCAAGGAAGTTATTATCTTTTCTTTGCTTTATTGTTTCTTACAGCTTGATACATTTTAAATCAATAGAAAGATTTCAGTGGACTTCAGTGGACTTTGGAGCTTTTTTACTTTGCATGAAAGAGCAACAAAGGTCATAGGAAGTTAATAGCAGAATCTCAGAATCAGTGATGAGTTGACTTGGGTAATAGTTTTCACTCCTGAAGTGTGTACACCCACTTCTGCACCTGCCCTTTTCCATTTTTTTTTTTTACCATCTTGAACTACAGAAGGGTTGCTGAATAGGTCTAGGGGTGGTATGGACAGACCACCATGGATTTCCATATTGTTACACTGCTACTAAGCTGTGTTAACAAAGCGTATTAGACTCTTTCAGGTGTCATGTAACACAGCCTGGATCAGCTCACTTTCACCGTGAGCCAAACTAGATTCTATTAACTTGCATATTTTTGTGGTACAACAGAGGGCGTGGGTTTCACTCAGCTGACACCTCTGATTCTAGCAAACTGTTGTCACTATTTTTCTGGAGTTAGATTATTCTATTTTTAAATGGCTGAGGTGCTTTTACTCCAGAATCAAATAGCAGATGTCTGTACTCAGTGACTGTAAACTTTGGGCCCTTCATTAAGTCCACAGAAAGAGCCCAGACCAGACACTGAAATCAATTATTAGTTAGCACCTACCAACATCTGACATTTCGGGAATGCTGGCATTGTAAACATCCTTTGTAAACATTGGCTCATTGTCATTGATATCATGGATCTTAATGATGAACTCAGATTCTGGTTCCACTGGTCTTCCAGTCCTTCTGTTTATAGCCTGGGCACGGAGTATGTATACGGGCTTTTCTTCCCTGTCTAGTCTCTTTGTGGCCTGGATGTCACCAGTGTTTTCATTGATAATGAAGAGGTCTCCTGCTCCATCTCCAGAAAGGATGTACTTAAGTGATCCATCTCCTTTATCCTGGTCTGAATGCAGCTGGTGGTGAAATGGGAATAAAAAAAAAGAAAGGAAAATAAATAATCGGGACACATTTCTAGATACTTTAACTGATACCATGATACATGCTTTGCTATTATTAATACCTAGCCAAAAGGCTGTACACTGCTTTTGGGAAATGAGATGATACCACAGTAGCAGCGGTGAATTGATAGAGTTGTGTCTTGATGTTGGGATTGAAATGCCTGCAATATTGTAAGAAATTGCCTGAGGAAAACCATGAACTGAAGCTGCAGATCACTTTCCCAAGCTAAGCATACATCAATCAGATCTAAATGCTAGTGGCTTAGGTGGAATCCTAGGAATATGTAGGACAGTGAGTTCCTACAGTAGAAAACCACCAGATTCAGGAGTTGCAGTAAGCAAAGAATTAAAAAGTAGCCAGGCCAGCCACTTCTTGAGTTTAAATTCTGGATGCTCTGCTCTTACATGTAATATTACATTATGTAATATACCACACAGTGCACAACATAATAACATACTAAATAAATACACAAATAGCAGATAAATACATGCAAACTAAGTGCATAAATAGTGGCAAACTAAGAGCAGAGGCAGGTAGGCATATTAGACCATTCCAGGACTGGCAATGAAGAGATCAGTTGTCTTATCCAAAGGGACATGGACCAAACAGAAAGATGGTGGGGGCAGGAGAAAGAAGAGAATGATGGTAATTAACATACAAAGCATGAGCTGCCGAAAAAAATCACCTTTTTTCCCTGGAGATTTCCATGTCTCTTGAAATACTGCTTAACACACACTCGAGGTATGACCTATTAAATCATACTCTCATGGCTGTTCCTTTGATAAAGGCTTATCTATCCCTTTTGGCCTTAAAACCAAGGCTTGTCAACTACAATTTATTTTGTTGTTACATTAGAGAAAATAAAAATTTAAAAAATGAAACATTAAAACGGCTTCTAAAGTCAGGGCATAGGTGATGATATTCATGGGAAAAAAATAATTCATTAAGTAGCAGATTCCTGGAAATTGTTGATTTCATAGAAAAGACATGTTTATGAATCAGGAGAACTGCACTTTCTCAACCAGCCCTTTATTTCTCTCCTCCTGCATACAAGTTAGAAAAAAAATACCTAGTTGACTATGTGGAAATGTACTTAGCATTGCTGGATGGTGTGCTTTGTAGAAGAGAAAGGGTTGTAGGCTGAAAGAATATAAAAAATATTCAGATAGAGTTTAGCGATGCTTGGCTATGCCCCTACCATGCTGGAAAGGCGTATGGTCAATGTTTTGGGCTTCCTCCAACTTTCTGCTCAGATCAGTTCTCTGCTGGCAGTCTACTGCCAACCCACATGGTGGCACCGTGCTCCACCATGTGCACTTGTGCCTATGGTCCCAACAGAAAGTATGCTCCATGCAAGAAGTCTGTCCTTAAGGGCAGAACTCTTTGTCACCACACATTCCAAAAGCATCCAATAACACCAAATATAAGAACTGTAGCATGTTTAATCATTAGCAGATGTGCTGAGGCACTCTTCTTAATTTTCTCCTTCGGGGACAAAATGGGCATTCCATGTAATTTTGCACAGAGCCCTTTCTCTTGGTAATAAGAACACCAGTAATTAGCTTATAAGCAGCATTTTTCATAAGCAGATTTCAAACCCCTTCACAAAAGCAGTCAATACCATTTGGTCTGGTTTTTTGGATAACAAAGCACAGAAAGCTGAAGTTTTTCAGAAGGCTAGTCTTGGAACCTGGAATAGAGTTCAGGTCTCCTGAGTCCCATTCAGTTGGCCAATATACTTGGCCATAGGGCCTAGAGGAATTACATGATTTACTAGATATAACTGCAGCCTCTGAAGAATATGTTAGACCTGCTTGTTAAGAAGTCAGACTAGAATTCTACTGTGGGAAGTAATTTCAATAGGATATTTGAGTATAATTTTCCTCAAAGGCAACCTGCAAAAGAAAAGGTATGAAAAGAATTTTGTCTTTAAAACTGTGTATTTTTTATGATTGTTTCACATCAAAAATTCAACTTCTGTTTGCCTTGAAAGCCTCTTTAACATTGTCTGTATTATATTGGGACAAAACCAGCCCTTGGTAACAGACTATCATTAATTCATATGAATCATGGAAAGTGCTGTTGTGAAACTTGTTACAGGCTGAACTCCCAAACGTATTTTTATCATCATTTTAATTAAACCTGGTTTCAATGAACAAGGTAGCAAAAAAAGGTCAAGCTAGAAAAGGTGTTGGAACCACTGGGAATTGTCTTCCGTAATATTCTTTACCTAGCCCAGACCACCTAAAGAGCTAAAAAAGGAAACTTGTGTGATTTTTTTCAAGTCCATATTTTATGAAATTTTCACTCTTCCTCCACAATTAATCCACCCACGTAAGATCGACTGTGACTTTGGATATCAAGACAAAGCATATCTCAGTGTAATGACTCATCATTACTGCAAATGAGGTGATCTTCATCAAAGGTTCAATCTCTAGCCCTTCAGCAAAAGCACAACTTTGAAAATAAACATTCTCTCTGACAAGATCCTTTACAATTTCAATACCTTTATTTTTACAACTTTCCTAAGACATGACACAACAAACTAAGTGTTCAGTTGGCTGGGCTGCATGTGGATGATTTACTGTGAGAGCGAGACCTGGGGAGGGGATCATATCCTACCTACCGGTGTATATAACAGAGCTAAAGCTGGCTAAGTCCCTGCTCTTTAAACCAACAGTGAACTTAAAGCGTGCCACCATGTGTGGCCTCAAGAACCTGGTTCACAAAGGGTCTCAAAAGGCATGATTACAATCTCTTTGATTTCAGTAAACCAGGATAGTTCTCTAATTGCTTGTCATCAGAGTTTTTGTGGGATAGGCCTATATCACACCACCAGCATCAACTGCTTAATAGCTGGGCCAAAATAGTTTGGATTTTTTCCCTACTTTTCAGAAAAAATATTGGTTTTATATATTAGAAAAAACAAGCAGATCTCTAGAAAAGTTTCTCATAGATGATAAATTTGTAGCATTCACTTGTGAGGAAAATATCTGAAAAAATGATTTATTATTTTAGATTACGTTATCTGTCCTTGACTGTTTTCTTGGTAGAAAAGTTTTATCTGGGTAAAGGCAATCATCCATTTTATTTTTTTTTAAGTGTCAGTTTATCTTGGAAGCAATATTTTGTCTGTGTGACCTATATGAAGGGGGAAATTGCTACTGTCATCAGGTGAAAAAAAATAAATTGGGAATAAAATCAAAGGAGAAACAAATGGTACAAATTGAGGCCAAAAGAAAGGCCTTCGAGGTGAGGTGCACTTAAAAATACAGGTGATGGTTTTGCATATAAAACGTAACACCATTGTTTAGGTTATGAGGATGAAATGAGTAGTAATAACAACACCCCCCCTTTCCTTTTAAGTTGAATTTATTTTTCACTGCCCAGACACCTCATTGCAAAGGAAGTTTGCTGTGATGAAATATGTGTATAAATTATACTGCAGATGCTTTCAGCAGGACTGATCCTAGCCAATGCAAGATATTTTAGCTTCACTCTGCATGCTGACCTGTGTTGCAAAAGTGTGTCCATTATCCTCTGCATAAAGTTGGTCAGATAAATGGGGCATGGCAAACAGTCATGGGATATAATAAAATGTCTTGGGACACTGTGCTCATGCCATCTGGGCTGCTCCTCAAGACAGTTACTTCAGCCAAGGTTTTAGGACTCCACATAAAGGTAAATCTTTTATTTCCATAGGAACACAGTGGTGACTGAACTGAGCAATACCCCAAAGGTAAGCAAAATAGTGAAGAAGTAAGTCTATGCAATAAAAAGTAAATGCATTAGCAATTGCACTGTATTAATATTACAGTAAATTGATTAATTCAGAATCTAATCTGGACACATTTGTGAAATCGTCCATCAATCACTGGCTAAGGCTGAGGATGAATGACAAATTAAACATTTTACTATGCCCTAGGCATATTTTTACTCATTTTACTTTAATACCATTCTTAAGTGAACCATCTGGTTTGCTTTTAATGACTTACAGTCAGATAAAATCTGTCCAGCCTCTGTCTGTTTTCTGCCCCTCCAATGTCCCGGCTCAAAACATTCAAATACAGCTGCCTGAAAATAGGGAAGGCTTCATGCCTCCAGGAAGAGGTGTTTAAAGTGCATGTAGGACTGCAGCATTAGCAGCCTGTACTTGACATTCTGCTTGTTGTCACATACATAATTACTTTAAAAGGAGAGCTGTTGTCTCTATTTTCAAATTAGCCACAATCTGGAGTAGCCTCCTTCTCTGCAGCGTCTCTGGCAGAGCCCTCCGAAAGCGCCAAGGGCAGTGGCAGTGGGGTGTCTTCAGCACAACGAAAAGGAAAAGGCAAGTGAAAGCTGTGCTCAAAGTATTTGTACTGTGAGCATTTTTTATTTTATTTATTTCTGGAGTGAATATATTTACAGCCTTTGTGTTCATCTCCCATAGATAGTATTGCTTCACTTTAAAGCAACACGCCAGGAAAATTTTACCAGGGTTTTAAAAACTGATTTGGACCCACGCTACACACAGGAATTACTTCAGTAAAGTGTGTGGGAAGAATTTAAGGGCGCCTTTCATGTGCTTTTGCAATAAGACTGCAAACTGATGCGGCATGAAACCAGCAGATCCAGCTGGCATTAAGTTGTACAATTCATTATTATTCATTATCTCTGGTATCATAAAGTCATGAGCCATACTCCAAAATGTTGGCAGCACTTCCAAAAGAAGCAGCGTTAGCGTGTTTGAACAGAGGTGAGGGTCAGCGGCTCTCGGGGTGGGTGATGGCAGGGCCTGGTAGCCAGGGCTGGTCCCACCACGCCAGCCAGGAGCAGGGTGACCAGAGGGCACCGGGGCAGCCCCAGCCCCGGGCATCGGGCACTTTCCTGGGGACCCGCTGAGGCCAGGCCAGGCCATGGACCCGCAGGTGGGCCCAGCTCAGCAGGGCCCATGGCCGGGCAGGACGGGGCTGTGGGGAGCTGGAGGCCGGCCCTGCTGCAGCGTCGCTGGGGCAGGGGCTGACGGCCCTGGGAGGCTGAAATGGGGTCCTGGGCTGTGGGCAGGGTCGGGGGAGCCCCAGGGGTCTGACATGGGGTCCTGGTCCATGGGCAGGCGGGGGCAGCCCTGGGGGCTGCGCAGGGACATTCAGGGCTGGTGGTGCCTCGGGGCCCTTTTAACCACGCTAAATTCACCTTGATATGAAACTGTATGAAACAGCAGTACCAAAACTGTATAATGAAAGTGAGATCCCATATATTTTAATAGGCTAAGGCTAACCACTAACATTTTTGTGTGTTTAAATGGAATACATTAGAGAGAAGCAGCTTTCTAGCATGCATACTTGTAACAAGATTGTACTGAAAATGTACTGTTATAGCTGTGGTAATTAAATTCCAAAAAATTGAAATTGCAGGTCGTGGATTTTCTTCAGAATGAAATAACAGCCCTCTTCTACCTCACTCTATAACACTGATTTAAACAGCATAGTTAATCTCATTTATGAAGCGGGTTTAGGTTATGTAAGATGGATGTAAGTTGCAGTTTAGCTCCCACTAATGTCATATTTCTGGTAATGATACCTGGCAATTTGGTGAGTAAGATGGTTTTCCATCCATCCTACAGACCAAGTTCTGTTTCCTATTGTGAATATAACACACTACTCACTGAATTTCAGAGCGGTTACTTTACTCTGCAAAGATCAAAGTCAGTTGACCTTGGGATGTACTCTCTAAACCATCAACCTACAATTACCCAGAAATAAGCTGCCTGTTGTGTCTTATTATTTGTTTGTATTTATAAGAGGAACTTGGTATTCCGGAGTTGCTGTGGTCACATTTTTTGTCTCCTAACACAACAGTAAAATAGAGACCAATTATTAAAATAGTAAGTAGGCAGTTGGTAGGTGAGGAATCCTGGGTTTACCCTTGGAAGTATTCATAGCACATGATTTTGCTCCAGATTGAATAGATCCAAACAGCAGAGTTCTGTCTAGTAGTGAACAAATTCAACCACATGTATTGCTTGAGGTTACACAGTGCAATGCCACAGCATTCAGAAAAACCAAAGCACTCAAAATGAAAGTGCTAATATTATAATATTGCACATGGTTTCTTTTTCAGAATAATAACAACCATGCACTCTTCCCAGTCTCTTACAGTGCTCTGTATCCCTATAGCATCAACCAACCTCCTCAATTAATATCATAATCGACACCATTAATATCATTAAATAATCAGCACCAAAGTTTTTACCCCACTTGGTCACTCTGTGTTAAAAGGAAAAAGGCATATTTTTTGCACATTAGGTAATAAGTATTTATGTATACTTTGTTGAAGTATAGACGACTTCTTAATGCACAAAAAATACCCCCAGAACACTGTATGTGTGTTCCATATACCTACAAATACACACACTATATCATGTATCACCAGGGCAAATACCTACACAAACAATTTGTTTCAAGCCATAAAAGATCCTTTCTTCTAAAAAGACATTCCACAAGATCCAGCATCACCAGAAATGACAGATTTCCTATGGATGTCTGTGCCATGTTCTTATGGCCTCAATTATGCTAAGCTCTGGTTCCTTCCATGTTCCACATAACCTCTCTATTTGACTCACCCCTAAGAATCCTGCCCTCCCTCATATCACTTAGCCCACTGGCATTTTATTCCCCCCCTCTGTGCCCATGTCCTCAAAACCTGTTGACTGCAAAACACTGCTACTTCTTGTGTTCCCCAAATACTGGCTGGGGAAGAGACATCACGGGCAGTGGTTGGTGGTGGCTGATGTGTGTATTTATGGAACAGCCAGCAGACCAAATAGTCAAGGCACAATGTAGGTTTATTTGCCTTATGCAGGTACTGTTCTTCCAAACTGTATATGAAATTAATGTTTTTGACACCTTTATTCCTCTATAAAATTTAATTGAAAGCAGTTAATGGACTTAAAAATTATTTAAAGGAGGCCAATGGAGAGAGGTAGAGGCTAGAGCGCTGAAGCTAGTTATCTGCTCAGGTCAGATACCTGGAAGTTTATATCAAGACCTAGGTACCTACCCTTAGGGACCCTATTTAAAAAAATGTAGCTTAAATTTCTGTTAAAAATGGGAGGATGGATGTTAAAAAATAATTTGGAAGACAATGGGAGAAAGATGCTACAGTGTTTCCAGCTTTTCTTGGTGTTTAGAGAAACCAGATGAGGTGATTCCTTTCCATTCTTACAAAAAGTATTTTGAAGATTATAGGAAGTTTTATATTCTACATCCTCAAAAGAGCTGGAGAGCCAGAGTTTGAAGTAAGATTCAACCACTGTTATTTTCAAAGAAAATAAAACAACAACAAAAGATTAGACAGGATTAAAAAAGAAATGCAAATAGACCCAACCTTACCGGCTGACAGCATCATGATTCCAGATGTACAGGTGTCAGAAACAGCACTCCCACACAGGGGCTTTTAGACTGCTACAACACATGCTTAATTCCCACTTTTTTGTACCATCTCCTCACTAAACCAAGATCTTCTGTCCTGAGTAATCAGCAGTCTTCACTGTTCAGCACTTTTGTGACCTTACAGCTGTCATGGTTTATAGAATACTTAAATGAGTTAATTATAGTAAGTGATTAGTTTACTATAGTAAGTATAGTTACTATACTATAGGTAATACAGTAAGCCTGAATATGGCTCAGTATGACTGATTCCTGAGAGCTTCAGTTTCTTAATGCAGTTTTAACTTGCTTGCCTCCCACTGTGCCTAGTGAAGAAAAAGGTGCAACAGGTACACAGCTCCTATTTGAAGAAATTGCACCTCTGGTGATTAGAAAGAATACTGTTTCCCAGATTAGATATGCTGTTCTTGTTCCAGCATTGTTTTTCTGTTTTAAGAACCTCCTCCCACATACATATATTCTTCCTCATCTAGCGTTTATAGATAATAATTCCATATGCTCTCATTATTTTTCTTTACCAGGCTACCAGCCTGTATACAGTCTTCGCTTGCAACATAGGCCGTTCTGAGTCCTCAGATGGAATCCCGTTTACAACCCGTCTCTCATTTTCAAGTCAAGTGGATTCCAAAAAAAGCCAGTGAAGAGAAGGCCAAATATGAAGGGCTGATGATCCTAGTCATTTTTCTGTAATTGCTGTATTTCAATTGGCCTTCCTTCTGTATGAATGGGCACAGGTCTTTGAACAATGGTGTTAGTATTTTCCTATTTCTATTACAAATGAATACAAACATTTGCCATTTTCATTGCCATATCACACTAGCTTCTTCCTGTTGTCCCATGACTGAAACACGCAAGTTTTTCTCCTTCTCTTGCTGTTTCTAATTTATAACCATTCACTGTCTATTTTTTTAATAACTCCTATTTCGAGAACATTGTAGTTTTATCCTGTTTCTATTCCTTCCATTTTGAAGAGCATCCTTTTCTTCCTATACGATTGTCTGGGCAGCAATAAAGGATAAGATTCAGCACTGAAATCAGGCATGCAAACATTAAATCTGTAGTAAATTAATGGAATAGAGCACTGAAGAATTACTGAGGTTATATGAGATTTCTGCATTTTGGGGTGTTGGTTTCTTTGAGTTACTGGAAAATACACTATGTCATATTTGCATTTAATTTACTTTTTTGGGTTTTGTTTATAAGAGGTTGTATAAGAGAACCAGAAATACTTTAAACCCTGGCTCATTCAGCTGTGGAATCCTATTAATATAATAATACATAACAGGCTATGTTTTTATATAAAATTCATATCTGCTACTTTTTTTAAGGGAACCATAGCACCCCTAATTGCATGGAATCAGTTCTATTAGAAGAAAAACTCAGCAAAAAGTTGAAAAAAAAAATGGTAAAGGATACAGGGATCCATACTTGGACTAATAAAATGCGACTGAAATGATTTATTGAGATAACCACCTCAGAGTATACCAGGGAAAGGGTAAAACAAGAATGCCTTATAAGGGCCCTCTTTAACCTAAGTACTGGTTCTTAGCTCTAACCCTGAGGTTTTTACCAAATAAATTCTATGATATTCAAAAAAATGAAAAAAATGCTAAAATTGCTCCCACTGCAAGTGGGGGAAAAAGCTAGATGTCAGATAGAAGTGTTCAGTAACAGGAGTATCATTTGCAAAAAAAAGATTGTCCTGATAACAAGTAGTATTGGAGGAATAAAAAACCACCTAGAAAAAAACCCCGCCAGAGTGATGCTATCTTTCTGTTTCTTGAGAGTATCAAAATGTCAGTGATCTTTCTCTTTCACTCTCAAAAGCAGGAGTGCCAATCTATTCCCTGTAAATGAATGACAGTAAGAGAAGCTAAAAAACAGGTTTGTGCTGCTGAACAACTTCAGGAAATGAATGGACCAAAAGCACTAAGAACATTTCAAGATTGAGAAGCAACCAGGTAATCAAAAGACACGCTGAGAATAAAAGATTGTGACATCTGATTTTAAAACATACAAACAAAACATAGAAAAGGCACTATAATAAGAGTATAGGGTGCTGGAGTGAAAAAAAAAAAAAAAAAAGGAGTAAGAGAGAGAATATAAAGGGCACCGGAATAAGAATTTGTCATTAAACCAGGGACAAGAGGCAAAGTGCTCTTGCTTTGAAGCCTCTAGGCAGGCTGGAAGGCTTCTTTCATTCTCTTTTTGTGAGGGCTATGTGTGAGGCCACGTGGCCTGAGATAGGGACAACAGCTTGGCTGATGTTGTGATCCTTGGTTTATGGAATAGATTGCCCAAACAGTAGTTGGGAACCTGATTTTCTATTTTAAATGTATGAAGCTAAGAATAAACATCCATACTTTGGTGACTCACACCTTTATTACGCACCCTTCAAAATCACAAATGTGTTTTCTAACTTGAAGTGCAAACATGCAGCCACAGTTAATCAGCTTTTGCAAAAAATCAATTGGAAAGTGTCAATCCCTTCAACATCGCCTAGGGCCTATCAACTCTTTTCCCTCCTGGGTTCCCCAACTGCTGCTGCTCTTCACCGTGATTAAACAGGAACAATGGCACAAGAGCTTTTGTCCTGCACTGCAGTACCTCAAACTAGAAAGGTCCCTTATTCTGTTGGCCCCTCTCTCAAGGGATGACTCGTTATCAGATCTTAATGAATATTTAGCAAAGCTGCAAGCTAGATGAAGGTGTCTCCATGCTCTCCTGAGCTGAGTGCTGCTCAGCTCTTCTGTGGTAATGCAGTTTTATTTGTTCCTCTTCCTATTGTCTCCAAGCACAATTATAGCAGGAATTTACGAAGTTTGCCTTTACAAAGACAAACAGGTCTTCAATTTATAAGGCACAAGAGACTCTGGTGTCAAGTCTGATCTCTATACACATGGGGCCTTGAATTTCATGTTCTTTTATCAAACTTCTTGCTTTTCTTTGAACTACTGTATAACAGTGAGAAAGAGAGCCAGTTTTCCTTTTAGACTCTAAGGAGCTCAAAACAATTCTGCCTCTGAGTAATAACTGACCTCTCACTTAAAAAAAAGTAAAAATCCTTGGTTGTAAACTGAATTTTCCCAGTTTTACTTACAGCAGTTGTGTTTCATTATGCCTTTGTCTGAAAGATTAAAGAGCCCTCTCCAGCTAAACAGTAGTGATGGTAACAAAAGGGTACAGACTTCTCCAATTACCCCCACAAAAGCTGAGGACCTGGTTGTTCTTAAGAAGGGCCAAGGCTGTTTAAAAAAAACCACCTGTTTTATGCTTTTTGGTCCATCTATTTCAGCATCTGGCATTTCTTTGTCATACTGATGTCATGCCTTTTTGCCAGTGTTTTTAGACTGTGTAGTAGCAACAGTACCTGGTAGACATGAGGAATGGTTTTAGTTGAGGCATCAGCATTCACTGACTAAAAAGCACGAAAGACTTAGCCACCCCCAGACTTGTCATGCCCTACCTCAGGTACTAAGAAAACTGTCTAACATGAATATCTGAGCAGAAGATTAGGAGAGATTAGAAGTTATTTTCTTAGCTAGTGTATACACTTCAGTGATCAGGAATGAAAATTCAAGCCTTTGAATCCTTGAAAGCCATAAAGAGCTGTACAAGTCATTTTGGTTTAGGAGACAGACTTTCTCATCACTGCAAATTTACCACCATAACTGGATTTAAGTGTGAGCCTTAAAGACTAAATCGGAAAACTAGTTTGAGGAATCACTGATGATTTCCTTTGTATAAAAAAAGAAATAGAAAAAAGGAGTGAAGCACATTTAAGTGTGTCTCTTTGACAAAACACAAGATATGTAAGGAAAAGATAGGCTTGTAGCTGCAAATACAGGACTGGCAGGTTTTAATATTGTCTGTCAGGGTCTTCCTCTCTGGTCCTAGAGAGATCACTTCTTGAAACTTCTACATTCTTCCTGCAGCAAAATCTGGGTTGTTAACAATGTCCAGTTCTGCATGTAATGCTTATAACATGGTTTGAGAGCCTTGGGTGTAATTTGTTCTGTGTTAGTTTGTGGAAAGACTGAGGATTGTTTAACTGGAGTGAAGATTAGCAATACTATAGCTTTGCTACAGCCTGCTGCATCTAGAGGGTGGGGGGACGGCTTATTCCTAATCTAGCTGCAATGCTAGAAAATCTAATTACTCTCAGGTGTTTGTTATTATCCACCAGGTGAAGGTTACTGTCACCACAGGTTAGCTGAGGGATGGGGTAGATGGCAAAGTTTCTGCATTCTGGGGCTGGCTATATTAACTCAAATAACATTTTGAGGTGTCTTAGGACTTTGTGGTAAAGTGAAAAGGAATATACGTGCTTTCATTGCTAACAGGTGAGCTGTGGGGTTAAGGAAAATTAAATGCTTAACTTGTAATGACTTTCAATGGGAATAAAAGGAGTCCCTAAAGGGATGTGTGCCTCCCTGGGAAATCTCTCCCCTAACCCTCCATTTTTCAATGACATTTGTGCATACAATTCAAGAGCACCAACTTTTTTTACAGCTTTTTTCCAAGTCAAAGCAAAATAGTTCCAGTATTCTGATATCATTGTATATCTGAATATGCGCACAGTAAAAGGTACCTGCAGCATAGTTAATGTACCTCCATGGTTTAAGCTCACAAACTAATATATAAACTATGTTCCATCTTCCTTTTCTGCAAGAAAAAATACTCACTGAGCCAAAAGGCCTGGATATATATCTCATCTTTTAAAAATTACACAGGAAAAAAATAATCATATGAGGTTTTTTGTGTATCCAGCCATTTTATGACAGAATACTTTTATGGATTTTATCTAAGTATTTTTTTTTCAGTTAATTTGAAGGTCTTCAATTGACTATAGTGGGACTTGTGTCCTGTACTGCATTACTCAAACAAAATGGGAAATCACAGAGTAGTAGATGACAGCAGGTATTCTACTGAGATGAGGAGATTTATTTTTTTCTCAGAAACAGTACATTCAATAAACATGCACTTCTATAATTACTAATTTGTTTTACTATATGTCCCTTAATATCTAAATTATGTGATGTGTATAGTTAGTGAAATCAGTCTGTATTATATGCCCAGCTTTGATTGCCTTTGATTTCTTAGGGAATTTACCCAGGGATGGTTGTTTACTCTTTATCAGTGGTCAGAATTATCCATTTAATCACTGAAAAAATGTTTTATTTGGACTCATGAACTTTCAAAATTGCCTCAAAATTATATGGTAGGCAAATACAGGACCTTAATTAGGGTATATGAACAAGTACATTTCTAATTCAGTGAAAACCTCTATTCTCCTGTGGGGGTAGGGGAGAATATGTCTTAAAGATGAACTAGGAAAAAACCAAACCAAACCAAAACAAAAAACCCCCTTGGCCTAATATCCAGAAATGTTTTTACTGGGATATAGTTGAATAAAACATCAGGCTTCTTCAGCAAGTAACAGCTTCTGACTACTCCCTGATGGATGTGCTTGAAAGCAAATGCTCATCCTTTGCTTACTGACAAAGGTGACCCTTTGATATTCTGAGCACTTGATGCTGACAATCAAATCCTGAAATATGTGTATGAATTTTATATGCTGCATAAAAGTGTGTGTGGCAGGGAGGAAAGTAGGGGGATGGAGAAGGGAGGATATATGCAAACACTAGAACAAATGAGAACCCGCATTCAGCTTTAAAGGAAAACTTAACAAGAAGGAAATTAATTCATATCCACAGGTTTAGTTGAGTCTTTAATCTATTTGCATGCCTGGGTCATCTAGTTCTACAGTTCAGAAGCTGGGGAAAGGAAAAATATCTCCATGCTGTCATGTTCCCCAACTTTGTTTCTAAACAAAAGTTTGTGTCACGTAAACAGATAATTAAGGATTTGAGTGAGACACAGGTACAATCTAAAAGGCTGCACATTTAAATCTCAACAGGACCTTCTTGAGGAAGGCTGCTCAAATAGAAATATCTTTATGGGAAACCTTAGCCAAGGCTGCCACTGATTCTTCTTTCAAACAACTATTCCTCAAAATGCTTTAGACAGGATGAGAAGGGATAGCTCACGACTTGAATGCTGCAACAGAAGGATGTAGGCTCTTTAGAAAGGCCAGGCCAGGAAGTCAAGGAGGTGGATTAGCAGAAGATCAGCTCAGGTAGATGGAGCTTTGCTTTGGAACAGGTGACAAATCAGTCAAGAGTTTGTGGGTAAGAGGACAGACCAACACAAGACATCACGGTAGGCATCTGCTACAGACTGCCTGCTCAAAGAGATGAAGTAGATTAAGTCTTCTTTAGACAGATGGAGGAAGCCCTGTGATTGCAGACCATAGTATTCACAGGGGACTTCAATCATTCTCATGTTTGCTGGAAGGGCAATATATCTCTGTGCAAGCAAGCCAGGTGTCTGCAGAATGTCATAAGGCAATTTCTTGACCCAGGTGATTGATGAGTTGACCAGTGGATGCATTGTGTTGGACTCGTTACTCATGAATAAAGAACCACTCAGGGATGTGAAAGTGCCATTTGCCCATAAACCCCAAAGATCCCTGACCCTACCAGAAAGTTCTGGTAAAGTATTATCCACAGCAGACAAAAGCCAATAGATTAGGAGCCTTTTAAGTAAATTGGACAAACTCAGTTCTGTAGGTCAATATTGGATGCATCTAAGGATGGTGATGAAATATTTTCTTTCTATAATGCCTGAAAAGTCATAATGATTGGGGAAGGTTCTTAAATTCTGAAAATATAGAAAGTCACACCCATTTTAAAGACAGGCAAGAAGAAGGATCTGGGAACTAAAGACTGGACAGCTATACTTCAGTTCCAGGGAAGATTATAAAGCAAATCCGGTTGGAAGCTAAATCCACATATATGAAGAAAAAGAAGGTGATTTGGAGCAACTAACATGGATTTAGTAGTGAAAAACCATAGTTAACTAACCTGATTGATTGCCTTCCATGATGACATGGATGGCACTGTGGACAAGTAGGGAGCAATGGATATTGCATGACTTTAGCAAGACCTTTGACACAGTCTCCCATAGTATTGTGACAGACAAATTAGTGAGATATGGACTGGAAAAATGTCCACTAAAGTGGGTGGAAAATTGGCTGGGTAGCCAAGATCACAGGGTCATGATCCATAGTATGAAGTCTGACTGGTGGCTGATTACTAGTGGTGTTCCTCAGGGGTTGATACTGGGGGTTAATGCTGCTTCGTGTCTTTATTAATGACTTAAATGATGGAATGCATCCTCAGCAGTTTTACAAATCATAAAAAAATGGAGGTAGTTGAGTCTCAATATTGAGAAGGTAGAGCTACTATCTGGAGAGACCTCAAAAGCCTGGAGAAACAGACTGATTGAAACCTCATTAAGTTCAGCAAAGGCAAATGCATCTATGCTGGAATAATCCCTTGGGGCAGTACAGGCTGGATAAAAAAATGTTTTTCAGTGAAGTACCTGGACATTCCAGTAGACAAGAAATTGAACATGAATCAGTAGTGTGTCCTTGCTGAGAAGAAAGCCAACTGGTTTGTTTTAGCAAAAGTATAGCCTGTTGATTGAGGGCATTGATCATCCTCCTCCATAGAGTTTGTTGAGAATACAGCTGGAGTACTGCATCTAGTTTTGCCCCTCCTCTGTAGAAGACAGACATTAACATTCTGCAGTGAGTTTACAGAAGGGTCACCAAGAGGGTTAGGGGGGGCTTGAGCATATGCTGAGGAGAGAGAAATGTTTTTATTTACAATTTAGAAGAGAAAGCTTATTGTTGTTTACAGTTCCCTAACAGGAGGGTGTAGAGAAGGCATAGCTAGAGAAGGCAGTCACAGGATGAGAGGCAACAGACACAAGTTGCAGTGAAGGAAATCTGATTAGGAGGGGAAAAAAGGAAAGGAGAGATGGTTAAACACTGAGAGAAGTGCCCAGATAAGTTGTGGAATCTCCATCCTTGGAAATACACAAAACTTGACCAGATGTTGCCCTGAGCAACCTGCTTTAATTGGACCTGCTTTGAGGAGGGGGTTAGACCAGATAGCCTGTAGGCGTTTCTTCCAGCCTTAATTATTCTGTGATTCTACCTGGCAGGAGTGATATTCTGTCCCAGGCTTCAGGTAACAGTTCAAGATCCAACATTTCCTGTCTAGGAATGTGGGTTCATTTTGACTGGAGAGCCTGGAATACTTTCGGTGAGAATACTTGTGTCTATGTTCTCCCAATTATATCATATCTAGTATTCATGAAAGAAGAGAATTCTCTCTGAAGCACATACAATTTCTGTGATCCTATCAGTCTAAATAATCTAAAAGGAATTTTTCATAAAATATTTTCTGTAGGTAAAATAATACATATTTGCATAAGGTGGGTTTATCAGATCCTGACAGGCTTTGTTACTTGGAATTAGCATGAGGCTCAAGCTCACACTAGTTTACTGTTACCATGAATATACATGGAAGAGTTTTCATCCACAGGGCCTTAACTCTTTGCCCGCAACCCCCTTGGCAGTTGTTATTCCCTATTAGTACAGGACATTTGGTGGGGAATTTTAGCAGTTGTAAGTAGCATTAATTCTGCTTTAAGCAACTGACCTGAAATGTGCAAAACCACAGAAAGAGCACGGAGTGCAAAGAAACTATGAACGCTCCGACACCTCTGTTTGCATGCCCTTTAAATCCTCTGCTGGTGGCCCAATCAGCTTGATTGCAAGGGCTGCTAGGTAGGAGGAAGTATGTCATAGAGCCAAAGGTACAGTTAGACTGTTTGGGTCTCTCTTTTAGAGGGAACTTAACCTTCCATTAATGACAAACACAGAAGTTATACAAATTACTTAACTTAACTTGATGTTGCCTTCCAACATGAAGATATAGTATGGGCAAAGCTGACAAACATGCTAAAGATGACTGAATGATCATTATGTCAGCCTGTGCAGGACAGTAAAGCCTTCTTTGTTCCAATAGACATCTAATAGTGAAATATTGCTTGATGTTTCACACAGAGACAAAGTAAGAAATAGCACCAGATAGACAATACTCCTATACAGAGAGGCCGTTCCAGCTGAGCGCTTCTGGAGCCCTGCTCTGTACAACACAGCATATGCAAGTTGGGGATAGAAGGACTGCAGTCTTCTTTGGATGATATGACTCCCAAATAAACAACTCTGAAAAGAAAACAGTGGCAATGATAGTTCTAGCATAAACATTTGCTGATCTGTTTTTCCCCCTCTCCTTTAATGTATGTTTTTAACTTCCAGCTCACTTGGTGTTTTATTTCTTTACAACCTTTGTTGTTCTGTTGGGGGTTTTTTGTGAAATTAGACAAGAAGAGAGAAAGGATTGATATTTTTCATTTCTCCTTTCCTTTCAGAGGGTGATTCTTCTCTTTCCTTCATCTGCAGCCTCAGACTTTCATGATAACTACAAGCTTCACTGAATACTGAAATACTTGCAAGTGCATGCTGAGGTTTGTTTCACCCCATTAATGGTGAAAGCAAGCCACAGTCTGCATTAGCGCATACGGATCAACAGTAGGTATTCACATCACAACACATTTTCAGTTTGTGTTTTGAAATGTTACACTGACTGGCCACAGCTCTCAATCTGCTGCTGCCCCACTGTGAACCTATGTTCACCAGCGAGGAAAACGGCAGCAAAAGAAAAGGGAGTCACAGACAATATGAGTTTCATTCAATAGAGAGATTTCTCTAAGCTTTATAGTTTAATATTTTTGGTGAGCCAACTGTAAACAACAAATGGTGGAATAACAAAGGTTCTTTGTCTTGAGCCCGAAAGAGGGATTTTTTTTTTTAGCTGTTGCTAGCCTGCAAGTTTTATATTCATGACATTGCAGCTTTCTAGTGAGGACTTTGCTGTGCTACACAAACAAATAAGAAAATGGTAATCACAGCTCCAAAGACCAGTGTTCTAAGGAACCCAAAATAAAGCATGAACTTCACCTGCAGCCTCTCCTTGGGGAAGATTAATGTGTTCAGCTGTTTTTCTATGGCTAGAAGTCTAGGAGCGCACAATTCAGGAAGACATGTGGATGGCTGATAAGGGTAGGACAGGATGATCTGTCAAAAGACATGGCCCAAAATGTAAGCACAGGTATGAGTACGTCATTAACATATGGAAAACAAAATTGTTTAGTTCAGGGCACAAAAAATGAAAAATAAGGATTAACAGGAATATTGGCTTGAGGGTCCCAGGATTTGTTTGCTTCTCCAGGTGGAATGGGAAGAAGGGGAGGAGGTTATATACCATTACACTCTAAGTACCATCATGTGCCATAAGGTAGGAAATGTGGTATGTTTGAAACAGATGGTTGTAAGGCTCTTATATTGTGTAATACATTTGGATACAAGGATGATGCCAAGCAGATTCACAATTAGGATGATCATAAACATTAACCATGCAATATTTCCTGCCTTTTCATTTTCTGAATAACATTCTTGCCCATCCCACCCATTTCTCATTATGCCCTTTCTTAGCCCCCATATGCCGGTTTAAAATCTGCAAGCTGTTTCTGGATTGTCATCCTGGGCCCCTAACCTCTCAACTGTCCCTCATTTCAGAGTTATCTCTATTCCGCAGAGACCGACAGTACAGAGAACTTCTATCAGCGCCAGTAAATCTTTCAAAGAGGAATATAAGACAAGTGTGTGTATGTGTGTGCAATTCAATATAGGAATGAAGGGCAGTTGGGAAAGTCAAGTGGTGGAACATAAAATATGAATGATGGATGAGGAATAAAGGAAGTGCAGATGTGCCACGGCATTTGTTCTACCTTTTAAGAGAATGACAAGTATTCAGCCTATTGAAGCGGGAGGCAGGTGACCTAATCATTTAAACGGGGGGGGAGAGGGTCTAAGAACTCTGATTTTTATTCTTTTTTAAATCTCGCGTTAGAAATTTCTGACTTTTAGCTGTGCATAAGGTCATTCAACCTCCCTGTACATCAGTTTCCTCATGTGTAAAAGGCTGGTCTTAATGCTTCTTTCACCACAGAGTTAAACATATCCCTGCAATTAACTAATAGTGCTACACGTAAAGGACCCTGTGACTTTCTTGTCAGGAGCAAGGGCAGGAGTGCCATAAACGGCCCACAAAACCCCTATGCCCTGCTGAGAGAGAAGCTCCTCTGCAGCAAGTGTTGGTTCAGGCAGTCCTTAGTGCTCCCACAGCACCCTCGCACAGATGGTGTGCTGCAAGGAGCCTAAATCTGGAAAGGTGCAAAACTTTAGTCCTCTTCCTTCTGCACGGTGAAGGGTGTGGAGGGCCTCTGAGAGGCACAGTGTAAGGGCAAATTTCATGTGCACGTTTAGCTGTGAAAGAAGCCCATTGAGGACTTGCCAGGGACAGGGGTGCAGCCCAGAGCCTTTTGTACACTGTGGGCAGTGCTGCAAGCCGCAGAGCACTTCAGATAGACTGATGCAACCTAGGGATGACTGATAGGTGTCTTCAGATTTGCTGTGAGCCACTTCAAGTCCAGGAATTGTTCAGGGCTGAGAGGTCAGTCAGAGACTTAAAGCCTGGCTCTTGGGCTGCCAGTTCTCCTGGAAGAGGAGTGCAGAATCTAGACCCAGAGAAAGGATATTCTGAGCATCAAAATAAATTGAAAACTGTTTTGAGCAGACTCCCTGAAGAAATAGAAGTCACAAGTGGAACTTTTCATGTTAAGCCTCATAAAGATAACAAATAGTCACTGTGTTTGGAACCGGAAACTGAAGGCATCAGGTGTAGATCACAGTGAAAGTTACAAGGCAAAGAAAACAAATACAACAAAACAAACTGAGCGTTTGCAAACAGAACTGCATCAAGGGTGTTAAAAGTGCAGATGGGAAGAGTCATTTTACTCTGACTTTTCACATCTAGCTTTTTTGGGAGAAAAAAAATTTTTGATGATAAATACAGAACGCTAGCTTACTAAAAGTCTGAGAGAAAGTGAAGGTTTCTCTTTCTAGTTATCATGTCATCAAATTAAGATATGATACCTTTTAACCATTGGAGTAATGTGACCCATTAATGCCTCAAATGCTAAAAAAACATGGACTGTATTACATGACAATAATTTTCCTTGTTTAAATAGCCCCTTGTGCGTGCTCAGAGCCAGATATTTTTGTCTCAGTATGTGACTTAGTCCCACTACTGGTTTGGAGAGATTCTACCTTTTGTTTGATTTGCTTCTGGTGAAATACACTGTGAGGAATGGTTCTGCTTGCCTTCAGAATAGTTGTAGCCAGAAGTAAAATCAGGGAAAAGAAAGAAAACCAGTACTGAAACTGTATTGCCATACTATTTAGTTCATCCCCTCCTCCTCCAAAGCAGGATCAATGGTACTTTAAACCATCCCTGACAGGGGGGAACTTATCTTTCCCAGTGGTTCTTCCAACACCAAACAAAAGGATTCTGGTTTTGCCTAGAGTAATGCAATATCCTTTCTGCTTTGCCAAGCCACATAGCAGCAGGACTTTGGCTTTATCTTCCTTGAAAAATGGAGTTGTCAGCAGAGGATGATTGTTTATGATGGGTTGTACAGGTAGTAATGCCAGATAGCTTCCAGGCGAGCATACTGCTTGAACTATATGAACATCAATAAGACATAGCAAAAAAGAAAGGTATGTCTGGAAGTTTCCTTATAGTGCCAGAGTGTGACAAAACCTTTCCAAAGTTGTGCCTGTTGTTATTAGGAAACCAAGTTGCTCCTTTCCACTGCAGGCTGCCAGAAGCTGTTCCTGGGTTAATGAGTTCAGATCTTTCTTTAGTCCAAAAGAAAGAGGCATCCTATCCGTTTACGTAACAATGATTTCTAGGTTTGTGCTCTAACAAGACCACTCAGTGATGGATGCCAGTACATTGATTTTATGTAGCCAATGGGACAGCAAAGACATCAAGTGCATACAAATGGTAACTATACCTTTGAGTATAATCTTGGAACAGGGCAGATTTTTTCACTCTTTTGCCCAGGAATATCCGAAGACCTCTAGGGAACATAGCATATATTTCTATACACAGCTGTACTACCATTTCATCGTTTACCTGTGATTTAGAGATGCATTCACCCCCAGCCCTTTAAGTAGCCACAGGTACAACTAGATCGCTTTTAAAACCCAACTCAAGTATTGCAGATTTTGGCTAGGTAGTAGTGCTGGACACTTCTCTACTTTGATGCTAATGTAATCCTTTTATTTTATTTTGGGATTGAGTCCCTGCCAAGTGCCATAATTTCTGAACCAGAAGAAAAGATATCTTCAGGTTAAAATGTCACTGTGCCCATCAATCACACTTCAGTGAATAGCTGTAGTTCACAAGTTATTCAGCAGTGCAATGAATAATTCCAGTCTAGAACTTTTCTGGAAGTTCCTTACATTATTATGTCTGAGACTAACCAAGACTGGAAGGGTGAATTTCTACTCTCTTTAAAAGGCTTTATTTTCATGAATATACAGGAATTAAGAACAAGAACTGGATAATAAAATGGTGGGTCTGGTGTCAGATCTACAGCATACAATCAACTTTTATTGGTAACACTGGGAGCTTCTTGTTGGCAGCTGCATATTCTCATCCAGCGTGATACAGCAGCATATTCAGGCTGACAGCAAAGCATGTAGAATACAAAATTGGGGAGCACTTTTTAATAGCTGATGGTACCCAAAGGGCTACTTTGTTTTGTATGTGCTTAGGCAAGTATCTCCTAAAGGATGGAAAGCATTTGGGTTCATTGGATGTAGAGTATACAGGGTATGGAGCACAGTAGTGCTCTGGTCCATGACTCGGATGATGCTTCAGCGTTGTGTTCTGTATTGCCTTGAGCTCTATCTTCAGAGAGATTACCTTTCTTTTTTATTATCTCAAACCTGAATGCATTCCCCTTCATTTTTCTTCCCCTTCTCTCTAAAACTATTATGATATAAATGTGGATTTTGTAGTATAACCAGTTACAGGATTTTACAACTGTAATTTAGGCAGGTTATAGAAATAATGCTGTTAGAATCTTTCACAACAAACTTCTTATATCTCAAATTTTGATGTAAATGTTTGAATCAAACAGATAATAACAAATGAAAAGACAAAAGTAAAACCAGACTGAGTGAAAGATTTTTTTTTTCCTCTAGCTTATATGGAATAATTTTTTTATAATTATGATATTAATGCCCACCAGCTTTAACCACTAAACACAAAAACCCCAGAAGATCCAGGTCCGACGGCTTCTATAGTAAGACGTAAGCGCAGTTCTCCTTTACAAATATATATTGCTATTGGTTTAAAAGATTTTCCCATTCGCATTTCTTTATGATGTAAGAGAATAAAAAGACTATAACCAAATATTCTTACCATTTTTGGTTCATATTTAAGGTTAATATTTAGTCCTCGCAGAAGAAAATATGCTTCATAAACGTGTTCATTATCCTCATTTGCCCACACCAATCAAGTTTAATTGCTCAGTTAAATTGCCTGGTTACCTCAATTTGGAGACATTCAGCTGTTCCTATCATTTATCCTCACACCAATACTCAACTTTCTCTAATAATAAATGGCTGCTCTTCCATGCCTTTTGGCTAATTGTTCAATTACAAGGGTGTGAGCAGTTCTGGCATTTGAAAGACGTGTGAAAGGCTACTTGTGAACAGCCCAGGGACACAGAATCAATGACATTTATACATTATGTGTCATTTCTGTGCTTTGTAATAGTAAGTGTATTGAAGTACCAATAGGCATAAGAACGACTTTTAAAAATAACATTCACATTTTTTTCTCTCTCAGTGACTCCAGTTCAAACTTTCTTGGTTTTCTTGTCCAACTAGACCATTTTTTAACTGTCCCTTAGGAAGCTCGTCCTGCAGGAATATTCACTTCCCTCTGAAGCCAATAGCTTCTACTCTGCAGTGGAGAGAATGGGGGACTTGGGGCTGAGCAGGTTTAATGTCAAAATTCACAGTGAAAATGACAGGCAGTAGGACTCGTCTCAGCACCACATGCTTTATCTTTGGAGAAAGATCCCCATTACCCTGACACCCCACCCCCCCCCCCAAGCAGACTCTGAAATAGGAGAGTGTGTGGAGGACTTCTGTTTTTTAATTAGTTTTCTTTTTTTTTTCCCCCTTGACTCTGTATTTATTACCTGTTGTGGGATGATTATTTTTTTCCTTCATTCTCTCATCTTGTGTTTTAATTTGTGCTCTCTTTAGGTAACCTTTTTCTCCCAACGGCTATCCTCTACCCCCATTTGATGTCCCCTTCCCCTTGTCTATCTTGATTCTGCTTTGTAAAGTTTCCTCTCCTTCCACCTCTGTCTTTCTAGTTATTTCCTCTACTCGCTTCTGACTTTTTTTCTCACCCTCTTATCTTCCTTCTCTATTTCTCCTCTCCGAGGGCTCTCTGCCTTTGGCTTTTTTTTTCTTATAGATTGGGCTCAATGGTACCTTTCATGAATGCTGATTACCCTGGTCAGAGCTCTATGTGTATTATACCAGCTGAGTAGCTCTTCATTTGAATCATGCCTTGCAGCCATTTAGGAGGAAAGGAGTGTCACTTCCAACTTTGACTGACAGCTGATGGGCAGGCAAGAAAAGCAGCCACCATCTCTCATGGGAATGCTCAGAACCTTGCAGAGGGAGATAAAATGTCAAACCACTGTGATCTGCAGCCTTTGCTAAGAGGCTTGAGAGATCAAACTAGATCAGACACAAAACCATTTTAGTTTGGAAAAATAAGCTGTATTGTTTCTGCTTTGAATGTCATCATCAATAGCATAATTTCTGCATTCTGGGAGAGAGACTCCTATAGATTATGGCACCTTGGGTAGTGTAGACTCTTTGTAGACTTACCACAGGTGCATTAGCTCTACAATTTACATAAAGGTTGTTACCTCCATGGGGGGTGTGCTGCTCAGGGAGGTGGATATTCTCAGAGTTAAGTTGTGATTTTTAAATTATTATTATTTTTTACACACCCTTTTCTAACTGTCAGCGTGTTTTGGGCAGCTGCCTGCTGCTTCTTAGTGTATAAGCACAGTGTACTTCAACTCTTTGTAATAACATGGCTTGTGGTATTATGGCCATGTCAGAGAGTCCTCAGTGGCACTGCAAAACCTCATGGCTGCAGCATTGTTATGTGCTGTGGGGAATAAAAAGGGAAACAGTTGCCTTTTTCTGGGTAGAGAGAATTCTTACCAAAATACAGGTACTGTGAATCCTAAATAACTTGGACAAAAAACTCTTCTGTTTTTTATAGTTTGATTCTAGCAAAATTAATGACCATGAGGGAAAAAATGCATATTACATTTTAAAACTAAAAATCTGGCCTAGACAACCCCATAATTAAGCTGCATTATTTCTAGACAAAAAGTAAAAAAGAAAATCTGTAACATAACTGTGCATGATTGGCCATGGGACACACTGGTTAAATGAGTAACTTCCTGTTGTTGATTACAATTTGAAGCTGAAGAGTACTAACATTTCCACGGAATTACTCCTCAGCAGAAGCTGGGCAGACAGAAAGGTGAACTAAAAGTTGTAGCAGGCATTGTTCTTACCTACTTGTTGCTGCTGGCTTTCCAGAGCTTCTAAAATCAAAATATAGATGCACATGAAAGAATCTTACCTTGCCAACATATTGGTAGTCAGTTCCTGTGTATTCTTCCAATAAAAAGAACTGATTCCACATCCAGCTCCTTTTGGAACGGTGGAGGTCTCGCCTGCTGTTTCCAGACAATACCAAAACCTTTTCCTTTTCTGGAAAGATACTAGTCCTTTTGGATAATGGAGATAAGAAACTTTGGTGGGGCTGACCAGCCCAAAACAGCAGCCAGAAGCAATGGTAAGTTCTCATCACGGCAACACAAGAAGGTCTAAATAATGACTTTTTTTCTTGTCCTCAAACTAATCTACTTTACTGTACTGAATCCAATCTCATGCCGTCTTCCTTCTTTAAATAGTCTTTTCAGTCTCAAAGGATCTCTGAAAAGAAAAATAACAACTTTTTGAGCATTTTCAAAGGTACTTAACATTCATCACTAGAGCAACTAAGTCCAAAAAGTAGAAAAGTAACAGTGATTGTTGAAAAGCTGGGCCATTTCTGGTTCAAAACATTGCAAGTGGTCCTTCAAATAATCTGAGTGAATCTATATTAAGTAGGAGGACAGAGTCCAGATGTTTAGGGTTGGGGGCACCCTTTAACTCCTTTTACTTCTATTCATCAACTAAGGCAAACCAGGCATTTCTCTTTTTACTGCCTGGACTTTGGGATGTAACTGATTAGTTTCTGGCTGGGGATCTTGATGAGGTTACTTTATTACATCGAAGAAGGCTAGCAAGAGTGCACATTGTCTTCCCAGGTGGCATTCTGTTGCTATGGTTATGGGCTGAAGAGCCTGGGCTTAGATAACTCCAGGATTCCCCCCCCCCACATTTAAGGAGTTTTGCCTTTGACTTCATTTAGGAAGGGTCAGGTAAAAAGGTTAGTGAAATAAGTGTGCGTATTTGTCAATATCTCCGTATACTAGACTTGTTTGATACTGAGTATGAAGTTAAGTAGAAATACTGGTTTTCTCAGTACCTACTGCCAGAGTTTTGTACTGAGTTTTAGATCTTTAAATACCTAGTTATATATGTAAATGCTTTCATTAATAATTTGACTAATTTTCATTTGGTTTTGCATAGATGCACTTTGGAAAAGGGTTTTTTTTTCAATATTCTGATCAAAAGCCAATAAATCATTCTGAACCAGCTCAAAATGCAACACAGCAGCTCTCAATATTTGTAATGAAGATTGTGGGATGACAGTCTGACTATACCAAACTGAAAAAAGAAAATTTTTTTGGTTGTTTTGTAAGCATTTTGCACAACACTAGGTGGATCGTATTCTATATCAAGGGCCATTTTTTCCCCCATATTATGTGTGGGGTTTTTTTAAAGGTGTAGATCAGGCAGAGTTTAGCCTTTGAGCTACACTGATGGAGTCAAAGCATTTACAATGCCTCGGGTTAGCCACTCTTCTGGTTGTCATTGTTCTTAGTAATAAATTGTATAAAATAACCTCAAGTCCCTTACAGTTCCTCTTAGTAAATCATTTTCTATAAAGAAATACCACTTAGCTTTTAGATGGGTAGTAGGTAATGGAACAGGGCTGTTCAAACAGTATTGTTTTACTGCTTCACAAGGTAAAATACTGTAAAAAGGTAACTTCTGGATGAGGAGGAGTCAGGGTTTTAACATCAAGAGGAAAAATGGAAAAGGTACAATTAATTCTGAAGCAGTGTAGTTTCCTCTGGAGAAGAGGGAAGGCTTCTAGTTAGCTCTCATTAATGCCAGTGAACTTTCTGTAGGTAAACACAACTCTGTCCTGCAAGCCATGGGAGCTGTGTCCACGTAAGGCTTTGAGTGTTATGAGGCAGACACAGACACGTAGGCATAAACACACATACGAGTAAAGATGTACACACACAGAGGTATAACAGCAAGAACACTACCTGAGCCCAACACAAGAAGACCTTCACAGAGGAGGAATGGGAAAAGCCAGTGTGACTATGTTTCCCAAGGCATTCAACAGTCACCTTCAGTGCGATTCATGGAGCACCGGCAAATAAATGTGCAGGTTGCTAGAGGGGGACGTGGGCACCGGGCTTGGGAGAGCTGAGGTGGCTTTAACTCTCTCCCAGTTTTTACATTCTCTCTTATCTTCCTCTTGTACCCTTCCACTTGCACAGGGTCTTGTCCTTTATGGCTCTGCCAACATCCACTCCTCTAACCCCCAGCTCTCAGTGGTGCCTGTTCTGGTGGGCATCTTCCCTGACGTGATATGAAAGAGGAGATTATGTCTCACACAATATTTTTAACTTCCATTTTCTTGCCAGGTTGTTTTGCAGGGAGGCTGGGGCCTGCGCAGGTGAGTTAATTTGCACCCTGGGCTGCGGCAGCCCTGGCGAGCTGCCACGTAACAGCGCACCGGTCATGATCTGTGGTCGGAGCACAGATGTGAAAAGACGGATGAGATGGTAGCCCTGGCTGTGCTCACATGCCCTGCCTTATCAGGGAGGCAGGCTCTGAGGTAAGGAGCACAGCACATGAGCAAACCTATTATTTTGCTATTAGTGAAGTCTGTATGGATTGTTGAGGTGTGAGGGAGTGAAAATCATCGCTTGACAGGTTCCCCCAGTGCTCGTCTCATTACCCCTACGGCCAAATCCCACAGTGGGGCTCCATACCTCTTCTCCTGCACGTAACATTTCCTGAGCAGTGCTGCTGGGAGCAGAATTACCTGGACAGGATTTGTGCCAGACTTTTAAAGAATCAGTCCTTCAAATGCCAATTGCCAGGAAACAATTATTCCTGCGGGGGAATTTTCTGCACTTGAAGTCAGCTATATTTCACAGCTCTGATGTCATGGGAGAGGTTTTATAGTGGCTCATGCTGAAATATAGCTCACAAGAATGATATCATAGCTGTGAAATACAGCCTTTTACTCTTCTCTGCAGAGTTGTGTCCAAAATGCTCAAATAAGGGCATGATCCTGTAATGTTCCCTTGACTGGGTAGTCTTCATGAAGTGGCAGAGCAGCTAAGCCCCAGCAACTTCACTGTGAGTGGGAAGAGAGGAGACATCCCTTTACACACCTCAGCTTAAACATGCAACTGGGGTAAGTACCAGCTGAAGTCCAGGGTGTCTTTGCCCTATAGGTGCTGATAACTGTTTTACGGGTCATAGTGATAAATTCAGTTGAGTGAATAAAAAGGACAGGAGCACTTTAGTAAAGAGTGAGCTCCTGGGGCTCTTAAATGCCATTTTGTGCTCTAGTCCCAGTGTCTCATGCTCCAGAGAGATCTCTGTAATGTAATAGTTTTTCTCATGTAATCTCCTATCTTCATTTTGAAACCAAGTCATTCACCAGGCACATTTTATTTTATTTCAATGGCAATGTGCAAATATAATTGATGGGACCTTGGGATGGAGGCTAAATTTTTTTTTTTTTTTTTTCTTCACATCGTATAAAGACAGTCAATAAGACAAAAGGGGTGCTTTAAACATGTCATTTCTCTCAACCATCAGCTGGTCAGCTGGTTGGGGAACTTGCTGTGTTAATCAGCTGTCAAGAGTGAAAAATGATTTTACTGTACAACAGCCTCAGACAACAGGCTTAGCTCTGTCAGCTCAAATATATAGCAAATCTGGGCTTTTTATGGGAGAATAAGGAATCTGCATACCCAAGCTTAAAAAAAAATCCTGGTCTAACTTTAGGTGTGATGATTGTTAACATAAAAGCAATGTCACTTGCAGTCACAGAACTGTCTCCGGTGTGACAAGTTGCAGATTTAAAGTTTATGTTCATGCCTCTTTGAAGGATCAAAACCTCAGACAATTGCTTAATCACTATAAATATCAACTTACTTCAAAATTATTTCTCCTAGGTGATGATATTCATAGTCAACCTTTCTGTTCACCCTCTCCCCCAGCATCTTATTAACATAGGTAATGTCTTAATGCCACCAATGTGAGCATTCAGTGCAAATTTACACCCTTCCAGAGAAATACTTAATTATTTCAACTATAAATCAAAGACGAAACATATCCACTAGAGTCACTCCTATGAATCAGGGGCCTCTGCCCTGGAGATGCACAGTGACAGGTATCAAGTGCAGTTTCTTGACATGGAACCCAAAAGAAGTTCCACCTCTGCTCCCACTCAGCACTGTGGGTTGTGCTGCTCTTCCCAGTTGTTGGTTAAATAAACCAGACCAGCAGAGGGCCTTCCCGAGAGAGGCATCAGCAAGGAGAGGTAAAACATTTTTTCTTCCTTCCTTTCTGTTCAGGCCCATAGTACTCCCCCCTCAATAGACTCTCAAAGGAATATGCTTTATAAAGTGTCATTGACTCTGAACTTGAGCATAATTTCTTTTCAGATCCCATGCATTCAATTACGTTTCTGTATGTATTTATACATCTCAGACATTATGGGCTGCTGATTATTAGATTTTAAATAGCTTCTAAATATGCCAACAACCATCAGTGTCTCTAAAGTTTCTGACATAACCTTTATTCAAACAGTAGTGCCAGTATAATAGATCTTTTATTCCCTAGTCATCTAGGTACAGTTTCATTGTTTGAGGGTTGGGTACAAAGCTTCACACATTAGGATTAAGGTCCATTAGTACACTTCAATGAATATCAATTGTATTTTCAAGAATTGATAATGTACTGTTGTTCTCACACTGAGACTGAATGAGGAGGTGAAAGTTAATAGATGATGTGGCATAGTCATTTAGGAAACTGAGCATGGGAAATGACTGTAATATGAATCTGAAAATTCAGCTAACAGGAATACTTAGTTTTATGTTTTGTTTGTTGTTTTTTTTAATTTTTTTTTTCATTTATGTGACACAATAAACTGTGTCCATCCTCATGGAGATTGCTTAGGTTCTTGGGGGAAAATGACAAAGGCAGAGAATAGACCCTGCTCTTTCATTCTAGCAGATTACACTATGAAGGCACCAGTGTACGTGCCTTTACTACCCAAAAATCAGACCTGATTTATGGTTGTTGGTGGAAAGATGCAGACTAGTCCCTGGCTTCATCAACAGTCGTATTATATGAAGTGTCTACCACCGCCTTTAGAAGGAAAGGAGGGTTCTGCCCTGGAAGCTTTAATTTATATTTAATTTTGTAGAAGATGTGGGAATACACTCAAAATATTCTAGTGTCATATATTCTAGACTCTTATCCAGCCAGCACCAATTGAGTTTGCCAGGCAAACTGACCCTCCTTACATCCCAAACAATTCTACGGAGCAAACTGCTAGCTACAGTGACTGGACTGCAGGCTTCAGCTTCACAGTTTCCCTGTGCAGGAGAATCAGTTGCTAGTCCCCAGGTGAGACCATGCAGTGGGAGATACTCTCCATACTTGCATGGTCCTGCTGGAAGGACCTTCCCCTGGCTCAAACATCAGGTGCAAGTGTTTAACCCATCAAGCCTGAGAGACAGGAAGACATCAACACTTCATTGTCAAAGCCTGAGGAACGAAAGGTGGGGAAGGCATTCATGGGGGAGGAGGATAACAGCCAAATGGTGAGTCCTGTGTTTGCTGTGTAAGGTGTCACAGTCTGTGGTATGGAATAAGGCATGCTAGGTGAGGATCTGGTGATGATGTGCTTGGGTTTTACTTTGTTGCAATGCCACACCAAAGAAGCAATGTCCCTAAGAGAAGGTAAATGGCCCAGAGAAGCCAGGCTGTCCTTGGGGCTGTCCTCGCAAATGTGAAGTATGTGGTTCTGATACCCTACAGGCAAGACTGCAAAGAAAGGATTAAGGCTGTAAGGAAAATCTGCAAAAAAATTACTTTCTCATCATGGGGTGGGGGGAAAGGTTAAATTAGCAATAACTGCACAAAGAAAAGAAAGTATTCTAGCTAACTTCAAAAAATTAGAGACTTCCAAATGTATCGTTTTAACTTCTTTTCAGTGTCATATTCATATATTTTAATATATCATATTGATACATTTTCATATATAGCAAAGAATTCCTTGCTAGATATTTTCAGTAATAGCTAAGTTTCATGTGCTCAGAAGCTGTAAGACTGCAGACTTGTCCATAATTGACTTGGACTTAAAAAGCAGTTGTTGAGTTTGAGCTTACTTTACAATTATGTCTCTCTTATGACCAGTCAGATCTGAAAGTCTCCATCTAATAATTTTCTCAAGTGTGAATTAGGTTTTCTAGCTCTGAAATCCAAATGCCCTTTTTCCCTCATTGTCCGTGAGGCATTCCTTTGTAAATATCAGTCATAAACAGAAAAAAAAGTCAATTTTTCAGTGTAAAGATAGCTGATGAAATGTTAATCTTCTGATGCTCACTTATTCTGATGTCTTTGTTATATAAACCCATATACTCCAGCGATCGTTCCTGTAAATACACCTCTGAAATAACAAAACAGAACAGAGCTAAGAGAGAATTCAAACTGAAAGATTTGTGGTTTTAAACTAGAGGTACTTTCTGAAGACATCAAGTACACAATGTAATTGCAGCCAGCAGTGGTTGATTATAGTGTCTTTCAAAGCCATTTTTTAATTCAGTTCTCTCAGCAGGAAGAAAAGTCCAGAGCTATAAAAATAACTAAATGCAGCAGAAATGTTAAGATAACTACTACCTCCATCCTGCATTGGGATCTATTAACGCGGCCCTTTTGAACAATGCAACTGCTTTAACCCTAGAGGACCTGAATGCACATGAACACCAGCCTCGACAAAAGCACGCACTGACAAAAGAGGGAAAGTGAGAAGTATATCTCCTTCTTTTATTCCTGAACAGCAGTTGCAAAAGATGACTGTATGACTTTATTCAGTAGCTGGTGAGTGAATTGATGATATTGTTTGTCTGCTCTCAGATATTTTGATTTTTTTTTTCCACCTGGCATTTGAAAAGAGCCTTAGTGTCATCTTGTTTCAGAGATGCCCACTCTAAGTCTCTGTATTTAGCCACACTGGGAGCATAACTTTTATCCACTGTGCATAAACAGTTTCAACACACGAGATAGAGGAATGGCACAGAAAGGGAAATCTTGTTTCCACTGTATGTTTGCATTAAGTGACTTCTCTGTAGTTGTTCAAGAATATCTGTGGTGGGGCTGGAACCTGGACTTAGATTTCCCAAGTCATACAGCAGCATTTTAATCACAAGATTGTTATTCTTCCTTTCTGATAGTGTGCCAGTCCAAGACATATCTGTGCTTTACCCAGACACTGGGCATATGCTGGAGGGTGTGTGGGCACTCTAGCTGGGGCACCTGGAAAAGGATCTGACGTTCCCTGGGGGTGCAGGCAAGTGTCTTGGGCTAGTCCCCTCTGCAAGCAGCTATATGGAGGAGGAAGGACGGGACCCAGCTATAGCTGGCTCTGTCCTCTTTGTGAGTTACCTCTGTGTGGCATTAAGAGGAAGCAGGAGCTAGTCTTGCGAAAGGCTTCTAGCTGCTTCTGCCTCTTGTAGGTGACGCGGGGACAAGCCTCCACGGTATTTCATTGTCCCCCTGCAGAGGGAAGCATTCTGCTAATGCTGCATTATAATCTAAAACAAGGGACAGGTATGTGATCAGCAGGTAATACAGAATAATGCTTTAAATTATATTAAGTTGTTCCTTGATGGAGACAAGACTAAAACAGCTATGCAAATAACTACATTTAATAGGAGAACAAATCGGTAGCACTCCTACTGCTGTGTGTATCCGGTACGTGGATCTTTTCTTTCTGATCAATACCTTTATGGCAGAGAGTAGCAGTTGTGCATGGAATCATAGCCAAAGCATTTTCAGCTGTACCAAAAATATCCCTGAAGCCATGAAAATGCTGTAGGAAAACCTTACTCCTTGTTGCAGTACTTGATGGAAGTCTGCAGTGTTGTCATCCTGTTGTGAAAGTTACTGTTGTTTTCAGACATGCAATAAGCTACTATCAAAACTGCAGTTCCTTTTATAAAGTTGGGGTTTTCCCTAACCCTTTTTATTTATTTATTTATTTTAGGATAGGGAACTAGTAGGTTCTTCAAAGAAGGAGTGTCATCAAAAAGAAATTCAGTCTACCTTATGCATTGAAATTTGATGTCTGAAAAGGATCCTAACTCCCTACCCAGTTAATAGAAAGTGAAAGGCTCTTGGGTGGCTTGAAGTGCCTAAGTTAAAGAATTTTGTCTCTCCACTGAAAAAGCTACATGGTTTGAATACCTCTTATTCTGCTTCTTTTTAGACTCTGGTACTTGAAAGTCTCCTAGACAGGCTCTTAGAAGTGATCAGTGACTTTTTAGGTTTTCATTGTAAAGCAAAAATAGGACTATTTTAAATGAGACTCCATTCTGAGAAAGGTATGAGATGCCACCACCCAAAACTCTCTAGTAAGGGAACTATTCCTAATCTTGAGACACATTAAGAAAAAAACTGGTAAGCTTCGCCCTGAAAATTGTTGTTCTTAATGTAGGTGAGATACCGTTTTGCTTTTTCCATGCACACTCAACCTATGATTTATTAGGCCATGCCATCAGAGGAAAATGATGCACAAGCTTCCATAAATGAGACAGAATCACAGAGAACAGATCCTTTCTGTGCTGATCAGCAATTACTCACAGCCAAGGTGTCAGTGATACTCTCCAAACACAAGAGAAAAATCTGGGCTTGCAGCTGTTTTAGTGCCATTGCAGTTCTCCCTCAAGTATTGCAGTGTGATAATGAAGGCAGAGGCTACACTGCCACATGCATACCCAGGAATAAAAGAAAGGGGGAGGTAAGGTTTCTTTTTCAACAGGCACCAGCATATCTTCCTATCAAAGACTGACTATTTTTGACAGTAGTAATTAGGCAGTTCAATAACAGACAGAAGCAGAAGAAAATTCTTTGACAAGAATGTTTTGGTTGTGCTTTGGGCAGTGCATGTTGTTGTCAAACATTATATTAATTGCTAATATCCTGATTTATTTCCTACAGAAGAAACACACAGACTGAGATAACAGAATCATTATACCAAGTGTTGCAACTGGGGGCAAACATGTAAGCAGAGTTCACCAGATTCTAATTTAGGCATATTAGAGCTTATGCACTTTTCATATGCACAAAAAGGTTGTTCTTTTTTTGTTCTATTTTTTATTTACAACTGTCTGTAGCTTCACATTTCTAGGATAGCCACAATCCTACATGTGATTGCTACTGTCTCTCTTTTTTCAGTTGTGGTTTTTTTTTTTTTTAGTGACCCTAATCTCTCCTGCCTGCCTCTTGCAGTTCCCCCTTGCAGGGACTTTCCTCACTACCCACATTCCCAGTGTGCCCCATTTCATCTGTGGTGGAGCAAAGCAGTTGTCCATTCACCAGTTGGTGTTTTCTTCTTTCTCTCTGCTAGAGGCTCAGTGCTCACTATATTTTTCTTTACTTCTTGACGGAAACATATGCTGATTTCCCACTCTGAAGTTAGAAGAAAAAAAAATGCTAGGTGGGACATAAGGTACTGGACCTGGGGAGGATAGAACCAGCTAAACTTTGGCTTTGTATTTGATTGTCAAGGGCTTTCTTATTTCTCATAGATTTTCATGGTCATTTACCACTATGAAATGGATGCAGAGTGCTACCAAATCAGAAATGCCTGCAATACTTAGCTTATTGTGGGCAAGTGAACTCCATTTGTGCAAATATGCTCCAACAGGAGCAATCAACTGGAAAATAGAGGGATGCCCATTAAGACTCATTTCATTACGAACGTGCTATTAAAAGAACTGTAGATTAGTAGGTCATGTCTCTTTTTTGATGAAAGAGCCTATTATTTCTTTGATCGTGGTAGTAACTGGCTATACTAAAACGCTATAGCTTCTTTAAAAGCCTCTTAATGTTACCCCTATTAACTGCTCAGTGTAAGAAGCTGTAGCAAAAGACAGGAGAGCTAATGCAGATCTGCTGGCCTCCCTTCTCAGATCTCTTGATCCCACTTAGGATCCTATTAAGGATCTAGTAGATCTTCTCAAGCAGGGCTAGATGGGATGGCAGAGGGTGGAAATACCTGCGGTAAGTCCTCCTGGGCTATCCTCATGGCTAGCATTAAAAAAAGCTGCAGCAGGGAAAATGATGGACCATTTCTGAGTGACTCCAGAGTTCCTAGGGCTGGATAATGACCGTTAAGGTGGGAATAAGGCACACTTGCAGTTCATCCACGGTGAATAAATACCACTCCATGATGGCAGGCATGTTCTAGCAGCCTGACTAGTAGGACACTCCTGTCCAGGCAGGATGATATTTATTCATTGTACAACTGCACACCAGAAGCATCTATGCTCTGCCTGTGATTTCAGGTGAGGCAATAAACTTTACCACTTTGGTGTGTATTTCAGCCATGATGACTCATTACTTAACTGAGGTTTTGTGAACAGTGAGTGATGTTTCTGAAACTCTTGAAGTTTCTTGAATAGGAAACATGCATACTTGCTTTTCAAATCACTAATCTGAGAGGTGGCTTTCTTCTTTGAAAAGGGCCTTTTAATATGTTTTTGCTAGTAATTTTATGTTTCTCAGAATATGAAAATGTATAAAAGAATGTTACTTGTGACTGAATAGCTTCTGAAGTATTTAATAATGCCACTTATGTCACTAGTTCTTTGAAAAACCTTAATGAGTTGTTTAATTAGGAATATTGAGGAAATTTGAATCACACGATTTTTTTTTTCTCTCTCAGTTCACACAGCTCTGCATACATACGCTGTGAACATCAAATACTATATAGGTGACTAACACCTTCGCTTGTGTTATTAAAAGCATACTCCTCTGGGCATTGAAACCAGTAAGAAAGTTCCTTTCAGTGGTAGGAGATCAGATCCCTGCAAACACATCTCTTCTTAGTAGTAACAAACCTGGGAAATGTTCTGATCTGACTTCAACCACCCTGACATCTGCTGGCAAACCAACACAGGAAGCTGTAGGCAATCCAGCAGGTTTCTCGAATGCATTGAGGACAACTTCTTAAGCCAGGTAATAGACACCCCTACCCGAGGGGATGTGATACTGGACCTGGTGGTCACCAATGTAAGCGAGCTCGTCGGAAATGTCAAGATCGGAGGCAGCCTGGGCTGCAGTGATCATGAGCTGGTAGAGCTCACACTCCAGAGGGAAATGGGAAGAATGAAGAGTATAGTCAGGACCCTGAATTTTAGAAAAGCAAAATTCCAGCTCCTCAAGGAGATAGTCGGAAGGACTCCCTGGGAAACGGTCCTCAGGGACAGGGGAACAGAACAGAGCTGGCAGATCTTTAAGGATGTGATCCACAGAGCGCAAGAGCTCTCGATCCCTAGGTGTAAGAAATCGGGCAAAGAAGGGGAGAGACCGGCATGGCTGAGACGAGAGATGCTGGTCAAACTAAGGAGGAAGAGGGAACTGCACAGGCAGTGGAAGCAGGGACAGGCATCCTAAGAAGAGTATAGGGATGCAGTCCGGTTGTGTAGGAACGGGGTCAGGAAGGCCAAGGCTCAGCTGGAGCTAAACTTGGCTAGGGATGCAAAGAATAACAAGAAGGGTTTCTACAGGTATATCAGCCGGAAAAGGATGGTTAAAGAAAGCGTACCCCCACTGATGAGCGAGACTGGCAAGCTGGTAACAGCAGATGAGGAGAAGGCTGAGGTACTCAACATCTTTTTTGCCTCAGTCTTCACTGGCAACCTCTCTCCTCACCCCTCCTGAGTTGATGGATGGCATGAGGGGGACCGGGAGGGCAAAACCCCTCCTGCTGTAGGAGAAGATCAGGTTCGTAACCACCTGAGGAACCTGAATGCACATAAGTCCATGGGACCTGATGAGATGCATCCCAGGGTCCTGAGGGAACTGGCCGATGTAGTCGCCAAGCCACTCTCCATGATATTTGAAAAGTCATGGCAGTCAGGTGAAGTCCCTGGTGACTGGAAGAAGGGAAACATTGTGCCCATTTTCAAAAAGGGTAGAAAGGAAGACCCTGGGAACTACTGACCTGTCATCCTCACCTCTGTGCCTGGGAAGATCATGGAACAGATCCTCCTAGAAGCTATGCTAAGGCACATGGAGGCCAGGGAGATAATTCGAGATAGCCAGCATGGCTTCACCAAGGGCAAGTCCTGCCTGACAAACCTAGTGGCTTTCTATGATGGTGTGACAACAACAGTGGACAAAGGAAAACCAATGGATGTCATCTATCTGGACTTCTGAAAAGCCTTTGACACGGTCCCCCACAACATCCTTCTCTCTAAATTGGAGAGCTATGGATTTGATGGGTGGGCTGTTCAGTGGATAATGAACTGGCTGGATGGTCGCATCCAGAGGGTAGTGGTCAATGGCTCGATGTCCGGATGGAGACCGGTGACGAGTGGTGTCCCTCAGGGGTCCGTACTGGGACCGGTGCTGTTTAATATATTCATCAATGACTTAGACAGTGAGATCGAGTGCACCCTCAGCAAGTTTGCGGATGACACCAAACTGAGTGGTGCGGTTGACACACCAGAAGGACGGGATGTCATCCAAGGAGACCTGGACAGGCTGGAGAGGTGGGCCTGTGTAAACCTCATGAGGTTCAACAAGGCCAAGTGCAAGGTCCTGCACCTGGGTCGGGGTAACCCCCAGTATCAGTACAGGCTGGGGGAAGAAAGGATTGAGAGCAGCCCTGCCAAGAGGGACTTGGGCGTGCTGGTGGATGAAAAGCTGGACATGAGCCGGCAATGTGCGCTAGCGGCCCAGAAGGCCAACCGTACTCTGGGCTGCATCGGGAGAAGTGTGGCCAGCAGGTTGAGGGAGGTGATTCTGCCCCTCTACTCTGCTCTGGTGAGACCTCACCTGGAGGACTGCGTCCAGCTCTGGAGCCCTCAGCACAAGAAGGACTGGTTGGAGTGGGTCCAGAGGAGGGCTACTAAAATGATCCGAGGGCTGGAGCACCTCTCTTCTGAGGACAGGCTGAGTGAGTTGGGCTTGTTCAGCCTGGAGAAGAGAAGGCTGTGGGGAGACCTGATTATGGCCTTTCAGTACCTAAAGGGGGCCTGTGGGAAAGATGGGGAAAATCTTTTTAGTAGGGCCAGCTGTGACAGGACAAGGGGTAATGGTTTTAAACTGAAGCAGGGTAGGTTTAGACTGGATATAAGGAGGAAATTCTCTACAACGAGGGTGGTGAAACACTGGAACAGGTTGCCCAGAGAGGTGGTGGAGGCCCCATCCCTGGAAACATTCAAGGCCAGGTTGGACGGGGCTCTGAGCAACCTGATCTAGTTAGCAGTGTTCCTGCTCACTGCAGGGGGGTTGGACTAGATGACCTCTAAGGGTCCCTTCCAACCCAAAACATTCTATGATTCTATGAAAAGAATTGGTGTTCATAGTATTGATAAATTCTTTGCAACGATATGTGGAATCTCTTTGGGATATAACCAGAGTTTATATTTTTTGGAAGTGAGGTCTCTAATGGAATTACTGAAATCTTCCTCTTGTGTAATGGAGACTTTAATATGGTGTTTTATTTTTAAAAGCTGTTCCAGGCAGACTCTTTGCTATTGTTTTCCATTGAAGGGAGCGGGAGTACTGCTGCAACTCTTAACTATATTGTTAATGCTAAATAACTATGCAATCATCATATGCAGCAAATTGGGGATTAGAAGCTTCTAGGACGGCTCTGCTATTATGTTTTAGATAACTGAGGGAGCTAATCCTAAAAATACAAAATGTGTGATGCAAGTGGTTGTTCTCAGTCCAGGATTCAGCAGAACATTGTTCTGTGCAAGCCACTGAAGATGGCAAAATTGGCTGCCTTTGCTCAGTGGAGTTTTGGTTTTGATTCTGAATTAATTCCATGGAGTTGCCAGGATTGATAGCCAAGATCAAAAACACTGGGTAAGTGGTTTGGGAGGAGCAGAACTAAAAAAATCTATTTCTCCATAATTTGTGCTTTCATGCCTGCAAACAGATGTTTCTCTTCAAAAAACCAAGGAGATACTAATCTGGACAAGAGAGACTTCCTTCTTATTTCAGAAAATCCTTTTCATCTAAAAGGTATTCCCCTGAGCAGTTAATGCTCAAGAAAAGTATTTCCAGTAAGAAAAGAAACTTGACCAAGTGAGGTGTCGGTACAATCTCTCACGCTGCTCTTCACATCAGAGAGGGGTAAATCTGCTATTCTTCCGTTAGTGCAAAGACTAGTCCATGTGTCTTAAATATTTTTCTTGAGCCAAACCTGAACTTCTCTGATTGATAGTTTTATAGAAAGCGGTAAGCAGAAACAACTAGCTGCAGTCTTGTTGAAACTGATGAAAATTTTGTCATTAGAGCCAGTAGGTCACTCTAGTTTGGGTTTTTTTTGTTTGTTTGTTTCTTAGTTCTACTATTGCTTCTTTCAACGGTTGCTTTTCTTTTTATTGGCAAAATTTCTGTCAGCCTGATTTTAATGACCACAGCTGAAGACACTGGAGCTTAAATACCACATGAAGTGACCAATTGTTTACTGACTGTATCTAAAGAAATTCATGCTTTTGCATGAGTTAGATCTCAAATATTCCTAAAAAATGCACTTATTTGCACTCATAATATGTTCCCCCCAGTATCTTAAATATTACATGCACTTCTAGTGCGTTGTGACTGTCGTCAGCTTAGGCTGCTTCCTTCTGGAGAGATAAAAGCTTCCTTCCTGTCAAGGTCACTCAGCTTTGATCCTAAAGTCCTCCCACTTTCTGCTTCCCTCTTTCCTTCTCGCCTCTAATTATGGGCAAACTGATGTAAGCTGCAAATTGTCAAACTGCCCTAAAGGCAAACATGAGTGTTTATCCACCTGTCTAAGGTACCCCTGTAGTCTCAATTACCAAGGACTTCGATCACTTAATAATCTTTATTGTATTTAACCTCAGAGTAATTTTGTGAGAATTGCAAAGCTACCGTTCCTGAAAATGGAAACAGAGTGAATGTAAAGACCAGACCTTCAAAGGCATTTAGACACCTAACTCTTACTGCAATCAGGTCAATGGCCTCTTATCCCATGACATTTTAGCACTAATTCAAAACCAGAAGACAATATGGACGCTGAAAAATCTGAGGAATCATTATAAAGTGTATGTGGATAAACTCATAAATACATACAGGTGTATCCTTCTCATTACTCTGTAAGATTTCATGTATTTCTACTCCAGTCTTGACAACTTTGCTTTTAATGATCTTTTCTTAAATAAGCTGTAAGACATTTACAGTTTTATGATATTTCTCACCTGCTGGATGAAGACAAGTTTCAAAACAGTATCAAAATTATGCCAGCAGTTTATTAGCTCTATCTACACTTTATCTGTTGAATTGTCTTGTAATGAAATGTTGTTTCTTCAGTTACATAACCAGTCCACACTTTATCTGTTTTAAACTAGAAATTAGATTCTTTCTCCTATGTAAAAGCCCTTGCAATTTAGCAACAATGCAGGTGTCAGCCACACACAGGTTATATGAGGGGAACTCTGTCCTGGAGTTACCTGCCTCTGCTCCCTCCCCATAATCTCTAACTGATACCCCTTTCTTCTGATTGGCTGCAGGTTATTTTACACTGTAGGTTGCAAGAGGACTTATTTTCAAGTGTGGGCACTTATAAAGCAGTAGGGATTATCCAAGATTCAGGCTGTCTGTGAAAAAATATGGTGTTTCATTAAATGGGCAGTCTAAGATTTATGGTTTTGTTTTCATTCCTTTCTGTTTATAAATGCCTAAAGTTTGTTGGAAGTGTGATATATCGCCACTTAGTACCATATTGCAAATGTTGATCTTACATGAGTATATATAAATCTATATATTAAAAAAATAAATTTATGCCTGCATCTGTGTTCTGTACACTACCACCTATACCAGTAATTGCTATAGTAATGCTACTATTGCTGGTGGGAACTGAACTTTGATTTCAGTGCTGAACGGCTAAAGCATTTCCTTGACGTTAGTATACAGAATAAGATGGAGGCTTAAAACCACAAGCCTGTGTCCCTTGAAATGAAAGTGTGACTCCATCAGATGTGAATAGAGCTGAGTGACTTCAGCTTGAAAGCAAACCTCAGGTGTTTGGGGGGAATAACATCTAACACTTTGACTGCAGTTCATTTGACTGTAACAGGAAAAAGATCAGGTAAGCAAGAGTTTTACTGACAAAAGCATTGAGGTAATTGGTATGTACGAGAGAGCGTATGCGTCAGCAGTACCAGTGTGAACACAGCTTTCGTAGCCCTGCACCTTAGGAAATAAGATGTTGCCGTTGCTACTGAAAAATTGCAGATTTTGTTTTACCTTAACACAGGCCACTTCAGGTCTTGTCTGGTCCCAAGCTTATGTTAGCTTGCTTTAGCTGAACCAGCAATTGTCCAACAGGTGACTAATGTCCAACTTACTTTTTCTGTTAGCTGAACTTGGTGAAATTGCATGGGTTTATGCTAAAGAAATTACACCATGTATGTTGTTCCCACAACTCCTAAGTGAACATTCTGTAACTAAAGTTGGGCACCAATTAAAAAACCAATAGCAACAGACTGTGTGAAAACCCCAAGCAGACCCAGGACGAAAGAGGAAGAAACTCCGACCATCAACAGCATACTCCTCCCAGTGAGGAACTTGGGATGCTAATTATTTGTTGTTATAAGAAAGGTGAGCGTGACACGACAAAAAGAGGTAGATACCAGGAAGTTGGTGACTAACAAATTGGATTGTGAATTAGCAATAATTAGATAATATGGACTATAAATGTTAGCATCATCATAACTGGACTTAGAATAACTGTTTGATTAATTTTGATTTTAATGTTGAAGCATTAATTAGACTAACCATAAACCCTAATTGTTGGCTCTGCATTAAGGTGTGTTCCCCTGTGTCCGTAATGAGATTTTGACAGTAACACTCTTTGTCAGATGGGCAATTTTTATGCAGCAGAAGTGTGGAAAAAGGGAAAATAATGAGAAGTAGCAGCAAGGAGAATGAGAAGGAGTGGCAGCAGAGAGGCTCTTAGCTTGGCAGCACTTCAGAGCTGAGACACAGCTGGTTATCCAGCTGTGAGGCTGGTTCACAGCCAGACGAGGAGGACTCAGGGCACACCCCCCAGGTGCACCTTTTCATTGCATTTATATTAAGCTCATGCTGGTGGCACTCTGACATATCAGGGGTCAGGTATTTTCTTGGGCTCCAGCCCAGCAAGGAATTGAGTGAGTGCCTCTTCCCTGTGCTGTCCTCTTGGAGCAGTGTCAAAGGCAGGGGACTGCATGCAGTCATCAGAGCTGTGATCGCCCTCTTAGTCACAACATCAGTTTTGCTCTTGAAGCAGCCCCCTATTCTCAGCAGTTTTGCACCACAGGGACCAGCCCTATGCCAAAACAGAGAGCACCGATTCATTACTCAAGCCTGACTGAAGTTTGGAGCCGCATCTCAGAGGTGCAGCCTGTAATTTGGAGGCTTGAGGGAAACTTGGATGAGGGTGACTTTAAAGCAGCCTTGCTTTCTGGCATGCACTGGGGCCTGAAGTGGCCCCTGGCAAAGCCTAGGCACTCCTGGGGAGCTCTCTGTAGTCGCTACAGCAGCCTGTGCTTTGCTGCTTAGTCTCTACCTCCCCAAATCTCTGTATCTAGAAGCTACAGTCCAAGACCATCCTGGACGTGTTCCCTGCACTGATAGTATATGTGAGCAGAGCTGCAGGAGTTCAGCTCCCATGCAAATGATGAAGTCTGGGGGAATGTGTCCTTCCTGGTGGTGTCTGGTGCTTTTAAAGCTCCTTTAACAGCTCCTTAAACAGACCCTTTAGTAAACACAGGCAATCTGGGAGAGTGATGGATGGCTCCCTATTCATATCCAGTTGCAATGTACAGTGTGACACACGCGTTGGTTTTTTGTCAATCATAAAGAAAGAAGAAAACCAACATGCCTCACTGCTCTTGAAAGCTAAACAGGGAAAGAGAGTATTTCACTTTGGTGGAGTTGTACACCCATTGAACTGGCACGGTGGTGAAAGGGTCAGGACACAGTTCCAGTGGGGGCTCCCAGTTAAAAGGCACCTGAGCCATGTGTCCTGAATAAGCATATGAGGGGAAGTGAGTTGTCCTCAAGGAAAAATGGCAATGTCTGGCCTGCCTTGCCGTTCCTTCTCAAATGGGGGAGTAAAATATATCATCCCTGCCTAAACTCTGCATATTGAGTTAAGCCTAACATTTGGTTTTATTAATAGTACAACTTCCCTCCTCCGTTCCCCCAGGATAAGAATTCAATCTTTTTTCCCAGGAGCTGCACTTTTATGCATACTTATGGGCAGGCAAGGTTTGCAGAAGGTGACTCCCTATAGAAAATAGGCTTCTTAATGTCAATTTGTTTCTGCATTTGCTGGAGGACCCTGTAGTAATCTGGATGAGTACTTGCTGTGAATGGATAACAAAATATGATGTCCTAGAAAGCATACACTAGCATGAAACATGAGGGAAAAAGAATCCCCATTCCATTTAAAATTAACAAAGTTGTTACAAAATGGAGAGATTGCCCCTAGTGTTCCTAAGTAATTTATAAATTGGGGTTTTTTTTTATTACAGCTGTTTGGTGAGTGGGATGGGAAAGAGACAGATGTTGATGAATGTGCTTTTTCTGACGTGGGGGGATGTAAGCACAGCTTGTGGCTGGGGGAGAAAGGAAGATTAATTGTCAGTTGGTCTATTGTGCAAACCTTGACAAACTTCTACAGTGTGGAATCTACACTTTTTAAATGTCTGTCATTTTTTTTCTTTCCCTGCATATATGTGAACGTCATAGTCTTAGTTCTAGGTGTGGCAGGAAGGATGTTAAAATGCAAAACTGCAGGAAGAAAATCAGAAGTAGAATGGGTCACCATTTTACTTCTGAACGTTTCGGAGCCTGGGAGGGATGGAAAAAGAGCAGCAGACAACCTTGGCTGGGTCAAACAGAATTTCCCCTTGGGTGCTGCCATCACGTCTCTTTCAGCCACTATGAGGGAATAGTACCCTGTGAGCACTCTCAGCATCTAACCCTATTCCTTTTGGCTGGGTAGCATCAAACTTGGGGCTGTGGGTCCTCTTCTGCCTTTTGTCTGCAGCTGCATTTGTTTTAGTCATGAATAGTTTTTTTTTTTCCTGAATTGCTTCTAATTGTGCTTTAAGGCTGTTGTATCCTACTTTATTTTCATCCTCATAGTAGAAGGGCATAATCTATGAAGTCTGGTTTAGACAAGGAAAAAAGCTCTGAACAATTTTTTTAAACTGTTTTTTTCTTACTTGCTGTTATTTATAGGCTTGATCTCCAACCCCATGCCCCAGCTGACCTCTGTACCAAACCACATTAAGTCTTAACAAGAAAATCTTTAGGGTGAGATCATAACAAATAAATAGCTGTTTACCCATGAGTCCTTCCTATTGTTTCTCTTTTTTTGTGTGTGTTGTAGTATTTCTGTGGTTTGATAGGATCAAAGCAGTCTGGCTTTTGTATTCCCATAGCTGGTCACGGGCTATATGAACATTTTTCAAATTCAACCTTCCACCCAGGACATGTACTAGCTCTCAAGGAGGCATAAAGAAAACATCCCAATCCAATGAAATGCTGCAGATGTGTTCAATAAAAGAGGAGCTGTAACTACACAAATTACCTTTGCTAAGCTGCAGGGTGCTGCAGAACTCCTGGAATGAGTTTCTCCCTGCCACACTTTTCATTCTCTCTACTGGTTGTGAATGAATACAAATTAAGAAGAAGAAATCCCTGAAAGAGGTTATAGGCCTATATAAATATCTTCCAAGAGAATTGGACTGCTCATGCAGCTTATTTTTTACATTGCAGAAAGTTTTAGGAAGAAATGGATGCTACTTCTTTAGAAGCCTGCTTTGAGTAGGGCAGGAATGTGAGACGTTCAGCACAACTGACTGGCAATTTCATTACAAATCTGGCAATAATTGATACTTTAATTAAAGCCCCAGCTCCTGGAGATGAGTTATTGTCAGAGAATCTCCATTTTCATTTAGGAAAGCATGTTTCTAGTCTGATGTTTGCCAAATAATATTTGGAAATATAACCCATGCCCTAGCCACCCCAGAGCTGGAATGCAATGAAAGCCAATCTGTACTTACAACGTGTTTGCATTGTTTGAGACAAAACACCTCCTGAGTGGAAAGCCAAACTAATACATGTTGGGGCTGGGCCCCAGACTTTCAAATGTAGCATGATTAATTCCAGACATTTAAATTCAAGATCTGAAATGTGCTGAGATTGAGAACAGCAGATGGAAGGGGCCACGGCAGCCTGTCATGGGGAGGAGAGTGGAGGGGGTGTGTGCGAAATACCTGTTGGGACCAGGAGGAACAGAATAGTCATAGAAAACCCTATCTGCTAGCTGCATCCCCAGGAGGAGCAAAAGCATGCTCTCTGCCAGGGAATGAAAAGCTAACAGAGGAAAAATTGCTGCTGTTACCTTCTACTGAGGAAACCAGTTTCTTACAGGGATTGATTTACTTCATCTTTTGGCTGCAAAATGCCATTAAATACTGTATTAAAAACTGTATGATACAACCTGGGCCCTAGTTTCGGTCTGTAGACAACCCAGGCTTTCTCCAGACCTCTATACCTGGCTAAGGCTCAGCCCAGTTCTTTCACCAGTGGCATCCTTGGCTCTGTAGTGTTTCCAGAAATCTTCCTGCATCTCTTCCCCTGGCAGAGGTGCAGAGGAACTGGTTTTATTTTGGTTTTGTAGGCATATAAGGCAGGATTGTAACTGTTCTTCCATACTTACGGATCTGTTTTATTTCTCCTAGCAATTACTTGGTAGAGTTCCTCCTGCTGCAGAATCCTGGGAAATGAGACCAGGCATTTACCTACACAAGAGATATACGCTGCCATAGGTTTTTTTTGCCGTTTGTGAATTTGTTATGCACAATCAATTTCAAAATGCTATAAAAAGAGCCAACATGAAAGAAATTCAAAACCCTTAGTGGAGTGTTGCCTTGAAAAATAAAAACATTTTGGCTTCAGGCCAGCCATGCTGAGAACAAATGGAAGAAAAATTCTCTTAAAATATTTAACATTACACAGTGGATTATACTGGATTACAAATAATCAAACATGTCTTTATTTTAAAAAAGACATTCATGTCAAGTGCAGTTCTGTAGCTTTCATGTTTGTTTGTTACTACTCAATAACATTTTAGTGAAAGCCCCTTACTGGCCAGAAAATAATACTTTATTCTTTACTGGGTTTTGCCTTTTTCTTATATCTACTTAAATTCAGAGGATTTCTTGCATGGACGTTGAGAAGGGTAGGGTGGAATCCGTTTCCGATTAGGAAATAGTACTTTCTTCTTCCTTCCCTATCTCATGAAACATGCCATGTTACACATACAAGGATGGCCATGGAGTGACCTAGTTTGTTGCACCGAATCATTGGTGTGAATATAACCAGTTTTAACGTATAATCTGCTGTGGCATTAGCAGATAGCATAGGTAATTTGATGCATTTTTATCTCCCAAATGTGGTTGATAACAGTCTCCGCTTACATAATGGGTAGAGTTTTGGGAACAAGCTTTATTAATTTGTCCTCCTTTAAAAGGATGAGTACATCAGGAAGAAAAAAAAAATGGGAGAAAGGAAGGGAGTAAGAGTGGTTATTATGTGGGATTTTTAATAGATTAGTGACGTTTGAGGGACAAAGACGGTTGAGAACTGCAAAAGCAACTTTCAAATTGTAGAAGTGATATTTGTCCAACCACTGAAATAAAATAGTCAACAGGATCAATTCAGGAACAGTCAATAGGATCAATTCTCCTGCCATGTCTCCTGGACAGAGAACTTGGGCCCTGAAGCTCAGTATTTAGAGCCTTTGAACCTTTTCTCAGCTGCCACCTGACCCTGACAGCGCCAGAATTCCCCAGGCACTCATGCTGCTGACATCAAAGCCCTCCAGGTGCGTGCACTTCTGCTACTGAGAAAGGGCAAAATTATGCAAATCTAATGCAGGCAGGCAATGTGGCAGCTAATGCTTGGCATGGTTCACAAGCTAGACCCTCCTTTTCCTATTTCCCCTCAGGAGCCTCAGCTGGGACATCAAAATGTGTCCACCAAATTGGGACAGCATTCAAGCCCGCTTCCTACCTCCAGCCACTGTGTTCCGGTGGGGCTCTCCGAGCTGGATCCTTTTCAGTCTGTTATGCTAAGGCTGTGTAACGTACTTTAATATTCATAACACCCAGGCTGTCCATCTGACTGCTCTGACTACCACATCTAAGCTTCTTCTCAACCCTCTCTTTGGTCTAGTAGCAAAGGGAAAGTTTTGGCTCGAGTTCTTTCTCCTGTCTGTTTTCCTTTTCCCTCCTCCTGCCTAAATAGACAGAGCATAAACTGCAGCTCTGCCTTCCACAACCAAATGGGCTCAGATGGGGGAGTGAGGTCTTGTCCACATGTTCTCTCTCAGCTGCAGCTGTGTTGGCTTAAGAGCCTTTTTGTCACCAGGTACTCATCTGTACACCCTGCCAGGAGAGGAGATTGTTAGCTGTCCTACACCTTAACCTATTTCAGTCAAAATAAGCTCACTGTAGCTTGCAGATCTCTAGTGAATACATACAATCTCGACACAAAGGAGGTGGGGAGGGCTGCCAGGAGCAGGTCTATGTGAACAGCTCTGGGAAGGCGGCCTGCAGGTGGAGGAATGGCATCTCCCTCACCAGTGCAGCCAGAAGAGGATGTAGGAAAACCTCGTGCACATCATAAAATGGGTGTTGATGCAGCTTCTGTGCAGAATGGATGAAGAGGCTGAACTGTGTCTGAACCCCTGCGCTCGCTTTTATTTCCTGGCCTGGTCTGCAAGATGCCAATTTAGCTATTAAGGTCTAATAACAAAATGGAAAGCTCAATTATAAAAGATGAAATGTAACATTAGAGGTTAATAGAATGGTCTGATAAACAAATCAGTTGTATTTCATCTCCCTGTTACCAAATTACTGGTTTGTCAGTTGTCTGCTTCCACCTTTCCCTACTCTCTTTCCACGTTTTTTGTTTGTAATACAGTTAATTTATATATTATCTGTCTTCTCTTTGAAGATAACAAAGTGTAACTAAGACTTAGCTATGTTGCTTTAGCTAAAGTATCTCCTGTTCTTTTATTCCTCAATCCACATCTCTTGTTTAGCCATGCAGAAATGGATGAAATGGGAATCAGACTTGGGGGATTTAATTGCAGTGCCAAAATGCACAGAGGGCCCTTGGGATTCAGCACCCTCTTTTAGCCGTATGATGTCGACACCAGGGAAATGTGAGATCCATGTATCTGATTCAACAAGGCTAAGTGCAAGGTTCTCCACACGGGTCGGGGCAATCGCAAGTGCAAATACAGGCTGGGCAGACAATGGATTGAGAGCAGCCCTGAGGAGAAGGACTTGGGGGTGTTGGCTGATGAGAAACTCAACATGACCCAGCAATGTGCGCTTGCAGCCCAGAAAGCCAACTGTATCCTGGGCTGCATCAAAAGAAGCATGGCCAACAATTCGAGGGAGGTGATTTTCCCCCTCTGCTCTGCTCTGCTGAGACCTCTGTTCAGCTCTGGGGCCCCCAAAATAAGAAGTACATGGATCTGGTAGAGCAGGTCCAGAGGAGGGCCATGAAGATGATCAGAGGGCTGGAGCGCCTCTCCTATGAAGACAGGCTAGAGAGTTGGGGTTGTTCAGCCTGGAGAAGAGAAGGCTCCAGGGAGACCTTATAGAAGACTTCCTGTCCCTGAAGAGGGCCTACAAGAAAGCTGGAGAGGGACATTTACGAGGGCATGCAGTGATAGGAGAAGGGGTAATAGCTTTAAACTGAAAAAGCATAGATTTAGATTAGATATAAGGAAGAAATTCTTCACTATTAGGGTGGTGAAGCACTGGGAGAGGTTGCCCAGAGAAGTTGTGGATGCCCCATCCCCAGAAGTGTTCAAGGCCAGGTTGGATGTGGCTTTGAGCAACCTGTTCTCGTGGAAGGTGTCCCTGCCTATGGCAGCGGGGTTGGAAATAGATAATCTTTAAGGTCCCCTCCAACCCAAACCATTCTATGATAAAACAGAGTTTGCACATCATCTCCATTAAAATCCCCAGTTTCACTGAATACTGTACACTTAGGCACTTCTGCCAGAGTTGAAAAGCAATTTATAGGCACTGAGTGGAGCCTTGCAGCACATCTTTATGTTAAGTGCTATCTTTATGTAAAAGATTGAAGGGGGAAGGAGAAGAGGGAAGGGAAGCCAAGAGGGATTAGCGCTAAGAGGGACTTACAAAAATACTTTCATGAGTTAACTTAATGGGAATTAGGCACCTGGCTGACTTCTGTGCATCGCGTGAAGGCATCTAACTCCCATGGATGAACTCCCTCAGGGACTTTCGCAAGTTTCTTGAAGTAACACTAAATCTTTGTAAATCTCATACAGAAGAGTGTGTCAAGCCTGAGCTCACTGTGATTAGGGCTGAATGTTTCTACCTCTCATTGAAGTAAAGGGGGCTTGGGGCTATACAAGAGGTCAGCCTATACAACTCTGAGGGTATGACAGTGAGCCTCAATAACCCCGGGGCCCGCCAAACTAGTGGTTAAGTGTGCTCGGACACAAGAGACTCTGTGTGCTATGGCTGTGCATCCAGGATCAGTATTTACCTGGTAACATTCAAGGCCAGGTTGGACAAGGCTCTGAGAAACCTGATCCAGTTGAAGATGTCCCTGCTTATTGCAGGGGGGCTGGACTAGATGATCTTTGGAGGTCCCTTCCAACCCAAACCATTCTATGGTACTGAGGGTGGCCCTCGGTAGCCCCTGCAAGACTAATACCTCTTTGGTGACTTGCACATGCCACTCTGTAATGGAGCAGGAAATAAAATCTAGCTCATCTCACACCAGCTATGGAGATGGTGCTTTTTCTTGGTACAGTTAGCGGCAGGGTAGGGAAGGAGCCAAGGCAATAAAGACTACAAGGAAGCAACCTGCTCCCCCGAGATATTGAGATATTTGGTGGCTCTTTTGTGGCAGAGTTCAGAAATGCTCGGTATTTGCAATGTAATTTTTTTTTCTACTTCTGATCCTCTGAAGTCTATGATTATGCATAGGCTCTACAATACTTTTGAATTAGAGGGTATGTTTTAAAATCTCATTGTCTTTTCAAAAATGAAACATCTCCCTCCCCACAAAATCCCAGCAAGACAACTGACAAATCCACACTAACAGGCAAAAAAAAGTACAGACACTCAAAAAGTACACGGACAACACAAAATAAGGTAGGAATTCAATGATACGTAGTGTACTGCGCCCCCTGAGCACAACTTTAATGCTAGTTCAGTATAGATGAGACACTGTCAGAGCTTTTGAAACCTCTTCATACATTTTACAGTGTGCTGAAAAACTAGCAGGCTTGGCCCCTGTGCTTCTCTGATCACGAAGCAAAGAGAAAAGCAATAGCAGAAATGCGAGCTACGTCTGCGGAGACAGTGAATGCTATATAACCTGCTGGAGCATTGCTGATGCAGGGCTGCATGTAAGAGTGCGTGTGTTTGCTCAGGTGTGAATATATGTATTGCCTCCCTTTGTTTACATGGATGCTTTTGTTTCCTGTGTTTATACAAGCTTGTTTTAAAGGCTGGCACATCTCATCTTTGAAGCTGTGAATCCCTCAAATTCCATCCAAGCACACTGCCAGCACTCCACAGCTGTACGCAGCAAGAGCAAGTGAATAAAACAAGTGTGACTGGAAGGAAAGCAATGCTGCTTTGCTCTTGTGTGAGCTTTCTCTTTAGTCCTGTGAAGGACCCAATTTAGCAGAGCACTTTACTTTCAAAGTGTATGCTTTTACCGAAGGCTGCTAGCGGACCTAAAGATAAAGATGCACCTGAATGCTTTGCTGAATCGAGGCCTAAGCAGCAGAGTATAACAGAGAAAATGTTGATCATTATCTAAGAAATGATGGGCTGGCATCATGCTGATAGAAGTACTTTTTCAGAGCACATAAAAACAGTAGGGATTACAGGTGAGGAATAGATATCTGCATCTTATCTCTCACTCATTGAAATAAATGGTTTTATATTTCCAACAAGGTTATTTAACTTATTCCTTCCAAACAGGCATTTTGTGTTTGAGACTGGTAGGGGAGAAGGCAAACGAACTGTTCTGATTGACCTGCAAGTTCAGGGCAGCCTCAGTTTTTCCCCAGTGATACATCTGTAAGCGTGGTGGAAGGCTCCATGTGGGAAGAAGCTTTGTACTGAGACTTTCCCTTTGCAAAACAGCAAAGAACATTTCGTCTTAGAGTGGGTTGGCAGACCAGGAGCAAGGCTACTCTATTTATCATCTATGCTGGAGACCACCACACCTTGCCATTCCCAAAGTACAATAGTGTTTCTGAATCTGGGAAAAGCAAACAATAGTCTGGTAACATAAATGTCTTCCCCGAGTTAACAATTTCCCTTGCAGGGAGAGAGAAGGGAGCGGAGAATTTGAATTTCAATGTGCCCCCCTCCACACACACACACACAGATATACACCTCCTGCCAAAAGATGCATCTGGTTCTATAAAAATCCCGGATCCTCTTGCGTGAATGCAAGCTGAAGTCATAGGTTTGCATAAGAACCAAATCCTCAGCCAGAGGGCTGTGAAGTATCTGTCAGCTTGTCAGCTGGATACATACAGAGCGAGCTATTTAGAGCTGATGTTGCTGCTTGGAAGACAGGGACTTGGTTATCTTTTTACTTCTGTGCACCTGTGGCCTATCTTGCTTATTTTGTAATACTGCTACTTGCTTCTACATCACCTTGCTTGAGCTAAGGGCAACTTCAAACTAAAGTGGCTAGAGTTTGGGTGCTCTACCCCTTGCACGTAGCAAACCTTTACCCCGGGGACAGTGAGGCAGCGCGGTGCCGAGGTGCGGTCTTGGGAGCTGGGCGGGGAGAGACCTACGTGGAAGGAGAACCTGAAGAGCGTCAGGGAGACAGGCGGTCAGGAAAGCCAAGAGGAGGGCATCTGACCCATCAGATCTGCTGGAAGGTAGCTTGGGAAAGGTCTGCTGTTATCAAGGAAGCAACAGCAGCGCAACAAGAGCCATATGAAAGAATATTAGGTGAGATTCACCAGAACCTCCCACCCTTGTCTCAGGCTCTGCTTTAATTTCTGGCCCAAGCAAACTACAGGATTTGAACAAAAATTCAGCCAAAACAGTGCAGGTTAAGCAAAGAGGCTTTCAGAAATTCATAGTGCCTGGCTGACCATATCACTCTGCAATTAACTGCCTTCATAGCAGAGGGTAATGATGCCACTGACTCTCTACGCTTTTAAAAAATAAAAGGAAGAAAATAAACTAGGCTTTTGGTCCCATTGTCTCTAGATCAGCTACAGGTCTCTACAAACTATCGGGAGGTTGCTGAGAAGAGACACTGCAATGCCTGTAAGGCTGGTGCCGTCAGAATCTCTTCCTGCATGCAGGTGCTGGCCAGCAAACCTGAAATTAAACCCCACTGTGATGTTCTTTTTCCTATTCCACTGAAACAAATGGGACATGGTTCACTGCTGACTCCTTTCAAAGTGTGGTCTGTGAGAGTGATCTTGGAAACGGGTCTGCGAGGCGAGGTCTCCTGTTCCTGCTCTGAAGTACTCTACCAGATTAAAAACAGTGGGATGGAGAAGGAGAGGTTGCTGAGCAGTTAATGGCACTAGAATGAGGAGATCGCATGTTGTGATGAACATTGCCATAGTTTGTGACCTTGCCTGGTGCATGCGGTGCTGATTATACCGAAGGATCAAGCAGATGTGAAGGAAAATTGAGTTTCATCTCCTCCCAGCTATCACAGGCCCTCTTTGGTAAGTAGAGGATTATGATACTTTAGGAAAATAATGTATATATCCGTGTGTGGCTGCAATAATGATGGATTTTTTTTCCCCAACCAAAGTAACTATGATTGATGCAGCTGGCTGCAACCTATAACGAACACTAAAGTTAATTGGAGCCAAGGGCACAGCAGTCCTTAAGTAGCATTATTCTGTGGTGCACTCATGTGCTGTCATTAATTTTCCTATTTGTTTGACTTTACAAAAACACCTAGAAAAAAAATCTGAAAAGAACAGAAGAAAGAGCTCAATTATACCTCTTACAAGGTAGTACTGAGGATGGGGAGGAGCTGAATCACCCAAGTGCTTGACGACATTATGCTTTTACACAGTATAACGCCTCCAGGTAACTGGAGAGCATACTGTGCAGTGGCATTTGCTACATCTGTGCTCTTCTCTCTCTTCTAGCTGGTGCATTAAAAGATTGGGCATCGTAACACTTCCAGGCCACAGCTATTTTATTACAGCAGAGTTCAACCTGAGTCAGAATTTGAACTCCTGAAACACTGAAAAAATACATGGAACATAGGATTAGAGCCATCGAGCTCTGTGAGAACGAACACATGGCAGATCTCGTCTGGTACCTCTTCTCTGAAGGTGGCCAGCATCTGGTGGATGGTCAGCATCTAGAGGAATGGTCAAAGATCCCAGCAACAGGCTGATGTGGGGATCATCTGCTTTCCATGTGGGGATCCTAATCTGGTAGAGTTAGAGACTGCTTTGAACTCTGAAAATCTGAGGTATTATGGACTTTCCAAAAGCAGTCATGGGGACCCTGCAGCATTCTTGTTCTCTGTCTGCTGTTTGTGCCCACATACGTGTCCCATTTCCTTTTGGACATCAGTGAAGTTGGGTTTAGCAGGATTATGTGTTGCAGGGGTTCCTGCAACACATACTCCTGTTACATGAAAAAAAAGGGAAAAAAAAAAAAAACCAAACCATTTCCTCTCCTCTGCATTTATACATTTAGGGATGGGGCCACAAAGCTTAGAGTTGGGTGTACTGCAAAGCAGCCAGGCGTAAGAGTGGAAGGTACCAGGAATTACAATGTGATGTGAATGAGAACCACTAAATCACAGACATCTGACAATGATGTTTGTCTCTGCTGATCCCACAGCATTGGATAAATATGCAAGACGAGTCAAGCCCCTACAACATGTGAAACCTTATACACTTGTCAGAATACTCCAAACAAAAACCTATCAGCCTACTCCCTCCCCTCCAACAAACAATGCAGTATAAGATCTTTTGCTTTATTATAGAAGTCAACAAGTCAGAAATGATTCATATTCTTATATAAAATAGATTTGTACAAGGTTTTGTTTGAATGAATGGTGACTGTCAGTATATGGCTATATTAGGAAGTGTATAAAGAGAGCTTTCAGCATACTGGAGTATGAAGGATGTAAACTAAATTTAAATTACAGGGAAAATTAGGCCCCTATGATCCACATGAAATAATTCCCTAACTTCTAATACCTTTGCAAGATTTCACAGAAAAAAATAACAGGCCAGATGCAAAACCTACTGCCCAATTCATTCCATGATAATGGACAAATTATGATGTTTGGCCATCAAAAATAAATACGCACACCAAGAAAAATGACAGGTGTCTCTGTACTGCCTACAAGTAACTCCGTATGTGTACTTTTTCGCACTTGCACCCTTACAACATATTGCAAGTGCGTGAGGGAGAGGAGGAAATGGGAGCGGGGGCAGGATTCCTGCATGTTACAGATACTGCTAACAGCTTTTTTTTTTTAGTCTTTTCCTAAGACTTTCTGGTTGCTGTATTTCATACATGAGAACATTTCAAGGTCCTTCCCTTGTTATCACTTATTCTAACAGCTATATGTGCCTTGACGAGACTATTTTCTTGGACATGTTCTTATTAGTGCTCTTAAACGTGTATTTTGATATGTCTCTTTTGGCTCAACTGGAGCACAAAACCGTAGACGTACTGGAAAATAAGGACATAAACATTTCTGGACTTTCGCAAACAGCTAGGCTTCTGAAGAAGAGGAATTATTATTGCTTTTGGACTACTCGTTTCTTGGGAAACATGATGCCCTGTGTCCAGTATTACACAGAAGTTTACTGGGTGAGCAATAACCGCTCATTGTCAGTCTAACTAATAAGCAATGGAAAAGCTGGCAAGTAAAAGTCAAGCTCCTGAAAATAATTTCTGAATATGTTTCACATCCATATTTTTAATTTTTCATTAGAAGAAACCAGAATGGCTGACAGGACCACAGTCTTTTTCAGTGGGCCCTTAAAATAATCAAGATTTTAACCCTACCCATAGTGGGTTTTTTGGTGGAAATGTAGCAAGAAAGTAGGAAAAGCAGAGCTACAGTTTAGACGATGCAATCTTTAGTAATTTTTTTCATGTATTATAGAGAGAGTAGAACCATGTTCACGTGCAGTACGAGCCTGTATTTTATACAGGGACACATTGACAGGGACATAAGACTTGGGGCTGTACATTACCACAGTGAGCAAGATCTTGCTTCTGGCCAGTATCGAACGAAACTATTTTATCATGCATTTTTCAGCTCATCAGTATGATGTTACATGATCCAGCAGAAACCATATGGTACAAACTCCTACACAGTTACAAAGCACTCGGGCTTTAAAATGAGTGCCACAAATCTTTTTGCCAATGCTTTGTACTTCCAGAAAGGATTACAAAGTTAGCATTGCACAAAAGCAGCACAGGGGAGCCTGACTCATTCCAAGCTGTGGCTTAAGAGCAGCTTGGGGAGCAAAGGTAAGGTTAAAGGTGGCTTTAAGCCGTCCTCATACACTACTAGTCCTCAGTCAGTTTCTGCCAGATCATACTCTTGATCTCTTCCTTTCCTTTATTGCAGTGTTTTGCCATTTTTAAGCTTCTTCTGCATGTGCTACTTCAAGTCTCAGGTGGGTTACAGGACATGGTGAAGGGTGAAGTGTGCTGCGCGCTCCTGCAAACAAGATGTCTATTATGTGGAGACCTGTGATTATGGGAGAGCTGGACTCAGTGCCCCAAATGATTCCTCCTAGTGCTGTGTTCCCCGGAAATTCAGTAATATTTAGAGTAGCCTGAAGGCTATTTTAAGTTGCGCCAGCTGCTAAACACAGCAGGGATTCAACAGGGTGATAAAGGACATTTTAGACAGAGTCCTGACTTATACTCTCTGCAGGGAGTGTAATACAAAAACTGCTAGGAAAGCTCTGCTCAGTCTGAGAATTCACCTATTTTGGGATAAGCCTTCCAGGGCTGAGGGAGGGCAGATTTATACTAAAAGAATGGTGCCAATCTGCGCTAATGCAAATAGGGTCTGACCGTGGAAAGGGAATAACAATAGCAGAATTATTTAAGGCCAAATATTGATATTTGAGACCTAGCTGGCTGGAGGCTGGGCTTTTTGGTGTTTGATTTTTCATTCATTAAACCGATAAGTTAACCCATTTTCAGTCCCTGTTAATGCAACTCAATTGCATGAGTGCTTTAACAAGCCATTAAAGGAACCACCTTACAGAAATAGATGGGCAAAATTGCATCGATATTACTGCACAGTGACTCTGATCACAGGCATAATGTACTGAGCGTGATATAGTGCTCCTTCAGTATTCTCACTGGGGCTAGTAAAAAGTAAAGAAAGGATGGCATGTTCGAGGGAAAATCTCCAAGCTCTGTGGTTCCACATGTGATTCAAAAGCCAGGATTTTGAAATGACACTGCCTGGGTATAAATTGAAGCTGCAAGAAGCAGCAGTGTGTCCAGATAAAAGCGTGCTGCCTTGTTATGTGTATTGAAAGAATGATACCGAAAAATTTGGAAAAACTTGAGGAAAGACTTGATGCTATCAGCCCTCGTGACTTCTTGTGCTCACTATCTTGGTGAATTTTTGTGCTCGCCAGAAAAAAATAATTCATCCCCTGTGGCCTGCATGTTGCTAACGTAAGTGGTGGGAGAGGGGCCGAAAACACACTCTCGCTCCTCACGGAGGGCGCAGGCCGATCCAGTGCGTAGGCTCCGGAGCTCGCTGAGGCAGCTGGGGCGGTAGGGCCGCAGTCAGACAGCGCAGGTGTCCCTGAGGGACTCAGACCAAAGGGTCAGTCACAGCTCCTCAGCTGGAAGTCTTTGCCTCCATGCTTAAACGTGGAGAGGTCACCACAGCTGCAGCCCTCAGCCACTCTGGTACAAAGCCTGCGCACCTAATTTATACATCAGTGGGGACTGGTTTGAGTAAGCCTAGGCAATTTTTTTCACTGAACTTAACGTTGCACTCCACCGATACTAACCGCTGGGAGTGGCACGGCAGCAGAACGGCTGGTGGCAAAAAACCCTTTTAAACCGCTTCGGCAGTGCACATCTGCCTGCAGCGCTGTCCTGTCCCGCGGCCAAATGCCGCCACTGGGAATGCTCAGTGGGAAGATGCGGCATTTTTAGCCCCCTGCTCCCTGACTGCGCTTATTACAGCCTTCGCTCTGTTGACCCCGTCTGCCTGGCAGAACACCCCAGCCCTCCTCCATGGAGCTCCTCGTCCGCCGGGGCAAGGGCCATGACCTGGCCTTGCCATTGCCACCGCATCCATGGCCCCACCGGGTCACACCCAAAGGTCAGCAGCACGTGGGGCATCCCTGGGGTGACCCAGGGCTGGAAATGAGCCGCAACCCAACGGGGACGACTCTGGCCACCCAAAGAGTTTTACTAATCTGCATCTCTGGAGGAATTTGTTCCCCCTTCTTCATGGCTCTCAGTGAAAACCTGGCAGCAAAACTAAACTCTCGTAATAACAGTGAAAAAAAGGTTGGGCTTTTACAAAAAAAAAAAAAAAAGAAAGAAAAGCGGTGCTGCAGGGTCAATTTTAACGGCGCGTCTCTACCTGACGGCAGGGCAGAATTCCTCTCCAAAATTCCCAGGCGGGAGGTGCAGGGAAGCCCGACCCAGCGGCGGCCCCCGGCCCCGGCCCCGGCCCCGTCGGCCACGCGGGGGAGCTCCAGGCTTTGCAGAGGGCCCCGGCCCGGGACTGAGCGCGTCCGCGGGCTCTGTCCGCTGATGGTAATTTAAAAAAAAAAATAAATTAACCCGGGTTTTGGATGGGGTGCGTAGCTCGGAAAATAATTTTAGGGTAGAAGGGAAAGGACTGCCAGTCTTTAAAAAAAAAAAAAAAAGATATCTCCTTCACTGATGCACATTTTAAAACACAAAGGGCTAATCCTTTCCCTGTTTCCTAGTATTTAACTGTGACAAAAAAAAAGGGGATTGGTGGTTTTGTTTTTTTTTTTTTCTTTTGAGCACTTTAAACAGCTCAGCTGGAAGCACAGAAAGGAAGTGAAATATTTATAGGAGCTTTATACAGTTTAAGATCACTATTTTCTCTGCCATCAGACACGAGGGCCAATTAACTGTTTCCCATTAAGTAGCCTAAAACAAAATAGCATGCTGCAAGAAATAGGGGCCAAATAGTTGTGACTGGACTGTGGAAAGAAGGTAAATAATTTTCTGATACCAAAACATAAAACTACCGCAGCACAAAAAGGCAACAATTAGATGAAAGAATGAGAAGGGAAAATAATTTTCAGCCTTGACGTTATTAAATATCGTTCTTTTCAAATACCATCCGTTAAACATGAAGCCTTTTGTTTGTCTAGAAGTGCATCGTATTGCATCACATAATTCTGCTACACAAACATGTGGTGGAATGCGTTTCTCCCTACTCATCTCCCAGATTCCAAACTTCAGTCATTTTTTGTGAGATTTCTATGCAGAACAAAGTTAAACATATACCGTGAGAGCAATGTGTTTTGTTTTGTCTTTGAATGACTCAAAACCTCTCCAATCAGCATGTCACCAGGCTGCAGTTATGTGTGTTTTATTACTCCATGTATTTTAAAATTATTTTTTATCATGGTTAATGGTTTTGGCATCTAAACAGTTGACGTTGGAGTTGGCAGTTTGTATCTCGTTGTATGAATGGGGAAGAGAGTTAAAATTTCTCTGCAATGGGTGAGGTAATGTTTACAGCTTCATAACCAGGCTGTTGCTTGTGCTGCTGTTTGCTCTTCAAGGTTGGGTTAACAGTCTAACCGCCACGGCGACTCTCTGGAAACCTAGAAATGCAGAACAGCACTTCAGCAACCGGGAAAGACAGAAACCTAGTGTTAAGATTACAGGCTACTTCGTAGCGAGGGGAAAGTTTCGGAAGAAATCCTGCAGTCCCAGAGGTTGCTTTTGATGATTTATGATGACAATTTTCTCACTCTTTGTAATGATGCCTCAGGTGAACGGTCTTGCTCACAACACAGATCTTGGCCACAATGGGGAGAAAAAGTGCACTGCAGCCTCACGGGTAGAGCCTGACAAAAATCTTAAGATGTTCCGATACTTTTGGGTGCTAAAAAAGCAAGCTCAGAGTGGCTTTCCAAATGACAGATGTTTTCCTGGGAGCCCAGGATGAATATATACATCAGCGGTTATTTTTCAACTGCCGTTTTTCACAGTTCAGCCAACTTATTTGCGTTGGACTGCTATCTTAAACAGACCTAAAAAGGTGTGGGTTTTCAAGCTACATTGTAACGATGATCTTCCTTAATATCACTATATGTAATGAACAGATCTTCCTTAAACCTTTCTGGATGATAAGCAAAACCAGGCAAGCGGCTACACATGTAAGTGCTCGAGACTGTTTGTTTCTCTAAAAATAGATCTGTGCCTAAGTATGTGCAAGATTGGGCTTGTCTGGTCTAACCTGCAACCACCAGAGCTAATTTTCATTTTAGCTTAGAATAATTATTTTTGTGCTTGTAACTGTCCTCTGTCCAATAGCCCGACAGCTTTGTCTCACTAAAAAAGAAGTAGCTACTTCAATTGCAACTCGCCATGAAAAAATTCCCAAACTCTGGAGATGAAAGAGATTTGCATTGACCTGGCATCCAGGTTTCACGGTGCTCGGGAGCTCTGTCTCACACTCTCCCGTTCTGGCCTGAACCTGGGATAAAGCACAGCACAGCCCTTGCTGCCTGCCTTGTACAGTCATGCTCTTTTGTCTGCAGCACTTGTAAGGGCATTGCCTACGGGGGCTGCGCGGCGGAGTGCGATGCGGAGAGCCCCCAGCGCTCCCATGCGCTGCCGGCAGCCCCACCGTACCAGCACCGTGCTGCACCTTGCCTCATCCATCCAGCTGACGGGCAGAGTTAACCAGCCCGGACACGGCACAGGGCTGGTACAGCTTGGCTGCCGTCGTGGGATCTCTGCCCAGTGCTGGACTCGACCCTTGCGTGGGTACCAGCGATCTCTGGCACCTGCAGCCAACCCCTCCATAGAGATGTTCTTATCACCTCGGTATGGGAATCAACAGTACCGCTGTCAAACACTGCCTGGGAGAGACATCTGCTATTTAAATGTGTTATAGCAGATGAAAGGAATCGAAACACAAAAAACAAACACTTCCCTTTTTTCCTAATGTAATCAGTATTTTTAAACAGTTTATCTGCTTATTAATGGGAAGGTTTTAAAATATTTTGCTTGAGCTGACATTCTTTAATTATAATATTCACACTGCTGAATATGCAGTCGCACCAACAGAAGCTCCATTGTGAAAGAACACACAGATTCAATCTGTTTCTTTCTCTGAATTATTCTGACTTGGTCATATTTTTCCATTCATCGTTATTTTTTTGTTTGCTTCTCACATTTCTTCTTAAATGTGTGGATTTTTTTTGCTCTTGCTCTGTTGTTCCACTTGAAAACACCGGGATTAGCATGCAGATGTTTTTTTGATCAGAGATTTTTTTTTTAAATCATTCCCAGTTTCCACAGTCTATTTGGGTAGCAGGGGATTTTTGTTTGTTTCTTTTCGACCCTGTCTTGTTTGGTTTTTTTTTCTGATAAATGCCTTACCCTAGTCTTCTGAGTGTAAACACCTTCTGTTTGCTCTTGCTTTCTTAAAACAACAGTTTAGAGAATCAACTATTTCTTATAGTTCAATAAATCATGGGCTATGCTAACTATGCCAATAACCTAATATCTTCCATGGTTTTAGTGCTTTGCTAATCGGGAAAGCACAGGTCAAAGAGATACTGTTTCAGGAAGGTTTGAGGGGAAAAAAAAAAAAAAAAAAAAGGGATGTGTTTTCAGCATGTCCGTTATCTGTTGTAAAATTGTGCTGTAATACCTGTAAAAATTGGTTTTACAATTCACTCATGTTGCAGGATTTAGTGAACATAGAGTAGGTGGTGGAGAAAAGTTATCATACCTCTTGCCAACAAGAAAGGACCAACTTTTTTATTTATTTAAAAAGAATAATGACCTCTTTAAATAAGAAATAAGCACCAACTGGAATTTTGGCTATCTTGTAATCTGCAGGTTAACGTACACAGTAGTTGAATTACATTTAAGTTTTAGAAAGCTGAGAGGAGAGAAAGATGTTTGGCAGCTTAACCTAGGGAAACTGCCATCGAATGCCACTTAAGCAATGACCAGCAGAAAGAAAACAGCCCGAGCTGTTACCATCCATGAAACTGGCAACATCCACCTTCATCAAATCTGTTTTATAAACACTGAAGAGGTTCAGAAATGCCTTCTCTCTTGCATTAGAACAAGTAATCAATGGATTTTACAGGGCTGGCATTTCAATATACATTTTTAATGTCAAGAAACTAAAGTTGGGGGGGTGTTCTTCCATAACTCTGAACATTGCCAGTAACTAGGGTATCCACCACTGTCATTTAGTGGCTGCATTTTTTTTTTTAAGAACTTCTATGCCCGGAGCACCTTTGGAGAGGGAAGCTCACTCTACACCATCCCTTACAAGGAAAAGCAAAATTGCCTTCAATGATGCATGCTGGGCAAGCTCAGAAATGCCATAAACTTCAGTTGTTTGGGAGCTTGGCCAAGTCAACAGAACATCCTGCTCGTTTCCAAAGTTCATTTAATGCCTACAACCTTGTTGGCTAATAGTTCCCTGTCACCTGGAATGACTTTGTCTTTCCCTGGTGGGCAACTGCAATTCTGTTTTAAAAAGAATTGCGATGCCTTGTTCTGGCACCCCCAGGGAGCAGCTCTGGGGCAGCCCCACAGAGCCTGGGGAGAGGTCAGGTCAGCAGAGAGAAAGCACAAGCCACACAATTTAGTTGCCTCTTAGAAAGCATCTGCCACCACCTCTTCCGTGCAGTGGACTTAATTCCTGAAAAGGCTTATCAGCTGAAGTTAAAAACCAAGGCAAGATAGAAATGCAAATTATCCCTTGAAAGTTTTTATACAAAGAAGTAAATGCAAAAATCCACAGAAGATGCTTTTTCCTTTTCTTTGTTGCTAGACACCTTGTAAAAAATGGGAACATTTTTTAGTAAGTTTTAAAACAAGCTACCTTTTCTCCTACAAGAGAAACCAGGACATTATCCATTACCTGTAGCTATAACCAGGATAATATTACAAATAATTTTTTTTCCCTGCAATCCTGTTTCTTTTTGCTCAAGTAATTAATTTTTTGTGACATCACATACTTCAAGGAGAAAACACAAGATGACTTTGCTACAGAAGTATGACCAGAGTGGCAAAGAGGGGATTTATTTTTCTCTCTTGCGCTGAAATATGTAACTGAAAATGCTTTGGGGGTTAGTCAGCTTTCTTTAAACCTGCGGCAGTTAAAAAGTGTTTTCCCAACCCTCCTTCTGGGTCCTATCACGAATAGACAAAAGGCAGAAGCTCCTGTAGCCCTTTCGCACCGATACAGCTGAAGCAAAGGCAATGCAGGCAGGGTATAAACCTCTCCCCCCAAAAAAGAGCAGGTCTTTCTGAGGCAGTCTAGATGTGCGCCATCTCCAGCGAGGGACCTGGGTGCATGAGGTTACAGAGGGATCAGCCTAAAGCTGCCTCCTTCTGTCTTGTAATCTAGTGATTTCTTATCCCAGCACAGCAGTTTATTACAGTAAGGACACAATTTAGCATCTCTCTGAACATACCATTATTACTGAACGTATCATAATTAGTTCCTGCTTGCAGAGCACTTGGACACGGAGGAACATGTAAGTGCTAAGTGTTACAGTCATTATCATTCACCTTTACTTGATACATTTCTGTCTTATTTAGCCGCTTGTGACCAAGGCATCTGCATGCCTTTGGCCAGACTATACACGGGTGAGCCGGTGGGACCACGGGAACTGAGAGGTGGAGTCCTGAAATCTTCCTTGCTCCAGAAAGCTGAGAGATAAGTTTGCTGTTAATGTAATAAGCTACTAGTTAGTAAGGAAGTAATAAATTATTGCAATTAATTTGACTGTATTGCCAAACCCGAATCTCCAAATAAATCATAAATTGGACTGTCTTAAAAATAACTTAAGGTTGTTCTTTTGTCTTTTTTTCCCTTGATAGACTTTATGTTTTCAAGGCTTTCTTTGTATGCAAGAGCTAGGAATTTTACTTTTTCAGTGAAAATTAAAATCCCTGTATTATAACATCTTCACCTTAACAGGTCAGAGCTTTAAGTAAAATGAATCCCGGGTGGACAACAAGGAATGATATATACAGTGGATTTCAAGATGAAATAAACACCACCAAACCCCTAAAATATAAGGGCCCGATTCATTGCTACTAGTCACATGAGCTGAGAATAATTTCACCAAAATCTATGCGTAAAACCTTAACCTCCCAAACTGATAGAAGTCCATTGAAAATGTTGCCAGGATCTCCAGTGGGGAGGGAAGACCAATAATCCAGTGTAAATACGAGCAAATGTAGGTCCTGTCATTTGACTAGACAGTCTAAATGACAGAAAGGAGGATCATGTCCTCAGTTGTTACAAATTTCACATGGTTTTGCTTTGCTTTTCCTTTGGAAAAATACTGATTTGGCTGCCTGATGCACTGAAAATTAAGGCTGAGCTTTAGGTCCAACCTAGATTTAAGTGGAAGAAAAACATGTCTGTATGGGATGGACAGCTATATATGCATTTTAGATGCATATACATCTATTCGTGTGAGGGCAAAATCTGTCCTAATTAAGAATGAATGCCATGAGGTTTCTTTTTGCACACCCACGTGTCTGTTAAGGTGCACGCCTATAAAGCCTGAATCCTCAGAGAATCTTCAAAGCCCGCTGTCCAGGTCTGCAAACTCCTATTCAAGTGAGTCACCACTGGCTTCATGAAACAATTTTTCCATTGTAAATTTGCAAATGATCTGCTCTGGGGTATAAAGAACTTAAAAGGTAGTGATAAAACGCATTTTATAAAAAAAATTGAACTCAGCATCAGTAAGGATTGCTCATGAAAAGAAGGGCACTGACACTTAAACCTGGAATTACCCAATTCCTTTTTAAAAACTGGTCTCTGATGGGTGGTTGCAAAACTGTGAGTGTCTTTTGTCCCCTCTTTCCTGTTCCCGCTCCCTCGCAAGAGGTATTGCAAGTCAAAGTTTAAAGATTTAAAAATGTGCCCTGAATGCACTGCAGGTCTTTAACTGCATGACTAGAGCATGAGAAAAGTGAATTCCGCCCTGAGATAAGAGATTCCTCTGTCTGTAGTTCTCTGCAGATACGAGAAAACACAGGCTATGGGCTTTCTGAGTAACTCAGGGGCCCAGGAGTTCAGGAATCCTTCCTGTGCCTGCCGCCATGGCAAATCAGCTACCTTGGAATGAGCTTTTTTTTTTTTTTCCCCTTTTAAGTCTCTCTACTGATGCAATGCTTCTGCAGTGGAGATACTGGCAGCTGTGGAGGCTGAAGACCTTTATTTGTCCACAGAACAGATAATGGATAAACAGCAGTAATGCAGGGTTTCTGCAGCTCACCTCGCCAAGGAGCCTAGAGCTCATTTTGCACAGATGTGCTCCATGCCACTTCTGCTACTGGTTCATGGGCCAGTACCACTGAAGTTCTCAATAGATGATGCTATTAATACGACACCCCACTATTTTTTATTTTTTTTTTTTCTGTACGAAAGGGAATGGGAATAGTTGTTTTGCTTAGATAGTCCTCTGAAGAGACATTAGGTGGTACTAATGGTCCTTTCCACTGCTGGCATCTGTTCTGGCTGGGGTTTGAGTACAGGCCTTGAAGGTTGAAGGCTTTCAAAACCCGTTTGCTTGCCAATCCCCTGAGGAATACCAGCTATGTTGTTATCACCACACTGAAAGGTGTGTGATACTAGCCAGCAAGCCAGGTGCTCTCAATGGCAGAGTAATAGTTTATTGAAAGAGAAAGGCATGTGAGGGTGAGCCGTGAAGTAAAGATGCAAAATTTCTCTTCTGAGGCCTTTTAAACTATCTTACTGAATTACCTTGTCCACGTAGTGTTAGTTAAAAGATTTTGGAGAGTGTTCTGTTCTCAGATATCCCTCCCCCAGAGGCATTTACCAGTCCACCATATTGTGGGGAAAAGATAAACGCTAAAAGTCTCTCTTTCTCTTTCTTTTTGAAAAAAAAGAGAGAATTTTCGAAGGAAAATATAATAATATTCTTTCTAAACCCATTTAAACAGCAGTTTCATCCACAAACATTATTCTACATTTCTTTCCTTGACAGTCCTGTATTTTTTTCCAGTGGCCTGAATAGTAGCAGTGTAGCATGAGCCTGGCTGTCACACGCTACTCATCCTGAGCAGGATTCAGTTCAAAATGCTCACTCTTGTGTCCAAAAGAACTGGGGTCGTTATTTTAATCTTCTAAGGTTTTCTTTTTTCTGGTAGAGGAAAAATCCCACAGACAACCAAAATGTCCTTCCTGGTGTGAGATGGTCCCATACCCTTTTCCCTCTTTGCTTACAGCTTTTAAAGAGATCATTTCTGCAGGCCCAAGGGTTCAGCTTCCTATTTTTGGCACGGTGTCCATGCTTCTGACTTTGCATGGGAAGGGTTAGAGCTGAGAAAGCAAAGCTGAGTATTTATATTACAAGGCATGTGAGTTGTGCCTAGAGCCAAGCAGTCAGAAGTGCAGGAGGCTTGCAGTTTGTAGGTACACACCGCAGCGGACAACAACCAGAAGGCTGCCTCTGTGAAAACATACTCCCTCCCTTTGGCATCCTTTCAGTCAGGCAGAAACAACGCATAGCCCAAATGCTCCAAAGCATCCTCTGCTTTGCAGTCACAGAGTCATCAGCTGGTAAAGGCGATGACAGTTCCTTAAAGTTACTAGAGTTACACACGGATTTACTCCAGTTAAGGACTTGGCCCAGATTCTTTTTTTTTTTTTTCTTTTTTTAATGCATTAGCAGATGGCAAATATGCACTGAGCATAGACAAACTACTGGTTTTTGAGGGCAATGGCTGCTTGCAATGCTAATTTGAGGGTTTATGTTTATGCAAGCTAACCTGGAGGGACACATTTCAGAGCTGGGTTGAAACAGCAGAAAGACTCAGGCCTCAAAGTGCAGAGGGAGATGGGTATCGGTAACCTGTTTAAAGCTGGGGCAAGTGTATGCAGGGCTGGGTGTCTGCTCCTTCTGAAGAGATTCAGAAAAAAAAGGCAGGAGTAGATGTTAAGAGATCACAACTTCACTCATTTCCCTCATTCAGTCATGTCAAGATGAGGTCACTTGCACAACATGGACCTCAGTGCAGTCTCCAAACACCTTCACCATGTGAAGGTATTTGGCATTATGGTTTGGATTCAGGCCAGCTGACACTCTACTGCAAGCTGATATCCACATGTTCTCCTGGAAATGACATCCACATGAGAAAATTTTAGTGCATTGGTGTGTGGTGGAACTCAATTAGTAATAAGCATCCAAAAGAACAGGTTGAAAGATGTGTACAAACCAGGTGTTGACAGATTTTTTTCATCTAGCAGTTCTTTTGACGCATACACTGTGTCTGTGTCTGCAAACTGTGGCGTGCTCTTGCAGACTCATGTGGAACAAAGCCAACATTTCCCACAAAACTCTGTTATCCTTGCTACAGAAAGCAATCTAAGATAACCATAAATTACCTACTGACCGAGGCTGAACAGCTTATATATAACTAGGCATTAGTTAGTGCCTAGTTCAGACTATGCAGTCACAGAATAGGAATAAAAGGAAAAAGCAAAGAAAAGACCATTTTCCTGGCAATAGTCCTATCCACAAATACTGTGGAAAGATGTGTGACACAGACAGCAGAATTTATCCTAAAACCACCGAATGAACCTCTTATGGTCTCCACTGACCTCCAGGAGCTCCCGGCAAAAGTTTTGTACCTCACGTTTTATTTCCTAGTTCTTTCTCTTCCTTTCATCAAAGAATTGTGACACCCTTATGCTAGGCCTGATACCATACTGTTCCTCCACGTAAGATATTCTTGTGCATTATGGTCACACCTACATTTTTACTTTTTTATTTCTGATTCATTTAAGGGAACCAAGAAGTCATCATTGTGAGTGAAAATCACATGGACCTCACCTGAAAATTCTGTACACAGAAGACTCTAAAATCATCCCAGTGGTTACAGAATGAATCATGATATAGTAGGCATTTAGCTGGGTTTTTTAATAAATGTGTTTTAACTGGACAAAAGTATAGCTGACATGTTTAGCTTACACATCTATTACAGGGTAGAACTCACTTAAGTACTCTGTTCTAATAGGATTTGCTGTGAAGTTTGCCACATTTTGGTCAAATAATCCTGCAACCAAGAGTGATTTCTCTGAACATATTTGCCAGCTGGGACTTTATTAGGTTAGAGCACCACTTCACGCAGTTAGGACCTGTGGGCACTAATGTAATACAAATAAATAATAATATGTTGCTGTGGAATAGTTTGGATAAATAATTGATCACACAGATTAAGTATGAACTATTTGCTTGCACTGCTGTTTGCTGTGTCACCGGCCACAGAAGTTCCATGACATCACTCCTGCTCCCTGCCTACATGGCAGAGGATTTTTTAACGCAAGAGTGAGGGAAGCGTAGGGGGGGCTGACTGCTTTCAGTTCCTGGGCATGTCCACTGTTGATAATTTATTCATGCATTTTCTTCTGCTTGCTTGTTCCACTTTTTCAGCTCATGTTTATCATTACAGCTCCCTGGAAGTCAATGGAATAATATTAATTTGTCCTTTTTTGACTGAGAATGTGACTAGATAAAATTTCAGTCAGAACTAAGAATAAGATAGAAACCCTGAGTGTTGTTAATCCTGAATCTAAGGGTCTTATTCCTCACAGGTACTGCTCAGTCCCTGATTCAGTACAATCTTTTGAGCATTTGCTTAAATCCCACTGACAGTAATGGCCCACAAGCACATGCTGAATGCAAGCACCACAAGAAAATACTCTGATTATGGTTCTCAGAGTCCTTCTAGCAGCAGATCCTTGAAATGTGAATGCAGCCTTAAAACTAAAATTCAGTTTATCACATCCTGAAAAGCCAAGAAAATGAGAAATCTGCCTCTGAATGTGTTAATGCTCATTTTTGCTTTGAAGAACCAGCAGTTTCCAGATTATGGCTCTAGTATTTTAAAACTTAAAGCCCTAGAGTCCAAGACAAAAACTAAGCTATTGATTAAAAGAAAAGCCATGGAAATGTTGAGAGTTCAAATAAAGCAATGAAGATGCTTAAATATCAGCATTTTTTTGGAGCCTTTTAGTGTCTTTCTGACTAGGGAAGCTCAAGAGAACAAAACCAACGTCTCCCTTGCTGTGAGCCAGTGGAGCTCATAGCCCGTAGCTGACAATTTTTTCCCTTCACTCTACAGGCTATGACCACCACATCCAAACCTTGGTGAAATGAGTGTTAAACCCACTGAAAAGTATCAGAAATGGAAATACACAGGAAAAAAAAAAAAAAAAGCCATACAATTTTCTGAAGCAGCTGAACTTGGAGAAGACAAAATCAAGGGGGGGCACTAGGTCAATTTGAAAATAGATAACAGAACAAACAATTGTTATTATTTTCTATTTGAACACTAAAAAAAATTTCAAAAATCAAAGATAGCTTTGCCAGAAATGGAATAAGTTCCACTCTGTTCCACTAAGCTGCATGTCTTTGGCCTGATTTTTATACTCGGGAGAATGAGCAAAGTTTGGCCAGCTGATTTACTGGTATCTACTCCCCACCCCCTTCCACCTGGTAGCATGATCCTTCCTGGGCTGCCTCTGTAACAGCAAAAAGCAAGAGCTCCTGCTCCATTGCTTCCCAGAATATAGCAGCAGGATCACTCCTTGCCTCCTCTCCTAGCAAGAGGCTGCCCAGCAGTAACCTAATAAGCAGGGCTGGGAGACTTATAGAAAAACATCAATGAGACGGAGGTGCGACTAGTAAATGTCAAAAAGTAAAATTCCTCTCTGGGAAGGTACATCAGGCAAACCTTGGTCATGTATGCTTGGATTTCATTCTCTGAGGTGAAGTTAGCTGGACAACATTCAGCTTTCAGATCCCAGCCTGACTTTGCAAAGTGCCGATCGCCATCCACCCCAATGGACTTCAGGGACAGCGACAAGCAACCGAGCCCAGGAAGAGACAACAGCCGTCATTTTGCAGGATCAAGCCCATCGCGTGACGCAAGAGACCATTTTTTAATCTGACACGTGTGAGGGGATAAGGTACTAAAAGATCAGTACAACAAAACGGTGCCTGCAATGTTCACATAAGCAATGTTTCAGATGCAGCAATAGTAATAATAAAAATAATAAATAATGAAAATGTAAACCTGGGTATGGTTTCTCTTAGATGCAAATTAAGATTTAAATATAAAAATGATAGGCTTCTGCTAATCCTTCTTAGGAAGTCATAAATTGTTAATCAGACCTTAGGCAGTGTTGTTTAATACCAACTTTAATAAAATAGCTGCCTGAAGCAGAAAGACAGTTGGGATCCTGACTCTAAAACTTTGGTAGCTTCATCCACATTTTTGTAGCCTGAGGCTCTTACACTACTATTGATACCAACTCCTTTGAAATATGCTCATTTTTTAGGCTGCTAAATTATTAAACACCTTATTAGTAGAAAGATTAGATGGAAGAAAAGTCATCTCTGTATGACGGAAAATGGATTGGAAGAGGAAGGAAAAGTTGAGGGAGTATTTACATAAAAGATACAGCTCTGTTGTTGATATACAGAGGTAATCCATAATCCATAACTCATTTAAGAAATGAACCCATCAAATTACATCACAATGCATGACAAATTGCTACTGTTGAGCTATCCTACAATAAATCACACAGAATCATTCTTGTCAAGAGAAAAACTTGTTTGAGACTAAAAAACTAATGTCTCTGCAAGGTTATTTTCCTTGTTGTTCCATAGGATTTGTCTATCACACAGAGTCTCACATTTCCATCATATACTTTGATGGGGGTAGCACAAGTTCCCTTGTACAGGGCAACCACAAAGTCTGCCAGATTGAAACTGCTTTGAAAACTGCAAGAAAGGGGAAAGGAAGAAGGAGAAATGTTTCTTCCTCATTATTCCCTAATGATATTTGTCAGACAGGTGAGCAGATCTGTAGACTAAAAAGAAATAGAAGCAGTCATTTCCTTAAGTGCAATGCCTTTTCGCTGTATGTCCAGAGCAGCTTGTTAACATGCTAATTGTTTAGTTTAATATGCAATACAGAGCACACTTACTACTTTGAAGTGTTTATTCATGATGTCATGGATATTAGTGTATATTTCTTAATTACACAACAGGACAATCTTTCCCCCCGTCAACCTACACTTTCTGTTGCTCTGATTGGTTTCTCTAACTATCCAGAATAATCATTTTGCCACACAGATGCAGATAAGGAAAAAAAAAAAATGTAAACAATTTTAAAAGCCGTTTTAATTTAATAACAAATTGGGAGCTGTACTTTGTGTTAAATTAGCACTGCAAGCCTCATATCAATTCAAGGCAAGGTTCCTTGTTCGTTACTGCTTAATTAATCAGTCCTGTTTCCATCTAAATGAAAAGTTTTCTCTCTCTCCCCTATCATCTCTAATATCTCATTTTAGGCAGCACATCAAGTTAATCTTGCTTACATTAGCAACTTATTTCTAATGAATCAGCTCAGTTATTTACAATAATTCATCCTATCCCAGCTTGCAGCTGAATCCTGCTTGGTCCTTTTGCTCTGTTCGGACAGCCAGAGTCAATGGTAAAACAGCAAGCGCAGAGTGAGCTCATCCGGCCCCGTGATGCGTCAACTGAAAGACAGGGACCTGCTTCTCACACACTGATGTCTACTGAACTTTTGGCTTCCTGGCGTGTCTTGTCTTCCCACAGGCAACATGCACAGAGCTGGGCAAAGGATCGTTATCTCATAAAACAACAGACAAGCATGGAACAGTCCAATGGAAGAAGAGAAATATGTAAGGGAAGGAGAACATACAGGGTTGGGTGGTACCTGAAAACATGTCCTCATTGCCCTTTATACAGCACATCCCGTAAATAAAGCTGGGATAACCATGAGTCCTGCACTACCATCAGTGGTGCATATAAAAAATATCAAACCTTCCACCATGTCACCTTCAAAGGGAGTGAAGAATGGGACTTTAAGCACCAGCTGGCTGAGTATCTCCTCCTTGTGCTCACCCCACCATTCCCAGAGCTGGAAACTGCTGCTGCTGCCATCATCTAATACCTTCTATCACCACGGTAGCCAAGCACTCTTAAGTTTGGGCCTTAACAAAAGACCTCGGGTGTTTTGGACTGCACCAACCTGGCCTTAGTCAAACACTGAAGCTGGGGTCGCTGGTAGCCATCTAGTCTATGTGCTCACCGTTGCTAAGTTCAGTCTACAGAAGTAAGTTTTCCAGCTGCCTCCTGGGGCTGGGATGCCTGCCCATGCCAGGATGCTACTGCTCATCCCCCTCCCTATTCAGGCGCACATCCTTCTTCCCTCTTCCCCCCTCCCTGCTCCAGCAGCTCTGTCCTGCAGTGACCCGCAGCCTCTGAGACGTAACAGATACCGCCTCGGGTCAGGGCTCGAAACCAAATCTGCTCCCAAGATGCCTGCACCACATGAAGGCTGGTTTTAATGCTGGTTTGACCAAGCATAAACACCTCTGTAATAAACACAAAATATACTTAATATTAAATGAGCTACTCCAAGAGGACAAAAACTGTTCCAGAGTAACCCCAGTGTTTACTTTTGCTCATCCAGGATTCAGGATGGCATTGCAACAGGAAACAAGGATGTGCAGTGTATTTTAACCTCCTAGATTTGTGGCAACCATCTTCTGACCTCACATTTACCAGCCTGGTTGAAATTACAACCTGTTGCTAAGGAAAACTCTGTCATACCTTAAAGTAACTGTGATATCAAGTGGCTGTGAGATATCTGACAAATGAATTACAGTAGATTAACGAGGAGCTGCTTCAGAAATCCTGCAAAAGACACCCTAACATGTTGCAATATGATAAGACATTGCATTTAATAACAACATAAATTCTGTGTTGAGAAAAGTGGGATCCTGTTTTTGTGTTATTTTGGTTTTTTTTTTTTCCAAGAGGAAGAAAAATCCTTTTTACAAATTGGAGTGCATACTTCTGTTTCTGGTGGGAAATGCTGCTCTGTAAAGCACTGAATTTGAAAGCTGCTTGAGAATAGATTGTCTGCAGAATTGTGCTGATGGCTGTAAATATTAATAAGATACACCAGGCAAGCTTTTTTCCTCAGATGCTTATGTACTGCTTCCTCTTAAGTGCAGATGACCTGAAGACACAAGGCACCAGAAGGAAGAATCCAAGCTAAGAACTGGCTTTAGAGATGTAACACACAGTGACACTTGCACAAAGGAAAGATGTTCCTGCTATGTTCCAGCAGACCGAGCCAGCAAGTGACAATATCAGCCCAGCCCCCTGCATCCCCGCTGCAACTGCTCCCAGCTGTTGATGGGAGCAGAAGGACAGCAGAGAATCCACCTCCATGCTGTACAAATAAGCCAGGGTTTCATTGCTGAGGGGGCTTCAATGGGAAATGATGATCATTCCTTACACAGGTTTTTATCCATCCACACTTTTCCTAGTCTATTTAGGGACACCAAGTATACAAATTTTTGGAGGTCACGGTTTGGTCACCATGGAAATAATTGCAAAGTTGTAAACACTTCATTACAAGATCCTGACATCTTGATCCAGGAAAGCACTTAAGAATTCAAACAGTCTTGTGGACTTCAGTGCAGCTTATTGGTCTGTTTAAAAGTAAACTGCTCTGGGACCAGGTATGATAAGGCAGAGAGAGAGAATGCTGCGTTGTTTATAGCAGAAATAACTTGGTAATTATCAGCAGTGAGAAGGGAAATACCAGAGCAGGGCATTAATATTATTTAGACTTAAATGGAGTTTAGATGAAATACAGAGTTTTATAAAACTGGTTGGCACAGCATGAATTGCTTAGAGGGATGTGGCTGGTGGACTTGAAAGTTGCTTCTGCATCTTTTTCCCTTTCAGCAGTGACAGCTAAATTGAGCACCAATTTCACAAAAGGAATTTGCTCCCTGGAAGGGATTCTAGCTCTATATTCCTGCTCTGTGATCTTCCAGAGCACTCTTTCGAGCTGTGAAAATGAGGAAATAGGCTCTCTTGAATTCTTGTAGTGGTCGATCATTTTGCAAGGCCAGCTCCAAAAGCATTGGGGCATAGTAGGTGGGACACGGCTCAGAACCTGGTACTATTTGGATCTAACTCTGTCATATAACTTTAATGTGTCTTTTTTATGTACCTTTTCTTACTTCTCCCTTTATTTATACTAGGATCAATACCCATGCCAGAGGTATTGGTGTACACCATGTCCTTATTCAAGTAACTTTCCTTTGACTCACCTTCGTATCTATGCACTAGGAGTTCTACTCCTTAGATGTTTACAAAGCAGGGGTGCTTTGAAATGAATTTGTACAGTCATGGAGGTGAACCAGGGAGTGCAGTGTGACCTTTGGATGCCCCAAAGCATGGGCAGCAGCATGCAGAAAAGTCAGCCTTTTATGAGACTTTTTTTTTCTCTCCCACAGCCATAAGTAGGTGGGAATGAATGAGGCAGGGAATGATAAAGAAACTCTGTGGCCAGTCCAACCGGGCCAGTGCAGAGAGGAAGGTCACCGCCACCTTGCCTGGGGACAGCTCAGATTACTTTCTCCTGGGAATAAGATACCCAGCCTTGTCCCAGCTGGCTCTGGAGCTACCCAGCCTCCCCCTTCCCCTCCACGCAGAACGCGCCTGAACAAACAAGCAAAAAACATCCAGAAAATCCTTTGGGGAGAGTGTCAAAGCGGCTGCAAGAAGTCCTTGAGAAAAATAATTGGCTTTCTTTTGGATGAAAAAAGAAACCCAAATCTGTTTTTTTCCCCCATCCATTCTTTGATCAGCTCCAACAGCTCAAGTAAGCAGCAGAGAGGCAGGAGGGTTGACTGCAAGCTGTAGTTGCTGTAGATCCTGGTTCAGCATCCCTGCTGTGCTATGGCCTCCTCGTGTGACCTTGGGCAAGTCACCCACCTCTGTTGTGATTTGATTCCCTCTGCTGTAAAACAAGGCCAATTATACAGGCCAGTCTCGCAGGGGGTCCGTGTGGTGAAGACATATTTTTTTAGACATTGTGGAGTACTTCAACAGCTTTTGAGTGAAGGCCCCATGTTGATCAACTCTGCCTTGTCCCTTGCTTGAAGCAAGACTCCCAAATGTCCACAGAGTGTCTCACAATGGTAGTGGTATTTTATTTGGCAGGATACTATAAGCTATTTTGTTTTCTTTTTGTCCACGAGGATGCTTTTGTCAAATAACGATTGCCAGACTAATGACACCCTAAAGTTACAAACCACCAGGCACTCAAAGAGAATCAATTCAGCGAGGAAACAGATTTCACCTGAATGCTTAGGGCAAAACTAAAAGCAATCGTGCTTTTAATTATTTTTGTTAATGTATTGGAACTGGGGGGGCGGAGGGGAAGAAGGAGGAGGACACGTGGATATCTTTCTAAGCAAGAAGGATTTCCCTTGGTTGAGAGTGTCGGTACGGAGGTTGACCCCCATGCTGCATGGTGTCAGCACCCTGGTTGAGACCCACAGGCACGTGGTGTGGTTCTCCCACACAAGACAGGTCTGGATCCCCATGACCTTCAAGAATGCACAGCAGAGTTACCATCAGAGGCAAGTATTTTCTTTGAGTTTGGTCTTACCCTTCCCACCAAAGCAGAGCTACATGCTAATGATCGTGTTGATTAAGCAGCCTTTGTGCTTATAGAAGCTATTAACTGACAATTGAAATGTAGCAGTTAGGGAGTAGGCGGCTCTGCCTTACACCCAGACAAGCATGCACCTGCAGTACCTGGGGAAACTCAACTAGTGTTTAATTTCTGTGCTAATTTTCAATTCCTGCTGACCCTTTTCCTAGGTCCTCCTGCTCCTGCTCTGCGATTAGATGAAGAAGTGGAAATGCTGGAAAGATGCACTACCTATTATCTCACAGGCAGCAGTAAACATTACTGCAAGATAATGGAATTAGTTTAGCTGAGAGGAATTAAGGTTCCCAGATAGTACAGGACCGATCTCATTCATAAAGTGCTCTCTTCTGTGCGTTGCGGTGTGTCACTAGGGAAGAGCTGAGGGGTTATGATGGGTATTTATGTTGCAAATCAAATCTGATAGTTACATGCTGGCTAAAACTAAGCACTTTCTGACTATATATAAATGCATATGTATATCCTGACAAGACAGGCTAATTAATCCATAAAATATTTTCCCACAATGCCAGAAAAAAGCCATTAGTGAACAGGTTACTTAAAACATAGCAAGGTTGGCACTGCTCCTAAATGCAACCAGATGGAAATGTATATGCTCCATTGTCTGTGTGTTTGGCAAAGAGGAGAGTAGGGAGAGGGTGTCTTGTGGCGTGGTGTGAAGAAAGATAATGCAGTATCAGTGTAATCTTGGATGTTTCAGCACAGTGCTATCAAGTGCTCTGGCACTGTCACAGTTAAGCAATCACTTCTTCACTTAAAGCTTCTTTTTGGAGGTCCAACACCATAACTCATGAAGGACACCATGCCAGATGTGCCTTTTCCATCCTGGCAGGGCTCACAGACTCCCCTCACCAGAAAGACGCAGTTTCCCCATCAGCATTGCTCCTTGCTGCTGCTAAGAGGCTTGCAGCTGCAGGAAAAACTCTTTTCTGGTTTGTTTTGAAAGAGGGAAATACTCGAGGAGTGGGCAGCTCCACGAGACTCGATGTACCAACGAGCAATGTTAATTCACACCACTCTAAACAGTCCTGAGCTATCCTAGTTTCTTCTGGGAATGCTCCTGTTAACAAACAAACAAAAGCATAAATATAAATATTCACAGTATTTGTTTGGGCCTTTCAGTGCCAAGTGCACAACCGGGAAAATAAATAAAGTGGAAGACAATGTTGGCAACCAGCCACACCTGGAGTAAGTACAGGAGATGGTCACGGGTGCAAGAGGGGATAACACTGCCTGAAACAGGGAGGGGAAGCTGCTGGTGGGTGATCAGGATTAGGACACAAAGCAGTGCTGGATGGACTCCCAACAGATACCGGCTGGTCACTGGGGAGGGAAGAGAGAGAAGCTCTTAGGCTGAGATTTATGGCAAGAAAAACCCAAATGGACGTGAAAAGAAATACTCAAACATTTAAAAATGCTTTTATCTAGCACTTTCTCCACCTAGTTCCACTGCAGCATCACTCACAACACAACCCAGAGAGGATGACTTTTTCTGCTGATGTTTTGCATTAATTATGCATCCTTCAAGGGTGTTTTAAAAACTCAGACAGGGACTAATAATCTGCCCTGTACCTTTTGTTAAGCAATAAAGACAGATAACAGCTGGGTTTAATCGCACTAAACATTCCCTCTACATCTCCTTTCTCCCCATCCCAAATGAAATGAAGTGAGATGTCATAATGGCTCTCTCCTCACAAAGCCCAGTTTCTCCAGACCCCTCAGAAAGGGCTGCCATGACTAAGCAAGCAGCATGAGTAAACCAGATGCTACTGGATTTTTATCTCAACCAGAACACATTTAAACTTGAGAACCATATTTATACTGCAGGCAGAATCCTGCATAGAGTCAGCAGAAGAGATTGCGTTCGGCGGTACACAGAGCTGTTAACTTCATGATGTGAGCCCAAGTAATTATTTAGAAAAAGAAAAGGAAAAAGATGCAAACCCCAAATGATGCAAAGCCTTTGAAAAAATTGGAACAGTTACTGCAGCTAACTAGGTCTTTAAGGGGTTAATGAAGAAGTCTCCCTAACACCCAGCTTCCAAGGCACAGCCCCTCCATGGCACTTCCCGCATGCTTGCGATAATCAAAAGATACTGAAAACCAATGCTACTTTATTCTGGTATAATTGCAGCAGAGCCACTAGAGGAATTGCAACCATTATGCAACATGAGGCACCATCACAGTGGGGCCTGCTGTTTCCAACGGATTCTACCCACTCGGTTTTATAGATTTCAGCTACCTTTCATTTTAGTAATTAGCTACCATTTCCAAGGAGATCCATAAGCAATTTCCTGCCCATCTTGAGCCATAACACTGCAAGACTGCACTAGAAAGGGAATGTAGTTTAAAAGTAGTCAACAAAGGGCAGACGGGACACTAAAAAGTTCAGTTAAGCAAGAGATGGAGACCACCATTTCATTTAACAACAGATAAATGTCAATGCCCTCCAGATCTGCTTGACCACTGCATGGTGCACAGGCATCCCCTGGAAAACCCAACAGTGATTCCTTCCAAACTGTGAAATACTGCAGGAGCCTATTAACAAGCATGAGATCAGGGTGCTGAAATCTTTGGTCAAAGCAAAAATGACGTAGGAGACGTGAGGGGATAGAGGACTGGAGGGAGGATCCTGCCCTTGAGAAGAGGGTTGCTCGCAGAGAGAAGGTGCTCTGGCAGGATTTCAGCTGGTGAGGAGAACAGGCACATTCACAACTTCTACCAAGTTCGCATTAGTTTCAAGATCTTCAGCAGAAAGGAAGGAATGCCTCCCCCCCCCCCCCCCCATTTTTTAACGTGTGTGTTTTGCTTTCAAGGAAGTATCTCAACTAAATATTATTGAAACAGCAGATGGCAAAATGCAAACTTTATGAAAAGAGAAGGCTGCCTTGAGCGGCTTGTTACTGTTTGCATGGAAGAGCTGTGCAAAGGAGGAAGGGAGGGAAGAGTCAGAAATTAAGATGCATATTTCTAGCTGAACAACTTGGTTAGAAAATGATGACCATGTCTATAAATGTAATCTTTAGAGTGCTGGCATGGAGATATGCAAGAGCTGTGAACTGGTGTGAAAGCTGAAATACCTAGAGGGACTAATAAGTCCCTACGGGGACCCCAGTTCCTTAAATGGCTGCAAAGGATAATTGCAGAGAACTACAACAGGACTGAATCAATGCCATTTTCCCTGGGAAAAAAAAAAAAAAAAATTATTGCTGCCTCTGATTACTTTATGCTGAAAAGACTGGCTGTTTTCTCCCTCCCTCCCCCAGCTCAAAAGTCAACTGCAAGCCACTAGAAATATGTCCAGAAAGATTATGGTGCAGCTGAAAGCCAGAAGCATATGAAAGTATATATTTACCGGTGCTGTGTCAGATAACATCTGAGAGGAGAGGAAAAAGGGATTCAGCCCTGCAGTCTTTATTAGCATGTTTGGGCTGTTTAAAGGAGCTATCCAATTGTGTCATTGCTGCCAGGCCTCTAAAACTGTATATATTCGTGATAAAGGAATCTACCTGATCTTGATCACAAGCCTCCAAGCCCTACCCGACTCTCCTGTGACATGCAAACTTACTGCCTTTAAACAGGAATTAGAAAAAAAAAAAAAAGAAATTAATAGGGATGCACCATTACCCATAGCATTATATTGCTCAGGAACAGATGTTAATCAATTTTATGGAATGCTTTAAGTAATATGCAAGCACTTTTGCACAGAACCAGCTGCATAATAGAGATTTCAGCCCAGCAAATACATGAGATAAGCCTTTATCTTGACTGGGAGAGTTACGTCTATTTTGATTAAAACCAGAGAGGTCTGCACGTTCAAACAATTTTATTCCCTTGGAATTATGTTATTACCAGGGTGCTATTACTTATGGTCCTGTGACAAAAGGGAATGGAAATAACCTTGCTCTTGATCATAGTGTTCTCCTTGCGCATATGTTCATGCACATAGCTCATGAAGTACACATGTAGGATGTATGCACCGCCCTCACAGATTCCCGAATAGACAGGAACAACTGTACTCTCTATCCCAGCTGCGCTAGAAGAACAGTGAATTTGGAGAAAGGACTGACCTTACACTCCGTAAGTAATTTTTGCTACACAATCTCCCACGCAGTGCTAACAGAACTTTAAAATCCCACATCATACACAAGTACAAGGAAAAAGGTGCCCCATCTTCTCAGTTTGTATAAAAGTAGCAGTTGTGCCACCGCGCTGGGAGTAATTTTGGTCATTAAACTTCTTGATCCTTGAATGTCATCAGGAGTTACTTAGGTGGCCATCCACTTGCACTTACAAAGTACTGCATTTAACTCTCCATAAAATATGGATTTTATTGCAGCAGTGACAAGACACCTCTCCACAGCTGCTGACCTCTACTGCTAGTGCTTATCTCTTGGCTCAACCTTTTGCATAAGAATACATATATATAGTATACATGCTGTGTATTGGCATCCCCGTTTGTGTGCATGTAGGTGTTATATACATGTGAATATATAAATAGTTCAATCTATCTGACATACAAAGTATGTTACCAGCTCCTTTAGACACATCTACCACATAACCAAATTCAGCACTTTCTTTCTGCAATTATCCAACTTCTGTAAAATGCCTGTACGCCTACCCCCTTTCTTCCACCACCTCCGTCACTCCCCAGCCCATTCCTTTATCAAATAAAAGATTTCACATTTGTCAATTCCTGTAACGTCGCCGGGTCTGCCCCCTCTGCCCCCTTCTTTTTGCTGAGGGAGAGCCTCATTTCAGCTGCGCTCTACATTCAGCTCTGCACTTTGCCTGGGATTTTGCTGCTGGTCCGAAGGGCTTTTGCCCTGTATCCATTTCACAACAACTAGGCAAGAAACCTAGACGGTTTTTTTTTTATTATTATTTTCTATATATTTATCACGCTTCTCCTTTTATTATTATCATTGCTGTTCTTCTTCCTATTATTATTATTCCTTTCCAAACACACACGACCCTCCTCCTGCTCTCACCACCTCCCCTCGACCGAAGCGCCTCGCTGGCGATTAACAGTTCCCAGGAAAACGCCGCATCCCTTCACCTGACTCAAAATGACAGCAAAGGTGGTCCCCTCTGGAGCCCCGGGGGGTGGGGTGGGGGGGCGACACCCCTGCACGGCGGTGGGGTGCGGAGCCCTCTGCAAGCCAGCTGCCAACTTTGCAAAATAAGTACTTGGCTCCCCCGCCCCCCGCCTCCCTTTCTCCCCCCCCCCCCCGCCCCCCCTTAATTAGCATTCCCAATAAGCACGGCAAAAAGAAAAAGAGAAGAAGGCAGCTGCCTGGTGACAGCCGAAACTTGCTCCTAAGGAAGTGCAAAGCCGCATCTCCTTACCGGCAAAGCAGGGGCGACGGGGCCGAGCCTCGCCCGGGTCGGCGGCGCGGCGGCGGCGCGGCTCCCCGGCCCCTTCTCCCCGCCGCTCAGCCTCCCCGCCTCTCACTGGGGCTCCCGCTCGGCCAGCAGCACTTTTTAACTCCAGCATGCAGGCAGCCCGAGCCGAGGGGGCTCTCTATCTGATTGGTTTCCATTCAGTGCTCCTGATTAATAAAAAAAAAAAAAAAAAAGGGGGGGGGGGGCGGAGGGAAAGGGGGGGGGGGGAAAAAAAAGCCAAACTCCTCCTTCCCTGCCTGCTCCCTGCCTGCCTCCCTGGCAGGCGCACACGCACACACACGCACACAGACCCGCACAAACGCGCACACACACGCGCGCACACACACGCAGTCCCGGCGCTGCGGATGCCGGAGCTGCCGCACTGGGGATGGGGGGGTCGGGAGCGCGGAGCGGACGCGGAGCGGGCGCGGGCGCGGGCGCGGATCGGGCTCCTCCGGGCGGGCAGGGATTTGCAAGTGAATGCGGTGGGAGGGCAGAGGGGGAGGGCTGCGCCACGGAGCCCCCCTTCCCCCCGAGAGCCGCTCCGTGCCTGGGGTGGAGAGCAGGCAGCTCCTTCCCGATCGCTCGGTAGCTATAGCCAACGCAGAATAAAATCGGGGGAAGGGGGGGGGGTGGGTGGATAAAGCGGAGGGAGAGGCACGCTCCTCTGTTGTGGACTGCGTGTTTGTGCTGTGCGGCTGCTCATCCTCGGAGCCGTTTTCAAGTCCTTCTCTTGACACCAGAGACGCACGCCTGGTCCTTTCCCACACTTCCCGGGAACTTCCAGGACTTAATGAATCAAGAATTTCAGCGAATTATTAATGGAGATGACACTTTGTGGGGGTGATGGCACGTGGTGGTTTCTATGTGAATGGGAAGCAGTGGAGGAGGATTTTCCAGGTGCCCGCCTTTGCTCGGGCCCCCTCTTCCCAGAGGGCTCCCCGCTCACGAGGTTATGACTAATCTTAGTGCAGAAAGAACCAAAATCTCGGCTTTTGCCATGGGACTCGTGAAGCCCCTCTGCACATACGCACATTGTACAGCCTTTCCCCCCACCCCCCCAAGTCCAGCCTGAAATTAGGCTTTAGCTGATTTAATCTAAATATTAAAAGACAAGGTGGGAACTGCCTGCCCATTTATTATTTGCCTGACAAGAGTCCACTCCAATTCAGCTGCATGGTGTCCCCCTAAGATTCATGGCAAATGTTGCAAGAAGTGAAGCTTTCTGCCATTTGCCTCTCACATCTCCGCAGTCTTAGGTTTGACCTTTATGATGTACTTTTTCCCCCCGCCAGTCAATTCTAAGCCGTCTTTTCTGTTCCTTTTTTTTTTTCCCTTTTTCTTCCCTTCCTCCTACCCAACTCTCACAATCTCTGCTTGCTGTATGTCTTAAGGATGAGTCTGTGCTGGCTCTAAGCCACCTTTGTGTCCTCCTGTTTCTGGACATTTCAAAGCTTTTAGTATAATTTAAATACTCCAAGCACCAGAAGTTCAGGTAACAATCTTGCTGTTTGTGCTGTGATTTCTACAGTGCTGCAGCACATCTCCACAGCATAGCTGCTATCCCTGAAACTGGTACTGGGCTCCTTAAGGAAGCCTTCAAGCTATTCCCTACAGTCACTGTGTTGGTGGGGTCCCTCTTCAGTGCAACATTGGGCTTTCAAGGACTCTCTATGATACCTACAACAGCCAAAGCAGTGCAAAGAGGCTGGATTCTGCTTTCCATATTTTTTGCGAACTCTATTTAGGCAAATCACCCAGAAAAGCCACTTAGGTACCACTGCCGTTATCTAGCCATTTTAGTCTTTCCACACAGCAGAATTTTTCCAGCCTGCAGATCTTTCTGATTGCTCTTCTTTGAACTTCTTCTAGTTCCCTCTTTTTTTTTTTTTTTTTTTTTTTTTTTTTTGGGCAATGACAGGTCAGGAGCTCAGTGAGTATTTGCAGAGTATTCCCATGAGAGCCTTCTGGACACAGTCTCTCTCTCCTTTATGACAGACAGCATTTGCAGGCTTTCTTTTGCCCTGCCATATTGCATTGTCAATGTCTGATTCACTGCCCACTCTGACCCTGAGGTCTCCTTGGGCATTATTCATTCTGGTTAGCTCTAATAAGGCTGCTTTAGGCTATTCTTTTTTTTTTTTTTTTTTTTTTTTTGGCATTATTTCCTCAGATGGGACAGGGTTATTTATGTCCAAGATTGATTTCTCTATTTTTGTCAAAAAGGAAAATTTAGTGCAGAAATTGTTGTGTTCTTCAGAGCATGTACATGAGATTTTTATCTTATTGTTAATGATATGAATTTGTGGTTGACCATTTTAAGTCCACAGCTGTGTGAAGAAGCATTTTTTCCATTTTTGACAGATGTCGTCAAGAGGACGCTCTTCTCCTCAACCCTCTTCTGTTGACAGCTATAAAGATATTAGAATACCCAGACTAGATCAGGACATTAGCCCATGAGGTGTCCTGTACCTGACACATTAGCTGAGTGAAAGGCTCAGCTAGGCTTTGAAAATTAATCAGGATCAGCATTGGTTGAAATCAGCTGCCCTGTCATGAGGTGGAGAATTTTAAAAGATTCAAAGAAGGACTGAATATTGATGAGTCTAGCTAAGACTAGTTCCTGAAGCAATCTAAAATTTGGAAATTGGGATGAGTAGTCCATGTAAAATGGACTCACACCTGTCTTGTCTGTGACTCTTCTCTGAAGCAAGTATTCCTGCCCATGGACCGACACAGCACTGAAATAGCCAGAACAAAGATCCAAAGTGGCAACTTCTGCCGCTGTGGTCTCTGTGGAATGCTCAAACCCTTCAGACTGTGACCAAAATGTCTGTGCATCTCAGCCATCAGCACAAAAACAAAATACAGCATAAGCTAGGAATATGTGATGGTTTTCTCTAAGCTATTCAGGAGGAATCCTGTTTCCAAGCCATGGAAGATGCCTATGTGGGATTTAAGGACTAAGAAGAAAAATCCTGAAGCTGGTGAAAAGCCACCTATGGTTCACTACAAGCTGCAGTATCTATGAAACAATTGGAAGGTCTCACTTCGTAACTCCTCATATGAATCAGACACTTCAGAGTTTTCCCAGCCCTGCTTATTCTCCAAAAATGTGGAGGGACCTTATTCTGAATTTATAAGGGAGAAACCTCAGTCTAAGAGAAATTTTCTTCACTCTTTGGGGCAGGGAGACACAGGGAGACAGAGGGAGAGAGAGGGAGACAGAAAACATTCAAAAAAATAAGCTTATGACTACAGGTTCACATCATTGTGGCAGAAGGGAAAAAATTTACATTGAACCTGGTAGGCAGTCAGATGATGCCAAAATTTTTGAGGTAGAATAAATTAGTAACTTGTTGTCACATCATTGTGGATGCTACGCATGGTCACTATCCAGATCTTTAAAAACTCACAGTTTTACACTTTGGACCTTCTGTGATAATGAATTCCACAGGTGAACTGCATACAGCATAAATGTATCTTTGTTTCTTTGTTTGCTTTATATTGATAGCCTTTTAACTTCAGTGTCAGTTTCATGTTAAGTATCAAGAGAATAATGAGCTCCTGGATAGTTTTAACCACATTCTTCATTTATTCTTGCTAATATAATTCAAATTGTTTTGATTTTCGCTTGCCCAAGCTTGAATGACAGGTCTTCTAAGTCTCTAAACCCAGTGCTGTAGCTCCATGTACAGCAACGAAGGATTAGCCAGGCAGTTGTAAGGGGCTGAGGTAATGTGTTGCAATCTACCATTACTCAAACTCATAGCACTGAAAGTGTCCCCTTGTGGTTTCCGAGTCCTCATCTGTTGCAAACACAGAAGAAACAGGTTAGCTCCAAACACTTTCCCATCTTCTCCTGTTCATACCCCTGGTCTGCTGCACCACTGGAGGAGTGATGGTTTGCCAGATGGATCCCAGTGATTGCATGCAAGCCAGCACCGCATATTTGTTCCTCTTCTCTGTTCCTTCTTTGTTCTTTGTTGATGTCCTGCTTCCAATAAGGACCCCAAAACTGGAGAGAGGTTATTCCAGCAACTCTGAATGCCTTATTTGAGTTTGTTAGATGTTTTAGCCCCTTCTAGTAGCGGTGAATAAAAGTAGGTGGTGGCTTGATCGGTTGCTTCCTAAGCAACATGAGGAGCTACTCCATTTATGCCTATTCCATAGATATTTTAAGGTGAAAAAGATCCCTGTTGCGAGGTACAAAAGAACAAAGAAGCAGAATTTGCATCAGAGCTTGCTGATTTTGTGGAAACATTATGAAACCTGCCTAGCTTTTCTTAGCTTGCTGTCTGAACCTCTCATCTGCCTCCCAAGTAAGGAACCTGGAGCTGAAAATTCTTGCAGTTTCATGGCTTCTTGAGTGTCTTTCTCCATTTCAGTGGTGAAAGGCAGGAAATTAAGGTAATTAGAAAATAGTAATAACATTTTTGGTTTATCCTTGAGATGGTTGCATTTATTCATTCACAGTGTAGCTCCTCTTAACAATCTGGATCTTCTGTCTTCTTGTCCTAGCTGAAGCTGATACTTTATTTTAAAAAGTGTTCTGGAAATTCAATCTTATAGTCAGCTATGATGCTAGCTATTTGCCCTGTGTCCATCTGAACTGTTCAAAACAGCACCATTTTTCTTTTAGAAATAGCTATTATTCTGAATTGAATAATCCTGACCATTGTGGCCCTCCCCCGATGTTTCCTCTGGCGTCTAGTCCATGTCTTTTTTGCCTACGGATGGCAAAACCAATCTCATATTGAGTTAAACTCATACTGAAACAGATATTTTCAAAGCTGTCATACACCTCTGAATTTCTTACCTCTCCTAATTCCAGTGGTATTGAAATTTCACAAGAACAGCTGTCGTTATGTTGCTTCTGGAGTCAGTAATTACAGAATTGGGTTGTGAAAGTAACATGCTAAAGGGTGGCAGATAAGTTTCCCATACATCTACTTTAGGTGTGTTCAGCTGAACTGAACCTTTGCACTTCAGGGTTCACCCCTCACTCATTGCAAACTACAAGAAAACTCCCTGGGTTTTTTAACTTTAAGAGTTAAGAAACTCTTAACTGCTGTTAAGAATGACAGTAAGGGAGTCCTTCGCCTCTACATTACCAATGTGTCTGATTGATCATTCCTGACAGAAACATAAAAATGTGAGCATAACAAATAAGACATGTAAATAGCAGCTAATGCCTTGGGAGTTTCATTGCCTCAACAGGTACATGAAGTTATAATTGCTCTAATCAGCACTCCCACAAGCAGTTAGCACTTCTACTTGCCATAGAAGGGGCCCGAAAAGACAGAAATGTCTTCCGTTCAAAACACCATAGAGATCAAAAACATCAAAACAGGTATGGTCTTTAAAACCAAAAGCTTACATTGTTAGGATAAGTGAGGAGCCAACACGCATCTGCGTGCATGGGATAACAGCAAATGGAAAATCAGATTCTATCCCTCTAGCTGAATAATCATTATACAATAAAATCGGTTCATGGCCAAATTTCACTGTAAGTCATTCGGCTACAGTCAGAATCTTGATAGCTTCCCTGTAACTGATAAGAAATGTTATCAGTGATCCTCTGACGCTGTTGTTGTAGGAGTTGTTAGTCATGGGCACTAGTCAGAATCTGTAGATGTTACTCTTGTCCATGTGTGATGTTATTGCAGTAGAATTAGAAGGCAATGCAATTTTGCCAGCTCTGTCATAGTTTTGGGTGCTTTAGGAATATATTACAAAATGCACATAAATATCTTTAAAAAAATGTTTCATTTTCTGAAAAAAACTCCCTTTAATTTATTGCAGAACCCGCAGAACTCTTTTTCAGGGTTGCATTTGATATCAAAACGCCCCACTTTGGCCTTGAAACCTATTATTTATCTGTGTGAAGCTAACATTCTTACCAGTCCCCTGTCTGTTTGTATCCATCGATTCTCTCTTATCTTACGGTTTAAATTTTCTGTGTAAGTTACCATGGTTTAACCAGTTCCTCCTCACTGCCTGAGCCACAGTAACTGTCTGTGTGTACTCTCACATGGTAGAGAACACTATGTAATTTGACTTTGTCAATCCCTTTTCACTGTGGACTAGGCTAAAAAGAATTATCTTCCATTTGTTCCTGGCTAAGAGTGCCTATATGAACAGTTACTAAGCTTCAGCTGATGTAGACTACTCGCTGTGCAGTAATAACTTGCTTGTGAGTCTGACATGAACATACTTTATATTTTAATAACCTCTGGAGAATTGTCTGTCTTTTCTGCCTGTGCTTGCACAGCACCTAGCACAATGGGAGAAAAAGCACTAAAAAAGCCATGCAAATAATTAATCCATCAAAATAGCAGTGTATTTTTCAGTAGTACACACATGCTCATATCCACTCTCAGACTTCCTGGCCCAGAGGGTTTGTCACCTAAATAGAGCTGAAAGACAAATGCTGAAAAGGAAAAGGAAGAGATGAAGTGAGTTAAGCTTCACACAGCAGGTCGGTTTAGATCTGGGGATAAAGTCCAGACCTGATTCCTACTCTACTCTAGTTCACACCCGTGTCTTATCCTCTTATTCACAATGCCTGCCACGTCTGGTTCCTACCAAAGGTTTCAATCCAGGCATATCTTTCTCATTTCTCAGATAAGTATTGCTGAGAACCACAGGTCACTCCTTCCCCCCAGCTGATCAGTTCCTCCTTCTCAGGATTATGATTTAGTCCAAGTCTTCATCTTTCCTGATAACACTATTGATGCATATACCCGTCTGCATGTTAGGTTACATCATCTACACAGGGAATTACAATAATTTTTGAGTAGTTTTTTAAAAAGTGGTGATTTGCTTTCCCCCATCTCCTCCACTTCTTGATTGATATAGTCCCAAGTGTATTCCTTGCATGGCCGCAATGATCTATGGGGTTACAGTCAGGCTTGAATTCTGCAACACACACACCTAAGGTTGCAAATCTGCATTACATTTTTCTTAACAAAGTGGTTTAAGTAATTTTCCACCCCTCTACCTGTGGGCTAGTCACTCCCACCTCTGCCCCAGCTCACCTCTCTCCAGAGTTTTGTCATCAAAACCATCTGTGGGATGTGCTGTAACCTGGTCACAGAAATTGATGTGGTTAAAAATGATTGTTGCCGAGTTAGTATAACTTAGATCGTTTGAGTCACCTGTGGTAGTGGTACATCTGAGGGAATGGTGAACTACTGCACCTCAGTGTATGTGCAGGGGAGTGGTGGTTGGGGGAAACTTCTTAAATGACTATGTCATTGGAAAAAAATGTACTGTCACATTACACATTAAAAGATACATTCCCTTTTCAGGAGAAATTATACTGTAGCATAGTAATAAAAATGTTGAAAGCTCCACAGGACATTTGTGAAAGATATTTCTCTAGCTATATACAGAATTTGCAAAGTGAGCTAGAGTATTAGCATTTACTTGAGCTAATCAGCAAATCTGCTACCTGTCTTTCTACTTGCCAGCTGATATTGCCATCCAAGAAAAAATAGACACTCTTTACACTACAGCTTTGTGGGTTCTCTGTATGCCACCCATTTTATCTAAGCAATATAAATTGATGTTCATGGTGTTTGCCTGAAGGCAGGGAGCTAGTGAAGTTCTTGATTAAATTTCACGTGGGCCATTTTATACTTCCCCCCAATATGTCATATTTTTTTTACTTCCTTCTTTTTGGGATTCCTCTCAACTGCTTCCTCACAAAAGTGTTCATCTGAAGAGTGGAAATTGCAGCTTCTTGTGCCTAGCTTTAAAGCTGCCAGGTGGGTTAGTCATTAGAGACCTCTTTGTCATCCCAGTTTTTGGAGTCCAGTGACCAGAATGTTTTAATAACTTTCTTGTCCCTGGCTCCTGTGGACGTAAAAGTCGTATTAATGTAGGAGAGTGACACTCATCTAAGTCTGCATCTTAAGAAGGCAGGGGTATTTTGAATCTAAGTGGCCACCTAAATTCCAAATGAAGGTGTGATTGCAGCTGAAAGGGTGGGAATGCCTGTGCAGTGTTTGTAAATGCATACACTTTTCCTAGGAGTCTACAGCATTTTTAAAAGCTCACCTGCTTCCATGCTGGTTGCTTGTAACCCCTCATCCCAGTCCTTCAGGGTTATTTATATGGTTGCCCAGTCATCTTGTACCCTCTATCCTCCAAACCATGGCCCTTTTAGGAAACTTGTAGAAACCAGGAGGCAAATCCTTGGCAGAATTTTTTGTGACTCCCTTAATATGGAGTTGTACAACTATACCTATGGGTGACATTAGGAGTATGGTCCCTAAAGATGTGGCATCTCGCTACAGGTTACCATGAAGTGCAAAGAAAATATTGAAATTTCATAATGCGGGTTGCTACTCAGCTAGGCATTAACATATTTTTTGGTCTTTTTGCCTTAAATGAAGAGAAACATTCTCTCCGCTGTAAAGGATTTCCAGTCAGAAGGAGAAGCAGCAACCTTTTATTTTGCATTTAATGAGAATAGCCCCCACTAGAAAAGAGCATATTTTCAGGACCTTTCTTATTTACTTTCTCAATTAGTAGCAAACTGTGATAGTAATTCACAAGAGAATTAACACACCGGCTTCTGCATTTCACTGTCTCCTCTTCCTGTAGCTATTTTAGGAACTGCAACACTGTGGGATATACCTAGTTCCTGCTAATAGGTACTATACTGAAAAAGAGAGAGCTAAGCATCCTCTACTTGATCCTCTTTCCAATTTCTTATTCAGTGGGCCTTCTAGCAGGGTGGGAAACATTTTAGCAGGAATTAGAGCAATGCAAGTGGGCTTTTGTAAGAAAAGACCATCTTGTAGTTGAATGAAAATAAGGAGACTAGCAAGCATCCATGATAAAACAGGGGAAGGCACTAGCTGCTCTGGGATTCCTGTTGGAAATGTTAGTTTATTGACCTAGGTTGTAGCTCTGCAAATTAATTGGAAACAGACTGGACTTTGGGCACCTGAGTAGTCCCCCCAAGGCTGAAATGACTGTCTTGTGGTCTCATTGAATCAGGGCTTGAGGTGTTATGGGAATTAGCACTACAGTAAGCCCCCTGTGGACGATGAAGAGTTAAAAAATCCCGTTTACATGTTCTCTTTGAATTGGGTGAAGAAATATTTCCTGAATCCAAAGGCTTTTTTTCACACTTGAAATACCTTATAGCCCTTTTGAATATTTTTGTAGTGCTTAACATTAGCATCTCTCACACAGTTTACATTACTTTGACTTATGGAGGTCCCACTGTGGAGGATTGGGAAAAACTAAAGTTCTGTATTAGTAAGCCCATGACAGAAAAAGAGGCAATTATCTCTTCCTTTAAAAGCTCCAAAGTGTAATTCTTGCAATTAATTCCTACAAGGTTCAGAGAATCTAGGCTGGATTTGGTTTGTGGTAGATATTGACATTCTCTTTGGATGAGCTATATATTTATATATAAGAACAGTGATTTCAATAACAATAATCTACTTAAATTTGTAAATCAAATAGACCCTATGGGGCGTCTGATGTAAATTAGTGAACTGTTGTTAGAGGTCCAGCTGAGTATCTGATGCTATGGATAAAAATATGTTACTTGGCATATCTTTGACTCAAGAAAAAATATTATATAAGTCTCTTTCTTGCTAGAATTAATTCTCTCTTCTGTTTTCTCCCATATGACTAGTTATGTATTAGCTAAACACCACAGTAGGGAAAATACCCAACAACTATTTTGAGGTATAAAACCAGCCTAATATAACACATCCAATAGGAACATAACCCATAGGAGCTGTTGGGGTGGGGCCTTAGGAAAGAGCCATAATTTATAATTGGCCACCGTTTGTCTGACAAAAGAGAGAAATTCTGAGTTCAAAAGGGACTTCAAAATGTGAACCTGTCAGAGTGTGTGCATTGTATTTGCTTTGGATGGTGCATTAACATCTCGAGCAAAGCTTATGCTATTTTGAGTGATGGAGGTCCTACTGTGTAGGGCTGGGGAAAAAAAAATCGAGTTCTGTATTAGTAAGCATGTGACTGGAAAAAAAAAAAGGCAATTATCTCTTTCTTTAAGAGCTACAAAGTACAGCAGTGGTAGCTTCTGACAAGAGTAAACTAGATGTACACAGCTTAAAGGTAAACTGAGGACATGCAGATGAAAAGTTCAGACCTCTCTTCCTTCCCCCCTCCTTTCCTCACCCACCCTTGTGATCTCTTTGCTACAGTTTGAGAGAAAATCTGGGGCACTTGCTTCTTTTATTTCTTCCAGGTTGTTATTTTATCTTCATTTTTGGTAGAGCGGTAATGATATCCAGTGGCTGCTTAGATGAATCACTGATAGATATTCCTTAGGGATATTCCAGAAAAATGCATCCCAGCCAGGACTTATTTCCTAAGTCACAGCATGAATTTGAAACCTATACAGTCTGCCAACAGTAATCAGCTCCTGTCACTGGTCAGGTTTACATTATTTTTTCCCTGGCACTCTTCTTCAACCCTTCTATTTTCTCCACCCCTACCAGCAATTAAAGGCTGCAACGAATCTCTTAGGTGCGTAAGAAGGCGAGAACACACACAGGATCCTTTCTTACCTTTGCATTTTATCTCCAGAATTTTACAGCTTTTTTTCTCCCTTTGCAATCACTAGCTTATGCTGGCTTGGTTTCGGATTTACAAGATAACTTACATTTCTTTTCTTGGGTCCTCTGCAAGAGGAAAACTGGCTATACATTTCTCCTCTTGGAAATCTGCAAGGAGTAGAGGCGTAATCAACAGAAAAGGAAAGGATCGGGAATATTATAGTGAAAAGACAGGTGAGCTCTATCCAGGGATCTGAAATCTTGAAATGAAAAATGACATGTGCAAAGGATCCATATCAGTTAAGGATGTAAACGCGGTGGCTGTATTCAGTGGTTGCTTCTGAAAGTGCGAAGTAAACTCCCCAAAGTGCAGGTTGCGTCATGAAATGACCTAATGGCTAAGGAGGAAGTTTGTCCTCTTACTTCTGAGCCAGTCATTTGAATTCGGACCACGCAGGTAGCAACCAGGGTTGATCTGAAACTGGGAACCGCTTGCTGCAGAAGCTGCTCCAGACATGTTACAACATCTCTCTGCAAAACCTTCTGGCTGTGATGTTACCTTTTATGGAAAAGATCTTCTCCCAGTACGGCTTTTGGAGTGGCAGAGCACATCAGCTCTCCCTCCTCAAGGCCTTTCCAGTTGGCCTTCGCTGGTTGCATCAGCTGCCTGTTAGAAAGCAATCTATCGCTGTTTTTACGCTGTTACACAGTGGGCAAATTTCTAAAGAAAAAAGCCTTTAGAACTAGACAAAAATAATTTCCCAAACTTGCATGCCAATTTATCTGTTACTGTAGCAGTACCAAGAGCTCCGGTGGCCGAGGTGATGTGATGGAGGGCAAATGCTGCTGGCTTCTGTGTGTGCGCCTGTGCTGCTGCCGCAGCCACTGCTGGCACAGGGCTCGGGCACCAGGTGTGAGGTGCAGGAAGGCAGCGAGGCTGCCTTCACACCAGCGTCGCCTCGTCTGTAGTTCCGCGCTCCTGAAGAGTGGATCTGGGCAGCTGGTTCGCTACACCACAGGCATCTGGCTCAGAACAGGCTCACAGTTGCATATTTTTTGTTGTTGTTGTTGAACCACAGCATAGATTCACAGTAATGGATGATGGTGTGTTGGTACAGCGGCTGCATATTTGCTATAGGGCAACAGACAACTGCTGGTACAGCCAACTGGTAAAAAAATCACTTGTCACGGCTGGCAGAGTGAGTTAATAACTGGTAGGGTTTCTACATCCAGGAGCTATGATGAACTCTGAAACCAAAGGCACTATATTGGCAAAACACAGCCTTATTATCTGGGGGATTCTTGGTAAAAGGCATCCAGCTTCTAGGGCTGCAGAGGCTGAGGAGGGTGCAATTGCATGCTACATTTGGGGAGAATGCTTGGGAAGTGCTGAAGACTGCATTGCAGTTCACTATCCCAAGTCCCCTAGCTGTGCTGACACAGCTTGATGAGAGCTGAACCAGTGAGCTAGGTCACTGGAGTTATTTTGCTGTTAGTTTTCAGGGTTACTTTCAACTCCAAGCATTTGAGAGATCTGGTTTACAGAGCAGGCAGATAAACTGTTTTCTTGGTGCATCAGGGAAGGTAAGACTGCAGTGTGAGGTGAGAGGCAGAGTTGGTAACTACGCTGACCCAACCACTCTGTTTTGAGCTCTCTGGCAATCCCTCCCTGTCAGAGTTGAAGAATATGGTGTATATTTTGCAGCCTTGCTCCCAGAGGTATGTGTATCTTGGGAACAGCGTACTATTAAACTGGCACTTCTCACTGTACAGTCTTCATCTTAAAATAGACAAAGCAGACTAAAAGATATTTGTTTACAGTAAAACAAAAGCTCTAGATGAAGCAAATTAGTCTTGTGGTATTTCATTTCTGATTCAGGCTCATCTATGACTCTTCTTGTTTCTCTGCAATTAAAAGAGCATGTAACTGCACGTAAACATTTAGCCTAGTCAGACTTGGGTGCCAAACTTCTCTTGCTTTTCAGTGGCATTTGAGTGCTATTCTGTTATTTCTTCCTTTAAAAGCAACCCCAAGATTTAGGGTGGGGTTTGTTCTTTTTTTCCTTTTTTTTTTGGTGCCTAGTTTTTATGTTGTAGGGATCAAGTAAATATTATACAATACTCCCACTAGTATTGCAATATAAACTCCATGTAGTATTGCCACTTGTGTAGCAAAAATCCCACTCTCTTACACATAAAATTTTTACCAGATCCTAGCTAACTAGTGTATTTGCAGGGTGCCATGTCATGATCAAAAACTTATGTTATTATCTCTGTAGGAAAGCCCCAGTGAGGTCACATTACATTACCCCCTGCTGGGGATTTTCTCTCTCATGTCTTCTGCTTGGGGCTAAAAAGATTGTAAGCTGGGTGTTCAGTGTCCCACAGAATTAGCCAAAATGCCAGACTAGAAAGCAGTGATTTCTGCTTATTTTTAATCAATTTTGTACCAATTTGGTTCATCATCCTTTCAACAAGAGAATTGTTTATCCCATTTCTGTTACTAGATCTCAAATTAGTATCTTCCAGGGGAGGCACAGAAGCTAATTGGAATAATAAATGTACTCACATTTGCTCATATATTTTAGCATACTACAATTCAGATAGCATGCATATGAATAGTATTTAATAAAAGTTTACCTAATGGGACATATACTAAAATGATACTTTTTTTAACGGATCTAGCTATAGTGATGCGATTTCTCATGTTGTATTTTCCTCTGTCTTTCTAGGCCTTTATACTGCTGATGAGCAGAAGGCAGTGGAGGTAAGGTCACTTTTCTTTTCCTGTATCACTGTCATCAGCAGCAACTGATGTAGCTGCAACAGAAATAATACTATTCTTGTTTGTTCTCTCCTCTGAAACCACAGAGAAACTCTTCTGAACGTTAACAAAAGGCTCAAAGTGTCTGTCTGGTATGTACAGAAAGGCCTCTGTCATCCTGTTTCCTCCTCCTTAATATTGAAAGTAGCTGCCAGAATCATAAGCCCAGCATGGTGGCAGTCGCCTTGCACAGTGGCTCCATTTATTTTGTTTGCATGGAGCTTTGAAGTCAGATCCTCATTGTCTTTTAATCAGGAGAAACTCATTGACTTTCTAGACTTCGCCTTCAAACACCAAGTTATCCAAGATGTGGAATCAAAGACATAGTGTGGAGTAGGAAAAAGCTGAAAAACACAGTTGTGATGTTTCCTAATGGGACATTTGGATAACTAGAAAGTTGAGAAGTAGACAAATATCCTTTTTCTTTCCTCCTCAGTGCTTTGTCCCCTTCTACTGTGTAGGTGGTAGATACATTGCTAGCCATCCATACCCATGATGTATCATTGTGGCCAACGAGGTGTCCTTCGGCTGCAAAACACTCTTGTGTTACTAGCTTTCTAATCACAGAAAACAAAATTGTCATGACTCTTCTGTAGTGGAGAACAAATTTTTTTCTTTCTGTCTTTCCATATTACCTTACCACAATCTGTATTCAGAAATATGTACTTTCTCTGGAACAGACTCACTGATCAGGAGCAAATCCATCTCACTGCTTTGTATCCATTAATTCCTACTGATGTTGTATAGATGCCTTCAAATCTAAAAAAAAACCAAACAACTCAACCCAAGCTCAGGCTCACTTTGTAAATATAGTCACCATATTTCCTTTATTTACAGTTTTTATTGTAGTTTGAAAGACTATCGCCCGCATCAGTTATCACCAATCCCATTATTGCAGATCAGGGCTCTGCCCCCTTAATATGCTCATGGGAGACTACCTGTGTACTGTTTTGCTTTCCTTTTTTTCATCTCCACCTATGAATTGAAACAAAATTCAAGTGTACAAACATGTTCTTCTGATATTGGTATGTATGAGCAGAATTAATGACTGGCCTGGTGAAATGAGGGGACAGCAGCAAGTGTTTTGTACTTGGACTTCAGCAAGGCCTGTGACAATGTATCCCTTCAGATCCTCCTAGGGAAACTGTCAATGTACAGGGTTGATGAGCAGTGAGGTGGATTGAAAACTGGCTGAACAGACAGGCCCCGAGGGTAGTGATCAAGGGAACAAAGTCTAGTTGGAGGCTGGTAACTAGAGGTGCAGCTCAGGGGTAAATACTGGGTCCAGTCCTGTTTAACATCTTCATTAGTGATCTGGATAGTGGGGCAGAGTGTACCCTTGGCAAGTTTGCTGATGACACAAGTTGGGAGGAGTGGCTGAAAGGACAGAGGGTTGTGCTGGAAATGGAGAAATGTTTCCTCTGTTCCCCTGTCTGAGGAATCAGGCTGTAGGCTGCCAGCTGGATTATACTGTAGAGTGAGCTGAACAATGCAATCTTCTTTTTTTTTTTTTTATACAGCTCTATCATTTCCAGCCATAAATTTAAATGGAAAGTTTCAGGATAGGAGACTGCTAAAAGTGAGGTGGTTTGAAAGTTATTGACTGAAGTAAAAGGAATTGTGAACTAAACAGAGATCTCAATTGTGAAAAAGAAAAGCTGTCTATTTAATTATTTGCATGGGTAATATCATAATAATATCTGAGCACTTTACGGGTATTATGAATTTTCTCAGTTCACTGTAGCTTCATCAGTAGAAGTTCATGTTCTGTTCTGAAGTGGGAGCAGTACCAAGCTCACGAAAGGTGTGCAGCACTTCTGCCACTGAACTATGTATGAATTTTGCCATCTGTGGGAGTTGGCTGTTGCTCCCAACATTATGAGAGTATTAGCTGACAGCCACATACGAGTAGGGATGATGGGACAAAAAGAGTATGAAAATAATCCACGAGCATTTATAATATTTTCATTCCTCTTCTCAACAAAGTCGCTGCAACTGTGCCTTAGAGCCCCGTAGGATCCGCATCTGGACTACAAAAGCAGGGATATGGAGCATTTGCTTTATGTTAGGTCACGGTCCTGTAGGAAGAGACTTATGGGCCAGAGGAAACCCTTGGTGTGGGGGAGAACAGGAGACTGCTGCTTTCCCGTGAGCAACTGAGGCTCTTCAGGGAGAGGAGACTCTGGAGGATGGGGCAGGTACAAGGGGCTGGGACACTCCTGAAGAGGAGCAGGGGCAAACACACTGCCAGGCCTCAGAGGTGGCAGAAGGAAAAAGAGGATCAGAGGCCATGGTATAGCACCTTCTGCATTTCTGAATGGATGGACTGAAAGCAAGACTGGAGTCACGGAGCTCTTTTTAAGGACACAGTCAATGGGATGGAGAATTGACTATAGCCCCCTTTTATTTCTCTTCTGCCTCACCAGTTCTTTTGGTAACTGCACTTGACAAGTTCAAATTTATGCCAGGTTTCCTGCATTTTAGAAAGTTATTTGTCTTAGTTTATACTCCAATAAAAATTAGGCTTTAAGCTTACAGAGCATTTTGATGTTGGAGGGAGTTCACCTCAAGTTAAACATATAGGTAGAGCACACTCAATATGGGTTCCCTCCTTTTTTTTCACACTGTAGGTATTTAAAACAAACTGTTCTATAAACTACAGTAGCATGGATAAAAACAGGAAAAAAGAAAAAAATTTGAAGCAAATTGCATAGGAGCAATACAAGTTTGTGAGCACTCCTATAATGAGAACAACTGCTTCCCGATAAATTGTTCTGTGCAAACTGTTACTTCTGTACATGTCTGTCACTTTGTAATGGTTCAGAAACTGCTGGACTTTCATCCAGGAAGCAATTTCCTTTCTGTTTGTGTGCTTTTTCCCTACATTATGTGTTCAAGTTCTTCGAACCAAGTAAACCCTGGGTACCAAAATATTATGCATCAGAAGAGAGAAAAGGTGAAAAGTGTTCAAACACTCACTGCTCCCAGTGGTTTCAAACGCAGAAACAACAAGCAGTTGAGAGGGAGAGGGAAAAGGCACTGGTGGTGGAGATGGAAGGATGTAGTGGGTTGTCTGTCAGTGCCACTGGAGGCTAGAAGGCACCACTGCTGCTGTTTCTGCAATGCTGCTGCAGGCGTGCAGATTTCAAGTGTCTGCAGGTACATTTAATATAGAGTGTTGCCACCTTAGCTGAACTGAATATCGAGAACCCAGAGCACGTGGGAAGCATAGTTTGCTGAAGCTGATCCGGTTCTGTATTCCTAGCTCATCATATGCAGACTGGCCCGTGGGGGGGGCTACACGTGCTGCAGTCACACATCTCAGTATTGCCAAGCTCTGCAAGGAGGACTTAGAGAATGGTTGAGAGATAGACAGGATGAAAGTATGTGGATTTATATTCAGACTTTATTCAGGACTTCTAGTCCACTAGCACTGTTGTATTGACTACATCTGATACATTATCAGAAAGGGACTAGTTTGGCTTGGAATCAATTCAGTGTGGATGAATAACCTATGCTGTCCTCCATGTTATTGTGTCAAGTTTATTATGTCTGGCATCCATACTTGTTGGGTGGAAGCTAGATTAAGTATCTCCATACTTCAGTGTCAAGCCATATTTGAAGCTCCTCCAATGACAAGGGGAGGGATTTCAGTGGACCAAGTCCTTGCTATGCAATGAGCAGTGTAGGGGCCCAACACTAGCCATGTTATTTGGTATCAACAAAATCCAAAAGCTTTATAAGCATCTTCTAGGAATTTTTTTTTTAAAGAGTCGTTCAGAAGACTGTGTTTTGAACTAGTTACAAAGGCATCATAATGCTACCTCGGATCTGGGAATCTTAACTGCTGTTTCTCATATGGTAGTTATAGTCTCTTTAAAAAAGACATATGGAGATTTCCCTGGTCTGGAAGGAAGGTGGTCCGAGAGTACTGGAAGCAAGCCTTCTTTCCTAGGAGTGGGTGATTTGAGGTTGGAGAACTGTATCTTATGGTTAGGTCACAGCCTTTCAGTGATCCTTTCAGTAGTAGGATCTCCTTACTCTGTAACCTCTTTTCATCAAGCTTACAGGAAATGAAGACTTTTCCAGCCTCTGTCCTTCTGTCTAAATTTGGCCAATGATTTCAAAAGTCATGGTGAGGAAAAGATCTTAGAGAGATGAATAACCACACAAACAGCAAAATCACACTGGAAAACAATTTTAAAAACAATACCACACTACATTAAAAACATTGCCAGCCACGGCTGGCTTCATTTGTGGAGCATAGTAATGGAGTTGCCTGAACATTGATCTGTCTGGGCAACAGTTTCACTGAAGTAGGATTTTATGCATTTTTAGGGAGATAGAGCTCATTTATATGTGATTGGTATGGTAACTGAGGCATTTGTTTTAAATTTCCAGAAACTGTAATTCCTAGACATATAAATTCGCCAGACAGTCAGCATAGCTATTGGAAATCCCATGAAAGGCTAGCTCTTTTTCTATCCAGGAAAGAACTGTTCAACAGTTTGGACACTGAGCTTTGTGAGCTCAAGAATTGAGTCTATGCCAGGTCCAGACAAGTAGCCTGTTGCTGCTGTCATTTTATATGGTCAGCTTTAACTCTGTCTTGCACTCTCCATGCCCCACAGCTGCTCATTTTAGTGGTACCAGTGCTGACTCAGCAACAGCGGGGATGAAGCAGTCCTGCCTTTCTAACAAGGCAAGTAAGCACGCAGGCAGGAGGAGTGGGTGTAAAGCATCTTAGTCCACTCAAATCAACAGTGCCCACCAAACTGTACACTATTTGGAAATGATGGCAACATCCCAGCCAAATCTAAAGAAAGAATCTAGCAAAAAAGACTCCCAAAGGCTTCTGTGAGTGCTGTGAAATTGTGCTCGTATCAATGAATGGCCTGGGGTGGTCTGTCCAGAGCTGACACGTAATGAATCTGACCTGATTTACGTGAATAATTTGAGTAATAACTTCTTCCAACTAACGACTAAGGCTCTGGCAAGAATGATCATGTCATAATTTATCAATGAAATGGGCTTCCAACATGCACAGTCAGCAGGATCTTTTCCTTAGCCTGGGTAACAGATATTGTTACCTCTTGCTCGGTCAGAGGTGAGATATTGCTCTTTTGGCCTCATTAAGCTTATCGGAGAGCCTGAGGGTTATTTAGTTAGAGTTTAAATAAAACTCAACTGGAAATCCATTGCTGCTTTGGGACTTACCATTTTTCTCACAGTTAGGTCTATTTCTGTGAAATGCAGTCAGGTTCCCAGGTGTTCTTTCCAGGCTCTTTTTTGTATGAAAAACTATGAAGTAATTAACCAAAGCTGACCATAGGTTTTCATTTTAGTCTACGTACTTTGAGTTTATCTATCTGCTTCTCCATGCTCTCTATAATTCTTCATTAAGGCAAAATAAAACATAGTCTATTCATTTTCTATCATGTTTTCTAAGCTATTATCTCATTTGTTTTAGGATTTTTAGTTTGTAGTGTTGGCATGATCTTGGTATAAATTTAAACGTTTCAATTACAGATGCCAATTTTTTAGTAGCCTTTATGAAGATTTTTTTCCTGTTACTGGAGAGTACGCTATAATTCTGTCATATAAGTATTTGCCATGTCTTAGAATAGTGCAGTTGTCAGGGATTCAAAACTATTTAGTTCAATAGTCTCCCATTCATCAGTGCTGGAAGTCAGAAAGGCCGCAACCATAAGAAGGAACTTGGCTTCCCTACCTGCTTGGGAAACTCACCTCCAGAATAAGAGATGTTCAAATTGCTGTTCTTGCAGTCTGATCTTGAAATTGTCTTCATTGCTGCATCATTTGCTATTCCGGCTAACTAGTGATATGTTAGAAGATAATCTCTTCTCAGAGGCTTAAGTAAGACCCCAAAGAGAAAAGGTTTTCTTTCTGATAGTAGAACGTGTAAGCCTCCTTGTGTCTACCTGGTTGCTTTATTTGGCTCATATAGTACAATAAATGTTTGAGGTCTTTATTTCTCCCTGATCAAGCAACAGTTTCTGATCCTGAAGACATGTGTTGGCACTGCGGCTCCAAAGACGCAGAGTGATTTGGAGTGTTTCTTTTTACTTCAATCCAGCATGAGAAGTAAAATGTGAATAATGTCTAGTTATGCGTACTTTTCTATGCAAGGCTTCTATGTGCTGGTGGGAAGGACCAGTCTCCTTCATATTTTGCATAGCTCCAATAATTAGGAGATGATGGGATTATGCCAGTAAGCACCATATAAAGCCTAACCACAGGCAGTCTTTAGGGACATGCTCAACAGATGAAAGGAAAACAATGGTTGAAAAGAAGACAAACCCAATATTATAGATGGCATTCAGCTATACACTGTGGAGTTTTGCAGGAGTTTTTTTCTTGCATTCAGGATGCAAAATGAACAGCCAGAAGACATGCTTTTGTAGAATAGAATAGAATAGTTTAGGTTGGAAAAGACCTTTAAGATCATCAAGTCCAACCATTAACCTAACCCTGCCATCCCACCACTAAACCATGTCCCCAAGAATCATGTCTACCCGACTTTTAAATGCCGCCAGGGATGGGGACTCGACCACTTCCCTGGGCAGCCCGTTCCAATTCTTGACAACCCTTTCATTGAAAAAAATTTTCCTAATGTCTAACCTAAACCTGCCCTGGAGCAACTTCAGACCACGTCCCCTCGTCCTATTGCTTGTTACTTGTGAGAAGAGACCAACACCCATGGGGCTACACCCTTCTTTCAGGTAGTTGTAGAGGGCGATAAGGTCTCCCCTGAGCCTCCTCTTCTCCAGACTAAACAACCCCAGTTCCCTCAGCTGCTCCTCATCAGACTTGTGCTCCAGACCCCTCACCAGCTTTGTTGTTCTCCTCTGGACATGTTCCAGCAACACAACGTCTTTCCTGTAGTGAGGGGCCCAAAACTGACCACAGTATTCAAGGTGCAGCCTCACCAGTGCAAGTCATTGTGAGCTGTTTCTTCTGACCTCATTAATCATGCAGGCCATAGGACTTTACTAATTGACTTACTTACCACCTGAGCTTGCAAAAAAAAAAAAAAAAGCCTAACAAAAAAACCCTCCTGAAGACATCCCATCCTTACTGAAACATTTCCAGGGATGGAGATTCTACCCTGTAATCCTCCTAACACCCCGATGGTTAATTATTCTCACTGTTAAGAATGTCTGCCTTATGGCTAGCTTGAATTTTGTCTAGTTCTAACTTTCAGACTTTGGTTTTTCTTATGCTTTTGTTTGCTAAGTTGAGATAAAGAAGAGGCATTTATAAAGAGTCCTCAGGTAGTGCTGCCCTGCCTTTGATCAAATCATACCTCCATTTTCTTGTCATTAGGCTAAGAAACGTCACCATAGGGCATGTATTTCAGTGCATTTAATCATCCAAGCATCTCTTCTCAGAACCTTTGTCGATTTATTGTCACCCCACCTGTAGCATGGACATCTGAACAGGACAGTATTCTGGTTTTAGTCTCACACCATGCAAAATACTGATATCTATACCTTAATCTCAGTTGGGATTCTTCTGCTCATTTACCCAACAACAGCACGAAGAACTCAATTCATTTAACAGAGGCTTTTTTCAGAGCTGTATCCTGGAAACTGTTAATGTCTATCACGCAGCTTGCACAGAGTAGCTAGACATTTCATGAGCTATTTAATGGTTTGTATTTTGCTGTGGCCAGTGCCATGAAGAGTATGTATTTGCTTTTCAACACTCTTGGAACAATTCAGTACAGGAATATGTCTTCCTTTTCTAGCTTGCCACATGTTCCAGCTCTCCCGAGCAATTCTTGTACAGTTGTATATTTAGAGTACGTTAGTAGTAGTTATCCTAGGTCCATCACCTTGCAGAAGCTCACAGGTGCTCTTCCTGCTTCCCTCTGAGTGCCATTAATCTCAAAGTCTACTTTAAGGGCTTCGAGCTCGAGATGTCTTCCCTTTTCTAGTCTTCAGGAACACCAGAAATCCTAATGTTATCTTTTCCTTATTTTATAACCTTGCCCTACAAGGTCTTAATTTCTTTGGAAATTTCCCCTGCTTTCCTCCTGTCTTATTAGCTTTAACCTGAAAATGAGACATTTATTCCTCTGACTCAATAACTTACTTTTTATGTCCAAGTTTGTGTGTTTTGGAGTAAGAAATGCAGGTGTAGAAAGATGGCTCTTATGCATTTAACCTCTGTCCTATCAACAGCCAGTCATCTAATCCCCTCTCTATGTTAGCTGAGCTTCAAGACAAGGTAGTGCTTCTTTTAAAGAAGTAGAGTTTTCTAGAGGTGACATCTCCTCTGCCCAGGGGTGTTTGAGACCCTTTTCTTTGGGATGAGAACCATAAGGGAAGACCTTTCTCTTGTTGTGGTAGGTCTGAGGGCTACATGGCATGCAGACCTGGGTCTTTCTTCATCTAGAGGGCTCTGCAGCATCATCTGGGTAGGGACTGTTAATTTCTTGATGAAGAAGAAAGATAATATAAATCAGGCTGAGGGAAGTTAGGCAGGACAATTTCAGTGCACCAGTAACTTGCCTTTCTTCCTCTGCTTTCCATTATGAGTTTTACAAAGCTTCTTTGAACAATCATGGTGCTCTTGGGGAGTATAAAATTGGTCTGGAAATTTCTATGCCTTTTTTTTTTTTTTTGGGGAGGGATTTCTAGTACTTTCTCTTCCAGCTGAGCATAACAGCAGCTTTTGTCTTCGTATGTTGGCATCTTCACTTCTACTCCCAGCTGGAAGTAGCAAACATGCTAGCAAATGAAATTGAACAATAACAAGGACAAAAAGGGGAAAAAATAATAAAATAAAAAGAGTCACAGAGGGTTCATATGTTGTGTTGTGTGTCTTCCTCCTGAGGTGGGTCTTGATCCTGCCAACTGTTCCCCCTGTAAGAAAGTTTATGCCTGTGGGTACTCCTGCTGAGTTCAAAGTTACTCACATGAATAATTGATTGCAGGGTCTGGGACATAGTTTGCAATTCCTTTTTCAAGATAAGTTCATTATCATCAGATCTCATCTTGCTCTGAACATTGCTGGGTTAGGGACAAGTAGGTCGAATGGATATCTGATTTTTTTGTTGCAGGAAGAGAAAGCAAATGGCAACCTGAAATAGTGATTTAATAATAATAATGAAAAAAAAACCCCACCAAACCCTGTCAGTCTTTTGTTAGGGTAGGTTTTTATCAGAGTGGTGAGCTTTGAACAGCTTGTTCAACAAGAGTTCGAGTCCCAGGGGAAGGAGAAGAGCTCAGAAAAGCTTTACGTTTTACAAATGTTTAAGTGGTATTATTCGTGGCATAATGCACTACCCTGTGTGCAGAGCTCTGCTGCTGCATCTTCTGCCATATAATTTTCCAGAAGTCATACATCTCCAAATTTATATTCAAGGTAATCAGTGTAACATAGAGAAATTAAGTAATAATTGAAGTGGATTCTAGCTGCTTCAGCGCAAAAGGTCTTATTTGGACATATTTTTAGCAGTTGGTGTACCACACTGATACAATAACACCAACTCACTGAAGGGAAAGAGGGGGAAAAAAAGCACAGAGTTGTAGAGGATGTGAGAAGGAAGAAAAGAACAAAGAGGACTTTTTTCCAATCAAATGCAAATGGAAATGACCCTAAAGATTCTGGGAACACAGGCTTTCTCCTGACAATGAACATTTTCATGCAGTGAAATCCATTTTGGAGACTCATTAGCAAGTGCTGTGATCTTGCTTATTTTCTATAGCAGTGTCTAGTTCTTTCAAATTGATTAGGAAACCTCTGATGTGAGAGAGTGAATCATGAGCTATTCCAGGTATTTCTGTAATTGGTTATCATGCTTAATTACAAATGTTTGAGTACAACTAGTTTGTTCTGAACTTGATTTTTCCTGCCTTTCAGTTGCTGCTTAGTGTATGTGTTAGTTTAAAAAAAGATAAATTAAACTTCCAGAATGCTTTTGTTCTAAAAGAGCTGAAGATTTACAGAATGATGGATTAATTTAAGATGTACTATCAATAATGATTTAAAAACAGAAGAACTAGACTATCTGTCTATTGATCATCTATCCATCTCAAGGGCATCTGTCACTGTCAGTGTTACCAGTCTGGTTTGGATCTAATTACAGTTCCTTCCACATGGCAACTTCTATTTGCCACTTATTGGTTAAGGTCTTGGTTGCTGAAAACAGAAGTCCTGAATCTCTTCTCAGTTACACTGTTGTGCTGTTTTTGCTCTGCCCTGCACACTAAGCTGCATAACCCAGAAACTGGAAGATGCAGTAGCCTACAATGCTTGTGGGAATTTCATAAAGAAAAATGACTATCGGGATTCTGGTATGTCAGAAAAAAACCCTGTACCTTGAAGGGAAACAAGAGACACTTTGAAGGATGGTGTTGTCACTCGGTGTGGGCATCTGTTTGTTTTGCAAGACTACAGCAGCCATTGACAGCACTCATAAAAAGAGAAACAAGCAAAGCACTAAGACAATAGGGACCACTTATGGTGACACAAAATCATTGTTTATCACAGGCTGGAGCAAGTTGCTTGATCAAGATGTTTATGTTCTTAACTGGTGGCAGTATCCCTGTTAACTGGATACAAAGCATCATTTGGGCTTTTCCTCTTCTAGATGGGACAGCACATCTGGGAACTAGCAGTTATGGGTTTTCACCTATATCACTAAAGTTCTGAGGTTTGTAATAAACTTAACATTCTAAAAAATGAAAAAGTATTTATCATTCAGCTGTCAGGAGACTAAATATTGCTAATGAGAAGACTGTGCTTCCAAAACTCACTCAGTTCTGTTTAGCTCAGTCATAGCTTTAGGCGTCATCACTTGTTCTGCCAAGCAGGGTAGTGCTGTGCCATAGGAACTTTTCATTTTCATTTCCCTAGCAGTGACTGATAGTCAGAAAGGATGTCTGAAGAATGAATAAGGTTTAATGACCCAATAGCACAAGTGTAGATAAGTTCATGCAAATTACCTTGTAACACCTGCACCATCACAAACACTTCTGCATGCTTGGCTGTCCTCTCAATAAATAAACCACCTAACCAAACTGTGTGTGTTTGGGTTGTAGGTTGTTGCTCAAAATGAACTCCATGGGGCTGTTCTGTGGGAGGGAAGGCTCTATTGCACCTTCTCCTGAAGGCTTGTTTCAAGGGACCAGACAAATGAGAAGGTGATATTGTCCTGCTAGGTTGCATCTCTGTTGCTTTTGGCATGCTCCTGGACCTTATTTTCAGTTTCTTATTTTGGGGGAAGGATATACAAGAACAGTGTCTGATGTCCAAGCTTGTCCTTTGTCCTATGGCAATCACTACTTGCTCTTTGGTGCTGAGACTTTCTGGTGTAACCTCATAGGAAACTGACTAATTTCTAGCAAACTGATCTTCCACATTTACACATTTCCCAAGTTTGTAATAATTTAAATGTCAGCTGAATCTGAGGAGACACTAAATGTTTTTCCATTTGATAGTTGGTATTATATGAAAGGAGCATAGGACTTCTGAATCAAAAGGGAAAAAAATCTGTTGTAGTTCATGCAGGCTTTTTCTCATCATTGTGAGCGTGAAGAAACTGTTAGCTTTTACATTTGATATTGATGTAGTCACACCAGCGCTACTTACTTGAAAACTAGAGAGAACCATAAACCTTTTAAAAATCAAAACTTTAATTTAAGTCTTAGCTAAATCAAAATTTTCATGTGTGCTTTTGAAGAATAAAAGGCAAGCTCTGAAGGCTTTTTCTCTCTGTAGCACAACTATCAGTTCTTGCTGTCCAAAGTATTCTCTATCAGCACTTCAGTTAAGCCTCTGTGCTTCTGCTGGCACTAACATTTTTCTTTAGATTTCCCAGCATTTGCACAGCACTGATTCACCTCTCTTGGTGATAACAACAGTCAGAGGGGCTAGCAGGGACTAGCTGCTGGCATTTTAATCTTGCTCAGAGCAAGCAAGAGTGAAAATCCTGTCACTGCCTAGTCTGTGCTTATCCTCCCTGTGGTGAAGCTGTGCTGTTGGTAGGGCTGCAGAAGGTTTGGGAAACTGCTCATGTCGTGAAAGCCTGTTGGCCCTATGACAAAGGGAGAGACCTTCATTTGACAGGTAAAAATGCTTACAAGAGAACACAGGTATAGGTGAGGGAATAAGCAGACCCTGAAGTAGCCTCAACAGGGACAAAGGAGAGTTTTCTACTTATTCCAGAAAAGAATGTATCTGCAAAGTCTCAACTTTGATATTTGTTTTGAGAGCTGAATGGATATTTAAATGAGATAATTTGGTCCTGTGGATTTACTGGAGCATAAGCTAACTATTTGTCACCTTTCTTATTCAAAAAAATACAATTTCCATGGAGATAAAAAGAAAAAAAAAAACACTTCAGGACTCTTGCATGAGGATACTTTGCTGAGATTAGTGAAGACTAAAGCACACAATGTGATAATAGAATTGCTGGAGTCTGCTCTCTTCTCAGTGGGGGCCTATTCTCTTCTTTCCCTTAATATGCATACCCCCCATAAATGTTAATGGGAGCTATTCAGGGACAGAAGAAGAAGCCCAGAGACTCCAACATATGCAACTCCCATTCACCATAATAAGCAGGGAGGTTTGATTCTCTTAGTGCCAGCCTCAGGTCTCTGAGAACTTGTGCAAATAAGCTGTGGGTATGGACACCCAAATAAGTTTCTACAGAGGAAGTGAAGCTGTGAATTCACAGTGTTTCAGCAGCTCCATGGTAACATTTTTGCATGTGTACTCTTACCCCATGGTAATTGTGAAGTTATCTGAATTATTTCACCCTTCTATGAAAGACAGGAAAGTGTAAGACACAATGCATTAATCATAGCTTTAAGAATGTGGAGAATGGGGAGTGGTGTACTGCAAATTTGTGTGTTAGCTTAGCCTACAAAAAGCTCGTTGGGTGTCTATGGACTGCGAAGAGGCCTGGGCAGACTTGGTAAGAAAGAAAGAGGATCTTGGTGAGGAGAGTGATTAGATGATGGAGAGGCCTGGTTTTGGAGGGTGTGAAGCTTCAGCAGCTCCTAGATAACAAAACGCTGGTTACAAACTGACTAGTGACTGGAAAATAAGTGTGCTAGCAGCATGAAGCATGAAGGTAACTGATGTGGATCCTGCAAATGTTGGGTCTTGCAGAACTGAGTTTTTCAATTCATCTTTCCATGCGAGGTGAGGCAGAGGGCCATGGATGCTGTCTGGAAAGCATGATGACCGATAGAAACCATGGTGAGGATGGGACCCTGGGCAGCAGCACGTGGCACATGCCTTTGGCTGGCTCTGAGTACCAACGCACTTCAGCTGTTGTTGGAAGTTAACAGGAGTGAAGTACAGGGATAAGGTGAGGTGACATTCCTTTGCCTGTGTGTGCAGACTGCTCTGACACTGGATTTGTGGGAGAAGTATGACACATTAAGCATGGCTCTTGTTAGGAGAGAAGATGTCACAGTAGATACGGCAGCAATTTGAGCAGCAGGGGACTGGGATATACTACTAGCTCTGCCAAGGTTCTGCTCCATTACCTCAGGCAAGTTGCTGAAAACTTGTCATCGATTTTGGGTCCCTGGGTTTTTGGATGCCTAGCTCAAATAATCTGGGGTCTGACTTTCAGAGGTGCTTAGCTACGGCAGTTTTTATTGACCATGACTGATACCCAGGGCTCAGCACATCTGGCATATAAGCCTTAGCTGGCTCACCTGAGGGATTCTGAGTCCTGTCTAAAAGTTTTGTTGTGATCTCACAGTGTCTAAGCTTGCAATGCAAAATCAGTTGTGACAATGATATCTACCAAACAAAGGTGTCCCAACATGGAATGTAAATAACATTAAACCTTTGCATTGGAGATGCTATATGTGTAAAGTATCAATTTCTTGTTTACAGTCTTTAGGTAATTTTTTCCACAAGAAGGACAGTCTACTTAAAAACAGAATTTTATTTGGTGAAGTGTCTTGATGATGTCCTGTTACAGTTATTAATAACATTGCAAATGACACTGGGGGGAGAAAAGGATGGGAAGCCAAATGTCATTAATAATAGCTGCAATATTCTTAGTGTTAACAAATTATCAGCTGTATAAATTTTTAATTAATAGGAGTATGAACAGCAATTTGACTGTCAACAGGCATCAGTATTGATGTGTGTGAGTGAAGCATGGCAAGGCAAAGATCAAGGGGGGAGGATAACTGAAACCACGCAGCTGTGAATGACAAGTCAGCATTTTCTGAACTTCTGAGAGCATCACAGCTTCAGATGTAGCCCTCTATAATGGTAAGAAAAATGAATCTCAGTGAGGGCAAGAGAACCTTCTCATAGCAAAGGTGAATAATTTTGTTTGGGATTTTTCTGTGTTTTAGCTGAGCTGGCTGTTAATTGCAAGAGCAAAAAGGCATGTAAGAAGTTGGATGGGAATATGGGGAAAGGATAGTACATTGGGTACCTCAAACTAGAGACAACTAGTGGACATTTACTAATAAAAGCCACAACAAGATTCCCAGTAAATGGGTAGGATACTGTAGTGTAAAGTTGTGCATCTTTCTGCTCCTTTCACTAAATTGTAGAAGTTTCTAATGAGCTGCTTGAAAAAAACCTGAAGCCTGTTGATAAGGTCAAAGCCTGGCATAATGAATCAGAGCCTGGAACAATATTATTTGGTTTAAATGAAATCAGGATATTTTAAGATGATAAAAATTTCCATAACAACTTTAAACGTCCTTCTCCTGCCCAACCTGTCACTTTCAAAGTTTTCTTTTCCTGTAACTTTCAAAGTGGCTTTGATTTTAAAATTCAGATCTATTATCTGAATTGTAGTGTGCAGCATTTTCCCCTCCTTTTTGCATTCTTATGCTGTGAATCCACAAAAACAACTTTTGTCTTTGGGCATCCTAAGCAAAATGTTTGGTTTTTTTTTTCCTTCTTCTCTTTTTTAAAGAAAAGAATTCAAATGTAGGAATAGGGAGGACAAAACTATTTACGTACATAAAAACACCGCTTCCCCCCATTTTTTTTCAGATTGGAAACTTCGGAAGGCGTTGGTTTTTTTCTGGAATGTATTTTTACCTTTATTAGTAGTAGCTATTTATTAATCTATGAAAGATTCAATATCTAAGTATATGGACAATATAAATGTACCAATTATAGATAAAAATATTAATACTAGAGTAAGTCTTTCTGGTTTAGTAGATTATACCAGTTTTTCTGTTATATCATTAATAATCTAAAGATTAAGGCTTTTTTTCACTTTTCGTTTGAGGAGATCCAAATGCTTTAAAGACATTAGCTAATTCTCCTACTAATCCTGGGAGATTGGACAGTGTTATGATAATCCTTTCACAGATGAATAAATGGAGATAAGAGGGAGGCTAAGTGACTTTTCAAAGTCACGGATATAATCAGTGGCAGAGTTGGATATATAACCTTGGGATCTGATTACTTTTTTTCTTACAGACAATATAAATATATACACTTTTTTCATTCCACATTGCTAACAATATGCAGTGAAAAACTATTGCCATCGGTTATGTTTATAGTAATAATGATTTTATTTATTTAGTGCCTCCCTGCCAAGACAGTCAGGGTGCTGCTCCAAAGACAATTAAAATGCAATTACTATAATAAATAAACAACAATAATTAAAACATCATAAAATAAACAATATCAAAAGCAATCAAAACCACTAAGTAGCCAAAGTTAGTGCAATTATAAATGGATCTGAGTGACTCATTTGAAACAAATTACATATTTAGTGATTCTTTTTGGTTTGTGATTTTTTTTATTGCAAGTTTATTATTTTTCAGCTACATTTTTATATATTTGAATAGAAGATTTTTCTTTTTTTTTTTAATATACAGCTATTTGCAGTTTTAAGATGGTCCTAAATGATGACTCGTCAACTAAATTACATTAATTGCATGAATCACATCAACTAAATAGCTATTGTAGTTCACTGAATGGATTAACTATACCTAAATGTCTGGACTTCAAGTGGGTCAGTAGGAATGACAAAGCACAGAGGTACAGGTGAAATTTAGACCACTTTGATGTGGCCTATTCTCCTTGACCTACATTCAAAGTGCATTTAAATTGAAAGGCTAGTTGCTTGGTTTTTATATTGACTTCAGTTTAGTTTACCTTACATTCTACCAATCTATCTGCAGCAGCTTTTAGCGTATGTGTGTTTGATGGCTTTACTCAATTTTAGGGCTGACCAACCCTTTCCCAAGTCTGTCATTCAGCAGCAGTCTCTGAGCATTGCAATGATTTCTGTTTATTGTCTTTTAGCAAGAGGCCTAATTTTTCTAACATAGAGATGGCTCATCTGGTTTGGAGAAAGGAGCTTGCTAGAAACATTTTCTTTACACCATGCTAAAGCAGTTTTAGAAAGCTCAGAGACTTCAAGCTTTGAAATTCATTGGGGATATAGCCTTTGTGTCGAGCATGTTGTCTACCATCTTTTTGCCAGAACATTGAAATCTCTTCTTGTTATGAAGCTGTGAAAAGTGGTTTGTGTAAACTAGTCTGAGAGGTGACTGTGAAGAGGGAGGCAAGAAGCAAAAGTCAGTCTGGGCTGGGGCTGGAAAACTGGGACTGGGGCTGAGGATGACGAAGAAGGCCTGGGGGTGGGCAAGGAAGATGAAGCTGCACGGGTTAGGAGGATAAGACACAGATCCCGTGGAGTTGAGAGAAGATGAGGCAGAACTGACTGAGAAAAAGGAAAAGGTGAGTCATGAGACCAAGGCAAGATGGCTGAGAAAGGAGTAAGAACCCTGTTGAGTATGTGACTGGCTGAGGAGGCAAGGACAAGGAAGAGGCAAGATCAGGCTTCTGTTAATTGGTTTAATGAGAAAAGAAACCAAGCTTATGAGCAGTAGTAGATGTGCCTGAGCTGCAATGGTACGCTCCCTTCTTGACCTGGATAGCTTATGAACAGATCTGAGCAGATATCTTGAGCCCAAGATCCTTGAATGTCACTGCTCTGCTCTGGAACCATATGTCAGAATGGGGTGTTGCATCCCCCTTCAGCATCTGTCCGTGAGGAGTACAGCAATATATTAATGCAAACAGCCACTTCATTAGCTCAGTGGTAAAATCTGTGTGTTGGCAGTAAAGCTTTGAACTCTGCTGATGGATGACCTGCATATGTTTTAGGAAGATGCCAAATAATGAAATTTGTGTCTCTGTGTGTTTTGTTGTCTTTTCTTTTGTTTATTTATTTACTTATTTTTGTTTAGATAAATTTGGGAGAATGCATACACAAAATGATACCAAATATTTTTGTATTGAACCCATGAAGAATAGTAATCAAACTTTAGGAAATGCCAGAATTTAAACCTTTTATATGTGGTATAAGCATTTGTATCAGTTCTATGTTTATAAAGTTAGCATGGTGATATCACATAAGTTTAGTTCTCTTTGGCACCGCTCACCTTAAAGTCATGGTCCTATTTCATGTCTTCCTAGTACCTTATTTCACATCTATATCCCCTTGCATCCCACACCAACTCTGTCAGAATTGTCTCCTTTCTCCCCCTTTTCCCCCATCTACAGATGGGACAGCTCTATCCACCATGATGCTTGGATGCCAGCGGAAGGAGCACCAACAGCAAGGGAAAGACAGTCCTGTGTATTTTTAGTACACATGTCTGAATCAAAGCAGTCATTACAGGAGAAAACCATACCTATAACCCTTGGCTTGAACACACTCCCTTGTTCCCTGCTTAGTAGCACAGGCACTGCTTCCTTAAGTACAGGAGCTGTGAAAATCTCCAGCACATCCTGTTAAGGCTCTTTGGGGAATTCAGCTGCTAAAATCAAAGCAGCCTATCATAGATATGCACAAACAGCAATTATTCAGAGGCTTTTAACTTGGCTATGTTTGGACTAATTTTCATACAGGGCAAAAGGCACAACCCTGATTCATTTCTTTCTCTCCTCAAACAAATTTCTGGTCTTTGCCTAATGCTCAGTTGCAGGAGAGCATTCCAAAGGAAGGATTGTCATGAAGAGGATAATGTATTTTCTCAGTAGCCTTTTTCTTGGAAATGACTGAAAAGCATTGGCTGAAATTTTCCAGGAAAAGCTATAAATAACTTCACAGATAATGGGCAAGTAAAATTTCTGCCAAACAAGTTAAACTGGGTAAAGTTAGCAAGCAGCTGAACAGAGGGGCTCATAGGAGGATATAACTAGGCAATATTAATGAGTATAATAAATGATACCAGCCTGATCACCTGTTAGAGAAGTGCAGACATGTCTCTATGGATCAGTGGAGCCCAATGCAGGGATTTACAAGCTGGCTCTGGACCAAGATGGTAATTTCACCTAGTGCTATGTGGATGGATCACTTCTGGTCCTGGGCTCAGTGCTGTATGCACTTTGGTGGTTTCTGCTATGAGCGGTACTAGCCCAGCTAACATGTGATATACCTGTGCCCTAAGTGATTTGACTGAAGTCAGATGGGACACATGCGGCAGAGCTGAGAAATGAACCTAGTTCTCCTGAGCCCTAGGTTTAGTTCATTAACTACGGAAGCTAAATCAGCTCCCTCCAGAGCAGGGACTAGAATGACGTACTCAACACCACAGCAGATTAGCTTTCTTCTTAGAGTCAAATCTGGACCATCTGATGTGAACTCTTAACCTCCCTGGTATATATATCTGCTCTTCTTCAGCGGGGCATCACAAAAGAGTTGTACCAAGGTGGGGGGAATAAAAGGTACCTCATGCACCTTGAACTGTTTTGACATATCTCCCAGCCCACCCAGAAGCTCTTTCAGGCAGTCCATAGGGACATGTTAGCAAAGACTTGATGCCATATACTCTGTCTTTGTACTGTGTCCTGGGAGGCAAGTAAGCCAAGCTCTGCAAGCCCATGCTGTAGGACCCCCAGGCTCTTCCTTTCGTGTTACCTTAATCTAATTTTCCTTTGTATTTAATAAAAATCTATGGGTCTTGGTTTTTTTATTTCTTTTTAAGAAGCAACAGAGAAAAGCTCTCCTATTTGATCCTGCTGATGTTCGCTTTCCGACACCTGCCACCAGCACTGCTTGGACACGTCCCTTTTATTTTCCATTCTCTTTTAAGTGTCTAGGCGACTTTGATATATTTCTGTCTCTGTCTGTAATGGCAACAGGATAGGGTGTTATTCTCAACCTGGGCTTGGCATGATGAGCCTTTTATTTCATTGAAGTCACATTCCTTTTTGGGAACTGTAGCCTGAAGTGGAGTTATTTTGCTCGGACCAAGGATGAGTGTACCAAGGACAGCAGTATAAAGTACAAGCATCTATAAATGTGGCTTTGATTGGATTTTACCCATCCTCTTTAAAATTCATATATGATAATCAAAGTGGTGAGTGGGTAGGGAGCATTGCATCCTCTTCTGTTTACTGCCCTCATGTAAAATCTCAAAATAAGGACTGTAACCAGCAGAATTCCAGCATTTATATTTCATGAGGGGATTGTCCTTGTGTAAATATTGGTTTCTTTAATGCATACACTTCCATCTCTCTTTAAAAACTCCGAACTCAACAGTGTCTGACAGCATTACATGTCTCTTTCTGGAGGCAGCAATGAAAATGTGCTGATAATTTGAGCCCTGGGAAGAAGTCTGTTCCCCTGTGAATTTCACCACAGTCACACTGCTCTGCCATTGTATTAGCTCTCTGCTGCAGTACAAGAATAGCAGCTCTCTCCACATTATAATAGCTCCTCTCTCAGATCACATCTTACTGTCAAATAATCACCCATTCCCCAATGGCTGGAAATTAATGATGGCTGAACCCGACAGTGCTAGGCTTATGCTGGTTACACAGTCCAGATCCCCAAAAGCCTTTTTTCAGGGAATGACTCTGGATAAACTTCTACAGGCTTGCCTGTAGAGACTGAACCACTCCTTATCCCCTCCCTCCCATCATCACTGGCCACCCATGGTTCAAAGGATTCTTCTGGTTTACCTCAATCTTTGGAATTAGAGCTAGAGATTACAAAGTGTATGAGAGAACGTTTGAGTAGCATCAATCATAAGAGACAAGATTTTTTTTTCTTGCCTTTAAGATCACTAAATCTTCTGTATTCCACTGCTTTCTCTCTCCAGATCTTCCAAAAGTAGAAAAATTTCTTATCCCAAGCAGTGCCTTTGAAAAAGTGCTAGAAATAGCTGCCCAGATATCACTCCTTATACTATTGAGGGTTTCTGATGACCAGGAGAACAACATGTGGATACATTTTTTTCCCCTCTGTTAAGGAATATGGATAGCTAAGGTCAGGTCCCATCCTACCAATGATGAGGAAAATTTCATGATTGTTTTTTGTATGGTCCTACTCATCACTTCCCACAAGTAAAACTTTAGCATCTAGCCTCTTGTTCCTCTCCTTCTGGTAGTTCAGTTTTGGGAGATGAACCTGGTTAACATCAGACTGAAAGAGCGCTTTGATTGTTAAATAACTTACTGGTTTTACTATTGATTATTTCCACTGAATATTCTGTGAATTATTCCTATTGTCCTCCCATCTTTTAATCACATCTCGGTAAAGACCTTTCTATAAGTATGGTTTCAGGCTTGTATGAGTTGTAAAACACTGAACACAGACTATGGGAAAGAAGCAGGTTGGGGTATGCCTTTTTCATTTGATGCTTTGCACTGCAAAACTACAAATTCAACCTGAACTTTACATGTTTCTGGAGTGTAGTTGAACCCTGAACCATAGTTTTTGCACAGTAATGATACTGCATGCAGTTATTTGCATGGTTTGTTTGAAACCTAAATATACAGACATGTATAGAGTGTCATTTTGTCATTTATTTATCTATTTATCCTGTGCTGCTGACGAATTATATGGTGGCGGAATGCCTTTATTCCAGCTGGGGAAAGATGTAGCATATGGTCAGCTCACAAGGCCCTGGAAATGACTCTTTGGCACCTGTCACAAAGTGATCTCGGATCTGTGTAAATGGTTTCTTCTACTCTGGAGATTAAGTACCAGATGCTGTCCTTCGCAAATAAAAAACAAATAACAAGTTAGCTGAACACACTGGCGGATCTGTGAGTGCAAGAGAACTTGAACTCTACCTTGCCTCTTTGACAAGCAGAAATCTCATTGTATGGAATATACTGAGAGGAGGAAAAGGCCTGAGAAAGTGTTTTCTTGATTGATTTTCCAAACTGCGGTTTTATCTATTTTCAAACAACATCTGAGTTTGTACTTAAAGGATTCTTTGCAAGAGTGGGTATTATTCTTGGTTCAACACAATGAAATTTCCCCCTTGTAATTTTATATCTGAAATTATACTAAGGAAAGCAGGTGATTTCAATTTATGGAAGTTTTTAGGGTCTTAATCTCTATGTACTCTAAGACCTGCAGAGTATTGTGGGAGACCGAACAGCCAGGTAACTGTCTCAAAGCTTGCTCCTTTGTTTGGTAATGTGCGAAGATCAGCTCAAAGATCAGCCTTGCCGCTGGCAAGGTGGCTTGCAGGCTGGCTGAGGCAGTGGACACCCAGGCGGGGCCGCCTGCACACCAAGGCTTGCAGTTTGCTGCCACTTAAAGCATGTGAGTAGAACCCTGCCCCTGCCCAGCAACAAGAAAGCGCGTGAACGGAGCCCGCCAAAAGGAAAGCGCGCGAAATGTGTGCGCATGTGCTGGGCTGTGCTCTATAAAAAGGGCTGAAGGCTGAGACTGCAGGGGAACTCGTGGGAGACCATCAAAGACGCCGGAGGAAGATCACCAACCTCGTGAAGAGACCACTGAAGATTCTCTGTGTGATCACCGAAGACTCCAGAAGCACGGACCCCCAGGACGCCGCGGATCCATGGTGGTGACTGTCTGCTCTCTTCTATCTGGACCTCTCACTTTATTTCCTTCCTTCCTTCCTTCCTTCCTTCCTTCCTTCCTTCCTTCCTTCCTTCCTTCCTTCCTTCCTTCCTTCCTTCCTTCCTTCCTTTTCTGTCACTGCTTTCTCTCTTTCCCCCGAACAATTAATAAACGGGTGGACTTACGACATCTGACCTTGTTTGTGTCTTAATTTCGCTCGAAGGGATCGAACCTGAAATGAGAGTTTGGTCTAGCCGCCCCTTGCCTCCCAGCCTTGGCTGAGGTTGGCTAGAAAGCAAGGGGGCCTTCCTCTTGTCCAAGCAGAATTGGATCATAACAAGCATATAGCCTAATTCTTATTTTTCTCAGTCTAAGAAAATGAAGGTTAAAATTTTGAGAGCTTTCACCATGTGTGGTAATAAGTACAATTATTTGGCAGCCTACAGTAATAGTCAGACTACAGGCACCCAAGTTAATGCATGTTTGGACTGTCATTCTAGTGGGACCTGTACTAAGATGTTCTTCTGCTTTGGCTTGTGGACTATAGTCTTGGAAGGACCACTGTACATTTGGACTTGGATCATATGCTGTGGGAACGTGTCCCATGCTCACCTGCATTAGTGAAAAATAGGGAAGACTAACACTTTCTTGGCTGCCCTGTGAACTTGTATGTTGGGCCTTCTGTCATTGTGTTGTTCTACCAAACAGAAATACACCTCAGATGCAGGACTGCAAGATTTCCCTGGTACGTCTACCTTTCCTGTAAGTGAGATGGTTTTGGGGCACTGCCAATGATTCTTAATTTTCCTCTTTTTTTGCTACTCCCCGTACTCATTTGTTCTGCCTCTGCTTTTGAGAGCAGCTCAAAGTGAGGAAAGTCCTTCCAGGTGGGAAGAGACAACCAGCCCCCGCTGCCTTGTGCATTGCAAGTCATTTGTTTCTCTGTCTTGAGCATCAGTGAAAGAGTACCCCAACCCAGTGGAGAAAATGTAATGGAGGGTTGAATGCGTTTACTCAGTCAAAGAAACTGGACTGCTGAAAGCAATGCTTTCCAGAAGATGCTAGCTGAGAACTGTGTAGTTGAAGAAGAAAACATTGAAGAAATTAATGCAAATGTAAATAAGGGAAAAATTTATGGGGAAAACAGGAGAAGAGAGGTGGTGGGGAAAGGGTGATTGCAAGGAAGATTGTGAATGCAAGGTGGGATGGGAGTAATGAAGAGTTAAGGCTCAGGACTGGCTGTGGGTCCTGTGCCTGGTATACTCACGAGCTATGCTCTGTCAGCACATCTTTCCTTACATTGCCTTGCCTTCCCCCTTAATAATGTAGGGACAGAGGCAATTCCTTCTTTTTTGTTTCTGAAGGGTAATGAAGCAGTTCAGATGGAGGATGTTATGTAAGTGTCATGTATAATCACTAATATATTATTACTAGACAAGGAGACAGGTCAAACCAAAAAAGTGCTTGTTCTGCTCACTCTCTAGCATCCTTGAAAAATGTCATTCGAACTACACAGAGCTTGGCAGCAATGCCAGAGAATAACCCGTGTGCTGGTTCCAATGCATATTGCCCTGGACAGTATGGCCAAACATGTCACACAGCAGGAAGATGGTCCAAGTACTTATAATGGGGCGCAATGTTCCCTGCCTCAGGCTATCCAAGACTTGGAGAGGTTCTCCCACCCTGACCTCTGATTGCTGCTGTGGCAGAAGCTTTTGGGGGCTGTAAGAGCCCCAGTACCAGTCACTGAAGGATTTGCCCTTGGCTGTTTTTGAGCTGCTGCCCCACACCATCCCCTCAATTTCTGGTGGTGGGGCAGTAGGTAGTAGGTCCAGAGCAGTAACGCTGAGGGAGGTCATGCAATACAGCCTCCAGCGAGGCCATGCCTCCCCAGTCACCCTACTGTCTTATACAAGGAGAAAAGCAAGATCCCAGGATTGGGATTGTGAAAGGGGGACTGCTTAGCAGTTATTCCTCTGTTCATTATTATTATTATTGTCAGTATTTTGACTAACTACCACTTTGCCAGGGTGGTAAGATTGATGCCCTGACTTTCCTGAGGCTCATAACAGACTCTCAGCTTTTGTCCATCCAGCACAGTAATGCCCTGTTTTCTACCTCAAACCATAGGAAGGAGGGGAGGTTTCAAAGGCTGGAGGTAAATCGTACCAGCAGTGAAGTATACCTAACTTTTTGCACTGTGGTTTTGTACAATGCTAGGTAATGGTTACTGCTGAAAATGTCAGTATGTCAATGAAGGGGAAGGCATGATCACAGACCAGCCTTTTAGCATCAGTCAGTCACTGATTGCTAGCTCGGCTACAGCACTGCAGGTGCGGTGGGGAAGTGCCTTGATAGTAAATACGTGCCATGCAGCATCGGAACCCTCTGTGCAAAAAGATGTGTAAATTGGTACCAATGCGCCTGTGCACCTTGTCAGTCAGGCAGAGCAATCTGGAGCATGAGGGCATAAAATCTGTGCATTTTATGTTCCAACAAAACCCAATACAAACTATAATTTTCTCCTTGTCACTGTACCCTGCAGGCAGCAAACATACTTTGCTCAAGTATCTGGATTTATCTATCTGTCACATTGTTTTCTTGTATACACAGTTCATGAAGGGCATTCCTTTCCATAGTCCCTAGCTACTGGTAGACCAAGGAGACTGAATAAACTGGGATTTGATAATTTAGCTGACTTGATGCTGCAGTGCCCAGCTATTTTCCTTCCCATCATCAAGAGATGGAACATCCTAATTTCCATCCTCAGAGCTATGCTGTGCACATTGCAATACATGGGGCTCAATACAGCTTTATTTTGCTTGACCTACCCTCCTCAGCCCATTCCTAAGGCAGAACTGTGAATTGGCTACTCAGCAGCACTGCTGAGAGAAAAGGTGGGGTTAAAGCAGTATGCTCTAGATCAAACCTGTCTTCTTGGTATCTATCTATACTGCATAAGACTAATTGCATTGTGTTTAGACTTACTTGAGTTTATGTTTGAATCAGCTTGTCTTGATACTATTAGCAGGGCTTGCAGGGTAGCAGAGAACTCAGGTTTGGTCAGACCATGCAGCCAAATCAGCTGAGTGGCTCTGCACTGCCAAGGAGCTCCTTCTTCACCCCCTCCTGTTTTTCTCTCCTTTACTACTGCTCACAGGGTCCCACGCTATCCCTGTGCTGGGTCTTCTCCTGCCTCAATTCCCTGGTAAGCACAGTTGAAAACTATTCCTCCCTCTTCCTCTTCCTTGCCTACACCTTTTTTTTTTTTAATGTTTTTTTTTTTTTGGCCTGGGTTAGTTTAGCATGCTGTCTCAGCACAGGGGGCAGTGAGAAGGATTGTGCTGAATCAGCTGGGAGCGGGGGGGGGGGGGGGCGGATGAGGAGGGAGCTTGAATCTCCAGAGCTGTTAGATCAGCTCAGGGACTGTGGCTGCAGTCCCTGAGCAGGCTGGCCAGCCGCCCCGGGGAGGTGCCCAGGTAAGCAACTCACAGTGCAACCTCTGCTGCAGTGACTCCAACTCCTCCTCATGGTGCCCCAGCCCAGGTCAGTTCCCAGCTCAGGCTTTCATAGAAAAACAACCTTGCAGACGACTTTAACTGCAGTGCAGACAGCCTGCAGCATGGAGTTAGGTTTGCTAACTTCAGTTGTCTAAAAATTAGATGCCTAATCTAAGCAGCCCATTTAGGCATGCTCTGCAGGTCAGTGGGGTGTGTCAGACAGCCCATCAGCAGACAAACATTGATGTCCAAAGCAGATAGGAAGAATATCCCACTGGAATTATTGTGTCTGTTGACTATTGAGGGACCCTATAGAGGTTAGTTTTCTGAACAGCCACAGTTAGATGGGGTTAAACTCACCCTTAGAGATGTGCAACTTCATTGGTATCAGAGCATTCTGCATCTCACATTTGGTTGTAAAACTTTTCCTTAATATGTGCGTTGTAACTGCCTCCATGAGCTGGAAATGTACAGGCATACTTGCAGCCATTTCTATGCAGAATTGTGTCCCCAGAATCTGATTAAAGTAGCAAATAAAAGGCAACAAAAAAACCTCCTCCTATTTATTTACCTCATGGAGCTATAAATTATGTTAGAATGATATGGGATTTTTTGTTGTATTTGATACAATTTAACTAGCTTGTAAATGATACAGTTCTAGACTGAAAAATAGAAGTTGTTTAATACATCCTAGGTTCCTAAATGTATTATTTGCTACTGGGACATAGAATTATTATTTTTTAAATGTCATTAGTCCCAAAAGCCACATATTATTATTTTTTCTAACTTTCAATTTTTTTTTGTAAAAAGTGAAAAGAAAACAACTATGGTTCCCTCACTCATATAAGCTTATATTAAACTTCAGAATTGAGAGGCTATTATAGATCTTGATTGCTTTTCAGAACCAAAGGAGTGTATAAAATGTTGTGTTTTTTTCCCTGAGGATTCTAATTAATTACACAAATATTAATGAAACAGAAGAATGAGGAGAGTATGTGTAAGTACTGAGACTTCTTATGCTTTTCCTTTCTGATTTTGAAACAGCCTTCAAATAGTGAATGAATATTTCTTATCACTCCCGCATCTTTTTTTTTTCTATCGTCTTTATGATTAACATTTCTTTATGTTGTAGTGACATATTAAAATGTGAGACTTTCTAACGTATATCTCTGTATGGCTGGAGTGTGAAATTGGCATGGGGATGAGGAGAGATGAAGAAAAGGGGAGAATGGTGACATTTTAGCTTGTTTGGAGAACCTGAGCCAGTTTCTAAGTTTACTGTTGGGTTCTGGGACCAGGATGTGGGGAGTTTAAGAAGGCTCCGATCCTTTGTTATAGTTCTGATTAGAAAAAAAAAAGTGATTGTACAAAAGATTTTTAAGCACTGGAAGACTCCATTTTGTTATTACCCTGTAAGTGGAAGGTCTCTTGTAGGCAAACTGTGAAGTTTTAAGGTTAAAATCAACTACCTTTTAAGGACTTGAGTGGAATTTAACTAATAGCCAGTTGAAGGTATGCTATTTTGTGATGATAACTGTTTCGAGAAGTGAGAACAGACCTAGCTGACTTTAATCCGTATAACTCCCTTAATGCTAACTCTAATGATCTTCAAAGGAAGGGCAAAATAAAATGACAGACAGCGTGTCTTCATGTTAACTCGCCCCACTGCAAATCTAGATGCATTTACAATGAGGCTGCTTCTTAAGTGTGATACTGTTCCCTTGTTCCTCCAAAATGTATTACTCTTTTTGCATCTCTGGGGGCAAAGGGATTTGCCTAGAGGCCATGTGCCTTTGTTTGCATAACGCATTCCCCATGTGTTTATTAACATACTGTTAAACTATGTTCTCAGCATGAGCCAGCATCCTCTCAGGCCATCGCCCGGGTCCGGGCATGCTCACGCAGCAGAGATAATCACTGGAACTGAGCTGACTTCTCACTGGGAATGTGACTCCACTCACAGCAAGAGAGCAAATAGGAAATGACTCGGGGCAAGTCTCACTAGGCCGGAAAAATGAATTAGACACACTCTTCAACAGAATCTGAAAACATTACATTCGGTGAAGAGAGAGAAAAGGTTAGAGCAGGAGGTTGCTTACCATTCCCTCTTTAGAATTGAAATGTGTTTATGGGTACATTATACCTCCTTATGATGTGAGGTTTGTCTTTCAGTCATATTGCCCAGAAAAGAACCCATTTATTGAGCAGTCCTTCCATTCTTAATATACAGTTCAAGTTTTGAGAGAAGTAGGTTGTGTCAGAGGTAAATCTCAACACTTTCCTGTGAAAGCTTAAAAAAAAAAAAATTTGGAAGTAAAATTGTGGAAATTGCTATGACCTTTGAGACACCATCCTTTACAATATGCAGTAAAAAAATGGGCTGCTCAGGCTTACATCAAGTTTACAGGAACATAAATTGCCACAATTGAGCTGCAAGCTTTATGTTCTTAAATCACATCATTATTTTTTGGGATATTGGAATCGAAGGTAGAAAATAGCAGATTTCCATCCATCTCAAGAAATAACAACAGTCTTACTGATTGCCTTCAGTATTTTGCTGCAGTATATTAGGTCATTTTTATCCCTCTCATTTTAAAGAAGACTTCTTTTAGAAAACATCTGCTATTCAGGATAAATTGTGACATTGACAATTTATTTGTCTGATAAGGTGAACCTAGTGCACTGCTTTATTTTTGTCTGGAGTGTATCACACAAAAGTACAGATAGCAGAGCTAAACCTGGAGAAGCCCATGGAGTTACAGAATTATGTCAATTTATACCAGCTGAGGATCTAATCAAAATATCTCAATGTCATAAAGTAAAAGCTAACATTTCATTTAAAATAGAAGTGAGGAAAACTTTAATAAGGCAAAACCAAAAACAGCTGTACAAGTCAAACAAGAGAAAGAATAAAAATTTTGCCAACATTGAAGAGCTTCTGTAAGAGGTACCTTGCGATCTTAACACAGTTACTGGTTTAAAAACAAACAGACCAACCCCAGCATTGCATGAAGGAGCAGTCCTCTCCAATTAATCATTAATGCTGTGATACTGCAGATGAATGATAATAAGGTGGGGTTTTTTTTGGGGGGGGAAGAGTAAAAACAAAAAGGCAACTTTGTACATTTTGTGCTAATAAAAACTTTATCCTTAGCCTGTATCTGCTAGGTTACCACTGAACTGAATTAAAGGTACCAAAGTACTGCTAGAAATTCCCCCAATATCTATGAGGTCTCTATACCCCTTGGGCATTTGATTTAAGTAGGGACTAAGTGGTACCAGCTGGCCTTCATGCCCAAGTGCTTATGAGGATTCATTCCTTAATGAGCCAGAGAGCATAAAGGGTCCTCCTGAGAAGTGTAGGCTTGGGTTTGTGCTCCTTGTGTGCAGCTTGCGGTGAGTAACTTGCTCTCTTCACCTTATTCTGTGAGATGTGCTTACTAATTTAATAAGAGAAAGTGAGAACAAGATGCTAATAAATAATGTGGCAGAGATAGCAAAAGATTATCCAAACAATAGAAACTGTAGAAGGAAAGCGTATGTTCCCTAGAGGAGAATTTATTGAAAGCTGAGGTGTAGCAATAAGAAGCTACGTTCACAAATCTCTAAAGGCAGCTTTGCGCTGCTTCAGCAGTGCAGAGAAACTTAAATCCAGCTTATATTTCCAGTGGAGTGTGCTTTTGTATAAATGACTCCTCTGGCTTTGTAAGGCCATCATAAGGTACATGACAAGGGAAGAGCTGTGGCCCAGGTGACCTGTTCCCTCATGATTCATGCAGATGGTTTTGAAGCCTCCCCTTGAGTTACCGCAAGCACAGCTCAGATGTGGCCCAGAAGCACAGGCTAAAGTTTGTTATTGTTTTCTGTGTTCTCTTGATGAGAGAAAGGAGAGGAGAGAAACTCCAACTAATCTAGCCATGCATAAAACCAGGTCACGCTACAGACCAAGTTGGTTTCTGGTACTGATTTTGTTTTGACTAAGTGTCTTTTCCTGAATAAGTGTCTCTGAAGCGTTGCTCAAAGTACACATGAGTCAGACAGTCTGCACAAATGAACTTTGTGCTAGATAAAATCTTGAAGGCATAGAGTTTGCCTTGTTTTTCATTCTCACTCCTTAGGAAGAATTTGTGCGTGCCCTGCGTTACTACAGTGTCTAAATACCTTGTAGTCTTTAATATGTTTCTGTGCATGGCATTAGTATGATACTAATACAGTAATACATAAAAAGTTGTGATACTGTCTATGAATAGAAGAGAAGGTCAGTAGAGATGAGAACTCTGATCAGAAGCATTAGAACCAGAAGAATATTTGGGTACTTTGAAGTAAGATGATTCATTGTCTTACTTTTAGATGTTGAGTGCCTACAATGGACGGCAGAAATCTCTTAGGTGTGTATAACATCATGTCATATAATATCATACAAGGCACATAATAAGTTAGGCCCTTCTGATGGGATCAAAAAACCCCTAAGTATATGCATGAAGTGAGCTGCTCGCAGGTAGCAACAAGAAGCATGTGGGCAAGTATTGTGCCTGAAATCTTTGATGGACTCTCAGAATTGGGATGCTTGCTGCCTGGAGCTTCTCCTCTTTTTCTGCTTGTCTTCTGCCCTTCCTCAGGTGAAGGACTGTGGTTTCTGCTTGTCATTTACACTGCTGCTGAAAGAGGACAAAAAAAGAGAGAGGAAGCAGTGGTGGTAAAAACAACCCCCTCCCCATTCTCACAGTTCAGTGTTTGTAGGTAGTAAGAAAGAGATTTAACTTCTTTGCTGGAGAGGATTCAAAATCTCATCTCCCAGGAGACTGACTAAGCCACAAAAATTCAAATTGTTTCACTTTGGGGAACTATCCTTTTCTCCTATTGAAAATATTTTGAAAAAAGGGAGTATAACACTAGCTAATTGATTAAACGTGGGTTGCAATTTCTCTCTGTTATAGCTAATACAGTAGACAGAAACATTTTTATGAGTAAGAACTGGACTCCACATCTCCCTGCTCCTGGCTGAACATCTTAGCCACTGGATTATGTAGCTGTGGGAGGGGACCAGAGAAGGCGAGAAAAGGACTGTCCAGGGTAGCAGCTGAAGGTTTTGAATGCTTCTCTTCACTTAAGTCTTTCTTCCATAGGGCTAAGTGATTTGCCTATCATACAGAAGCTTGTGGTGAAGTAGAGGTTTGAACCTAGTTCTCCAAGGTCTGGGCTAACAGTTTAACTGCTGCTTCTGGGCTCCCTATTTGATTGTACCCACTCTTCTTTTTGTCAGTTGTTGGCTTTATTTACAAAGATAGGGTTTTCCTAAACAGTAGATGGACTGCATGTGTGTTACAGCTTTGTACTGCAGTATGTTTCTTTACAGTAATAAAATCCTCTTGGACAAAAAAATCACTTTTTTTTTTTTGCACACTGAATCAGACTGATAATACCAAAATGACTACCTATCAAAAGTGTGGTATGACTGAGCTAAATGTGATCAGCTTTGGATATCTTTACAGTCAGATTTCTTTACTAAAGACAAATCACAGCAAGAGGAGAGTATGTAGGGTGTGTACTTTAATGTTACTTTCCACAGAGGTATCTCTTACAAGAGAGTAAGTTGCCTTGCAGAGCCTTAGTAGGGGGTAGCATCTTTTCATATGTATCATTAACAATAATCATCCTAGCTCAGAAGTTATGGAGTATGAAACACAAGAGTCATATTTCTATAGAGAGAATAACCGTAGCTAATCTGAGGTGGGGAAAAAAAAAAAGCAAAGTAACATTTTTGACATACATTTACTTCTGGAATCTGCATGCTGGCAGAAATCCAAAAACTATTATAAAGGAAAAAATCCCTTTCGTTTCTGTTCATTTCCATTTTCAAGAGCCAGTGAGATGTTCTGTGTTTTGAATGAAGCTGAAATAAACAATGTTTGTTGTTTGTTTAACAATAGCTGCATCTGCAGCGTGCCTTGCCTTATTCCCTGCATATTGGCGCTACTTACCTGAATTTGCAGAGCTGGCAAAAACTGCTGTATTTTGAGAACTGTAGCTAAAGAGCAAGGTGGGGGAGGAAAACAGGGGAAGAGTTGTTTTGCTTATTTCCTGTTTAGACTTCTGGTGATACACTGAAGAATTTTAAAACGCAGTTTCAGTATAAGTAGCTGCAAAAAGCCTCATTTTGAGGGTTTGTGCATTATCACAATAATTTCTATATTGACTCTATGTACTACTCAAGCAAAATCGATGTGTTCATACAATTTAAGATATTGATTAACCTTGTAACTATATCCTGGCATCTGAGGTTCAGACTGGTGGATTATTTTTTCGCTATTACCACCAGCAGCAGTAATGGTTCTGTAGATTAGTAGTTGATTCAAATATAGCAAATCTGGAACTATCTACAGCTGTAAGTGACTAACTTGAAATTGAACTCTGTTATATGTGAGACTATTTACACTGTCATAGCTTGATTGTCTCTGCAGCACTAATGGAGATTTCTTTAAAAATTAAATAGAGCATTTCAACACACAAATCAAAGATAGAAATGCCCTCACTGAAAGGCAGTTAGCAGCTAAATGCTTAAATAATTTTGGAAAAGTAGGGTGTTGCGAGTCACTTCCTTTTTTTCTTTTGAAGCCATTTGCTCTTAGACTATTTTCAGATTAATTTGCATATGAAGTTCAGGCACCTGAAGACCAGCTGCCAATATGGGCCTTCCAGTTCAGGGATTCAGAATTTCTTCCATCCAGTTCCTGTGCTTCTGAAAGAAACTGTATCTTGTCTACAGCAACATCTCTTCAATACCGTCAGAAATTATTTCTAAATAGTTAGTGGGTTGTTAGTTTGAGGTATGGTGATCTCTAAAACTTTATTCATCTTCATTTAATTCCAAAGAACAATTGATAGAACTTTCTGTTACAACATTAACTCTTGCTTTAAGAGTTTATGCTTACCAGGCAACAAAATTGTCCACGGGGAGACAAGACCTCTGTCCTGGAATGTGAAGGAACACAAAAGAATGTGCTTACTTTTTTTTTACTTCTGTTACTTTGGTTCAAGAAAACCAGCCTTGTCTAACCAGGGGAGAACCACAAATAGTATTTTTAGTTAATAGGCTACATACAGAATTAGGAAAAAAAGAAAATTAGGGAAAAAACCTCCCATTGTGGATCAGTGTGATAAATGGCTAACAAATTAACACTGTGTATGTCAGAATATAAAATGCTAATATTATATCTGATTTGAACTTCACTATCTAATTGGACCAAGTGACCTTTCTTGGGTTTTCAGGCTTGCCCTTAAACTGGGAGCTTTGGTATTAAACAGAGAAATCAACCTGCCAGTCATGTGCTGCTGCCATTGACCATACTGGGAGAGTCTGAATTCTCAAGTCCCAATCCATCTAACGTTCATATTGATCATGTGCAAGTGTTTGCTTAGCATAGGGTTTTCTGAAGTGTTCTTGAGGAGAGTAGCTCAAGTGTGCTTACCTCAAGGTCTCTTCCAGGTAAACTGGAAGGTCTTGTCAGAGATGAGGCTGAGAGCAGAACAGCCTGGTCCTGAGCAGCAATTTTCCCTAGGCTGGCTCTTCTAATGCCTCAGTCACTCTTAATATTTCAGTGTAGATATAGTCCCTGACTCCCAAAAGACTCCAGTCCTCAGTACACTCCTCTGTGAGGCTGAGGTGCAAATTTTTTGTCTCTTTTTTTTAAAAATTATTTTTTCTGTTTAAGGGGAACAGTTCAGGCAGTCTCTGTAAGCAGTGGTTTTCTAACTGCCTGCTTCCATACTGTAAAATTATTGACGCATCTTGTTATGTTTTCTCTAGACAACTGACATGTGACTAGCAATGTCTAGTAGAATAGCTGTTCTTTATCCTAAACACTTGTTCATGCCCCTTCTCGAAACAACATAATCTTTGTTGACTGCTTGTCTTCTATTTTTTTCAAATAGTGCAAATGTCATCTTCATTTCTAGCAGCCTGGTCTACCTGCTTATGTGTTGTGGTTTAACCCCAGTCATCAGCAAAGTACCACACAGCTGCTTGCTCACCCTCCTCCTGCCCCAGTGGGATGGAGGAGAGAATCCGGGGTAAAAAAAAAAAAAGTAAAACCTGTGGGTTGAAATAAAGGTAGTTTAATGGGACAGCAAAGGAAGACAGAATAATAATGATAAAAGAATATACAAAATGAGTGATGCACAATGCAGTTACTTACCACCTACTGACTGATGCCCAGCCTGTCTCTGAGCAGTGATTGCTGCCCCTTGGTCAATTGCCCCCAGTTTATATACTGAGCCTGATGTCATAGGGCACTGAATACCCCTTTGGCCAGTTGGGGTCAGCTGTCCTGGCTGTGCCCCTTCCCAGCTTCTTGTGCCCCTGGCAGAACAGAGGAAGCTGAAAAGTCCTTGACGGGTGTAAGCACTGCTCAGCAACACTAAAACACCACTGTGTTAGCAACATTCTTCTCATCCTAAATCCAAAACACAGCACTATGCCAGCTCCTAGGAAGAAAATTAACTCTATCCCAGCCAAAATCAGGACAGTATCCACCCCTTATTCTGTACCATTTACATCATGTCCTGGTCCCATACTTTCCAATACATTTCAATTAATCACCACAACTTTTCCTGTCTTTTGATATATAAACACAGATATTGTTCCCTTAGTCTATGGGCCATCCATATAAAACGTCTGTTGGTTCATTTAGTCCATGACTTTGGGCTCCATCTGTCATAATGGTCTTTCAGGGCAGGAGGGATGGCGTGTAGTGTTGGATCATTGCATGCTGAAGCTAGTTCTGGTTCCATTAATACTGCATTTTGCTTGGTTTCATCAAATTCATTCTTCATTAATCTGGGTGATTCTTACTGTAATACCATTGATATGGCATATAGCAACCATAGAAGTGGTGTTGTACAGTATTACACAGCAAGTAACATCATACAATTCAGCTCATTGGCTATTTTTACCCAAAATCTAATCTCCTTGAGGACATCAGACCTCCACACCTTTCTGCGTCACCCACGGAGTGCACGCAGGTCCTTGAGCAAAAGCAATCCCACAAGTGGGTTTACCTTTGCCCGAGGCAGGAATAACCCAGAGTGCCTTCCCTAGCATATTTTTTATGTGCACTACAGGGATTTTTTTCACCCTCTACAGTATGTAAAAGTTTTGGGCAGGGTCAGATTGATTGGGAGATCCTCTAGTGTAGACTAACCAGGCAGCTTTTGCTAAATGTGTATCCTGATGCTTGAATGTTCCACCACCCATTGCTCTCAGTGTGGTCTTCAGCAGTCCATTGTATTGTTCAGTTTTCCCAGAGGCTGGTGCATCATAGGGGATGTGATATACCCACTCAATACCATGCTTTTTGGCCCAAGCGTCTGTGAGGTTGTTTCAGAAATGAGTCCCATTGTCTGACTTGGTTCTTTCTGGGGTGCCATGTTGCCACAGGACTTGCTTTTCAAGGCCCAGGATAGTGTTCAGGGCAGTGACATGGGGCACAGGGTATGTTTCCAGCCACCTGGTGGTTGCTTCCACCATTGTGAGCACATAACGCTTGCCTTGGAGGGTTTGTGGGAGTGTGATATAATCAATCTGACAGGCCTCCCCATATTTATATTTCAGCCACTGTCCTCCATACCAGAAAGGCTTTAACTACTTGGCTTGCTTGATTGCAGTGCATGTTTCACATTCATGGATAACTTGTGCAATATTGTCTATGGTCAAATCCACCCTTCAGTCATGAGCCCACCTATATGTTGCATCTCTTTCTCTCCAGCCTGAGGTGTCAGGGGCTCACTGAGCTATAAATAATTCACCCTTATGTTGCCTGTCCAGATCCACCTGAGCCACTGGAATCTTAGCAGCCTGATCCACCTGCTGGTTGTTTTGATGTTCTTCAGTGGCCTGACTTGGGTACATAAGCATCTGCGTGATGTACTTTTACAGCCAGGTTCTCTACCTGGGCAGCAATATCTTGTCACAGTGTGACAACTCCATGAAAATAAACAAGTAATGCAAAAACAGTCACTCACTAGCAGGCCAATACCTAGCTGGTCTCCATGCAATGGCAATTTGGGAACACAGCTGAGTATGATGTTGTATGGTATGGAATATTCCATTGGACAATCTGGGTCAGCTGTCCTGGCTGCATCCTCTCCAAACCTTTTGCCTACCTCTAACCTTCTTGCTGGGGGGGACAAGTGGGAAAGAGAGAAGGTCTTGACACTGTGCAAGCACTTTTGAGCAATAGGTAAAGCACTAGTGTATTATCAACACTGGTTTGGCCGCAAATCCAAAACACAGTGCCACACAGGCTTCTATAAGGAAGGTTAAGTCCATCCCAGTCAGACCTGGTGCAGACTAGTCATGTCTTATCAAATAACTGCTCTTTATCCAAAACACTTGTTCACACACCTTCTCAAAATACCACCACCTTTCTTTTATTTTTCAAACTGTGGATATGTCTATGGTAAAACTAAACTCCTGTAGAGATGAACTTTTTCCTGTTTTGCAAGAACAGACAGCAGACCTGTGTGATACATGTGGAAGACATTTAGATCAAACCTATGCATTGATTGTACAATATGTGGTTAGAGGCTCCAGCTGCAGACCATGACTATTGTGTGAGGTTCTGTACAAACATGGGATCTAAACATGGTTTCTGCCATAAGAGGAGTCACCATTTCCATACCAGAGTTGATGACAAAGCTGTCTGTCTGAATCAAAGAAAACAGTGAGACAACATCAGCTGTTAATAGGCATTACTCCAAAAATAGGGCAGATTTAACTGTTGAGAGCTGGATTTTGTTCTCATGATGTGTGCTTGAGCAGGGATGGAGAATTCTGCTTCACTCGGTGGTCAAGAAATGGCTTGACCTTGAATATGCTTGTGGAGAGGGGAGAAGTTGGTCCTTTCACAGACCCAAGGACATGATTCACTTCTTGTGTGGTACTGAGTGCACCTCAGCTTCCAAGCATTTCTCCATGCAAGTGAGAACACAGGCACTTGGCATCTTTCAGAAAGTCCTTAAATGTGGCAGAATCAGGATCCTTCCAAAAAGTTTAAAGTCTGTGATTGGTGTGGTAAAAGTCTGAATTTCCCTTGTGGTCAAATTCTATTTCTAGTTTAGCAAAACAAAAATCCTTCTTTACTGAGGATATGCAAACTACATATATGGTCTACTTTATCTTTAGACACAATTTGCAGACTGGTATATGGGATTTTAAGTCCCTAATGATCACTTTGGAGACAAGTCTCCCAATGCAATACTGCTTGTGGGGAGGGGCTTGGCTTGTACTGGTAAGTGCATATTTGTTTCTCTGTAGAAATATCTTTTGCCTTTAAATAGAAATATTTGAAATCAAAGAATGCCTTTCAGAAGCAAAAGACTAAAGTGTTGGGAAATGCCATATCAGCAGATCTAATGCCTCCAAACCAAATAATTGCAAGGTGTTTCTCTGCCTTGAAGTCCTCTGATATTTTGGCTGTTTTTTAATATATTTTTAAACCGAGATATAAATGTAATCTCTCTGAACTTGACTGCAAAGACTTATTGCCAGCTAAAAAAGAAAGAGATCAGACAAACAAGTGGTTTTTGATGGGCGTTAAAAGCTTGGTCGTTCTTACTCTTCTGAAATATTATGACATTCTCATAAAACCCCTTTTCCCTTTAATGCCAAAGCAATGCTCCTGTTAATAATGTAACACTGATGGCACCAGCCACCTCTAATCATGAGAGAAACAAGCTGGCCCAAGCAATATTCTGCTTGAGGGATTTGTTCAAGAAAACGTGCCCCTCACCCCTCTGTACTAGAAGTTGCTGAAGGTAAGAAATGTGATGATACCTTAACATGATGCACAGCTGCTGCATGTTTTTTTATTCTGTGGGTGAAATACAGGAATTCAATTTGTAAATTAAGATAGCACACCTTGAGTAGTACTATGTAGAGGTAGGAAAGGCTTCTTTGACAGAGGTGAGCTACTTATTAGGAGGGGTTTTGACACTACTACCTCTTAAAAAAGAAGTGGGAGGTTAGAAGTATGTGCAGCGATAAGTATGATAGGCTCAGTTTTACTGGAAATGTTGATAGATTAAAGAAACATGCTGTCTTGATCTCATCCGTGTGTGTGGGTCTGGATGGGAGGATGTTCTGAGATGCCTTTCTACCCTTTGTATTTGTTTGTGTTCCAGGACATGTTTCACCACGTTGAAAGTAGCTGTTCTTCTTTTACGCTTCACATTGAAAGTGTGTAACTTTCTTTTAAGTGCTACCTTAACCCCGCAGTGAACTACGGAGATGAGGCAGCATTGGAAAGGATGGGGGCTGCAAACGATCAGTTACTTCTCTTAGACAGTCTACTTTTAACCTTACAGCCAAGGTCAGGAATGAGTGCGCTGCTTAGCATTTGCACTTCACAAAATGCTAATAGAGGGTAAATAGATGGAAGAGCCCTTCTGTGGCTGCATATAGTTTCTGGGCCAAATTTCTGCTCCACTGGCTGACCTCAGCACTCAGTGCTGCCATGTGTCTTGCCAGGTGTGTGGGAACAAAGTCCTTGTGCAACAGGAGTGGAGGTCAGTTCTGTAGGTGATCCAAAACCAGTTACATAGGCTCTCATTCTGGGAACTGAGGAGAGTTGGATAAGGGGTGGACACCACAGACACACAAAGAATTTTACTAGGTCTTTTTAAAACAAAGGCCTCACTTAAACATAATGATCCTTAGGATGCTGGCTATCTAGTCCCATTTCTGAAGCTTGAAACTGGCTATCCTTTGCTGTCACCTGCATACATGAGTTTCCTAGCAGTTATGGAATAACTTTTGCAAATGAATGCTGAACTAGCCTGTTGGTGGTCCATTGGACTGGACACTTCACCCGCTGGCAGAACTAGTAAAGAATGACCCAACAGGTTCATTACGTGAGGTTGTGTATTTTTTCTTCAGGTACTTCTAAACAACACTGCTTATCAGTGTAACAGCTGCATAGTGCTCTGCCTTTGGAGGCTAAAGAGGCAAAAGAAGGCTTATCTGGGGTAGCTGAATAAGGCTTATGCGTTATTCACATGTCTGCAGTGCGAGCTGGAAGCTGAGTGGGTGTGGTGGGACAGGAAGATCAGCTGAGAGTTTTTGTTTGTGGGATGTGTTCAGGCTCAAGTGAGAAGTGGTTGAGCTCCCGCCTGAGCTGAGAGGTGGAAGAGTGCCAGAAGAGCTGGTATGAGTAGGGGACAGGAGGAAATATGCATGCCAGTGGGAAACTTTCATAAAGGTGAGAAGCTCTGCTATGTGGTCTTGGGGAGAGGAGGGGAAAAGAAAACAGAGAAAGGTGAAGATTAATGAGTGAAGGACCTGTGCAGAGTGTGATGTTCTGTGCGTTAGTCTGCTTGTGTAGTGCTCAGCACAGGGGTCTTTACAGCTACGTGTTGGTGGGAGAAAGACTTCTCAACTGCCATTTCACAAGGAACTATGAACATCCAGTGGTGTGAAAGATACAATGATTTGTGGTTTTAATCACAAATTTGATAATTGTGCTTTGCTAGTTCTTCAGGGAAACAGATATAAGCCCTGTGGTGTTTTCATATTTCTTAATGCAGACTTGGCTAACATACAAATAGCACTGAAAATTGTCGGCCTATTGAATTCAGTGACAGAAATCCTTGTGCAGCTCCATGTCAGCACCTATTTCTCTGTGAAACCTTTGAAAAATCTCAACATCAGGTACTCCAGCTGCTAGCTTTCCCCCTGTAGTGTGCAGGGGTGCACTGAAGCATCTTCATGGGAAAATCTGGTTAGGAATGTGGTCACTTAATGGAGTGAATGATCTATTATTTTTGTTGCTGACCTTTTTTTTTTTTTTTTGAGGGATGACATTGTCTTCAGGTTCAATCTTCAGATAGTGTGAATTGGTCCATAACAGTCCATATAGCTGTGTTGCTTAATTTTCACCAGCTGAGACTCTAACTGCTCAAGTGCAAAAGCGTGGCAGGGGAGGGAAGGGGAGGAAATATTGCCTGGTGTTCTGGGAGAATGAGTAAGACTCGATCCTGGATCACTGAATTCAGAGAGTTTTAGCATTTGACTTCAATCAGATCAGAAGCAGAAGCCCTTCATCAGAACATGAGGCTCTGAACAAGGGCATCCTGAAAATGTGACTTTTGCTCTGGGACTGAGGCTGTTGGCATGACAGTTGGGAGAAATAGGAAGAATTGTTCTGCAGCATTGCATTTAATATCAATAATTTAATACAAAAAATCAGATATTTGAAAGGAAGTTCAGACACTTTGCTTAGAAAATGAGAAAAAGGGAAATGTACGTTTTTGTTTGCTGGTGCTGAGTGGTATCTGTTTCTGGTAGTTTTGATAAATTCAGAAACAGAAGCTTGGAATAACAGTTTGCTTATCAATATTTTATTTCTTCAGCACCCAGAGAAACTCATTGCACAGGACACTGTACAAACACATAACATGGAATATTCCTTTGCCCTGTGGAGTTCTCAGCTGAAAAAAAAAAATCAAAACCAGTAGGTTAGGAAAATAGAAACCTAAATAAAATCAAGGGCTTTCTGCTTTTACAGTTGCTATAACAGGATAAAGCAAATTTGTGACACGACAGCACTTGGTTCAAAAGTTTGGATTATTAAAGAGCTGCAGTCCTTTTAAGAGCTGTGTGGTGTGGTGAGGACTGCCCAGTCTGACCTCATCCTGTTCTCTTTAGGGGTGAAGGAATGGAGGAACAAGGGAGAGAAGGGGTAAAGTCCCTATTAGCTTCAAAGGACAGAGATGTTTGTTCATTTAAATAAAGGCAAAACACATGTTCTGTCCATGAGCACTGCTTGTCCTGTTTGGGTCGCCCATGTTCTTCAGCTGGAAAGTTAGAATTAATTTCATGTATGGTCCTCTACATAATTTTTAGAGACATTACATAGTTCCTAATGATTAGATGCAGAGACTTTGGAATTAAAATATTATATGAATAGCTCTATTCATCAGTGTTGTTGCGGCACTATATCAAGATAAGAATATGTCCTCAAGAGTAAGCACTATTCACCTATCTTGCATTCTTAAAATGGGTGTTGCATCATAGATTTCAGGGGAAGTAGGGCTTGAGCTCAAGATTATTGACTGTAGGTAGAATCATTTTGGAGATAATGGTTGTATTATTACTGGAATAACGGAGGCAAAACAGAAAAGAAAATGAGTGGGGACTTAATACTATATTTAGTGACGAGTAAGCAGAATCAAGCAGGGACTTGACAATATTGGTGGATGATATTAAATTTGTAACGAGGAGTCTTAGCAAAATATTAGCTGACATGGCCAAGGACAGTCTCTGTAGAACTTGAAAGCAGAGGAAGGAGCTTGGTAATTCTTGGAACAGCCGACATCAATGTAGAGTTAGAGGACTGGGAAATACTTTTTTAAATTACAGGCCTGTAGGAAGGCCAGAAAATTGATCATGCAGGATTTTAATTACTGAGATATTGATTAAGATAATAACTATGCACAAATTAAGAAAGGGTACGTAGTGCAGGACTGCTTCCTTAAGCTGTTAGTGAGCTTGGACAGTCACATGCTCTCTTGGATGCAGCCCTGGGGAGCTGAGCCAACTATGACAAATGAGGTGGAGAGGATCTATGGAGCACCCTGGTGTCAAGCTGGGAAGAATGAGGAATGCCTAAAGAAGTGCAGAGGGTTGATGTTTCTTTTTTTGAGGTTAGTGAAGGCTAATATTGATGAAATGTGCCTGAGGAATTTCTTCCGATTATGGAAATCTCCATCTGTACAACTGAAAAATAACTGTGATTTCCTCAGAGAGACTGTAATTAAAATGTGTCCTGGTTAAGTCTACACAGGTTAAAGGCTGGTGTGGGTGAAGTCTGTATGAAATTAGCATAAAGTATTAAGCAGGTTCATTCTTAAGCTACAGCATATTTGGTGTAGTAAGGAGCAGGATAGGGTGATACACAGAAATGAAAAAAGATTGCAAAATTAAATTCCTTTTCAATTTATCCAAATAATTACTTTCATGTGCTATTTCTCTTTTTACTCACTCTCCTTTGTAGATCACGCTTTTAGAGCTAGGAAGGTTTTGTCTGCTTAACAGGATAGATGAGGGTGGTTATAACAGGATATGTAACAGAATATTATAGGTTGTGTTGTGTAGCCTAAATATTTTTTTTTTTCATGAAAAACACTTTGCTCTCTTCTCTGACTTTTGCAATGGTCCAGAGTAGAGGTGTTGGAGAAGTGAGGTGAATTACAGCAAAATAAGAAACAGTCTTGGTTTTACCACCCACTAGCAATAATAACTAGCTAGGCTTGAAGTGAGGAAGCAAGCCATGTCCTTTTAGCAGATGAACTATCCTACTTCTTAAGGAGCACACAAAAACTCTTACTCACAACCGCTCCTGAAGGAAAGAAATTGTGTTCTCAGGCGCAAGGGAACAGTCATCTTATTAGAGGCATTTATTTTGAGGGAGACAAAAAAAAAAATATCACCACTCCCCCCCCCATATTTGTAGTGCAGAAAGGGCCAGAGAAAGCAGTTCCAAGAAAAATGAGGTGGACTAGATAAAGAGCTAGGACAGATCTGTTCAGTAATGGTTTTATTATCTATTTTCCATAATGAAGGAATGGAAATAAGCTTTATTTAGAGGATCGTTTTCTTAAGTTGCTGGAATGATCAGATAATTTGCAGTAAAACATGAAATGGCCTGGCCTGTTCAAGTAAACCAACCACAGCTATTCAATATAACCAACATACAATCCCGTGTCTGGTAAGAAACAAAGTTTGTGTTATTGATATCTTTGTTCTACGGGGTTCTTTTTTATAGATGTATTAGCTCTTCTGATCAGTGAAAAGTGATGAATGGGAAGATGCAAGTCAGGAAACATGTATTCTTTTAAAAACACTATTTAGCTTAAAGATGTTTTTTGAGGAAAATAAAATGGGGCTTTTTATGTAACCCCCATATTTGTGGCAGAACCTTAATATAAATTTGATCTTTTTTTTAAGGAATATGCTTTGGCTGTATTTGCCAAATAACTTGGTCAATGTAAAAATAATCTCCCAAATGGTGGCTGTGGGGTGAGGTGGGTATTGGGGAGGAAGACTTCCCCCTCAAGTGCTGTGGAAGATGACATTTTAGTTCTGTCATCCACTGAACCAATTTGAACTCAGATTTCTAGATCTCCATAGAGCACTCTCCTTATTATGTTCCCATAAGGCTGCTCTTACTCTCTCCTATCAAAACCATTTCAATTTATATAACGTACTTTATTCACGCATTGGATTGCTGCCTGAACCCTGAGTGTTACCTCCTGTGAGAGTACTTGGGTGCTCTGGATGCCCATATACTCAATCCCCTCGTGCTTTGCTCCTATGCACAGACACATGGACAAAACACTTCACCCTCATACTCCATGACACAACTTTCTGCATGAATCCAGTCCCATGTACCCCCTGCACAGAAAAGGAAAGTAGTGAAGTATGTTCATGCAAATTAATCCACTGTTTCCTTCCAAGACAAAACACCTCAGGCTGGTTCACCACCTGCATCCCTAAAGCAGAGGCTAAAGAAAGTTGCAGAGGAGCAGGAGAGTGTACTATACCCTGACGCCTTTCTCTTGCTTTTCTTGGTTGGCAGCAGTGATCTGCACCCTGTTGTCTGGAGCTCTTTGTTTGGCCATGGCCCTTGCTCCTGCTGGGTGAGGTCAGGCTGGCCAAACTGAGCACCCTTTCTTTTTGTTGTCTCGGTGGTACAAAACAAAACCTTAAAGGGGAGATGTTGTCATTCCTTAGTGATACTTAATCGATCCTTCTTTTGTATGCCTTCTGATTTCATAACTGACTAGAGTTGCCCCTCTCTCTTTCCCAGCCTCCTTTCCCCACACTTGCTCATCTGTTATGTGCTTCCCTGCCTTCCATCTCCTGGTGAAGACCAGATATGCTAGGACTGCCCATCTGTAATGTGGGGCCACCTTCACTTACAGCTCTGGTACTAGCTCCTCATTTCCCAAATCTGGGCTGCTGCTGCTAAGGACTGTATTTCTTCTCTCAGCCCCACTATGCCAGGTGAATGTTTTTCAATTTCTCACTCCAGAAAATTGTACAGGACAAAGGGAATTTGCTTTAAGAGAGTGGATAGATGTTCAGGACAGGAATACTAAAACGAAGCAGAGAAAAATATTTAAGGGATATGGATCATCTTTTTGTTATATGAGCCTATTCCTGCCCATCAGTTATTTCTGTTGCACAGCAAATATAAACCAGAATTAGTATTTTGAAGTTGTGGTAGGACTGGCAATTTAAAACAGGTGAGGATCTGCCCTCTGTTTTATAACCAACAAAATGTTAACTTGGTGCAGACATGCTTGCCAAGTCCCTCAGCTTTCAACGTGAAGTTCTCGCTGTGGCAGGTAATAGCTGGAAGTTTTTGCTGGCTGCCGTAAGTGAAAGGGAGTTTTCCTGATCTTTTAAATTTAGCAAAGATTCACAGAAGCAGCAGGGTTCAAAGTTATGAAACCTTTCTAATATCCAGCAGTCATGTAATTTTTTTCCTTATTAAAGACATTTGCCTAATTTTCATGTAAATAGCCACAGCCTGGTGGCTACTCTAATCCAACGGCATTACTGCTGGCAAACAAGGGATTAAGAAAATGCTGTATTGAAATTAAAGCTGTAGGGCCTGACAGAGCCAGGTTACCATTAAATTCTATAGATACTGTATCCTTCTTGCCAGCTCCATTGTGCTTTAATCCAGTTCTCAGGGTTTTCTATAACTAAAAAGTACTACTTTAATCCTTTTCTCACACACTGTAATGCAAACCTTGATGCTGAATAATCCACCGAGGTTTGCGCATTTGCTAGATCTCTGCTTCACTAAATTACCAAATTTTACTGGCAGCAGAGCAGGGTGGCAAAATGTCAACATGACTTTGCAAAGCCAGCGGTTGCTCATTTCTGAAAATGAATATGATATCTATTAATGCCTGTTTACTACATTTCAGCACTAACCTTTAGAATGCGATGGAGGGGTTGGGAGGAACTCCAGGGCAGGCTTTCAAAGTGCAGTTACATGTATTTTTCTCAATCAACATTTGATTGAACCAAGAAACCAAGGGATATGTGTTTACAAGGGCATTTTGTCTGAACTCCATTGCTAGACATTTTTGGTTTTGTTTGGTTTGCGCTTTGTTAGTGATATCGTATGGTCTTTGAACATTCATCAATATTGTGGCATTTGATACTGCAAACGCACACCAAAAGAAACAGAAGCCCAACATGAAACAGTGGGATCAAAGTTGCATATGTTTTCTAGTGCCTGATAAAATGTCTTTGCCCAGCCATCTGAGTGTCTGATCTGCAGATACTAATCTCTGGAATTTGTGGTGATCTTTCTAGTCCCTAATCAGTGTTATATTTCATGTACATTGTGCTAGGACTTTCTTGGGTTAAGGAAAAAGGGAACCAATATTCAGTGTTAGTAGCAGTGTCAAGGATCCTGATATTTAGTTAGGTTCAGCCCTGAGGGGCATTGGTGCAATTCTAACATTGGATGTGGATCATCTGAATTCTTGATTCAGAGCTTTTTCCACTTTTTTTTTTTTAACTGAAATGTCCCACAGTTCACACCCATTCTTTTCAGCAAGATAGGCTCTCAGTCATGTCAACAGGATTTTTACTTGAGAAAGGAAAATAGACGTTTGTCCTTAAGGCAAACAGCCCCCACAACGCATTCTACTAAACAAAGCTATGTGCTGGGAAGTACAAAAGAGAAGTGTTATTAAAGAATCTGTTAAAACCAATATGGGACCTAACACCCCATGTTGAGATGAGATTTTTCTGTTGCTAGAATAACTAAAGAAAGTCTAATTTTTAACAGTCCTTGATAGGTACTGGAGACAAGAATTTAGTCACACTTCACTTAGATTCCTCAGGAATGTCTTTGTTTAATTTAATACAACTGATTTCAGTTGTGAAGAGGCAGAACCCATACCTGAATGGGACAAAAGAAATCTCAACAGAAACCTGAAACAGGCTTTACATTTTATGGTTTTTGACCTTATGGCTCCTAGGAGGGAATGAATCATGCTCCTGCGAGGAATGACCTAACTTGATCTCCTCTTTGGTTGGAACTACAGAACTGGAAAGGAATGCAGTGGATACAAAACATAGTCTTTGCAAGTGTAGGGTTTTTAAAAATTATATACATACATATAAAACTATATATTTAGTTTTCTTTGAGCTTGTTTCTTGAACAATTTATTCCTATTTACCAGCACCCCAGTGCTGTTGCTTGTCGAGAGCTGCTAGATTGACCTACCATTTTCAAATGCAAGTGTATAAGTAAAGAGCAACATACAGAGCTTTGGAAGTACACAGAAAAATGCTGTGCAAATTTGCATCAGCTGTGCTGAGATATTTAAGATAGGTTCTGTAAACTGTATGTTGGTGGGATAAACATCAGGAATGTGAACAATTATGTGGGGGTTAAAAAGGAGTTTCTGCTAGAAGGAAAATTGGTTGAACAGATGCTTTCAATATTAAGATGATTATTTTTAATAGTGATGTATGACAGACTGTAGATAGCTAGTGACTTAGGCTACATAAGATGTGACACATACATAAAATGCAACTATAATAAGGGACAGTACTGCAGAAATGGAAGGATAGATTAGGTGACCTAAATTATGTATAATTCATCTTACTTTGTGAGGAGACATGAACTAGATGACTTTTTGAAATCCAAACTATTTCTGTCTTCTGTGAATCTATGAATTTCCATTATTTTCAGTGGTCTTTATAGGGAAGGATAGAAAAGTGCTTTAACTGCAAATTTCTCTGTTTGCACGTATCATGTTACCTTTGTTGAGGAAACCTAATGCTTTCATTGAAGATCAAATCTATTATCTTTTGTTGCTAGTACTTCACAAAGTTCTGAACATAAATGACACATTATCTACTAATAAATTCAGTAATAGAGTAACACAACTATATCTAGTGAAAATAACGTAACTTTAACAAGTCAAGATAAGCGTACTGGTACTCTTATCCAGTTCAGTGCGATCCAAATGCATTGTCCCTATTCTGGCACATTGCCCTGGTCATACCTTGTTAAATGTGCAAGATTGCTACCCAGGTGTCTTAGATTATCTGTGTGGCTCCCTCTGCCCAAGCGGATCCCATGTAAAGCCATGTGGGATTTCACTGCATTCTGTTTTTCTCTCTTTTTCAAGAGGGTAGTTCACCAGAAAACTCTACAGTGGTACATATAATAAGGAGGGGAATTGTCTCAAAGAAATTTGATGGCTTTAAATGTCAGTACAAAAGTGTTACTACATTTGACATTGTCTTTCCAAGTAGCATGTGCTTCCACTCAACGCTGTCCCATTCATATCTAAAGGCAGGCATGGTCTCTGCACCAACAAAACCCAGTCTGAAGGACATTATAGCCGAGAGTGAATTTAGTAGCACAGAAACAAGGATTCAGCGTTGGATGTGACAAATAATAATACCTGCAGTTTTGCTAGCTGGGGTAAAAATTCATAAAGGGAGATGAGTCTATATGTTCCAAGGGCATAAGCTGTCACTGACTGCCTGAAATCAGGAAGAGATTGCTCACAGTGGGATAGTTCTACCTAATTGCCCACTGAAAGGCTTTTATTCTTTCTCTAGAAGCACTTCATTCTGTTTACACTATGAGTTGGGATAGAAGTCTGTGCTGACCATTGATCTCATCTGCTCTGGCAACTTCTGTGTGGGAGTCATATCTGCTAAAACAATGACACGGCGTTTTCAGAATATGTCAGCTTATACGTTTTGACTGTGGGGGCTGAGAAGTACCTCAAGTGATTCATACAAGGTTGGACTGAGAGGTGTAAAAATAGCCAGGGCTGGGAATAGTCCTAACAAACAGCAGTTTCTGGGTATGGAGTCACAGGGCACAAACCACAAACTCATGGCAGGGGAGGGGAAGGTCCATGACTCTTAGCTCCCCTGTCCCATGTTTTCCTCCCACTTAGTCATGTACACATGTAACTGCTACTAATTTGAGCATTGGAACAAGTTGGCCCAGAAGGTGGTGAAGTCTCTCTACTTCAAGATATTAAAAAAAAAAAAAAAAAAAAAAAAAAAAAAATGTCTGGACATGGTCCAAACTCAACCATTATGTGATTCTGTGCCTACATCCAGCCCAGTGCAGTAATAGAAGAAATGCGGCATGTAGAAGAAATTCAGAGCTGGATTTAATTTACAGCTTCTCAAATTTTAAAATTGTAAGCAGAAATCTGAACATGGTGTATTCTCGTACTAGTATGGGGTCTAGCAGTAAAACTGACCCTAGTTAAGGGGTATTTGCCCAATTACATCCTCCTGGGAGTAGAAAAGAGACAAAATTGGAAAATGGGTTTGCTTCCCAGTCTCAACCTATGGGGAGAGTAATCGGCTTTACATCAAAATCGGCAACAAGGTATTTTTCCCTCCATGTTGGCTCAGTTCTGGTGGCTGATCATCAAATGTGCAGAGAGGCAGAATCACATGTGTGTTCTCTTGTCCTGTGCTTTTTGTTTCTCATTGCCTGTGTTGCTTTACAGCTGCTTGCTTCTGGGGGCTTCCTCTGTGATAGGAGAAGGTATCTTAGGCCCTCAACCTCCACCCCTGTCTCCCAGATTGTCCTTGCTTGGCAGAAGGCATGATCTTGCTCTAAAACAGAATCCTGTCCAGAGGTAAATTTAGCTCCTGCTCTTTTATGCACTGATTATTAAACTCGGTACTGCCTGGTCTTGTCTCGGTGGATTTGCATCTGTAAAAACAGTGTGAAGTGGTACCAGATCAGGACAATCCAGGCTGTATTCTTGGGACTCACGCATGGAAGGGACACTAAACCAAATGTTATCATGGCAAAGAATAAAATAAAATAAATATGTGCTTGCTCTACTGTTAATTGTTTGGTTTTGTTTGTGTGTGTTTGGTGTAGTGTGTGTTTTGGGGTTTGTTTATTTGGGGTTTTTTGGTTTTTCTTTTTACCACTGTGAGAGACAAGGTGCTGGGCTGGCTGGATTTTTTGGACTGACAGGATTCTGACCATTTTCAGTGATGTTCTTAATGTTGCAAAAATACTAGGGTGCAAAGAAAAAATAGTGTCTGGTTCAGCAATAACATTTCCTAGCTGCGGTGATCAGCGCTAGACAATTAACTTTTTGTTAACGGGTTTCTAAAATCTCAGAGGCAATTTCGTGTTATGTTTGTGGCTGTAGGAGTATATGGGGCCTGCTCTCGATTTATCTTGTGCTGGTGTGGGCTTGGAAGAAAATTTTGCACATAAATCTTAGGTAAAGCTTTGACCACTAGAAGGAAATTATGCATGTTTAGTGCTGTCCAGGTTTAAACTGATGGTTTTATTTGTGTATGTAAGGTTAAATACATATACTACTGCCAAGGTCTAAATTTGCACCATTTAATATGTGTGTACAGATACTATATGCATAGGTATATACATGTATGGTATCTTAAATAGATATGTAGTGTGTGTATCTATACTGTATGTGTGTATACCCGTGCACATACATTTCTACAATCACATATACACACCCTATACATGCATGTATGTTTAAAGCAGTAATTTGTCATTGCTGAGAATATGCAGTGCTTAAAAACACATCAATACAGGTATTTGACTTTTTTATCAGTCCTGCCACAGAACCTCTTTCCTGGGTGGGAGGAATAATGAGGGAGAAAAAGGTGCTATTCATAGAAAATGGATCACTGAAATGAAGTTTCATAAAACACACTTTCTCACTTTTCATTAAACTTCTATCGTTTTAAAATATACATATTTTTTCCCCAGAAAAAGGTATATTTTTCTAAAAGTCCTTTCCAAGCTTCTTAAATGCTACTCTTTCTTATTCCACTCTTCAAAGAGCAGCAGCCACGTTATCCCTCTTTTCAACTTCAAACTGTGCTGCTCTGTTGGTCCAGCACAGCGAGGGTGCTTTGAACCTGAGAAGAGAATCTAGCTCCTTTTTTTGGAACCTCAAGAAGGACTTTTTGAGAGTGCTGCAATTAGCATTTCCCTTTCACACACATCACCTTTCTTGACTTCTGTAAAAGTAAAACAAATAATAATAAACATATATTTACACATGTGTGGTTCCCTAGGGTTTGACAGAGATACCCTTCATTCATATTTTCCAGGATTTTTTGGATCCTGTTATTTGGACCTTTAGACAGACATTATGATATCTATGAAACTTTGTGCAGGTTGCTGACTTTGTGTGGGGCAAGTGTGAATTGACTTTGGTTTCCTCTCAGGGGTAACTTTATTCTGCACAGAGTGAAAAGATTCGGTGAATGTCAAAGGAAGGAGCCACAAGTCATTGATCTTGCTCTCTAGATAACCAGCCCCTCAGTGGCTTTTATTCTTGGTGGCCCACCTTGGCGCTGCAGCAATGTGAACTCTGAATGGCAACAAGGCACCATGCGAATTCAAGCAAAGTTGAGCTCCACGGTTGCTGCCCGCTCTATACTTGCACTTTGCCCTGGGTGATTTGATGGTGAGGGATCAATGGCTGCAATCTGGATAGGTTCCTAAATGAGGCCTTAAAGGATGTACGTGTTGGAGTGGAAAGCAGCGGATGTGTGCTGCTGCTTTTCCTGTGACTATAAATAGCCAGGTCATCAGTACAAACGTTGTGGCTGTCTGGCATCAGCATTTCTAACCTATTTGTGGAACACCACTGAGCGCTACTAAGAGCACACCTTTTTTTCTTTTCTTATGCTAGAAGTTTGTCCATGCCAGCTCCATGTGAAATGTGGGACACATCACAGGTAACTTCAATGTTGCTGTATTAGTTTCAATTATCTGAAGTACTTGGTGATCAGGGTCTCAAGCCATAGAGAAGCCGTTCCATTGCCTCACTGGGAGCAGAGACCTGAGGGCTACAGCCAGTCTTTGGGGCGGGAGAAGCCACTGCTGAGGTTGCATGTGTGTCCTATAGGAGGCTTAGACCCTGACCTACTGGGGCAGCAGCAGGAGTGGGGTGCTGCTTTTGGTATAAGTGCATATTCCTTAAAATCAGCCAGCCAAAATGGGATGAGGATGTGCCATGTTTTTGTAGAGTCCCTGTGACTTGTGAAAACATCTGTGGGAAAGAAAGGTACTTAAAAGGATCCCACGAAGGGAATGCCTATAAATGCAAAAAACCTTAAGAAACAGACAATTGTAAAGTAAACAGCACTTTCATTTTCCTTGAAATGGTATCTTTTTATCTGTGTTTCTCCCAGCAATTAAATGTTTTCTGGGCTGTAAACACCTCCATGTTTACAACACACTCTTTAGGCAGTGACTAGTCCAAATACCCTGTGGTAAGAGAAAATCCTTCAAGTGTAAAGGATTTGCTCATGGAAATTGGTTCAATAAAGCTTCCCTTTCCACCCTTGTCTGCCCATCCCCACCCAGCACGGGCACAGACTAAGCAGAGGCTTGCTGCTTCTCTGTAGTAATCTGGATTTTGAGTTGTTGATAAATACAAGCAGGTTAACAACTAACATCAAAGGTTTACCAGATTAAAGTCAAAGGAAGACTTGATTTTCAAGGGCTTCAGTAAGGTTGAGATTCTCAATTATCTTTAAAAGCTCTTTAATACAAGCCTCAATAGGCTTAAATGAACAGAGGAACAAACATGTCTGTGCTGCGTGCTAACTGCAACACTACTGGGTTGCTTACTGTAACTCAGTTAAAGGCTACGTCAGGAATGAGAGATAAGGCAAGTAGGTTTGCCTGTAGAATGAGATCATTAAGAAAAGGTGACCGTTGTGTTTGATGTAGTAAGAGGTGGAGGGAAAACTAGCTATAGCTTAATGGGCATAGCAGATTCTGAGACATATATGGCAATTATTAGTCATACTATTTGAATCCAAAAGGGCACCGGTTCAAAGGACTGCTTAGAAAGGCTCAGGCTGGGAAGAGGAAGCTATTAAATCAGCTGTGCTCCTCTGAATGTGTGTGGGTTTTTTTTTTTCCTTTCCTTAAAGTCTTAGGATACTTCTTGAGAAGAGGAGGATGATGAAATTTCACAAGTGTTGCAAGAAGGGTAAGATTTGTATGTATTATCGTTGTAGAGATTTTTAATCTTCCTAAAAAGCCAAATTTACCTGCTGTTAGTATGGTCAGATTGACAATAGGACAAATATACCACCTGCTTCTATGAGATTAAGATAGTGCAAACAAAACCACACAGAATGTGTCATAGAAATTTATTAAGTGCGTAATTTCTAATATTCTATCCACTGTTGTGCTGTCTTCAAGTAATACAAAGAGGAGCTATAAGAAATCAGAGATGAAGTGAAAAAAGCCCAAGCCCTGAATTTAACCCATTCTCACATATTGCTCATATTCAGGTTGAAAACACAAAGGAGGGAAATTGTAATTGCCTTTGCAATTATATGTGAGGTGTAAAAGGTATAGATACCTAAAAACACCCCCAAAAAACAAAACCAAAAACCCTCAACCAAACAAAAAAAAGCCTTCTTCAGTTCAGGTTCTGAGCCCTTCATCTAGTTTCTGTGACTGAAAGGGTAACTAGGAATTTCTTTTATGAATCCTTCATACTTCATGCATTAAGAATACCCAAGGACATCTTCTTTTATTTCTGTCTCAATAGAATAAGTGCATGTTGGGTGCTAGCTTAGTGTGTATACTCATACAAAATTTTAAAAAGTATTTAAAGCCACATACCATTCAGGACATGATGATCCACTGTTACAGAATAGTTACAGGTAAACAGGTGTGAGCACCTAATGTTAACTGTGTTATCACAGACTGTAAAGAAGTTATTTTATTAAGACAAAATGGCTTTCACTGGTGCTGTCTTCATTGTATGCAAGGTCAGTGGAATTCAGTATAAATTGAACGGGGAATGGTGTAAGTACTAGGTATAAAATAATTGCCATGAAGCAAAAAGCTCAAGTTTTTCCACTTCCAAGTGTCTCACACATTACTAAGGTATTTCACTTAGCTCCTTAGAGTTGTACTTAGTTTGATCTACAACACTGCATTTCTTTTCTTTTCTTTTTTTTACTCTTTAATTTGTTAGAGATTTGTTTTGGTTGTCTTATTGCTGCCTGTCTTCCCAGTTAGTTGAACATGATGAGAGATCTCATACCACTGTGATGGAACTGATTTGATCTGTTCAGTGACTTGACATTTTGTATTAGTTTATGGTACAACCTTATCGCTCTTATTTGTGCTTAATATTATCTTCTTTCAAAGGTTTTAGTGGTTCTGAAAGGATATTTTGAGACATTACATTTCATAAAAAATAGAACTTGGTTACAGAGGCAAAAAAGGGGTTTTGGGGTGAGGCAGAGAGGGTAGAATATTTTGAGTACTAAATATTTAAGGTGACAGCCCAGTACTGCTCAAGTGTATGGCCTTGCAACCTGGAATTTCTTCTGGATTTTATATTCACTCTGTTCAAGTGATGTTAATGGGGTTCCAGAATTATGTCCATGTGAGAGCACATAACCTCAGAAATAGATGTACACAGTGTAAAATGGAATGTGTGGCTGAAGCACACCATTTTCTGAGATATTTCATAGGGGGCTAGATGTTGGCCAGCTTCTATTGTGTACCACCATCCTACATATTAGTATGAAATTAACTTTTCCATAGCTTTGTTTTCTTTGTAAGGCAATAACTTTCTTTTGGTTTGTCATCTTCATAAGCTGTTGCGACAGGGTAGAACCTACTATGAGCTCTGTTATGTAGGTCCCTGGCTGGCTTTGGAGGTAATAAAATGTATTCATTTATTTTTATTGATTACCTATTTTACATCTTAAGAAAATATGGGACTCCACATCTCATTGATCTCATAACAGACTGCAGCACTCTTTCCAGGTGGGATGATGAAATGGTAAATGTTTCACCTGAAGGGCAACTGTAGTGCTCACGAGAGTTGCAAGAATGTGCTGTATACTTCTCATAGGTAGTTAGAGGACACTATCACACACCACGTCATCTTGTCTTTTATTTTTAATTCCAGCAAAGCTCTGTATGCAACGAATGTAAAATGTAAGCTGTTGTCTGCTTCATGTATCATCCCCAACACACAGTCTGCTTTACCAGGCTGTTCTCACCCCTTTGCCATTATATCGTTGTTGCTATGGTGAATTAAGAAAATGCTGGCTATTAATTTGATGCTGAATGAGGCATACTCTTATCTCAATGAGTGGGGATTTACCCACTTAATTCATAATAACATGGTGGTATAGACTTTTTTTTTCCCCCCATACGGAAAGCTCTGTAGTTTCCAGCAGCCTTTGAAACAGCTGTTGAGAGATCCTGTGTCACTGTCATGCAAAGCAAATGGAAGGTTTTTTACTTAATGAGGAGAAATAATTCAGAGACCTGCACACCTGGAAGAGAAGCAAAAAATAGCTCATTCTGTATTTTCATGGTCATTAGGGTTCCATACAATTACTAATGAGAAATGAACTAAAATTACAAAATAAGCAGGTAAACTGGCAGCATGCAAGCAAGTGAGCAAATGAAAGGACTCTCTCACAGTTTATGCAGGAAAAGCAATCCTTCCACATGTGCCCCTCTATTTCGTGGAAGAGCAGCTCAGTTATTTCTGCAGCTCCATCCTTTGCTTGCTGCTGATCACAGGAGTCTGGGCATGTAGAGGAGGAGACAACTGAATGGATGGAGAAGGATGAATATTATGTCCCTTCCTGAGAGAAGGAATTAATGAAGGATGACGTAGACAAAGATAATGTTATATTTTCAGTGAAGCCCTGCCTACAAGGGGCAGAATATGTCTGGGACTATTGAGCCCAGCTGTGATAAAAATGGGTCTGGGGACACTCTTAGGAATCCAGGATAGGCAGAAGGGTCAGGTTTTTGTCCATGATTTTTTTTTGAAGTTTGAGCAGTGTGATGGTGAAATCTACATTCAGCAGCTCTGTCCTGGGGCTCAGACATGGTCCTCCATTAGATTTGAGAGTGTGCATCTCCATGGAGGGACAATCACAGAAATTGTCTCATTTTGCAAGAGAAGGGATAACCTATCATGAAAGAAATAAAGATTTACCTGTTGTAGTGGTTAATAATGTCTGTTATGAACTGCACATTTCAAATGAGAGCTGTGATAAACTGAGCACGCTTAACAATGATAGCCAATAATATCTGGAGGGAAGCTACCAAGAAACAAAGTTAAAACAGAAGAGGTGATGGTGTCTGTTTATACACAAGCCCAGTGTGCAAACTGTGAATCTTAATTATCTCTGGCAACATGACTGTTGCCCGAGTTAACAGGAGGTGTGAGTAGCATCTACCTACCTTGTTCTATCTGACACAATGGATATCTTTTGTTGCAAAAGAGATGGTGCAAATGCTTTAAGTTACAGAGCAGAGTCTGCCACTCTAACAGATGTCACCCTTCAGGAAAAGAGAGACTTCAGATATGCCTTATAATTGAAAAGCATTGTCAGCTTGGCAGCTTCTGGGACACTGTATGTTTAAATGACAAATATTCATGCTAGTTGAAAATGAACTGTGCTCAGCAGACATTGGCAATGTTTTGTTATTTGCCTCTTTCTCATTTCTAAAAGGCTAGTAGATCATTTCTGTTCATTAGACTTGATAGGAATTAGGCATGGAAAATAAATTCCCTCAGCCTCTCTTCATCTCAGAGCTGTACCAGGTTTTCTGCCTTAGAGCTCCTTAGTAATGCCAACTGCAGTATGCGAATGCAGTATTGAGAGGTGAAGGCGAAGAAGAAAAAAAAAAAAAAAGGCAAATTTTACCCTAAGAATGCAAGCACCATCTTTTGCCCATTTCTCTTGCTGACATCTTATTCTTTTTGGTTATGCCTGTCCAGCACATGTGAGCATTCACAGTAATCCAGACAAAATGAAGGTTAGAGTAGCCCTGAAATATTAGGCTGTTCAAACTGTGCTTCTCTAGTAGAATGTGCACTACAGAGGAATGTGCACAGTTACAATCACCTGTCTTTCAAGGGCCAATAAGCTGAAAGCTTTTTTTTGGTATCATAAAGCAAAGAAATACTTTCTCCCACTCTGTTTCCACATTTACTTATCTATCACATCATCAGGTAGATTGCTTTTACCATTATGCATGGCTTCATGAATAATGCTTTAGTGCTACAGCCTGCTCAACAAGGAATCAGTCCAAGTATTTATTATCTTGCTAATATGTATGCTTCAGAAATATGCTTTCATGCCAGTGTGAAAATTTGTTTCAGTCTTGAGTCCCTTGCTATCTCCTGCAGCATGGTTGTCTGATGAATGGTGCTGTGTGGAAATACAAGATGGGACAAAATATTTTTGTCATATGAAGTTGAATTGTGAATTTCAATTAGCAGCATTTTTTTTCCTTTTCTGGAGTATGTAGATCTGAAGTTCATGAAGATAAATTTGAATCTTTATAGCATTTGGAAAGCTGAATTTTTCACCCGCTGTCTGAACATTAAGGATAAAATAATACTGATTTGCTGTCTGTGTTGTTACTCGACAGCAAACAGTATAGCAAAGGGATGAGGTGGGTCTCAATTACTTCAGGATCATTTTGTAAATTTAGTAAAAAGCATTGCAAAGTTAAGCTTCTCCTTTAACTACATCAATGTTATTAAAGACCTTTACTGCAAATCCCAAAGATTCTAAAGCCAGAAAACTGCTGTCTTGCATGTCTATGTAAGTCCAGAAGAGATCAAACTTGCAAATATCGATGACATCATCTTAACAATGTAGTTACTCGGGTGTCTTTTTTTCAGGGCTCAACCTTCAGATTCTAGAGGGTAATGTCTTTTTACCTCACAATTTAGCAAGTTTTAGACTAATTTGCACAGGATGTTGTACCCACGTTCTATTCCCACCAACTGCAAGAAAATTGTGGATAGGGAAATGTCTTTTATTTTGGTCTTGAGAAAACAGGTGCAGTCAAAAATGTGTGCTATGGAAAGGCAGTTTTAACAGCTAGACAGTGTTTGTCTCCAGTATTCTGCCACACTAAAGGGAGCATGCTATTGTCAGAAGGTGTAGTTGCATCATTACCAATAAATGGAAAGTTGGAGTTGGCAGTAGGTGAGTGCAGCCTAGAGTCTGAGAAGTGCTGAGAGAATACACCCTAAGAATCATCAGGCGTGAAGATAAGGCATTATTTTTTTCATTTCATGTGGTTGTTTCTAGAAAACCATTTTCATAATAAAATTGGCATCAGGAAGGGTATTTTTCTGACTGTTTTGTGGAGAACAGGATGAGGACAGCAATATTGCTACAAGTTATGGCAATGTGAATGTGTGCGTTGCCAACCTTAAGCTTCAAAAAGCATGAGCCAAGCATCATAAAATTCTGACATGACTTCAAATATTCTCAGCTTTTTAAAAAATTCACACATGTGCTGTTCTTAACACTTACTTTCTACCAAAAGTTTTCTGTTGACTCTGGGATCTAAGACTAGGAAAGATACCAAGAAAGATTACAAATATTCTTGTGGGAACTGATAGAGTTGTCTGTAATAAAACAGCAGTGAATGTAGCTAAATAAATTAGGTTATTTTTCCTTTATTTTGGTTTTCAACTATTATGTTAGGTCAGAAGTTAACATAAGGAAATGTACTATTGCAAAAGGTTTTTAATTCTGAGAAGTTCTTGAAAATTCTCAAAACTGTGTAGTATTACAAGGTAAAATATAGAAACAGAAGGGATTAGGACTAGAAATCCTGTTGTTGCCAGCCTCTGGAAGAGAAAAGTGCATTTAGTCTGGAAAGGAATTCTGAGATAACACAGTTATGATTTTTGCCGTTTAGAAATCACAGGCTCTACTTGGCACCAGTCCTCAATTTCCACCTGCAGAACTCAATCAAAGGACTCTGCAAAGCACAGTAACTGTTTAATTTCTAAGTCTCATTGTACAATGCTGAGATTTGCTTTAAACTCCAGCCTTTGGAAATGATTGTGACAAAATGACTAAAAATCCACATGTTCTTAATTTATGAAAGTATCCTGCTGCCTACTTTTAAATTATCAGATTCACAGGAGTTTTTGTTAAAGCCAAGGCAGATTATTTGGAAGGACATAGGCTACAGATGTTGTCTTGTTATATGAAGGCCCCTCTTTGTTTTAGCTAACTTGGTGTCATTGCAGTTCCCTTGTAGTAAATAATTGTTCTTAGAAATAATCCCATTTGGCTAAGTAAGATAAGGTGGCAAGCAAAGCATTTCCTAGATGAACACCTTTGCAATTCAAAGATTGGTATTCCAACATTCCTAGGTGAAAGACAAACTTTCAATGGGGAACTTGTCACCTATGTTTATCATAAACACTATCTGTGTTTATAAACAATCTAAATTAATTCAAAGGGATTCTTCAGCTATAATAAAATTTAAACATGGATCAGGATGTAGCCTTTAGAACTCACACAATTTTTTGAACGTTGTAATACTGTTGGGGCAGGGGGAAAAGGATAAAATCCTGGATCCAGAAAGGTCTGTAAGAGTTTTACTTTTTTCTGTAGTGAAGTAAAGATTTTTCTCAAGAACTTCTGAAAAATCTCTGTATCCCTTCTCCACCCCACCCCCAAAGTAGTTCATAATTGTTAAAAATGTGTCATTTGCTTTCTTCTGATTTTTGCAGGGAAATAATTTGTAGCTCAAAATACAGTGTATGGGAAAGGTAGGTTGTGCACGGTCACATGGATCGTGTGAATAGTTGCAAGTTTTCCTGCAGCCTTAGCTTTAACCAGAGACTCCTATGGAGCTCATAGGAATAAGGATGAGGCCCACATTATCCAGTACATAACGATGCTATTAAACTTGCCTTACAAAGGTAGCTGGACATGGAATTTACATCTGGTTTTATGGCCTATAGGTAGGTATTATTGCCTTGTAGGCCTGTATCCTATTATTATCCCATATGGCCTGTAGATAGGTATAATACCTAATATTATTATTATGACCTTCAACAGCAGCCTGGGCTGCAATGACCATACATTATAGTTTAACATCTTAAGAGGCAGAGGAAGCTAAGTAGCAGAATAAAGATCCAGAACTCCATGGGACCCGATGAGATGCATCCCAGAGTCCTGAGGGAATTGGCCGATGTAGTCACCAAGCCACTCTCCATGATATTTGAAAAGTCATGGCAGTCAGGTGAAGTCCCTGGTGACTGGAAGAAGGGAAACATTGTGCCCATTTTCAAAAAGGGTAGAAAGGAAGACCCTGGGAACTACCAACCTGTCAGCCTCACCTCTGTGCCTGGGAAGATCATGGAACAGATCCTCCTAGAAGCTATGCTAAGGCACATGGAGGCCAGGGAGATAATTCGAGATAGCCAGCATGGCTTCACCAAGGGCAAGTCCTGCCTGACGAACCTAGTGTCTTTCTATGATGGTGTGACAGCATCAGTGGACAAGGGAAAACCAATGGATGTCATCTATCTGGACTTCTGCAAAGCCTTTGACACGGTCCCCCACAACATCCTTCTCTCTAAATTGGAGAGCTATGGATTTGATGGGTGGACTGTTCGGTGGATAAGGAACTGGCTGGATGGCCGCATCCAGAGGGTAGTGGTCAATGGCTCGATGTCCGGATGGAGACCGGTGACGAGTGGTGTCCCTCAGGGGTCCGTACTGGGACCGGTGCTGTTTAGCGTTTTCATCAATGACTTAGACAGTGAGATCGAGTGCACCCTCAGCAAGTTTGCGGATGACACCAAACTGAGTGGTGCGGTTGACACACCAGAAGGTCGGGATGTCATCCAGAGAGACCTGGACAGGCTGGAGAGGTGGGCCTGTGTGAACCTCATGAGGTTCAACAAGGCCAAGTGCAAGGTCCTGCACCTGGGTCGGGGTAACCCCCAGTATCAGTACAGGCTGGGGGAAGAAAGGATCGAGAGCAGCCCTGCCGAGAGGGACTTGGGTGTGCTGGTGGATGAAAAGCTGGACATGAGCCGGCAATGTGCGCTGGCAGTCCAGAAGGCCAACCGTACCCTGGGCTGCATCAGGAGAAGTGTGGCCAGCAGGTCGAGGGAGGTGATTCTGCCCCTCTACTCTGCTCTGGTGAGACCTCACCTAGAGCACTGCGTCCAGCTCTGGAGCCCTCAGCACAAGAAGGACATGGACCTGTTGGAGCGGGTCCAGAGGAGGGCTACTAAAATGATCCGAGGGCTGGAGCACCTCTCCTATGAGGACAGGCTGAGGGAGTTGGGCTTGTTCAGCCTGGAGAAGAGAAGGCTGCGGGGAGACCTGATTGCGGTCTTTCAGTACCTAAAGGGGGCCTATAGGAAAGATGGGGATAATCTTTTTAGTAGGGCCAGCTGTGACAGGACAAGGGGTAATGGTTTTAAACTAAACCAGGGTAGGTTTAGACTGGATATAAGGAGGAAATTCTTTACAACGAGGGTGGTGAAACACTGGAACAGGTTGCCCAGAGAGGTGGTGGAGGCCCCATCCCTGGAAACATTCAAGGCCAGGTTGGATGGGGCTCTGAGCAACCTGACCTAGTTAGTGGTGTCCCTGCTCACTGCAGGGGGGTTGGACTAGATGACCTCTAGGGGTCCCTTCCAACCTAAAACATTCTATGATTCTATGATTCTATTTCAACTTGATGTATGGAGCTGTTAGGTAGGATTCCAGAACAGTCTGCTTTGGAGGCTAAAAGAATTTTTGAGTGTTAGAAGACTTTCAGAGACTGCCTTCAAGATATGTCAAGAAAACTTGGAAGGCTTCTACAGGTATGTTAGTAGCAACCAGAAGTATGAGAGAGATGCAGATCTACTGCTGAATGGAGTTGGCAAGTTAGGTCACAAATGACACAGAAGAAGTCTGACATGCTCAATGCCTTTTTTACCTTGGTCTTAACAAGTAAAGTTAGCCCCAAGATCCTATGTCAGGAAGCAATTGCAAAGCAAATACCAAACCACTAATAGTACAGCAGGGTCAAATTAGGGACCTTCTGTAAAAACTGGAGATATACAAGTCTATGACATGTGACTGAATACACCCAATGGTGTCAAGTTCATGGACACCTTTGCAAAGCTCTTTTCTGTCTTTTCAGAAAGGTCCTGGAGATTGTGGGTGTTCCAGATTACAGGAAAAGAGCAAATATTACACCTATCTACAAAATATGCAAAAAGGTGATTTGGAAAAAGATAGACCAGTCTGTCTCACTTTGGTTCCTGGAAAAAAATGTAGCATGGGTCCTCATAGAAGCTCTTTCTGGGCACATGAAGGACAAGGTAATTAGGAAAAGCTAACACAGATTTACCAAGGGTAAACTGTGCCCCATTGTCTTATATTATGAAACAACTTTGTTGATGAAGGATGGTAATAATCTGGACATCATCTACCTTAAATTTAGTAAGGCATTTGGCATGGTCTCCCGCAACATCCTTGTTGACAGCCTGGTAAGATATGGAGCCACAGGTTGTGTGAAGAACTGACTAGACAGCTAAGCACAAAGTTGTTGGTGGCTAATGGCTCGAAGTCAAATTTACAACTGGCCATGTGTAGAGTTCCTCAGGGTTTTACACTGTGTTTGGTACTATTCAATATCTTTATAAACAATCTAGATGAAAGGCTCAAATGCATGTCTGCATACCTCATCCCTGGAGGTATTTAAAAGAAGGATAGATGAGGTGCTTAGGGACATGGTTTAGTGGTGGGATGGCAGGGTTAGGTTAAAGGTTGGACTCGATGATCTTAAAGGTCTTTTCCAACCTAAATGATTCTATGATCTGTGCCAAGCTTGCAGAAGACACAAGACTGTGAGGAGAGGTAGAATGTGAGAAGGAAAAGCCACTGTACAGAGACCCTGACAGGCTGGGCCAATGAGATTTTAAAAAAGATAAATGTGAAGTCCTGTATGGAATAATCCCAAGCAGCAATACAGACTGGGCTCTGACTGGTTGGAGTGTAGTGAGGCTGACTCCTACTGGGAGCCTCAGCAGATGGCAAGCTGGACATGACCCAGCAGCACAACTTTGCAGCAATGAAAGCAAACTGTCTATTGGGTTGCAGTATAGTCAGGAGATCAAGGGGTGTGATTCTTTCATGCTACTTGGCACTTGATAGGCCACAGCTGGAATATTGTGTCCAGTTTTGATCCTCCAGTTCAGGAGAGATTGAAAAACTAAAGAGGGTTCAGTGGAAGTGTCACCAAGATGATTAGAGAACATGATATATAAAGGACAGATGAAGAAATTGGGTTTGTTCAATCTAGAGAAGAGAAGGCTTTGTGGGGTGCTAATCAGTTTTCCAATTTCTAAAAGGTAATTATAGATAAGATAGAAGTGCTGTCTTCACAAGTGTGTGGTGACAGGACAAAGGCAATGGGCATAAACAGTGTCGGGGAACCTCTGTCTGAACGCAGGGGAAAAAAATATCTGAACCATGAAAACTAATTGGGATGTGTTGCACAGAGAAGTGGTAGGATCCCATTTACTTGCAAACATTAGAGACTGATTGACAGGTGCCTGCATAACCTGATACAAGGCCCTGATTTCAGCAGAAGGTTGGATCAGATGAAGTCCAGATGTCTCTCCCCACCTAGAATTTTCTGTGATTCTGTGACTTCACAAAAAAAAACCCCAAACAAAAAACAACCAACCAAAGAGTTTAAATCCTGGAAAAATGTCTATGGACTGAACTTAAGCCTAATATAAGCAGGCTCAGCATCACTCACAGCAGATGAGTTGTGCATATGCCGCATACACAAGCAAGAGCTGAATTTACTCTTAAGACTTTGGGATTACAGTCAAAGTAAATGTATAATACGGGTATATTATAGTGCAAGCTATGCAAGACTGATACTAAGGCTTCTGAAAAGCTGGCTCAGGCCATTTATAAGCTGGGCTGGTAAAGTTATCTGCTTTATAACAGCCACTGGTTTTGTACTATTTTTTACCACTAATGATATTTGGAACTGTAACAAAATCTAATGAAAAAATCCCTCAAATCTGGCATTCTGGAGAAGAATTTGGGATTTAAACCTGTTGGATTTTCTTGATGTCATTGTCAGAAAGACCCACCCTGTCATTACTGGAAAAGGTGACACCGGTGAGAGGTAAAATCCATGGTGTTAGTGCCCACTAACGAAACAGATTCAGAGATCCAATACAAAAAAGACTTCGAGGCAACAAAAGTTGTCTTGTCCCCAAGAGGTGTGTGAATCAGGGGCTGTCAGGGATGGCTATGACCTAAAAGGGTGGTCTCCTTTTTCTGATATTGTGACAGGCACAGTTTGTTGCAGTGGCTTTATCTTGTTCTTTGGGCACTCAGAATCAGTGGAAATAAACCCTTATTCCGTAGGTGGCTTTGTATAGGAAGGAAATGTTTTCTTTGACTCATTTGCAGCACTTCATAACCTGTGAAGGAAGCAAACACTGTGGCTGGAAATTGTTTCACATAGTCTAATAGTTCAGTAGCTGCATAATGGGAGTGTTGCTTCATTGTTTTTTTTAAAGCCTACAGTTGAAACCTTTATCTCTGCACATGGGTGCAGAGCATAATACTTTGTGCTAAGTAACATCCTTTACTAAGTATGGTATCGATACGTCCTGGCCCAGATGAAAGCTTCTTAAGTCAGTTTTTTCCTCAATCTTGTTACTGCACATTAACTGTGAACAGGATTATTCCTTAGTCTGCCAGTCAAGCTGTTCAGAGAAAGCAAAAAAAAAAAGAAGGGAGAGAACAGATTTTGAATTTGTCTGTCTGCCATGGGACCAGCAGGACAAGGACCCAAACTTCCCACACCATTAAGAACTACAGCTGCTTGCAGAGCAGCCAGCTGACATACTAGAAAAGAGCAAAACCACATTTTGTATATTTTTTCCCTTTTAGGGAATACTCATAAGGGTGTAATCACAGCATTATATTTGAAGGCAACTTCTAGAGGAACGCTAGCACAAGAGTCTCTTACACTGATCCTGCTTCCTGGGGAGGATGCCTGGTAAGCTTGTGTGAAAGGGCTTTCCTAACTCTGCTTGTGAGTACCTAGGCTGTTCCTGTAAGAGAGAGTTCAGTGCTGTTTCAAAGCGGTGGACCAATAGCTCTGGAGAGCAGAAAAGGACTTCTGTTTAGCACCAGGATGCATTCAGTGCTGGTCCTGCCAGGCCATATTTCTCCCTGCTGTGTCAGTTTGGCTTGGTGGTCATCCTAAGGATTTGCTTCCTGAAGGGTGAAGGTAGAGCTTGGTCACCTTTAATTTTGGTCTGTGTGTGTTGGACCAGGACCTGTAGTGAGTGAGAATTAGAGCCAGTTGAGGCAATGGCTTCTACGCTGGTAATAGTAATTTAAGGCTCAGCTCTGCTCTACAGCTGAGGCTCTGAGTTAGGATGAGAGATGATTTTGGGGGACATACTGTACCTGTTGTACAGTTACTCAACTTGCTGCACAGTCAGCAGGGAGGGGAAAGGCTGTGGCTTGGCCTCTCTTTCCCTGTTAGTGGTTGCATCTGGTTATGTCTCGTGGAAAGACCTTCACAGAGACTTAACGGCAAGGCTCATCCCAGCCTTGTAGAAATCCAGTCTCTCCTGCCTTGCCATGATGTCAAATGCTTTTTCACTCTGGAAATAGTTTACTAATTTCTACTTAGATTTTAAAAATCTGAAGAGCAACAGAGTCTAGTCATAATTCTCTGTTGACCTTACTCATCCTGTATTGACCTCTTAGCATGGGCTTGAAAACCAGTTTGTTGGTTCGGTTTCTCACCCACAGCCTCGCCCCCTAGTCCTAAAATGGAAAATATCAAGACAGTTTTTTATTCAAAATGATGGGTCCTTTTCTGGCTTAGAAATCATCAGGCGAGATCTCTGTGCTCACCGAAACGATGCTGCCTGCAAGCAGCTCAGTTTGTCTTGAGCTCCGCACACAGCCAATGCTGAGGAGAGGAACTGGGTGACTCGGCACCGGTGGTGCTGGGTGGAGATGTATGTCCTTTGAGTGCTGTGAAATCAAATGCTACCAGATCATTCCTCTTCCCTGGCTGCAAGGAGGCTCAAGTTATGAGTTCCTTGAAGGCTGCATTATAAATGTGTATTTTGACTACTGACTATCATTTAGGGCTAGTGGCAGGGAGAGAGAAACCCTTTGCTGTTTGATAGGTTTGGTCTCTGTAGAAAATCAAAAGTCAGTTGGGGGAGGTCAGGGATTTAAATGATGGATGTTCAGAGATTAAATAAACATGAGTAATGTCCCAGCATCCTTAAAGCTCCAGTAAATATGGCTGAGGACTGAAATAATACTATATATATCAGCCCTTTTAAACACCCTCACTTCTTTTCATACCATGAATTTCTCCAACTCTGTTCTCTCTATTACCCGTTTCTTTTCAGCTGCTACTGTTTCCCGTTTAGCCAAATGATTTCTGCTCATCTGTTGTAGTCTGCTTTTACGACTAGCATTACATGCAACCTGTAATATCCTTTTTGTCTTATTTTCCCCCTTGCTGACATGTGTGTTAAAATAAAATCTCTTACTGTCATTTGCAACCAGACTTTTATTTGGAAATCAACTCAATGTAAACCTGTTAATGTTTCAACAGCTAGAGTAATATCACAAAGAAGTGGAAAATAACAATATAGGGGAACAATGGAAAGTGGATGCAGGTTTGAAGCTTTCAACAGCTCAGCTTTTGTTTGAAAATGAGCATAATTCTGCTTGCTGACATAAGGTAACTCCAGTGGAGACCACAAGTGCCTTAGACTATTTAGAAATCTATGCTGTTACTGCTAGACAGACCCTTTAAGTATTTGTTAGTGGTATGAATGTTGTGGTAGGAGGAACTTTTATCACTTGTGAATAATCAGGTCTATCTGGTACTCCAACCCTGATAACATCTTTTTAGAGGATATTTTTTCTATTGCATTGAACCTAGTATCTCTGATATCTGATATTTATCATTGCTGTATTTCACTTGCCCTGCAGTGACTTGAGTGTGTTTGTCAGTGTTAACATATGCTACTACGTTGGCCCTGCAAACACAAACCTGTACTTTCTCTGTTGAAAGATTTTTTTTCTCTTAAAAACCAAAAATAATCAAGTATATCTGACACTAAGAAAATTTATTTTCTGACGAACAGAACACTGAATTTTCTTCTGCAGACTGTGGATTTTCCCCATCTCCTTTTCCTTGCTGCAGAGAGTTTGTTTTATTCCTCCTTTGTTTCCAGCACTGATCTCTTTCATCCTGATACACAGGATGGAAGTATGAGTCCTGATTTGTTCTGCTGAAGTAGCAGGGCAATCCAGCATCCTCATTCTGAAATGTATTATGCCTGACTTTTGTTTGGATTTGTGGAAGAAGACATTGCACAAGGGGCCTCTTTCCACCAGGGTACTCCATAAGAAGCTTGGTGTAATTGCAGCTCTTAAGTTTCCCTGAGAACAAAGGCTTTTATCTTCTTCCCCAAATATTCTGTGAAAAGATAAATCTAGGGTAAATTTTCTCACTGCCCCAACTAAAAGAATTGTCTAGCTGTGGAAAGAGCCTTGAACAGCGCTCCTGAAGATACAGGTCTTTCTTGTACCCCTGTTCTGCATGGTTTTGCCTTTGAATTGCTGGGTGAACTGGAGTAATTCTTTGTTATTCCAACTCAGGACAGAATTTCGTGGGCAGGATTAATGTCAAGCATGGGAAATTCTGAATGATTCTGACATTATATAAAGAACTAAACCATGATTATTCAGCTTTTTGTTTCTTCAAAACTTCAATTTCCTACACAGAAGTAACAGTAATATTAGTCTTTTTTCCTCTTATTTATTTTGCAGTATGGAAAATGCATTTGTCCTAAAAGAATTCCAATTTTTTGTCTCAAAATGTGGAAATAAAACTTTTTTATATTTTGAAAGTTTTCAGAAATTTAAATTGAAAAATCCCCACTCCAAATAAAAATCTGTGACCTTATATTTTTCAGTGAATCTTCTTACCATGAAAATACTTATTGAAAGATTTATAGACTGTTCTAGAAATGATGTTTCCAAGTAACTGATTCTAGAATTCTGTGTTGCTACAGTAAAAGTAGAATATTCTTTATTATTTCAGCAGAATAAAAATTAGTTTTGCACCAAAGGCCTATGAATGACTTGAATATAATACAGAATAATTGATAAGTAGCGTCTTGTAGGGAATTGAAATCCCACCATATCCTGGTATTTAGATTTTCTTTTATTCGTCTAACCCCTGTCTAATCATTCACAGGCAAAATTTCGAAGCATTGTATGAGCACTTAGTGGGAATCTTTCAGCCAAATTCCCTTCCAGCAATTTGGAAGCTTTTCATAATAGGTCAGAAGAATCTTGTCCAACAGCATCAGATCTAGTAAAAAAAGTAGAAAGAACATTAATGTCTTTTGCTTTCAGCAACAAAGTTATATGGTGGGGAATCAGGCTGCAGAGGTGAGCTGGAAAGTTACATAAAAGAAGATCAGGCACCAAGATCCTAACTCTATATAAGTAATGTGATTTGGGGCTGATTTCAGAAAACGCTGAGCATCTGCAGAGCTGTTGGATTTCAGCTGGCATTTTGTTTGTTACTTTTGAAAACTGTGGAAAGCCTGCTACTTCACACAAATAGAAAGGAAAGCACCTAGGATCAATTTGTGAGGTCATGATTTCAGGAGTACTCACTGGTAGATCTTGGTATCCAAATCCTCTTTTTATGCCAATGATCAATAAGTAAGCCTATATTTTGCATAATGTAACACAATGCCAGAACATTAGCTCTGTAGGCGATAGGGGAAAGCAAAACGAACAAACCGTAAGTGAGACTTGCCTTAAAGTATGCTACTGTTTCTCCAGCTAAAAAAAAAAAAACCCAAACCAAAACCAAACCCTTCCATGCACTTTCATGACACTTATGTCACAGGCATTACAACTCAGTATTAAGTGGCAGTACATGGTCTGAAATCCTTCTTTTACTAAAGTGTTTCTTCAATAGTGTAAACAGTCAACTAGATTTTTATTTTTTTTCAAAATGTATTGAATTATTTCAGCCCTGGCTCAGTATGAAATAGTACAGTTATCATTGAGATAAAGGACAAAACTACAACAAAAATGTTTGGGAAATTACAAAATGACAGAAAATATGTCAATTATGAGGAAATATGGGAACCTGTCAGAACATACACAATTTTCAACATTTATATTCCTGTTGTGCTGTTTTCTGTATTTATGCCTAAGAAAGTAGTATGTAACTGTTTCATAAAGTTCCAACACAAGGAAGGGTGAGGGATGACATTCAAGTCTTACCTGCAAAATTCCTTGCTTTCCTGCTTTTATGTTGGGCTTTTCACTTTATTATGAAGTCATTACAGTTTATCATGCTAATAGGTATAGAGGGAGTGTTAACCACAGACCATTGACAGAATAAACCATGCATTCACAGTAAGTATGCACACTAAAAAATCTATGAAAAACTGAGCATGTGCGTGAAGTTCTTGCTTCTTTAAACAGCAATTCCTGCTTCCTCAATTACAATTCCAACAATTTCTTCCTTCTATACCCAAAGGCACATGTATGCACTAGGTTGAATACATTCAAATTACCTTATAACCATGCTGGAAAGAGAATCGTAGCAAGCAGTTACAAACAACTGGCTCTGAGGTGTTTCTCAGCTTCTTTTGACAGATGAGAGTGAGAAAAACAGGATTAAATTATAGAAAAGCTATGTATATGTTAGCAAGAGAATCTGCAGAGCAAAACCCTTTGGCCACCCTGCAAGCATTTGCGGGGAGGTTCCTTCACACCAGCTCTGAAGTGTGTCTTCTGGCTTAATTTCACCCAAAAGGAGTAAAGAGCACCTGCCCTGAGACTGTCCTGGAATGCAAACCAAAGTGAGGTAAATAAGTAAGGACTGAGAGGTTCACTTCAAAACTACACCCTGATCTAGACAAAATCACTGATGTAGACTTACACAAACTGCACCTGATCCAAAGACCTGCATTGAAAGCATTGATCCAATGTAATGATATTTTAAAAATTAAGACTCCTTAGAATGGCATTGACAGAAGTTAAAGTTAATATGAATATAACACAGCCTTCTGGGACAGATTTGCAAGACTGATGAGTTATGTTAAAGCAGCTGATGTGTCTGGTAAATGCAGTGGCCATAGTGGCATGGCCATTGCTTTGCTGCAATGTGGTGGTACGTTCCTTTTGCATGGTGAAAGTCTTGTCCAGTGAGAAGTGATTTGCCAGGAAATTACCATATATTTAGCACACAGTTATTACAGTGTCTTGCAAAATGAAATGGAAATGAAGCTAAATAACTGGTCTGTAAAACTACTGAAACATCCCCCTTTTTATAGAGACTGAAATCTTTTCTACAAAAAGATGGGAACTGCCATATTGTACAGGGAAATTAGTGTGTCTCCTATAGTCTTTATAACATGTACTTCAGAAGACTAGTTACTACAATAGTAAAAATTTTTTCTTTTTCTTTTTTTTTTTTTCCTGTAACTGTTGTACTTCCCTATTATAATAGTCAGATTTATGCTTTCACCATGATGATTTATATTCTTTCTGTTGCTCTTGGAACTAGAGCCTCAGCTGGTGTGACATGATACAACTCTGGAAGTCATTGGAGCACCTTCTACTTAAACATATGGATTATCTTGCTTTTAATCTCACTTTCTGCTTTGTTCGCTGTCTTGAAGAACTGAGAAATTACAGGATCGTAGGATAATTCAGATTGGGAGGGTGCTCTGGAGGTGCAACCTCCTGCTATGTTGGTAGTAATTTTCATAGTGTGGTTTAAAAACAAAGATGGAAGTGTGATACTTTTTCTGTGAAACTTTGCCTAGCTGCATCATAATGTTTGAGAGAAGTTCTATGAAGTAATATCTTCCCTCTTCTGAAGAAAAACATGCTCTTCCAGTGAGGGATTTTAAGAAAATCAATCTGCTTAGCTTATCAAAGATAAGGTTAAGAGGTGACTGGGTCATCATCTGAAAATACCTACATGGAGAAAACCGTGGTTCTTTAATCTTAGAAGAAAAAGGCGTGACATGATCAAGTGTCCAGAAGCTGAAACCAGATAAATTCAGATTTTAAATGGCAAATTTTAATTATCAAGATATTTAATCATTATATCAACTTATTACAGGATACTTTGAATTATATGTTAATTGAAGTTTGTAAGTCAAGAATGAATGTATTTTGAAACTATGTACTCTTAATTCAGAAGTTACGGAATGGTGTACAAATTTCAGCACTAAAAATCTATGGCCTGTTTTAAGAAATCAGGCTGGATAATCAAAATTTTCTCTTAGGTGCATTAGTGTTGCATATGCTCTTATTTGTGACTTTTCTGTTTAAATTCCGTATTGTTCCATAACTGCAAGCTCATTTGAGTGTCCTGACAACCACTGCAGAATGATTGCAGACATAGCTGAAATGGTGAGTATGATAAGCAAGTGTAAGTGAACTATCAGAGATGTAAAAGATATTTAGCTAGTTTTTGTGAACTTCAGCAGAGTAGAACAACTCTGACCAGAGTCTTGATGATCGTGGCCATGTTTTCAATGTTAGACTGGGTAGTTTCCTTGCATTTCTACCACTGAAGATGAGCTGACAAGATACACCTGGATTAGCAACTGTAAGAGAAAACGGTTATTTGACTTAACAAAGCACATGAGACTGAGTTTTCACAGAGGCTGTGGCAGTGCAGAACAGCTGTTTTAAGTATTACGGACTTAGTGAGACAAGGGCTTTCTTCATTTTGTCTTTTTACATTAGAAGAAGTGATAGAAGGTTGCTGAGGAGAGAGTTAGGCTCATGGAGCATCTTGGAGCATTTTGGAAATGGTTGGAGTACTCAAGACTGCCCAGTCACATTTTCTGCTTCACGAAATAAAAGCAGTCAGGGCTGGGATGGTAATAACTTATTCAAACCTCTCTGTCTGGGGAAAAAATCAAAACTTTAAACTCTGGTCAATTCTATGAATCTGTAAATCAGCCTGGGTGAGATTTGTGAATATGCCTGTCCTGCACTGTAATGGTGCAAGTCTTGAGGTTAGGTGATTCATAAACCAGACTGTTTTTCAAGTCCATTGCATGGAGGAAGGTGTGAGTAAGAATGAAGTCTGGTGGCCACAGCCAGCCATGCCATAGTTCCTAGTAGTACAAATACAGATACCTTTAAACCATAAGTCTTCAGAAGTTTCTAATATTGACTCATACCGTATTATAGGTTTTGTCCTGCCAATATTTCTCACATGGTGTACTGCTGTCAAAGCAATGGAGCTATATGGGAAAATAATGAATTCTTCAGTTTTGTGCCAATCCTCATTCCTTGTCAAAGCAGGAAAAGAAACTGGCATCGGGTTATCTGACAAAGTGAAAAAATGGAAAATTCTTATCTTAGGGTAATAAAAATAGGATTAAATTAGAGAAAAGCTATGTCTGCGTTTGTGAGTGACATGGCCCGGTAGAAATGAATCCACAGAGTAAAACCCTGTGCCCACCCTGCTAGCATTTTCAGGGAGATTCCTTCATATCTTTGTTGGAGTGCATTAGTTGTCTCTTGAAGTGCATCTTCTGGCTTAATTTCATTCAGAAGGAATTACTTTTGGTTTGTGTCATCAAATGATTTTTGAAACCACATATACATATTTGCAAAAAATAGCAAAAGGTGAAATTTAGAATTAGTCTGGTCCCCTCCTGTGCTCCAGCAATGTGTGCTATAAGGAAAGGTAAGACGAGCTGGCCCAGCAGAAGTTACTTCACTGGAATAGATAATATTGCTGATGTATTAAATTACTGTTCCATGTGAGCCTGGATGGGAGCATCTGGCTGTGGCAGGCTGTTGGGCAAAGGGTAGAGTTTTGTGGTGATGTCTGCCAAGTGCTTGTGCTTAGTTCTGATCTGAGCAGGGGTCACTCCTGTAATTCTAGGGACTGGGTTAGAAATGGGATTAGTGTAATGATTTGAAATGCCATGTGCTGCTCATGCCAGACCGAGCAGTCAAGCTAGATTTTGTGCTGTCATCAACAGCTGTCATTAATGTTTCCTTAAATCTGCATTTGGAAGGGGTTTCATGTAGCCTTAGAGATAGATTCATGATTATGCTTAAAATCTGGGGTCAGGACAACATGGACCAGAGTGAGTTGTAGTGAAAAAAGGGGCTTTAGAACTAGGTTTAACTCCATTATTGTAGGAATGATTTTTATTTTACTTCTGTGCAGAAAAGCTATACTTCAGTGGTTTTAGTGTCTGTTTAATAAATCAAAACAAAACTAGAAGTTATGTCTTTGGAGGGGCCAAAGGAAGGGAGCAAAATAAATGGTATTTTTCTCATGTGGCTGATAATGACTTGTGCCTGTCATTGCTATTCCCTGTTTATCTGACCTATTAATGGAGGGCAAAATTCCAAAGAAATGTTTAATTAACATTTGTAATTTGTATTACAAAAGACCCTGCTTTATAGAACAGGCAGCCCAGAGAGGAGGGCCGGGAAAAGACAAGCTCTTCACCCTGTAATTATTGCAGCTCTCCATAGTGCTCTCATTCATCTCATTAACATCACAGTGGGATGGTGCCACTGCAGGCTACTGGCAGGTGTCTAACCGCCTTCCTCCTGGGGAGACTTTTACAAAAGAGGTCCTGATCTGCAAATAAGTTTGAAAGCTTGCCAGTGGAGTACCTCGTTCAAACTTTGCAGACTCCTGCTTCCAAAATAACCCTAAAGACTTTCAATTTCTATAGGTAGTGATGCTCTGGGGATGTGGTTGCTCTTTAGTTGTGGGAGGGAGAGGAAGACAAGGGAGAAATCAAGGTTTGACTAACAAAATATTCTATTTCATTAACGTGTTTCATTAAAAAAAATAAAATAAGCTAGCTAGAAGGGAATTGAGGATGGATAAACAAAAGGAAAACCTGAGTCATCACTCGAAAAACACTGAAACGCAATCAACCCATAAAAAAGGTGCATGTGTTAATTTTCTGTGAGTGAGTAAAGCTTTTCTTCTGGATTGAATTTCTTCTTCAAATTAAATTGAAAAAACTATCATATCAAATAGACTAATTCAGCAAATGATATTAGATCTTTTATGGAAGAAAAAAAGGAATTTGGTTTTGCTGCTTCATAAAATGTATAAAAACGTGGCATTGTATTTATACGCTCCTGTGATATTCGGGTTCTTATTAAATCCCCAACTCATGTATTTACACAAGACCCTTGCCTTTAAATGAAAAATAATTAGTGAGCTTCTAGCCATAAAAGCATAATAAATACCAAGATAATGTAAAGTAAGAGAAAAACACTCATAAACTTTATCTTTTATGCTAAAGATAATACATGATTTAAAGCTAATCTCATGTTTTTTGAAGACTCATTTTATTTCATTTTATTTTTTTGGGTATGGTGGAACTCAGCTTTTTTATTACAGTAGTAAGTAATGAGGCAATAAACATCCACAATGTATGGCATGAATGGAGTCGGCTGGTACTCAATGTTTGGAATTGAGTGCACATTCCACTGATTTTTCTGGGATTGCTCTTGTCACAGAGTTTGTCAGCCTCAGTATATTGTTTACAGTGATGATTAGAGGACCATTATAAATCTGCGTAAGAGCTAAAGTAAACCTACCTCTACTAAGGAGCTTCAATGTAAAAGGACACTGAAGGTGATGTTTGGAACAGCAGTACAAGAGTCAGAAAATGTTCATTTCAATCTTGCTGGCTAGATTACTTGTGAATCAGCAAAATCAGATGACCTGCGATTTTAAGAACATATTGCAGTTTAGTGAAAGGAATCAATGCTGCATTTATTTATTGCTGATAGAGCAGGTATTGCTGTATTTTTAAGAGCTCTAATCACAGCCAAGTAGATTCTGCAGGAGTCTGTTCAAATATTGAATAGAAAGATGGTGTCTGTCTAAAGCAGCTAAGACAGGAGGCAGTGGACAGATATAGATGGAAAACAAGGAAATGGTGAGTGGGCATACGTTTGTAAAAACAAGAAATATATATATATACACACATATGAACAGGTGTTATACTTTAGGAGCATTTTAAAGACATCTATGAAATAAAATAATGGCATAATTTTGCAGAGATTTACTGATTCTTGTTTTTAAAGTAAAACTGTTGGATGATGAAAATTCACATCATGGATTGATTGAAGGCACTTGTCAGCATTCTGGTAGTGAGTAAGAGATGATAATGACAGCTAGCATAGTAGAGACTGTGATACTCTAATGTGCATTTAAGAAGACAAAATTTAGTACTTGGGCTAGCAATACAAACCTTTAAAGGCCACTTCATGAAGTCTGAAGATATGTTATTCAGAGTCTGGATTTCCATTCCTTTAGGTAAAGGAGATTGAGCTCAGGAGGGAACATTGTAAAAACAGGCATATCCATGAAATTCTGCCCCAGACTGCAAATAATTAAAAAGCCTGATTTACTAGTGGGACACACGCTGAGCATACAGCTCCTAAACTCACCGTCTGACCTCTGTCCTTTTACAGATCTGCCTCCAGGGAACCATTCTCCCAGTGTGAAAAATCTGTTACATGGATTATATAGTTTGATGTTTTCTCTTGAGCAAGAATAAGGAAACTGAGGGGAAGTGTCTCACATGTCTGAAAGAAACTTTTCACTTGTCTAAAAGTCCTTAAAAGATCAGGTGCATAATCCTAACCCAATTTGTCACTGACTGTAGGCCAAAATACTTTGAAATTATGGATCAGAGCATAATATATACCATATAATTTGTGCTAGTTCAGTCTTTTTTGTAAAAATGGGGACAATGATACTTGCTTACATGAAAGGCTTTTATGAAGTCTATTTTAAAAGTGTAGAGTGCTTTGAGGTTTATTTCTTATGAAGAGAGCTAAATAGTATAATCACAGTCTCTATCTGTATTAATTGTGTTTTATTTTTAAAGAAATAATAGCATTTTTCTCAAATGGCTCTTAGTTTTTATGTCTAGCTTGGCTTACAGGTTTAATTGGCCTTACCTTTCAATACTTCTGGCAAAAACATGGACCCTTTTGGATGTATATATTCTTAGATTTGTTTTTTCTACCTTTCCCTCAGGTATTAGATATATATGGCTTAAATTCTGCCAGTGACAGGCAAAGGCTGAGGATAGGAAAAATAAAACAATGAGTAGAAAATGCTGTGGTTCTTTACTTAAAAATTCTGGCCAAAGGAGGATGAAATCCATATTCATATAATTGGAGAGTATGTGAGAAGGTTCTTTTAACAAGGTGCATTGAAAAAGTTTTGAATGGAGGATTTTAAAGAGGAGAGAGAAGAATTTTTTGTTGATTTTCATCTGTATACCAGCTATACTTATTCCAGCACGCCTGATTATTGTAAGATTTGTTGTTGTTGTTTTCTGTGCATGAGGATTAATTGCTTCTCCTAAACATCAAACTCGAGCTGTTTTCCTCGTGTCTTCTTTTAATTTCTCATCAGGCGTTTGTTTTTTTCTTTCTCTAGGTCACCAGGGATACAGCAGAGTACCCAGGTCACTAGACCCAGTGTTGTAACAGCAAACTTTGTAATTGATCCTGACAGAATGGAAGGATGAGCCCAAAAGTTCAAAGCAAACACACACGGTGCTTTGGCAACGCCCATAAGCTGAAAGCTGACCTAGAAACAGTAAGATATGTGGTATAGCTGTAACAGCCTTTCTACAGCCTACACCTAGAAGCCATTCATACACATGGGGAAAGAGCAGAAATACAGAGATGTTTAAACAGAAAAAAAGAAATCATAAAAAGCACTAACAATGCTAGTAAAGTAGAGAATACAGGCTAGGACAGGCTGCTTTTTTTAACTTTTCAAATTGCTTTTCTTTGGCTTATGTGAAAGTATACATATTTTTATGTGAATGTATATTTATTTCCCTTAATGCATGTATTGTTTTCAGATATGGCAACAATTAATCTTGAACTCAAGACCAATATGTAGCTGAGTGTAAAAACAAACACCACCATCCCCTGCCCCAAAACCACAATAACGATCAGGCACCTCAGATGACAAATCCGCGTGATTGGTGCACCAGCTTCTTACCTCTGAAGGCTAGAGCTAAAATCCTTTGTTATGACCCCAGTAAAAATAAATTTGGTGATCTACTGCATGTCATAAAAGTACAATATTATCTTCAGTTTCTACTGGCTGAAAGCTCCATCGGGGAAAGGTTTTTTTCTTTCTATTTTCTATCTGAGTCCTTGAACCAAATACAGATAGTGTATAAATAAGTGTAACCCACTGACCCTCTGTCCCACACTGTGTCCTATATATTTGAGCTTTGCTGTACTGAAAGGAAGGAATAGCATTCCCAGAGGGATGAGCAGGAAGATTGCTGACTTCTTTGTTTCTTTTTTCCTTTTTTCTTTTGTCCTTCATATGATAGCATGGCATTGGCTTTTAAAGGATCCTGCTTCATGTTACCTTTGTGTAATCTCATGCATAGTCTAATTATTGACTATTCCCAGTGGTAATTTGGCTGGTAGCTGAGCTGTCTGTACTGCAGTGCAGCTGGATGTGCATCACAGGTAGGTGTACCTGAACAAGATTTCAAGTGGCTAACATGCATTTCAGTAGGAGCATAGTCATGACTGCACAAGTTTTACCTTTGGTCTTTACATCATGAATAAGTATTTCAGTAGCCAAAGTGCACAGTGATACCATTGTGCTGTTGCCTAATTCCAATTTAATGCTAGCTTGAGTTTACCCAACAAGCTGCAAGCAGACCTCTGGCTCTCAAAGCAGGGGGACAACGTAAAGTAAGGCATACCCTGGTTTTATAGTTTCTGGTGATGAGGGACTGCAAAGGTGAAAACTTGTTTTGGTTGGGTGAGATACACGCTGTCCCCAGGCTGAAAGCGATCTCTTCTCTCCTTCCCTTAAGGGTTGGCAGTTTATAACTGCCAGCCTGGGCAAGCTGTGCTTTTGCTGAGTGTATCCCTGGGACCTTAATTTGATGTATGATATTTGCCAGTTGCAGGTTTTTAACGCCTGTATTTTTCAGACACTTGAAAAACACAGAGTGAAAAGCACTCACTTGAACCCATTGCCAAATGATAGTTGCTCTCAGTTTGGATCGGTGCCCCAGTTTACAGCTGTCATGATCTACAGGAGAAAGATTATGGAAATAGACTGACCTTATAGCACACCTGGAAGGCCAAAAGGCTCTGTCTTTGCCAAAGCTATACATAGTCAGGAGGGTTAAGTTATACAGCCAGGTAAATAGGAATGCTAGCTGTTGTCATACTTTATTTGGCTGACTGTGGCTGTTAAGGCAGTCCTTTAGGGACATTCCTTCGAAGCTGGCAACTTGTGCGTCCTAAACATAATCAGTGCTGAACAGAGTCAGTGACCAAGGGAAGCAGTAATCTCAAGACATTAAATCCTCATATCTTCAAGATGTAACTTGTGTGGTTAGGACTAGACCTGTCAAGAGCTATGTGAGATGGATGCTTGGTGGGTGGTCTCTCCTAGAAAGGTGGGATTTCCAAGTTTCTGGGTTTTATTCTCCTCTATGCAGTTGCTCAAAATGCAGGGCTCTGCATTATAAAGCTGGTGATTCAACAGAAGCAATACAGAAAGTACTTGCCAATCAGTCATTCCGAACAGACATCCCCTCTAGCGTATGCATGCTGGCCTTTTTAGGAGGTAAACGTCATTAACCTTTCTTTTTTTAGTTTGGGTTCCAAGGTTTTTTATTGAAATTCAGTTCACACTTGCAGCATGCTCTCCTTTTGGACTGTAAATGCTGTGCAGTATGCAGATCACTCCATCTTCTTCTGCTCCTTGTTGTTCGCTGCTGCAGAGCCAGAACTTTCCAGCCAGCAGCTACTGCAGTGATTTACCTCTAAGGGCTCAGATGGAAAAAGCCATCCGTGAGGATGGTTCTTGCTGGAGAGGGTCATGAATGCGTCCTTCAAGGAGAAATGCCTGGTGATCCTCTTGAGCACAATATCAGGCAAAATGCCGCTCTGCCGACTGCTCCTGGGGTGGGAAATGTGTAGTGGGCTTTAGACTAAGGCCAGAGTTTAAATGTATTTACAGTCCCTGTCTTTTCTATTTATTTTAGTAGTACAGAGAAAGCTACTATTTGGCCCTTGATCTAGGTGTGCTTTCTTCACAGCTGTGAATTATGTGATACTGCGCTTCTGTTCTAAATGCTGTGGGAAGGTTGGACATCTGTTTAACCCCCTATTTCCTGAGTCACCACTTCCAGATCACTTGTTAAAGGATTGGAAGTAAAAGGAAAAAAAGAAAATCATAGTGGCCACAGATAAATCAGGGATTATGGGTAAGAAAGAAGGTTTTATATAATTTTGAACCTTGTTTCTCTCTGTAAGCTGTCTGCAAAAAATCTAGTGTGGGATAAATATTATGCAAAAAACCTACCAAAATTGCTAACTTGTCCACAGACTCGAGGTGACTCTCCAACTTGAAGTTTAATAGCGGTCAAATTTAATAGAAGTCAACTTCAATGTCTTGGTGACTGCGTATTCAGTCTTTGACTGAGTTCAGTCCTAAAGCTCCCATGTCCATCAACATGGACAGGACTGAGCTCAAACATTAAAAATTGCACTCCCCAATGTGCACTCCAACTCCACAAATTACACTATGAAGTATATGAAGCTGAAATGCATCTGGTGGAATCTCAATGAGGTTATTGCCAACTTCTGTACCAGGGCCTATTCTCGCTGTCTAATATTTGCAGTTGTTACTTTTCAAATTGTTGTTTCTTGGCACAGTAGTAAGCTCTCCATAGAAAACACTAGCATCCATGACTTCATTAGGTTGGTAATTGGCGTTTACCAGTCACAAGGGAAACCTTGAAGCTTTTTTTGGTTCTGTCTCCTGCAATGAGTAACAGAACCCCTCAGAGAGGTTCTTTTTGCAGTGTTTCACCCAGATTGCTTCTCTGAGAGCAGAGCGTGGAGTTCACTACCCTGCAGTGTCTTTTTTTTTTTTTTCCCCAGTCTTTTGCTCCATCAAGGATCCCTTATGTCCTGATATTAAGTGTAAGAGAGAGGGCCATCCCTGAAGGAATTCTAAGCTGTCTCTTTGCCAAATAAAACCAGGCTTTCAAGCTCTTTGTATAATTTGACAACCCACCCTTCTCCAAAGTACAGTTCTCCCAGGTATTGATTCCATAAATCAGAAGCAAAGCCTCATGCTGTATAGATGAATTACGTTAATAGCTAGAACATCGTTTTCCCCACGAAATCATGTGATCTTGCCCTGGAAAATTTTGCAGACTTGGACTGTGTAAGTGAGAAGAAGAAAGTGATGATAATTTTCTTAAGATTCTCTACAAAATTCTCTGCCCCTGAGTTCTCTTAGTTCCTCAAATCCTATTCCCTAAAGGAATGTAAAGTTGTATTCTCCATTTTGATTGCATCTATTTTTATGTTCCTTCTGCAATTTTTCTCTAGTTTTTCTCTACCACAACACTAGTCCCTTCTCTGCCTACTACACTTAACTACTTATGTACATTGATATAAAAACAACTACCTCTGCATGTTCAGTTACTTAGCTATGCACAATTCTTTAGATAACAGGCTTGTTGCTCCTCCTCAAGATATTTTTTTCTCAAGTGGGATTGGAGCATCACTGAAGTTTTGATATCATCTGGAAAAGACCCAGTGTAGTTGGGTGACACCAAAGAGGATTGTCTCAAATGCGAGTACGCATTGATCAGCTGCTACACTGATGTTACCACAATTCAGGATTGTGATGCCCTGATCCATTCCCTGGCCTCTCTGTCCTGGAGGATAGCTGAAGCTCATGATAACTTCTCATTTCTTTTGAAAAGATCTTTGTACCAGCAGCAGGAGAGAATGATAATTCTCTAAACAATGAGTGGGCATTGGTTGTGTAAGTTGTCTGAGACAGTTTCTTGTCAAGCTGCCAGAGATTTTTTTCTGCTCATTGAGCCTTGAATTGTTCTACAGTGTTGATGTGACTTGCAAGGTCTAGGTTCTGAGTAGATTCACTGAGATTGCTTGTAAATACATACTGATCACTGAATTTTGTATTAATAATAAATAATACTACTGAAATGATAATTGTGAGTGAACCTGACTTACCACTTGATTGCTTCCACTTTTCTTTGGGAACATTAAGAATGGGAGTTAATTTAAATTGTATGTATTATTCAGGGCATGTCTTTTAAGCATCTGATGGCATCATTAATATACATGTAGAGGGCAATTTTGGAGACATGTATTTGATATAGAAGGATTTGGAATGTGTAACAAGTAATGATTCCTTCTTTTGTGAAGTTGTAATTAAGTTATTAAAAATTCATCCTTCAAAATATGAAAATACATTTTCTTATGCATCAATTTGTTTTAAATACGATGCATATTTTTAAATTTGCATAAAAGATACCATAGTTTGCCTTATGGATCCTACCAGTCACTGTGTTGATATGGTGAACCAGAGCACCATGTTTTTATTTTCAGGAACTAACCAAATTTATGAAGAGCTAGACACCATTGCCAGGGATTATTTGATACTCTGCTTCTCTCTGACTTCGGCAATGCTGTGGCTGAGCTCACATATTTCATAAAATAGTAAAGGTGTATCAACCCCCAGCAAAGGTGTAGACCTTGATGTCACTGGTACTTGTACCTATCCCACTGAACTGCTAAACGCTGAAGAGGATGAGGCTGATCTGGACAAATGAGCCCAAATCAATTAATGGGAAGAGACTTCTCTCACCCTATTGTTGAGTGTACTGTGTAAAGATGTAATATATGTTGTCTTTCCAGCGAGTTCAGACCCCTGGAGGGCTTTTAGCATTATACTTAGAGCATAAAGGAAAAGTAAAATGGAGCCAATGCACGTGATGCAAACTGTGGCTTTTCTCATTGCCACCTGGGATTTTCCAGACAGGCAGCTAGTCACTGATGTTGAGCAAGGTCCCTGCATTAACAGAGTTTTGTTTCCTCACGACTCATGGGAATAGTTTTGGTTGAGTGGTTTGATTTGCATGGCTTCACATTCGTTGGGTTTTGTTTTGAATTCTGGGCTTGAGTTTATTTAAATTCTCCAAAGTGACATTCATTGAAGTTGCCAAGTTTCACTTGGTTTTGTGCTGAAAGTGACGGTATTCTGGCATTTTTTCCGGATTAGTAAAAGGATTAAGGTCTGATAACTCATCAGTATTAGAGGCAGGCGCTTCATACCGTTAGAAAGCTGCAAAGGCTATTTTTTCCTCTGTCCAATAGGAGGAGGCTTCTGTTTCTAGACGTGATACGTCCTATGACATCAAGTGTTAATCCTGGAATACTGTTCAATATGGAAAAGTTATTTCTGGTAGTCTTTAGACCTTTCCAAAATGCGTAAGCTTTTCTCTGTCCTCTTGAGGTTTTTAAAATGGGACTTACAGTATTAAGGAAACCCTGTTTCTTTGTGAGCAATATATGACACGCAACACCAATAACATTTCTCTGTTTTCAAGCGCCGCTAAAAGAATGTGCCTGTGACATACGTGGTCTTTCGCTGCACAGAAATATACTCTGGCATGACATAAAGCTTTTACTTAGGCTGTATGAAATAATTTGCCTAATACGATTGTGGTTTTGCTACTCATAGCTAATAAAGCTATCTTAAACTCATGTTTGTTAAAGACTTACTTATTTTCCACCTCTGAAGTGGGGCGGCTGAACAGCAGGAATCTCTGCAGAGGTTCTTCCTGACTCAGCCATTTCCAGTAGAGATTTCTCCTGGAGAAGCTTCCTGCATGGACCTTACTGAATAGGAGGGGGCTGGGAAGCAAACTTTCTGGGCAGTTAAAACAAAAACAGCTTTGCAGCGAGTATTACTGTTTAGTAAATGCATCTGCTAGAATCTTGTTGCTGAACAAAGAATAATAATAAGGTGACAGTTGGAATTCATTTGTTTAAAATTGCAAGTGAATTTGCATAGGGAGGGAAATATTTACCTCCTCTCTTTCTCACTTCTCCATTTCTACCAGGACTACTCCTGATGTCATCGGCCTTTGAGCACTGATGGCGAATGCCTTTAATAAAATTAAGTCATCACCTACAAATATTTTGCATTTATCCTCTTAAGTGGGAAGCTTCATCACAAAATTGCCTGTTAGTCTGCTGCCTAGCACTGAACCAGATGTAATGTCCAATAATCTGTGAAAGCATTGGAGTTAGACACGCTTGTTTTGTAAGCGTAAATTAATTTAAAAAAAAAAAAAAGCTTTCTGTTGGTCCCCATTATGTTGTTAGACCATGGGTTACAAGAAAGAATTTTTTTTTTTTAAAAAAGTGTTTGCTCAGCTCAATTTCTGTTAAATTCAATCATTTCCTATAAAATATGGAAAGGTTTCTTTAAGTCCTCTACTTTAGAGATGAGCAATTGCCATGTTGGAAACAACAGACAACAAATAAAATCTACATGACATAAGTGAATATGACATGGCATAAGTGGATTATAATGCATTTTATTGCATTGATTATTTCTGAAAGTGTTATTGTTGCTTTGGTTGAGATCATCTCTACAACACGCACCAAAAAAAAGGATATGTCACCAACACGCAGCCTAGACATTTAAAAACCATTTTTCTAACACATACCCTTTTCATAGCATGTCAGAATATATTCTTCCTCCTTTCTAGATCTCTCTTCCCTTAGCACGGTTAGATGTTCAGGTCAGTTTCTGCTGGCCACTCTCAATTAAGCAGCATGCATGTGGGTATGTTCAGGGCTACAGATTTCTTATGACATGGGAAATTCGTGTTTAATATAAGTCAGGCTACTGAAAGCTGGCATCAAGTAGACAATATAGTTAAGATTTTATTTTTTTAAAAATACAAATTCAGAGGGGGTTTGGGTGTTTACAACAAGGAGTCTGTCTAATGACAATTTATACTGAATGTTACTTGGAACACAGTATTATGAATATTTCAGTGGGGTCTGCAGTCAAATATCCTAAAACATGTTCCATGACCCAATATGCAAATAAGCTGTGGGATTTGAGAGGGCTGTTGGGGCTTACTCTACATAGATTTAGACTGTTTTAACAAAGGTTATTTATTAAACATTATCGACATTGGTGTCTTCACCACTTTCAAAATTCAGGAGGGTATTTTATTTTCTTTAGGGAAACAGTTGAGAAGTAGGTCGGGAACCGTGACTGCGAAGAGGCCGCTCCAGGGAAGGGAAAGGTTAAGTTCATTTATAATAAGTAAAATAAAAAGGTTATGAGGCTGCTGTCATTTGTGAAAGAACAACCTCTTCTGAGTTATTGTTATACATCGAACTATTTAATATGTCTCAGTTGTTGTTCTTTGATAATATTAAGGTTAACAAAGAGAATTCCTACCACTACATGATTCAGGGAGTTAAACTGGAGGCTATTGAAGGAATTACAGTTTATATTACACCGACAAGTCCGGAAGCGTATTCCATAGATAAAAAAAAGTCATGTAACAGAATCAATATTACCAAAACGGTATGATTCAAATTTGGCGACTTTGATTCAAAATTGTTGACTTTGCGAAATCACAAAATCCACATAACACATTAAGTAATTTTGGTAGTTGCCACAATAAGAAATAGATACAAATTACTGGACCATATTCTATCCTGTTTTGTACTTAGTTAAATTCCTGCTGGAAATAGGAAATATATTAGATTAAATTTTAACCAAATCATATTGCAAAGCTAAACAGAATTTAGATGCTTAGGCTTCTCCAGGCAGCAGTTCCTATTCACAAAAAGTAACAATGTGCATGCAAACGTACCAGCTTGTCAGGTGAGAAGAGCAGAGTTTGGAGCATTTTTATTTTTTCCTTTCTCCCTCAAATATCACCGAACTCCCATAGAAACGGGGACATCCCTGTTGACTCAAAATAGAGCAATGGACAAATTAAGCAAACACATGCAAAGTAGTGATGTTGTTTACTTAAGTCAGCAGGCTCTGTGGGAACCCAGGAGCTGCTGGTGACTGAGGACAGGGACCACAGGTACCGCAGTTGTAGTGTGTCCTCTTGTGCAGTTGGGGTGTGTGGCAAGAAGATAGCTTGAAAAACCTCTCTTTTTGCAAAGGAAAGAGGGAGTCGTGAAGCCAGAATGCTCCCTCCACCTGAAGGGCTGTCTCTGCTCCGCAGGGCCATGAGCTGTGGCTGTGTGCATGAAGGGAATGCGCTCTTACAGGAGTGCAGGCGTCAGCACGTTTCCTCTGCAAAAGCTGGAGAATTGCAGAGGAACAGTTTGGGCCAACGAAGCAGTGTCATTTTACATCGGTAGAAAATTGGCACCTCTCTCTTTTGCTCTGAAATGCAGCACTTTAGTGCTGACCTCTGCTCAAAATGAAGTGTGGTGAACCTGTAATTAGGAAAAGTTCAAGTGAATTCCACAATAGAAAAATGAGAGTTGTGGGGTTCACTTACACAGTATTCTCTTAGGCTGCTGTTGAAGCCTTCTAGCATTTCTGTCTTGTTCTGTCTTCATGCTTGTATCCTCATCTTTTGCCCTTAAAGTCCTGGAGCTCAAAATCATAGGTTTATTTTGACCTTCAGTTTTTACTAAGGAAAAAAAGTGAGTTCCCAGTCCTAAAAGCTGCAGAGATAAGCTTGAAAGTGTGCTCTTTGAAGCCTCAGGAATAAGAAAACTCATGATTATAAAATATTTGGGAAGAGCAGTGCTACTCCAGACAAGAAGCCACCAGATGCCTGTATTGGCATGCTTCTGAATTAGGCAGTAAGCCTGCACTCAAAATATAACTATTTCACAATAGTATTAAATATGCCTCCTCCTGTTGGTACCTTATTCTTTTCTGTGTAAACAACTTCTAACAGCTTCTTTTCCATCCTTATTCAAACAAATGCTAGCTTTTGTAACCAAAAAGAAAATGAGTAGCAGGTGAAGACTTACTTTTAATGATGCTGAGAACAAATGATTACTTAACTAAAGATCTCAGCAATTGTTTTCTACTAATCCCTGTAATTCCTCACAAATATTGACAATAGTTTATGAAATGTAGAACTTTGATATGCTCATTTTTATGAAAAAGTGACCCTTTGTCATCTTTGTTTATTTTTAATATCTTTGTACATGTACATGTGAGTCTGGGGAACATATTCATATAAGCACATGTGCAAGTATGCCTGCATGTATTAATGACAAAATCGTATCTTTTACCCATTTAAGATATTTTATGCAGTACAAACAGCATGCAAATTGATGTTTGAATATACATTAAGTCTACAAGGGACATTCCAGCCAGCCAGATGACACAGCAGAATTCATAGAATTTTCTCGGAAAACTTTGCAGTTGAGCCTTGTAACATCTATTTCAACTGAAGTGTCTCTTTATGAAAGAGATCCAGATAACTCTCAAGCACAGAGTAGTTTGGGTTTTTCAAGCTATACCTATTAATTTTCTTTAAGAAGCACTGTGACATGATGTGTTGTGGAAGAGGTGTTGAGACCATGGGCTTCTGCAAACCATAGCCTGGGGGAAGTGACCTCCAGAAGACCTGTTCCCATTCTGATGAGCAGGTAACAGCGTGGTCATAGCACAGAGGTGGAGAAGCTCTGTCTCGTGACACTGCTGACCTGACTGGAGGAATGAACCAGCATGGGTGAGGAACTAATTCCAAACTGATTTAGGCAAGGAAAAGGTAATGACTTTGGAGCACAAAGAAACTATAATGGTGAGGCAAATAATGCTATACTATCACTAGTTCTTGGAATGAGATCCTAGTTTGGAATGGATGTTAATTTTGCAAGACCAACCTTGTTCCGTGTTTATTGTTGTTCAGGTATTTATTCCTGCAGATGCTTTCTTGCTTCTTCAGTTCTGTGCATGTTTTTTTTCTATATAATATTTTAGCTTTAATACCAAGTACCTTTCAAACACAAAACATTCAGTAGTGTCCATTTCCTGGAAGCCATTGCAAACAATAGGCTTTTCAGGCATTCAACATTTTCACAAATGGTTACGTTATTCTTGTCTGGTTTCACAAGTAAATCAGACTGACAGGGTCGAGAATACCCACGATACAAACCACTCTCTGTAATAAGCAGGCCCTCTCAGAGGAAATCCGAAGTCTAGTGAATGCCAAGAAGAGAGTATGCCAATGGGTTCAACTCTGTTCAGCTAAATGGCCGGTCGCTGTGGCGATACCACAGTGGGGTGAGTGAGGTAAGATTTAAGTCATCTCTCTTTGCCTAGATCAAAGTGCAGCAGTTACGTGCGTTGCACCTCTCTGCCTTGACTGACTTGCAGCTGTGTAAAGCTTTGGCTTTGTGGAGTACCCCAAGACAAACATTAATGCTTGGCGGGCTCTGAGCTGTGGGGGATACTGTGGTCATAGAAGGAGGTGGGAGATGGGGACAGTGGAAAGAGGCACTTGAAATAGGTAAACCATGTTTATTTATCCTAGAAGTTGGAACTAGAGTTTGCCTTTTGTTTTCCTCCGTAGTTTAACACATTTGAGAAAAAAATGATTTTCAGAAACTTTTTGGGGACAAACTTTTTGAGTTCATTTGCAATTACTTTTTGTTTAATAACTAACTTGAAAACAGATATTAGGTATTAGTGCATAAAAATTTTAATTTTCATTGTTTTGCATCCACTGTCATGTAATTTTATACCTTAATTTTGATATTAGGAGAAGCATGGGGTTATTTTCAACTCATCTTCTCTATATCTTTCCTCATTTTATAGTTCTCCAATATGTAACCTTTTCTTCAGTCTATTAATTCTGTTATTTGTTGGCTGGTTGGTTTGGTTTTTTTTTTTCCTCTATCAGTTTGTCCTGAATGAAAGCCAAAACTGGATCCTCCTGAGATTTACATAACCAGATGGTACTATGTTTGGCATCTTTCATTCCTCTGATACCAAGGCTGATCAAACGCTACTCTTAGTAGTTCATCAATTTCAGATCTGAACAGTGTTCTTTAGACATTCTGAGTGAATATCATTCTGTCCTTGTAATTTGTTATTGCTCATTTATTAATATATTCTAAAAGCTTTCGTACCAGCGCTTCTGTTAGAGATACTTCTAGGACTTTCCTCTGTAAATAAGAACTCTGGTATGAAAACATCCTTTCCTCCAGTGTTAGCTTTATGCAAAACATGTGTTTAGTTCTTCTGCTATTAGCACTCCAAAGGAGATCCCTGTCTTTTTCATCTCTCATTTGGGAGCATGTTATCTCTGCATTCTTCAAGTCTCTCTCAAAAAATTTCACATGCTCTAGTTCTTGAATAGACACCAAAGAATGCTTATCGTAACACATTAGTGTATAAAAGAAGGTCCAGTCAGTGTGGCGACTGCTTTTACTGAGAAGCTGTCTACGTGGGAAAAATCTCACTTGGTACAGGGGTGTTCATTCATATCACAAAACACCATGCTATTTCCCTGTGTGCAAAATGTACTACTTCAGTTAATGGTACCTCTATGTGGCATGATTAATTCTGCTTTAAGTGAGTCTTCCCTGAAAATACTTTCAGTACATGAGGCCTTGTGTATAATGCTTACACATAAGCAAAAGACTACATTTTATTTCAAACACAGAACTTGGAGTAGGCTAGGCTACAAAAATCCCTTCTCAGTACATGGCGAGAATAGCCATGAGGAAGCTGGGGGTATAGTAACTCGTGAGCTGCGAACTCCTCTCCTAGTTTGAAGCGTATTGACTTCTCTGGGTACACAAGCCTGGAACAGGCTGGAGCTGATAGAAAGTTTGGAGGTAGTGGCTTTTTTTTTTTAAACTTGTGATATGAGTGAAAGTAGTGTTAAATGCCTTGTAGGAGGCAAGTATATAAACATGACAGGTGAGGGGAAACTAACTGTAAGCCTCACAAGGTTTTGTAAAAATGCCATTAAGATACCTCTCAGTAGTGCTGATGTTGAGATGTCATTTCACCATTTTTCTGCTGGCTTGCATCCGTAAGGCATTGGGACACTTAGAATGAAAGTGTTTCAGCATATTTCTTCAGCTAGAATCTCCTTTTCATTCCAGTCAGGACAGAATAAAACTCATCTGAAAAATCCAAGAGGGGGACAGAGATGCTGACACTTCAAATGTCCAGTTCAAAAAATCTGATGCTCATGCTACTTTTCATTCCCACAGCTCCTGAATACATTAAGCATGTTCCCTTTAAGGACAGCTTGTGTCATTGCAACCCACGTTCTTGATGCCTAGTTGCACTGTGCCTGTGTTTGTGTAGGTTATTAATCACTGATAGTATACCTGAGCATTTATTGCTTTCTTCTTCTTTCTTGAGGTGGCTTTTTTTTGCTGTTTCTATTGGTAAAAATGTTTTAAATGGTTTCTGCTGTGCCCATGTTTGGTCTTGAATCAAAAGGGAGTAGTTGGTGAAAATATAATTCAGTTAATGTGTGTTAATTTTTTTTCAGTCAAGCTCAACACTTTTTTGCAGGATTTTTATCCAGTAGAGAAGGGTTACCGCTGAGTAGATTATTACATTCCATTGTTATCCTGGAAAGAGAAAACAGTCTATGAATAAAGGAATAAATTAATTTAAGTGCCACAAAGTGCAATAGATTTTATTTTAATTCTAAATGGAATTGTTGTCATTTAACCCTGTGTATGATTTATATTCAGAAGCGGTACTGTTGCCCTGGTATGTCTATTAATACTGTAGCAGTATGGTTTCCTTTCCTTTTTTCTTTCATCTCACTGAGTGTTTTAACTATCCTTTGTTTCTTTTCTTTTTTTTTTTTCCTTTCTTCTTTCTCTTTTTCTTTTTAATTTTTTTTTTTTTTTTCCTTGGGATAAGAACAGCAACAGATCCTTTTCCTCTGCTAGTGACAGATCTCTTCCATTTTTCTGACTACCATCCTGCAATGTATGACTCTGAAATTACCATGTTTTGAAGCAAATGATGCAATCCTTGGAGAAATTTGAGTCTCCCTTTCCTGGTGCTATAAAACTCCCTTTTCTCCTAGCTAGAAAATGAGAAAACAGCCCGTGAAACCTGATCTGTTTTCTTTCCTGAGCCCTCTGCTAATTTACTAGCAAGTTGCATGTTCAGGACAGAATATATATTTCTTTGGAAGGCTGTACAGAGACTGATGGTTATTCAAAGCTGCTCAGAATTTTAGAAAATTAGGAAATACCCTGTCTGGTGCAGAGTTAGTGAGCAAGGGTTTAGATAAGGCAACTCATCATTTTACTATCCAGCTGTACTAAATGTGTTAATATTTCAAATGGTCCTGCAAGATCTATATCAGGTTGTTTACCAGAGTACACTAAATAAACAGTCATAATGTAAATATGAAGCATTTAAGAATGTCTTTGTTCCAAAATATGTGCCTGTCTTGTTCATATCCTTAATTCAGATGGGCAGCTACTTGCAGAAGATTTTTATAAAACATCATCTAGATTTCTGGAAGTGTTAACTTCCAAAAAATTTAATTTCTGTTTTGATGAAAAAAAGGTTCTCTTCAGCCAGTAATTCTGGAAAAAAATTGTGCAGATGGAAGCCTTAGAAACAGGCTGACTGGCAGTGAAAAGATTGTCACCAGGAGTATTCAGTGAGAGTCAAGTGGAGAGTAACCTTTCTCTGCTGTAAAGTAGATATTTGGTACCTTTCCCTTTTATTTCTTAATGTTAATCCTGGGGAATAAATGGTTGGTGCTTATGGCAAGAAATACAGCTACGAGCTCAGCTGGATGCAAAATGACAAAGAACTGTTGGAGTCAGTAAAGCAGTACTGATTTAGACCAGTGGAGGATATGTAACTAATCACCTAAATGAAATCAGCCACTTACAAAATCTTGCAACTACAGGTCTGAGTAATTTTCAGAGATGATGACAATCATAGGTTCTCATGCTATCTAAAGCTGGTTTCTTTTCCAAACTTGAGGATTCAAGACCTAATTGATTAACTTTCTCTCAAAGGAAAAGTCAGTGGCTGATGTGTGGAGGGGAAGATTGTGGGGGCATACAGAAGAGGCCAAGGAGGCTCCCAACAGGAATTTTAAGTGATGTTACTAAACGGAATTTATTACCCTTTTTTTTCATGAAAAATCATGTGTTAGAAGAGGATAAAGAGACAAAGCAACTGTTTAACTAAGCTGCTTTCAGAAGTGGGACTTGTGAAAGGGCCAGACCCCTGCAGTGTGTTGTCTCACACGAGCATCGCTGTCAGAGGCTGGAGCATCACTTTACATTGAAATGATTACAGCAGGCAGGATGGTGCATCTTCTGTGAAATGCTTTTATTGCCTCTTTTTCTTAGATTTTTTTCTTCTGGAAATTAAGAACATCTCATGCCATTTTTCATATTAGCAGAATGTAACTCCAGGAGAGCATATAAATCCAAAAACATTTTTTCTTGTCTCAAAACTCTTCTTGCTCCCTTCCCATTTCTTTTTTCCTAAGCAAGACATAAGACAATCTCAGAAAACACAGCACTAAAACAGCCTGTTAAATTCTGATATATCCCAGCCCATGTCATTTCCTCCTCCTTCACTTTAAAGATAATTTTGGAGGTTAATGAACTTAAACGTAATACTTTAAAATAATCACTAGAGATAACAGAAAAAAATCAAGCAGCTCCCCAGACTAGAAGGAAATGTTTGATCCTAGACTCACAGGCTCATTTAAATTCACTACTGTAAGTCCATCACTTTCAACTATTGATCTATGATAAGACATTTTTATTAATTTTTCCTTAGAAAAATTCACTAGCCTAGAAGAAGATTCAGCATGCAGGAGGGAAGAGCTCCTTAATTTGACTGATTAGGCCAATTTACTTAGGCTTTCCTAAAAAATAAAAGGATGCACTGCAAATCTTGGACTTCATCTCTGAAATGTTTAGTCAATCCCTGGCAATTAATCCATACCTTGCTTTCTCAGACTGACATATATCATGCAGTGCTCTTTACAAGAACCACTTGTATCTGTGCATTTTGTTTTCTCATCCAGCCATGGCAAATTCAATTAGCTAATGTCTCCCTTACTCCCTTGCCGCAGCTATGCATATGGTGATCATGGATTGGTAGGAGGAGCAGTTCCTACGTTCCTCTTACCCCTCTGGCAGGGGGGTGAGATGGGACAAGATTTGGGTGGAGCTTGGCGTGAGGAGGTTTCCTGTCGCTGTGTCCTCCTGTGCAGTCTATTAGGACGGTAGTAGATACACACTGCCCGACATCTAACAAATATATCCTAGAGCAATAAAGGTTGAGTAGATGAACTGTTGCTTCTTGAGGAAAGACATGTATTCTGCTTTGCTTTTTTTAGCTGAACATACAGGGGTTGTATGGCAAAGCCAAGACTTAGCTTTTTCTATGCCATATTTGCAAGCACAGCTTCTAAAATTTTTTTTCTGTCTCCTTCTCAAGTACCTTAGACTGCAAAAAGTGTTTTGCTTGAAAAATTGTTGCAAGATCAGCCAGGCTGAAGTTGATGATGACTGTCAAGACATGAGGACACAGGGATATGCCAGGTTTTCTCCCCTGTTGCAAGACAAAACTGACCATAGTCTGAGGTTTTAATTAATTAATTAATTTCATTTTAAAAATGTTGGCTCATTAGGGTTCAGATTTTTTAACTCAGGTCCCAAAACACCAAATATAACATCCCTTGAAATTTGCTTGAGATGAGTGGGTCATGCCACATAGGCATTCTCCTATCTTTGCTTCTATTAACTATTATGATTGTTTTGAAATCAATTGATGAAAGTGCTATGTGGATGGTATTACATGAAATTATTGCAGTCCTCTGACTATTCCTTGAACAATAGGACCAAATATCTGTTCTTGCAGGTAGGCAAGCAGCACAATACATTCCAATGGAGTTCCTACTTTTTCTCTCTGTTCCCACTGGTGACCCAAATGTAGCAAGTTTCAAGGCATAATGCATACTTATTATGGGATTTTTTTTTTCACTACTTCATGATTTTTTTTAGACAAAAGAGAAGGAAATAATATGCCTGGATTTTAAGATTCAGTTGTGTCCTGAATATTACTGAGGAGCTTTTTGTAGTAGTTTTTATTGTAATTTTGCTTATTGATGTTAATTTGCTGCAGCAACTGAGATGCAGCTGAAATGAAGGGGATGGATTTCAGCATACCCAAATTCTGCTTTTCTTGCTGTGAATTTTTAGAAAGCAAACTTTGTGTGTCACTCCTGTCGCTGTCCCCAGTCCCCGATCTTGTCCTTGTGATTCAAACCCTTGACTTTACCCATATCAGAGACGTTTACAAATCTTCTGAGTTTCCCACTATTGAAATATAAGATAGCTTCCACCAGTGACTAAAACTCGGGGGGGAAAAAAAGGTGTTAGTTGCACTTGTTTTTTATTTGTTGTTTTTTTTTTTTTTAACTTTTCAGAGCATACCTAGTAGGCTGTTGAATGACTGTGCTTCACAAATTGCTTGCCCAGCTGTATAAATTGTAGAGAAAATAATAAGAATTAAGAACATTGAATAATTTATCATAAAAAGTGAAATTTGTCAAATAAATTATTCAGTGATATTATCTGACAGCTGTAACTGTGGGGCTTAATTAACGAATGTATGCAAAGCACTTTAATCTTCAGTTTATGAAAGGGATTAGCTGACAAAGTTGCATTCAGGAACAGGGGCCTGAATTTAAGGGGTATAAGAAATCTAAGAGGTTCCTTCCCATAGAGTAAGGTAAAAAATTGTTGTCTACAATACATTGTAATAAGTGTCAGATCTTGCCAGCACATTGGATGTGGTGATCTTCTATTATTCGTGTTACAAAGAAAAACCTTAAAGCTATTAGATACCACTGACTGTACTGGTGGATGTGAGCTTTTGGTCATGTCTACCAAATAGACATAATCTGTTCAGAAAGGCTTTGGATTTTGCTTGAGTGAGGAGGAGTTTCCTTTATCCTCCAGCCCTGTTTCTGTATACATGCCCACATCCTTGAAAAGATTACAATTAACTACATTTGTTCACTTCCAGCTTCCTTCTAGCTAGTGCAGATACCTCACAATTCATGCATATCCTCTTCAAAACAAATCCTGTAGCTGTTATTCTCCTGAAGAAGCACAAGAGAAATTGCCTGCAGATTCCTCTGAATTCAACCAAAAGCCTCTCAACAACTTTATGGTGTTTTTAGACCAAGCTGTAAAAAAGTTTTCCCTTCCTGTGGAATTCTGCTCCATGTCCTCTCTGGCATTAATGGTCCATTTTTGTGGAGGCCCCAGCGGAGAAGCCAAAACTGGAACTAGTATGGTTTTCAGTTTATTTTTCCAACTTGTTTCCAGTACAAAAGTCTCACCAGTTCAGAATCAGTACACAATCCTAGGCCTAGGCTGTTTGCCATTTCATATTACTCACTTGGATAAAGCTTGGGAACTTTGATCCTAATTCTTGTGGCATCTTAATAAGTGCTCTGTTCACCTAGAAACTCTAAATGTTATGTTTTTATGAATTTACTGGCAAGGTTTTGGTTTGCATTTTCCTTTGCAAAATGTGTCACTTCTGAAGATGCATATATATGTGATGCAAAAATTACTCTGGCAATCACAGTTTTTAATTAACAGAAGAATAAGCAGGTGCATAAGAACCCTGAAACATCTTCATCCATTAGCAGCTATTGTTCTGATCACATCAATAACTTACTCTTTTGAAAGTCTGAAACTCTTTTTGCTAAAGTTATTTTCTTTTTATTTTGCATTCATTATGCTAACTTATCTTAGCAGTGCCAGAGAAATAATCACCTTTTTACCTTTTTATGTCCTCCAAGCTGCTTCCTTGTACTGTATTCCTCAGGGAACAGTGAGGTTGTAATAATATCAATTGCACAGAAGACTGCTTTATGCAGAAACATTACTCTTGCTAAACAAGTTAACGTTTACATTGAAATGGTTCGCCATTTATTATGAATATGTATGACCACCAAATGGTCATTTGGCTGAAATGCAAAAAAAATATTCCTGTGGTCCAGAAAAGAAGCCCAGTGTCTGTTTTTCTTATAAAGTATGGGGTCATAGCTCCTGGAAATTGCTAGAGCCCATATTTCTGCTCAAAATAGTGTGAATACAGTTTTATGTGTGTTTTCAGCTTGCAGCAATCAGCTGAGTATATAAAATGCCACTTGTTCTCCTTATCGAGTTGATCTCAATTTTGAACTTTATTTGAAGAAACTAAAAGCTCCTGTGACAGACTTCTCCCCTCCGCCCCCTTCCCCTCCAAAGACAATAAAAGTGCAACCTGAGGTCAGGAAAACTTTGATTCTCAGTGGCTGTGTCCAGTCAAGATATTCTGACACCAATGGCTTGCTGCACAAAAAAGGCGCTGGTGCAGCCTGCAACTTCTTGTATTCAGAAGTGTTCAGCCTGTCATGATGCAACTTTAGGAGAGTCTAATCACCTTGCCTGTGAAATAGCATGGTGATGTTTTCTGCAATGCAATAGAAAAAGAAATAATAGAAGGATTATGTAGAGTGATTAAAAAAAAAACCCAAACCCCTCAATAACAACCCCCCCATGCAGTCTATTAACAACAGAAAACATGGCAAATCAGAAACAAACATATGGATTAATCTCATTAAGGATAAGCAGACTGCTTGAAGCCCCCTTTCTTCTCATTTCTTCTTTCCTCTGCTTCCATTTTACCCTTGTCTTCTTCACGGATTTCCTTGAGCTTTTTTCTGCTTCTGGAGTAGTTTTCAAAGACTGGCAGCACAGACTCTCTATTCTTTAGAAGTCATGTGCAACTTTATCTGTAATAATATATGATAGATGAAGTGATAATGTACAATATGTCTTAAGCATAGCAAAATGAGAGCTGTGAAAAATTTGAAAACTTAACAAGATAGATGGCCTTTCTTGAATTACACAAAATGTCTGGTTCACTCTTAATTTAAAACTTGGTGCCTGATGCATTAAAATTTAAAGTGTTTTAAACATATATGTTTTTAACAGGAGAGAGATTGCTGTATCACCAAATAATGATATTCAAGTCCCCCTCAGCTCTCTGTTACCTAGGGTGAGGTTTATTCTAAGGAGAAATACATATTTCATTGTTATATCAAGTCCATTTATCATAATTAATAGTGTTGGGTTTACTTTCTTCTTTTTTTCATATATTAAATACTACATAAGACATTACGATTAGATCTCACTGATTTCTTAAGTGTTTATGTGAAGCAGAGAGCAAGATTACGTATTTTGAAAGTATTCTATAAATGTAAATTGTAACTGACACAAATCAAAGGGAACTGGATTATCTAATCAGTTCTCAGCTCATAACCTCCCTCTAAATTTAAATGAAGTGGTAGGGACTATTTTTTTCTGGAGTCTGAACGAGGTGTCATTTTCAATCCACACTTCTTTTTGTTCATATATTTTTGAATGTCTGATATCATCTCTTCTTCTGTCACTGCTGAACTGTAAGTTGGTGTTAAAGGTCTAGCAAACTGTTCTGGGTAATCTAATCATTGCCCAATATGATAACAGTGCCATGGCTTATCCATTTTGATGGTCATTTTCAGTTGCAGGTCTGCATGCAATAGGAAATAGAGTGAGACACATGATATATTTTATACCAGCTGTGAAAGAATAAAGACCTTCTAGCTTCAGCTTAGGGAAAAAATTTAGTAACTGCATATTAATGAAGCCATAGAACATAATCATGTGTTTAGTCTTATGCCAAACGTGGTGAATTGAGGCCTCAGTCTCTTTGACCTTCACAGGAAATAATCTGGTCTGCCAGAGGTGAAAGTGTCCATAATCAAATCACAAAAATCCTGATAATTCCAATCCCCTTTTAGACACTCCTCTAATTGCAATTATCAATCCATCAAACCTGAAAAGTAAGGCAGGGGAAGAGATGTGTTTAGCTCCTTCCCGGGTCTAGGAAGCTAGCTGCTGAAAATCTTACTTTAATAAAACCCACGGGAAACTTGGAAGGCTTGGATTTGTTCTGTTATTAAAAGAATGTTTTAGTAGAGTGCATAATTTGATTTTGTTCTGCTTGTCATTTGATCAAGTAAACTTGATTTCCACATATTCAATTGCCTTTGCCTGCAAAGCTGCTTCACTCCTTTAAATAATTTCATTTTGGTTCAGTTTTTACAGAGAACATCAGGTTCTTTTTTGAATTTGAAATCACGGACTAAGAAAAATGTAGGGCTTACATTGCTATGCCTGATTTCCATTGACACTATGGCCTATTGACATTAATCAAGTTTTGTAACAGGACCATGTAGTTGATGTAAATAGAGTTAAGGTCCAGTCTTGGGCTCCTTTGCTCCTCCAGAGCACAGTAGAAGGGCATGGTGCAAACTAGAGTCAGGTCCTTCTGATATGTTTTTGTCTGAACTAGCAATACTAGAAACAGCTCAATATCATTTGAAGGGAGTAGTTTGACCTACTGCAGCATCAGCATGCAAGGGAGATGATACCAAATAGCTGGACAATCCCAGAAGTTTTCTAAATAAGATTTTAGAGTGAAGGGTCAGGACAAAGTGACTATTTGCTATATATTTAAGCACTAATTGTTCAGATCACTACATGGGCTATTTTATTACTATTTACTGAAAGCAATATAAGAATGAAAAACATTTAAGGATAAGTTAATCTAGGAGTCATCCATCACTGCATATTTTACCTGTTTGGTACTGTGAACACAACAAAATGAGGTACATCTGATGTTTTTATTCACTAGACTGCTAACAAAATGCAATACTTGACCTTTAGCTTTACTGCTGCTCCTAAAAGCAGAAGGCAGAGGCTGCTAGTCAGCACTCTTGAGTGTCAGCCCAGCTCCGCTCCTATTAGCATGGCTTGGGACATGGTGATTGGGAAAATCCCGTAAGAAGGACAACTTTGTTGTGTTTTCCCATTAAGATACCCAAATTTACATCACACATGCAAAAAGTCCCAGGGTTAATGACTACCTCTAGGGAGCCTTGAGGTTCATAAGAACTTGAAATTTTTTTAATGCGTTTTCCCTGTGGCTTTTTGTCCTGCTGCCATCACTTGGATTCTGTGACAATATACTTCCATTGCAGTTCTCCCAGGGTTCACCTGTCTTGGTTAGCTCTATTGTCAGTTCCTGCACCTTTCTAGCATTTTTTTCTTCTTTTAAAGACCCATAGCTCTTTCCAGGTGGCTCTTAATTTTACAACACTCATCCCAAACAGCTCCTGTCCGACTTCATTCCCCTTTTTCTGTGTTCCTTTTTAAAGAGGCTTTGTACATTCTTGCAATGTCTGTTGTGCTGTTGGTCTGGCATGAACGCTACCAATAGTTCAAACCCTTGGTAAATCAAGCACGCGTATTTCCACCTTCATCCTCTAGGTCTATATAATGCAGTAAAGTTAATAGATAAACTATGGAAGGAATTAATGAAAATGCACGTCACGAAAACAACTACCTTTTCAAGGGCAGTTTAATTTAATGGAATATCCACATTTACAATTTGATCTTTAAACTTGTATCCCAATTTTGGGTACACAAAAAAGAATGCATGAAATTTGCATTTATTTTTTTTTTAATTACAAGAGAACCAGGCATCCCAATTTGCTTGGGGAACACAGGCTCTGTTGTTTTGGAAGCATATGCTCATATGTGGTAAAACATAGATACAAATTAAAAGTACGCCTTTTAAAAACTGGAATCCAGAATGCTTTGTTTTCACATGGGAAGCATAGAAAATAATCTTGTGAAATGACATTGAAAAGACTAGTAATAAGAGAGAAAACTGATAGTGATACATAAAATAATGACTAATTTTAACACACACTGTGTCACTGTATCAGAGAGGAACAAAAGAAGGTTCAATTAATTTGGAAGGAAACAAATTTAAAACTGATAAAATGAATTTCCCTTTTGTACAACGACTAACTGGCATACTTAAGTCATTACTACAAGATACAGTATCAGAAATAAACATTTCTGTGAATAAGGAGAACAGTTATATTAGGCTGGATAGAAAATTTATGTGGGATATAAACCCTCATGATTCAGGACATAAACCAGCTACTAAATAACAGGGGTTGGCAAGATGCGTTCCCTAAGGGCCGAGTAATCTTATATGGTGCTTCTCACACTTTGCTGTGACACATTTTGAGGTACTAGTAAGTCTTGAAGAAAAGGTACCAAATTAGGTGGAACAGTGATATAATTAAATATGGCAATTCTTTTGCTCAAACATACTGTTTCTGAGCAGGAGCTTTTACAGAAAGTATCAGCGCTCTCTAGTCTTTAGGTTATGCTAAACATAAAAGAAACTTTAAAGCTTTTACCTTAATGTTCTTTTTTTTTTAAAAAGATAAAATATAGCTTGATACTCAGCCCTCCACCCTGATGTTCCTAGTTTCCTATCTGATGAATTGACTCACTTCAGATAGCCCTGATAATTTCCAAGATTAAACCATGTCTCTCTTTGCACTTCCCTTTCCTTACTTAACTTCACACCCTGAATATAAAGTAGTGCTCAAGGCAACTGCTTGTGGTTTGTCCTGTCAGTTCCTAAATGGGAAAACATGTGATGTGGCAAACTTCTTGTCCTACTTATATTCATTCAAAATGTTTTACCCTTCTAATCCTACAGGGACATTTTGCAGAAACTTCACACCTTCACGTCACTTTCTGTTTAGCTTCAAGGTTGCCTGAATTGCAATTAATTGACATCTGGAATTTCATTTGAGAAAATGTCACTTCCTGAGAACATTTCTGGATGGCACAAAGTCATCTCTTAGGCTCTGCTGTTTAATTAGAGATTCCACTTAATTATTCTTCATGTCCTTTCATATTTCATGTGCTCTGCAGAGGAAAGTCCTCCTTACCCTAAGGGGTCAGATAAGACTTTTGTCAGGATTTGCTGCCTTCTTCCAACTAAGTGGAACACTGGCCTAGATTAAATAAGCCACCACCGATATCATCTGTTTGTTTCCTTTCATACAGTGAGAGGATTTAGTTACAGAAATTGGTGTAGAGGATTTGGATTATCTTATTTTATATGTGTAGGTGAACCAAGGTCTTAAGAAAATCTAGATGTAGGAAAAGATGTGTTCTCGAAACTGGACCCAAAGGTAGGATCAGGAGTCTCCTATGCTGTCACAGAATGGCAAGGGTTGGAAGGGACCTTGGGAGATCTTCTAGTCATGCTTTCTACTGTTATGTTTTCTATTTTATCTGTACCTGACTCTTTAATTCAGCATTCTTCTGCCTCATCTCAGAAAGCACTTGTTTAATCTTGCTTTATTTCACAGGTTGGTAGTGTGAACATCAGTTAAAAGAAACTGCATATTCAGTGGTAGAAAAGAATCTCTTATGTCTCTTCTTGCCTGTGGGAAGAAGAGAAGAAGAAAAGATAGAGAATTGTATTACTACCACTTGATGCTAAATGAAAGAATACCAAAAAATGGGAGGACTCAGAAGGTCATATGTAGTCCATCCCCTTACTTTAAAGCGAAATCAGTCATAAGGATGTCTTTCATAGTATGTGATTGTGTAAGTTGCTTTTAAAGCCTTCCAGTGATGGAGGTTCCTCAGCTCTCATGGGCATGCTATTCCAGTCCTTTCTTTGTCCTGCTGGTTCTCCTTGTGGCTTACCAACATCTTCCTTGTTTCTGTTTGAACTCCATAGTTCTTATGCCAGCAATGAACATGGAAAACAATTGATAGCCTCTCCTCTTTGCTTTTGGCTTTTATGCAGTTGTAGTCTGTTCTGATGTCCTGTCTCCTCATCCTTGTCAGCCTCCACTTTGTTTTCTTTAGCGTAACAGTGTTAATTCTTTCAGCCTTTTTCAGACCATTGCTGTTTCAGTCTTCTGGATTGTTTTTGATGGATCCAGCTCTTTCTTGATGTGTGGTCCCCAAACAGGACACACTTTACTTGCTGAACTGAATGAAAGGACTGCTGGGTTAGATAAATATCACACACTAGAAAACAATCCCCACCCCCGCTTCAGTTACAAGAAAGGTTCTTCTTTTGCAAGAACTTTTTGACTTGTGTGGTCAGCCCTGGTAGCCCCTGAATTCTTACTGGAACACTTCCCAGCTAGCTCTTCCCCACCTTGTGTTCCTGTGGTGGTTCCCCCATTTGGTTTTGTCTTTTTCAAACCATTTCTCCAGTTCAGCAGAATCATTTAGAATTATAATTCTGGTCTCTGCTACACTCACTGTTCCTGTTAGCTTTCTGTCATCTGTAAGTGAAACAGGCATGCTCTCTATTCCATCATCCTGGCCGTTAATAAAAATGTTTCATAGAACCAGAACAAGGGCAGATCCCTTCTGTCCCCTGCCTGATGTAGCCTTGCTTTCTGACAATTTCCTAGCAATTAAGGTTCTCCTTACAGCTGTTCAGATAGGCTTTATCTGTTAAGTCTCCCATATTTTCCTCATTTGGCTCTGGGGATGTCACATAAGACTATGTCAAAATCCTAAATGATACCAAGATGTGACACCTACCGCTTCTCCTCTATTTGCAAACCTAATTGCCTATTGTATAACAAAATAAGACTTGTTTGACATGACATGTTTCTGACAAATTTGTGTTGGCTATCACCTGTTCCCTTGTTATCTTTCAGTAGTTTCAGGACTCATCTCATGCCTCTGTACCGGGTGCAGGGGCCCAGGCGCCGGCAGCAGCAGCGGGGCCTGCAGGCGCGGCCCCTGTGAGGAGCAGTGGGATCCGCCCCGTGCCGGACACAGCCGGTTCCCGCCGGCCCCACCGCAGGGCAGGGCTGAGCCCCTCAACCACGGGCGGGCGCCGCAGGGAAAGCCTGGGTCAGGAAGGGCAAAACGCTGCCCGGCAGCCGGGGCTGAGGGAAACGGGGTGAGAAACAGCCCTGCCCGCCCCGCGGGGAGAGCGGGAGGAGGGCGGGAGGGGCTCCGGGCGCCCCGGCAGAGATGCCCCCGCCGCCCCGGGGGCGGAGGTGAAGCTGAGCATGAGAAGTGGGGTGGACTGGGGGGAAGGTGGTGTGGTCATTTTGCCTTTGATTCTCATTGTCCAAATCTATTTTAATTGGTAATAAATTAATTTTTTTTCCCAAGTTGAGTCAGTTTTTCCCATGATGGTAAGCGGTAAGCGATCTCTGTCTTTATCTTGACTGATGAGAGTTAACATCTTTTTTTCTCCTGCTGCCGTTGAAGAGGGGGAGTGAGAGAGTGTCTGGCTGGGCATCTGATTGATGGCTGAGGTCAACCCATCGCAGCAGTCTACAAATACTTTGATTATTTGTTCTTAGATTATTCAAGAATTGCAGTTTATCTGGCTAGTCCATAATTTCCTTGTTCCTTTTTTCCTAATCTCCACTTTTCTATTCTGTAAAGTCATCCACCATGTCTACCTTTTTTTTCTGTCTTCTGGCACCTTTACCCTCCACAGATTCTCAGAAATAGGTATCGAGTGTCCTGAAATTATTATTGTCAAGGAATTCTAGGACAGAGTTCAGTTTATTTGAAAACATCTGGTTTATACAATGACTTTAACCGTAGTTCTTCCTTTAGTCTAAGCTAACATTTGACCAATTTTGTTGATGATACTAACTGTGATAGCTGTCTAAAACGTCCTTCTGGATACCTAGACCCTCATCTGACGCTTCTACTGTGAACCAGATCAGAACAGTGAGATGTAGATGGGAAGACTGTTTTTTAAAATTTTGAATACTCTTGGTCTATCAAGGCTGAACATCTGAAAGATTTGATGCTTGCTTTCCACAGCTGATATAAAAAAATCTTATCATGAAGACTTGAAATTTCATTTCTAAATTGCTTCTTTGGGTTGCATGTTATTTAAGAGTCTGAGCTAAAGGGATAGTATCTGACATTTATATTTTTTGTCATCGATATGCCTCTTGTTGTTGGCTGCACAAATAGCTAGTCAAAGGGTGATGAAGAATCCAATGTGCTGTGTCAGTGCTACTGAGGGATTTCCATGTGCATGGAGAATACTCATCACCTAAGCCTTTTTCTGTTCCTCTTTTTTCCTGCAAAGCAACACAAAGCAGCTGTAAATGAATGTCAGGATCTGGATGTTTGTATAAGTTAGGAGAGCATTATCTCTTCCTTTCTTTAAGACACTTTGATCCATGAAGAGCAAGAAAGAGTAGAGCTGCAGGCTGTAAGAATATCCTGATACCTCCAGACTGTGCAAAGTAAAAGGCCTTTGCTAGAGAAATTGTCATGTATTCCATGTGTATACAGCATACGTTATTGTCTATGGCATTGTTGGAGATTACAAAATAACACCTCCTGATTGAAACTGTGCAGCCTGATAACTCCATTCCATTTGGGCTAAACAAGATCAAGTCCTCTGCTTTGTGTAAGCCTCCAAAAAAATTTCTTGAAAATCAAACCTTTGCATCTCAAGGGACTGGATCTCCAGGACTCCTCTGACAGGCACTGAGGTGGACAATCAATTTCATTTTAGCTTTGGCTTAAGCCCTGCATAGATGTTTTAGACCTAAGCAAAGAAACTATTTGACGAGAAGGACATTTTTTACGCGTTAATTACCAATAAGCAGTGCTTGTGACAGAAGAATACCTGACTATTATTCTTGGGAAACACCATTCACAAGACTGAATTTGGGCTGTCTGATTTTGCCCCAACAGGTAACTGTGTGTATGGATGTGCATAAGTCAGCACAGAATCTACATAAATATATAAAATATACACATACAGTAAAAACATTAGTCAGATAGAAACAGCAGATGAGCCAGAGCAAGCACAGTGTGAAACTATTTCGGCAAGGCAAATTCAAAGCAAATGCTGAAACAAATGAGGTGGCAGACAACAGTATGAATGTTAATGAACCAAAAGCAATACAGCGAAAACTATTAAATGCAGTTGTGGTGCATGAACAATATATTGCTTTAAAAGGTGCTTTCCTCTATTGGTGGAATGTAAAGATACAAAATTTTATGCAATATTTATGAAAAATTCATTCCAAATAACTCACTGCTCATCAGTGCTATGGGACTGTTTTTGGGATAGCTATGGAAATCTGTAAATCTTTAACTAGAATTTCAGGAATCATGCAGATGAATTTAGAAAAAAAAGTATCTGGAAACATGAACAATGATTGTGGATTCTCTCTAGGTTTTGCATTGTTCAGTGCATTTGTTTCAGTACTCTGGTAAAAACATCTATCAAGATCTTTCTTGAACTGGAAGTGTAAAGCACTGTTAATTTCATAGAAGATGGCAGTCACAGTGTCTTCAACTTGAGTAGTTTGCAGGCGCGGCAGGTTTTCAAGCCGTTAGCAGAATTTCGGAGTCCACAGAGCTCTCCCAGTACTATGACTCCTACATGACATCCTATACTGATGAAAACTGGTGCTTTGCTTTGAAATATTACCCAGAAGCTCTGTTTCTGTAGCTATTTTGTCTCAGTTATTCTGACTTGGCTTTTAGTTGGTGTGTATTTCTAGCTGCCTGCATGTACCTCACTGACCAGCCCTCAGCAAGCTGTTGCCCTAGGCTTTGGGCCATCAGACTTTTGGGCATCCAAGCCCAACTTACAACACCCTTTCCCAATGCAAAGTATTTGTGCACTTGATTGGCTCCTTTGGGAAGGGAGAGGCTTTTCTGGACCTCCTCCTTTCCTGCCTGGATTTGGCTCACAGGTGAAACGCCTGGAAATAAGCCACTTCACAGGGTAAAAACCTCAATATGAGCAGCCTGTGTTCAGCTGAGCAAGGTAAAAAAAGTGGACAGCTTTGTTCCTGGTGACCCATGACACTGGTAAAGCATTTACAGCAGTCTAATTCTATGTCATCACTTGCACGTTTTACTAGACATCCAATTTGCTTTGAAAACAGCATCGTTGTGCCATAAAAGTGATGTATGCACCTCTTTTGGACGTCTTCCTGGTTTTATGTTCATGAAACTTGAAAGAAGTTGAAACGCATGCACTTCTAGCTTTCAGTTATCCCTGTTAAATGTGTTAACCAGAAGCTAAATAAAATAGGCTGGCTCTGAGAGTGCTAAAACCAATTCAGACATGTTGAGCACAAATTATGGATTGGCAATATATGGATCAGATTTGCAGGACTTCTGCATTACATAATTGCTTTATCTCAGCAGATTTCAGTGGAAGAGGTGCTATTCTCTTAATAAAATTAAACTAGTGACAACTGGGGAAGAAATATTGTCCAAAATGATACAATTCCAGCACAAAATCATGAAGTAAAAGCAAAGCCTTTTATTATCACTGCTTGTAACCTAGCCAGCACTATTGCTCAGGAAAACAGAAGCTACCATCCATCTGAGATGCTGTGAGAAGGACTTTGGCATATGCAAGGGCTACTGTAACTTCCCCTATGTTATTTCATTACAGGTGTGCGGTGCGCATCTATGCAAAGCAGTTACGGGGCTAAGCAGTATTTCTAAGGTGGCTGTGGTCCTGCCCAGCCTTGAGGAGGGAGATCCAGAGCTGGCACTTTGCATCACATTTGCGCTTACTGTGGACTTTTTTTAATAACAGTGCAAGACATCAGGCAGTAGAGTCAGGATTCATCCTCAGAGCTCTTTCGTGTGATCCAGGAAGGCTCTTCTGTCACAACAGCTGAGCATCTCTCAGTCCTACAGCAGCAGAGTTTCTTGCTGTTTGCTTATGACAAGCTGTCTCTGATGGCTGCTTCTTGTCTTGCTTTGGTGAAAATCCATCTGCTACCTACTTGGAAGATGAAGCCAGGGAGGAAAGTGTGGCAGAAACACAGGAAAACAGAGCTAAGCCAGGAAATAACTAAAACTCATTATAGCAATAGGCTGTGCAGACAACAATGGGTTATTTGATAATAATAAAAATATATTGTAAACCTTTGGACCAGAAGTAGTCCTTATTTCAAAATGGGGAATGCTTAAAACAGATGCCCCCATTGCTAAAAATAAACAAATAAATAGAAATATTTCTTGTCACTTTGTCTTTTACATTAATTTTTCATACAGTCAAAACTGGTAATTGCTTCAAGAAAGATTGGGATTTAAATGCATGGGTTAGAAGGTGTAGTATTTGAAAACCTCTCTTTTAGCAGGTATCATATTCTACAATCTGAAAAAGAATTTGGGAATAGTTGGACTCCACAGGCTTTATGTAAAACCAAATACTAGGGTTTTTTCAGCCACTGACTACAAGGAAAACCATTTTTCATTATGCAAACAAATATACACAGATGTAAGTGCACTCCTTGGTTTAAAGCTGCTACAAATTCTGTTGCATTTGTTTTACTGAGATTAGAAATTGCTGGTGTAATCTTTAACCCTTATTTAACCAAAACTCCCAGTGACTTTTACAGAATTAAAAGATAAACTGAGGTTGTCCCCAATAATTTTCTCACAGAAAGCTTCTTCAGGGCTGTTCTTAGTCACAAAGCTGTCATTGCAAAATTGCCCTGTCTGAGTATCCCTCCTGGATGCTGATAGTTCGAAGGTTTTTGGCTCATAAGTCCTCTGCTTCTAATTACTTTACTCTCAATACTCTAATTGACTAGGACTCAGGGTATGACAATAATCAGTGTACCTCCTGACAAGGTAAAAATAGGGCCAAAATGCCCAGTAACTTTTCCAGGCTTTCAAAAGAGAAATAGTTCTGTTGATTTTGAGCATAAGGTACTTTAAAGATGAATAATCCTAAGAAATCAAAGGACTTTCTCTCACTTTTTCTTCCTTTCATGCAGGTTTAATATCTATCCTTAATTGGTAGTTGTTGGCTGTGGTTTTTTTTTTTGTTGTTGTTTGTTTTAAATTAAAGCCACCTAGCTTGAAATCACCTGCATTAATTGCAGTGTCCAGAAAACGTAATTGTTTGTGTAAAACAAGGGCTGTTTTATGATACCACTAGAAACCTACATGATGTTATTTGCATGTTATTCTCCAAATCTAATTTGCTGTAGGTTTTAAATATGGATTCAGTTCTCTTGTTTTTCAGACAATTTATTAGTCAACATCTACCATACAATAGGAATTCCTAAAGCTCTGTTATAATGGGAAAATAGGCCAAACCCTAAAACTTGCATCAAAGCCAGAATAAGAGAATTTTGCCACGAGGAGGCTGCAAAAAGTGTATTAACCTCAGCTGCAGTTTATGGCCAGGCTGTAGGATGAAAGAGAAATAAATTAGTGGCTGATTGATCTTAGTCTCTTCTGGAGTGCAAGGAGTATTGAGGGCTGAAGCTGTATTGACCTGTTATACATGGGACATTGCCATGTTTTTTTGTAGGGCTATAGACGTGGGAAAGGGAGGACCAGGCTATTTCATCAGTCTTGCTGCCACCTTACTGCACTGCTTTAGAGCAGATAACGCATCGTGGTCCTCCTGTGTGGGTACATAAATAGTGCATTTCAACATAATTTAGTGGATACTGTACAGAAGAAAATATCTAATTTAATGAAAACAATCAGGAAGTATTACTGGAATTTAACAGGCGGAATGAGAATCTAATTAAGTAACAGCAACAACTGACTCTAGCGTAATTGTTCTTGTCTCAGTGGCATTTCTTGCCACAGATATCAGTGCCAGAAATAATAAAAGGATGTGGCATAATAAGGCATCCCCCCCTCTACAAGCGCAGCGATCAGTCCTTTTACATTTGCAAAGGAAAACTTCCTGCCAGCAAGCTGGATAAGTACACTGTGTGGGACCCAGCAGTTTGTCCCATGCATCTGTCAAGTGCTAGTGTGCTTCTGGTGGTTTTATGCTTACTCAAGTTATCAGACAAGGACCGTTTAGTCTGGCATGAAGGAGTCTATGCACTTTGCAAGCATGAAGCGCTTAGACAATGAACAAAGGTGTTGAACCTGATAATGGAAAGAGCCTCCTGGCAAATCACAGGCCAGGAATAAGGCTGATATGACAGCTGTAGCATAGGGGGTTTTATATGCTGTCTTCAACAACATCTGTAATAAAAGTTAATGGAAATGGCTATGGGAAAAAAATATTGTTCCTCAACAGGGGGATGTTATTCCCAAATAGAGTTCTAGCAAAAGGCTGCCACATTGTTTGAATCCACGTAAGCCCACCTTTGAGAATTAGTGCTAGGTATGTGACATGCAGATACGGTTGTAGGATCTCTGCAAAGGACCACATTTCATCCACAAAAAAGCAAAACAATGACAAACTGTTCTTTCTGCCTCTGGGGAGGGGGGGAGTGGTGGTGGTGTTACTAATGCCAGTATACACTGGCAGGCAGAAATTCTGTGCTTATTCTTTGTGTTAATGAGCATCTTTTTTGCTGTAATCCCACAACTACATTTCCAGGGAGTCCATCTCAGGTGGATTTACAGAGCATTTGCCCTAACCTACCAACGCACAAGCAAAGTATCTCTCAAGAGGCTGCCTATCTTGTCATAGCCATTTCACTCTGTATGTTTGTAAATCTCTAGGTCACCTAGGAGCACCACCTGGTTATTTTCTATTAAGAACATAGGTATGTACAATTGTATGCATATTCATTTCTATGTGAAATATATCTGAGTATTTTCTGTCCATTATATAGCATAACAAATATGAGTGTCAAAATGTAATAAAAGCATATGCTCTTCAAGTAAAACAAAATAAGTTCCAGGTGCTTGTAAAGGCTTCCATAGCAATGATTTGAGACATGTTTCAGTCACTATTAGACATGATTAGTAGTCATTTCTGTCACAGCTGAGGAATTGGGAAGGGTGAAAGCAGATAGTGAAGGAGTTAGAATGGAAAAATTACAGAAAACTGTCCAAAATGTATGCAAAAAAATAGATTGAGCCACCACAGACATGCTTCGTGACATGCTGAAATGAATGGAAAATTACTGAAGTGACCTAAAAAATATACATAATCCTATTTTACTATTCTAAATGGCTTTGTGAAGCAATGCCCGAAATTTCAGCATAACCTGGTCACAAACAAATTATTGATTTCAAAAAGTGAAGCACGGGAACATTAGTCCTCTGAAAACTGTGGAGGAAACATACAACAGAGTTGGATACCTTTATGCAAATATTTCTGAAAGCCTGTTCTGTCCTATACTTGGGTGTGGGGGGGTTTAATTATGAGTAGGATCAAAGACATCTTGAAAAGAGTTATTCCTGTTTTATGTGTATGCAACTACATCTACATTAATTATACCTCAAGATCACAGAACTTTGTTATGAGCAGTAATGACAGTGATGCAAATTATACTGTGGCATTGGTAGGACATTCCACCTCCAGCAGAGGCAGAATGGATTACCTTTCCCTGTGGCCTTTAATTAGGGTATAGAGCCTTCTAGAGACCCTCTTCTGTGGCATAAATGTAGAACTTCCTCAATTAAAAAAAGCTTGTTGTCAAAATATTGCTTTCATACTCATAATGGGACTCTAATGCAAATATATTTGGGGTTAAATTCTCCCCATTTGAACATTGGCAATGTTCTCTCAATGTCAATGAAGGATGAAGACTAGAGAATTTGGCCTTCATAGGAGAGCTGTTTTAAGTGTTGTCAGATTTTTTTTTTGTAGGTAGTGGAACTGTTTTTCTCTCTTCTGGGTGACATTCCATTCGCTTGGATTTTTCCTTTATCCTGGATTGTTCAAAAGCAGCATTTCCAAAGTTCCTGTGTAAATCTTTTTCCTGACTTTCCAGTCTTTTGGCCACTTTTTTGCAAATATTTCCAATAGATTTTATGAGTTCTGTTCCATTTTTGTAATTTGCTTTTTCCTAAAGTTACATGATGCTATTTCTGAAAATTGTTTAATATTGCTGCAATATTTCCTACTTCCAAAGTTTAAAAAGCTCCTTATCAGCTTCTCTGGTGCATTTATTACAGTTCTGATAAGAAGCATGCATTTACCTTAGCTATAAAGAACAATAGATTTTCTTAAAGGAAGTTAATTTTGGTAAGAAAAATAAGTTTGCTGAGTGGAAGTCTTGCTTTGTATTTTCCAATCTTATTCTTTTCATGTATGCTTTTCCAAATGTAGATAAAGAAGATTTTGTGAAAAGGAAAAGTGCACAAATACTTAGACAGGAGGAACTTTGAATGTGAGGGAAGGTAAAAATCTCAGTAGGTAGGAGACCTACAGAGTGAAAGGATAACTATGGGGAAAAGGAGCAAATGGTCATCTTTCCCTATGCCTTCTTTTAATCCCTGAGGCAGAAGGATCTACCTGCCTTTGTCACACAGTAGGATTGATAACGCAAAGGACAAATATTCTTTTCTGTTGTTATGTCTTTATAGGTCTCTTCCTGCTGTGCTTAAGCGGCGCAAACTCCCACAGAGTTTTCTTCTGTAAGGATGAAATAATCAGTCCCTAACAGGGTAGAATCAAGAGACAGGGCAGGTAAGGTAGCATTTACCTCACACCTCCTAAAATACATATGTATCTTCTTCCAGGCAAAGAAGTAAAAGTACATCTCTCAAAATTTAAATCTGTAGCAGGTTACTACTGGTTTATATAAAAGTAGTCAAAGGGTTAGTAGATGGTGCCTGATGCAAATCTGATGAAAAAAACTCAAAAGATGCCTACTGTCTTGCAACAGCTGTGTAGACAAAGTAAAGTGAATCACAGGCAACACATGTAAAGCTGCAAGGTTGGTGATTGTTTAGAGGAGGAAAAAAACCCAAACATATGCAAGAGTGTTAGACTCTTCTGAATACAGTGCAGTCTGCCAAGAAGGAAGATAAGAAGATATATGACCTTGGTTGCAGAGCAAGAGAAATCAGAAGCTCGCAATGAAAATAGAATAATATCAAATTACAATACTAAGTTAATGATGATAAGAGTTATTATAAAAAGATGTGATGAGCCAGAACAGCCATGGGCCAAATCAGTCATTTTCCATCCATGTACAGCTTGTTTGAATGTAGTAGGGTTGCATATCCACATATCCAGGCTGAACTTAATCTAATGTCCTTCAGAGCTGATGACAAGTAGGAGGTGGGAGAAAGAAAAGAAGTGAAAGCCCATCTGCAGTTATGTAATAACACATCAGCCTGAACTCATATCTGTCCAATGATAATACTGAGGAAATGTATTTGCATGCACTCTGCACTCAGACGACCTTTTGAAGAGGACCCAAATTCTGAATTAACATGAAGCTACTCTGAATTGTCTTCTCATTTGTCTCCCAGAAATCATCTGACAAACTGGTGAGGCATCAGATGAAGAGTCATTTGATCATCAATATTGAAGAATAATTGATTGCTAGTGCAACAATACTTAATGGTAGTGAAAAAACTTTGTACTAGCTGTTCCTTGGGAGGACAGAACTAAAACAACTGTTTTCTAAAATTGCCTATCATTTGTAGTAGACCATGGTCTTAAAATGTATTTGACAAGCTTGGTGAAGAAATATTTTATTTCTCTTTTGATTTAGCTTCACTAGCCTTTACTTTAGTTTAGACCTTATTTTTCCTGAAAACATTTGGTTTTCTTCCTAATTTGATCCCTATTGTAAAAAAAAAAACCCTAAAAGTTTGTGGTTTCAAATAGATGTGTATAGTGTATCCATACCAAAAATTTCCAATATGGTAAATCATGGAAAGCTGCTAACTCAAGGTGCAAAAGTTTGGCACTAAATATCTACAGGTTTTAATTATGAAATTCTGAAACCTGATAAGCAGCTAGCAAGAGTTAAACATAACCCCAGTCAGAACTCAGATGAATTTGTAAACTGCAAATTAAAATATTATCTTTAAAAAAATCTGCATAAGGCTGATGCTATTGCATTGAACAGGCTGCTTGTTGAGTCTCTCTGTTAAAACCTTGATTGTTGAGGCATGGATTACCTGCAACCCTGTTTTCTTGCTTTCTTTATGTGAGCTTCAAATAGGCTTATTAGCTGGACCTCATATTACAGGTGAAATTCATTCAGGCTCCTCATTTGAATCTCTTTTGTAAAGGGCTTGATATTTTGTATTTGGTTGGGCTTTATTAAGACTAACATGAAAGAGAGGCTTCTGCTGACCCTTTGTGCAGATCTAAACTTGGCCCTAGAGACAGACACAGGACAGCGCTCGTTTCTGGAACGTGTTTCCCTTTCTGGTCTGTGAGGATTGCCAAAGTGCTGAACCTTCAGATGATCTGCTTCCAGGACTTCCCTCACAACATTTTGGGAGGATGTGCATCAGAAGAAAAGGACTTCACAGCACTATTTTTTCTTTTATGGATGTTAATATGATTGAAGAAATTTTTGTGAGATAGTTACATTTTAAGGTGCATTAGGTGCTCTGTTGCCTCTTTTTACGCATCCACTGTTCATTTTAATATTTTCTAAGACCATCTGTAGTATGTAATAGGTGTTAATGTCACTTATAAAATTAAATTAACTAGGATGCTCTGAAATTGTCTTTAAAGGTCAAATTGTAATAATCTTACCCAGAGTAGTGCTTTTACTCAGGGATAGGTCTAGGGAAATCTATAGCACTATAGAAGAGATAAGGTTAGATATATAAAAGGACTTTGGCACCACATAGCCTCCAAAACATACTTATCAGTGCCTAGATTCACAGGTTTAGATTCTCAGAACTCTTGTTCATTTCCTGACAAACTTGGAGATGTTAAAAATTTTACTCCTGAACTACCTATCTAAAGTTTTCTACCAGTATGATTTCACAGCAATGTAGAGATCTGCTTCTGAGTGGTCAGAAGACTTGATAATATGGAACATACAGGTGTCTGCTTCTGTCCTGTATTTCCCTAGCTACATAAACTACATGTTCCCCTACTTATGTCACAAAACTAGATCCCAAAGATTTTCCTAAAATGTCTGAAGCAGATGCAAGTGCTCCAGTCACTAGCCCCCTGAGTATTCTGAACCATAGCTCCCTCAGTCTTTTCTGAGTAAAGGACTGAAACCTCAACACTGCACTCCAGAGGTAATAACCGTAATCTATGGTGCTATATTTCACTGACCTAATGTCTGAGTAACTCCTTTTTAGGCAAAACAGAAAGCTGTCAGTAGAAGGACAGAAAGACCCACACCAACACATCTGAGAATTCGAACCACCCAGCTGAAAGACATTTACATATAAGGAAGGATCAGAAGGGAATTTTGGAACTTATTGCTTCTATATTCCAAGTAGTGGCTTTAACCATTGAACTGCTGGGTGTTTTGGGGCTGCTGTAGGAATGGAGTGATCCACTGTACAAACCACATTGTGACTGAAAGTCACAAATATGGAATTAGGCAGCTCCAAGCAATCTAACATTAGATGTTTACTTTTGGTAAGTCTTAATGGTGATTCTCTGATCACTATACTGATTTCTGTTGCTCTCTTTCTTCAGTGCTTAATTCCTCCCAAGAACTGTGTTGGAAGAGAGCTACGTTGGATGGGAAACCTCAAGGCAGCAGCAGCCCACAGAGTTTGGCTGACTTTGCAGAGAAGGTCTTGGAATAGCACAGATAGCATCAGTAAAGAAATGTCCAAGCTAGATATAATTGGGTTAGCACACCTGCTGGAAGTCATAAAAAGGCACTGTTGGCTGTAATATTCTCTAGTAAAAAGCAAGGCATTATAAGGCTTAGGGAGGAAAGAGGGAAGGGTACCGAGTTAAAAGGGATGCCCTGAGTTTATTTCAGGAATTTAGCTGTCCAATTCATTTCTGAAAGCAAGTCTGAGGTTTTTAAGTCACCTGCTGCTTTTGGAAATAATACTGGGAGTGCCTCTCTTTCTCTTTAGTGTAACCCTCAGCATGCCATGATTTTGATCCAAACAGCCTCCAATATATCTTCTAACATACTCAGTGGTGTATTTTGTTGCACTGCCTTGTGCATTGTGCACACATGGTGGCACAGAGCCTCTGCCTTGGCAGCCCATCCCAAGGGTGGTACAGGGAACCCACAGGCATATAGTGTGGATGATCACAGCTGGTGAAATCCTAGCAGCCTTCTTTGTTCCTTTCTAGTACAGAAAAAGCATTGTGAAAACGAGCTGGAATGCTTTCCAGTAAAACAGTCTCAGGCAGGTTTTTAATCATGCATTTGAGCATGCATCACCGCTCAGCTATGACTGAACCTATCAGGATACCACCCCTCAGTGTTGAGTAGCTTCCACTCTTAGTTACTTGTTTCAGTAGATTTTTTAAGTCTAAACAGAGACAAAGGCATGTAGTTGCTTGTGAGGACACAATGTATTAAGGTAGTCATTTTTCATTTTTAATGACTGTCATGACTACCCTTCAAGCTGCTGAGTGCATCATTTAGCTCTTTGTTCCCTATGTCATTCGTTGAACTGTCAGCATTTGTCATTTGCTCTGCATGCAATCCTGTTACAGATGTTAGTGTTTCTGTTAATGCCCAGCTTTGATACTTGAAGAGGGTGGCTTGTTCTATGCCTTCATATAGAATCATAGAACTGGTTAGGTTGGAAAAGACCTTTAAGAACATCGAATCCAACCATTAACCTAACACTGCCAAGTCCACCATTAAACCATGTCTCTAAGTGCCACATCTACACACCTTTTAAAAACCTCCAGGGATGGAGACTCAACCACTTCCCTTGGCAGCCTGTTCCAATGCTTAATAACCTTTTCAGTGAAGAATTTTTTTCCTAATATCCAAACTAAACCTCCCTTGGCCCAACTTGAGGCCATTTCCTCTCATCCTGTTCCTTGTTACCAGGGAGAAGAGACTGACCCCCACCTGGCTACAACCTCCTTTCAGGGAGTTGTAGAGGGCAATAAGGTCTCCCCTCAGCCTCCTCTTCTCAAGGCTAAACAACCTCAGTTCCCTCAGCTGCTCTTCATAAGGCTTGTGCTCCAGACCCTTCAGTGGCTTTGTTGACCTTCTCTGGACACACTCAACCACCTCAATGTCCTTGCTGTAGTGAGGGGTCCAAAACTGAACCCAAGATTCGAGGTGTGGCCTCACCAGTGTCAAGTACAGGCAGACGATCACTTCCCTGCTCCTGCTGGCCACACTGTTTCTGATACAAGCCAGGATGCTACTGGTCTTCTTGGCTACCTGGGCACTCTGCCAGCTCATATTCAGCTGGCTGTTGGCCAACACCCCCAGGCCCTTTTCCACCAGGCAGCTTTCCAGCCACTCTTCCCCAAGCCTGTAGTATCACATGGCGTTGTTGTGACCCAAGTGCAGGACCTGGCACTGAGCCTTGTTGAACCTCATACAGTTGGCCTCGGCCCATCAATCCAGCCTGTCCAGATCTCTTGGTAGAGCCTTCCTACCCTCAAGCAGATCAACACTCCATAACCTTCCCTGGCACTGAGGTCAGGCTGACAGGCCTGTAGTTCCCTGGATCTTCTTTCCAACCCTTCTTGTAGATGCGCATCACATTTGTTAACCTCCAATCAACTGGGACCTCCCCAGTTTGCCAGGACTGATGATAAATGATGGAAAGTGGCTTGGTGAACACTTTCACCAGCTTCCTCAGTACCCTTGGGTGGATCCCACCCGGCCCCATAGGCTTGTGTGTGTCTAAGTGGTGTAGCACATCGCTAACCATTTCTCCTTGGATTATGGGGACTTCATCGTGCTCTCGATTCCTGTCTTCCAGCTCAGGGGGCTGGGTACCCCCAGGAAAACTGGTTTTCCTATTAAAGACTGAGGCAAAGAGGGCATTAAGTATCTCAGCCTTTTCTTCATCCTTTGCCACTATTTTTCCCCCCTCATCCAATGAAGGATGGAGATTCTTCTTAGCCTTCGTTTTGTTGTTATTGTATTTATAGAAAAAAATTTAATTTTCTTTTACAGCAGTAGCCAGATTAATTTCTAGTTGGGCTTTGGGCCTTCTAATTTTCTCTCTGCTTAACCTCATGATGTCTTTGTAGTCCTCCTGAGTTGCCTGCCCCTTCTTCCAAAGATCATAAACTCTTTTTTGATTGTGTCTTTACACAATCAGAGGCAAACCCTCGGGGCACCAAGTGTATACAAGGTTCCTTCTTCAGCACTCATTTTTCAGATCATAGATGTAACTGAATAAAACCTCTGACATAAATATTTCTGAGAGTGGGAAGAGTCTAGACTAAGACCCCTTCTTAAGCTTCCTTTTGCAAATGTCCAGAGCCAATCTGTTTTCTCTCAATGCATTGAAGCTTTAAGTCATCTGTCTGTGAGCCCAATCAGCCTTTTTTTTCCTATTTGAAGTCATATACAGAGGTGAATAGGAAGGGAAGTATTTTACACAGCACTTGAAGCTCTGCTTATGTATGACGTTAACCAAGTTGCCTGTGGGAACCAGAAGTGTGTATGGCTACTAAGCTTTCCAGGCAAATTTTCTTATCCTTCCCATGCCAAATCAGTAGTCTGATATATGTGCTTGATGTGACAGCAGTATTTGGCCCTCACAAGGAAATTTAGGACATAAGCAAGCTGTTTTCCATAGCCTTACACACATTTCTCAAAAGGAGAGAAATACAGCCAGGCCCCTGTACATCTATAGCACCGCTATGTGGAAGGCATGTCTTTGGTATGCTTATTCTCATTTCAGAGCCCTTTCTCCAGTAGAACAGTGAATAGCATCTACTGTCCTTTGGTCTGATCCTCAGAGAGGACAACTGAGTGAGAGAAGGTAAAAATAATACTTTCTCATTTGTGACACACCCCCACCCCCCAAAACAAACAAACAAACAAAGGAAAAGCAATATGAAGGATAGTTGGTGCAATATGCAGTGTTCCTGAGCGTGCCATCATGTCACTATGAATCCTCAGGCAAGCCACATACTTTCTTTTCCCAACATACAGAAGCTGGGAATGGCAATGTTGTTTGTGAAGCTCTTTGAGACATGTGGGTGAAAAATGCTAACTGTATGCTGACTAGTCTCTTTTTTTTTTTGCTATTGTAAAAAAGAACAACGTGCCAGGAAAACTTTGGCAAACCATTTATTCCCTGCTGTGTTCCCTATCTCCTCTGCTTGTCCCTGCTATATAATTACTTTCTATGTCTTAAGTCTCCGGATATACTTTGCTGCTCACTGTTGTGTATCTTATTGATTGTATGTGAAGCCCAGCGGAGCCCTCATCCCTACTACATGTTCTAGTGAGCCGAATGAGATGGAGAAGAACAAGCCACCTTCCAGACCAAAGATGATGGGAAGAAAAAAAAAAAGTTAATACACAACAGCTTCTGGTTTGTATTTAGTCTAAAATTTCTGGGACACTTCATCTGGTCACTTTCTTCTGCCCTGCTATTAGCCAGTGACATTATAAACCCTTCTGCTGTCACCAGATTGGCCTGTAAAGTGCTCTCTGTCATTTATTGGAAAGGTTTTATGGAGAAAGAGAATGGGACTGTTTAGTTAGGTAATAGATCAGGGCAGTCTAAATAGGCAAGGAGGATGACAACTACTGCTTACTGTCCAATACAAACTGTTCTGTTTGCACCTACTGTTTCTCCTCTAACTGCTGTTTATTTCCCTGAATTCTTTATGGATGGTTTAAATGGAGGGAAATAATTCTAATAATCACATTAAGGAGAGCACAGGGAAACAGTTTGCATTTTGTAGATTCATATCCATGTGGCAATATACAGTGTATTTGCTGATATTCAGAAGATTCAGTGCAGATTATTACTGTCTGAGAAATGGGAAGAGTTTTCCAGAAAATTTCTGAATATATTAATACTTTTAATCAAATCTTATCTTAAACACAATGGTTTCTTCTGGGTTTTTTTTGTTTGGTAGTTTTTTTTATTTTTTTCTTTTAAGGTGTTGACTGGAAAGCTACTGTAGCAAACAAAAAAATCATGAAATTTTAATTTTTTTGACATGTTCTATGCAGCCCGAGAACTCACTGACTTCTGGTTGCATTTCCCAAAGCTAGTAGTGAAACTAGAACCCAACTGTTTTCTGACTGGTATGTTCAGAGTGTAATATGATCAACAGCAGGGATGTGAAGTAGAAAACTAACTAATTATTGATTACATTAAAGAATAATGTTGTAGATTCCAGTGAAAGAATTGCAGTAACCCTCACTAGTGTAAGAGTGGCCAGCATCAACAAATTGAGTGGGATTCTCTCGTTTCCCTCTGCTGCCTTTTGTCCCCAGAAGGGTTTCTTGTCATTTCAGCAGTGGCTGACAGGAGTCAGTTGAGTGCTGACATGTATTGTGGCACCTGTAAGCAGTTTTGATATAATTGACATAGTCCTGCAGGGTTTTGACAAGTTTGTCAGCCTAATGAATGGGCAACTGAGCTTTAAAACCTACACTAAAGGTCATGTAAGTTGTTCAATGGAGGATGAAAAATTCTAGTAACCAAATAATAGTTTCTGACTTATTCTGCTTGCATGAGAAACAGCAAGGGTGGGGGACACTTTACAACCTCCCCCCTCCAGTATTGCTTATGATACTTAATGGGAAGGGGGAGGGGAGAGTTTATAAGCAAAATTTGGGAAACCTTCATGTATAGTAATATATTGAACAGAGAATGGCCCTGCTTAGTTTAGTGCAACTACAGTTGTCTTATAAAAGGGGAGATTATAAATGAGTAAAAATACTTGGTTAAAAAAATATCTAACTTCAACCAAAATAGTCTTACGTTGCAGTCAATATGTAGACCAAGCCAAATGTCTTGTACTAACAGTTAGGTTATAACAAGTAGTCAAGTTATCCACAAATCAGCTGAGCATTTGTAGCTGTGTAAACAACTAAATTTCATCTCAGTGTTAGAGCAGACTGAAAACCTACCCATGGAGAGTCATCACTGCTCAGCTGACAAGCAGTAACCTCTTGGATTGCTGCAGTTCAGTCATGGTTCACATCATAGTGAAGCAGTAGGACCTATCAGAATACTTAGGATTTTTTTTTGTAAAAGTCCTGTGTTTTCCTTGCACATTCATAGATCTTACAATTTTTGAAATAAACATAATTATGTCTTACATAAGAACTACATGACTGCACCTTTAACAGTGCCTTCCAAAGGTCAAAGATAAGCTGGCAAGAGACAACACTTATTGACCTTACTTTAGGGATATACTGGTGTTTCTTCAATTGCAGTTCCACACTCTTGTTTAAGTGGTCCAAAGCACAGAGGACTGTGTTTAACTGCTATTTCTCCTCCTTGACGAGACAATGAGTCTACGGACTGACCTCACTGAGACTGGGATATTGACTGTGGTGGGGTTTTGTACTCAAATGGCAGAATAAACATCCAATCAATAATATGTTTTCAGAGCAAACCACAGATTGTTACACTAATTTTAGCAGAATCATCAGATCAGTAACAATAACAACCTGACTAATTTTTACAGGATTAGAATTGCTTAATTGTAGTTAACGACCATTTGTCAAGCACATATTATTACAGACAATACCAAAAAGCCTTAGCAATGGAGAGAGGAGGGAGAGTAGAAAATGAGGACCTAAAACTAATATTTCGTGACTAGATTCCTGGGTTTACTTAACTGGTTTTCCAACTGCATAAAATTGATGTATTTTCCTTTCAGGGAAAGGTAATACTTGTGATGCAGAAGGCAATTTTCAAGCTGTCTGTGAGGAACTCTGGCTTCCTATTCAGATACCTAAGAAAACATCTTGTTTTTTATACAGTACCCCACACCACACTTCCCTCTGGCTCCGTGGTCATCTGGGGGTCATTGTACTGGTGGTTTACTTGACTGCATTCCTGTAGCCTGGATCCTGCTTTAAACTAAGACAGATGTTAGTGAGCTGTTATTGACTCTTCACCAGCAGGAGATAGCAAGAGGATCTTGTTCTCTGTTTCGGAGTACAACTGTCAAATACGAGATTTGGGGAGATTCAGTTGCTGAAAGAAGAGGGAAGGGCTAAGATACACGTAGCATACTTTTATGCAAAATGCCCATATTGACAGAAGAAAATAAGCTAGCCTTAATGATATTTGCAATTAGACAAGTACCTAAATTGACTCAATGCAAGTCTTTCCATGCATTCGGAAATTCAAATCGGTATCTACATTCCCCAGAAAGATTGCACTTTTGTAATGTATCAGCCCAGAACCATTGATCCACATGAGGCTGAATTCACTGGTATCAGATCAGAATTTTTGTGGGCCTTAGCTCATTTCTCTCTTTGTAACAATGAGAAAAAAAACCACACAAAAGCACAACTTTTACATTTATTTGTTCAAGTATTTAAATACCAAGTTTTTAAATATCAGTTCTCTCAGGTATTATGAAAATTTTCTCTTGCTCGTTCATTTTGAGGTGGAAATATTATGCATGTGTCTTTATATCACTGTTTGAGGGCTTTGGAATCTCAGAGGCACAAACCAGACCTTCTGAAGTGCAGTAACTCTAGTAATTTTCATGCACTTTAATAGCTATAAACTAAAAACTACTTTTGCTGTTCTCTTTCCCTTTTACTTTTATGTTTTTAATCGCATTTTCCACTCATGCCACTCCAGGCGATATGACTCATGTTTCATCTGTTAGATTTGAACAAAATATTTGCTTTTTTATTGTTATGCAGATCATTGATATAATTCTGCCATATCTCCACTGATAATTCAGAAGACATTAGGAGACTGAATGTAAGGATAAACTAACATTTACTTTACATCAGCTCCCCATGAAGACAATCAGTTGGGCAGCGAATGAGAAATAGTTTCTTAGGCTGCAGCAGTCTTCGAAGTAAATATACTGATTCTTTTAAAACGTTATAAATGTTGCACATATAACCTCCTAGGGCAAAAACCTTTAAATAATTGACAACCACAATGATATTTTTTCTTTCCACCTGTTGTAAATGTTCAGGTGGTCTGGAACATTAGGATATCAGTAAGGAATTTCACCTGAATATCACTGAACTTCAACTTGCCACCTTTAAAATTGAGTGCTGTGGAAACAAATAAAAATTGTGAATAATTTCATTTTTTTCAAGTACTGCAGTGCAGCCATCTATGAAACATCTAGCCGGAACTAGAATATTGTATATTCCGTCTTGTGTTTGTAAAGTGTATTGAGAGCATGAATGGTTGGAGTAAAACCACAGATTAAATAGCTGCATATTTAGTAAGCACCTTCCACCTTACAGGCTGAATGAGGGAGGGGGTTGCTTGGAAAAAGCACTGTGTTATCATGTAATTAAAGATATTTTCGGGGAAGAACATAATGAAGGTTGAAAAGGTGAGCTTAATTCTGCCATTTTCTAACTCCTGAGTATTTGACTTTGCAGTCCTACTATAGTTTTCTTTGTAAGAAACACAAGAGTTCTCATGGCAACTGCTTTCTCAAGTGTCTGTTTCAAAACTAAACAAAATTATTCATTTTACCTAAGCTTTTTCTACCTTTCAAGTGAAGATATTAAGTTTGAGAGACCCAAATTGACATCAATGTTCCAAGTGCAGCTGTAGTAACTGAGGGTACAGAAGTATGACCTGAGTTGGCCTGCTAGAGGTTCCTGCACAGCTTCTCTCCTCTATAACATAACTTGGTTTTGGAAACAGAAATTAATTGGAAATTCATGTTTAGTTTATAGCCAGTAGTTTCCAGATCTTACATAATTTGTGTAGGTATGCAGTGTGCATGAGTGTGGAAGACGCATGCAACAGAGATACTGATTTGCTCTCTGACTTAATTAAAAACAAACAAACCAACCAACCCCCTTAAAACTTCTCTGCAGAAAGATGCCGAATGACTTCTAAAATATAATTTCTATTACAACCTCCATACTAAATGTCACCTACCTATTTCAGGAGACTGTCTGATACCAAGTTTAGAAAGGAATGTGTAAGAAGCCTCACAGTAGGCAGTTACAGGATCATATTGCCACAAGAGAATGTTTCTTTATATTGTCAATGGTTAATAGCTGGCTCAGGTCCAGAAATATGAAAGTTGTTTTCTGTATTGTTTTTATGCTAATGTAACTGTCAGTGATCTTGACAACCCCATTACTGTAGGTAATGAAGGTCTGGGGAACCTCATACATTAGAAAAAACGTGGAACATGAGCAATAGGGAACACAATGAGGGGAGATTTGAGGGCCTTTGCATGAAGCCGGCCTGGAGATAATAAGCCATTCCAGACTAAGCTGATTATTGCAGAAGTGCTCTGATGCCCATTTACTTGTGCTGAGTGGTTCTGTGCAATGAGCTTTTGCAGATCTCAGAGGATGGGGGAACACGGGGTGAAGATAGTGGAGTAGCCAACCCAAGACTTTGGCTGTCTTTATTGTCCCAGCTCTTGTGCCAGCCACAGATGGCTATAAGCAGTTGGGTTTTTTCTGTGGATCCTGCCTCCTCTGCTCTGGGATAGAGCAGGTTGGTGCTGAAGCATCCAGGCTAGCTCCGAAGCCCTTTTGCTCATATGGCTTTGCTTTAGCTAGTACTCCTAGGTATTATTAATGCCTGGATATGGCCAGCCTAATTGTCTGAGAACCTGTGGCACATATGAACACAAGCTGTGTGTACCATCCACAGATAAGTGATATACTTGTCTCCAGTTGTCCAGCTGGTATCTGAATGCTCATAAATTCCTGCTATAAGTCAAAGAAAATGCAACTGGAGAGTGATTAGGTCCCATCATAGTAAACTATGTTAAAAACCACTATCCTACTCTTCAAAAATATGTCCAGTGAATTTCATGCATATCTTTTCCTGGACTGATGGCATTTGAACTTGTGGAAAGGAAAACAAGCAAATATGGGGAAATCACTGACTCTGGAGGTGCAGCTGGACAGACCCAAGCCCAGCTCTGTGGATTGGCTGCCTTTTCAACCTGTTCATTGACTCGCTTTCTCTTCCCATCCCTTCTCACACAGAGGGCCCAGACTGGGATAACTTTTATCTAGGCAGGTAAACTGCAACACTAAGAAATTAAGTCATCCACTAACTTCAGTGAGAGTAAGCCTTACTTTCTTTAACCTATCTATGTTCTTCCCTGTCCTACTCTTTTTTTCCCATGGTGGGAGGAGCCCACTCTTATTCCCAGTTATCCTTAGAACAATAAAATCCAATATCACCTATGTGTCTGCAACATCCTGAGCTCATTTGACTTGATGTAGCTACCACAAGATAGCCATAAACTCCCCATTGTGTTGCAAAGAGCAGAACATAGTACAGGGCAAATACCCATCCTTCCAAAAGCCGCTATAACAAGGAGAGAGTTGTTTGTTCAGTCAAAATCTGGGAAGCATTGTGCTGTCTTAGTCTGTCGTTTCTACTTCTGGATCTTTGAAAGTTTTTCTTCACTTTTTTTCCCATGCAAATACCTTCCTCTATAGTCATGACAACTAAAGGAAAAGCTATGTTCAAAACAAACAAACAATTAATATTAATCAAATATTTATGAGGCTCCATGATGAATATTTATGAAAAATATCAGTGTCTGCTGAAGATGTAAGATAAGAATCAGTTGTAAACTCTTTGTGTGAAAATAAAAATATACAGTAACTGTTAATTATGTGGCTACTATTATTAAGTACCATTACTGGAACAGGTTGCCCAGAGACGTAGTGGAGGCCCCATCCCTGGAAGCATTCAAGGCCAGGTTGGATGGGGCTCTGAGCAACCTGATCTAGTTAGCGGTGTTCCTGCTCACTGCAGGGGGGTTGGACTAGATGACCTCTAGGGGTCCCTTCCAACCCAAAACATTCTATGATTCTATGATTACAACTGAGTGAACTTATCAGATGATTTATTCCTTTGCAGACAGGCTGACTGAAATGATTCATAACTTTGGTAGACTCTTTTGGCCAAGAGCAAACTAGAAATTGTATTCCAAATATTTCAGAAAAAAATGTGAGAGTTTTTTTAAAATTTTTTAAATCAGTTCTTTACATCAGATGTGCCAAAATATAATTAAAAAAACCCATACATTTGACCCAAGTTATTTTTAGAGGACACGAAAATAATTTCTGGTTGATATGGAATGCATATTCCCAATATTTCTTCTTCGCTTTTCAAACTGAAAAATTATTACTGGAACTGAACATAGTTCAGCAAATTAGATTGTTTTATATAAAGATCTATTGGTGGTATAGTATATATTGGTAGGTATAGGTTTCTTTGTAGTTGAACATGCATCAAGGGCTCTAGAATACAGCAGACCGGCTTTTAATGACAGTATGCTAGACTAGTTAAATCCAGACTTTAAGTCAAGAGCATAGTGATTAACCTTAAAACAATTTACTTAAGCATGCAACAGTTTCTTCCTATCTTGAATGATATTAATTGAGACAGGATGCCTTTCTGAAAATATGCTTATGGTTGCCCAGAAGTTGCGGGTGGAATAAAATTTTTTTTTGCCTATGATATGTTGGAGGTCATCCTAGATGAATGTTTGTGGTTTCTTTTTTTTTTTCCCCCGACATTAAAATCTAGGAGTCTATGAATAGGAACAATTTAATCTTTGATCTAAACTCTCCTCTTTTGATTTTTGCTCTGGCTAGATAGTAAAGCTGTCAATCAAGAGCAGCCTATTTTGTAATTTATCTCTATCAAACTGACATGCAGTCAGCCTGGGAAGATGATCCCCACACACATTGATATCAGTTTTTGGTCACAAGTTTAAGTGACCAGTTCTGGAACATTTTCTGAGGTGGATATTGTCATGTGCCAAGTAACTTCATTGCAATCTATGTGCCGTTTACAAACCTGAGGCAAAAAACCTTGACATCAATAGAAAGACAGCTGCTGAATTTATGGAATCACAGAATCATAGAATCGCTCAAGTCCAACCGTTAACATAACCCTGCCATCCCACCACTAAATCATGTCCCTAAGCACGTCATCTATCCTTCTTTTAAATACCTCCAGGGATGGGGACTTGACCACCTCCCTGGGCAGCCCATTCCAGAGCCTGACAACCCTTTCTGTGAAGAAATTTTTCCTAATGTCTAGCCTAAACCTGCCCTGGCGCAACTTCAGACCATTCCCCATCGTCCTTTCGTCCTTTACCAGGGAGAAGAGGCCAACCCCCACCTTGCTACAGCCTCCTTTCAAGTAGTTGTAAAGGGCAATAAGGTCTCCCCTCAGCCTCCTCTTCTCCAGACTAAACAACCCCAGTTCCCTCAGCCACTCCTCATAAGACTTGTGTTCCAGACCCCTCACCAGCTTTGTTGCTCTCCTCTGGACATGTTCCAGCAACACAGCATCTTTCTTGTAGCGAGGAGCCCAAAACTGAACACAGTATTCAAGGTGCGGCCTCAGCAGTGCCGAGTACAGGGGCACGATCACTTCCCTACTCCTGCTGGCCACACTATTCCTGACAAAAGCCAGGATGCCATCGCCCTTCTCGGCCACCTGGGCACACTGCTGGCTCATGTTCAGACAGCTGTCAACCAGTACCCCCAGGTCTTTTTCTACCAGGCAGCTTTCCAGCCACTCTTCACCAAGCCTGTAGCGTTGCACGGGGTTATTGTGACCAAAGTGAAGGACCCGGTACTTGGCCTTATTGAACCTCATACAATTGGCCTCGGCCCATCGATCCAGCCTGTCCAGGTCCCTCTGCAGAGCCCTCCTCCCCTCCAGCAGATCAACACTCCCACCCAGTTTGGTGTCGTCTGCAAATTTACTGAGGGCACACTCAATCCCCTCATCCAGGTCATTGATAAAGATATTAAACAAGACCGGCCCTAGAACTGAGCCCTGGGGGACACCGCTTGTGACTGGGCACCAAGTGGATTTAACTCCATTCACCACGACTCTCTGGGCTCAGCCATCCAGACAGTTTTTAACCACCGAAGAGTAGATTCTCCAGGAGAATGCTGTGGGAGACTGTGTTGAAGGCTGTGGTAAAGTCCAGGTAGACAACATCCACAGCCTTTCCCTCATCTACCAGGCAGGTCACCTGGTCGTAGAAGGAAATCAGGTTGGTTAGGCAAGACCTGCCTTTCATGAACCCACGCTGACTGGGCCTGATCCCCTGATTGTCCTCCATGTGCCTGGTGAGCACCCTCAAGATGAACCGCTCCATAATCTTTCCCGGTACTGAGGTCAGGCTGACTGGTCTGTAGTTCCCCGGATCCTCCTTCCGGCCCTTCTTGAAGAGAGGCGTCACATTTGCCAACCTCCAGTCATCTGGGACCTCCCCTGTTATCCAGGACTGCTGATAAATGATAGAGAGTGGCTTGGCAAGCTCCTCTGCCAGCTCCTTCAGCACTCTTGGGTGGATCCCATCTGGCCCCATAGTCTTGTAGATGTCCAGGTGGCATAGCAGGTCAAAGACTGCTTCCTCCTGGATTATGGGGGTTTATTCCACTCACCGTCCTCATCTTCCAGCTTGGGGGGGTGGGTACCTTGGGGATAACTTGTCGGGCCATTAAAGACCGAGGCAAAGAAGGCGTTAAGTATCTCAGCCTTTTCCTCATCTTTAGTGGCAATGTTCCCTTCCCCCTTCCATCCAGTAGAGGATGGAGGTTCTCCCTGGCTCTCTTTTTGCTGTTAACGTATTTATAAAAACTTTTCTTATTATCCCTTACAACAGTGGCCCGGTTGAGTTCTAGTTGGGCTTTTGCCTTTCTAATTTCCTCTCTGCATGACCTGACAAGATCCCTGTACTCTTCTTGGGTTGTCTGCCCCTTCTTCCAGAGCTGGTAAGCTCTCCTTTTTTTCCTGAGTCTCAGTAGAAGACCTCTGTCCAGCCAGGCCGGTCGTCTTCCCCACCGATTCGTTTTATGGCACATGGGGACAGCCTGCTCCTGTGCCTTTAAGACTTCTTCCTTGAAGAATACCCAGCCTTCCTGGACCCCTTTGCCCTTCAGGACTGTCTCCCAAGGAACTCTCCCAACCAGCATTCTGAACAGGCCAAAGTCTGCCCTCGGAAGTCCATGGTGGCTGTGCTGCTGACCTCCTTCCTTACCTCACCAAAGATCGAAAACTCTACCATTTCATGATCACTAAGGCCAAGACGACTGCTGACCACCACCTCTCCCACCAGTCCTTCTCTGTTAGTGAACAGGAGGTCAAGCAGGGCACCTCCCCTGGTAGGCTCACTTACCAGCTGTGTCAGGAATTTATCTTCCACACACTGCAGGAACCTTCTGGACTGCTTCCTTTCTGCTGTGTTTGTATTTCCAGCAGATGTCTGGGAAGTTGAAGTCCCCCATGAGAACAAGAGCTCGTGACTGAGAGACTCCTGCCAACCGCTTGTAGAATACTTCGTCAACATCCTCATCCTGGTCAGGTGGTCTGTAACAGACTCCCAACAGGATATCTTGTTGGCCTCCCCCCTCATCCTCACCCATAAGCATTCTGCCTCACCACAAGTGTCAAGCTCTGTACAATCAAAACACTCTCTAACATACAGAGCCACGCCACCACCTCTCCTTCCTTGCCTGTCCCTTCTGAAGAGTTTGTAGCCATCCATTGCAGCTCCAGTCATGGGAGGCATCCCACTACATTTCTGTGATGGCAACTACATCATAGGCATCCTGCTGCACAGTGGCTTCCAGCTCCTTCCGTTTGTTGCCCATGCTGCGTGCATTAGTGTAGATACACTTGAGCTGGGCTATCAGTTTCACCCCCAGCATTGGGGTGACACCCCCAGGCTCCTCTCCAGTGAGCCTGGTTATAACCCTTCCCCCCTTCAGGCCTAGTTTAAAGCCCTCTCAACAAGCCCTGCCAGTTCATGAGCTTCGGGTGGAGTTTCGGGTCATGCCACAAATACTTTATGATCAGACCTTAGAAACGTGGACTCAGGTGGGTTACTCCAGCCCCTTTTATTTCCTCTGGTAATGTACTAGTGTACATCAGCACTGCTGGGGTGGTCAGTGCTGCATATGCAATCTGAACCTGGCAGTGGACAAAACCTGGTGGACTTCTGAGACCTGCTGCCCTTGAGGGTCACCTGGGCCAGCAGGAGCCTGCCTTTGCACTGGGACATGCCACAGTGTTCAGGAGGGATGTGAGCTGTCTAGTCTACCCAGCTCTTTCCCTGGGATAGAGCTGGGAAGGCAGAGGCAGGGACATATGCTGGGCCAGACCTGGAGCCCAGGCACAGTCAGAGCAGAGGGAGCTAGGAACTCTGTGTGGAAATCCTTATTTGTTGGTGTGCTGCTGGGAGTGAAGAGTGGGACCTCATCTCCAGCCTAGCCTTAAGGAGGCATGTGAAATACCAATGGATTTCTGTTTCCTCAGAGTTCCCACGGACCGCATGGAGGAGGTCCTTGTCAGCTGCTCGGAGCAGTTAAGGAATGGGGAAAGACAGCAGAGTCGAGGCTGCACCCACCTCCTGCCCCTCCTCATCCCTCCTTGCTCTTGCAGGGGCCTGCCAAGGCTTACCTCTGCAAGCTGGGGAGCTTCTACTCAGCCATGCAATGGTGTGGTCTGATTGGACAGCCAGGTACTTGTACCCATAAATACACTACTTGGATAAACACCACAACAATAGTTAATGGCTTTGGAGCTGAGTACTATTAACAACTGATTAATTTTGTTAGTATCTTCTATATTGGCTTTTTTTTTCCTTCATTAATTGTTAGGGAGCTACCATTCGTCAGCTGTCTTATAGCCTGCAGAGTTTACCACTTAATTGGGAAGTTCATTCACTTGTATGGTCCATACTGAGATGAAGAACAGTATCTTGGTAGATGTATACTCATTATATAGTGTGTGAGCACTATTGTATACGTCAAAACAGCTCTTTGGTGTCCTCAGGAAATGGTCTCAGACACTAATAAAAAGTTTTCGTGTTACCTTTCAACATCAGTTCAAAGAAGTCGTTGGTGTCTGCATAAAAATAAGTTTTGTTTTTTTTTTTGGACTTTTTAACCTATCATATACTTTTCGTACATTTTTCAGCACTTTCCCCCTTAATCTCTTTCTCAGTAGGAGAAAACCTGCCTCTGGGGTACAAGTAGGAGGAGCAGAGAGCATGAAGGATCAAGCTAAATTAGCATGTCTTGAAACACAGAAGGTCACAACCCCACATTTTTCTGAGAGCAAATTTCCTGCTATTGACTCTGTAACACTAAGAAGGATTCAAACTGATTTAATTTTCTACCCCCTTGCCCACTCCCCCCCTACATTTTTCTTCTTCTCTCTAGACAACAGATGTCAATGTCTTTTTAAGTTGTTGATGATTAACTGTGAACACTGTACTGCTAAAAACTCCCAGTCACATTTTTCAAAACCTTCAGAAGTGTAACTGATAAAGTGCAAACCACAGCAATGAACATGATCTTATTGCAGGTTTTTTGAAGTGAGAAACTTATTATTCCCTTTTCCTTCCCTGCCTCATTTCAAATACTTTTAAATTCCTCCTAAAATGTATGCATCCATTTATTAGAGTAACATATGTAAAGATTTATCAAATGACTGAGGTTTCTGTTTGTTTGATTGTTTTCTGGGGGGAAGAGGGTATGCATGTGAATTTGCAGCACAACAGCCTTTGAGGCAATAGCTTTACTTATGAGGCTGAGATCTAGCCTTACCTTATTCAGACCAAAGGCATAAATTCTTTGGAGTAAATCTACACAAGCTCTGCCAAGGTCGATAACCTCATGTAGGTAGAAAGACTAATAGAAATGTGAAAGGTTAGTTAACCCTGCTTTCTTCTCATTCTGAGCTTTTCTGAATATTTCCCTCTGTTGAATCTATTTCTCTTGTTGGGGGTTTATTTATTTATTTAAAGAGGAAACAAAACAAAGACCTCAAAAGAAGGATAATCGTTTATTTCCTTGCCATGCACACACATCATGTAATACAGGAATTGTGCATGGGGATGTTCCTATGTAAAGTGATACAATCTTATTTTTGTACCTTTTTTGGTTGAAAAATGCACACGGGTTTTTCGGGGGGCGGGGGGAATTATTTTTTTTTCCCCTGATTCTAGTGTGTCTGTAACCTCCTCTCCTTTCCTAGTTTGGTTGGGGGGAGGGCGTTGTTTGGTTTTGGGTTTGTTTTTCTTTTTAATTGCTCTCTTATGTTTTTAACCTTCCTCCACAGCAGATGAAGAAAGATTGCTGCTACCTCCTAAGATAACAGCAATTATATTTCCTCCCCTGTTTGATTCAGAAATGATCTAGATGTTGGAGCTGTCAGAAATCTCTGACAAGGCTGTCATTGGGCCTGTGGCAGATCAGTTAGAGCTAATGAAAAGAATTATAGGTGTGGTAATCTGTCACAAGAGCTGAGGGACTATGGTTAATGCTACTGTAAAAGGCTGGGAAAACTAGCTGGAGTGTGGTCTGTCTAAACTGAGATCTTAATCTGACAAATTCTTAAAACCTAAGCTTAACTTTATGCACCTGTGAAAGTCAGTAGGTGTGCTTGCACAGCACGCAGAGATAAGCATTTGCATACAGAATTGCAGGTTGGTGTTACGATATAAAGTCTTCAAAGCTGTTTGTTTTCTGGGTTTTTTTTCCTTTTCTTGTCTGCAGTGCTAGTAAGCTTTGACTGGCATATGTTCCTTAAAGAGTTGTTAGAAATAGTCATCATTATTGTCTAGGTAAGAATATTGGCTTTTCAAAGCTACAGTTGGACTGATTAGCTGGGCCTTCTTTGTCGGCAGGTGAACTTATTCCCACTTCCAGTACTATACCCTGATATCTTGCTGCTCACTAATGGTCTGAGAAATTCCCATGCCCGTTGCGGGGTATTTCTGAGGAGAATATAGAAAGCGCTGGGACCATGCATGCCAGTGAATCACTTCTGGAGACAGAGGCATTTCATCTTAAAGGATGCACCAGGATACCTGCGGGGCTGCTGCTTCTCCTGCCCACCTTTGCTCCCCAGCTGTTCCTTACACAGCTCAAGGCACAAAAAAGCACCAGTGTGATGAGGACATTAATGTGGTAGACGTCTAAATAGGTGCTCAAGAGAAGGCAGAGCTTTGAGCAGGACAGGGAAAATGACAGCCCTTTAGAGTGCTCTGTTGCTATTTCAGCAGCAGATTATGAGGTTTTGGCTACTTCTAAGAGTTTTGCAGGATTTTTGGTAGGTGGTTGTTTTGTTGGTTTTTTTTTTTTGTCTAACACCAGAAGTAGCTCAGTAATAAAAGTTTAGTCTTTTTACAAAGGAAAATAAATTCAAACTTATTGTTGAGGCCAGTAACTATGGCTAAAAAGATTACTATCTCCATGGGAATAAAGAGAAGAGGATAAGAATTTGGAGAAAGTTTAAGTAAATTTATGTGGAATAACACAGGAGGTATATATAATCTGTCCGCTCTTGTTTTTCTCGACATCTCTTTGCTGAGCCCCAGTTTTTAGAGTGGAAAGGCACTCTGGGGAAAAAAAAGCCATACAACGCTGTTTTTAAAAGGATCTTAAAAAGAACAAAATTAATAGTTTGTTTTTTGGTTTTTTTTTTGGTTTGTTTTTTTTTTTTTAAATAATAAAAAAATCCCAGTATACCTGTAATTAGCCTCCTCAGGATGTGTGTTATTAAGCTGGCTGCATGCTTCTTAGGTAGCCAAAAAGGAAGGCACTGTGCTTTCATCCTCTTACCTAATGCAACAAATCCAAGGTATGCACCAGTCGCTTATTAATGCACACCATGTTGAGGCTTAATGCTATTACTTGCTCTTTTTCAAGCTCCAGGCTGGTTGTACAAGGAAATGCTGCAGAACAGCCTTGGGAGCAAAAGTCACAGTTAGGGATTACGTTCAAGCATTGAAGAAATTGTAAAAACTCTTTTGTTGTTTTCCTGTTTTTTTGTTAATAAAGGACTATTTTATTGGTTATACACTTTCAAGTAAATTTCTCAGTCATCTTTAGAAAAGCTGGTTTCAGCCACCTACACGTCTCAGAAGGAAAAATAAATTAGGCTGAATTTTACCTGCTTTTTATATATCACTGTGATGTCAAAGCAGCTGTTTATGCCTTAATGAGCCCTTCATTTTCCTATTGAAACAGCTTAAAGCAATCTACATTTTTTTCTAGAAGTTGGAAGCTTCCTAACATGGAACATAGTCCACTCCTGAATAAAGCCTAGAAAGATATCTCTGACATTTTCATGATCTTGTACATGAAGAACGGCCATTAAGCAGTCAGTGCTTCCAAAATAGAGGGAGGAGGGGAAGAAACATGTATGTATGTAAAGGTTAGAGAGGGACAGAAGATAATCTTTTCCATGACATCACTGGACAGAAATGAAAAAGCGAAGAGTGAAAAATAAGACCTCACTGAAAACTGGAATATTTCAAACTAATATTTTCTCCATTACAAAATGTTTCACTTTTGAGAAAAGACCGCCTTTGTTAAAGACCATTTTTTCCCACTCTTTCAACCAGCTCTGGAAAAGATGCACTTCTCCAGTCTGGTGTGTGTGTGAAAATGCGAAGGCTTCTGGTTTGAACATTTAGTATTCATTTGGGCAGGGAAGAGAGGCTGGATGAGGAACAGGGTATTTGTTGTTCCTGACACAGCGGTTGGTCCGTCTCCTGTTTGGCACAGAAATAGCCCTTGGCTGAGAGAACGCACAAAAGCACATTACTGGGCACCTCTGTGGTGGCTGGCCAGGAGCCCATTCACAATCCGTATGCAAGGACTGCTGCTGAATAGAAACGGGGAGATGGGGAGGCCCCTCTGCTGGGCAGAGAGCTCCATGGCTCTGACCCTTCTTCTTCCTTGGCTTGCACCAGGCTCAAGGTGTGGCAGTTCCGTCACGCCTGGTGGCTTCTCTTCATTGTTTTTTAACCAGCTGTCTCTGTCCTGCCAAAAATTGAAGTTAGAGTGATTAGGAGAATCAAAATGGACAGTCTGTAACATAAAGAGCTTGGGCTGTTGTTCTGTCTGTACAGCCCTGGGTAATACTGGCTGTATCTCTGGAGGGCAGCGTAATAAACAAACCTGGTGTGCTATTAGGCACATTTTTATGCAAGTCCCCATGACTCCTCTTATTATTGTCATTATGCTATTGTTATATCATGAAAGCCAGTAAATTTAATAAGCGCCAAAATAGCTGTTACCTTAACTAAAATCATGCTGCAAACATACTTTAAAGGTGTACCTCTGCAAATGCTTTTGTCTGATCATTACTTCACAAGACAAGAAAAAAATACAGGATTATGCTCTAAGAGATTATAAATAAAGCAAAGCATGGCCCCACTGATGTATTTGTACTCTGCACAATATATTTTTAATACATTAAACATGTGATGAAATAGATTAGGAGCCTATGTTGATAGGTTCGCCTGGGTGGTTTTGAAGAAATGTGTATTAACTTGCCTTTTGAGACTTAGGATTCAGGATGACAGTTAGATATTAGCCTTTTACCTGCCTCCATCCATTCCTATAGAAGCACAGTTTTCCATTCACAGAAAGGCCTTAGGACGGGGGCAAATGCAGTTGCGCGTGTGTGGCTACTTTTTGTGGATACATAAATTTCGTGAGTACTTATACTTGCCTGAATGAAACCAGATTCAAGGAACAAATATCTGCTACACGTGTCTCTTCCATGGGACAAATAACTTATATCAGCATTCCTATATAAATGTTAATAATGTGTCTGACATGATTGCTATCAAGCAATTTTTGTGCTGTGCCACAGACCTCAACCACAGGAGTCTGCTAAATGAAGTCTTATCTGCCTTCTTTTTTATCCAGGTTGCAGTTATTTACTTTTTTTGGCTATGAAGTGACAAAAAAGTTGAGACTTTTTGAACTATGGTGAACATCTCTATTTCACACGCTCATAATTCATGAACTCCTTGTCTGATTTACTGCAAATTTGGTAGAAAAACCCTACCTCAGCTTGAGACCTATACTACAAATCTTGAGGCCAATATGATTTGTGAATCTGGAATTTAGAACCAGGGATAGGAGCCAAATGTTATGTTATAATGGAAATCCATGTTAATCAAGTGGACTCTTACTGATCCATAATATATCTTTCCCAGCCCTTCATGCCTCAAAATACAGACATATGAGTAATGAATATTCCTTTTTGTAACTGGTGCCTATTTAAAGAGCCTCAAGTGGAGTAAAGTGATGGAGCTCCATAGAGATCAGCACACCTTATTTACACGATCTTCACTGTGCACTCAGCAGTCAGAGGAATACTGTATAGTCATGATGTGCTACCACTCCATGTTTTGCAGCAGTCCCATCTTTACAGCAAACAGAATGCCTTTAAAAAGGGAAAACTATCAATATACCCCAAATTGTTTCTTGCATAAAGCTGTGTGAAAACTCTTGGTAGAAATACTTTTCTTGTACTTTCTGTTGAAGCAGAGCTGTAGGGGGGAAGCTGATATGGAGAGATGCACCATGACTCTTTCCATTGTTTCGTAGGAAATGGTTTCTTCCTTGCTGGGTTACAGCCATTTTGTTCAAATCTTGCTGTTCATATTCTGTCATTTTATCAGCTTTTCTTGAGTATGTTAGCTTCCACTTTAACACAGTAGCTTTTATAAGTGAGATGAATAGTTCACTGCTTGGTTGTTGTGTCCTGGGGCATCTTCCAAATATAATTATCAAATGTGAGTGTAATGGCTTTCTATTTTTTCTGCACCAGGTCCGTAGAATGATTATTTCAGCATAGGGTACTGTATCAGTTTATTACAATGTCAGATGCCAGTCTTTTGTTTGAGACCTGGAACCACTTATTTTTCTAATAAAATATTGTACACTATTTGCAACTCCAATATTCTCAGCTTTAGTAATGAATGAAAAACACAATCAAAGCAAGAATGTTTCACTATATCAAACTCATTCCAGTCATTATCAGAATATGGTGAGATGGGGAAGGACAATTTCACCCTAGAGAAATCACTGTAACCTATACACAGCATAGAATTAAGTAATAAAGAGCAAGGGGATATACACGATATTTGATTTCTAGATAGATGGTGAATGTATTCAGCTCTCCCATCTGTCCAGAAATGAAATGCTTTACCAATGAGTGGTGTTTTACTGCTACTCCAATACGACTTTTCTGCATGATTCTGTCTTCACATAAAATGAATGTCCTTCATGGAATTTAAAACTTTTCCTGCAGATTTATTAGGAACTTACTTTATCTTCTTTTTTTTAAAAAAAAATTTTTTTGTAAGCCTGCTAATTATTCACCATAGGAGGCTTCTTCCAGAAGGGTCAGATGAGTCTAAGGGAGTGAGGCACCTCAACCCTACTGATTTTCACTAAGAATGAGGTATTGATCTCTGTAATCTGATTTGAAAGTAGGAGTTTCTCCCATTATTTAATTCAAAATGAGAATTATAATACCAAGAATATGCAAGCATTTCTCACAAAGTAGTCCTCTGACAGGGCAAATCACATGACAAGAGCTAGCCTTGGTAGGAATGATATTTCATCCATTCCAGTTCGGTGTTCAGACCCACATAGAGTTAATCAGCAAACCCACCTAGTGGAAAATCACAGTCCTGAAATTAAACCAACCACTACAGGTTGTATGAAGGAGAAGAGACTTAAAATAGATTGCTTCATCTTTCCTCCCACTTATAAAATACCTGTTTAGTTTGGTTTCCCTATTCAAGAGATAGAATGGTTTGGTTTCTACGCTGCAAAGAACCATTTTCACAGGAACTGCCTACATCTAAGACGCTTTATTTTCAAAGGCGTTTTTAAGTTTCCCTATTGTTCATTTTTCAGGAATGTGCCTAGTTCCTTAAATGGCACAGTAAAAGCCTCTGTGTTGACAGGAAGCCTTTTCCAAAGGTTAATTATTTTATGAGAAAAGAAATTACTCCTATATTGCCTGTTAACCTTTGTTTTTTGGTTGTTTTTTTTTTTTAAATTATTTCCTTCAGTTATGTGACTGCTTGGGACTTACAAGAGCTTTTTTCAGTTTCTAATTTAGCTTATCTCTTAAATATTTTTCTCAAATCTGAACCTTATCTTGTTAATCTTGTTTGTTCTAGAGAGAATAGATTAAATTCCTCTAACTGCCCACTTTATTAAATTCCTGGTATAATTTATTAGTCTAACAAAATCAGACAAGTAGGAAATTTAATTGCTTAAAAGTGCATAACCCATTGCTACTGCAGACTCTCTCATAAATGTGTGTTACATTTATGAAAGATAATTAAAATGAAAATTGTTTTCTTTTAATTAGACTTTCATATTTTAAATTTTTTTAAAAATATGACTTTATAAATCCTTATCTTCTACCCCAAAAAAGGAATATCTGATTATGTTTCAATTTAGTGTGCCTCCATTTTCACCAACACTGGTAAGGTAGAAAAGCACTCTAATTCCCATTCTACGGGTGAGAGATGGAGGCAAGGTGACATTAAAGAAGGTGTTCGCTTTACCTCCTTGGTGCTATCACAGGTGTTTCGCTAGGATCCAAACGACCTGAAATTAGGAGGTAGATTCTCTCAGTAGCTACTGAAATAGGCTCTGGGGGCTCCTGTAGCCTCCAAAATGGGGATCCCAGTTACCCCAGGTTAAACACCTAAGCAGAATGAATGTCCTTGTCGTCCAAGTGTAACACACAGTCTGTAGTTGATAAAAAATAATGCTTCCATGGATTTGGTCAGCAGGCTTTTTGCAGCCCTCCAGGCTGATGCGACATTGGCAGTTCTCAGTGGTTTGTCTAGAAGGCTACAATCATGGGCTTTCAAGAGTGTTAGTCATGCCCCGTTATAAAGAGCTGGAAAGGACCTCCTGGTACCTGACTAGCATCTTGAAGGCAGCCATTGTACCAATTTCAAAGGCATATTCTACCCCTTGTTTTACACCAAGCCAAGTACACATCAGGATCTGACTTTAGGGAGTTGAATTGACAGATATGATTAAAAAAACTGACAGTGTATACCTCATTACTGAATCTCTGTATTTGACTCAAGGAGATCCTGATAATTGAAAACACTCATCTTGTCATCAGCTTTATTAATTCAAGTGTTTAGTGTTCCATGCTCCACCATCTTCTCCAGCACTGTCGGGCACAGGTGATTTTTATAGTTGTTGTCCATTGCAATAAGACAGCAGAATAATTCCTGGTGAACATACTGTACAGTCAAGGGCTAATCTTCAGTCATTTACAGTAGTTGGAGCTCCGTTGAAAAACAGGCCTCGCTGCAGATGATTTAAGTTAGAGATATTTTTATATGCCTTGCATTTTCTTCTCTTTATGCCATATTGTGGTGGTGGTATTTTATTGGCTTTTATTCTACTACTCCATGCCCAAGTGTATATTCAGAGGTAATTTTTTTCTTTTTTGGTTTTGTTATTTTTTTACTCTTCTGTTCCCTGAATATTAAAAGGTGTATTTTGACTTTTAATTACTTACCTTTTGTTGCTGATGATGCGAGAAACTTTCTGAATAACCGCGCTGAATTTTCATAAGCCAGCATAGCTCCAGAAAGCTAAGAGATGTAGATGAACATTGACCAAAAGAAACAAAAAAAAAATGTAATACATCACATAAGCACAGCCCTGTATCTGTTTAATTTATGTCCTGGTTATGAGTTAAATGTCATTATCATTAGCTTGCTATTATTAACAACTAAGCAGTGACTATTGCAGGTCTAGGTTTTATAAAGGATGAGGCTGAAGGATGTATGACTTTAAACACCAAAGAAGCATTTTAACTGAATTTTCTGAGAGGAAAATTGGCATGATTCTAAAGTAAAATGTATAATGTAATATATGGTTTACACCGTGCAAGCCTCAGATGAAGAGATTAAGTACAATTCACTAAGTAATGAATTAATTCAGTAAAACGCATACAGAGTGTGCCTAATTTTCAGTATTTAACCTTTACATCTAATCAAACAAGGTGTATAGGACTTTTAATTGGCTTTTGGCATCAGAGTATTTTTTACACAGTGATGGGCTACAAAAGCTGTAGACAGGATAACCATGGATGTGTTCAGATGCTCAAGTTGAAATTTACCTGGGTTTTCATGAACCCATACAAGAAGAGATACTGCTTTGAGAGTTTTCTTCCTTATTTCTGGTACTTCCAAATTACAGTGGAGTTGTGATAGTGTTACATGTTCTTACAAGAAAAAGAATAACAATTTAAGGAGGTGAAGAGTCTGACAGCTTTCTTCAGTCTTAAAATTTGAAATATCTTCTCATCTTGAGCCCCAAAATAGGGATTCTTCCTCCTACACACCTCATTTTTCTGCATGTGCAGATTCCTTGCAAATCATGTCTGTTCACCCTAAGTTTGGGTATGACTGTTGCCTATTTTCTTTCTCTCCTCTAGAAAAATATTCTTAAGATCTATAATGTCGCTCACTTTTTCAACAACTGAGTATTTGCGTGACTACACTTGCCAAAATCCTTATGATTAGGATCCCACTCCCTGTGTTGTGGTGTTTGTTTTTGCCTTCCAGCTGATATGCTTTTTGTTCCTCTTTGCTATTGTAACACAATACAAAACACAATACAAAAGCACTTTGCGAAACTCACCCCCATCAAGAAAGGACCGAGCAGATCTTTATTCTGTGGGACCATATGCCTTTTGGAGAAAAGATAACTGTTGGGAATGTTTTTTGCAAGACCTGGTGCTTTCAGAAGCCTATTAGAGGAGAAGAATCTAAATGCCCGACTCATTCCTCTTTTTCAGATTTTGTTCTCAGAGAAAAAGGTTTTAATATAACTGTCTGAGACAGCACAGTATCTTCTAAAGGATCAAGGTCTCATAAAAGTACAGCAACAGCTGTCAGAAAACTGAGTTTACTACTCAGTAGAATGCTGTGCAGTCCAGTACATAATTAGCAACATATTCCCTGTCTGAGAAAGAGAGATGAATAAAACAGGTTGCCACATTTTCAAGAGAGCTTCAACCCAGCTTGTGATATTCTGCTTACAGTTTTGCACAAGCAGCCATTCTGGCCAGGATTTTTCTCCTTGACAGAATTTGTGTCTGGGAATTGCAGCTATCAGAGTTGCTTCTTATGAATCCTCTTTGTGTGGTCCTGTTTGGGCTTTCTACAAATTAAATCAGCCACGTGTGACCAAGAACATTTTTCCTTTCTAACCCTCAGGCTAGTGTGTTATACTTGAGAGACATGTGGAATGGCTTGGCAACTCTTAACTCTGGTTCGAGAGCTGATGAACACTCAGGATTTACTCCGGCTGTGGACATTGGTTGCAGGTGCTCACAAAGTTTTCAAAACCCAGCTTCTAATCTGTGAAACTCCTTGGTTAGAGGTCTTCTCGTGACAATGCTGCTTAGCAGAAAGTCAGAGGAAAACAGGTTTTTTTCAATATTCCTGCAAGGAAAAGTAGCTTCCAAGGCAGTGTGCTTATCAATTGTTCCATTCAATACAGTGTGAAAATGTCCTGATTAACGTATCTTCATTTTTGCCTGCCTAGCTCACCCCAGTCTAAGCAAGTTCTTGGGTTACAGGTTTCAATGGATGGGTGACACAATGTGGATGGAGGGTTTTTTTTGAGCCACAAATTCTGTAGACACTTTCCGTGTTGCAGTAATATTAAAGCTTGTTGCCTCATAGGCAAAGTTTCTGGAAGATACTTGTTTGTTTTCCATGGATGACACCAGAACTGGCTGTTCTTCACTAACTTTTTCATAAGGTGGGAATGAAGAAAGTCCAATAGTTTGTAAAGAAGAGAGTGTGCTGCCCACAGATCCCGAGACCGGCCTAACAGACTTCCTGAGAAAGTGGAAATTACATTTTCCCCCTTGTTTTAACCAAGCCTAACAAATGGATTATCTGCAATGTGTAATGTTTGATTTTTCTCATTTTTTTACTTGGATTTTATTTCATTTTGTTTCTTTTTTTTTTGGGGGGGGGGTAACTTTTCTCTTCCAGCTCTACAGACACAGCCAAGTAGGAGTCCCAAAGGCCAGAACAAAAAGTTCGAGGGAGGCACTGGGACCCAAACTCTCCCCTGACTTGAGCTATTCCTGACTCCATTGAACTCAGTCAAATGGCACGAGGAATCGAGCAAGCTAGAAGCTGGCTCTTAGTAATGCTGTCAACTCCTACTAACTTATCATTGCTAAATCTTTATAGCACTGTAGGAAAGCTCACTTCATCCTCTTTTTAACTGAGCCTCTGATGTAACCAATTTTCAATGGCACTTACATATCTATGGGTGGGTTGGGGGGGATCTGCAGGGCTTTTTGGCTATTGAGAAGGGATTGCTACAGGATTAGAGCCTCACCTTGGGGACAGCAGCAGTCTTTCCTTATTGTCAACACTAAACTGGAGTTGTCTGGGTAATTTTGGAAAGTGCTTTCTGGACTTCCCTGCTTTAAAAGAACTCTGTGTCTTTCTGACTGTAGCCGCCTTTGATTTCTGGGAAATGACCCATTTTATTTGCTGAGTGGCAGGCTCCCCACCGTTCTTCTCCTCCCCAGTCTGAGAAACTCCTGTATGCCTTCCATTGTCCATGGTTTGCTCTGAGCATTTGCCATTTTTCTCTGCATGTTTGATCGCTCAGGTTATACCAAAGTTACCAGAGCTCTAGAGAACATACAACTGCATCAAAAGGCCCTTTGAGGAGAGTGAGTCTGTTGGTGCACACACAACTGTAATGCCTGGAAAAGTGCTCTTGCTATGATTCTTTTGCATTGTCTCATTCAGAAGAGGTGTTTTTAACATTTTTGTTGCTTAGGTCTGCTACACTAACGTAACTTCATATTACATCACTGCACAACTTGTTATCCCCTCTCTACAGTTAAGGAGTGGAGAGTTAAATAAAGCTTGGGGAGGTAGCAAGTACACAGGGAATTTAAATCCTCTCAATCAAGTTCAGACCTGATGTAAGGAGTCCCTTAAGCGAATTGGAACTTGATCATGTAGTCACCTAAGCAATGTTAGAACATTGCCGCATCAGAGGAAGGGCCTCAGACAGAAATACGGTGTCCAGTTTTAGATGCTGTACTTTCAGAAAGAGGTGGTCCAATGTGAGAGATTCCAGAGACTGAAGGGCATGTGGTGTGATCAAAGAGAGAACATGTGGGTGTAGTTCAGTCAAGAGAAGGAAGGGCTGGCATGGAAAACACCTGCTTATATGACAAGAAACATGAAAAAAGGATTGATATAAATGGAAAGGGAATGAACTGTTCTGTGTCTAGTATGTCAGAAATAATATGTTAGCTTTCAGCAAGGGAGATTAAGGTTATGTATCAAGGTTTGTAGATGGTCAGGATAGTTAAATAATAAAGGAATAAAGGAAAGGGATAAAGGAAAGGAATAAATTTTTCTGGGAAGAGGGGCAAATCTTCTTCACCTGATGGTCTTTATGAGCAGGTCAGGCAAACATTTGGTGGGAAAGACATTTTTTATAAAGATTTTGTTTTGGGGAAGGAGGGTTGGGTAAAGGACTTGAGGTGTATTTCAGCATATTTCATATCATTTTTCATGCTTAGAGAAGGCAGCATTGGGGAAGGCTGTATGCATTGGGGAAAAGAATTTTTTCTCCAAGACCTATGAAGTGTTAGCTGTCCCTCAACCTCTCTGCATGTGAATAATGGATTTTAACTTACAGGTACCACATGTACAGTTTGTTATGTAGTGGCCAGTGTTTCAGAATAATGCAATGAAAGAGGAACACTCTTCCATCCTTATAAGCTTCAGACACTGCTTGTTGCACTGCTTGTTGCACTGCTTGCAACACATTCCAACTCTGAACTGCTGAGGTCTACATAAATTCAGGTTATCCATACAGCCGTGCGGAAAATCACCAAGATGAGTTCTGTATTAATAGCAAGAAAGGGTGAGTCAGTCAGCTAACTTAATGATCTGGCCCATAATTTGAATCCATTGAAAGTTGTCTGTAAGCACCTCTGGGAACAGGCATCAGGCATGACCTTGACTTATAGTAGTATGAATTAAATCATCTTGTAATATTTCTGACACTCACTGTTGTCACACAAACAGTTCAGATTAACAGAACAGCACAGTTGTCATCCTGTAGCATGCTCGAGGTTCCTTTCAGTGTAGTCTTTCATTTCTTTCAAAGGACACTCTTACCACTGTTTTTGATTTCCAGTATTAAAGAACTTAGAGGACCCTCTTAACAATGTTAAAGCTCACACAAGGACAATGCATTTCAGATGTATTACTGTACTTGCATGAGGACTTTCCTTTTTATTCTATTACATAAAGATGATTTCTGGTTATAATGGATAACATGTAGCCTTGACACTAAGGGCATAGGCAGTACCCAGTCCAGTATTCAAATACAGTCAGTTCTCCAGTGCTGTATTCAAATACAAAGAAAAAAAAAAACTTCTCTCTTTCTCCACATCATAGCATTTGTTATTTATATCCTGGACCCTGGCCACTATGGACATTTGTCTATGTGATATGTTGTTCCTATGGCTAGTTAGGTTAAATCCAACCTCCCTGCTTCCCATTACCAGTTCTTTGATGCAACTTAATTTTGTCAAGACAATAATATTTCTTTCTCTATGTTTTTCTAGGCATTTGTGGTTTTGTTGGTTTTTTGTTGGTTTTTTTTTTATTTGATTAGGTTGGAAGGTAGCTTTCAATGCTCTTCGCTCTTCTTTATTGATAGTCTTTTATCCATTCACTTTCAGAGCAAACAAATTAAAACAAATAGAAATAAGAAGCAGAGCCTACTCCTCCCTTTAGAACTAAGGGCTATTTCCTCTCTCTGAAACAGAGGGGCAGAGAATTAGGAAAGATAAAATTTATAGACACTGGATGCATCCCCCTTTTTGAGAATAGTGTTCCATTTTGTCTTTTTTGAGTTGTCTCTCTGTCATCTTGCTTGAACTGGTAGAAGATCTCAACAAAAGGGGATGAATTACTATTTTTTAGATCTATGACATCATCATATTATATTGTACCACAAACCAACATAACCTAATGAGTCACAAATGGAAGAGGTTTAGCCAATAAGTTAAAAGAAAAAAAACCAAAACCAACACCTTCTCCATAAGCTGTTTGAGATAGTCAGGAGAACAGCATATATGGTGTAAGTGGGTAATTTCAGTCACTGTAAGCATGTAATTTAAATTAATTATGATTTCCTTCTGTCTGCAAACACCTCATAACTTACACATTTCTACCAATACATTTGCTTGGCTCCACACAGCACACAATAATTTTATTTTATTATAGTGTCTCTCTTTTTATAGATGCTTAAGAATGGAAGTGATATGAGTTTTGAAGGTTGCATAGTACAGAGTTATATTAAAATATTTGACTGCTTCTTAACTGTAGGAAATTTTCAGTCGTCCAAACTGAAATTACTGTGCTTCTCTTAGGAATTTAAAAGACTTCCTAATTTTTAAAATTTTACTCAAGTAAAATTTTCAGGGCCATGATCTGGGGAAATATATTCACTCCCTCCATTCTCATGGGTTAGTAAATGATACCTCAAACTGCTAGGAGCAATGCGGTGCAATATTGTCACCCGTGGCACACAATCATTTGCAAAGAACATGTCTTCCATGTGCTGTTTGCAAAGAGAATGGGGAAAGAGTAAAACCACAGTGCCTATATTTCAACAGACTTCAGGGAACATCAAGCCAAATCTCACTGCAAGTTGACATCACCTCAATGAAGAAATCTATCTTCATGTTACTGTCAATAGGTATTGTAACATACTTTGTGTCAGCTTCTTCATGGAACAGAGGATTTTACTTGCCTCTTTCTCCCTGTTGTAGCATTTGTTATTTATTCCCTGCACCCTGGCTGCTATGGACATTTATCTGCATGATATGCTGTTTCTGTGGCATGTTAGGTTAAACCCAACCTGTTGTATTATAGCATACTTGCTGTCAGCCTCCTAGCACAACAGGAGGCTTTGCTTGTATGAGTTTTTATGTGCACGCATGCACAGACACGCACAAGCAAGCAATACAGCAGAGGGTACGTATAGTGCACCTGTCAAATGTATGAACACAGAGTGGATACAGCTATCTGAAAGAGATAGTGTCAATCAGATCTATTAGAAGGGGAAGGCATTGTAGTAGATGGCATATCTGCTGAAAGCAGGTAATTTTAATTATCTAAGATAGTTTGAAGCTATGAATAATTTATTACCCATAGAAGTCTTTTTTAAGGCTTCTAATCCTGGTGAGCCTCTGATATTCAGATCACAGTCCCTGATGCTTCCCTATTTGAACTGTTACTCTGGAGGCGCTGGATGGAAACTATATGTTTCTCTGTAGCTAGTCAGCATAGATTGAGTTGTTTTGACAGCCCAGCATGAGACTGTAATAGTCCAGCTAAAGATCTGAAAAATACAACACACTGGAAAATAAAACATTTCCTTGGACAGGATAACCACACTGAACAATACAACACGCGCCAGCACAAATAAAGGAGAGTCTGGGCGTCGGGTTTAGTGGGTTGTGGCAGCCTTTCTCACAGCTCTGAACACAGCAATGTTTTCCTACAGGTTGATAACAATTAAGAAGAAAAACACTGTTAGAGTACACTAGTTAGGAGTTCAGCCACACCATTGCTCTGTTTGAACTCTTTTGAAGACTGCAGTTTGTGTGTTTCCTGCAGATTTGCTAGAATGTAGCAGCTCATTTCCACCCCCAAAAACCTGTTTCTCTCTAGGCTGCCCATGCTGAGTGGGACAGGACCACAGCATTGGCATGGAGGCAGACCAAAGGCTTGAAAGCAGAGACATACCCTCTCCCAGGTACTTAATCCATTTTTTTTTTCCCCACTTTTTTTTTTTTTTTTAATCAATTGCGTAAGCAGCAAAGTGGGGAGAATAAATAAGAATGAGGAACAGGTTTTTGGAGGAAGAAGTGGGAAGTGAAAGACAGGAAAGCATACAAGAGGCAGGAAACGTGAGTGGTGTGTGGAGCATGTGTGTGTCATGAGGTGGGCAGGATGGATGGGGAAAGGGAGTAGCTGAGGGCGCAGAAGAGGCTGACTTCATCAGGGTGGTTAAAAATAGGGCAGGCCTCTCTAGAGCTGCTGAGATGTCTTTTATGCTCAAGTCTTAAGTTCACAATGAAAGGCCAGGGGCTCCATTAAGCAAGGCACTCAAGCAAAAGCCTAACGCTGGTGACGTACCTAGGGATCTTAGTTAACCATGTCTGAAGGTAAACCGTGGCTTAAGTTCATTTGTAAGCCTCTGCTGCACTTGGAGAGGCATATGACAGAGCAGGATTTTCTGTCTGTATGTGTCCTTTTGTGGTGATGAATCTGGAGGCCTGGAAGAAGGCATTCAGACATGGGGTTTGAGAGCTTGGAGGAAACCAGTGTGGTATGGAAAGGGACTGAGGAAACCCTAAAGTCTTTGTCCGATTCCCTTCTCTGGCCTGATCCCCCTGTCCAGCTGTGAAGAGACTCAGGAAATGGGGAAGATATTGCATCAAATGAGCAGTTCTTAAGTCAAAAGCAAGCACTGGATAAAGCTCGCCTACGAAAAGCAGAAGATGATAATACATGGAGCGTGGAGGTTAGGTGGAAAAGCTAAAGGAAATCTTTCCTACGTAATGCAACACAAACTATTACTGCTTTCCTTGTTAGATATATGCTGTCCCTTGTTAACTGTATTATTTTATTGTCTAAAGCGTATTGTAAAATGTGCAGGATTCACAAAGTGACTGAGGTAATTTTGCTGTAGGAACTCTAATTGCTGAATTGTTTGATTTTTACATGCTGTACTTCTCTAAAGCAAGAATGCAGAGCTGCTGAATTGTACAGGCAACATATATGCAAAAAAGACACAGAAACATATGCATAGGTAAATATCCCTCCCTGCACAACCCTGGTGAGGATTTTTCTGAATTTCCAGTTTGTAATCTGACTTCAGTGCCAGTCTTGCCACCAAATTATTTTAAAATGACTTGTAGAGAAAAGCCACTTGAGGCAGTGAAACAGCAGGTGGCCTGCTTAGTTTGTTGTGGTGGCACCTTATGAATAACTCAATTGGTCTCCATATGCTTCCATTCACTCTTGCTCACAGCAATACTACCTTAAACACAGAGCACTCCAGCACCTGATAGCAAAGGTTTTATTCACATGAAAAATGACATACTGGAAGGAAAACATGTTTCACTGCAGACATTGCTTTGTCATCCAAACCCATTTTCAGTGCCAACAGCTGATGCAAAGCTCAGGTACTGGAGCAGTGAAAAATGAAAATTATATGACTTGTTTTGCAATGATATATTAAAACAGTCTCTTAGATCACATAAGAAGTGGCTGGTAGAAAAAATTGAAATTCACCTATACAGAATGCTTTGCTCCAGTTAGTGGTTTGTGAAGTTTCTGAGGCTAATCTTTTAGCCTTGGAAAATAAGCCTGGAAGTTTGTATGTGGTGGATGCCCGAATAGTGTCCCCATCCACCCACATGCAGCAGACTGTCAGTTAGATATTAGGAGAGTAAAATCTTGCATTACCTGTGCACTGGAGTGTGATCTAGGTTTCAAAGCTAATGCTGATAGGAACAAGCATGTTCACGCATCATGGTGATACTAATGTGGTTCTGGTCTCAGAGTCTGACACCAGCAGCTCAGTAGCAGCCTGTCCTCCTGAGGGATATGCCTTCCTCTTAGCAGGGTGTGCTTCCTTCAGTGCAGCATCACACTAGTGCACCTCTGCCTCCTCACAGCTGATACGACCATCACTCATTTAAGTGCAGCGTAGACCTGGTGTACTGAGGTGGCTGTGTGTCAAGGAAAAAATATCAATTAAAAGATTAAACAAAGAAAGCTGTACATCCTGCCCTGAGAGGTGAGCACCCAAGGACCACATATAATTCTGTATGTTTACTAAGTTTTAGTCACCACCTGCCTATGGAATAGGATCAAAATAAAAACTTGATGATGTACAGAAGTGGAGGGAGGGATTTATATTTCCCAGATTCGAGATACTTAGATACTTAACTTCGATCTTTAGTCATCTTAATTTCCCTAGATGAGAAAGAAACTTCCCCAAGAACTGAAGGTTACATTTCTGTCTGAAATAATTCTGTAGATTAGCATTTCTCTACCTCTATTGTTGAAGTTGTTTGAATACACTCCACTCTCATGGTGCAATCCAAACTGAGTCAAATCCAAAGAAATGCCTGCTGTTACTTCCTTTCTTGCTTTAACCTCAGATTCAGTCAAGGTGGCTGTAAGTCCAGTATTAGTTCTCCCATCACCTCTTCAGTCAGCTAAAAGACCCAGCTCTTGTAATTTCTATGAGCTGGGACCACAGTTCAGAGACTCATTGTCCCTCTCCCCCTCAGTGCCTGACTAATGAGCTGTGCGCTTTTATGTTTGCATATAATTTTGCAGGGGTTGATTGTCTATATGCATTTAGCCTGGCAAGCAACTTCCATTCTAACACACTATTTTATCTCTACCTATAGCTTTGTCTTGGAAAATTAGACAGTGAAAGCACTGAAGCACAAGCTTAAATCTGTCTCTATGGAGGAAAGCACTCAGACATGTCCTTAAATGTAAATATGTGCTTAGATCCTATCATTAAGTCAAAGAGACTCAAGTGCATGCTTCAAGTTAAGCATATGCTTACATCCTTTTTGAATAGTGATGCTTTCCTGAATTGGCACCTTAACTTGGCCAGGAAATTGCCATGTTTCCTATGAAAGAAAGGAAATATTTCTGCAAAGTCTAAAGGCACGTTGTTAGACTTCTTGAGTTATAGGTCATTTAAAAATATGCTGATTTAAAATTTGAATTTCTGTCTTAGCTTTTCTTTTCATCTGCCTAGCATAAAAATGATTTGTTAGCACTCAAGCTTTTGCAACTGGTCATTTACAAGGCTACAGTTAATACCTTGAATGATAAGTAACTTTTTGGAAAAGCTTTAAAATCTGATTTTCATGTTTAATACCATTTGCTGACTCTTAAAGATCATGTATGAACTCAGTGTAGAGACTCAGTTTATCTGACATTTGTTTGCCAGAAGGTACTCATGCATTTAACTGGTATTGCTCTTTGATGGATGTATAGGACTGGACTAGACAGAGCTCTTAGCAGATCATATATAGCATATTCTCAGTCTGCAGTCAGTTATATCTCCTTCAAAATAAATTAATTATCTATATTTGAAGGAATTAGATGGTGATGATGTTGAAATCACATTAGTACAGATATCTGGGAACAGATCCAATTCATATGGCTCTGTGCTGTTCATATTCATGTTGTTTAATCGCTCCTACCAACTTGTAACTCTGTCAAAAGAGTGTTTTTTTCTTTAGGACTGAGTTTGATGAAGATCAAAAAAGTCATGTGCTGAGGTGTGAATATGTTGGCTTCTGCTAATGGTTAGTATTAGAAGTACTAGGATACTTTTATAGATAAGAGCAAAGAAAGCTTACTTTGGTTTGAGCAGGCAGGAGCAAGGTAAGCATGACACATACATAAGGACCAGTTCTACTTTGGAGGCATTTCTGTGTAAGAAGTAGTCAATGATATATGCAGCCTTCATTGCTACATCTTCCCTAGTGAATTTAGTGATTCTGGGAAAGTTCTGGACTAATAAGCCAAATCAGTATAGAAAGCTTTGCTTCCACATAAGGAAACTCTCCTAGCCTCCAAAATCAGGTAGCTACATGCATGTAAACTGCATCTTATGAATGGTCCTTGCTTGCATTTAACTTCTGAATTGTAACTGGGCATTGTTTAAGAAAGTATTAGTTAGAATAGGCCAGATGTGTGCCAGGCACTGCTTTTGCAGTTTAACAGCACAGACAACTGTGTTTCGGTGACTGGGAGTACTGCCTAGCAGGGTTTAGTTTGCTAGCGTGCTTGTAGCCAGTAGGGCCAATTTTGTTGTCATAGCAATGCGAGAGATAATCCTTGTACTTTCCCAGTTTAAACTGAGTGGACATTAGACCCTTGGAATGAGAACATGGAGGCAAAATTTACTTCAAGTCCTATAGATACCATAATGCTCAGGCTTCTTCCTCCGCGGAGGAAGAGAAGTCATGGCAGCTGATAAAATGTTCCTGTTCCAGAGTAACATTTTCTCCCTTTACCAAAGCGAAAAAATGCAAAAGTTTTGAACATTAGAGCTTGGTATCTTCTATAGGTTGTTCAGGCATGGCAGGCTTCCTGCAATCTCGCTCTTGAGCTGAAGAGTTAGAAATTGCCCCTGAACTCTCTCAGTGAATTATGAATACTGCTGCTTTGCTAATTCAGAGACTTTATAAGAGATGAAGTTCATTAATGCATGAGAGGTGTTTAGACAACACTGGTGAGTGGCAATGTGAAGTCAATGCCTACATCAATAGTAGCTTGTGAACTGTTTTACAGTCTCTTCTATAGTGTTTTCTCTGTCTCAAATTATGTCATTTTTTTTTTCTTTTAGAGAGATACCATCAGCAGGAGGCTCAGAAATGTCAACTGTAATTAAAAATGTAATTTTCAAAGGCATTTTGCAGTTTATTCACATGGTAAATGGTTTCCTACCCTCTGAACTTTCAGCCTGCTGAGCTGAGCTGAAGAGTTAGACATTTTCTTAAAATCCTTACCTCCTCTTGCAAGCGTAACAAGGCACTTGTCAGCTGAACAAGTTGGCAATGAAGAGTTCAGCTAATGGTGTAGAGCTTGAAAACATAAAAAAGGGGTTTGTTTGTTCACCAGAGTTTTCATTCCTGTCAAATTACTTACTGAAACTTCCATTCTGCTCTATTTTAATATTTTAGTCCTTTGTTTCTTCTCTCACTCCTTTTCTACTTCAGATGTGACTTTCTTGTTTCTCTATCCAAATATAATCCTATTAACCTCTAGTACCACCTAAATCTCTCTTCTCTGGTCTCTGATGCCCTAGTTCTGTTGGATAGCTGATTATACTTTAGATGGTTTCCTTTGCCTGGTATCTGAGCACCTAACAGTCTAAAATATTTTTTTCCTCGTGACATCTCTGTGAGGAAAGAAAGTGCTATTATTAGATATGCATTAAACAAGAGAAAGGCTGATTCCATAACCCAGTGATTAGGGCAGCTACCAGGTTCATGGTAGCCTCAAGTCACTCGTCTATCATTACTCATGCAAAGTAATTGAGCAGTTGGGGGAATTGCCCTACTCAAAGGGAAGAGCTTATTTTGAGCTCTTCTGTGGGATGTGGAGGGTCTCAGGTCTGGTTTCTGCTCCACACTGTGGTCTGAATCCTTATTTAGGACCTCTCATTTAGGGTTACCTCCATCCCTACCTATTTTCCCTGTAGTCCTAGATGCCTGCTTGTAGGTTCAGTAAGGCTCTGCTCCCTGTTGCTGGCCTACCCTAGCTCTGCTGCCTAGGTTGACAAGTTTTTAGATGACCATTGTGAGAATCCCTCTGTGAAGCTTTAGGCTAATCCAGAACCCTGAGCTGCTTAGGAGTTGTTGGGTGGTGTCAGTGATTAGGTGGATTTGGCAATGCAGACTGGCAGCAAAATGCAGAGGTTCGTGAGATTAGGTGGGAGCTAAGCAATGGTTGAGACCTTCCAAGGATTTACATGATAGATGGAGGTGCCTGCTACCTTGGAAGAGTAAGGTAAGTCTATCAGGCTAAATCTCTTGCCTATCCTGGGGATTTATCTCATGGATGAATTTTACAGAGAGAGGGAGTTTAACATGGGGCAAAAGAGAAATAAATGCAGTGCATTGTAACTTGGAGTAACTGTGAAGTAAACAGTAAATTTAGTACATTAACTGAATTAACAATTTTTTTTAAAAAAGAAGGGTGAAGGGAGAAAGTCTGTAATTAACAAGAGCTGCTGGCTATTACCATTAAGATTATTTGTTTATTGCTTCTCTTTTCCAGACTGTAATTTATCTTTGTCTTTTTAGACTCTACATTCTAGAGCAAAGATTGTCTTCCTTGTGTGTAGAAAATACACCATTGTAATGTAAATTAATTTCTGTAAAACACAGACCATACCCTTGCCCTTATCCTTGGCTTTTAATGTGAAAGGGTAACTAATACTCAAACCTCTGACATATAGTTGAGCAGTCCCTTCTTTATAGAATTATTACCAAAATTGTATCAGGCTGTTCTCAAATCTAGTAGAAAGCGGGGTGTTTCTTATGTGTGAAACTCAGACTTTACGTGGGAACACAACCCTGAGACTCGGACCCTGCAGTGTGCTGCAGTTTTGTACCTGAAGTAATTGGAGCTGCCCACACATATTGGGATGTGTACTGAAAGACTGCAGCATCACTGGAGCCTAAAAGACAAGTTCCTTCAGAAATTTAGTATCCTGAGTTTTTGATATACGTGTGCTCAGTTGTCGCCTGGAAGGGTGCAGTGCTTGAGGCTCACATCAATCACAGACTTTGCAGAGTGACTCAGATTTACTCTGTGGCTATCAATCACTGTGGAGGTACCACTGTGCAGTGGTGGTGCAACCCATCGGTCAATGAACAGCCTCAGTTCATTAACATGCTATGTTAATCCACTAAGAACAAATACCAGCTGCCACCATATTGTCTGCTACCTCAAAAGGTCTGAAATGTAGCAGGTCAGCTAATTTTACTTGCTCTTTTTTCTCTGGCAGACTTTCTTCTATCCTCCAGAGTAGTTCTGCATGAGAATGCACTCTTGAGTATTGCACTTAGGAACAAACAATGTATCAGCCTGATTTCATGACAGTGCATATTCTAGGTGATCCACTTTCACCTGCAGTAGCAATAAACTAGGATAAAGAAAACGTTGACAGACCATTTTGCCTTGGAAAATACCTTTCCTTCAAATTTATGTATCTAACTATGTTTACTTTCCCAAAGATTAGAGAAAAAAAAAAAAAGTATCTTCATAACACTGCAGTGTTTTCTTTTAAGCACAACATTTTAATTTTTCCTTTTGAAATGACTTCTGGTTTTAAATGAGAATATAGAAACAGGAAAAAAAAAAATCCTGCCATAATTTTCTTTGGGAGAGAATTCTGCAATGTTTGGAGCTTTTTTCCTTGTCAGGATGAATCTAAATTTTAAAATCTTGAAATCCTCCCCAAACTGAATTTGAATTCTCTGTGCAGTTCTCATTAGCTATAGATAATTGCCTAAAACCACAAAAGGAATCACAGTATTTACTAATTGCATCTCAGACACTTCTCCCCTCCCTAGCTGTCAATGGCAGAGCTCTGCTTCCCCTTCATCTGTAATTTTTCTTCCTTCTCTGCCCAATTCCTTTACCTGCTGCCTGTATTCATGCTTTGCAAAGTGTTCCTGTAAATTGCTGAGACTATGACAACAAAGCTGAAAAAAATGATGCAGTAAATATAAGAACTGTCTACAAAAAGGGAATGTAAAGGAAAATGCTACCATATATTTAGCAATTGTCAACACAGTTTTAAAGAGCACTGAGACTGATTTAGATTTTGCATTGGTTTTCCACTTTAGTGTTTTATTAATTTTTTACATCAATGTACCAGAGAGAAGAATCTATTCCAGTCTTTCTCCTAATCTATCTCCTAATAATGACTAGCTAAGAGGGCCTTTGAGGTCCTATCTTACCTCATGCAATACCTTATATTTGATGCTTCAGAGATCATGAAATTATTAGAAATTCAGCTAAGTCTGTTGTTTCAATGACACCCTCTGGCAAGCTGACTACAGTGCTAGGGAAATATTTTATTAATTTTAAGTGAACCAGGAATTAATTTAATGTGTAGAACCCTTTTAGTACTGTGTGATAACCCAGAGGCTGGAGCAGATAGTTTCCCCATAGACCTTCCTAATTCAAGGTATTTTAGTTGAGTCTCTGTAACGCCTCTTTCCAGGAGAAAGAACACTGTCTCCCGGTAACCTTGACTCTAGGTACCCATAGCTGACCTCGTTTGGACACACCAGCAAAGAGTTTGGAGGTTTCCCGTTAAGCACAGGAATCATTCATGATGACTGGGCTCACTAGCAGGGTTGGACTGCTTGATCTCTTTCATGATATTCAGTCTCAATGCATTTACTGCTCAGCAGGAGTCCTCTAATTCCAGTGTAGATAGACTGCAATAAACTTCCAGAGGAGAAAGTAATATACTGACTTTTAAAAATAGTATTGATTTAAAATCAAACTGCAAAGCATTTAGCAGTGTTTGAACAATGAGTTGCTTAATCGACTGATTGTACTGAAACGTGTATTTCTATAGACCTCTCATTCACATTTCGTCTTTAGCAACAGTAAAGTCAGTTGACTTTCACTCATGCAAAGCTCATTTAAGAGTCTAATCTAATGACATCTGCATTCCAGTAAGAAATTTTTTTTTTCAGACCTTCTTGTTTTTTCAGTAAAATATAATAATAATGAAAAAATTGTGCTAGAGGATGAAAGTCTGATTGGATTTACAAAGTGTGCACACTTAATATATCAAATCGTGTGTAAAGAGGCCTTTCCTCTGTAGGTTTGAAGAGTCTGACCCAACACACAGCACATAAATGATAGAATATGTCCTGTATTGTTTCACATTGGTAAACTCTCAGAATGGCTCAAAGTTTTCCTGAAAGGACAAGAAAATCAAAATAAAACCAAGTATAATTGCATAATTTCTGTTAGTTTCAGTAGTTAGTTCAACTCTGCAATTGGAAATACATTTATACCATGCTCCAAGGGAACTTTGTTTTCTAATGGGTGTCTTTATAGTCTATACTGATTTTTTTTTTTTTTTTTTAATGTGAACCTCTTGCCCAAACAGCTCTTGAGTCCCTGTTTAATTAAAAGAGAGACACCCTTAGGACATCATACAAATTTGTCAGCAATGTGTTGTTACTAAAATGTTTCAGCGTTAATCATGCAGTCTTTGTCTTGGGTTCTTTTGAATCTAAAAATAATGAGAAGAAAGGTGAGAGTTGTGCTTTTAGTGGCCCTTCAGTGCTGTGGCAAATTGCAGTCTGGCATGTTTCCCCTCACAGGTCACATCCCTCCTTTAAAAATGTCCTCATCACTGCCATTTTGGGAAACGTCTCGGCACAGTGTGCCTGTCACTGCAGTGCTTTGCTGGAAGCATTAATTCCCTGAAGAACAGTCAATGATAAATTTGTACATTTGATGTGGTAAAGGATGAATGAGAGGGAAGGAGACAAGGAAAGGGGGGAGGCTGTTTTGCTCTGAGAAAATACAGAAATTATGCCTGGGTATTGGTTCATACCCTTTACATCTTGAGGATGTCATCCTACATCAACACAAAGTTTTGTTTACAGTGGTTTTCAGTGAAGCATGGCTGTCATTAAAAAGATTTCTGAGGCTGAGAAGTAGTTTGGAAACTGGAATAGGACCAGTGCAAGGAAAGGTCTGGTTAGGGGGTACTGATAAGGGTTCTTGCATCATGATCATGACAAAATAGCCATGTTGAGTTCACTGACCTCAGCTTGGCAGTTTACCAGAGGAGGAGCTGAATGGGCAGTCCTTGACACAAGACTGCGTGACTGTCACTGGTACAGCACCTTCTCCTCCTCAAGACCCCATGGGCTAATGTACCAAACCCCTGAGGCTCAGGCTGTCCTGGGAAGAAGAGTACAGCCCTTCCAGCACCATTAGACTTGTACAGGTAGTGCTGAAGGTAACAACCTATGCCTTGCACAGAAATGGGTTAGTGAGAGGCAGTGCCTCGTGGCACTGTGTAAGTGTATACCTGCAAAAGCTCTAGCTCATTAGTCTATCTTTACAACAATTAGCAATGCCTTTGGAGCATTGAAAGAAGTGGTAGTTTTGCATGTCTTTCCAACATCATCAGCAGCTGAAAACTGCTTCTGCCATGGCCTTCACTTTAGCCTTTGCTTCAGTCAGCACCCTTTGGGTATCTCAGTTTCATCCTGCAGCACCGCAAGCTCCTGGCACATGGTGCAGGGTGCCATGAACTGGCTGGGAACAGAGCAAGCCCAGGGACAGAAGAACTGATTCATGTGGGTGCTGTGTGGTCCTTTGGTCCCGTACAGGACTCGCTTATCTTCCACGAGTGACTGATTTGATGTAATGGCTTTCAAATGCAGTACTTGTGGGTATCACTCCTGTCTACCTGTCGCAACAGTCTCTATTTCTGTCCAGGTGTCCTTGCAAAGCTGGAAGTGGGAATTAACTGCTGTAGCTTCTCACAGTGCACTTTTCCCCTGAGAGTGGTTGACTGCATAAGGGCTCTTTCATGAAAAGCTGCTTCTCCTTCTTTTGCTGTAGAAATGTTAAAACTGTGAACTGTAGATTCTTGTATCTCTGTTGATTATAAGTGAAGAGAGTTGGTTGAGCATGAGGTACCGGGTCTGCTAAAACACAACTAAAAATATGCTTTCCCATGAGAGGAATATCTGGAGAGTAACCATCATTATCTGACTAGGAGCTGAAGGGCAAGTGATCCTTGGGGAGAACAGCGGGGGCTTTTCTGAGATGGCCAGCCTGACAAGACGTGTTTCACTCTAAGAAAAAAGTTTATGTCCAGTTTTATACAGATATGTGGTTTGTTTGTTTGTTTGTTTTTTATATACCCTGCCTACGAATCCAGACTGTATACTTCCTTGCCTGCATTTCCTTTTCTGTATTGTTTTTGCATGAGAACTATTCTTGTAGTTGAAACAGGAATCTCTAACTTGAGTAAACAAGAGCCACTAAATCATGTTGACTTCACTTTAAAATACTGCTTCAAAAAATAAGAGGCATCTCTCTTTACAGCTTGGTATTGTAATCTGGACATCAAAACATGTCTGAAATTGTAGTCTAAGATTTGCCAGAAAACTGCAATTATAAACAGAGCTTAGGATTTCTGTCACTCATCTGAAGAGAAATTCTTGTCCCAGGTGCAGTACATATTATCCATCTCACTATGTATAGGGAAGTGATGCACGTTTGTGCTAGACAAAGAAAGAGAGAGAAAGTGCAAAGAAGTTGTAGTTCTTCAGTTATAAATGTTTTAAAACATATCCGTATTTTTTCACATATCATATTTGCTACTTAAAACTGCTCCACTGCATATCAGGACTAAGTTTTACACCTAAATTTCAAATACGGACAGATATTCAGCCAGTAAATGACATAGCTTTTTGATTTCAAAGGCACTATTCTGATAAATACAAAGAGAGGGTTGCCTGCATAGCACAACATAAAGCCTCTTGCTTTGATTCCTGTATGAACAGTAAAATGCAATGTGTACCACGTTACACAGAAAGTGTGCTGAACCATTAGGAGAAGTAAAGTCAGGGGTGCTGAGCAGCTTACTCAAAGCAGAAGTGTGAAATGCAATTCTGAAGCACCCCGGAAGAAATGTGGGAGAGGAAACCCTGTGCTGGTGCCTTTCTGCACTCTCAGCTGGTCTTCTTTCAAACAAAAATGTCATAGTGGGGTCTTCTATGTGGGGCTGGAGCACCCAGCACTTCACCCACCCCTGGTGAGGGGAAGGGAAAATTTCTCTGAATCGTTGTCCATATGGGGGACGGGGTGTGTGTGTGTTAATTTTGCCTTCTGCTACTGGGACTGACCTATTTGTTCTGTCCCTGACTAGATGATAAAATGATGGGGATTGAAAATTGCATCCTTCTTGTAGTAGTGTTGTCTACTTGTCCAAGCAGCAGGATAGAACAAAATGCTCTTTTGGGATGGATTTCTTGATGTTAACCAGTAGAAACTGGGGGGATGTGAGGAGGTGGGGAGCGCTGTGGATTACTCAAGCAATCATGCTCTGTCTGTCTAAATGTCTGTGTGCACATGCCTATATGTATGTATGTGTAGGCATTCATTCTATCTTCCTCCATTATTTTGTCCTGTGAGAAGAGTGAGCCTTCCAGAGTGCCTGTCTTGTTAGGCAGAGCTACTTCTGTCATGTCAGTCCAATGGCTGGGGGTCTGTGCAAATACAGGGCACTGAGAGAAAACTACTTAACATTTTAGGGATTGGATACAATATTATCTTTCACTTCCCCTGCTAGCGGGACTAACGGCCTCAATTACTCCAGTGAACCATGCAGGCTTTTGGGGGTCCTGGCTCTTTACAATGCTGGATCTCTTTCTACAAGCATGGCTTTTGCTGTGTTGTCTGGGTCAGCTTTAGGTGTTGAGAGCCTCTGGTGCTTTCTCAGGAGTTCTCCCATAAAAGTCAGGAAATTACATGGCCCCTGGGCCAGCCCTTCTGAGCCTCAAATTAATTCCCACAATAGAGGAATGTAGGAGAAATAATAGGGTAGAAGAGAGTGATGTTGGCACAGCCTTTGGCAAAAACATCTCCAGTAGTTTTGATGTACATTTTCTTCAACAGGACTGATTTTTCTCTTGCTGAATTTATTCTATTGTTGTAGCTCTTTCAAATTAAAAAAAAAAAAGATAAAAATGAAGCCTTTGATTAATATCTGATTTGATTTGAGCTTTGTCAGTGATGGATCCATTTAAATATTCCTGTCAGGTTGAGCAAGAGTGAGGTATTTCTATTAGGAGCACAGCATGCAGCCTTCTAAGGAAACACAAACCTTGCATCTTGAGTTTCGGAGCTGCTGAACCAACAGTAAGACTGGACATGAAAGTTTCCATCAGCTGTGAACTGCAAAATGAAGTAAAAAGCGGAAAGAAAATGTTCAACCTCTGACAAACCAAGATCATATACACTGGGGATATTACAATAACCTTCCTCTACTTAATGTTGCTACTTTTTCTTTCATGATAGAAAAAAAAGATCAAACCTAAAATGCAAGCAGAACATTACAGAGGTAGATTCCTGGATATGGTTCTTTAAAACTTATATACTGTAAACAGGACCCCAGATCTACAGGTAGGGAAAATTAAAATTCCTCTGAAGGCAAAATCTGTCATAAAAACCGAAGTCAGCAGAGTTACACCAGTGAACTCAACCTGAAGACCTGGCCGAAGGCTTCATTGGACATTTTAAAATCTATCTTTCTTACTAAAGCAGGTTTTATTTTTCTTTGGTTTTTTTCTTACTCATAATACTTTTTTTTAGGCTTCACGGGAGCTGCTCACTATAAACACAAAGCAACTGTTTGGTCATTCCCAATTTACTCATCCACACACCAGGACAGCAAGTTAATTGCAAGAGTTCCCTGTGGGGAATGGTGAACTTAAATATGCCTGGTGTGTATTGTTTAGGCAGGAGAGTGAAGAAAGGCAGAAGTCCTGAAGAAAGCCACAACAGTGGATCTGGGAATGAAAAAGGATATAAAAAAAGCTCCTCCCTGTCGTGGGCCAATTGATTTTGTAAATAATTGTCTTGTCCCACTGGGAGACTCAGGGGTAGGAAGGAATTTAAAGACTGTTTATTGCTTTAGGGCAGGATCCACAGAGGGACTCTGGTGTTTTAGTGCTTTTTAGTGGAATCCACAGTCACTTAGGGGTGACTCATAAATGGTCTTTATCTCCTAAAATGCCATGCTAGGCTCCCAGATCCAAAATCTATATTCTCATAAATGATTGCAGCTGCTCCAACCTTGGAGGTATCTAAAGAACATAGAAACCAAAATTCCTGCCAGTAAAACTCACATTTGCTCTGCAGCCTGTGCATAAGTGCTTTGGTCTTGACATCACTGAGTGGCCTGGCATTTTTCTCAGGCCTGTTTACCTGGTCAGTGTCTTGTCATCTCTGAAGCACAGGGATTTGATTTCACAGACGCTCTCAAAACCAGGCTGTGCATGAAACATGGCAAACAGAACGGGAGCAGCGTGTCCTTTTTAGCCAACATTTTTAGCATGCCAAGTAGTATAGTCTCTTTAAGTGCCAAAGACCAACATTTAGCTTCTCCTACCTCCTGAGGGGACTTAAACGTGGCAGATTAATCCTGCTAGTAGCAGCATGATGCTATAGAAGCAAAACTCTCAATCTGTCCTACCAACACACTTCAGCGTGATATGGAGCAATAATTTGTCTGTTCATCGAGGCCATACCAGCCCTAGTGACAGGGGAACTCAGCACAAGGGGAGAGCTTTTTTCCAGTTTCTGCTCTGGGGACTTTTATATTAAATGCTCGGTGCAGCAAGACCTGGAGAGTCACAGCTTCTCTCACTTTCCCCCTTCCTTTCTGTTAAATACCCAGTCATCGCATGCAAAGGACAAGTCTGCCTCTTATGTTCTTGTACACATTGAATGGTCTGTGTTCTAGCAGCTAGGGCACTGTGGAGAAGACGGGTCGTCAAATCTCTTCAGCCAGAGGGTGGATGTCAGCTCTGTCCTTCACCTGCTGGACACCAGCTGCAGAGCAGTCAGGATGCAGTAATCATATTCAGATCTGAAATTAAGCTCAGCATGTGAGATGGGTGAATCTTACCATGTATGTGAGTAGCATAGGCTGAATGTTGGGATGCTCTTGAGGTGTGTCTTGCTGCAGACACTTATGGGTCTGTATCAATAATAAATTAGATAGTTTTGAACTATAGCTAGTTCTAGGGATAGCTGGAAAATAAATAAGTATTTTCAATATTTCTGCTCTGATTTTGAAAGCCTGAAGTAATGCTTGGCAGCAGGTATCATTTCATGCATCTCTCCTCTACTATATATCTCAGCTCTTGAGCTGTACCTGAATTGTTGGTCTGAACAGGAGATTTATCTTCTTCATACAGTGCTGAAATATGAAGGAATAATTATTTGCTGTCTTATTGGTATCAAAGCAGTGGGAGCTGGGTCTTCATTTTTTTAGACAACAGTCAGTAAGAGGACAGCCACCTATTCTGATTGTCAGTAGAGGAGGGTGTGTTGGTTGTTATCAAAGCCCTGATGGCGTACACACAACCTGTCAATAGAAAGGATACCAGGAAGTAGCAGTGCAACTAACTAGTCAGTTCCTAAACAAATCAAGGGCTCGTTTTAACAGTCAGGTGTATAAAGGCCTGAGTCTTTTTTCAAAAAAACAAACTTTTGGGATCTGTGTTTGTGTGATTACCTCCGCAACCATGGGGGATGCAACACCTCAGATGTGACAGAAGGCGGCTTCATCGCGTACCCAGCAGTCTGAAACATCAAATATCAAAAGGCTGTCAATAAAACTACTGAAGTTGATAACATGCAAGGCCCAAACCCCTTCTTCTTGTGCACTTATTGGTTTCCTATAAGCTGCCCTTTGCATTGCATCAGGGTCAGGGTATCGCAGCGTTAACTTACTCCCTGCCTCGGGCTACCAAGCCCCAGAGTCACAGAGCCAGCAAGGAATCATTTTTACCTCCTCTGTGTGGGGCAGCCCACGATGAAGGGATGGTCTGCTGCTTTTGGCCCCATGTCATAGCTGAGCAGCTCTGGGGGCCACTGCTCTTCACTGTCCATGCTGAGAGCAGACACTCTGCCTGCCCAGGGTGCCTCCGCTGGGAATGGAAATAACAGCAGCATGAGGACCTTTATGGTAAGGTGGAAATCGAGTCGGCACTGTGGGGTGGTGGAGAGATTTAACTGCTGAAATTATTAATGGATCTCATCCTGTATATCTTGGTTTCTTGTCTGTAAACCACGGAAAGTGACACTTCCGTGGCTCATCAGGGCTCCGTGAAAATAGGCAGACTCTGTGGCAGTGCTCAGTGAGACTGGTAGTAAGGCAGATGTGCCTAAGATATATAGAGCGTGGCATCACTGAGTACATTTGGCCTCTTCTATTGATCATGATCTAATCTGGCATTTTTAACTTATCTTCATAAGTTATGCAAGGAGCATTTTTTTAAAAGGAAATTTTATTGGCCAGTTACAGATTTTCTTGTTTTCCTCTGTTCAGAATTTGAATAAATTCTGAAATTGTCAAGGAGAGTCGATGCTGTTCTGCAACAACTATGACTGCCCATACACAGTACCCTTTTTTTCCCCCCACACACTTTTATCCCATGTCTAAATATGGATTTACATGACAAATTGTAATGGTGCACTGCAAGCTGTTATAGCCTGTTGGGTAAATGATTAACATTTCAAATATATTTATAATTTAATTTCTAAATACTTACTCAAAGGACTATAATGGCTCTATTCTAATTTATCTTATATTCAATCCAATTTTTGTAACATTTATTAATTCCTTTTATTCCTGATTCAGAAGTATAACATGCCAATTAGAAACAGATTAAAAAGCCTATTTACTCCAAAACATTGCATGCCATCAAGTAAATAAAACATTGTAAAAAAATCCCTGATTATGCATAGTGTAATAAGCATGCTTACAATCACGTATTTCTGTAGTAGACCATAATATCTAGCACATTCTCAGCTGGATTCATCACTCACTGATTTCAACTGTGTATTTAAATTTTTTTATGTAACTCAAAAACTTTTTCAGGTGTTTCTACCTTAGCTTCCCACAGGCTTTCTGGTAACATAGAGCAGCTACAATTTCTGTTACCAGACTCCTAGTCAGGAAATATATTGAAGAGCAACTTCTGGCTGCTCTGGCAAGAAACTTGCTCACTGTAGCTGCATGGAATTTTTTGTATATTCCACTCAGATCAAGACCTCTCAGCATATTAAAAGACATAGGTTTCTTATTTTTGGTAACATCCATAAACCCTACTGCCAGTCAGATTTGGGTTTTTTCCTGTACAATACAAGAGAGGGATAAATAGTTCTTTGGTTTCACCAGAGAACAATACCAGAAGATAAAGGCCTTTAAGTCACGCTTGTGTGGGCTCTGCTAAGCTAACAGCTGGAAAAAGATGGCTGTTGTTCTATTGGTTAATGCAGAGCAGCCACATGGATGATCCAGTGAATTTACACATGGCTGGGAATGGTCCTATTCTAACTTCCAGCAATCAAATTCCAACAATAATGCTATTGCTCTAAGTTCTCTTTCAACACCCAGGAGTACATGCTCTGCTAGGATCTACAGAGCTTGGGGTAATTCTGCTTATCATGACTCCAGAATTATGACTCCATTATTACTAAAGTCAGGAGAAGAAATAGCTGCAGCTTTTCCTTTCCCCATAGTGCAACGGTTGTTGGCAAATGCTGCCTTTTCCATGCTATGCTGGTTTTGGCTGGGATAGAGTTAATTTTCTTCATCGTAGCTAATATAGGACTATGTTTTGCATTTGTGCTGAAAACAGTGCTGATAACACAGGGATGTTTCTGTTACTGCTGAGCAGGGCTGGCACAGGGTCAAGGCCTTTTCTGCCTCTCACCCCACCCCACCAGTGAGGAGGCCGGGGGTGCACAAGAAGCTGGGAGGGGGCACAGCCAGGACAGCTGATCCCAACTGACCAAAGGGATATCCCATACCATATGACATCATGCTCAGCATATAAAGCTGGGGAAAGAAGAAGGAAGGTGCAGGCATTTGGAGTGATGGCATTTGTCTTCCCAAGTAACTGTTACGTGCAATGGAACCCTGCTCTCCTGGAGATGGCTGAACGCCTGCCTGCTGGTGGGAAGGAGTGAATTAATTCCTTGTTTGGCTTTGCTTACACATGCGGTTTTTGCTTTACCTATTAAACTGTCTTTATCTCAACCCATGAGTTTTCTCACTTTTACCCTTCTGATTCTCTCCCCCATCTCACTGGTGGGGGATTGAGTGAGTGGTTGTGTGGTGCTTGGTTGCGGCCAGGGTTAAACCTTGACACATGTGAGCAAAGGCATGGAAACTAAGGTCTATGTATTCTGTCATAGCATTATATTGCATATCAAGGCTTATACTGAGAAAGTAAGAACATGCACACTTGTAGAACAGGCATGATCCTCTCCAGAAAAAGGAAGGAGCATGTTTAGATAAAAATTCTGACTGCTAGCTGTAGTAACCAAGAAGGTTAAAAAAAAAGAAAACCCTGTGATTTTGACCAGATGTATCGGAGGCTTCTCTCATGACTCCACACAGTCATCTAGCCAGACCACATCTGCTGCTGCAACACACCATAGGACAGCAACCAAGTGGAAATGTGCATTGTTATAACATACAAGAATACAAAATAATGTTGGCTGCCAGAAGCATTGGACAACCCTGTGACCTAAATCAACTCAACCAGAATCCATTAAATGATTTAATTTTTGTCCATCCAGCTATTGATTGTACTCATAGTGCAAGAACAGCAGTGACAGCAACAGTACTAAGAGTCTGAACAGAATTATTAAAAGACACTGCTTGGCAAAGTGAATGGATGTCTGATAGGAAGGACTTAAAACAATAAATCTTTGACAGCGCTGATTCAGTCTTTGTGAAATGACTAACTGATTGCCAGAGACTTTTAATGTCAAAACATCAGATTGTGCAGGTGCCTGAAAATAAGCATGCATTGTAATACTGGTGTCTTTTTTTGTTTTTTTTTTTCCCAGCAGTGAAGAAATGCTTTCAGGTGTTACAAAAGAGGATGTGTGATATGAAAAATGGGGGTAACATAGACTACTGTTCAAAGGGGAATGCTAATGTTTTATTACGGGAATGATGATACACTCACTGTGCGTTTGTGGTGCAGTGGGTTTCTATACCCAGGTAGATGGCTAATTTATCTCTCTAACACATGGCCTATATCAATGGCACAACAGCCTACAAGCCACTCAGGTTTCTTCATAAAGGCACACAAATCTCTTTTCAGGAGTCTGGGGCATGGAAGGTGCATATATTTAGCTGCTGATGCCTTCACTTTTGTCTTGCAGACTTTATGGAGCATGAGGGCATGAGAGAGAGAGTTTGCCCCCTCCTGGTTTGCCAATGGCATCATAGGGTTTGCAGATACGGTCCAACTACCTTTAAGTGGAGCCTTGTTGGTAAGCAGAAGCAATGAGGTGAATAAAGCACATACTTGTGCCTAATTTCAGTCTAGACATGTAGATATGTAATTTCATGTGGCTGCCTTCATGATTCAGAGCATAGGTGAAGAGTGAAGATGAATAAATGGAAAATTTGAACTGATCAGAGTTGCTGTGTGTAGCCAGCGTAGCTCAACTGGCACAAAGCAAAGCTCAGGCAGTGCAGGGGGGTGCCCTGGCAGAAATAGCACTGCCTATGCTGTGGCCCCCCTCAGCTCCTCGCTTGTCCTTTCCTGTGCAGTAGCATTGCTCCTGCTGCTCCCTGGCACGTTTGTTGGAGCAGCCTCATCCTTGAGCAGCAGCAGCACTTGCACATGGGTGATACATCAAATCTGGTTGGTGCAGACTTTGGGGAAGAAGAGCTTAGGGCTGTATGCACCTGACTTTCTAAGCATGCAGTAAACTGTGCCAAAACTTCCTGCGGCACTAAGACTATCAGATCTCAAGAGCTTAGGTGCCTGTAAGGTGTTCAAGAGTCCTCTAGAAATATTGCAAAGCAGGCTTGCAAAAGGCATAAGCGAAATGAGCTGAAATCTAATTTCCAGCTTTTGTTAGGATATAAACAGGGGAATAAAAACAATCATGTTACTGTACAATGTGCCTTTGTCCTTAATGATCTGTACCAATGCATAAGAAACATGTACTTCACTGTCTTTGAGATGGATTCTTTGTACCAGACATTAATGAATTTCAGTGCAGGCTTACACAAAGAGCAGTGCTAGAGGCAGCCTGAGGGTTATAAGTGGGAGTGGGGAAGCCCAAGAAGGCATGGGACAAAAGAGGGAATTCATTTGGGAAAGGGCGAGGAGGTAGCTAGTTTTCCAAAGAGGCTCTTCATCAAGCTGAGAAAGACAGAATAGTAAGGCTATATTATAGTGAATACCAGTAGTAAAAGTAACAGGATTCTTTATGACCATGCTTGGACTTTCCCTTGTGCCAGCTTTCACTGCTCCTTGGTAGACTGTCTCTGTGGGACCATGAGGTCTTCTCAAGTCCCGATTTACTACAAGCATTTGGGGGAAAAATGCCAGCTGCATTCCTCAGAGGCAGAGGAGAGGAGCAGAGGAAAGAGACAAAGACAAGTTCACAGTTGACAGTGTCCCTCTGGACATCAGTTAGTAGCAATGCCAATGAAGTCTTGATTGGGCTTTAATTGTCAGTCTTTAAAGGACTCTTTTGTGGTATTGGGAAAACCACAAGACAGACCCCTCTCTCTTCCCTTATGTGCTGCAGTAGCAGGAGTGGAGGAAGGGAAGGAACATGTTCTTCCTTTTTTGGATCCCTTTTGCCACGTTCCGGAAACCATTAACACATGAGATGCAAACCCTTCCCTTCTTGATACCAGCCCTGTTGCATCAGATCCTGCTGCAGTAAGGATCATTTCTCTTGATCCTTGCAAGGTTCAAAGATTGTAAACAAAGGTTGATACTCCTTTTCTACCAAGAGAAGTCCCATGGGGCTGGATTACATTTTAGTGTACAAACCATAGCTATAGCACTAATGACTTTCTGTTTGAATCAACGTTGTTTCTTCAGGAGGCTTGAAAGGTTTTACACTGTATTTAGCATGCACAGTTGCCATGTAGAACACTGCTAGTGCTATTTTTATTCTTCTCTTTTGGAAGTATGACTTTACAATTTTGAATGCAGAAAGAAAATAAATGCTTCACCACAAGCTGTGTTTTACATTTTGCGTAACATCTTCTTCACAAATTTCATTAAGACATGTTTGTGAAAAAAAATCAAATGTCATGATCACTCCAAGGGAAATGCATAGTACTTACACATTACCTTAATTACAATTTATTTAAGGAAATATACAGGAAAAAAAATTCTGTGACTTGAAGTAAGCTCTTTGATCAGATGTTTCATTATCCACTCCCTCCACTGTACAGAAATAAGCCTTGCTGAATAGCCACATCTGGCTCTGATTGCATTTGCACAGCTATAGCAGTGTGTAAGTCTGGACCCAGACACCACAGAGCCTGCTGAAATCTTGGTAGTTAGACTAAGGGGAAAAAAACTTCTTTTTTTAATGTTGCAATACATAAAAGAAAAATCTTTGTTAGAGCAGAAAACAAATATGAAAATGAGAATTAAGACTGTGTTTAAAATGCAGGATTTAATGTGTCTAAGAGTTATTACAGAAACTCCTTCTGAAATCAATAGCAAGATTTAGCTGTAACTGTCTGCAGCATTCATGTTTGATCAGATGCTGAAGTGGAGCTGTGCCTATTGCAAATTATTCCTTTTATGCTCTGAAATTCAAGAAGATAAACTCTGTGACACAGAATAATATATGAATGTATGTTTTCTTCCATTGTTGGGGGGCTTCAAAGGAGCACAATACTGCACTGTGTAATCCTGAAATCCTTGTTTTAGTGAAAGCTGTTCTGCCCTCTCAAAGATGTGCTCTTGTTAAAAGCACAGAAGAGAATCACAGTCATGAGCTTATACATATACACACACACACATATACATGTATGTATATGGTTATCTATAGGAGGGCATTGGCTGTCATGGTAAATATACAATTTCAATCCTTTCCAACTCAGTTTTCATTATATAAAAACTCTGACAGCATGATAATGAGTGCCATCTCTGTTCTTTGCAAGATAAAAATCTCAGCATTTTACAGTGCCCAGTTCCTTGATGGCAATTACCTGTGATTTAGAGGAAATGAGCAATTCTACTGAACTTACTGTTTAAAATATTGTAGGTAGTGTGCAGTCCCTGTCTCAGGTGTATGAATAGGCTATGATATGTTATGTGGAAAGGTTGATGAAGAAAAGGTGAAGTCAGAAGTTGTATTCATCCCTATATGCAAAAACTGAACCCTTATATCTTGAAAAAGTGATCTTCCAGGTATACTGTCAACCCATGGAGAAAAGCATGACATGCTTTTGTAGCACATTCATACCTGGCACGTAGGAGGATATTAGAGCCCAAAAGCTAATAAATGGAATCATTTAATAGAGTAAGTGTAACATGTTTTTCTGTCTAATGTCACTTTAGCATTTAGAAACACAGGGATGGCAATCCCAGGTCAGATGGATGGTCCATCTGGTCTGGTTGCCCAGAAAAAGCTCAAAAAGTCAGTGAAGCAAAAATACCTGCTTCTGGAGAATTTCCTCCTTGATTCCTTTACCACCTTTTGCCCTTGCATGTATTTGCTCCTGTTCCTTCCAAAATCCTCTGCATGTGCTTGCTCCAGCTGCTTCCTGAAGGTAGAATCAAGTACACCCTTGTGGGTGAGACTGGTGACAACCTGAGATGGCACGCATCCTGGGGGCAAGGGTGCTGGGGATCTCCTTCAGCATAGCAAGTTCTAGGAGCCCAAGTATGGCCAACAGATTTGATGTCAGTTGACATTTTCAATTAGACTGTTGAAAGGCAATGGAGTTATCTGCAAAGCAGACATGGGCATGGGCCATGGCTGGAGGGGAGGATGTGCTGGGCTCACGGATGCTCCAGGCTCTACTGTTTCACCTTATTGGAACTGCAAGCATTGTCATTATCTGTGGAAACGTATAATCCCTCCCTGAATCTCAATTTATTCTTGGTGTCCAGTGATCTCCTTTAGCAATAAATTCTACAGGTTATTTATGTACTTTGATATCTGTTATATATTCATGGTGTATTTCTGAACCTGTCATTGAGTATCATTTGGTTTCTCTTTTAAGAAGGATAAATAAGAACTCTTCTTTCTTCACTCCTACTATCATTTTTTTTATACACTTACAGTCCCTTCTGTAAGACTATTCCAGTCTGTGGAATTCAGTGCCAGACTCTCAGCAATGCAAATGATGTGAACTTTAAAGAAAGATCAAGTAGGGGATATTGTGAATATAGGCTGCACATCAACCTAAGACACCCACAGCACTTTTTGTAAAGCTAAACAGGAACACTAAGGATGTGTAATATGTTCCTCCTCCTTTTTTCTTCTCCACCTCCACTAAGAACTTTGGGAGGAATGAGAATCATTGAACAGCCAAAACCACCAAACACTGTTGCAGTTCAGGATATCACCTTCTGCCTGTGAAATTCCCTGAAAGAAGTTTCATTTCTGAATCACCAGTTGGGAAGAAGCCAAAGTGATAGAATTTAGCACTAATGTTTAACTAAAAGATCTCTCCATGCTCAAATAGTTAGAAACAGCAATATTTATGTCCCTAATGTGTCAATATGAAATGAATATACGAACTGAAAAGTGGTGTTTTGTCAAAAAAAAAAAAAGAAAAAAGTCTGCATGTTCTCAGGATGGACTTTGGTTTCAGAATTGAGCTTTGTGCCTTGCTTTGCCCTTGGTCTGTCTAACTTCTTAGGCTCAGTCATTTCATATCTCTGTGTCTCAGCTCCTTAGCCTACTCTTCTCGCACTGGCAGTGTGTGCTGTGGCAAGGTGAGGTATCTGTCACGTGTGTGTACGTATGAAGTCAGAGCTTGACATTGGGCACTAGAATACAATGGTGTATATATTGTCTGAATGTTCTGCACAATCCCAAATCTTCAGGTGTTGACTCTGATGCTAGGAAACCACAAGGTTTTCTGTGACTACTCAAATATTTTGAGGTTCTTTTTTCTTTTGGGTGTGTTCACTTTGGTTTTTTTTTTTGGTTTGGGTTTTTTTTTTTGTCCTTTCCTCCCAAAGTAAGAAGATTAGAAAAATACTTAAGAAAATCTGGGATACCCACAGATTTAATTGTTAAGGATGTAACATAAACCCCAAATATTGCAATAAAGTTGTGAGAGTTGCAAACACTGCATCTAATTAAGATCATACTAAACAGTAGGAATTGAGAGGCCTGGCATTAAGGGAATGATCATGAACAAACACACACTTGCTTTCCAGATGGTTCACCAACACTTAAACATATCACAGGGGAGGGGGTGAGGACTACCTAGTTAAAGTTTTCACAGTTGTTTGAAGAAAAGTGCTAATTAACTTTTAAACTTTATTATGTAATTAAGTCCTCCAGATCTCATCTAGTTTGGCACCTCGTTACTAACTCCAAATTCAGCCCAGTTTCAGTGGAAGGTTTATGTACCTTTCAAGTGCTATTAGGTAATTTGCAGTTAGCAAAAGTTTCTTCATCCCATTGCAAAAAGGAAAGATGAAGAGTGAGGAAAAGCCTCTGTCAGCTAAAATATCTGCCTTTTGTAGACTCTGAGGCCAGAAGAGACCATTCAGAGGAGGTAGTCTGACCTTTTGCATAACATAGGGCAAAAAACCTCCACAAGTAATTTCTGCTTGAACTGCAGCATGCTCCCCACTCTCATTAGCGATGTCTCTTCCTAATTATTATAAGAAATGCTTTTATACTAATGAAGTTATTTATATAGGTTGTAAATATTCAGTATTTAACAGGTTATAAAATATGATGCCAGCTTTGAACAATTTACAGTCTAACCTTTCTCTACTATGTTGTCTGACATTCTCTGGACTCTTTTCTGCATTAATTTTTATTTAATGAATAACATTTGGCAACAGACTGTGTCTCTTTTTCCTCATTTTTCTTGCTTTTTTTTTTTTCCTTTTTCCAAGCTGTCTGGGCTCATCTAGTGGTTTTTTTTTTTTTCATTGTTTTTTTTTGGGGGGGAGGTTTTTGTTTGGTTTATTTTGGTTTTTTAATATTATAAATTTTATTATTTATAATTTATTCTTCCTTAATTTTAAAATGATTTTGCCTTATAATAAGACTCACCTGGGACAATGAACCAAACAACTCAGAGCTCTCTCACTTAAAAAGAGAAGAAAAGCTCAGCATTTACTCTCCAGGCAGATTTCCTGGAGCTTGTCCAGCTCTAGCTTAAATTATCTTCATGAGGCTGTTGTTAGCAGTTGCACTGTTGCATTATGCATGATTACTCACTGTTCCTAGTATGGACAAACCACACAGTGTTTGGTTAGTGGTTTTCAATTTTATGCTAAGTCGTACAATTTGTTGGTGTTATTTAAGTTAATATGCTATTATTTTGCATATTTATAACTCTCCCATTACAGTTTTATTAATAATGATGTCATGTTTGGTAGCAAGGATCAATAAGAGTTCTAGTGTGTAATGTTTACATATTTACATTATTACAGTATAATAAGTCTCTTAGGCAGTCCTCTGCATTGGAATCACTTTATAGATGCATCTTTCAGGTAATTTCATGCCTACAGTGGCTGCTTGAATAGCAGCGATACACTGTGCTGAGATGAAATCTAGCCTGCAACTAGTGTATAGGTATCACAACAGGCAATCTATCTTCAATGTCTGCATCAGAAAATAAATGGTGATGCATTACATCCATTTCCACTTCCACTGGATGGATTCTCTTTTACCTACTGTGTTGCTTTTGCCCTTCCACAAGTGGTATTTTCTTTAGCATAACTCTGAAGAGCACTTCTGCACTCTCTCCCCCAGTCATCCCTTCTAGAGAGATCTGTTGAGCTTGTGGATGCGTACAGCACCTCTTGGAGGAAAAACTTCAGTTATAAAATTTCCTTTTCTACTACCCAGGTGCTTTGTTTACCTCCCTTTGCGCTGGCAGAAGGTTTCTTTAGCTGGTGCTATACCCTGCAAAACAGCAGCAATACCATGAGGAAAATAAATGTTGCCCCTGTTAGCGAGTAAACCACTTGTCTGATCCTTTCGCATACCAGAAGGCTCATCCGTGACCCTGACCCAGCGGTTGAAGTAAGGGGTTGCACACCAGCAGCTGTCTGTTATGACCGAGACCCTTTGGGCAAAAAGGTGCTTGCCTATCTCCCACCTTGCTGCTTATTCTTGCTAATAATAGTGATCACTGTAGTGTGAATGAGTATCGCTGACTAATTACATAGAGCTAGATTACGTCCTGTTAATTCCTTAATGAGTGCAAGAATCACTCCCTCTCGCCTGTTCATCTGCCTGTGTGTTTGTGCAGGAGCTTGCAAAAGTGCAGTGGTGCATTGGAGTGTGCAGAGACCTTTCCTGCAGTGCTGGCTAGCTGAAGGTGGCCAGGAAAAGCTGGAGTCACCTCTTCTTCGATGGTTCTCCATCCTGTCCTTTCACCACAGGCACATCCTGCCCCCCTGACCCAAACTAGTGCCTCCAGAACGAGAGTCCAGCAGGTATGTTCCTTCACATTCTAGAGAGGATACACACCGGTACGCTGTGAAGGCTGCAACAGTGTCAAAAGATCACGCAATATAGATGACTGGCATTGCCAAATCAAGTGTCAGACAGTGGCAAATATTACAGGAAGCAGAGCAAGGTTGTAAAAGAAAAAAAAAAAGACTGAAACCACTCAAATGTGATTGAAAAAAGCAAATTGGGAAAAAGTATTTTATTTAATGCTGCAGAATAACAAGTCAATAAGAATAACATTTCACAAAATTTCACTCTTGTATTCCTTCAAAGGCATCTTGCTGGCTCACAATGGACTCCTCTGTGAAAGTGTTCCTGTTTTATGATGTTTTACCTCAAAGGAAGAAATGTTATAGAGGATGTTCTTACTCAGACCCCAGAGTAGAGGTGAAAAGCTGGAGCATGGACAATTTATCTGACCAGAAAGACTATCCTCTTTTCACTCAATTTGTGCTTACGGCATTAGGCTAAGGTGTGGCCACCATTCCCCAACAATGTCATTTCAGAGTGTTGTATCCATTGTTTATGAAATGCTGTGGTATCTTTCAGGCTTCAAATACATAAAAACAGGTTACTAATTTTTAGCTTCATTTGGTGCTGCTGAGGAGCAAAGAAGTTTATCATTTGTCTCTGTACCTTTCTGCTCTTAATTAGTGTACTACAGGTTCATTTTTCTCTGTTAGTGTGATTTAGGTAGCACAGCACCTCGTATTCATACCAGTATCCTAAGTATAAGGGTCTTTACAGAGCAGCACGTCACACTTGAGTCTGGTGTGTGAATATGGTCTTGAGTTAGCTTCATTAGAACCAACAAAGCTGCAGCTGTTTGCACCTTTGCTGAAGTTACCAGTTCCATAATCATGTGCACTAATTGTTATAACACTAAAGTCGTACGAAGAACTTAAATAAACAGTGTTCTTCCAATACCTAACCATGTGTATGCCTGAAGTCTCTGTTAAAGCATTTTCAGTACTGTATTTCTGTTGTGGCTAGTACGCTCCACTCACAGAAGAATACCTACACATAAGCAGCCGTGACATACTTTAGTAGGTAAAAATAATACATATTGTTTTGCATTCAGATGGTCAAAGACAAAGCAAAAAGCCTTAGACTATGCATAGAGATGAAAACCCCTGCTCTCTGCATTCTCTGCAGTTCAGAAATACACTTGCAGTGCCCAGGAGATGTGTACAAGTGAGCACCAGAGGCACATAGAGAGCCAGTTTCTGATTCTGATGAGGCCAAATGTCATTCTTATGTATTCAGCCTCTGAGACTCTCTATAAAACCAGGAGACACTGATTCTTTTCTTATTTTGTTCATGGACCATAAGAGAAGCTTATGAAAATGTCAAGTTCAGATCACCAAAAAATGAAATATTCTGTTTATCCTCATTTTGGCCTCATCCACACACTTTTACTCTGTTTGTATCTCCATCTACGTGGAAATTTTTTTCCTCATATTGCCATAGAGTGCAATTCAAAATGAGAAAAATGTCTAGAATACTGTTCAAAAACTTGTGCACAGAAACATGCATATAAAAATTCATACTTGTTTTATCATCCATATTATAACCTCAGAGATTGTAAACTAAGTACGTTATTCTCAGAAAAATCAGTTTACATGTCTGATTCTCCTATCTTTTGCACCAGATCTATTTTGTTTTATCTGAGTTGTCTTGACTAGGACATGACTGATGCAACAGAATGTGAAATCCAGTCAGTCAAACACACAAATACCCACTTTGGAAAGCCATTGTAGCAGCTGTGTGTTAAAATTAGGAACTTCAGTACTGTGGCATTTTTTTGTGTGAGCAATTGGATGACTGACCTTTTAAAAATATGAGGCTCAGGTTAGCCCATTGCCTTCATCCTGCTTGTGAGACAGAGGTTACTGCTTAAAGTGTATTTATGAATGTCCTGAAATACTCATCTTTCTCATCCTTCTTACTGTTGCCAGATCCCTCTCTACTTGGCTGTCCATCACAATCAGTGCAAGCTGGTATCACAGTGCAACTTTGGGGCTTGTGTTCCTGAAGACTCATCCTCTAGGGCTCCCACTATACTGGAGAGGATACTTTGCAGTCTGGACCACAGTGTCCAGACAGCTTACTGGTGTCCTGTTTATCCTAAATAAGGCCCCCACGGTAATTATATTCACACTGGGACATTTGGATAAAATGACACGTTTTTAGAGACAAGTCCTGGGCTTCTTCACAAATTTACTTTGGAACCTACAGAAATACAAATAGTTGTTTTTATTTTAATACTATACAGACACACACAAATAGATATATATTACATATATGTGCACATCTATATATTCACAATATCTATTATACATAAAATATATACACTTGCTGGTTCAAGTTCATATTTGCTGCATGGTCAAGTATCTGGTTAACAACAGAAAATATAGAGTGACATAATTTCTGTCTACTATTTCAGAAACACTTCAAGACAGTAATTTTTAATCTTTTTTTCTTTTGGGGGGATGGGGTGGGGTGAGGTGGGGTGTGTCATTATACTGTATGCAATGAAACGCCTTCTGGTTTAACCAGATTAACAAAACTGAGGCCACAGTATCTCCCAGGATGATACTTAACACAAATATTATTGAACATAACAGGGGATGGATAAGAATCAATCTCACAAAGTTCACAGATTATTACTTTTTTTTTTTTTTTTCTGAATTAAAATACCTTGTTGGTTTTAGAGGAACAGAGACAATTTCTGATGGATAGCACAGTGGTGTTTGACAGAAAAAACCTGTATAGGTGTTGAACTCTTCCCTCACCTTTCTCAATCACTAGGAAACAAATTGGAAAAGTGGAATAGCGAGGTCAGGTCAGGTGAGTGCATACTTAAACATTTCATAGGGAGCAAGGTGCAGAGCAGTGACCTGCTCTCATGTTCAATTAATTCAGAGACAGCTGTCATTTACCTTTTGATGGAAGATGGAGGTTGAAATGCTTGACACAATGTATCAGGCCTAATATGGAAAGATAAGAGCAATGTGGGCTCAGTTCTGTAAAAGTGAGTTACTGTGCAAAGAGGTTTCATAATTCCCCTACTGACATTTAACAGAGAACTTTGGCCGCGTTTCAGCAAATACAAATTGCCCAGTTATAGTTAAAAAAAAAAAAAAAAAAAGTCAAAGTATTGTATGGGGAATTAACCACATAATTTCTTTTAAAGACTATATGAATTGCATGGCTAAATCCTTGTGAAGCTCTTCAAATGCTTAAGAGCTGTATGTCCATAAAAGGGTCTTAAAAATAGCTTTTGAAATGCAGGTAGGTAGGCAAAAAGTTAAATTGGTGGGGAAGAACTCTTTTTTGCCTGTGGAAAAACTGACTACAAGATGACAACTCAGACATACCTGCTTCTTTAGTTGTCAAAGTATTAACATCTGCAAGTCAATTTGGTAGGAAATGCCATTAAAAAGATAAAAGAGAGCAAAACCAAAAACAATTTCGCTAAAGACTCACTCAATAGTGCTGTAGATCCAAGAGAATAAAAGTGCTTTCTTTAAAAAAAAAGTGTGTGTGTAGTTGACAGTAAGACACAAAAGTAAACCTATAAAAATCACATTTAATACAAGAAATTATACTATATGCAATAGAAATAACAGAGAAATCAGCATAGCATGCTGCTGACTCAAGAAGAGATCTATGTGGCAAGCGGTTTAGGAGCTACTGAGCTGATGCTTGTACAACCCTATATCTCACCCATTCCCTGTTTTAAGGATGAAAAGGACTTTCCACCACCTCTGACAATTCAGGTGGGACTATTAGGGTGAATGGAGTTAAATCCAGTTGGTGGCTAGTCACAAGTGCTGCTCCCCAGGGCTCAGTGTTGGGGCCAGATCTGTTTAATATCTTCATCAATGATCTGGATGAGGGGATCGAGCACACCCTCAGCAAGTTTGCAGATGACACTAAGCTGAGTGGGAATGTTAATCTGCTTGAGGGTAGGAAGGCTCTGCAGAGGGACCTGGGCAGGCTGGATTGATGGGCTGTGGCCAACCGTATGAGGTTCAACAACGCCAAGTGCCAGGTCCTGTACTTCGGTCGCAACAACCCCACACAATGCTACAGGCTTGGGGAAGCGTGGCTTGAAAGCTTCTTGGCAGAGAGTGATCTGGGGGTACTGGTTGACAGCTGACTGAATATGAGCCAGAAGAGTGCCCAGGTGGCCAAGAGGGCCAACAGCATCCTGGCTTATATCAGAAACAGCGTGGCCAGCAGGAGTAGGAAAGCGATCATCCCCCTGTACTTGGCACTGGTGAGGCCACACCTTGAATCTTGGGTTCAGGAAAGACATTGAGGCACTGGAGCGTGTCCAGAGGAGGGCAAGGAAGCTGGTGAGGGGTCTGGAGCACAAGTCTTATGGGGAGCGGCTGAAGGAACTGGGGTTGTTTAGCCTTGAGAAGAGGAGGCTGACGGGAGGCCTTATTGCCTTCTACAGCTACCTGAAAGGAAGGTGTAGCCAGGTGGGTGTTGGTCTCTTCTCCCTGTAACAAGTGACAGGATGAGAGGAAATGGCCTCAAGTTGTGCCAGGGAGGTTTAGTTTGGGTATTAGGAAGAATTTTTTTCACCGAAAGGGTTGTCAAGCATTGGAACAGGCTGCCCAGGGAAGTGGTTGAGTCCCCATCCCTGGTGGTATTTAAAAGACAGGTAGGCAAGGTGCTTAGGGACATGGTTTAGTGGTAGAATGGCAGTGTTAAGTATGTGGTTGCAACCACTGATCTTAAAGGTTTTTTCCAACCTAAATGATTCTGTGATTCCATGGTTAAGGGTACTGGGGTTAGGCGTGTTATTCACGCTTCTGCACACTCAGACTTCACAGGTCACAGCTCTATGAAGACAGTATCTCACTGACACCTCTATCCTTCTATTTACAGTAGTGATCATCTTACCCTTCCTCGTACGTATGAACAAATAATATTAACTGCTTGGAAAAGTGGTGTTGGGAAGATGTGTATGTGCCTTTGCACAATTTATAGGTAATAGCAAACAGGCCAAAGCACCACCCTGTATTTCACAGAGGAACCCCCAGGGACCCGTGGTCTCACTGATCTGATTTTGGGAATCACAACTTTAAATTTACAGAGCAACACTTTGGTCTCAGTAATCTGTAGTGATACAGAGAATAGGTGAGTCCAGATTTTCAGCAGTCAATATAAATTATGAATTACTGGTCCTAACTCCTCCTGCTCATGACTCACAGTTACAGTTTGTCCAGCCTCATGTGGGGCATCTATTCTAGTCATGTCATCTTGATGAAGGCCTGAATGTAAATTTGGAATTGCTGCTTCTTGAACTGAAAAGCTCTCAAGGTCTAGATATTTTCTTCCAGTCCTCTCTCAGACAGGGGAGCAGGAGCAGCAGAAATTGCTGACATACTTTCAGTTCAGCTTCTCATGACTTTTAGAAACTTATTCTGTCATAGAAGAAGACTTTTGTGCTTGCCATTGCCTAAATGTTGTTGTTGCTGTGTGATTTTTTTAACTTTTCTTGAGTGTAACCATTTTTGAGTCTGAAGAAAATAGAGGTAAAACATTTTTCCCTTGATAAAGAAAAATCACTTAAAATATTTTCCTGCCAAAGCAAGAAGAAAATGAGGGCTGAAAACAAAAGAAAAGCTCTGTATCAAGAATTGCTTTTACTGGAAAAGAGAAAAGTGGTTTTAATTGGTTCAAGTTACCTATCTTTTTTTTTTTTTTTTTTTTTTTAAATAAATACCAAGGATTAATGTTTGGTTGGCTTTCTGAAAATTCTTCCCCTTTGGCTTTTTTTTTTTTTTTTTTAAGTATTTTGAAATACATTGTTTCAAAATACTAGGGACATCAAGTGCTGTGGTAAAATCTCCTGTGACTCTTGTAAGATGTCAAGGAGCTGTGAGAGAGCTTCGGTATACTCTTAGGAAAAAAAAAACCAAACACCTGTATGATTCAATATCACATTATTTGAGGAATGTGTCTTAGGGATTTTGATGGGACTCGATGAAATATGATGTTACTTGGAGTAAGCAAGATAAATGAATCTGCCCATAACAGCTATTTCCCTTCAGCTGCAAAAAGTCCTGCATGGGGGATTCAGATTTTATGAGCTGTTTTCAGATAGGAAAGTAATGGAAGGTGCTGAGAGGGATGTGAGGGGCAAGGAGCCTCCTTTTCCCTGGGCTCTGCACCTCATGTGCTAATGCTGTTATTCTACTCACGCAAAAGAAAGGAATCTGTGTTTATATATTTCAAAGACACTGGCAGCACCCTAAAACAATTAAGAAGGGAGAAACGAGAGATGTTCCTTGTGTTCATTGCCATGGCTCAGTCACACTGGGTTGCAGCACAGGGTCCCGGTGCATTTGAGGGATGTGGCAGCAGGCATGGTGTTAGGTGCCTGGAAGGGGCTGGACAGGCTGCTGCCGGGTACCCTTCCAGGAGGTCTGGTCCTCTGCGCAGCAGAGATGCCTTAGTGGTGTCACTGGACCTCCCTGTCTCTCAGGGCATCGGCCTGACTCTCCTCACCCCCAAAGCAGCTGCTGCCAGAGGTGGGCAGCGTTTTGCGACAGTCTGCTCAGTGATTCTGCGTTTATTTTTAACATGCCTCTGCAAAGCAAAGGCAGCTCTGCTCTTGACATCGCTCCAGTGCAGTTTGATGTGCTGAGCCAACCTGGTGTTTTAATTCAAATTTCATCTGAGATTTCCTTTATCCTTCTGTTCTTAAGGAAAATAATCACCATCTTTAGGGTTCCTTTACACTTCTTGAGGACATAGATCAAGGCTACGGAGACAACAGTTTTCTTAAATAAAAATAAAGTGAAAGTGTAAAAATCAAATTAAAAATAAAGTGAAACATGTAGATTTTCTCATAACAAACTTAAACCCTTTATGTAGATCAAGGTCATGATGTCTAAATAAGTGGGGTATATCTTTCTTAGGTTCACTCCACAGAAAAAAGTAGGAGCTTCCTACCCCACTGTGAGCGGGAAGGGACTGCAGTGAGTAGGAAGTTACCAACTGAGCTGATGCAGAGGAGGTGGCATGCGTCCCACATTGTAAGGCTGGAGCAGATTGTGGCCTTCCTGTTCTAAGGGAGAAGTAATTCCTTCGCAAGTATATTTGTTGGATAGTAGCAAAACCTTTATCTAGAGGCATAATCTGTTCCTTACGGCTTCTACTGAATTCAATTAGAGATGGGTTGTTGTTTTTTTCTGTCTGAATTCCTAAAGCAAGCACTAAATAATGATCCAAGATTACCTTTAGACTGGGGGTTTGAAAGCATTCCTTACTCCACTTTGCTAAAATAGGATTGGCATCTAGCATGGGTTATATACAATAGCTCTGAAATGTTTATAGATTGGGTAGAGGGATATGACCTTGCCCTCCCCTTCCCCATACTTCTCTATTTCTCACTGCAAGAACAGGTTTTTTTGTTTCAGACTGTTCAGGTTTAAGGAAACCACTAATTTATATAGGGCAAGCTCAGAGGCTTAGCATAATCATTCCCAGAGTAACACGACTGTTTCCATTAGCATAATTATGCCCATACTCATTACATAATTCATATTCTTATAAATTTTTTTTAGGAGTCACAATTCCCCACTTTATTAGATTTGTGTTTCCTGAAGAATTGTTTGATTTTTTTAATCACCCCTTATTTTTCCATTTAACTTTCAGAGGTGAAATGGGAAGTTTGGTTTCTTTCTGAGTAACTTCCCCTAGCCGAGACTGTGACCTGAGTCACTATAAGTTAAGTGAGGAGAAACTAGAACTGAAGCCTATGTCTCTTAAAAGCCATGCCCACATGATTTTCCTATCACATTTGCCTCTCATTTTTGGTTCCTAACAGATAGGGCTAGATTTGCATTCTGATGTGTACTCTCTGCACTCTCACTGTTTCCTTCTAGTTGTTAAGGGATCATATCCCTACACCTTCCTGTCTGTCCTAGTTTCAGCTGCGATAGAGTTAATATTCTTCTTAGTAGCCGGTATAGTGCTGTGTTTTGGATTTAGTATGAGAATAATGTTGATAACACAGTAATGCTTTAGTTGTTTCTAAGCAGTGCTACACTAAATCAAGGACTTTTCAGTTTCTTGTGCTCTACCAACTGAGAAGGCTGGAGATGCACAAGATGGGAGGAGGCACAGCCAGGACAGCTGACCCAAACTGGCCAAAGGAATATTTCATACCATATAATGTCAGTGGCATCACGGCAGGGTTAGATTAATGGTTGGAATTGATGATCTTAAAGGTCTTTTCCAGCCTAAACAACTCTATGATTCTATGTCATGCTCAATATATAAACTAGGGGAAAGCTGGCCAGTGGGCCGCTGCTTGGGGACTGGCTGGGCATTGGTCGGTGGGTAGTGAGCAATTACATTGCACATCACTTGCTTAGTATTTTATTATTATTATTATTATATTGCTATTATTAAATTGTTATTATCTCAAACCACAGGTTTTCTCTCTTTTACTCTTCCAGTTCTCTCCCACCATCCCACCAGGACGGGAGGGAGTGAGCAAATGGCTGTGTGGTGCTCAGTTGCTGGCTGGGGTTAAACCAAGACACTGACTGAATCAGGAAATACATATTATTTCAGTCTCAAATGCTGCAATGTGGGTGAGTGCATATAGACCTAAACAGAAGTTGAATGGACCATTTAGCAGGCAGCAGTTTCCTGTATCCAACTGCTTACACACAGAAACCCAGTAGGGCTTAGCTGACACAAACTATGATAGGTTTCTTCAGGCTTAAAGAGGTTGCCATATCCTATTTTAGAACAGCTGCTACATAAATCTTGGTCATATGGCAGCCTTTAGAAAACTGTCCTGTAAGGGAAAACCCCCCATATTTTAGAAGTCTCTCATAAATATATATATATATATATATATATATATATACACACACACACACACACACATGTGTATGAAATCATTAGACCTTTCAGGATGTTTTCTCCAAAGAAATTCTCTTGATTTACATGCCAATGAAAATCCTGTGTCTGAAGAAACAAAGTTAAACAATATGATTATATTTCTTACACCCAGGAATGGATTTTTAAGGGTGAGGGATGGAGAAGGGAGACAATGGAAATGCAAAGCTGCAGTATTTCTTCAATTCCTTCTTACTTGTGGGGAACTGATCCCAGGAAAACAACATCCCACCTTCTGTATTCCATATGCAAAATACTATTATGTTTGCAGCTTTGTGTCAGTGAAATATCTTTTCCCCAGTGCTAGCACATTTCTGTGTGTTGCTCTTGTTTTTATGGACAGAGGTGTGACAGAGTTTTCACCTTTCCAGTTAGAATAGTGCAAGTTTTCTGGCAGTTCCCTGGTTAGAAGTGGCTGGGAACTGGATTCTTCTGCTCAGTGTGACTCTCCAAGTGTGTTTTTTGGTCATAGTCACCAGAAGCTGTGAACATTGTCTGGAGGACTGGCCTCCACTCAGTCTCAGGAAGCCCTCATTAATACTCACTGCTGCTGAATGACTGGCAACACTCAACCACAAGGAGAGAATGAAGGTTCACAGTGTCTAACTTCAGACGTCTAAATTAGGTTGGAAATGTATACTCCATACAAAGGGATTCCTTCAGCTGGAGCTCTGAATTAACTAACTGAAAGGCGTAGACTTAGGTGGAATGGTTATTCTCCTTTGCCAAAACAATTGTTATCCCTACCTCAGTTGGTGAAAGTCCAAATAGTTGCACTGAAGCCAAGGAATCTTTACACCATCTTTACCATTGCACAACTTCTTGTGTCCCTTTTTCCAACATGTTTGAAAAGCAGAAATACACCCACAGGGGCAAGAAGTGGCTTTATCAGAAAGGTCACTGTTTATTCCAGCTCAGCATGGCAAGTTGCTGTACAGATGTCTTTGAAGGGTTGGGTTTGGAGCTTCAAACTGTTTCATCATCCAGCCACTTATGCTTTTCTCAGAATTTTTTTAAGTCTGTGAATGTATAATTTATGATGCTTCCCTCTGTCTTGTGACGATGAATGCCAGTTGGCTTCTTGAAGCACAAACTTATCCTTTGAGCAGCACCTAACTGAAGAGCTCACTTAAACTACAGTCATCCTCCATCCTGCCTTCAGGATCCACAAACCTGATGGCTTCAAGCACCTGCAAAGATTTCCCTCATAGTGAATTTTGGTGAAATACAATCCTAGTGAAGCTGCTGATCTCTCTTTGAGTCCTTAAACTTTCTTACTATATGAGGTACTTCCTCCTGGCAATGCCATTTTGCTGATGCTATCTTTTTCTTTGACATTCAGGCTGGCTAGAATTCTTATCCATCAGAGCTAAACAGAGTTCATACATTGCAGCTGGAGTTACAATGCCTGGTTTTGTTCTTTGTTTCATTTCTTTCTGCCACCAGCACAGCTATAAATCTGTATGATCTTTCCAGTCTCATCAGAAGGCCCTTCCCATGTAAAAAATGGGCATGAGAAGGTCCCTGTATCGGGACATTCATGGCTTTAAAAAAATCCTGTACTGGGAATGAGGTGACTGCTACTCCATGAGAAATGGCTCAAAGGTATGGCCTTGTTAACTCCTTTGTATTACCTAAGCTTAACCAAGGTTGGGAATGTAGTCCTTCTAAGGTCCCTTCTACTGTCAGTTGAATAGAAACAGTCTGTTAGATAATGATGTACTCCACCCAAAGTCTGGGGTTACATCTTTGTCCCTTCATTGATGATAAGAGAGAATACAGTTGTTTCAGTTAAGTGAGATGACTCTAGGTCTGAGTATCAAGAATAAAATAAAAATTTGCTGAAGAACTAATACCTTTCACTGACTCACTGACTCAATACTGCATCTCAAAAAGGACATTCAGTTTGTATGCTTGTTTCTTCTCTCTTTTTTTTTATTCATGATTTTTTTCAAATAAACCCAAGAGTGCAATGGCTTATGCATTATTCTCCCGTTGGAAAAAGAAATAATTACTGATTTGTTTGTCTTTATTTACTGCTATATGGATGTTCAGGATGAGATACATTTTGATTTTTGAATGTTCTTTATGTTGAGGAGTATATTAGGAGTGGTGTTCTCCACAGAATCAAAGAATAACTTAGGTTGGACTAGAAGTCACCTATCCCAAATGTTTGCTCAAAGCAACTCCAGTCAGATCAGGTACTCAGGGTCATGTCTAGTCAGGTTTTGAACATCTCCAAGGATGGAAATTCCACAGTATTTCTGTGCAACTTGTTCCAGTGTTTGACCACCCTCTTGTTTTGTTTTGGTTTTTTTCCCCTTATACCAAATAGGAATTCCTCATGTTCCAGCTTATGTCTGTTGCCTTTCATCCTGTCCAGAGAAGCTGTGGGTGCCCCATCCCTGAAAGTGTTCAAGGTCAGGTTGGATGGGGCTTTGAGCAACCTGTTCTAGTGAAAGATGTCCCTGCCCATGGCCAGAGGTGGTTGGGCTAGATGATCTTTAAATGTCCCTTACAATCCTTCTATACCATTCTGTGATTCTATGATTCTCTGTGCAACTCTGAGAAGGGCCCATCTTAGTCAACTGTAACATTGTCGTACATAACAATAAGGTGTCTCCCTACCCTTCCCTTCTTCAAGCTGGACAAACTCTGCTCTCCTAGCAGAGACACTGCACACTGTGGGCTCCAGCCTCCAACCACCTTGGTGCTCCTCTGATGGACTTGCTCCAAGTCTGTGGACAAATGTCTGTCTTGTACTGTGGAGCTCAAAACTGGACATAGCCGCCCAGTACCCCCTGGTCCTTTTTTGTAAGGCTGCTTTTCAGCCAGTTGGACCTCTCTGCCTGTACTGATGCACGGGGTTATATCACCCCAATAGAAGGACTTGGCATTTAATTTTAGTCATCTCAATCAGGTTCCCATCAGCCCGTTTTTCCAGCCTGCATATATCCCTTTCAATAACAACACTGTCCTTTGGGGATTTACCAGTTTGATATTGCCCAGAAACTTGCTGAGAGTGTATTCTGTCCCATCATCCAATGTCATTAATAAAGACACTGAATAATACTGGGACTTGTATTAATCCCAGAAGGACACCACTGGTAACTGACTGCCAGTTGGACTTCATACTGCTTTGTACCACACTTTGAGCCCAATGATCCAGCCAACTTGCCATCTATGCTTTTGTCCACTTTCCCAGTCTCTTCCTGAGACCATCTACCTGGAAAAAATATTTTGCACTGGTAAAGGAATGTCTCTGCTTTGGTCATTCAAAAACTTTATGTACAGTTAAAAAATATATTTTACTACTGTTTCATGTAAAATTAAATAAAAATCAGCATCTGAAATGTTTTTCTTTTGGAGTATTAGTATCTTTGATGCAAAGGGCCCATTTTGAGATATATATATATATATATATATATATATATGGTTTAACATTTCATTCAAACCCACCATGGGAAGTAGATAAAGTTGAAAAGTACATGGGTTAAGCTTATTTTATTTTATTTTAAAGTTATATATTTTTTTCATGCACATCTTGTAACAACATGTGCCATCTCCTGGGTTAAACTTATTTGAGATCTTTGGATGAAAGGTGTTCAGAAGCAGCAATGACCTGTTGCCAGCATGATGAAGAAAATTATTTTTTTTCCTATATTATTCTAATACTTCTTTAACAGAGAGAAAAGAACCCAACAACAAATAACTGGACTCCTGAAACTCTACTACTGAAACTCCTCTACTCTCTCTCTTACTTTCTTTTCTGTGACAAGTGCACTTTAAAGAAACAAAAGAACATGAGCTACTTTCCCATCCATTTAGCTGTGAATGAGTCCCATGACATATGAGTACCCTAGGGAGACTCTGGAGAGTGCCCTCTGTGACTTCCCTGATGACTTCACTTTTATTATTGCATAGCAGGGCTATAATGACAGAGTGACTGAGTATAGCACACAACAAATTCTTTACTCCCCATGCATATTGAGACAAGGTGTGCTATAACTCTGTTATGTATGAGATATTGCTTGCCTGTGGCAATGCCAAGCTACCTCCTTGGACTCCAGGCCTCTTATCAAGTAACAGTGCAAGTAACCCCTTTTTGGTCAGTGAAATTAATAAGTAAAATTCAGCCTACATAGAAGTAAGTGCTTGCAGCATCGGAGCCTGACTCTGTGGAATTTGCAAGGAAGCACTTGTTGACAAAGGTATAGTTCGTCTGGTACCTGGTTAGGTCAAGGCTAAGCCATGTTGTTATTTGAGCACATTTTGATCACTGCCACGTGCACAAGGAGATATGTGGTGGTGTTGTATGCATGTTTATCATAACCTGACAAAGAAAGTGTCACCCATTAATCAGCAAAATAGAGACTGCCATGCTGAAACAGTTCAGATGTCCTTGTCCCATGTCCATGTCTTGTGTACGTTAATTCCAGTTGCTTTGGAGGAAAGTGAAAGTAACTTTGCAGAACAGTTATGCCATACATTGGCCTAGGAAATGTTCCCTCTTAATGACCACTATATAGCTAGATTATGCCCTGAACCATGGGGGGTTAAATCCTAGAAAGCTGAATTTAATCTTAAAAATGTGCATTTGAGTACTGAGCGTCTTTGCTGCCTACAAATTTGTGTAGCTTCTTCTGAGTCCTATAACCTACCTTGATGTTGCAACGTGCTGATAATGAAAAACGTGGAGGGTTGTCGTGGTTTAACTCGGCTGGCCACTAAGCACCACGCAGCCGCTCGCTCACTCCCCCCTCCCTCAGTGGGATGGGGGAGAGAACCGGGAAGGAGAAGAAAGGTTAGAGCCATGGGCTGAGATAAAGGCAGTTTAATAAGAGAAAATAATAATAATAGTAATAATGAGAATGGTAACAGAATATACAGAATATACAAAACGAATGATGCACAATGCAATTGCTCACCACCCGCCGACCGATGCCCAGCCCGTCCCAAGCCACGATCACTCTCCCTGCAACCAACCAACTGACTAACCCCCCCGAGCATGACGTTATATGGTGTGGAATAGCTCTTTGGTCAGTTTGGGTTAGCTGTCCTAGCTGTGCTCCCTCCCAGCTTGTTATGTACCTGGCCAAGCAGGAGAAGCTCCAAAAGTCCTTGAGTAGTCTGAGCACTACTTGGCAACAACTAAAAACATCAGTGTGTTATCAACATTCTTCTAGTACTAAATCCAAAACACAGCTCTATGCTAGCTTCTATGAAGAAAATTAACTCTATCCCAGCCGAAACCAGGACAAGGGTGCAGAAGGAGGAGAGAGAGGGTATATTCACATCACTTTCCTTCTAACTAGGTAATGGAGCTGTATCAGTTAAGATGTTTGTTTGCCTGGGTTCCCTGCATTGTTAATGGAGACAAATTAATTCCTCCAGAGAGGGGCTCAGGGTGGAAGAGGCAGCTTGGTGCTCTGACTCTTCCCAGGGCAGAGTTGTCCTTTCTCTCTCTGCTGATTCCACAGCCAGCACAGCAACATTAACCTGCTACCTAAAGCTGTCACTCCCACTGGTGGCAAAGGCTTCCACTGTGCAATATTCTTTTCCAGTTTCCTATGTGCGTGTGTAAGAACCACATCTATGGTCTGAATTTTTTTAGTATCCACAAAGGGGCTTTGGAGGATGAGGAGTAAGGATAGCAAGGTGAAGGGTAAATCCTAAGAAAGAACATCTGGAAGCGAAGCGACGTTTTACTTATTTGACTTGACTGCTTATATTGCAACTTTGTTTTCCATGTTTCAGTAACAATCCCATATGGCTGTGACTGAACCATCTCATGCAATACTTTTCCTGACTTTTTAATATCTAACAAAATGCTTTGAATCAATATATCCAATAGGGTGTCTCAGTAATGTTGTATAAATTTATGAGTGATTAAAGAAACCTAGAGCTAAAAATGGATTTTTAAAATATTTTTAATCTTACCCCCTTTCTGTTGGTAAATTTGTGCTGTTACAGTTAGAGCAGCCAGTGGCCGTTTAGAAATATGGTGCATACAAGCCCATGGTACAAGGCTGTGGATGTAGCGTACCTAGACTTTAGTAAAGCCTTTGACACCCACTGCATTCTGCTTGAGAAACTGGCTGCCCATGGCCTGGACAGGCATACTCTTTGCTGGGTAGAAAACTGGATGGATGGCCGAGCCCAAAGGGTGGTGATGAATGGAGTTAAATCCAGTTCGTGGCCAGTCACAAGTGCTGTTCCTCAGGGCTCTTGGGGACAGTTCTGTTTAATATTTTTATTAACAACCTGGATGAGAGGATTGAGTGCACCCTCAGCAAGTTTGCAGATGACACTAAGCTGAGCAGGAGTGATGATCTGCTTGAGGGTAGAAAAGATCTACAGAGGATCTGGACAGGCTGGATCAATGGGCTGAGGCCAATTATATGAAGTACAACAAGGCCAAGTGCCAGGTCCTGCACTTGGGTCACAACAACCCCATGCAATGCTTCAGGCTTGGGGATGAGTGGCTGGAAAGCTGCCTGGTGGGAAAGGACCTGGGGTTGTTGGTCAACAGCCAGCTGAATATGAGCCAGCAGTGTGCCCAGGTGGCCAAGAAGGCCAATGGCATCCTGTCTTCTATCTATAGTTTGGCCAGCAGGAGTAGGGAAGTGATCGTGCCCCTGTACTCAGTGCTGGTGAGGCCACACCTTGAATACTGCGTTCAGTTTGGGGCCCCTCACTAAAGAAGAGCATTAAGGTGCTGGAGCATGTCCAGAGAAGGGCAACAAAGCTGGTGAGGGGTCTGGAACACAAGGCTGATGGGCAGCGGCTGAGGGAACTGGGGTTGTTTAGCCTGGAGAAGAGGAGGCTGACAGGAGACCTTATCCCTCTTTACAACTACTTGAAAGGGGGCTGTAGCAAGGTGGGGGTCGGTCTCTTCTCACAACAAGCAATAGAATGAGAGGAAATGGCCTCAAGTTTTGCCAGGGGAGGTTTAGATTAGATATTAGGAAAAAATTCATCACTGAAAGGGTTATCAGGCACTGGAATGGGCTACACAGGGAAATGGTTGAGTCCCCACCCCTGGAGGTATTAAAAGAAATGGGTAGATGAGGTGCTTAGAGACATGGTTTAGTAGTGGACAGGTACAGTTGGGCTCGATGATCTTAAAGGTCTTTTCCAATCAAATTATTCTATGATTCCATTATTATAGTGATAGTGGGGACCCACATACACTCAGCTTTGCATGTTGGCTTAGTATAATTAATTACAGCACATAGTACTTACACAGCTGAAATCCAATGGAGAACCCTGGCTGGTTGTATACCTGCCTTAATCCGTTGAAAATGACTGCAGAAAATGTTAGGTACTGGATTTGTGAACCCACAGTATTTTGATTCATTTTAATAGATGTAGAGGGATTGCTAAAAACGAGCCAAGTACAGAAATAAAATAAGCCAGTCTGGGGCAGAGCCAGCATTTAATGCTCCTTATCTATATGACCACATAATGGTTGGTGCTATTCTCAGCTTCTGCCTCAAGTAAAAGTGAGCTGTTTCTTTTTTCCAGGGGAAGTAACCCTTGAAGAATATATCCATCGCTGGGGGTGAAATTGTTACAAGTTCGTTAATGGTGTGCTCATAGCTGCTTGTATTAAGACTGATGAAATATGAAAACCCTAGCTGCAGCTCCTGTGTGAATTGGTGGCAGACAGAGGACCTCAAAGAATCTAAAAGGACATGTGGTTCCTAAAAAATAGCTTTATTTTCATATTTATTCCTTCAACAGTTTTGTATCTTCCTTGTGCATTCAGGAAAATTTGCCTGTTCTAGAGAAGGTAAAACCAATCCTACTTTGTCATTTGGAAAAGCACTATTTTGATGGGGAAATGTAGCTCACCAGCTAAATCAGAACCTCCATATTAAGCTCTGTCTTTCTGGATAGCATTCTGCTCAGTTTCAACCAATGCCAACCTGGTTACAGTACACCCCTTAGTGAATCCAGTGCTTGATCATTTTGTTTTCTATTCCTGTATGTCTCATACTTAAGGCATGGGTGTAGAGAAGTCCAGAGAGAAAAGAAAAACACGTATTTATTTGAATGTCTGCTTTTACAGCACATGGTGGCCACTACTCCTTTTTCTGAGCTCCACACCCTCTGTTTTTATCATCTTTCCCAATCCTGCTGCCCTTTTGGAGTGACTTGTCTAACCAGCCAGCTTTCTTACCCTTTCTATAGCACCAGAATCCCCAGGGTTATCTGAGTCATTAGAAAGAAAGCACTCTCACCTTTTTCTCAGCATAAAAGGGGATCTTCTCTGTAGCCAAGCTTATCCTGAGGTCCAAAGGCACCTAAGAAAAGCAGAGCCATAGGGGAGCTCAGTGGCTATGGTGCCTTATGTCTGAAGCCATTGAATTCCAACCTCCATTTCACCCTGTGAGCAATGCAGGGGAGGGAGAAACTCTGTGCTCTCAAATCTCCGTAAGTCAGTTTGGATGGCATTGCCTGTGAATATGGCTACAAATGGAAGCATTTATGCATTTCTGATTGAACCATAAGTATATTAGACTGAATCAGAAACATCCTGAGAAAAATGAAAAAGTATTTATTTTCAAAGATACACATGGAAGTTCTGTTCTGTAGAGCATTTTATGACTCATTCAGAGAGTTGTTTTTTTTTTCTCACACATCGCTTCGTTCTCTAACTTCCCAAGTTGTTTGCTGCTGTCTTGTTTTTCATATTTTTGCCTCTGAATTGCCATCAGATTCCTCCTCCTCATCAATGCAAGAATCCAGTGATGGTGATGGATTTTTGCACAAACACAGATTTCTGCCTGAACCTTCACATTGCCTATGTGGCGTTCCATTTTTTGAATAAAATAAGTACAAAAAACCAGTAGTAAAGAATTTTCTTACAAGGTGCTTTTACTTTATAATAGGAAACCTTGTTCACGTTACTGTTGCCTGTTATACCAGAAGGAGTAGTCTTGGGCAAAGGCCTATAAAAGGAAGTTCCTCCAGTAACAGGTGCTTTCTTCTCTTCAAAATGTCTTGCACTGTTTTACAGTGTTTGTTCCTACAAATAGAAAATCCAAAGCTGTAGGACTACTTTAAATATGATATTCCATTACAATAAGTGTTTACTAGAAACTTTCTACTGGTGAAATGAAGTGAAGAATGAATACCACTCGCCAAAAGACAGCAGAGGGATTCGGTGATGGAGCAAAGTTCAGAAATTTGTGACTTCTGATTTGGATGACTGTGCTCACATTACACCTGTGTCTTAAGTTATGATAATAATAATGTGTTTCCCCCCCCCCTCAATGTTTACCTTTGAGTAATTGCCAGGAATCTCACTCTGGAGTCTGGAGAGACAACAGAGACTGTGTTCTGTGATTAAAAGTTAGGGAGTTTTTAATGAGAGCTCCAAGGCTGATTCATAGTTCAAAGTTATGCAGAAGGTTTCTTTTTCTTTTTCTTTCTTTTTTTTTTTTTTAAATCAAAAGCAGATCATTCATTTTTATCTCAGACAAAAATATGATAATGGTTAATTCATTGGGCGGGGAGAAGGAATGTAGGGAGTTACGGATAGAATTTAAATAAAAAATTTTAGAGGTCTAATATTTTATTTCATTTCAGAAATGCAATAAATCTTATAAAAGGCTTTACACAATTTCTCCTTGAAGATATTGCACTGTGATAATGACACCATGCCCTTGCCAGCCAATTTTGTGATTTGTTCAGGTTATTCCAATAATATCTACATTACACGGGAGAGTATTTACATTCAAATCTTCCTTGAGATTTGTTATGCCCTGTTGTCATCATGTTTTCTCCTGTGTCACCTTCAAGGACTGATAGGGCATGAGAATCTGTAGGAATAAACAGGACTTGAAATCCCCAGTGAAAGAAGCTGTGTCTCAGCCCTGTGGGGAACTGAGCTTCTTCACTCCCACTGATGTCATTAGCACTCCAGGAGACTCAATGTTTTGGAGAGGATGTTCAGTGCCTAGCAGAATTAGGATGTAATTACCAATTTCAAGCCTATGTACAGAACCATGTCTCAGGCCAGGAGACGGGATGGAAGTAGCAAGCTGGTTACAGAAAGTCATATGTAAACATCACCAGTTGCTTTTCTAGAAGTAGTTGTCCCTTTGGAGAGCAACTTCTTCATTTCTAAAGACTCCTACACTATAGTACTCTACTGAAAGTTACCGAAAAGGAAGCACAGCTAAGCTCTCAGAAACACATATTCTCTCTAGCTAGTGTTTTTGATTCCTGGAAATGGAAAGGAGTGCAGGGAATAAAAATGGCTGTGTTTAATCAGTTTAAATGGGTATCTTATTAGTTATTCCACATAATTGGAATCTTTCGCAAACTGAAAGAATTAACCTCTAAAACAGAACAGGGAAAATGGGAGTTTGTCGTTGAGATTGCAGCTGATGGGGAAAATTTAGGTGATAAAGACAGGTTTGGGACAGGTAAGAGAGACTAAGAAGACAGTGATTGGAAATTAAAGTGTAATGGATCCACTAACAAGGGATAGATAATTTAGGGTCTGTCTTTATAGCCAGAAACAGTTACTTTCAGGACAGTTTTTGTTTGCTTATTAACCAGCCAGATCCAACCATGGACTGGCAATATGCCTGAAATATCCTTTAAAGAAATTTTAAACTTTAAGGAAACCTGGTTTTCAACCTGAATATTCAGTTTGTGTAGGCATGGTAGATGATGAAAGTGGAGAAATAGATTTTTAAAGGTTTGGGTTTTTTCTGAGTTGGGTTTTTTTTGTTTCAGATTCTTTAAAAATATTACATATTTGAAAGCAAAACCATCTCTGGTCAAAGAAAACGTGGAGATAAAGATACATAGGATTTCCTCATTCCTTCAAATAATCTTATAACCTTATGGTTTTGACATAGCAATTGTATACAGAAGGAAGAAGTATGTGCCTAGTTTCGTGGCTAATTGGTGTTTTCCATTCGTAATAGTGTAATGAATGTGCTAACTTTGTTTATATTTGATGCATGATAATCACCACTCCCCTATCTATCATTAAACGAGAGTTGAAAAAACTGTTAAAACATATAGTGTTTTAGATACCCAGAAAGTGCTGTCTTCAACAGCAGTCCTCATTAGAGCTATGCTATGGCCCACATGTAGCACTGACCTCCATCCACAGCCATAACTCTCACTGACATCACTCTGAGTATTGCTGCGCATTTGAGCATAACCTTACACTATGTCTGCGTGGAGAATGCAAGTGTATTTTTATGAAGAATGTCACAGTCCATCAGGAAATAACTACACGGACTTATGTGGAATTGTGACAAGTGTAACCACAGGCAAGGAAAGATCCTGAGCAGATCCCTGTAATTTTTTCCATTCTTAGTTTGCAGGACTGATTTCCCTGCTGCTCCTCATGAACTGTGCTCAGTGCAAAGTTGCCGGTATGAGAAAGGAGGGACTCAGTGCCCTACAGACAACATCCACCCCTTCCCAGCTAGCCCCTGTCCCAGAAGGAAAAGATGTTGTCATTGTGATGTCATCATGGCAGTGACAAACATTATGAGTGCAAGTATGGCATGTGGGCTGTTCACACTGCCTGCAAATATCTTTGCACACATTTGGGCCCGAAGCCTGGTTTGTGCTGTTAAGCGATGTGCAAGTCCTGGAGCAGACCGATGAACACTGAGCCCCTTGATGTGTGGATTTTCCTTCCTTTCTAGACAGCTGGATGCAGTAGGGCTTCATCCAGAAGCATGCCGGAGGTCCTTGCGAAGTGGGGTCCTAAAACTTGAGCTTTCCACTGTAGGAGTGCTCAAGGACAGAGCCCCCCCAGCTGTGTCTGAGCGGGCACCTGGGCACCAACACTGAGGGCGGGTGGGAGGCTGAGTCACTGAACATTCTTGAACCATGCTCATTTCTTGATGCAGGCACCATACAAGATGGTGTTTAAAAGTGTAGCCTATGGTTAGAACCAGCAAACGCGATATATACAGCCCCAGCACTTGCCAAAAATTCCCTCTGGTTGGCATTCCTTGCTCAATTTGTTCAGAGAGCACCAGTCTTTGCCAGCTAGGTGGTGTTACACATCCCAACATTAGCATATTTATATTAAAACATATGTTATTTTGTTCAATTATGACGTTTCTTCGTTCTTAGCCTGAAGCGATATTTGAGATATCACCCCAATACTCAGTAATTATAAAGATATATCCTATACATTGCACTGAAAAATTGTAAGACTTAAAAAGCATACCCACTACTCAGGCATTCTATTCTTTGAGTACAGTATAGAGAATAATTATGGTTTCTCATATTCTCCAAGTAATTAATTTGAAGAATTTAATTATATTTTTCATATTAATTATTAATGTATTATTCACCCAGCATAGTCAGTTCATAATTCATAAATGTATTAGTCAAGTAATTTAGTTGATGAATTTCATAGTTTTGAATAAGTTATTCAATTTTTTTTAATTATTCACTCAGCTCTAGGAGTATCTGTTGACTCTTGAATATTAGTTGTAATATGGCAAATTCTTCTTTTGCAGGGTTTTGTGAACACCTGATGTTAAATCCAAAGGCTAGTGAAATGCTGTCCAGCCCTGAAATGTGTATTTGTGTAAGGTTACTTTAAAAATGCATGGCAGTTTAATCTGTTCATATTTAGGATCTTTATGTGTATTTAAATTTAAATTTCAGTTACCTAACAGTCTGTTCTCGTAAACAAAGGGATTTTTTTGGGCTACAATTTCCTCTCATTTAAACTTATATAGGAACCTATGGGAAAATCCAGTCCTCACATTTACCTTTCACTAATGCTAGAATTACACCCATGATGATGTACCCATTCATTAGTCTATGAGTTTTGTCATCAGTTTTATGCTCGGATAATTCTGTTGTTATCAAGAAACTTCTAACCAGAGTAGAAGAGAATAAACATAAGGTTTCTACATCATGCTGCCAGTTCAACATGATACTTTAGCTTAGCCTAATCAATATATATAAAAGTGGCCTAGATAATTTCCAGGAAAAAAAATAATCTCATCATACTGGGAGCAGCACGTCTGGATGTTTATCAGGTAACAATTCTGTTGTGGAAGAGGAGTAACATGCATGATGAATTATCAAACCTCACCATACCTAGATTTAGTGATTGTATCACATAACTGGGGTCCATAGTGGTGGTGGAAAACTAGAGGAGAACGCATACACATATGAACAGGTTTATGTGGTTTTTTTAGACAGTGTCTTGTGTGTGAGTATGTAACACAACAGTCAATACTGGGAAATAACAGAGCAAGTGGAAAGCTCTGAGTGAAATATACTTTACTTATAATGTTTCTGGGCCCCTTATTCTGCTAATAACATGAATTTTATTTTTTTTTTGGCAATCACATCTTTTTGTCTCAGAAAAGTTCGTCCTGTATTCTAAAAAAAATTTGCAATAAATTTATTACGTTCAAATGATGTTTAGAAAGGTAAGCATAAAACTGTAACACTGATCCTTGGAATGTAATGCATAGTTTGAGATTTTCTTCTCTGTATGGACCTCAGGGAGGTTTCTTTTTAACAGCTCTAAAAAAATAAAGCCATTTTTTCAAAAGAACCCTGTATTTAGGATACATTGGATTCAAGTTCTCTGCATATTAAGGTTATTACATTTACCATTTGTGTATTGCTGTTTTGTACAACTTCAGTGTCTATGTTAAATCCAAAACACAGAGGTATATGCCAAACCTTTTATGATTTCCAAATCTATGACTACGATACAATATTCTAAAAGAAAACTCTCCCGCTACAGGTTGCTGCTTTTGCTGCGGAAGGTGTTTGTGTTTTGGGTTGTTACCTCACTAGCAGGCAGTCCATATGGTGCTAAATCCTGTAAACTAACTATAACCAGGTATAAAATTCATAGGGAAAAAATGTAATTTATCACAAGTGCACAGCTGGTGTCTGCTTCTAAGTGGTTGTTTCCTAATCTGATACCAACCTGTTCACAGCCCTAGTATGTTATTGAGCTATAAAATCAATAACAAATAGCATGCATGATCCCCTGAGAGATTAACCATTTATTCCAGCTGTGAAGAACAAATGAAGGTTAAAGCAAAGGACCTGCTTTAAGAAAAGTGTGTGCATGTTTATAGATGTGTGTGGACATGAAATGAAACGAAGTAAGCTGCTTTTAGTGTAATTAACTGCAATAACAACATAAGGTGTTTTTGGGGGGGTTTAATTATGGTTGTTTCTTTAAGCAGCTGATTTTAAAGCTCAGATTTGCATGCAGTTTGCTTTCTGTGTGCTCCCAAAAGTGCTTGATATGTGATTTATATTTGTTCTTTTCCCAAAATGTTTCAGTATTACTTCGCTCTTTTCTTTAATCACAACTAATATCTCAGGGAGTACTGCCTGGGGCAGACTGAGCAGAAGCACTGAAAGCTGCAATGGTAAAAAAAATAGAGTGGACAAAATTGTCGTGCCCTTTCTTCTTCCTGGCTCACAGCTGTAAAAGCTGTGGATGTTTCAATGTGTGCATGTGCAGCGGGAAGGAAGCGAGATATCAGAGTCGTGGGGAGCAGCGGCGAGGGTGAGGAATGGGTGGAAGGAGGGCAAGGGGGGAGCTGACTAGCTCAGGGGGGGCAGGGGGCAGGGGGGTGGCCAAGGGACCTGGTGGGGCAAGGGGGGAGAGATGCAGGTGGTGTGTGTGGCATGCTGGCCTGTGAAAAGGGGACTGAGGACAAGTGGAACTGCCACAGGATTTTGCAGTATTCCTAGGGATTGATTGTGCTGGCAGTATCTAAAGCCTCATTTTTTGAGCAAAATACAGGTCTTAGCCTTAGATGTTGCAGAACCAGACTGAAAGCAGTGGTTCCAAAGAGAAAAAACCTCCTTCTGAGTGAAATTCCTTGCTGTTTGATGTGCAAAGATAGACGATATAATCTTAACACCAAGACTCTGTCTCCCTGCACAGCAGTTAGAATGATGCTATTACCATTTTAATAAAATTAAGCATTCCTCCTGTGATCCTTGGATTTTTTCAACCCTCTGCATGACAGTGCTTAGCCCCTTGTACAAGTTGCTCTGCCTCCTTTATCTCTGAGTTGGTTGCAATTCGTCTTTTTGCTTTGTATGTAGTTGGTAAAGCATTTCACTATGAGAGACGCAGTAATTTTACTTTAGCTTAATTCCATCAACTGCAAAAGTGCTGTTCCTAGTTTTGCTGAAAGAAGATCAGAATTTGACCTCAAAACACCCCAGTGAGAACAGTATTATTTATACTTATTTTGTAGAAAGATAAATTGAAACACCCGGTTTAAGTGACTTGCCTGAAGGCATGAGGCTTCTCAGTGCCATAGCAGAGGCTGAAATGCATGAATCCAGACACCAGTGTCCTTGCTCTAGATGACAGATGAACTCTGCAATCAGGATTGTGCTCAGATGGAAGAATCTACTAACATCCATGGACTCATGAAACCAATTTAAGCAGGGAAGAGGCAAGCCTCTGCCTACATTCCAGGAGTAGAAAAGCGGTGCTGAACTGCTGCTTTTCCTCTAAGTGTGGCAGCTGCTGAAGGGATGGGGAAAATCCTCTTTGAAAAGGTGAATTCTTCAGGTTTGGAGGCTGTCCTGTAACAGAGAGCCAATTCTTCCCTTCTCACCTCTGTGGAGAGTACAGTAAAAAAAAAAAGAACTCCCAAAGAAAAACATATGCCAAGTTTAATTTAATAATTTTCTTTTTTCCTATATTTGTAGTTTAATGCTTTAATTATAAAGGTTTATTATAACATTGTAATTGTTTATTCATTGATCTGAGACACTCAGTGGAGTTCCTTCACTGGGAGTACTGCAGTAAAGTTACAACACACAGGAGGCAGATCAAGCTTGTAACATTGGCAGTCTCATGAGTACTAAATATCTTCAAAGTCAACACATTTGCTGATGGGCAATACAAGAGAAGACAAAAAGTAACTTCTCCTCCAGTCCCCTGCTATTTTTAGTGCCTCTGTGGCTGTCTGTATACTTTTTTTTGTGTAGTCTGCTCTATCAGTCATGAAGTTAACTCCGCTCAGCTCCAGCCTTGGTGGCATTATCTCAGGCTGTCATATGGATACACTGTCCTCAGCAATGCTGTGTGCCTATTGTGAACGATGGGCAGCAGAGACAGAGCAGTGGGGGTAACGCCATGCCTGAGTTTTATACTGCTTATTCCCTTTACAGCTGTAACGTCGGAAATTTGATGCACTTTAAAGATTATGCTGGATTTTGTGAACTGTTTTGCAGTCAGAAATTTGATGCAGTGGATACTGAGAAGAGCTGACAAAGAAATTATTTGATATTCCTTTTAAGCCTGTGGAAAGCCTGCTCTCAGACTGTAATTTCCTGGAATTTATTATTCACAATTATTCACTGTATTTTGTTTTGGCAAATCTTTTTAACTCTGTTTTGATCATGCACAGTCTTCCATGAATAATCATCATTTCAGACTGGAGCTGTTGTGATAGGTCAGAAGAAAGATATGGCACTGTCATGTTTGTGACTGGAAATGGAAGAAACAACTCCTAGTGAAGCATTTGCAAATGTGGATATAAAATTTGGCACCTGTAAATATTCATGTACATGCACTTGAAACTATGCTCTGGGCTTGATCCAAAGCCACTAGAGGTAACAGAAAGAATGAATATTCATCTTAGGAAAACTTAATTCCTGGATGGTTCACTGAAAGCAAATGTAAAGAGAAAGCAATATAGGCAAAAATGTGTTAATGCCACTAAGTATGCACAGGGAAAAAAGTTCTACTTATTACATTCAAATATTGGTGGGGTTTTTTTGCATATATGTTAATGAAATAACACATGCACACAAACGTGATTACAGTTTCCCTTTTAGCACTATCTTTCCAAACCACAGAATCTCCGCCGCTTAAAAAAAGAGAAGGTAGAAAAAAGCTAGAAGTTCAAAATATGTGAAACAGGTCCAGCAGAAAGGAAGCACATCTCTTTGTTTCTTTTTTTTTTTCCTTGTATATAACAGGAAACTGAAACAATTGAAAAGTTTTATTTGATTTAGTATACTTTTCCACAAAGCTCAATACACAATACAAGCAGGAGAGAGCAGTTTCACTGTGTACTTCTGAAGCTTTCATTTTCCCTTAGGATATGCACTTAATTTCCCACATAATGCGAAATTACCTACATTTCAGTCGCACAAATTGAGCAACAGAGCACAGGAACACAACCAAAGAAGAGTGCATCCAGTAGGTTTGAGTCAGCTGTTACTAATTTATTTATTTTTTAATACTTTTTTTTGTCTAACAGAAAGGTAGAAAAAAAATTACCTTGAATGAGTCTGAAGAGGCAAATGCACACCTAGAATACAGAAATTTCCCAGTCAGGCAGAGGCTGAATTTGGGAGATGCAGTCATTTGAAGTTAGATTGACATTGCTTTTACTTGAATTGTGTTCATCTGGTCAACTTCACACAACACTGCTGTGGGACAGCCTTTGGGTGTCAGCCTCCCAAACTCTATCTGTAAGTCAAGCTCAGTTCATTCATGAGAAAATGAGGTGTTAAGATAGCGTCACTCATCCTAGACCATAGGTCTTTATACTCTACAAAAATCTATGGCTCCTGTGATTAGATAATTAACAGAATTGGTGCTTATGGTGTGATACATCCTCATAATTCTCACAATATCAGGCTGAATGGAGAGGGTTTCAAATTTGCATTTGCCTGTCCAGCAAAACATCACTATGTACACGCAGAATAACCTGTAATTCTGTAGTCCAAATATATGGACTCTATTGTCAGCTGGTATAAATGTCCCACTGCCACTTAAAAAGAGCTAGGTTGTCTTGGACTGACTTCTCATTTCTTTACAGGTTGCTTAGAGCATGAGAATAACCATCAAGGTAAATAACAGGACACCATTTCATATCCTTTGCTTTCAAAGTCCAAGGGTACTTAGCAGTATGCTTGTATGTACAGGGAGGGTTTTCCTGATGTTATAAAAGAAGAGACTGAACACCAAGTACATCAACAAATTCGATTGCAAAAATGAACAATCTGCTGTGAGGAAAAGAAGCACCCATGAATGAGGGAAAAAACCCGCAAACAACTAATTCTTCTACCAATGGGGTAGTTTGTACTCAGCAGAGAGTATTCAGTCTCTAAGTCAGACTCCACAGGACTCTGGAAATGTTTAGAGAAGACAGATTTTTTTTTTCCCTGTCACTACCTCCACTACTATCTTTATAAATTAAGTGACAGCATTTTTTCAGAATAATTTGGTAACTTCTCTTCAAACAGGTGTTGTTTTGCCTTGGCAAATCTGAAGGTCAGCACTGGGCAGGTGTGAAGCTGCAAGGGGAATAATTGCTGTAACTGGCAGCAAGGAAAGCAGCTCTTCAGCATGGATCCTGATTAGAAAGAAACATCTTGTATAAGCCATGGACAATTGTACTGCACTCTAAAGAATGTGGAATTAATTTTTGGTTCTCCTGAAGTCCTTGGAGTTTGAAGTGAGAGGAAGAGCTACCTGGAATTCCTAGTCTTCGTTCTTGTTCAGAAATGTCTTTCACCTCAAATTGGGACAAGAAGATGCAAGTTCTTACAAGATGCCTTTTCCAAATAATTTCACTTCAGGAATATCTAAGTGTGCCATGACTTGCTTCATTTTATTAAGAGTAAAGCATTTGGTTTTGACTTGTTCTGACTTTTCTATTATTAGATATAGGATAATAAGGTTTTGTTGGATGTGATAAATGTTCAAAAAACCACAAATCAAAACAGTCACTGAAACAAGGTTCTCTGACCTTGCCAAAATAAAGTATTATTTCAAAAAACTTGTTGAAAAAAATTTGGTTTATCTGCATATTTCAGAAAATGTTTGGTGTAATTGAGCCAGCATAATCCAATGGAAAACTGTTCTATGTGTAAAAAATAGTAGATCAGTTTTAATCACAAGGCAAAACCAAACAAATATGGACATGGTGAAAAAACCTTAAGCAAAAAACAATGGTTATGCAAGATTTTCAGAGAGCCTGAGAGACACAGGAGATAAAAGTAGAATACTACTGAAACTGGTGGGAATTCTGTCAATTACTTTAACATGACGTGTTCTACCTTGTACCTTACAAAAATTCAACATTATTATTTGAAAGTCCAGAGAACAACAGATTTTTCTTCACAATGTAACTGACAGAATCCAGTGCCTCTGATTTCTTTGGTGAATAAATAGGGGTCGGTTTGTGTGTATATATACATGCATATGTAAACATACATAGTCAACTGGGTATACCATACACCAAAGCGGAGCAGCTGAGATTGTAGATATTGGAGTTCAAACTCATAATAAAGCTCCAATACTTGTATTTGAAGTCCATCATGATAAACTATAAACTAAGTCTGATGGGCAATGACCCTTTATGGGTACTCTGGATGCACAGTGGGTGGATTAGAATGAGATGATTTCATTTGGATTTCTGCCCTTACGTCCACAGGACTGCAGTTCTGGCATTGTTTGCCTTTGCGGCAAAGTTCATTTTTGTTTCAGCATCTGTTCATGGACAGGAGTCTGCTTCTGCTTCTTTTATGGTACATCTATTGCTGTTTCACCACTATACATTGCTTGTTTGTTTGCTGCTCCTGCTTGCTTTCTGCAACAGCTATGCTCTTTCTTCTCATGTCTGCTGTGCCAAACCCATATCTACATGTAGCCAGGCCTCTGCCTCAAGTATTTGATTTGTCCTAGCAAGTGATGGTCTTCATTTCAGTTTGAAATTAATCTCCTTCTCACACAGATCTGTTGTGATAATCCTACATTTTCTACTGTAATGTATTTAAATCACAAATGCAGAACCAGGAAAATAACATAAGAGGAAAGTTAAATACAATAAAATAAATACATTTCCTAGCATTTTAAGATTTCTTTTTTTTTTTTTTTTTTTTTTTTTTTTTTAAATCTGCTTCTGGGGAGAGGCAGGTTGAGGGGGGAAGTTTCTTGTTTCCTATTTAATGTCCAGTCATTTGTCATTTGTAAGTACTTGTAAAGCTTTTCACAAGGATTTAGCTGCATATCGCAAATCCAACTGATATTAATAGGAATTATATAATCAAATCTTTGCACAAATATTTGAAAATATAAGAAAAAATTTTAGTGTAATTTTTCCTCTTTTTTACTTTTTTGTGTTTTTTTTTTTACTTGTTCATTTTGTGATTAGCCATTATCTCCTACAGCTTCCAGATCAATATCACAGAATTAAGAGTCTTTCTGTAGCAAACTTTCTGTAAACTGCTCAAAGACAACTTTTAAGTCTTTGCAGAATACTTTCTCCAGGGTTTTGTTGCTAAAAAGCTGTTTGTTGCTGCAAGGTGCTATGGTGTTGAACAGGTAAGCTTTCATCCAGTATCAGATACTTCAAGTGCACCTGCGGCTCCAAGTGCATCTGAGGTTAGCTCCAAGAGATGATAGAAGTGCTCCGGCCATGATCATCTCTTTCAACAGCCCTGCTCACAAGGGAAACTATCTGAGATAACAAATCAGTGTCAGAGATCACATTGTAAACAAAAGAAATAGCCTCTTGTGTTGAAAGTTTCTTAGTCATGCAAAGGATGACGTTCAGATAAATTCCCAAGTCATCTGATGACCTTATTTGCACTAAAAAAAAAAAATACTGGGATGTGGTGATTGCATCTATACTAGTAAACTGAACAGTGCTAGGGCTTGTTTTCTTGTTCTCAGGTTAGCTGGCACCATCTGAACCCTTTCCTATTGCTAAATTCTCTTGTCTTCAAGACAGGCTGCTAACAACTAAGCTACCAACTGGGCACAAGTGGAGAACAATCTTTACTTTATGTTGACTCCCAATTTGTGCCCAAGAAATATTTGGGAAAGGCCTCATTTGCTGGGCCAAAACTATGCTAATGACTGTTCAATTATGAACAGAATACGAACAATCAAACTCCTAAGGGCACTGTTTAGTTTACTAGTATGTTGTTCCTTATGATTATATCCTAAAATAAAAGGCACGTATTCAGGGAAGAAGATGTAACTTAGCATATGCACTCCATTCCAAAACTCACCTTTTACAGTAAAATTTTGCTCTTTATGTGGTGTCTGCAGAGAGGAAATAGCAGTAAGTTCACTGTGAAGAACGTTGCACTTACTATTCTTTAGAGGTTCTGAGAAAGAAAAGCAGCCTGAAGTCTATGCTGGGAATATGCTAATTAAGAGATGTGATTGAAATGTTAATCAAGATATTCTAAGGCTGACAAAGGAAGGAGATGTCTTAATCTTCCACATTACTATGAGGCCTTCCATTGCCCAGTCATAGCAGAGAAAAAGCAAAAGAAATTGAGAGAGAGAGAGGTCCTGCCCGTCATGGGCTAAGAGTCTGCTCTGTGTTTCTAATATTTGCAGTCAACAACGGCAGAAAGCTAAAACAGAGCTCCAAGACTTCTCCTGAGCATGCCAGATCAGGGACAGACTTTTGAAGCTAATTAGTGAACCTCAAACACTCACAAAGATGAATTGTTAGCAGCAGCCTTAGTAATTTATTTTTCTTTTAAACTGTTTGTAGCTTTTATCTGTTACTGCAGATTTGTGTTTTAAGTAAACATGCTATTTAAATCTTCTCTAGTAATAAAGCAGATGTCGGATAACCTGACAAGTCATTGCACTTGTAAAAATATGTTGAACTCAAAACTGAAAAGATTGGACCTCTTTTGTGGTGTCCAGTACCTGAATACATTTATGCACAGCACTCAGATGGCAATAAAGCCAGCTCCACTGAGTTACACAAGTTTAGGAGCTGGTAATGAGGTTTTGTGGTAGAGGATCTGCTTGAAATCAGTGCTAGCCAGGCAAGTTTCTTTGGCAGCAGGATCTTAGTGAGAGCATTTTCAGATGTATTGATGGCTTAAAAAATGCACTTAAGTTAATTTGTTGTGTAGCAGCTGTTCTTGCAAATATTATGTGTTGTGTTACTATGTGGCTTTGGGAGGACTTGCCATTTTGTGTTCAGCTGCTGCTGAGCTCCTAAAGCTGTTTTAAAGATCCGTTTTTTTTTTTCCTTTGCTCTTTTTTCCTCTGAGCCGTGTCAAGGAATACTTTCCTGTCCTAGAAGTCTTGAACTGCATCTTTGTGGACTGGATCTCTGAAGTGAACCTGGTATGTTTAGAATTCAAGGTGCATACTGCACATGTTTTTTAGGGAAGGAATGTTATTTCAGACTACACCTAGTGTGGTCCCATGGACTAAAAACCCACTAGCATTTGGACCAGGTTAGTTGTGCTCTTGGTGCTCATCTTCCAGTTATAATTTCACTCAAAAAGGATATTGTTCATGTACTCTTAGACTGCTACACAGTGTGAAACAACTTATGTGATATGTGGGAATGATTGAGCTATTTGCTTCAAAAGCACATTCCTGATCTGGACTAAAACACCAATATGAACACACTCTGTTCTTGAAGTGTTGTGAAAATACAGTTTCAAAACTTATTGGAGATATCTGGGTGATTTTAATAGCACCATTCATTGAAATGAACAGGAAGAGGGCATCTAAATCCTTTAGAAAACCATTCTGAACCATAATGTCCTTTGGAGTTTTAAATCTTTCTTTGGAACATTCCAAATATCAAGTAAAATACAAACAGAAACAAATCCAACTATGAGGTACTGCAATTACAGAGAAAATTTTAAAAGCAGATATAGAGAAACTAATATGCTTATACCTGTCATTTAAAATTAGTTGGCACTGGTATTTATTTCTTTGGAGCATGGGGATTTTTGTTTGGTTCATTGAGTTGAGTATAGATTTTTGTTGCGCTTCTTTGCTTTTAATTCTTTATGTAGTTGACCTTTCTGGCACAGCAGTTTGGGACCACCACTGATGAAATGTTATTAATATCTTAGCACAGCTACATTAATAATCCAAAGGAAACACAGCTAAACATGCTCTTTCCAACTTGCTCAGAGACTTAGCACCAGTAGTGTGCACAGCTGGTGTAGGTGACCTGTTTTCAGCAGGAGTCCTGGATACCCTCATTCCCTGCGGTGAAGAGAAGGTGATCCTGTTGGCTGCATCATCTTGGACTGACACCATATTCAAGGCAGAAGCTGTTTCTCAGTACAACTTTTGTGATCTCAGGGTAGCTGACTTTGCTGGAACATCAGTTGCAGTGGATGCTCAGTGCCTCTGAAAGCTCAGTGTAAGTTTTATTTGGACTCCAGAACCAAAACACAGACATTTGAGCGACTGGGCAATTTAGAAGATGCAAAGAAAGAGATCTGCTTAAGACTGCACACAGATGCTCTGGCAAGGCCAGGGAGAGAGCACTGAGCTTTCTGCCTTTCAGTCCTCTTTCCAGATCACAGAACGGATTGCTTCATCTTAATAGCTCTTGTGAACTGTTAATATTATTAACATTTATTAACCCCTCCTGCAGACTGTTAATTAAATAATGCAGAGTCAAACCTTAATTCCTTTGGTGCTGACTAGATATCTCTTCCACTTGACACAATTTCATTTATCATTACCCTGTGTCCCTTGTGTTTAATTTTAAGATGAACTAAATGCCTGCATTTGGTATTTAAGATACCACATTAAAAGTGCCTGCTAACATAACAAACATAAGCAGTGTTACCAGAAGTTGGCACGATGGAGCCAATAAACAAGCCTGACTGTAGGAAATTGCATCCTCAAAAGTGTGAGGAAAGAACCTTGAGTAAGTCTGTCTTTTAATTTAAACTTATGAAGAATAGTAGTTAATAAGCCTTTGCTGAAATGTGGCAATGTTCTCTGCATGTGACAGGTTTAAGTTTATACATAAATGCTGGAGGGAATGGATGAGCTGATTGCCCAAAATGTGATCCTAAGTTATGGTAACCCTTTACTCCAGCTTGACTTTTTATTATATCATGCAACTGTGAGCCATACCAGAGCTGAGGGAATGACTTGACGAATGTGCTTTTAAAGCAGTTAAGCTAATGCACCCATAAAACTTGGGGAAGTATGCAAATTAGTGTCCTCTTCTGGATGCTGATAAAAGGCACTATTTATAAATACAAAATAATTGTTTGGCAAGCAAGATAACAGTTTTCACAGTTGTTGTTATACAATAAACAATATCAGAGGTTTCAAAATCCTGGTAACAAGAGCACTGGAAGAGTGGTGCTTCTCCCACTGCTGTTTTGTATTGATTTCCAGAGCTGACTTTAAAGATAAGCTGAGGTTGAGGAAGAGGAGAGTGGTTCCAGGATAAATAAAATCTGCCTCCTAGATGATCACCCTCACAGCTGTCCCTTGGTGGGTCTGGCTTTTTTCACATCCATTTTGCCCCAACAGTGATACCTGTGGCCACAATTTTCTGTACTGAGGGTGGAAGGGGTGGAGAGGAAACATAGCGCATCCAACAGGGCAGAATGCTGTCAGGAAGCAAATATCTATGCAGTTTATTCTTTTCTTTCATGAATATTACTGAGAAAGGCTTCCCCACCCCAAAAGTAAAAATATATGTGGTGAAATACTGAGACAGGCACTGCACAAGAGCAGAGCTTGTTGCGTTGGTGCATCTTACAATTCAAGATGGAAAAGGGAGAGCAGACTTTCTTCATCACTATAAATAACATGCTGGTTTTTATCTGTGTTAAAAGATTTACAGAAGCCTTTCTTTTGGCACTTGATCACTCTAGCTGGCAGTATAAACATAGGAACTTCACAAACACAGAAATTCAGAGGAGAAGAAAAATGGCTGTGCAATCCTACTGGGATTCTTCAATCCGTGGCAGTCAGGCCTCTCATGCATTCAATACTGTTTCTTGCTTTTTTTTCCCCTTAACTGCCAACATTGGCACAGTAAGGACAGAGTACAGGAAAGGCAACCAAGTATTCAGAAATTAAGGGGAAAAAGTTTTGACTCATGAGTTATCTAGACCTTGCCTTAGCAGTTCTGGTCAATCCCAATCTTACAGTTACTGAAATGGTGGCAAAATAAAACAGATCCCGTGGGCAGAAGAACAAGTGTGCTGCTACATGAATTTCTGCATTTGCTACCAAAAGCACAGGTTTGGTATTAGAAATGATAGCAACATTTAAAAATAACTTTCCCATAAAATTTCAAAATGAATTTTTAAATTAAAAAAATACCATTCAGAAAAATACAACAGTAAAATCTGAAACATTTTTTTAACTTTTCCTTTCATGCTTTTAATTTTAACTCCTTCCTTCTCTTTACTGAATCCCACACCCTTTTCATTAGCAGCACTTAATAAGCTGGGAAGATGAGTTCAGCAGGGATAACATGGGAAACAAGGCTAAAGCAAACCAGGAGGTATCAGCCAGCAAACATGCCTGGGAAGGGAGCGGGCCTGGGAGTGCTGGGAAATGGGACTGCTGCTTGTGAGACGGTTTCTGTGTGACCAAATGAAATTATTTCACCTCTCTTTGGGCTGAAAGACCTGGTCATCTCTTTTGGAGGAAACATGGCTATCTAAGTGGTTCCATGGAATCTCACTGTTTCCAGCAAAGCAAGGCACTATTATTTCAGTATTACACAGCCATGAATATATGCTTTTGAGAAATCATACATTTTTGGACACAAAGTCTTGTTAAGACTGTCTGGTGTAAAGTTTCAGCTGTATTTCTACCAGCTGAGATGTTAGTCTTTATATTATTAATATTTTTATTTTTCAAACTAGAAGCACATTTAATTCAAGTATCCTGACAACAAAATTGAACTTTATCCTTACAGTTCTTACTTTTGTAGTCACTATTATTTCTTGGTTTCTCTGCACTTGAAGAAACAATAACAAGGTATACATCACAAAAATTATGATGTTTTTATGCTCTTTGTCAAGTTTACTTAGTCTTTATTGTAAAGTTTTAAATTTAAATGCCTTGTATTTCTTATTTAAAAATGTATGTTGTTTAATATAAGCATATGACAAGACTTCAAAAGATTATTGTAAGCAAAAGGAGTAAACAGAACTTTTAAAGTTATTAGAAAAATGGCCTTACAAATGTTCTTTTCAAGTACTGTTAACATACTAATGTCATTGGGTACATTCCACTGTCTGGAACTAATTCCATTTAAGTCAATAAAGTATATACAATTTTTCTTCGATAAAAGTTAAGGGTAATAAAACTTACAGCTTGTTCAGGATTTTCTGGTATGACTACAGAATTTTATTGGATGTCTTCTTCAAGCACCTGTTGGTGTGATGACTATCTCATTGCCTACCTGCTAAAGTGATTTTTAATACTACTGACTTGAATTCTATAATACTGAGTCTAATGCTAGGTATTAATTTTTTTAACTTTGTCCTTCTGCCTTCATTCAAGATGAGTATGAAAACTGTCCATTCCAGCTTATATAAACAAAACTCAGTTAGTTGATCATGACAATCAAAAAAAAAAAAAAAAAAAAAGACAGGAGAAGAAGAAAAATAATACGAAAAAAATCTTCAGAAATTTGGTCATAGGTACTGTTTCAGAATAAGTTATGGATGAAAATTCCCACAGTTCAAAGAAGAAACCAAAATGTTGACATATTACTGTGGTAGTAATTGTATTGTGCCTATCCAAGATCCACAAAATTACAACAGAATTTTACACCATGGAACAGGAATAAGCCTGGAGCTAGCTGTACGGTGATAAATCAAGTCCCACAAAATGCTTATCTGGAGCTATCCCTTTGCTTATTAGGATTTTGGCAAAATGCTTCTCTGTGGTTTCAAGCCAGCCAGAGCTATTGTGAAAGTCATATATTTTTTGCTAGTTCAGCATTTCTGCTCTTACAACCGGTAATAAACATTTATAAGAAATTGAAAAAAAGAGGAGTAATTAAAAGCTTCCTCATCTTTCCTCCTTGATTTTGAAAGTTGGAAGAACATATATTTTGAGATAACTTTATTTTTATCTATTTTCTATCAGTCAGCAAAATTCTCCTGAAAACATGAGGGAAAAGACTGTAGAATATGTTAATTTTGATCTAGCACATTGATGTTTTTGTGGCATGCTTATTTAGGGAAGAAAGAGATGGTAATTGTAACTATTTGGGCTGTATTTTTAAAACATTTTTTTGTGCTTTGTTTTTTGGAGTTTTTTTGAGATAATTAGGTCACAAAACGTAGCAATATGATCAAGATGTCCATCTGGATACAGCTAGAGTCTAGTGTAAAGTCTTGTAAAATCTTGTTGCTCTGTGACAAAAAGTGTCTTTTAGGCTGAAAATCCTCTGCTCTGGTAGCTTGTGCATGTTTTTTCTTTTGAGACATCAATAAAATACATCTGTGAATTCTGTTCAGCTTGCTTGGATATGAAATGTAAACTTTTATAACTATAAAAAAAGTTACAGATATGTATTTGGAGTTAATTTTTTTTTTTCAGAATTTTGTCCCTGTCAGGGAGATCAAGAGTTAATATTAATTTTTCTACTTTTCTGATATATTGTCATGTTGGTATGTGTACAAGTCACTAACGTTTCCTGAGAAAAAAACTGTTTAATAGAGCAAAATCTGGTTTTAATTTTTTTAATAATTTTGCCCATATTCAGGCTTTTTTAATATTTTATTTTATTATTTACTTGTTAGTGGTAAATGGGAAAAAATGAGGATAGAAAAAAATAAGGAGGAAGGAAAACTGCAAAATGAGGATGTTAATTTTTTTTGGAAGGTTTTTTAGTGAAAGAAGACAGAACTCTTCAAAATTTGCAGATTGACAATGGCCTACTACAAAGCATGTTCCTTCTCTTGTGAGTGTCTCATTTGTACTTGCACACAGTTGCGAGCATGTTTCTGCTCTATGTGGTGATACAGAAGATAAAATGGAAGGTGCACTTTTTGTCGCAGTGAGGTACTGGGGATTTCCTCCCTCTCCTTGCCAAGCACAAGCTAGCTGGTTATAGCGGCTGTAGCTGCGTTCTTCACTGTTTTAACTTTGTCTTCTCTGAGTGACTATTGCAGCCTTCCTCCACTATCAGCTGGGACTTAATGATTTTCTCAGTTAAAGCAGACAAAATTTGGGATCTGTTCTATTGTGGGTGTTTAAACACAGTGGGTGTGCGTATGTGGATACAGGGCATAAGGACCCTTTTTGTGGGTTTGTGAGAGATGCCACCTGGAAGGAGCTTAGAAAAAAACCAACCGTTTAAATTTCGTATCAGGTTTCTGAATATAACTTTCCAATGTCTCTTTTCTGGTCTTCTGTTATCTCCCGTCAGCCTATTTTCTTATTTTCTCATCTGGCAGCCTCTTTGCGTGCATGTGAATGACGATTCAAATGCTTCAGAAGCTGTTGTTTTCAACTTTTATTAATGTTTCCCAACTCACTCTCTTGTTTTCCTGCTGACAGGCTGCCAAAATCACCCTCTGGTGAATTCTAAAAGGGCCTGGGTAGCAGAAATTGGACCCAAAATTTGTTGCAGATAATTACTCAATCAGATCTTTGTCACAGAAAATATTTGACAGTCCACACATCTCTATTTTTAAGCCGTCCATAACATAAAACTATCAGAACTTTTCTTTCTTTAAGTGCAAGAAGCAGATCATTAGATCAAAGTTACTTCATTTAACTGGGTAGTATACTTGATTCTGCATAATTTTTTATTGATTCTGGAGATTCAGCTTAGGCTGGGATTTCGACCATGTCCAAGAGTGTACACAATTCCCTTCTGCTTCTGGGAATAATACACTGTAGCGGTAATCAAATCTGAGTTGTTCCATCCCAGATGTCATTCACCAGAGCATTACCAGTAATAGCCTGACAAGGAATATTTCTGCCAAGTTCCAAACCTGGATCTTGAATGAAGCAAAGGAAAAAAAAATATTCCAAGAAACCAAGCTAGAGGTTGTGTTCTGATTACTATCTATTTTGGGATAGGATTTCAGGAATTTAATAACTGCTGTGTGAATACTTATACATATAGACTTGATCAATAAAGTTCATACTTTATGTTTCCCACTTGTGAATCTTGGTTGAATTTGATTTATGATTTTTTTCCTAGGAGCTTGGGACACAATATTACAGATTTACAATGGTCAGTCAATTTATAGTATTTAATTTAAATGCTGCTGGGACATAGTACAAAAGTTTGAGGCAACTAAAACAAATCTTAACTCAGTGTCAGAAAAAAAAGTTATTTAAAAAAAAAAACAACAAACCAACAAACCTGACATAAGAAGAAAATAAAACCAGAAGGAATAGGAGGAAAAGGAATAGTTGATTTTAAAAGTGTGTAAAAATGTCCGCTGCTCCACTTCTTCATCAGGTCTTTACTCCTCACCTTACTTGTTAACATTCATTAATTGCTAGTTCTCAGGAAAGAAGCTTGGTTACAGACACTTGAAATAATGAATCTAATTTGTTTGTAAATTTATTGACCACCACTCTTTGGGTAAGTGGTCTTCAGCTACAGGTTGCAATAGTCTCACTGATAGCACAGATTGACATCAATTATATTTTTGAACTCGTAAATTTTCTTGTACAAACACCAAATGCTCATTACTTGCAAGCCTGTCTTTCCTGATCTAGTACCCCCTGAAGTCTTTAATTAGGCCCTATATGCATATATCTACCGGGGTACTCTTTTAAACTTCGTTTGCGCCTACAACATATGAACCGGTTAAGGCTGCAGGTTAAATCGGACACTGTGTGATTACCTTCAGCAGCAACGCTAGAGGTCTTGCTGTGAAGGTGAAGAGATTGTGGGTGATTAAGTAGTATCATGTACTCCAGAGGGCACACATTTTCTGGAGAACATCTTGCGTGAGATATCCCTTCATCTGTTAGTTATTCCATTGATAGGAAATGCAGCAGTGAAACCTAAACTCCAAAGTCACACATTATTATAGGTTAGTGCTAAATCATCAGCGTGCCTGTCTTCAAACATTAACTGATGAATCCCCACAGCAGCCCTGTTTGTGAAGTACTTATTATCCTTGTTTTATAGGCTGGGAAGATGGGAAGGCTTAAACCAGTCATTTAGGACTCAGACACTGTTGGACTCCCCAGATAGGATTTCTGACCAAACACCAAACCCGTAGGTTAATCTCGAAATAAGCCTTATAGAAGGAAAAATAATACTTGATGGTGGGGTAAACACAGTCAAAATGAATAAATAATCACTTAACTGGAAGCCAAGAGAAAAATGATCTGTAAAAAGTTAAACAAAATGAAGAAACACTGTTTAGTTTATTCAACAAACAAGGCCTTATATGTATATAAAATTTTTGTAACCCTGGTTTTACAAATTAACCCCTGTATAGGTTTAGAAACCGCATGGTTCTTTGAAAACAAGGAAGTCAAAGGTATTTGCAAGCCTTTTTGTCTTCTGATAAGTAGCTGTGTTTGAGATACACCTTGGTCCTAAACCTCAATATTGCATTTTAGGTCGAATTGTCTTCAATTACACTGAAATCTAGTATTGATTAATAGAATGTGGTACTACACTGAATTCAAGGGGGAATTTTTTGTTCATTAGACTCTGGAACAGAAAAGAGTACAAAATTATTCACCTGAACTGCTTATAAAGTATGCAAACCAGGGCAGATGAATGAAGTAGGAAAAACCAAGAAAATTCATAACATGCCACTTGGACCTTGCAGCAGCCCTATTGATACAACAGGATATCTTAATTTTTCCAGGCTGTTGCAATCATTTGCGGCTGTGTATGCTGCTGGGGATGCTCAATCTACAAACAATTGACACTGCCCCCGCCACAGATCAGGAGGTTTGAAGCCTTCCTCTTGTCATTGAGAGACTCTGTACTAGGAAAAACAGAAAATATGCAGTGCAGTAAGAGTACCATACTGTGTGTGCACAATAAGCTTCTGATTGTCTTTTGGAAAACTCTTTACCAGTGCTTCAACAACAGCTTGGTTTTAATCTTCATTATTTTCAGCCCTTTATTTATTTTAAAAGGCACAGTGAAAATTGGCTACATCTGGACTCAAGGTTGCCAAAACATGTCACATACAAATTACAGTAATTTGTTTTTTAAAAAATCCATCCAAACCTCTTCAAATTGTTCAGACTTACATTTCTGACATGTAGGATGAGTCAAAGTGATTTAGAAATACATGTGTGAAAGGTGGAAAGAGAAAAAAAAAAAAACAAAAAAAACCCCCCACGACCCTCAGAAGACATGTTTTAATCAGACCAATTCCTGTTTTCATATTAAGCCAGAATGATGCAACAGGGGAGCACAGCAAAACCGAAGGATGCATCCAAGCACATTTCTTCACATGGGGTAGGCTTGCATGGTCTTTGTGTCAAACCAGATTATACAAGGTTTTTAATTTGTAGGACCACAATTTACAGCTATCCCAAATAACTTGTTAACTTCTGGACCTTAACTTACAAGTCATAAGAAGGCCTGATCATTAATAATGTAATTCCAGCTGGGAAATAAAATAGGAAATAAAATGTAAACCAGAATAATAACTGGTCAATTTTTCACCTGAGAAAAGTGAATTCTTTAGAAAAATGCTTGTTGTTACTTTTGCTTCTCACTTCTTGTTAGCTCTAGCTTTAAATATGGCTAGAAGGCTAAGGCTTGACTTACCATTGTGAGCTCTGTAGACCATCAAGCAGTGGTTTTGTCACCAGTGGCAACATCTGCAAACAAAGAGCTCGAGTAGTAATAATGGTAAGTCCCCAAAAGCTGATGAAATGGCTGTCTTAAGGTAGGCCCAGAAGCTTTATTATGAATGGAAGAGGATTATCAGAGATCTGGTACTACTAGGGTTGTGAGGAATGTTGGCAATTGAGCAAGGTTTGTCAAAAGCTGTGAATGTAAAGAACATTTTATTATGGCAGAATTGTAATGCAGTGATTTTTCAAATGCAAAAGCAAAACAACCACCTGTTAAATCATATTGATTTAAATCACAGAAGCTATTGAATTTTCCATAAGCAGCTGGATGTTCTGCTGTCATATATTTTCTACAAGGGAAAGTAAAAGAAAACTGTAAGAGACAGAAACTGTGAGAGGAACAGTGGGGAAAGAAAGATCTGGAGTTCCCATTATCTCTTGGGTATATATGCCTTTGCTGGATAATTGCACTTGGGATTGATTTGATGCCTCTGGCACGTTGTTTGGAAGAGGACTTTTATTCGTCCCTTCTCCGCAACCTCTTCCACCCTAGTATTCAAAAACTAATTATCTTATGAAATACTAATTGCTGAGCTGGGCAACTTAATTTTCCAAACTGCAAAGTCTCCATTATTTCCACTTGCCAGTTTTGACCCAGGAACACTTGTAGGAAACAGTTTTGCTTTTATGACTAGTTCTCCAACCCATCATAGGTAGGAGCTCAGACACTCCATAAGATCCTATGGTTTTCCCTGAAGCAGTTACCTGCATTTTACATCATTTTTTCCTTCTCCCAGGCTTTGATTGAACAAGGAACCTGATATGAGATGATGGTGGGGACTGGGAAAATGAGACAGCTCTAAAATCAGTGTGTGAAGTTTCTAGGCCTTATTTGAATACAGCAGATGGAGCTGCCTGCCCCGATGGTAAATAGAGACTGCCTGGAACCAAGCAAGTACAACAGATCCTGCATCTCTCTAATTTCCAAGATTTGTGGGACTACATGATGCACAACCCGTGAAATATGAAACAAAACTGTGAGATTTTAATATCCTTGAGAAGTCAAAGATAGTTTGCCTGTAGGTTGTTTTCCCCCTATATGTTATATCCTCTTTTTTTTCTTCACTTCTCCTTCAGTGGAACAAACCACTCCTTCAGTGGAAGGCAGATAGTCCTTGAATCCTTTTTGCCTTTTAAATAGCAGCGATATAAGCCACATCCCGCGCACTTCCAAGATAAGGTTAGCAAGGTAAGACTTAAAAGCACTGCTATATTTTTAGGTTGCATCTGCTTTTATGTTAACATTTTGGTGCTGCTATGGAGTGATAAAAAAGAAACCACAATAAAACCCCAGTGTGTGGCACGGTTCCCAAATCTATTTATATTATGGGTGGACCTAGGCACCATGATCAGACCAACACAAACATGTTTTTCTAGCTATGTCTGCATAAATCTGGGCAGATAAAAATTATTAAGAGGGATTCATATTGAATTTCCAGACACCACCCTAGACGCAGTGTATGAGAATCTTTTGTATGTGTCTCTGCCAATATGTTATGGTTGGTTGTTTTTAAACATCTCAACAGTAAATCCCTTTCCAGTTCAAAGAAAATTACTTTTAACCAAGAAAAAAATAAGCCTTCCTACCTGGAATTGAAATGCTAACACTGAGAAATCAAGGGGCAGTGGCTTGGTAGGGTCAATGTTCTGGTGCTGTGTTCCTGTGCTTGTGGGTAAAGGGTGAAATACCATCTCTTTTGAAAGCCTTACCCAGCATCAGCTGTCCACACTCATTTTTGCAGACTGTATTCTCAAACAGAGAATAGAAGGACTGAAAGGGAGAATGAAGGATGAATAATTCAAAAAGGAGACCATTCCCTCATTGGGGTGAAGTAATTTTAAGGAGAGTTTTACCAGATAACACATGCTTAATTTTTCAACTGGAATATTATGTTAAATTTCATTATATAATAATATTGTATTACCTGGGGCAGTTTTTCTCAGTCTACAGAGTTCTTATTTACCTTTGGTTTAAACCTATGTAGCTCTGTAAATTTCATTGGTGTTGTTTTACACTGTGTGAATTAAGTTAGCATCCAGCATTTGCTTTCTCTGACCTGCTCAGTTACCATATTTCCTCCTTTATGAATCTCCGACTAATGTATTTACAGCAACAGCACTCACAACACCACATGCTTGGTGGCAGAGTCTGGTATTGGGTTAATGTGAGGGAGATGGGGAGTTGACAGCACTGCAAAGTGCAGTAGCAAAAGAGGCTTATTAAAAAAAAAAAAGCTTATAACTTTTTTTGGATGCTTCAGGATAACAGAGAAAAAGCTTTCACATTCAGAATGCAATTGTAAGGAAAGAAACAGAAAAACAGACAACCTCATGTATCTGCTTTTGCTGATTCTATATTGGATCTACCAACTGCAAATGATCTTCCTAACAGACCTGCTTATAAGCTCAGCTGGAAATAGGAAATCCAAAGTGCTCTAATGAGAATCAGTAAGAAATAGCACAGCTAAAACTTCCCCTTTTCCAGTGGCATGTGGCAGTTTGTCACAATTAAAATGTTTCTAAGGAACACCACAGTTTTAACCAATTTTCCAAGCAGATTTCTTGTTTGTCTTGAAAGTAATTTCCATTGACCAGAAACTCCGGCTCTGGTAATTTCCATTGACCAGAAACAGCCTGCTGCTGTCAGGACTCCCAGTTTGCCAAGGGCTCCCCATAGCCATCCTGGGAATAGCAGATGGGTTAGGCTGTCTGTGCATCCAAGTTATTTACTTATTTACAGCTAAGCAAGTGAGCAGACAAATTTTGGTGCTGGTTGGGGAATCAGGTTAGACTGCTTAGGGAAAACTGACATGTAATGTCAATGTTTGGACTTTCCTCTTAACTCTAGAGAAATGTAAATAACAAACTAAAAAAGTAAGTTTTTTAAAAAATTTGTATTAAACAAATATAATTTATTAAATTATTGTAATGATTTCAATTTTCTTGGCAAATTTTCTTTTTGTGTCTCCTTTACTCTGACTCATAATTAGTACTGACTAATAGGCAATCAAAATTTAAACAGCAAGTGGTAACTCACATGAAAGTCTATAATTCCTTAGAGTTCTTCTCCTTTCCCCCAAATTTTTATCATTGCGCTCAATGCTTTGGTATTTTCCAGCTAGTCCTGACGAGACATGAAACAGCAATGGATGCAGCCTGCTATTTGGATCTCTGCTGCGTTAACAGTGTTTCTAGCAATGTTGTTGTTGTTTTTTTATTTTTATTTATTTATTTTTTTTTAGCAATTAGTTCTGTTTTGAAGATACAGCAATATGTCTTTGAGTGATTTAAGCCTCAGCTAAATCCTGGTGACTCACCACTTATTTTGCAAGCAACCGAGGTACCCTTTACTCCTTCCCTGTTTTTGTCACTTGAAAATAGTGTCACTGGCTTTAAGTAGATACCCTGAACTTTCAGTAGCTTGCCAGGTGCCATACTCCAAAGTGAAAGAAACTTCTGATACCATTTTGACTATGGGAGACTTCTTTGACTACTTGTGTATTTTTGTGAGCTTTGTTCTAAGGAAGGTTTTAACTTGGAAATAAACTGTGAGCTTTGTTATAAAAAGGTTTTAGCTTGAAAATACCCTAGAGACAGGGTATTTTTCTGGATTAATTAACTTACACAAAATTCTGGAGATGTAATTCTATTATGCTGTGCCTTGTTGGTGAAGACAGCTAGATACTTCATAGTTATGATCTTGGCACTTCTATTCTGATGTCCTATCTGTCTGAGCACAATGCTTTTATTCCTGGACTCTACTTCCCACAGTCTCCAGCACTTGCCCACATGAGCTATTTTATGAGCGCTTTTGCCATGTTACGCTTAATGAGATAAAGGACATAGACTTACAAACAGGAAAACTCCTTATTTTCCTCATTTGCTTTTTGCTAAGTGAAAATTTACTGAAATTGATTTTATTCAAATGAAGTCACAATAAAAAAAAAAGAGCAAAATACATTGAAGTTTCACATAATTGCATGGTATTTTTCAAAGTCAGAGGCAAGTCTTCAGTTTGGGATCAATGTATTGAATGTACTGACGATCTGTCCTGAAAAAAATTAATATATAAATATGCCTGTCAAGAAGTGGTGATCTCATAAGAAAATATTCTCTGCTGTTTATCAAAGCAGTAACTGTAGTAGATTCTTAATGTTGCACTTAGGAACCTTGTATTTAACATTTACTTTAATACTTAGGTGCCTTCTGTGCAATAAACCAGCTTGACAGGGGGAAAAAAAGATCTGTTTAACATATTGGTGATATAATCCTTGTAAAGCTAACTTCTGTTAGTCAGAGGCTGCTAAGCACACAACAGGCAAGAATGAAGGTAAAGAGAAAAGTTGGAAAATGTTGCCAAAATGACAGTAAATGTTAATGATCCAATCACAAAAATTGTCCTTCAAAGTGGAGCTTGTAGTAAATAGTAATGAATAAATGTACTTGTCAGGAAGATTTGATTTGTCTAGCAAACCCTTACTGACACATACACTCATTTGCTACTGTATAGCCTTTTGAAAATGCCATTCCAGCAGAGCATAAAAAAGGTTATTTAGATTAAGTGTAGTAACAAGATGGGTAGCATACTGAGTTCATTGGACTACAGGCACACTCATTTAATACCCAGTGCTCCATTACTCTGAATGAAGCTGAAAAAAAACAATAGGAAAGAAACAGCATATAAAAACAAGCATAATGGTTTAAACAGAAAAATATGAGCTTCGGTGTAATGCTGTGTACCATCAGTATTTACGTTCAGTCTGTGAATGATAATGTGGGAAATGGCATAAAGGTATTAGATGGTGCGGAAACCATCACCACCACCCTGCCTCCCCTCCCCGCTTCCTGACAGCAAAAATGTGAAAGCTAAAAATCTGCCTTCATGAACAACATTTGAAGTCAGAAACTCACATTAAAAGGAAAAGAAAAAGTCAAAGCCAACTTTACATGGCACTCTTAGGTCTACCTTCCTCATTCAGAGGAGTTACATGAGAGGGCCACATTCTGCCCTCAGCTGCACTTTGTCTTTCTTGAAAGAATCCTTAGCTGGTAAAAAAGCAGTCTCACTTTTGGGTTCATTAAAACAATGTTAATATCTTGTGACGTACTATTGGCTTTGGGTTTAATGCCTACATACCAGCCTGTGTTTTTTCCACATCTTCTCTTAATTTTATTGCCGTCTTGAGCCAGCTTAGGTCTTTCTATATACAGTTTCTGCTGTTATAGGTTAACAGCTTCACATTCTCTTCCTTCAACCCAGACTTTTGTCAGGAGCAGTTGAAGCGTGACTGACAGGTCAGTCATTATTATGATTGCTTCCTTGCACATGGACAGCACAGGTTTGACAGAGGAAGAAACAAGGAACATCAGACTAAATCCTAATATAGAGCCAGGGGAATGCATGCGCATGCAGACACCTGGACATGTGCTTACACGTGTGTGTGCACATGCGCACAGACATATAGCTATGATATAAAGTATCAGTCCCTTCACATTTGTGATCAGTACAATAGTACATTGTGATAAAAAAATATGTGCGGATTTCTCAGATGGCAGCATATAGGTAATCTATGGCTATGCCAGGGGTCTTCACTATTATTCTTTATACTAAGGAGTAGTATAGTGTACATATGCCTTATTGTGTTCCTTTCCTGGAAGTGTGTATTACAGTCTTCATTTCTCCAGTGTACATAGAACAGAGAGAAAGTAAAAATGGTATTGCACTGAACCATATTAGCTGATAAGTAATATATGATAATGTTACTCAGGCCCCTGGGTCAGATGCCAAAACAAAATCTCTTCTCCCATCTACAAGGCTGGGGGAAAAATGTTTGAAGCTGCTTAGCTTGTGTGGTCCTTAATATGTTTTCTGCCCCACTCTGGCCAGTAGAATTCAGGGGTGCTTACTGAGGGCCAGACTTTTTGCCTACGCAAACTAAGCATGGATTCATGCTCAAAGACTTCCCAGAACATCTAAGTAATTGCTGCTGCATATTCTGTTTGTGTTTAGGAGAAAAGTGTAACTATTTGAGCAGCGCTTGTTGTCCAATTGTCTCATCATTATCTTTTGCCCGAACAGTGGAAAACAGATTAGAACTTTCCACTTCCCACCGTCACAAAAGGCAATTATTGGAATTATTGCAGGGGGGTAAGAAGGATTCCCTAGAAGTTTGCATGGACTCATTAGCCCGACTCTTCTTTTTCTTCTTTCTCTTTCCCCTTAGGTTTTTCTATTTTTTTTTAACCCAGGCCCACCTTTTTCTCTTTTCTGTAGAAGAAACAGCACTGGCGTGCTTGTGGGAGAGCAGAATAATCAGAGCAGTTGAAAGGGTAGGAGATGTAGAGGTGAGACGAGGAACAGACAGACACGCTCTTTCTTCCTCCAGCTTCCTTTCCCCAGGTCCTGCTCTGCTGTCATTCCAGGAATGAGGACCAAATAAATTGGCTTATGCTCCTGTGAAGGCTTGAATTGGTACCATGCTGTGGCAGTAGAACAAGATGCACATAATCTTCTACCTATTTGAAAGAGTTTAGTGTGTCTGTAGTTTACCTGCTCACACATTCCCTGTACAATTTATTGAAAAATAGAGATCGTTTTTCTGTAGGACTTTTTTTTTTAAAAAAAAGCAAACCCTCACTACAGGATCAGTTATTTAACAAAAAGCTAAAACTGAATAAAATTATGAAACCCCAGATCTGTTAATTGTTGGGGGTTTTTGGAGGGGCTAAAAAAGATTATTCATTGAAACATTCTTTTTATTCAAAACCTCATTTCTATGAAAAAGGAAAAAAGAAGTTCAAACAAAAGTACTTTCACTAGTTACAGTCATAAACAAAGACTCATAGAAAGCTCTTTCATCTTGTGCATCTTTAAAAGATAACCTACGTAGGCTCAGTCCTGGGTACCTGGGTACTTCTGCAGGGGCTGATACATGTCTCCATGCATATTAAATGATCCACAGCAGTGCCTCTGTCTCAGTCTGTGTCTCTTTCCTTTTTTTCCCTCTCTCTCTGTTCATAACAGTATGTTTTCCTTGGGTGCTTCACTGTAAAGCTGATTTATGTGTTTATGTGTGGCAAAGCATTCTAGGTTCACAGTCTGAGCTTAATTGAAGGAATGGAGGTTGGCTGAGCACTCCTAGTATGAAACTTCCTGAAGATCCAAATACAATTTATTTTGGACTAATAGGATTACTCAGGATTCTCCCTTTCCAACGACAAAACTGTCAGGTGATGCCTTTATCATATTGCCACTTCTAGCCTGAGCAAAGAGGGGTGTGGTTAACGGGCAGATCCAATGCCCACTGAGACAAATAACAGCTTTTGCACTATTCAGAGCCAGTGGGATTGGGCCAATAACCGAAGGCCAGCATTTGGGCTCCCTCCTTATCGCCTTTATGCAGGACTATGAATCACCATTCAGAGCCTTCTCCTCTTCAAACCAAAATAGTTGCTATTGGAAAAAAATTACATACAACAATAAAGAATCCTGTCCTCATATGTCCCAAATCAATAAATAACTCACTTCTAATTGAAATTATAGAAAAGGTTTTGCTCTTCAACTGCCCATTGTGAGAGTACAAAACACAAAATCTTATTAAATTATTAAGCAGAAACAGATTCTTTTAAATTCCCTGTTTAGTACTCATGGTATGATGCAAACCCCTTATTTCCCTTTAATTGGCTTATCTATAAAAATGATAATTTTCAGACAGTTGGTAGTAAAATCCCTCAGGACTTCAGGAAGCATAATTCCCTTCTTAAAATTCTCTACATTTATTAATGAACTTGAAAAATAACACTTAAAATTGCTCGGTAGGTTTTCTCTCCTGTGCATTGTACTCTCTACAGAGTTCCATGGTGAACTTCAGGCAGTTCTTCCTAATTTTTACCTTCAGGCTATGTTTCCCAAGCACTAACATGGATAATCACTGTTAAATCCTGCCCATTAAATGTTTGTGAGAAGATGGAAGGTTGTAGATCACATGTAATTCACCAAGGCCAATACATGGGAGGGCAGTGGTATGCTGAGGGGAAAAAGACGTGCTCACCCTGTCTTTCATCACAATGCTTTTCAAGTCTGCACTTTCTTATTTTCATACTAAAAGAGAATAACTGTATTAATTTCAGTCTTGCCCACCCTGTTTACATTAAGGGAAATTGGAAGATGAAAAAGCAGATTCTCAGTCAACTTTTATGGACTAGGCCCACCTTTTTTGTTCTGTGATGTCTACAGGGTCTAGCAAAGTAGGGTCTAGGCTTGTCATTGGACTCTTCAGTATTAGCACAATGCAAATAAAAGATGTTAACAGCAACTTGGAAGGCACAAGCTGGTCACTTATGCTATAAATGATGTAATATCCTGAAGAAAGCCATCAAGAACTGTGTGTTTTTCTTTGCAAGCTGATGGATTACTGAATCCTGTTCTAGTATAAGAAAGAAGAAAGTATTTTTTGCATACATGGACTGAGCTTAAAATCAACCAGTTTAGACTCACTTCTCAACAGAGAGCCTTATTCAGAAACCATTTAATACTGTGGGTATAGAACTGAACACAGGGCATTACAGGACCCAGCTGACTGATAATACAAACTCCTCACACACAAATGCATTTTTTTTTGTTATTTTATATAGAATTTCCTTAAGTTTGACCACCAAAGGAAGTCATACTAAAGGTTTAGAATAAACAGCAATCTACCATTTCAGTATTTGCTTTCTCATTGAAGACTGTAACAGGGACATCAACTCAACTGAGATACTTATCCTTTTAAAAGTGATCTAAGACTTCATGGAGGTCCTAAAGCTGAAGTGAAGTTATAGCTTATTTGTCCTCTACCCTCCTTGGGTCATTTTTTATTTGGTAACCTCAAAACAAAAGCTGCCATGTAGTTATTAATAGTTCCTTATTAAACCTTGGCAATGAGTTTATGGTGTCTTGGAGGGCAGGCACCCTCAGTCTTAAGCAGATGAGATCAGAAAATGTGGCCCAAGCCTTCTCACAGAAACTGTTATCTTCTCAAACATCCTTTTCTTACTTTTCAGGAGAAGGTGGCAGAACACTAAATATGTATGTGCTTCATAATAAATTTTCCACTAGAGTAAGGTGGGATTTGTAACGTTGACTGGGATGAATGGCATCTAGGGAGGATTTGACTGCTGGCCAGGTATGGCAGTGTGTTCCTCCCCTCCCTCCCCCCTCCCCCCCCTCCTTTCCCATAACCCTGCTCAAGCGATAACCACCTGTGGTGGTTCTAATGGATGTATCCAGCTCAAAGTGGATTGGGGGCAGACAGATACAGTGGCCAAGGGCTATTGTGCAATGTGCCCCCCTAAGCACAGTGAAGAAACTAAAATCTGTGCTTGGTATGCAAATGTGACTATGAGCCACTCATCTTACCCCCATCAATGCTGAGCAGCCCAAGAGCCCTTGGAGCTCTCCCGCAAGGCAGTGTGCTGCACGCTAGGATGTCCCCTCAGGCAAGGACACCTCTCAAGGTTACTGCTCAAGGTTGAGAGATTCCTTACCGCAATAGATTCTTGGTAAGTGGCTAACAGCATGCTAAACTCTGAAACCTTAGCTAAGTGATATGAAGGATTGACTGTGCATATGTAATCCTTTAGACATAAACAGTTGACCAAGTCTGGGACTAGCATTGGATCCAGCCACACCTAGACTGCTGTCTGAGGAAGAAGTTTAGAAAGCAAGGGGATCTTTTCTGAACCTCATGACTCAATGGGAAGATCTTCCTGACAGTTTTGTGTGAGCCTGTCCTCTGTGCAGTAAATGACCAAGTGTACCTTGCCATACAATCTTATCAAACCACTGTCGCATTTACTATTGAACTTTGTTAACTCTCTGTTTTACATCAATAAACTGTATTTTTTGCCTCCTTCTCACTCCGTTCACAACAGCGAGCTGGACACTTGGACCTGTGGTGAAGATAGTGGTGAAGATTTGGAAATTCTGGCAGGTGACAAGGGGATGTGGTAGGCTAGGTCAGGAGCACACCAGCATGAAGGGAAAAGTGTCTGCGGAAATTCTGCAGTTAGGCTGTGGTTTTTTGGAACATAATTTTGCAAAGGTGGGGTTTAGGGGATGCAGTAGCACTAGTTAAGGACCATTCCAGTGTGCTATATTCAGATGAAATAGTGTTTACAGTTTTCAGCCTGGGTGACGGTCCTCCTGCCCTATCAGGTCTTGTGAAAAAAAACCCTCAGTCCCAAGGTGCAGACTATCCAGACAGGTAAAGGGGAAGGAAGGAGGAGGAAGAGAACTGCAAAGATGCTCTTGCAGTGACGAAAATGTGAGCCCTGCATCTCAGTCAGGTAAGATTTTTAATGTTAGTTTTACAAATCTGCTCTTACTTCCCTTAGAAGAATACTAATTCACTTTACCATGTGTCATTCTGAGTTTCATTTCTAATTGAATTGGGATCACTTGGTAAAAGCCAAGCCCACGGTCATAGCTGCATTTGAGGGAGAGGTGAAGTATGACAGAGGTGTAATTTGGAATAACTGGCTTAACTAGCCAATTGTTTGAAAAAAGGAGGAAAAAGTAAAGGGGAAAAACTTAAAAGCTTTTTACTTGCAATTAACTTCTGCCAAGGTAAATCAAGAGCAACATCACTGCAGCAAATGGAATTATAATGAAGTAAGAACAGGAAATGGAAAGGGAGAATAACTCCCAAGTTGTGTTAATAGCCTGGATTTATGGTTTGTGGCTGTAGAAAGAACGAATATTTGTGATTTTTATGCTTTTTTTTTCTAATGGATCAAAGAACAGATATTTATAAATACATCAGGAATCTAAAATGGAACAGGATTTTATTTTATTTTATCTATTTTCTTAGTAAATTGGAATGGAAAATTCATATTTTTTGGCATCATCTATTTCCCTACTGGCTTAATTGTTAGGATTTTTTTTTCTAAAAAAAATAGTCTATAATTTATTTTTTATTCTTCATGACATATAATCCTTAGACATATTATGAAAGACTGTTGTGGACCCGACCAAGCAGGTCGAAGCTGAAGAAGACTGAAATATAGAATCAAGATACTATTGTGTACAGGCAGATACTTTTACATTACGAAGAGCTTTATTACAAAACAGGAAATATGCTCATTTTTTAGATGGGGAAATTGAAGCAAGATACAAAAAAGTGATGTTACAGTAATCAAAGCATCTGGTTTTCTATGTTCGAATACTTTGCCTACTGAATCATGCTGATAAATAAATGAGGGCTGTTTGCGTTACCACCCTTGTATGATCATCTGTTCTGTGAATTCCATTAAGCAGCATTTAACACAGTGCAAAACCATAATCCCCCAGGTCTATCTCTAACAAGGATCCAGCATGGAGTTTGAACTCTTACCAGTGGCACTGTTAGCAAATCATCTATGCCAATGAATCTAAGCAGTTAGGTGTATCATGGTATTTTTTCCGTTTCCTCACTGACTGAATGATCATGTTAGTATTACAAGCATAAATGCTATCATACACTTTTGCCAATATACTGCCAATGCTCATCAAGCTTGAATATAAAATGAGGTGCAAACAAAGAAAAACTGATTTTATTTAAAACGTGGGCAAATATTTGCAGAAACTATTTTGCATTATTTTTCTCCTCTGATCAACATTCTCAGTTCCCGAGAGCTTGAAACACAGAATGTCTCCCAGAGGTGCTCAGCAATTTGCAAGAACAGTCCCACAGCTCATATCTCTTTGGTTCAACAGCTTCAAAATAAATTAAATATTTCTGGTTTCTACTGGCACTGATAGAGATTAATCCATGAATAGGCAGCAGCTTTTTGAGCAACTAATTAGGAGGGCTGGCCTTGCTGAGGTTTGTTCCTTTCAGGTGGACAGGTTCATCAATGCATTATTTTAATGGTTGGTATAATTGTCTATTAATGGTTAAAAAAAAAGAAAAAAGGAAGGACACTCTAAATAATCTCTTTGTAGCCTGATTAACTGTAATTTTTTTTTTTCTATAAATTGTGACTCAGCTATCTTCAGTATACAGGCCATCAACTTTGTGCAGGGAAGAACACTTCTGTTGCAAAAAAGAGGTGCATGTTCCTAGGTACTGGCAACCATTGATTATGCTGGTGGACTAGATATCTAATTCATGATATTACATGGAATGGACATAATTCAGCTGTAAATAAAACTTTATTTTATCAATTGTTTCAGAAAAGTCATGGGGACAAGTCTGGGTAGTTAAAGACAGGCATGTCTGTATGATTTCTGATACGCAATGTGCAAAGGATGACAGGCTACGACTGTAAAGAATTAGAGGATGTTCCACAAAGAATTGTACCCTATGACTCATGACTATCAGAATGAAGGCACCAAGGTGATGCAAGTGGTACTGTAATGCTGAGAAAGCAAACTATAGACACATGCTAAGCGAGAAATTTTCAAGCATGTCATAGCAGTGTGATTACTGCTTTTAAAAAAAAACTATATCAAATCTTTTTGTTTTCCAGACCTTTGTGCAGCCCATACAGTCCTTTTCCCCTTTCATTTTAAATTAAACCTGCAGGGAGAAGATAACAGCTGTCACAATTTTGGAGTTTTCTTTAGAAAAGAGTTAATTTGTGTACAAAAACAAATCTCAGTGTAATGTTTCTCTAAACATGCCCCAGACTTCTTATGGCTGAGCAGGTCTTCGTATGTTTCTGTTGAAAACTGAAGCAAAATGTACTGTGAATAAAATAGGGTAAATATTTTACCTAATAAATCTATCTGCTGGTTTTACTTGCTGCATGCCCATGGCAACTCAAAGTGTCCTTGTGTTTGTTATCAGAATTTCCCCAACACATTTTTTCCTGTTTTGTTTGTTTGTCTCCATTGGGTTTTTGGTGAAAAGATTGGTATTGGTATTGAGTCCACAGTATTCAACATTTAGATTTTGTTTAGTTATGACTGATCAGATAAACTACATATTTTTCAATTTCTCTGGTGTAATGAGTCATTTTGTATAAATAATAATAACCACATTTATTAGTATTTATACAAATAACTAATTAACAAATAAATTCTAAGTATGAGCATATGAAATTGCTTACTTTTTTATGATGAAGATCTAGCTCTCAAATTTCAGGCCTGCAACTACTAAAAGCACTGTATTCCCATTGCAGAACAGGACTCTCTGTCTTATTGATGCTTTTTTCTTTGGTGTAAATTCTCAAGTCCAAGTGCAGAAGCCTGAAGTATCACAATAATATTTTTATTCACAACCCTTGAAATAAGATCTTCAAAACATCTTCTCCAAAGCCTATTAACAGAGGCCCTAATTTTGACCTACTCAAGAATTAATCCAGCTATTAAAATTACTAAAATGTTTGCCTGTTTAATAAAGCACTCTTGAGGTTAATAACCTGCAAATCTGACCTACTCATCTTTACTATCACCGCTATTTTTTAAATAAGTTTGCAGAGCCTAATTTTCTTCCAGAGGAAGCATTTGTAATATTTTGTTTACAACACGGGTGCTTTCATGAGCTTCTCTGCAGAAATGCATCTTGTATCTATTTAAGGATAATGTTCCAAGTATTGTGATACACGTAAACTTTGCAAGAATATCATATGAGGTATAAAAAGCAGATTATCTGCAGAAAAATGGCTCCCAGAGGGAAGTAGAAATAGCACAGCTTGAAACGCCTTGTGCTTTGTAATGTCCTTAGCCACCAGCAAGGCAAGTGTTCTGTGGAAAAGACAAATGCCTGACTTCACTGTATATACAAGGATGTAGTGCAGGAGGGTTTGCTGGGTAAATATGAGAACACAAGTGGGAATTGGTTCTTCTCTCACAGCACTCCTATTGGCACAGGACTTTGGGGAAATAATCCTGACTGGGATCTGGATAAATAACAGCAACGATTTATGGTTTTCCTTAAATCCTTACCTTGAGTGTAGGAGGATGGAGTGAAAAAAAGACCACACTTTACTCTAGAGGAAATCAGTACAAATTTTGCCTACAAATTTGGGGAAGCCAGGATTTCACTCTCTAGTTTCTAGAACCGAGGCCTTAAATTTAATCTCTTTTTTTCCCTCCTTTGCTCTCTCCTCATTTTATTCCAGTAGGATCATCCATAAACAGTAAAACCAGCTACCTTCTCATTTATACCGAAGGACATTAAAGAAAAGTATTCAGTTGTTATTGATAACTTTTGACTCAAGTTTAGCAAATTACTTGCCAGCAAAGCTTTAACTTGACCCTCTTAGCAGCTACAGACCATTTACAGGAACCAAATTTGATGAGTACTAACTTAACTTTAAATCTTTGTTTGCTTACATCAGTGAAAATGAGCAACTTCAGAAAAGCAGTATGCTTTGCACAGGTGTAAATGGTCAGGAAAGTTTCAGGTGAAAACAGGATAAGGGCTTTCTCACATGGCAGCATCCTGTTTTATGCAGTATCACATCCAAAAATGGTACTCATTGTAGTAGGATTGGCCCTAATGCTTCATAATTAAAAACTTGCTACTTTCTTAAAATTCCATTCCAGATTAAGTATGTTTTATACCAATATGAAAAGCACCTGAGATGTACAGTATATTGGGAATCCACTGAGGGTAAATGTTGGTAGTTTAGGTTAAAACATATCAGTTTTTAAGAGGACTTGCTCTGTGTGTGCATGTGAGAGAGAGAATGTGTGCATTTTGCACAACTATACCCACCCAGAGATACAAGACTTGATTTGTTGCTGCTCTTTATTTTGCGTGGTATTTTGTTATGGTAGGCTAAGTAAGATATAAATTCTACTAAATGCTACCAATTGAAAAAAGTAGTGTTTTACATACTTCACTAGTATACATGTTCTTATGAGCTGCAGAGCAATTGCGACTCCAGTCCATTAAATGCATGTCATTAGCTTCGCTGTCATAAACCATGCAGAAACGCAATGAAGTGTTATGAATACCTATGATGAAGGAGATAACAAAAACAAATTCCCACTATTATTACAAGAAAAGCAGGAGAAAAACTATTGGTAACAAAATGCAAAAAACCAAACTCAATCATATCTTCTATAGTCAAAGCAAAATAAAGCTTTAGGAATTATTTCTTCCAGGAAAATTGAAATATGTGTGACCCAATAACAAGATCACGAAATTCTCATACAGCAACAGAAGAAGATACTCTGGAATGACTCTACCCCAACCTCCTAAGCAGGATCTCCAGCCTTGCCAGTTTCAAGTTTAAATGTCTCCAGTAATTACACAAAACTAGTGTCAATTTAATAATGTTAATTTTGAAATGATAGATTACTAGTAAGGTGAGCAGGAAAGAAAGCAACAGGATATTTATTTGCACAGTTTCAGTATTTTATAGAGTAATTTCAACTGTGTGTATGGAAAGATTTCAACATAAAAAAAAAATCACAGCATGTTACATAGCTATTATTATTTGGATAAGATGAAGAAACCAAATAGGAGCAAATCTTCATGATGTGGCTAAATAAAGTGGCTAATCTTAAGAAATTTTATTCTCTAGATAGGTGGAGGAAATCTCTGGTTTCCCATGAAGGAAGACATCATTAGTTGTGAAAGATCCTTTTTTTGACTCCCACTTGATTCAATAATAAGAGGGATGGACCTACAAACTAACATTTGGATTTAATTTCGTAAGTTTACCCCCACAGGTATTAATTAAAATGTATAACATTATGTAATTAAGACATTTGGGGGTGTAAAGAACGTATTTGCAATGTGCAGTAATGTAAACTTTTTCCATTACATTATGAATATAGAATGAAGAAAAGAATTTGCAAATCCTGAGTTTATTTAACATGTCTATACCGTGTGACCTTTAATGTACTTAGACTTTTTTTAATGTTAATGGGTTTTATAAAAAAATAGAATTAAATGTTAACGTCAAAAGCCTGAAAATAAAATAAAAAAAAAAAAAAAAAATAAACACAGGCAGAAAAAAAAAAAAAAAACCCACATTAAAAAATGAAGGGTGGGTTGTAGGAGAGAGAAGCTGATGAACAAGCTAAGTTTGGAAAGGAAAAACTTTGTTTAAGCTTAGTGTAAATCTCAGTGCCCAGTTGAATAACACCACAGATATTAAGAATACAAAGCAACTGTGACAAATGTGAAGTTCATTGACAATGTAAACTTTGAGTAGTGTTTTTCTTTGTTAATGCAATGGGTGATTGGAGCAGACATCTCCACTTCTCTGAGTTTTATTCTCCTCCAGTTTCGGCAGCACATCATCTGTTCAGATTACAAAAGTCTGGCTCATAACATAGATCAGGGAGATTTTCACTGATGGCTTTGAGTGGACCTAGGACAAAGAAAATTAACCACTGTTTAACTTCTTATGAAGGTTACAGGGGGTAAATTTTTGTCTAAAATTGAAATTAAAGAATTGGGAATTAGGTAATTTTAGATCTATTTCTTTTCAATTCTATTTAGGCTGTCTCCAAATCTTGAGAAAATCAGTTCTCCCCTGGAGGGGCAGATGGTTTTAACTGTGCTTAGGGGTAGCTGAAGATTATCCTAGAAGTTACCAAATTATTGGCTGTTGTCTCTAATATTATTCTTATAATCGTATGAATATTTTAAGAGTTCCAGTTTTAGGCTTGAAGTCTACTATATGTCAAAATTTAATGGTGCACCTAATTTTTTTCATGGTTTTTTATACTTTATGTTATTTCTTTAAGCACTCTAGGGAGATTTGGAATTGAACTCAATAAAGAATAAAGCAAGACCATACTTACACTTACTGAAAACAAATCTGTACTAAAAATTAAGAATGCAAATTTTTAGAAGTTCTTACAGGCTGTAGTTATCTATTATAAGTTTAAAGGGAGATGAGTGCCAAAGACTCTCAGACTTCCTTGAAGAACTCACCTTTTAAAATCCTCTTGGAGGCAAGAAATATGTCAGAGAAAATGTTCAATTCCTTTGCCACAGATCTAAACAGATCTGATCATTGACTTCGTGCCCATCACATGCAATATTTTCCACTGCTTTATGCAAGAAACTTTGGAGAAAAAGGAAGTTGTTATATGGCTTTTTTGAGAAAACTTCTCCAAAAAAGGTGTGAATTGGGCACTGTCTATCCATGAGTAAAAACAGAATGTTTTAAATATTTCATAAAGTTTAATAAAATATCTCCAAAGTTTTTACAATATTTAGGAATACATTTGACCTTCTAAGGCTTTGGTAGCTTGAGAAAAACAGGTACCTTCTTCTGAGTTCCATGTATTATAACTCTGACCTACCTTCATTGCCTTCAGAACATTTTTTACCTTGCTAGAATGATGCAGCCAACCCTCTAACTACCATGAAAGGATTCATGTTCAGATTTGGGCTGTACATCTTTTGGTAGTAGAAAGTTCCAAAATGCCAAAAAAGCCATAGAATACCTTTAGCTGAGGGAGGGACTTTAGCATGGTCTGGGGCTTTAGGAAAAATGACCACATTAGCTTCTGAATCTGATTCCAGACAGACTTGACAGGCCTACTGATGCCAGCGGAAGGCTGAACAATTTTGTGATTATACGTGGTTGGGAATGAAGCCCTCAAACAGAAGCAATATGTCCCCTTTGGTCCTTCCAGTCTACCAACCATTATATATATAAATGGCTTAAAATCACATCTCAGCATGGTAGATAAAGGTTCATTACTCAAGACTTGATTCCAGTAGTAGCACAAGGATACAGATAGGAAAAGATTCAGGCTACAATAACTAAAGGATTTACCTATCCCTCTTTCAGATGGACTAGAATAAGATGAGAAATTACATTGCCTAGAAGATCCTTTCATGATGATCTTAATGTACTGGCAATCAAGGAAAAAAGAGGCATTTCTTAGTGATCATAGTGATTACAATCTATAATGGCAGCAGTACCAGCTCGATGGGGCAGACACTCCCATTTGTTTCCACCTTCCCCTATCCAATGCATATTATTTCCAGGTTTACATACTTGTCTCAGCTGTGTGGCTAGAACTTTTATGATAGGCAGAACTGGCAACTGCAGTACGTTGACTGACTCATTTTGCAGAAATGTTTTACTGGGTTTTTACCAAAACTTGCATAGACAATTTACTTAGATATATGTACTCTTTATTTTCAAGATAAGTGCTTAAGACTAAGGAATGATCCAATTCCTACAGTAATGGGAGTCATGGGAGTAATTTCTTTTACATCAGCAGAGTTTAGATCAGTGTCTCATATTTTTTCAACGTGGGGATGGGGTGTCAAGGAAGAAGAGTTTCTTCCTCTTAAGCCCCAAAGTTCAGTTGTCTTAAAAATGGGATTAAGTTAGCTTCCTTGAGTTTAGGAACATGCTTGTGTGTTTTCCATTCCATCACACATTTCAGGGTTACCATGAGACTTGTTAGACCATACAAGGATCCCAAATGCCTGTTACTTGTAGTAGAAAAAAGTGTATTGTGGCTTTTTGTAGCATTGGTCTATGGATACAGGTGAAAATGGACAGAGATTTATCATCAGATGAGCTTCCCAGAAGACATATTAATTGGAACCACACATATGAGTGAGCAATATAAAGTATATGCTGTGAGCTAAACTTGAATTCATAATAGGAATTATTTTCACTGCAGAAACTGGAATCTAAGAGTGACACTAGTTCTGTTAGAGAATTATATTTATTTTATAGCTTATTGAACTTTCAGTTCATGTAAAATCTCTGCAATTTCATAGATTTTAGTGGAGCTATGTAGCTTATACTACCCAAAGATCTCACTTAGAAGTGTGTCTGGTAAAAGCACAGATTTGAAGTACTGAGTACTCTGATAAATAACTCCAAGAAATTTTTAAGTATTTTGAAATTCAGAATGTACCTAAACACCATTTTTACTAGAAAAATAGATAATTTTCCTTTTGCTTATTGCCTATATTTATATGGACATGGACTTGTGATTAATTTCTGAAGATGGTTCAACCCATGTATCTTAGAGATGTATGTTAGGTGATCTGCTATCAGGGTTATGCTTGTATCACTTCAAATGGGATGATGTTCTGTAAATCTTATGACTTTGGTACCCATTGTTATTGTTGCTGTTGTCAGGAGAGCTAGCAAAACTGGCAAGTAGGCAGAACTCACCCTCTCTGAGCTATTGCCTGTTGAGCACTCAAATCCTTTGTTCTTCTCTGGTCTTGGACAGGCCTTGACAACTTGCTTGAAGAGACCATTTCTGATGGGAATATGGAGTGAAGAGGGCTTGTCCTCAAGGCTTTGCAGGTGCATCTGCAGAGGATGCTGTTAAAGTTCTGCTGTGATGTATGGAAAAGATGTAACAGCTCGAGTTGCAGTGTTCACAGGAGCTCACAGCGTTACAGGGTCAGACACCAAATGAGACCCAAACCTCAATAAAACTGGCATCATGGTGCGTTATGAGAGAAGGCAGGCTCTTCTTCAGTCTTGTGCCTGGATTGAGAGCTGCTGACCACCCATGAGGGGTATGCTGAGTGGAAGCACTTTCTGGTGGGTCCTGCCAGGACCATTTTTGTTCTGACTGACCATTGAAATCTGGAAAATTTTCAGAACCTGAAGTACCTTCTCCTCCCCTGTGACTGGCCCACTTGGCAACTTTTCTTTCTCATTTTTAAACACCTACAGACCAGGAAAACAGAACAGCAGGATGCCCTGTCGCACCAGAAAGCCCCAGTGGGAGCTGCTGAGGTGGATCTACACAGAATTTTGTTGTGCCTGTGCCACCTGAAGCCTCTTTAATTTCTGTGCATGGGGTGACCACTGGTGATCCTCAAGATGCAGAGTTTTGGGTGGGGGGATAATTACCAGAATCTACAGGAGGGAGGATGGTTGGTTGTGTCATGATGAGTAGTTGTACAACTCCAGCAGTGTGCTTGCATGCAGGTCCTTCAATACTGTCATGATGTGCTGACAGCAGGGCATGGTGGTTGTTGGAAGACTTGCAGAGCTACTGGTGGCTATATGTTGATGTTGAGAGCTGTGTTTGGGCTTGTGATGTCTTTGTCTGGGTCAAGAGACTGAAACAGAAGTTGTATGGACTATTACAACCCTTTCCAGCTCCTGAAGAGCTATGGCAAATTATTTCAATTTTTATTGTGGACCTACCTATGTCTCATGGGCATACAGCAGTGCTTTTGGTGGTGGACTTTTTTATGAAAGCTGATAATTTTGTTCCACTAAAGAAGATGCCCACCGTCCCTCGGACTGCACATTTTTCTTTGCAGTACTTCGCTGCCATGGTCTGCCAGATCATGTGGTGACAGAGTGAGAGGCCCAGTTCACTGCCTGGTTTTGGAAGGGGCTTATGAGCCTGCTGGTGGTGCAAATCCCTCTTCCCACTGCATATCACCTGCAATTGAATGGTCAGATGGAGCAGGTGAAACAGATGCTGTAGCAGTATCTCCTGCCTTATTTGCCACCAGAATGACTGGATGTTGCTGTTATTGCTGGCAGAATTTGCCTGTAACAGCAATGTCCACTCTTCCCCACGGTAGAACTCTCCTTACACACAGTATGGTTTTCATCTCTGTGGCCACCCAGCTACTCTGTCAGCTGTTCAGGAATTTTCCCCTGAGGATTCCTTTGAGTGGCTGCAACGTCTACATTTATTTCTTCAAGAGCACCTGGAAAAAGCAGGGGTTGACTAAAAAAATCTGTCCAGACAGATGTCAGCAACCAGCGAAGGACTTTGTGGTTGGGGACTATGCTTGGTTGTCTGGTGAACATGTTTATTCAGTTCATCCTTCTAAACTGGACCACCATTACCTGGATCCATATAAAATAACAGCCCAGTTTAGTCTGGTTGTATTTAATTTGTAGCTTCCACGTACTCTTACATCATTGCTCATATCTCCCTGTTAAACATGTTCAGTCAGATCCCTTCCAGATGCAACCTCAACGTCTGCCTTCACTTATGGTCTAAGTCCATAGGAAATACTGTATCTGGGCTATTTTGGATTCTGGGATACTCCCAGATAGCCCACAGTATTTGATTGATTGGGCAAGGTACAGCCTGGAGGACCATGCCTGTGTCGGAAGTGCATGCCCTGCCAAAGGTTTGAGCTTTTCATGCTTGTTATCCTGCTAAGTCAGGTTCACTGGAAGGTGTGGGGGGTTATGCTTGCATCCCTTCAAAAGAGGTGGTGTTCTATAAACATTATATCTTCGGTAGCTGTTGTCGTTGCTGTTGTCAGGAGAGCTAATAAAACTGACAGATAGGCAGAGCTCAGCCTTTTCAAACTGCTGCCTGTTAGGCTCTTCGCATTCCATGTTCCTGCCCCTTGTCTTGGGACTGCTCTGACTCCTGCCTACTAGGTACGACCATCCCTTAGACTTAGACTTCCCAGCTGGAATTTAACCTGGCCACTGTTATAAGGGATAATAAGAAGAGTTTTTATAAATATGTTAACAGCAAAAAGAGAGCCAGGGAGAACCTCCATCCACTAGTGGATGCAAGGGGGAACATTGCCACTAAGGATGAGGAAAAGGCTGAGATACTCAACGCCTTCTTTGCCTCGGTCTGTAATGGCCCGACAAGTTATCCCCAGGGTACCCAGCCTCCTGAGCTGGAAGATGGGGACAGAGAGTGGAATGAACCCCCCATAATCCAGGAGGGAGCAGTCTTTGACCTGCTATGCCACCTGGACATCCACAAGTCTATGGGGCCGGATGGGATCCACCCAAGAGTGCTGAAGGAGCTGGCAGAGGAGCTTGCCAAGCCACTCTCTGTCATTTATCAGCAGTCCTGGAGAACAGGGGAGGTCCCAGATGACTGGAGGTTGGCAAATGTGACGCCTCTCTTCAAGAAGGGCCAGAAGGAGGATCCGGGGAACTACAGACCAGTCAGCCTAACCTCGGTACCGGGAAAGATTATGGAGCGGTTTATCTTGAGTGTGCTCACCAGGCACATGGAGGACAATCAGGGGATCAGGCCCAGTCAGCATGGGTTCATGAAAGGCAAGTCTTGCCTAACCAACCTGATTTCCTTCTATGACCAGGTGACCCGCCTGGTAGATGAGGGAAAGGCTGTGGATGTTTTCTACCTGGACTTCAGCAAAGCCTTCGACACAGTCCCCCATAGCATTCTCGTGGAGAAGCTGGCAGTTCATGGCCTAGATGGATGTACTCTTCGCTGGGTTAAAAACTGGCTGCATGGCCGAGCCCAGAGAGTCGTGGTGAGTGGAGCTAAATCCAGTTGGCGGCCGGTCACAAGCGGTGTCCCCCAGGGCTCAGTTCTAGGGCCAGTCTTGTTTAATATCTTTATTAATGACCTTGATGAGGGGATTGAGTGTGCCCTCAGTAAATTTGCAGATGACACCAAACTGGGTGGGAGTGTTGATCTGCTGGAGGGGAGGAGGGCTCTGCAGAGGGACCTGGACAGGCTGGATCGATGGGCCGAGGCCAATTGTATGAGGTTCAACAAGGCCAAGTGCCGGGTCCTGCACTTTGGTCACAACAACCCCATGCAGCGCTACAGGCTTGGCGAAGAGTGGCTGGAAAGCTGCCTGGTGGAAAAAGACCTGGGGGTACTGATTGACAGCCGGCTGAATATGAGCCAGCAGTGTGCCCAGGTGGCCAAGAAGGCCAATGGCATCCTGGCTTGTATCAGGAATAGTGTGGCCAGCAGGAGGAGGGAAGTGATCGTGCCCCTGTACTCGGTGCTGGTGAGGCCGCACCTCGAATACTGTGTTCAGTTTTGGGCCCCTCACTACAAGAAAGATGTTGCCTTGCTGGAACAGGTCCAGAGGAGAGCAACCAAGCTGGTGAGGGGTCTGGAACACAAGTCATACGAGGAGTGGCTGAGGGAACTGGGGTTGTTTAGTCTGGAGAAGAGGAGGCTGAGGGGAGACCTGATCGCCCTCTACAACTACCTGAAAGGAGGCTGTAGCGAGGTGGGGGTCGGCCTCTTCTCCCTGGTAACAGATGATAGGACGAGGGGGAATGGCTTGAAGCTGCACCAGAGCAGGTTTAGGCTAGACATTAGGAAAAACTTCTTCACCGAGAGCGTTGTCAGGCTCTGGAATGGGCTACCCAGGGAGGTGGTGGAGTCCTCATCCCTGGAGGTCTTTAAAAGAAGGATAGATGAGGTGCTCAGGGACATGGTTTAGTGGTGGGATGGCAGTGCTAGGTTAACGGTTGGACTCGATGATCTTAAAGGTCTTTTCCAACCGAGGTGATTCTATGATTCTATGATTCTATATGATTAATCTGTAGGCAGCTATGTAATTCATTATCAGTTCTATCCCTGATATGCGGAAACAAACAAACCGACCAAGCTTTTTATTTGGCATTCAGTAGCATAACTTAGAACACAATGAGATCCCAATCTGGCCTTCAGCACTTGCATCTTGCTAGAAGACATGTAGAGAGGCAGCAATAACTAGGCCCTTTTCCCATTAAAATCTGTGTGGAATGGGGAAAACCGTTCTGAACAGAAGATTAGGAAAGTTGTCTGAATTCTTTCTTAGTGACCTGCTCAGAAAAACAGTGAGGCATGCTCAGTAAGCCTTATAATGCATTACTGAGGACCCATCTGGTTGTTCAAGTGTAAGTTTTCATCCCAGACATATTCCCGTGTGGCTGTACTGCAAGCCATGTTACTAAGAGAAGAAGTGGCAACCGAATGTGTATAATAAATAAATAAATAAATTATTATTATATATACATAAAATATAATAATAATAATAATAATAATGTGAAAAAAATATATCTCATGAAGGAACTGGCTGAATGTATAAAGCAATGAAGACATCCCGAGTGTACTGCAGCTTTGCCCTGTGAGGATTTTAGCCACACTTACATAGAGTCAAGGCTATGCTATTACTGCTATACATCAAGATTTTATATTTTAAAAACAGTTTTTTGTGCTTTATAATTTTAACTACAGTTTTCTTGGGGTCTAGCAAGAAAAGAGTAAGCTGTTTTGCCCTATTAAGGATCAATATTTGGATCAATAAAATTCCTTTAAAAAACCCTTACTTGTTTTGTTCATAGGAAAACAATTTATTGTTGACTCTCTTTGTTACCTCACCTTGCTTACAATTACCTGGAACAGAAAAATTAGTGGCTAGGATCTCTTCCTATTTAGTGTCTTTTTAACTGACATTCAATGCTGCCCCATTCAGTTTTAAAAACACCTGTCATTTTTTAAATCTTTTTTTTTTCCTTGCACCACATCTGTTTTGTAGCTAAATGATTTGAGAACAAGTCTGTACCACTGGGAGCTTTACCACTGACTTCAGTGGGAACACGACTGGGATTTGTACAGACCTTTCCGTTGGCTTGAATATACTTTAGATGATAGTCCCTGGTTTCAGTTTATACTCAGCTGTCAGTCTTGAGTTAAAATCAAATAACACGACTCCCTCAGGTGACAAAGCACGGAATCGTGTTATTCTTCCATCTGCACTATATTCATTGACATCTTTCTGTAAGTATTTTCAAAGGCAGCCCTTCCATAACCTTGAACTTTCTTCATATCACTTAACCTGTATCAAAAATGTTGTATCTTAAATTATGAAGAGCTGTAGAACTTCACAGGAGTTGTGCTTTGCATGTCTTGGCAAAGTATAAAGAAAATTAGCTGATTGCTTTCTTTGTAGAAGGTTCCTTACTTGCACATCACTTCCCATTCTGTAATTCTATTTCTCTTCTTCCTTGGAGAGGAAGCTCTCCAAGCTATCACAAAGGCATCATGAATGGTCTAATCTAGATGAGTATTCTACCTCTTGAGATCAGCAATAAACTTGAAGTATAACTCACATGAAGAATTTCAACCTTTCATAACAAAATGTTTTTACAGTTCTGGTTGAAAAATAAAATAAACCTGTTTCTTACATAGTCAACTCTTCTTTCCCTACAAAAGTGGATAATTTTCCCACATACGTATCATACATACATGCATTCTAAAAAAATCTTAACTTTCATGAAGAAATAGTTTTGAAAAATTAAGTTCAGTAAAAAGTACTGGAATAAAGCAACAAAGAGCTCTGAGAATCGTTAAAAAAAAGTTCAGCTAACTTCATAAGAGTAGGGCCATTATAGGAAGTGAGCTCTTGAGGATTTTCTCTGTCCTTGTCTTGGGATAGAGAACACCTGAGCATAACCAACAGGGACTGTAGATCTGCTTTGAATTGTCTTAGAAGACCAACATTGGGAAGTAGTCATACACAACCGTCTAGTATAGTATTACTTAGAAAACTTAAGTCAATCTTTATGGTTACTGAAATATATACAATTTGTTTACTGGCCTTTCTTATTTTTATACTTCTAGAGAGATTATGGCTTCCTTCGTTTGTAATTTACAACCTGACAATCCAGGTTCATTTGATTTGTCAGCGGAATCGTGCTTCAGGAGACTCTTAGTATTTCTGGCAAAGCTGCAGCTTGATAGAGTTAAAATAACAAACTTGAAAAATCAGTTCTTGACTGAAACAATCCAGTTCAATTTGCAGCATCTGGAAAGAAAATCAAAACCTTCCTGGGCAAGAATTAGCACAGCAATAATGAGCGTAACGGTAAAGCATAATGCATAATAAGACATGTTTTGGTCTTGTGTCATTGAGCATTATCTTCACTTCAAAGATAATGTGTAAGTAACAGCGTCTTTTTCCACATATCACTAACCTTTAAAAAGTGTGCATGCAACTTCAGATTTTCCCTGACCATCTGGCTGCTGAATTCTCTAGTAATAGAGACAATGAAATCCAAGCCATGGCAAGTTTCCATCTAAAATCTAGTGGGAACAAAACTTAAAAGTTGCTTCATAAGTGCTGCCACTGTTCATATCTGTTTCTTTCAATGGCAGCACTGCAAGGTTCAACATTAACTTCTCATTCTTTTTCCTTAGTATCTATCAGCTGAAGGACATTCTGATTGGATTGTTGCTCGTGTTTGATGTATGACCAAGATGCCATCTTTTTGGAGAGGGAAAACTTGGTTCAGCTTTTAAAACCACAAAGAAATCCTTAAAGTGAACTTCACATTCATGTTATTTTTCTGTTCTTATTTAGATGACCCCAGATGCTGTGAATTGCTTTTTATTCTTATAAATAATTTGAATATCTAAATTCCTGTGTCATAAAACTTCAAATCCATGCCTGCTACCTCTATATATCACCGCAAAAATTTAATATCAAGGTCTGGCCTAATCTCTTTAAGTTAGTTAGATGAATTAGAACAATCTGTTCAATCTCCAGATGTATCCTACGGGCAAAATGTCCAGGTGGATGTCAAATAGTAGAAAAAAGTCACTTGCTTATGAATGATTCCTTTCATTCATGAGTCTACAAACACCTTAAAAAAATAATAACAGTTGGAGAAACTAAAGTCTAAAGGTAAATGCCCTACTCACTGTTACACTACAGGAAAGGTACAGGCCTGATAACAGAAACCAGAGCTGGACTTAAGTAATCTCTTGTGTTTGAGGTAGAAAACATCAGGGCAAATGCCAAATGAAGAGTTGTAAGATCTTTACATGGGTTACTGGCATTTGCATAAATTATATGGCAGAACACACCATTTCAAATGGTGTTATTTAGTCTTCAGACTTTTGTAAAAGAATCTTGAGTTACTATGGTCTCTCATCATAGTTCATTCATGCATTTTGTAATCTACTGCAGCTATTTAGATTTCCTTCCGTTACATCCACTACAGATTATTCAGTGCAGGGACAAATCACAGACTCACGAATCACTCCTTGGGAACTTCTCTCATGCCCTAACGTTTGACAGTCAGCACAATCCATTACTAAGAGGACAGACCTGCTAATCTACTGTGAAGCAACATAGGAGCCTCAATGCTAGGTACCCAGCTAATGACATAATGAGAAACACAAGAAACTGAGGTGAACTGAAATAAGTTTATTCAGCCAATAACCAGACTTGACCAACAAAAATGAGCTCTGAGAAAAAGATTCAAGCCTAAGGCTTAACCACTGTTGTGTTTTTATGTTAGAGTAGATCAATTATCTGTATGGTGTTATATACTGTATTATCAGAAAGGATCAACAACAACCTGTTTCATATAGTTCTGACTATAGAGAAGTGACCTTGGCTGTGGCAACTGATACACAGATCAAGTCAAACTGTATCAGAGGCTCTCGTGAAGATCCAAATCTTCCAGCTTGTCTTCAATTTACTTCACGTTTCTTTGTAATATGACTCAATCTAAAAGTTATTTTAAAAAGGATTAATAGTTTTGGAATAATTTTGCTTTCAATAGTTCAGAATGTTGTTTCACAAAAGGCTCTGCACAATTATAATTTATACAAATATTCAAAAAACTAAGTTGTTTGGGAAAAGTAGAAGTCTGGGAAGAGCTTTGCTATGATAGTAGCCCTGAAAAGACTTTCAGAAATGTATTTGTGTTGATGCAAACCATAGTTGATTGTCCATTGCACTTGCCATGTAAAGTGAACCCAGGGACTAAAAAGAAACATTACAATCCAGTAAAGAAACAATGCCAAATGCCAAAGGTCTTATTATGAGTTAATTTGCCATCCGTGATGACAATTGAAATTGTTTTGACAGAAATCCGAATAAAAGAAACACTTCTAACTGATAACAGCAACAGAAAAAATAAATAAATTCCTGCACATAGAAAGGTATCTCAGCTTTGGAATGACTGTATTTATCAGGATTTATTTTTTCATGACAGATACTTTATTTAGTATGTAGGTTCTCATCATCATGCTGTAGCTCCAGATTGCTGGTCTAGAGAGTATGTTGCAGGATGAAACTATGAATTTATTAAACAGAATGTGTTTTGTGACAAAGTAGATCATCCAATCATGGAAAAGAAACAAGTACTTGGCTTTAGGCAACCAAACGCTGATCCCCAAAGGAATACTTGCAAGCAGTCAGTTTGCAATAACACAGGCTACAAGTTGCTTGTGCAGAATAATCAGCAAACAGTTGGGAGGAACAAACAAACAGTAGCAATCATTGTCCACTCATAGGTAATTACCATAAGAAGAAAAAGAGCTAAAGTAATTGAATAAAATGTACATAGATTGTTTACTCAGCTCTATTAGCAGCGAGCAGCACGCTCTCATTAAAACTAAAAGACGAGAAATAAAACATTGCTTAGAGCTTCAGTGAAAGAGTGATATTAGTTTCCACAACATTACCTGGCATTGTAAAGAGCACTAACAGAACACAAGAATTCAAAAGGACCCTATAAATACATTTGCAAGTTAACCTATTCTGTATAGATTATGTACTATGAGTTGAATGCAGTTCCCACTGCTAAAGATTTCACTGGAAATCAGGCAACAGTTTAGGAGTTTGGTTTCACTCCTTCTGAAGTCAAGAGCATTTTGCTTTTGTCTTTGATAAACCTTAGCATCTGGTATTGGGAAAAAAGATAAAAATGCTAAAATCCAGTCAGAGCTGCAAAAACCTTTCAATGGTAACTTTTTAGGAGAAAGTCCTTTTGGAATCATATTTATTTTTTGAATGTGCTTCTTCTGTATTATTTGAAGACGTTTTTGGTGTTGATATGTTCTTTTTGTGGTAGAGGAACTTAATTTTTATCTTCTTTATGATATTTCGTAGCCCATATGAATCTTCCTTTGCTTGTTTAAAACAATTTTTCTTGGCCCAAATGAATCTTTCCCTTCACCTCCCCATGCTTTGTCAAGAAGCTCAAGTAATGTTTTCTACAAAAAAAGACAGAACTGAGCAAGTCAACTTCTCTTTACTCATACAACAAGTCTGTAAAGATTTCACTTCCCTCAGGGCTTTAAGTAAGTAGGCATCAGAGAAGTAATGTGAGAGCTATAAGACTAGTTTTATTGCTACACCATTCATTCTGGTAGACAGACTGCCCTTAATTGAAGTCACACAAGCCAAGTATATATAGATACTACCTATAGTTTATACACATATATAAAAATATGTATGTGTATATATATATACACATAGACACATATTTGTATTGATATTCACCTATGTCTACGTATTCTAGTGTGTCTTTGTTTCCTCTCTGATACAATTCTTCCTTTATTTAAGCATTTTAAAGATACTTATTAACTTGATGGCAAAGCTAAATCCAGGTCTAAAATGAAAACATTTCAAATATATTTAAATATAAGTCACCTACTTTTCTTAATTTTTAAAGAACATACACAACAAAGTCATCCTTAAAACCACTTTTACGCTAGCAGATCATACAACTGAATCCACAAGGAGAGAACATTATTTATTATTTATATTTCAGCAGCACACACTGAGTAAGGTTCTGTCCATGGAGACAGACAAACAGGCAGTTCCATTGATTTCCTGCAGCATTTTCAAGTACAGGTTTTCAAAAAACCCCCAAGGGCTGTATGCTGATGTCCAAAATAAAAGAGCAAGGAGATGGTATCTGGCCATATATTGTGGTATTACAAGCACTACTTAAGTTATGCAGTGTATCATGGGGCAGAATTCCCCAAATTGGCTTGAAAAGTTAGGTCTAGAATTGGAACTAGCTATTGGAACATCAGTTTAGTATCCAGGCTAACAGGCCCAAATGAGAGGGAAGCCTAATTAGCTAGGACACCGCTCCATACTAATGCTGCCCAGAAGAGCTCCTGCTATACTGTAGTTGGGCAAGAGAGGGAGGAGAATGGGAGTCAGCCTGTGACCCTGTGGTGGGTTAACTTTGGCTGGATGCCAGGTGCCCACCAAAGCCACTCTATCACTCACCCTCCTTATCTGGAGAGGAGAGACAAACCAGATGATGAAAGGCTTGTGTGTCAAAATACAGACAGGGACACTACTCACCAATTACCATCACGGGCAAAACAGACTCAACATGGGGAAATTAATTTAATTTATTGCCAATCAAAGGACTGAGTAGGTTAATGAGAAATAAAAACACTTGCCTCCACCCTCCCCTTCTTCCTGGGCTCAACTTCACTCCCAAATTCTCTACCTCCTTCCCCTGGGTGGCACAGAGGGATGGGGAATGGGAGCTGTGGTCATTGTGTTTTGCCACTCCTTTCTCCTCACTCTCTTCCCCTGCTCCAGCATGGGGTGTCACCCATGGGAAACTCCTCCACAAACTTCTCCAGTGTGGGTCCTTTCCATGGGGTGCAGTCCTTCAGGAATGGACTGCTCCAGTGTGGATCCCCCACAGGGTCACAGGTCCTGCCAGAAGACCTGCTCCAGCATAGGTTTCTCTCCGTGGGGTCACAGCCTCCTTTGGGCACATGCACTTGATCCAGCGTGGGGTCCTCCCCGGGCTTCAGGTGGATATCTGCTCCACCATGAACCTTCAAGAACTGCAGTGGGACAACCTGCTTCACCACAGACTTTATCAGGGGCTGCAGGGGAATCTCTGCTCCAGTGCCTGGAGCACCTCCTGCCCCTCCTCTTTCACTGATCTTGGTGTCTGCAGGGCTGTTTTCTCTCACATATTCTCACTCCTCTCTCCCAGCTGCTTGTGAGCAGCAGTTTTTTTTCCCCTTCTTAAATATGTTATCCCAGAGGTGCTACCACTGTCACTATGGGCTCAGCTTTGGCCAGCTACAGATCCGTGTAGGAGTCTGGCATTGGCTCTGACAGACATGGGGAAAGCTTCTGTCATCTCACTGAAGCCTCCCCTGCAACATCCCTGTTACCAAAACCTTGCCATGTAAACCCCATACAGACCCCATAACCATATTATATTATCCAAATCACACTAGCATTGTGCTCTGTCTTTTATTTCTCCCATTTCCCAAGCATTCTTGTTCCAACCCAAGCACCACCCATATACTCTTGCACTTTGAAAAACCAGACTGATTTTGGGGTATTAGCTGCACGGCACTGTGGGTATATCAGGTCATTCAGTGCTAAGCCAGAACAGAAGAGTGTGCTGTAGATAATAGACTGTAATTTTTACCCATCCCATCCTCTTTCTTGGATCGTGTACAGCTCCAAAGTAACTACATCGCTCCCCAACCCTGACAGAACGTCAATATGCAGTCACAGTCAAAATTGTTTCATCCCTGCAATGTCAGCCTTGACTAAACATCTGGATTCTTCAAGATCCATGCATAACACCAAGAAAGCTGGTAGATTCAGGGACCAACTCTGAATACAAGTCTTCTCATAGAGCTGGTCTAGACAGGAGCAGTTCTTCTGAAGAAGCAAGACATTCACAGTCAAGACCAAGGAACCTTTGCTTGTGGCCTTGTTAATTTCCAGCATAGATCTGCAAGCTTCATTTACCTTCACTGTCCCATGCACTTGTTCTATGATTACAGCCATACACAGGTGGAAATATATACATTTAAAAAAATAATTTGGTCACTGGCACATGTTGGTGTCACACGTCAGGTTTGCTTATGAAAGGACAATCACCAAAGTAAACAGGCATGCTATTCAAAATCAAGCTTTTTTTTATTTAGATCTAAGCTGTTTTGTAAGTTGTCTGGATCAAAGCTAAGAAAGTGCTTCAGAGTGAACATGCTACTTGCAACCAATGCTCCTAACACTCAGAAATTAAAACCTGAATTCTATTTTTTTTGTCCTAAATAATACAGTCTGTCAATGCATATAGGGCTTTTCTTATGGTGATTCAATGTAGAAGACTGCTGCTCACAGTTTTCAGATTTAACCAACTCTTGTCCACAGTAGACACTGTTAAACTTCAATATGGCTGGCTTTTCTTCTCTTCCTACCATAAATATGTTCTATGAATTCAGGAACCTCATCTTTTTTTTCCCTGCTTGGTTTGTCACATGTGAGTGGATATTAGCACAATTTCTGATTCACAGAATTAGTATGAATGACACAATTAATTCACAATTCTAAAAGTAATAGGATGTTAGAAGAAGAAAAGTGCTATATTGATGTGAAGGTATGCTTCTTTTAGAAAGAAGAAACAGCTTAATTTTTCCTGTCCTATCTCTAGGGACAGAAACATGGAATGTGCCTGTAAAGAACACAAATAAACACTGAAATATTAGGCACAATAAACAAAATTTATATTGGCAACTGAAGTGTTGTACTACTTATGTTAATTTGACAGGACAGTGAAGTATAAGGCAAAAACAAGCATAAAAGAAGAGTCTCATGGCAGGCATGAGGAAAATGAAGGAAAAGACAAGAAAGTGCTTTGCCTGCTCTAAGGCTTAGGAAAAACTGATTGCAGTAGCAAAGCAGCACCGCACTTAGCAGAGTTGGGCTGATTCATATCTGCTTACAATGTGTTTTCTCAGTGCCGAGACTCCTATAGCTTGCCTTCAGTAGCGAAGAAAGTCAAAAAGGTGAGCTCTCCCTTTTCACTGGATTTTTTCTTATTTTCTTCCAAGTTAATTTCTTAAAATTCAGAGTTATTTAACAGCAGCCTCATCTCCACCTTCTCAGACTCCTCTCTTCTAACCCATAGCCCTCAGAAGGGGGAAGAGTAAAATGGCAGATGAACAGTAAGATTAAAAAGGCTTCTGGGGGTCAATGCCATAACTAGTAAGGGACGAGAGGACATGGATTTATGATCTGAAGGTCAGTTCAATGTATTTTCTAGAGGGGCCATTTCTTGGAACATAAATATGTAATTTAAAGTATATTGTGTCAGCAGCATTTTTGGGGCGTGATCCAGCAGCAATAATTGCAGCCTTCGAGGTTAGGTAGCCTTTGGGTTCTCATTAGTGCAATAGGTTTGTAATTCGGCACTTATTTGCACTTCTGCTCTGTGTGATCAATCTTTGGCAGCTCACCTACACAGCAAGAGGCCAGCGTGCTGCAAACAGACACGCACCCCCTCCTTGCCTCCTGGCGTAACTGCATGCCAAGTTGCTGCCACACTGTTTGAGGAAGAAAACCTTACATGAAAATGGGGTTCTACTTTCAGTCTTCTAATATTATCTCTGATGAACTCTTTATTTATCCTTTGGCCCTGTATGAGGCTGTTGAAGAAAATTCCATGGCCAAAGGAGAGAAAGCATTTGCTTTGAAGCCTTATCTGTTATATGACACTAGGGGTGAGTGGTGGAAAGAGAAATTCGTGCCATGAAGCGCACAAACAGGTAATTGTTAGGTAGGATAAAAAGGCTGTAGGCCTTCCCATGTTACCATCTTCCGCTGTGGGATGCACATTTTGTGCCACGTGGCTTCGAATTACATTTGCTGCACAATTACCTTATTCACAGCATAACTGAATTTATTTAACAGGCCCCATTCTTTGATATAAAAAAAATAAATAAATCCATCCTCCCTCCCCAAATGAAATTTACATCTACATTATTTCTGTTAGTCACATTATTTCAAACCTTAAAGTGTCTTCTGGACCTACATGCCATCAGTTGTGTATATAGAGTGCATATACATACATTTAGACACACACATACGTATGAAAATACATACTTACACATTTGGATATAACTTTACACATTAAAATATATTTTTACACATAGGTGTATAAACACAGAATTTATTGTGTCTATATTTTTATTTCTAATAAGTGACATAAAATATTTGACAAACTTTTAGCCTGTTATTGAAACATAGCATCCAAGAGACAAACACTGTACTCAGCTATAGTATATGTGTTTATATGTATGTGCACATGTGCATGCATGTGCATACCTGTGTGTGTACACATGCACAAACGCAGACTCCGTAGTCATCTTAATTTGTGAAACATGCTTTCCTGTTAAGGCACTCTGAGCATCAAATGAAGCAGAAAGCACCCAGTACTCCATAAGTCAGATGCTACCTTGAGGCTCCAAGGATTTCTTAATTGACTAGGGTGAGGTCAGGAGCTAAAAGGATGAGCAGCAATGATGTGTGTAAAACCATTTTTTGTTGCTTCAATTTCCCTTCCTGACATCCAGGAAACATCTCTTAAAGAAAGGAGAAAACCTTTAAAGGGTCTCCAGTGCAAGAGGATGGGATTTTATGCTGAACATTTGAAAGAATAAAGAATATGCCTGATGCTAAGATTTGTGCAAGAGGGCATGGGCAGTATTAGTTTGCAATTGTGAAATCAGGATACTGGGCTTTATTTCAACTTCTGTCCCAAATATGCAGTGCGATCACTTCAACTTTCTTTATCCCTGTATCTACCAATGAAATTGGAAATGCTTTGTTGCAGGCATTGAACTCTGTACAGGTCCAAACAAAATCAAGGCTCAAGCCAGTAAGGGGGAAACTGAATTGCACCTGTTTTAGGTAAATATAACAGGTATATAAAAGTACAGTCAAAGCTATTGATTTTAAGCATCACATAGTTATTAATCTAAAATAGGGAGCAATGCTAATTAATTAAGACTAATTTTACATATCAGTGACAGGAGTATTCCCTCAGGTTCACATCAGAAAACAAGTGTTGTACTTTGTGTATTTGTGTTATTTTAATTGGACTGCTTGTGTATAAACTATTTCATGAATATGTGCAGGAACACACATACACCATGAGCCATCATCATGACCTTACTCCTTAATCCAGTTTCCTACTACCTATTGTCTGAATGGCCATCTTCTCCTCAGCTTTCAGGACCTGTTGTAGCTGCCCTTTGGACCTGATAACTCAGAAACTGAATTAGATTCTGCTTATAGTTTAAACCTAGGACTGCATACATTTGAAATTACATTTTCCCTGAACTTTGCAAATATTACACTTTCATGATGGATGATGTGCAATGAATGAAACCTGTTTATTTGATTACTTCTTACAGCTGTAAATATCTTGAGGACAAAACAATATTAACAGGTAACTTGTAAGAATTTAATAGTTAGTTTACCTCTTAGAATGTGTTCCAGGAGGCTATGGTCTCTCCATATTTACCAGGATTACTATAGCTTGCATGGCTCTGCTCTGTCCTTTTTTCTCTGCTTGTACCAGAACTTTCTCTAGTGCTCCCTCTGTTTCTGTTCATCAGCAATCTCCCTTCTATATTTTCTATTTCTCACTCTTTTAGGCCTCCCTTTCATTTAATGACTGGTTCTTTGCTTTCCTACCACCTTTTCTATTCCTCAGTGTCTAGGTCCACATCTACTGCCTCTTTTATGCTTTTATTCCCCAAGTATAAATTCTCTATTTATCCATCTGCTTATAATACTATCAATTCCATCTTGATTTTGCTAGTGTCTCACAATATCTAGTTCCTGCTTCACTGCTTGGCCACCAACTGAAATTTGATTGACTGGCTGGGGACAGACAGGACTGGATAAGCTGCTATTTAAATCTTTCCATGGCCAGCTTTTTAAAGTGCACAAAAAAACCCTGGAAGCCATCAACCTTCAGCACTTGTCAGCAAATTTCAAACTGCCTGTGTTTAATTGGGTTTGGAAAAATAATCCCAGAAGTCTTGCCTTCTCTATATACTGAGACAGTATGTCCACAGTCTCACTCCAATCTATTCTGGAGCACTGAACCCTGGCAGTGATTTTTGAATGACCTCTATCTCTCTGAAATCTTTCCTACTGGAGTAAATTTTCAGTATCATTGAAGTCCTGACATGCCAGTTTATTTATATTTAATATAGACACTTAACTTTCCATTGCAGAACACCAAAGAGCCATGGTTTCATGTTATGTAGATGCTACCTTGCCAAAAAAGATTAGGACTTAAGGTTCTGTCAAACACTGAACTTTTTTTATGGGACCTGAGTAACAAGATGATAAAAAGCAGATCTTTCCTCCCAGAGAATAAATCTTCAGTAGATTATTTGGGCTCTTTGAACACAGATAAAATAAAATCCAGTCTTGTACCACACACTATGTTTACCTTGAATTAGTACAAAGTAGGCAGCAGTTAAATATCTAAGATATGACCCATCCAGTGGGGAAAGCAATTTTGTTTTTCAGAAACACTGTCAGATTTCAAAGAAGTGTTTTCTTAATAAGCCATAAAATTAATATCCAAGAATATTTCTCTGACGAAACTCCCCTCCTAAATGGGAACTCATTTTTCTGAATTTTTGTTTGAGAAATCCATTGTGAATAAGGCCTTACAAACCTGTTTATTTTTTTTAAGAAAGAATTAATGACTTCTCCTTTATGAGAGGCTTAGCGCAACCAAAATGGGTATGGGTAAAACAAAAGTGAGTGAACTTTTTTCTCTTCAGTCAAAGCAAACATGACCTAAACACCTTTTGAGAACTAGGCAGAACAAATAACCAGATTAATTTCATATAACTTTCTAGTGAGGTCAGGAAGGAACATAAGTAGAAAGGTAAAATTAGTATTACAAAATGGTGTTTAATAACAGCATGCCTGTTTTCACCAACCCTGGATCCAATGGAGTTCAGACAGCACTTTGAGAAAGAACAGAAGGGTACTGTTAGAAAATGTGAACTTAATACTTCTAGTCCAAAGAAAGGGTATGTTTTCCCCATTCTCACAGACAGTTTGCTACTTCATTTCCCAGTTTTTCTGTCAGCAGAGGTTTGAGTCCGTTATTTCTCTCAGAAAAGGAAGACAACTCCAGTCCTCCAGTCAGATGTGTTCTTATGGTCTGGCAGGCTCTCAGGCACTATCCCTCATTGACTGTGTGAGTTGATTAAAATACCAGTTGATTACTTTGCATGGTATCCCACGGAAACAGCAGAAAGCGTTTCACAGCTTCAGGCACATCAGAAAATACAAGTGGCTACTCATACAAATGTAAAAATGAACACACAGTGTTCAAGTACCCCTCCTTTAACTTGAATTTCAATTTGGTTAATTTCTGTATTGCTAACTAACTTTTGATGTCATTTGTTGTTTTCCATGGCTTATATTTCATGTATTATACAAGCTGTCAGGAGAAAGCTGGGGATTTTGGCTGGGGACATTTGGAACATTTGGCAGTCAGCAAGACATGACAGGCAGCTCAGATTTTTGGTATAAGCTTATTAAAGTCATATGTCTAAACAATCAGGAAAATGAGGAAAATGTGCATTCCCAGGTAAGAGAGTTAACACCTCGATAGAAGGAAGAGATTACTTGCTTTTCAGGGGGAGACAACATTATAGACTGATGAAAGTAAGAATGATGGAAGATTTCCCCCAAAAAGCATTAACTGTGATCAGATGCCTGGCATAGCCTCATTCACAGTGTCGTAAGAACTCAGTTCAATACAGAAGAACTGCTTAGAGACTCTTTGTAAAAGTTTTGCTGAATCTAAATAGAATGAACAAAAATTCAGTCTAGGATATCTAAGGAGTGTCTGAAACATTCTCAAACATTATTGGGATTATCTGTGAACGCTTGTGGAGAACAGGTACATTTTCAGGAGACTCAAAAAAGGCAAAAAGTATTAGTCTTTAAAAGGAGAGGCAGGAGGAAGTATGAACCAGGGAATTATAGGTAAGACTTTCAGAGTTCCTGGAAAGATATAGATAGAGAAAGATATAACAAATAATAATTTAAAAAAACCCCTATCACTGACAACAGAAGAATCCATTTTAAAGATGCTAAAACTGATAAGATGGGAAGCAACAGCCAGCAAATATTTGTCAAGAAGAAATTACATCAGACCAGCCTGGTTAGGGCTTCTGAGAAAAGGCAGTCAGTAACATGTGTGTGGGAGAAGCAGAAGGTATCATAACTGGACAGATTAGCAGGTATGCTGTTTATAAATCTGGAGACTATTCAGACGGAGTAAAACTATAATTTTCAAAACCCCAAAATATTTGATTAGAATAAACTGTTCTACTTACTCATTGCAGATAGGACAGGAAGCAATGGGCTTAAATGACAGCAAGAAATATTTGGGTTGTCGATTGGGAGAAATCTTTCCATAGCAGAACACTAATGTACACTGCCAAGGGAGAACACGCACACTTCTGCCACTGGAAGGTTTCAAGAACTGGTGAGACAAAAATCTGTCAAGAATAGTTCAGTCATAGCTGGTCTTGCCTTTGGGCAACAAGATGGATTAGACAACCTCCTGGGATCCTGTTTACTATGATTTCTGTGATTCCTATGTAAGCATAATACTATTGACTCAAATTTAATTAATGTCTGGAAACTTACATAAACTATTTTAAGAAAAAAAAGAAAAATACAATTTACACTTAACACAAAGAAATATTACCTGTGGAAGTTAGACAGTTTTCATTGCTTTACCAAAATCAGAAGGATGGGGAATGCCCAAATGAAGACACAGCTGCATGATGAAATTCTGCCTCCATGCTGTCATTTGATTACAGTTATGTTTCCCAGCAAATTTAGCTGCTTGCATTTTGCTCTACCCACCATGTATATTGGGGTAAAAATGGAGTGTCCTAGTTGTAGCAGAACTTTCAGCTTACACAGCTTAGTATCTTGAAAATTGCCCAGGAGTGAAGACTGAAGCTAAATCATTTGTGCACTGACAGACCTCCAGAATACATCCCCCCTACCCCAAATGTCCAGACATACCATTAGGTTTCCCACAGGATATGAGAAGACAACCAGAACGCCTATCTGGTGTGCAGCATTGCCAAGGACAGTGTGACAGAGGTATGGCTTCTCATACAGGCTTGGCTAAGCCAGGGACTTGGGCTTGGGAGCTGAGGTTGCTTTAGGAATGGCATTGTGAAGAGCATGAGAAATGTGAGGAAAGCCTGTAAAAGTATTGTATTCTACAAAACAGAGGTTGTTAGCTGACACTGGACACTGAACAGTGAGGATCTCCTCCATGACTGCTGGGCTCCGAAGCTTTGATTTAATCCTTCTCATTTAAAGCATTTACCTGAGATAAAATAAACCTTAGCTAGGCAAAGGGCTTTTTCAACTCAATAACAGTGAAAGATTCAGAAAATTTACTTTACGCTTCCCGCTCCCTTTTGACTACAGAGGAAGCCTAGGAAGGCCAAGCCCCTCATTCAAGAACATCAGTTAAGTCTCTCAAGGTAGAAGTGATGAAGGTAAAGTTCTGGGCCCAGGTTAGCTGCCTAAGTCAACAGAGATGAACCTGGGCTAGCTCCTCAACACTTCAGTCATCACTCAGGATAACTTTGCAGTGTGTGATCAATTGGAGATTCAACAGAATAGTACAAAGACTTAACAATACACCCTCAAAACCACTCTCCTGTTTCCCTGCTCTTAAAAATGTGTGAAAGGAGATCTCTGACTGTAAGGATATGGCTTTCAAAAATATTAAGAGTTCTATATAGTCACAATGAGACTTGAAGGCGCAGGGAGTGGGGAAAGTTACAGGCAGTGCCTTGATCTCTGCTATTGCTGGATTGTTTTTCCACATGAGTATCTTTCCATTCCAAGAGCACTGCATCCCTAAGGCTGATCCTCCTTGTTTCCTTCTTTGCAGAAGAAAGAATTGTGTGCAGAGGGTCTTTCATATACAGTTCTCAGGAGGGAATCAGGTCCTATAGCAGGAAGTACTGAACATCTTGCAAGTGATCTTCAGAAAACTACAGCCGCATTTTTCAGACTCCAGAGGCATGGAAAGTTCAGACTGCATTTGTGTATTCAGCTGATACCTTGAACACTTACCTGAATAGAAAAGAGTCTCAAAAGCTTTTGGGGATGAGGGATCATCACAGCAGATGTCTGAAAAAGAGAGATTATCATAAATTAACTTGTGTGTGTGCATGTATGCACATCTTTGTGCAAACAGACAAACATACAGTTATTCACTAGAGCATGTGGTACTACCTAACAGTGAAATGGAGCCAGGTGAATTCAGCTTTAGTAGAGGAAAAAAATGTTCCATGTCTTCTCCATTCTAGAGCAATTCAGTTGCTGCTGGTGATTGCTAGACACCACTTTAGAGTAATTGTGCACAGTAGCATATGGCCGCTCTGTGGGTATTTTAAAAGACAATCACCTAACTATGAAAAAAAAGGCAGAATTAATAAAAGCCAGTGAAATGCTTGGGTGGTTGAGCTTCTCACAGTGAATACATTAGAGTGTCTGAAGGAATCCAAGACATGCAGTTCTGCATCAAGCAAGGTTTCTTAATTTCCAGTGCAGCACCAAAGTTAATATAATTGCAAATAGAAATTCTTGTAAGTCTCATCTTTTCTTATGGTCTGGTAATTTCCAATATTGCACCTTTAAAGTACAGAGTTAAAATGTGATAATCCCAGTGGGATCCGAAATCTAATTATTTCAGTCAAGGAACACAAAATAAACAAAAGCACCAAGTCCTCATCAGAGTGAACACGGATGGTATAACTTCAGGTTCACATCAACACACTCAAAGGGACTCAAAGGCTAGAAAAGAGCTTATAATGATTATTTAAACTAGTTTAACTATTTAAACTAGTTTAACAGAGTGCTTGTCAGGCCACATCTTGAGTGCTGTGTCCAGTTCTGGTCCCCACAATTCAAAAAAGACTTGGACAGACTGGAGAGGGTCCAAAGGAGGGCCATGAAGATGGTGAAAGGGATGAAGAACCTGCCCTATGAGGAAAGACTGAAGGCTCAGTGGGAGCCTCATCACAGTACTCCACTACTTAAAGAGTGACTACAAAGAGAACTAAGGCTCTCTCTTCACAAGGAGCCACATGAAGAAGACAAGGGGCAATGGGTAAAAGTTGCATAAGGAGAGGCTTCATCTGGACATAAGAAAGAAATTTTTTTCTGTGGGAACAATCATTCACTAGAACAACTTCCCCAGTGATGTGGTAGAGTCACAGGAGGTTTTCAAGGTGTGATTGGGCAGATGTTCTCATCTAGGCTCCCTTTCCCACAAAAGGTTGGACCAGATTATCTTCCAATGTCCCTTCCCACCTGGGCTGTTCTATGATTGATTCTACAAGCACAATGAAAGCACAGATCTTTTTCTTTTCTTTTATTATCTTCATATATTGCTTTTCTTAATAGCATTCTGCTTTTGACTGCAGTGTTCTCCAGTTATTTAAGAATAGACTAATCCCAGAAATGAGCTGCTAAGCATCCAACTGATGAGAAGGTAAATAACCAAGCTCCACTTTGAGTCCCATGGCTCACTCCATTTAGTATGTACTTTGGTGTCCAAATTCAGCTCAAAGAAACATTTTTTCTACCCCACATTTTTGCATAATGACTCCCAGGTGGCAGCAATTGCTAGGGAAGATAGGTTCTCTTTACACAAAATGGCTTAATGCTTCATAGCCTACTGCTAAGGAACAGCTTCTTAAGAAAGAATCAAATTGAGTTTTTGATCTCCATTTCAAAGACTATGAATGCATTTGACATGAAATGGAGAAGATGCTGAAATGGTGCTGAGAGGAGGGAACCTCCTGGACTGATGCCTGGACTTTCCTCCCTGTCTCTTATGGAAACATAGATTTTGGCAAAGGTTTTTTAAAGTTCAGTTCTCAAAGCTCCTCTTCAGCTGAAGTACAACCTTGGCAGTGCTTGCTTGCTGCTGCTTACTGTTTGCTTGTGAGCAGCTTGGTTATGAAAGGGTGGGGCAATTAGGCTCCCAGCAAATCCATGCCTAAATTCCTTTGAGGTGTGCATGCTAATTTTGCCCTTTGCTTTCAGTGCAGTGAACATTCATAAATAACATCTGACTACTCACAAAAACTATTGAGGAAAGTGAAGAAGCAAAGAAGTTTCCTTAATTTCCTCCGGTAACTCACCTTTATGAAGTCTAACACAGGATACAAGTATATTTTTTTACACATGCCCTGTTGAATAGAGGTTCTCTTGACAACTGAAGCTTTTCCTAGACTATGTAATTTTAAAAAACAAAGGCTTTCAGATAAATTGAATAATATACATTCTCTCTAGATATCTTTCTCACAGAGCATATATACAATGTGCGTTTCAGTTCACCTCTTCCCTTGTAAAAATGTAATGGCAGGTGATACTTAGATATTACTCTGATCATTCTAAATAGACTGAACAAATGAACAGGACCGTGAGGAAGTTAGAAAATATTTTGTATTATCCCCATAAAACTGAGACATCACTGTTATATTGAAAGGCAATAACTGAATCTGAAGACTTTTGTATATTTTTGGTCAGTGTATCCAACATTATCTTCTAGTTATTCTACGTTACTGAGAAATTATTAAAAAAAAAAAAGTTCAAAACCATTATAACCTTGATACTGAAATAAGAGTTCAGTATACAGTACATTATGCCATTGAGAAGAAATATGGGAATATTTATTAGAAAAATTGCCATATAGCCAGTTAATAGGAGATTCTAGGGTAAAACCTCTAAGAATTACAGTTACTAATTTGTAATGAGCTATTAGAGAAATAACTTTGGAGGACATATAAGCGATTTTTTTAAACATGAAAAACCAGTGAGGAAAGCAAGTCAGTCACTTAATGCCCTCAGCTCATTTTAAATGAATTTTTTTTTTTTATTCTTTTCCCATACCTGAGCCATTCACTTTCCTGTTTTTCCTCCCAGTTCTTTTTTTTTTTTTTTTATTGCACAGCCTGCTCCACAGCAGGTGGATATTCCCTGAAGGAACTGTAGCCATGGAGAGTCTATGCTGGAACAGGTTTACCCTGAAGGACTGCAGCCCATGGGAAGGCCCCACATTGAAGTGGGGGAAAAATGCAAGGAGAAGGAGCAGCAGAGAGGAGCTGTTATGGACTGACCACAGCTCCACATTTACCATCCCCCTGCGCCGCTGGGTGGGGAGGAGGTCAAGGGGATGAGGGAGTGAAGTTGAGCCTGGGAAGGGCTGGAACTGGGCCTTTAGTTCTTGTCTGTTCTTTAGTTCTTGATTGGTTTTGCCTGTTCCTCACCATCCAAATCTATTTTAATTGGCAATGGATTAAATTAATTTTCCCCAGACTGAATCTGTTTTGCCCATGACAGTAACTGGTAAGTGTCCCTGTGTTTATCGTGACCAACAAGCTTTTCCATCTTATTTTATCCCCCCGTCCTGTTGAGGAGGAGGAGTGAGAGAGCAGCTGGGTGGGCATCTGGCAGCAGGCCAAGGTCAACCCACCATAGACTCTCACATGCTCTGGAGCATACAGCAAAACTTGAAATCTAACAGATGTTATCTAGCAGTCAAATCATATTCTGTGTTTGAAATGCTTCTACTTCATTGTGAAGCTTAATGCATGTTTCTCTCCTTCAGGTTAAAAGATGGGGTCTGTGGGAAAATACTTAAACAAAACTAGCTCGTCATTTTCTGTAACATAAAGGAAGTCAAAGTATATCCATAGTCCAATGTCATACATATACACCCCCTTAGAAATATTCATGCTAACACATGTCGATACATTCCTAAGAATAAAAATTTCTCCCAGTTTTGGTAGCAGAGAACATTGTAGCCCACAGAGCTCAGCCTTTAATGTGTACATGTCACTGAAGCAGAATGTAAGGTTGGCTTGAAAGAGAACAAAAAAAAAATAAAAATAGGGTGAGTGGAAAATACAGATATAATTCAGGCAACAAAGAATAACTGTCCTCTGGGCCAAATGTTTCATAGGAAACAAAAGTACTCTTTTTAAAACACAGTGGCACAGTATTTGCTTCTAATAAGGCAATACTTTGGTCAAGACAAAAGTCACATGCGTTCCTCTCTTCTCCAAATAGTGACACATAACAGAAACTAAGAAACTATTCAAAACCAGGCACATTTGTATATGAACATAACTACTCCAAATGTTTAAGAGTAACACACAGAAGTGGTAACTTTCTGGTGAGGAAAAACCAATTAGTGAGCATGCTGCTGCCAGGATGACTTGGGGTTTGGCCCCATTTTTCTTTCATTTCAGTTTTTCACTCTTCCGTGTGGAAGTATTAAATGGTCTGGGTTCATTAACCAAGCGTGGCAGCACCACAAGCAGCCAACCAAACCATCCAAAGACTCTTATTTCTTCATTTCTTCATTTATTTATTTTACTGAGTGCATTATGTAGCCCAGCTATTGAATGCACAGGTTTCAACAACACAAGTTCAAAGTAAATGGCTGTTTGTTTGTTGGAGTGTCAGAGAGAATTATGTATCTATTTGTTATTCAGAGGCTTCACTGAAGATTAACAACTCTGTATTGGCTCCAGTTCATACTCTTCTGCAGTAATTTTTCCTGTCCATTTGGCTTCAGAGGAATATTTGCTCTCACTGCTTTGGTCATTGTCTAATAGAGAAATCTGCACACTTCTGCAGGCCAGATTCAGACACACAAAGCCCATTAGCACCTTTTTCCCCAATATAATATGACTGAGAGGAAAGACGATTCTAAGTAAAACTGTCACCAACTAACACTGGATTATAAAGTTTTTAAAATGCTTTATTTTTAGAAAGCAACAGACTGAATTAATGGTAATTATTAGAAAAACAATATTGATCAAATGTTTTATGCAAAAGAAGTACCAGGAATGAGAAAACTGTTTAGCTCTGAAGATTTAAATACCTTTGTGACTAGAATGCCAGAAACAGGCAGGTGTAAGGATTATATATTTAAAAAAAAAATAGAGAGAGACGCAATTACAGCTGACACTTAATTTTTTTCCAGAGGCAATTATTGTAAGAGCCAAATTCCTAAGGAAGCTATCCAGTAGCTGTTAAACTTTCACGGCCAAGTTATAAACACAAAGACAGCCAGTGCCACAATAGAAGGAACTATGTGACCAAAGATGGAGTACACAGTTAGTGTCTGACTACCTGACCTGTGCAAGCAAGGTGGAGAATTTAGGTGGAAAATATAGGTAAAATAAAAAATATTTGTACATTTTGGTACTTCTGGGGTATTGCCATTGCAAAAATATAGCCCAAATTATAAAGTGAAAAAATATTTTCAAGGTGAGGAAACTGAAAAGATCAAAAGTTATCTTCTTCTGAAAAAGCTTATCAACAAGACTGCAAATATTTTTAGAAAAAGTAATTCTCTTTACCAAAATAAGTACTTGTGATGTTTCATGGCAAAATGTATGAAATCAGACATGAGAGGCATTGAATCTCAGATGTAGAGCACATCTGTTTATGAGATAGAAATGTGTATTTATGAAAAATTTTGCTATTAGCATACATTTACTGCTTAATAATAATTTTATTTATTTATTTATGTGTCTATGAGAAGCCGAGTAAGCTTCTCTTGGATAGATCCTATTGCTGTTATTCACCTGGGCCATTTGGTCTTGTTAAGTTTCTGAATCAACGCTTTTCAAGAAAAATAAGATTCATGATTTCCTAAAGAGGTAATGAATGTGTTCATGCTATAAAGAAAATCTAGAGACAAAGGTTCTACCAAATATTCAGTTTGAAGTGTTTGAACTTTCCCTTCATTCAGAAAAAGAATTTGGGGTCAGTATACTGTGCTGCAAGAATTCCATGCTCACAGGTCTTTTCCAAATAATGACTTCTCAGATAAAGTAAATATTTAGGTTTTACCCTTTAAACAATATGAAATGTTTGTTTGCTTGCCAATTGCCCTGTTTGATAGATGAAGGTGAGATTAATTAATTTTCTTGCAAATAAATGAAACAGTCTGATTACACTGTAAAGACTGAATACTCCATAGCAGTGCTTTATAGACAAGTGGAGAAACACATTAGATTATTATTAGGGTTACTAATTATTATGTCACTTTGACACATCACACAGACCACCTTGTGCTTACATGTTTTAATCAAAGGGTTTGGATCATTTGTTTATAGAAGTATCCTAAGACATCAGTAACTACAAGGTTCTGTCATCTTTCCTTTCTTTATATTTTCCCATAGCTCTGTGAATATAAATACCTGAAGATTGTTAATATAATAAAATATGTGCAAGGAATATGATTTCATAAACCATTGAGATTCACTTGTCTTCTATAGACCTTTAGACATTGCTAAAGTCTAAAACTAAAGTCTGTATTTAGATAGACTTGGATATGGCTAAAAGTATTTGAAATAAGCACTCTGGCTATTGTGTCTTCATTGGAAACTTTACATTTCCTTAAAGGGATTTGAGAACGAATGCTTCTGGCTTGGCACTGCCGGAAGTGAGAACGAAACATTTCTTCATCAGATTGCCTTTCTGTTACTAACAACAAGGGGCAGTGATATAAATGTGATTTCTGAAAAATAAGGAAGGTGTTATGGAAAACTTGACTTGGATTATGTGTTCATTAACTTAAATTAAGAAGAAACATGCAAAGTAGTAGAAAACTAATATTATTTTGATTTGGAAAAACCTTGAAAGAATAATGGAGATTCTTTATAATGGTCTCCAAAGATTGCAAATTTTACTCCAAATACAGCAGAAAAAACATTGAGGAAAGAATTCTAGACCTAACTAGACAAATAACTCCTTCAAAAAGACAGTACGAATAAATAAGGAGTCTACAAGGACTGTAAAAAGAGGGATCAGCAAAGAAAACTCCATTGGGGAGGTGTTAGACCTTGCAAAGGATGTTTTAACAAGTAAAAGCTTCTTCAGCTATACAAAGAGGAAAAGAGCAAGGAAAGCAAAAGTGGGGTCAGTATACAATAGGGATATGTTGGAGATTAAAAGTGACCTGGGAATTGCCCTCAAATAAATAAGCATTTTTGCCTCAGTTTTCAGTAGAATAATGGTGCTTGGCAATGTCTGTCCCACAGAGATCATCCCCACTGGCACAAAAGGCTTTCTTTCCTCCACTAAGTAAGAAAAATGAGTGTGGTAATTATATCACAGTTGCTTATTCAAATTTATACCTATTTATGGCAACACATTAAACTAATTTACATTCAGGCAAATTCAGTTTCACCCGTTGTTAATAGCCTGGGATTACTGTAGCTGTTGAGAATTCAGATCTCCCCTGGTTCTTTTTTTTTTATGGTAAGAATCTCTAAATTTACCCCATTTCATTTGAGTGGATTGTTCCTCTCTTCTAAATCAGTGAAAGTATTAATCAGCTTTTCCAACTGAATGATTTTGAATTCCTTTGTTTCCTGGCCCCTGAAAAGTCAAGTTAAAAAAAGACCAAGCAGGCTGCTACATTGGTGATTTGAAACATTTTTCCCCCTAGGGGAGTGAAAAGGTATAGGGGAGGACAGATCCTTCTCTTTGAGCTATGTTCAGCAGTATAAAAGCAAAGCCTCCTGAGAGCTGGAGCCTACTCTCTCAAGCGTACACCTCCTTTTGCCAAAAATACTAGCTCACATTGTGTTAACAAAGGTCATTAGTTATTCTTTTAACTGTTACATAGTCTTCGGAAAGAAAACCCAAACCTAACATGGAGAAGCGATTATAGTACAGCAGATAATATGCTAAATGAAGACACAAACTTCCATACAGACAGACAGTGTATGTGTATGCATACATGTTATATATTCTAGAAGCATCTGGATTTAAAAGATTACAGTAGGTCCTTGTTGCTTCGTTTCAGGTTTCTTTCAACACGGGCAGTTTAGGTAATAAGAATTTGGATATGGAAATTGCCAATCTAATGTCAAAGCAGAAGCCAAAGAGCATTTTGACTTTCTGAGTAATTTTGAATGTTTAAGGAGGAACTAGTTATCTCCGCTGCTAAACCAAGCAAAAAAATGACAAATGCAATCACATGTCAAGGCAGAAAGGCAGTTTTGGTTCTCCCCATCTGTCACTGGGGAAAAATGGACTACAGCATTTTTAGCCTACATTCAATAATAAGCAAAGCATGAGCACAAAATGAAGGAAACCATAACTAAGGAGATGGAAGTAGTGAAAGATGGCATAAAACCAGGAAAAGCTTTTTAGTGGTATATTTCACTAGACCTTTCCTGGCAGCTTTTTTTCCTGAATCTTTTTCTTAATTGGTATTCACAAGGTGAAAGAGGGACTACTTGGGAGGAAGGACAGTATAATGAATAGGGCAAAAAGTATAAAATGAAGAAATCTAGGATGGAAATTAGAAAGAGGATTTCTATTGCAAATAGCAGTTTCTGATAATAACTCACCCACCTCCCCAAAAAAATCAACAAAGAAACCTTAATTCATTTTAAGATAGACATTACTTGGTCTATGAAAGGAATTAAATCAAGTGGTTGCCTATGACTGCAGAGAATTTCCTTTGATAACCCAGACAACCCTTTCCAGCTCTATTTGGCTAAGACATGACATACTTCAGGTGGGGTTATTGAATCAACAACTCACCACAGCTTCCCATGGGCATTATGTCACTTGCTTTACCCCAGCAACTCCTCAGTACTGTCTGCATCACTCAGGAGCTTGTGGAGAGAGGCTTAGTAAAGAAGCCATGAAATGCACTATATGATGTGGCACCAAGTGAGACCCCTGACTGAGTTGGGTAAACCGTTGTCCTATTTGGTCCACTTTTTGGTTTGTTAAAAGACCCAGCCCCTCACAGAGTTCACTTCTCATGAACTGCTGAGTTCTCTGATAACTTCTTGACTTCAGTGCAAGTTGAAGGAAATCTTTTAAGGGCTGTACAAGAGCAATCCTTGTCCACAGGGCATCATTTAGTGACAAATGCATGCTTTTTTAAGATGGCCAGACTTTCTAACACTCCACATCCAAAACCCTATAAATTCCACCTGGTCTTTACATCTTTCTGAGCTATAGTAAATTTCCATAATGCTTTTAAGGTGAAACCTTTCTACTAGGACAAACAAATATCATGACTCTTTTGTAGAAGCTGCAGTTTATCCCAGTTTTCTCAAACCAAATTTGTTCTTCCTCTAAGACACTCTTTTCTATTTACTGCTGGGTTGCCGCTTTCAAGCCCCAAACCAAATTTTTATAGAGCTATCTATATGCAGTATTGTTTGTGAAAGTTCTTTTGAAACTAGGTACTTATTATTGTTATCATTGTTGCTAATATTAGTAGTTGTTGTTTTTTCTTTGGGTTTGTGAGACAGGTTAAAAAAAAAAACAAAACTCACATCCAGCATATCCAGTGTTCGTTTCTTTGCTAAAGAAATGAGATAAACAGATAGGTGGCGTATCATATGATGATCTTGCCCTAACACAGAACATAAAGGAAGGAGTTCTGGTAAAATCTACCCACAAAGAAGATGATATTTATCAGTTGTTTCCCACTGTGCAAAAGGAAGCAGTGTGTTTGAGTAGTGCCTGCACACCAGGGATGGGAAGATGCTGAGGCTCTTTCTGTTCTCAGAGTCTTAGATCCCACTTAATATTTTGACTCCAGTATAATTCTTGTATTCCCCAGAATCTGGAGTCCCCCAGAAATATGCTGGGACAAGTGCCTGAGACCTTATTCCCTACCAATGAATGGAAAATGGAACTCACTGCCTACTGAGTGGTGGGGTGAGGAGAGAGGTGAGTCCATGAGGAGCTGTTGTCCCGTTTTCACTCCACTGCTGAGACAGAGACAGTGCCTATGGCTCCCTCTAAATTGTAATTCCTGGAGTTAAGTGATCATCTATTTTAAAAGAAGAAAATGTCAGTAAGGTTCCAGAGCTCCTGGTGTGGAGAAAAATCAGAAGGCATAAGCCCTGAGGGTTCAGTAAGTAAGGCAATTTTTAAAAAGAAAAACAACACTATTTTTAAATGTCATGGAGTTTTTTGGGGAGATGAGAGAAGAGGGCAGAACTGAGGACAAGAAGATTGATTTGGGTTTTTTTAAAACAATCTGGGATTGGCATTCTTGCACTGTGCTCCAGAAGGCCAAGATGTATTCAGATATCTTCCTCTTGCATGTTGTGGCTTTGTATGTTTAGGATGGAACTATAACTGAAAAATGATTTTCCCACTATTAACAGTCTGTATAATGCAAAATAGAAGAATGGCTTTTCCTCCTGTCTTGTGTACAGGATCAGAGCCATCTGGTATGATTTTTCCCTTATGTATCTAGAAAAACTTCTCTAAAAGACAAGTCAAACCCATCATTTTAACTGTCCCCTAATGTGCATTTAATGATTATCTGATAAGGTTTTTTTGTTTCAGTGCTTAGTTTGTTTGAACACAGTATTTTGAGAGCCCCAGACATTTTTCTCTTTGTTGAGTCATTAGCACCAAAATGCCATGTCTAAAAGGACTTTTACAAAAACCCAAGAAAAACAGAGTTAGTTATCTGAAGACAGTGAAAGCAGATGATTAAGAGCGAATATGGATATATCAAAGCACATATTTAGTAACTATGATAGATCTTAAAAAAACCAATTAGGAATAGGGATAGAGAAGAGGAAATGATTTCAGATAAGAGAGAAAAAATAAAGCTATCAATATCAAAACCTGTTAAATTAATGTTTTTGTGAGTATAAGAGGAAAATTGCAGAATTTGTTCATGTGTATTTGTTATGAAAATTTCCTTAAGATTACTTTTAGTCCTTGCATTCAAAAAAATAACTAAAAATAATCTTGACAGCAATCGGGTTTTAAACAAACAAAGAAAACCCAAAAAAAGGTAGAGAAAAGGATTCCAGACTTTAGGATCTCATCCTCTGTAATACACAAGGAAACTTGTAGGATTGCTGAACCCATGATTTTCTTCATTATATACATAGACAAGAGAAAAATAAATAAAGCTAAGTCCTATGTGCAGTCTGTTTCCAGCCAAGGCTAATACTGGACATAGAAAAATATATATGACTGCAATGGAATGACTTTCATTTTGGTTATGTAATATTCATCCTAAAAAAAATCCCACATGTGGCAATATTTCACATTAGTATGTGTATCTTTGGGACTATTCTACCAATCTAACAGGCCTGACAATGCCAATATTTTTAAGGCCAAGGTTTCTGGGAAGAAAAAAAAAAAAAAAAAGACTTCAAAGAAGATGTCAGAAGCCTGTTCAGACACCTGAGAGACTTACTGGGGCAAGCGCAAAAATTTTAGGACAACAATGAGCCATTTAGTGTCCATGATATATCACTATTCACTGTTCTGAAGTCACAGGTTAGTATAAAAGCTGATCGGTGCTTCAGATAAGCTCTCTAAAATAAACTGTGATTTGCAGAGCAAGTCTCACATTGCATATTGAAGCAGCTTCCTCCATTTGTTACTTCTCTGTGTTTATACAGTGCAAAAGAGAAGGTAAAAGAGAATATAACAATAAATACTATTTCTTAAAACAAAACAATTTGACTGTTTCTTTTTCCATTCTTGTGTGGTTAAAGCTAGGCTGGGAAGACATTTTTTTTTTAAAAAAAAAGATATTTAATTTGCAATTAATCTTGACAATGCAATGTACTTGACTGTAAAAAGGCTGTGCAGTTGTTGGAGCTTTGAGAGCTTTGGATAACTCTGTATAGTTGTGACAGCATATATGAATGAGTTTTAATTAAATTAGTAACAGCACTTTCTGTCATGGAATCAAACAAAACAGAACCTTTAAGCCACAATTTTTACCTGCAACTATGATCACATTCAGCCTTCAGAAGGCAAAAAAAAAAAGAGTAGCTCCTCAGCCCTAAACAAAACATAAGGTCACTCCAACAATTTGATTTTTTGGGGGTTAAAAAAAAAAATATTTTTCTACTATAATGTAGCTGTGCAAACATATCAGAAAGTAGGTTTTCTACAAGGTAGCTTGCCTTTCACACCGAATAATTGATCTACCTGACATAGTACAGCAATAGCTGTGATCTGTATGCTAAGCTATTGGGAAATGCATGTCTAATTTTATACCTGTCCTATACCAGGTAAAATATGGCTAGTACAGTACATATGTCCTTGAAAGAACATTCACATAGACCCGTAACTGCATAGTACACAAGCGGTCATGAAACTATTATCTATGACACCATTCTGCTGTCACTTCCTCCTTTTAAATGAAAGTATGGCACAGAATGGTCTTTTTATCTCTTGCACTCCTAAAGTTTATAACAAGGCTGTTCTACAGGCTAATGGAGAAAGAAGCTGTGATCAGACACTCTGCAACAGAACCTGAGTCAATAGCATTCCTCTTTTTCAGTATTAACTTTCTAATAGAAAGTGAGACTTCTTTAGAAATTTAGGATATTCGTTGCATTTGCATCAAAACTTACATCTCTGAAATTTCTTTCTTAGTAGCCCTTCTTGGGCTTCATAGGAATCTATGAACCCTGCACATCATAGGCTAAAAAATTCTCTTCCCATTAAATTAAAAATATACATCTTTCATTTCGTTTGGTTAACCAGACCATGGATTTTAACTGAGAAATAGAAATAAGAAAAAGAAGTAGTTTCTTCACTTAGTTCTATATAACTACTCAACTATTGAAGACCATTCGATTTAAGATTAACTGAGATTTTGGATCTAGAGAAAAACTCTCAAAGGTTCACCTGTATTTGCTGCTTTAGGACTATTTGTATGAAATAACTACCATACTAAAATATTAATGTCCAGATGTGAAGTCTATTTTGCAAAGATTATCTCTGTTCCTAACAGAAATGGCAATTTGTTCATGTTAGCAGTGCTTGTCAGAAAATAGACATACATTAATATTTTAGAGACCAGCCTGCTTCAGAACATAACCCTATTCTTCTTATTCCAACCAGAAAACAATACTCACTTATACACTGTGATTTTATTGCTTTTCTTCTTAAAGAAAAAAACATTATAAGAGAAGTGTTTTATTCTTCTTTAACTTTGCTGAAAATAATGGACTTCCTAGACTGCATTGGCCAGGAAAAGAGAATTTGAGACTTTAGATACTTGTCATTGAGAGGATATAATCTAACTAACAGTATAATTCCTGCAAGAGGTACAATTCTCAACTGTTCTTATGTGCTTAAGTTACTGTTGCAAATGGTGATGTAAAATCCTAAATCCATTAAAGTAAACGTATTTTTCCAGCATTGTGTGAGACAGATGAACTATTAGGTGTCAGATTTATGCTGTAATGTAGATAGTTTTCTTCCTAACCTGTTTTCCATAGTTACATTGTAGCAAAAATGCTGTATTTCTTTTCTTAGGAGTTATGCAAAGTGTTGGGACTGTATGAGAGCTTACCTGAAATCTCAGAGTATAAATGCCTTGATTCCTGAATACTTGAGTTGTTAGATGCAGCCATTCCGAAGACTGCTACAACACTGTATTTCTTGTCAGTGTGTCATGGTAAATTTTGTATCTAACAGTGATTATTCCCTAAGATCAGATGCACAAATCAGATGACCATTGAAGATGGATTGAACCCAGGCTTTAATAGCAACCAACTGTCAAGTCCCCCAAATAGTCTCATTACAAGATCTTTTATCTCCTTTAGTTTATTGTAATGAGCAACATTTGGAACCATAGAAACAATGTTGGATTAATGTATAAGAAGAGTCCTTATGTCCTCCTGTTAAACACAACACAGCACTTCGGCAAAATTCATGCATATTCTTGTAATATTTTACAGTCTCAGACATTTTACTAACAAAAAAATTAAGTATATCAACAATAGAAAATAGTTATTTTGCTAAAATACACACAATAAGCTAAATATGCTGTGGATAGGTGTAGATTTATGCATAAATGCTGATGAGACAAGAATCCAGCATTCTTGGATGCGGGTTTGGAGATTAATAGCTGTTGCTACCCTGTACTGTGTTTGCATTTAAGAAGGTATGCAGGTGTGTGGTGATGAGCTTTCAAACAGAAACAGGACTTCAGCTCCACACACACATCATAATCCTTGTTCCTTCTCCTTTGCTCTGTCATTTCCCTTTTCCTTCCCTTCTTTTTAAATGCATAAACATATCTTTTCTTTTTTATTATTTTTATTTTGCTTGAGGTGTAAAGAGGTTTAGGGAAACATTGGCTGCGTGTAACCACCAGTAAACCACCCTATAGTTTCTTTCCTTCCATCACTGTGGTGCAGATACTTGGTTATTTCATATGCCAGTTTTCATTAGTGCTTCCACTGCTGTGTCCCTTTCCTTAGCTGCTGGAAAAATGCCTTGCAGATAATTGCAGTTGTGCTTGTGATGCTGTTGAGCACATGGCTCCTGTTACAGGCTGAGGATACATGCAGAAGCAAGCTAAAATCCTGTTTTGACTTGCAGGCTTAATTGGCTTAAGACAACCACGGTCTAAACATTTTCATATCCATATATGATAAAGGAATCACAGGAACAGTGGCTCATGGGAAAATCTAGGTTATAAGGGACCTCTGGAGATCATCTGCCACAACCTTCTTTTGAAAAGAAAGCCTTATTCAAGGTCTTATCAAACTGAGTCTTGAATACTTGCAACAGGGAGATTCTTTTGGGCAACCTATCTTAATTCTCAGTTGTTCTCATTGTGAAGAACTTTTTCTTATATACAAACTAAATTTGCCCTGAAGCAACTTGTGCCCATTTTCTTTTCTCCTGTTGCTATGCATCATCATGAAGAGAGTATCACCATCTTTTCTATAACTCCTTTTTAGATATTGGAAAACTGTGATGAGCTCCACCTGAGGCTTCTCTTCACAAACTCAAATCCTCAGCCTTTCTTCAAATGTCAAGCTTCTAATCTTCTCGGCACCTTGCTGGTCCTCTACTGGACCCTGTCTAATTTTCAGCATCTCTTTTGAACTGGGGGGATCAAAACTGGACACAGTATTCCAAGTGTGGCCTAATAAGTACCTATATGGTCACCAAAATTGCTAGCAATTCTATCTCCAGGAACAAAAGTAACTTAACAAGAATTAATGTTTGGGTTTTTTTTATTATTTTTAAATATCACACTATTTTACAAAACCTGAGGATTAGGGTAGCAACATGTGAGAAAGAGCAGATCCATCTGTACATAGTTAAAAATTCTCATCTATGCAATAAATTTAGTACAGTTTTTGTTATGTTACTAAAAAGAAAATTTATAAGAGAAAATATGAGAAAGTTCTATTTCAAATAATAGTTGGCTGGTAAATTTTTATTCATATCTTCTATTTCAGGTGAAGTTCCCATAAGCTGTTATTCAACGTTTTTACTCAAATATGGACAGTAACAGCTTGGTCACAAAAGGAAACCACTCGTATAGACCCTGAAATGTATGACTGGAATATAGCATGTAAAATACATAGTGTGGAACAGTTGTGTGAGTGTGATTGTGTACAGACGTGTGTGTTCACAGAATACACATATAAATGAGGACACAAATAAGAAATTTGCAAATTGAAAAGTTCAGGTAGGTGTTTAGCTGCTTCTGTGCCTGCAGAACTGGTTAATTGGCATGAATATAATAAATATACATCTAAAAAGGTACTCACTGACCAGATCACTTCTTCCTCTTATGCCTTCCTTAATTTTTTCTGGTTTTGTCTTTCCGTTGCTGTTGGTGCCACCTTCCACAGCCTACACAATAGAGAAGGAGAGCTTGCCATAGAGAGAACAGAAAAACAGCAGGATTTTATGTTTTCCAGAGCAGCTATACAAAAAGGCCATTGCTTCAGAAAGTTTAACACAATGTTAATTTGAAGGAGTAGGGAGGTGAAATTTGTACTGGTTATTTAGTTAGATGTACCCTTTTCCTAAGCTGAACTGCTTGTGATATTTTTAGTAAAGAGAAAAAAGGAAGCTGAAAAATTAACTCTGTGTCAAATTCTCTCTTCTTGCTATATCTTGATCATTTAGTTAGCAGAGTGCTTTGTTATTTTCTTTTCTTCCACAGATTGGCCACGTTATTAAATAGAGAGATCTCTGTCCAAGCTGCAGTGAGAGGGTTAATGTGATGTTCCTATGCGCCCCTCTCCTATGTTCATTGATCTTTCAGCTGCTAGAGTCTATTAAACCACTGGTATAGGGTCTTAGTAATATTTTTGTAAAATAGTCTTGTCTAGAGAAGTCTTATTTAGTGGAAGACTACATTGACAATTGTCTCCTAATGACCTCCAAGAATTTCCTTCATGCTTCCTGTTTGCAAAGCTGGTATGTTAGGTCAAAAGCCCCATTGTTTGTCCCAATAGGAACACTTTTAAAAAGATATTTTCTACTGAATGTTTCTGGGTTGGATATTCAGTTTTGCTTGCAGATCTGTATAAGGCAATGAGATCACTCTGATACCAGAGACCAGTATTTCCAATTTGAAGAGTTCTCATCTTTCTAGAAGATGAGTTTGCATATGTTGGAATTTAATCTGGAAAGCGCTGTGTGGAAAACATGCAAAGGGGACTGATACCTGACCTGTAAATTAATAACTTGTATGAATTTAAGCAAGTACTGTAAGTTTTGCAAAACTCTATTAGACAATTTCCCGATAAAGGAGTACATTTGCTGAGTATCAAAGCTTTCTGCTTAAGAGGTCTCTTCTGTAATTTCCTCTCTCTGTTACCTAACTGAAAAGACAGAAAACAGAAAACAACATTCACTGTTAGTTTATTGCTTTAGCTCAGGGATTCTCGTATTAGTGTTAACTGCTACTGAGAACAGCGGGTGGTAATTTCCAATGGAAACGAGCAGCTACTAGACTAGACAACTCTCATTTACTTACACCCTGTGCAATGCCTCTTAGGAATATTATAAACTGTGGACTCTCTCATTTGTCCTTGTTTTAGTTGACATTGTCATTCATGACTATACTGTGCGCATAAATGATGATCTAATGTCACTCCTATAATTACTTGGCACCCTGAATAAACCGTAATCCCCTTGGGTCAATAACTGCTCTCAGTTTGACATTCAATAAACAGGTTTTTGAGAATTGCTGTAGTTTCATTTTTATTTTTTTTTTCCCCCCTTCCTGGTGCTTTCAGTGAATGCTATTCAGGAGTAGTTCAGGACCATTAAGAAAACAAAGGAAACAACTGTACACAGTACCAGACTGCTGAAGGGATGCCTCTGACTTTCAACATTTACTTCCAAAGGCCTCTCACCTGTAAGGAGCAATTCCACCCCCATGGAAGTTTTGAGAATAACTTCAAGGGGAGTGAGACCCCCAGCCTGAGAGGCTGCTCTGTGGACAGTCATGAACTACAGTTTTAAGGGCACATATCACAGGTATTGTGAGTATGTCTGTTGCCGCTCTGCTCTACAACTCAAGATTTTTGACAGAACTTGACTTTTGTTGCTGTAACCTTAAATGTGGCTCCACATAATGCAATCCAGCTAGGTGCAACCAAGCCTTTCAGTGACAAAATAAAACCGCTTCTATTATGCACGAGGATGACATCCAACAAGGATGAATCAAGCGCTGTTGCAACACTGCCTGTGTTGGTTTCTGCTGTTCTTACAATCACATAACGACTGCTGCTCAATGACTATTCAGAGCCTACCTCTGCACTGACTGCCTAAACATCATAGTGACCGTGAGTTTCATTCTCAATTTTCCTGTTTCCTTCATCTTCAATACTATGGAAACAACACCTTCTTTACTTGTACAGTATCATGTCCTAACTAAGTGCATCTACCATTGTCTAAGAAAAAAGAAATTACAGAATCACAGAATCACAGTATCACAGAATGGCAAGGGTTGGAAGGGACCTCTGGAGATCATCTAGTCCAATCCTCCTGCTAAACCAGGTTCACCTAGAGCATGTTACACAGGACTTCATCCAGGCGGGCTTTGAATATCTCCAGAGAAGGAGACTCTACAACTCCCCTGGGCACCCTGTTCCAGTGCTCTGTCACCCTCAGAGTAAAGAAGTTTTTCCTCATATTCAAATGAAACCTCTTATGTTTCAGTTTGTGCCCATCGCCCCTTGTCCTGTCACTGGAAACCACTGCAAAGAGTCTGGCTCCGTCCTCGTGGCTTCCATCGTTAAGACATTTGTATGTATTGATGAGGTCCCATCTCAGTCTTCTCTTCTTCAGGCTGAACAAGCCCAACTCCCTCAGCCTTTCCTCATAGGGGAGATGCTCCAGTCCCTTTATCATCCTTGTTGCTCTCCTCTGTATTCTTTCTAGGAGTTCCTCATCTTTTTTGAACAGGGGAGCCCAGAACTGGACACAGTATTCCAGGTGGGGTCTCACCAGGGCAGAATAGAGGGGGAGGATAACCTCCCTCGACCTGCTGGCAACACTCCTCTTAATGCACCCCAGGATGCCATTGGCCTTCTTGGAAACAAGGGCACACTGCTGGCTTATGGTCAGCTTGTCATCCACCAGGACTCCCAGGTCCCTCTTGGCAGAGCTGCTTTCCAGCAGGTCAGCCCCCAGCCTGTACTGGTGCATGGGGTTCAACCTCCCCAGGTGTAGCACTCGTTGCCCTTGTTGAACTTCATCAGGTTCCTCTCTGCCCAACTCTCCAGCCTGTCCAGGTGCTGTTGAATGGCAGTGCAGCCTTCCTGTGTATCAGCCACTCCTCCCAGTTTTGTGTGATCAGCGAACTTGCTGATGGTACACTCTGTCCCCTCGTCCAGGTCATTGATGAATAAGTTGAACAAGACCGGGCTGAGTACTGAGCCCTGGGGAACTCCACTAGCTACCAGCCTCCAACTAAACTTTGCCCCGCTGATTAGAACACTCTGAGCCCTGTCCTTCAGCCAGTTCCCAATCCACCTCACTGTCCACTCACCCAACCCACATTTCTTGAGCTTCCCTATGAGGATGTTATGGGAGACAGTATCATTACTAGTCCTTCTATTTCTGCCAAACCCAAGAAAGACTTAGCTTGTAAGATTGATCATGGGGCAACTGCAGACACAGCAGTCACTTCAAAAAAATGGTATAAATTAAGATTATGATGAGGCTGAGAAGCAAATTATTAATAAATAGCAAAGGTAAAGAAGTATGCCAAACCTTCCATAAGGTGAGGGCTGAGAAAGAAAATCTGGAACTGCTTCAGGGACTTAACCTTTCAAAAGAGATTTGCATGACACAGAACATCAGAGTTACCTTGACTTCTGATCCCTATGTCTTGTTTTGAACAAAGAAAAGCAGCTGTATCAGTGTATGCGAAGGAGAAGGGACAGGGAGAAATGCTGAAGTAGTCCAGCTATTGTGTATAGAATCAAATGAAAAGCAACAAAGCAATCACAGGAAAGATAGAGAAAAAAGTTCTGGTGCATGTAGTAGGGCATGCATTTTCATGTCAGAGACTTTTTGTTCAGTCTGAGACCAGTATTCCACCATTTTTCGAGTGCAGAAGGCCTTCTTAAGGGACTCTTAAAAGAATTATGTTCTTTCACAAATATCTTTTATTTATATTATTCATATTTACTCTTTATTATTTTATTTATTATTTAGACATATGTTTTGCATACAGCTCCGGACAACTTTAGAGTCACTATTGAATGTTGGTACTATAAACAGTAATAAGCCAGCTGCACCCCTGCCAGCAAAGCTGCGCCTCGCCACTGTGAACTAAAGCACAAGACCAAATTCATACTTGCCTAATTAAATACTTGTGCTTTGTCGGACCAATCCTGTGTTTCTTTTAAAGAGAAATATATAGGTATATTACACTAAAATGCAGTGAAATGGTCCCAGATAAACCATTCATGAACATGCTGAGAAAGAGTTAAGGGTAACATAGTTGGCATAGAGGCAAGGAAGGGGAAAGGGAGTTGCTTTTTTGGCCTGTGTTCCTAAGCAGCAGAAACATCCTCAAGTCCTGCATCAGGGAGCCTGGGGGTCTATAAAAAAAGAACTGGACAGTTTAGCAGATACTCTTGGGGTTTTTAGAAAAAAATGCACGTGGGTCTTTTGCTCAAAATACTTTTCAATGCCAACATGGAGTGAAATCCATGGAGATCATTTCTGTGTGCAGTTAGGTAGCAGAGGGGCCATAAAAACTCACTTAACACTCTCAGGAGTAAAAATTGCAGCCTTAACCACATAATCTGTAATAAGTTCCTTAAATTGTTCCCTACCAAAATACCCATAGCTTTGGACTGCTCTCATAAACATCTCCCCCTGTGCTGGGAACTAAGATAACCACACAGGGTACAATCCCTACAGCTTCCCAACACTTCCAAAGTAAAAGGAAGGAAAAAACTTTGGTCTTCTACATATCAGTAAAAGAAACTTTATAGGGGACAAAGTACAGAGGTGAAATAGAAATGTAGATGGCTTTCATCACTATTTTTTCCCCTTCAACAATCGTGTTACCTTTCTTGATCAGTGTCTTTGTCAGGAACCTTTCACAATCATTCAAAGACTGACTTAGATCAGGAAGTGCAAAAAGAGAACTGTGAGTGAGCAGTGAGGAACTGGGAGGATCCAACACTAGACAGGAAAGAGAAGACCTGCGGCAGGAGCAGAGGACTGAAAGAAGGAGAGGGGTCAGTGCTCTAGGACACCATGTATCTGCAAAATGATGCAGATAATCACATAAAATGGCCCCAAATTCTCTCTGTCTCTTCCAATGTACAACGGGTAGTATTCACTCTTGGTGCTGCTGTACATGTTTTCTAGGACAGCAAACAATACAACCCATGACTTTAACAACTGTATTCTGGACAAGTGGAGAATAAACTGAAGTATGGGAAATCCTTGAAGACTAAAGCCTCCAGAATTATCTTTCACTCTCCTCACAGTTGGTTTTTTTTTTTTTTTTTTTTTTTTTTTAATTCCAGGAAAATATTTTCAAGGGTTTTTTTCTAATTTTTAACTTCTCAACAAAACCTTTTTAGCACAATGATAAATCCCTTTGTTGCATTTCAAAGGTCTTTTAGTATGTTAATAAAACATTTTTCAAATATATTTGTCATCAGACTAATAGGTTGCATAGTTCTAGATTTGTTTTTATGGAATGATTGAGTTTCATTCCTTTTACTTGCCTTTTTGCATGCAATAAAAATGTTAAAGATACAAAATGCATGCAGTGTGTAATGGTATGTTTTAAAATATTATCCAGGTTTTCCTCTCAAAGAACTGTCAAGAGTACTGCATATATGACTAATATTTATCATTCGGGCTGCACAAACAATAAAAATATTTTTTTCGTAGCACACCACTTAGTGATTTTTTTAAAGCATATCTTAGTCTAACAGCTTGACAGCTGACTGTAATAAATGCCCTTATTGAACATCACTCTGTCTGTGTCCAGCTGTCACCTCCCTGACAAGGCACCCCTATAAAGACACTGAAGCATGCAGAGATGCCAAGAGTATTGGCTTTTATGAGATCTAGATTACCATAAGGTCTTTTTGCACAAAAACCACACTAAAGTTATAGTGAGAAAAACTGTTAGACACTGTGAACTTGAAACCCCCAAAACCTTGGGATCGAGAAAATATTTTTTTCTGGAAGCAAGCAAGCAAGAATATGAACATAAAAGCCAGATTTGCATTATGCAGCACAGAAAGGTATATAAGGGAGGAAGTGTAAGGTGGCAAAACTTGCTGGTGTAGATATAGGCTTAGACAGTGGACACAGCCTAGGTGTTATTCTTTGGGACACCTGCAAATGTGACAGCTTTTTTGGAGTGAAGAGGATGGCATTAGTATTCCTTCTGACAATTTCTTTACATGTGATTTATAGTGTTGTGTTAGAAGATGCAAAGCACTTCTCCACAAGGTTGTTCTCAAGTCGAGGTGGTGCAGCAGTGTCCAGAACAGCAGAATCTAATTTTTCATTCTTGCCCCTACATCTATTCCCTATAACATGATCACGACATACTGCAGATCTGTGTTAGATATCACTGTGTTTACAGCTCTGAAATACTCTGGATGACTTTAACAATTAAAATTAAAAAAAAAAAATTCTTCTGAGTTTTACAATGGCTCTCAGTAAGAGATGGGAGAACAGATGACTGGCCAACGTTCTTTGAAAATGAACAGAGAGACAGCTTGCTTCCTGCATTACATTGAAGGGCACTTGCTCCTGACTACCACATGTTGCAATTCTGATATGCTTAATCCCTGTGTGCTAATCTCCCTCCTTTCTCAGTGTTTTTTTCTGGGAAGGTTATGGTTTTCAGAACAAAAAACCCCCCACAAACCAAACAAAAACCAAATTAAAATTAAACTATTTATACATTACCTTGATTTTTTTTTTCTCTCAAATTGCATGGCCATGTCATATCTTCGTCTGATTCTTCCATCCTTTTTTGGCACAATCAGCTGAGTAGTAAAAAGGTTGCTAACTAAGAGCCTGTATTTCATAGTCTCTGGTGTGCAATCAATGCTTGAAACCAAGGTTGTGTTGCCAGCTGCACCACTCATTTCTTGCTGTATGCCTCAAGCAACGGCTGCTCTGAATGTCTGTGGTAACCACTGAAGTAGCAGTGAGGACAGGCAGAGACCAGAGATGGAGAACTGTCTGTCTTCAGTCAGGAAATGGCAGCATTTTTCAGATTTTGTATCATTCACACAGAAACTGGTGCCTGTATGGGAATTATAAAATACTGGGGACTGGATGCTAAGCATCTTTCCACTGGATTGAAAAGCTCAGACCTAGACCAAAATCTGTCATTATTTATTAGTTGTTCAGTGCTCTGTGTAAAGTGAATTGATAGGTTCATTTAGCTTTTGAAGATAAGTGACCAGTTTGTTTAAAGTACTATTAAAGAAGACTATTCTCTGGCGGTCTAAAGAGAGACACAAAAGTTAAGATAAACCAGGTAGTAGGTTGGTGTTTTTTAAAAGCAACTGGAAATTGGAAAATTGTCCTTAATTTTTATATATAAATTTCAGACTATTATTCTCAACTGAAATTTATTAGTACTTCATTTAGAAAATTGTCTGATTTTGATTTAAAATCTTCCTTGGAACATTGAAAATTAATGTATTATTTTCCTTTGTTATCTTGGCCCACCATTTTTATAGATCGTTAGGTTTGGTTTACGTATTGTCTAACGAAGGAAACCCATTGCAGAGATAGCCAGAATAGGAAGCTGAGTGGGATGCCTGAGATGAGAGAGTGGAGATTCTGAGAGTTTGGACAGGATTACATATAGGTTGGTTTTTTTTTTTTTTCTTTCCATTTTTCATTTTATGTTGCAGAAATTAAAAAGATTATATAACATTCTTAAGAGAAAGGCAGTTCATATTTACCTTCTTTCACTGAGAGACATGTACCACAGGTTCTGTATCTGGGTACCAACAGTCTGATCATGGAGACACTGACAAATCTCTGTTCAACGAGAACTGATTCATAAAATAAAATTCAAAGGGGAAAGGCTTGTATTTTCCCAGGTACCAGTCAAGCAAAGTGACTCTCTTCTTTTTTATTATAACTTTTATTATATTTTTACATTTAAGTATCTGTCCACTTTCTTTTCCTTTTCTTCCCCATTTTTTTGCTGGAGGTAATAACCAAATTCTGCTCCAACTTACCAAATAGCTTTGTACCTTTGATAAATTATAACATTTGTCAAAACACTGTCATTGCTTTAAAGCACTAATGCTCCTGTCTTGAGATGCTTCTCTTCTGTTTTGCTTATCTGGAGAAGACTTACACTATATGCCTGGAAGCACAAGGTCCTTGTAGCTTTCTTTACCTTGTGAGAGGCTAACTCAAACAATTCCAATTACAGTAATTTCAATTGCTCTGTTCAGGTCATATGGAATCAGAGTATTGCATCTTTGCAGGACCACATTGTTAATTCTTACTTGAGTACTTTCCCTCCATTCCAGCAAGGCAAATACTGCAATTTCCTTGCACCATGTAATACCAGGTTGCTTATATGACTAAAATCCATACTATTTCTTTAAGAAAATAAAACCATTGGAGATACAGCATTATATAGAAAGCACATCCACAGTTTTTTAAAAGTACTATACCATGTCTGACAATATGTGCATTTTTTTTTAAGAGCTTATGGCTGGCTCTAGTCAGAAACAAAAGGGCAAGATAACTGTCTGCAATAGCACCATCTGCTGGTCCTTATAATTTGGTACAAATTGACAGCCTCTGACTGAAAAACGTACTGCTCATCCTGGACACAGTTTACACACACTCACAGGTAGGGAACTGCCATTATGAATGGAAAATTCTGCAGTAAAAAGCAGCTCATTCTAGTCCATAATTATTTGCTTTCGGTAAAGTGGCCAAGAGTTGGCAGGGGTTCAAGTTTCTTTTAATACTAGGCTGTGAGCTTTAAAACAGGAATGACTGTCTCCTCTTTGGTGGAGAGTAAGAAGTTTAAGTGTCTGATGCATGCAATTTATCTGGAAAGGTACTTTTCAGAATGTTTTCCCTTAAAATGGATGATACATATGAAAATAGAGATTAGTTCACATTTTGGTTTTCATTTCCATTGATTAAACTCAAATGATATTTTCAAGACTGAGTAAGCAAAGACAGAATCAGACTGACTGAGTATAAAGCATGATAGAGAAGAAAATTTTACAAATGGAAAGAAAAAGAATGAGGCAAAATCTTAGTGTTACCAAACTTCACTATTGGCATCCTTTAAAAAAAGCAGAGAAGGAGGTTGTGTTGTCTTCAGACCAGTTGCATTGCTCCTCAGCTGCTGCTAAAGTTAAGTGAGTGTACCAAACACAGAACGTCTACATTTCAAATAATAAACGATAGTATATAAATAACTTCTAAAGCAAAATAATTTGCAAATGCAACTGTGGGTCAGGCCGTGGTTACACTTTGGTCTGCAAGCAATCTTTTTTCAGGACTCTATTCACTTCTTTACAACAAATAAAAAAAGGCAAATAGAAAATTAGCTTTGGATCTTCCACCAATACTTAGACTGCTTCTAGATTTTTTTTTTAAAATCTCACAAAAAGTTTTCCCACAAGACTTGCTGTCTTCTCAGTTTGTTTCAGATAACCTCCAGAACATTCTCTGGTTCAGTTACTGAATTTTGGATTCTTGCTCAGAAGCAAATCAGAATGGAGATGAATTATGTGTTTCAGACAACTATTTATTCACCAAAAATGTGTCAGCCAAAATGGAGGGCTTCAGGAAGTCCTTTGTGTAAAGCTGAATTATCCAGCAAGGTTTAGCCAAAATGAACAAAATGTGGCAGAAATGGTGAAAGTTTATTTCAGTGATTCTGAAACATTTGTTTTTCACACACTAGTGATGAAAGTCAAGGAAATGAAGGATTAGCTACATCAAATTAGTACCACTGATGACAAAGGGCAAGGAAGCGACCTGCAGAAGGTCTCCAAGGAAACCACTGGCAGAAACAGAAACTGAGGCCAACCCATAGTGTCACACTCCAATTGCTATTAGTTAGACTATAGAAAAGGTCACTGAATTTCCTCAAGGCTTAAATGTTTCTTTAATATAGTCTGTAAGAAAAATATGCTTGATTCTTATTAGTAGATGACAGGGTTGTAATAAAACCCTAGCAAAAAGCACAGGTTTATACTGACCCATGTGCCAAACAGGAACCAGATATTATAGGCTTCCCTTTTTATTAAAAATGAATTGAACTCAGTCTCCATCTGCCCAGAACTTAGGACACCTAAATCCATGGAGAGATTTTGCATACATGAAGGTCCTGCAACATTTGACATATTTTCATTTGTTAGGAACCTGCCTTTATTTGCCATTAGAATATGCAGCACACTTCTAGCACTTCACCAAATTTCTTTAAAGACCACTAACACAAATGGAATTTTTTATAGACCTTGTCAAAACAACTTTAAAATAATTTGTTCTATTAAAAAATTTCATACAGAACAATCAGAAACATGCAGTTTTGATCAAAATTTCAAAAGGAAGCATTTTATTTTAACTTTACCTTCTTTTTAAACATATTCAGGCAGGATTTTTAGTCAAAACACAGGAAAGACAAGCCTGAGCAGTCAGTATTGTTCTTACCAAGATCATAATTTGTGAGATCCATGCTCAAGTTCATGCTGTTATTATTATTATTCAAATATTTTTCCAGTGCAAACAGAGAAGGCAGCCATGTAAACATACCCTGTTTTATTTACATCCTATTCTTAACCACCAAATAATAGAGCTCAATACACTACATGATCATACAAAGTGGAACAGCTGTAGTAGCACAAGCTGAAGAAAGAAGCTGAAGTCTCATTCTGTAGCCAAGTAGGATGCCCAAGTGATTCAACTAAATCTAAAGCATCCTTCTTCTTCCTCATATTTCTTTCCACAAAGACATAACAAAAGTTCATTTAAATGAAAAGCAGACTAACGTCAATGCTACAAACAAAGCATAATTTACTGCACAATTATTTTTCCCTGCCCTCTTGATTTTATACATTAATTATAATTATATAGTAAAATAGTTCTTTCATAAACAGGGGCATGCACATGCAAATTTGCTAACACTTTTTGTTCAGTTTTCTCCATTTCCCCCAACAGTCCAAAAAAGATCTTTCTCTTCTTTCCTAAGTTCTCTACATAAAATGACATTTCTAGTCATTGAACACCAAAAATCCTCTCTAACTTTCCTGAAATAGTGAAGTGGCCACTGCTTTAAACAGAAAGATTCACCAAAAAAAGAGGTTAACATGTTTCTCTGTGATTCATGCTAGGTATACTTCTTAGCATTTGTGCCATAGCTGGATCATTTCTTGAGAAAATTATTGAAAGAAGTGATTGTGCATATAAGTGGGAATATTTATATGTCAGAGAGCTACACGGACATAGAAATCTTACAAGCTCTGACATGATACACATGCGAATTTGCTGACTCTTTTTGTTCAGTTTTCTCCATTTCTCCCAGCAGTCCAAAAAGATTTCTTGGTCCATGTAGCTCTTCTTACAATGTAAAGCATCTTCTAGAAGAAAATAAAGACTAGCTATACCTGAATGACTCACAGCACAGCTATATTTTGTAATACGGTTAGATTAGCTCAGAATAAGTCCTAATAATTTAAACCATTTAGCTAGAATGCAACATACTATATATTGCCAGCCAAACAGCCAAGAATGTGTTAAAAACAGATTAGAAAATATTCTTGTGATATTTCTGTCCTACTCAAAAAAAGTCTTGCCATTAGTATAAAGAAACACTTTGCTCCTTTATTCAGTGCCACTGTGTGGTTTATTTTTTGTGACACACATTTCATTTTACGTTAACTAGTTACAACACTGTCTGTAAATGAAATCAATCTCATCACCTCAGAGGGGACAATTTTTTCATCTCCAGTTTGACAGGAAAGGGTACTGCAAAATTAATTACTGGAGGAAAGATGTGAGGATTACTTCTACTTGCTGACATGTTCCTCTCAGATATCTTTTGGCACAGTTTCACTGAGAACAGACCCAAGATTTACAGAAAAAGCGTTTACAGAGGACTGATAGTTAGTGTAAAAGATTTTGTCACAGCAACCTGAACCAAACCTATAGTATCATTGGTCCTACCACATGTAACAGTTTTCTCTGACTGTAGGTGCTTCATGACTAATGGAGTCAGGAGAGTATAATGCTTTCACAAATTAAGATATTTAAATATGGAGTTTTCATCCCTTTTTGTTTGTTTGAAGCAAAGAAAGTTGGGGACTGTTGTTAGGTGATTATGATGTTGAGATGAGGATGTGGGGGATAACTACAAATACCAATAAACAATATTCAGTGTGAAAAGGAGAACTCTGAACTACAGGGGACTTCCAAAATGCTCCAAACCCATACTCTTCATGTGAACTACATGCTACTCCCTATAATATGACTGCCTTCTTTGACCATACTGCAATTGGAGAATAAGGTCTTTGGTAATTCTCTACTACTATTTTGTACATGATTGTTTCCTCAATATATGGATTCCTTCTCTGACTGTGTTAACAGGGAGAAAAGCAGCTTCCTTCTTTCACGTATGCATGTATATGCATGTGTAAACATATACACATATGTATTTCTTACTCAGCAAAACCTCTGCATCCTTCAGGTATCTGAAATGCTGTAGTATAATGGATGAGGGCATTGCAGAAAGTCTTTAAGCTTGGTATCATTTAATAGAAATCTTTATATGTTCAATTTATATTGTTTTATCTAGTCTATTTCACTAATTCATGAGGGAGAGCTCTGTTGTTAGGGTTGCTAACACAGAGAATGAGAGAGAAGAAGTACCCCTGAGTAAAAACCTTATTAACAGCTATTCAGTGAATTTAATTCTTTCTGGAATACTGCCACCAATTACTTTCTGGCATGCTGACTTACACTGTATTTTATACCAGCAGTTGATATGTGTACACACCATCAGAATTATCCTAATTGGTTAGAGCATTTTGGAAGTTTCAGCCTGGCTTGACCTCAGCTCACACAGATGAGAGAAATGAGAAGGGGGAAAAAAAAAAAAAGTAAAACTTGATGTCAAGGTTATTGGTAAGAATCATACAATCATAGAATCATTTGATTGGAAAAGACCTTTAAGATCATCGAGCCCAACCATATCTGTCCACTACTAAACCATGTCTCTAAGCACCTTGTCTACCCATCTTTTAAATACCTCCATAGATGCTGACTTGACCATTTCCCTAGGTAGCATCTTCCAGTACCTGACAACCCTTTCAGTGAAGAAATTTTTCCTAGTATCTAATCTAAACCTCCCCTGGTGCATCTTGAGGCCATTTCCTTTATCGCTTGTTACTTGGGAGAAGAGACGAACACCCACCTTGCTACAACCTTCTTTCAGGTAGTTATAGAAGGCGATAAGACTCCTCTTCTCCAGACTAAACAACCCCAGTTCCCTCAGCTGCTCCTTATAAGACTTGTGCTTCAGATCCCTCAACAGCTTCATTGCCCTTCTTTGGACATGCTCCAGAGCTTCAATGTCCTTCTTATAGTGAGGGGCTCAAAACTGAACACAGTATTTGAGGTGCGGCTTCACCAGTGCTCAGTACAGGGGGACAATCACTTCCTTAGTCTTTCTGACCACAGTCTTTCTGGTACAAGCCAGGGTGCTGTTGGCCATCTTAGCCACCTGGGCACGCTCCTGGATCATATTCAGCCGGTTGTTGACCAGCACACCCAGATTGTTCTCTGCTAGGCAGCTTTCCAGCCACTCTTGCCCAAGCTTGCAGCATCGCATGGGGTTGTTGCGACCAAAGTGCAGGACCCGGCACTTGGCGATGTTGAACCTCATACATTTGGCCTCGGCCCATCAATCCAGCCTGTCCAGATCCCTTTGTAGAGCCTTCCTACCCTCAAGCAGATCAGCACTCCCGCACAGCTTAGTGTCATTTGAAAACTTGCTGAAGGTACACTCAATCCCTTCATCCAGGCCATTGATAAAAATATTAAACAGAATTGGCCCCAACTCTGAGCCCTGAGGAACAGCAGCTGTGACCGACCTCCAGCTGGATTTAAATCCATTCACCACCACACTCTGCACCTGACCATCCATCTAGTTTTTAACAAAGCAAAGAATATGCCTGTGCAGGCCATGGGCAGCCAGTTTCTCAAGCAGTACACTGTAGGAAATGGTGTCAAAGGCTTTAATAAGTCACGGTAAACAACATCCACAGCCTTTCCCTCATCCACTAAGTGGGTCACCTTTTCATAGAAGGAGATCAGGTTAGTCAAGCAGGATCTGCCAGTCATAAACCCATGTAGATTGGGTCTGATCTTCTGGTTGTCCTGGGCATGCTGTGTGATGGCACTCAAGATGATCTGCCTCATGACCTTCCCTGGCACCAAGGTCAGACTGAAAATCCTATAATTCCCCCTGATCCTCCCTCTGGCTCTTCTTGTAAATGGGCTAACATTCGCCAACCTCCAGTCAAGTGGAGATTCCCCAGTCATCCAGGACTGCTGATAAATGATGGGAAGGGGCTTGGTGAGCACCTCCTTCAGCTCCCTCAGTACCCTTGGGAAGAAACAACAATGTATGATTGTGGACTAAGACAGTGAGAAAGCTTTTCTTTATCCTAAATGTCTAATGACTGGAGTGTGGCCTAGTGTTTATAACCTCAATTCACATTGACTTTGTGACTTTTCTATTGTAAGCATAGGTATTCTTGTTGCCCATGAATATATTAGGCTGTTTGGAATCCTACTGAGCCCTGACCTAAAAGATAACTTGTGGAACAAATTATCTCAATTTAATGATGAACTGTGTATAAATTCATTTCCTCTCTATTCATTTGAGGGGTTACCTTTTAGTAATAAAAATAAATATTATAATGAAAATTAATATGCTTTCTTATTATTGCTGTAAGATAAAACCCTAATAGAGGGTCTGATTGTGTTTGCTGTCCCTATATCATAAACTATTTTAAACATTTCTGTACTTTCATTTTTATTCTCTTTCATCCGTTCCTATAAATTTAAAACTTTTTTCTTGTTAAATGCTGCTTGAATTTGTTAAGTATATATATAAAAGAATGTATAATGTGCACATTCAAGAGTAGTTGAAACATTGATTTTCTTATGTCAGTTGCAGAAAATTATAAAAACAAGGAACTTGCTCTATTTAACTAAAGGCAAAACAATTTTGTTTCTCATTAAGATCATTGTCAATTACTCTGATAAAATGTCATCATTAGTCTTAATGTCTAGTTTCTCAAAAAATATTTTTGCAGATCTTAGGTCAAAGTGTGTCAAATACTGATTACCAACAAAAGTATGTATCAAAAATTCTCTCTCAATTTTCAAGATCCATTATTTATTATGTGCACTGATTTCAACAATAAAATTGAATTTGTTTTTCTTGGTTTTCAGTGTTAAATTTAGTTATCCTTCCTAGATATGAAGCCCATTACAAAAACTGAGACTACACAGGATTTTATGAAAACATAAATTAACTGCAATTGTTTATTCCAATGGTCAGTAACCATAAATGAGAAAAGTCTGTGCCTTCTTTATGCATAGAGTGCAGTGAAGGTTTCCAAATGAATTGGATGCAGGTGCCTAATTCTTACCCGAGCAATATTTTGTTTATAAATTTTTGGCCTATTACTTAACTTTTAGAATATCATGTGTCTAAGAAAGAATAGTCTCCTGAGCACTGAATAAATAGTAAAAAACCATGCTTGCCCCAAAGTGCCTACGGACTAAAAGAGCTTATGATCAAAAAGCTTTGGTTGGGAAACTGAAGTAGAGATACTGACATGCTAATACAAAAACTCATTCAATTAAACGAAACAGAAATAATTTGATAGGTTTCATTGGAAAAAAAATGCTATAATATTGCCTAGAAGAAGTTTTAATTCAGACATGCATAGTCTACATTCGCTGTTATCAGTGAGAGTTGTCTGCCTATTGCAGAAAGCAGAGTTCATCTTTAGCAACTTAGGCACAGCTCCTAAGTGATGCTTTGTATGTTGTACAAAGCTTGCATTATTCCTAGGTTGACAAAAATAACAGACAAGATTCTCCCCTGCCCTCCTTGGCTTTTTGCCATTATACCCATTACTGAAACAAATTGTCCAATCCTCATTATAAGGATGAGGTCATGTCTTGTGATGGAGTTCCGGAATATAACTCATTTAAGGCATGTTCCAAAATCCAGTGAAATCAGAAGGACTATGTAATGAATGTTGGATTAAGCCCTGTAACTCTTACCAGTTTAGAAGAAAGAGATAGTCTTTTAGCCCCATAGTTAAAAGAACCATCAAATGCCTTATTCATTGAGTTATTGCAAATAGAGAAAATAAGGTAATACATAAGGAGAACAGAAATCAGGGAACAGAAAATATTTTCTAATTTTATGATAGGGACAACAGTATTAAGTTTTTCCCTTTGTGAGGCCTTCTATATTTGCTAACATTCAATGAAATAACGAAGCATTTTTAAATTAAAGATCAATTAAAAATAAAGCCTTCAGGACCCGAAGTGTTGAATATATATGAAGAGTTGAAAGCCCTATTAACATCTCCACCCTCAACTAATAATATGTTCTTTGCTTTCAGTTTCATCAAGAGGAAAATCTTTGTATCCTACGGACAATACTAAAATAAACAGACATCAAATATGATGTAACATTTTATATAACAGTGAATTCAGTAAAACAACATGCTAAGATTCAGGAATTTATTTTATGTTCCTAAGAACTGAACAAAAAATGGTAACAAACTCAAAGAAGTGGTTTGGAAGTGGGCTGTTAAAAAGTTTTTCAGAAAATCTTGGAAGATCGTTATTTGAATTGAGAACTTGAGAACCGAGTCAGAAACTCAAATGCAAAGGAATATTTGTATTCCACTCCTGATGTTTTCTATCTGTGTTTGCACTGACAAAGACAAAGTTCTCAGTGGAAAAACCATGGCTGGTTTGTGGAGCCTGTGTATTTTCTATTTTCAAATGTCCCATATACAGGACATCAAATAAACTATATGTGACACCTACCTTCATTGTAGATGTAAGTAAGTCCAGCATTTTACAGCAAGAACAAATTTGGCTGGAAACACTGTCAGATACTTTTGTCAAGACTAAAGCTGACTGAAAGTTGCAAATATATTTTTTAAGGGAAAACGAAGGATACTTTAAAGGTGTCTTCACTTTAAATAGATAGAAATCATACTTTTTTTTTTCAGATGGTATGTAACATCATAAAAAGATTAATTTAAAATACATCAAATATTTCAGTTAAAGTATTCATGTGTGTATGCATGTGCATCCATATACATAGCCATGAATATATATGTATGCATTTATAGAAATTTATACTCATTTTCATACTCACATTGAACATGATAGTAAGATAAATGGCCCTGAGTATAAAAGAGAACGAGACCTTATGTTCTCCAGTTGCAAAGAGTGGATCACTATTTTAATGTAACGTTAGACATACTGGACAAACTGAAATGCACACAAGTACACAGTTAAATTATTCTTTTAGGAAGGAAGAGGCACAGGGATCGGATCTCAGGGAAGTGCCTCAGGTCAAAATTCTTAGTCTACATGGAGAATGTAAAGCTCTGCTGTTTCTGTGATGCTACTTTGCACTTGAACTCAGGGCAGGATTTATGAGACAGTGACAGAGTCCTTCAAAAGTTCTGTCTTGCCTTTTATATTTCTTTCCTTTGGCACTGTCGTGTAAACAATATAATACTGAAAAGGCTCTCCCCCTTCTGACTAAAAAGATGAAAGGCTCTTTTGGTGGAACGGTTGGTTTAAAAACAAGAATACAATCAATTCTATTTAGAAAGAACAAGTAAAAGGCTTGAATTCCAGGGACCTTAATTTCCATTTCATCATTTTATTTGTAAATATTTGCTTATGAACTTTTACCACAGACAGTGGCATTTGGGTGAAGATCAATATTGACTTCTAGTCTATAAAGTACTGTATTAGATATGATAATAGATCTAGAGAGTATAAAATCCAAAGTCTTGTGAGATCATCCACATTGTGAATATAAATCTGACTGGGTACTTCCAATTTATAGTCAGCTTAAGGCTCAAGTGCACTCAATTTATGTTCAGCACGGCCAAAAAAAAGTGAAAGAGAATGAAATCTTTAAGTCATATGTCTGCTTCTCTGACCTTGTGATATCCAAGGCTTGTAAATGCCCTCCTGTATAATCTAGGGCAGCCTAAAGTCTCACTGACTTTCAGTTACAAAAACTTCAGGGACTGCCTAAAAGCTGGACAGTATCAAAAATCTCGATGTGTTTCTTCTTGCCAAAATAGTTGTGGCTGGGAACCACATAAGAAAGGCCATGAAGAAAAAAAGACACAGATGAGTCAAACTTCTGAGTAAAGATTAGATGGTTCAAGGGTTTGAAATGTATAATAAGTTTAAGTAGTATGCCTGCATCTCATATTTCACTCGATAAACACTAAGATACTACTAAGGATAAAGATTTATAAAGCAGATTTGATGGCTTATTGTTATAAGCAATCCCCAGGACAGAGACTTTGAAAAACACTAGTTAAAATATTGCCCTTTCCCTTCTCCAAACCAACCAGACTCACGTGGTCAGTCTCTTAGACAAAACGAAAAATATTAATGGATGAGAATGCTCCACAATATTGAACTATATTATTGATCTCCCTGATACAGATGTGATCCCTTAGAAGAAGCAAGTATTTATATACCATAGTTCTCATGTGAAAAGAATTCTACAAAGAAATTTTTGTGGAAAATTTGTGTGAATCAGAGCTTAAAAGTGCAAAAAAGTAGAGAAGCAGCATACAAATTTCACAAAACCTTTTTCACCTTGCTGCCTCCATTACCTGTAGCAGCAATCATGTGGAAATTGAATGATCTTTTTGCCTCATATTATCCATTTTGCAAAGTAATATCCAGTGGTCTTTTGTGTAATTTTTGTTGTGAATGTGCCAGTCTTCAAAGACTTCTGGTCTGTTCATTCATAGCTGTGATTCTTTCCACTCCAGGCAAGCTGAACTGGTAGTCTCCAATATATATACTTTAGTATTTTCTCTTTTTTGGGGAGTTTTGGTTTGTTGGTGGGTTTTTTCGGCTCTGTATGTTTATTGTTAGCTCATTGTCCTACCTGAACAATGAACCATCCATTTGTTGTTAGCTCTCATAGGGCTCCTTATTATGTGTTACTTGTGATGTAATAGTGCATAATTTTTATGAAAAGGTTACAGACCATTGTACTTATTGCCCCATATGCCATGATAATATGTAGATTTTCTTAAACGTGCAGAAAATAAAAGCAAATTTCAAATTTTCTAATATCAAGGTTTGCATCTATTTAAAAACAGATGAAGCAAGAAATTGATTTTGTCTGAAAGTTTTGTCAATTGTCTGGAATCTTAATGAGAGCCTGGAATTGAAATTAGGTTAATCTACAATAAAGGTCTTGTCTAAAGTTCAAGGGAAAAAATGTGAATCTTACTATTGTCAGGAGAGGCTTCCTTAAGAAAAAAATGTTGATGATCATCTCATATAAATAATTGAAGAGAAAGTAAAAAAGACTAGGGAAACTGCAATTACTATTACTTTTGCTTCTACAGTCCACTACTACACTTGTCGCTCATCTCACAAAAAAAAGGACAGTGAAAGATGCAGTTTCTTTAATTTAATAACTTGCTTATTAAGAGAAGTTAATGATTCTCTTCTGAACTGGAATACACATGCCACAGTGATCTATTTATGCAGTATTGCCCACATTACAATGACATCTGAATTTCTCCATGGCATATGAGTAGTTTATTTGAACTTCTGGTGTGAAATCAGAAAATTCCCTGCCTGACTATGTCTACCAAGATATAATGGAAAAATGATGTCATTTTCTCAAAATTTTCATGTGAGTCTATCTGAGTTCAATAAATTTCAAGGAATGTGTATAGTCACAACCATGAGTAACAACACTAAAAATGATTAAATAATTTAATAGCAACTCTCCCACATGGGAATCCAGGAGCAATCTACTGTAGTCTTAGGTTCCAGTCACCAAGTTCAAGTAGCGCTAGCCATTACTTTCATAGCTTGAGTGGTAAATTGTTACACCCTTTCTGCGAAGAAACAGAAGAACAGTTTATGCTGTTAGATGTAATTGATTGTGACTAATTCAAAGAGTAATAGTCTCCTGCCTTGCTTGCAAACAAGCTGGTGTCCACTGAGTAAACTTTTATCTATATATAAAAAACAACATCTTGTGAGTGTGCCATCTAATATAAATATACATATATTTTTCCAATTCCAACATTTATTTAAAATTAACTCGATGATTCAGCCATCAACTTTCCTAGGCAAATTTCACATTTCTGTAGTATTGAACAAGTTTAAGGACTAAGTTCTTTTTAATTCAAAACTTCTTTTCTGTATAACTTATTTTCAGGGTTTAGGGAGAGTCATAATTTTATACTACATTTTTTATTCGGACTAATTCAGCCATGGTCCTTTGTGTTGATCAGTAACTGACTTTAAGTGAACACGTAATGTGTAGATACTCAAATGTGTGTCCATGTATAGGATGTGTGCATTATGAACTAATGTTAGAAAATATACGTACATTTAATTATGTGCTTGATCAATAACAAAATAAAACATTAAGTCTTTTTTTTTTCTTTCCATAAAGAAATGCAGCATATTTTCTCATCCAGTACTTTATGTCATAATTCTGACTATCTGGGAGTAGTAACTGTCAGAGAATTATTTTTAAATTAATTTTCAGATGAATCCAGAAGGAAAAATTTCTGCTGTGCAGTTGTTTGCTCATTCTTTGCAAATTTGGACATACAAGTGTTGTAACATCATACTTCCAGACTGTCAAGAAAACATAACATCATAAAGAGTAATTTCCCATTTATTTTTACCTAAGATGATGATTTTAAGACTCTTTCTAGGTTAGATTCAAAGACACTTGGAAGTATCATTAAGGCAATATTTCACAGTGGAAACAAAACCAAAAACAATTCAAAGTTTTCTGAAGTTAAACCCATATTGACATATCTAATTATTGGCATACCAATATTAGTTGACTTTAAAGGGCAGGTGAAACTGCTGAGAGTAGCTTTAAAATATGCTCTGGTCATCTATGCAGGTTTCATCTCAACATGCAGTATTAATTCTGCTGTTCAATTAAAAAATAAGAATAATTGCTATAGTAACCGCAGAAATATATATGGTATATAGTATGTTACCTGCAAGATACAGAAAAATATCTTGCAGAAATTAATTACTCTCTGTTGGATATGAGTTGTTGTACAATACTCTCTTAAATACAAGAAAACTCACGTGTTTTTTTTTTTCCCAGCAGATACCAATTCCTATTTCTAATTATGCTTAAATATTAACTGAGCTGGCTCTATTATACTTATGACTGTGTATTACATTTTATTGATGTGGGTTTTGACAGAGATTTTAGGCTTACACCTAAAGAAAGACAAAGATTAATTCATCCCCAAACTAAAACAAGAGAGAGCAGAAACCTCCATCATGAAGCTATGGGATTCCTTATCAGAAAAATATTTTCATAATCTCTTATTGTTAAAGTCTTTCTTATCTTCTGAAGCAAGAGGGCTTTCTATCCTTTCCAAAATTCTCTCCTTTCTAGTCTGGATTTCACACCATTGAAGTTACAGGAAACCCATTCAATTCAATTGGTGCAGGGTCAAACATTTAATTTTCAGTCCTATTTTTCCTCTTTCTTAAGTAAAGTGTTCAACCCTTTGATGGAATTTTGAGTGCCTTTTTTTCTACTGAAAGTAATACTGAGTTTGTTCTTGGTTTAACGGAACATTACGTAGCAGGACTGTTATTTCCACATTTTGATTGAGTAATATAGCTTTTCTTGATGTTACATTTAGTTTGATTTTAAAATAAGTGTTAATATAACTATTTTGGGAAAAATATTTAATGATTCCGACAAACAGGAATTTTTTTCCACCAGCTAAGCTTCCTAAAATATATGTGAGAAAAATTTATGTAGACAAAAAAACTTCAGCATATAGAAGCAGACAAATAAATCAGAAGGAGCTGTGGACAGATTTATACATTTTATTTATTTTTATTGCACTGGTGCTGTATTTTTTTCTGTAATTGCACTTTAATTGCCTATATTTTTCTAAATTTAAAGAAGTAGTTAAACCAGCATTGTACTAGATGAAATAATTTCAGGCACTTACTGCAGGTGTTTTAAACAATTCATGTTTGGAACAATTTCATAGTCCTATTATATAAGGCATTTAAAAATTGCACTTGAGTAATTCTGCCTGCAATCAGCAAAGAGCCCATAATATTTTTTTTTAGTCATTAAAGAAAGCAAAGCTGAAACCTGTGAACTAAAAGAGCCTAATCCTTTTGCTTTCTGGAAGGCCTTCTGAGGCTCTGAAGTTTTGAAAATCATATAACTTAGATGCCTCCTTCTGGATTTAGGAGGCTAACTCAAGGAATTTTGCTTTCAGATATGTCTCTTGGTGTTTGTTATTTTCTGATCCATTTTCATACGGTCCCTGTCTGAATTGTAAACCCTTGAAACCAGAATTTCTGTCAGGTTTCTGTATGTTGCTAGTGCTTTGGATTCCCTTATGAGAAACACCTTAGAACACATTATTTTTTTGAAAATGTTGGACTTTCTTTGAGTAGCACTCCCATATGTAATGTGTGTCATGCTTGGCAGTGACTACAGCTAATTTGTGGAACCCGAGATCACATATCATTTTAGAAAATGCCAGCCTTTGAATTCTACATAATTGCAATTATCTAGCAGGCTGCTAACACTGCAGCAATTAATATTACAATTAATATTATTTTAGTGGTCAGAAGCTGTATCAAAGGTGAAGACTCATTTTGTACAAGGCATTAACAGATTCTACAATTATCCTTGAAGAATTTGTTACTGAATTTAAAACTAGAAGTAAATGTGGCCATAACAGACAAATGAAAAAAAGGTAGAGGAAATCAAAACAGCAAGTAGCATCTCTGCCTGAAATTTATTGTTGCATATCTATGGGTTTCATTGTACCATTAATGTTTAAGCTAAACCTCTCAGTTAATTCTTTGGGAGTTCTGCTTAAAAGCAAGAAATTACAGTATAGATCATCATGTTTGATTTTTGGTTTTTGCTGGCATGCATTTTGTTTTTCATAGTCAAGGGTGTGTTTATTTGTATGTAGGTTATTTCATTTGGTCCCATAAACAGACAAACCATTATTTATAGAAGCAGTATTGGTGAACCAACAAACTGATTATAGGCCATTGCTAATGAGAAGCAATTATTTGTAATTTTAGATTTTGAGATGTTTATAGAGACAGCTCAGTGTTATAAAGTATATGAAACTATTACGTTTCTCACAGCCCAGTGATGTGTACCATTAGTGACTGGCATAAAGGTAGTGCAAAGAAACCAGCAGACAATTACAGCTGGATAAGTATAAAAACGAGAAAGAGAACTGAGAAACATCCCTGATTCAATATATACAACAGTGAAATGAATTTGGCATCTTCATTCTGTTTCTGACCATGTAAAACTCTCCCTTGGCTTTAATAATGGAAATAGATGGTAGGACACAGAGTAAATGTTTGAAATATCTACATTTTTAAATATGAGTGTCATGTTTTAACCCCAGCTGGCAACTAAGCACCACACAGCCACTTGCCCACTCCCCAGCATGTGGGAGGGGGGAGAGAATTGGAAGGTTAAAAGTGAGAAAACCTGTGGGTTGAGATAAGAACAGTTTAATAATGGAAATAAAATAGAATAATAAAAATAAAAACAATAACAATAAAATTGTAATGAAAAGGAAAACAACAAAAGAGAGAGGAACAAAACTCAGGAAAAACAAGTGATGCAACCACTAACTACCTACCAGCCGATGCTCAGTCCTTCCCTGAGCAGCAGTCACTGCCCACTATCCAATTTCCCCCAGCTTATATTCTGAGCATGACTTCATATGGTCTGGAATAGCCCTTTCGCCAGTTTGGGTCAACTGTCCTGGCTGTGCCCCTCCCAGCTTCTTGTGCACCTCTTCGCTGGCAGAGTATGGGAAACTGAAAAGTCCTTGGCTTAGTGTAAGCACTGCTTAGCATTAACTAAACCATCAGTGTATTATCACATTGTTCTCATGCTAAATCAAAACCACAGCACTATGCCAGTTACTAGGATGAAAATTAACCCTATCCCAGCTGAAACCATGATGATGAGTTATCTATACATTATATTTTCCAAGTATACACATAAAAAAAGTAATGTGCAGTTTACTCTAACTTAATATATAATAAATAATAACAGCAATACCATTTAGAGCATTTATAGCACTTTTCATCTGGATATCTCAAAGCAGCTTACACAAGGGGGTTAATAGAGTAGCTCTGGCATCAAAGAGCCTTTCAAACTCACACATCATCCATTAGATGAGGGTAAAGAATACAAATTCTGAATAATATGTTCATCCCAAAGGCGAAGTTACAGCTAAGACTTTCATTAGTGCTATGTATTGAGTTTATTTTATCAACAGTCTAAAAGAGGGACAATTGCAGCACTGAAGCTATGAAGATATGTGAAACTGAAGGCCTAAAGGTTAGCATCCAGGCTTCCACCAAAAAGCAGAAACTGAATTCTAGGCTGTTAAAACATGTGACACAATGCTTTGAATATTGGTCACATAGGTATTTCCAAACCTTCACTGGGGGATGAGGACTTAAATCCTACCAGTTCTGACTGTGCCTTGTGAAAGAATCAGGCAAGGAATAAATCATCAAAATTATTATCTTTACGGATAACCTGTTTTTCTGTGGACAATCAAAGGAAGAAGAAAGTAAGTTTAAAACAAAAAATCAACAGAATGTTTTGCAATGGAAAGTCTTGACACAACCCCACACTTTTAGCAAAAATATTTATTCCAATCAACTTTTATTTGGGGAGGCGATGTTGTTAAAAAGAGTAATCCTCACCTCCACTGTTCCCCTTTTTCTCCAATTTTTCTTTCTTCATCTGTTTTCTGAGCCTTTTGCACTAGAAAAAATGAACAGTATGAGGTTAAGGGGAAAAGATAGAAGAACAGGAAGGAAAATCAAAATATTTCATACTGATTTTTCTTTTTTTTTGGTCTAAAATAGAATCTGAAAATTGAAGTTTTTCACTGTTCTAAGCAAAGGTTTTCAGGAATGAGGACAGACAGACCACATACAGTACCTAGTATATTGTTGTGGATGCTAGTGGAGACAAATAATCATTTGAAATTCCTCTCACAAATACTTTCTGAACAATTGTATTCCTGGTGTTTCTTCCCCATGTCATTTATTGCTCCATCTGATGCCAATGTAATTATCTGATAACAGCAAACAGTCAGGAAAGATCACCTTCAATTTCACTCTTGTTTCTCTTAAAAAGAAAAAAAAAATCCCCCCCAAACCAGCTACATTCTAGCAACTTATGGCACACTTTTCTATAATTTTCAGTGGAAATTATTTCAGTTTTGAAATACTGCTAGGCAGACAGCAGGTTATATATCAATGCTTCTTTGATCTCCTACATTTAATTGGGAACACCAACAAGATCTTTCATGTTTAGAGGCCAGCAATGAGTAAAAAGCAATGTTTCATGTAAATCCTGACAAATTGTCTTTTCTTCTTTTTCTTTTTTTCTTTTTTTTTTCCTTTTTCTTCCTTATGGATGGAAAACCAAGCAATCTCTTTGTTGTCTTAACACTGTCAACTTCTGTCTCAGGGATTTAAAAAAAAATGAGATTAATATGAAAAAGACAACCTTTGTTTCTATAGTAGAGTGACCAGCCTGAATATTTGCTGCTTTTTCTAGTGGAAGCTGGCAGATGTGCTAGTCTGTATATGCACCAAATGCATTCCACCTAATATAAGAGTAAGCAATATATTTTCTGGTTAAGGTAAAATGAAATTAATTCCTATTTGACAAGAATACCTCCTTATAGAATGAAATACATTTTATGAAAATCCAGGGCTTGAAAAGCAAGGCTCAGTACATCAAAGATTTCCAAAGAGCCAATGTAATGGAAACAAAGGCTTTTCCTGTACTAATCACAGAATCACAGAATCGCAAGGGTTGGAAGGGACCTCGGGAGATCATCTAGTCCAACCCTCCTGCTAAAGCAGGTTCACCTAGAGCATGTTACACAGGACTTCATCCAGGCGGGCTTTGAATATCTCCAGAGAAGGAGACTCCACAACCCCCCTGGGCACCCTGTTCCAGTGCTCCGTCACCCTCAAAGTAAAGAAGTTTTTCCTCATATTCAACTGAAACCTCTTATGTTTCAGTTTGTGCCCATCGTCCCTTGTCCTGTCACTGGAAACCACTGCAAAGAGTCTGGCTCCGTCCTTGTGACATCCACCCTTAAGACATTTGTATATGTTGATGAGGTCCCCTCTCAGTCTTCTGTTCTTCACGCTGAACAAGCCCAACTCTCTCAGCCTTTCCTCATAGGGGAGATGCTCCAGTCCCTTTATCATCCTTGTTGCTCTCCTCTGTATTCTTTCTAGGAGTTCCTCATCTTTCTTGAACTGGGGAGCCCAGAACTGGACACAGTACTCCAGGTGGGGTCTCGCCAGGGCATAATCACCTGAGGCAACTCTGTACTTTAACATCCTTCTTTGTGCTTCAGTGAAAAATGAAATCAGAAGAGGCCCTCTGAGATGAAAAAAGGTATGCATTTCATTCCATCTGATAAATTAATATATTACCAAATCTTTTAAGGATTAGATTGTCTTATATCTGTCAGATTTGTACAAAGGCATAAGAGAAATTAAAGAGCTACTTTTTGCTATCTCTAGTTAAATCTTGGCATTGGATCCCTACGATGTTTTATAGAGTGTTACATCCTGAAACCAAGTGAGTGAAGGAGATGGTGTATAAGAAAATTAAATGAACAGTCCTTATTTGCAGCAGATGGAACCTTGCCACATACAGAGGTATGGGGAAAAAACCCCACAAGATAGTATAGTCACCTCTTTATTGTGCCCTTTTTTTCACTTCTGCAACAATTGTCAGTGTTTTGCTCTTGCTCTTCTAGGACGTAAAGACAAACTACAAAATTTATTTTTTAGAATATTTTTTTAAAACAAGTTACAGGAACACCAGGAAACTATCTGTAATCTCTTCCTTCAGTATGAACTTTTGTTGAACAAGCAAGATGGCCACATTCTGTTAGAACAGAATTTAACTCTTGAAGCTGAGTGTGGTTGATTAAGCAATTCTTCCTGCTAAAGCAAAAGGCCTTAGTGGTCACACGGGCTATTTGGAAATTAACTTTTTTTTATCTAGTAATCATCAAACCTGATTGATGGGTTGTATTTTCATCTTACCTATTGCTAATAAGCTTCTTTGTATCTGTCTATTTAGAGTGATTACATATTTAAAGCAGGTTAATTTAAAAGGTCACCTTATAAAATATTTTGCTATTGACTAAAATCTGTAGTCAGGCAACTATGCTTCATTTATGTAGCTACCTACCTGCTGTCCTCTGATTGTCCAGAAGCTTTTGTCTGAAACATCTGATCACAATTAGACATGTGGCAATATTTAAATATACACAATCCTGAATATCTTTGCTCCTAACTTAGATCACGTTGACTTCAGGCCATAGGAAGCTGGTGGGGTTTGATTTCATATCAAATGTAATGGGTGAGATTCTAGACTTACTAAAATAAAAAAAAAAATTGGATGAAATTCAGTGAGGCCAAGTGTTGACTCACATTTTCAATTTCTAGTAAGAAAACAGACAAACCACCACTTATAGCTATTTGATCTAGCATCAATGAAGTCAACTAGAAAAACTATGACTGACTTCAAAGAAGTCATAGATTAGGTCCAAAAGGATTTCTTTTAACTCTCTGAAGACCTCATCTCTTTCTCTTTCTTGTTTTGTGGCAGGATGGAGCTCACTGAATGAACTCTAGAATGAGTGATTTCATGCTACCATTCCCACACTGCAAGCTTTTCCTAACACTTAAGTAATTATAATGTGCTAGATTATTAGAGTGAAAATTGTCTTGCATTTTAGGCTTAAAATGAAAAGCCATTGGGCAATGTAATAACCTGTTCATTTGTTTCTAAGGTTGGAAACCAGGCGTGTGAATACTGAGATAAAGATGAAGTATGGCTACTATATTACTGGTATGCAAAGTTCATCACCTTGCATAAGAAAGTGATTTGTCATAATCTAGAACAATAATAGGAGTCAAGAAAAACATTTTGTGAGTGTATTGCAAATGAAAGAGTTGCTCGTGATGGATGAACAACAAAGAAGCATTAGTTTATACTTGTTTAAAGTATTTGATAGATTCAAAGTTCTTAGAAGAAAGAGATCGCTGTCTGGCTTCCTGCATATCACGGTACACAGGACCTTCTTGTACTTTATCTCAGTCTACCTATAGCAATTTACTAATGCTAAGTTTCAACAGCATATTTGTGGACAAAACGTAAGATACAGCTAGATGTATTTCACCCATCGGTAAGGCAAACATGGAAAGAAAACTGAGAAAGCACTGCAACAATGTGTAACAAATTAGCGTGAGGTGTGAAGTAATGTAAAACTTCATCAGCAATAAAAATATGCAAATTTAATCACCTGAGTTGGATTTTTTTGTGTGTGTTTGGTAACAGAACTGAAATCCAATTTCTTTGAATAGTTTCTCTGAGAATCTTTCAAAACTGAAAGCAGTTCATCAGACAGCAGCTTTGGGGAGCACAGTCCAGCATGTTCAATGACAAAAAGAGATGATGTGCCAGAAATATTCCCCCTCATATACACTTCCCACATTCTTCTGCAAACTTGGACAATTTATCACCCTGAATGAAATTACAAGTTTTCAATGTATTTTTATGCTACCAAATAAAGAATTAAAACTACAGTATGTAACTAACTTACAATATTACATTTCCTCGTTTCCTTTCACATTATTAAGAAGATTAACTTCCTTTATTATTATTTAAAATATACAGCAAGCTAAGCTTTAGGAACAAAACCCAGCACAATCTCCTTGGACAGAACTTTCTTGAGTTCTGAAGAGTTCTGGTGCAAATTTAGTATATATTTTGTTGTAGCTCCACAATTTGGAAAGCTTTCATAATATCATTAGCTCTTACAGTCAGTTTAAGGAAAGCCTGAAATCTGCATTGGAGTAGTAAAAACCCCAAGCCTCCCCCCCATCACATTCTGATTTCAACAGAAATCCCACAGTTTTATCACTATGAATGTTTGTTAGGGTCTTGCCTATCTTTCTAAAAAGAGCACACACAAAATAAGTTGATTGAAAATTTATTCTGATTCTCACATTACACAAAAGTAATTGTCAAAATATTTTTACATTCTTTTATAAGAGATTTTTATTTTAAAATAGTTGTGTAATTTATCAGTTGCTAATACCACTGCTATGATCAAACTGTTAATTGCCTCTGGAGGAAAAACAAATAATCCCAAATTAATTAATCAAACATTAGCTGTTGGCCGTAATTCTCCATCTGATGTTAAAAAAAAAAAAGAGGCTAATTCAGTTAGTAAAATTAATAACTAAAAAATATTTTATAAAGAGTTCTGTTATACCTCAAAACAACAATGTACAAAGGGATTTCAAAAATCCAAATTTTCTAATGGATTGTAATTATAATAAACAAGGAATCCCATTATTTCCTTCTGGAGGGATATTAACACTAGGTAGTTTACAGGATGAATTTAAAAACACTTTTCTCAATTGCTCCCTTCATGGCACAATTTGTAATTATAAGTAAAGGTTATAAAATTTTAACTGCTGTTAGTGACTGCTGCCAAGAAATGCTTTTCCAGCAATTTAAACAATTCAGCAGAAGAGAAAGAGTCCAAGGAAAAGAAGCATATTATAGCATTTTGTCACAGAAATTGGACAAAGAGAGAAAAATTATGCCTGGACAGTAACTGGAGAGAAATTTATAGAGAGGTAATTGAGAAAAAAATACATTGCCAAACAAATTCCTTTTTTATTCCTTGTGTTTACATAAATAAATAAATAAATAATAAAATTAAGAAACCCCAAACACTGAAAGACTAAAATCACTTTCTCTGAACACTCACAGAATAAAATCTTTTCATACGATTCCTTTCTTCAAATAAACATGACTGAAATGATGATTCTATTAAATGAGTTTTCTCAAACTGATAAAAATTAGCCAAAAAACTATATCACTATCATTTGAGCTAAAAGAGAGAGCTCTAAATGACCTCGAACAATGATACAGAATCACAAAAAGTATGGTAGACTTCCACTGTATCTCATTTTAGACACTAGTTTTTGTTGATGGCACTGTCTTCTTAAATGAATACTTGATATAACCTGGGAATAACTCTGGAAAAATAAACCTAGGTCACCTGATGCTCCAGTCTGTTGTTCTCAGTTTAAAAAATGAACACCTACTGAATAAATTTTGAATTTAATTTCAAAGGCTAGGAACAAACAGAGCTTCTATGTTTTTGCTTGGTTTTAGTTTACTTGTATATTTTTTCATCCCAGCTTTGTAGATTTATTATCTCTTGCAATGGTGGGTGCAATAATGAAGGAGACAATACCGGCTAAAGGTGAAGTCAAGTAGGCTAGTCCTGGCACACTGCTGGTCTGATCCAGCAGGGAAACTCTTACACTGCAAAGAATCAGAACTCCTAGTGCGGTTAGGCTTTTGAGGTCTTGCATTAAATAACACCTATTATTAGAACAGACATCCTTTCTGGTGTATGGTTGGTTGGTTTTTGCATGTTAAGATTATATCCTGTCTTCTTACATGTTTCTGAAGTGTTTAACATAATGAAGCCCTCTTTTCTTGTGATGGAATCCAGACGTAACTACTGGAAATAAAGTTGAAATTTTGAAGCCATTTTACTGCAAATAGGAAGAAATTTTAAAATAACTAACTTCATACATACCTACATACAAATTTGGACCTAATGCACCTTCTGAATCTCCTTCCAATAAAAAAAGTGATATGGCTTGGGGCCAGCTTAGCAGAAGATCTAGTTGGATGCCCTTCTGAAATATAAGCAGTAATTCAACCAGAAGCTATGGATTTCATGTGGAAAATAGTGTGACATTTATGATCTGAATTATGCAGGACATCATGTTGAATTGTCTGATTTCATTGTATGATGTATTGTATTACGTGACTGTATGATTTAAAATGTACTGTTCAAATATCCCTCTACTAGAAAAGTCTGTCATATTTGAAAAATAACACAAGTTGCATACTTCCATGGAGTAAAACTATCAAAAAGCTTAATTACACATTTGAGTTGGTGTTACTACCATCTTTATGAGCTCAGGTACAAAAAATAGCAACATTCAGAGTTTTGTCACAGTGATGTTCACTACACACATGCTTCCCTCTTGGTTAATCTTCACACCTAGACCACATTAGTTCTTCTCTCCACTGAAGTTGACTATTGACATGTTCAATAGCTACATGATGCATGAGCAGAAGACTTCACATCAATTTTTCTTATTACCTTCCTCTGCCTGGTTGGTAGTCTTTTGTGCTGGGCTGACTTTGAGTCCATTTCTGCTTCTGACAAGTGTGATTGTTTATTGCATTATATTAAATTCAATGTGGCTGGTTGGGTAACAAATGGACAAGCTATAAGCTGGGGCCATAAGGGGCTGGCAGTTGTCAACACTGTGATAAGCTAGTGTTTTATTATCAGAAACCAAAGAGTACTTAAATGATACTGGCTGTAGTTATGGTCATAATTTATGGGCCTCAAGTGAGTACTTGCTGTATGGTGCCCTGCCTTTTCTTTTCTCAATTTCTGTTTTGCTGTAGTTAGCATTATAAAATCTCAGTTCTCTTATACAAAATCTTTATCTCTGTAATATAAAAGAAGGCAAGAAAGGATATGCAGCAGAGAGCTGGAGAGTTTAATAATACATTGTGAAGCTTTATGTCAGCCCTTTATGGAAAAAAACACCAACCTTTTCAGTCAAAATTAAATGAACATGCCCAGCTTTCCAGACACCTCTTACTTCTTAATGTTTTTTTAAAAGGTTTTAGTTAAACAAGCCATTTTATTGCATTTACATTTCAATTTTACACTTAGAAACATAATGACATGATTTTCCTAATCATTCCTAAAAATGGTCAAGAAATCATTATTTTGACAAAGACGAAACTGTCTTGTTTTCATTTAGGTCTTCTTTCATATTTTTTTTTCTGTGAAAAAACAGCAATATTTACAATTTTAGAATTTTCTTTCCCCAAAAAGTCTATTTTCTCAAAAAAATAACTGTTCTTTGGTCTCAAGTAAATGCCTCGTGATTATATAAGCAGAGATCCATAGAGTTAGGCATTATGCATATGCTATGAACTACACAGTTCTGCCTCCAAAAGATTAGCATCTAAAAGTAAAGGTGGGATAATGGTTGTCACAAATATGTTCTGTTTCTGCTGAACTGTTTTCAGTTACTTTGTCTTGGTCTGCTCTTGACAACATAGACAAACACCAAAATTTTGCATCCATGACACTAACCCAATATCAACTTTACCAACCAGTGAGCTCGAGGGACATCTTGGTACTTCACCTTTCATCATTGCCCTCACAGCTGTTCAAGAGAAGCAAGAAAGACAATATAATGAAAAGGAGGTGAAGAAACTTAGACCATTTCCATTTAAATTAATCTAACATGCAGCTTGGAATTTAGCATAGAAATAGTGCTTTTTGAAGTCTAGTAGACAAGGTTTGGATAGCTTGTTCAGGCTAGTTAATTAGTTAGTCCTTATCAATTCTTTATTCTTAAGTTTTCTTACCATATTGGCCATGAAGCAGACTGTTGTTATTTATTTTTACATGTATCCCATAGGTCCCCACAGTATTTTGGTGAAGTTATCCCACTCCATCTGAGAGGATCCCCAGCATTCTTTGAGTCATAGCTGAACTGAGACCCATATCACACAACTCACGGCATACAAGGGCCTGGATGGGGACTTGTCAGCTCCAGGGTGTCTGTCTGCAGGTAGCCAGTGGGAAAAACAGTGCTTAATTCACCCACACATCTACATCTAGCCTATCACTTACCATGATGCTCTGCTTAGGCTATCATGTCCTGAGAATAAAATAATTCTGTCACTAACGCTTTTATTAGTTTCTCACATATATTTATATTTTGGTATTGCATTTTTCAGCACAGGAAATTACCTCTTTTGCCTCTCTTTTTCCTTCAATTGACCCTTCTGTCAGCAGTTGTCAAACAATTGTCTGTGGTCTAAAAAAGGAAAAAGGAAAATTGCTATTGAGTTCATTTAGGTTTCTGACTGATGGTCTTTAATTGTTTTGTTCCCAAAATTTGAGAATCAGTGACCTACCCCATTTCAGTATTTCTTTTTAAGTTTTCCTGTCAGCTCCATTCTTTTTCCAGGTATTACTGATTCCTAATTTCTTCTCATCTAGTTGCTTTTATTCCCTCACCCGTGTACAGCTTTGGCTACTGCAGCTAAAGTTTAACTTCAGAAGAGTGGTGACCATATCTTACTTTGTCTCACAATTGCATACTAGTATGTTGCCTTGATCGATCAGGGATTGCCTATCACTTTTTTTTTTCTCTCGACAGCCTTTCCTGGAATCAGACTTTTCAGGTTCCCAGTTTCCTGGTGAGGGGAACCAAAAGCCTTTGCAGATTGACACACCACCATATTTTCCAGGGTGTCCATATATTCAAGATACATATATCCTATATATGTCACTGAAAATAAATTTGATAGATGTTACAGTTACCAGAAATTTTAAAAGGGACTCCTGTAGGTAGAGAAAAATAGTATTTGAATATGTCTGGAGGCTGCAAGATCAAGCCCTTCATTTTAACATTGTATTTTGCATATTTAGAATAAATTGCATACTCGATGAATCTTACAATTTTCCAAGCTTTCTATATAAATGGTATTTAAAACTTTGCATGAAATTCTAGCCTTACCACAGACAATAGGAGTATTCCATTAGTGATGGGAAGGAGAGATTCACGCCATACCTACAGATTGAGGCTTTTTGTCAGAGAATTTCTATTCGTTTTCTCAGCTCTCTGGTAGAATTCTACAACAAACACAGAATCCCTGAGAAAATTCTATCAGAAGAATGGTAGTGTACTTAGAATCTAGAAATGGTCTCTAGCTGTGTCACAGATTTAATGCATGATGTTAGAAAGGGCATATAAATTCTACATTCTTTTTTTTTTCCTTCAAATATAAAGTGTGGATTGATTCTAATACTTGATGTTAATGGAACACCATTGTTCCTTTAGATTTTTTGTGCCCTGGAACAGAACCTTTTTATTGCTATGTGCATTTAGTTGAGTGTTGTTCACCAATAAATACTGAAATCCTACAAGCTTTATTAAGGAATGAAAGAAAGTTTGTATTGTCTTATTTAGATAATTCTATAGAATTAGAGCTGAGCAAAAATCTGTTTCCCTATTACCCACAACATTCCAAGAAGAACAAAAATAATAATTCCACAACTAAAACCATTACAAATTTTTCATGAAATATTACAGGAAATGCTATACAACTGATTACTGCAAAAGTGTTAAACATCTATTCAAAACCCTGCTTTGCCACCTTCCCCCAAGAAAGGATAGTGCTCTCAGTCCTTAAAAACTGACTATTTGAGGGTTTTCTGCTCTGTTATTGTGGTTGTTCCATTTTGAGTGAACAAATCTGATTAAGGATTTGAACCTAAATTTCTGAAGATCCAATCTGCTCCAAACAGACCCAAACTGCTATTGCACTTTCTCAGCCAAATGTTCACACTTTGACCAAATGATTCTTTATTTGCCTCAGCATGTTCCTTTAAAAAGCTTTGCCTTAGATGGATATACGTTCTCTGAAGAAAAAAAAAAAATTAAAAAAAAAAATCTGATTCTATAAAGAAAGTGTTAGGAGACAATCTGTTAACCTATGACCTTTGCTTGGAATATCATCAAGGTGTTTTGTCATTCAACATACGATATAAATTTGTATGCAAAACTACAATAAGCTGTTCCTGCAGAGCCTGAGCTTTATGGCTGTAAACATCAGATATAAAAAGTTCACATAGCATTCTTATGACCACATTTTAATTTAGATAACCAGTATGGACCTGAAAAATCATGGATCTCTCTAGAAGAAAGAAAAGTCAGAACAGATGTTCTACCAAAGACAGTATGTCATTATTCTTTAATGTAATTAAAAATAAAAAGATAAAATTAAGAGTTTATCTTCTTTTGTAAAGAGTGTCAAGGCTATCTCATATTTGAACAAGCATTAAATTAAAGTAATTCTCAAAGTAGTTTCAAGATAAATGAAGAAGACCTGAATATTCCCACTTCTAGGACTTCATGAATTTTGTTCTTCAGCCTTCTTTACGCAGATAGTTGTCTGACAGCCTGCCTATTAAATCTTTCCTTTAAAGTCTAGCAGGTTTATAAAGCATAGACTACATTATCTGCTAAACTCCACCTAGAAAGTTATATGAGAGTATATTATATCAAGGTATTGCAAGGAGAATGCTGTTCCCTGGACTGCAAATGAGATGACATGGGGTCTAATCCAAGTTACTTCTGCAAGGTGGCTTGGGTAGATAATTTCTTCACTGTAACCTCATCCACAAACCAGGCTTTGTTTTATACTAATGAAAAGGTCTCTATAAAATTTGTTTAGCTGTTACAAAGGTGACAATTACCTGATACTTACTAATAGATCTTTTTCTAATGATGTCCTTAAATTAAATGTTGATATTAACTGTCTTACTGTGAATTCTAAACTAGATAGATAGAAAGAGTGGACATAGTATATAATTTTCTACTTATTTATATTATATATAATATATACACTAATATACCAAATACATATTCTATTTATAAAAATATATATATTATGTCTAGTCCATACATAGACAAGTTGTTTTTACCATATGCCTGTGGCTCAACAATAAATACTTTATTAAGTGATAAGTCTATGTCATCTTTCTTAAAATATTATATTTAACACTTAAGCTCTGACCTGGACATTCATACAGTATTTCCTTTTTGCATCAAGAAGGTTACAAATTCAGCTAATCAAAATTCATTCACTTGAAAGCCAAAGCATACCCGACTACCCCTAATCAGTTCTTCATCTTTCAGTCACCTTAAATAGGCAAACATTCCTAATAAGTTCAGTGCCGGGACCAGGCTTACTACAAAGACAGAAAAAAAGGAAAAGCATTCCTGGCTCACCAGCTGTTTTCTGTCTACTAAGCTAGCTAAGATACATTTCAAATTTTACATATACAATTTCTAGTGAGAATAGTTTTTGATTTACTGCACATTTTCAGCATCTGTCGAATATATCCAGATTTCCTTGGAATCCAGGAGGCTGAGAAGGAAAATAACAGCAAGAAAATTCATGCCAGGCTTTTCTTGTGGCAGTTCTAGGGCTCAAGCACAGGATGTATATTCTGGTGTGTTCTGCTTGAAGGCTGGTGATTACATGTCCAAGATGAAAAGCTCCTCTGCATTATGAGCCTTTTAGTTACAAATGAGCGTTTCTTGATGCATATTAAACTTGACACATTAACTCCTGGATGAATTGCTTACAAAGGGAGCTGCTTAAGACTATTAAGATATATACAGTGAAATCCTAGGTGCTAAGTAGAGTTAACATTATTCCAAAGTGTATTTGTTTTTAAAGTGTCTGGTTTAGCTTAAGTTTCTCTCTTTAATCATGCATACTGCCCCAGGCTGCCAAAAGGCAGCCATCAGCATTGCTTAGTGAAGGCAGCTTAGTGCTGTCAGCCATCTTATCTCCCCCACTGCATGGGTGATAGCTTTTATCTGTGAGTATAAACATTAAAATGGAACTATAATCCTACCTTAGACCTACAGAAGATTTCCAGCTGCTTCTCAGATATGAAGAAACTCCTCCCGTTACAGAAATGCACATGTGCCTGTACACTTGCTTTTGTGTACATGTGTTTGGACAGTAAAAATCATGATGATCAGGAATTTATCTGGAAAAAGGAATTCTACCTTAGGAACTTTCTGGAAATAGCTACCTAAGCCAGGGATCCAGTTTTATATAACAATCCCAATCTAACATAAACAATGTAATTTAAAACATCTAAGCATATTAATAATATGGCACCACAACATAATGTGCTTTAATTTTTTTTTCTCTTTAATGCACCATTCATTTTTTATTTCAGGGTTTTCATGAACAGCACCTCAGAGCATCAATTTAAATAAGGAAACAAAAGAGAGCAAAGGCGCTAGCATACAAGATCCTAAAAGAAGGTTTGTTTCAGCATTATTTATGAAACAGAAAGAAACCATTTTTAATAAATGGGGGAAGATAATTTCACCATTTCTGCATGGGAACTGAAAGTTCCTTCCTTCTAGGTCTTCAGCGGAATACAATCACATTACCAAAGCATCTTAAGATTAAGTATGCGAATCTAGAAAATATACAGGACAGACATACATGATAGTTTAGAGTTATATTGTCTCATAGGTCCTTTAACAGCTCCCTTTGTCCTATTGTCACTGGCCCTGCCTGCAGTCACATCATTATTAGATCCTTTGTGCTACAGAAACTACCATTTGGAACAACTTATCTACATCTTTTTACTGCAACAATATCTATTTTTTCTGACCTTAAATTATAAGCTTCTTACTCTTAGTTGTTTTCCTCTCCCATTAATATTGTATGCAACTTAACTTTGGGAATACAAGGAATGCTATTTGGTGAGCTGGGGTGGACAGAAAAGAAGAAAAGATGGATAATACAAGGATGTTTCTCTTTCACTGTTACCCTGTTTCCTCAAAATGAAGTCTGGATCAGACCAGGGAATAGAAAGTGTGAAGATCTCATCCATCAAAAGACAAAATGCCCGTATTCCCAGTTGACCACTGACTTCCATTGAAGCTTTTGAAAGATTCCTACTTAATTCAGAGATTGTGAATTAAACCTCAAATTATATGCACATGATGAAAACAGTGGTTGTATATTTAACTCACAAGCATAAGTAGTTGTCTTATGTCAACTCAAATGCTTGGAGCAGAGTTCTTCCCTAAACATTTATAGCAGTCCTTAAAATATTTCTGTTGGGTTATCAAAGCCATACAAAGGGTTTTGATTCCCAATTATAATTAGAAATTAATTGAAACAGGGTATCAAAATCCCATATGTACAATTCTGTATATGCAATTCACGTAATGAGGATAAGCAGAAATTAATAGGAAATGGCTGCCCCCAATGCGTTGAAAGCCTTGGTTCTCAGTTATACTGAAAATAAAGTTGTTATATTTTTAAAGCTTCTAACAATCCTAATGTTATTCCCTAGCTTTAAAATGACAATGAAGAGCTCAGCAACAATAATAGAAATCTAAACTGTCACATTTTTAAGTGTCAAATATGCATTTATATAGCAAATAGAGATGGTTACCACAGGGATATTGTGTGCTAATTTAAAAAGACAGGAGCACACTTCTAATAAAAAAGCACACAGAAATGCTTTATTATATTTAATAGAACCCTTTGGTTTTTTTTTCTTCTCACTTAGTACCTTCCAAGGAGCTCTGACTGTAACAGATTTTAAGCTTCTGTAGAAGTATTTGACATTCTTACCCTGGGATTTGATCCAGAAATGTGCCCTCAAATCAAGACAAGTCTCATCAGACTGGGATTTTTACTGTCCTGCCTCACTAAAATCCATAGTTTATACCAACTAGATTAAATGAGGCTAGATATATGAACTCTTCCTGGTGTCATTGCTAACTGCATAGAAGTAAACACATTAAAATAAATAAATAAATAAATCCACCTGACCATTTCCATTTGGAATACACTCTCTTGATGAAAAAGCCCCAACCCACTCTATTTTAACTGAGTACATTATATATATGAACACAATTACAGAATTATGGAATTATTCTAAACTTATTAAAATCAGAAGAAAAAATAAATCCCTTTCTCTTTCTGTAGACATTGGATCAAGCCCCTTACAAGCAATTCCAGTGAAAACAATGGAATTCCTCACCACAGAATTTTGGCCAGAAAGGTAATCAATTATAATTATCCAGTAGATTAATATGAAAAATTAGACTCCTAATTTTGCAATCTGTATTTCAGAATAACAGATCTCTCCAAGACTGCAGCAGTGCATGCTACAAATTAATGATAGATACAAACTTGATGAACCATCACTGGACATAAAGAATAGGCAAGGATTCCTTATTTTAGGAAGAATGAAGAAAAATTCCTCTCTCACCCAAGTTTAAAGAAGGAAAGAGTATATAACATCCTTGAGTGTCTATTCCAATTGCTTAGCAGGATTACAAACACCTAGAAGTGAAGTAGTGTTTACAGAATCCATTCCATTTTTTAAATATAGCCACCTAGGACAAGATTTGGAGAATCTGGTTAGTGCTATATGAATACTCACACTGGAAAGATATTATCAGTAATGCAAATACCACTGTATTTCTGCACTGATTTTTACTATCACCTGGATTGTAGTACTCTCATTAATTGGGAATCCAGTTCTCCAAATCCCTGAGCATCCAAAAAGGACACATCAGCTAGGAACCTGAAAACATTGCGTAGCATATAATTGACTTTAATAACTGGGTATTGTGTGTATGAAATTATGGTTTTAGAATCACAGAATGCTTAAGGTTGGAGGACACCCCCTGAGGTCATCCAGTCCAAACTGCTGCTTAAAGCAGGGTCATGATATTCCAGCTGCAGTTGCACAAATGCTGAGTAGAGGGGAAGCATCACCTCCCCATGGCCTGTTTGCTACACTTTTGTTAATGCAGCCCAAGATGCTTTTAGCTGCCTTTTCTGCAAGGCACACTGCTGACTCCAATTTGCTGTTAGCCATGCTCCTTCAGTTCTCCTCTGCAAAGCTGCTTTCTAATTAGTCAGCCCCCCTCCTGTATTGTTGAGTGGGATTATTTTACTGTAGGCATATGAAATCGCATTTGCCTTTTTTCAGGCATCTTTCCCAGATTGTCTAGATCACACTAGAAGCCCTGCCATCCAGAAAATTGACCATGACCTACAATTCAGTATTTACTGTGAACTTTCTAAAGGTACATTTCATTTCATATTCCATGTCATTAATAAAGTCATTCAAAAGTTTTGGTGCCAGGATCAGTCCCTGAGGAATATCACTAAGAGATCAGCTGCCAGAGGTCCTTCCAGATTTCCATTCACTTTGTAATCCTCTTATCCAGTACATATCTTGCCAATTTGCCTATTATGACAGCATGGCAGATGGCATCGGGGTCTTTAGTAAAGTAAAAGAAAACAACCTCTTCTCTTTCCTTGTTCACAAAGTTGTCTGTCTCATCGTGATTTACCAAGAGACTGTTTGCCCTTGGTAAATTCTTGATAGCTGTTCCTGATCACTGTCTTGTCATTAATGAATTTGGAAACGGCTTCCATTGGATTTGCTCCATTATCCTCAAAGACCAAGGCGAGACTGACTAGTCTGCAGTTCCCTGGTTCCCCCCTTTCTTTTCTTGAAGATGACTCTGATGTTTGTCTTTTTCCAATCACTAGCAGGTTCCCTGATTCGTATGACTTTCCAAATGCAGTAAAGGTCTTGCAGTGACATTGGTCAGTTCCCTCTGTACCTCTGGATGCATCCCATCTCATCCCATTGACTTCTGTATGTCTGGATGCCTTAGGTGCTCCCTGAGTGCATCTCTCTCTACTGTGGCTACTGTTTCACTCCCAAAGACTCTGCTAGCAGTCTCAAGAAGCTGAGTCATCTAAGGGCACTTTACCAGTTTTTAAAAAAAGAAAATCAGAAAGGTATAGAGTACCTTGGCCTTTCTTGTGTCTTGTGTCACTAGGTTCCCCACTCCACTGAATAGTGAATCCAGAAGTAGATATCCACTAAAAGTAGGTGATAAGAAGAAATAATTTTCTGGTTTTTTTCTTTCTTTACAAGTTAGTGGGGGAAAAAGTTTCATCCAACTTTATTTGTGATCAGAAACAGGAGGTAAGGGAGAAACATGCAAACATTATATTTTTCTAGATTGCTGACATTAAAAAAACTATCAAATACTCAACTATCTTATTCATCATTAATCTGAAACCCACAATCCACGACAATTTTTTTCTAGAAAATATTACTTATCAAATATTCATAAATTTAAAAAAATTACAAGAGATATGTTAACATGGCTGACATCATTTTGCATTAAGCATTCTAAACTGTTTACTTTCTTGGCAAATCAGAAAATATTCTAGAGCAGCATAAATGGATTTAAATCAGGCTATGACAGTTCCCACTGCTCTCCCTCTTCCTTCGTAGCAGCTACAGCATTCATTTGGCCTTCCAATGAATCAATTCATGTTACTGAGCTTGCAGGAAACTATTCTATTTCTTTCTTGGGTTAGTTTTCTGCTGACTTTGCAAGTGAACTGACACATCAGAGAGCCAAGATAAGCAAATGTGCCAGAGCAAAGGGTGCACTGACATTTAGGCTTACTTAATCTCTCATGAAGCTCGATCCTGATTAGTATCCAAAACATAGTTCTACATTTAAAATCTTATGTTTGTATATACATTTTGTTCATTCTTTATTATTACAGTAGCAGCTAGAATTCATTTAGAACTGTCTGTGAGGTATTGTTCATATAGTAAGAAAAAGTCACCATCCAACTGTACATGGCAAAGGACAGAGAAAAACAGAAGTACAGAATCTTCTTCAGCGTCAGTGTCTGAACCAAAAGCAGAACTCATGTGCCCTTCATTCAATTTGATGCCTGTCTGCTAGAGAGAAACAGGATTATAAGTGCACTTTCTGCTCAGAAACAGCCAGCTTTGCACATATGAATATTGGACTTGTTTTTCTCCCTGACTAAGAAATATCTTCTAAATACTGCCAAGGCTTGACAGTGAAATCTTAGTCTTCAACGAAGTCAATAACAAAACCAGTAATTCAGTTCCAGCTCCAATTTGTTTTAATAAAACAATATCTACTGAAGCTTGGAGTGTAAACAGATTCTGAGTTAGGTCTCCCCGTGCATGACCATCAGTGCGAGGCAAAGGTTAAAAGCTAAGGAACAAAGAAAGACCCACCATTTTATAGACATAATTCAAATTAAAGAGAACTCTGATGAATAACACTTATTTCATCAGAGGCAGTAAATGTAGACTTTCTTTCTTTTTTCTTTTCTTAGCCTGTTCTGTTCTCTAAGGTACTAAACTTAGGGAAATGCTGGTTTGGTTTTTAAAACCCTGGTTTCATAAAAACCCTGTGTCAAGAGAAGAATACATCAGCAAAACTGGAAGTAGTGAACTGTAACACTGGAACAGTATTTTACTATGTCTCCAGGATGAAAGACAATCAAAAACATTGAAATGCAAACAGAGAAGGACTGATGGGTGACGTGATCATTGGAGGCCATCTTGGGCACAAAGATAATAAAATGATAGAGTTTTCAATTCTCAGAGAAGGAGGGAGGAGAGCAGAACTGCTACCTTGGACTTATGGAGGGCAGACTTTGGCCTGTTTAGGAGCTTGATTGACAAAGTCCCTTGGGAGGCAGTCATGAAGGGCAAAGGAGTCTAGGAAAGCTGGACATTCTTCAAGAATTAAAATCTTAAAGGTACAGCGGCAGGTTGTTGCCATGTGTCGAAAAATGAGCCATGGGGGAAGAAGACCAGCCTGTCTGAACAGAGAGCTTTGGCTGGAGCTCAGGAAAAAAAGGAGAATTTATGATCTTTGGAAGAAGGGGCAGGAAACTCAGGAGGACTACAAAGACATCATGAGGTTAAGCAGAAAGAAAATTAGAAGGGCCAAAGCCCAACTAGAAACTAATCTGGCTACTGCTGTAAAAGAAAATTAAAATTTTTTCTATAAATACAATAACAGCAAAAGGAGGGCTAAGGAGAATCTCTATCCTTTATTGGATGCAGCCAGAAACACAGTGACAAAGGATGAGGAAAACGCTGAGGTACTGAATGCCTTCTTTGCCTCAGTCTTTAATAGTCAGACCAGTTGTCCTGGGGGTACCCAGCCCCCTGAGCTGGAAGACAGGAATGGGGAGCAGGATGAAGCCCCCATAAGCCAATGGTTAGCGATGTGCTACACCACTTAGACACACACAAGCCTATGGGGCTGGATGGCATCCACCCAAGAGTACTGAGGGAGCTGGTGGAAGTGTTCACCAAGCCACTTTCCATCATTTGCAAACTGGGGAGGTCCCAGTTGACTGGAGGTTAACAAATGTAATGTCCATCTACAAGAAGGGCCAGAAGGAGGATCCGGGGAACTACAGGTCTGTCAGCCTGACCTTGGTGCTGGGGAAGGTTATGGATCAGCTCATTTGAGCTCCATCACACAGCACGTGCAGGACAACCAGTGTCGTGGTTTAACCCGGCTGGCAACTAAGCACCACGCAGCCGCTCGCTCACTCCCCCCCCCTCCCTCAGTGGGATGGGGGAGAGAATCAGGAAGGAGAAAAAGGTTAGAGCCGAGGGCTGAGATAAAGACAGTTTAATAAGAGAAAATAATAATAATAATGAGAATGATAACAAAATATACAGAATATACAAAACGAATGATGCACAATGCAATTGCTCACCACCCGCCGACCGATGCCCAGCCCATCCCGAGCAGCGACCGTACCCGAGCAGCGATCACTCTCCCCGCAACCGACCGACCCACCAAACCCCCCCCCCCCCCCGAGCATGACGTTATATGGTATGGAATAGCTCTTTGGACAGTTTGTGTCCTAGCTGTGCTGTACTCCCAGCTTGTTATGCACCTGGCCGAGCAGGAGAAGCTCAAAAAGTCCTTGAACAGTCTGAGCACTACTTGGCAACAACTAAAAACATCATGTTATCAACATTCTTCTAGCACTAAATCCAAAGCACAGCACTACGCTAGCTTCTGTGAAGAAAATTAACTCTATCCCAGCCGAAATCAGGACAACCAGGTGATCAGGTTGTCAGCATGGGTTTATGAAAGGCAGGTCTTTCTGGACTAACCTGAATTCATTCTGTGACAGAGAGATCTGCTTAGTGGATGAGGGAAAGGCTGTGGATGTTGCTTACCTTTACTTTAGTAAAGCCATTGACACCATTTCCCACAGCATTCTGCTAGAGAACTGGCTGCTTACGGCTTTGACAGGCATACTCTGCTGGGTAAAAACCTGGCTGGATGGTTGGGCCCAAAGAGTGGTGGTGAATCGAGTTAAATCCAGTTGATGGCTGGTCACAAGTGGTGTTCCCCAGGGCTCAGAATTGGGGCCAGTTCTGTTTAATATCTTTATCAATGATCTGGACAAGGAGATCAAGTGTACACTCAGTAAGTTTGCAGATGATACCAAGTTGGGTGGGAATGTTAATCTGCTGAGGGTAGGAAAGCTCTATAGAGGGATCTGTATAGGCTGGATTGATGGGACAAGGCCAATTGTATGAGATTTAACAAGGCCAAGTGCTGGGTCATACACTTGGGTTACAATAACCCCATACAATGCTACAGGCCTGGGGAAGAGTGGCTGGAAATCTGCTTGGTAGAACAGGACCTGGGGGGATTGGTTGACAGCCACCTGAATATGAGACACCAGAGAACCCAGGCAGCCAAGAGGGCCAACATCATCCTGGTTTCTATCAGAAAAACTGTGGTCAGCAAGACTAGGGAAGTGATTGTCCCCCTGTACTGGTGAGGCCGCACCTCGAATACTGCATTCAGTTTTGAGCCCCTCACTATAAGAAGGACATTATGGTGCTGGAGCATATCCAAAGAAGGGCAACGAAGCTGGTGAAGGGTCTGGAGGACAAGTCTTATGAGGAGTGGCTGAGGGAACTGGGGTTGTTTAGCCTGGAGAAAAGGAGGCTCAGGGAAGACCTTATCACCCTCTACAATTACCTGAAAGAAGGTTGTAGGGAGGTGGATGTCAATCTCTTCTCCCAGATAATAAGTGGAGAGGGTATCTTAATATATTATCTTAGCTTAATAATAAGACAAGAGGAAAGGGCCTGAAGTTGTCCCATGGGAGGTTTAGATTAGATATTAGGAAAAATTTCTTCACCGAAAAGGTTATAGAATCATAGAATCATAGAATCACTTTGGTTGGAAAAGACCTTTAAGATCATCGAGTCCAACCGTTAACCTAACCCTGCCATCCCACCATTAAACCATGTCCCTAAGCACCTCATCTATCCTTCTTTTAAATACCTCCAGGGATGAGGACTCTACCACCTCCCTGGGCAGCCCATTCCAGAGCCTGACAACCCTCTCGGTGAAGAAGTTTTTCCTAATGTCTAGCCTAAACCTGCCCTGGTGCAGCTTCAACCATTCCCCCTCGTCCTATCATCTGTTACCAGGGAGAAGAGGCCAACCCCCACCTCACTACAGCCTCCTTTCAGGTAGTTGTAGAGGGCGATCAGGTCTCCCCTCAGCCTCCTCTTCTCAGACTAAACAACCCCAGTTCCCTCAGCCTCTTGTATGACTTGTGTTCCAGACCCCTCACCAGCTTGGTTGCTCTCCTCTGGACTGTTCCAGCAAGGCAACATCTTTCTTGTAGTGAGGGGCCCAAAACTGAACACAGGATTCAAGATGCGGCCTCACCAGCACCAAGTACAGGGGCACGATCACTTCCCTACTCCTGCTGGCCACACTATTCCTGACAAAAGCCAAGATGCCATTGGCCTTCTTGGCCACCTGGGCACACTGCTGGCTCATATTCAGCCAGCTGTTAACCAGCACCCCCAGGTCTTTTTCCACCAGACAGCTTTCCAGTCACTCTTCCCCAAGCCTGTAGTGTTGCATGGAGTTGTTGTGACCAAAGTGCAGGACCTGGCGCTTGGTCTTGTTGAACCTCATAGAGTTGGCTTCAGCCCATCATTCCAGCCTGTCCAGGTCCCTCTGCAGAGCCCTCCTCCCCTCGAGCAGATCAACACTCCCACCCAGTTTGGTGTCGTCTGCAAACTTACTGAGGGCACACTCAATCCCCTCATCCAGGTTATTGGTAAAGATATTAAACAAGACCGGCCCTAAAACTGAGCCCTGGGGGACACCGCTTGTGACCAAGCATTGGAACAGATTGCCCAGGGAAGTTGAGTCCCCACCGCCCGAGGTATTTAAAAGACGTGTAGATGTGGTGCTTCTGACATGGTTTAGTGGTGGACTGAAAGATGTTAGGTTAACAGTTCGACCTGATGAACCTAAAGGTCTTTTCCAACCTAAGTGATTCTATGATTCTGTGAAATCCATGGTTATGCTGTTAATGTGGCAAGGTGTTGGAGCTGGGGGGGCAGCCCCTGTGAGGAGCAGTGGGATCTACCCCGTGCCGGACACAGCCGGTTCCCGCCGGCCCCACCGCAGGGCAGGGCTGAGCCCCTCAGCCACGGGCGGGCGCCGCGGGGAAAGCCTGGGTCAGGAAGGGCAAAACGCTGCCCGGCAGCCGGGGCTGAGGGAAACGGGGTGAGAAACAGCCCTGCCCGCCCCGCGGGGAGAGCGGGAGGAGGGCGGGAGGGGCTCCGGGCGCCCCGGCAGAGATGCCCCCGCCGCCCCGGGAGAGACCCCGCGGGGGCCGGTGCTTCCCGGGGGGGGGGGGGGGCAGGGAGGGGCTGCTGTGGGCTGACCCCAACCCTGAGCTCCCCTTCCCCTTGCATTGCTTAGAAGGGAGGAGGTAGAGGATTCAGCAGTGAAAGAATGAAGGTGAGCCTGGGAAAAGGGAGGAATGGAGGGATGGTGTTTTAGTTTTCTCATTTTCCTACTCTATTTTAATTGGCAATAAATTAAATTGATATTCATCAAGCTGAGTCTGTTTTGTCCATGGTGGAAATTTGTAAGAGATCTCCCTGTCTTAATTTGACCCACAAGCATTTTCTTTTCTCCTCCTATCCTGTTGAGGAGGGTGAGTGAGGGAGTGTCTGGGTGGGGGTCTAACTGGCAGCCAAGCTAGACCCACCATGTCCATCTAATTCAGTAAAGTCTAGTTGAGTTTTTCCTTGCAGAACATAAGCAAAATATAATCCAAAGTGAGCAATAAGGTTGTTGATTATCTGCTTTTTTAGGTTATCTTAAAAATAAACATATTTCCTTACTACACTACATTATTTAAGCGCTTTTTCTGCACCTCTCCCATTCAATTAACTCCTAAGAAAATAGACTGCCATTCTCTACATGTTTAAGTGAAACAATATAAGAAAAGGAGATCTGCTTCACTCGTCTAGTTTCTCATTGCAATTCAGCTCAACTTATTTAAACTGTAATAACGTAATGAAAATTCATAGAATTACTCTACTATAGCAAAGCTAAAATATATGCTTGTTTACCATCTCCCACACACTAAGTAACTTGCACTACCACTGACCTGTAGGACTGACCATCCTTCTTTCACCTTAGTGACCTTTATATTCTCCTGAGTGAGGCATATACTTATGTAGATCAGAATGAAGTGAACTCATTGAACACCCAGAAAAAGAGTTGTAGTAGGGGAAAGGAAGGCCAGTTTCTGTAGCCATGCTGGAAGTCTTCTCAAACTGTTGATCCGCAAGGAAAAGGAAGAAGGGGTGGGTAACTTTAGAGACACCAGGTGCTCAATCAGGCAGTCTGAATCTAAGCAAATATATATCCTGCAGGATTAAGATACCTGGGTTGCAAGTGTAGCTGTGGAGTAGTGAGGAAAGCTACAAACAGGCTGTTGAGATTGACACTCATCCATGTTCACATTGCTGTCACAGAAGATAACTTTGGCAAGTATCATTTGAAAAATGGTGAAAATTAATTATGAAATATCCATATACTATGGAACATTTAAGTACTCCAACAGGAGTTATAACCTATAGGTTTTGCTCTTTGTAAAGTTGAAGATGCTTTGAGAAGCAGAGGTTAGAAATTATATTAGAAATTTAGAGTTCCTAAAACTAATTTGTACTTTGTGTTTATTTTACCATTCAAAACCCAATGATACAGGTTATAAAGTCAATAGTACATAAAATGACTTTTAATGCTTTGATTGATAGGAATGTATTTAAGCATGTACTTAAGAGATTAAGCCTATACTTAAGAGACTAAGCTTTCACTGCTGAATTACAGCCCTGTTGGGACTTTATGGCAATAGTAGCACCATAGATCTTTGAAAGTGACATACATAGTTAATTAATGTCTTAGAGGAGCAGGTAAGATTTTCAGGCTTGTCATAATAGAGCACTTTCCTTAATTATTTACATCCAAAATGAAAATGCATTTTATTATATGAATTCTCTGTGGTGTACATCTATAAAGAAGATGGACCTATCTAGTCAGCTGAGCATTAAGATTAGTTGTCCTTAACAATATACCCCTGCTTTTCCAAATCTCAGCTTACTAATGATCTTGAAAGAAGTAAAGCTAGGTCAGTGATGAAAGAGAAAGACCATGTCCTCTTATAAACTTCTATAGTCTTTTTCAGGAATACACCCCTGGGCTATCAAGCCAATGGCAACATGTACATTAATTTCAAAGGGGCTTAGGTTTCACACTGTGAAGCTAGAAATCATTGCCATATATAGAAACATGCCATCTGAAAGAGGAAGGTTTTACTTTTGAACATTATCTTCTTAGGAAGGACAGTTGGCCTGGATGGCTTTTTGGAGAAAGGACTGCAGGGACAAGTGCTAGAGAGTCCAGGATCATAGCTGTTGACTGAAGCTTATTTGAGCACTACAGTAATACATCAATAACCAACAATTAATAAATAAATAGCAAATACTACCTGAACTTTAAAACTGAGGTTGGATGTGTCTCTCAAGTATATGTTCTAATACCACAGGTTATTTGGTTTGGAGCAGGAATTAGGAGGTATAGCTCTTGAGGCTGAACAATGTCAGAAGGTCAGACTAGTTCATTGCATTGTTCTTACAGCACATAAAAATCTATGAAGGCATGAGCTTTGGAGCTGAACTTTGCATATCAAAGTATTTTTTCTCCTACTTATTACAAAAAAAAAAAATCCTTCATGTAGGAGACTTGACATACCAGAATAAAGTGCATCATCCTGCTTTCTGTAATATTATCTATCAGATCCATTGTGATAAAATTACCCTTTACATATCTGGTTGTACACACATTGCATAAATTGCCAGGTTTTGCAAAAACTTCTCTGCTGTACTTTAGTGTAATGTAGGCTCCTGTTTTAAAATATACTGTGCTATTTCATCTGTAAAGCACTGAATATTAATGTGTATTTGATAAGATTTGGGCTGAAATAACATTTAACACTTTCGTGTTTTACAATTATTGTTCCTGAATTTGTACTTGCATGTTTTATTAGTTACTGTTTTTGTTGTTGGTTGGTACTTGAAGCTGCTAGCAACAGGCAGTTTATACCGCATTTGATTACACAGCTAGACAAAACAGTTCAGCACAATATAGTGTAATCAGAACTACTCAAAAAATCAACTTAACCTTGATCTTGTAAAATCATGAGTGGTCTAAATGTACAACTTGCCCTTTTCACAAGAAGACATTCTGTAGCAGGAACGTACATGAACACAGCTTTTATTTTATTCTTTCCTTCTTTAAGGAGTGAGCAAACTGAAATGACAAGATCAATCCTGTATGAATGTTCCCTGTGGGACTTTCAAGAAAAGTAAAAAAAACCTGATTAATTTCTGGTCCAGAGCATAAAAAGTGCTAGCAAGTTTCAGTGCAAAGTTAGAGATGCAGGACTAGAGGCAACTAGATCAGCAGAATTAAACAGTATAGCTGTGATTGTAGTCTTATTTTTAAAATATATTTTTTCCCTCATCAGAAAAAAATGGTTCCATAATAGTCAAAACTCTACATGAAGATACTTCAGGGATGTATATCAAAATCTTGTATGTTCTTTGGGACTAGGATAGAACTACTTGGGTTTGCAATCTGTTTCTTTCTTAGTCCTTACTTATAGCTAAAGGATCAGAGCATCTGACTTTATATTTCAATGACTGCAAAAGTCACCCGAGATGGAAAAAGAAAAAAAAACCAAAACAATGGTGAATACTTGATAATTTTAAAGAGGTAGTAAAAGGACTGAACAAGCCTGTCCCATAATGATAAATCACGAGGTGCCTTCAGTAATTATGGGGTAATAACCAAGTCTGAATCTTGCACTTTCTAAATCAAGAACCTTCTCATCAGGTTTTTTGGTATTTTCACTTCTGTGTAGTAAATGTCTAAACACTGAAAAATGGATCACTTTCCTGAAGAACTGGAAAATCTTTCTAAGCTTGTAAACAGGAAACATTTCCAACACAGCTCTAAGGATCCCTATAATAGGGAAAAGTAGTCAATGTAGTTCTGTACCTGAATCCCTGGAGCTATTATCGCATTAAGTCCTGACAAAATTCAAATTCACATTGCTTTCCATTATCAATAATTTTTGCACTGGTAGTCTTGGCCTGGTTTCACCTGGGACAGAGTTAATTTTCTTCCTAGTAGCTGGCATAGCGCTGTGGTTTGGATTTAGTATGAGAATAACGATAACACACTGATGTTTTAATTGATGCTAAACAGTGCTTACACTAAGTCAAGGACTTTTCAGCTTCCCATGCTCTGCCAGGTGCACAAGAAGCTGGGAGGGGGCACAGCCAGGACAGATGACCCCCAACTGGCCAAAAGGAATATTCCATGCCATATGATGTCATGCTCACTATAAAAGCTGGGGGGACTTTGGGGGGGACAGTGACTGCTGCTCAGGGATGGGTGGGCATTGGTCAGAAGGTAGTGAGTGGTTGCATCACTTGTTTTTCCTGGGTTTTGTTCCTCTCTCTCTCTCTCTCATTGTTTTAATTAATTATTATTATTGTTTATTTTATTTTATTTCAATTATTAAACTGTTGTTATCTCAACCCATGATTTTTCTTACTTTGCTCTTCAGATTCTCTCCCCATCCTGTCAGAGGGAGTGAGTGAGTGGCTCTGTGGTACTTGGTTGCTGGCTGGGGTTAAGCGATGACAAATCTGAAGCAGCATCTAAAGCTTTGCTTTCTTTTTCAAAGTTTACCTGAGCGTCTTCAATATGGCTATGCATTTTTCAAAACAGATTTTTAAATGTTATTGTAATTTCAATATTTCCTGTTTTAGAACAGGTCAAAAATGTAAGAAGATCAGAGTTTTTCCAACACTTTATGTTCAGATTTTTGCTCTTAATCTCAGGAAATATAGAAAACTCAATGTAACATGATTGTTTCAATCTCTAAAAACTTCAGGTTCATTTTGAAGTTCCAACACAATCTCAACATTACAATATTTCTTTGCTTCTTTTACAAATTCTTCAATGTATGGTTCCACAACTTGCAGGCTACTATCAGGGCTTCCTACCTACTAATTCTGTAACTAACAGCAATTAAAAACCTGTTACATTAAAATGCTTTTACTTTTTCCTTCTCCTGCATGAGGAAGATTACAGTATGGAAGAAAAAGCTGGCTGTTTTGAAAGATGCAACTTAAAGCAACTCTTACATCTCATGACTTTTAATGGCAATTTCTGCTCCTGTTACTCAAGGTCAGAAAAGCGCTAAAGTAAGTAGGTGACAATCCTCAATCTTGTCCCAAATGCAAATGTTATGTAACATAGAAATTGTTTGAATTTTAACTGGTCTGTATTTTACCAACTAGACATATGAAATCATAGAGTGGAAAGTCTTACATGAAATTGCATTCATGAACTCCACCAAAGTGATTCCTCACAGTGTTTCTCATAATTTTAGAGGCAGAAATTACACAGAACAGTACATTTTACTGCAAGTGTTAATGGCCTTTTCAATCTCCCTCTAACCTAGAGTTATAAATACAGACTAACATGAGAAGCTGCCACCTTTTTCTCTAGAGTTATATTGGCATAACTATGGCAGCCTCAGAGCACAGACAGTGCCTACACTAGCAGAAGGAATCAGTAGTTTTGCCACCTCCCTGCAAAATATGCTATAAACTGGCAAGCTCTCTTCTGCTAGGAAAGCTCCATGTAAGGGTTTTCCCCACAGAGAATGATTTCAGTTGCAGTACGGCTTTCTCAGATTGTATGTTGACAAAACTAGGCTTCAAAACTTGTGGATCAAGCTTAGGTATCTGCCCTTGCTCTCCTGGTCCATTTCCATCTATCTGCCATCTTCCAGGCAGCCATCTCTGTCTAGCAAATCTCAGTACAAGGAGCCTGATTTAAAGTCAATGGAGAAGAAAAGAAAAAAATTATCCATGGGCATGGATAAGCTTTAAGATAGCTGAATGCTCTGAATTTCCTAATTTATATCTTCAGCAAAATTGTTTCTTTTCTTCCCATACAATAAGCCGTGTACATCACTGTTTCCAGATATGCTTCCTAAACAGCATGAAATCAAACCAATATTCCCCCCCCCCAACTTTAGTTCCTAAACAAGCAAAGGCTACAAATCAAGTTTAAAAAAAAAAAAAAAGAAGAAAAAGAAAAGGGGGGGGGGGGATCATATCTTTGCATTTCTTTCAGATTCTTAGAACTTTGTCTTCACTACAAAGTTCTGTATCAAGATTAAAAACAAAACACGTACAAAAGCATTAGTGAATGCAGCTAACGTAATCCTTAGCTGGGTTACTCCAGCAAAGAGCACTGAAATACAGACTCCTTTGTGTTTTCTTGACATTGGTATAAGGAGGAACAGGATTTCACTCAACCCAGACATGGAAAATCTTCATGCCTTTAAGGAGCCTCACTGTCTTTATATATCTAGATATATTTTGAAAATAAAATTAAACATAGCTAGTTAGTTTGCACAGCAGGCTGATACTAGTATTGTGTGATTTTCTGTGTTTATTGCAATGTCCTATCTACAGTATGTTGATATTTTTTGTTGATGTACCCATCTTCTGGACAGGTAACTCCCTGGTATAACACTTCTCAGAATGGCCTACTGCGTAAGTGTGAGAAGTTTGTGCAGTTCCAACTTCAAGTGTCTCTCAACTATCTTGTATTTTGTCTTTGATACATTATTGGAGCTCTCTGATGGTGTTAAGCCATTTCCTCGGGCACAGGATGCCTTTTTTCCAGACTTGTTCCTTTGAGATCTGGGCAGCAAATTTGGGTTTAATCCACTTCCATCTTCATTGCAGTTTTACTGGAAGCAGCTGTTACCCCTTCTTTAACAGTTTGCTTGCTGTCAGGCAGCCTGAGGGACCCACCATATGACATCTGTCCTTGGTTCTAAATATACACCTGCACAACATGTTTTCTTGGGGCAAGCGTAGAGCAAAGGGACCCTCTCTTCCTTTTGCACAACTGTACTTTCATCTCTTGACTGGAAAACTTTATTTATTCCCTGTAGTTATACTTAGCAACTTTTTGTCTTTTGAGTAGAAGGGTTAATTCTACTTTTAGTATAGTCTGAAAATGTACTACCGCGTCATTGCCTGTGTTACTAGATACAAACATCAACACTGCAAAATGAAAATCTGTTACCCCATTTCAGCTTAATACAGAAAATTCAGGCAGGTTTTATTTAAGAGTTCAGGGGAGCCAACAGACATCCCATGAGGCTCAACTTAACTATCATATTATTAGAAGGTGCCTCAGAAAAGATGTGTGTAAAATGGCAACTTTTTGCAGGAGGAGAACAGTAGGATTAAGTGTGATAGCGAACTTGTCAGCCGTAAATATAAAAATGTCAAAAAGCAAAAGAGAATTCTATAGCATGATAGGGACAAAAAAGACAGTGACAATACAGAAACTTGTTATTACATTTTTAGTTTCCTGGGCTTACATGAGGGCACTGCATGACAGATTAATGGGTCATAGTAATGGAATCAAGATTGAAGGCCAAAGAATACCTTCCACAAAAAAAAAAAAAAAAAAAAAAAAAGAGGACGAAACCCAAAAAAGAACGTAAAAGTCTAGAATAGCAGTACTTGTCAGATAAAAAATAATTCTGAGCAGATATGATGCATATTACTGCTGCCTATGTTGAACAGTGTGTTTACGTTTATCTTACATTTAAAAGGTTGTCTCAGTCTTTTAAGATGCACTCTTAACTCCATACAGTACAAAAAGTATATGATATTTTAATGAGGGGGAAAACAGAATTTCAATTTGCTGAACACCTTAATGAAAAAAAAAATTGATATATCAAATCAGCTAACTCCATACTAGCTTATCTAAAATGTCCTTTAATGTTTTTTATTGGGAAAATGTTTACTTATAAGATGTTGAAATTAGATATTGGAGATGAAACTGACCAAAATTAGTAATCAGATGTTTGGGGTTTTTTATCCCTGTATTTTCCATTGTTAAATGCAGACAAAAGGAACTTATACATTCAGGTTTTATTTAGAACTTCACTTGTTTGTTAAAGCAAATTTTATTATTAAAAACAAGAATTTGTTTGCTCAGATAACAGCAAATAATATTAATTTCAATAATCTAAACTTGGTTTTGGTAAATATTTCTATAAGTTATCCTGGTTAGTTCTTACGGTAGTATATCAGAATCAAAACTCTCAAAAATGCTGCCAATATCTGGTATTTATGAAATTGCAAGGGGAAAGTGTTCATATAACTATTGAGAAGTCTCTTTGATATTTTTCCTCTTGTTTACAAAGGTTGTCATCCAGTCAGTGAACAGCAGCAATACCATATGGCTTAGATGACAAATTGCATACTATAAAAGTAGTCAAAGATAAAGGTGAGGCAAATAATTGTGGACTGCTTGAAAAAGATATAGTAAGCTGTAGCATAGGTTAGGCCTGATCATGCAAAAGTATAGATCCATTTTTCTATTTTTATGACCAGGCCCAGATATTTACATAACGTGACTGGTGTCAGAGATCTGTAAAAATAGCTCAGATAATATATTTATTCCTGCTTAAGCTCTGAGCCCCTTCATGTACAATGTTTATTTTCAAAAGCCTAGTAGAAATCCACCATGATTTCTGAGATCCTGAAGGCACAAAGCAGGTTTACCCTCCTTTTGAAAGTTGATCAAGAGCATGTTAGATTATGTAAATAACAACAAGGAAAGAAAAAATCGAGCCCATACAAATCTATCCAGTTGGTAGTTAAAATAGCCAAACCCCAAACAATCAACCCACCTCAAAAGAAAACAAACAGAAAGACCCATAAAAGAACTAAAAGGATTCTTTTAGTCTACAAACTGCTCTACCTGAATGGACAAAAAGTCCTACCTAAACAGCTGTTGCTACATTGGATGATTGGCAGTGAACCTCAAGATAGACTGTTCTGCAGGTGTTCTGCATTGGAAGAATGATGTGGAACACCGCTCAATTGGGAATAAATATTTGAACACAGAAAATAGTTTCACATATCTTTGGAAGTCCAGCTAAGTCCTATTCAAGAGAAAGAGCATATGACTCCCTTGCTACATTTTATGACTGGGACTCTCTCTAAGCTATTGATCTGTTCTGTCCTGGACTCTAAGCAGTTGGTTGCACTGCTGTGATTAACATATCCTACTGGGCCACAATATGGAAGACCTTTCATCACCTAATCCTAACACTTCAACTATAAGGCTGTCATCTGACATAGTCCAGGCAAAACTAGATCCAAAGGTAGAAAATAGCAAAGTCAGCAGATTTATGAAAAGTAAAGATGCCATTCTGGCTCTGCTAGATTAAGATTGTTCTATTTCCTGATGAGGATGGTTTCACACCTTGCTCTGATGTCATGTTTTAAGACTACCACATAATCCTTCATGCCTGAATATATTCCAAAATGGTTATTTCATTTTGTTCAACAAAGGTACATTCCTTCAAAACTATCTTCAAAAGACAATCTACATGTTTCAAATAAATATCAGATAAGCTTTTTCAAGACACGAACCTCTTCTGCTTGGTATTTGTAGACATACAGGATAAATCAGATGCTATGTATCCCACTACTTTTTTGTTTTACAAAGTATAAACAAAAAAAAAATTCAAAAAAATGAAACTTCATAGCATTATATGAAGTGGATTTATAACATTCCTTGAAAAGAAGTAGAAACACATAAAAATCCTTGATATCTTTGTTTGGAGAAAATACTTCCAATCAACTAGAAAACATAGTATCTCCAGTCCATAGCTAAAAAAAATCTGTTTAACTGACCAAGATGCTTTCAAGACTACTGAGGAATTCTCAGTCCTTAGTACCCATTTCCCTAAAATGTATATAATTTGTAAAAGATTTGCAACTTCTAACTTCCTCTACAAGATTGGACCCATGTAAGATAAGTTAAAGTGGGTATGAAAAAAAAGAAGCATCATCATCTATCTGTAGCCATACTTAAAATGGAGGTCAAAGCATTAAGAAAGCATCTGCCTTACACAACTTACAGTCTAGTTACCAACTGAAAGTACAAGTGCACATTGTTGAAGTGAAATACTTCAAGAGTATTTCAGAGGCCCAGGGTCAGATTCCAGGATGAAAAAATCAAAGGAGTGGAGCTCAGGGCAGCTGGAGTCACATTTATAATTTGGATTTGTGAACCTAGATGGCTGGGTTGAGGCTGTGGTCTGGAATTTTTCCTCAGTTCAGTTCATCTTTTCATTTGGGCTGACTGCTAGCAGTAATAAGAATGCACACAATTGGCTAAATTAATTGTCATTTTCTTGTTTGCCAATACTGCTAGTTTTAATAATCTAGTTTATTTTCAAGACCTACCAGCAGTATATTCATGTACTTTATATCTTTTTACATCAGTCTAAGACTTTCAGTCAATTTGCCCTACCATACATCAGATATGTAGCTGCACTATTTATTGACTCCTCACTTCCACCCACAAATGGCCTATAAAAACTCTCAAAACAAAGTGTATGATTTACAAGGCAATCTCAGCAAGAAGCAGCAAATGGTCTCATACATTCAAATGCCCCTGCAAGATCAAGTAAATACATTGGGTGAAATATAAGTTGTTCTGAATGATGCTGAAGTGTGCCTCAGCATTTTTTATGTATAGAGATCATTGAGTGACTTAGTCTCAGATTTAAAACTATTTATTGCCAGGGACCAAATGCTTCATGAGAGTAATGAGTGGGTTTTGAACAAAAAAAGGTAAAGGGTTTTGGTTATTGTTGTTTTCTGTTTCTCCACAAAAATAATGCAAGGGGAATATGTGATTGGTAAGCTTACCCTTGTCTCAGGTAGGAGTCACTTCCTGCAAAAGTCATTGTGCTCTAGATGCAAGTTGCTCAAGTCACCTGGAACAACACACTCCACTACATATGGCATAGAATAGAAATGTTTACATCGTGCTTTTTTGAACAGAGGTATCAGTCCCTCTATGTTTTGAGATGTACATCAGAGGAGTCACAAGTTGGTGTGCAATGTAAGAACCAAAAGTATGAGTTTTCTGTTGAGGCCATGCATAGGTGGCAACAACGAGTATGAAGTGACAAGTCCTCAGGAACTCGTCAGTAGTGCTCCCAAGGAAAATTTTGCGCTGTTATACTCTATTTGTCCTGATAGTATTACTTTCATGGCCAACCTATGGCTCCATATGCAAACAGGGAAAAATTAGACTAAGGACTATGTACATTGTTTATTCATTGTCAAAATTTATACTATAACATCTTTTCTCATAAAATGAAAAAAATAAGTGAGGCCTGCTGCATCATAGTCAATATGTAGTGTATCCCACATAATCACAGCTAACACAACATCAGGCATTCGAGTCTTATAAGAAGCTGTTCAATGGTGCTGGTGACAAGGAAATCAACATTTTAAAGAGTAGGAGTCTGGATTCAACTTTCTAAATGCATGTTTAGGCATCTAATAAAAGCCTATTGTTTAAAGATTGTAAGATGTGTAGCTTTCTGTCAATGGAGCGTGCTTGTAGGTTTTTTCCAAAAAATGTTATGTCTAAAAAAGTATTTTGATGTTTCACTTTCTGTAACATTTTCAGCATCAAACTTAAAAAACCCAGAATATTTAATTTTCCTTCTGTTCAGAGTAACTCCAGCTTATAAGAACTCTTTGCTAATTGGATTGTGAAGAAAGTTTCAGAAATCTATTATTTATCCCAATTCATAAGAAGTGGACATTTTTATATGTCAGAATTTCTTTAGGAATTGCTTTTTGTTGTTGTTGTTAAATTTCTGTTTGGTTGTAGCATAAATCTACAGTGGAATTCTAATTAACACAGTGAAGCTTGTTAGTGCTTAAAATTAAATAAAAGTCAGTCTAGGTGTGTAAATAATGTATTTGCTAACAATAAGTTTAGTTAGTCATAAGAATAATTGATTTAAAACAGTGGAATGATGCCAAAAAAGTGAAGATATAATGCAGAGGAAGCATAATGAAAAAGAATGTGAAAAATATGAAGAAAAATAGACATATTAATGCATCATTAAAATTTTCATTGCTGTAGTTAAAGCATGTTAAACATCAGGCTACAAATATGTAAGGTTATATAGCTTAATTTTACACAAGGGACTGGAGAATATTTTCAGATTTTAATTCCTAAACAGCAGATTTTTAATTTTTTTTTAATGTCAGGTTTAATCCTGAATGATACCATTTAGGAATCTGTGGCAAATACAGCAAGATATATTCAGTGATGCTTATTATACCCCAATGGTTAAATGTGCTGTATAGACAAACGTATGCTGTCTTAATTTATTATATCCTGTGAACAGAACTTAATCCTTCTTATCTTTAACTTTCAACGCTAAATTGCAAAATAAATTTACAGAAAGAAAGCAGCCATATAGAGAGTTACATGTGGATTGAAAGAGTTACAATTCTATCTACTTTCTTATTTTGGGGGCTATAAAAATCAAAGGAAACTTCTCAACACTAATATTGGATAATGAAGCTTTTTTGAGAGAGATTACAAATTATTTATAGGGGTCGTAAAGTAAAGTAAAATTCAAGGAGGATCTAACATTAATAAACTGTCTTAAAACTTTTTGGAAGTATAAAAAATATATGATTTTAACCAACTATTTCCTCTTGCTGAGTCCATAGTTTACTCACTGTTCTATATGATTGCCACTTTGAATTAAACACCTTTTCACACCATTTGCTGTGCAGATGGCAAAGTGCTCTGTGAATGACAGAGCTGAAACCCCAGGAGCTCTGACCAGTGCACTGGAAATACATCACAATAAGCAGATACCTATTATCTACTCTTGACTTGGCTTTAATCTCCTCCTCCAAATCCTTGACTGTCTGCTCTTCCCTTTGGCTTTTCTCAGAATACACTACCTCTGCACCATTTTTAGAGAGCTCTGGAGAGGAGATCTCTGTCAATGTCTAGACCACCCTCTGTAAAATTCGTTTGACAATTTGCACCTCTCACTGCCTGGCACCCAGCAGTGGGTATCATCTCTTCTGTGCTCTCAACTGTGAACATGTTTGGCAGTGGTGTGAGAGAAAGAGCTGTTTAAAGCAGTTGTAGAGCAAGCCTTGTGATTCTCCCCATTCCCTTAGGCCATTCAGATTCTACTAATTGCTGCTTTGGAAAGTGGGCAAAGGAGCAGGGACATCACCCAATATCTCCTATATGTGTCCCCCTGACCCTGTGGCATTCACACCTCCTTCACACCTGCACTCATCCCTTTCTCAGCTTTCACATATTGCTCTCAGCTTATACCTCTGTCACCAGATTTTCAAATGGTCATTTCCTAGCTAAATCTCAAGAATTGTACTCTATCTACTCTGCTAGTTTCCCTGTCAACCATCCTTGACAGTTAACCATATTCTTCTCCATGAGATATTCTCCTCTGTGTTACATTGCCTTCCAAGTCTGAGCCCTTTCCTTTGTTCCTCCTAGCTTTTTAGTCGCTTGTTACTTGGTGTGTCCTTTAAAGGACTTTTCTTCTTGAAATTCCTATGTGTTTTCTAGGGTTCAGTCACAAGCCTTCATTCTCTATACCTTCTTAGGTTAACTTCAGTATTAGGTGCAGATTTAACTTTGAAATTTTGTGGGCAATGTACTGCTTTAATTACATATTCCAAAAGTATATCTTAAATTCTCAGTTTGTCTCTGTCACATAAATAACTAGCACTTCAGCTTTCCTTCTTTCTCCCAACCCATTTGCCATCCCTCACCTCACTTCACACTTCAATGTTTATTTTGGCATCATCAGATTTTGACAAATCTCATCATCCACAAACCAAGGTTATGTTAATACTTGCAGATTTTCTGTATACTGTTTTCAACTTTAGCCTTTGATAAAATGGCAGCTTGCCATCTCCTTGCAATACCTTTCTCAGCTATAAGAATAGAATAATTTACAACCACCCTCCTTCAGAATGCTGCTTAGGAAAGTTCATCCTAGCTTGCCTTTTGCCCATTACTCTATTGGTTATGTCTTCTCCATTATATCAAACATAAACTACTTGTTTTCATTCCCAGGCCTCCCCAACTACCTCTCTATTGTCATATTTAAAAGGGAAATTTTGGATCCTCCTTCTAAAGTTTCTTATTATCTCTTTATTGGAGTAGTCTATAAGCATCTGGCTTTATCATCCTTTAAATCCATCTTAAAAATCCTTCTTCTTAGAGACATCTTTAATAAACAAAGGCCTTATAAGTAAGATGGGGACAGACTTTTTAGTAGAGCCTGTTGTGATTGGACAAGGGGTAGTGGTCTTAAACTAAATGAGTGTAAATTTAGACTAGATGTAAGGAAAAAATTCTTTATGATGAGGGTGGTGAAACACTGGAACAAGTTCCCCAGAGATGTGGTAGAGGCCCCATCCCTGGAATCATTCAAGGTCAGGTTGGATGGGGCTCTGAGCAACCTGATGTAGCTGAAGATGTCCTTGGTCATCGTAAGAGGGTTGGACTAGATGACCTTTAAAGGTACCTTCCAACCCAAACTATTCTATGATTCTGTAACATGAAAATGTTATACTTCTGCTGTACCAAGATCACTCTCTCTCATTTTCTTGTGCTCTTGCAATTGACTGTCTCCAGTTGTTACTTCTTGTTATATACTGTAAGCTCTTTGAAGCTGGGATGGTCTTTCCATTTTGTTTTGGGTCAGTATATTGCTTGTCTATGACAATATTCTTGCCCCTTCATTAATTGCCTCTGAAAATTGCCCTGCCCATTGTTGCAGGAAAAGTCTGTAAAATTTTTTGCATTTTTTCAAGGATTTAATTATTTCTTAACAATTTTCTTAATAAATAACATAATTTAATATAGAGTTCTAAAAGTAGTGGCAGGGCTTCAAATTTTTTACATGGGTGAGTTATTATCATGTTATCACAAGGAACCGGAAGCACAAAAATGAAATGCATAATGGATGCTCCTATGTCTGGATTTCAGAATGGAACTGGAAGCTGATCTTGGCTTACAGGGGAATTCTCAGAAACAATTCATACAAGCAAGTGACTGTTTTTGAGCACTTATGTGGGAGTGGAATACTGTTGTGTCTGACATGAGGGAATGAGCTCAAACAAAATACTAAGGGCGGAGGACAACTGCATGAAAAGTTAAAAATACACTGCCACCTTTTTTGCTATGGGGGAAAGAAGACAAATCAACAACACTGAAGAAAGAAAATATCCTATCTATAGATTTTAAGAAATGGAATAGACCTGAGTCCATCTATATCTACAGATAGAAGCAATACGTCAAACCTGTTGTCGAAAAATTGTATAAACATTTACAGTTGAAAAAATGCATGCAAAAGTATTTCTAACACATCTAGAAAAATTGACTCAAAAAGACCACCTTCAAAACCACTCTTGTTTGTAAGGACTTTCAGTTAATAATGCATTATACCTTTCCAAGAAATCCTTTTGACAAAAGTAGTATGTCATATAAGCACATTGTTCTGCACTCCCCTCCTCCAGTATGAATATAGATTCTGAGAAAAAGAATCATTAAAAAGTAATTAAAAACATGTGGGTTTGTTTGTTTTTCAGATCTGAGAGAAAATTATTGACTTCACATTGAAGTAAAAAGAGGAGAGAAGTGCAACTAAAATTTGTAGAAAATACTAATATCTGTAGTAAATAGTCTGGAAAAGAAATTTAGAACTGCAACCACAATAATTAGTAGTGACTTAATTTACAGCTATCGCAGCAATGTGTTAGTGAAGTACCTGGAAGGTTATTTTTATCAGACTCCTATCTCAGTGAGACAGGCTTCCTCTTCTTTTGTATGCCATACGTGAATCCCTCTTAGGAAGAGAGAACTGAATAAAACTGTTCAAATGATAACTACTTTCCTCATAGAAGTGTCTATGTTCTTTTCTGCTGGATTCTACCAACATGATTCTTTCGCTAAAAAAAGGCTAAGTAGATTCAGTCTGAGGTCTTCTTATGCTTAATGAAACTGCATCTTCTTTTCAGGAAGCACTGTCTCCTGGTGCCTCACGTTCTGTAAGGATATAATTGTCAGAATAGTTTTTGCTGTTTGTCTGTTTTAAAGAAACTAGCAGTAGGGAAATCTGATATCTTCTTGGTTTCAAGCCTCTCTATCAGCTTTGTTCAAGTCTAGAAATTGATCTGAAGTACTATGCACCATTATTGCTATCCTAATAGGAAGGAAACCCTCTTTTTCTGAGACCCCACGTCTGCCCATTTGAACACTAGGCAAGACTGATTCCTATTGCATGCATTTCTCAAGGCCAACACATAGATAGTTTCAGACATGATCTACCAGCTAGTCACAGCTGAGGCCCAAGGTCAGGCAGCTTTGTACTGAAACAGGGCAGGTGCTACTGAGCATGGGCTCCATCCACACAGAAAATCTAATGGCAGAGCAGATTTCCCAGGAAGAGCAGAGGGCTACAGCTCCCCCCTGACCCCAGTGGCTGGCACCTCATGCCCAGGGAGACTCCAGCTCTCTTCCTTTGGCTGCCAAACAGGTAAGCCTCTCAGTAAGTCTCTCTCTCGGATTCCACAGTTGGAGTAACATAGGTCAAGTAATTTTTGCAGTGTGGGTATGGAATTACACAATGGTCTTAAACTACTTATTTTAAAATGTTAGTAATAACCTTTAAAATAGTGCAAGTTTTCATGTGAGATGTGGTATTGTTTTTACTGAAATAAAGCCATTTTGATGTCAATGAAGAAAATGGTATGATTTATCTGCACCTAGACATCTACTATAGCATGAAATTAATTATTTCCTGGAAGCATTTATTTCTCTTTACTGACTATAGAAAAGGAGCCTAGGGTGATTCCAATGTAGCAGTCCAGACAACAAATATACCTGGCTAAGTGAATCTCAGATCTGTGAGGCAGTCAACTTCATGCATTTAGCTACAGCTCACCTGAGACAAGCCCCTTAGTCAGATTAACCATAATTTACAAACTGGTTTACCAGTGTTTTACTTCTAATAATTCAGCTCACACATCTGTGGCAGTGTCAATAAGAAAATAAAATAAAAAGAAATGCTCCTTGCATCCTAGACTCCTAGTTGTATCAAGATGATCTGTGCACTGTGACTGAACGCACCCAAATCTCTTCACTGGACTCTGCACCAGACAGGAATTACTACTGTTCAGTCATGCCTGGCTCTGGAGTGAGGGGTCCTCCAGTATTTAGGGCCAGATATGTAAAAACCCCACCTCTTTCCTCTCTTTGGGATGAGCCAGTGAAAGGATGTAGGTATCATAGATCCTACTATGTAGGACCTAGGTATCTAGTTGGGGGGTAGAAGGGTGTGACCATTAATTTGATTATGAATGGCAGAAGGTTTATTAGCCAATGGCTCAGTGTTTAACAGCATGAACTCAAGAGCAGAATCCCCATCTGTCAGTACCTTGTATTACTGAGACGAAACAGATGGCAAAGCTAATGGAATTGAAATTAAACCTCTCGGCCTAGGTTTACACTTAACTGCATCACCTTTTACTGCCTTACGATTGGCTGCAGAGGGGGAAAAACTTGATATTCTGTAGCTGTAAGCCACCTAAATACGAGGAATGAGAAGGAACACTACTTCATTCCTCAGGCCACAGGAGAGGAGCCATGCACCTGAGAAGATGCCTGACATCACTGATGAGTTCTCAGCCTTTATTGAAGCATGAGCCCTTTTTTTTTTCTGAGTGTGTCTATGCTGAAACAGAAAATTATGTTTCTAGCTCAGATAAGGCAGGCTCAGCTGCAAAATGGATAGACACTTTCACCCATTCCTACAGTCTCAGCCATACCATTTTAAAATGATTGATTTTTCATCAGAGCTCAACATTAAACTGGATCGCAGACAACTTTAAAATTAAATAGATTTCTTTTCAAAGGGAATGAAGTTATATAAACCAGAAACAAAGCCATTTCCTTCCCCCAATGTAATGGGTTGTTTAATGTGTTTTACTCTGAAAAAACACCTGTCATATACATTATATTTTCAACTCCCAGCAGTCTGAATAGGTAAAATTAACTTTACAATTCCTATCAACATAAAAACTTAAATGTTATTTGGAAAGGGTCCTTATCTTTCTAATTCTTAAAAATTTATGTAGATGAAAAATTAATTTGTGCCATAGAGATAAATTATGTAAATTTTGAGACTGTGATATTTCTTACCTTGTGCTGGGAATTAGACATTTCTTTATAGAAACTAAACACAGCATTCATTTCAAGTAATTAGTAAGTGCTCTGTATTGAAGTTTAATGTTTGTAAAGTTTTGGAATATTTTACCTGTAGTACAACCAGGTCTTCAATATTATTAGCACCACAAAAAATTTAAGCACAATAGCATAAAATAATTCCCAATTTATAATTAATATTATCATTTGTGACTGAACATGAGATTTTTTTATAGGTGTGGTCTAGTGTAGGGTAGTCTTGATTGTCATAAATTTCAGTGCATCTAGTAATTATAAAATGTGTGTGATCTTCCTCGAAAATCTGCTTTATGAAAATTAGTTAATGCAGATCTGTGTTTGGGTTTTTTTAATAGTTGTTTTTGTTTTTCTTCCTTGATCACAAAGTATTTACTGTAAAATTTTACACTGGTTTAAAAATACTAGAAATATCAGGATTACTCCTGTCACTCTTTAAAATGAGAAATTACAGTTCCTTCTTTACCATCTCCTTCCGACAGAATACAGCAGCATTGTGGAAAAAAACCCTGCAGCATGGCTTTTTTTTTTTTTTTTTTTTTTTAGGTTTCTGGTGGCTAATTCTTTCTTACATCATTGGATCATTCATTTGTGTAATTTTATCACTTCCTTAATTGCTGAAATAGCCTCTGAAATCAAAGACAACTCTCCATAAAGAGACACAAAGGTTTTGGTCTCATATTTCTTCATGGAAAAAAATCCAGTTTCATTTCACCAACTTCATCTGCTTAAAAGTTGGATTTCTTGCCTGAGTTACTGAAATTCCCTCAATAGTGAAGTCTCAAGATGCCTATCTTCAGCCTATTTAGAAAACTAAAATGCTGTTATCTCCTCCTCATTTTGGATGGCTAAAGTTAGGGGACAAGACTCCCATATGGAGTCATAATTTTTTAAAATCACAGTATTATCATGACTTGAAGTGTAATGTTTTCCTAGTGCAACATCCAAATACACTTCGGACACTACAGAAGAGGGGTTCTGCAGTATTGTGGATTTAATTAAGATATATTATTTCTTAAAGTCCATAGAGATATATAAAGTATTCAAAATTAGTAAAACAACTTTCCACATTTATGTCTTGCCCTCCTACTCTCCTCTTGGGTGGGTTTTTTTTTGTGTTTCATTTAATTTCTGAATGAAACGTGAACTATATTTTACAAAAATGACAGAAAAAAATATTCTGATTAGTGGTTAAAATGTATTTTAGGCTGCAAGTATTTTAAGGCTGCAAAGATTAATTTTTAAAATTTGTTTTGTCTTAATCATCTGCTATGATACATAGTAGAAAAAGAGGGGTTTTAATCTTTCCAGGGTATTCGTACTCAGAATTTCTAACTGTGCTAAAACTCTTAGGGGAACCTGTTCAGAATTGGAGTGAAGGGATACCTATGGTTCTTCCAGCCTCCTGGTCCAAAGGTCAAGCCATGAGGAAGTTTCTGATAACACTTACCTTAATTGAAACTGAATCACTATACAGTTTCAGGACTATTTTTGGCTTGCCCGTATTCCTTCCTTAACTGCTGTAAAATCACATCCCCATCTGTCCTGATAATGTTTATCTTGAGTTTGTGTGTAAGTTTGCAGTGAGTTGTTGGTGTGTTACCACCTTTTTATAACTAATTTTGTCTCTACTTCCTCACAATTTTTTTTATCAATGCAATCCCTCTGATGCTACAGAAATAAAAACTGATAGAGTTTTTTTCTTCACAGTCTTTCTGTCCTTACCTCAGTCTTCTGTGCATATGGAAAAAAATGAATTCCCTAGAGAGGCTTCTGTTCTTTCAAGCATCAGGACAACTCTGTTGTTTCCCAGGAGCAGAGCATCACCATAGCAATGCAATCTGATCAAGTATTAGAGCCCTGGGTTTTATGCTGGACGCGAAGTCACTGGCAAAGACCACAGTGGGCTGAACTAAATACCACCTTGGGGAAAAAAAAACCCAACAAATACCAAGAACAGGAAAAAATCCCCCTCAAGTACAGTGATGACTTTACATGAGAGTAAACATCAGAATTACTGTTTGACTGTTCATTATTTAACTTCAAAGGAAGGGGCCCGACTTTTCACAGTACTAGCATGCTAAAAACTACCTTATTAAAAAGGATAACACATATCATGCTGTTAACAACAGAGGAAAGTATTCTTATTTCTTTTATTATCCAATAAAATTTAAATGTGTACCACTATTTGATATTTATAGTGGTCATAGGACTAAACATTTGTGTTGACATATATCTTTCCTGGAGTCTATGGTTATTCTGATACTTTGGGGTTTTCTGCATATTCAGGTGTTCATTGTACAGGTCTGTCTGAACAGACACTACAAGTTCACATTGTTAAGCTTTTCTTCGTGTGAGGACTAGAAACCTCCCTTGAAATACATGCTGAGATTTTGATGTAATCTCATGATCTCAAAACACAGGTGGGACTTTAGGGTCAGGCACATGTTTTTATCTTGTCTTCAGCTGGAGGGTGGAAAATTACATTGCCACAGATGAGAATTACTATTTCTACTGCTGTGCCCCTATTAAACTGTCTTATTCAAAGTAATATGCGTTATTTGGGTTGAGGTTTCTGAATTATTTCTCCTACTCTTTAGATGAAATTAAAAAATTATTGTCTTTCACTTTGGTGCACTTCTCTCTTGTTACGTACAGAGAATGCACAGCAACATATCCTGTGTAGTAAGAACAAAGAAAGTTCTCAATGGTGTAGTGCAATAATTGAGTGGAGGATAAAGGAGCCATCCTGAATCCTATTAAAAATAATACAGATTACACTAAACAGAAATACCAGCACAACACACACACAACTATAACATCTGAGCATTTTTTTAGAGCAGATTAGTTGAGAAAAGACTTGTTTGATGCTAGATATTGTTACCTAATGTTTTAACCTCTTTCCCATAAATGATCATCCATTCACTGAAAGTGTATGGTTCATACCCCACTGCTCTTGTTTGCAGATAAGAAGGATGTACTGCAAAGGTGAATTCCAATGGATAAATCATCTCAGCATCAGTGAAAAAAATAAGAATGACTACTGCCTCCTTTTTCACTCACAGCACACAAACAAATAGAACTCAAATAGCAAAAATTAATTCAATGATTATTGCATGATGGCATTATTTCGTACCAGACCTGGGGTTGCTGTATCAATGAAGTTGATGTAAATGGGAGTTGTCTGTCTATTCCCAGGGGTAACGAGAACTTATGGCAAGGTATTGTTCCAAGGGACATGTCGACACAAGATAATGTGATTTATGCTCAATATCTATCATACTGGCAGACTTTGGACAGATGTTGTTTGTCAAAACCACAAAGTAAAACAAAGCAGAAAATTTTAATCAGATAAGGATATTTATACTTTTTTAAAGAGAGATACCATGTACAACTCTACCACATCATATGAAGACAGAAGAACAAAGGCTGCTACTCCAGAGAAATCTCAAAAAAACTTGTGTCACGTAAAATATTCTATGTGCTAGGACTAAGGGGAACATAGTAATGTAGACCTTGGACTTTTTCTATAAGAGGGAAATGTAGGATCATCTACTAGCTCTCCATACACTGTGTAGACAGAGAGATGTGTCCCTCCCTTGGATGTCATCCGGTGTCTCACACCTGCTGGCTTTGCTGTCTCTCTCTTGCCTACCAGGAACCTAGAAGGACCTAAGATGTTTTAATTCATCAATAGATTTCTTGAAGGAAAATAAGCAAAAATTCAGCCAAGAATGATGGCTCCCTTGGTCTCCCTCTCACTGACTGTCTAATACCTTTTTTGCACACAGTAATATTCTGGTGTTACAAGGGACATGGCTTAGAAACTTTCCAGGGACAAAGAATAGCCAAGATGCTATAAAAATTCCCCCACTTTGCATTGACACTCTCCATGAGACTTTAGTATGTCCTCAGGAGACTTTAGTATGTTCTCTTCATTGAAAAAAACTTGGAAAGATTTCAAATGAAAAAAATTTCCTCTACGTATGTCTGGTATGAATGGGTTTTATTTTTATTTTCAGATACTGATACTTATTATCTGTATTTGAAGAAGGAAATTTGACATTACTATATATCCTATATTTTAAAAAATTATGTTAGTATAGTTATACATATTTTATACTTTGCCTTAATTATACAATGGGGTTACAGGTGTAACAGTGAGAGGCCAATGCTAAATCTTTACAATTTTTTTTCCTCCAGTAATAGGGTATCAGTTAGACAATCTTGGTTTTGTATGCATAACTGAAAAATAGTTGAATGTTCTGTGGAACTGCTGCTTGCATTTTTTACTTAGCTTTAAGTCTTTTCCTCAAAAAAAAAATCTCCCTTTCTGATCTGCAGTGCTACCTCTTTGATAGTATCTATTCCACAGAGGTAACCAGAGTCCTAGGAATTTATTCTACTTATTTTGTGAATGGTCCTGCATTTCCCTAAAAAAGCAACCCTGCACCTTTCCCTCTTGCAAAAAACCCAAAACAAAACAAAACAAAAACCAAACAACAACAAACCAACCCAAAAACAACAAACCCCAAATCAACTCAACAAGTATCTTCCCTTATTTCTGAGTTTCACTCAGGTGAAGCATGGAAAAAATTTCAAATGAGTTTGGGAATCAAAACTTTGACATTGGATAAGAGAAAACAAACTTAGTAATGTAAAAGTGGGCATTTTTGCAAATGGGTAAAATATTTCATCACTATATACATCCTCCGAATCAAAGTATTGTATCCTTCAGCTCTTATATTTCAAATCCTTTTGAATTTCAGAAGTGTGGAGTGTTGACAATGTCATTGACTTCCCCACCAACTGGAATATCATTGGTGCTTGTGAAAAATTTGGGTTCCCTTTTTAAAAAGCCATTCCTTAGTACTGATTATTGAAAGTGGTATGGTTTTTCTGATTTAAAAAAAAAATAAAATAATAATTTTGCAATGATAGTCTACTGTATAAAAAGCACATATGTTTTTGAACTCTGTTTTTGCATATGTGCCTTGCAATTTAACTATATTTTATTATTCCAGGGAAAACTCAGAGGAGAATGAAAAAACTAACAGAAAACTGAATAGTTCCTTGAATGAGCAGTCTGATATTGCTATGAATCCTGAACTAAACAAATTTGTTTTCTTTAACTACTGCTATTTAGTGGGAAGGAAGGCACCATATATTTATTTTAACAACTGTCTAAAAGTCAGACCAAGCAAACTTGACTGCCTCAGCACTCATACACAAACAACTGGAAACAATCCACATGGAGGAGGAAAACACAAATGAAAAAGAAAAAAAGGCTGTAATGGCCTTACATTCAGGTAACAATTCTATGCAGCATATAGAACTGAACAAGATTTCTGGGAACAGGGTAAGTTGTAAAGCTTAAACCTGACAGTTGGATGGGTTTTCTTCCAACTTTAGACAATTTTATTTCATCTCCCTATGCTGTTAGGTTTTGTATTCAATAAAGCTAACATTAGTTTTTAATAAAATGTATGATGAGTGAGAAAACAGAGAAAAGGCTTTGGGGCTGGATTGTTTCATAAGTCAGGAAGAGCCCAATCCACTTCAAGAGGAAGTTCTTTATTTCATGGAAGATGTACTCTCTTTCTTTTAGTTTTTGCATGTTTACAGTAAAAAGTATTTGATTTTTTTTTTTCATCTCTTATAGTTCTATTCTTTGTTTTATGAAATACGAAATAGTTACAATTAAGTCCTTCCCTGTATAGTTTCTACCTACATACCAGGGACAAATCTACCCATAGCTATGGAAAAGAGGAGGAGGAGAGTACAATGCGAAATAATTAAAAGGGTTAATTTACCTCTCATCAGGATTTGAAAGCAGAAATGCCAGATGCTGCTGTTACTGACTAATCTTAGCTTTTGTATCTGTCCATTAGCTCCATGCAGATGTAACTCATGACCTGTTTTAGTAGAAAATTGAGGTTAAAGGCCTTCTTTCTCTTCTCAGTCCCCCAGTCACAAAGTTAAACCAATCTTGTGTTGCTACAGCCTTGCTATTGGAATTGCTCATGCTCTATTCATCTATTTGAAGCCTAGCTCTAGGCAATAGCTGATGTTCAGTAAGCAAGGTGGTAGAGAAGCACCTGTTATTTCAGTCTGCTGACCTGATAAACAGAACACATGGTTTCTTTACATATCTAAAGGGGGACCTGGGTTACATGGAACATGTATCTTTTTTTCCTCCTCTCTGATGAGGATTCAATCATCCAGGAAATTTTGCCAAGAAATTGACTTATCACAATACAGAAAGCTGCTAACGGAAGCTGGGAGGCAGCCAACTGGTTGACACCCAGCTATGACAAAAAGTGAAAGCAACATGTAATTCAAATACCAGATAAAGGCAAAGAAATTCATTCTATCAGTAGTGGCTGCTCTTCAAGGAGAACTTGTCATGAATGTTCTTCATCTTCTTGTAATTTTAATTACAGTTAGAAAGTTAAAAGTTTATAATGGTTTTCAGACATGTCAGTCCCTTAAAAAATGCTTCAGGATGCTAAATATTCACACAACTAGAGAACTGAATGATTAATGGCAATCCTTAAACGAAGAAAAAAGTAGTGCTAATTTGTGATATCCTCTATTATTACCACAGTGGAAAAAGAAGTCTGGCAAGATCCAAATCTAAGCAGAATTAAATTTTAAAATGAGGTTGAGGAAACTGGACATGGTTCTTCAGTTTGTATCTATCCAGAGTTAAAATATATGCCTAGGAACATTTTTACAATCTTTTTAACATTGAAACTGAATTTTACTTTTTCATCCTGTTCTATTAATAAAATGGCAATAACACTGACATATGGCAAGATGACAAGTGGTAGAACTTGTTATGTGTAGTTTTCACTAGATAAATGGTCTCATTAAGAAGGAATTCACCTCCACCACTGAGGCATTTGAAACTATATGCCAATTGTGGAGCCATGTAGAACTGTGACTTCAGAGGTGCAGGATTTGGACATTTTGCTGGATCCTGGGCTAGGTTTATACTCAACTGTGGAACCTCAGTGCATTCCCTGCCTGACTCCATGTTAGGGCAAGGTCTGGATGTACCCCTGTACCTGGATGTACCTGTCCCCTCCCTTCCATAATTGGGTTCCCACCAAAAGGCAGCCTAGAGGCACAGGCTAGTAGGAAGCTGGGCTTGCTCTGGACAGTTCTAGAAGAGTCCATCAGCATACCAGGGCATCCATATGACCTGCAAACTAGATACAGTATAGAAGTCTCCCACCTTCACCTTATCAAGAAACATTACACTTAAGAGATTTCAAAGCTATTCACAAAGCAAGGAAGCCATATTCTATACAGCGGGCTAGTGTTCTCCTTTGTAATTTGGGATTAATATGAGCAAGCAGGAAAGCTGTTCTAATTGCCAGGGCTGCCTTGTCCTTGCAGGCTGAACCAAAGCACACATTACAATCGTTCCTAGTCTTTCTCCTAAGTCAGGTGTAATACTTATATGAACACCGTAGAGCTACCTATAATTCCCAAAAATACTGTATTTGCAAACAGAACTACAACTTGCAACTCAGAGATAGCTCATGGCCGCTATTCTCTGGTTACTTGAGACTGGAGAAGCAGAATCCCCTAGTGTGTTTTCCACCCCACCAGCACAGCTTGTCCAAATACAACAATCAAAGTAGTCACATGAAACTGACTCAGCTGGTTGTGTTCTCACCCGCTTATTCCAAAATGTATAAAAGTGCAGACACAATGAGGCACAGCCCACTTGGGATTGCCACAAAATAGTGTTAGATTGCAAGCAAAAAAGTAGTAAAGATGGGAAAGTGAGAAAGCTGGCTAAGTTTTTCATTGGTGTTTTTTTGTTAAGGGCCACATACCCAATTATTAGAGCACATTCTTTTTCTTAACCAAAATAGTGCTATCAGTACAGATAGTAGAGTAGATGCTGCTGCATTACTATAACAGTTCTTCTACCACAATAATAAAATGCTCATAAGCTATTTCAGTAGAAATGGTTTTATACCCGTTCACCTATATCCACTCTAGACCCTGTACCTTTTTTAACCTTACCAAGTTCAAGGTGATATAGTTAAACTGATGCAAACATCACATGTAAACAAACCTTTTAAATTCCGTAGGTGAAAACATGACTCACCAACTTCAATTTGACCAGGAATACCCAGCTGTGCTCTTTTCCCATTCATCAGATAGGATTAACAGTGTTTACTTACCTCATAGCAGTTCAGGGAAGATTAATTATTGTCTGTCTGTTTTCAATCTTTCAAGGATGAAAAGTGCTACACAGATACTAACCACCACAAAAGAAGCTGTAATGACCTACAGAACCAGGTACTGCTTAGTTATATGATGCTTTCCACTGGAACTGGCTGTTCATAGGCATTAATCCCGTCCTGAAATATAGGAAGTGAATACTTTCCAAAGTTGAGGGGATTTTTAGGTCTGAACAAAAAGAATTGCAATGCTACTCAGTGTGTGATGGGCAAAAAAAAAAGCGCTTATAAAATCATTAATTGTGTCTCTTCCAAGGTGCAACGGTAATTTTGTGAGAAGACAAGCTGCATTCTCTTGCCTTCTCGCAAAGGAACTCCAAGGGCTGCCCCATGTTAAACATTTGTTACCACGCATTGGGCAGGACTTTGCCTTCCCACTGAGAAGCAGTGAGTGCTTCCCCTGTGACTTACAGCAATGATTATTATAGAGCACAAATACCATCGTTGAGAAATCTGGTCCCCTATGATGGTATACAACCTTGGGCAACTTTCTTTTTTTTATCACTCTGCAGTGGACATATCTTTATTTTCCCTTTATTGGGATTTCCCTGTCACATGTATGTTTTCCAATATTTTTACATGACTTAGAAGCAAGGGTCCTATTGATGTACAGTCGGTTTTACACAACAGTGCCACCAAAATAATCTAGGAATTATACTCCATAATACTGTAAATCATCTGTTTCATTTTCCCAGAAGTTTTACAATAAACCGGCCTGAAAACAAAAATTACATATGCCTCAGATCTGGCCTTGAAAATGCCATTATACATGAACACACATTGTGCTAATAATAAAGTACAAAGGATACAGATAGGATATCAGCAAATTAGTAACCTGTGTCAGAAGAAAAGCAAAGAGCTTGAGAATATATTTTTTTTCCTAGTTTTCTTCTTATTTTTGAAAAGTGAAAGCATGTGTGACAGGATGTGAGGTTTCCCATGAAACTACAGAAGTAGATCACCAAAGCAAATGTTACATAAAGGAAAAAGATGTTCCTGAACAACAGTTTACAGAAGGAGCAGTTGTATATTGTCTGACTCTGACTTTCTTCTGCTACTGAGCAGATTTCTGCTGATACTTAGATTTATAGTTCACTGTTAATTATTTAAAATATATTTGTTTGTCTTCCGGAACAGTCTATTGCTCCTTTGCTACTGTTCTATTACAAAGGAAAAAAAATGTTTCAATTTTTTGTTATTACTTTTTTGTCTTACTAAATTCGGGGAAAAATTTACAGAAATTTTTCTCAACATGCTTTTAATAACCATTCCATGCAGCATTAATTTCTTTCAATTTTTCATTTAAAACTGCTTTTATTAGTTAAGCTCTGCTGCCATTACCTTGCTTAGGGATTTATCCACTATTCTCAGTGTTTAATTCCTACTAATGCCAATTAATAAGAACCAATTAAAAAAACCTACATAATTGTTTATAACTTTCATTTTTCACAGAAATTATTTGAGTAAAATATTTGGTATTTTTACAGAGATAGAAATACAGTTCCATTAAAACTATGTCAACACCAGAAGATTTAGATATGTATTTTTTTCCCCATTTCTTCCTATATTGAGTATATACAACCTATTGAGAATGGGGATGCACAAAAAATCAATGAGGTTGGATTGACCATGGCTTTCACTGGCATCCGTTGAGGTACAAATTGTGCTTTTCAGATCTGGAGATATAATAAAACCTGTAATATTAATAGTTTTGGCGTGTTCTCAAAGAAGCAAGACCAAAGCCCTAGTGAAATTTGAATTTCCTTGAATTCTGAGACAAGATTCAAGCAAGACGGGCCTGGATTTCAGCACGCTTCTTTTTAAGCTATCATGAAAAAAGGGTACATTCTGCTCACACATGATACCACCCCAAAGTGAAATTCTGAATCTATCAAAAAAGGCTTCTAGAAACTGACAAAATATCTAGCTATGGTATCTGATACTTGACAGCTTTATAGAGGGATTTAATTGTCAGTTTGACTTCTGCAAAAATAGCCTGTGTTTGGACTCATCTGAGTAGTAGAGAGCAGGTGTTACTTGTACAAAGAACTTCCTCTGATGCTCTTCTATATGCGCTGTTAGACATATTCATAAATAAGCACACTGAAATGTATTAAAAATTTCATATGTTTCTAACAGTCTCCCCTTCATATTACTACACAGTTTTAATTTTATCCTCTCTCTGAAATAGATTGCAAGACATTCAGATTTTATCAGAAATGTTATTCCTATCTGTTATAAACTCTTACATGATACATTTATTTTATATATATATAAATGTATTTCATAACACAGATGTTATATTTTATACTGAATCTAGCGGAGAACAAGATAAAGATTGTGTGAAAGTTAATTTTTAGTGTTCGGTTTAGGTTTTATTTTTCCCCTTTAGGTGTCATAAAACACCACTTATATTTATGTTATTCCTTACAGAACCTACTATGTTTTTTTAAACAAATGGAAACAATACTATATTCTGAATATATGTCGTACAATACTTTTTTGACACGTGTCTGTATCCACCTTAAAATGCCATGTATGACTGGACATATATGCACATATATTCTGGACATGGCCTGAATTTTCCTTCTTACAATTTTCTACAGTTTTACTGAATTTTTTGAATTAGTATTTCTATTAGAACCTGATTTTTTGGCAGTTTTTTTTTTTTTTTTTTTTTTCTGAAAAAAACTTTAGGTGGCAGAGAAAATTGGTGTAATTTACTCTTTTTGTCACAGAGGAATTAAACTGAAAATGCAGGACTAGTATGTTATTAAATGATAAGTGTTTATAAATGTGGACATCAATCCCAGTTTGCAGGATAGGTTCTTACTTTTATTATTTCAATAGGGTTGATAAATAGTCTACACAAATTTATTGTAAAGCTCCAAAGGTTTGGTTATGAAGCACTGTATTTCAGGGTCTGATTTATCTTAAAAATGCACAGAACTCAGTGTAGTGCTGATTCTAATCAAACATTTCTCTAAAACTCATTTGAGCATCAGTATGCTTTTTATTCAGAGTAGCTGAAAATCTGTCTCAAACTTGTAGCAGTATGCTGGAGTGGCTCAAGGCATGAACCAGTGCCATGGTATCAATCCACATTTTCAGCTCTTTTCCTCAGGTTTACAATATTCTGGTTTAAATGGATGTATAGTTGTTCTCCACAATTTCATGTCAGTGATTTTTAATAACTGCACTTAATGAAAAAGCAGAAAAAACCAGAAATATTTTGCTGTGTAAAAATATAAGATAATAAAATGTAAATTAGACTGTACAGGCATGGTAGACTGTTGTTAAAATTGAAAATTAGTTCTTAACACCCCTTCATCATATTTTTTTTTATTTTCTAGCTATTCATTGAAGATGTATAGTTTTACTAAAATCCAGTATTATTAAACAAAAGCTTGAATTCAGTTTGTTCATTTATGCAGAGAAAGAGCAAAAGGATTCTTTAAAAATACAGTTATTGGCTTTTATGTGTTAATGTTTTGATGGAAATATGTGTACAAATAAGGTGTTTCAGGTATGCAAGAGGGTAAAAAGTACACTATAAGCTGGACCTCTACCAAGTAAAGTGAGACCAGTGTCCCATTCCTAGTTAGTTCTGTCTCCCTTCAGAATATACTACAGACTTTTATCTTCCAATCTGGCAAATAAAACCAGTGGAAATAAACTAAAACAATAGATCTATAACTGTTCATAGAATCCATGAATTTGTCTTGAATAGGTATTCCTGAACAGAAAATTGCAGCATATATATAAGCCTGGGGGGTTGTGTTTATTAACATCAGCCATAAGATTATAAAAGTATGTTTTCACTCTTTGTTTTTACCATAGTTTGTTTCTATGCAAATATATTTTATTCTTAAGTATGCATTTTGATTTCTTTGTGTCTTCTCTATGTTAAGATTTATTTTGGGAAATAATAAATATGTATATATATAAAGGATATTTGGAGAACAAAACATTTTCAGAAAGGATATTCAAGAACAAGAAGATTTGCAGTTATTCTTCATCTCATTCTGTGGATCTTAAAATTTTATGTTTTCAAATTAGAAGATGCTGAAAGCAGATGTAGGTGAAATTGAGAATCTGGTTTGTACTAAATCGTAAAAAAATAAAGAGCACATCTTTTGATATGAATCTGCCTTTTTAATAAAAGAATGAAATTTCTGTTCACGTTCTTGAATCCGCTTATTCAAATATCTTGTATTTTTAGTCAGAACCCACCAAACTTTGCTGTTCTTAATCTAACCGCTTTCAGAAAATGTAATTATAAATATTTACACCATTCTGGTAACTATTTCACATGTATTTCAAGAGCCAAATTACATGAATTTTAACATCTTCCAATTAACTGAAGAAGTTCAGTAATAGCCAGCTTAATCTCCTTTTTTTTTTTTTTCCTTTTTTTTTTTTTTTCTCAAGTGAAGCCACCTGGTCGGTTTTTTTTCACTGTTATTTGTAAATCAATATTTGAAAGGTTTGGCAAGAAGCATGATAATAATAATATGAAAAATATGTTGCCAAGGAAAATGAGATAATACCTAAAGTTATTAAGAATAAATCTGTGTCAAAAAATCTATCATATTATTAACAAAATATGACATATTCAGAAATCATCAACAGGCAATGACCAAGTGTTTATATTCTCTAGATTTTGTTTCACTTATCACAATAATTTGTTTCTTTGCCCTGTAGCCATTGGTTATGTATTTGAAAACCAAAGTAAGAGAAAAGCCAGATTAATGTCAAAGAGATGCTTTCCAAAGCATCTCCATCTTTTTAGATGAAGAAAATACACAAGAGCACAGACAAGTGCTTTCTATTAACCGATCATCTGAACAGCTGAACTAGATGTTCAGTAAGGCTTCATGTCTAACAGAATACCTGTTTGTCTCCTAACTTTCTGTGAAAGCACTTCCTGACTTCACACTTCTGAAAGGTCTTTTTTTATATATTTTTTTTTCCCATAGTTTTTTTCCAATTAAATTTCCAAAGCTTTATTTTTATTTTTGGAGAAGTAAACGAGAAAAGTAAGGAATCCCTTTAAGGTGGTCAATTTCTCATCTAACAAAAGATGGGCAGGCAGGAAAAGAGGTGCAAATAATTAAGTGGTTTTCAAAACAACATAATCAAACTTTGCATATAAGGTTAACATATAGCCCTGAAATATAAATACAATTATGTGTGTTCAGGGCAGGCATACCAGAAACCTTCCCTTACTATACTTTGTCAGAGGTTATGAAGAACTCTGTAGTATAGTCAGGGATTATGTGCAGAGAAGATGTGTCCTATACATATGTGGAGATGGACATTGCTTTCCCCAAACCTTTGAAGCCTTCTGCCAATTTCCTGATATTTTTTGCAACAGGCATACTTTGGCTGCAGTTTTGAGTTTGTTGCCAGCTTTCTGAACGCACTCGGTACACCAGCTGTAGGCCAGGCACGTGGTGGAACTAAACTGTGAGATTTTTCTAAGCTAATCCTTAAATTAAGACCTCTGCTATAGCAAAGCATAAAGATGAAAACTACTGAATCATGTCAGGTTCAGACCTAAAAACCTCTAGCTGATTTCCTTTATCCGGTTGAAAACCATACCTGGCCCTTGAAAAAACAGAGCAGCAATAATGCATCCAGCCCTCCAGCTTTCTGCAGACCCTGTCAAAACACACATTTGAAAGCAAGGGTAACATTATCTCTGTGACAAAAAAAAAAACCCCAAAAACAATAACAAAAATGTTCTCCTTTTCCCCACAGATCAAAACAGTGAGGGAAAAATTTTTTAACTTAGGAAATAAACATTGGACTTCATTTGCAGCATCCCCACATACTTGTAATTGCTAATAAAAGATGGAAATTATGTGGGCAGATAACTTCAGGGATATAACTATAAAAATGACTGAAGCTGGAGATGCTTAAGACTGGAAAGGAAGCCACCCTCAGAGATAACTATAGAACTGGGAAACTCCTGGTTATAGGATAAGTGCTTATGTCTCTCATTTTTCATTTCCCTGCTGTCCCTCTGTTGTGTCCCCCAGAACACTATATTCCTTTCAGCCTCACAGGATTTCGAACAGTTAAAAGAGAGAAAGTAGAGAAAGAAGAAAAATTTATATTTTCAAGATTCAAATGAAGTATTTTATCTCCAAACCTAAATTAACTATAGTCTTCCTTCTGTGCAATTATTTTAAAAAGAACAAAACCACCACCAAAAAAAAAATACCACTAAACATTTAGTCATACCCAACTGAGGGTATTAACTTTTGGAACCTTTTTAAAGCTGTTTTGCTAGCTTCATAGAAAAGTATACAGCATGCACTGCATTGTCCTAGTCTAATCAAATATAATTTCATTAAAAAGTTGCTGCATAGGTGTTTTTTTCCACTAGACTACACACAGTATTTTAAGTTATCTTTCACTTTTTCCCTTTGGACTTTAATGCTTACAAATGGAGTTTCATGCTTCATGAAACAAAGACTCTCAGGCTGCTTAGTCAACCACAAGCAACAAGACAGGAAGATGCCAATCTGGGGTGGAATCTGAAATCCCAGACAAAACCACATGAAGGTGGGAGTCTGCTTACAATACTTCCAGTGCCCACTCCACAGGGGAGAGAAATAACAACTTGTACGACTTCATTGTGGGATTCTGTATAGTTGTGCGAGTCACTGGCTCTGTATGTCGTGAAGACCCAGCTCCTGGAGTCATGCTACTATAGAAAAGATTGGTTCTTTCACATTCTTTTCAGGTAGCTTATTATTCTTTTTCAGATATTCTATGATTTTGAGAACAGGTTTTGCTATTTCTTGTGTTTAGCAAAACAGTATTTACCCTGGATGTGTACTCTTATCCACAATGACTAAAAGTTTAGTCCAGAGATGACTCCCTTTGAGACGATAACAAAGAGGGCTCCTAAGAATAACATGAATGAAAAAAATTATTTCTGCCCCACTAAGCAGACCATCACAGACCCAGAGGGCAGTGTGCACAATTGCTACGTTGACTCACTGAAAAGCAAAAGAACTCATATTGTCTTGAGGGAACAAACCTCTAGTCTCCCAACATACACATAACACATGCTCACCCCTTTCCTATTCAATCCAGTTCACTGCCTCATTTTTTCCTGGAATGAATATTGAGTAGCAACTTGATTTGCGTGTTTTGTTTCCTGTTAAACTAAAATAATGAAAAAAATCCTCTGAACTCATTCAGATAGAGGAAAAAAATAAACTCCCTCTCACACCATTAAAAGTCTTGAATTAATAGTATCTTTTAAATATGCAACTGTGTTCCATAGTCAAGCACAGCCTGTACTACTGAATTGCTTGATATGGCCTTACATTAGAGTGATGCTACTGAGATAGTTGAACCCTTGCACTTCTAAACTCATGAGGGACCACCCTGGAGCAAAGCTAACAGGATAAATCAGAAATTACTTCAAAATGAGGAGTAATTAAATTCACAGTGCTGGATAATGTAAGAGAAAGAACTGAGCAATTATGCAGCCAGAGCAAAAATAATTGCTCACACAGATGCAGAGCACAGCAAAGAATTCACCTTAAGATACACAAACCCCAATAAGATCACACAGAAGATGTATTTCTGACATAATGGAGTTGTTTTATACACTGCTGTGAAGGATTCTGTAGGAACTATATCCTATGGGTATACTGTGGGTTGTGCATTTTATAAAAAATCTGTCAATGGGTTGTCTTGACAGTGTTAGTTCTCAACCAAGCACTAGCCTAATGTCTGGTTTCTGGAAAGCAGTTGATAGCTTAGCAATGCTGAGGATAACATATGGACAGGGCACTGCTTAGGCTGTTCTCCACAGATTTCTCCTGGCTGCACCCTACCAGCATAACCATAACTATGTAACCATTCTCTCTCATAAGGGCAATTATTTTTATTTATAGAGACAGTAATATGACAGGAATCAGATTAAACTCTTTTCCATAGTGACATCTTATGTCTATCTTCCTGAGACCCTTAGAGGTCTCCCACTGTTGAATTCATATGGCTGAAATTGCTCTCTTCACAAAGCTCTCAGATAACCCTTTTTATCAGTAGCATTTCCTACCTTTTACTTCTGCCACAGTTTTATGGGTAGCTTAAATTCACCTGTGGACAGCTTCCCCACGACCCTGTATCCTCACATCTTCTGTGTTGACACTTGAAAGCCAATAGTGGTCACAATGTCTGGACCATGTGGCACAGGACTCACCTCAGGTAACATAATTGAGCCCATCCATAACTGTCACATTTGGGCACATCACTGATAGTGATAAAGTTTAATAAATTTTGTTAAGGAAATAAATATATTAATCAAACAACCATCACAGTCCTGCTACTTAAATATACCTGTCTCTATAGCAGTGCAGTACAAAACATGGGTATTAGAAGGATTTTAATCCACTTCTGAGAAAACAGGGATTCTTTCCTGTGCCCAGCACCAAAAAACCCAATTAAACAGGCTTTCACAAACTACAGTGCAAATCTTGCATTAAACGTGACTGATCTTTGTCTTACTTCAATGGTAGAGATTTCTGGAGATTTCAGTAGGAGTCTGCAGCACACATCAAAACATACATATCTACTTGTTTGGATTCACACAGCCTGGCTTAATTCCTATTGAGTGACTAGAAACATTCTGGTTGACTTAAATAGCTTTTTGATCCATACCGGTTTCCTTTGGAGCAGCCAAATTGTGTTGAATGAGAGCTAACCCCCTAAGAGTTATCACTGCATGCATCTATTTCTTTGCTTCATGAAACTTTTTTTTTCTTCCCTGCCAGCACTTTTTGGAATGGTACTAAGAACTCTTTTGCTAATCATAAACCTTAATCTTAAATTCTTTCTATAGCCATCCAATTCCAAAGACAAATAGGTTTTGATTAAAATAATAAGGGACACTTTGTACAAGAAGATCCATTAGAGAAATACTACATATTTACAAATTCCTCAGTGTCTTCTAGTTAACATTATTTTTCTTAATGTTGGGGGCTTTTTTCCCTATCTTTTTTAGCTATTGACTTAACCTACATATTCCTCTCAAACAGAACAGAACATTAGATTATTAAGAGTAATGAATATCTGTCTACTACTTCCACGTGCAAATGCAGTATAAATTGACCCATACTGTAGTAGTCTGTACACTGTGCTGTGCCTATGAAATGAAAATCTACTTTATAAAAATTGGACCTTTTCTATTTTAAAGAATAACTCAAAGAAATCTATTATCAGCACTTGGCTGTTACAAAGCATTACAATCAAGAAATAGATAGGCAAGAAAATTAGTTCCTGTGCTGAACATGGATCAACCTTTGCACTTAGTTTAGTCCGCTTTCTCTCAGTAGAAATGTACCACATTTCAGGGCATTTCATAGTCTTTCATGACATGGAAAGCAACAGAAAATTTTATTCCATCAGATGGTAGCAAAAGAAATAGTTCTAAAATATTATCATTAATGTTGTAATCCCTAAACCAATCCTTCACTTTTCAAATATTACAATAATCATATTGAATAATGTGTTAATATTTTGGCATTAAAATTTTTATCTATTCAGGATTATCTCCCCTTCTAACAGCAAATTTTATAAGTCTATTACAATCTTTCTCTTCCTAAGGTCTTTGACACTAGAATCCTCTAAATAACAAGATTAATACTTTTTAATTAAAAACCTTCAGAAGATTGCAGCATCCTATAGTTGTTGATTATTTGTTCTGTCTAGGCCAAGGTGATGTCACAGTTGTGTCATATTCGATGATATTGCTGTTTTTCATGCAGAATATTGCATCTCCTCCAAAGATGGACAATTCATGTAATGAAAACATGAATTTTGTTACCAGTTCAATTATAATAAGTTTGCTTTTTTTTTTTTTCCCTTTTGTAAATTCTCTGTGAACTTGCAGTTTACTGCAAGCAGACTCATTTCTTTCTTAAGCACTTTTTCCTTTGAGGCAAACATAGTTAAATTGTCTCATCTAGAACTTGTTCATAACTGCATTGCAGTTGGAACTGCAAGGCTGTGTTCACAAAATAGTTGTAGATGGGAGAGGAGGAGATTTCCACTCTCCTGAAAGCATGCAGATATACTTGATGTTCCACATACACAAAAAGCAGCAGCTCCCACTCAAGGAAAAGAATCCTTTAACGGATCCTCTAACAGATCCAAATACCCAGCCACATCCAGACTAGAGGCTTAAATGCTAATCCCTAATATGTAGTGAAGTTTTCCATGTAGAGAAGTTATTTATGAAATTTTATACACTTCTATTTAGACTATTTGAAATTATAATTTCATTTTGAAATAATATTTTTAGAATGTAAGATGATTCCTTTCAACTTCAAATGAAAAAAATCCCTCTATTTTGTATTTTTAGAGTTGGATTTACACTCTACCTTCTTTTTCTTCATTTGTCTGGAAAAATAAAGGAAAATAATGGAGAGTGAACAAATAGCTCTGACATACATATTTTTAAATATTTTTTTAAAAAACTGTTTTCTGGGTTACCCTAGCTGGAAACCAAAAAGCATAGCAAGTAGCTCTTTTTACGTTTTTCCCTTTACCTTGCTCCCTTCAATACTCTTAATTGATGGCAAATTGACTTTTCCAAAAGAATTAAAGCAAAGGGGTGATATCCATAGTGTGGATAGTCATAACATGGCCTGGAATCCCTTATGACAATATTTTAAAATGGGAAAGAACAGGAAACATGACAGTGCACTATGCTCATTGCCATTCCTGGGCAGAATATCTGCCTGACAGCTAAAGTATGTGTGGAAAATAATAGCTGGTAGGAGCTGTCATAAGCTTCTTGGAAGTCATCTACAGTCAAGCATATGACTATGATATTCTGCTAAATTATACTTATGTCTACTAAACTATATATAAAAATATTAATGTTACGGGTACACAAGGCAGACGCAGGTAGAAGTAATGTTGCATTATTTTGCATGTACAAGAATATAAGGGACATTTTATGAAAATTTGGTCCACCAATTGAGAAAGCTTAAACGTAGGCTCTGCTTTCACCTCAAAATTATAAAAAAGTGTGATGTTAAATGCTAGGTTTTATTTGTTTAGATTATAAAATATTAGTCAAGAATAAGGCAAGCCGAACAATAGGCTAGTTTTAGAACTGGTTGATGTTTTTCCACAGAGAAAATTGTTGCTTTTTTTGTATACATATTGTATACTGTAGAGCACAGTTGCTTCTAGAGAATCTCAGATGTGTGTCTCAGTTTGCCAAAGTATGATGAGCCATGCTTTCAGCATATAAAGCATAATTACAAACAATTGCAACCCGTGATACAGAGATGAATGCATCGCAGCTGAGCTACCTACTGTATCTACCAGCAAATGTGTATCAGTCCCCTGTGCCCTTCCAGAGCACAGAAAAGAAAGCCAAAACCCTATAGTCCATTAGCAATACAAATTCAATATATTTCTCCTAATTACTTTTTAATTTCCATCTCATTTATGTATAGTAGCTGCAGAAGGAAAAAGAGTTCTATTCCTTATTCTGCCACTGTCTTTCTTATTTGACCTTAGTCATATTACAAAGTCTCTGTTGCTTAATTGATTCTTCTGCATCATATGCATAATTAAAACTACTTTCCTCTTAGGTTTTAATTGGACTGAACTTGCCTTCTATACTCTGGGAGAATTTTTTTTAAAATGAAGCTCAAATTAATATTATTTTTTACATATCTTATTGTTAATTTACAGTCCTGGGCTCAAAATTCATTCACTAGATTATATAGTATTATCCACTAGCTAAAAATTACATTAAAATTTTCAATTCTTTTTAATACTATCAAAATATTTTTCTCCTTTTGTTCAGCCAATAAAAGAAGGACCCCACAGTCTAAGGAAGAATTTATTTTCTTTCTTTCTTAATATTGCTCTGTAGGACCTTGCCCTACTATTGAAAAAAAAAAAAAGCCTCATTCAGAAGGTTTATGTAAGATAAGTAGGGCTGCAGAATACAGATCAAAATGTACAGAATCTTCCTTGAAATTAAGACAATGGAAATCAATGACCATTATAGGTGTAATTTATATAAAGAAATAATCTTTTTTCGCATAGATTGGACCTTACTTTATTAAACAAACCTACTGAATTCTCTGTGATGACCTATAGACTAAGGAAATAGTCAGTGTCGTGGGGATTTTATTGTTCCTTATTGCACAGTCTTACTCTAAATACAAACAGACAAAATATCCCAAACTACCTGTGATTTGAAAAAAATAGGTAACTATCTATACACTTGATACTAAGTATAGAATATATACATTTAGGTAGATTGCGTGTGCTGTAGTGAATTGTAAGGCAGATGAGTGACTAGCACAGTTATTGTTACTTACACTTAACACCTTACACTGAATTTCACTTTGAAATGCTGAGCCTGCCATTTCTCTTGTGGATAAATTATACCTCATTGTCAGTTATGTGCTTGTGGCAGTGTAGGAGCAGCCTTCAAAGGAAAATATCATTTCAGATGCGCTGTATGTACAACAAAACGTAAATCAAATCTTCTCTCTTAATTCTCTTGGTTTTCCCCCTTGTGGTCCTCTGCAAAGCAGTGGCAGCTCTTGTCAAGTCACCTCTGTCACTCAGCTTTCATCTTTCTGAAAGCAGTCAAAGAATATCCATGAGTGAACTCCAGAAGACTGTTATGCCAACAGGAATGCAATACTGGTGCTGTCTGTTCGTGTGCTTATTTATCAGCTGACAGAACGTTTAATAAATACAGACAGGGTATGCTTTGTAATAAATATGAAGTAATGCATGAAAATAACGCTTGTCAACCGGTCAAAAAGGAGAATTAACACAAGTCTTAATAGCAATTTCACAGATACATGCTCCAACTCATCATCACCATAAAACCTGAGACTATAAGAAAATTTATTCAGAAACAGTAAGATATGTATTTTCAATAACTGTTGAAAAGTCTGTGACAGGATATTGCTGAAAACTGTCCTGTGAAGAATGGACACTGCTCACATGATTTAAAGCTATTCTGAGCTGTGCTGGAATGCCCTTCAGGAATCGGAGGCAATACATCACACCTTCACCAGTTTTCATGCACAACAGAAAGATCACATTCTGCAGACGAGCCACAAACTGAAAATATCCATTTAAGCCCATTAGCAAAAAAAGCCTCTAACAGATAAATTTGTACAAATTTAATCTGATTTTTAAATAGTTATCCTCACCATTGAAAGAGGTACTTAACCTACTTATAATGTATGTCAGTTATCAAAGCAAATAAATATATTTCAGGTAACAGTACTAGTTTTACTTGTCATAATGATATTTATTGTGGTTCCTTTAAGCTTCAATGCATTGTATAGAGCAGAAACTCATGCAATAACCTTGTTGGATCTCACAAACTGTTGAAGTAAAAAGGATTTCTTCCAGCTATTGATACAGAGATTATAGTTACAGTTCAGTAGTTCTGACTCTATCTTGTAGAATTGAATGGAATATATCAGTACAAAACAGGGTGGGTTTGTTGCTATACCACAGACAGATTACTTGCAGCAAACAGTGAGGTTGCATAATAATTCTGGGGACTTAATTTCAGTATGAATTATTTAACAGTACAAGTCTTAATCTTGCATTGCTCAAGACTTTATGGTAAAACTCATGCTCAGTTTGATTTGAGCTACTTGAACATGTTAAGAGTGATAAAGCTGATCTTGCTTACAAGTGAAATCTTTAATGCTGGTAGATTAGTGCAACTGTAGGCTTGATCCGTATAAAGTGCTGAAACTTTCCAGATTCACTTGGGATTAGGAGTCAAACCCTAAGTAAAACCTTTCTGTAAGTGACACTTGTATAGTAACTCAAAACCCAATTAGGCAGTGCTGCTTGAAGGTGTGGCATCTATTGCCAGCATTACCTCTAAATCTATCAGATAAGTTACTTAACCTCTGTATGTGTAATTTCCTTATTCTTTAGAAAAAGGATATCATCATCTCCCAGCCTGTTGAAAGGCTTTCAGATTTGGGAATGAAAGATTCTATGTAGACAAAAAGCAATTGTTAATAATTGCTATCAATTTAAGAGTTTAATTTAACCCAAGTGGAATATCGCCATGTCTGTGTTCCATCGTATCATTGCATGCCCATTAAAACTGTTATATGACCTATTATTGTGATGATTTCAGATCTGTCTAGCGACACAAGTTGAAAATATGAAGGAACTCATTTCCAATGTGTACTGTGGAATTAATTTGCTTAACACCTTTATCTAAATTAGCCTCATAAAATAGCCTTTATCTAAAATAGCCTATACCTTCAAGAGTATATTCAAGCCTGGATATAGACAAATCTATTAAATTTCACTGGTGTTGGAAAACAAGGAGAGTTCTGGCAAGAGTGAAAAGATGTAAAAAAAAAAGCAACCACCACCCTTGAGTGGTTCATTCTTCATATATTTGGCTACTTGCTGAATTCATGTCCATGCAATGCCTGTGGTGCACCCTTGAGATTATGAGATAAATTTTCTAAAAATTAATACTCTTCCTATCTACAAAGAAGACAGAAACCTAAACCCAGTGTTTTCCAAGAACATTTACAATCTGTTTGAAAATTCAGTGGGGAGTCTAGCTTGCAAATATGGTACCTAGGTTTTGGTATGCTGCAAAGGCTGGTGTGCCTGTAGGGACAGGCCATATAGCTGTCTCTTATACCATGGCTGACTTGCACTAAAAGCAGTGTGGTGCTTTCCCAGACAGTTGCTCTCAGAACAATGACATATTCCCTCTCATCAGCACAACTAGGTCATCTGTTCTCCCAGAAGATTGGGATGGACACCATCACAGTGTGCTAAGATGCTTTCAGACATGTCAACATTTGCCTCCTAGACAATGACTGATCCACAATAACAGCAATAGTATAACTGCCCTTGTCAAAAGATTGGGTCACTAATTGATAAGTCAAATATGGCCAGTTGATGCTCCCAATTTTTTTCTCTGCCAGGATGGATATTCTGTTAGACACATGCTACTAATATTCTTTAGAGACATAAATGGTCTCTAAATTTATGGCATAGCCATAAATTGTTATACATGCTCATTCTTTTTTCTCAAGTTAACTGCCTACAGCTCTTTTATCTGTCTTCTAAAGACCCACACAATCCCATGATTAAGATTTGTGGATTTTTGCCCTTAATAGATATGAAGCTGTCTTACTTTAGGGAGAGGCTGTTTTCATCCATATGAAACAGTAGCAACTGTGTCACGCTGTCATCATAAAAATGACCAAGACATTATCTGGATTGTGTCAGTCACCGTGCCATGGTCCTACTGGTGAACTCATGGATGCCTTGTGCATATGAGGAAATCACAAGAGTGGTCCCACTAACGGTGGCTCCCACACTGGGCAATCTGTCAAATCCTTGGGCCAGGTTCATGAGCTTTCTTTTCACTTACCTTGTGTCAAAAAATATGAGCAAAGTGAACAAGGCAGCAAAAATGGTGAGGATGCTGAAGGGCTGAACCAAGATATTGACAAAGGCTGCTAGGGGAGGTCATACAGTTACTGTGTTGTGGATGAATGTGAGAAAGCACTGCTTTGGCTCACAGCAGGGAAAAGTGGGATCCTGGCTTTCCATAGCAATAACAGCTGGCATGCACTGTGAATACAACAGATCTTACAAGTGAAATACAGGACTGTGATGTGGCCACATATGGGTCAGTCAGTCTTGGACGGGTGTCATGAAGACTACGCTCAAGGGCAGCCTGTAGCTATTACACCTCTATAATAACCTGCATGCATAGCCAGAGAAAGCTTGTTGGCACAATATAAAACTAAAATAATTAATTTATTCTTTCTTTTCTGTACCAAAGGCAAGTTGTATCATACTGTCAAACTGTTTGGCATGTGTCACAGAAAAGCACGTGAAGGTGCTTGAATTTCTCTCCCTCTTCTATCCATTTTTAGCAGGTCCCACTGCGGCCTCAGAAATGGACCTTAGGCCTGGAGGTAGTAGAAACATCAGCAGAAGATAATGAGAAGGGCTGCACCTTTGCTGCTGCTTTGTGTGTGCAATGTGCAAGGGCTGCTTTTGTAACAGCTGGAAGGAAACAATTAGCATACCAGAGAGACATGTTACAGTGTCACATCACAAAGTCTTCAGCAACTGAGACCTTAGGCTTCAAATATCCAGACAACTGAACATATTTAAATAGACACTGTCAGGTTGAAATCTTGTTAATCAAGTTGAAATGAGTTAAAGGTAATTTCAGGTAGTCTGTAAGCCCCTGAGTCCTCCAGTAATTTTGTTTTTCACGATAGTCACCACCTCACTTATTCTTTGGCCAGCAGAAACTAGGAACAATAGAAGGAACAGAGCAAAACACAGGACACAAAGGAGATGCAATTTACTGTTTCCCTGATTTAGCTGACAATATTCTATGTTTTCTGATCAGTTTGAGTACAAGAAAGGGAAGCAGCAAAAAGAAAATCAGATATATGAAAATTAGTAAGCAAGAAAATAACTCTTTTTTCAATTTATTGGACTTTGTATTAGATCTTTTATGGTCAACATTTTTAAGCTTTGTTTTTTCCCATTAGCACACATCACCAAAATAGGATTCTCCTTTTCACTTATTTATAAAAGCCAGGAAAAAAATAGAGACATTTTCCCTTTTTCTTTACCATAACTGTCAATTTCTCAAAGTAATCTAAAAACCGTAACCTCACCGACAGAGTGGTAAAACCACATTTTTATCTGATAAGCACCACGTTTGACATCTTCTTTGTAATCACATCAAAGAAACTAGTCTGAGGCTCAACATTTATTTACTAAGCCACATTTATAATTTAAATTATTAATGATATCTTTAATTGTATTAGAGCACAAAAAAACCTCCTACAAGTATGAAAACAAATAAATAGATGGAGTAAAGAGGATCTTTTCTTACAGCCACTGTATTTCCACTTTATTTCTGGCTTTAAAAAACTCTGAGTTCAACTGATATCAGTAAAACCACCTTTCAAAAACTGAGCTTAAAAGTTCCATATACAACAACTGTCCACTTTCATTAGAATGGCTGGAAAAATGCCAAAGAGCATTAAGTAGTTAAGGAGGGCAGGTAATTTGAGATGTCCGTTTCAGTGAAGTAAGCTGTCTTGTGTTGCTAGAGGTTTTCAGAGACTGAGATCAGTAGTACCAGGAAAAGAAATTTTCTTTTTCTTCTTTTTTTTTCTCAAAGATAGAATGATAGTGTCATCCAAACTAGAGCCCAGGAAGGTTGAACAGGGTGAGCAGGAGATGACAAAACATAGATGACACAAGTTGGCCTCGCAGCAATGCCACCCCACTATGCTGAACAGGATAGCCTCTTGAGGTGTCTGGAGATCAGTGGAGGGGCACAGGATACAGCACCTCTTCATTACTGTGGCATGGGCTCCAGCACACATGGAGCAGTCAAGGTGAGGACATGGAGCAGGACAGGAGTGCTGTAGCCATGCTGGAGTTTCTGCACCTGTCACTCAGTGCCTGCCTACTAGCACCTCCAGATGAGTGGGCAGTCATGGTTGGACTGACATCACCAGAATAATTCTTACGTCTTCCTCCTGACTGCCACTCCCCCCTTCTGCATGCTTGAATCCTTTCCTATGGGACAATAACCACCTTCAGAACATGCTTACTATCTGTGCAATTCCTACCTGGCTTCTTTCCTCAGGGTAAAAAGGGTCCTACAAACAGGCACAGTCACTGAAGGAACTGACACTAATGATCCCAGGAACCTTTGCCAGGGACAAATCATAACAAGTGTTTCCTGCCACACCTTCTCTTCTTCCTGCTTTAACCAAACTTTACAAAATTATGAAAAACTCTTTCCCCAAGTTAATGTCAAAGTAAGAGTAACAGGTTAGTAGTCTTATGTACACCTTTTTCCTCAACATCAATAATTACATTTAAAAAACAGAATTCTACATTTTTGTTCTGAAGTTAACAATGACCTCGAACAGAGACCATATATATTATTGATAGATCATCATGTAGTTCACTGACCATGATTTAAAGTTTATTGGGAAAAAAATCCCCAAGGCTATCAAAGCTGAAAAATAAAAGGCTGCTGAAAAAGATCACAAATCAAAACAGCATATAAAATAAGCAGATAGTTAGGGAAAAAAAAGGAAAAACTGGCAGACAGACAGATATTCCATGCAAAGAAGGAACTAGTAGTTGTCTTTTAGCAAGTCGGATTTTAATTCTATCCCAAAGATATCACTGCTCAGGAGAATATGTGAGACAAAGCATCCAAAGAAGGATTTGGGTTTTCATAGTATTTGTTCTTAGGACAGGTAAAAAAAAAAAAAAGAAAAAAAAAAAAGAGGTTAAATTTATTCTCTTTGGAAAACGGAAGACTTTGAGGTGACCTACTTAGCTTCAGTGGTCTTTGTTACTTGGCAACATATGAAATAAGATGGCAAACAGAATAAATGTGTTTAAGAGCCAGCAAATACATTTTTATAGACAAAGGGCTTAAATGATATAGTTACAAAGCAGAAAGGTGAGGTTAAAATAAATCTAAAGGACACAATCTTACTGAGGCATGTGACCTTTTCTGACCAGCAGTCTTTTGTCTCCTTATGATAGGTTTATTAATTGAAATAAAAAAGAAATTTAACATGTGCTGGCTCCAGTAAGTGTGCAGTAAGTGAAATGTTTGGTTTAAGAAAGAAAAATATGCATTTTGCAAAGCATTTTTATCATTAATTCCTACATTTTGTTTTCAGAAGTAACGATGTGGTTACTACTGATTAGAGGTGGGGAGGGAGGCATCTTTAAATGTATTAAGGCTGACAAATCCTTGACTGTTTCAGACCCTGCCTGTTTCCCATCCCAGTTCTCTGCTGTCCACAAATGTCAGTATTCTAATCAAAGGCTTATGAGTACTACTGCTGAGTAACCACTAATGGCATCTAGACACAGAACCATGCTTTAGACCTTTAAAACCTCTCAAAATTGTGTCAAAAGGCTTCACATCCTGTAAGTAAAACTAAGGGAGATTAAAGTGGTTAAATAACAGTAACAATAAAAACTTTTATGGTGGAAGAACAAAGGTGACTGCTCCAATCCTTCTTGACATCTGTCTCTACATTTTGGTGTGTTTCACAGTATTTAATTCTATTAATTGTCATCTGGGGTTACTCTACAAAGCATCACTTCAGAAGACCAAATGAAGATGAACCTCAGTACATTTTATGAAAACAATTATTTTAAAATATTTCCTGTGGGAGGCTCAAGGTGAGAAGAAAGGAAATAATTCTGGAGGCAGGACCTAGTAGTGACTGTGGGCAATGCAATAAAAACCTTTTTCTGCATATAGGAACCAGGAGGATGCTGCTCTCAGCAAGGTCAGAAGGGCTTTTGGGTGCTTTCTCTGGGAATTTACAGCAGAAGGCAACATTGGAGAGCAGATGGTGCAAACCAGAAAGTCATGGTTGTTGCCTGCGATTTAGGAACCTCTGACAAGCATTTGGCTGCTGGCCAATCTGCCTCATTTCCTTATACCTGCTCTGAAAATAGTTACCATGTGCCCCCACTGGCACATCTGCTGGGGAAGGCAGGAAGGGTGAGGGCAAGATCCATATAGATGAGAGTGGTTCCTCGTGAGTTTGGAAGGTACAGACTCAAAAGTGAGAACTACAACGCTTGCATCTAGGTAAACTAATTCTCTGGATGTACAAAAGGTACATGTGTATATATATATATACCTAGAGTTGAAACAACAGTATATTTTGCATTTCTCAGATCCAGTGAAAATTATTTCTTTTTACCTGCAAGGAACCTTTACCTATTCATAATCCTAAACAAATGTGACTAGCTTTCAACAAAATGTATTCTCTTATTTTGTAACTTCCTAGTGGAAGGAGAGACAATTGAAACTATAATTCAGTGAAAACACTAAGGTTGTTAGGTAAGATTTGATCAAATTAAGCAAATTAAAAGCCATTGCAACATTCAATTTAGTAGAAAATTACATTAAAATGCACAGTTATACAAATGTTAAGTTCTAATGTTTTTATTTAACTCTTTTAGCAATAACTGTTGAGGAGAACAGTTACTTGGAAAAACTGCTACCAGAGTATAATATGAAACAACATGGAGAGATGCTACACCATTGAAATAAAAAATGCCAGCAGAAAAATTAAATCATCAAATTCTATCCTTAGCTTCCTTTTACCTCCAAATCATACCAGATTGGTCTGTGATTTTTTGACTGTTTAAAGCAGATTGCCAATGAAGGAAATGTAGTGAGGAAGATGCAATACTCTGCTGTCCTGTTACAAGGGAACAGAGAACTGGCAAACCATGACTGCTGTCTTATTGATCAACAATCCAAAAGATGAGAGAAAGTATGCAGTGCAATGCTTTTTAAAAACAAACAAACAAGCAAACAAACCAAACACAACCAGGAGATACATGCTAATCTCAGTTATTTTAGCTTTGATATCCAAAAGTCAGACTGCTCAAGATTTGGACATACTGTTCCTCTCCCATTTCAAAACTCAAATAGAAACATATTTTGCTTACAATGAACTGTAATTGCCTGAATTTTTCAAAGGACCCTTGAGTCAGCTAGATAATAGGGGTTTAGCTCTATTCAGCAAATATAAGCAGAAAATACACATCCATAGAGAAGCATAACACAGCTCTCACTGGCTCAGACAACAGCAATGCTCCTTTGCTAAATGTCCAAGCTTTTATTCCATGAGGGTCTTGCTTTAAATCTCTCCATGGTAATAGGAGAGATTAGATACTCAGCTGAAGAAAATCATCATGGCTTCATGGATTTTAGTGAAGATAATATACAGTAGCTAAGAATCTGTACCCCTTATGTTAGAAATAACCCATGGTCCAAGGAATTCTCCTTTCTCCATAAATGTCCATGCTAATGAAATATGGCACCTGTGCTGTAAGTGTAAACTGTAACTTGAATGGCTTTTTTTTTTTTCCAGTGTAATTCAGATTCATTTTTAGCACACTATTTGTGATAAATATCTTAACTTTTATGCATTGCAAGAGGTTGTGTTTTATCCCCAAACATGATGGTATTTATGATAAAAATGTAAAAAAGACAAAAGGTTGAGATGGATCTTAATTCCCTGAAGGGTGAATTTGTAGATCAGTAGTAGAAAGCTATGGCAAGAATTGATAGAGCTATGCTGAAAAATCTGATAGATATGAATCATGCTGTCTACCTACTAACACACCCAAACTTAAATGTCAAGAGCATTTTATATTACGTTTGGATGCTATGTTTTCATCTTAAAACACTACAAATGTATCTTCTAGCTCACAGGACTTACAATTAGAAGCGAACATGCATTATGTCCCTCCTCTCATGCATTTCCTGGCTACCAGGAATGATGTTTTCTTGCACTGCATTGTAAGCTTGTCTGTATCCATTCATGTAGAGGTACCTACATACTGCCAAAACAATAACAATGAAGAAAACCAACCCCAACTTTCCAGGAATACTTACCTGTACCTATTTTTGTCTTGGAAAAAGGGCAGAGAAAACATTTGTATTAACAAGGTTGCCAACCTAAGCAAAAAAAGTTTCACACCATTTCCTTCCCTTTCTCCTTTCCCTCCCAACACCTGCCACTGCATCTTCACATCACTTCATTGCTAATAGTTCCTCCTCGCTGCTGTACTGCTCACCAATTCAGAGGTATATCATCCTTTACTCTAGAGCTCAAGCTCAAGCTAAGAAACATGGCAGAATTTATTGGCTTGTTTCCCATCCCACCTACTGTACATCCTCCCAAAAATTATACATCTTTTTTGAGAAATTCCAATGGTGAACAAACAACAGCAAAACAAATTTTATAAACATATGATTCTAATGTGTCAGGAAAAATCTTTGTTCTAGTAGGAACTTCCCATTCCCAATCAACATCACTTCTTTATAGGGGAGAAGGGGAAAGGAAAGGAGAGTAACAGTCGGCTTTTAAACTGTGGTGTTGTCAACCAAGTCTTTGAAGGTGCATGGGCCTCTCTTTCTAGATAGAGGGATATATATTAGTGATACCTACAGGAAACTGAGTGTCATTTTCCTTAATGAGACATACAATTGAAGACATACAAATATATACAGGATAATTCTATTACTGACTGTGGAAACAGCAAGTGTTTGGGGGAAAAGATCTTTTAAAAAAGCGCATGGAAATATACCTAAAAAATTCACAGATTTATATGTACTGGAAACATAAATTATTTACTTAATGTAAGCTATTCACTACTTTTTTATTTCTAATAAGAAAAAAATGTTATCCAATAGAATGTATCTTGAGAAAAAATATATCCCCTACAAGACAGAGAAACTTAAGTTTCAAGGACTGTAATAGCCGTGAATAATAAATACTTCTACAATCACATGCAGGAAAACAGAATCCAGTTATTTACAGTGGGAAATGAAAAGTGAATTGTCATCTGAAAAGATTGAGTTAAATCTTTATTCTCTCCATTTCTCCGTATGGAAAATACCACCCAAAAAATTAACTCAAAAAATTATGAAAAAACATTGCAACATTTTTCACAGAGGTTAATACTTCTTATCAGCAGATTTTATTTTTTTTTTTATAGTTTCATCATCTTTAATCCTACATGCATTGCTGCTTTAACCCTGTTGGGGCATGATGGGGGAATGGACAAGATCTACTTTTTTAAAATAGGGTTTCAAAAGTCTTGGTGTTTTAGTACCTTCTCTGCTCTTGCTATGCTCTCACAGTAACAAGAGTAAATAAATCACACATGACCAGAGCCCTGCACCCGCATCCTCCTGAAGGAACTTGGAGCTGTATCCATTAATCATATGATTTCCAATTCTGGTGCAGGTAGTGTTTGGCAGGTGCATGCCAGCACAGTAAAAGTATTTGGCCAGGAAGCTACACTTGAAAATTAGATGATTTTTAGACCCATGTTTCTCTAGACTGTTTAGGCCTCTGACGTTAAAAATAAATAAAAGTCTGATAACAAGTTAACAGGAAAAAGAAGGATGTTCCTCCTGACTGAAATTACTTCCATGAGCACTCATTGCTCCCCCTCTATTCTCTAGTCCAAGAAAAAGTAGAAGCCAGTGACAGAAAACAGAAAGCCAGAGAAAAATGTTCTTTGTAGAATCATTTCTGCCACACCCCAAATTTCCACCTTGACTCTGTGTGCTAGAAAAGCTTCATGGAGAAAAAATGTTAACCATCCACCAAGATCTATACAGAATACATGGCTGGATGGAAATCTGTGAAACAGGTACTTCACCTGTTTGTCCCTACATCCTAAACAGTTCCAAAATATTCCTAAACATGTCCACTGATGGAGGCTTCCAAATCTGGGCATACCTCAATTCTCCAAGTGTCTTTTGTTAGGAATTATGATCTGCAACACACAGGCTGGAATTTAAGTTCACCATTTTTTGTCCTTCATGCTGACAAGGCAGGGAAGATATTTATTCCATCTTTGAACAATCCCTTGTGTATACTGTGCTGACCTCTCTCCTTTGCCCAGTTTCCCAAGTGCTCGCTGCTTTGTTTTTTCCAAGTCTGTGACATCACTAGTTTGTTCATGCATTTCTTCCACATCTGCATTGTCCTCATTCAGATCAACAGCCATAATAAAAATTATTAATATATTATTAAGGCACATATTAAATTAATGCAAAGAGATCGCAAACAAGTTCAAGACCTCTGCCTTGCTATGGTTTGCACAAGAACTCAGTAATAGGCTATCAATATTTCCAGCTGCTTAAGATGCAGTAGGTTAGGTGAGGTACTATAGACCAGGAACCAGGGCACATCTTTCTATCTCTACCAGCAAATTTCCAGTAGATACATTATTTCAGAACTGCACTTTCACAGAGATGTATCTAGATATTTTTTACTTTTTTTTTTAAAAAAAATGTTTTTAGAGATAGAGCTGAAAAGATATCATTTTCATATCCAAAAGGTGAGGTTATTTTATATACAGGAAGCTATGTGATTACTGTTCCACTGAGTGTGACTGTATCATCTTTGGTAGCTTTACTGGACTTCAGTCTTGAGTTCCCAGAACCAAGTCCTCCAGGAATTTGCATCTACAATGCCTGCAGGGCATAGTTTGAATGTGAGACTGTCCTCTTCTGAGCCTGCAAAGCTAGCTGGCTTGCTTCAGGTAGGGTATGGGTATGTATTCACTGGAACATATTATATGAATAATCAAAGACTATGAACTGATAACTCATCGTAAAATGTATTATGGCATTTGGACAGCTGAACCTGTTCAGAGTAGTCCTGACTTAGAATAACATGTTTATTAAATCCATAAAGCTGATGTGGCAGTCATTCCTCCCCCCTCCTCACCCCATTAGTAATTTATCCAGCAGAAGACCTTGACAGGTCAAAAGCCGTCTCAACAGTGGATGAATGAAAGAAAAAGAGGATGTACCTATTTCAACAACACTGCTTCATGTAGTTCAGGTATTTGGTAAATCTTACGTAGTGGTAATAGGAAAGATGAAACATTGCTTCTTTTTAAATGTGGAGAGTCAGGACAAACCACAAATCTTCATGCACCTGCCTTACTGAGGAATTCCTGATACTTTGATTGCAACTGAATCCTTCATTTCCCTCAAGGATGTTTGAGTACTTTAGTGACACCAGTATCCCATAAACCTGGGAGAACTCTTGCCTAATTTCCAGACAGCACTGGTTCTTACCAGTATAGATAAAGCTTCAAGTAGACATCTGACTTTTAAAAACATATCTGAAGCCTTCAAATATCCTAAAGTACTTAAACACTACGTTTGTTAATGTTAGGAATAGCCATTGATAACACTTACATAAAATCTATTGCCGATGAGGATTTGTGATGTTCCTCATACCACATAACACTGGTAAAAGTGACATTCACATCCCAAATCACACAAGACAAATCATATGAATTATTATTGAATAAACTTCAAGATTTGTACTTAAAACAAAGTGTCAGTTTGCAGAGTAAGTCAGGTGGAGAGGGAGAAGACTAAAAAACTATCCCAAAACTCATGCAATCTACACTTGTTCTCTAAGGGAAAAAAAAATTAAATTGAATTAAATTGTAAGACTACATTGACAACTGTAGTCCAAGTAATATGCCAATGTTATATGAAGACCCCATAATCTTGTCTTTAAAAATGAAACTATAAAAAGGAGGGGAAATGAACTTTCCTGAAGAGTGCACTCTCAAGTAAACAAACACTTTTTTTTTTTTTTTTTTTTATGACATCGCTGTTAATCTAGAGTAATCTGCTAGGGGAAAACAAAACAAAAAAGGTAATCGAATTTTATATTTGATATGTTTCTTCTGCAGTAAGCTGTCATTACAGTTAATTACAAGCACTAAATGGAAGATAGGACTGAGTCTGTTTTGCAATTTTGACTACAGAATTAGCATTTATATTTGATTCAATGTAAATGATTTTTCATTTTCAGTATATGCACTTCACTTTGAAGCTTTATTCATTTGCGTATTGCCGATGAATCAGGTTGTGAACTAAGTAGCAATGGCTCAAGAGGCTATATCCTACTGCCATCTCAAAGTAGTTGCTGATCAGAAGGTTAGGTAGCTTATTCACATAATGAGGTTTTCTTTTAGTCTTGTTCAGAAAATCGTAACCTACCTGGTTAATTTTTACTGGGAAAATTCAGGTTTAAGTCTCCACTTTAAAGAAAGCAAGCTGACAACTGAAATCTCAGTTTATCAGGAGCACAAAGCCTTTGATGATTGACTGAGTTACTAAGCGAGTCCTCTACTTCGTCTTTCCTATGAGAGCAGTTTCACTTTTTATAAGCAATTAATCGTTGGAGGAGAGAAACAAAGTAACTAGTGGCTCTTACAAGCAAAATTTTTTCTTCCTCATCTCCAACTACATCCCTTCTTTGCTTCAGACCTCTGACCTCTCTGGTGTTATACGTGACCGGTCTCCGTGGATGTATATATGGAGACAATTAAATCTCAGGACTCTTGAATAGTGGGGGTGTATCACAGTAGCTATAGTAAGAAGAGGCTGGATGTCTTCCAATGTATATTTAAAATGCTGACAGTGGTAGTGTGTGCTACTTATCTCAAGATGCATAAATGACTCAGGGAAGAAAAATGTATTTTCAGAGGCATTTGCAGAAGTACCTTACCCAAAACTCAGAATCTGAATTCCCCCGATGTTTGGAATATGCAGAATCTGACTTTAGATCTTAATTTTGCTCAGTGGTTTACAAGCATCACCGATTTTAAGTTTCAGGTTTGGGTTCTGAATAAATGTTTTTAACTGTAAGCCATCATTTCTCCTTTCAACATACATATCAGTTCTTAGCAGGCCCTGCAGCGCTAAGTTAAATGCAATTGTGCCTTATATGTAGAAGTTATCTTTGGTTTTAAAGAATACTAGATGAGGAGGGCAAACAAGCTCCCATTCCTCTCAGGTGCTGCTGAATCTAGATATCCTTGGTAATAGCTATGTCTAATTATGTGTTACTGCCTAATCCAACAAGCTGCCCTCATAAGCGCTTCTGGCAGTAGCTTTGTTATTAATTTATATGTTAATTTTCCAGTGATGTTGAAAATTGTAACCAAAATTTTCTTACAGTATATTTCCTTGAGCAAGCTTCTAATTTTAGATTCTGTGACTTCATTAAACTTTCAATTTACTGTAATCCTATGTCAGACTTGATCCAAACCCATCAAAGTCAATGCATACCTTTATTGTGATGTACATAAGCACACACACGTATTCAGGAAGAATTTTACTATTGGTATTTACTTACTGACAGTGATATAAATATGATAAGAAGTTTTTGCAGCTGCTAGTACTTTACCTTCAATTGATATTTGTCCCAAATTTGAGATTCCTAACCACATTTTTTCTCTGATTCTTAACATGTCACGGCTATTTGGAATAATATTTCATAAGAATCAAACAGAAAAAAATTATCATTTTTAGAAGTCCAACATTGTCTGCCTTACTATTCAATTTAGTATTGAAGTCTATATTTTTAAGTTTTGTCTGTAACTCAACTTTACATTCTAACTTTGACCTGTTTTCTTAATTAAAATCTAAGGGCTCATACGGGAGTATGGAAAGAAAGACAGAGGCAAGCGACAAAATATAAACATATTAATTATGAGGATGCTGTCATATAGAAAAGTTGGGGCTGAAGAGACAATTTCAGTGCTAATTTAGGCTGCCTTTGGACTACTTTTTACTTCTTATGGAATACTAAGCAAGGATTAATTTTTTAGTCTCAGGTGTTTTCTACAGGATGTTCATTGATATTATAGGGCCAGGCATTGATAGGTCTTTCTCCTCCCACATGTATTCTTGCACATGTTTAGTGTAACATTTTCATTATTTCACATAAAATGTAATTTCTCTATGTATGTCAGCTGTCAGCTTTTTATTATGAACTCTGATTTTTGAAGGTTTATAATCATAAGTAATTTTAAAATCTATTCTAAATGTAGTGTTGAAATATAATGTATAGAATTTAATCACAGAAATATTTTCTTGTGAAATTTCAAAACACCTCTCTAGCCATTGTACTTAAAAGCCCATATGGTCATATCCAGTGGGCACAAAGAACCTCAAATTGTCAAGTACAAGTACATATTCCTGAGCAGGTATATATTAGTGCAATAAGACTTTCCCTGTGAAATTGGGCAATGTCTTTTTAATACTAATACACAATACAAACTTGATTTCAACATGGTGTCAGAAAATGTAGTGCTGGCATCCAACTTTTAAAGGGAAGCTCTGGCTTTTGAGTCCAGAGGTCCTTCCTCAACCAATGCAGAAGTCAAACACAAACACTTTGAGAAAATATGATGGTGAACCAATGATCTACCTGAGCCTGCAACATCTCTGAAATTCTCCCCTGAAAGGAAAAAAATACACAAAGAAATCATTCTCTTATTCAGATTCAACTCAATGGAAAGTTAACAGTCTAGGGAGCTTAAACACCACTGTGCTTTCACTTCCTCTGACAGAAACCTTCTCTGACCTACCTGCTAAAAGGTGCCTTTGTGCTACATCCTGGCCACGGCATGGCCTTCCCTACAGATGCTGCTCTTCTGCTCTGTCTTCTATTCCAACTGTTGGCACACCTAGCTCTCTATAGAAAGAAAAATAATAGGCTCAAGCAATCTTTAATCCTAAATGCTGAGGAGGTCACTTTTAAATACTTTGAGGATGTGTCTGTAGTTAGAGAATTATGAAATCCTAACCACAAAATAATACATAGCTGAAATCTAGTCTATTTTCCATATAAAATAAAGAAAAAAAAAAACCAAAATTTAAAAACTTTCAATTTAATACGTGAGCCTGTCTCCATCATTTTGTCTGCCTGTCACATTTAAGGCTTGATTTTTCTTTTTTTAGTGCTTTTTCTTTCCATTTATTTGATTGTAAGTAAGTATTTAACAGTAAATTGTGTAGTCAACCATGGATCAATGTCACCAGGCAAAAGCTTATTATATTAAATATTACAAACTGTGCAGAAGGGACAGTTAATAAGCAATATCTTGCATATGATCATCACAAAACAGATGTATGAAAGAACAATACTATACCAAAAGTGGTCAGAGAATAATGGCCATTTTTCTGTAAAAGAAGCAGTATCTTCTTTCATGTGGCACCTTCTTCTGTCACTTAGTACAGCACACTGCTCAGTATTGCCAACAGGTTTCCATTAAGGAATTAATATTTGCTGTCAAAGCTGTGGTTCCACAAGTCCCTTCCCACCTCCACAGAGCCTCCTGCTACAGATTCCTGATGGCAGGTGAGACAAGGAAAGGAAATAGTAATGTCCTAAAAACCAAAATGGTGAGTGGGAAACAGAAAGAGAAGGTTTAGCGGAAACATGAAGCTTCCCAAAACTCCTTTTACTGTGGCTCCCCAAAAGAGTACTTTGAGGGTTACATTGAACCAAGACCAGAATATCAGAAAGAAACATCAGTTGTTCAACCCTGGCCTCCTAAAATGCACCTAGGCCTACGCTGAGAAAAGGCAATAACAGGAAAAATTGCTCTGATGTCAGAAACCTAATTTAGACCAAGACTCCTTGCCTTCTAAGAAATCTTCAGCCTGTTCCTATATGGTGCATAATTTTCTTTTTTATTATTATAGAGGTTCTGTGCTGACAATAACTGTTTCCCCTGTTTGAGTTTGAAAAACCGAAGAATTTACGGCTTTTTCAGGTTCGTTTTTTACTTAAGTGCAAATTTTTACTTAACATTCTGCCATTGTGGGTGACCAAAAAGCTAGGCTGAATAAGGGTTAATAGGACACCACCTTAGACCATGGATATTTGCATTTTGTGTGTCTTGTACTCACCTCTTGTCTACTGGCACCACCAGGAGAGAAGACCTGTACTTACATAAATAGGATATACACCAAAAATCAGAGCTTTTAAAATCAATGTCATCACCGTATTCTTCTAGTAAACAGTGACTAGTGAATGAGCAGCAGTCAGTAGTGAATGAGCTGCGGAACAGTTTAGTTTGCTGCTTGTCTCCTGTGAAGTATTTACCAGTCTCTGTCTCTGCACTGCTGCAGCTTGTTGGGCTGGGAGGCAGCAAGAAAACCGACAAAGCGATGGGAACCCTCTCTGCTGTTTACCCTGAGGATGTCTGCAGCAAAAGAAAAATGACGGGTTCGACCTTACCATTTTACTTACTTGCTCTTAGCAGGTTGCAATTACAGTCCACCTATCATTTCTCTATACACAAAAATACAGAGTGCAAGTGCAAATGCAGTTAATGAGAGCTTAGAAACAGATGTTGTCTTTGCCCAGTTAACACAGTGATAGAGGTAATACCAAGAGCTCTTTGTTTCCATGCTAGGGCTGCACAGCATATTCTTTACTAACTTGTGTTTGTGTTGGAGGCATGCATGCCAGGAAAATTAAAGTCTTGCAAAGCTTAATTTACAGTAAGAAGCAGAGGCATCTTGCCTCTCAGGCAATACCCACAAAAGGTAGTTTCTGATACAGACTGCAGTGACTTAGGTAGGGCCAAGTTTTTGTCCTAGATCTAGAACTCTAAAGGCGGTAAAGGAGTCCTTCTCAGGTATGAGTGTCTTGGATGTTACCACTTCTGAATAGATGAAGTCAAGCTTGGGATTCTGTACTGCTAATAAAGACAGCACTGTGAAGTATCTGGATTGCATCTCCCATGTCCTGTTGCAGTAGTATATGCAAAATAAATATGTGCAGTTTTAACCAAAACATTTAAGATATTTTTTTTCTATTCAGAAAAGGAAAATAGATTAATTTCCCAAAAGAAAGGAAAAACAGCTTCAACAGTAATGTTTTGGTCAAAACTTGTATTCAGAGACACAGGCTCATGATAGAGCATTGTCTTATTCAATTGGCCTTTAAAGACGTGAGTGAAGATATTCCATGTCTGGCTTGAGACAGATATTCTAGGTCTTTCACTAAATCAATTTTCCTAATGCATTTGGGTTTCTTTTATACTTCTTTCCTTTTTTATCAGAAAAAAAAGTATTAAAAATCTTTTTTAAAAATAGTAAAGTAATAAAGTCCTCAAATTGCAGGAAATGACAACAGTGAAGTGATCCATGCAATTATGACATTTTATATACTCCACATGGCAATCTCTAATTACATGTTATTATTTCCACAGGACATAATGCCTCTGTGAGAGAACTGAACAAATGGAGGCAAATTGCATAATTATAGAATTCTGTATTTAAAATAAATTTTGAAGAACGTGGTCTATGTTTCATTATCAAAAAAAGGAAACAATAGAATTTGGGACCAGGCAGTTTCAGAAATCTCCCTTGTGGAGAGCACATATGTAACACATTTGATCTTTACATGTAATCCTTTCTCAAATGAGAGCACATTCTGCAGCTGTTGAGCACAAAATTGGTGTTTACATAAATGACATAGATATTCATGTAAGTCTGGATCACCAACAGAGTAAAAATACATACAAGCAAAATCCAGTCAGATCATGGTCCTGGGTACCTTAGGCAGGTACTGGGGGGAATAAAAGAAAGAAAGAAAGAAAGAAATACCATTAACAATTGCATTCTTTTCACTGAGCTGCAATGCATAATAATCTTTGCCTATTTTCTACACTGCAGAAATGATAAGTCCAATATCCCTCCCTTTATGAATATATTTGTGTGAATAATAAATGTGTAACTAAATTATCTACTTCAGAATGTTCTACGGAATAAAATTCTATAAAAATAATACCAATGTAGTTAATTGAAATGTATTTGTTGCACTGTTCTGCATGGAAAAATTTAACTAACTGGAATCTTCCTGCGTATTGCAGCTCTTCTATGACCACTTATCAGCGTTTAGAGTTTGATTGCAAGAAAAAGTTGTAAAACTGTTGTGGTCCACTCATAAGGAGCACCACTTCCCGAAGAGGGAGTATAAACTGTGAGTGGCAAATGATATCCTCCAAGTGTGCTGTTGCTGAGACACTGCAACACCAAGGTATGTTACTGAAGATATTGAAAAAAACAAGTAAAAAAGCAGAAATGTAACCCATACATGCTTTCTCCGAGAATAACTCTAGGGAAGAAACTACTTTCTGCACACCAGGCATGAACTATAAGCATCATCCCATGGCAGTTGCAGGTCCGTAATATCCCCACTAACTGGGATGCATGAATGAACTCATTGGCCTTTACAGCTCCTGCTGAAGATTGCTCTGCACTGTGCATAGCACAAGGTTGCACATGGGGGCTCATTTATGGCTGGTTCCCTCTCCAGAGCATGCAAGACTCAGTACCTACGCATGTCAGGTGGATTTGGATGCCATGGTGCAGGCTGGGCTGCCTGCCTGCCTGCAGAACAGGGGCAGTCCAGCAGCGAGCTATGAGGCAGTCACGCAGAAAAATGGCAGAAAGGAGGCAGAGCAGCCTGTGCTCATGTCCTGGGGACTGCTGTTTCAAAATCGTGTACACATAGCCTTGGTAGACCTTGCCTTATTTCTGCAATCACCATGTCACATTGTTAATATCATTCCTTTTCTTTCTCTCTCCCTATTCATAAGAACTTGACCCTCTCCCTTCATCTCTCCATCTCCCTTCTTGTTTTTGTTCCAAAATCGTCATCTGCTTTCTGAAGTTTCCCTTTCTTAATACATAAATGCAATAAAAGGGTGTACAAGCAAAGCAGCGAAACAGCTAAGGAAACAAACACTGTTGTCATTATTTCATGTTTCCAATTAATTCAAATGGCAAACTTTCTGGAAATCAATACAGTGTATTGGAAGTAAATCGTTCAAGCAACATGGCAAGCTAGGGAAAATAGGTCTCTTGGTAATTGAAAAGCTAACAGAGCAGGATGTACTGTAATTGATCATATAGGTAGCTTAAAGAACAGATTTATTCTATTCTGCTCTCTATTGCCTATATTTTTCTAGTCCAGGGGCCACAGAAAGGATTGGAAATGTATTGCAATGTATATTTACAATTTTCATTTAAAAAAATTGTAAAAAGCAAGGTTCAATTGTCAAAGATTATGCACAGAATTTATCTCTGTTCTCTTTCTTCAGTCTGTTTTTCTTTATGCAATCTTTCACATGCAATGCATTTAACTTCTTTATTACTATGGCTGCTCTGATATACCCTCATCTAGGCAGTCAAACTTACTTAGGTCTACTTAGCAAATGTAAATAAATATAAAACTGCCAAAAAAAAATTGTTGCAGTACACCCTGCTGGCCAGTGGACATGAAGACCTCTGTTTTTTATAACCTTTCCTATTCACTCTGGACAGATTTCCATTTTTCTCTGCAGTAATGCTTCAGTGGATTGCAGCCTTGTACCTCCTGGCCAGCCTTCTCCTACAATCCCTTCATCATCCATGGGTCACCCCTCATGCCAGATAGGAGGATTAGCATTTCTTTAATCCTATTAACTTTAATATCAATAGGTTATTTTCACAGAGGTGTCTTTTGCTAAATCCGTTCCTGTGCAGCAAAGTTATTCCTTGGCTGTTTGCTTACTGTGTTGCCTGGTGGGTGGGCACTCTCTGCAGAGGTAGAAGACTGATCAGATACACTTTCAGCCTGATTTGGAACAGTCTTGAGAACCAAAATGACCTTCCAGAAGGGTACTGTCTACATCCAACTGCAGAAACCAGTATCTTTTAAAGAAGCCATTCAGCTTTTATCTGCTCCTAATCAAATAGAGGTGCATCATGAGAACTGAGACCAACTGCTCAGCTCAGCTAATAGTCTGGCAATTCAAGCAGGAGAAGTGGAAAGGTAAAAGAGAAGTGTTGAGAGTTTGTGTCCTCTCAGGCAGAGGAGAAAACTTCACTGGCTCTGTTACACCATGGGTATACCTTTTAATTTAATGTTATACCCTTTAATCAGCTTATGGAACGACTCCTCTCCCTCCTGAAATTTTGCACACTTTGTTTCATTGATGTTTATTACAAGTGGCCAGCTTTCCTGTTTGAACATTAAAAAAAGTTATTTGCCTAAAGTAAGCTCATGTTTTCAAAAGTCATTAAAGTAAATGAATATATTTTGACTTGATTAAAATTTATTTTTATTAATAGAATGGCTACTGAATAAATATATTCACCAGTCGTTCCTGCAGTATTTCTTATACACAGATAGCAAAATACTCACACTACCCAAACAGCTTGTAGTACATACAGACTAGTACAACCTTTTCACAAGCAGCTTCAGTATGTACCTATGAACTCATTGCAGATCTGCATATGACTTACACCTGGAGCATATGTGGGTCATTAAGTCTATCAGTAATTATTTCTCTTTATTTAAACCAGATGTAATGCAGCTAATTTCTTTCTCAAACCTGAAAACAATCTGCAGCCATTATATCTTTTTCTTTGGCATCCATACTCATCTGACTAATAACTGAGATGTACAGACCAGAGACTTTGGCTTGGCTTGTGTTACATCTAACATATCTAATATCCTGGATTTTTGCTTCTTTCTTGAGACAATTTTATCAGTCAGTAAACACACTGATTGTAAAACAAGCAAGATATCAGCCAATATGAACTTTTTTTTCATTTCTCTATCAGTAGAGCCAAGGTAATTGTAAGTCCATTTATATTCCCACACCCCTGCTAAAATGTGATAGGATGCATTCTAAAATTAGAATTTTAATTCAGAAATAAGATGCTCTACTCCTAACTCTAATTTAGCACACTAAAGGATTCTATGATAGCTGGCAATCTGTATAAGGCAGATTGTGAGAATACAGAAAGAAGAGAAAAAAAAAGCACCTCTTTCATCCCCAAATATATGAGAATATATAAGATGAGGGAAGAGTTTGCCATTGCTGAGAAAATGAAGTACTATCAGTTCCTAAAGTTTAAAGAAATGTAGGAGGAATATGAAACATCAAATTGTGAAAAGACTCTTTCAGCAGGTTTAGGGTCAGGAATTGTATTCATTTTTGTGTGTCCAATTTGTTTCTTAGCTTTCTATTTTCTTTTTGGCTGAGATCTCCTCTCTTTGTGGCTCAGGACATTAATCATTATAGTTCTAAAACAAAGATTTTAGCTACATCTGCACAAAACTTTTGTAATGAAACTGACAAAATTCAGACGAACTTGTTTTGGGGTTTTACTCCTGCCAGAAAGAAAGAGAAATTCAAAGGTAAGAGAAAAAGATTGGCAAAAGAAAAGTGAGCTATACGCTTAATTTCTGAGTTTAATAAAAAATTTCCAAGGGTTCAGATATGTGTTCGTTTAGCAAATGGCTAAAATTATTTCTGATGCTACCTTTTCACACTGCTTTTACCACTTTCTGTTGGAAATTACTGCCCTTATAGCAACTGAGAGCAAAGGCTGGAACACAGGAGCATGCCCCTTCCCTGTCAGTTCACAGACAGCCAATTTGATCTGTAGCCACCAATAAATTGCCTGAAGTGGAGTTGTCTTAACCTCCAGTTGTGGGGTCATAACCTCCCATTCTTAGGCAGTGTCATTTTAACCTCTCCAGAAAAAGGCATTTGCTCATGTCCTCATTCACACCAATTTCATAACAGCTAATGTGGAAAGGCATGATCCTGTGCTAGGCCTGATGACAAGTGGAGATATTGCATTGAGCTATCACGCTGCAAGAAGCCAGATTTCAGAAAAGAAAACCCTGAATGGTCAAAAAATGAGGAACAACTCTGTTGGAAACAGTGACCAAATGAAAAGTAACAGGTTTGGGCAGAGTTCTGGCTTTCTGCAGCTGGTCACATTGTTCTGAGTCAGAACCGTGTTCTTGGAAATTATCTGACATTACAATTACAATGAAGTTTTCATGGTCAACATTGTAAAACATAATTGGAGTGTAAGCTTCATCACTCCACATTTGTATTGTAGAGGAACATTGTGAAAGCTAAAGTTCATTCTGATTCATATTATACTGATAATCTTTTTGATGGAGTAGTTCATGGGGTATATAAATTCACAGATAAGAAAACAACTCTTTTTAAGTTTACATCTGCTCTTGTACAAATACCATTGGTAGTAACTGATTAGTGAGCTTCTGAAAAAAATACTAAGAAATCCAGATAAAATAAAGTTTTTGTCCTGCCAGGTATGGGAAAATGGCCGATGTGCCCAGCTGTTCTCTCCATGGTGGGACTGTTGTGGGGTTGGCTGGCTGGCCGGGTCTGGCTTGTCACAGAGGCCAGCCTTGAGGGCACCCTCCCCACCTCCACCCCCCACCACTGCCAACACCTGTACACCTACACCCAATACAAGTCAATAGAGACAAACATAAGTTTTAAGGTGATGTTCATTTAACATGTTCATTAACAAGTCTGTATCTGGGTGAGATGAACTGCACTGAAGAGGAACGTATTTCTCTTCCCTGCCTTTACAGGGAGACTAGAGAATTTGATCAAAGGTAGAATATCATGTAGTCGTTGTCTGAAACTAGGTGAAGATAAGAGACATGGTTTAGCAGTGGAGAGGTACAGTTGGGCTCAATGATCATAAAGGTCTTTTCCAACCAAATGATTATATGATTTTATGAGGAAAATGCCATCAAATAAAATACAAATAAATTAAACATCTCTGTATAAACATCCTAGAAGATGAAAATGAATCAAAAACACATTTCTGGGAGCTGATGAGAATGCTTGTAAACACTTTGGAAAAGAAAATCAAAATAATTGATAATGCTAGTTGACTTACGTTCCAAGAAAAAGACTAAAATGGCTTTTTTTTTTTTTGTGGTAGAATATTTCATTCAGATGCTAATTTTGTATGTTAAAGGCTATGGTGCATTTTAATATTTTATTTCTTGTAGTATTCTGACAAATGAAAAGACATTGTGTTACTAAGACATGAAATCTGATTGTTTCAAATAACTTGTTGGTGAAAATTCCTACTTCAAGGGAAATTTCAGAAAAGTTGGTATTCCATTCTGAAATAAGCTGCTCCCCCAATACCCCCACAAAATCAGGCGTACCCAGCTAGCTTAAGTCTAGATACAAAGTGTAACATTAGAAAAGAAGAAATCTGAAGTAATAACAAAATGTTTGACAGATCTGAAAACTTATTTACTATTGTTCCCAAGCATACTTAAGCACATTCTCTATATATCAATCTGTAAACATGAGAACACATTTGAATGTATATAAAAATTTATTTAATCACATGTAAAAAGAATATTTTATCACACATACTCTATGTGCTGCTGTTTTTTCAAACAATATTTAAAATGTCATTGCATACATATTGTCTCTGCTATATAATTTCACATTCCCCTCATTATATTATTATTTATTAATGTCTGTTAATAGAACCTGACTTGGAATAGTTTGACTGAACCCTCAGTTGATGTCAGCCAAATTGAGCTACACAGTGGACAAATCTTAAATAAGTAAATACTTTTCTGTGTGAAAAATAATGAATTTTAAGATTATTCTAATAAATCTATGTAGAACAAATCGACTTAATTTATCTGAAAACTAAAACAGTTATAAAGTCTGAGGGAAATAATATGACTAAGGAAAAAAAGCAAAAGAAACAATGGGAATAATCCATTTGAACCATCTATCATCAGAAATACTTTAAGTTATGTCTTTCCGTAATTCCAGTGTTTAAAAGCTCCCTTGTTGACATTCTGACATTAGCACTTTGTAACAAGTATCCTGGGAATAGGATAATATTCTTCAGTAGTCAGATACACACTTTCTTTCTCAGACATACCAGCCTTTGTACACTTTCCAGGCTGATCTAGCAATAAGTAAATTTGATGTCAGCTGTGTCAAAGTGCTCTGCTTTAACTGCAAGTGACCTTGTTATTTATACTAAAAAGAAAAAAAAAAAAAAAAGCTCAGAGCAAGTTTTAACAAAACAATAAAATTCTGGTATTCTCCTTTGTAAATAATTTCATATTTCATCCTGTTCCAACAACACTGATTTGAAGTACTCTCAAAGTACGACTGGGACAAAAGTCCTAAGACAACACTAAGGGCTTTAGTCTTATGTGGAAGTCAGTATGGCACCATTACCCTCCCTTCCATTTGATATTGCTTGGGAGGAGAAAAGAGAGAGACTAGACAGTCACCAAAGCTTCTAGCTTTAATTAAACAAACCTCTTCATTTTAATGAATATGTTCAAGATTGAATGACATTTTTTTTCTCTCTCTCTCTCTCTTTTTTTAAATAACCAAAGATTATTTTGCAAAGCATGTCTAATATCTAAATATGTAAAAGATGAAAATACAGGTCCTTTTCTCTCCTTTTTATGATTTGTTTGATTTTATGATTTTGTTTGCTCAACTTCAGATATCCAAAGATTTTCCTCAAACAGAAGAAGAGCTTATAAATTGCATTCTGGTGTTCCAACTACAATGTAGATTTGTCATTTTAGAGGATGCTTACATAAAAGTATGTTTGCTGTCACCTTAACTCTGTCCACTCTGTCCCTACCATTAAAACTCTTTCTTACATGCCTGCATTGCTGGTGCATTTATTGCTTTCCATATGCCTAGCTCTGCAGAGCAGATACTCTTCATTTTGTGTCTTCTTCAGTGTTACAACACTTTTTATCCGTTTAAAAATAATGTCATTAAGGATTAATTCTATGTCATTGAAAACCAAGCAACTTGATGAAATAATTGTGAAAAAACTTGTCAGCCCAAAGCTATTAATTATAGACTATGCAGATGGCAGTCTGTTTATGTGGCTAAAACCAGGAACTAATACTCACCATTACTGCTTTTTAATGTAAAACCAGATGTTATTCATGCTCATACAAATGTGAAATGCTTGGCAAAACCAAATTATTTCATTAATAGAGCTGACAACAGTAAATTTTCATTGTTACTTATTTTTTGTATACACAAATGTACCTTTCCTTTTTACATTCATAGCCTGTCAATTTTCAACAAATATTTTTTAGAAATTGCTTATTTTACCCTCTCACTTCTGTAATTTTTTTTTTTTATAACTGAAGATATTTTGTATGGTTAATCAAAATACATATTGGTAGGAATGGACAGAATCTAGTGCATTTATATAACAAACACCTATCTGTAATGTGTATGGTTTTGCACGATCTGCATGAGAGTGCCTGACTTGACATCAAACTGCACACATCCATTCCCTCAGCACACCTAATCTCTGACTCAGCTTGATGCAATTTCTCTTAGTAACACATACTATGCAAAAGAATCACTTCTTGCAGCCAGTTAAACAGCTATTAGGTAAACTAACTGTTCTATTTTTGTATTTCAGACACAACTAATTACAGTATTTCATTACTTTTAACAGCTTAACTTATTTTATTTGATTAAATATTCATGGTAATGAATTTTCTTGTGAGCAGATTGTAAATAATCATGGCAACCATTGCAGAAACACCTTCATTTTAATATTTGACATGAAGCTTTATACAAACACACAAATACACACCAACCACTCTTTTATTTGCTTGCTGATGCACAAGAATAACTGCTTGCTTTCATTTTCCTGTGTGGTAGCTTGTTTAGTGCCAGGATTCGTCTCTCTGGACCCTCACATTAAGTCTTTTCTTAAAGAAGATTTCCTCCTCATGTGTGGCTCTGGAGTACTATGAAGATGTCAGCATAAGAACTCCTATGCTTTTAGGTCTGATGAAGTATGTTGCAGTTGACTTCAGTTTAGTAAAACTTCTATCTAACTTCAGGCATGTAAGTAGCTTCTTGGGGACCTGCAGAACACAGAACCCCCTTTTCACCCTTTATTAACAGCATAACTAAGAGTGTGGTGAATCAATCTGAGCTGGTCATATCATATCAGAGACACAGAGAGGCGTAAGCTTTCTTTTTTTTCCTGGACCGCTCCATGTGCTTATCGTTACAGTTCTTAAAAAAAAAAAAAAGTTTTCTAAAAAAAAATATTCAAAGATATGTGAAGTTAAGGATTTCATTTTTCAAGGTACTAAAAGACCACACAGGACCAGAAATGGAACTTAAGAAGGAAAAAGCTTGCATTGAAATAAAGAGCAAGAGAAAGGACATTTGGGAATAAGAGAAGAAATAAGAGATGGAACAACAAACACACCTTCATGAACTTGGTCCTTGGGCAGTGGTTGCACTCAGAAAATATTTAAGAAAAAATGTGAGACATAGAGATACACTAACTTGATTTAATAAGAAAAGTCATAAAAATGTTATTTTCCTGATTACTACAGTGTCATGTTATTACATTTTTAATAACATGTAAATAAGTCAGGATGAGAAGCTGACCTATGAAAAAGTAGTGAAAGAGTTTGAGGAAAGTTGTAATCTCATGAGGAGTGGAACTTGTAGAAGTTTTAGATAGGACTGCAAAAATAGAATCCTTCAACTTTTTTTTTTTTTTTTTTGTCAGTGACTTGAAATTCAGAAATCAGAAATATAACTGTAGTATTTTGACATCAGAGATCAGATGGCGATCCAAGAATCCATGGTGATGAAACACAAGGGCTTAAACTTAGAACTATCAGGATATGTCAAGTTTTAAAAAATTACTCAGGACAGAAAGCTGGGAAGGCAAATCAGAGGTAGCTATAGGTAAGCTGCTGATCAGCAGAAGAAGAAACTGGCAAAGAATAAATACTTAGAGAAGACTTCAGGAAAAATTGCAAGAGGATGCAGAGAAAAGAAAAGAAAGTTCATGAACTTACACAGACCCAGGCAAAGCCCAGAGTCTGGAAACAGCAACATTCACAAGGCATGAAAACATTTTGTCCTGGTTTCGGCTGGGATAGAGTTAATTTTCTTCACAGAAGTTAGCATAGTGCTGTGCTTTGGATTAAGTACTAGAAGAATGTTGATAACACGCTGATGTTTTTAGTTGTTGCCAAGTAGTGCTCAGACTGTTCAAGGACTTTTTGAGCTTCTCCTGCTCGGCCAGGTGCATAACAAGCTGGGAGTACAGCACAGCTAGGACCCAAACTGTCCAAAGAGCTATGCCATACCATATAACGTCATGCTCGGGGGGTTTGGTGGGTCGGTCGGTTGCGGGGGGAGTGATCGCTTCTCGGGTACTGACCGCTGCTCGGGACAGGCTGGGCATCGGTCGGCGGGTGGTGAGCAATTGCATTGTGCATCATTCGTTTTGTATATTCTGTATATTTTGTTATCATTCTCATTATTACTATTATTATTATTTTCTCTTATTAAACTGTCCTTTATCTCAGCCCTCGGCTCTAACCTTTTTCCCCTTCCCGATTCTCTCCCCCATCCCACTGAGGGAGGGGGGAGTGAGCGAGCGGCTGCGTGGTGCTTAGTTGCCAGCCGGGTTAAACCACGACACATTTTAAAACTAGCTCAAATCAAGAAAAGTACAAACAAAACAGAGGAGCTGCACAGATAGAGAGTGAAATTTTACATAGCAATAGTGAACTTTTACACAGGTACAATGTCTGAAACACTGAAAATAGGGAATGGGCAATTTCATGAGTCATTAATGAAGGCCTAATGAATTATAAACTCAACTCTCTTGCTTAGCCATCACTGTACATGAAAAATGTTGCAAAAGAGAAAGAATCCATAACACTAAGAGGAAGCTATCAATGGGAGAACAAACATTTCCCTAGGAATATTAACTTGCTTAAATGGATAAATAAGATTAGTTAAGTTTATTTAAGTTTATTAAGGTTGTCAAAAAAATAAAAATCCAAAACTGCATTTAAAATATGCTAGAACTTATCTTTAAGAGTTGCTATAAAATAAAGAAATGCCCATGGAGACACAAATTAGTCACTGGTTTCTAATTAAAAAATTAAAATGCAAAATCTGTGAAACCTCAAGAAGTTTCATAGACAGGGAAATACCCCATGATGGTTCATTGGAATGTTTTGCACCATCATTTTAAACAAACATTTTAAAATATAAATATATTCACATTTAATGATTAAGGTCATATTGCCTCAAAATTGCATTGCATCAAAAATAGGACAGGTATTCTTACATTTAAAACTATGTACGCATATGAAGAATTTACAAGATAAGGCTAACTGAACATCATTATTGTTCTACAGTATGCTTTCTGATATCCTTATATGCAACATCCTACCATGTAACTAAGATATGTAAAACACAAATTATACCACAAATTGCAAATGAGGAAATTTCTCCCTGAATACCTCATGAATGTGAGACCTTGGTGCCAGCTATTATTTCATAAATTTGAAATTAATTTTTGAAGGTTTTTTAGGTTTTAAAGAGTAGAGAGAAGTCAAGGGTTAATCTGAGATTCAAGATAGTATGGAAAGAACTAAATGAATGGAAAAAAGTCTAGCTCTATGCAGCAATAATTTGTACTAGTAATAGTCTAAAAGTACTAACCAATATGTAACAAGGAAATGCATTAACCAGGTGTGACTAGGCAGGAGGACGAAATACCTTTGAAAATGTTCTTTTTCACATTTTATCTTGGAGAAATGCTGAAGTTCTGCAGTGTTTCAGCCAGGTTTGGAGCACTGCTGCCATCAAAGGCCACAAATTAAAATTATTTTACAGCAAGAAATCATCCACTTGTGAAGTTCATAGCCCTGCTGGATATCTAATCCTATATCTGACACAGACAATTTTTTTCCTTTCTGTAGTTTTTATTTGTTCATGTCTTTGCAAGGTCATAGTTTCAAGGCTCCACTGTTACTGAAATTTTAGGAGAATGTAAATAAACCTCTTGTGAATTTAAGTTTCCTTGCTCTGCTATATAAATTTAGTTGTTATGTAAATATGACAAATAAGAGTAGCCAAACCCAAGTGTTATCTCATTGTTCTTTACAATTCTACCAAAATACTTCAGTGCTGGCCAGTAACACCCTTTTCTCTAGTGTAACAATGAATGTAGCACTCCCTTTGGAGTTACTCATATAGTACATTGTTTTTTTCTGAGAACAAAAGGAAGCTACTTGGAGACCTTTAATCTTATTTCATGAGAGAACTATGTATTGAGTCCTGATGATCTTCGGAAGTGAAAGCTAATGCATTGAGCCAATACAGAATTCCAGGATGCAGAATACCAGTTTATGATAATTACTTTTGCATCTGCATTTAGAGTACCACATGTAATTACTGAAGTGTATACTTTTCTCTCAGCAATGGCATGCAATTTCCATTAGTGGTCTTGGCAATCATGCACATGCATTACAAGACCTCTAAGTAATCTGTAGACCCTTGTAATTAAATGCAAAAAGAATTACAGCCAGTAGAGCATAGTGAATAATTCACAACCAATAACTTGCCTGATGAATTTAACCTATTGTTACATACCAGAACACAACAAGGTATTCTACCTTTTCTTGGTTTAAGTTACTCATTTATTACTTCACTCATCTGTAGTCTTTTTGCAACTGACTGTTTACATGATTTCTCACTAAAATTTTACATTAGGGATTTGAAAAAAAGATTGTGAAACTTTGAAATTTAAGGCTTTTCTCTATACGAAATCCTGTGTTTGAAAAATTCTTTCTGCAATTAAAGAGCAAGCCATTTCGTTCAAAAACTCCATATCTTGAAACTGTTTTCAGTAGATTTACTTGAAAAGCATAACTTCCATCCAGCAGGAAAGTCTCATAGTTTGAAATTCAAACAGTATACAAGTGAAAGGAGCATCCTAGGTCTTTGAATCACTTCTCTCTTATTGAGGGTTAACATGTTATCACTTTAATAACCTACCTAGTACCTTCTTAAACACCAGCTATATCACTTTCCTCACCACAATTTCTTCACAAATATTATTCCACAGGCTCAATATGCAAACACATTTCCTCTTCTGTCCATTCAGTATTTTACTCAAATAGCTGTTCTCTTTCTTTGATGATCACACACCTGAGGCATTTGGAGGCAGCAGTCATTTTTATTCCAGAATTTATTTTGTTAGATTTAAATAAAGAAAAATACCCATGCTTCTCAATTCATCTAGAAGATTCATCTTTTATCTAATCGGCTATTTCCCTCTGTGTATGATTTCCCTTTTCTGCACTTCTTTTACTCTGCATTCATTTTTTTTTTCTCAGATATGAGTGACTGGAATTTCATGTGGAATTATAAATTATGTTTCATGTGTCCAAAACAGAAACACACTGTTGACTATAAAACACCATGTAAGAAAGTATTTGATAACATTTAATTTGGAGTAGTTACAACAGTACATCATAAGTCCTCTACAGAAACACACCATGATACTGAATTCTATCAAGAAATTTCATCAGCAGAAAGGAACAGGGGATGGAAAAAGCTCAGTAACCACTCAAGTGAAATGCTGCAACTGCACAGGATACCTCAGAGGCCAAAAAAAACCTTAGTCCTTCAGTAGGCTACAAAGCATTTTACAGAGTAGAACAATGTAATTTGAACCAGGTGTGGTGAAATGAAAGGCCTTAACAGAGATAAAAGAAGAGTCAGGAACAGATATTTTTAAGTCCAGCATTGTGGTTTATGCACAATACATTTAATCTAGATTTTCTAAAGACAAAATTTCAATCGATAATTTTCACAGAACATTTCAATTTTTATGTCTGCTTTTCTATCATGACATTACCACTAATTAGTACATTTTGAAGTATAGTAAATCTAGATTACATATGTTTAGGAGTCTGTAATACTCCTGTGCCATTAAGTTATTAAAATAATTTCTGCAAGTCAATAAAAACCACCTCTTTTTGTTAGAGGATACTGTAATATTAGTATCCATATTTATTAAGATCAGTAATAGGTAACCTGTCATTCAGAGACAGGTTATCAATTGTTATTAATAAATGTATTCATTTCAATTCCATTATCCTTGTTGTAGAAACAATGGCTCAAAATAATGAAAATGTGCATTAGTATAACAGTGAAAGTTTGCTGACTTTTTTTACTTTTCTTTTAACAGAAAATATGAATATGTACCTGTCTACAGACAGTTGAGGGTTTTTTTTTTATGTGAAGATGTTACTTTAAGGAAATTTTAGGCTTAAAAAGACTATGACTGGAGTCCTTTCTAGAAATAATCTCTTGGTTTTCCTAATGATGATCAAATGGGAATTTAAAGTTCAAGTTTCATCTCCTATAGGTTTTAAAGTAAATAATCTGTGATATATAGCACCATGTTGGATAATGTGGTGGAAAAAAAATCTGTGTTTGTCAGACAAAAGTTAAAAATGTTGCTATTTTTAAAGATCAGAGAATTCTTTTCACTGTCACTGTTTTATAAGAAATACTTGTTTAGTAGGAATTTGACTGAATTGTTCTTTAATTATTCAAAAATCCTCCCATGAAAAATTTTTTTGTTATGTAATTGAAAAAAAAAAAAAAAGGGTCTTTTTGTGAACATTTTAATCCAGATGCTTACTAACTAGGATATTACACAACTGGTCATTTAAGTTTTTTGTTGCTTGTGTTCTGTGATGAATAAAAAATAAATTTTGTAAACCATGATATAGTAAGCCATCAATAATGTGTCATATGTTCATGGTCTTTCATAAATTACTTTGTTTTCATAAGACATCAAAAAATCGCAAACAATAAAGTTAAGGAGTTCTTTTCCATCAGCCAAGACATTTTTAATATGTCCAGCGCAACTGCTAAATTAAACAGAACTCAAGGTTTGGATGTACAATTATACACTAACTCAAGGAAACAGCAGACATGCTTACCCTTAAGTATGAGTTATTCCTTTAAAAATATTTTAATTCAAGTAAAAAGAAATCACAAGTGTTTTATTAGAGCAAGGTTTTGTCATATACCCAGAAGGAAACCACAAGTGCAAACCCTTGATCCAGTATTTAAAGTTACACAGAGAGATGGAGGGTATTATTTTCAAGGTCTTTCTAGTTTCCTTCTCCTCTTTTCCTTTTTCTTTTGTTCATTCACTATGTCTGAAATCAGCCTTGGGAGTCTTTATAATTTATAATTAATTTCTATTATTAGCAAGTCATTTCAACTTGTCTGGAAATTGGAATTTGATTCTACACTCTCTGAATCAAACTTCTGGGGTAAGGACTCTCTTTTCATGTCCCCCAAACATCACAGACAAGGTAGCATCAAAAGAACCATTATTTCCTTCATTTCCCTCATTTTAGGAGTCCATTTCCCTTGTTTTAGGAGGCCGCAGACAATTAGATAAGCAAGGAGTCAGAAAAGAAGGAAGGAATTATACGGAGGCAAGGATTGTACTGCTTTAAGACATAGACATAAAACATTAAGATCAAATCCTAGCTAAGTCTACTGCTTGTTGCAATAACAGAAGAACAAATTGATTTTAAACTTTTTTCTTACACCAAAGAACACACAAAGAGCCTATATAGTGAAATATAATTAAAATTATCCTATTCCTTTATTCTTCTACTTCTCTTCTCATTTTATGTACCATTTATACATACACAAAAGCATAATTAAAGATCAAATGTAGATGTACACGATTATGTACAAGAATCTTTGACTTAGGTTAAAATATGTAACCACAGCTAAAAAGAAACATGTTGACATACCCATAAAAAATTCAGAGTTCCCAGGGTGTCTTCTACTCATATTTTTGCTGGAGAAAATTATGAAGCATGCAGGTTAGGTATTATGATCACACATCATAGTATCCCAGGCCATTTCAACCACTGAATATATCTAAATTAACTGAACTATAGCCTGACTTTAATTGCTTTCAGAACAGAGATGAAAATGGTATGTAAATTTTATATGCACTGAATACTTAAATGTATATGTATATGTACATGTATATTACACATATTCTACTCTTATATTTACCTAGGTCAAGGACACAACAGACATGGTCCCATTCATTTTAAGGCACCAAAATATTAGCATATCTATTCTGCAAAACCAATCCACCCAGGTACATACTTAGAAAAAAATATTAAAAGGATTATATTCAATACTTTGCTTCTTTTGACACAAGGGGAAATAATTATATCATTGCTTTTGAACCCCTACAGGGGTCAAATTTTCCCACTTACTGTGCATTGGATTATTATTTAGAAAATAATCTCTTCAATGTTATTGTAAAGTATATGGAATAAGTTTAAAATAACTAAATTACTTGTCTGCTTTGAATACCTGTCTCAAACTGTGTTGTCAATAAACTTAGTAAATGATACATGGAAATGTCATCATCTTCATGAAACTTTTTAGTGAAAAAATAGTGGAAAAGCAATTATTTTGAAGAATCTATAAAAAATAAATCTATAATAAATTATTATCTTCAGGGAAAAAAGATGTAATGATTAATAAGTTATTTGATTATGAGACAGACTAATTATATTACTAAGATGTCTAGTGGAAACCCATTAGTATTGAATAAATCTATTGTCATGGGGGAATTTATCAATTGCAACTACATACATATATATTGAATTTTCTTTTATTTTCGGTGAGATGGTTTAAGTAATTAAGATCATGAAAAGACTAACATTTTAGATTTCCTAAATGACACACTAGATGTCAAAAAGATTACCTGCAAAAAATAAAGATTGTATATATATGAATATATATTTTTTTATTTCATATGAATATGTGAAATTGCAAGGCAATATTGTCAGTCCATATTTAATATATGATAACAGAAGGCAGAATGTGTTCCCAGTAACACATTCAAAACAATAAGTGCAGACAGCCCAGGCATACACAGGTATAACTCTAACATTTGAACAGGTACACATTTGGAATTCTGTGGCAAAACCTGTTTTTCTCTTTTACCTGGAATAACTTTTACTTTCAGAAAGAAACTTGGCCAAAGCCTGCTGAAGCTGACAGAGTCTCATTGGCTTTAGAACAGGCTTTGAGGAACATAACTTTCTTGAATGCAAAGCATACATCTTATGTACAAACCTTCACCACAACTGCCCTCAGTGGTGGTACTCCTAGTTTCAGGCCTCTGTTTCACTGGAAAAAATCACTTACCAAAACTGAACTAAAGCTGAAACTAGCAATAAATGTGGAAACAACACTAAGATATATTGCACAGCCCTTTCCCCAAGTATTATTGCTACCATTGTCCATGGCTGTCACCATTTATGCATTATGTCTTGTTTCATTTGAGATTTTTTTGTCAGTAATAAGGAAATACTGCACAAGACTTTGGGAATCACTAAATTACAAATAACAAAGTCCTCAAAGAGGGCGTAGAGTCATTCCGTAAACTTGTCTGGATGAAAAAGAAATATTTGCCTTGAATTGCTGCTTGAAGACTGACTATGGTGAACCCTTCTCTGCAAGCTGACAAAGTTTGGATTAAAAAGAATGTTTCCTTAAAGATCTTTTCCATCTCTATTCAAAAGTGGAAGTGTAAAAATATGGAGAGGATTGTCCTGAAACAGTTTCAAATCTATGTGACTTGGCACTATTCTCACTACTATAATGCAAATAATAAGTGTGATAGAATTAGTGTAATAATTTACTCTACTGGGACATCCCAAATCTCTACACAAGCCTTATCTGCTCTGGGACCATGTGTGTATCATAATATGTCGATAGTGTTACAGAGGGGATAGAACTGATCACATAAAAGGCCCGAAGGAATTTTAAGATTAACCATAGACTGCTAAAAAGTGTCTAAATATAATTCCTATACACTACAGTGCAGAATCACATTTAACATCATGCTAATTCACTTGCAATTCTAACATTATGCGTTTTCACATATTACAGTGAAATGTAATGCATGCATTGTGAAATTTTCAAAAGTGCTTCTGGTTTAGGAGTCAGTGAACACTTATCTTATTAGGCTCCTAAATTCAAGATCCATTAAGATATATGTTTATCTATCACTAGCAAAGCACAGAATTAAGAGTAAAATGTGTAAAATTATTATGGGTTTGGGCTCAAATAAGTATCTAAAAAAAGTTGTTCGTGGAAGATATTCATGTCCTGAGGTGATAGTAAGAAGTATTTGTAACTTTTTTTTCTTCTTCCTATTTATTCTAAAGGGGTCAAAGTATATCTGAGTCATATGTTCTTATGAATCTTTATTGTATAAAAATGAAGTTTATTTCAGTTAGCAATCTGGAAAGGTTGATTTTAATATGAGTATTCACGTTGTCTGATACTAAGTGTTTGATAGCCAGACCATTTAAATATTTAGTTAGGCTGTTAAATAGTGCATGGTAAAATGCAAAAATACATCTAATCTTATTTGTTTGTCATACTACCAAATATTTGACACTAATCCTTTTCTATTTCCAATAAAAAGTTGCATATGGCATTTTGATAGGATGCATGAAGAACCAGAACCTAGTTAGGAATTTATTGTAGTTTTCTTACCCCTGTATGTATGCCAGAAGAAAAATGGTTTTCATGTTTCAGTCATTTTAGTTTATTCAAATACAGTAGACTTGCATAAGATACATTCTTAGGTATCCATAATCTCACTAGATATCAGTTTATTTTTTGCTTGACTTCACAAGTATCAGTGTCACTGATTTTACAAAGTAATTCACTCACATACTGTCTTTCTCAGGTAAACTTAGTTTGTGGCTGGACACTAAGCTAAATTTATGGAATATGTTAAATTCATGGCCATCTGTGAAAAGAGTTGTATTGTCACATGCATATCAAAAATGTATTTTAAGTGCTACATTGATAAGTTTCTGCTTACGAGAATCAAGCTATTATGGACAGCTGTGAAAAGAGTCTATAGATTTGCTTGGAATGGAAAAGTGTAGAGGAGTGGCTGAGTGAGAATGGGCATGATTTAGTCCCATTCAACAGCCCCTGCTCTTAAGCAGATGTGGGTGGAACTATGACCGGAAGAGAAGGTGAAGCCCCTCCGTCGGACAGATGATCCGTCCCAGTCACAGTAGCAATGTAGGCATGTGTATAACGGTGTTCTACCAATCACAGTGTGACATGTGTGTATGTTATGGTTTTCGGCCTATATATGCTTTTGTTAGCTGCGCAATAAAGGAGAACGACCATACTCATATTGAGATCCATCGTTTAATCCGGGCTAGCTTCCCCTTCCGATGACAGAAAAGTTAAGTAAATCTAAGTCATTCTGATCATCCTTAAATCTAACAAGCTTTGGCACCTCATAAAAATGTTTATTTAGGAGTGTTTGGTATCAGGTCTGCCAAACACTGGATTGAGAAGTCTGAAGCTTTTAAAAGCCTTTGGTATATACAAAAGGAATAAGTAAGAACTCTGTGTATAAGCCGGAAAACTTTCAAAAGGTACATTTTGCAGTATGTCTGCATGCAGCTTCCCCGCTGTTCTTAGTAGCTGTGCATAAATCCTCATTCCTTGCTTGTGAATATACTGCTATATGGAGCATTCATCCAAAGGCAGTGTGGATTCTTCTGAAAAGTGACTCTCTTCTACTGCTTCAAGAAGCAGACAGGGTGAAAGTATCAGCATGCGAGTCTTTGTTTCCTTTTCTCTGAAATAAATAAGTAAATGCTACAGAAAAACAGAAATCATATTGTCACATGAGATTACTGCCCATCATTAAAGCCATGAATTCCACTCTGTAAATCTGACCATCAATTAGATCAACAACTCTAGGATATTTTTATTTCACACCTATGCGGTACTTCTCAGGACCTCAACAAGCCTTTCTGAGTTGATTAATACTTTGGTGTTGAGAGTGAATTTATTTTCCTGGACTTAACAACTCCAGCTGTCTGCCACTGGTGATAGATATGGATGACTGTCATTCAACTAATTAACCGAATGCAAACTTGTTTCTGTGTCATTAATGAATCTTGTATTCTAAGATGAAAGTGAAATTAATCTTCTTGGATGAACTGATTGCATGCTTTTACTGAGTCTAACTAGCAGATGGAGACATGTAGGTTGCATCGTGGTTCACTGCAAAATCTCACCTAAAGAACTATAGAAAACATCTAGACTTATGCATGAAGTATGGAAGATGTTAAAAGATGATAAAGTTATGAATCCTTTACATCATAGTAAAATATGAACAGAACCATAATGCTTAGGAAGGACAGAGTACCTACAGGGTTTTTGTGCAGTCTTTCCTAAGATCTCAGGCTAGCAGGATCATCAAAGTACGTGCTTAACTGCATGCATGACTAAATAGCACAGATTTCTGTGGACCTGAGAGTCCTGCTTAATTGCTTTTCCAAAAGGAAGGGGCTTAAGCTAATGCTTAAAAAAGTTGCATTCATCTTGAAGTGCTTTGCTTAATGCAAGCCTAGGCCAGGATTTGACAGAGAAGTTAACAACCATGCTGATGCTCTTTGTTCAGTCTTTGAAACTCTTGCCCTGTAGCTTTAGGTAATAAAATAATGAAATGCCCCATTTTCTATATTAATTTTCTGTGTACTAATAAAGGGAGTCAGCAAGTGTTATTTATATATGGATGTAAACAGTTACAATGAGATGATGGCTAGAAAATTTGTGTGTGTAACACATAGGCATAACATGTACATTGATTTACAAATTCTTTATTTCTAGCCTTCTGGGAAAAGCAGTAAGAAAATAATCAAATTGATAATAGATAAAATTAATGCAAAAACTTAATTGCCTTCAAAATGTGAATTAGTCCAGGGATATATCTTTTCATGTTAATAAATTAACCAGTGCTTTTTAGTCTCACTATGTTCCATTTTAAATTGCAATTCCATATAAAGAAGAAAAACACAGGGAAAAATATTCCAACTTCACCGGTCATTCTCACATATTAATTAATTCCCAATGTAAAAGGAATGTATTTAAGACTTCAGAGTCCATCAAGGCTATATAGATCTTATCAGCTTTCTAGAAATTGAAAGAAGTTCCTGCTAGCAGTAGTGATTTGATAGGTAGACGATTTAAAACTGAACTGATCACAGCTGAAATAAAAATGGGCAGAAAAATGAGCTTACATGTGTGGCCAAAATGTTAAAAAAACCCCAAACCAGTTCCTTCCTAAAAGACTGCATTTGGTCAGTTTCTAGGGTCTGCCTCTGTATTTTTAAACTAAATGAAAAAGTGTAGTATAGCTTGAGATCACTCAATAGATCTCTAAGAACTTCATACAAATTGATTTCTTTTTCTTTATGAAAATAAATTCCTTTAAGAATAAATGCATAATACCTATTTCTGTTCCATTATGCAATTTGTGTGGATTTAGCAAGCCAGTTGGCTTCTGGCCACCAACACCTCTAGGTTTTTATATTGCAAAATAGCACATGCTTTGTCATATCCAACTTATTAAATAATCACCTTGTAGTATAGTTTGTGATTATATTTTTGTTAAATGAGTGCTGTGATACTGCAAAGAAATGCCTCCTATTTGTTTTGTGGGAACCAGCTGCTTTCACAAGAGGAGAAAACAGCACTATATAGTCCTGATGTTACAATTTAAATAGCGCTACAGGTTTATTGTACAACTTTATAAACAGGATCATTTTTCAAGGTATATGTCAATTCAAGTAAAATCAGTATACAGTATAAAGAAATGGCTCTTCAAGAATAAACAAAATCTCTTAACAGTAAAGCATGTATATGTTTCTTCAGCTCTGGAGATTCTTAACATTGGCCACATTGCTGGTGAGTTCTGAGCCTTTTATACACACGGGGGAAAAAAGGGAGATAATGGGTACAGTAATCCTCCTATTAATACCAGAAGTTGAATTTCAACTTTCAAGCCTCTCTTCAAAGTTAAAAGTTAGCTTCCCAAACTTTTTAAGAGGCTGCTGCCCTTTTCAAACCACATTTCAGGTGCATCATTCTTGCTGATTTATACATACTAAATGCTATGCACCCTATTCCTTCTGCGTAAAGCTGGAGAAGGTTGTGTAATTTCATTTCGCACCCTGGCAACCTCATTCAGCTCAGGCTGGTTGAAAAGTCTTAAGGCTAATTATAAGGATACTGGTTATGGGCTGAGCTGGGAATAGATAGGACATATAGCTATTGTCTGACACAGACACACAAGATACAGGCAGACCAGTTCTTTCTCTATAAAATATTTGAATTCGTTCAGAACTATTGAGATAACACAGCAGTGACAAGGCATGGCAATGGTAAAATTCCAGGGCAGCAGTTCAGACAGTTTGAAGTATCAGAAGCAGAAGCACTTTTCTTGGGTGTCTTATTAAGAGTGGATTAAAACTGCTTGGAGGTTAGACAACTCTGAATTTCACACTGGACATATTAAAAGTAATTGACACTTTACAGAAATATGCATAAAGCCATGTATGTTACCTATATATGCACACCACAATACAAGCTACGGCTAACAGGAACAAGAAACCTCTTACATCATGTTAGGATCCAATTTTGGATGACAGAAAGGCCCCCTTGCTTTCTAGCTGACCTCAGATGAGTCTGGGAGGCTAGGGGGGGCTAGATCAACCTCTCATTTCAGGTTCGATCCCTTCCAGTGAGATTAAGACACAAGCGAGGTCAGATGTCAAAAGTTTACCCATTTATTAACTCTTCAGGGGAAAGAGAGAAAGCAGCAATAGGAAAGGAGGGAAGGAAAGATAGGAAATCAAGTGAGAAGCCCAGATAGAAGAGCGCAGACAGTCACCACCATGGATCCATAGCGTCCCGGGAGGCTGTGCTTCTGGGGTCTTTGGTGGTCTTCAGTGATTGCACTCCCAATCTTCAGTGATTGCACACAGAGTCTTCTGTGGTCTCCTATGAGGTCGGTGATCTCCCCCCTGCAGTCTGAGACTGTGGCCTTTTTTTATAGAGCACAGCCCAGCACATGCACAGACATTTCGCGCGCTTTCCTTTTGGCGGGCTGTGTTTCTGCGCTTTCTTGTTGCTGGGCGGGGGCAGGGCTCTGCTCACATGCTTTTAAGTGGCAGCAAACTGCAAGCCTTGGTGGGCAGGCGGCCCCGCCTGAGTGTCCACTGCCCCAGCCAGCCTGCAAGCCACCTTGCTTTCAGCAATGCTGATCTTTGCAGATTGACACAAAAGGAGCCAGCTTTGAGACAGTTAGATGGCTATTCAGTCTCCCACACATCATAACCTGGACAAGCTGGAGAGGTGAGCCTGCATGAATCTCATGAGGTTCAACAAGGCCAAGAGCAATGTCCTGCACCTGTGTTGGGGTAACCCCCAGTATCAATACAGGCTGGGCGAAGAAAGCAGCATTGCTAAGAGGGACTTGGGGGTACTGGTGGATGAAAAGCTGGACATGAGCCGGCAATGTGTGCTGGCAGCCCAGAAGGCCAACCGGATCCAAAAGAAGTGTGGCCAGCTGGTTGAGGGAGGTGATTATGCCCCTCTACTCCACTCTGGTGAGACCCCACCTGGAGTACTGCATCCAGTTCTGGAGCCCTCAGCACAAGAAGGACATGGAACTGTTGGAGCGGGTCCAGAGGAGGGCTACAAAAATGATCTGAGGGCTGGAGCAACCTCTCCTACGAGAACAGTCTGAGAAAGTTGGGGTTGTTCAGCCTGGAGAAGAGAAGGCTCTGGGTAGACCTCATTGCAGCCTTTCAGTACTTAAAGGGAGCCTATAGGAAAGACGGAGACAATCTTTTTAGTAGGTCCAGCTGTGACAGGACAAGGTGTAATGGTTTTAAACTGAAGCAGGTTAGGTTTGACTGGATAAAAGGAGGAAATTCTTTACAACGAGGGTAGTGAAACACTGGAACAGGTTGCCCAGAGAGGTAGTGGAGGCCCCATCCCTGGAAACATTCAAGACCAGGTTGGACGGGGCTCTGAGCAACCTGATCTAGTTAGCAGTGTTCCTGCTCACTGCAGGGGGGTTGGACTAGATGACCTCTAGGGGTCCCTTCCAACTCAAAACATTCTATGACTCTATGATAACAAGAACCTCCGGAAAAAAAGGACTAATAAAATAGTTGACTCTTCAGTGGACAATACTATGGCATATATCTGTTACCTTTCTGTAACAAATGAGATTTTTAGGCAATAAATACTTTGCTTCAACCCTGTTCCTTACACTATCTGCGCAGTGGAATCTGTTACCACATGTGACAGTGTTGTGATAGATTCAGGTTAAATGCCAATTGAAGATAAAATTGAAAGGAAATAGCCCTAGTCCTTCCTGGTCACAGCCAAAATAGAGTAATGTGACAATACTGAGAATCTTCCTTCTGTGGTATTATTGAAAAACATGCAGATTAAATTGTCAAGAGACTGCACATCCAGTTCATCAATGTATGGAATTAGAAATTAAACCAATAACTGTTTTAAGTTTATAAGGAAGAGATGTGTGACCCTGTTTTCCTGATTCAACTGACTTTAAGTCTCAGATTGACTGAGATTTTTCATACAGCTGTTCTGAAAAAATCTGCTAAATCTACAAGGCATATTGTATTCCCGCCATTTTCAAAAGGATGACTTCCAGTCATGTTATCAGAGAAGAATTAATGAGGAGGAGAATAACAGAGCATTGTACCTACTGCTGGTCTTTTTACTCAGGAAAGATATGATTCCTTGACTTACATGATATAATTTTTTAACTCTAACTCTCAATTTGTAGTTGTCTATGCTGGTCTAGAAGACAGACTGGTTGGAGTTGTGAAGTTAGATGTTATTGCCAGTTCTGCTACCAGTCTCCTATATGATCTCGGACAAGTCTTTACATCTCTCTGAATCTTTGTTTCCTCTGTGACCTTCTGATTCTCTCAGGTTTCTTTACCATCAGTTGTTTCCTGTTTTTGACCTGATAAAGAGCAGGTAATACTTATCCAAAGGAATGGCTCTGGGTTTTGGGGGTTTCAGTTGGGTTTTGTTTTTTTCCATTTTTTGGCTTGCTTGGTTGGTTTTGCTTTTGGTTTTGTTTTTAAATTTAATATAAGGACTTGCTGGTTTGATATTATGCTGCCTGAAAATTTTGATGACTGAAGGAGGCTGGGCACTTGGAAGCAACTGCAGTCATTACTTGCAGTGTTCTAACAAACTTTTCGATTTTTATATGAAACTGAAGAATAGCTAGCAGTGACTTCAACAAGGCATTAACAGTGATGCCTAAAGAAAATGCTACTGGCTGTATTGGTGGAAGACGAATCTGCAAGCACTTGATGGACTTTGAATCTTTGCTCTGTGTGACTGAGCAGAGGATGCCTGGTTCCTGCAGGTATTTTTGAGTAAAGATGTTCAGCTGCAGAGCCAGCAGCTTCTCAGTGCAGAACATTGTTCTTACAGACAGTAATGAAAACCATAATGGAAGTTAAGCTCATGGGGAAGGGACTCTTTAGAAACAAAGGAAAAACAAGATAAGGAGGCAGCCACAAAATGGGAATTTCTGCGTTGTTATTTCTGTATATTCAATGCAAATGTCCCAATATGACACTGGCTGGAAGATGGTTTGAATGAAATAGGACATGATTTACACTCTACAATCAGCTTCCAGCATTCTTTCATCTGCAAGCAGGGAGAGTTGGCAAATGCCAATATTTAAGTCTCAAAGACTAGTGCTGAGAATTTTTGCATAAAAGAAACCATCAAACATCAACAGTAATTAGAGTCTCTCATCATCTCTAGAAGGACTATCAGTTCTATTTTGTTCAGCTTGATTGTAATTTGTAGACTTACAAAAAGCATGACTAGAAGAGGAAGAAAGACGGGACTATTTTGGCTGTTTTCTAGTACTAGATTTTTACCAAACAGATTTCTCCTAGAAATGATCTGGCTGCTATTTAATCATCTCTGGGAATTCTGATAAACTTGCTCTCATGTATCAGTTTAAGCCACCCACACTCTAAGTAAAAACAATTAATTAGATACAGGAAAGATAGGGAAAGTTTTTAATGAACATCCTGTTGCCCCATCAGAGAAGGGGTTGGCACATTTCATCTCTGTATGGCACAGCACTAAGGATTTGGAGAAAGGACAGAATGTTCTTAACCTGATATACATCCTTAGGTACAAAATAAAGTATTGGTAGCATGGATTTCTCCAGGACATAAGATTGCACAACATGAGCAATGAACTTTGGAGAAAAGGCTGTGAGTGCTGACCTAAAGTACAAAAGGAAAGAAAGATCCCCCCTCTCCATGCAAGCCCTGTACAATTTTCTTTCATGTATAAATAATAGCCATACTGCATAATAGGTGCAAGATAGATCATCTGTAATGGATTAAAATAGCAGCCAAAAATAGCATCTTGGTATTTTTTTTTAAGCCCTTTTAGCACATTCTAGGACAAAGCCCTTGTCAAGAGAAATAGACATTTCTGGACGAGCCAGCGCATTTGTTCCCATAACCTCAAATGGAAAATCCCAACCATCCGTGAAATCAAAGAGAAGACAGGTTCCTCCTACAAGAAGACATTTGTAATTATACTGCTTGGGATCAGCATTCTTCCTCTCTTTTATACTCCTACTCCTCCTATTCTTTCTTGTGATCTCTCACCAGATCTCATTAGATGAAAAAATCAGAAAGGGGAAAATAAACATCAAAAATGCAACACTTACTGAAGCTGACTTACAATATGAGAAATATTTAGTTGCACAGACAAGAAACACCATCTGCACTTACTGAACAAGTAACAAAAAACATTTCCAATAAATAAATATTAAAAACAATTACTATATGCACCAATTAATACAGTAAACCTTGTAACCTGAAATGTTACATAGGTCTCACATTCTCTAGACAGTTTAACCTTTACATACTATTATAAATTAAACATTTTTTTTTAAAAAAAAAATAAAAGACTCTTCCCTGCAGTTGAAATTCTATATTTACTGAGTGCTGGAAAAATCACTATTGTTGACCACAAGCCTTTAACCTTACAAATCAAATTAATTGCCTTGCATATACGCAGATTGGAGGGACTTCTGTGCTGTGTTTCATATGCAGATTCAAGGCGATTGCCATCCTGTGAATTATGGGTGAACAATTTCAGACAAAACAAGAAAACTTTCTTCCCTCTTTACTGCCATAACCTACTCAACAGAGCATGAAATAAGGCCTATCAGGTATTTCAGAGTGCACACATGCCCCCTTCCTTCTCTTTTCTCTTCCCTTCACCTACTGTCCTGCAGTCCTCACAGTTCTTTTTTATCACAAGCACAGCTCTGTCAATCTGTTCCAACTAATCCCTGGATCAGTTCAATATAGCTATATCTAACAAGGTGTTTGCCTCTGGAGAATTTGCAGATAATTCCCATTGGCTATGGACTGCCCCAGGAAAGGCAGAGATCCTGTATTTCCTAGCTTTCAGATATCAACACTCTGAAAAGACAAAAAATGCACCAGAAAACCTTCCATCTGCTAAAATTTTTGGCTTTTTGTCATTGAATATGTAAGATGTATAAATAGGCTTAAGATGGAATCAAATACTAACATCAAACACAGAAGAGGTGGTTATGTGTCCAAATGGGCAAAACAGATACCAGAAGGTATGTACAAAGCCAATAGTAACTGCACTGTCTAGCAAAGATAGGCATTCAGAACAGGGCAAACAATGCCAGCTCAGCTGGTTGGAAATTGTTTTCCTCTCAACAGATAAAATGGGGGTACAACAATATTCTTCGTATTTTTATTACAGGAGTACTAAAAATACTCAGGTCAGATAAGAATATTGCCATGTTTCCTTATACCTGTGTAGCCCAATTAGGCAAGAAATGGGTCATTATTCTCATTTTACAGATGCAGTACTGAACTCCAATGACAAAATCACTTTGATTTTTCTGAAAGTCTGCAGCAGGGCTAAGGCACGAACTGAGACATCTTGAATCCCGGAACTTAATGCATTGCCATCTTCCCCTGCTCTTACAGCAAAAGAAGTAGGCGATTCAATTTGATGTTTCATCCTTCTGTTTCTTCATACAATACAATTAATTCCCATTATGAATTTCTATGTTGATACTCCTACTCAAGGTTTGATACATCTTCGGCTTAATAATTTCTCCTTAATGTATATTTTACTGGCTGAGAGTGTTTGTGAAATCTCATCTTATTTTCTTGTGTAATATGAAATGCATTCAGGAATCAAAGATCATCCCTTCATCTTTCCTTTGCCTTTGTGTGATCAATGAACTTCAGGATATGATTTTAAAAATTGATGCTGTGATTCATTTTCACGGCATGATGGAGATGTAAGTTTTCTAAAGTGTTAAGTGACTCCTTAGTGAGGCCCAGGTACCTTAAATCTTTTACCAGGTTATGAAAACACATCCCCCTTTGACAGAAAGATTTGTTTAATATATATGAAAGCTTATGGTATCCTGAAGATTTGAATTCTTATAGCTATACTTGTTATCAAGCAGGCTTTGTGAGATAAGTAAAAGTATTTGTGAGAAACAGGTTTTTTCAGTATTATACAGAACAGATATTCTGATGCTTTCCGTTACCTTTATGCAGTGGTGGAATATCAAAGAGTAAAGTTCAATGAGATCACAGTACATGGATTTACTTCCTCTTTCTCAAAGGCAGAACATCTCTAGTTCTGGAGCTATACATCTCCTTCATCAACTTTCTTTGTACACCCTCCAGGGATACCAGGATTAGGCCATCTATCACGAAGAAGGTCCACTTATGTCCAGGTTGCTTTATAGAGCATGGAAAAAATTAGCTTATTTAGGGCAAATCTGGAATAATTCCACTGAAGTCAATGTGATTTCTCTGATTATTTTCTTTCTAATATGAATGAGAGCAGAATATATCTCACGTAATTAAATTATGACATCTCTGTATTCCAAGTCTAAGAAGATCTGAAATGCAAAATTTAAAAGTTAGAGACTTTATGTATCTACTCCTAATGGTCTGTAATACAAATGAGAAACCCCAATAATCCTCTTCTGTGCCTGTTCTCATAGCTATTTGTATCAATTTTATACTGGCTTCTTTCTCTTCTATCACTCCTTATTACAATTTAACCCACTCAACAAGCAGCTGAGCTGAAACCTGAGAGGCAACAAAAATTATTTGAAGCAGAACATTCTTTTGCTCCATGAACAGCAGCAGTCCTCTGTTTTTCCACACTGGAATATGTTAGCGCATCTTAGGGACAAACCTGGCTCCCTTGTTAACACTGCAAAGCAGGGCTAAGGAACAAATCATGGCAAGATTGAGTTTTGCAGCCCTTTTGTGGGAGAGCACTTACATAAGTAATTCAATTTATTTCATTGTGCTGCTGTGCATTATCTGTCAGACTCAAAAGGGATAGGTTGGGTATTGTCATTAATCAGCTCATCTGTATGGCCTTGCACCTGGACAAGAAAGCATATACCTTTGTGCCCAAATCCAAATTTTAAGAAGAATGTATAGCATTTATGTCATAAGGTGTGTGTATTTCTGCACAGGGGAACCTTCCTCTCCAGAATGCAGGTGTATAAGACAAGGGTAGAATCTGGCTTTTAGCCTGCTCCATCTGCAGAGAAATCACTGTTTCTTCTAACCCAGAAATAAAGATCATAACATGAGCTCTTCCCAGTCCTTCTAGGAGTATTACCAAGGTGCATGATAGAACATTCTTTTTTTTTTTTTTTTCTCTTTTCTTTCTTGGATCAATTTCTCTGCTAAAATTATTATAATTTCTAATTTTTTTTTGTTGTTATGGTTGACATTCTAGTATTCTGAAAACAAACATCTCATATTCACACAGCAAAAGAACATTCCACTTCTGCAAAATCTTCACCATTCAAGTAACCCACAGACATTACTAGTCACCTTGATTTCGGTAGGATGAGGTACATCAGCAAGGTAACAAACGTTTCTGCCTGACTGCGACCAAATTCTTGCTGACCTATATTTTAACCCCAGAATAGTCCCACTGAAGTCGAGAAATAATTCTTGTGTAAAGGGTTCCCCATAAGCATAAGTATCAGAGCTGGCCTTGCACAAATAAGCCCCAGCCCTTTAATGAATTTTATGCAATTGCTACTCTACAACCACAGACAGCCCCATTAGCTTCAACTAAGATCCATCAGGGACTCATTGCAAGACTAGAGCTTAAAGGCAGGCTGCCCAGAATGAATGGTTTAACTAAAGGCATGATGTTAAAATTATTTAGATTGACAGTTAAATTAAGTGAAACTACCTGTGTAGACACACACCAGTTTAGTATGCCCCTGTAATTTACAGTTTAAAACCCCAGGAGCACCCACACACCACCTCACGTGGGCTTAATACTGCAACATAACAGCCTTTGTTTGCTAACAGCACTCAAGAGACGCATTCTACCTGACAATTTCTCCCTGCTTCATGAGTTAAGAAGTCTGCAGCATGACCTATGCCCAATGATGAGTTTCTTTCATTTACCAGGATGCTGCACCCACTTGCCCTGTCCTGTCTACCCCTTGCACTCCCTGATCACCTTGCACAGCTGCACAGGGTTGGACATTCATTTCCGACTGTGTTTATTCTTTTCATGATCCCATTTGATCCATAAGAAATAAGTGAGCTTGTGAGTACTGGGTTTTGAAATCTCATCAGAGTTACTTCTAACAGAAAATGGACTTTCAAAAATCTTACATAAATAAAATAAGAGATCTTTTCCTGGCCTTTCAATCTTGTACTGTATTCAGTGAACTGTCTTCCATCTCTTGATACAGTATATTCTGAAAACTATTTGGAGAGACCATTGTTGACTTCAAGCCCTGTGCCAGTGATTTTACTGAGCTGTGGAATAAGACCCAATAGCAGATAATTTTTTGCAGATATGACACAATGAACTGTTTTTCAAATATCCCTGTTCTCCGGTTTGCTCTTTTGGATTTGGCAACAAATTGTTGGCCCTTGATCTTGTGGTCCTTAATCTGTCACAGGCCTGTGCCAGCTACACACAATATCCATAAACCCAGACTATGGTCTGGTAGGTAGCTCTGTAATATCTGTAACTTGTAGATAACCTAACCTGTTTTGTTTTGGGTTTTTTTTTTTTTTTTCAATGTAAAAAAGGTTGGGCACTGTTGTGTTGTGTTCTCAGGATGAATAGGAGAAAATGGTGTAGAATAGACAAGGAGGTTTGTTTGCTTTCTTTTCCCTAACCTCCCCTCACCCTCCAAAAAAATCACAGACATTTTATGATATATTTCATATTGATTATAATAAAGACATAGAAATATTTTGAAGAGTGAAGAGCGGACATAGCAAAAATTCAGCGACATAAAGTCAACTCTGTTCTCCCCTTCAGTGGTGTGTATCTAAATCATTTAGTCTCATAGCTAGTAAAAGTTCAGACTAAATAGAAGTGCCAGCAAACAGGGTTTTTAAAACAAAAAAAACCCCAACCAAATAAACCTCTAAACCTAGAGAAATAAATGAATATGCTTTTCTTTCAACTTTTTTCATCTCCTATTTCTCCTCTTCTTTTGTTTTCTTTGATCTGTGTTTCCATGTGTGTATCACCTCCCCTTATTGCTGGGGCACAAGCAAAAATTCCCAGGTAAAACTCTGTGCTACTCAGAATGTCACAAAATATCCATTAACTCCAAATTATATACATCCTTCCAGGGAAAATTTGTTTGTGAAATAATGGCTGGAATCCGTGGCCAAAGATAAGTTGAATTATTCCCAGAACCAGAGTAAGTACAATTCCTTTCAGAATTACAACTGGCCCTAATAACTACATAAGAGAAGAACACAAATAAGTTAAAAGAAATCTCTGTTAATTAAATTGTGTTACTATTTAGTAATCAGTTGTCATCCATTCATATCTCTTAGGAATAGAAATCTATGATCTTTACTTTTGCCTTAAACACTTTCCAAACTTTTTTTCTCACTACCTGCTCTTAAAAGCCCCTGCTTAAGAGAATATTTACAGGTCTGATGAGCTATATTAGTAGGCTTAATATCTCCAGTCTGGTACAAAATTAAGCACATGTTTAATAACTTCCCTGAAACAGAGCCAAAGATCCTGAAGCTGGCAGCAGTTTTCAAGTCAACAGCCATAAATCACACATAGAAAAAAATATTCATACATATATATATAAAAGCTGCTATACTCCCCCTAGGAAAGAAGTCTTTTTGGGGTACTAAAATCTGTGCAATCAGGTAGAAGAAGAAAAGCTGATTTTAAACCACTTGTTTTATGCCATTTTAATATTTATTGCATCAGCCTAGAAAAGCCCAGCAGATAACTCATGGTGTACTATTTATAGTTAGGGATCGAACATCTTATGTTATAAGACTGTCTAATTTCAAATTTTTATTGACAGGAAAAGTACACAATGTTTATAGTGCTGCATTCTTTCAGGGAAAAAAAAAAGAAAAACATCTCTCTAAACCCACTCACATCTCATCTCATCAGTCATAACCTACATGAATGATAACAGGTTTTCAAAGCTCTCTAGTTCTCTGTGACAGTCCTAATAATGCAGTGCCAGATCTTTAAAATGTATGCAAAACCCAGTTGCAGTGCAGTGACCTCCATGGTCTCCCATTCAATGGCAGTGTTTGGTAAATGTAAATATAATTACAGTGCAATCCATTTTTAATAGTCATGTTTATAATATAGCAAATACAAGCACTTACAAAACTAAATATGTTAAATTAAATGTATTGTTTTCTGATTATAATAGACACTCTCTGGGTGTATGTTATTAAGGCCTCCTACGAAGAGAACAGGGAAGGAGCTTTGAGCCTATTTGAGAGATGGAAGAACATCAAGGAATGTAAGCTCTGTGCTTTCATTCCTGCGAGCTGTGTAAACCATTGAGTTAAAACAAATATTTCTAAAAACCAAACCCATTATTTTTTTTAGCTAAGTCTCTGCAACAGCACATCAGGCATGTTTTTACTGTCCGGAGTCCTTGATAGCTAACTGGAAGAGCAGCATTTCTCTTATCACATTTCACCAGCAAACTTGCTGTCATAATACTACATTCTCGCTTTCAAAATTAATTTAGTAAGCATACAGAATTAATACATAGCCCTTCTCAAGCCCTCAAACCTAACCCAAACCAAAGAAAAAAATCCCCTTTATTCTGAATAATAAAAATTCCTGCAAAATAAATAAACAGGCCATGTATTGTCCTGTGTAAGTGGATGTTAAGTAGGTATGCAAGTATGTAGGTATGCTAAGTAATGTAGGTAACACCACTGGTGTTGCTGAAATACCAACATTAAGAACTGTCTGTTGCAAATTGGTGTGGTTGGTAATGATTGTCAGATTACTTTAGTTCACTGTTTTGATGATGAAAGTAGTAGAAGCTATGTCCTTTGTTATTGTTATTATTATTACTTTATTAAAAGATATTACAGAGAGGAACTGATAAAGGTTTGTGTTTTTTTTTTACTTCGTCATACAGAGAAGCAAATACAGTGCGTGTTATGGATCGCATTTCAGGCCTACTGCAGTCATCCTACAGTCTGACCAGAGCAGAGTTTAGGTGCCCCTCAGATGAGGTGATGCAAATGAGGTAAAACAGAGGTAAACTGGCAGATTAGGAGGTCAGGGCAGGAATTCCCTAAACTGATTCTCTTATCCTCCCTTTTCCCTTTATGCCTCATGAAATTTCTATGAAGCTACAGGTAGAGGTGCTTTCCCAGAGCAACTCAACAGACAATTAGCTGTTCAGACATAGCCTGCCCTCTCCCCTGTGGAATGCAAGGGGTTAATTTTATATAGTGAAGTTTCTTTTATGTCCTAGAGGTAAAGTTCCCGTGATCCCACTTCTAAAATGTTGCCCTTCAATTTTTCAAGGGCTCATATTGTGTTTCACTGTGGGAGTCTCTTTGTTTCATTTCAGTCCCAGCCAAGGACAGTGTTCAGACCTTTCTTTTCCTCCCTAATTTAGTTATATTCCTAATATCGTGACTCCGAGGGGCTTAGGAGACCCCCGTCCCACCTCTGCTGTCTGCCTCACTGCACAAAGCAATTGCAGCTGACCTGGTAACCTCTATCTTCCAGACCGTGACTGGCTCTCACTGGGCTGCCTTCCCCAACTCACCACCTTCTTTTAGTTACAGCCAAGCCAGCTCAAGCGAGCTCTCAGAGCTGCCTCCACACATACATTGGCATAGCTGAGAGCAGCAGTTTGCCTCTTTCTGCAGTTTAAAGGCATGTAAAATGCCTCTCATATTATGTGCAGAAACAGTGACTGATCCTTTCTCACTGTAAAGTAGTTTGATATCATTGGGGTGCTTCTCAGGGCACCAATTTCTGCTATTTTCACCAAGAAAAAGATAAGGCAGTAGCCTTTAGTGAGCTTCCTTACGTCAGAAGGAAATTAAAGCCCTGTTCTGCAGAAACTTTTTAAACAGCACAAATTACTTTGGGCTCCTCAACCATCCCTTGTAGGATCAGGGTCTCATTGATCAGGTTTTCCTATCTCCAGAGATGGTCATAATATCATTTTTATGCATATCTGTCCACTTGGGTTCAGGGACAAGTTCACTGTATCCAAAACCACATCTGCCTCTCACTATCCCTTAGGTGGAGAGACAGGTTTTCAGATACCTGCTATACAGATAAAGTACTGTAAACACAATATGTGGATCACTATAAAGGCAAATCACTTTTACTTGTTTGTAGAGTTACAAACAGTAACACTGTCATAAATCTGGGGCTACAGAAAATGAAACTGAATGTTGTTTTTACATCATTGAGCTATTTTTGAAAGCTAAAGTTTGAGGAAAAAAATAGGTTGGTGGTTTTCTTTTTTTTTTCAAATACATCAATAATCTTCCATTTCGTTTATATACCCACAGCTGTCAGCTACCTCCAAACCCTCTTAGTGCAGTGATATGGAAACATTTTTACTGAAAACTTCTTAAGAATACCTCAGAGAGTTCACATTCATATCTATTTAAGCGAGCAGATGAATGGAATCTACCTAACCTAATTGGGAGAGAGGAAAAAAAATCAATAAAGCAAGCTTTCTGCTTATCAACTGTAACCCATTTCTTGTTGGTTATTGCTTGCAATGTGGCTTATTTGGAGGAAAACTTTGTTCAGACTTTAATTTGTTCTGCTCATTCCATGATCACATCCCCTGGTTCAGTTAAAAAGTAAAGAGTAGCATATGGGAATAAAATATTATAGAAGACATACGTTGCTGATGCAGTACATCCACCTGGCAAACATAGTTTTGTTTTATTACTGCAAATTCAGAAGTGTTTTAAGGGAAAAATGTTAAATCTTCTATTTAAGTAATTAATGCACATCAGAGGAATTGTAACTTTATGTCATACAACATTAGTTTATTTTTTTTTCCAATATTACTACCAAATATTCTTTCCTTTTAAGATCCTGCCTAGTGCACCATACCTGCTTATTGAAATTAGTAGAGTCAATGAAGCCCCACACAAGCAAATGGGATCAATCATCACAGGAGCCCACATTTTCCATAAGGACACATGAGAGAAGAAAGTGTCTTAGCTTTGTTTTTGACAAAACCTGGTTTTCTGTGTTATAATGTTTCTGGAATAATTCCACCAGATATAAATTACCTGACCCTGTGCAAAAGGCAAGGATTCAGCTCCCTGAAGTCAGTTTCCTTAGGATCTGAAGGACACCATCAGCTTCTGTGTTACCACCTGCCTTCCCTAGCTTTCTCCTGCCATTGTTATTCTGGATCCCATACAAATCATACTGCTACAGCATCTCCTTTTGCAGCATTACCTATGTGAGGCTCCCTGAATAGAGGTGAAAGTCATATAAATGGAAGTAGCAACTATGTATGAAGTATCCTAGTTTTGAATCATCCTGCCACTGTTTAAGTATGCAACTAGATCATCAGCATCTATTATAACAAAGGAAAGGAATACACTGCATGAATTCTAGGATAATGACAGAAAAATTAGAAAAAGCAGTATTCACTATCCACTGCTTCACCAGGCCAGAAAAAAAAGAAGAAGAAGAAAAAAAAAAAGAGTAGGGGGCTCAAAGAACATGATAAAATCTTTGATTATCACAGTCACAGGTGTTGCAATGTGGAATGCAATACAATGCTGTAATAGAGATATTGCTTCAAGGAAATCTCTGTTAGACTCAGAAATGTAGTGTGTTAAGTGACAGTGAAAAGAGTGTCCATTTTGTTATTCTGAACTAGAGTTCTGGGAGAAGGCTGTTTTTCCAAGGCTGGTGATTTGCTTGTTATTGTAGATACTAATTCCAAGGAAAACATTTACTTTCACTGTGAGTGAAACACAGCAGATCATTCCCTAAATGTTCCCAGTTTCCTCTCTTTCAGGAGGCTGCATAAGCTTTAGTGCATTTATACTGTCTGGGAAAAAAAAAGAAAATAGCGTAAAAAAACCCCAACCACAAACAAAAACTCTCTCTCCTTGTGCATTACTGAGGGACCAAACTGGGTTAAATGACTGAATTGCAGTGCTATCAGGTTTAAGAATGATGTCAAACAATCCAATTTCCTAGGCACATGTTGCACATTTAATTACAATGACACTATTTTGTAGGGTTTTTTTCTCTTCAACAAAGAGACTCTTACATCCATTTAAAGGCTTTAAAAAAAGAAATAAGCCATAAAGCCCATATAATAATAATCCCTTGTGTTCCTATTAGGGGAAAGTGTGATGAGTAATGGTGTCTACTTTATCCCCTAATGTGTTGCCATGATACAACTGTGCTTATCTCCACCTTTTTTAACTTTTAATGCAGAAGCACTTCTCTAGTATGAGTTACAATTTAGTTCTTGTAATGTTATTTCCTACACTTGGAGAAATGACTCACTGCCTGATTTCTATATGATTTTTTCCATCACTTGTCGCTATGCAAAACCATATAGGCACTTTGGAGAGAAAATGGAACAATAAAATAACCAATGAAAATCTCACATATTTTCTCCCCAATTTAGGGAATGAGGCTTATTACAATCTGTAATTTAATTCTGTGCCTATTGTTAAGAAGGCTGCTTGTAGCTTATAATAATTTCTAACACAGTGTAGTTAAAAGGACCTAAAGAGATTCTGACACATTAGTTTTCTGATAGATCTGTATTGTATAGATCTGCATTGTGAATTCACAATTGGGCCTTTGCTAAGAAGTTATCTGAAATGATCTGGTTTTACACTAATTTAATTGTTTTTATGCCAGTCTGAATTCTGCATCAGAAACAAACTTCATGGCACTGGTAACACTGTTAATTCTTCTGAAGTTTTAGATGCTCAAAGCTACTTGTTCATGCTATCTGCATAATGAATTGTCCTCTTCAAGGTGATAAATTATTTATTAGAGTAATGAACAAATCAATCAGAAGAGCTGGATAACTGAAACACACAACTTTTGGCAAAGTAAGCTCTGAATGTTTACATTTATCACAGAAAAACTTTGACTTTGATGCAGACCTTTCAGAGGTGTTTATTAATCATGATCTCATTACAGTTTTGGTGGACTAATAGCTTTTTATTTGTCAGAATTGTTTCTGATGATGTAGTGCCATTGTCCTAAAAATACAGATCTATTTACAGTATTTAACCTTCTACAAAATTGTTCAAAGATAGCTTATTTCTAACATTGTGCTTTATATTAAAATAAATCAAGATTAATAACTTAAGTCAGAGTGATTTCAGAGCTGATATCTGTGAAATGTTGTGGCTCTCAGGTACAAAACTTGAAAGCGCCTCATGGGTTAGCTGCAGCACACAGAAATGATTCACTGCAGAATTGAGTATTACTCTGGGAACAGGTCCAATACTTTTAGAATATGGCAGGGAGCCTCTAACTGCAGAAAGATACATATTGGGTACATTAAGCATATTTTAGTGTTTATTAGTGAGAGATTTGGGATTTAGACTAGAATGTGCTCTGAAACTAATCTAAATACACATCTGCTGAAGGGCAAAATGGCATATACTGTAACTCATGAAAATAATGAGTGTGAATTAGTTTCTGAACCATAGCTCTACAATTTATTCAGATCAGATTTGGCAGGACATATAATGAAGGGAGTGCATTCAGACCTATGTAAGAACTTAGCCACACAATTGCCATTAAATCATTGAGTGTTGTCTAATGAAAAACCCTTTAAATGTTTTAGAAGTTTGCAACCAATGCATCCCATATTTTGTTGTTGTTGTTGTTGTGAGAGGTTATTTTTTTTTTGGTGGGTTTTCTTAAGTAAATTGTACTAGAACACTGTGTTGAAAAAATTTACTGGAAAATGCCATTTTGTATTGCTATGGGAGAAGATAATCAGGAAAATGAAATATGTAGTGGGGGGGAACCTTCTAATGTCAAACCTTTAATCAACCTTATATAAAATATTCAACATAGAGCAGTTGTACCATGAAATTACATTATCAGACTGCTTAACTATGAGACCATATATTAGACATGTGAAACTAGACATATTAATGGGCACAACCTTTCCAGTGCCTATGTTTAACAGTAAAATTGCTTGGTTTAGCAAAATTGTCTTTGCAAATAAATTCAGATACACTTAGCTATACATATAATTAATTGCAAACATACCAAGTGATTAGAAATTACAGCTCTCAACATCAATTCATCTTGGCGGCACATGTTATTGATGATGAAATACTGTTGATATATACCTAGCTTTGACGTGTATTTTGATGAATATATGGAACAATCTGTTTCTTTCATGACATCTTACTGCTGGAGTTGAAATCAGATTTAACTTTTAAGTTGGAATCTGGACATCTAATGAGAGTTCATGGGCAAAGCTCTATCAAAATGAGAAATGTGGGCATTATGCATTGATCGATGAACTGTTCCCTCTTGAAAAATAAATGCTTTAATCCTGAGGTAGAATATGCACATTGTGTTGGTCTCATGCATATAAATAGCCACTTTTGAGTCCCAGTTTAATCTGAGTGAAACCACTTTCATATAACTCTGAATGCAAAAGTTGCTCACCACTCCCTTCCCCACTTCAAGTGTGATCAATGGGGAATTGTCTTGAGTGGAAGAAGGGTCTGACCTACAAATTCAGTTAAGCAAATTCTTGGTTGTGTGGTATCAGGTACAAGATACTATTTTTATTTTATTTTATTTTAATCCAGTGGTCTATGTGAACATGTAAACACATTTCTACAACCTTTGAGCAGTAAAGTAAAAGAGGAGTTAATTTTTATTTAGGGGTAAGTATAAGCAAGCCTTTACCTCTCCTGGCTAAATGTATATACTTGCCTGAATTCTAATAAATGCTTCATTTTGGTGCAACTTTCCTCAGAATTACAAAGTATACACATATCATCACTGCTCTCTTAGAAGCGCTGGTACAGGGAATAATGAGTTGTGGTCTTCCTTCATTAACGTGTAAAGTTGCTTTAAGAAAAAGAAAGAACTAATTTATAGCACCTTGAATGGCCACATTAATAGTCTTGGACTGGAAGAGCTCATGACAAATAGTGGAAGAGAAACAGCAGGGGAAACTTTTTCTTTTTTTTTTTTTAAGGGGAATCTATGTAAAAGAACTTGCCTGAGTCACATGGAGAGTTTGTGGCAGACATGACACAGTAAACACCTTTACTTGACTCTCTGTCCTTTTATTTTTAAATTGCACACTTTTGTGTTATTTGGATTTTCAGATTCAGGTAGCTTCCATCCACTCTAGCTGAAACCAGTTGGAGCTGCAACGTCTTCTGAGAATCAAACACCACCAAAAATCAGGCTGACAATGTAGAATGGTGGACTGCAGCATTAGCATTTTATATTCCAATACCTGTGCACCACAGCCTCACATATTCATTGTAGATAGCAGACAGGTCCTCTGAAAGCTTCATACAAGGCACCATACCACAGTTTAGCCTTTTATTATCTCATGCTGCAGTCACTTTATCCAATTAACACGTCTTCTTTGCAGACTATTACTTGGGTACAAAAAGGATTAAATAAGAGGATATAGGCTAGGAGGAAAAAAAAGAAACAGTCATATTCTCATGCCATGCAGATTCTGGGCTTTATAATTCTTGCTCCCAAGTACTACAGATGTAATAAATACTAGTTGTCTTACTAGGATAAACTTTCCTTCATGTTTATTCCGCTTTCTTTTTGTCCTTTCTACTGTTTCAGTAAAACACTTTGAGTCAGGACACAATACTGATTTGCATACTGCTCAGACTCTCAATCTGCTTATCCAGGAGAACTGAAAAAAAAAAAAAAAGGACTTAAAAGGATTTGCTTTTTCCCCACTCAGCCTCCACCATCTTTGCAGTATCCTTGTTTATTTTTTTACCTGATTAATGAGTAGTTTCTTTTTCTTTGGTAGTGATATCTCTCTTGGTTAAACTTGATGCCTATAGAAACACATTGCTCTGTTGTTCTTTTCCTGAAGCATTTTGGAATATTGAATACTGTCTGGTGTGGAGTAGGAGAATAGCTACTGAGTATAACTCAGAATACTGAATGCTGAAATATTCTGAATTATTAGTTAACTTTAGTTTTATCAATGAACATATTAACTTACTCCATTAGTATCCAAGCCTGTTTTGGAGAAAGACAAGTATGTAGTATTCATTTTACAAATGGAGAACCTGAGACATTAACATCCCCTTTTCAAGGTAGAATAGAAAATACAGTGCCTCAGTTTCCCCGTTCCTGCCTTAGTGCCCTGCTCAGAGAACCACACTGGTAACTCAATTCACTACAGTTTTGGATGTACAGCATTTTGAAGACTTAATACAGACAAAATTATTAGTGTTCTCACTGGGAGCCTCATCTATGTAGTGACTTAGCTAAAATTAAATATATTAGCAACAACTCATTCAATAGTGAAATGCAACTACTGTTTCAGTGAAACACGACCTCCCTTTAATCATACAACAAAAATATTTTTGAGTGAGGTTACAAGAATAGACATCCAACTAGCTGACAAGGCAAGGCATGATATTGTGTAACTGCTTTTTGGAGGGGAAGGGAAAGGCAGAGTACAGAAGAAAACTCGTCCTTTAGGTGATTCTACTGCATTAGTTGCCTGCAATGTTGCTTAGAAATGCTGAGGCCATAGAGGTAGGTTCATGACACCAATGAAAATGTGTATGAGGTGCCTATAACTAAATCATGCATCTGTTGAGCAATGGTATTGAACTACACATAAGCCAATATATGGGTTGCCATAATTCTGCTTAAGTACTGTCCTGCTGAATAGTAAGCAATTAAGAAAGTACTAACTTCAGACTGGAAAGAAGAACCATATTTTTGGAAGGTTATTATTAAAGTGTTAAACTGAAAGACTACTAATTATGCAAGTGCATAAATATTTGCAGGCTCAAGTTTTAATATTTAGATACAGATGCTTACACTTATGCATATATTATTATCAATATTTTGTTAAAAATTGCATAGTGCTAGGATAATCAGAATGAAGGTCTCTATGCTTCAAATTAACCAACATAAAAAATGTGTCAAAAAACATGATTCTAGCTCACTTGGGCGAGATACCATTTATTAGAAAGCATAAGTCTGTCCATAGCCTTTAGTCAGAAGTAGTGCAGTGTGACTGTCTCCAAGCACAGCAATACCACTGCCTCTCTGGGAACCTTTTGCAGTGTCTAACCACCATCACGGTGAAAAACATTTTTTTTTGTATTTATTCAGAATTTACCATGTTCCAACCTGTGTTCATTGTCTCTCATCCTTCTGTTGTGCATCTCTGAGAAGATTCTGGCTTGGTTTCCTCTACACCCTCTCATTACGTAGTAGTAGACAACAATAAGATCCTCCTCCTCAGCTTTCTCTACCTCAAGCTGGATAAACCCAGATGTCTCAGCATCTCCTCATATGCCATGTGCTTCAGCCTCTCCCCTAACAACATTTGTGGCCATCATGTAGTATGTCCATGTCTCTTCTGCGTTGGGGAGCCCAGAATGGACACAACACTCCAGATGTGTCTCACCAGGGCTGAGCAGAGGGGAAGGATCATCTCCCTTGACCTGCTGGAAATGCTCTTCCTCATGCAGACCAGGATGCTGTTGGCCTGCTTTGCTGTAACCCTCAGGCCCTTTTCTACAAAGCTGTTTTCCAGCAGCTTGGCCCCTAGTCTCTGCTGGTGCCTGGGCTTGTTCTTCCCCGACTGGAGATCTTGGTGTTTCCCTTTGAAATTAATGAGGTTCCCATCAGCCCATTTTCCTACCTTATTTGGATCCCTCCTGTCAGCCTTGCTCTCTGGTGATTAGTCAATTTGATATTGTCAGAAACGTGCGGAGTGCACTGTATCCCATCATTCAGTCATTAATTAAAAAACATTAAACAGAAATGGACTCAGTATCTACTGGAGAGACCACAGTTAAGTAACCAGCTGCTAGATGAATTTTCTACTGTTCACCACCACAGTTTGAGCCCAGAGATACAGCCAATTTTCAACCCATCTCATACCTCACAAATTTGACTCTAAGTACACTGTGGAAGGCTATGTTGAAACCCTTTTTTAAACAACTTATTACAGTAAAATATACAGGCAGAGGGCCAACTCCAGTCCAAATCAAATGAGTGTGATAGGAATGTGAGAAACTGCTGGGGACAGCAAAACCCAAATATGGAAAAGGAGTTAGTGTACTCCAACTTGAGGCTAAATAAGTAAGAATGAATGTAAGAAACTACAAAACATTACAAGTGGTGAAAGAGGAATACCAGGACTATTTCTGGGTGAAAGATATAGAAAGACAGGGAAGACCAGGTTTACTGGGGTCAATGTCTACAACCAAAATTACCATATAAGGGTGGAAAATCTGCAAAATCAGTTGAGCAAAGAAAGAGTAAATAGACCAAGTTGTTCTTTGAGAAACAGGAGAAAAAAGGGAAAATAGGAAAGGCAAATAATTTGATTGGGCTGTCTGAGGGTGCTGTTAAGGAGAAGCAAGGGTGGTACTGCTACATAATAGAAGGAGGTCTGGGAGCTAAGATAACAAGGCTGGCATAGCCGTGCCCTAATCAACAAAGGCAGTGCCACAGTACTTGAGCAAGAAGAGCAAAGCAGGATTAGGGACAGTAACCAGAGGCAGGCAAGTGTCCAGATCACCAGATATGTCCATAGTAACAAGGCAGATCCAAGGTCAAGCTGGAAAGTCAAGCCTGTGGGTCAGGCTCAGGATTAACAGGCTACACGACCAGGCACAGACATATTGAAAACATAGCTTGGGCAAGAACACTTTAATGCTGCTACCAAATAAAGGAAAGCCAGGACCTTGCTTCTCCCAAATCTGTCATCCATATCCCAGCAGTCTGATCCAAGATTCCACAGACTCATTAAATCAGAGTTGGCCTTGAGCACTGGCAGCCAAAACCCGTTGAAGAAGAGAGGAAGGAAAAGGTTGCAGAGACCATTGGTGCACTCAAGGCCCTGATGAACCATTGAAGAGCCCTGAACCTGATCAGTGCAGCCTACAGTAGGGTAATAAACTTGTTCTTACTATACCCCATGTGCCCGATTTTTTTTCCCAGTTGTGGGGCCTAGTGTAATGCCAAAAAGGACAGATGACATGCCCCTAACACAAGGTAAACAATAACCAGTGCGCTTTCCTCATCCACATAGTCAGCCATCTCATCAAAGATAATAGCCAGTTTGGCAAGGCACCGTTTGCCCTTGGCTAATCCTTGCTCGCTGTTCCAAATCACCACCATATCTTTCATAGGCCTAGACATGGCTTCAGAGATTATTTGCTCCAGAATCTCACTAGGAACTATGGTTAGCTGACCAACCTGCAGTTCTCTGGATTCTTCATCTTGCCCTTTTTGAAGATGGGAAGGTATTAGCAAGATTTAGTAAAAAGTGTTATATATTAAAAAAAGGAACTAATTCAGAAGCAGTATGCCTTATATATGTTTGAAAACACCTATAGAAAAAGAAAATGTATCCCAGATTTCCCCCCCTTAAATAATCCTCTTAAATTTGTTTTCCCCTTGCATTACTCCTCACTTCCAATAGTCTCATGGATATCCATAGACTTCTCCCACTGTAACAAGGAACGTGGTATCCCTGATTCTTTGCAGGTGTGTGCGGATACCTGTTATCCAAGGACTTGTTTTCAAGTACTGCTTTTTTGAAGAGTTATGTTTTATACGCCTTTTTAATTTTTTGAGGTTTTATGCATAAAAAGTATGGTAAAGTCATTCTTAACTCACCAGAAGCATATTATAATTTTTATATATTGATCTGAGAGTGTCAATATCGGTAATGTCAATACTACAGATGAGCTGTGAGTCTTTGATAATATTTGCCTTATAACCTGATCAGAAGAGAAAATGGTATTAGGAGTGCACAGAAAGTCTTTCTGTTCACATCAGTCCAGTCTACCCACTATTTTTAGGTATAAATACTGTTCTACAAACAAGCTCCACAAGTCCTTCATACCTGCTGGTCTACAAAGAAGGGTTTTAAGTGTTCTGAGAACATCAGTAACAGACTTCCTGAGGAGACTGCAGAATCTATACTTTGGTTTACTTTTCCTTTAGTGTGAAGAAAAGCATGGCTGCTTAACTTGAATGTCAAAATTCTCCAAAAGTACAATTCTTAGGACTAGCACAAATTTATGCATGCTTCCTAAGTGTGCAGATGGCTCGCTCTTTTTCCCCCCCCCAAAAAATTAATGCTGATGAATGATACAAAGACCTAAGTGCAGTATTTTTTACATAACTTCTTATTTATTGGATTTTGTGTCTCACAAGCACCTTTCTTGAATTTATACCATCAAAATATATGCCAATATCTATGTAGGTCTATGTATATGTAGATGTATGTCTTTGACACTAGAATTTCTTAAAATTTAAAGATGACATGTGCGTGTGTTATACAAATCAATACCAAGTGACAGTACTTCCAAACCCTGCTATTACGTTACAAACTTAACCCCATCTGGCACCCCTACTCTTCCAGAAGCACAAGTATCTACGAACAGAGGGCTTTGAGATATAAAGTGTCCAGAGCACCTCAACTGAGGAGAATCTCTTCTGGCAGCTGAGGAGAGGAGGGAGGTACAGGATATGGACAGCCCCGTTGACATTAATGTTTTTCCAGAGAACCCTAGAGAACTATGAAAAACTAGACCTGTTTGTTGTGTGCTTAGTCTCCTTGGCAATAAGGTTTATTGGAGCTACATGGTTACATTCACACCTCAGGTTGTCACTTGTTCACCTGAAGATACATAAGCTGTTCTGCAAGATCACAAACATGAGCCAGTTTGGACAGGTTAGTCTCTCTCCCACCTAATTTCTGCAGGAATAAGTACTATATTTTATGCAAATGCCAGACCAGTCTCATTCAAGATTACCCTTGCACAGGTCCTGAGATGCACAAATCAAATAGAATCATAGAATCATAGAATGGTTTTTGTTGGAAGAGACATTTAAAGATCATATAGTCCACCCCCCCTGCTTTGGGCAGGGACATCTTCTAGTAGACCAGGTTGCTCAGAGCCCCATCCAACCTGAACCTTGAACACTTCCAGGGATGGAGCATCTACAGACTCTCTGGGCAACCTGTTCCACTGTCTCATGACCCTCATAGTAAAATATCACTTCTTTATACCTAATAGCCTAGGCTGTAGAGGTGAATATAGTGCTGCAAAGGACTTTGCTGAGATCATTTCCATGATGGCTGAGACAGAACTGCTTGTGGATAGGGATGACAAAGAGCGCAGAGGAAGAAACAAGGAGGTGAGTGACACAGGCTGGTCTAACAAGCCCTATTAATGTAAGCAGCTTTTAATTGGTCAAGTAGTCTTAATGAGGACACTGGAAGGGGTGGCATGAATAAAGAGTGTCTACATCAGGACTACACACTTGGGTGATGACAAGTGATGAAAGTAATGATTCAGAGCACCAGGCCTTTAAAACATGTGGAGATGGCAAATTAAGAGAGACCCTAACCTGCCATAAACTGACTTTTAATTACTTATAATTTTGACGAATCATATTGACTGATTTAAAGGTCTCTGGACTCAAGCCCTGATTTAGATGAAATAGGAAAGTATTTGGGAATGCAAAAAATAAATTAAATGAACTATGCATTTTTATTTACCTTTTAATTCAGCCAGGAAGTACCATCCCTAGAGAAATTATGTCCTGCTAACAACCTGATTCATTTTAACCTACAGTCCACACTGCCACAGCAAACAACACTACCCTTCAACAAAGGTTTGAACCAGTATTTGAAGAGCAGACAGCTATAGTCTTGTACGCCTCTGGATTTTTTCTTGTCTCAGTGTGCTTAAGTAAACAGAAGCAAACTACTTTGTGTAAGAAATAGAAGGATTGTAAAAATGCTTTAGCTCTGCTTGGAATTCATCCAAACTAAAGAAATTATGTTTCTGTCTGTAGCAAAACTGGCATTCCTCCTTCCTCCACCCATGACCCTCCTCCTGAAATTTTAAAATGTCAGCTTGAGTTGCCCATTATTCTTTGGAATTTTATTAGGTTAATTATCAAAACTGCCTTCATTTGTACCTGCTTGATAATTCCTGTGAAGTAGGAGAGGAACACAGAGGTCTCCTGAGCCGCTATTCACAAGAGATGATGTGCATTTTATATAATAAATCATTTTCCTTGCACTCCCACAGCCTGAAATATGGTCCTTTTTAATTTTTTTATTACCAACATGTTGCTTCTTCTTTTCAAGCTTTTGTTCCCCATGACAACACCATACTTTTTTTTTTCTTTCCTACAAGGAATTAAAGAAGATCAAATACAAGCAGCATGAATAGAACAGTCCTTCTTTTAATTTCTGTCTTTTAAAATACAAACAATCAAACCAAACCAGCTTCTTATATTTTTAGAATATATTTTATATTCTAAATAAAATATAGAAATTATTCTTCTATATTTTCAAGAATATATTTTAAAGTAAATAAATAAAATTAATCACAAAAAGAAATCCAGCTTTCAAAATTTCTTTAACTGTAATTTTACTGTTGTTGAAGGGAGCCCAGTATAAATCCCAATGATTTTCATATTGCTCTGAAACTGAACTGAGTTAAAGGGGTTGTCAGTGTGTGATGCTTTACCTATACCACCTGGAACAGATGAGGTAATAGAATGTAAAAAGAACTTTTTCTCCCGCCTTAGAAATTTGTTTGGCTTAAGAGATGAGAGTGTGCAAAGAAACCAGAAGGGGGTGATCAATTTACTGATTCAGTCTTGGCTCTTATGAAGCTTAGGCTAGCAGTCAGGCTACTGTGAACTATGCCATGCTTCTGAGTTGGTTTGTGCTCTACCATCAACAGCACAGAAAAAGTCAGGCACCGCACTGTAGAAAAAAAAAACACAAACCAAACCCACAATCTTTTTAAATAATAACCATTAAAACACACTTCCCATCTTTTCAAGCTGTACTTTCCTCTCTTTTGGTTTAAAAGGCCTTTGAATACTCCCAGTTTTCCCTACCTTTATTTGTACCATCATTCATGTGCTCTCTGCAGCAAATGCTAGGCCAGCTCTGTCACTTTAAACTACTGCAAATCTTTAAATAGTCAGCCTTGTAAATCCATTGCAGTCAAGGACTTTGCATAAAGGATCTTAGCTCACATCATGGTTTAACCCCAGCTGGCAACTAAGCACCATACAGCCAATCCCTCACTCTCCCACTGGTGGGATGGGAGAGAGAAACAGAAGAGTAAAACTGAGAAAACTCCTGGGTTGAGATAAAGGCAGTTTAATAGGTAAAGCAAAAGCTGCACAGGCAAGCAAAGCAAAGCAAGGAATTCATTCACTGCTTCCCATGGGCAGGCAGGTGTTCAGCCATCTCCAGGAAAGCAGGGCTCCACCATGCGTAACGGTGACTTGGGAAGACAAAATGCCATCACTTCAAATGTCCCCCTGTTTTTTCCTTCCCCCAGATTTTATTGCTGAGCATGATGTCATATGGTATCGAATATCCCTCTGGTCAGTTGGGGTCAGCTGTCCCAGCTGTGCCCCCTCCCAACTTTTTGCGCACCCCCAGCCTGCTTGATAGTGGGGTGGGGAGAGAAGTAGAAAAGGCCTTGACTCTATGTGAGCACTGCTCAGCAATAAATAAAACATTCCTGTGTTATCAACACTGTTTCCGGGACAAATCCAAAACATGACTCCATACTAGCTAATAAGGCAAAAAATTAACTCTTTCCCAGACAAAATCAGCACAGCTTAGAAGTTTAAAATGAGTTGCCTAATTGTTGCATCTTCTTTCCCCCTAAGATAAGCAGTCACACACACCTTCTTGATTCAATGGTTTAGGTTTACCATTTTTTTGTATTCTACAGCTATAAGGTGTGGGGGGGAATAAAAGCAATGTTGGACATAGGAACTGCAAAGCTTCCTTCCACCTTTTACTCTTAGCTGTTTCTAATTTTTCCAGTCAAAACACAGGGACTAAAATTTGACTTTTTTTTTGTCAGCAGAATGACTCTTTAATATACTCTTAATCATTTAGCTGAGTATCTGATAACCAGTATTTTTGCCCCACAGCGCTGACATCTGTGCTTCTCCAGAATTTTTGCACTATTCTATATTCTGCAGTGTATCTTGGCAGTTAAATAATTTCTTGCCAGTGAAACAAACACACCAACAAACAGAACTTTCCCAAAATTGTGACTGCTTCAGTGCCTGTGCAATTTTCTTGTTTAAAAGACAGAAAAAGACATGTGAAAGGAAGTATTAATAGCTTTGTTCCTTAGGCTAAATGTTGCTACAAAACCACAGTTCTTCCTCACCTAACACATAGTGTAAATAGCAGTGACAAAAGTATTTACTTTGTGATATTCACTAAGCATGTTCTGCAGAATGTGAAGTTAACTTTTTCTCAGCCTGTTAGAGGAGACTACCCACACGGGATGGTTCTTTTGAGTTTGGGTTTCACATGCCTTTAAGAAAGGGTTGACTCCCTAGGAAAAGGTAAACTGTGCACACTACTTCATTCTGCTGAGTTTGCGTTCCAGGACAAAATAAGGAAATAATTTTTAAAATATGTTCATGTCTACAGTGGAATGTAATAGTGGATTTATTTCTTTATTCTCAGTTTGTCCTCAGCAGAGTACTGGTAGATGCCCCTGGAGGGAAGCGGTGATGTTGCTGAGTATTGGAGGGTAGGCAAGGGCCCCTTTGGGAGAGGCCCTTCCAGCTTGGAGGAATGTTGAGCAGAAAAAAGCACAGTCTCATCTAGGACCTAGGAGTGTGGTGCCCGTAGACAACGATCTTGGCAAGGGGATCACACCTGCATCTCGGAAGGGATGAAAAGAGCTTTCTACTGGGGATAGATAGCTAGATAGCACTGGGAAGGTTTGCTGGAGATACTTGTGTATTAAGTCTGAAAATAAGAACCTGACTTGCAAGGAGAAAGCAGGAGGAAAGGAGTGGTTTGCAAGTTGTCTGTTTCAAATTCTCTGCTCTACCTCACCTACTCATTTTGAGTTTTCTCAGTGTAAGAATTTAAGTATTCCAGTTTATGTTCTTTTTTTTTTTTTTGCTTGTTTCTTTACAAGTCTTTGCTGTTCTTTAAGGAAATTCTTCTAAGGAGAAAGTCCAGGAAGATAAATGCCAAAGCCAATTCAATCTTCAGAAACAATCTGTGTTCATCAGTGCCAAATTTAAATTTATGTAGAAGATATCTTAGCATATTTTATCAATCTGTACATGTATACATTCAAAGTATGTATGCATGCATGGTCTCCCTAAGAATATACACAATTGGACCAGTTCTGTGTGAACACCTCTACAAGTCTCATTCTGTAAAGAAGGTCTAAAAATATTCCATTGAAAATGTTTGCGTTCTGTATTTTAGATGGCCCCCCTTACACATTTGTTCACATTGCACATTTGTTCAGCACTGAGCATAACAGGTTCCAAATTTGGACTCTTACAGGCTATTTATATTCTGAAGTAACAATAATTATTTTGTTGAAGTTAAAAAATTTTTTTTAATAAATGTTCATGTTATCATTATAATAACTTGTGTTGTTGATGAAAAATCACTTTCTGTATTTGCAAAGAAATAAGTCATCACAGGGCCTCTTGCCAGGACTACTCAGTGTTTCAGATTTTTTCCAAACAATAAGGTAGGGCACCTGTCATACTGATGTGAACAGAAATGTCATTCATTTGCTTCCAACTTTATCATCAGACACACAAACTTTAAAAATGTTTTCCTTGCTCCACCACATTAATTCTTTGAGCAGTGCCAAAGACATTCCATGACAAAAAGGTATAAAACCATAAAAGGAATGATCAAGAATTGCAAGTCCCTGTACTTTAGCTTATGAATATCCAGTCGAGGTTACACTGGTATTTGCTGGGTATGAGTTAGATTGCCCATGAAAATCACTGTGAAAAGGCTATGGCTACATCTAACTTAGACAAGTAAGGTAGGGTATTCTTTTTCAGAAAAGGACAGATTAGACATAAAAATTTAGTTAAAGTTACTCTTATTAGACCACTTTGGTATTATGCATAGAACTGTAGAAATGTCTGTGAGGTAAAAGGTCAGGAAATCAGCCAGATTCCTCCCAACACTGCAAAAATGTACAGGAAGCTGCCCAACTTGTATGAGAAAAATGTTGCAGGCTCACAGCTTCAGAGAATTCATCCCGAGTTTAATATCAACTTCTGCTTCAAACTCTCCAAGAACATTATTTAGGAAACTTTTCACTAATCAGAAATATCTAACCAAAAAGAGCAAGGATCCAAACCAAGAAAATCTCGTTTTCTTTGCCACTCTTTTCTGAATGCAACCTTTTGTTATGTGATAGAAAATTTAGAGGTTAATTTTGGCTCAGTCTTTTTGAAGAAGCTACAAATCTAAAAATACTCGATTTAGAATTATTGTGGCAGGTGAAGAAAATGGCAACAACCATCCTATTTTCAATTCACCTCTGTCCTTTCCTATATTCAAGAACACTAGTAAAGGTTAGATTGGATAAAGGAAAAGAGAGCAGGGAGGAAAAATCCACATGCTATAAGTAGAAATAAGCACAGATTAAAAGAAAAAAAAAAAAAGTCAGCTGTAACTATTCCGTGGCTTTGGACAGCTTTACACCAAGTTAACTCCTTTATTTATACAAGTATGTGAGCTGAATCCAACCAGTTGAAATGTATAGTGTGTAATCCAAACATTTCAACTATCTCAGGTCTTCTTTCCTATCCCAAAAGGATTCTAGAAATTCCCTTTCTGCTCTGATAATTTCCAGGAGGAGAGGAATCTTTTGCTCCTTATTTAGCCTGGTATCTTGCCTTGTCTCCATTCCTGACCTTTCTGTGTGTGATGATTTATGGAGCAGAGAGAGGGTAAGAAGAGAATGCCAAGCACTGCTCAAAAAACAGAAGCAAACTTCAACTGACCTTTCCTGTAACTGGGCAATGTGAGGATAGCTCGTTGCTTTCAGTTCACATACAAAAATATTAGTAAAATCTAATTATTTAATAATCTGTCCTCTCCACCACGAAAAGCCTGAAGTTTGGATAGCACTTTAAGACAGTGCTAATAGCATGTATCTCTGCAGGTGACAGGATTTCATAGCTACAGAAAATGTAGTTTTAGTTAGATTATGGAAGTTGCTTACATTGTCAAATGCAAAAGGCTAACATACTCCCCACTGCCTCAGCCTAGCATATTACCTGAAATTAACAGCATTGTTACCTTTCTTGCCCAGCTATAATATTCCTATCTGCTGAGGTCTTACCTTTTGTATGTGGAAGCTGAAGCCACCAGCATCTATTACTACAGTGGATGATATTGAATGATTTGGCTCTGCCAAAACTTTGGGGTTTTTCAACCATGGAAGAGCCTTCAAGAGGCAAGGTATGCTGGGGCCTGACAGGATCCACCTGTCCCAATGGGGAAAATGGGTCTTTGGGCATAAACTGGTGGGATGGGTGGAATGGGATGGTTGGAAACTAGAATGGACGGGGAAAGGGGATACCAACAGGATTGCAGTAGGTAAGCCAAGGGTTGGCCTGGCATCGCCTGTGGGTGGCAATCCTAATAGGAACATTTACACTGCTCCTGGGAGCACGTAGGGCTCAGGAGCTTACGTGAAATGCTTGTACACCAGCGCACGCAGTATGAGAAACAAGAAAGGAGGTACTGGAAGTGTTGGTCAGCTCCCAGAGCTACAATATCATTGGTATTGGCAAGACTTGGTGGTTCTGGGATGAAGGGCTACAGGATGTTCAGGAGGGATAGGCAGGACAGGCGAGGTGGAGGTGTTGCACTATACGTAAGGGAGAGGTTTGATTGTATGGCTCTTACAGTCAGTGATGATGTGGTTGAGAGCCTCTGGGTAAGGATTAAGGGGATGGAAAACAAAGGAGATGTTGTGGTGGGTATTTACTACCGATCTCCCAGCCAGGATTGTAAGCACTGATGAGTTATTCTATAAGAAATTTCTGGATCGGTAGCCCTTGACCTTATGGGAGATTTCAACTTCCCAGACATCAACTGGGAATATCATACTGTTGTGACAAGCAGGTCTTGGAAATTTTTGAATTTTGCAGAAGATAACTTTTTGTCACAGGTACTCAGTGAGCCAACTAGAAAAGATGCCCTTCTAGGCTTCCTGTTTGTGAATAGAGAAGGACTCGTGGGGGATGGGATGACAGGTGGCTGTCTTGGCCACAGTGATCATGAAATGGTTGAGTTTAAAATATTCAATGTAATGAGAAAAAAAGGACATCAGTGTTGCTACCCTGGACTTCAGGAGAGCAAACATAAGCTATTTAGGGAGCTATTTAGCAGAGTACCCTGGGAATCTGCTTTTGAGGGCTTAGGAGTCCACAAGTATTGGTCAGTCTTTAAGAACCACCTTTTAGAAGCTCAGGAGCAGGCAATTCCACTGTGTCATAAATCAAGTATCAGGACAGAAGACCAGCTTGGCTGAACAGGGAACTCCTCATGGAGTCAAGAGGAAAAAGAAATTGTATGATCTCTGGAAGTGAGGTCAGGCTTTGCAGGAGGAGTACAGAGATATGCTTTATTTATGCAGGGAGAAGGTATGAAGGGCCAAAGCTCAATTAGAGTTGAAACTGGCCAATGTTGTTTCAGGTAAAAGGAAGAGCTTAAGTACATTAATAGTGAGAGGAGGTCTAAAAAAAACATTGGACTGATACTTGTTGAAGATGGTCATCTGCCTAGTATGGATGAAGAAAAAGCAGAGACATTCAATGCAATTTTTGCCTCAGTCTTTAATAATACTCATAGAACCTTGGGCTGGCCAGTCCCCTGGGTTGGAGGACCATGCGTGTGGGAACAGTGACTTTCCATTTGTGGACACTGAAATTGTAAGGGACCAGCTGTATCAGCTGAATGTTCACAAGTCCATGGGGCCTGATGGGATTAAGCTCAGAGTTCTGAAGGAGCTAGCGAATGTTATGGCAAGACCTCTCTTGATCATCTACCAAAGTTCTTGGGAGTCTGGGGAGGTCCTTCCTGACTGTAAGCTAGCGAGTGTTATTCCGATCTATAAAAAGGGCATGAGGGAAGACCCAGAGAACTACAGATCTGTTATCTAAACCCAGATTCTGGAAAAAATATGGAGAAGATTTCACTGGTTACTATTGAAAAGCATTTGAAGGATAATGCAATCATCAGGCACAGTCAATATGGGTTCACAAAAGGAAAGTCCTGTTTAACTAATTTGATATCCTTCTATGATAAGGTCACCCACCTAGTGGATGAAGGGAAGGTGGTGGATGCAGTTTTTCCAGGATTTTCATAAAGGTTTTGATACTTCCCCTCACAACATCCTTCTGGAAAATTTGTCCAACTGTGGGATGAGTGTATTCAAGGTGCTCTGGGTGAAGAACTGGCTGAAGGGCAGAGCTCAAAAGGTTGTAGTGAATAGGGCTACGTCTGCCTGGTGACTGGTCACCAGCAGAATTCCTCAGGGACCATTTCTAGGGCCAGCCCTGTTCAAGAGATTTATCAAAGATCTGGATGCAGGAATTGAACGCACCATTAACAAGTTTGCTGATGACACCAAACTGGGAGGTGCTGTTGACTCTCCTGAGGGACAAGATGCCTTTCAGAGGGATCTAGATAGGTTGGAGCACTGGGCTGTGATTAATGGGATGAGATCTAACAAGTCAAAATGCCTGGTTCTGCGCCTAGGATGGAGTAACATCAGGCACAAGTATAAACTGGGAGAGGAGTGGCTGGAGAGCAGCCCTGCAGAAGGAATCTAGGAGTTCTGGTTGACAGCAGGCTCAGTATGAGTCAGCAGTGTGCCCTGGCAGCCAAGAGGACAAACCGCATCCTGGGGTGCATCAAACAGAGTATAACCAGCCCATCAAAAGAGGTGATTATCCCACTGTATTCAGCGTTGGTGTGGCCTCACCTTCAATACTGTGTGCAGTTCTGGGCCCCACAGTTTAAGGAGGATGTGAAGGTCCTTGAATGCATCCACAGGAGGGCAACAAAGCTGGTGAAAGGGCTGGATGTCCTGTGAGGAGCAGCTAAGCACTTTGTGCTTGTCTAGTTTGGAGAAAAGGAGTCTGAGGGGTGACTTCATTACTCTCTACAGCTTCCTGAGGAGGAGAAGTGGAGAGGGAGCGGCTGAGCTCTTCTCCCTGGTATCCAGTGATAGGACACATAGGAATGGCTCAAAGCTGTGCCAGGGGAGGTTTAGGCTGGAAATTAGGAAGCATTTCTTTACCAAGAGGGTGGTCAAACACTTGAACAAGCTTCCAGAGAGGTGGCCAATGCTCCAAGCCTGTCAGTGTTTAAAAGGCATTTGGACAATGCCCTTAATAACACGTTTTAACTTTTGGTCAGCCCTGAATTGGTCAGGCAGTTGGACTAGATGATTGTTGTAGGTCACCTCCAACTGAAATATTCCATTCTATTCTAACTTTTCTTTTGATATTTAAGTGAAAATATTTTTCCTGGAGTAGTTTATTCCTTACCCTTCCTTCCAATCCCACTAACTACAGTTCCCTGAGAAGATGACCACACATGCAGAGTAGGGTGAGAACACAGTTGCTACAAACATATTGAAGCAATTCATACTCATGCCTTTCCTCCCTTTTACCTTCCTAGCAATAAAGATGGGCTTCATTGATCCCGTTTATATTGTCACCATTTTTGCTTTCCTAAACACAGAAATTCTAGGAAAAATATCTCAGCAAATAAGAAATTTTCCAGCAAGTAATAAAGGAAAAGCAAGCAGGAGAAGGGGAAAATGGAATGAAGTGAAGACAATTTCAGAAAAACTTGTCTTTGGTGATTTGTGTTCACTGTAACAGGCTAGGGAAATAGCTGTGGAAACAGATGGACTAGCTTTGCTCTGTATTCCATTGGTACAAAATAGGAGAAATTGTGGGTGGTCACAAGTTTGCAGAAGAGAGTCCACAGCAGTTCCAGAATTTATTAATACCTACCAAGATGTAGTAGAACAACCAGTCTTCATAACATTGACACTGATAAGAGCTTGGATTTTCTTTCATTTTCAGTTCTCAGGTACATCAACAAATATGCATACCACATATATTGGGCCAATTTTCTGTTGTCGTCTTTATTTTATAGTGGGGAAACAACTGAAGAGGCAGAATAATTTGCTCAGATCTAATTCTCGTGATTCGTATGCCTTGACCAATGGATCATTTTGGATCCACATTCAATTACCTAGCATTCTCAAATTGAATGTTACTATCAGATCTCCAAAGTTTCATAAATTTCACACTGAAAATATACAGTTTGCTACTCAGTATTGCTTTTTCTTATTCCAAAAATGACTTATTGAAGTGAATGGCATGATAGTACACAAAGCACCAAATAATAGACATTATCCTGAAAGAAAATCTGGTGATGTTTTTGCAATCCATTCGTGTGTTAAAAGAGAAACACAAATGTGAAAACCTGGGTTTGGTCAATAACCATACATATACTAAACATCAACTTTGTCTCCAAATTTGCTGAGTGGAATTGCAGAAGACTAATTTCCTTGCCTCACATAAATTCTAATGAATCTGTTCTGATAGAAAATTGCTAACTTAATATTTTAAACAAAAGCTGATTCTTTATTTTCCTACTGCAGTGGAAAGTTTTATGCAGTGCTTAAAAATTTATAAAGTATACTTAAAAATTCTGGCATATTTTGGAAAACATTAGACATTCAAAGAGAATACCCAGTTTTAAATTTGTAAATCAGACAGACTATGATTATGAAACTGCTTGGCACTTCTTAGTCTCCCTGACTTCTCTCTGGGAGCAGGTGCAAGATATCATGGCTCTGTTGTGAGTCTACTACTTTTTTTTACTTTTTTTTTTTTTTTTTTTTCCCCCCCCCAGGATTGTTCCTGTTTAACCTGTCAGCTTTTAAGGAGGAGGCAATGAATCAGCTCAGAAAGCATGAAGGATAGGAAATTCTTCCCTAAAGATGTCATATTGTCTTTTTGGCCACCTGGCCTGAAATTCAGACACAATAGAGAACATTTGAGTTTGGTATTTCAAAGCTAACCCCATTGCTACTTCAAGGTAGTGTAAGACCTTTTCTGACATTTAGGGGGAGATGGAAAGGAGGACTAAATTCATCATAGTTAAAACTCAGAGGACAGCATTACACTGACCTTGACTACACATTTCATTAACCATGAACTATTTTCAGTTCAGATGCCTTTTCATGTCAAAGCAGCAATTCATAATGAATATGTTTCTTCCTCCCTCCTTTCCCCTGGAAAAAAAAAAAATATACACTTGTTATTACTTAGTAAATATGACTTTAGGGAATCCTTTTTTTACATGAAAGTAGATTAAAAGTAAACATTAAATATTATTGATATCAGCTTATGAGGAGAAGAAAAAGGACTTAAACCTCTCCAAATTCTTGCTTTGATAAACTGTAAGTTTGCCATGAGAAATATAAATTTGTTTAATTACACGTTACATGGTGTTTCTCCTGCTTTAGTTTGGCTGAAAAGACTTCAGTGGTATTAATACTGATTTCCCCACTGTACAGCAAGGGAGAATAGCTCTATAATTACGCTATTTCTTAGTTGGATTTGGGATTTGGGGAGGGTGCTGATTTCTTCTAAATTCAAATTAAGGCAGAATTGTATTTCCTTCCTCTGCGCCTAGATGAGTAAAATATTGTGCCTAGATGAGTAAAATATTATACTTAAATAAGTCATATAAGTGTCCAAACTGACATCTGTTGTGTTGTATAAAATGGAAATTAAAGAACGGAATAAAAAGTATTTTTATCAACTTTGACTTTTAAAGAAGTCCACATAAATGAAATCATTTGAACTACATAGGGTCCATAGGAGTCTATGAACCTGTCTTATTTTCCAAGAAACATAGTCCCTCATATTTTCTGTTTTTGTCACTAAGACTAAAAGTAACCAAGCAAGAAATATACTTATCATGTCAATTCATTATGACTTAAATATACACATATACAACTTAATTCTGACCTAAGAGAATCTGAGTGCTTTTATACTGAAGTCATATGTTAAAAAAAAAAAAAAAGTAAAAAAAGAAAATAAATGGGGAGTAGAATTACAATTGGCAGTTGTTGTGGTTTAACCACACCCGGCAACTAAGCACCACACAACCAATCCCTCACTCTCCCACTGGTGGGATGGGAGAGAGAAACAGAAGAGTAAAACTGAGAAAACTCCTGGGTTGAGATAAAGGCAGTTTAATAGGTAAAGCAAAAGCTGCACAGGCAAGCAAAGCAAAGCAAGGAATTCATTCACTGCTTCCCATGGGCAGGCAGGTGATCAGCCATCTCCAGGAAAGCAGGGCTCCACCATGCGTAACGGTGACTTGGGAAGACAAAATGCCATCACTCCCAATGTCTCCCCCTTTCTACTTCTTCCCCCAGCTTTTATTGCTGAGCATGATGGTACGGAATATCCCTCTGGTCAGTTGGGGTCAGCTGTCCCAACTGTACCCCCTCCCATCTTCTTGTGCACCCTCAGCCTGCTTGATAGTGGGGTGGTGTGAGGAGCAGAAAAGGCCTTGACTCTGTGTAAGTCCGGCTCAGCAATAAATAAAACATTCCTGTGTTATCAACACTGTTTCTGGGACAAATCCAAAACATGACCCACATACTAGCTAATAAGGAAAAAAAAATTAACTCTTTTCCAGCCAAAATCAGCACAGCAGTAAAAAGTTTATGGTAATAAAAAGATATATTTATTCAATACTGCTGTCACTGCACACACAACTTACTGGAAAAAAATAGTCAAAACACTGATGAGGTTTATAATGAAGTCTGGTAGATATTGTGTGATGTTGGAGTGTGATACACTTTTAAGATATCTGGCAAAATCAGACCAATTATTCATTGAAATAATTGTCTGAAGACATAGGGTATCACTAAAATGCCATAGTACCAATTTGCCAAATGGTTCCTTCAATTTTGATACATGGGTATACACAAGGTACATGTAACTAGCAAATTGCTAAGAGCCAGAAAAGTGGAGTGGAGAATCTGCTTGTTTGCTTCTTGTATTTTCAAATACTGTTGTAGGTATTTGTGAAAAAAACCAGTGCTGTGCTATTACATCTTTTACCAGCCAGAAACACAGGAAAGCACGTGGCAATGTGAATCCAACTGGAACTTTTCACTTTGCTACTTGAAAATTACGAAGAATAAAAACCCAAGTGTAGGTTTAAGAATACTTCTTTGGCAACATATGCATTTCATCAGTGATTCTGTACTTCGCTGTACTTCACTTTCACTTGAGTATGCATGACTTGCTTTTACTTTTAGAACACTAGAGGAGGCTCAGGAGTCAGAATTTTTTTTTTTTTTTTAACAGGCTGAAGAAATTAGAAAAGCAGCAACTGGATGGTGTGCTATAAGAATGTACCCATTGTTCTTTGATGCAATTTTAGGGCCTTCAGCTGAACTATGTCAAGATTAATTCTGATCTGAGAGTACTATGTTTATATACATGAACTTTTAAGGACTTCAATAAACGCTCAGTAATAATATTCTTTCTCATGAAAAATGGTCTCCTTGCCCTTTTCTCTTCCTGCCACAAAAGGTCTAAGAAGGTGTTTGGCATTGGTTTAGGTTTACTTAATTTTTTTTAGTTTAACACTTTTGGATATGGCTCTATTTTAGACTTCATTTATCACCCTACTTCCTTGCTATGGCTGCTGCTTATAAATATTTTTAGTAACCACCATTTAAGACTATGTAGATAGACCTTTTTTCCTTCTAATTTTCAGTTTCTTAATATTCTGTTTATAGTGCATTTGGTAAAGCCTTATTAAGAAAAATCACACAGGGTATTTGAACAAATATATTCTATATAGAAACTAGCTTCTACATGGTCAGCATTCTGGAAGAATTTTGCAGTCTTTAATGTTACAAAGATTTCATACTATCTAGGAGTAAAAGCAATGCATTGTGCTCAAGAGACTTAGGAAATATTTTCTACTAAGTGTAAAATATAGAGTAGATAAATTTTACAACATAATTAAAGTAAATCTGCATCCTGTCACTATTAGAACCATTCCCCCCACCATTGTTTTCCACAGAATATAAAATTTGTCTTCAGCATTTCTACAGAATCATAGAAAAACATAGGTTGGAAGGGACCTCCAGAGACCATCCAGTCCAACTTCCTACTCGAGGTTGGTTACCACCCCACACTCTGATCAGGTTGCTCAGAATAGTGTCCAGTTGAGTTTAAGTGTCTTCAAGAGGAGAAATCCCACAGCCTCCCCAGGCAACTGCTCTGCCTGTTTGACCACTGTTACAATGAAAACATTTTCCTTTTATCTAGTCAGAATTTCCCTGTGTTCAATCTTGCATTCATTGCCTCTCCTGCTTCCACTGAACACCTCTGAGAACAGCCTGGTTCCATGTTTCTATATTGTCCCAGTGGTATGTCAATCTTGTTGTACTGGAAAGCCCCAAGATGGACACAGTACTTCATATCTGATCTCACAAGAGTTGAGTAGGGCACAAGATTCACTTTGCTTGGACTGTTGGCTGTCCTATTGCTAATCCAGCCAAGTATGCAGATAGCCTTCACTGCTGCGAAGGTGCACTGCTGACTCCTCCAGCTCAACTGGTTTTCTACCTGGAAACACAGGTCCTTCATTCTGCAAAGCTGCATTCTAGCCAGCTGGCACCAAGACTGTAGTCATGCTGAGTTTATTGCATCCTGGATGCGGAAGTCTATATTTACCAAATCTGAAATTCAGTCAGTCCTTGTCAGCCCTTTTATCTAGCTTTTGTGGTCTTTTGAACAGTACCCCCACCCTCCAGCCTTTCTTCAGGTCACTGCTGTCCAGAAATGTACAGAAAGTGCACTCTATATAAGCATCCAGTTTGTTAGTAAAGCTTTCCCAGGGCACTAGGTGAGGTTGACTGGCCTGTAGTTCTGTGGATCCTCCTTCTTCCCCATCTTCAAGATGGTGGTATCATTTCCCTTTTTCAAATTATCAGCAACCTCACAAAGACAACAGCTAACTCCCTCAGCACCTTTGCATGCATTCTGTCTGGCCCCTTGACCTTGTGTATGTCCATATGGCTTAAGTGCACCTTCACTTCATCTTACATTTATTGTTTGTAATGTTTTTCTCCCAGATTCTGCTAACAGACTTGAGGACCTAGGAGGCATATAGACAAACCTAACCAGTAAAAAAAAAAAAAAGTTAAAACAATATTGAGTATGTTGGCTTTCTCCATGTCATTTTCCACTAGCTTTCCAGCCCCACTGAGAAGTGATCCCACATTTCTTCCACCTTTCTTTGGTACCAGTGTGCTTATAGAAGCTCTTCTGGACGCCCTTCACATCCCTCACTAGTTCCAACTCCAGCTGAGCTTTGGCTTTCCTACCTCCATTCCTGCATGCTTGGGCAATGCTTCCCCCCCCCCCCGCTTCTACCTTCTGTGTTCTTCCTTCATCCAGTTGCGCTCAATCAGGAGTTCCTTGCTGATCCATGCTGGCCTTCTGCCATGCTTGCTATGATAGTCCTTGAAATATCAGCTCTCACATTGGACTGAATTCTCTGCAAGTCTTTGAAATTTTAGCTCTTGATAGAATGCTTCAATTTCCTTTTTTCTTTCTTCTTTTTGTTTTAATTTTTCCTCCATTTTAATTTCAGTTAATTTAATTTAGCTACTGTGATAGCTACAGGGAAACCAAAAAATTACACAACTGTGAAACAGGAGTGACACAGCAACAAATCAGCTTAGTGCTACCTCATATAATTGCCTGACACTTCTCATGGCCTACCAGTTAGTAAAACAGAACTTTGTCAAACTTCCAACATTTCATCTTCTGGCGACAGTTTTGGGATGCTTCAGTTTGGCTGTTTCTAAGAAAAAGGCTAAGAAAAAAAAAAGAAAAAAAAAGAAAAAAAACCACAAAACCAAAACAACCCCCAAAGTACTTTTTCTTTCCTAAAAAAGAATTTCACACAAACTTCTCTTTGAAAGGTTTAACATCACTGTGGCTAGATATACAATTGGTTTATCAGATGTCAGTCTTACTGTTCCCTCCAAAATCCGTTCAGATACTGTAAAGAGTGACAAAAACCAGTTGCCAGTGACTGAATAGTATGTACTGGAACTCATCATTCAGGCTGTCTCTTCCAGTATCAATGCCAAGAAAAAGCTACATAACTGAGACAAGGAAAAGCTGGAGGTAGATATGTTTCCGAACACACGGGTATTAGAATCTAGCACATTACACAGAATCAAGGTATAGCCGACCAGCATCATCTTCTGCAAAGCAGAAGCCTACCAAAGAACATAGCTCCCCGTGTCTCATTTGCCCTGTGGGTGAGACGTGAGCTACCAGCTCTGGTAATGATGCATTAGGATTCCATTTCTCACAGAAAAGGCCAGCTAAACTGGCCAGTCCGCAGTGCCTGGTGGATCTCAGGAGGAGTACTTGTTTTCCCCTCTGCAAAGCTGAGATTCTGTTTGAATTCCTGTTAGCATTCAATTATAAGTATTTCAGAGTATAATTGGAAAGAACCTTATGTTTATGTTAAAAAAAAAAGAATTTAAGAAGTGACATATAGCCATCACAAGCACCTGCAGTCTCAGCACTGTTAATACTTTTGTATCCATAACTATATACATGTCAGGATGTTTATTCTTCTAGAGAATTAAAGTCACCTCAATGTTTCATGATACAATATTTCTTGAATGTGGTAAAATGTGCTTGACTTCTTAAAGTCCACAACCAGGAGGACTGGCAACATCACTCTAAAAGAAAATGAAAAAACTTATCTAGTAGCTCCTAGGCACTGGGCCTTTAAGAGAACAAATAGTTGGGAACATTACTTTAATATAACAAACCTGAGGAATTTCACTGTAACATACTTGAACATGCTCAGCATAAATGCACACAGATACCTAACTTTAACACAACACAGCTTATTATTGGCATCAGTGAGGTATTGCTAAACTACTTCACCACGCAGGTGGAGAGTGTAATTTTGAAGGCTACTGAACACTGTAAATCTCCCAATGTATCACAATTACAGAAACACCTGTGTTAAATAACTTTGTGCTGATTCACTATGAAAATGCATGGTGTTCAATAGTCCTTAGAATTAAATGCCTTGCCAACAAGCCACAGGTGTACTCCACAGGAGCACATGATAATGTAATTGTGAAGGATGTGATGACAGCTCTCCATCGATAATACCAGCTTCCCAAGTTGCACTCATGCATCTATTTTATATTTAGGTATTTTCTAACTGTAGCTTTAGAGTCATCTAAGCAGGCAGAATCAATTCCAAAACGAGCACTAAACAGGAAAGAAACAACCCACCCACCCCACCCCCCATATAATTCAGGTTTAAAACTGATTGAATCCAGTCCAGGAAAGGACAAAATAAAATCACCACCCTCTCACCCCTGCAAAAAACCTGCACAAAACACACACCCTAATACTTTAAATAGATAGGATAACTTTGATTTTTAATATTTTTAAATTGAGGGTCTGCCAAATGCTTTCCTTGCAGAAAATGCTACTACAGAAACTACAGACAAGATAAATACTTTGAACCTGTTGAACACTGTTGCTGAATTTTATTAATCTATTAATATCTACAGGTGAGTTTAAAAATTCTATGGCTATTTTACGTTTCTAATGTACAAAGAAATTGAGAGTGATTTTTAAAGAAATGTATTTGGGTTCTGTAGACACTGGTTGATGTTAGTCCTATTCTTTGAAACAGAACTTTTGCAAGGACTAGCTGTCACTTAGGAAATTTTGGACGAGTTACATGATGTGAAAATTCCAGAAACTTTCTGGAGCTTTTATTCAGAAGTTTGTGAGCAGTTTGAAGAATATAACCAAGCACAGCTAATAGAGAACCTTCTTCTGGATTAGTTTCACAATTACAAAAAAAACCCCCAAAAAAACCAAACAAAAAAACCCAACAAACCAACCCAAAATTATATATGTTTATATAATATATATGAATCAATATACAGAAAATTACGGTGTCCTAAAAGATTCCATAGAATGTTAAAGCTGTCAGTAACAACTGTCAAATCACACATCTATCCATATCCACAAATGTGTACTGGCCTTTGTTTTATTCAGTTATGTGGAGAATATAGTCTAAAGGTTCTGTCAGGAAGACTTAATTTTCTCATGACCACAAATAAAGAGATCCTGCACTGCCAGAATGGATGACTGGATGAAGGCAGCCTCCAGAGCTATATATATGACTCAGAAATGGATGTGAGTTTGGCTAGCACCAGTAAGGTGAAGAGGAAAATCAGGTGGACTAATTTTCCTCTTGCTCATCTCTGCTTTTTATATGGCTTTTGATCTGAATCTTTTCTACAAGTTTGGGTCAGTTCATGGCTACATGTAGAGATGCAGAAATTTGCATAACATCTAAACCATGCAAAACATTTTTCGGTAGTTCATGTGTTTTTACTTCATTTTAATTACAAAAATCAAGGGTAACATCATCCCAAGTAGCTACAAATTTGTGACAAGTTCATTCCAAGCTCCTTGTATTATAGTTGAAACTTTGCCTTTAGTTCCCTCCCTTGTGTTTGCCTATTTGCAGTAATGATGACATTCACTCACCTTTTACCCACAGCCTAATTATTAAAATGTTGAATAGAAATTCTGTAGGGATAAGAATGAGCAAATCTGTCATCCCCCAATCTGCAAATATGCTAAAAGAGTGAAGAAAGGGGATCATAGAAGAAACTCTTCCCATCCTCAATAGCCACTGTCTGTTGGATTCATGTAATTTAATTACCATAAATGTGAGTCAGTAATTTCTCCCAATAATTTTTATCTAATTGTCTATCTGTCTAATCTGGTGCAAACGCTCTCCTTAAAGTGCCGAATACTGAGTAGTACTGAGATTTTCCCTCACACTACTGCTTTGGCAATGCCCCCCTTCTGCCCTTCTGGCTCTCATATATAAAGGACAGCTAGAGACTCAGCACTTTTTAACTCCTCTGTGCGTATATGTGCATACACCATACACACACACACACACACACACACACACACAGGGTCTTCTCAACAATGGACGCTTGTTTCAGAAACAAGCATCTACCATGTCAGAGTCAACCTGATTGATATCAAGGCTTAACAACAGAATAGATGAAACTATGAGACTGAAGCTGAAAAGCCAGGGTCTCTGGTATGACTGCAGTAAGAGTTACGCTCTCTGATAGGCACAGTGGTGGCAAATAACACACAGGGACTAGTGAATTGTGCAGCTGCCTCCTGATCTCTGTGAATTTATTCAGAAGACTCAAACTCCACAAAATACATGCCCCCTTATATTCAGGTCCACACACGGTGGATGCATCTCCTCTTTACTCTTCTCTGGGTAAAAAACTGGCTGGACGGTTGGGCCCAAAGAATTCTGGTGAATGGAGTTAAATCCAGTTGGCAGCCTGTCACAAATGGTGTTCCCCAGGGCTCAGAACCCAGTCCAGTTCTGTTTGATATCTTTATCAATGATCTGCACAAAGGGATCGAGTGCACCCTCAGCAAGTTTGCAGATGAAACTAAGCTGGGTGGGAGTGTTGATCTGCTTGAGAGTAGGAAGGCTCTACAGAGGGATCTGTATAGGCTGGATCGATGGGCTGAGGCTAACTGTGTGAGGTTCAACATGGCCAAGTTCCTGGTCTTGCACCCGCATCACAACAACCACATGCAATGCTACAGGCTTGGTGAAGAGTGGCTGAAAAGGTGTCCAGTGGGAAAAGACCTGGGGGTGTTGTTCATCACCAGTCAGCTGAATATGAGCCGGCAGTGTGCCCAGGTGGCCAAGAAGGCCAATGGCATCCTGGCTTGTATCAGAAACAGTGTGGCCAGCAGGAGTAGGGAAGTGATTGTTCCCCTGTACTCAGGCACTGGTGTAGGCCTCACCTACAAGAAGGACTTTGAGGTGCTGGAGAATTTCCAAAGAAGGGCAAGGAAGCTGGTGAGGGGTCTGGAGCACACTCCCTGGTAAGAGGTGATAGGATGAGGGGGAATGGTTTGAAGCTCCACCAGAGCAGGTTTAGCCTAGACATTAGGAAAAACTTCACCGAAAGGGTTGTCAGGCTCTGGAATGGACTGCCCAGGGAGGTGGTAGAGTCCTCATCCCTGGAGGTATTTAAAAGAAGGATAGATGAGGTGCTTAGGGACATGGTTTAGTGGTGGGATGGTAGGGTTAGGCTAAAGGTTGGACTTGATGATCTTAAAGGTCTTTTCCAACCAAAGTGATTCTACGATACTATGATTCTATGATTCTATAAGTCTTATGAGGAGCAGCTGAGGGAACTGGGGTTGTTTAGCCTGGAGAAGAGGAGGCTGAGGGGAGACATTATCGCTCTCTACAACTACTTGAAAGGAGGTTGTAGCGAGGTGGGTATCAGTCTCTTCTCCCAAGTAACAAGTGATAGGACAAAAGGAAACGGCACCAGGGGAGGTTTAGATTAGATGTTAGGAAAAATTTGTTCATTTAAATGGTTATTAAACATTGGAACAGGCTGTCCAGGGAAGCAGTTGAGTGATCATCCCTGAAGGTATTTAAAAGACATGTAGGTGTGGTACGTAGATATGTGGTTTAGTGGTGGACTCGGCAGTGTTAGGTTTATGGTTGACTTGATGATCTTAAAATTTTTTTCCAACCTAAGAAATCCTATGATTTTATGAATCTATGATTCTATGATTCTTTGCTCTTTGTTTTTGCAGTATTGATATTTTCATGTAATACACCTTCTCTTCCTGCTCAACCTTGTAGTCAAACCCTAATCCTGCTCTTTTGAACATCACAACCTAAATAATTCAGTATTATGCATTCTTTTCTAAGTCATAGAAGAGGATAAGACAGATCATGAGGAAACAAATCTTTGCTGACAAGTAAATAGCTTTGATAACCTAACTGCCAAACAACAAAAAATTGAGAGACGTACGGAAACTGATTTAACTAAGCAATATTTCATTCTTTGCTTGCATCCTTCTGATCAGTGCTTTCATCAGGATATAGAATAATAGACTGAATTTTCTCTCCTGGATCAGAAGAAAAACAACGCCCAACTGCAGGGACAAAAATTCCCATGCTTAAAAGTACCTACATTGTAGTCCCACTTAGTTCAAACTGCATGGCCATAAGGGAGAAAGTTAAGCACGTACCTAAGTCCTTTGAGGATCAGGGAATCTAAAAAAAAATCAATGGTACTTTGAAGTGAGAGAGGCTGCATCAATTTCTATCCATATTGTCTTGAACATGGCAGTAAGATATTCTCAAAGAGCATTAAAGATTTTTAGAGGAATAATGTCCAGCATACTATTAAAATTTCAATGGTTACCACCTATCCTGAAAAAAAGCAACTGTTTTGGGATCTAGTTAAAACACATTGAAGAATACAACCTATACTCAAGAATAAAGCTGCCATGGAATTAAGTGTACACTTCATAAATTTATGAAAACTAAATGCTGTTTAAATTATCAAGGTGGTTTAATTTGAGATGTATGGAAGCTAACAGGAACAATCTCAATGGTAGTGAGGTAAGCCAGTCTTCAAGCAAATTATTTTATTCAAACAAAGCTGATTTGTTAGATTTCATAATTTTACGTTGTCCCCATCCATCCATCCATCTACCTGTTGTCCAGCTTGCTGTCTCAGAACAGTGGAAATCATTATTGAAATTTAAGGCTTTTTCTCAAGCAGGTGATTAATAGACAGAAATACGGGGACCCACTCACAGGCGTTTTTAAAGTATTTTTGAACATTCTGGTCCACTTTAGGTCACTACAAAAGAATCAATATTTTAAAGAGTCTTGTGTGTTGCCTCCTTCTTTAAAGTCATTTTTACCTGCATTCTTTCTTCATTTAAACAAATACTATTTGGTTACAAAAAGTTGACTGATCACTGTACTCATTGTTGCTCACAGGCCTCTGCATATGAGTAAGTACAATAGATATGCATGCACTGTGTTTAAGATAATTTCTGGTTTAGGACTGGTAAAAGCCTGAAAATTGGTACTTCAGTGGATGCACTTACAGAGACCAAAAGGACAACAGCTGTGCAGCTAGACCTGTAATCATGACAACAGTTAAAAATGAATTCATTCTATCTACATGATTGAAATTCATTTTGTGTCCAGGGACACCAGTGTTAAATGAGTTTCATAAGATTGTTACATATTGCACTGTTGAATCATTTTAGAAAAAGACTTATCTTAAAGTAGCTGGATAGTTTTGGTAATTTCTCCTGTGTGTAGATAGATAAAAATAACTAAGATTGTACTCTGTAGTTCATTAGGTACTGCAACAATTGCTTTGATATTTTCTGAAATATTAGCTGTATAAAATTAAAGGTTGTTGTTTTCACATTCCCATTAATCTAAGGCTGCATGCAGCTGTTTCTTGGAGGAAGAAAACTGGTGCACAGGCTCCAAATACCTTTATATTGGCAGCATGCCCAATTTCTGTCACTAACACCTAAAGCATTGCTTATCATGATCTTCCTTCTTACGTACTTTCCAGAGATATTTATGAGTGCTGATATCTAAAAAGAAAGATGCATAAGTTCAAGAGTACACACACACTCTGGATGATGTTAACTACATTAACACCTTAGCTGTTAGACCCTGGATATCTATGTTTAATCTCTGCTAATGAAAATCAGTTTGATGGTTTCATTTTAGTCTTTGTTTGCAGCTATCACAAAATACTGATGCTCTTGGCTGATCCCTTTCAACAGGTGACCAAGAGCATCTTGTGCAAATCAGGATTGAGATATGCAGAACTGTGCAAGAATCTTTTGAACACTGCTATTTCTTCTATTTCATGAACACTAAACCCATTTTAAAATGTCTTAAAAAGTCAAATCTCAGTGAAGAAAAAGATTTATTGCTGCTGCATCCACAGGCAGCTCCACATTCCTGTTCTCATAACAAACTTGTAAATTGACAAGAAAAGTGTTTCTTCTGTGGGAAATTCTTTGCCCTTTGTCCTGGTTTTGGCTGGGATAAAGTTAATTTTCTTTCATAGCAGCTGGCATAGTGCTGTGGTTTGGATTTAGTATGAGAAGAATGTTGATAACACACTGATGGTTTAGTTGTTGCTAAGCAGTGCTTAGACCAGTCAAAGACTTTTTCAGCTTCCCCTGCTCTGCCAGGTGCACAAGAAGCTGGGAGGGGGCACAGCCAGGACAGATGACCCCAACTGGCCAAAGGGCTATTCCAGACCATATGACATCATGCTCTGGGGGAACTGACTGGGGGAGAGTGATGACTGCTTGGGATGGGCTGGGCATCAGTCAGGGGGTGGTGAGTAATGGCATTGCACATCACTTGTTTTGTATATTCTGTATATTCTATTACCATTATTATTATTGTTGTTGTTGTTGTTATTCTTTTCCTCTGCTGTTATATTAAACTGCTTTATCTCAACCCACAGGTTTTACTTTTTTTCCTGATTCTCTCCCCCATCCCACTGAGGGAGGGGGCAAGTGAGCGAGTGGCTGTGTGGTGTTCAGCTGCCTGCTGGGTTAAACCACAACTTTAACTTAAAATGAAAATGTAGCAAAAAAACTTAAGTCTGCTCCATTTGTGAATGTATCTTAACACTAAACTGTTTTCTGTTATTAGAACATTGCAGAGAATGACACCACAAAAGTAGGAAGGCTAGTCGTGTAATTAAGACCCATCCAATTTCCCACCATTCTCAACATATCTTGTGTCATCTAATTTGAATCCCCAAGATTATACCTAAGTTTATACCTAAAGTGGGAGCCCTGACATGCAATTGCCCACACTTCTCCCTTCTCTGTATCCCTGTACCTTGGTTTTAAAAGTGAAAAGGAAAGCCTATCTGTCAAGACTGGAAGGGAATTACAGCATGTTCTGATAGCTTCCCAGCATGGATCCTGGAGGAACCAAGGCTCTTGCATGGGCCATGGTACACACCTGCTACTCAGCATAAACCTAAACTTAATTTTCCCGTAGCTAGGCAACCATTTGCAGATGTTAATACTTGCTGAATACAGATAAATCAATGACTGTGAAGTGTTCCATCTCCACAACAGCACATTATTTGAGCAACCTGGTTCTTACTGTTATACATGTTTGGTTTGAAATGTGACATCCAAAGTTAGGTAACCTAGCTCAATGTGCAGCCCAGTTGCCATTTTGTGATGGCAGGTAACACAGAAAGTTACAGGTTGTGATGTAAAAGATTTCATTTTCTCCCCTTTTGCTTAGTGTAGAAGAAAACTCCTTTAGAACAAATGTATTTATCTGCCTCCACCTGTGTGTTTGTGTGTGTGCGTGTTCATAGAAAATGATAATATTCACCTTGGCAACCTTCATGTAGACTCTACATGCTGTGAGATTTAATAGGATTTTCGTGCTGATCTTGGAATGGTATGCTTTTAAGTCTTGCTGGTTTTCTTTGGAAGAAAATGGCCTGTGGCTTCAAGAACCCAAAGTTAATGGCACTAAGTTATCTCTTGACCATCCTCCAGGTTAACTTGGGGCCAGTTATCTGTGCATACAAAAGTAATTCCTAGGACACCACAGCTAAACACTGTGGGTTCATTAGTTATGTGTAGTACCCTTGAGTTACAGGTCTGTAACATTCATTCAAATGTTTCAGTGGATACTGAAAGGCAAAGTAACTATTGCAGACTGGAAAAAATCCCTCAGGTTAAGGGTACAACTCAAGTTTTCATTGGAAGTTAGGTTAGACTAAACAGAAGACATAAGAATGTTTTACTGTAAACTAAATTGTAATCAAAGTAGACAAGCTAATCAATTTTCATAGCTAATAGTTACAGTACTAAGTCTGATACATTATCACAGAACCATAAGCCTATTTATTTTGGTATTTCTCTTTTTCATCAGACTACTAAAAAAAGGATGATGTCAAGTATGTCTGGTAACAGTTTGGGGAAATGATTTAGTAGTGAGTTGCAGGACTTCTAAGTCACTTACAGAATTATTTGAAAAATTCAGTGTTCCAAAAACCTTTCACTCCTGAGACCTGATGTAACCACTGAGACAGAAAGGACAGCCAATTTAACACAAAGCTAGTGGTAGAAGCAGATGGGACAGAGGTCATAGGAAAAAAAAAAAAAAAAAAAAATCTGGAAAGAAGGGCCAAGGTGGGAGGAGAGTATATTCTTTTGTGAAGGATGAAAAAATGCTGAATGGCATGCTTGGGAGCCTGAGAGTTAGCTGAAGAGCATGGGAAGTGACAAAGAAAAGAGACAGAAAAAAGTCTTTAGTGAGAAACAGCAAGAAGAGAAAGTAGGAAAAAAAATACAATTAGGAAACCCTAGTTGTTGGTTGCTGAAACTTTCCCTGCTTTAAACTGGTTGGAAGTAGACATTTCCTTCACAGACAAAAGTAGTTCAGTTTTCTGTAGCTCACACCTGCTTTCCTTTTTTACTGTTGACAAGGACTAGATAACATTTATCAACTCTCTGAGAGCTTGATCCAGCACCACTTGAGTCAATAGAAGTTTTTCTAGTGACCTCAATAGGTAGAAGATCAAGCAATGAATGAAATGTCTCCTGTGCATGTGCCAATAATAACAAATTCAACTCATACCCTGGGAGTGCATCTAATCCAATATCCTTACCCTCCCCAAAATACAAAGTGAGGTGAAAGAGATTATAAGCACACAGCTGCAGCTGTGACATTTTAATGGATCTCATGTCAGAAGGTAATACAAAGCTATTAAAATGTCCCAGAGTAAGTTATATACTTTCACAAAATCCTGTAAACAACAATGTTGCCTCTGAGACACACGTCTGTCTGTTTTAGGGTATTAGAATTACAGAATCATAGAATCACAGAATCGCAAGGGTTGGAAGGGACCTCGTGAGATCATCTAGTCCTACCCTCCTGCTAAAGCAGGTTCACCTAGAGCATGTTACACAGGACTTCATCCAGGTTGGCTTTGAATATCTTCAGAGAAGACGACTCCACAACCCCCCTGGGCACCCTGTTCCAGTGCTCTGTCACCCTCAAAGTAAAGAAGTTTTTCCTCATATTCAAATGAAACCTCTTATGTCTCAGTTTGTGTCCATTGCCCCTTGTCCTGTTGCTGGACACCACTGCAAAAAGTCTGGCTCCATCCTCGTGACTTCCACCCTTAAGATATTTGTATGTATTGATGAGGTCCCATCTCAGTCTTCTCTTCTTCAGGCTGAACAAGCCCAACTCTCTCAGCCTTTCCTCATAGGGGAGATGCTCCAGTCCCTTTATCATCCCTGTTGCTCTCCTCTGGACTCTTTCTAGGAGTTCCTCACCTTTCTTGAACTGGGGAGCCCAGAACTGGACACAGTACTCCAGGAGGGGTCTCACCAGGGCAGAATAGAGGGGGAGGAGAACCTCCCTCGACCTGCTGGCAACACTCCTCTTAATGCACCCCAGGATACCATTGGCCTTCTTGGCAACAAGGGCACACTGCTGGCTCATGGTCAGCTTGTCATCCACCAGGACTCCCAGGTCCCTCTTGGCAGAGCTGCTTTCCAGCAGGTCAGCGCCCAGCCTGTACTGGTGCATGGGGTTCGACCTCCCCAGGTGCAGCACTCGACACTTGCCCTTGTTGAACTTCTCAGGTTCCTCTCTGCCCAACTCTCCAGCCTGTCCAGGTCCCGCTGAATGGCAGCACAGCCTTCTTGTGTATCAGCCGCTCCTCCCAGTTTTGTGTCATCAGCAGTCTGCCGAATTTAAAGGAGACAATTAGAAAGATGAATTAATAATGGTTAGTTCCATAAAATGGCAACTCTGTGTTAGTTGGTGCAAACCAGTATGGTTATTGATGCTGTTCTTCAGTTTTGTACATGATCATTATATTGCAGATGGAAACCAACATTTTGCCCTGTGAATTTTAGAATATGTCCGTAAAGAGATGAAGAACTGTTCTCATTCTTTATACATACAATTTTAATTATATCTTACTTTGGCCATGGCTATAATATTTGCATTTGACTTAGGTTTTATGTTTAAATTTAACACATATATAAAGAGTTAGAGCATCCATTCTGCTGTTATTTAATTTTGAGAATTAAAGTCTCAATTCAAACCAAAATATTTTCTAATAAAAAGTATCACATTGTGATAGCCTGTGTGGGCTTAGATGCAAGCTGTGTGTTAAGTTCTTCCCAAATATATTTACCCACATAAACTATTTCATCAGTTACTAATGCATTGCACAATCCCACTTTTTATTGACCAAGCATAAGATTTGAAAAGCCTACTACTTATTTCAGAGATAAGAGAACTGTGCTTTAGCTATAAAGTAATAAGCTGCTAATGTTAAGGCCTTAGATCATCATTAACCATTTAACAGATTATCCTGATTTGCACACTATGATTTGATCTAAGGCTTTATCTTGGACACCTTTCTAGTCTTAGTTTAATTTTAACATGTATAATACTGTTTGAAGTCTATTTGTGAACTTCATATTGACCACATATCAAATGCTAGGTAATTTTTTTACAGTTTTTAGGAAGACTTTCACTGTGAACTCCCTCTGTAGCTCCAGGCTCCAGGCAGAGGAACAGGGGTGGGTGTGGAGGGGTAAATATCACCCCCTGCTTTATCTCCATTAGTATACAATAGACCGAAAGGTTCTTGCCCTTTCTCTATTTGTTAACTTTCTACATAGAAGATTTCAAGCAGGATTCTGTTTAAACAATGTGTCAGGGGACAAACCTGCATAAATTGTATAAAAATGATAAATCGACAGTGATGAAATCTAGAGTTCATGCATGAGACTTGAGTTGCTCTAAAAGTTCATACATAATTTTAAAAACCCATGCCAATGAAAATATGAGAAGGGCAATGGGCCACATAAGGGGACTTGACTTCATAGATAGTGATCCAAAAGATATGAGCTGGTTTTAAGATGTGAGAAATAAAAGAAAAATAAAAGATATTGAAATTATGGAGACAGTACGTACATACACATGTATATGCTCATCTACACATAAGCACACATATTTACAGGCACAATAGACATTGTTTTGTTAGAACACTACACCTGAGAGGTTTCATTTCTGCCCTAACCAGTTGTGTGCAAAGCAGTCAGATCAAAGCATCAAAATGTGACATACTTCATGCATGAAGTCTCCAACATGTTTTTCTCTGCTGAGGGTAAACAGGTCAAGGAAGATGATATGCCAGTTATCTGGGGAAAAAAATAAGAGAGAAAAAAGCTTTTTTTATTCACAGAACCATTCAACTGACACTGCAGTAATTAAGGAAGACAGGGCTACAAAGCATATGCTTGGACTGTACTGGTTTCCCTCCTGACTCAGACTGAATCCTTCCACATTAGGGAGGTTTTGTATGAAAGGTCAGAGTTTACCTTGGGTTTTGTTATTAATTTACTTTAATCTGCTGTTTGTGACTGTGTCTCTGTGACTGAATTGGAAGCTTAAAAAGTATAGAGGTTTTCATGCCCTTTGTTTTGCTGTATTTTTCCCACTGCTCTAATCATACACAGAGAGGAGTTATTTCTTGCTAGCATTTCTTATCCAAAATAGACATCCTTATTTAATTTGCTTTGTATTATTAAAATACATCACTGAGGGGGAAAGTATGTGAAGACCCATCTATGTTTCAATAAAAGTTAATGCAAAAAAATACAGTCCTTGCACAGTTGCTACAGCAGGAACACAAGAATGGATGGGCTCCAAACAGCTCATATCAAAGAATCTGTATTTTGCTTAAGTTTCCGCCATGTCTGTGATTGTATTCACGCTATAGATCGATGTCTCTAGGACTGTAAACTAAAAATTTTACTGATTGATAGCATCTTCCTGCACATAATAAAAAATAAAGAAATGCATCTGACTTGAAAATCAACAAGTTGGAAAAACTCCCCCAAATAATCAAAGTCCTGCAGGAAGAAGTGGTTATAACTACAGAAATAAACAGAGGAATTGATCCTTGGTCTTTCATGAAAATAAATATATTTATTTTTGCAATAGTAAATTATTTGTAATACAGAAGTGAGTTGAGCTATCTTGTTGGATGAAGTTTTAGGCTTTCAGTAGAAAAGAATGCAGTCCAGTTTTTGAGGTCTTAAAGATCCTTAAAGAAGTTGAATTTTGTGGGTTTTATCCATGCTCCCTAGTGGATAGAATTCTATATCTCAAAACTTCATACATAATCGACAGAAAATTTTCTGTCAAGCTCAATTCCCCAGACTGAATTTCTCACTCAGAAAGAAAAGACAATCCCTATAGATCAGGTTTGAATCATCAGTAGGATAGAGACATTGTGAACCTCTCTGCCATCTCTAGTAAGCCCAAGGATAAATATGAGAGTTCAATGTCCAGTGCTTTTATAATAGCAAGAATTTAGCTCCATTCTTTAAGGAGTCAATCACACTTTACAACAATGATGGAAAAAAGTGCTGCAAGGCCTTGGGCGCATAAAGGTAGTACACTAGGGAATTAAACAGTTTGCATAAATGATAAAAATACTTTTGGTAGTGTAATAATGTTACTTATGCTGGAATAAATCTTCCTGAAACTGAAACTAGTTCACTCTAGTGCAGGGTAATTTCTACCCCAGGCAATGGCACAGGTACAGCTTCTTGTTCCTGCACAGTTTCCTTTCTATCATGGCAATTTCATCACACAGCTCTATATGGTCATCATCTATGTGATGTAGACAGCCAGCACATTTTATTTTGTAGCTAACATCAAAGGGAAGATTGCATTTCACGCAGCAAATGTACCCACACCCATGATTTATTGAGAACATGTAGTGTTTCATGATGGAGAAGAGAGCACTGTGCTGGCCAAGACAAAGTGTTGACATGGTCTTCACCCGGGTTGCAGGACAATTGTGTCTTCATTAGGGCACAGTGGATAATCAGATTGATACACCATGGACTCAGGGATGGAAAAAGCCTGGGGAGCATTACTTACTGTGCCTCACAGGTTTTGGTTTGGATTTGGTTTTTTGGTTGTGTTTTGGTTTTTGGTTTTATTTTTTTTTCTATTTATTCTTTTATTTACAAAAAGAGGACAGGGAAAAAATTACACACACACAAAAAAGTTAATTTTCATCAGATAAAAATCTGCTTTGCTATATCTTTACACTGAAAGGTAAACTCGTTCATTCAAATATGAAAATACATTGTAACCATACTAATATACCCCTTCCTATATATAGACACATGAGCACAGATGTTCCTACCTAGTCTCTCAAACCTCTACAAGAAGGTGTTAGGAAAATCATTATATATGCACAAACACATCATCTATTGTCAAACATTATTTTACTGTGGTACTAAGTTTCTATCTAGCACAGCAGTTTATCATCCTTTGCCCTTAATACATGATAATTTCAAATAATTTAATATTTTTATCCAAGGCAGTGAAATTACAGAATGGTATTTTTAGAATTCAATATAATGGAAGGAAAGTTCAGAATTAATGAGAATAGCAAAATGAGATATGGGAAGCAACAGAAAGAAGCTATGTAGTGAGGTCAAAAAAAACCCCAGAATTTAACAAAATGAGTGGGGATCCAGAAACAGGAGGACAGCTATTAATGGGACAATGGCAAAAAGAGATCTCAAAACATGTTTGAAAATGTACTGCAAACCCCTCCTACAAATCTTTAAACTCATAAAATCTCAAAGCTAGAGGAATTGCAGCATCACTATAAGCTTCAAGAATGTTGTAGATGAACATTTTTCCACAGCATTAAAAACATACACATATAAAGAGGACTGAAAGAGAACAAAGAAAATAGAGAGAAACACAAAGATATGAAGCAGAACAAATGTCAAAAGTAAATGCACAGAAGACAAAATAAAAACCTGAATGACAGTGAAGGTCAAAGAGGTAATATATTTCTTTATGAAGAAAAACTCGAGGGAGAAATAAATATTGACACACAGATGAGCACAAACTTGCATCAAATTAAAAATAATTCTGCTCCCTTCAGAATAACAAGAAGTAATAAATATGATGTGAGTCACCTGATTACAAAATTGGCATAGCCAGAAGTAAAGAAATTCAGTATGTCTATTGCCCACAAACACATGCATTCCTATGTTCAACTTCAAAATTATCTAAAAATTAACATAAAAATTAACATGCCTGAAATTTCATGACCATTAGCAGACTTGAGGAAAACTTGAAATACCTTTTTAGGTGTTCACTTTTTTGACAGAACAGTTTTTTCATTTTTCATGCTTTTGTGCTCTTTTTTTCTGCTGGCATGAGTTCAATATATAGGTAACTTTACATATGTGGAAGGTCTTGATATTATAGCTGTAAATAACAGCATGACATTATACCTCTGTGCAGACTCCATGTGACTACAAGGAGCCATGGGAGGTGAGGAAGCCACCCCTACTGCTTACTGTTGTAATCACCTAGGAAGAAAATAAACATTGCATTCCTCAGTTCACATCTACTTAACATCACATGAGAGAATTGATTTCATGCACTAACTAACGTAGCTACAGATATTAGGCCTTTTCTCAAATGATGAAAACTAGCATTGTTCCTTAAAGCTACATAGTTTAAAACTGTTACATCTTATGGGTATTGGCCCTGTACGTAGCATTTTTTTCAAAGTCATAGAATCATATAACCATTTGGTTGGAAAAGACCTTTAAGATCATTGAGTCCAACCATACCTGTCCACTAGTAAACCAGGTCATTAAGCACCTCATCTACTTGTCTTTTAAATACCTCGAAAGGATGGTGAATCAACCAATTCCCTGGGTAGCCCGTTCCAATGCCTGACGACCCTTTCAGTGAAGAAATCTTCCCTAATAACTAATCTAAACCTCCCCTGGTGCAATTTGAAATAATTTCCTCTCATCCTATAGTTTGTTACCTGGCAGAAGAGACCAACACCCACCTGGATACACCCTCCTTTCAGGTGGTTGTAGAGGGCAATAAGGCCTCCCCTCAGCCTCCTCTTCACCAGGCTAAACAACCCCAGTTCCCTCAGCCGCTCCTCAGAAGACTTTTGCTCCAGACCCCTCACCACCTTCATTTCTCTCCTCTGGACATGTTCCAGTGACACATGTATTTCCCGTAGTGAGGGGCCCAAAACTGAACAAAGGGTTTGAGGTGCAGCGTCACCAGTGCTGAATGCAGGGGCATGATCACTTCCCTACTCCTGCTGGCCATATTATTTCTGATACAAGCCAGGATGCCCCAGACGTCCTCCAACGATCTCATCACCCACAAGGCCTTCTCTGTTTACAAAAAACAGGTCCAGTGCGGAACCTTCCCTAGTTGGTTCATTCACCCGTTGTGTCAGGAAGTTATCTTCCACACACTCCAGGAACCTCCTGGGCTGTTTCCGCTCTGCTGTATTGTATTTCCAGCAGACATCTGGTAAATTGATATCCCCCACAAGAACAAGGACTAGTGATCGTGAGACTTCTCCCAGTTCCTAGTAGAAGATTTCATCTGTCTCTTCTTCCTGGTTGGGCAGTCTATAACAGACTCCCAGAATGATCATAGAATCATAGAATCACTTTGGTTGGAAAAGACCTTTAAGATCATCGAGTCCAACCATTAACCTAACCCTGCCATCCCACCACTAAACCATGTCCCTAAGCACCTCATCTATCCTTCTTTTAAATACCTCCAGGGATGAGGACTCTACCACCTCCCTGGGCAGCCCATTCCAGAGCCTGACAACCCTCTCGGTGAAGAAGTTTTTCCTAATGTCTAGCCTAAACCTGCCCTGGCTCAGCTTCAAACCATTCCCCCTCGTCCTATCGTCTGTTACCAGGGAGAAGAGGCCAACCCCCACCTCACTACAGCCTCCTTTCAGGTAGTTGTAGAGGGCGATCAGGTCTCCCCGCAACCTCCTTTTCTCCAGACTAAACAACCCCAGTTCCCCCAGCTGTTCCTTGTACGACTTGTGTTCCAGACCCCTCACCAGCTTGGTTGCTCTCCTCTGGACATGTTCCAGCAATGCAACATCTTTCTTGTAGTGAGGGGCCCAAAACTGAACACAGGATTCAAGGTGCGGCCTCACCAGCACCGAGTACAGGGACACGATCACTTCCTTACTCCTGCTGGTCACACTATTCCTGATACAAGCCAGGATGCCATTGGCCTTCTTGGCCACCTGGGCACACTGCTGGCTCATATTCAGTCGACGGTCAATCAGTACCCCCAAGTCTTTTTCTACCAGGCAGCTTTCCAGCCACTCTTCCCCAAGCCTGTAATGTTGCATGGGGTTGTTGTGACCAAAGTGCAGGACCCGGCACTTGGCCTTGTTGAACCTCATACAATTGGCCTCGGCCCATCGATCCAGCCTGTCCAGGTCTCTCTGCAGAGCCCTCCTCCCCTCAAGCAGACCAACACTCCCACCCAGTTTGGTGTCGTCTGCAAATTTACTGAGGGCACACTTAATCCCCTCATCCAGGTCATTGATAAAGATATTAAACAAGACTGGCCCTAGAACTGAGCCCTGGGGGACACCGCTTGTGACCGGCTGCCAACTGGATTTAGCTCCATTCACCACAACTCTCTGGGCTCGGCCATGCAGCCAGTTTTTAACCCAGCAAAGAGTACATCCATCTAGGCCATGAACTGCCAGCTTCTCCAGGAGAATGCTATGGGAGACTGTGTCAAAGGCTTTGCTGAAGTCCAGGTAGACAACATCCACAGCCTTTCCCTCATCTACCAGGCAGGTCACCTGGTCATAGAAGGAAATCAGGTTGGTTAGGCAAGACCTGCCTTTCATGAACCCATGCTGGCTGGGCCTGATCCCCTGATTGTCCTCCATGTGCTTGGCAAGCACACTCAAGATGAACCGCTCCATAATCTTCCATGCTACTGAGGTCAGGCTGACTGGTCTGTAGTTCCCCAGATCCTCCTTCTGGCCCTTCTTGAAGAGAGGCGCCACATTGCCAACCTCCAGTCATCTGGGACCTCCCCTGTTCTCCAGGACTGCTGATAAATGATGGAGAGTGGCTTGGCAAGCTCCTCTGCCAGCTCTCTTGGGTGGATCCCATCCGGCCCCATAGACTTGTGGATGTCCAGGTGGCATAGCAGGTCAAAGACTGCTTCCTCCTGGATTATGGGGGGTTTATTCCACTCACTGTTCCCATCTTCCAGCTCGGGAGGCTGGGTACCCTGGGGGTAACTCGTCGGGTCATTAAAGACCGAGGCAAAGAAGGCGTTGAGTATCTCAGCCTTTTCCTCGTCTTTAGTGGCAATGTTCCCCCTTGCATCCACTAGTTGATGGAGGTTCTCCCTGGCTCTCTTTTTGCTGTTAACATATTTATAAAAACTCTTCTTATTATCCCTTACAACAGTGGCCAGGTTAAATTCCAGCTGGGCTTTTGCCTTTCTAATTTCCTCTCTGCATGACCTGACAAGATCCCTGTACTCTTCTTGGGTTGTCTGCCCCTTCTTCCAGAGCTGGTAAGCTCTCCTTTTTTTCCTTAGTCGCAGTAGAAGACCTCTGTCCAGCCAGGCCGGTTGTCTTCCCCACCAATTTGTCTTACAGCACATGGGGATAGCCTGCTCCTGTGCCTTTAAGACTTCTTCCTTGAAAAATACCCAGCCTTCTTGGACCCCTTTGCCCTTCAGGACTATCTCCCAAGGGACTCTCCCAACCAGCGTTCTGACCAGGTCAAGGTCTGCCCTCCGGAAGGCTATGGTGGTGGTCTTGCTGACCCCCTTCCTTACCTCACCAAAGACTGAAAACTCTACCATTTCATGATCACTAAGGCCAAGACGACTGCTGACCACCACCTCTCCCACCAGTCCTTCTCTGTTAGTGAACAGGAGGTCAAGCAGGGCACCTCCCCTGGTAGGCTCACTTACCAGCTGTGTCAGGAAGTTATCTTCCACACACTGCAGGAACCTTCTGGACTGCTTCCTTTCTGCTGTGTTTGTATTTCCAGCAGATGTCTGGGAAGTTGAAGTCCCCCATGAGAACAAGAGCTCGTGACTGAGAGACTCCTGCCAGCCGCTTGTAGAATACTTCGTCAACATCCTCATCCTGGTCAGGTGGTCTGTAACAGACTCCCAACAGGATATCTTTTCTATTGGCCTCCCCCCTCATCCTTACCCAGAAGCACTCGGCCTCACCACAAGCGTCAAGCTCTGTACAATCTAAACACTCCCTAACATACAGAGCCACCCCACCGCCTCTCCTTCCTTGCCCGTCCCTTCTGAAGAGTTTGTAGCCATCCATCGCAGCACTCCAGTCATGGGAGGCATCCCACTACATTTCTGTGATGGCGACTACATCATAGGCATCCTGCTGCACAGTGGCTTCTAGCTCCTCCTGTTTGTTGCCCATGCTGCGTGCATTGGTGGAGATGCACTTGAGCTGGGCTGTCGGTTTCACCCCCATCATTGGGGTATCACCCCCAGGCTCCTCTCTAGTGAGCCTGGTTATATCCCCTCCCCCCTTCAGGCCTAGTTTAAAGCCCTCTCAACAAGCCCCTCCAGTTCATGAGCAAGGATGCTTTTCTGGAGCTGGGCACCATCTGTTGTCATTAGGCCCAGTGCTGTGAAAACCTCCCCATGGTCAAAGAACCCCAAGCCCCTCTGATGGCAACAAGCTTTGAGCCACGTGTTAAATGCTCTAGTTTTCCTGTTCCTTTCCATGTTCCCTCCTGACACTAATGGGATCTAGGAGAACACTACCTGCGCTCCTGATCCTTCAACCATTTTCCCTAGTGCCCTGAAGTCCCTTTTGATCGATTTGGGGCTTCTCTCTGGCATCTCATCGCTGCCTGCCTGTACAATCAAGAGCGGATAGTAGTCAGAGGGCCGTACCAGACCAGGGAATCTCTTCGCAATGTCCCTGACCTGGGCCCCAGGGAGGCCTTGTTTCCCTTTCCCCTGATTTTTACCCATAAGCACTCAACCCTATTGTCACCATCATTGAGCTCAAGGCAATTGAAACACTCTCTAGCATACAGGGCTACCCCACCACCTTCCTTTCCTATCCCACCTGAAGAGGCTATAGACATCCATGGCAGCACTCCAGTTGTGTGAGTCATTCCACCATGTTTCTGTGATAACAAGTATATCATAGTTTTCCTGCTGCACGATGACTTCTAATTCCTCCTGTTTGTTGCCCATGATGCATGCTTTGGTGTAGATGCACTTCAGTTGGGCTGTTGATCCCACTACTCTTCTGAGGGGAGAAGTCTTAATTCCTAAGTGACTATTTGAAGTTGTTAAATTCTTAAATCCACATCTGTCTGTTAAAATCTCCCACAACAGTTCAATAAGGGCTAGATTTAGTGTCCCAGTCTGTCTAAGGCAGGCAGGATACATCTGTCCAGCCTCTGCTGGAGCCATTAGGGAGGAAGAATTTCCTTTAGGTTGTTCTAAGCACATGGGAAGCAGGGGAGAAGTAATGAGTGTTTTTACCTCTTCTTCGATACTCCCCTAAGAGACGCAGACAGTCTTAAGAAAGATCCTAAAGAGCAAAGAAGGGTTGGAGTGCTCTGATTTATCTCCCCCATTTCTAATCATCCCCAATGTCCTGCTCCCAGAAAAGATAGAAGAAGCAAGTTGTCTGTGGACTCCATAAGCACAAGGTGCTTGGGGAAAAACAGCCTGGCTAACCAGGCTGCATCTTTCTAATGATGGCTTGTGGCTTTGAATTTTTTGTTAGCTCACACTCATCTGCTTTGGAAAGCATTAGACTGTGTATCAACATGCAAAGGACTGTGCAGATATACCTTTCTTTCTCATTTTTTGGTGGATTCTAACAACTATTCATGACTAGAATGACTATAAGGCTTTTAAGCCCATACCACACTAAAAAAAAAGCCTTAAAAATCTAACTTACTGAATTCACTGAGTGCTCCTGAACAATAGATTTACTTGTTGGATACTCTTAAACATGCAAAACAGTTAATTAATTATTGACAGCAGAATAAACCTTAACGTCTCCTAAGTGCCCTTGTGACATTCATGTTTCCTTTCAGTTTTCTCTAGATCCCTTCTTGAACACTGGTGAAGTTAAGTCAGTTTAGGTCCACCTTGACGTTAAAGCAAATGGGTATTCCTAATGGAGTTGAACTGTTGTAATTACACTATCAGGCTCAGACAGTGTAATTATAGTACAGGGTTTTTTTAAAAAAGTTCATTTCAGTGTTGGTAGATTTCATATATGTTGGTTTCAGCAAAAAGGTTGAAGTGAATCATAACACAAAAGTGCAATCAACATGATACATGGCATATACTCCCCCCTTCTACTTCATGTAGAGCACATATTGCTGACTTGGTTACTGCTGAGAGAGACATTAATTTTCCACTGTTGCTTCAATAATATGAGACAAGGTGTTTCCCACAGGCAAAGCTATTTTCATACTCAGGTGCTGCTTGTGTGATTGTACAACCTGAAATATTCTTGAAGGAACAGTTGAACAGTGCAGTTTTATCACATGGAAGTATTTCTTGGATCATCATCTTGATAACATATTTTGTGGGAAAGACTCCAAAGGAATAATTACGATTTTTTACTTGGTTAGTGCCAAACCTGTTGTGTTAATCCTGCAGTTCAGATTACTTGACATTTTAACTTTTATTCTAATAGAAGTTTAATACATTAATATACAATGTTATATAAATAAATAAGTAGTATTAAGCATGACACAAATGAAAATTCTTCATACCTTCAGCAATTGTTTTTCTGAACTTTTTTCTTAACAGATTTTTCCAAATCCTACCTTTTCATTCCGGTTCATGATGAAAATGCATTCTGAAAAGCTGAAATGGGAGCTATGAGAAGACTGAACAACAACAACAGCTAAATGGCTGTACTGCACCAACAGTTACTTTTTGTTATTTCTGGTTTTCTTCTTGAACATTTAATCAAGTTTCCGAGCAGCTCTAATAAGAAGTGGCAGAAAGATCTTGAAATGCTCAGAATTTCAGTTTGTTTCCATGAGGAACAAAAGTCAGAAATTTATTTCCTTCTTTCCAGATATCCCATTTCTGCAAGGTAATATTACAGGACTAAGCATATTTTCTTAAAGTCTTGTTTTTATTTGTTTCAGTTGGGTTATAAATAATATAAATGCTAGGATATCTCTTTGGATACTGGGATATAAAATTATCATATTTTTCTCAAATGCTGGAGGACATTTTTCCTTTTTTATCTAAACCAGATTTTCTGCTTTTTCTTCTGGTCTGGATTTTGGTAAACTCATAACTTTTAGTAAACTTAGAAGCCTTCTTCACAATGCAATTTAACAAAATTTTAAAGAAAAATAATGGGCAATAGCACTAACCATTTCCCTGGTCTAAATTATAAAGTACTAAATTTACAACAGCCTTAATCATCTGTGAGTTGTATTATGCATAGCACCTGCAACTAGAGAAAAGTAGTACAAAGTAAATGTACAGTATTTAGACATTATTTTGCTCTCCTTTGGCTCTGCTTTCAAAAATTCTCAGACAAAGGAGAACTACAGATGCTTACTTGGAGACTCAGTTGCTTTGAGATCCTGAAAATTAAATCCACAGTACACTAAAGTAAATTATTGCCCCAAAATATGGCACAGTGGGGAATCAGGCTCTATGCTTGTTGGTTTGGTTTTTTTTAAATTTTTATTTTCTGTGTGTGTTTTATGATTTTCTTACATGTTACACTCCTGAGGAACACAAAAACCATCACCTCAGAATTCCTTCTGACAAGACAGGACAAGTTTAATAACTAAAACAAAATACACATTTGCTGAATATAGTAACTGGGTCTCCAACTACGCTACCGCAGTACCAATGAGACATGCAGGCAGCTCTCTGATGGTATATTCCTTGGCTGCACAAAGCTCAGCTTACACAAAACCACAGATTTTTACTTTGTCTCTTCACATGGAGCTCAAGAGGCAAAGACAGGGTTATCTCCCAAATGGTACAGTCCCTGGTAGCAAAGGCTCTGTTTAAAAAAAAAACCCAGCATACTTTTCATGTTGCCCTTTCCCTGGGTTGAGATAAGAATATTTTCACAGTGTAAAAACATACCACACAGTAAGATCAAATGAAAAACAGTCAAAAGAAGAAGGAAAAGGAAAAGGGAAAGAGAATGGAAAAGGAAAAGGACTTGTATTTTAATAACAGCCCCAGCAGAAGAAAAAGACACAGCACAGGTCTCCAAAACCACAGTATATTTTGTTATTAAACATAATCAACTGGAAAGTTAGGCGCTGATCCAATGTACATTGCCAGCCAAGATTGGGTTTCCCCTTTTTTCTGAATATGACTTAACACTGGGTGCAGGTGAGCAGCAGCAGTGGTGGTGGTGGCTCCCGCTGGCTCCAACGGCCCCACCGCAGGGCAGGGCTGAGCCCCTCAGCCATGGGTGGATGCCGGGGGGAAAGCCTGGGTCAGGAAGGGCAAAACACATCTATATAAGTCCTAGCTAATAAGAGAGTTTCATTGTGCAGTGTAACTACACCTGCCATGAAACAGTGTGAGAAACAGGCCTGCAAGCTGAGAACCTGTGAAAAAGGGAAAAGGAAAGATTTCTCACTATCAAAACTATTTTAATTGGCAAAAAATTAAATTAGTTTTACCCAGGCCAAGACCTGGAGGATCAGGCAGGTGGATTCAGACATCCACATTCTCTCTCCATTCCACTGTTTCCTAGCTGTTGAATTTACTGCTAAGAAGTTTAGACAAAAAGAGGCATTAAAGCCATGTATTTAGGCTGTCTGGATACAAAAGGAATGGTTCATCCCTTTAAAGTGCAAAAATGAGAGTCACTTCCATGTCCTGTGACAATTTTATTCGAATTATATGGCATTACCAACTGCTGCAGGAATTAAGAATTCCTCGGACAATGTTTAACCAGCTCGAGTAGAGCTCATACTGCCCTATTTTTTGCTGATGTCGATCTATTTCCTTTGCTGATGTGCACGAGGTCATTTAGTTCTGGAAAGATTAAATTAAATGATAAAATGAACTAGTCAAACGCCTGGTAGGGCTGTAAGTAGGTTTGTATGGCCTGTCTACAGGGATCTCAGGATCCAGTTAAAGTTAGGATAAATTTTAGTTTTAATGAATCAGGCGTCAGGAACAGTTTGTGAACCAGGGCTGCTTACTATTAATTATTGATATTACAGCTCCATATATAGGTCCTAGCTAATAAGAGAGTTTTATTGTGCAGTGTAACTACACCTACCATGAGACACTCCTTCTCCTAAGCCTTACAGTTCAAATGGAAAGATAGATAAAGGCTAAGAAAAAAAGAAGGGGGGGAAAAAAACCCACTCAGAATTGAAAGTACTTACATAAGACCATACTCCAAGGACAATGGCAAAAACAGGGAGAGAACCATCTTTTCAAAGTTTTAGCCATGCGAGATTCATGCTGAGCCCAAATGTTTTTGCTGCATGTGAACATAAGCAGGAACAGAGATCCTCTTCCTGCCTCAACCATTAATTGTATTCTGACCCTGAAATCTCAAACGCCTCCAGATGTACCCACAGCTTCTGTAGAAGATCAGGTTCGTGACCACCTGAGGAACCTGAACGCACATAAGTCCATGGGACCTGATGAGATGCATCCCAGAGTCCTGAGGGAATTGGCCGATGTAGTCGCCAAGCCACTCTCCATGATATTTGAAAAGTCATGGCAGTCAGGTGAAGTCCCTGGTGACTGGAAAAAGGGAAACATTGTGCCCATTTTCAAAAAGGGTAGAAAGGAAGACCCTGGGAATTACCGACCTGTCAGCCTCACCTCTGTGCCTGGGAAGATCATGGAACAGGTCCTCCTAGAAGCTATGCTAAGGCACATGGAGGCCAGGGAGGTGATTCGAGATAGCCAGCATGGCTTCACCAAGGGCAAGTCCTGCCTGATGAATCTAGTGGCTTTCTATGATGGTGTGACAGCATCAGTGGACAAGGGAAAACCAATGGACGTCATCTATCTGGACTTCTGCAAAGCCTTTGACACGGTCCCCCACAACATCCTTCTCTCTAAATTGGAGAGCTATGGATTTGATGGGTGGACTGTTCGGTGGATAAGCAACTGGCTGGATGGCCGCATCCAGAGGGTAGTGGTCAATGGCTCGATGTCCAGATGGAGACCGGTGACGAGTGGCGTCCCTCAGGGGTCCGTACTGGGACCGGTGCTGTTTAATGTTTTCATCAATGACTTAGACAGCGAGATCAAATGCACCCTCAGCAAGTTTGCGGATGACACCAAACTGAGTGGTGTGGTTGACACACCAGAGGGACAGGACGTCATCCAGAGAGACCTGGACAGGCTGGAGAGGTGGGCCTGTGTGAACCTCATGAGGTTCAACAAGGCCAAGTGCAAGGTCCTGCACCTGGGTCGGGGTAACCCCCAGTATCAGTACAGGCTGGGGGAAGAAAGGATCGAGAGCAGCCCTGCCGAGAGGGACTTGGGGGTACTGGTGGATGAAAAGCTGGACATGAGCCGGCAATGTGCGCTGGCAGACCAGAAGGCCAACCGTACTCTGGGCTGCATCGGGAGAAGCATGGCCAGCAGGTGGAGGGAGGTGATTCTGCCCCTCTACTCTGCTCTGGTGAGACCTCACCTGGAGTACTGTGTCCAGCTCTGGAGCCCTCAGCACAAGAAGGACATGGACCTGTTGGAGCGGGTCCAGAGGAGGGCTACTAAAATGATCCGAGGGCTGGAGCACCTCTCCTATGAGGACAGGCTGAGAGAGTTGGGCTTGTTCAGCCTGGAGAAGAGAAGGCTGCAGGGAGACCTGATTACAGCCTTTCAGTACCTAAAGGGGGCCTATAGGAAAGATGGGGAAAATCTTTTTAGTAGGGCCAGCTGTGTCAGGACAAGGGGCAATGGTTTTAAACTAAAACAGGGTAGATTTAGACTAGATATAAGGAGGAAATTCTTTACAACGAGGGTGGTGAAACACTGGAACAGGTTGCCCAGAGAGGTGGTGGAGGCCCCGTCCCTGGAAACATTCAAGGCCAGATTGGATGGGGCTCTGAGCAACCTGATCTAGTTAGCGGTGTTTCTGCTCACTACAGAGGGGTTGGACTAGATGACCTCTAGGGGTCCCTTCCAACCCAAAACATTCTATGATTCTATGATTCTATGATTCTTCAGTTTGCTCCCTCTTCCTCTGCTAGCTCTAAATTAGTATGCTGCTGGCGGCTTCTTCCAGTAAGAAAGTGTTATCCTTCCTCTAAAAGAAGACAGGCAAAACAAACACATTACAACATAAATGGAAAATAATGCAAGTGCTTTAGCTGCTGCACTTTCTGTCTCTGTCTATCTGCTCTGGAAAGGGGGGAAACCAGGTATGCCCTGTATAAATTCTTGGTAGGGATGGCCAGAGATCAGCACAGAGGGCAACAGGCATATTTGTGTATATCACATTCCTCTTTTTCCCCTGTAGATCCATCTAGCCAGATCTAAAACAAGCCCAGCTACATAATTTTATCCCATTGGGGAAACTACTGTGAAGTCATACATTCAATCTGTTTCCTTCCAGAGTCAGAGTTTTGCCGCTTCCTTTTGTAGAAACTGGATCTAGTGTGGAGAAGGATTATGTAGCACATAACAGAGTGAATAGCTTTTAACCAGATACTTTGTAATTTAATAAAGTGTCTGTGCAATACTTCTAAGTTGACGAGGGCAAACCCTGTTAGGATTGAATTTTTAATTAAAATTAAAATTGTTACTGCCTCTTTCCCCTTTTGGTGTCAGATAGATCATTTACATTTTCAACATAATTTCCTTTAAAATCTAAATAAATGTTCCACTTAATGAAAGCATTTAAGTAACTTTTTAATGAAAAAGTGAAATATAATATATAGGGTTGAGACTAATTTTCTTGAATTTTAGCACACATGTGGAACATGTTATGAACTAAGGAAAATGTTTTGAACCTGATGGGCTGTAAATTACAACCCTTGGTGTATATTCAATTTTAAATTAATTTTCTTAGTCATTCTCCATAATCCTAATAGCTGCCTGGAAAAAATTGTAGATGCCTTGGGGCAGGTGGGAGGCATCGTACATTTACATTTCCAAGATGTTTAACAAAAGCTTCATAGCCAACAGTAATAAATAAAGAACATAAAATATTTCAAAGGTACTCAGTCCCTTTCAGTATAGCCTAGTTCAGGCTATACTTTTATATAAAGCAAGTGCCTTTTTTAAACTCCATTAATATAGTTAGACATTTATTCTTTCTTAACATCATAAAATAAAACAGTCAATAAATATGCACTTTTCCATTGCATTTCTTTTGTTAAAAACTCATGTTTAAGAAAGATCACTGCTGACATTAGAGAAAAAATATATTATTTCCCAAAACAGTCATACTAAACAACAAGAGTGGCTTAGATGTTTAAATGAATTACATACTAAACCATAATTAGGGATTAGACAAGTCTTTCTTTTCCTGTTCAGAAATTCTATCTCATCAGAACCTATGTAAGCTCTAGAGAAATATACCCTATAGCTGTTTGATTTCTGAAAACTTATAGTGTTGGGTTTTCTTGGTTTTTTCTCTCAGCTGATGTCATATTTTCCATTGGACTGAATGTTTTTAATAGCTGTTTCTGACAGATTCTATTTTTGACTGTAAGATAAGTTTCATTCAGAATCTCGTTGTAAATGTTATCTTTAGGACAAAAAAAGTATCTTGTGGAAAGAATAACAGTAGAAAGGAACATTTTATTGAATTTTAATAGGCCTTCCTGTTGTGCGTGAAAAAGTGTTTTCCCACCTGGGGGTTCCTAAATGTCCTAAGCAAAGGGAGCTATTCAGTCACCCACCCTGATGTCAGGAGAAAATCGGTTTGCTTAGCCCTCCTCCACGTGCTCACAAAGTGCCACAACTGAGTAAGCAAAATTGCTGTGTCTTTACCTTTAAAGGAGTTACCAGTGCTGAGCCAGTCTGAGTTTTGCACAAAAGTAGCCTTTGCTGCAAGCTATCTGCAGGATGGTTTGGGTCCCTCTGTTTCTCAACACCAAAATGTGAAAAACTGACTAGTGAGAGGTTTTAGAGAACAGGGAACACTATGGATGATAACTTACATTCTGAGAATAAAATGCTTTAGAAAGGGTAGAGAAGTGATCTTGGATGTTATGAACTTCTTTACTGAGTATCCAGAACTACAGAGCAAATGTTGAAAGAATCAGTAAATGACAAGCAGAACAAAAAGTAAACATGGTTTTAGCACATGTAGGTTGTGACATTTATCTGATATCTTTCTTTGAAAAAAATCAAGAGCATTTCTTTGATAAGGATTTGCTAGACTAGGAAAATCTATTTAACTTAGGAAGGGAACAAACTAAATGAGAGACAACAGCAGCTCACATTAAGAACTGGCATATCAGGCTCAAAGGCAGTTACAAACAAAGTTTCTGAAGGGTTGGTTTTAGGTTCTGATTTAAACATTCTCATTTAGGACCCTGGAACTAAATTTAGCCTGTTAATTCTGTTGATTGTGTAAAGTAGAGGTACTGACAACACAGGAAAAGATCAGAATCTTACTCTGGAAAAAAAAAAACAAACAAACCAAACCTTGAGAACTGGAACAAGGAAATGGCATGAGATTTCATAGCAAAGTGCAAGGTCATGCATTTGGGGATTAATAACAAGAATTTCCTCTTTCACATGGGAAGTCATTAGTTGGAAATGTCAGAGGAAGAGCAAGATCTAGGTGTATTAGTCAATTATAAGATTACTATGAACCATCTCTGTGAAGTAGCCATGAAAATGTCAAAAGCAATCCTAGGATTTTTCAGGCAAGGTATTTCACAAAGAAATATGGAAGTATTAATGTCATTGGAGCAGGCACTCCTAATATATCATCTGGAATACTGCATATAATACAGGTCCATCATGTTCGAGGAAGATGTATTGAATGTCATGTATATTTCCACTGAATGTTAAACCTGAACTCACTGCTAGCAAGCCTACATACCACTGCTGTGAGGTCCCCAGTCAGGCACTGATATCAGCTGTGAGGTTGAATTAGTTATTCCCAGCATCCTCCTCCTCTTGTCGCTTTATGGAGACAGTCTGATTGGAGTGTTGTTAACTGCAGCGACTGTTCAGACAATGCTGTGAAAGCACAACCTGGAATGGGAACAGAGAAGAACCGCACAGGTGATCATCAGCGTAGAGAGCTTCTTTTTCAAGAGGACCCTAAAAGACCCTAGGCCAATTAACCTAGAAAACCTGGTGCTGTGCTGGGATATATTAAATCAGTTTATTCATTCGTTCAAAAGTATCACATCAATATGTTTAGGGCAGAAAACAGAATGCATTTCAGTATCACTGGAGGAAGGAGGGAAGCATGTTTAAATCTGAAAGTGGTCTTCCTTACAGAATTAGACCTTTCTGTTTTCAAACCCCTCTTTCCACATGTATTGCCCACTCCCCTCCCACTCAGCCATACACACAGTCTTAGCATGCAGATACCAGGCTGCCTTGTCATTTTGAATTTTAATTTTGACATTTATAAAGCTTTCAGTTGTGCGGTCGACTCAGTGAAATATGGTAAGACCTGCATTTTCCAACTGAAGTTAATGTCACACTGCATTACAGCTGGCATTAAAATGTGACCACTGTTTTCTTTATTTACTGTCTTCTTCCAGCCTTAAGCCTACTCAAACACCCACACAGGTGTTTGTAAAATATGAAACTTGTTTTAGGTTTTATCCATGCACATATTGTTTCAAAGGGATAATATCCTCCCCATGGAATGAATTTACAGTGTGTAAGTGTAACATTACATCAGCTTAAAATGTTTGACTTCTGGAAAAATACCCACCAACCAAAACATTTGCCACAGCTGGAGAGGTGGATGATGTCTGGTATGTTAAGCTAGAAGGCTAACTCTCACCACAACATAGGCATGGCCCAAATAAAATAACTGGGACTTCTGCCAATGTATTTTGGGAAGAATTTAAGTCAAATTACTTAGTATTTACTAAAAGCAGCTGTTAAATTTGAATAATTTGCAGTACCTTAAATGAAAGTTACAAGGCTTCAAGTGAGATACTTGTGAACTGCACTGCTTTAGTATACATGTGGCACTAATTAATCTCTCAAGACTTTGTTCTTGAGTTTGTACAAGGTATTAAAAAAACTCGGATGTACTGTTTCAGAAGCACATTTTACTGCCTCCAAAATCATGAGCAGGAATTTGGAAGAAAATTCTTCAGCCTTGCTGATAGTCCTGATGGAGGCCAATGCACTAATTGATATTTGCAGGTCCTTATGGCTCTATACCTGAAAGTGTAGAAGAACAATTTTAAAAAAAAAAAAAAAATAGCCACACTTCCCACTTTGAGAAGGGCCTGGGAAGACAAGATAATGCTGAATTGGAAATGAATGGTGTTTTCCATGTGAGCTCTGGACTCCCTGAGGAAAATGAAGGTCACCCACTTCTATTAGAGCCTGCAAGCAAAATTCTGTTCTTAGGCATGGTTGCTGTTACAGAAAATTACAGCACAAGAGCTTTAAGAAGTAGCAATCACAATTGTAATTTGCAATATATTCTCAACGTAGATAGACAAAGTAGCCAGAATAACAGAGTTTCACAGAAGTTTATGGAAGAACACGGTGAAAAAGAAACAAGATCCTCCGAAACAGGAGGGTTCTACAATCTTACCCTGTAGTCCAATTACATTTGATGCCTACACTCGCAGTTCCTCAAGTTGGACACATGCATAGGGCATAAATGCCCACACAAGCACAGGTTACCTCATCAGTAGACTTGGGAGCCTAGCTGGGTCAGCTGTCACGAACATTGCCATTAAGAGGTGTAAGAAAAAAAAAAAAAGTGTTTATGCACATAAGAACTATTTTAATTGCACAATTGTACTTTTCATTAGTGCGGATACATAATTGCCAAAAATCCCTTCAATTAATGACTCACATCAAAGCATTTAGCAATAGTATTTTCCATATTATCTTCCTAGCCATTATTTCATAAAATCTACTCTGATTTTCTTCAGTAAACCATTCTGTGAACCTTCAAACCTCTTCCACTATTAATAATTCCACCATTTTCCATCTGCCAACATTGACTTTACTGCTGATACTAAAGAGACAACAGTAATAAGCTTTCTAATAGAAGAGTGAAGTTAGATTATTTAACTTTCTCATTGACTTTATTTTTTTTTATTGTTCAAATTCAAGAAGGATTGAAGGCTGTAATAAACAATTTACACTGTAATTAGGTTTAGAATTTGCTATGGGAATATTAGATGAAAGGGGATAGGAATTTTTTCAACAGTTTAGCTTGTTCTATTGTAACAGAACAGAAAGATATGCAGAATCTTCACAAATGTATTCCATGCAGGTTAATGTTTTCTTGCACATGATCTCTGCTTCAAACCAATTAAACGATATCACAAAAAGATTCTCAACTATTTGTGTGTTTTCTGCATTTTGTTTAAATTTATGTAGCATCTTTGTGTCATTAAATGATAGGCCCTGTCTGAGGTTAAATGATTTCTTTTTATGACAAAGACAGCTCTGTTTTAAAATACCTAGTGGGATTTTGGCTGAAAAAAAATTGTTCATGAAGCAATAGCATTCTGATTCTGTTACCTAATCATGCTGAATGTAAAGATTGTTTCTGTAGACCCTCATTCTGGTTTATTGTCATTCAGACACAAAACTAATGAAGACTGGGAAAAATAACTCAATTTATTAAAAGATGCAATCAGACCAACAGGTTTTAATGTAGCAAAGGCTTGGAAAGGAAGAAATTAAGGGCACGGCATCAAAACACAGAGTACCTCCATCAAAGACTAAGATTTTAGCAAGGCAAAACAAGGATAAAAAATTAAAACAAACCCAAACTTTCAAATAATTAAAACATACCTTTCATTTCACAGTTTATTTTAGCTACAGTTTGATTGTCTTTGTTAAAATAGTTTGATTGTCTTTGTTAAAATTTGCTGTTGTAATATGAGATGTGCAAAACAAGGAGGGTTTCTTTTTGAAGTATACCCTTAACGGTTAATTTCACTTGAGCTCAGATAAGCTTCAGCTAGCCACTTTGGAAGTTTTCTATTAAATGTCATGCATAATTACATAAAACTTGTAAAAATTTATAATCATCATACTTTTGGATGCTTTCAAGATTCTGGAGAACCTCTTAAGCATTACTAGTCTGCTACTCAGCTTTCCTGTTAAGCAGCCAGCTGCCTTGAAATTCAATTAAAAAAAATGTTTTTCATTCATTTTCCAAGTAATCAATTTAAACTTGAACAAAAATATTGAATTGACTATGAAGAAATGTGGCTGCTACGTTCCATAATAAAATACTGTAATTTGGCATGGCCTGTAATTGAGGTTGGTTTTAAATAACATACTGCAGAAATTTCATTTGAGAATAGGTTGTTTGATTTTACTTGCCTTCTGTAGGATTAAGAAATGCGCTGTATCTGATTATTAAGGAAAAAATATTATTTTCAGAAAAATGACAAATACTGTAAACAATGTTATCATAGTGACATCTCTCAATGGCTGTTTTACAAACCAGTTATTCCAAATTTCTCATCTGTCCAAACTGTTCAATGGCTAGTTCCTCTGGTCTCAGCCGACATATAGTTAATAAACTGTGTGTATGAATCTCATTTACATGGCTGAATAAAGGGTGATCAGGCTGCATTTTAATAGAAGTGTAAGGCTCAGTGTCAGAAAAGAGCTGTCGAAAAGTTTAAGCATTGCTCTAGAAGGCAAAAAATACTATTTTGTCTCAAAATAGTTCATCAGCTTCCAATAGTTAGTAACACACTAAAGATGCTATTCGAAGAATGGGTGTTGCAGAGTCTCAATGAAATTAAGAAAAGAAAGGAAGCCCTAATATTTAGGTGAAGAGGATGTTTTAACCTGAGTAAAAACTCAGGTTGTATTGAATATAAGTGATTATATGTATGCCTAAATCAATGACCTCTTCAATGACAGGACATGTGTTTACATGTATTTACATATGAAGCTTATATAAAAAGTAAATCACTAGTGCTTTAGACATACTAAGAAACAAAAAGAGAATGTCTTTTGGATAGTATACAGGGTGAACAGCATGCTAATTTTTGAGAGAGGGAGCAACAGACAAGTGTCCTTTTCTTTAATTCTGCATATCTGTCTCTATAGTATTTGCCATATTTAAATATATTTATTTTATAAATAAACTGTATTTTTATGTTGTGCTACACTTACTTACCATGGCCTTCAAGGTGATAAAAAATTATTCAGAGAACATACCTACACTAGGCAATGCAGTTGGGAGCACTTTGTCTCAAAGCACTTTTTCTCCTTATCCATTTATCTCTTGGTGGTCTAATATATACTTTGTCGGTGCCCTCCCTTTATCATGAGTTAGAAAGCATGAGAAAGTATACTACACCCAATATGTAGATTTTCATACTAGCTCACATACTATGAAAAAAATATTTTAAAAGTCAGATCTGGAAGGGAAAACAATATAAGAGGTGATGCCTCTAATTTTCAAGTAGTGGCAGTGGTACACAAAGCTTTCTTTTATATGTACAAGTCTTTTAACTCAATTGTGTCACAGTTTAGACCTATTTACAAAAAGCCTTGGATTTCATGAATTGGCTACCCAAGAAATTGTTGTTCTCACTAAAGTTTTTTTTTTTTTTAATTGAAACAGTCTCAATAGCCACATAATGAAGATCCTCAGGGTCAAGACTAGACCCAGTTTGGAAGATTACTGGGGAAGAAGAAGGTTTCTGGCTCTACAGCACATGGCCCTATCCTTGCTGCAGGCCAGGACTTTCTTCAGATATTCAGCACTCAAAGCCACTGAGTGACAGGAGCTGCACCACAGCCTGCTGAGCATCCAAAGAGAAGGCATGGAAGTAGACATGAGACTGAGTTCAGGAATAGATCAGGCATCTTAGCCCCTCATTTGAGTAATGTGATTGGGCTTTCTGCTGCTGCCACATAAAATCATCCTGAAACATATGTCGAAACATTTAGCCATGTTTTCACTTATCTCAGGCTACAGGTGCAATACTATTTAATCCATCCCCCCATGTTTGTTTGCCTCAATCATCATCATGCCAAGTTCCTGTGCAGTGATGTGTGCAACAGGAGTGCTCCTTGTGCCCTAAGCACTTCAGGTTGAATTCCAGGGGTTCATCAACTTCTAAATCCTTAAAATTCCAGGTCAGGATAAGTTCTGACTTCTGTTTCACTTGAATGTTTTCCCTGACTTCAGGAATACAGTCAAGTTCAGAAACAGATCTTCTGTTTGATTGTAACACGTTAGCTGGTATATAACACAAAACAATGCAAATAAAAACCACAGTAAAAATGTGGGGTTGGGGTGGTCTGAGCCAGGTTAGATAAGCTCTTAGATGCCTTTATTCTTGTGCTGTCCAAAGGACTGATCCTCCCCCCTCACTGCTCTTCTTTTTCACTCTCAGATATAGGATGCAGCTGTTCCATTAATTTGACTTAAAATTATGGTAGTCTGTTGCCCAATTCTGACTATGGAAAGTGCCGCAACATGTGAGCAGCTGTTACACAAGGAAACACAGCATTCCAGCTAGCAATGTGCTTTTCAGGAGAAAAGTTAGCTTTAGAAAATGTTTTACTCTGACTAACAAAAGACGTGTGCCAAAAAGTATCTTAAATGCTCTAGCAAAGAAGGATATCTGTATTTTTGGTTTGTGCCCTAGGATATTCCAGGCAACGTACTTCAGATGACTCACTTCTCATACTTTAGCAGCTTATTTAGAAAGGTATAATATATCAGCAAGCAAATGCAGCATCTTCTAAAGCCTGATGTTGTGCAATGAAAGGCAACACGCAATCACAGTATGTCACTTTCTTGTATGATATTATTCTACATAACTACGAACATACTCCCTGATGTCAGCTACAATGTACAGGAAACTGCACTTCTCTTTGAACATCTGCTGACAACTAAAATATTGAATGGAAGCACAAAACATGTACTGTCAGGGGTTGGAACTAGTCAAACAAACCAAATGCAAATTGAATATTTATTGTGATTATCCATCCTTTCAATATTCAAATGGCGGGTAGTTAAGGGAAGATTCATTATGCTTTTTGTTTTGTTTTGTTTTTTTAAACAAAATGTGTTTCTTCCTGAAATGGTCTCCCAAGTCACTTAAGTGTTGTTGAAATACAGATGTCAAAAACTTCTGACAATTTAATTTCCAATAAATATTTCACCCTCTTCCTGAACCTTTGACTTTCCACATTATTATGGAAAAGGTGAAGTTACTTTGTTTCATATTGTGGTAGAGGCAGCTCAGCAGCAGTGAAAGAGGAATAAAGTTTCTAAAAATCATAATGCCTAAACCTGACTCCTGATCCACTCATCATCATCATCATCATCATCATCATCATCATCGTCATCATCATCATAACAACAACAACAACAACAACAACAACAACAACAACTAGGTGCTGCATTCTCCTTTCAACACAATGAGGCAGTCCTCTGCCATGATTTGACTTTGGACATTTTACTTACCAAAAGAGTGATTCATACCTGGTGCGCTATTTCAACACTATTTCAAATGCAAAGATGAGAAAGGAATGGTGTGAAGAAGGCACAGACAAAAGGATAAAAACTAATACTCTTTACCTGAAAAACCTAGGGCTGAAGGTACTTAGATAACTTATATAACAAGCTACAAACTATAAACAGACACATTATTCTCCATGGACAAGTGTTGCTGAAGACTGTATTTTGTCAAAATGTGCTAGTTCGAAAGAAAAAAATGGCAACGAGACAAATCTCACATCTCTCATTTTATATAAGTATTACGTTTCATTTTCATAAGATTGAAATATTTAACTGTACTTGTACCAATTTGATGGTTTGCATTTGGCTATAGTTTACATTTAATGTCATATTTTAGCGTATTGGAAAGGTCGTGAAGAAATGAAAGGTTTTTATTGAAACAAAGTGCTGCGACACTGGTACAAAATATCAACATCAATATTGTTTTGCTATTAGTGTTTTCAGATCATGCATGCAGACTTCCTTCTAATTGATGTAAATTGGAAGACTGAACACTGCTATTTGCAGATTTTGCAAGCAAAAGTAGTAGTTACCTTGAATCTTGCTTAGCGACATTAGCTTCAACACAGAAATAGAACCCAAATCTCCACAAAAGGTTGCATTTCATACTCTTGAAATTTATCTCACTGACCCAGGTTTCAAGTGTATGAGAGGATATAATTCAGCTTTATATGAAATGGCACAGGATTTAAATTTGCTTACAAAATGTGAGAACTATCAGTGTTACATTATCATAGAGATTGTAGCTAGAGATGTAAACTACCTCATTTCCAAAATTTCAAGTTAAAAAAAAAAAGGGCTCTGAAATATTTGGCATTCCAGATTCCTATAGTTAACTATTTCAGGTTACATTCTTCTTCTTTTCCATTTGTTCCACCATGACCTTTAATTATCACATAAGATTTGTACATTAAAAAAGTGTTTAATACTTGGATGCACCTAAACATGCAAGAAATAATAATAATAATAAAACCCCCAAACACCAACAAAAATAGTATTAAAGCTGAAGGTTATCTTACATTTCAGGATTCCTAGGTTTAGACAATCATGGGGACAGTATTCAAGTTGTATATTTAAGTATGACCAATGACCTGTAACGTCCATGAACCCTTCGGTGTAGCCATGTTTCTTAAAACTTTTGTGTCATTTAATCTGCCTGAGCTCTTCTGCAAAGATTTCCCCTGACAGAATGGCAACAAAAGAAACAATGGCCTTTCCCTAAATAAAAAAAAGATGCAGTTTTGGGCAGTCTGCCTTTACAAGCGCCAAAAACATTTCTTTCAAAGGCACCTGCTGTTACACATCAACCCTAGCCTGCAAAGGACAGCAACAATGACAGCATCCTTTTTTCCCCTGTGTGAAACTACACTCATGAATTGTATACTGATGGCTTTAATTTATGGCATGCAAACAAGCCTGGGTTTCCTTAACCTTCAGAATCATGAATCATAAATATTACCAAAGAGGGTAAGGGGAAACAAACCGTTTCAATATAAATCAACTCACAAAATATTTGTTTTAGAAACATTTGATGTTTTTCAAGTGTATATAACTGAGCTTGAAGCTGCAGGTTAGACTCCCATGTACAGAAAGCACAGATTAGCAGCCATTAGCATCTTTGCTGCTTTAGTGTTTGTCCAGGACCATTGAGTTTGCTTTTACATAGGAATGAACCTAATGTGATGGGAAGATGAGAAAAGTGCCATCACAACGGCTGCATTCTAACAATGCCAACTCCCATGACAGCATGCCTGCAAAGACACTTGATGAGAACATAAGGATTCATCACCACTGTGCTGGCAGAGTTCAGATTATTGCTGGAGCTGTCAGAGAAACTTTCAAGATTTTCTTTCTTTAAAAAGACATTCATAATAGGGTCCTCCTTCCTTTTTATTTCTTCACTTCTATTTTTTTAAAGCCTTTTTTCCACTAGAATTGCCTTAATAAATCTATTTTCAAATGATAAATGAGTAGTGATTTTAAATTTTGTTTGGGACTGAGATTCTCATCAACTTTGTCCTGTGTTAGAAATGACCAGAAACCTGTATCCCAGGCTGATGTATAAGAATCCTGACAAAAACAATCTGCCTTACAGGGTTACTGATGTGCAGAAGCTTAACAAAAGCTAACAAAAACTGTGGGGTTTCTGAGAACAGAAGAGTAATGTTTCCAGAAACAAAAGCCTGACATTCAAAGGTCTGATTTTTCTGTTTTCCTAGTGTCAGCTGTTATTGCATGCATCTCAAGAGTAAGTTGAAGACACTGAGGAGCTGCAGTTCTTTAGAGGATAATGATTTGATGCCTGAGACTGCAGCAAGATCCAGATGTTGGGAGACTGCAGTTTGGATGCCTGATTTTCTATACAGTAATTTTTCTCTTATTCCTTTGTTGATTCCAAGAGCTATATATATTAGCCTGTTTTTCAAAGGACACTTCTAATTTTTCATGGGAGATATTTCTTAGGTTCCCTTTCTAATTGGACCATGATTGGCCCTTTTTTTTTTCCCCTCATTCACAGTTGTATCATTTATGAAGGAAGAATATGTAGCAATCTCTTAAGAGTTCAAAGATATTTTTTTGTCCCTTGTGTTTGTGAAAGACAGGGAAGCTGTCTCCTAAAGCAAGAACGTCTTTCAGTGCAGACCTTAGAAGACACTTTACTTATCATGGAAAAACTTCAGTGAAGAACAAAAAAATAAAATCAGTAGGCATGGATACCCAAGCAAAAACTTAGGTGACTCTGTTCTTGGAGCCAGACAAGTTAATGGTTTGATTACTGTATTAAGGAGTTTCTTCAAGGGTCACAATACTTTTCCACAGTTTAGGTGGCAAAGGAGCAGAGTATAGAAGGGAAAGCAAATAAGCCATCATTAGACTTATTCTAATAGTGGTGCTAAGCACCATGACTGAGGTAACCTTTCCCTAGACCCATAGGGATTTCTAGACCAGAACAAAACAACGGTCCATCTAATCCAGTATAGTATTTCTGGTAGTACATAACCTTGTAAAGCATAACCTCCACATAATGCTTTAAAGTGTAGTATTCCAAGGACAGTAATGTCGTCTTGATCCCAGCCCCCAATGAATTTGCTGCTATGAATTAGGTAGTGCAGCCACAGTGTTAAATGTCCTTTATTTTCTTAATTTAAATGTGTTTTGTGTTCATCTGCACTCTCACATTATGCAAAGAGAAGTCGAGAGATTTACTACTCATTCATTATTTGTATTTTCAAATATATTAATCTATATTGAGACTTTTAGAGGATTCTGGTCTTTCTTTACCATCTAACTGAAGTCCTCTATACTTCAAATTTATTTGTTCAGACTTTTTGAGCTGTCTAGTTCCTTCTTAGCAATAGGAATGATAGTAATAGTAAAATAATACATATATAGAAACCACATGCATGTGTACAAATGTCCATTTTAAAATGGTTTGCATATTCTCTCAAAAGAAATAATGTTCTAAAGAACTCCCTCCTGTGTCATCAGAATACAAAAAATGGACTACCTGCACACCTTTTTCTCTCTTACTAGTACTATTATTAGCACTGGTCCCAAAAGTCAGTGGATTTTTTGCACATATTTTCTTTCACTTTCTAGTTAGTGTGTCTGCATTTCCTAGAGAAAAGCACAGAGATAAAAGTATAGGTTTTGGTTGTACAACTACAAAATTTAAAGAAAGCTATCTCGCAGGCTGATGTTTCAGTGTGACTATAAGTAAGCACAGAAATACACATGCTGAACTACAGGATTGTTTTCTTTTTCTTTCTAGAGCTAGCGATGAAATATGTGAAACGTAATATGTAAGAGCAAGCATCTCAATAAAAATGTTTCAGTGATCCGATAACTTTAAAAACACTCTGGAACTTAAAGGTATTCCCTTTGTTTTCTTTGATGAAAAAGAACAAGTAATTACAAGACAGCAACTATTCAGAAATGTTCAAATTATATCGTTTAACATGATGCAGATTTAAATGTACTGGTTAACAATAACACATCAGCAATATTGAAATATATCTGTTGGCTTTAATGTTTGAAATTCAGATTGTGTGCCTGCATATAAAATAAGGCAAATAAGTTATTGTTTACCTTGTATGTTGTCTTCATAGCTTTGAGCATAACATACAGCAACTTTTGATCAGATATGTCTTTATTTTCAAAAGATGAAAGTATGAATTTTGCCTACATTTTGTTGTCCTCTGAAAAAAAAAAGTTATAATTTTATTCATTTTATTTATGAATTAATAATTTGATAGGGGGATCATTCTTGCATTGGATCCTTTTTTCCCAAAGTGACAAAAGCAATTTCTACTTATAAAATGGAAAACGATGTATAAATCATGTTCAATGTTTCAAATGCCCTGGTGCTGTGAAAGGCGGAAATCTAAATCTTCAAAGTACTCAGTGGATGAGTTTCAGTAATGGATCATTTTTTCTATATCAAAGAACAATTAACTTATTAAACATTTAGAAACATGTCTAATTCTATTTGTGAACATCTCTAACACTTATTAATTAAATTTCTCACTTGAGAAAAAAACTATTCAAATATGAGTTTAAATGTTTTCTTACACACATCTCTCTGAAGTCGTTGAAATGTAAGCAGGTGCTTTCATAACTAAAAATATTATCCTGGCTAGTGAAAATTATTTTTCAGAAGAATGACATGTAAGTCACTGGCACATTCAGGGACAAGTATCTCCAAAAATATGAAAAGTTGAATAAGAAAAAAAGGTCTGTGCAATTTATTTTGACTTGTATGTCATGATTCTATTCCCTAAACGAGAACATTCATTTGCTTAGCGTGTTCAAGTTGGAGTCTGACTCAAGTTCATCTGAGCAAGTCAGAAAACATTACTTTTCCTTCCTAACATAGCCTCAGAGTTCAGCATTAGCACAAAATCATACTTGTCACCAGAGAGAGAAAACAGTGGAAAAATAAGCTGTTAGATACTGGAGATTTGCTAGAGTTTCCATTTGGTCCCTATTTCTTTCACAGTCACTTCAATTTCATTCAGATCTTCTCTGTGAATACTCGCTATCCCAGTGCTGCCCGACTTCTCTATAAGTATTTTATTGCCAGGTTTTCAGTCAAATGCAATTTATAAGCTTGATAATTAATTGAGACTGACTCCATTGTTTAATCTGCTGTGGTTTGCATGTCAAATATTATGCTAGTGTAAAATTTGTATTAGAATGTATTTATTTTTTTACACAATGGGAAAAGTTACTTAAGAATTCCACTGAAGGAAGGAAAGAAAACTTATTGTTCTAGTAATATATACTTCCAGAGATATGGTGTAACATATCAGTCCCATTTTTTGCTTCTGTTTGTAACTTTGCCTTGGCTGTGCCATAACAGCTTCTGGGAATCTACTCAATAAATATGACTACTGAACTTTTTTTTGTTAAGAAAGACTTGGGGTTTTTTGGTTCATTGATCCAGTCTGCTGCCCATCCAATAGGGGGTAACATTCACACAGCCGAGGAGGCAGGAACTATTTAACTTACCTTGCTACCTTTAACCTACCTCGTCTGTAAGACATTTCCGTCTCTCATGCCTGAAAGTCATATGTACTGTTCAGTCTGTCACCTTTTACTTTAATGTACTTCATAGTACGCATTAAGAGATATGTAGTTTAGGATTAAATGGTCAAAAGGTGCATTTCCTTGTAAGTTATGGGCCACAATCTGTCTTGACCTGTGGTTGTGGACTGATTTCAGTTGAATTAGGAAGGATACAAGCTGCAGCAGCATTTGCTCTCATGTCACAGAGCAAAGCCCCGCAAGTTCTGACTTGCTCCCCTTTCATGTTATAGCTCTGCATCCCTTCACTTTTGTTTTTGTCTATGGTCTATAAACATCGGTTATTTGTACCAAGCCTCAGGAGGACACTGATGAATTCTATCCTGCCCAAAACAAAGAATCCTGCCAGGAAGCACAGATTTGGAGAAAAAGAAAAAAAAAAAGAAAAAAAAAAAGAAAACAAAAAAAGAAAACAGAGGGAAGGAAAAACAAACAAAGCAAAATAACTGAAATATGTTTAGGGAGGACTTCAAAATGTAATAAGCTAATGATATTGCTGTCATGCTCAGGCAATCTAATTTTACTGAAATAGCATTCACAATCAGGATGCTTGAACAGACTCGAAGCTTTTCTTTTACTAGGTGGGTTCCATGTATTTGGCTAAGCCTAGAGGATGAAATAGAAGTGAAATATGATTAATGACAAAAGTAATAAAGCCTACCATCTCTTCTAGCATTTAATATTGACAATATGACTTTCAACCCAAATTTGTAATACTTAGGAATAATCCAACAGTTTTTTGCATTTGCTTGATGTGAACTGAAACAAACAAAAAAAAATATTGGGGACAGTCAAATTCAGTCCTTTACTTTAAAATATATTGCTGTTTGATACAGAACATACTTGCAGCATTTTAAAGTGTTTTGGCAAAACTTCACAATAGGCAAGACTCTCAGTCTGCATCTGAGCTGGCAGAAGTACATAATTTATAAAACCCGATAGAGCAATGTCAGTTGCGTGACAGGATAGCTTAGTAGTACCTTAGGAACTCTGCTATATTTATCTCTGGCATTGCAGGTTTTTCATTTGGACAACAAACTGCTCTGATGGAAATTATATCTTGTGTATTTTGTTCTTCACTTATTCAAGAATTGTTTTTCAATGATTACAGAAGACCACAGGAACTCTTGATCTTGTACATCCTCTGTCACAAACCCACCCCTCCTTTCTTCCCTGCAAAGATTGTGCAGTAGTCAGAAGAGTAAGAGGTCATTGCTGAGAAATCTTTACTTGCATGTAATGAGGCTTTTATGTACCACGTATGGAGGGAAGTATTTCTGATTTATTCTTTAACTATGGATTTGGCGGACCAATTCAGAATGAGACAACATTTTTCTCTTTTCATATAGAATTTACATATCCCTATTTTTGTTTTTTAAATGCTGCCATTTATACATATCTTGGACATGATGTTTAACATTTTGGAAACAGCAGTGTTCAAGAATGTCAACAGTCCATGGGTGTAAACCCTCTAAGAACTTTTTAACATCTTTTCTCTTGGATACAGATATACCAACTTGAGTAGTTACTGCTATACAGCCCCTTGCTCTTCACTGTCCTGTTGCTACTTCCTTAGAACTTGAAAACATGTTTATTAATCCATTTCAGTGAAAATGAGCTGAGGTAGTTTACAATGCTCAAACTGTAGGTATTTTCATCTGAAACAAGTTAGCAAGTGATCACAAGAGCATCTCAACTGAAAGATCTGAATGAACTGTCACAAGGAACAGAATGAGGTTAGGTTGAATGCAGAGATCTCTCCAGAAGGCACAGGTAGAAAGCAACACTACATCAAGCCCCTCAGCCAAACTTAATTCTTAATTTTGACTAGTTCTCCTTCACTCAAAAAAACAAGGAAAGAGAAGATTTAGGGGAATGCAGAGGAATCTGAGGTTGTACACAAGTGGGTTTATTCATACATATATATATATTTATAAGCCAATAACATGTTAAAGAACGGATTTAAAGATAATTTGGAATTCCTTCTTTCAATATTGAAAATGGGAAATTAAAAAGAACCTTAAGAAGTGCCTGTTTAATTATGATGATCAGTTATTTATTTAAGGGCCACAGAGTGCAACAGTTCTTTTTAGCTTAACCAGGTACCAGGCATAGCTTTTATGAAAGAAAAAAGGCTCAAAACCACAAAAAGTATTACAGCAAAATGCAAGGAGACATGACCAGATAAACATACCTCCCTGGAAAGAACACTATTGATTTTTATAGTGTTTGTTCTGCAGGGATTTTTTTATTCAGTCCTGGCAGACATTCAAAATCTGCATTTAAACAAATTTTTTTAAAGTGATGATCCTGATGCATTTTCTCAATGTCAGGAAATAAAAGTGTATTCTTAATGAAAAAGGCACTCTAGATATAAAATATTTAAAAGCTTCATGCTAGAATACTTACTGGTTAAAAAAATGGGGTTGGGGTACAGAGGACACTTATATTTGTTTTTGTGTACCAGCGCCAACAAGCATTTCAGCCAGGAGGAGACTTAAAACCAGCACTCCATCACCATCCATCAGTCCCACATCTTTTATTGAGGATGATGTTTGAAAATTAGTGATGACTCAGGGTGCAAAGACTGTTTCAAACTTCCAGTTTCCAACTCATATGATGAGAATGTCACCACAAAGATGTCTGTTCATTGATTTCCTCCTGCTCCTTCTTGCTTACCCCTCCTTCCCTGGGAACTATTTACCTGATAGTGGGTCTTGCTGTATGTCATGTACTAAACAAGCGATGATGCCAGGTAGTTATAACTGTAGAACCTTATTGTTAAAAATAATTTTTTCTCTCCTCATCAAATATTTCTACACTGCAAAGACTTTCCCAAATTCCTCAATGTTGATTTTTATGCTAAAGAAGAAAAAAGGTGAACAAAACAAAATCTTCCTACCTCTCATGCTTCCCTTCTGCATATATTCTGCAAATGTTTGATGGGAAAGCTGCAATAGGGAGATTTCCCTCTTGGTTTTTTGTTTGTTTACCAATTTGGCAAGAGTTTTGAAGCTCAGAATCACATCACATTTGTCCAAATGTTTCAAACAGCTACTGCACCAGACCACACTAAACAAACATTTTAATTAAATATAAATACACCAGGAACACTTGCCTGATGGTGGAGATAACACCTGGGTATAGCTGCCATAACAGAAAAGACAGCAAGGACAGCTGCTGGGAGTGTGGTGAGAGAGAAGGAACCCTTTCCCAAGAGAAGCTGTTGCTACCCTGTCACATTTATAACCTCTCATGCATACATCCCTTTCCCCTTTTTTGTCTTTATTGTTCTGCCTTCCCTTCCTTCCTTCTTCCTTCCTCCTTCCTTCCTTCCTTCCTCCTTTCCTCTCCTTCCTCCTCCTTCCTTCCTTCCTTCCTTCCTTCCTTCCTTCCTTCCTTCCTTCCTTCCTCCTTCCTTCCTTCCATCCTCCTCTCCCTCCCTTCCTTCCTTCTTTCCGTCCTCCCTCCCTTCCTCCTTCTTTCCTTTCTTCCTTCCTCCAACTCATGCACAAGCAGCATGGGAGCTTCAGGTATCCAAACAGGGCACATGCAGGAACAGAAAGGAAAAGAGGACATCCCTGAGATACACCTTTGAATTACCGCTTCAAAATCAAGTCAGTGAAGAGGTTGCAAGCTACATTAGGAGGGAGGCGGGCATGGTGGGATAATAAACAAACAAAAAAAGGCTTCTTGCTTTTCTAAATTCCTCATAAATCTCCTGATTCTCACTCTCTCCTCACAGCCTCTACCCATGCCTCTTTCTCCATTTTTCTCAACTGCTTGCCCTCTTCCCCTGCTAGACTGAAAAATCTCCCCCCTCTCCCTTACCACTTGTACCACTGCTGTTAATTTGATTTTATACATACTGTTGAATGCCTCGAGCTGCCTCTTTAGGGATCTACCATGGAGACTACATGGACTACATTTACTTAGACTACATGGAGAATACATGGACTTTAAATCCTGTATTTAAGGTAGAAGCATTTTTGCTTCTGCCACCACCTATCCTCCATGCAAGAGGGATCATATCATTTTCCTCACTACCTGCCTTACCACTCCCTTAACTAGGAGATTACATTTTATCTCACTAATCTAATTCTAGAGTGCTGTATAAACATCTCTGTGTAAGCGTAAAACAGAGTTTGAATTATGCCGTGCTGAAAAAGCAAGAAAACAGTCATAGCTAATATTTCATCAAAACCAAAACCACTTCCATGCAAACCAGCTCCTACTATTAAGGAACTGAATGCCCAATGAGTTTTTTGACTGTTAGGAATCTGTGTACGTAGAGAGCCAATTGTGCTCTTTGAGATGAATTCTACTGAAATTGGTAGATGGGGAAGTGACACGACATGGAGGAAAGAAGAAAAAGAATTCCCACAAGACAACAGTGTCATGTTTCCAATTGCTGTATCAAATCTACCTTGCAATGACACTTGCCCCTTGAAAAAACTCTTGGGAATTTAAACACATCCATCCCACTGAGAAAAGATTCAGCCTGAAATACACTATGACATTCAATTCAAGTGTATTAAAAGCCAAACCACACTGTGAAAATGTTATGAACAACAACAGCAGCAACTAGAAAAAAAAAATAAAGATTGTATCTTCCTTAGAGGTATGTATATCTAAAAATAGTTTGGGATATACTTCTCCTTACATTATTACTTAATGTGATATCAGAAATGTCACTAGTGACTGGGCTCTTGCTGTATGCATAAAATTAAATGCATGTGTAGGTTTTTTCCAAGATTAGCATCTTTGTCATGTCCAAATATAGCTGTACGCTGTTTTAACTTTACGAAGTTAGAAAACAATTTCAGTTGCAACTAGCAGTGGATAGGAAGATGTTATGTACAGGCAAGGCCTTGCTCTTTATTAGGATTTTTTCCTTGATTAAGGACTCAGAGCTTTCCTATACTTACTTTAAAAAAAGGACACATTAACTGATATCCATGCACACAGTTAGACAATAGAGCTAAAATTCTTATTTCACAATAGGAAAATACTGTCAAATTATACACATCTTTCCCCAGCAGACTCAGAGTTGTAAAGAAATGGTGAAGAAGAGAATTATGCACGGCATATTTTACAGAACACATTCTTAAGCCTGACAGCAAGCTATGGTCGTTTTATTTTCCTTGAGTGCCTTCCTGGAGTATAGCACAGTGGGAGATAGGACCTAAGTTGCTTAGTGTCGCTTTGGCAGACAGTGCTGACAATGTGATCTTCCTCAGTGGACAGTGATTTTTATGCTATGTAATCTAATAGCGACAGCAGGCACAGTAACAGCAGGTTTTCTTTCTGGCATGGGGTGATACAAGACAGTTTGTACCAGGGATATCTGAAGTAGTTACTGAAGAGATATAGTAAATACATATGCAAAAAAATTCCAGACATCGAATAATGAAATAGTCTTTAAACTGCACCAGACAGTTTAAACTAGTTGTTGAGAATGGAAGCAACAGGTAATGTTGTGGGCTAGTATTATTAGAATGATTCCTAAGAGACATGGACATGAGATAATTGTAATTGCCCATGTAAATGTAATTAAAAGAAGGTTCATTGTTGCAAGCAGTTCAAATATTATAGTCTACATCAATAATAGTGCTTTCTAAGGAGAGCTTTGAAAATGTATGTGCTAATCAGTAAGTTTGAATCAAACCTGGAATTGAGGATCTATATTTTAAAACTAATCCAGGAATACCTTGAGTTATTCCGAGTTACTTCCTGAAAAAATGTTACGAATATAAAATCACTCATATCAACAATGTAAGCCTGATAGTATCAAAAATGTGGGGATGTAGGATAGAGAAGTAGTAGCAATGTAGTATGAAAATTACAAGATAGAGTGTTATCAAAGAATACTAAACTTTTTTCAATTTTATTTAGCACCTAGTTCTTTCCTTGTTAACAGCAACTTTGATGAGTGCACTCTCTGTGTTCTTTCATAGGTGCTCTGGACTATACATCCAGGGTAGGAGGTTTTGCCAGACTTACCCAGCCGTACATACTTGGGGTTGCCTAGTTAGTTAAATCACAAGGATGCACTACATCAAGGATTAAAGTGCCTGGGTGTCTCTATAAAATACAAAGCCAAGAAGCATTCCTCTTATTCTAAGTAAAGTAAATAAAGTCCCAAAAGACTTTTAGTATCCCAGCTGGATGTTCCTTCTTGAGCTGAAGCATTGGAAGCAGTTGAGTCTAGATAAGCTCTGAATTTTAGAGACAGTTTGGTTTCACTGATGAGGGAGGAAAATGCAGGGGTTCTGGAGGTACTGGAGCAGCCTTGTTTATGTCTCTTTGAAGGTTAAGATGCGTTAAGGGAATATAGCTGGTGACTTTACTGTCTGTATTTTTCAGCTAACAAGAACCTTGTAAACAGATGATAAATTCCAGAACTATTTGTTTAGTTAGTACTCACTGTTGCTTAGCTTGATTTGTCTGCCTGTGTGACCATGATGTTCTTAAAACTATTTAGTACTTACATAGCACTATAGAACAAACACAAATAAGATTAAAAGCTCAGGTTTGACTCACATTTTATTGAGGAATGGTCTACACTGGGAAATCACCTAGTTCAAAATAGACAGAACATGGATCTTGATGGTGGGGGGGAATGATATAAAAGCACGACTGAAAGCAAACACATACGAAGAATATTAATTCAGGTTATTAAGGAATCATGCTCCATTTTAGTCTTTGAGTGATAATAGTCTGGATCGCCACTGAGTAACTGTCCTCTGAATAAGACAAGTCTCCTCTTAACCTTACATTTATTTTTAGGTCAGCTAGTCTGAAAGCACTGGAATAGCACCACATAAAAAAAGGCTAAGAATGCTACATTTGCAAACATAACTTTAAGTAAATGATTCTGTTGTTGATAGTCCAAAGGGCAAAAATAAGTTTGTAGGACACCCTTTGATCATTAACGGGCAGGCAACTGTTTCAAATAAGTTCTCTTCCTTCTGGCAGCATTAAACAGACAGGAAAACTTCCAGGAAGTACACTTTGATACTTGCATTAATGACTCACCAAAACAGTGCTTAATAGGAAATGGATCTTTATGCTTTTTAATCTGTTAGTCTGTAACAAGCATAATTGAAATCTTCTGTCTGGAATACAAACAGACCATGTTTTACCTCAGTAAGCAGACATGATTACTGCTGCTCTGTCAAAGCCCTGTTGCTTAACTGTCTTGGGCTTTCAAATCAAATTATACATCCTCTCCCTCCACTGCACTGAAAGACGATAAAATAAACAAGGCAGTCACAAAACACACTCTCATTTTTTCCCCATTGGCCTGGCAGAATCCAAAGGAGGATGAGGTTGAAAAAGAGAGTGGATAAATCCCCTCTGGACCCTCTGTATTAGATAAAGCAAGCTAACAGAGAGAGAAGTGATCACGTTACAGCAGAGATGAACTTCTCGCAGAGAGTTTGATAAATTGACATCATTCCAGGCAATTTGAGGTAATACAATCTTCATGTCTGAACAGTGTAATTACTAGATATGTTTCCAGCATTCAGAAACACTCTGCATCAATCACCCTGAACAGTTTTAGCAACCATTTCTTTCAAGAAAAAAAAGGAAGAGGAGAAAAAAAGCGAGAGAAAAAGAGTACGCAAAAGATGGGGGGGGGAAATGTTAAACAGTAATTTAGGCTTTTTTTAATGGTAAACAAAATAATACAGCTAGAGCAAACATATGCCACCTCAGTTTGAGGCAGTGAAGAGAAGACCTGATGCAAGTTAGATGGTCTCAGCAGGGAGACTAACTAGTACTGGGTAGATGGCTATGCTCTAGCATAATCTAACCTAATTTCCTCAGTGATTCTGCAGCACTTTTGATGCTGTCAGTATGATCCTGGACTATTTCTCCTATCAATCTCTGTAACTCCCAGGCTTGGCACATCAGCATTTTTCCCAGTGACGTGTGATGTAACAATAACATCCCATTTTCAAGGGAAGTGTGGTGGTATGAAAAAAAGTGTAGTGGTATGAAAAAAACAGAACAACATAGAAGCACCAACTGAAATAAATCCATTTTGTGTATACACCACAATCCCAGAGTAAGAAGGTAATTCTGACACCTACTCCAAAGAGAGAGGTAAGACTGCCTGTTGGGTTGAACTGTAACAAATGAAAACAGCTCAGTCATTGAGCATTTTTCCCCTCACCCATACAGTTTGCCCCACTGACGTGCTGGATTAATTCCTGGAAGCATGTTTTTAAATGACTTCTCTTTATTCTGTTCCATATGGGGGGCATGAGGTTAATTTTTCAAGCTACATGTAAGGTTGCAATTATTAATTTTTCATTTATAATGACATTTATCAAAGTGGCAAGAACCACCAGTAAAACATGTACTAATTGACTTTCTTTTATTTATAATGTCAGATAAGAAGCAAGCAACAAAATACGAATGACTGTTTCATATGGTCCATGAAGAATGTATTTTAGGAGGATGAATCATTGGAATTGCTCTGAATATTACACTGATTAGCCATTAATAGGTTCTGGACAGCTGTTTGAAAACATCTAGACTGAGCTCCAGCTCTTTTAATTTCTTAACAAATGGAACAGGTCTAAGGTTCTTGGTTCTTCCCATTACACATTCACAATGCTTCACTTTTTATTCAGCTCTGCTACTTTGTGCACTGTATGATGAGGCTGGAGTTTGGCTCGACCTTATCTGTAATTTACGAAAAAAAAATTTACTTTTCAAAATGAATCGCTTCTGAAGATAAAGGTACACCATATGAGAACCACTGTTTGTTACATTGACAGGTATTTTTCCCTTATGTTGCTATAAAAATAAAGTTATTTAGCTCATAAAGGAACCAGGAATTCATACCTTGAAAAATAAGTCTTGTCCCTCCATTAAAGACAAAAGTGTAGATAAGATAAGCAGCTCAGTTCTGGATTTAGTTTTTAATTCCAAGGTTTACAAATAAACAAATATGGATTATATCCTTCTGATCAGAGTATTATAAAACTGAAATCTAATGCTCGAGTTAGGATTTTTTTTCAGACATATCTAATAACTATGTAACCTTTAGGTCCCAAACAATAAAGTGAATGGCATTACTGAATTCAGGGTAGACAGCACTGATCTTACACAAAATAATATGCAAGCATCCACAAACAACCCAAACAAGTTGGAAGGAATGCTCTTTTTTACTGTTACTTTGTGTAATGAGCCTTACTGTCTCTTAAGGAAACAGACAAGGATCACTTAGATTTCTGCAGACTCCTTCCTAAGAGAAAGCAAAGAGGCTTTCTGTTGTATAAAGGATATTCTTTTAGTGCAAATTAATCTAAAGGGATCTTTACTCAATAAAGTGATTGTGTAAATATTTTTATACATAAAAAATTGGAACAAAATTAAGATGAACCCTTTATTCTAATCTTAAATTTATTATCCAAATGGAATTTATTTATGCTGGTTACACAAAGACAGTAATGAAGAAGCCCAAAGCTGTGGGCAAGCTTAAAAGAACGTGACAGGGGGCTGCTATAAACAGCACAATTTTGGCTACATGATGGAAGAAGCAGCATTGCTTCATTTAAACATCCAACAAGGTATTAAAAAAAAAAAATTAAAAAAGCAAAAGTAGACGGATAGAAGATTCCAGGAAAGAACAGAATAACCACAGTTATGGTATACAAACCATGAGGCAGGATTCATGTATGGATTTAGAAACCCATACGCTCTGAGCAAACTCTTTTACAATAGGTTATTACATCTGATAATTATGATTTTCAAAAGTGCATTGAAATTAGTACATTTTTTCAGAAATAAAACCAACACATTCAGTTACATGGCGTTCATTTTAATGGTAAGGACAATAACATTTTAGTATAATGACTAATAATAAATTGACCAAGTATGAACATAAGAGTGTCTACACAGAGATGATTAAATGAGACAAACATTGTTCAGAAAAATCTCACAATACCATCACAGCATAAAAGAATAAGCAACTAATCTAACCTGTTCATATTATTGCAAGCTAGGGAATGCAAGCATTTCCCCACTTTTATTCTGAGTTTGAAAACAAGTATATGAGAAGAGATCCATCTAATTTTTAGAAGACATATGAACTGGATATAATTATCTGGTGAAACACCTTGAGAATGCAAATTAACTTCAACAGCATGGTTTCTCAGCTTCAGATTTTACCTAGGGGACTAACAACTAAATGCTGTCAGGGCAATGGGGTTAGTATTCCTCCCCATTTCTTTAAAGACATGCTTAGGGTATGACACAGCATAGTTCTACTAGTAGTTAGGTTTTGTGATTTGCTTACAGTTTGCACCGTCCTAATAACTGAACCTGCATCCTGTGTGACCAAGGAGTGACAGGGTCACATACACAATCCATCAAGCTGTAGACACACTCAAGATTTATCCAAGCATGGTCTGCTGTTTGCACTGTGATCAGAAGATGAGCATACTGAAGCCCAATTAAAGCGCACAGCAATTAACTGGAAGTGTTTAGAAATAAAACTTAAAAAATAAATCATCTGAAGTTTGAAAGAACACTGAGTGTAGCAGCTGTTACAATCTACATTATTATTAAATACTTTAGCACTGAGAGTTTATCAAGATGGCAGTGAGATACATAAGATTCACTACTTAGATTTAGTAAATATTTTAAAGATCCAAGCAGTTAAGAATGGGACATTTTCACATCTACCAGCATGCACAGGAATTGACGAAAATATCTCATTTCATGTAAGTCTTTCAAGTTATTTTGATTGATTTTTGATTACTGAAAATGTAATTTTTTTTCTGCACTTTTTAAAAAAAATATTTACATGTGCCATCTATCTGAATGGATTCTGTTTCAATAAACCATTTAAAAAGCTGGAGGACACGGATAGGGTTTTCTAGGTCCCTGATATTCTGTGTCCATATGTGTGTGTGTGTAGGTGGTTGGAGGAGGTCAGCCAGTCTAAGCAGGAACCCATACAACAATTCAGTACTTCCAGAGGTGTTAAACTTACAGCTTTGAAAAGTTACTCAGAAAGAAAAATGAACCTTTCACTGCCTACATCATGCAGCACTAAAGCCTTATTCTTTTTCCTCACCCCCACCTTCCTAGAATGTAGGAAATATTCCTTATCCCTACAGCAGTAAATAACCTTCACAGAAAGTCACAGACACAATTATTTCCCTCCCCCATCACTCCTAAATATTTTATTTCAGGTTAAAAAAAAAAAAGTAAAGAAAAAGAATGTTGTAGGTACAAAGATTTTTAATATTCCTACACTAGGTACATTATTACATTGTAGGGCCTTCCTTCCTTCTTTTTGCTTCGCTAGCTTGCACCATAATATGCTTCCCCCAGTACTTAAGATACTACCAGAACTACACTTGATATGTGTCTTATCCCATGCTCCTTTTTACTGAGGGAGAACTGAACCATCAATAATGTAGACCAAGCAGCTAAAAAAAATTTCACAACCATAGGCTATTCATGTCAAACATTCTCAAAATTCTTCAAGAACATTTGCCATTCATAAAAAATACATAAATAGAAATTTGATTCACACTAAAGCCAATAGTATTTTATTTACAGAAATATCCATCTTTGAATGCTAAATGAAATTATTTAATAATCTTTTAAAAGAAATACCCTCCACAGAGTCTTGACAAAGAAAACCAGACAATGGCAGTTAAAAAAAAAACATACCAAAACAGAAGTCATCCGATAAAGGTACTACAGTTACACATCCATATTTAAAGTTTGCCCACGCAATTCTGTTCTTCAGAAGAAATCACTGCATGGTAACTAATTTGACTTTCTGTGGCTGCAAAGGGAACATTTCTTATAGTAACAGCTCTAAACCCAGCAGGTCTATAGAACATCAGTGGACTGTGTTTTTTAGTTTGATTAAACTTTTAAGCCCATACTGCGTGGGGTTCACTAATGATAAGACTTGTAAAATGTGTATGCATGTAAAATGAAAGCAATGTGATTCGTTTGGAGGCAAACCAGTTTTCAAATGTAAAATGATGAAAGAGCAGTTTTACTCCTTGAAAAGATCATACTTGCTTTTTTTAATGTACATATACATCCTTAAATAAATTGCTAAAATGCTCAAAAATAAATAATTATGTTGTTCAGACTGTTAAACAATTATTGCCAGTTTCAAGGCTTTGCTACTATAACATGCCTAAGGCAAATACTCTCTGCATTCATGAATGCTGGAAAAAGTAAGTCATAAATCTACAATCTGAATATAAATATCTTTCAAGCTGCCTGTAGTCTAGGGGGTTTTGCTAGTAGTAACATATATTTCATTTGGAGACTGCTGATTTTATTTGCCTCCCTCCAATTTCACAGATTGCACAGTATTCCTACCTGTAATCATCCATCCACCCAATACTTTCTAAATTAATAAAGGTCACCAAGGAATGGAGAATGACAAGGACACTGTGTGTCCAGTGTTCTTCACCCTCAGTGATGTAACTGCAATGGAGATTTTGTCTTGTCCTTCAAAAGTGCACATGTACAAACCATACTTTTGGCTTCCTCAAGCAACAAATTACTAGGAGAAGGATGAGTGTTTCTATACCATTAAAGCTATTTAAATTCATCAAACAGAGGTAATATTAGACAAACTTATCCATTTGAATGCCATCCCAAGCACCAATAACAAGTCCTAGAGCTCTAGTTTAGAGTTGGCTGCATTATACTCTTCCAGAGGAAGACAAAACTGATCTTTTCTCATGTAAATTAGCTCTTATAGATACTCCTCTTAGCCCCAGTCTTCAGGACATCCTGTATGGACCATCCATCTTGCTTACAGCTCAGGGTTGAAGCCGAGCATTTTTTCTTTTGCCCTTCTTGAAGAACTAACATTCAGTATTAACAGTTGCTGGAAAAGAAAGAAGGAAAGGAAGGCTGAAAGGAAGAAAGTGTGGTGCTGCATATTCCCTTTCCCCCTTTTTTCTTTCTTCAACCTCTTTACAACTTCATGAATTCTGGCCAGACCTTGGTGTTTGTGTAATGAGTTGGTCAGTTAAGCACCCCTTAATTGTACCAGGAACTCCTATATGGCTGAGGCAGTGAGCAGTACTGTCCATACTGGAAACACCAGTTGACTGGTCAAGGCGGGGAGTGAGGACAGGAATAATCAGTTATCACCTGACAGCCTTGGAACATACCTCACCTTGGTCATAACCCAAGAGAAGCAGTACCATTGTTACTGGAATTCCAGCGATTACCAGATGGACTGTGGTAGGATGAAAGTTTACTGATGACTAAAGCTAATCATCTCATGACCCTATAAACAGCAGTCCTAAGTGAGGCCCATTGAGCTCTCCTGGACTGCAGCAGGCTGCAAACAGTAGTTCCCTCTGAGTGGGACACCTTTCAGAGCTTTCAAACTCTCAAATTTGCAAAAATCAGAGGTCCATTACCAAAGACCAGTGGCGGAGCCTGGGCTGAAACTTTTCACTCCTTGAGGCTCAACCCTCACCTGTTGAGAAATGCCAAGACATTTGACATGAGTATTTCATTGAACTCGAGGGGAATTTTTAACAGGTATACCTTCATATATATATGTATATATATGCATATATATACACACACACACATGCATATATATGAATCGATTTAAGTAATCTGTAAATGTGTGATTTAATTACAAAGTGAGTCTGTCATGATTGTTGTTGACTCACTCTGTAAACATTGATTTAGTCAATAATTAAGTGCTGCTAAAAATCTTGTGGTCCACCCACAACTGTGACTAAACCTTAGACTGCTGCTAGACACATATCCTTAGACATAAACCATTAACCAAGTCTGAGAATAAAATTCGACCCAGCTGCACCTAGACTCCTTGCTGAGAAGGAGTTTAGAAAGCAAGGGGGTCTACTCTGAACCTCGTGACTCAACAGGAGGGTCCTCCTTATCCTCTGCATCCACAATCCCTCTGTGGATCATTCTAATTCGAGAGTAACTTAATTTTCCTTTGTGTACTTCCACGCAGTAATAGAGTGAACTTTGCCATCTTCGAATCTTTAACTAAGTCACTGTTCTGATGAATTTTGTGAAATCATTTTGTTAATTGACTGATGATTGATTGCTATTAAAATATCACAATCAAATCCTGTGATTTGCCATAAAGGCACAAATAAATTCTAAACTGCTACTAAATCAAATTGTGTAAAGTCACTTATTCATGACAAATTGGTGTAGCCAGCAGGATTTGCAACAGGATTTCATGACAGGAGGGAACAAACAAACCAGACAGAACTAAACACTTAACCTTTCTTTTCTTCTATCAGTGGATATCCTTTTCCCTAAAGGCAATGAAGACCAGAAAAGAAAGAAAGACAGCAACAGGGGGGGAATCCACAACTCTTCTGACTGGGAGCTGCTGTCAAGACAGCATGCCTTGTGTGCCTTAGGCTGGTAAATGATATAGTCAGATAGACAGCAATTGCAATTTTTTCTTATGCTTCTCTCCAAATGGTGACACCAAGAACAGAGAGGTTCTCCTGAAGTATTCTGCTCCAAAATCACTCAATTCATGGGAAACTCAAAAAGACGACAAGTCCAAGTCCTGTCTCAGCCTGAATGTGGAGAAATGGGTGCAGGAATCTTCCATGAATATAGTGAATAAGGATGTTAATGCTTTGGTAAACAGAGTCAATTACAAAGCAAACAGCTGTGTGCTGTCATCCATGTGATCTTCAGGGGACCTAGGAACTGCTTTCTATTACACAGTTTCTCAGTACATTATTCATGAGGTACTTTCTTCCATCTAGTCCCAAATGAAATTCTTTAAAACATGAAGAACAGTTATGCCTGAAAGACCCATCTCTGGTAAGCCAAGAATCAGACACATTACAAAACACCTAGAGATTTATGGGAACCTCAATTATTTATAATATTTTCATGGTTATATTTCATATTGCACACATGAAAACCCTCCCTGAACTTGGACAAGCTCAAGAGTTTAACCCAGCCAATGACTGTGATACACTAGATCTTAGTATTTTTATCCAACACTGTAAAACAAGCAAGCAGAAAAGCAAACAAACCCAAAAGCTCAAACTGGAGTTGAGTATGTCACACCACATACACCATATGGTGCAATCTACTGTCTTGAGGAATTGTGAGAGACTGAATAGACCGCTACTTGTCTCCAAGCTTGCTTGTTTGCCTGCTTATCTGAAAAGATCAGCTTTGCCCAGGCAAAGTGGCTTGCAGGCGTGCTAAAGCAGCGGGACATTCTTTTGCTTATCGGACACCCAGGCAGGGACCCCCTGCTTGCCAAAAGCATGCAGTTTATCACCACTTAAAGCGTGCGAACAAAAGCTTGCTCCTGCCCAACAACAACAAAGTGCATGAACAGAGCCCGCCAAAAGTAAAGTGCGCGAAACATGTGCGCATGTGCCGGACCGTGCACTGTAAAAGAGGGTGAGGGCAGGCTGCCGCACACCCACCACAGGACATCACTGGATCCGGGGTGTGACGGATAAGAGCCCAGTCGCCACAGGATACTGCCACAGGATACCGCTGGATCCAGGGTGGTGACTATCTTTTGTGCCTCTATCCTGACTGCTCACAAGATTTCCTTCTTTTCTATTTTCTTTCCCTTTCCTATCACCACTTTCTTATGACACTAAGTGCCTTATTCGGATAAGTGACAAATAAAGATTTTTGGTTAGCGGCACCTGACCTCATTTGTGTCTTAATCTCACTCTGGGGATAACAAAAGAATCTCCCCAGCCCAGGCTTTTCCGCGTCGGAATAGGAATTTGCAAATATTTTGCAGATTTGCTATAGCCAGTAAGCCAAAGTATGATTTGAAGTCAATATATCTAACTCATTGAGGGCAGGAATGGATTCAACACCTTTGCTACTTTATGAACGCCATGACCTGAGTGAATTAGATTGCATTTTGGATTCAAAGCAAGAATAAACCACAAATAGAAAGGAAAGAAACTCAAAAGCACATAGCCGTTCTTTTCTCTGAGGAGAGTAGTTTTCCTCTGTGTGTTAAATCTGCTCTGCCATACATAGTTTCAGATGCCTCTCTAGGCTACATGTGAATAAATACCTTAATTTGCAATATTCACTAGCTACATATTTCACCCAGTATTTGGAAAGGAAAATAAAACTGGAAGAATTTTCTAATTCACCTCTTCCATTTACTGATTTTTTTCAAGTGAACAGTAAGTACTTTCAAACTAGTATACTTGGATCCTTATTTATGAATTTCTTACACAACCACCATTCTCACTATAATGAACAGGAGTTAAAGATTTATTTATCAAATGGTGTAATACAAAGAGATTCTCAGGCTTCTGAATTCAGAGAAAAATCCCTGTTTTGAAAATCTGATTTTGACCATTAGTGGTAATCAGGTACAAGTATATTAAAAAAAAAAAAAAAAAAATGCAGGGGGAGGAAAAGCTGATTTTTAAAATGAATGATTAGGTTAAAAGTTTTGGCTTGGGCTCCTCACAACAGAATGTGTTGATCCTCTGGGATAAATTACGCATGGCTTGCTCCTGTTTGTGGATCTGCAGAACTCCAGAAGGTCCCAGAGGGAATGTGTGCTTACAGCCTACAGCAGGAGGTGCTGGAAAATGAGGGATGAGTTAACAATTTGTCATTCAAGTTGGGCAGAAGGCAAGCATAGAAGAAAGCAAAGAATGAATATGTGTTCTTGGGGCTTTTGTTAAAAAAGTATGTGGCAGAAAACAGAGAAGTTAAGCACACATGAGAGATAAAGAACTCAGAAGTCTGTTAAGTGGTATTTTTTAAGAAATTGAAGGTTTCAGAAATTAAGAACTATTCAGGATTCAGTTCTTACTAATCTAGTATTAGACAAGGACTAATTTCATTAAATGTTAACAGAGATCCTCAATAATAAAGGTGATGGGACGGAAAGGAAGAGTAATTCTTGATTTCTACAGCCATTTTTAATGAGAATTAGAATGTCATTAGAATGACAGCCTAGTACAATATTTCAATAATAATAATGATGCATTCTTTGTGTATCATAGGGTCAAAATGTGTAAATCAAGTTGTTTGGGTTTTTTTGTTTGTTTTGCTGGATGGCATACAGGTTTTTTTTAGCTAATATTATTCTATATTTCTTTTATCATGCTCATTTTAAACTAAGAAAAGTCTGTCCTAGTATATTTACTTTCAAGTTTAACCTTTTTTTTCTTTTTTTTTTTTTTTTTTCCTTGTCAACCCCTAGTGTTTTTCTTCTATGGATTGAGACAGTGGCATATATTCGTTAGAAAACACAATATAATGTCAGTAAAATGACTGAGCAATCAGAAAGCAATAGAGAAATCATGGAATTTCTCAAAACAAAAAAAAAACCAACCAACAAATGTTATGCTTAGTATTCTATGAGGGAAGTAATATTTCTAAAGTCTGATTTCAGTTTTACTGGAACACTGATTCCATGATGTATTCTTATGATTAAAAGTTGTATTAGGTCAAATCATTAAACATGCAACACGCTACCTAAACACAACAGGTTATCTTTCAAAATGGCCAAAAGTGGCCATAAGTTAACACAGAGTTATAGTTTTCTAGTTAAAGAAAAATACATATGACCAACTGGTAGAACAAACATTGAAAACAAAGTCACAATTCCAAAAATATATCTAACATATCTAAAAGGCTGTTTTTCCTCATCAGAATTTTCTGTTTAGTCAAGCTTATTTCTTGCCTAATACTTCTAGCTCATTTTCTCTTCTTGTTACTGGTTCAGTAGCTCTCAACATACTTTCTCAAAACCTTATTAAATAAATGTTTATAGAATTTACAATGCAGTGATCCAAGAGTTGCATTATACATACTGCATACCTCCACAAAAAAATTCTGAAAGCTTAGGCTAACAAGAACATATACTTATTTGATTTCTGCAGTTATCCACTGTTAACTGCCCTGACAGTCTTCCTTACATTATTTTTAACACAACCCACTTTCTGAGCTTGCTGGAATCTATATATGTACTGTCCCATGCACAAGTGAACCACTGGAGAGGAAAATTAAATATTTCCTCATTCTTCCCAAAACAAAAGCAAAACCAGGGAGAAAACTAAATATGACCTTCTTTGAGACCACATCTGCTGATAGTCAGCTGCTTATTCTCTCACACACAACTATTTTCAGAGGCAGGAACCGAATCTCACATTCATCATAATAGCCAAATTTTCTCTTCAGTAACTGTTTTGCAATTCCTGTTGCAGCATCTAAGAGTTCCACTTGCATATCCAGGGAAAACTTGGGGCAGAACAAGGGTCAAACCTATAGGAAATGATTTTTTATTTTTATTTTCTTTCCTACTCATCTGCTGTAAGTAGCCACTGAAGGTCAAGAGACAATGCAAAATTCATAGTATTTTGATATTAAATCAAGGGCCAGGGAAATGTAAGGAAAAGCGGAAGCAGATATGTGATGAGAGGTTCAATTTAAACTGAGAAATAACACAACACATTCACAAGGCAGCCCAGAAAGCTGTAGCTTGAATATCAGCATGGAGTATGTATCCAGAGAAGGCAGGGCATTGTGAGAAATTAAATTAATAGGTGTGATATTAAAGAACTGGTTTAACAAAGTTCAAAGAGAAAGCTGGGTGATTTCAATAGGATTTGAAAAATAGGTCTTAGGAAGTAGGTTAAATGACTGAATCTATTTTATAGATAAGTACTGTTAATTGGTGGATTTTTTCAAAAGCTTTGGTATTGCTGTATCTTTCAGATGTAGAAGGGTCACAAGAGGGAGAAAATAAAGTTCTGAGAACAAGCTAGGATGAAGGCAATAAGGGTGGTAGGGCTTGAAAGGAGACTAATATTTAGAAATCTGTGAAAAATATGAAGTGACTTAAAGACAATGTAATCAGATTGGAATGTTAAGAGAATAAAAGTTGTGTGGGGTATTACCTGTTTTCAAAAAGGAGACAAATACTTATTAATGACAAATAAATAAAAGCTCCTGCTGAAGAGTTGCATTCTCAAATAAAGGAGTTTGAATTTCCTTGAGAATGGAATTAAAAGCTGACAACATCTGTTACTATAATTATTGCTTATTACCTGTATTATAGTAGTGCCAGAGGCCGCAATTAAAGTTCATCCCCCATTATGCCAAATACTTATAAATACATAATAAAAATCACAATCCAAAGTCTACTGAAGGAAGTAAATAAACAGGCAAAGACTTGTGATGTCTCTTGTACACTTAGGGAATGAAGAGACAGAGGTTAACTGCTTACTCCAGGTTGAAAAGTGGGATATAGATGCCTAAATTATTTAAGTGTCTAAGAATTTTTTACCTGGGATTGTAAATGAGGGAACAGCCCAATACAGGGGAAAAATGATTCACTGTGATTTACTTCCCAGCTGTTGAGACTGAATTAATACAATTGCTGGATTTTTCTCTCACTTCTGAAAGCAAGATTAATGAGTATTTCCCTGCTGATCGTTAACTGGTTGCCGGAGGAAGAAGGGATCAGGTTTAAAGTACCCCTGTGCATGGGGGATTAAAATCAGGGTATTACCCTTGTGTTTGACAAGCATTCTAGGTTCACAAGAGGCAAGTGTGCAACATGACTTAGATGACCTCTAGGGGTCCCTTCCAACCAAAACAATTCTACGATTCTATGATTCTATGACTTTCGGGGAGCCTCAAACATTTGAGGAAAACTGTCATTTAATAACCAAGTAAATATAGATATACGAAGAGGGCTTTATGAAAGCCAACTTGGATAAATTTCAGAAGCCAAAAGAATGAAATTAGTCTTCACTTTTCACAACAGATCATTATGCAGTGTAACAGGCAATGTAGAAGAGCTTCATCAAGCCAGACAGCAAATAGAAATTATCTAGAAATTATCCATAAATACTGCTATTACTTGGAGGCCGTTGTCGAAACACATATTTTTCAAGAAATAACCCATCAGTTCCTAAAAAGGGAGATTTCTTTAGAAGTGGGAAGTGGGAAAAATTAATTAAGAGAAGAAGAAAATACATGTTTTCTAAAGCAACTAATTTTAATTTCATTTTGGAAGTGTCTAAGTGTATTTAAAATGCCTGTGCTCTTTATTAAGCAAAACCACATTGGTAACTAGAAGCCTAAAATGTCTTTTAAATGAGAACAGAGCTCCTAACACATGGACTGCTGAAGGTGATTGGGCACTAACAGATTTTCAATGTACTATACCTCCTAATTTGATCAGGGACAGTTAGAGCCTAAATATATACTTATTAAGTCCTGTCTGGACTTCTAGCAAGCCAAGTTGAAAATCTCAGACCCTCAAAAGGACCTGTATGTAGTGATGATGGGCCAAACTTTTTTTTTTTCCTTCTAGACCTGTGAAGCAATTTCGTGATCCAGAGCTGGATGCCTCAGTACAACACAAAATGAACAAAAATATGGGTGCCCAAGGGAATGATTCACAGTCATCAGCTTCCTAAACAAGGAAATGCATAGGCCAGCCAACAAAAAATTTCATAGACAGAGATCCACAATGTTGCCTCCCTCTTTTAAGTGCCTAAGTGCATCCCAAATTATGTGCTTATGTGAAAGTGGGATTCACAACCTGGAATCCCATCTGCACTTAAACACCTTTGATTATGGAAAATTGGTTCACTCTTTTCACTTAAAACCTGTCTGTCAAAGGAGTAGGAAGAGAAAGGAATGTTAAAATAGACTAAAGATTACAGCAGTTTCTAAGGAAACCAAAGTCAATGCCCTCCTCATGCAAAATGAGCTGAAATTCATAAATCTCACCTCCCACAGGAGTCCCCCTTCCGCTACTCACCTGGGGCTAGGGCTAGGCCTAGGCCTAAGGGCACACATCAAATATAGCGAGTACAAAGCAGATGCTGTATGGTAACTGTCCAGGTACATACCCTCTAATCCCATTATAAAATCCTTTGAGGCTATAATCCTATCATTTTGAGGTAATCATTTGAGAAAAAGCTGTAACTGCTACTGTTGTAACACTCAAATTTCAAATAAAAGCAAAGATTAAGGAAAGGCTAACAACACACAGAAATGGATTAAACAGTGGGGAAAAAATGGGAATGCTGCATACCCCCAATAAAATCACTTCAGTAGCATGGGATCTGTAATTGAAATGTTATTCTTCAAGGATCATGTGGATAAACGATTAAAAAAACCGAACCCCAGCCTGGAAGAAAAATAAAAAAAAAAGAAATAGAATCATGACAAAAAAGAATAGGGAATTTTTGCCAGAAACAGATGTGCTTAAAACACTGGGACAACAGATATTTGTGACCCTCTTTTAGAATAAGAATATATGCTGATAGAGTTATTTACTGTTAAATTAATAACTGAGAAACTGAAGCTGGAACAAAGCTGAAATATCTTACTTTCTATGGTAGACATATTAAACATTCCCTCATCAAAAACTAAATTGCATATTTAATATGGAAAATCAATTTTAAAAATAGTTGAACAGGTCTAGTTTTAAAGAAATGCTTCTGTTACAATTACACATACCCTGTGTAGGGTTGTGATCAAAACATTAATTTCTAAAGCAGCAGCTGAAGAAATACTCATGCTGAAGTTAAATGAAGCAAAACAAGAACAGATGTTCCAAGGCTGGGCATACAAGGAAATATGAAGCTGTGAAGGGGACCGTGAGGACATGGAAAGTACCAAAAGCTAGGAGAGAAATAAAATAAAGCAAGGTATGAGAGCAATACAGGATATGAAAAAAAATTTGGAAACAAGAACCTTAAAAGTTAAGTAAGATAGCTAACAAGACTTTGTGGGTTGATGGTAAATGCCACACCCCTACAAGTATCATTAGCTATGCATTAATAATTGCTGGTCCCAAAAAGCAGGCAAATGCTAACCCACTTACACCTAAAACCAATACATGAAAAATGAAATGTTTCAGCCTGAATGAAAATTGAGCAGATGATTTGCAGCAGTTCATGGGAAGAGATGGGGACTAGAGCCTGAGGAAGGCACTCAGTCTCTGTGCATTCACCCAGAATGATAGTCGCACATCCATAAGTGATTGCAGTAAGTGCCAGTTTTGTTCCCCAAGTGTGGAGTGTTTGTGTGTTAAACCTGGAACCCAGTAACTGAAACAGAAATTGCTGCAAGACAATAAGTGTGAAATGCCACAGCATTGCTTAGATATAAGTAGCACTGCTACTTATGTAGCAGTCACTAAGGTTGGACTAGGACCTACTGAAATGCACTGGACTTTTCCTCTCCTTTATATGCCTTTTATCCTATGTTCTGCTGCATGTCAGCCCCGCATCTTTTCTGTTCTCACCGCTGAAATTTTCTTACATTCCTTGGAAAACAACCTATTTCCTTAGAAAGCCAGTTTACCACTACATGTCTCTTTAATGACGAGGCTCTTAAATACAAAACTAGCAGGGACTGTAAAATAGCACCTGCCAGTCATTCAGCGATAAGATGCACATAACGCAAAGGCAATTTCAATAGGAATATGTTCTGAGAGTCAGGAAATACAGTTTTTAGCAAGAGAGAAGCATTGTTTTCTGTTCTCCTAGTATTTGGTGCCAGATCTGGCATTTGCTTTGAATGTGTTGAAATATGACAAACTGTCTTATGGAAACAGCCACACATACAAGACCTTCAGTAATTACAACATGCAAAGTGTGCCTAGAAATTTCTGATTAATAATCATATTAATGTGTTACATTTTGTTTTCAAAGCTAATTTGCCAGCATTGTTACAGCACTTACTGTACATTGTTGAATGCTGATTACTGAGTTAATCCACATCACAGTAACCTGACATCTGAAACACCCTGCCAACACCTGCACCAATACCCATTAACTAGCTTGCATGTGCAGTTTTCTTTAATAACCAGGAAGACACAATTCAAGGTCATTACTATTACTGTTACTGAAACCACAGAGAAGAAATAAAAATTAATGTTTCAAAAGCAATGAAGAATAGAATGAATAATATGCTTAAAAGTAAGAAAAGGTTTTACTATACTCTAAAAGTGTATGGAGGTAGTTCATATTGTTAAATATCATACTTAGCTTAATATAGGAGTAAATGTCTCTCTTATTATCAACTGTGGGTGTCTCTGTTATGGAGTATGTTTAGTTTTGTGTTTTTAACTTTAAGGAAGCTTAGAGGTGGTAGCTGATACTTCCACCAGAGAAGAAAGTAGGTGATCCACAAGATCCACAGGATCCAGTGTGGTGGACGCAAGGCATATTCAGACTGTGCCAGGCAGTATTATGTACAGTTTGTGTTCTGGCTGTATGAAGTGTTGTTTCAAAGTAGACGACAATCCTATTTACTTCTAGCAGAACAGGTATACTCCTGGGGACACCGAGATTCTTTCTCACCTGACCCAAAATGAAAGGTTATTTTCTGTGTTGCTTAGAAATAAAGAATCAGTAACCCAAATGTTATACAGTGCTGTTTACAACAAGAAACTAGAAGAAACTACTCATTAAATATGAACATTCATTTAAAACAGGCAGATCTCTCTAGATATTTATCCTGTTGTCTCTGTCCTCATTTTACATGCTTTAAATTTCACAGAATCATAGAACAGTTTGGATTGGAAGGGACCTTAAGTATCGCCTAGTTCCACTGCCTCTGCCATGGGCAGTGACACCTTCCACTAGAACAGGTTGCTCAAAGTCCCATCCAACCTGGCCTTGAACACTTCCAGGGATGGGGCATCAACAGCTTCTCTGGGCAACCCTCTTCCAGTGCCTCACCACCCTCATCATATTCTTCCATATATTCCATGTAAATCTACCCTCTCAGTTTAAAGCCATTATCCCTTGTCCTATCACTACATGTCCTTGTAAAAAGTTCTTCTACAGCTTTTTTGTAGGCCCCCTTCAGGGACTGGAAAGCTGCTATAAGGTCTCCCTGCAGCCTTCTTTTCTTTAGGCTGAACAACCCTCAGCCTGTCTTCATAGAAGAGGTGCTCCAACTCTCTGATCATCTTCATGGCCCTCTGGACTCTCTCCAACAGGTCCACATCCTTCTTATGTTGGGGGACCCCAAGCTGAATGCAGTACTCTAGGTGGGGTCTCATGAGAACAGAGTAGAGGGGCAGAATCACCTCCCTTGACCTTTTGGTCATGTTTCTTTCGATGCAGCCCAGGATACAGTTGGCCTTCTGGGCTGCAAGCATACATTGCTGGGTCATATTGAGCTTCTCATCAACCAACACCCCCAAGTCCTTCTCCTCAGGGCTGCTCTGAATCCATTCTCCACCCAGCCTGTATCTGTGCTTGGGACTGCCCTGACCCATGTGCAAGGTCCTGTACTTGCCCTCGTTGAAATTCATGAGGTTTGCACAGGACCACCTCTCAAGCATGTCAAGGTCCCTCTGGATGGGCATCCCTTCCCTCCAGCATGTCAACTGCACCACACAGCTTGGTCTCATAGGTGGACTTCCTGAGGGTGCACTCAATCCCACTGTCCATGTCACCAGCAAAGATATTGAACAGCGCTGGTCCGAATACTGACCCCTGAGGAATGCCACTTGTCACTGGTCTCCACTTGGACATTAAGCCTTGACCACAGCTTTTTGAGTACAACCATCCAGCCAATTCCTTATCCACCGAGTGGTCCACCTGTTAAATGCATGTCTCTCTAATTTAGAGACAAGAATGTCATGCGGGACAGTGTCAAATACTTTGCACAAGTCCCAGTAGATTACATCAGTTGCTCTTCCCTTATCCACCAACACTGTAATCCCATCACAGAAAACCATCAAATTTGTCAGGCACCATTTGCCTTTAGTGAAGCTATGTTGGCTGTCACCAGGATCTGCTCCACGATCTTGCTGGGCACAGAGGTGAGACTGACTGGCGTGTAGTTCCCTGGGTCTTCTTTTTATCCCTTTCTAAAAATGGGGGTTATGACTCTTTTCCAGTCAGTGGGAACTTCACTGGACTGCCATGACTTCTCAAATATGTTAGATAGTGGTTTAGAAACTTCATCCACTAGTTCCCTCAGGAGCCGTGGATGCATCTAATCAGGTCCCATGGACTTGTGCACTTTCAGGTGCCTTAGATGGTCTTGAACCTGATCTTCTCCTACAGTGGGCAGTTCGTCATTCTCCCAGTCACTGCCTTTGCCTTCTGCGACTTCGGTGCTGTGGCTAGAGCACTTGCTGGTGAATACTGAGGCAAAAAAGTTGTTGAGTACCTCAATGGTAATATATATATACAATATCCTGGGTAACGAGGTCTCCCGTTTCCTTCCAGAGAGGGCCCACATTTTCCCTAGTCTTCCTTTTATCACTGATGTACCTATAGAAGTTTTTCTTGTTGCCCTTGATGTCCCTGGACAGATCTAATTCTATCAAGGCTTTAGCTTTCCTAACCTGATCCCTGGCTGTTCGGACAATTTCTCTGTATTCCCCCCAGGCTACCTGTCCTTGCTTCTACCCTCTGTAGGCTTCCTTTTTGTGTTTGAACTTGTCCAGGAGCTCCTTGTTCATCCACACAGGCTTCCTGATGTTTTTGCCTGATTTCCTCTTTGTTGAGATGCATTGCTCCTGAGCTTGGAGGAGGTGATCCTTGAATATTAACCAGCTTTCTTGGGCCTCTCTTCCCTCCAGAGCTTTGTCCCATGGTTCTCTACCATGCAGATGCCTGAAAAGGCCAAAGTCTGTTCTCCTGATGTCCAGGGTAGCGAGCTTGCTGTGCACCCTCCTCAGTTCCCTAAGGATCTTGAACTCCACAATTTCATGGTCACCGCAGCAAAGGCTGCCCTTGAGACTTATTCTAATTTATTTAATAATATCAATAGATAAGAAATCATTAAAGCAGAATAAAGATTTTATATCTGAATATGTATATTTATAAGCTTTTTGCAGAGATGTTAATGCTATAATACTTAGAATATGGATGCTATTCAGTTTCAGGGCATTTTGAAGTTTTTCCTCATCTTCACCAATTTAATTTCATTTACCCTTAATGTAATTTCTGTGACATATTTAGATAAGAGAATAATTGTTTTGCCCTTTTTAGAACTTATTATGAAATAACATTGCTGAAGAACAAATAATAGACGGATCTACTAAAAGATCAAAATACAGCAGAAAACCAGACACTGAATCTGCAAGTTTAAAGTCATCATTTGTTATAAAAGCTAGTGTTACTGATGAAGCTTCTAAGATCACAATAATAAATACACATTAAGAAACTCCATCTGTTTCAAAATTTCACATATTAACGTACAGTGTGGAGACAAAAATCTAATTGAATAAGTACCAGAAAAAAGAGCTTTTGAAAAAAAAATTAAAAATTATAAAGTGTAAGATCTATGGAAAAAAATACAAGACATTAAACAGAAGTATTTAGTTTCCAGAAAGAACCCCCCCCAAATAGTTAATATGTTACAGTGAACGCTGGCTAAAATGTTACCATCAAAACTCTCTTTTCTGAATTACTAATCATTCTTAGCAAAAACTTTTTAAAGAATACATAATTTTCAACAAAACACCTATCAAGAAAAATTTTTCAAGTTCTCAATGGAGTTTTTCCACAAAAAGTTCACCAATTAAAAACATTGAATTGCTTGTCAAGCTCTTCGACTGGAATATTTGAAACTTGATGGGCATGGAACCTAAAAAGTATTTGCATCTCCCCCTACCACTCACAGGTAAATGTTTTGAAACTAAAATAGTTATTTTGGGTAGAGGCTTTTTCTGATAAAATACTTTTAAGGATTTCTCCAAGTAAGAAGGATAAGAAAGAAAAAATCTCAGAGAGTTTTGATTGATGTGCAAACCAGCTTTTATCCAATAATAACGGCAACAATAATTTTCATTTGACTTCTTGAATTCTTTTTTTTTACAGATAGTTAACAATTACATCTGTTCTGTTGACCAGAAACCTACTTAATTATTTTTTTCCCATTTCCCTTAGGTGGAATTTAAAAAAAAAACAAAACCAAACCCCAAAACCTCTGTTATGTTGCCCAGTTTTTACCTGATGCAGTATTTTCTGGATAAAACATTTTTAAACAAAAAAAGTTGCAAAAATGTGCTGCCTGTTGAATGATAATATTACTGCCCTCTCGACTCTTCCAATTTTTCATCCTGTGAAATTATTTTACCTGCATTGTGCATTGCTTTCAGTCCTATAGAGCAAAGCTGTGCTTTGCAAAGACAAATATCCAAAGGTGCTGTATTTTCTTGCACAGCTGAAAAATCAGCATTCTGAGAGTACACACCAGACCTCACACACTGCTTCTACAGCACACATGTTCTCTTCCTGTGCCTTTTTTTCTTCCCTAGTGTTTGATAAAGGGTCCTGAAAAATTTATGGCTTAGTCTGTCTCTGAAAGCTGTTGCAGTGGTACCTTACAGATTTATGTCCTGAAAGATCTGCATAGCAGCCTCCCATCCTGCTTTGAGAGGACAAATTCTAGTAAGTTTTCTGCAGCTTCTCTGACCTTCTCTGTCCACTCCTTCTGTGCAAACAATTCATCTTCTTCGGTGCAGTCTGCAAGCAGAGCTCTATTGAGCCAGTTGACTGGTGTCAGGGATTTCCCTAGCTGGCTACCCCTTTGCTCTTTCCTCCATGCTGTCACAGCAGAGAAATGACTGTGTGGCAGGCTAAAGCTGATAGTTTGTGATGAAGGGTACAAATTGAGTGAGAGAGAAAAAAGATAGTGTGCTTGTGTGTAGCTTTTGGGCAGGGGAAACCCCTGACTGTTTGTAACATATAAAAGGACAATATAAGCTCTCATTTTTTGCATTGTGCAAATTAGATGTTTTGCTACACATGAAATTATACTATGGCAATGGATTATTACAAACTTTGAAATAATTTTATATCTTTGTAGCTCTTGCTGGGTTTTAAAAGAATTTTAAAACTGTTTTCAACACTGTATTACCTTGTTTGCATAGCATGATATTATAGCTGTTGGTGAAATATGCTGCACATAACAAAGACAGAAAATCTTTGGAGGCTAAAGTATATTAGTTACATCAGAAATAAAAGGTGAATCTGGGTCCAAATCAACTCTTAACTTAAAGAGCAATAGACTGAAAGGTTCATGCCACTACAATTAGGGCTCTCTTTTAATAAACTGGAAAGATTAGATATGTTTAAGGTATATATGGTCACTTTTTTGCATGTATAGCAAATTATGGGAAACTTGGAACAATCTGTACATTGTTTAAAAAAACCCAAACCATCAACACCCGCCCCAAAAGGGATGTCATACAAGATGGTTAATGTAAAGAACTAATAAATCAGCAGTAACAGCAACATAAAATCTGTAAGTCTTTAGGATTATTAATGGCTAAAGATTCCAAAGACTTTTATAGGTCAAGGAGTCAGATCCTTCCTATAACATTTTATTGCTTTCTGAAGTTAAGTAAATCTACAATAAGGTTACAAAAGTGCAGGTCTGAAGTTTTAGAGTATTAACAGTGAAAACCCTATTCAGAAACTTCTAACACCACTCTTCTTTCTAGACCTTCTATACTGTTCTACATACCTTCCTGCTATACCCTTTTCTAATAATAAAATTAATGTGCATGTACATGCTACTGATACATGTATTAATATGCATATACCTACCACCCAAATTTAAACTGAGAGTAAATATTATCTAATAATATTAGGCACTGACTTCTAATGATTTAGACCAGATCAGAACACAGCAGTAATAACGCAGCTGTACATTGTACGTGCTGTTGTGTTGACTCAGTATGCTGGAGCTGTATCACACTTCATCTCTCCTGTATGTGGGATGACAAGTATAGGTGGCAAGAAGCACAGGAGCTGAGGAGGGTCAGGGTGGCAGAGCTGCAGTCGGCAGCATGGGTCAAAAGGACTGTGTCACGAAGTAACAGAACGGTAGCAGTCAGATGCAATAGCCCATCAGTCAGCATCAGACAGGATGAAGCATCACCATAGCAAGGTCCCACACAGTACAAGGCAGGAAGAACTAGCTGTCAACACTTGCTAAGTTCAGGAGCCATGTGCTAATTAAAATGACTAAGGAAAAATCACTATCCATTAAATCCTCCTGGTGATGCTTAAGATTGGAAAAGCAAAACAACAACAAAAATGAGCACCCACATTAATTCAGTGTCTTAACCATTGACATTCTGCAGAGAAATCAAAGCCGTTTTCAAGCTGTTGCAAAATTTAAATAATTTTCCCCCATGTAATTCACAGTTATATGGGGATTTATAAAATCATAGCTATTCTTTTAATGATATGTCCAAACTAGACAAATCCTAGCAAAACATTTTGTGAAACTGAGCATCAAAAAACTGAAAATGCTGGACAGTTGAAGGCATAAACATACAGCTAATGTGGCTGGAAACTAAAGGTAAGTTCCAGAAGACATATTTCAAAACCATTATTAGCATCAGGAGAATTGCCAATAAAATGCAAAGGACAGACACCAGCAAGTCCTCATTTCATGCCCATTACCACTGGGACAGTTATACATTTTCTTCAGTGGAACTGTATGAAGGTGTCTTTGCCAGCATTCCTTCACCCCCATTTCTGTCTCTGCTTCAGAGTGCCACCACGCAGTTTTCCCAGCACAACGGCTTGTAAGGCGCTCTTCAAACACAGTCACTAACATCATTTTTTTGAACTCACACACACACATGCGCGCACACACACACACACACACACACTCTAACATACTACCAAAAATATTTTGTAGATTTATGTTTAACTTGGTTCACTTCAGGGATCTGGTTTGCAGCACAGTCCCACAAACAGCTACAAGTGGAAAAACCAGAGGGCTGGTGAACTGCAAAGACAGCAGGAAAGAGTGGTCCTGAGTCAGAGTCAGGGTAGGAATTTTTTTTTTTTTTAAGAATTTTTTTTAACCCTGGTTTATCACCAAAGAAAATATAATGACTAACTACTTTTGGAGAATACATGCTTGTAATCATGTAACAATCAGATTTACTTGGGGAAAAATCCACCCACTCTACTGGTCTAGGAAGTGTGACATCAGGTGTTTGAAGAGAGGAATAATGGATTCATGTAACTCCCTTCCTCTCCCGTATCCCACACTTTACCAACTTCTGCAGTATTTTATATAGAAGGTGCATTATTATTATCTTTTATGTTATTTACAGTACCAAAATTTTAAATGCTTATACATTTGTTTAACATTACGAGCTGTGAAAAAAACCCACAAAAAAACCAAAACAAACCAGTTAATATCCATGTCATTACATAGAGGCTAAAACACAATTGAAAGAAAACCTCTTCAGTAAAGCACTTATAAGCACATGTTCAATCTGTGGGGTGAGGCCTCAACCCCTGGACAGCTAACCTTGAAGAGAGGACCAGAGCAACATGCAGAGAGCATTACTTTTCTGCTGTAAATTAAGGAAGACTCCACAATAAAGAAATTGTGTACGCAGCTGGAGGGGCTCCTCTGGAAATCCTTGTGCAGCATATGTACCATGGATGGTGCCATGTCATGCAACACTAAAAAGGTACTAGCTTGTGTCAATTCGCCAGGTTAGCCTAAAGGGAATGCTACCGCTCAGGCTGGCCTTCAGGACCACCTATCCTATACTTCTGCCCCCAAGCTGCAGACTCTGATCTGCTAGTGTTAAGTGAACCAAATTATATTAATTTTGATATATTTGAGCCATTTCAGCAGAAAACGGGAAATCAAGACAAGCTAAAAGTGTGAATCACATTTAAAGTAGCACCATCACATAGATCTTCAAACACATTTATTTACATACCAGTCAGACTCTTGTTACTACCTCCCACTGCTTGGCCTTGTCCTGGCGATCACAGGATTAGCGAAATAGCATGTCTCCATTTCATCCACCAGATGTAAACAACCTAAGACTGTGCATGACCTGGAACTGCAACTGCACTAAGAAGCGTGGCCAGAAACACAAGTTTATAAATAACTAAATATTAACAGTTACAGAACTTTATGGCTATATCCACTGAATCCTGGTAGTGTTAACAATAACCTCAGTTATGCACCACTATTTTCTTAAATGAAATGTCATGTAATAATGAAAATCACTTTCAGAAACATTATATATGGAAATACATGAAACTTACCTTGAATCTTGATTTCTTTTGCCAGCTATATATTACTGTTCTACTTTAATATATTATAGAAACATCAATGGACAACCAGTATGTTGAATCTCTGATACCATAAAGTATTTTTAACTGATCAAAGATTTTTATCCTTCATATGTGCTTCCACGAGCCTTTCATGTGGTTTACTAAGGCAATCCACCTGGAAGTAAGATATTCAATACACGATTATAATTACATCTCCTTGAAAAGTATTCGTTTTCTTTGTGTAAATATTGGCATGAGATGTCTGTTATATCACCATCCTCAATTACAACAAAAGTTATCTGAGATGTAAGTTATGTGAACGAAAACTAGCTGCTAGATATGTTTTAGCAAAAGTGTGAAAATTAATTAAAGGAAGGATAATTTATTAAATTTATTAGAAAAGAGATAGTAAGGAAAAAAGTGTAAAATAGCTTAAGAAAAAACTGACAAAATGCCCTTTACTGACAGCAAATTCTTAATATAATCAGTTTGCCTTTTAAGGTTGAACAACTTGTCTTGGTGCTTTCTTGATATACTCGCTTTCAATATTTTTGGCTTTCAATCTAAAGATTAGAGGACAAAGTAGTTTTTTTTTTCTCCTAATGAATAAGTGAATACACATACAGTATTTCACAATGCGTGTAATTTTAAAGTATATGTTTATTTATATTTAAAACAATGCAAATCATAGTTTTGTGTGTAGATTCAGCTGTTTAATATATATTATTAATCAATAAGAAAAATAGACACATTATAATTTCATGTTATGCTTTTTTAGGTGCTTGGATGAGATTTTTCCTTGTTAGACACATGATACATTTGCTAAGTGGTTAGCATGTAAATACAACTATATAATTTTGTCTTATTCTCTGTGCCGCTATTTACATTCTAATTAAAATGAAAAATACAAATAACTTATTTTTAGTTTCTCTCTCTCCACATCTTCAGAGCTAGATCTAATGCAACTGTCTGTCATAAAGAAGATATAAGCAACTCACCATCATATATCTGTTTCTTTAAAATTCTAAAAAGTACAGTTTTGTCATATATTCAGTGAAATATTGTCCGCTTTTAATGAATCCCACCTTCCTGAAGAAAAAATAGATTTTTCAAGGAAGAGAACAAAACTTTTTCTGTATAAGTATGTCATTGTCCCTTAGATTTTTCCTCTCACTTTCTCATCCTCTCTTTTTTCTTTTCTCTTCAGTCTACACTACTTGCCTTCCAAAATATATTAACAAAGATGAACTGGAGATATACGACTGCAGTTTTTAAACTGACAATCACCATTTCCTTTTAAAGCAGGGGCTAGGGGATTATTTCCACACAAAGTATGCTTAATAGACTTGTGTATTGTAAGAACGCAGTCTGGATGCAATGATGACATTTGACTGCATATTTTGAGTATAAAACAGACCTCAGTTCAACAAGTCCTCAAGCATGCAGTTAGGCACCTTCCTTCATCCCACTGCTTGCCAGTTAAGTATGTGATTAAGCAGTTCACTAACTATAGCCAAGGACAGCAGCTGGAAGTTGAAAATAATTTAAAGTTGCAAATGAAACCAAGTATTTTCCAGAGATAAACCTGATTAATTTCTGCTTCTGACTGCTTCACCAACTACTCTAAGTGGACACATCAGTTTGGTTTTTATTCACTGAATGAAAATAAGAATTCCATTTTAAGTTAACATTAACTTTCAAAATCATGTTCAGATTCATTACAACTTTTACCAGATTTCATCTGAAGGCTCAAGTCTAACTCAAAAGGTATTTGCAAAACTGAATTTTATCTATGTTAGAATAAGTTTAACACATCAGAAGAGTCATATTCAGTCAAATCAGAAAAGGTATAGCTGAAAAGACAGAAACATTTTTCATCCAAAACTTCAGTTAAAGAATCATTGGTTTCTTTAATAGTTTTTTGGACACTAGGAAGATTCTGAAAACATGGAAACAAATCCATGCTATTTTATGAGGAAAAAAAAATTACTTTTTAATATGATTTTTGCTTCAGATTCATAGAAAAACATTTTAAAAGGAAAAAAAAAGATTAAGATAAGAAAAACTACATTTTTGTTGATCTAATTTATCCTTTTCCCACATGAAAGGAAATACAGACACATTCAAGTTTATGCTCTTATTTAAAAGAAAGGCAAGTTTTGAAATTTCAGAATGTCTATCTTATTTAAACTTTATTAAACTTCATGTGTGCCAAACTCAGTTTTTCAGGATGCTCAATCACTCTCTTTTTATGTTTTGGGGTTTTTTTGGGGGTGTGTATGTACATTCATGCAAGTTGTAGAAATTTTCATGTTACGTTTTAATTTCTTCTTTTTTGAGGCATCTCATTACCTAAAGTTTTTTCTGATATTACAAGATATGACTTGCCAGGCAACTTCTTTGTAAACATTTTTCAAGGTTCCTGATCTAATGTTTTCACAGCTCCTAAAACATCTGTTATAAGTGATTAAAAATTGTAAGGATTCATAATGATCTATTTCAGAAAAAATAATTAAACCAGCTCCAATAAAATGAGAATTACCTGAACTTGTTGAGAGTTTCTTTGATGCTTAAGAAAGTTAGGGTCATTTTTTGCTTTTTCCTTTTACCTAAGATTTCATTTGCATTTTCCACTATAATTTCAGATCCAATTGGAATTAAAAAATCAAATATAATGATAAAATGTTACTATGGTATCTCTGACCTCTGAGAAAGAAAGCCCCAGAAATTTCATTAACCTCTCTGTTCTTTGTGAGATTTAAATTCCACATCAAAAGATGTAGATAGCTTGGATAATCATCATGTTATCAAGGTGATATTTTGAACTGAAATTCCAACCATTTTGAAGATTACTTTTCATGATGTGCAACATGAAAAAAGTATATTCCACACTGCAAGGTAAATCAAAGTTAGAGTTAATCTGAGATCTGAGTGGCTGAGTATGCAAGTTCTTTGTTATTTACAAATTTTTTTACACTACCTTATCCTTTGAGGAAAAAATATAATGAGGAAAAATACTTATGGCACTGCAAAAACAGGTTCATGAGCAAAACTGTGTTCAAAAGTTAGAAGGAGATGGCTACAAGATATCTGACCAAAGCTGGTCTGAATATGTATACTGGCCCCATTTCTTGTAACGTCCCTACTTACCCATCAGAGGGTTTCTTTGGAGTTTTTGCGTGTGTGTATTTTTGTTGTTGTTTCCTGGCAAGTCTGTTTTATCTTTTGGAAAAAAAGGAAAAAAAACAAGAAGTGAACACAATGTTCCAGTTCTTGAAAAGCTAGGGTTTGCAAAACAAAGCTTGCTTCTAAATTGACCCCTAGATTATATGTTAACATGCATAACCTTTTTAATTTACAAGTGAAATCAGCAGTCTGTCCTTCAGAATATTTCCCATGTTCAAACCAAATTGTTTCACTCATTTATATATTTACAGAGGAAGCAATCTAAATTTTAAGGATCATATTTTTATGACCTCTATGTTTTATTTGATTCAGAATTCTTGCAAGAAGTGCTGCATGGATATTGGAGCTTACTGGTATAGAGCTGTAAACTGGATCAGGACCCTAACTTCCAGTATTCATCCAAATGTACTACTTTCAGGAACAGAAGGCATTATAAGCTATATTCTCAAAAAAGCAGACAATATAAAATATTATTTTACATTAACATGGTAATATGCATGCTTCAAATACAAACGAGTTTCTTTGTTTTGCTCTTTTTTTCAACACATGGAATATCAGCTTTGCAAGAGACACAGTAAATACAAACAATGTATTTACCAAAAGCAATGTATATCCAGTATTTGATTGTCAAATTGGACATATACTCTCTCAAGAAACCTGTCCATTTTTTTATATCAGAAAAGTAGGGAATAAGGATGAGAACACTTTTTGCGGGTTCCTGTAATGCTTTATGTCTCATTCAGCTCACACAAGCAAAGTTTGATTTGCATTAGATTAGAACCATATGAATTTTTAAGTTCTTATGACATTTTTTTAAAACCCATGAAAACTGCATAAGAGCCCTACTACCTTTCTCTGTCTTATTTAATTTGCCTTTCTCTCCCCTCCCCGATCCCCATCCCTGTCCCTACCCACCTAAACTTCAGAAGGCTAGATTTTTATTCCCTAGATTCAGTGCTCTGGAGCCAAATAGAACTTTCCATTTTCAGCACAAACCCAATGGTCTGAATTTCTAATTTGTTTCCCAGGAAATTCAAAAACCTCATTTCACTTTTGACAGATCTTCATTATTGAGTCCCAAGGAGTGTAAACTCCTAACACTGTACTAGCTTTTCACCAGCAAGTAAAATTTTAACTAGCTGCTCCAGTAAAATCCCACACACTCCAGAGCTCCCCTTAAGCAGAATAATGTCTCTTACTTGGACTGGTAGGAACTGATCTAAAACTGTTTCTGGGATATGTCAAAGACCTGAAGTTACATGTAGTGATGTTAGGATGTCTGATAGGAAACAAAGGGCTACTTGTTTAGGAATTTATTTTCCAAATATCTGGTATTGAAGGAAAAGACTCGATAACTTAGTGGAAGTGCAAGTGAATATATTGATACATATTTTGTCCATTAATATATTTTTAAAACGCAACAGATGTTTCTGATGCATTTAAGCTGGTTGTTAATTCCTACAGTGGAAAAGATGGAAAGCAAAGCAACAGATACTCTAGAGACAGCTTCAGAGAAGAACCAAGGTAGTAGTAGCTGTCAAAGTAGAGGCTGTCTACCAAGTAGAACACTGACTAGAGAGATGTTTTCCTGGGTGATCTTATAGCAAGAAAATAGAATAGTTTATTCCCTCCTTTGTCCCAACACTGCATTCAGTACTTTATAATTCTTCCTCACATCTTACGATATCTTCTCTTTGATACTGAACAAAACCTGAGTTTAAGAGGTACTTGCAGCATTTAAATCATTGATCCATGCTTCCTAGCTAGCATCACTGCCCTCACGCATCCCCTAAAACTGAGGTAAATGTGCAATGCCAAAGTCACTAGCAGCCAAGCTATGACAGATTTAGCGCCATGCTACTTCTAGCACGTATTTTATGTCAGCTTAGAGCAATAGCTACGAAGTACACAGAATTGTTAAGGGAATACAAACAAATATGAGTGTTATATGTGTTTGGGTTTCTGTGACAAGGTCTTGGTAGTGGGGGGGCTACGGGGGTGGCTTCTGTGAGAAGCTACTAGAAGTTTTCCCTGTGTCCGCTGCTGGCCAAGGCCAAGCCAATCAGCAACAGTGGAAGCGCCTCTGTGATAACATATTTAAGAAGGGAAAAAAAAACCTGCTGCATCTCAGTAGCCGGAGAGAGAAGTGAGAGGATGCGAGAGAAAACAGCGCTGCAGACACCAAGGTCAGTGAAGAAGGAGGGGGAGGAGGTGCTCCAGGCACCAGAGCAGAGATTCCCCTGCAGCCCATGGTGAAGACCATGGTGAGGCAGGCTGTCCCCCTGCAGCCCATGAAGGTCCACAGTGGAGCAGATCTCCACCTGTAGCCCATGGAGGACCCCACGCCGGAGCGGGTGGATGCCCAATGGGAGGAGGCTGTGACCCCGTGGAAGCCTGTGCCAGATCAGGTTCCTGGCAAGCCATTGCGGACCCGTGGGGGGAGGAGCCCACGCCGAAGCAGGTTTGCCGGCAGAACTTGTGACACCGCAGGGGACCCAACGCTGGAGCAGTCTGCTCCTGAGGGACTGCACCCCGTGGAAATTATTGGCCCATGCTGGAGCAGTTTGTGTTGGAATTGGGGCTGTCTCCTGTGAGAGGAACCCCACGCTGGAGCAGGGGAAGAGTCCTCTCCCGGGGATGTAGGGAATTTTTTCTGATTAAAAAGTTTTTGAGTTGAGGGGTGGGGGGAAAGGTTTTTAAGATCTAGCAGTTTTTCTCCTCTCCTTCTCTGATTTTGATTGATAATAAATTATTTTTTTTTTCGAGTTGAGTCTGTTTTGCCCATGATGGTAACTGATAAAATGATCTCTCCCTGACCTTATCTCAACCCACAAGTCTTTTGATTTACTTTTCTCTCCTCTGTCTGGTTAGAGGGGAGTGATAGAGTGGCTTTGGTGGGCCCCTGGTGTCCAGCCAGAGTCAAACCACCACAATGTGTTATGTACTACTTCTGAATTTGGACCAGCCTGCTCAGTCTCATTTACATTAACAAGATACATACTGGGGTTTTCTTATGTAGTGTATAATATCTCTTTGCTTTGAGCATACAAAGAGTGGGAGGAAAATCTTATAATTCCAGAGGTTTCCTCCGTATGAGGCTTGACTACTCTATAATTAATCCTCTAGGTAGACATAAAATCAGAGAATAGCACTGTTTCAGTACAGAAAGAAAAAAATCTTGTATTTTATGAAAGTTTGTCAAGCAAACAGTATATTTGGGAGTTAATAGGACTTCTGTTTGCCCTTTAGGCAACTTTTTTGAGGTAATTATAAAGATCCAGAGCCTGTTAGAGAAAGGTGATGGAACTCTGTAGAAGGATGAGAAAGGTAAACAAACAGTGGGGGATAACAGAAAAAGAAAGATGTTAATTTTTTTTACAACTTGCAGGCGGGAGTTTTCAGACCTCTAGAATGATGGACTTAAATGATCAAAAACAACTAGTAAAACAAACCTACAACAAATTTGAAAGATACTTGAGTCAGAGCTACTAGAAACAGCTATAAGACCACTATCTGGCAATAGTGCAGAACATCTGAATGAATGACACCAATGCTGTGTAATACAGAAGAATTCTCTCCTGGTGAAAAATAAAACAAAACAAACAAACACAAAAACCAACCTGGAGCAGCAGATGATAACAAAAGAATAAGCTGCTCTTTGTTGTCTGGGATTATTATTTTAGTATTCTTATGTGCTGGGGAATTAAAATATTATCAAAGAAAGTGAAAAGAAATTATCTCAGTCTACCCAAATTGGAAGTGGTCAGATTTACTACTGACGTTTGCTAAATGATTGCTTTAAACCCTGGATTGCAGTGCTAGAAATAACTACCTGTAATAATAATAATTTTACTTAAACACAATTGTACTTTAATGCTTGTTTAGTTGAGAATGAAATTAAAAACACTGCATCACCAAAATGAAAAGAAACTAAAAGACTGTCTAATTGTTATCTACTCAGAACCAACTGTTCAGAACAGATGGAAGCAGGCCTTGTAAAGGGGAATGAGGGAAAAACCTTAATAGTTTTTCTGTAGGAAAATATTCCACGTAGAATTAAACAAATATCTCATAGATAAAAAGTATATAACATTTTTATTAATGATGAATACATATCTGGCCAGGCCAAACCAGCATTGTTAATTCCCATGAATGTGGCAATCCAAGGAAATAGGTTTGCAGGACTGGAATTGAAAAGCTTTCTGTAAGATGCTGAAGAAGTCCTCAGGTTTCTATTTTTTCCTGAGTTTCTGCTTGGAACATGGTAGTTTTTTCTGCATACCTCTCTCTCTCTCAGGTCATGTCACTCATTCTTTATCAGAGGTGGACAAGAAAGACTTCACTGTCACCCATATGACTTGGTGAAGAAGCACAGCCGTTCTCATCTTGTTTGTTATCTGACGCCATGGATGTCATCCTGGTTTTGCAGCGTTTGAGTCCTTGTGAATAAAAATAATAACAATCCATTCCCCTTATCGTAAAGCAACATTAAATACAACTTGGAGAGATTCTTCTCTAGTGCGGGTCCTACCCTCTTCCTAACCTCACCTACAACAGACTAATTCCCCTATCACAGTGGTGACAGATAAAAAAGGGTGGAAAGAGATGATAGCTTTTTTTTTTCCACCAGACTTTGCTTAATGTCTCCTCAATATTTAAGCTATATAATCTGACACATGTCTTTGTCCTAGGAATAATCTGTAATGCTACTTGAAATAAAAAAAAAAAACAAAAACAAAACAAAACCAAAACAGAGGAAATTTTGCAATTCTGATATTGGAAGTACAATGAAGATGATTTTTCATCTACAACAGTCAAAAATTTAAAAGTCAAAGCAATATTGTATGTAGAATTATAATTCAGGGAAGAAAAAGCCTACCAGTCAAAAATCTCTTTGAAATCTTTTAACAGAGGCCCTGAACTTAGTATACTGAATAACAAATATTTTTGGTTCAAAATTTTATTTTTAGCATAAAATATCAACAATTGAAAATCTTGCCTCAGAAAAAGAATTGATTTTGACCAACCACTTTTTTGTAATGTATCAAATGTTTTTGACTTCTATTATCTGCCGTAGACAGAGGAAATTACAGCATTGCCATTTACTACTATATTTTAATTGCCTTTCCCTTGTATTTTTTTTTACATTGTCACAAATCTCCTTTCTGTTGCACTGAGTTTCCAGCCATATCTTCTACACTGCAGCATCTCTCCCCTTGGTCATTACAGGATTCAAGTAATAAAAAAGATGGAACCACTGGCATCATGGAGGGTTTAAAAGTTGAAAAAGATTTTGTGCATGATCATTCCAAAACTTTGTAAGGGAAAATTAATTGCAAACTGTCAAGAAGAATGTTTATGTAATACAGTTTGATTTATTTATTTATTTATCGGTCAACTCATTTAAAAGCCAAGTCAGTATCAGTTAGCTTGATGATTAATTAGCTTTACTATCAGTATACCTTCTGTAAATATTACATAGTCTTATATGTACATTAATTTATTTTTCTGCTAACATCATTACTTTAGACACAGCTTCCAACATCCATAAACTTTCTATTTTAGTTTATGTGAAACACGTAATCTCACAGTTGTTTTTATTTTCCACCTGCAGTGCTTTCAAAGCAATTTACTTGCAATTTAGGAAGTTTTAAAAAGTAACTACTTCACTACTCAGGGATAGGCATCAATAGCCAAGCATTAAGTTGAAGCTGCCCTGCTGTCTATAGCAACAAAAATCTAACACCTTAAAGTATAGGAAAGCTATGGCATGATAATGCTTTTGTGTTCTTTCTCTAAACTATTATTGATTTTTACTGTCTATTATATATTCTTTCTATTTTCAAAAAGATACAGATACCAAACTATCTGTTTATCTCTGCCTGTTAATGTATCAATTAATAAAATACTAATATGCACACATAGGTACACGCAAAGGCACAGTGTATGCATGAAATCACTGCTGAAATTGTTGATTTAAAAAAAAAATATGAACAGGTCAGAAAGCTCTCTAAAGTGATCAAGTAGTATAATTTTTTCATTTATCACTGCCAATAAAATTTACCGAAAGTGAATATATTGCAGCCGTTCAAGATTGCTTTCAATTGCTATATAGTGGAGATTACAGTTTGCACAGTTAAAAATAAAGAGTAAGTTACGTATCTGTTAGAAAAGGTGCAAGTTTCACATATAAAACTTTTGTCAACTTCATATAAATTGTCAATAACATAATTCACAGCACATTTCATTCTTAATATATACATTTTTGCTCACAAATATCACCATGCACATACTAGCAATATCATCTACAAATAGTATATCAGTATGGGTAGTCATACACATTGGCCATCTTTGGCCAACATATGCTGCGCTGCTTCTGAAATCTGGCCCTAAATTAGCTAGTTTAATGAGACTATCTTTCCAATATCAAGGCAAATAATTCCTTCTCTCGCCTGTTCCTGTTTTCCACTATTGACTGGTTATAAACAGCAGAACTCTCTTCATAATCTCTAAACCATTTTGGCACATATACAAAATTTGCTTTATTGGCTTATTGCCTGTATCCCACTGGAATACATACACAAAGCTCTGGTACTACCCTCTCTGTCATATGTAACGGGGACAGGAAACAGATACTATAGTTAAGACTAAATTTTAGATTTTATTTCAAGTAACAATTATTTTCCTGTTACTTTTAATCTTCAGAACAAATTGGGAAAACAAACTTGTTCAGAATTTGCTGTTTCACTTTTTCATTTGGGTTTCAATTTCTTCTGACTCAGTTATTTTCATGTATATGGAAAAAAATCATTATCCGAAAAATTTTTTCTGTCTGTCTATCTGAAATGTTCTGCAGAAACACTTGTTCTGATTAAAATTACTCAGGTTTTATCTAGTTCTTATACAATTCTAAGGATATTTTTTAATATATATATAAAAAATTCTCTGTTTCAATTAATGCTATCATGTCAGTCAAAAAGTGTTAGACTTTGTCTACTGAATTTGTTATGTCAATTTGTCAGTCTCAGAAAGATTTTAAACCAAAGCACGTATGAAAAAACACTGAGTAAATTGCATTGCCCCTTATAGTCACATTTATTTTTATCATATATGTTTGAATTCAGCGTATTACAGCATATTTAGGGCTTAATCAGAGTATCACTCATGGTATGTTTCAAACACTTAAAAACGATTGCTCTTACAGTATTGGTTTCCAGTCTTCACTAACTGTCTGAGAGAGCACATCCAATTTGCTTTAAAACAAGTGAAACAGGTAAGACTAAAACTACCCTAAATCATGTATCCCACACAGAAGAAATTCACAATAAAAAAAAAGACAATGACAAAGATTACATGTACAGAGGCTAAATTAAATTGATAAACAGACTGAATCTTTCTTTTAGAGCCAATATAATTGACCTGCTAGTGATGTGAGACACACGAGAAATATCTAAAACATTCACCCAATGAGGTGGGGGAGGGGAATGCATTTGTAAAACAGAATGTAAATTTATATATTACTTGTTTTGTCACCAGGACTGCATAGTAAAGCTAGACAAAGTCAGAAGAGAATATTCTCTCTTAAGGACGCCCGACTCCAAAGGACAAGTAAAAGTAGAGCTAAAGGCAATATCTTAAATAAATTAAAAACACCTAAGTATCTTCCTACTATGGTAGATACTAATCCAGGAGAATTTGCAAAATGTGTTCACTGTACAGAGATCGTTAACTTCTGTCAGACATCTACTGGATAAAACTAACCATAAATTTGAGTTAATTTTTGTTAAATGTTTACATTCTCAAATCATAACCAGAAACTGATGTTCCTTTATTCCTCATTTCTACAAAACCAGGATGTTAATTAATAGTCAGCTATTTTCTGCCAACACCTGCATACACAATATGTACAAACTATGCATTCATATATACATTTTATGAATTAACACATGGTCAAGAAGGAAACAAAATATATATAATTTTCACAAATAAAGAAAAAAAGTAGTGGGATGCCAGTTCAATGATTTCATAAAGGATACAGAAAGGATAAGTAAATGGCAAAATGTCTTTTGCACAATTTTACACCATCAGTTATCAAAGCTGAATATCAAGTACTGAAAAGGGCCTGAATGACTGAAAAATAAAACAGCAAATAAAATTCAGGGATGATATGTTTTAATACATAAGAAAAAAAAAAATCAGTTAATGTGTGATAGACAGAAGATAACTGGAAACATGTTCAAAAAGTTAAGTGGGGTGTAAGGATTTAGTGAGAAAGATCAGGAGAAAATAGGATGCTATCATACAGAACACTAATATGCCCCTGTCTTGAATGCTACATGCAGTTATTATCTCTGTATGAAAAGGAAACAAACAGAAATAGAAAAGAAAGAAAGAGAGGCAAAAAGGACTGTCAGAGATGTGGAGCACCTCCATAGAAGGAAAGAGTAAGTAAACTTTGAGATCTTTTAGAAAAGAGATGGAAAAGGTAATTATACAGGTCTCCTAAATTACGAATGATCAGGTGAACGTACCTAGGAGATGATGTTTGCTTTGACCTTCCTTTGATCACTTCATTTAATGTCACCTAAGTCATTGTACTAGAAGAGACTGTAAAACAAACCAACCAACCATGACAATCCCTGCTCACCTTCCCATTAACACTTATTTTCTTAATTGTCTCCAACCCCATGAAACCCAGACTGGAGTGCCTTAGCCTACTTTGTCATGACTCATTAGGAAGATAATCCATGTCTTCAAATATCTCCTTAACAGAACTCTGGATCTTCCACTTTTAAATTTTTTGTTGTTGGTGGTTCTTTTGTGAGGTTTTTTGGTTGTGGGTTTGTTTAGGAGTTTTCCCCAATAAGAAAGAAATCAGAATTACCAAAAATATTCAAGATGTGAACAAACAGTGCTGTATTCTGTTTTGTTTTCTGTTTGTTCATTAATAATTCCTAAATTGCTCTATTTGTTCACTTTATTCTACTCTTTTCTCCAGCACCTGCCAGTGAGCAGAGAAGCACTCCATCTAACTGATGGAGAGAGGATACAGGGCTGGATGAGCCTTTGATCTGGTGCAGCATATTATGCACATTCAGACAGTGAAAATGTAAATTATTACTAGCTATTTAAAATAGCTGAGATCACTGAGAAACAGTGGCACAAATAAATCCTGTGAGATCATAGGAAATCCTCCACTGCTTAAAGCATCCACAGAGGAGAACTCAGCACCTATATGGAGCAATTTTCCTCCAGAAAAAATGTTTATCATGCTGAATATTTTTTAAAAAATCGGTGCAGTAAACTTGTAAGCAGGGAAAACTTACATATTGTTTTACAGTTTTAGTCACGAAAACATGGGTCAACAACAGAATGGATGAAACAGGACAAAGTTTTTGTTGCTGTATTTATTAAGATTCCCCAAGGTAGGACCTTAAAAATTGATGCAAGAAGGAAACAGCAAAAATTTGGGGAGTTAAAGGAATCAACTATCTTTCATGCATCTTAATTCTGCTGCGCAAATAACAGTCTTAACCTCTATTCCTTCTTACAGGAAGGAGTCTGAGGGAGAAATTAGGTGAAGCATGGCAAGAGAAACAAATATGTAAAATACATTTTGTTTTTAAATTACCACTAAAAGACAGAGTGAAGAACTCCCTTATTCGTTTCTGAGATGAACAGAAAGTTCATAGACAGAATTCATATGTTCATAGAAATGATGGACAGATATCCATTTGGCATAGGATGTATAGTTCTGAGAACCATATTTTATAAGAGAAAGCAGTATTTTCATATGAATAGCTGTGTTGTAGTGGGGTGGAACACCACTGCTCTATAACCAAATTATATTATCTAGATTTAGCATGTCAGTTACCAGTCTTGTATTGTTATAACTTGTTTTTTCAAGATGTATAACTTTGGTCTTGGATAATACTTAATTCTGCACTACCTCAAAGGAGATACTGATTTCGGCTCTACTGCCAAGTTACCAAAAAACAGGCAGTAATGCTGGCCTGTTAAGATGCCACATCCATTTAAGAACACTTCCCATGAACAGGCACCCTAAGACATAGCAGTCCAGGTTGCATAAGAACATGCAACCTTCGTCTACACAATGACTTTCAGATTTGGAAAAAAATCTTAAGTAATCTGTGTTTGGATCATTGTCAAACTTGCAAACAGGCTGGTTGAGGTCATATCCCCTTGAAAGCTAAGGTCCTCAATCCCCTTCCGTGCTATGAAGTCAAACAAAGAAATTTTCAGGAAAAAAAGGAATGCAAAATTAGGCTGTTTTTAGAGCCCGGTATGCACTGTAAAGTAAGTGAGGCTGATTTACAAAACTGTTAAATACATACTACTTCCTAGCTTGGTTGTTGTATTTGTTTTTCTTAATTTTTACCTCTACCAAATATTTAGAAACAGCTATTGGATGTCTGAAATGAGCTGTAAGAAAAACAACACATTTCAAGGTTTCTGACTAATGTATAATCGTTATTCATGATTCCAGAAGGTCCATAAGAAATCAGATTTTACAGGCCAAAGTTATTATTTATTTATTAACTTTGAGAATACTCATTATTTGTCAAGCATCCTTTTTAGAATATGGGCAATAAAACTGAATTTTCTATTGCAAAATCTTTCCTAGTAATCATAGAAGCACAGAATCATTTAGGTTGGAAAAGATCATCGTGTCCAACCATAAACCTGACTCTGCCAAGTCCACCACTAAACCACATCCCTAAGCACCATGTCTACAGGTCTTTTAAATACCTCCAGGGGTGGGGACTCAACCACTTCCCTGGGCAGCCCATTCCAACGCTTGACAACCCTTTTGGTGAAGAAGTTTTTCCTAGTATCTAATCTAAACCTCCCCTGGAGCAACTTGAGGCCATTTACTCTCATTCTATTGCCCATTACCTGGGAGAAGAGACCTACCCCCACCTCGTTACAACCTCCTGCTAGGCAGTTGTAACGAGCGATGAGGTGTCCCCTCAGCCTCCTCTTCTCCAGGTTAAACAACCCCAGTTCCCTCAGCCACTCTCCAAGAATTGTGCTCCAGACCCTTCACCACCTTTGTTGTTCTCCTCTGGACACGCTCCAGTAACAAAATGTCTTTCTTGCAGTGAGGGGCCCAAACCTGAACACAGTATTTGAGGTGCGGCCTCACCAGTGCCCAAGTACAGGGGCGCAATCACTTCCCTACTCCTGCTGGCCACATTGTTTCTAATCAAGCCAGGATGCCATTGGCCTTCTTGGCCACCTAGGCACACTGCTGGCTCATATTCAACCAGCAGTGACGTTCTAATAATAATGTCACTGAAGTTGCAATACTCCTGTCACTTTCTACTTTGTGTTCACATCAAGGATTATGATTTTTCATTTTCTAACAAGTTACCTATCATTATACACTAAAGGACACCACTTCCCTTTTAAAGCTACTATTTTTCTCTCCTTCATCCTATAGTCCTTTTCCTAGCTATGACACCTGCAACAAAATATTAATTTTTGCTGGCTTTCTGTACACTCTGAAAAATTATCTGGGATTTTTGAAGATAAAAGCAGGTTAGTTTTTTAAGCAAGATTTCTCTGCAGATTTAGAATCTTACCAATTTCTCTCATCTGTAACTTTTACTGGCAATTATTTTATATATACTTCCAAACTATTAAGAAAAATAACATGCTGAAAATGGTTTTCTGACTAGCCTGCCAGGATGCTCTGGCTGAATGATGATTTTCTACATGCTTCTATTTTCAGATCTATTTATTAGATTAAAAAATAACATATATATAATTTTATGGTGATTATACTCATTTTTTCTTATCAGAATGCTGCATAGTACTTAACTAAATACTTCATAAACCAAGAAAAGTACATATAAACAGAAATACTGCTGAAAATAAATTGTAATTCAGTCAAGCAAAACATCAAATTTGTTTACTATCCTTAAAAATGTGGTGATTGACATTGTGGGATATTATTTTTTTAATCCCTCTGAAAATCAACATATATTTGTTTTTCACTGGCTCAATACCATGTACATAAATGCCAGTTGAATTAAATTTTACTGTTAATTGTATCCTTAGCATTTTGGAGCTCATCAGATCCATGTCTCAATCCCTACATCTGTAAAAAAACCCCAATCTTTACCTGATTTTTCCTAACTGTGGATGAAGAGCAACTATTTTAATTATTATAATAAAAGTCCATTAAAAGGTAGATCAGCAACAGCTTTTGATGGCTAGAGGAAAGATTTAATATCTGCTGGACTACACATTATTACTATGTACACATAATTATTTTTACAGGTCTTTTCTGGGGGTTGCGATTATGGAGTAAATTCATCTGATTTGCTGTTCACCAGCATTCCTATGGAAACACAGATATTTATTACTCAACATACTTCATGCACATTTGGATGCACATCTTGGATGCTGTGTTATGCTAAACATCTAGAAATCGGCTGTCTACATTTTTCTAAGGAAATCTATCCTCCAACAGGCTGATCTCTCACTCTGTGACAGAAGCTGTGCGCTAATTAACTTGCCATTACAAAGGACAGCAGAGGCTACAGCGCAGTTCTCTTCCATTTTTAACATGAGGAACCACTGCTGCTGTCCCAAGCAGCCACAGTCAAGTGCTGGTTAGGAAGAGGCTCAACAGTGTAAGATACCAGCCAGAAGATGATCACGCTGATAAAGATGTTTAACATAAAAAGACAGCTGGATGAAAAATGACTGACTGGATAAACTTTTCAGATAGAGAGCAGCATGTGTGTCACATGTCTCACCAACAACACTGAAAAAGTGGTAAGGGCATTTCTGGCACAGCTGCTAGAACAGCGACAAAACTTGGAATGGTCTCTACAAGTTCTTATCAATGAGCAGTTAGAGGTCTGTATACATGGCACAAACTAGCTACGCAGAATTATGCCTGGTTCCTTTAATCCCTTTTAGGAAATTAGGCAAAACAAAGGAGTGCATTTGAAAATATGTTAGCTACTGAATCAATCTACATGTTTTCCTAAACCGTGGCCTTTAAATGCTACTAAATATTGTTATATATTTTTACTAAGCCTTCATGCTTGTGACATTTTGGGGTGGCTGACGGTAGTTGAGACCATAATGTTTTACTTTCATTACTTCATCGGTCACCAGGAGTCAAGGCCAAGCGGATGGTCTCCTAACCCAGGAACTGAACTCTGATGTTACATGGCTGAGGCTCCTTACGTGCTGAGTCCTTGCAGGCTTTTTATGTGGAGCACACGCTGCATAAAATGCTAGACAGGCTGGCTCATTGAATCAGATTATGGAAGCCAGCAGGCCAGGACTTCCCCTAGTTGGATCAACCATGTAAGCATCAATTCAGCACTGTGAATCTCTCCCTAGCTGTGTCTTATGTTCTTCAAAATATTAGAAAAATCTATAACAGCCTTAAATAAAGGCAACACTGGAAGAATCCCACTGCAAAAAATACTATATGGATGATGCTTATGGCTTTCTGCATATGGACTGCAGAAAATAACTTTGGATGTGGAGGATGCGTGTATTGCCCTTCCTCCTAACTAGACTCTTCCAGGTTGATGTAGGTGCAACTAACCATGCTACTGGACAAGGTTTTGCTGTGAGCAAGGCAGCAGTCAGTAACATCGAAATTCAAGTGTTACCAGGCACTGTTAGCATAAAAAATGTAGATGACTGGGGAGTTTGGGGAAGTAAAAGAAAATCAACATTGAAGGCAATAGTGCTTTGAGGATGTAAAGTTTGAATTTAAATATTTAAACTATTTCACAGACAAAACTACATGCATGCAACTTGTTCTTGGTAACTAGGTAATGGAGGGAACAGATTTTGGATCTCATCTTGGTCCTAAGACAGAATCCTAATCCTATCCACCCTAAATTAAGCTTTACACTTTGAGTTCAGTAATGATGATTAGATTTTAATTCACATAACTCATAGACATTTATAACAATAACTTCCATGCGCTGTCTTCTATCTCTATTTTTTTCTGGGGTGGGGAGGCTGGTATCTATAGTTCTCATTACATATCATATTATATATTATTTCTTTTTAGAGACAAAGAATGAGAAAGCCTAGATAGGTTATTTTTGTATAAAAGTTAAAGAAAAATCTTAGTAATTTCTCTGTTTCTATTTTTTTCCTTTTTTCTTTTTTGTTTTTTTCTTTTTTTGTGTTTGGGGTTTTTTAAAATTATTTTTATTTTAAAGCTACCATAACATCTAAAAATTGCTGCATGATGCAGAGTTTTACCTTTTCCCACAGTGGAATTCAGGTGTTCTTTTGATACTTTCACATGGTCATATTTTGACTATAAAAGGAAGAAGAGCATTAAAAGGAAACAAGAAGTGCAAAAAACAAAAGGCATTTAATCAACACAGTTTTCTGTAAGGAATTCCATTACGAGACTTTTTGTGGTTTTAGTGTAGCATAAATTGCAGAGGGAGGGATCAGGACAGGGGAAGATTTTCTTTTCATGCTCTCTTTGAGAGAGAGAAGACAGAGACAACCACTGGTTTAATACTGTTTCTTTGCTTGCTTTACATATTGTAGAAGCAAAACCCATAATAACTTTTAGATGTTAACCACAAAATTTGAAATCACAAAAAAAATTACTGTTTAGGATTCTACAAAGCCAAGTGAACTTATTTCTGCAAGCATAACTAGGAATGAACAATTATATGTCTGTTATTATTCTTTCCATTTGGCATTTCATGTACCATTTTCTGAGAGATGATCAGCATCAAAGAGAAAAACAGACACAACTTGGCATATAAGTCATAAATACATACTATAATATACCACTTCATTTCCTGTGCCAAAGGAAAATGGAAAATTATTCCTGTTTTGTACACTACACACATTATTGATAGCAATATTGCTGATAAAATACTCCAGCTTTAGCAACAGCACACAAATGCAAACATTCATCCTAAGGCTGGAAGTGGTTTAGAGAGACAGGCAAGCATTTATTTCCATTTTGAACATGAACAAGCAAAGACCAAATGTATTTAGCAGTCTGTGTAACATCACATGAATCAGTCATAGAATCTGGGCTTGTGACTCCTAAACATATACTTATTCATTAGCTCATGGATTTCTTGTCAATGTCTTGAGCTTCTAAAGTATTCAACCTTTCCCTACCACTCTACACCTCCATCTTTTTTGCTGTAATCTTATCAAGTTTCATTATCCTACAGTGTGACCATGTCAACTTTCAGATTAAAACTCTCTAACCACAGGATTATGAAGTAGTTCTTGCCGATGTAGCTCTTTTCTGTTCTTTTTAGAATAAAGATTTTTTATAAATAATGCTTGCAATATATCTTTCTTCTCTGGCTGTGGGTGTTCTCTAAATTTTGTCCTGTTCTGTGCTAGTATACTGTTGAGGTACCTTCTTCCAGAGGTGGCTGTTTCTCAAATGCTGACCCCACATTTATATAAAGTTTGGAAATCTTTCAAAATGCAACTTGTAATAAGTTATATCTGAGAGGGGTATTATTTCTCACAGGTAATTTAGTGGGGAATTTAAAAAAATTAAGTGTAATTTGTTATTCATTCTTTGTTTTATTCTTTATTCTTCTAAATGAACCTGTAAGAAATTATGCCCCTTTCACATCTTAAAGTCCAAAGACAACCAAAACCTTGGAAGAACACAAAGTTCTCAATTAAAATTTTCATCAAATATTAGACATGAGAGAGGGTGGCTCTCAAGTAAATGTCTATTTGTGATACTGTACATGTTTTCAAAAGAGCAAAAAGGGCAGCAGTTAACAGGAAATGTTTTTAAAGGAAAAGCAAATATAAAATGCCAAAAAAACAAAGAACACAAGAGAAAATTATTTCTTTAATTAAAAAAACAATGAATTGCATTAAATGTAACTAAATTTGTCTTTTAAAATTCAGTTTCTGATAATTAGTTTCATCAAGAGAAAACTATTAATATAATGAAATAGCTTTTCTAGTACATTTTTAAAAGGAATCTCAATATTATGAGTCAGTATATTAATTATGATTGGAACAGATAAAAAGTTTCAAAATAAAGATGTTAGCACTAATTATAAGAAGACACTATTATTTTTTTCTAATTATTAGAAAATATATGACATTGCCTGCCCATGAATTTAGGCTTCTAATGAAATGCTTGTCTTACCCTTTGATTTTATGGACCCATATATCAGAAGCAACAATGTTTATAAGATGGTGGCAGTTGTGCAACCGATTATGCTGACAACCGTTAATCATGATAACTCCTGCACATTCAGAACAATTCAGAAAGAAATGGAAATGTAGTCAGTAAACCAACACAGAACTAGAAAGACTAGTGCTCTTCCAGAGAATTGCTAAGTCATGGACGGCTTCTATAACAGTTCTAATGTGAAGCAGCACCTGAACAGGAAATAAATTCTTTGTAAATGTCTGTCGGATACATCCCTGAAGAAGTCATTTTAAATTCCATAGTAATTATCAATAAAGTAGACCAGTGTTCAGTAAATAACTCTGCTGTCTTTTTATATAACTACACCCATCTCTATTGACCCTTTTTCTTTGTTACATTAAAAATTTTAGATTTTTTTTTAAGCTTTTTATGTATTTACAACAATTATGTGTTTACAACACTGAAAAAAAAGAAAGGGTCATACACTGACAAGTAGAAATCAATGCTTAAAACTAGGCTGTAGATATGGTCACTATTCTTACTAGTGGAGAAAGGATGCAGAAAAAAAGATATTAAATAAAATCATGGCCCAGTAGAGAGAAAAGTTGAGCTTTTATGGTAACTTTACCAGGGACAGAATTCCACTGCATTCATTCAATTTAGTAATTTGCTTTTCTTCAGATGTATTCCTTAATGTTTATCATTTACATGTCATATACCTTGTGAAAATAGTCTTAGCTACAAATCTTCAAAGTATTGAAATGCTTTCTATGATCACATTTTCAAAGTGCCCTGTAGGTAGTGGAATTTAATACAAGCACACTCCAAAACTGGACAACAACTGAAGTGAATTTTTCTGGAATAGTCTGAAGAGACATCTGGATTGTTGTGAAAAAGCAGAGCTGAAAATAAAGGTTTATGATTAAAGCAAAGGGTTGTGTATGGAAGCAAACTGATCCTGGTTACTTAATTTCTTTGCATAATACAAAATCCTTAATTAGAATAAAATAAAGTGAATATTAGCTGCTGATATTACTGACCAATGAGTCTTTCCACAATGTATAAAGAAGATACATTAGGGTTAATGATCTCTATAGAGCTCACATACTAGTGTTCATAAAAATTTTTCTTAGAATTCATCACCTATTGACAACCATAGAGTCACAGTGGATTACTGAAGAACAAAGACAAGGAGGTGACCAGTCTTACATGCCCACACTAGTCTTTCCTGTTTGACATATTCCCCAAGGAGGTTTCATTGTCTGCTGTCCAAAGCCTCCTTAATGGTCCCTAACTAAACTATGGTTTCTGTTAGAATGAGAGGTAGGGTCACTGAGCAGACAGTGAGCCCAGGGAAGGATCAGTCTGTTATAGAACACCCTGTGAGAATGCAGGAGCAGAAAGTAGAAATGGGTATCATATCCAGTACAGGAAATTTGGTACCATCTTTGCCTTACATATTGAAGCAGAATGCACAATTTAGTTTTCAACCTTGTATTGAGAACAATTTTTTCTTTTGTCACCAAGTATTCAGTTAAGTAGTAGGCAGTAGTTTACAATGTCACATACATATACAGGCATCTACAATGGATTTGAACAGAAATCTCACACTGTTTTTTTCCAGATTTCTTTACACTATAGGTTGATATAAAATACTCAAACACATTCTTTAAACATCTACAACCTCCAGATTTCACTGTTGAGAATACTGCCATGCTTTTACCATGCACCTTCAGAAAATTACACCTTTGACTATAAACTGCACCCTTAAAAAAATGCACTGAATAGTGCATCTCTATGCCAAATGCACTGTGCTGAGATGCATAGATTTACCCCATTATGCAGTATAAATGATTGAAATAAATTAATTTATTATAAAGCTGCTGACCATTCTCAAGTTTCAAATGCTTGCAATAAATAGGTTCAAGTTTTCTCTAACTTAAAAAACAGTGATAAAGAGCATACTTGATGACTTCACCCAGAAGGTAAGTTGGAACTTAGACATAAGAGAATGACTGACTAACAGGGAATGGAGTCAGGAGGGAAAAAGAAAAAAAAAGGGAGTTGGGGTGGAGTGACTCATTTGCTTTCCTTGAGGGTCATTCACTCACATTTCAGCTTTATTTTATTTATTATTATTTAAGTTATTATTTATTATTTAATCTGTCCCCAATTAACAAGTTACTATAGAAAGCATGGGACAATTTTTAAAACCAGGCTTGGTGAACAGGTAGCAAGTCTGTCTTTGTGACGTGCTTCAGGAAGTCCCTGTTTGCAAGAGCAGTGATAGAAAAGTTTGTGGCTATAATCTAAAGCAGTGTCATATATTCTTTTCTTTTTAAAAATGTGAAAGCTTTTCTATTTTGCTTTATGCTTTCCCAAAGGAATAAAGCAACAATCCCAAACTCCGCCTCAGTACATAAGATGCTATCCTCAAACATATGTAATTAATTTGGGGGAGCAAATACTGGAGCAGTGCAGCAGAACTTTTGCTGCTGAGTTACATATCACTGAAAAGCCAATCTCAACCCATAATTAGGAAAGATGGGAAGTTTGAAAGAGAAAGCAAACTGGCTTGTTAAGGTTGCTATGAAGTCCCAGGACCAAGCATGAAGAGAACTGGTCTAATGAGAGCAGAAGGCTATACCTATTCAAGGTTTTAAAATAGTATGATACAGATGTCCAAATGTCTGGCACTGAAGACAAACAGAAGCATTCAAAGGTAATAACTTCCTAATTTCAAAGGATATGAAGAAACCTAGGGTCTAAAGAGCCATTTTGCATTTAATGCACTTAAAGGAATAGGACTCAAAATAGCTGTGTCCAAAAAGAGAAATAATAGTTACATCAGTATAATAGTAAAGACTTGTTTCTCTCTTTTGTCATTCTACCTAATTTTGTGACCCCCTAAAACCCCCCCAAAAAACAAACAAAAAATTCCCACCACTATCAACAACAAAAAAATGGAATTAAATGGAAATTGTTACTGTTTGTATGTTAAAGTCATACCTAGAAAAGTCTATTTTTTCCAGTCTTAAATAATGAGAACTCTCAGTCACTACAGTAAACATAAATTTAGTGCTTTCCCATGGTGACTCCAGAGAGGGAAAAGGAAGGCCACCACTGGTAACCTCCAGTCATCCATCTCCTCCAGCAAATTAAAGCAGAACTTCCAAATAAAAAATAAATACACATCAAACACCAGCATTGTAATTCTATAGGGATTCAGGACTATATGCTCAACGTTATTATGTTAAAGGAGCGTTCCTAAATTTTGCAATAATTGCAGGCTTGAAATGCACTTTACAATACAATGAAAGACTGAGAATGAAGTAATGCTGGAGACAATGTGTCTATCTTGATTGTAATCTAGTTGAGAATACAGATTCTTGTATATTTAAAAAAAAAAGTCAATGTGTCAATCAATGTGGGAGTCAAAATAAGGAGATTGCTTTGTGGTGCTACTGGCTAACACTCAGCTAGTCACTAAGTGCAAAAACAAAAAGGTCTTACAGTACATTTGTTCATGGGAGACTGTCCCTGCTACTACACAACTCAGTGGGTGCATGTCATGACAACAGAAAGAGCTCTCTCATTTCTGTTTGGTAGATTCATTCAGCCTGGAAAGACAATAAATTGTTCAATCCACTCTCCATGTGTCACTGCCAGTGTCTTGTGTCATTGTCACTGCCATGTGTCACCTGCTTAACTTATACACTAATAGAAATGTGTCCTAGTAACAAGGACACTGTGTTATATCAGATGACATATATAATGTCATCTGATATAAAAACCATTTACCTTAGGGTTGACTAAGGTTCCTTACTGTGAATGTAAGGCCCTGCTCCATGGCATTATCTGAACCATTCACGTTCTCCTTTAGGAGCTATCTTATGTTGTTCAAAAAGAGAAAACTCAAGCACCTCCTGCTGATAGAAAATGTGGGTTCATGTTTTACCTTAAAGAGGGATGCAATTACTCAGTGAGCTATAGATACCGTTCCTCTCACCTTCTCCCTCTAAGTCAGTAAATTATTCATACTCATTCAAGCAGTTCCAACGAGAAAGCTTACCGTGTACACACACCAGTTAAAAAATCACCTGCAACAAGGATTCAATATCCTTTCAAAATATGACCATTGTGTTCCATATGTCAGGCAAATAGCAACTGCTTGGATACAAGTAATTTGCAGAGCTAGTCTACCCTGCTCCCTCCTTTCAGCTAGATCACCTCAGTGATTTCTCTAAGAGAAGGCTCAAAACTCAAATTCCCTGTTAAAACAAACAAAACAAAACATTAAAAAAACCCCACAAATAAAAAATCAAACAAACAAAAAAAAAAGAGAGGATAGTTTAATAATCTAAATGAACCCAGGCTTGAGATGCAGAGAATAGTAGTCGAATGTAAGGTTTTCCTCAGGATCTCTTTTTGGGGATGCCTAACTGCCTTAAATCTGACTTGTTATCTAAAAATGAGAATTTACTGTTTACTGCTGACTTTGGAAACCACTTGCTGCCCTACCTCAACAGTGAAATGCCCTATTACTTGGCTTTAGTCTTTTTGCATTCAAGTTTCTGGTCTGTGAAACAGAGATCATGAGACTTTCCAATTTAACAGTTTTGAATGTAGTTCTCTAAATTTACATCTGTCAGAGACCCAAACACTGTTGTAGAAGCATTATAATAAACTAAGATACTAGCAAATAGTTTTGTTTCCATTGCATCCACAATACAGTAAACCAGAAATCTCCACTAATTGGGGATGGGGCTATTAACCTGCACACTAAAACACAGGCTGTTGTGATGTTTTCCCTTAAGAAGAGAAGGCATGCTGTAAGTGCTTTACTGGATCATAGCCTGTTATCAACAAGCACAACTGCAGAAAATACTTAAACAGGTAAATTAAAAAGCATCCTTTTGAGAGCCAATTACATTACTCTTTATTGGGAACTTCACAGACCCCCTTAGGTTACAGCTTCCTCCAAGGTTGCTGACAGTAACCCGCTCAGTAACTGCTCTTGAGAGGACTTAACCCATTGACTCTCTCATTTGGATGTAGCTGTGTCACACGATTACAGACACAACTGGCCAATCCTTTTAATGAATTAACACACATTTAACCACTATACAAGCTTAGCTTTGTAGAATCTAATATCTAAAATAATTATCCAAATGACAAATTTTTCACATTACTCTTTCTATACAGATATTAATAGGTCTAGAGAATGTCTTTGGCAAAGCAGACTGGACATATTTGTTTTTCATGCTGCAGTGCCTGGGCTAAAAACTGTAATTACACAATGACCTTAATCCAATTCCTCTGCCATTCAGATGAGCTGCTTAAATTCAAAATTATTTCATCTTCCCATAGCAACCAGGCAATCGTGCCTGTTGTACCTACTACTTTTTTTGTTGTGTAATTAAATCACTGGCTATTATGCAATATAGCGATTCAAATACATGAAGTGTAAATAAATGGACATGGTACACAGCACCTATTCAGTCCTTGCAGACCACCCACAGATCAGTTTGCCTTTAAGGAGAAGACAAAAAAAGCAAATGTTCATACCTAAAGCACTGTATTCAAGACAAAGAATAACCAAAAAAAAAAAGGAAGTTCTGCCTGAATCACCTTCTGCTATTACAGACACTAAGCAAGTAAGATAAACCAGTAACAGTAAAACAGGCTGTAAAAAGTCTTGTGATAGCTGAATTTCTTATAGTGATGTCTTTCCCTTTCCTGAGGGAAATGCCTGCCCTTGAAGTCAAACCTATCTTAGAAACTTTTATTAGAAACTTACCTGTCTTGTTTAGGTACATCTACATCAAAATGCCAGTTATCTACACTTAAATTATCACTTTTAAAAATTAAGTATGTGATGCATACATGTCATACACACAGGTGAACAGCATGGGATAAATATGCTAGCTGCCTAAGAACTCTTTTTAAAGACCTTGTGTCCCATGGATCCAATTCCAGGGTAGAGCCTTTTTATCCTGTATAACACACAAACAAAATCCATCAGCACTCACAAATTCCATCAGGGACAAACAGCTTAATTTGATCACTGGCTACAATGTCACTTTTGAACAATGAATGCCAACAGGAGTTTTAAGTATTTCATATAAGTTGAACTGAGCAGAACAAAAATATCTACTGGAAAAAAATATTTAAAACTCTTAAACAGATAAGCAGTTATTATCATGAACCATAAATGACACAGCTGGAACTTTTCAAATAGATTTCCTAATAAAACATTAGTGTGTCCTTCAATAGGCTCTCCCCTGTTTTATGTATGGAAGTAAGTGTAGCAAGAGAAAACAAAGAATAACAGACTTTGATTAATCAACAAGACCTCCTGGATTAATGTCCTTCAAAATTTTCATCACTGCCCTCTTCACTTCCACAGTGATAATTCTATAACACAGTAATTACAAACAAAATTGAGAGAAGCTGCCATTAATTTTTGAGTCAATATTTTATCATAAAATTGTTGCATATACATAACACACATTCATAGTATACACTCATGCATACACAAACATACATAAAAGATGTAGGAAAATCTATCCTTTACATTTGAAAAAGTCCAGCCATTTCTATTTTGATAGGTCACTCTGCCTCTGTCTAAAAATTTACTTCTTCAACAATCCATAACACTGTTAAAAAGGTGGATGGAAGGAAAGGTCATTTTGGAAAAAATATTAAAGCAAGGTCCCCTGGACAAGTACCAGACAGTAAAGAAATAATTCAGGACTTTGGAAACACATGGCAGTATCTTTGAAATAAAATTAAAATTGAATTTCACCATATTTGTGGCTATTGAGGATTTAAAAATATGTCATGCCTCATTTCCTATAAAAGTTATTCAATCTCAGTGAAGTATAAAAGAAGAAATCGACATAATGTTTTTATGGCAAATTGCCAGAATAATTTTATTTAACTACTTTGCATCTGGTTATTTGTCCTTTTTTGGTTGACCACTTTTAGAATGACTAGCCAGCCAGCTCTGGAGTTGCAAGTATTTCAATAACAACATACTCTGATTAAAGCATTTTTCATGCTTTGCCAAAAGAAAAAGGAAAAAAAGTTAAAAAAAACCAAACCAAACAAAACAAAAGAACTTTTTTGGTGAAGAATGCAGTGACAGTAATAAGTCTCCCCAGACTGAATCTCCCCAGACTGAGTTTTCAGAAATGCCAAATTCACAACCCCATGTCAGGTGATAGCTTCAGAAAAATTAATCTAGCTGTAATGGACAAATTTGGTCTAAAATGAAGTTTTCAAATGAAAAAATATATGCATTAGATTCCTCATAAAACCTGACAAACTAAACTAAGTTCAGTCATTTTATTTCATAAATCCTTGAAGAGGCAAGGAATGCAAGCAAAGTTGCACTCTAAAAAGCCTCACTCTGATATAAGGCTTTAAAACCAGCATTAGAGCCTAAATTTAGCCCTGTAGGTCAGTGTGGGGAGACATTATCACTTAAGTACATTAGTTGTGTGATTTGTAACCCAAAGGAATGTTCATCACACACTGGACAACATTTTCAGAAATACCTATGTTGTAAAACCACATGAGCTCTCTTTTTTTAATGCAGTAATTATATCTATCCTTATTTCCTTCTTTGCTGAGAGAAAATGGAAAAAGGTCTATATAAAAGACATACTAATACAGACAACATAATTAAGCACGTAGTTTTTATAGGGGGTAATTTTTGAAAGACTGCCAAAAATAACATAATTTATGCTATCCTTGCACAATTAACATGCTTTGTGAGTTTATAGAACCTTCCGCTTTTAAAAAGCAGACGATGTGCTAATTCTACTGATTTAAAGTCTAGAGGCTGCCCTGTTTAAACTATGTAAATTACCAACCTAAAGCAATTACTCCATCTTATTGTCATCACATCATTAATTCTCTACAGGTTAAACAAATTTGGATTCATATTTGCAGTTTCCACATTGCATCAGCAGCTCTTCCAGAATATTAAGACAAATTAATTAAGACAAACTGGTATTATAATTTGACTAAAATATGCATTTTTTTGAAAAGAAAAAGAGATTCTGATATAGCTACTGAGTTATAATATACCGCCAAAGATACTAATATACAACTCATATATTTAATTTTTGAATCATTACATTCAAGCTGGTATCCTTATGAAAGATGCAGATTACAAAACATCCAAAGCCATATGATTGCATCAGGAATGCCTCCTAGTCTTACACGCTCCTAGATTTTACATGCTATTTAGGATTTTCTGTCCAAGTATTACCTAATATACAAATACATGAGCATGTACCATGTTTGCTACAATCCAATCTGCTTGTTTGAAATGCTGACGATTTGTATCACAAGAAAAAAGGACACAGATAGAAGTGAGATCTAAAATGCTGGAACAAGAGAAGGGATTATAAGGTCATGGTGAAAACTGGATACTGAATTAAGAATTGTTCATGTATCTTCTTTTGAATAAAGGTCTGGCAGAAGAACATTTCTCCTCTCAGCCCACTCTTAGCAGCTACATGCCACTTCATTTATCCATATTATCTGCCTTCCAAGCTACTTCTCTGACTCTCTTTAGCTTGTTTTTAACAAAATAAGGTAAGAAAAGAGATTACACAGTCTTTGCTAGTTCAGTTTATTTTGACTAAAGGAGATTAGAGAGAGCTGTAAATTTTGTCTGCAAAACAGTAACAAGCCACGCCAGGTGGGCTGATACAATGGCTGCCTGAAGAAAACATTGAACCAACCTTTAAGAACACATATATTTCAGAACAGGAGGAACTAGCTGCAATAACTGCTGGAGAAGTGGAACATGACGTATTCTTGTTTACTCTTGTCGTGGTTTAACCCAGCTGGCAACTAAGCACGACGCAGCCGCTCGCTCACTCCCCCCCCTCCCTCAGTGGGATGGGGGAGAGAATAGGGAAGGAGAAAAAGGTTAGAGCCGAGGGCTGAGATAAAGGCAGTTTAATAAGAGAAAATAATAATAATAATGAGAATGATAACAAAATATACAGAATATACAAAACGAATGATGCACAATGCAATTGCTCACCACCCACCGACTGATGCCCAGCCCGTCCTGAGCAGCGATCAGTACCCGAGCGACCGACAGACCCACCAACCCCCCCGAGCATGATGTTATATGGTATGGCATAGCTCTTTGGACAGTTTGGGTCCTAGCTGTGCTGTACTCCCAGCTTGTTATGCACCTGGCCGAGCAGGAGAAGCTCAAAAAGTCCTTGAGCAGTCTGAGCACTGCTTGGCAACAACTAAAAACATCAGCGTGTTATCAACATTCTTCTAGTACTAAATCCAAAGCACAGCACTATGCTAGCTTCTGTGAAGAAAATTAACTCTATCCCAGCTGAAACCAGGACACTCTCTAACACTGCAGTGCAGCCCGAGGACGAGCACCATTCAAGTACAACACACTGGGAGAGCGACATAGAGAAGGATGTGAGCTTACCTCCTAACCTACTCACGCTCTTCATACAATGTGAATAAAGTAATTGTACCATATGGCTACTTGAGGAACTTGCACCACACACAATAATATCTCTGTATGATTTCCCGTTCTCTTTCTTGAAATACAGAGCATATATTTTAATTGTTAAACTGTCATTGATAAAAAACCATAAAAGACTGCTTTCAACTTTTGTGGCTTTTTATTTTTCTCATGCACACCACCCTCAGTCATTCTAGCTGAAAAAGTACTTTTAAGATGTCATTTAATATCTGTTTTTATACTAATATTTTCACAGATAAAGACCTTTCTAAATTTCTAATAATAAGCAAGATTTACTAAACTGAGTTCATGAAAATATAATTTCTCAATATAATGAGACGATCCCTTTATTAGTATTCAGCTTTAGAGCAAAGACACTACACTTCAAAAGATAGGTCTTTTACAGAATATATTTGTGCTAGAGACACCTCTTTTTGATACTGTACTCACAGCTGGTCTGTTTTAGGACCCCGAGGTTTCTCTAATAGAAGTTTTTGATCCTTGTGTCAAACAAAACAGCAATTCTAGAGACAGAAGCCAGTTCATTCCCTATATCCTGTCTTCCTACATATAACATTCTTTGGATTACTAAATGGAAGTAGAAGATATATCTTTTATGATAAAGTGTAAAAATAAACTAAAACAGATGGCAGGAATCCTCAGAAGTCCACTTAATTCCTAGACAGATGTAATAAAGTGCCATGTTGAGCTATATGCTGCTTTGAGATGAGAAAATTAGGAATCTCATAGTTATCTGAGGGAAATATCAAAACAAAACATAATAGATATTCCTAGTACTAGTCTGAAATGCCACTGAATGCTCACTTCATCTTAGTAATACAACATTTTATATTCATTTTTATCCTCCTTTAAACACAATTTATAACATTTTACATTGGGAATGAAAGTAATTTAAAGGTACAGCAGCAATTTAAAACAAAAAACCCCCATCCGCTTCCTTAAACTCTGGGTCACTTTACATAGTTAAGCCTTCATTGCAGAAACATTGCCTTTGGCCATCACAGATAACGAGGTTCACCCAGACACACTGATCCACTGAATAACTAATGGCAAAATAGTACAACCAAAAACATTCATGGCTTTGTAGTCCCATAATATTAGATTCCCACCCAAAAAAAGAAAAAGAAAAGGTTGAAATATACAAATATAATTAACACAGAAGATGGCATTGTCCTCTCATTCCCTTTCTTTTTTAATCCTATTTTTGCAATTTTATAGGCTGCAAGGCTGGAGACTGAAAGACAAGCAATTTGGCATGCATTCTTCTGCTGAAAATGAGGAGCATTATAAAATTTTATTCAGCCATTCATTCAAAGTGACAATGCACTAGACACAGGACAATAAGAATGTCAATTTAAAATCTTCAGATGATATAAGGACAACGATTTGGTCACTGTACTGCATCAGCCCTTTTATAAATACTCAAATCACATGTTCCAGTATGATGCAAGCAACCACTTTTGAGGTTTGTGTCATATAAACCTTCAAATATTCATATATTTGATCCAACAAAGATTCACTTCAGGAGGAAATCTTATTTGAGCCTCCTTTAAGACTTTTTCATCCCAGATTTTTGAAAAATCCTAGAATGGAGTCTGATCTTGGTTAGTGTAGTGTAAATTTAGTAGCTCCAGTGACACTACTTTAATTAAAAAAAAATATGTGCTACAAAGCTTTAAAACAGCGTATTTCAATTGTTGTAACAAAGTTGAGAGCTTTTATGTAATTAAGTTCTAAATAAGGTTTTGAGATTTAAGATGAGTCATTTGGAATTGAAATTCGGCCACTTATATCCCCACAAAAGGTTACTGGGTGTTTGCAAGATCAGCATTCCCTTCTAGTAATTCCCTGCATTTAATTTCGAAGTTCTTACAGGACTGTAAAATGGAAATATTTCCTATTTTTGTTTTCAATTCCAAACCAGAACTTATCCCAGGGCAACAGGCAAATTTTATAAAAGTCTTTAAGATAAAGTTAACGCTACATTGCACATAGAAAGTATATGTACATAATTATTTTTAGAAAGCTGTTCAAATGGAGTACATGCAATATTTGTGTAGAATGTTGCCATTTTTTTCCATGACAGGCTTCAGGTACGACCAGATTAACAGCAAAAATACAAAGTTTCTGATCTTTTGAGAATTTTTGCTCACAGAATATTGCATATTATGCCATGTTTTTTTAAACAGAACTCTTACTGGATGAGGTATGAATTTAATGTAATAAATTTGCAACAAAATGAGGTTCTAACAATCTCTTTAGATACATTTTCAGATACAGTTTCTTGGCATAACAGGCTTATGATGCTATAAGTACATTATTGTTTATGATCTAGCTGTAGATTTTTTGCAAAAATTTACCCTAACAATGAAGTAAATCTACCTACATATTTCTCCTTCTACCTTCAGTTAATATTATTCCACAACTGACAAAAGGAGAAATGTATCTATTTTATTTGGGAATCTAATGTCAAAAGTGCAATCAAATTAAAAAGTAGAACGCAGGTGGAACATAAAAACTCTCTTCAACCATCCACTGATCAAATAATTATTATGCAAGTGCTGTTATTATCATTGTTGGGTAGGGGTTTTTTTAAATAAAATAGAAAGCCTTAAACTTGAGGTGATTATTAAAATCTTACTTCTACAAGCACTGTAACAGAGAAGAGACAGATGTATTTCAGATCAACCTTTTGTTACTCTTTAGGTTATGAATTTCTCTCAGTCTATACAGCTTTATAAATTTCAGAGGAAGGGGGTCTAAGTTATTTCGTATTTTCCTTGGGAAGAGAAATTGTTTCAAATAAAAAAATCTATTGTAATTCAAATGGAAGTATATGTTTCAAAACATTGGGATAAGAGAATTAATTAAGAAAACACAATAAATATCAAACTGGGTTCTCTTCCCACTCACATTAATTTCATAGAAGTATAATCCCATCATCTTTCATATTTTTCCCATTTTACCATTTTCATAAGAAGTGTGGTGAATATCAATAAGGTACTTCAGTTCAGGCAGCATTATAATACCAAAATACTGGGATACTGAATGATACTGAAAGGATTCGCAAAATTATCACCAGTGGAGGAAAACATTCTTCTTACTATGTTCTCTGGAAATTCTCAAATATCATTGCAGTTAGGAGACAGGTAAATGTAAATATGCAAAGTTTAATACTAATCCAAAACCAAAGCTCTGTTTCTTTTTATTTAGTCATTGTTGATAAGATGAAGAAATTTAATAATTCAAGATTATCATTCTCTTACTAACTTCTTATTTCCACAGGTATGATACAGTCAACAATAGTAACCACATTATATGGTCTGTTCTATTCTACATGTAATAACAGTCCTTAATAACCAGAGAACACTGATTTATTTGACCTGAAAGGGATGGAGGGACTGAGTCTAAAATGTAGTCCACCAAACTCATGACTGTGAGGAAGGAGACATAGATCCTACAGGCTGTACCTGAGAAGTATTACACCTAAAAATCAGATAGTTTTGGATTAATCAAGGAACCCATGATCAGGTAGAGAAGATCATAGTTGTCAGCTGTTTAACAAAAGACTTTTTGTTTTCTCAGAATAGAAATTGCTTTGGATCAAATGGCAAGAAACAATTCAAATGTAGCTTATGTATGCCTTTCCAACGTCCGTAAGTTGCCAGGACTAAGTCATTAGCAAATTTTGCCACATTGCTGCATACCTTCCTGTCCAGAGAATAAACAAGTACAGCAGAATGTGACACTTGGGAGTGTTAGACCTTCTGCACCAACTTCTTAGAACTAACCCTATATAGAGAAAAATATCCATTTTCAATGCACACATTTTCTATGTAAGCAAAAGTGCAAATACAAAAAAATAATATGAAGAGCTGTGAACAGTACAGTGATTTTATGTGCTTATTTATGCTTTCACTTTAAAGGCTACACAGGACAGGAAACTCCATGGACTTATTTGTAGGTACTTCAGAGCTGTAAAAGCATAAGATGTACAACTCCAACAGGATTCCAAGTTATCGTGAGTGCTATCATGGAGGTCACTGTGTACTCTCTCAAGCTGTGTCCTGCAGATGACAAGATCCCTGCTCAGATCCTATTCCCCAAAAAACTAGTTCAAAAGTGAAAGGAAAGCTTCCATAAATTAAAGCTAAAGAATTTCTACTCTCTTTTTGTGCAAAATCCCACTGTGAGATGTCTCATTTATTCTGGCTTGTCTGTCTTAGTTTCCTTACATGCAAAACAGAGATAACACTAGCCTCCCCAGATACACGAGGAAAGAATATGGTGATAGATAGGCAGTTAGTTAACATTCCTGAAACACTATCTATGTGTTAAAATATTCTAAGGTAAATGGAAATAAATGTAATAAGCTGTGAATTGTCATCATAGAAAATTCTCATGGTTTTTAACCCACAGTTGAATGTATTTGTTTACACTCTGGACAGAAGGATATATAGCAATGTTGCAAAATTTGATAATGACACCAGTCTTTTAAATGAGTGAAGTCCAGTGGAACCAACCAATATTGTACAATTTGTCAGCACAATGGCAGTTTAAAATCGTGCAAGTCAAGTCACGCTATCAAAATTTGCATGAGTCATATATATTGTTGAGTTTTAAATTAACTGTGTCTACTCAGGCAAAAGTCTTGACATGTCACTGGAAGTGAGCAACTGAAAACATTAATAGTGCTGAAATAGCTATAATAGAAATATCATCAAAATGGTAAGGTGGGTGAAGAGATAGATGGAAAATAATGGAAAATATTTTGCTGAAGGAATATTAATTATATTCTCCAAGATATTATCACGTTCCATTCTATATATATACCAACTCAAAGTGCAATACTGAAGAACTTTGAAGGGTTGCAGATGGGTTTGGAATATGTCCGGACTTAGGTAAAGAATGATTTAGAAATGAAACAAATTAGAAGGGACATTATATCCTGACTCTGTACAGAGCCATCTGAAACGATTAAAGGTATTCAATGAGTGTCAAAGAAAACAGAGCCAGGCCAACTCAACCATCTTCATTCAGAAAACCAAACTCAGTAAAGACTGAATAGAAAGAACTTAAAAATATATTAATATAAATAGTTTACAAAATGCCATTATGAAAGACAGAATTCAGAGACTTGGTAGAATTCAGGAAAGAATGTGCATGTAGATAAAAGAATCGGCCATAGACACACTAAATTGGGTATTAGAGTAAGGGATACAAGTCCCTTTTCCATCTGACTTTAAACCTTAGTCAATTTCTAATTATTAGCAGTAAAATAATTTGCATTTTAGTGTTTTTTATTTTGTAATTGTTCACTATGGATTTTAAGAAGCTTTGAAAATATCTTGTCACCTTCACAACCACAGCAACTTGTTATAGTTCTTAATATGTTTAATTATCAAACTAATTTCTGCAAAATATAAAACAATATGTCCTGTCTGAATCTAGATGTTTATTTGAATAAAAAGTTAACCACTTTAGAGTCTCTCTTTTCCACGTGGTGGGAGAAAAATCACATGAGAGTTAAGAAAGGGGGGGCAGGGAAAGAAGATAACAAAGCAGTCTCTATTGTCAGGAAATCAAGTCTTCTCTCATTGTTGACAAGACAGTGATGTTATGTACAATTACATTGTAAGAGCTAGTCAAGACAATTACTTTGTCATTTACCTCTACCAGCTGTGCACAGGAGTCATAAATTCACCTCTTCAGTGCCTTAGAAGACTTGATCTTGCTACCTCCGAAAACCAAGTAAAATAATGTTACTATGTGTTGCCACTCTTGCTGCCTCTGAGAGCAGTATCAAGATTAGTTTCACTCTGTCTAACCACATGGCTATCCTGGTTTTGGCTGGGATAGAGTTAATTTTCTTCACAGAAGCTAGCATACTGCTGTGCTTTGGATTTAGTACTAGAAGAATGTTGATAACACGCTGATGTTTTTAGTTGTTGCCAAGTAGTGCTCAGACTACTCAAGGACTTTTTGAGCTTCTCCTGCTCGGCCAGGTGCATAACAAGCTGGGAGTACAGCACAGCTAGGACCCAAACTGTCCAAAGAGCTATGCCATACCATATAACGTCATGCTCGGGGGGGTCGGGTCGATCGGTCGGTCGCGGGCAGAGTGGTCGCAGCTCGGGCTGTGTGATCACGGCTCAGGGGGAGTGATCGCTGCTCGGGACGGGCTGGGCATCGGTCAGCGGGTGGTGAGCAATTGCATTGTGCATCACTTGTTTTATATATTCTGTATATTTTCTTACCATTATTATTATTCTCTCTTATTAAACTGTCTCTATCTCAACCCACGGGGCTTACTTTTTTTTTTCCTTTTTCTCCGATTCTCTCCCCCATCCCACTGAGGGGGGGGGAGTGAGCGAGCGGCTGCGTGGTGCTTAGTTGTCAGCCGGGTTAAACCACGACAATGGCTCAGGGCTGGCAGCAGCCAGGATTGCCCTTCCCTCCAATTATGATTCTCTTCTGGTCTTTAGAAGTCAATCCTATTTTGCTTCTCACTGATCATATTAATTAATTGATTTCATGAAACAATTGTGTTCTTTCTCATTCTTTGTAAAATACCATGAGAGAAAGAAATTAAATGATGTCAGGTTTTGGAATTGGGAGTGGGCTGGAATATAAAACACAAATGTAATAAGCTCTGCCATTACATAAAGGAAAGTTTAACAAACCCATATTGTACTTTGGAAGTGGCAGGGACGGAGGGTTATGTTTGCAAAGATAACACAAATGGACACTTTTCTCCTTTATTCCTTCCACATCCTTACACCTGCAACTTGTTTGATCATACTACTTCTCCAGTTAATGTAAACATCCCTAGAACTGCTGTTTTGCCTTGTTTTCCTGCATCCTGCTTATGAGCAGTTGTCTCCCAGAAGATATGCCATTTTTTGTATTTCTCATAGCTGGGAAAAAAGATAGGATCATCACCCTCTCAAAACAGAGTTTTCTCTTCTTTCATTTTTCATTATATTTTAAGATGTTTTGAGATTTCCTGGTGAATAAAACTTTATGCTCAGAATATTTGACAAGAGCACATCCCTCATTAAAATATTCTCTCCCCCTCTTTGCAGGGGGAAATCAAGTGCTTGGGCAGCTTAGAAGTTTTTTGCCATTTAGAGGAGAAACAAAAATCCTTCTAGCATTTGATACTTTGAAAAAATAGAAATCTGTGTATAATGCACCCTGCTTGCTTTGGTTTTAAGCAGAAAAGGCTTTTAGCTATTGTGTTAAAAAGAATCTGTGGGGAAGGTAAAGTGTTAGCCGTATGTATGCATATGCAAATCTCATACTCCCATAGAGAAGATGGACAGAAAAGTTAAATCCAAATATACAACAAACTACATGTCTTCATGCTTTTGAAGGAAACTTCTGCTGTGATATCAATGTGAAAATAGAGTATAACAGAGATGTTTAGTGGCAAGAAGAGCTGCCAACCAGTATTCAATCAATTCAACTGAAGAGATGTTTCAAAAAGGGACACCAGGTTAGCTGAGACACGCTTCTGGTGCAGAGTTCACAGCCTGACCCAAGTGAACACCACATTGAACCAACAGATGAAAACAGGTGGGAACAAATTCTAGAGTGTATTCGGAGAGCAATTACCTTGGTCAGTCCAGTGACTGTAGGCATTTCCTTTGACTGAACTATGTCTCTGAGTTAGCGATATTTGTCCATCTTCACAAAATGCTTTGAGATTTTCCCTTAAGAGGCTTTGTGTAACAGTGAAATTCTGTTAGAGGGCTACCTCTCCAAAATGCAAGATGACTTCCTGCCAGGAAGGACATGGCTATAAAGAGACTGTCCACTTTTTCAGTCACCAAGCTCTCTAAATTTAGCTGAAGCAAATGGGAGCAGGGATACTTCAGTAAGAGAAAAAAAATTCGCTACAAAGCAAAAATCCAAGAGAATCTTCTCTGAGAGATGCTAGACCAAAAGAAAAGGAATCATCCTGAATTCATGGTTTTAGCTCAGAATGACACGAAAGTACCCTGCTGGAAGTTTTTATTAATTAATACACAAAACTGGTTTATGTTTTATTTTGGGATGCATGCTGACATAAAATGGGAATAGAATTTCTGCAGTAACCACATAAGAAAACAACAGTTTTCATGGAACATTCTTCTTTAGGGAAAAAGTAGATTAACAGGACTTGAAAAAACTAGGAATATCTAGACAAAAGACCCTACTTTTAGCATGAGGATGAACCCACTCCAGCCCATAAGGAATGAGTAATTAAAAGCAAATATCAAAAGACAAGGGATGCAAGAGAGGATTATTTAGATTATGGAGGAGCCAGACCAACACTCACACACAAAGACAAAAGATTAATGCAGAACTATGACACCTGTACACTGCACATGTCACACACTTATCTGCATAGCACACCAATGAGATAGGGAAATATCATTCTTCTGATTTACAGCTGGGACAATCTGAGGTTAAGAGATTAACAAATTTGCTTTGAACTTTGTCTGGGTGCAGTTCATGGTTTGGCTTTCTTTCATTTTTACAAAGGACAGCATCTCAGAGACACATTTAGTGATTTAACAACCTTTCTTATATTTTTTAAAGCCAGGCACCTGATTTATTCCAAAAGTACACAGTAAGAATATAAAATAAAAAATATCCATAAAATATCCATTATAATTTCATCCTGCTCAAAGAAAGGTGTCACTACTGTTTCACACACTCAAGTTGTATCTTATTGCAGCTGAAGAGCCAGGTAAGTATAAATTTGGATTTTTATTTAGGAAAATAATGAATTAGTTATATAACTATACAAACTACTCATTCTTATTCTAAGCTCAGTAAAACAGATATACCAGCAATTGACTTACCAAGATCTAGAATTTGAGAATTAAATGCAATTTCAGATTCCTTGTTTTCATATATTAAATCAAATTAGTTTGTATCGTAAAACATTATCATTTTTAATGCATTTTTATGTATGTGCTATTAAATGCTATTATAAATATGTTGTTACCATGAACAATAACTTTGAGGGAACAGCAAGCAAATTAGAGCACAATTTAATGATATGTACCTAACTGAGAATCACTTCCAATATATAAATGTTATATACAGATACCAGAGCGGTGCAGAGGATTAACAAACACTGATAAGAATTTTTAAAATTTAGTTTAAAACACACATTAATGCTGAGTCTAATAAGAACCATCATACATCTTCTGTTATGGAAAATAAATCTCCAGAGGTATTTTATTCAGAAAATAAAAAGTACACAACTAAACATATATAAATGGATTATAAGACACAGAAGAGTATGAAACATTTGACCAGGAAAAAGTTTCAAAATTATGATATGAACCAGAATTTTTTTAAAAAAATAATTTATTAGTAGTTAAAAGATAATGTTAGCATTTAAATCAGTTAGAAAAAAAATGTATTAAAGCATTACAATTTACATTAGATATAAAAAAAATCCTAAAAGTTTAATCTGTGAGAACACCAAGCAGTAGAGCAGCTTGTACTCTCTAAGATTTGACACTGTAAACAGTACTGAAACACACAGATACTTAATTTAGTTCCTAAATTAGTTAGGATTTTTCCTAACATAAACTTACCAACTAAATTAAGTTAAACCGGATAAATCACCCATTGCTTAGAGATCAAACTTAGAGCAGAAACCTATCGACAGATTGTTTGGGAGAAAATTTACTGCTGTCAGCATTAATGAACCCATGTTGGTTTTACCACTGGCAGTGTCAGAGATCTCATTTAATACAGAGATAATCTTTCCAAACTCTTCAGCTTCAAAACACAGTGGTAATAAACACATTCAAGAAGTCCTTACTATTCTAAAACAGGGAGTCCATCTTGAAGTTGTATAAGTGAGGAAAACAGCTTCAATCAAACGGCAGTGAGGGGTTTGGGGCAGATTTCACTCCATGATTGTGCCAACTTCTCTCAGTCCTGATCTCCAAAACACCTGTTTGCCAAATCCATGGCCTACACAAAGTAAAGGCTGGCAGCCACATTGTTGGTGACATATGCTTGGTTTGCTGTGTGTTCAGGCAGGGAACAGGGTGAGATTACCAAGCATATAATTTAAGACATTTGGTGCAGTGTTTAATCACTGAATTAGGGACTGTAAGAGGGAAGGGAGTGAAAAACACCAGTATTTTGCCATTTGATTGAAAGTATTTAGTGACAGTAAAATCGACGCTATTTAGTAGCAGTAGTCTATCTTTGTTTGCACTGTACATTTGTGAAAATGGCTACTGAGCAAAACAAAAAGCATCTCAATCTCTCACTTTTTCCAGCATTCCTTATTTCCTTGTAGAGATTATAATTTAATCCTTAGTTTTCAAACATTTATATAATAAAAACCAAGCATGAATATTCTGTCAAGTTTAGAATTAAAGTTAGGTTTTTCATATTCGTTTGAAGTCGGTTTCCACATACTGCCAAAGAAATCTCTTAAATTGCATTTATTCTCAGTAATTTTACTGTATTTTTTTCACAGCTGATACTCATCCAGTGTCATTATAATTATTCTGCTTTTGATTCTGATTTTTTAGTACCAATTCATTTGCTGAAAAAAGAAACCATCATCTCAACTTGATGACAAAGGTGAACAATTTTTTTTTAAACAAATAGAACCTGAGAAAAAAGATCTTTTTAACTTCTTGAGCAGTTTTCAGCTTGCACATACTCCTTCTTATAGATTTTTTTCATTTTTTCTACATAAAGGTGATAATTGCATACACTATAAATCCAAACAAATTTTAATTGTGATGAGAAGAAACAGCCTGACAGGGAAAGCACAAAAACATCTTGTGCAGAGAACAAATTTTAATTTTTTTTTTACTGCAGAAGTTAGTGTTCAGATAGCACAAAAGTTACCTGAACTCACTGACATGTAACAATACATACATAGGTGAAGATATTTGTAAATCACTCTTAATCTTCTCTGACCACAAATGACAAATTACTGTAAATATTGGTCTTCTGGGCCTATTACAACCTCCTTTCCTCTCTCACTCTCTTTTGGAAAAAGAAAGGAAAAAAATATTATACTTATTTTTTTTTCTCCATAATGTTCTCCTAATATTTTCTGAATAGGAAACCTGTAAGCACCATGCCTTGGGGTGCACCGCCTACATCTCCATCCTAGCCCCACCTGTATGGGGGACTGGATTGGGAGGGAGCTCTATGAAACATACCAGGCTAGGAAGTTTCCTAGAGATGCCCTTAACCTAGGCTCCAGGGAGTCAGCAGACTCCCTGTGGGGCTTTCCCCCTCTGTGCTCCTCACAGCGCTCCCTCCCAATCCACTCCCCTGGTGACATCAAGATCAGAGGCAGCTTGGGCTGCAGTAATCATGCACTGGTGGAGTTCACAGTCCTGAGGGATATGGGTCAGGCAAAGAGTAAAGTCAGGACTCTGACCTCTAGGGGTCCCTTCCAACCCAAAACATTCTATGATTCTATGATTTTAGGAAAGCAAACTTCCAGCTCCTCAAGGAGTTAGGCAATAGGGCTCCCTCGGAAACTACCCTCAGGGACAAGGGAGCAGAACAGAGAAGTCAAGTCTTTAAGGATGCTTTCCTTAGAGTACAAGAGCTCTCGATCCCCATGTGTAAGAAACCAGGAAAGGAAGGTAAGAAACTGGAATGGGTGAGTCGAGACCTGCTGGTCAAACTAAAGGCCAGGAAGGAACTGCACAGGCAGTGGAAGCAGTGACAGGTATCCTGGGAAGGGTATAGGGATGCTGCCCAGATGTGTAGGGATGGGGTCAGGAAGGCCAAGGCACAGCTGGAGTTGAACTTTGCAAGGGATGTGAAGAATAATAAGAAGAGATTCTACAGGTACTTCAGCCAGAAAATGAAGGTCAAAGAAAGTGTATCCCCACTGAAGAACACAACTGGCAAACTGATAACAACAGAAAAGGAGAAGGCTGAGGTACTTAACTTTTCCTGTCTTCACTGGCAACCTCTCTTCCCACACCTCTTGAGTAGATGAACTGGGAGAGCAAAGCCCCTCCCACTGTAAGAGAAGGTCAGGTTTGTGACCACCTGAGGAACCTGAACATACATATGTCTATGGGACCTGACGAGATGCATCTCAGGGTCCTGAGGGGATTGGCTGATGTAGTTGCTAAGCCACTCTCCATGATATTTGAAAAGTCGTGGCAGTTAGGTGAAGTTCCTGGTGATTGGAAAAAGGGAAACACACACCCATTTTTAAAAAGGGTAGGAAGGAGGACCCTTGGAACAAGTGACCTGTCAGCCTCACCTCTGTGCCTGGGAAGATCATGGAATAGACCTTCTAGAAGCTATGCTAAGGCACATGGAGGACAGGGAGATGATGCAAGACAGCTAGCATGGCTTCACCAAGGACAAGTCCTTCCTGACCAACCTAATGGCCTTCTGTTATGGAGTGACTATATCAGTGGACAAGTGACTATATCAGGTGACACAAAGCTGAGTGGTGCAGTTGACATACCTGAGGGATGGGATGTCATCCAGAGGGACCTGGACAAGCTTGAGAAATGTGAATCTCGAAGTTCAGCAAGGCCAAGTGCAAGGTCCTGTACCGGGGTCAGGGCTCCCGGTATTGATACAGGCTGGGGGATGAAGGCACCGAGAGCAGCCCTGAGGAGAAGGACTTGGTGGCTGAAAAGCTGGACATGAGCTGACAATGTGCACTGCCAGGCCAGAAAAACAATTGTATCCTGGGCTGCGTCAAAAGAAGCATGACAGCAGGTCGAGGAAGGTGATTCTGCCCCTCTACTCTGCTTTGGTGAGATCTCACCTGGAGTACTGCATCCAGCACTGGAACCCTCAGTAAAGGAAAGACATGGACCTGTTGGAGTCAGTCCAGAGGAGGGCTGCAAAAATGATCAGAGGGCTGGAGCACCTCCCCTATGAGGAAAGGCTGAGAGAGTTGGGATTATTCAGCCTGGAGAAGAGGAGGCTCCAGGGAGACCTTATTGTGGCCTTTGTGATGGGGCCTGTTGTGATAGGATGAGGGGTAATGGTTTTAAACAAAAAGAGGGTAGATTTAGACTAGATATAAGGAAGACTTTTTTACAATGAGGGTGGTGAAACATGAGAGCAGCTTGCCCAGAGAGGTGGTAGATGCCCCACCCCTGGAAATATGCAGGATCAGGTTGGGTGGGGCTCTGAGCAACCAGATCCAGATGAAAATGTCCCTGCTCATTGAAGGGGGAGTTGGATTAAATTATATTATTATCATTTAAACTATGCAACTGCAAACACTAACGCTAAGTTGTAGAGTTTTACCCAGTTGTAGAGTTTTGCTTCTGTCATGACTGTTCAAGTGAGACAAGAATGTTTATTCCTTTGAAAGATAAACCTCAATTTAGAGCACAAAACAAAGAAATTCTGACTTAAATTAGACAATTTAAACAACACGGAGTATAGGAGATATCCTCCATGTTTGGGAAATAAAGTCTGAAAAAATTACCATTATCTTCTATTCATTCTTTTGTGCTTTTGGTATTATAACTCTTTTAGTGATCATTTCTGTACTCCCCTCTCTAAGGTATTCCCATTAAAAAAAAAAAAAAAAAGAGCTTGCACTTTAATGTCTTGGCAGTGTGCTTGTCACAGTGCAAAACAAGGATCTAAGTGAATGGTTTCCTTTGATATCTGTCTCTCACACTACTGTGCCACATCTAGCAGTGTCAAAAATAAAATAAATAAAAAGGATGGATTTTAAGAAAAAAAAATAAGGCTTCTGGTACAGAATAAAAGAAAAGGTGACATTCTTACCCAGTATTTTGGGAAAACAAATTTTCAACATTAGATTCTAAATTGACTTCCACAGAAAATTTAGTCTTGTCTGGTGGGGAAACTACATTTGGGTTTTTTTTTTTTTTGTTTTTTGTTTTTTTTTTTTTTTTTTGGGAAAATAAAACAGTATAGGACAACTGAAACTGAAATTAGAATGTCAACAACCAAAACAAACAACGCTGTTCAAGAAATCTACTATAGTGTAGCGCTTTGGCATGACTATGTCCAGAGTGCCAGATTTTAATCTTCTGACACAAGAAGCAAACTGACTGACTAAAAATAATTTTGCTCTAAAGCTGCAGACATCCCAAGATCATGCAGGAGAAGTTATCTTTCTTTCTCCTTTTTTCAAACAGCTATACTCACATTATTATTAAAAAAAATCAAGCCAAAACACATAACTATTCCACAGGCATGCATCTGTTCTATTAGAGCACTGCTTTAATTGTATGCTAAGAACACAGAGCTCCAAATTGTTGGGGAAGCAACATACAAATGGTATTTTTCCACTCAAGTAAAACTCTTGTTAAGGTCAATTTAATCTCAGTAGAAACATTGCTCTAATACTTATAAAACTTTTTAATGTTTTTGGAGTTTAGGATTAAATTTATTGAACTGAATCACTTTCTCCCTAAGAGTAGACCCCCTGTCATTTAAAACAAAACAACCCCAAAACCTATCAATCCAAACTCATTTAGAAATGCAGAAAATTTTTTAGGCGTCAGGAATTACTCCAGGATTGAAGTTGCATCCATGCTGCTATTATTAGCATACCTTATTACCTACTTCATTAACTTTTTTTGTTAAAGAATTCATCTGAGGAGGAGTAAGATAATTTCCTCACCTCATTCACTTCCATAATCACAGTCCTGTCAAACAATTAACTTTCAAATTAGAGCTTGGTAATGCAACATTTTTTTAGAATTGCCATACAGACCAGCTGTCCAGCCTAGAACCTCTAATGGTAATTGTTACAAGATATTTGAGGAGAACACAGAAAAAATGCAGTTACAGAATAATATCCCACAGTGGAACTACCTTCATAAAGGCCATAGAACTAGAAAAGAGAGCAAAATGAAACTGTTAATTAGCAATTACCCTTCTTTCAAGAAAAATGTTTATAAAATTTAGCTAATCACATCAAAAAACTTTAACTGCTGACACAAAAGCAAGGAGCATTTAAAAAAAAAATAATCATAAAGTACCTTTTGACCTGAAAAATCACAGTCTGCTGCCAATGCCACTCATAATAACAAAATAATAATGCTAAATTTATTAGGTTTTGATGCAGGTAAATAAAGTTTAAAAAAAAAAAAAACAGGCTAAAAAATTCACACACAAAAAAAATCTCAATCTATTTAAGAATCCACTTAAGTGCATTGATATTATTAAAACAACAGAACAGTTCTTCTCACTGCTGTAAACTATTATTCAGGAATAAAGTATAGTGGAGACAAACTCTTCTATAAACAGGATTTGTTTTTTTAAATGAAATATTAAATATCAATGCCATTATCAAGATTCCTAATTCTCAGTCAACGCAGATCTGGGTATCAGCATAACAAGTAGTCTGGTGGAGCAACAATATGAGTAAAATATATTCTTCCACTGGTGTGGGCCACTGGGAATTGTTCAAAGAAAAGGCAATTTCTTCATGGAAAACTTGGTTATTAGGGCAGAATCTAAAGATAGAAGTGCATATTACACATACTTGTTAAAACAGAGAATATATACCCCAGCCCAAAAGCGTCAGGTAAATTATGAATGCACACGAATCAACAAAAACAGCAATGCAGAGTAATAACAAAACAGTAATGTGAAATAGTTGTCTTCAGTCTGACTTTGTTGTCTTTATCATAGCAATGAGCATTTGGGTCACTTCCAGTTAAAAATCTGAACAGATAATTTATAAGAAATATGACATATTTATCTTTCTTTTGCTTATAATTATTTTTACCACAGAGTTCAGAACTAAAACTAATCAGAAAGCTCCTTTCATACGATCCTTCACCACCATCCATTGAAGTTTTTGAGATATTGAATACTTTTCTTAGCCTAGATCATGAAGTCATGATCTGAAAAACATTTGGAAGTAACACACACACAATTCAAAATCACGTCAACTTTTCAGAAACGTCTGCTTTGATAATATAGACGCTTTTTATTTTGAAAGCTAAACCCTGTGCAAACTTGAACAATAAAGATGTATAACTTTTTATTTAAAGGCTTTCTAAAATTTGTAATGAAAACAAATTTTGAACCAGTAAATGAACTGAGTACCATGAAATGTGTATTTTTGATTACCTGAAAGATTTGTTCACATTTTTGGGTGAAAAAAATTGAATGGAGAAATCTGTCAAGAATTACAAGTTCCTGGAAAACAAACAAACAAAACCACCACCACCTCCTTGGAGGGAGGCCCTAGCTGTAATACTGTTATGACATGCATGTAAACACAAGAAATTACTTGACTAAAGTGGTAATATTATCTTTCATAAAGAAAAAAAAATTAGAAATACAAATGGAAGGCAAAGGTAGAAATACTACTTTTACTAATCATACTGTAACAAACAACAGTTTCCCTTGTGAAGAGAGAGAGAGGGAGATGGGAAATGAACAGTTAGTAACTTTTAATGATGTACCTTTGGCTATTATGCTATTACAGCTGATTTATTCCAAACCACTCATCACACCAACATAAAATTCTCCGAAGCAGATATGATCTTTCCTGTATCTGAGTTTACTTAATACAGGAATTCAAAACAGATGGAATTGCAACACAGCCTTCTAATTCTGTACAGTTACAGCACCACATTGCAGTGTGGTAGAAGACAGCCTGGAAACCAGACTGAAGCATATGGAAAGATCTCAGTGAAATGACTTGGACACAGTGACCAACCAAGCTGGCTGACGTGTAAGGAAGTTTTCTTTCATCTTCTTTTCCCCTCTCCCACAGTTTGTAAAGAACTTTTGGACCATCTAGTATAACAGATGCCAGAAGAGTATATAATCAATTCCAATAATTAATTCCAATTAATGAAATGAAGCATACATTCATATTTAGTTTTAGATAAAGGAACCTATTCACATTAAAATCCTGAAGTTTTACTGTTAAAAGATAAGATCACCCAATCTATTATTTTATTTTTTATTAAAATCAAATGAAAAAGGAATGTAAGAAAAGAAATGAAGAAAACCTGAGATTCAAGCTAGGAATTTGAATTGACCAGTCAGAGCAGGGAAGAAACCAAACATCAGCGTCTTCAAATAATATCCAGCATTGCTTTTGTCAGATGTTGTAATATCAGGCATCATAATGACACAGAGAATACACAGGACAAAACAGAAAACTATATCACTGAGTGCCGCCTCCTCCTCCTCCAAGAAGGCCTTCAAGCTTTCTGTATATTTTTTGATTCCTGAAATTCTTACAGCTTTCCTGAATAGTGAGCTACAGAACAGGGGCAAAGCAATGCCAGTGATCTCATTAAATCCTCCTTTACTCAAGTCATGACAGATCAGCACAATATCTAAATCACTTTAATTCTCCCTGCTGAGATTCTGATAATAGAAAACTATGCTCATTTGCAAATTTCCTATACAGTTGTAGACACACTGTAATTGACCCGGTGACTTCAAAAAATTATGTTATTTCCACCTCTTACTTGTGACCCTCCCAAGTATCTATAATTCTACAGAGCTGTGCTAGCATAAAATGTGTCAAACTAATTCAAAACTATGACAACTTTCAGCTTTTGTTATGTGATCTATAGCATATATTGAAAATGAGAACATGCGCAAGTAAAGACATACACTCAAACATTTGCATATACACATATATACATACACACACCCATAAAACATCCCAAATCACTTCCTGGGAACAGTGATTTTGGTCCAGTAAGGATGTTTGCACCTGAGAAGTGCTAATCACTTGAAACCTCAAAATATTTGAAGGTATTTCAGGAACCAATCTGAAGGAAATAGAAATATAGGTCTTTTGTTGCTAGATAATAGAGAACCACTCAGGTTCATTATCCATTTAATATTAAAGCCCAAAGCAAGTTGTGTGACTGAGCTTGCCAGTGCAGCTCTGGAAAGCTGTTAGAAAGTGAAAAAGGAAGAATAAAAAGAACTTTCATCTTAAAAAGAAAAACAAATCCAAACCTTTAGGAAATGGCAAAACTCTGTCTTACTTTATTCAAATATAGAGTAGAATAAGTTGTTTCAATGAAGCCTATGTAGGTTTAGATATTTACTTTTGCATCCCTGTGTCCCTGATGTATACCTCATTCAAGGACTTTCACTGATCACTTGCAACCTCATAGGAGCTGAGGTGACAAAACATTTTTACCAGTCTCACAACCTGCCCAGAAGATACTAGCGCCCATCAGCATAATTCTCAGATCACAAACTGTTAATGCACAACTGCTTGGTGCTGGATAATTATTTTTATTTGCTGAGCTTGATTTTTTTTTTTGTGGGGCAATGGAGGACTTTATGCTGAACTAGGCAAGTTACTGATTTAGCAATTATTTATGCAAGAAGACTGGAATGACTCACAGAAAACAGCCCTAGCTACCAATCTTGAATATTCATCTCACTTTTAACTTACCAAGTATCAATGACATCTATTGAGATTTTAATGAGAAATTAAATAAAGGTGTTTAACACTTCACTGGATAACAGGGTAAGAGTCACGAGTGAGCATATATATCACGTTACGGTTCTGATAAAAAAATTAGCTATTTGCATCCTTTTATATTTGCTTAAACCTTCAGTCTGAATATTTTTTTAAACTGATCAATAAAATGGGTTGAACTGAAATTTAATCCCAAAGAAGTTGACATTCATGTAATCCATCACGCTCATAAAAATACAGTTTTGTGCAAGCACTGTTCAGTTGAACTAGAACCAACCTACTCACTGTACAGTAAAGAACTAGGTTTATTTACTTTAAATGTAGTGCTAAGATGAGCAGACAGTGCACAGAAGACGGAGAAAACAAATAAAGGGAAAAAAAGGGAAAGTGAACAGGCAAAAGTAAAGAAGGAACTGAAAAGGGCTATAACTCATACTTCTTTGAGTTACCAGCATTTGGTACAAATTAAAAAAATTATTTTTTCAGTTTAACAATAATTATGTTCCCAATAATAGCTCAAACATAGCTTTACAATTGATACACCCCCAAACCTATTAAAGCCACAACTATTACACCTGCTACAAGAGCCCTGGAAGACAGATGTTTTAAAACTGGAAGCTATAAGAGCATTGAAAAAGATTAGACTTGTCTTTTGTCCCTAATTTTCCCTGAAGACTTTGACATCTACACTGGTAATAGGAAATACCTAATAAAAATATATTACTCATGATTTCTTGCATATTTGAATGTTTTCAAGAATTTAAGAACTAGAGTCTCCTATGTTCTTTAATAATACATTTCAAAACAACACAAAAGTAAGGTACACTTTTATTACTGCTCTCTCAGGAAGAAGTTCTTAGATACTCTCCAAGGGCATACCTGGATGTGACTACGGGATGACTGAACACTAGCATTTTCTGGATATGTTGTGTGTCAAACTGTTGAGCATTTCCTCCTGAAGATCAGCCCAGCACAAACACTGAACCTTAGGCAACCTGAAAACTTCTGAATTCAAGTCCTTGAATGCCTTAAAATTACACACCATTTTTCATGCCACATGAAGGCCATTTATGTGCATCCCTCTAGACCAGAGCAGCACTCACCTTCCCGCTACCACTTTAAGCTGTACTTTCCAAAATGAGATAATTACTTACTTTCTAGATTATTCCCACTTTATCTCAGTGTGTGTTTCTCCAGCATTCCCTCATGTAAAGAAGGTTTAACCACAACCCACAAAAGATCACAACCATCCACATTCTGAAATAATTAGGCTGTTTCATCACTGAATTTCAAGATATATAACTAATAATTACTTATTATAGTATGCAGAAGAATGTTTGCCAGAATTTCAAATTGAGAAGAATAGAGCCCTAAGGGTCTCAAAATTAATGATGTTTGCCTATACAGCTCACATTTTATCATGAGCTTGAAAGTCCCAAATAGTTTTCTGATTAATAGGAAGCCACGCAAAAACAGCTGAGGAGGGATAAAAAACCCCCAAAAACTGATGAACAAACCGCAAGCCTTAGATATGATCAGACCTGACTCAGAATGAGATTCAAGAGCTACTGAAACATGAGTTAATAAAAGCAACAGGACTAATGTACTTTGTGATGTTTGCAGGCTGAAATTGAGTCTGGAGTGGGAGGAAGGGAATTGACTGAGCTCAAATGCAACACACTTTCCCTTTGGGAAAAATATAATTTGAAAGATTAGAACAGGAAGAAAGATGAAGAAGGAAGAAAGCGGTAAAGATAGATATTTTTGCCAAAAGAGTGACAAGCATGTTCCCGCAGAGTAAGAATCAAGACTAACAATAGAAACCCCAAACCCCACGTTCTTTCTAGTTTAGTTTAGTGCCAAAATGGTGCATAAAGACAGCAACTGAATTATGAATAAAGGGCCTCAACAGCATTAAAGTGGATTTTCTTGTCTTTTCAAAAAGCCCTCAGGAGATGGCACACAATCTACTGTAATATTGCCCCAAATGGTGATGTGACTTGTGAACTTGGGAAAATGTGCAGAGCTTGACCAGGCATGTGATAATTCTGCAAAAAGCAGTCAAAAGAATGGAGAAAATGAAAACGGCTACAGGGATACATACAGACAGGCAACCTGTAAGGACATCAAGAAGCTTAAAAGATGACTTGCAACACAGACAATGAAAAAGCAAGAAACTTCAAACTCAAAGCATTTTCGTTACTGAAGCACCACATTTCTCTTTAATTTTCAGATTAATTAAAAAAAAAAAAAATCCATGATTACCGTCTACTACCATGATTAAAATCAAGTCACCACCTTCAGGGCTAGGCACTTACTTCAGCTTGTGAATAAAGTCATAGAAGCCCATTTGCAGCTGGTGAAGCACAGGGCTGGACCAGAACTGGAGATATTAAGCCCTCTTCAGGGCTCCCTTGATATATTACAGAGTTTAATTTAATTCCCTTATTAATTTTATTCCCTGTTTATATTGCCTCAAACACACTGACTAAACTCTTCCAGGGCCACTGTTTCATTCTATATTATGATAGTGGCACATGAGCATAACCTTAGTTTAAAAGTTCCCATTCAGAATTAACAATTTTTAGTATAGGAGACATTTGGAGACAGGTAGAGAGAGACGTGCAGCATCTAGAGGACAGTATGTGGAGGAGGTCAGGATCCTGATGAATTTAGGCTCAGAGAGATGAATGAGCAAACAAGTCAAAGCATCCATAGAATAAAGAAAAACCCCTAGCAGTAACATCTTGCCTTTTTGAGGGGTTACGCTTCCAAACACCAGGGAATCTCAAGCAGCATGTTTAACCTCCACTTTGGGAAAACAAAATACAAGCCAGCACACAACCCTTGAAAGACTTCCATTATCTGCTTGAAGTGGTTTCCATAATGTAAATCAATAACATTCTTTCCCTGTTCTTTTTGTTTCCAGGTTCTTTTTATTCTCCTTAAAACAAATAATGAATTTGATTATTTTAGCAAATTACAACAGCAATTTTGTGCAGTTCCCTTCCACAGCCAGTGAAGCATACCATGTCCAAGATTAAGACAGCCTGATGCACAATAGAACATTAAAAAAATTTTGTATCTTTTTTTCCCTTTGTAAGACTGCTGCCACCAATAGCAGACTTGAATCTGCCAATTGTAATTACAACTCTAGGATTTTATTGTCAAATACATTTCCCAGATAAACAGTTCTTGCCTTTTCAATGATTTTGACTGATGGGCTGAGCGTGGAGTTATCTTTTTTAAAAGCTGGAATGTATGGGGTAATGCAAATTTTCTTGCTTTTTTACAGGCTATACAAAGCCTTTCTACAAATGTATTTTTACTTTTAGTGCTTGTCTCTTATCTGTATGGCTTATTTTATGTGAATCTGCACTGCTTTGCAGCAAATCAGATTCAAGTGTATCATTTGTGAGCTACATACAAAGACAGCCGTAAGAGCATTAATCTGTTCTTTTCAGCACACTAGGTCTCAAGAAGCTCCCACAATCCAACATTAACAAGCTATTTATTTCATTTACCATCTTAATGACTGAAAAAAAGAAAACGATGATTGCTTGTTTGTTAATGAAAGGGTGCTGTGGTTAACCACCGGAAAGACTATTAAGCATCACAAAATTGCCCTTGAAAGTCAACACTTTTAATATCTCATCTGATGTGCCATACTAGCAATGCAAAAGAAAGAAAAAGAGCAATAAAGGTTTCACCTAAATCCCAATTAGATAATTTAATGGATTTGGGGAAGAAAAGAAAAATAAACTAGAAAGGATAAAAATAGAAATATTAAAGCAGATTAGATTATCGAACAGTGAAAGATGACATGGATTGAGTTTTCACCCGTTTATGGTGTTAAGCTAGCTGCCTGTATTTTTGTTTACCTCTCAGCAAACTTGCAGTTTCCTTGCTAGATTAACAGTTATCTTAATAAAAATGGAAAGCAGAAGAAAGATTTCTGAGCTTAGCTTGCCACTCTTGGTATTTTTCTTGCTCTCTGTATCGGGACCCTTGCAGAAGACATTGTATTGAGGAGTTAGTGATCTTGAACAGACCATGTTTTCTCTATTGTTCCTCGTACTAGGTGTCTGAGCATCCCATATGTTAGTATGAGCAGCCACTGTAGGGGAACATGCTGGCATGCCCCACACCAGCCTGTGCTGCACTGGTGGGTGTTATGGCAGAGATAACATCCCAGCCTGTCAGGAAACTTTCTGTTAGCTGAACAGCTTACTAATATGATCTGTAACTTGCAATATGTTTTGGAACAGTAAAGTCTATGTGGATCAGGGGGTACATCATAGTGATTCTGACCAGAAGGCTGTTGCACTTCAAGGAGTTGGAGATCCACATCATAGCTAAACTGAGTACACGCAGACATGTGCTGTGCGGCACAAATCCCTTGGCTGCAAGGTAAACTCATCCAGCTCATCATAACAGAGGAGCCTGCAGGCAGCTCCCACTTGGTACCTGCAATTACATCACCTGCATTGCCTCATCTTTATCTAGAAGTGGAGCAAGAAGTCCTCATGAGAACATCCTTTATGAATAGTCTTCTTGTAAGAAAATTATATGTAGCAGCTCAAAGGATCAGGAGATAGGAACCTCTCTCTTTGGACAGGATCTCTGCAGCCTGCCATGGGAAATCCATCCATGGTCTGTCTGGTAATGCATGAACACGGGGTGCTCAGCATCTGAAGGCATATAAGAATTATTCCCTATATGCAGTCTTCTTCTGTTTCTATCTTATCAAAAAGGTTATTTTATTAAGATATTTGTTGTTGACCCATCTCTCTCTGACACCACACCTCACCCCACAGTGCAGAACAGTCTCTGAGGTCAAAAACTTCCCTTGCGAAGCAGATCACTAGAAGTAGATTACATTTCTGGCTATAGCTTTCACTATATTCTTAAGTGATTACATCCTGTCCCAAAATCTTGCTTAACTTTTAGTTACTCAATTCTCAACTGATGAACTCTGCAATTATCATTAAAAACTTAGTCCTGCAAAGAAAGAGGGCTAAAGGTACAGTATAAACTTACTGTCACAACAGTCTGGAAGATCTGATGGTAAGGAACTGAGGACCAAAGTGGGACTCCCAGGTAAGACTTGCGGTTTTGAAGAAGTTTCTCAGAAGAGTACCAACTCTGATAATTGGCCAGGTGTAACCTCATCTAGATATAGGAAATGCTCAGGCAAGAGAGAGATCTTAAGTGACATCCCTTCCCAGTCTTGCTCCCCATATTTTGTAGTACCTACAGACACTTCTGCCATGTAAAAGTGCCATTGCTGTGCTTACTGTCTTGCAGGTAGAAGCCTACAACCTTGTCTTTCTGCACAACAGAGAATTATTTTCTTCCTTTCTAAATAAAGCCATAGAAGGCCAGAGAATAAGTGGAAAAATATATTTCCCCCACAATCTAGGGTTTGTGCATGAAATTAGAGCTAAGCTGCTTGACAACAACAGGACTAAGATGCTTCTAGAGCTGCAGAGAAATAAATAATTAATTATAAAAATGACTATGGACGTAAGAATGCTCACAGGTTTTCAGTAGTTGGCAGAATTTTGAATATCCAAGTTCTGGACTTAAATAAAATGAAGGTATATAAAACTCAGTTCAGACACCCAAGTCCTTTTGCAGATTTAAACATATACGTATAGAAAGGAAATACCAGATATGTTGAAAGTACTTCAGTAGTTTGTCAACAAATATCAAGGTATCTCTGTATGGATTACAGATCCTGAGAAGCTCCTGCTCACCCATCTTTTATGTGTTGCTTACACTAAAAATAAAAACCTCACAAAGTCTACATGCACTGTTTCTTGTTACTATAAGCTCTATAAACAGTAAGACCTATGATTATGCTCACTGATTTCTCTAAGGAGGCTGAGATTTTAAATACTGCAAAAGCCCATTTATGACAATAAATACCACAATTTAAATATGAAACATCAATATAAATTAGAATATAGGCTGCTCAGGAAGTTTATGAAGTTTATAAACTCTGCCCATTTATTGAAAGAGTTTATGTTCTCTGTAAGCACTTCATTTCATGGCTCAGAACTTTTACAGGGAACTCTGAAAAAACCCATCAGTACTTATTTCTCAGGAACGGTACATAAGAGATGATGTAACCATAACAATACCTGTGGTGCTATACAGACTGTCACCCTGGCCTCCCAATTAGGATTTTTTTTTTTTTTCACCTCAGAGGTACAAGCTTATTTATGTAAAATATACAGAGAAGTGGATGCCAAATTCTCACTTTGCAATGCTCAAGTCTAGGACTGAGTAACAATACAAGCCATTTAACAAAAATCGATGATTCTTGATGAAGTTTGTTACAATTTCAAATTCAGAAACCATTGTAAACCAGCATCCAATCTTATGATTTTCAAAATATTTGCATTTTATACATCAACTTTATTCTGTTCTAAGACTAGCTTTTACAAGAAAGAGGAAAACCTCAGTTATTTTTGGAGAAAATTAAGATTTATTTTTTTTTTTATTTAAACTATTTCAAATGAAAGTTGGTTTCTAGACAGTTGCCCAGTCCAGCAAGCATGTTAGCATATATACATTTGCTCTAGTACTAATTTTATTACCAAAAGTAACATAAGGATATGGAAACAGAAAGAATACTTGGATGATTGCAGAAGGAGAGGGACTGAACAGAAGAAAGTTTAGGTCTTCCTCAAAGTCCTTCCTTAGTACAGCAGCCAGACACAAGAACAGATAAGACTGAAAATTGTAAAGCAATATATGACCTTCCTGTCTCTAACTTGATTATGATTTACAACAGTCTTTACTGATATAAACAAAATAACTATGTACATACTATGTGCAAGACAACATAGTGGTCGGGTTCCCATTCAGTTATAGCAAAATACAAAACCTAAATTAAAAAATACACTATAGATATATTAGATACACATACAATACATGATGATAATAGAATAACAATAGAAACTAAAAGAATACTCAAATAATTTAAGGCATTTAAAACTACTTTGATAAAATAAACAAATTAACCAATAAGTACATTTCCAGCCTCCAGTAAAAACAAGCAAAATATGTGACACTATTTCATTCTTTGTCATTCTTGTGTATGATCTTCCTTTGCAATAAGGGACTGAAGTGTCAAAGCACAATGAGAAATGTGAAGCCCATTGGTAAGGGTAGCTGGGGCAGAGTTTGAAACAAGCAAAAAGAACCTAACATCAAAGCTCAAGACACTTTAATGTTGTTATCTGATAATTTTATTTGATGCTACTGATCTCATCAATTAATTTCTTAGAGGACTGAAACAGTGAACAGAAAACATGAAGGAATCTTTTTTTTCATTGTTCTTTACAACAATACAAACTAGAATATGTGAAATGAGATTATTGGGTATTTAAAAATTTACACACACTTCAGAATTAATCCTAGATTTTTTTTTATTTTTTATTTTTTAATTGGCTTACTGGAATAAGTGATCTATCGTGGACTGTAATGCAAAGGAAGGTACAATTTCTGACTTAGAAAATTCCCAGGGCAGAGTGTTGAAAGTTTAAATATCAGTGTGCATACATTTATTTCTTTTTTTTGTCTTATATATTTTCTTCTAGTCCCTGCTGTCACCATTTCCACAGACAGGAGAGTGGGCTGTGGGACTTTCAGTTCAAACCAATTTGTCCATTTGGTTTTCTACAAATGTGAAAATTTTAGCAAGTATCTTCAATAACAATACAGATAAATTAATCATTTAAATTTTTTTCAGGAGTAGTCATGCTGGTCCTAAGGAAAATTATATGGAAAACATCCCCAAACTGAATTAAACTGATTTTGATGAACAAACATTCACAATAGTTTTATTAACCAGTAAATCTATTTTTACTTTTATGATTTTTTTTTTTTCATTTCTTTGAATAAGATTTGATATAATTCAACAATTATTTCTTGCACAGAAACCATGAGGGAGAGATTTAAAAAAAAACAAAACAAAACAAAGATCAAGGGAATTAACATTTTTTTCCTGCTAGACAGTTTAATACAGAAACATATCACTTTGGTACAAAAGGGACTAACAGTCATGGGAACATCCTCTCCCATGCAAATGTTTAAATTTAATCAGGGTATGACATGACCATTTACTAATCTGGTGAAAAGTTATGAAAAATATTGCACAGATTGTTTCTTACAAAAAAAAAAAACCCTACCAAAAAACCCAAACCAACCTACAATAGAAGAACAGAGACAACATTTATATTTGTTGTCACTGAAAATGAGATATTTCCTTACAATAAGATTTATGCTCTTCGATTCACTGAGGGATAAATAAATAGTACTTCTATGTCCTAGGAAATTCCTTTAAGTGTAATGAGACAGCAGCGTATCTGAAAAGTCCTTGCTCTACCTGTAAGAGATGAATGTCAATACAGGGGAACTCATGACAGCAGATAGGGAAATTCCACCCTCATCACTGAAAGGGTCAGAGACTGGACTGTATGATCCAATAATTAGCTCGGTTTAGGTTTTCCTTATTAGTACATTAAACTATAGGCAACTTTTTTTTTGTTTTCTCTTTCCTTTACCTGTTGCCAGAGTAGATTAATACTAGTAAGATGATGATAACATTCCTGATTTCATTTTGGTTTTACTGGACATATTAACACTCAAAGAAAGAAAAGATTGGAGGTTTACTTAATCAGAAAACCAGAGATAGAGTTAACATTCATTTCTTGTCCAAATCAAAACAATTGTACACTCAAATAACTGCATGGCAGGAGGGTTGCATGATATCCTGAAACATAGCTAAGGAAAGTACCTTTTTTACCAAGTCTTTATGACTTATTTTACCTGTTGTACATATTTATTGTAAAGCACCACTTAGCCATATTCATTACCATAGATAGGACAATTGCTATTGGTCTCAAATCACTTTGTTGGAATAGCATTAGAAAATTCCATTACTTGTTATAACATTTATTGTTACCAATCTGTCTTAAACTTACTCTTCATTACTAAAAAAAAGTAATTGTAGCTTATGACTCTACATTAACAGAAATGTCCCACCTGTAATTTAATTTCTAAACAACAAGGTCAGTATAACCTTTCACATTTAGTTTGTTGTTAACAATACAATTTGCTTATGCCAAGCTAGCTGCCTAAGTTTTCCTACTTACATTTCTGCACAGTTAAAAAACTTGAATATAATCAGCCCTCCCTTATTCTGAGCTTCAATGGATCCTAATGCTTTAAAGTAGCCTTCTGAAGAGTACAAATATTTCACCATTCATTTGCATCAGTGCCAGAGCTACAGGCTACAGTGCATTTCAAACAAGTAAGAGGGTCCCTCCTCCAAAGACCTCACAGCAGGAGATCAAATATTAAGATAAAAGAAAAAACAACAGCAACAGTGGAGCTGATAAAGAGTGAAGCTCAACTCATTGCAGCTATCTTGGGGATTTAAAGCAAATGCACAATCTACGGTTGAGCATCAGTGAAAGTTACAGGATCAAGGAAACAGACAGCTTTGTTAATGGAACTTTGATATTGTGACAGAATTCATGGTGACAAAGGTAAGAAACTCACAGGCAGAGTGCATGAGGCATTGAATAGAGAGAGTGAGTGTCATCTGGGGGATGTATGATGAAGTCGAACTCAAAAAGAGGAATGAGATCATGTAACAGGAAGAGCTGAAGAAACAGAAGTAGGAGGAAAAGTTGAACACCTTCAACAGTCTTTCAAAGATGCCATAGTCTATTTTCAATTAAAATTATCTTCATGAGGTATAAAAACAAAGCTTGACAAAGTTTTTCAAAACAGAGATTTTTTTAATATATTAATAATATTTCTATTTATTTCTCACCTTAAAAAGTAAGAATTGTACCAAGAGGACAATAGTGAAGCTAGGACATCACTAGAGTGAAAAAAAGTGTGACTTGGGAAAAAACAGTCCCATTTAACTACTGAACTCAGAAAAAATACTTTTTTTTAAAAACTGTCAATACTTTGTCTCCAGAACAAAAAACTGGGGAAATTAAGTGAGACACACTGCTTTTACCCAAGAAGTTTTTCAAAGAACGGTACTGGTGTTTCTAAATGCACAAACAGCAAGAAAAATATGAAAACTGTTTTTGAAGGGAAGAAAGCTAACATCAACCACTGCAGTAAGAGACTCCATCAGCTCTACACTTCAGAGTCTTTCATCATGTTAACAGTTCCTTAGTCACATGTTTGAATGCAGGTACCTTTCTGAAATGCCTTAACATTAGTCATAAAATGTAACTCATTTACAGATGCATGTACAGTTTTGGGAGGAATAATTGGCTAAACTATTATACATAGGTCTTTTGACAACCATTTACAACATATACCAAATTAGTTACCATGCTGCCTTTATTTCTCAAGCAATGCCACAATACAACCTCTTGCCTAAAATCAGAATAGGAGTAATTCCTTCCAAAAAATCATAAAGAAAGATGAATTTTCCTTCACAGATTTCAGCAAGAATTTCAAAATGAAACTTTAGTGGAATAATTATAGTATTCTGATGCTGAGCAAACCACTTTTTTGTAAACAAAAATTAAAAAAAAACAAAATGAGAAATAATTGCAAATACTGCAATATCATGATGAAAAGAAATTGTCATAAAGTCTTACCACAACTATAGCAAAGATAGAAACATGAAAGTAACAGAGGTTTTTTTTATTTTCTATTAAGTACACAGTAGATATTAAACCAATAATTCATAATAAACCTAATAGCTAGTCTCAGGAAAGTGGGAAAATAAAACAGCAGGAAATAGGAAATTATGCATGAAATAATACTGTATAAGCCTCCCAGTGCATCTGGATTTTATACTTAGATTATATGTTATGCTGTAGCAGAAACTGTGGGCCTTTGGGCAATTTGCACTAGACCTAACTATGCCTCATCAACTACCATAAGGATGTAAAATTTACCTCTAGTCTATTTTTTTTTTCCTACTGCTTAGCAAGGAAATAGCACTAAAACTGAGTGTTGTGTTGAAAGAGTGTTGTAAAATGCCACTGAAATATTTTTTGTTTGTAAAACAAACAAGCTACATTCCAGCTTCATTGTCGCTGCTCCTGTTGTATATGTGAATCCAAACACTATACCATGCTTTGGCCAGCTGAAGCTACCTACCCTGCACCTCCTTGGCAGAATGAGGTCTGCATGTAGGATTCTGGCTTAAGGACCATTCATTCATTCCATTCCTTGTGTGCTGTGTTGACTTTGGCTGGTTGCCCAACACTAACCCAGCCGCTCTTTGCCCTCAACAGGACTGGAGGATAGAAGATTCTTCCCCCTCCTTCTCTGACCTTGGTGTTCACAGGTTTATTTCCCCCACACACACTCCTCACACTGTCTGTGCAATGCCAATGCATTCAGGTATTGCAGACTTCTCTCTGTTACCTGCTTTAACAGCACTGATTCCCCTTCTAAATATCATCACTCATTTTCATCTTCCATTCTGCCCCCCCCCCAATTATTGTGCTTTAATTCTTCACATTCAAAATGGAGAAGTGTGAAAGGCTTACACCAAGGAAAACCAGCAAATATGTATTCACATCTAAGAATGGAGTGTGGTTATCATTGCAAAAACATGTCATTCAAATGCAACCTCATTTCTTTCATAGAAAAAACAATTTAACTGCCATTTGTACAGTTAGTCCTTTCTGTGTCTAAGGCTTTCCTTTTCAAAGCAGCCTTCAAAATAAAATTTTTTTAAATTTTTAACATATTCTTTTCAAATCTCCACTATTCTTTCATTCAGTTTGTTAAGCATGTTTATAGCAAAGCCAAGTATGTTCCAAGTTAATGTTGTCTTTCATTTTGTCCTGTAAGCAGGACATGACACAATATAAAGCTTATCAGATGGATGAGCCAATGGATTTCAGGAGTCACAGTATCCATATAGCACTGAATTGTTCTGAATTTGTAAGTTATACATGGGTTCCCCAGAATATCATAATTAGAACCCCCAAAGTACAAGAGAGCTATGGCACACGTGCATATTTAAAATCTAAGCTAGCAAAATTGGCTGAGTTTTCAAAAGTAGTGCTTCAAATTTAGAAGTACCTATACACCTTGAGCTGACTCCTTCCCACAATAAGAAAGGCTGATGTTATAAGTCCTGCCCACATACAAACCCCTAACTTTTTGATTATTTCTCCACCAGAAAAATTTCCAAAAGCTTCGCTGAAAGTTTACACAAAACATTCCTTACTGTTCAGTGCCTCAGTGTTTGGATTACACAAACCAGTTTCTCTACTTTTATTTCTATTGCAAAAGGCTGTATGGAATTAGTAAATATTCATCAGGTTTTTGCTCATCAAAATTTGTTTTCTTAATTAAAAGCTTTTATATAATACTTTTTAAAGCAGGTAAATGTCAACAGTTACAAAGCTAAGATACATAAGAGAGAACAAATTTTAAAAGCAGCTTCCGTTATTCAACACGTCTTCAGATAGAGCTAGAGGGTGGACAGTCAGTGGAGAGTTTGAAAGCCTACCTCCTTTAAAGGGTTTGATCATGTCTTGTGGCTCCCAGTGTCTTCTCAATTCCTCTGCTATTGAACAGGCACTCCAAAAGGTTCTTTTCAGGCAATCTTGTGGTTAACATTATTTTACAGATAATCTCTTCTATAGTCCTTTGATAAACTGCCCTCTTTTGCAGTATATTTTTCCTTTAAAACATGGAAACCCAAAAAAGAAAGAACAAAAAAACCCCAACCCAACAGAATAATAAAGTTCTTACTCATCTTCATTGTTTCATCTAAAAATAAAAATGAGTATGAAGTATCAGTTACCTCACTATTGTCTGGACTGAAGTGTGGTGTTGATGGGAAAACACCTCAAGTATTTAGATGACCACATATGCTATGATATGAAGAAAATGAGGTGGTATGTCAAACTACCATAGAAAGTGGCTTAATATTTAAAGGGCAGAACCCAACATCTTCAGTTTCACCAACAGATACATGCAAATTAACAGGGCACTGAACTACTTCTTAACTTACCATCAAAAATATAACACAGTTGGTTTAAACTAATCCAACTTCAATGTGACAAAAGTGTATCAGGGGAAAAAAAAAAGTCTTGCCACACAAAATGATAGGAAGTACCTTGACAATGTTGCTAGCATACTATGATCTTTTATTCTTCCACAAAAATGAGACTTACTTTAAAGTATCTTAAATTATCTTTCCTCTGGGGGTGTGGTAGAAAGAGGGAAGCCTGACTACCGTCCATAGCACATACTCAGACTGTCTAAATACAGAAAAAAATAGATTTAATAAATATATGTATTTATGAATACTGTCTTTCATATTTCCCCGAGAAAGGTCTGGTTAGATACAATGAGATAAAATATAAACATCAGCAATGAAACATTTCCTCTAATTAATCAGAGATTCTTTGACACCTTCCACAGGACAACTGTACAAAGAATGTTTTTGGTTCAAGGAATATTATGTGTTATTTTATTGTCTGTATCTTTGAAAGGGTAAGTAGTTGGAGCTAAATACATGAGGTGGGGTTGTCGTGTTAAAAAACCCCACAGCATTATTCCTAGGTTTTGAAAAATCAAGACTCCCTATTGAGTACTGAAAATTGTTCCCCCTCACACTTCTTGATGTGCCAGCTATAAAATTTCTGACTCTTCAGTTTGTTTTGACCCATTCCCAGATAGAACAGATTTGTCATTTATCAGTTTTCATTTAATTTCCAGACCATTCTGATTACCAATACACATGTTTAGCTTTAAGTACTACCTAGGCTTCCAAGAAAAATAGCAATCTAGAGGGGAAAAAGCTTCTTCTGTACAATTACAGTAACACTTTGGTTTGGACAGCTGAAAATATTAACATCAAGTTGCAGGCTTATGCTGATGGATCAGAGGTCCGTGGACAAACAAGTTAGATAACAGACAGCTTTGGTAAAATAAACATGCTTTTTCCAACAGGTGTATAATATCACAACTGCCGACCTATCAGATGCAAGTAGGAAGCTGAAGAGAGAACAAAAACCAAAACAAAACCAAAACCAAAAAAAAATAAGGTTGTGACAATTTTTTCAGCAGAAATACCTCCAGATAAAAACTCTGTGAAAACCTGAACTAAACCTGTTATCTTTTTACCTCTAATATCTGCATTTGAATCAAATAAGATAAGCAAAAAAAAAAATTGTTTACAGAGACAGCACTAAAGAAAGTATTTTGAAGAATCTTATTATTGCTGCCCACATACGGATCTTCACTAGTGATATTACAACATGAAGAATATGATCAAATGCTGAACCCCACTGACTTGAAGTCAGCCTAGTATATGGTCCAGTATCTTTAGCTAACGATTAAAAACATTGCCCCTTCCTGTTTAACTGTAACTTCAAAAAAAAAATTCTTATCCTTTTAGAAAGTATGTACATAAACTCTCTCAACCAGTCATTTTCTTTTTTAATTTCTGAAAAAGGCTGGACAATGACATTTAGCATGTTGACTTTCCCAAGAAGAAAAGCTATTTTTATATCTTCTTCCCACATTGTAGTACTGCTGCAGCTGGGATCACAACAACACAATTGTAGGGAACAAAAAAAAAGCAAGCATAAATAATGCAAATAGAATACACTCAAGTTTCACAAAGGTTAAAATAAGTTTCATCTATGGATAGAGCTTAAAACTTCAAATCCTTTTCTAACTTCCAAAGCAGTTCCACTTGTATATTTCTTGCATTCACTTAGAACCATTTGGGGACACATTTTCTCTGACATGATTTATGTATACTGAGAGAGAGATGTATAAAAAAAATATATAAATTTTATATATATATATCTTTTTTATATATATAGGTTGTGTGTGTGTGTGTATATATATATATATATATATATATATATATAAATACCCAAACCCCAATCACCCCCACAAAAAAAACCCTAACCAAACCAAAAGCACAACACAACCACTGTATGAAATAAATGTAAAGGACTGGCTTCTACAATTTTCCATATTCACAGATTCTTACTTCAGGTACTACTGTCTTTGGTCCTCCTGCATATACATATTTACAAAATCTCCAGAATGAACTTTTAAGTGTCTGTTAATCAAAGAAAAAAGTGTTTCAATAGCTGGTCAGTTCAGTAGGGCAGTAATAATATTTTAAATACTCTATGCCAACTTGTACTTTGCTCTCTCCCTCCTCCATCTGATTTCTTAACCAAACATCTGTGAAAAATAGGTGAGGTCTGCTGATTAGTCACAGTTAGTTTTTACATCCAGGTAGTACCATTACCGTTGTTTAAGATTAAAGCATATGTTAACTTATGTTATCCAATCACTACATTTTGCCCTCTCTAGTTAACAAATCTAAGTCATGCAGGATGCAGTTTTAAGAGTAGTTCTGCTCAGGCAGTCTTTGTACAAATAGCTACTCCACAATTAGAGACAGTTATTAGCAATTTTGCCCAACTCCTCCTAGGCTGTAGTTAGGTAAAATGAATGAATTCTGCCTTGTTCAAATTAGTTCTTTAAGTTAAAGACTTGGGGGAAAAGCTAAGGTTAAGGGCAACACACATTTCACTTCATTATGCACAGAACAAGCAGCTTTCCTATTGCTGTCTTTGGCGCTTTGAGCAAGATTCACACCATTCCACATTAAACAAAACAATAGATTGCAGTTCAAGTCCTTCTGGTTTCCTGTTGCTAATTAACATTTTAAACAACCTTTTAGAAGCATAAATGGATCAAATTTATAAGAAAGTGTCCTGGAGGTACAAATAGATTTTGCTCCTCTCCTGCTGGTAATCTCTCTCTGTCCTATATATCCTGCAGAAAAACTCACTCCATTTTGAGGGCTACTTCACCTCAAACGTCTGACCCTGTATTGGGTTTCTGTGGCAAGGTCTTGGTAGTGGGGGGGCTACAGGGGTGGCTTCTGTGAGAAGCTGCTAGAAGTATTCCCTGTGTCCGCCGCTGGCCAAGGCCAAGCCAATCAGCAACAGTGGAAGCACCTCTGTGATAACATATTTAAGAAGGGAAAAAACCTGTCTGCGGCTCAGTAGCCGGAGAGAGAAGTGAGAGGATTTGAGAGAAAACAGCCCTGCAGACACCAAGATCAGTGAAGAAGGAGGGGGAGGAGGTGTTCCAGGCACCGGAGCAGAGATTCCCCTGCAGCCCGTGGTGAAGACCATGATGGGGCAGGCTGTCCCCCTGCAGCCCATGGAGGTCCACGGTGGAGCAGATCTCCACCTGTAGCCCGTGGAGGACCCCACGCTGGAGCGGGTGGATGCCCAAAGGGAGGAGGCTGTGATCCCGTGGGAAGCCTGCACCAGATCAGGTTCCTGGCAAGCCATTGCAGACCCGTGGGGGGAGGAGCCCAGCCTAAGCAGGTTTTCTGGCAGAACTTGTGACCCTGCAGGGGACCCAAAGCTGGAGCAGTCTGCTCCTGAGGGACTGCACCCCGTGGAAATTATGGACCCCGCTGGAGCAGTTTGTGGAAACTGTAGCCCGTGGGAAGGACTTGGAGAAGTTCGGGAGGACTGTCTCCCGTGAGAGGGACCCCACACTGGAGCAGGGGAAGAGTCCTCTCCCTAGGGAAGAAGCAGCAGAAGAGACAATGTGTGATGAACTGACCTCAACCCCCATTCCTGTCCCCCTGCGCCACTGGGGGGAGTAGGTAGAGAAGCTGGGAGTGAAGTTGAGCCCAGAAAGAAGGGAAGGGTGGGGGGAAAGGTTTTTAAGATCTAGCAGTTTTTCTCCTCTCCTTCTCTGATTTTGATTGATAATAAATTAATTATTTCTTTCAAGTGGAGTCTGTTTTGCCCATGATGGTAACTGATAAAATGATCTCTCCCTGTCCTTATCTCGACCCACGAGCCCTTTTGATTTACTTTTTCTCTCCTCTGTCTGGTTAGAGGGGAGTGATAGAGTGGCTTTGGTGAGCCCCTGGTGTCCAGCCAGGGTTAAACCACGACAGACCCTCACTGGGGTGCTACTGGGCTGGACGTTTACTTACACCACCACTAAGTTCCCTGCAGTTTTTGGTTTATAAATCTTTGTCTTGCAGCCATGCATTTTTTCCCCCTGCCTCTGTATTGCAGGAAATAGTCATTCATTAGTGTCTAAACAGAAATGAAAAAAAGAAAAATAAAAAAGATACATATAATACAAGTGTCATACAGAAAACACTACTGTATTTCCCCCTGGGAAATACCACATTTACTGGTAACTTTTTCATGCCTCCTCCTCTCTCACACACAGCATCTGAATGTAATTGGGATGACATGACCTGGTTTATTGGCATCTTCCTCCAGCAATTAGTTGCAAAATGGCACAGTATAATTTCATCAGATGCTAAAACAGGGGAACATAAGATCTCACTATGATAGTCTGTGTAAGGAAAGAATACATTTATTCAACACTTGGTAATTTATCGGAAAATTATTTTCTGTGGGAAAGATACCTTTACCTGTTACCAAACAACACTTACAGCCACTTAAGTTTTCAAAAGAAGTTCAGAATGCTGAAATATATCATTACTCATTTAGGTACACCCTAAGACTACATCTAGTTTGATCCAACTTGCAAGAACAAAGAATCATCCTAGATCCCAATCACGCAATGACCTCCCTTTGTGGATCTATATACATGCAGGAATTTGTTGATATAGATTTAAAATATTTGCTTGCATCTCTACTTCATGTTCCAAACAGAAGACTCCTGTGACTACCAAAATCAAGATAGAGCTTCTGGATATAACTACTTAGTTTAAAATCAGAAAGGAAAGAAACACTGATAGTTTTATTAAAAGCAGATACTCACAAAAAAAAACCCCACTCTGTAAGTTTTAAGATACTTATATAAATGTTCATGCAAGATATTTCCAAATGTCCACAGCCACCACTCCCCCCCCCCCTTTTTTTTTTTTTTTCCCCCAGAAAAGTATACAAGACAAAGTCTACTGCATGACTTCTACCACTTAGGCTGGCCTCTTGCCCAGGAAGGCAGACACCATAAACTGAAAAACTTTATGGAGCACTGGACCTCTACTGTCTCAACATTTGCTTTTCACTAGATATTCTAGGAAAGTTGCACAGAAAGGTTGCTCGATGAAGCACACTCTCAGCACTTTAATGAGTTGTGCTCTCTTCTGATGTAAGAGGGCACTTCAAGTATGCTAACTTCAGGTCTTTTGGGTGACAACAAACAGGAGTTTTGGTCTTTTCAGCCAGATAATAACCCTCAGTATTTAAGACCCTTCACTTGTTTGGCTAAAAGTACATTTCAAAAGTTCCTCTACCTTTACAAAAAAAAAAAAAAAAAAAAAAAAAAAAAAAAAAAAGAGTTACAGATATACACAACAAAGGAAAAAAATAAGAAAAAAAATCTTCTTATTCAGCTATAAAGCTTGTCTTTCAGTTAAACAATAAGAGTACTATATTATATAGCTTTAGATATAACCCATCTTCCTTACTTCTCATTAGGTCTCATTAAACATTAATTTCAATGCTGTTTTACCTTCTCAAAAAATATTTTCATAATCTTGTGCTTATATATTTTGCTTGATCTGTTCACTTCTGTTCTTTTTAAGATGAAATAGCAGTACTTTCTCTCCTTGGTATTAATATTCTCCTACTAAGCAAGAGAATACACGTGGTTCATTGCCTGCAGCTGGGGGAGATTGGACTACATAACCAGCAGATCCCTGTAGTCCAATGTTCTGTTTGTCACTGAACATATCATTAGCTCAATTGCAAGGAAAGTTTACAAATGTATGTTGGTAAATTTGTTGCTCACTGGACAAAAAAACCCTGAAGACTAATATATTTCACCAGGACAAAGATTTTTTTCCTTGAAATCCAAGAGTAACAACAATATTTCACTTGACTTCGTTTCAACATTATACCACAATAATATATATACATCTTGACGAGGTTCCTAAAGGATAGAGAGATGAGGGGTTTACTTAGTTCAAGACTGCGTTACTCTAAAATGGGTCTAACCCTGATGTAGTCTGGATTACCACGTCAAGCCACAATCTTAAATAATGTTCAGAAGAGACTACCAACTGTCAAGAAATCCCTGAAGCAAATTGTTTACCATTCCCTTGCCCATTATAAATGCTTCAGACTTGGAAATGAATATGGTAACAATTTCATTCTTCACAAGTAGATGTCCTTAAAAATTAGGGTTTCATAGTCTTGCCACATGAATATGGTAAACAAAAACAAGATAAACACATTAGTGTCCTGCTCCTCCCCTCCCACCCCCCCATTTTTTTTGACCAGTTTTATTCAAGATATAGACATTTTAAGCTCCACACCTTTATCTCCTGTTTCACCTCTCCAAAATTTCATAACATTAGTGTCTGGTAATATAAAATGTTTTGCACAGGCACCAGGGATACCTTGCATAATGAGGCAGTGATTTAAAATAAAGGCTGCCAAAAAAGCTACAAAAATTGCAGAAAAATCTCCAAATAAGCATTCTCAGGAGAACAGGAGAGCAATGAGCTCTGGGAGTTGAAGTTTAAATCTGACAGAGGTCAGAAATAAAACAATTTAGTTATGCCTGATTATCATAGGTCCCTTATTACAGCCTACCATGTAAAACATGCCTATCTTGGCTGTGATCAGGCATGCTATTGAATCCAGAAAGAGCGAGCTCTAGAATACTCTGGGATTTTTTGTTCTTATGAGTCTCACATCTACAACTGCTCAAAATGCCCTAAATGCACCTTAGAAAAAGCACCATCTGGCTATTACTGGCTGCAAATTACCAGCTGTAAAATATTACTATATTAAGAATGTCAGCCAAAACAACAACTGACCTTTCATGCAATGGAAATCAGTGTATAAATCTAGCAAGATTTTTAGCCAGATTTCAACTTACAAACAAAACTCATACTAATTTTCTCAGAAGGGTGTATTTTCTTCAACACTTGCAGGAAAAGATACATGTCTTTATGGAGAACCACTAAAAGAGTGATTTTTTGAAAGCTATTTTTTTTTTAATTTTAAAATAAGGTCCAAAAGACAGATAATTCCTTTGCTAGCTCCTTGCACAGGAAGAGACTTCTCCTTTAATAGCACAGCATCAGTTATTTTCTGACAAGTTTTAACTCCCATGTTTTCTCATCATTACTGAAACTTAGTGGAGAGTTTGTCTTCTATGATAAGGTCACCCATCTAGTGGATGAAAGGAAGGCGGTGGATGTAGTTTTTCTGGATTTTAGTAAGGCTTTTGATATTATTCCTCACATCATCCTTCTGGAAAAGTTTTCCAAATACAAGATGCGTGCATTCACAGTGCACTGGGTTGAAGAACTGGATGAAGGGCAGAGCTCAAAGGCTTGTAATGAATGGGCTACATCTGCCTGGTGACTGCTCACCAGTGGAGTTCCTCAGGGTTCATTTCTAGGGCCAGTTCTGTTCAAGATATTTATCAAGGATCTGGATGCAGGAGTTGAATGCACCATTAACAAGTTTGCTGATGACACCAAACTGGGAGGTGCTGTTTACTCCCCTAAGGGACTAGATGCCTTGCAGAGGGATCTAGATAGATTGGAGAACTGGGTTATGATTAATGGTATGAAATTTAACAAGTCAAAGTGTCTTATTCTGCACTTAGGATGGAGTAAAGCAGAGCACAAGTCTATAGGGGAGAGGAGTGGCTAAATGGAGAGAGGCTAAATTGGGAGAAGAGTGGCTGGAGAGCAGCCCTGCAGAAGGAATCTAGGGGTTCTGGTTGACAGCAGGCTCAGTATGAGTCAGCAGTGTGCCCTGGCAGCCAAGAGGACAAAACACTTCCTGGGGTGCATCAAACAGAGTATAACCAGCCCATCAAAAGAGGTGATTATCCCACAGCATTCAGCATTGGTGTGGCCTCACCTTCAATACTGTATGCAGTTCTGGGCCCCACAGTTTAAGAAGGATGTGAAGGTCCTTGAATGCATCCACAGGAGGGCAACAAAGCTGGTGAAAGGGCTGGAAGGAATGTCCTGTGAGGAGCAGCTAAGCACTTTGTGCTTGTCTAGTTTGGAGAAAAGGAGCCTGAGGGGTGACCTCATTGCTCTCTACTGGTTCCTGAGGAGGAGAAGTGGAGAGGGAGGGGCTGAGCTCTTCTCCCTGGTATCCAGTGATAGGACACATGGGAATGGCTCAAAGCTGTGCTGGACTGGAAATTAGGAAGCATTTCTTTACCAAGAGGGTGGTCAAACACTTGAACAAGCTTCCAGAGAGGTGGTCAATGTCCCAGGCCTGTCAGTTTTTAGGAAGCATTTGGACAACACCCTTAATAACACACTTGAACTTTTGGTCAGCCCTGAATTGGTCAAGCAGTTGGACTAGATGACTGTTGTAGGTCACTTCCAACTGAAATAGTCTATTCTATTCTACCACACATTTGAAGATAAATACTGGATTGTAATTTAGAGCATTTTCTCAATAGTCTTCCTTCCATATAATGTTTCTTTCCAGAGAACTCTACAGATTCATCCTTCAACAAGAACTGTAAATGCTCCGATTATAATTTTGGGGGGGTGGAGAGGGGCTGCTGTTTTTTTGTCCAATTTCTCCATTCCTCTCTTATTTCACACAAGTATAGATAAAAAACTTTGGGGGAAAATTGTTGTAAATACTAATATGATTTCCTATGGCAGGAAGAACTAGTATACACAAAAGCTTGCTCTTTTCTGGCTATCTTAGCTGGTCTAAGAGAAGATAAAATCTTTCCCTTCAAACTTTGCCATACTATATCTCTCAGACCTTGACAAATAAAGCAACATTAATATGACATAGATGCAAGAAAAAAAGTGATACTGTGCAGCAGCTTAGTAGAATAGCAGATGGGGAAACTCTTGAAGATTTGTCACAATGGAGAGGATATGAACAGTTGTTTAGGATGTTTTGACAAAACTTTTATAAGACTGTTTATCGACTATGAGATTAGTTCTCCCATGTGTTGTTCTTCATAGGTAGAGTATTATGAAAAATAGTTAAAAAAATTGAAAAACTATGATGTTGAATTAACAAACTTAAATGATTAAAAAACCATGTTAGACTGCACATTTCCCTCTCTGTTCCATAAGTGTTAATTAACAATAAATATTAGTGAAATATCACAAAGATTATTAATCCAGAGAAGCAGCTTAGTATTGAGGGCTTAGTATACAACTGAGTAGCCACTCATTAAATCAACTGCAATAACTGGAAGGTAGGTATGCTCTTTGCCCAAGGAAGTGTACAAATGATCTTTATTCAGATTTAAATAAGTACATTCAGAATCGACTAGGAACATGCAGCTAATCATTATGGTTCAGATAACAAATGGGAACTCATTTTACGCTGTGATAAAACAATTGTCAGGATGAGCCCACATTTCGTGCTGGTGTTTCTAAACCTGAAATTGTAACACTACCAGCATGACTTTTAGTTCCAATGTAACAACCGTGTTCTACCACCTCATCATCCAAGATATGAAAAAACAACATTGCAAAGTTTGGACTTCTGCCACTGCATAATGAGACTACCATCAGACTTCAGTTGCTTCCTAACAATACACTTTATCTGAATGTAATCAAAAACAAAGTAAACAAGGGTACATCATAGTAAGCATCTAGCCCAGCTTCTGTCTCCAAAATGGACATACTATTTTAGGAAGATCACTCAGGCCTGGCAACTTTCTGTCATCCCTTCCATTCCCACAAACCACACCAATATTCAGCACTGTTGTAGGTGTAGAAGACAGCAAACTGAACAAAACACTTCACAGAACTGTCAATCTAAAAAATCTCCTTGATGTGTTATAACTTCCAGTTTTGAGTTTGGCACCATTTAGACATGATTTAGATTCCCCTGAGTTAAATTGCCCACATTAATTATCTACATGGAAGCTCATCTGCTGCTTTTTTCCTCACTTTTAGAAGGTTCTTTTAGACTTCCTTGCTATTAGCACAGTTTTCAGCTTACTTCAGAGGTTACTGTCTGTCATCTTCAAGCTTGGAAGTTTCACAGTTCATTCTGTTTTCTAGGTCACTACTGAAGTTAAATAAAACCAGTTCTATCACCAGAAGGACTCCACTGCTGTCCTGTCCTGCCTCCCCTCCCTCATCCTGAGAGGTGATTGCTAAGCCCTACCTTTCCTCTCCTTTAACCAGCTTTCAGTACAAGAAAGGCCTTCCCCCAAAGCCACGTGTGGAGGGTATGATGTTTAACATCAAATTTACTTGAAGGTATTTAATGTTACATGGGGTTTCTGATTTAGCAGAGTGACACAAAATATACTGAAAACGGAGTACACATGGAAGTTACACTTAGCAAAATATAGCAATTGCAATATACAGTTCAATCACAATACCAATGTGATTCCCGTTATCAGACTTGACTCTAAGATATGTTTACTGTTACGATGCTGGACATCGTGAATGACCAGGAAGGAATATGTGGGTTGAAATCAGCTCAATACTGTTGCTCTCTTCAAATTCTTTTGTTAGTTTTTATACTCTGTCTTGGGCTGAGCCACATATTCACTCTCCCCATTCTGGTCTGGTTAACTCAGGGAGACATTAGTACCTCCAGTTAACCCACTCAACTGTTGTTCATCTAAAACAAAAGCCATCCTCTGCTCCCTTTTGAGTGAAGAAAGAAGCCAACTTTTTACATCACTCTCTGGGTTTCATGGGCGCATCACCCTTGCCCAACTCCACTGAGCGTTCTTCTATCATAGAAGTTTATTCATTGAGTCACATTCCACCCCTAGGAGTTTAGTCAGTCACAACACGGTACTCTTCTTTATATCCACTGGATTCCCTTTACCCCCATTAGAGTTACACAGCTCCTTAGCAAGGCATGTCCCCCATCTACAGAAACCACGCTGACTCCCAGACAACATTTGTCCATGTGCACAAATTTGTTATTACAGATTCTGCCATCTTACCAAAGATATACACAAGCCTCATTGTTCTGTAGCTGACAAGATGTCCTCTAGAGTCCTTCTGCAGAGAGGATTGCAGTGACAATATTCCATTCCTGCAGTATAGTGGCTATTTTTTAATTCCTTAAGTTGAACCTCCAGCCTTCTGTGCAACTTTTCTATCAGATCTAATATAACAATTATATTTACTTCAAATTAAGCTAGCTTCTCTGTTCTGTCTGTTAGAAAGGATGGGTCACTGGAAATGTCTTCAATAACTACAGCAGCAAAGGGCAGTGTAAAGAATTCACCTTACTTCTTCACTGCACCTCTGGCTCTTTTGTCGTCAAGCAACGCCAACAGCTACCTGTCTGGTTCCCTGGTTTTCAAGTATTTAAGGAACTTCTTCATATGAGCTCAAGCATGGCACCTGCCATATTTTGTGGGCTTTCCTGTGGGAATTTTATTCCCACCACCTTTTTTTTTTTTTTTTAAATGTTGACCTTTCAGTTTTATTTGTTTTCTGTTTGAACTGCAGCTTACTTCGTCTTCTAATAAAAGGGATTTTTAACAACTTCCAGACTGCTTACATTTTCTTGCACTGCTTGTTTTTAGGGGGTGGTTGTTTTTGTTTTTTTCTCCAAAGTTTCTCATTTGCATATAGTTTCAAGTCTTAACACTGAATATGCATGCACTGGATTTGTTTTGCCCGTTTCCTCCTGCTATAACATTAAACCTAATTGTACTATGGTAACTATCACTAAGCACCTCAGAACTGGGTGTGGAAGAGCGCTCAATTTAAACCAGAATGGCATATTTTCTTGTTGTTCCATGTAGGTTGTCTCAGAAACAACCAAATATTGCATCTAAAAATGGAATTGACCTGTATGTGGTTGAAATTTCCCACTATTGCTACTTGTCTTAAAATGACAATTTGACTGATTTTGTTTAACACTGTGTTTATCATCTTACCTAATTATGGTATGAACAGTAAAATCAATACAATCTTATTATTAGAATCTGGGAATTCTACCCACAAGGATTCCATAGTACTTCTGTCTTCCTTTAAATCTTGTCTCTTTTTTTTTCCTCCACACACAGACAGAGCCACTCCTTTCACCCTCCCATCAATGTAAACTACATTAATTCCTGTAAAGCCAGTATCTTGGTAACTTCACATCCCATTGAATTTCCTCCTTCAGAAATGCCTGTTTGCAGGTGTCACTTAATGCCATATGTTCTAACTCTCCTATCTTAATTTTCAGAATTTAGGCTGGTGTAAAAATACTTCAAAGCTTTTACACTCACTCCATCATGTAATAACGCACAGAAAAACCAATTGGCATTTGGCATTATGGGTGAGCTAATTTACCTCCTTTATTTTTTGTGTGCTGTTTATTTCACTCAAACTTTTCAGGAGTGCATTGGACATTCTTCACATCAGTTTAAGCCAAGTGATCTTCTGTGCCTCTAAGCTTTCCCCCAATTTCTAAGTTTCAATATTCCTCTGTAACCTTTCTAATTCAGTGCCATCAGCCTGACTCCATTATGATTAAGACATAGCCCATCCTTCCTATACAGTTTCCTCTAGTCCGGAAAGTTTCCTCAATTCCTAATAGAACTAAATCTCACCTTTATATCATGTGCTCATCTTCATATCATTTGCCTCATCCACACACTGAGACTTCAAATCTCTGCTTGGCACTTGAAATAAAAACCACGGATGATCTTATGGAGGTCCTGGACCCTGGTCTCTGCTAAGGAGCTAAGTTAAACTCCTAAACACCTTTCCTACATCTTTGTGATGCCTACGTTGCTGGTACCAACACAGATCATAATTAGTGTCAGTGTCTATTCAGAAGGGTGGGGGAACATTCTCATGTCCATTACTTTTGTGCCTACCACATAAGTTACCATTGCAGTCCTACTGAATGTCAAAAAAGCCCATGTACCTATGCATCACTGAATTTCCCCTTACTACCACCTGTTTATTCCTACTCGTGACTACACCTCTGCTGTATCTGCAGTACAAGAGGACACTGATCTCAGCTGGAGCATGAATTTAATCCAAAAGACTCCTGGCTAGTAGAGTGCTCTCCATCTTGGAGACTTGGTCCTTTTCTTTAGCACAGGGACTTCTGTAACAGGGGTGAAGCTATCCTGCAACTTTCTTGTCAGGCACCTGAAAGAGCCTCTGTTTTCCTGATGTGCTTAAATTCAGCAATTCCCAACTAAAGAGCACAAGCCTGTTCACTTGGTACTGGGGATCTCCCTACATTGTGTAGGCAAATACAAAATCTTCCCCTTGGATCAGTCATTATACATGCAGCACTTTGTAACAAAATGGATAAGCCCTGCTCTGCTGGGGGTCTTCTGCCTGGTTATTAGCTCATATAAATTTGCACATGTAGTAGGTTATCTGAAGCTGGTCTAGCTATGCCAGTAATCAGATCACAAAGAATGTGCCTACAACACCTTTGTCCTGGGCCTGATCCAGAGCTTTAACCTGTAAGCATCCTTACCTGCTGCTGCAGTGTGCAAATTATCAAGCAGCCATGAACAGCATCTCAGCTGGAGATGGCAACTGACAACACAGTAGCAATAAGAAACAGCTTGTTCAGTCATCCATCAGTTGTATCTGACTGGGTGAACACTTGTCTACTCCAGCAGCCATTTACTTACAATTCATTGAAAGCATCTGTAGCAGTGATTTTTATGGAAAAGGACTAGCTGCAAATTATAGCAGAGACTGTTCAAGAAGCTACTCCTGCTCAGATGTTTCTTATTGCACTCAGGAATCCATTTCTGCCTCCCAGTCCAATGTTTCACATGGCACAACATGCTGAATGAAAAAAAAGAGACCTCAAGAACATTGGGGAGGACACACTTTCTCAGTTTTTAGGGTTTTATGAAGAATGAAATTTAGCACAGCCCGGGCTTGCTGGCTTAACAGTACAGCTACGCAGTGATTTAGCTACACAGACATGCCTCAGAAAATTCAATAATTAGTACAAGTCAGTCCCTGAAGCTTTCTTTCAAGAAAGAGACAAATAGGTTTTTGCCTCCAGAACTCCACAGATTAAGTTATCCTGTTATTTCCAAAAGGTAGCTTTAAGTAGAATACTTCAGTAGTCTAGAAGAAATTTTATAAAAAGTCTGGGGCAGATATGATGACATCTGTGTTCTGATTCTCCACAGAAAGCTTGTGAAGGAGTTGGCTAAAATAGAAGTACAGTGGGGATAGAAAGGGGAATTAATTAACATTTAAGATTTCAAAGCCAATTCATGAGTTTGAAACAAATGTACTTTCCACTCTATTCTTCTATTCTCCATCTTATTTCATTGCTTTGGTGACTTAAAAAAGGAAAAGAAAAAACATACAGAAATTTTATTAAAGTTATCTGAACTAACTTTGTTAAAATTTTCTTCCACTAAAAGCCTGGCTTCAGTAGTAAAAAGAAGTTTTTAAGCAAATCAACAGATTTGATAGTCCTTCTATTAACCTACCCAAAACCAAATTTTAAAGGGTTTGAGAAAAATTCCTTTGAAAAGATATATTTAAAAAAACAAACAAAAACATGCTGATCATTGTATTTTTGTTACTACATACAAGAGAATGAGAAACCAACACAAAACAATAATTTTAAACAGCCAAGTAGTATATCGATCCTTATAAATGCCCTTTATTTTGTAGGTCAGTTTCATGATCTCTTCCTGTTGTGAGTAGCCATTGCTGGGACAAATATAGATGGATATAATTTTTGAACCACCTGAGTGCTCTACAGCTTCTACCAAAAATAAAAATAAACAAAAGCAATTGATTATGTACTCCCTTTTCCGTTTTGCTCTAAAAGACCTAACCAGTTACTATAGTATCCTGACTTAACAAAGAGAATGGGCACTACATTTTGCTTTAATAACTAGATCCTATTGCGGAGATGCTTAAAAGGTAAATCAGGATTTTGCATAACTGTGGGACACATAAATGCAGAATATCAGGAATAACCTATACAGCACCTACATTCAAAAGGCCTAGAAAAAAAGACAGCATTGTAGTACCAAGAACTGGGCACTATAGCAGATATTAAACATGGGACCTGTAAGAAACACATGCAAACACTCTGATCTTTTTTTCATGTTACTGACTCTTTTCTCGTTGCCATATCTTTATTTGTTGTGTCTTCCCGACATTTGTTCCTACTTACAGACTATTAACAAAACCAGGGCAGGAAATCATAGTAAAGTGAAAGTTCCCTCTCTTCTTCACAGCCCTAGTTCTTACCCCATTCACTGTAGCTTGGTTTTCTGAGCACAGCTGACTAAATGCCAACTGACTTGATTTTCTCAGTTGCCAGGATCCAGAAACTACTGTACACCCACCTTTTATCTTCTTTCTCCATTTCATATTTACCACTTTTTCCTCATTCAAGGCTGCTGTAGCTACTGTTACTATTATACTTCTCATTTTGACTATTTCTCTGCTATGCCTTTCTGTTCTAAGATAGCTAATGTCTCCCAGTTTTTCCACTGGAATAGAAAACTGCAAAAACAGAGAACAGCAGTTGCTATTATATGTGTGTTAAAGACAACAAACAGCAACCACAAATGCCATCTTTTACCCCATTTAAATTTTGTAAGTAGAAACAGAAAAATATCAGTGTGGTTATGGAAAATTCCCATACTATTGGCAGAAAGACATCTCTGATATGAGTCAAAATTATCATCTTGTCCCTATATGAATTCTTTCAGTTACAGTATAATTAGCACAATTTTTGTTTTTTCTTCTTTGTAAGTGGGACAAAAAAAATGTTTTCTAACGTAAGGGATATGTTTCCTAAAGTAAAGAAATATGATTTTGTTTTTAATTAAAACATCATCTGTAACATTAAAACCTTTTTCAGGTTTAAAAAATAATTAAGATCAGAACATATTGCAAACCAAGTATCTCCTTTAATATTACTTAAGAGATAAAACAGAGATGAAAGTTGAAACAAAACTTTTGAAAGAGAACAAAGCAATAAGTGCTCTGAGTCTTCAACACTACCTGCAGACTGAAAGCTTGCAGAAAGGAATAAGCTTAGAAAGAACACTAGGAATGCAGTTTCTGCTAGACAGGAATAGGAAGCCACTAATAAGTATTGGATTTGCCAGTGATAGACAGGTTTCTATTAAATTCCCTTTTAGGAAATAACCAATTCTAAGCTTACCCTAAAATTAAAAGCCCTGTCTGAACTGGAGGGGGAAAAAGACTAAAGCACACTATGTGGGGTAACAAAATGAGGAGGACTGGCTAGGGTTAGGTTATTCAGTTATTTTGGGGTTTTTTTCAGTTGGGAGTTTCTGGTTTTTTTGTTGTGGTGTGTGGTTTTTTTTTTTTGTTTTGTTTTTTTTTTTTTTTTTTTTTAAAAACTATCATATGCTTGAGTCAGTGACACAGCTGGAAGCCAAAAATCTCCCCAGTCAAGAGTCTTTGTTCCCTTTCTGGCCAGCAGGCACTATAGCCTCATAGCCTCATTAAGGCATAACACATACCAATTCTCTAAGCCATAATCTATTGCTATAAAGTAGTAAATTAAAAAAGACAGTATTGTTCCCATTTTGATCATGCCTGCAAACAAATCCAACCCAACACATGTTTGTATCAAGAGAATACTACATCCCAAGCAAATTCTTGCAAAGCTATAGTTATGTAAAAAGCCTCAATACATTTAATGTTAGGGATTATAATTTTATTTTAAGATTAAATTTGAACACTTTATTATTATAATTATATATAATTTTATAATGTAATTATATACAATTATCATAATTATTTATAATAATTAAATAATATCTCCCCTCTTCCAATTTGCCCTCTTCTCTTGAGTTGCATAAATATGTATCTATTTAAAACTGAAATACCTAATGGGAGCAATTAAAATTTCAACAAATCAAACATTTAGCAAAAAATACAAAACAGCAATCAAAAATTAAGCAACCAACCTCCTCTCTACCCCTTTTTTATATAGTTTCCTTCTAAATTCAATAGCAAAGCCTGGGACACATGCAGAAAATCAATTAATTTGCTGCTGCCTCTTTGCAGGGATTCATTAGCTGGCAAAGGAAAAATAGCAGCAGGTATAGGACATACAATTTCTGCCTGAATCTCTAACCAGAGGAATTTGAGCTGACAAAGAAAAATAGACTTCTAGCTGGGTTTTTCTATTGTTTTCTATTCTTGCCTAGTTAACTTTAGTAATAGCTAACCAATAGGAAAACAAAACGGCAGGAAAGGGTATTCCTGTGAGTCAAATCAATCTCTATGGAAGCAGTAGCCACTGCCTGCCCCAATCCTAGGCACCAGAATGATCAGGGACTGAAATATAAAACATCAAATTTAAAAGTCCAATCCAAGCTATACAGCATATCCAAAAGGTTAGTCATGTCTAATCTCTTCTGTTATTGAAGCATGAGTAATATCCTGATATCAGAGTAACTTTCATAAACATAGATTCTGATTATTAAGCTTCATCGTTTAAACACAATTTTCAAGCCAACCTCAGGTTATTGCAACTCTTAAAATAACTGAAGAACCCTGCAAAACTTACAAACAAATGAATCTGAGTGCCCTTCACAATTCAGTCACCTCCCTCAATGACTCCCATATAGCTGAAGTCTCCTGTGTCTTTTGTTTGAAACCTGGTATAAAAAGTTTCCATTTTGGAATATGAGATTAGTGTTCAAAGTTGAGTTTTTAATTGAGTAGCAAGGAAGAATGAAAAGAAAAAACAAAACCATCTCAGAATTATCATATTAAAACACAGGATGTGTTATCATTTTACCTTTGGATTGACAGTAATAGGAAATGAAAAAAAACCAAACTGTTTTCTTAGCAGAAGTAAAAAAATCTGAGTGGGTGCATAAGAGGAAATTAAAAAAAAAAAATCAGAATTAAGAACAATTCACAATTAGCAAAGGCTAACTCAAAATCACATTCTACCAAAACTGCTCAAAACTGTAGTTACATTGACATAAGGGATATTCACACTGGTAGCAAGGAAAGGGTTTTCAAGATGCTATGAGGATATCTTCCCTGCTCCAGGAAAGGGAAAGGTCTTGGCTAGGAGAAACTGAGACAACATATGCCAAATATCCTGCTTTGCTATCCAGCAAGCAGCAGCTGACGCTATCTTTTCCAAGTTCTCCTCTTTCTTTCACACACACAAATGACAGATTACATGGTATTTAGAATTTAATCTGAATCCAGATGCAGAGTTTAGCTTCTTTTCTTCCTTGCCTCTAAGCATATTTAATATTGTGGGGCGTATGGAACAGAGTGACCAACTATTAGTCAACCTATAGTGATAGGTATCTTCTGGCAGCTCACTATTTCAACTCTATTTCAATTCCTTGGTTGTTTTCACATAAAAGAAAGTACTTTACTAATCTTGTGTTTGGAAGTCCAGGAAGGATATTTGAACTAAAGCTGCTATTGATTTGAATTCAAAAGTTTAGAAAACTGCACAGAACTAATAGAAAGAAGTACAGCCTCTTAGATGAGAACAGCTGAAGAAGAAACCAGTAATTCTCTATATACCCACCACGAGGATGCTGTTGTACTTCGTCTATAGTAAGGACTTAATGACACTGGATAGGTAGCATCGGTTAAAATCTTCACTGAAACAATCCACTTGTTATTTCTGGTTGGCCTAAACGAGTTAGAAACTACTTCTTGCGTTACTTTTGTCTTCTACAGTTAGTTTCATTCTGGTGCCAATATCTGCATTTCTCTGCTTCCAATAAATATAGATAGCATGCTACCTGTCCTCTTAATGAAGTTCACTAGACAATATTTGTATCCCATTTTCAGTTTGTTTTTTAACTGTGCTAATGTTTCCGTTGTTGTGGTGGTGAAAATTTCCTGTTGGCAGTGTGCCTCAGAAAAGGTATTTTTGAAGCTTAAGCAAAAAATCAGTCAGTCATGCCTAAGAATGGAAATGGGTGCAACTATTTATTTTTCTCATTTAGAAAAAAAATCTGTTCAAGTGTGCAGCTGATAGTCTTTAGCATCTCTGCACATCTGTGCATAATATAAAAATCTATCCAATGGAAAAATAAAAAGAACCCAACAACACTAGCTCTGATATTATCATAGACTGTATCGTAATGTATACACATAACAGGAGAGAATTATAATTATTTGCATAATGCAACATCACTTTTAATATTTTTCTGGCCTTTTACTGCTGGGCTCAGCAACTTTACTGTTCTTTTGCATACTATTTATTTCTAGTAATTACCCCTTGCTACAAAAACGTTAGGCTTTTGGGTTTGTTCCATTTGGATTGAAAACTGTGAAAAAAAAAATTAACAGGGTTATTCTCAGAGCAATTCATTTATTTACTGACACATACTCAAAGTCCCATTTCTCTCAACAGCAGTATAAACATGCAGAATGAATGCACTCACAAGGCTCCCATGTCAACCTTTTCCTCCTTCAGCTAGGTACAGTTTTCTGCCTCGTCATCTGTTTCTTTAAAAAAAAAAATCCATAATCCTCCATTCTCTTTCACTTTCCATATAGTTTGTTATGTTAAAAATAACTCTCTGGTCACTTTATGCTATATATATACACACCCAGTTGTTGAAACTGGCAGCTCACAATTCATAGACTTATAAAGTTCCACATAAGCAATTTAAAAACCAGCTGGAAATTCTAAAGTGTTTAGCTGAAAATGCATGTATTTTCTCTGGACACACAATAAGTCCACTTTGAAAATGGTGTCCTTTACGATGTCTCAGGCTAAGCCTTGAAATTAACCTGTTGTTTTGAAAAGAACTTACCTGCATATAATAGCCTTAAAGTCTTTGTAACAGTACTAATGCCACTACAGTTTTGGAAATTTAGAATGCAGTGAGTTAGAGCAGTGGAAGACCCAGAAAAACTGATTATTAATCTAGAAAAGTTTCTCAGGAATCATGTGTCCTTTCCTTTGTGGGAGGCATACATGCAGATTAACGAGAAAATATGTTTTGCCATCTCAGACAGGACCAGGGAGCAGAATAATGGTTTAAGTGAGCATCAGATGTATTTTTGAAAGGAAAGATGAGAAGTGAATAGGTACTTCAGGATGCAGAAGCAAGAGATTTAGTGACAAGTTCAAGTTTGCCAAATTCAGTTCATGACCTTGCCTGAAGAATAAAATGGGAAATAACACTTAAGCTACTTGAAAAATTCTGGTTTCCCTGATAAATCACACATCTAGACAAATACCCAATTAAACAATTCATTGAAATACAATATGTGTCTCTGTTCTTTCTATTGCTCTAATATTTCATTTTATAGTCTCAGTAACATTTTCAGGTGTGTGGTTACTGCAGAAGGATTACACATTTAATCTAAAGTCATAACTGAAAACTCATCACTGGGAACCAAGGCCAGGAACACTTCTGACTGCCAGGGAGCGGGACAGAGCTTGGATTCTTCAGAGCCTCTAGCAGTACGCATAGAGGTCACTTTTCTTACAAAGGGAATAGTGAACAAAGATTCACAATTAGAGCCATCTTGGTAACAAGCTTTATTTCCAAACACTCTCGTCACCTACCCGTCTGGATTATAAAACCATAATCACTTCTCTATATTATTTTTCACTGTTTGTTCCTGGTGGCAACGTCTCTGCAGTTTGGAAGACTATAGGCATAGAAGAAGGCTCGAGAATGTTATTTGGTACGTCCCACTCTCTCTATATATTGTCTGCCCATAAATCATCTGTGCTTCATTGCTGCATGACCACCTGATGGCAGCTGGAATTTAGGTACCACATATTGCTCATGACATCAGCCCCCTTAAAAAGAATCATTCAGCCAACTTGTCTCAACTACATCTACTACGTAATGTCTCTGCAAGACACCATACCTGGTGGCAGACTTGGCAGAGCACATACAGCTGTACCTAGTCCACCTACAAAGAAATCCAAAGCCATGCTGTGGAACAGAACCAACTCAGGTTTGCTTGCTTGCTTCCTGACACAGCTTGTTTCTTGTATTGAAGCCTGTGGATGCAGGCAAGCAGGCTGAACATCACATAAAGTTCAGCCATAGCACAAGTTGTTCTGGAAATTTTAACTGTAACACAGAGGGTGAACAAGTATAGAACAAGCACAGTGAGAATAAGAGAGGAGAAAAAACAGCAAGAAGGGAAAAAAGGTTGGAAATATACATATTCTCATACATGCAGGAACAGAATAGAAGAATGAAGAGGTATTCAAAATACATCTCTGAATTATAACTACACTAAGGAGAGTAATAATAGGTGTAGAACCTGAAGCCATGATTGGCACAGATCTGTAGAGGTAGAGAAAATGTCTGTAGTTAGAGTTCAGCTCCATACATTTCCTATGATAAGGTCAATTATAGCAACCAAGTAAATTACTTACAATATATATTTATGGGAGCATTTGACAAGAGAAAAAGAACATTAATTCCATACTGAAATGCACATGTATACACATCTATCTCAAATATTTCAGAGGCTGTTACAGTACTATAAAAACAAGCCTTGCCAAGGATCCACCACCCTAGCTAGAGCTGAACAGCTGTGGTTTTGTTGTCACAGAGAGATGTAAGTGAACAGATTACCAGTGAGCAGCAGATTACCCATGTTACCTATCAATCAGTCACTTTCCATGAGTCTGAACAAAGGCACCTGGTCTTGTTGTCACACCATTGTTCCACTCTGTCAAACTACGTTTTCCTGACTGCTTTCAGATCCAAGAGCTATGCAATGGGGCAATATGGAACTGCAGTGATGAGGGTATTCTTTCCAAAATTATTTGCTTGATATAAACAGTTCTGTACTTCAAGCGATGTGCAGTATCTGTCTTTCCCCCTTCTTGCCAGAGGGTTTAATGTTTGGGGGTTTTTTTTTTACTATTTTTTTTATTTTCCCACTGCAGCACATTGCCAAAATGTGGAAGTCTATTATATCTAATTCCACACACTCTCTGTACAGGACATAGGATCACAAAGAGAATTGTTCAGAATTTCAAAAACACCAGACAGATTTAATCCTTATTTAGTTCCTTTCTGTATGTATGTTATGACTTAATTTTTAGTTACAAACTACTTATTTTCCAGAAGATCCCTGCTTAAATCAGAAACTCAGAAAGGATAGCAATTGCTTCCTGGTTTACTAGTAAATATTTTGCTTCCTATTCATCACTCATTTTGTGACCTCAAACTTTATTTGCTACCTGCTTTTCAGGCTCTGCTATGAAGACAGAATTATTAATTCCCTTAATAGATGTTGCTATAGGTCTCATTATTCTGGCATCCAAGTACTTCATAAAAAATAATAATGGCTACAAAAACTCATGAGATGAAGAAATATTTATCCCATTTTACAGACATGGGTCTGAGGAAAAGAAAAAGAAAGATGTACAGAAATTCAGACACCTAGAACCAGATTTTTCAGAGTAACTGATTTCAGGTAAGTATTCATATATTTATAGAATTGTCTTGTCTCTCCATACGGTTACTTTGAAAAGTCTTACCTCCAGCCTTTTCAACTACTCTACCATTACAGCTTTATTATTCCAATAGACTTTCTGTATGGCAAAGTAATTGCACCAGATCAAATCTGATTGTTATGGTTAATTACTCTAGATTCTCAAGCGATTCATAAAATATTTGACCTTATGGTATAGCCTCTCTCTGGAAGCACTGGTTTATGATTCCCATACTAGAGTGTACCAGCAACATACTTCCAGAGACCCTGCAAGCCCTAAGAGTTCCATCCTGAGGGCAAGTTTTACTGATGCTAATCTTTTTCCTGAACATTCTTAGCTACTTCAAGAAAAGGGGGCATAAAAGAGGGAAGTTAAATATAGCATAACAATAATTCAGAAGAAACTGAGCTCTTCTGCTGAACAGCACACAAAACAGAAACCTTCATTTATTTATGTCGCTAAAAGATTCCTTTTATCCCCCCAAAGGAATAGTCAAAGACAGTTTTATACCAAGATATTCCTCCCCACAGACACTCTTAAAAGAAAGCATGTTTGAGAAGAGGTGTTACGTCAAGCATACTGCTACCTCAGTGAACAGACAAAAGTCAAGAGATGTCATCTGCTAGATTCTTTCACCAACTTCTCCTCTCCCTTCCTTTTATAACTAATTTCAGTTCTTCAGTTGCAGTTAATATGTAGATACCTTACACTGAGTTCATCAGACCTCACCATCTGTAAATAAGGTATCTCACTTAAATTATTTGTCTACACTGTACATAATCAAGAGCTGTCAGGCTCAAACACCTTCTTTACGACAGGATAAGTTAACCCCTAGAACTACATAATCATTGAACACACAGCTTGGATATTTAGGCTTCACATTTAATTAAGAAGAAAAGATAAAACGCCAACTTACTTTAAGGCATAAGCAACCAAACCATAAGTAAGCCTAAATTATTAGAAACTATATTTTTTGCCAAAAAAGCCCAGCTAAAAAATGCAGACATACTCAGAACTATAAAATAAAGCAGCCTTCTTTAATCCAGGCAACTTGAGAAAAAACAAACACCCCCTTGCTAAATTTTCACCAAGTTTTCATAGGAGATGCTCATTGTAAAAGAACAGCTGTTCCTAAACATTAACCTAGCCACAAACAATTCATTCTCCCCACCTTTTAGGTTAACAAACCTTTTTTTCTGCTCATCAAGTCTGCCCCCTCTAGCCTCCTTAAACTAAAGGAGAAAAATACCAATAACAGTAGAGAAATCCTCCAGTCAATACAGCAACAGCAAATATAATGAATTCCAGGAGCCTGGTCTGAGCAAAGGCCTGTTAAAAACAGGAGAACAGCACAGGTGTGCCAGTAGCAGAGCTAATGAGCAGCACATGTTTTCAGTTAAAACCCTTAATTTAAAGCCTCTTCTGAGCTACGGAAATCTTGACAATGGAGATAACAGGCAATCAGTGACCCTGTCAGCCTAAGAAATCAAGATTTGAATTCAGTTTTATTGGTAGTATGATGCTAGGTCAGTATTTGCTGGGTGCTTTCTATTTATTCCATGGAGAAAAGGTGATGCTTTATAGTCACAGCATCTAGAAAGAATTTCTGAGAGTAACAACAGAATGAAGAAAACTTTGAATTGTTATGCACAGTCATATTACTTTACCTTATATCTCATTAGCTTTCTTTACCTAGAGGCTGAGAACACTATTAGGGTAATAGTTGGAGACTGAATAAAGTTTATTTTGTATGTAACTGTTAATTGTTCCTATCTTGGACTTAACCCATGCCATTAAGTTCCATGCCATACAAGCTTAATCAGGTGATCAGAAGATATTTGGTCTTATTCTGCTGGTGCACAGAGAGCTTTCTGTCCTCCTAGTTCCTCCCTTTGCGCTCTTACGATGCAGCTTTTGATTATGAAAGGAAAGCAGGTTGGCAACCCACTGTGACAGAGAACCTTAAACAGTAATTAACAGACTTTTTTGCTTTGTCCTTTTAGAGGTGGGGAAGAAAGGATGGCGCACAGGCTGATGAAGAAACATGAAAACATGGAGACAGGACAGAAAACAGGGACAAACAAAATTTGAGAGGCCCCCCCAAAGAAGGAGGAAGCATCCACATATATGATCTGTCACCTTGTCTAAAATATTTCTGCCCTTCCTTAAGGGGTTTGACAGGACAGAATTAATGCCTTTTCCTAAAGACACCAGAATTGTTTCTACAAAGGAACAGGAGATTTTGTAAGAAGACCTCTACGTGATGGAAGGAACATTTTACATCTGGAAACATCTCTTTACCTTCCTAATCCTAGCTTCCCACCAAGTGGAAAGGACCACAAAAGTCATCTTACAAGAGCTTCTTGGGTGCATGTGAAACCTCCACCTGATTTGAAGAGAAGCCTCCAGGAAAGCCAGGCTCAAAGGCCCTTGGCTGGGCTTGCTCCTGGTCTGCAGGAGTTTGCTGCCTCCTGCTGCTCGGCATTTGGGATGGCTTTCTAATTTATGGAAGGGTGGCTAATTTCCAAGGAACACAGGGATAAATTGAGCATCTAGTGTCAAAGAGGACCATAAATTACAAGGATTAAAACCCAAGTCGTTAATGCTATGTGCTCAAATATTGAATATGATGGTTGAAGAGGTCAAAATGCTGCTGGAATGTGTTTCTGAAACTCGGATTCTGCTAGAATGGAGGCTACAAATGCAGTTTATGTGAAAAAGATTACCTCTCCAGCCCCTGGTTGCTTGACACACAGGCGATCTCATGACAAGTTATGGTGCTTCCCTGACTGTGTTAAGTTTATTAGGAAATAGAAAAAGCATGATGCTCTAACTAGGCTGAGTTGTTGGCAGAGATGCACTTTATCAGAATTGTTCCTCTTCTTCGCTGCTTAAAGGGAACACTTAAAACATACCAAAATTAGTTGCATTTCTGGGTCAGAGAAATGCAGGTGACAAGCTGACAATAAGCTTATGTCTAATAAATGCCTGTACACTGTTTTGAAAAGTCTAGTAGATTTTAAAGGTCCTGGTTAAGCAAAGATTGCCTTTTTGTCAAGAGCTACTCTCTTGATAAATATGTAGTTGTTCCTTGATTGCTGTCTGAATTCTTTTTCTCTTTTGCTAATATTTTTCTTAGAAAGGGACTTTGGAGAATCCCCTGAGGTTGTTTGTTTTGGTCCATAGAAATAGATTGTTTTTGTAAAATGCGGCAGAGATGACTCTGTATTGAAAGTGTGGCAAATTCTTTATCTAGCTTTAATTTTTACATAAACATGTTTTTAGAAAGATGGATTGCTTTTTATGGGATAGCTTTAAAGTATATTAAATGCCATAAATCTTTGTCTGTAGAGATCATATTCAAAAGAGATAGATTCTAAATGAATAGATATTATTAATGTGGAGAAGTTTAAAACATTTGTGACAAAAAAAGTCTTTTAGAAGTTGCTGCAAATGAAATGTTTAGGCCCAACTTTTCTCCTGACCCCCCTACCACATCCCCAATCCTCATTCAGCCCCCGTTATTAGAAATTGAAAGGTTTACTTTATCCGAAACAGAAGATTTTCAGATATTAAACTTCACTGTAGAGTATTAGATTTTTGGTTATCTCGTCTGGTCATTTTCCAGAATTCTTAGTGCAAGCATTGCTCTAGCTAGATAAATGGATAATGACCAATGAGTTTAGCTATCAGACTAAAGATCAATGCTCTTAAAAAGCTGTCAGGTAAATGATGAAACTCATTAGTAGACAACACAAACAAATGTCTACAGAATGTGGGACTAGTGCATAAATCATGTATACAAGCAAATAATAAATCAGACAGCTATGCGTTCTAATAAACAAAACCAGTGGCAACTATAAGACTATTAAAGTCTTTAGCTGGAAGCTAATGAACAGAAAACAACCTTTGGTACAAAAAGTATAAAAATAAGTCCCAACTGGCACCACCAGCAATGAACTCCTCTTGCTGAAGAGCCTCAAAGGCTGATGACCTGCTGCATCATCTCCACTTTTATACTGGAGGAGGACAGACACTGTAGACCTTTGGACCTAAAAGGAGTTAATGTAACACCAAAGAAAAGGGGTAGATACTAGGAAGATTTCTGGTATGATGGTGTTAGCTGGTATGAGGCCTTTGAACTTAGACAAGTGTTACAATTATTGTAAGTGGACTAGTGATAATAAATTTCCTGTAATTTTTCTTAGGCTGTTAAAAATAAGTAGACAAAGAGTAAATCATTAGCTCTTCATATACAGCATGTTCCCTTTTGCCCATGAGAAGATTTTTGAATATAACAGTTTGAGTTAGCCTAACTTCATGCTGCTGCTGAAAGATTCACTACCTTCCCCTTAAAAATATAAATAGTACTACTACTAATAATAATCATATTTCCAGTCAGATTGGGTCTATGACTGAGAAGCCATACTCACTATCATTAGAGAAAGGAATAGTGGTGGAGATCAGGGAGAGAGGATGCAGGACCACTCCTACAGGGCAAAACAGGTTTGAGACCAGTTTAAGCCTACGTCTGAAACCTCAGTGTTTGTGGCTTCTCCAAGTTGTTTTCTGTAAACAGCATATTTTCATGAAAATTCATAAAAACTCAAGACATATTTCCAAAAGGTAAAATAAAGGCACTTATCCACAGCTGAATGGAGTTGGAGGGTGGATTTAGTAGAACATTTTTGTGTTGGTATTTCATCTGCACTTCTAATTTCTGTTAAATTTACCACAACTACATAGTAAAAACTTAGAAAACAGAAAGCCCACACCAAATATGGCATAAGTTTTATACATAAAATAAAGAGCATTGTCAATAATCACAATTCAGTGAGTGAACCCTAGTAAAAAATATGTCCTTCACTTACAAACACTCCTGCCATTGATACTAAAAATGCTAGTTAAGTATCTGTTACGTTCTTCAAATAATCCACACAGAAGTATTGCTAGTGGGTACTAAAGGTACTCTTCTCATGTAATAGAGGATGATGCTTCAAGCAGTGATCATTTTTCAGTCTTTCTACTTACTGAAAATCAGAGAGTGAGTTTGTTCTTCCAGTCCCAAGTGCTGTACAAGACTCTAGTTGCATGGAAATGAAACCACCTGCTAACATGCACACATGGGTTTACTTCTCAAAGAAGCCATGGCACACAAGGAGAAAAGAACTAGGGGAAATCTGGCATTGTCTTCTGCTTTACCCTGGCGTAAGTCCAGGATATGGCCTGGAAACCCATTTGAGTCTGGTCATTTGGAAGAGTTCTCTGCATTTTCAGTTCATATGGAGCTTTTAAGCTAGCTGTTTCTATTTGATTTCCTTAGCTCAGGGCTTTGCGAAGGAAGCATCATGAATATTTGCGAGTTCTAGAAACCCTGTGGAAGCGGACAGGCCAGCTGTAGAGTGGAAGTGTGGGGGTGTGCTAGAGATACACAGAAGCACACAGTATTTTGTGTAGATCTTATGAAGTGCTGCCATGGGCTCCTGAAACACACATGGATTGATTTTGCAATTAATTTATAATATAAGTAGGCCTGATTTATACTGCACTTTAAATAAAGTTTTACCATATCTCAAAGATGAGCTTACCAGTTCTGACCTCAGGTTAAAGGAGCTGGTAGGTAGAAATGTTAAAAGCTTTCTTAGTGGCAAGAAATAGAATTTGCAAACATAAGAAAAATATTATAAATGTTTCCCACATCTTTCCACAAGCAAACACTACCCAAGCCACTGCTGCTGTGCTACATAAAGGATAAATTAATATTCACTAATACACTTAAATTCTAGCAAACCAGATGTGGTTGTTCCAGTCCTTATGCCAGTGTTATTGGCAAAGTTCACACAGTGGTTTGGAAATCTTTAGAAAGAAATGCCACATGAAGAGAAATGTTATTGCTACTATTATGCTTTGTTTGAGAGGTTTGATCTCTTTGTGTTTATTACGTTATTCAATTGATAAAAACCTCAGTTGCACGTATACCAGGCACTGAAAAGATATCAAATAATGTGTTTATTTTCTGTTATTTATTACCACTGACCAAAGACAGACACTACCTTTTTCAAGAAAATAATTAATTGCCTTAAAGAAGAGCATGACTAATATTTATTCAGAAGAGCCAGCAAGAACAAGAAGCTTCTGAATTATTTTTCTTTCTAATACAGAACAGAATTAAGCTTTTGTATTGCAGATAAAAGTGCTTTTATTACCTGACCACCTATGTGGCAAGCCTTCTACATTATACCATAATTATGACTCTGGGATGCAAGTGGCATACAATATTGCAAGCTTTAGTGCTTTTGCTACTGACAGTGTTAATGCAGAATAATAAAGACATCTTTCATAATAAAGGTAATTGTAAAACACTTACAACCAGCTAATAATTTAAAAAGGTTATTAATAAGTGTAAAAAAAAAAAAACAATTGCTGAAAAAAAAAAAAGAATGATAGACAGTATATACTTAGATTCAAACTCAAATCAATGCAGATATACCACTTTAACGTAAAATAATTCATGTTTCAGAGACTGAGAAATGGAAGTTTCACTGAGATGGGAATGTTTTACGTCCAACGCAATATTTTCCATTGCTTCTCCAAAACAGTCTTACTGGCAGTTTGGTTACTTTGGTCCTATGCATGTCCATAGTGAAATCAGGGTAAAAAGCCACTATGGATATTTTTTTTTTCTTAATTTACTTGCTGACGTGAGTAGCAAAACAAATAAAATTTCTCTGGAACTACATATAGTTAACAGCTACAATTTTATACCTTTTTAAGTGCAGAGCTAAATGAATAAACCCACTTCATTTAACACATAGCTAAAATGCTTCAAGTTGACCCCAGTGCAACAAAACAGTTTAGTACCTGCTAAAATCGATATTCAGCAAAGCATTTAAATACACATTAATCATCAAAGATGTAAATAAATTTGAGCATAATCTTCTAAGCATGTGCCTGAGCACTGCCTTTGCAAAGATATTTAGATGCTAGAATATGAATATGAACACCTTCTGAGATTTTCAGAAATGGCTTAGTTGGAGAACTAATTCCCAGTTAAATTCCAGAAATAATTTTCACCTGAGTCATAACTAAGTTAATTACTAGACATCTTGCACTATACAAAGCTAGGCCATACGATCAAAATATAGTCCCCTGACCTTCATTTCTGGTACCAGTGAAAGTTAAATAGGTAATCTTTATTCTCCCTGTCAATATCTGAGCATTTTTTGTAAAGAATGGTGTGCTGTGTACAACAAATATATTGCTGTGGTGCTATGATTCTTTGTTCCTGAAGAAGACTTCATTGTTTGGTTGTACCTGGTGGTATTCTTCTGATGATTGTGTAGAAGGGAGTTGTGGAGCTCAAATTTTTATTCTACAAACTCAGCAATATCCAGAAAGTTAACAGTCAAATTTTTCCTAGGTGAAAGTTTAAGAAAAGAGCAGGATAGTGAATTAGTAAGTTTTGTTATATTTATATATATCTTTGTTATATTTAAATACCTTCCATCAGTAAAATAGAAACTCCATATAATTTAGGTAGGTGTTCCTTGGGTGTAATACCCATAAAGGAACACAAAGTGCTCCTTAGATCTTGCCATGTCCAAAAGATTCAATCCATACATACACAGTAGTAATCTATAAATTATTTTAAGGAGTATGGCTTGTCAAAATATCTTCTAAGGAAACACTTTTTAAAAACTTATAAAAAGTAGTCATTGTCACAGAAAAACTTGTTGACCAAAATACTACTGTTTTCATGAGGAAAAAAAGAGAAGGGGGATGGGAAATAAGACAATTCTATACACAATTAAAATTAGTCACTACATGTGTATTCCTATAGCATTTGTTACAGGAATATGATTAATCCTTACAGTAAATAAATTTTACAGCAAGTAAATTTCCTACCTCCTTTCATCATATCTGTTTCTTTTCTGCTGAATTATCTTACTTTTCTGAATACTGAGATACACTGAGTAGTAGAAAGGATAAAGTTTGTCCCAACCACAAAGATGCAAAAAAATCTATTTCTATATTAGCTCGAAGAAAAAGATTTCAAGAAGAAAACATTGGAGAAAACATCTTGAAAAAGAAAGAATGTAGCGATAATTAAAAGTGAAGGAGAGTTCATAAAAGCAACAGGAAAGTGATAACAGGATTTCAAAAAGCAAATACTAGATAACAGATTAAGAATGCAAAGGAAAAGGAGACAGAAATATCTATTAGGAATAGTAGGAACAGTTAGAAAATAACAGTGATAGTGAAAAAAAAATGTTTGTAGAGAGAACAACAGACAAAAATACTTGTTGGGAGATAGATTGAGAAGAGTTGGAGTCAAAGAAGGTAAAAACCAACCAAACAAAAGAAAAATCTCGCAAAAAACCTAAAGCCCCAAAGCAAAGTCCACAACAAACAAAATGGTGAAGAGAGGTGAAACTGCAGAATATTTAATAGAATGAATTACTGTCTAATAGGGAAATGAAAGTAAATCTCAAGTAAACTTGGGAACAATTTGTCATTCTGCTTCCTGTTTTTTTTTTCAAAACAGTTTAGTTTAAATTTGTATCCCTTCTCAGAAGCCCAGCTAACAATCTGTTTCATGCAAGTGAAATAAATTTTCATTATTCCCTACATAAATATGAGAATACACCTACAAGGTGTTGTGTGCAGTGGTTTTCAGAACCTGGTTCTAGAGAATGATTCTGTGCAAAGTACCACCTTCCTCTTTTTGACATTTTCTGTTTTTTTAAAAAAAACACTTAATAATACAAGAAGATTCTGACAGAGGCTCACAAGCCCATTATACCAACAAGAATACAAGCATAAATTTAAGAAGCCACACCAACAAAATCAGAATTCAGCTTTTTTCATACATGTTTGTGTTGCTCCTCTGGTTGTGCTGTTGTTGAAGAGGAAAAGATAATGCTTGCATTATGGCTTAGGAGTATTTACCTCATAGCACAATGTGTCTGTTACAGAAATTGTGCACAAAAATGACAGAGGAAGAGGTCTGAGAGAATGGTGTTTTATTCCCATTCTGCCCAGCAAGCACAGCTAGGTTGGCACATAAGAAAAGAGAGTGTATTTTAGCTTGTAATGAATAGGCCTCAAGGCGTGGATTATTAGTAACCTACAATATGTGAAAACAAAGCGAACAAACTTTAGTGAATTTAAGGGGAATTAGATACCTGTCACAGGTTCTTTTAAAAGTCTCAGTCTGAGAACTAAACTATATTTAACTGTTACAAATGGATAAATATTAGCAGGCAGTTAATTAGCACATCAACATTAAAGTTGATTTATTCTATAAGGATGTTTCCATTTTGAGACTGGTGCTGTTCCCCTACTGTGAAAATGGCATCGTGTAGATGAAAATAATTTATCATTCAACTAGTTAACTAACGTACTTTTTAGTGTATGGACATAGCAGAGAACTCTATAAGAGCTGTGTAATTTTCCAATCCATACTAAACTTCACATTCTCCTAACCTTGTTGCTGGCAATATTTGAATTTGTCCAGGTTTGTCTCTCATCAGTGATACAGTAACATCTGTGTAGGTGTACTGAAGAATTTTTTTGCTTGTATAAGGAATTCAACATCTTTTGAACAAAAACACATATACCAAATAAATGAAGCAATGGTAAATAATAGGTATTTTTGTTTTGTGATTCTTTTCCTGCTTCCTACAAATGTAATTTAAAAAAAAAAAATGTTTTCCAACATAAGTTTAAGTTTGAGACTTAAAGAATAAGTGTACAGCCAAAAGGACTAACAAACGTCTTTTAGATTGTCACCGACAATCTGTAAATTAACAACAGACCAGTAACATTAGGAGAAAAAACAGAAAGCATTTTGGTTATTTAGACTCTTGGCCATCAGCATTTCACTATTCCAAGCACCAGACATCATAGTGATTTTGTCATAAAAAATTCCCCAGTTTGGGATGACAAAAATATTAGCCTGGGCTTTGCATTCAACATTGTCAACTTCCTTAAAGAGGGTCTGAATGCTTACAAATTCTGTGGAGTGCTTAATGGCATCTCTTATTAGTGCTCCTGCATGTACCTCGCTATGCACAGTGAAGCTGCTTATAGGACATACTCCAGCAGTGTGCTACCTGGGTTGCTTTCAGAAGATGTCATTAAAGAATTTTTGTGTTTGTATATAGTTTTCAAGGGGGAGAACAGTTACTTTTGAAGGTTGAAAGAAAAGTACTAGCGACTACAACTGTTCTAAATTTTAGCGTGAGGAAGATTTGGCAATTATTGACCTACGATGCTAGGGTGGAAGGTGAAGCAAGAACTTCCTCAGTAAGTGGCACAAGTTTTTTATCAGATTGCTAGAAAAGTATTTCCATGCAGGACTGAAAAAGACCTGAATTTTGGAGAAAATTTCCTTGTAAAATACCAAGTGACGCGATCAAATTATTTTTGTTACCACATAGCATCCTCAGAAGACCCTCAGCAATTAGGCTTAGGCACTTGCAAATACCTTACTATCTGCTTGGTCCATAAAGAACAATGCAAAATCTGAAGCTACATGACTGGGTTTACTGCACAGTGTGTGTAAAGAATCAGGACCCTTTGCAGAACAGTCTCAAAGCCATGTTGACAGTGAGTAGAAAGCAGCCAGATAGCTAACAGGAAATTCTCTTAAAGTGCCTAACTCAGGATTTCAGAGACACATTTTTTTCAATTTAGGATTTCAAGGAATGGAACATAGCTTGAGCTTGTTTTTCATCCATTCCAAAATATGCCTGCTGAAAGAGCCATTATGTCAATGTTCATGGCACCACCTATATTTTATGTAATAGTTCAGAGGTTTTCAACCCTCTCAGGAACTCAGAAGTATAATATCTAGGCTGTTTTCAGCCTGAGAATGTTCAAAACTGTATTTCCTATTTTTTAATTTAGCTTCTATTAAGGAAGTGAGAAACACAGGACTACTTTCAGGATAATTTCTATCTTTTGATTGTAACATAAAATTTATAAACTATGATGGAAACAGGACTCTTGATTTGTCCTTTTCTTTTTTAACCTGCATTTTAAAAATAAAGCCACTGTGACTTTTTGAGAGATATGTCAATTTTAAAGGAAGTTTCTTACCTTAGTTCTTTTTGCTTCGCAGCAAGAGTGGCTTTGCCTGGAAAACACAAAGAGCCATGCCTCAGAAATTTTATGCTGTATCCATCTAAGCTTTATCTGTATAGTCCTATGCATTTATATAAAATCAGAAAAGAAAATCAGTCTAAAGGCTATGAATGAACAAGTTTATTAGCTTGTATAAGTGCAACAAAAATAAGAAAAAAGAATAAAATTAAAAACAAAAATGCAAGCCAGGTATAATGGAAAAATTTCATTAAAATAATTAGAGCATGAAGAATCTGGATTTCTTGTAAAAAAAAAAAAGTAAGCTTCTAATTTCTAAGTTGTACTCTTAAATAAAAAGAAGCTTTGGAAGGAATTTTACTTTCCAATTGCTAGTTACCTGTTTAAAAATAAGAAAGATTATTTTGTAAACCCTGTATCAAGATATTTGCAAGAAGACTATATAAAAAAGAAAATAAAAGAAAATGAAAGATATATACTTTCTTTAATGGAATATTTCTTGGAAAAAGTTTTCCAGACTGTCATATTTCTTGCAGTCACTTATGTAAAATAGTTTATTAAGAAAATTCATTTGGAGTATACTTAGAATCATAGAATCATAGAATTGTTCAGGTTGGAAAAGACCTTTAAGATCAAGTCTTACTTCTGTGTATGAAAAGTAGTTCTCTACAAGCCCCACAAATTATTTAAGTGTTTGCACACTATTTACTTACGAACTTTAGGTTAAAACCCACAATAATATATTACAGTGCTAGGAAGACTGATAAGTCACCTTTGGGTTTGGTAGTTCATGAGAAAATAGAATATATTTTAGGATGTTTAGTTTTAAAAAGGGCTGTAATTCTAGGAAAAACAAAATTGTGGGGGTAAAATTTATAATGGGGCAAGTCTTACTTTACCACCAAACTACCCAATTTGGTAAAAAAGAAGAGTAAGATTGAAGTTTTACTTGAGTATCAGTGTCTTGCTTGAGTATTATTTTAAAAGAAAATCCAGAAATATGCTTTTTTATTCATCAAAAATACATAATCCTGTGTTTAAACTTCAGTCATATGATTCTGCAATCATTAAACTACAGAAGAACTAATCATGAGCTGAAAATTATGCAAGGGATTAAGGACCTCATTGAATCCGGCTTTAGGAAACAGATCTCTCTCTTTTTAAAAATAATACTCTACTGTTAAGCTACAAATCAATTTCCCTACAGATTCTTTTTGCCTAACTGTACAGGTAGAAATTTTTCTCTTTTCAGAAGTGAACCAGATATTGTAATGAATTCATTATTTTAATGAATCATTCTTGTTAACAGTCAGCTCTAACATTTTTTCATTTTCACACATTTTACTTTGAAATACCATGGAAAAGCTGAACTAGGCTTATGTCCACAAAAATTCTCACTGGTCTTGTTATTTATGTTGACTTCTATCTCCTTCTTGTCTTTTTTTTTTTTTTTTTTAATTCAGAAAGTGCAGTCTTCTAAAACATAGTTTGACTACGTGACTAAAAAAGACAAGAGCCAAAATGAAGTTAACACCCAAACAAATTCCTCCAGGTCACAGCAGTGAATTAGTAAATCTAATGAAGCTTCAAAGTAATAATTGGTAAACATTTACTTTGTACTAGGTACCTCTCTAAGTATCAAAGCATCAAATCATTAGAACCACTTAAAAATGGAATTCAAATCTTTTTAACTCCTTGGCAGACACATCATCTAATATTTCTACTCCTGCAAGGACATGCACAGAAAACGGGTTGATTTGGAACATACAAAGCATAAAACAATACACTTAATCCAAGGTTGTTGTTGTTAGTGCAAAAATTAAATAAATCAGGATGCATCACAGAGTGACACTAAAGGTGGCTTTTGAAAAAACAGTGATGATATCCATTTGACAAAGCAAAGTAAAAATTTTGAGGAAATGGAAGGTAAGAGATCTTCAAATAAAACTGATATAAGAGCATTTACATTTTGCATCTTTTAAAAATAAAAAAATCAGAAAATATAAGAAATGCTAGGAAAAAAAGAATGAAATAACAATTTCTTTTATCAAATATGATAAATTCTTTTTTCCCATGATAGTGAACCGATTAACCATTTGGCTTTAGGGAATGAAGCTAAAAATTATCGTGTGTCACATTTTGTATGGGAATAGGATGTGTTGCTTTTCTGTAGATTTTCATAGTTTAACAGTATTATGATCAGCATTTTAGCTGATTTATGATGAGTATTTTAGCTGTTTTTTAAAGAAGTTTTAACTGTACTACCTTGACAGGAAATCAATCAAAATGCACATTTATATAGTTTAAGTTTGCTTAAGTCACTGCAGAAAACAGAGTCAACAGCAATATCCCAACTGTCATCAATGACAACTTGGACCTTCCTATACTGCAGCTACTGTTTGAGATTTTATACTTCATCATGTAGATTCATGGTATAATCCTGTTCCACAATGTTATTCCCTAATACAAAATTGATCCATTTATTTCTTCATAAAATCTGATCATATTGGGGATATTTTCTTTAAAATACCTAAGTGGCTACTGGGCCCTACATAACACAGCCACACTAGGCTGGAGCAAAGCTGTGCATTCCGTATGAAAGCCTTCCTTCCAGTAGGAAACTTTTGGTATGAGAGAAGGCATGAGAGACAATATGTTCTAAGGAAGAATGTGTTCATGAAGAGTTACCCACTAAAGAAAGAAAGAGGAGGAAGAGGACAGAAAAGAGACGACAGATGCACTTTGTGTGTGTATGTGAAAGGACAGACTCTTCGAAGTAAGATATTGCAACTCTATGTAGATTTTTGTTATTAGTTCAAAATAGCTTGCCAAGGTTTCACAAGTATGAGATTTCCTAGGTTAGCTAGGTGAACATAGTTTTTCATCTGACACCAATGATCATTTTCAATTTCATCTAGTGTACTACCAGTAGGGCCAAAAGGAGTACTGTTCCACAGTCACTTGAAGAAAAAAAAACAGCAATAAAACTCTGCAAAGTTTTAATTGCTAATCTCAAATGTAGACCAGATTTAGCTAATAATATACCTAAATAACAGATTCATAGTTCGAGGATAAAAATGTGGGAAATTCATAGGCCTTTTTTGGGGTGGGGGGTAGGGTATTATTATTTACATTAAACTGGCAACTTAAAATACTAGAAAATCTCATGGTTGTGTGTTTAACTATATACAGGATTTGGCACTAGTGTCTGAACAGGAAGTTCTGAGTTTCACACAGCTCTAACCAATTTTCTTTTGCTGTGAAGGTATTAGAGTTCTATGGAAAATTGTGTACACTGTAATAAGAAAACTGCTGAAGTTGATCCCTGCCCTGAATAAAAAATGCTGTGTGGTGCCACCTACAGTGGGAAAAAAAAAGTTCAAAGGAAAAACTAATTTATCCTCTGTCACCACAAACATGACATCACATATTACAGACCAAGTAACTCAAAAGAGTGTAATCCAAAAACTTCAGGAATCCTTCTGCTGATTGCACTGGATTTTGAATTGGGCTGGCAGAGAGGGTCATCCTGGTGTGGATGCTCTACTATGTTCTGTGTGTCACACTGGCAGATTTACTCATGCAGCTTCAAGTTATTCAGTGGCAGTGCAGAGGAAAGCAGTTCAGAATAGAAATAGAAAGCAATCCTCTAACTGACTGAATACCTGATATGGGTGACAGGCCCAAGCCACAGTGATTTTGTTTGTGACTTTGTATATCCTTCTCCTGATTTCGGCTGGGATAGAGTTAATTTTCTTCATAGTAGCTAGCATAGTGCTGTGTTTTGGATTTAGTGCTACAAGAATGTTGATAACACACTGATGTTTTTAGTTGTTGCTAAGTAGTGCTGAGACTACTCAAGGACTTTTTGAGCTTCTCCTGCTCAGCCTTGCATAACAAGCTGGGAGGGAGCACAGCTAGGACAGCTAACCCAAACTGACCAAAGAGCTATTCCATACCATATAATGTCATGCTTGGGGGGGTTAGTTGGTCGGTTGTGGGGAAAGTGATCGAGCTCGGAGAGTGATCGCAGCTGGGGGAGTGATCGCTGCTCGGGACAGGCTGGGCATCAGTCAGTGGGTGGTGAGCAATTACATTGTGCATCATTCGTTTTGTATATTCTGTATATTCTCTTACCATTATTGTTATTATTATTATTGCTGTTGTTATTGTTATTATCATTGCTATTGTTATTGTTGTCGTTATTCTTTTCCTCTGCTGTTTTATTAAACTGTCTTTATCTCAACCCATGGTTTTAACTTTTTTTTTTTTTTCCTGATTCTCTCCTTCATCCTGCTGAAGGAGTGCGGGGAGTGAGCGAGCTGCGGTCTGGTGTTCAGCTGCCTGGCAGGCTAAACCACTACATGATGTCACTAAAGAACAAGAAGATTCACTAAAACTTGCACTCTATTTTAGTAAAAGAAATCTTCTGAAAAAGGCCATAACATAAAGATAGCTGATAAATATCTGGTGAATACCATAAAATGGAGGTAGGAGAAATATAATGCATACATTGCAAAGATACTTCCAGAAATGCGGGGAGTAAATTATTGGATTGAGGGAAGTTAAGAAAGTTCAGGTTTAGAAATATGAAGATATAAAATATGATTAAAACTAAAAAGGGATTTTTTTAAAGTTTAAAAGTTTTTTGTATTTTTGTTCTGTTCTCTTTGTCTAGAGTTTAACATTTCCTAGGTTCTGCAAAGCCATGCAAAAAACTTGTCTCATTTTCAAAGCTTACTTCCTCTATGATTAAGCAATCTATTCAAGCAAATATGTAAAACTGAATATAGGACAATTGGTTATAGCAAGTGTAATTTATCCATTGACCATTTTTATCTATCAGTGTTCACTGTGAACTGTTGATTGAATTTCATTTATGCCAAGTGAAAGGATTTTCTGTAGCAGAAACTTAATCCTTACAGACATGAAAATAGACTAGCAGAGTGTGTTGCTTTTTCTCCTTTTTCCTTCTTTCTTCTTCTTAAATATGCTTATATACTTGGTAGAAAGACAGAATTTGATGGTTTCCATAGTAACATTTGGGACAGAAGGCCAAGAAGGAAGGCCTTGCTCACCCACATATGCTTTTAACAGAATTCTACCTTCCACATCACTGGCACAGAATATATACAGACAGAGATGTGAAATCCAGACGTAGGTAAGTACATTTGGAAATAAACCAAACCAAACCAAAACAAAGCAATAAAACCCAAACCCAATTAACTTTAACAGAGCTAGATGCAGATGATAAATATCCTGTCAAGGCAAAAAATGTCACATAAGCTGAATTAATTTCTGAATTATACATATTCACCCATCATTTAATAATAACTGGGAAATTTGGAAGTATTTCCTTTTCTTTTTGTGATTAAGGATAACATATAAACTCAACCTTTACACCTTCAGGGAAAGAACTGATGCAAAGAGAATGTTAATTCTAATCAGCATTTAAGTGCTTGCTTTCATTTTAGAACTTTATGTTGACACTGGGCAGAAGCTAGTGAGAGCTTCTGTAGTCATGTGGGGTTTTGCAGAGTCACACTTTCAAATGCTGGCTCCTAGCAGAAGCTAGGAGTTAATCTTTGAGGGAGAATTCTCTCCCTATCCTGGCTGCCAGATTTCAAACTGAACCTTTAATCCTGATGTCAAGCTTGCCTCTGAGATTCCCAAATTTATCTTTGATTGCAGGCATCCAAACTGGGTTTTTGGATTGATTACCTCTGCAGAAACAAAAGCATCTCCAGCTTGCCAGCTTTATATGCAATGCTTTGAATGTTAAACAAGGTTAAAAATAAAAACAGTTAATTTATTCTGGCAAAACAGAGGTTAAGCTATTGTTTACTAAACTGAAAGCAAAGTTGCAAAATAAAACCAAAGAACAAAAAATGCAGACAAAAGTTATACCTGCCATCAGCCCCTTCTCACTATCACTTACAGATCTCTGAGGTATTTCATGGAAGTGCAGTGCCCAGCACCAAACTGTTGCCTTTTAGAGGATGTCTTTGAGGAATCTCTTGGAGGTTGAACTTTCCTGTAGGAAATGAAGACAACTTACAACAACTTGCTTCCTCAACTTGAGTTTTATTCCAAAATAATGGAAAAGCTAACAACCTAACACCAAAAGCTAGAGCTGCTTTCCTGAAGGACCTCTCCAAGTCTCCTTTTTTCCACATATAATCTTCCTCTCTCTTAAAACTTGTACCCCAGGTCTTCTATCTAATAAAACTTTAGCTCTGGCAAGCACAGGTGTAGGGATTGACACTTTCTGTGCAAGTACACATGCAAGTGCAAATATAAATGTACATGGACCCACCTTCTCTATCCATTGCTCCCCCTTTTGCATATTTCCAGTCCCAATGCATTGGTTTATGACATTACAACACTAAAAAATTATTCACTGTACAATCATTAATTAAATATACAATCTTTGGATCACTTTGAGTATGTCAGAGCCTAAACACAGTATGATATAATAGAGATGACAAATTTGATACCAGTTTGTCCCGTCCCACTTGTTAATGTTAAGAGTTTTAGATATCATAGCTTCCTACTTGGTTTTATTACAAATAGACTATCACAGTATTTATAAACATATCCTGGAAGCAACAGTGTGAAATGGTTGGTTTTGTTTAAGACTAAGTATCATAATAAGATGTGGATTATTGTACTAACTAGAAGGAAGATGATTAATTTAAAAGCATTTTTTAATAAATGTAACCAGAGCTGCTACTCTTTAGCATGAAAACATTTTGAATGCTTTGTAATTTTACAGCACAATGAAGTCATAAACAATGATACACAGTATAGGTACATAATGAATTAGTTGAACTTTCAAAACCTTATCTGTTTTGGTTTTCATTTTGGTTTTGTGTTAAATTATACTTCTGTTGTTATCTTTAAAAATTTATTCTAATTCATTCAATGACTTTTTCTAATTCTGGGAAGATAATGGCTCAATGGCTCGATGTCCAGATGGAGACCGGTGACGAGTGGCGTCCCTCAGGGGTCCGTACTGGGACCGGTGCTGTTTAATGTTTTCATCAATGACTTAGACAGCGAGATCAAGTGCACCCTCAGCAAGTTTGCGGATGACACCAAACTGAGTGGTGCGGTTCACACACCAGAGGGACGGGATGTCATCGAAAGAGACCTGGACAGGCTGGAGAGGTGGGCCTGTGTGAACCTCATGAGGTTCAACAAGGCCAAGTGCAAGGTCATGCACCTGGGTCGGGGTAACCCCCAGTATCAATACAGGCTGGGGGAAGAAAGGATCGAGAGCAGCCCTGCCAAGAGGGACTTGGGGGTACTGGTGGATGAAAAGCTGGACATGAGCCGGCAATGTGCGCTGGCAGACCAGAAGGCCAACCGTACTCTGGGCTGCATCAGGAGAAGCGTGGCCAGCAGGTGGAGGGAGGTGATTCTGCCCCTCTACTCTGCTCTGGTGAGACCTCACCTGGAGTACTGCGTCCAGCTCTGGAGCCCTCAGCACAAGAAGGACATGGAACTGTTGGAGCGGGTCCAGAGGAGGGCTACAAAAATGATCCGAGGGCTGGAGCACCTCTCCTATGAGGACAGGCTGAGGGAGTTGGGCTTGTTCAGCCTGGAGAAGAGAAGGCTGTGGGGAGACCTGATTGCGGCCTTTCAATAGCTAAAGGGGGCCTATAGGAAAGATGGGGAAAATCTTTGCAGTAGGGCCAGCTGTGTCAGGACAAGGGGTAATGGTTTTAAACTAAACCAGGGTAGGTTTAGACTGGATATAAGGAAGAAATTCTGTACAATGAGGGTGGTGAAACACTGGAACAGGTTGCCCAGAGAGGTGGTGGAGGCCCCATCCCTGGAAACATTCAAGGCCAGGTTGGATGGGGCTCTGAGCAACCTGATCTAGTTAGCGGTGTCCCTGCTCACTGCAGGGGGGTTGGACTAGATGACCTCTAGGGGTCCCTTCCAACCCAAAACATTCTATGATTCTATGATTCTATGATAATACTGAGATAAGGTAAGAAAAGCTGGAATGGAAGGTAATGTGGTATAAAAAGAATTTGGGAGATGGGGAAAGAAACATTTTTTTTCAGGATATCATATTTCTTTGGTGTATTTGTAAGCTCACAACATAAAGGAAATTATCAGAAACAAAAAGCTACGAAAGTACTTTTGGGAAGTACGCTGCTGTTCATATGGTCTTTCTTAATAGATTTTAAAGTTGCATAGTCTTTTGTAAGAATGTTTTACCTTTGAAAAATAAGAGGCCATGTTTTAAAATCTTATATGACATTCTAATATCAATTGTGCATTGCTCATCCAATCTGTTTTCTATTCTTTTTGGTTTCACAACAAAAAAAAATTCATTCAATTCTTCAACTGTGTAGACTGTTAATGTCAATATGATACCATCCCACCCTCTGAACTCTTTATTTCTATTGTTGTGATGAACTCTTCTGTTGGATGCAATAAGAATTTATGGGTTTTACATTCTTCTTTCATACTTTCTGGGCAGAGAAAAGGCAGAATATGTCCAAAAATTGTCATTATTGTTAGTTTTCTAACTCATGCATGTACCCAGTTCACCGAATCTAAATCTTCACAAACTGTAGTGATTCAAAGAACATATTTTAGAAGAGCTGCACTCCCACTTAAAGTGTATCTTAGCACATTGCTGTAGAACATGAAGAATGCTCAGTCACCTCTATAAACTCATACTCCAGGGATTCATACCAACTGTAGAGTGATCACTTCTCTCACAGTTTTATATACTTATTTTCACTTGGATCAACGAAACCAAAAGCATACTGTGGCTAAGAATCATTTATTTCCATCTCAGAGATGATTCTCCTTGTCAAAAAAAAAGGAAGAATTTAATGCAAGAAAGATCTCTATCTGACCACAGCATTTTTATAAACTATTGAGTGTGCACTAATTTTTAAGGTGAAAGTAGTCAACCCTGAGTGCCTCTGGCCAACTGATTTTCAATGAACTTTCTGGAAAATGTCCAGAATATATGTAGAGGGAATAGCTCAAAGGTGACTTATTTCTTTCCTTCATAAATACCAGCATTATGCGTATGCAGTGAATTAGAGGACTAGTTTTTCACTATTAGAAAATGTTTTAAAGGAAGTAGCATGGACAGGGACAGTATTTGCCGCTATTCAAGTTTTCAGTGCTCAATAAATAACTATATGAAAAATGCTTATAACTTTTTTAATATTTTATCTTTTAATTTATCTTTTATGCAACAGTGTAATGTAAGCAGCAGTCTGTACTATATTATTACCATATAATAGACATTATATTCCCTACCTATATATAAATAGATAAAGATGTAGACACATTTGGAGACACAAAAACCCATATGACTAACTGCCAAGATTTATTACCTATTGCTGATAAAGCCCAAACTTCAAAAGAGAGCTGAACTCCTGCTTTGCTTCTCCATTAAGACATATCTTAAAACAATCAACCAGGTCTTCACAACGGAAAAGGTTCAAAACCAGAACTTCAATCAGCTTTCAGTCCAGGAAGAACATGGATGGACAGAATGTAAAATTAAAACACATAGTCATTGTCATGAAATTCCTATTTTTTTCTATTGATTGTTTTCATGAGCTTCCAGAACAAGTCTTTTTTCATCAGCTGGGATAAGCATTTGGCCACCAGTTCTTTAGATGTAGTTACATGACGTGTGAGCAATTCTAAAATATTTTACCATCATAAATTACAGACATCTTTCTAGAAGTATTAGAAATGATGCTAATGAAAGAGTTCAGAACTTTCTTTAACAGTACTAATCTTAAGTGAAGAGAGAAAATACCACCTAACCAAAAAGCTTGTTGCATCTCAGAGAACACAGCTGTAAAGATCCTGTGAATTGCTAGAGGCATGGAGACACTACAAAAGATTGATGTTATTCAGCCTGATTTTAGAAAACATGATTCATGATTTTGTTTACTTCAGCAGATAAAAAAGCTGAATTGACAGTATTTTTCTAAGAAAATCTTTACCATCTCAAACCCTATCCTTCTCACTCATCCTTTTCCCATATGGGAGTGTTATATTTGGACTGAAGACCTAAGGGCCCTTCCTATTTTTTAAATTCCTTTTCTGATCTGCTCACCTATAATCAATGCCCCTATGGTCACTACTAGAAAGCCTCCTTCTGTACTCTGTAACTCTTAATTTCAAATTACTTACTCCTTACTTGCATTGATTTGAAAGAGGGGAGTCTCAGGTTTGATGGGTCTGAAAGAGGGAGTAAATAGCCTTTAACAGAATACTCAAACATGTAAAGTATGTGAAAGGGAAGTAATGGGAAACTCTTCAGAGTTCTATAGGGAAAGATACTATATCAAGAACACTACAGTAAAGTTAGAAATAGCTTATTTAAACAAACCGGTTCATCCAAAATAAACCCAAACTCCCAAACCCCAGATATTATTGGAAAACAGTCTCCTAAATGAAAATGAAAATCTTGTAACATTTTAAACTTCATTACAGAGAGCACTGTGCACTAAGATGGTTTTTACTACAGCTAATATATATGCAAGCATAACTGCTAAGCTGAGTATCTGACATAAATTTTAAGAAGCAATTAGTTGCTATAATTAACTGTGCTTTTAAGCATTTGTTTTATATTCATAAAGAGAATTCCTTGGGACCCTGGGATTAGTACACTTAAAGTTGTTTACTAATACTAATATGGCTACAGAGACCAAATATGTTCCTTATACAAGTTTATATAGTTACCTTTATTATACCTTGCCCGTTCTCAAGTGCTGCGTTTCAAAGTTTCTTAAAAGAATAAGATTATTGATTGAAAAGTAGTCTTTGACTACAGTATCTGAAATATGTAACTAAGGATATCTTTACTGCACTACACCTTATCTGTTTACTGAAGTAATGAGGGTTTCACCCTCTCTTCAGTGGTGTGGCGGTGTGCTCCCCCCTCGTCTCTGACTCCCCCTCCTTTGACCTCTTTCAAGTGATAACCACCTGTGGCGGTGGTGATAGATGCATCTGGTCTGTGTCTGGTCGTGAAGGATGCACCCACTGGATGTGGGGGGCAGACAGATAACAATACAATAGCCAAGGGCTATTGTGGAATGTGCCCACCTAAGCACAGTGATCAGTATGCAAATATGACTATGAGCCAATTATCTTACCCCCATAAATAGTGAGCAGTCCAAGAGCCCTTTGAGCTCTCCTGCACGGCAGCGGGCTGCACGCCAGGATCTCCCCTTGAGCAGGGACACCTCTCAAGGTTACTCCTCGAGGCTGAGAGACTCCTTACCACAACAGATTCTCGGTAGGTGACAGCATGCTAACTTGGAAATCTTAGCTAAGTGACATAAAGGATTAATTGCACACATATAATCCTTTAGACATAAACCGTTGACCAAGTCTGGTACTAAGACTGGATCCAGCTGCACCTAGACTCCTCTCTGAGGGAGTTTAGAAAGCAAGGGGATCCTTTCTGAACCTCATGACTCAACGGGAGGGTCTCCCTGACAGTTCTTGTCTGACCCTGTCCTCTGTGCAGTAAATAACAAAGTGTACCTTGCCATCGAATCTCATAAACTATTGTCGCAGTTACCACTGAACTTTGTTAACTCATTGTTTTACACCAATAAACCACATTATTTTTGCCTCCCTCTCACTCCATCTGTGACAAGTGGATGAACACCCACCCATTTAAAATATACACTTTTCTATGAAATGGCTGAAATCACATTGATTTATGAGAGACAACACATTTGTTTAAGTACTTTGGTGAGTCTAGGCATCATCTATATATGGCCTCTCCCTAAGACCAGTTGAGTTGGGAAGAATTTCAGCTGGACTTGCATCAAGCCCCTAGTTAGGGAGCTTTTCTCTTTTGACCAAGAAAAATTTTATATCTGCACTTAGGTTGGAAAGAAAGAATGGTTCACAGTAAACATGAAAATCAAAAGAATTCTTTATCCCTTTCACAAAATGGGCAATTACATTTGTATTTCTGTAGTTAATGGCAGTTGCCAGGCTGATTTTGCTTTCAGGTCAGTTTTAGAATTTTTTTACATAACAGTTTTACAGTCAGTTTTTTCCTTGCTTTTTGATCTAACTCTTTCCTCAGTGGAAGGAAACATTCATATCATTGCTGTCTCTTCCTTCTCCACTATACCCTGATGTTTGTAGCCCCATCCTAGGATTCAAAGGATACAATTTGAATACACTTGAAGAAGTGGACACTTAAATGATGCTCTTATTTCCTAGAAAAATTCTCTAACAACTGGTCTAATACATAAAAGTCAAAAATCACATCCTTCTCTGACAGTGCCTAAAAAGTTAAGACATATTTAAAATGTTTTTATGAGGAAATCAATCCTGTCAGTCTGTGATAGAGGTGATTTATTATCACCTACCACAGACTGAGCACCAAAACAGAGGACAACATTAAAAATTGCTATTTTTGGATCCCAATGATGTGCAAAACCAACATGGGTGTCAAGCTTCTTAGTATTATTGAGGGTGTGGCTGTTCTGATCATGTTTCTGAAACACTGTTAAGGTGAGAAAAGAACTTAGCTATGACATCTAAGTTTGTATAAAATTGTATCAGAATAAAGAGTTTGTGAGATCATAGTTTACTTGAATCATGTCTGGATCTCACTTTAAGTACTAAAAATCTTTACGGGATGTAGAAACTATCTCAGTCTATCCATTGTTCATAGCTTAGTTATTTACTTTTTTCCTGTCTTTTGGGGGGGTCTTTCTTAGATTTAACTTTTTAGTACCGTCATATTCCTGGTCTTCTAATTGTGGCATATTGTCTGAAGAGCGGAATGAAGGTCTACTTTAATTAAACTGAAAAGAAGACTATAAAAATTCAGTTTCCTTTTCCATAGTGAATGCATCAAGAACCTAATTAACATGAAAACAATCTATTTTCAGGATAAAATAGAGAATGTCTTGTGAACCAAAGCCATCCTTTAGTTAAAATGCAGATTACAAGGGTATGATTTTAAAGATATCACACTTTTTATTTCTACACACCAAAGGTAGAGATTAGATTGTATTAAATTGCATTAAAATGTTACGGTGTTCAGTGCTTTCTCCCGTGTTCAGAGTCTTTTAATCTGTGCTTAGCCTTAAAGATAGTAATAATGAGAAATGTGATAAACATAAAACTTACTGTTTAAAAATTACACCTTCTTATTCAGTGCACCACTTCTGGGATTAGATCTGTTCATTTTAATGACAACAAAATAAAGCCTTTACTACTTTTTACTCTTTTTAGCACTGAAAAGTTAGAAGAGAAAAGAGGAATTTTATTTTATTCTATCATGGTTAGCATAAAAATTGTAAACTGAATTTTAGTTATAGGATTTGCTTTACCAGTTACCGTACTCACATCAAGAATGGAGAGAAATGCAATCCTTTTAAAGCTGAACAAAGTGTTTTGAAAAAAATAAAGTCAATCAGAGAGGATCTTTTTTGTTAAAATACAGATCAGGAAATGCCAAGTGTCTTCAGATTCTTCCACATCTACTCCACACATATCACAGAAAAGCATCTTTCACAACACTGTGTTCCATAAGAATATAATGTAAAATCTTTCATAGTTTGAAGATGGAGTGAAAAACAGCAAAAAATCCAGTGCTATATAGAAGCATACTGAATAATGTTAATAACATACATTAAAGAAAAACTTAAATAAAGCATCAACCTGGTACTTTTTGCATTTGAATTTAAGAGTATATGAACAACTTAAAGCACCTATTTCCTCTCCAGTGAAATATGTCTTCATTTATGTAATAAGAAAAGGAAAAAATGATTATTAACAATGGAAAATAAGGAATACTTCATGCAATTGACTTTTTATAGACGTATATAGGTAGCAAATAGTTTTTCAAATTTACTGGAAAACCCAGAAAATTAGCCATCTTCATAGAAAGAATTTATGCTGGTCAATAGATCAGCTGTTTAGTCTTGTGCTGCAACCCAAAGAAATCAGCTAAGGATCTCTTACCTCTATAAACATGTTAGATAACATATGTTAGACTTCTGTTTGTTTGTTTCTGGAATGTAACAGTGTGGTTTTTAAGGTGTTACATCAGTTCTATGATTAGTTTTCTCTTTGACAGTGCTGCTGTAAACGAGAGGATTTGCCATCCGTCTTAGCCAATCCTATTTGTGAGACAACTTTAGTTCATTGGAACTTGATACTGGTCACAATACATGAAATAGGATTCTCTTTCTACATTGTTTTCATTGCCTCTGCCTATAGGGGTAAAAAAACCCCATTACACTAAGAAAATAGCCAGTTACATACGACTGCATTTTTTCCAAGGCAAAGGTAATCCTGAAAAGCCTTCATTTCTTATGACCTGGCAAAAGATCAAAAGCATTTGTTATCTATCTATCTGTCTGTCTGTCTGTCTATCTATCTATGTCTCTGTGTATTTATCACAATGTTATCTGAGTGCTCAAAAGCATTTAAAAATCAATTCAATCAGTTCAATGTGTTTGTGTCTTGTCTCATAGTTGTGGGCTGAATTCATCAATCTTAGTTATTAAGAATGTTTTTTGTGGGATACATCTACAAGTTCTCTCTGAGATATAGGCAGTGATTCACCAGGGAGTGTGGTTTTCTATCCCCCACTTAACCAGGGAGTTGCCAATAGGCTAGTCAAGTAGAAGTGATAACAACCTTATTTCCAAAGAGGCATTTTCAGGAAGAGGCTTTGACAGAGAAAGACTGACTTTGAAAGCAAACCTGGAGGACTCCAAGAAAGAAATGGGATACAAAAATTATCCACCATCTCTACATGTCAATCTTTGAAAAGCAGAGTGAATGAAGCTGAAGGCTTTGAGCAGGTTGGTCAGGAAAAACTCTGAAGTGAATCAGCTAAGGAGAAAAAGAGTCATTGATCCTAGTGTAAGCAGTGCAAGTGTTGCTTTCCTTTTTCCCTCATCCATACCCTTTCTAATAAACATTTATACATAGAACAGACTAGTACATGTTATATATGCATATCATATACATATATGTATGCAGTTGCATATACATATATAGATTTATAATTGCTGCCTCACATCAGCAGAGGAATCTAAAAACAGGGTACAGAGACATTTTTAAAAAATCCCCTGATTCTTTGCACTGTATGCCGTCATAGAAGCTGTGTGAACTGAAAGAGAGCTGTTACTGCAGGACCAATGGGATGAAATGTCTTCTACTGCCAGGCTAACCCAGAAAGCTCTCTCATAGGCTTCAGGACAGTGCAGAGTATGCCTGTACACACCAAAGTTCCCAAGGGAGTGCATGACTTTTGTCTTACAGGTATATAAGGCTTTTTATTTTTTTCAAGACTTACACTCTTGGAAAATAAATGTATTTGGGAAGCAGACAACAGTCTGGGTTTTATGACTTGGTAGGCTTTTAAAGTGAGAATGTTTTAACTTTCTGAGTGAAAGAGTGGTGAAGTATTAACTGCAGGCTCAAAGGAAGACTGTCACTAACAAAACCACTCCTCCTGACCTTATTTTTTCCTTCATGCAGATCACCCAGTGCTATCATGGCCCAATTATGCTTCACTTGTGAGATCTGACAGAATTACAGCACTTGATGACAAGATTACACTCTGTATTTTTTCTCTAATTAGCATGTATCAAAGGATCCAGAGTCCTTTTGATTTCACACTTTGACTGATGATAAGTCCGTATTTATCCCTTACGTACCTTACTGAGGATCCATACTTCTTACTCAGGATGTCAGATCACTAACCATAACCATAAGGTAAGTAGTTTCTACTGCAGTGCTCACTGACTTCTTTTCCTCTGTCCTTGATTAGAATGAAGGTGATGATTAGACTGAACACAGACGACTTCACTTACTTTCAGTAGTTGAACAATATGGCTTTCTATTTTGTTCAAAGTTTGCAGGCCATCACTTTTCTCAGGTATGGCAACCTTTTATTTTTGTATTATAACAAGATTTAAATAAAAGAGGGGATAAAATAGGGCAAATCCTCAATTTGTCACCACATTTGAAATTCCACTAACATTACAGAGTTATCTTCTGATAATTTACCTTATTTAAACCAGATGGGAAAAAAAAATTAAAATCAACCATTCTTTTTATCTTCTCGATTTTGCATATACCCGTACATATTGAACAGCACTTCAGACAGGAATGACAAGGACCACATGGTTTTATGATCAACTAAAGAACATTCCATTTTTATAAAGAATAGGGTCAAAAGGAAAATTCACTTAGCTTTTTAAGGCCCTTCTTCTTTAAGTAAATCTTCTTCTGTATGTGCCTCTGCCATAATAATTGCAACTGAATGGAGCCAAAACTACTTGTTTGATTTAAAATAAAAGCTTTTGTTTCTTTTTGTATTCTTTAATTCATCTATTTAACTTTTACTTTGATTCATAAAATATATCTTGGGAAAGCCTAAAAGATCAATTTTGAAAATGAAAAGACAGCACATTTCAAGATACAATTTGAAGTACATTTTGCAGTGTGTGACTGACATCTAAAACCTCCCAATTTTAATGAATAAAGGGTAAAAATATTGGCAGTTTTCACAGTGGGATTGACTACTCACTGCTACACCAGGATGAAGAATATAGATAAGGCTTTTTAAAAGTAACTAGCGGAGTCAGCCAGCACTTGTAAATCAGAAGTAACAAGAGAAGGAAATACACAAACACAGAGGATTTCCAGCAATTACCTGGAATGTGTTGGGAGCAGCTTCCCTATGTGATATTTACAAAGCAACAGTCTTTGAAATCTGATTCAGTCACTTTCTTACTATTGATTAGAGAAATGTGTTTAAGCATAAGTACGCATACAGGAGTGGAAAATTAGTTGATGTTACTAATGACATACAAAAAAAATATACCATGAACATGTAAGGGCAAAATCCGAACAGGTGAACACAAAGTGAAAACCAGTTTCTGTTGCTGCTTATTTCTGGGATTGTATGGAGGATGAGTAATTTCCAAAATACTAGACAAGGAAAAAATAATACCTTTCTTTTGTGGGTAGGGAGTTGCAAAGAGCGCAAGAAAGATTCAGTGGAATTATAGCCCAGAGAACCAAATTTCAACTCCTAGAAAAATAGAAGCATGATCTATTTCTGTAAATAGCTGTTAGATAACAAGGAGACGAGTCAAAGCCAATATGGATATCAAAAATAAATCAAGTCGGACCAACCTACCTTCTTTTTACAATACTGTAACATGAGGAGTTTTGTAGACAGGAAAGATATCATATATTTTGACTTTAATAAGGTTTTTGACACTGTCTCAGAGACATTCTCATAAACAATCATTGGATGTTTTAAGAACAAGCTAGACAAACATCAATCAGTGGTGACACAGGCATAGCTCATTTCAGTTTGGGCATGGGCTGATCTTCTGAAGCCATTTCCATTCCTGTGATTTTAAGTAAAATTGGTTTTCCAAAATATTAAATATTTATTACTACTCCACTAGATTCTTGCATCATTTTTTTCAGTAGTCATGTACATTTGAAAGTCATGATTTCAGCTCCAAAAACCCTGAGATTTAAAGTCCAATACATGAAAAAATAAAAGTTTTAAATTGCCTTTTAGTTGCTTAGCCAGAGACACACACTTGCCACAACATCAATTTCAATTTTTTTTGAAATAAAAAAACATGATACCTTGAAATGGGGCCTTAAAAAAACTGTATCAAAAGGGGTACATGAAAATTAGCTTGAGCTTTATATAGTCTCACATACTAGTGAAACATCAAGGAAACGTGCTGTATTGATAATTCTCAAGTTTCATACTCTATTAAGAAAAGGGACAGGAATTCAAAAAACCAGCCATATGTTTAAAGCAGAAATCTAACTTTGTGAGGGAAAGGAAAATGAGAAATCAGACAGCTGGCTTGTCAATTAACATTCATGTCAGAGAAAGAATTCTCCGTAAGCTATTTTTTGGTAGAAAATGTTAGTTAATTGAAACTACTTGTGGAAAAGTTTATCTCTTTTGGGGTGTGTGTGATAAGTTTATTGGTTTTCATAAAATGGGAAAAGAAGACTTAGAAACTATTAAAATTACTTATGTTGACCTTTACTTAGAGTAAGAATTTGAGCCTGGAGAGATGAAACTCCTTTTCCTTTAAAGTATGTTACCCCTGAAGAGAGTATGGCAGTTAAAAAGCATATATGACCCTTAGAAAAAAAATCTACTTTTCAACCTGACTTGCTTCTCCAATCTCAAGAACTCTTGCTGTATTGAAAAACAGTTTCTTACTTGCATCTGCTGCATGCAACAGTTATCATTACCACAGATAAATAGAAGGGACTTCTGCATGTACTGCTTGCGTGTGCTGATACAAAGTCCTGCCTTCCTTCAAGGAGCATTTGAAGTACAGGCCTTCACAGCCTTTCAAGACTGCTAAGCATTCTTGTCAGATTGACACTCAAAGTTTATTACTACAGAAAGATAGGATATATAACTTCTTTCTTGTTATTAGTACATAATTACAACTGAATATCTGCAAAGACTATCACTTTAAATGGGATAAGAGTATAGGAGACTACTGTGTTTTAAATTTATTGGGACTGAAAAAACTGAATATTACAAGTTGAATACTGGATTGCACAGAGAACAGCAGAAAAAGTTATGCAGATGGTCATATTGTACTAAACCAAAAAGGTCATTCCTGAAGTACATTTTTAAATAAATATTTAAAAGACAGTTCTGCCATGTTAGTGTTGCCAAACCTGTGTTTTAATTGAGATTGATCTTAAATGTAGAGCTATTCAAAGAGAAAAATCTCCTGGCCTTGATCTGAATGGTCTGAAAACCTTTTAGGAGAAATATAGCAAAGATGACTCAGGGGAACCTGATCTCACTCCTACATCCACCATGGAGGGTGAACCATGAAGAAACTCTGGCAACTAACAACTCAGATGAGGTGTTTAGTTGCTACTTCCCAAGTACCAACAAACTCTGTGACTACTTCCTCTGCATGCTGTTGAAGCACAAAATTAAGTAGGCTACCTTGAGCTTATTTTTAAATCAAAACAACAGATGGGAAGACTCCACAGAACCAGATACAAACTCAGCTATTAAGCAGATCAGAAAGCATCCCTTGAAGCCATGGCAGGAGCTAGCTGAAAGAATTAACTTCTTGCATTCCCATTGTCCAACCAGTGACTGAAGGTAACTTGGTTTCACACAGAATGGACACCACATCATAGGTAGGGCCTGACCTCAGGCAGACACTTACGGCAAGTCTCAGATATGAAGTGGTAGCTGGAGTGAGGTCTTGATTGTGTGACAGTTCCCCACACTGTATCCAAAAGTACCATCTGCACACTGCAGGGTAGCTCAAACAAGAAGCACACTCCCTGCCGGGATGTTCTAGGAAACAGGTGAAGGGCACCAGCAGCCTGTGCCTTCTGGATGGGATGCACCGTTTGCCAGCAGAGGCTTATGGTGATTGGCTTCAATCTTAGCTGAGAGTGACAGGCACTGGTATGTTAGCAGGCAGCATCGTGAGTTACCGTTGTGACTAACAGCAAATATGTGCCTGCTGTCTTCTAATTTGAGTATAGGAAGAGTAGTGGTTCAAGATGCTTGCTGAGCCAAGAGTCAAGACTCAGATCTTGGCCAACAAGCAAGGTGAACATAACTTACCTTTATTCTCCACATTTGCCTAAGCCATAGGTCATCATGTCATCTTTCAGAACAAAAAAAATATGTACTTGATTTGTGTCTTAGAAGTTTATTTTTCTTTCTATTTTATTTTTTTAAGATTAGTTTTGAAACATGTGAATACTAAACCTGGCTGCGCCTTTACATCTACTAGTGCAATGCAGATAGTTGTTTTTTCATTCTGCATTTATCCATCTTCCTCACTGCACAATTTTGTCACTGCACAGATATTTAAAAGTGTCGGTTCTTTTCTCTTGCAAAGTTGGACTGTTTTGAGCTGAAGCTTACACATAAATAGGAGCTTGTAACTGAACTTGAACTAATGAGCACTGAACTTGCTTGTCACTTCTGGAATGTGGAGAAACACAAAGAAGCTAAAAATGCTTTCACTGGAAGCTAAAAATGACTATTCTTCCATGTCTGTTCCTAAGTAGCTTGTAACTGACTGAGCAGAAAAAGCTGGTGTACTGAATGCAGGACAAGACAGCTTATGACTTCTGAAGAGCTGTCACTTTTTTGTCCTTTTTAGCAGAGTAAGAATTATTTCAGCTACAGCTCAAAAACAGTTTTGGGGGAAAAAAACCCAAAAAAACAAGCCCAAAACACCAAAAGCAAAACAAAAAGCCTAGGAGCTACCTAGATTTAAAGTTGCTTGACTTGGAAACTGTGGTGCAGTCTCTGCACACAAAATAAATTTTAAGAACTAAGAAGAAACAAGCTTTTTCATAATCTGAGGCATTCACAAGATTCATTCCTGAACAAATCAAACAAAAGAAATAAGTCTGATCAATTCACAGATCTGGAGGGATAATTTTCTTTTAGAAGAGGTAATATAAACATTCCAGAGCATAAATCAGAAAGTTAATTCAATTGTTATCTGTTGGCTTCCATTTGCTCCTTCCACAACATTTTTCTAGTGGCTGCTTTTTAAGTCCAGTAATGATAGAAGGCTTACAAACACTTGGAGGTATGACCACTCATCCTAATACTTGCAATGGAAATAACAAACACAGTTGTTTAAAAAAAAGCTTGTTTAAAAAAAAGCTTCCTGTGGATTAAATGACAGGAAAAAAGGTCCCTTGTGAAGCGAGAGGGTGAGAAATAAATACAAAATAATTTTGTAATCCATTTGTTGGCAGGTGTTTGAAATGTGGTTGCATAAGAAACAGGACTCTGCACAGTAGTAAAACAATTTTTTTTTTTTTTTTTTTAAATCCCAGGTCAAAGATTTGGCAGGCACTAGATGTATTCAACATTATTTGATAGTTGAGCAAATGTGATTGAACTTGGCAAATATCATCAGCATTGAGAATGCCTTCTGTGATGGAGTAGTAGGTCAATGAAAGCATAAAACAGAATGGTAGACAATGAATTTTAATCCAGGCATTTTGCAGATGCATTACTGGAAACCCTGTGGAGGACTACACAGATGCTGGAAACCCTGTAAATGAATATACAGAAGCTTTCTGAAATTGTATCCATACAGAGCTCTGGCACTGAAACAACAAAGTAGGTTTTACAAAACCACATCTATTTGTATGTTCAAAATCAATACATCTGGAGGTAATACAAATATATATATTTATAGATAACTTTTTGCTGCACAGTTTCTAAATGTCCTAATATGATCTAAATTTCTTGTCTCTCCCTTTGTATTTTAGTTATTGCTGACTGCAGAGAGGCCCCAGAAATACTGTAGTTTATGCTTTCTACCTATGTTAAATTGAGATATCCAAACCACAAAACAGGGTGGATCCCCAATTATTTGAGATTGAGTTATCAATTACAAGCTATTTAATTTTTAATGTAATTACACAAAGGAAAATTTCTAGCAGTTCTCTGCAGGCTAGGGAAGTATTTTTGAATTGAAAAATATCACACAATTTCTAGAAAAGATAACTTTTCTAGTAGGCAGTTTTCAAATGAGCTATTCTTAGATTCTGCTCAGTTTATCCATAAACTCACTGTTCAAAGTCCAGGCATCCATGGTAGTGTGAATCAGGTCCCAACCTATTGTCTCCTTACTCTGCATATGCTAATTCATATAGGCCTACATGCACATCTTCTGTTTCTATAGGGTGTATTTTAGGATTCTTTCTCAGATGCATGCATCGAAGAAAGAACTTGTCCACCACTCTGTATGTCCTTTTGAAAAGGCACTGAATTACTGTCAGCACTCAAGTCACCAAGCCTGCTGACTGCTAATTAGACCACTACCCAAATCAGCTTAAGTGCAGCTTTTAGTAAGCTAAACAAGTGCTTCTAACTCCAGATAAAGGTTTGGTTCTTTGTACAGAGAAAGGAAGAACAAAGAATAAAAGTTGCTAAAAGTAGTGCAGAGACACACAAAATTAGCAAAGAAAACTGTTCGCATTGCATCCATTAGACTGTGCAGAACACACATCATGTACGCACAAATACTCTCTCTGAAGTTGACCTGGTATATTTCCTTATAAAATTTTTCTTGTTTCCATTGCCTTGGTGAGAGGAAACTCTAATACTGTTGTGTTTTTTCTTGTTTGTACCCCTACTAAATCAAATCTGGAGAAAAGAAACCTCACTGGATCCCCATGGGCACTAATCAGACCTTCACAAGCCTTCTAGAACTGTATCCTAAATCATTTGAGTTCAGCTCTGATTTCATACACTACTTAAATGAAAAGTTACCCAACAACAAAATCATCACCATAATTCTTAAAGAATGAGGGAAAATACAGTTAGCCTGTCAGGAAAATAAACCCTTAGAATATTTAATAGAAGACTCAAAGCTTTGGGAAGCAGTAGTATAAAATATTTACAAGGAATTGTTTAAATTAAAGATAGAGATGGAAAAAAAAATTGCATTCTCTACATAATCAGTATGCAAAGCTTTCTTTTTTTTCCCAGCATCTCCAGGACCACTCAACATTTTGCGGACCTGTGCTTGGAATGAGAAGCACCTGAATTTACTAGGCAGTTAAGCAGGATTTCACATATTATTAATATTCAAAACTCAGATTTCTTCTTCCAAAACAAGAAGAAGCAGCATCAGAATAGGGTCAGTTGTCACATAAACATTCTTTTTACAGTACTACCTAACAGCAGAAATAGATCATGACTTAAGTGCACTTGAGATTCCAATCTCTTTGAAATACGGCCATCTCTTGAAGTAAACAAAGGTTGATGAATTTTGTCTAGTAGTGATAACACATCTTTTATTTCAAATTCAATGATTATCAAAAGAAATTACAAAAGCATTTATTAGCTATTAAAAGAAATCTTGCCTACAGGTTAATAATCTGGCATGACAGAAAAGGACTGCCACTCCCTAAAGTTAAACATTATTACAATTATATATTTATTTACATTTGTAATAAAATAATAACTTTAACAGCTTTTTCCAAGGCTGCCTTTATTCCTAGCAACAGTCTTTATTGCTTTCTTTACAGAGCTAAAATAAGTATGTTTTTAAAATCTCATGTAGAACACCTGATCTTAAGCAACTCAGCAATAAAAACAGCTTAACAATCACACTACAGATTCAACTTTTCAAAACTCCAAGCAATCAGATATATCACATCTGCAACTTCCTGATTTCTTTTTAGAAACAGAGAAAGCATCTAATTGAGCCTGAAGAGACCTAGGAAGAAAGATTAACTATGTGGGGAACCTATGCAACTATTTTGCTGGTTTGGGCTGCTTTATAAAACAACAAAAACGTTGCTGTCCTTTGTAAGCTGTTTTAAGGTCTTCTTTGGGAATTAGCCACACATGAAATAGGCATTGCTAACAGAGAAGACCCCGTTGCTGCCTTTTCTGATTGGAATAAAAACAAGCAAGAATAAAATTGTCCAATTATTAGAAAAAAATGAGAAAACAGTGTTAATTTATTACTGGAATATCCAGTGAATCAAAGAAAATAATTATCATTTATATAATTCAGGTAATAGCTTGCTAAAAGTGAGAACAAGGAATGTCCAAGCAAAGGTTTTCTCTCTTCCATGCTTAGCTGCACGGGTAATTTTGCCTTATCACATGAAGGTGACATAGTGGTACAGTCTAATGAGATGTTTTAGAAACAACAAAGAAGGAAAATTCTAAAAACAATGAAAGAGAAGCAAATGCAAGTTTATGAAAGTGTATTATACTTATGCAGTGGTTCATGGTTGATATTACAAATCACCAGATTGAATAGAACAAAATGGAAGAAAAGAATGTTAAAATGTGTAAATTTTCATCATATCTCATTTCCCTGAGCCAGTCAAGTGCCAGAATCAGAATCTGTACTGGCTGTAAACTGGTCAGGATTTTTAAAAGTTCAGTGAGGCAGGGAAAAAAGCTTTTACCAAAGAGTATACATTTGCTATACTTTAGCAAAAAGTTCAAACAATTGTCATAAATTTGTTCATTAACCTACAGTTTTAATTTTCAGACAATTTATGTGTAACTATAAAATGCCCTTCTAAGTTAGTCCAAGTTTATAGAAATATGAATCATAAAAAGACAGAAAGATAGTTCACTACTCAAAAAGCTATGAAAGAACAATACAGATGTATTTCTCTCTTGCTTTACATCCTGACAATCATTATTGTCAAATTTACACTACCTTCAAATTAATGTAGAGGGATATCAATTCAAAATCATATCTTTTTGTACCTTCTTGTACAGAATTATTACAATCTGTGAAACTTCATTTTTTATGAGAATTTTAAGCTTCAACTCCTTGTTGTAGGTTCTTGCAACATATAAGTATAAATATGTTCCCTTCTGCAAAAAACTTATACTGAGCAAGAAAACAGTCTGAGGCACAAATTTTATTTGCAGTGTTATTCAGACAGCTTGGTTACAACAGAAACTACAGGAGACTTAGAGTCCCTGGGGAATCTCATCCTATGGGAAGCTGAAATAGTAATGTATGTTCTCTGTGTCACGTAATCTTAACTGGAAACCCATAGAGGAAACATCAGGTTTTTCTCCTACTGAGGTTCTTAACAAAGCAAAGAATGCAGTCATTTTCTTCCTTTTTAAACAATGAATCTAACCAAGCCTCCTGCAGCTCTCCAAAATAATAAAACAAAAAATAAAAATCAACCAACCAACCAAAAAAAACCAAACCCCAAAGCCTGTGCAGTAATGTTTCTGAAAGTATGTGGCTTGATTCTTCAATTGCTTGCTTCCTATTTACTCTTTCAAACTCATTTCAGATAGAGAATCAAGCAAATAGTCTAGTTTTTTTCTTCAGCTCTGCTCTGGATCTGTATATCATTCGGAATCCAAATTAGGAATTGAAAGACTGAGCTATTTACTGCAGTAAGAATATTTTTTCTGAAGGTGTGAAGCCCTATTGAAAGTCCTCCTAAGAACTGCTGTCCCACTATTAACTTTTATGTAACTGCTTCAATGATTATATCATATATTGTTAGTGTATTATTAAAATTCACACTTTGCTTTATCCCCCCATTGGCATGCATATAAGATAGCATTAATAATGTATTGAATTATATGTGTATCTTTGGAATGTCAATTTTAACACATTTATCTTTCATGAAGAGATAGACACATGTAATTTCCTCACTGGTGCAAGTCAGTGTTTTTTTCAGGCTGAAATCTGGGAAAATATGAACGGTTTGGATAACTCTTTCAAGATAACAGTATCTTTACAACATAGTTAGAAGGTTCAGATTTGGTCTTCACTTAATCTGGAATGGACATTTGTTCTCTTTAAAGAAATTGGGTGAATGAATGACACTGCATCCATAATGTTTAATCAGTTTGAAGAATTTGCATAGGACTGAGAAGCCAGTATGGAAATAATCTCCACAGAGCAAAACCAATGACTATAAATATGTGAGAAAGATGGCATGACAAACAATTTTCTTTAATTGGTGTCATCAATGACGCATTCACAAACCTAATTATTCAAGCTCCTTTCTAAGAAGAAGTTGAACTCGACGACAAAAAGCAAAAATTGTGAAAGCATAGTTCATATTAGACTATTATATATTTACATAAGCTGTTATTTAAACAAATTACAAATTGCATCTTATTAATGAATAGATTGAAAATTATCTTAAAATTTTAAAAAGTTCCAAGTTCATCATCAAATTTACTTTCCTGACAGTACAACTTTTGTGTCACTGTTGACAGTGACCCATTCTGTAGTTACACCTGAGACACCCTGTCCCTCCCATCTGGCCAGACTACTACATTACATGTATCCCTCCATTCTAAATTCTGGTCTGAATTTTCAATTATACTAGCACACGGAATAGGATATTAACACTATTATTCTTCAGAAATCCAAGCCACCAACAAATAAGACAAACAAACAGCATCCAGCAGCCCCTGAAATGTCCATAGAAAAGATGCAAGCTCTGTTGTATTTATTTATTTATTTATTTATGCAAGTGCTGTTTTTTATGCTGTTGAAGAATGTCCATAAAAGTGAAGTTGTATGGTTGAAATTATGTACTGTGTTCTAGAAAACAAATCAAAACAAAACAGAGAACACTCATGAAAACGTAGCCTCACATACGATAAAAAATGTGTTATTAGATTCTGTATGTTCCAAGACTTGTCTAATATTTTGTCCTAAATCAATCTATTCTGTGACAACTTATAAAATAGAACAAATCTTAAACTCTTTAAAATTAAAGTCCTAAAAATTAAATGTTTCATTGAGGTTTTTATTTTAGTGTAAGTAATGCAGACAATTTGCCAATACACTTCTAGTGAAAATCGAAAAGCTTTATATTGAAAGGATCTAAGCGTAGAGAGAAAGGGCTTTACATGCACTAGGTGGAAAAAGGAAACTAACTGATACAGAACAAACACTACCAGAATTAGCCCCACATTGCATAACCAAACCTCAATTACTTCAGCTAGGATGAATTAGACATCATCCGGAAAATACCTTAAAGTTTCTTTCAAGGAAAGAAGTAGGAAAAATACTTGTTACTTAAAATAAATGGTTCCTTCTGGTATCTTAAGGGAAAAAGATAAAGAGTACCTTGGACAGATAGGTATAGTACATGGTTCTTTGCAGTTCAGTGTGCATTCTTACAATTAAAATTCAAATTCAAACCAATTCAGGAAATGAAATTAATGTCAGCAGAATTACTAGTATTTGTACCAATGAAAAGTCTCAATGACTATTCAATAGCTGGTTTATGAACACCTAAGAATGAATAATTAGTAGAAATCTATAATCCTCAATGCACGTTGCATAAGTAGGGAAAAAATCTGTCTGAGTTCCCTATAAGGGCTTTTCCACTGACTAAATAGTGTCTTGGAGGCGTCATCCTTAAAGTGTCCTCTAAGATGCTATCCTCCCTGTGTTGCCAAGTCCTGCAATATTATCAGAAGTCCCAAAATAATGTAATTTTTCTTTTTAATATTAGTGTCTGGACTCAAGGGATACATGGGAATATTGTTAGAGTTATTAGGGGGGAAAAAAAAAAGTGAGACAGGAAAGTAGTTTTTTTACTTGCAGACTTGTGCAGAGAGATCCCCAAAATATTAGCTGCATGCATTCAAAAGCCTCAGAAAATACAGGTCAGTCAAAAAAAGGAACACAGACATTTTATGTAAAAAAAACCAAAACCAATAAACCCAGCAACTTTGTAAATTTCTGTGGATAAATAGTTGATTTTTGTTACCAGTTTTGATAGATGATGTGCAGATGGGTTTAGTGAGACTGATAAAAAACCACTCTCAGTGGATCGCCTGAGATATCTATGAGTTTGGAAAGAGAATCCTGTTTTTTCAGGAGAAATGATAAAATGCAATTTCTCTGCAAGCATGACTGCGTAAGACTCAGGTGGCCTCTTGCTGAGCCTGAATGCACTGCTACATTTGGGTGTGTGTGACACAGGATGTTCTCCTCCTGCTCTGCAGCAGAAAATGTCCCCCTGCAGTGAAGAGGCGCCATGTCCCCCCTGTGCTGCTGTCGAACAAGAGGCCTGTAAGGGCCCAGAGGCGCCAACGGCCACCAGTGTACCCACCATAATGGCCACAGAGCTGCCAGATAGAGAGCAGAGGCAGGGGCTTGCTAGGCCCCACCTCTGCGGGGAAGGGGGTAGCGGAAGGAAAGGGGCAGCAGCATGGCTGCGAGAGGGGGTCAGGTCACTCGAGGGAAAGACACAGCGGAGGGGTGCAGCGCCCAGTGGGATGGTGGCCTGTGACAGCCACCTTGGCTGCTGCCCTGGGGAAAGGGCTCCAGGGACAGCCAGCCAGCCCACCCCCCTGCTGGCTCCAGTATTGCTCCTGGTTTTCTTAGAGGTCATGCACAACAAGTTTAACTTGAAAGTAGTCATGACTGGTTTTCTTTAGAATCTCAGTTGGATTTACTGAACTTTGGTGGTCAATAAAATATGACACAAGGTTTTGTATCAAAATTTTCATACGATTGAAGAATCTGTGTGGAAACATTGAGTCTTTAGATGCTACAGGCTAAGTTCTGCCTTCATCCTCACTCATGCTGTTTCAAAAAAACATCAATTACATTAATGAGAGTAGAATTTTTACCCTGGGTTGACCAAATCACATGCTTAAGACGATAGTTTCTTCACCATTCTTCCAATTAATTTCTAGAAAGGAGTCAGATGCTGTCTGTTCCTTTTATAAGCACTTAGAGACATAAAATCCATATGCCTTTCACTCTCTCTACTGTCATACATCACAAGCTTTTACACTTCTTTTTACAGTTCCTTTTATACCCAGAACAGTCATTTTGCTGTGTGTAAAACCTTGTGGTGTATGTAATGGTGGGATAAACAATTACAGAGTATAGATGACATATTGTACAAAGGAGGGAAGAAACACAGCCTGAATGACTGTATGGAACAAGAGGGATAATAGCAGAGGGGCACAGAAGAGGGAAACAAGGGAGGCAGAAGCAGGTGTTAGATTTGGTTTGGCAGTCTATTTTCTAAATAGAGTTAACTGGGAGAGTATATTTACAAGACAGTCTTCCATATTACTTAAACCCTGCATAAAGATAGAGAGGATAGTTTACTAGGAACTGGTTTAAATTAGCCATGTAAACCCAGCATCTCAAAAGTATTCATACAACTTATTCCCTGTGAAATAAAATAGTTAGGTTTAAGCCTCCTTATGCCTGAGTTCATCACCTGTGAAACAGGGAAAAAATATGAGGTATAAAAAATTTCAGTGAACAACACTGCATTGCTGATAGGCAAAATGAAAATTTATGCTAATAGTGAGTATAGAGGGAGGTGTGTATGGTCCCTGAAGGGGGAAACTGATACCAAGGTCAAATGGAATTGGAAGGGCTGACCAAAGGCCAGCCAAGGGGAGAAACCAATATGTCCGTCACATTATATTCCCTCTAGCTCCATGGGTTTCAGGATCTGCTTTTTGGTAGGAGAGGATCCAAGAAGATCATGATAGAAAATCCTGTTAGCAAAGGATAGAATCATAGAACAGTTTGGGTTGGAAGGGATCTTTAAAGGTCCTCTAGTCCAAACCCCCTGCAATGAGCAGGGACACCTTCAAGTGGATCAGGTTCCTCAGAGCCCTGTCCATCTTGACCTTGAATGTCTCCAGGGACAGGGGCATCTACCACCTCCTGGGCAAACTCTTCCAGTGTTTCACCACCCTTATTGTAAAAAATGTCTTTCTTATATGTAGTCTAAAATAGACTTGCTTTGCTTCAGAATTGTTTACCCTTCATGTCCCAGGCTTAGCTACTATCCAGTAAAGTGGGATCTAGATGAATTTTTACTTGAAGATGTTTTATTTTCCTGGTGCCAGAGAGAAAAACAACACCTATCCCTCTGCTCTGCAAGTACAGGAAGCAGGATATATATTGATATTTTTCCATAATTATTATGCTAACTCTGTAGCCTGGTTTCACAGGAAAATGCTACTTCTCTCTGTGAGTTTCTCCCTGAAAACCTTGGAACTTCTTGGTCAATTTTGATCATGCCTAACAGAGGTCTTGGTGAAGATCAGGTGAGCATCATAAAAGTAGGAAGCTGTACAGAGAAAATTTATTAAAGCCTTCAATGAAGGAAGAAGGATGGACCCAAGTCTTTTTAAACATTAGAGACCAACATAAACAAAAGCTATTATAAATGCCTAAACTACAGGAAAATTTCAATAGAAGTTCATTATATTATACACAATGGTGAATTTAGCCACAGGGCATGAATATTTAAGGAATCAAGCTTCATTCTGCTCAGGATGGAGTTATTTGTTTGGTTGTGTCTCACTGGTATTTGGTAGTCCTCATCATGAGCTCAGCATTGTACAAGGCACTATCCATACACAGAACAAAAATGTGTTCCCTTGACAGAAAACTCACTATCTTGAGTAATTACCTGGCTTTGTATGAAGGAAATGGGAAAGAGAGTGGGAGAAAGAAGGAAGAGAGAAAGAGGAACTGTACAGGACCCATTACTGTGTTTTTGCAGTTTTATAAATGATTTTATATGTTCTCCTCTTTTAACAGTTATAAGATCATCAATAGATTTTTTTACAGTCAGTTGTTTTTCACCTAGTTGTACTGTGACAACTATGATCAGTTCTTGACAGAACCTGACATACAGGTTTCCAGTTGGATAGAACTGCAAAATTCAAAATATTGACAAATTCATACCTGGCAGAACTGTATAAACTTCAGCCAAGCACCTCAGTTATGCTTATGTGAATGTTCATTTTTAAGTGGTCAAAAAAAATTAATATAGTCCAATCTTAAAAAAAAAGAAAATTAGGATTTTGATTCCTTCTTGTGGAAAAATATCTATTTAGATTAAAATACTAAAATTTAAAATAATGTCTAAAAGAACACAGTTTATTTGAGGAGGACACTTGTTCCTCTAAAGAACCCACTGAGTAAACTGCTCAGAGTAGCCAGCTTTTAGCCATGCACACACATCATACTATTGATTTTTGAGAACAACTCCAGGGTCATGTGAATGGGATTTACCCACAGTGGAAGGTGTTCATTTTAATACATGCAGGAGGGAAAGTTAAAATTGAAGATGAAATAATTTTAATTATTTGACTTGTCCAAGATTGCAACCTCAAAGCTAATGACATTGTGACTTTGTTGTTTCTATCCATGTTTTTTTTTGCAGTGCCCTAAAGAGATTTCAATTAATGGCTCAAACACTAGCTACATTAAAGATACTAAAGATAAAATAGAAGTCTTTGAACCAGTAAGACAGTTGTAGTCCTTTAGGACAATAAAGATTATAAAATTTAGGAAGAAGAACTTGACAGCTGGAAAAAGGAATCAGTGGGCAGGAAGAGATCTAGATATGCAGTGTCTTTATAGAGCTTATTAAACAAATCCAGCGTAACCATTTTAGAAAACACAAAAAAAATTTATGATTCCAATGGACGTTTCCAGTAACAAATGGAACAAGACTCTTCCTCATGCCTCTTGCCCCAGCCTTTGATAGAACTGCTCCATTGTAGCAGGAGAAAATACACATCTGTACATTTCACCAGTACCCTGGTTATTTGCCAATTATTTTTAAGTATATTTTTACATACTGTGTTGATGAAATAGATAGGCAACCTGACAGTCCAACTGTAAGTTTCTTCAAAAAACTTTAAATTACTCTCCCTAAAAATTAAAATGGAATTGTTCAAACACTTCTTATGAGTGTTTTGGTTAGTGCCAGGGCTTTTCTTAATAGGTTCAAATGAATAAAATTTATTTCAAAGCAAGAACTTGGAATGGCAGTTTTTCCCTTTGTAAAATGTACTCCTAGAGAGTTACACTGATTTTTATTAGTAAGTAAAAGACTCAGAAATATGTTGACAGGTGACTGAACATGGTATTTTTCAAAGCTGTTTCATTAAAGCTGTGTCAATAAAAATCACAGATTTTTCACTGAAGGTTATTGAATCCCAAATTCTATACTACCAATTCTGTGCTAATGGAAGTTTGTCACCTGCAACAATAAGTTGCAGTGAAATTATAAGTTTAGAGAAGCAGTTAAGTCAAGATGGCAGAATGCTTCAAATCAAGCCCATTGATACTGGAACTCTTTTTCATCATATGCAAATTAATAAACTGCTATGAAAATGCTCAGATGAAACTTACTGTAGAACATTACTTTGCCCAGTGGAAGCGTGTCATTCACTGCTTAGAAAATACCCCTGCTGAAATAATTAGACAAAGAGTTTGACTTAAAACTAAGCCCTGAGACATAGAGACCAGAAGCATTATCATTTAGAGGATATAATCAAAGAAAATTTCCTGCTTAATCCCATGAATGCTGCATCAGGACTGAGCCAGCATCAGGTAGGTTACCAGTGTGTACCGCTGCATTAAAAAATTCAATGGTGTCTTAAAAGACATTTATATTTGTATTAATAATTTTAGTAGTATAATTTTTTAAAAATTGCCATGTTTGGGAAATTTTAGTAGATTTCATTTTTTTCATATAATCCTTCTAATTTAACATTCAGAAAAATAGGATTTTAGCCAGGTACAAGTAAATAAAATAAGTAGACACTGAAAAAATGAAATGTCATCCCATGAAAAACAATGTCTTAATTTTGGTTTCATGTTAAATTGGAATGAAAGCCAAATGTAGGATTTTTCGAGATACAAAAAATATTTTGAATACGTTCTGTTTCAAGCTAATAGAAATATTTTAATTTTTACCCTTATAGTTCTGAGTGTTATTGCACAGATGTTATTCCATAGCAGTGATTTTACAGAAGCATTTAGATGAAACTGGTTCTTGAAAATTTTTTAGTCAAACTAGCCTTTTCCAAGGGACTTTTTAAAAATAGATATTTCAAGCATCACTAGTTCTATACAAACAACTTCAAAAACTCTTTCTGTACTCTATTTTCTATACAGTAAGACCATTAAAATATATATAGGATATACAGCTATATTTACTTCTCATATATGTAAGATCAAATTGTCTGTCACGTTAAGTAGACTCACAGATTTCTATACAGCTGCATCACTCTGCATCAGGCAGCCCCTTCCTTCACAGCCATCACAAACATACACGCACATATCCATGTAGGTGGAAGTCTGCCTCACAGGAGATACATTTCTAATCCACAGATTCTGATGGAGGTGGCACATGTACAACATCAATTTGATCTTAAGTTTTAGTCTGAGGGATTTTAAGGCCTGCATCTTCCATTAAAACGGGCAGAAAGGTGCTTCTTCTAGACTACTGGGCCCACATGTGAGCTAGCAGGTATAGATAGGCAAATAGGAATGAGACTTTATTCCGAGCCTTTCCGTTCCTTCTGTGGTCCCAGATTGTTCACTCTGATCAGTCTGCTTTTTTGTATGATGCAGTTTCCTGCAGGGATTTTGAGATGCAGGTCAAAGTGAGAAAAATCTTTGAAGTGTTCAATTTATGTTGATGAACCGTAGCCAACCAAAATGATTCTTTGACGAGCTGTGTGTAGAATTCATCCTGAAGTGCCAGCAAATCATTCTAGAGGGGAAGGATGGATAAACTATTCAATTCCCTTCTTGATAAAAAAAATGCAAGGGAAAGTGAGAGCAAGCACATTTTAATATAACATACTATATCCATATGCTCTACACAAAGTGTATCAACAACAGAACCCTGTAATGGATCTCATAGGATCAACCTGTCTATGATAACCAGAATTCCTTTTCACGATAAAACCACCTGAGATCAGCATGGAAGTGAAAGCAAGTAACTCAAGGTAAAAAGGTAAATATAAAATGCACTCTTAAGACTTTTCACCTTCAGCATCATTGTTACCTTAACATAAGTAAAAACACCTAGAAACTGACTTGTGGTTATCAGGCACATACCGAGAATATCCTCGTTGGTTTTTTTTTCTTTCTCCAACAAAATTTTTCTGTCTTAATGCCACAGTAGCACCTGCTCATTTACCTTATGAGCATTCCTGATCAGCACAGAGGACTACAGAACACTGAAACCACAGATTGGCCAGGAGTCCAGAGATGATTTATAACAGATTTTTCAGCTACTATTTCCAGTAATCCAGTTTCATGAAAGAGAAGAAGTATAGATACGCTGTCAGGATGATAAGTGCTCCTGCTTCTTCTGTGGAATTGGAAACCAGATAAGTGCTTGAACCAATATGTTTTATTAATTTAATCATGAAAGTATCAGGTAATAGTATATTTTAATTTCTGTATTAAAAATTGTTTCTATATTTACATTTTTTCAAATCAATAAATTAGTTAAAAGGGAAAAGCAGTTGATACGAGATTGAGAAATGGAGCTTGAAGAGCAACAATGGACTTTAGAGATCATCATTCAGAGATTCTGTTCAGACCAGATATTTTTGTATTCACTGCTTCCATATACCTGGTGACATACAGCCACTCGTTGACACTAGATGGTGACTGATTATGACTAGATGCCATTCTTGCAAGAATCACCTTTAGAAACTGTTATTTTGCAGACTTATTCTAACGTGTCAGTGAATTGCTGTCTCCCAGAACTTTATTTTATAAACAAGAGACACTGCTCTCTGCAGATGGAAATAGCTATGTGAAGCTGAAGTTGTTGCAGGGAGGAGGGGAAGAATCCCTCTCTAGTGGAACAGAGAAATAAACTCTTTTTTTGCAGTTAACCAAGCCTTTGCTGAATGTACCTAGAATATTGAGTTCTGGGTGTTTGGGTTTTTTTTTCTTCTTAATTAAGACTTTGGGACTGATGCTGAAGTGTGTCTAACTCCTACTGTTGCATTCCTGAACTCACTGAGTGATGCCAGTTTTTTTCTGAGCTCAGTGGGCAGTTCTGCCTGTAATCTCTGAGGTAGATTTTAGAGTTCCCTGTCATCAGATATGCAAGGAATGAAAAATGTACAATGTGATTTAGACATCAGAACCTGACTATCAATTAAGTTTACATTTGAAAACAGAGTTCACTGATGCATATTCATATATTTAAATTTTACACTTTTAAGGTGACTGAATGGAATACAGATTATTCATGGTACAATTTTCATGTGGTGTTAGTTTCCAAAATCCAATTTCTGTTTGATAGTTGGTTAGTTATTTATATTCAATAAATTGATCTTACCTTTACATTAAAAACATAGCTATAAAAATATCAAAGTCATCATGAATATTGGTATTGATCAACTGCTAGCAATCAACGGTGAGAATATCGGGCTGAATAAGCAACCATTCCCTTAGGAATTAGTGAGAAATCGTGAGCAGGCAAGGGAGAGTGGAACAGACTGCTGGGGTGTTAAAGAGACCATTTGAAATGTCCCTGTTTGGATTAAGCTTGATTTCATCCTTTGACTTCTATGAAGAAAAAAAAAAAAAAAGGATGAATTGGAAAATGGAATAAAGAATGTTAGGGAGCTTGGACTTGAGCAAAAGTCTGATGCACCTGGAGTCAATAGCACCTATTTAATTTCAAGTAATGGTAACAATTTCAAATTATATAAATATTCTTAACTACCTACAACAAAAGGATGTCAATGATAACAATCAAAGATGGACAGCAGTCACATGCAGTTTCCCAATGTGTTCAGGTTCTCAGAACTATTATTCTTTTCAATAAAAAAGGATGTTTCTGGTAATTTCCTATTTTACAAATTCAGCTGCATTCTTGAAGGCAACATTTATTGTGTTTGACGGTCATGGCATATATCTACAGTGCAATCCACTGAATTATTGATCCAGAACTGGTATTCTCTGTTATTTTGTTAATATGAACAATAAAGAGTATTATCAGCCCTAGAATTCAAATTTAGTTCTATGGAAAATACACCTGGTGAAATTGAGCTAGCTCTATTATTCCATATATCTTCCAGTCCATTATGCAGTGCTAGCAAGTAAGAGGAGTAAAGGCAGCAATGTGGAGAAAATTATGAATTAAAAAGTATTCCCTTCTCCCTTTTCTAAAAACAAGTAAGCAGCCCCCATAAAATCTGAGACAGTGGAAAAGTAAGCTTGCCTTCCCTCCAGAATTCTCTTGTACTTCAGGCTTTTCTAGCCTGTGAGAACATTCAAATACTGAACATTTCCTATGTTTTGTAATTCATAACAATAGTAAAATGTGTAGTCTTTTTCTCATTTCTTTGCTAACCTGATCTTTGCTAACCCATTGCCTCTCCACGTACAGATCATGGTCTATAAGGAGGTCATGAAAAGCCATTAATGAGGCAGTTGAGAAGCATTAGTCATTGGAACTTTTCGTATAATATAAGGGGAAGAACACAACTTGCTCTCCCACCCTTTATGTGCATTTCCTCTTCAAAATCAACCTCTGTCAAGCTCTTGAACTACACAGATGTATGCATACAGGTTCTACAAGGTGTATGATAAACAAATAGACATTTTTACCCCTACTTTAATTGAAAGTGCAGTACCACTTACAAATTATTGCCAACCCCAGTTAGGGATTACTAGCTGATTAGTTCAGAACACTAAACTAACCTAGTCAGTTTCCTTGGGGCTTTACAAGAAAAAAAAAGAAAACCACCATAAGATATTAATTTTAAAAATTACTGCTTATTCAAATAATTAATGGTAATGGATCTTTAACTATTCAAACAATCCTACTTACAAGTCACTTCTTTGCTAGTTTATACGTAAAGTAGACATATAGCAATTACAGAAGCCATTAAGCAGTTACATTCCAAAAGGGGGAGGGAGGAGAGATGTATTTTCTCACTCAATGAATCTTACTCAGTAATCTTCTTTACATTTAATAATAGCAATAATCGGGGAAAATGTCCTTTCTTTTTTGACTGTGATCTTCTGTATGAAGTATGATTTATTTCAAATGTGCAAGTCCTTGATTTTTCATTCTTCACATGGCACTAGCCACACTATTTTAAAAAATGTGATTTCCTTGATTGCATTATTATAAAAAAAGGATTCAAAATTTCTAACAAAGTTTTTAAGTCAGAACATTTTGAATATGTTTGGGTTAATGCCAACAGAGACCCCAACTACCCTTCACAGAGGCAAATGAGACTAAGTAATCTCTGACTACAATAACTTGCATCCTCGGTGCTCTTTAGCCTTTATTCATCAACCTACACTCTAAAAAACCAAAGCATACGTTTTCACATCTACTGAACACCTGGTTAACTATTTTAAACTAAGCAAATGCATATTTATTAGATGGAACTTATGTTGCTGATGCCTTAAGAAAGCAGGAGGTTACCATTCATTGTCACATGGCCAAAACAATTTCTTGAATAAAAGCTCTATAAAACAGCTGTCCCAGCTCAACATGCCTTAATCAAATATAGTGGTCTAATCTTGTTGCATATTCATTTGTCAACATGTGAGAAATTCCATTAACAACAAATAAACAAAAATAATTCAAGACTACGTAACGCTATGTTAATTACAGCAAAAAGGACACCTTCAAATCTTTCCTCACATGCTACTGAGTTTACAAATCACGGAACAGCTGAGATTGGAAATGACCTCTGGAGATCATCTGGTCCAACCCCCCTGCTTTAGCAGGACGACCTAGAGCCATTTGCCCAGGACCATGTCCAGATGGCTTTTGAGGTCCAGAGAGAAATTAGATCATTTCTAGTGTCAGAGGTAGCAGAAGAACCCATGAAACATGGGTGTTGCCAAGGATGTGAAAAAATTATAAACTAATGTGATGTTTTTGTGGCATACTTTACATTCTCTCACAAAGATTAAATAATTAAAGTGCTATAGAAGTAGTTAAGGAGAAGAAAATATGAGTTTCATAGGGTTAAAACTCTCTGCAAATTTAAGATTACAAGAAAAACATCACAAAAGATTTTAGAACTGTTCTTATCTGCTACAGAGAGATTAACAAATAGTTTGGAGTTGTAATTCACGACACTTTTGTGGGTAAGTCATTCTTGGAAGACTGGTTATTTTCTGCTCTTCATGGAACTTGTTTCCATATCTCATCAACTATGGGGTGCTCATCCCCTCCTTGCTGCCACCACTTTTACTCCAGCAAAAACCATTCTGAGACCAATTATGTAATATTCAAAACAAGATTTGACTCAAAGTTGTATAAAAATTATATACAGCTAAAATAAGCTATACCTGTGCATGTTTAATTAAAAAAATGTTAGAATTTGAAATTGCTAATTAAAGACATTAATGAATGTCAATACAGCATTATTTCAATGACTCCAAGATAATCCCAGAGCAATCAATTTAGATCAGAACAAGTTTATTGTAAAGTGCCAAAGGTAGGGAAAAAATGTTTCCTTAGCACTACAAAGTAACGATTTCTCAAATGCATAACGCCTGTTCAGAATTTAACTAGATAATTACTTCATTTGCATATGCTAAGGTGATAAGAGGAATGGAAAAGACAGCTCAGTGGGAAATGATGTAAGTGTTAAAAGGTGACATGTAAAAGACAGTGTTCCTCAAAGTTCTGGCTTACCAACAGAGCCCATTTTAAAAGGACCACATTTATTAACCTAAGCATCCTGGTGGGTAAGAGACAAAGCAGAACAAATATATAATAGAAAAATACATTACATCACAGAAATCTCTGACATGCAGCTCAGAATGACTGGAGGCTGGAACAACCAGATATATTTCTGTTCTTGTTTGTATATAATGAGTTTGAGGAATGACTAGAAGCCAGACCACAAAACTGCTGAGGTCTATTTCCGTATCTGCTATTGCAGTCTTGCAGAAAAAGAAATTGTGTGAGTCATGGTCACTCCTGCAGAAATAATATTAATTCAAAGCAAGAAAAATAATTTCAGCCCTTTATAGTGGCCCTGGAACGACCCTGTGCTTTATCAAAGGTGAAGAGTTCCTCTGTTTTTTCAGCCACGGGCTATCACATTTAGTTTTTGCAAAGATGATTAAGCTGTGCCTGTCTTTAAGTGTATGACGAACAGCTACACTCCTGACATACTTAAAATTATGTATGTGCTGTGATCAATTTCACCTCTGATGCTTTCTACCTGGTGGGGAATATCCACAAGCCCGTACAGTATACTTCTGCTGGTGGTATATATTTTGTGCTGGTATGTTGTAGAGCTGGTCTCAGTGTGCATGTGCACAGCATATGCTCCATCCTTACTTAGTGTGTGAGGAAATAAGTTCAGATTTTTCTGAGGATTAGAGAGTTCTGGTGAATGTAGACCCTAAATTTTTACAGTAAGAGCTGTCCCTGCTTGCAGTACTTACAAGTCAAGTCTCATATGTGTTTAAATATGCAAACAACACAAAATACAGACAAGAACTTTGAATGGTTTAGTTCATTGTCCAATTGTTATGCAGCGGTCTGGCATATTTCTTATTCTAAGTCTGGTCAGATTTTTACAGTTATACATCTTAACATTGCAAAATGTTTCTCCTTTGCAACTGAATTAATTTGCCATTCATGTTGGGTTCAGCAGCTTTGGTAGTAGCTAAGGTTCTGACTCCTTTCTAAATAAGGGACCAAACATATCTAAAGGAGGGGCTCTTGAAACTGTTGGGGAAAAGACAAAAAAACCTCTTGAGGCTCCAAGTGGACAAAGAGTTGCTCCAGAAGTTCACTCTGACTCTCCCTCTCCTCCCACCCCCAGCCTTCCCCCAGTGTCTATCATTTTGATCACTTAAGTAATACCATATTGCAGAAGAGGGGTTTTTGCTTTTATGCTGCTTCTTGTTCTTCTCTTTCCCAAGCTAATATGATATTTTAGAAAAAGTGCACTATTCTGTTGTTTACATGTTGCATTTCTTTTAATCTAAGATCCCACTCCTTCATACCCATTAGTCAAATCATAAGCATAGTGTATCATTGTTATTATCATTATCATTGTCTCAGAACAAGACCCCAGTTCTGAAATGTTAAAAGTCCACTGATAGACTCATTAGGGCAAAGTATTTCTGGTTTGTTTTATTTTTCCTTTTTCAGAGAGAGGATAGGATAAGGGAAAGAATTACATATATAAGTAAAATTTTAAAATTATTTCTTTGAAGAAAATTCTGAAAGAAACAGTGATAGGGATATATTTCTAAATCCTTCAAAATCATTATGAAAATCTATCAGAAGGCACCAGAGCTTTTGAGTTTCATTCACTGTGTGAGAAATTCTGAATATTTACCTTTTATTTCCATTTAGATGCTAAAGCGATACTTGAGGGAGTGTATTAGATAAAGTGACAATTTTTTCTCATCTGTTTTATTTACAAGTTAAAACTGTAAGCATGGAAAGCAAGAACATATTCTGAACATGATGAGAAAAGATGCCTGACTGTTATCCACATGGTATATCTACTAGTTTTTAATAAGACAAGATTAGAAGGCCTGAATGTATAACAACTTGCAAGGCTGTTAAGGTCATTTCTGCCTAATTTCTGAGTTGTTTTCACATTATTACAGCAGTGTTCAAACTAAATATTCTGTGTAGATAGTAAAGGAGGCAAAAGAACATTGGGGGCGGGGGGTGAGGGTGTTAATAGCATGACATTTTTCTACCAAAGTAGAAGAAAAAAATCAAGAAACTACTCTTAAAGTCAGAAAGCTTTTTAAAAAAGAAAAAAAAAAAAAGAGAAAGTAAAAGAAAAACTCATCTAAGACTAATTACAACCAATGATGAATTTCAAAGTTGGGGAAAAAAATTCAAGCAGCAAGAAATAATAAAGTGAAAGATGAAAAGATGACTAGCTCAGCTGAAAGCCAGCCTGGTGGAAGGAGAGGCTAATGTTGTTCATTACTGATCAGAGAAGGGAAGCCAAAGGCATGGCATGTCATATCAGAAAGTGACATCATCTGCACTTAAAAAGCATATTTCACAGTATCTTTTCTGTAATACTCTGTTCTGCAATAATGGTCCAAATGTGGTGTAACAGTATATCAGATGTATGGATTTGCAACATTTTTTTAAATGCTGTGATAAGGGGATGTTACATCATAGAGAAGATAAAGAAGCAACCTGGATTATAGCAGACATCTATCTGCTTCCTCAAAAGTAGCTGTCTGGTTATGATGGCTTCCTTCTTTTTTTTTAATGCTGGATGACATCTGAGATATATGTGTATATTGTGCTGATAATTGCTGTGTATAATTTGTGACCTTCTCAGGTGTTGATTTGTTGACAAGTGGAAAATTGAAAGCTGGATTGGTTTCTGTTTCGTAAAGCACTTTGCTAGGGGAGCACAATGTTGATGTTTTCTTCCTCAGTCTAGGTATCACTTGGGTTCATTCACATAAGGTTACTAGCAAGTTGTACACCTTACTCTTTCTTCATTGGTATGTCGTTCCACATTAGATCCCAGTTTACTGTCTAAGGTGTGTGTTACATATACTAGACACTTGATTGTGTTCTCTTTGTTACTCCTAAAGCTGTCTTTCCCAGCTCACAAGGATGAATACTTTGACAGCCAGTTATTGACCACTGGCAAATTATTTGTAGTTCTGGGATTTCCAGCATCATCCTGTATCTGTACTTTCAAGGTCCCTGCTGTCATCCTGTACTTTTGCTTCTCCACACTGTATTTTTCCCATGCTCATAGATAGTTCTTGCTACACAAAATAGCTACTTGCTACATATTTTTATCTATGTAAATTAGTAACTGTAGCCATTACACCATGACATTGTTTTAGCTTTTGCTGAGCTGTATACAAAGTAGGTAATTAGGCTCCTGGTCATTAGGTAATTGCTGGGATTTAAAAAAAAAAAAAAAAAACAAACCAAAAAAAACCTTCTAGGCAGGCCACAACAAGTTCAAAGAATGCCTGATAGTCCTGTGTTGTTTCCTTAAGTCTGTAGCTTGTCACTTGCAATGGTGACTTCATATTTACTGGCTCAGTCTGGTAGTTAAGCACTGATTTCTCTTAAATACTGGTTGCTACTGAAGGTAGTTTGCTCCTCTACATACAGCAGTGAATTATTGTGTTCAGAAAGTTAAGGGGGATAATGTAAAATAAAAATACAAATATGTTTATTTCAGGATATATATGGTTTTTTAGATGCCTCAGCACCTGTAGCATTAATAGCCTTACCTCTCAGAGCAAAGCTTATAGGTTTTTTTAGAATTAAGAAATTAGTAAGTAAAGACATACCCAGAGTCACAGAAATATGCTCTCATATCAATGAACAAACTGTACTGCAAATGACAAAATGTAAGATGTTGGAAATTTTAAATCTTTTCACAAGCTACTGCTCCCCATATACAAGACACCCACTCTTCCTATTTTCTTACTCTGAATTTTGTGCGATAAAATCTAAACAGCTCCCAAACTCCCTCAATATGAATCAAAGCCAATATTCAAATAATGTGTATATGTATATATATGTGCATGCCTGTGTGTGTTTGCATGTATGTGCATCTACACGTGTGTGTGCATGTGTATATAAAACCAAAAAAATGCATATATAGCCAACAGATGTGAAGATCAGCCTCGTGGCAGTGTCAGTGGCAATGGCAACACCTTTTTTTCAAGCTGCCATTGTACAAGCAGGTAACAAGCAGGTTGGGAGAGAAATCAGAGTACATAGTTGCCTGGTTCAAGAGCAAGTAGCAGCAACAGCAAGAGCAAAACAGGTGAGATGACAAGTAGAACAACTTTTGCAGTTCCAGCACCATGCCTTTGATTAAAAGTGCTCAGACACAAGTGACATCTCATAAATTTGTTATTAACATAAGCAGGATAGTATTTGATCTATTAACTGGTCCCAAACCAGGATTCTACCCAAAATTTAATAGTGCAATTTTTCACTTGTAATTTACGTGCATTGCTCTGCTTTTCTAGTATGTTTTACTTAGTCTATTTAGAAGGGATCCAGCACTTCCCAGGATATTGCAAAGGATTTTGCAACATGTTTAAATAAAGCATGATACATTCATTTTTTGAGCCATCAGACAGAGGAGATGGCCAACCTGCACCCCTGCTGAGTTGTTTTTCAGTACTTTGTCTCCCATTTGGTTGAATTATCACCTTGAAGAGTGATTGTACAAGAGATGCTTTCTGTTTCTTGATGTGGCACTTTAAATTATAATATAAGCATCAGATATTATAAGCTGAATCTTTTGTGATCAGGTGGAGGTACAATGGGCTGTGTTAGGGCCAATGTTTGGTGTTATTCTTCAGTATAGGGTATAGGCTGCTGTCCCTCCTGGGTAAATTTATTCTCTGTGAGTAAACTAACTTCCATTAATGTGGCAGCAGCTGCTGCTTCAACAGTTTGGCTAGGAGCTGGGAGGAAAGCTCCAACAGTAGATAACCTTGACCTTTCCCAACAGGGTGCATTGAGCTCTGTATCACACAATGAAGGAAAAGAGTAGTTTGACTAAAAATACTGGTACAAAAGCAGAAGAAAAATAGCCTGGTCTGAGACTCAATCTGATAAAGGCTAGGTTTCATTATGTTTATCATCTCTTTGACTCAGCCATAGAGTTGAGACCCTTTACTCATATAGTGAAAATACAACTACACAGAGGGGGGCAAAAGCAACTTCTTTTCTGAAAACCAGAGAATGAACAACTGGACAACCAATTCTACCACCTCTGTCCATTTCAGAATAAGTCTGAGTAAATATGTCTTTCAGTATGCTCTAAATGTCAATAGAGTCTGCTATCCTGGACAACCGAAAAGGTAATTTGCAAAGTGAGAAGTCTGCAATGGACTTATGGGGAAAACCATTAGTAGCTTTTTTTTTTTCTTCTTTATCAGAAAATAGCAGAAGAACTGTTGTATTTTGACAATGTCATCTCTGGCTCTGTGACCTCAGAGACTGCTTGTCTCAGTATATATCATCAAGATAATTCACTTGTGTATGCATAAGAATAAAAACTGGTAGTAGTGGAAGACTGAAAAACTATTTGTGAGGATGCCTTTGTGGACTTTTTACCAGTGGACTGTACCAAGAATATGTAAAAAATAAGTTAATAAAAGGGTAGTGGTCTGGACCTCATAAACTTTGATCATTCATTGATTTTCTTTGTGATTTTGGGCATATTATTTCAATCTATACTTCAGCCTTGCAATATCAGAGTAAGACAGATGTGTCTTTAGCACTTATTTGTCTTTTGCACAAGTACTGTGAAGCTAAAATTCTTTACTGATTGTGTGATGCTCAAATAATTATAGTCATCCTATTTAAACTGTCAGACCATAAAACTGAGCTTCATGCTGGGCAGTATTATTTCAGTGTGATTTTTGTTGGGGTTTTTTTGTTGGGTTTTTTTGGTGTGAAATGGTCAGCTCTGGTTCAAAATCAACAGCATCTAAATGTACTTCACTAAGTTTTCCTATAGGAGTTTTCCCGAAAATAATTATAGGGAAGGTCCTGTCTATTTCAGACCATAAAATTAGTTTCATTGGGAAGTATGTGTCATAAATGAGAGTGAAGATGATGTTGGCAAAATTGGCCACAGCTGACCGATAAATAATTACCTGAGAGAGAAAGAGCACAATATGACTGACCCTCATCATGCATTTTAATTATGGCTTTTAATTGCCTTTTGAATCCCATAAAAATCAGTGGCCTACAATTCTTTAGCTATTTTTTTTTTTCTTAGCTGTACAACTGTGCCAGCATTTGTCTAGTGCTTGTAAAGCAGTAGAGGACACACTGTCTTTCCTATTAAAAAACTCAGCTTGGCAACAAAGTTCCTTAGATTTATCACCTAAGAGAAACACCAGAATGAAGACAAGCTAAAAACCAGAAAAAAAAAAGTTTTGAAATACAAAAGAATATATAAAAATACCTATGCAGCTCTCTTATTTGTCTGTGATTTAAAAAAAAAGAAACCAACACAAACAACAATAACACAAGCCTTAACAGATGTAAAGAAAAACAACTGAACAGAAGCTTTCAGTACCACAAGTGCAATGGTCTCTAAAATTATTTCTAGTTATTTAAGAGACCTTTGGTTTCTGAAAGCTCTAGGGAGGTCATTTTGTGATGTCAAAGATACAAGTGTAACTGTGACAATTCAAAGGTTGTCCAGGGTCCCACAGATTCACTATGGAACTAATTTCTTCTTTGTTATGTGAATGAAATGCAGTAAGAACTTCTCGGGTTTCATAAAAAAATGTATATGTGCGCTTAAATTTGTTTATATAAACGCATCTGTATGGCTTAGAATAACTCTTGCAAAAGCTGATAGAAAATGTTCGGAGGGGTTGTCAACAATTAATCCAACTATTTACAATTCAATGTATTAATTCTTCCATGAAAAGTTCCCACTCATATCAGAAGCTTGGTTGCTCCCCTTTTGCAGCTTGGTCTTAACAGAGATCTTCAGTTCTGACCCTCAATGTTCTTTCTTTCCTCTGGAGTTACAGACTGTGCTTCTTATCTGCATGTGTCAAATATTCAGCCTGCATTACTGGAGTAGATGTTATTCATACATAGTGTTGCTAACTTTGCTGATGAGGTTAAACTATCTTCAAGAGATAGATAACCCTATGAAAAGATAAAATATTAATCTTTATTTAAAACAAAAATACAAAAGGTAAGGTAAAAATGTCTTTTTCATGACCCATCTTTGGGTTTATTTTTAAATAGTAGGTGTGCCCTTGAAATTCCTATTCAAAGAGCGGAGGGAAAGAGGACTTTCTGTTCTTTATCAGACAGCACAAGAAAAAGATTTGTTTTCCAGAAGCTTCTCACAAGATAGCTTGGTTTCCATGAGGTTCATTCAGACCCAAGGTTGAAGAACTAAAGGAAGTTATGTAGTCAGGCAGAAGACCCAGTGTGGTGTAAAGCTGCAGATCACTCCAGGCTGCTCTGTGGCCAGAGGATCTTCTTTTGATGGAGATTCTCTATTCCCATCTGCTGAGCCCAAGCTACATAACAATCATTTGAGATTTCTAGTCATTTTATCTCCCTTTAGAGCCTTGATATTTTTACTTATCATGCCTCTATTTTATCCTCAGGTCAGCAGTGAATAAGCCAAGAAAATACCTATCACTTGTCCATATCTTCAGTTTGCCAAACTGTAAAACATAACACAGTCCCCATCTCTTCTTTCCTTCTCCATGCTTGCAAAACTTCTCATAAACTCTTGCATTGAGCAATGATATAGCAAATGTAAATTTTGATATTTTATGCATATAAATATTTTCCCTTACATAGCATAATTGCAAAACATATCTTGATAGAATAATAGAATTCTTAGTTTGGTGTCCCTTCCCTCCCCGCCTCGTTACTACTACAAACAAATCTCAGCCAAAAATAGTGCAGTCAAATACCCACAGTATCTGCAAATTAGCTAAGCAGCTGCTCTTCACTGATTTGGGTAGTTCAGCATATCTATACAACACGATGCATTTTGCTCTCCTGCAATGTCAATCACAGTTTCTAGTTGCTACGACTGAGGGTCACACAACTATTAATTCATCTCCTCTGATAAGGAAAGGAAAGGGACCTCATTATTGTAATAATAATTTTTCCATTTTGCCTTTTACTGTTAAGCCTTTTCAGAGATCTAACACAGTAGATTATTATCAAGAATAAAAATAAAATTTAATTTATAATTTCTTTCCCTACATATTTTCCTCTTTTTCTTGGGTGACACTACATCACCATCATTGCTGTCATGGAATTAATGGTGGATAAGACAAGTACTGCTTCCTACTAAAAGGAAGCAATTTTTGTACAAGTGTGAAGTACGGTATGTTTCCTGTCTGAAGTTCAGTATGAAGTTGAAAGTAAAAACATTATTGCTCTGCTCTACAGCACAAACTGCAGTTGAATTATAAACAGCAATGCAAAACTCTGAGGTCTGTGTGTGTTTCCAAGAATACTCTCTTAAAATGGGAAATTTTCACACGTACAGCTTCAGTAGAAGTAGGGCTTACATTACATTGAAATAGAATTTACAGAAGTTTCCTCTAACTCTGTCAATATTCAACAAGTATAATAAAATTACTTATGAATTTGTCCCCCCAAATTTTTCCTCTCAGATGTCTTTGTAAGAAAATTGTTTTTTTAATGGATAGTATTAATTTTTTTTTAATGGAATACATTAAACTTAAAAAAAAAAAAAAATACTCCAGTAATCCTTTTGGCATTCTTTCCTTCATTCTTCCATGTAAACTGAGTTTTTTGTCCAGTGTTTATGTTCCATAGTTTTTCATGACACAGAAAGAAGATGCATAAAAAATTATTCTCACAGTGCAAAATGGAAAGCATTATGCAAAACACAAATAAAGAAGGAATAGAACAGGAAAACTAAGCACCCACACAGAATTCCTATGAAATGCCATGAAATAATTGCCAAAGGAATTTTTTTTTTTTTTTTTTCTTTTTAGCTAAAGTGTAGGGACTGTAATTTTCACTTCTGGGACATTCCTCTTTTACTTCCAAGCTTTTACTGGAAGAAAAATAGAGAAGCCATTTTATTCTGAATGAAACATGAAAAGCAACTAAGGCAGGATAAAAAGTACCCAGTCATACTCTTCTGACTCTTGGTCTCTTGAGCCAGTTGCTATTACCCGAAAACCTGGCGCAATAACATCAATGGTGAGATCCCCTTTTGCATAGGAGTGAACAGTCACATATAAGTTTGCCTTATAATGTAAAGCACAGTCCTTTGTTGTTTGGACTTTGTTTCTTCAGTTTCTGGAAAGTAAATGTTCATACCCATATCCTATAGAGATAAATACAGATTTCTTATATGAATTATCTACATCTCATATAAACATAAGTAAGATTTCTTATGACAAAAGGGTGTTCTGTTTTATGTATGCTGTGAGTCAAAACTATAGCTAGGGACAGATTATTGGTTGCAAAGATTTCTTACTGAGATCTACAATGGTACAAGCTCATCCAGATGGTGAGCTGTATTTAGTGCATTAATCCAGTAAAAGAATGGTAAAAAGCCTTTTGTATTTTTAATAGCTTAAAATCCAGTACTTTTCTTGCAAAGAGAACCCAATGCTCAAATATTTTCTGACCTCCACTGTATGCTAAGGTGAAAACAAATCTATAGCCATAGCCAAAACCCTTATGTTTATTCATAACTAAACTACTTACAGATTGCTCATTAAATGAAGCCATTACTTAGTAGGTTGCGATCCCTGGCTCCTAAATCGCAGAGTATGTTTTACCTTCCACCCCCTTGTTTTAATTAATCTTCGGAAAAAGATCATAATTTTGTTTAATGTGCCTTAAAGTGAGTGACTGAGACCACTTCTGAGGCTTGTCAGCACTGAGAAACTTCTACACAGTTTTGTCAACTACTGACCACTAGCATGTCACAAGAAAACCAGCTGCCCCTGTAGACCTCAACCTTCTATCCCAATAGTGTCTAAGATCCTCTGTAAGCAAGGCAGTCTTAATCTCAGCTATGGATGTATTCACATGAAGTCTTGTTAAACATACAGGAACAGCCTTGAAGACCAGCTGTCTGTCCATTTAGTTTATCTACTCTACTCTTTGTGAATGCCTTTTTATGTAATCTGCACCTTGGAACACGTACAAGCACATGCTAAGTAAAGGGGCTCTGGTCTGCTGTCAGATCTAGTCCGCGCTATCTGGCCTTGCAAAGAGGGCCAACTAGGACAGGTCCTTATCCATCCCACCAGGACCATGATAGATCATCTGCCAGCAGAGCAGATGGGATTTGTAGGTGGCCTGAATCAAGACAAATCCTGTCAGCCTGCAGAGGAGACACAGAACTAAGAGGCATGCTGGATTGTGAGCACAGACCCAGGTTTACCTTGTCAGAGAACACAACAGTGATTAACTTCAGTGGTGTCTAACCTACAAGGAGCAAGACCACAGCTGGTAACACACAGCATATGGAATGAATGCCAAAACAACACATTGGAACTGTATAGCTAGGAAGACTTTCTGGTTAGGGACTTGAACACTGATTCATTACTATAAGGAAGAAATGTGTATGTTAGCGTGATTACCTGGCTTGACTAGAGCAAACATGAACTAATTCCCTGTACCTAAACAGTGGAAGAATAAGTGGAAAGTTTGGAAAATGTGGGATGAATGTAAATCAAGGCAGTTTCTGACTTTCACTTCAGAGAGAAAAAGGTTTTGCTGCAATAATCAAGATGATTCATTCTAAGCAAAAATCTTGTTCACCTCCATCCATCCCAAAAAGGAAAAAAAAATAAAAATCCAAGTGCTGGATTTTATAATCCATAAATCCATTATAAACATATAAACCAACATAATTTTATAATGCCATGCTAGGATGAGACTGAACTTACCAGCTGGGGCAAAAGTCTTCTCCCAAGAGCACAGGTAGAAAAATACAACAATCCTGAAGGTAAATGTTTATGGGAAACGCCATTAGTGAAAAAAATACTTTTACATATTGGAACATGTAAATTGATAGTGCTGGGCTTGAGGACAGCTATGAAATTAATTTTTTACATTATGACTGGTTCAAATCTTCTTCTCTGTCTTATACATTAAACCAGAAGAATATAAAGGCTTCCTTAAATCATGCTTCCACAGGTTTCTTTACACTCAAAAGAAGGTCATAGCTACTTCTAAGGGTCTATTCAGTAGTTGACATGGTGAACTATAATTTCTACTATTTTCTTTATTCATTTAATATTTACAGGTTCTAAAATATAAATTTACCTCTATAAGGAAAAAATAATAATTTGGAAGTTTTTTGATTTTGGTTTCGGGTTTTTTTAGATTTGCTTACGGAATCAAGATATGTAAAGATTTTCTCAGAGCTTACACAAGAAGTATGGGAATCCCTGTAGAAGTTAATGAGGTACAAGAAAATTACAATTTGGCATTTAATAGTGTTTTTCTTCTTGAAAATATTTACAAGTCTTAATTAACTAATATGAAACACACCCAATGATATACTATTGTTTTTGTTTATCCCCATCATTTTTGACAACTAGGAAAACATAGGAAAACAATTTTTATGTAGAGTTGTGGAGTGTGTCCATGTAAGAGATTAATTTAGAAAACTGATATTATATTATTTATTCAGAAGCCTCGATGTCATTAGAAAGACATTATCTGATGTTAACAAATACAGCTGAAAATGCTCTAGAATAAAAAAATGTAGATCTTTTTACTCTCAGAATGTTTCATCTGTCTTCTACACATGGAATATTGCATTCCTAACAGTGTATTCTCTTGTGCATTAAGTACTTGGCTATTTGCAAGTAATTTACAATTCTTCTATTCAAGGGAGTGGCACAGATATACCAGATAAAACCTAAATGTTTTATTTCGCTTGTTTCTTAATTTTGCCTCTGTGCTTTTTTCCCCACTGCACTTCTTCTTCAACTCTTCCCACAAATAACAAATCACAAGAGATATTTTTTATTAGGTTACTTGTTTGTTTAGTCATTATTTATTCTAGCTAAGTGTGTTCCTTCGTATTGTGCACCAGCTAGAGCTGATTTTAATTTTTTTATGCATATCTGTATGCTGTCCTTCTGCTAGCTATTTCTTTTTCTTCATTATCTCACTGAAAGTTCAAAAGCAAAATTTTATACTCCAGCAATGTGATGCAGAAACATGCTTATTACACCTCAAGATGTCTGTCTACTAAAACAGAAATAGACTTGGATATGCTGTATCCAAATCTACTACCTTAGCCTGTTCACACACCACCTTTCAGAGAACTAAAAAGAACTTCCTTTCTTAACTCTGAAAACTCACTTTCATTTTCCTACTGTTCATGAGCAATGAACAGACATTTTAGCAGAATCGTCGATCATAAACCCAAAATATCAGTCCTGAGAGCTAACAGACAATGTAAAGCCCATCCAAACATGTTGAAGTTAAGATGGTATATTTCCATATGCATGGCTTACATTTGTGCTTACTAAACTTTATTCGTGGTTCTGTCACCCAGGCTGCGCACTGGCCTTCACCTTTACCACTCTGCAGTACCTGTTAGTACCAATAAGCTTTGTCATCTGAAACTTTCTTTGATATTGAGCAAAGACCCTCCAGGGCATACTCCTGTAGTCTCCACTTTAAAAAAAAAAAAAAAATATATATATATTTGTTTCAGTGTTTTTTTTTCTTATCTTTTAATAAATTATTTATCCAGGTGGAGACTTGCTCTCTTATCTCATGGAAGCTTAGTTTCTTTAAGAGCCTTTGCTGATGGACTGTGTTGATTGCCTTTGGAAGTCAAAGGATGTCATATCAACCTTTGTGCACAGGCTCATTGCTTCCTTCAAAGAACTCTCATAGATTTGTGAGTTCTGACTCTAAAGAACCCACTAGTTCTTTACCCCAATTCTTAACAGTCTTCCCAGAATAAACAAAGGTGAGCATCACTGGTCTGTTATGCAGGTGGAAGCTGCCAGGGTCTGCCCTGGAGATATTTGCTATCTTCAAGACATTGGACATTATAATCAGTAACTCGCCTGTCACCAATGTGAGGTCCTTTAGGTCTGCTAGGTGAATATTTGCTGTCCCTCATTTATGAATACTCAAAAAGACTGGTAGTCAAGAGTCAATAGCCTGTATATATTTCTTAGGTCAGTTCACAGACAGACTGAAAGATACAACTGGTAGATATAGAGGATGATAAGATTTCATTCAGCATGGTTTCTGGAAATATTTGAAAAATAAAACTCATATTGGCTTTAATTGTTTTTGCAAGGTTGATTTACAAAGGTAACTTTGGTATAATAGGCTTCTATGAGGCATTTGACTTAATCCACATAACAGCCTGAATGAAATTAACATCATACAGTATCAGTGGAAACCTTATTAATCATTTTAAAAGCAGTTTAATGTTAGATCTCAATAGTGATTTTAATGAGAAACAAGGATAATGTTAATAGAGTTCCACAGGAACCTATTCTTGGCCTCATGTTATTTTTATCTACAGTTTAAGTAAAAATTTGTAGAATACTACTAAATTTTTAATACTGCCAAAAGCAAACTCAAATACCTAGGAAGAAAATCCGACTCCTGTAGGTAAAGGTGGAAGACAGGATCAATGAAAAGACTTTCAAAAACAATTGCTAGCTAACGGTATTACACTTCAGATTAAAGGTTGAACGCAATGCATAGATACCCAAGTACAGTAGTGTCAAATAAGAAAGAGAAGCTACTTTCTATGGAAAAGTCCGTGACAAAACCAGCATTTATTATATTATTTCAGGTTTGACATCAATCATAAAAAAGGGGGCCTGAATAACTGGAATATAGAAAAAATGGCTGCAGTGTAATGAGAGAGAGAGAAAATTTGCCTTCTAGTGAAAAACTTAGAGAATTCTATTTGCTTAGTTTACCCACGAGAAGATGAATCGGTGTTTTTATGTTAGCCTTGAAGTACCAACTCAAGGAACTTATTTCTGAAAGTAGATGACTCTTTAACTTGGATGCAGGAAAAATGTAATGAGGCACAATAGCTGGAGGCTGAAACCAGTCAGACTAGGAAAACATACTTAACAGTACAAATAATTAACTGGTAAAAAGTTGTCTACACAAATTATTAGACTTTCCATGTTTTGAAGTTACTGGATCAAGATCAAATACCTTTTTATAACTCAGAATCTATGAACTTCAGACAATTTGTTCTGTCTTATGCAGAGTTTCATATGGCCCATTTTGGCTTTAAAATTTATACATTTCCAGATACTTTGTGTACATGAAAAAGAAATTGTAGCATATGAAAACAGAAGTCTTTAAAGTCACAAATTATACCATTTTAACAGGTCTTTTCCATTTGCTTGCCATTCCTTTTCCTCTTTCATACCAGAAAAATATTTAAATGAAATCAGTATTGTTTCACTGGAATATAAGAAATAAATAAATAAATTATATATCCTGAATAAATAGAACAATGTGTGTTAAAGTTCAGATAAAATGTTTAACATTAGAAAAAACTAGTCTTGTTTTCATTGTTTGTCTTCTCTATAATTACTTCTGTTTATATTACGCTATTGCCAAAGGATCCAAACAGGAGCAGAGTCTCATTGTTCTAGGTCCCAGAAGAGCTTACAATTAACACTATAACCCATAAAGAATATTAAACACAAAACTCTGTGGCTGCTTTTTTGTTTGTCTACATTCTTAGCGGCAGTTATGGGTTCCTATGAGCCCTGCTTCAGAAAAAAAAAAGTCTCAAATGTTGGAATTTTTAAGGAAGTTGCAACTGATGAAGAAGGTTATTGATAGCATGAATTTCAATGGAAAAAATGAGGTCCACAATTACAGTTTTAATTACCTTATCCATGGGTATCCAGTTAAAGATTTTTTTTTTTTGCTATGCCATGAATTTTTATGCATATTATAAATCTCCCTGGCAAGTTGCACAGAAGAAACTAAATTGCAGGGATAGAGAAAATCAGTAAATATTTGCAATAAATCTGTGGTACTTGTGTTGGCCTACACAAGTATAAATGTTTTTGCTAAATGCAAGCTGCACCCGCTCTGTCTGTATTGTGTGTGTATATATGTTGCACGGGTAAGACTGGACCAATTGACAAAACTTAAAAGAACAGTGAGAGGATTAAGTGCTGATAGCTATTAGATACCATGACATAAAGAGATCCCAAGCCTTGAAGCCATAGTTATGCCTTTTCTGAAGCAGGCTCTGGCACTGTCATTCATGCTAAGGAAATGTTACAGCAGCTGTTCAGGATAAGCACCAGGCAAACCCACATATTGATGATACGGACCGATAAATAGCACTTTCTCACTTAGTAATATTCTCAAACCGATATGATACCTTTTACTGAAAAGCTTGCACCATCTCATTTTCCATAGTCTAAAGAAAGTGGCCTTTCTCATCCATAACCGTCTGCTTTATTGGTGGACAGGTTTGACATACCAGAATAGTTTTAACTTTCTGGAGTGAACACTTGAAGGACAAAATCTGTCAACGAGAAGTGTCAACTGAAACTAAGAAAGGGGTAGCTAACTGCAATTCTACCTGTGAAGAACTCTCCTGGTTTCAGCTGGGATAGAGTTAATTTTCCTCCTAGTAGCTGGCACAGTGCTGTGTTTTGAATTTAGTACTAGGAGAATGTTGGTAACACACTGATGGTTTAGTTGTTGCTGAGCAGTGCTTACACCAGCCAAGGACTTTTCAGCTTCCCCTGCTCTGCCAGGGGCACAAGAAGCTGGGAGGGGGCACAGCCAGGACAGCTGACCCCCACTGGCCAAAGGGCTGTTCCAGACCATACGATGTCATGCTCGGGGGAATTTAGCTGGGGGGAGAGTGATTGCTGTTTGGGACAGGCTGGGCATCGGTCAGGGGGTGGTGAGCAATTACATTGTGCATCACTTTTTTTTTTATATCCTGTATATTCTCATACCATTATTATTATTATTATTATTGTTGTTGTTGTTGTTGTTGTTGTTGTTGTTATTGATATTGTTATTGTTACTATTCTTTTCCTCTGATGCTTTATTAAACTGTCTTTATCTCAACCCATGGGTTTCACTTTTTTCTGATTCTCTCCCTCATCCCCCTGGTGGGGGCGGGGGCGGGGGGGAGTGGGTGAGTGAGAAGTTGTGTGGTGTTCAGCTGCCTGCCGGGTTAAACCACAACAAGAACAAAAACATTAGGGAAAACAAAAATAGTAACATCACTATTGTGCTCAAATTTTCTTTTTTTTTGGTTGAAGTGTTAATTTTAGAAATCTAGGGCTTTCCATAGATTTTTGCATATATTTGAGCATTTCCACATGTTCAGATATTGAAGCTAATTATTCAAATGCATGCAAAGAAAATTGGGGCAGGGGGGCTGGGCAGGGATAAACAATGGGAAAGTATGAAGGAAAAATAAGAAAAGTTAAAGATCAGTAAGAGTTTGTAGTGAAATAACATGAAAATAGAAATCTGAAAAATCTTGAAATGCACCATTGATTATATGAACATGCTGGTCATCAGCACAGAAATGGCAGATGTTTTGTGCTTGTGATCTGATAGTTTTTAAACTATGATATCCTTTGCAGTTGGAATAAAAACCAACAGCTAGTGGAAAACAAGTTCTCTTAAATTAAAAGAGATCCTTGAGAAAGGTATAAACAAAGAGCCTTATGATATCTCACTGTTATATCAGTCTGCGCTACGGTTTCTGTTTTCATGAGCTCCAAAACTTGTGCTGCTTTTTCTAGTTTTATTACTTGGAAAGTTGATAAGGAAAGAGCTGTAAGGTTTATACCCAAAATGATAACTATGGGGTTATATCTTCCTCTCTTTAATCTGATATTCCTCCTTCTGTCACTTGTGATACAGAACCTTTTTCTAAGTACAGTACAAATATAATTTTGGGTTTTCACCAGAAGTCATGGCCTCTAACTGCTCTAGGCATTGCAATTACTTGCTGCAGTGTAGTTTAGTGCAGGGCAAATGGATATCCTGTAAAGCTAACTACATTGGATGCTGCACAGCATCCTTCATATGTTATATTATAGCATAAAATGTTACTCAACCAACAGTTGTACTTAACCAAACATAGGCAAGGTTCTGAATGGCAGATATTTACTTTGGTATTGGAGATAAGGTATTCTATTTGCAGCTCCATTTATATTGGGGCAGATTTTATTCTACAGCATGCTTAAACATACATTTAGATTCTATTGAGGCTAAGCTCTCAGATAAACAGCAAACATAACGGTTAAATATGATCTGCCATATTCCAGATTCAACAGAAGTGAAATTAAAAGACAGGACAACTTGGGTGGTCAAGGTCTGTAGGGAAGAGGAAGAACTGATGCGAAAATGCAGGTGAATGGGAAACACCTAAGGATTCAGACTTTTTCTGAAACAGAAGTAACCAATTACCACTGATGTCTGAGGGGGCTGTGTTGTCCTGTAGGGGCTTTTTTTGTGTCAGCAGCTAGATAAATATCCAAGTGAGAAAGCAGAAACAGATTGCAGAAACTTGTCTAATATTTTTTTTCTTATCATACTGGTTTTAGCTGAGATGGAATTAATTTTCTTCATAGCAGCTTGCACAGTACTATGTTTTTGATTTTTGACCAAAACAGTGTTGATAACACAGGGATGGGTTTGCTATCAGTTTCACAGGGAAGCATGAATAGCCTCTAAATTTGGATATGTAAATTTAGTTGTACTGTTGTACCTAGTCATTGAAACTCCATCAGTAACAAGTGAAGTATATGATGATGATTTAAAAGGCCTACCTGTTTTAAAATTCTCCTGTAGATCATAGGTGGGATAAGTCACTTCAGAAATGCCAGGCTACCTACATTAGCTTTGGAGACATCCCATAGATTAGGTTTAAATTAAAAACCTGGCTTTCACATAAAACAATGTAGGCAAGATAAATCTTGACCTTTATTTACTATTTCTAAAACATAATAATATTTCTCTATAGTGCAGGCTCAAAACAGTAAAAGCAATTAAGATCTTGGTGCTCAAACAGTATGCAAACTGAAGCCAGAAAAATATTTAAATATGAATTTGCAGATGTAAAAAAAAATAATTCTTTATCCATGTAGACAATTGGTAGAAAAAATTACCTCTGTTACCTGGCTTGGCCAGGTGCAAGAAAGACCTCAGTGTTAAATAACAGCTATGTTTAGCATAACTTTCAAGATTTGGAATCCTGTTTCTGCATTTCTCTAATTGAAATTTAGCTTTGCTAAAATTCAACTCAGGCATACATTTGCACACAAGGTATACAAAACTCAATAGGTATAAAAATGTGTCTTCTAATTAATTGTTGTCTCACCTTATAGGGTTAAGACTATATAGTCAAAATTCCTTTGTAATATGAGGTATAGCAAGAATAAACAATACAAAAGATAAAAATAATAATTTAAACAAAGTCTATTGTAATCTGAACTAGGTAGTGAACACATTAACAGTCTCAGGGTGAGAGAAACTTTGAGTGCTGAAAGTACTAAGAGATTGGCACTATATATTATGTCTGAAAATTACTAAGGGAAAGTTTAGAAGTTAACAAATGAACCCATTTTAAGGGAAATTGAAGCCTATCTATTTCCTTTCAAATGTTGTAATTTAATGGTTTTATAGTGTGCTTGCATGTATGAGATAGAAGAGGAAAATGTGATCCTTTCAGGAGAGTAGAACTTGAAAGATGATGCAGAGGTTTATACACTAGCTGCAGTTTACCCTCCAAACAAATTTATATAACTGTAAACAAAGAGTTCCACTTACCTAATTAGGAAGAAACAAATGCATGTAATAGAATCTTAATTAGTAAATGTAATATAATTTGGTTTTGATTAAAGATCTAACATCTAAATCAACCTTTTATATACTGGTAGGAGCTCTACCTCTTTCATTTCTGGATAATAACATCAGTTTTATGTGGAAGAAGGGGTCTCTTTTATGGGTGCATTTTACCATTTCCTGGTTTTCTGACCTTTTGTTTGTATTTCTTACGGAAACAAGTAGAAAATAAAGTCAGCCTAAAATTAGAGATTCAATTTTGAAAATTAATGTATATTATGCAAATTATTAGAAAATACTTCAGTAGGAATTTAATTTACTTTTCACATAGTGAAAATGGGCCTAATTCATAAGCAGCCTGCCAAGAAACAACTAACTGAAATGGTAGCAGTAGGAGTCTGTGTACAGATCCAAGGGAGAGAGAAAACCCGCAACAGCCAAAATAAAGTGACTTGAGCCAATCCTTTGCTCATCTCAAACTGACACAAGCCCCCCGAAATCAAATGAGCTATTTATATGAATAAGGACTTAGCTTTATCTTAAGGGAAGATTGTTCTTTCTTAAAAAATCCTGCAATGTATCCTCTAAAATACTGACTGGATAGATAATGATTAAGTTGGGTTTTTTGTTGGTGGTTTTTTGGTTTGGTTTTGGTGTGTTTTTTTTTCATTTCCCATGCAGAACAGAGGGGATTTGGATGTCTGGAAAAGCTTCCAAACCAATGAAATGAGAATTTATGGACTGCTTTCATATATACATCTTTGCAAAGACACTAATGATGGGGCCATGCTGTTACAGCTGCAATGCTTGGAGCTAGGGTAGCAGCTATGATCATTCTGCAGCAAACACCTCCTTCGAAAACACAGTGTTAAACATGTAGACCCCATAGACTATGTTTCCCTCTGACAACCATGTCTGAGAGAACAGCAAGTGGCCAGGCCATAGCAATACCAGTCAGCAGTCCTCCTTTTGAATCTGTACTCACACATACATGAATGGCAGTATTGTGTGATAGTTTAAAAGACACATAATTAAAAAAAGGGGAAAGATTGGTTGCTTTCTAAGGGGCCTTTCAAATTTTATAGTTTCAAAAGAAAACTCTGATTTAAGTCTTGATCAAAAGAGTTGTCTCTCTAGGAACATACTGTCTTGTATCAGAGTACTGTAAACATTAAGATCTGGTATAAATCCTGACATCTTTAAGATGTGCACACGTATGGTAGTGCAACCACATACAGTAATATTGTAGTAGAAATGTATTATTGCAGTCACCTCACAGTAATTAATTTTCTGTAAGTTTTTGTTGCATATTCTGTTCCCTAAGGATACCAAATATGTCTGCTTTAACATTGTTATAACATTTTCTGGTGCTTAAACTTTCAAACAGCACAGCAGCAGAGAGCAGCTCCAAGATCTTGATTAATAAAAACACATGCCTTCGCTATGTAAGAAAAGAAGTCTTCTAGAAGTGAGGAAGAAATGAAGAACAGAGCAGTTTGCTCTGTGAAGCAACAGGGATAAAAAAATAACTGTGCATATATTAAGACAGTGTTTGATGCCATGAATGCTTAGCCACTGTACTGGTTTGGGCTGGGATAATTAATTTTCTTCATAGCAGCCCCTAGGGTGCTAAGTTTTGGTTTGTGACCTATGTTCAAGCTGTTGCTGAGAAGTGCTTATACAGCATCGAGACGTTCTCTGTATCTCACTCTGCCCCCCTCAGCTGGGGGCAGACAAGAGGCTGAGAGGGAACACAGCTGGGACAGCTGACCCGAACTGGCCAAAGGGATAGTCCTTCCTCAGCAATAAAATCAGGGGAGGGAGTTTATTAGGTGTTGCCATTGCTCAGTGGCTGGCTGGGAATCCATCAGCTGCTTGTGAGCGATTGCTTTTATGTCAATTGGTTTTCTTTCTTTTGTTTTGTCTTTTTTACTTATTAACTATCTTTATCTTGACTCATGAGTTTTCTCACTTTTGCACTTCCAATTCTCTCCCCCATCCTTCTGCAGGGGGAGTGAAAAAGTGCTCTGTGGTGCTCAGCTTCCTGCATGGGTTAACCCACAGCATCCCCTGATGCTATTTTGGTATTACATATACAGTTAATAAACCACACATACATCATTACTCTTATTGGTTGAAAAGGATTTTTGTTTTATTAGCTTTAGAAATAAAGGTCTACAACAATGCAAGTACTTTTTCAAGATCACCAAGTAAGACAGAGAGGGAACATCAAAAGAATACTGGATTCACAAAACCTTTTGTGTAACTCCCTTTGTGGGGAAGGTATATATGCGCAGCATCTACTACAAGATGAAGTTGATCTTGGTTGAACTCTGAACACTTCTAGAATACTGCTACTGTTATTATAAAAAAAAAGAGGAAAAAGATGCATACTTAACTTGCTGAATTTAGATACAACTGTCAGTAAATCTCAGACAAAGGGTCAAAATGGCAGACATCAGAGCTGTTATTTTATCTCAGTTGCAGCATGTGCAATTTAAATATGCATCTGGTAGCACTAGGAAATAGGTTTAATAATGACTGATAACAGTTAGAGAGACTAGGACTGGACAGAGCATTTTCCTCTGTGATCTAGCTTGTTTGTAGCCATTTGCTGCAATTATCTTATGGACATCCAGAAAGGAAGACCTGATATTGACTCTGAAATAATTTCAGTGAACACATACATCAGCAGCAGCTTAACCGTGTCCTGGTTAGTGACCCCCTACATGATCTAGCAGTAGAACATGGCAAATTCCTGTTGCACGTACACCTGACAGCTCTAAAAAGGAAATTTGCCAAGCATACAAGGTTAGCGAGTGATTGCTTGCAAGCAAGTGATTAAATGGCAGATTATTTTCATTTAGCGAGAGGAAGAATAATGAGTCAAAAATGTTTCAGAGGGCTGAGAGCAGTGCAAAGTGCCATATTGTGCCTGATGCAAGATGAAGTCGCAGGAGCATGATTTAAAGGCAGAATGGACTGGAATAATTACTCCGTTTTTAGAAAAAATGAAAGTTAGCTGCTGAGGATTTGAAGGAAATCTCAGATGCCAAAGGGACTGGTATTTCTGATATTTGTGCTGTATCTGCCTCCTTCAAAACGTATCGAGTATGCTGCTTAGTTTCAAAACACAGATATTCACTATTCAGGCTCTTAAATGCAGTCTTGGCAGTGATATATGGTAACGTCAAGTCTTGAATTGTAACTTTTTGAAAATAAGACCAAAAATTAAGTTATTAAACTAAGGAAAATATTTTCCCTTCAGTTTTGGAATGAGAAGGGGGGAAGGTAGAAGTTTATCAAGGAAATATGTAGAGCTTGACAAAAATGTTGACCAAATAAGATTATTATTTAATGAGAATTACTTTTTATTTCATTACATATTTTTAGTGAATATGGTCAGATAGAAATTCTTGATGAAACTGAATGTTCACATAGCATTTTTATGAAATGTCATTAAAAATCAGAAAACATAGCAAGTCAGCAAATTAATATCAAAGGTCAAATCAGTACAAATCTATCACTTGGCTTTTTAATGACAATGCCTTGGCAATGTCAGAGATCTGCATGTGAGATACTCAGAGAATGAATGTGGCATCATTTCACAGGATTTTTCCAGTCTCACTATACAAACCTCTCCAGCTTGGTGGTTTCTTACTGCTTATGACCTAGATTCCTATTACACAAAGATCCATGAGGCTGAGCCTGTTTTTCCCATCTTAAAGTTCTTTTGAGAAACCATCCAGTGCCACGTAAATCAGGAGGTATCCCATAGTCACAACAAAACTGGTCATGTACATCAGCTGACTATTATTTTTAACTAACTTCAAACAGAAAAATATATTCAAAATAAGAGTAGGAATTACCTTTACCTTCCAGTGCAAATTTTACAAAAGAAAATTAGAGAAAAAAAGTCCATTATTTGCAACCCTTTCCTGGGTTCCAAAATATTAAGGAGTATAAGAAGTATTGTAATAAATCACATGCTGTGAATTATTTATGAGTGTGTAGGAATATTTCTGTAGTGACTACAGACTGGAAATATTTGAACACTCTGTGTAGCATAGAGTACGTATATACATAGACGCTCTCTCTTCTCCCAGAAGGAATTTGACTTGTATTCCTTTATGATGACCTAAAGTACATTCAGTGAATTTAATTGTTTTCCAGTAGCAACTGTATTTAAACTATCACATGCAATTATTTGACTGGCAGGAGAAATGTCCAAAGTGTTTTACTCTCTCTCTGTAGTCAGTAACACCATACACTGCACACAAGAAGGTACACAATGCCTTTGTGGGCATATTTGTTTCCAAACAAAGACAAAATTTCTAATTCAGCTAAAGGACTTAGGGGAATTTGAGTGTAATCAAATATGACAGAACAAATATAAAAGCAAATATGTTGGCAACAATCCATGTTAGCGGATCTATGTCTGGCTACAAGACTGACTTTCATTTCAAAGCACCTCCTTACCCATTCCTGTATTGCTGGTACTACTATAATTACATGGAATAAAGCTATTTTATATTTTCATGCCAAACTATTAAAGGTGGTCTACATAAAAGTCAGTCTCTCTTTTACCAATTCTTTGCACATGCTGCATTGTGATTATGGGAATAATCCCCTAGATTTTAGTGAGTCCTACTGCATCTTCATGTAGAGCTGGCTAGCTGTACTGCGCTTACCTTTCTTTTTCTTTCTTTTTTACACATAAGCACCTGTGTTAGGGTAGAAATACAGTACGATGTTAAAGGAATGGTGCAGCTGGATGAGATGATGCTGTTATTACCACCATTCTGAATGACACTTGATAATCCAACAGACATGATTGAGATAGAAGATTTTTCTTTCCTGACACTCTTGTGCCTTACTTTATTCCATGTTGTTTCCTAGCAATGGTTTTTGGCACATTACACCCATTCAAAAATTTCTCCTTTTCCTTCAAGCACCTGTTGAAGGAAATCTACTCTGCCTCCTTAACTGTGGCATATCTTTGCTATCTCTTAGGAAGCTATGTTTACACTTGAAAGATTTGGAAAACAATTGGTTATGGTAAAACTCTCATTTTCTACCAAGGATGTCAAACCAGTAGTGAAAATCAAAACTGAGAATTAGTATTGGCAAAAAATCAAAATTTCCACATACTGATATTTCTTCTTTTCTGGAGAAAATGTTCTAGAGTGCGCATTTCCGAAGTCACTGAGGCGAAGGGTTCGGGAGCAGAGGATCGCGCCGAGGGACCCTTTCTGAAGCGGCAAAACCGCGGCAAAACCCGCGGAGGCAAAAAAGGCGAAAAAGCACAGGGAGAGAGAGGGGACCCCAACCCCCTCCCCAGCTCCCAGGGCGCGAAAGAGCGGGCTCCTGACGAGCGGGCAGCTCTGACTCAGCGGGGGCGGAGTCAGGGGTGACGGCGGCCGGACCCTCCTGACATATAAAAGCAGCCCCCAGGGAGCGCGAGCGACCCGGAGCGTGGCGAACAGGACGGGCAAGCAGGGCGTGGCGCGGCAGTTTGCGCAGGCAGTGCGCGTGCTCCCCTCCTGGCTCGGAGGCTCACCCGACTAGCACCCATAGACACCCAAACGAGGAGAGAGCAATGGTTTCCACTCGTCTGAAAGCCGTTGCCAGACGGAACGTGGCGACTCAGACGGAGTCCCGCCTAAACAGAAACATGCGGCTGTCCAGGTCGCTGGCTGCAGGGAGTGCCTCAGCCTGTCTGCTGTACCAGAGATTGGTAAGGACAGGGGCTGTCTCAGGTGTGAGCAGGTCGATGATCTGCTCTGCCTGGTGGCAGAGCTGAAAGAGGAGGTGGAGAGATTAAGGAGCATTAGAGAATGCGAGATGGAGATAGACCGGTGGAGCCGCACTCTACCATCCCTCAGGCCACGGCAACAGACAGAGGCTCCACAGGTAGCAGAGGATCCTCTGGCCTCTTGCCGGCAGGCAGTAGCTAGAGACCCAAGAGATGGTGAGGGATGGAAAAAGGTTTCTGCTCGGGGCAGGCGGAGAGTCCCCTCCCGGGCTCCTTCACCTTCCCAGCTGCCCTTGCGTAACAGCTATGGGGCTCTGGAAGTTGAGGGCCAGGCAACTGAAGATGGGGATGAAGGCCCAACTAGGGGGTTGACTAGGGAGAGACGGTCACCCCTACCTATCAAGACCGACTGTACAAAGAAAAAAAGAAGGGTAATTGTTGTGGGCGATTCCCTTCTGAAGGGAACGGAGGGCCCGATATGCTGCCCGGACCCATCCCATAGGGAAGTCTGCTGCCTCCCTGGGGCCCAGATCAGGGACATTGCCAAGAGACTCCCTGGTCTGGTACGGCCCTCTGACTACTATCCACTCTTGATTATACAGGCAGGCAGCAATGAATTGCCAGAGAGAAGCCCCAAATTGATCAAAAGGGACTTCAGGGCACTAGGGAAAATGGTTGAAGGATCAGGAGCGCAGGTAGTGCTCTCCTCGATCCCATTAGTGTCAGGAGGGAACACGGAAAGGAATAGGAAAGCTAGAGCGGTTAACGTGTGGCTCAAAGGTTGGTGCCATCGGAAGGGCTTGGGCTTCTTTGACCATGGAGAGGTTTTCATGGCACCGGGCCTGTTGACAACAGATGGTGCCCAGCTCTCTTGGAAGGGAAATAGGATCCTTGCTCATGAACTGGCGGGGCTTGTAGAGAGGGCTTTAAACTAGGCCTGAAGGGGGAAGGGGATATAACCAGGCTCACTAGAGAGGAGCCTGGGGGGGTCACCCCATTGCTGGGGGTGAAACCGACAGCCCAGCTCAAGTGCATCTACACTAATGCACGCAGCATGGGCAACAAACGGGGGGAGCTGGAAGCCATTGTAAGGCTTCATGTAAGGATGATTATGATGTAGTCGCCATCACAGAAACGTGGTGGGATGCCTCCCATGACTGGAGTGCTGCGATGGATGGCTACAAACTCTTCAGAAGGGACAGGCAAGGAAGGAGAGGCGGTGGGGTGGCTCTGTATGTTAGGGAGTGTTTAGATTGTACAGAGCTTGACACTTGTGGTGAGGCAGAATGCTTATGGGTGAGGATGAGGGGGAAGGCCAACAAGAAAGATATCCTGTTGGGAGTCTGTTACAGACCACCCGACCAGGATGAGGACGTTGATGAAGAATTCTACAAGCGGCTGGCAGGAGTCTCTCAGTCACGAGCTCTTGTTCTTGTGGGGGACTTCAACTTCCCAGACATCTGCTGGAAATACAATACAGCAGAAAGGAAACAGTCCAGAAGGTTCCTGCAGTGTGTGGAAGATAACTTCCTGACACAGCTGGGAAGTGAGCCTACCAGGGGAGGTGCCCTGCTTGACCTCCTGTTCACTAACAGAGAAGGACTGGTGGGAGAGGTGGGGGTCGGAGGTCGTCTTGGCCTTAGTGATCACAAAATGGTAGAGTTTTTGATCTTTGGTGAGGTAAGGAAGGGGGTCAGCAACACCGCCACCATGGATTTCCGGAGGGCAGACTTTGACGTGCTCAGAACGCTGGTTGGGAGAGTCCCTTGGGAGATAGTCCTGAAGGGCAAAGGGGTCCAGGAAGGCTGGGTGTTTTTCAAGGAAGAAGTCTTAAAGGCACAGGACCAGGCTGTCCCCATGTGCCGTAAGATGAATCGGCGGGGAAGACGACCGGCCTGGCTGGACAGAGGACTACTAGTGCGACTAAGGGAAAAAAGGAGAGCTTACCAGCTCTGGAAGAAGGGGCAGGCAACCCAAGAAGAGTACAGGGATCTTGTCAGGTCATGCAGAGAGGAGATTAGAAATGCAAAAGCCCAGCTGGAATTTAACCTGGCCACTGTTGTAAGGGATAATAAGAAGAGTTTTTATAAATATGTTAACAGCAAAAAGAGAGCCAGGGAGAACCTCCATCCACTAGTGGATGCAAGGGGGAACATTGCCACTAAGGATGAGGAAAAGGCTGAGATACTCAATGCCTTCTTTGCCTCGGTCTTTAATGGCCCGACAAGTTATCCCCAGGGTACCTAGCCTCCTGAGCTGGAAGATGGGGACAGAGAGTGGAATGAACCCCCCATAATCCAGGAGGAAGCAGTCTTTGACCTGCTATGCCACCTGGACATCTACAAGTCTATGGGGCCAGATGGGATCCACCCAAGAGTGCTGAAGGAGCTGGCAGAGGAGCTTGCCAAGCCACTCTCTATCATTTACCAGCAGTCCTGGAGAAAAGGGGAGGTCCCAGATGACTGGAGGTTGGCAAATGTGATGCCTCTCTTCAAGAAGGGCCGGAAGGAGGATCCGGGGAACTACAGACCTGTCAGCCTGACCTCGGTACCGGGGAAGATTATGGAGCGGTTTATCTTGAGTGTGCTCACCAGGCACATGGAGGACAATCAGGGGATCAGGCCCAGTCAGCATGGGTTCACGAAAGGCAAGTCTTGCCTAACCAACCTGATTTCCTTCTATGACCAGGTGACCCGCCTGGTAGATGAGGGAAAGGCTGTGGATGTTGTCAACCTGGACTTCAGCAAAGCCTTCGACACAGTCTCCCATAGCATTCTCCTGGAGAAGCTGGCAGTTCATGGCCTAAATGGATATACTCTTCGCTGGGTTAAAAACTGGCTGGGTGGCCGAGCCCAGAGAGTCGTGGTGAATGGAGCTAAATCCAGTTGGCGGCCGGTCACAAGCGGTGTCCCCCAGGGCTCAGTTCTAGGGCCAGTCTTGTTTAATATCTTTATCAATGACCTGGATGAGGGGATTGAGTGTGCCCTCAGTAAATTTGCAGACGACACCAAACTGGGTGGTAGTGTTGATCTGCTTGAGGGGAGGAGGGCTCTGCAGAGGGACCTGGACAGGCTGGATTGGTGGGCCAAGGCCAACTGTATGAGGTTCAACAAGGCCAAGTGCCGGGTCCTGCACTTTGGTCACAACAACCCCATGCAGCGCTACAGGCTTGGCGAAGAGTGGCTGGAAAGCTGCCTGGTGGAAAAAGACCTGGGGGTACTGATTGACAGCCGGCTGAATATGAGCCAGCAGTGTGCCCAGGTGGCCAAGAAGGCCAATGGCATCCTGGCCTGTATCAGGAATAGTGTGGCCAGCAGGAGTAGGGAAGTGATCGTGCCCCTGTACTCGGTGCTGGTGAGGCCGCACCTCGAATACTGTGTTCAGTTTTGGGCCCCTCACTACAAGAAAGATGTTGCCTTGCTGGAACAGGTCCAGAGGAGAGCAACCGAGATGGTGAGGGGTCTGGAACACAAGTCATACGAGGAGCGGCTGAGGGAACTGGGGTTGTTTAGTCTGGAGAAGAGGAGGCTGAGGGGAGACCTGATCGCCCTCTACAACTACCTGAAAGGAGGCTGTAGCGAGGTGGGGGTCGGCCTCTTCTCCCTGGTAACAGATGATAGGACGAGGGGGAATGGCTTGAAGCTGCACCAGAGCAGGTTTAGGCTAGACATTAGGAAAAACTTCTTCACCGAGAGGGTTGTCAGGCTCTGGAATGGGCTACCCAGGGAGGTGGTGGAGTCCTCATCCCTGGAGGTCTTTAGAAGAAGGATAGATAAGGTGCTTAGGGACATGGTTTAGTGGTGGGATGGCAGTGCTAGGTTAACGGTTGGACTCGATGATCTTAAAGGTCTTTTCCAACCGAGGTGATTCTATGAATAAACATTTTAGGAAAAAAACATCCCCAAAAAAACCCCAAACCAAACCAAAACCACACAACTCTTTGTTACATCTGAAGTGTTTGGGTTTCTTAAACTGAAATGCACTCTGTTGTATCCAGCTACAGAAAAGCTCATGGAGTGTTTCAAGTATCCAGTGAGAGTACTGGGCTGCCACATTCACAGACAAAGCCATTAAGATGAAATATATGTTTGGAAATGTATACAGGTTCTGATGGGTAAAAGGGACAAAAAATTCATCATATACACAATCCAGAAGTGGAACAGGCTGCCCAGAATGACTGTGCAGGCTCCACCCTTGGTGGTTCCTAAGGCTCAACTGGATAAATACCTGAGCAATCTGGGCTGAATTCAATGTTGACCCAGCATTGAGTGGAAGACAAAGTGACAGCCTCACAAAGTCCCTTCTCAGCCTGAATAAATCTATGATGATCTGGCACAGAAAACTAAAACCAAAGACAGACACACAAAACTCCCAACAGTATACACAGGCTTGCATTTCTTTCACTTAGGAATGGAGCTCATAATTTAAGTTTTCAGTCTGTGTTATCGGATGTTATCTTCTAACAACCAAAAGTCAGTAATTCAAAGAATTCCAGAGAAAAACCTACAAGTTTTTCTCCTAAAATAGTTTTGCCTGAAATGTTCATAAGGCATATATTTAAATCTATTAACTACATATATTCTTATTGTACTTACTAAATATGTGTTATCTTGTTGCATATATATAAACTATAATGTGTGATAGTTAATGTACACCTAATAATACCTTAAAAGTGCACTATAATAAGTAGACGTTTGATAACATTTCCTTTTCAGTACTCAGATTATATACCCGTGCAGTTAGAGTAAACCATTTTAGAAAAAGCACTGTAACTCTTAACACTGCCTCTGATCTTACAGTGATGCCAGCTTCCCAGCACTCTGTCCAAGTCTGTCCTACCTCAGCACCACCAACACACATACACACAAACTTAGGCTTGATGTTTATTATTCTTCCTGAACAGTGCTGGAAGAAACATTATAATCACTCATGTTCTGAAAAGTGTAAAGGGATTGATGCAAGAGGAGATCGAGATCATGCAGCTAAGATTGAGCGTGAATAATAAAGTAGATCCAGTTTGAACAACAGCTGCAAAAGACCTTATTAGTTTGACTTGAGCTTAATGTTTTGGAGATAGGTAACTGTGTCAGGAGCAGGTTCCAACACGAGACTTGATCTTTTATACATCATTACAGAGAACTTCAGAGGGGCTGGGGAATCCGTGGGTGAGAGCACCTACTGAGCATGTAGGAGTTTCACCTACAATTGCATTTCAGCTCAAATATACAGTTTTATTATTACCTACTCAGAAAGCTGGGAGACCTTTCCAATATATGATTTTAATTCCAGTCTGAAAAACCACAGACACAGGCAGACTAGCTGCTCCATAAATAGTCAATATTCCATAGGTTGTTTTCCTATTTCCTTTTTTTAATTTTACCATTTTGCACTGTAAAACACGCTCATATCCGTATGCTTTCTCTCACAGCAGGCCCTCACAGAAGGTTCCTGTAGAATCAACTGGCACTGATTCTGCAGATAAATGAGAATGAAAGGATATGAGATTTCTTTCTTTAAAAGAGTGATTAAGATTGACAGAGTTGGTGCTTACATATGAAGACCACCAAAATGGAAATTAATGTGGCCAATTACAGAATGAGCCAACAGTGTAATGCAGTCATGAGAATGATAAGGCTGTCTTTTATTTTAACTGACATTACAGATACAATCCTACCAGTGACTAATGAACTAGCAAGATGTTTAAAGTAACCTGTACATGTTTGGTCATATTTTTTAAATTTTTTTTTTTAAAGGTAACAGGAATGAATAGTTACAAGGTTGAAGAGCTAAATAGGGAGCCTTTCTTAAAAGAGGAAAGGTACCTATTGATATCTGGATAGATGATGTAGAACAGCAATGCCATTAAATTTGCAGATCTATAGTAAATGATGCTAAGAACAAAGCAGTCTTGCAAAGTAGAGAATACGCCTTACTTGGTAACAGAGCCTCATCTTATGAGTGTAGGTACATATAAAATCATGTTTGAAATCTAAGAATGAAAATCATACTCACCAGCTAAATTAGCCTGTATTTTGGAAGGCAGGAAGTCTGAAAAGGCCTTTGCGAAAATCCTATATAATTGACCCAACGTCAACTTGTGGCACAGGATAAGGCTAAGGTAGCAAAGAGAGTTGTGAAAACACAGAGGTATATAAAGGAGAAAATACTCACTGAAAATGAGGACTGGACTTTTCACAAAGGCCACAGAGGACAAGCATATAGGACACATTTTTATGGCTCCTGAGAGAGCTTTGGCTGCATGGGTGTAACAGAGCTCCCTTCCTGCCCTTACGGCTACTCCAAGAAATGGTATCTCAGACAATTCCCTTGACCAGGCATACCAAACCAGCAGAACCCACTGTGTTGGGCACATATGCATCCTTGTACCACAAACATCTCTGAAAGCAGCTGATTCAAGAAACTGCACATTGGATACGAGCTTTCAGTTCCCGAAAGGTACGCAGCACACTGCAGTGTCTATGCAGCACACTGCAGAGTCCTAGCTGCATATTTTCCTACCTTTATCTTATATAAAGCTCACCTATGGCTAAGTTCCAGTCTTTCCACGTGGGGAATGAGAGTAATGGCTGCAGACCTTGGGTCTCCTGCTCAGTCTGTGCTTTACTCACAGTGTGCTGACAACATGCCATCTTTCTCAACCAATATTTTTAACATTTAAGTCCTCTTTGATTTTAGACTCTGAGCTTTAGAAATAATTAGCCAAATGTAAAATATGCCAAGATGTGTATAACTCTTTTCCGTTCTAGGGGCTCTATCTCTCTACTCTTATCTAGAGTAGTTTGCAGATGCTTACTCCATACATCATGTCTTTGCTATTTTTTGCTCCTTATCTCTGAACAGCCACCTTTGGTTTAACTCCGGGGAGTCAGATTAATATAAAATACATACACTTAGAGACTACTGTATTTATAGAAAAATTACTTAACTCTCCTTTTTTTTTTTTTATATCCTGGCATTGAAGACCATCTTTTAGAATGGTATCTTTTTTTTTTTCTTGGTTTCCATGCCTTATAAAAGCTACAGACAAACAGAAAGCTTCATAAAAAAACACTACTTGAACAACCTGAGGTTTGAAAAAGGTAGTTTGCAGAGTTTCTAGTATATCCAGGGTAAGAGGTGACTTGATTACAGCCTACAATTACTTACAATGAGAAGATTTCTGATTGCAAATAGCCCTTTAATTTAACAAACTTAGCATAACGAGATCCAATATTTGAAGGTGGAAGCTAGATGATTGATATTAGACTAGGTGCATATTTTTATCAGTGAATCTAATCAACTATTTGGACTATTTACCTAGGGAAGCACTTGATTCTTCATCACTGAGAACTTTAAATGAAAATTGTGTGTTCCTGAAAGATATATAATAGCTCAAGCAAAAATCACAGACTTTCTGTAGGAAACACTTGAAGGAATTCTGTCTTGTATTATGCTGTAGTTCTGACTAGATTATTACTATGGCCCCTTCCAGCCCTAAAAGTTGAGTGAAATTTAGTTCTGTTAAAATCAATGCGAATTTTGTCACTGACTGGACTCAGGATTTCACCATCTGAGGTTACACTAGACCACTTTACAGCCTCACTAATGCTGTAAAAATACCGCTAACACTGTAAAGATACCTTACAGTATGCAGAAAAGTAATCGTATTTAATTCCCTTCAACACTTCTAGGGTGATGCAAAAACGCCTTAAATGTAATTCAAATCGGGCATTCCTAACAACTAGAAATTAGTACCTTTAACGAGTGGGGCTGAAAGATTGTGCTTTAATTGGTCTCCCACCATGAAGTTTAAAGATGCACATACTTACAATTGCCAGTTGCAAAATTTTACTGATTACATGTTAAGGTTGATACAGTTGTAAATCACTAGAAGGAAAGCAACTGCCCCCTCTCCCTTGTGCTTAAACTCACATTGTCTTTGAGGACAACTGCCTTGGACAATATAGATGAGCCTTTACATAGCACAAAATTGTTCTTTCCTCATCTGTAATAAAATAGTAAGTCACTGTGTCAGAAGGCTGTAATAAAAACTTTATGTGGTAGTGACATTAATAATTAGGTGTATTAAGAAATTTCAGTACAAGTAAAAATTAGATTTAGATTTAGCATTTTCATTGCTGCAAGCAAGACATGATACCATTATAAGAAATAATCAGGGATACAGACAAGCCAGTCTGAGTTATACTACTTACCTTCTCTCAGTATGAAAATAAAAGGATATATAGTGCAGTGAAGAGGAAAATCACAGATAATTTCTTAAAGTTATTAAAAAGAAAAAAGGCAAAGAACTCACCACTCATAGATATCAAAGAGACCACAGTGATTAAAAACATTAGATATTATGTCCATTTTGTGTATCTAGATTTTCAGTAAGGGGAGTTTAAATTATTTAAAGTTCCATGTTACTAAGTTTACATAGGCTAAATATGTCACTGTTACTGTGGAGCTGAAGCATCGTGTTTATGTATACAACATCTCATGGGGTAGGGTAGAGCTGTGACCTCCTGTTCTGCAGGTGGGGACTCATGTGCAAAGAGCTACAAAACTAGATACAGCAAGGATTTCAGTACCTGACTGTGGCCTTTGTCAAGGGAAACATCATTCAAGATGTCAATAGTGTAAGCACTACCTAGCAACAACTAAAACATTAGTATGTTATCAACATTATTCTCATACTAAATCCAAAACACAGCACTACGCCAGCTACTAGAGGGAAAAAATATAAAAATTAACTCTACCCCAGCCATAACCAGGACAGCATCCAACAACTGAACAAGCAATTCAACCACAGGGACTGAGAAGCCAAACACTGTAATCATTCAGTGCTAGTGCTGGCTGAATATGACTGTCCTTAGAAAACAGCAGAAGTGGCTCATCTCAGCTGCAGCCATCCTACAGCCAGCAATGTTGACACATGGTCTGTAGGATAAAGAACATGATGTGCTTTCACCCCCCACTCCCCCCACCACCACACCCCCGCTTTCTTTTGTGATCTGTTATAGACAGTAGAGACACAGACATAGCGGTAGTGAGTCCACCTCTTGCTAAAGGGGTGGGGAGCACTGTGGGTAGTTCAGGAATTCATTCGTCAAATGGATTAATTGTATCATGCATCTGCACGACCAAGCAGACAGAGGAAAACCAGCTCCCTTATCCACTTCAAATGCCATTAAAAGCTCAGCTATTGAACAGATGCATCATGCAGAAGGATGAGGCATATTTAGTGATAAAAGCAATGTGTGGGTACCTGTATCTGAAACAGTTCAGGGACAGGCCTCCTGTGTGGGATGAGGCCCCCAGAGTCTAAGAAAGGTACAATGAGTAAGAACACATCAGTATGGCATTTCCAGCTGTCGATGTACCACACCATACACGGCAGATCACCTTTCTGCCACCTCTTCTGTAGTTTCATCCACTTAATCAAGAGATGAAATCATGGTCAGACTTTTTTTACCTGGGTTTTTTTTGGTGCAAAGTCCATCTCTGTCATAGTAGGAACCTAAGTGCAGGCTCCTTAAATCTAAGGCTGGCACTCCAGCACTCCAACTTAGGAAACTTAAATCTTCTTTACAGGTAAAAATAATAACTGTCATCATGTCCTTTAGGGACAGATTACATGCAAACGGTCCACCATGAGGTTTCTTCTATTGAATCATCTAATACTGGAAGTATTTTGGTCAAGAAGATAGCAGACTAAGGTCTTTTGTCTCTTTGTGAAGATAAATCTAATTTTAAAATACAAATAACTCAAAGACATTTGTATGTATAAGCTGTGCATCATCCTAAATGCTACATTATTTAAAAACCCTCAGGCAGGAGAGATTAAAAAGTCCTACTGAACTACTGCAATGAATATGACTTTTACTTATTATTGAATAGATATTAATGGACTAAAGAGATGGTAAATATATTTTACATAAAAATCATTTAGTCCTAATACAGCAAATGGAAAGATGACATGGTAATTTCTAACTTGAAAAATTCTTCCTTTCACATCTTAGCTGCTTCGCTTCCTTTTATATTGATTTCAGGTTTCCAGACAATGAGATTACATTTTGAAGCATTCACACAGCAGAGCATAAGGACAAGGCTATAACAAAACAATTAGATTCATATAAATGAGTCTCTAAAGATTTGACGAAAGCATTATTCTTTGCCCAGAAAGTGATCAAATTTCTCCTTTCACCCATCCATCACAGCAGGTGGTAAGGAAGGATTTTAAGATATCAAGTAAAGTTTTAGTCCATCAAAGAAGAAATAATTCAGACTTTTGATGACCCTATGCTGAAACAACCTGTTAAAAAGGAAAAAAAAAAGTTTCATTTATGCTGTCAAACAATTCTTAGACAACTCTGTCATTGGGTTATGCCTGTTATTAACAAAAGATAGAAGAGGTAGCATTAAATATAACAGTAACCTCTATATGATTACAAGACCAAGTACTCATGGCAAACATTTGTGACAGTATTTCCCATAATTTAGTAGTCATGCACTTGAGCAATAGGAAATGCAGCAAGAATATAAACTATACAGAGGAACTAATTTGGATAAAAATGAGATCTTGAGTGCTTAGACTCAAAACTGAACCATGTGCAGACTGAATTATTTTTTGAAAAAATCTAATTCTGTCACTGAAGGCAGAAATTTTTCTCTGCATTTCCTTGTTCTCTGCTAGACACATCAAGAGGCAAAGATGGGGTGGGCACAGGAAGGGAAGAGGGAAACATTAAAACTGTGACTAAGGCTACTGCCCTGAAACAAAAGCCTTGTTTGTGTGAAATGTCTCCTTCAAAACTGAAACATTTTAGACAGACAGGCTGGACAGCACAAAATGGATGCAGGGACAAGCAGAGCCAGCACTACACTATTTCATATACTGGAAAAGCATTAAGAGCAGTCCTGAAGGAGATGCCTCTGTCCGGTTATCTACTTTACAAATTTACAGCCATAGGTGTCTATACAAACAAACAAGATCAAATGATAGTTTCAAATTGTTGTCGTTTTTCCATAGAAGTATTTTACTCTAGTCAAATTAATTCTTTGTGTTGTTTATTAGAATAATAATAAAACGTATTGATTTTTAAGTATTCATTGGCCATATAAATGGTAAGAAAGGCCACAGAAAACTTTCCCACTTTGCTCACGCCTTCTCTCAGATGACTGGTTACAGTTACACTGAGGAAGCAAAACATAAGAAACAGGATCATAGCAGATCTCAACAGAGTTCAGAACTGTAGCATCTATTTGGACTCCTAAATTTGGACTACAGTAGCTGAAAAGTGGGCATGTAATTGTACCAAGAATGTTCACCGAAGCGTAGTCATGCTCCTCAGCTCCACATAAAACTAATGCTGCCTGAATATCCACATCTAAATGAAAAGAAGGAAGAGCTGACTGGGAGTCTGAAACTTTGTCCTGCACAGGTACTTGGGGCAAATACACAGAGGTTCATATCAGGTACTTTTGTATGTTTTGAAAGTACCAAATCAAATGCTTCAAGGGAGATAGGTGGCGGAATACATTGTTTTCAGGCCTTGTTATTGTCTAGAACAAAATAGGTTAAAGCTATATAATACTGTCAAGACTGAGGCAATCCAGGACATGTGTAAGAGCAGAAATGCTGATGTTGGAGATTGTTTGATGTAAAAAACCCAGGAAGGATTCATTGTTTTCACACATCTATAGGACTGCTGAGTAAGTGAATGGGGATTTGAGAAGCTGGAGAAGAATGTCAGAATTCTGTATGTAGGCATTGCATCATTGTATTTTCATCCCAGTTTACTAATTTCTTTTTTGTAGATCTCCACTTACGTAACTGCAAAAGTAGAAGGAGGGACACAACTTGCACTCCCTGGTCAAAGAAACTGTGTGCGAGTAGGGCTCATTTATTATAATTACATCTGCATCACCTTGCCATTTGGTCTTCTATCTAGGGAAATGTTGGCTACTTAGCATCAATTTTTGCTTCAGCTTTCTGCTGTATCTCAGCACCACCACAACACCATGCAACAACTACCTTTGACGTGTAAGCCAACATATGGCCATTAAACTATTGCCTTCAATTATGAACAGAAGGACTCAGAAATGTGACTTATTAGCATGAAATTATTAAGTTCCTCCTAGAAATATGGCTTCATCTTTTCAGTCAAGCAAATATACACACAGAAGTAGACTTACAAGATGCAATTCTCTCAAATGATTCAATTTTATTTCTTTTTTTACCGTATTATGGGCACAGTTTAAACCCCTTCTTTTAATAAAAATGTTAAATTTAGATCATTTGAACTTCCTCACATTTTTGTGCCTTTCTTTTGATCTTTTGATAGATGCTATACCTTGGGGTTTTGTTTGTTTGTTTGTTTTTTTTAAAAGCTTGTAAAATGCAGCTTCTTAATCTTCATATGTATACAAGATGAGGTTTCATGTCAATTTTCTCCCCAGTATATTGACATAGAAAGCCCAAACTATTTATCTCTAAACTTGATTCTCAGGAAAGGAAATTTGGAAATACTTTGGTCTCCTGTTGTGGTGAAAACTCACCGGAAGTTTTTGAATTGCATGTTTAATGGTGATAAACCAAGAGTGTTTCTTCCTGTAAGCTCTCATCTTGCTTTCTCTATTCTGTATAATGAATCTTTCCTGTCAAGTTTACCATTTCCCTTTGGTATTCTCATTAACATTAGTCATTAAAACAAGATTGGGCAAAGCACTGGAAAATTTGCTTTAGGGAAAGATCTTGGTTCTGCTTTATATCGCTTTATTTAGAAAGCATACACTATTATACTGGAGCAGTTTAAAATGTTGCAGTTATTTCCCTGCAAGCTTCAGTGTTTTGGATGATTAAAATAGATTATCACTGTATTTTTAGGACCTGCTACAACTTTTCTTGTCTATTCTCTGTCTTTATAAAGATAAAAGGACTAGGACACATAGGCATCACCTACCGAGTTCCACAAAACTTAGATGGGCCAATAATGGCGAAAGTGCTGCAGTGCTCCAGACAGCCCTTGAAGCTTGACTCCAGGTTCCTAAAATCATAGAGAAATAAGGTGAGAGGGACCAAAAATCACACACCTTCTCTGTCTCTCCAAAGCAGGGTTAAGTACAGTTACATACTTCTGATGGATATTGTCTAGTCTTCATATATGTTTCAAAATATTTGTTACCTTTTCCCTACTAAAGAAAAAGATTACAAACCATAAATTAAATACCATTTTCTATGGGAAATAGTATCTTTTATTTAGACTTGTAGCTAGTTCTAAACTCTTCCTCAGCTAATGCATCTTGGAAAATAGCTACCTGGCCCCTTTTTACAAAACTCAATAAATTCACATGGTGGAGAACGTGCTAGCAAAGATAATTTGATGGGAGGGTTAGAAGTTAAGAACAACCTGTTTTGGTGCTCTGAAAAAGAAAAGAAAGAAAAAAATGTATTGTGCTTCAATTTTCCACTTTCCTGAGACAACTTCTACATAGCTTGTCACTGAACAAATATTAAAACAAAATGGGGTTTGGTGTAAGATTCCCAGTAGCGTACATTTATGATAAGCTGATACAAAAATTAGTTCTCAGCAGAAAAACAATTGTTTTGATACTAGCAACTTCCAAATACTTCACACACGTTTTTCTCTTGTAATCAGACCTCTCCTCTTTAAAAAATACTTCCTTGAATTAATAATTTTCAATAATGTATCACTTAAAATAGAGGGTTCATCAAACATACGAATGTAAGATGTTTTATATTGGAAAGAAAATTAAGTGCTGCTTACTTTGCCAGAAATAACTGCCTCTGCCTCTGCCTCTCCTCCTCTGAAGCAGATTTATTATCACCATTATTCTTTCCTGTATGTTGTCTTAGGGAACACTTATTTTCAGATGCCACTAACTTAAATTGCTTTACAGTTTCATTAAAAGCCACCATTGCTGCTGGCTGCTCAGTAGACATCTCAGATAGTAAGCTCTGATGTGCTCTTTACAGCCAAGTTGTGAGGCAGTTAACTTGTGCTTTCTCGTTTCCCTATAAATAAAACATTTTTAAGAGCTAAATGGTCCTGTCTCCTCTTTTTCATTATTGGGCTACAAGCACCTGCAATTTTCAGAACACTTCAGGACTAAGGACCTTTCTAGTTTCTTCCATTTGTAAGTCTCAGCATGACAGTCTGTGGCTGTGAGCATGCAACGTGTTCACCTGTACAGACATGCTGCTAGTGTGGCTAGTGTCTACCTAGGCAGTTAGGCCAGCCAGCCTGCCAGGGGACACTAAGTACTTTTCCATTCTGCTATACCAATGTAAAACATTTTTTGTCTGTGTTTTAAAGAACAGGGATGACCAGATATATTTTTGACAGCTAGCTTTTTACTTGACTTGGCTTCTATGCTAAAATTTATACTAAAATAGACAACATACTCATCTGGGTTTCAACTACAATGGTTTTCTTGTTGGTTTATAATTGCCATTGCGGAAATAAAAGAAGTCATTTACCTGTTTCTAGTTGTAACCCAATCTTACCCGTTCAAGATTTAGGTTAGACTTTACCCCAAGCGCTACTTAGAGAATTATTTTAGGTTATTAATTCATGTACTATTGATTTAAAACAAGGGTTATTGACCAAGAGGGAAGAAGCCTTCAGGATTATCCAGCTCGAATTAGAGCTGGAATTATCAGAAATTAAATTGTGCCCTTGATGGATTGAAGTCTGGTATAATAGACAAATCATACACTTCTATCTCTGGCTGATGAGGGACACACGCAGTAAGTCCTGTCAGGAAAATAACCTGACTCCCTCAACTCCATCAGTAGATTCTTGATTTGACTCTTAAAAGCATACATATAGGAGAAGGCGGGGAAGTGCATTTTATTTGTTTGATTGTTTATTTTTTAATTTTCTCCCAGTGGCTTTAGATAATTGGATTACTGTGGGTTAAGATGGGTGGAGAGCTTTGGGTTTCTTTTTTTCTCTTTATACTGTTCTGTGGACATCATAAGCTATCAGCAATTCTATTTTTAAAACAAACAAATCCCATATCCAGAAAACAAATATTGTTACTACCAGATAAAATGTTGCAAGACAGAAACTTTCTGCAATAAAAACATTTCAGCTGTTCTTGCACCTGACTGAGATGAAATCAATTGAGCCTGTGAATCAGCAAGCTCTTTAAATGCAGAGGCATCGTATGACTTGGTTTGTCATCTCTCCATCTGCTGGCTGGTTAAAACTCTATTGAGCAGCTTGGGTAGTGCCAATTCAGAGTGTTTGCAAAAAACTTTATGGATGTCAGACAGCTTGTATTCAGTGTACGTAAGAAATAAACAAAACTGTCGTATGTGTTCAATATACCATAAATTAAATGTGCTTCCTGTGTTAAGTCATATAAAGAGTATGATGGCAGATAATGAGCAATGGAAGCATAAAGTAACATTGGTCATTACTTATTTGCCATTAAATATTATGCCATACTGGGCGATCCTGGTCTTCTAAAGTGTATGTTGAATGGGATACAGTGAGCAAAAAAATAAAGGGAACAGCGAGGAGGACAGCGTTATAGGAATATATTTACATGTCCTACTATGTGAATTGGGGCCTTACGGAAAATAACAATAATAGTAACCTGTTCTTACATACGTTTCATAATATCACTATCATTTTTCCTATTTTATAAGTGGGTAAACTGAGCCATGAAGCACTGAAGTGACAATAGGTCAACAATACTTCACTAGGCTGTGCATCTGACAGGAGTTTAGCAGCTAAATCCATTTTAGCTAACATATGTTTATACTGTATAATATTGTAAAACTAAAAAGAGAACATTATTGGTGCATGCTTGTTGACAACATGGAACTAGTTAAATCTGAGTAGGAGTTTAATGACAAGCACAAAAGTTCAGAGTTTGGATGACTTTTTATCCAGGCAAATCAATGTAAGAGCAAGATATTCCCTTTAAAAACATGTGAAAGGGACATTGAGAGTGACATCATCAAAGACTGGAAGAGGCAAGAACAGCACAAGTTATGGCAATATTCTCTACCTTCCTGTCCCTTTTTTGCTTACAAAGAGCCACCAGCTTACTTCTGCCAAATACGCCAGCAGGTGCTGGAAACACATACGAAATCCTCAAAACAAGAAGATACTCTGTTGAGATTTTAATTTTCCACTACTGTGACTTAGAGTGACATGGCTGTAGCCAGTATGTCTGACCTGCTGCTGACTACAACTGTGGAAGAAAAAGCACTAAGAGAATAAATGAGTGTCTTAGCTGTATCACACTGCCTTGTGGAAAACTTGTGTCATTATTACTTTCTAGAAAATTTACTGGCATTATTTAGGATGAGAACTGCTGAGAACAAGTCACATAAACAACTCTCTGAATCAGATTTGATTTTATTCATCGGAAGTTGTACACTGGCTTTCAGGGCAATTTTAAGCCTCTGTGACTTTAGGACCACTTCTTTCTGTCACCCTATTTTTAATAAAAACCATCATTTCAGTCGGCTCCCTGACATGTTTTTGTAGGAATGCCTTTGACATGTCTTCTTAAGTTGAACTGTAGATATATTTTATTCATGTTGGCTTCTTCCTACAAACATGTTAAAAGCAGCTGGCCTCTTTCCTCACCTTTTAGTGCAGTTTCCTAGCACCTGCCATTTTTATAGTGTAGTACACGTTAAGGATTGTCTTTGTTCATTTGTGCTTGTATACCATAGACTAAGATTGCCTTACAGTCAGAAGTAAGAAATAAGCATGATTATCCTAGGCTTATCGGATACCTCTTTGAGTAAACAAAACCACGCGTGAAATAATTGACCCATTTTTCTTCAAGCGTATTGGGCAGACCAGGAGTAGCTCCACAGAGATTTGTGAAACGATGTTAACTAAAAGGCTCATGAAGACGGACGCAGTGCAAACTTGGATTTCGAAGCTATTCTGCAATGGTTAATAGTAGAGAAGACAATCCTTGAGGTCCCCTTTGGATGCTTCTCCAAAGCCAGTATAATCAGTGGATATCGCTAAAATTAAACTTTTTATGAGACAGAAGCCTAACAATGGTGCTTTCTGGTGAGTGTAGCTTGAGACTGTATGTCAAATAACGTATCATATCTTCTATACAATCTACCTATAAAACAGCAAGAATTCTGGGCTATAGAGAACCTAAACAACTTGATCAGCCACAACATATTTTTATTTTAAAAAGTAGGTGTAGAAGGTTTGCTAAAATATTAAGAGCGTGAAGTACAGTATAATGTGTTCATATCCATAATATTAAAATACGGAAATCAGCATTTTATCCATAGTACTTCTCTGCCAATGTTACATCTACCACTCATGATATGCCATCAGTATAAAATTCCAGTAACAGCCTCTTATAAGTCCTCCTTACCACTGAAAAAAAAAAAAAAAAAGAGAAAGTGCCATAAATCATAAGTTGGCGAAGCTTGGAATAGTAATAACAACAACAGCAGCAGCAACAATAATGCCCCGTGCAATGAAATATTCATTTATTGTATCTAAGTATATGAACTTTTGCTCTCAGTTGATATCGATAAAATGTGACATTGAAATGCAGTTAACATGACACATTTTGCCCTGATTTTAAAGGAACTCTCTTTAGTATTCCTGCATAAATTCATGTGGATATAATGTTAAAGAGAGTTTATGTATGACTTATGAGATAGATCATACAGTCTCATTAGAAATACTTTCGCTCTTATTTTTAGACTTCCTGCTTATTGCTTTTGTAATTCCAAAAGATATGTTGCTAAATGTGTCTCTGATTTTTTCCCTAACCTCAAAATTCAAATTCAACCATGTAGTAGATTTTTAATCTACAACAAAATATTATCCAGGTGGAAAATATTAAGAGTCAATAAAAGAATCTGAGGGCAGACTTAGTTTGCAGACTTAGATGAGCCTGAAGATTCTCAGAACAATACTGGGAAAAAAGTACCTTTTCCTTCACGCTGATGAGCAAAGAACTGGGTCTTTCAATACGATGTGCATGATGATCTACATCAAAGACAATGGGTACAGAAAGCTGATGATTGTTTTTAATATCCTCAGATTACTACTACAGCATGTAACGTTTTCAAGACTGGACCAAGAAAAGAAAAATCATTCTTTATATTTAATTTTTAAAACTCATGTGAAAGAGGAATAGCTCCCATATAGCTAGAGGACTGAGTTTTCTCCATTTCTATTCAGGATTACATCACATCTTCTAACATGGCAGAATTTTAGTCCTATTAAATAAAAGTGCCTTTAACTACACTGGGAATAATACCTTGTATTTTATAAAAGGATACATGTTTTATACTAATAGTGCCAAACATGGTCAAAACAGAAATTCTTCCTCATTCTAAGAACACTCTCAGCTCTGATTGGAAGGGACAAATGGCAGTGAAACAACCATATTTATCATGGCATGCCAGAAATTGTAACAGTATGCATTGAAAACAAAGATTATAAACAGAAATTTGAAAGTGCCAACCTAAGTACAACACCCTATCTGTATCCACAGCAGTCATCAGTGCTTCAGAGGGAAGAAGAAATAAGCACAAACCCCCAAACCAAAATGACAGCCTTCTCCCTAGTTCTCCTGTCTTGCTATACCAAAGTGACATTACGTGTTGAGGAGAAGAAAAAAAAAAAAAAAAGTTTCCACGTCATCAGCCAAACCTAAGGCATAAGATTAATGCAGTATGGATACTGGATGTCAACATGTTGGATGTTCAAGGATTCAAATCACAGGATATTCCGTGCCACCTTTTTTGTCTCTTAAGAAAATCCTACACTTTCCTCATCCAAGTTTTCTCCTCTTTCACTAAACAGTACGTTTCTTTGATTCCTTCTCATCCCTCTACACTGAGACAACATATGTACATTTACATGATTATAACTAAATATATGATGTCCCAAAGAAGAAGGACATGATTTAGGGAAGGTGAGGTAGGCCGTTTTGACAGAGGTCTACATTTTTACCTCCTCCTTGCCTGCAGGACATGCACACTGGGGAGGTTGTGGGGGAGGGGAAGAGAGAGAGCCATGACACAATGCTGGGAACCTGCATCTTAAGAGATTGAATGGCTGCAGAAAAGTGCAGAAGCACAGACTTTGGCTTCACGGGGGTCAGAAAAGAAAATTTCCTGAGGCCAGAGCACACTGAGCACAGCTGGCTGCAACGGAAGAAGCCACTGGGCTAGCTGACCCCAAGTTAAAGAGCATGGACACCGTGGGCAAAGAAAGTTAAAAGAAAACCTTTGTATTTCTCTTCTCACTTGGCCAGTTTGGGATTTTGCTATTTAGAACATAAATATTCTAGTTTCAAATCTAATTCTTCTTTTGTATTGTTTGAAAGCCTCTTGTTTGATTTTGGAAAGGGCAGAAGAAAGAAAGTCTAGGCTGTTTTACTCAAAGCACAGGGGTCTCCACAATATCACAAGTGCCAACCATTTCCAGTCTTTTATTTGTTTTCCTTCTCAGTCTTTTTCTGGATGGAAACAAATATAAAACAAAAATGTTGCTTTTCCCTCTCAACAGGTTGATCTGGAGACCTGTAAAAAAGGTAACTGGGAACAATAAGTCATTGAAGTCTTTCTGAATGCTACTGGCATTCGTCCTGAAAATTCTTGTTACAATTCCCTTACAAGAGCAACTAATCTTCAATGAAACGTTTACTGCTTTTAAAAAATTATTACAGTGGCATAGCAAGTACCTTACATACAGGCCATCTGCTTTAATTCATTGTTTGATGGCATGTTGGCATCCTATTACGGAAAATACAAAGTGAGGTAAAATAAAGTTCCCCAAGATTTGATAAGTTGTTTTCTACAAAAAATATGAGCAAGGTAGATATGAAACAGTTTGGGTTTTTTTAGAAGGAGATCACTTGAGGGAGTGGAGGAAAAGGACCTGTACAGAAAATCAATGCAGTAAATTTCTCACTGTTAAAAGAATGGTAAGTGCTAGTGATCACATTCAACAGAATTTCGATTTTAACTGCAAAAAACCTTAATAAGTGTCTTAAACAGCAACCTGAATCAAACCTCAGGCCACATCTGACCCACAATGGTCATTTCAGCCCATAGCACAACTAAAAAAAACCCTTTTATAATCTTTTTCTTATGTTAACACAAAACAAGAAAAAAGGCAGTGTGAGGTGGTTATGCAGAAATAATTGACATGAAAGCCTCTGCATAATTTCTGTTCTATAATAAATAAAATAACCTTCATTTTCCCTTAGAAGCTTGGATTTCAGTGTTTCTGATACGCTAAGGAACTTGTTTATTGTAACGATTTCCCATAAGCCATATAGAAAGGTGCTTTGTGGATTTTTTTTCTTTTTAAATCAAGAAACATCAACTGTTCTCCTGAAAAGAATCCTCAAAACAGAGCCAGTTCACCCCCTGCCAATTAAGAAACAAATTAAGAAAGTAGATAGTGGTTATGTGAATACAGAGCAAGAGAAAAAATGCATAACCCTGTCCTCACAGTTTTTCCTCTCCAAGCCCTGGGAGGAGACAGATAGTTCACCAGCCAACATCCTAGGGGGAAGAGGTTGCCCTGGAGTAGCAGGACTTTCTGCAAGAAACCAGACAGTTTTTGAAGGACTTGTTCAACCATATGATTGCAGAGTATTGCACAATGGTGTGTATGCAGAAGGATAGCACCTATCAGGATATTATACGTGCACCGTCTGAAGAAAATATGAGACAGTACTGAGCAGAACATAACCAAAATATACTGCACTGATACAGGGCAGAGAATTTAAAGGAAGATTTTGATCCAAGTATATAAGCTGCATTGAACTAATGTGAGCTGGATGCTGCAGGAGAATCCACAAAAGGATTAAAAACAGCTGGCAAATGACACCTGGGGACCCTTTCTGACATCTGGAGGGTGATGCCTACACACAGGAGGGAAGCAGCACTGAATCCCCCAGGGAAACCTTCAGGACTGCCCTGAAGGTTTTGGTCTAAAAAAACATGGTATGGGAGGGGTAGGGAAGCACAAACTAATGGTATTGGTTTGCAAATAGCAAATGCCACAACCTCTCTTGTTTTCTCTAAGGTCTGTATATCTGAGGGGAAGAATAAGCAGAAAGCAACCTTGCTACAGAGAAAAGTGAGTATTTATGAGCCCTGTATTCTGAAAGGATAGTCACCTTCCACCGGATGTTTTTTACGTTTCCAGAGATTTCTGTGCCTGTTGCTGCGTTGTTTATCTCAAAAAGAGTGACTTTGGTCTTCAAAGAGAAAATTTCCGGAGTATTTATGTAGTCTAGTCTTCATTCAGTTCTTAAAATATTAACTGCTAACTCATGAACAGCAAACTGGCAAAACTCAACATTCCTGGAAGAAAATGTATTTTCATTGAGAATAAAAAAAGAGTATTTAAAGGGATGTAATCCTTAAGTCATTATGTCATTTCAAACCCTACTCCTGTCTTGCCCATGTTCTCACAAGGGGAGTCCTCACCATCATCCTGAGAAATCTAACTGTGGTAGGTTGACCTTGGCTGGCTGCCAGCCACTCACCCAGCTGCTCTAACTCACCCTCCTCACCTGAACAGGAGGAGAAAAGAAGATGGAAAAGCTTGTGGGTTCAGACAAAACCTGGGACGCTTACCAATTACTGTTGGCCAAAACTGACTCAGTGTGGGGGAAATTAATTTGATGTATTGCCAATTAAAATAGGGTAAGACAGTGAGAAACAAAGACAAAAACTAAACCACCTTTCTTCCATTCTTTTTTTTTTTTTTTCCCAGGTTCAGCTTCACTCCTCCTTTCCCAACTCCTCTACCTCCTGCCCAAGTAACGCAGGGGGACAGGCAACGGGGGATTATGCTCAGCCCACAGCAGCCCCTCCCTGCCGCCCCTTCCTCCCTCCTCGCGCTCTCCCTGCTCCAGCCCGGGGCCCTCCCAGGGGCTGCAGGGAAGCACCGGCCCCCGCGGGGTCTCTCCCGGGGCGGCGGGGGCATCTCTGCCGGGGCGCCCGGAGCCCCTCCCGCCCTCCTCCCGCTCTCCCCGCGGGGCGGGCAGGGCGTTTCTCACCCCGTTTCCCTCAGCCCCGGCTGCCGGGCAGCGTTTTGCCCTTCCTGACCCAGGCTTTCCCCGCGGCGCCCGCCCGTGGCTGAGGGGCTCAGCCCTGCCCTGCGGTGGGGCCGGCGGGAACCGGCTGTGTCCGGCACGGGGCGGCCCCGCCGCCGCTCGCAGGGGCCGCGCCTGCAGGCCCCGCTGCTGCTGCCGGCGCCTGGGGCCCTGCACTCGGTGCAGGTACAAAAGCCAGAAATAAGGACACATTTATTATTCTGCTTTGCAGGAGGCTGGTATGGGGAGATAGGCAGAACAAGATTTCAGCATCCAGAGTCTCAGAAACAGCAACATCTTAGACTTGTCGGTAAAGTCTGTAAACAAACTTGCGGCATTCAGGATTGCAAAGATGTAGCCATTCCTTCTTTCTTTTATAGACTAATTTTTATTATTTATTACTATTATTTCATTATATTATGGTATTTTCACTGGAAAATAACAAAGACAATGAAGAGACCACATGAAAGAGGAGATCAATAAAATAGACTCATCATAAAATCTGTAAATAAAACAATGTTGTGGGGAAAATATCCCTGCTTGAAAAAGAAACTGATACAACCATCAACAAAACCAACAGATATGTGAGGAACAACAATACTACCACCTGCAGTCAATATGTAAATGAAATTTCCATGCCCAATCAGAAGTAACGTGTTGCACAGTATACTTATGAACCCACATGGTTAGGCACAACATACATAAAGCTGGCCACTTCCATTACAGGGGCATTATAAAATGGCAGCAGAGTACATGCAGGATCCACGTTTGTTTCTTAAATCCTGAAACTTGGATTTAAGTTGATTCCAAGAAAATGATTCCAAGAAGTCAGACTCCAATATTCAAACACCATTAGTGGCAGTCGCCTCAAAAGTCATTTTACCATCTTACAAGCCACATGATTATAATACAGTAATACAGTTTGGGGGTTTCTTCTTTTTTTTTTCTTCTTTTCTCTGATGATTTCTCATTCTCGGCATTCAGTGCACACAAAGGTCAAACTTTGCCCTGTAGACCTGAGGCCTAAAAGCTTTCATTAAGAATTAAAGGAAAAAAAAAGTAAAAAAAGGTTAAGATTATTCCACATCACCATACTCAGGAGTTTAATATAAACATATAACATCAGGAAGCTTCTAGAAAAATTGTGAGCGCTGAAGACACTGGAAGCTTAGTAGATTGAAATGACTCAAATAATACACTTGCTAAAGGAGGAAAAGAAAAACAACAAAGACTGAACTTCCTTCTGAGCAGGTATTTCCTTTCTGTCAGTTTTAGCATAAGATCTAAAACATCATGTCATATCAGCGATACCCACTTCACCTTCTGTTTTCACAAAGCTTTTCACTCAGGCTTCAGCTGGTGCTACATAAGACACAAAAAATTATTTTTTATCTGCCTGGCAGTGACAAGAGACCATTCAACCTAGGAAGTCCAGAGCAGAAATTACAGCGTAGAAAACAAATAGAGGGTTTAGAATATTGTGTTTTCTGTGGGAACTAAAGAAAACCTGCCTAAAACTGAAGGTTACCTGCACATTTCTGTAAACTCATTTCACTCAGACAATTTAATCACCTGATGAGCACTTGCCAAGCCAAGAAAACACATTTGATATTCCTTTGCTGATGTCTTCAACAGTACAATCTCATTTTCCCTTATACTAAGACAGTCTGTTGCTCTCTGGGATATTAGGGTCTCCTTCAGTTCTGCATTCATTCCACTCTGGTTTCTGATGTGTTTGCAATTTTACTGTTGTGCAAATGTTATCTTGAAATTATCTTAAGCAGAAAGTGCAGCACGTGAAGCCTGTAACAATACCACAGCACTGTAACCTTACAATTCGCACACCCGTAAGTAGTTGCATCAAACAAAGTAAAGGATTGTAAAGAAAAAAAAAAAAAAAGCAAGAAGTATTTCTTCATTAAAAATCCTATGCTAAATTTTTGTTGAAAGAGAGTCTAAGATAGAGAGGAATATAAGCTTCCACTTTCAAAGAAAAGAAAAACAGCTATATTGTTTCTCATTCCAAGAGGTTCTATTAAATTAAAAAGAAAAACTTTTGACTGAGGAACAAGAAAGCTAGTTCATTGCTGTGTTCTCAATAATGTTATTAATTATAGTGGAGCTTAAATGTTCTAGTAACATTGGACTGGCAACTTAATATTTATAAAATACAAATATAATTAACAGGCACAAAGTTTATAACTTAGCTATAAATATAAATAACGCTTCATACAATAATGCTCAAAGTATTTGTTTTTTTCTAGATTTATCTAGACACCTGCTCAACAAATACTTTTAGAGAACACATACTGGAAACAAATTTGACCACCTAGTGTAATTTTCATACTTTTTTCTAATAGATTCTATATTATACCTGGTTTTGAGTAAAGCACAGCACAATATTTAACATAAATATACAAAAATATTTTGGGGGATAATGGGAGATAATGGGAGAAACAGGTGTGTTTTGGAGAGCATCTTCATTGCCAGCTGTCAGAAGCCAATTAATGTGTGTGTATGTAAATTAATGTTCTTGTACCCATTAGGTCACAGCTGTTCAACAGATATTCAACGTCCATGCTCCCGAGGTGAAAAGGCAGCTGAGTATAGCCAGACAGTTTTCCTGAATTTTTACTGCAGCAGCTTTGTATTATTGCATGGGGTTACCTGATTTTTTTGACTGATATATGAACATAAGTGATTGACCATAGATCCCAGAGACTGGTCTGTCTCCCCCTCCCTGCTATAATTTACAGGGAAAAAAAGGTATAATTGGAGGATAGTGAGAAGAAATTCTAAATCACAGTGTTTTGCTTTGGATAACAAGAAGATTTAGGCAGTGAAATCAGTAGACTACATCCAATAAAATACAAATTCTGTCTCCATGATTAATTCTATTTTTAGCCCTAAATCGCTGAACTCCAATAATTAGTAATTTTAGCTGCTGTGTCACAAGAACATAACAGAACAGAGCTGCATGTTCCACCTGTCAAAGCTGCAGAATTTCAGTGTAGCGCAGAGAAGTGGAGCAGGTTGGATTGCAATTAGAGCTGGAAAGGTTTTCACTTTCTAAGAGACAGTGCCTCTACTGAATATAAAACCCCATGCAGTCATGGTAGTCTGTGAATGTATGCAGGACACATTCACTGGGCTGTCTGACTTGGAGGCAGAGTTCAGCCCTGACCCTGTCTTTCCTCATGTCCTCCTACTGACAGTAAGAGGCTAAATACTCTCTATGACATTGGCCCGGCAGCTCCGCTTTTCGGACACACAAGATGGCCACATGATGAGGGCACACTTCTAGGTGTAGGAACTTGGTTACAGCTGTTCTGGTTTTAAAAATCATACATACACTTCAAATTGTGCATTTTACTTCCATCAGTTAGTTAGAATTGTTGATCACCTACACTGGACTGTAACCTAAAATATTTCTTAAATCAGTACTGGTTTGGCTATTGGTTATTTTTACTGTGATTAATCCTATAATAAGAGGAAAAGATCAAGGCCCTACTGCACTAGGCACTATGAAGAAGAAAAAAAAGTATCTCCTTTATTTCTCTGTTTCCCTAATAAACCCATTTTTATTAACAATAGTGACTATACCATGTGATCAAAATTTACATTGCAGAACCCTGAGAGAAAAGGGGTTTAATACATTTAGAATACTTTAACTCATTCAGAAAGTAAAAACATAAAATCAGAGCTACCTTGATGAATAACAAGTAAATTCACCTGTCTGTGTATCACAAACAGGCAAACTCTGACTACATATGTTCCTGAATTACATCACTGATTAAAACAATTACAGAAGGATAGACAGATTTGCACTGTCTCATTCTGGGATTACATACATCCCTTTTGCGGCAATTTTCCTCCTTCTATCACAGTAGTCGCAAAAGACTAATGTATACGGACCTGTGCTACCTCTAACACTACATTACACTTTTTTATCACCTGTAACACTGATATGTGCTTGTCCAAGAATTAAAATCTTCCTTTTAACTAGAAATTTGCAATGCATGCTCCTCTTGAGGCATTGACATGCTGCATACGTTATTACTTCTTGTTCCAGTATAAGAAACTCTAAACTTCATTAATTTTTCCACTTTTTTTTAAGAAAAGAACTAAACGAAGCTAGAGAATCAAGGAGTTACAGTTCACATTTGTAAACATTTGTATTATGACCATGCATGTTTCATGACCTCAACCAGGTGGTTGTTTTCCACAGTACCTGAATTTCTGCAGGGTAAAAGATTGTGGTTTGGAGAGGCAAGGCACTGTCACTTTGCTCTTCTGTGAGTGCAAGGAGGAGTAGCACTTCTACCTGCCAACTTGCCTTCAAAGTAAAATCCCTCTGGGAAAGAGGTTATCAGGGGACATCCCCTAGTGCCACAGGAGGCATTCACTTAACTCAATGGCAGGCATTCATCCGCTGAGAATAGGCATAAAGAAGTAATGAAAAAAGCCAGAGCTAGCAAACTTGCACTCCCTTGGGCAGGCATGTCAAAAGAGCTTTTCACCTCCCTTTGATCCTTTTCATATAGAGCACCCCATGTTTTTATTTTAGTTTATTTCCTAGGATCCAAATCAAACACTTACTTCTATCTAACCATGTCTTTTTAAGTTTACTACCATTACTACTACCATATGTAGCAATCCACATTATTACCAATCATGTAAACTACCTGATAACTCAAAAAAAAAAAAAAATGAATGGGGTGTTACTATTAAACAAGAACTTTTCTGAAGTTAGAAAATAATGATAATAGTTCTCCCACTTCTAGTTATTCAACAAAAGGTCCAAATGTTGTTAAAATTACTTTAATATATCAAGACTACTGTAGCACGTATTTCAGCCAACTTAAACATTCTGAAATTTCTGAAAGAAGCTTTCTATTTTAATGTTTTAATATTATTTTATTCTCAGAATAAAGAAAATATTATGGACAAAATTACTACAGTAATTAGGTACAAAAGTAACTTAAGTCCTTCAGGAGTCTGAATTTTCATTGGCTTCAGGGAAGAGATGTAGATACTTTTGAAAACACTGACCAAAATTATTTTTCCAAAGTCATACAGAATGTCAGTCACAGAACTCAGATCTCTGGAGTCTTGGCACAGTCTCTCAACAACAAGACCATCACTACTGGAACAATCATAATTGCAAACAGATTACATTTCAATTAGTTGCCAAAAAAAAAAAAAAAAAGGCTTTGCAAAGGAACTGAATTGTAATGAAGTCTACAACCTTTTTCTCCTACAATCAGTTGAAGAAAATGTCAGATGTTTGTATAGAATTAGAAAGACAATCTTCCCTTTGAACAGGACACACAGTCATTGCCAGCTGTGTACTTTGGCTGAAACTGTTGAAGGATTTGAATAAAGTAACAAAATAAATAAATAAATAAATAATATTCTATACCTTATCAGGAGGCTACTGTTTTTTCAGGTGTATTAAAGCATTGAAACACCCATGCTAAGGATAGCATTCTACCTTTCTATAACATTTTTCAATGTTCTTACCTCCTCAGATGGATGGAAAGAGCAGTTCGGATTACGAATGCAGAGATTATGTTGGGTTAAGCAGGCATGGTGCAACATTTGGAAGGCTAAGTAAAAGAACAAAAAATGTGATGTTTCCCTGGAAATTAACTTACTGTGTACAGGAGAAAGACAGTAATAGTTACCAATTATCTACATGTATATACTTTTCTGTAGGTTTAGGAGAAGGTGCACTGAAGCATGAGAAGGTTTGCACAAATAAATCCAATTTATAAATTATTAAGAAATCAAGCAAAAGCTTTAAGCTTTGGTCTAGTTTTCCCTACAATGTCATTAAAACATATCTCTTGATTTGTAGGTTTCTAAATTCATTGTGAACCATTGTCTCTAAAGGTACGCAGAGGAAACAATTCCCTTGTTTTCTGGAGTATGAGTGACGTAAAGAAAAAATTCCTAAAACACAGATGTGTTCAAATCAGACTACTTCTGCAGGCTTGAGTACTTCCATGGCTGCAATGACAAGATTGATGGCTTCTAAGCTTGATCTTCTACCTTTTAAAAAGTATTCTCTCTGCTTTTGATGAACTACTGTTCTCAGTTTGTCATCAAAATCCACCCAAATATTTCCCAGCTAAATGAAATCCTGATTGGTCTGTGAAGATTTTTGAGCAAGAACTGCCAGCATATTTTGTACTGGCTCCATCAAACTTAACCCTAGAGAAACCTCTCTGTTTCTTTCTTTTGCCATATAGTCCACTTCCCAAAGACCTCTGATTTTCCAATTTTCCAGTAAACATTCTCTCCTTTTCCATACAATCCAGCCTTTTAAGTCTGTAGAGAGGCAGTATTGGCATGAACATAAGCCAGCCAGCGCAATGATTAAAGTACCACTGCTCAGTTTGGGCATTCACTATTTACTGCTTGGGATAATTATTAACATTGTAGAATATCTAGCTACCTCTAGATACTAGCATAGTAAGAGGTTTGTGCAGCCTCTACTGTCCAGATACATCAATGTAATGATCTACCTTGAGCTTGCTAAGTTAAGCAAAATCCTCCTTTGCTTTTGTTCAGATTTGTGTAGTTTCCAGCCAAAAAATTGAATGTGGTTATTATTAAACAACAATAAATTTTTTCCATGTATGTCCTCCCTACTGCCCTAAGGAGGAACTGGTAAAAAACCTCTTCAGACTAGGTGAACCTCTCCCATAAACTATGGCATAGATTTTTTTGTTGTTTCTTTAAAGATTCTCAAATGATGTGTTGCCGTTAACATCTTTAATGGTGTTAAAACCTAACTGCACCCTAATTAAATATATCTACTTTATGATATACTCTTCATTATTTTAGTGATTTAAAATTAACTTTGCTTTAAAATTTACTTTATTAAGAATACTGTTCTTAACTATAACCTTGTACCATTATTTGAATTCTTCTGAGCAGAAAACAAAAAGAAAGCTGAAAAGAAGGGAAAGAAAAAAATAAAAATGGGGCATGGAAACATAAAAACCACCAGCTACTCTCTTTAAAACCTTTTATCTTTAGTCTCCAGCATATTGTCTCAACGCCAGTCATGAATCAGTAAGTGTAAGGTGTATGAACCAAATAAATCTGGTAAATAAATACCGAGCAATGAAAATAGCAATGGGCAAGCACTGAGAAGTGGAAAGTACAACCATGGATTTTGTCCACAATAATTTTTTTGAGACATCCGATATGCAAACATTATCTTTCTAAGCAGTTCTCCAGACTGTGGCTCCTGAAAAAAAAAAAGCATTTCCCAACCCTCCAGAAATGAAAGCAGGTAGTAATGAAATGACTCGCTGTTCCATCGTTGTGGCTTAACCTGGCAGGCAGCTGAACACCACACAGCCACTTGCTCACTCCCCCAGCCCCTCAATGGGATGGGGGAAAGAATGGGGAAAAAAAAGTAAACCCCATGGGTTGAGATAAAGACAGTTTAATAAAACAGCAGCAAATAATAACAATGGTAAGAGTAAAAGTGAGAAAACTTATGGGTTGAGATCAAGACAGTTGAATAGGTAAAGCAAAAGCTGCACACACAAGCAAAGCAAAACAAGGAATTAATTCCCTACTTCCCATGGGCAGGCAGGTGCTCAGCCATCTCCAGGAAAGCAGGGCTCCATCCCCTGTAATGGTGACTTAGGAAGACAAATATTATCACTCCGAATGTCCCCCCCCTTCCTTCTTCTTCCCCCAGCTTTATATGCTGAGCTTAATGTCATTGGAACAGCCCTTTGGCCAGTTGGGGTCAGCTGTCCTGGCTGTGCCCCCTCCCAGCTTCTTGTGCCCCTGCAGAGCAGGGGAAGCTGAAAAAGTCCTTGACTGGTGTAAGCCCTGCTCTGCAACAACTAAACCATCAGTGAGTTATCAACATTATTCTAGTACTAAATCCGAAAGGCAGCACTGTGCCAGCTATGAGGAAGAAAATTAACTCTACCCCAGCTGAAACCAGGACAGCAACGTTCTACCATCTTAAGTATGATGGGAGTAACCGCTGTAACTTTGAGGGAAAAAGTGACAACTACATAGCTACACATAAAATATTGTCAACAAATATTTTTTATTGACAAGAATGATTCATCACACAAGAAACATTTATAAGCAGACTTTTCTCACTTTGGAGGTTAGACAAACTTCTGTGGTAATGTGGATCAACAATAACATTGTTTAGTTTTGGAGGTTTTTTTTTTAGATACACATGCGCACACACAGAGTTAATCAGCTGGCTCAGAGAGCCTTTCAAAGTAATAATGTTTTGGCAAGTTTATTGACTGATGTGTCTTCAAAATTCTCCAGAGCAGAAGGGAGTGTTATCTTAAAGACAAAATATGCTTCAGTGGGATTTCAACTGCCCAAAGAAATGAGTGCGTGATTCTTTGTTTCATCTGGACACACAGTAAAGTTTAGTAATATAGATGTTCAGCTGGAGGTTCACTGGGTAAATGTTAAAGCAGGGAACTGTGAAATGCCCTTAGACCTAACAACAAATACCAGTGCTGTTTGATGGCAGAATTCAGTCATGGCCCTGATGAACTTTACCAGTGATGTATTTTACAATCTAGACAAGTGTCTCAAACTTTTAAAGGCTGAGCCCAACCTCTGGAGGGGAGTTACATCAATCATGTCATCATTCTATCTCTGTAAAGACCTATCCCTCTGCATTTATCCTTTTGTGTTCAGTCTCCCTCAAAACCACCATTATTCCAGCCAATGCTGGTACTTCCTTCTTTCATACTTCAATGAATTTGTAAAATTAAGAGTAACATTTCAAGTATTATCCATCACATCCCAATTAGTGCCTGTTAACTAAGCAGGGAGGTTCACACAGCAGCCCCTTACACAATGAAATTAGATACAACAATGCTTTCTGGACTTAAAGAAATCAGTATTGTCATACTTATTAGTTCAGTTATTTATATTACATTTATATTCCAAGTGCTGATTATGTTGAGGGAAACAGGACACTAATTAAGAGCCAAGAAAAAAAAACATTTGTAGAACTCATAGTTTTCATATAAACATTTTAAAAGGATTTGTGCTAAATTGAAAAGCTAAACTATGGCAGTGAGCAAGGCAAATCAGCAATTTTGAATTGTAGTGCTTTGCAAAAACTATCAGGGATGACTTGTAGGGGCAACTGTATTAAAAACTCCTTTGGCAGAACACCAGGTCCACCAAATGGGCATAAATGCATGACCTTCACTGGCTGCCTCTGGCCTTGGAGTCTTAAGGCCTCCTAACTCCTGCTGACTTTTCATGTTTATTCCTGTTAATATGTTTTTGTGATGTTTATTAAACAAATAATTGTGTTTATTCATTTTTTTCCAATCTGCTTTCATTCTGTTAAAAGTGAAAAAAAGAATGTTCTATCAGTCTTGGGTTTATTATAGAAACAACACCAAAAGCATTTATTAAGTTTTTGCCCAATTTGCATTCTTGCTCAACTCACATAAACTGCAATAAATAAGCTTTGAAAAAAAATGAATGTTTATTTCAGAATTTGGCTTCCATTGTAGGATTATTTTGCTGAAATTACTTCAAACTTATGTGGGTAAACTGTTAAATAATTTTGCTAAATGTGAAAAAATCCATATTATTTATGAAAGTCATCTTTATAGTGGTAAAATAGTAAGTCTAGACATTGCTCTGAACCAGTCATGTTTACATCATTGTACAAAAAGTTTGTCTTGCCAGCTCTGAAAAAAATTGTCATCATTGAGTTCCTCGGTGAAACTTTGCCTTGGAATTTTATGGTTCATAAAATACTGCTTTATACAATCACCTACAGTTATTTATTATCTTGTAAAACTAAGTCTTCTGTGGAAAATTACTTCTTGCTCAAAACACATGTATTCCTTTTGTGTATGTGAAGTTATACGCTTTTTTTTTTAAGTAAATGTGTTTTATTTCTCATCACTGCACACCAAACACAATTCACTTTCAACCTAAGGTTATATTTTATTTGGTAGATGATAGAAATTGTTTGCTAGATGATAGAAATTGTTTGCTAGATTCATCAGTCCTATCACATAGATTCAAAAACAGCACCGTAGAAGATGACAGTTTTAAACATACATGGTTAAGAGCAAAGTTGGATTCACAACTAACACTATAATGTGATGGTGTATAAAATGAAAAAAACCTTTAACTAGTTGAAATATAATTTTCCATTTTAAAACAATTTTCCAAGAACATTCTAGGCTAGGTCCATCAAAACTTTCCAGTATTGGCCTGTAATTACTTTTTAAATTCTTGTATATTGCCCCTTCAGAATAAAAACCAAAATAAAGCAAAACCCCTTAAAAATAACCTAAAAAATGTCTTTATTTGTTTTCCTCTCTCTGTGAAAAAGGAGTTTTATTTGAACTGATCCATTCCTAGAAAAAAATTATTTTTCAGTGACCTGGTACCTTCTGACACTCTCAGATTGTAAATGTGGGGCTACAGATTTTTAAACTAACATCTTCTGAATGGAAAACTGCATACACAGACACAATAAAGAGAGAAACAGAAAAAAATAAGGCTCTCCCTGCTCAGAGCAAATTTTATCATCTTGCACTGAAGTACGCTGAAATAATGCAGGATTGAAACTGAGGGATAAGTGCCAGTCAAGTTAAGGTACAACAGAAAGTATATATAAAATGCTCATTAATTCTAAATTATACACAGACCAGAAAGAAAACCTGTATCTGTGAGTTCATCAAAACTGTTCAGTCTCCACCAAAGATAGTAGTAAAAAACCCTTTCCTGCTTTCAAGGTAACCAACGAAGATACAGTACAAACCAACATGTAGTTCGGACTAAATATTTACCCAAGTACACAGGCACAAGTTTTAGTTGGACTCCCTGGGGCAGGGTCTACAAACATAATCAGAAATGCCTTCAGGTCAGTTCTGGCAGAGTAACTGTCACATCAGCTGAAACAGCTAGGAGGGAGGGAGGGAAGGGGGTTACGAGCTTTTCCGCTTAAGGGTCTCAAACACTAGATTGAACCAAGTGATAAGATAGCTATGGTCCTGCTGTCTGGTTTGTATATATCGGAGATCTGTAACACCAGGCTTACTTTTACCACACAGACAGAAAACAGGGAGCATGGGGGGGGAAATAGAAAAAAACCTTTTCTTGGAGGAGAAGAATTTGGGATCAGCCAGAAGCAGCAGATGCTACTGATCGGTTAAGACAAATCTGTTTCTTAAAAATTCTCCCTGACTCACTTTTACCTTCTTTTGTTTGTCCATCTTTCTGATATCAGGACAACCCAATCCGTACCCTTTACACCTCCAGTAGTGACAATTCAATTTTGCTTTTATTGCAGATGTGTCTTAAGCCAGAGCTGGCTGCACACTGGCTTAACCCCCTCCTCAGAACAGAGTGAGCAGGAAAAGGTGAGACTGAACGTGGCTCTTGTGTGTCCAGAATAATTGATTCAGCTGGGGTACAGAACTAGATCACATACACTTGGCTTTGACAATTAGTAATATTCTTACTCCTATCCACTGATATTAGGAAAGATTTCATCTATTTCAGTGCGTACTGGGTTGACCCCTACCTGTACTTAGCTAAAAAGATTATTTGTCACTGAGTTGGATGCCTTGCCTTGACTTGTGCCTAATATAAAACAGCCCATGCACTGTCTGCTTTTGAAGACTCCAGGTAGAGATTTAATATAGCATTATGTGTTTTATGTTTGTACGATCCCTGTTTTCTGAGGACCCCTCCCTCCACAGAGAGAATGAAAAAAAGTCTTATTTTAAAAAGAGAAAGGCAGAAAGTGACAGAAACACTTCCTTATTGCAAAGCAATTAATTTATCAGTGACTCAAATCCACTTCCAATGATCTTTTATTTTTGTTCTTTTTCCTCAGTCACCAGGAGCCTCACATCCTTGTCCACATACAAAATGTCAATGTCTGTTTCTTTGACTGTCCATTGAGCATTTGAATGATAACCATCCATCCATCTCTCTGCATGCATTCACAGCTAGGATTATAATGCAGCAATCAACTGCGTGGAGCCAATTACTGTAATATGCTACTCAAGAAAGCTGAAAATGGAACCTTATTTATTTATTTTGAGCAGGACATTTTAGTTTAAGTATCAAAAGAAAGATGCCATAATTAATATTAACCAGGGGCATTTTTAGTTTATTACATTTTTTGAATGATTTTGGTAGTTCTAATTAGCTAACTGTTTTTATCATCATAATTTTTAAAGATTTCTATTAGTTCAGGGAAGGAATTTAATTACAATAGGACATTATTTGATACTGCAGGGAGAATTTAGATTCAGTAGGTAAAATTAAATAATGTAGCCTTAGCCTTTGAAATGTTTTTCAAATTATTTAATTAGCCAATTACAGCTTATTTAAGCTGTACATGTTATTTACCTTGAGATACAATTCCCAGTGTGGTTTGATTCAGCTGATATGTTTCAGGTTTGTTCAGGCAGTATTTGGACTTGGTGACTTTGGCAATCTTTGTTGTTGTTAAAAAGGCTTCTTTGAATAACAGCTTCTACAATGCCATTGGTTTTGTGCATATCCCTGTACTCAAGCTTAAATTCAATTTCACATGATTCTTGTAAGCATTCTTACTATGCTGCAGTAAAACATAGCTAATGTCTACCTTTTTTCTTTCAGTCCATCCATTCTTAAGCAAAATTTCCAAGATGCTATATGTATACTAGAGAAAATAAATAAAAACATCTAAAAAGATCTACAGTCCCACTTCAGTGAGTAATTTAGTATGCTGTAAAGAGATTGCATTAACTCTCCCTTCCCCTTAAAAAAAACCCCTTTACCTCAAAAACATGTTGGTATTTTTCCCAAAGCATTCAAATGTAGCTCAGCTTAAGTATCAAAAGCCAGGTGAAGACTCAGAATCACACAGAGAGGCAAAAGTCTTTCCTTGCTTTATGTAGATAACAAGAGGCCATGCTCTTTCACCCTTTGAACACTCTAGAGAATGCACATGGGAGCAAGAGTCCTTATTATGATTTTCTTCTGTCCTGAAAGGTGTATGAATGTGCTGCACCCTTGTATAGGGAATGCTGTATTGCTTTCCAGTTTCCTTAAGAACCACACTTAACTCAAGCTGGGTTATAGTACTCCTGCAATTCAAAATATGATGTTTGTCAAATAATGAAAGCAAAAACATGCCCTTTCGTAGTAGGCTGAGACCTTGCTCTATGGTTAAATGAGCAACATAAAGGGCCACTGCAAGAGAAGGCAAGTAGCTCACTCCCTGCTCACAAATTACTTTCTTGCTAAAAGAGTTAAAGCTGCAGTTCATGAAGGCTGCTGCTGAAGGTGGGCAGTGGGAGCACACAGCTCTAATTCCTCTCAAGATGTAGTGAGAATCTGTGTCCTAAGGGTGCTGTTTCATGTTCTGCATAGCTTAGCCCAAATTGCAGTTTGGTGATAACCAAATAGGGTCATTCCACAGCCACCTCTGGATTAAAGGCTAAGTATTTTTTCCTCTACTTGACTAAATGATCCTTATCCCAATGAAGGGCAAAGCTTCTCTTCTCCCTTGAGTGAGTCATTGGGTTGTCTCTGTGTGTCATGCTTCTAACAGTAGATTATGTCTGACACCCACCCGCGGGCTGATGTCCCAGCCTGGCCTCGGCCTTTTCCCAGGGAGGTGTCTGATGCCAGGGGTTGGGGTTGCCGTGGTGCCCCCTGGCTGCCCTGCTCCTGGCTGAGGTACTGGGACCGGCCCTGGCTGGTAGGGTCTGTTAGGCACTTAGAAAAATCTATTCATTGTGAAGAGATTTCAGGAGGCTATAAGCCTTCATTCTGAAGTTTCAACCAGCGCAGATAGAAGAAGGGTGGAAGGAAACAATGAAAATAGGAACTAGCTTCAGAAGATCAGGAAAAAGCATATGAAAACCTATAAAATGAGAGGTCTTGTTTATCAATAGTGTTAGTGAGGAAGAAAACAAGGAATTCCTAAGAAGATTTATGTTTGTCAGTGCCCTACATAACTTTAAATCCAAATTAATTAAAAAAAGTAGTAGGCTGTAGCTATAATTTGTCTTTCATTGGAGAAAAAAAGAAAGACATAAATGCAAGGTGTTTAAAGTTGTAAAGAAAACTCCAGGACAGAGCTCACACTGAGCCAAGGTTTCTCATTGTTTAGAGGTATGATGTGATAACGAGATCATTCTCGTCTTTTTGTCCTTTGAACAATATGAGTCTTTTCTGGTTTACTTTCTCACACCTCTCCATTTTGGTGAAAGAGACAAATTACTAAAACCTTGCTGTCTGCAGCACACAACACAACAGCTCCTCATCCTCCTCCTTTATAGAAACATGCCATAAAAATTATAGAGTGCAAAATGTTAATAATAACAACACAAAGTCTAGAGTTTCACTGGCAAGTTTCTTAAAGCACTCCAGTTCTGTGAATATTTCATATTGTTAATTATCTAGATAAAACAGAAAGAAACATTTTCTAGCATACATTACAGTCACAATGTGGTATTGCATTAGCCTGTAGTGATACTTACTTTGACCTATAATGGCATCTCATATACAATGCAGCCATCTTGGTGTCCCTGTACATGCTAACAGCTCAGAAGAGTCTGGTGTTTCACTGACTTCACTGAATGGCAGGACTGTGTGTCTGACACTCCCCAGGATCACAGTAGGATTTCTGAATGTTTCTTTTTTTCTAACCTGGTATGGAAATAAATAAGAAAAATAGTGAGGATCAGAGCTTGAGGATCATTCTCTAATGTGCTCTTTATTCACAAAGATCTGAAGCAAATCAGTGACAGGGTTTTCCTGGCTAGAGTGTTGCAATGTGCTTTATCCTTGGGGTTGTGCTTAGGGCTGCAATCATACTGATTACAAAGCTTTTACACTTATAAATACACTTCCCAAAATGGGGGCATGCCTCTCTCATGAGGGGAGGTGCAGGAGATGCTTACTGAAGAGCTGTGGAATCAATAAATTGGTTTGCAACGGCAGAGCATACTAGTTACATTTTGGGGAGAAGGGAGGATGTAGGACTTATTTAGGTGATCCCTTTGCTTAAGGAAATCAAAAGAATTAGGTTCTTCTACAATAAAAAAAAAAAAACAAAACCAAAATTCAGTTAGCACGCCTGGCCACATCACAAATGCCAACTACATGTAAATACACATGCACACAATATATGCAGTATGACATATCTTCAACTCTGTACTGCATAACACTTCACAGCTGGTGGCAATAACACAAAGTAAAGCAGCCTTTCAGGTAAAATGCAAGTTTGAGTTTCTCTGTAATAGAGTAAGTTGCGTACACAGGAAAATACCTGAGCTGCCTGAAGATTGGCTTATGCAAAAGAGCACTGCAAAGGGCCATTGAGAATTTCCTTATTCTGTTCAATTTACATTCAAAGAACTCTGAAAAAGACTATTGCAAGAGTTAGTAACACTAAGAGACAAGTTTCCCTGCATATCTAAATTCATGATCTCAGGTTTTGTGTGTACTAATGACTTCTGTTTTATTTTACTGATTTTTTAAAAATTAAAATGAACATTTATGAACCCACCATGAAAAGGAAATGTAGAAGGAAGCTGCATTATACGTTATGAATAAGTGCAGCTTGGAGGGGTTAATGATTTAGAACTAGCTCTAATAGCCTGTATAAATGCCTACATAGAGAAGGAATTTTTCATTATTTAAAAATTAAAAGAATTGTACATTAATTTAAACATCTGCCTTTAACATACTTCTGAGATCGATGTTCTGCTTATTGGCTTTTCAATACAAAACTCTTTGCAAAGCAAGAGCTCAGGTAAAATAATTTCAAGCAGAAATCATTTGCCACTAGAGCTCAGCAAAAGATCTTAACAATATAACTTACTTTATGAAAATTCTGCATAAAAAATCTACAACATTTTGGGATAGTAGACCACATTATACAGGAAATAATCTGTTCTCTTATTCATGGCCACATGGACTTTGCTTCTTATTTGCAATTATGTGAGATCATTATGGCAATGACACCAGTTGCAAATGTGGGACAGTAATATGAGGATAGCAGTTCTGCAGAATATGAGGGTAGTCCATTTTCCTTATTTGGGCTGTTCAATGACCTTCTCTCCAGAAGTCCAAGACATCCGTATCTCAAATTTTGATCCAAGAACTTTGCTCCAGGGAGGTAAGAGCAGCACCCTCCCACCTACAGCACAGGTAGCATCCAGCAGCACAGGACATTCCCACTCTTTCCTCTGTGCTTGCCAAGAGAAAGCTAACTTCTTCCCAACCTCTCTCCTGCCTCTTGAAGACAAGAGAAGAGTTTTGCTTTCAGTTTGTACAAGCTTTGATAGGTTACTTTTTCCCAGTACTGGGAAGACTGGATTTTGTGTTATAATTCAAACTGCAGGGATCATAATTTTCTCTAGTTTCAATGATTATTAATAAAAACCTGTAACAACATTAAGGACTCAAAGTAATACTCATATTACTAAAATGATAGGAAATCCTTAGTGACACAATTTCCTTTGAGATTTCAAGCATGTTTAAACAGTGTTAGGTCAAATCTTGGCCTGTTGTGCATTTTGAAATGAAATTATTAAAGCTCTGAGTTATTTCAGTATATTTTTATGGGGTACAATTAAAAACAGAATTTATGTTATTTATAGTTAATAATAGTCACATTATTATCTCAAAGTTTAACTTCAAATGCTGGATTTAGCAGAAATCATCTGGAGGTGTGAGAATACACATATGTATGCCAAGACACTGGAGAGACCAGAAACTAAGCAGCAAGGAACACATTGTATGAAACAGTTCTTTTCCTGAATTTTCTGTTTTGTGAAAATGAAAGGCTTCTGTGGGGTCGCACAACTCTCAGTAGCCCTCTGCTGGAAAACAGACCCCGACAGAATGGGTTGCAGGGGACATCGGCGCAGTTGCCTGTCGTCGGTGTGCCTGGGTGAGGTCCTGGGTTGCTGGCTCTGCTGTGAGCTACTCAGGAGGCTGATTGCCCTGGACGCCTGAAGCCTTGGTTGCCTCCCTCCCTCCCTGCCTTGCAGTTTCTCAGCTGCCTGGGTTTCCAGAGATTACAAGAAACCCTGGCTCCTGGGAAAAAGCGATACAGCGTGATTAATTCTCCCTCACAAAGAATTACAGCATTTGGAAGTTTTGTTGCAAAGCGGAGTAGAATCGATTTGTTATAATCTTGTACACTCCAATAAATATTTCACCTTTTTAATCTGGAACAGAAACACATGCTGTAAAAATACACAGCCACAAATGAAATGTCTTTTGATGTGAATGTATACCAGTCCTTAAGACTGATTTTTTTCTATTACTTGCTATGCACAAATACCCTGCTGACATTAATAAGTACAAATATATTTTATTATACCTACAGTTTTGGTTTTGTTATGGAACAGGTAAAGGTAAAGATTGGGTATAGACTCCATATTCTGATTTGGAGTTGGAGATACTTGAACAATTTATATTTTGTTATGTATAATTTTCTTTATTCTCAAACACCAGGCATGCATGCTTGACACGCAAATGGCAAAAAAGGGGAATTATGTTTCTCATTTTTCTATGCATACACATATGTATGCACACACACACACACACACATATTTGCATTCTAATTCTTTCTCTTTATGAGCATTTAAAAGGCTTCAGTTTTGAAAGGGAGAAGAAATCAAGCCTGGTTTTGTGCAGAACATGTATCCATCCTACTCCAGTCCAGTCAAAAATCCCACATCCAACAGCCTAACATGCTGTCAAGTTTATAGCTGAGTTCCATAAGAACGAAAAGACAGGTAAACAAGTTGCTCATACGACAGCCATGTAATGAATTGTTTGTTATTTCTGTTCTCGTTCAGCTACTGTTACAGCACTAGTACACTGGTTCTGCTTCTGGGAGGATTGCAATTAACATTAAAAATTGTATTATTTCACATATAATTTTGATAACACTGTGGGCAGTAATCTCAGAGAAAGGTACCTTTCTGTGGGATGTCAGCACTTTGGCCCTAAAAGAAGAAAGACTCTAAGACCAGATTTAAATTTGTATTCTGTGCTTCTACCAACAATAAAATGGATTCCAGTATAGCTATGAAGACTGAACCCGCTTCAGGCTGGGAATAAGCTCCCTAGTTAGGAAGTAGCAGTTGTTTCAACACAATGTTATCTCTCCATGTTAATTGATTTAATTATGATGATTTATAGTTGATATTGCTTTTGTCTCACCTTGATGGTTGCAAAGACATTATTCACTATCAGACACTGTGCCTTTTGTCCAATTTTCTAAGTGTCATTACTAAGAGAAACTATGCAAAACATTTTAATTAATACTGAACACAATCAAAGTGAAGAGAAAAATGTTCATTGCACTGCTTCAGAATAAAAAAGAGTTATAATAAATGAACCCCTTCATGTTGCCATTTGTAGTATACCAGTGAACTATAGAGGACATTCAAAAAGAAGGGTGATTTCCATTTTTATCCTTCAGAATATCTAATTTTATAACATTTTAGAATATTTTCTGGGTTTTATGATCTAAGTGTATAACTTATGCTTATTTTGTTCTGTAAGTTCCATACTTCCAGAAGAAAAGGTGAAGGGAAATTATAGAGAAGGAGCATGAGAGAAAATACTAAAAGCTAGTCATGCTATGAATTTTCTAATTACGGTACTAATAAAAGATTATTCAAATGCTGACATTGTGATGGAGAGATCTTCTGACCTTCCTTATCATCATTTTCAGTTCATCTACTATAACTTGCACATAAAGTTTCTGCTAGCACTGTTTATTTTGGACAGATTATTTTATCTAGGCATTTGTTTGCTGGATTTTGCTAGTAATTTATCTGACAGCTCTGACAGTTATGACTCTATACCCGGGGAAGAACTTCAACGTAAGTTTCCCACTACACCACTGCCACATTACCTTTGTGATATGACTTTTTATGTTTAGTTCTTTTATCCAGACTTATGCTTCTTACTAGAAAATTGTCAGAGCTGCAACTTGAAATGACCCAAATTTATTGTATAAATACCCTGAGAGGAAAAACCTTGAACCAGAAGTCCTGCAGCCAGTAATCAGAAGATAAGATTTTTCTCCAGAGTGTCAAGAGTTTTCATTTTTATTCTCTTCACATTCTTAGAGTGGAATTATGAAGAATATTGCTACCTTGCAGCTTTCTCAAAAACCTTTATGTAATCATGATTGTTACTGCCACTGTTTGTTACACGTATGAGAAGAGGTATTTAAACCTGGTGTATCAACCCTGAAAATTAGTGCACGAGCTAAAAGTATCTTTTCTTCCTCCCTCTCTTTTTTGGTCTTTTCCCAATTCCATCTTAGAAACAAAGATCAATGGAGGGACCATTTTGAAAAACTCAACTCAGATTTCTTAAAATTACAGTTAAAATTTTCAGAGAAATTTGAAACTATTTTAGTTTAGAGGAGGATAGAGGGGAAAGACCAAGTGAAGATTCACCCTGGAACAGCTTGTGAACGTTGTGCCTTCACAGTTTTTCACTGAATGCTGAACATCTATTAAACTCACTGGAACTGAGAAATGGACCAAATTTTACCCTTAGCTACACCTTCTGTAATTCATGGTAGGGGAGATTTTAGAGATACAAAACTGGTCCATTTAAACAAAACCAAAAAAATCCCTGATGCTAACTTCAAAGGTTAAGCAGTCTTTCCTCCTTCTCTTTTGTTTCATCCTTCAATATTGACAGCTTCTTTATTTATTCATTTTAAGTTCCAAGATGCTCATCTGGTAGATGGAGCCTCTTAGTCCAGTAATGACATGAGTCTTCATTCCTTCTTCTAAAGAAAATAAATTATCCCTGAATAAATGAAAATAAACTATCTCTTTTCTGTCATGTCAGTTGCCTTATTCTTGTCTTCTGGACCTCTTTGACAGTGGTACCAAAGTGACATTCCTCAAAGAGCTCCATAATTCCTGTTTGGGAATTATATACTTTCCCTACAATGCAGGCCAGTCCTTCTCTGTCCTGGAGTAAATCACCTTTGTATACAAGGGAAATCTGCATACCTACTCACTTCTAACTCATCATAAATTTTCTCTGTGGAGGAAGTCCAAGTCTCAAGCACAATTTGGACTTTTAATTTATGTTTCTGTATGTTTAAGTACTACAATAAGTATATAAAACTGCTTACAAAAAAAAAAAAAAAAGTCCCCTTGCTACTGGGATACTCTAAACTCCCTTAGATTTAAATTTAATACAGAGAAAATTGTTAGGATAGTAAGGGTGAACTGAATCAGAGCAGACAACAGAACCTAGAGATAAACAGAGAAATGGAGCTTGGAGTTATTGACTGAGGAGAATGGGGTATCTCGGCACACAGAAAGAAGGCTATTGCCTATATAACTGAAGGGACAAAGAAAGGAAACTGGTAAAAGAGCAAGGAGATGAAAGGATTGAACTTGTGACATCCCCCAGCACAGAGTTTTCCCTGTTGCCAAAGGTGAGCTGCAAGTGTAAATGGGTTGTATGACAAGCCCCAAAGAGGTAAAGCTGTGATCATGAAACACTTTTGCTCACATTGACCTCATCAAACAACTGATGCTCATAGGAGGATGGGTTTGTACATGCAGAACAGCAGTTGCAATGTGAAAGGGAAATATTGCTGAGCTATAAACTCAGGACATACTCAATGAAGATTCTGAGTTTATCTGGTGCAGAGACAGACAATGGAAATGAAGGGTGGTCACTGCTAAGTATTTTACAAGAATCCTATCAAACTGGTGACAATTCTCTTCTGTTGAGAAGGAACTTACTGAGGCTAACTCAGGGTTGATGGTAAACCATATAAAGTCTCACTCCCACAGTTTTAGATGCTTTAGTCCAGGTACTCTGAGATATATTCTAGGCTTCATATTAAAGCATGTACTAAAGGGAAAAACAGTCAATCATTTTTATCATAATAATTTGATAAGCAGGATTAGGACTAGCCAGTTAAAGATGGGATATTCATAGCTATAAGGGTCTGTGTATTCACCATGAATTGAAGCACGTTAAGTCAGGTCAACATTGTGGCCTTCATTTACCTAACACAATATTGGAACACATATTAAACATTTCAAACTAACTGTTAAAGAATGAGCTTAGTAAAAGAAAAAAACCCTCATATTTAAAATAAGAATATAATCTAGTAAAAAATGGATTTCATTTACTTTAAATGTTCACTAAACATCAGTAAAGGAAGATTTTAATTAAATATTTATTACAAGACAGTTTTATCAAAAAATTACATAATTTCTCCTTTTGAAATAAAATACAGCCAGTAGTATTCATTATTTGTATTTCAAGCAATATGTGAAACATCTGCATATTATTTGGTCTACAAAGTAGGACTCAGTAATGCAAAAATGAATGTAAGTTCAATATATTATATAGTTTCACAGATGTAGGATTTTTGTATGCATAAATAAAACATTCATTCAGTAAAACAGGAAAGTACATGCTACTGTATTTTGGAAAAAAATTTGAACCTAACTTCTCAACGCAATAATTCATGCCAGAGAAAAACTTTATACAATATTGTTGTATGGCTTTTTCAGAGAGTTAGGGGGGAACAGACAAGGCACAAATAGTTGAGAACAGCAACATGACAATGAGTTTGGGGAAGGTTTATGGTGGTATCTGTTTTTAGGCATTTATTGCAGTGAAGATAAACTCAGCTTATACCTTTAGGGTGTCGATTGCAATACAGTTGGCCAAAATGTTCCCAGATACCTGATTTAATAAGAACTAGGTAAAGATAAAAACAGAGGGAGGAATGAGAATGAAGTTTGAAGACTAGAGGCATAGAACATGACTGAAACACCATTCAATATTTGTTCAATATTTGTTCAATTGTTATGACAAACGAGATTAAAACTGATGCTTAGCTGGGCAGTGATAGTGATATGAGGAAAAATAAAATATTTACTGTAGCAGTCAATAGCTAGAAAAAATAGACAAGCCTAGATGAGAGGAGGAGAAAGAAGACACAGATAGCATCACGGTAATTAGTAATGCATATCATAAACAGTTACTAATGGGACAAATCTCTGAAGAGAGGAGGAAGATGGGTAATCTAGAGTAGGGTAATTAAGAGGAACCAGACTGACATTCTTGTTCAGCACACACCTCCTGTTCTAGCTGAGGCAAATCAATATTTATGTGTCTGCCTAAACAACTCCCTCCTCCTCCACCCACAGCATCTCCTCCAGAGACTCCATTAGAGATGATTAAAGGAAAAGGCAGATGCGACTATAAGAGAGGGAGAGAAACAGTGAGGAAATCCGTTTAGAGCAGAGTCATACCTGACTTTGGCAGGAATGTAAGGAGCCTCCTTTTCATATTTATAAACATTTCTATGGTACTAGCAAATGGTACTGAAGTGAAAACAGAACAAATTCATTACTGCCATCTTTTGATAACAGATCCACTGATGATAATTTCCATCAACCGTCCACCAACAAAAGCCTGGCCAAAAAGAGATCAAAACAATGAAGTGATTAAAGGAAAAGTATGTATACATCCAAGATGCTACCATCCATACAGAAAACAAAATCTTTTGTGGACTTGGATTGCCATCTTTTGGTGGAGGTCATAATGGACATGACATTTGCACGGAGGAGAGGAACAGGTGCAACACACCACCCTTTTTAATTTCCTTTTCAAAAGGAAAGCTTTAGGATGGATCATTCTTAAGTTACTCTACTGTCACATGCAATGACCACATTGCTGTAATTCAGATGTTATACCAGAAAGATATGGTTTTGTTCTGAAAACATAGTTTTCTTGCAATGATCATAAAGTTTCCTTTGGAAGGTAGTAGCTATATTTGTTTTATACTCATGATGTTTAGAATACTTCTCTTGAGAAATATGTGGGAGAAGTAAGGTAAGGAAAATGTAAAGGAAGTGCCACTAGGCTGCAAAGACTTGTACATTTCAAACAACCATTTTGAGAGGTAGTTATAGTTATAGTATCCTAAAAATCGTCAATTTCTTAAAAAAACCCACTTTCTTCAATTGGCTTCTGTTGCAATTCAACTCTATCTGAAAACACACATTACAACACCATTTGATTCATAAGATGATGTGTTGTATTTCATGCTTAATTAAACAACTAAATTTTCCTAGAATTGGTAGTGTATTTCTCTCTAAACTTTCATGCCATTTTTTTCTGGGTCTTACTTTTCACCTTAATTATTTCAGAAAGGCCAAAGTTCAGACCTAACTCTGACTCTATGGTAATTCATTTTGCTTTAGAAAAGAATGGAAAAGATGTCTGCGGTGGGTTAACCTCGGATAGCCTCCAGATGCCTACCAAGCCATTTTATCGCTCTCCTTCTCAGCAGGACAGGGGAGAGAAAATATTATAAAAGGCTTGTGGGTCATTATAAGGCCAGGGAGAGATCACTCACCAATTACCATCATGGGCAAAACTGACTTGACCTGGGGAAATTAATTTAATTTATTGCCAATAAAACATCAGGGAAGGATAATGAGAAATAAAGCCAAATCTTAAAACACCTTCCCCTCACCCCTCCCTTCTTCCCAGGCTCAACTTCACTCCTGATTTTTCTGCTGCCTTCCCCTGAGCAGCACAGTGGCATGGGGAATGGGGGTTGTGGTCAGTTCATCACATGTTGTCTCTGCCACTCATTCCTCCTCAGTCTTCCCCTGTTCCAGCACAGGATCCCACCCATGGGAGATAGTCCTCCATGAACTTCTCCAATGTGAGTCCTTCCCATGGGCTACAGTTCTTCATTAACTGTTTTATGGGTCCTTTCCACAGAGTGCAGTCCTTCAGCAACAGACTGCTACAGTGTGGATCCCCCACAGGGTCACCAGTCCTTCCAGAAGACCTGCTCCAGTGTGACTCCCCACGGGGTCACAGCCTCCTTCAGGAGCATCCACCCCGGGGTCCTCCACAGGCTGCAAGTGGATATCTGCTTCACCTTGGACCTCCACAGTCCGCAAGGGAATCTCTGCTCTGGTGGCTGGAGCACGTCCTTCCCCTCCCTTTGTCACTGACCTTGGTGTCTGCAGAGTTGTTTCTCTCACATATTCTTGCCCCTCTCTTCCATCTGCTGTTGTGCAGCAGGTTTTTTCCCCTTCTATTATTGCAGAGGTGCTACTACTGTTGTTGATTGATTGGCTCAGCTCTGGCCAGCGGCAGTGGGTCCATCTTGGAGCTGGCTGGCACTGGCTCTATCAGACATGGTGGAAGCTTCTGGCATCTTCTCACAGAAGCTACCCCTGCAAGCCCCCTGCTACCAAAACCTTGCCACAGAAACCCAATACAACCTCTAACGTGTTTATCAGCAAATTCTCCAGAATGATAGCAAAATATGTAATGAGAGTTACAGACAAGGTCTATGTATTTATATTTTTTTCCCACAAAACAGACTACTAATAATTAGAAAATTAGAGAATGCATTAAAAATAGGGTGTTTTAGAGATGCACTTTCCTCACAAACTTATTATAGTGTTGTCCTTAAAAGGAAATAAATCACAAATTAATAACCTAGAAGGTTTTTGAGCTTTGTGTTCCACCAATTTTTTTTTTATTACACCTTTTCAAGTTTATCATTCCACCTTCCCTCTGAATTAAGTCATTACCTATTTCAGTATTTAATAAATAGTTCTTTTCTAATACAGAAGTCTCTCATACCATAGAACCTTACAAAAACTGCTATTATCTTATTCACTAATTAAACAGGTAAGAATTTTAAGTATGTTTTCAGGTGAATATACATTTCTGGACAACCTGACAACCGAACACAATGACCTATTGGATACTATAGGTCTTCCTTTGATAAAAACCTTAACTCGCCAAAAACCACAGCAAATGGCAAAACTCCCACTAAATTCTTTGCAGGAAAACTGTACCTCAGATTGTCTTGATGGCAAAGGGAGGAAAGATGCTACACTGTGGTTTCAGATCTACCATTATAAAGGTAGGTACTTTGCCCAAGGTACTCTGAAGATGCCATAACCAGAAATCATGTATTATATTCCCAACAAAAAGGATTTGTATGGGTCAATTCATTATCTGACTTTGAAACCTTGCTAAACTAAATGCCCAAACCACATAAACTTCTTGTATGCACATCTCTATGACTTGTGTTTATACATTATAATCTGTATGGTAACACAAACATCTTTTTCTAAATGGGGAGTTCATGTTAAGCAATACTTTGCACTGTGGGCAGTTTCAACAACTTCAGTGCAGAATAATGTTCTTTCCAAGATGAAAGTGGCAAAATCTTGTCCTTTTTGAGTGAAAATGAGCACTTTGACCATACTGTGGTAGCATTTTCATGTTCTGCAGAAAACCCCATTATAGTGTCTTAGCTCTGCCCTGCTAAACCTGGTCTACTTGCAACAATAAGTGCTCTTTTTAGCCAGTTCTTTTTCTGCAAATTATGTAAAATCAATCTTAAAAGATTAATTTCTACACTTTTAGGTAATGTTTACAAACACAAAAATTATATGTAAATTAATGTAAATCACTTGTTTATAAGCACAGTAGAAACTACCTAAATCTCATTTTCCAGGCAGCAGGAGGGAATAAAGTCACAAAATGGCAGAGTGGTAACAAACTAACCTAGAGGCTCATCACTGCAAAATAACCTATTTGACAATAGAAAAAAAAATCTATAATCTTGGCTTTTATCCACAACAATAGCAGTAAGTGATGAAAATGCGACTAGCCTATTCCACAGAAAGAGATTTACCAAGGAAAGTGCTAGATATTTCCTAAGGGCATCTTGTTGATGCTAGGTACTGAATACAATGTGTCTAAAATCCTTTACATCTCTCCTCTACTTAATTGACTGAATTAATTATACTGGAAGAAAAAAAAACAGAGGAGAAATGGTGAATTTTTTTTTTTTTTTTTTGCTTTCATATCCAACAGTAAAAGGAGATAAATTAACAGAATACTACAGGTTTCTGTGACTTTGTCTGGAGACTGAATTTGACATTGTGTTATTAGAACCATTTGTGACTTCAAAAAACCCGCTGGCTTTGAGAGGCTTTCATTTTTTGAGAACTGTTTTATACAGTTGGTCAGAAGTTTCCCTCCAGCATGCTAGATTTAAAAAAAAATGGTTACACATCTTCTTTTATACCACACTGGAAGCACATAGGGACTTAAAATGAAAGTAATTTACCCGCAGGTCTATAACAGATACAAGGCAGATTATAAACCACTACTCAAGAATCTTGAAAACTCGGGATCAGTATCCATTATGCACTGACTATTTTGCAAAACATACATAGAGATACAAGGAAACACAAGGAAAATGAAAAAAAAAAAAAAAAAGAATCCTTCACTTGTTTAGGTAAAAAGCTTTAATAGGCCAGGAAGGCAGTGTGCAGAGGTTTCAAATTATATAACGGCATTTTTTTTAATGAAATGCAAAACCAGACCTCTAGTACTGTCTGTGATCAGTCTATGTGCAAACGTGTTAAACTTGGACCTTGTTCCCAAGTGCATGAAATACTCTTAATTTGTTCCTGTGAACATTAGTCTGTTTCTCCATGAGGTAACAACCTTTAAATGCATTCCTGTCTTTCATCAGATATTTGCGAAGAAAAGCTCCAAGGTTTACTTTTCTTGCTTTTCTCCTATCACCAACACTCAAAGCATGCTGCAGTCAGGGGCACATGTACATTCACATATAAGCATCAGCAAGATTTCCCCAATTTAATTTACTTGCCTGCATAAATTATTTTTATTTTATTCCAAGTTCTGATTTTCTTTGTTCCAGAAAAAGGTTTGCAAATGCAAAATATTCCATTAATAGAAGAGCTATAGGGCCCATAACTTTGTGCATGAGCACACCACTGACTTCTACCATGAAATACTAAAATAGATTAATCTAGAAACTGTGTTCTTAATTTTCTTTACTGAAACCTCAAGTACTACAACCTACTTCCTACATTATTATTTATTTGGATTGCTCCTGAAGTTTCAAAAATTGAGTTTCTTTGATGATTTTGTTTTCTTTACTAAGACCTTACTTTGGAAATGGAAGCCGTTAATAAATAGCTGGTCATTGCCCAAGTACACATAAAGAGTGACATACTGGCAAAACATAACATCACAGTTTAGGTCACAAAAATGTCAGTGCTAAATAGTACTTGACACTGATTTAATGATCAGAGTTAATTGTCAGCCACATGTTAAGTTAGATCAGTTCATAAAATCAGCTAGCATTCCAGTACGGCCAGCTTGCAAGGAGTTAAGATGTTCTCAGCGCTTTGTAGTCTAAATTACTTTTAGAAAGTAATATCCATATTGTACCTTGAAGGAAGGCCTAAGCAGTAAACTTGAACGGCTGCCTGAGTTGGCAATCATTTCATAGAGACAAGACACTGCACAAGAAATTGCTCTATAAATAAGACCCCTTACAGAAGAATTAAAATGAAATTCATATTATTGATGTTCACTAGGAGCCATAAAAAACACAAGACAGCCAGGAAGTGGCACTTGTTTCAAATCACTGTCAGAAGCACCTGAAGGACGCCCTCAAAGTCAGTTTGATCAATGATGATGAATATGTTGGTCAAGCTTTCTGTGCAACTGTAATGCATCTGGAAACCTTGAGGAAATACATTTGGCAAAAGGAAATAGGACAGATACGAGCTATCCCTACTGCAAAGCCTTTCCTATGACCATTAATCCAGAAATGTGCCCTACCTTACTGAGCATAGTCTCTCTAAATTCTTCCCTGTCTCTTCCTCAACTCTGTTTATGGGGCTTGGGATCTCCCCTGTCCTCTTCTCCTTGATATAAGCTCTCTGAAGAGTGACCATCTTTTCATGGTTTGAAGAGAGATCAGCAATTGCACTGTCTGAATGAGACTTACGATCCCCACTGCCAAAGCAGAGATTTCACTAGCAGTGTCAAGAAAGAAACCGTTGTGCGATGGTTGCACTGGATCTCTGACTGCTGTGGCTGGACACTAATATTCTGTGAGCATTTACACAAAGCTGTCAGAACTTGAAAAATGCCACATCAAAGTTGAAAGGTTTAACTTGCAAATCTGATGGGGATGATGGCTGCAGGTAGGTGGTGGTGGGAGGGAAAGAGATTGAAAAGTGTATACCACCTGTTTGAATGAAGGCTTCTATATATCATAGAAGAGGCAGAGATAAATAGAAAAGAAATCAAATTGCTGGAACCAATGTCAGAAGCTTAAAGAATCCAAACCAGAAAGCAAGAAAAGATATATCATTACCTAAGCTGAATTGGATTACTGGAGCCCTTCCATGAAAGTCATGATTTGTTCCCCTCTATAATTTAGTCTTTTCTTCAGACACCACAAACCATGAAGAAAATATTCTGAACTAGTACAGCATATGGCATTTTGTGAGGGTGGGTGATTGATATTCTGCAGTTAGCAGTGACACTGACGGCACTACATAGCAACAGGAACCTGCAAATATTTGAATTTTATTTAAAATAAAACTTATTTCTATTTGCTGCTACTTTGAATATGATTTTCAGCCAGCTTCACACCTATGGAAAGTGACAGATTAATGTCACAAGGGCTATCAATCTGCTAGTATTGCATAAAACAGACATGGCCCGGTCAGTTGCTGTAGCTGTGAACTTTAATTGTGTTCCTTTGGGGTGATAGGATAGCATCCAAATCGCTGAAGTACTTTGATACCTGAAGAGTATGTTGGCAAGTGTATTCAGAATACCATACCTGATAAAAGACACTACAACAATTTGATTAAAAGTAATTTCTGTCTGTTCTTCTATTTGCTGATTATTAGAGAAAATAACAGCTTATCAAAATAGTTCAAATAATTTAAATATGTGAGCAAAAAATGGCTCAATAAGATGTTTAATTAAAAATTATGTTTTCCAATGTCTAAAAATGTAGTGTAAGCACAGTTATGATTTATGTTCTTTGTATTTGGGATTTTTTTTTTAAACAATCATGTGCAATTCTGGGAAATGAAGAATTTGGTTTTGTAGATGACATCGTATGTTTTTGAACATCGTAGTAACTTATGTTTACTGACCATATTTCTTGATACTGGATTTTTTGTTCTTTCCCCTGCAAGTGTTTCTTTTTAATTTAGGCTCCCTAAGAGCTGTAAAACCCTGCACATGAACTTTTGCTCTCAGAGCACACAAAGCATGGCCTTCAGCATATGTCTTCCCTGTACTGCAGGTCCTGTTCCTGAATTTAGCAGGTATAGAGAAAAGCAGTAACCAAGTAAATGCTAACAACTAACTCAATTATAATTTGTCTTGGATGGCATTTAAACATACTTTTTCAAGTTTCATTAAATTAGAGCCTAAAATAACTTAGTCTTACTAATAAGGGTGTTAATCACAGAATCACAGAATCGCAAGGGTTGGAAGGGACCTCAGGAGATCATCTAGTCCAACCCTCCTGCTAAAGCAGGTTCTCCTACAGCATGTTACACAGGACTTCATCCAGGTGGGCTTTGAATATCTCCAGAGAAGGAGACTCCACAACCCCCCTGGGCAGCCTGTTCCAGTGCTCTGTCACCCTCAGAGTAAAGACGTTTTTCCTCATATTCAACTGAAACCTCTTATGTTTCAGTTTGTACCCATTGCCCTTTGTCCTGTCGCTGGACACCATTGTAAAGAGACTGGTTCCGTCCTCGTGACTTCCGCCCTTAAGATATTTGTATGTGTTGATGAGGTCATCATTGATGAGCATCAATCCGTGCTAATTTTGGCAATGTAGTCCCTGAAAAATGCTTCTTAATTCACGCACTCGTAGGATGCCAGAGAGACAGCAGGCAGTGATAACTTTCAGTTTCTTTTGCCCTGTAGCCTGATTCTGCACTCTCACGAATACTACCAGCAATGTGCTTGCTGTTGTGCATTAAACAGTCCAATCAATAGGCTGGATCTGTACTGACAGCTGTGCTAATTATTTCTCCATTAGCTGAGGCTGATACATATACAAGAAAAAGCAACTAAAAACATTTGAACACTGCAATTTTATTTGAAACATAAATAAAGAATTATTATTTACCTTAGGCTTTCTAATGTTGGAATTAAATATGTCATTCTGCAACTACATTTCCCTCACTGCTGACACATTGGGAAATGATAGTATTTAAGACTCGAATAGATAATGATTCAGGGCAAAATCAGTGATTTCTATTGAAAGAGCCAAGCTCATTCATGTTCTGAACATTCTTGCAAGACCATTTAATTTCTTGAGAAGAAAACTTGGAAATGAATGACAGAGAGTAGTTAGGATCAAGTATAGATCTCATCATCATGCTTCATTACTTTAAGGATAGGAAGTACTGTATGGGGTTTCCAAAGTTGGTTTGTTTTGCACATTAGTCACAACCATGCTCTTTTCGACAGGACAATTAAATAGACCATTAGTCATTTTATAGGGTATTTATTCACCAGCTAAGAGGAAATTGTTATTCTGCTCTGAGAGGAGCTGGGTAATTCCTGACAGATAAAATCAGAAACCTTCTTCGGTTATGTGTGCGTATCCAGATGCCCACCTTCAATTAATTCTAGCAGCAAGGTTTATTACCCTGTCCTTATAGAGTGCTTAAGTGCCTACACAGTAAAGTTCCTTTCAGCTCTGTAGCAAATTAATTGCTGGATCGCAGAACTTGCCTATCAGAAAAGGCAGTAGAAAAGCTAAGGTCAATTAAGTTTGATTTGGCTTAGCTTACAGATTCACCTTTAGAAAGGCTAAAATGACACCAATTCACAAACCCAATTCAGATCTTTTTAAAGTATGGTTTGAAAGATGTCTGGCATCCTTGTAGAGTGGGGAAATATTCAAGGTCCTCGAATTTATGTCTTATTTGGCCAAGGCAAGCCCAGCTGTCTCTTTGCAAGGTCACAGCTAGCAGATTGCAACTTTAAGCAACGAACTCTATATGAAATACCTATTCATACAGGTAGACTGTACATCTAATCGATGAAGACCATGTTCCAGCCTGACACTCAGCACACAAAAACAAGTGTAGTGCCTCCTATAGTTAGCTCTTTTTCATGCAGAAACTATACCTCACTCCACGATACTGGTGTAACATCAAACATACACTTGGAAGCTTTCAATTGTGTCTGTTGTACCCCCGTTCAGACAGCTAATCTGAGAGGAAGGGAAAGAGGGAAATGAAGGGGACTGCCGTGGAAAAATGTGCCAACAAATTTATCTACATTATGAACAAAACCACTCTACAGATAAAAAGTTTTCCGTTAGCCTGCACCTTACATAATGCAACAAGGGCTGATAAAATAACTCCTTGTGGTGAGTTGACTCTGCCTGGCTGCCAGGTGCCCACCCAGACACTCTGTCCCCTCCTGAACAGGACAGGGAGAAAATAAGATGGAAAAATTTGTGGGCCAAGATAAAGACAAGACACTTACCAGTTGCTGTCATGGGCAAAACAGACTCAAGATGGGGAAAATTAATGTGTTCTATTACCAAGTAAAATAGCATTGGATGTTGAGAAAAAAAGAACCTAAACCACCCTCCTCCCCATGCTCCATTTATTTTGCAGGTTCAGCTTCACTCCTCCAACCCTGACCCCTCTACCTCTTCTCAGTGGGAGCAGGGGGACAGGGAACGGGGGGCTGGGGTCAGCCCACAGCAGCCCCTCCCTGCCGCCCCCCGCCCCCATCCTCCTCGCACTTTCCCTGCTCCAGCCCGGGGCCCTCCCAGGGGCTGCAGGGAAGCACCGGCCCCCGCGGGGTCTCTCCCGGGGCGGCGGGGGCATCTCTGCCGGGGCGCCCGGAGCCCCTCCCGCCCTCCTCCCGCTCTCCCCGCGGGGCGGGCAGGGCTGTTTCTCACCCCGTTTCCCTCAGCCCCGGCTGCCGGGCAGCGTTTTGCCCTTCCTGACCCAGGCTTTCCCCGCGGCGCCCGCCCGTGGCTGAGGGGCTCAGCCCTGCCCTGCGGTGGGGCCGGCGGGAACCGGCTGTGTCCGGCACGGGGCGGCCCCGCCGCCGCTCGCAGGGGCCGCGCCTGCAGGCCCCGCTGCTGCTGCCGGCGCCTGGGCACCTGCACCCGGTACATCCTCCTCTTTCTAAAGAGAACAGGAGGCCTGAGTTTTCAGTACTGGCAAAATGCAAACAGGCATTGCTTTGGAAAAGTCAAAGGAGGTATGCTGATTATTGTCGACTGTAACTAATGTGATGCTTTGATGTGTGCAATGGAGATAGTTAAAAAGCAAGGGAAGGCTATTTCATTGAGAAATAGGTAATGCCCTTGATAGCCTTTAATTGGCAGAACTTCTGACAAATTGACATGAGGATGTGTTTGATAACAGAAACCAGCCTCTGCTTATCTCAGCCCAGAGTACGGGTACCATATATTCACGGCTGTAATGTCTGTAGATCCTCATTAATCCTCTTCTTACTTGTAGTTTGACAAGTAACCAAATCAGATACCACTTCTGGAACTGGTGGCAGTCAGTTCCTTTACCTGGAATCTGTGAAAAATGCTATGCCTCAGAGGAAATTCAAGAAGACCTTGTCACCCCTTCCCCTTGAAGAGTGCTGAAAATGTCAGAAGCAGCACTCGGGCAAGGACCATGGCAAAACTCTGGCACTCTGTTTTGATAATGTGAGATACTGGCTTCAACCCTCCAGCAAAGGTAAGATTGTAGGTGGTTTGACACAACACACCATGCTGCACAGTTGCAATATTCCTGAGGACCTACGATCTATGCCGAGGTCCACTAGTACGCTTAGATTAATGGAATTCAAAAGAATAAATCACACCATTAAAACAAAATTATGAATATGTGATTTGTACTTAATGTTAATTTAGCAAATTAGGTCTTTTTAAACATGCATATTTCATTTGTCTGAGTCATTAACCCTAAACTAATATTTCAAAATATAATATCCTTATAAGTTTGATTATCAGGCATGCTTTATTAGAAGGATGCTCAGTTTCTGAATTAACAGCCCTCTCTTCTTCAAAGGGCTAGCAACATTTAGCTGAACTTGTGCTTTGAAATGATCAACAGTAGCTCGTGTACATGGGAGAAAATTGGCACATACTTCTGCTAACAGTCATAGGAATTAATCCTTAAAATTTCAACATGAAATTCTACCCTCATGAGTCCACTATATTCCTTGCAGTATTTCATAGATAATTATTCTTGATCTACTTTCATGACCTACTGAGTTCCATTCCATTAATATTTTTGTTTTTTTTTCCTTAGACTGTCTGAGTATCTCCCCATATTTGCTGCTCCTTGTGTCTTGCCAATCTGCATTTCATATTTTGTATGAGCTGTATCCACAAGCTGATGAACAGAGTTTAGAGGAACTTAGAAATACATTTGGGGGCGCTGAACATTAATGCTTTGTTCTAGTGGATTAAAGGTAAACATCCAAGAACAGGACCTGTAATCAAAGTCATGAGGGAGGTCTACCAAACCGATTGTGATGTTTTAACAATGATGCCTTTACCCAAATCCTTTAACAAAAAGTGAGCAGTAAGCACTGATGAAACCATTGATGAATCCACCAATTTCAGTTTCTCCTACAGCCAAGTCTATTTGTTTGAATCAGACAGAGGCAGGTTGTCTCAACTCTACTGATGGCCATGTTGTAGAATCACTGTGTTAGTTTCAGCTTCATCCCTTAGGGACCATCAGAGTAACCATTACATTAAACAGAACTTCATTCTTGGGCTAGTCTTTTTAATTATATTAGCTGATTATAGATGTGAGCAAAAATGGCAGAACTGATGACAAATGGATTTTCCAGCACGGTTCATTAAAATGCAGTTCATTCAAATATCCTGCTAAGGATGTCAAGTAGGTGAAAATATGTAAGATACGCAAATCAAAACTGATTATAAAAGCTGCTGAAGAAATAAGAGTAAGATAAAAGTTGACACAAAAGGTTAATTTAAGCAATGAGACTGTTTTAAGACCATTGGTCTTAAATGTTCGTGTAAGACCACTGTACTGAGATAATCTCGTAATTGTTTTTTAACTTGCTGCAGTCTGGCCTCTAGTTTATGTAGACATTGTGAAAATTGCCTTCAGATAGCTTGGACACCAATGAAAATATCTCCGTATCTCAGCTCTGGATGGACCACAAAGCCATTGAAGCAACTGACTAAAAATTGTGTAACTAAGCTACAGTGATATCAAGTGCATGCAGAGACACTGCACAGAGCCAGAGAGACTGGAGTTTGGGATGGGAGCATGAAGTCATTAAGCAATGTCTCCCTCTTTCCACCTACCTGGGCCTGAGTAACGGAAGGCATAGGCACTTCATGAGGTAAACACAGAGGGTACAGCTGCTGAGAGCAACACAGCACTGTTTGGAAGCATATCTTACTTGAGATGCTGCTTGATGAATTAGATCTACCAAACGTGACAGAACTGCTTCCAGCGCCATCAGGGTACTGACATGGGCAAACTGATCAATACATAATCTAGCTAGCATAAATGTAGTTTAGCTATTTCCTTATAGACTAAACCTTTGACTGCACTGTGGACATACCCTAATTTATCCAGTGGTTATAGTAGTAGCAGGTGTGTTGTATTTATAGTTCCTTGCACAATCCCACTAGTGAAGAAAGTTTTTATTATAAGAACTGTGAGGTGGTTTTCTTGCAGGTTTTTTTCATTCCATAGTTTATTGGTACTTTAATGTGGTTTTCTTTAAGAATGTTTTCTTGCTGGCTTTGATATAGTTAAAAGATGTGGAATGGATGTTGGATATTAACCTGCCAAAAGAGATTCATTCTTGTGATGGACAGAGGCAGGGGAATGTTCTGTTGTTTTAGGCAATGTGCTTAGTTTGAGGTAAGAAATTGTGCTTTATTATATTACTAGCAGTATTATTACTAGGCTGGACTCACATTGGCTTGACCAATATCCATATGATACTAACTATGGGGAACATTAAGTACTGGTATCATTAACATTCTGAGTCAAGAGATCACAGTATACCATGACATTAAAGCAACTGATAAAAGATGGAATCTGTTCTTTCAGAGTACAAACACAGTAACAAATCTTTAATCCAAAGAATTTACAGTCTAAATAGTTAAGAAAAAATGTTGTCCTTATATTTTGTGACTCATTCTTACTTTAAACACCAAGGCCACAAGAAAATTCATATTCCTGAAGTACATACTCTAGAACAAGTACTTTCTTAACATATATGTTAATTATGAAACCCGTATCCCTTTGAATTCAATAGCAAAGCTCCTCCAGATTTCAGTGGGTCCAGAACTTTGTTCTGACACTATTTTTCCCATTAGTTTCAGAAACTATCAACTCCAGAAGTCCTTCTGCCCTTTCTAAAATTCAAAGTTTATATTTGTTCTCTCTTCACTCTCTTTTATAGTACCACCATGTACGCATTTTCTATGTGATACAGAATGAATGTCAAGTGCTCCCCATTTATGAGGGATATAGATTGAAGTGCTAATATGCCAGCTATTGACATTTCTAAAGAATACTGCTGATTGGTATTTCAGCCCAGAAGCATCTTTTAAACACTAGAGCAAAGGGGATATATCAACAGTAGAAGTACTCAAACATAAAATTTTGACAGCGTGGGACAACAGAGATTATTTCTCCTTCAAGTCACAGAAAATTCAGTTTGGCACCTAAGGGTACATGAGACCTCTGAAGAGTTACTGTTTCTTAAATTTTAATTTGTCTCTCACTTTGTCCTTTTTTCTACCTGCAGGCAGACATCATCAGCACCTTACATTTCTGCTCCGGTTCTATTGACCCCTCAGTTCTCTGTATTTGTTAATCTATTGATATTTTTCTTAAATACTCTCCAAATGAATGTTTTGTCAACCTTGTCCTTAAAGGCAGACAAAATCCAAACAAATCATCAAATCAAATCAGCAGAGCTATGGATAATAACAAAGGGAATGAAGCTGACTACAGCTGATTTCTTCTTACCACTAGACTGAGCAAACTGCTTCATTGCTCCACACCTCCTAACCATAGGACACATATCTGAGAAGTGCAGATAAGATTATTACAATAATTTCTTCCTAATCCTATTTCCTTTGTTCCTATGATGAACTGCCTGGATGCAGCACCTGCCATCACAGAGAACCATGTCATATAATCCCTTTCATAAACTTATCAAGCACCATTTTAAAAGTATTTAGGCTTCTTGATCCTGCTATTGCTATTTTGCTCAAAACCATCACAGCTCTTTTTGTTAGAAAGTGTCTTTTATTTCTCATCCTTACTTAATTCACAGCCAGTTTTTACCCATTTGATCTCTTGCCCAACATCGTATACTGGTAAATAAGGTGAAATGATAAGCATGAAGTAGGAAAATGAGCTATTTTAATTAAGAACAGTCAGAATCCTTGTGTTTGAACTGTGTTAGACCAAAGCCTGCTCCTTGAAAGCCTGCTGGGTGGTGTGTCTATTCTGTTTGTGGGGTACTAGGATTAACCTGTGCAGATCAGTGTGTCCCACATTGATTTTTCAAGTGTAACCTGTGGAAACACGCATATGACAAGAATCACACAGTTATGGATTAAATCAGCTTAGTGACTTCTAAAGAAGAACTATTTCTTCTTGTTCTAAAGAAACAACTAGGCTTAGATTTTCTTGAATCATATCTTACTTTTTCACAACATTTTCATATAATCGTCCTATGGTCAATTAATATATCCCGTTCCTGCCCTTTACATTAACTGACAATGGCTATCTCTTAAGAGAAGCATTTTCCCCTGGTGGTTAAGTACATGACATTGCATTTATACAGTTGAATTTTATCTCTTTTCTATTACCTACCTCTTCAAATTTGCTCCATTAACAACATCATTTGGAGTTGACACATTCAGTAAAACCAGTTGCAATCTTTCTTTTATGTCTGTCTATTTTATAAACTTCTCCTATCCTTCTTGTTTAAAAATAACTTCTTATTCATCATCATGTTTAATACTTTATGGAAGCTGTAACAGATAAGATGACTGTGAAACAGTCCATCTTCTCTAAGAAAGCTGTAAGGTCAATCTAATAGTATTTTGCTAATGCGTATCACACACACGTCAAGGCTTTTTCATTTGACTCAATTCCTATAATAATTATTTCCTTTAAGATTTATTCTAATTGCATAGCCAAGGTCATTCTGAACGTCCTGTAGCTGCCTCAGTCATTTTTTTTCCTTTTCATTCAACCAATATGATTACTGAATATCGATACATCTTTTTTTTTTTTTCAAGACTCTATTTGTTCCATAATGATTTAAGTCATAATAACATAACAAATTATTACAATTCCCTAAACAGAGGAGAGGAGAGGAGAGGAGAGGAGAGGAGAGGAGAGGAGAGGAGAGGGGAGAGGAGGGAATCATTTAGGTTGGAAAAGATCTTTAAGATCATGGAGTCCAACTGTTAACCTGACACTGCCAAGTCCACCACTAAACCATGTCCAGGGATGGAGACTCAACCACTTCCCTGGGCAGCCTGTTCCAATGCTTGACAACCATTTTGGTGAAGAAATTTTTCCTCCTATCCAATCTAAACCTCCCCTGGCACAACTTGAGGCCATTTCCTCTCGCCCTATTCCTTGTTACCTGAGAGAAAAGACTAACACTCACCTTGCTACAACCTCCTCTCAGGTAGTGGTAGAGAGCGATAAGGTCTCCCCTGAGCCTCCTTTTCTCCAGACTAAACAATCCCAGTTCCCTCAGCTGCTCCTCATAAGACTTGTACTCTAGAGCCTTCGCCAGCTTTGTTGCCCTTCTTTGGACACGCTCCAGCACCTCAGTGTCTTTTGTGTAGTGAGGGGCCAAAAACTGATCACAGAATTTGAGGTGTGGCCTCACCAGTGCCAAGTACAGGGGGACAATCACTCCTCTAGTCCTACTGGCCGCAGTGTTTCTGATACAGAGCAGGATGCTATTGGTTTTCTTGGCCACCTAGGCGCACTGCCAGCCCAATATTCCCAGGTCCTTTTCCACTGGGCAGCTTTTCAGCCACTCTTCCCCAAGCCTGGAGCATTGCATGGGTTTGTTATGAAGTCCAGCCTTCAGGACTGCCTTCCAAGGGACTCTGTCAACCAGGCTCTTAAACAAGCCAAATCTGCCCTCCGGAAGGCCAAGGTAGCAGTTCTGTTAACCACCCTCCTTACTTCTTCAGGAATTGAAAAGCCTATAATTTCATGATCACTGTGCATAAGATAGCCTCCAACCATCACATCACCCACAAGTCCTTCTCTGTTCACAAACAACAGTGTTGGCTCACTCACCAGCTGTGTCAGATGTTTTCCCCCTTCCTTGAAATACAAATTCCTCTGAGTTTTAGCAGTTATAATTTGGAGGAATTCAGACATCTTTTGCAGTTAAGTTGTTAGTATCTCAGTCAAGCTGATTTCACAATAGCTAAACACACACATAGTATTATCAGGGTAAAGCTTCATTCTTTAGTATAGAATATTTGTAGGCATACCATAAATAGTTATCTTACTTTATGAAAATACAGCTTTTTTAAATCAAAATTTGATTTACAACCCTCTTTTTCTTATTCTTCCATGTGATCTGCTTATAATGCTGTTTTATAACTTTCCCATGTCTGATATATTACCACCACTCATTGTTATATTAAAGTTATCACAAAGAACTTCATTAGTTATGATGACCAAGAATATCCAGACACCACTATTTCTAGCACTTTTTTGTCACCAATATATAGTGGGGAAATAATAGCAATAAAGTTGCGATTTCTAGTAGCATTAATCTCTCTAGTAAAATACTGAAGTCTCTGGTTACCTTTAACCCTTGAGGCTTGTGGAGAACTCTCATAAGACCACCAGAGTAAAACTGCTTCTATCACCTTTCCCCAAAGTAACTTTGATCAAAATAAGTTTATTTTTGCTCCTTGCTGTCTGATTTTATTTCTTTACAATTTATCACTTCATTAACCAACAATGCTATCCTACCATCTCAGTGTTCATTATTCATTCCTGAACATCGCATAGCTTTAAATAAGTGTGTTCTAGTCATGTTATTAGATATTGTAGTCAACTGTAAAAATTGAAAATTGATGGAAAATACATACAGAAGGAAATCTCAGTGGTCAGAACTGGTCAAAATTTATAAAACTATAAAGTAGTTCTATGAAACTAGATTTTAGGGATGTGAAGGTATGTATAACCACAGGTAACACCAATTTAATAAATGGAAAAATTGAGGTCATAAAAAGACCACTCAAACACAGCTTATGCACTGCATTAAGAAGAAAAAATTGAAAAATCATTTATGTACTGATGTCTAGCACTGGTTTTAAAGTTTGCAACTGTAAATAAGTAACTGCTTTTTGCTTATAGGCTTTACTTTAAATCTACCCTCAACTGTTTTTTAGCCTGGACTTCAGAAAGAAAATAACAGAGAAGTTGAGAAATCAATTTAATTCACCTGAGGACACAGTAGCTTCTTTCATGTAATTTAGGCAGGAATGGAGGGGTTTTTTTAAACCCAAAATCATGTTTTAAGTCAGAACTAACAGGATCAAAGCAGGAATCGCTTGATAAAATGCATTTGTTCCTGTGATGTTTAGATTAATTACCCTAACAGTCCAATGAATATCTACAGTATCAGTGTCCCCCAGGGCCTTGGATGGCTCTTCAGACACCTGGCATCGTTTCAGACCACAAATAGAACCCAGACACACATAATTTTCAAAACAGATGTTATCAACATTGCATCATATAATTTTTTTAACAATAATAATCTAACCTTTGATCTGGCTTTCCATAACTCAGCTCAGAGCCTGCATTTCCAGTTCCAGCCTCTCGATCCTGTTGCTCCCTGCTCCTGACAGGTACGTTTCTGCCATGCTGCTTCTGCATCTGCCACTGCTGTCCAGGCAGCTCAGGTGACCTCTTGAACTAATAAGGAAGGGCAGAGGGCAATCTTGCCTCACAGAACTTCACCAAGTTTCTGGTCTCAGATTTTTAAAGAATAACTGGGTTTTTTCTCCTACATGCTACTGAAAACTAAATTCTCTTAGCTCCCATTTTTCACTCTAAGTCATTAAGAATTTTTTATCCTCTAGCTACCTCACTGGGTGTTCAGAATGTGCTAATGAACATTGCATCCTACCTGGTCTAAAATCAACAGACTAGTAACCATTTGCAGGGCTCTTTTGACTGTACAGTTTATGAGGTAGAGGATTTCTAGCTCTCTGAGACCTAGTAAGAAGGCATTATTAAATATTTAACTGTGCTTTCTCAGTGCCTTCAAAATTCTATGTGCTTTGATATATACACACTAGTTCCTACAGTCAAATCAGTATATTGCTCAGAATCTCAACAGGCATCTTTCAACATGCTTCATAAGTCTTTTTCTAATTAGAACCCTTAACTGTTTAAAAATATGCTTTATTCAGCATTTTCATCTTATTCATAAAGCTTTCTTTTCACAGGAGTCAAATAAGAAACCCCTGAGCTTTAGGTGAGATCCGTCCAAACTGACATGCAGTGACTACAAACAGTGCTGAACAGGCTGTCTCCACCTGCCTTATGGAGGCACCCACCATTCTTATTGAAAACTAACCCAGCATAGGTCAGCCACTGTCCATAGGACACTCAAGTATGATTGATAGTAGCTTAATTTTATGCACACTGTAATTCTTAGAACAGTCCCCATGTATTCAAAAGATGCTGTTTTGAGGAAGATATAATATGGTTTTATCACTACTTTAAACATAAAGTTCATGCAACTATATGAGTAATAATTCTATAATGATATTAATAATGTACAATAATTAAATAATAGTTTAAATACAGGGAAATAATGGAATTTTCCTTTTTTCAAAAAAATCATGATTAAAATTAATTGAAATTAGAAAGTTTACAGAAATAATCTGTGCACTGTCCTAAAATAGACGTATTTTCTGAATCAGAATAAGCTTTATAAGTATGCCTATTTTACATTGTCTATTCCGTTGAGTTGAAATTATAATTTTCAGTGATCATAGGCCTTAAACTGGCTCGTAGCCACCTGTGACCTTTTGAGCACTTATTTGTATGTCATTTTGTGACCAAACTCCTTGGTTGCTTACCTTGTTGTAAATGCTGCTTATATGGATGGTCCAATAAAGCCATAGAAGAATTTTGTAGAGATGTAATAACATATAGAACCTGTATGACATTATAATATACAATACTATAGATCTATGGTCTAAATCCTTTACTTGCAAAGAAATGGCTGTAGTGGTATTCAGGCTGAGAAATAGATGCATTGAATATTTTATCATGAACTACACTGTTAGCCTGCTAGTTTGTGTGAATACTGGACAGTACACAGTAGTGATGTCCATGGAGATCAAAGGAAAAACAGGAATCAGAAATAGAGACAATATGGCTCCCACATCCTCCATGCTTCATGGAAGAAATAAACTGAAACTTGTTTTCTCCCTTTCCCTCTCCTAAACAGAAAAATGGTTTTAAAAGCCAACAGAAGCTTCCTCCTCTTTGTTCAAGGAGATACAGATAAACCCCTTAATTTTTCCATGAAGTGTTCTGTAAGGGTCATTATCTGAATTTGTATAGAGTATGTAAAACATTTCAGAATCATTCAGTTTGAAGAACACTTTATAAGAGCATGATATTGTTTTTTTTAAGAGATGTTTAAAAGTTTCCTCCTTCTCAGTCATTGCAGCTGCATTTGCAAAGTGAACAAAAGTAATTTCAAAGGGAGTGAGAAAATGCAAGCTCTCTCCTTCCACTTGTAAGATCAGTTAGAGCTTGACTATACTGTACTAGAAAAAAATTGTTTGAATGACACTTTCCACATGCAGTATGAATTGTGAACTAATAATTTCTATGCCAGGAAATATGCATGCATTTAGGGACATAGGAATTTTTATTGGATTAAATTAGGCATACACATAAATTTTAGAAGGAGCAGGCCTTTATGTTTGAGGAATGAAAGTCTGCAATGAGTAATTCAGGAAATGCAAGATAACTTAGTCTTATGGTAGTTTTTTCATTTGATGTTTAGCTTACACTTACACTTTGGCCAAAATATATTTGTCTTTGGGTTAATTTGGAAGGTACATAATTACTTAGCTGGCTTGAGTACTCAGTACTAGAATGGGAGATGAAAGTGCTTTTCTTTCACATTGCATTTTTCAGGAAATGATATACTTTTGTTTTATTCACATTAATTTATGTGTTACTTTTACAAAGAGCTTCAGGGCGTTGGTGGATTATTTTTGTTTCAGCTGTTAACACTGATCATTTAAATAGAAGGTATTATCTAAATTGCACTAATCTTAAGTGCTTCTTGTGACACTTTTCTCACATAAGGGGAAAAATATAGCCGAACATTTCTATTAGTGCAGGAAAGATACTTCAAGAAAGAGCGTACAGTGAGTCTTCAAACACTTATGATTGACACCATTTAGTGGAAGCTTAGTGCAATGTATCCTTTTAATGCCTCATCATTCTGCAGTGTTAATGACATATTCAAAGACTATTGTGGGGCCCTTTTATTGCTTAAGCATTCAATGGTGCCGAAAGTACCTTTGGCTTGTTCATGCAATACACTTACGAGTATGACACTTGAGTCATGCTAAAATCCACACTGTAACCATAAAAGATGAAGAACAGCATGTTAGTTTTGTCATGACTGTCATTCCTTCAGCTTTCTCTGCTTCTGCCCTTGCTAGTCTTTCTTTTCTTCTCTCATACTTGGTCTTTGTCAAGGGGTAAATTGGTATTTATGGTATTTAGTCAGTAAACTGAGGGCCCACATTAAAAGCACTGTTTCCATGAGGAAACAAGCAACAACAACCATGAAACAGTGCTTGTTCGGTAAAAGCATAGCAAAACAAAGCCTCATTTCCAATATCCTTTTTTCCTATATCCTAATAAAACTATAACCTGCTGCTTTAAACCCCACATTATGTAGGCTGAATTCTTTGAAGTTCCTAAATATTCCATTTATATATCACATGAGATTTGGTGTCTTGATTATCTCTCTATTCTTCATTTCAAGTGACAGTTCTACAAATACCACCACAGGTCTTTAGAGCAAAACCAAAATCCTCATATGCTTGCCCAGGCAGCCCTTCCCCATTCCCCTCCCCTCCCAGTTACTTCCCATAGTAACTGGCAAAATTATATTTCTCCTCCTTCAGGTCTTCCTACTTGGTGATTAAATTTATCACCATCTGCATTTTTTTTTTTTCTCCTAAGTGCTACTGTATGCCAGTGTAACATTATTCAAGCTACTAGTTGGCTGGGCCTTCACACATTTCAGATAAAGGTACTTTTAGCGTGCCCTTTACTTGCTTAGCCTTGACATAACTCCAGCCTCCTTCCACTCTGTTTCTACAATTTTCTGTAGATGAGAATAGATCACCCTTATGCTTTGAGGTTGTCTTTGAAGGTCAATTAGCTGTCATGGGCCATTATGCCCTTAAGCATGGGACCTCCTGGGGGGATATACTCTGCTCCCTGGAAGGGTCTTTATCCAGTTATTTACCTTTCATGTTTCCCTCAGAATTTAAAATTGCACCTTCTCATGGTTGCAATAACTAAGGCTGCCATTGATCTTCAACTCCATGACCATTTTCCTTACGCTTGAACAGATGTAGCAAAGCACTTTCTTTAGTTCAGCCATGCAACATCTACATCAAAAATTGACCCTTACAGACTCCAGAAATTTGCGCCTCTCCAGGTTGTCATTTCAGCAAATGTTGGGTAGTTAAAGCCCTCCATGAGATCTGGGATCTGTTACTGTGAGGCTGTTTAAAGGATGCATGTCCCCCTGTTTTTATTGATGGGCAGTCTGTAGCAAATGCCCACTGTAATTACCCCCTTTTGGCCTCCCTTCTGATCATGATACATAAGATCCCAGTTTACCTGTTGCCCATTCCACAGCAGGGCTCTCTGCATTTTTGTGGGGTTGACCCTGGACAGCAGGTAATTCCCCACCCAGTCATTCAGTTACTCACCCCTACTAGGATGGGGGGGAGAATCAGAAAGGCAAAAGCAAGAAAAAATTGTGTGTTGAGATAAAAGCAGATTAACAACTGATGTAAAACTGCACATGCATGCAAAGCAAAACAAGGAGTTCATTCACTACTTCCCATCATCAGGCAGCTGCCCAGTCACTTCCTAGTTGGGAAGACCAACGACATAATCGTAAATGTCCCTCCTTCATTCTCCGTTCCCTGAGCTTTTATTGGTGAGCATGACATATGGTATGGAATATCTTTTTGGATAGTACAGGCCATTTGTCCTGGCTGGGTCCCCTCTCAAATTCTTGTATACCCCCAGCCTACTTACTGGTGGGACAGTGTGGAAAAAAGGCCTTGGGGCTGTGTAAATTCTGTTCAGCCACAGATAAACCATTGACATGTTATCAACACTGCTTTAGTCACAAATCCAAAACATAGCACCAGACAGGCTGTTATGAAGAAAACTAACTTTATCCCAGTCAGACCCAGTGCAGCATTTGAGACCACATGAGCTGTGCTGCCACATGTCTCTGATTTTTATGATACCACAGCCGTATAGCTGTGCACCCACACCTATTTTCTCTTTACTTTCTGTATGATTTGTACACTGATATTTGAGGTAAGCCTCCAGTCATGACTTTCTGAGAGGAATTATGAGAATGTTCCACCTCCTGTTCTCAGACTTTCCTCTACCCTTAGTCTTCATCCCCTGAGGAACCTTGTTCAAAACCTTCCTCAGCTGGTAAGCAAGCTTGGTTTTGAAGTTGTTCTTACGCAACTTTGTCAGAAGGATCCCAACACTATTCGGTAGTTCTTGTTCCTTGAAGAGGATAACGTGGTCATGAAATCCAAAGCACAGCCTGTAATACCAGACAGATACTGATGTGCAAGAGGCATCCCTTCCTACTTGAGCCTTCCCCACCAGGATGAAAGAGAACACAACCTGGACCCCTATGTCTTTCATTGTACCACACCCCTCCCCAAGCCTTTGATCCGATCAAGGTCTTCTCCAGCATTGGTGCCCACATGAATAAGCAACAAATTTATTTAATTATTTATTGTTATTACATCATATTAACATAATGTTTATGAACTCTAGTTGTGGATATTGTGCTAGTCACTGCATATAGAAGATTCAAAGCTGAAAGACTAATCTAAGAGAAGACAATGTGAATATAGATAGATGGGAAAATATAAAGATACAATAGAGAATAATTCTTCACCATAATACATATTAATCACAGGACATGGAGAAGCCTGAAACACTTTTTTTTTGTTTGTTTGTTTGTTTGTATGATGATAAAAGAGTTTTGGAAAATAATTTGAAAGAGAATAATTGAAAAAAACATATGGATGGGGAGGCCTATTCAAAAGTGGAGGGTGGCATGCATAGTAAAAGGCAGGAATCTGCTTCACTGAAAAGGTAGGCATACTGGAAAAAGGGTTCCTCCCTATGAATGAAAGGCAACAGAGATGGGCAGAAAGATGACACTAAGGTAGGAAGAATAAAGCTGAAGTTTTATTGACTATAGAAGAGAAATCAGTGAATGGTTCCAGAGAAAGTTTTAACTAACTCAGAGGAACAGCTCAAGAAAAACATCTTTGCAGCAGCATTCTGAGTGAATGTGCATGGACAAGGTTTTATTTGCTAGAGAGCTTTGTAGAAAGCATGTTGTAAAAAAGCAAGATAGAATCAGAAGGAGCAGTGTGAACAATAAGTTTAGTTATATGGGCGAAGACAAAAGGCTCTAGTGAAGTAATATAACTTTTCTCACCCCTATCCAACTCACTAAAACTGCAAATCAATGTCTAAGGTCAAAAAAATGCAGGCTGGAGTAGCAGATAGCAATTTTTTCTAAGATGTTGTTTGTGTAGATGTTATAACTAGATAAATCTTTGTAGGATGGAGAGGCTATAATTGATGCACACAAGCAAAGTATTTTAATCACTGTGTGCACTAATAGTCTCTATTTTATTTATGTCTGACCACCATATAATTTGTAGCATTGTAAGTATATAGTAAGACTTAAAAAATGGTGAAATAAAACAATAAAATGACCATTTTTTGTGAAATTAATGTAATTCTGTAATTTCTGATTTTAATCACTTGCCATAAATATTTCATTAAAACAACTATGATCAAGTCTATTTTAAAGTATTTTGAAGTATTTTTAAGTTCTAAAATCAAAGGTAATTTTTTTAGACAAAACATTCTGTAGTGGCCTGCAAACTAACACATTGCTGTAACAGGGATAGCAGAAGTTCCAGTGTGACTTCTGCCTATTGTATCTATAGGCTGCTAAGGAAGCCTATTCATCAGCAGTCTTTTGACTTTCAACTCTTCTACCCTCAGCAATCAACAAACTCTGAATAAGACATAATGAAACTCCACAGACTACTATACAGAATAGAAAGACTTAATAACATCTCTGTAGACTCTTAAAACCATGGGTGTGTGAGGAGTAATTTAGAAGCAACCTGTCTAAAGAAAACAGAAAATATCTGAGGGAAGTCCAAACTATCAGCTTCCCAGAAGTCAGTGAGCCAGTAAGTATTAGACCTTTGTGGGAAGGGACCTACACTTATCTGCAGATATGTAATTTGAAATACTTGTTTTGGTGTACTTTATCACATTGATGGTGTTTTCAGTAACATTACCCTGTTTATGATTCCTCATGTGACAAGATGCAGCATAGCAGAGGAAGATGAGGTCTCAGCAACCTAATTCTGCATGTTTGGAGAGCAGGAAAACAACATAAAACCTCTATTCTAAAGACGATGATTATTATTTCTGTATTCACAGATGTGGTTTTGAATGTAGCTCTCTGGGTGAATAAGTTTTGTGCAGATTTTGTATTTTGTGTTTGTACTTTAATTTGGGCAGCATTTAGGTGTTGCTGCGTTTAAAGAAATCCTGTAAAATATGTTTATGAATAGTCTAATTTTTCTAGTGTAGTAGGTGGCCAGGTGCCCAGGTGCTGGCAGCAGCAGCAGAAGCAGCAGGGAGGAGTTGTTATGGGCTGACCGCAGCCTCTCATTCCCCACCCTCCTGCGCTGCTCAGAGGGGAGGAGGTAGATGAGTCAGAAGTGAAGGAATGAAGTGGACCCTGGGAAAAGGGGAGGGAGGGGGGGAATTATTTTAGGTTTTGACTTTCCTTCCTAACATATTACTTTTTTTTTTTGTACTTGGCAAATAAATTAAATAAATTTTCCTCAAGTCAGGTCTGATTCACCCATGATGGTAATTGGTATGTGGTGTCCCTGTCCTTATCTTGACCCACAAGTTTTTCCATCATATTTTCTCCCATCCTGTTGAAGAAGGGAAGTGAGGGAGTGTCTGGGTGGGCATCTGGCTTCCAGCCAAGGTCAACCCACTGCAATCAGACTGCAGTTTATTAGGAAACAGTTACACTATGAAAATATAATGTATTAAAGAAGTTACTTGTTAAAACTGGTTTCTGGTCACACCCTGCCTAAACTCTATTCAGAACTAACACCTGGATTCAGATTTTTTTTTTTTTTTAATCTTGAGTTGCTCATTAATAAAATAGGTAAAACTACATGTATTGCCCACAAAATACAGCCATTTCTTTCCCTAGAAAATTCTTAAGAATTCATTTTGTCAGATTCTGTTTAACTGGTTTGAGGTAAGTTTAGTTTAATACTGGAAAAAAATAAGTTGCTATGATGAATACTAACTAATATAAGTACTGGAGGTTATTGTGCTTGGTTGAATAAAAAACACGTTAATGTCATGGATTCATTAACATCTGTTTTTGAAGCCTGTCTTGGAGTCTTTATTTCTTTGTTGTCCTGGTTTTGGCTGGGATAGAGTTAGTTTTCTTCCTAATAGCTGCCATGGTGCTGTGTTTTGGATTTAGTATGGGAATAATGTTGATAACACACTGATGGTTTAGTTGTTGCTGAGCAGGGCTTACACCAGTCAAGGACTTTTCAGCTTCCCCTGCTCTGCCAGGGGCACAAGAAGCTGGGAGGGGGCACGTCCAGGACAGCTGACCCCAACTGGCCAAAGGCAGATTCCAGACCATATGATGTCATGCTCAGCATATAAAGTAGGGGGAATTGGCCATGGGGCAGCAACTGCTACTTGGGGCTGGGCTGGGCATTGGTCAGTGGGTGGTGAGCAATTGCATTGTGCACCACTTGTTTTGTATATTATATTATTTTTTTTTCTTTTTTTTCTCTGCTGTTTTATTAAACTGTCTTTATATCAACCCACAGATTTTACTTTTTTCCTTCCCATCCCACTGCGGAGGCAGGGAGTGAGCAAACAGCTTTGTGGTGTTCATCTGCCTGCCAGGTTAAACCACGACACTTGTTCACCCTTCCAAATTTCCTCTTTGTTGTAAGGTCTTCCCTTATGCATTATTTCTTAGAAAGAGACAGGGCAAACACATAAGAGACATTTTCGGTAGCTGGGGAAGAAGATACATCGTGGAGTGATATGTCTTCAGTCTAAAACAGTAGAGTCACATTTGATGGAATCTTTCAGGAAAGCTGGGTTCCATAATGCATTTGCAAAAATAGTGAGTTATTGCCCATGACCAAAAGGAATATATATTTATTGTAATCTCCATTAAAAAAACAAACAAACAAACAAACCAAAACACAACCACCTCCCCCATAAAACCTATCCAACAACTGTAACAAAAAGAATACCAGAGAAAACATTCTGCAGCTCTCTAAATACTATAGAGTATATCTGTCCTCCAGTTTTTCAGTGTTCTGACTTGATTGGAAAAAATCCCACTTTTTCAATCCTGCCTGAGTGAGACTGCCAGCCTTACACTACTGCAGAGACGTAATGATAGTTACGGTTGAATGAAATTTGGCATTTATAGACCCTATAGATAGTCCCTTAATACTTTTAATGTATGTCAGTGGAGCTTTGTGGTTTTTGGGGGGTTTTTAAATTATTTTTAAGTTGAAGACTTGTTGTAATATGCTAATGCTGGAACGCAATGACAAATGGTGCCTGTAGCAGCTGCTTTCCTCAGCAGTTGTTCCGAGATATGGAGCTTATCCTGACACAGTTCAGCTCTGTGTCCTGACTCCACACCCTAGACTAGCAAAACAGTTAAGTATATGCTTGACAATCAGCATCTGCTCAAGTCCTTCTGACTTAATTTAAAAGATTACCCTCTGAAAGCTATAGCAAGGACACAATCTGCTTAAGTAACAGTACTAATTAGATTAGACATTAGGAAAAATTTCTTCACTGAAAGGGTTATCAGGCAATGGAACGGGCTGCCCAGGAAAGTGGTTGAGTTCCCATCCCTGGAGGTATTTAAAAGACAGGGAGATGAGGTGCTTAGGGACATGGTTTCGTGGTGGGATGGCAGTGTTAGGTTAACGTTTGGACTTGATGATCTTAAGGGTCTTTTCCAACCAAATGATTCTATGATTCTATGCTTCTAATAAAAATGTGGGTTTTGCCCATGTCTCAGAGTGCAGACCAATGGCTTTAAACATTTCATGCAGGAGTCTGAGCCACCTCTGGGCTGCTCCTGATGCCTAGGCTAGCTAGATTAAAGCTGAAATGTCTTTGCTTCTATAAGCTTTTAAGCAGTCCTTTATTTAGCCTTGTTCAAAAGGAACAGAGTATGAACAAGTGCTTTACTGAGTAGGGACTGATAAAAAACAAACTTCAGAATTAAAAATAGAGAAATGCCACAGACTGAAAGACAGGTGATTATTTGATTGTTACAAGCAAAACCTTATTGTTCTATTTCTACAACCATGATTTTACCATTGCAGCTTGGTTTTGCGAGAGAAGTGGTCCATGGAAGTTACTCACGTCATATGGGTACCACAGTCAGGCTGTGTCTGGACAACTGGTGATGTTACTCCTTGAAGGGCCATAAGCAACTGTAGGTCTCATTCAACTTTGACTCTCTCAATTCTGTCATTGTTTTGGCCGTTACGCATCTGTGAGTCTGTATAGTAAACCATGTGGGGAAGGTTATACTGCTGCAAATATCTAGACAACTCTCAGAAAAACATGTTCTCAGAATACTTTGGTAATAAAACTTACAATGTTAATTCTAGGAGTAGTATAGGCAACATTTAAAAAAAAAATAATATCCAGTTTCATAGCCAGTGTATGTCTCGCAACCACAGTCTGTTCTGTCAGACCTCCAATACTTTGTACTAGAGATTCAGAACATGGCATTTTATGGAGTAGAACTTCACTTTGTTCAGCATTGACTATGACAGGTTCCTCTGCTCCGAACAGTATTTGTCATAGATTTATTGCAGGAGTCCCCCTTCTTACATCCCTGAATAACAGTCAAATAGCCAGCAAAAGACGTGTAGACCTGCCCTCAGCTACCAGCATTGGAATTTAACCAGGACAGCACACACTGTGTTGTAAAAGGAGTACCGTTTGGTTACAGTGTAATAATTTAAAAAGCTACACTGAGGGTTTACATGTGGCTTTATGAAACATCTTTAAAAAGAAAATGCTCTGCCCCATGAAATTTAGTCAGAAACTTAACCCTCCCTAAGGGCACACTGGTGCACAACAGGAGGAAGCTGTTTGTAAAGGCATGAGAGGGAGACCTCCCAGCAATGCATCCTTGTATGGAGACCCAGGGCCCTGGGCTCCTGGGGAAAACCACCTGAGATAAGCGGATCCTGCTGGGCAGGCAGAGCAGTGAAGCAATAAAATGTACATGGCATTTATTACTATATATATATGAGCTAAGCCAAAGTGACATTTGGGTGTACAGGGACTTTAAAAGAGCACGCTATTTGCTTTCTGTGTTGTATATTCCCAGAGTGACAAGCTTCCTAGTGAAAGGGAAGCAAGGGGCCCTGGGGGGGGGGGGGGCGGGAATAAAACTAAGGTAAAGCCACTAGATTGCTTAGGCCACAAGGTCTGACTTTTCTTGACAGGGCAACAGAGATGTGTTTTCTTTGTAGGATATATCTTTGGCCACAGAGGCCAAAAGCCGTCTTGAGGCATATGCAGATTCCTCCAAGAAGTCTGATATTGTGGGATTCCAGAGAATCAATCTAATGAACATCCACAGTGGGAGCTTTGTCATAACAAATAGGTCATTAAGGATGCTGTCATGGATACCCATGCTGACATGAATCTTTGGAGACACATGTGATGGCAATTGACTAGAAGTAACACATTGTCGTTACATCTGTATCTCACTGAAAGACAAGTCTAGATGAATTTGATATTCAGAACTAAAAGGTATCTTAAAAATAGAGGCGGTTCAAGGAGGAGTTATTCAGAGATGCATTCAGAGAGGGGAAAGAATGTGCTACCACAAGAAGTTGGAGAACTTCAGTTTACATAGTTCTTCAAACAGAAAATTAAGAAATGTTAGATTGCACCCTATAGGTACCTGGTTTATGAGGAAACCCATCTGCTTTTAATGACCACACTTTATTGAGCCCGAAAGTAAATTAGAATACCAAGGAAAGAGTGTGAACATCAGATAAGAAATAAAAATATTTACAATACTATAATTGTTAGTCTTTTAAAATGCTTCTGGTTTTACCAGGTAAGGAATTTGGGTTCTGACAATACCAGGAGCAGATAAGTGAAAGGCACATTCAAAGATTACATTACTTTCTGGTAGGACAAAGTTCTCAGCATCTGAGAGAACAACCAAGTGCAGTGAAATGACAAAATGTTACCATGGGTGCAGAAAATTTTTGTGCCTTTTATATTGGAAGACAGTGCAGAAAATTAAATTCAAGCTTAATTGAAGAAAACACTATAACAAATCGGTCAGTTGTTTTACAGTCTGATCAAGTGCAAGAAGCACTGCACATTGGATCATGTGACAAGAGGGATTGACAGGTCAGACTGCATGATACGGAGGTTCTCACATGTCTGGGCACATGTTAGGAAACATGAATCATGACATGGCATGAGCCCAGGTTCCCTTTGGAGACTACATTCTCTCCTAGACACTACACACAGCTCCTCCTCCATGCATTAGATTAAATTTCTCAGTAGGTGAATCTGATATTTCTGGAGTGGGAGAAAAATTATAACTGGACTAGGAAATCATTACCTACAAACCCTGAAGTTGGACACTACGAGAGAAACACAGAGGTGTGAATTGTTCGTAATGCTGAAATTTGACAGATCTCAAAGTAGGTTTCTGTAGACATTGGCCAAAAAAAAAAAAAAGAAAAAAAAAAAAGAAAAAAAAAAAAAAAAAAAGGAAATCTTGTTGCATTATTTGTTTCCCCAGTATATAACACCAATAGATTTAGTAATTACATTCTGAATCAGCCAGCTTTGGTGCAGGGAACTGCCCCTTTATTGCTCATTAACAATGATGTAGGTCAGAGAAAATCTACCAAAAAATGTAAAAGTATACATTATAAAGGTAAGTAGAGACTTAGGCTAGATTAACTTAAATTGTCTTAAATCTTACCCCAACCAGATTTGTTATGCTTAGAAAAGTTTGTATGTTTTCACACACCAAGACTGTGGTTTTGTTTGGAGCATTACTTCCAAGAAACCTTGGCCATCCTGCTGGATCTCCTGTTTCTGTAGATGTGACCAAGACACTCTGTCATTTTGTATAATGCTGGATAATAATGTATTTTTCACAGAGACTTGGAGTATCAGACCTGTGCAGTACTTATTCAAAAACTAAAGAATAATTATCAACAGTTCAATAAAAGCTTAAAATATATTTTTAGCCTTTACATACACTTGGAACTTTATAGTTCATAGCTCCGGTTGGACCTTTCTATAAGGAAAAAGATTTTTCTTTAATGGAAAACTTGTAGTTTAAATGAAAAATGACCATAAGGAATTCTTAACATTTTCTTTTCCCACACTCAGCTCAGAAAAAGAAGAGGCATGACATTGCAGCAGCAATTGAAATAGAAGGTAAAATACTTTTATAACAGAATTTTTCTGTACTTGGAAAAAAAAAAAAAAGGTTTGTAAGGAGAGCAATACAACATTGTCCTCTTCTGTATTTAGTCAAATATCTAAATGTCTTTTAGGGGATTTTGAGAAGAAGCCCACCTAAATCAATGGAGTAATTTTTTGTAGATATAGCTTCAAAAACTCTTATTATGATTAGAGAGTACAAGACGTGACTATTGGTTGTTGAACACTTAAACCGATTATTTTATCTTCAAAAATACTGAAGAAAATTGCCAGAACAGGAAGGAACATGACTATTATCTTGTTCCAGCTCTACCCACCTAGAAGTAGGTGTCTATTTTGAGGCAGATGTCTAAGTCAATGGAGATAAAACCAATGCAGTCAAAGGAGTCTAGAAAACAAGGCAGCTGGCCAAACGTAGATGACTACTTTGAGATGAGCTGAGTAGCAATCCAGATTCCCCTGGTTCTATTGACTAGATGTCCAGTAACTGTCATGGGTACTTGGTTTCCTACATCTAAGTGTGTTACTAAGGAACTAAATCCCACCTGATAAGTATACTCAATGTTTGTGTACAGGGACAAGTGCAGACTGACACAACTTCCTCCAGGTTCCTGCCTGGATCAGTCAAGCTCCAGAAACAAAAACTATGTGTGCAGGCACAGCCCCCAGATATGGATCAGGAAAGGCTACCTCGTACAGAGGCACTGACTTTGAGTGTGGACAGAAAAGCAGGTGTTGGTCTGCATCCCACTGAAACATATTCATAATGAGCTATTCTAGCCTTTTTATCTGGTAATTCAGCATATATACAAGATTTTATTGCCAGAGACTACATGACAGATTCAGTGTGCTTACCTCACTGCTTCTCCCGAAGATATAATCTTGCAGTGTGGGTCACAGTGAGACAGGACTTTCAGCTGCTCATTGAATCCTCTGGTTTATGAAAAAGTTCTTTTTCTCCCTGCTGTTCCTTGGTTCTGGTGTCAGCCTGCTGCTCAGATGATGCTGAAGCAGAGAAAGTAAAGACATGTCTTTTCTCTAACTCTAGGTCTTGATATTTGTACTACCATCCAATAACAGGAGCTCAGCTGATGTCGGAGCCTAGATATGGAAGAGGCCATCAGCTCAAGATCAAAGTTTTAGAATGGAGAGTTCAAGGAAAAGTATTTTCACTTCATCTCTCCTTCTCCATTTCACAATGCCAATATAAACTGGGCAGAAATTGCAAATGTCTAAAAGCTGTATAAAATATTCTCTGTTGCTCACCTCTCATTTAAATTGCACAGTAAACATACACGCACACACATACACCCACGCTCCTTAGACCTGGCCTGTCCTGGACTTCTGGGTACCCTGAGTTGATATGATTGGTCATTGTATGAGACAACATACGTTGTGCCTGTGTACATGTGCAGCACAGTTAGTCATTAATAGCTTGGGTGACTGGCTGAACTTCCAGATGCCTTTAGCTAGAAAGCTGCAGAAAAGCATTTGACAAATTTTTAGAGGAGCTCTGTGGAGGAGTGGCTGAGTGAGAATGGGCATGATTTAGTCCCATTTGATAGCCCCTGCTCTTAAGCAGATGTGGGCGGAACTATGACCGGAAGAGAAGGTGAAGCCCCTCCGTCGGACAGATGACCCGTCCCAGTCACAGTAGCGATGTAGGTGTGTGTATAACGGTGTTCTACCAATCACAGTGTGACGTGTGTTTATGTTATTGTTTTCTGCCTATATATGCTTTTGTTAGCTGCGCAATAAAGAAGTACGACCTGATCGCCATTACGGAAACTTGGTGGGATGAATCCCACGACTGGAATGTAGCTATTGATGGCTACAGGCTGTTCAGAAGGGACAGGCAAGGAAGGAGGGGCGGAGGCGTTGCCCTTTACATCAAGAAATCAATACAGTGTGAAGAGCTGGCCCTGAAGAATAGCCATGAGCAGGTCGAAAGCTTATGGATAAGAATCAGAGAGAGAGGCAACAAAGGGAACCTGGTGGTTGGTGTCTACTACAGGCCGCCAGATCAAGAGGAGCCGACTGACGAAGCGTTCTTCCTCCAACTCCGGGAGGCTTCGTGCTCGCAGGCTCTCGTCCTGCTGGGGGACTTCAACCACCCTGACATCTGCTGGAAAACCAGCACGGCAAGCTGTAGGCAATCCAGCAGGTTTCTTGAATGCATTGAGGACAACTTCTTAAGCCAGGTAATAGACACCCCTACCCGAGGGGATGCGATACTGGACCTGGTGGTCACCAATGCAAGTGAGCTCGTCGGAAATGTCAAGATCGGAGGCAGCTTGGGTTGCAGTGATCATGCGCTGGTAGAGCTCACACTCCAGAGGGAAATGGGAAGAATGAAGAGTATAGTCAGGACCCTAAATTTTAGAAAAGCAAACTTCCAGCTCCTCAAGGAGATAGTCGGAAGGACTCCCTGGGAAACGGTCCTCAGAGACAGGGGAACAGAACAGAGCTGGCAGCTCTTTAAGGAAGTGATCCACAGAGCGCAAGAGCTCTCGATCCCCAGGTGTAAGAAATCGGGCAAAGAAGGGAAGAGACCAGCATGGCTGAGACGAGACATGCTGGACAAACTAAGGAGGAAGAGGGAGCTGCACAGGCAGTGGAAGCAGGGACAGGCATCCTGGGAAGAGTATAGGGACACGGCCCAGTTGTGTAGGAATGGGGTCAGGAAGGCCAAGGCTCAGCTGGAGCTAAACTTGGCTAGGGATGCAAAGAATAACAAGAAGGGTTTCTACACGTATATCAGCCGGAAAAGGATGGTTAAAGAAAGCGTACCCCCGCTGATGAGCGAGACTGGCAAGCTGGTAATAGCAGATGAGGAGAAGGCTGAGGTACTCAACGCCTTTTTTGCCTCAGTCTTCACTGGCAACCTCTCTCCTCACCCCTCCCGAGTTGATGGATGGCATGAGGGGGACCGGGAGGGCAAAACCCCTCCTGCTGTAGGAGAAGATCAGGTTTGTGACCACCTGAGGAACCTGAACGCACATAAGTCCATGGGACCTGATGAGATGCATCCCAGAGTCCTGAGGGAATTGGCCGATGTCGCCAAACCACTCTCCATGATATTTGAAAAGTCATGGCAGTCAGGTGAAGTCCCTGGTGACTGGAAGAAGGGAAACATTGTGCCCATTTTCAAAAAGGGTAGAAAGGAAGACCCTGGGAACTACCGACCTGTCAGCCTCACCTCTGTGCCTGGGAAGATCATGGAACAGATCCTCCTAGAAGCTATGCTAAGGCACATGAAGGCCAGGGAGATAATTCGAGATAGCCAGCATGGCTTCACCAAGGGCAAGTCCTGCCTGACGAACCTAGTGGCTTTCTATGATGGTGTGACAGCATCAGTGGACAAGGGAAAACCAATAGATGTCATCTATCTGGACTTCTGCAAAGCCTTTGACACAGTCCCCCACAACATCCTTCTCTCTAAATTGGAGGGCTATGGATTTGACGGGTGGACTGTTCGGTGGATAAGGAACTGGCTGGATGGTCGCATCCAGAGGGTAGTGGTCAATGGCTCGATGTCCAGACGGAGACCGGTGACGAGTGGTGTCCCTCAGGGGTCCGTACTGGGGCCAGTGCTGTTTAATATATTCATCAATGACTTAGACAGCGAGATTGAGTGCACCCTCAGCAAGTTTGCGGATGACACCAAACTGAGTGGTGTGGTTGACACACCAGAAGGACGGGATGTCATCCAGAGAGACCTGGACAGGCTGGAGAGGTGGGCCTGTGTGAACCTCATGAGGGTCAACAAGGCCAAGCGCAAGGTCCTGCACCTGGGTCGGGGTAACCCCCAGTATCAATACAGGCTGGGGGAAGAAAGGATCGAGAGCAGCCCTGCCGAGAGGGGGGGATAAAAGCTGGACATGAGCCGGCAATTGCCTGGCAGCCCAGAAGGCCAACCGTACCCTTGGCTGCATCAGGAGAAGTGTGGCCAGCAGGTCGAGGGAGGTGATTCTGCCCCTCTACTCTGCTCTGGTGAGACCTCACCTGGAGTATTGTGTCCAACTCTGGAGCCCTCAGCACAAGAAGGACATGGAACTGTTGGAGCGGGTCCAGAGGAGGGCTACTAAAATGATCCGAGGGCTGGAGCACCTCTCCTATGAGGACAGGCTGAGAGAGTTGGGCTTGTTCAGCCTGGAGAAGAGAAGGTTGTCGGGAGACCTGATTGCGGCCTTTCAGTACCTAAAGGGGGCCTGTGGGAAAGATGGGGAAAATCTTTTTAGTAGGGCCAGCTGTGAGAGGACAAGGGGTAATGGTTTTAAACTAAACCAGGGTAGGTTTAGACTGGATATAAGGAAGAAATTCTTTACAATGAGGGTGGTAAAACACTGGAACAGGTTGCCCAGAGAGGTGGTGGAGGCCCCATCCCTGGGAACATTCAAGGACAGGTTGGATGGGGCTCTGAGCAACCTGATCTAGTTAGTGGTGTCCCTGCTCACTGCAGGGGGGTTGGACTAGATGACCTCTAGGGGTCCCTTCCAACCCAAAACATTCTATGATTCTATGATACTCATATTGAGATTCCATCGTTACTCCGGGCTGGCTTCCCCTCCGACAGAGCTCTCCAGGTGGAAATTTCAGACAGTCCCAGAGATTCTTCCAGGCAGCTTGTGCTCTGTCAAAACCAACTACTAGGTGTAACCTGTGTGTTTCAATGTATGCTTCAACTACCAGCCTGGGTGGAGAATCTGCTAATCCCAGAGACCCCCCTAGGCAGCTCTTTGCATAGAGTTTACCAAACTGTACATAAGTAAGGTACTTGTAAATATTCCAAAGAAACTGTACCTACATTTGTGGAAATTATCACATGGCAATGAGTCTTTGTACATAGATAGTAGTAAACAAATCATATGTACGCTGAAGTGGTCATGTAAGACCGTGGGTCAGCTGAATTATCAAAAATGACTAGAATGGCAGTTCAGGGTGTCTCACCAGATCCAGCTGAAGATACTGTTCCAAGGACTTTTGCAAGGGAGACTCCCATAATCATCTGGACAGTGACTGACCATCCTGTTCAGGAGATCTGATCTCCCATGCAAATGGCGAAGACTCCAATAAATTAATCTTTTTTAGCAACAACAACAACAAAAGACCATGGGTATCTGCACAAAAAACCCCTTTGCCAACACCAAGAAAAAAAGCTTGCTGTGCTATAAGTAGTATATAAGATACATATAACTAAAACCAGAAAATGACCTGTGTAGACAAGGTTTTGCTGAAGGCTGACTACTGCCTTCCCTTATGAAGGATTTAAATAATTCAGATACCTTGTACTGGCTTACCTTGGAAGCCTTAATTTCGTCCTGAAATAAGTGTTTGGTTTAGAATTAATTTATTTTGACAGAAGTTAACAAAGTCCATTTGTAAACTTAAATATCTTGAAGTGTTTAATTTTTGTTATGTCTTCTCAAGAACTTTCTGCTATAAAATAATTAGGTGGAACACAGAAAAAGATATGACAAAACTAGTTGCTTTTATAGTTAAAAGGTGCCATTTCTCATTCTGAGATTTGCCATTTATACATTTTAAGAGTCAACAGTTATGTGGAAAAACAATAGCTTCTGTGCCAATTTTTACTTGAATGAATTGAGATACATGCCAGAAGATAGGACACTATATGAATGTGTCTTTTTATATGCTACAGTATGTGTATTGGAACTTTTACAAAAATTATGCCATCTGGTTATCCATTTGCTCATTATCAGCCATACAGTGAGGGAAAAAAAAATATAGTTTGTTCAGCCCCACTAGATTCAAACTAAATCAAAAAAGTGCAATTTGTTTGATGTAGTATAGCAGGATATGTCTGCTGGGATTGATTAAAGTAAAAATACTGAGTGCCACAATCCTAGAGTATATTTCATCATCAAAGATGTTTCATTTAGTTCTTTGAATATAATATGAAGATAACAGATAAAGCCATTGTGTCATGCTAAAGCCTGCAGAGCAATATTTATAAAAACTGGTATCAGTGAAACAAATGAAAATGCCTGTAAATTAATTTACACACATAATAAATCCAGTACACTGGAGTGCCTAACATGGTGTGACAGATTTAGGATTTTTTATTTTAAGTCATTACTGAAAGAACGTTCATGATGCAAAAGATACGGAAAGTTTTCAACATATTTTATAATAATATCATAGAGCAATTGCACCACTTATTATCCATGACTGAAAGAGAGTATTTGTTGGAAAAATGATAGATTAATTACCCAGCAGATACAGATTTCTATAATGCCACTGAAAATTAAGTATCTACAGCATAACCACTGAAGATCTGATCCATGTCTATCTTTGACATATCAAATTGTTTTGTTTTGTTTCATATGTCAAGTGTCAAATTCTTAAAATTGAAATAATTTCTTCATATGAGCAGCTTTTCAGAACTGGGATTTTCTGAAGTAGTCAGGCTTTTAAAAACCTAATGAAGTAGTTCTCAAATTTACCTTTGGCAAACATATATTATTTAGAATAGTATCTGCCTCACAGACATTTAGCCACCCAAAAGCTGGTGTTGCAACTGATCTAGTTACAGTTACATTTAAAAGAAACAAACAAACAAAGCCACAGAATAAAAATGAGAATGATTAGTTGGGGTCACTTGGAAAAATTGACCTCAGATTAATTATTGGGGGTCTCTTGATTAGAATCAAATGTATAAACTATGGTTGGGGCAATGTTATTTCCCTCCTACTTTTAGCATTGCAGGGAGTACATCCATCTGGAACACTGAAGGCTAAGGGTCAAGTTTCTCTTCTGCTTAATTTAGAGAGAAGATAATAAATTCCTGGAAGAGCTGCTTTCATCCAGTTAGAAAATGAGTTTCTATAGGTTGGACTCTAGGTTATAATTCAGGAGTATATTTGCATATTTTTTTTCCTATTTGGCTAATTTTCTTTTTCCTTATGAGTCAACAATTTTGTAATGTTGTGAAGTCTGTTGAAACCTCTTTTCTTACAGGAAATGGGAAAAAAAAGAGTGTGCATCAAGACCTGAAAAGCAGAACTTCATGACAAACTTTGTGGCAAACTGGCAAGTATGTGGGGCTAAATATCTGCTTACCACTTAGTGACTATTTCTTGCATCTATTTCAGTCCAGGCTTTACTTTGTGGCCATCACCGTGATGTCTGTACAACAAAGGAAATGATGAATAATTATTTTGTACTCAAAAAATCAAATAATTTTCAGGATGACATGAATCACTACAGGTGGATATTGTTGTATGCCACTGCTTAGGAAACTACACTTGAGGAGAAAAACTGAAAAGAAATGTTTCAAATTTTGGACAGGAAGTACTTACTGATTTTATAGCACAGGGAAGTTCAGAAACAGATGCTCTTTGATTATATTAATTTTCCATTTTATATGCAAAGCATAAGATTTTATTTTCATACCATGCCATGAATGTTAGCCATTAACCATGTTCACCTTTATTATAAAATATGAAAACATTGAAAAATAATTTTAGGGAGGTGCCCTTAAAAGAATATGAGAAATATGTTAATTATTCCTGGCATTGATTACATTTGAAATTAGTGAAACCCTGACCTGCTACAAATCTCTTGTCTCACAGTTTATAAAAATTCCAGTTTGTATCCTGCCAATACCTGCTTAACAGTGAGCTAACACAGATGGTGAGTTTGTACCAACCATACGTACTATTTGATTTACAGGAAGTTTTTGTCAAATCCTATTCTCAGATTAGTCTTTGCTCTTCATGGTGTTCTGCTACTTCAATAAGACAATATTATCTTTGAATTCGCTGGTCTTAAGAGATCAAGCCTTTCTCTTCGCCGCCCTTCTCTAAATGAAAATAAATTCAAGGGATACTGATTTGTCCCTGTGTCAGTGGCTGAGGAAGGGAATGAAAAATCAACTTGCTGCCACTTGAATTTGTTTTAGTAACAGAAGAAATATCCTTATGTCTTATTAGCAATATATCTCCATAAGAATAATTCAGCTGAACAGTTTCTCATGGAGAAGTATGTTTTTCCATTTTACAGGGAAGGTAGCAAAATGATACATACTTTGTTTTTTCATAGTGTCTCTCAAAACTTTTAAAAATATTTTAATCTAAAATGAACGAACCAACTCCAAACAAACAAGCAAACAAATTTGCCCACAAGAGAAGAAACTCTTCAAGGTTATTGTAAAATGTGTGGTTTGCTTTTGCTATTCTTTATTTAACTTGCCATTCATATGAGCAGAGCATTGATCCTGTTTTTGTGAGGTTGACTTGCCATAATATCTATCAGTCTCTGCCTTACATTCGCTGTTCAAGTACTGCCTGCTGTATGTTAGGGTAGTTAGTTCTGTTGTCTGAGATGAAATGGTTTGTATTTTGGTTTTCATTATGTTGCTTGGATGATTTGTGAGAGGCAGCCTAGAAAGAGACAAAACAAGCACTACTGCTTTAATAGATGATGTACCATGGTGGGTATGTCATGTTCCAAAGGGAAACAGAGCTGAAGGCTATCACCTGGAAGACCAAGCAGTGCCAGGTGTTGAAGATAGCTGATAAAGGCATCCTGGTTATAGGCAGAACTGACCTTGAAAACTCTTCAGTTACCTGTACTGGCGTATGTTGGTATTAAATAACCTGAAGATGTCACCCAGAAGCCAAATCTCCCTCTGTAAATTGGGCAGCAGTCATTCTATACATGTAGATGCTGACAGTGCTGTTAGAGGCCCTACTTACTCCTGGCACCCGCTACTTCTTACTCTTCCAACAGCAGCAACTACTATAATGTTTGCTGCCATACTTTGTGCTGAACTGCCCTTTTAAAGGGGCTCTCCCCCTTCCTCCCAACTTCAGATGGCTGTACAGCTTGCAGTTAAATGATCCTCCCTGACATAATGCAGCAAAATCATGTGTGAGTATGGCTGTTCATTCTTCTGCTTACCTCTAGCAGCTTCGACAGAGAGGCTTTTCTGGGCTCTTCTTGCTCCAGAGGGCTCTCACTTATTTCAGTATCAATACAGAAGTTCTCTTTTGTCTCTGATTCATGTAGGAGGAGGAAAGGATTCAGGCCACTGAGAAATGCTATGAGTAAGTTACTTCAACTTGCAACATCATAGCTTCAAGACTTGCTATGGCTGTAGAAAAAATACAATTTCACAGAATTCTCCACAACCTAAATTATAAAATTTTAATTCCCATCAAAGGTTATTCACTGAAAAAATGAGTTGCTAAGTTTGTTTAAAATTTATCTTAAGATACTTCTATGTAACATTTTAGCAAGGCAAAATCTACAAATGTGATGAACATCTAAAAATATTTGAACACTGTTTCTGTTTTGCTATGTACACATAAACTCCTTTAACCAAAAGGTTCTGTGCCAGCACCATGAAAGTTAGAGTCTGAGGATATGGTGGTAACACACAAATAAGTAAATAACAGAGGCTAAACTGTTTTGTTCTAAACTCTGAAACATTTAAGAATTATAATCAGAAACAATAGGGTGCATATCTGGATATGCAATTCCTCTTCTTGATTCCCAAATTTAATCGTATTAGGTGTGCAGTATAACATGGCAGATATCTTGTCATCCCTTAATGATAGACACTGCTTACCATTTATCTGGGTAGATTTTTGGGATGAAAATTTTGTACACCACTAACTGTAATGTACTTGAAGTCAAGCAAAAGGCAATCAGAAATGAGAAAGCTCTTCAAGAAACACCTTTCCCCCCTTCTTTCAGCACTCATTTAGTTTCAAATATTCCTCTGTATCACCTTGTGCTCTCTGTACCAAAATAATATAAACTGCATTGGGTTATTTTTAAAATCCACATTTTAAATTTCATTTGCACAGTTCCTCACATTTGCATTGTTCCTCACAGGGTCATATGTTTATCAAGAAACCAGTCTGTGCAAAGTTGAATCCTGAAATCACAGGAGTTCTTACATCTGTCTTCTGTGGGATCATAAACTTGATAGAACAAAGCCTCACTGGAACACCATTGACTAAGCTAACCCCCATACCTAAATTGGGAAGAAAGCTGGCTGCCAATGGATGAAAAAAATGTGGGGAAACCAGCCAAGTGTACCTTTCTCTCAATCCCAATCCAGTCTTTTCAGGACTACCGTATGCTCGGATCTTCATGGCACACTTCCTTGTTCTGGGAGCTATTAAAAACTCATTTTATATAGCAGAGGACGACCCAGGTGCAAATGCTCCATTAATATAACTAGGTATAGCACTGTGGACTGTGTCGTATTGGGACCAGAATTCCCAGTAAGATCTATTGCTAAATAGCTATGTGATAGTTAAATGGCTTCCATATACATAATATTTGAGTTTCTTGAAGAGCAACATCCAGAAAAGATGATAGCTTGTCCAAAGGTTAAACAAAACAAAGAAAAAAAAAATACGAAAGTCAGTTTTCTAAATGAACAAGCAAATGAAAACATTTTTTGACACACTCCACAGCAAAAGTCTAGGACTGTTAAATTTGGACATTATGCCTATGTAACAGCATAAATTCTAAGCAGATATAATGCAGCTTAAAGTAAGAAAATTGTCAGTGACAGTCAAAAGCAGACTTCTATGCATATGTAATGGGAAGCTGCCTTTCATTAAGAGTTATAATAAACAGGCATGGCAATGATCCACATCATAGTCATCATATAAATGTTTGTCTCGTAACACTCCTCATTAACAAAGCCTCTTCATCCACAATTAAAAGTGTAGGAAAACTTACTAACACTGAGTATACCACCATTCTGCTATTTCAGTATCAGAGTTGATAAAGCAGCCTAATATAGAAAAGAAAAAGAAAGCTGTCATGTGAATATTTCTGCTTTTCACCAGATGTTGCACACATTGCATCTTTAGTGAATTGAATTTAAATAAAGACTTAGAAAAGAATATCTTTCTAACTACCTGTAGGCTGCAGAATTCTTAAGCATATTTGATTTAATATTAATATAGTATGTTTTACCAGATGATTTATTTGATGTAGTAAGTAATTTATTTGATCCAGTATCTCCCACATAATACATGTCATACCTGCTGTGACAGACAATATATCTAATTCAGTAAGGAAAAAGTTTAATTCTACAGTTTCTTTGCTCTTCAGAATCACTTGAATAAAGATACATTTTATTAGATTACTGCGTATTAATTTGATTTTAAACTATTTCAAGTCCAGTATTATGAACACTAAGAAAAAATAAACCTAACTCAAGAGTGAAGGAAAAAAAATAGAACGTAACAGCTTTGCAAATGTGCTTGCATACAAACCACTTGACTTCAATATGCTACTCTTGATAAGTGATATTTGTAATTAGGAATAGTTCAACAGCTGTAAGTATTCATGAAAATATCAGTAATTTTTAAAGTGTCATGAATTCATATTAGCATTCTATTATTACTCGTTAGTTAAAAACAATGTCATGTATCCTAAGGAACAGAAACATTATCATGTATCCATTCACATGCACCGAATTGTCAAATATACTTGCTATTTACCTGTAATCTGAAAATTGGCATCCAAACTGTTTGATGCATAATTAAGACATAAGTGATACATTTGTAGACATCAGGAATGATCTCAAAAGACAGATTTAAAATGTTCTGGCTGATAATGCTGTTTAGTGAGATTTTGTCAATATATGCTAGTTCTTTGATGCATTACTTTAAGTGATACACAGATTGAAAGCAAAGTTAAATGGAATGGCAAACTTTGAAAGGTTTCCTAATCTTTAAATTATATTTCTTTCTGAATCACAAAGAAAATGAAAAAGTTTGCAGAACAGAATTTTTGAAAAAATTGAGACAGAAAAGTGCTTGTTAAACAACATGAATTTAGAGCATCAAAAGCATTCAAGGCAATGGAAAAGGGAGTCTGAAGAAACTGTAAATGGAATTGGAAAGTTCAGTTTTGATAAATCTCATTTTTCTTCAATAGGGTAGCAAAAATAAGGCCTTCACTGATTTTTTTTTTTTTTTTAATGAGCTCTACTTCAGACTTTGTATACTGGCGTGAAATATATTAATAATTCTGGCACGTGTAATTGAGAAAATTGCAGCTCCAATTTTTCCCAATCACAATTTCTCTATCAGTAACAACAGTATAGTAATTCAAATGTGTAGCATCAAATCCTCTCTATGTATAACTCTAAAAAGCATTGCCCTATAAATTTGGAATTAAGTGGAAAGCAGGCTGACAGATCAATAAACTCATTCCCCATCCACAATTGGATACATGACATTTACTGTATTTCACTTGTGGAACCAGCACATTCAAACTCTCCAGTACCTGTGAATGAATTCCTTCAACTTGATACCATTAAAAGAGTTACATGGAAGGCCTGGGCTTCAGTCTCCATTGATCAGAGCTTACAGCTGAACCACACACCCCACACACTCTGGGTTTATTGAGAAGCTGTTGTTATGCCAGCATAGTTATACCTCGAACTGTTATAACTTGTTATTACACCTAGAGTCAGCATTGAATGATATACACACAGAAGCAAAAGACTCAAATCTCCCAGATGCATTCTTTCAAATTCAGAATAAAATAGGTGCAATGTATAAGTCAGAGAAATTTTATAAGTAAAACATGTTAGTGATCTACCCAGAAGTCAGGATCTCTTCTGCTGAAGAAATGAACGATGAATAAATAAATAAATAAATTTAAATCTAATACCAAAAGGGGTTTTGAATCTCTTTCATGCTGGTTAGGAAACTTCCCTAGAGGGGATGAGCCTTGTGTGTCAAACACTCTCCTCACTCCAGATCATATATTGCACATACTCTGTAATCACTAGACCAAATCCTCTCAGGAGAGAAAGGGAACTGAGTCCGATTTTCCTAATAGAATCATAGAATCATAGAATGTTTTGGGTTGGAAGGGACCCCTAGAGGTCATCTACTCCAACCTCCCTGCAGTGAGCAGGAACACCGCTAACTAGATCAGGTTGCTCAGAGCCCCGTCCAACCTGGTCTTGAATGTTCCCAGGGATGGGGCCTCCACTACCTCTCTGGGCAACCCGTTCCAGTGTTTCACCACCCTCGTAAAGAATTTCCTCCTTATATCCAGTCTAAACCTACCCTATTTTAGTTTAAAGCCATTACCCCTTGTCCTCTCACAGCTGGCCCTACTAAAAAGATTTTCCCCATCTTTCCCACAGGCCCCCTTTAGGTACTGAAAGGCCGCAATCAGGTCTCCCGACAACCTTCTCTTCTCCAGGCTGAACAAGCCCAACTCTCTCAGCCTGTCCTCATAGGAGAGGTGCTCCAGCCCTCGGATCATTTTTGTGGCCCTCCTCTGGACCCAGTCCAACAGTTCCATGTCCTTCTTGTGCTGAGGGCTCCAGAGCTGGACGCAGTACTCCAGGTGAGGTCTCACCAGAGCAGAGCAGAGGGGCAGAATCACCTCCCTCCACCTGCTGGCCACGCTTCTCCCGATGCAGCCCAGAGTACGGTTGGCCTTGTGGGCTGCCAGCGCACATTGCCGGCTCATGTCCAGCTTTTCATCCACCAGCACGCCCAAGTCCCTCTCGGCAGGGCTGCTCTCGATCCTTTCTTCCCCCAGCCTGTACTGATACTGGGGGTTACCCCGACCCAGGTGCAGGACCTTGCACTTGGCCTTGTTGAACCTCATGAGGTTCACACAGGCCCACTTCTCCAGCCTGTCCAGGTCTCTCTGGATGACGTCCTGTCCCTCTGGTGTGTCAACCACACCACTCAGCTTGGTGTCATCCGCAAACTTGCTGAGGGTGCATTTGATCTCGCTGTCTAAGTCATTGATGAAAACATTAAACAGCACCGGTCCCAGTACAGACCCCTGAGGGACACCACTCATCACCAGTCTCCATCTGGACATTGAGCCGTTGACCACTACCCTCTGGATGCGGCCATCCATCCAGTTCCTTATCCACCGAACAGTCCACCCATCAAATCCATAGCTCTCCAATTTAGAGAGAAGGATGTTGCGGGGGACCGTGTCAAAGGCTTTGCAGAAGTCCAGATAGATGACGTCCATTGGTTTTCCTTTGTCCACTGTTGTTGTCACACCATCATAGAAAGACACTAGGTTCGTTAGGCAGGACTTGCCCTTGGTGAAGCCATGCTGGCTATCTCGAATTATCTCCCTGGCCTTCATGTGCCTTAGCATAGCTTCTAGGAGGATCTGTCCCATGATCTTCCCAGGCACAGAGGTGAGGCTGACAGGTCGGTAGTTCCCAGGGTCTTCCTTTCTACCCTTTTTGAAAATGGGCACAATGTTTCCCTTCTTCCAGTCACCAGGGACTTCACCTGACTGCCATGACTTTTCAAATATCATGGAGAGTGGTTTGGCAACTACATTGGCCAGTTCCCTCAGGACCCTGGGATGCATCTCATCAGGTCCCATGGACTTATGTGCGTTCAGGTTCCTCAGGTGGTCACAAACCTGATCTTCTCCTACAGCAGGAGGGGTTTTGCCCTCCCGGTCCCCCTCATGCCATCCATCAACTCGGGAGGGGTGAGGAGAGAGGTTGCCAGTGAAGACTGAGGCAAAAAAGGCGTTGAGTACCTCAGCCTTCTCCTCATCTGCTGTTACCAGCTTGCCAGTCTCGCTCATCAGCGGGGGTACGCTTTCTTTAACCATCCTTTTCCAGCTGATATACCTGTAGAAACCCTTCTTGTTATTCTTTGCATCCCTAGCCAAGTTTAGTTCCAGCTGCACCTTGGCTTTCCTGACCCCATTCCTACACAACTGGGCCGCGTCCCTATACTCTTCCCAGGATGCCTGTCCCTGCTTCCACTGCCTGTGCAGCTCCCTCTTCCTCCTTAGTTTGACCAGCATCTCTTGTCTCAGCCATGCCGGTCTCTTCCCTTCTTTGCCCGATTTCTTACACCTAGGGATCGAGAGCTCTTGCGCTCTGTGGATCACATCCTTAAAGATCTGCAAGCTCTGTCCTGTTCCCCTGTCCCTGAGGACCATTTCCCAGGGAGTCCTTCTGACTGTCTCCTTGAGGAGCTGGAATTTTGCTTTCCTAAAATTCAGGGTCCTGACTATACTCTTTGTTCTTCCCATTTCCCTCAGGAGTGTGAGCTCCACCAGCACGTGATCACTGCAGCCCAGGCTGCCGCCGATCTTGACGTCTCTGACGAGCTCACGTCGGACCTGAGTGAGTGATTAAATCACTACATAGAAAAGGGTAAGGGAAATCGGAAATGTATCATTGTCATATTTCTGCACTTGTTTGCAGGAATATTTAAACACTGACATACTTTAGGCATGAGGTAACACTTCAGCTACTCGGTACAAGAATAATTCTGTAAGGTACAGGAGTCTAAAAGACCATAGAAGGCTGGGAATCTTTGGTGATAAAAATGAAATAAAATGTAGATCTATCTCAACAGTCATTGGGCAAAGGCTTTTAATACTAATTTGGGACACGAGCAACTGAATTCTTCTAAAAATCTCTTTAGTATTCTGTATTCTTTTTTTGGGCCTCACCATTAGATCTTGTAAAAGAAAGTGATGCAATCAGGCAACAACATCTTCTGGTTCATTTAAATATAACTGTAGGAGTGATTCTTTAAAACCACTTAAAAGGCTAGAAAGCCTCACATATAAAGTCTTTTGGAAAATGGTGCTTTCTACAGGTCAGTGGATTAGCCCGTCATCTTGCAGTTTCCATCTCTTTTAATAATATGTATTCTTCATGCAGCCCTTAGCCACAGTCAAATCCATCCAGGCACAGAATCCAACCAATAGTGAAAAAACAGACCAGAAGCTCTATCACATCCTACTGAATAGGCCTTCCTTACAATGATGGTTAATTCACTAAAAATACACAAAACCCACCTCCAAACATATTTTTCATTAAACTACAGGGATCATGTAGAAAGGTCAGCATTTACCATGAAAAGTAGCTTCAATATTGTCTCAAGACTCTTGTTGTCAGAAGGTCTGTTGTAAAAAAGCTACTCTTTCTTTGCTAGGGAGGCTGATCAACAGTTAATGGTTCCTGGGCTCAGGAAAACGTATAAGATTTATGGGAGTTCAAGAGAAATTGATAACTTTATTCTGCCTCCTTGATGCAGACTGATGATGAAACCATATATTTGAGGAATCTAGAGAGTGAGCAACAGTTTTATAGTACTTTAGAAAAAACTACTTTCTGGATAGCCAGACCATGTGTTTTTTTCTCAACTTCAACAAAACCAAAGAAACAATTAAACAATGTCCTCCTATTGTGCTGACAATATTAACCTCACTCACAAATATACAAATGCACCTGGCATATTCACTGAGTACTAAAACTTGACACAAGTTAATAGCTAATAATCTGAGATTGTATTCAAGGCTAAGTTGTTAGCATTCCTGGTTAAGGTAAGAGTAAAGCTGAAATGCTCCAGCTCTCATAGCAGATCTCCAGATGATGCTCATAAAACATCAGGCTTTTTAAGAATAATTCTCAAGATCTGGGAAGACTAATGAATGCTTTATATGTTTGAGCAATGCCTGGCTGAGAATTTATGTTACTGAACTTCCCATCAAGTAAATGAAAGATATTTATATTTGCTTACATTACTTACAATAAAAGAATTAAACCCCCTTAATTATTTGGGACAGTGAGAAAGCAAACCTACACATCATCTCCCTGTGCTTTGTTCCAAAAAACTGACAATCCATTTTTCCTCCTCTCAACTAAAAAATACTTTCTGCATTCAAAAATCGCTTCACTAACTATTTGCAAATTGGATGTTCCTGTGGACTAGTATCAATGAAATTATCCATTTTACTGTGTAATTGTATTTAATAAGTTATACTTCACACAGATTTTTCTGTCCCTCAAGCAGCAACTTGCAGTATAGAGCTGTTTTGCTGAAATCAATGACTATTTGTAGCATAAAATAATACTTAGCACCAGTAAAGCTTGCAAAAGCTAGCACATCATGACTAATATATTTATTTCTATGTCAATGTCTGTCTAGAATTCACACAATAAAAATTAACCTTTTTAATAATAGATATTCCAATTTGAAAATGGGTGTGTTCTGTGTGCTTATTGCTCCTGAAAAAAAAAAGGCATTCCTCATTTCTTTATCTTTGTATTTTAAGTGCTGCAGTCTTCTGATGTGGTCTAAGAATTATTTTTACTCTACTGAGAGACAGAGACCGCAGCCTCTAGCTATATAAACTTTTACATTAGTGATACTAATTTTCTGCTACCAATGCAACTAAGAGAGGATATGCTTTCATTGACATTTCCCTTTGAAGTGAAATCCTAAAGATTTAACTTTAATTAATGCAAATCCCTGCTAAAAAATACCTTATCCCTGGTCACATATGAAGCAATATAAGATCTAAAGGCTTCTTTGCTTTCATACTTCAGTATAAAACAGCTGCTGCCTGCAATCATACAACCTTAGGCTCTGATAATGTCAGCTTTTATAATGCAGAGTAGTCAGGGGCAAATTGCTACTTGAAAAGGAGACTTCCAAATAAAGCATTAAACTTCTGGAAACTGGTGAAAGGATGATGGAGTGCTTTACAAAATCTGAACCTGTGAAGCACTTAAAAGACATGAAAACCTCAAAACAATATTGTATGATGGCTGTGATACTGCAAGGTTCACAGAAGAAAATAAGGAAATGATGGTTTCCTGATGAATGCATTCCTTACAAATTCACAATTACATGTCAGAAATTTGTGATGTTTTCTCTCTATTCTGTATTGCTATAAAATAAATGAAATCATTATGATTTTCATACAGTTACAACAAGAGCAAAGGTCAAAGACCAATAGATAAAGAATTATTATCTAAAGAAGTAGTACAGTCAAAAGCAGCATTTTGGAGAATGGGGTACCGAATGCACTCAGTACAAGATTCCGGTTGCAGTTCTATTTCAGCTGGTCATGCTATAATATAAGTCTGCAACTGTTCAGTACATTTTATCATGCTTCGCAAAGTCTACTGTCCTACTACCTAATGGCATGTGCACAGATATAAGAACTGATGTTGTTACACTGTTTCTCTGTATATGCCAGTCTAACCTTAACCTTTTCTACTTCTATGGGACTTTACAAATATTTAAAAATATGGAATAACTCACACATACAAAACAGTAATGGCAGATTGAATTCAGGCCTCTAGAAGTTAAATTTTCTTACACCTTTATTATATAGGCTGAATTCTGCAATGACTTCTCAGCTGATGTAGATCACATCAACCCACAGAAGTCTGGTCACCCTAAAAGGCTGGTGGCAACTCAGCAGCTTCTTTGTTAGTCACAACCATGTACCTTATCAGTCAGCTTGGAATATGCGCAGGCCAAATTCGTTCCTGATTATAAAGCACAAAATAGGCACACCAGTATTTATCCTTCCAAATGAGGATTTTTTTTCCTCTACCGTCACTGGTATTAACAGAAGTACTGGAAGCAGCAAATCTTTATTTGTGCACATTGTGCCTGTAAACCACTAAAGTTTATATGAAGACACAGCTACGTTCAGGCCATCCAAGAGGGCTGAATTTGTCTCTGACACAATAACTGCATTGTATTGCCAACCTCTGCACATGTATGTGCGTTCAGTGTTGATCTGAGCTACACAGTTATTCCACGGGAAGAAGAGACCAGCGTGGTTTTTATTCTCTCACGTGTACTTAGAAGGACATTTTCCAGTAACTCATGGGTTTCCCACAGATGTTGCAGCATTCAATTCCTCTGTGGCATACTTGTATACAAATCTCCCACAAATGAGAACTTGACTCTTACAGTCTCTGACAGAAGCAAGCTATTTTGAGGTACTTGCTCATGATCTAGTGGATTAAAACACACTGTTCCCAGTATTTCTTTTGTAGGACATACTATGCATGCTAAAATTATCTTTGAAGGATTTGTAATAAACTCAGAATTTTGTCAGTAACAAAAACCCTCAAGTGACATAGTATTTCATATGTTACTTTTGTCTTTTTTTTTTTCCTTTTTTTAGGTATGAATGAAACATGACTGTTAAACAGTATGGGCTTGATTTGTTTCTTCTTAAAAGATGAGGAGCTTTTTCTTTGATTTTAGTTAGTGTTGGATCAGTAAAGGTGGATTAAATCTTGATGTTTTCTCCAAGAAAATAAAGAAAAAAAAAAAAGAGTAATCACTTTCTTATTTTACCTTATTGGCAGACACAGACATGAAATTTACTAAAAGAAAACAGTGATGTAGCAAAGGGTGGTCAGTAAGCATTTCCTGGATAACAGAGACATTATATGTGTGGAAAAGAACACACCACCAGTCACAAGTGCCCGACCGTTTCTGTAAGTGAAGAGATTCAGAGATTTCTGATGTCCACTGACTTGGATATTTCTGCCTTTGCATATCGTCCCAGACCTTTATGAGACTACCTTTCTGCAGTGCCAGCTACAAAAATATGCCATGCTGGTCCTATTTACAAATTAATCTGCCTCCAGTAAAAACAGAAAGGGTGATTAACAATACTACCCTCCATTTTGTCATAAATTAAAAAAAAAGAAAAAACCAACAAAAAAAATCACAGACTTAAATGTTAAGAGATTTAGTCAGACTTGTTCAAAGCACAAATATGAATATCACACCAGATTTATACTAAACAGAGTGAACAGAAAAGTCTTTCCATTCTTATTTTAACAGCTATTTTATGCTGCAGCACTTCTTGCCACTTCAGTTCCTGTCTTGCTAACACACTGCCTGGCTCTAAGTGCACAGATGTATAGCTATGCCTTAAAGACCTGTATCATCACAAACATTTTCAAATATGGTTTTGAGAAAGGCATTTGACCTTAACATACTTTGCTGAAATCATCTGTAGTGCAGAGGCTGAAGTTGAAGACTAGCTAACCTTCTAGTAACACATGCTGTTCTCACTGCTGGCAATTTGTTACAGCACTGCCTGGATGAACAGTAAACTTCAGAAGAGAGTCCTATTGAAGAGCTGGGTATATTTGGCATGCTACCGGGAGCTCTGTCCAAATGATACATTGAGTCATTGGAACAAGCATTACAGAAGCCGATTTAGTGGTAAATACAAGTTAAAAGTGCAAATATTCCCTAGCAAGATAGAGAATTACTTTTGACATTTTTTTTTTTTCTGGGATGATTTTGCAACCCCTGCCTGTAGTCCAGTGCCTTAAGTATCTTTTCATGACATACATGTTATGTATCTCAAAATGTTTACCCAGGAAAATACCTGTTGAAATGGCTGCAGTATCTGCAGTGGATACCACCTATTCCCTGATAAAATAAGTGCCACTCACATATATGCAGAAAAGCTTTAAGAGAGCAGGAACTTTGTTAAAGTCAACTCAACTTAAACACACACTATGCTGACATCTGGACTTTGAAATTTGGAAAGGTACTAACTGTTATTTTATTACTAATTAATATGTTTTCCATTTTATTCATTTAAATTAAAATAACTTATGTGGGAACAGTCACCACCAGAGAAATGCATTAGTTTTCATTTAAATTCCATGCTGAGAACAAAGGTCTGTAAAGGAATTGGGACAGACTTACAAAGATATTTAGGTAACTACTGTTGCAAGTTTGATATCAGGTAGGATATTCAATATACCTAACCAATACAGAAACTTTCAGAAATCCCTTTGCATGGCAGTCTGCTTCATTGGGCAATGTAAATATTTAAAATGTTACTGATGGGTTTATAAGTCTTGCAAAACTGTATTTTCTACACATAAGGGAATTTCACCGTTCAGATTTTATATTATTATTATTAATTCTGTAATCTTAGAAATGTGGAAACAGGGAGGAGGGGGGTGGCAAGTGCAATTTCTCTTTATATATGAGGAAGACATTATTAAAGAGACGTTCCCAGGACCCAATTTAAAAAAAAAAAACAAAAACTTTAACAACTTGATATTGTTGAATAGAAAAATTATTTTGTATCTCCTGCTATAGAAAATTGGGTTGTACTTAAGTTGGGTTCCTATGGCTTTTAAAAAAATCTTATTTCCAACTTTAATACTATAATTTTAAAAAAATATCAGATGAATACCGACATTAATTATCTATCAAATTTATATTAATTGCTCTCAGCAGACAAAGATCATTTTGATCACATCTCTGCCTTGATGAATACTTGTGGGGACACCTATGAGATTTACAGGAAAGGCAGAAAAATAGAAAGTTACCAATCCTTTTTATAGTCCATGTTACTTTGCTGCCACAAAGAAAAACAGACACGTTTTTGCTTGTGTTCAAGTGTGCAAAAAGTTGTTTGTATAGTTTAGGAAACAGGACTATGGAATTCACATTTTTTACCCCCTTATGATTCAGTGCTTGATGGTATTGCACAATTCAAAGCAGAAATTTAAGAATAAAATGACAGCAAATGAGTAAGCCCACATTACTTCTGTGATATATATTAGTTTACTATTACCTATTTTTTCTGTTCCTTAAGAATAAGAAAATGTTTGGGGAATTTTTGTTTCATTTTAAAAGAATTAGCTTATTTCCTTTCTAAAACATCATGTCCTGATTATATCTCACATTATTTGTGAAAACAAAATCAGTTCAAATTATGTATTTCACCTTTCCTCTATATTAAAATCCTTACTAAATATTTTGACTGTTCAGACTCAGCTTCCTGAAAACCTGCATGAATCTGAATAATTATAATTGCATTTACTTTTTTGTTCAGAAAAGATTTTCCTAGTGAAAAAGACACTGTAACCAATCAACCACTATCATGACAGATTGAGTTTATAATGTTAAATACTATCTTTCTCTCTGTCTCAGTGTGTATGTACTTATTTTTCATTTGAATATGTCCTCCAAACATTTTCTGCTGGTTTTCTAAACTCTTTTTTTTTCTTTTATAGAAAATAGTACTTCAGCTAGGAAATCCACAGCTTTAAAGGAAAGTTTAAATGCAAAAAAGAACTAGAGTGCTTTGACATCTAATCACTGCTTTCCTAAATAATCCTTGGATCAGGAAGAGAAATACAGATTCCCCTCCTCTCAGACAAGTGTCCAACAAGCCAGGCTGCTCTGATGTTATCCCTCTCATTTAGGAATATCTGTTTTACATTAAATTAAGCTGCTTAGGATGTGCTTTGATTAAATTAAATTTGCATTCTTCAGTAAAGATTTTTGCTCTTAAATGACATCCATCTCACTCAAAGTGCTTTTTAGCGAACTATGGAATTGTAGTCAGTTGATGGCATAAGCTCCTTCTTCCTCTTCATCTTGCCTGGTCCAAGAGCTTCATCATCAAACTCGAAGGCGTGTTTTCCTGCATTACTGAAGATTTTCTTTTTTAGTTGATTTGCATCCTATATTATTTTCCTGTTTGTTCCATGTTCACTTTCTTTCCAGAGCTTACATTTTATGGTGCTACATAATCACAGAACACTTCCCATGGTGCTCTTCGGAAATTTGATTTATGTCTATTTATAAAGTGTGATACAAAGTTTTATTTTGTTCTAGTTTAGTCTCAGTCTCTATTTTTTTTTTTTAAATATCATGGAAGAACAATGGCAGTTGTAAAAAATATATCTTTGAACTTTTGTATTATATCAATTTCTTAGTCAACTGAATATTTTGGGGTTTTATTGTTTTCCCATCACTAACACAATGCCAGAATACAGCCCAAAGGCTTCATGATAGCACATTACACCTCATAGAACTCAACATTTTATAAAATACAGTAAAAACATTCCCATCATGTATTTTCGTCTATGCCAACACTAAAAATATTCCTTCAAAATTAAAGTTTTCTGAGGTTAAAAAAAAGAATGCAGTGTTGTCAATGTTATGAGAAATGAAAGAATTTTTAACAATTTAAGCATGGTTAATATGACATAGAAGTAAGCATTACATCCAAGCAGATACTTCTCCTCTCTTAGATCAGTTAACAGAGTTTTGTTTGCATTGTATTCTACAATGGGGTACACAAAGACTGGTGTTGTTTTAGTCATACATCTTAGTACGTGACCAAGAATGGGTATCATCGGAAGCAATGAGAGGCTAGACAAGACAGGAATACTCTGGATAGCAAATCTTCAATTGCAATTTTAATTACTGGTCAGGTGAGAACTTAGATGTGCGTATCTTTAAACAAGCAAGGGAGATCACTAATTTCTATAATTTCGTCATAGTTTCATTGACTTTAATGGAGCTTACAGACTTTAAATATCAGCTCCAAACCTACCTTCATGTTTGGTCACATTGATTTCAGATGTCTGCTCAAATCAAGCTAGAAACTTACACTTTGTTAGTAGGATGTTAAAGATAAATGCTCTTTAAGTGGTCTAGATTAATCATACAGAAGCTCTATAGATTTTTCTTTCTTTTGTAATTGTACATAATGGTTTGAGATGACCTTAAAACTTGTAGAATCCTCCTGTAATCATCTACTTACCATTGGCATTTAAACAAACTTGAAACACTTCACAAAGCTTACAACGTTCTGTTGATTTCCTTTCAGCGGTGCAATGGGAATAGTGAAATACTTTTGTGATTTACATTGTGCTTAAATATTCTCCTCACCACTAAATGCAAATGCACTTTATAACACATATTCTGCTTAGATATTTAAGGGATTTTGAAAATTCAGTCCCTGGGGGATGGAACTTACAGCCAGAACTAGATCTGGGTGAAAATATATGACAAATGCAAGCAAACTCACCATGTATAGTGGTTTCAAACAATTACCTATTTTGTAAGTTTACATCCAATGTTTTGTTCATATTGATACCTCAGTGAAATAAAAATGAACCTCAAAACCAAAATAGCTCAATTCAATATACTAGAATTAATCTTTTTTATTTTAGTTTAGTCAGTCATTTTAGTGATGTATCTTTTAACTAAAATGCAGCAAACAAATTATTTCATATTTCATCAAACTATTTCAACTTTAAAAGACAAACAATGTAAATGTTTGATACATTTTGTTTGCCTACAACCTGAAAAAAAAAATATAAATAAACCCTTTTCTATGGTAAGTTAAATGCTACAAATCAGAAAGCCTATTTCTTGCCCAGTTTTCAGTTTGGAGATATGATTCGTGCCAAATCTCACCGAAGGCAGTAGAACAGGCAATGACTTCAGGCAGTCAGCAGCTATAGTCTATGATATGGTTCTAACATTAGTTCAAATAAAATAAAATAAATTTTTGTCTTCCTGTTTAGTTTTGTTTGTTTGTTTGTTTTGTGGTTTGTTTTTGTTTTTTTTTTTAACTCATAGGAGCATATGACTGGTTATACTCCCTCACACAAAGTAAGGAATACTATAGGAATGCTTTTTTCAAACACCAGATTCAGATTTTTTAATCAGCTACTTTTGACCACTTACTGGTTCGTTTTCATGTTGTAATTTCTAATAAAACCAAAGGAAGCATTCTAAGTTTTTCTCACTGGAACCAGATGTCGTAAAGCAAAAGAGCTGCATAAAGGTAAAATGAGTAAAACTGATACTAGCAAATGAAGAGCTGTTTCCTGAAATCCAGTGAAAATAGTAATGCTAATATATGAGGAGAAGATAATTTAAAACTATTGTGCAAATTTTTGAGATAAAAATGACCAGGCATTCCTGTCCATAGTTTCACAGCTGGTGCCTTATTTCCATGTATTAATTTCTCATTTTAAGATACCCACTTACAGTATATGACTTAGCTACCACAACCCAGAATACACACAGAAATGTTTATTGGCAGATTTTCATCCATTAAAACCAAAGAAAAATATCTTGACCGTAAACTTTTTGGTGGGACATTCTGAGAATTCTTCACTGACTGATTCTACATGATGGTAATTTCCATAAAAAAGCAGGGAGATTTCTATTCTCTAAATTACCATTTTGAACACATTCAATCACTCCTACAGCCTTGGAAAGTATGAGGATATACTGAGTTTTAGCACCTTTTAAAAATTAAATTCATCAGCTGCGATAAGAGCATGACTGGAGATTTGTCACAGACCACTGAAGCATTTAACTGATATTCCACTAACCTTTCTGCTCCATCTGAACCTGAACAACCTTCTCACAGCACAATCAATGAAATGAGCCTTCCCATTCCTAATGACTACTGCAGGGATACAAAGTTCTGAGTCCTGGAAAATTACAAATACTAAAACGTGCCCAGTTTTACCAGTTACCTTTGAAGACACTTGCAGTATGCCTTCATCTGAGATTTCACATTTCTAGCTGGCAAATTGTCTGCTACAGAGAAATACGGAAGAATAAGTGCTAATTAATTAAATAATAATTACAATCATGCACCAAATAGATTGAAGATTAACTTCAGCATTTTAATTTTTCTGGTTTAAAAAAAGAAAGAAATCTAAGGGGATTGTAGAAAGAGTGTTGAAAGCTTTCAGGTAGTAATTAATCAGAACATTTTATTGGTAGCATGCTCAAAGCATTTATAATAAAGATCCCATTAACTGTTTGTTTCTTTAAATTTTAAAAGTAATTTATATGCTTTCAGTTACATTGAATTCTCTTTAGTTATGTCAGATTTTTCCATGCACCCGGTTAGTCAGGCCTCCTTGAGGTGAATGACAAAATTTTGCAGGGTTCAAAGGGAAGAGCACTTGGTCATTCTATAAAGCACAACATGAGTAAAATAGAAAAATGAAAAATATGTTTTCATATAATTTGATAAAGTACTAGATTTGAAGCTGTAAATACCACAGGATGAAGATAATCTTTACATACTCCATCAGCAATAGGTTTCACAATCACTAGGATCATCTAACAGTAAGACTGAAATTTTGTGCTGATTATTCCATACCAACCTGCTTGATAGGTTTAATGTTATAGTAAGATATGCAAGAACAGCAGTGGAAAAGGGTTTACAGAAACTTTATTTCTTGGAAAGCAAAGAGGATAATTTAGGTCAGGAAAACATAATTACATCTTTCTAATAATCTTTTTTTAATATTTAATCAAAAGCCAGACCTCTTAAAATTCAGCATGTTTAGGTTTATGTCTTTATTAAATATGTTATTGACATTTTACAATAAAAACAAAATTACAAAGTATGCTAAAACTCACAAACAATAAAGCATCAAGAAAAACAATAGTGAATATCTGAGTTTAGATCATTAAATAACTTTTGTAAATTTTTCAAGAGCACCTAAATTATTTTTTAAGTTTATTTCAAAGTCAGTATGACTTTGTTTCTCAGTGATTAATCTCTTTTAAACTCTTTAAAATTGGAGTTCACATCAGTGAAGAATAATTTAATATGTTTTAGAAATTAATCACAAGACCTTAGGATGGAAGAGAATCAGCAGGTAGCTTAGTCCAGTTGTTTTCACACAGCTCAATATCTGAATTACTGTGGTAAATTCTTTGTGCATGTGTATTTTAGGTTTTTAAAGGGTTAACCTATTTTCCACTGTTTACCACATATCTGATCTGTGTTATCCTACAGAATGGTCCCACAGGTTCCACAACCTAGTTCACAGTTTGAAAGAACCCTAATAGACATGGGCAACTCATCAAAACTCAGAGGGTTCTTACCTACAGTGTCGCACAAAACATCTGAATCACTGGACTTGTGGTGCATGCACAGAGAACAGTGACTTACAAGCTGTGAGACCTAACTCATCATCCATGAGTGTAAGTTGTGCTCAGGGCCTCCAATATAAGGTAGCTTGTGGCATTTATTTGCACTTCTCAGCTCTGCCCCACTTCTGTTTGCAGAAGCAGCAGCCACAGCTGAGCTCTGTGACCTCAAACAAAGAAAAACTAATGCCTCTGAAAGTTTGGCATGCATAAGCCAACATTTCCAAAAGGTAAACATTTCATCCAGTTCCTCACCCTCCTTTCCAAATTTAACATACTTCTAAGTACCAGAAAGATAAATATTGAAACAGTCATATTATGAATGGGTTTTTTTTGTCTGGTACTTACTGCATGAATCACTAAGTTCATAAATACCACCCTGATGTGTTCTGGTATATTATCACAGTATTTTCAGTGATGTGAATACTTAGCTTGTGTACCTTTGCAAAGTCACATCCAGATAGTTGCTAAATAGTGTTCAATCTTGTCCCCTTTACCTGAAAATAAAAACAAAAGAAGCAGAATTTTTATAATATTTTTAAAAGAAATTATTTGGGGAGGGGAAGAAAAGGACACAACAATGTGAAGTTGCTTGTATGCCTAAAAAGTGAGCCATTGGTTATTTGCTTGTGCCAGTGTACCAGTTTTGTGAAGGTATGTTTCTTTGTGATGTGGATTCAGGGGATAGATAGGAAGGGGAGGGAATAAGCTTTATGTTTTCCAAGTGAGAGCAGCTTTGGCAGTGGATGTGGCATTGTATGAACCTCCCCCCTATGACCAAGCCCAGCACAAGCTGAAACGTCGCATTGCAGAGCTAACAGCAATGCCAGCATGCATTTACCCTTCACACCACACATTCCCCCAATCAATTAAACTCCTGTGTTAATATAGCCTGCATCATCTAGTTCATCAGTACAGCTGAAAGCTGACAGGACAGCTTATTTTGTTTTCTGTGCGTTTTCTGCTACATGCCACCTGTTGAACATGCATGGGTTAGAAGACTAATGTTGACTTGGCCTTCTCATTCTTTTTACCATTCCTCTTTTATTCCTGGTTTTCATTTTGGTTTAGATTTCCTAAAAGGGCTTTTAGTTCAAGAACCCTAGAAGAACAGTAATCTCAGTCTAGCCCAGCCCCCTGCAACAGGAAAGTGTTCCCTACAATTTAACTTCCAGTCTTTCCTCTAATTTCAAACAAGTTTCACTACCTCTTTTAGAGCACTATGCTTTCTTTATAGATTTTCTTTGAATGTTTAGCCTGATTTTACTTCTGTTCTATCACTTGGCTCTTCACTTATATCACTTCTGTTCTAGCATTTAATTATGCTTTTTTTTTGTGATCCTTAAAACAAATCCATACTTTCATTTGACATTTACACCCTCCTAATACGTAAACAGTTATATTTCAGTCTAAATCACCATTTTGCAAGGTTTTAAACGTATTTCATCTTAGCATTTCTTAATTTGTCTTCCCTTACAACACCTTAATTCTGTGTCCTTACAGCACCTTAGTAGTTTTTTCGTGTTCTTTATTTTCCCTGTAATTTACATTAATAGTATTGAATTGCACAATTTTCTCTCCATATTTGCTGATCACTCACCTTCACTCTATTAATTTTAGGATAGTAACTAGAATTCTAAAGTATAAAGGGAACTAAAGTATAAAGGCAAAGCAAGTTTTTACCTGCACTGCTGTAAGTATTTTCTCTACACATCTTATCAGATTTCTCCCTTTTTTCTACTAAGCAACAGTCACCATGTAACAACTTTCCACTTTTATATATTTTTTACACACACCTAAACACATTGCAGACGTCTCATGTGTTTATGTACCTGCATGGCAGCTCTCAGCCTGGATTTTCCTTGATATGCTCAAGCTCTCAGATTCAGTCATGTGGCAGCTTGGGCTGACCACAAAAAGGGGTCACAGGACAACAATGACAAGGCCCTTTGAAAGATAAATAGCTATTTTTGTTGTTTTTCATCATGTAGTGACTGGGTAGTTTCATCTTGTTAGCAGTATCCTCATAACAAACAACTTCTATACTTCTTGGTCTTTATATTCTCTTATATCTCCTTTATATTTTAAGTGCATATATGCACATGAATGCACACATGTCTACTGAGAAAATTTCTGTAAAGACAGGCACCAGCTAAGAGGCATTAAAATTACAACTGCCTAGTAGATATTTAATTTTTTCCATACTTCAGACCAGATGCTTTCACTGAGCTGCAACTAAGAACACTTTTTTCTTTTGATGGTGGTAAATATAACAGGAATTTGAAGAGAATTTAGTGGTGCTCTGTAGTACAAGCAGAGTAGGGTGTAATACTTTTCTTCTCTCTCTGAAACATCAGAAATAACACTCATGAGAACTACAAGAAGAGTTTGGTAAATTAATGCTCTGTGTAGTATAACTGAAATTGTAAAAGGCCACAAAACATTTAACCTTTGCAATGACTGGAATTATGCCACTCTGATACTGTAAAGAGATGCTATATTATAATGCACTTTTTTTGTTGCTGTTTTCTTGGGTTTTTTCAACAAGCTTAGATATGCTGCACAAAAATTGTCAAAATGAAAAGTTTACCTCTAAAGCAAGCAGAATTTATTCACTCTTTGCTCCTAATCAATACTTAAAGGTTAAAGGGCTTTTTAACACAATGGAAGAAAATTAAAAGCAAACATAAATCTATCATTCCTGCTAAATGTTACAATTTATAGGGGCTAATGGATTTATTCTTCTTCTCACTGCATAAAATGCCTCTTTTCAGGTCACGGTTACCATTCCTTAATCAAGAATTCACAAAAGTGCCATGTAAGTGTACATAATTTATTCCCATCATATTGAAGGTCTGGGAATTTTGCCAGTGAATGAAGCATTGTATTCCATAGGAAAAATAAACGAATACTTCTGTGTCTGATATGAGAGATTCATACCTTAAAATGACATAGTCATAAATCTAAATTAGAGCAAACAGCACAGTCAGGGTAATGTCTAATTGGTCTTTCAGCTTGGGATTTCAGAGCCTTGAAATGGTGATTACTTAATAAGGCAAAGAATATCCAAACCATAAAGGCAGACGTGAATGAGCTTTGTTGTCAACCTACTTTGCTCTTTAGAAAACAGAAGCTAGTGTTGCCAATAATCTCTGGGTTTTTATGTGTACCAGAAGGCAACTTCGTGGCTTTGATGACTAAAGAGGTTTTTTGTCATGTTAGAGTTGCCAACAGCTGACTTAGTGCAGAGCCAGGGAATGAGGCAGACAGACGACCAGATGGAAGAGTAATCTCAGGAGGACTGACCTTACAGGAAAAAGTAAAAAGTAAAAAAAAAAAAAAAAAAAAAGAGCGCTTCAATATCTATGGCTTCTGGCAGTATGACCAGAGCATCATAAGCCTGTGTCCTTTCAAAAAAATCCCATCAAGTTTTCACATACACTTCAATACAAATAAGTCCATAGCACAGGCTGTATTCATTTCTACCTGGAGAATTTCAGTATGTCTGTCTTCTTTATTTAACAGTGACAGAAAAATTGGTCAGAGCATAATCTGGACTGCTGGGTTCTCACGCTTATCCCTTATTCTGTTTCACATTGTAACAAATTGGCGCTCTGTGCTATGCTCCAAGTGTCTAATGTAAAGTCGAATCAAACTGAAGAAGCTGCATAGGAGACACTGGTGCTACAGTCAGAGGCTTATATTTTACAATTAATTTAGTATTTGTAACCTCTGTAATGCTAAAGAAAATATTCTCAGGACTCTAAAAGCCAAGTAGGCAACAGACAGTATGGAAATCTGGCTTAAATCTGATGGAGAAAGTAAACATATCAGAGATCCATTTAAAGTCTTCCTGCCCACTGGAATCTTAAACAAACCCTCCCTGTCCCCACTGATCTTCCCAGTTTGGGAGAATTTGCCTGTAAACCTTATGCTATCATCCCCCTGCATTTTGTCCATGGGTGTACACTAACAACATGGTTGGTTTTGTAGTATAAATTAATGCCCTTCTCATATCATTGAAACATTCAATGAACTACACAAAGATGTATTCTTATTTATGTCTTCTGAGGTAAAACCCCCTCTTTTTTAAACAAGAGAATAGAGATGTTATTCCCAAGACGTTTAAAATACATCTTAATGAAATTATATCAAAAATGTGGAGAGGGAAAGGCATTTTTCACTCTCAGATTTTGAAAGTTCAGGGTAGACCTTTCAACTTTTTCTCTCTAATCAACATATTCTAATTTTAAGTTAATTCTAAAAAATACTCCTTCTTACAAATATTATTTGGGAGGTTTGAAATCCATTTAAAAACCATGAAAATATACTAATCCTTGAGGTAAAATTGCAAGAATCAGTCATGACAGAGTAAATCAGGTATCTCTGCTCTGAAAACCTGAAGTGTAGGTTATTGCACCCAGGGTTTGCATGTTTCTTGTAAAATGAAGTGTACTTTTAAGAAGCTGACACTCTTAGCAGAGTCTGAGCAGAGAGAGCAGTGCAGCAACGCCTTTAGTTATGAACAGTCAGTGAGAAACTGACACCAAATAAAGCAAAGCTTTCCCAAGAACCTCAGGTACTCTGTGATAACTCAGCAGCATACACCTGAAACCATCTGGGAGCCTACAAAAAAGTTAATCACCTTGAACCTCTTCTACTTTTACAGAAAAGGTTTTGTTGTGCCGTGGAGTCAATTCTCCTTAAAAGCGAATGGACAGTCAGGTTATTCCCATTAGCAGAGTAGTAATTACAGCAGGGGTTGCAGAGAGAGTGCTGTGAATCAATGGAAATGTGTAGAACTGGTCCATTCTTGCTGTACAGTGGTTTGCCAAGGCTGTCAGCATGGACTGAGAAAGACAGAGAAATCTTCTGGGTTTAGATTCCAAGGGCATGTTTCTGTACCATGGTGTAGATCACTGGTCTACTGAGAGTGGACAGTGAGCCAGGAACAGTCCTCCTTTCCATAACGGAAGAGAGGGGAAAAACCTGTCCCAGCACACCTTCTTTGTGAAGGTGAGGAAATTAAGCAAGGGAGAGAGAGCTGAGAAATTTCTCAGCCATGAGAGGGATGAATTTATATAATTAGGTCTTCCAACTGAACATAAGAAATTTAGCTTACTATTATCTTCACTCATAGTACAGTCATTCCTTTCAAAATCTCTGGTTCACACCTGAGCCTTTTTAAGGCAAGGCATAATTTATCATGTCCCACATTTTACTATACTACCTGAATTTTTTTTTTTGCACATCATAGAGATACCAATGACATGGCTGACACTTTTTTCTTTGATTTTTTCTTTTGGATCTGGAGTTAATTAAACTCTATTCATTTTTCGTCATAAAAAAGTAATAATGCCAACATCCAGTCACCATTTGAAATTTCAGTTCAAAACCCAATGGATAAGACACCACGATCTCTTCCATCTAGCCTGATGGTGTTTAATGTTTATTTTGACAGTTCCAAAATATTCCAACCAATTTAAATGTCCCCCTATGTTACACACTGCACAGTATTTAACAACAGTCATTTTCCAATGAGCTTAAACCTAAAGAGAATGATAGAAGGAATAGAAGAAATAGACATAGACATAGACATAGACATAGACATAGACATAGACATAGACATAGACATAGACTAGAAATGGAAATAGAAATAATAGAAAAAAAAGTAGGAAGGAGGTGAGAAAGAAATAAAAAAAATAACCCATACATGTCTACTTGATCTTTTTTATCTTTCATCTTTCTGTATATCTGTTTCAAATCACTAATCAAACGCACTTCTCTACTAGTAAACTGGAGGAGGAATTTAGTTGTTGTACTATATCTTGAACATCTGCTGATGGATGATGGATGAGAACTCAATATGAAATATGTTCCTTTACCGTCTGCCTCGCATAACACAAAGGAGCTGCCAACAACTACAACATAGCCCTACCTGAAGGCTGAGGTTGCTGCTGAAGGAGTCAAGATCCTGGATGAGGTCAGCATTCAAATCTCACCCACAAATTGGCACATAACCAATGCAGATCTAATGTAGAAGACAATTCCTACAAGGAACTGTGCTTTTAACAAGCCACCAGATACAACTTGCTGGTGTTTAAAAACCCAGTTCAACATACTGCAACAACACAATCTTGATTCAACAAAGTTAGGGAGGTAGGAAACTTCTAAAAATGTAATAAACTTCCTGCTAATGGAAAATTAAAAAAGCATAACATTGGCAATGGCTGTCACGAAAATAGCAGAAACTTGATGACCTTCTAATAAAACACAAAAATGTAGTAATCTAATAGTTCAAGAGAATGATTTTGTACTCTATACTCAGTGGACCTAATACAAACTTTTTTCTCTTGGTCAAAGAGAGGCGACAGAGCTGTGAGAACACTCAAATGGCACATCTTACATGAGCACAAACAGGTTTTGATACACAGCTTTTCCTCATTGGTTGGCAATTTTGGTCCCAATTTAACATATTTTTTAATCACTTGATTTTTTTGAATACCCTGAACTTCTACCATTTAAAAATACATTATGAAAAGGACTGTTTAATCACCTAACCTAAAATCAACAGTGGCTTCTGAAAATTTACAATTAAAAAAATTAGAAAATATTAAAAATAAAAATCACATTGCACCTGATGACTTGATATAAAGACAAAAATATCTATGAAGCAAACTGATAAGGAATCACTTAGACATAATTGGTTACAATAGGAGTGAACCACACATTCAAATCCCTTTCCTTGCTATTTCAGATTAATTTCAGATTTTATTTCTAATTGGACAAATAAAACATTTAGAAAGTTAAAATAGACAGTTACACCCATTATGAATCAGCTATAACTATTTATATACCCTCTTCTCACTCCAGCAGATTAACTGAAGTCAGTGCAGTAGAATACATGTAAGTTATTGTAATCTGCAAAGATTTATAAATGAGAAATTCCAGAGCTGTAAAGTTGCTATGATATTTGTGTGGTCTGTTTGTGCACAAAGATTCTGGATGCTGCAATATTAATATGTCTCAGTGAGCCCTCCTGACAAAAATTCAGATATGTGGTACTGTCTGGTGCAAAGCCAGTAGAAAGACTGTTTATGTTTTCCAATTTAATTGCTTGTAAAACTGAATCAATATTAATCATACTAGCTGGCAAATAGGTAAGTGAAATCAAGGAAGTCTACTGTAGAAACAGCAATAGAGCATTAAATTCATACAGCTGCAAGTCTGACAGCAGTCACTGCATATCTGAAGATCCATTTTACTTCCTCACATAAATCTGATCAACATTTTGTGGTATTTGAATATTTTCCCATCTGGTGGATTGTTCATAAAATTCATTTTCCCTGATTTAGTGAGGCTAGGAACACACCAGCCTGAATAGCTTTAGATTTGTATTTGGAACTTCTGGGTTTTTGCAATCCCTCATATGTCCCATAATATGTTCCTAATTTTACAACAGATTAATTTATGTTTTAAAGCTAATAAGCCAGGTGTCACAGTGTTTGGCTATTATGGTATTTTATTGTAAAGGGTCATGCTCAGAGTCTCTGTGTATTTTATATCAAAAAATGAAATGGCTTTCATTTTTAGAGGCATTTTACTTCTTTACTATAATGCTCAATCCTCTAAAATGAGTCCAGCTATCCCAAAAATTATTCATTAGTCCACATGCAGCTTTTACTTGCATTGCAAAAAATAGAATCATAGAATCATAGAATGTTTTCGGTTGGAAGGGACCCCTAGAGGTCATCTAGTCCAACCCCCCTGCAGTGAGCAGGGACACTGCTAACTAGATCAGGTTGCTCAGAGACCCATCCAACCCAGCCTTGAATGCTTCCAGGGATGGGGCCTCCACTACCTCTCTGGGCAACCCGTTCCAGTGTTTCACCACTCTCATTGTAAAGAATTTGCTCCTTATATCTAGTCCAAACCTACCCTATTTTAGTTTAAAGCCATTACCCCTTATCCTCTCACAGCTGGCCCTACTAAAAAGATTTTCCCCATCTTTCCCACAGGCCCCCTTTAGGTACTGAAAGGCCGCAATCAGGTCTCCCGACAACCTTCTCTTCTCCAGGCTGAACAAGCCCAACTCTCTCAGCCTGTCCTCATAGGAGAGGTGCTCCAGCCCTCGGATCATTTTTGTGGCCCTCCTCTGGACCCAGTCCAACAGTTCCATGTCCTTCTTGTGCTGAGGGCTCCAGAGCTGGACGCAGTACTCCAGGTGAGGTCTCACCAGAGCAGAGTAGAGGGGCAGAATCACCTCCCTCCACCTGCTGGCCACGCTTCTCCCGATGCAGCCCAGAGTACGGTTGGCCTTGTGGGCTGCCAGCGCACATTGCCGGCTCATGTCCAGCTTTTCATCCACCAGCACGCCCAAGTCCCTCTCGGCAGGGCTGCTCTCGATCCTTTCTTCCCCCAGCCTGTATTGATACTGGGGGTTACCCCGACCCAGGTGCATGACCTTGCACTTGGCCTTGTTGAACCTCATGAGGTTCACACAGGCCCACCTCTCCAGCTTGTCCAGGTCTCTCTGGATGATATCCTGTCCTTCTGGTGTGTCAACCACACCACTCAGTTTGGTGTCATCCGCAAACTTGCTGAGGGTGCATTTGATCTCGCTGTCTAAGTCATTGATGAAAACATTAAACAGCACCGGTCCCAGTACGGACCCCTGAGGGACACCGCTCATCACCGGTCTCCATCTGGACATTGAGCCGTTGACCACTACCCTCTGGATGCGGCCATCCAGCCAGTTCCTTATCCACCGAACAGTCCACCCATCAAATCCATAGCTCTCCAATTTAGAGACAAGGATGTGGTGGGGGATCGTGTCAAAGGCTTTGCAGAACTCCAGATAGATGACATCCATTGGTTTTCCCTTGTCCACTGATGCTGTCACACCATCATAGAAAGCCACTAGATTCGTTAGGCAGGACTTGCCCTTGGTGAAGCCATGCTGGCTATCTCGAATTATCTCCCTGGCCTTCATGTGCCTTAGCATAGCTTCTAGGAGGATCTGTTCCATGATCTTCCCAGGCACAGAGGTGAGGCTGACAGGTCGGTAGTTCCCAGGGTCTTCCTTTCTACCCTTTTTGAAAATGGGCACAATGTTTCCCTTCTTCCAGTCACCAGGGACTTCACCTGACTGCCATGACTTTTCAAATATCATGGAGAGTGGTTTGGCAACTACATTGGCCAGTTCCCTCAGGACCCTGGGATGCATCTCATCAGGTCCCATGGACTTATGTGCGTTCAGGTTCCTCAGGTGGTCACGAACCTGATCTTCTCCTACAGCAGGAGGGGTTTTGCCCTCCCGGTCCCCCTCATGCCATCCATCAACTCGGGAGAGGTGAGGAGAGAGGTTGCCAGTGAAGACTGAGGCAAAAAAGGCGTTGAGTACCTCAGCCTTCTCCTCATCTGCTGTTACCAGCTTGCCAGTCTCGCTCATCAGCGGGGGTACGCTTTCTTTAACCATCCTTTTCCAGCTGATATACCTGTAGAAACCCTTCTTGTTATTCTTTGCATCCCTAGCCAAGTTTAGTTCCAGCTGCACCTTGGCTTTCCTGACCCCATTCCTACACAACTGGGCCGTGTCCCTATACTCTTCCCAGGATGCCTGTCCCTGCTTCCACTGCCTGTGCAGCTCCCTCTTCCTCCTTAGTTTGACCAGCATCTCTCGTCTCAGCCATGCCAGTCTCTTCCCTTCTTTGCCTGATTTCTTACACCTAGGGATCGAGAGCTCTTGCGCTCTGTGGATCACATCCTTAAAGATCTGCAAGCTCTGTCCTGTTCCCCTGTCCCTGAGGACCATTTCCCAGGGAGTCCTTCTGACTGTCTCCTTGAGGAGCTGGAATTTTGCTTTCCTAAAATTCAGGGTCCTGACTATACTCTTTGTTCTTCCCATTTCCCTCAGGAGTGTGAGCTCCACCAGCACGTGATCACTGCAGCCCAGGCTGCCGCCGATCTTGACGTCTCCGACAAGCTCGCTTGCATTGGTGACCCCGCAGGTAGGGGTGTCTATTACCTGGCTTAATACTGCTTGCAAACAATTACTCTAGTGGTCCAAACTAAGTAATATTTTTTTAATTAAAGTAAGACATTAGAATTTCCTGTACTGATTTTTACTTCAGCAGTCTTATTGTTTAATGAACCCCAAATGCTGGCATAGTGCAGCAATTAAGGCAACGTGTTAATACCTTAGTAAATATCTTAGCGCCACAGCTTTGATATGACATGAATATCACTCTTTCCCCTCACTAGAAAATATTAATACAAAGTGTAGAAACAAGTCATATTCAGTGTTCAGTTCAAATCCCAAATCTGTCCACTAATTTATAGAAAACAGAAAAAAAAAAAAAAAGCTTATGATCTTATAATGGTATTATTTACATATTACATGTTTCTGCTTTTGATATTTGAATCCAAAACATTTTGGTTAGCCTAGGACTGGTCAACCTGAGCCACAAGAATGTATCCCATCATTGCTTTTGTCCTCATCATTTTCCTTTCAGGAATTTGGTATATTTCTGGATTTCTTCTTGTCCTGACATTACACAAGGCTGACAATACTGTCCACATTGCCATCTCCCCACATGACAGCTGGTGATTAGAACAGTTTCAAACAGAAATTAAAGTCCCCCATTGGATGTCCTACACTAGGTGCCACCTTCACATTATTAAAACATTAATCATAGTAGAGCCTTCATGGTGTTCAGGGAGCTGCTGAACTAAATGAAGCAAAACAAACCTCTTTGTCAAGCCACTACGCTTATTTTGGGAGTTTCCTTCTGTTTCTCAGATGTTACTCAGTTCTTCAATACAATTTAAAATGTTTTCCTTATTACATTATGCAGTGTTTAAACCCATCCTTCCATAGTAATGCTGGTAATATTTACTTTAAAAAACCCCACCTCCATCAGAACTTATCAGCTATTGTACATCAGTTCTGTTTAAAAGATTTTAACATTTTAACATGAAACATCTCCCTGACCTTTTCAGCAAATGTTCTCTTACTGCTTTCTCCCTCTTCAGATCTATGAATATTGCTGATTCTCCACATTTTCACCCAGTATGGACTCTAGTTTGCTCCTGTGACAGGCCCCTCCTGGTTGGATGTAGAGAGCAGCAGCTTCATAAAATGAGAAAGGCTTTTGAATGCAAGCCTCTTGCTCAGTGGAAAACTGCTCTAATCGTTTAGCAGCTATTGATAAAAAGTATGACTGACGCTACCCTGTATTTTTAAATGACAGCAATAATGGCAACTACGTCCTCCGCTAATCTGAATATTGCTGGGTTGTATAAAATGTGGCATGAACATACAACAGATTGAGCTTCACAAAAAATGCAGCTGGGAGAGAGGCATAACAAGTGGATCACACACAAGCTGCTGTGTCAGACACTCTGTTTCTCAGATCAAGCAACCTGGACATGTACTCCATAAGAATTATAAATACCTAGGGAATTAAAAAGATTAAAGTATTGATGTGTATGGGTGTTCTGAAGACTAAGCTGTGAGGCAGACTTTGAGCTAGCCTTATGTGTCACTTGGACACATGCATGTAAGTAATCCTTTAGACATCAATAGCCTTTGTATCCGTCCCAAAATTTGATTTTTGAGGGGTCTTGAGCTTCTAGGAAATATTACTTTGAAAACCCTACTCTATGGTGTCACTCATTGTATTTCATGGCATTTTTGTATTCTATTTAAGCATTATTTTATTTTTCCAAACTTTAAAAGGGTGGTGATTGTAAGGAGTGTTTAGCTGGAGAACAGTTGAAGGACAGTTACATTTAGATCTTAAATCTTGCTTATGAGGCAAGATAAAGCTTTAAAGAAGAGAAATAAATCCAAAAAAAAGGCAATAAAAGGTAATCTAATTAGAGACCTGGCAAGAAAAGTATGGTTTTTATAGCATCATCCTTTGATAAGTACTCTTTCACCTTTCTGTGCATGGGAGGTTGCCAGTTTTACCTCCAAGAATTTCTTGGCATCGCTGAGCAAAAAAAGTCACACTTTTAATGTAGACCAAGGCTGAAGGAAGTTTAGCAGGATTAAGTATTAGCACATCAAAACTGCTTGGAGTATATTTCTTCCTTTCATAAAGCAAATTAATGCAGGTAGTAATTAAAGAAACAGGTATATTGAAACAGAGCACATCATACATCAAACCCCATTGCAAATCTTGGGGAATATGCTTTTACAATAATATATGACTTGACCTTCAGCTCCAAATATCCATTAGACATTTCTAGCTGCCATTCATTCCAAATTAGTAAAGTATACAAAACGATTTACTCCTGTGAATTGACATGTTCTGCATCATCACCAAAAACATATGTCTATCTTATAAAGTACCAAATCCTCTTTCCCTTGATAATGATTCTTTGCACTTACAATGTACTTTATCTTTTCAAAGAGATCCACAAAGAACTATGCAGTGCCACCTCTCTAAATAGAGGAAAAAAGTTAATTTTCACTTGGGAGATACTGTACATACAAATTGGACAGGACAGGCAGCTAGGTTCTAGTAGTGGAAGCTAGTTGTTTCTTACACTATTTTTTAGACCTTCTTATAGTATATGACCTAGGGAGTTTGTGCGGGTATTATGAACTATGAAAACCATTCAGAGCAATTGCTGATAGGTATATGGCTTGTGGGGAACGAAGTCATCCCCTTCACTGCACCACTGTTTGCCTCACTGGGTTGTTTAGAAGGAAACAAATGTACCAAGTGTACCAAGAGGTGAAACAATTTCCTTAAGAAATTCAGTCGTTAAGTTTTGAGTGTCCCAAATGAAAGTGTACACACTGTACTGGATTCAAGACTGTTGTGACTTCAATATTGTTAATATATAGACTAACTGGATTAAATCACCTTAACTAACTGGATTAAATTCAGTCATAGCTCCCAAATGTTTGTATAAAAACATTCCCATAAGGAAGACAAAGCCACCACTAGATAGGTGTGGGATCTAGGAAACAATACAGAGTGGTAGCTATGAAGAATTATGCAAAGAACAGACTGACATTTGTCCATCCCAGCTTTACAGGATATTATAAAAATATGAATCAAAATTCACCTTTCATGGCACATGAATTTTCTTACAAAATCAGTCAATCAATAAGCAAAGCTAATTCTTCCAGGAGAGAAACAAAATCATGAACCCGTCCAAATAACTTTGCTCCCAGGAATGTGAAGCTAACATTTTTCTCCCTCTTTAATCTCCAGTCCATACATAGAAACTACTGTGACTTACCCACTAATGTTGGAGTTTAGCCTTAGACTTTTTTGTTTAGGATAGTCACCATTTAATTACATTTTTCTTAAAGAAACACACAAACATTATCTATAGTTTGTATCATTGCTAGCTTGGACTCTTATGTTCTGTGTGATTGAGTGATTACAGCTTTGTCAAACAATTCATGTACTGTCTGTATTTGTACTAGCTTTCTGCAATGGCACCTACGTATTTTTGCATCTATGTATTAAATTCTCACTGAAAATAGCTGTTGTTGTCACACAGTTAGCATAGCATAAAAAAGAGTATATTTCGCTAAAGCATAAACTGTTGCTGTGTAATCTTTTAATTATACAGCAAAAATATAAAGCACTAATAAAAGACAGCCAACTCATCTTCAAAGAATCAAGTAAATTGTATTGTTCAGTAAAAACAATTATCTTCAGATAAATATCGGTATATTATATTGGTAAAACATTTAAAATATAAGAAGCAAAACAATTCCCAATGTTTAGAATAAGACAGCAGCTGATCAAGCTAAATTCCAGTTCTAGATAATCACTACAAAATAGATTTGCTCAAGATGGTTCAGAACACATGACCATTTCAATGACTATAGCAAAAGTGTTATTGCTCTGTTTATTTGATGAAGGTGTCAGTCTTGATCAATAAGGACTGTAGGGCTTAAGTAAATACTTGTCAATGAAAATGTCCTTCTGGATCATTATCTCTGTAGAACAAGTACTTCATGTCTCCATAGCACAAGAGCAAAAATGTATATCTGTGGAAAGAACAGGGTGAGAGTAGAAGACATTGCCATTAATTACTTTTGAACAGCAGTGGAAGTGCTTCAAGGTTGTTTGCTGCCTGCAGACTTGTTACTTTCTTCATGCAGTGTGTCACAAAAAAGAGATTTCTGGAGCAATACCAGCACTCAAACAAAAAATCAATATGATGTATGACTCTAATCTCTGCTTTGCAGATGTTAATGCCCTGTTTTTAACAGTAAGGAAAAAAAAAGATATTAAAACATCTAAAGAAGGCAAAGCTGGTCAGTTCATAGTGCAAAAGCAATAATATTGGTGTTATAGCAAAACTATTACATAACTTGGGCCGATGGAGTGTTTTGCCCAAAAAAAAAAAAAGAGTTGTAAATCTGAAAATCTCTACAAAGTCAAACCTTATGACGCTTCTGCACACAGTCCAAGGGTTGTGTCATATGTGATACTTTCAAAAGGCTGAATACAATAAAAGTGCCTTCCATAAATTGCTAGATGCAGTGTTACCCTCTGAGGTTATAATCTCAGGTTATGCTCATCAGAAGAAAGCTTGCACTAATAATGTCATGCTTCTGAACTCTGCTTTCTGTGTTTCTACTTGATGAGGCAGCCTTCAATTAAGCCTTAGAAACAAGCTGTAGATTGCTATCTTCTGGCACCTATTCTGCCCAGAAACCTCATTTCTGAGGAACCTTTGCTTTAATAAAAAGTCAAGCAGCAGTGTTTCAGGAAACAAAGCATGGCCTCCAAGACCTGGACTCTTGAACTCTGGCCAAACAGCCATGAGCATATAATTTTGCAGCTTCCTCTCCCTATATGAAGTGAGGATGACTACGTTCTTGAGTAGTTTCACTGTGTTTTCCCTACTGCACCCTGTGTGTGAAAATTATATCTCACTTAATTGATAAATAAATACATACATAAATGTTCAACAATGAAAATAATGTGGGCTTTTTAAATTTTGTTTTAGAATAAAAATATTTAGCCTCTTAATTTTTGTTAGCTATTTTAAACAAAATATGAAAATGTGCATATGCCAACAAGGACACATGCTGCATTGAAGAGATCCCATTCATGTTTTTTTAAATGTTATGAAATGGCAGCACAAAGATCAGTCTTCTGTGTTTAACTGGGTCAAGGACTTTACTGCTAAAAAGAAAATAAAATGCAAGGAATATAATAAGCACATAAAAAATGACAAATTACTATGATACTTACTTGAAATGAAAAATGACAGTCTACTAATATTCTTACTGAAGGAAAAGGTTAAAGGGGCAGTATAACACATGCATTAAGTAAGCAGGCAGAATGATGGAAAGCCTTTGTCCCTTCATTAGATGAATATAAAATTAGAAATCCGTCGAGTAAGAAGAAACAAATAAAATGCTATCTTCACAGGCTACCTCAGGCTTTTTTCTTTTTTCTTTCTTTCTTTCTTTTTTTTTTTTTTTTTTATACAGCCAGATTCAGCTTTTATAGGGTCTGAAATATATTTGTAGAAGTATAAACTGTGGGCAGGTGTTTGATTTACTTTTCATGTTGAATGAATCTTCACCATGGGACAAACTTTTCACCTACTCAACACAATTAGAAGTGTTACATCAAGGCAAACATTCACAGGATGGTCACATCTTCAAGCGTGTAAAATGCTGGAAGCTGAATTAGCTTTCTTTGCTTTGTACATTTTGGAAGTATTGTACATGCCTTAGACCTCTGTCTTAGTGTCATCCCAGAGGTGATTTAGCAAACAAACCACTTTACTGCTGAGACTGTAATTAAAAACTGCAAGCCAATGCCTGTAGAAATTGGACTTTGATAATTTTCTACTGACAAAGAATCAGTGTTCGCCAACTGATACTTTGAATTATCTATGTTTTCTACCAAATTATACTTTCATGTTCTTTAAAATACTGGACTACTCTCCACCAATGTGGCAGACACGTAAGCCTACCTCTGTTTCAGTGCGTACTTGCTAGAGTTGTTTTTAATCTTTTACTTGATAATAATCCTTGGTAATGTGAAATGGACCACATTCTGTGACCAGAACCTAGAGAATTACTAGATAGGATTTATCATAGATCTTTTATACTAATTCCTCATCTTTGTCTAGCTGATTTTCTTTATTTCTGCATTTAGCAACATCAAATACAGGGGAAAATAGGATTTTGATAGATTGAATAATATTGTAAGAAGCCAGTATGTTATCAGCAGAGCTTGAACAGGATGGAAAGGGAAGAAGGGAAGACATCTACAAAGTATTTACACATTAAATAAACCTTGCTACATGCATGTGCCTCCCACAATGAAACACATAGCACAGTGCCAAAAAATCACACATGCACACTGCATGTACAGGTAAAGCCTGACACTCGAGAATGAGGGCATTTTTGAATCCTTCACTGCATTGCTGTTACCCTGTAACATATTTCTACATTTTGATGTCCAGTCCTACTCTTGTTCAGGAGCTGTGAAAAGTATGTACGTGGAAACAGCTGGCAGAAAACAGAAAACTGTTGGGACACCAGAGACTGCATCCCAGTTGCACTATGAACTTCCTAAGAGAGCTTGTACAGCAGCGAAGGTCCACATTCAGCTTCACGTAATTTTGGGTTGCTGACTGAGGGGTTGTGTAGCTGATAGCTGCTGTTAGTGTCAGCAAGGAGAAACAGGAGCTCCCAGAGCACAGCACAAACCATCATCTAAAGACAGAGATTACAGCAGTTCTACTCTTAATGTAGCTCCCTTGGAAAAGATGTATCTATGCCCTAAAACTCAGGCACCACACTGGTAAGTTTTTGGGCATCTGGGTACCGCATCATGCTCAAAAGTTTTCAGCATAATGCAGAGGTTCTGTCAGAGAGTCACAAATGAATTAGTGGCTTCAGAGTGGAGATTCACAGCATCCCAAATGCTGAAAAAAAGAAGTGGGTAAAGCAGGGGACAGGAAACACTTCAAGACAGGGTTGTGACCTGAAAGAAATGAAACCTATCCCTTCTTTAACTCAAGCACACTTAACTGGACTGAAGAGGAGTTCCTCCTTCTTCCAGTACTGGAAACATCCTGAATCCTCCTGGAAAATTAGACAACTAGGTCTTACCTTATAAAAGTGAGGAAGACCTTTTTTTTTTTCTTTCAAAATATATCTGAAACAGAATACAGCAAGAGTAGCTGTCCTCTTGTATTTAATAGTTCAGCGATTACAATGCTCCACCAAGACATTAGGTGCTAGAAGTCACAGTTTCCATTTCCTGGAATGGGGATTTAAGTCCTCTTTTCCTGCCTTTCAAGAAAGTTCCTGAATCAACAGTATGGACTGTGCTGTTGGCAAAAAGGTTGGCAAGAATAGTTTGGCTTTTGTTATTGAAGCTCTTCCACATTCTGTGGAATAGTTAGATGTTTGGATGGAAAGAGGGAGACAAAGCTAGAACAAGAAATAATATTACTCTTTAGCCTAATGGACATACAACTCTCTTGGGACAGCAGAACTGTAGATCATGGTCTCCGCTCTTACATAAACAGTTATTGGAGCATGACACATTTCAGCCAGCAAAATCAAGAAGACAGCAGGACATTTTATTAGGGAGGAGAAAAAAAAAAATGTTTAATCTGTCAAAGTGGAATACATCTGGTCACTTTTGATCATATTTTCTGATGCTGTATTAATATAATCACACATTTAATGTGCGTGCATTTAAACTGTAATCTAATTAGATGTTGAAGGTATTCTGGTGCCACTCAGCAAAGATGCCAAAATATTGGTTTTGATTGCAATCAGAAGCTGCTGAGTTTACTGATACAGTGTTGTCATACCAAGCTTTCCTTCACCAAGGTCCCACCATCCTACAGTAAGCAGCAGGGGGGTACTAATCTTCTGCGCTAGCACTTCAATTTTCTCATTACAAAAATTGGCTTCATCTTCCTGGCTTAGGCAAACCCTGATCAGTGTCACTCAGACCTTGGGGGCCAGAAATTGGGAGCAGCAACAGCAGAAGAAGTGCCAGCTGCAACAGCAGATATTTTAGCAACAGCTGTCTGGTTTCATATGCTCCTCCTGGATATCAGTTTGAATGCTCCAGCTTAGCCAGCTTGAGGTGTTTGTCCCCACTATGTGTTACAGAGCCAAGTAAGAGTAGGATGCTCTTTAGAATGAAGCGACAAGCACTGTCATAACAGCTCAGCAGATTGTTAGCATCTTCATATATTCCTAAAAGCACTGAAAGAGTAATCAGAGTAACTATAAAAGAGTAATGATATAGGTACACAGTTATAAATGCAAATCATCTTAAAATCGTGCTTTGCATTTTTGCTGAGGCTTGTACACAGTGCATTTCACTATTTTTAAGTTTCATAGCATATCTGAGAGGAGAGCAAATTTCATTACCCCATTGTGACAATGAGAAAACCGAAACAGAGCAGTCCATCTTTCATGCAGTGTCAATGAGCAAGTAAATGCCACAATGGGAAACAGCAGCCAAGTCTCTTAACTTTGAGCTTCATGCTCTAACCATTGGTCTATTCAAGGGAGTGAATGGGTCATTTATTCCTGAACTACAGTTTCTACTTCAGTCTTCATATGCAGTTGCTGTGTAGCGAAGGAAATTAAAACATAGGAATTCCTATTAAATTCCTCCATCTGTGTATGTCTAGGAAGGTATAGGGCTCCCTTCACCCCGAACTATGAGTACTTATGCATAATAGTGACACTCCAGGTAATCAGCCAATGGGTTAGAAAATTATTTGAATTCCCTTGGCATCTCCTAGGTCTTCAAAATAGGATTTTAATTATCATGAATAATTAGTATTTCTGCTTTGGAATAAAAACTGAGAAACAGAAGATACATGGAAAAAAATATATATAAAATAAACCCCTTATTGATAAAGGAAAGAATCACAATAACGCTAATGGTTGTCTTGTAATGGCTGTTGGTTTTACCTATGCTTTGTTGCTCTTTAGATTCTGGTCTTGTTGAGTAAGAGCACTGGAAATTCTTACAGGTTTCACATGGTATCAACCCCAAATTTGTTAATTTTGGCAAGGCTTAATCTTGAAGTTTCAACTTGGTCTACTAACATGTCAAATGGAACATAAGTATGCATAGTAACCAATTTCACCTCTTCAGAAAAATGTTGTTTCTTTCTCTGAACCAAAGCTCTACAAATAACTGCCTTTATGTTCTGCAGGAACACAACATAACAGCTGAGTTCTAAAAATTGGAATAATGTATCTAATAAAATTTTCTACAATTTCTAGAGAGGTAAAATGTAATTACATGGCTTGGAATTTGTCCAAAGTCTAATATTAACACTCTCTTTTCATGAAGGCACCAAGAGTAGTGTTTCAGAATTTCAGTTTTATGTCCCCTTCCAAGCAGTTGACCCCAATAAATTATAATAATTAATTTAATGTCACTGATTCTTGAAGTTCATCTGTGCAACAGAGATTCTCTCAAATGGTCACCTGAAGATCTCTTCACCCCTCCCTGGGCTCATTTTCCTGGGAATATTCTCTTGAGACAGTCTTAAAAACAAGGAGTCACATGCAGGATTCAATGTTGAACGTGCCAAATTATATTCCTTTATGCTAGTAGTAAAGTACTTGTCATAGCATCACTACTTTCATCATTAACTTAGAAGTGTTCTAGCCAGAGTTCTTGCCTGGAATTGCTCCTGACATTTTTTAAAAAAAATAATAACAAACAAAAATGTTGAAGCTACAAGGAGCCATGGCAAAAAATGTCTGGCATTACGATTTGATGGAAAACAGGGAACGGAGGGACTTGTAGGACCGTTCTCCTTTATACTTTCTCACGATAGTAATGTTTAATGTGACTGTCATACAATGCTGACAGACATGGGTTTTTTTAAAAAAAAATTTTGCAAGTTTATTTTCCCACAATGCCTGATCACACACACATACACACAAAAGATGAGCAATCCTTTGAAGACAAGAACCAACTTTCTTCCCCCCTTTTTCATGTTACCTGTATTATATTTGCAACTGTGAAAGAAAAAGCAAAAGACAAATCGGAATCAACTTTCGATCTCCTGAAAGAGCATCTACTGAAAGAGGATCTACTGACACACCTCTGAAGAAAGCAAAGGGAGAAGGATATTTATTACACATCTTCTCATTTGGGTTAATGTTAATTTTAACTTTTCAGAAATGCTGTGGATCTAGAGGCCACTAGAAGAGAATTTCATGAGAAGCATGACAGTGTATTTAACCACTTATTCAAATTAAATAAAAAAATTGAAATACATTTTCTTTTCAAAAGTATCTTTAAATTCTGTCTCTATTAACAAAAAATGATTTCTAGGAATTCTGCTGTCCTGATAGTATTTTCAGAACACAAATCAAAGCCCATGTAGATAATAACTATGGATCTACATAAAGACACACAGCACACTTTCTGATTGACTGCCTTGAATTTTTCATTTTACTCTTTGCTGTTTAAGATATACAGACAAGGAAAGACATGGTAGTATATTGTCTTGGTGGTCAATCCCAGATTATTAAAGAGAACTTTAAAATAATTCACAGCTCACAAACAACACCTTTGCTGAAATATAGTCATATTAAAAGCTTCTCAAAGTACACTGAGTAACAATTTTGGTCTTTTAAAAAGCCTGTCTGATGATAATTCCTTGGCTAAAAATATGGCCCAGTGCTGCTTTTGAACAGTTTTTAATTATAGGATTTCTTCACAAACCAGAAGGTAGCATACAGCTCTCTGGAATCACTCAGGAACACTGACATCAAATTATTTTATCTTCTATATCACTAACTGGGTTTTCTTATGCTGCCTCGAGTTCATCTGAGGACCTCTTCAAATTCTAAGCCATCATCATCTTATTAACATGTGTGAAGTCATACCACTGCAGAGATGCTGAGTAGAAACAGAAAATAATTCTGCATAAAAATCCTAGAGATATGATCTACTGCCTATGCATTGCGGTGGAGTTCTTTACTGGACATGGTATTATCCTTTTCTGGAGCGTTGACAAATAAAATTACCCTTGCATATACACATCCAGAGCCATAAAAGTGTGTGCCTTGGCAACTGTATTATCACCCATTTAGTATCCAAGCTACAGCTTCCAAGTAGTCGTATTCTAAGTGACACTTTCCAAACCCACCAGTATTTTTCTTGTGCTGCACCAGAAAAAACTTCCCGTACACACTGGTAAACTCATCTTTGCCATGATGTACAAGAAAAACAATGACAATAATTAGATTTCTGACATGCTCAGAATACAGAATTATTGATGTGGGGAAAACCAAATCCTTTCCCTTATCCCGTTTTTTACTGTTTTCTACCTTCATTGAAAGCTATCTGAGGTAATAGGCCTGTAAGAAGGAGGAAGGGGGAGTATTCAAATAATGCAAATGGCGTATGACATGGCATTAAACCTGTATGATCAGGGGTCAGAGACGCTGTTCCAATACACCTGATCAATAACAATGCCTGAGACATCCCTAGTCTTCTCAGTGTACTTGTAACCACAAGCCTACGAAGCACTTTGCCTCCGTATATCCTCACTGGCTGAAACAACGACCTTATATCTCCTTCCTGAAATGACAATATTAATGGCACAAATATGAAAAATGTATTGGCTAATTTTGTGGAATTAGAAAACTTGCTTTCATGTGTGCCAGGAATGTTTACAGAGCTATTTCTCTCTTGCCCTCCCTGTTTGATGTGGCACTGTTGCCCAGCGGCGGTTGTGGTGTAGCTTACCATCAGGACCGGTTCAGCCAGAGCCACTCGGCCTCTTCTGTGCACCCGACCTGTTGTGACACAAAAGGCAATGCACCGTGCAGATGACCTAAAAAAGCAATACAAGGTTGTCTGGCAAAAAAACCTCACTCAGGAAAGGGAAAACATTAGGAAATCCCAGGACAGCTGGCAGATGGGAGGCAAGGACTTAGGCAGAACATTTCTTATGGGTCCACAACTGCATGTCTGTCAATTTGACACATGTACACTTAATGGCAAGCAAACCAGATTATAGCCAAACTCAGAAGAGCTGGTTAGGGTTAAAGTATGGGCTGCTAGTAGGAACTGACATGGTTTTCAGCTCTGGCCAAGTGATAACAATGTGTTTCAGAAGTGAATAATATCCTAGGGTTACTGTTGTCAGCTGAATTAATTTCTGTAAGTCAACTGAGCTTAGAAATGAGAACAGGCAGGGAAAGAAAATTTTACGGGAAAACTTTTCTCATTATTCTCTAGTCCAAATAAGAATAAGGAGATCATTTGACTATTTTGGCTTCTGTATGATTGTTTATTTAAAGAAACAGAACACTATTTAATTATGTATGTGAATACTTGGAACATATAATTACTACCCAGCAGGCAAACTCTGTTTCAGTTTGTTGGAATGCCAATGGGCTTTTATTAGTTCAGCCCATCATTCTGTTGTGAAATGGAAATGAAAAGTGGAAAATATGTTTTCCTTCTCTAGGGATCACTTCAGCTCCTTTTCCTCTTTATTTTATCAGACTTCTTGTTGCTATGGGGGTCTTGAAAGACTATTATTAAAACACCCTGCAGTCCTAAGGGAAGAAAAGCAAGCTGGTGCTGCAGATGGGAACAGTGTGAATGGAATATACTATAAGTACCAAAGAATTCCAATAAATTCAGTAAAATCTATGTGCTATTCTCTTTTATTTCCAAAGTTCAGTTGGAGTTTCCACCTTTTACCTTTCATTTTTTGTGAATACAAGGAAACTCATAGCAACATCCAAACATAAAACTACAAAAGTAAAAAACCAAGATAGCTATGCTGGCTCATCTTGGGTCTCCTTTTGCACAAAACAAGTTAAATCCAAGTTAACCTATTCCATACAGACATCCAACCTGCAGCTGGACTGGAATTAATATAAAATACTCATCATAGAAATGACATCTTCATAGCACTTTCAGAAAAAAAAAAAGCAAAAGATATAAGACACGCTTCCTTGCCAGTTAAGCACTAGCTTAATCTACAGGTTAAGCCTATTAAAAACTCACCTGAAAATAGTTTTTATGATAATTTCATCATCACATTCAAAAAAATGCTGGAAAATAAGTAAGTTAGTCATCGGGATCTTTTTTATAATAGGTCTTGCAAGAATGAAAACTTTGATAAAGGTAACACATAAGCTTTCTGGAACTTAATTGCAATTGATACCATAAGTAATTACCATATTTTTATTAACCTTTCTTTTCTTTAGATGTATGCAGTAGATTTTTAACATGGCCAAAGAATATCCATGCACACAGATTAAGATGATGATGTTAAACATCAGGTGAGCCACAGAATCTTCTAAAAATTGGGCAAAAGGCAAGTCAACTTATACAAGTGGAACACATCAGAAGAAGCCATTACCTGTATTTCAGAGACAGCATCTACATCAATAGAGAGTCAAAGATTATTTTGTAATGACCAAATGATTCCTGATCAACTTTAGACCTTCTAGTGACACACTTCTGAAGACTAGGAAAGAAAGCCACAGCATAAATTGGATTTTCTCTGGAACAGAAGGAGCATATTTTGTACTAGAAAGCCATATGAAAATTTTTCCAGCATTTCCTTTGATTTCAAAAGACATGATGGTTTGACAAATACTAACTCTATCTTGGAAATATTTCAATCCTCATTCATTGTTCTTAACCTCAGCTTTGGTACTGCATTCATTTCAACCTGTTTCATATCTTCATATATCCAGAGAGTGGACCTGCTTTCTCTTTATTTTTTACTGATTTTATTCTTTTTATTTCCTTTGATGAGCTTGGCAGCTAGTTTTAGTCTATCTTGATCTCCTGCTGAGAGGCTCTACCTGAAATACATTCACTGCCATCAGCTGAAGTCTGTTGAGTCCCTGTAACTGAGTTGAAAAAATGTTGTAGAAGTTTCTAGAATAATTATACAAACACATGAACATGTATATACCTAAGCACAGGATTTTTAAGGTTATCCATTATGCATCAACAGAGGCAGTACTGCTTTTAAACCTGTTCCTATCAAAAGCTTTTGCTTGCCTGCACGAAACACCACCTGTTGCTATAATTTCTATACGATACCATTCATGTAAACATACTGGCAAAATGAGTACCTGCTAAATGTGAAGACAGTGGCTACTAGGAAGCAAACGAAAGACACCTATAAAGGACCCTGGGCTTACCAAATTACATAAACACTCCTATAGAAGACAAAATTTTTTTTTACACTTCTTTTTCTACAAGCTTCCATTGATTCCATTTTTGAGAGCATTCAACTTGAAAGGCACAGTAAGTACAGCTTTGCAGCTCCTCTTCTAAAAATGCTTTTAATATAGGTGGCCATCAAGACTATGTGAATAAGGGAAGTTATGTTTTTGTAGTTGACCTAAAGGACTGGATGAAGAAAAGAAATAGTTTGTGTCTGGCCAGAATGAATGACCTGTCAGAACTTCTTTGTGATTTTGGTTTTTTGAGAGAAACACAGGCACAGGTGAAGAGATACTATAGTGGCTACACACCTACTTACTCCCAGCTCCATTAAAACTGAGGCTGGATATACCACTACAGCATTAGGTACAATACTTCCTATCCTACCCACAAGTCCATATACATTTTATTCATCATCTCCTGATATGGAATTATATTACAGATTTTATTACAAAGTACCTTATGCACACTTACAAGGGAGTTTGTTTCACTCTTCCCTGATCCACAGAGGCCTAAATTTTACATAGTAGTTTTTGGGTTTGATTTAATTGAAATACATAAATAGCTGCAAAATGTAGTAATCAACATATTACTCAGCTCCTTCCCAGAGGCAGTGTCCAGTTCTGAGGCTCTCTGTGGAGAAAAGCTCTTTCCTGGCTGACTGATAAGCACTGAACATGAAATCAGTCCATGAGAGTCACAAATGCAGTAATCTTGCCCCAGAGTCACATACATTATGTTCACAGTACCTGGCACTAAATGCATCAAAATGAACTGATTTCATTAACTTTCCTGGATCTAGATTGGAATGGATAAAATACTCTGAAGCCTTTATCATCAAAGAAATAATCTTGAAAGCTAATATTTGCATTAATCCTTCACAGTACCAATGTGTAGTGAAAGACTTGGGAGCTCCTTAACTTTATCATTAATTTGCCCATAACTAGATTAACATTTGTTCTAATGTAATTCTAGCATAGCTGAAGGGAAAACCTGAATGTGAAGCTGACACTTTGTGTTTTAAAAAAATGTTATTTAAAAAAGAAGGGGGGGAAGGGGAGGTGAGGATGGGGGTGTTAAAGTGCTGCTAGCACCAAAATTTGTATGTAACTCTATGCTGAGGCTGAAGAAAATCCAACAATGCTGAAAGGAAAGTATTCCAGAGATAACTGTAGAACAGTAGGAAGTCTGGACAAAGTATTACACCCATTATTATCTTACCATTGTTAAAAAGTTTGACAGTAAGGTAGAATTAAAAAGAAATAGAAGTATAGAATGTTAACATTCAAATCTGAATTGATAATAAAGGTCAACTCTCTCTGGGTAACATGAATCTGATTCCACTAAAGCTGTTTCAACTCAACAGTTGTAAAGTTTAAACTGTTTTCTAAACTGAAAAACAATCAGTTTAAACTGTTTCAACTAAACAGTTTCAACAGTTTAAACGTGGTTTCAACAGTTGTTTTTTAACTGCCATAAAATATCTCCTTTTTCAAATCTTACATGGATATTAGGCTGAGTACGGATTGCAAGTTGTGCTAAAAGAGTGGACTCTTTCAGGACTGTGGCTACTAACATAAACACAAGAAAAGTAACACTTCTTGTTAATGCATCAGGACCTCTTCTAGTGCAGGGATATTGTAGTTGGCAACCCTATCAAGGGAATTCACTAACCTCCATAAACTTATGAGGAAAATATTCAGATGAAGGAAGCACTATTTTATATCCATATATTAAGCCATTGCTACTTTTTCTTAGCATTAATGAATTAAAATAAAAGTTTTAAAAGTTAAATTATAAGCTTCATGACATCCCAAATTTCAAAACTAAGACAAAAAGAATGATATGAGTTTAAGGAGACCCTTAAAGATACAAATCTATCTATAGTGGCAATAACAGATCACAGGTACTTAATTTAGAACTGGAGTTGGGCAAAGTCTTTCAATATCCATCTGGCAGAAGAGTCTGTGATTTCAAAAGCTACTCTGCCTGTCTCTTTGTGATGTAACTAACATCTTACAAATTTTTTTCAGCAGAAAAGAGAAATAGATATAAACAGCTTACACACTGGTGCTTACAGCACATCTTTGAAGTGACAGATGGACAAGTTCATGTTTCTAGAAATTGAACCCAAATTTCATATGAATACACTGTCCAGTACAGTAATGATAATACTGATATGACTTTTCTTATATAAGAAAATATCCTAAAGGCAATTTCCTCACAATTAAGCTTGTCTGCCATCACGTAACACATTTTGTTGAAAATTCCTAACATGTACTTCTCAAATAATGTTAAATTTTCCTTGAACTGATTAAGAGAGGTTAACATATTAGCCAGACTTCTCATTCAAAAAAATCCACTATTTTAGAAGCTGCTTCCATTATGATTTCAAAGAAAATCCTGAAACTTTAAACATTTTCATTAAAATTATGTCAATATGTATAAAATAACAGTTTAGACACTGCAGCTCAATTCAGTTGTATTTATGTTAGGATACTGTAGAATTGAAAAGAAATTAAACCAATAAAACTAAAATATTTTTCATTAAAATGGAAAATTTCAACAATACTGAAACAAGTCAAACAATACATTTTGAAGATTCAAATTATAATTTTAGTTTTAATTTTTCTGTGGAATATTTTTATACAGTAAAATATAGTTTTATTAAAAAAAAAAGAGAGACAGAAACCTATGCCAATTTTTGAGAATTATCAAGTTTTTCTCATGATTTGAAACCATGTATGGCACCTTACAAATGTTATGGGAGCAATATCCCAACTCAGAGAATTTACAGTCAGTATTTATCATGAGATGCAATGAGAGGAAAGTACAAAGGAGACTTGCTAGATGTCTGTGTATTGTCATTAGACACCTACATTTTTTTGATTTTTCACTAATGCTTTAAAATAGTCTTCTTATATCTGTCTATTTTTATTTCATCCTTGCACTTTTCCCTGTTAATATAGGTAAGATAATGATGAGTGTTCTTGGGAGACAGTAATTGCTCTTTGCTGGGTAGGTTTGGTGACATCGCAAGAAACATGTGTGTGAGAAGTCAAAAGGACTAACATAATCTGAAGATGAGAAGTTTTGAAGCAGAAAGTCAGAAAGGAAGGCAAAGGACCCATAAAGCCGGGGATCAGAAAACAAAGATAAGAAATTCATTGTCATGTGTTGCACAACCGGTGATCAAACAAAGCGAACAAGATGAAATTATAAAATTATCAGAGGCCTCTACTATTTAGTTTATTAAAAAATTTTTAAATAAAACAGTTTTAAATAATTCTTATGATCCTGTAGGATGTATGGTCTTAATTTCATTTGAATTTAATGCTACAGTTATTTGGTTTTCTAATAGGTAACACAAAGTGGAGACTGTTTAGTGTGCCTTCATGCTAATACAGAAGCTTTTCATTATTCCACTTTTCTCCTGCCTAGCACAATAAAGGAATTTTATTTTTAAAAAGTTTATTTCTATGGATAATGAGTAGAATAAAGTCTTTAGCCCCTCAGTAAGCAGCTGTCGTGGTTTAACCCTGGCTGGACACCAGGGGCCCACCAAAGCCTCTCTATCACTCCCCTCTAACCAGACAGAGGAGAGAAAAAGTAAATCAAAAGGGCTCGTGGGTTGAGATAAAGACAGGGAGAGATCATTTTATCAGTTACCATCATGGGCAAAACAGACTCCACTTGAAAGAAATAATTAATTTATTATCAATCAATCAAAATCAGAGAAGGAGAGGAGAAAAACTGCTAGATCTTAAAAACCTTTCCCCCCACCCTTCCCTTCTTTCTGGGCTCAACTTCACTCCCAGCTCCTCTACACACTCCCCCCAGCGGCGCAGGGGGATGGGAATGGGGGTTGAGGTCAGTTCATCACGCGTTGTCTCTGCTGCTGCTTCTTCCTAGGGAGAGGACTCTTCCCCTGCTCCAATGTGGGGTCCCACTCACGGGAGACAGTCCTCCACGAACTTCTCCAACGTGAGTCCTTCCCATGGGCTACAGTTCTTCACAAACTGCTCCAGCATGGGCCAATAATTTCCACGGGGTGCAGTCCCTCAGGAGCAGACTGCTCCAGCATTGGGTCCCCTGCGGGGTCACAAGTTCTGCCGGCAAACCTGCTTCAGCGTGGGCTCCTCCCCCCACGGGTCCGCAATGGCTTGCCAGGAACCTGATCTGGCACAGGCTTCCCACGGGATCACAGCCTCCTCCCTTCAGGCACCCACCCGCTCCGGCGTGGGGTCCTCCATGGGCTACAGGTGGAGATCTGCTCCACTGTGGACCTTCATGGGCTGCAGGGGGACAGCCTGCCCCATCATGGTCTTCACCACGGGCTGCAGGGGAATCTCTGCTCCGGTGCCTGGAGCACCTCCTCCCCCTCCTTCTTCACTGACCTTGGTGTCTGCAGGGCTGTTTTCTCTCGCATCCTCTCACTTCTCTTCTCTCTCTGGCTACTGACCCGCAGACTTTTTTTTTTTCCTTCTTAAATATGTTATCACAGAGGTGCTTCCACTGTTGCTGATTGGCTTGGCCTTGGCCAGCAGCGGATACAGGGAATACTTCTAGCAGTTTCTCACAGAAGCCACCCCTGTAGCCCCCCCACTACCAAGACCTTGCCACAGAAACCAAATACAGCAGCTCAACTACTACTTAAATTCTGCTACTATGCTTCAGAAGTGCTGTTGTCTCTTTGCCTCGTTGTCCGAATCTTACAGGTAAGTACATAAAACTTCTAAGAACTGCATGAAAATCCCTGTTGGGAAATATAAAGTTCTTCATGCTAAAACTTTGGAAATGAACACTTAAAATGTCTCAGGCTGTTGGCCGCCTTTATCAATGCCCTAAATATCAATTTGAATGGATTTATGTCTATCATTTGAATCATTACCAGTCTCAGTAGTACTGTATTTATGAGTTAGTTGCACTGCATTATAACTGCTGCCTAATAAAAAATGACACTCATTAACACAGATGTGAAAAAGAAAAATCAACATTTTTCTTTTTTTTTTTTGCCACCTTTTTGTTAAGGAAAGGAGAAAGGTAACCCATTTTGTCCTTTTTTTTTTAATAAATTTTTTATTTTTTACATTTCAGTACCTTACTGTGACAGCTGTTGGTTTCACATAACCATTAAAATCTGTGTATCTATTCTTTGTTTCTTCCAATTTTGCTATAACTAAATTTCATTAACACTTTAGGAAATGTGAACATTTTCCTTCCATCTGCTATATGGCTTTTAAAACCCATTTACTTTGATTTAACAAATCTGGAAACAGCTGGCAAAAATGTATTTTTATTAAGTTTCTCAGATTCATATTTACAAGATATGTGACTTTTGCAGTCTTTCTTAAGGTCTGTAATTGGTTTTTATTTCTCAACTGTACAATTTCTTTCTAAATGCTAATCAACCAGGTGGTCAGATGTTTAGTTATCATTCTGCACATTAACCAGTTTAATGTGTCTCAGTGTAAATGTCTAGGGCTGATGATTCAAATCATGTGCTTAAAAACTATAGGAATGGTTATTTTGTTTTCAGCCATTACCTTATTTTTCTTTTTAATTCTGAAGTTGATTGTGATGATTAAGTAACATAAAAAAGAACATGAAAAACAGGTTCCCTGCACTGGGTGCCTGTATACAAAAGTGATGGTATTTTGTAGGCTCTGGTCTGCCATCAAAGTAAAAGGCTGGGGGATAGAGACTGTTTTATGCCCTTCTCATTAGCTCTTTCTGTTTAGTTTTGGATGTAAAAGCCTAAATACACTACTCTCATTCACCCTTAATTTTCTTCAACAGGAGGCATTCTGCAACCAGCAAAACCCACCAATTCATTTCTACAGTGACAAGTCTGGGATTCTGGTCTTTCAGAGCTGCAGAAGATATGTCCATATGTGTGAATCTATGGACACAGAAAAAATGGTGCTTTTGAGACATATTCTTTGATCTGTTAAAGAGGGGTAACCTAGCCAGGGCAAAATGTGATGTTCTGAAATCAGATTCTCAACAAAATAATGCCGAAAAAAAAAAACAATCCAAAAAAATTTAATGTCACTTGCCCACCAAGCTGCATTCAGCTGTAGTAAAACAGCATCACTGAGATGCTTTGTATCAAGCCATACATGATGGGGGGTTTCAGCTCCATGAAGTTATTTCAAGTTGTCATTTTGAGAACATGCAATGAGGAGTAGATTTCTACAGAGCAGTGCCAGGATCTGAGATACCAAAGATAAGGCTTGATTCAGCATTACTAAAAAATATTTCATCCGTGCTTTGTTTAGATCATTCACATTTGTAAATAAGGGCTCTAAGTGTTATGTGTATTTTTCCATGACTGAACACATAAAATAAGTTTCTGTTACCTTCTTAACAACCTTAATTTGTCATCAGTTTCAAGAGATAATTAAGTTCCAGGGAAAAAATAAAACTATAAGCATTATCATTTGAATAAGCGCACATAAATCAGAAAATTGTCATAATATTGTGGCAGTGGTGTATGCATTATCTTCATGCTCAATCTATTCCCATAGGTTCTTTCATTATCTCCAGTAGATACCATTGGCATGAACAGAGTCAAAGACTTCCAACACATTTGGGAATCCAGACAGTACAGATAAATCTTCACTGACTTTCTGCCGATGAGGTTAGCTTCTTTGAAATGAGGGAAATATCTGTGTTCCAAAACAGCCTCTGAAAAATGTCACTAGACACATTGGCACAGAAGGTTGGCTAACTCGAGTGATGTTTCCAAACAAAAGATTGAAAGACTGAGTAATACCAGTTTTATATGACATTTTGCAATATTTCTAAATAGTATACTGATAAATAAGTACAACTTTAGCCATTGGAAAAGTTCCACATAGACACTAAAAGCTCCCTTTGCTTCACTGAACTTGCACCCTCAGATTCTAATAGACTTTTCAGATAATAAGACTAAACTCTGTTGAGACACTATTTGGGGTTTATATGACCTATACAGTGTTGTTCTACCATATTTATTTTCAAATTATGCATACACGCTGTTCATATCCCACCAGAATAAGGCCTTAAGTCACTAAACAATAACATTCAGACAGTCAACACAAAATGCTAAACATTCACGGTCACATCTGTCAACTCATATCCTTACTTTTTTTATGTAAATATTTCTGATACTCTGAAATGTAGCAGTTAGAATTTAACTAATGTAAAGCTGTATGGTGTAGATTTTTAATAAGTTAAATTATTAATACTGTAGTTTTTATTGATACAATTGTTGTGGTTTAACCCGGCTGGCAACTAAGCACCACGCAGCCGCTCGCTCACTCCCCCCCCTCCCTCAGTGGGATGGGGGAGAGAATCGGAGAAAAGGAAAAAAAAGTAAGACCCGTGGGTTGAGATAGAGACAGTTTAATAAGAGAGAATAATAACGATAATGATAATAATAATAATAATAATGGTAAGAAAATATACAGAATATATAAAACAAGTGATGCACAATGCAATTGCTCACCACCCGCTGACCGATGCCCAGCCCGTCCCGAGCAGCGATCACTCCCCCCGAGCCGTGATCACACAGCCCGAGCTGCGACTACTCTGCCCGCGACCGACCGATCGACTAACCCCCCCCCGAGCATGACGTTATATGGTATGGAATAGCTCTTTGGACAGTTTGGGTCCTAGCTGTGCTGTACTCCCAGCTTGTTATGCACCTGGCCGAGCAGGAGAAGCTCAAAAAGTCCTTGAGCAGTCTGAGCACTACTTGGCAACAACTAAAAACATCAGTGTGTTATCAACATTCTTCTAGTACTAAATCCAAAGCACAGCAGTATGCTAGCTTCTGTGAAGAAAATTAACTCTATCCCAGACGAAACCAGGACAACAATGAACTAAAAATACATTTGTCATTAAAAGCTTCATGGAACAGCTTGGCTATATTTACCTATATCAGTTAGTTGTTGACTAAATGTTGACTAATGGCTGAAAAAAGGGTTATGTGCATTTCACTGTGCTGTTGCCAGTAAGGCACATAGCTTAGCCCTGTGGGGTATAAAAGAAGCCACAGTGACAGAGAATGTAAAACCAGCTTGGCCAGTAGCAGTTTAAAAGCATAGCTTTAACTGTGCATGTTTTCATACATGCTATCTAGATAACATGGGATATCTCTGTTAATAACAAGGAAGGATAGGAAAGAGATGACTATGTGATGGGGTATATTTAGAATACTTTAAAAGTTGTACTTAATTACACTAATAATTTCATACTATCAGCTCTAAATTTTATGCTGGCTTTACATACGTGACAGAAGCCCAGCTGAGGATAGCAGAAGAGCATATGAAACAAACTTTGTCAGATTTCTTAAAAAAAAACCTTTTGTTCAAGTTTCTGAATACAAGTCCTGAGGAGAGCAGAGAGAGAGAAATAATCAGACACAGTCACACACCTCACAGCTTCTCATTCAGGCTCCCCTCCCCTCCACAAGCTTCTTCTACTCCCCTGAAAAAGCAGGAGTAGCAGGCAGAAGTGTGTGATCAGACACTGCTCGCCTCCACCCAATGCAGACCAGCAGTGGTGCTCCTTTCCACCACCTGCTTCAGCACAAAGGAAGGCATACCACTGAGGGAAAAAGTACCCCATCAATTTAAGAAGTACCCAGGTACATGTGTCAGAGCTTGAAGGTGCTCTTAAACCATAATATACCCAATGATAGTCCAGGTAAGTGAACAAAATGTGGGATTACCTGAGTAGCAGTTCTTAAAGAATATCACACCTTCCTTTTTCTCTGCCTTTAACAATACAAAAGTTGTTTATACTTAATGCAAGGATTCAAACCATGGTCCCAAGCATCTTAGCCTCTCTTAATATCTATTCTATCTTCCTGCATGCTTTTATTAAGCTCCCTAATTTGTTCCAAGTTCTTGTCCTCGGCTCCCCTTTCATACCATTCAGTTGAAAGCTGGACCAAAGGATGGACCAAGATGACTGGGCAAGGCAGAAGCAGGGAAAATATTGACTGTGATTGTTCTGGTATCACTGGTATCTTCTACTAGATACTCAAGTGCCTTACTTTTTGACGTGATTCTCTTAGACACAAATCCAAAACAGCAGAAGACTTCAGAAAGTAAAGAACAAGACTGATGTGGTGCAGTAACATTTGCTCAAATTTCACAGATCAAAGAAAACTTCTTTGGAAAGTAACTGGCACCATTATGCATTGCTCTTGTCACAAGTTGAAGCCCACACAAAAGCAGATAAGTGAAACCTAAACTACCTCTTTCCAGTTCTGACTAAATTAAACCTATATACACTGGAAAACAAGGAAGGAAACAAATGAACTTTTCTGTATAAGTGTTGTCAGCTTCAAAGGTTCAGAAAAGACACCAAAGGCTGATAAAAATTCCAGTGACAACCCTAGATATGGACAAAGTCAAAGAAATATGGGCAGTATCCCTATTTCCTTAGATATGAAGAACAATTATATTGGTGGCTTCTGCCAACGATCTAATACAGAAATAGAGAATACATAGAGAAAACAGAAGCCCTCAGATGTGCAGGAGGAACTCGCTCCCACCAGGGACTTCCAGCAGCAATTCAGGGCTGAACCTGAGATGGAAGCATGTGTGTAGAGATTAGACCACCAGCCTGGATTTGGGCACACTGAGCAGTCGGAGTGAGTGTCCAGTTCCCCTGGCTCCCTGCTGTTCATCTAAATAGGGCTGGGAGACTGAGCCTTGAGAGGTGGACCTGGGAGGGCTGCAAGTGTTGCAGAACAAAAATCACTTTCATCCACTAGTCCTATCCTAACTTGGTTTTATGTGTTATGTCAGTGAGTGGTGCAGTGCTGGTCTTTCAGCTATTCCACTCTAAATTCTTCAGTTAGACACCTACCTGGTGCCCTAGATCTTGCCATTAGGAGATTAAGGAGTGTCAAGGAGACCCTTAAAGATGTAGGTTTCACCAAGATTGCTCTCCCTCTTACTACTCTACTGCATAGTCAGTGACTTAGATGGCAGGTGGAGGACATAGGAATCATCTTATGCCATATGGTATTTTTTCTTGTGTAAGATGAACACATCAATGGTATTTTAAACATTCTCCCTTTCACTCACAACCAACACAAGCTACACAGTGATATAAAACCCAAAGGAGGTTTCTGGCATCCCTGAAGGTATGCATGTGTCTCTTCCTTTGATCAGACATAGTCATCAGGCAGAATAGCTCATCCCATTCTCCAAGATGAATTGTAATTGTTCTGTCAGGCTTGTGAGGCATCCCCACTTAATTCCTCAGTGCTACTGAACACAACCTCATGCAGTGAATGCATTTATGAATAGGTTATTTTTGGGGGGTTGAGTTTCTAAAATAAAACATAAATTTAGATACTAAATATGGGGCTTGGTCTTATTGCAATGGAAAGAGGGTGGATTTTTCAGGCCTGACAATGAAATTGTAAAAACCAAAAAAACCTCCAGCAAACCCCACTCTAAAAAAATAAATAAAAAATAAACTGCATTGTTTTAAAGTCTGTACCGTGATCTTTGTGTACACTGTCAATGTTAGTCTCTCACAGCAGAGAGTTAGCTTTACAGAGCCATGAGACAAAACCAGCAGTCTCTGAGGCAGCAAAAGATATAGCAATGTTCAGATGCTCTCAGAATACTGGGAACTCCAGGAGCCAGAAGGCAGAAGCTTTCTATAAAGCTGTCCAAGAGAACAAATGCAGGGCCTTGGAGCATAATTAAGCAAATAACTACTTCTGTTTGATGCTCCTCACCAAAGAATGTGTTATGTCCTATGAATTCAAAACATGCAATTAAACAAAACACATTCCCCCTTCTCCTGTTCCCCAAATAAAGTAATCCAAAGATGATCACTTTGAATTGCTGGTTGTATTAGCTAGCACAGCCATCTAATATTCAGCTGGGAGCCTGTCTGAGCTCAAATGCTTTAAGCTGCACTCCAAAAGTCAACAAACATAAGAAAAAAAATACTGCTTCAAAACTACTATATACATGATTATGAATATTTCCCTGGCAGTTATTTAAACAAGATTATACATCAAACCACCTTCTACTCCATATTTTTATGCTTCCAACTAAAAATAAAGGACAAACACAGCATTAAGTTGAGTATTGGCTGCATTGTAGAGATCTAATATGCATTGCTTGTGGAATATGCATAAAATGGGACCAAACAATGCCTTCACCTTAACTTTGTTAACTTAAAAGCAAAGGGGACAGATGTTTACAAATTGGTATTATCCTCCTGTGTTTAAATCATTTGAGTATAAGGGCTGCACATTATTAAATATTCAGCATTAGACTCAAATTAGTTTCCTTATTCTTGCTGCTCAAGGTTGCACAATACTGCATGAATGGAAGATGTATATTAGTTCCACTCCTGATATAAAAAATAGGGAGAATGTTTAAAATATCACTGATGTGCTTGTTTTGCACAAGATAAAAAAATATTATTCATATATTGTCATAACTTCATTTGCCAAAAAGTGCATGTAGCCTTCTTAAATTAATATTTTAAAGAAAGTATAAAGTATGAAAACTTTCAGAGTCACAATTTCAAATGTACCTGACCAATGTATCTGTATAAAAATGTAAATTTCATTAAAAATACATAAACACTAATTTATACAATAGTCATGCTCCAAAAGGTCCCCCAATGTAGAAAATTGGAAGACCAGTCATTCAGGGGTGAGAGATGGAGATCAACCTTGGAAACATACCTATTGTAAGTTTCTAGGTAAAAACCAAGCCAAACCCTTCTTAAGAGTGTGTTCATGCATTTTCACAGATATAACAGATGTGTTCACTGAAAGAAGAGAATTCAACCCATACTGTGTATTCACTGAAGCAAGTTTGTAAATGGAAATTGTAGTTTTAGAACAGGAAAAGCACTTTTAGTAGGTTCAAGCTGAAGAGAGAGAACATTCTGGTGATTAAAATGATTGTGTGTCACTGTTTTTTTTGCTCCCTTTTCCATAACACACTTAATGGTACATAAAAACAGGCAATATTTTAAACAAAACTGAATAAACTTAGCTTTTTTCCTAAACTAGAAAACGCATGTCTTAGTGGTGGATGTAAATGAGAGTGCTGACTATTTTAGACTTCCTCAAGTATTTTGCAAGAAAGGACATGTTTTCTGTACACAGCTGTTAATAAACAACCTACTCACAAATCTGTTGGTTTACTTTTGCTTTTCCTCCTTTGCTCAGTGGCATAAAACCATACCAGAAATGTATAGCTTAAGTGTCTTCTTAAAATTAACTATGGTATTCACTTCCTCTGAATGCTACAATGCAAAAGCTGTTTAGCTTACCAAATCATGTGTAATTTTAATTACAACGATCAAGCAGAAGAATTCTGAACCACCTTCTAAAATTATACTCAGTCACTAAAATAGTACTCCAGGTAAAATATATTTTTCCTTTCACTTCATCATAAGGCAGAGGACCGTATGCTTGTTATTGGGTTGGTGAATTCTTAAGACATCTTTGCAAGGAAGATGAACATTTTAACGCTCTGTCAATGACTATATGTTCTTTACAGTGGTGCATAAGAAGCACTATGAAGATCAAGATTCTATTACCTTAGGAACTGTACAAACAAACATTAAGAGAAATGTCTATAGGATAAAAAGCTAAACAAAGAGGAGGGACACAGGTAGACTATGTGATCTCTAGCAGATCAGCAGAGTAGGTTGCTGGCAGAGATGTGGATGGAACGCCGGTAATTCCAGTTTATGGCCAGACGTGCTGGAGTGATGTTAGCTAAACTTCTACATAACAAAAGCTTTGTGAGTATACAGCACCTCAGTGAAAAATCCTAACTAAGCATCAACCTCATTGTCATTTTGTACAGCTTCCAATGGCACTGCTCCTCTGTAGTTACCAACTGATGGCAGTGCATCAGACAGTTTTCTACATTTGGGACCTTCTTGCAGGCAGCTTCAGCATGCAAACCAAAAATGTAAACTGTGTGATACTTCAGTGAAATTGGTTTGTTGGATTCTCTATAGGCTATCAAAAGTTTGAGTGATCCTTTTCTGTGAAACGATGCCATTCCTTGGTAGAACTGAGATAAAGTGGATTGAATTTCTAAACTAGTGTTTCTTCTTTGTCTCTGACAGGAGGCAAACCCTGTGTTTTCTAATCTAGGGGATATGCACACCAATGAATAAAATGTTCTTTCTTATCAAGAGCAAGACAGGAAAGATTATGTTATATAGACCCCTATGGCAAATTATTGACCTCAGCCTACATACACTGCATTTGCAATAATCAGTTCTGCTGCATCTAATGAACACTCCTGGTAAAAAACAGAAACTGACCATAAGCATCTTTTTTGACCTACTGCTGATTCAAAGTCAAATAGATTTACTTAAATTGTCTGTTTCTGGTGGCATTTACAATACAACCTAGCTGGTTATCACCTTTCACTTGAGATTAATCACCTAAAGTAGAAAGGTTGACACTTTAAGTTAAATGTTGTTCACAACATAATGTATTTCATGCTATCTCGTGATCAATAAAAATAATGTATTGAGACCTCATCAGTCATTATTGTATTACATAATAAAAAAAGAGACTTCATATTCAGTAAGCTAGGTAGCATACAATATTTTTCAAATGAGAAACAAGTAGTGCTCAAAATCAAAGGTCTGTAATAAACTACTTAGATGATGGTCTTTGTTCACTATATTCTTTCTACTTCAGTTGACAGAGAATTTAATTAAAATGTATTCTCCTTATAGAAAAAAAAAAGGAATGAAAGTTGTTTCAGTGAGTAGTTTGGCCATATCTACTTCAATCTAATGAGAAATAAGAAGAATCTTTGTTTATATTTGAAATCTTTATTCAATTACATATCCAAATACAATCCAGATGTCTCTGCACAATACTTTGTGCATATGTTGAATAGTTTGTTTGTTCCTTTTGTTTGCTTACTAAATAATGAGAAATGGTGCTGTCCTTTACTTAAGTTTTTCTTTTGGCAATGAACACTGAATATGCTAACCAACATGTTATATACAGCTTACTAACTTCTGTAGTATTTCTTGGAGAGGGTCCATTTTTCCTGTCTGGCATTATTGTCAGGAGATTTACCTCAGACTCTCTATTTTTGTAGTTTTATCTGCAGCAGATAATACATTGTGCTTTACTTCTATTCTCATGAAAAAAATAGCATTGCCACAGTCAGTAAAATCAGTGAAATTTAATGGATTGTTCTATGATTTCATTATTTTTTCTATAGTGTATCATTCAACTGCTGGTTTTAATCAAATACCCGAGGCAATTATAATATATGCATTTGAACTTATTCTGAAAACAAGGGTTGGCCTTTACATGAGTAATTTACATCAAGTATTACACATACACACGCATGTGCTTTGCCAATAGTTCTGTTACCTTGCACCTTTGTAAGCTTTTTCTATCTCTAAAAAGCCAGTGTATATTGTTACTACATGAGACTGTATTGCAGAACATGTGATGGAGAAAAAAGCTTCCGTTGCTTTTAACTGATGATATTGAAAAATGCAGTAAAAATTCACTTCTTTGAACTGATGTGAGTGGTCGTATAATTTTGTGTCACTGAAAGTTCATATTAAATTTGTCTTTGTCGTGGTTTAACCCAGCTGGCAACTAAGCACCATGCAGCCACTCGCTCACTCCCCCCTCCCTCAGTGGGATGGGGGAGAGAATCGGGAAGGAGGAAAAAAAGTTAGAGTCATGGGCTGAGATAAAGACAGTTTAATAAGAGAAAATAGTAATAATAGTCATAATGAGAATGGTAAGAGAATATACACAATGTACAAAACGAATGATGCACAACGCAATTGCTCACCACCCGCCGACCGATGCCCAGCCCGTCCCGAGCAGCGATCAGTCCCCGAGCAGCAATCCCTCTCCCCACAACCGCCCGACCAACTAACTGCCCCCCCTGAGCACGACGTGATATGGTATGGAATAGCTCTTTGGACAGTTTGGGTTAACTGTCCTAGCTGTGTTCCCTCCCAGCTTGTTATGCACCTGGCCGAGCAGGAGAAGCTCGAAAAGTCCTTGAGTATCCTGAGCACTACTTGGCAACAACTAAAAACATCAGTGTGTTATCAACATTCTTGTAGTACTAAATCCAAAACACAGCACTATGCTAGCTACTATGAAGAAAATTAACTATCCCAGCCGAAACCAGGACAGTCTTAAAGTGTTAGGTGTATTAGTTTGTTTAATCTAAGAATTCAGAAACATTAAAAAATATCGTACATGTGCTACCTTACAGGAAAGACGTTAACTTTTTCTCTACTTAAGTATTCAGAAAACACAGCACAGTAAGACCTCAACTTCCCATGTGCAAAGAAGGGGAACAAAGCTGGTGAAAGGTCTAGAGCACAAGTCTTACGAGAAGAAGCTGACAGAACTGAGGTGGTTTAGTCTGGTGAAAAGGAGGCTCAGGGGAAACCTCATTGCTCTCTACAACTGCCTGAAAGGATGGTGTAGCAAGGTGGGTGTTGGTCTCTTCTCCCTGGTAACGGGTGATAGGACAAGGGGAAATGGCTTCAAGTTGCGCCAGGGGAGGTTTAGATAGTAGGAAAAATTTCTCCACCAAAATGGTTTTCAAGCACTGAATGGGCTGCCCAGGGAAATGGTTGAGTCCCCATCCCTGGAGTTATTTAAAGATGGATAGATGTGGTGCTTAGGACATGGTTTAGTGTTGGACCTGGCAGTGTTAGGTTAACAGTTGTACTTGATGATCTTAAAGGTCTTTTCCAAACTAAAAGATTCTATGATTCTAACTTAATGTAATTTCTCAGCAAAGAAGGTTAGTGCAAAATACATAATTTTTGTTCATGTTAAAAAAACCCCAACACTCTATTGAAGTTACGCCTTTCAACAAAGAGGACCTTACATTCCAGAACTTTAAACATGGCACAGAAATTTCACATTGTGAGTCCCATGAAACTTTGGCTAAAGTGTTGAAAATAAAACTTTCTGAGAAATAAAAAAAAAAATAAAATATGCACATGTTCTATGCAGTCGTGCTTTTGAATATTCATCTGTGAGGTTTCCATCTGGACTGAGCTGGCTTTATATCAGGGCTTGCACTACAACTTATGCCAGTTGATGCTGATGATAGAGTAACATTGGTACAGCACTGGGGAAACACAGGACATGGCTTACACAACAGAAGAAATCCAGTATAACAGGGGATGAAGGAACCAGAGTCTAAGTCTGGTAAGAACAGAGTAAAGAAGAAGTTTAAACAGTTCCCCAACTCCAAAACATGTCTTAAACTATCTTAAAAGCCAAACAAATGAAAGGACTTAATTCTTTGTACACTTGAATCCAATCCCTAGCCTTTGGTTTTTAAGAGTCTTAGTAGTCGATCTAGTGTTGCTGGGATAAAAAGTAGCCCTGACCTGGTTATCAAGCAAGAACATTTCTTTACTGTCTTCAAGTAAAACAGAAGGTGATTAGCCAAAGAACTACTGCCATTCCGTTTCTTAAATTCTCTTTATAACTATTGAATGCTTTCATCTTTTCCTTAGTATTTTTGAAAACAAATTTTACCCCTAAAAATTCCTAGGTTTTGGAGGTTTGGTGGTTTTTTGGGTTTTTTTCTGTTTTGGGTTTTTTTGTTGTTGTTGTTTTGGGTTTTTTCTTTTACTGTTATTGCTGCGAAACTGGATTTTCAAGTTGTCCTATTAATCATCACAAATACATTTTTGGACAACTGCACTGATAGCTGAAAAAAATTTCTCCATCTCTGCAGGGTGTTGAATGTACAAACTATTGTTGGATTTTCGTGTGGATGTTTATGTTCCTTTTTTTCCTTCACAAAAGATTCCATTTGAACTTGGCAGAGATATGAAGCTGCACTTCTGAAGCAGCCATTTGGCATTTGGTTGCTACTTGCTGCATCTCTTCCTTACAGCCTCATGACTACCCCTATTATCCTTTCCCCTTATCATGGAATGGATGATTCAGGGTTATAGTTGTAGCATTTAGATGGAAATAGATCATCATGAGAGACAACCAGTGCAAGAGGCATACTGTAACTTAAGTACCTACAGTTTAGAACAAACTAGAAACATTTAGCTTGGTGAAGGCAGCTGCAAGCTTTCACAAACTCAAACCCTAGAATTATGGGAACAACTTCAAGAAAGAAGTCCATGTATTCTTCCCTACTCTTTTGTGGTAAACTGCTTCAATAATAATACACAACAAGATATCACAACCTTTTCCATTCCATTTCAAAAAGCAATAGAGTCTCAAGCTTCCAAACTCATTTTCTCAGCCTTAATAGCAAACTTAGCAATGTCAAAGTAGAATAAATTCCCAACTGCCTGGAATGTGTGACAGTCAGAAGTAACAGTCTATTGATGCAAGCATATGAGGTCAGCATTAATACTTTGTATTAGTGTTGAATCTCTACTTGAAAAAAATCAATTTCAGCGCTGTTCTCTGCTAAGTTATTTATGGCTGCAAGCAAAAGATGATTTGAAAATAAAAATCTCCATAGAAACTGATGATGGACAAGACCTAAGAGAGGCCAAAAAGAGATTCTCAACTCAATCTCTTACATGAAGATAAATTTTAAAATTCCCATTTGGCAGAATTAAAGAAAAAAGCCTTAAGCTGTAACTGTGTTCATTACATTACTAGTAGTTTTAGATCTAAAAATAAAGGAGGATTTTCCTAAAAGACTTCTAAAAGAGAAACAATAAAACATATTAATCTGGAGTCAAGGCTGACAAATTTAATTCCTAGATGAATATAGTGAAACAGACAGGAGATTCTAGGTTAAGTTTCTGGTACAAAAAGGTACAAATAATTTCCTATTTTTCAGACACTATATAATTCTTCATGTTCATGTATAAGGGTATAAAAAGTAAATGATTAATTACTAAGATTATCTCTGACTATTCTTTACATGATTTTGTCATACATTACTGGTATGTCAGAAATCTCTTTCAGAGTTTCTATAGAACCCTGTATCCACCCAAAAAAAAATAAAAATATGCTTATGCTTTTTACTTCTATATAATCAGATCATGGTGCCATGATTACTGCTGTTAGATCTTCAGTACAAAATTGATACTGTTGGTTTGCTGCCATTTGTGCCATTTGTGTAGAAACAACATGAAGATGATAAAAAGTACTTATGTTATGCTGTTCTTGTGCTGCAAGAAGACTGGCAGCACCAGAAAGAACCTGTCAGTGAAAAAATAACCTATGAATATTTCTAAACATACTTAAAACAGATGGACCATTTCATATGGAATCAGCATCAGGGCATGTGGCCCCGGATTTTTTTAACCCAGAACTCTGAGGCTTAGAGGTAGATTCAATGTAGTTTTGAATAATAGTTTCAGATACATGACCTCTGCAGAGAGCAGATGAGACGTCGTGGTTTTTCTCTCAAATGTTCTCTGTTCTCAAATCCTCTACAGTCTTCAGTGGACAACAACATCAGTAGCAGAAAACAAAGAAATAAACACTAAAATATCCTCATTTCACAGATGGCTTAACTAAAGCCATATAAGCAAAGAGAGCCACATGAGCTCTATGCATCTGAGCTGCTCCTTCTCACAGAGGACAGCTCCGACCCCTTCTTCCCTGCTTATTTTCATTACTGAGCTGCTGCCTGTCCGTTGCAGCCTGCTGTGTCAGATCCTCTCAGTTGGCCCACAACAAATCACAGTCTATAGCTGACCCTCCTCTTGCAGTTGGGGGTTCAGTCTTTGCAGGGTCTCTGTGAAGACCCTGTCAATCTCCTTTTCATATTCCCTGGAGATGTTCATTAAGTTCACCTCCTCCTGCATATCCTTAACCTAGTGATAATCTCTCAACCCCCACACACCTCCTACTGGCAAGGACACCCCCTCCATCTGCATGGGTACTCCCTCTGCTTACACAGACCTTGAGAGCTGCATCCTCTCTCCAAATGCGCTCTGGGCCCAGACCTCCCATGTACTGCTCCAGTAAGTGCTGACGATGGCACTCTGCTGTGGTTCATCACCACTTACATGCCAATGCAGCAGTTTCTGACCCTTTTCCATGCATGCTCCTGCACAAACTAGTGCATCTGTTAGCTGCTCCTGGGAGCTGCCCTCCGGGCTGGGAGGCAGTACAGGTTTCTCCCTAGCACCAGCTGAATGGGGCTTATCATCACCTCTTCAGAAGTCAGCTGAAAAGAGAAGATTAAAGTATCCTTTGGTCAGCAACAGCTGGCAGACACTATTAGAAACTGAAACTTTGCTAACAGAAGCAAAAGCCTCTAGGAGCTATGCACTAGCAGCTGCACCAGTACAAACGAGCAGCACCAGCACACACCCTGAGGCTCCAAGAACTTCCCAGAAGATCTGGAAGCAGAGCCCACAAACTGCTGCACAAACCACTGTGTCTGCTAGCAACATCTGTTTGCACCACTTGTTTACTGAATAATCCTGCAACTAGGGATGACTAAAAGATGATCAAAATGCTCAACTTCTCATCAAGAGAGTGCTATAAAAAATAAAATCTTTGGTGGAAACACTGCAATTTTTCAATGTTTCAAGACTTAAAGGAAATATTTATTTTATCTTTTTAACTCCACTGGATTTTGACTTCATTTTCAGGTCAAATATTTATTTAATGTTTTATTAAATAGGATTACTACCTATTTTCTCATCAATAAAATGCGCAGAAATTTTGTAAAAATAAAATTTATAGTGCTGACCTTTTGACATAACTTAACTTAATTGACTCTTTTATTAGTTTCTATTTTGTGAATATTTTAAGTTTGGCTTAATGCTGGACAAAAGGAAATCTTCACACACTGAACTTTCCTAGTGATCTCTATATTACAGAACATAGAACATCTTCCCCAAACTACATAGCTTGGAGTAAACGATGGAAAGTAAAAAGAGCATTATAAGAGCCCAGAAAGTCTCCAGAAAAATAATATCAGAAAACAATAAGTTTGTCCGTGTACTCAAGCTGATAACTGCATTACAAAGTGATAAATAAACACATACAATGTATGGACCCGGTTAGTGGCCCTTTCAACAGAGGAACACCTTTTTTTTTTTTTAATTACAAGATAATAACTTTCATAAATATGGTAAAGTATTTTAGTTAACAATTTTGGAAATGATGGTAAGTATGCAGGTTTTTTTCATGCTGCAAAAAGTGTGTCCATATCATGGATAGACAGGGAAGTGTATGAGGGCAAACCTGGAACAAGTGGAAAAAAAATATTTTGAAAAAAAAGTACATTTGTGTGACTGTCTTTTTGGAAAGATATACTGGCCATTCCACCAATGGTATTTTCAATGACAGTGTACTCTCAGATTTATCTCAAAAATTTCTGCCTTACATTGTCTTGTCTATCCTCAGTCAGGTTAGCTACTGCAAACTAAAAACCTAAACTATATCAGGAAGTTTGGTTTTCTCAGACAGTCTATGCTGAAATAACATTTCTATACCTTAAAAAAATCTCAAATGACAAAAAGTGCATTCACATCAGGTAATTTACATCATAAAGGCTATATCATTTAAGCATTGTTATCTTCTCCAAAGGCATTCAATTCCACTTTCCTAGAATTCTCTGAAATTACATTTTTCCCCCTAATGCATATAGCTATTCCTTTTCAGATGTTTCACACTGATAGTGAAGGTTTCACTATGATTTTGCCATGTGTTTCTCACAATATTTTCAGATTTTTGCAGAAGGAATTAGAAACATATTTGCAGAAATGCCAGCTGTATTTTTCTAAAACGAAGTTTGGTTTTTTTTCCTGCATCCACAGCCACAAGTCTGCATACAGCCTTTAACATTGGGCTCTTATATTCATGTTTTCTTCCTAATGTTCCTTTTATCCTTTGCCAGAAGTGGTAGATGTCAGGTGTTATAATAAAGCAGTCTGCAAAAATTATTATCTTTTTTTCTGGTTCCACTAATAAATCGGTACCCTGTTCACTTCATACTGGTACGCTTAGCTCTTAAGTAATTCTTTCCTTTACAAGACTCAGATGAGATATCTCAGCTCTTTAACTGGTATAGTAATGATACAAATATTGCCAGATTTTAGCAAATATAAGATTATTAACAACAGGACTGATGTATTTAATGCCAAGTGTTTTACTAGATGGCTTTGCATATAACTGAGTAAGTTTAATTTATTAATCAGAACAGCATAAGCAGTATTTATTCTTCTATTAATGGAAATGTTAACTACACATGGAAGGTTCATGCTATATTAATACAATAAAGGCTGCAGGAACTGGGCCACTAACACTCTCTAAAGTATTATCATATTTGTCTAATATAAATCATACTTCAAGTCCACAAAATTCAGTTGCACTATACATGTAAACAAGAGTTGGAACAGGATTTTCAATATACAGGAGCTTCTATGCCCATAATTAAGTAAAAACTTTAACATCAATTGTCTTTGTACACATGAATTATACCTTTTTTTCCCTCACAAAGCATGACATAGATTTATAAGTCTACAGAGATCACTTTGTGCACTCCAGCTGTCACCCCAGTATCCTTATATTTTGTAAACTTTTGAGACTGAAGCAGAAGAGAGTCTTAATGTGCCATTTTTCTTATGCGTTCATAAAAATAAGAAAAGTTTTGTGATTTTCATATATATTATGTTCAAGCTCTGAGCTAGGATTGAATCAATTAGAGTGATTTTTCCTAGTCGGAGGTACATATGTGACAACTGTAATCTCTGTTTAATGACATAAATAGCTTATCTTTAGCTCTTTTGAAAATACTTGAAAAGGTTATCCTACACATAAATGCTTTATTTCAACAGTTCTTTCCATATACCTATGAGATACATTTCCATTACTGCTCACTAGTTTTAGTCACAGACCCTGTTGTACCCGGCACTGTATGTACCGAGACCAAAAGGTCCCGTGTCCTGGACAACTTGCCACTTAAACATAAGGTAAGAGACAATGTGAACATATGAAATGACAGCAACATATACAGAAACAGTAGAATAATAATGACTGGCAAGACAAGCTTTGGCCACTTTTTCTAGCAGAGTAAGTCATTTCACAGGTTTTTGTAGACATCAGAGAAATTTTTGATGAGATGAGCTAGTCTATTGTGACAGACTAGGAATGAGGGGTATTTTTAAAAACAGTAAGAGGAGCCTTATGCCAATATTCCAGCTAGCTGAGATCTAATCTTCTTCCATCATTTTGGCAGCTACGTTGAGTTTGTCAAAAACTTTACTATTTGCAACTTGCAGACCTAAGTTATGGGTAGCAGATATTGATCAGTGCAGAGACAAATAAATGTGTACACCTTTGTGTTGGGGAGGGTCACTGACACCTGCTTCTCCTGATCAGCAGTTTAACACTGTTTGCCTACCCCAAGGGCACAGGTCTTTTGTAACTGTTGCTTGAGATGAAGTTGTAATCACTGTAGTTTAGCATTTTTAGCATCCACTTCTGTTCTCTTGCAGATTAATCCAAGACCTAAAGATAGCAACTAATATGAGCACCTACTAGTGGTCTTCATTTAGCAAAGTTAGTTGTTGATTTAACTTGCAATGATATCCATGCTTAGGTCCTGAATTTTACCCAGCTAATTTTACATATGCTGATATAAAGTCAGTCATACTGATAAAGTGATTATGTCTTATCAAACTTAATATAAATATTTTTTCTTTTCTCAGAAAGTTAATATGATCATTAAAATATAGAGAATAATCCTGTGTTCATAATCAATCTTTAGCTGCAGTTAAATGATTATTTCATTTGGAGTATTTTATCAATATCCTTTTTTTTTTTTAAGTATTGCACATGGGTAATTTGGGTTAAAGTTTAATGAAGTTCACTCTATAAATTCACCTTCATATACACCTTTTATACAAATCTCTTCTTTATTTGAAGTTAAACCAGGGAAAAAGGAAAAAAAGGTCTATTTTCATTTTTAATTTGCAATGTTAATCCCAAAGGCTTTTGAACTACAAGAGTAGCGGATAAATTTGTGCTGTAGTTTTTGGAATTGTAAATGGAATACTCAAAGAAATGATCCATTGCCAAACATGTTACTAGGAACCTATAGCAAAACTTTTTGATGAGAAATGCAATAGAAATGCTGCAAAAACATTTTATTACCAAATTTAAGAGGAGTGCACTCTGTTAGCAGATCTACCAGGACAATTTCTGGGAAGTTGGAGATTTGCCTAGGCCACACCCTGCAAAAAGACACAAACCCTCCCCTCGCCTCAAGAACCCTAAACCAAAAAAACATGGAAAAGTTTTCACCTCCAAAAGCCAGAAAAAAAATAGAAAAAAACCATTCCCTATAAATAGAATAATAATAAAAAAAAAGTGTCTATCACATTAAAATTGGAAGAGAACAAAACTCTGCAAAACTGTAGTGCAGAATTGAAGAATTCAACATCTGTGTTCCCTTAAAGATCAGAGAAAGAAATATTCACTGCATAATCTATACTTGTTTTAGGAAGTCCACAGTGTTCAGTGGGGCACACCTGGTGGCCTGTAGATCAAATCTGGACACAGGAGACTTCTGTCCCATCAGCACTCTCCTTTCTCTTCAGGAAAGGCAGAGAGTAGATGTTTAAGTTGCACACAGCATTCAAATGCTGAAAAGCTGCCCCTTGCACACAGCTTAGTCCTAGCGCCTGAGCCTAGCTGGCTGAGAGGAGGAACAAGTGCAGGCACCTCACTGCCTTCAGATGGCCCTAATAACCAAGGGAGGGATGGTGCGGTCAGGTGAAGTATTGGTACTGGGATATGGTTTTGCAGAAATTGGACCTCTCAGGTCTATCTACATCTCTTTAGATTTGTTAGTTTGTTTGAAGAATTTCTGAAGCTGTATCTTCATCCAGACTGTTGTACTGCAGCTCCACAGTCTGAAATGCTAGGGAACAAACATGAGTGTTATAAGCAAGATTTCTTCTGACCTTTCCTATTGCATGCATTTATGTCTTGACTTCAGAGTTAGGTTTTGAAATAAGGAAAGTGGTCTAAAATCTAACAAGTTGCAGTTACAAGGAAACCCCTTTTACAAGTTTGTAACTGGCCATGAATAAAGTATACTCAGAGATGCTAAGCAGGATCTTCAACCTGTTGTTCACCTCAAGAAATGCATAATGAGAAACACAATGTCTCTTATCCATCAAAAACATCTCTTAAGATTAGAAAATTCTCAAATGCCACAAAAATTGTGTTTATTATTTATCTGCATTTTCTGTTTGTGTCAGAGAGAGAGAATCCAGTATCTCTCCTCCTCCCTGCCTTCCCACCTGCCCTTAAAATAATCTATTTTTCACCGCAGAGCTAAATTGTCATATGCACAGCTCAGAAAAGGAAACAGTCAAATCAATATGTATGCTGAACCCTTAGCAACCTGGAGTGATTGAGAACTGTATTTTCTAGATTAGCTGTAACTGCCTTTTAAATAAGAAGGCAGTTTTAAACAACAACAACAAAACCCCAAACAAAACCTGTTTGAGTAACAAAAGAGACTGCTCAAATAAAGCTACAGGCAACACTGTTTTTTGTTAACCCTCCAAATATTGCTACCTCTATTTCTAGCTCTTCTCTTTTTCATGATAAGGGCTTTCAATTACATACTTCTAACAGCTTCCTAATTTTCTCCTTTTTCCTTTTTAATTTCCTAAAGCTAAAACTGGTTTTGATCGTATCCATCTGGCTTATCTCATTATAACTGTCTGATTGGAATTATCTTCCCCATGGCTTTGCTCAGTCCATATATTACTTTGCCTCCAGAAATCTGCAATCTAGTATCCTCACCTTCCTTCTTTCTCATTTTTTTTTGAAAATTAGCTGATGAAATGGATTTAGGAATGATATTTTCTTATCATCTGAGAAATGAAGTTGGCTTTATCATACCTCTCACTGAGTTTGCACACAAATGGCATCTTTACAGGCAACAATGAATGTAAACACACTTCTTAAGCACTCAAATCTCTTGCATGCTAAAGCAAACAGAACATTGTGGGTCTTTTTGTTTTCTAAGGGAATGAAACATCTATAAAAATGACAGCAAATATGCGGAGCAGATTTATGTAATTATGGCTTGAATGTCAGACAATAATGTAATCTATAGTATTTAAGTAAGATTAGCATTAATGCCAATACATTTATTGCCCTGTTCCTGTAGGACTTCATTCAGAACTTACAGAAGTCAAGGGAAAGAAATTCATTGACGTCAATGAACTTTGAATTAGGTTCAGACTATTTACTTGTTTTGTCTGCTCTGGTTCTTAAGAAAGTACTTTTTCTTATTCAAAGCAATAAGATCCTTCCTTCATAGTCTCCAATTCTGCATACTGTCAGCAAAAAGACTAAGCAGTTGACAGCATTTCTGAAACCATAATATTGTACTAATTTCTGATGCAACTGAAAGTAGACTGCATGAAGAGAAGGATTTGTGCTATAGATCACCTGTTTGTTTGCAAAGATAAAAATTTGTTTCTAGTGACCAGTGTGTTGCCTGATGGCTTTCCTGCTAAGGTTGTGTATCTTATATACGTGCCCCAGATTATTGTAAGTAAGTAGAAAATTTCAGTAAAGTGTTTGTGACACAAATAGCTTGCCTTTTAGAAATCATAAGTACCTACCTTCTGAAAATCACGGTAGTTTTAAAATTACTTATGATTTGGTCACCAAAACCCCTGCAAAAAAACAAACAAACAAATCAACCAACCAAGAAAGCAATGAAATCCAAGAGTTTAGACTGAAAAGTTACTATATATTTCTGCAAAAGGCAGAATGCATGTGACAGATATTAATTGCTATTCACCATTTACCTAGTTCCAGAAATGATAAGTAAATATAAAAAAGGACATGTACATTTATTGTCATTAGAAATGGAAACAACCTGTATAGAGTCTTGGAAGCATAACCCATATTTTATGGAGCATATCATTGTATTTGGTTGTTTATGAGACACAGAACAGCATGAAAAATGAGGTGTGACATAGCAAGTCAACTTCAAAATAAAACAAAATTCTTCTGTTTCTGGATCTGCTACTTTGGATTATGTCTATACAAAACATATATGTAGGAAAGGAATAATAAAATATTCAATGCATTTGAAATGTCAAGGGTTGTGGCAGGTCAGTTAGAGTTAAAGTGAGATGGAGGGATGTTTGGCTTCCCAGTTACAGAACAGATCTTAGCTAGTTCTTCATTCCTAATTACAGTTTAGAATAGCCTTCAAGAAGTTGAAAACAATTACAACAGTTTATGAAAAGAGATTTCAGGTCATTCATGTTCACTGATTCCTCAATACTGAAGGATAGGAGGTATTTTTAAACATATTAATTTTGTAGAATCAGTTTATGTATCAACAACATATGGTAATATTAGAGCTGACAGAAACTCCATTCTTAACTGCGGAAGTGGTATATCAGAGCAAAAAAAATCAGGAAAAACCAACTAGGTTTGGGTGTTTTAAATTATTTGATAAACATTGCCTGTTACAGTTTTTAAATTCTTACAAAAAACATGACATAAGTGAATACTACCCCCAAAAAGTTTTTACATGAGTCCCTCCTATAATGGTATAAAGAGGCAAGTTATTCAATTAAAATTATGACTGCACTATTGTAAAACCAGTTTAGAACTACAATCATTCCTTAAGAAATCTTAAATGTACTTTAGGATAGCTCTACTATATTCCATTTGATCTGTGAATAGTAAACAAGGTTAAGGATCTCTTTCTCTGCTCCCTTGTTTTCTTGTATTCATAAAAGCAAATATAGAACATAACAAAAATGAGTATCAAAGCACAATACAATCCATCTAATATAATAATGCCACACTTCAAAACTGTTATTTAATTATTGAAAGTAGTTAAATCTCTTAGAATCTTATTATCTCCCACGCTTCTGTGAAAGCTGGCTGGGAGTCCTGACTGTAAGCTATACCTCTTTCATTAGTAATAGTAACATCCTAGGAAGTGCTTAGCCAAAAGGATATTCAGTGAGTCAGAGGTGTTCTGTTGAGAAGTCTTGAGTCAAAACTCTGACCATACCAAGAAACTTAAAAACAGATCTCCCAGTCTTGCAGATAAGTATCCTGGCCTTTGGGGAAGATAGGAACAGGCACACCTGCATGCAAGCTCCACATGCTCCAAGTTTTCAGTTTTCAGGTTTTCTTTTTTTGGTTGGTTTTCTTTTGAGAATAAGGCCAAACTAGCAATATATCTCAGGGGAAAGTCAGATACATGTCAAAACTTTGGTTAAAATGTTAGAAATGCAGCCTTTGGCAACAGCAGCAATCTTATCACACCCAGATAGTTACAGAGAAGATGGAGATTCCCTTTCCAAAGGAATAGACAGTGACAGGAAAAGAAGCAAGGAGCACAAGTTGATTCAGGGGAAATTCTGCTTGCATATAAGAAAAAAAAAAAAAGTCTTCACTGTGAGAGCAATTAAACATTGGGTTAGGTAGGCCAGAGGAGTGATGCAATCTGCCCTGCTCCAATATTCAAGACCTGGCTTGACAGGTCCCTGCTTAACCGAATCTAATGTCCTGCTTTCAAAGGAAGGTTACACTGGATGATCTCCAGAGGTCCCTTCCAGCCTAAACCTCCCTGTGATGTTAAGAGAGGTAACATTTGCTATCATCTAGGTTAACTAAGTTTTTCATGGTGGTAGCTTTTGTTTTGATATTTCAATAGTGGCTAAACTACCATGGCTACAGGAAAGTTCAAGAGTAATCGAGATCAGAAACATGTTTTAAGACAACATCAACTGTACCTGTTATCATACAGATGATCAGAAGCATCTTAAAAACCTTAATTGACCAATGCCTTGCAATCGTTACGGTAAGGAGGGTGTTATATTCTTTATGCCTAACTTAAAGTTTTCTGACTGCAGTTAAAGCCTATTACTTCTTTTCCAACTATGGGCACAATTATTCTTTTCTTTTTCTTTATATAGTTTTGAACGTATTTTATAATGTACTCCCCCTGTCTCTTCTTCAAGCTAAGCAATCCCTTCATTCTGCCTTTCCCGATGGGTGCTGGCCATAGATGTTAAAAATAGAAAAGCTCGCAATTCTCTCTACAGAGAAAGCTATCATAAAAGACTTGGTGTGTAGTGCTTTCCTCCCCCCTACCCCTTCACAGCCCATAAGCATTGCTGTGGAATTCTTCACTAAATTTAGTAATTGTTCAACGCAATGATTGGATTTCTTTGATGTCAGAACCTTGCAAAGGGATATTTTCCTGAAACAGAATTTGCATGTTAGTTTCATCTGCATATAATGTAGGCAGTCAAAGCTGGTTTATGAAGGCTCTGGATTCTGAAATAAATACGAGATTTTTAATGATAGGGAAACAAAGGGAAACTTTAATGAAAGATTACTTGAGTTTTGTTTCAAAATTGTGACCTTTTAAATAACCTGTACACAAATCTATCTTATTTTCCATTCTTTTTCTTGCTTGGGATTGGGAATAAATGAAAAAAAACCACAAACCAAACCAAAACAGCAGCTCAAGATCATTTATATCTGCAAACATCATTTAATGCTGTGTTATCAAGCCCAGGATAGAAATATTGCTTTGAAATACCAAAGGCTGCAAATGAGTTAACGTGCTGTAGAACTGAGTCTGAAATCAGAGTCCAAATGTAAATTCTTACAGGATATTCATAGCTTTAAGCTAAATAACCATTAAAGTTATTTCTAGGTATTTTAGCCTATCTCTAATTCTAACCTTGTCTAGTTTTTAGTGTGCTGTGCAGAAAGGTAGAAAAAGTATGACCTAGATTCAACCAGTGCAAAGAGAAAGAACACACAAGGGACACACTAATGTTAGCATCCTAATTAGGAAATGAAACAGTTAACCAGAGAAGAAACATATTTTCCTTTCATAATAGAGAAATTGCTCTAAGTACACATAGTAACGTCATCAATTACTGTCTCTTCCATGGAGAAAAAAAATATTGGCTTATAGTGTTCAAAAATGTTGATGCTTTTCCTTACTCAAAAGCAACATAGGGACATACCTATCAATTTTACTACAGATCAGAAATGGAGGCAGCACAAAGCAAACATTTAAATAAGATTAAAGGTCTGAGTTAAACTGATAGGAGACAAGAAAAGCAGTTAAAAATGACACTGAATATTCCTATATGCCAATGTAAAATGTAAAATATAAACCCATGCAACAATTCTTCATTTCTTGCTTTTGTAATCTAACAAAAACTGCTTGTATTATATAAACAATATTATTGTTTATGAAGGATGACAAAAATCCTTTAAAAATGTTGCAAAAATATAAAAAAAGCCCATTTATTAAAGCGTAGACAGCTGCTACATATTATTTGCAGTGTGTTTATCAAACTGGTAACCCACATATGTCTGGCATCCACTAGAACACTCTTGCAGCTTATCCTTAGAAAAATTATCAAATACATCTCTGTATCAGCATATAGCTTGTCCTGTGGCAAGATAAATATTTTTGGGGTCCATTCCTGCAAACTGATGTAAAATTGATGCAAGGTTGATTTGAGTGAAACTTGACAATATTCATGGATAACAGAAAATATTTTCCTCCTAACAGTACATTAAAATAGGTGGGAGAATAATTTCCTGTTGCCAATTGTGACATAGCAGAACATATGAGTGCTATATTATTAATACTGAAGCCTATACACAACAGAAGAATAAGTCAGAGCAATAGCTGCAGATCAAATCAGGGTAACCATTCCCAGCTGACTGTTTTGCTTCTGAGACTGTTGCACTAGGTCAAAATCCTAAAGCAATTACAGTAAAAAGAGCAAAACCAAAAAAAAAAAAAAAAGGGGGGGGGGGTCTTTTAAAGTAGGTGGGAAAAAGGGCTAATAATAATTTTAAAGCAAAACAAAACAAACCCCACCTAATGATCTACTTCCATTGCATTATGGAAGCTGTAGCTTGTCAATACTTCTCTTCTGCAGTGTGCTATGCAACACCAATAATACTCCTTTAAAGCCTATTCCAGCTGAGATTTCTGTAAAAAGCAAATGAGCACTAGATGGCGTTTTTCAGTTCTGATGAACTGATTCTCAGTTTGACCATTAAACATAAGCCATCACCCTCTTTCCATCCCCCTGCCCTCACTCCTTGTTTCTCAGACCAAGATATTAACTTATTTTCTTCCCTTAAAACCAGCATATCCAGAATGAGCAACAAAAGGTTGCAAATGAGCATAAAAACATACCAGTACATACTTGAAATAACCATATTAATACATCAAAAAACTCTAAAGCAACATTTCTCAATCACAGGCATGGGGAATTGGTATCGTACAACATGTTTCTGCAGTAAGATAGCAGGGATAATGCTTGAAGGTCTACTATATCTTACTTTCTTTAAAACAGGTCAGCAATCAAACACTTGGGAACAGTTTTGATTATAATCATGGTTCAGTGCTAATAAAATAATGTTTTCTTAACTGCTAAAGCTTATTATATTTTAAACAGATAAAAACAGATGTCTTAAGAACCTTAGACTTAGGCTTAATTTTAAGTTCACGGTGTTAATTTTGAGTCACTATGAACAAATTCCTTCCAAGGAGAGCGCATCACATATAAGCTATTTGTGCAGAATTAGGATACCAGTCTGCATGTGTAATGCCTTCCAGACAGGAAGCAGAAAACAGGGGATGCAGAAAGGTCTCCAAAGAGATTGTTTTCCAAGTCATTCAATCCACTAAGAAATACAGTAATCAGGATGGAAGAGTCTTGCCAGACTTTTGAAATCACCCAAATATCATGCCTCCATTCAGCCCATACACATTACCCTTCCTAGGGTAACAATTTGAATAGTAGAAAAAGTATAATGTCACAAAAGCAAATGCAGAGCTGGAGAATATTCAGAGACAGAAACTGACATTTGGCTGGAAAACAAGCAATACTGAAACTCAGTAAGAAATGCCAGCCATGACTGTCAAGATTTGTAGGGAGGGATCTTTTCTGTAATTAGAAAAAAATAGTCCCCATATATTCCACATAAATATCTCAGCAAAAGATGCTGGCCAGCAGCAAGCTCCAAAATGTCTTTGATCAGCCAGTGATGTTACAAGGATTCACACTACTAAAACCAAACCAAACCAAACCAAAGAAACACCTCATCTTGTTCAAATTGCTCTTCATGAGCAGAAGGTGAAAAGGGGCTAGGGAGAAATGAAAAGGTAAATAAGGTAAACCAATCAAATGACTTATTGGTCCAGCAGCTGTCCCCCAGTGAAATATTCTGTTGTTAGACCCTCAGATACCATACAGCTGAAAAAACCCACATATTTAATACCCAATAACACATTTTCACAATCTCAATATACTAATCAATCAATGGTTCTCACTTCCCCAAGCTGAACATACTCTGTGACAGTAAACTTTCTTGCTGACTCATTTCTGCTGCTCTTAATGCATGCACTGAGGAAATGCAGCTAAACTCTAAATCTAGCCATCCTGTCATCTTCCAGGAACTGCTACTTGGAGGTGTTGTGTTAGCAAGCTGCATGGAAAATAACTTTCCCTTCTCTCTCATGTGTCCATAAATTCTTTTACAGGGCAAAGATCCACAGTGAGAATGAGACAGAAGTTCATCACCTGACAAAGACAAGAACACTGCCAAACTGACTATACCTTTTAAGAAGTTGAGAGACAAACATAGGAAACTTGGGAGGAGGGGAAACAACCATGGTAGCTTTGATGGAAAAAAATCAAACCATAAGCTGCCCTAATTTTGTAACTTCTGTTTATCTTCTGCTTTATGAATCACCATTTTTGATCAAAGATGAGAATAATTAGCGATCAGTCACTATTAAAACTAAATCACTGCTCATAAGAGCACTGGGTAAAAATGCAAAAAATATTCTGATTTTCACTTGTCTTTCTATCCAAAAATATTTTAATGTCAGGAGTCTTTGGCTTAATTTTTAAATCCAGTATTTTACTTTTGAGTTGCATTTCCTGGTTTTGAACTCTTACCATATGAAATTTATTAGTGTGGTACATATAGCATTAGTATATTATATGTAAGTTTATTAATAAACAGTATTAATATTGTACATAAATTACTCTAATATGTAAAATATTACTCATTCATCTCTTTTAATCTGAGTAAGTTATGGCTGCACTTGTTCACTTTGTGTTATTTTCTTGTAGAAGTAAATTATAACAAGTGTATCTCCTGTAGTCCAAGTTTACTACCCATCCCTCTTAATAGATCATTTGGTAGCTGAATGAACTACTTAAAACCCCCATGTCATTAAAGAAATTAAGCCACAAAAGAAAGAATATTGTCTTTGTTCACATATGCAACTTCACTTGAGATTGCTGGAAGTTATCTGGAAATAACTAAAGGTAGCCTTCAACCCAGCTGTCCCTCATCTTGTATCATCCTGCTCCAGGCATATTAAAACTTATGAAACTCATTCTACTGTTTCACTGGGATTAGGTTCATAAATAACAGAAAGTTACTTTACTTCATAGTATCTGATAAACTCATGGCTCCATGAAAATTCCGGATGCTTCCTGAAAGGCTGGTGACCTATCATGTGCAAAGTGAATCGCTTGAAAGATCAATTAATCAGCATTGCATAGTGGTACAGTAGACACTGAATTTGTCACATGAAATTCAAGAAAAACATAGTTACCTTTCTGAGCAAAAAAGCCCAGCTACAGAACAACAAAACATAGTCCAGCTCAGAGGTTGCAAAGAAGGAAGGGAAAGAAATAATACTACAACTTGTACACCTATAAGACACCCAGAACAAAATTGCTTCCATGGACAAAATTAATCACTGCACGTTTTGTTGAAAATTACTGTTATTTTAATTATCAATGGTAAATCTCTTCTCAGTTTTTATCAAGATGCGATGTATTTTGTGTTGTGAAACCCAGCTGTCATTTCTGGAGTTTCTTCAGAAGTCTCATATCAGTTATAAGATATTTAATAATTCTTCCTTCTCTGCCTTGATTGATATTATCTATGTACACTAAACTGTGCATAACACATCATTACTAATAAACAGGCCACAACCTGGAACCAAAGAAATCTGTAGCATTCAACACAACAGAAGGATGTGACATATATCACACTGTCAGAATATTCATTAAACCTTGTCAAAAAAGGTTCTCTACAAAGTCAGTAATCTTTTCATTTCCCTGAAAATCCTAATGTCAGGTAATGACCCTGAGAACCTGTGACAAAACTGATCTTCATCAAACTTTAAGAACAAGTAAATTGCAAATGCATATTCTCAAGGACCTGTTCAGCAGTATTCCCTGGTCACATACAACAGATGGACTAGTGTTAGGCGGCCATTTTTGGTGTCTGGCAATCATTTCAGGTGTCAAACACAATGTTGTAGTGTAAGAGTGTCAGGCCAGTAGGTTCCAAGCTATTTACACTTTTTTTTTTTTTCTTGATTCCACCTATTGGCATCAGTTTTCTCTTTCCTTTTTACTTGCCCAAACCAAAATCATCTCAATCACATTTCCTTCTTCTTTTTTCAGTGTTACCATGCTCAGAGGATATGGATTAGATAAGAAAACACAATGTCAGAATACCAATAGGTACCTGATTTTTCAGTGACTGTTAAAATAGAGCTTTTAATGCTTTTAACTTCATCCATCATCATTAAAACTAATTGCTATTTACTTTTTTTTGAAGTTTCATTTTTTTTCTTGAAGATCACTGATAAAGCAACATTTTGACCAAGTCTTTGTTACACACGAATGACAATATTGAACATAGAAAATATTATTTTCTTATAACAATGAAAGCTTTTTACCCCACTGTGCTTTTGCTCACTAGAATCAATAATTGATTTATTTTGATCACTCTGTTTATAAACACAACATACATGCAACTATTGACCCTGGAGACCTAAAAACCCCATCTACTTATGAGAAGCAATGCAAATGACCCTATAATTTAGAAATCGTTAAAAAGATCAGGTGAAAACATATTTAATAAGTGAGGTGCTTGACTCACTAGAGAGTTGGGTAGCTGAATGGTTTCTAGCCTTCATTTAACATGGATGAAGCTAGACACAATGTTGAAACTTTAACAACCCCAACTAACATAATGAGAAACAAGATTGTCTCATGTTATATTCATGTTATCCTGTTTAATGAAAAAACTCATACATTAGGAAAGGATCTGTAAGACTGGTACTACTCATTCTCATTTTAGGCTTCTTGAGTAGGCTTCAGGTAAAGAAACAGTTAAACACACACACATACACATAGGGCCTCTTTTTTCATAATTTATTTTTCCAAATGTTTGTGTGTAAATGCAGCACATACTGAAAAGAGCAAGAAGTAAAAAAATATAACCTGAAATTGTTCATAAGTTATAAATGGTTTAAAAATAAGAGAGATTTCTGGATATTCTTCTAAAATAAATATCTCAGGAATATTTACCATCAGTCATCTGCTGTTCCACATAATATTGAATATTTGGAACAAAATCTGTTTGGCAAGTATCATTTAGGGAATTTGACCCAAGAGTTCCAGACACTTAATATATTCTAAAATTGTTACCAATACAATGAATAAGGTTCAGTTAAAGGTATATCAAATGTTAGACACTCCTTCTGCAATCAGCAAGAAAAAAGGTGCATTTCTTCTGAAATAGTTTGTCTTCCTTCCCCAAGCTACTCTCTCTTTGCAGAGCAGTACTCATTTGGTATATGCTGTGCTTTAATGAATGAACTACAGCCTCACTAAAAGAAGGAAGTAAACAAGTTTTCCTTTAATGAAGAAGGTCATGCATAAGATTTTTCAACAACTGTTTTGGTAATGGCAGTCTTTATAGTCCTTGCAAAACTAAACCACTTTGTGGATTTATTGTTCTTCTGAAGGGTCTGTTGATCATGAAAATTAAACACAATTTCCACCAGCAAGAAAATTTACTATAGAAATACATTAGATGTCATTAATGTTTCAAGGTAAGAGCTAACATCCAGGTTCCAGTACTGTCTTACATAAACTTCTTCACTTCTCCTTCTATGGCTTCAGATACTGTGCAGTTTGAGACAAAAACCTGACAAACAGAAGTACCCTATTAATGTTACCTGTTACAGCAACTTGTATGAGCTTTTATTCTTAAAACAACAATAAAAAACAACAACAAAAAAATTGTCACCCCAATTAATTTAAGAGCATTTTCAGCACCTGCATTTTAAGGTAACATTGGCGAGATTCAGTTGCCTGAACATTAGTACCCAAGTACCTTCTGGGACAGCCTAAAGTAATTGAACATATTCACATTATACTGACCAGAACTATATTTTCAAGAAAAAATATCTTTTTTTTTCTTTTTAAACAAACAAAAAACCAAACAGATTGTGTGAAATTCAGTTTACTGAATACAGATATCTAGCACCACTTCAGGATAACCCACCTGGCCTTCAGTTCTTCCAGAATGGTGCAAGCTGTTTGTCATATCTATCAGCTCATTCAGATATCTCAGAAGTTTGTCACCAGAAGCCAATATCTCAGTGACATATATTTTAAATCATCATGAAAATATTTTTTTTTAAAAGTCTTTGAAAAAGATAAAAAAGAACCTTGAACTATTTGAAATATTAACTACCCAAATATTAGAGCTTAACAGAAATGCATTTCATGAAAAAATTTTGGAAAGTATTAAAAGAGCATAGATTTCATGTTTTCATTCTTTTCAGTTTTGATTATATATTAGCTCCAGAAATAATAAAAGAGAAAGTAAAACTTTAGGCTGTACAATTCCAGTCAACCAAAACAGAAATTTTAGTCTTGCTATTCTACAGCTCTGTATTTGAGGCAATGGTTTTCTGAGGAAGTCATAATATTGCTTCTTCCAAGCTGTACACCTGAAAATAGCATTTTCTGTTAGTATTTAAATGCTTCCTTCTTTTTATCTGCTTTTCTTGCTCATTAACTTAAGCAATATCCCTCACAGCACCTGTCCACTTCCTTTACTGATGGTTAGCTGTAGAATGTAACACACATCATTTACCTCACTCCCATACTTCCACCTGTCTATTTTTTCACATCTTTCCCACTGTTTTCATGCAAGTAGAACAGCTGCCATGAGAATCATGAATAACTAAGCCTAATAAGGATGAAAAAAGGTCCCTTTACGGCACTGAGTGGGACGCCATAAAAAATTACAACATGTAAAACCAAAGTAAAGACTGGAGAAAAGCTGGCAACATGGATTTGAAAAATGTATATTTAAGACTGACAGAGATTAGGACAGCTTTATCTTTACTGCAGCTTTATTAACTTCACTGAAGTTACATGAGAGACTCAGCTATTGTAACACAAAGAACCCACTTTTATTGCTTTTTAAATATTTGGGTTTTTTTAAAGGTGTCATTATTTTTAGCCTACTGTGACTGTCAGCCCTGAAAGACGAATCCTTATGGGAATCTACCAGTGATCCATCTACACAACACTGCTTCAGCATGAATGATCTTTAAACTGACAACTCACACTGCTGTCTAGAATGTAGTAGTATCTTTTTCACTTTTGCTGCTATGTTTAAGTAGCTAAATAAGTGAAGCAATTATCTTTTTATAATTTCACGAAAAACTCTTTTGCCTTTTTCTGTCTTGCCACAATTTATGAAAGAATTTACTGATAACAAGAATACTAAAATTCAATACAATATTCTAGGTACAGCTGGAAATGAGCAATGTAAATGAAGGTTAAGTACAAAATGTTCTGTTCTCTATTTGAGTCTTGTGTTTAGGCTAACAGTGAAAATGAAGCTTCCAGCCAGTGGAAACACAGGATTCTTCCAAAGCCTTCCAATAGCAAGTGAAAATTAACAACTATCCCACCACTTCAGAAACAGAACTTGATCATTTAATATAAAGGTTTATGAGACATAGTTGCAAGACCAATCTCCATAGTGTGGACAACCCCATATAAGCCCCAAATAGTATTGTTTTAAGGCCACTTGAACAGCAAAACAATTACAATCTTTGTACAAGAACTAGTAAGTACAATATAAACAGAAATTGTCTATTCCTTTCTCCTTCTTCAACTTCCACTTCAAGGAACGTGTCCTGATTACATATCCACAGTCTTCTAAACATACTGTGGTAATAACTGGTAGGATATACATCGTATATACACAGTGCTTCTGTCACAAGTTGTAATTTTGTTCTTTGCCCTTCTGTTTGCAGAGAAGAACCTCCACAAATAAATATTTCCTAGAATGAAATTACATTACAAAAATCTTTAGCTCATTTAAATTCAGAACCATGTCCTAAGACTTCAAGCCTGCAGATGTTTAGTTTTAAAATGAAGCCATTTGGCAATATAGTGTGATCAGTTTACTTACGTTGTTATAGTTTAGTCATTGTTTGAGTTGATGTCTGACACAAATTAGTCTTTTTTTTCTTCCTGTCTAACATTAAAATTTTCTTTTTTACTATTTATATGATAATACCATCATGACAAGATCATTCCCTGCTCATGCAATCCTTTCCTTTCATGATGTTTGAGAAGCATTAACATCACTTGCATTTTCCTCTTTTTATGTGAAGATTGAATATCCAGCTGTTACCTTAATTAAGTCTGCCACAGGCAAGGATCTGGCTTTACGTACCTGCAGAGAGAACTTTCATGGTGTTTTAATGACTAGCTATAGATTGAGCAAAGTGACTCAAGAGCTAATGCAAGCAAAAGCTTAGCTCAAATGAGTGCCAGAGCTGTCAATTTCCAATTAGGAGACTTGTTTGTCTCTCATGACAGTGAACCACCACAAATTACACACTTTAGCACTGTTGGTTAATCTTTTGCCACCTGACAGATGGAAGTAAATCAGTTGACTTATGTTAATCACTTTCAGGAAGTGAGAATTATTTAAATCTTGGCACAGTTTTGCATCTGTGAGGAAATCATTAGGAGATATCACAACAGCAACCCATTCTTTATAGATAAGGTGTCATCTGAAGTATGTATATGGGGTGGAATGAGTAGCAGGGAATATGGGGAAAATGAAAGTCATTATTCAACCCTTTCTCAAAAGCTCTTCCACTTGAGGAGAAAGCTTCTGATTGTTCATATCTTGCATATTTTATGTTTTTACAAAACTGAATAAAATTTTAACCCAAATCAAATTGTTATCATGTGTATATGTAGAAGAAATGCATACAGGTCTCCTGAAGAGATGTTTGACAATTTACACCTAGCAACAGTATCAGTAAGCAATAACTAAACCCACTTCTACTAAAAACAAGATAATAAATTCAGCACTACCAAAAAAGCCTGGGATGAATTCTGTGTGGAAAAATGGAGAATAAGTTTCTTCATAATACAATGACTGAGTAATATTTGAAAACTTGTGAAACGTCTATTAAGACCTTTGACATGTAGCTCTAAAAAGCTAAGCTGATGGCATGAACCTTGGACTAGTGCCTGATAACACCTGTCAACATAAGAGCAAACTGCATTTCAAAGCACAAAAAGATCAGCTCTCAGTTTGCTTTTTGCAATTTTCCCCTTTTAATACAATTGTATAATTTGGAAAACAGCTTGGATTTCCATGGTACCTCATTGTTCTCTTAGTGACTGCCCTTTCGACAGGATTAATACTGCCATAATTGCAGTAAGTTATTTGATGGATATGGGCTTTCAGACACTTTTCTTTAGTTCAAAATCACATGTGATAACATGTAATTTAGGGGAAAAAAAAGGTAATAGGATCATTATTTAAATTATTTTTCATTTTAATGCAAAATTCAAACTTCCACAGCTCATGGCCAGACTTCAAAATTTAGTAAGGAAAAATGTTTCAGGATAGAAAAGAATCTTTTTTGGGAAATGCCAACAAGGAGTGCTTCAGAGGCATAATTTTTATTGTAAAAATAGAAAAAGAATTCTATTGTTATAGAACACAGTTTGCAATTTAGATTGCAGGCAAGTAAGCAGATGCCATTTTACCACTGATCATTAACTTGACCTCCTAGTGCTTGTGAAGGACGTTACAGTCTTAAACTGCACAGTCTTATTGTATCATCACCACCTTCCTACTTACACGTAAATTTACTCAGTCCATTTCCCCTGTGCTCTTACAAACAGAGCTCCACTTCACTGAGATTGCAGGACAGATACAGTCGGGGGCTGGATTAAGTTTACATGGACATTAACAAATCCAAAAACCCTCCTGAACTTTTCTGATTTATTTTAATAAATTTCTCTTTCTTATTTGGCTCCCTTTGGAGGAGGTTCTTTTCTGTGTTTCATGGCTCTCAATGCTTTTCCATGGGCTTCCAAAATCCTTGTGCATGTAGGTAGTATTATTGCAACTGCTAATTAAAAAGATAACATTATTATATTCTGAAATGGATATGAAATTATACTAGGAATTCTTAGACAGCCCCCCCATATTTTTTCTGACAATATTTACAATCATCTTCAAAAAGGCTACATTTAACTCTGGCTCACAAGTCTAACTTGTTTTCCTTCTTCTACGTAGTGATTTTGTACTGTGTGCTGATTGATCCACTTTCAGAAACACACCGGGTTAATTATCACTCATGCTCGAAAGAGCCAGCACACATTCCACTTGAATGGGTAGAGGGGATTCTGCAGCACCGTTTAACCAAATTAACAGGCCACATAAAATCACAGTGATAAATGTCACTTCCCAGGTAATTAACAGTGTCTTGGGTGCTTCCCGCCAACCTTCTTTCACATTTTGTTGTTGTTTTCATTGCATGCAGAATGTTGTATCTTTAAAATATAATACATAAAATTTTATTTTACAGCATTGTTTACATAAAAGGCTGTTCATTGGCTTTCTGCCTACACAGCTGATTTTTTTTTCCTGGCATATAATGTAAGTAAACAGTAAAAAAATCTCCATTCAGAGAAAACAGAGTTAAAAGTGAATAACAAAGCTATGAAATAAACCTTAATATTTAAGACCTTTTTGGCCTTCAATCTGTCCAAAAACTTACTGTTACATGTAAGCATATACAGCTCATTGCATTTCAATCAACACACATAAAAAAATTATGTATAACACTATTAGTTGAACACGCTAGAGTTGGTCCCCTGAAGTTAAATATAAAATTCCTCAAACTGTAAAGAGTTCTTCAAAATTTATTTCTCTACAATTGAAAAGATTTCATTTGTTAAAAGGTGATGTATTTTTTTGTCCTTCCCATGCATCAAAATCCTGCCCATTCTGCCATATTTTCAAAAAAAGTTGTGTTAAACTACTATAGATTTCAATATCATACTTATGTCCTTAAATTCCAGCTCCAGTAATATAGACAGCTTAGCAGGAAAGATAACACAAAGATTTGCCAGTACTGAGCTTTCAGGTGGGGTCATCATATAGCATTCTGTTGCATTATATTCACCTTATAAAGCTGCCATTTTAAAAGTATGTAAGTATATATCTCAGTGGAATATTTGATTATTGTGATTCACAAATAATAGGGAGAAAAAAAATAGCTAAATTGAAATACTGGAAGTCTGCAGACTGAGAACTATAAAACCACTGAAGTTAAATAAATAAATAAATGAAATGAAAAACAAAATATCACCTTATTAACATGAATAATGCCATTATAAGACATAATACAAGGGGTTTCCATATGTTTAATGAAGTAAAACCAGCTTGTGTTTTCTATTTTTTCCACTTTATTAATATGGTTATTTGACTGTCTAATGGCTATACATAGTAATTTTTAATGAGTATGAATTTCGAGGCTTAAGTAATTTCTTTCAATATAGATATAATAAACACCAACCTTAAGTCATTAGAATGTTTATGTCATAGCAAGCTGTTGTGATTTAACCCTGGCCGGCAACTAAGCACCACACAGGGATCAATTAAGTCCTTTTAAAAATAATGGAAAAACAGGGGAACTAATAATAGAAACTATGGTATAATTTCAGCTTGATTTTCTCAAAGAAACTTTGCTTGACTTAACAAAAAGAGAATTAAGTTTCCTGAAAGGTAAAACTCACCTGTAAGTAATACTTGAAGAGCAGAAGCTAAAAGTTTCAAGATTGAAAAGCCTAGAAACTGAACATATATCAGACCTGAAAAGGGATTGAAGGTCAGAAAATATTTTAAAAAAAATATTACTGATGAATGCAAATACAATACTTTCACTTATAAAATAAAAGTATAGAGACTCACGTACACTAAACTATAGAATAAATACACATACATTCACAATATATATATATATTTATAAATACAGAAAATATACAAATGAGACTTGGAAAACAAAAATAATAGTTTTCCTCTTCCATCATCTATATTGAGTTTTAATTTCTACCTTTATAATAGAAACCTTGAAACAAAGCAATAAACAGTAATTCAGGAAACCAGCAAAATTTGTATTTCCATACATAGGAAATTTAAAGAACACATATACATACACAGATGAATATAAAACTGAAATAGTAGGGTTTTAGGAAAAAAAACCCAACTAAGGAATAGCATTATTAAGCATTTGATAATGCTTGTTAATTATTTGTTAAAATGGTAACTGTTGGAGGACAAGCTGAAAAAAATCTGAGGTTCGTGGGTCACAGTTTAAACCAAAGACTACAGTCCAATTCTCACAGCATTTGGTAAGTGGAAATTCACAGAATTGTGTCAGCTCTTGTTGAAATGAATGGCTTGCCAATAGATATAGAATTTTAGGCTAGCATTGCAGTGAAGAAGGTGAATATATTGTGAACAAGCTTTTAAGTACAAGTCATTTGTTTTTCAACTTAGCTGTTTCCCATTTCATAAGAAGTGAGTATAAACTGTTGTAACTGTGATTTTGACCTCCATGTGGAGAAAAGTACAACATCAAGTGGAGTACCACAGAGATTGGTACTGTGACTTATTTTTATAATTTAACAGTTTCATTAAGAGCATACTGGAAAATATGAAGTCTTTTATTTTTTTTTTTTTTTCACAGCCAGATTTGAAAGAAAACAAACAGGAAGGCAGCAGACCTAACCTACACATATATTTGGGTATTTTGGAATAGCAGCTTGCCTTCAATGCAATTGCTTTAATATAAAATAAAGAGCAACTGTATAGCAGGAGACAGCTAATAAACACAGCCCAGATAAATATTCTTCGACAGCAATGTATGAAAACAAGATGAAGAAACACCTATGGTGTGTGAAACTAAATAAGAATTTGCTGTAGTAGTATGTCTGAATAAATAGCCAGTTAACAAGTAACTGGGAAGATGACAAACTAGAGAAGCATTACTTTTTTGCATATGCAAAATCAGATATGGCTGCATCTAAAATAAGTTTGAATCACACAGAAAAGAAAACCAAAACCAGAGGTCTCTGATTTCCCTTTATACTGGAGTATAGCCAAATATAAGGGGATATGGTGATTTTTCATAAATACGTTCAGCAATGTACAATTGTTTCAAGAAAATCAGAAAAGGCCGATGCAAGAAAGCTCATTTAATCTCTCTCTTTCATTCCCAAGACATAATACCAATGCCATTCAATGTCTTATCAAAATATTCTGTGCTAAAATTCAGACTCAATACTTCTTGTCCTATTTGTCATGGTCTCAGTAGAAATCCTTCCAATTTTTTTTGATCAAAACAGTGCAATATTTTTACTTATTTCAAAAAAACTTGGGCAATGGGAGGGAAGAAGGAAGAGAGAGAGATGGAAGGAAAATTAACTCTTCTTTAGGATAAATAATTGCAACTTATTAAAATCTCTTCTTATAAGCCATTTTACTAGATTTCTAATTATATTTTGGGCTCTGCCCAAGACTCTTCAGTGTTATATACCTTTCTTGAGATGCCTATGGCTGTAAATAGCAGCTCACACGTATGTTTGCATTAGTAAAATAAATACTTCCACAGAATGCTCCCAGGCTGTGAAACTCAATTTCTTATACAGCTAAATTGTTAGACTGGCTCTTTGTCATATTTTGGTCCATACAAATTGCATTTTCCAAAATAATTCTCAAGGACACAAGAGGAACAATACCCAGCATGTGTTCTGGATCCAATCATCCTTTTCTGAAAGGTAGGAAGTGGTATAATGGTGTGATATAAGCCATTCTCTGCCAGTTGTTTTTCATGTTTTCATGTTTTTCAGAGTATCTGGCATATTTAGTTTACTAGAACACATTTAGTCTGACCAGTGTTGAGCGCTTGAGGGGAGGAGGGCTCTGCAGAGGGACCTGGACAGGCTGGATTGGTGGGCCAAGGCCAACTGTATGAGGTTCAATAAGGCCAAGTGCTGGGTCCTGCACTTTGGTCACAACAACCCCATGCAGCGCTACAGGCTTGGCGAAGAGTGGCTGGAAAGCTGCCTGGTGGAAAAAGACCTGGGGTTACTGGTTGACAGCCGGCTGAATATGAGCCAGCAGTGTGCCCAGGTGGCCAAGAAGGCCAATGGCATCCTGGCCTGTATCAGGAATAGTGTGGCCAGCAGGAGTAGGGAAGTGATCGTGCCCCTGTACTCGGTGCTGGTGAGGCTGCACCTCGAATACTGTGTTCAGTTTTGGGCCCCTCACTACAAGAAAGATGTTGCCTTGCTGGAACATGTCCAGAGGAAAGCCACAAAGCTGGTGAGGGGTCTGGAACACAAGTCATACAAGAAACGGCTGAGGGAACTGGGGTTGTTTAGCCTGGAGAAGAGGAGGCTGAGGGGAGACCTGATCGCCCTCTACAACTACCTGAAAGGAGGCTGTAGTGAGGTGGGGGTCGGCCTCTTCTCCCTGGTAACAGATGATAGGACGAGGGGGAATGGCTTGAAGCTGTGCCAGGGCAGGTTTAGGCTAGACATTAGGAAAAACTTCTTCACCAAGAGGGTTGTCAGGCTCTGGAATGGGCTGCCCAGGGAGGTGGTCGAGTCCCCATCCCTGGAGGTCTTTAAAAGAAGGATAGATGAGGTGCTTAGGGACATGGTTTAGTGGTGGGATGGCAGGGTTATGTTAACGGTTGGACTTGATGATCTTAAAGGTCTTTTCCAACCTAGACAATTCGATGATTCTATGATTCTATGAAGTGAAAGGATTACTGCATTTCTGTCATAGATGGAAGTACTGCTTTTTGCATATAAAGCAAACATTGGCATGATGTTATTAGGTCACATCCATCTTGTGATCCTTTGTTGCTCTTCCATCTTTTTCTTAAAAATGTTCTTACTTATGAAACTGACAAATTAGAGAAGAGTTCTTAAAAAAATGAAGTGCAAGTTTATTTTAAATTTTAGCCCAGGCTTCAACATACCTGATGATACCAACCATTTTTCTGTAGCCTTTAATTTAGTAAACATACATTCTATTCCATCATTTAATTATTTAACAAAATTACTCAATACAATTGGATCCAAGACAGATTTCCTTTAGATTTTTATTTGATATAACCATTAATTTCACAATTCAGAATAATGTATGTCAAGTCATTTAGAAGATAAAAATACGTAAATGTCTACAATAGTTTCACTAGTAACCATCTGGGGAAATAAAAATAAAAAGTGTGGACTTCTTTTCCTTTTCTGAAATATTAGGGTGAATTAAATGTTTCCTAGGGCCCTGTTCACACCTATTCTCTATGAATTTATGGTTCAGTTAACCCGGAGGTATTTAAACAGAAGAGAATTTCCAGTGCTATGATGCTGAACATTACATGTAAAGCTAATAAAACACAAATCTGTAGGGTTCTTTTGGATGTATTATGTCCTATACTCTTTTGGGACTCTGGGACTAGAGAGGTCAGAAAGGATCCAATGTTAGGCCATCCTAGACAGGGACAAACTGGGCACAAAGGCTTTCTCCCACCAAAGGGCTGCTGAACATAAAACATTACAAATGCTAGATCTTCAAATCCTTTGACTTTCTCCCTAAATTTCTGATCTTCTGAAACGTACGGTCATCCCTATTGTTTCTTTCTGTGATCCAATGACCTTTATAGGGCTGATTTTCAAACAGCTGTTGTTAAGATGAAAGCTGTTCTTTAAATTAAATGTGTCTTTGTTCTAAAAAAGCTGGATGAACTTCACTCCCATTAACTACTGCAAACTTTGTGGATTATAGGAGAGTTTTGTTACTGACTTTTTTCAAGGCCTACTGTTTTGAGCTATACAATTATACAGGCTTTCATATGAATAGAAGAAATGGTTCAGACTAGTGTGATCTTTTGAACTTCAGAATCAGTCCTTTCTTGTGCGATTAGAAAATGTGGTCTGAAACTTATACAATGAAGCAAAATTAAGAAAGGCATACTCTTAATATACATTCTAATGAATAGGGCATAATTCTAATGAGATGGAATGTCATTTAGTAAATAGTGGTTTATATTTTACATTTGAAATTAAAATTTTCTGGTTAAGCAAATTAAAAACAGACAGTTGCTTTCTATTTTTTTCATTTCATTTTTCTCTTAAATGCAGTTTACTCATCTAGTTAATCTTGTCCGTATTTTTGCAATAATTCTATTTACTGGTTTATCTACCCTGTCACTTGTTACACCTTAATTAAGCAAACACTCTAAACTCTTCCTACACTAATCTGTCTTCAAGGAGGTAGTCAGAAGGACTCCCTGGGAAATGGTCCGCAGGGACAGGGGAACAGGACAGAGCTGGCAGATCTTTAAGGATGTGATCCACAGAGCGCAAGAGCTCTCGATCCCTAGGTGTAAGAAATCGGGCAAAGAAGGGAAGAGACCGGCATGGCTGAGACAAGAGATGCTGGTCAAACTAAGGAGGAAGAGGGAACTGCACAGGCAGTGGAAGCAGGGACAGGCATCCTGGGAAGAGTTATAGGGACACGGCCCGGTTGTGTAGGAATGGGGTCAGGAAGGCCAAGGCTCAGCTGGAACTAAACTTGGCAAGGGATGTGAAAAATAACAAGAAGGGTTTCTACAGGTATATCAGCTGGAAAAGGACCAGCAAGCTGGTAACAGCAGATGAGGAGAAGGCTGAGGTACTCAACATCTTTTTTGCCTCAGTCTTCACTGGCAACCTCTCTCCTCACCCCTCCCGAGTTGATGGATGGCATGAGGGGGACTGGGAGGGCAAAACCCCTCCTGCTGTAGGAGAAGATCAGGTTCGTGACCACCTGAGGAACCTGAACGCACATAAGTCCATGGGACCTGATGAGATGCATCCCAGAGTCCTGAGGGAATTGGCTGATGTAGTCACCAAGCCAGTCTCCATGATATTTGAAAAGTTGTGGCATTCAGGTGAAGTCCCTGGTGACTGGAAGAAGGGAAATATTGTGCCCATTTTCAAAAAGGGTAGAAAGAAAGACCCCGGGAACTACTGACCTGTCAGCCTCACCTCTGTGCCTGGGAAGATCATGGGACAGATCCTCCTAGAAGCTATGCTAAGGCACATGGAGGCCAGGGAGGTGATTTGAGATAGCCAGCATGGCTTCACCAAGGGCAAGTCCTGCCTGACGAACCTAGTGACTTTCTATGATGGTGTGACAACAACAGTGGACAAAGGAAAACCAATGGACGTCATCTATGTGGACTTCTGCAAAGCCTTTGACACGGTCCCCCACAACATCCTTCTCTCTAAATTGGAGAGCTATGGATTCGATGGGTGGACTGTTCGGTGGATAAGGAATTGGTTGGATGGTTGCATCCAGAGGGTAGTGGTCAACGGCTCAATGTCTGGATGGAGACCGGTGACGAGTGGTGTCCCTCAGGGGTCCGTACTGGGACCGGTGCTGTTTAGCGTTTTCATCGATGACTTAGACAGCGAGATCGAATGCACCCTCAGCAAGTTTGCGGACGACACCAAACTGAGTGGTGTGGTTGACACACCAGAAGGACAGGACGTCATCCAGAGAGACCTGGACAGGCTGGAGAGGTGGGCCTGCGTGAACCTCATGAGGTTCAACAAGGCCAAGTGCAAGGTCCTGCACCTGGGTCAGGGTAACCCCCAGTATCAATACAGGCTGGGGGAAGAAAGGATCGAGAGCAGCCCTGCCGAGAGGGACTTGGGTGTGCTGGTGGATGAAAAGCTGGACATGAGCCGGCAATGTGCGCTGGCAGCCCACAAGGCCAACCGTACTCTGGGCTGCATCGGGAGAAGCGTGGCCAGCAGGTGGAGGGAGGTGATTCTGCCCCTCTACTCTGCTCTGGTGAGACCTCACCTGGAGGACTGTGTCCAGCTCTGGAGCCCTCAGCACAAGAAGGACATGGAACTGTTGGAGCGGGTCCAGAGGAGGGCTACAAAAATGATCCGAGGGCTGGAGCACCTCTCTTATGAGGACAGGCTGAGAGAGTTGGGTTTGTTCAGCCTGGAGAAGAGAAGGCTGTGGGGAGACCTGATTACGGCCTTTCAGTACCTAAAGGAGGCCTATAGGAAAGATGGGGAAAATCTTTTTAGTAGGGCCAGCTGTGTCAGGACAAGGGGTAATGGTTTTAAACTAAACCAGGGTAGTTTGGACTGGAAGAAATTCTTTACAATGAGGGTGGTTGTCCTGGTTTCGGCTGGGATAGAGTTAATTTTCTTCACAGAAGCTAGCATAGTGCTGTGCTTTGGATTTAGTACTAGAAGAATGTTGATAACACGCTGATGTTTTTAGTTGTTGCCAAGCAGTGCTCAGACTGCTCAAGGACTTTTTGAGCTTCTCCTGCTCGGCCAGGTGCATAACAAGCTGGGAGTACAGCACAGCTAGGACCCAAACTGTCCAAAGAGCTATTCCATACCATATAACGTCATGCTCGGGGGGGTTGGTGGGTCGGTCAGTCGCTCGGGTACTGATCGCTGCTCGGGACGGGCTGGGCATCAGTCGGTGGGTGGTGAGCAATTGCATTGTGCATCATTCGTTTTGTATATTCTGTATATTTTGTTATCATTCTCATTATTACTATTATTATTATTTTCTCTTATTAAACTGTCTTTATCTCAGCCCTCGGCTCTAACCTTTTTTCCCTTTCCCGATTCTCTCCCCCATCCCACTGAGGGAGGGGGGGGAGTGAGCAAGCGGCTGCGTGGTGCTTAGTTGCCAGCCGGGTTAAACCACGACAGTGGTGAAACACTGGAACAGGTTGCCCAGAGAGGTGGTGGAGGCCCCATCCCTGGAAACATTCAAGGCTGGGTTGGATGGGGCTCTGAGCAACTTGATTCAAATAAAGTTGTCCCTGCTCACGGCAGCGGGGTTGGATTAGATGACCTCTAGGGGTCCCTTCCAACCCAAAATATTCTATGATTCTATGATTATATCCTAAACATTGGTCTCCTTGTAAACTACAGTAGAAACAGAGTGAACAATAAAGACAGAACATTAGATGTTGCACCCACTAGTTAAGACATACATCCCTGAGGCAAGAAGATACGGCCTAATATGTAATAAGGTCAAATATTTAAAGGAAACAAAAGGAAATTAAAAATATATATCTTGAAACATTCTACAATTCCTTAAGTAGAATCCTTCTATGTTTTTGCATATTATAGTTTGAGAACCATATTCAAGAGAAGCTTTCAATTTGATATGTAAAATAGACACTTTGAATATTATGTAAGATTCACTGTTTAAAAAAAGAAAATGTTTTATAATTAGGATGAATACGTAAGCAAAGTGATCATTGACATTAAGATTTCTCCATAAGTTGTGAGAGTGTTTCCTTTTGTAGGAGCACAACATATTTCTTGGTGCCAACTTAATTTAATTTGATGCTCTTTGATACTGCAGAGCAACTGAAGTGTTCTTAAAATTTTAAGCTGTATCATGAAATTACAACTAATATGTTCAGGAAGTTGATTCTGGAAAATATACTTTTGTTAAGAGAATAGAAAAAAAAAAAATCTTTCAGTGTCACTGTACCAAGTCAACGAAATATGAAGTACAGGTAGGCAGTGGTAATTCAGAATATAATAAAAAGTAACACCTTTATAACTTTTAAAAAGTATTTCTATGAAAAACAGTACATTTCAGGAGAGAAAAAAATAACACAGAAACCCACAAAATAGAAACAAATCTTTCTTCTGGTTTAATATCTGAAGATAGTTACTATTATATGAAATTGTGAATACAACTATAATTCACTTCAATTCACAATGAAATGGAAATGATGGTAACCTTTACTCAAGTCTTCTCTCTGGAAGAAAAATTACTAAGTGGCAGGAAAACATAGCTTTGGGGCAAAGCAGTACTGTCCCTCACAAAGGAAAATGTTCAGGTATAGTTATTCCTCATTTAGTCAAGATAATTTAATTTCGTATAAAATAGAAGTATAGTAGAGGAAATACAATATCTGTAGACTCTTAATGGAAGCTATCACTCACAGTATCCCATTTCCTAGATATCCATGTTGCATAATCCAATATGCAGATTTTCTAGTCATTCAAAAAGAGGTCTAGGGAGTTAATTTCATGATCTAGTGGTGTCACTGCTGCAGAAAGAAGTAAGTGCAGAGCCATGTAGTCTCACCATCCCCAATGCAAGCAGGAGTCCAGTTCTGTTTTTTTTTCCCCCAGACATATGCAAGTGGGATGGATAGAATGAGGATGAGGAGGAAATTGCTCCTTCAAGTCAACACAGAATCATGTACTCAATAAGGAGTGTGTACCTCCATATATTACCTTGTTAAAATCTGAAATTAAATATTTAAAGTTCCTTCTTTTTGTTTTCCTGGTTTCCTTCTCACTAAAATCAACAACCATCATAGACCTCTACATGTATTTCTCATTCTTCTTTTGAAAAAAACCCGGTACAACGCTAAGCTGGCATGAAGGAAAAATGCAGATATCAGGGGGTTTTGCACTCCTTGTATTTTTGTTCACAGAAGCATTAATTATCTCATAGAAGGGTTCAGGAGAAGTGACCAGGGAGTTCAGCTTTACAGTATGTCCTCAAAAAGATCAGCATAGTGTGTGAGGGATCCTCACTGCTTATAAGCGCCAACAAAGTCAGAGCTCTTTATAACAAACTTATTTAAGAAAGCACACTTATTCTTGAAAACATCACCCATGGCAGAATTGGATAAGCAAACAAATTTCAAAATTAAGGAGAATTTATCTGAAAATAATTTGTATGAAACAATTCAGAGCCTCACTGGGAAGAGGTTTTGAGTGGCTTCAATCAGAAAACAGTTCTTATGTAGAAATGCAACTGTCCCCTTGACTGTGAATAAAGGCGCACAGGAAACATCCAACATGCAGAATTAAAAACTCTCATCCTTTATGTACAGGACTATATAAGAGTAGGATGTAAGAAGTGATATTGTACAATACAAATGGGCTCTTACATTGAACCATGGACAGGAGACCTATGAACAAGCATTATCTTTATATTTGCAAGCCTATGATAAGTAAGTGTCAACATTATAAAAGCAGTGCAAGTTGTGGAACTATCCCAATGTTCAACTTAACAAATTTCATCAAAATTAAGTCTTAAAACAATACTGCCTCAGTTAGAACCTAAAATTAATTGGGTTCATATTTTTTCATTTAAACAACTGAATTTGTCATATCCCCCAGTGCCAACCCTATTTTGACAGCAACTGCATGGCATTTTAAATGAAAGAGGGGACTGTTGCCTTTGGTCTTCAAAAAAAGGGGGGGTGGGAAGGATCGTTATAGCAAGATGAGAAAATACAGCAACATGTTTCACAGAACAGTTATGGACGTTCCTTTGCATCAACATTTTTCTGCTTAAATACTTTAGAGCAAAGAGCATCAGCACTGGTTGCTGGAAACTTTAAATCTATCCCAGATATGTGGGCCTCAAAATTCACCTGAATACAGAAATAAGACAAGAAATTGCATTTCCCAGAGAAGAAACTGAATGCCAGAGAGAAGCCCCAAATCGATCAAAAGGGACTTCAGGGCACTAGGGAAAATGGTTGAAGGATCAGGAGCACAGGTAGTGTTCTCCTCAATCCCATTAGTGTCAGGAGGGAACACGGAAAGGAATAGGAAAACTAGAGTGGTTAACATGTGGCTCAAAGGTTGGTGCCATCAGAGGGGCTTGGGGTTCTTTGACCATGGGGAGGTTTTCACGGCACTGGGCCTGTCGACAACAGATGGTGCCCAGCTCTCTCAGAAGGGAAAAAGGATCCTCACTCATGAACTAGTGGGGCTTGTTGAGAGGGCTTTAAACTAGGCCTGAAGGGGGGAGGGGATATAACCAGGCTCACTAGAGAGGAGCCTGGAGGTGTCACCCCATTGCTGGGGGTGAAACTGATAACCCAGCTCAAGTGCATCTACACTAATGCACGCAGCATGGGCAACAAACGGGAGGAGCTGGAAGCCATTGTAAGGCAGGATGGTTACGATGTAGTTGCCATCACAGAAATGTGTTGGGATGCCTCCCATGACGGGAGTGCTGCAATGGATGGCTACAAACTCTTCAGAAGGGACAGGCAAGGAAGGAGAGGCGGCGGGGTGGCTCTGTATGTTAGGGAGTGTTTTGATTGTACAGAGCTTGATGCTTGTGGTGAGGTCAAGTGCTTATGGGTGAGGATGAGGGGGAAGGCTAATAGAAAAGATATCCTGTTGGGAGTCTGTTACAGACCACCCGACCAGGATGAGGACGTTGATGAAGAATTCTACAAGCGGCTGGCAGGAGTCTCTCAGTCACGAGCTCTTGTTCTCATGGGGGACTTCAACTTCCCAGACATCTGCTGGAAATACAACACAGCAGAAAGGAAACAGTCCAGAAGGTTCCTGCAGTGTGTGGAAGAGAACTTCCTGACACAGCTGGTAAGTGAGCCTACCAGGGGAGGTGCCCTGCTTGACCTCCTGTTCACTAACAGAGAAGGACTGGTGGGAGAGGTGGTGGTCAGAGGTCGTCTTGGCCTTAATGGTGACAAAATGGTAGAGTTTTCAATCTTTGGTGAGGTAAGGAAGGGGGTCAGCAAGACCGCCACCATGGACTTCTGGAGGGCAGACTTTGACGTGCTCAGAACGCTGGTTGGGAGAGTCCCTTGGGAGATAGTCCTGAAGGGCAAAGGGGTCGAAGAAGGCTGGGTGTTTTTCAAGGAAGAAGTCTTAAAGGCACAGGAGCAGGCTGTCCCCATGTACCGTAAGACAAATTGGCGGGGAAGACGACCGGCCTGGCTGGACAGAGGTCTACTACTGCGACTAAGGAAAAAAAAGAGAGCTTACCAGCTCTGGAAGAAGGGGCAAACCCAAGGGTTGGGGATAATAAGAAGAGTTTTTATAAATATGTTAACAGCAAAAAGAGAGCCAGGGAGAACCTCCATCCTCTAGTGGATGCAAGGGGGAACATGGCCACTAAAGACGAGGAAAAGCCTGAGATACTCAACGCCTTCTTTACCTCGGTCTTTAATGGCCCGACGAGTTATCCCCAGGGTACCCAGCCTCCCGAGCTGGAAGATGGGGACAGAGAGTGGAATAAACCCCCCATAATCCAGGAGGAAGCAGTCTTTGACCTGCTATGCCACCTGGACATCTACAAGTCTATGGGGCCAGATGGGATCCACCCAAGAGGGCTGAATGAGCTGGCAGAGGAGCTTGCCAAGCCACTCTCCATCATTTATCAGCAGTCCTGGAGAACAGGGGAGGTCCCAGATGACTGGAGGTTGGCAATGTGGCGCCTCTCTTCAAGAAGGGCCAGAAGGAGGATCTGGGGAACTACAGACCAGTCAGCCTGACCTCAGTATGGAAGATTATGGAGCGGTTCATCTTGAGTGTGCTCACCAGGCACATGGAGGACAATCAGGGGATCAGGCCCAGCCGGCATGGCAGGTCTTGCTTAACCAACCTGATTTCCTTCTACGACCAGGTGACCCGCCTGGTAGATGAGGGAAAGGCTGTGGATGTTGTCTACCTGGACTTCAGCAAAGCCTTTGACACAGTCTCCCATAGCATTCTCCTAGAGAAGCTGGTGGTGCATGGCCTAGATGGGTGTACTCTTCGCTGGGTTAAAAACTGGCTGGGTGGCCGAGCCCAGAGAGTCATGGTGAATGGAGCTAAACCCAGTTGGCGGCCGGTCACAAGCAGTGTCCCCCAGGGCTCAGTTCTAGGGCCAGTCTTGTTTAATATCTTGATCAATGACCTGGATGAGGGGATTGAGTGTGCCCTCAGTAAATTTGCAGATGACACCAAACTGGGTGGTAGTGTTGATCTGCTGGAGGGGAGGAGGGCTCTGCAGAGGGACCTGGACAGGCTGGATCGATGGGCCAAGGCCAACTGTATGAGGTTCAATAAGGCCAAGTGCTGGGTCCTGCACTTTGGTCACAACAACCCCATGCAGCGCTACAGGCTTGGCGAAGAGTGGCTGGAAAGCTGCCTGGTGGAAAAAGACCTGGGGTTACTGGTTGACAGCCGGCTGAATATGAGCCAGCAGTGTGCCCAGGTGGCCAAGAAGGCCAATGGCATCCTGGCCTGTATCAGGAATAGTGTGGCCAGCAGGAGTAGGGAAGTGATCGTGCCCCTGTACTCGGTGCTGGTGAGGCTGCACCTCGAATACTGTGTTCGGTTTTGGGCCCCTCACTACAAGAAAGATGTTGCCTTGCTGGAACAGGTCCAGAGGAGAGCAACCAAGCTGGTGAGGGGTCTGGAACACAAGTCATACAAGAAACGGCTGAGGGAGCTGGGGTTGTTTAGTCTGGAGAAGAGGAGGCTGAGGGGAGACCTGATCGCCCTCTACAACTACCTGAAAGGAGGCTTTAGTGAGGTGGGGGTCGGTCTCTTCTCCCTGGTAACAGATGATAGGATGAGGGGGAATGGCTTGAAGCTGTGCCAGGGCAGGTTTAGGCTAGACATTAGGAAAAACTTCTTCACCGAGAGGGTTGTCAGGCTCTGGAATGGGCTGCCCAGGGAGGTGGTCAAGTCCTCATCCCTGGAAGTATTTAAAAGAAGGATAGATGAGGTGCTTAGGGACATGGTTTAGTGGTGGGGTGGAAGGGTTAGGTTAACGGTTGGTCTCGACGATCTTAAAGGTGTTTTCCAACCAAAGTGATTCTATGATTCTATAGAAAAAGGAAAGACGAGAACTCAATAACATTATTGTCTGGTTAACATTAATGTTACCACAAAGCTGAGTTCAGAAACTTTTTATTTTTTCCTGTAACCTACAACACTACCCAACTGAAAACTATCTTTGACCACAGCAAAAAAAAGCTAGAAGGAAGCTATTATTTTCACATGTTCTAAAATATTTTTAAAAGTCTCATTTCTCAGTGTTTGTGAAAGCACAATACACTGCTACTATCTTATCTGTAGTGAAATTCCAAAAGAACTTGGAAAAGCATTTGGCCCCATGTTTGTGGTTAAATGTTCACAGAGATGACTTGGGTCCAAAAAAACATTTACAAAGACTTGTGCTATTCCATTGGGAAAAAAATTTGTCACTTTTTTGACATTAAACAGTTATGAAAGCTGAACATTTTTGGACTTTTTAAAGCATTCAGTTGTAAACTGAAGTAGATTAATCTAAGGTACTTATGCAATTTGTTAGGAGTTGTGTAAATTAAAGGCTTCAAGAAACTCATACTTTATATTCCTTCAGTAGGTTTTGTCAGACACATTACTGGAGAGCTTCTTCCTCCTCCTCATATAAGATTCTCTTGGGTATATAGTGTAAAGCTCAAGTGCCTCCCTACAACTATTTTCTGAAGCAAATAATATATTTATGTTTTCATTCCTGCAAATAATGTTGTGGATTTGTGTGAGCAAACTTGCTTCTGTCTGCTCTCATATCTAAGAAAAAGGTATAACAAAACATAAAATATTTTACATTTTCTCAATTTTCACTTCATTTTTTAACACTTTCATTACTTCAGGTACATCAAGAAGCCTCCTTCAACACACAGAAAACAGGGAAGGAGTGGTGGAGAGAATTAATGTACTTATTTCACATATTTCACCAGGTATAAAGCTTGACCATAGGTATATAGTTTATGCCTACATATCGTATCAGTCTATATTATATTTAAGTACAGCTATACAGTTCATGTTAAGAATAAGTCCCAATGACTTTCATAATCCTGAATCATGTGATTCACTATGGTTGCCAAGGCTCTAAATATCTTTTTTAGGCTTTATCTAATCTAAAGTCCTGCTCATAAAAAAAACCCCAAGCAAACAAACACAAATCCAACCCAAATAATCCAAACCCAACTAACCAACCAACAAACCCAAACCCAAAAAAGCATCCATGATTTATGAAAACATAGTCAATATTAATAAGCCATTCATGTTGATTCTTGGAATTACACAGGTTACATTGTTTTATATATATATATATATGGGAGGAGGAATTTCTCTTGAAAAAATTCCAAATGACAGGACTGAATTTAGTAAGCCTAGCCTGTACATGTAATAATTCTTTATGATATATTTTTCCTCAAAACAACCTATATATAAAACTGGTTGCATTCTAGTTTGTGGAAACAGTGTTTCTGAGAACTGAAGTATAGGCAGCTTTAGAAATGTAAAGACATTCCGATATCAACTAGAAGTAGAAAATAATTTCTTGCATGATGGTGTCATGATCCACTGTTGGGTTGAACAATTTGGCAGAGGTTAAACCCCCTTGCTTTCCAACTGACCTCAGATAATTCTGGGAGGTTGGGGGCGGCTGGGCTTAACTTCTGATTAACTCCAGTGTTTTATCATGACTGCACATTCTCAGGAACAGAATTAAGACTCAAAACAGAGTCAAGTGCCAAGTCACTTTATTTGACCAACAACAAATGTGCGAGAGAAAAGCAGAGAAAGAGAGGAAAAGTGAGAAAAGGAAAGAGAGGGGGAGAAACAAACGGCATGGGAGTGTTGTGATAGCTACCACCACGGGTCTATGTGCTGTCTGTGCAGCCCGAGTGGTCCATGTACCGGTGCAGCCCGAGTGGTCCGATGCGCCTGATGTATCTTTGAATCTGGTGGAGGGTAGATGTTCCTGGATGCTCCTCTTGGTCTCTGCTGGTTTCCTCTTTTTACAGGGTTGTCCTCTTGCATAGTCAATAAGTGTTTTGCATACCCAGGCCTCCCCCTTGGCGGTGGGCTGCATGCCCAGTACTGTCATTAGATGGTGCTCGAAAATCCCAGAGGGTCCGAGTCCCCTCCCGATTGTCACTTGACCCTGGGCGCGGGCACAGATGTGTCTGCCTTGGTGATTAAACTGTCCCACTCAGTTGTTGTGGTGATTAGGCTTCGGTAGTTAAACTTGCCTGCCACCAATGTTGAGACAAGTTTTTAGTCCCTTACAGATGGTCTACAAAGAAAGATTGTGCAAGATTTTCCTCTTTCAGTGTAACAACTAGTAACACCCTGTCAAAGGAGGACAGACAATAAAGGACTTCAAAGAGAAGGTGTGAAAATTTTCTCAAACTTCAAGCACTGTTTTGATTAATTTTAATATCTATGGATAAATGTTTTTCAAATATAAAATTCAAAGTAAAAATCCCCCAGAACACTTAATTTTGCTTCCTCCCCACTCCAATCCACTTCTCCTTACCCTTTCAAATAAATTTTATCTGGTTTTTCGCAACACTCTCAAACACCGCATGACTTAAGATTCTGGGGTCAGTGAGGAGTGGTTATTGTTTCTATTTTAACAAATGGAATATCTGTGTGGTAGTTGAAACCAAGGGAACAAAAGGTGTCACAGGACTGCTTCAATATTCCCTGGTGACCCAGCTATCATACGAATGGAAAAGCACAAATGTTATCTTGTCAAAAATAAGTACCAATCATGCCAAAGATGACCTAATCTTTCATTTGCTGCTATTGCTCATGTCCTCATTCTCTTAAAAAAACTTTCCTATGATATTGCTATATGATATGACCTATAACACCATAAAAGTAACAGCATTAGACTCTGTTAATATCTGAATAAGCCTACAACCTACCATGCACACATACTAAGAGAATTAACTCTTTCATTGAAATTAAAACTACTAATTTCCTGTTGAATTGTTTTTGTCCCAAATTCTCTTTCAAATGTCTCTTTTTTTCAGTGCCAACAGATTATTTGTTTTTAAAAAAACCCAGTATTTAACTGTTAAAGCTATTTTTCCACAGTGAAACAAAACATCTTAAGTATATTTGGTCTCCCAATTGATAAATGAGCCATCTAAACTAACAGTTCTGAACTTCTGAGAATTACAACACACCCTCCTTTGGGGTATTTAATGTGTAAAATTTCCTCACACACAAAATCTCCAAGCTTATGTGCATATTATTGAAATCTTTGTTAGGCAAAATATACCAAGAATAAAAGGGGGGGGGGGGGAGGGAAGTAGAGTACTTGTCCCACAGAAAAACTTATTATTTAATAATTTCAAAACAGTTTATAAAGGTGAAATATGAACATTTTTCAAAATGGAAATGCTAAAAAGATTTTGAGAGGAAGTGCTGAAAATGTAAAAAAAATATGTTTTTTATGATTGCTGACACAGCAGTATATGTTTTCTTCTGATTTCCTCACAATACTTAGAGTAAGATGATTGTTGAATGATTTTTTGTGATGTATTGCCTATACCATGAAATTTCATGTTTCAGAATTACAGCTCTTTTTATTTTAGGTGTGATATTTTGACTCAGCTAGCTACTTGGATTTCTCCCAGTTAGAAGCAGTCGAAGTTAGTAATTCAGATGTAAGAAGAAACTAAGCAGACTGAGATTCAAGCTGCTTCTGCCATCTTTGATATTTCATCAGTTTGCATTGCGCTACACACCTTCTACAGAAAAGGTGTCAAGAACATGTGGCAATGTTGAAAATTTTTCCTCCTTTTGAATAACAAGAGTTGGAATCTTGAAAATCAATATTTTTTCATGGTGGTTTCGTGGTTTAACCCGGCTGGCAACTAAGCACCATGCAGCCGCTCGCTCACTCCCCCCTCCCTCAGTGGGATGGGGGAGAGAATCGGAGAAAAGAAAAAAAAGTAAGACCTGTGGGTTGAGATAGAGACAGTTTAATAAGAGAGAAGAATAACAATAGCGATAATAATAATGGTAAAAGAATATACAGAATATATAAATCAAGCGATGTACAATGCAATTGCTCACCACCCGCTGACCGATGCCCAGCCTGTCCCGAGCAGCGATCACTCCCCCCGAGCCGCGATCACTCTGCCCGCGACTGACCAACTAACCCCCCCGAGCATGATGTGATATGGTATGGAATAGCTCTTTGGTCAGTTTGGGTCAGCTGTCCTAGCTGTGCTGTACTCCCAGCTTGTTATGCACCTGGCCGAGCAGGAGAAGCTCAAAAAGTCCTTGAGTAGTCTGAGCACTACTTGGCAACAACTAAAAACATCAGTGTGTTATCAACATTCTTGTAGCACTAAATCCAAAACACAGCACTATGCTAGCTACTATGAAGAAAATTAACTCTCTCCCAGCTGAAACCAGGACACTCTCCCACTTCAAATATCTCTGGGAACTAAACTGAACTCCATAACCAAGATGGTTAGGACACTTCCCTGAGTTTCAGTACAGAAATTTGCCTAACAGATTTCCAAACAAACGAGTATATTAGCTACTCAATTTCTCCCATGCAAAATATTTGATTTATAAGAATTTGATCTTTCATTCTAACCCTATATTAATGTAGGCTGTTTGGAAGCTTTTTGAGACAAGGTGAGTGAAATAAATATTTCTGGATTAAATATATATTGCAACATTGCCCACAATGGGAGCATAGGTTTAGAAAGGAACCTGCGCCATTTCAGATCACAGGCTGGTTTGAGTTTCATAAGAGTGCTATCTAGAAAACTGTTCAGCTGTGTCCTCAAGGCTTCTATGCTGGCTGTTGACAGGAGCCAAACCTGCATTAAAAGCAAAGTGATTGCAGCAACTGAAGAGTTGTTGCTCTGGCGAAACAGACTATTCCTGAGTTGCAGCACTGAAATCCTGTGCCCACCTCCTGTGAGGCCACCTGGCAGTTCTGCCAGGAGCCTGGGTGTCCTTTCACTCTGTAAGTCAACTTTCTCAGTACTGAAGCTGCTCATATGTAGAGCTGCTACATCAGCTCCAGAGCTGACAGCTGGAAGCACTGGGTCCAGGCAATGCTGGGGGCATCTGGGGGCAGTTCCTCTGGAAGCCTCCAGCACTCTGGAAAACTGTATGGGACCTGGAGAAGAAAAAATTTTGAATCAGTATTCCTGGATCCAGTACTGATCCCTACATGATACAGGGACATTAAACTGTTTTTACCCATGATTTCTGTACTAAGATGAGAAATCTATTTCAGTTAGGGTATTCTTCAGAGAGAGATGCTAACAAGTGAATTAAAGCCTCCAAATTACAGAAAGCTCACTACACACTTCCTTGAATGTCTGCAACAGTACCATGCCTCTTGACAAATAAAAGCCAAGTTAGCTTTGCTACACGCACTTCACTTTTTAACAAAATTATGTGATGGCTCTTTCAAATGGGACAATAATGTTGCTTTCCCCCCACTGTCATTTCAGGTGTTAAGTCAACACAGTCTTTGGAGCAAGACTTTGGGTAGAGAAGAGCACTAACAGTTTTATTCCCAAATGTTAACCCTAGGCAAGTTGTAGTACCATTCTACACTAATAATAAAGCTGAATGTATATTTGTGCTGTAACTAATCACTGCAGATTTTCTGTTGTCATGCTGGCCTCCTTACTTAAAGATGTTACACCATGATTATCATAAATATAAATTTTTAGGGAAACAAGCTACCAATTCACATTGGATGAAGAGTTATTTAATAACATTGGCAAAATTTCTGATACCCACTTTCTGATGATATTTGACTTTTAGAATGAAAAGCTTTCTTTTCTCCTAGACCCACAGATAGGAAAAATAGGCTATAAACATGAGGCAGAAAGAGGCTTGTATCAGATTGTTCCATATTCTTTTCTAATCTCTAGCTGAGGAATGACACTGTAAAATTTGAACTCATAGCCAGACTTTCCAAAATCTGGCCATAGCTTTTTAGTAAGAGGACGGATGAAAAAAAATAGGGAGGACATTTCTCAAGAGAACAGGTATCAATCCAGTGTATAAGAAAAGAAATCTCCCTCAGATAAAGGTACATTGTTTAATAAATTATTTCTAACATATTGCATTTTTGGTTAAAAGCATGCTTAAAAGGACAGAACCTATTTTAAAATACAAAAACAAGTGAAAACTACCTATAGAAAAAACATTATTTTCATACAGTAAAAATAGACATTTAACTTTAATATTAATGTAGAATGATATTGCAGTTTGCCTAGATTCATTATGTGGAAATACAACTGTGCCCATTCCTGAATATTCTAGAACTGAGCATATAACACAACTGGTATGAGCGCATACGGTATTGATTGCTAATTGCATAAGGTTTTGCCGTCACAAGGTCCAGTAGACTCAGGAATAGTCACTGAACACAAGATATTTCTCCACTATGTCCCAATAACATCCTGCTAGACACATAGTCACCAAACACCTCTCTTGCAGCTGAACTCTAAACATGACAAACTTAGTCTGAATGACAGTGCCTGCCTTGGAGAGCTTGCCATCTGAATAAGCAAAATTGTATGTGTTCTACATATTGCCTATCTGCGATACAGAAAGGCAAAGAGATCTGCACAGATTAATGCACTAGGTCAATCCTAGGACCATGGTAAGAATCACAGCATTCTAACTGACTGTGGAGCTCTATCATGCTCCATGTGAACGATACCTCTCAGCTCTGGCAGGTTTTACATCAAGCCCTAAGGATTATAGAATGTGGGTGATAACTGTGATTAGTACTTATTGTTTGTTGTGTACCAACAGCATGCTCAGAGCAAAAAACAAAATGAAGACAATGCCTGCTGTAGAGAGAGGGGAGGGGAAAAACTAAATGTGGCAGATAAAGAAATGAAAACAATTACAGATCTATCATGCTGGCTTAGAATCCATGTAGTTACAAAAATAATAAAGTTAAATAATAAAGTTGCCTGCAGGCAATCTAAAAGGGATTTAATTATCTTTGAATTACCCATCTTGGATGAAAAATTATTTCCAGAGCCAAGAGAATTAAACATACTTTTGACCCTGGCATGAACTATATTTTAAAGAACTTTTACATTGCACAGTTGTGTATCCCTGCTTTGTTTATAAAATGTATGACATTGCATCAGCCACAAATTAAATTACATGAAACACGTTTGTAAATACAATATGAAGTTGTGATGTATTTAATGGTAAATACAATAAACTGTAACCAACTATTAATTGTGAGCTGTGGTATATGGTGTTTACAGATTTTACAGAAACATAATATATTTCAGTGTTTGCTTTGTTAACACTACTGTATTTCCCTCTGCTTTACAGATGGAAGATTTTTCACCATACACAAGTTATAAACTACAATGGGAAAAATCAGGCTTTTTTTTTCTCCTTTTTTTTTGCCTGTAGATAGTCAAACTGATGCTGTTACACTGAAAAAAAGATACACATCTAGGAAGCAAATGCAAGATTGGCAAAAAGTTGAATTGATTAATATAATTTAACCCTATCTAACAGCCATGTCCTAGGTATGTGTCTTCTTAAAGGTAGCCTCAGACTGACCTCTATAAATGCACACAGTAGTAAATACATGCATAGCTTACGGTAAGGTCCTGAAAACAGCTATGCTTTGCACTAGTAGCTTCCAGAGTCAGGTTGTATTTTTTCATTCCAGTAGCTACCTGGAATCCTAATTCCTTGTTCAACAATAGAAGAGTTTCCATGTCTCTACTTTTCTGTGTAATAAAGACATTCTCAGCTTCCCATCATGGCTCACTTCTGTGCTGATTTCAACCAGAATTCTGGCTTCACCAACCGATCCAGAACTGAGGAGGATCGTAATCCAAGAGAGTAGGAATTTCAGGCATGTTCTCAAGAACATTTGAAGGAAGTTATTAGTTTATTTCCTAATGAACAGGAAGCCAAAATACCTTCTTGAGCAACTCTCTACAGCCAGCCTTAGACCCCAAGAGTGATGCACACCTTTAAAATTTTCTTTAGGGGATAAAAAATCATCTTTAAAAGGGCTGTACAGTAGAAATAACATGGTAATCTACAAAACCAGTCACTTTTTTGTCATCGTACATGAACATCATTTTAGGAGGTGTATAAAATATTCTGAGCATATGCAGGTATTCTTAGGTTAGATTGTTTAAACATCAGTTTTGGTTAACTAGTAATAAATGAATGGCTTAATTTTTTACTTTAAAGATCAATGTTTTAAAATAGGACGCATCATGAAAATTCTACCACAGAGTGGTTTTCTCTGATAGTTCCGATATTTTAGCAATGAAACTTTCCCTGACTCCAAAACATGGATGTCTAACAGTCAAGAATTACAAAATTGCAAGAAAACAATTCTTTACAGAAACTTAATTGTTTCAGAGCTGGGTCAAGAATAAAGTAACAGTAGCCTTTCATGATGGCTCCTGACCAGAACATGGAAGACACAGAGCTATAAAGCTGAAAATAATTTTCCAGCTTTACAAAAAAAGTTCAATAAAAACATCCAACAAGAAATCCAACAACCCTGTGATATTAGATGTGTAAACTTAGTTCAGTTCATATTAAATATTACTAATTTACCTATGTTAAAACTACTGATTTAAGCTAACTTAAAGTCTGGAGAAGAGGAGGCTGAGGGGAGACCTGATCGCCCTCTACAACTACCTGAAAGGAGGCTGTAGCGAGGTGGGGGTCGGTCTCTTCTCCCTGGTAACAGATGATAGGACGAGGGGGAATGGCTTGAAGCTGTGCCAGGGCAGGTTTAGGCTAGACATTAGGAAAAACTTCTTCACCGAGAGGGTTGTCAGGCTCTGGAATGGGCTACCCAGGGAGGTGGTCAAGTCCTCATCCCTGGAGGTCTTTAAAAGAAGGATAGATGAGGTGCTTAGGGACATGGTTTAGTGGTGGGATGGCAGTGCTAGGTTAACGGTTGGACTCGATGATCTTAAAGGTCTTTTCCAACCGAGGTGATTCTATGATTCTAATTGCAGGAATACTGAAATATTTTTAGAATAGTATATAGCGGAAGTTTTAAGTTATCTATATATGTCATTCCATACAATTGTATTACAATACAATAATACAGTTACATTTAATTACAGTGTCTAACTTCACACAAGAGGAATCCAAAGATTTTAAAGACACATGTCCTATCTGCCTGCAATAAATACTCTACTGCTAGACAGCTAAATTGCCTGTCAAATATTCTCATGAAGCTTTGATGGGTACTTCTATTTTATGATAGTCTTTTTTTCTTTTTACTTGCATTAGAAATACCTTGGCAGACATGAAACTACTTTAATGGTCCCTGTCTTTTGCCTCAGAAAAAAGCATAAAAATTAAGAGCTCATAGTTTCTGCAAGCATTCTGAAGAAGTTCTGTTTGCTCCTTCATTTGGAAGAAAGACCTAAATGTATTTATTTAAAGTTATCTTTAAAAATATGCATGGAAGGCAGCTTTAGAAACGTCTAAAACCAGCTAAAGTTAAAAATTGCCTTTCTGCATTCTTTGACTGAAAAGTTATTATCAACAACATAAAAAATCGTAACTTGTTCATAAGGTCCAAAGCTGTTAAGCCTAAAAATAGGTTTTAGAGCACTTTTCCCAGTGACCATCAGCACTGTTCACTAGACTAATACGACCTTTTGTTTGACAAACAGGAAAAAGCAGCATCTTATGTATTCCCAAGAGCAGAAAATTTAGGTATCTTTACCTTTTGCCTCTGCCTCCTTTAGCCAGATGACAGCTCAAAGTGATATAGGAAAGGAAACCATCAATGTAAACCAGAAGCCTTTTAAAACTTACAGTATTTTCAAAAAATCTACGCAGAGAACTTAGTTTTAACTACCTCAAATGTTTAAGGGTTTGCATCTGAAAGAGCATTACCAGTCAGGAGAGATGGGTGAAATTAATACATGCTATAATACATTAAGGTATTATTTTTCTATATTTTAGTTGACTCATGATTAGTTATTGTCAAAAAAATCAATGTAGCTAATGAGGTATTGTTTAATAATGACCATAATTTCCTAAGAAAAGAATGTACTGTTCATATGTAAATGAGTTTTCTGGTTAGTAAATAAAGCCAGTCAATCAATCAGCTCTGCAAAAGGAAAAATTATGAATACGAGACTTTTTTTTTTAGGCTGTCCTTTGTTCCTTAATTGAAGAAAAAAGCATGGCTATTAATGTGCTATTTCTAAAAAGGTTATATTTTATAAACAAATACTAAAAAAATTTAAAAAATAAATAAATTTATCTAGAGAAACCAAATGAAAAATGTTTTACATACTGCTTGAAATTAATAATCTATAAGATTTTGTGTGGAATGACATACCAGCATCGTACCTTAAAATAAAAAAACAGCACAGAGTGATCACTACACTAAAACATACACTAATGTTTCCTTGATCATCTCACTGATAAGTAGATAAGGAAAAGATTGCTTGAAAAATATGTTAGGAGGGAGTAGCTATCTTTCTATTGAACTTGTAATTGAGCAATAATATAAAAGTGTTACAATATAGGCCAATTTTCAATTGATGTGTGATTATAATGCCTCTGATAATAAGGGTTAATATTTTCCTAAGGCATTCTATGTTTCAAGTAGATTTGCAATGAGTTGCATACTAGAATGATTTGTTCAGAGGTTTAGCAAATGGTCTAAGCAAGTGGTCTGTGTGGTGGGTGGGGAACTGGTTGAGAGGCCACACCCAGAGGGTGGTGGTAAATAGCTCCTTTTCAAAGGAGCTGTCACAAATGAGGTCCCCCAGGGATCGATATTGGGCCCAATGCTATTTAATATCTTCATAAGTGATCTGAATGATGGGATCAAGTGTACCCTGATAAAGCTTGCTGATGATACTAAACTGAGTGGGGAAGTGGACACTTCAGAAAAGAGCGTCACCCTGTAGGAAGATTTGGATAAGCTGGAAGAATGGGCTAACAAGAACCATATCAGGTTCAACAAGGACAAGTGTAAGGTCTTGCATCTGAGAAAATATAATCCAGGAGTGCAGCACAGAGTGGAATCTACCTGGCTGGGAAGCAGGTCTGTGGAAAGGATCCTGGGGGTCCCTTTGGACAACAAGCTCAATATGAGTGAACAGTGAAAAAGGCAGCAATGGGATGCTGGGTTGCATCAACAAGGGCATCACCAGCAGAGATAAAGTCATTATCCCACTCTACTCAGCATTTGTCAGGCTACACCTGGAATACTGTGTTCAGTTTTGGTCCCCGCTACAAAAAAAATGTGGACAGGCTGGAAGGGGTCCAGAGAAGGGCTACAAAGATGATCAAAGGACTGGGAAGCCTGCCATAGGAAGAAAGGCTGACAAAACCGGGTTTGTTCAGCCTTGAGAAAAGAAGGCTTAGGAGAGACCTTACCACCATGTTCCAGGGTGGCTACAAAGAACATGGAGACTCCCTTTTTACAAGGAGTCACATGGAAAAGATGAGGGGCAATGGGTACAAGTTACTCCTGAGGGTATTCCCGTTGGACACAAGAGGAAAATTTTTCACAATGTGAACAATCATCCATTGGAACAATCTCCCCAGTGAAGTGGAGGATTCCCCAACATTAGACACTTTTAAGATTTAGCTGGACAGGGTGCTAGGCCATCTTTTCTAGACCATGCTTTTTCCAGGAAAGGTTGGACTAGATAATCCTTGAGGTCCTTTTCAACCTGGTATTCTATGACTCTATGATTAGCAAGACAGTATGTTCTTTAAAAAATGTAGTTGTAGCTTTGAATTTTTGTCCCTCTCTCTGCACAACAACTTTTGCTTTGTTTCTGGAATTAGTCAGAGGTACGAAAGGACGCTACTCATTGGACTGCAGCAGAACACAACCCATCATCCTCTACAAGCCACACTCAACTGTAGCCCAGCTTTAGTAGCCTTAGATTACATTTTACCAACAAGATGATGAATGCAAAGCTCATGTTCAACAAAGCACTTAAACCTATCTTTCTTTTTAAACATGCAAATAATGCTGTTTAGAAGCAGTTTATTATGTACTGTACTCACACTCAGATGTTAGAGGGCCTTGGGGAACAGAAACCAGACTACTTTGTACTTTGCAAGACCAAATAGTCAGTATAGTTTTCAAACTGGAATGTAGGTAAGTTGAATCTCTTTTTTTTGTGCCTATGTTACTGTAATGATAGGAATTAAAAGAATAGAGAAAGAAAATAAGATCAGAATAGTTCTGATGCCTTATCTAGCATAATGTTTTAGCATGTCAAAGGACATCTGACCTTCTTGTTCATGATCAAATTCTTAAATGATGATTTAATTTTAAAAAAAAAATCACCTTATGGCCTCAGATTGAACAATACATTGTTAATTCAAAAGATTTTCTATTAATATGCAGCTTATCATTGCTGCATATGATTATTTCATAGTTATTAACAAATTACTAACTTTTTTCAGATCTGAATAAAGTTGTCATATTTTCACCTAAGATTTACCTAACAGAAATAGTAAACCTGACACTGAATTAATACCTTGTGCATAAACATATCTTCTGTGCATGCTGAATAAATCAAGTGTATCTGGGAAACACCTTACTTTCTGTAATAAATCATGAGCCATAACAACATACTATACCTCCCACACGCTTTATGCTTTGCAGCACTTCACATGCTATTTTACTTATGAATAATATGTTCAATGCATCCTGGATGCCTCTAGTTTACCATGCACTGTACAGCTATGCAGTTTGTGCAGATATCTCATGATTTCCTTGCATACTTCTGAGCAGAGTTGTCAAGCAAGAAAGGAGACCTTTTTTGGGGAAATTCTAAATACAGGTAACTCCAGATGCAGTGTAATATATTGACAGCCAACATGGATTCCTCAAGGGCAAATTGTGTCTGACTAATCTAGTGGGACACGCTCATGAGAGCATTTCTTAGTCATCTCAGCAAACATATTACTCTTGCCTACGTGAAATCAAGATACATATGTGCACTTAATGTGAACTCTGCTGTTAGGAATTATTCATCCTATTAGAAATTATTCATGGGAATTACTTCATGATTCATACAGTATTGGATATGCCCTGTAACCTGAATTACAACTATTACAACACGTATTTTGGAAATTGTAATAGCATACTGCTAATTAGCAGTACCAGCTACAGTCACAGTTTCTTGAAAAGCACTTCCGGGGAGGTAAGGAGAATGAGACTAATGATACAGCTATTTATGAATTACAGTACCCAAGTTTTGCCTTCTGGTTACTTGTTATTTTCTGTATCTAAATTAAATGATGGGAAAAAAATGGAGTAAATGGAAAAAGTGAAAAGGAGCTAGCAACGGTGTTCAACTGTGACAAGAAATGGATAAGGCTTGATTAAGCATGCTAGTTTTAAAGCATTTTCAGACACAAATGACTCATGATATTTAAAAATAAATAAATATATACAAAATGGGGTGCAGTCTTGCAAGTCAGATTTCTTCTTTACTGAAGTTCATCTCTCAGAGTCTGTTCAAGGGACTACTTTATCATACACAATCCAGAAACTGAGGTTTAAATTTTACTTATATGCCTACAAGTATCATCTTTATAAAACCAGTCAGCCTCTGGAACACACCATTTGTACTGCAGATTTACCTTTGATTATAACAGAGCACCACACAAATTCCAAAACTAAACTAATAATTCTTGCCATGTTCAGCCCTTTGAGGGAAAATTTGAAACTTCCTTCAGAAGAAAAAAGTTTCAAAAATAACATCACATAACGGAGTTTTGATCAAAACTGTTTTGATTTTACGCAAAACTCAAATTAATTACTTAGACCTAAATTTTTCTATGTGAGAAGTCATTTTTGTTATTGTATCTTGCATACTTTTAAACTAACACTGTAAAAATGTCCAAAGGCTTCTAAGCTTGGATAAAATTGCAACAAGGTAGAATCATAGAATCATAGAATGTTTTCGGTTGGAAGGGACCCCTAGAGGTCATCTAGTCCAACCCCCCTGCAGTAAGCGGAGACACCGCTAACTAGATCAGGTTGCTCAGAGCCCCATCCAACCTGGTCTTGAATGTTTCCAGGGATGGGGCCTCCACTACCTCTCTGGGCAACCCATTCCAGTGTTTCACCACCCTCATTATAAAGAATTTCTTCCTTATATCAGGTCTGCCCGCAGCCTTCTCTTCTCCAGGCTGAACAAGCCCAACTCTCTCAGCTTGTCCTCACAGGAGACGTGCTCCAGCCCTCGGATCATTTTTGTAGCCCTCCTCTGGACTCACTTCAACAGTTCCATGTCCTTCTTGTGCTGAGGGCTCCAGAGCTGGATGCAGTACTCCAAGGTAGTCTGAAGCACCTTAGCACCCTTATCCTCATCTGGTTTCACATAAAAATACACAGTTTATAAGTGTGCTTGAGGACTCCAGTTTACAAAAAATAAAATAGAATTAGGTGTTTCAGAGGTTGGTATGAGCTTTAGAGATGCCTACAATGGTTTTTTTCCACAGTGATGCTGAAACTTGATTTCTCCTTGGCAGATAAATGAGACATTAGTTACTTATACATAGTACAGCATGGAGGGACTTGGAATTTTTGTTTACTCTAAGCACTTTTGAAAATACATATACAATCTTACTTCTGCTCATAAACCAACCAACATCAGAAAGATTAGCATGGATGTTTCATTCTGTAGTGGCCAGCTACATTATGTCCACTGTTCCATTGATACTAATTTTTCTACATGAAACAAAAGTAGCAGGGAAATTTTTAAAATTTATTTTTCAGCTCCAACACCGCTTCAATGCAAATAAAGCACCGGACAAGTAAAACAACACTGGTTGCTCTTAGACTCAAGGGGCCACTGGTGTGATACAGTATTCTTCACAAATATGAGCAGCAAACTGACCAGAAGAACAATCTCCACAGGGTTTGGAGTTAAGACCAAAACACCCTGCACTTACAACTTAGTCCTCAATTTCCATTCATGTTCTCCTATCATAATAGATCACACAACACAGCTGGTTTTGCATTTTTGCATTCTATTCATGTCATTTTGATTTCTACATTAGGATGTTATGTCAGCATTGAAAGTCTTGGCAGGTAGAAAAAAAATCCTCTTATTTTAATCAACTGTCAAATTCTTGTAAGAGTTACCTAATATCAACAGCATGCATTTTTATAAGCCTAAATTACAGAGGTACCACATCATTACTAAGAACATTTCATATACTCCAGTTTTCTTCACAAGCATAACTTTTTCTTCTGTTTTAGCAATAAGGAGATGGCAATAACTGACTTACACTGGAACTAACATCCTGTTTCTGTTTAAAAAAAAAATCTTAAAAAAGCAACAAGAAAAAGAAATCTGCTGTTTCCTGCATTTGACATGGTGTCCATAGGATCTTCTCCTATATCTTTCATTCATTTTTCCCCTTACCTGAGTTCTCCACCTGGATAATTTAAAGCTGAAAGCTTTCTGCTTTTGCTTCTCAACACTACCAGAATCAGACTTGAAGTTGTCTGGATCTAAAACAATGGCTCAGACACCATGTTAAATGGATGTAACATAACCAATCCAACTGTATTTAGAAAGTTATTAGACTTCTTCCTCTGCAATATTAACATATGCACACACAAATTATTTTTTATTTAATGGCCAGCAAAATGAGAAGTTTATAAATCAAGTTTATTACACACTTCTGTAGCCTAAAGCTGATGAGCACAAATTAAATTTTACGTTAACCTGCTTGAGTAGTTAGCACACAATTAAGATCTTGAAGAATTAGGCTGGTGGTAATAACAATGTATGAGAATTTGATCTAAATCTTGGGATTTAACAGCAGTCTGTGAATGAGTTTGTATGCAGTCTATCACCACTGGAAACCAGCTTAATATAATAAAAGCAGACCAGGAGGGAAAATGAATGAGTCACTGGATAAACTAAACATTTTTCCTTTCTTATTTGTTAATGCAGTTTCTCTTACACTGCCATTTCAGTTAGAAACTGTCTGCTTTGTTTCATAAAACAAAACAACAAAAAACCCAGCCCTACAAATGTTCAGAATACCCTAAACAGTTGTGTAGACTGTGAACACACCTACACTTAAAGAGATTAAATCAGGATGTGGTTGTTTTATGATCTAACATTAAAATATTCAGATGAATGACTAAAGATAGAAATACAGAAATGTTTGTCAGAGATACTGAACATCTCTTGAATTCAGTATGTTTCCTTCTTTTTACAGTTTTCTTTTTAACTAAAGGCAATGATTTTGGAGATCTTACAAGTAAGATCAGTGTTTTATAATTCTAAGAAGTAGATGAATAATTGATAATAAGAAGGTATAAATAAAAATTTTAATTTAAAAATATACATGCACCTCAATCTTCAATATACTGCCATTATTCATTGTTCTTAGGTTAACTCACAAATATAGCAATAAAAAAAAATTTAAGCCTGAAATATAACCTTGTTCTGGAATTTTTACTTTCCAACTGCAGCACAATTGTGGGTCTCTGATTGACACATTGATTTATTCCCAGCAAGGGTCCTGTAATTAATGTGACCTTTTGATAAGGTGGGAGATATGGGGTGAGACAAGTGCTCTCATGAGAGCTATTAGCAAGTTCTGAGCAATTGCTAATGTTAGAGAGTTATCTTTTTTTAATACAGTTTGGAAGATAATTGACAAACCATGATAATGAGTATGTATAGGGAAGGAAGGCGAGCATAAAAGAGGTGCAAGAACTGTTAATTACTCAAAGAGAGGCAAGATTTTGCCACTGGATAAACTGTGCATTTTGGGCTGTGGCCTCAGGAATACAATTAATAATTCCAATAAAATGTAAGAAAGAAATCATAGATCTACATGGGCCAGAAAGAAGAAAAGAAAGAAAAAACTTCATCTGTCTTAAGTCTTAACTCTGCCTTTACACAGCATAACAGGTGGCTTTATTTCTTCTTGTCAGATGGTATTTGTACCAAGGGAGTTTTCTCATTTCCCTTCCCATCTGGCTCTGCTCACAGTGATATAACATAATACCAAGATGACAAAGTTCTACTAATGTTATTTGAAATTCATTCTATAACAGAGTAACTAACCTGTTATTTCATAATCAAGACCCAGTAACCCATTCATGACAACAAAAGAAGTATTTAAGTTACAATTCTTAAACACAACGCATGAAAATCTATTACTTTGTATTCAAAAGGATTAGGTGGTAGAAAGAAACCTGAATATCCAATGTATGCACATACACATACTAAAAAAAAAAGTTTTGTTTACAGTTAGCAGAAATATATACATCTAGAATATGAATTGTCTCATTACAGATACTGATAGCAGTTTGCGCAGAACACAAAATGACAGAAGAGCTTGTAGGAGTATAGGAGAAATGCAAACGAATGGAGAAAAATGTGAGGAGACTGCTTCCGGATCTAAATGAAACAGTACGCTTTGACCATAGCAGGGACAAATTTGATCATCTAAAGAGAAAACAAAAAAACCTCCACCCTCCACTATGTCTGGACTTCTGAATAGTCAGACTCTTTGTGCACTTTTTTTTTTTTCTTAATTTACAGTCACAGTCTAGATCCCAAAGAAAATCATTTGACAAAGCTTGTTTTTGTTTTAACACAGCATCATAAAATTTTGTGGACTGAAGGAACAGCAGAATTTTTCAGCATTTCTCCACCACTAACTTTGACAGCAGTGGTGGGCAGCCAGTAGCAAGTGGCAGTAGATTATACTTTCGATTCTTTTGAACAGTGAGTCTTTATAGAGTTGCATGCAAAGCTTAGCCAAACCAGGATGCAGTGAGGGAAATGTAATGGCAGATAATATTTATATCACTGGACAGAAAAAATATGTGATAATTTCATCACCTGTGAAGAAAGAGTGCTGTTGATGAATGAAAAGCTTTTCCGAATTCTGAAATTCTCTAATAATTTAGAACAATAATAATCCATGTCACCTCATAATCTCTGATTAATACTTTCATTTTGAAATTATTTGGCAGACTGCACTGTATTTCTGTCATTTTAGAAAATTAAAATTTAAGTCATTTTCGTGATTTAAAAGTAGCTGTACAAAAACCACTAGTATTTCTCTGTAAGGCATCATTTTACTCTTCAATATTTTAGGTAGGTGTTTCAGAGCTCATGTGTCTTGTTGTGCCTACATATACACAAACACACACATTTTAACACTTTTTGTTTTTACCTAAATACTTTTAAACAACATGACTGTCATGAAGTAAATAAGGACAGAGATGACAAATGGGAAAAGAGACAAGCATAACTATTGTGCAATTACTGATTTTTAAAAATTTCAAACTGAGCTTTTCACATTTTTGTAACAAGAAATTTTAATAATCTTATTGCCAGCCCCCCTCATCACCTCTCTTCCCCACCCACGCTCCTTTTCTTGATCTTTTATTTAGAGAGGGTGAGGCTACAGCCATCAATATTAACAGAAACTGGTTGTTATGATTCCAGCCCTCTGGAGCAGGTAAGGTATTTAGCAATTGATTATGGAGGAGTTAGCAGTGCACCCAGAATACTAAGTTAAAGAAATGTAATAATGTGCAATAGCTTGAGGAGAACTGCTAACAAATATATCAGGGGTGTGATCATCTACTTCTGTGCAAAATCTTAGACATGACTGAACCTATGTTCCTTTGCCAGGCAGATACAAGGGACCATAACAAAACTCTCTGGTTGCCTGAAAACAGTCAATTAAGATCCGTGCTTCCAAGTAACCTTTTCTACTTTGACCAGAGCATGAGAATGGTGATGTGCCACTGCACATCACTATTCTTTCTAACTGCCAGTCGGCATTGCTGCGTCCAACTATGGCACCAGAAATGGGATTAGTGCCTGCTAAAATGCCAAGTGCAGATGCAAAAGTGGCATGATAATAGTTGTGCCATACAGGTATGCCCTTTGCAAGCAAACAGGAATGTTGGTCTGTGGCAGGAAAAGAACCTGTGAAACAGAGCCATGATTTCCTGTGCTTTCTGTGTCTCACCCAAGTTTCTCTTCTGCCTCCTTATCAGTGGCTCCTTTCCATGAGAAGTTTTAGGGAATTTGATTGTAAGGCAAGTGAAATAAAGGTCATCAGTCCTTACTGATCACCACATACAGGCCTGAACGTATTATTTGCCTCCCACATCAGTTTTTCAACAGAAAAATAACACATACTTCCCAGGTGAGCCTGGGAAAAAAGAGAGGCCTGGGGGAAGGTGCTCTTTTAATGTTTTTCTTTGTTTGTCACTATCCAACTCTGTTTTCCATGGCAATAAATTCAGTTAATTTTCCCCAGGTCATCTGTTTTCTTGTAATGGTAATTGGTAAAGGATCTCTCTGTCTTTATCTCAACCGACAAGCTTTTCCATCTTATTTCCCCACCCACCCACCCGGTGCTGTTGAGGAAGGGCGATGAGAGAGCAGCTGGGTGGGTATCTGGCAGCCAGCTAAGGTAAACCCACCACAGGCACTAACTAAAAACTACATGAAAAATGTCCTTGAATGTGTATGAATAGGTGTTTACACATCAGTATTTTTAGATGCTTTGTTCCCTTTTTTTAGCTTGCATACTTCATTACTGCATTTGCTCCTCTGTGGAACATTTCTTTGGTGCACGTTGCATAGATAAAAACATTTTTTGAAGTTTCTTTTCCTTAATTTTTCTCTGGGATGAACAGGATGAAGGTAACTCTTCCTTCTCCCAAGACATCCTTCAGTTTCTACCCCCCTGCTATGCAAGAGTGCTAAGAAACAGGAGATGGTGAATGTCTGCTCAGCTCAGCAGGCTGATGTAATGTGCACAGCATGCAGCTGGAACCACAACTGGTGAACAGCTAGCATGAGTGTTGCAGACCTTGATTTATGTGCACCAGCTAAAAGTCATCATTCATGGATATTGCAAAGGGTCCAAACGACCAAAATATAAATCAATGCACAACAGCAATAAACAACTGATTATGTATCACTAGTGGCTACTGAAGTCTTGCATGAAAGAGCAAATCACAGAGAAAGTACACGTTGCAACAGAAACAAAGGTTCTTTTTTCCCCTTTCTTTTATACCTTACTTTGTATTAAATGTAAGATGAACTTTTGCAGTCTGCATCACTTGGTATTTATCATTCTGCATTAAATATATATAAGCATTAAATATATGTATGTGTTAAATATACATATAAGTTTTATATATGCAAGTGTTGTTCTGTCATCCTACAACATGAAATAAACTTCCATATATGAGGCCTACACAAGTGTTGTGTCTACAATGTAAAAAAAAAAAAAAAAAAAAAAGAAAAAAAAGGGCAAAGACGGTAAAACAAAGTTTTAAGAGAAATAGTCTAACTGTGTCACTAGTGCTCATTAGTACTGCTGAGAACTGCCATGCCAGCACAGCCATTTTGCTGTCGGCATTCATATGCTGCTGCACCGTGCCATGCTGATGCTTCAGCCAACTTGGAGCTAGCTGGGGACTGTTCATGCTGTGCTCTGCTGCACAGTGTAGACATACCCTAAGGGTCCAATGCTGCTTATTCACGTTTCCTAATAAGTGCTAACCCACTAATAACAACTCTTACAATTGTTACAGAGCAAGCAGTGCACATCCATTCTGCATGTGTTGCCTCACAATTTACCCCATGGCATTCTTAGCTGTATCAAAATCTACTCAAAACAGAATAACAGAACATATTGGAAAAGAGAGAAAGCTAAAGGGTAGAAAGATTTTTTTTTTTCCCCTCTCCTTAACTGCTTCTTTCTTCTGCCTTAACTGTTTACTTGCAAAATTATATTGCACTATATTTGAGTGAGGCTTTTCACCAATAAAAATATCCCACTGAATACTGAACAAATTGGAAATACATGACAACAGAACCCGCAGCAATTATATTATCATGCTAACACCATTGTCATTAGTAGTAATGAGAAAACTGCTCTATTTAAAGATCATGAGACATGCACAACAAATATATAAGAATAAGAGTCCTAAGGGATTAATGATTTTAGTTCCTAATCTGCAACACAATTAAAAGGTACTCTCTCTAGCAAAGGGATACTCATCCTTTCTTAAAAAAAGGACAAGGAAAAAACCCCGTAACTTTAAAATGTTCAGTATTCAGCCACAAACTTTAAGCATCAAAACTTTTATGGAAAAGACCATACATTTCTGTCATGGATGGTGTAATCCAAATGCAAGGAAAGTGGGACATGGAGATCATCAGAGCTCTTTTCCGCCCCCCCCCCACCCCAAGAATATCAACATCTCCCTAAAAAGTATACACTTACTTTTAAAAGGCCTTGCACAGCAGCAGTTTTAAACTCTAAGATTGATAGAAAAGCATGCAGAGTCAAAGGGAAACAGAAAAATGCCATTTGGTAATTACTTGTCTCTTACAGAATACATTCAAATACTAAAGGAATGAGGAATCCATTAAGCCCCTAGAATTGTATGAGACATCACTGAAAGTTTCTTACATGTGCCTTTCTCTATTCATAATGAGTAACACATCCATTCCAAGGTCTGAAAAGCCAACAACAGCCTGTTTTATTTTATTATTGTAAAACCAGAAAGGGGAAAAAAAGGAGGAGAGACCACAGAAGAAAGTCACAGGTTTTAAAAGTTTAAGATAGCAGAAAAAAAGATTAAAAAAAAAAAAATTGGGAGGGGGGGAATCAACAAATAAAGAAGTATAAAATCTAGATCTACTTACAGTTAATGGATATAGCTCTGTTATGAGCACCTGAGCAGCTTGTCCCAGCTCTGTGAAACACTCTGTAGAGAGCTTCGGAGACTAGAGCATTAGGAAATTTCCTGGGGAAGATCACTACCACACAGAACATAAAGACCCCTAGAAGGAAAATGTAGGATTTGAAAGGAGAAGATAGAAAGGGGGATGATGTTTGAATCTTTTGCTTTGTAGGCAAGGAACATTTGCAGCCTCTTGACATACCTACAGGCATGAGCCTTTCACACCAGCATCAAGAGGAAAATCTTACTCTATTACTCATTTGCAGCAAAACTTATACAGGGCTCATTTTGAAGTCTTTTCAAAGTATCTCGCTCCAACATACTTCACATTTCAACATTAAAGCTCTGCCTTCCCCCCCCCCCCCCCCCTTGCAATCACTTCTTTGAAAATGCTGTCACCACTTCGGTATATTGCTCTCCCTCCCACCCTTTTCTGCTTGCTCAAATTCTCAAATAACTGACTGAATTTATTCCAATGAACTTATAAATGAATCACTGAGAAACAAGTGCTATGATGTCAGGTTGAGCCTGCTATCTTGAATGGGGAGCAGAAGATGTCTTAGTATCTTTCAAAGACGGCATTACTCCTCCCAGATCTGATTGTGGCAGATGGTGCAAAGTTAAAGTGGTTAATTACACAAAATCTACTCTGGAACACAGTCAGACCGAGGCAAACTCCATTTTCTGAGAACCTCCTTAAACACTTTCCTGACAGGCCTAGAAAGACACTATGACATGGTCTCCTTCATATTCAAAATAAACAGCTTATCCTGCTATCAATAAGGATTGGAGTCTTGGTTGCTGGGAAATGCAGTATATATAGGCAGGAAGGCATTCTACTACATAGTGTCTCCAGCAGTCTCTAGAGGTAATTAGAAATTTTTAACAAGCATTGAGGAAGTGTGCTGTATTCAGGAGGCAGGCTTAGTAGGTCAGGCTTAATAATGTGGCACATAATTAGAAACAGTTAAGGTTATATTAGAGTATTCCTCTTCATAGTATTCTTATGACCCTCTAATTACATTCTCACTTGAATGAATTTTAAGAAAAATAATTTCTATATTCTATTACATTCTTATATAATACTGTATTCTGACTCATTAACAAGTACTGTGTTAGCTCTTGGCACAGGGCTATACAATCCTTCCAGCTTTTAAAAACAGAGGACTATGAAAGGCTAAAAAGGATCTAGAGGCAGCAGGAGGTTGGAAGTCCAAATATTCGGAAATTCTAGGTTTACAGTGATTGTTAGGGAATTAATTTACAACCCAGGACCAGAATGGCAAACACATAAAGAAGCTTGGCTTACTTGCATCCACCCATTCTGTTGAAAAAGAAACAGTGAAGAATGCATGCAGAGACACCAGAGCTAGCTGCTTACCAGCTAGCCAGCTAAAGCCTATCCAGCCTAGCTGCAATGCATGGCACTGTGTCCACATTAATATTGCTTTGGATCAAAACCTGTTGTACCATGTAGACATGTTGTCTCTGATCTCTGCTACCTTGAAGATTTCTATCCATATTTCACTACATAATATAAATGTTCATCAGTCTGGCTTCTAACCTTGTTATAAATATTCATGTGTTACCTGGGACAAGTCACTGAAACACATGGTAACAAAAGGAATCAAGACATTGTAGCAGAACATAATTCATTTACCTTCAACAAGCTCTGACCAGTTCCTGCTGCTTTCTTATAACGTTTTCTCTTTGTGCCCTCTGAAACACTGTTCCTCTCTACAATTTCTGAGACACTCTAGGCAATCCAGGAGACTTCTGGAGTACATCGAGGATAGCTTGTTAGGTGAGGTAATAGATGGCCCTACCAGAGGGCCCTATCACCAGAGGTGATACTGGACCTGTTGGTCACCAATGCAAGTGAGCTAATCAGTGACATCAAGATCAGAGGCAGCCTGGGCTGCAGTAATCATGCACTGGTGGAGTTCACAGTCCTGAGGGATATGGGTCAGGCAAAGAGTAAAGTTAGGACTCTGAATTTTTTACGAAAGCAAACTTCCAGCTCCTCAAGAAGTTAGGCAATAGGGCCCCCTGGGAAACTACCCTCAGGGACCAGGGAGCAGGACAGAGCTGGCAAGTCTTTAAGGATGCTTTCCTTAGAGTACAAGAGCTCTTGATCCCCATGTGTAAGAAACCAGGAAAGGAAGGTAAGAAACTGGAATGGGTGAATTGAGACCTGCTGGTAAAACTAAAGAGGAAGAAGAAACTGCACAGGCAGTAGAAGCAGTGACAGGTATCCTGGGAAGGGTATAGGGATGCTGCCCAGATGTGTAGGGATGGGGTCAGGAAGGCCAAGGCACTTGGCAAGGGATGCAAAGAACGATAAGAAGGTATAGTCTACATGTACATCAGCCAGAAAAGGAAGGTCAAAGAAAGCGTACCCCTACTGATGAACACGACTGGCAAACTGATTACAACAGACAAGGAGGAGGCTGAGGTACTCAAAAACTTCTTTGCCTCAGTCTGCATTAGCAACCTTTCCTCCCACACCTCTTGAGTGGATGGACTGCAAGACAGGGACTGAGGGAGCAAAGTCCTCCCACTGTAAAAGAAGGTCAGTTTTATGATCATCTGAGTAACCTGAACATACATATGTCTATGGGACCTGACGAGATGCATCTCAGTCCTGAGGGGATTGGCTGATGTAGTTGCTAAGCCACTTTCCATGATATTTGAAAAGTTGTAGCAGTTAGGTGAAGTCCCTGGTGACTGGAAGAAGGGAAACATTGCACCCATTTTTAAAAAAGGGTAGGAAGGAAGACCCTGGGAACTACCAACCTGTCAGCCTCACCTCTGTGCCTGGGAAGATCATGGAACAGATCCTCCTAGAAGCTATGCTAAGGCAGATGGAGGACTGGGAGTTGATTCAAGACAGCCAGCATGGCTCCACCAAGGGCAAGTCCTGCCTGACCAACCTAATGTCCTTCCATGATGGAGCGACTGCATCAGTGGACAAAGGAATCATAGATTCATTTAGGTTGGAAAAGACTTTTAAGATCTACTGCTGTCATCTATCTGGACTTCTGTAAGGCCTTTGACATGGTTGCCCACAACATCCTTCTCTCTAAATTGAAGAGATATGGATTTGATCGATGGATCATTCGGTGGATAAGGAATTAGCTGGATGGTCACACTCAAAGAGTTGCAGTCAATGGCTCGATGTCCAAGTGGAGACCAGTGATGAGTGGTGTTCCTCAGGAACCAGCGCTATTCAACATCTTTGTTGGCAACACGGGCAGTGGGATTGAGTGCATTCTCAGCAAGTTTGCTGATGACACCAAGCTCTGTGGTGCAGTTAACATGCTGGAGAGAAGGGATGTCATCCAGAGAGACCTTGACAGGCTTGAGAGGTGGGCCAGTGCAAACCTCATGAAGTTCAACAAGGCCAAGTGCAAGGTCCTGCACATGGGTCAGGGCAACCCCCAGTATCAATACAGACTGGGGGATGAAGAGATTGAGAGCAGTCCTGCGGAGATGGACTTGGGGGTCCTGGTGGATGAAAAGCTGGACATGAGATAGCAATGTGCGCTCACAGCCCAGAAAGCCATCCATATCCTGGTCTGTGTCAAAAGAAGCATGGCCAGCAGGTCAAGGGAGGTGATTCTCCCCCTTTACTCAGCTCTGGAGTCCTCAGTACCAGAGGAGTCCTCATTGCAGGGGGGTGTGGACTAGATGACCTTTAAAGGTCCCTTCCAGCCCAAACTATTATATGTTTCTAATCAAGATGCAAGATTAGAGTTCATCACTGTGATTCTTTCCACCTCTTACCATCTCAACCTCAGGTTGAAACCTAGTCTCTGCCCAGAGAGGCTCAGCTACTCATAAAGGACTTAGTAGTCTCCCCCTCCCACCAGGGTTTCACCGGAACCAGGGGTTTGTTTTATTATTGGCAAAGCAGTACTCCAACTGAGAACAAATAAGCAGGTACAAGCCTTAAAGCCACAATATATGAAATATTGCAGATATTATTACATACATGAAATATTACAGAGATTGATCCTCCTCAGAGTCCCGAAGGAATATTGCCCAAGAAGTAATAAGTGCCAAATAGAAAGAGGGGGAGAAGGCATAATCTAACACCCCATCTCATCCCCAGATGTTGATGATCACTGTAAAAGTATAGGACAGATTAATAACAGCATTGTACTAAAAAGTGCTGGTCCCTCAACTAAGTGCTTAAATATTGCCTCATCATGGTGATTTCCATTTCTAATCAACCAATGATTTCAGCCCTTGTTATCCGTTCATTAATTTTTTTAATATGAGATTTTCTACCTTTACCTGTGCTCTCACCCTCAAAAGACTTTTTCATAAGGCCAATTCTCAGTCCTCCTTCAAATCTCTCCATGAAAACTTTTCTTATAAAAACCTTAGCAATGGCTAAACAGGTGCTACCTGTGGCTCCAGATGATCATATGGACAAAATGCTCTCTTTTTATTTCCTTGTGTTTTTTTGTGTCTGACTTTCAAAGGCCACAGGTTCTCTTGGCAAGGATGATTTTTAGACAGTTTGCACACTGTTTAGCACACTGGGACTGTAATCTCCAGGCTAGAAAAGCTAGACAACTTTGCAATGCAAACAAGTAATAACCACTACTACAGTACCAAGCACTGGTATATAAAGCCTCTTTGGCATCTGTTACACCTACTTAAGCTGCAGAAGGTTAATGAAATCAGCTGGATGTCAACTATCACATGTTATCATCCCACCCTCTGTAAACACTGCTAGAGGTAATCGTTAAACCTCTGTAGACATGCATAGAGATTTGTTTCTTTTTTCATTGAAACAAATAATACTCTCTTGGTTTGTAAAATATTACTAGTCCTAAACTGTCTGCTAGCTGGCATACTATAGTTAAGAGAAAGGAGCATTTCTCCTCCCCTCATAGACATCTGACTGTGCTCCTTCTCCAATTAGATATTCAATAAACATATCTCATAAGATTCTTTTTTTCTACTTAGATTTGTTCATAATTATAAATGACTATTCCTAGTAAGATTTACCTTACTGAAAGTACTAAACCCCAAACAGTTAGCTGGAAATACCATTTTACCAATCTGATAACTGTTACAATATTTGCAACAAACTTTCAGTTGGTACTGTTTGAAGAGCTTATTGTCAGCTGAGGATCTGGCTCCTATCGTTTTATTCTGGTTTTCTTCCACAGTGTCAGCAGCTGAATAAAAAAGAGGTGTGTTAGAACCAAACAGTATTAAGCCCTGCTGATGCAAGTGAGGGTTTCTTGGTTTAACTTAAATGGAAGAGTTAAATTCGCTGTTACCCTTTAAACTCTGCAGTGAATTTGGAGACATAGCAATCCCAAGCAATAAAGATTATCAAAAGGAATGCAAATGAAAACAATATCACATCATTAGATCTTTAGGTATTAAGTTAAAGTAATTAGTCTTCAACTCATAGTAACCATAATATCACCACACAGCTCTGCTACAATGGCTTAATTAAACCAAATACCCATTAGATTTGAAGTCTTAATAAAGATGAAAAAGATCAAGGCCACAAAGTTTGAAAACTCTGAGAAAAGAATAAAACACAGGTGGACAGTGGTTCAAGTCTAAAAAAGGACTGCAGGAGAAATAAGTGACTAATTTTCTGCATCAGTAACCTATGAATCATGGAAAATAGCTATGTTTGAAGAGATGAACCCAATTTATGACCTTTCCTTGCTTCCAGATTCCACAAGAAGGTTTCTCCACACTTTTTATCATGGGAAGAATTCTTTAATTAAAACAAAGCAATGAAAAACCCCAATAACAGCATCAGAAGTGAAATAATGAAATCACAAACCTTTTTTCAGTTATTTCCTCACTCTTTGCGGTGAACTGTGTTGCCAACACTTTTCAGTTTTGTAAACACCACAATTCTTTCACTAGCTTTGCCAGGAAGAGATAAAAAAAATCTTTAAAATAAACATTTCACCCCAAGCTAGGCAGGGTGAAAGATAACTTGAGACTTCTTAGACTAAGACAGCAAAAAAGCAGGCAATTATGGAAGTGGCACAAGTTGGAACTGGGAAGCTTGCTGTAAGTACATTGATCAAAAGAGATGCAGCAGCTACAGGGCACAGGCTATTATCTTTTACAGTCTGTTTTGTTTGTTTGTTCTTTTAATAGCAGGTGGATAAAAATCCCACTCATAAGCTCCCATATGTTCAGCCAGAGCAGAGAAATATGCTGCACATAGATCTATTTCTGAAAATGAGGCTTTTATTCTCTACCAAATTTTTACACCTTATCCAACTGTTAGGAGCCCTTGCAGATACCTACAGTGATACTTCAGACACAGTCATACAGAACTATATCTATGAGTATAGAGAGTAATATTCATGAACATATAAATGCCAAAAACTCCAAATGTGACCTGAAATTAATTCCCAGGCAACACACAACTAGAATTCTCTCCATGTGGTCAAGTTTCTTTTTATTACTACCATCAGGAATTTGCAGCTTATACTTGTACAGTTTGTGGAAACCTAATTTTGTCCTCTAAATTCTGAAAAATTCTGCTCAAAAAATCAAGGTGCTATTCTAAGATTTAATTTCATATAAAATTATCTATTTCAATATGCCAAAAATGTTAACATGTATTACAAACATACCCATTCAACATCCTACTTATTTTTAATACCAAACCCTTAAATAGATATGTATTCTTTATATAAGATGCCAGTGGTGCAATGTAATTTCATGCATCACCAGACTATCTATGTCCTTTTTTCTTAATATTTTATTTCATCAGTTTTCTCAGTATATTGTTTTGAATGGTTTTGTTTGGATTTTTTGGGGGGGAAGTGGGGAGGGAGCTGTTTCTTTTCTTTTTTTGTATCCTAGCATATTTCTTAGAAATGTTTACTACATATTCTGGCAGCTTCTGTAACTGTATCTTCATGGAACTACAATAAAATGAGTAAGTTTCTATGGAGGTGTAAATCTCTATTCAGGTAGATATTAGCTATATTTGTACAAGACAATTGTATGTATTGTACATTCTTGTATCGGCTTGTAAGAGAAAGAGTATAAAGGTAGAAATGAAAAGGTTGTATCTATTTTGAAGGAATTACTGTATGCAGAAGGACAGAAAAAATAACTCACTCCCCAGATTCCATAAAGTATGCATTTGATCTGTTTTATAATTTGGACTTTTATATACAGCAAATATTTCATAAAGGCTACACTTCTACACCTGCCAGCTAGGCATGAACCGAGTTAGAAAAGCCTATCCTCACTATGCATCAATCTAAAGAATGATTTATTTTGTTTGCAAACAGATTTTAAAAAGCACATTGTCCAGCTCATACATGGAATGGTCTCAATCCGTGAGATTTACTCTTGGAAAAATCAATGGATGCTTTTGTTGCCTTAAGACTATGTACAATAATTCCTTAAGATTTCAACTAATGACAGTCACAACTATGTGCTATGTCATAAAAAGTAACCTGTGTGCAAAAAAATGAGCAATGCAAATGCTCTGTGTCCCTCTGGTTTCTGTAGCTTGGAAAACTTTTTTTTTTTTTTTTAAAGTAAACTGTCGTTTTGTTTCCATTAGAATTTAATTCTTCACTTTTCTAGATCCGATTAGTCCGCCTGTCCCTAAATAGTTCCTTTAGAAAGTAAGACAGTTTGAGGAAAGGCACATATTAATATCAGCTATACAGAAAACACGTTCAAATCAGACTCTTCATAATATTCAGTAAATCAGTACTCATTACTATGAATCACTTCCCATACAGTAGTTGAAAAAAATACTCAAATAATTCTGTCTCCCCAAACTCACAAAAAGGCTAACTATGCAGATACAGTAAAATTTCCTCATGCTTTTCTTTTCATTAAATTTAAGCTAAAAAAGAATTCTTTTGATTTCTTATCCAGAACACTTAAATAACAGGGATAAATGGCTAGGTGCAATTCATTAGGTTTAACTAGTAAGAGAAGTCAGTACCATGTGTGGACTACAGTTCTGCATGCTGATGAATACCATCAAAAGAATTATCACTTAGCAAGATGGCAAGGGCAATATATCAATTATCAAAAATATCTGTATTCTAATCTGGTGCTTTGCATTATTTAACATTTTCTGACACAAAATATATCTTAACTCCTTTTTTATTCTGTGGCCATTAATCCCCTTATGTAGAACACAAATGCCAATGACATAGCAAAACACTGGTGAGATTAAGATTTAAATGAAAATCAATGTTTCAGTTGGCTGAAACACTAACCTCTCTGACTTGCTGAACAGTAAGACTGAAAATACAGTCCACAGTTCCATGTCATGTACAAAATTGTGTTCTTATTTTTTTTTTCCAATTTTTTTCAGAGGAGGCTCTGATAAGTTGACAAAGAAAGGTAAAGGAAAATAAGTGCATGAAAATTGGTTTCGGTTTTACTGAAATAGTTTAGAACATCTCTAGGTCAAGCATCACTTGCATTAGCACTACCTGACAAGCTACTTTTGCTGAAACTAACTTTGCATGCATAATTAATTTCTCAGGCCTCTTTCTTCTTCTGTTTTTGAATCTTATTTGGATACTAAATGGAGGAATTTATTTGTGTGCCCTGGTTAACATCTGGGGAATTACTATAAAACTGCAATTACATTACCTAACTAAAAATCTTATAAATCTCCATGACTGTCACTTACTCTAATTTTGACATGTCTGATATGACACTTTTTTCAGTGGGAAGTAGAAATATAAAATCTTTTTTAGCCTGTAAGAGCCCTGTACTCTATGGCTGAAAATCCAGCAATAAATGAGGTGCATATGACCCATCTCAAAACTCTGCGGATGTTTCCCTGCAACATCCTTGAAAGTAGGTGACCTCTTGAGTTTGTACATTAGAGTTTTGTATGAGTTTGCTTGTTAAAATGGTGTATAGGTTCTCTACACCTACATATGAGAATTCCTCCTCTATCTTGTCCCCTTAAATTAAAAGTAAAAAAAAAAAATTCTCATCAGATATCTGCAGATGAAACCTTTGAGACACCACCAACTGAGACAGTTTGAAATAACAACTACTGGCATGAATTGGAGTGTACACTTATACAGGAATACCCATTACTGTCAAATATGATGAGTCAGTGCAAATAGCACTAGTTTTAATGTTGCTGAAATTCCCTCTCTTCTGATTTCCTCTTTATCACCTTATGTCCAGTAAGAGTAAACATACTCCAAGAATGCACATTGCAAAATGAAAAATTTAGGTTCATTGGAGGCTAGACTAACATTAAACAGCTTTCTGTAAGAGTATATCATCAAAGTGTACCATGTTACCTCCAAACATAGCCTGTGGGATAAAGGAAGGGCTTAAGTAAAAAGCCAGCTTAGTATATATGTGAATGAAGTAAATTCTACCAGATGGCAGAAAACGTGGATGTTTTGGCACCATTTTAAACTTTCAGATGTAAAAATCCGATGCTGAAATCCTGCCTTTTTTTTAAAAAAAAAAAATTGATTTCTAGGCCTGCCTGAGGCATTACTTTGAAACTATGTAAAATTTACGGAGTACTGTAGACATGCACAGAAAACAGTTGCTTTGGACCCTCAAATACTGCCAAAGCCTTATACTGAACACTGCCTGCATGCCTCCACTGCTGCATTCTCTCCTTTATGTGAGACTGAGACCCATGTAAACTATCCCAAGAAGTAACATTGCATATTTTCCAGACTAAAAAAGACAACTGGCATCACCATGCTAAGGCTTACACAGGCACCTGCCTGTCAGAGCTTTGCTAGTCACCTGGTAAGTACCCTCGCTACCAGCATTATTGAGAAGCTGCTGAACATATGTAAGTTTCTATGTCAAATCCTACCATAAATTGCAAGGTCAATTTAAATGCAGTGCACCATGAAAGGCATCTTATAGATGTACTTCTGAAAAGAGCAGTTCAAAGAAGCTATGCTACAATGTCCTATAAATGTGGGCTCCAGCTATTTTGCTTCCAAGTAGATTTTGAGTGGAACTTAAGTCTATCCTTTTCCATTTTAATAATAATTTCTCATTAAGCTAAATCTCCACTTTCTTCTCAGGTAATATGTACTTTATCATACTATAGCGTAAAATGTCAGTGAAAAATTCTGCTTTTTTTTCAAGCAGTTTCTATTTAATCAGGATAATATCACTGGTTTAGGCAGAATTTAGATGTACAGACTACTCACTCTGACACTTTGCAAGTAAAATTATGTGGATTCAGCAGAATGAAATCCTGCACCAACACATTTCCATAAGAATCACCTAATTTCCCTCCATGCTCTGATTTTTGTGCCCTTCCCTATGGCATGAAAGCATATTAAAAATAATTCCATATCTTTGAATAATGTAAAGATTGTTTTATCCTTCCCAAGCATATAGAAATATATATGAAAAGGTTAGCAAAACTATATTATGTCCTTAAGCACCTTTAAGGGAAGACAGTGCTTTTCTGTAAATCCCATATAGAAAGTACATGTAAAATTACATACTGACATAAGAAAATCACAAGCAAAAACCCCCTCCGAAGTTCTGCTGGACTGGAATACTTTGCACAAACACTTTTTTGAAGTTACATAATTTTTAATAAAATAATAAAAGCAAATGGCACATCAATAAAATATTAATAGCTAGATGTCAGAGAGGCTTATAAATAACTATAAATATTTATGTACTTATAGCTAACTAGAAAGTTGCCAAAGAAACTACTAGGGAAATAAAATGCTATAACTTTGTGATGTTTAACATAACACAAAAGGAACAAAAAGAAAATCAGTACTTCCAGAAACCATTCTGTTGATGTTATCACTTTAGTTGATTTTAATCTATTAACTTTATTATGTTTGTTGCACTGGCATACAAAGAACTCCGTTTCTACAGTGAAGCAGTTGCTTTTCATTTTTACATTTTGTCGCAGAGGAAATTTATGTCCTCTGTAAAGAATTTGTTTATCTTATTACTGTTACAGTATGTGTGAGAGGATGAAGTTACTTAAGTCATTTTGTTACACATCTTAATGTGGGTACTGTGGAAGAGTTTATTGAATTAAGCAACTCAGCTTCCCTGGCATGTACTTTCTTATGTAGTTAAGTTTTAATGAAATCTCTCAAAAAATTTTTAATTCCAAGGCACCTCATGAAAGACAATTCTCTCTATGCATTGTCCTTCGAAAAAATGTTATTTTTTAATGGAAAATTTCTAGATAAAAAAGATAGATACTGAAAATAGTTCAAATATGTGATGATTTATAGCAGTACTTTAATGCTTGTCAATGATAACAAGGGAATAAAGTGAAAAGGGATCAATAAAATTAATTTCAAGGTTTGTTTTAATTAGAATGTACACTGCCCTTCACACACACCCCCTGTTCACTCATTCATATATATTTCTTTTTATTTTCTGCTCCTATTGTTTTCTTCATTTTCAAGCCCTCCATAGAGAGCAATCTTAGTAACATTAGAAAGGAAAATCTTCATCTTCCAGTTAGGAAGCATGTGATTTCCTACATTACATCCATCCCTCTCTTATCAGAAGCAAACCCCATTATGTAGTTTCATCTATAGTCAGCTATTCCAGTTGCTAGCGGTAAATTCTGGCTTCAAATTTGCAAAATCAGATGCTCTCTCAATTATTTTCTACATGGTATTTCAAATATTAATTCTGTTTCTAATAGTGCTTTCTACCCCACTTCTAACATATGATTTTTTTTTTGTCTTTTTAAGCACATTTACTTTAAAAAATGGGAGAAAATGAAAAAAACCAGACAGACCCTTTAAGTTCAGCATGTTCTGAAATACAGAAGTCTGCACCTCATCTACCCATCTTTTAAATACCTCCAGGGATGGGAACTCTACCACTTCCCTGGGCAGCCTGTTCCAATGTTTGACAGCCCTTTTGGTGAAAAAATTTTTTCCTAACGTTCAACATAAACCTGCCCTGGCGCAACTTCAGACCACTTCCCCTTGTCCTATCACCTGTTACCAGGGAGAAGAGGCCGACCCCCACCTCGCTACAGCCTCCTTTCAGGTAGTTGTAGAGGGCGATAAGGTCTCCCCTCAGCCTCCTTTTCTCCAGGCTAAACAACCCCAGTTCCCTCAGCCGCTCCTCATCAGACTTGTGCTCTAGTCCCCTCACCAGTTTTGCGGCTTTCCTCTGGACCTGCTCCATCACCTCAGTGTCTTTCGTGTAGTGAGGGACCCAAAACTGAACACAGTATTCAAGGTGTGACCTTACCAGTGCCGAGTACAGGGGCAGGATCACTTCCCTGCTCCTGCTGGCCACACTATTCCTGATACAAGCCAGGATGCCATTGGCCTTCTTGGCCACCTGGGCACACTGCTGGCTCATATTCAGCAGGCTGTCAACCAGTACCCCCAGGTCTTTTTCCACCAGGCAGCTTTTCAGCCACTCTTCCCCAAGCCTGTAGCATTGCATGGGGTTATTCTTTGCTGGAAATGGCACTACGCAGTTCAACTTAAACTTGCCTGGTCTGCCAGGATCCTGAGGTGGATTTTCTGTCCAGAGTGCTCTGTACTGCGGCTGAGTTCCCACCTTTTAAGAGATCCTGTCAAGAAACTACAGATGCCTTTTCTCCACAACTCCCTACTTCAAAAAGAATGGCACAAAGACTTCTGATTATGCTTTTGGGCAGCTTGTGTGTTGCCTTGAAAAGAAGGTAAATGTGGTTTTCAAGAACTCATCAGCTTTGCTGTGGAGTAATTCCATAATCATTTTAGCAACTAAGCTCTGACAGGGGCTGGAAATGAACCACTGTTCACACTCCTAATCAATGAATTACCATTTATTAATAAGTTTCATGTTGTAAACTCCAGAAGATTCTCTGATATTTGAAAGCATGTGAGCATACCAGGAGGGTTCCTTCAACCACGAAATGCAGGTTCTAGTATTTAAGTCAGTGAATATTTTCTCCATTGGCTTGTTCTGTGGGTCTTGCCGAGACTAAAAAAATCAAAATATATAAAGAGATTTTGTGTAGGGAAACCTGACTTCATGTGTGCACAGTTTAGAAAGAAAATCTATTCAAAATACTACTGACTAGATATCTCATAATGACTGAAAAGACAGGTGGTCAAGAAAAGGCATAGTTAATATCCTTCAAACTTAAACAAGGTATTCTTGGCGTCTGATTATAGTTCTTCAGCTTGATATATTATTAAGACATATTTGAGATGGTTGTGGTTTTCTTTCATATTTTGGTAAATGCTTAGGTGTGTATTAAAAAACCTCTCTCTTCTTGTAATACATAAATTATTATACCTTAGTGAATAACATCCTTGACATTAAAGTATGATTTTTTAATAATAGCATCATAAAAGGAATTAATTTTGATCTTTTTCCAGAGCATTTCACAAGCAACCTCAAATTAGTTTCACTGTTCATCAAATAGACTAGTAAGAATTATTATTGTTTTTAAAAAACAGGTTTTTGTTGTTAAACAGTACTCTTTTTGAAGACCTACTACAAAAATAATCAGCTCCATTTGGAGTAATTTATATGCCTGAGCTGCTTATATTTCCAGAGCCTTTACTTTAGATTTGAGCTTGGATCTTTTCACTTCTTTTTTTTTGGGGGTGGGGTGGGGGTGGGGTGATGGTGGCGTGTGTTTTGCTTCCTGCTTCCTCAGTTGCAACTTCTAATTCCCCTAGGGTGAACAGTGAAAAATGAGTACTTGAAGCACATAAACATATCTGAAGTCAGACAATATAGAATTTACATAATTTGAAATAACAAATGCAGTGAGATTATACAGTACATGTATTTTAGATGTCCTCTGGGTCAGGATCATTTTCATTATATTTTTCAAGTTTTCCTTTCAGTTATTTTTTTTTCCTTTCAGTTATTTTTTTTTCCTTTCAGTTATTTTCAGTTTGTCGTCACAATAAAATATTTCTTAAGGAAGTGCATTAACTGTATGAAATGGAAATGTAAAAACCTAAGGGTACAATTCTCTTCTTAATAAATATGATGGCATATGTTGCAGAACATAGTTGCAGCCAGGAGTAATTCAATTTTGATTAATCATGTCCTGGATAAGAACTTAAGCTAGCTGATTTCAGACTAACCTTTGGAGGCAAGCAGGCATTTTCAGTGACAGTGGCCACCCTGGAGAAGTATGAGTGTTTATCAGATTCTCTCTCTCTCTTTCTCTCTGATTCAAATCCATTTGTTGCTTGTAGAGTACTGAACTCTTTCACTGTAGAGATCTTGATGAACCTCAGCCTAACAAACACTATCCGTAAGGTTGGCATGCATTTTTATTAGCTGAGCTCTTTCATGTTCCCAACAGTCTTCCCAGCCCCAGGTGCAATAACGTTAGGAATACAGAATCCCTATGAATTCCCTAACTGAAAAAGTGAGGTACGTGGCAGATGATGAGATATCTACTAGAACCCTTATGGACTTATTCAATTAAAAACAATACCATAAGATACTTACTAAGGTCTGTAAGGAGAAGGGAAATCTATTTGGGATAAGCAACAAAGTGCTTTAGGTTTAAAAACCTTAATTTGTTCAATACGTGGTAGAAGATTAACATCTTTCCTGCAGTACAACTGTTTTATGCTCTTAGGCAAGAGGACTGCAGAAAAAGCAACACCTGCTCTTTGTTCATTTGCAGATCAGGTGACCTGTCTGTTCAGTTAGGGGCAAAACTTGTATAAATTCTATTATTTCATATCTTACAAGATAAAACAAAAATGTAAGCTTGCACTGGAACACCTTCGGTTTGAATTTGGAAGAAACAAGGAGATTTAATAATTCACTCCACGGATTTAAATTTGCAAAGAAACCCCAAAAGAAAACTGCCTTTTAAAATCTTTTGATGTGGCTCAAACTGCAGAGAATGAGAGATGTGTTGATGTTTACACAGTTCACAGAATCACAGAATGGCAAGGGTTGGAAGGGACCTCATCTAGTCCTACTCTCCTGCTAAAGCAGGTTCTCCTAGAGCATGTTACACAGGACATCATCCAGGTTGGCTTTGAATATCTCCAGAGAAGAAGACTCCACAACCCCCCTGGGAAGCCTGTTCCAGTGCTCTGTCACCCTCAAAGTAAAGAAGTTCTTCCTCATATTCAACTGAAACCTCTTATGTTTCAGTTTGTACCCATTGCCCCTTGTCCTGTTGCTGGGCACCACTGAGAAGAGTCTGGCTCCGTCCTCGTGACATCCACCCTTAAGATATTTGCATGTGTTGATGAGGTCCCCTCTCAGTCTTCTCTTCTTCAAGCTGAACAAGCCCAACTCTCTCAGCCTTTCCTCACAGGGGAGATGTTCCAGTCCCTTTATTATCTTAGTTGCTCTCCTCTGGACTCTTTCTAGGAGTTCCTCATCTTTCTTGAACTGGGGAGCCCAGAACTGGACACAGTACTCCACGTGGGGTCTCACCAGGGCCTCGACCTGCTGGCCACACTCTTCTTAATGCATCCCAGGATACCATTGGCCTTCTTGGAAACAAGGGCACACTGCTGGCTCATGGTCAGCTTGTTGTCCACCAGGACTCCCAGGTCCCTCTCGGCAGAGCTGCTTCCCAGCAGATCATCCCCCAGCCTGTACTGGTGCATGGGGTTCAACCTCCCCAGGTGCAGCACTCAGCACTTGCCTTTGTTGACCTTCATCAGGAACTCTGTCCCCTTGTCCAGGTCATTGATGAATAAATTGAACAAGACCGGGCCAAGTACAGAGCCCTGGGGAACTCCACTAGCTACCACCCTCCAACTGGACTCTGCCCCGCCGATCAGACCCCTCTGAGCCCTGTCCTTTAGCCAGTTCCCAATCCACCTCACTGTCCACTCATCCAACCCACACTTCTTGAGCTTCCCTATGAGGGTGTTATGGGAGACAGTATCAAAAGCATTGCTGAAGTCAAGGTAGACAACATCCACCGTTCTCCTCTCATCTACCCAGCTGGTCATGCCATTGTAGAAGACAGATTGGTCAGGCATGATTTCCCCTTGGTGAATCCATGCTGGGTACTCCTGATGATCTTCTTTTCCTCTACTTGCTTGGAGAGGACACCCAGAATGAGTTGTTCCATCACCTTTCCGGGGATGGAGGTGAGACTAACCGGCCTGTAGTTCCCTGGGTCCTCCTTCTTGCCCTTTTTGAAGACTGGAGTGACATTGGCTATCCTCCAGTCCTCAGGCACCTCTCCTGTTCTCCAGGACCTTTGTAGATGATGGCGAGTGGCTCAGCAATGACATCTGCCAGCTCCTTCAGCACTCATGGGTGTATTCCATCAGGACCCATGGATTTGTGGGTGTCCAGCTTACTTAAAAGATCCCTGATCTACCTCAACCGAAGGAAGGTCATCCTTTCTCCAAGCTTGCTCGCTTACCTCCAAGGACTGTAGAGCCTGAGGGCCAGCCTTGGCAGTGAAGACTGAAGGAAAAGAGGCATTCAGCAGCTCTGCCTTCTCTGTATCTTCTGTCACCAGGGTACCCATTTCGTTCAGCAGCAGTCCCACATTTCCCCTAGTCTTACCTTTGCTGCTGATATACTTGAAGAAGCCCTTCTTGTTATCCTTGATATCCTTTGCCAGACTTAGTTCCAGGTGAACCTTGGCCTTTCTAGTTGCCTCCCTGCATGCTCTGGCAGCATTCCTGTATGCCTCCCAAGTGGCCTGACCCTCTTTCCACACTCCACAGAGCTTACTCTTTTCTCTGAGTTTCACTAGAAGCTCCTTGTTTATCCATGCAGGACTCCTGTCTCGTTTACTTGATTTCCTACTCACAGGGATGCACCGATCCTGAGCATGGAGGAAGAGCTGCTTAAATAGCAGCCAGCTCTCTTGGACTCCCCTACCTTCAAGAGCCTTAGCCCATGGAATTCTTCCAAGTAGGTCCCTGAAGAAGCCAAAGTTAGCTCTCCTGAAGTCCAGTGTGGCAGTCCCACTTGTTCTGCTTCCATCACGCAGAATCCGGAACTCCACCATCTCACAGTCACTGCAGCCAAGCCTGCCCCCTACCTTCACATCCTCAACCAGTTCTTTATTTGTTTGCACAAGGTCCAGTAGTGCTCCACTTCTTGTTGGCTCCTCCACCACCTGGGTCAAAAGGTTATCATCAATGTTCTGCAGGAACCTCCTGGACTGTGCGCACCTTGACGTGCGGTCCTTCCAGTTGATATCAGGATAGTTGAAGTCTCCCATGAGAACCAGGGCCTGTTCAGCAGTGAATGGCCTCTATTATGTCTAAGATCAGGAAATTTATCTCAGCCTTGGTTAAAGTGCAGGTAGAACAACACAGAAAATTTGAGCCATACCAAAACTAAGGTCCAGTACCGCCCAGAATTAATTTGAGTTCCCAAACCCCTATGCTTCCCCTGCATCCATAACTCTAGCTGTACTCAGGAGCAGCTTCTGTTAGAGAATATGTAAAAGCTTTATACAGTCAACAAAATAAACACCAACACTATGAACGTTATCCCTTTGTTAGATGAGGAAATGAGACCCACAGCATTTTAAGTCAGTCATTTGACATTCCAAATTTCACCTGCAGCTGAGGACAAGACTTTGTTACCACATTTTTTCCTCCTTAAGTAACCACATTTTTCACGCCTAATGAAAATGTGAGAGAATTCTATGTAGACAACCATTGTGGAATAAACGTTTTTAGGTGGTCAATGCAATCACAATGCATGATAAAGTCTTAGTGATAGGATTCCAGCTGCTTTCACCGCTGCTGTTCTTCCATCTCCTTTACCAAACAAAACCAAATCACCTCAGTTCTGTTTCCACTGCGTCTGAATGCTTTCACACCAGCTTATGTTCTCCCACCCAGAAAAACAGATAAACACAAACCTCCTATGTTGGTTACGCTGTCCCGTCTTGTTCTGACAGACACCCATGCACAAACTGCAAGGCCTCCTTCTGCTAGTTCCTCGCCTGAAAGTTGCATTAGGAAATGAAAGAAATTAAATGTAGAAATGAAGAGTAGGCTGCAAGTGGCAGAGAACACACAGCCACATACATCTGTTCTGGCAAGAGTAGAATATGGTGAGTATTTTGCCCAGCTTCCAGAAACTCTGCACTGTGTTGCACAACACTGTTGGGAGGTTTAGGCCTTTCTGACCGGTCTGCACCCATATCCCTCCAAAAGGTAGAGGGGGTGGGTTTTTTTAACTTCTTAATGAGGAAAAAGCCAAGCAAGTGTCAATTTGCCTCAGATATCCCATGGAAGAAGAATGACAAAATACGTGCTCATGTTGCAGACACTATGAAAGGGGAATCAAATAATAGCCAGATAGGGACTATTATAATCTACTCACATGGAAATAATGATGTGTAGTGTGATGTCTCAAGGTGTTTACCAGGTGCCTCTCATCTTTCTGTATTGACACTGTGAGTTAATCCTCCTGCTCTCTAGGAGGAAAGCTACTCTTCCAACAGCAATAACACTGACTTCCTGGATATAAAGTCATACATAATTTATATTATTTTCTGAGGTAAATGCACAGGCTTGAAAAGCTGTAATTTGACTCATCAGAAGGACGTCTCTTTTTTTATCATACAAGTCATCAATTCTGCATGGTACGTACACAGTTTGGGGAGTGGAGCTAGGAGTATGACAGGAAAAGACTATTATATAGCTCCTTTTTCTCTGTGTTGGACAGCTTCATGCTTTGCCAGTTTAAATGACTTGACATAAACCTGTTCATTAAATGGGGTCAGGTTTGTAGATAAAAGGAGGGGCAGAACTAAAAGGAAACTAGACACCAAATCACTCCCCACACCCCTGCCTTTAGCATTATATGAGATTGCATGTGCATCCGCAGCAACAGTACTGCAAGTCTCCCCCACACATCTCACTGTTCTTCTATTTTGTTGCAAGTTGCCTGTGGGATGACTTCGGTTCAAGTGCTCAAGGGCAGTGGGGAAGGGGAGTGGGTGAGTAAAAAATAAGAATCTTTGAAATAACTCCAGACAAATTTATTAAGAAGCATCACCAACATTCAAATATAGCCCTTACAGAAATAACAGTTTTCCATGTGTATTTGTCTGTATTTTTGGTTATATCACTTAGTCATGTATCTCATAAATTTCTACTAAGGCTTTAATAAGGGATAAGCAATTTTTTTTTTCCAATAGCTGAGATGGTTTTTTGCACAAAAGTAACACAGTTACAGAATTTCTTCACTTGAGGAGTTTGGGGGGAGGGAAAAGAAACTTGCAAACAAGGAGGACAGAGGAGAGTACTACTAAAAAGAAAACACAAATGTTGTTTTGATGAATAAAATAACCATCTTATCGAACAGCATGGAGAACAATATAGCAATAAAAGTTTAAGAAATAAGTAGAACATTTATTTTTGCTGTTAGGAAAAATTAAACTATAATACTGATGGAGGGAAAGAAAAAAATCAAGAAGTGATGAATGATCAAGTTTTATTTTTTTAATTTTTTAAATTAACCCTTCTTAAAAAAATAGAAAACAAAGGACATTTCTATTTCATTCAAATATTAATTACATCATTCAATAGCCATAGAGAAAGTGTTTTGCTCTTTACTCCATATATGAATTATAGACATTAATCCAGAGTCACAATAAAGCTAAAGAAGCCCTTTCTTTAGCTGCAAAATCTGTCTTGGACATTTTAAGTAGTCTTACCTTTTACTTTTTTTTGTACGCTGCTGAAAAAATGTACTTAACATATATTACTATGTTATAAAACTGTACACATCTTTGGATTCCAGTGGATTTTCTGTTTAGATTTTGATATTGAATGCCATCTAGTTACATGCTGTTAATATTGTTTTTCATCAGCAAGCTTGAGCTCTGGCCCCTAACTGAACATCAATCAGGAAAAATAGTTAAGGAGTCTATTATTATTCCATAATTGATTTTAATTCATTATACATTGTATTATATTGTTATATTCTAATTTAATTTATTGTTTTGAATACAGCCAACTGACCTTTTACTTAACTCAAGGGGTATTTGACATCTAGATTTTTTCCTCTTTTTCGACAAAAATTGTATGAGACCATATAAACTTCTAGACTTATTTTTTCCAGTCAGTTTTAAATAACCAGTACCTTGAGTACTTAGATCAGCAGGTGATTACAGGAAAATAAGGAAGACAGCACTGCAGGTGATTTCCTGGATCATTACTTCCACAGTTCCGTTATTATTGGCAGTGCTACTCAACAGATAAAACTGATTATCACACATATATTACATGTAGTTATGAGTGCTCAACCATTAACATTCCAAAAGGAAAAAAAAAAAAAATCCTTAAGTTAGACTTGCAAATATGAAAGCTAATATTTTCAAATGAATCCTGCTCACTGAAGTCCTCAGGGATTTTTCATTTACTGCAGAGGGATCCAGATTATATCCTAAATTGGATGATGGCAAAGAACACTCTCCCCAAACAGAAAAAATGAGAAATTTTGTTTATGCTTTTTAATAAAGCTTCCATACACCTTTGACAGTGTCTATGAGGAAAGTAATAGGGTGCAAATATGAATATATGTTTTGAGCCCAGAAGAATTAGGCAATGAGTTTGCATTAGCATACATCACCTTATTTCAAACCACAGAAATAAACCTTTTATATAGAAATAATCTTTTATTGAATCACAGAAAATGCAAGAACACCAGTTACAGTGGGATTTCTGATATTTGAATCAATGGCAGCTCTAGTCCAGTTGCCTTTTGTGAAACAGCGAACATGAGATCTATCTGCAGAAAATAAGTTTACATTCCCTTTGTGACTTCTCTGTCCTACCTATGAATTTCAAAGTAAAGTTTATCTTTTTAATTTTATTCTCAGAAATAGGTCACAGTGACTTCTAAAAGGCTTAGCATTAAGAAATCACTTTTCCTTTAGGAGATACAAATCTTAATGAAGAGAGCCAAAAATGTCTTACTCTTTAGAATAGGTTTATTACTGATTTATCAGTTCATTATCCTCCTAATTTCCCCATTTATAAATCTGGAAAATCTGATTAACTCTTGGACTATCCTCATGTCACTGTCTACACGATATTACATTAAATCCTCTGATGACTTACTAAGATCATTTCCCTGACTTTCCTGGACTCTACAGATATTTTACATGCCCTGAGGGGGAAAAAAAAGAAAAAAAAAAAAAAAAAAAGAAAATAATACAATAGTATAGATTCAAGGCAAAAGAACCCTAAAACTATTTGACACCACTGAGGAACAATCCTAAAATCTTTAGAAATTCACTTTACATAACAACAATCACGATATATTATTAGAGATGTTCATACACTGGGCCTAAAGCTCCCCACTATGTTGGTATTAAAGTCTGTTTAAAGGTACATGTTACCAGAAGGTGTGAAATGCTATTTGTTCTTCTAATTTCACATCCTCTCTAATATCTGTCTTTCAGGAGAAGGAGGAGGGCAGGAGAAAAAGAGATAAAGATAAATTTGCTTCAAAGACAACAATATTCACACACACACACCCCCTCATTTTATAACACTGTTAAAATAAAGCCCCTTCTTCTAAGAGAAGACAGAGGAGTAAAAGGTTTTGGTGATCCCATACAAATACATTTTAAGAATTCTTTTTAAGAATTCTTTATCATAAACAAGAGCACACATTAGCAGCATACTTTTCACACTTCAGAATTACATCTAGTTTTTCAACCCAATGACTTAAGCTGCTACATTAAGCCTAAACAGCATAAGAAATTAGAGTCTTCTCAATTTATTTAGTTTCACTTCAGGGATGGTAAAGTGCTTTGCCAGCTTTTCCATTTTTGCCAGTCTGAATAATTAATTGTTTTAAATGTCATTTACATTTTCTGATGAAAAGCAATACTTAAAATTTCATAAATAATAAGCATGCATAATTTGTGTTTCAATTACTGAATTTATAATCTCTCTGAATACTATTCAATGCATTGCTAATGTATTTTTGGCCAATAATTTTTAAATAGATATCTTTCTGATTTATACTTTTTTTCCCCTGGAAGTACATAGCTCAAGCTTTTCTTCTTCTTATATGTGCAAATAAAAACAAATTCTTTAATGTACTGACCACATATATTTATATTTCAGGATTTATGGCTAATCTACATTTTTAAAATGCAATTATAGTCATACTTTCCCCTTCATCATTCTAAAAGCAATTGTTAAATATAAGATAAATGAAACTTCTTTCACTTTAATTTGTTAGAATTACACTGAAACCACCAACCAGAATGGAAATCAGAAAAAAAAGTTAAAATTTGTTGAAATGAATCTGGTATATTCTACAAATATGATAGTTTTAGTTCCTCATGCTTTCTAGCCAAAGATGACACCTCCCATCTTTAGTCTGTGGCTCTAAACCACTTACAGAATTACTGGAGGTAAAACCAGAAAAACTTTTGCAATGATTTTGCAAGAGTGCAATGTCTCTACTGACACAAAAATAAATATTTTTTGGATCAAAATACTTAAATTGGGAGTTAACAAGCATTACAGGGAGCTCTATTGGAAGTTATTGATAAAAGTGATAATTGCTTAAATATTCTTCTGTTACCTCCTTCCCACGTTAGTAAGTTCTGCCTGCTTTTATATTTTTTCACATGGTTTTAGTAAATAGCTGTTTTCTGGGGGACCACTAAGGGACATCTAATCAAGGGATCTCCATGTCCATTACATCTGCTTACAAATATATTAGGACTGAATCAGTAAATTTGGAGAATGAGTAACTTAAGGTAATTAAAGTTGTCTTGTGCTTATATTGCAGGAGTCACAATTAATAATGGCAGACATTACAACTACTTGACCTTGCTTAGGGACTCCATCAGATCACATGGGGTCTCTACTATTAGAGTGCCTGGAAGAAAAAACCCCTGAACACCCTCCATCTTTTGCCATCAGAACAAAGATTAGTAGAACTCAGCCCCCCCCTCCCCTTTTTTTTTCTTTCCTCATACTGGTATTAGTGAGGAAGTAAGTGTTTATTAGAAATCAATCAGGAGTCTCCAGAGATCAGGTAGATGAACATTTATAGCGAAAGAACTATCTCATAATTTTAACTGAAGACCTTTGGCAACTGGTGCTTAATTGCTCTGGTCTGTTTGAATCTTCAGTGAACAGTGTTTCCAAGTAATTTTCTCCATTTAAAATAAATGTAATTGTTAACAAAGCCATATGTAACCTGCACAGTGAATGGTTCAGTGATTAGTGACTAGAATTTCACTTTGGCGATGATTCGTAGTGGAAGCTCAAGCTATCAAACTCATTCTGAATAACCTGCTCACTGCAAAGATCAGGTATAGGCTGAGGGAATTAATTTTACTTCTGTGAGACAGAGACTAAAGGCAGTTATATTTGCTGATATAGTTTACTATTGTCAGGTCATAAATCAAATATATAATGTTTTATTTGTGAGATGAAATATAAGCCTGCTTTTATAATACTTCCTACAGAAATACTTTTTTCATGACAGGGTTACTGAAAATCTAAGAAAGTACAGGGTGGAGTCTCAAAGTCTCGGCAATCCTACCTTCAGATACTCTTTTGTTGTCTGTGTATGTTATATAGAGAGACTGTGAAAAGTTTATTACAAGTTAAACATTACAAATTATAAAAGGCTTTTATATCATTAACATCTCTTATTCTGTATAACTTTTAGACTTTATATTACTATAAGTCTGAACCTTCATACACCTTGTAATAATTCCACTTCCAGTGGAAACAGTGGGAATTGTGCACTTTTGAGGACTTAAGTGTTTTGTGTTTTCAGAGATCTGAAAATTACACATAATCTATATTTCAGTTAGTTATTCATAGTAGGCAAAGGTAGCTCCATTTCCACAAAATAGAACAAGCTATTAAAAACAAGCCCCCAAACCAATGTACACATTGTCTTTGTTCTATACTAATATAAGTTAATCTTCAATATAAACCATACCCTATGACTTCTTAAATTAGGGGACCACACCTTATTTCTGTAAACTGCCTTTTTAAAATAAATTAACTGAAAAAATAAACATCTTAAAATTATTTGAGTTGTTCCTAGCTCATCAATATCTTGTAGACATCAACAGCATACCCTTCACTCATGTAAGACATCACAGTTATGTAAGTCTGAGAGAAGTTTACTGTTTTTTTTCCTTCATTTTTATCCATTAAAAATATCAACAACAGTGAGAAGCCTTAAAAAGGAAGTTGTTAAATGATATATTTTGTAATGTACCACAACCTTAACCTGACCCATCCAACTGGAAAATATTAACCTCAAGAACAAGAATAATAAAGAAAACAGTAATAAAAAAATATATACTTAGAGGTCTCATTTTATCAAGTTTCAGTGGGTTAAAGAAAAGAAACTGCTGTCCATAACTTTAATATAAGTCATCCATATGAAGAGATAAATTGATATTTGTAAACTGACGTACAGAAGGCTACCTAGTCAAGCTTCTCACCCACATGAATTACCTCATTACCCTGTGAGCATTCAATAACACAGCTGAACATAAAAGTCATACAACTATATAAATGTGACAGATATGAAAAAGGAAAGAAGATGAGTATCATTTTACTTACCTATGACCAAATATCTATTTTGACATTTAATTTCCATAAATGACTGGAGCAAATTATGGTTGTGGAATGCAAGCTATTACATATACACACTTGGTATGGAAACTTCCCAGATTTTTGCCTCTTTTCAAGTGGAGATACAAATACACTGTCACATTTCTGATACCACCCTCACTAAGGTTTATGCAATGTTTTAGGGACCCGGAATCAACTGAATCCATAAACAGGCACTATATTATCTTACAGAAGATACCTAATAACAAACAACTCACAACAAACGTGTACTTGCCAAGCCATGGAAAATGGTGATGGAACCTGAATTAAACATTCATCCTTTAAAGCACAGCAGTGTTTGGAGGCAGAGGGCATTGTGTCTGTATTAGCATGTATGTCTATTTAATTAGAAGGCTGTAGCTGGTCCAAAGACCATTCTTTGAGTCACGCAAAGCATTAGGCATTGTACAATTGCAGTACATGCCTTCCTCACCCCAGCTGTGGCGGCTTTAGCCACAATTCATAGAATCATAGAATAATAGAACGGTTTGGGTTGGAAGGAACCCCTAGAGGTCATCTAGTCCAACCCCCCTGCAGTGAGCAGAGACACTGCTAACTAGATCAGGTTGCTCAGAGCCCCATCCAACCTGGTCTTGAATGTTTCCAGGGATGGGGCCTCCACTACCTCTCTGGGCAACCCATTCCAGTGTTTCACCACCCTCATTGTAAAGAATTTCTTCCTTATATCAGGTCTGCCCGCAGCCTTCTCTTCTCCAGGCTGAACAAGCCCAACTCTCTCAGCCTGTCCTCATAGGAGAGGTGTTCCAGCCCTCGGATCATTTTTGTAGCCCTCCTCTGGACCCGCTCCAACAGTTCCATGTCCTTCTTGTGCTGAGGGCTCCCCAGCTGGACGCAGTACTCCAGGTGAGGTCTCACCAGAGCAGAGTAGAGGGGCAGAATCACCTCCCTCCACCTGCTGGCCACGCTTCTCCTGATGCAGCCCAGGGTACGGTTGGCCTTGTGGGCTGCCAGCGCACATTGCCGGCTCATGTCCAGCTTTTCATCCACCAGTACCCCCAAGTACCTCTTGGCAGGGCTGCTCTTGAGCCTTTCTTCCCCCAGCCTGTACTGATACTGGGGGTTACCCCGACCCAGGTGCAGGACCTTGCACTTGGCCTTGTTGAACCTCATGAGGTTCACGCAGGCCCACCTCTCCAGCCTGTCCAGGTCTCTCTGGATGACGTCCTGTCCCTCTGGTGTGTCAACCACACCACTCAGTTTGGTGTCATCCACACAGTAACAGAACTGAGTTCACATGACCTTGCTTTTCCAGATCCTGAGCAGGCTTGAGCAAAGGCAGCCCAGGCCTCTTTGCCTGAACACAGCTGCCGTGCACTGCTGTGAGAGGCAGCCAAAAGCTATTTCCCCTTTCTGCCATGATGCAGTTGTTTAAAACCAGGCAGGAGTCACAGTTCCCTGAAAATGTGCTCAGAAATACTGTTGTCTTGTTAGGAAAAGATGCTGAGCACGCTGGAAAGGAGTTATTCTCCCTTAAGGCTTTTAAATAGAGTTGGTGTTAATTATAAGTACAGTTTTTATCCAATACATTTTATTTCAATATAAAGTTACAATGTCAGATAAGCAATGTTCCTTATCTGGGAGCATCTCAGTTGTGGTATAGACAGACTGACTGCTTGAGAGGAATATAAATGGTTAAGGGAATCAAGTAAAAAACAGAGAAACAAATAATGTTTACATAACTGACAAATCACAGAGCTTCTACCAAGCAGTTGAGCGGGTACTTCTTTAAGTAGAGCATTGTTTCACTATCTTTCACGCAGATCCCTGGCACCCGCACTGATGTAGTTTAAAAACAGCAGGTACCTTGCACAAGTGGGGGATGTGAACATGAAGAGTAAAGCCCAACACGGTGGACAATACATTTAACTGCACAGTTCTCTGAGGGAAACCAAATACAATTCACTGGCTTTGTAATTGCAAATAATTGCCTAATAGTAGAACTAAAGTAAATAAAGTCATTTCCTGCTTATGCTATTCCATGGTGCGTAATATAACAGCACAGTAGACATTTTACATTGTTACACAGAGGTCTTAAGTACTTATGTATTTATGTATAAATATATATAAATGTATTATATATTTTTATAGTTTTAAATATTTTAACTCTTAAGAGTATTTGTCTGCATTCCTTACAAAAATGAAGGGAAAAAGCTCCACCTTCGCAACCAGTTGCAGTTTTCCAGTTGCAATTGCAATTCGGCAGATCAGTTCAACCATCAGCTAAAATCCGATTAAAAAAAAAGAGACTTAAACGTATGCTTAGGTAAACCTTAGAAATAGGGATGGCTCAGAGTAGGAAGTCTTTGCTTTTTTGGGGCTGTACCAGGTGCCCAGGCGCCGGCAGCAGCAGCAGGGCCTGCAGGCGCGGCCCCTGCAGCGGCGGCGGGGCCGCCCTGTGCCGGACACAGCCGGTTCCCGCCAGCCCCACCGGCCCCACCGCAGGGCAGGGCTGAGCCCCTCAGCCACGGGCGGGCGCCGTGGGGAAGGGCAAGGGCCATGTGCCCATGAAGCCCAGAGAATAATTCAAAGGAGGACCAGAGGGGAGCTTTTGTTGCAGATGAACAGGTATCAACAGTTTGAGCAGATTAACTGGAGGTGTAACTGCCTCTCTGAATTAACCAGTTAGCCAGACCAGTATGGGGGGGAATGAATACTGCTTCAGCCCAACATAGACTACAAAAACCAGACAACCAGCAAAAAGAACTTTGAAGAGAGCAACAGGCTTGAGCTAGTTTCAACCCACGTATTCCCTCTTGGCGCATGGGGATGCCCAGCCTCATGATGACCTCTAGGGGTCCCTTCCAACCCAAAACATTCTATGATTCTATGATGGTGGGTGTATTGTAGAGCCTGGTAATGGGAAATACATTGGTATTGTGTTTGAACTGTGTATTGCAACTGCTGTATTTTGCTAAGTGTAACTTACACATGTTTTCAGTACCTTTTGTACCACTCTGCTAAATCAGAAATCCTGTGTACCATCAAATAACTTCAAATAAGTATATTTGATATTAAACATTATACTCTCCACAGGCAGAATATCTAAAAGGACCTGGTCAGAGTATTTGACTCTCAGTCTCACCATCCTGCTCTATTTTAATTGTTAATAAATTGAATTTCCCTCATGTTGTGTGTTTTTTTCCCATGACAGTAATTGGTAAGGGACCTTCTTGTCTTTATCTCATCCCATGAGTTTTTCCATTTTACTTCCTCCTCCTGTCCTGTTGAAGAGGAGGAAGAGTGAAAGAACACCTGAGTGGGCATCTGGTCAGCCAAGGTCAACCCACGACAGGGACCTGTACTGAAAATGGACAAGTAACCCACAGTTTAGTCTTGATTATTTCAATTTAAGAATAATGACACAATTTTCTAGCTACAAAGAGAACAATCTGACTTACAAACTAATTGTGAGATGAACAAATAAAACATTCAGCAAACAGATACAGCACATTATTCTCAATTGTTGGTGGAAGACTAGTCAAATGATCTTGTTGCTGTTGAAAATCTATTCCACTGTATCAGAGTTCCACTGCTTTGTACTTCAAGTCATACAATGGGAAATACAAATGTGGCTGTAAGGAGACTCTATACCAACCCAAGAAATGAAAAGAGTTAAAAGTGAAATATCACTGCGTTTCTTCCTTGTTCAGGACCTAGGGATATTGTATCTGACTGTTCTAGATGGGATTATAAATCGTGCTGTAGAGTTTAACTAACCCTCAGCAACCATTCACTGCTTTGGAGCATTTGTCTTCCTATGGACAAGATTCCACAAGTAACAAGACTTACTGGGATATACATATATTAAAAAGAAAAATGCATTAATGCATAGGCTAAGGTGAATGTTCACTCTTACGTGTAATGACATTAATGCTGCAAAATCCATATCGGTCTAGCTCACATCTAAAATTCTATTACTACATTATTGATTAATCACTTGAACTTTAAATTTAGTTGAGAATGATCTGAATGATTCAAGTACTTTATCAATTTATTCTATAACACCTTGCCTGTCAAAATGAAGGGATTGAAAGGTATGCTTCACTTGAGCAGTAAAAATACTTTTTTGCCAAGTTGCTCTTGAAAGTATATGGTATAATCTTAATTGTATGTTAGAAAAATAATGTGTAAGTAACAATGGGTAACATTTGAGGTATTTCATGTACCTTTCAAAAATATACTTTCTTATAGCAAACAATTATATATCTCTTGGTTTTATTTTACTACTGCAACACACGTTCATGAAAGCCAAAATTTTCTAAAGTACTACTAGATCACATCAGAATCTATATCCATATTTACTAAACCTGAGTACTTATTGGAGAAGACCATGAACCACAAAGCATGAACTTACAAGTTGTTCTTGCCACTTTTTTCTAAACTCCCAGTCAAAAATCTCAGTCATAGAAGGAATCTCTCTTGCATCTCATGTCTTATGTGGCAACTTCTCTATCTAGTTAACAAAACACATGTATCATCTAAACCCAATTTTTTATATGCTGCTCTCACTATATCTGCCTGATGTGGCAAGAATAATTTCCATAACTCATAACTCAGGATTTTAGAGCCACAGCCCAAGATGATCTTTTTATTTTAAAGTTCTTTAGGCTTAATAAAATTTACATTAATTACATGGCTATATACAACTCAACACATGATATAAACATTTATCAAATAATGGAGGAAAAGAAAGTTTTTCTTAACCTGAGCCTTAATTTTGTATTCAAATTAGGAAAATAAGATTGTATGCACTGATTTCAGTCAGATCCAAATTTGGCCTGCCATGAATCTTCATACAAAGAAGGATTTGTGTGAAGGATTTTATCAAAACTGTCCTAACTGAGGGAAAAAAAATACCCAACCCCCCAAAACCCCCCATCACTCAAAGATGACAGGACAAAATGAAACCCAGAAAAGTAAGGATACCATTTGAAACACTGTGACACCACATTGAGCATAGAAAGAACATAATATGATTTTAAGAACACTGTTGAGGAATTTATAAAGAGAAAAACAAATTAACAAAGAAACTACTAGGCTGTAACATAACATCAACCTCTTTCTCTTATATGCAAAGAGAAAAGTATCAGCTGAGAGATATTAACAATTTCACTTGGAAATCATCAAGCTTTATTAATGTGGTATTCTGGGTTTAACTTTCTTAGCTTTACCTATTTGTGTAAATGCATACATTTCAACTTGTGAAAATAATTTATTAATTTTATTTTTTCATGTGGACATCATTCCTAACTCTACATACAGTAGAAAAGACAATGAACTATAACTTCTGTTTATACAAAGTTAAGTCTGCAATGTGCACATGTGAAGGTACACGTGTGAAAGTGCTTGTGTCTTCTAAGATACTGGATGTATAAGCTAAGCAGCCTGTAATGTTTACATTGAAAAATGTAATTTCATTTTTGATGCTGATAATTTCCAGAGACATTTCCAATTAAAGATGGGCATTTTTCCCACTATCTCAGTATCTCAGAATGGAAAACCTTTCAGTCAGTTGACCAGAAAGCACTATAGTTGTCTTGCCTAAATGATTCACCCCAGAATGTTTTTAAGATCAAATGATGTCACGTTTTGATTAAGAAGATTTTTAAATTACACTTATGTCACTGACAACAACCAAAATCAAACTATTTAACCTTTTCCAAAGTGTTGGGGTAAAGCTTCTTTGCTTTGTTGCTAAAATATATGTAGCATTTATGTTGTAGTTGACTAAGTTATTTGCCTAAAAAATACTGTTTGGAATTACATAGACTTACAAAGCTTTCTCTCTACTGCAGTATGATACTCCTGCTGATAGTAGACTCACCTAAAGGAATCACACTTTGTAACTTTCAGGGAGAAAGGCTTTATTATTTTGCCTTCTAGCAGTAATTTTTACTTATACTTCTCTAAAGGACCGTACTCTACGTATTCTTCCCAATGCATCACAACCAGGACTATTCAAAGAGATGGTTATCCTTAATCTTCAACACCTGTATTTTTTCCAACAGATCTACTAAATTACATGACCAGACTTAAATTATCTTTCAGAAGAAACACATACAGTGTTTTTTTGATTTATAACAGAACGTAATGAAAATGTGTCCAGACATTACTTTGATTGTATCAGATACATGCTCATTATTCTACTTTCAATGCAGATTTCATTCTCCTTTCAGTCACACTACTGAATATTAAGAGTAACTGGGGGTGGGGGTGGGGTGGAGAGAGAAAGAAAAGTGAAATCACCATGCGAAAAACAAGAAAGGGACAAAAAGCGTTGCCAATGTAAGCATTTAGGAGCTGAGTAATTTGGCACCCCAGGCAATTATACCCCCGGCTCTCACAGACATACAGTCACAAAAAGCAAGAGCCTGTAGCTGAAAATGAAAGCCAGTCAACTTAATCTACTAGCAATGACTAATTAAACTGAAGCAAGCTGGATTTCACAAGGATTTTGGAACTATCTATAACATCGCAGCAAGACAAGAGAGTCAATATTTCACTAAGAGATAGAAGTAAGAAAACAGCTGCAGTATTAAGCTGAACAGTTTCCTGATTCATGCCCCAGTTATGTCTCTAGTACCTCCCAAACATGAATAAGTTTAAATGCAAAATTTCTCACTTTCTGTACTTCATTTTCTTCTCTTAGCAGAAATCAGTTTATGCTAAACAAAATATATATATATAAAATAAATGTTCAAGCCAGGAAATGTGAAAGAGGAAGGGAACTAACAGCTTAACTGAAAATAAACATAAATATGATTCACTGCTGTTCTAACAAGGTGACTCCTGTTAAAAGAAATTAAAAATTCAACATTTCTAGCTTAAATATTAAGTAAAAAAAATCTTTTCTCACAAAAAAAAAAAAAGAGTACAGGTATCTTATACAACTTTTTTGAGGTACAACAAAATTGCAAGAAATGATCTAACCTTCTCATTATTCTAGGTATTTAACAGACTATATCTACTGATTTCAAGTATCAGTTGTGAAGTCTTTCTACATGTTCCATGGTTTCTATCTAACCAGCTTACCTCCAAGGTCTTTCCAAAAATTGCTTTTGTTTTTCAGACAAAACAAAAAAAGTTTCAAGTGTTACAGTGCATAATTTTTGTATGGATATGTTAAAAAAATGAAGGCTAATTAATGTAAAATTTATTCTAGTTTTCTTTTTTCTGGAATCTTAATAAGACAGAGATAATTTAATCTGTCACATTTGTCAACAGTTGCAAATGTATATCACATGACAAGCTCTTCTGACATTAAATCACAGGAGAATCCCCCACTGCATTTCAACATACGTGGAGGTTTTATGGAAGAAATGCTCTTGCCTTAAGGTTCCATAATTTCCTGTCTTCCTTCTTTTGATGATTATTGTATTGGAATGCAAGTTCTTTGTATTTAATGTCTTCAGATAAAAATCCTACACTTCACCAGAATTTGACATATTCCATATTAAGTAGCAGCTGCTTCAATATCCTATTTTCTGTTTATAAATTGCCCGGTAAAAAGAATTCCAGAATCCGTTTTCCTATGGCTCAGGGTTCAGCGTCTCAGGAAGAAATTTGCTGTGGTGAGACTTCTTGTGAGGTATCTCTTGTGGTGAGAAATTTCTCCAATAGGAAGCAATTGCTGATCTGTACAGTGAAGGACGTTAGGAACTTCCTCCCAACACTAAGATTTATTATCTATTGAAAAACCTCAGACATAATGATTAACCAATATGTTTATATCCTGTAGTCAAATATAATTCAGGCCTGAATTTCCAATAACTGATCCTGGAACTGGCCAATTTTCTTAAACTCTTGGCAATACTTATTCACCATTCAATGCTGGAAGTCAGAATCTGGAAACCAACTCTTAGCGTATTTTTTTGTTGTCTGTCAAGAAGCAATCAGTTTATAGCATATGTATGGAAATGTATATTTATCCAATTGTGTATTTTTCTATACACACTATTTCTTTGTCTTTATTAAAAAAAAATAAATGTAAACAACTAAATTACAAAAAAAAAAAAAAAAAAAAGGAAATTTATTTGACAAGGCCTGAAGATGCAAGGGAAAGATCTCAAAATAAGAGCAAAGTATGTTTATTACTAGTTTGTTTAATTGGTTAACATTAGATCTATGATAGAAGCAAACTTTTGTTATGAAGAAAAACACAGATGTCTTCCATATGCATTGCTGTGTAACCAATAATGTAACCAATGGACCTGAGTGAATCTTTTTCCTTCTCAGAATTATAAACTTGGAGTTAGAGTCTCCAAAATAGGACACTTTACCATACAGTGAGATTGTAAGTAAGTCTAAACATTTATTCTATACATTCCTGTAATGTATTTGTTCATAAAGGATACAAGTTGGTAAAAATAGAGGTGTTGTTTACTGCTGTTGGTGCTCATGAGAGCAAGACCAGTCAGAGATGTCTTCCCATGGAGGCTGCTGTCCTATGTAAATATGTGTACTTCAGTTATTGTCACTTATTCTGAAATGATAAATCTGGTTTTTTGTTTGTTGCTTTAATTGTTTAAAATATTTTTTTCAAGCAAGTTTCCACAGCTTGGGGATAAACATTTGCTAGGAAATTAAATCTCTCCAGCTCTTCCATCTTACTTTCATACTTGTCAGCTCTTCTTATCAGCCTTCTTCCACCTCTCAGAGCACTGTTAATTCACATTAAAGTCAAGCCTGTGTTTGTGTTACACAAGGCTTTTGTTCAATACAATTAGAGGAAATATAAATAAATGCTGCATCTAGGATTTTGCTTGTTCTTTATGTTGAGTACTGTCTAATTGAAGGAGACATCTAATGTTATCTGCAGAAAGCGCTGTTGAAATGTTTTAAAATTATAATTATATTAGTCTTCTGATAAGTTAAAATGTAATTGCCAGATAATTCACACAACAAGTTGCTTTTACATTGGTCTGTGGTTGTTAGCCAACGAATTACAGGACAAGAGAACAGTGATTAATATGTTAAATAAGATACCAAGTTTATAGGGTTCCTATATTAATAACTCTAAAGCTCAATTCCATTATTTTTATATAGTTTGAAATTATACTGAAATACTATTAATAATAATGTCATCTGATATCCAAAAACAAACAGAAAAAGAATGTAAGTCTTAAGGCTCTTCAGTGTCACAGAGGACAGAACAAATCCATCTGCATAAGCAAACCAAGAAAACCACAATCTTTTTCTAAACTAATTTTAGAGAGTGAACAAAGAGAAAAAAAATACTGTAAGAACTTGGTTGTGGGGACCACCCCTCCAAAAAAAACCCCAACAAACCACATCACAAAAAAACCAACAAGAAACCCAACAAATTACATGGTTTAATAGTAGACCCATTGAAAAATTCTGATCAGTATCATCAGCAAAGAGACAAGTTTTTCAGAGGATTTAAAATGTTTCCATGTACGTAGAAACCAAAGTATTTAGCAGGGATACTCCAAAAGGCAGAAAGTATACAACTCATATTAATAAGAAATAAATCTGAGAATAATTATTTTGGACACTTTGGAAATTAAACAGTAATACATTTTCATTTGCAAGAAAAATAAACCAAGAAATTACTCATAATCCAATTTCTGAAGGTCAAAGCTGTTTAAATAGCTACATAAACATAGAAATGTAGTCCAGGATTGGCAACAGTAGCAATTTTCTTTAAGAGCCCATTTTAAATTATGATACAATTTTGGTTTTGACCAAAGACTTAACTTGCAAACTGACTCTAGACCAACAGCAAGCAGAAATACTTTATCCTCTTGTGTTATTAGTATAGGAAGCTTTACTTTTCATGAATGCTTCTGTTTAAGTGGCTAAAACTTAAAACTTGGCTTTGGGAAGGTAGTTGATTTTATCTAATAAATATTAAATATTTTTAGAAAAATGCTGATCATTGTGTAAAACCTTGTGTTGTTGGGAAATATCATCAAGGCAAAGGAGGCATAAAGGGAGAAAATTTGAAACTTATAGGTATGGGAGTTATATTTAGTAACCTGCCTCAATAGAATTTAAAAAACCCCAAACAAACAAGGGGAGAAGGTTAAAATGAGCAATGAATATAAACTTTTGAATTTAATTTATTTCCAACTCACATTTAATAGAGGAACTCCTACTCTGTAGAAATGAGGTCTACTGTATACATAAGCAACATGATCCTTGCATTTTTTGCTTTCTTCTCAGCAAAGACTTACCAATTATGTTAAGCACTGGAAAAACATCACAAAGGACCAGACCCAAACAAAAAGTGGGCCAGGTGAAAAATTCTCAGCAATATTCCTAGAAGAAACATTAAAGCTTACAACATGTATGTTTAAATTAATCCATCCTTTCAAATACACCTTTGTTAATCAAAGGTATTCTTCTTACTCTGTAAGGGATGATGAACGCAAAACGAGTGGAAGAATATATCTTATTTATGTACTACTGCGTTGCTTTGCTAGAATACACATAACTGAAGCTTCTGATACTAATGGGACAACTCGTCAAACACAGTGTATGCTTTCCATGCTTATTGTAGCTGTTTGTTTCTATTTCTAATGATTATGATACTTTAAATTCTGGATTCCCTTTCACCAGCTCTTTACAATACATGGTCAGGGTAACCAAGGTATGTACATCTAGGTGGACAATTAGATACAGTCAATAGATGGACAGAGGATTCACTAAAAGTTACCAGATTATATTACTATCAGTCTATATCTTTTCCACCACAGACCTTAAGATACCATTTATTTTAAAAAAATCTTTATTTCCCAGATGCAGCATGAATAAACTGACATTCTCATGGTTTCTGAGGGTCTTTGGTGCCCAGAGCTCAACAACGGAACTTTTTCAATGCACTTTTATGTATTACTAAAAAAAAGGCCCAGTTGTATATTCCTGATTAAAATATGGCTTTGGATTCTGGTTCCCACCCCTACATTTCAGAGCATTATGTTTTGAAGCTTAGTTCACATCTTTCCTTTATAGGCTAAACGCAGTGGCAGTAAGGAAAGTGGTGATCTAGTTTTTAGTAAAAGAATCACAAGCATTTAAGCATCTTAAAAAAAGTTGGGTTTTCTTTCATACTTGGGTTTTGTTGGAACTTACAGTTTGCTTCCAGGTTGAAGCACCTCATTTCACAGTTTGCTACCTTAATTTTTTTTTTTAAAGTAATTGTATTGCTTATTCTATTGTAGTGGGCCAACATTTTACAGTTGGCCAACCCACTTTCTATTGTCTTTTCTAAGTTACTTGTTCAGTGACTGTTATCAAGTCAGGCTAAAAGCAACCAGAGAATTCAGGTTTTTTCAGTTTTCATTAATTCAAGAAGAATTGCCTTTCCCTACTTACAGATTTTTTTCCAGCTTATTTGGCTTACTTGTGAGTTCTGTTATGGGATTTGGAAGGTATATGTATTGCTTTAAATTCATTTAGTAAACCCCAAGAGGGTTTCAGAGGCAAAGCTTCTTAGCAAAGGATTGCAGACTTATTGATGAGAAAAAGTTCAGCTAAAACTCTCGCAACGCTGGCAGTTCAATGCAATTCAGTTACTCAGAGAAGTTAATTTTTTTTTATTTGACTACTTAATATTTATCAACTCATTTAAGTAGTAGTACATACTACGCAGTGAAAACTGTATATGGACACACAGGAATGTATAATGTACCTTCTGGATTGCCAAAACAAAGTAAGCTAAACAAGGCAATTAAAGGAGACATATATATAATGCTTTAATGTGAGAATTTGTTGTGCTGTTTAATCAATAGCTTAGAAACTAGTATCTGCAGTCATTACTATAGGAAAAATCTTACTGGCAGAAAACCTAGTGCACTCAAAACAGTACAAAGGATGAGACTTTTTTTTTTTGTTACAATAAACTGAACAAAAACTAATTAAAATACATGGCATCGATATGAAAACCAACAATCTGTCTGTCAACGTAGCAAAATGTTGTTACAAACCCACAAAGTTCACCCATGGTATGAAATACAACATTCCTCTTCAGCAAAATGCACAATTTTGCAATTACCTAATTAAAGAGAAAGCATAAATCCATATATTTTTTCTATATTATAGTTGCTACGGTACCAGTTAGGTGAATGAAAATAATCACATATCCTTATTATATAAATAAAGTGAGATTTGAGTAAGTTTTTCAAGATTTCATAGAACATGGGATGAACATCCAAAAAGGTATGTCGTTATGTTCCTCTTTGTGCTTAAGATCTTTCTCAAAGTGCTGTCTTCCACCTTTCAGTCCTTGCGCATATTACTGAAAAATCTGTTTGTACCTCAAGCTGCCCAATTCCATATAAATAACTTGTGGCAGAGAAATGAATCAAATCCTCATTTTCTAGACCAAGGCCAGCACACTAAAATAACCCTTCTCTCATAGTTACAGTGAAGAGAACAGTAGATCGTAAAAATTTTCTTGCCCCAAAACACAATGCTAATGAAAGTGACATCAAAAAATAAAAATAAGAAAATATTCCACATGCTTTATTTGAAAACTGAAAGAGTAAGTAAAGTCATTCATCAAAAAGGGTAGGAAAAAAAAATCCTACACAAAGAACAAAAACTTCAGGGTGAGTTGATGTTCAAAATTTACATTTCTGGCAAAGGCCTTCTTTTTACCCTGAGCTTACCATACCTCCAGATATGCCCCATTACTTCAAAGGCCAACATTTTAATCATAATAACAGAAACAGACAACTTATCTCCAAGACTAGAGTTTGGATGTATCAGACTTGAGGCTCAGTTTGTCTTCTGCCTTACACAGATCACTGATATCATCAACCTGGAAATGCAGCTGTGTGTCTGCAATGAAATGAGTAGCTTTTCTTTTGAACCCCAAACTCTGAAAAATCCACACAACATGCACTTTACACAGTATTTCAAACTTAAAATATTTTTTGCACCTCCATTCTTTACCCCAGATACAGCCAAAAGCCCCAGAATTTTGCAGAGGGACAAAGTATGTGACAGAAAAATTACAAAAAGACTGAAATCAAAACTTGGAGAAAGATCTGCACTTTTTAATTAAATAAAATTATTTTTTAAACATAACTTGATAAAATATATATAGATAGGTCTATTCTTAACCCCAGCAAGGGATATTTTGATAATAGGATGTAACTGAATTTCCTTAAAATTACTGAGGGACTTAGGGACCTGCTTAAATTATCTCTCTTGTTTAATTTGCCATTTGGACATGAAGAGCTAAATATGAATCTTCATAGAATTGGGAAACTTACTGATGGAAGAAAAAGCCCTTAAGTGATGGCTCCCCTATGGAAAACTGTTCTACAGCCTAATGTATCTTCCTGTCAGAACGTTTTTCATGATATTTAGTATAGGCTTTTCTCTTCCTAATTCCATCATATTATTAATATATATCTTAATGTACAACATTAAAACCACTTCTAGCCTTCTTGACATTTACATAATTATATTCTTATGGACACCCTTTTTGAGTCAAAGCTAAGGCGTCCCTATTTCACTGCTAAAAAGTTTCCTTAATTCAGTCTCTTCAGTATTTTTCTCTTCCTTTCTCTTCCCATTAATAATAAACCATTTCCCAACATAGTCCTTTCATTCCATTCAATTTCTCCTAACTTTTGTTGCAAGAAATGGAGGTACTAGTTCCCTCACAGGTGATGGAACTTTTAAACCACCCCTCCATTTCATAAAGCACGGATGTAGTTTTGTGGAGGAAACCTCTGCATAGGAACAGTCCCTTGCATCAGTTGCCCATGCTACAAGTCTACGGGTGCAGCGGTACCCCTTGCAACACAACCTTCTCCTTCACCAGCTGCTACTGGAAGCTGTCAGCTGCAAATATTAGTAGATAGGTAATCTACATGGTGAGAAACACACCTCGTGCACAATTTTCAGCTTTCATTCTTTGATTTTACAATCTTTCCTTCTCTTACTTTGTCACCACTTCCAAAACAAAACACCAAAACCCACCCAACCAGTCGAACAGCAAACAAAAGAGTAGAAGAGACATACAGAAATATTTTTTGATATATACTCCATCTTCTGGGATTTTGGTTGCTTAGTGAGGGTTGCTTACTTTAGTTACTTGCTTAAGATGCCTTAGTTTCCCTGCACGCACTGCACCAAAGAAATTTTGTGAAATTTTCTAATCAAATTGTGATGTCATTTAGATATGAAGTGTAATAAAGTACCTCAAAATCCTGATAACAGAAATATAAAGTGAATATAGCATCATGCAAATTAAAACACAACCCTGAAGTCCTTACCTACATCAGAGACAAGAATCCATGCTTTTCTTTTGAAGGGCGTATCAAAAGGTGAGATACAAAGACTTTATACAAAGGTGGCTTATTAAGTGTTGATGAGAAATTCTAATCACTTATGTCATACATACCTATCAAACATATTTGTATTAGTTGTCCAAGTTCTTCTTAACAACTTTGATTTATTTATTACCCATTTTATTCCTGTAGATGAACTCATTAAAATAATGGCTCTTTAATGCGGACTTAAGAGAAGTAAGAGGCTATCCCTGAGATAATCTCACTCTGAAAACTTGATCCTAATAATAAATTTAGGAAATGTCTTTACTCTTTGAATAAATTGTGCCAAACAAACTTTCGCTGACCAACACTGAGCCCTGCCAGTTGTTTTGGTATTGCTCTGAAGTAAAACCTGTACGGAGAAATAAAGACAAATCTAACAAAGTAATCATCATTGCTCATGTCCTCACAAAGGAGTTAAACATGGACTACTCTCAACTTCAGAGCACTTTTAAAGAGTGTAAAAGGAGCCAGTAAAAAAAAAAAAAAAAAAAAAAAAGCAAGCAGGTTAGGAGTGCAGAGGTAAAACAGGCAAATAGTTATGACTAAAAAAATATAAGGACATACAGAATCATCAGGCATATGAAATATATTCTATTACTGCATGCTGGGAACAATTGCAGGGTCTGAACTTGATGCATTCTTAAAGTTTTTTGAGAATTAAAGTGGAGAGAATGAGTTAAAATACCTGAACAAGAGACAACTAATTACCAAAATGTGAGTTGAAATTATTAGATGAACTGTTAATATAAATTTTTGAAAGAGAGAAAAGTAGAAATAGCGCATATAGAATTTTAAAGTTCCTGCAATAGTGGTTAGAGAATCTTTAATAAATTACACACTACCACTGCTGGGCCCTGCTATTGTTCATAACCCATAGCATTAAATTTATATCAAAACAAACAAATTAACTAGGACAAGCATAATATAAGTGAACAACTGTTGTGGGCTAAGTATCAAAATTGGATAATAATAGGGCTACATCTAGGGATAGGAGTAACTGCTTGTCAAGCAGCTGAACCATTAATACTACAGATGTTTCAAATATACCTACAGGATGTAGTATATTTGGTACAATTTTCTGCCAAATTCTGCTCTGCTGTTTTTTTTAAAACTGTTATAGAGGTTGAAATTTAGAAGGATTAATTTGGGGGGGGGGGGAAGTGTATGAAATATAAATCACACTAAAAATTAATTATAGAAATTTACTATAAAGATTTCAATGCAATGTTTGGGTTGGTTTTATATTAAGGGTATATTTTCAGATAATTTGCATAGTTTGTTAGGTCATTCAGTAACCAACCAGGTTTTTTTTAAATTTGGGAAATAGTAGGTTTCACACACTTATGCATAAACATCATTTAACAAGCATCTACTAATTCACTTATTACCATCAGTGACAAATGCCACTCCATAAATAAATACAATTCAAGTGCAAAACAGGCTTAGGAGATCAATTAATCATTTATTTATCATGTGTAAACTATGAATAAGTTATAGTCAATGAAAAAATTTCTTATGTTAGATGGGAAAAAGGAGCAGTAGAATGGACACAAAGCAGTATCTTTTTACTGAATATATAACAGTAAATCAGTAATGGAACAGATTCCTCCTGTGCCCAGCTCCCAGATGGAAAGGAAACTCAGACATGGACAGCTATACGATGCTGCTGACTGGGAGCTGAATTGGTCACTGGAGCTGCATTGGGCTGAAGGCAAAAGCCAGGGCATCTCATCTGCTACTCTTTTGGTCCCTGTGTATTCATGCAGTGCAAATGCTTCACTCAGGGTAGAGCAGGTGGAAGCATGGCAGCTACAGGAGCAAGCTTGTGGAGAGTCCAGAGAGTAAGCTGACTGATCTCATTTTGAGCAGCTGTAGCTATGGATGCTCTGAACAGCAACCATAGCAGGAGGGCCAGCTCTGTGTGAACAAAGGGCTTTGGCAGTTGTGATCCCTGAACCAATTCCAAAATGTCAATGAAATGGCACATAAGGACTAAAAAGAGACTGTAAGGAATTTAATAGCTTAGGGGGGACATTGCAACTTTAATTAGGCTCAAAAATAGATGGAGATATATTTTGGGGAGAAAAGCAAATTAAGCTTTTATGAATATTAAAATAAGTACAAATGTTTCTGGTTTATTTTCTTTCCTTGTGGAAACCATTCTTTATTAAAAAAAAGTATTTACATGGATTTCACGGAAGTGGAGGTCCCAAAATGAAAAACATTACATGAGAATAAGAGAGATTGTATGCACAAAGAGAAAATGAAAAAAAAAACCATAATAATAACTAAACATATTTTTAAATCTTTTCAATTAATAGGGCATTAGCACAAAAAAACCTGTGTGTATTATCTATCTGCAATTGTGTGAATAAAAAGAATATTTCTGAAAAGTTGCTGTTGTTTATATTTCCCTCTATATAATTAAATACTACAGCAAAAAAAATGAAATCCAGAATAGGAATCCTCAAATTAACATATTTTATGGGATGGAGAAATGGAATAGTTATTGCAATGCTAGCTTTGAACAATGACAACCTGGATTTGATTTCCTAATTGGCTTCAGGTGTCCTAATCTTAAGCAAGTCAAACCTAGAATTTTAAAGGTATTCAACTACTGATTTGAGTACTTTAAAATATTTTACTAGGCTCTCAGAAAGAGAGATTAATTTAATCTGATTTTAGGCCTTTAATTTAAGGATGTGAGGTTCCTAATCTATGAATTTATACAGTCACTGGAGAGAGGGAAGGTCCCAACAGAGGAGCTTTTGACTAAGCAAAGCACTAAGACAAAATCCCACAAAAATAATGGACATCTGGTAGATATCAGAGAGGGGTACATATTTTTGTACATGAAACTTTCTCTACTCATATGTTGTAAGGGACTAAAAACTTGTCTCAACATTGGTGGCAGGCAAGTTTAACTACTGAAGCCTAATCACCACAACAACTGAGTGGGACAGTTTAATCACCAAGGCAGACACATCTGTGCCCGGGCACAGGGTTGACTGAAAATGGGGAGGGGGCTTGGACCCTCTGGGATTTTCGAGCACCATCTAATGACAGTACTGGGCATGCAGCCCACTGACAAGGGAGAGGCCTGGGCATGCAAAACAGTTATTGACTATGCAAGAGGACAACCCTGTAAAAAGAGGAAACCAGCAGAGACCAAGAGGAGCGTCCAGGAACATCTACCCTCCACCAGATTCGAAGATACATCAGGCTCATCGGACTGCTCGGGCTGCACAGACAGCACAGAGACCCATGGTGGTAGCTCCCGTGTCATTTGTTTCTCTCCCTCTCTTTCCCTTTCCCACTTTTCCTCTCTTTCTCTGCATTTGTTGTTGGTCAAATAAAGTGACTTGGCACTTGACTCCGTTTTGAGTCTTAATTCTGTTCCCAAGAATGTGAAAGGAACCCAGTGACAATAAAACATTGGAGTTAATCAGAAGTTAAGCCCAGCCACCCCCAACCTCCCAGAATTATCTGAGGTCGGTTGGAAAGCAAGGGGGTTTAACGTCTGCCAAATCGTTCAACCCAACAGTGGATCGTGACATATGTTTGTTTCTTTATTTTTATTGTGGCTTACCCATCAGATGAGGATGTCTTCCCTTGCAGTAGTTTCTTGAGATTTAATCGTAAAGCTTTATAAAAGGGTGCAAAAACTTAATAAAACATTCAGTAAAAAGCAATAGAATCATAGAATGTTTTGGGTTGGAAGGGACCACTAGAGGTCATCTAGTCCAACCCCCCTGCAGTGAGCAGGGACACCGCTAACTAGATCAGGTTGCTCAGAGACCCATCCAACCCAGCCTTGAATGTTCCCAGGGATGGGGCCTCCACCACCTCTCTGGGCAACCCGTTCCAGTGTTTTACCACCCTCATTGTACAGAATTTCTTCCTTATATCCAGTCCAAACCTACCCTGGTTTAGTTTAAAACCATTACCCTTTGTCCTGTGTCACAGCTGGCCCTACTGCAAAGATCTTCCCCATCTTTCCTATAGGCCCCCTTTAGGTACTGAAAGGCCGCAATCAGGTCTCCCCGCAGCCTTCTCTTCTCCAGGCTGAACAAGCCCAACTCTCTCAGCCTGTCCTCATAGGAGAGGTGCTCCAGCCCTCGGATCATTTTTGTAGCCCTCCTCTGGACCCACTCCAACAGTTCCATGTCCTTCTTGTGCTGAGGGCTCCAGAGCTGGACGCAGTACTCTAGGTGAGGTCTCACCAGAGCAGAGTAGAGGGGCAGAATCACCTCCCTCCACCTGCTGGCCACGCTTCTCCTGATGCAGCCCAGGGTACGGTTGGCCTTGTGGGCTGCCAACGCACATTGCCGGCTCATGTCCAGCTTTTCATCCACCAGTACCCCCAAGTACCTCTTGGCAGGGCTGCTCTTGAGCCTTTCTTCCCCCAGCCTGTATTGATACTGGGGGTTACCCTGACCCAGGTGCAGGACCTTGCACTTGGCCTTGTTGAACCTCATGAGGTTCACACAGGCCCACCTCTCCAGCCTGTCCAGGTCTCTCTGGATGACGTCCTGTCCCTCTGGTGTGTCAACCACACCACTCAGTTTGGTGTCATCCGCAAACTTGCTGAGGGTGCATTTGATCTCGCTGTCTAAGTCATCGATGAAAACATTAAACAGCACCGGTCCCAGTACGGACCCCTAAGGGACCATTGGTCTCCATCCAGACATCGAGCCGTTGACCGCTACCCTCTGGATGCGATCATCCAGCCAGTTCCTTATCCACCAAACAGTCCACCCATCAAATTCATAGCTCTCCAATTTAGAGAGAAGGATGTTGTGGGGGACCGTGTCAAAGGCTTTGCAGAAGTCCAGATAGATGACGTCCATTGGTTTTCCTTTGTCCACTGTTGTTGTCACACCATCATAGAAAGTCACTAGGTTCGTCAGGCAGGACTTGCCCTTGGTGAAGCCATGCTGGCTATCTCAAATTACCTCCCATAGAAATGGTTAAGGATCTGAGAAAAGAAATTATTGAAAAATACAAGGAGTGGTTTTGAGAAAGAAAAGGATGAATGAGGTGACTAAATTTAGGTGGAATAAATAATGGTAAAATAATTTAGAGCAGGAGTTTGTTCTTTGCCTAAGACAAAGAAATATTCAACTATATGAAAAGATGACAAATGGTCCACTGATAAAAGTATTTTTTTCATACTGTGATTAAGTTGTGGAATCCATTGCCAATGAAAGTTGTTAAAAAAACAACAATAAACATAGCAGTTGTAAATCTGCTGCTTCAGGGTTTTAGAAAATCTCTAGCTATGCAGCTATGAGCATATGATTAAACATTGCAAAGTTACTGTAGTTTTGACCCTATCTGTCCCTTGAACAACAGTATTTGAGCTTATGTGCATTCTAGCCCAGACCAGCTGTGACCAACTGGTATTGATCCAGTAAACCCACTTTATTTTGGGTTTATCACAGGTTCAAGCATATTCATATCTAGCAGCTGGTCATTTAATTATTTGACAGAGAATGTTTAATCTGTACCTATACCTTTAGAAATCAAATTATATTCAAACATTGTCAGTAAAGTATCCCTCTGTCCTTTCTACAAAGTTCATTCACCTTTCTCTGTCAGAGATACCAGAGTGAACTGCATGACCATTGAAGCCAAAATGGTACAATATGTCCTAGATATTATATAGTATGGATATGAATTCTGAAATGTTCAACACTGATGCTAAGCTTAATTCCAGTTCTTGGTTAACATAAGATCTAAAAAGGTAAAACAGGTTTTGATTTCAGAATATAGATATATCCTACATCCTCTTGCTCCAGGCATACTCCTGTGAAGACATGGGTACCAGCCAATAAGATGAGACAGAGACACTACTGGGAATCTACTTATTAAAAACACAGACATGAAAGGTGTCATCAGCAACTACATGGAGACTTGCTTGATTGCTATATGAAATGAAAAAGTTCACAAAGCACCTGCTCACTCAGTCCTTAACACTTAAAAAGAAAAATGACACAAAAAAAAGTAACTCAGAAATAAATGAAGAAAAAGGGCAGTTAAATATGTAAAATGCCTGCAGATTACACAGACATAATTTAAAAACATAATACCTAGACACATATATTGACTCATCCTTCCCCTTTACAACATCCTTTCACTTCTTCCCCCTCTATTTCCCAGGATAAAAAAAAAAAAAAAGTTGAAGATGACAAGACTAAATATCAGAAATACATATTAAATAAATATAGGAAAGAAAAATAGTTAACAACTTAATGTCTAACCATTTACATATAATATCACAGGAGGATAGACCAAAGGGCTTAGGACCAACTTACCAGTTTTATGCTTTTAATTATAAAATTATCCCACATTGGAACCTATAAAACAGAAAGCCAGAGGAGCTGATAGGTGATCAAGAGATAAAAGAACCAAGCAGTAAGACGAAGGCTATCGCAGAAAGGCTAAACTAAGTATTTGTATTGGTGTTGGTATTCGTAGTTGTGGTAAGGCAGTTCACACACCAAACCTGGATAGGGATCCACTGTCAGGGAAATGGTTGAGAGATTTTAGAACAACTAAACCCCATAGAAAACACAAAACAAAACTCGATAAATTGAACAACAGTCAATCAATAGGATCAGACAATTCTGCAGCAGTTTGATGCCTGTGTTTGGTCATAACACCTGGTTAAATATCAATTCCTACGTGTAAAGCAATCTCAGTGTCAGAGGAATGAAAGATGGCAAATATCACATTGGTATTTAAGCACAGTTTCAGAGATGAACCTGCCAAATGCAGGTATGAAAACCTAATTTCTACACCAACCTGTCTCACAGGAGATATAACAGTACAGACATCCTAGGTAAACAACAGAGTTCTATCATACTAGGGGGAGGTAACATATGGATGTGACACCTCACAGTGTATTTCTTCCAGTGTTTCAACAAGCATTTTCATCTAAGTTATGGAGTTGATACAACATGCTTGGTCTTCTGAAAGATTTTGCTGAGATACCTCACTAAGACAAATTAAGCAATTAAAGTGTTGTAAGACATAAAAGAAAGTCAACTTCTAAATGAATACAGATTTAAGAGATAGAAAGCAAAGGACTGGAATAAATGGACAATTTTCACAGTGAAAACAAATTACTGTGTTGATATCCTTCCATGTATTTCTTGTGAAACCTACCAAGATAAAGAATATCAGAAAGGGATTAGGTAAAGACAGAAAAGAGATCAAAAATTAATATTAAGAATAATAGCTCACATGAAATGTATAGCTCAGGAATCCCCTGATAAACTACTGATTGCCAGACACATAGTCCCTGCACAAACTATTTTTTCTGTGGTTTTCCTTGACATTTTCAGTTGTCATTCTTGAAGATGAGCTACTGAGATGGACTTTCACCTGGAACAGAGATGGAGTTAAAATTTATAAACTGTGTATGGAAAACAAGAACATCACAAATTTAATGTCTAAACCTTTGTATTCATACTTGGTTAATTAAGGAGTGAGAAGAGTTTTCACTTCCGCATGCAATAATAAATTCCTCAGATGTATGATCCCTTGATGTGAGCTTCAGAAAGTATTTTAAAAGAAAAATGTTAGCTGGCTCACACAATTACTAAAAAGTATATCTTAATTCATGTATATTGTGAAATATCCCTGTTAACAGACAGTATCATATAACACATGCACTGAATTTTTGATGTCTAAAACCTGTAGAAGTACAAAGTTTTATGTCCCAAACAAAAAATAAGTACAATTCTTTTTAAACAAGTCTGACACTAATAATTTTAAAATCAAGTCAGAAATCCATGTCTTTTGATCTATAAGGAAAAATTTAAAATATCTCATCAAAACAGGTAAATTTCCAGGGATTGTTTCTGTACTTGAATTTGAACAATAGCTAGGTACTTGTTGAATAGAGATGGCAGTGAACAGGCTATAATCACCCTGTGAGTTTATAGCCACAGCTATAAAGTTACTAATATCACACAGAAGGAGCTGAGTTGGCCATCCTACACTAACAGTGTGGTATGATCACTCTAATGCAAATGAAGATGCAGCCATATCTATGTAACAGTCTTAATAAGTGCCTCATACATATGAACAGCATTTTACCTGTATATTGCATCAGAAACATGAATGTTTCTGATCCAAATATATTCTATATACTTAAACTTTGTTCCAGGAAAGTGGAAAAATACCACTTGTACTTCAGCCTCTGAACGCAATCAATACCTATAGTGGCAAAATAATAATAATTTCTTCCAATGCAACTTTACCCATACACCTTCCAGCAGAACATAAATCATACCTTTTGACACCCTGACTTGACCAAAATCACTAGCATAGACATTTCCTGTTGTTGACACTAGAAAGGTAATAAATTTCCTAGGGTAAGTACATTTATATAGAAATTAATTAATCATACTATGACTGTATCTGTTCAATCACTTTAATAACTGTAAAATATTTCAGTAACTTCAATAAAACCAAAACCAACAGCAAGAGAGATTCTTTAGCTAGTTCCAGGCCAGCTGAGAAATACTCAGGTGATTTAAAAAAAAATCTTTGTGGTATATGAAGTAAATGTCTGTGCTTTTCTTTCAATAATCTCTTGAATACATCTGGCATAAGTGGAAGACTTTCCAAATACCTTCTAAATACACATATTAAGATTGAATTTTTCACTCAGGTCTTCATACACTCTGTTAAAGAAATAAATATCCTCATTCTTTATCATTGAGGCTTTTAGGAGTTGTGGGCCCTGAACTGATTCCCCAGTGCCTCCAGTTTATGACATCATTTTCTCCTAGTTTATTGGATACACCTTTTAAATCCAATTTAATTTGATTTTTCCCTCTAGGTTAAGACAGATATAGATTTTTCTACCACCTGTTCCATAAATGTCTCAAATGACTAAATGTTAAGGAAAATATTGAATCTCTGAACCTTTTTATTTATTTAGGAGGTGCAAGGTATTTAATCTTCCTTGGTATGTTGCAAAAGAGCCAAATCAATCACAAGGATGAACTTCTATGAGGATGGGTAATATATCAAAAAAAGCAGTCACTGTCCCCTACTATCTTTAGATGGTTACTTTTGCTAATGTCTTGTTTTCTTGGGCAACTTTCAGTCTGTGGGGCTTTAATTCCAAAGCAGAAAATGCATGCAAGAGTCAAAACTGAAAAAACCCTCAGCAGTATAAAAAATATTACATCTTAAATGCAGGAAATAATCACAACTTGGAAACAAAAATAATAGCTTTCAATTAATATTTTCATAAACTACTGTCTTTATTTCTTTCAGATAAATTGAACACTTACAGAACATAAAGTTAAAAAATCCCCAAACCTTGAAGAGACCATAAATTCTTCAGCATAGCCTAAGATGCACATTCTTAACTGTGTTACACTGCTCTAATTAAACCTCAGTCATTTAAAAGCATTCTGAACAGTGCCAAACAGGTCCCTCAAGGATGCTGACCATCATCCCATGCAGGGATCTCTTGGTGAGGCAGAACTGACAGTGACATTAAAATATTTTTATTCTGCTGCTCAATGTGGGAAAGAGGAGCACTGTGAGATGAGGGAAACATCCCACCAAAGTGTTAAGATTTCTTCTAATGCTGCAGTTCAAGGTTTCTGACTCAGTGTTTTGTTTAAGATATTTAAAAAACTTTCACAAAGAATTAGTGTAGAAAGAGTAAGACTTCAGCTTATGCTTTCTCAATGTATCTGTCAAAATTTCTTGGGGAGGAGTTAGCTGTAATTGCTTTGAAAAATATGCACAATAGAAGATATTTTGGCAGCTGATTTTTTAGTGATTCTTGTGCAGTTTTCAGAGCATTACCAAACTACTTTAATCAACAGTAGGTTCCAAAATAAGCCACCTGGAGCAAGCTCTGAAGTTTGCTTTAAAAGACTTCTCATGTAACTTGTAGGATTGAACACTACTCTCATAAACTACTGCTTATTCCTACACAAAAAACAAGCTTATGATTTTAACAAGAAATTATTTTTTGCACAATGTATTGGATTCCTTACTCAAATTTCACTCTATGCTTTCAGTCACAGAAACCCAGAGACAAATGAGTGTTTACAGCAACACATTTTGAAATTATTCACATATTTCTTTCCTCAGATCATTAACTGAATGAAGGTGTGCACCATCTATCCCATATATCACTTCAGCTTAAATTGATAGGACAGGCAAAAAAAAATCCTGATTGAATACATAGTTTAAAAGATGGAGAATCATGCAATCAATAAGTTTTCCTCCAACTCCAGGCCATCTCAAGGAGTGCAGTAAATGCAAGTAAAACAAATTTCCATGCTACCAAATCTTAAACTTTTACAACTCAGAGGTAATTTGTTTTTTCCTCTGTACGTCAGTCTGGTCTTCAGATTTAGTTCTGCTGATTATAAAACTATGATTTTTATATAAAAGCATTGGAAGTTTGTCTTATCTATTTCTACATTCAATCCAGATGTGAAGTAGGATAATGTGAAACTGGACCAGCAAATTTTTACTATGGCATTTAAAAATCCACAAAGAAGAGCTGTTTCTCTGTTTTTGAAGGCGCTTTGAAGAAGACCTGCTAGAGCAGCAACTGCTGGTGCAGTCATTGGCATTCTGGAAAGCAAAAACCATCCTCTGCTGATGGCAAAAGCATCTCTGTGGATTCTTTCCACTCTGGACTACCTGATATATTTCACATTTTATATATCCTGTGAAGAATGACATTCATATGAATGATAACTTTACCCTTTGATAGTCTAATCCTTCCAAATACAGTCAGGATTTCACACACTTCAATGATCCCCCAAGGAACAAATTGAAGAATAGAAGATACTGCTTGAACAAGAATGTGAAGTGACAAATAGAGCCATCATTTGTCAGAGCTAGCTATATCACGGTAAGAGATTTCTCAAGAAGCTGTTATGCCATGTTATTAACCTCACATTCTCTAGAAACCTTAAGCTTCATTCCTGGATGGAATTAACCCCCCCACCATAACCTGTTCTGCTAACTACACAGGCAATTTTTTTTTTACACCAACAAAACCAGAGGAACAAAAAAATCACTTGTTTCATCTTTGTTACTTTATTCATACTACCAAGAAAAACTGTTCTCTGTGAAGACCTTATTGCATGTAATTCATAACTAATTGCCTTACAAAACTCTTTTTTTTCCCATATAGAGCCAGGAAATGCCTTCCTAGAACAACGGATTACTGTGGAATATGTTGGGATAAATACCTCCAGAGGACATGGAAGCTTTGCCTGTGCTAGTTTACTCCGGCAGATGGAGCTTTTAAATATTTATTAAGCATTTGCTATACCCTTGCTGTGATGAAAGAAAACTTAAGTATTTCACTATGAATGAGCTACTCACTTAATATTGGGGAGAAAGAAAAAGTAAAAATATCTCAGAGGGTTATTAACCCAAGCATTAAAGAGCTAAGTTTGTGACACTAAAAAAAACCCCCAAATAGTAACATAACATTATGATAACTTACAATCTTTTTTTGCATCTATTCTTTGCACCAGATGTCTGTGATTAGATAACTGCATATCTCATAGACAGCCATTAAGAGTTTTTTGTTGACAGAATTGATGTTACATTTTTAATTTGAAGGATATACAAAAAGGATGTGCTAAATCACTTGGCCTTATAAAAGTACAAAACTTCTGAGGCTAGTTACGTTAACCTCGAATTCTATAAAAAGAAAATTGAATGTTTGACATGAAAAAGAGAAAAACCTTTGTTAACGTCTTTTAAATGCTCACATTTAACAAAGAGTGTGAATAAAATATTATTATAAAATAAATATGAGTAGTTGCTACTCCCTAGATGGCTCTTATATAGTCAGTAGGTTACCACAAGGACAGAATGAGCACACTCCAGAAGTTTCTCTTTCCCACAGCTGAGTACAGCATATAGCAAAGTTATAACCCAACAAAGGTAAATATGGATAGACCCTCAGGCTGAACACATACTTTACTGGAGAAGAAAATATTTCAACTAAAGAGGGCTAGATTGGTTAGCAGGTGGCTAACCAGCATGATCCCAAACACAACCACAAACATTTCTTTTTGTAATTTCTATCTCAATTGTAGTTTAAAATACTTTGGAAGTCAAACAAGATGAAGTGATTTTACATTTCATGGGATGGCTATCTCTGGTTGATCACTGTGGCGTTACAAAGCATTGGGAAATGATCTAGGAACACTGTTATGTATCTTTCCATAGAAATTCTGAAAATTAAAGTGCTAATTCTGTGATTCCTTAGGGGCCTAATTTACAGTTGCAGATCCAGGCTGACTTGGCAGTGACTTCTCTTTCATTACCACAGCAGAAATTTGTGTAGTAACAGCCGTGGAAGAACAAAAATAAAATAGAAAAGTTTGCAATGAACATATTTGCACACATAGGCACACACAAGCTTGTACATAAGCCATTACTGCCGTCATAATGAGCACTTGTATTAGAGAAATGATTGACATAAACCTAGATCTTCATATGTATTGATCAATTTTGACCTTTAACTGAAGGCTCAATGGGCCAGTAAAAATTATGTTTGGTGGAGCATTTTATAGGTTTGAAATGTAATATCATTACCCACAGAAAGAAGTGTTTAGAGAAACGCTAATATATTTTGAAATATTTTTAAGCACATTCCATTAAAAGCATCAGTAATTTCATAAGTTTTATATGCAAGTTGTTGCCCTGCATAGACAGATATTCAGAGTAGTGAGCCATTAGAATGTTGTTATTTATTACATTGGCATCAGAGTATTAAAAAACATAGCTTCCCAATCCCTGAATATGAAAGCCTATTATAACATTTTATCTGAAGGTAAAAAAAAACCTTTGAGGACCATTAGAATAAAAATAGATATGGCTATAGATGGATCTAACTTGGGTTACTTTCTAATCTATTCAGTAAGGAATTTTAAATCAGGTATTTCTCAGTGTCAGAGAACAATTTTGGATTTAGGCACAGAAAGACATAGGCTTTTCACAGGATTCATGGTCCTACTAGTTAACTCTTTCATGATTGTTGGATAACCTAGCATTAATAGTGAAACACATCTATTAATGCACTATGTTCCTAAGTCTTAGTGAAAACAAGATACAATTAAAATGTGTCTTGAACACATGGTCACAAAAGTTTTCAACAAATAAACTTTTTTTTTTTTAAATTTTAAATATGACAAGCATATCTGAAAATGTTTTCCCTAACTTGTATGGTATTTGCAGACTCCTAGAACAACATTTAACTTGCACAAGTCCTGTAAGTCCATCCTAGCATAGACAATAGCAAATACCAGAATAAGGTAGACCTCCACTAACATTAGCAATTCTGTGTCACAGTATATCAACCTGCAGGTAGAACTTTTATAGCAAGGTACTGATAGGAGCCATATTTATTGACAGGTACCCTATCATTACTTTCTAAAAAAGTAAACAAGAAAAATTAATAAACCACAGGTAAATGTCTGTATGCATACTGTATACAGTATATACAGGGCAAATGTATACTGTAATACAAGCAAGTAAAGTCCCAGGTAAAAAGGGAAACCTTGTGGTTTCCTGGACCTGTTTCAGGCATATTCTTAAAACATAACAAGTTCAGCCTTGATTTCCTACCCAGGAAAGTATGGGGATCTGTACTTTCATTCATTCTCTGCTATTGCTTTGAGGCAACACAGCCGAAGTTAGGAATCTCTAAGAAGTTCCTGCAGAACATGTCCCCTATGAGGAAAGGCTGAGAGAGTTGGTCTTGTTCAGCCTGAAGAAGAGAAGACTGAGAGGGGACCTCATCAACACATACAAATATCTCAAGGGTGGTTGTCATGAGGATGGAGCCAGACGCTTCTCAGTGGTGCCCAGCAACAGGACAAGGGGCAATGGGCACAAACTGAAGCATAAGAGGTTTCAGTTGAATATGAGGAAGAACTTCTTTACTTTGAGGGTGACAGAGTCCTGGAACAGGCTGCCCAGGGGGGTTGTGGAGTCTCCCTCTTTGGAGATATTCAAAGCCCACCTGGACGAAGTCCTTTGCAACTTGCTCTGTGTGAACCTGCTTTAGCAGGAGGGTTGGACTAGATGATCTCTCAAGGTCCCTTCCAACCCTTGCCATTCTGTGATTCTGTGAACAGGCAGAACTTACTGTGGTTTTTGTTCAGTTAACATGCATTTTGGCAAGAACAGTGAGGGTGGGTAGGCAAAGAAGGGTGTTGCCTAGTTTGACTTATCAGCTAAACAAGGTCTTCTTCCCTGAGTCACTGAGCATGGTGGGAATCCCATGGAATTGCAGGGTGGTCTCAGCTACAGGAGAGGGCACCTGGAACCTGCAGGCAGGGGAAGGCATCTGGGACCAATAAAGAACAATGCTGGGTCTGAATCATGCCTGGAAACAATGCTGATTTCCAAGAAATACTAGTGCAACTATTGATTTATGAAGAGCCTCAGCAGTTGAAAAATAGAAGAATCAGGCTGATTTTTAAAAAGAACTTGATAAAAATGTCTCACAAAATATGGAATGCTAATGCTAAAACATGACTTATTAAAAACAGATATTTCAAAGTCTTGTAGCTTCATGGAGTTCTCTTCTATAATAAAAAACCAAAATCGAATGTCTGTTTAAAATATATACCAAAATGCAGTAAAAGGAGTATGGAAATGTTAGTGATCAATTATGAACTACATTTCAACAGCTGTTAATTTTAAAGCATTTCATCTGTATTTCTGAGATGTTTTCAACATAGTAAAATTTTGCACTCCTCTCTTTGTTATCCTTTAAGATCCGAAAGCTGGAAAAGATTAAAAAAATTACCACTGGTATTACAGCTATGCTTATAGCAAATGCAGCTGAAAAGTTGCAAAATAAGTAAATAAGATCCACTCAACTGCTAGTATTTTTTCATTTTAATACAACTTGGAAATGTAAATTCTACCATAAGAATATGAAACTCTCAGAAATACCAAAATTCAGGACTTAATTTAATTATTTGGACTTATTTCAAAGATGTATGAGCCTAAACATTTGAGTAATAAAGTATCTTTGAAACTAAGTTTTGAATGTGACAAAAGTAGAGAATCATACCAAACTCTCTCTCCATGCTCCTCTTATCACCCTGATTGAAAAGGCAAAATACAGCTGCTTGGAATCTACGCTTTGTAAGGGAAATGCAGTATTTTGGCACAGGCACCAAACCCAATAGGAATTATATTACTAATGTAAAGAGAGAACAATCTCTGTTCTCTAATATATACTTTAATAACACACTATGAACTTATGCCAAGATGTCCAGTTCCATCTAATTTCAATGGGAATGAGGCACAGCATGAAAGTCTGAGGTACAAATGCGAAAGCATAACCATCTGGCCTGTAAAAGTATTGAAAGTATCTTTGACCTTCAAAAGTGAATGTGGTGATAGTTGTGAAAGCAAAAAACAGTTCTGAAAGGTTTTATGGATATTTTGAGGACTTTCACAATAAATTAATAATTTTTATAAAGTTAAATAAAATTTACATTATAAATGTATGTTAGGGAGTGTTTTGATTGTACAGAACTTGACCCTTGTGGTGAGGTCAAGTGCTTATGGGTGAGGATGAGGGGGGAGGCCAACAGAAAAGATATCCTGTTGGGAGTCTGTTACAGACCACCCGACCAGGATGAGGATGGTGACGAAGTATTCTACAAGTGGCTGGCAGGAGTCTCTCAGTCACGAGCTCTTGTTCTCATGGGGGACTTCAACTTTCCAGACATACATGCTGGAAATACAACACAGCAGAAAGGAAACAGTCCAGAAGGTTCCTGCAGTGTGTGGAAGATAACTTCCTGACACAGCTGGTAAGTGAGCCTACCAGGGGAGGTGCCCTGCTTGACCTCCTGTTCACTAACAGAGAAGGACTGGTGGGAGAGGTGGTGGTCAGAGGTCGTCTTGGCCTTAGTGATCACAAAATGGTAGAGTTTTCAATCTTTGGTGAGGTAAGGAAGGGGGTCAGCAACACCACCACCATGGACTTCCGGAGAGCAGACTTTGACGTGCTCAGAACGCTGGTTGGGAGAGTCCCTTGGGAGATAGTCCTGAAAGGCAAAGGGGTCAGAGTATTTTTCAAGGAAGAAGTCTTAAAGGCACAGGAGCAGGCTGTCCCCATGTGCCGTAAGACAAATCAGCGGGAAGACAAGCAGCCTGGCTGGACAGAGGTCTACTACAGCTGGAATTTAACTTGGCCACTGTTGTAAGGGATAATAAGAAAACTTTGTATAAATATGTTAACAGCAAAAAGAGAGCCAGGGAGAACCTCCATCAACTAGTGGATGCAAGGGGGAACATTGCCACTAAAGACGAGGAAAAGGCTGAGATACTCAACGCCTTCTTTGCCTCGGTCTTTAATGGCCCAATGAGTTATCCCCAGGATACCCAGCCTCCCGAGCTGGAAGATGGGGACAGAGAGTGGAATAAACCCCCCATAATCCAAGAGGAAGCAGTCTTTGACCTGCTATGCCACCTGGACATCTACAAGTCTATGGGGCCAGATGGGATCCACCCAAGAGTGCTGAATGAGCTGGCAGAGGAGCTTGCCAAGCCACTCTCTATCATTTATCAGCAGTCCTGGAGAACAGGGGAGGTCCCAGATGACTGGAGGTTGGCAAATGTGACGCCTCTCTTCAAGAAGGGCCGGAAGGAGGATCCGGGGAACTACAGACCAGTCAGCCTGACCTCAGTACTGGGGAAGATTATGGAGCGGTTCATCTTGAGTGTGCTCACCAGGCACATGGAGGACAATCAGGGGATCAGGCCCAGTCAGCATGGGTTCACAAAAGGCAAGTCTTGCCTAACCAACCTGATTTCCTTCTATGACCAGGTGACCCGCCTGGTAGATGAGGGAAAGGCTGTGGATGTTGTCTACCTGGACTTCAGCAAAGCCTTTGACACAGTCTCCCATAGCATTCTCCTAGAGAAGCTGGTGGTGCATGGCCTAGATGGGTGTACTCTTCACTGGGTTAAAAACTGGCTGGGTGGCCGAGCCCAGAGAGTCATGGTGAATGGAGCTAAATCCAGTTGGCGGCCGGTCACAAGCGGTGTCCCCCAGGGCTCAGTTCTAGGGCCAGTCTTGTTTAATATCTTTATCAATGACCTGGATGAGGGGATTGAGTGTGCCCTCAGTAAATTTGCAGACGACACCAAACTGGGTGGGAGTGTTGATCTGCTGGAGGGGAGGAGGGCTCTGCAGAGGGACTTGGACAGGCTGGATCGATGGGCCAAGGCCAACTGTATGAGGATCAATAAGGCCAAGTGCCGGGTCCTGCACTTTGGTCACAACAACCCCATGCAGCGCTACAGGCTTGGCGAAGAGTGGCTGGAAAGCTGCCTGGTGGAAAAAGACCTGGGGGTACTGGTTGACAGCTGGCTGAATATGAGCCAGCAGTGTGCCCAGGTGGCCAAGAAGGCCAATGGCATCCTGGCTTGTATCAGGAATAGTGTGGCCAGCAGGAGTAGGGAAGTGTTCGTGCCCCTGTACTCGGTGCTGGTGAGGCCGCACCTCGAATACTGTGTTCAGTTTTGGGCCTCTCACTACAAGAAAGATGTTGCATTGCTGGAACATGTCCAGAGGAGAGCCACAAAGCTGGTGAGGGGTCTGGAACACAAGTCATACAAGAAACGGCTGAGGGAACTGGGGTTGTTTAGCCTGGAGAAGAGGAGGCTGAGGGGAGACCTTATCGCCCTCTACAGCTGCCTGAAAGGAGGCTGTAGTGAGGTGGGGGTCAGCCTCTTCTCCCTGGTAACAGATGATAGGACGAGGGGGAATGGTTTGAAGCTGAGCCAGGGCAGGTTTAGGCTAGACATTAGGAAAAACTTCTTCACTGAAAGGGTTGTCAGGCTCTTTAATGGGCTGCCCAGGGAGGTGGTGGAGTCCTCATCCCTGGAGGTATTTAAAAGAAGGATAGATGAGGTGCTTAGGGACATGGTTTAATGGTGGGATGGCAGGGTTAGGTTAAAGGTTGGACTCGATGATCTTAAAGGTCTTTTCCAACCAACATGATTCTAAAAGAACTAGTTAAAAAAGTAATATTGAATGATGTAATAAAGTTGATGTTGCAAATCTAATAATACATTACCTTTACTGTAGATTCATATCAATGACACACATTTGCAATATTTGAACCATGACAATGCATTTATTCCAAACCAAAAATTAATTTTTTTTCTGACAAATGACATTCGTCATGGATATGCATGTAATTCTGCATCTAAATGGCTCCCATGGAAAAAAATGTTTATACCCTACTGCTTCAGAGCAACACAAAGTTACTTAAATCTGGGTCTGCTAAACTACCCATAGACACATAGGGCTTGTTATAACCTATTTAAAATGCTACTAAAAAAAAGAAAAAATCAGTCAAATGTCTGCTTTTATCTCTTTTCAAGTCATCAGCCTATATGCCTTTTTTTAGTGTTTAATTGGAACAGCAATTCTGACAGCAAACTCATGCTGTCCTTTACTCATGCCTCAAGCTTTGAAATCTTTGACTAGCCAGGCTAGCAGAGTTTATACCTCTTTCCTCTTCTTTGATAGCTTTGTGTCAGAACAACCTGGTGGTGGACTCTTCTTTCGTGTTCATATCTACCTTTGCTGTTCCAGTCAAACCTCACTTCCTCCTGTAAGTTCTGATGAAAGTGTGGAGTTTATGATTTTTGCTCTCTAGAACACACAAGATTGGTCAGAATTGAACTCTTTATCATAGTCCATTTTACAATATTTAAAACAACAGGTAATTTGGCTATCTTATCTTTCTAAAGGCCATAGATGGATTTTTTTTTAAATTTCAATTTCTAAAAAAGACAATAGAAATATTTTTGATTGACTATATATGGCTCTTCATGGATCCCCTTGAAATTGTTTTAACTTTATAACTTTCCACACAGCTTCCTGGAAAGTCCAAAAAAGTTTGTTCATTTGTCATTCATCTAATTTTTATCTTTCATAGTTTCTTAAAATATTTTATAAATATTACTAGTGAAGATATATTTACCTTGTTTAGCTCTGCATTGCAAACAGCTGTCTTTAGCCCTGGTAGAAGATGAACATGACTTTTTTGAAAACAAAAACTTGGACTTGGACTTAAGAGTCTGGATTTGTTTAAGCCATCTAACCAACCTGCCTAAAACTTTAGAAACAGTCAAGAGAATATCTGTAGAAAGTAATTCACCCACCATAGTTCTCAGCCTGGCAGTACCCAGATCTCTTCACTGACCAGAGGGAGATCTAGTGTGACTAATCTCCTATACTTACTGCCATGGTTCACTGAGATGAATTTGTGCCCCAATCACTTGTATGTCCCCTGTAGCCTATATATATATATTTTAAAAAATAAATATAAAATCTTTGCCTAGGTTTCCTAATGCAGATGGTAAGCCAAGTCTCCCTAGTTTCTACCTAGATTTTACATGACTAGCAAAGAGTATTGTTTGGGTTCATAGTCTAGTCTCAGCTTTGTGCATTGCTTGCTGTCTTGACCAGCCAACCTAACATTCTGTAACTGCATAAACAACTTCCTCACATTATTAGGCAGGGTCATGGCCCACATACAGCATAAACCCATCTAAGTGCTTTGTCCAGGTTGTGCTCTCCCACTTGACACAATGCTGCTAAAGAACACAAGGTGATCTTGAAAGTCAAGGGGGGGGGGGGGGGGGAAGACAGACTTGGCTGTTTCTTCCCACAACTAAAATTGTCTTTCTGCCTGCCATGCGTAAGATGAAGAAACTAATGACATTAGCCCTGTCACTTTGACAGGCAGTACACAGAAAATTATATGTGCAGAAAGCCAAGCAGGCTATCAGAACTAAACCTATTAGACTAAGACGTCATCCTCATTCCAAATACTCTCTCCTTAATTCACGCTAGGTGCTTAATGGTCACACCTAGTTACAAATTACCTGTATGGTCCAGTGGAGACAATTAAATTTCTAAGTAGTATCAATGTTGCAGCATGTTAAATCTTCTGGAAACTACAGAAAAGTATTAAAAATTCTAGCATCTCATTCCTAAAATAGCTAACAATTCTTTCTGTTTATTTCACTGTTTCCATTTTCTTCAGCTATATTCTTTAAATTCTCAATTTTGAATTAAAAATGGTAACACAGGAGCTAAGAAATCAGAGGAGAATACTTACAGTAGTATTTTAATTGAATAAGGTGGACTTGAATACTAATTACTCAATAGTAAATACAAAACAAGTACACCATTCACCACGCCTGAGGTGATTTTCAACAGCAGAAGTGACAGTAACAGCTCAGTCATACTAGAAATGTTGAATAGAAACATTAATACTTTTGGAAGAAAGTCTAGGAAAAGAGGTGTACAGGTGTATGCTGTGGTTTAACCTCAGCCAGCAACTAACTGCCAAACAGCCGCTCACTCACTCCCACATGAGAAAACTCATAGGTTGAAGTAAAGGTAGTTCAATAGGTTAAACAAAAGCCATGCATGCAAGGAAAGCAAAACAAGGAATTCATTCACTACTTCCCATGAGCAGGCAGGTGTTCAGCCATCCCCAGGAGAGCAGGGCTCCATCACTCATAACACCGACTTGGGAAGACAAATGCCATCACTCCCAATGTCTGCACCTTCCTTCCTTTTTTCCCCAGCTTTTATTGCTGAATATGATGTCATATGGTATGGTGTATCAGTCATATGGTACAGAATGTTGGTCAGCTGGGGTCAGCTGACCCTGCTGTGTCCCCTCTCAACTTCTTGTGCACCCCCAGCCTACTGACTGGTGGGGTGGTGCCAGAAGCAGAAAAGGTCTTGACTCTAAGCACTGCTCAACAACAATGAAAGCATCCCTGTATTATCAGCACTGTTTCCAGTACAAATCCAAAACACAGCCACATACCAGCTACTATGAATAAAATTAACTCTATCCCAGCCAAAACCAGCATAGTAATGTAAAAGCTGAAGGTCAAGGTTTGACAGCATGATGCAGGTAGTAATTGCTATCAAGCTCAGATTAGTAGTAAAATATGGAAATATGACATTCCGATAAATCAGTGCTCTCAGTCATGACCATTTTTTCCTTAGTTTGAAAAAAATACTATGACTTTCAATACAACATTATATTTTTAAGACAAAAAAGGGGTTTTAGGCAAAGAGCTTTTAGCCCATGTATAGACCTAAAGAAACAGATTAAAGGCCAAGTTATGCTGCTGTGCATTTTACACCTTGATGAAAAGTAAGAGTTTTAAAATCAATCAAGATTATTGGCATGTACTTCAATTTCTTCTAAACCAATTGTGACTTTTCTGTATCAATTCATAATGAAAAATCACCCTAACAAACAATGCATAATATTCTCTTGTTCTGTTTGAAGGATAATGTGTTCATTCTTACATTTATCTGACAAGGCTGTAACTAAGCTGCTTTTTCTTCTCACTCTCTAGTTCATAATCTTCCTCTGCTGGCAGACAGCCTGTATTTCTTAAGCTTTCCTATTTCCACAGGTGATAGCTTAAAAGAAATTCCACATTTGACCTGAGGAAGAGTTGTTTATTCCTTCTAAAAGGAATCACAGAATCCTAGAATGGTTTGGGTTGAAAGGGATCTTTAAAGGTCATCTAGTCCAACCCCCCCTGCAATGAGCAGGGACATCTTCAACTGGATCAGGTTATCTATTTCCAGGGATGGGGTATCTACCACCTCTCTGGGCAAGCTGCTCTAGGTTTCACCACACTCATCATAAACAATTTCTTCCTTATACCTAGTCTGAATCTACCCTCTTTTAGTTTAAAACCATTACACCTTGTTCCATTGCAACAGGTTCTACTAAAAAGTTTGTCCCATCTTTCTCATAAGCCTCTAAGTTTTGAAAGGCCACAATAAGGTCTCCTCAAAGCCTTGTCTTCTCCAGGCTGAACAACCCCAACTCTCTCAGCCTTTCCCCATAGGAGAGGTGCTCCAGCCCTCTGATAATTTTTGTGGCCTTCCTCTGGACCTGCTCCAACAGGTCCAAGTCTTTCCTGTACTGAGCTGGATGCAGTACTCCAGGTGGGGTTGCCAAATTCAGAGAATAGTTATTTGACTTTCCCAGCTTAACAAGTTTCTGTTCAGGGTATTAGTCTTGTCCCTTAAGGCAGAGATAATAAGCAGCCATGCAGACAACTAACATATTTCCTCAGGTTACTTCCTTTTATGCTTTTTATCTGATATTAGAGTTATTTTATGTAAGATATTGTTAGATTTTTTTTTCAGGCCAAGCCTTAATTTTTATCAGCTGCGGTCATATGCCTTGAAGTGCAAGAGGCTTTCCAACAGTACCTCAGTCACTTTATCATGAACATATGTTTATGATTATCACATCAATGCCTATGTAGGAATTTTTACTCTGGGTAAATAACAGAATATGGGAGAAAGCCTTAATGCCAGAAAAGATATGCAGCATCTATTTTTTTTTAATTATTTACTAGAACCTATAAAATAGGGGTGCCCAAGTCATGCCGAGACACATTCGTGTCTCCCTTTAGATATTTATTTAAAATATTTAAAATATTATTACAGTTGGTGATGCTAAATCACCTGCCTCTTGTGCCAATAGAACAGATTTGGGGGTTTTAATTATGAGCATATGACACTTAGTAAGACAGATTGAAACAATATCAGATCTTCTGTAAGGTTTGTATCTCAAAGCTTGTTCAATGTCTAACAACTGCTTAATGTCAGCAGCTGAACAGTCAGTACTGGGCAACAGAACAAAAATTTGTCTTTCTAAAATGCTAAACAGGTTTAAAAAGTTGCTAATTACTTCAACTCTTCTGATTAACCAATTATTAATCAAAATATTTAGAACTAACAATTTAGTTTGCTTTGTTACATCCTTGTACATGGATAAATGTTCATCAACGACTAGCTATATTCCACAATGACTAGTGTAGAATAAAAATTATCCTTTTAATACTCTTGAACCTTTCTCACAAATTATGGAACCTGAGAGCTTTAAATGAAAGCATGTTTCATATTAAGGCATAAGTTAAGAATGTTTAGGAGGTTACTATCAGCTTCTGTAATCAAACTTAACCCAATAGTTCATTGGAATGTATTGTTATAGCTATGTGTTACTTTTTTTTTAGCTCCTAGATTTTTCATACAGCAGTAAATATGTTCTCAGCTATGCAGCTATCAATCCAAAGTAATTTAGGCAACTATATGGCTTCTGGTTTATACCACTACACGATGGACCAAAATCTTTGTCAGTACGTCCAAATATATCCAATAGATACAAGAGGTAAGAAACAACTTCTAAATACAAAACTTTTAGCAACCAATAAAAGTATATCAGGATCCTGCTGTTTTACCCAAATAGGTTTCTTAAATTAGGTTGGTCCCAGTAAAGTTCCAATGAATAAGAACTATTAGCAATTTCTTAGATGGAAAAAGGGGAAGAATGATCAGTATTTAAAACTCTCATATTGTTTCTTAATCAGAAAACAAGCTGTGAAAGGTGTTACATTACAATCACCCCTTTAATTAATAACAAAAAGGTTGAACAATATTGGTTCAGAACAAAGCATTAAAAAACCAAACAACTTGGCTTTTACCAAATTATCTGCCCTGTTACATGATGCACTAGTTGACACTTTACATCTTGCCAAGCATAATCTGTGAGATTTCCCTGAAGGCTTGAAGGCTTAAAAGATTCTGTGATAGCAAAAGCAATCAGCAGTGAATCACAGTTGAGTTGGCACCTTCCAACACCCTGGAAGTGTGACAAGTCCATAAATTCTCTGTGTTGCCTTGGAAAGCTGCCAGCATCACGACTGTTACTTATTGTCAAGAGATTCATAATGAAGCTCCAATCTTTCCAAAAGTTTGGAGTGCCAACAGGGAGTTAGAAATCACTCCACATGCTCTTTCAGAACCTCAGTAACATTGTTTTGACTGACCTAATTAAGTCATACTGTGATACTGTACAACTGGTGCAGAAATACACACTACATAAACATATTTGTTGCAGTTTCCTTTAAAAAAGTGAAATTTAATAGTATATTCATAGGGGAAGAAAAACAGCCATTACAGGAATCCATGGCTTCCTTTGAAAAGCCCAACAGAAAGAAATCAAGTCTTAATTTTAGGCATACTTTTTGGTTCAAGAGTATAGAAAGTAAACACATTCTTTTCTAACTTGGAAGTTACACAACTTCTCACAAATTCTCTTGGCTTCAAAATACTTCTGTCCTAGATAAATGGTGATACCTGAACCATAGTAATTCCTTAGGATCTGAATTTTTTCAGATGTTTTACTTTTCATTTAGTATTTTTCTGCAGAAAAAATTAAACTCAGTCTAAAGCTAAAAGTTCCAGGATCCTATGGAAACTTCAACAGATAATTCATGTTGGATTAAGGTACCAGAAGACTGTGTGTCATTAAAGGAAATACAAATGAAATAGAAGATATCATTGCAGATACTTTTTCTTGTGAACCCATACTAAATCTTTGAACTTGTTTAATAGAGACTATGCTGCAAGTATTGGTTATCAGGTAACTGAGAGAACATGCTCTTTAACATTTCAATTCAGAGTTCAAATGGAACTTCCAACAAAGTGAAAACAAAGAAAAAAGGTTTGAACAGTTATTTCTGTGTGTGGATATTTTTTCCTGGCCAAATATAACACAGGTAAGTCTAGGCTGTTTCAGCTTCTACTTCAGTTTCAATCCAGTGCAGCATTCTTTACTCATCTTAGTAAAATACTGACATTCTCTTTAGGTGTAGCATTCACTTGACTGCAGAACAGTATAGTTTGGGCTTTTTGTTGCCATTTTTTAATGACTTCACATTTTTTTCTTCTCCTTCATCATTTACCATATTAGATGCCATATCAGAAGGACTGTAATCTACTTTCCCTTCTGGGCACAGGTTTTGAAACATTTTTAATGCTATACTGAAACTCCTCAAAATTTTTTTTTATCTTCAGTAAACTGAAATTCTAAAATAAGACTTACAGACAAGATTAATTTTCTTGTGATCTAATTTTTCCTAGACATCCTCTTTACCCCTGTTTTCCTGTGCAAACCATAGAAGTAAAATACTGCATCATTTGAGTGATTTAAAATATTAAAGATATAGTCAAGAAAAATCTAACCTATGACTGCATTTGACAGATTAAGTCCAACTTTAAAACAAGCTTTGTCAACTTTAAAAGTTTTTTCTATAACTCTATATAATCTTTAAGGTGGTCACTGTTTAAACTTTTGTAATACTAGAGGGAGACAAAAGAAAACTAAATAAATCCCCCTGTGCCTAAAAGTTCTAGCATTTTTACAGTTCTATTCACCTAGCAGATTCAATGCTCTTTCTAAAGCATATCAAGGAAAAACTTGATATCACTGGAAAAGCCACCATTATGACTAACTCATTTTCTTTATCTCTCCATGCCTGAATCAATGAACAACTGAATATGAAGATTTAAAAAATGTTCAGTTAGTACTAACTTATTGCAAATCACTTATTTAGAGCAGTAAAAGTAGTATCTCTATCATCTGAACACCGCAAATGTATCAAAGAATAACTTAAGCTGTTCTAATTAGGAAGTAAGGAAAATTGTCCAAATACATGCTTTACAAAGGTATTTAACATTAATTTACTTTTAAAGAAAATGTAAAAATATAATAAAAAGTTCTACATTAGTACCTTTGTGCCCATCTCAATTTCTGTTGACTCATGTTTTTCATAACTATCACAAACCCTACAAGTAGAAATTCCTTGTCTATTTCATAGTAAACCAGTACCTTCTGTAGAAACGTTCTTCCAAGACAGAGTGAATGAGTCAAAGCCATAACCACCTGATCTTTTAGTTTTAGTCAGGCACATCTGAATATCATTGCTATGAAAATTTTCACCATCTTTCATATGAGTCAGGAAATGGTTCATACACCTGGGCCTGACTAGTACCTGGCATAGTTTTATCTTCTTATTGTAACATAAGCGGGTAATATGACCTTAAAGTAGCAATTGTCAGCCAATTGTGTTTAACCAGCCATGTGAATAATTTGCTCCTATTCCACAGAGGATAGAGCCCAGACAAGAAATCCTTGCCCTTCTGAAGTCAAATGGAGTCCTGCCATTGACTCCATATCCATGTGAGAACAGAGGTGGTTACTGGGGGAAGAGCTCAAGAATGGTGACCTGTAAACATCAAAATAGTAAGAAGTGTCCTGAATCGGTTTTGTACTATGGAAAAAAATTGTTATAATTTTCAAAGTCCAATAATTTTGCCGTTTACTAATACTTATAAAAAGATAATTGTTTAACAAGCCTCAGCTCCTGGGTCTCAAGCTGAACTGAACATCCAAACCAGTAAATTTTTGTTTTCCTAGACTGTGCCATGTTACCCTAATACTAAAGCTTATTGTTTCTAGTGTCAGAATTTACCTTTGTCAAATACAGAAATGCATCGCTAACTTGAACAGTTAAAGCACTTGGAAACAATATTCCTTTTTATCTTTCTTCCGGAAATACAATATCTCCTTATGGAAAATTAATTATTGATATTTTGCATGCATTGTAATATATTTATAAAGAATGGGGGTTTTTAAGCTCAACTCATGTTGCCTTACATTGTTGGCTTGACCACAAAGAAAGAAAGAACATGCTTAGAATTTGAGCTGCCAGGCAAACTGCTTTTTGGAGACCAACCAAATATAGCTAATCTTGTTGCATACATCTTTGTCAAGAAAGCAGGAGACTTAACAGTATCAATAAAGACCAGAACAGGTTAAAAAAACCCTCTCAAATAAATTCCACTTTATGTTCACAACTAGTACATAGACATATATTTTTAAATGACAGCGCTAACATTTGTAAAGTTGTATTCTAATCATGTTTTACACTTAGCCAAACTGGTCAATAAACGTTAGAACTTTTTTTATCTTTTCAAACTGGGAAAAAGATAAGACAGAACTCACAATTACATGCTTTTAAGTAGTATTCTCAAGGTTTGCCTAAGAAAATGAATAAAAAACATGTAGTGATTATATATTTTCAGAAGTAGTTTTTCAATGTAGTTTATGTGTCTTATATGCCAGTATGTATGGCAGATGCAGGAAAGTTGAAGCTCTTAACTGTAAAGTTAGCTCTGATAAGTTAAGCTAGGTGAATAGTTTAGATAAATCCAAATAAGCAGAAGATATAAACATCAAATAAGCAGAAGATATAAACATCATATAATTAAATAAACAATATTCAGCCTGAAATCAAATGCAGGATTAGTTAAGTTTTAGTTAATTAGGCTTTAAAAGGGCTTTTACATCTTTCCTTTCATCTTCCTATTTTAAATGCTCTTGTATTATTTTTTAGCAAAATAAAAAATCTTGACATCTGCATATTTAATGTAGATTTTTTTACATAAATATATCTCCACATTTATCAGACACTAAATACTAATGGACTTTAGAAAAACAACTCATTTCATGTGACAGCTTATTCCATCCTGGTTTTCCAGTAGAAGTTGCCTTGGTCTTTCTTGTAACACTTCTGGTACTAAGAATAGGATAATAGGTTTGACCGATATTAACAAATACATCAGTATCTCAGAGTCACTGCAATTATATTAACTAAATTGTCTTCTATAAATACACCTGGATCTTATAAACAATTCAGGGAGAAAGAAGGATGTACTCTTAAGCTTACATGTATTCACAATCCCTGTCTACTGGTTTTATCAGTAACTGGTTTTGAAAACTTCAGCAAAACTGATTCTTTTTTTATTGAATTGAAAAGTGTTAATTTATTGAGACACATGAACATAATATAAAGTACAAAAGTCTTTCTTAATATATTTCTAGTAAAAGAGAAATATGTTCAACAAGAACTACTTTGCAATTAGCTGATTTTTCGTCTTTCTTTACTTTTCCAGTATTAAAAAGAAAATAGTGCATGAAAATTCATTTACTGTATGCATTAGCTCACAAAAGTAAAGTCAGCTTGTAACACTCTGGTAATTACTAATGTGAAGCAGGAAAATTTTATAAAATAGAATAATGTATGTCATTTCTATACACTTGAGATTAAGCTAACATACCACAAGATGGCAGATGAATGCAACTAAAGTAGCAATTTACAGAAGAATGTAAGTTTGTGGGTCAGTAAAAACAACTGGGTTTGAAAAGTTTCCTTAATTTTGTATTATAGGAAATAAGCTTTGGAAGCTGTCTGATGGGGAGGGGCAGGGAGGGAAGGACATTCATGTTCACCTATTAATGTTCTTAAATAATACTTAGTCACTAGAACTAAAGTCCCTCAAATTCAACATTTAGGCTCCAGACACAGTACATATAACTACAAATATTTTCTGAATTCAGCAAGAATTTTCCCCATTCATCCTCCATGCTGTAACTCCAGAAAGATAGTGAGCTCTGCCACCATCAAGCCTTATAATGTACTGGGCACAGATTATGGAAGGCTGGGATTCTGTTTCTTTATTGGATGAGAATTTGAAACTCTACCTCATTCTTTATAGAAGTGTGTTCAACCACTGGGTTATGATTATGTGAAATCATTGCAGTTTCTCCAGTTTCCACTGATGAATTTGTTTCATGCTGCATTGTTAAATATACATTAAACCAGAGTCTGAGCATGATACCCCGTAGTTTCAACTAGTGTATAAAAAGTGAGAGACAAGGGGTTCTAGTTACTGATATTATCTAATAAGTACCTGTTGTAAATTCACTTCAGCTGGCCTATTGTTTGGAGCTCTGAAATCCTACATCTCAGATGAGTTTTTTAAAAACATTTTGTGCAGGAGCAGGGGAAAAAGTCCATGGAGTAACAGCCAGTTTGTAAACCTCCCTGGACCACTCACCTGTTGTGGCACAGAAAAAAGTTCTGGACAGGCTTCAAGTTAGACTTGCAGTGCTAAGACATTTTACACAAAATCATAGTGGTCTCAATATTTTAGGATTATTCAACAGAGTATATTAGCTGAAGTGGCAGTTTACAGGCCTCCTTTTCTGGCTACAATCCTATGTGACTTACCAAAAATCACATACAGATTCTGCAGGATTCAAGTGCAGGCTTGAACTGGACCTGAATTCACTGTTCCTCCTTGTTTTCTGCCTGACACTTGATTACTACCTGAATATCTTACTGAAACTATGTTCTGGATCTTTCAAGTTATGCAAAAAAGTAACCTTCTGCTGCATCTAGATCATTCAATCTGCACATCCAAGATAACCCAAAGTACCTAGCTTACTTAATAGGCAGCACTCGGACCCTGTTGTCCTCTTTTGAAATGCATGCCTGTAATTTCTGATGGAGAAATAAATAGGACTAAATCATGAATGAGAAAGGTGAACACTGATGAATCATGTCTGTGAAAATCATATCACACAGCTGACAAGTCACATTCATTCATCCCCTAACCCTGTGACAGACACACACAGGACAGTTTTTCCACAGGCATTATGCCTTAACTATCTTGTTGATGTTTTTTTTTTTCCTGATTCAATAACTGAACAAGGAAAATTTCTATCTTTCATTTGATAACTGTTCACATATAGGGGAAAAGAAGCTTTGGAAACTTAAACAGTTGAAAATCCAAATAAACCCTTAGGAATTAACATTAATATCAATAAAAGTTATGCAAAACCTTTTGCTTCGGGGGAAGGAGGTCTCCTATGTTTCCCTATAGATACCCATGCTTACATGATCAGTAATTCTGTATAGACAGGTATGAACAATATTATAACAAAGTTAAAGCTGCCATTTATAGTGGCGAGTCACCTCAAAAGCTAGAAAAACAGTCCAGCTCTCTCAGTTGTAAAGCATACATGGGATAGGTGACAAGGTGTGCAGCTCAGAAATAGCTATCTGGAAAAGAGTCTACCTGCATTCAAGTTACTTTAGAGAGGCAGATAGCTGAGTCCAGTTTAGTCATGACAGGGTATATGCAGTCCAGTCTTTTTCAGAACCTAATAAAAATTACTTAGAAATAAATATATGCATCAGGAAGCACCCAAATACAGCATTATGCAGGACCCAAGCATATAATAGATCATCAATAACATGTGCAGGTTAAATGTGAAACGTTAAAACTCTTGCATAACATACTGCAGTTTTAGTACTGGCCATCAACCGCAATGCAATTCAATGTGCAGAAGACAATTGTACAGAACAAGAATCACAGCACAGTATCCACACTGTAAGCTGATTAAGCAAGATATTGGGATGCGCTGATTATTACCTGATGTAACAGCTGAATGTAGGAACCTGACTGATCAAACCTGTTCTGAGCTGAGCGTTATTTTGGGGTAACATGATATGGCTCCTGGAAAAGCAGAATCTGAAACAGGCTCTCTGCAACTACCAGGTGAGAACAGGAGGTTTGATATCCCTAGAATAACAACAGTGATGGGACACTGCTTGCTAGTGACACAAGATGGCTACTGGGAAAGGCACACCAAATAAACAGCTACACATAAGCCTAAATTCCCTTTTTGCCCTGATATAAGCCAGTTCTGGTTTCATAACAATGTTAAAGCTCAAGCACAATGACATAGTAGCAAAACACATTTTTTTTTGAATTAGGACAGGCTTTCATCCACCAGCCCAGGGCATGGGAGGGTTAAAACTGTAACTTCTGACCTCCACACACACCCCACCCCAGACTTATCCTTATAGAAAGATTCTCAAAGTTCTCTCCTACTGACAGGGAAGGAAACCTGGTAACCACTTAGGTTCCAGAACCAGAATTAGTTTTTCTCTTTACTTCCAAAAGATGTCATCATTTTATCTTTTTGATTAAATATTGATTTATTTTTCTTAAGAGCAAGGATCATAGCTTTCATAGCATTCTAAAGGCAAAAATGCAACTATACTAAAACAAATGCAAGTGAGACTAGAAAAAGATGAAAAATAAAAGAAAGCATTGTCAGCTGAACACAATGGAGGCAGCAGGGAAAAAAGTATCAAAACTATTACTCTGCCATGTAGATTTGTTTTCCTGTGTTATTTACATTAGTAAGTTTGTACTTCATGAAGATTCACTTACTGCACATCTAGATTAATTTATATGTAGAAGCAATATTTTCTTTTACTTGCCAACATCTAGAGTGGAGGGGAAGCATCTGATTTTGCAATTTTTCCAACTCATTTCTAAATGTAATGGACTGTTTGTGATTTTAAAAAAATCCTGTAAGGAGAGATTTCCCTTCATTTTCCATTGTATTTTCCAAGTCTTAAAGCAAATAAACATAAATGAAGGCAAAATAAAAAGCCCTGTACCCTCAAAAGACTAAACAGAAGACAGAGAATGTTTATTGACACAGCCATGAATAGCAAAAGTATTTTAGTCACTTCATCAGATAAGATTACTTTGCAGGATACTTTATAAACTGAGAGGATAATGTTTAAAATTCTAGGGCATTTTCAGTAAGAACTGAAGTCTTCCCTACTATTTCCAAAGCCAAAGCGGTATCCATTAAAAAAATAATTTCCCCTAGCATATCCAATACACAAGTATACTACTCTTAAAAAATATTAAGGAAGTCTTAAGAATTTGTCTTAAGGCTAGATCATTAAGCACTTTCTTGTTTATAATTGTACAACACGTGAACACTGCATATACTGACCAATACAGCAATTTTTAGGATGGGTAGAATGTTACCCATTCATCTATCAATGAAAAATAAAGCAAACCAGCAACAGATTGGAGAGCAATAGTTGCAAAAGGCAAAAAAAGTGAGGGAGGAGGAGGAGGAATAAAACCTTTTAGCTTTATTGAAAATGGACAAGGAATCACAGCCTGAGGCTTTTCACCCAAAATTCAGACAAAATATTAACTTGGGGAAGGAAGGGAGCATTAGGAAAAGAAAGAAGGGGGAAGAGGAGGCAATACCAATCCAATAATGCTGAAGAACAAAAATATGACTGAAAACTCAGTTGATATTTCAAATTTTGGCAAGAAGTCTTTGTCAATCTGACTTTTTTATCTATTCATGTGTTGCCTGTTAATTTTCACTCAGCGTTAGAAGGTGATACCAAAAAAATATAAGTCTACAGAAAATACCTTTGTCTCTAGAAAAGGATTTAATACAAAGGAATATACTCACAAAAGTTCTCTGAATATGTGAAATATAGCAAAAGCCTATTTTTTCTCACCCATGTAATACTAATGGGTTCATGAAAAAACTGTAATTACTCCCATAAAGTTTTAAGAGGAAAAATTATTGCTTGCAGCACTTAAATGATGACAACAGATGTAGTTCTCATTATAAACACAGTTCTAGGAACAGTCATATTGTTGTTGAATAGCTTTTCTCAATGACTCCAACTATATAATATTCTTTCAACTCATGTGTATCCATGTGCAGGACCATGTGCCACTCACTGAAGCAAATTTCCAAACAGTTAGAATTTTATTCCTCACTAACAAAGAAGGAATTGAGGACATCGGGGCAACAGGATAAGCTTCCACCACTGCATCAGTGTTCAAATGCTGAAAAGGAAAATGTGGATATGTTGGTGAATGTAGCAGGTGATTTCAGGACAGTAGACACAAGTTCGGACATTATGACCTAGGTAGATCAACAACTTGATCAGTAAAAATGTAGTTGGATGATCAGGCTCAGAGGATAGTGATTAATGGCTTGTACTCTACCTGGAGATCAGTACAAAGTGGAGTACCAGAGGTCTGTCCTAGGAGGAGGTAATGGAGTGCAGTGTTGTCACATTTGGAGATGATATCCATCTGGAGGAAGAAGCAGATGCTTAAAAGAAGGAATATCACACAGTGGGACTGAGACAGGCTAGAGGAAAAGACCAACAGGACATTCAATTCTGCAAGGATGAAATACACCCATGGAAGGAACAGGGGAAAAGGGGGTAATAGACTGGAGTTTCCTGGGCAGCTGCAGTGTGTTTACTGGACAGTGAGGAGAGACCCCAAAAGTGGTGATCCCTGATGTCAAGGCCCAAAAGCTCCAATGCCTGGACACAGTTTCTAATACCCCTCACGGATAACCTGAGAGGGCTCCCTGTTGATCAAGGAGAGATCCATACCTTCTAGAGTGGAGGGAGCATGCTGGAAGAACTGTGCAGGATTAGCATTATGGCCAAAGATAACACACCTGGAACTGTCTGCCCTAGGGCTGAAAACACAGTCCTACCATCTGCAATAGCATCATCCACCAAACTTAAAAGCAACAGGTTTCCATAGAACCTTTCTACTATACTGGTGATGTATTGATTAGAGTATCAACACCAAAGTATTAAAAAAAATGCAGTAGGTAATCAGTATTTTTTTCAATGTTAGATTCATTATTAAACACTCTGAAGTGAGAGGGCACACTCAAGAAACACAGGCTTTAGGCATATAATGGCAAGATGGACAAAAACATGTGTTGGTTGAAGTTCCAGACCAGGTGATCCTATTAATCAGTGGCCAAGAGATCAACACAATATGAGGAAAGACAACCTCCTTGGGCTACTGAAGACCCAACATATGATAAATTAAATATTGAAAATACATTAGGTTTATCTACTGACAGATCCTGTAAAATCAAAGCAGGAAACAGAAGGTGGCAGACTATTGCTTGGAACCCCTCCAGAGGGGAAGCTGGCACCTGCAAAGGGCCTTGACACACCAGTCAGACTGCAGAAGTAATGACCTTGAAAATTGCTTTTAAACATGCTGAGGAGCATCAGTTGCCCTGGCTATGTCTGTACTGACTTCTGGGTGGTGGTTAATACAGTATGAAAATGGCTCAAAGATTGGAATCGTGGGAACAGGCAGGAGAGAGGAAAAGCTTCTCAGGCAGCACAACAATGGAAAATAATACATCAGCTGTTCAGAAGCAACCTACTTTAATATGCAACATTAATGCATATATCCCAAACACAAAGGGAACTTGAGAAGCACACCAATAAGGCTGACCGGCTACCTGACTTACCAGCTTTGGGATGAGAGCAAAAAGGAAAGCTATTCTTATCCAGATGGGGCCAGGAGGTTGCTGTGCATTCTGAGAGGAATCAGACTTCCTACTGGGGCAGCAAAGGCAACCTGAACTTGTCTCAGAAAGCCATAATACAAGCAGTCAGACAGTGCAGTATCTATGGAACGATATGACATAGGAAGTACAAGTGAATCCAGGAGCAGAGGGTGATAACACAGCCAGCAGGGCAGGGTCCGATCCCACAGTACCTGAATGAGGCAAGCAAAGCAGAGCCAGAGATGGTAGCCAAGTTCAACCAAAAGCCCAGATGATCAAGGAAGTTCATAGCAGTAAGATGTGAAGTCAATCTGAGGGTTACATTCAGGCTCAGGTCTGGTAGAGGGTCACTGGGATCAGACACAGCCCAGCAATCACTCAGCAAGTCCATGTAACAAGACAGGTCTGCAGTCAGGTTGGGGAACCACTCCACAGGCCAGGGTCACAATTAGCAGGGTCTCTGACTGGATATAAGCATGGTTGTGACTGAGCTGGAACCAGAATTACAGCACAGCTGAGCTTAAATAGGACTCCTGGGCCCATGCGCAGGGCATGTGGGTGGGAGGCCCCAGATGAGGCTGGTCAGGGCTATTAGGACTTATTAGTGCTCTCAGGACCCTGACAGAGAGGGAAAGAAGTTTGGAGAAAAAACTTATAATTATGTTCTGAGTTGTACATTTTGCAGAGACAAGGTCTAAAGTTTGTAATGAATACACATTGAGAGATTGGTACAATGTGAATGCCTGTAGCCTGGTTCCCAGGGGTGAGGGGTGGCGTTTTCTCTGAGCGTATGTACACACTGTTATGTGCCAAATCCCCAATGCCTCTGGGAGGAAGGGCAGAATTTACAATGCATGTGTATTAAGATTGTGATGTTAAAAGTAAGGGTTATAGTGGATGTTACATTCAAATGGTTCTTAAATGTATTTCGCAGCAGCTTGAGGGGCAACACGCTGGGTGCAGCCAGCAGCATAGCAGCAGGGCCAGGAGCTGCTCCCAGCCAGTCACAGCCTGTTCCAGCCGGCTCTGGCACCACCTGAACCCTGAACCCACTACCCACCAAATCTGCAACCAGGGCATGTGGCACCTCTGCGCAGGCATGTTAGAGAGGAAGGGACTTTTGGGATGGGTAGAAGAGATAGAGGAGATGTGGAATGAAAAGCAGAGAAGATGCATGAAAGGGGACATCATTGAGGAGACGGCTCGAGATGTGCTCATGGAAGGAGGCATTCTGTGACAGAGGAGGTGCGGCACACGGGTGACTCACACCAGGGCAGGGACACTGGGAAGGTCTGGAGCGTGAAGGTGGCCCTTGCCAGGGCTGGGACACCCTTGAGGAACTGCAGCCCATGGAGGACCAATGTCAGAACAGAGGAAAATGAAGCAACAGCAAGAAGTGGCAGAGAAAAACAAGAAGCAGGGAGTGGCAGAAAAAGTATTACATGCATGACCCCAGCCTCCTGTGCTGCCTGTCACCTCACTGAAGGGACTGGGAAAGAATGAGTATATCGCATGGGAAAAAAAGGGAAACTGAGACTAGAAAGGTGGGAGTAGAGATGTTGGACTGAACTTGAGCCTTGGGAAGGAGGCGGAAAGCTGTTTTCTAATAGTTCTCCTTTTCGCTTGTGAGTTGGTAGGACTTTGCTGTTGAAACTTTTTGCAAAAGCTGTGCCCAGGTACTTCTGGGTTGCTGTGGATAAAACCAATTGGCTGGGTCTTTCCATGTACTTTCCAAAAGACAAAAAAGGGGAAAAAAAAGATAGTTTGTCAGAATAAGGAAATGCAGATTAAGCTTACTGCCTTCTTCCCCAAAAAGGAAAATCTTTCTAGATACTAGGTAAGACATAAAAGAGTTTTAAGCAGCTCACTAAGATTTTTTTTTACTAGGATTTTCTCAAGTGCATAAGCATCCAGATTGCAGTTGATGCTCATAGCTGGAGTGTGTTATTTGAATTAAATCTTCATTTAACATATGCTCAGTGAGGTCACTGAAAGTATTGTCATACCTATAGCAAACAAACATAAATTTACCCAACAGTTTACCTGAAATCATTAAAAAATACCACACATATTTATGGGTCTCTTTTGCCAGTAATAAATGACAAAGTGGTGAGGAGCCTTGTGCATTTGCTTATGTGGAATGGGTCACAAGAAAGTAGACTCAGGTGCTAGAATGAATCTGTTCATTTATACAAATGTTGCATGAAAAACAAATAAATGGTTTTGAAAGTTTGAAAGAACTTCAGCTTATTCCCTTTCTCCATAATGAAGTATATCAAGGATAAAAAACAACCCTATACCAAATAAATTATGTAAATAGCAGTGTCATTTTCCTTCACTGACATTTTCTGAATCAGCTTATAATTAGATTTGTCACTTTCACATCTTAAGTCCTAACTCCCACATATTTCAACTGGCTTTTTAATGAAAAATCCCTAAAAAACTCAGAATCAAGAGTCAGAAAGATATTACTATGCCCCCAGTCCATCCTTTAGCTCATCTTTGTATTTTTTTCTTTAATGAAGAACAGGAACAAAAGCCACACCAGCTTTCTTCAAGATCTTATGTTAAATTTTAATCAATGTAATTTTTATCTATATTTTACATATAACAATATTATAGAAGTATAAAACCTGAGGATCCAAATCTGCAGAATCTTTGTGGGCAAGTTGATACATGAAATAGTCTTCAGGTGCCAAAAACTACATTAGCTTTAGTAAACTTCCCTGTGCATTCATTATCCATTGGCTTCCTCTAAAAAAGAAAAAAAAAACAACCAACCAAACAAGCCAAAACACAACACTAAACCAACCAGATACTGATAGATCATAATCCCAAGTATATGTGCTGCAATTCAATTAAAAGAATATTGAAAGGAGTGGATATACTTTTCCCACCCACTACATCAACACAGTTATATGACTCACCTTTTATGAGAAATCATCCAGCCATACCCTGTTTTAGCAAGGAAGCCTGGAGAAAATAGGTGTAGACAACAGGCATGTCTTTTACAAACCATGATTCTCAATGTTTTGATAATAATTTTTAAAAAATTATCTTGAAAAAAAGTCACAAATACACAGTCTTATTTGATTGTTTTCTTCTCAGCTATCAGCAATCTAGAAAATACACATTTCAAGCAGTCACAAAGCATTTTTTCCTGCCTACAACGTTACTCTTAACAACTGTCAGATTTGTGAGGTCATCTATAAACTCATATAGTCTATCTTATCCTTACTCCCCCTCTCCAAAGGACCATTTAATAATTAACATTATCTCCAACCAATATTGGTCTGTGTCAGAGAAAACAGGCTACAGTGGTGGATATTCTAAAACTTCATAAAGTGTCGGTGTATCTATGTCGTTGCCATTAGAAAATTCTGTTTATGTCTGATGTGAATCTTACTTGATGGTGTTAATTTGGCTAGTCCTTGTACATGGTTATAGATAACCTGTTTTATTTCCTTTTTTTCTTTCTGCCTGCTCTTAAACAGTTTTAAATACATCTAAAACCTGTCACTGAATTCAGCTCACCATTCGTAACCCTGCCCTCTCTTCCATACTGATGCCTGAGCTTCTATATCTATCCCCAATTTTTTCACATTTTGTAATGATGTTGTATTTTCTAGACCTCTGATTATGCAATTTGATCTCCCTGGGACTCTTTTCGATCCATATCTTCCTTAAAGTGCAGGGTCTAAAACCAACAGAGTATTCCATCTGAGGCTTTAACCTTGCTCAGCAATGTGGAAGAGCTACTTCACAAATCCTGCAGACTTTTGCAAAATAAGCCCAAACAGATTTTTCACACACTCACAATGCACATGAATGTATTGTGCAGCAAGCCCTCCAAACATACTGTATGTCAAGGACATGACTTTAAAATTGTTTAAAAAGAGAGACCTTAACTTAGTCAAGTTTATATCCAGGCTATATTTAAAATAAATTAAAGAAGAACCCAAAAATCTGAAATTACTCTGCTCCTAAATGAGAGTGAGCCAATGTGTTAACAAATGTACTTGTATTATTCTGACAAGCAAATACCTTCTTACAAACAAAAGACCTCAACCTATTTTCCTAAGACTTGTAAGAAGCTTGCACGAGCAGAGACAAAGCATGAGAAGTTTCAGCATACACACATTAATATTTTTCATGTTGTGATCAATTAAACATTAGGCTATGATGAAGGTCTTTATACAAATTTGACTCCAGAGGCTCTTACAGTTCAGAGTTCTTTCTAAATTGCAGCTTCCAAACCTTGCTTGGCTTTTCATTTTAACTCTGCATTGTATTGTCAGCCATTGTTAAGTTTCAAAAAAGGTATTTTCTTCTCCCTTTCTGAATCTCAGCTTTCTCTTGGCATTGTATTCTTCTTTCAATCTGATACATTACCACTGTTGTTTTGACATGTCAGACATACAATGCCACCTGAAACAATGCAGAGTTTCTGTGCTCCTGCAGCAATAATTTGCTTTTATGGCTATGGATTGAAGAGGCACTGCATTGCTTCCTGCAGTGTCTTCATACAGTGGTTTATGCACTTTTGTTAAAACATCACATTTACATTTGTAAATGTTAAGTCAAGTGACTTTATATTTCAGAAGTTATGAACTTCACAACTTCACAAGATTTTTGTGCCCATTAGGTGCACCAAAGCACCTTTCTGTACTCAACACAGGTGAGTGTTAAAGGCAATTGCTACACAATCAACTTTTTTTTTTTCAGTCTTTAATTAAAAGCGAGGAGAAAAATAAAGAGAAGTAGACCATTCTTCTGCTCCATTGTCCATGACAACATCCCCTGTTTAAAAATACTCCATAACTAAATGTTACAGAAAGCAAAGCTCTCACTATGCTAGGCTGTTACTCTGTCAAGCAGGGCTTTTTAGCAGGGCCTGTTGCAACAGGACAAGGGGTAATTATTTTAAACTAAAAGGGGGTAGATTTAGACTGGATATAATGAAAAAAAATCTTATGATGAGGGTGGTGAGAACAGTGTTCCTCAGAGAGGTGGTAGGATACCCCATCCCTGGAAACAATCAAGGCCAGGTTCTAAGATACTATGATTATTTGTTTTAAAATAGGGAGAAATCTATTACATAACTCTACTTACTACTCTGGTAAGCATTAATGCAAGTAGCTGGAAAGGTATGGCACCTAGTTCACCCTTCATTTTAAAGCCCTGTTTAGGTAAAACCCATAGAACTACAAAATCTCTTTACACTTTCAAAAAAACCCCCAAAACCCAAAAAAAACAAAACACAAAAGAAAAAAAAAATTCCTCACAACAGCAGAATGTTTGAACAAGACCAGTCAAGGCTAAGGATTGAACAAGGCTAAGTCATGTGGTAGAAAAGCAAGCATGGGCTGTTTGAAATCAATAGCACAACTGGGTGCTAATAATGCAGTCAGTCTTTTGTAGATTCTATTCATTCAAACTCAATGATTCCAAGCCTTTTGCCCTAAGGGAACATTCTCAATCCTGAACATTTTTTGCAGGTCATTCTGCATCAGAAGTTATTGAAAAAACTGCGTAGTGTTGCTCTGATGTACCATTGACCTCAGCATGGAACTGCACCAGATCACTACAGTTCAGAGTCAAAGCAGAAGTTAAGAAAACCAACATGAATATTACAGATTTTTTTTTTTCACTAACCATGTTGTTGGTAAATTTTTGAAACTCTTTATTTTGTTCTATTCCTTTCTTGACCAGTTAGTGATATTAACATTGATATTCAGCAGCAATGCATATGTTCTTTTATTTAAATGGTCACAGCTTATTTAAGTTAATCATTCTAAGTATTATGACAGCTTTGATCCTTCAGCTCCCAGAAAAGACAGAACATAAAAATTTATTGAGTTTTCTATTCAGCCTTTTATATGTCACTCCCCATGGTTAAAGAAACTGCACTGCTCTATTGAGAGTTTCCTTTCCAATTTCAGTCACTACACTTATTTTCTAACAGAATGCCCTCATGCAGTACTCACAGGCACTGGAGAGGCTATTCAAACACAATAAAAATGAAAAAGTGCAAATGTTGTGGCGGAAGCACTTGACAATATCTCCCAAAATAACATTTTATTGTAATGTACAGAAACACTCCAGTACTATGTCAATGGCTGTCATTTCCAATATGCTACCTAGCATCAGTGCTGTCAATTCTAGTGACTCTGTCAAGTGTTTCATGGTAATTGGTGTGTTTCCATGAGCATCACATCCTAGAGCAAAGGTATGGAGGAAAAAGAAAATGTGTGATCCAAGCAATTCTTAAAGTTAAAAACTGGAAAGAAGGAAAAGAGGTAGGAAGAGAGGGAGAGGGGGAGGAATAAAGGAAGGAAAGAAGGCAGGCAGGAAGGGAGGAACGGTGAAAGTCCCTCTGAAATATAAAATTCCATGTGACAGAAGGCAGAAAATCTAAAATATATTCAGTATTTCATAATATTTTAGACTATCCACAGAAAATACACTTCTGTTTGTTTTTAAACAATTAATTTCTCATACTTTTTTTTTTCTGGAAATAGGAATAAAATTAATTTCAGGGAACTACATCCTCCCAAACTTCCCGTTTTTTCCCAGAAATATTTTAAAACCTTAGGAACAGATTAAAGCAGGTTAAACAATACTTTACATATTTTTAGGTCACCATAAACTCCAAATGAGTATTTAAAAATCTTCTTCACTTCACTGCTTGTTTTATGCATCTTAGACAAAAGATGGTAAGAGTGCCTAGAATTACAGGTTCATTTTGTATGAAAGTTATAGCTGGGCAACAGATTTTTACATTTATCATTTAAATCAAAGTCCCTGGCCCCTAAGAGCATGTAATTTGTTGTATACACATTAAAAACTAATTTAAACACTCTTTATAGGTATGTGAATTTTCCACATGGTTAGCTTGAAAAATAGAGCACATGCTGTGGAGATCCACTGATCTCTGATATTTTTTATTTTTTTTAAAAATAAATGACTCTCTGCCAACCACCACTATACCACCTGACGGATTCAATAGTGTGTAATTGGTTTCAAAATGTATTAGTGCTCTTAAAATGTTTTCCCAACCCATGCAATATTCATCTTCAATTTGCAGGTCATCAGTTCATGTTTTAAAATGTCACTTTCAATGAATACAACACACAAACAGAAGAGGCTTCCCTCTTTCTTACTTCTCTACCACCACCATCTTGTTGCACCTTGCCACTCTTTCTTGTAAGTAAATGAAGTGTTTTTCCCCACACGTCCTCTTGCTTTTTAGTCTTCCATTTATCTCTGAACCATTCCCTACGCAGTACTAAATTGCACCATTCTCCTATCAACCATATATAAAGTTTTCCATTCCCTCATCTTTCCCTCGATGCTCTTCCTCCCCAAGTTCTTTGCATATTCTTGCCCAGTTAACTGCTGGCCTGCATCATTTATTGCCTGAGCTCCTGCAAACCAGGAAAATTTTTTAAACAAAAAGCCTTATGAGCAAGACTACTTGTAAGTAGAGACGTAGCAACTGATGTTTTACTGAATCTTTGTTGGGTCACATCTTTCCAGAAAGCTTGCCTTGTTAAAATTTTAATGCCAAACATTTATTCCATTCTTATTTAAAAGAAATACTTATAGGCATCTACAAGCAACACTTCTGAGGCACATAGTCTGATTATTACATGGCGTGCTTCATGGCTCAAACATCTAAGTCCCTAGGTTTATATTAAGTGGCAGAAGCTTAGGAACATACTTAAGTACTTCTCTAAACTAGGACATTTTTTGTCCAGATAATCAGCAAATGATAGTAGTCTTGGGTAAAACATGAAATATTATCATGTTCCTGTGATTACAGGCAGAGTACAAGAAATTAACTCAAAGTCTTTAATGCAATTTATTTCTCAGAATTACTTTGGGAAGATTAGTTCCCTCTTACAAATTCTCATTACTTATCTACTGTACTTTGGTTTTTTAATCTGATTTTAAAAGGTGAAATTACATTTTATTCATTACAGAGCTACCAGTTTTATTTTTTTAAACAACATTAATACTACTGTTAACTAGTTTCTGTAGGAGAAACTTCCAGACTTCTGAGTAGTCATTTTGGATTACCTGTTTCCATAATCCACTGAAGAACTGCATAGTAAGTATCTGGCCTCTGCTCACCCAAAATCAATGTGGTGTAGAGTTGTATTAATATAGTAGCATATGAATTAAGAAGTTATTTTATAGAAGTTATTTATTAATATGAACAGATAAATCTCTTATTTCTGCTGTAGCAAAGAGATTGGTTGTGTTAGCATTGTGTGCTTTTTTTTTTTTTTTTCTTTTATTGACCTATGTTTTCTCACCTACTACTACTAAACTGCTACAATGCTTGGGCAATTTTCTTATTATCCTGAATACAGCTGTTGAAAAATATCACCTTCTTTGGCTTTTCAGAAGGTACACCCCAAGCCAGGAGGCTCCCTGTCTTGCCTCCTTCACTGAATGGAAGAAACCAGCATCTCTAGCTATGCTTCTGCCCAGCCCTCCTACTCAACTGATCCTGTTTTCTATTCAGGCAGACAGCAGGATTAGAAACAGTATTTTTCAGACCCTGATAGAAAGCATCAATAATTTAGGTTTTGCCAGGTTACTCAGATGTAATTCACTGAAATGTTTAATGACTTTTTTTATAAGATCATGGAAGGTTAGCTATTCAGCAATATATCAGACAGCCAAGCATTTTAATTCATTTACAGTGAATCACAGCAAAATAATTATATGCAGCAAGATAAATAGAGAATATAACCTTTAAAAAATATTTTAAATGAAACTTATGTTGTACAACCCTCTGTTATCTGATATATTCATATACATTAAATAAACAAACTAATCAAAAGCTCATATTTGCTCTAGGTATATGGTAGTAAGCTAGTGCTTAATGTCAGTTAGGAGAAATAAATTTATTTTCTTCCTCCCCATCTAAAAGAAATTATCTCCTTAATGATGTTTATCAGTTTCCATAGGAAAATATCAGCATAAGTGTTTATAGACAAATTTAAGTGGCTAACAGAACTATGACTAATTTCTACAACAGCAGAAACTTTTATCTGCTTCCCTCAAAAATACACTTTGAAAGCACATGCAGGGAAAGTCCTCATTGTTATTTGTACTTATATGTGATAGTAAATTCTTTAGATATAGAATCCTTTCTGATTAAGGGAAGTCACACTTCATTTCAGGCTACTTGCACAGAAAACATAAGTAAATGTGGCAGAGTCATGATTTAATAAACAAGATTCCAATTCATACTGTAGTCACACATGACTGCTGATCAGGCATGCAGTGTGGACAAATTCATACTTGGTTGCTTTCCAGAGTGATCAAAGAAATTGGCTAAAAATATATAGCAAATCTAGAGAGAATCAGGAAAATAATTTAAGTGTCCTATCTTCTATCTGGTGGCACAATGTTATTTCTTCCTCAGCAGTGCATATTATTATTTTCAGCACAAACATAATAAATATTTAATCTCCTGGTGAGAGAAATTTGTAGTTTAACCCTTTGGTCCACTGTCAAAGAACAGTTCTTCCCCTAACTTAACAGGGTTTGAAAAAAGCTTGTTTCAGGGAAAGAAAGTATATAGAACAGACTCGTTTCCAACCAGTTCTTTTAACTGTTAGTTCATAAATGCATTACTACCTTGTCTCTCATTTTGATAAATACGGCTTCTCTGTTCCAAGAAAAAAAAAAAAAAGGCAGAATTTAATTGGATAATGAGTGTATCTTTAGTTTTGGCATCCAGAAGCAGTATGACACTTTGGATGCTCTTCTTTTTTTAGTAAGAGAAGAGGAGCCTGCCTTTCAACTGAAATGACTATGAAGTGTCTATGCAAAACAGAGAGCAAGAATTCCGGTTCACTTTAGAGTCAATGAAAGATCATAGCATCAGAATAGCACATGCTTTTACAAAAAAACCCAAAACAAACAAACAAAAAAAACCCAAACCAACAAACCAACCTGAACCCCCAAAAAACCCCAAACCCACAGAGTAATTATTGTTGGAATCCAGTAACTTCCTTGCAAATTTATACCACATATTGCCACTCCATGGAGTGCAGAACTAAATAAAGCTTGGGGAGATTTGGATTCATCTTCATATAAGTGTAATATTCCCAGGTTCTTCCTTCAGTTGCCCTGTGGCTTCCAGACACTGATAGACTTTGTTGCTCAAAATGCCCATCTACTGGCTGGGCAAGCAGCAGCCAACTCTGGGGCTAAATTCCATACTGGACAAGTATTTTTATGACCATGGAGTTTAGACAGCTGTGTGGCTGGTTAGCTGTTAGACTTGCATTGGCGGTACTGATTTCTTTCCTTTTCCTTCCATCCACTATTTTTAGAAAGCCTGCAGGAACTCAGTTAATTTGGGCTACTATTCTTCCGTCCAATTCCTTTGAACTTAGCCCAAGAGATTCAAAATTTATAGGGAGAAATTATATGATTATATGGTTTTTCTAAGCCTCATTTTCTTAAGAAATAGTCTAAAAAACATTTTCTTCCACAGATGAGCTTGCATGCTCCACAATTGCCTAAACAGTATCGTGTCTCAGCTTTCCTGTTAGTATGCCACTATTTCTCATAAAACCAGGCACAGAAGTTTGAACTGAGGGGGCTCAGAGTTCATTTCAGTTTCACATTCAAAGATTAATTAAACCTAGTCACTAAATCTTCAGAAAAGGAAGATGAAGATAGTCTTCTGCATATTTAAAGCCTCCAGTGAGGGCAGACAAGAGTATAGATTTTTCCCTGTTTTACTAGACTAATTCCTAAAGGATAATTACTGTTACATCTACCACTGTGTGCAGTGACAATCTACCTTTAAAAGAGCTACTTGAGCCTTTCTTTGCCTGAAGAGAAAGCAGAAAGTTTTAAAATTAGTAGCACACTCTACCGAGACTCAAGTGACAGATTCAAACCTTGAGAATGTCATGCAGCAGAAAGCTCGGTAGTTAGACTGTGACAGCACGAGATGCTTCCACTGGCAGAAAGTGAAACAGGGCAGCCTCCTGTCAGATGGGAAAGAGGAAATTTGTCCTAAGAGTCACAAGGGAACCAGAGTAACAAAGTAGCAACAGGAACACTGCAAAGCTAATAAAAATCTGGGTTTGAGAAGGAACGGTGTAGAGGAAGAGACATAATACATGTACAGCAACAGGAATGGCAAGGTAATTACACAGCAAAATATCTATGCAAGTTTCTTAAAATATACTTTTTTTTTTTTTTAAACTGTGAAATAAACCGACAAAAGAAATTATCTTTCTGATTTGTTTTAAAAACCAGTGGAGAAGAATATGTCCACCTGTTTCCTAGAGTATAGGTCATATCATTATTCTTTCCTGGTCTTTGGATGTTCAGAAACAGTTTGTAACTCAGTGAGCTCTTAAACGGTATTCAAAAATCTCACTGCTCAGAAGGGCAGCTGTTTCTTCTGTTAGCCAACACTTTGCTACCACCATTTTGAGTTAGGGTGTGCTAAATTGGGAGAGCTCCAACCCTACCAGGTAAACTAACAGTGAAAGAAGCCAAACAATTTTTCATTGCTAATAATGGTAACAAGAAGTCAAGCCCTTTAGAAATCTTTCATCATATGATCCACTCAGTGTACATGCACCTATTTTACATCTGTTATATAGCAGGATGGGTGTTCACAAAACAAAAGGGATCTCTGATTTGATAATCAGATGTGATGAAATCATATGTGTATTATTCACCAAGCTCTACTAAATATAAATGATAAGGCACGTATTTCTCTAAATACTGCATTTCAGTATAGATTCTTAATTTTTTTCTGTAATGATAGTGGATCTACATCTACACTGTCTAAGCCTGCTAAAGATCCTTGTCATTTTTGCAGACCTCAGAGTTGTACACACACCAGAAGTAGAAAACTCTACAACCACTAAATAATGAAAACATAACTACCCAGTGAATGTAAATAAGAATCTTACTGCAAAAAGACACTCAGATGAATGACACTGATTCCACACACACTGGAGCAGAAAAATATTTTCAGATTATAATGCACTTCAGAAATATATTCTGACTCTATGCTGCACGAGTACACAGACAAGAACTAATTCATTTTTGTCACCTCTATTTTTTAAGTTTTTAAGCTCATTTTTCCTGTGTAATTTACTTCAGATTTTGATAGTGGGTCTCTTATATTATTATTATTTCCTTTTCGTTAGTCCTTTCAGAAGAGGTCTTAGAGTAATAACAAAAAAAAAAGGTTTTATTTTTTTATTTTGACAATAGTAGTGTAATTATTTTAATGACATGTTTATTGACTTTCTGAAAAGTACATGAAAATTATGTTGGAAAATTCATAAAAAGGACTTTCTTGCATCTACCAAGTACCATGTAATTACAAAATAATTACTTATTTCTGTATTCTGTAAACTAGCTTACCAAGATTTCCCCACCTCACCTTTTTCTTTTAATTAAAAGATATGTAATATAATGGCCACAGATCCATTGAAAACAGTTAGGCTTATCTGTGTGCAAACTGAAAGCAACAGTCACGAGTAACATTTAATATTTATAAAACTCCTTTCTACTAAACAGGGCTGTAACTCCTTGCTAGCTATGCATAAACCAATACTTCATCAGTGACATTCAACCACCTCTAAACAGGCTGGGCATTAATTGATGCATTAAAAAGTATACACAGTTAAAGACACGAGAGAGTTATGGCCAAGGACTGGGCCAACACTGTGAGTGGTCCCATTAAATGCTATGGGACCTTTAGCATCTGCAAAAGATTTTGATTTTCAGCGTCTGACAATAAACCACACTGTAGGAATTCCAAAGATCAATGGTGGCGGCTGTTCACAATTTCAGCAGTGCCTGATTGAGACATTCTGAGAACTCAGTATAGCTTTCAATACGTTGAGACAAGTGAAGCATAGATTAATAGAGTGAGGGTGAAAAACGTGCTGATCTTTGTGTTGATTTAAATGGATCAATCTGTCAGGCTCTGGAGACAAGGAGAAAGCTTCAGTCATTGCTGGTTTTATACAACAGATAGTAAATGATACCTTCTATGCTCAAGCCCAGTATTGACAGGATGAGAAGCTATAGAGCCAGTAACAAAGTAAAATCCAGAGAGATGGTGAAAAATTATTTTCTATAGCTGCATTTGAGGGAAGGGAGGCATTTTTTATAGAAACTGAGATATGATAAGCATTCAAAACTTTCAAAAACAGGATACCAATTTAAATGCCTAAGTACCAGCATTTACACTGAAAATCTTGGTATTAGTACTTGTAAGAAATGTCTCTCTGTGCAGGCCACTCACAAACTTGTTCATCTTATTAAGGTGCACCACAGTTATGGCAGTTATATCTAAGTTTGTTTCAGTACTGAAGGTAAGATCTGCAGATACCTTGAAATGCCCTCCAGGTTTATATTTCCAGAACACTGTAGGAGCTGCCCTCAACTTGGGCAGTTCTAACATTCAAAATGTACTTAATTGGTGAATCTTCTTCTGCACTGTCCACCTCTGTTCACTGAATAATCGTTTTTAAGACACCCATCAGCAGGATTTACTTTTATCTCTTTGAAGAATATAGCTTCACCAAATCCAGTGAATCAACACAGGAAGAGCTGTCCTTCCTGGCAGTGGTAAGCTACCCTTCTGCTCCATCGCTACTCCTCATACCTCATGGTATGCTTCCACTGCTTACTTTGTGCTTGTTGTGTCCTTATCAAAGACCCCTGTAAGGAAATTTAATTCATTAAGATGACAGAAAGTTAAGTGAGAGGCAAAAAAGAAAAGAAAGGGGCTACTGCCAATTAAATGAACTGAATACTCTGAATACTCTAAATACTCAAAGTGTTTGGTAATTTCTTGATCTAAGAAAAAGGAAAGGCTCATCAGCACAGGATGCAGAGGGGAAGAAAGAAAATAATATAAAAGAAAAAGCCTCTTTCAGCTGCAATGGGCTTTTACATGAGCTTGGCTGCTAGGGCTTGATAAAGGGCTTGAGATAATCCTATATTAACGGGACTGATTTCATTCCTCTATAGACACATCCCACCTTAGAAAAGGAGGGAAATTGTGCGTATATGTTTAATTTAATTTAATGGTATGTATAATTTAATAAATCTTGTACATAGTGTAAATAAATACACTGACTTCAAAAGAATCAATGTCTCTGTCAATCCCCCGCACCAAGGACAGCAGATGTCTTCCAACTCTTTGGGAAGTCATCCTCAAAAGGCAGGTCTTCTGACTCCTTTATTTTCTTTTTTATTTTTTTTTTTTTTCCTCCTAGTAAAGCATAAGCTTCTTGCATTTATGGTAAACATTTTGGGCAAGATACTAATGGCAGCCATGTTAGATTGAGGTACCTGGCTCTAGGACCAACATTCTTAGGCACAAGTTTGATGACTAAACTCACTGCCACACTGAGAGGGGGAGGTCATGTACCCTTCCCCCGTCCCCATCCAGCTCCTACCTTGTTGTTTCCTTTTACCTTGCTTTGGATCTCTTGTAAGATGCTTCAACAAACTAGTGGGCTCAAAGACTAATTCAGCACAAAGTGGGCAGCCAACTGAGGGATCCAGCAAGATCCAGAGTAGCACAATGAAGGGGTAAGACTGTGTGGCCAGGAGCAGGGAAGAGAGAGCAGAGAACAGATAGGAAAAGACTATGGAAACAAGCTGTTAGAAAGACCAGCATACTTCAGGAGTTGCAAAATCACAGAATGATTCACAAAAAAACCCAGGACCATTCTGTCCACCTCCACACTAGCCAGGCACAAGCCAGCTTCACTCCAAAAGCTTTTTTATCCTCCCACTAGGCATTTTGAGCTCCAGCACAGCATAGCTACAGCTGACAGTTATACAGTTTTCCTTTAAGAGCTGGCTTGCATCATATAGCTTGAAATATATGCAGAAAGATCTTACCCATCTGAGAAACACAATCCTAGGTACACCTTTGAATACCTCTGACTAGGATTTTTAATATTCACAGAGTATTAAGCAGGGAGGATGCTTGCGCCACCCAATGGATAAAGTTAAAGAAAATACAGACTGAAAAACTTCTCCATCAGGCTTAGATGCCTGCCTTAGGCGTACACCCTGAAACCAGTTAATTCATTGTGACATTTTTTATTAGAGATGGAAGACTTAAAAAATAATAAAAAGGAAAAACAAAAGTTCTAGTATTTTTAAATTAATTTCCTCCTATCCATGTTTCTGAATTTGTAAATCTTTGTGCTTTGTGCTGAAACCAGTGCTATGAATATTGTTAATACACTTACAGGACTGGGTCCTTTAGGCAGCTTGACACCTCGTATTACAAAATAGTAAAAACTTAAGTACCTTAAGTCCTTCTACTGTTCATGCCCAGAACTGTCCCCACCAAGGCCAATATATTTTAATACCTATTTTCTGTCCAAAACAATTTCAGATTTATAGAGAAAACATACATACTGAAGTATTTTGTATTTTCTGCTTAAATTGTGCTTAAGATACTAATGTCTTTTCTTCTTAATTTGGCCCTTTGATAAATGTCAATGCATATGTATATTATTATTTCATGGAAATCAATCTTTTCTTTTATTCCACTCTAACAGCGTATTGATCCTGTCTGAGAAATGTTGCACTTTTAGCAGCCAGTGATCCACGCTGAGCCAGCTCTGGGCTGCCTGTCCAGCTTGGCTTCAGGCTGTGCTGTGCTGCGTGGTCCCTTGGCTGCAGGACAAACTCTGCCAGCTTGTTGTAACCAGGGAGGGAGCCTTCAGGCAGCTCCTACTCGACACCTGCAATGACACCACCTGCCTGCCCTTGCCTTTATCTAACTGTGCAAGAGGAAGGTCTCATGAGAGCATCCTTTAGAAACAGCATTGTTTTCTTGTGAGGATATTACATGATAGCTCAGATGATCAAAAGGGAGAGCTGCTCTCCACAAGCAGCATCTGCTCTCCACAGCACCAGGGGAAAAAAACATCCAGGCTCCAAGTGATGTTGCACGAATGTGGAGTGCCCGGCACCTGAAGAGGTGCAAGACTTGCTCGCTACCTGTATTTCTCTTCTCATTCTGTCTTATTAAAGCAGTTATCTTATTAAACCATTTGTGTTCGGTTATTTGTTGTTGAGAGCCCTGCACCAGCTCTCTTGTTCTCTCACTCTCTTCCACCACCACTACCACCATCCCCCACCACGGTGCAGAGCATACACTCATCTGGTGTTTCATCTTCACAGTTTCAAACCCACACACCTAAATGATTTTAGAAGCAGTTTCAAAATGATACACAGAAGTGAGGAAGACAAACTTTTATTTTACACAAGTAAGAGAATGGAGGCGGCTTCTCCCAGAAAGTGCCTGATATAAAGAGGGGGAAAAAACCTTAATGACAACCTCATAGCTGAGTTTTTAACTCTGTCATCCGAGAAAGTCTGTGGAAACACTGTAGACTGTAAATTTTGTGTTGTCTCTACTTGTTAGTAATAGGCAACTATCTATAGTCAAAAACTGCTATGATAGTGACAGCTTGATGTCTGAGAATTGTCTTGCTATAGAAGATTTCAGCGTGATTTTTGAGACACTACAAACACGCTGCAAAATTATTAACTTCAGTATTTTGTCAGGTCAGAAAAGGTACTTAAATGGTCAGCATAATTCCTAGAAGCAAAAGATGTGAGCATTTTCCCAGTTTATAAACTTCATAAGTTAGCTTTCATTTAGTGGCTAGACTCATCTATTCTCCAGCTCACTTGTTAGAAGCACTTAAGAAAAAATACACTAAAGAGATGCAAGACTTAAAAGGTTTAGCTTAGTGACACCTCATGCTTGTTTACAGATCTTTTGCAACAGTATGTTTTTGTGTGTGTGTGTGTTTATCAGGAATGGAATTACAGATCCGTGTGATGGGAGCTTTTAGAGGACTGATAAATCATACCAGTTTTAAATTTTAAACCAAAAATTTACCACAAGAACTCATTATCAACACACTTCATGCTAATGGTTTTTTTCTTATACATTATCAACACATTCACTCTCTGTACAAAACTGTTTGCCTTTAACACCTAGAATATAAATTAGTTGTGACAGACACTGTCTTTGGTGGCCTCAGCTGCAGAGCTTGAGGTGATCAAACTTGAGAGCTCTTAAGTAAGGGGAGTACAAACTGCAGCAAGCTTGTCTTCTTTCTTCTCTGTTCTCCTGCACAATGTTTTTATGCTGCTTACCTACCCATGTCCCAAGCCTGCTTCTGATGCTGCTTATCTTGTTTGTAGTTTTGCCAACCACTGGGTTTTTTTTATATTTAGCAAAACATTCCTCCCATTTCACTGTTGTTTACCTTGTTCTTCATCTTCTGAATTTATTCTTGTTTGCTGCATTTTGCTTGCATTCAAGTGCAAGTACATAAGTTTTTGTTTGCCCCTTTCAAGGTCATGTTCCTTGTACTTACATAAAGGGCTTATACATCGGCATGCTTATGTCATTGTACCAGATATTACAAGCGCTTGGCTTTGTTCCCCTTATTATTTATGGGATGTCTTATGCTAATTTGAATTGGGATTCCAATCTGTGAGGAAGCAAAAATTCTTATGAAACTATCCTCTCTGACATGTACAGTACAGGGCAGGGACAATTAAGCCTGTCTTCCTTCTTATAGCCCCATCAAGTTCATGATCAGCTATACAATTGTCTTCTGAGCAGCAATCAAGGAATAGCTCTTCCTTGGCTAGACTGTTATACTCCAAATGCCAAATATAACATTTTGTGCAAGTGACTGGAAAGTGTAGCTGTTTATTAATCTATAAAAGTTTGAATTTCTTTGGAAAGGCTGAGCATTCAAAACTTCACTGTGAGTCATGAGGACAAAGATTTTGACCACTGGAATGATATAGTCATATTGGTAAGCTCATTCCTGTGATTAAAAAATGTGGTATAAATCCAAATAAGTCCTAAGTTCTTTAGATTGAAACTATCTTAACTTGTTGCAAAAGATGATGCCTAAATTCTAAGCAAAACTAGACGTTGGGGTGAGAAGTAGGGTTGTAAATAAGGAAGAGTAAGAAGAAGAAGAACATGGTTTCTTCTCCAAGTGGTTCTAAATAGCAATCCTCAGTTGACTTTCCCCATTTATTAGGTCATTCTGAATTAATTATGAAGAAAATCAGAACAGTACTTTTGCTCCCTCCCCTGTTCCGTTAGTAGAGATAAATTAAATTCTTAACAAATGTATGAAAAGTTACTACACCGACTTATTAAATGTAATGTTAGTTTTAAAAAAAATCACATAATTTGTCAGCCAGAGAAGTGAACTGATCTGATAAACTCATTTGTGCTGCATCCAAACAATCATTTTCATTTCTCCAAAACACAGAAAAAAGACCAAACTAAAAACCTAGGAGATTTGTTAAAGGATAAAAAAAAATCTTTAAGCCTGTTCAAGTTCACTCCCATAAAGATATATCCCTGATAATAAGACATGTCTTTTGAAAGTTTTATTTTAAAATATATTCATAGAAGATAACCATCTAAGAAAATGGAGTGTCACATTTGTCACAGAAACTAGTGAAAGTGAAGACTGGAGACATGCCCATTCTGATATGTTTAAAGCAGGAGGAGGATGAAAGAAAGCAAGAGAGTAAGTAAAATCGGAAAGGGGTTCTTGGCAGCCCAGTCATCAGATTTCAGGCAGACTCCATGGAGGATGTGCTGCAGAGGTAGCTTTCTCCAGGAAGGGCCGGGGAAAGCAAGCACCTCCTCCTCCAATGACCTGTCTTTTCACAACCCAAGCGAGCGAAAAACTGACCAGCAGGTCTATGGATGAAAATCAAGACCCAATTATGAAGCAGAAAGTTCAAAATGCTCAGTAACAATGGTCAGACAACTGCATCTGGCAAGAAATATTATTCCTGATGTACTGGAGAACAGCAATGGAACCAATGGCAGAGCAAATCCAAAGATGTTAAGGAGAATTTCATAAGCAATAAAGGTTTTAATTAAGTTCTACCTAAGCTTTTTACCTTACTGGAGTTTGTAATACTTATATTTATCAAGACCTTCCCTCATTTTAAAATTAATTTTAGAACTCTCAGTTTAATAGTAAAGTCCCAAATTAAAAGAAAAATATTTTAAATATTAAGATCTATTATTTTAATCATAACAACTGGCAAAGCACTAAGAAACCACTATAAACAGTGATTTTGAGATATTTCTAATTTTGCATTATTTTAATACTCAGGATTCATACAGTATAGAGCCACCAGCAGATCTCAAAGCCTACACTAACCCAATTTTGCAGACAGTTAAAATCAATATTTAAAAAAATAATTTCCATTTCACTGTTCATCTCTGATTTTATATTCTTAAGAATATCAAAACAGGAAATGTTGACTACTTCAGTCAATGGAATAGTTTGGTACCTCTCCAGAGGCCAGGCTGAGATCTTGACTGGAACAGCCTTTCAATGCAGATATTAACTCCCGCACTAAAGAATAAGACGCTTCTTTAGATAATCATTCATTTTTTTTCCCCTTTTCATGTTTATTTTTTTTAGTGGTGTGAGATGTCAACTAAATTTAAGAGAAGAACAGTATTTTGTTTACATGTTTTTATACAGTGCTAACAACAAGCAAATCTTACTCTTTGTCCCATGTAAAGTTATAAAAATGCATGAAAAGTCTGTATTGTGTGGTCGCCTTCACTCTTGCAAAGAATGGTATGGTTATGTGGTGTCACCAAGGCTTCAGATTGATATAAATATGTCTTTTCATTACTTGTCATTAGAATTATCTAAACCAGTGAGATCAACAGAACAAAGAAAAAGGTTTTTGACTCAGATAAAACTGAATGCATTACTTAAGTAATGCTGTAGAAGCATATAACTTATTTCATTGATCTAGACATTCGAAGCATGATTATTAAGGTGTCTTGTTGCATGGACTTCAGGAAACAATTGAAATCACTGCTATCTCCACAATGTCAGTGGGTAAAAAAAAAAAATCTGTCTTCAATATATCCATACATTAATAAAAGCCTTACCTCCAGACAAATTCTAAACCAAAGATGGAGAAGAGAAAGCTTACCTAAAAATGTTTGGACAAACAGATAAATTCTTCCTCTCATTTTAATCAAAAGTTTAATACTAAAATTAAGATGACCTAAAAGAAAGTCTCACAAATAAACAGGTCCTTACCCATCCTATTTCACCATTGGGTAGAAGAATCACAAAGGACTGATAGGTATTCAAGATGAAACATTTGCATAATAAGGGAACTACCACATCTACATTACTTTTCATCTGCACATTGATCTAAATTTAAACTCTACATAAAGAACACCGATGTTCTAATCCCAAAGATAAATATATCAATAACATTACCAAATTCTAACTGGAAAGAATTTTACAGCCTTCTGGCGAAGCACAGGTACGTGTCTTGGTCACTGTCTCTCCTGGTAACTACCACTGAGAAGAGAAGGAGTTCCATTAGATAAATCCAAACTTGACAGAAAGTAATCATCTCAGGTCCTCACTTATAGGAAAAGACACAATCCTTCCTTTAGTTTTCAAGTACTTAATTTCTTTATTCCATTAGCACCAGTCCATCAGTCCTGTCTGGATTTTCTTTCAATCAATTAGCCTTCATCATTAGCCCAACCTATGATTTAATCAGATGAAACCAGCTCTTCAGATTGAACACTTGAGCAGGATGTTTCAGGCTGTGACTTCTGAACAATGACAATGACTCAAGGCTGTCAGAGCTGTTCAGGAAAATGTCCAGCCCTGCAGCTGAGCACTGTGTCATTATTGCCTCTACTATACTCACTTTGACCAAAGAGAAAATTCTTCTGGAACCCCAGCTCCCAGTTTTGCCCTTTCATCCAGTCAAGAGATTTGGCCACCATCATAATAATGAAAAGACTGAGCTACAATTCAGGTCACATCAGAAGTGGGCCTAGAAGTGAGACTTAGCATGATCATGAATCGAACACAGACTGAAGTGTAACTTTATCAGTGGCGCAAGCACTCTTTATGGGGTAGAGTCCCGCAGAAAAGCTCTTAAGGTTTGGACAATTCTGTTGACAGCACAGTGCCTAATGTGAGCCTGTAAAACACAAACTGATACATTTATTAGGCAGGTAAGCTTATATGTCTTGAGGAATGCCTAGCTAGTAGTACCTCACTCAGAAAATACTGTCAATACTTTGACAAATTCAAAATGTATACTTTCAGGAGTACAATTAGTTTTATAGTAGCACCTACCCGTTAACCAAAGTAATCTTCTGAGTATTTATACAATATGCCACACTCTGGGCATGAGAAAGGCAGGAAAGTTCAAAATAGAGAGCTAAGTATGTTTTGACAGAGTTGTGTTGTACAGAAACTGGCATTAGTTTAATTCAATCCTTTCCTACCCAGTTTGTCAGAAAAGCCCAGTTTTTTTCAAGCCATCAATTGTATGTAAAAATTCTTGGATAATCACAAAGTGTAATGAAACAGAAAACGCAACTAATAGTGCTGGACCTATTTAAAATCTACAATTCAGAATGAATACAGAACTACAGGGCTGAGTCCAAGCCAGTGCAAATTAGGACTAAAATAAATTAAATAATTTAAAAACCACAATAGTTTAATTGATACAAATACAATTGAGTGTTCATTGTATAAGAGAAAATGGGAATGGAAAGAAAGAAGAGAAGCTGGGAACTAAATAAGATCTGATAAACAGTTAAAAGCACAAATTCACAACAAGTGCAAAAACTGCTAGCGTGGATGTGCTACAATTAAGGATAGAGAAAATATGGTTGAATTATAGAGACTACATGAAACTGTTACAAAACGCATGGCTTTCATACTCCTCCACTTTGCTTTTCTCACTGCTTTTTGCCTTTCAGTTAGATTTTTGTGAAGTAGTTTCTTGTAATCCCAGTGTGGGGCAGCAAAACTCAGAAAATGGAATCTAGGCTCTCTTGATGAAAACCACAGCTACAACGATTCTCAGACTGAAACACAGCTTCTCACTTTCTTGTTGTGGAACAATTCAACTTGAGCAGAAGGGTATATTTAGAGTTTGTATAGCCCACTTCACTAGCTGTCTGTTTCCTATGTACCAGGAACATGTTACAGAAGTAGTTAAAAATTGTACACAAAATTTAAGAAACTGAAATATTCACTGCAAACATTGTTACATTTAACACTCTCCTGCTAAATATAAAGGTGTCGATAAAGAGACGAATTGTTTTAATAATCCATTTTAGTAGTTCAACTTTTAATTTCTTAAATTTTATTAGTATTTTTCCTCCCCCTGAAACGTGTATTTGAACTGGTTGTCTCCTTCCTATAGACATTTACTGTTAGTGGAAAAAGCATTTTGTGAATTTGTACGCAATGGATAAAATGATCCTTTTTATTTCTATGATAACTTTCCAGAACATCACTTCTATTCCTTAAGTAAGCACAGTAACTTTTAGATAATGAGTTATTTGAATGTGTTCACTGGAGGGAGAAGAAAAATGGGAATGAAAGGAGGTGTTTATATCATTTTCAATCACCCACAGAATAAGCCACAGTGTGTTTCAAGAGAGATAAAGCAGAAAATCAGAATAAGGTATATTATTGCACCAGCAGCCTAGAAAATAGGTGTATTCAGTGACAAATTCTGTTTTGTTTACATATCTACTTCATGTCTTTCAACTTATGGTATATCTTCTGTTAGAGGGAGAGATGTGTCCAATACTAAAATCTGAGAAAACAGCAGGGGACGTGGGGAAGTATCTACTATTTTAAAAAAAAAAAAAAAGTAAAAGCCCCGTTTCTTTTGCAGAATCAGATATGTGAAAGAGATGATAGGAAAAACTGTTCCTAACAGAAGACAGGTTTATTGAAAGGAAATGCCATCTGGCAAATGTACTTATTAAGAATATGGTCTTAAGGAAAATGTTTATTTTCTGTCTTAGGTTTGGCAAGTGTGCTGAATACCAATAAGAAAAATGAAAGTGGAAGTGTCAGGTTAGGTACCAAATATATTTGTTTAAATACAGACTAGAAACTTTGTCTCAGATTACTGTAAATTAACGGGTTTTTTGCTCTTTCAGTAATATGTATTTAAACTCTCAGAAAACCAGCAATCTTCTGATAAGCAGTAGGCTATTTGATGTAGCCTGGGGCATTCTATTGGGTCCAGGCATTTTCTCAAATACTGATGCACCTTCTTACAGTGTGTCTATAATAGCAAAAATACTAGCATTTTTTGGATTAAATACTTCTTCTGGTCTGATTTTCTTTACTGTGGGCTATTTTAATGGACACGAAACAAAGATATCAGCTTCAGCTGAGATGCGGAACCACAGTAGAGTAGTAGAGTTTAGATACCTCCCACTGACATGCAAGTGTAGCCAATCAGTGTATCTGCTTATGGACACCTTATTATTCACTGTTAAATTATAATAATTTGAACAAAGAACATTATTTTGAGTCTTAGGAAATCTGCCTGAAAAAGTCAACATTGTTGTGATTTAGAGATCTTCAATAGGCAGGCTGTAGCAATGAATTTCAGGCATTTTCTAACAAATATCACAGTTATCTGAAATAACTATGAATGTCTCCATTGGAAAGGATGCTTTCTGCTTATGTTGGCTATGTCTTCAGACAGGCATAACTCAATGCTAGTCAAGTAAGCCTCCTCCTATAAACCCGTGCAGACTATTCATCAGTTACATGAAACCCTAATGTTATTTTCTTAAGGTGTATATATACAAAGCAAACAAAAAAAAAAATGTACTGTATTAGTATTTCAGTAAGTAGCATCCAATAGAATCATAGAATCATGGAATGATAGAATGTCTTGGGCTGGAAGGGACCTTTAGAGGTCATCTAGTCCAACCCCCCTGCAGTGAGCAGGGACACTGGACTATGTCAGGGATACCTGATTATGAGCCATACCCATGCTGCCATTTAAAAATCATTATTATCATAAAATATTATTAGCATTATTATAACACAAAATTCTCCCAAACTACTATGCTTTGCACTACAGCTAGTGCAAAGAAAGGAAATGCTATAAAGAAGAGGTACTGAAGTCCAATATATGATATGTAAACTATTGTAGCTGTACAACAAAAGTAAAGCTGTAGCACATGACTGTACAAAGATACTGTACCAAGATATGACTGTAAAATTAAAAGTCCAGTGAGAAGAAACGTAAAGGACTGATGAAAACTCATACAAAATACTTTTCTACAGACTGGAAAAATATTTAAAGGAGTTTTAGAGATAAAAAAACAGGAGATGAACATGAGATTTTCTTAATGACTGGAGTGTGAGAACTTGGAGAATTTATTATAATAGTTGTTACACTCTTTTTTAAATTGTTATATATATTAAAGAGGATGAAAACCAGTAAGGAAACACGAGAAACAATGTATAGGAACTTATCAAACTCTTGGAAAGGAGAAAGATGCCTTTATTTAGAATGAAGCTGCTGGATGATGATACCACTGTCCTGATCTCCTTTAAATGATAACTTAACAATATCATAATTAAGCAGTGTGCATAGTGAGTCCATTGTTGTCAGTGCTGAGAGAGACCGTGCTGTCTGAGAAAGACTGAAGCAGCTATAATTGGACCGAGAGAATAAGCCAATGTACCTAATAATGGCAGTACTGATTCGAGAACATACCTACAGCCTGTCCCCATAGTGGCCACGGGGACATAGCAACTAGCGCAACATTGAGAAAGCAATTACTGGCATAAGCATGTTGAAGAGTAAAATATCATGGTATGAACTTTCTCTGTCATTTTTATGGTGAAAAATTTAATTAGTTCTTACTAAAACACTTCCCTGAAGGGTATCCCTAAGGTGATTCTATTCGATTTTTTTTTTTATTAAATGCAAAGGAAATAGACTGTAATAGCAGCTTGAAATAACTGGTGTCAGCCAAACGGATAATACCACCTTAGGGAAGGGTTTTTTTTGAGGGCTGTTTTTTTATTACCATCCAAGATCAAGAGCTATGATTTTCAAATGAACCAGTCTGATCAAAAGGTTGAAAGACGTAGTCAGTGGCTGAAATGTGAGATAGTTCTATCAATTGTGTAAATGCCATTTAATTCCTGATAAATTTGTTCTTATAAGACTGTCTTGAATGCCTTAACATTGTCTATCGTCAGTTGTTACAAAGATAAACAGAAAAACAGAGATCATGTTTCCTTAAGTGCAGGCCCTAAGGAACATGTACATCTATATTTAAATCCTGGAACTTTGTCCTGTGAGGTATGAGGTTAAGGCTCCTTTCATCCATGAGGTAAGGAATCAAAGTAAGACCATTTCAATGGTGTGTAGAAGTATATACTGAGAGAGGAAGCAAGGGGATCCAACCACGCATTTGTTACGTTCCTTTTGAAATTTGAGTATATTGTATTACAACAATTATATTTTCAGCTCCTCTTGAAACAAGCTTCTGTAGCCTCTCTATTTTTTACGTTGGAAGAGAGAGTGTTACCCACCTGCCTTGAGTTGAAGTGGTGCTCAGAAAGAAGGCATGAAATGGACAAAATTGACAATCAGTGGAGGCAACCTTTGAAGAGCTGGTCCCTTACTTTCATTTCTCCTGATTGCCTCTGGGAAACAGCACATGTGAATAACTTATTTCTGTGTCCTGGTTCAAGAGATCACCATTGCATTATTGAGGGCACATAGGAGTTGTTGCTTGTATTCACCTGAGATGTCCATTACATTTGAGAGGTTACACTGCCTGAATGTAACCTTTTTAAGGTCAGCAAAAAACCTGTTTACCTAGTCAGCTCCTGAAAAGAACCATGGTGCTAGTTTAAAAATAAGCATGGATATACATGCATGAAAACAAATCCTGGGACAAAATTAAGGACTCTCATCAAATGTCACTTATAATTTTGCTTGCTGACTTCAACAAAACCACTCCTGATTTGATGCCTTATGACATAACAGCACTGTGAACTGTAATATATTACTGTGGTGGGTTATCATTCTCTGTGCTAAAATGAATCTCCCCGCAGGCATGCTTAAGGCTTTTTTGCTTTAAGCTTCTCTAGTATTCACCTTAAAAACTGCAGTGCTTTTACCCACACCAAACTTGCTTCTAAAGCACCAGTAGTAAAGGGATAAAAGGTAAGGAGACTTAAATACTACCCTGTGTGCACTGGGATCCAGCCTTTTCTTCTTAAGAATTTTGCCTTTTCCAAAATAAGGTTTGACAGAATAAAAGATCTTTCAAAATATTAAAACATGGTAAAACATCTGCACTGTGCCTCTGTCTTTAGTTTCCTTACTACTGGGGAAACACTGCAGAACAGAGTACAGGATGGTATTTTGTTTGGTTTGGGTATTGTTTGGGTTGGGCTTTTTTACACAAATGACATCTCAGAGACTTTTTTTTTTTAGATTTTTTTTAAATGAACCAATCCTACTGATCGATTTTGAGAAACTATAAGCTGCTTCCAAGGCTTCAAAACATAATGTAGTAAACTGCCTCGATTTTGAGGCAAGTGTAGTGAAAGAAAATCCTTCAGGAAAATAAACCATCTGCTTTTCAGATTGTCTTATTGGACTATGCCAAGTTGTCATATCTGAATAAATAGATTTTGGTATGCAGATCTCTGGTGAGCATTGTGATTAGTCGATATCTGATTTTTGTTAGTTCTGAAAGTCACATATTGCTTCTTTAACTGGATGATGGTGACAAACAAGCCAACACAGAAGAGCTGTAAATCTTAAGAGGGAAACACAAGATTCATGTTCAGTGTCCAAGACTAAATTTTAAAGTTTTAAAGATATTCAGCCTGGTAAAGTTCAACAACCAAAATATTTGGGAAAGCTATACTCATCTGTCAAAATGTTGCCTCCCTTCAATTTTGATTTTGAACTTTTACTGATTCCTTTATCTAAGATAAAGGACTACGAAACCTCCATATTCCACTTAGGAAAGTTTTTATATGGTAAAGTAGTGAACATAAGTTTACCCTGATGCAAAACATTCTGTGAAGTACTGGTAGAAAAGAAGATTGCAGTTTCACTAGCTAAGATGATGCACTCACACTGTGTCAGCTGGGTTCCTGTGCCCTCAACAGAGATGAACAAAATGTAGGCATCTCAGTGACATTTAGATCACCTGAATATGGCCCACAGGGCCTACACTATGGAGTAGACAGCTGTGCCAGATACCATCTTTGGAAAATGATCCAAATGTCTGTACTACATTGTTTCAGATATTGACGAAAACTCTAACAAGTAGAGACAGTGGAGACCAAAACTAATATAGCATTTGAGCAACTAAATTGACATCTATCTTTAAGAGACAGAGCAGCAAACCTTCAACTGTTACTCTTACAAGTAGAACAGGAAAAAGGAGACATCAATTTTATTCACAGATTTTTTTTTACAATACTGTGATTAACACCGTGTCCACTAATGAAATCTAGAATTGAAAATAATGCTTAGTTAAGTATTTGCACAGAGCATACATAAGACTACATATCCCTTTTAGTGTGATATTGGGTTATATATAAATAGCTAGAAATATGATACTTTCCAAAGCAAGAAAAATATTATTCCTGGTCATGATACATAATACAAATTGCTACAGAAATTCTATCTACTGTTCTAGAGTAAAAGCACTTACTGAAAAATTCTACATATCCCCACAACAATCATTTAGTCAGCTAACATATCACACAGCAGCCCAATGCAACAGAGTGCTACTTAAGAACCAGTTGACACCACAAGTAAACTTTAACCTGTTCTTTCAGAGTTCATGTCCTTTACTCTCAAAGACTTGTTAAAATTGATGTTCCTCCCAGTACAGCCAGAAGGTCAAAAATTCTAAGATGGAGGAGAAAGAACCTATTACCTTTCCAGTTTGGCCTTGAGAGCATTTGGGATAATCAAGGATGCACATACCCATTAATAAACTCTTCTGACAGTATAACACCTATAAAATTAAACTTAGTAGAAAGACTCCTTCTTGATTAATGTGATTTATATACTACAGATTAATCAAGGAAAGATTTCCAGTATATTAATTAAACTGCCATCTATCATGTATGCTACTTATCACACGTTGTAACATCAGCCGACTCCCTGGCTGTTATCAGGAGTTTGACGTTTTCTGTAATTGCTTATGAGGTTGTCGGAAGTTTGATTTTGATGAAGTCAGTTCCCAGCACAGAAAAGTACTATTTATCTGCAAAATGTTCTACAACTCCCTTTTTCTTAGTGAACAGAGTAGGTGTATTCTGGATCAGTGTTATCTACATCAAGACCTGTGTTTTCTTTGGGGCATTTCATGACTTTCTGTGCAGAAAGTTTATAGCTGCTCTCATCACACGGATCTCCACTGCTTTTCAAACCAGACAAAGCTTCCAGCTTTCACAGGAATGCCTACATATAATGGAAGTGTTCCCAGGAAATGAGGCAGGCACAGTGACAGCATTAATGTTATTTGTGTGCCATTTTACAAATTGAAGCAAGGGAAATCTGCCTATGTTTCATGTTTGATGAAGATCTATTTTTCCCCATCTTGCAAACTCTTTAACAGTGGAAAATATGGTTTAGTCATGCATAAGAGCATAATATTTAAGACCATAGTTACTTTATTAGCATCAGGGTAGATGTCAGAAAGACAGTTTCAATTAAAGTCTAGTGTATCAGTCAATTGCATCAAAGTTTATCTTTTAACAAAACTATTACCTTTCTATTGGTAACATAATACATGAAATATAATCTCAAAGAATAATTATTATTACCGTTCATTTCTTGAACAGCAAAAAATAGCATTTGATTAATTTTGATTAAGTAACTGGCCTAAGATGACTCTTTCTTGTGTGTACCAGTAGCACATTTTCTCTAACTTTTTTAACTCAAAATTCAGCTGGCTCTGAGTTTTTCCAGCTGTCTAGAGGATAGAACAACTAGAAATAAATTTCTGGTTGGACTAAAGCAAAATAATTTCTTAGAAAGGTTTTTTTTCTGGCTAAAAATATAGCATCCGAGGAACATATCTGGCAATAGCCGAAGTGACTTGTTTTGACATTTCTTAAAGTAAAAAAAAAATTCAAACCATTTCAGTGTGACCTTATCCCTTTAAGTTTCACAAAATTTATATTAAAAGCAATAAAAAAGGTCAGCATTAAAATGAACCATTGAAGAAATTCACAAAATTAAGAATTCCTGCTGACCCAAAGCATTTTGCTGCTTTACAGTTCACAAGTATGTCCTATTCCAGTTTCATGCCTCAACTCATATGCCTGTCCAATAAAACCCTACAAATGGAAGCAGGCTCAGAGGGGATGGGAAAGGGGACATGCCAATGAAGCTCATGTAATAACGTGTGATCAGCGTGACCGATCACACCTTTTGCAAATAAACTGACTTTATCTCAACACAAATGGGACCAGAGCATGGACTTTGTTTTAGGCAAACACCTACCAACAGTGGATCAACTGGTGGTTCCCTGAGTTCATTAAAAGAGCGTGAATGTCTCCCTGAGTTAGACAGGCTATAATGGATGGGTGGGCTGAATACATGATTCAGTCCAACATAGACTATAATAGCTAGACAACTAGCAAAAGCATTTCAAAGAAAACAATGGGCTTGAGCTGGCTTCAACCCATGTATTCCTTCCGGGCAATTGTGGATGCCTAGTATCATGATGGTGAGCATATTACAGAGGCCAATAATGGGAATCACATTGGCACTGTGACTGGACAGTATGTTGCAATTGCTATATTTTGCTAAGCATAACTTACATCGGTCATTTGTATTGTGTTTTCACTGTATTTTGTATTGCTCTTTTAAATCAGAAATCTTGTACATCAAATATCTTCAAAGAAGCAAATTAGATATTAAATATTACACCCTTCACATGTGGAGTATCTAAAAGAACTTGGTCAGGAAGTGTTGGATTCTGACAGCTCAGGATAGGGATTTTTTTTTTCCCCCAGAAGTTACGAAATTTCTCAGTTCTCCAGCCTATCTGTGGGACAAAGTTTAGTATATTTGTGGCTTGAGCGAAACGCACTGTGAACCCCAGGTCTGCCTTTTAGAGAAACTGCTTTATTTGCTTTGTAAAACCCATTAAGAGGTACAAATCCCTACAGTTAGGTTTAGCAGCTTTTGAACACAAACAGATCAATCCCATAAATGAAACTTAGCTTTGGTATGTCACAGATTACAACAAACAGTGTTGAAAACAAATCTGTCACTTCCCTTCCATTGGCACACAGTGTCCTTTTCTCCAGTCTTGCTGGTAGTACATAAGTTTTCTAGGACTTCCTGGTTTGCAACTGACATCACACAGTGAACCCTTTGGCTTTTTAGTTAAGGTCTTACTGTCCCACTATCCCCAAAACCTGGTAGTCTTTGCTTCTTACTACTGTTCCTCTCAGGAGTTTACCACAAGTGACCCCCACCCCAGTGTTCTCAGTGGCTCCAAGGGGCAGACTCTCCCCAGAGTTTCACTCCACCTTTGGACAAGCCAGAAGGCAGCTTTTCTTCCCATTGATCACCCTCTACCTTTTAATAAAACATGGCACACAATACACAGGTAGACTGTGCAAAAATACATCACGCAGTTATACCACCCATATTCTACCTTCTTTCTGCAAGAAAACATCTTGCAGAGTTATTTAGTGATAAAAGGGGATTTTTCATTCCTCCCCATAGGGAACATAGCTTTTCTTTATATGCTGCCTTGTTTATAGCTGGCAGGGATCAGCTTTCCCATGCTTGGGCTAAGCCCCTTTCTTTTCAACTTCAGACAGTGCTTTATTTTCAGAATGTCTTGGTTGAGGTCCTTCTTTTCCCTATGAGCCTTGTTTACTGTTCATCAAAACTCACCCTGTACTCACCTATCCATTTTGCCGCTTCCCATACTGTAGCAACGTGTTCAGACTAACTTGGGACTGACAAATTAAAAAATGTGATTTATCCAGTCATTGGGGTTTGAATCTGCCTAACCCACCTCTCTCACTGTGCTGTGGAGCTCCACCACCTGCCTGCTTCCCTTCTGGAAGCAGTGGGTGTTGTCAGGCATGCTCCACTTGGTGTTCCCCTCCAAAATCCTTGTTATTCATTTTTTCAGCCCTTGACCATCATGCCCCTTTGTTTTTTATTTGGTTGTCTCACCATTAGTAGTCTGGTCTTTGAAGTTTTTCTTTCCCTCTAGGTTTTCCTCATCATGTCAACTACCTTGCCAATTTGGTTAGTGTCCAGTCTTAAAAGGAGAATGACAAAAGGACCCTCTTGAATGTCACAGTGTGCATCTCTTCTGTTTCTATTCTCAGTAAAATAATATAAGCAAACTAAGCATTCTGCCCTGATGAACTCTTAGACAAGAAGAAAACTGAGTGTGTTAGCTTTCTTTCCAATAAATATGATGCTTAGGAATTTTCAAATGCATAACTCATGGCTCCCTACAGGTATGAGATCCTCCACCAAGCCACCTGAACTTATGAAGACAGAGAGAAAGAATTTCCTAGATTTTTAAAGCTATTTTGCAAAGCAAGTTTCAAACTGTGAAGCCAATAACATTTACTGACCTGAGCATAAGATTCAGGAAAATAACTTATAAAATTACAAAATTAAGAATAAATGAATCTGTTTTCAAACATTTTATAATAATCTATTAGTTTGTTCTAGTTAAAACAAACAAACATAAAACCCCCCAACAAACCAAACCTCCAGCTTTTCAGTTGAGAAAATGTTTGCATTTTTTGTGGAATTTTCAATTTAGGAAAGGCTGGAACCCATGCATTTCCACATTCTGGCTAAGCTGTGGTCCAATCATGCAATGCCACTGTGGTAGTATTAAGGAGAAATAAGAAAATGAGAATGGCCTTCAAGTAACAGACTTGAAGTAACACGGGCTGCCAAAGTAAACATGAACAAAGCATACTGATTTGAAATTCATTTATGGTGAGAAAATTGACAAGTACTTTTAATAAACTTAATATCAGTATTATATACGTAGTTTTCAACCCATTAAACATTTTCTTCCCAGAAGTGAATCTCTTGCTTAGTTCTTGAACAACAAACACCTGTATATGACTGCTGTTTCTGTTACTTGCTCTGTTTTTGTAGCCTGAAATGACTTGCTTTTATCTCTCTTCCAAAAATTGACACAAAGAAAAAGCATTCAAAATTCAAGACTGTAGAGTATACTTGTTAGCAGCCATGAAATTGATACAACATATATAAAAAACAGATGATGAGTATCATTTGCCTAAGGAAAATATCATTACTATCTTTTTCTGAGTCTCTCCATCACCACAGTATCAATTAATAGAAAATAGTATTTCAGTGAATCACCTTTTTCAAGTATAAGGGCTGAAAGAATTATTCAGACAGAACAAACAAGTTTCAAACAACATAATGCAAAGAAGCCAAGTAGCTGTCACTCATAAGCAATGGCAGTAGCCATGATCCACTACTGCTCTGTTTTCTTATAAAGCAGCCAAAAGATGTGTCAAGCAGTCAAATGCAGAGGTAAAAAAAACACTCTAAGCAAGGGAAGCAAACAGAATCTGAGGAGAAAAAAAAGCCAAAACAACCAGCTATGATTAAGTAATTCACCTCATAGTCACCTGCTACAATCCTACATCAAACTCAGACTAAATTTAGATATCCGAGAAAAAGAAGGAAAACCTGTACGGTGGTTGGTTACTGCAAAAAGGTGATGAGGAGAATCCTTACTATATTTTTAGGTCCTCATCTTGCCTGTTTCCTATATACAAACCCTCACTGCATAATGCAACGAGATCTCTGTTGTGCAATTTTAAACTTATCTGTCCTGTTCCAATTTTTCTCAGCATATTTATAAAACAAAATGACAGAAGTGAGTAGTAGAAGTCATCCAGGTGGTTTTAAAAAGTTTTGGCCCTGCAGCTCTCACACATGATAAACCGACAGTAAGACGCAAATGCTATCTAGGTGCTAATTCCACTTATAAAGAACACTTCAGCAGAAAGTAACTTCAGCACCCATTCTCTCTCTTTAATATAATACTAAAACAATAGAATCCCTCTGAGAAAGGTGGGATCTTGTTTGTAGGCCTAGGTGGAAGTGTTCCAGGAGATGCCTCTGAGGCTTCTCTCTCAGGCAAAATTGAGTAGTTAGGAGACATTTGTCATTAGCTTGGTCAGCAAACAGGTACCCTACTCCAACAGAGGCAGCAGTAGAGAAGAAAGTTTCTTCAGAATTTCCAGTCCTATCCTCCAATATAAGGCAGGCTTGAAAGTCTTGAAACTTTTCTGTATAATTAGTGAAAAAATTGTCTTGTATCCATCCTTTAGATGGATACAATAGGTCACACAGTCTAACACGTAATATCAGTGTAATTGAAAATTGCATACTTAATTTCCTGACTGAATGATGAGAGGCATAGATTAGAACAAGAACTTTATGCTTTGAGCGTGAAATTTGCTATGCCAGAAGTAAAATCAGAAATGAAAAGCGATCATTTAAGAGAGGTTTTGCAAGACTAAAACCCATAGCTAAAAAAAAATTAAATTTTTAAAAATATAGCTTTTAATAAGAGAATACAATTCTTTCTAGTCCTGTTCAATGGAAGTGCCATTTAAAAGGTTGCATCTTTACAAAAAGAAAATATTGACTATATCTAAACTGCACCCAGATTCCCACTGAACAAAAATCTGACATACAAGCATGAAGTTTAGACACGGCCATAAAGATGAAACATCAGTGGCTCAAAGAAAGATAGAGACACAGTAAAGTAAAAACAGGGGACAGTATGTGTCATACACTGATTATTTAGTGCCTTATATAACACTCAAAATTTAGAAAATTTTCTGAAAACTCTCATTACTGAAATGTCTATCTCAGGATCAAAATGAAGTCAGTTATTAATCAAAACCTTTCCAAGGCAAACCACCTTTAAAGACCAATTGAAAACTAGTATCAGATAAGCTCAAAGTGACCAGGCCTAAGCCAGCCTGCCAAAGAAGAAAACCTTCAGATACTGACCACTGAGTAGCATGAGGAATCTGCTGCTGTCAACAAGATGTTCTGACAAGCAATGAGGTCATGGCATTAAAAGACAGCTCTCACCTAGTGAGGCCAGAAGCCATGCAATTACTTCTGACAGCTACTTCTCAGTAATTGTCACAGACGTGGTTAGGAAAAAAAAAGTTTCCTAATAAGAGTAAGGTCTTCAAAAAAGTTCAGTAGTAGGTGTTGAGCCATTCCCCAGCTCATTTGATGTCCCTCTCATTTTATGATATTCCAAACATTCTCTGAAGTCTATTTAATCTGTAGGGATTTTCAAAAAGGCAGACACGTTACTGAAGTAAAAGCTTTTTTCAGAGTTGTATCTGCTTTCATTGTTAGCAGCTGAGAAATTGTTACCTTCTGGTTAGTGGTAGCTGCTGGTGTTAATTCACACAGGTGTCAATAAGTGATGCTTTTCAGTGGTGCTTGAGCAGAGTTCTATTATGAATGCTCCTAATAACCTGAAAGAAATACTCAAACAGTGCAAAAATGGCAAGAGATATAAGTCAAATAAAGGAATACATTAATAAATGGTGAAGTTTGAGTTTTCAAAAGGAAATTGCTGAAAGAGTTACTACATTACATCCAGTTCCCCTGGTTTTGCAGTGCATAGATCAGTCTACTGCATACAGGTACCAGATCAACCATAAATGGATGAACAAGAAACTTCAGGGACAGTGGAAGAAAGAGAGAGAAAATGGGATTCTGGGAAGAGAACATCATAGTATCTTCTGAAGTAGAAGTAATGAAGAACAATTGCATAAAATACAGAGGCAGTCTACCTCACTTGAAGGAGAATGTTTTTTCTACGAAGAGTGAGAAGAAATTGAGGTAACATGTAAGAAAGCAATATTGTGGTTGGAAGCTAGTCTGCACTGATTTTTTGGCATTACACAAAAACAAAAAGGAAATTCAGAGGTGGGGACAGATACCAGGAACATTTAGTACAGCAGAAGTACAGACTGGAGAAATTCTACAAAAATGAGTGACAACACCACAACCAGTCTGTGCACTTGGAATATTTATAGAATCAAATGGAACAGTAAAAGCATTTCTGAAACAAGCAGGAAATGCAGCTTGAAGCACAGTAGCAACATAGTGAACAGGAGAGACAAAAAGGTCAATGTGTCAAAAGTCCCTTTGTCATTCGAGTTCTATAGCTTGCTGGCAGAAATACAAACCAAGACCTTTCAGAGGGGAAACGAATCAGCAGGATAGCTAGCACGCAGTGAAGAGGAAGAGGCCAGTGAGCTGAGACGCTTATGAAGGCTGAGGTACTACAGGCTTTGGAAGAGACTGTCAGATAGTAAAGGAAGAATGGTATCTTTAAGAAGGTTGTCAGCATGCAACCTAAGGGGGTACATGGATCAAATTCTTCAGATAGTAGCACAAATTGAATAGGATCAAAACCCACTTTAAGTAACCCAACATTCAGTATGGGCAGTTACCTAGAGCACTTTTGCCATTTTTCACATCTTCATTTAACTTAGTGGCTCATGCCTTAAGCAAGCTGCCTTGTCATTAGCACAGAATGAGGCACTACAGAGGAGACCTCACTGACTCACTTCACTTCAAAATGAAGAAGCATCCAACAATTTACATATGTTGAGAATAGTGTAAACTTTTGAAAGTTTTCTTGGGCTAGAGCCCAGTGGGAAGTAAATCCACGGGAAATGTAAATAGGATGGTTTATTCAAGTCAATTGCTAATCGAAAGGTCTCCTGACAGTGAATTGTGCCTATATGCTATCAGAAAGCTGAAGACAGGCAATTCCAAAACCTAAATGCAAGCCTAGATTTATACTTGAAAGATAGGGGCAGAACTTTTTATGAATATCATAGCTTTGTTATCTTCTTTATTTCCTTTAAGCCAATACTGAATATTGTTTTTCAGAAGCATGCCTTAATCTTTGCAAGAGTGTTCACTGTTCCCAAGCATAAGACAGCAATCATCTTCTGAGCAGCATAGGAAGTTCCTAATTCTGCAAAACAGGTATCATAACACTAATAACTGATTTAACAAAAAAAAAAACCAACAACAAATTACCCTAGTTTTTAACTTCAAGTGTAGCAATTAACCTACACTAAAAAGTATTTTATCTTATTCTATATTTGATAGGTAAGTTCTTCACAATAGAAACAGTCAAGGCATTCCACGCAAAAAAGACAAAATGACAGCTCAGTGATTTATAGAGTACTTAGCTTATCACTTGTTTGACAGATTAAACTGTGATACTATGGGGAAACAACTGCCCAGAGCTCTCGAGCAATCATCATAACAAAAATAACATTCCTGTCTCTTTTAGGGCCTGAGAGTTGTAAAAAGAGATTTTAAATCTTCAAATTATGACTTGATGGGGAGTGAAAAATAGTGTGTAGTATTGTATTTTATTATTTTGTCTAGTCATAATGGTAGTTTTTACAATGCTGCCACCCTGAAACCAAGAAGCTGTGCTCTGAAGTTTAGTTTAACTACCTGAAAGACTGGAGGACTCAAATTAGTTCTTTATTATGCATCATCTGTTCCAACATTTATGTTCATGAACATGTCCAAATCAGCAAATGTATTACTTCAGAGAATGAAATATCTTGTTCTTACATACCCATTTCATATTCACACACACACATACTGTAATGCTACAGTACTACAATGAGATCTCAGACTCCTTGTCAGGGCACTGAATGACCCACTGGGCCTTATTTGTCATGACCATCCCCTTTTGGGAGCTTCACCTACACTCAACTGCTGTCACACAACACTATGGGGACAGGCAGATTGCTTAGGGATCCTTGGTAAAAGAATAACACGACAAAGCAGTTATTATGATCAAAACTTTCTTTTAACCTACACCCTCTGCAGATTGGGTCATTTTACAAAACTTACATCAGAGACCCTCTGCAGATCAGCTAATTTTAACTAACATCCAAACCCCACTACAGATCAGGTCATTTTTACACAAGAAGCATAACTTGAGCTCAAACTACACATATAAAACTCAGTCCTCAGAAGCAGCAACCAATAAGGGCATCCCTGACCACCAGGAGATCATGTCCCTGCTATCCCACAGCTCCAGCCCACATCTGACCAGGACTTGCTGCTGCCCATTTTATTGGCAGGGTGCCACATGGTCTTATGCTTCCCTGTTCTGCAAGATGTGTCATTCTGATTGTCCCAGGCACCCTGCCCCTCTTTAAAGGATAAGTGTGTATGTGGCCAATGGCTGTCCACCCCACAAGATGATGCATCAGTGGCTAGGAGTAGAGGAGCTGGTCACAGCTGCCAATTGCTCCAGAACCTTTGTTTCAGCTCAAGCCTAGGCTCCCAGCCATTGCCAAAGTTCACTGTTGGGAGCAGCAGGAGCTGCTCCAAGAGGGTGGACAAGCCAGAAGCCAAGGGTGATCCTGCTGCAGGTAGGGCAGTACCCTCACTAACCAGGCACAGTCCTATAGCACCCAAGGAGGGCCAGGATGGTGATGGGATCCATCAACCATCAGGTGATCATAAGACAGGGTGAACTCATGCCTTGGGTTTGAGGTTAATCTAGGAAGATGAATAAAGAAATAAGGATCAGGAGAGGACAGGGCTGAGACAGACATGCAGTGTAGGGCCAAGGTCCATCTGGGAGACAAAGACCTGTAACATAGGTCTTTTCATCCAGGACACAGGGCCAGAAGCAGCTGTAAAACACAGCTCAAGCCAAGACTGAAGGCCCAGGCCTGATCTTAAATAGACCCTCTGGATCAATGGTCAGAGGGTCTATCAGTGGAGTCCCCAGGTGATGCCCAGGTACATTCAGTATCGTGACTACTTCTTCGACATCAGATGTACCCAAAAAACACAGTGCTGGTTAGAAGTTATACAAAACAGCTGTGATGCAGAAAGTTACTTTCACTACTGCTTTCTGCTGTTACAACTACTTCTTGCTGAAAAACAAGGACATACTTTGCATTTCATTTTAATTTAATTCATGGAATTAAAAAAAAGCCATCTTAAAACTCCCTATGTGAATAACAGAATAATATCATTCACTTCCCTGAGATCATATACTCAGTGGATGGGACTTGGAAGGGGATAGAACTGATCTATGTTCAATGGTTGTTAACTATTCTATCTGTGCCTTTAATGCATTAAAACAGCTGTTTTCATAGATGGTGTTAGGAAAAAAAAATACCTGTGTGTCTATGTTTTGTATTGCTTCCTTTAGTAAGCTAGATGAACAAGCTTACTAAAGATATTCCAATACTTTTCTTCTTTTTTCCTCAGGGAACAGCAACATGTCAGGAAAAATAACCTCTTTGAATGAAACCCCATGTTTATTACCCTGATGTGCACACACTTTTTATAATCCCTCCCCCACCCTTTTTGCTTTTACTTCCTATAGACTCTGTGCTTTTAAACATGTAGTAATAGCACTGGCGATTGTGATTCGTGCTTTGTACAACACATTTAATTCTCCAGTTGTTTGTTACAAATACAGTGCAGGTGGCACGTCATAAATTCAAAGACAATTTTCATATAAAAATAGAAAAGCCATACAGCTGTCATTTTCAAGAACAAGACAACAGTTTGATGCAGGTGTAATCATATCTCCCAAGCCAATTTATAAAGCATTTGTTTTCAGATTGTAAAAATTCACTCGATTCATGATCAAAAAGTAATGATGCTAAGGACCATTTATCAGAGGACAAAAACAGTATCATAAAAGGTGGCTTTCTGTACTTGTCCTCATAGACGTCTCCCTCAGATTAACACCCTATAAATGTTTTTATTAAAATTCCTTCTACAAATATTCTAAGCCTTTTTCAAGTAAGAGAAAAAGTTACTTTTGGAAAATCTTTTATTAAATGTGTGTCTTGTGCTCGTCTAATGGGTTCTTTGCAAGTGTTTCAAATTTTCTGTCTTCCTTAAAAGAAAAACAATGATACCAGGTGCTTTGGAGCATTACAATTTTTGTTTGTCCATTCTTTTACTAGCAAAAGGGACCAGGATAACCAAGAAATCCTGACAATTAAAAATAGGTATTAAAGTATGAGCAAGTAAGGGTAGATAAAAGTGACATCTTTAGCATCATGTGCTAAAATAATAATACATCATTATATTATGCATATTTATAATCATGAATTAGAAATTCCTGGGTGATTGACAAGCACTTGCATTTTAGTGGCATCAAAAGTTTCACAAAATAATCTCTTTTCTAACATACATATTTTGGAGCATTCTTTTGCTATTTTTAAAAAGAAGGATATATTGTTAATGAAAAGGAAAGCATAGGAAAATGACCCTGGCTGTAGCCCTTATTGTTCTTTTTTTCCATTCTGTTGTGTTTGTGTACAAAAGGTATACATTTCTCACTTACTTGGTACATCTTTCTGGCTACATTTCAAGCAAGACATTTTCCTATGTATATTTTTATTGAGATTTTATTCAAACATTACTCTTCACCACTTTATGTCAACTTTATGTACAGATTTATTTGCATAAAGGTAGTGTCCATAGAACGACAAAGCAAATTTAAGAGCAGTGTGAAATAAGCTTTTTGGGCAGGACACAATTTAACTGTGTTATCTCCTCGGATGGCAACTTTAAAATTCTTGCACAATATTTTACGGAGCTAGGAGACAGATTGGTCAGCATAAGTTTTCAGTGTTAGTATTTAATGCAGACCAGTTGTACTCTACTGATGGGTAGGATGGAGTTAATTGACTTCATGGCAGTCCACATGGTGCTGAGTTTTAGACCGATGATCAAAACAGTGCTAACTGTGATAACACGCTGATATTTTAGCTATTGCTGAGCAGTGCTTGCACGGCACCAAGGTCGCCTCCATTTCCCACCCTAGTAGGCTGGTGGTGAGCCTGATTTTGGGACAGGTCACAGCCAGGACAGGTGACCCAAATGAACCAAAGAGATATTCCATACTGTACAACTTCATACTCAGCAACAAAATTGAGGCGGGAGTTTTTCCAGAGGAACCATTGCTTGGGGACAAACTGGGCATTGGTCTGCTGGTGGTGAGTGACTGCTCTAGCACCACTTGTTTATTTTTCTTTTTCCTTCAATCATTAAACTGTTTTTATCTTGACCCATGGGTTTTTTCTTTCTTTTGCCATTCCCATTCTCTCCCCCATCCTGCTGTGAGGGTGTGAGCAAGCAATTTGGTGTGGGCTTACTTGCCAGCTGGGATCAATCCACCACACATAGAAAAAAAAACCTTGCATAAATGAAGTTTTCATGTCATGGTGATGTGATCTGCTGATGTAATCACCTTCAACTATTTCAGATCCTTTTTACTCATTTAGTGATTTTAAGGTAATTCTTGCTTTTTTTAAAGTATGTTTTAACGCACCATTTTAGCTTTTCTTTAAGGATTATTTTAAAAGTACTCACTATATCAAAGATTACTGTGGATGTTAAACTTGCAAACCACTTGTCTCCTCTTCAGATTCATACCTCTGTCTTTTATTGGAATTAAATGAATATTTATTGAATCAATTAAACAATTTCAGGAAAAGAGATGTTGTTCCTCAGAAGCCATTAAGAAAGAGACAAGGCTTTCTCAAATAGATATGAAAGATTCTAAGAATGTTTTAAGGTCGTATTGTAAATTAAAATAGACTCATTTTATAAAAGTAATATAGCAGTTTATATTAGTTGAAAATAGACTTTTTCACTCTAGGTAGATGCCCAGTGAAACTAAAGGCAGGCTAATGAGAAAGAAGAATTAAAACTTCCTGCTACACTAAAAGTCAGTGAAACTTACAAATAGATGAAAAAACCTGTACTAGTGCATGTGCATCTATCAGTAGTTTATACATTTGTAAACTGCCTGATGTAAACTGTTAGATGACTAAAGACGTCCTGAAGAAGTGAAAAAATAACAGCTGAATTCGTCTCCAGCTAAGACAGAAAACTGTACGTTTTCCTCCTTTCCTGAAATTAGGTGAAAGTGAGATCATAAAAACTTCTTGAATTGAGCTAGCAGCACACTCTACTCACTTCAGCTGAACTTCAGAAGTACTTACACAGGCTCACAGCTCTTTTCAACTTGTTTCTTGAAACAGACAGTGAAGAATTCATAGAGAGGTGTCAAAGAGCAGAACTTCTAGTTCAGATTATAACAACTCAACATCTCAGGAATATGAATTGTAAAGTACAGCCTAGGAACTAAATTAAAAATCTCTCCCTGTAAAAGAAATAACAAAAGGATTCATCAAGATGGTGCTTGCCCAGAGTTCCCTTCAGGTATTGACTTTAATAGGCAAACATACCTGACCTCTGTTGCTCTTGCTGCCACCACCGAATAATGACAGTAGCAGGGCCAGACTAGTAGTAGCCCAGAGAGTGGAAAGATGAAAGTAGAAGGGTTTCCCACATTCAAAAATATTTTGCTATGGTAATGCACACAATATTTTGAGAAGTTGTTAAGATCTATTTCACCTTCCCATGCTGAAGCAGCATCAGGGATATTTAACTGGGTTTTTGACCTATCAGGTTGTAAACCTCTGGTGACTTGTTTGTAGGCGACACCTTCTTATGCTTGCTGGTCTTGTAATGTTGTTTTATTAATAGACAAACTAAATCTCCTTTATTACAAATTAAGCCAATTATGATTTATCTCCTGTCAGACAAGAGAAACCTGTTACTGTCATTTGTAATCATTTTGCACAATGGAAAGGTTCATATTACACCTCGGTTGTCTCTGCCCTAATCAGGCCCAGTTATTTAATCTTGGTGGGGAACTTTAAAACATCTGTGTCCTCTCTTCAGTTACCTGGATTCTGCATGGCACTGTTCAAGTTGTGAACTTGTAGCCTAGGATATGAAATTTAGCATCTTGAAAATTGCTTTTGACAGCCCAATGCAAAGTGAGAGCAGGCAGTCACCTTGCTGGATTTTTTTCCTATGTTTAACTGGTGAAATGAAAGAAATAAAAATATAATCTAAAATGTGGTTAAATTTAAAATAGATGTAAAATTCAAAAGTCATTTCTTAAGGAAATAACAGTAAGTGCATAATTTCAGCAATGTCAAAATATTATTTAGCAGATGCATTTAACATTAAAACTGAGTAATATTTTTATTAGAATGACACAAGAATAAAAAAAATACCCATGCCAGTTAGAATCTTTTTAAGTTTTTTCCTTTGTTTTACATGCTGACAAATACTGACAAAACAGCATTTTGCAGAAAAATCATTGCACTGATTTCTTTCAACCATTTTAACATGATTGTGACAGATTGCACAATATAAAAAGCAATTCTATCAGCAAAACAAACTTTACACATTATGCCTACTATTTCCCCCCTTCTAAAGTATCTGTCACTGCTTTTAAAGGTCACATATTTCATGTGTCAGTGTGTGTGTGAAAAATAACTCCTCTTAACTTGAGAGATTAGCAAGGATGCCATACCAGCTTTGTTGTGCATTGGATAATTTCATTTATTATTCTTAGTATGGCATAGAGCCTGGAATTCATTTTTGTGTAATGAAAGACTTCCATGTGTACAATGTTTATACTGCAATAATGGAAACAAAACAAACAGATTAATTAAATGAATGAAGTCTGATGTTTTGTGTCCACACTGTGGTGTTTAGCTGCCTGCCAGGTTAAACCACAACAAATATCTTCCTCCTCTTTCCTATAGTAATACTGTGAAGCAAATATGGTATGATAAAAGATCACACACTGTTTCTAATATTGTGAGAAAAATGCCTGTGCCCACTGCCAAGCATTTCAGAATTCATTCAGTCCTTGTATTATACGCTGTTGTGGTTTAACCCCAGACAGCAACTGAGCACCACACAACCGCTCGCTCACTACCCCCCCCAAGTGGGATGGGAGAGAGAATCGGAAGGGTAAAAGTGAGAAAACTCATGGGTTGAGATAAAGACAGCTTAATAGGGAAAGCAAAAGCTGCACATACAAGCAAAGTAAAGCAAGGAATTAATTCACTGCTTCCTACAGGCAGGCACGTGCTCAGCCATCCCCAGGAAAGCAGGGCTCCATCACGCGTAATCATTACTTGGCAAGACAAACACCATCACTCCAAATGTCTCCCCCTTCTTTTTTCTTCCCCCAGCTTTATAAGCTGAGCACGAGGTCATATGGTCTGGAATACACCTTAGGTCAGTTGGTGTCACTGTCCCAGCTGTGCCCTCTCCCAGCTTCTTGTGTACCCCTCAGCCTACCCGCTGGTGGGGTGGTGTGAGAAGCACATTTGACTGGAAAGACAGAAGATAAAGGGTCTGGTGTCCTCCTAAGGGTGTTAAGAAAGCTACCTTTCTGCTGCTGGTCCAGAACAGACTAGGTACCACAGCCTACTTTTTTTCCTTTTGTATGTCAGGTGCTATCAAAGTTGATTGTTGTAATTTTTTCAGTAAAGAAGGTTTTTGCATTTGTTTATGTAAGTTTGCCCAAACTGCTTCAATAGTTTTTCTCAAAATTCAATATAAAGAAATCAGGTAAAGTGTCAAACAATTATTCTTTAGTAGAGTGGTATCTTTGGTATCTTGCAGTTTATTTCTCAACTCTAGATGTGTTTCCTCATCCACTCCCCTCCCCTCTAAACTTTTACTCTTTTGATGTTCCCATGGTTAGGTCCTCAAGGCTCTTCACTGACAAATCAGAAATGTGAAGATCATGTATGAATCTTAAAACAGATTACCACTTATGATAAAAAGTCAGTTTATGTGGATATGAAGTTGTAGATTATAAGCTTTAAGGGTCTTGCTTATTTGAACCTGTGGTGGGTTGACCTTAGGCAGCTGCCAGATGCCCACCCAGCCACTCTCTCACTCCTCTTCCTCAACAGGGGGAGAAAATAAGGTAAAAAAGCTCATGGGTCAAGATAGAGACAGGGAGGTCCCTTATCAGTTACCATCATGGGCAAAACAGACCCCACTGCTGCTGCTGCAGCTGCTGCTAGCACATGGGCACCTGCACCCTGTACAGAAACTATGAAACAAGGTGCCTGCTGCAGATCAAAAGATACAGTTTCAGAAAGCCATGGCATTTAAAAATTGACTATTTTAATCGTTTCATTAGCTTGATCTCTTAAAATTTCATTTAATTTGCTTCATCTACCTGCTATTAAAATCCACTCAGTATGGTCATACCTCATAAAAAGCCCACCATTGGGAAAATGTTCAGTGCATTCTGGAATTCAAAAGGAAGAAGTGAGGCCAACCAGCTTTCAATGTCTATTTTTAAATAATCTGTCTCTCCTAGCCTGGAGAATTTAGTGTCAGTCTAAGATGCATTACCTTCTTTTTCTACCTTGGTAAATTCACCGTGATTATAGTTACAGGCCTTGGCAGGGAAGACAGAGAGTTTCATGAGCATTTTTTTTTATAAGCAAAGAGGTCAGAATGTCCTCAGATTGAACTCAGTCAATACAAACTCATTGCCTAGAATATAGCAGTGCAGTGCAGCTTTCATCTCTGATGCATTCCTTTGCTAGTTTAATTTTTCCTTGAACTTAATTTGGCTGGATCCTTCAAAATGTTTTCTGTCTAGTTCTCAGTCTGAACTGGTATTTCTTTTTAATCTGAAAAATACAGAGGAGCAGGATGAACCTGTAAAAAATATTCTAGACCTGTAGGATTTGGGGGTTGATATTGACATGTTAGGTGAGGGACATTTTAGTAGAACTTGGCTTGACCTAATCAGAGAAGAGGTTTACCTGGAAGAATTACTTGTCTTCACTCTGTTCCTTTACCTTCCTGTAATATTGCTACAGTACAATCAGGGGAAGTAGGTTATAAACATGTTTACTGGCATGCAGCTGCCACAGAAGCATGGACTTCCTTCTGACAGTGAAACTATAGCTCTCAGAGTAGAAACCTTTCAATGCAACTATGGCCAGAAGAACCTTACTGGCAAAATTTGATACGTATTTGTTATTCTTGTCCTCGGCAGAGAACATTGAAAGACGACCTCTCCTGCAAGAGCTAGGCACTATTTCTTATCCCAAATGATCAGGAGGACACTAAGAAAATGTGATTTCCCCCCCCCCCCCCTTATTATTTCCTTTACAAAAACAGAATTAGTTTCAATGTCATTTTTGTAAGCATAGCTTTTGCTTATAGCAGATTGCTCTTGAATAACTCACACAGATTGTCCTCAGCAGTCTGACATAAGTTTAATCTCCAGTTTTACTCAGCTGCTTCTACCACCAAATGAGAGCTAAGTGTAGATTTATGTGAATGTAACAAGTCATTATTGCTTTCCTCTTAGCCATCTCTAATTTTTGCTTTATGGATAGTCAGTTTGTCTTCTGTCATCAGAATAGCTGTCTCATTATCTTATGTTTATTTTACTGTCCATGATAGAAATTCTTACATTAATTTTTAAAATATATAAAGACATTTTACCTTCACCTTGTAAAACTTCTCACACATTTTAGTTACAGAGGTCTAATAGCATTTTACTTTGAACCACATGTAGATGGAAAACACAAGACCCCTTCATCTTATTTTTATACCATCCCTCACTGAAGCTGCATTTGCTTTTATTTTACAGATCCCTTTTATTTATGTGTTATGTCAAGCTGGAACACGTGTTTGTATTTCTGTGCTTTAGGTCCGCCTGAAGGAAGCTGATGTTTTGTGTTAGCCTCCTTTCCCTTCAGCTCTTCCCACCCTCCTACAACCCACGCAGCCACCCTGCAATGCTGAGGCAGAGCCCTGCGCTGTCATGGTTGCCTGCCTTTCCAAGAAAGGACCTTGTTTACAATCACTTAATTGCAATGCGGAATTTGAATATAGCCTTGAAGGGTGACCTCTGTTAGACAAGGCCTGCTTGAGTATGTTTTTGGTTGTGCTGGCACATACTAAGAAATAATAAAATTTTGCAATATTCTTTAGCTCAAAATATTGGTGAGGGATGTGAAAAGCCTACTTACAGTACAGTTAAACTATATAATTCCCTGGCAAAAAAAAATCTGCTTTATATTTGTTGTATGTCACTAAAAGGAGATAAAAGGAGGGAATCTTCCACCTTGAATTTTGTTATACTGTCAGGAGTTGTAGCAGGGCACTGTAATCAGTGAATGTTCAGACTGTTATAATCACTGTAGCCTTAAAAATGTGTTTTGCAGCAGTGAGGGGTTGAATTTGTAAGGGATGGATGTCACAGGCAGGGACTAAAAGCTTGGCCTGGGGTGGGGGGCATGCATGCCGAACAAACCTCCCTGTGCCAGTGGAGGCACAAACCTCTGCCAGCCAGCCCTGAGGCTCCAGCACTGCTGTCGGAGATGCCCTGCCAGGGCCCTTGGACGCTGCCCAACCAGAGAAGGGGACATGTATTTCCAGGGAGGAGCTGAAGCTCCTCGGGGAGCTGCAGTCAGGAGCCGTCACCCTGCTGATGTGGGGTCGGTGGAAGAAGGAGAACGGTGGAAGCTGGGTGCTAGGGAGAGCAGCAGCAGAGGTTACGCAGCCCAGCCTGCCTCCCCACGCTGCTGGTCGCCTCCTGGGAGCAATTTTAACAGTGTTCCCTGCCGTGAAAACAAGGGAAATTCAGACTGGGGAGAGGAAAGGCTAAGTTTTTCTCTAATTGTGTTCTTGTTTTCCTTGGGAAGTTTGTGTTGGCTAGCAGCGCTGAAGTAAAATTCCCTCACATTAGGCTGTTTTGCCCATGACAAGTGCTTAGGGAGTGCTTTTCTGAAGGCAAACAAGCATATCTGGGCAAGAGTCTGATGCTCAGGAAATTAGATTGTGCCATCCCTAAAATGCTTCTATAGTCACTCCAAAATGTTCTGCATGCTTTAGATGCATTTATGGTCCTGTTAGTGTTTATAGATCCTGATTAGAGCTCATCCTGAGTATTGTACGTTACAGCAGATTCCGAATGCAAGGATGTTGTTATATGTCAGACTCTTAAGGAAGGGCTTAGATTCAAATGAGGTTTGCCTAGGTCTATTGTGCATTTCTGCTGGTCATGTCATCCTCCAAGAGATGTAGCAGGAGATTTTAATACCTTCTGTTGCAAACATTGAAATATCTTTTCTAGTTTACCTATACCATGTAACAATTTGTTCTGAGAGTCACTTTGATAAATATAAGGTCTGACAATACTAGTGTTGTCTAGAGAAACTGCATTTGTTTCTAATAGACCTTTTTACCTAGAAGTTTAGGGCACCTGTTCACTCGTTTAATATATATATATATATATACATATATCTCCACTTTTCATTAACATTCTTATTTTTTGATTGACAAGGCTTGGCTTTTTTTTTTTTTTTCCTTGTTCTTCTATATGAGGCCAATAAGGCTATTGAGCTGTTAGTAATCATAAACCTGTGCTGAACTAAATCATTCATCTCAAAAGGCTTGTTCTGGTAGTGACCTAACAAGTGTGTGGCTGTCATGAGGCCATGACAAGGAATAATGGTGAAGAAGTCTGGGAGGAATGTCTTCTAAAGAAATTTTAGCTACTTATTAGTCAGCCTGTGCTGCTTTTCAACTCCTTTGCTTTCTCAGTTTTTTTTCTTCTTAGAACTCCCCTAATCATTTGACATAAGTTTTTAAGATCAATAATTGCTTAACTGTGGAAATGGTGAGGTGCTTTAAAAAAACCCCAACCAAACAACAAAACTGCTGAATTTTAAATGGGGGGGGGGGGGGGGGGGGGAGAAGGGGGGAAATGGCACAAAGACCTGTCATCCTAAGACAGAGACACTATTTACTGAGAGACTGAAAGTACTGTCTGCCAACGAGGCTGCTGAAGTAAAAGCAAGTCTATGTAGTCCAATATACTTTTAGTGGACTTCCACTGACGGGCCAAGCTTTGGCATAGTGAAGAAGACTCAAAGCTTTCAAGGATACACAAGCTGTGATATTCCTCAGAAATGTAAGAAAGCTATATGAGTGATTCTGTCCAATTCATATATATTTTGTCTTTATGCATGTTCTGCCACACACTGTCAAAAAATTTATCCTCCTTTTTTGAAAATTCTGCTAAGCCAAAATATATTATGAGAAATAAAAAATATTCTATCAAAATTATATTCTCCTAAATTTTATTTATCACTCACAGGAAAAAAACCCCTCTAGTACACATTCTTCTATAGTTCATGTGTATCCGACAAGCATATATAAAAAATAACACCAAAACTGTGTAAAATAGATTTTAACTGGTGCTTTACTGATCTTCCTTAGATCATGGATACTGGGTAACTAGCTCATGGTGAAGTCTGTGCTAGTGCTTCTTACTGTGAAATCACAAAATGTACCCATAGTGCAATCATACTCTTATTTTGCTACCAGAGGGAATGTTTTTTTTCTTGTGTCCTGACAGAAAATTAAAGTTTTTGGTATAAGATGGGTTATCAGAACACTATCTGAAAATTTAGAACTTCCTTTCAAATTCTAATGCTTTTCTTTTTATTCTGATTTAACAGCACATTTAGGCTGGAATGGACATTACTGCAAGAAACATACAGATTTATCAGATGCTCTCTGTTTGAAATTGGAAGTACGACACTGTAAAATGCTGAACTTGTAAATATAATGTAAGTATTTAGGTTTTTAATAGCCCAAATGAGTAATTGGTACTCTAACTATCGCATAGGAACTAGGGCTATAAGGAGGAGGTGATCATTGACAAAAATATTTGTGGATAAATATCTTGCATTTAAATTTAATTATACAGTGGTATCTTTAGCAAATAAAAAAATTAAGTTACAGAATGAGGAGAATTTATATCTTTCCACAGGAGAAGCAAAGGCAATACACCTTGATTTGAAGGAAATTTAGTACTTGGCAATGTACAATTACTAGCATGTAACAGCATAATTCTTACTCTAGGTGTTATAGGGCAATGATATTTTCCCAAACATTAGTTCATTAAGTCATTGCCATGACATTCAAAGATTCTTATCTAAAAAAGCATTAATACATATGGAAAGTGCCAATATAAAACCAAGAGCAAACATTTAATTTAGGGGGTTTTATTCAGTTATAGAACACCATTTTGCTGGAATTTTAGTACTATGATAATGGAAAACATTTCAAAGCTAACTTGTCTTAATTCTAACAATCTTCTCTCTCTCCTCTGTTTCCATTCCTCTCCTCAGTATATTTTGTCTCCCATTTAAAGCAGCCATATGCTAAAATTAGTGATTATATTACTTAATTATGCAGCATTTGAATATATTTTTATCGTTATGCTGTCTGCCATTAAATATTATGTTTGTGGATAATGGCATATTTTTTCTTATGTGTTGACAGCTCATTTTGTCAGATTTATTGTGCAATAACTCAGTATCTTACTGATAATGTATCTCTACTACTGTGATTAATAATTCTCATAGAAAGCTGTTCACAGAAACATAGGAAAATGCCAGTGTTCATAATAGCAAACTCTTAGTTACAGAAGCATCCTAATTATATTTAGTTTCATTAAGCTAACCATGAATAAATTACATATTCAGGGTGTATCAGAGTTCAAGTATGGTATGAAATTGATTTTATATTCTAGCACAATGTGCTAGACTAAACACTTACAAAGTTCATGCACAGAACTGTTCCTCTGAAAGAAGCAGCAGAAAAACACAAATGTCTTTGTGGGAGTTCACCTGCAAATTTGTCCATCTGCAACATAAATAAGTCCTTTGATAAAACTCCCTTTCTTTCACTGAATAAAAAATACCCTATGTCTCATATGTAGTTATGTGTCTCTTCCCACTACATGCTCAAGCACTTCTAAAATTTTTGATGCATTTAAAATGACAGCACATCAGTGTAGTGGGGAAATACTGTAATATTTTTTTTTCCTCTTTTTTTTTTTTTTTTTTTTTAATAAGTAGGAAAGAAAGCCTGTAGAAGTGAAGGATCCCTGGGCTACAGCAACATCTGAGTCTTAGGTACCATCATCCAGGATGGAAACCCTGAAGCATGTATTAACATAGAAATAGATGTCTCAGCATGGATTTCACAGGAAGCAAGAGGCAGCTCGTATTCCAACATTCCCTAAGTAATCATCATTCAGTTGTCTGTAGTTAGTTAATACAGAAATTCTGAAGAGTTAACAGGATTCATCTTAAATTTTTCATCTCTCGTGCCTCACTAGATGCCATGGGGATATATCTGCCATGTGGGATACATGGCCTAGGAATTGTCTGCTATTTTAATTTCTTTCAAAGAACACACCTGGGCTCATCCTTCTTCAAATATGACAAGGGAAGTTTTCCCTCCCTTTTTTTAATAGTGTATCGGTCAGACACCAGGCCAGATGGTAGGAGATCCAGGTTTAATATCCTGACTGCCTAAGGAACTTCAAACACATTCTGTTATTTCCCAGGAAAGACACTTACCTTACAAACTGTTCAGCCCTGCTGAGGCCATGTAACTGGGCAGAAGAGAATGAAGTATTAATTAGACCAGAGAGATATAAAAATGTTCACGGTGCTCTGGAGTTCTGTTTTGGGCATGCAAAATGAATCCATGGTATGAATGCACAGAAAGACTTGCATGCAGCTTTCTATTGTGTGAAGTAACAATCCTATACACAATCAGAAATGACATTCCGCTCAATATATGAGATAATGACAGGACTTTGTTGCTATACAAGAAGACCTATGCATGGCTTCACCAAAAGTAAGTCCTGCCTGATGAACCTAGTGGCTTTCTATGATGGTGTGACAGCATCAGTGGACAAGGGAAAACCAATGGATGTCATCTATCTGGACTTCTGCAAAGCCTTTGACACGGTCCCCCACAACATCCTTCTCTCTAAATTGGAGAGCTATGGATTTGATGGGTGGACTGTTCGGTGGATAAGGAATTGGTTGGATGGCTGCATCCAGAGGGTAGTGGTCAGCGGCTCGATGTCCGGATGGAGACTGGTGACGAGTGGTGTCCCTCAGGGGTCCGTACTGGGACCGGTGCTGTTTAGTGTTTTCATCAATGACTTAGACAGTGAGATCGAGTGCACCCTCAGCAAGTTTGCGGATGACACCAAACTGAGTGGTGTGGTTGACACACCAGAGGGACAGGACGTCATCCAGAGAGACCTGGACAGGCTGGAGAGGTGGGCCTGCGTGAACCTCATGAGGTTCAACAAGGCCAAGTGCAAGGTCCTGCACCTGGGTCGGGGTAACCCCCAGTATCAGTACAGGCTGGGGGAAGAAAGGATCGAGAGCAGCCCTGCCGAGAGGGACTTGGGTGTGCTGGTGGATGAAAAGCTGGACATGAGCCAGCAATGTGCGCTGGCAGCCCACAAGGCCAACCGTACCCTGGGCTGCATCAGGAGAAGCGTGGCCAGCAGGTGGAGGGAGGTGATTCTGCCCCTCTACTCTGCTCTGGTGAGACCTCACCTGGAGTACTGCGTCCAGCTCTGGAGCCCTCAGCACAAGAAGGACATGGACCTGTTGGAGCGGGTCCAGAGGAGGGCTACAAAAATGATCCGAGGGCTGGAGCACCTCTCTTATGAGGACAGGCTGAGAGAGTTGGGTTTGTTCAGCCTGGAGAAGAGAAAGCTGCGAGGAGACCTGATTACGGCCTTTCAGTACCTAAAGGGGGCCTATAGGAAAGATGGGGAAAATCTTTTTAGTAGGGCCAGCTGTGTCAGGACAAGGGGTAATGGTTTTAAACTAAACCAGGGTAGGTTTAGACTGGATATAAGGAGGAAATTCTTTACAACGAGGGTGGTAAAACACTGGAACGGGTTGCCCAGAGAGGTAGTGGAGGCCCCATCCCTGGGAACATTCAAGGCTGGGTTGGATGGGGCTCTGAGCAACCTGATCTAGTTAGTGGTGTCCCTGCTCACTGCAGGGGGGTTGGACTAGATGACCTCTAGGAGTCCCTTCCAACCCAAAACATTCTATGATTCTATGATTCTAATATTTTTCCTATCTTTTAACAAACTCTTTCATCTGAACTATTTTAAACTCTCTTATTCAAGTGTTCTCCCAACTACATTCCAATAAAATACAGAGCCTTCATAGGTAAAGATGGCTAAAGGGGAAAAGAAAATAAATAAAAGTTGTCTGTCGCTCTTGCATTACCAGTTCTTACTTGGCATTATGATGTTCTGGAGAAAATAACCCACTCCAAAGTAGTCTAAAAGTGACAAAGGGTTTATAAAGATTAAAGTGGTGGAACTGAAAGAAAGGCATGCTTAATCTACTTATACTAAGATCAAATCCAAATCATCTCTCTTTCTTTTTCTATCCAGATAACAAGCTTATTTTTCAACATGGTCAGAGACTCAGTACTGCGATCAGCCTCTGCAGGAGAGAATCCTGGATTAGAGAGGGATGTTAGCTTTTACAGCCAGTCTTTTTCTTGGATTACATGCAGTTCAATTCTAGCTTTCTACATAGATTATTGATTCCTGAGGTGGTGCCAAGGCTCTCATTCCCCCATTATGAACCACCCTCTCCTTTTTAAATGTTAGTATTATTTTGGCAGGTGAGGTGCTATCTCCTGCTCTGCTGCTTTTGACAAAATTAACAGTTACTGCTAAGCATTGAAAGGTTTTCACACCTGTCGCTCCCAAGTGAGATGGCTTGTAAATCCCAGGATGAAGCTGTTCTATGAAAATAGGTAGATTTTTTTTCAATCATGAAAATCTTCACTCATTGTTTACACAAAACTGTGTATGGAATGAATGCATGCAGTTCATTACTAGCTATAGATTGGAACTGGACAGGATATTAACTGATTTGGCTGCATATGGTGTTTGGGACTGGCTTCCAGTATATCTTTCAGGTATACTGCAGCAGTGAATTGGCCTTCTGGAACTGGAAGAAAAAAAACAAAAAAGATGTAATTTTTTTTCTTCAGAAAATCAAAATTCATATAAAAATATTTTTAGATTTTGATCTTTTGAAAACATTCTTAGTTTATTGACAGCTAAGGCCTGAAATCAAACTTTTATTTTCAAAAAACCTAGAATCATAGAAATCTCAAATTGGAAGGGACCCATGAGGACCATTGAGTCCAACTTCCTGTTCTTCACAGGACAACCTAAAACTAAACCATATGACTAAGAGCATCATCCAGACACTCCTTGAACTCTGACAGGCTTGGTGCCATGACCACTTTCCTGAGGAGCCTGTCCCACTGACCAATCACACTCTCAGTGAAGAACCTTTTCCTAATGTCCAGTCTGAACTTCCCCTGAATCAACTTCATCCCATTTCATTGTATCCTATTGCAGGTCACCAGAAAGACCGGCCCCCCCCTTGAGGAATTTGTAGACTGTGATGAGGTAACCCCTCAGCCTTCTCTTCTCCAGGCTGAACAAGCCAAGTGACCTCAGCCGCTCCTCCTAAATCTTGCCCTCGAGACCTTTCACCATCTTGATTACCCTCCTCTGGACACACTCTCATAGTTTGGTGTCCTTTTATATTGAGGTGCCCAAAATTGCACACGGCACTTGAGGTGGGGCTGTGCCAGTGCAGTGTAGAGTGGGACAATCACCTCCCTCAACTGGCTAGCTATGATGTGCTTGATGGCACAGTTTGCCGTTCTGGCTGCCAGGCCACACTGTTGACATGTATTCAATTTGCCAATGACCCAACCCCCCAGATCTCTTTCCTCAGGGCTGCTCTCCAGCCTCTCATCCACTAATTTGTACACATAACCAGGATTATCCCATCCCAGGTGGAGAATCTGGCACTTGCTCTTGTTAAATTTCATGCAGCTGGTGATTGCCCAGCTCTCTAGTGTATCCAGATCTCTCTGTAAGGCCTCTCTACCCTTGAGGGAGTCCACAGATCCTCCCAATTTAGTATTGTCAGCAAACTTATTTAATGTACATTCGATTCCTGCATCCAGATCATTTATAAAAACATTAAAGAGCACTGGCCCTAAAATTGAGCCCTGGGGAACCCCACTGGCCACCAGCTTGATGTAACCCCATTTACTACAACTCTCTGAGTCTGACCCATCAGCCAATTGCTTAGTCAATGTATTATGGACTTGTCTAGCTGTGAGCTGGACATTTTGTCCAGAAGGACACTGTGAGAGACAGTATCAAAAGCTTTGCTCAAATCCAGAACCACCACATCTGTTGTCTCCCTTGGTCAATTAGATGGGTGACCTTGTCATACAAGGAAATTAAGTTAGTTAAGCAGGACTTTCCCCTTGTGAACCTGTGCTGGCTATGACCAATGACTGCATTGTCTCTCAAGTGTTTTTCAGTAACTCCCAGGATAATGTTCTCCATCATTTTTCCAGGAACTGAAGTGAGACTGACAGACTTGTAATTACCAGGGTCTTCCTTCTTACCCTTCTTGAAAAATGACTTTGCCAGCTTCCGGTTGACTGGGAACTCTCCAGACTACCACGACTGTTGAAAAATAGTGGAGAGAGGTCCTGTGATGACATCAGCCAGCTCTTTCAGTATCTTGGGATGAAGCCTATTGGGCCTCATAGACTTAGATCCAGCCAGAGCAGCACGTCTCAAAGAGTTCAGAGTTGGCTGGGAGTTTGTCATCCCCCCCAGTCACAGTCTTCTAACACAAGGCTCTGGGGGTCCCATGGCCCATCATCATTGTTAAAGACAGAGGTGAAGAAGGCATTAAATGTCTCTGCTTTGCCTATGTCCCTATTTATGAGGTGACCGACCTCATCAAGTAACAAGACAATGTTATCTCTGATCCTCCTTTTGCTACTAACATATTTTAAAAAGCCCTTTTTTCTGTCCTTCACAGTGCTGGCCAGCTTGAGCTCTAATCAAGCTTTGGCCGCATAAATTTTCTTCCTACAGTAGCGAACAGCATCTCTGTAGTCTTCCTGTGTCGCCTGTCCTTGTTTCCAATGTCCATAAACTTTCCTTTTCCACCTAAGTTCTAGAAGAAGATCTCTGCTCATCCAAGCTGGCCTTCTGCACTGCTTGCTTGACTTCCAACAGTTTGGAAGTGCCTGCTTCTGTGCTCTTAAGAGATGGCTCTTAAAAAATGACCAGCATTCACAGACCCCAATACCTTCAAAAGCAGATTCCCAGGGGACCTTACTAACTAGCTCCTTCAGCAGTCCGAAGTCTGCTCTTCCCAGTTTTTATCTTACTGCCAATGATTTGAAACTCAACTATTTTGTGGTTGCTGTGACCAAGACAGCCACCAATCACTCACAAAACCTTCTTTGTTTACAAACAACAAATCTAGGAGGGCACCTTTCCTAGTCAGCTCCCTTAGTGCCTGCACCAAAAAGTTATCTTTAATGCACTTCAGAAATTTCCTGGACCTCGCTCCACTGTATGGTATTCCCGGTCAATGTCTGTGAAGTTAAAATCACCCATAAGGACAAAGGCAGCTGATCTAGAGACGTCCCTTAATTCCTTATAGAATAATTTATTGGTGTTGTTTTCTTGGGTGCTCCATAGTAGACTCCCGTAACAACATCTGCTTTATTTGCTTTTACCTTCATCCTTACCCAGACACTCTCAACCGTGTTGTCTCCAACCCCTCCCTTACACACAGCACCAGCCCCCACCTTGCCTGCCCTCCTATCCCTCCTGAAGAGCCTATAATCATCCATCAAGGCACACCAGCCACAGAACTCACCAGGTTTTACTTATGCCAATGATGTCGCAGCTCTGGGACTGGGCCAAAGCTTCTAGCATCTCTTGTCTATCGCTCATGCTGCGTACATTAGTATAAAGACATTTCAAATGTGCTCCAGTGTACTCAGCATATCATGGAGCAAACTGAAGGACCTCGCTAGCACACCGTTCCTCAAACACTGGCGTGACGCCCAGAGCTTATCTCTAGCAAGCCTGGGTTTATCTCTTTCCCCCTTCAAAACTTGTTTAAAGCTCTTTCAATGACCCTTTCTAACTCCTGCACAAAGATCCCTTCCCCCCTTAGAAAGGTGCACCCCATCTTTTGCCAGCAGGCTTGGTGTTGTGTAGACTTGACCCGTGATCAAAACCCCCCAAATTCTGCCAGTGACACCAGTGATGGATCCAAGTATGGATCAGCTGGATCTTCCTGTTTCTTCCCTCATCATTCCCTGCCAACTGCAAAGACAGAGGAGAACACTGCTCATGCTCCTGATCCCTTAACAGTCATCCCAAGGACCTGAAGACCCTTTTGATTGCCCTTGGGCTTCTAATTGCAACTTCATTGCTACCTACATGAAAAAACAGTAACAGATAATAATCCAAGGGCTGTACCAGAGTAGAAGGTTTTCTCATCACATCTTTAATCCGGGCCCCAGGGATGCAGCAGGGATGGCTCAGGTTGGCGCATTGGGCCTTCTATTCCCCTCAGAAAAGTCTCCTATGACAATGACCCATCTTTTTTTTCTTTATGGAAGTGATTTTGATGCGGGACATAGGCTGATTTAACCTTAGCAACACCTCCAACCTAGATGAACCATCACCCATGTCATTGTTCAGTTCCACTTGCAGAGTCTTGTACCTGTTATGCAAGGGCACCTGGGAAGGTGAGGTAGTCATGGAGGAGATGCATCTGCAGTGTTGGGCAGGAACTTGTTGCCATTCTACCCTATAGCTTAAGTCACTGCATTCTGCCAGGTAAAGAGAAGACAGGGGATCCTCCATATCGCATATCCTGTCTGCCTGACAGGTCTGTCCCAGGGAAGGTGGGATGCAATTCCAGTAGTTGATCCCTCTCTCAGGCTCCCTGATACTCCTCACCCTACTCACCTCCTCCTGCAGCTCTGTCACCAAGCGAGGAGCTCATCTCCCTGGGCACACCTCTCACAGGGGTGCTCACTGTTGCCATCCCTCACTGGCGCAAGAGCTGGGCACAGCCTGCAACCTGGCTCCTGGGCATCAGCATGTGCCCACCAGAGCTCTGCCAGGGGAGCTGCGGCAGCCATGGCAAGTTTAGAGAGGATGTGGCCTTCTATCAGGTAGGTACCATTCTCCCTGCTCGAGCCGGCAGAGTTACAGCACCCTTCCTGCACACCCTTCCCTACAAACTGCCACACCACACCCTGTTTGCCCACCCTGGTGCTGCACCATGCTGTTGCTGACGTACCACGCCCTGGCTGCTGATGCTCCCGGGGGCTTCCTTTATACATGGAGGGGGGCTTGGCCACCATTGATCCTCTGGCCCTGCCCAGGTCTTGTCAGCCACTGTAGCAGGAGCTGTGGGCTCCTGGTGGGTCTCTCTGTTCCCCTGGGGTTTCCCCAGTTCAGGAAGTCCCAGTGTGCACGGCACTGGAGCGTTCCACTGCCGATCATGACGGCACTGGAGCCGCTCACGACGGCACTGGAGCCGCTCACCTTGGTGACTGAGACATATCTTATAAAATAAATGTTTATTCATAGCTATATAGTACTTTCCTCAGGTGGGAAAACTGACCAGAATTTAACATTTTCCTTCGAATTGTACTGACTTTCACAAATTGACATTTTGTGTAAATATTCCATTGACAAATTCCTAACCAGCTCTATCAATAGCTAAATCAATACATTATAGATTATTAAATTTTATTTCTATTTTTTAAAATTATTTCTGTTATTAGAACATACAGGAGCTGTAGCCCTGGCCTGCAGAATATCAGGTGTTATATCAGTAAAGATAATTCATGTAGACATTTTGCCACCTAAATTTAGGTGACTGAAGTACACACCAATACAGATCACACAGGGATGAGAAAGGATAACAAAAAAAAAAAAAGTGGTTTTGGTTCAGCTTTCATATAAGTTGAGAAAGTAAAAAGGCAACATCACACTGTGAATATAACTGCTGAAGCTGTTTATGGAAAAGCAGCCTGCTTGCTGTTCATCCTGTAGCATGGCTAAAATCTACAGGTTATGGCTCAGATGGTTTAAGAGTTCTCCCCAGTGACAGTGGCATTTCTGCTATCTCCTTCAGCCTTAACTTGGAACCACATGAGTCTGGCTTCCTCTTTTGGACTGATGTCTGCCAGAATCTACACTGAACTGCCTAGTTCACTCAGCTGATGGAGAGCTACTCAGTGTTGCCAAGCTGCTTTTCTGTCATTTCAGGTAGCTGAAGCATGTCAATGCAAGAGAGGGAAGGGCAACATCCATCTGTGTATTGGGGGGGAAGTGAAGGCAATGAAACCAGATCATCTACCTTTTTTAGAATGAAAAATCAACTTAGTCCAAGCTGAATTCCTAACATCGTACTTAGCCCCTGTTCTCACCGAACATCTCTTATCTCTTTAAGCCTAACCTAACAAATTTTAATGGGGCTATTAGTGGGCATCACAGAAAATGAAAGTTCTAAGGGGTATTTTCAGAACAACAGGGAAATAAAACATTTTTTAATGAGATTTCATATCAGTAAACCACAAAAAAAAAATCATAATGTAGCTTGTCTTAGTAGTAAAGCCAGCTATGCCCAAGCATTTCACAAGAAACAGAAGTGCAGGGGAACGTGATATTTGAAAGTAAATGAACTTCTATGTTGTGGAGACTCCTTAGAGCTTCACAAAATACTGAACAATCACAATAGTGTGCACAGGACATTCATGGAGCAAGGATATTAATGCCTAAACTTTTGCTGTGACCTACATCCTTGTTCTTCCCCAGCTTTTTACAAACTTTTTCTCCCTAACTGAAGAATCACAGTACACACTGTTCTCTCTTGCACAATGACAAGGGGAAACCTGAGTAACAATATAGAGCTACTTTTCTCCCATTGCACTTCTTACAAAAACTCTATGGCTTCCCCATAGATACCTGCAGTTTTGTCATACCTATTATTTGTTCATGAAAGACAGCTCAGCTTCATTTTATTTTGTGGGAGTGACTTCAAGCAGTTTTGATTATCTCAGGGCTGATAAAGATCATTCAAAAAAAATCCTCTAACAATATTCTCTGGTGTGCTGCAATCCATGCACAACGAACACATGAATCTTATGGGACAGTCACTTTCAAGCTTTACCTTTTAGTTCTAAATATCATCAAGGAAATAACATAAATGCAAATTTTTCAAGAAAATTAGTACTTTTATAAATTTTGAAAAGGTTTTTTTATAAAACTCATCTTTGTAATGCTAGAGGCATTTTAAATGCTTTTATTTCTATAGCTCCCTGACAGTATTGCTGGGTAATGAATGCCAGGATAGGGAAGCAAAAATTGGCTACTGTTCCCACTGTGAGTACCCCAGAGGCTACACATAGTAAGAACCTGTGCTATGGCAGCCTATTTTAAAGACTATAAAACCAGCCCATAGCCACTCCATCCTATTTGCACACGATGGATTTTTCGTGATTGTCAACATCTCTAGTTGAAACATTATGCTTATAACTAATGAGTATTTCTGTACACCTCGTTCTGAATATCATTCTTTACCCTACAGCAATCATTGATGATCATTATGTGGCAGCTGAAGCAAAAATGCACCTGAAATAGACAGAGAGAATTGTTTTTAAGATACCAGGAGAAAAAGAAAGCGTTAACTTTTCATTTCCCTATCAGCCAGGCAATGCAATATAGTTTAGATTTGTTTTTCATCTTCTTGCTTATTATTCTAGACTTGCTTTTTAAGTTGGAAGTCCGTCTTCAACTGTTCACTTTTTATCTAAGTAGTCATCTTGAAATTGATTTAATGTGAAATGGGAATATGAGCACCTACGTAGCATGTTGAAAACCAACCATTGTTTTCTTAGATTTTGATCTCAAGTTTGAAACTAAGCATTCAGATATCAGCATGAGAAATGCTAACTTTTGAAGTTAACGTGATCAGCAGTGTTCAGTGTATTGAGGCAATAAGCCCCAGATTTAAATCAAGGTATTGAATGGAACAGGTGCTGAGTTACATTATAGAAGGAAAATTGAAGTGAAATATGCGTGTGAAATATGACAATTGTTATAAAACAGAGTGTAACAAGCAAAATGCAGAATTCCTGAGGACACTACAGTGACACCTGTTAAATCTTTCCTTGTTTGATATCTTCATTAATGAACTGGAAGAGGTAGTAAACAATGTTTTTAGCTACTACCTTGTCTATTGATCTAGATACTGATAAGAGTAGAGGAATATCCTGAAGGTAAGTTGAGAATGAGCAAGAAAATACCAATGAGATACAGCTTGGTGAAAATGTATACTGGTAGTTTTATGGTAAATAATATGAAACACTTTTCACACAGGTGAGGGTCAAGAGGATAGCTCTAGAAATGAGAATGAAGTTCAAGGTAGCAGTAGACACTTTGTTAAAGAAAGTTTCACATATGTGGAAAGAAATCTGAAGTTTTTATTGTTTGCCTTCATGTGCGTGAAAACATGGTAATAATTCCATTTATGTGACTTTGATATAAACATACCTAGAATATATTCTTTGTTTGGGTTTTTTCTTTGCAAAAGACATATTGACAGGTAAGAATCTAAATGGAATAGAACAGATTATTTAGTAAGGGAGCTGGAGGCTTTATCTTGTAATGTGTTGCTTGGCTAAGCAATGCCTGAAGGCAGGAAAGAGCATGAGAATAGATGGGGGTGGTGGGAAAGAACAGAACATTATATAAAATGTGATAACTAAGAGAAATGGCTCTAAAAAGTAGAACACTGGCTGGATTATAGACACATTTTTCTGAGACTGCAAGTAGTTATACAGCAAAATAATTTCTTAAGAGAAGTGGTGGACTTCCTGTGCCCCAAAACACCCTGAAGTGTGTCATGGAAGAAAAAAATAATCTGTATTAAAATTGCAGAATATAATATTTTCCCTTCATATCCTGACGTTTATGATTTACACCTGTTGCCATAAGTGACTGTGTCATTTTGGTCACTTATAATTTGAATTTGTATGATGCATGAAACAGTGCAGTTAAGTGAAAACCATACAACATCTTGGGGGAAAGAAGTTATCAAAATCTGTTTTAAAACAGAAGTTTCTGACAGACAGATCCAGACCACCAGAGTTCAATGATGGAGTTGATCATCATTGTCATTATTGTGGGCTTTTTAAATATTTCAGATATTTTCAGAACGTCTTTAGGTCAACGAGCATACATTTCTTTAATACTAAAGTGGCAAAGTCTTTACTGTGTTTAGGATATTTGTATAAAGTATTTTAATACTATTCACCTTGAAGGTTATTGGGGAAGAAAATGGGATTGCATGATTAAAACTCTAAAAATTAGCCATAAAGCATGTTGAGTTTGGTCCTTAGGCCCTTATTTGTACACTAGAATTGTACAAATTGCATTTCTTGATGATGTTAATACAACTAAAATGATACAACCACTTCTAGAATGGAGACAATTTTATTGGTTCACAGTTCCTTCAAGAATAGTAATTATTTTCCTGTGGAAAACAATTATAGCACTAGAAAAAAATTATAATATGATTGGTGGAGCTGTAACAACATTCTTAAGCAATAGGCCACTCAGTGTTGTGCAGGATGAATCCAAAACATCAGGTCCATTGCATTTCCTAGAAGAATATGAAGAATGAGAATGAACTTGGACAGAACAACTGAATACCTCACCGTGTGTGTGCCCATAAACAGTTGTGTGCCTATGTGTACCATGAATGAGAAAATGTTTGTATGGATGGATGGTGAAGACATGAAGCTGCAGCCAGTGAGGAGTAGAGATGTGCCATGGCAGAAAGCAGGTGAAAAACCCCAAAATACAACCCCGGTATACAGAGAGGAAATGAAATACCTTTAGGGGAGGAGTTTGACTGAATCAGACAGAACTTCTTCCCAGAATACTACTAAAACTATGTAAACCCACTGATTCTCAGCCACAAGTTCTTGTCCCCATTCTGTCCTCTGTGTTTTGCGTAGCTGTAGGAAAAGAAGAAAGGAGTTGATCAAGCTGAGAAAACAACCTTTTCTTTTTTTTTTTTTTTTTTCTGGTGATAGGTAGGATTAAATTTTTCCCCAGTAAACAGTAAGTTAACAGCAAAATAAAGTTATGGGGTACTACAAAAATACACTTACTGACTTAAAGTCAGCAGTCTCAGAAAAAAACAAAAACCATGATTTTTTTTTTTATTTCTTGACTTTTTATAACTTTTCCTTTAGAATATAGGAGTACAGATTTGTTGAGAGTCAATCTCCTTCAAGAAAAGTACTTCATAACCTTATGCAAAATTTAAAAAGGCTTATTAAAGTTAGCAAAGAAAATATTCCTTTCCAAGACAAAAAAAAATATTTGTTAACTAACGAATATTTATAACTTTACCTAATAGAAGAAAAAAATCTGAACAAATACAATACTACTTCTCAATTTTTTTCAGTTTTGCTTTTCTTTTACCCTTAAAATCTGAAGAACCGTGGTAGGTGTGCTTCTGTTAAACTGAAGCACTTGCACAGAGAACATTCTTAAAACACTGCTCCCTTTTATAGAAGCCAAGTAACTTCAATTTTTACTGAGCTAAGAGACAATTGGTAATACTTGGGATTGCTCAAGCTTCGGGTGATTTCCTGACTCTTTGTGTAGGGCAGTGTTTCTTATTTAATTCATATGTTTCACAAATAAAGGAAAGATATTGAATGGATCAAGTAATTTCAGAGCAGTCCTTACTAATCTAACATTTGATTAAACTTGGAGTGTAGAGTTTACCCAAATAAACCCTGTTCTTTAACCAATAAAAAAAATGAAACACGAGGAAGAAAAATTGGTTTTTGCACTGCTAAGAGAATATACTGAATTGAACAGGTGGACTGAAAACAGGCATGTAACTTCTTGCAATTTTGCCTGTTAAAACATGATATTATCTCAGTCCTCTGCTTTTGCGCTTGTTATTCTGCTAAGGAAAGGTCCTCTGAGGAATCAAAATATTTTTAAATATTTAATAATGATTGTATAAATTGTGTATATTTGTCATGAATTGAAACTAGTATAGTTTATTGGAAGAATTCAGTGTGCTCTCTTAGGCCTTGAGACTTGGTACAAAGCCACTCTTTCTTGCAGGCCTTGAAATTGTCTGCAGATGTACTTACCAGATTTGAAGTTTTAAGTCCAGGACTCTGAGAAGACGTGTTTATACTGTTGGTATATGTCACGACGAGGAAATTACAGAAAGAGTTCCACAATCCATGGTATAGATTTGGAAAGATAAAAGGTTTTCTTTATATCTCAGGGAGAAAAATAAAATGAGGCTGTCAACAGACAACTCAAAAAGATTTTTAAAAAGTCGGTAGTGGTGACTACTCAATTTCTATATTGGTACTTCTGACTTATGAACCTGGTTGGAATACAAGGAGTTGGATGTACTTTAGCTCTCTACTCCCCCAGAGGACTCCTAGGCAGCTAAAATGAACTAGATGGGTAAAGTTAATTGCCTTTGGGGAAGAGCCTAGACATACTGTTTTTTTCAGGCCAAGTCCTGCATACTTCAGCCCAGACAAATATAGTTTACGTTTATGCAACACCTTTAAAAAAGATCCCTAAAGTTTCTTCTAGACTTTAGATAGAAAGTATTTCAATTGTCACTAACTGCTATAAAATTATGTTAACATACTTGCAAAATACCTCTACTATTCTAGTTGCTTGAAGGGCCTCATGCTAATATTTTTTTTATATATATATATATGTATGTAATGTCCTTAGCATTCTAAAGATCACTTTAATCAATACATTTTACAAGAGGCTGATTTATGGCTAAATACAACCTAATGTCTGAGAAGACCTGGTTGGATTGGGGCTTTGAGCATCCTGGTCTAGTGGAAGGTGTTCCTGCCCATGGCAGGGGGTTGGAACTAGATGATTTTTAAAGTCCTTTCCAACCCAAATCATTCTGTGATTCTATGATTCTATGAAGTGTTGTCCAAATTTTCTGAGACTTCACAGTTCACAGCCTATCATGGTCTAATATTGAACCTAAGTATTGCTTGTGCAATGTTTAGTTTTGTCAAGTTACACCTTCAAGGTGGATCATGACTGTGACAGTGTCTGTGATAGAAACATTCCATCATGAGGCCAGTATACACACCCTAAATAGGCTTTTGATTTGTGTGAGTAGAAAAATAATTGTTATGGGGTTAGTAAGGGTGACAGTAAGCGTTGAAGTCTACTGAACTTTTTACAGGTTTTCAGTTTCTCATGACTGTGTGAAGTAGGTAAGCATGTAAATTGGAAAAGATCATAAAATAATTCTATCATACTCGATAGGATGAAAGTTTTGATGGTTTTTTGTCAGTAAAGACTATGAAGTTACATGAAACAGTAAGGTGACCACTACAGAGGTATCAAAAATATGACATACTACTACTTGGAATAATCCATGCGGATTAGAGCAAAAACTGTAGGTGTTTTCTTTATTAAAGGTTAAGTCATAGCTCCCCACATCTTAATATTTAGTAGTTTATTGTTGAGAAAGCAATTAAAAATTAGTTGAAATGTTCAGTTTTTATCTTAAAGGTCAGTGATGACTTGAACCACAGAATTGCTATGTTTCTGATAGAGATTCATTATTACACAGCTGAAAGAGAAATAATACATTGTTTGCTCACTATTTTCAAGGCACCCGTGAAACTGCTGATTTGAATGTAGATAGTTGTTCCACACTTGCAACAGCTAATTTAATATTGACCTTGGGAGATACCATTCCATTTAGAAATTATTGGAAATTAGGATATTTTATTCCAGTTTTAAGCTTAATTTAATTTCCAGTTCCAAATTTCCAAATTTCGGTTTCCAAATGTACACTCCAGAGGAGTGTACATTTTGTATAGAAGATTGCTTAATAAGAGTTCTTAATCACTTTTCCATCTGAAAGAGGAATTTCAGAAGATATTTCATTTCATCAGTCTCAAATTTATGGAACTGCATGGGCAGTTCAAATGCACAAATGACTGAAAATATATATATGAAAGAAAGATGCTTCTTCCTTTAAAGACTTCAAGCTGTCTCCCCCTTTTAACATAGTTTCCCATATCTTTCACCTGGAAGGGTAGTCACCCAGTGTGTCTGATTAGCCCTAGTGCCTCAGCTGATTTTTAAGAGCAACATTTAGAAACTTAAAACTTTTTATCAGCTTTGGATCAAAGAGAAACTCTTTTAGAGGAAATGCTAACACAGTACTGGGCTAAAGCAAAGCTAAAAATAAGATTGATCAGTAGTCTATAGTCTCTATGGTCTGGGATTTTCACCTGAAAAAGGAGCATCTCAATTTCAACCCTCTTGAAAAATGCACTGAAACAAACTTGTTCCAAAGGAGTTTTATGGCTTGATGCATAAATTGCTTTTTTGGAGGGGTTGGGATGATGGTGGTGGTTTTTTGGAAATGTGTCTAATCTTAAATACAGTATAGTCCCTGTTGGCAACAGCAAGGACAGGTAGCTCCCTAAGGGAAGGGGAGCCAGGAGCTAAGCATGGTAACATCATCATGTTACCATGAGTCAGTGGCTTCACCAGCAAGGGCCCCATCCTGCAGCACCCAAACGAGACAAGCAGACCAGGAGTGATGATGTTAGCTAGCCTCAGCTGGGAGTCCTGATCTTCAGGAAGGTCCAGTGTGATAAGGTAGGTCCAAGGTCAAGTCAGAAAGTAGAGTCAGCAAGTCAGGATCAGGTCTGGAAACAGTAACCAAGGTCAACTGCAGTCCACTGATCAGCTGGCAAGTCCATAGTGATGAGGTCCTCAGTCTGCAGGTCAGGGTCTGGATCAACAAGGTGCAGGCACAAGACTGGCTGTGATGCAGCCAAGAGTGTGAAATTAGAACTGTTATTTTGAGAAGAGGTTTGATCAATCATTACACTGTTTTGTAGATGTTTAAGGCCTAGCTTCAGGAGAAAGATGGGAGGTGTGATCTTACACAGGCAGAAATAAATTTTTGCAGTTAAATAAAAAGTTTTTTATTTTCTGCTCCTGGAGAAAAGAAAGATTTAAAATACATCTCTTTGTATCATACTTTGTGCTGTCAGTGAGCTAAAAATATTTTAGTGAATCTAATTCCATGATATGTAATTGTTCTAAGGGTGGTTTGTTTTTTTTTTTTTTTTTTTTTTTTTGTGTCAATTAAGTCATGGTATTAAATTCAGGTTTACTGCTTCCATAATGATGGAAAGGTATGTAAGAGTTAGCTACTGCAGTTCTGAGTGTTGGAAGATTCATTGTCTTTCATCCATGTAGTTCCTCTTCCTTTGTTTAAATAAACAGGACTGGAGTTCATAACAAAATGGTTTACTGTAAGATAATACCTCAGTACATGTTTGTTTCTTCTCCAAACTGAAAATAGCCCTTCAGGGAAGACCCCATAAAATTCTGTACAGCAAAGGGATAATTCAGAAAACATTATCGCTTGCTACTTAAACTGTGCTTAACCCATGCACTGCAACAACTTAGCTGCATGCTTGCACCTTTATGTTAGGCTAATTTGATTTTGCTATATGCTTAAAATACTCAATTAAACTGATTTTATCTTGCCTGACTGAAAAACAGAGGAAGCACTGGCAGAAGGAAAGGCATCTAAAGGGTATCAGAGGTCTGTTATTAAACTTAGTGACACTAATGCTCTCCCATGAGTACAATTAGAGGTAAAGTGAGATGGTGGGACAGTATATACATAAGCAAAGAATTGGCTGATAGGCAAGAAATCATTTCAGTAAAATAATGAGAAACCTGTTCCTCTGAGCTGTGCTGTGGAACTAACATGCATAATTTTTCATCTGTCTCACAAATTTTGCAATACTAATAGACCATACAGGAAAAGAAAATCATTAAGTGTCCAGGAATGAATCCTTGCCTATTTAGCAACATTATGAACAGAAAATAATCCTCTTTAACTGTCTCATGTTTATTCTACTACACAGATAGTCTTATTAATATGCTAACTAGTCTTAAATAATGTTATTTTATATTCAGTTTATTGTGAAATTGTGCATTCTAGTTTACAGTTTTAAAACCAAATGAAATTAGGATAGGAAATAAAATTAGAACATGCATTAATACTTAACTGCAGGTATGACACTTTGTCTCTGAAGAGTTTATGTGCACAGCAGCCCAAACTAGGTCATGATTTCTATGCAAACAAATTATTTAGAAAGGAATATTAACAAATCATTCATGTTATAGAACTCACACCCTTTACCCTTCCACCCCTTCCTTCCCTTCCTTAAAGGTTTGCTTGTGTATTCTAGGTGTTTTAATAATCTGTGTGTATATATATATATTTATAATAAAAATAAAATATATCTATATACATAATTAATATATATTTCTTTTATTATCTCTGTGAGAAGAAATTCTTCCATAACATTGTAAAAACTGAGTAAAATCAAAGTGAAACAGTGCTTTTTTAATATATTTACATTGGAATTACTCCAATTTGCACCATATAACTCACTGCTGAATATTTCCCCAATCCATTGTCAGAAAAAAAACTTAGTGACTCTAAATGGACATCTGATTTCAGATTATTCCATGATATCATCCTGAAATAGAACAATTTTTCTGGTGGATCTAAAATTCTCTTGTCCTATTCTCTCTTTTTTTTTTTTTTTTTTTTAAGGAAAATTCAGCTGTTGTCACTAGGAAAAGCATCTGAACTTTTGCTGGCTAGCTTTTCTCCCAGTCCTTTCTTTTTCTGGTCCAAGTCTTACAAATACTCAGTGTCAAGAAAATGTCAGGTTGAAAGCAGTCTGAGTAACATCTGACACTTTTCAATGGAATAGGTCAGCTTTCAATGAAGATGGAACACAGTGAGATAGCAACACACTTTAAGCTTTCAGAAAGGTACTGCATTTCACGTTCAGCATTACTTATGCACTCATTTTCATACTTCTAATATTTGCCAGCATTAGGCACAGTAAAGTAAGGAGTTCTGTGAAGGTGGCTAGAATATTAGGCTGGTACATGATATACAGAGTGCATCACCATGTGAAGATGTGTTTGGAATTATGCATGGAATAATCAAATTTGTTCCAGACATAAGGAAAGCAGAAAATTCGTTATGCTTAATATTTAAGTTGCATTCAGGTGAGTTTTTCAGAGACTGTATGTGTATAAATATTCGTATCCTACCACTTCTGAAAGACAGGAGGATAGTTAGTCCCTTCTGTCCTTGTTTCTTGCAAACAGAGGATTAAAAGTATGCACATTTCACAAGAGAGCTCGTTCTTAGGATCCAGATAATTTCAGGAGATGGTTCTCTGCATAAGAGTTGTCACAGGCTCTGAAAATACTGATAGAGCTGGAAGAAAAAGGCAGACATTCCAGTTAGTGGGAGCTGAGCTTTTTTCCAATGTTTGAATCCCATCAGCACTGCAATCAAATGCTTCCAGATTCCACAAGTCAGCAACACCAGTTGAAAACAGACAAAGGAACTCCCTTTTGAGAATACGTTGCTTCTGCAACAAAGAATTCCTATTACTCCTTGCAATCAGGTAACCAAAATTGACATTACTGGTCACTGCTGACAGTATTTGTAAATGGCACAAGAAGACCAGTGTTACCAAACAGTAGCCAGGACTCCAGGACCTGTGGCCCTCAGAGGTCCTTCGTGTACAGGAATTGTCACGATGGCCCTGGATCTCTGGAGCCTTCAATTTTTCAGCAGCTCTGGGCTGTTAGTTTGGTTCACTCTGTCTTGTGAAACCATGGCCTCAGAAGAGGTTAGGCAAAACGTTCCCAAGTAATTCTTTTATTTCCATTGAAAAATTGTAGTTTCATCAAAATGCGTTGCTATTAGCAACTTGGCAGTTTTAATGAGGTATGAATAGGGAATGTTTCTCAGAGACAGAAAGGAAAAAGGAGGGACAGGCAGAAAGAAAGGAGAGAAGGAAGAAAAACTAGCACAGCATAATGAAATCTAAAAGTCTCACAGGAGCTCTGTGAGAGTTTTATCAAACTCCCAGATCTTTTGAGTTTGAGCTTCAGGTAAAGCTATTTAATAATTACTGCTCCAAAGGGAAAAAGGGAAAGCACTTGCAAAGAGGTTTTTCCTAAAATCTAGTACAGTATTTGCATAGTTTTTCCCATTCTAAATGGACAGAGGGAAGACTTGAACATCAAAAACTTTCTGCTGGGCAAGTGCTATAATGTGCAGATCCGATGCTCTTTTCTCACTTAAATTGCTCTAGTGTTTTTGGTGGGGGGGAACAGGACAGAAAAATATCCACATGTTCTTTGCACATTTATACCACTACAGAACAAAACCAACTTTTAAATGTTAGAAATCTGACATGAAGTAGTAATTTTTTTTCTTAGGCCCATCTATTTTTTCTCCCAATAACTTTGTTCTTTCAATGTGTGTTTATTTTTCATGATTATTACTATTACACTACATTGTTTCTCCATTTTACATTTTGTCTACCCTTTTTTCCTATTCCTGTTCTATTCTTAGTTCTCTGCATTTTTCATCACAAGCCAGCCTTTTTATCCTTTTTCTACTTTTTTTTTCCTTTTTCTGCTTCCCCTCCTTTCTCTCCATTCTCCTCCTCTTATTTATCTCCATGTTGTGAGGGATGGAAACAATAAAGCAAATGCAAGTAAAACCATACTGATGCATCCATGTGGGACTTAGTAGAAGTAAATGCAATGAGGTTATCATCTGTGGAAATAAAACCAATCAATTACAATTAAAATGCCAATCAGACAAAATGCAATATATTTTTTCAATATTGTAACTCAACTACTTATTTAAGATGAATGAAGTATCTATTCCCTTGCATCTATGTTTTAACTGTTACCAAATCCATTCAGTTTCTTTAAATGAAAAATGGATTATATAAATATAGTATTTAATTACTGAGATTCAATCTTTTGTGCAATATTTTTACTTATTTGTTGCATCAGTGGCCCAGGGACGAGGACACGACCCCCCTGTGCAGCTCACACGTCGAACCGTGGGTGATTGTTGCTTACAAGTGAAAGCAACAATTTGTAAACTATTTTCCCCACTAGAGCTACTCGTAAGCAATATTAGAATAAGGCATGTCTGAAAAACATGTATAAATGACAATGTACCTACCTCCAGTAGGCTTGGAGGGAAAATCCAGTGTGACTTGCATTACACTGAGAGATGTAATTCATTGGAATTGTTTATATATCAGGGTTTTTTACATGGATGTTATCATTCCTTGAAATCATCCCAGGCAGACAGGAACTATATTTATCAACCAATAGGCCAATAGTTCAGTTTAAAATACAAGTTGGAGTAAGGTACAATGTGATACAAAATTGCTTCTCCATGGATGTGGAGTCAATATCTCTCTTGCCTCTACTAATCTTTATTAGCTAATTACCTGATTAGCAACTAATAGTTAGGCTTGGAGGAAGCTGTTTTGTCTTTTTTTTGTTGTTGTTTCCCCAGACAATCTTTTCTCTCTTTTGCATGGTAACTTTTCAGCTAGATTGGTTACTGAACCAGCTAAGTGAGTAGTCACAAGAGCATGAATGAAAGACATGGGTAGGAACATGTGAGATGAAGGGGTCCCTGAGATTTTGGTAGTTCATAATATGTATTGCCTTAATCTAAAGAACAGCCCTACATAGAAATGATTTTTCAGTGGAAGAGGTGAACTTTTGTATGCAATCTTCCTGAGAGGCCAGATAGATTTAATATTTCTTTCTGATACTTTATTTTTCTTTTTTTAATTTGGGACATAGCATGGTCATTGTTCATAATTAAAATAAGCATTACTTCACTTATTTGAAGATGAAAATGGATCTTTGCTAGACCAAATGTCATGCCCTGTACCTTTACTTCAGTAGGAGGTAAAATTCCCCGTCCCTTTGTTAACTCAGTCTGTGATTCTATGGGTGGATGAAGCAATACAACAGCCAACATAGAGAAACCATTGCCTTGTTTCCCTCTTTCTGCTCCCTTCCCTACTCATGGTTGGGTGTCTCTAACCTTTTCTTTGAGATAAGTCTGTTGCTTATTATGCTTTTTAAAGAACTAATTTAATTCACTCACTGGCAGGTAAAGTACAGATTCTTTGTCAATGAGCAGAATTGGTTCCTGGAAGGTTTTGAGGAGGTCTAGAGCAGAGTAAGGTAGAGTGATGGAAGCAAGTGGTTTAGAGGAGTGAAGGTAGGACTAGGACATTTCCATGGAGGCAAGTGAAGAGAAGGGACCTCTCAAAGAAGCTTAAAGGAGAAGGTTTGATTGCAAAAGACAATTGTTACGTTGGTTGAGATTGCTGTGATACATCAGCTGCGTTGCACGTACTTCTTTGTGAAATGCCTGTGTTTTGGGTCAATCTGTAAATTAAAAAAACATAATTAGGATAGGATAATTAGCTGTTTACTGGCTCCTGACTTAGAACAATCCTGACATTAGTCAGCTTCTTCAAGTGGCAAAGGATTTGGGAGAGGGGGACAGCAGCAACTTTCTTCTCAGGTTACACCATTACATTCTTTTCCTCAGTAGGTCAAAATGAAACAAAATGTTGTGTTTGACTTGAAGTATTTTTCTTGTAACTTTTTCACCATGATAATAAAGAAGAGATCTTCCCATTTTGGTTTGAGTTAAACTTAAATCTTACAGTCTCCAAACCAAAAATTTCCCCCATCACTTTTGTGTCTTACTTTTTATTTCCTCTCCATCTTAATGTCAAGTATCAAAAGGGAAGAAGATGTCTTCTAGCTGTTTTGTTTCTACCAAAGGCCATAGAGGTCTAGATTAAATACTTATTTAAAAAGATCATATTTCTATTTGGGTTTAGTTTAGATTTAAACCTACTTTCTGCTAAGCAGTCTAGTGCCCTTTTCAGTATCCTGGCTTCTTGTTTAGAACAAAAGTGTTGCCAGCTACTGGCTGTGGATTATGGGAAAACAACCTTCTGAACTGTTATAACAAAGTATTTTTTCTTTTCATTCTTTTCTGTGCTGAATAAAAAAAAAAACCACAAACCCTTCTAGAGATGTATGATAAAGGCAGCAATCTATGCAGCTGTCATGCTTACTAGATTTCTTCAACCAAATTCAATGAAGTATGAGTGAATGTGAGCTCATAGAATCATAGAATCATTTAGGTTGGAAAAGATGTTTAAGATCATCAAGTCCAACCATTAACCTAACACTGCCATCCCACCACTAAGCACCAAGAACCATATCTACCCGTCTTTTAAATAACCTCCAGGGATGGGGACTCGACCACTTCCCTGGGCAGCCTGTTCCAATGCTTGACAACCCTTTCATTGAAAAAATTTTTCCTAATGTCTCTGCTTTCCCCATTGAGACGCCAGTCAGGATGAGTGAGTACATGCTTTGAAAGTATGAGTTTTAGGGATAAAAATAGCTCTTCCTGGTAAGTTTGCAGATAGATACATAGGCAGAACATGAGCAAACACATTAATGAAATAAAGTCAAGCTTGAATAGACGAAGCAACTTTCTTTCTTAGGAAAGGTTTTGTTTCCAGAATAGCTGGCAGTTCCTTTGAAATAGCACAGTTACACTGACTGGCGCTATTAGCCATGGTCAGAGGAATTTCAGATCAAAAAGCAAATGAAGCATAACAAAGTAGTAGTAGAAAGGTGTTGCCAAGCCCCCTCCTTTCAAACACAGGAGGATGTGCCAGTGTAAGAATAATGTGTTTGGATCTGTTCAGCTGTACCAGGAGCACCAAACTGCAGGTTTGATCACAGATGGAGAAATTCTTGCTGAGAGGTTTGCTTCTTCACACAGTCAGGGCTGAGGCAGGTGACTAGCTTTAGCCGAAGGCTTCTCAGGCTGTCTTGATTTTTATATAGCTCCGAAATGTGTTAAAAACTCATCCTCATAATAGTAAAAGTCACAGTGAATGACTCAGAGCTAAATTTGTTATGTTTTCAAACGCTTGCTTTTCAAAGAGAGCCTGCTTTTTAATGTAGTAGCAGACATACACAATTTTGTGGGGTTGGTTTTGTTTTGGGTTGAGGGTTTGTGTGTGTGTGTGTGGTTTTCTCCCTGTGTCTGTAGCTTGAGATGGATTGTAGCCTTACCTTGGAAACAAGTTCTCAGAAGGAGGACATGGCCTCTTGGGTTTTGCCCAAGATTACTGGTAGGCAAGACTTACAGTTTCTGAAGTTTCTGACCATTTATTTGTGCATGTCTGTGTTTTCAGGAGTCCACAAGAAGTGCGCATAATGCTGCCTAGGTTTGGGCTACATGGTAAGTTTTAATGTACTAACATATGGTACTTTATTTGTGGTCACACCCTTTACTTGCAAATGCAAAGCACTTCAGCTTCAGGGTAAAAAAATACTTCCTTCTTTTTCTGTTGGTAAAAGTTCCTGGATTCCAGCTAATGAAGTAAATTTCCTGTGGGCCTGGATCTTCAGTTTCTTAGTTTCTCCCTCTAAGGAAAGCCCAGCAAGGCCCTAGCAATCATCTGTGCTTGACTTGGAAATTCTGTCCCACAGAGAGGAAATAAAAGCTTTTTTCTCGTTACTGCAAGTGAAATCAGCCACCTGGAGAAGGCAGGATCAAGGACCCTATTTCAACAGTTTTCCCAAGACAGCTGTTTCTCCCCAGGATTCTTTCAAATGCTGTATATATTAGTCTGTAATGCTAAACCAATAACAGTTGTCAGCAGCAGGATATAACCGCAACTACCATTTTACACCAAACACCCAGACAATATGCAGAAAACTGTAATGAGCTATTTTGTATTTGTCATCAAATCTAAGAAATATCAGTGATCATTCTGATTGGTTATGTAATGTCTTTGAGCTGCCTTGTAGTTCCTTTCCTTTGAAGAACAAGTAAAAAATAAGTTACTTAATCATTGATAAATAAAAGGGGTTTTTTTGTTTGTTTGAGGATTTTTGTTAATGTATTTGCCTTGGAAAAAATGGTGCTCCATATATTATTTAAGGATTAAAAATGGCAAAAATAAGACCACAGAGTTATTGAAGAGTATTAATTTGCAAACATATTATGATACTGAAAAATAAACTACCTCTGAAACAAGGGAATTCTCTGATGTTCAAAAGTTTTCATCACTGCATTGCACTAGGAAGTGCTGGTTCATTATGATCCTAGTATGAAAGGCACTCAGACTTTATAAAGTGTCCTTTAAAATGGTGTTTCTAAGAGCTAACATGGTAAAGTAAGAGAGAATAGTAGAGATAATTTTATGGCTCTTCACATGCCAGGGACCCTGAGGTGTGCAGCATCTAATGGGCTTCCACTCAGCACACAGCAAGCTGTGCAGACCCTGGCCATTGAAAGGTTTCCTCTGTTTTGGTCATTTGAGCTATTATAGTCCTGGGCTTCCCACTTCAAGAGACATGGACGTACTGCAGACAGTCCAGCAAAGGGCCACAAAGCTGATGAAGGGACTGGAGCATCTCTACTGTGAGAAAAGGCTGAGAGAGTGGGACTGTTCAGCCTGAAGAAGAGAAGGCTCAGGGGATCTTACCAAGTTGGCCAGAGAGGCTGTGGAGTATCCATACTCATAAATATTCAAAAGCCATCTGGACATGGTCCTGGGCAACATGCTTTAAGTGGCCCTGCTTGAGAAGGGGTGTTGGACCAGATGACCTCCAGAGGTCCCTTCCAACTTCAGTGACTCTGTGATTCTGTGTTTCTGAGCTAGCTGAGTTTATCCTGCAGACAAGGAATTTGTGCAGCACAGCACAGGCCTGGAGGCTTGCTCATGTGAACTGTATGTGGATCTCTTCACTCCTTGATGTACAATGGTGTTCCAATCAGGATCACTACAATGATTTAATCATGCTGGATTCACATACTTTTTTTTTTTTAATTATTTTTTTTAATGGCTTGAAAATCCTTTAACAAATGTGATTGGTTGTGATAGCATATTTTTGCTCAAACATAGGCTTTATAGGACTAATATTTTATTTTTTTATATTCACCTCATGAAGTGTAAAGTTGTATATTAAGAACATATACAGCCTCCAGCAAAACAGGATGCCTTGTTCTAATTGAACCTCTGCATTCCTGAGCAATACTTAATGTATAAGAATGTGGAACTCATTATGGCTAAACTCTCATATATTACTGTCTTTTGTGGTTTTTCCTCCTCAGAGGAAGGAAATATTGAATAGGGAGAAAAAGTGCAGATCTGGAGCAATATTTTGTTCTTGTAACATTACTATAAATTTGACGTGTTTTTCCATTTACTGTAGTTTGCTCAGTGATCAGAAGAAAAATGTATTCATTTTTATTTTCTTTTTTCATGGAAAATCTGGTGAAAATTATTATTTGGATTATGGACCAAGTAGTTCTTCCTTGCAACACATGCTTTCAAGTGTCCAATGGGTTGTTTGTTAACAAGAGAAAGAAGCAGTAAAAGTGCTTTCTCCTGAGCTCAGATGTGAATAGAAACAGATTTGGGGGGCTTTTCTTTTTTTGGAGCTTATATCAGGGCTGTTACTGTATCAAATTAGGTCAGTGTTGACTTCAGTAAGAAGGGTGTAGGAACTTCCTTTTTCTTTCCTGCAAAAGAGAAGTCTTGAGACTTGGCATTGCCTTCCCTGTGTGTCTTGTGTGTGTGTCTGTCCAAGACATAAAACTGTCAGTCTCCATCCTGGTTTTTGTACATTGCAATAGCTTGACCTTTTCTTAGTTTAGCTGGAAGATATGAAGAGATTATATGGTGTTACATTTCCTTCATTAAAATTACAAATACTCTTGTTCCATTTGCTTTTTAAATACCTCTTTTCTTTCTCAGAATGAGTTACTAAAACTTGAGAGTTTCGATCTGTACCTCTTGGTTTTTTTTTTCCAATTCCACGTGAAGGAATGAATACTTTTTCTTAGTGTTTTGCAATAAAGTGGGGATTGCCTTCCATTGATTGCCTTGCTCTGCAAACTTTTGCAAATCAGGAGTTGCTACACTAACAGGTCTTACTGGATCATTTGAATTTCTGAACACTAGTTTATCGCAGCTCTTAGCTGTATCAGCAAAACACAACTGCAGTTTCAAAACCTGACTGGGGAAATCAGTGGTGAAACTGTGCTGCAAACAAAAGTCCCATACCTTACCCAATGAATATTTCAGTGTTTTTCAGTATTGCCTAGTAGTTGTATATAGTTAACTAAAAAAAATTCACCCTAATACTCCAAGGGTAAATTGCTATAAAAATGACTAAGAAATTGCTAGAATTAAATGCTATATGTAAGTCTACCTGCAGGGAATATTACTTTATGGAGTCATTTAGACATTGACAGCCTAAGATATGGGCAAAGCCATTCTTGAGTTTTGCAGTATTTTCAAAGTAATAAAATTATGCTCAAATGGTTCTGGAGTTTCCTGAAAGTCAGTTAGTCTAGTTTTATTGCTTCTGGGTACCTGAGTTAAAAATGAATATGTATAGACTAGAAACAAGCATTTTAGTTTTTTATTTACATTCTTCAGGGATTGTATGACACTTAAAAGCTTAAAATGATTTGTAGTTCCCTACAGATGAAGGGCACTGTGTAACTGATATTTTCTATACAAATTTTATTTGTACTCTAATGGCATTGCACCTATAAAAAGGCAGAATTCTATATATTAACAGTAGAACAGTAGCACATATTTCTTTCTAACAATATGTTAACCATTGTCTCAGAGATTTTAAAAAGATATTATCATATGCTCTACAAATTTCTTTATACATTTCTCAACATGTTATCTTTTTGTGGACATTTTAGAGCCAGGATAAATTCACTTAATAACTCTGTGTGCCTTCATTTTAAAAACCTTGACTTTTTGTCTCCTGAATAATTGCTGTATTGGTGATTAGTTATAAAAAACATTTACAACTCTGCACAGTGAATAGATTGGTAGGAAAAAATTACATACTATTTATTTTTTAATCTCCCAATTTATGAAAAAATTATTTTGCTTTAAGAACAAACAAGAAATACAAATAGCAGAACACTATAAAATCAGTAGCAAATTTTCTTCTAGAATGAGTCATTATAAATATAGCTACAGTGCCATACTTACACCTTGGCAAGTTGATTTTTCAGTACACCTACCTAACCACAAGTGACAATAAAAGATAGTAGTGCTACACAATCAACCATGTGCATTGAACCAATACTTATAGTGTGATAGTTTAAAGAGAAATATTGTCCATGTAAGTTGAAGGTGTTATAAATCCTTTTGTAAGCATATAAAATCTTTTCTGTAGGAACATCCCTAGTAACTCTAATACAGTGTTCATCATCTAAGGGATTTCTTTATATAAGCTACACTTCTAAGAAGACCTTTAATTGCAGTGCTACAACTACAGATAGAGCAGGACTTTCACTATCACCTGGGTTGTATGATTCAAAATCCTTTCTATTTGCTGACTCAGCAGGGACAGGAAGTTATGGTCACATAGCTCAGGTGGGTGTCTGAGTGGATTTGAAGACACAGTTTAAAGGGGGGAAAGTATGAATAGGAAAATTAGTAAGTTTCAGTTATACATCTTGGCTTGGCAGGGAAGAAAAACTGTGTAAGCAGGTGGGATGCTGGACATCATGAACAGATTCAGAACATTTTGAGAACTTGAAAACACTATAAATTGTAAATGAATCTAGGGAAAACTGGGCTATTTTTGATAACTATACTTCTTGGAATAATAATAACAACATCCATATATTACTATTTATAATCATATTATGGCCAGCAAAAAGTAAATAACTGCAAAATAATTGATGACTAGATGTGCTGGATGAATACTTTTGGAATTGCTTCACAGGACATGTCGTTGTCTTCTTCTGTTTGCCCTTCATTCATCATTGTGTGGCCTCTATCAACATAGGTAAGAGAGGGCACTTCTTATCAAATTATATGAAGTTACCCTTAGAGTAAAAAGGGCAAGCTGCAATGTAAGTCTCTAAAACAATCTTGTTTAGAGTGTAGTACCATTCTTGGAGTCTTGCTGAACACTTTTTATTCACTTCAGATGGTAATGAAGGCAAAGGTTTGGAAAGTGAAAGGCCATACTGAGGCAGAGCAGAGCTCCATCTGCTCCAGCATCTTGCTTGCAACAGTGGTCATCAGCAGGTTCATAACAAAAGATTTAAGCTGAGGCAAATGTATTTCTTTTGAGTAATCTTTCATATTCTAGTGATGTGTGTCTCAGATGCTTCCAGATGTTGTACCTCTGTACTCAGTTGTCCTGTATAAATTTTATCTTTGTTAGCTTTTCTAGTCTTGTTTTGAATCCATACTAACAGTCTGCTTCTACTATGTGGTCTGGCATGGAATTCAACGTCTTAACTATATATTGTCTTCCCTTTGTTTTGGAGTGTGTGCCTGTTATTATGTGTGGTGACTCCTAATACCTGGTTTGGAAAACACAGTGAACACCACATTCATATTCAAACTCTCCACTCATAATTTTTTATTCCTTTACCATTTCCCACTCAGTCATGTATCTTGCAGGCTCAAGAAATCTCATCTTTTCAGTTTTTCTCTATAAGAACTGTTCATACCTTTTCTCTTCATAACTAACCTTTACCCTCTGAGAGAAAAGGACTGGAAATACACATAATATTTGAGATTTGGTGTACTAAGAACCTACACAGTGATACAATTATATTTTCTCTTCTTTTTCCTATTTTTTTAATAGCTTATAATATTTCCTATTCTTACCTCTACTAAACTTAGATTTTCTTATCATTTGACTGCATATTATAACTCAAAAAACTTCTTTGTCAGGTATTTCCAAAGCTCCAAGCACATCATTGCACAGATAAAACTGAGATTGTTTTTTTCAGTGTGCCTCACTATGTATTTATCTACACTGAATTTTGGCTTCCTATTTTTTCCCAGATAGTATCATGAATGTCATTCCTGCAGTTCTTTACAATCAGTCCTTGTCTTCTCTACCATGATTGATTTGTAATGGTAACAACCTTTGTTACGTCTCTGATATTTCCATATCAGTTATGAACATAATACAGAGCACATCTCATGGTGATTCCACTGGTGACCGTTCTCTGTCATAGAAACGTGTAATTTGTTCTGTGGGTTTTATCTTTCAACCACTATTTAATCTTTGTGAAAGCTTGTTATTCCTTGGCCATTTAGCTTCTTCAAGAATTATTGATGATAAATCATGCTGAAAACTCCTTGGAAATGCAAGTAGACCATCCTGGTTTCAGCTGGGACAGAGTTAACTTTCTTTCTAGGAGATGGCACAGTGCTGTGGTTTGGATTTAGTATAAGAAGAATGCTGATAACACCCTGATGTTTTAGTTGTTGCTGAGCAGTGCTTACACCAGTCAAGGACTTTTCAGCTTCCCCTGCTCTGCCAGGTGCACAAGAAGATGGGAGGGGGCACAGCCAGGACAGCTGACCCAAACTGACCAAAGGGATATCTGATACCGTGTGACATCATTCTCAGCATATAAAGCTGGGGGAAGAAACAAAAAGGGGGGACGTTCAGAGTGATGGCATTTTGTCTTATCAAGTAACTGTTATGCGTGATAGAGCCCTGCTTTCCTGGAGATGGCTGAACGCCTGCCTGCCCATGGGAAGCAGTACATGAATTCCTTGCTTTGATTTGCTTGCATGCACAGTTTTTGCTTTAGCTATTCAACTGTCTTTATCTCAACCCACAAGTTTTCTCACTTTTAGTCTTCTGATTCTCTCCCCCATCCCACCGAGGGGAGTGAGCAAGTAGCTGTGTGGTGCTTAGCTTCTGGCTGGGGTTAAACCATGACAGGGTGAATTATATGTAGCTCGGTGGGCCCATGATACCTCAGGCCATCAAGGAAGAATTGCAACATATAGATGGGCTCAGGATCAAGGGGTGGACTTGACCATAGACACTACTGCACAGGTTGTCCACAAATGTGAAACATGCGCTGCAATCAAGCAAGTTATGTGGTTAAAGCCTCTCTGGTATGGAGGACAATGGCTGAAATATAAATATGGCGAGGCCTGGCAGATTGATGATATCACACTCCCACAAACCACCAAGGCAAGCACCATGTGCTCACCATGGTAGAAGCAACCTAGTAGCAGTAGTAGTCGTAGTAGTAGTAGTAGTAGTAGTATTTTCCCTTCCCTTTCTGTTCTATTAAACTGTCTTTACCTCAACGTACAAATTTTGCTTTTTTTTTTTTTCTCAACTTTCTCCCCCATCCCATTGGAGTTTGGGAGTGAGCAAAGGGCTGGCTAGTGTTTAGCTGCCTGCCGGGTTAAAACACAGCATAGACTATAACAAGTAGATTTCCTTTATTCATGTACTGACTTTTGCAAGGAACTCCATCAGGTCTTTGATGTGTCCTACAAAAACCATATTGACTCTTTCTCAGTGTATCAGATCTATCCACTAATTTCTACTCCTTATTACAGTTTCTAACAGTTTTCCTGGTGCAGGCATCAGAATCAATGGTCAGTAGTTCCACAGAATTCCTTGGAAAAAGTAGCTTAACAAACAGGTATCACATTAGCCATCTTCCAGCCTTCTGGTACTTGAAAAGGATCAAGGAAGGTGTTTTACACCACAGCAGTAGCTTTTTTTTTAAGCTCAGACTTTTCTAGAAGCGTCAGATGGATATATAAATAGGCCATTATCAGTCCTTATCACTCTACTCTTCTATCAACTTTGTGTTTCTTTCTACCTTTATTTATTCCATCCTTTTTATTCCTTGCCATATCGTGCATATGCCTATGTTACAAGCTCTCCAAAGGAACAACAGCCCAACTTGATTTTTAACAAATTACCTTGAAAACAAGTAAAATTTAAAAAGTTGGAAATAGGTGAATCCAAACAAAAATACCTAAACTCACAATTCTAATAAACAAAAGGACTGTGAAGATGGAAAGACCGAGGCTTTTGTCTAGGATATAGACTTAACTAATAAAGCAAAAAATTGTCTGTCAATTTGGGTGTCCCTAATATGAAACTGATCCTAATAAAAAACAGTATCTTATGGACAATAGTAAATAAACTTTCAAATATCAGTTTTCCCATTCTGGGAAACCTTACAAGACAAATGTCACATTCTCTATACCATTCCAGGAAGTTATGGAAAAAACAATCCACAAGGAAGGGTCTGGATGATACGTTGAACTGCTGCTGACTAAAGCTTAAGGCCATGAGCTGAACATGTAACCTCTCCTTTCTAACTCCTGTCTTCTTACCACCTTTTTGCAATGTTACCATATTTCTAGTCTTTCCTATTTCTTTGTTTTCTGTTTAACCGTATCTGATATATTCAGTCAAAACTATTGCGAACTGTGACCAGAAAAACACTACGTGCACTGTCATAAATAACCTGACACAGATATGGTTTCGCTTACGGCTGTTGAAGTGAGAAGAGGTTAGTGGTTGCCTCTTGAAAGCAGCAAGGTTACAAACAGCGGTAAGCATCACAGACACAAACGGCATTTTACTTTGCTCTTTATGTTGTTTTCTGCCCTTTCCTGTGAATTTGTCCTCAAAGCAGCAGGATCATTTTTTTCAGCACAAATCCAGCTTATCTCACCTTACTACTGTGCCTCAGAAAGGACAGTTGTTTTCATCTTTAGCTTCAATACACTGCCAAACGATTTTTCCCTCTATAATTTTTCCGAAGTAGTGAGGGAAAGAAAGCAAAAGATAACTTTTGGCCAATAAAGACCAAAATACTTTATATTTCAAGCTTTAACTGTTTTTCCCATCTTTCACCATACCTCTAATAAGAACCTAGCCAGCTGAGACCTGTACCGAAAATCTTGAATGTTGTTTAAAATTTCAGTGTTGTTCAATGACAAGGCTGTATTTGAAACTCTATGTGACACCCTGGACCCAAAAGTTCCATCAAAGCCTACACAGTTCCTCACACTCTTTATTCAGGGTGGGCATCCCATTTCATTGTCAAGAAACAAACATTTAGAGGCCACAGCCTTCAGTAGCTGCCGCTGGTTTAGATTTGGCTCTGCTACCCATTTAGAACAGAAGCTATGAAAATAGGAAGCAATAATCTATGAAGAAAATGTGCCCTTGAGTTGGCCTAGATTTCACATCCTGAAGCTTCCTGAAACATACTCTGATAATAAATTTAATAAATAAGGAGAAAAATTGACCAAGACTTCAGTCTTACATCTCTCTCTTTCTAGAATGTGACTGTGGCATTGAGGGAGACTATTTCTAGAAAAGGACATATTTTACAGGTATTAAAGTTGTATTTTGACTGGTGAGAATAGCCAGCCTTTACTGTATTTATCCTTTGCATTCCCCATATGCCTGATCAGTGTAGGACCAATGTTTTGGGGGTATTGTAGAAAGGTTTCTCAGTGAACTCACAACTTAATTAGGGAAAGACAATCCAGGATCATAGATATAACAAACAGAAACAGGAGGAGAGGGAGGAAGAAAGAAACCACAGCAAGACTAGTTTTTTTGTACTGCTTATTTAAATTCTGAGATAAATGACAACTTTTGTGCTGGAGTGAGTGTAAGCAGCTGTTCTGCTAATTGTAATTCTTCCCATGTGTGCTAGTGCTAACAGTATTGCGTTGGAAATACAAGAGGTAGAATCAGGAATGTCAGAGAAAATACTTTTTTTCACTTCTTTCATTCCTTTTAAAGAAGAATCTGCAGAAAATAGTCACCAAGTGCTTTGCCATTTCCTTCAGTGACAGAAAGAAAGATGAGATCTAAACCTAGATGGTCAATGAAAGTGTGTGCTATTGTTTTGTTGAATGTTTTCTCTCTCCAGTGCTTATATATTATAGAGATATGGGTAATTTAATATTTTACAGGGATTTTTTTCCTCCTCAGTTGGAATTTTCATAGACCTGTACTGATCTGTATTATGATAGTAATTCACCCCTATATATGTATTTATTTTTAAAGCCCTGTAATGCAGAAAAATTCTCCATTTTATGGATGGAGAACAAATATAGACAGTGGGCTAATGGCCTGCTCAGAGGAAGTTTGGATGTGCAGTAAGGAATACACTCAAGAGACCCTAGTTCTTAAAACTGCTTTCCTAACCACTTGTCCATTGGTATTTTTCTTGTGCATATGATGAATACAAGCATAAAAATGGCTGAAGTGGACCAAACCCCTCTTTGGTTGACTTTACAGTATGCAGCGGTAGGCAGTATATAGAGTTGTTTCTTCTGAATACTTTCAGTTTTGGGCTGTTTGTGGCTCAAGGTATTTGTGGTTTCAGCACAGAAGGTGTCTTTATTTGATACTCCTCAGTGGAGTTTTCTTCCCCAAAGGTATTCTAATCAACCTTAAAGTGTTTGAAATACCCTGTAGAGACTAATTACAAATTTAATTGTACATATTTGTTTTGGACAAGGTAACTTTAATTTTATCTAATAGTCACTAGTTCTTGCTCTGGAAAAAACTGTGAACAATAATTTCATATTCATCTTTTCTAAGTCAGTTATAATTCTATTAATAACAATAATATGCCTCCTTAGTTGCCCCTTTTCCAGTTAGAGTTCTTGTCTTTATAATTGTACATAAGCAATTACTGTTGCTTTTCTCTGTTCCTGCTCCAGTCCAGTTATATCCTTCTTGAGATAGAGACATCAGAAATTAATTCAGTATGCATGATGTGGCCACATTATGGGTTTATATTGTTAGTTTATGCTGGTTTATGCTTCATTTCTTTCCTAATAATCCCTATTAGTCTGTTTGGGTTTTTCTTCTGAAATAATGCAAATACAGGAGATGCAAGCAAACAAGAAAGCAATCCCCTCCCCAGGTTTTTGGATTCTTTAGTCATTAAAAAGCATTTGAACATCTGATACTTTTTTTTTTTTTTCTTGAAGAGCTATGTAGGAACTGAGATTTTCTTCTCAAGAAAAGCAAATGCTTTTTTTTCTAAGTTAGAACAACAAAAGATATAGGGTAGTTTCTTAAGAAATTTCAAAACATCCATTTCTTTCTAGAATCTCTCATCCATTCTCCTGCATAGTCACTGAAGTGAACTGGACACAAGCCTGTAGCTTAGATCAGGCAAATTTTCAGATCATGAGAAGGATAGAAAGTCAGAATAGCATGCATCAGAAACCTCCATCAAAATTAGCTTGTTCTGGTAAAGCACTTCCCTTTTAACATTCTTTATTTTCTAAAAGAACTTATTTGCAGGGAAAATACTACACTAAATATTTTTTTTACTGAGCACTGTAGAAGTATTTAAGTACATTTTCTAATGCTCTGTTTGCTAAGTGAAACTTCCCAATAATGTGTAACATAGAATAGAATAGAATAGAATAGAATAGAATAGAATAGAATAGAATAGAATAGAATAGTTGAGTAGGAAGGGACCTACAATGATCATCTAGTCCGACTGCCTGAACTCTTCAGGGCTGACCAAAAGGTAAAGCATGTTATTAAGGGCATTGAAAAAAGCCTCTTAAACACTGGCAGGTATGGGGAATCGACCACTTCTCTAGGAAGACTGTTCCAGTGTTTGAACATGCTCCCTGTAAAGAAATACCTCCTAATGTCAAGTCTGAACCTCTCCTAATGCAACTTTGAACCATTCCCACGCATCCTATCCCTGGATCCCAGGGAGAAGAGCTCAGCACCTCCCTCTCCACTTCCCCTTCTCAGGAAGCTGTAGAGAGCAATGAGGTCACCCCTCAGCCTCCTTTTCTCCAAACTAGACAAACTCAGAGTCCTCAGCCACACCTCATAGGCAGACATTCCTTCCAGCCCTTTCACCAGCTTTGTTGTCCTCCTCTGGACACATTCAAGTACTTTAATATCTTTTTTAAATTGTAGGGCTCAGAACTGCACAGAATACTCACATTAAATACATGTCAACGCTAAAAATATGTCAACACTGAGTTAAGGAGTAAGTCCTAAAACCCAAAAAAACAAAGACCTTGTCCCTCTGGTGGAATACAGGACATAAGCTAATGCTAGAAGAGCTGGTTCAGGAACCAAAATAAAGTTGTTCCTAATCTGTTATGTTACACATATGTTGTCCTGACCTCTACCTACTCTAAGGTGGTAAATAATATCTGTGCACCTACCAGCTAGCTAAAGGCCCGCTGACAATCCCTACACCAGGCTGTATCGTAATGCATTGTACTTTTCTGAATTTCCAAAAATAGAGCTAAGAACACGTACTACTATGTTCCTGTAGCTGCTTGTCTTTGTTTTTATTCACCTTGTGCATTCAGCTGTTCAGTCTGCTATGTATTCAAGAAAGGTTTTTTTGGTATTTTTTAACTTTTATTTACTTTTTTAGTCAGAAGCATAAGTAATGAAAAATGATTATGCTTTTATGTCTGTATAATACCTGACACTGAGGAAATTTCAAGTGAACAGAGCAGCATATTGCAATTAATACAACTTTTCCTACTACTTACCCACTGTGTGACCATTAGAGCCTTTGTTTTTCCCCCTCATCTGCATCATTTCCTATATAAAGTGCATAAAAATGATTGCCCCCTGCAGCTAGTCGCTTAGAATCTCTTTGAGAGAATCTGATGAAAGGTGAAACTGAAGAAGAAAGGATTGGTGTTATTAGTAGCAATGTTGCAGTTGGTTCAGTATCATTGTTATTAAAGAGCTTTAAATTGTTCTTGTAGTAGGAGTTGCACATCCATTCAGATACAAATGAAGTGCAACTATTCTGGTCTGTGGCAATTATGTATGTTTGATCAAATGAACAGAGGAAACATGATAAACATGATCTGGATGCTATTTTGGGAAAATGCTCACTTTATCAAACACGGTGATTACTGAAATGTCACCTACTGTAACAGTTTTTTCTAAAAATTTTTTTACAAAGACTTTTAGTAAAAGTTAAGGATGTTCTGCAGCTCATTACTCTGAGATAATTGTTACCAAACTATGAAGAAATTGGCTAATTCATCTTAAAGCAAAAATGCCAATATTCTATGCAATTTTGGTTCTCATTCGTTTATACATGCACATAACTTGGTAAATCCTGTTATGGACTAAATTTATAGTATGCTAATCATTAACTATGATGAGTTTTCATTTTAAGGGTATGCTATACTTCTACACATTTTGCATGTATGAATAGTGTTTAATATAGCCATCATGTATGACTAATTTTTACCAAGCACCAAGTCAGACAGAATAACTAATGAATGGAAGTGTTTTTCTTTATACTGCATCTTGATAAAACTTCTTTATGATGCAGATGATCAGCCTAGCTGCAATTAATGATGGGAGTCTGTGAGAACAGCTTCTGTGTTACCAAAGCTTGTTGAAATTTGTAAATATTTTTGGGTTGTTAATCTAACTGGCAAAGATGAAGTAAGGGAAAAAATCCACAAACAAGAACTACATATCTCCTGGGGCATTTCAACCTGATCTTCTACTGCAGCCTTCTGCCCAAACAGTATCACTGCATGGAAATATGTTAAATGCTTATATATTTTGCTGGATTCTAGTATCAGAGTTAACGAATGTTATTTGACTGGCAATGTTTGAGGAAAATTTAGAAGTCAATGTATTTTTGTAATCTGGTTCAGCTGATAACAAGCATACAGGGAACTATTAGAAGTACATGAAATCTGCCGTGTGGAGTTAAGCAGAGTGAATTATTTAAATTAAAAATATAAAATTAAAAAAAATAAAAGTCTTGAATTACTGGAAAATATCTCGAATTCTGTGTGATAAAAGGTCTGTCTCCAAAGTGCTTGATGACATTTGCTTTCTCTATTAGTAACACAGCATTAGCCTTCTATCTCCATCCTTAATGCTGACTTTGGGTTCTTTCTCTTCTTTGGAAATCATCACTAACCACAGCCCAGGTAGGCATTTACAAACTTATTTCAGGCCACCAGTAAGCAATTTAAGTGCAATAATACCGAGTTCAGTGTGAGCTTCACAAACCCTCCCATCTCTGCTGGGCAGTTAATAGGTGACTGAGGTTCATACTTTCACAGGGAGATTGATATAGGGATCAAAGATTGAAAGGGTTTTGCTCTATACAGACACTTATCTGCCAACTCCACAAAAAAGTCTTTATAATTTTTCATTTGTAGGACTGTGATGAAAGAGGGAAAGCATGTGAATGGGATAGTTAGTTAATAGTCAAATATGTATCGGTAGTTTACATAGGCCATAGAAGAAGCTGCTAATTTGCTTATTCTCAGTATCTCATCCAGCTCCATCTTTCCCCTAGTCTTGGGCTATGAGTAACTGATTGTACCTCTGCTGGGTCCTGGCCAGCCTGTCTCTCAAACATGTGTCAGTGAGTCTTGGCTAGTCAAGGTCAAGACCACATCCAGATGACAATTTCCAAAACTCATAATATGTGCTGGTTTTGAAAATCAGCCATCTCAACAGCAACAAATGAGAGCCGTTGCTTTTCCTGGCTGAAGTGTCTTCTGTCATACCTCGTACTTCATTTTGTGGTCAAAGCACATTTCTATCTATGTGGAACAATCCACTGCTGAAATAAATGTAATCAGCTGTCCAATGAACTCTGTGAATAAAATAAATTTCATCATAGTTAAGTCATAAAATAAAAATTTGTTTGGATTCTGTCATCCTGTCAAACAAGCATAATGGATACAGCCACTGTCACTTTGTGTCCATGGAACAGATTGGGGTATTGTACTGTAAACATAGTGCAAAAAGGGAAAGATTTTTCCCCTTCTGATATGGTAGACATTAATGAAGGTCATTCTGGGGGTAATGTGTGAATCTGACAAGTACTACCCAAAAAGACTTTTGTTTTTGTTTTAATTGATTGTACAGACTATAAACAGTGTAGTACGTATCTTCAGGTTAGCAGCTTACATAACATTGTACCTAAATGCATTATGCATCATCCAAATTATCTTTTTTTTTTTTTTCCCCATGTATTCAAAATACCAGTTTAATCAGAGTTGCAGGTATGATTTTGAATGGATTATAGGAAGTCTTTGCTTAAGCTTGTCAAGCACTTTATGACATAACACTAACAAAAATACTTGGCATGGATCAGAGGTTCATCAAAGAATGGTATTCATGTTGAAATACTAAAAGAAAATTAGCAATAAGTTGAAACATTTTAGAAAAGTATGAATAAAAATTCTGGAAATTATTTTGGAATGTGAGCATTTTGAAGCAGGCTTTGAAAATTGTGTTGAATTTTACTGAAAATTTAAAAATTAAATAAAATCTCCACTGTAATTAAAACAAACAAATGAAACAACTTCCCTGAAAATCAGTTTCAAATTTTGAGAATCCGTGTTTAATTGCAAACAAGTCATGTGAAGGTTATTACAAGCATCATGTCACACTAAGACATTTTGTACACATCTACACAAAAGGAGGCTCAAGGTATTTTCTAGTTGCATCTGAAGTTGGATCATATTTCTGTGGCTTGATCTTAGAACAGCATCACAATCTTGTCACTAAAAATCCTAAAGACATTTTTTTTCTTTATTTTTGAACACTAACCACATCAATGAAGCAGTCATGACTGGAATAATTTCAGACAGTAGAATTATTAAATAATATATTTAGGATATGACTAATAAGCAGACTTTAAAATAATAGATCTAAGATGTTTCTTTCTCTCCATCTCTAACTGAACTTAGTTGTAAAAATGTAAAATAATGAAAATATGAAAAACTAAAAGGAATTGTCTGGAATAAGATCAGCTGCATTAGTATTAGAGAGAGAGAGATCCTTCTGTTTTAAAATACATGAATTACACAGAAAACTTCAAAATGCTCCTCTGGTTTGCTGCAGGTAAGCCTCAGCATTAGGATTATGTTTTCCAGTGGAAATCTAAAAGCGCGTGCTGTAACTATGAGTAACTGATACATTTTCTTATTAGTTTAGCTAAAGCTTTGCTAGCATGATCAAGAAAGTTTCATTAAGCATTCTAATTAACTCAGGATTCAGAATTATTGGAGGATTTTCAGCATTAGTCTACCTCCCTGTCCCTGCATCTTTTATCATGCTCATTCTGTAAAAAGGAATATTTAATCCCCCTGGAATTTTCTTCTTTGCTTATCATAAGTATTAGCATGTTCTTTAGAATTATATGACTCCATTTCACTTTCAGAGACATGTTGAAAGCAGGTAAGAAAATTAAGGCACTGCTTATATGGATGGTTATACTGCAACAATTACATATTAGTAATACTAATTTGTATTAAAGTAGCACCTGGAGGCCCTTTCTGAAATTAGTGCCTTACTGAGCTAAGCATGGTACTAACACACAGATTTTTTTTGCCTTAGGAGCTTGCAGTCTCAACACGTAAGACTGACAAAGGCTAGAAGAAATCAAGAATTAATTCACCAGATTTCACAGGTGGAAAACTAGCACAGCGTGTTTTAAGTGTATAGGTTTGGTTTTGGTTTTGGTTTTTTTTTCTGACAAAGTTTTCCCACTATGATTTAAGGTATAAATTTAAACTGAGATACTTAACCAGTAGCCAGTATAAAATGGCTGTGAACGGTCATAATAAAATATCACACTTATTTCAGCTTAGTGGAAATCATTTGGGAACAGATTTACCTAAACCCAAATAAACCACTCTTATTCCTAAAGCATAAGGTCCACACAGTCTTTTGCATTCACTTAAAATCCATTTTAATGATACAATTCCCATGATCGCAGGACTTACCTTGTAAATAGTCTCATAAATAATCTGAAGGCACAGCTGTGACTGACCTGGAAAGGCCTGCTGCTGGGTTTATTGTGCTGGTCAGGTGGCCTTCTTTTACTTTATGTATCCCCACTTCAGTATTAAGATAACTTTTTGCATTTAAATCCAAATTTCTTCATTAGCTGAAACAAAGTGACAAAAATGCCCAATGCATTAGTCTGTCCGTTGCTTAAACATTTTATTGGACATCTTTCCAGACTCTCATCTGAACTGCCAATTAATTTATTTCAACTTCTCATTAACTTTATAGGGGCGACTCAATAGGATTGATTTCAGTGGAACTGCTGGCACAGTAAATGCTCACACAACTTAAGCATGAGTAAAGATATGTTCAAAGTCTGGTGTAAAACTTAGAACTGAGCACATCTTACAGCTTTTTTTCTAGGGAGGATTGTCAATATTTTATTTTAAAGCATTTTCTTTAATCCAGGCAGAAAAAAAACAACCCCCAAAACCCAAACAATCAATCAAAAAAAAAAAAAAGCCAGAAACAACAAAATGCTTCTGAGGGATTAGAAAGATCCAAGAAATTGTGTGCATTTGTTTGATTTTATGACACATTAAGTTTTACAATTGTAGTTGTCTCTTTTAATAAGGGAGCAGTAGTCCCATGAGAGACCCCTGACTGCTAGAAGCACTGGAGCAAGTCTGCAGATACTACAGTGCAAATGAGGCAGTGGGCCACAAAAGAAAAAATTGCCTTTAAAATGGCATTAATGCAAAATGGATTTGATGTTGAGCCAAGACAAAAATGACCAATTTTCTCAACTGCAAGTTAACAAACATCATTAAAAGCAAGATCTGCATCAAAGGATTTTAATTGTATATAATCTATGCTTTTTATCAGGGAAAAAATTAAAGGAAGAGTTTTAATGATACTGAAAGAACATTCATTATCTTGGCAATAGTATAGCATGTTGAACTTGTATCAGCTATTAATTGGAAATGTGACATTTGATTCAAGGATCAGTTTGTGTGATATATGACCAAGATTTTGGAAGTGACTACTGCTTTTACATGCCTCCAAACAGAAGTGGGGGAGACTCTCTTCAGGGTCTCTCGCTTTAGGTTATGCTCTTATATTCTCAAGATATATTCCATCAGATAAGCCCTAGATATTTTAAATATATATGTTGATATGTACAATCAAAAAAGTGAAACTTACAGTTTTAAAAGTACACCCTTATGATTTTCTTTACCTCAGTTAGAGGCATTTAATATTTTTGATTTAGATGTGTGGAGTTCAGACTTTGCATGTGACCTCACTAAAATTTGACTTCACTAAAACTTTCAGGTTACTGTTGTTGCTGTTTCAGGAAAAACATCTCTGATCTTTTTGCAGTATGCATAGTTGTCATCAATAGCTGCACACAGAGAAAACTGCAGAGATTTAAAAAAAAAAATTAAACCAATTTAGGTTATAATTTGGACAAAAATACAAGACAGTTTCTTATTGCCATACTTTAAAAATGCGATACTTACACTGTCATAAGAAGATCGAATTGAGATAGGCTCCTAGTACAGTCTAAAGAGAATTTGTTAAATCAAAAAAAAAGGAAGCATCTCAGACTTTGGTAAACTAACCCCAAAAAGTTTCAAAGTTTTTCCATTTTATGCAGTTACAATTTCAGTCCTTCTTCTGGTAGCTGTTGCCATCTCTGACTCTTACTGAAGTCTCTTTCCTAGTCTTTTCAGTTTCTTCTCCATTACCGCTACTCTGGGTTTATCTCTCCTTTTTCCAGGCATTTGTTCCCAACTGGATTTTTTTTTTTTAAGATTTCAAAAAAGTAAGGTATATTCAGATACCAATCTTCTTTTTACTGACAAACTTTTTATTGCATTCTGATTATCTTCTTGTTACACTTCTGCTTGTCTTGTTCTCCCCATTTTCCAGTACTTGCTTTGTCTTCCCCTTCATATTTCTGTGCTTTACATTCTATCCTATATGATTTTTTCTCTTACATGATATATATCCATATGAATTACACCCCTGTTTAGGGAACCCTTTTAAGTTCTGTTTCAGAAAGAAATCTAGTTATAACTAGTACCTATGAGCTGAATATTTAAATGGCTGTGTTGTGATGAACTGAGAAAAAGTATTCTAAAAAGGGAAGATTGTGCTTTGGTTGATATTTTATATTGGTTGCAAATCACCATGTGTTGTCCAAATGACTGATGTCTACAACTGTGTGTTCAGGCAAAATGCACATATAGTATACTAAGACCTTCAAAGGAGTTTGGGTTGGGGGCTGTAGATGCATTATATTAATAACAATACTTACTGGTATGCAGACAGTTTCTGTATTTATTTTGTCTGCTACATATAGAGACAAAGATTTAGAAAAAGTAAGAGAAAATTCATGGACAATAAAGTTTATCAACATATGCCAGACCTTTCTTAGCAGACTTATTTAAAACTGCTGATGTATAGGAATCATGCCTTCTTCCCAGCAAAAGCTCTAGAAATGGTAGCAGTCACTTATAAGCATTGTTTTGGGAAAATAACCTCATATCTCACAGGATTTTGGGGCTATGTAATTTGCACGTGTGGAGGATCATGGCTTACTTTCTCTCTGTCTTTTTGAACAGCAACAAATGGACATCTCCCCACTCAATAACACTTTCTTGACTTTACAACCATTGTGTGTATAGTACAGCCAATAGGCAGAGCCAGCAAAGTGTGCCAATGCTTTACCTCTCTCCTAAGCTAATCCAGGGTGTTGGATGAAGTGCAATCAACACGAAAGAACAGTGAAGATAACAATGAAGTGCTTCTACCCTTTAAGTTTTGCAAATCCTTTGCCATGGGACTGTAGAAACTGCAGAGATAAAACCCCTCTCTCCCCTGCTCCCTTCGTTTTTTAGTGCAAGACATTTTCATTTTCCAGTGGAAAAGAGAGATGGTGTTATATCTGGATCCAGTGTGAAATATTGTACTCGTTTTAAAATTAAAGGTTTCTGTGTTGCCAAGTCCAAAAAACTATACACCTGTATTTCATTAAAAAAAATGTGTAAACTCAATGAATTAAAGATGTTGATTGCTCCTAAAACACCCTGTAAATGTTTCTTTGCAAACATGCATATAAAAAGGTGCCAGGTGCAGGATGAAAGTCAGCCTTGCTGCTTGACCTTGGCAGTCAACATTAAGATACTGCACAGCTCAATAGCACATTAACATTTTCAAAGGATATGATTTCCATTTCTTATCATAACAACATCAAAAAAAACCCAACATAAAAAACATATAACAAAGACAAGGTGCAGGAGTATTAATTTATCAACTACCTGAAATTCTAAGTGGAGCTGAGTTAAACTTTTAGAAACACAAATCACGTCTCTCAGACTCAAGTAAATCTCTGAAAACATTTACTTTTCTTTAAGCTTCAATTTTAATTTAAAAAAATCTTCTAATGATGATCATCTCTCTGATAGATGATGCAGGATGTGATTTGTAAATACATTCTGCAGTGATCTGAATATTTGTACTTGAAATATTGTAGCATGGATAAAAGAAAAGTGAGGTAGAGCAGAGAGCAACAATTTTACCCATATTCTCTGTCAAAGCTGTCATCATTTGGCACTGGTGCTTGCACTGTTCCTCCATCATGGGCCTCTGCCAGCTGCTGTTCATAACACAACTCCAGCTGAAAAGATTGATACCAACCTTAATTTAAATAAAATATCTTTCTTGCTGAAAAATGGTTGGAACATACTTAATCATGAAAGGGGAAATATCTAGACTGTGTGTCATGCTCATGACATTGAAAAATAAGCCATGTTGTGCAAAACCTATATGAATGTTCTTTATATTTGGGGTTTTTTTCAGCTGGATCTCATATAGAAGCCAGGATTTCATATCAGGACTTGTAATCACCCTTTAAGCATTAAATTAGCTTGTGGTCCAAAAGAATTACATGACCTTGTTAAATTGTTTCTGTGAAATAAAGTTGCCTGGAAAGAAAAGACAAATGGAAAGTAAAGCAAGTGATGCAGTAACACAGATTTTCCATATTAAGTCTTCTGTTGGTAAATACTGTTAATATATTCTGCTGTACTTTGGGTAAATAATATTGTTGGCAAATTATTTACTATCAATAATGTAAAAGAATGAGATTTCCATTAGAGGGAGAAAGTTAATAAAGATGTAAGTAATAAGATTATGAAAAACACAGAAAAAGTTAGACTATACAACTGAATATCCAGCAGATGGAGCTTCTTACCTCTACAATGTTTCATTTTATCAGAGTAAATTTTGCTTTAAAGTGGCTGTTAAGATGTGATCCAAAACTAAATATAAAAATCACAGCAAAGATTGTATCAAAGCCAACTAAGACAGTGGCATGATAAAAAAGCTGAAGCTGTTTTTAAGAGTGCTTTGTTACTTACTGTCCTTCCCTTAGTAAGGCAGCTAATAATGCAAAAATAAGTATATTTGGTTGGGAAATACTAGACAAATGGACATTTGCATAGTTTCCCCTCTGGTTTGGGGTTTTTTTTAGTATCTAGATTTGTATATTCAAAGGACAAGCAGTAATTCTTATTAATTTCTGCAGATTTTAGTACCAGAGAGCACTGAGTCATAGTTTTTGAGATTTCAGAAAGATATAGTGAATACAGAGTTGAATACATTAGAGAAATGTTTTCATAGACTCTGCATGGAATTAATTAGCCTTGATTTCTGGTGAGGAGATATTGAGGAGAGAAAAGAGGCTATGGCAATTAATTTTTCATGAAGTATTATAATTTGAAATTAATATTCTTGATGAAAACTTGAGACAATTTGAGAATAGACTAATATGTCCGTATTTATACTGTAGAATGGTATTTGAACTAGCCTTTAGTTTTGATGAAGAACAACATTTACACTGTTTGTTATAAACAGCCTGTTTTTCTGGAAAGCTTGAACAGTGGCATTACGGTAGAAAGCTTACTTGGAAAGAGAAATAAATGTTTTTGGAAAGACTTTGCAAACCAAGGGAAGGCAGGTTTTGCACCTTATTATTTACATTCTAGGGGTGTATTCAATCATTCCTTCTGCAGTATTTTGGATTCAGCTTCTAATGCTTGAAAAGATACCTAAAACTCAGCCTGTCTTAACAGAATTCTACCTGGGGTAGGCATAAGGCCGAAGACCTTGTATAAAGTGTCTGTGTCAGTCAGACCTAGATATTGGTAGGTGTTAAACACCTCTAAAGCAATAACAGGGTTCATTATGAGTGACAAGAACTCAGTGGACTGTGGCTGTGATCTGTGAAAACTAAAGGTTTGGTTTAATTTTGGTGAAGGTTGATTTGTAAATTATTTAAAAAGACAAAAACAGTGAAAAAGAATATGGTTTATGTGGCTGCTGAAAGTGACTTTGCATTATTCTTACACAAGTATATACGAAATCTGGTACATTTTGAATAGCACTCTGTACAATTCAAGGTCTAATTGTATTAAATCCTGAGTACCTTAGGATTTCTGCGTATATCAGCCAAGCTTTCATTCTGTTTTACTAAAAAGATAGAAGTCACAGGACAGATCTTGAGACACTTATTAGCAACCCAGATTTATACTGGACAAGTGGAGAAAAGCAGGGGGTATCAGCTTGATGTAGCATGCCTTTGAATTTGTGAAACAGAGCAGATTCCATCCAATTCAGATTAGCAAAGTGACTTTCAGACTGTCTGTTCCTATCAGCATAGATCCATCAACCTGTTTCTGGCTTTTAAGCCATTATTACATTTTTACAGGCTGGAAGCCCAAATAAGCCCATTTGGTGATGGGATAATTTATGAATAATTTCAGTAAATAATGACTAATGATCTCTGACTTTGCCCCTTTCCCCCAAATTTCTTTTGAATGCATTCATGCCCTTGAAAACACAGTGTGTTTTCACCCAGGAGAACAAAACCGATACAGATTTAGAAATGCCTTAAAAATGCAGATTTTCTTTAGGACTCCATTTCATGAACATGCTTCTCTTTTGCATTAATTCACATCTGATCATTACTGCCTTTAGTGTTCCTTTTTGGACATCTAAATCCCCCCTCAATAAATTTGAATTACTCCTGACCCTCAAAGACACCTCTTCTTTCCCTGAAAGCTGTTCTTTCTTTCTCTGGAGAAAACTGTCACTCCTCTGTCTGTCTTTCCTTTACCTCTTCCCATTCTTTGCTTTTTCCATAGACAACTGTTGCTACCTTGATGGAAAACCTGTTTCAATGGGTTCCCACAGGGTAGACCAGCACCTTGAGGAAATCCCCTGTGGGTTTCTGTTCTCTGTGTGAGGCCAGGCAAACGCAGAGCGAGGCTGTGCTTGCTGAGCTCCCCCCCCCCCCAGCGCAGGCCAGGGGAAGCTGCTGCCAAGAGTCTTCCTTGTTCTGGTGTTTGGCACGTGTGGCAGTAACAGGACACAGCGGACAGCTCAGGGATTAGGTTCAGCAAAGGAAGTCAGGGCGACTGAAGGGGACATTCTCTGTTTCGGAATCTCTTGAGGCCAGCGGTAGAGGTACAGATGTTCATGCCAAGCAGACATGAGCCCTCTCCTCTCTAATTCGTGTTCCTTTGTGGCCCTTTATATCAGAGTGTTGGCAGAAATTGACAGAGTAAGTGGCTTTGAAGTTTGCAGAGAAAGATGCAGGCTAGAAAGAAAAGAGAGCTGGACTTGTCAGTTGGAACTGGAAATACTGTACAAGCCTTCAGGGGTCCCTGAGGCCTCTGCTTTCAAATCAGAGAAAGAACAGCTCTATGTGAAAGAATAGGGGCCAGTTGCACTCCAGAGTGGAAGAATGGGCTCCTAAGGCTCTGCTGAATGGAAGGGAAAATGAAAAGGAGGGAGTGCTACTCAGAAACACTGTTTCGTGTGCTGTGGAGTTCAGCTGTCTCCTACCAGTTCAGAGTAGGGGATTGTAGCATGACATGACGGAGGTTAAGGTGAGACCAGAGGGCAAACTGCATAGCCATAGGCATAAAAGTGTCTGTAAATGCTTTGCTTGGGATCCTCCAACACTAGATTCTCAATGGTGGTGATGGCAGGAGAGGGGCTATGCATGCCGTATTGCTGAATGGGGTAGGATGCTTTCAACAATTTCTCTTAACATGGTTGAAGTAAAGAGGGTATGCAAAGCAGATGATGTTAATAAATGCCTTGTTTGCAAAAAGCACTGCAAGATGTAAGGGAGAGATAGGAAGGAGAGCTGGATGTCAAAAGAACCATTTATTCATATTTTTAATTCATAAAACAGCAGAACTGTAATTGCTTATAAAGTATGTGACATATTTATTGTTCACATTCTCACTTTACACAAATCTTCTCTATCGCTTGGTTCAACATCATATACATAAAATGTTCTAGATATTTTGAAAACAATATAGCAAATGACACAACAGAAAATCAAACCCCGATGGTGCATGTACTTCACACAATAACCTTTTATTACCAACATCTGAAAAAGAAAATGCAAAAGTGGGTCAGCAACCCATTTAAATGACTTTACAGCACACTCAACAGTATATTTAAACTAAAGAAATGCATTTAACCTGACTGCTAAAGTTAAGTGCACTAGGCCATTTCTTACATTACAGGAATCTGCACACTATAGCTAGCTGTATTTTACTGATACAGTAGTATTAGATAACTTTCTTTTTATGGAATGGACCTACATTTTATTTGGTTTGGTTCTTGGAAACCTGCAATTAAAAATACTTAATTATTTCTTAGTATGACTGCAGGTGATATTTAACTGAAAGCAACCCACAGATAAACAAGCTTCTGAAGCTATAAAGGGATCAGAACAATGCAGATATTTTAGTTAAGGTTTAGTGCAAAAAAGTTCAAAGAAAGTAGGGTTGTAATTTAAAATAACACCTCATTTAGTTGATTTAATTACTCATTGCCAGAAATAATTGATTTTTAACGCTGGAAACAGAAGCACATAGCACTTAGGAAAAAGAAAGGATTTTTACCTCTAGTAAGTTGGACACAAGATGAAAGTTCCCTTGAAAGAGTGTGATATTCTGATTAGCTTTCTTAGCTACTTTGAATTATACTGATTATACTATATTTGGAAATTAAGTCAAATAGCTACAATATTGATTGTATCTTTCTATAGCATTTCCTTAACTTCTCCTTATTAGTAGCAAAAATAATTTAGAAGTAACTATTCCTAAGACTCCTATTTAGATAAGCCGTTTACTGTGTGATAATTTGATGCATAATATGCTTCTTTCTCTCCTCACAAACATTCTGATAGAGGGTTGTCGTTAGTCTTCTATCATGCGGTAGCATGTACACATAGCTGTCAGACCATGGCACACAGAGCTTGCTGCTTTGTAATGCAGAACAGAAAGACCAACCCAGTTCCCCAAAATAAGATGGGCAATCCACTGAGAAAATTAGTAATAATGAGAAAACTACTTACTTTTAAAGGTTCATTGTCCCAGTATGGAATCTATGTTAAATCTTGAATCAGGTTTAGGGACTACAAGTCCAAGTACTAGTGAAATATATTTGCAAATTTTTATTTTTATTGGGTTTAATAATTTGAAATATATTCTACTGCATCTTAAAAAAGTTTGACAGCATTTAAAAGCCTGATTTTTCAAATGGAAGGCATGCAGAAGCATTCATGCAGTCCAAGGTCTCATATAAACATTTTTGAATTGTCATCATGATGTATAAACTCAGTACCTCATTTAAAGACAGTTGTGGTTGTCCTTAAGTCGCAACTTTCCTAATGCACATTCTGGGGTTTCTGCTGCTTTACCCTCAGATTTCTCTGCTTCTGCATTGGTTCTAGAGATGACTAATGAAAAAAAACACTGAAAAAACACAAACAAAACCCAACATATACTCTATCACTTTACTAAGAAAGTGTCTGGCATTTAGGCTTGATGTACACTGTGTTAGGCTTGTTTCTGAATAGGCTTTATTAGCTAATTTCTTTCCCCTTGGTCCAGAAATCTAGAACACCTTGAAGCATTAGTTCTCCTTTTAAATGAAATCTTACACATTCTTTTCATTCCAGGTGCTGTGGCTTTCATAAGTATAATAAATATTCTAAGACAGCATGTGAAACCACAAGAATGAACATAACAGTCTATTATTCTCTCATAAGAAAATCTCCCAGACAGAGTCAAACCATGAAACAGTGCTTTACCAGCTTCAGTTAGATTTAATGTCTTAGAGGAAACTATGAAATCAATTTTTAAGAGGCTTCTTTGAAAATCAAGGATAAAATTTATAATCACAGCTTGTCTAGTCCTAAAGTAGTAGGTGTTTTTTTTTCTCAGCTGCCTTAGATGCAGCTAGAGAAGTTTCACTTGACATTGACCCCAGTCAATGTTCTTATACTCCCCTTGAACTAGAGAGATTGCCTCTGAAGGCTCTCTTCCTGAGTTTTCCCATAACATAAAGTGTTTCTCCTAAGGTGATTTCTTTCTGTTCATTTTTATAGTACGTTCTTGGTCTCTCCTGCTTTGGAATGTATACGTGAAGCTGTCAGAGAATTTACTGGGGAGTTGGGAGTCTGCCTATGTCAATGCTATTTGGTTCTTTAACTCACTCCTCTCTTAGCCATTGATTGCCTTAATTAGTGGCTGGAGAAGATTAAGGCATTCATACCGGCTAGATGAGTGAGATTCCTAAGGATTCCTGTGCACATTTTATTACTTGGGTTTGCAATGTAGGGTTTTGATTAATATCTAAAGTAGTGTAAAGTGTCGTCAAAATGTTCTTGTCAAACATCTTTCAGTTAAAACAGCTTTTAAAAATTAATATGAAGTAGGTGGGGTTCATTTGAGTCAACATTTTCCCCATGCACTTTGTAAAACAACATTAAAAATCATGATTATTTTAATGTTTAGGTTTGTTACATTTTGCATACTTTATTTCAAATTTGAAAGTACCAGAACTTAAGGATATCAAGATTTGAGAATCTGCCTTTTCTAAAATTTCTGAGTGTGCATTGGTTTTAACCCCTATTTTCCTTTAAAACCTTTTTGCACATTCTAAGTGGCTGCAACTGCAACAACGGTTAGTAGAGAAGCTCAGCCTGGGGTCCTCAATTTTAATGAATGAAACATCTTCTAGGAGCAGCCTTGATGGAATTAGCTCTTCCCTTGGCCCCTAAATCCTTTGAAAATTTCAAGGTCAGATTATTTTCTTATGTCTGTGTTGTGAAGATTGGAACTATTTTGATTAAGTCTTTGCTGAGTCAATCTTGACTGGTAGCTGTAGTGATGCTGCCAGTTACATATTGATTATGTATGTAATTATTATCAGACCTGCCTATATATGCTAGTAGGTGCTTGAATATGTAGTGTATATATACAAAAGTAAGGCAATAAGATAATAGAGCATTTAGTTAAAATTACATTTATGTTTCAAATAACTGAAAAGTGTTACAAATATTCTTAAACTGTATTGTAATTTAGATGCATTTACATTTTTGCATATTATCTTCCTGGCATGTTTCCCTGAAGCAAAAGAGAAAATAAAAGAAAGAAACAAAAAGGAAACTAATTATAGTTGCTTCCTTGCAGCTTTTAGATTCTCTGAGGCACTGTTATGACCAATCGTGATGCCTCCTCATTTCAGAGTTAATGAGCCAAAAAGGTGAAAGTTGCTTGAGTTCTTATTCTTCTGCTTCTGCTGTTTGTGATTGTTGCTATTCTTCAAGTCTTCTAAAGGGCTGAATTAAATAAAACATAGACTCTGCTGCTGAATTCTCAAAGTAATATTCATATGACAGCTGATTGCATTCTTACTAATGGTAGACCTTTATGTAGTTGCTTATAGCTGTGAATTATGTGGAAAATGAAAGCAGTGAAAAGGGTTACAAACAGATTCAGGCACCCCAAATCATGAAGATTAGCTCCCATAAGACATATATATAGATATATATATAATGTTTTAATGTAAAATATAATGATACATATGCACATCGTAATGAGTGTTATTAGGTAACATTCCTGCCTCAAGAAAAGATTATAAATTGAGATGGTTAGAAGCTGTGTTAGACTCCTTTACCCTTAGCTAGTAGGTAATGCTCTTACAGGTAATTTTCAGACAAAATACCTACCAGGGTATTAGTCAAGTGTTAGTAGAAGATATACTATATTGTTTTGTTACCAGTTTAAGGGACCCCTGAAATAGGTATGATGTTTGGAAAATTAGAAGCTAGAAATCAAAAAAAAAAAAAAACCAAAAAAACCAAAAACCAACCACATGTGAATTCCATGAGAGAAACAGCGCTGAGTGAAGTGGGAAGAGATGATTCTTCATCCATTATTCTTCATTTCTGTTAAAAACAGAATATATGTTGTGACCATCCTGAATTCTTCCCCGAATGTCAATAGCATTCTACCTCAAAATTTTTTTTCACGCTCTGTCAGCCCAAATGGCATGATTATGCAAAACAGAAAGAACAAACGTAGCAGTAGTTAGCCAGAAACTGGGCTGCAACCTCTAATATTGTTTTAGGGTGGTACTAGAAAGAGAAGTAGTGATGTTTGGCATTTGCACAATAGTCTATTTTTATCCAAACTCTGATCATCTACTTTTTCTACAGCCAAGGCACATGACTGTTCTGCTGGATATGCATAATTCTCTAAACTTAAGATTTCACTTGACAACTCTCTCATGGTTAAAATTAAGCATTATTTGAGAGATTTAAGCCACCCTTAGCAGAAGAGCTGATTAAGAATGATATTTTTTATTTTGAAAATTGTAAAGAAATTCTATGGTGGGGATTTGGAGCATGACCTAAGTGCTAAAACAGATCAAACAAAGCCTCAATATCCATTTCTACAAAACAAAACTTTCAGCTTCATGGTCCTATATTTCCCTCTACCTTCTGAGCAGCAATGGCCCAGGATAAATCATAATGGGATAGAGATTTCCCAGCTGTACCCTATGGAAGAAGTTTAAGCCAGAACTTGTTTGTACTTCATTATGAAGCCAGAATTATCAGAAGCAAACAAGATTAGGTATCAATGAGAAAGAAGGAAAAGACCTGACAGTGGCTGCAATACAGCTTGCAGCATCCATTTAAATTATTTCTTCCCCCCGCTGCCCAATCAAATAACAATTGTTCTTGTTCTTCAGGACAGTAACTTTGATCACTCTTTTTTTCCCAGAAAGCAGTTATTGTGTCACTGGTTTTCTAAGTGACCTAGGCAGCTTTCTAGACAAATATGTCCTGTGTCTTAAATAGAACCTTTTCTTTGGGGTTAGAAATAAAAGCCAAATCCATGTGAACCACTTAAGTCCTATTATATTGACTGCAATAAAACATTGCACAGTTCTTCTTGGATAATTTTTTCCTGATGTGGCTAACCAACCTAATTTATTCTCTGCCTTCAGTGAAATTTTCTTAAAACATTCTTGTTATTTTTTGTGAATCTCAGGATGATCATAAAATAAGAACTATGAAGCATAATGTATTAAAGGTGCTGTGCCTGTGTAGAATTAAGAGATTTTTGCTTATATGCATGACTATGTGCTTTTCCTCCAGTTGAGTATAAAAATAAGCATTTCATGAGACAGCAAGCACATTATGATTATTTTTTTTTGGCTGCCTTAAAGAAACATAAGAAAGCAATTTAAATTTTGAAATCTACTGAGAGCAACTATGAATTGTTAAGTTCTTCTGAATTCCACCGGGTGGAACATGTAGAGGAGTCCCCTGCAATATCATACGGTGACACTTTCATTATCTGAAACTATTTCTGTATGCAGACAAGACTATTCCTGTAATATTACTGTCTCACTGTGCATTATGTAGATGGAAGACTGATTTGCATTATTATTCTTGGGTCTTTATGGTTCACTAAGGGTTGATGAAGTCACGTGTGTGCACTGTCGACCTTAGTGAGCTATATTATTGCTTTGATACTATTTAGTGTGTGAATATGTAAGGATAATGTTAGCATGTTTGTATTCCATAATTTTCTGTATATTCGTGAGAGAATTGTAGTATGGTACAACAAATAAAAGAGCTATTATGTTCACATTTTAAAGTAAGTGACTTAACATAAGAATCTAAATTAACTCCAGTAATTATTTTAACTACAAGTAAATTATACAAGTAGCAGGACAACATTACATGACTTTCAGTGTCAGGTTCTTTTTAACATAATTTAAAACTTAGAGAATATAAGCAAAAGAAAAATTCTGTTTATTCCTACTGATGTCACTAGGAAAACAAAAAAAAAAAGAAAATTGCACCCATATTGCACGTTTTCAATATATTTATGCTGGAGATTAAGAATTACTTCTCTAGGAGTAAGCCGTTTGTACTACTGCTGTCTGTGATGTAGGACTTAAAATCATACCTACCAGGGATCAGCGTAGCGATATACCAAGACGACTCTTGAAAATCTGTCTTCCTGGTAATATGAGCAAGCCTGGACCCAGAGGGACTGTTAAATCAAAAACAACACATATTTGATCCTTTTTTTTTTTTTCTTCCCCCCTCTTCCCCCAAAAGAAACATGGGCATTCACATGCCTTTTAAATCTAATTCTACCTTTTATTTGTTTCAAAGTTTATTTTCAAAGGGTGATTACACATCTACATATCTTTTTTTAGTTTGTTTCTAGTTCTTATTTACTGGTGTGACTGCAGCTATGCATTGAGTCATACTATTCAGGTGATTTTTTCTGTTGCCTTTGCTGGGACTAATCCCATAAATAACACTGCTCGGCCATTTTTGTGGGATTCACTCTTGTCCTTATGAAAAAATTCAAAATGTAGTAATGTTTTCTGTGATTCCATTACTGAAACAAATGAGGTGGGAAAGGAGTGGTTTTTTTACCTCTAGTCCCTCAGACATAATGAACAGTATCTGCTGCTTAGAAAAAAACAAAACAGAGAGATAAAATCAAAACCTCAGAACTAAGCCTCAAGCATGAGTGGTTTTGATTTAGCAAAAACAAAAGACAGTAACTGATATTTTTTAATCTGAGGGCACATTCTCTGTTTCTTTCTCCTAGGAGTCAGCACTTTAATTCACACAGTATTAAAATTTTAAATGGGATACCTTGGGATGGCTTGTAAAATCAGTCTGCATTTTGTAGGAATATAATATCAATAACTAAAAAGAATTATTCTTTTTTCTTACCTCTTTACTCAGTGTTGTTTTCAAATTGTTTCTCTTTAATGGAGTTCTTCCAAAGACTTAAGTCTACCTTGCATTCTGTTTCCACATTGTTTGATCTTTCAAGTCTTCAGCTGGCTTTTTTTTAACATAACAATGACTGAGTTAATGACTTTATTTCTTTTTTGTCAAAGGTACTTGAGTTTTGCATTTGTTACTAATTAGAAATCAAATGAATCTCATTAAAGGGGTCTTGCAACCTTTTTCTACAACGAGAAAGGGCCAAGATTTCTCATCTGAAAAACTGTACAACTGTCAGCACCTAATGGGTTTGTCAATGTTATTAGGAGTAAATAATAAACATAGAAAATGACTTGACATGAACTTTTGTGAAGGATCTATAATGAGCTTCACAACACAGATCAATAGATTTCCAAGAGAGTGACTGTTTATTGAAGGCACTAAAAGCTTTGTTGAGAGAACAGGGACATTTTCCTGTTCAATTAGCCTAGATCCCTTTCAAAATTGTGTTATGGATAAATGATGGCAGATACACAGCACAAAACAAATATGATGTATTTTGGTAAAGTGTGTTTTTCTTTTCTCTTGCTTAGATAGTAAAGAATATAGGGTAAATCAATTGTATTTTAAAAACCTATTTCATGTTTTTTTGCCTGTGTCATTTTAATCTTGTCTTTGCGTGTTATTAAAATTGCATTTCTAGTTTCTCAAGAAATTTCCTCCTCTTTTATATGATGATATTACCTTTATTTTATTCATATATTTTCACACAGTAGAATATGATATAGAAACTGAATGCTTCTTCATTCACATAGTAATAAGGTTTGAAAATAGTAAAATATTAAGTTCCTTTTTCTTTTCCCTCTACGGTTAATAACATATACCTTGAGAGCATCAAGCAGTCTATCCTTCTAAAGCGACTAGGAACAGGTATTCTCTTTTCAGAGCTGGTTAACACACCCAGAACTTTTGGCAAAATCTTGCTCACAGCTTCAGTGGTGATACTGCGGGTAACTTTTTAAATATCCTTCTTCCTTTTGTCCTTGATCAAAGAATAGATAACTTCAGATGGCAGACTTGGCTCTTAATATATATGTATAAATAAATAAATAAAAATGACAGTTTTCTTTATGTTGTTTCGAAGACTTAAAGTGTTATATAATTGGTAAGATGAAAATTATTATGATGACACAGTTTTTGAAGAAAATCAACTACAAAAAAAGATCAAACAAAATAGCGTTCTTTATATATTACAGAATGACTAGTCTTATTTTAAAAACCATACACATACAGCATACACAATATTTAAATCATACCCATATATATATATAAAATTAAAATTATAGTGATTGTCTATAAACTAGACAAAGCAAGGCTGCTTTATTAGAAAAGTGTTTTGGTTGTTTATAAGCTGTTTATAAGTCTGCCAAAATTTAATTGTTTGGGAGGAATTTGAAGGCTGGTTTTCTTCCTCAGGCTAGCTTTTTGGAAAGTTTCATTGAAATGATCAAAAGGTTTCTTCTAATTAGTTTAAGGAAATTACATTGTTTTTCATCTGAAGGAAGATCAAGAATATTGTGTTCCATTTTAAAGAAATGCATGCAGCTTTGTGGTATGGACATGAAAATCAGCATGCTGTCTTGTTTAGGGGTAAGGGGTGAGTTCTTCTATTCTATGAAACTTGTACTTAAGTTGCTACCTCTGGAAACTTCAGTTTGCATATGCACAGTAGTGACTTGTGTCCTGTGCTCAGGTCCCATATATACCCTGTACAAAGATAAGCCTGAGAATACCCCAACCCTGAAAATAGGAACAAACCAAAGTTTGAATAATAGCTGCTCTTTTGTAAGAGTGGAATGGGGTGTGGAGGTGGACACAATGGTGCTGACATAGGAAACAAGAGGATTTTCTTTGTTCTTGGTCTTTCCTTCAGTGCTGCTTGGTTAAGAGAAGAGAGGATCTTAAATATGAACTATGAAGAGACTGAAGATGTGCAACTCAGGCAGTCTGTGATAGCTGGACATGGCAGATGAAGGCTGATAAAGCTGGCGGGAAGGATATGTTGTAAAGACAAGTACTTCACAGATACTGAACTGTGACTCAGAAAAGGAGGAAAGACAAAGATGCACATATAAATAATGATAAAAAATGTTAATTGTGACATTGTCAAACAATTCCATACTTCATTTGCAACCTTGTTGGGTTTCCTTTCTGTGTTTTTTTTACTATAGGGTACCCACCTGCCTTTTAATGGATGAAAAAATGTAAGTTTAGAGAAAGTTTTCTAGTTAAATTTCAATATGTACTTTTATACATATCAGTAGGCTTTGGCTCAGAATTTTTTTCTCTAGAAGCAAAAGAGTACAGCAACAAACTTTCACAGTATCTACTTGAAAAGACAACATAATTCATTGTCTTTGTGGTTAAATCTTGAACAATGAAGAAAATTAGTCCTGTTGGTATTAATATCTTGAGAATGTAACTATGCAACAACATGTGTGCACAACAAACTCCTCGTGCAGGAAAATTTAAACAATAGTACACATTAAGGTAATCCCATGTATAGGATGATGTCATCCTGACAGAATGAGGAAACAGAGGAATGAAAACACCTCACTGAACTCTTAATACAGGAACAAATAAAGATACTAATGTTGTCCAAAATATGAAATGATTTTATCTTAATTAAAAGACAAATAAATTATTCAATCATAAAATTTAATGCACCCTCGTTTTCCTTAAAATGTTGCACATACAAAGACAATGGAAAGAAGATATTAAAATTGCAAAAGGAATTTTTGAAACATAAAACAATTTTCAGTTATACATGATCTTGCTAAATTCATATTGGTCTGTCACATTACCTAAGGAACTAAGGAAATGCTTTCCTTGTTCATGTTGAAGCAACAAGAGATTTCTTCAATTAAAAGTTATTATATGCTAATATTGAAAAAAAGAGAAGGAAAATATTCAGTCCTCTATAATTCATAATTTTTTATTGTATTAATGACTAACCTTTATAGAAAGTGAGATTTTTGAGGCTTTCTGATATTTTTTCAGGTATCATGTGATGTTAAACCAGTGCCCTTATTAAATATAAGGAGTTTAGATTTTTCTAATACATATATTCAGTTTTTTATGGATCTCATAGTCCATTCAGTAGTGTTTCTTCCATGTATTTTCGAACTGTAAGTGTTTCTTCAAGCCTTATTCTGATTGAAACAAAAGGACCAATAATATCTGACATGGGTGGCAGTCACAACTGACCAGAAAATTCAGATGTCAAGCATCTAATATTTTTTGTGAAATCTTAATTCAATTCAACTAAATACTAAAAAAAAAATGCAATATACTTAAAAACCACATAATATTAACAAAAAAAAATTACACTGAAGCAGGGAAAATATTTCCAGATATCAGCAGCTCAGTCCTTAAAAACAGGACATCTCAAAAAGAAAACGTTAGTATGATGGTGAACAAAAAGCATTTGGTTTACAAGGGGAGAATTATTTGAAATTAATTGTGGGGAATTATCTTTTAATGATTTATTTTATATTGTCTTTTAGGAATTATCATGAAGCAAGACTTTATTAAGCTGTGGGTTTTATTCAAAAGTGGGCAAGTTTCCCAGGATTTAGAGGTTTACTGCGATTGTTTAGTGCAGGTTTAACTGATGGCTTATGATGGGATTAATGAAACTGAGAAGAGTTTTATGAAGGTATTCCCTACCTATTCTCAAAGGGCTGTAAATACTTTCACTTACAGAGCCCCAATTAATATCTGTACTGTAAAAAATTAATTTATGTTTAAAATTCCAGTTAATTATACTTTTCTGTAGCTACTGAATCTTCAGGCAGAGAGGAACATCCCTGTTTTCTAAAGATGCAAAGATGTCTATCTTTTGTAAAGCTCTGACACAGGGTTACAGATACTATATGTTTTTTCTCTTATATCATGTTTTTTTTTATGGACTGCTCCTTGAAAAAGAGTAATTAAAACCCAAATGTCTATAATAAAATGTTACAGCTTTGCCAACAACTCAGCAAAACAAGCTGTCATCTCTACAAATAAAATTTTAACTTAGCTTACCTGCTTTATATTATACAGTGACAGTCTATATCAGTGCTTTGGCTTAACACAGGAGAGATTAGTGCTAGGAAACAATCCCACAGCCAGGCTAGTAGCAATGAGCAGCACTCTCATGATGTCTGGGGCTTTGGTAGCATTTATCTGTCACACCTGCACTTAGGGCGGTGGGTAGAAGAGCACATCCTTTCAATCCTTTCTATCTGTAACAAGAAAGCTTAGTAAGGACTAATTAAAAATTCTAAGACAGCTTTTAAAATAAGTAAAAGGGAACCATAGGTATGCACTTCAGTTATACGCAGTGAATGAAGAAGGGGGAAAAGTGCTTTCTGAAGCTTCAAAGTCACTTGCTATTGTCTCAGAAGCTATCAACTTGAAGTTTAAAAAGCTTCTTGAAGAGGATTTTTTTTATTTTTACTCTGATTAAACTTTTTAAAATGCAAAAGTTATTTAATGCTGCACGTAGGAACTATTGAAATTTACAGGTAGCAAAAATCCTCTAAACTTAAAACAAAACCAATCTCCCCTTAAACAAAATCCCTTCCAAAAGGAAGGGCCAATGAACACCAAAGAACTATCAGCTATGCTATTGCATTACACAAGTTGTTCTGATGACACCCCAGTGTAACAATTGGCTGGGTTTATTAACATGGTGATTATGAAGCATAATTCCAAGAAAAATCACAGCTTTGATTTTTGTGAAAGATTACATAATGATTTGAATGGAGTATAAAACAAGGCTTTGTCACATCTATGGGGAGCTGTTCAGTAGCACTACAGTTCATTGACTGAGGACTACTTTGCTGGAACTAAATCACTAAGTATGAAGGTGAAACCCTAGAGACGTGACTTATCTATAAGGAGAAAGAAGCATGATAGGCTGTTAACTGTATTTTTCTTTTTGATAGTTAAGACATTAATAGTAAGTCTTGTTGTCTTTAGAGACTATTACGAATGCTTTTATAATCTCTTTACGGGTTAATAGAACAAACCGTGTCAGCATTTTAGTAAAGACACCTAATGTCTTGGGATTAAAAAAAAAAATCAGGCTGATTGCATAGCAAAATCAGTAGTACTTGGAAAGAGCAGAAAAACAATGAGAGAGCAGCAAATGGCATGTCTCTCCAAAGGAAAATATCTGGAGAATGCAAACTTTATCTGACCAGAGGCACCATGGTAGGCAATGCTGGCAAGTAACATGCTACAAGGCTCCCAGGCTCATGTGGTAAATCTACTTTCAGACTTGGGCAAGGAAACCTGAAAGATAGATGGGAAGATTATAAAGCCATAAAAGAAGCAGCAGCAAATATAAATGGACAGAATATAAAAATATATTGTGGCATTTCTAGTCTCCTTTTTATATTTTTTTTAATCTAAGGCAGGGTTGTAAGTCTCAGGGAATATAAAAGATAAGAAAAAGAACCTCTGTTAACAGCTGAGAGTTCAGGTTATAAATAAAGGCTGTTGAGATGAAGTAAAGTATGAGGAAACGTAGCCAAGAAAGCTGCTAGAATTCCACACGAAAATATGAATAATAAATGCACTAATTGTTGATAGCTTCCAGTTTTAAAGGAGAATTAAGGGGTTCTTTTAATAGCATTTCAAAATAAGGAGGACAACACCTCCAGGAACAGCCTAAGTCTGTATAAAAAGATAATTTTCAACTCACTTGGCTAACTATTACAAAATACCCAATTAGTAACCTGAGTGTCATAAAGTCCCAAAGTGCTGTACAATAGAGTTACCACAGAATACTCTGTGTTGGCATGGAAAATGTAGTCTCATTTCTTTAGGAGAAAATATCATTTGTAAATTAAGCTAACTAGGAACTATCTTGAAACATATGACCAGCTTTGACTCCTATTTGAAGTGCAAGCTGGGCATCTCTATTCCATACCAAGACACACATTCCTATGAAAATCTTACCATAGGCAAGCCCTCCTCTCCATTCTATTTTTCGGTAAAAAACGTGAGAGGCAAAAAAAACAAGTCATCACATAGTTTGACTCATGTTCATGTTCTGTTTGACTCATGTTCATGTTCTAAAAAGCAAAGTATGTCAATCTAGGCAAAACTGGGCAGAAGCCCAGGAATGAGTAGAGAGGTTGCTAAAAAATATTCCCAGAACAAACTGAATAGATTACTAGTATGTGTTACTTTAAAAATAGCTGTACAACAGTTGACCTTTTTTATAGCAAATCAACACATTCTCGCCCATTGAGAAGTAAGAGGGAACTCCCTAGTCTTCTGCATTTAGCCCAGAACTGCAAGACTTTTCTGAGAATTACTGCTTTCTTGCTTCGTGATTAGAATGGTGTACAATTTTTTGACTCATTAGCAAATTAGAAAATGTGTTATGTCCACTTTTTATTTTTATTGAATTCTTCAGTCTTGTTTAGTTACAGCAGTGGTAGGCTGGACTACATATTATTGGAGAGTTTAAAAATATAGCACAAATTCTACTGGATTTCACTGGAATTTTCCACCAGGGTCAAAAATCAAGATCCTAACATTGATACTGTGATTGTTGCTTTTGAATTTGTGACAAAATTATTTAGGCTAAGCATACTAGCAGTTTCCAAAAGCGTACCTTGGAGTCCTTCTGCAAAACTAAGGAAGCTAATCAGCTAAAAATTAACCTATGTGTGTGGAAGGAAAAGCCAGTTAATTAAAATCAAGTGCGAGAACTCTGACTTAAGATATGGTAACGTTTTCAAATTACAGAGCTTTTTCTACTTAAATTTGCTGTATTTCACTTTATTCAGACAAATAAATACCCATGATATACTCCTATCTATCAATGCTGTTATATTCTATGAACTAAAATAAATATTAGTATGGATAAGCAATTAGTAAGTGCCATAAGAACAAAAAAAAAAAAACAACAAAGAAACCAACAACCAAACAAATGACACTGATGTACCATATTAATTCCTTTTTTACTGTCTTTAATAGCTTGCTTTTTTTTTTCTATACTGTAAATTTCTGTAGGATTCTTGAAGGATATCTGTTGATTTTTTGGCATAATTCTGTATAAAATTCTGGTGGTCCCATTAATTTCATATGTATGATATTCTAGAAACTTGCTTTTGAAGCTGTTATACTTAGAAAAAGAACTGGATGTTGTGGATCAAACATAAATTAATGTAAAAGTAATAGAAGTATGGTTTACAGGTGCATTATTTGAGAACTTCCAAATAGAAGTTTATGATAACATATTTCAAATATTCATGCTACTTTTCATAGAATCATAGAATTGTTTGGTTGGAAAAGACCTTTATGATCATCGAGTCCAACCATACGTGTCCACTACTAAACTATGTTTCCAAGCACATCGTCTACCTGTCTTTTAAATCCCTCCAGGGATGGTGACTCAACCACTTCCCTGGGTATCCCCTTCCAATGCTTGACAACCCTTTTGTTGAAAAAAGTTTTCCTAATATCTAATTTAAACCTCTGCAGTGCAACTTGAGGCTATTTCCTCTTGTCCTAATGCCTGTTACTTGGCAGAAGAGACCAACCCCACCTTCCTATAACCTCCTTTCAGGTAGTTATAGAAGGTGATAAGGTCTCCCTCAGCCTCCTCCTCTCCAGACAAAACACCCCTAGTTCCCTCAGCCACTCCTCCTAAGACTTGTGCTCCAGACCTCTCACCAGCTTTGTTGCTCTTCGCTGGACATGCTCCATCACCTCAGTGTTTTTCTTCTACTGAGGGGCCCAAAACTGAACACAGTATTCAAGGTGTGGTCTCACCAGTGTTGAGTACAGGGGATGGATGACTTCCCTGGTCCTTCTTGTCACACTATTTCTGATACAAACCAGAATGCTGTTTGCCTTCTTGGCCACCTGGACACACTGCTGGCTCATATTCAGTTGGCTGTCAACCAGTACTCCCAGATCCCTCTCTGCCAGGCAGCTTTTCAGCCACTTTTCCTCAAGCCTGTAGCGTTGCATGGGGTTGTGGTGACCCAAGTGCCAGACCCGGCACTTGGCCTTGTTGAACCTCGTATAATTGGCCAAAGCCCATCAATCCAGCCTGTCCAGGTCCCTCTGAAGGGCCTTCCTACCCTCCAGCAGATCAACACTCCCCCCCAGCTTGGTGTCATCTGCAAACTTACTGAGGGTGCTTGATGCCCTCGTCCAGATCATTGACAAAGATGTTGAACAGAACTGTCCCCAACACTGAGCCCTGGGGAACATTTCTTGTCACTGGATACCAACTGGATTTAACTCTATTCAACACCGCCTTTTGGGCCTGGCCATCCAGCCATTTTTTTACCCAGCAAAGAGTATGCCTGTCCAGGCCATGGGCAGCCAGTGTCTCAAGCAGAATACTGTGGGAAACAGTGTCAAAAGCTTTACTGAAGTCCAGGTGGATAACATCCACAGCCTTTCCCTTGTCCACTAAGCAGGTGTATACTATTCAACATAAATATGATGTATAATCTACTTTATCCTTCATCAAATATTAAAAAGGTTCTGAAAAATGCATTAGTGGTGTAGTCTTCCTTAAATCAAAAAGGTAAGTAAATAGTCATCATAAATTACTGACATCAGAGAAGAACAGCTTCCATGCTCTTGGATGGAGGTGTCCCATCAACAATATTGAATGTTTCTTTATTCATTAATTTCTGACTATCGGTCTGCATGATACACTCAGTTGTACTATTTTCCTTTATGTACGTTGCTGTGTTGTCATTGTTCTGGTTTCTGAGACCTGAAAGAAAGCTCTAGTGGATAGTCCCAACTTCACAAAAAAGGTTACTGACATTGCATAGTATTGATAAAATTATATTTGCAAGTAGTTACTATGCATACAAACCAGACAATTTCACAATATTCCTACCTCAGCTTAAATGATTTCACTAACAATGCACAGTGAAAGTGCTTTCTGTAAGCAATATCTCTTTTTTACAGCATTGCTCTTACCAATGTCCTGCTCTCCCATATCTCTGATGAAGTGCAGTTTTAAGAAAATCTACCAATTTGAAAAATGATATGTCAATATCATCCATGCTTTGAATTTAAGGTGTTTAGTTTTGAAAGGTCTAAGTCATAGCAAAATGCATAGAAATTTAGAGTACAGAAATTAATTTTTTTCTAATCAGAGCAACTAAAGCATTAGACATAGTGGCAGAAAGCTGCTGGAGCTATTTCATAGATCATAGCTGTTAGTCATATAGGAATTTCTAAATGGTAAGCAAACATTATACCTTGCCAGACTGATCTTTTAGACCATTAATGCATGGAATTACTATTGAAGTCAAGGTAATCACCCTGGATTGATTTACTAATGATTTCTAAGGTTGAGTCATTATTGGTCATGAATCAATAGATATTTATCTCAGAAGCATATCTGATGAAGAAATATCTTGAAGTTCTTGGTGTTTTCCTCTCTTGTCACAAAGAACTCCATGAAAATTAAGCAGCTGTAAGAGTATTTGAAACAGAAGAGAAGCTAGAGTCTGCCATTCTTTTTAGTAGTAACTTGAGTAACGCTTATCTAAAACTCACTATGCAAGTTGTTCCAATTATTTCAGTGTACACAGTTCAATACAATTTATTGTATACCTGTGCAATGAAATATATTCCAGAGACAAATTCAAGTAGGCTATAACTATCATTTACCCACTAAACATCCAAACCCTGATATGGGTTGTTTGAGAAGCCCTGGCAGGGGCTGGTCCCCTCTCATTCAGAGGCTGCATTTATCCTGAGCTGCTCCTCTGTGGCCCCCACCTGAGCTACATTGCATCCATGACTCTGCTTGCCACATACCTTGCTGATCTGGACCAGGACGCTGACCTGTAGCCCCCTGGCTTGACTTCAGACCTATGCCATCACTGTGAATTTGCTTGGCAATCCCTGGCCAGTTAGCTGACCCTGGCTACTGCTCTGCTCCACTCTTGTCTGGGCGCTTTGTTGCTATGCCCTTGTCAGTGAGGCCACTGCTCTGCCTGCCTCGCTGGCACCCTTGGCTCCCAGTTTGCCTTCCCTTATGGAGCAGAAAGCTGTTAGTGTTCCCTGATGCTAACTCCTGTATTATATTCTAATAATTTAAGATCCTGGGCAGAGGACAGTCAAGCAATTGCACATTGTATGCATATGCACAGTAATTAAATGCCTCATTTTTTCTTTAAGGAAGTATACTTTGCCTCTTCCCCGATTACAGAACCTAAAGTATGTGGCATGGAAGATTAAGTCTGACTATTGTAAGTATGACATGTATGAATACATGTGAACTATATAGATCACAAGAGATAAATTCATAAATAATAAAGAAGGCTTCAACATATAAGTGGAGATCTTGTAGATGGAGGAAAGTTAAGCACAGAAGGATAGATTTTCCATGTCCACTGCAGAGGTAGGAATAAAATCCAGATTTCATGAGTGTCAGCCCATGATGGTGTTCACTAAGCACTGCAGCCTCCATTCCTGCCCATGATCTCCTTATTGCTCAATTATATAGGCAGAATAATACATTTCCAGGGTTGGCAGAAATAGTTGAAATTCTGAAGAATGAAAGACAAGCAAAGAGAAGCAATGAATTTCAGCTAACATGACTCCACTGCTGAAGTACAGCCAGCTGGAGGTAAGAAAAACCATGCTGAAGACAGGGATGAGACAGTGATTGATAGCCTTGTTTGAGAGATGGCTGAGATCAGTCTGACAGTTTCTGGCACAAATTGTATTTCCTGCTGTTCAGGCAACTTAATTTCATTTATGTTCATTTATGCCAGCTGGGTGTATCTTATTCTTCTCTTCCCCCTTCCATGTGCTGTAGTTTCACAATTTTCCCTAAATAGCATCTCTACCTTTGGTAAAAAATGTAATTAAAAGAGAGTTATTCACTTAATCCATCTAGCTGACGGTTCTTTAGTTTTTGCTTTTGTGTCCTCAGTAAAAAAGGAAAGCTTTATGTGCTCTTTATTATGATTCTACCTGGAGATACGCAATTCAGACCACAGGCTAGTGTCAGTTTATTGACACTGACCTGTGAAATATTTCCTGTCTTGTTATCTGTCTGTTGTTCTCCAGCTTTCAAGGTCTGCGTTCCCTGTGACTCTGAAGTTATATATCAGCTAGCAGTGGGACTGCTGCCCCCTGTGTCCTGTACAGTAATGCATCAAGTATGCCATCATTAAGATAAATTATGTCCTTTTGTGAACATTTAAGTCTGTATTTTTCAGTGCAAAAAAGCAGCTGTGCTTGAATTAAGATTTAGGATTTCACTTAAATGTTGGAAACAATTTGATTAGTTAGCACAATTTTGGCAAGGGAATTAAGAGTGTTCAGGCTAGTTTTTTGTGTAACGTGACATTTCTGCTTTAATACTGAAGCAGAAATGACAGGAAAAGCAATAAGAAAAATATTAGACATAGGCAACATAATTTTTTTTATAATTCAGTTTTGAATTATAAAGTTACAACATTCTGGCAAATCTACAAACTTTTAGCAAACCTGCTATGTCTTGCTAAATGTCATTGGTCCTAAATCTGAGCTGCAGAATATATGTGCTGAAAGTATTTTACAGTGGCAACAGTAGGAAAAAAAAACATGGAAGAAAATTCATGCTCTCATGGGTTTTTTTTTAGCATGCACATTTTTATGTATAATATCTTATACTCTGAATATGTGGGCCTGTGTGTGTATTTATGTAATAATAAGCTTATGTGAGTATTGTAATAACTTCTTAAGCCAGGTAATAGACACCCCTACCCGAGGGGATGCGATACTGGACCTGGTGGTCACCAATGCAAGTGAGCTCATCGGAAATGTCAAGATAGGAGGCAGCTTGCGTTGCAGTGATCATGCGCTGGTAGAGCTCACTCTCCAGAGGGAAATGGGAAGAATGAAGAGTATAGTCAGGACCCTGAATTTTAGAAAAGCAAACTTCCAGCTCCTCAAGGAGGTAGTCAGAAGGACTCCCTGGGAAACGGTCCTCAGGGACAGGGGAACAGAACAGAGCTGGCAGATCTTTAAGGATGTGATCCACAGAGTGCAAGAGCTCTCGATCCCTAGGTGTAAGAAATTGGGCAAAGAAGGGAAGAGACCGGCATGGCTGAGACAAGAGATGCAAGGGGGCCGGGAAATATAGGGACGGTCCGGTTGTGTAGGAATGGGGCGGAAACCAAGGTCAGCTGGAGCAAACTTGGCTAGGGAGCAAAAAGGGTTTACGGAGGGAAAAGATGGTAAAGAAAGCGTACCCCCACTGATGAGCGAGACTGGCAAGCTGGTAACAGCAGATGAGGAGAAGGCTGAGGTACTCAACAACTTTTTTGCCTCAGTCTTCACTGGCAATCTCTCCCCTCACCCCACCCGAGTTGATGGATGGCATGAGGGGGACCGGGAGGGCAAAACCCCTCCTGCTGTAGGAGAAGATCAGGTTCGTGACCACCTGAGGAACCTGAATGCACATAAGTCCATGGGACCTGTTGAGATGCATCCCAGAGTCCTGAGGGAATTGGCCGATGTAGTCGCCAAGCCACTCTCCATGATATTTGAAAAGTCATGGCAGTCAGGTGAAGTCCCTGGGCACTGGAAGAAGGGAAACATTGTGCCCATTTTCAAAAAGGGTAGAAAGGAAGACCCTGGGAACTACCGACCTGTCAGCCTCACCTCTGTGCCTGGGAAGATCATGGAACAGATCCTCCTAGAAGCTATGCTAAGGCACATGGAGGCCAGGGAGGTGATTTGAGATAGCCAGCATGGCTTCACCAAGGGCAAGTCCTGCCTGACGAACCTAGTGGCTTTCTATGATGGTGTGACAACATCAGTGGACAAGGGAAAAACAATGGATGTCATCTATCTGGACTTCTGAAAAGCCTTTGACACGGTCCCCCACAACATCCTTCTCTCTAAATTGGAGAGCTATGGATTTGATGGGTGGACTGTTCGGTGGATAAGCAACTGGCTGGATGGCCGCATCCAGAGGGTAGTGGTCAATGGCTCGATGTCCGGATGGAGACTGGTGACGAGTGGTGTCCCTCAGGGGTCCGTACTGGGACCGGTGCTGTTTAGCGTTTTCATCAATGACTTAGACAGTGAGATCGAGTGCACCCTCAGCAAGTTTGCGGACGACACCAAACTGAGTGGTGCGGTTGACACACCAGAGGGACAGGACGTCATCCAGAGAGACCTGGACAGGCTGGAGAGGTGGGCCTGTGTGAACCTCATGAGGTTCAACAAGGCCAAGTGCAAGGTCCTGCACCTGGGTCGGGGTAACCCCCGGTATCAGTACAGGCTGGGGGAAGAAAGGATCGAGAGCAGCCCTGCCGAGAGGGACTTGGGCGTGCTGGTGGATGAAAAGCTGGACATGAGCTGGCAATGTGCGTTGGCAGCCCAGAAGGCCAACCGTACCCTGGGCTGCATCAGGAGAAGCGTGGCCAGCAGGTGGAGGGAGGTGATTCTGCGCCTCTACTCTGCTCTGGTGAGACCTCACCTGGAGTACTGTGTCCAGCTCTGGAGCCCTCAGCACAAGAAGGACATGGAACTGTTGGAGCGGGTCCAGAGGAGGACTACTAAAATGATCCGAGGGCTGGAGCACCTCTCTTATGAGGACAGGCTGAGGGAGTTGGGTTTGTTCGGCCTGGAGAAGAGAAAGCTGCGGGGAGACCTGATTACGGCCTTTCAGTACCTAAAGGGGGCCTATAGGAAAGATGGGGAAAATCTTTTTAGTAGGGCCAGCTGTGACAGGACAAGGGGTAATGGTTTTAAACTGAAGCAGGGTAGGTTTAGACTGGATATAAGGAGGAAATTCTTTACAACGAGGTGGTAAAACACTGGAACGGGTTGCCCAGAGAGGTAGTGGAGGCCCCATCCCTGGGAACATTCAAGGCTGGGTTGGATGGGGCTCTGAGCAACCTGATCTAGTTAGTGGTGTCCCTGCTCACTGCAGGGGGGTTGGACTAGATGACCTCTAGGAGTCCCTTCCAACCCAAAACATTCTATGATTCTATGATTCTATGATTGTAATGATTGCTAATCAGGTTAATAAATATACACCATAAAAATATCTTCCAATATTAGGATTAGCACTGTTATCTAAAAATCAAGAATTCTTTTCACTGGAAGTTTGAAAGAGTAAATGAAATGTCTCAGAGTAGGGAAATAGATGAAGGTCTAGAAAGCTCCCTGCAGGTTACATTTGTATGATATACCAAGTATATGAAATGTGAACAACTGATTTTGAAAGTATACCATAGAAATTTACAAATCCTAAGTCATACCTTCACTTCTTTGTGAGGGTCTCCTATTACAGCATCAGTGGCCACAAAAATGGGCAGGAGAGGTCTAGTCACTCACACTTGTCCCTACCTGTCCATGGATATTTTTGGCAAAGGAGGAAAGGGAAGCAGTGAATGAGAGGAGCGAATGCTTCCATTCCTTTTACTTCTCTTTACTCCTTAGGCCAGCAACATGACTTACTCAGCCATTAGCATCTCAAATCATGGAAGAAGTAGGGGAGAAATGGGATCCTCTGATCCACAAGTAACTACACTTTACTGAGGCATGCCCTTACATGTGACTGTGTTCCTGTTGTAGCTGCTATGTGTTTTCATTGCCTTCACCTATGGTTAAAGCAGGCTTTTGAAGCAAGGCAAGCTTCTGTTAAAGGTTTGATACAAATATAAAATTAGAGTGACTTCAGAGGTAAAAATTCTTACATAGAACATTATAGGGTTATTGGAAAAATACATTAGGGAGGTAATACAAACAATTCCTGCTCCTTTCTCAGAGAACAATAAATAACACATGACTCAATAGTCTAGCCCTTTATTATATTATGAAGCTGTGAGACATATTAGTTTTCCAGCACACATTAAACTCAGTGTGTGGTGTTCATATCATGAAAGTCTGTCTGAAAAACATCTCTATTGCAAAGCTACAGTGCCAGCTTTGACGGTTGTCTCCAGATACTCTAAAATCTGTTTTTTCCCACCTATATCCCCACTTTCCCAGATTTCCTTTAAATTTCCTAATATGTTACTTCCTGCTTTATAGATGAGTTTAGATGAGTTCTTTCCCCTGTCCTTGTTAGCTATTATCTTTGAACATTTGGAATAAATTGAGATTTTTGTCAGAGTGGAAGCACTCACTAAATATTTCAGTGAGGGTGTATTTGAATATCACTAGAATAAAACTAGTATCAATGCACATCATATTCAAAGACTTCTGATTTATCCTGTTAGGTACTTAATAGTAATAGTAACATTTAAATAACATTGCTTATCTACTTGAGAATTGAAACTAGTTAGCTGAGAGGTTTAAGAACTGATGCTTGTTGTGCTCCTTAAGGAAAATATCATCCCTATTTTTGTGAGGTAGGTCAATTCATTATTCCAAATGAAGTTACATGAGAGGTGAAGTTTGAGATTTTGTCTTTCAGAATTTACTGTGAAAATTAAAATACTCCTCAGCTGCTCAAAAAAGAGTAGTGGAGAAAGAAAGGAATGCAAGGCTAGTTTGAAAAACAAATTATAATGCTCCAAAAAGTGAACTCAAGACAGCATGAAACGCATTGTACTGTGAATATGAAACTGTGGCAACACTAATTTTTTAAGTGTTTATGTGGTTTTCTGGATATTATTTTTATGATGGCAGCCTTCTAGAACTTGTTGGATTTGTCTCCCAACCTTACTTCTGAGTATGAAAACACCCCTAGCTGAAAGTGAAGTATTCACTGATCAAGGATGTATTTGAATTCTGACATGGTAAAGTATAAGGAAGATGTTCATGGCTATGGTGAATTGTTTTGCTTCCCAGGTTAGTCTTGGAAAATTAGTGATTGCTTCATATGACCAGAAACAAAAAGATCTACAGATACTTTACAGATACTTAAAAAGAAGGAAAAAAATAGGTGAGTGTAAGCTTATAAATATAATCGCATCATTATACAAGACCGTGGAATACATTCTGATAGAATGAATAAAGATCAGAAAGTAAAAGGAAAATAGGATAGAATGCAATGTGTATTCTGCAATTAAAACCTTCTAGATTAGTCTTATCTCACTAAGAGCAAATTTTCAAATGAAAATATAACAGGTATTGATAGCTGCAAGTAGAATGAACTGTCACAGGGGAGGGTCAGAAAATTGCACAACGCAATCCATTTTATCCCCTTACTTGGGGCAGATACTTGAATACTAGAAATGTTCCATGTAACTGACCCATGGAACTTTAGGATTTTTTTTTCCTGTTTCTGTTTTATTTTGGTTCTTTAAAAAAAAAAAAAAAAGATTCCTGAGATGTAATAAATACATGGAAAAAGAAATATTTATTTTTTGGTTTTTTTTTTTTAATTGTACCCCCAGTAAACCTAAGAAAATAAAAGAAAATCCTAGACTGATGTCAGTCTTCTGTTTTGAACCACTGCTTTGAACTGCTGTTTGAAATGCTGTTTTGAACTGCTATGAATTAAATGGATTTTTACAGAATTATATTGGGTCCACTGTTTTGATGCCTTTGTTCACAATTTCCACTTTTATTAGAATAAAACTAAGCATCAGCTCACAGGGGAAAATAGGTCAATGAAGGTGACAGGTGAACTTTTATTTTCTATGCTATTAGTCACAGGACAGAGCTGATAGAGGGAATCATTACCAGCACCACTGATCATGCCTCTGCTGAATGAGGAAATAGGGAAGGATTTCTGATGGCCCAATCTACTTTGCAAAGCTTAAAATTTGGGATAGCAAGCAGGGCAGATTGTGAGCTACTTCATCTACTACATTTCAGCTGAGAATCTGGACTGTGTGATTTGCTATGCTAGCCTTATATTAAGCCCTTAGGTTCACTGAATTTGGGAGGTATTTCTGCAAATATAAAGTTGTTCACTTGCATAAATTTTTTGTAGGGCCAGGATTTCAAGTAATGATAATAAGAAGCTAAGAGAATCTTGATATCTTTTTAACTCCATCTTCATATGATATATTGAAAGAATAACACATTGCCAGCATTTCCATGAAACGTTTCTGCTGACACATGGTAAGGTAACAGGCATGGTGTGCATATATATGAGTGGACTTGTCAAAGGGCTCCTCTTCTCCTAAGGAATTCTGAGGTGCAGTATCAGGAAGCTCTATCTGACAATGTACCTAAATGATAATTTTGGAAACATATTCCATGCTTGAAATAAAACAAACACATCTTCCTGGCAAATCTGCATTTTTGTACTGACCATTGTACTACAAACAGTTTTAATTTTCTTTTCCAAAGTAATGAACATATATTCATAAGTATCACTGGACAAGGACAATTTTTCAGCTGTTTTCATACAAGATATTACCTACTAAGACAAATGTATAAAAACAGAACTGAAACAAAAAATTCTTTTTCCTAGCTATAAAAAGAAAATTTGCTAGAGTGACAGAACAAAAGGCTATAGGGTTTGTTCCATGTTCTGCCAGCTGGCACATTAAGAGAAATGAACTTGAGATGTTATGAAATATTAATCGTGAAAAAGTAAAATTAAATTGGGTATTAAAAACTCAAGAAAATGTTATTAAGTCTGGCATGTTTAACAGTCTCAAAGAACTGTGAGTACTATTTATACAACCAAAGGAAAATTGGGTAGAACAACTGCAAAAAATGGTTGTCTTGTCATCAGATAACTTGCTCTTGATGAAATTAAAGGTCATTGCACATTTATTAAAGTCTTCAAACTAGAAATGGCACAAGGAAGGGAAGACAACTGGCTATTTTGAAGCAAAAGGAAAGAAAAAAATCTAAGACTGCAGTAAGGGTATAAGCCTGGAAGATGGGGAAGGCAGCTAAATACTAAACTGTGACAGAGAAAGAGGGGGAAAAAAAAAGCTTGAAATTGTCAGAAAGATTTAGGTGTGTTGTCCAAAAAGAGGCTGGAGACATCGCTACTACAGCACTGTTCAACCTCTGTGCCTTGTCACCACAGCTTCTTATAATTGAAGGGGACTTGGAGGATGATGGGTAGAGATGTTGACAAACTTTTCCCTCCATCTATTTCTTCATAATCTGCTAGGGAAAAAAATCACACACTGTGACTTTTACTTAAGCTAAACTCATCTCTACCTACTTGCAATGCTCCAAATGCATGTAAACTGTGTCCACGTGTACTGATCTTTATATAGTCAGAAAGCAGAAAGCTTAATATCATTTACCTCCCACCAACAAATATACAAATTAACCAAGGACTTGAGGTAGCATAGGCTATTATAGTGGTGCTCTTGCATTGCATTTGTGGGTCAATAAGAAAAATATAAAATATTTTAAATTCTACCATTTGCACACTTTCTTTTTACAGTTTGCAGAAAATTTACAAGAAATGGTAGAGAATAGTAAATACCTAAACAAAACTAAAGACACCACTTGCCAAATGTGGTTGGTTAGCAACTGTACTGTTGTTCTGGTCTCTTTATACTTTTCTGTGTCATATATATTTCGCATGTGAAACAATACTTGCTCAGTTCTAGAAATGTAGAAACAGCCTTCTGTGAATGAGGAAATAACTTTAGGGAAAGATTTTCTGCTTTCTAACATTAAAATAAATTCAGCCATATGAGAATATATGAGAATTGGAAGCTACATCCATGCAAGTAAATTAAATGTGCCTGGGACCATTCCTTAGCATTGGGGACAACTGGCACAAAACATGATGCACACATGCCATTAGCTATCTCAGCATGGAAAGCAGATGGCTAGATGCAAAGTGTCTGGTAAGGGCAGTCACTTAGCCAGGTTGACTCCGAAGTGGTGCCAGTTTGGGAAAGTGCTAGCCAGTTAGGCCGCAGCATTCCCAGACACAGTTGTAGCAGCTTCCTAATGTACACAGTCAGGTTCCAGCGCTGGGATCTGTTTTATTTTCTAATGCAGGCAGGTGCAGAGTTCCCCTCCCCACCAGCACTCCATCTTTCAACTGTCATTAAGGGGGATGAGTAAGCACTTTTTCTTACTATATATCTAAGGCAGTGACATGCACAGGGGTGTTGTTGATGATGGCATTCCATTGAATGGAAATCTGCCTCTCACCAAGTAAAATTTCTAGCAGAATCTGACAGGTTTTTGTCAAGTGAAGTGGATAATTGTAAGGCCTACTAAAACTTGAAGTGCTAATCCTAAGATTACTAAACCCTTCTGTAGGACATGATCTTTCAAAGCACTTAAGCAGGAACATAAACTCCAGGACAAAAAAGTATTCTTATTTTAATTTAAGCAAGTGCCTTTTTGGATGAGGGCCTAGAAGGCATATACACAGAAAGACAGAGTGGGGATTGCAGTGAGCTTCTTAATTTAAACTTTCATTTGCAGGAAGAAATCACAATTTCAGCAAGCCTATAACATGTTTTCCTACTAAGTTATAAATTATGCAGTATAGTAAAGGCTTGCTTCTGTTAGAAAGTAACTGAAAAAATAACTTAGATCTTTTTATTTTTAATTTCTGAGCATTCATGTAGCATAAATTGTCTAATTAAAATATCTTCTTTTACACCCTTTGAAGTCATTAGTAAAATATTCTTGAAAGATTTGAAAGAGAAAAAACATAAGGTTTGAATTTTTCAGCAGAGAAGGCTTTTGTTAATTTTCCCTCAGTACAATAATTGTTAAAATACAATTCTGTTTCATCTTTAATACAAGGTAGAGAAGTGGCAAGTTGAATTTTCTGCCTTAGCAAAGAGATTACTAATAATGAAATTACTGCCTTCTTGCAAGTATCAATCTGCTGTTTAGTAATATGCTAACATATTTTTTTAGACTTCTATGATGTACCATGTCAGAAGGGAGCAAATATGACTGTCATTTGAATTTCTGTTACAAGTCATCTTGTTATATGATGACCCAAAGAGTGGTGGTGAATGGAGTTAAATCCAATTGGTGGCCAGTCACAAGTGGTGTTCCCCAGGGCTCAATGTTGGGGACAGTTCTGTTCAACATCTTTGTCAATGATCTGGACGAGGGCATCAAGCACCCTCAGTAAGTTTGCAGATGACACCAAGCTGGGGGGGAGTGTTGATCTGCTGGAGGGTAGGAAGGCCCTTCAGAGGGACCTGGACAGGCTGAATTGATGGGCTTTGGCCAATTGTATGAAGTTCAACAAGACCAAGTGCCGGGTCTGGCACTTGGGTCACCACAACCCCATGCAACGCTACAGGCTTGGGGAAGAGTGTCTGGAAAGCTCCATAATGGAAAAGGACCTGTGAATGTTGGTCAACAGCTGACTGAATATGAGCCAGCAGTGTGCCCAAGTGGACAAGAGGACCAGTAGCATCCTGGCTTATGTCAGAAATAGTGTGACAAGCAGGACCAGGGAAGTTGTCCATCCCCTGTACTTGGCACTGGTGAGACTGCCCCTCAAATACTGTGTTTAGTTTTGGCCCCCTCAGTAGAAGAAAGACACTGAGGCACTGGAGCATGTCCAAAGAAGGACAGTGAAGCTGGTGAAGGGTCTGGAGCATAGGCCTTATCAAGGGTCTGGAGCACAAGTCTTCTGAGGAGTGGCTGAGGGAACTGGGGTTGTTTAGCCTGGAGAAGGCTAAGAGGAGACCTTATTGCTCTCTACAACTGCCTGAAAGAAGGTTGTAAACGAGGTGGGTGTCAGTCTCTTCTCTAAAATAACTAGCGAAAGGACAAGAGGAAACATTCTCAAGTTGTACCGGGGAGGTTTAGATTGGATATTAGGAAAAAATTCTTCACTGAAAGGGTTGTCATGTATTAGAACAGGTTGCCCAGCGAAGTGGTTGAGTTCCTATCCCTGCAGGTATTTAAAAGACATGTAGATGTGGTGCTGAGAGCCATGGTTTAGTAGCGGACTTGGCAGTGCTAGTTTAATGGTTGGACTTGATGATCTTAAAGGTCTTTTCTAACCTAAACTATTCTGTGATTCTGTATTACATGGAATGCAGGTGAAAAGCTTCATGTAGGCAGATGACATGTCACTAATAACAGCATCTAACCAAATCTATTTGCCTTGAAAAATTCATTAATTAATACCTGATACCTAAAAAAATGTTTCAGCCTGTGAAGAATCTCTTCCCCTGCTGCCTTCCTCCCAAATCTTCCCAAATGCTTTTGTGCCTCTGCTCAATTTAGAAAGGTCTTTGAGGGGTGAAGATGCCAAGTAAACATACCTTTCTGCCTTTCTCTAAGCCCTCTATTTTTCAGGGGAGCAAAGAGGCTGTGGTGGGCCTTTTGAGGTAATATTACATGACAGCTCAAGGTCTCCTGTACATACCTGAGAGAACTGCATATATCATAGGTTCTCCATTAGGGTTTGTCAGTTGCCCATTCTGAATTTTGACTCTATGGGCAATGGGAGGACAGTGGGATGTGGAAGAAGCATGTCAGTGGAAACAACTCAACTCCTTTAAATTCTCTTCACACTCCCAGGTCATGGCTGAAAGAAGGTATATGTTAATAGAGTCACAGAGATATTCATTGGAAGCTCTTCTCTAAGGCAGAAGCATCAGCTAGGACATTAATATTCTCCAGAGCCCAGGATGAGCCTGTGAGTCTAGGAAGGACATGATCTGAATAGAGAAAAGAAGCTCTTGGCTTCTGTGACAAGGAAAAGACATGTAGAGTAATGGGCACAAGAGGAGAAGCATCATGTATAAGAAATATTTAGAAACTTTCTGAATAGAAAAATATTCCTTCATATTGGGTCATAAACAAGTAAAGGAAAATACCACTTTTATAATTGCTCTTTTCAAATTAGTCTTTACAAATGCCCTCAAAATTATTTTACAACTATTTTAGCATTCATATATTATGTTAATTTTTTTTTTTTTAGTTACCAGTCACATCAAATTCTTTTTGTTTCATGGCTTTTTCACTACTTTTCAGGGTCCAAATCATCAGATAACAAAAAATGCATCAGAGACGAGGCCTTTTGCTAGATTTCAGTTAGTCTTCAGTGCCACAAGCTACCCATTTTTCTGCAACACTTTAAGTGTTGAAATCAAATAAGCTGAAGTTTCCTTGAAACATCTCTCAGAAAGAATTTGCTGCTTATAATGGAATATGAGTCTCTGCATGTCTTCTGCAGTGCATTTCAGACTTTACCAAACAATTCTTTTAGCTACTTGATAGAATGACATTTTGATATCTTATATATTATAATTGTGCAAGGAGAGAATAAAAATGGCTTTAGCAATCATATTAGCACTATAACCATGTAGATATAAAATAAAAGCCAATTTATTTTTAAACACATCCCTTTTTGACATGAAAACAGCAGAAGTTCTAACCTTTATGATCAGAATTATCCACATTAAGTTCCTAAAAATAGAAGGGGTATACAGACATGATCATCCTTACAACAGTGATGATTATAAAATGCTTTCTTTTTTATAACATATAACATGTTCTGGATTACAACAAAAACTGCTAGGACTGGAGAACATAGAACATGTAGGAGTCAGGTTTGTCCACTTGTGGAAGACTTCCAACTACATATATGTCATGATTTTCACCATTGTCTGTTCTATGTCATCTACATTAGTTCCCTTACAATATTAATGTGCTACAATATTTATTAACTTTACTCTGATAGCAAAACCAAATTGGCCAACTTCATCTCAATACGTATTTAATGCTGCATTGCCAGTAAATTTGGCTTCAGACTTTGGATGAAATGAGCTACAGAGTCCCATAGAGGTTGAGAGATCTTTTTTATAGAAATACATATTCTGCTTTTTACCATTTTTTTTCTGAATTTCTACCAATGAAAAAAAGCAGCTCAGTACTGAACACTTGAGATATCACCATTTTATTTACAATTCTAATTTCATACAGAACTAGCTTGTTTCTTATTATTAGCATACCAACCTATTTTTTTTTTATTTTTATAAATATCTTTAGAGTCACAGCAATGCATTGACTGCAGTTGCTGAAGTTGCTGTGGTATGTGTTTATGAATCAGACAGCTGCTAGCCCTGAAATGTTCCAACATCTTCTACAAGCTGTCGAGTTCTTTAATAGCACATATATTAAATATTTTGAGCTATTTCATTAAGCTCTTATGAAAGAAAACCTTGACATCTTCTCTAAATAACATAGCTATTGTGAGAAAAAATGGGGCAGTTCTGGAAGGGAAAGTAGAGAAGGCCTGCACAATTAAATCTACACCCCAAAACCTGAAATTGCTTAGATGAACAGAACAGAAGAAAAGTGAATATATAGTAGATAGATGAACAGGTGCACAACTTGGTCTAGGTTTAAAAATGCTAATTACATTGAAATAACCCTGTGTCAGTAAACCAGCTCCTGGCTTTAACAATACCCATGTAGTGAAAACAGATTTCAGAAAGCATAGCCTTATTAGTAACTGTAGACAGATGGCCCCTCTATTTACCATCATATCTTCCACTGATTCCCCAAACAGCCTGAGGAAACTGCATTTACCAAGATCTCCTCAGATAACTTTAGCACACAGAGCACTACCCATCAGTATCGGAATCACAGTCCTCTCTTTCATATCACATTTTGAGCACATCCAGTAATCTGACCTGTCGCAGGCACCAGCCAAGGGGAAATGACAGTGAATGACAGTAACAGACCAAATAAGATGGCTGACAGGAGTGCAGAGAGACCCAGGGACCTCAATCAACTGAACCACAAATCCATTAAATGATTTAATTTTGTGTATCCAACCATGGGGCAATGTTTACAGCAGGAGAGAGAAATATATGCACAAAAAAATAAAATAATGTATAGGAGTAAATAGTTTGAGAAATAAAAGTACTCTGAGAAGTTAATCTTACATGCTTGATTATTCCCTTTTTTGGAACATGCTACAAACTTTATATGCACATGGAATAAACTGTTCTGTAATACAACCTTACATTTTAGAAAATGATTCAATAATGAAATTGGTTTTGACTGGTAATGCAGAAAGGTAAAAAGCTAGCATGTTGCATGAAAATCGGCTACTCAACTTGATTATTGTTTGAAGTTTTTTTCCTATCACTTTCACTTTCTGGCTGGCACTGCAGTGGCTGAAATGCAGAAAGAATGTATTTTTACTTAAATTAAAGGTACAGTTTCATTCTTGGATACTTATTTGTTCCAGGCTTATCCTTGCATCTCAAATGAAACCTTAAAAAAAAAACAAACCTGGTCTAAAAAAATGCGTCACAATGTCATACATAGGCTTTTAGATACTGTAAAATTTTATTTTTCTTTTCATCCTATGAAAGGCTGGTTTGCCTCATTCTGTACTAATTAGTTCAAATGCAGTTAAATCTAGTTAACACACACACACACCCACCCCAATTCCCAGGTTATGTCTATGCTGTGCTTTCTGAGCATCTCATAAAGAGGTGAGGTGAAGATCTATTGTCCCCCCCTTTGCTGTGTCAATAGCATGGTTTTGACATAAGATGAACTTGGGCATTACCTCATGCTAAGGTAAGGTGTTAAATATCAGTGATGATAAGGCACTATTCATTCAACCACATAAACTGCTTGTAGCTGGAAAAAATTGTTCATAAATATACCCAAGAATCCAACAAGGTGGTTTACTTTTTTGTTTTTGTTGGTTTGGGGTTTTTTTTGTTGTTGTTGTAATGTATTGTATCTGCTTAGGAAGCAAGATATTTTTCTTTAATTAGTAACAGCCAGATGTGCCTAGTTGAAAAGAAAGTCAGCATGGGACTCTTTTATAGTTCTTCCATCTGTAAGAAAACCCAGATCAAATACACGTGTATAATGTAGCTCCAATGCAACTGACAGGACTCTATAGAGCACTCCAGACAACAGTATATTTTAAGGCTAGAGACACTCATTAGATGAAGGTTGACCAAATCCTCTGTAAAGCTACATAACTGTGTGATCACACTATATAACGTGCTTTTGCTAATAAGCAGCATCTTCCTCCCAGTGTAAACTCACGACTATGTTAGATCATTGACTTTGCTTTTCTGAATAACAAAGGTAAAGAATTTTGTCCAAGAATCCCTGCCTTTAGCCAAGAAACTTGCAAGGAATGGATTTCTTTCTAGTAGGTTTTTTTTTTTTCTTTTAAACTATTTCAGTTTTTGAGAAGGTATTAGTTTTTAGCGAGCAGCTCAAAAAACTCCACCCCTATAGGAAAAACACCATTTTGTTTTAAATTGATCAAATTCCCAACTGTCAGCAAAAGGGTTCTCAGTCAGACTTTCTTACCTTTTGAAAGAAATTGCATGTTGTTGTGATATGTCAAACGGCATTCTGTGCTACATTTTCATAATGTGCCACTAAGTCAAAGCATACATTTCTAATGTTTTGAATGCAGACCAAAACCAGCCTTCTGGGTAGATTGAATGGGGTTCAAGAATGTGCTGCATGAATATTAGTCTATGTTCATTTAGAGGCTTAAGATGAGCACCAGAATGTGCTTTGAGGGGTAAAAATGCAAAATCAAGTACATAGTTACTTGTAATTGAGGAATATTTATTTGATCCTTTGTACACAGCCACGGGCAGATATACTGGTTGCAAGGCTTTTCCTCAACTGTCGTCTGCAAGGCCAGTAAGTAATACTCAAAGGCAGCTGAAGCTTGAACAATTCTTACAGCACAGTAGATGTATCATACAATCTTGTACCTTGAAATGGGACATGAAGACAGGAAGCATGCTGGGTTTTAGCTCAATCCTTGGCATGATCGCTTGTGCAAACACAAGGAAAAGAACATAGGAGGATAAAAGGATGGGTTTTTTCGCATGTATTCTAGTTGCCCAATATAGCTGAATATACTGCCTCATGTATCTTTTTAATTTATCTGAATATATGCAGCTACACATGCTCAGATATTAATTTATTTTATCCTCACTCAAAGCTTTGCACTAGTCTAAAGGAAAGAGTTCTATTGTTTGGTGGTCTTGTGTTTGTTTGTTTTTTTTTTTTTAAAAAAAGGAAAACTACCAAGATAAACTGAGATTTTTTTCAAAAGAATCTTAGGGAAGCTTGTTACTCATTTCCTCAAAAAATATGGAAATCTTAGTTATGAAGGTTAATTCAAGTACAGCAAATAAAACTGCTCAGTCCTATAGGGAAAGAACTGCAACTACTGCTGTTTTACTTGCTTCTTGTATGTTGCAAATACTTCCCTATTTCAACAAGCAATGTGGAGTGTATTACTAGATGTAGAAATAATTCTGTTAATGGATTTTTCTTTTTCAAGAACAGATTTGCCTATGTGTATGTACCCGTATGTTTTCCTTTCTGTGGAACTATAAATTAAGCCCTCAGAATGACCATTTACACTTTGATACATGCTAATCAATATCAACATGTCTTTTTGTAACTAACTCTGAACTAATTAGCAATAATTAGCTGTGTCTGTCAAAAATATCAGCAGTCATTTAGAGTACAGTACTTGTCAGTCAAATATTTCTCAAATAAATTTTGATAGCATTTCTGACTCCAATTAACAGAACATCAGAATCTTGCTACAATTTTCGTGGACATTAGATTCTAACATATGTGAGGAAGGGACAATATGCATATTTACGGAAGAGTATTTCCAACTGTGTTACTAACATTATAGTGGCTTGAATCAAGAAAGCTGCATTATCCTCAATAGCTAAATCATAGAGTTGAACAAAAAATATAATAGCCAGCAAGTGAAATAAAGATGTATAAACTACTTTATTAAAGCCTAAACTGGAATTAGAAAATATTTTCCCTTTTTTTATATAACTTTTAAGATACTACTGACTCTGTGGCTCATAGATCATTGCCTAACAATATCTTCATATTAGAGCTTTGTAAATGGCCTTACATTTTAAGTCCAAGGTGGGCAATGGAGTTGTGCCTGGGTTAGGCTTCAAAGGATGTTTTTCCAACCTGTGTATATTATCAATATCAGGCTGAGAATTTGATCCTTTCCATGTTGTGGTCAGAAATTAATCTTCATTAGAATTATGAATAAATGAGAAATACAACAATGAATGACTAAGCATGTAAAGTTATTCTAGATTTATACCAACTCTTGTATGTCTGCATAGTTAGATGCCATTAGCTAATATTCTGACTACACATCTAAAAATAAAGCACCACTTCAACAAATAAATAAGTAAGTACAATCAACTTTTTCAAAGACAGGAATTCTAAGAAAATTAATCCTTTTCCAAGGAGCGGTAGCACAGCTATCGGGCAGGAGGCCACAGTTATTTTCTTTCTAATGTGGACTTACTCGATGAGAATCCCCTACCATACCCTTCCATCGTTGTCGGTCAAAAAGATGCCATGAAAGAAGAAAAGAGATTAGAAAGTGACTCCTGGGTCTGGAATCCATGCTCTAAAAGGGACAGAGATTAAATGGGTTGAAGATGGGTCAAATTTAAGGTAAAAACATTGCCACTTTCTGGACTTGACAGCAAATTTTCCATAGAACTACATTGCTAAGAACACTTAAGGGGAGAGATGGTAAAATCAAAACAAGAAATACATCCCAAGAAGCAGCTCAAGTCTCTTGCCATATTGGGCTTTTGAAGGTGAGTGTGTGGCTGCCTTTACAGGTAAGAGCACATTTTATGCTCCAGAATGAGCAAATAATTTTATACATGAGAGTGCACTTTTCTCTGGACGTCTCCTCTCCCACACTCTTTTCAATATTTTTTTATGAAAGGAGAATGATCTGGTTTCTGACCAATAAGTCATTAATGAACATTATTAGGTCATACGACAAATCAGGAAGGAAATCCTCTTTCAGAGAAAAAACAGTGACTTAGCAGGTAAACAGATTTGCAAGGCTTTTTTCTAAGATCATACAGTGTGGTATTACCTGTCAAAGCTGAATTATGTTTTTTGTTTGGTTTTTTATCATCCTTTTCTGCAAAAAGTGAATCTTCTGGGTTATGGTTGTGTCTCTGAAGGGTCTACAACACTCTAGAGATTTAGATGGAGTTAAATGCTTTGCTGCTAGGTTTATCAGAAGCCACAAAAGCAAAATAACATACCATTCTCTAATTTCAACACTGACATGAAATGCCAGTGCCTCTCTTCCGGGATTTGCTATCAGAAACATGTCCATAAAAATGTGAAATCATATCTTGAAGGCTGAACATGAGCTTGCAATATAATTGGAAAAAGTTGTACAGATTCTGGGAAAAATGTATTTCCAGAAGTAAAAAATACACTTTTGTTGAAACCTCTAAATATTTTTTTTTACTGTAGATTCATGCTAAAAACCTGACTCTTTAAAACCACATTCTTGAAACACTTCCTTCTTCTTTTTCATGTTTTGAAAGAAAGGTTTGTTTAAATATTAAGATTAATTAAAAGAAGTGTCTCATAAAAAATAGTAATTAAAAAAAAAATATTTCTCATAGCATACGGTTATCCAGAAAGATAGAAAACAAAAAAGTGTCAACCACCTTTTTTTTTCGTTCAAACATACCTCATGAACCTATTTGAAAAGCAGTAATAATTCCTTAGAAAATAGGCCAATACAACAAAGAGAACAAAAAAGAGACCAGGATACATAAAGGCTATCATAAAGTGTCAGGTATTTTGAGCATTTCTTCCGTATAAAATACCTGGGTTTCTGAGCTTGCAAATGAAAGTATCTTAGGGCTTTAGCTTGTATTTACTTAGCACAGAGTTCTGATAGTTTAAGATTGCACTACATGAACTATTTGTTATTATTTCTCTCCCTTTCCTATGTCCTCATGCTGATAAAAATGGTAAAATGAAACACATGCCCATAGCACTGTGTGATGTACAGAGGCTCATCTTAAACTACCCATCTCCTCATCCAACAAAGAGAGTAGCATGAATTGACACTGCTTTCCAGGGACACCCATCTTCATTACAGGACATTTTCCTAGTGTATTGTCTGACTCTTGCTTAATTTCCTGCTTTTTATTAAAAAAGTCTACATCTTCAAGCTAAAAATTATAATACAATAATGCTTGCATTTTTTAACACAATAACTGAATGTCTAAACAACTGCTTCTAGGTGTAACTAAAAGATTAAATACATATCCCATCTGCATAGCATCAGTGTTGCTATGGTGGTAATAGTTGTTTTGAAGCTTAGTCACTGCTTCTCATGGTTTTCGTTTCATTAAAACTTGAGTATGATTATACATTGATACACTGTTTGGTTTAAAACCAGTCCAGTCCTGGTTCAGCTGGAAAATCTTCTCTTCTCACTTACTCTCTTAATGTAAGAGAAGAGCTTGGAGGAATATGTGCTTCGAAGCATGGGAAGGGGAGCCACTGCTACACTGCTGAATTCACACTGATTTTCTTTTTTCATTCTTCTTTGCCCTGTGCTGGACTACACAAAGGAGAAGAAACATTACTAATGAAGGGACCTCTGCAGACTGTGAACTGATATGACCAATGAATAAAAAAATGAATAGTGTGCAGGAAATGGTAACTAATGGCAGCTAAGCATGTCTTCTCACTCAGGTGATGCTGTGTCAGGGACAGATGAGCTGGCTACTGGGGAGAGGGCACTGTGGTGCAGTGCGGAGGTAGAACTCTAAGGAACGAGGTTGAAGCTGGGTTAATTGCACCTGCCTCTGGGAAGGACTAGCTAGTGTGGGTAGAGTGTGAGCCTAATATGGCTGTAATGCTTTCAGTTCAGGAACTAACAGCTGACACTAAGTCAAGGTATTGCTGCACGCTGCTGCGTTCACAGTGTTGCCATATTCTCACAGTCTCAACCTGCTTTGTCTGACTAGAAACTCTTAAACTCAGAGCCAAAGGTATGAGCCACAGATGAGCTCAGATGTGGATGAGAATGACAGGGACAGCATGAGAACCTTTCACCCCTCCCCCACTCTCTTGTGTCCATTTCCATATTTCTGTTACTTGTCTGTCATGTAATTACATACTGTGTAAGGAAATGATTATGAATAGGCAATGAGACATTGTTTATTATTAAACATACCTAGGGAAGTAGAGATAGTGTTTGTATTTTCCATAATGATAATTTGAGACCAAAGGTCTACACCTGGATCAAGATACAGGTTTGGTATTCTGTGTGATTATATCCTGCTTAGATCTTACTGAGATCGTTTAAATATAGAGCCAAACAACAACTTTCCTAACTCCTCCTTCCCCCAGACAAGATATGGATTCTAGAGGGAACCAAAGCATTTTTGATTCGCTCTTACTCCTGAACACTTTGCCTCTGATACCAAAGTACCTAATGTGAAAAGGGGCAAAGAGCAAGTGATCTTTGGAACAACACAGAATCCTCTGTTAGGATGCCTTTTCATGTCTGCGATTCCCACTTTCTTTATTACAGATTATATTCTAACAGTTTTATCTTCAATGTATAGAACCTTTTGCTTAAGCGCAAAACTGCCAAGGAAGTCTGTAACTTCCTTTGAACTCTTCCTGGAGCCAAATGTTTATGCTTAATTATAAATTGCTACTCTCTTTCTTTCCATTTTAAGTTCTCCAACTATTCTAATTAGGCTTCCCCAAAGGTCAGAGAACATTAACAATCTGGGCACAGTCTGGCTTTTTGAAGTGCTCGGAAATCTACTGTTAGTGCTATTTGAGGAAACATAAGAGAAACCCAGCTGCCCTGGCTAGCATAAAATAATTAATAATAATAGCTATGCAGTGATGACAGATCCAGGTTAATTGCATACTAATTAAAGGCTATAGTAAAGCAAATGACTGTTTACATTTGAAATAATGGCTTGTGGCCACACTAACTCACAGAAATGTGCTGTATCCTCTTGGCAAGATCTCAAATGGGAATGAAATTCATTTGAGACATGTACATGTGATCTAGTCTGAGGAGTCAAGAGCTCTGAGAAGCTATCTGCAATGAGACAGTGACAGTCGTTAATGAAGAAGGGTTTGATATGAGCAGAAGTTAAGTTCTGAAAGAGTGAATGGGGAGAGTGGCTGGCAGAGCTGGGAGTCAATCAAAAGATAATTAACAGACAGTGCAGAGTATGAGGAACTTCAGCATGAAGAATCAGATTTTTAGTCAGGGGCAAACAGGGAAGGAGACAGAATTTGAGTCCCTTGGTTAGCTATTCCTGGATGCTTAGAAAGGAAATTAAGGAGCTTGCCACTCAAAAGATGACTGGCTGAAAACAGAGTGCTGGCCAGGTAAGAAGTATATTAGAACTTGGTGCTGTTCAGAAAACTAGTTTGAGGCTTTACCTGAGGGAGTTTTTAGTGTGCTGTAAGTGAGATAAAGTGAAAGGGGTAGCAGGGTGTTTCTGGGGAGGAAGAACATCTGATACATTGAGTAATCTGAGCACTAAACTGAACATTCTGAAGATTTTCTCATGTTAGTGAAGATGTCCAGAAAGACAACTTGCAGTCAGGCACTACTAAGTACATAGACTAATCCTAGGTTGCCATCCTGGATTTCTCCTGTGTCTGATTCCTATTAGACTTTAGCCACATCCAAACTAGAGGCACTCATTTGATGAGATGGCACAAAGGAATATAGGAACTGAGAGAAAAGAAGAAATAATTGGGTTCATATCTAGTGATTAGATTCAAGAATAACTGAAATCCAAAGGGCTTTGGATTAGATATGGTTTTATTTATAGAACAATTCAATAGAGAAATACAAAATTTGAAATAAAATTTAAAAAGCAGTGAAATGAATCAGTGACCTAATTAAAAAAAGAACCATTATGATACTTGTGTTCAGTTTTGTATTGACATGCCTCAAGGATGAAATCTCTCCCTCAAAACCTTGCTATAATGCAGTAATGCACTCCTTCCATTCTATTTAAACTCTTCCCTCTAAAACGGTAAAAGATGTCAGAGAGGATTTGCCGTGGAATGCCTCATCCTGGAAAAGATATCAATATTCCTTCATTGTGGATACAGACAGAATGAAAGAGAGTTGACCGTAAACAAATTCTAAGCCTAAAATTCTAACTTGGTTTCCTTTGTATGTGACGGAAACTCTTAGAGCAGAACATATATATATGGGGTTCTTAATAGTAAAAAAAAAAAAAAAAATCTGTATATTGGATATTTCTTTATGTGCATGTTATTGTTTTATTATTTGATTGAATAAAAAAATAATAAACAAAGCAATTTAAAATTATTCTGTGCTACACTGGAACAGGCAAAGTAATACCCAACTGATTAAGAAGTTGCGAATATTCTAATTGATCTATCCTGTAGAAAAACAAAAATTGTGGCTAGCTTTCATAATTTGTTCTGATTGAGAAAAATACTTAAACCAAATCAAGTTTTGTGAGGATGCTCCATTAATCTTGTTTTTATAGTCCAAGCTAATGTAAACTTTAAATACAAATGTGTTTATATGTGGTAATAAAGAAATATCCAAATTTAAGCCATTAGAGTTTCGGAAGATTTGGGCATATGAAATTGTTTTGTCAAAAATAGTCTTAAAGGTCTTTTTTAGCCAGAAAATAAACTATATTACCTTATCAAGAGGTTAGACCTGAAGCTGATGTTAGTTGATAATCTAAATGGACTTCAACAGTGTAATGGTAACTGATATCAGTTGAAGAGTTGGTCCAAACTGGTTAGAAAAATATTAAATACATCACGTGTCTTTTATAGCTATGCTGTTTTGTCTGTGAAACTCTACAGCACCAACTGCAGCTTTTTCCACTGTTTTTTTATCGCCTCTTTTTTTTCAAGATAAAAAGAAGTGACTCAAGATTTCTTCTTGCTCTTGCAGTTGAGCTGTTGAGAATGTGTTTTAAAATCATTAGTAACAGGATATTCAGTTCTTTTAGCAGCTTAAGTGAACTCAAACTATGGGGTCAGAATTTAAAAAAAGAAAGATGATTTCATGCACTTTGAAATCAATGTGCAAATCTGAGAAACCTTGAAGAAGCAGAATAAGCTAATGGGGCTGAAACTTTGCAGGACCTGAGCTAGATAAATGACCTGCAGCCTACAAAGCCACTCATTTTCTAATATACACAGTCACAAAAGATTAGGGTATAAGCACCAAGCTTATTTAAGCAGAAGGCACAAGTACAGTTTTGCTGGTCAAGGCATTTGAGGTATATATTTTCTGAGGAATAAGCTGTTCACAAAAGGAAAAGAGAAAAAAACCTGAGAGAAACCTGAAACCCACTGAGGCAAATGATGAAGTAATCAGTTACTGCTGATATTAAAAAACTGCTTTTACAAGACAGGAATTTAAAGAGATCGCATCTGAAAGACACAATGAAAATTACTACAAGAAAACAATTTAATGATAGGGTAAACCAACAACAATATCCATCTACCCTTCGCATTTTAGAACAGTTAGAGAGGCACACTAAAAGCAATGATTTACAAGTCTGGAGGCATGCGCTATACCTTCTGCTCCCTCCCTCCTCTCCCAGAGAAAAAGACTTACAGTGCCAGAACCTCAAAAATGCTTTAAAGGTTGAGTTTAACAGCACAATTTTCATTTTGGCCACATAAGTAACAGAGCGAGAGCACTAACCAACAGATATGAGCCCAGAAGCACTGTTCATACAGAAATTACTGCTGTGGTGTGAATAAACGAGATAAGCCCTACTCATGGCATTGAAGCACTACTACCTTCAGGAGTAAGATAGGAAAAGTAGAAGGGCCAACTGTTCTGACAGACAGAGGAAGCACCATGTTAAATGTAGGGACAGAGACAAATCTAAATTTCTACCTAAAACTGAGTATGAAATCCTTAGAACCCTTGAATTTATTTGGGGGAAAAATGTCAGTTGGTGCAATAAAAGAACATTTTACAGCAAATGAGATTAAAAAAAGAGATATCCAGATGTTCCTGAAGACACAGAAAACCTGTCAAGGCATTGTAAAAGCAAGCTATCACCAGAAAATCATGCCAGGAATATGAACACTGCTGTTAACTATGATGCTTGACGTGTGGAATATGAGACAGTTTAATAAATTGACTAATAAGTTGACTGATGGCCAGTGAAAAGAGTTTTCTCAATAAATACAGTAGAAAAGAGAAACATCAGTCAAAATGCACATTAGCCCAGAACAAAAATACTAGAACAGTACTTTTGAAATATCACAGCATCAATACCCCAGGATAGCATCACTTGGACAGACTTAGCTCTAAATTCATGCAGTGTATTAGACACTTGCCAATCAGACTGCAGTAAGAAAGTGAGAGTCAATACTTTCACTACACGGCTCCTCACTAGAGTTTTGAAAGGCTGCTCCTCAGTGTATCACTTGCACAAGGAACACATGAGGAAAAAAAAGCTCCACCATATTAGGAGAACTAATAGGATGCAAAGTTAGTGGTGGTAGCTACCATGAGGGGTATGTAAAAATTCACTTCAGAGAACATGACAGAAATTGAGAGCTCTCCAGGAGAAATCACCACCCGTCAGTAGTCTAACACTCACCTTTTGAAAGTAGAATCATAGAATCATAGAATCACCTCGGTTGGAAAAGACCTTTAAGATCATTGAGTCCAACCGTTAACCTAGCACTGCCATCCCACCACTAAACCATGTCCCTAAGCACCTCATCTATCCGTCTTTTAAATACCTCCAGGGATGAGGACTCCACCACCTCCCTGGGCAGCCCATTCCAGAGCCTGACAACCCTTTCGGTGAAGAAGTTTTTCCTAATGTCTAGCCTAAACCTGCCCTGGCGCAGCTTCAAACCATTCCCCCTCGTCCTATCATCTGTTACCAGGGAGAAGAGGCCGACCCCCACCTCGCTACAGCCTCCTTTCAGGGAGTTGTAGAGGGCGATCAGGTCTCCCCTCAGCCTCCTCTTCTCCAGACTAAACAACCCCAGTTCCCTCAGCCGCTCCTCATATGACTTGGGTTCCAGACCCCTCACCAGCTTGGTTGCTCTCCTCTGGACCTGTTCCAGCAAGGCAACATCTTTCTTGTAGTGAGGGGCCCAAAACTGAACACAGGATTCAAGGTGGGGCCTCACCAGCACCAAGTACAGGGGCACGATCACTTCCCTACTCCTGCTGGTCACACTATTCCTGATACAGGCCAGGATGCCATTGGCCTTCTTGGCCACCTGGGCACACTGCTGGCTCATATTCAGCCGGCTGTCAACCAGCACCCCCAGGTCTTTTTCCACCAGGCAGCTTTCCAGCCACTCTTCGCCAAGCCTGTAGCGCTGCATGGGGTTGTTGTGACCAAAGTGCAGGACCTGGCACTTGGCCTTGTTGAACCTCATACAATTGGCCTCGGCCCATCGATCCAGCCTGTCCAGGTCCCTCTGCAGAGCCCTCCTCCCCTCCAGCAGATCAACACTACCACCCAGTTTGGTGTCATCTGCAAATTTACTGAGGGCACACTCAATCCCCTCATCCAGGTTATTGATAAAGATATTAAACAAGACCGGCCCTAAAACTGAGCCCTGGGGGACACCGCTTGTGACTGGCCGCCAACTGGATTTAGCTCCATTCACCACAACTCTCTGGGCTCGGCCACCCAGCCAGTTTTTAACCCAGCGAAGAGTATATCCATCTAGGCCATGAACTGCCATCTTCTCCAGGAGAATGCTATGCGAGACCGTGTCAAAGGCTTTGCTGAAGTCCAGGTAGACAACATCCACAGCCTTTCCCTCATCTACCAGGCGGGTCACCTGGTCATAGAAGGAAATCAGGTTGGTTAGGCAAGACTTGCCTTTCGTGAACCCATGCTGACTGGGCCTGATCCCCTGATTGTCCTCCATGTGCCTGGTGAGCACACTCAAGATGAACCGCTCCATAATCTTCCCCGGTACCGAGGTTAGGCTGACAGGTCTGTAGTTCCCCGGATCCTCCTTCCGGCCCTTCTTGAAGAGAGGCGTCACATTTGCCAACCTCCAGTCATCTGGGACCTCCCCTGTTCTCCAGGACTGCTGATAAATGATAGAGAGTGGCTTGGCAAGCTCCTCTGCCAACTCCTTCAGCACTCTTGGGTGGATCCCATCTGGCCCCATAGACTTGTGGATGTCCAGGTGGCATAGCAGGTCAAAGACTGCTTCCTCCTGGATTATGGGGGGTTCATTACACTCTCTGTCCCCATCTTCCAGCTCAGGAGGCTAGGTACCCTGGGGATAACTCGTCGGGCCATTAAAGACCGAGGCAAAGAAGGCGTTGAGTATCTCAGGCTTTTCCTCGTCTTTAGTGGCCATGTTCCCCCTTGCATCCACTAGAGGATGGAGGTTCTCCCTGGCTCTCTTTTTGCTGTTAACATATTTATAAAAACTCTTCTTATTATCCCTTACAACAGTGGCCAAGTTAAATTCCAGCTGGGCTTTTGCCTTTCTAATCTCCTCTCTGCATAAGCTGACAAGATCCCTGTACTCTTCTTGGGTTGCCTGCCCCTTCTTCCAGAGCTGGTAAGCTCTCCTTTTTTCCCTTAGTCGCAGTAGTAGACCTCTGTCCAGCCAGGCCGGTCGTCTTCCCCGCCAATTTGTTTTACGGCACATGGGGACAGCCTGGTCCTGTGCCTTTAAGACTTCTTCCTTGAAAAACACCCAGCCTTCCTGGACCCCTTTGCCCTTCAGGACTATCTCCCAAGGGACTCTCCCAACCAGCGTTCTGAGCACGTCAAAGTCTGCCCAAATCCATGGTGGCGGTGTTGCTGACCCCCTTCCTTACCTCACCAAAGATCAAAAACTCTACCATTTTGTGATCACTAAGGCCAAGACGACCTCCGACCCCCACCTCTCCCACCAGTCCTTCTCTGTTAGTGAACAGGAGGTCAAGCAGGGCACCTCCCCTGGTAGGCTCACTTACCAGCTGTGTCAGGAAGTTCTCTTCCACACACTGCAGGAACCTTCTGGACTGTTTCCTTTCTGCTGTATTGTATTTCCAGCAGATGTCTGGGAAGTTGAAGTCCCCCACAAGAACAAGAACAAGAGTACTCACATAAGTGGCACTTTAACCTGCAAAATAGAATTACACCACACCAGGACCATCTTCAGCAAATACACCATTTGTAATTAGATGCTTTTACTAGACTTAATCAGAGGGATTTTGTAGAAAGTAAGGGCTTGTCCCTAGAAGTTTGACTCTTTGCATTGGCTTCAGTCTATCAGACTTCTTCAGAAATATGCGCAAACCTGAAACAAGAGAATACCAAGCCCCACCAGGGTATTGAAGGTATTTACCCCCAGTTCATTAAACTAATAAAGCATAGCAGTGAAACCCCAGGCTGTACCTCAACTAAAATTAATGAACTGCTGTGTGGGCTTCACTGCAGCTGTTAACAATACTGAGCCTTCTCTTAGGACCTTCTGTTGGACCTGTGTAAAACCTGGGTGCCTGATTCTTCTTTGAATCAGCGGAATAAACCAGTCCATAGAAATTACACATGAGGTAATGTAAGAAACTACTGAGATAAAAAACACGTTTTCACTGCTCCTGGTAGTACAACCCAATGCATAGTAGAAATCCAATTGTTAATGCTTGTACAATAGATAAAACTGTAATTCTGTTCAAATAATTTCTTTAAACCTGCACTAAAGGGTTTAATGTACTTCCAGCACAGCATGTCAGGTTCCTGCTTTGTTATGCTTTTTGAAAGAAAGGTTTAGGCTAACAGTTTCTTCTCTCACACCTGGCATATTGTGATTACTACTTCAAAACTTGAAGATTTCCATCAAATTCTGGCAAATCTGATGCTTATGAGTCATACTGGATTACCTGGTTATATTTACCACTACCTGCAAAACCGATGCTGAGCACTTGTGAATCCAGTCTGAAGTGGTGCCTAAATGCTTAAGAGGAGTTACTCCTGAGTTTTACAGAACAGAAGGATAAAGCCTCTTTTAACAGAAAACATGCTATTGTCTAGGTTTTACATGCTAGATTTTTGAATCTGGTACAGAGTTTAAGGAAATATTGTCATTTGATTTCAGTTTGGCTACTTGATTTAGTTTCTGTGGTGGGTTGGCCTCAGCTGGCTGCCAGACACAGAACTAGCTGCTCTCTCACTTCCTCTCCTCAACAGGACAGGGGCAGAAAATAAGATGAAAAAGTCATGGGTAGAGATAAAGACTGGGACATCACTTATCAGTTACTGTCACTGACAGAACAGATACAGCTTGGGGAAACATTAATTTGTTACCAATTGAAATTGAGTTGGATGGTGAGCAACAAAGACAAAAACTAAAACATGTTTCCCCCACTGCCCCTTCTTCCCAGGCTCAACTTCACTCCTTCACTACCTCCTCTCCCCCCAAGCAGTGCAGGGGGACAGGAAACGGGGGATTATGCTCAGCCCACAGCAGCCCCTCCCTGCCGCCCTTCCTCCCTCCTCGCACTTTCCCTGCTCCAGCCCGGGGCCCTCCCAGGGGCTGCAGGGAAGCACCGGCCCCCGCGGGGTCTCTGCCGGGGCGGCGGGGGCATCTCTGCCGGGGCGCCCGGAGCCCCTCCCGCCCTCCTCCCGCTCCCCCGCGGGGCGGGCAGGGCTGTTTCTCACCCCGTTTCCCTCAGCCCCGGCTGCCGGGCAGCGTTTTGCCCTTCCTGACCCAGGCTTTCCCCGCGGCGCCCGCCCGTGGCTGAGGGGCTCAGCCCTGCCCTGCGGTGGGGCAGTATCGTATCAATATATGATATGATAAAATTGCTGGTCAAGAGATTAATCTGGTATTTGTACTTGGTATTGCTGTCATCTCTGTACCTCGCTATCTCTCAGAAATTATTAATAATCACACTCTTTGCTTTTTCTCCTCGGAGAACCAATCTATGAGGAAGACAGGAGGGGATGTTTTTCCCCATTCTTTCACCTTCCCTTTCTCCTCCAAGCTAGTTACACCAGTCCTTGACAATTTTGAATATCCTTGGGATGCTCAAGCCAACATGCTCCTACTGCTATGTCTCCTGAATATGTTTCAGGTCTTGTTTAGGGTTAAAAAGGTATTTAAAAAAAATCACCCAGAGAGCTGCCCCGAGGCTGGATGGTTATGAGTGGCACAGCATGTGGGAGAATATGGGCAGGTACTTAGTGAATTTCTTGCCTCCAATGATCTGGAACTTCACTCATGAACAACTACAGGATCCTGATGAAGTGATAGAATGGTTGAAAAAGAAACGCAGTGGTTATTCCAGAGAGGCACAACTTACCGCACTGTGCAGAGCTAATCTCTACCAAACGCTGCTTGGTATTGTGCAGCACCCTCAATGAGAAGAGGGGGAAAACAAACCAGAAGGCACTGCAAGCTGTTCCAACCCCTGCTACACGCTGGTGCTTAGCTGTTGGCTGGGGTCAAACCACAACATTATTAGATATGACAGTTCTGACTCATAGCTCTTTGCATAAAACAATGACCCAGGCTGGAGCTGTTAATTATCTGAAAATACCAAAATATCTACCGATTGAATGAAAAGTGGCTCCGTATCTTTTAAAGAAATTGCTGATTCATGTTGTGAGCATGCATTTTCAGAGTTAATATTCCTGTAGATGCTTGTGGAACAGTGAGAATTGTCCATTGCCCATTTATTGCAGGAAGTTTTCTCTTCTTTACTAGTAGAGAAGGCAGAAATAAAAGGTAGATTTGTTTAGAGAAATACACTGGAAATCTTGAAGGAGGAATTGGATCTTTTACAATTTCATTAGTATTTCAGGACAAAAAAGATTAAATAAATTATTAAAAGAATATCCTCAAGCTTTTTTTTTTTTTTTAATTGCCCAGATCTAACTTAAGGTCATTTGTGTATCCATAACACAGAGCATTTTTTCTGTAGTTTTGGTAGTCCTTCCTTCCCATTAAAAATACACAGCATATTAGTTTTGCTTTAGAAGTTACAGCATTTACACTGTTCTGGAAGTATATTGGTATATGCCCCTTGAATTAGTAAACTGAAAACTGAAGGAAGGTGTATCTGGTAGAAATATTGGTAGGGCTTTTTTCTTCTCACAGTACTATTTCTACAGTTTGGCTGGAGTAGAAAGGTTTGCCAGAGAAGTGAGTTCTGATGAGTATCTTGAAAATACATAGATAAAATTGGGTATAGTGAGTTCTTGCAAATGAGATGACCTCCCTGTATTTTTCACTTAATACCTCCTGTCAACAACTCATCACTACTTCTCTTGCTCACCTGGACTTTTTGGCATATGTCAGACCAATGGAATACAGCTGTGTCTTTCTGGATGGTGAATATTTGAAAGAGCTGCTGATGAGACTGAGCTTTGATACATTCAGTATATTAAAATTTTCATAACAGAGGCATTCAGTAATTAGATGTGGAATTGGAGAAGGAACCAGCAAAGAAATCTCAGTGCACAGACCAGATTTTCACATGCACATGAATTACATGAATTTACTGTATGCCTTTTTTAAAAAAAAGATCAAAACAGATAATATTATAATGTAACTCTTCTCTGTTTCTGTGTCCCAGAAGATAGTGATAATTGGCTAACATCACGTTCTGATCCTCTTAACCCTTTTTTGCCTGAGAAATATATCAGATGTCACGGGAAATCATTGTTTCCATTCCCAGTCATTTTGGTATGCTTTGTATTCTAATACTGTTTTAGACTGTCTGCACCATATAGATTTGACAAACTCCTCAACTTTTGATTAAATCAAAAGGGAATACTACACCTTCTCTGGACTGCATATAATATCCTGTTAAAAAAAAAAAAAAAAAAGGTAGTTTGTGAATAAACAATAGGCAAGGTTTTGTGCAACTGAAATCAATAATACATTCACAACTGGGTTCAGATGGAACAGAAAGTTCTCTACACAGCACCTGAAAAATATTTGAATGTAAAAGATGTAAAATTTCCAGATATAAATAAATAGATATGGCAAACAAAATCTAATGGAAATACTAAATGGAGCTTCATTTTGTTTTTCATTATAAAGTACATTGAAACTATTCACACAGAGAACACTATTAGCAGCATTGTATTAATGTACATTCATTGATGGATGAATAGATCTGACAATTTGTGCTCTTTGGGTAGGCGATAAAGCAGCAATTCAGCATCTTGAGCAAAATGCAGCAAAATGCCATTTGCAGTGGAAAAATGTTATTTTAATGAAATATTTATCTAGTCCTTCTTATGGTGCAGATTTTGGCCTGAAACACAGTCTGCTTAATGATCAGAATAGTTTAATGAGTATGTAACAGATCCTCTTGATACTTCTTTCTACTGTCAATAAAGGGGCAGCTAGGCTGACCATTTCCACCTACTTTGTACGCGTGGGAAGTTAGATGAGAAAAATTCCGCTTTTTGCATCTGAAATCCTTACAGGTGTAGCAAAGACTGTGTTATACAGCAAAGAAGGCAGGCACAATGTATAGGCTAAATGCTAGCCACAGTATCTAAGGAATTTTCTGCGGATTAGTAAGCAGGCAAGTAAGCAGACGGTGATTGCTCAAGACAACACTACTGGAATATATTTAGCTCAGCCCCTACAGCCACAATAGCTGGGGCAACTCAAAAGGAATATAGCCAGTGTCAGGAACTGAGTTTGCATTTTGTCTTCTGGTCACTACTGGAGGAGCCCTTGTTTGGCAGAATAACAAAACAGCACCAGTAGTTTTGGTGTTTATGCAAAGCGTTTATGGCCACAGCCACAGTTTTATTCCACATTAGAACTAAGTTGAAAGATAGTGATAAATAACTTTAGCTGTCATCATGTTAAGATCAGTAGCATTTTCACTGTATTATTGAAGTTTGTCTCTGAATTCTGTGTCTTGGCCCTGAGGGCACCACCCTGCCCAGCCTTCCAGGGCTCCCGTTACCGTGCCCACAGCCCAGAACCCCATGTCAGCCCCTGCCCCAGCAACACCACAGCAGGGCCGGGCTCCAGCTCCCCACAGCCCTGCCCTGCCCGGACATGGGCCCATGTCCTGGCCTGACCTCAGCCTGTCCCCAACCTCAGGGAGGTGCCCAATGCCTGGGGCTGGGGCTGCCTTGGTGCCTTCCGGTCACTGTGCTCCTGGCTGGGGAGGTGGAACCAGCCCTGGCTGCCAGGCCCTGCCATCACCCACCCAGGGGAGCCCCTGATGGTCACCACCCCACGGAGTAGCTGACCTCCACAGTGCCCCCATGGGATTTCAGTGCCTGGCCACAAGCAAATCAATTTGCCATCATTTCTGCCAGCCCCCACAGAGTCTCAAATTCTGTTCTCTCATTTCAGTAATTCCTCACATCAGATAGACAACTGTGTTTCACACCTACCCCCCCCCAGCCCCCAAATCTTGCTCAAAGTAACTGTATTGTACACCTGAAGCTTTTAAAAGAAAATGACACAGGAATGAAAATAAATGTCATTTTGTCAAATGAGATCCACACAGCCACATGTTAATCTTTCTTAAGGCAATGCATCTAATTGCTGAGCATTCAGTAAAGCATTATTTAAGAATTGTCCTAATTAATTAAATTAGGTTACTCCACTTTGCTTAAATACATATTAATCTTTCATAGTGGCATCAAATTTGCAAACACCTTAGGGAAAAACTCTGCAGTAAATAATTTGTAAATGTAATAAACTTTTAACCTGTAAAATAATAGAGGAGGTAGAATACTTCAAAGCAGTTCTAGTTTACTTCTTTTTTTTCCTTGATTAAAAAAATTGAGTCAGAGCTCCTTAATAATTTCATTGTATCATTCATGCACAAAGTCTACTGTGTTGTATTTGTCTGATGGGAAAGGGGGAATCTGTGTATGTTTTAAACATTAAAAGTTTTTTGAAAGTTCACATTTTAAAAGTTCAAAGTCTCCCCATGTTATATTCGGTAAGTGCAAGAAGCTGCCTTGTTTTCCCACTCCAATTTAAAACTGGAAGTGGGAGAAACTTAATTGTGATTGGAATAATGTTTATTGGTAAAGGTATACAGATTCTAAGCTATAATGCAAGAAACACTACTTTTTGGTGCCACAGCCTGAGACTAAACTTAGAGACGTGACTAGTGTTGGAAGGTAAATTAGAAATATCACTTCTAATATTCGTGTTCAGCCTGAGTTAACTGTGCATGCAGTTTCCTTTCAGTGTGAGGCAAACAGTGGTATTAGAAAGTTACACAGAAAGTCTCTGCTACTCCTGTTGAAACCTGGTGCTGTGCACCTGGGCTGTACAGTGTGTGAGCTTTCTCCTCCAAGTAGCTGAGCCACAGCCCTTCTTAGAGGAATCAGTAGTAGCTTGACTGCTCTCTCAGATGGTGTTCATCATCTCACTGAATAAGACACTCTGTGGGCAAGAGCACCAAAGTGTCCCAGAAACTGCTATGCTGTGTTGTAAAATGAGGCAAGTCGGAAATATATGCTAGGGGCATGACCATACATTGAAAGGATGTTCACAATTTGAATGCATTTGGTTTTCTGCGAACAACCCTATGGAAATTCCTTTTCGTATGCAAGTGAGTACTTCATATGAATCCATCTATTTTTGTTTCTGTAAATCAAACACATTTCTTTGTAACGGATGTTTTGTATCACTTATTTGTGGAAGTGATGGTGTGAAAAAATTAGCCTTCAAATGACTATGATTGTATCCAAACTGAACAGCAGATGTGTGCTACATCACCTGAGTTTTTTGCTGATCAGGCGGTACTCTACATATTCTGTGACTGGCCCAGAACACATTATATCATCCTTTTAATACATCCTAAGATTTTTTCTTTATAAATACCATGGTGCAAGCAGGGCACAAACATTATCGAGAAATGACAAGAGCTTTTTTTTGCCCTGCAAGTTTCTGACTATGACTACAGTAGCAGACGGTTTGGACAAGCAGAAGTAGATTTGTAGCACAAACGCTGATGCTGAGATACTGATAACCATGTTGTACCTGTCTACTATAGAGTGCAAAATATGATGCTGAGGATCTGACATGCATGCTCTACACATTTCAAACACTTTCTTTGTTTGACTTTATTTTTTTCAAGCTTCAAAGTAGTTTTAGATTGGTTCCATTAAATGGCATTAAATATACTTTCTGGATTAAAGCTATTCCTAGAGTGAACCAAAGCCTAGTAAATGGGAATTATCAGAAAATTTGATTCAGAAGCAGTCATGATTTGAAGTGCTGTGTTCATGTAGATACATTTGCAGTGAACAAGTTAGTAATAAACAACTGGAAAACAGATTAACATCCTATGAAGAAAATTTCCTTTAATATTAGGCAATGCAATCAAAATGAGACAATAGAGCTCCTCTTACCAATTTTCAGGTGTATTTAGTTCATAGTTCAGTGTCTAGTTTACATTAGTCTTTTAGGCTTCCAATACAGATAACAGGAGCATAAGTATGATGAATAAAAAAAGGTTGGATGTATCATGATGGTATTAGAATGGGTGAAATTACCTTCTGGATGTAACAGACTTCTTTCATTGACATTAGAGGACAAGATGCCTAATTTTTTAGGCAGCTCAAAGAAGATGGTGTGAGCCCCAATTCTAGTCACAACTTCTAAGAAACAGCATGTGCTTTAAGTTCTCACTGCTTTTTGGTGTTTCTATGCTGAAGGATGTATGTATGTATAAAAAAAAAAAGTCTGTGGTTTGCAAACAGTGTTGGAAATTTCTGATTTTCAGAAGAAATCATGATTTTTTGAACTTTGAGGAAAAGGGATGAAGCCAGACAGTGGTTCAGTTGCTCACTTGGTGTTCTAGAGATGTTTGAATGTATTACCATAGTTCCACAAATAACTGAGAGCTGAGCTTATGGGTGAAGCACTGTTATTAGATGTTGACACATAGAAGTGTTTTGTTATTTTAGGTGGGATGGAGGGCCAACTGTTTTTTTATTAACTTTGTATGAAATCTGACGCAATAACTCTAAAAAAAAAAAGGTATAAAGAAAGGCTCTGTCAAAGGAGATTTCCTGGAGCATATTTTTTCGCTTACAATAATGTATAGAGAATTCTGATGCAGTAGTTAATTTCCTGTTGAGCAGGGTTTCTCATTTCAGATGAGTCTTAATCAGTCACAGAAGCAACACAATGCCAGGTCCTCAAACCAGGTTATTGCACCCATGTTTAAGAATTCAATGATTAATCTTTTCTTTTCTGCTCCCTTCTGACACAAACTTTATCAAAACTGATGTATCAGAATGTTTCAGCTTCAGTGAAACAGCATTTTTTCCTGTCTGACCAGCTCTATTTATCACATTCATGTCAATGTTAAATTTGCTGATGAAAAATCCAATTTGAACTAGAGTGAAGTTTTCTCAGAGGGCCTGTCTGGAATTCATAACTTAAGAAAAGCTTTGCTATCTTTAATCCTTCTCATCAGCAAGCAAAACCTATTTCAGGGGCTAGGGAGACTCCAACACTACTATCCACTCATATGTCCAGTGAGAATCTATAGTGAGACATTCCCAACAGTACTGCAAGATCTAGAGCATGCAAAGAATTTGCAAGAAACAGAAGTAATTCCAAGTGAGCAGAACTGCACCACCACAAGGGAAAACTAAGAAATATCCTGTATTAGGGACTGTCTTTCATGTATATAGAATTTGCAGGAGGATGCTTATGAGGTTCTTTTTGGCAATGCTTGTACTTTACTGGGTTTTAGGTGTTTTACTAAACATTGCCCTTTCACCTGGCACTAAGAGTTCAGAGCAATAATAAGAATCCCACACTTGCTTTATATGTGAATTTCTAGACTCTGTTGATTGTATTAAAGTCAATAATGGAGCTCCTAGATTTTCATTAGGATCAAAATTGGAGTATTTTATTTTCCTATAACTTTTGCTTGAATATAAAATCCAGTAAAGGACTCTGCATTTTTTCTGTTTTAAGCCATAAGAATAATTGTTTGCCCAATTAGAAAGAACAGAGACAAAATGTTCATTTTCATAAATAAAACACAATGTTTATTACTTGATGAAACAACACTTTCACTACCATAATAATACATTTTATACAATTTTATTATCATAAGCCTAATAATTTAAGGGACAGGAAAACCATTTTCTTCAGCATGGGTCCCATGTGGTCTTGCACTAACACACAATACAATTATATGTCTCAGATGAGGATTTGATAATAATTGTGACAGATGGACAATGGCCTGGTAATAAATGACTGTTTCACAACCAAAGTGCATAAGGGAAATTTCTTTCAACTTTAGGAAAAAAACCCACCATCCCAGCCAGATGGTTTAACTCCAAGAGCAATGAGTGGACAGGCTCATAATGAATGAATGCTTTATAAGATAGTTTCCCTGAGAACAACTCAGCTGTTCAACAAACTTAATATGCTCAGATTTGATAATCAGGCTGACTAGTTGTGTGGTGTGTTTAAATCTATTCTTTCACCTTCACCTTTCTTCCTCTTGCTCCAAAAGTTTCGTAAAAGCAGTTGTGTCTATATCTTTGTTAAAATGTCAATACAGCTCTGTAGCTGATCTACAAGCATGTTGTCTACTTTAATTTGGTTTATGGGCAAGGTAGGTCTAGTTACTTGAAGTGAAATTTTTGTGTGAATTTTCTTTTTTCCCCCCCTAATCTTACAGAATATATTTCTGAACAGCTGTATCAAACAGTTCGTCCCTAAGGAGAAAAGTTTGCTAGAGAAAAGGCCAAAAGATTTAATGCTATATTAGTGTGTTAGCTTTGGGATATGGTTCCCTCGGGTGAGAGTTCAGATCCTTTGAGTCTTTTGGCTTACTGCTAACAAAAAGTAAATTATTACAGTATCACCTGTTCTGCAATCCTATTAAACCTTTTTGACAAGGCATCTGAGGAATTTCATAATACTGCTGTTGAGAGCAGGAGTCTCTTTTTCTGCCCCTACTAATATTCATCCTGAAATGGTTAAGGGGGCACAGGCTCTGCTTAGGTCAAACACTGTTCCTTGGAAGAGGTTATAGCAAAACCAACACTGAGTATGCTTGGATTTCATTGTGATATTAAGTGATGCTACTGTCAGACAACCTTCTCTGTCTGTCATTCTTCTGAGGTCCACTGGAGCTCTGTTCTGGCATTGTCCTGAGAGAAAGGAGCACCACAGGCTGTGTGGGGCTCAAACGCAGTCTGCTTCCAACACTCTCCCCTCCCCAGCAGAGAGGCAAAGCAAGTATCAGTATTATTGCTGCTGTTTTGGACACAGCTTATGGGTACCAGAGCATGACAAAATAAACTGGAGATGAGAAAGACTAAGTTCAAATGCATTGGGCTGTGCAGAGCAAGGCACAGCGCTAGTATTGCTACAGAGGATGCAGCAATGTAGCAATATCAGCACCTAATAATTGGTGTCACAGGCATCTAAATTTACAGTGTTATAATGACAGAGGAGTATTAGCTACTACCAGAGCCATGATGAGATATACCTTTGAAACTGTTAATTTAATCTCTTGGGTTTCTGTTTTATTTGCTCTAGTTCAATTATTTGCTCTTTTAATAGTTAGATCTCCAGCTTCACTACTTGCAATTAGCTCACAAAATCCTGCCTTTCTGACAATTAGATTGTACCATTTTGGTTGCTTACAATAAGGGACAATAAATTTACAAGAAGTACAGGCAGCTTAATGAGCATATCACTACTATATCTCTGTCAGAGATACATTTTAGTCCTCATCCTTGCATGCAGCAAGATATTTGAGCTAGTAAGTAGAAATCCCTTTGGGACACAGTGCACCCTTGTAATCTTGAAATTGTCCCTGGTTCTATCTGCCGTTCCATTCAATCTACATGTGAGCTATGCAAGAAATTTTCCCACTAGCTCCCTAACAAGCTATAAAAAATTGCCCTCACCACCATATATGACTAGACATAGCAGGGCTGACCCTAGTATCTAATTTCTGGGGAACTGCCTCTTAACTTTTGAAAATCCTTTTCTTTTGTTGTACAGCTGGTAAATCAACAATAGCAAAATAACAAAACAAACCTTCTACCCCCAAAAGCCAACCCTCCAACAGCTGGGCAAATGCCAATGTTCTGATTATTTAAAGGTTTTGCATGATTTAGTTGTTTTTTGATTATTTTTTTTTTTCTAATCTATTGCAGGATTTTCATTTTGTTGCTGAAATTGGACACATAGATAATTATAGCTCTTGGTAGCTCATTAACAGCTCTGCCTTTAAATCAAAACATTTAAATAATGAGTTGGTCTAATTTGATTTCCCTGTTGACTGTCAACAATTGCTTTTCTTCCCTCTCTTAATGAATGATTTTGTTCTTTAATTGGGAAACTTGTTCCCAGGCTAGTCCAAGAGGTAGGTCTTTCATGATTGTATATGCTTATGCACTTTTCTTGAGATTTGTCATAAATAATTATTGTATGGTAACTTAATTCTTTATTCCACTGTAAGCTTTATGGAACTGAAATTTCTATCTATACTTATATATTTCCATGGATGTGTGTTCCATATGTTTACTGTGAAATTTATTCCAAATAGATATGGGGAGGCCTATAACAATCTTTTAAAACTGTATCTGAGGCGAAACATAATGATTGGTTTGTTACATATAGGAGTCACAACAGTGATTAATAATCTTTATTTAAACTGGTACATAAACTGTGTTTTTATAAACACTGTATTTTTAAAGTTCATTTCTGAAATCTCTCAAGACCTCCTTCTCTTTGTGAAACATGAAGACATCCTTTGATACTTATCAATGAGAAGAGTAAAAAGATGGAGTGATGACTCAGCAGCCCTGCATGTTTAGATGTTTCAGAGTGCCGTGGTACAAGTATTTTTGACTTTACCTGTTCTGACTGAAGCTGCCAGTCCATGCTCCAGTAAATCTTGCTGCAAGAGAGAGAGATGTTACAGTTCCCCACTGTCTGGCCTGCTTAACTTCGGAAAATTATTACCTGCATCACAGAAGGGGGAAAAATATTGTGCCTGAGCCATTTCAAGTTGTCTTTTCAGTGTCTAAACTTAAGCCATAGATTGTGAGTTTGAACTAAAACAGTAGGCATAGCAGTGGGTAAGATACAATTATCCTTCTGCTGCCTTTGCTAGAAGAGCCGCTACTGGTGATGTGTGGGCAAGCTAGAGCTATAGCAGGGAGTGTTGGTGCTTGTCTGCCTCCTCCGGCAGAACGGATCTCTATTGTTAAGTTCTGCCAAGATATCAAGGCTGTGGGGAAAGAAAGCATATGCTCTACTTAATGAAACTATGCCTTCAAAACTCTTGATGTCAGTGCAGCTTTACTGAATACAGAGCATTTCCGTCAGTTTAACTGTTTGTGCACTTTCAGGAAGATGATATAGCTGAGCTGGCAGGACAACTGGAAGCAAATATTTCCTCTCCACTAGGAGGAACTCTGCTAAGAGACCTATCTTATCGTCGCCAGTATAGTCATGTACACTTTCAAGAAGCTGTGGTATGTTCTTCTGTCTGTAGGTATCAGAAAAACTCATATCAGAAGTGGGATTAATAACAAAATTAAAATAAAAAATTAAACATAAAATTCCTTATGATATTATTTGATTTCAACCAACTCTCATGAGAGAAATCACAGCAGCAAGGAGAAAAATGGAAAAAATATGTAGTATCTCTCATCTGTTTAACAGAACCATGATTTTGAGAATTTTGTCTGTAGGTGAAATAACTGGTTGAAGGTGCCTATTAATGATCTGTATTATGATAATATCTGTTTCTCTATCTATTTCTTAGAGTTATCTTCTACCAGTAAGAGTTAATGGGTTGACACTTACATGATCCTCTATCTATGAGAAAGAAGTGAGGAAGGAAACAAACAATGTCTGTGGGAAATAAAGAACTGCATGCAGCCTTGAGTTGGAATATGGAGAAAAGCAAAGGAAAAGGTTGGAGAAATGTGGAACTGAAGACTACTTCACTATAGTATGTGAAGAATGGGGGAAGAAACGAAACGTGTCACCAATAGAACTGACGTGTATAGTGCCACTATACATACACACTCATGACTGGCAATGAAACAGTGGAAGGCACACAAAATTATTTGTAGAAGAATCCTTATGATACAGATCCCTGAGAATAAGGGCCAACAAATCATGATCCAGTGTTTTTTAACATAAATGTAAGAAGAATTACAAAGACTTAAAAAAAACTCCCAAACCCCAACAAAGAAAGACACCTTAATATAACGGTCAGTAAGGGCTTTCAGGAAAATGTTTGCTTTGTAACTAAACGAAAGGGAAAGTAAGAGAACAAGTTTTGTTGATGAGCTGCCTTTGGATTTGCCTAGACCTGGAGATGGGTTGTAAAAAGCCAGCAGGAATCCCACACAGGATGTTCTTAATGAAGCGTTAGAAACACTTTTTCCAATTTTCTACCAATGCCAAATGCATCTCTAAGTGATAGCTCTTCCAGGCTTCTCTGGTTCATGCAAAAGAAATACAGTGATAGTTTTATGCTTTGTGCTACCCACTGCCATTTGATGGGTATGCCCAGGCTGTGTAACTTCCAGTGATCCTCAGTGGAGCTGCCAAAAATGTGATCATCAGGCCCACCTGCAGCATACAATACTATTGGACAAGCAAAACCTGTGTGAGTTAGAGGTAGAATCATAGAATCATTTAGATGCTTTCCTCTGCTCTTTCTCTTTGGTTCTTCATCAGCTACAGTTCTGTTGAATGTGGTATACAGCTTTAACTACCATGGCTGATATAATTGAAAAACGTCTAATAGAATCAAATTCCTTAAAGTGGTTTGCTGTATTAGTGCTGTGTACTTTATCTTTTTACACTATTTCAGGAAACTTCGGAGGGTGTTAAATACATGCTGTCATACTCCCCTCAGAGAGAGCAGAAGCTTTTATTTACATTTCCCAATTCCTAGTGCTTTTGATGGGATGGAAACATTATTTTTCAGTAACAGTTACTGTAAACCCTTTTGAGACATCAGTGCTTTAATAAGGCATGGGCTTTAATAGGATCTAATGAATAAAGCATTTTTCACTGTTTCCCATGACATGCTGTACAAGCATGCCTGCTTTAGCTTTTGCAGAATTAACTTTTCATAAGTTAGATAAGCAAAACCAGTTCAAATGTTACTGGCACATTAAATTTCACACCGCTATTTCTTTGAAAAATTATTAAGTCTAAATTCTTTGTACTTTTCATTAGTTTTATTAGAACTGAAAGGTGCAGTGACATAACTGCCCCATATGATCAGGCAGATACAAGTTGGTGCAGAATTGTTTCCAAATGTTCAGTACTCAGTATAAAACACACTTAAAAGTACAATACCTGGAGAACACAAATGGGCAGAGTATTTTTATTGTTATTATAGTATAACATTTTCCTTTTTCTGAAAATTCCATGTGCAAATACTGAATCAGGCTCAGGTTGGCCTGGGTTGTGCTTTGAGTTTTAAATTCTTACCAAAGGGGCCGGTGAAGAGGAAAATAATAATTCCTTATACTTGTGCAAGATCAAATAGTCAAAAAGGGGGGCCTATGTTCTATGGCATGTTTTCCTTCACCAACGTACAGCTGTTTCACATGAAAAGCAAGAGAGTAAGTAGTGCTGCCCAGGTAATCTGACTTCTGTGCACAAAGCACAATGTCTATGAGTGTGATATGAGTAGGCATTTCTGGGGGTAAAAATAAAAGGAGGAGATCAAGATATAGGAAGACAGAGATACTGTTGCATCCAGAACCTGACATCCTATCTAAGTATGAGAATAATTTTGAGCCGAATTGTTTATACATTCTAGAGGAAGAAAAAGAGTGAGAGAAACATTTTTTTTAAAGAGAAAAAAACATGTGTTCCTCTGTGTCCTGGTTTCGGCTGGGATAAAGTTAATTTTCTTCCTAGTAGCTGGCACAGTGCTGTGGTTTGGATTTAGCATGAAAAGAACGTTGATAACTCACTGATGGTTTAGTTGTTGCTGAGGAGTGCTTACACAAGTCAAGGACTTTTTCAGCTTCCCCTGCTCTGCCAGGTACACAAGAAGCTGGGAGGGGGCACAGCCAGGACAGCTGACCCCCACTGGCCGAAGGGGCATTCCAGACCATATGACGTCATGCTCTGGGGGAGTTGGCTGGGGGGGAGAGTCATCGCTCCTTGGGGAAGCGCTGGGCATCTGTCAGAAGGTGGTGAGCAATTGCATTGTGCATCACTTGTTTTGTATGTCCTGTATATTCTTTTACTGTTATTATTATTACTATTCTTTTCCTCTGGTGTTTTATTAAACTGTCTTGATCTCAACTCATGGGTTTTACTTTTTTCCAATTCTTTCCCCCATCCTACTGAGGGAGGAGGTGAGTGAGCAAGCGGCTGCGTGGTGTTCAGCTGCCTGACGGGTTAAACAACAACATTCTGTCAGGATTAGCAAATAAATATTTCTCTGATATTAGACTGACATTTATAATTGTTAACTTTTAATGTAGTGCTTCATTTAGGCATAGTAATTAGCCTCAGAATTAAACATTCTTTTTTAAAAAAATCAAGCCCCAGAAGAAATTATTACCTTTGAGCTTTTTGAGCTCTTTTTATAGGCATGAAATAACGAGGGAGAAAATGTCTGTCCTTCCACAGCTGGTACAGGAAAGATTATATTTAACACAGTACTTGTCTTTGTATAGTCACTTCTACTAATTTTTGAGGATAGACACATAATGGAATTGCTACTAAAAGAAAAGTGGGGTGAAAGCAAGGCGCAACAGGAGACAGAACTTGTTTGAGGTGTGGTTCACTTGGCTTAATTCTAAGGGGTGGAGAGTTTTAAATGCTGAATCCTTTAAAATTCAGTGGACTTGTTAATATTTATGCAACTCTTGTTGCATAAAGTCTTGTAAAGAAATTTTCTTATATCTGATGAGATCCAAAATGAGAAAAATGAGAGATGACCTTCAGAGAATAGTCTAATAAGAAATAAATGTAGTCTGGTAAATTGATATATAGAGATTGCAGCTTAAAATCATGCCTAAAGAAACGCAACTTTTACTTCAATTTTCCTGTCTGGACATCATCCTGTAGGTGGCCCTGCTTGAACAGGGGTGTTGAACAAGAAGACCTCCAGAGGTCCCTTGCAACCTCAACTGTTCTGTGATTTAATCTGATGTCCAATAACATTTGCCCGTGATCCCAATTTGTCACCAGAACTCTCCTAGCATTCATCAAGTTCAGGTGATGATTAGTCCAGGCTTGTGGTTCTCAAAGATATTTTCTGCCTTATTTTCCCCTTCCAGAGGTGGCTGGTTTCTGCTCTGGGTGGGGTTCTGGAATTTTCTGCCTCTATTTTTTATTTGTTTTCACCTCTCAATCAGACCAGTTACCTCATATGATAAGTGGAAATTGGTCTGAAATGGGTCTTTTGCTTTTTTTAAATCCCTTTCCTACTTACTTAGCTTTTTTTTTTTTTAATTTTTAATTTCCTTTATTCATTTTATATTCCTGTCTGTGAATCAGACATTAGAAGACATCGACAATCTTGCTCAGCTTTACTTTGCACATCTAATTTGTTCTGTCCCAACTATTCCAGGGATTTGATATTCACTACTATCTCCCTGTTATATCTCTAACTATTGAGACAGGAGCAGGAGTCTTGGCAGCTGTGCTTGCTGAAAGCAAGCTGAAATGGAAATGTAGAGCTGAAAGAGGGAATGGCTGGTAGGTGAAGAAGTAGGTTTCAGTAGTCCTGTTTTCCCAAATACTAACAACATACAGAGGCCATGACCTTTCTCCGATTTAAGGAAGGGTAAGTTTGCTACTTTCCCATCAGGTACTCACATTGTTATTGAACTCTTCAAACCTGATCTGAGGATTTAGACACACAACATTAATTAATTTCAATAGGAGTTAACTCCAATAAACTTATCCTATCTCTCTGGGATTCAATTATGTCTTCAGTTATATCCATATAGTGTCACTGTCAAGTTGTTAAAGTATTGTCAAGAAGAGACAATTGTGTATCCAAGGCCAGATTTTTGTTTAAAGACTAACTCTAGCTAACGAGGGTCCTTAACTGCAAGTGAACTGGTAGTGTACTGTGTCAATATCTTCAATTTATTCACAGAAGCAAATTTGCTTAACTGAAAACAGAGAACCAAGTTAAAGTATTTATCTGTAGTTGCTGTTTAAGACAAGAGAACACATACTTTGTTCTTTCTTTTCTGATACAAAGCAGAGGGATCATTTTCCAAAGTGAAAAGTACAATATAAAAACCAGTCTATACCATCACTGTAATGATGTTGCTGTGACTAGGATTTAATTCAGACAATTTCTAGAGACCTTGCAGAACTTCATTTATCTTAAATGTTTACTTTTTCCTAGATGCTTAAGGATACCATCAAGAAAGAAAGTCTTGATTTGAATTCAATTAAATGTCAGCTTGTAATATATTAAGTAGCACTGTGGGAGGACTGCTTTGTTGTGTAATTAAAATGAGTCATTGTTAAGAAGAAATATTTACAGAGATATTGAAATATTAGATGGGATTTAAACATGTTTATAAACTGGTCTCTTGATACCTTCTCCAAGATATTTCCTCCAGCAACTGTATTCATTCCTACAAATTTCACCTGGATTGCTAAAACCAGTATTTTCACAGAAACGTGGATCACCCTGGCCTAAATAAAAATATGTTTACTTACTCCAGTTTCAAAATTGGGTATTCATCTGAAATTTTATCTATAACATCAATAACAAACAACACAGCTTTTCAAACCTTTGGGATATTAGAAACCAATAAAAATCTCTGGAGTCATCCAAAGTGTTGCCCCAAAATCTATTTGCAACTAAGACATGTCATAACTAGAAAGAGAAATGGAACAAACTCCTAAACCTGTATGCCACTTAAAAGCATATTATTTGCTCAATTTCTGCAAGCAAATGCAGATACTGACTTCAGTCTTGGGAAAAATATATGTGGCAAAAAGCAAAACAGATCAGAATGTGTCAGGACTATTTTCAGTTGTATATAAGACTACAGTGAGGTCCTGGATGGAACTTCTGCATATCACAGGAAATACTTTAATCTAAAAGTTCATAATCAGTGTCGCAAGCACGGATAAATGTATCTAATATATGGACAGGAAATACAGACCTTGCAATGTCTAAGAAAAATGTCTAACAAAACCAGAAATTTTGTTCTGCTAGACTTTCTGTTGGCAAGCCACCATTATTTCTATTTTGTCAGGCTATATTCTGAGATTGTATCCATACCTGAACATTAGACTCAGTTTGTTCTTGAAGAAGAAAACCCATTCAATTAGGTGTGAACATGACCACATTAGTTTTGCATAGAATAACGGTTGCAATATTTTTTTGGCACTGAATGCTGAATGGGATACTTAGCGTGCTGTGGAAATGCTGCAATGCTTGAGACCATGTTACTCTTAGACATTACCAAAGGAATTAGGAAATATGTGTAATTAATTTTCAGCCTCTTAAACAAATGCCCTAGTTCATCAGAAAATACATGTAAGCTTTGTACCTTGATTTGTGCTATGTTGCTTAGAGATATTGTAAAATGTGTCAGGAAAGAAAAGTCCTTGAATTTCTTCTGCTTCAGTTGCAAGTCTATTAATAGAATGGGCAGAGAATTGTAATGCTTCACTGCTCTTGGCTGATGGAGGGGAATACAAGGACTTGCCTACTTTCAAAGTGGCTTCGAAATAGTATTACCAGCAACAAGGCATCAGAGTAGTTCAGCCCTGTAAAGTAAAAATGATATTTTAAAAAAATAGAAAAATGCAATTTTCTCCTTACTTTTACTTTATCAGCAGGAAACTCAGATAACTGGCTCTGTCATTTCCCTTCTCATCTTCTGCAGCTTTAAATGAATGGGGTCATAAAGATATACTAATAAACATAAAATTGAATGGTAAAAGCTTTCTGGTAATCATCTGATTAAAGTGGACATTGCATGACCCTGTAGAATAATCATGATCCGTTACTAGCCTAGTGACTAGGAATAAACAGCTGTTTATATGATTATATAAAGCTTCAAAAATTTCATAGTAGCTGAATCCCCAGTCTATCTGAAATGTTTGGCCTGACCTTGTGTGAGATATTATACAGTGCCATTCCTGTGGGCTGCTAAGGTCCTGCGGTTTTCCATTAAGCTAAATGAGAAAGTCTTGACCATCACAATTTGCACCATTGGGTCCATTATCTTTTGCCCTACAGGTGATTTGCTATGTGCTTTATTACAGAAGACAGAACAGTTGAGAGGGTGTTGTCCTGCAGACAGCAATGTCAAAGATTATCCATCTATGGGTACAACGATACTTTCCAAGTTATACAGTAGAGTGTTTTATGATTCCCATTAATTTTGGTAGGAAGTACAAAATTTAATATTAAAAAATGACTCTGAAAATGGGTTAGAATGATTTTATTGATGAAACAAAGCATAAAAATGCATACAGGAATTTTTAGTTGCTTTAACATAATGTTTTTGACCCTAAAAGAAGAAAGTAGGTCTGTTATAACCAGTCACATAGCTAAAATACACTGGCATGTGCTGGCAGACTAAAATGTTCATGCAAGTGTAGCCAATACAATAAAATGGCTTGCAACTGTACAGAATTCCTCAGAGCAGATCTAAACAACATTTCGACCAGCATACCTATTTCTTTTCTTCTGGCAGGTACTAAGCGTGTCAGTATTCACCGACGAACTGTTAACCTGTGAAAAATGTTGACGTGTGACTGCCCTCACATAGTTCTCTTTGACATAATTCTGTGCCTTTGTGTAGCAACGGCGGGGCTGATCGCAGGCGAGGTGAGGGACGTCTGCTCGTTCATCTCCTTAACAGCCAGCAGGGGAAGCTGCTGCATCGTTTTTCAGCATGACTCACAAACACAAATGCTGGTTATTTTTAAATCCACGGATGAAAAGGTGGAGTTATCTTCAAATGAGAGACAGAATATGTATGTTTGCATCAAGGAGTTTTTGTCAGGCTATGCTTGGGATGACTAAACTGCTCACAAGTGAGAAAGCAGGGAATGAGTGGTGCACGATGGAACAAACAGGTGCTATTCAGTGTCTAAATTTAGTACATCCTATATATTTACTTAGATCACTAAATACAGGAGTCTTCAAAAGCTGGCTTAATATAGGTTCAGTGATTTCAGCAATTATTAAATGACGGTAGTCCTTGCTCCATGTGCATAAGAAAAGTGATCCTGTAGAAAAGATGCTGGACTGTAACAAAACCGGGTTCTGTACTCAGGCTTGTCATAGTAAGTGTCAGAAAGTCATTTGGGCTCTGTTCAAAATATTTTCCTTAGGCACATGCTTATGGGCATCACAGAATTTGGCTTTTAATCCGTCTGATATTCAGTCTTTCATCTTTAAACAGCAATACAATACTTTGCCCTTCCCATCTTTTTCCTCACATTAAAGAGCTGCGTTTTGATGGCAAAAAAGCTATTGTCCTCCAACTGGTCTGAAATAAAAACAAAGTCTTAGCATGTATTTTTACTTTATCCTTAAAATATTATAGGGACCTTATGAGACTTCCAAGTTACAAGGACAAATACCATGAAATTGATTATTAAAGAGAGCTGGAGACCAAGAATTTTTTGCCAAATTTGTCAGCTGAATTTGAACTGTATGTGTATACAATCCTAAAACCAATACTTTAGCTCTTAGTATATCTTTTCTTCTCATTTTCTACCAGGACAGGATTTGTATGGGTGTTATCACGCTGATAAACTGGCAATATTCCCTTCATGCCTTATTAATAATAGATGTGTCAGACAGTGTGGTAGAAAAGAGGTTTTAATTGGGCATGTATAGAAGCTCTGCAATTAGAAAGACCATTGTCAGTTCTAATATGAACCTTGCCTTGAGCTTATATTAATGACCCATGAAGAAATTTTTCTCAGGAAATCTAACTCTTGTTTTTGTCCAAAATAATTATATAGTCCTAATTCTAATTTAATTCTAATTTTAACCTTTCTATTGGCATAAATGTCCCTCAGTAGGAACCTGTGAGATTGCTAGACATCTGAATGAAAATTATTATTTCACCTGTAGGAAATTTACTAATTTAGGACTGCCTCTTTCCTGTCTTCAGTTTCAAACAAATGGATTTTGTTCTCCAAATGGAAGTTTGTTTTGAAGGTACATATAGATGTATACTGGGGATTTACTTGTGGTTCTTTCCAAACTAATGCATTTGTGTAACATACAACAAAATACTGTGTACTCAGCGCTTATGATGCTCATGACCATAAATAGCACATGTCTATACATATTTATAAGTTCACTTCTACCCTCGTAGCAACTGAGGAAATGGCCACAACTTACCCCTTAAAGTGACAGAATCTGTTGGTAACTTACAAGTAGTAAAGGGAAATTCCTACCCCATAGGCAATTATTTTCATGTTACAAGCCCTTATAAGAATAAAGATTATTTGTGTTACTCTTTTATCTTCAAGGAGATTAAACTTTACTTTAGAAATTGATTCAACATATATTTCAGATCTAATAAATACTGCATACTTATGTTTTCGGGGAGTAAAGACACCCAGAAGTACTGCTGTAGAAAGCTGAAACATTTAATTTGTCTGTTAGGGAAAGCTTTATCAAAAAGGCTGAAAAACAAACCAGCAAATGTTCAATGGGTACAACTTGAGAGAGTCTGCTTGGCACAATTTATTGCATCTTATATTCTAAGCAGTATGCTCTTGTTCAAATAGCTAATGCAATGCTGGAAGCAGGGAACAATTAGATGCAGGATGGTGGTAGAGATTTCTCCCCATGAAAATATGGATACCATTGTTGGAACACTGTGTTATGTGGTGGACTCAATGTCCAGGCTTCAGAATTAAAAGCAATTTTAGAGGAGCCATAGTTGTGGGGAAAATAAATTTGTGCAAACTATTTAAGAGATTCATCCTCTTTAGTTTAATACAAAGAAATTACCAATATCTATGTCTTGGTTACAGCCCACAAGCACCCCTAACGGAGGAAAGATTTTTGACAGCTAAATTTATCTGAATTTAGCAGTAGTAACACAAAAGACCTAAACCTGCCATACAATCCTTGATACATTCAGGGTAAAAATAAGGGATACAATGTCTTAAACTATGTATGCTCCCACAAGATAGCACAGTTCCCAGCTCCAAGTTGTCCTGTGAACTTCTCAGAATTTTTCTCCCTGTCATTTTTCATTTTGACAGTAGTGTTACAGATTGGTAGAGGTTAATCTATTTTATACAGAAAATTAGAGAAGTGTAGTGATTATTTCTTTCTAATCTTAAGAGTCTCTGAACATAGCAGTATGACTAGCGAAAATATTAGCATTAGCCCATGATTTTTAGAAACAATCCTGTCACTGATTCCTTACAGATATTCCTATTTCGCCATTCTACAACAAAAACTGGTATTCCTTTTCTATCTGCCATATTATAAAATTCCTAGTTTCCAGTCTCCCTTCTAGTACTCATTGACTTTCTATCACCTTTCTAATGAAGTATCTGTCCAACACTTCCAACACACATATGGATGTGCCAGCTCACTGTCTTGGATGGTTTCAGAAAAACTACCAGAAGTATTGCTTTGAATTCTTTTAACTTCCACATTGTACCATATTTTATTTATAACTACTGTTTGCACTCCAAAGCCAACTACTTATATCCATCTCATATTTCTTACAGGAATATATTAGCCTTTCTTATTTTACTCCAGCATTCATCTGTTTCCTCCATGTGCTTCTTGCTACATCTTGTATAACCGAAATTTCTCCAATATATAAAAATGTTGAACTACTCAGATACCCATTATACTTAGAAAAAAATGAAAAGGTTTTCGCATACCCTTACATAATTCTTACCCTTTTAATTTTTTTTAATTTTTTTTTTTTCCTAAGTAGTTGAAGCTACTGCCTGTTTTAGAGGAATACTGAAGGTGGTTTCTAAAACATCAGTGTAGTCAAGTTAGGTTAAATATGCATCCTTTCTTCACATCCTTCAGCAGTTCTCTTCCTACCTTCTGACTCTTTTCACAGGAAGATTTTATTAGAAGAAATTTTTAAACTCCTTTTAAATAAATCTTGAATGTTTCCATTTACAGAGCCAATGTTTAGCCAAAGGCTGAAAGCTTTAAGCAATAAGTTTTCCTTTGGAGCAAGAAGACCAAATGTCTCACAGGGAGGAAAAAATTATTAAATTTCAGAAAAGGTAGTGCTCAAAGGAACTTGAATCTTTCTTCTAAGTTTGAGCAATTCATATCTATAGGCTTCTTTAAAGAGACTCAAATTCTCACCGTTTGACTAACATAATTGATCCCAGCTATGCTTCTGGAATTAGTTCTTATAGACTTGATTTGGATGAATCAACATGACTAGAAGCAGGACTGCACCCAGAGTTAGTAAATACCAGATGGTAAAATAGTCAAGTACATTTGTAAACAGCTCCCTAGGCTAAATCTCTGCATCTACAGCTGGAAGAGGGTATTCAATATGGTTAGTGTCTTTTTCTGTGTGGATACCAACTGTTACTGGACATTTGCTGTGTTTACTGAATACTGGGAAGAACCTTGATGTATATGAGGCTTTATATACATTTTTTTTTAGATTTTCATACATGACAGATGTTGGCTGAAAACAATTAGGCAAAAGCAAGTAGATTAAAAACTTCTTCAATAAATTACAATATAATTTAAATGAGAAAATTTACATTAGACATCTTCTCAGAATAATTATGAAACAATTACCCAATAATGAAGCTTCCAAGCTTTTTCTAACAGATGGTCAGAAGCTGAAATATATTGGGTCATAGATAATCAGCAAATTTAATATGCAAGATAAATGCAGCAATCTATCATCCTGCTATAACCCACTGTACTATAATGTACTTGTTATAACTCCAAGATCAGAGGAACATTTCAGGGTCTCTAATCTAATATAGGGGTGACACAGGGCTTCAAAGACAGCATTTCAGAAAGTTGTCTGAACTTGTACCTTTACAGTAGCTACATTTTTGACTTACCACACACTTAGTTATGTCACCTTAAAAACAGTCTTAAGACAACTTCAGGACTCATTATGTTTCACATCTAATTACCATAGGAGCACAAATTACTTGTATGTTGTCATTCTAGACAATGATTGCTACTTCTTGTTTTATGTGATTTTGTATTAACTCCTTTATAAAATGCTAAATAAAAAGTAGGAGTGTGTATTATGTATTAGCCAAATAAAATAATGTCATGTAAGTGTATGTGGTGTGGTTGTCCTTGGCTGGATGCCAGGTGCCTACCAAAGCTGCTCTATCACTCCCCTCCTCAGCTGGACAGGGGAGAGAAAATAGAACAAAAGGGTCATGGGACAAGATAAAGTCAGGGAGACATTGCTCAGTAATTACCATCACAGGCAAAACAGATTCAACTTGGGGAAAATGTGTTTAATTTATTACCAATGAAATCAGAGTAAGATAATGAAAAATAAAACCAAAATCTTAAGCCACCTTCCCCTTACCCCTCCCTTCTTCCCAGGCTCGACTTCACTCCTGTTTTCTCTACTTCCTCCCCACCAGTGGCACAGGGAAATGGGGAATGGGGGGGAGTGGGTGTGGTTGGTTCGTCACATGTTGTATCTGCTGCTCCTTCCCCCTCAGGGGGTGACTCCCCACACTCTTCCCCTGCTCCAGCCTGGGTCCCTCCCACAGGCTGCAGTTCTCCATGAACTTCTGCGATATGAGTCCTTCCCACAGGCTGCAGTTCTTCATGAACTGCTCCAGCATGTGTCCTTTCCATGGGGTGCAGTCCTTCAGGAGCAGACTGTTCCAGTGTGGGTCCCCCACGGGGTCACAAGCCCGGCCAGCTCCAATGTGGGCTCCTCTCTTCAAGGGGCCACTGGTCCTGCCAGGAGCCTGCTCCACTGGGGACTTCCATGGGCTGAAGGGGAACAGCCAGCCTCACCATGGTCTTCAACACAGCCTGCAGGGGAATCTGCTCCAACGCCTGGAGCACCTCCTCCCCCTCCTGCTTCCTGACTTTGGTGTCTGCAGAGCTGTTCCTCTCACATAGTCTCACTTCTCTCGCTGACTGCAGGTTGTTACACAGTTTTTTTTTCCCCCTCTTCTTAAATATGTTATCACAGAGGCGCTACCATCATTGCTGATGGGCTCGGCCTTGGCCAGCAGTGGGTCCATCGTGGAGCCAGCTGGCATTGGCTCTATGGGACATAGAGGAAGCTTCTATCGGCCTCTCACAGAAGCTGCCCCTGTAGTATCCCCTGCTACCAAAACCTTGCCACACAAACCCAATACAGCATGAAGTAATGAAGTAATTTTCAGAGTCAACGACTGATCACCTCATACAAATGAGGAGTTCTTATGTCTTCAGTATGTTTCATGAATGAACAAGACATTGCAGAAATGTTTATCTAGAATAGTTACAAATAGTAACTACCTATAAATAAGAATACTTGTGCCAACTTCTGTTTCATTTTATAGTCCTAGTTTGTACCAAGCTGAAGTTAATGTGGTAATGTGATTCTTTTACCTCCTGTACACTAGCGTCTTGATTTGATATAGTTTATACTTGTTATGACTAACAAGCAGTTTGAATTTCCATGTCTCATTCTGCACTTCAAAGCTGATAGTAGTAGGGTGTGAGTGAAGAAAGCAATACATTACAACTTAATGAGCAACTGTTCTTACTCTGAATCATGCTAAGAACCATAGAAGGCAGAAACTAATATGATGAAAAGTGAAAAATGAAATTCAAACTAAGGGGCTTTTAATTCAGTATCAGTAGCATTTCTGAGAGAAGGTTAAAAGTACTTTTTTGTTAATTTGAATTTTATCTTTATGGTTTGGCCATTTTAAAATAGATTAGGTTTTCCCAGCTCAGCTATGCAGTTTAAGAGTAAATACACAGTGTCACCAAGAAAACCTGAATAGCTTAGTTAAGTGAGCTGACTTGATGTTGCTGGAAGGTATGCCATATATGTGGCAGTTTCTGATACAGAACTGAAACAATCACAACTTCTACAGGCAAATTTGAAAACATTTAAAACCAAACTTAGAAATTCAGTTGAGTTTATAGTTTCAGCACTAAGCTATTAAATATTACAAAAGATCCATTCAAATTACCCCTGGCCTTACTGAATATGGTTGTATTCTAGGATCTTCAAGAGCAATGGGGACTAATTCCACCTGTGAATGCATACGAGACAACATAATAGTCTATGTAAATCAAGACCATGTAAATTGAATCTACTGTTTCCTAATGTTTGCTTTCATGTAAAACATAGCCAGAAACTTCAGCATGATCCTTGATGCATCTCCTGCATAAACCAATAAACCTTCAAGCCTACACTTGAGTATCCTCTAAATCAGGAGTCAGGACAATCCATTACTTAGCATAACAGTAGAGTCAACTTAGCAGGGTGAACATATAGTAGCGTGTATCTGTATTCAGATCATACTGGGGCTTGATCCCCTTGAACAGGGCGGCAGGGGAGGAAATAAGCAATCTGACTGAAGTGCAGCTGGATGGCAGTGCTAGTAACTCATATCTGCTGGTTAAGGCCTCTACATAGGAAGTATAAATAGATCAGGACTAAAATCCGATGTTCAATCACGGTATGATATAAGAAAAAAATTGTAAATACTTAATTACATTGATTTGTTATCAATAAAAATATGTTAAAAGTTACTCAATTGTGGTTTATTAATAATTATTCTAATCATGTCATATTTATGTAATGTAAAATTACTTCAAAATCTTTTACTGATGGGAATGTAAGTAGTTTTATACCTTCTGCATTTTGTAAAGTGCTATTCTACTCCAGCTGTACAGTCAGTCACATAATAAAGCCAGAAGGATAATCTAGACTTTTAATTTCCATATTTATTAAAAAAGTGACTCTTGGTAAATCCTTGATTTTATTTTTTTGGTAAATTACACTTATTTCCTATATGGTATTATAATCACTTCCAGCAGGCATTATTGTATTTGTAGGCTTTTTTTGTAATATCTTAGGTCTATGAAAAACAGATTCAGAAGTCACACTTCATAAATGTATTTCTCCATGTATATGTAATGGACAATCTGTGAATAAGATGGTTAATGCACAGAATTACAGATGGCTTCAGAAAGGAGAAGCCACAGCCAAAATAATGATGTAGGTGTTTTAAACAGAACATAGGTTGGCTCTAAACTTGTACATCCAAAAAGCCATGTAAAAAAAGCCTCTTCTACTATACCCCTCCAAGCATCCAAAATTTGTAGGTGTCTTATTTTCACCTTTTTTATATTCTCTGGAAGCTAGCAATTCTCTTTGCTTGCCCTGAACTGCCTTGATGTGAGCAATGAGATGCCTTTTCTGATGTTGAAATCCAGGAACCAGGTGGAAAGAAGCCTAAGTCTCCTGAGATCATCTAGTGAATGCATTCAAAGCATACAAAGCACAAGCTATTCAGTTAGCACTCCCTGAAAGTGCTATTAGAACAACTTTATTTTTTCAGGTGAAGATGGTACATAACTTCTACAGTTGTGAAATCATGTGATTCAGGAGGTGAATGGTCTACCTTGCAGTTCAGTAACTAGGACACCTTATAGATGAGTCCTGGTTTCCCAGGGCTATGGTTGCTTTACCCTGGTAATGCCCTAATAGAAAATCATCACCTATACATAGGTGAGTATCCCAACCACAATGATACAGGATTATTTTGCTCTATATCTTTCTGATAGCATCAATGTTGCTTTTCTTTCTTAATACAGGCCTAGAAAAGAAAACAATGAATAACATACTTCTGCATCGGCTGTGTCAGTTTCATGAGCTTCCTTTCACCTCTTCAGAAGGCAAAAATAGAGTGCTGATTTTCCATATAAATGGCATGAAAGTATATGTTCTTAATTTTGAGATGGGGTGTCACTCCTTTTGTATAAGAGCACTGAAATCTACACAACTGCAAGGTTGTTTCGTGTTACTCCTTCACTTGCTTGATACGGTTGAAAAATACAGCCCAGTTTTTCCAAACACTTTCTGACAGTTTTAAATATGCTGGAAAAACACTGCTGAAGGACCTCTACACTGTATACTCTGATGAGTGCCACTTCAAGCTAATCTGAGTTTTGAAGCTCCTCTTTTCTTGTTCAACACCTTGTGAGGCAGCTAGCTTTTGGCATAGCACTCCTTGCAGCCCACAACCTTGCAGTGCCTCTGGCAGCTCCTTTCCCATGTGCCCTGCACTGTAACCCATGCATCTGCCAGTCACTTCTCTCCTCTGTAACCTGTCAGCGTGAAGAAATCCCAAGCACAGGTTAGCAATGACCAGTCCTGGGCCTTATCACTTTCTTCAGAGTCAGAAATACATTTGTTTCACATAGGCATCTTTGGCAGAGACCTAAGCCATGCTGGAGCAGTCTTTCTACTGGTCATGCAAAAATTTTCAACAGATGTCCTCTTACAACCATATGTCAAGGACAAATCCTGATTTCAACCAGTCCAGCACAGTTGGGTAGGATCCAGATGTCCTGGTTTCGGCTGGGATAGAGTTAATTTTCTTCATAGAAGCCAGCATGGTGCTGTGTTTTGGATTTAGTACTAGAATAATGTTGATAACACACTGACGTTTTTAGTTGTTGCCAAGTAGTGCTCAGACTACTCACGGACTTTTTGAGCTTCTCCTGCTCGGCCAGGTGCATAACAAGCTGGGAGAGAGCACAGCTAGGACAGCTAACCCAAACTGACCAAAGAACTATTCCATACCATATAAGACCATGCTTGGGGGGGTCAGTCAGTTGGTTGCAGGGAGAGTGATGGCAGCTTGGGCAGAGTGATCGTGGCTCGCGGGGAGTGATCACAGCTCAGGACGGGCTGGGCATCGGTCAGCAGGTGGTGAGCAATTGTATTGTGCATTGTTTGTTTTGTATATTCTCTATATTCTGTTACCATTCTCATTATTACTATTAGTATTATTTTCTCTTATTAAACTGTCTTTATCTCAGCCCACGGCTCTAACTCTTTTTTCCTTCCCGATTCTCTCCCCCATCCCACTGAGGGAGGGGGGAGTGAGCAAGTGACTGTGTGGTGTTTGGTTGCCAGCCAGGTTAAACCACGACACCAGATTAATGTTTATGTGCATTTTCATCCTCAAGGTGGAAGGTCTCATGAGTTGGGAGACAGCAGAGGCAGAAGGAGACACAGATGAGAGGATATCAGGACAGGAAATGTTGGGCCCTTGCCCCCACCAAAGGCACAGCAGCACACAAGGAGGTGCTGCAGTGTGTGCAGACCAGCAGCCCATGGAGCTAGGAGCAAAGCAACGTCCCCACAGGAGCAGGGAGGGTCAAAGGAACCAGCCAAGGAGCAGTCACACACATGCTTCAGGAGAGTATGGGAGTGCCCTGCCCCTTCCAGGGTGCTGGTGCTCACACTGAGGCCCCAGGGCTGATTACCACCCCTTGACTGCGAGGACTTGTCCACGGTGCCCAGAAGGAGGGTGTCAGGGCAGCTCCTGGGCTGGCATCGTGCAGGGCCTGTGTGAGGGTTTGCCACACAGGGATGGACCTAACACAGCAGTAATGCCTGGGGAGCACCCAGCCCTGCATGGACCGCTGGCCTCCCTGGAGCCCTCGTCACCCTATGGCCCCCAGCCCTCATACCACCACTGGATCCCCACTTTCCCTCTTGATACATCCTCCATGCGGTAGCAGGGAAATGCCCCCGTCCCATGTACCACCTTTCGTCCCCATTCCCAGCACCCAGACCACACAACCAGGTGACTTCCTGGTAGGGGTTCAGTGCTGGGGGAGGTGTCTCTCCTCCCTGTGCAACATCAGCAGTGTGTAAGGAGTCCTTCTGCCCTGGGAGTAAGACCTGCCCAAAGGGATGGGCATGCTCAGGAAGGGTTGTAAGTGGCTTCAGTTAGAGAAAGGATCAATAGTGATGGTAGACTGGCCAAAAAGTTTTTACATAAACAGAGACATCCTCAGCTGAGGTCATCTGGCCTAGCTCCTACATGGTCAATGGAAAGAGATATCCTGGCTTGCGTCAAATATGGATGATCAGATCCTGCTTCAAAACGCCATGTACGAGGGAAATAATCTCACCTGGAGGGGAAATGTTAGAAAGGAACCTTACAAGGCTAATGTAGGTTACCTTTGAACAGGGATATGAGAAGATATAGTGTTTAGTTAATATCAGCTTAACTAAACTAAATCCATCTGCTTGATGGTCCTCCCCATCACTGGATTTCTAAGCAGTGGCAACACTGGAATTCTCTTGAGCGCTGGCAGTCTGTGGTTGGCCTTGTCTTTGGAGTCCTAGGACTGAGCATCATGATTGCTCATATCCTTGAGCAGTGAAGTTTCACGCCTATATTGATTTCTATGTACTCTGCTGGGGCATTGTGATGGAATTGAAAAGATGCGGGAGTAAAACATACTAACCTGGAGTTTCCAATTTCCAGATGTCATTGCACTGGTATGTTCAAATCTATCAAATAACAAAATGGTGCCTGTAGAGATTAATTACTAAATGGAAGCAGTGGCAAAAAATTGTGCTGCTCGTTTGTCTTTCTTACACAGGTTATGGCCAGAGGCGTGTCATAGTGTCAGTTTCCTCGCTCCTTCTCTTCCCTGTACATCATTACTCCCGTAAGAATGATGAATATACTTCAGGTGATTTAATGCTATTACCTACTTCTTAACTGAGGGGGAAAAAAAAATAAAAATATTTACATAGATAATGAAGTTCAATTATTCAATTAAACCTAGATGTAGCAGCAGAGGCAAATGAATTGAGTGCCAGGAACTGCTCCTGCGTGAGGGGAAATCTGGAGGAAAGGGGATGTGCATGATGGGTTGAGCACTGCAGAAGCAAGCCTGGTGCACCTATTGTAGGCATTTGAGAAGAGGAGGGGAGATAGATGTCTGTAAGTAGCAAAGGTTGGCAGTTTGTATGAACTGGTAGAATAATATCTGAGGAATGTGAATGAAATAATAGCATTTAAATTAGAAAATAAATTGCATAATCAGGTACTACACACTAATTTGTGCATGGAAGAGCAAGTGTTAAGTGTTCAGTTAACACTTGAGGAGGTACTTATGTTACTGCAAGGCATGTGAAAACAGGCCTTTTGTTGCAGAAGCAGTAGCTTCTCCAAGTCAAGTAGCATTGTGAAAATAATGTGAAATGTGAACCACCTTCCTCTGTATGTGTATGGAGAGATAAAGTATATGTAGCTGCATGCAACTGTACTTTACCTGATCATCTAAAAAGTATGGCATATATTCGCATTATTTCAAGTGTTGTTTTTGTTTTTAAACAATGATTCTAAATTTTGTACTGAACATTATTTTTTATATTGAAATTCCAAAATATTCTGGTTCATGATAGTTTAAATGCTTCAGGTTGCCTTTTGTACTATGCTTCTGAAAACACGTGTATGTAGCTCAAAGATCAAGTCAGGACTTTAATAAATGTATACTTCATATTAATGAAAATATTACATTTAATATAAATATAGGTAAGTTAGAATACAACATTTGGATACTTTCAATAAAAAAAATTCCTTTTTTCCCATTTCTTCCACAAAACCTTTCAGTACTGTAGAAATAACATTATTTCCACAAAAGAGTACCTTGCAGACATTTCTTTGTCTGCTTTTACAACCTCTGATCCTTCATTGTTCAAGAAGAAATAGATACTTATAATCCTTTTTCATAACATGCAATATGAAATTATGCAAAAGTCTTAAACTTTTTATAAGAATGATCTCAAGAATCAGCATTCATTAATAAATATTCCTTCATGTTGTACCATATATTGACATTGAATGTGGGAAAAATCAAAAGGTTCTCTTTTTCTCTCAGACAAAATGCCTCTATGAACTGCTGTAGATACTAATGTCCTTCTGTGCATCCTTAAATAACTGTGACTATAAAAATCTATAGCCTAGTCCGCTAGGTAAGTTATAGTAGATAGTAAAGGGCACTTCAACATCAGCCATATGTCAGATCATAGTGATTAGGAAACCTCTTCCTGATGCCTTTAATAAAAAAGGATGCATTCAGGTGTTTATTTTGTTTAATATAAAGCTTTAAAACCAGTCATACTGAAATCTTTATGTTTCTGTTAAATTATTTAAATGAATCCCATTGGGTCAGAAGTAGCTTTGCAAGATACATCAAAATTACAGTTAAAAAACTAAAAAACACCCCCAAAAATGGAATTCATTCCACTGTTTCACAACATAATTTTATTTCATTTTTTGTGTTTTGTCTTTTTTACGGCTTTTTGCTTGAAACAAGCAGAAACCATAATTAGCTAATTAAGAGTCTAAGGCTCAAATATTATTGACCTTTTCCTTTTTGCAGTATTGGTCAGCAAGCATAAAAAAAGTTATCTTCTCCTCATCTACTTGGGGCTCTTCAGGGCATGACTTCTAATTGCATTCTCAGAAATCATCACTCCTAGTAATTCAAATATAGGGCACATATCATTATTTCCTCCTTGCATGGCATTTGCTGGGCTAGCAAGCAGAAAGACACAGAACTGGGAAGACTTGTGAATGAATAGTGATTGCATAGGGACACATCTTTGTACTTACACTCTCTACTACTGTACACAGCTGAGTAAAACTGCATTTGGTATTCCTGATATTTTGAGACGCATGCAACTTTTTCTTAAACAAAGCAACCACCTCCCACCCTATAAAAAAACCCTCAAACTACACATCAGAAACAAAGTAGAGACACAGACAGATTTTTTCGCCCTTTACAGGTTACCTTTGAAGAACCACTCTCATTCTGCTTCATTTGCATTTTTTGTAAAACAGTATCAGAATCAAGTGTTACAGTATTGATGAAAGCTCAGTAGCATACTGTTTAGACACTGCATTACCTCTGAGGCAAGCAGGCTGCTCCTACTTAAGAGACTGTCTAACTTGTTGCAGAATCACCTGTAAATGTGTAGTAAACCCATGGAGCTTCAATCATTTTCTTATCTGTTCTATTGCCCTCAGGAGAGTCATTACTGTGGAATTTACAGCTGTCACAATAGTTAATATGATCTAGGCATAGCTACTTGTTTACTCATTGATATGATGTGACAGTTTAATAATCACCATCATAATCATGGCTATATGAGGCCAGAAATATTTTTTATTCCAATGGAGATGCTGTTTTCATCTTCTACCAAAGGTGTTGTATCCCGTTCTTTAAATTATTGCACTTCACTGGAGGTATTATAGGATATTTTTAGCTTTATCAGCAACTTAAAAACACACTGCTTTGTCTCTTGCCCCAAAGAGGAAGACAAAAATGGCAAAGATTTTATTTTTTCAGATGAAATGGGTATTCAATGGTAAAAAGTAAAAATGAAAGTTCTCCCAAAAAGTGAAAAACAAATGAAATCAGGTATAGGGGTGTTAAATCCTAGAACAGGAAAGAAAAAAAAATGACACAAGGACTTACAGTGACAAAAAACCAGAACAGTTTCCAGCATACTCAAATGCATTCATTTACTGCTACATTTACCTAGCATTTTTTCTGTTACCTATCAGGTTCAGATTAAATGGATAATTTTTAGCCACAGTCTGAAAGGAAGACGCTTTGACTGCCAAAGGACAAGGTTCTTATGGGTAAAGATTTGGATGTTTTGTATGACTGATCCCAAACCTCCTCACCCTGCCTGCCTTTTAATCACATACAACACTCAAGAGATGAGAAAATGCTAGGCAGTAGGACAGTCCTTCATTTCTCTTTCATAGCACGGTGAAGCAAGAAACTCTCGAATGGTAACAGAGCAGACCATTGCATTTGTTAAGCTCTTAATCTTAGTGTCAACCAAAGCCTCATCAGATGAAATGAAGTTTGTCTCTTGCAGTTGTGTGAACATTTGTACTGTAGAAGCTCACTTGAGATACTGCAGTTGGATCTTATGTCTATCCGTGACTGGCACACTAAAAAGCCAGAAATAAAGCCCTTGTGTGACTACTCAGTGGGAATGAATTGACAGATCCATCCAGGAAAGAATTAAACTGAAGGCTTTAAATGAAAAGGCAATGAATTTATAACGGGATTATACAGCAGCCTGAGTCAAGTTTGTACAATGCCGAGCTGAGAATTCAAAGAAAAACAAGAGAGGACACAAAGTATTGGCATTTATAATTGGCTAACGAGACTTCAGCGGCACAGAAATTTTGCAGCAGCAGCAGATTCTCACATACTTAGAAAGACTGAAGAGGATTTTAGTACCTGTGCTTTGCCAGTTAGCTTTACTAAAAGACAAGTCCCCAAGTGACAAGTTATATCTAGTTTTTCTGCTCCTCAAAACTTGCAGATATTTTTAGTTACAGTATTTTGTTTGGCTGTTCATGCACATCAAGTCTGGCCTAAAGTTTGTGACAGTTTTAGACCTGTGGGATAAAAGCTATTATCAGCTGATCAACAAGCTGTAGTGGAAAGTTTTCAGAACTTTTCTAAATTAGGGGATTTTCATATCCAGAATGTTTGCATCCTTGTGCTTACTCTATTTTAAAAGTGAATTTGGGGCTTCTTTCATAACGGTAGGAATAGATTAAATAAAATATTCTATATAGATTTTTGCATACAAACAAATCCCAGATGATGCAATTACCAAGTTCAGTGGGAAAATATAAAAAAGGGAGACAGAAATTAAGAAGTATGAGTTAGGAAGGAATAAAGCACTTTCAGGGAGGATATGAAATGAGATGTTGATGAGGCAAAAAGATACAGGAAGGCTGTCATTTCAGGTATAAGGTACACATTGCTCTAATTACAAACAAATAAACAAACAAAAAAAAAAGTCACATTTTATTACACAGCTTTCAACCAGAAGTGTTTACCCTTCAGCTATCATCTCGGCTGACTGTCCACATACTGTATTAGGCTATAAAATCAGCTCCCTAATGCTACAGAACATCTTACCAGAGATTAGACCTTGGGGAAATACTCCTCTTGGTTGTTTCACACAAATGTTGCATACAAAAAGCTTTCCATTGTAATGTTTAATATAGTAATTTTTGGATTTTCTATTGTAAATATACACATAGATATTGAGTAATTGACCCTCTGCTTTTGGAAATGTCACTGTCACGCCAGTGAAAAGTGTGGTTTGGAAAATAGTAATAGTTACATCCCTAGGAAGTAATCCTTGCAAAATAAATAATTTTTAGGAATAGGCATTTAATCTTTAGTTTGCATTCATCCATAAACATCCTGAAGATCTTTGACTACTTTTGACAAGCTCCCACAGCAGGCATCTTTGGCATGTCATTTTCCACAGTCTGAGATGCGTCACAGGGTTCTTCTCAAACTTTATGTTGCCTATGTGCAGTTGCATTTGCTCAGGTTGTTTGAGAGGTCTTTGGAAGAAGGAGGAGGGATTGAAATTCTTGGGCTTTGCAGAACAATCTCCTGTGTTCTAATGGTGTCTGCTCTCCCAGAGGTAAATCTGTCCTTTCTCCTTTAACAGCCTGGGCCACAGGCAAAACCAGAACTCCAAAGTCACCACCACATCCTTCAAACCGATCTCCATTTTCATTAGTGCTTCCTAGACCACCTTGTCCTCCTTTACCAAGTCACATAATGGTTCTTTCATACAGCAGTTTTAGAGCAGATATCCCATATTTTCCTCCACCATGAGTCTAGGTTGACACCTTTCACTATTTTACCTTCATTTGTCCCCCACCCCAATCGACTGTGGACTATCTCCTCACCCTTTCTTAGACTAGCAGCTTCTTTCACAAGACGCTTTTCTGTCTCCAGTAAGGCTCTTGGTCTGGGCAGCAGCTGCAGATCTAACTTTCTCATTACAATAAGTTGGAAGTAATCAAACCTGGTAAATGGAAATATTTACTATTACATCCTGAAAATGCATGTCATTTAAAACGCTGGAGTAAACTCACCACCATACATTTTTTTGAAAGTTGAGGAAAGAGTACAGGTATTACTATAAATAACATAAAGCTGCTGCCAGTTATTTTTTTTTCATTTTTTCCTCCATCCTCTTCCATGCTCCCCAATTTTCAGAGAACTTGTCATGATTTGGCTGCTTGAAAAAATGGCAGTCTCAAAACCTGGGCATGGGGAGTGCATAAATGTTCTGTTCAATTCTGAGAGGAACATTTAGCCACGGAAGTTAAGGCTGTGTTTAGAAACAATTAAATCTGTCACTTTAAAATGTACCTACCCTCACTTTGACACTGATAAGGAAACTCCTGCTGCCTAAGTGTTTTAAAGGAAATTATTCTCTTGAGGAATGTCAGATCCACTGCTTTAAATGTTGCTTCCCACTGCAGTGTTAATGAAAAGACTGTTTGCCAGGATTATCCAAAAAAAATCTGTGTAATTCCTTTTCCTATGGACATACATATCTTGACATCTACCTGTATTTGCAGTTACCATATTAAAAATAATAAGGGATGCTTTTCTTTCACTAACAACTGCATCAAACTTGTATCTGGTGGCACACCAGCAAATAAGCTTCAGTGAAACCAGTGGCATGATTCTGACGATTCAGTGACATGAGATCGAGCTTCAGTAATTTTATTCTATGTCAGGCCTAAATGTTTAACAATTTTCATAGCAGTCAATCAAGGTTGTTTCTTTTTTAGCTTGTTCTTTCTTTCTCTCTGGTGTAAATTGGGAACAATCCTCTCTGAATTCATCAGAGTTATAATAGTCTAAGGAGAGAATAAGACCACTTTTGTGCTAGCTTTGCTCTCTGAAAACTGCCTTAAAATAAGCAAGTAGAGAATTAAAAAAAAACAAAAACAAAAACAAAAACAAACCAACAACAACCCTAAACTGACATACTGACAGGGTATGATAGCAGCAGCCAAACTACTCAAAGTCAGAAACCCTGCCAGTCAGTGTGATGACAACTATGACTATTTTCTTTCTTTGGCCTGATATACAGTCATTTTATCATGACCTCAGGTTACAGTTCTTGTCTAACATTATACAGTACCCAGAGGTATTCACATGCCTGTTCTATATCCCATTCATATATGTAATTCTCACTGAGTTATCTGGGGAATCTGGGAATTATTTTTTAGAATTTTGGTGGATTATGACTACTAATTTTGAAAAATAACAATTTGGCACCCATTTTTTTGTAAATGAGTGAATATTATGAGATAACAATAAATTTTCCTTATAATTCTTGGTATGGTGTCTCCTTGTTTATTTTTAATACAGTTATTGTACCATGGGCACTTTTTCTTCATGTGCATGACAGATGTGTAATGTGTTTTGCCATGTGATAGGGAAATGGAATAGGTGACCTTTCAGAGTACCTATTTTTCATGCCTCCCTGTTTAAAACAAAGGGAGCTTATCTGTGTATGCAATATACTCACATCTTGTCTTCACTGTGTCTGCATTAAGATGAGGTAATAAAGATATTATAGGAATTTAAGAATAAATTAATAAATGTGTGTTGAAAACCTTTTGTAGAAAAGCCTGGGAATGTTGCAATGCGTAGACATTACTTCTTTCTGTGTACTATAGCTAGATTTTAAATGTCTTCATTTCTCAAGTCAAAAGCAGATATATGGGATCTTTGATTACATCTTTTAAATTTTCTAATTTCTTTTACAATTCGACCTTGCAAGAGCTTTAATTCTTTAAGGTATATTTTTGATTACATTTTATTGGATTGTAAGACATTTTTAATTGTTAATCTTAGATAAATGGTTTTATTAAATGCTTCTTTGGAGAATATGCATCGTCTCCAGGTTCCACTTTTCCTCAGCACATTAGAAATTGAGTCAGTCATTTAAATTACTTAGTGTACTGGAAATAAAGAACTTTTCCAGAAAGCTGGTGGAATGCATAAGCCACTTGCCTGTGAAGTACAGTTTAGTAATCTTTTTATTACAACAGTGACACTTTTTGTACTATGAAGAGATAGTATGGTAAAAATGTCATGACTATCTGATTCTGATACACTGCTTAGATATATATGTAACTGGAACTTGATCATCTTCTATTTTGTCAATCTTATGTGCTGCTACAGGCAAAGTAAGGAACATAAAGATAACCCCTCCATGCTGTTTTTTAAAATCCTGGGTTTTAAACTTCAGCATGAAGGATCACCGGTCAACAGGGGAGCATCTGAAGAGCAGCACAAAGGAATTCCAGGCACTCCAGACAGTAAGTCAGCTTCATCGGGAACCCAACTTAAACGCCTCTATGCAAACACTCATAGCATGGGGAATAAAAAAGAGGAGTTAGAGATGTGTGCATGCCTGCAGGGCTATGATCTTAGTGGTGTCACAGAGATGTGGTGGGATGGCTCTTATGACTGGAGTGTTGGAATTTAAGGATACAGGCTCTTTAGGAAGAACAGGTGGGGAGACAAGGAGGGGGTGTCACCCTCTATGTCAATGACCAGCTGGAGTGTGTGGATCTTCTCCTGGGAATGGATGAGGAGCTGACTGAGAGCTTATGGGTCGGGATTAAAGGGAGGGAAAGGCCAAATGACATTATAGTGGGGGTCTGTAATAGGCCACCCTACCGGGAAGACTGAGTGGATGAGGCCCTCTACAGACAGATAGGAGCAGCCTCATGTTCAAAAGCCATGGTCCTCATGGGGGACTTCAACCACCCTGATACCTGTTGGAGGGGCAACACAGCAGGGAGTAAGCAATCCAGGGGGTTCCTGGAATGTGTTAATAGCTTCCTTCTCCAAGTGAAAGAAGAGCCAATGAGGAGAGGTGTTATGCTGGACTTTGGTCTCACCAACAAGGAGGGGCTGGTGGGGAATATGAAGCTCAAGAGCAGCCTGGGCTGCAGTGACCATGAAATTGTGGAGTTGAAGATCCTTAGGGCACTGAGGAGGGTGCACAGCAAGCTCGCTACCCTGCACTTCAGGAGAGCAGTCTTTGGCCTCTTCAAGGATCTGCTTGGTGGAGTACCATGGGATAAAGCTCTGGAGGGAAGAGGGGCCCAAAAAAGCTGGTTAATATTCAAGGATCACCTCCTCCAAGCTCAGGTACAATGCATGCCAACAAAGAAGAAGTCAGGCAAAACCACGAGGAGGTGATGAACAAGGAACTCCTGGACAAACTCAAAGACAAAAAAGGAAGCCTACAGAGGGTGGAAGCAAGGACAAGTAGTCTGGGGGGAATACAGAGAAATTGTTCAAGCAGCCAGGAATTGGGTTAGGAAAGCTAAAGCCCTAACAGAATTAAAAGGGGCCAGGGACATCAAGGACAATAAGAAAGGCTTCTATAGATATGTTGGTGATAAAAGGAAGACTAGAAAAAAAGTGGGCCCTCTCTGGAAGGAAATGGGAGACCTGATTACCCAGGGTATGGATAAGGCTGAGGTAGTCAATGATTTTTTTTGCCTCAGTATTCACCAGCAAGTGCTCTAGCCACAGCACCCAAGTCACAGAAGGTAAAAGCAGGGACTAGGAGAACGAAGAACAGCCCACTGTAGGAGAAGATTGGGTTCAAGACCATCTAAGGCACCTGAAAGTGCACAAGTCTATGGGACCTGATGAGATGCATACATAGTTCCTGAGGGACTTGGTGGATGAAGTTGGTAAGCCACTATCCATCATCTGAGAAGTCATGGCAGTCCCATGCGGTTCCCACTGACTGGAAAAGAGGAAACGTAACCCCCCATTTTGAAAAAAGGAAGACCTGTAATAGGAAAGATCTGGATTTTTTTAAGAGATGGGAAAAGAGAAGATTTTTTCCCACTTCACTTCAGGTCAAGGCAATCCTGTTCTATGGACTGCTGTGGAGCTGCTAATTTTCAATTTGTAGTTAAAAATGGAAAACAAGATAAGGAAAAGTTTATTCCATTGCCATTGAATGAGATGTAGTCTGGTGAATATTCTGTCTTCAGAAAGAAATTCAGGGCTTTTTTTTTTTTTAATAGATTTAGTTATTAAATAGTAGTTGTTGATAACTTTAGGTTTTGATAACATTTTAGTTATTGAATAGTTAGTATATTAAAATATACTCCTGTAGTGCCCGCTTTGTAGCAATGTTTAAAATAAATCAATCAAATATATGTCAGCTATAGCTTTTAACTTTAGAAGTGAAATAAAAATAAGTTCACTATCAGGACTAAATTAAAGTGTAATTTTCAAGTGAAAACAAATTATAATTTTTTATTAGTGTGAGTCTTAAAATTCCAGTATTTTGAGGTAAGAATGGATGGTTTAAAAGATTAAAGAAATAAAAATTATTTTTAGATCAAACCCCACAATTTTAAAGTGGATTTTAAAAACTATTTTTAATCTTTAGGCCTCATAGTTTCAGATTTTTCTGAGTAATCTTGGGAGCTATTTTTAAGTAAAGTTTCACACTTTCATAAGAATCTGAGATTTTAAAATGCAGTAAATTCAAAATATTTAGAATGAAATATCCAGTACTGGCAACAACGTTGTTTCAGGCTCTTATCAGCAAGCTTTGATTGTAAAGCTATCTTATGGCTTAGGACTCATGCCTTAAGCAGAGATTGTTAGTGAGTTTTGGATTTAAAAACTTGCATCTTTAAGGTAAAAAACAATTAAAAGAAGATTTTTGTTACTTAGTACTCAAATAAAGATGCACTCTCTCTCCAACATGCAATTCACCAAAAAAGTTTTTCATTGACTTTTTGAGGTCTATAGCATACCATGAAAATCTGAACTTCTGTGAACTTCCAGAAAACAACAAAGAAACCTGAGGAACCCAGAGCACTGCAGCTGCTGAGTTTCTTCATAGCTCAGTTGAAACGCTACATAAAAGGTAAGTTTCCACAGCTGCAGAACAGGAGGAACTTGCAAGGCTTCTGTGATCCTTGATCTGGAGAACTGCATGTATTTATAAGGATACTAGATGAAGCGAGATTTACAGGTTCAAGGAGACATACTCCTGGTTTGGTGGTCAAGCTTCAAGGGCTATAGTTCAGCTATGATGTCTCTCAGTTTTTGGTCTCTCAGATCTGATTTTTTTTTTCTCTATTCTTGAAAAACTCTGAAAAGTAGCAGATATTCAAAAATTTTTGACCATTTCTATTTCAATTACTGTTAAGCATATATATTTTTTTTTTCCTCTAGTGATCAAAAGAAAGTTGTTTTCAAAGTATACAAAATAAAGTAATACAAATTCACCTGTGTCTTTTGAGCTCACTGCACTCAGATTAATCCTGGAATTAGAAACCCAGGAGACAGATAAATTTTAGGTGACAGGATGCAGAATCAGTATACAGGTCTGTGTTCCAGACCTGTGCAAAATTGGGCATATTAGTCTAGGTTTACACAAATTTGGGACATCATGCTTTGTTTTGCTTAATATTTCAGTCTCTGTAGTTCAGTGATCAAACTTTAAGTCTATGAATACTCAAAAAATACTGAAAACTTGAGAAATAATATCTTAATAGCAGAATTTGTTTTAAAACTTTTAGTACATTTTATAGAAACCTGTTGTATCATGGGGTTATGTCAAAAGATAATAATTAAAGATACAAGTAACTCTAGTATAAAGTCTTGAAACCAATACATCACATTAGGGTTTGTTATTAATTTGACAAAAAATGTCATGCAATGGCATTTCTTGACTTCTAATATAACCCTGCTTGGTTAGTTGTTCAGATATCTTCTTCCATTTACCATCAGTGGGGGGAAGTAGTCAAACATTTCTTACAATAGCTATAATTAAATAGTAGATGTCGTAACAGCACAGAATAAAACTGTCTTTCCAGATTAGTCACTCTCTCTCCTAGATTTAGGCTGTTACAATTTGGGTTTGAGTTTGCAGTAGGTTCTGAATTTGCTTCCAAGATCCATATGTCAAAGGCAACGTGTACCGGAGCCTGAAATCAGGGTTGGAAATAAGTAACCCATTTATACTAAACCAAATCCAATGAAATTGATTTTATGTAGATTAATAATGTTAGGTAAAGCATCCTCAGACTGACAGATTTAGGAGGGGTTTTTTTTGGGGGGGGGTGAGGGGTGAGGGCTCACAAGTATTTCAGTATATAAAAGTGAAGACGCATTCTGTTTCTGTGCAATACCATTATATCTGAGACTAAAATGAGTTATGGACTTGAAAGCAAGTAGTGAAACTGGGTCATTCTGAGGTGAAACTGCTTAGCACCTGTGTTGTTCACTTCTAAAAGCACTAGAAGTAAACAACTTTTATGTTAGTTTCATATTAGAATTTCTGTGTTTAACATTAATTTCGCTGGTTTACATAGAAGGAAAAATATAGATTAGATACATTTTAAAAGCCTGTCTTCATCCTGTTGGCTCTTTATGTGTTCTTGGTTTACGAGTAATCAGTTTATCACTGCTTTGAACAGTGAGGGATCATGACAGATCATCAGTGTACAAATGAGTTTAAAAGAGATTATTTAGAAACTGTCAGGTTGGATATTTAGTTCAGAAAAATGGCAATGGAAGCTGCAGAGAACAGTAATAGCCCTATCATATAGTGACCAATTGTGAAGCTGCTCTAACACTTCAAAGTAACAGCAAATTATAGGTTTAATTTAAAATCACAGACAAAATTTATGTGAGTTTATAGAAGCCTACATCAAATCAGGCAGATAGATTTAATTTACTCTTTATGACATATATATATAAAGTCTCTCTATAAAATATTCTATCTATCTCAGAGAAATGAGTGTACTGGAGTCTAGCTATAGATGTCTGTCTGTGGGGACAACATATTATGTGTATGCAAATAATTCCAATTTCACATGTACAAGTCAAGATTGCTAATGCAACATCCTGTCACATCAGTAAGATGGTTTCAGCTAACAGAGCTCCATTTTGAACTATTAAAAGTATGTTTCTAAGACACATTAGATTTGTGCTCATGCATTTTAGTAACCAAATGAAGACCTGGGGTTAGCAGAAGGCCCAGAAGTTTAGATTGGCTGAATTGCCAGTTGGAATTCTGTATTGCTTGAATGACTTGCAGAAGTAGGCTAAGATAACTAGGCTCCTAACTTGGGCATCTTATTTAAAGTCACGGGATGAAGTAGTTTGTACAGCATTTTGTGCAAAAAGGTGTGCAGAAGGGACCAGCAGTTCTGCTAGAAACATCATCGCTGAGCTCCAAAATGGGGTGATGTGCCATGGCACAGTCCCCAGCAGCTACTGAAACAATTTTCCCTGTAACATCAGAGACCTTGACTCAAACTGAGCTCCTGAGTGAACTCTGCAGATCTGGAGCTGCAGTGGTGCTTGGGGCAGCAGGAGATGGTCTTATATGCAGGAGGTGTGTGTTATGTAGGGTACGTGTCACGAAGTAACAGAGCTGAAGGAGAAGTCAGCAGACTTTGCAGGAGGAAGGCAAGTGACACAAGTGGGGGACTCTGCTGCAAGGAATGGAGGCCCCTATCTGCTGACCTGACTGGCTTGCTGTCGAGGGAAGTTTGCTGCTTGTCAGGGCCTTGACTTGGGGATGTTTTGAAAAGAGTTCTGAGGATTGTCTGGCCCTCAGACTACTATGCCCTGCTACTCTTCTATGTGGGTACCAATGAAACTGTCAGGGGGGACCTGGAACTCATCATACATTAGTACAGGGTATTGGGGGTGAGGGTGAAGGTCATGGGGGCCCTGATGGTTTTCTTCTTGATCCCGACAGTGGTTGGGAAGAGCTTGAGGAAAAATGGATGCATGCTATGGGTCAGCAACACTTTGCATAGCTGGTATCAGCAGCAGAGGTTTGTTTTTTATGACCGTGGAACCCTCTTTGAAGATCAAAGACTGCTCAGAAGAGACAGGATCTACTTGTCTAGGCAAGGAAGAAGCATTTCTGCTAATTGGTGGGCCAACCTGGTGAGGAGAACTTTAAATAAAGAACAGTGGAAGGGGGAGAGGATGACCTGCAGTCAAATGAGAAAATGGTGAACTAGGTTGACAAGCAGAGTGCAGTGTGATGTGGAGAAGATAGTCCTCATAACCGATGAAAAAAGTCTGAAAGGGCCCCCATTCAAGTGTTTCAGGCTTTCACAGCAAAGAAAGCCAAGAGAATCCTGAACTGTGTTAGGAAGAACATTGCAGCAAACAGAGGGGCATGATCTTCCTCACCTGCTGAATCCTGGTGAAATCCATCTGGAGTGCTGGGTCCTGGTCTGGACTCTTAAGTACAAGACAGATAGGAACTTCTGGAATGAGTCCAGCAAAGGGCTACAAAGACGATTAAGGGTCTGGAGCATCTGACGAATGATGGGAGGCTGAGAAAGCTGGGACTGTTCAGCCTGGAGAAGGACCAGGGAGATCTTATCAATGTGTACAAATACCTGATGGGAGAAGCAGGGAAAATGAAGCCAGATTCTTCTCAGCGGTGTCCAGTGACAGGAGAAGAGGAGAGGGTGTTCAAACACTGCAAACAGTTACCCAGAGAGGTTGTTGAGTTTCTGTCCTCAGAGGTGTTCAAAACCTGACTGGACAAGGTCCTGAACAACCTTTTCTAGCTGGCCCTGCTTTGAGTATGGAGGTTGGGCTAGATGATATTCAGTGGTGCCTTCCAACCTCAACAGTGGTTTTGTGAATGCCCAAAGTTTAACGGGATATATTTGAGCCTGTGATTAAAAGATATTAAGAGTAAAAGGAGGTAAGAGGCCACAGTATATACTCCCTTTCACAAACTTACCAAACATCATCTTAAAAAATACATAATTTGAGGGTGTTTTTTTTTCACACTATCAGTATATAAGGAAAGTACAGAAACTATTCTAGGTAGCACCTGTTGTAATTTTCTCAAAAAGCTCTTTTAAATGAAAGAAAACATAATTGATTTATGTCAAAACTTTTTGCTGAATGGTCTTCTGTTTTCATGGACTTCTAAAGAAAACAAAGAGATGGGTCCAACATATCTAACACAAAAATTTCTGACAGAAACTTGCCTATTTTCTAGATAATTCATGGTGGGATTTACAACTCCCACACTTCCAAATCCCATAGCTATAGCACAGCAACATCACAACATGTTGTACATCTCTTGTGCAAGAAACTTGGTAGTTTGGACTCTTTTCACAGACGAGAGGGATACAGGCTAGTAGTCCTGAAAACCAGAGTCCTAGACACCAGGTTCTGAACTGGGGATTCCTGTGGCTCCAATGAGACCTCTCTGGGATGCCCTTTGGAAGAGGATACATACAGAAAAAGTCTCAAGCAATGTTTTCTTGTGGAAGTTTATTGTGTCTTGTGAAATGCAGGTTTGATTTAAGACTAATTAATGTTGGGTTTGCAAAAAAATTTTCATTGTTGTTAAACGATAAAGATATTTTCATTTACCGCATCTCACATAAATAACAGATTTATTTACTTGTCAATTTATATTTATTGTATAGTCTTGTTGTATAACAAAGACAAGTTCTACATAGTGGTTTTGTTTCTAGGTGGCTATCATTCAGTATATAAAAGTAATTAAATTGGAGTCCATTCCTGCTCAAAAACACCTTAAAGGGGAGAAGAATCCAAAAAGAAGGTGTGTTATATTGACAGCTGTTAAAATAAAAATAAGTTCCTAGCAAAATTTGTGTTACAGAATCTTAAAAAAAATAATCAAAAACCTCCAAGACATATGTTTCTCCTGATAAATAACCAGCAAGGGTCTTTGAAGTAAGTTGAGGAAATGTCCCCAACAACTGTAATCTGTATACCCCTAAAGAGATGAAAATAGAAATTCAACCAATATTATGACAAGTAGTAAAGAAAGGAGAAATAAGGGGAAGGAGGAGAAGTGTTCATTGCAAAATTAGTAATTTTTCATTGAGATAGTCTACCTGCAGTCTTGCCTGGATTACTGTTGAATTAAAAACTCTGAACAGTATAATTTTGGACCCTCTAGTATGCAAATACTCACCTGGGGCCATTGCACCTGCACATGTTATGTCTTTTCAATGCAGTGGGTAACAGGCTGATGCTTTAGGCATACTGCTCCACTGGTTTGCACATAATTCCAGCTTTAATACTTCCCTAAAGTTTAAATTAGAATTTTGACTGCTGCTGAACTTTTGAAATTACTTTATCTGATATATAATTCCAGTAGCTCAATGTAAAATGCTAATTATTACTTAAAATTTTTAAATGCAATAAATTAATTTTCTAAGTATTTTTATAATGTCCTTTTGCAAATGTCATTTAAAATTCTACTACTCAATAGCATTATGAATTATGAACAAAGCATATTCACTTTTCATTCCCTTTTGAAGGATGTTTTTAATGCAAGTAATAAGCAAAGTTTCAAGTTCTTATAATACAGCCTCCTTGGTCAAACTGGCTTTAATAAAAACAAGGTAAGTCCACCCTGAGCTTCCACAGAGTTATAGTTGGACATAAATGAGAGAAAATAAATTGACAGAGAGAGGAATGAAAGTAAAAAGAAGAGAGATTTTTAATCAATGATGATTCTACTATTGCTGTAGTTTGCAAGAAACAAGCAAAAAAGGGTTTCAAAAACCAGATGATTTAAGTGTGATTCATAGTAGGTTTATCGTTAGCTCTTTTAAAATTTTGTACTAAAATAGTTTACCAAACAACTGAACCATGGCAGTGATGGTATTAATGCCTTCTGAGGTCTGTATTCACCTATTTATTTACATTAGACCTCTTTTGGGCTGGATCGGAGCTCATGTTGCTGTATTTCTGTGTGCACTTTTCCTGTTTTCTCAGAAAGTAAACTAACATACAAAGAACTGAAAAAGCTTGATGTCTCACAGAGAATGCTAATGGGCAGTAGTGAAGAGGCTGGTATTTTTCTGTCTGGTCTAAGAACAATGGGAACATCTATCTCAGATCTCAGGCCGATATTGACTACATTTTAAAATAAAGTGTTTTTCCTTTTATTTCTGCCTGGAAACCTAACTGAGTTTAAGCTATGCATCTGACCAGTTTTATGCAAGTATTCCTCATCTTCCCCCACACTAAAAAACCCCACTGTAATTTCAAGTGTTTCTAAGTTATCTGCCTTGGATTGGCAACTAATCATTACATCTGTCTCTGGGACTTAGGATATACTGTCAGTGTAAACCAGTACTTTTTCTTGGGATGAGGCACTCAGCAACCTCTCTAACCTACCAGAACACAGAAACTTCTGACCTTCCCATCTCCCTCCAGTAATTTATCACCACCATCCCCACCACCCCACCAACAACTTTTGGGTACTCCAGAATTCTCCCTTAATCCTGAGGTAATATGGCAGAAAGCAAGGAACAAAAACTTAGGAAAATAAAATTTTCATTTCAATTTAATCTCTTGAGAGTTAACCAACTGACCCATCCTTCCAGTCTCTCATTCAATTTCCTCAACTTTTCACTTCCCTGTATGCTATAGGCTTCTGTTTAACCACCCAGTAACCCAGGCCATGAACCAAAACTCTATTGCACAAGGTGGAATAAAAGCATAGATCTGAAAGATAATTTCTAACCCCAAAAAGCAGATAAGGAGACAAACAGAATCATAGAATCATAGAATCACCTCGGTTGGAAAAGACCTTTAAGATCATTGAGTCCAACCGTTAACCTAGCACTGCCATCCCACCACTAAACCATGTCCCTAAGCACCTCATCTATCCTTATTTTAAATACCTCCAGGGATGAGGACTCCACCACCTCCCTGGGCAGCCCATTCCAGAGCCTGACAACCCTCTCGGTGAAGAAGTTTTTCCTAATGTCTAGCCTAAACCTGCCCTGGCGCAGCTTCAAACCATTCCCCCTCGTCCTATCATCTGTTACCAGGGAGAAGAGGCTGACCCCCACCTCACTGCAGCCTCCTTTCAGGTAGTCGTAGAGGGCGATCAGGTCTCCCCTCAGCCTCCTCTTCTCCAGACTAAACAACCCTAGTTCCCTCAGTTCCTTGTATGACTTGTGTTCCAGACCCCTCACCAGCTGTGTGGATCTCCTCTAGACATGTTCCAGCAATGCAACATCTTTCTTGTAGTGAGGGGCCCAAAACTGAACACAGTATTCGAGGTACGGCCTCACCGGTGCAGAGTACAGGGGCACGATCGCTTCCCTACTCCTGCTGGCCATACTATTTCTGATACAAGCCAGGATGCCATTGGCCTTCTTGGCCACCTGGGCACACTGCTGGCTCATATTCAGCCAGCTGTCAACCAGTACCCCCAGGTCTTTTTCCACCAGGCAGCTTTCCAGCCACTCTTCGCCAAGCCTGTAGCGCTGCATGGGGTTGTTGTCACCAAAGTGCAGGACCTGGCACTTGGCCTTGTTGAACCTCATACAATTGGCCTCAGCCCATCGATCCAGCCTGTCCAGGTCCCTCTGCAGAGCCCTCCTCCCCTCCAGCAGATCAACACTACCACCCAGTTTGGTGTCGTCTGCAAATTTACTGAGGGCACACTCAATCCCCTCATCCAGGTCATTGATAAAGATATTAAACAAGACCAGCCCTAATACTGAGCCCTGGGGGACACCGCTTGTGACCGGCCGCCAACTGGATTTAGCTCCATTCACCACGACTCTCTGGGCTCGGCCACCCAGCCAGTTTTTAACCCAGCAAAGAGTACACCCGTCTAGGCCATGAACTGCCATCTTCTTCAGGAGAATGCTATGGGGGACTGTGTCGAAGGCTTTGCTGAAGTCCAGGTAGACAACATCCACAGCCTTTCCCTCATCTACCAGGCGGGTCACCTGGTCGTAGAAGGAAATCAGGTTGGTTAGGCAAGACCTGCCTTTCATGAACCCATGCTGACTGGGCCTGATCCCCTGATTGTTCTCTATGTGCCTGGTGAGCACACTCAAGATGAACCGCTCCATAATCTTCCCCAGTACTGAGGTCAGGCTGACTGGTCTGTAGTTCCCCGAATCCTCCTTCCGGCCCTTCTTGAAGAGAGGCGTCACATTTGCCAACCTCCAGTCATCTGGCACCTCCCCTGTTCTCCAGGACTGCTGATAAATGATAGAGAGTGGCTTGGCAAGCTCCTCTGCCAGCTCATTCAGCCCTCTTGGGTGCATCCCATCTGGCCCCATAGACTTGTAGATGTCCAGGTGGCATAGCAGGTCAAAGACTGCTTCCTTCTGGATTATGGGGGGTTCATTCCACTCTCTGTCCCCATCTTCCAGCTCGGGAGGCTGGGTACCCTGGGGATAACTCGTCGGGCCATTAAAGACCAAGGCAAAGAAGGCGTTGAGTATCTCAGCCTTTTCCTCATCTTTAGTGGCAATGTTCCCCCTTGCATCCACTAGAGGATGGAGGTTCTCCCTGGCTCTCTTTTTGCTGTTAACGTATTTATAAAAACTTTTCTTATTATCCCTTACAACAGTGGCCAGGTTAAATTCCAGCTGGGCTTTTGCCTTTCTAATTTCCTCTCTGCATGACCTGATAAGATCCCTGTACTCTTCATGGGTTGCCTGCCCCTTCTTCCAGAGCTGGTAAGCTCTCCTTTTTTCCCTTAGTCGCAGTAGTAGACCTCTGTCCAGCCAGAGGTCTACTACTGCGACTAAGGGAAAAAACAGCTAACAGACTTCTGTAAACTTTTTACTTGGTTTTAGATGCTTTATAGAGGCATATATTTTTTACTTTAGAGATGATAAATTAAGTCTTTTATTTGAAATGTGGCCAAAAAAGATATTAAAGAAAGAATGAAAGGAAGTGAAAACTGAGAAACCACAAAAAGAGCATCCTTTTGAATGAAATAACTTGAACTAGTCACAGACAAAAAAAATCAGGCTACTTAGAAAACAGCCCAGTTACAAAATTAGACTAAAAATTTTATCTAATCTTCCCAAGGAAATGCAACAAGTTAAAGATAACCATTTTCCATTTAATATTAAAGCAGTCTTATTTTAGTGATTTGATAATAAAAGCATGACTGACATAATGCTTCTCATATTCACTGCAAGGTTTCCAGCTGAAGGAGTGATGATACACTTAATGTTTTGCATGTTAACATCTAAAACTTGGGTAAGACTTAAGAAAGAAATCATTGGTTTGCGGTTTTCAGAACTTAGCATTAAGGATCCTTTCTTTCTGTTAAATCTGTAATATTGATTTTTTTTTTGTTTTCTACTCTGCGGTCATTTGCTGTATTATATAATTAATATTTTCAGAAACCTTTGAAAGTATTTCTTTGAAGAACTTGGCTTCTTTGGATAAATTGCTTGAGCTCCTGATATGCAATTCAAGTCAATAAATCAGCAATGTGCTGCTGCTAAATGATGGCAACTGTCTTTCCTTTCAAGACCTGTGTCCTAATGTTTTCCCTGCCCTGGACGACTTGAGTCTCTGTTATTTTCTCAGGCTTTGAAGAAGGCAAAACATCAACAGTGCCATGTCACTGCATCTGTAGTCAAGAGAAACTGCTGAGGCACTAGATCAGTTGCCATTTTCCCAGTGAATAGTGTAGAAGGGTTTATCAACAATAAGTGTGTAACGTAAATCTGTATTATTTACATTTAGGTATGATTTCAGTATGAAGTTAAAAATGGAGGGTTTAGGGAAAAATGAAGTTCCCAGTGTGATACAGGCTGATCATAATCTGTCATAAAAATTAATGGCAGTCAGATGCATAGACAGTCTTAATTACATAGCCAACTTCCAGGAGAATTCCTGAAAATGGAAAAATTAAATCAGTTCCTGGCAATACTCAGAATAGGCTTTAACAATGAAGAGTAAATTATCTTGACATCAATAATGTGAAGCTTAGAGGGAGATGAATTAGCAGTAAATTAGTAATTAAAATATTTCTTTTCACATTTAAGGTGTTATTAAAGTTGTTTGTTGTTTTGATTCAGTTTGAGGTTGTTGATATATCTCTTACGAAAAATTAGTCATAAATATTATAGCTTTCAATTCAAGAGTGGTATGAATTTGATTGTTAACCTTTCTTTCAGATTTACTCAGAAATGCTTTTTAAAATATTTATTTCCATTAAGATCTTTCAGGGCCACTGAGATTAAGCTTAGGTCAAGCAAGAGATCTGAGTTTTTGATCTGGTTATCATGAGAGCTGTTTAGTTTCTGATAATTTGTAGTAGATCTAGCACAGTTTCATAATCCCTCAGCCTGTGACAAGGTAAATTGAAAGTTATGATTTAATGACCTGATAGATGCAATATAATATCGGTTCCTATTTACATGACTGGAAGAACAAACAGATATTTTTCTACTTTGTTTTTGAATACATAAGATGTTTATGAACTCCAGCAGACTATGTATGTCCCAGCTAATATTGTTTTAATACCATAAAGCTGCCCTGGAGTGAAAATATCCATTTCTGTGGCAGCTTACTGGAAAATTCTACCAATTATCTATGGTTATTTTCAAGCCTGTAGATCATTCATTATTAATGGATGAGTTAATTAAATTAATTTCAGTGAAAATGTTGAGACAGAGCAATTCCTGTTGAGGTGATATGCCAAGATATGCCAGGAGATGTCTGCTTCTTCATTAATTTTGCCTTGATTGAGGTTAGGTGAATCCTCTGAGAGTCTCTTAGCCAGCCTCAGTCCTTTAGGTGAGAATCAATTTCTACTAAAGACAGTCTTGTGTGCAGCAGTGATTTGTTTTTCTCTTAGCCTAAACAAGAAATTGAGTTACATTAAGCCTTCCTATATACTGACTGCTTTTAATTTGTTAAGCATGAAGATTAAAGCTGCCTCCTTCTGAAAAACTTATCAGGAGCTACTGGTTTTGAGTGAATAGAATAGATTTTATGACCTTAAATTAGGTCTGAACTGGGTGCATATTTTAGCTTTTCAGAAGCTTCTGTTTCAAGAACAGGTAATTGGAAGCAATGCAAATTTTTATTAACAGGAGAGGAATTCCCCTGAGCTGGAGCTGCTCCAGGCCATCAGGAAGGCCTAAGCGGCACTGTGCAGATATCTCATGGTAGCTATTAGAGAGCTTTCACCATTTAAATTTCCCAGCTTGTCTTGTACAGCTAGAAAGCATGACCTAATTATTTTTTCATATGTTTCTCCATTCACCAGGAAAGGCACACCAACAGAAATTTAATTAGATGTTGAAATACTTTTTGGTAGTGACCAGAAGTGGAGATGTGCATGGTGGCAGAGATTTTCTGCCCTCCTTGGTGGTCTCAGCTTGTGTATGGATTGGGATCATGCTCCTTTTTTTTCTTTCTTTTTAGTGAATAAGGCTTTTCACAGAGTATGCTGGAAGTCTGACTATCTGCTAGACAGACCTTAAGACCATGTGGTCTTGTTTTATGAGCCTGACAATCAATACAAGGAGCTTTAACTCGTTTGTCAATAGAGGGGATGGAAGAACCTTTTTTCTGTGCTTTCTCCATCATACAGCCTGATGGAGAAATTAGGCCAAATAGGCCATGCAGTAAGATCAGTTTTGGTAGCATAATTCCTTTGTATCACACAATCACAGCATGGTTGAGATTGGAACGGACCTCTGGAGCACCCTCCTGCTCAACCAGGGCCACATAAAGCCTTTTGCTTAGGACCATATCCAGACTTTTGAATATCTCCAGGGAGGGACACTCCAAAACATCTCTGGACAGCCTGCACTAGTGCTCAGTCACCCTCTCAGTAAAAAATTGTTTCCTGATGTTCAGAGGGAACCTCCCATGTTTCAGTTTATGCCCATTGCCCCTGGTCTTATCATTGAGCACCACTGGGAAGAGCCTGGCTCCATCTTCTTTGCAACCTCCCTTCAGGTAGTTCTACACATTGATGAGATCCCCCTGAGCCTTGTCTTTTCCAGACTGAACAGTCACAGCTCTCTCAGCCCTTCCTCATAGAAGAGATACTCCAGTCCTTTCATCATCTTTGTGGCCACTGGACTCTCTGTCTCTCTTGAACTGGGGAACCCACACCTGGACACAAGACTCCGGTATGGCTTCACCAGTGCTGGTAATGAAAACTTTTTTTTTTTTTTTTTTTTTTTTATTAACAGGAAATGATGGTGAATTAATTTGCATGTGACCAGACACTAAAATCCTGTCAGGGCAGCAGGGAGACCATCAGCTCCCTGTGGCTGTGAATGAGTGTCAGGGGCTCCTCTGGGTGGGTGATGCCAGGGCCTGGCAGCCAGGGCCCATCCCACCTCCCCAGCCAGGAGCAGGGCAGCTGGGTGCACTGGAGCAGCCCCAGCCCTGGGGGGGGGCACCCCGGGCGTGGGGTCCTGGGCAAGGTGGGTAGAGCCCTGGAGTGGCTGGGCAGAGACAGTCAGGGCTAACCGTGCTCTCAGAGACATGACAAATCATTACAGTTGATTTTGCCTTTACACTCAGTTAGGTTTTGTATGGGACTTTGAGATTGGCACTTTTATCTAAAAAGAGTACAGTGTGTTGGTGTTGACAGAAAGTATTCCACAGTTCTGTGTTTATTATGTAAATATGCTTTTTTTGTTGTTTTTTAAGAAATAGCTGTCAGTAACATCTAAAATTGCCCAAAATAGCACTGTGAATCTTATTTTTCTTGTGTATGCTTGCCATATTTAACTGTTTGTCATGGAGCTGTTTGGATAAGATGGTCTTGCCAGGGTGACTTTCCATTTCTCATAAAGAGAAGAGTGAAGAATAGGATAGGCTCTGCCCAGAAATTAGTCCTGCACATATCTTTTGAAAAAAATTTTACACCTAGAAACAAGGACATAAAATGTAATCACCTTGGCATCAACTTTGATCTTTTTTCTTTTTTCCTTCTTTTCCAAATTAAAAGACAATAAAACTTATTTAATATGTAAGCCTATGAAAACTTACTGTACAGAAGCATTTAAAGCTGATAATCAAATACTTTGATGTTTCAGTCTGCGTTGGCCAGAAGCTTGGACTGAAGAAGTGAGCAGGATTTATAGGAAACAGGCTGATGGCTGGTGGTGGATGCTAATCTCATGACAGAAATGAAGGTGACAAGGTTGTAGGAATTAGGTCAGAGGCAACGTTGCTTTCTCCCTCCTGTCCTTCTCAAAAAAGTGCTGTAAGGAGGAGAGGAAACAGGGTAACTCGAGCTGAGAGGGGAGAGGGACTTGAAGCAACAGAGGAGAGGAAGGAGCCAGGGAGTGCGATAGCTCAGGAAAACAGATCTGGGAGAGGGATCTGCACTGATGGCAGAGACACTAGGACTTTATGAAGTCAAGGAGTAATTTTTAAATGGGCATGAATTGGTGCTGTTGCTGAAAAAATAATCTCACTCTACTTCCATCTACTCCCCCTACAGCCTGGGAGGAGCTGGGAGAAGAGAGTGAGGGAAATAGCAATGGGTATGAGATTCTGGAAGGGAAAAGATGAGATGTAAATGAGAGGTAAAGGCTAGAGCCAAGGACAGGCTGGAGCAAAGGGGTACTGAAGAATGCATAAGAAGTGGTAACTCCAGTGCCTCAGCATTTCCTTGTGTCGTGGTTTAACCCGGCTGGCAACTAAGCACGACGCAGCCGCTCGCTCACTCCCCCCCCTCCCTCAGTGGGATGGGGGAGAGAATCGGGAAGGAAAAAAAGGTTAGAGCCGAGGGCTGAGATAAAGACAGTTTAATAATAATAATGAGAATGATAACAAAATATACAGAATATACAAAACGAATGATGCACAATGCAATTGCTCACCAGCCGCCGACCGATGCCCAGCCCGTCCCGAGCAGCGATCAGTACCTGAGCAGCGATCACTCCCCCCGCGACCGACCGACCCACCAAACCCCCCCCCGAGCATGACGTTCTATGGTATGGAATAGCTCTTTGGACAGTTTGGGTCCTAGCTGTGCTGTACTCCCAGCTTGTTATGCACCTGGCCGAGCAGGAGAAGCTCAAAAAGTCCTTGAGTAGCCTGAGCACTACTTGGCAACAACTAAAAACATCAGCGTGTTATCAACATTCTTCTAGTACTAAATCCAAAGCACAGCACTATGCTAGCTTCTGTGAAGAAAATTAACTCTATCCCAGCCGAAACCAGGACACCTTGGTATCAGAAATAGTGTAATAGTTACTGGAAAATGTTTCCAGTTTCCATGTGCTATGCAACTCATGTAAACCATGAGACTATCATCATGATCATCTATGCTGCTTCCTCAGAGCGTTAAGTTCGGAGTATCTAAAAGTTCTTAGCTTACTGCTGATCAATTCTTCCTGGGAGTCAATATAATTGGAAGGATGCTAGAAACATTTATCCCAAGATTTTTTTAAATTAAATATCTTATTTAAAAAAAAATAAAATAATATTAATGTTTAAAAGTCAGGCATCTAAATTGGGAAGTGATTTTTCCAGATTAATAATCTGATTAAAATTTGCAGGTGAAGGACAAACGTAATGCCAAATTAAGAGTTTCTGTTGTTCCTGACTGACTGCGCAGCATAGACAGCATATATAGAAGCAGCACCTACTCTGTTTATTTTCTCCTTGCTCAGGTCATGGTTTTACTCCTGCATTAGTCCACATTGTTCAGACTCAGCTCTCAGTAATGAAGTATTAATTTCTTCCTGCAGTTTTCTGATGTATTTAACAGTTGACTATCAAATGCTTTGGATGGATTAATTTGTTTTTGCTTTACAGAGGGGAAGCAACAGCCAGATTAAATTCAGAAGGTGATTTGGGAGTCTTAATTGCATATACAAAACCATGATGAATTAAAGGATTATCTGTGACAATATAGTTCTGGCACTTGCTACTTTTTCCATTGCTTGGAAAACAATGTTCTGAAAATGTATCTATCTATTTTACACAAGAACTCCTTGGGCTCTTTGTGGTTTTTTGGTTTGGTTTTTTTTGGGTTTTTTTGTTGTTGTTTTTTTTTTATATGCCATTGTCTGCTAAAAACATAGGAGAAATGTAAAATAATTTTCTACTTCTTTAGAAATCAGGCAAATGTCTGTGGGAGCTATTTATCTGTTTAACAGCGTACTACATCAGAAGTGGTCATAGAATTAAGTGAACTCTTCTAATTGTATTAGCCTTTGTCACAGTTTGCAGATGAGGAATTTCATTGCATTTTTAAATGGTGTGACATATCTTTGTGCTCACTTTTAATTACATGTAGATGAGCTCTTTCCACATAACTGTGAAATCAGGAAGTAGTACATAATGCTGTAGTATTAATTCACTAAAGAGGCGGACTGCTTTTGAATACTGTTGCCACGTGCTCAATTAATATAGAAGGGTTGTAAACACAGAGAGTAACCATGAAATGGAAGGCATATAAATGTGTCAGGTTTTGAGATCTTCATTGTGAGAACATTGTGCTGCTGCTTCAAATTGCAGTAAAAATCTCTGCAATTAAGTCATGACATGCTTTTCTGGTAAGGAAGTATTCCAAATTATGTTAGAAGAATATGATTCCCCTACAGAATCACATCATTTTTGGAGCCCAATACTGAGATCCCAAAGTATCATGCTTGAATTGCAGGCTGTTAATTTCATTTTAACGAGAAAATCACCTTAATGTCCAGGTCCAGTTTTAATGACAAGGAACCTTCAAAGCTTTCATTCATTTAGTTTTACTTATTCAGTAGTCAAATGCATTTAGTTTTAAAGCTTATTAATGCATTATCATCTAGGGACAGCAATAGCAATCAGTTAAAAGTCTTCTGTATATATTAAAAACATTTGCTCATTCAGATTGTTTAGTGGTTTTATTAAAATCTATTTTAAACTGATTAATAGGAATTTATGTATGAATTTGTTCATGTGAATGTAGATAACATTTAATGAAAGTAAAGCTCCCAAACATTTAACTTAGATAAGGAGTCACTTAATGAGCTTCTTATAAAACCCAAGCTGCTTAGCATAAATAATCACATTATGTTTTATTGCACTTTTGCGTAGTTAAGGAAGCAACTCAAGAAATGATTAATTTGTGTTCTTAACTTTAATTTCTTTGCAAAGTAAATATTTTCACATTTTAAAAAAAATCAGTATTTTCTTACATTGACTGTTGCAATTATTTTTCATAATACAGTCACAAACCCCAACCAGTCTTCTATCTTGGCCTTTAAAATAAATGTCTTCAATAGATAAATGCAGGTAACTGCATTAGAAGAATGGATGTTATGAAAAAAAAAAGGATCAGTCTCATCCATTTAGAGAAGCTGTGCCTGTACCTGGAACACAAAAATAAGAAATCTGCCCAAGTAATTTTCTCTTATGGGTACATGATACATTAATAGCCAGCTTAAAACATCTGAAAGACATCCACCTCCTACAGAAAACCGTGCTCATGATAGCTGAAGGTGTTTCTTGATTGCATTCTCCTACTTGTAGCAGCTTCACATTTCATAGTGGCATCTTATGTAAACTGCAAAGCTTAAGGCAAATTCTTCCCTAGAGATTTCACGGAGTTACAGAATGGTGTCTGAGTTTGGAAGGCACTCCTGGAGATCATCCAGTCCAACCCCCCTGCCCAAAGTAGGGCCAACTAGGGAGTAAATTGCTCAAGACCGTGCTCTGTTGTGTTTTTTAGCATCTCAGAGGATGAAGTCTCCAAATCTCTGTGGACACCTGTTCCAGTGTTTGATCGTGCTCATAGTAAAAATATTTTCTTGTGTTTAGAGGGATTTCTGTATTTCAGTTTGTGCCCCTTGCCTCTTGCTCTTTCAGTAGACATCACTGAGAAGAGTCTGTCTCTGTTTTCTTTGGTCCCCCCAACTGATATAAATGCAGTAATGAGATGCCCCTGAACATTTTATTCTTGAGGATAAACAGTCCAGCTCTCTTTGCCTTTCCTCATGTATCAGATGCTCAAATCCTTTTAACATCTTCATGATCCTTCACTGGATCTGCTTTGGTGTGTTGACATCCAAAAGAAGCACCTAGAAGGCTTGCCATTGTCTATGGTTTATGCCAGAATCAACCAATATTGTACAGGCATTTTCATCTCCTCATTTTCAACCATTTGAGTCTGAAGTATCTTATTATTACTGAATTTCTAAAAGTTTAGGTTTTGTTGCGTGTGATGCTTTCAGAAGGCACAAGTTACCAAACCCAACTTTAAATCTTCATAAGCAATATTATTTTGTTATTATTATTTAAAAGATTAGTGGTTTTAAAGAATAGCTCAAAATCAACATATGTCAATGAAGCATTTAGTTTATATAGTGTAATTTATAACTGTGTTATTATAGATTCATACCTCTGTAGGTACTGACTTGAGCTGTAAGTGCCACTGCTATTTTAACTCACTGTCTTCTACCAGAGATAGTGAAAGAGTGAAATAGACTGATATAATGGGAAATAACAAATGCATTAAAAACTGTGATAACAAAAATCCTACATTGTCAAGTAGTTGTAATTGACCTGTGATGCCTTTTCTGTCACTAAATATTCTTGCTTTGTCCAATGTTTCTTTTACTTAAATTATTCAGTAGTTGAAGGCTTACCTCTAGTGAATTAAACTCCAAATCCCCAAATATTAATTTATGACAAGGATCATCAACTTTAGCTCAATTTAATTTCAAATCCCAAAGTGTGCATTGAAATTTCAATGAATATTTCTAGTGCTAATTACTCAATTTCTATATTTATAAGGGAACTGGCACCTCATAAATATCACATTGTGCTATTATCTCCATATGTGCCTGTTCTCTCTAAATATAGAAAACCAGCAATTAGCACTAGAAATATTCATTAAAGTTTGAAGGTAGATAAATAACAAGTAGGAATGCCATTTATTTATTATAATTTACAAAGCAAAGAACCTCTAACTGCTTCTCATTTGATTAATGTGCCCCATACCACCAGTTACGCTAAATACGTAATCTGACTGAACTACCACTAGATAAAATTCTTACTAGTTAGTAGGACAATATGCTAAATAGCTTGTCAATTTTGGCATGGTACAATACCTTGTTAAGTTTTGATTAGCATCACCTTTTTTTCCCCCCACATCTAAGACTGTTGGGTTTTGTTTTGGTTTTTTTTTTCAAATAGAAAACAAAACCACAAAGTGCACCAGGGGTATACTTTATGTCAGGTATGTTATTGCTTCCTTTTTTTTTTTTTTTTTTTGAGAAGCTGTCCATTAAATCATCAAGTCAGTGAGCCACCTCTACGGAGAGCTGAGTGAGACTGAAAGGTACAAAACTGAGAAAATTGGTTTCATTATACAACATAAACCCTCCAAAACAAATTTAATGGTAATTTCTGTACCATGGACATCTAGCTAGTTTCTTTTTGCATATAATAACTATTGCTCATTTGGTGCTGTACTGCTTGCTATGTAGTGCAGATATGAAATTTTTTCAGTACCTGTTCAGCTATCAGTCTGAAGTATAAAGATACTTGAGTACAAAGCTGTAATTTTCTCTAACAGTATTCATGTCTCCCTTTGCACCAAAGCTCAGGGCAGGTGAAAAGTCAAACTAGCATGTATAAAATAGCCTGTAAGCAAGGGAATCTTAGGGTTAATAAGCTACCTTTCCTACTCTTTACCTTTTCCTTGATAGTGCTTTGATTAATGACTTGGATGTCTTTCCACATAGCCTCAAGTATTAGTGATACATTTGAAATGTAAAATTATTCTTCTCTAAGCAATTAATTTTCCTTTAAGCATACACTCAATGGAAAAATTTAAAAAGAAATGTTGATTTTATCTGTTCTTAGAAATTAATTATTTTTTATGAAAATAAGGATAAAGAAATATTTAGGATATCCTATTGTAATCTCAGATTATTTTCATACCAATTTAGGGTTTTTTTCTTTTTGCCAGTGTTAGGGCTTAACATGCAGATAGTGTCATGTTTCTGAGGAAATCATTCCAATTTAGTTGAGTTTCACATGTCATATAAGACAGTATATTTAAGTTGTATATAGCTGCTTTATTTACACTAGACCTAATATTTTTTTTTCTGTGTGTGTGTAAAATGCTTGTATGTGTTGTAAAATTACTATAACAGGTACCACGTATGAAAGGTTGTGAATTTTCATCTTTAAAAATAAATAATAATCTTTTAGGAATAAGAAGATCTTCCAGATAATATGTTTATCTGTGCTGAACACAAATGATACTTATGGCTGGAAATGTAGAAAAAAAAAAAGTTACCCATTGATTATTATAACAAACTTCTTTACCCAAATAAGCTTGATTGCAAATGTCTGTAATGGTAAAACAGACTAAAGATTTGGAAGAATGGGAATTGACCGAAGTGCTTTTGTGATAGGGGATACCATTGTGTGAAATCTTTGGCTACATTAGTCTTAGTTTTTTAGGCAACACTGTCTGCCATCTTATACTAGGAAAATTTCTGATATGTTACTGAATATTTTGTTGTCTCTCATTCTGTGCAAGAATCCATTTTAGGACTTTGAGAATTCCTTTGAGAATGTAATTTACTGTAAAACTGTAGTAAAGCAACATCAGCACTCACTCTGTGATTTTATCCAGCTAATTCATGTGTAAAACAATATGGAAAATGAGGGCATATTTTCATGACTCATTAATGATCTGAGGTACCTAACTCTGCCTCCAGGTTTTGACAGAAACAGATAGGCTGTCTATCTCCCAATTTGGGAGGCAGTCAGTGTGTTCCAAAGACCACACAAGGAACCTTGATGGCACAGAGGCATTCACCAAAGGGGAATCTATGACTGCCACTTATTACATAGGAAGTAAGAGAAATGACTTGCCAATAGCAAAGAACACAACACCTGAGACCAGAGACCGGAAGCCCAAAGGGAATAGAGATCAGGGTGGTTTGAATAGGCCACAGCAGCAGCTGAATCTTAATTTTTATAAATGGTTAAAAATAATACCAGCTTTGCTACAGATGTCTCTGTTAAATTTACCTGCATTTTGTTTGTAATTGTCTTTTGCTTTCTGAAGTGCTGCTTTATGGCACGTATCTGACAAAGCATAATACTTGCATAAAGCAAATATTTCCATACAATGATTTAATTTCTATGACTTCTCAACCTTGCTCATACATGCTTAATATTCTCAACAGATATTCTTACCTCAGATTCTGAGAACGTGTAATGCACTTAGCATTTTAAAGTAGGATAAACAGAAAAACGTATAAAATGGAGGAAATTTAAGCACTTCATACCAGATTGTGAAGCTAATCATATTAAAGCAAGTAGTGACAATAAAGAAAGTTTTTCTGGCTGAACAAAGAGTAGAGTCTACTCCAAAGGAATTGGTATACTGGATGTGCTTTCAGAAGCTTTGGTGCATGTAATGACGTATGGATCCCTAATGTACTACAGCACTGTCCTTAAAATAAGGATAAACCTTGATATAACTTAACATTACAACTTGAAAGGGAGTAAATACTTAGAAGCATTGTATAACTTTCACCCTTACATGTACTTCATACTATTGGCATTAGAGCATTTTATTGTGCATCAGATAAGACTGCCCCTTGACTTTGCTTCAAATGTATTGTCTTTTTTTAATGCGCTACTGAAGGTGAATAGATGTCAAGAATGATACATTAGCTAATGTCTAAATGTATTCATATCAAGAAATTGAAGGGCAGTTAGTAAAATACAGCTGGACGGCAGGAAAATAAATGACAGAGTTCTCAAAGTGTCACTTAGAATTTCATGGTTGTCAGTCATCAGAATAAATTCCAGTGTGCCTATAATGGGGAGTCTAATTATATCCATAAGAGGAAAGCTGGTTTCCTGTTTTGGCTCTTAAATTAAAAAAAAAAAAATAAAAAAATTATTCAGTATTAACTCTTCTTATAACATTTTTTTATGTATAGGAGTCATCTGTACTAAGCTTATCATAACTGAGTACTTTAAGTATGAATGTGCATATCTGAAATACTGCTTCAAGTCCATTATATAGTTTAAATATTATTAACTGTATTAACCGTATTAACATATTAACCGTACTCTGGGCTGCATCAGGAGAAGCGTGGCCAGCAGGTCGAGGGAGGTGATTCTGCCCCTCTACTCTGCCTTGGTGAGACCTCACCTGGAGTACTGCGTCCAGCTCTGGAGCCCTCAGCCCAAGAAGAACATGGAACTGTTGGAGCGGGTCCAGAGGAGGGCCACAAAAAAGATCCCAGGGCTGGAGCACCTCTCCTATGAGGACAGGCTGAGAGAGTTGGGCTTGTTCAGCCTGGAGAAGAGAAGGCTGCGGGGAGACCTGATTACGGCCTTTCAGTATCTAAAGGGGGCCTATAGGAAAGATGGGGAAAATCTTTTTAGTAGGCCCAGCTGTGACACAGGACAAGGGGTAATGGTTTTAAACTAAACCAGGGTAGGTTTAGACTAGATATAAGGAAGAAATTCTTTATAATGAGGGTGGTAAAACACTGGAACGGGTTGCCCAGAGAGGTAGCGGAGGCCCCATCTCTGGAAACATTCAAGGCTGGGTTGGATGGGGCTCTGAGCAACCTGATCTAGTTAGCAGTGTCCCTGCTCACTGCAGGTGTGTTGGACTAGATGACCTCTAGGGGTCCCTTCCAACCCAAAACATTCTATGATTCTATGATTCTATGATTCTATGATTAATTGGTGTATGCTCCTGTATGCATGATGAATTAGGCTTATTTAGTCAAGATTCTGCAAGAAGATTGAATTAAATATTTTCATTTTCAGTCTCTTACCAATAAGTGTGGCTATATTATTACTGGCAGTTACCAGATATTACTAAACTCCCTGACCACACAGACTAAACTATTTTTAGGGCCGGGGTCTTTGGAAGTTTCCTCCAGTGCAAAAACTTGACAACACTGCCTATTTCAGGGCTGTAAGAACCTGCAAATTCAGCTGTCAATGCTTCACTACACAACAATACTCCCACAGGTATTGTTGGTGAGGTGAGATGCGATGCAGCAGTAAGCCATTAATGTGCTCTTGTGATCCGTGATCAAGCTGCTGGTGTCATGTTAGGATGGCCAGGTGTTTCTTGTGCCACTGGTCCTACCCCTATAGGTAGCTTCTGCCTATACTTATCCTTCAAGCAGAGAGGTCATTCAAGTGACTACTTCACTGGGTTGTGGCTGCTAGGTTATTTCTCCTTCTCAGTCCCCTCATGAGTCAGTTCCTCCACAGACAGGTATCAGTCATGATGGATCTGCACAGCATTGGCCAGGAGGACGCATACTGTCCCTTCTCAGGCTTTCTGTGGGAGAAGTGGCAGGTGGTACCAAGACCTGCACTGCTCCTTTTCTGTTTTCTGTCATGTTCTGTAGAGAAAGCAGGAAATAAAATGGGCACTCCTAGCATTAATGCTTACACGATCTATGGGGAACTGTGGAAGGCTTGAAGGTAGGTAGGTAGGTAGGTGTTTGGTGTATGTTATTTAACAGTACACTCTGATCTCACTTCAGGAACAAGTGACTTCCAGATTTCTTCACTGACATCCTCTCAGCAGTATTGTCAGGTCAGAAATGGAGAGGCTTCCTTAATCTAAGACTCGTCTGACTGTGACACTGTTTTTCTATGTACTAATTCCCATGTGTTAATTTTAGTAGGTGTTGACAACTTTGTGGTGGTATGAATTTTTTAAGAACATGTCAAGATATGTTCATTATAAGTTGTCTAGTCCCGGGGTGGTAAAGTAATTTGGGGCCTATCTCTGACTGGCAATGAAACAGTATCATAAACAAGGAGGTGGTATAACATTTTGTGGCATAGTGTTTTTTGTAGAAGGATTTAACTGTGAGTGCAAAGGAAGAGAAAGATGTTGTGCCAGGGAATGCTGAAAAATTTATCACAAGGCCAGTATTGCTTCAGGAAAACTTCTGTGCTTATTTCAGCTACCTGAAGGGGGTGCTGTGGAAAGGCACAGTCTTGACAAGTACTGAGACCCTGAACTGCCAGGTTAACCTTTTACTAGTTGTGGAAAAATCAAATGTACTGTAAACAGACACAACTGAGCTAATGTTCTTAGAGGACAATGTTGATAAAGATATTTAGGCCTATACAAAATTTGTATAATTCTATTTTGAATTCTATAGAGTTTTTCTAGCACAACAATTTATAACAGGAAGTTCTTCAGCAATATTAATTTAGAACTCTTGAAAAAATATTTTAAGCCTTAATTAGAGCCTTGAAAAATGACATCTTTAACTTAAATATGCTTAGCTTTCATCTTCCTGCAGAAACGTTCAGCTCTGAAGTAATTTGGTTGATTTACAGTGCACATTTTAATAGCAAACCTATTATCATGTCAATCAGGACTTCCCATGTTTTCTTTTCTTTTTAGCAAATAAAATACTCCAAATTAGGTCTATTTAAAATATTGGCAATAAAAGGCTTGATAAAAACTCGAACAACTGCAGCTAGCACTAAAAGGCTTATCTTAAAGTTTTCCAAAGTTATTGCTCAAAAAAACTTAACTACTTCACCTGAGCACTTCTGAGATTGTATGGAATACAGTGTGGAACTATTTCTTCCCTGTAAAATTAAAAGACAAAACAAGACAAAACAGCGATATTTTTACTTCATTGACATTAGAGTCAATACTCATCCCCAGTTGTGGAGTTTTTTATACTATCTTGTCAAAGTAAGTGTATAAATATTACTGATTTTATCAGACAGTCTGATAAAATGCAGAAAATTGCACTACTGCACTATTGGTAGTAGCACCTTTTATCAAGATTTTTTCAGTATTTTGTACGACAAACTTTACATGGTACACCCAAGGTAAATGCACGTCTGCCTTTCTGAGGTATGAAAAGGCACAGAGGTGTGCCTCAGCATGACTCATTAGAGGATCATGTCCTAGTCAGTTGTTGAACTTGATTTTGAAAGACAGTGGACAGTCTAACCTGGGTCTAACCAAGAATTCAGTCAGATGACTAAGACAATAGATTTGTTCATTTTTCAAATGTATATTTACATTCTGTGCTGCTTTGGGTCCCAGCAACTGGAAAACTCTCAAAACTTTACAGTAGCTAACCCTTTAATGTTCTGTCCTCAAGGTAACACTTCGTTGCCAATTTTATTTGATTTTTAAATACAATATACACCGCGTGTTTTTGAAACACTGCTTTTATATTCAAGTGGGGAAAAATATATGTTAAAAGTTAATGGGCGTCTTGGATATGCTTTTAAATCTTAATTTTCCTCATCTGTGCCCCTTGGGCTCACCATGACTTTGGCAAACATAGTGCTGTTTTGCATTTTGCTTTGTTGCTACAGTGAACTTTAAGGAGAATGTGTGGCTGACTGGAGAATGCAAAATGGTACATGCCAGTTCACTGCAGATGCAAAACATTTTACAAAATGTAAACTCAGACATTATGATTTGATCTTATTTTCTAATTGCAAGGAGCAATTTTAGTGGAAGCAAAATGAACTCCAGCTGGCTTAAAGAAAAAAAATAATATATAGTAAGGTTTAATATAAACACATGCTTAATTCTGCTCACACAGATGACCATTCTAACGTTTTTATCACTGACAGTGGTCAGTGGTAGATGCCTAAGGAAAGAAGAGACAGGGCAATTGCATAGTAATAGTCTCCTAGGTCCCAGTTGTGCAGATGCAAGCACTTTCTAACTTAAGAACTTCCTGAGGTCATATCCCTGTTGCTGTTTTAATATCATTAGTAATTTTCTTTCCCTCACTGAATGTATCTAATTGTTTGGGTTAAAACTCCCAATGATTTCAAAAGGTTATGGCTCAAAGGCATGGTCAGATAATTTACATAATAAGCACATATACTTGCTTTGTCTAAGCATGTCAACCTAAGAGTTTTCCTGGATTATTAGGGACAAAGTTAGATTTAAAAACACAAAAAAAAATATCTAATTTTATCAAAATAAAGCCAACTCATTTTTTCAAAACTGTAATTTAGAGCTAAGAATTAAACAGCCAGCACATAATATGCTTGCTATAATTTGAATTTCTTTTACCTAACAAGACTTTTTTGGGGGGGAAGAGAAACTTAGTTATTCTTTCCTATATAGTCTCAGTGGAATCCAGAGCAAAATGGAAATGGGGACATTTAGCTGGAAGATTTTTGCATACAAAATAAATGGCAAAGTTTTAAGGGCACATGCATTTGAATACTATAATCAAAATGTCATTTAATGCAAATTCCAAAAGTAGTATCAACACAGAATTATAAATTTGACAGTGAAGTGCCTTTCATGAATAAATAGTTAAAGAAAGGTTAGGATATTGCTGTCTTTATCATGCTTCTGTTTGCTCTTCAAAGTTCCTGCTATTTCAATTTAGGAAAAAGTAGGTGGTGTTGTAATCCTTTTTTTTTTTTTTTTAGCTATAGACCACCAGTTTCCAGTATTCTACAGATATTCCAAAATATCATTGTGCTGTTGAAAGGGAGAAATAACCATACATGTAAAATATGCAGTCAAGAAATTACACTTAGCCATTAAAAGAATATTCACTCAAATCACTTTAAGTGGGAAGTGAAAGGGGTTTTATTTTTAAGCTTGATAAAGTGTCTATTTTAAGATGGGAGAAGCAAAATTGTCCCATCTTAATTTCGTGGTAATGCATTCACTGAAAAAGGGCAACATTAAAAGATATATTTGTATGTTCCATCTGTGCTGAACTTTCCTCATTGGATAAAAGAAAAAAAATAAGAGAGTCATAGAATCATAGAATCATTTAGGTTGGAAAAGACCTTTGAGATCATCAAGTCCAACCATTAACTGCCAAGTCCACCACTAAACCATATCTCTAAGTACCACATCTACACATATTTTAAATACCCTGCTGTGCCTTTAAGATTTCCTTCTTGAAGAACGTCCAGACTTGCTGGACTCCTTTGCCCTTCAGGACTGCCTCCCAAGGGACTCTGTCAACCAGGCTCCTAAACAGGCCAAAGTCTACCCCCCAGAAGTCCAAGGTAGCAGTTCTGTTAACCACCCTCTTTACTTCTGCAAGAATTGAAAAGTCTATCATTTCACAATCATAGTGCCCCAGGCATCCTTCAACCATCACATCACCCACAAGGCCTTCTCTGTTCACAAACAACAGGTCCAGTGGGGAGCCTTCCCTAGTTGGCTCACTAACCAGGTGTGTCAGGAAGTTATCTTCCACACCCTCCAGGAACCTCCTAGACTGTTTCCTTTCTGCTGTATTGTACTTCCAGCAGACATCTGGTAAGTTGAAGTCCCCCATGAGAACTTATATAAATCATGGTTTCAATTATTTCATGTAGTACATGATTTTTGCAATCTACATGACACAATGCGTACAAGAACAATGAGTGGAAGTAAATAAACAGAAACAATGGCAACATAAATTGTAAGGTTTTGCATGGGCAAATCATGATAGTGTGTAATGTGAATGAGACTTACAAATGAGCAGTATCCATAAATTAAGGAATGTTAGGAAATTAATTTTACTGTACATATGCTGAAAAAAAAATACTTAGTATTCTATAATGTGAAATGTGCTTAAAAATACCTTTAAAGTTGACCTTAACTGAAGTCAAAGACTAATCTCACTAAATTTTGAATTCGTTCTTAACCATTGACAGTATAGTTATATAAAAGAAAACCAAGCCAAATTATCAGAACTTCCACAGGTGTTTTTAACTAACCACTTTTTGAGCTGCTTTGTTAAATGTCCTCATTAAAATATATGTGGCTCTTTTTGACATTTTTCAGCTATCACTCTGTAGTTTTTATACTCTGTACATTTTTTTCTTTTTTTGTTCCACTGCACTCCCTTTAAATTCTTTCAAGCATATGATACTTTTTCTATTATACTTCAAAGAAGACAATCTTTGAATGGCCACCACCCAGGACAAATTAAGGTCATAGCAAACTTCCCATTTATTATTGTGAGTCTTGCATCACAATGAACGAGTCTCAAAATTTCAAGTTCAGGTTTTATTGTTGGCTTTGGGAACGTGCTCCTTCCATCATAACTTTATGATGATGTTTTTGTGTGTGTACATGTGTCTCTAACCATTTAATATTGAACAGTATTTGCTTCATACTAGTTAATATGATTCTTCTGTGTTGTCATCTGTTTCTAAGAGAACATGTCCTGAGTGGTTCTGCTTCCACCCAGAAATAAATATTTCAGAAAGTCAGAATGTACTGGGTTTTACAAGAACCATGCTTGTATTTTTTTACTGGCAAGTCATTGCTTGTCTGTTAATACGATGATGCAGTCTACTTTTATATCTTGGTGTATACATTTGTCTTGCAAAAGATCTGATATGTGGTGGTTGAATCAGTACTTTTTCTGGTCAAACTAGGAATATTAACACCCAAATATGCATGGCTGCAGGCCCAGCAATGCTTTAATTTCTGTTCTTTTTAACATTCCATAGCAAAATTTTTCAAATAAAGGTATGGGAAAATGAAAGAAGTATTTGAGGGTGCTACCTTGACTTCAGCAAGGCTTTTGACACTGTCTCCCATAACATTCTCACAGGGAAGCTCAAGAAGTATGGGTTGGATGAGTGGACAGTGAGGTGGATTGGGAACTGGCTGAATGACAGGGCTCAGAGGGTTCTGATTGGTGGGGCAGAGTCCAGTTGGAGGGCGGTAGCTAGTGGAGTTCCCCAGGGCTCAGTACTCGACCCAGTCTTGTTCAACTTGTTCATCAATGACCTGGACGAGGGGACAGAGTGTACCCTCAGCAAGTTCGCTGATGACACAAAACTGGGAGGAGTGGCTGATACGCCAGAGGGCTGCGCTGCCATTCAACGGGACCTGGACAGGCTGGAGAGTTCGGCGGAGAGGAACCTGATGAAGTTCAACAAGGGCAAGTGTCGAGTGCTGCACCTGGGGAGGTTGAACCCCATGCACCACCAGTACAGGCTGGGGGATGACCTGCTGGAAAGCAGCTCTGCCAAGAGGGACCTGGGAGTCCTGGTGGACAACAAGCTGACCATGAGCCAGCAGTGTGCCCTTGTTTCCAAGAAGGCCAACGGCATCCTGGGGTGCATTAAGAGGAGTGTGGCCAGCAGGTTGAGGGAGGTTCTCCTCCCCCTCTACTCTGCCCTGGTGAGACCCCACATGGAGTACTGTGTCCAGTTCTGAGCTCTCCAGTTCAAGAAAGATGAGGAACTCCTAGAAAGAGTCCAGAGGAGAGCAACTAGGATGATAAAGGGACTGGAACATTTCCCCTATGAGGAAAGGCTGAGAGAGTTGGGCTTGTTCAGCCTGGAGAAGAGAAGACTGAGAGGATCTCATCAACACATACAAATATCTTAAGGGCAGAAATAACGAGGACGGAACCAGTCTCTTTGCAGTGGTGTCCAGCGACAGGACAAGGGGCAATGGATACAAACTGAAGCATAAGAGGTTTCATTTGAATATGAGGAAGAACTTCTTTACTTTGAGGGTGACGGAGCACTGGAACAGGCTGCCCAGGGGGGTTGTAGAGTCTCCTTCTCTGGAGATATTCAAAGCCCGCCTGGATGAAGTCCTGTGCAACCTGCTCTAGGAGAACCTGCTTTAGCAGGAGGGTTGGACTAGATGATCTCACAGGGTCCCTTCCAACCCTTGCAATTCTGTGATTCTGTGATGTCTCTAAAAGAGCATAAAACTAATTATTGAGGCAATCTTGGTGTTGGAGGCATAGAAAGCCAGAATGAAGGTGAATATCAAGGTTCTGTCAGTCCTGGCAATCAAGAAGTTTGTAAATGATGCTAATATCATAATTAAGTGCCATACAATGGAGACTTTGGTGTCTTTCAGATTAATTGGTAAGTGCTTGAAAATGGTGAGGAAAATGAATTTTCATGAATTCTATAGTAGTCTATGTCTTAGAACAAGCTCAGGCAGCTCAGAAATACAATGTGCAGTAAAGCTAACAACAAGGGCCAACTAACTTGAGTGATCTTCCTATCACACTATAAAGCACAGTCAGTGTCAGAGACTGAGGTAAACAGTGAAAGAAACAACATTTAACAACTTGTCCTTTCTCCCTTCTTCTCCATAAAGACCAAGAAAACAGAAGGCCTTATGATTCTAGGAGGAAAGGTAGAATAACTGACAAAATACTTTTGACAGAATGTAAAAAATGAAGTGAATATTTTCAAAATAATTTTACATATTTCTGTAGATCACATTATGTAAGAAATACCCAGAGCTCTTCCTTTACAAAACTAAAACCCAGTTAAATATATATAATCTAATAGTTATTTTGATATAATTCAAGTTGGAAAAAAAAAAAAATAAAATTATTATATATTTTATAATGTGTCCCAAGAGTTTTAACCTTTCTCATATTAAAAAGAAACAAAAAACCTGAAAAGTGAGAATTATGTTGCCCCTCCTTTTGTAAGTGTAGCCTGCTCTTGGCTCCTCTATTTAAATATTACAAGCCACACTTCTGTTTGAAGATGAATGTGGTATCTGTAGTTACTGAATGACATTACATTAATCAGAAGATAAAAAGCAGTGTTTTTCCACCAATGACATATATTTCTCTGGAGACAAGATACAGGAAATATACTTTGACAGTGATGAGAATATGGAATTTACCTTTATCATAACACATATTCAGCTTGGCGACTCAGTTCTCATCTTGCCATATTCTTATCTTGTTTTGCTTTTGTTGAACACTCTCAACTCCTCCAGCTTGCAAGGGAATGTGATTTTACTTTCGTGCAGCTAGACAGAGCACACAGGTGCCATACAACCAGCAAAATATAGTTTAGATATTCCCAGAGCAAGTGTGATGAATGGAGGGCTAAGAGAATCCTGAAGTTCTATGGTAGATGTTTTAAGAATTCATGCTCATTAAAACTTGGTCTAACACAAAAATGTTGGTCTTTCTTCATGCTTTAGCAAAACTTTGATATCAGAATGCTCTGCTAAGGATTCATCATGAGATTTTTGGGTTTTTTTCTAAAGTTGCATAGTTCAGCTTATTTAAAAAGTAGAAATTGCCTGTGCAGCTTACACCAATATCTTCAGTCTTTGAAAAATTGAATATAATTTATGGTAGAGGAGATGATAATTCTTACAAAAATAATCATTGCTATTGAGTATTTATGATAAACTATTTTCAATATAGTCACCAAGGAATCACAGCTGTAGATTGAGGCTGTACTGCAGTAGTCACTGTGAACAAAACCTAGAGTAAGAGGAGTCAAATTAGAGATAAAGTGGTACATACAACTGAATTTACAGCATGAGCCCTTTTAATGTTCATCTAGACTGATATCCTTATCCCACTATAGATGATGGTAAAACTCTCTCTGATGTAATTGAGTAATCGATCTTTGCTTACAGGTCAGTTAACTTCATTACTCATGGCAGAGTATTTGATTCAATTAGACATGTCAAAGAGTTTAATCATGGCAAGTGTATGTATCTTGGGATTTGGGGGACCAGTCTCTACATCAGGCCCACTATGTACCTCTCTCTTAGCATACAGAGTTTTTAAAAAGACTGTAACATACAATTAAAATGAACAGCTTTTCTTATTGAAAGAGATTGAAAGTAAATTTTTTCTATTATCCTATTGAAGAGCATGTCTGGTTACCGTGCTTTTCTTCCTAGGTTTTCTGAAAAAGAAAAAAATCTCCCTAAAAGTTAGCAAATAGCTTCAAATTACAGAAGGGAGAAGTGATTGGAATGATCTATCCACCATCTATGGTCAGGATTTGCAGGTACTCTGTTGATGAGTTTGGAACCATAGAAGCACTAGAAGACATAAAAAATAAGAGAAATGTAATGTTGGTATAGTAGAGTAAGGGATGTTCAAAGACATGTTTAGAAATTCTACCTCAGTATGCTTTTGTAATTTTTCTTTTCCTGGTGGAGAATTTTCAAAAGAACCCAAACAATTTAATCACTTAGCTACAACTGACATATAACAAAACATGAGAATCTTGCTTACCAAGGTTGCTTTAAAATATCTTCCCTACTAATTTTAGCTGGTAGTGTTTAATGGCCTTTTCTTGATGCTTGTACATTGCTGGCTTACTTTAGTGTTTTTGAACTCTGGAATTTTCCTTTCATTAGTTAACACACAGTTTTCTGTGTGTAGATTTTAAAGATCAATACCAGTAATACCTTGCCTTGAAGCCTGATTTGAAGATGATGGAGCCCCCATTCAAGTTATAGACAAATATAACCTGTGCCATCTTTCCAGATCACTTATAGCCTAGTTGCTGTTGACAGCATTTGCCCAAAGATATCAGAATGACGGTCAGAATCTTATATAATTAATACATCTGGTTTCATTCTACTTTTTAAATTGCATGGGGTAGTACAGTTTTTCAGATTTTACTGGATAGTTATTAGTAGCTGTCCTGGGTTTGGCTGGAACAGAGTTAATTTTTTTCCTAGTAGCTGGCACAGTGCTGTGGTTTGGATTTAGTACAGAAGAGTGTTGGTAACTCACTGATGTTTTAGTTGTTGCTGAGCAGGGCTTACACCAGCCAAGGACTTTTCAGCTTCCCCTGCTCTGCCAGGTGTACAGGAAGCTGGGAGGGGGCACAGCCAGGACAGCTGACCCCCACTAGCCAAAGGGATATTCCAGGCCATCTGACGTCATGCTCAGAGGGAGTTAGCTGGGGGGAGAGGGATCACTGCTCAGGACGGGCTAGGCGTCGATCAGTAGATGGTGAGCAATTGCACTGTGCATCACTTTTGTATATTCTGTATATTCTCTTACTATTTTATTATTATTATTGTTGTTGTTGTTGATGTTGTTTTTGTTATTCTTTTCCTCTGCTATTTTATTAAACTATCTTTATCTCAACCCACAGGTTTCACTTTTTTCTGATTCTCTCTCTCATCCCACTGGAGGGGGAGGGAGGGGAGTGAGTGAGCAACTGTGTGGTGTTCAGCTGCCTGCCAGGTTAAGCCATGACAGTAGCAGATCTTGGCTTTTAAAAGTAATGATTCTCTGTTTATTGACAAAATAAAAGTGATCAATAATAAAACATAGTCAATATTCCACCTCAAGACACAACTTAGAAACTTGTGAAAAATGCAACAGAATGTAAGAAAATGTGATAGTTGTACTGTGTGTTCATATATATGTTTCACAAAAAAAAATTGGCTGAAGGGAAGTAATTACAATGTATCTGTGGAGAGTGAATCAATGTCAACCTGTCACTCCAACTAGGCAAGACCGCTCTGCTTTAAAGTACTAGAAGTCCACAAAATCAAAGGAATCAAAACGTGTCTGTGTTTTATCACATTATGGGACATTGACTGGTAAAACCATAACTGATTAATTCAGTATTTCTATGTTGAAAATAAACCAATAATTACTAACTTTACATTTCTTGACCCTCATACCTGACACACAACAACTCTTCATCACTGGGATATTCAAACCCAGTACATGATGGAATTAATGTGAACAATAAAATTGTTGAATTTAAATCTATAGGTGTTACTCAGCTTGAAACTCATCAATATATTTTCAGCTGAAATAATAAATGAGATAGACTCATTTATTTTATCAAAGTTAGAAAATATATTTATGTATATGCTGCAGGAGAAGGAAGACAAGTATAAAGAAGTCCTGTTTCCCCTTGGCTCGGAGACAAGTGTATATTCAGTGACTTCTCACAAACTGTATATAAAGATCATGGCAGCACCAGGAATGTGAATGCATTTCTTAGCTCACAGCATGGTTCAAGCTGCATCCCATCAAACTTACTGACCTAAATCTAAGTGAGACAATAAACAAAACACAAACCTAAACCACACACCAGCTAAAACCCAAGGAACATGTAAAATAAATCTGACTGCAGATGTTAAATTTCAAGTCTGTTTCAATAATTAATATTAATTAACAGATTAACTATGCTTTAATTCCAGATGGAACATGCTAAGCCTATTTAGGACACTTAATTTAATGTGCTTACCTAATTGAATCACTATACCAGTGCTGCTACAGGGCCAGTCTCCAAGTGAAAGGAATTCAGACATGGAGAACTGAGTAAGAGTGCTTTATGCATACAGGCAAAATTTAATAGCAGGATTTGAGGATTTGTTCAAAGCTCAATGTGCTTTCATGCTCAACATCCTTACCTTAGAGTTGGCAGATCCTGGTTCCATTCTTCCAGAGGTACCTTAATAACTGCATCACACATTTCTATTGAGCCATGTAATTGATATTTGAAGAAGTCTTTGAGTCCTTCTCAACTTTCCCTGAGGGGTGGGAAATATTTTTGTATAAAACATTTAAAGACTCTCCAGGATGAAGGTTATGGCATTCACATAAAGGTAGGATGCCTGAATTTAGTGGAAGATCATGAAAACCAAAGCAAAACCAAAAGATTTCTACCCCATCTTCACAAGCACATATACTAGAGTACACCATGGTCTGACAGTTGAGGAGCTGCCCTACAGGGGGTGCATGTGTGTTCAAATCTTCTCAGGTGGAAACCAGTCTCCCACATTCTTGGCAAACACAGTAAATAGTAGTCATAAAAGGAAACAAAGCCATCCTAGAAAACTTGGAGAAGGATTTTGATAAGAAATTAATTATTTTATTTGTATTTTATAAAACCTATATTATTTCATTTCAATTTTATGCACTTAACTTGATTGGTTAATGCAGGAAATGTAAAAGGTATTACTTGCACAGGGTCTGTTTTTCAAGAGCAATGGCAAAATAATTCAGCTTGGTAGAAGTCATTGGACCGCCACCCCTCCCCCAGCTAGAAGTTTTCAGCTGGCATATTATTTTTTTCACATGTTTATTGTCGGAGTGGGAGTTTGGATAATAAACGTTTCACAATACCTACTACAATAATGATAATTATTAGTCCTACAGCCAAAAGCATTAACAAACGTAAACCTTCCTTATAGAGATCTTTCACCCATACTGTTAGTCCCCATTGTTCAAACTACTTGTCCCAGGGACTTGTATCTTGTTGTATTTTGTCTAAGTTCTTCTTCATCAAGGCAATTGACTGATGGATTGACTTACTATGATCGCTTAGGTTAAAACAGCACATGCCATCAAAATCTTCACATCCATGGCCTTGTGCCAATAGTAGAAAATCAATCATGGCACGATTTTGTAACAGAGCATGCCATAGACTTTTTTGATCTAACAATAATTTTCCCAAAATCTCCGTCGTTATATTACTTTGTTTCTCTGACCAACAGGCAAGATGTGCTAGATTCTTTAAGGCATTACCAGCAGCAGCACCCGGTACAAAAACAGCTAAAGCAACACGAGCAGCTACAGATAAAAGTTCAACATTGTCATTACAATCAGGGTTTAATAAGGCATATTTTGTTTGACTCTGGCTGACAGACATAATGATATTCCTAAGTTGATTAAGAGATGGTGCAAACATGGTTAGTTTACCTAAATAGCAAGGACCATCAATGACATTTGCAGGTATGCTTATAGAGCAGAGCAGGGTTCACACAGCATAAGCAATAATTTCATAGGTGTAACACACTGTCCATACACTTCTCCTCTAATAGCGATTGGATATATACAGCAAAGCCTCACTCATTGGTTACTTTACCCTACTTGCGGTTACTGCTTCTCTATTCTAGCAACTAAGCATTTCCCCTTTAATAGTGTCCCATACACTGGCTAAGCATTTCCCCTTTAAGAGCATTCCAACCCTACCAGAACCTGATGTCCTTGTTCTGCTAGGAATGTACCCACAATCCTCTTTCTGTGTTTTTGTGCTAACCAAACTCCAGGAATAGCCCTCTTTATCATATCAGTCACACACCTGGATTGTCCACATAGCTCCACAACACGTTGTGGCCCTGTTGTTCAAGAAATCCTTGTTGTACCTTATTACCTTTCCAGGGGACTTGCTTAGAATTTCTCGGTCCGGGGATCAGAGGTTCTCCCCGAGAATCCCTTGGTGCGGGCTGGAGGTCCCATGATCCCACGGATCTGTCGAGACTCACAAGCGGTGTCCCATCTGGGGGACCATCCTTCTCTTTTTTGGACAATCCAGATCTGTACTAATTCATAGATTTCTCCCTTTGATCTATGACTGATTTTTCCGAACGATCACTGCATGAGGTTTATCAAGCTGGGGTGAAATAGAGCCAATTTCCCCAGGTAGCACGATCCCCCGTGCGGACCTTTAGGGATTCCACTCCAGGCCCGGTCACCGCATATTAAAAATATGCCCGGCGGCAATTTTCGCGCCGGCTGTCCGGTCTGGTTGAGCCTTGAGTAAAGAGCTGTGTAAACATCTCCAGGACGGAGGGTGGAATCCATGGTTGCCCAGTTCTTGTAGTTAGTATTGAGGTCTGTTACTAAGGGCGACTTAAAACTAAAGCACCCAGTTTGTTTCCCAACAGATGAGGCATTAAGACACCCCAGTAGATCTAGCTCTTCTGGGGGGGACATCAGAGTAACATTCAAGTTTTCCGCAATTACTGCTTGTCATCCTCCATCTCGCTGTTGAGGGTTTAGCCCTGGGGCTGTCAGGGTCGCATTAGCTATGGTAAAATTCAAAATAGACTTATTTCCAACATAACCCCAGAGCTCCTCTGGTCTCCACACAGGGGTTCCTATTAGACATGTATGAAATGGATCCCCTGGGGTGGCCAAACTTAGACAAATGGAGCTCTGGCCTGTAATATTGGCTAACGTGACTCAGATGTTAGATCTTGGTGTAATCTTTCTTATTAGCCCGTCTACTTCTACTTCCCCCAGAAGTTGTACCCTCGAGCAGATTAGCCATGCCTATTTCCATGTCATCCTGTTTGTTCTGGTCTTTTTCCTTTCTCAGGTTATGGTCGTTAGGTGTCCGTACCACAGCCGTGTCCACTTGCTTGGCACTCAGAGAGGTCCGGAACCTGTCAAGACACAAGTGTAACCTCGACCATTAATGCCAAATACTTTTTGGAGAGGTATGAGGTGGAAAACAGCCATTCTAATACCGTGCACTGTAGCTTCTGCTCCCTCTGTTGTCCTGAGGCCTGCTTGGCACTTATGGGTAACATACCGACTTCTCCCCCTTTTTCTTTTTGCCAAGCAGGGACTTGTAGTAGCAAGGCAAAAGGCGATTTCTTCAAATTGCAAAGAAGTGCAGATACAGGGATATCTGGCAAAGCTCGATCGAACCCCACACATCCAATACATCTTCATTAACCCCCTTCCCATCCTTTAAAATATTACACAGATATCATTCCCTTAGTCTATGGACCGCCCTTGTAAGATGTCCAGAAATGTCCACAAAATGTCCATTGAGTTAATTTAGTCCATGACTTTGGGCTCCATCTCTTATGCTGGTCACTCAGGGCAGGAGAAGTGGTGTGTTGCATGGAGTAACTGGGCACCAAAGCCAGCTCAGGTCAGGTCACTGCTGCACTTGCACTGCTTCTTGTAAGGCTTGTCCTCCGTTGGTTCAGGTGGTTCTTGCTATAGTAATTCCTAGAACATGCAACTCAAATAATGGGTTACAACAATTTAAAGGTATATTCATTACAATCTCCACCCTTTGTCTCTTTGGACCAGACCTTAGGGTTTAGCATCGCTATGGACTCCTCCTCTTGCTTGGACTTATCCACAGCCTGTCCAGCACAGCAGCGCAGAAACAACAGCGATGCCCTGGCCATCTGCCAGCCCAGGCACATCACCAGGGTGGTTATCAAAATGTTCCCAGGCACAGCACAATGAAATGATAAGCAGTACAGCGGTACAGCAAGCAGCAAAAGCAAAAGCAGCAACTAACGAGCACTGAACTAATGTACAGTAAGGCAAGCAAGCCCCATCGCAAGCACAGGAGCCTGCTGATTAATAGCTAAACAGCAATAACAGCTATAAATTCAATCTAGCACATTCCAATCAAACCTGTCATTATCTCAAACCCTTCGAGTCCCATATCATTGCTGAGAGTATCTTAAAAACTACTTGAACAAAAATCTGACTCCAATTATGTCAACTCCATGTTTTCAGATACACCTTTCATGCCAAACGGGAGTGTCGTGGTAAACACCACGCAGCCACTCGCTCACTCCCCGGTTGAGATAAAGACAGTTTAATAGGTAAAGCAAAAAACCACACACGCAAGCTAAGCAAAGCAAAGCAAGGAATTCATTCACCACTTCCCATGGGCAGGCAGGTGTTTCACCATCCTCAGGAAAGCAGGGCTCTGTCACACGTAATGGTTACTTAAAAAGACAGACGCTACCACTCAAAATGTCACCCTATCACCTGAACAGGGAAGGCAGTAGCATTAGGCATAAAGTCCCCTTCGATGATTGCATTTCGAATTACTCCATGTCACCGTTGAATCGGATCAGGGGGGGTCTCTATCTGAGCCCTGTGGATTAGGGAAAGTGATGGAATTATGTGAGTCGGGCCCTGAGGTCATAGCTTGCCGCGCCTGGTTCTCATCACATGTCCTCCTCCAATATTCTAATTCTCTTTGCTCTTCTTCAGCTATCCTGCCTAGTTTTTCCTCTAGTTCAGGCGCAATTAGTGGTCGCATTCCTGCATACCGGCCTTCATCAAGGGCTTCTCCGGCTTTTGCCATTTGCTCTGTTAACTCTTCCAGCCCTGGTAAAATCTCATCGTCCCACACAGGCAGGTGAGCCAATCGATGTATCAGCTTTTGCGCTTCCGCATTATGCCTAGATAACTCAGTTCGTAAGAACAACATATCTGCGTCACAGACCATCTCCGGATCGAGTTGGAGACAAGTCAGCTAACTTCTGAATGATTTTTTGCGTTTCTTGATTTTGCTTACACAATTCTTCTCTAATCGCCTGTGCCTCAACAGGAGAGAATGTCTCTGGCAAAGGTGGAATATGAGGCGGAGGGGGAAATACTGTTTCAATAATCATAGGTTCGTTCGTTTTTGACTCAGCCTCCTGTTCCTCTGTATTGTTGTTTTTCGTGTCTAGTGCTTCAGCGGCACAGGTGGTTACCGATCATTCAGCTTTTAGATCTTTAAGTACCGCGGTAATGAGTTTCCATGCCAAACTTAAAGCGACAGCCTCCTTAGACCCTTTGCCGACCTCATCCCACAACGCGGCTCCCAGCTTATCCCAGCAGACTAAATCAAAAGCATCTCGAGCTGAGGTAAAAAAACCATGTGACTGTCCCCATTGCAATAAGTGATTTAGAGTCTTTTTATTATATTTCAGTTCTCTCACGGAGAGAATATGCTGGAACATGTCTCGGCTGCTCCCTTTTTTTTTTTTTTTTTTGATGATCCACAGCCAAGTCCTTTTCATAAAATCACTGTGCCGTCATAGGCACATCGGGGGGGGGTTGATGGTTCCGTAGCGGGTGCTGCAGCAGCGCCTGCACTGCTGGCTGGTCATGCTTTTTATGGGGCGCAGATGTCCGACCCTGAAAAAGGTTTCAAGTGGGCCTGGCTTAGGCGGCGACGGCGGATACAAAGGTGTAGCTGAGGGTGGAGGCCGACCCCCCTCTCCTTCCATAGCAGAAGACGGCGCAGGCCACTCCTCCTCAGGAGTATCCTGGGGCACTGCTTCCGTATGCAGCTCGCACCTCCTCTGGGACTCGGTGGTGGCAACTTCCGTTTGCTCCGGACCCCGCCGCAAAACAGACGGACCTGCCGCCTCTTGCGGGAGAGAGACGGACTCAACATTCGCGCGGATCTCAGCAACAGTTTTACAAGTAGTCCCAGTCATCCCTTTTACAGCAGAGTCCAAAAAATCGCGCCAAAGGCCCTGACTTACGTTCAGCATCCCTAAGTTTCTCTAAGGTTGGATCGGGATTTAACATTTGTGCAGCAGCGCAAGCTACTTCTCTTTCTGCTTTCATGTTCTTTAAAGTTTCTAATATAGTATTCCACAATTCACGAACAGCTTTTATCTCCTTCTCTTCTTTTTCGTTCCCTTCAATTGTTTTTTGCCACATCGTCTCTCCAAGGACCAGCCATTCTGAGACAGAAAACAGCATCAGTGTGTCAGAAAAATGACCCCATCGCTGTCCTAATTTGATTAATTTAATCAACTGCTTTGTCTGAGCTTCAACTCCTCTCTTAGAGAGAATACCAGTAAGCAAAGTGGCCGCAGCTTCTGTTTCCATAGCTGTGCCTGAGAGGTGGGGAGTGACCCCACAACCGTTGTCTACCGCACTTCTTGTGCCTGAGTAGCACTTCTCTCAGCCGTGTTTTTCCCACTCCCCTCCTCTAGCTGCTTATCGCAGTCTCGGAGAACTCAGTCCAGCTGAACTATCGACCTCTGGTCATCCTCTGCTACCAGATATCGGAGTGGGAGACAGACCCCGAGTAACGATGAATCTCAATATGAGTATGGTCGTTCTTCTTTATTGCGCAGCTAACAAAAGCATATATAGGCAGAAAACAATAACATGCACACACGTCACACTGTGATTGGTAGAACACCGTTATACACACACCTACATCGCTACTGTGACTGGGACGGATCATCTGTCCGATGGAGGGGCTTCACCTTCTCTTCCGGTCATAGTTCCACCCACATCTGCTTAAGAGCAGGGGCTGTCAAATGGGACTAAATCATGCCCATTCTCACTCAGCCACTCCTCCACAGTTTATCACTGAAATAAAACTTGCATTTGATTTTAGAGAATGCACTTATCATGGATTTTTCCATTTTCAGCTGGACTGTTTTTTACAAGTCTCTTGTTCTTTACTGCCTGACTTAGTGTAAGGTCATTAAATGGAATGAGATCAGAACGATAACCATTCAATATTTCAGAGAAGGACTGGAGTCAGGAGTCTTTTGCTTATGTTTAGAAATCCTAGTATGGTAAACACCATTGACATCATGGGTAGATATGTTTAGATTATTTCAGGAGATCCTCAGGATATTAAAGGCTTGAGCCCTAAATCAACACTCTTCTTCAAAATATGCAGTAATTTACACTAGAGCAGCATGTTAATAAAACGTTACCATTCTGATCTGAGACCATTATATGCTTACTTTACATGTGTTACTGATGCTTGCACAATGCCCATAGGAATGATGACGAAAAAAGGCTTCGCTGCTAGTTATATTTATAGGCATCCAGGACTGTCACCTTGCACAGTATTTTCGAAGAGTTCCTTTGAGGCTACTCACAGACTAAGAAGTGATTAGTAATTTCTCAACAATTCTGAATGATATGTAGGGCTTAATAATTTCATATACGCTTGCCATAGATAATTCAAAACAGAAAAAAAAGGTCCTATCCATAGAAAAAACTATTAAATAGGAATTCTTTTTCAAGCTGTAGCTTTTTAAATTACTGACAAGAAACCATGCACTATCCTCAAACTTTATTGTGCTTAGCCTAACAGTTTCTTACAAAACCTGTGTTAGTGTCTGAGTAATGTTTTTGTTCAGTCATTAGTTCCTGGAATGTATGAATGGCATTTTTTATACACAGAAAAAGGAAAACAAAAGTTAAAGGTGAAGGTCTTTTAGATTTGATGTTAACTAGTAGTAAGGAAGTGATAGAGTTCACAATTCTTAGGAAAACAAAAAACAGAATACAAATAATAGACTTCAAAAAGGTGGACTTCAACAAACTCAGGATACTTAGAAACAAATTTAGTGAAAAATGAGTTAAGGAGAGTCAGCTGACTCTTAAAAAGACAATATTAAGGGCATAAGTGCAAATTATCCAATTACAGAGGAAGAAAAGGAAGTCTATTAAGAGATCAAATTGCCTAAACCATGGAAGGGATTATACAGACTGTGGAAACTAGGTCAGATAGAAACTTGGAAAGATAAGAAAAGTAGGAACAACACCAGAACAGGTATAGCTCGAGAAAATACAGGTAGGAAGTGACATGCAAGAGTGTTGAGAAATCATTTTGCAAGTACATTTAAGGAAAAAGAAAACCAGGGGTGGCAATGGTCTATCAACAGGGGAAAATTGCCTTGTCTTTCTGTCAACATTCCCTGAAATGCTCAACTACAGGCATAGCTAATGTCAATGACAAGTTCTTACTGCCAAACAAAGAAAAAAATCAGCTGGAGCATACTTGGAAAAGATGAATCTGCTCAAAAATATATACTTTAAACTGCTTTAAGAACCAATTAAAGTAATGTCAAAATTGTTGGCCATTACTTCTGAGGATGCATGAAAATGCATGAAAAAGACTGGAAAATTTAAAAATATAATAATGTTTTTAAGAGGAATGGGAAGAAGAGTTGGGAAATTATTGCTAAATTATTTCAGTTTTCTGCTCTGTTCCACCCTTTCTTCTCTCCTAAAATGTCACAAACAATCAAATTATTTGTAAGATAATGAAGTAACAGTTAATTTGGATTTAATGTTTTATGTATAGTAGAGAAACAAAAGATACTATCTATCGTGGCCTTAGTAATACTTCTGACACGTAATTAAGCTTCACACATACATTGTAGATGAGAATACCATAGTGTTATAATGAAACTGATCATACAATGACCATGAGAGATTGCCAGTGGCAGGAGCTTTACTGTTAAGTGAGTGATGGAATAGAAAGCATGCTTATTATGCTGTCCTGGTATAAACTGCAAGCATATTGGAAGTCTGTATTATAATTTAAAGTAATTTTAATGACAGGGAAAAACATATTTTTAAATGTATGATTCAGTTCAATAAAGACAACTACAGGCTTCTACTTTTAGGTTGTAATATCAGGTGCATGAATACAGAGACAGCAGTTCTACATGAGTTGATCAGATAGCAATTCAATATCAAAGGATCTGAGGATAATCTGCAGCAGATCCTAAGCCACACATCAATCAATGGTGTCATGCTTCTGTAAAAGAGAACATTGTACATCATGCTGGGATATGTAAATGAAATACAGCTCACAAGGAATACTACGTAATTCTTCTGCTATGTTCATCATATATGAAACCTTAACTGGAGTATAATAACCTGTTTTGGGGAGCATTTGGACCAATCAAGAAAGCTATACACCAATATTGCAAATAGTTTGGAAGTCAAAAATGAATATAATCAGAGATCTGGATAATTTTTCTAGTGAGGGGAAACTCTGTGATTTGTGATTGGTTCTTTGAAAGAAGACCAAAGATTTACGAGTATTCAAATATGTAAAATACTACGTGAAAGAAGAAATCAGTTGTCAGTTCTCCCTGTTAGTGATGTTAGGACAATAGGTAATTAAGAGATTTAAATAGCAGCTTAATTTGCATGTTGAAATAATAAACATAATGATATATTAGAATAGGCCAGTTTCAGAGTCTGTGAAGTCCCTACTGTAGAAAATCTTTCAGAACTGGAAAGAAACATCTTGCACATAATTATACTGCTTTCCAAATTGAAGCAAAGAGACGGACCAATGACCACCTGAGATCCCTTCCAGCTCCAGCTTCCTTCTATAGTCATTAATTTTAAAACTGAGAGTTTATAAAGATATATATACATATATACATGGGGTTTTTTACTATGCAAATAAAAGTCAAGAAAAAAGTGGTAGAGCAAAATTTCTGGTATAAGGAAAAGAGAAACTGACAGTTATTTCCCCAAAGAGCATGTTTTCAAGTTGTCTAATTGATCTGCATTTGCAAAGAAGTATAATTAAATCTTAGGGCAAATATATGCATTCAAATCCTGTTAGAAAATAATGGGATTCAGATGTATAATTTCGCAACTCCTACACACAGCTTTGAAAATACCCTGAAGTCTAAACATAAAGGTATCCACAGCGACAAAACCAGAGTTTAAAAACAAACATTAAACAGTTTTATATCTGTTCACAAAACAGAATGCCACATTTCATAAAGACCTGCTTCAGGTGTAGAAAGAAGAGGAGATATTTTCATATCCAAGAGTCTTTCACAACAACCAGACAAGCTGGATAAGTTCAATCTGCCCTGAAGCAGATGACAGCAAAACTTAGCAGTCACTGTTCAGTTCAGTGGGAGACCTCAGCCCACCTCTGGTTGTTAATTAAAAAGATTCATTAGCTCTGTTTAGCATAAAATAAAATTTGGCACTGTGGGAAAAAAGTGAACTATCAAAACATCTCACTTTTTCTCCTGTGGTGTCATGGTTCTGTGATTGAACTGATCCAACATACTCTGAATGACATAAAACCATAGAAATTAATATTAAGTGTTTCATTTAAGTAATGTGGTATTTACATGAATGAAATCAGCTAATTAAGGGAACAATTAAGAGCTTGCAAGATTAACAAGTAATTTTATAATAGACGTTTATTGAAGTTTGTCAATAAGTTTATGTTATAGGAATTTTAATGAATTTCCTAATTGTACTGACATATTACACAAATTAGAATCAGACAAAAAAATGTGGAAAAAACCCTTGGACAATGCTAATTCAAGCTGCTTAGGCATTTACGGATAGCTTAAAATGATTCTTATTGATCTAACTAATTATATTTGCTACTTAATCTAAATGGAATACTTCATTGCAGCCTGAATTGCAAGTTTTATTGGCAGTTATAATACAAAATATTATGCAGATAATTGGTAGTTATAGAACTGTTGATACAATAAGACTTACAAAAGATTATATACAGCTTTTATAAAGCTTTAAGATAAAGAAATTCATTATTTTATCAAAATGGAAATTAATATTACAGTACAATTATCAATGTTTTATCATAGAGTTTAAAGCTTTCATCTCAGTCTTTTGATCATTTTACATCAACAAGGGATTCATTACATCATGAAAAAAGCTGTTTGTGCAGGTTTTATGTCATGGGAAAAGGATCGTATTTCTGTGTGCTAATGAAGAAATTATAAGGTATTGATTTAATAAAAGAAAAAAACAGACCCTGCCTAGTCTGCTTCAGCTACCTCACTTTCCTCTTACTTCTGCTTTGCTGGCTATGTATTCAAGAACAGTGGAACCTAACTGTATTATTCTTTCTTTGGAAATTCAGCATGTGGTCTGTTTGCATGATGTACTTCTCTTTTCTATAAGAAATGAAAGAAGGAAGTAACTCCTGCATGTAAACCAAATCTTTTTTAAATGCATGTTTTGGAATCTGCTTGATCTTAGGAAGTTCTTGTCTAGCAGTAAGTATTTTTCAATATCAGATTTTTCCTATGTCTTGCATTTTCATGTTATCCAAAGAATTCAAGAAATAAATTTCTCATAAGTCTGGTATTTATTGACTCAAAATGCTAGCATATTTGAGGGGCTGATGAGTAACAAAACAAACCATAAAAACATTTAGTTATTTAATTTGATTTAAAAATACAAATACAGTATTACATATTGCAATACAAATACAGCATTACACACAAGCCTGAACGATCAGACAGTTGCCTGTTGGGAGGAAAGATACTAAAGAACTTTATATATAAACTATAAAAAGCACTATATTATAAGATGTACAATGAGAAGAACACTTGAACAGTGGTTGGAATATGCTGAAAAAGAATTCATGGCTTCCCCTGTCATGTGAGAGGTCTGCTCTATAGAACTAACAAATTAAGCAAATAAAATCATCTGATAAGGACAAGTGCCCCATGCCCCAGAAAAGAATGTCTATGCTTAGTAACAGGCATACTTCCTGGAGAAAAGCAATGTGGGTCATGAAACCCCACCAGGATGAAGGAAGGGCCTCAAGGGAGAACAGTGAGTGGAAACTGGTCTGCAGTCGGGGCAGGAGGAGAACCCTTTCCTTGCCCACCGCTTCTCCCCAGGTGCCTCTGCAAAACAGGTATGAGGCTCTAGAGGTGGAAGACAAGGTGGTGCATGAGGTAGGTGTAGACCTGTCCACGTCACAGGAGGCACAAAGATCGGAAAGACCTCCCCGTCGTATCACCACTACATCCACGAGGAAGAGGAAGCGGGTGATAGTAGTGGGAGATTCCCATCTGAGGGGAACAGAGGGACCGATATGCCAGGCAGACCCTGCTCTTAGGGAGGTCTGCTGCCTCCCAGGAGCCCAGGTTAGAGACATCGCTAGGAAACTTCCTAGCCTGGTCCGACCCTCGGACTACTATCCCTTGCTCCTCTTCCATGTGGGTGCCGATGAAGTAGCAGTAAGTAGCCCGAGGGTAATCAAAAAAGAATTCAAAGCCTTGGGGCGATTAGTGAAGGGATCTGGAGCGCAGGTTATTTTTTCCTCGCTCCTTCCAGTGGTGGACAGAGACACGGGACAATATGAGCAGACTCAATCTATTAACACGTGGCTCCGCGACTGGTGTCGCCGCCACAACTTTGGGTTCTTTGATCACGGGATGGTCTACAAGGCACCGGGCTTGCTCAAGTCAAATGGGAGCCAGCTTTCTCAAAGGGGGAAGAGGGTCTTTGCCCAGGAGCTTGCGGGGCTCATTGACAGGGCTTTGAACTAGATGTGAAGGGGGAAGGGGAACCTATTGGGCTTGCCAGTGACAGGCTAGGGGATGAAACGCAAGGGTTAGAGGGACTGGGGGCTAGTATGAGCCTTCAACCTGTTGCCCAGCAGTGTGCCAGGGGCACTGCAGAAAAGTTGACGTCTGGCGGAGGTGAGCCGGAGGCTCCTGAGGTAGTAGGAGCCAACAAGGAAAAGCCCGTGAAACACCTCAAAGTAAATGAAGGGTATTCTGCTATGAAGGTGACGAGGCCGACAGCTCATATGGACTCCCTGGGAAACAGTCCTCAGGGACAGGGGAACAGAACAGATCTGGCAGCTCTTTAAGGATGTGATCCACAGAGCGCAAGAGCTCTCGATCCCTAGGTGTAAGAAATTGGGCAAAGAAGGGAAGAGACCGGCATGGCTGAGACGAGAGATGCTGGTCAAACTAAGGAGGAAGAGGGAACTGCACAGGCAGTGGAAGCAGGGACAGGCATCCTGGGAAGAGTATAGGGACGCGGTCCGGTTGTGTAGGAATGGGGTCAAGAAAGCCAAGGCTCAGCTGGAGCTAAACTTGGCTAGGGATGCAAAGAATAACAAGAAGGGTTTCTACAGGTATATCAGCTGGAAAAGGATGGTTAAAGAAAGCGTACCCCCGCTGATGAGCGAGACTGGCAAGCTGGTAACAGCAGATGAGGAGAAGGCTGAGGTACTCAACAACTTTTTTGCCTCAGTCTTCACTGGGAACCTCTCTCCCACCCCACCCGAGTTGATGAATGGCATGAGGGGGACCGGGAGGACAAAACCCTTCCTGCTGTAGGAGAAGATCAGGTTCGTGACCACCTGAGGAACCTGAACGCACATAAGTCCATGGGACCCGATGAGATGCATCCCAGAGTCCTGAGGGAATTGGCCGATGTAGTCGCCAAGCCACTCTCCATGATATTTGAAAAGTCATGGCAGTCAGGTGAAGTCCCTGGGCACTGGAAGAAGGGAAACATTGTGCCCATTTTCAAAAAGGGTAGAAAGGAAGACCCTGGGAACTACCGACCTGTCAGCCTCACCTCTGTGCCTGGGAAGATCATGGAACAGATCCTCCTAGAAGCTATGCTAAGGCACATGGAGGCCAGGGAGATAATTCGAGATAGCCAGCATGGCTTCACCAAGGGCAAGTCCTGCCTGACGAACCTAGTGGCTTTCTATGATGGTGTGACAGCATCAGTGGACAAGGGAAAACCAATGGACGTCATCTATCTGGACTTCTGCAAAGTCTTTGACATGGTCCCCCCCAACATCCTTCTCTCTAAATTGGAGAGCTATGGATTTGATGGGTGGACTGTTCGGTGGATAAGCAACTGGCTGGCAGGCCGCATCCAGAGGGTAGTGGTCAATGGCTCGATGTCCGGATGGAGACCGGTGACAAGTGGTGTCCCTCAGGGGTCCGTACTGGGACCGGTGCTGTTTAACGTTTTCATCAATGACTTAGACAGTGAGATCGAATGCACCCTCAGCAAGTTTGCGGACGACACCAAACTGAGTGGTGTGGTTGACACACCAGAAGGACGGGATGTCATCCAGAGAGACCTGGACAGGCTGGAGAGGTGGGCCTGTGTGAACCTCATGAGGTTCAACAAGGCCAAGTGCAAGGTCCTGCACCTGGGTCGGGGTAACCCCCGGTATCAGTACAGGCTGGGGGAAGAAAGGATCGAGAGCAGCCCTGCCGAGAGGGACTTGGGCATGCTGGTGGATGAAAAGCTGGACATGAGCCGGCAATGTGCGCTGGCGGCCCAGAAGGCCAACCGTACTCTGGGCTGCATCAGGAGAAGCGTGGCCAGCAGGTCGAGGGAGGTGATTCTGCCCCTCTACTCTGCTCTGGTGAGACCTCACCTAGAGTACTGCGTCCAGCTCTGGAGCCTTCAGCACAAGAATGACATGGACCTGTTGGAGCGGGTCCAGAGGAGGGCTACTAAAATGATCCGAGGGCTGGAGCACCTCTGCTATGAGGACAGGCTGAGGGAGTTGGGCTTGTTCAGTCTGGAGAAGAGAAGGCTGCGGGGAGACCTGATTACGGCCTTTCAGTATCTAAAGGGGGCCTATAGGAAAGATGGGGATAAACTTTTTAGTAGGGCCAGCTGTGACAGGACAAGGGGTAATGGTTTTAAACTGAAGCAGGGTAGGTTTAGACTGGATATAAGGAGGAAATTCTTTACAACGAGGGTGGTGAAACACTGGAACAGGTTGCCCAGAGAGGTGGTGGAGGCCCCATCCCTGGGAACATTCAAGGCTGGGTTGGATGGGGCTCTGAGCAACCTGATCTAGTTAGTGGTGTCCCTGCTGACTGCAGGGGGGTTGGACTAGATGACCTCTAGGGGTCCCTTCCAACCTAAAACATTCTATGATTCTAAAAAGGAGGTCTTTGGAGCTGTGGTTAATATATGCAGAGAGAAGACATGAAAGGTCAAAGCTCAATTAGAGTTGAAACTGGCCAGTATTGTGTCAGATAACGGGAAGGGCTTTTTAAAATATGTTAATAGCAAGAGGAGGTCTAAAGACAGCATTGGACCAATAATTATTGAAGATGGTCATATGACTAGTTGGGATGAAGAAAAAGCAGAGACATTCAATGCTTTTTTTGCCACAGTCTTTAATAAAACTCATAGACCTTGGGCTGATTGGCCCCCTGAGTCAGAGGACCATGAATGTAGGAACAGTGACTTTCCATTTGTGGACACTGGAATTGTAAGGGACCCAGCTGTAAGTGGTACTGAAGCTGACAAAATACAAGCAGGAACTGACAGCTTCACTCTAGTTACAGCTGATTAAAGGCTGCAGGGGTCTGGGGGCCCCATCTTGAAAAAAGGAACACTGCAAATTCACCAGAGTGCTTCCAGTCTGCATGTTTTATATTGGCTGGCTCGGAGTACTCTAGGTTTCGCACTTGGTAATCAACTTCTGCCTCCAGTTTTGACAGTTTGATAAAAGGTATGGACAAGAAGTTAAAAATGCAAATGAGAATTGTTTTACATTATGGATGTACTTTATATTATGTATGACAAAAGGTACTGAAATTGTAAGGGACCAGCTGTATATACATTATATATATATTTATATTTATATATATAAAGCGCCTATCACCATATTGATAAACATTCTTTGGAACCACTCTGACGGCAGAGGTAAGAACAGGAGTCAGGCTGTTGGTACCTCAGCACTTCTGTTTCCAACCAATTAAAAAAAAAAAAAAAGCTACAAGACTTTTCCATAGGCCCTGATGGGATTCATCCCAGAGTCCTGAAGGAGTTAGCGGGTGTTATGGCAGGACCCCTCTCAACCATCTACCAAAGGTCCTGGGAGTCTGAGGAGGTCCCACTGATTGTAAGCTAGCTAATGCTATTCCAAACTACACTTGTCCTAACGAAAGATTTAGGTTTGTATCATACACATGTCAGGCAAGCACATTAGTTGCCTACCTCCTGAGGTTCATTAGTTCCTTTCTTCATGTGAACCTTATTTTTTCTGGTGCCCCTCTTCCTCATCTGTAAAATGGGAATTAGAAACAAACAGGGCAGGATAGTCTGATGGGGGGTAGGACAGGAGTAGAGGGATGACTGTGCTACTTCCTAGGAAAGACAGTCGCCTCATGTATTTCTTGAGCTCTTCCCCACAAGACGTTAAATATCAAATTTATGAACATTTCTACTATGAAATATAATCTCATAGAAAGTTTTTGATTCTCTTTTCTTCTGCTTTTCTTTCCTTTACTTTTTTTTTTCCTGAGAGAAACCATGCATTAGACAGAACTGGCTAGTTCTTTAAAAAGAAAGAATTGTGTTTGCGTCACGACTCTCAGAAAACAACTTATTTTGTCTCACTGAAAAAAAGTATTTTTGTAATTAAAACGTATAAATAAACTGATTTTATAAGGTAATGATTGATGTCATAATTTGGTTGTTAATGAGGAGCCTGAACTTATAGCTATAATGTCTTCAGTATAAAAGAATTAAAGTAAAATAATGGAGAAAAAGATTTGTGCTTGATTCATTCAAACTGTTAACTGTCTAAAAACAAGGAGTCTGTATCAAAACATTTTGAAGGATGCTGTATTTCAGAATAAGATTTGTAAAAGGCTAGATATATTATAGTTAGTCATGGTTGTGGATGACTGTCAGTACTTTACCTTTCAATGAATTTCAATCTGTATCACTCAAACTGCAGATAAATGCTATGCTATTGGTTTTTTATAGAAATCGGCTCTGTGTTTTTGTCTTCAACTTTTACTTTGGCTTTGAGAATCCTTTCTAAATGAGAATTTAATGGAAGAGAAATAAGTTCTTGCAAAGTAGTTCAGTTTTCGGGTACTGAAAACCATTCTACTAGAAAACAAGTTGCCCCAAACTAGTGTAAATGCATGGAAATGTTGACAAGCAAACAGGCTCTGGAAGAGGTACATTTTTGAAACCTTTATGTTGCCTTTTGCTGGTCAGATGATCTTCATGCAGCTTTAACATTTACAGTTATTCTTATATGGCAGAGGAGGCTCTGTAGTTTCAAGGGATGTGAAAGCTCCCATTGGCCATATCTGACACCCCAAACCAGGTTATCTGGCTTTTGACCCATTCTGTATTAAAGAGAAAGACACTTGTATTTCTGGCAGTGTCAATAATTTAAAATCCTGCTACTGTTTCATAAAAGTTTATTCTACTACTTGCTCTACTTAATAAATATCTGAATCGTACTGTTTCATGCTAACCTCAGCACATAGAAAGAAATAATTTCAGAGTCGTGAAAGCTGAAAAAACCCCTCACCTCATAAAGCTATAATAATTAAATACTTAAAAGGTTGACAGTCAATATGAACCAAATGAGCTAGATTGTAAAGTTCAAAAAATATGTAACATTTTGTTTCATAGAACTGTAAATTATTGCCTTTGGAATAGCACTTAGAAATAGATGATAGGAAAGGGAAATTGAAAAGCATATTATTTAACATGAAATGTGTAATTTTGCTGGACTGTTAATATTGACAGAGGCATAGAATAGATTTTTCATTTGACATTAATGAAAAACATTTTAAAACGGAGAACAATTTCACTGAGGCTACATGCAGCATGTAACCTGCTTCATCAACAGAAAGCAGTATGATCCAATTTATTGAGTGGTAAATATTTTCACTTGTGAGTCTGCCTTCACAGGGATTTATCTTAATGTTTCAGACCTTTTGATACAGAGCAAAGCTTTTATAAGTCTATCTGCTCAGAGGAGAGGTATTGATTATGCAAACTTGCTAAATGTTGCTCACAGTTACAGGGATTCGATAGTAACAGCAAATATTGGTTGTTTAGTTGAGCTGGTCTTTCAGTAAAGGTCTGATGAAACTTTAAATGCTGGGGCTATTTTAAAGTGATGTATTTCAAAACCAGAGAATGAAATGGAGTTCTGACTACAGGCTGAACTTTACAAATTGACATTATATCCCATTTATGTACCTTATAAATTGAAAACAAATTATTTTATTTCTTGAATGATTTCTAAATGTTGTTTGGCATTTCTTCTTAAATATGATTCTTTCTACTTGACTGAGACTCTTATCATTGGATATAATTTTTCTACTCTATTTGACACACAGTGACATTTAGAGGAGATAAATATAAAGATTCTTAATAATTTAGTACCATAATTTCGGTGTCTCGAGTTGTCAGTGTTTGAGGATTACATACTGCCAGCTAAGGGTGATTTTTTCTGGACATTTTGATTCTGTGCAGAAAATAATGTCAAGTATTAAGACTTCTGCAGTTTCATGGGAAAAAAAAAAAAAAAAAAGAAAGTGACCCTTCCAGAACAGCTATGTGTAGATTTACAAACCTGGTTTTTTGGTTGAAGGAGATGGTCTTATCACTGGATCTGGAAATGTAAACTCTGTTTAGTGGCACTGCTGCCCATTTTTTTTCCTCATTGATTGACAAGCTGCAGGCCAAATAGTAGGGCTGGAGCTTGAAATATCATCCCAAATAAGAAAAATTATAAAGCAGAACAATATAGTCAAGTCTGTCCTGAAAATATCTTTTTTATTTTTTGTCAAAATTCAAGGCAACATGCTTTTTCATATGTAGGACCTACAGATGACTGTTTCAAAAACTGAACAACCCTTTTGAAATTCAGCAGTTTGGACGCTATACATATTTTCAGATAATAAAGACAGAGATTAATTTCAGGGCTTCTTTCTCCCTAATAGTCCTAAGGTATAAAACCTTTATAACCTCAATATTCTAGCTCCAAATGCTCCTTATCACTGATTTCTGCATCCTGTTGACATTTGTATTTATTCTCTGAAAGTATGGACTGTCTAAGGAATTTTAAGGTGTGTGGGGTTTCTCAAGAACAGATATACAACTGTATATAATTCTTTTTAGTGCATTTTTTTGTTTACATTTAGATATTTAAATAATATCGGAGAAGGGGTAAGTTTGTTTAAGTTGGCACCAGCTGGATTATAACTAAGACTAAAAAAAGTGAGACTGAATATAGGATATATAATAAGTAACCATAAAATAACTCATATTATGATACTCTCCCCAGTGTAAGAAGAAGTCCTTCATATGAACAAATCATAGTGTCCTAGAAGATATTCCTTAAAGGGAAGTCTTGTGACAAGCCAACTACATTATTTCTTTTTTAATATTTATAATTTACAATGCAGCACTGTCTTGTAGAAGTCTTTTGGCTCTAGTTTGAGCGATCAATCCCACCTGTACAAATGTATTGCTGTGATTTTATAATATGAACCAGCAAGAGTAGTGTGGAACAGTGAAGCTGGCTGTAAAGCTAACACTAGGAATCCACAAAGTGTAGGACATGAACACTTAACTGAATATACACTGCCATGGCTGACGTGTTAGGAGTACTGCTGCTTTTCATCAAAATGAATCAGTAAACATCTCATTTGTATATCATGAGAAGTATAAACAAATTTTACTGTTTGTGAGCATCTACAATACATGTATATGATCAGACTTCCTGGATCAGCAGACAGGAATTGTCTTGACATAAAGAAGTCTTTCAGTCTACTTTGTCCTGAATTATTATCCAGAGCTGGGTTTTTTCTTATAATTTTGAGTTTTAAACAGTATTCCTGCAGCCTACCCATGAAGAATAGACAGAAGGCAATGCTGAGTCATCTAGTGAGTATGTCTTCATCATGATGAAGATGCCCCAAGAGGCAAACCTTCTTTTGTAAGCAAGCTCTGTGTGCACACAGCAGTGTCACATTTTCAGAGATTTCCCTTTTGCTTCATCAGGACATATCTGAAAGAAGTTTAAAGTCCTTTTTATTACATGTTATTAACAACACCATCTCACCAGCATGCCACTAACGATTAGCTCTTTCTCTTCAAAGTTATAGCCTACAAGCAAACCAGCTTGAAGTTAAACTCTTCATCATGGCATTGCTGATTTTTTTCAAGTATAACAAGTTGAGTGTAATGCCAACTTGTTTGATATTTGTTGAGAAAGATGTCAAAAGTATTTTTAATTACATAGACCACATTTATACTGAAACATTTATTTTAAATTGCTGTTATTGTTGTGATAGTTCCTATTGCTGTATTTGAGGAAAGTTGTACTTTGGAAAGGTGTTACAGAAAATACACTGTGCAAATGAAGGGTAAAATAGTTTTATTGGTTTTTTTAAATATCTAATAAATAAAACCAGCATTGCTTTGCAAAAATGTTGGAGGTATAGACTTTCTAAGTCAAATCTTAAAATAATGATAATTTATCTGGCATCATATAAACAGCTAAGATAGGTCCTTATACTGCACAGAAGTAAAACGGCAAAGCTAATTAATGACGTATTGCATCTGGAGGAGGCATCACAGATATTATTGAAGCATTCAGATTACATAGCCACTAGCTAAACACAATTCCAGTAATTAATTTGTCTAAAGTAGTATCCAAAAGGTCAATAAACAGAAGACTGCATCCAGATATATTACAGTATCCAGAGTACTGGCTGGCTGACAGCAAGGGTTCTCAGTCATTTAAGAACAGTAAGAGTGGGTAAATAGGAGAATAATTTCCCCCATTTTGCAAAATGAAGAAAATTAAATGATTTTGGATATATACAATCATACCTCTACTTGAAAGTAAAATAGTGGAAAATTCTGTGTGAAGCAATTCTTCTGAGATATGCTTTCTCTTTGTAGAGAATTTACATTGCTTAAATTTTAGATACATGTGAAATCAGAATTCCAGGTGAAGCACTGGTAGATTTGCCATATTTATCGCAGGAATTAATTCTTACCTTTGCCACTTCTCCTACTGTGTTGGCTATGTGAGAAGAAAATTTTTAGTTCTCAACAGAATCCCAAAGATGTTTTTGTTTCACAAGTATTCAACAGTATATTTTTGTTGTGAAATGAAATATAAAGAGGTTCACTGTCATAGATGTGAACAAATTACTGCTTTCATTTAGGCACAGCAAAGAATAAAATAATCACTATTTTAATGGACTGGAGGCCATAATATTTAGTATATTAACATTTAGTGTATTAGAAAAAACCACTTTGGAGGGCACGACCACAGTTAATCTAGGGTTTGCTGTATATTCTGTAGTGCTCCTCATTTTATTTAGAGACTACTATGCTTGAAACTCTTTGGTTTTGGCATATTTGTTTAGGATTTAATTCCAACTATCTACATGTATAATTTTAAGCTTCTTTCTATAGCTGGCATATGTCTTTGAGCAGCACACTTGGTAATTGGTTTTAAATCATCCCATTTTAAAACTTCTCATAAACTTGAGTAAAATATACTATAGAAACACAAAGTAGGCCATTGCTTACTACCATGGCTAATCCCATCATCTTCAGTGGAATTACTTTTACAGGTAAAAGTAACATTTCCTGGGTTGATCTCACAACCAATCATAGAAAAATAAATTTGGCAAGCCTTAAAGATGAAAAGGGCAACATAAGTGACAGCATTTAATATTTATAGTCAGCACACTCTCATGGTCAGGGTTTTGTGTATGTCTGTGTATATTACACACAGATACACACATGTGTATGCTTTGTTGTCTTTAAGAAATGTTAAATTCTATTAGGAATTACAGAAAGAACGCATGCCAAGGTTTCATACAAATAGATGAATAAGACAAGAAAAATTACATTTCCTAGATACTAAAGTAACAGTTCTTGCTGAAAGGAAATAACTGCTTTAAGTTTGAAAACAACTCAAAAGCCAAAGTGATCAAGACAGAATTTATTGTCTCTTCCAATCTTTCTACTCACTCTGGTAAAGTATGTTTGACAGAGAAATTTCTATGCTAACCACATAAATACCGGGAATGGAATTACACTCCCACTGCATCAGTCACTGCAAATCAGTGGGGAAAATATGTTTCTTGTAAACACAGTAAATTTCAACATGTTTTCTGCTCCTACTCTTCTTTTGCTTTAGTAGAAGTGAAGGGCATGAAAGATGTCCTATGAATCAAAGTTTGAGTGAGTTCTGTAAACAAGAATGCTGAACTGGAAGCAGAAGCCAAAAGCACTTACTGCTAGTTTTTCTTAAGTTATAAAATGGTCTTTGCATGCTTCATAGACTATTCTGGAAGACTATGCTGTAAATTATTAATGTACAATGTGGTCTTTAGGTCTAAAAGAAAATATTTTACTTATTTGAAAGGGCTCAAAAGATGAAAATATTAATATCTTTCCAGATTGTTCTTAGAATTCAAGTAATTGTTTTTCATTTAAGGAAAACAAAATCTGGGTTTAGACATACTGCATTATTTTCAAGCCTCAAAACATTTCTTTTCCTCAGCAAAGAAGCAAAATGTAACTTTTGTTTTACTTTATCTTTCTACTGATTTAAATTTCCTTTAGCTTGATTTCTGCGTAGTTCAGTTATACCTGAAGAGACATCAGGGAAAGTATCAATCATATGAACAATGTTTCATATAATACCTTACCTTCTAACTCCAGCAAGGATTTGGTGAGGTGAGGTACTCACTACTAAACTGAGTCGATAAAAATAAGAGTAATGGAGCACTCACCAGTTGTCATTATGTTTTAGTATCAAATTGTGATGGGACATGTTTGCTCCTGGAGAAGAGAAAGGAATGATGGATTCTTTCAAAATACAATGCTTTTAGGCAACATTCACATCAGAAGTCACACAGCAGAACATGCCCTGTATTTCTTGACCATGCCACCTGACTTTCCACATCTAGAGTGCCTGACTGTTAGGATAGGAGAAAATATTGGTATGGTCGTTCTTTCTCCTGTGTTCTGGTTAAACCTGTGACAATCTGTGGCAAGGTCTCCTTTGCCTCACGGTTAGTGAAAGGAGGAGGAAGTCAGCGCGGCCTTCCTACAGGACAGCCAGTCCCACTGCTGGTTTCTCTTATCTTCTGAGGGGTAGAGGGAGGTTCTCTTCTTTTCTCTCTTTCTCCCCCTCCAGAAAAGAAGAAAAGAAAAAAAATTAAAAAGAGTCAAAGAGTGGAATTATATTGTGGACATTTTCTCATTCTATTCAGAGGCTAATATTAACCCAGGGACAGGGAAGAAAAATGGAGAAATTTGGAGAACAATGCATTTCCTAGTCATGCTTTTCCTACTGTTGGTTTCCTTGCTTGATTTGCATTTTTCATTACTCAGTGGAAAGGCAGAGTTAAGCATCTGGAAGAGAAAAAGGGAGGAATGCTGCATTTCTGGATATTCAAAAAGAGACAGAGAAAAGGGAGTCTTTCTATTCTGGTCATGCAGAAAGTGGTGTACATTAACACAGGAGTGATGGTGTGTGCTAGAGACTGGTAATTTCTGGTCCCTTTAACTGATTGGATTAACTTTTCCAAAGCCAAAGCACTGTTGTATTGCTAGATCAGTAAGTAAGCATTCAATGCTTTGTGTTATGCATTTGTATTTGTAGCAAAACAGGCCTGCTAAGCATGGGGATCTGCCAAGACTGATCCTGTGTGTATGTCACTTTTATTGTTTTCCAAGCATTTTTACCTTTATGGGTATAGAGAAAAAGAAGTTGGAAATTTCTAATTAGAATATTAGGTAGTATTCCCACCTCTGCATATCAATAGTAACACATTAACGTTTCTTAAAGTCAAGCAAGAAAGCAAAATATCCTCCTATGAAATGGAGCACTCCACCTAGAATGGTAAATGTCTACCATGTGAAATCTGCCCAGAAATCTTGATAACCACACATGACCACATCTTCTTGTCCAATGTCACAGCTCCCTGACATCCTCAGGATGTAATTAGCCCCACTTTCATGACCAACTTACTGAAAGTTTCCGATACTCATGAACATAGGCAGTGCTTTTACAACACGTTGCAGCCAGTCTGGAGTAGTTTCAGCTGTCTGGAAAGAGGAGAGCAAGCATGGCATTTCAGGAATGCTCCGTTTTAGCCACAAAACAGTAACACAGGAAATTACTGAGAGATTGAAAAGAAACAAAGTGGCCTTCAAATACTTTTCCCATCAGTAAAAGCACCCTGTGTGCATCCTTTCAAAACTGTTGCTAGAATTTCAGTGCTGTCTTGCCAAATTTAAACAGAAACTTACTTCCAGAAAACATAGTACAACTAATTTTATAAACTCAACTGCAGACACTACCCATTAGAAGAAGCACCTTTTAATGCCAGATTTGTGATTTATGTACCCATTTGGGGGGCATAGTGGCAGAATTTGAAAGTGCCCCATATGACTCCAGAGGTATGATAATCAAAGCGGGTGCTGGATGCATACCGTTATACATCGCTATCTAATCAGGCTGCAGTGTGAAAAATAGCCAGGTACGATGATATATATTCCTTGTTCCCTTACCCAGGAGTGAACTAATTTATGAGGTTAACGTAACAAGCAAAAAAGGTATACTTTGACCTTTCTATACATCTGTTTTAGAAGGAACTATTTGTTAACTGCCACTGGGATTGAGTGCTCCAGAGCGTGTTAAGCCTTGCCAGCCCACTGCATTCACTTCTATGGATCAGAGGCTGAACATGATAAATATGCCTATCAATATATTCCTTGGAGCTACATGTGTTTCTGTATTTTCAGGATCAGCAACCTTGTTAAGTAAGAAGTTATGGGAAGTATGTATTCAGGATGTTGCAACAAATTATTGTTGCAATATAAGGTTGAATGTTTCATTTATTTATTCATTTGGGGGAGAAGGGAGGAAAATTTATGTTTTAAACAGCTTGGCTATAAATATACCGTTATGCCAAGATAAATGGTTAAAACAATGGTGATAAATTTTATTCTGGCATGGCAGTAAATTGTGTGTATTCTTTCCTGAATGTATGTGTGAATTAGCATTTTTATGTATTCATAATGTGACCTTTAGGTTTTAAACTTTCCTTACGAAATAGTCTTTCCGGAATCTGTGTAGTTTTTACCAAGTTCTGACTGAGATGTGAACAAGTGAGGTTTGTGGTATCTGTCCCCTACAATTTAATCCAGTATTTTATGCAGTCTTAGAAATTCTATCCCCCTATCTTTTAAAATTTTCTGTCAATGCTCTTTCCAACATTTTATTTCTTTTTTCAGTAAAAAACCTTTTCACATAGAGAATTACTGTTGCTTATTTAAAAGAGTATATCCTTGGGAGGGAGTAAGGGGTGAATCAAACAATTTTTTTTTTTTTTTTTTTTTTTTTCTGTTTTCCCCTTTCCGGGTCAATTTGACAGTGAGCTGTTCTGATGTGTAAATGGCTAAGTCCTCTTTTGTTTGTCTTCCATTGTCTGGGATGGATGGAGTAACTCCAGAGCCTTATACATGACCCCACCTGTATGCTGAGCTGCACTGTTGTACTTCAGAAAGTGCACTTTTCACAGAATATATACTAATGAAAGCAGATAAGTGTAGTGGACATTAGTTTCCTTACTGCATGCCATAAATCTGTAACAGAAAGATAATTAGGCTAATATTTATCTTTACTGATCTTCATTTTTACATTAAATATTAATAAACATAATAGAGCTTAAACTGAGCCTCATTTCAGTGCCTGGCAAGCAATCAGATGGGAAGAAAAATAATACAGTTTTTTTAAACAAAAAACCTTAACAATTTTTATCATGCTAAAAAGATGTGACCTAGGAACCTTGTTATTCGAGTTCCACATGGAACACTTCAAAAAGTCACATGTATTACTGATAAGCTCATTGTTTATCATTAGAAGTATTTGTCAAACTGTGAAACACTTCATTTTCCGCATATTAGCAAAAACATTTATTATTTTCAGCCATTAGAACATCCTAATGAGGAACTAATGTTAATTCATCTAACAAAGTTCACTTTTATTTGAGATACTCACCAAGGTAATTAGTAGAAACCCTTCATTCATTAACATTTCAAATCTCATTAAAATATAAATGGTGGGAAAAGTTTGTGTATTAGAGGGTATTTATTGGCATTCATCAAGGTAAAAAACTTGGTCTTCATTAATTATAAAGTATATAATAAATAGTAATTTACTTTTGTAAAAACAGATGGTTAAAGATTGTTAAACTTACATTTTTTAGTATTGCAATCAAAATGGATGATTCTTTGTATAGATATAATTAATTCTCAGCACTGCACTGGATGGCGTACAAAGTTGAAGAGACTGTAAAAACCCTTTCCTGTTCATCGTGCAGCCATGTGTATGAAGAAGTACCTTGAAATAAAGAGCTTTTTCTAAAAAAGATACTAACCTACAGATTTCCTCTTACAATTCAGATGAGTAAGATTAACATGGGATCTTTGATAATGACCCTGATGCTCACATTCTGTTTGTACAATGGCAGTTCAGAAAATAAGAGAATAAATTTTGATAATCACGTCTATTGAAATGTTTTCATATGGATGCCCTTTACACCTTTCTCCCCACTCTCCCCCCCAAGATAATAGGTAATGGTGAGCAACTATTTAATCTATACTATATATTTGTACCTCTTCCTTATTTTTGAAACTGCTATGGTTGGGAATATAGGACCACGAAGTAGCCAGGACTAGAATAGTCCAAAGTGTAGTTAAAGGACGCAGACACTAGAACTAACCTGGGTTCTTACACTAAACCAGGGACCAGAAAGCAGTAACCAGCTCCCGTAGTTCGGACACACTGAGTCTCTCTTTGTGGACTCTGGTCCTGGGTGTCAATGTTATATTGACCACCTATTTGCCAAACTGTTGGAGGAATTCTACATCAATTTTTCAGTCTGGATCAGATCACATAAGATCTAATTTGTATGCTAAAATTTAACAGTCTTCTAAAATAAACTGTCTCCTGCTATCATTTTAATGTAATAAAGAAATAGGGTTTACTTTGGCATATAATGCTTGACCTTCACATATATTAGTGTACTTTTTCCTGTCTTGCATGTGTCAGGTCATTCTGTGTCAAAGCAATCCGTATAAATATGGAGATGAAAGAAGAAGATAAAAAAAAGAAACAAACTGAAAGGCAAAAAAGTGTTAAGAAAGTGATTTATGTATACTTCTGTAAATACAATTCCAAATTAAACTGTTCTTTTGATACATTTTTAACACACTTTCTGACAGTTTTTTATACTTACATCCAGAAAGGTTTGGTGATTGTTTCATCTGAATCATTTTATATAGGTAAAATAGTTGGATTAAATTTGACCAACACTTACTAAAGTAGTTTGATTTTTTTTTAGAAATTGTTTAAAGTTAGCTTCTCTATAAATAAACATTTATTTCAAAGTATGTGGCAACAGCAGGCACTAGCTGTTCAGCATCATTTATAAAATACTAAGAATATGAAAATTAATGTCTTTTCTTTTTCATAACAAGTATTGGAATGAAGAATTTCCTTTCACACTGCTTAGGATACCAGCTTTTATAAATATTCTGAAGTGCCATCTTCAAACAAAGAATTTATAAGCCAGTTGAAGGAGCAAGCATACTGTAAAATAAATGAATAGCTTTTTTATTGCAGAAGAGCACAACATGCTTTTTCATTTGATAAACACAAAAATAATAATTTGGAACATATGACAAATATGGCAAAACACCAATCTGTGAAACTTACCTGCTGAATGAATGAAAACTAAGAACAAATAACATCATGATCTACTCAGGTACTATAGAAAAGATCAAATCAGTAAAGGACTTATGTGTCCAAAGTGGGACTTCCTGAGTTTAGGTACTAAAAAGTTTATTGTTTAAGTGTTCATTCAAAACTCCTGCCCAATTAAAGTCAAAGCCTTAGAGTGTCAGTGTTCCAAAACCTGCTGATTTCTTTTTTTCTTTCAGGTTCTCCAACCACTTTGAGTTGCATCTCTGTTTATCCCTCGTAGCATCCCAGGCAATGTAGTTTAATACCAGGTTCCTCCTAATGGAAAAATCTGATATTTCTTTATCCTAGTGAGACAGTCTAGGATGTGTTCAGCAACAAGCACTTTGGAGACAGACTGCCACAGAACGCATTTTTGATCAATGTTTTTATGCGACCAAATTGTGTCTACCTTTCACTTAAAAGACTGGTTACATGCTCAAAGACTAAATTTCAGTTGGAAGGAAACCTATTAATCAGTAGCAAGTCAGATTATTTTTCTATCTTACATTTCTGGTAAATTCCTGATTTTAGACTTGTTCTCTTACTTTTCATTTCCTTATGGGTAACTCCTGGATGATGCTTTGCTCAACACAACGGCTTCTCTGGATCCCATGCAGACTTTTACCCCTTTTGTAGGAGATGTGTGTGCTGTGCAGGGAGGCTTGGCACAAGGATTGTGTAGTCCACCCTGAGGCCAGTGTGCAGAGTTTGGACATTACAGTGCCTAACTATACGCATTGAGTTATTTAACTGAATTTGGATCTACTGCCACCTTCAGTGCAGAATTCCTCAACGTCTCCAGTGAGATGTTTTTTGTCGTCGTCTTTTTTTTTTCTTTAGGAGCTTTTTTCCTTGGCCTTTGTAGGTCATACAGTTAGCAACTCCTAACTGTGTTGCATGGGCACACTGAAGAAAACCTTTCTATTCAAGCAAAATATATACTATATGTGCCCCTAAGTGCTCTGTTCACCTTTTCAAAATATTTCCTGTGATGACCCTGCCTGTGTTAGAGCAATCACAACAACCCTACTTTTAACTCTCTTTGTCCAGTCTGTTGCTTAAAAACCTGGCTTTTTATCCTGCCCTTCCATTGTGTATTCTTTAGGTTAAAACTTATTTCTTCTTGTGTTTTTACAAAATACTAAAATCATGAGATGGGGGCTTTTAGGTATTCTTGTGAAATGGGTAAAGATGTTAATAGCTAAGATACTGCAAACAGTTTTATGCCTAAGATGGTAACCACTGAGGTATTAACTTGAGAACCAAAGTGTCTCTGGTAGAGTTGGTTAAAATGATATTTCAATCACTGGCTCAGACTGCATGGCACTTACTTAAGTAGAATCAGTCACTGAGGGACCTACCATAGTTTCAACAACATATTGAAGATTCCCTCCCTTGAAGGAAGACTGTTGTTAGAGGAAAGGCATGAAGTTGATGATGAATCCCCCAAGTACCTGTAGTAAAGAGAGATTTCACATCTTTGAAAGAATTCCACTGGTGCTGTCTCACTTGTGCTTATTGGTAAAAGTCACTAACATCTCTGATTAAAAGAGTTTGGGAGTTGACTTGGAGGGTGATGCTGTGTTTTCAGCTAAAAAGGATGGAGGAGAAAGAAATTTATATTTTTCCTCTAATGCCGAGTTTTCACCACTTATTTCTTTTCTACAGTAATCCTTTCTTTTCCTTTAATTTCACCTGATGTACCAAATACTTTGGTTACCTATACCTGGATTTGGTGAAATATTTCAATTTAATATAATTTGAATGGCTATTCCAGCAAGCAAAAATAATTTTTCAGGAAACTGAATTCACAAGCAAGAAAGTTATCAAAATCATGCCATTAGTTTGGCAATGAAGTTAAAGAACAGTTCCCTTGAAGAGATGTTTGCTTGTGCCAGACAGCTGCTCACATTAAATGGCCATAATGTCTATAAATTGACAAAAGTTCTGCAACAACCACACCATTTTCCTGTGTGAACCTTCCAAGCTGCAGATCAAATCTGGTGTGACTACACTTGGGTCTTGAAAAAACATTGTGTGCACTTCCTTAAGGCAGCGTTAGCCCAGTAATTTCTGCATTCCCCACTGTTTGCTTAGTGCAGTCTCTTGTCCTACAGCATAGTATAAATCTTCTTCGCTTTATGTGTGACATACTGTTTCCAGATACTTTATTCCCTTTTTTTATGCTAAATAACTGAGACTTTTTTCTTATCTTCAAGAACAAATCTGGTCTAGCATTTTAAAGGTATGATGTGCAAGTGGTTTTTGCTGCTACATTACTCGGTTAGGTATACATCCCAAAGGTATGTATCTGTAAGTATATAAAGCAGTATCTTAGACTGAAAACAAAATAGCTGCCACCAGTCCGTAGAAGAAATCTATTGGGTTTTTGTCTCTTGACTAATGTGAGGCTAATGACTTAATTAGGCTATAGAAACTCACATAGGAAATGCTGTTTGGAAGGGTATGTAGATTGATTCCCTAGCCCAGGCTTCCCAGGCCCCAGATCCCAGTTTCTGTAGTAGAGAGCCTGAACAGACTGTGTTCTTGGTGACTCTCTAGGTGCTTCCAAGCCTATGGCAAGGCTGAGAGACAAGACCATTGCAAGGGTGCGCTCCTTACACTGTGGCATTCAGTTTGTATGGAGGCTGCTCTAAAATGAAAGTACAGATGTTTCCACCCAAAGGAAGCATGGCAGGAGGGTTTCCCTGAGATGGCTGATGTCCATGCTCCCAGGCACTGGAAGTGCTAAAGGCACTGCAGTAGGGGCAGTTTGGTCATCAGGTTTGACATAGAGGTTCTGCGGGAACTCTGACTTCTGATTTGCCATAAGTAAGTTAAATTGGAGATATTTCAAATGCAATATTTTTGTTATTTAAGAAAGTGACATCTTTTATAGCAATTGTATCTCTGAAAGTTTCTAGCTAGTTTTGCATCTATGAATCCCTTCAGTCGAACAGTGTTCAGATGGTACATTGCAGTCAGCTAGTAGCTGATATAGAAGGAAGAAATTATGACGAGCTGCTATAGAGAGGTTGTCAGGTGCTGTTTCCTATGATTGGGGAAAAAAAGGTGATATCTCCTTATAGCCAATACTTACATTCCACCGGCAGTTTTCCATGGAAATGAAGCTTGGACAATCACAGAGTATTTATGTCTGCCTAGCAAAAGTAATGTTCATGATCTTATTTGCTCCCTGCATACTCTTGATGCAATTTTGCTGTTTTCCAAAATTACTGCTGGATTCTGACATCACAACTTCATAAAAGATTATATTCTTTACATTTCTTGATTTTCATATTCAGTATAATCCCTGAAAAATGAGTAGTTCTGCCTGATTTGTTTCTTTCTGAGTCGTGGATGAAGGTCCAAACTAGTTTTGTTTCACATTTTGGTGTGAAGCATTCAGATTTGGCATTTCACTCCCAGGACTGGTAATAAGATCTGAAAGAAGGCTTAACTTTGCATGACTGCTGTTCTCAGTTTGTAAAAAAATTAAGGATAAGCCACATTCTGCAGCACATGTGTGAGGGAAACAGAGCATCCTTCTTTCCCTATGCAATCCCAGTACTACCATATTTCTCAAAATAGGCAAGGAGGGATAAAAGAGTCAATGTTGTATAGTTCCTAAGGCTGAGAATCAAAAGGCTTGCCTTGTATTTCCAGCTCTGTCACTGACCTGTTTTGTGAATTTTTGATCCTTTCTTTAAAAGGCAACCTCGTGTGTTTGGAGTCTGACTACCTTTCTGTATTTGTCAGCAATCTCTGCTTCTGCCTGGTGACAGGTTGCTATACAGAACAATGACATCTTTCTCCCAGGCTTAGGCAGAGCTTTTCCTCTTTGCTTTTTGATTAGAGGCCTTTTATGGTTCCTGAGCTTCCTCTGGGACAGAACTCCCCATACAGGGCTGTACTTTAAAGGGCATAACATAATTCTTGATTTTAAAACGAATGTGATTTCCCTCTAGCCAGACTTCTCAATATCCTGACAGAGCCCAAGAATGTCAAAATGAAACCTAACAGAAAGAGAGCAAACTGCTTTATTCAGACAAACGGGCTACAGTGTAAAGCCAAAACCAATGTACCATGTATTAGCTTATCCTAATAAAAATAAGAATTGTATCAGATAATACAATATAATACATTAGAAATATCAACGGCAAAATTTTAAGGTCTTTTGGTGTGAAGGAAAGCAATGCTAATTTTTTTTTTTAAAGCAGCCGAAGCACATTTTCTAATTAGCTCATAGAGAAAGGGTGTCATGAGATGAAATTTGATTATAGTTTTGGTTATGTCTGTCTATATTACATACAATTTACACAGCTTCTTTTTGTTTGGAAAAGCAGGTATGGTCACTCTTCCATCTATCTGTCCTTGCTAGGATGACAAGTGTTGGCAGTCATCAGATAATACAGAAATTGGTAGGTAGCATAGGTATAAATGAGACCATACCATTAACTTTTTTGGGCAATGGATTTTGCTTAAAACATTCCTCATTTAATGGATATAAGTGAGTTTCATTTTAAAGTACATTTTGGATGTTGACACTGCTTGTTATAGCAGCTGGTTCTTTGTCAAATTGGGTGATATTCAAAACAGGATTTTGTTGTTCTTTTTCTTCTTGCCATCTGCTGCTGTAATAGACACTTTTTCAAGAAATAGTTTCTAAATTAATTAGGTCATATTGTAAATGTGTTCTTTTCATGAATTATTTAAAATTAAAAGCATAAGGAAAATTATGGTGCAACTTAATTCTATAGTATAATTTAATTCATATATAAATTTTCTATTAAAAAAACAACAAATATATATTTTTAGATATGTGTTCAACTGATACAGCTTGTGATTTAATCTTATAATAAATCTGATCACTTACAAACCTGTAATTCAGTTTGCTATTTGAACACCAGGCAAATTATATAATAGTTATAATTAGGTGTTGAAATATAATAAAATAAAAACAAAGAAAAAATATAATCCTGAAATCTGTTTTTGTTTCACAACCTGAGTCTTATTTCATATGTGACTTTCTGCCTCACTGATCAGCATAGATAGATTGCTTTACACCCTGAGCTCAGCAAATCTAAGCATGCAAGTAGCTTTTTTCACCTCACTGTACCTGACTTGAGTTCCTGCATAATTTAATTATTTTAAGGATCAACTATTAAATTATACTGGAGAGGAGAACTACACATGCAGAAAATTAGAGGTTTTCATGTCTGTCTCTACCACAGTTAAGCATTTTTTCAAATGGAGAGGTAAGATTATTCTGGATATTTAAGGCCTGAGCAAATATCTTGATTTCATCTTCAGAGTACAGAATACCCTGAGCCCTGAATGAAACACAAATATGCAGAAAAGGTATGTGGGCCTGTTGTTAAATACACTGTCATATTGCATAAATAAAGAGCCCAAATCACACCTGTGATTTCTATTTTTTAAACACCTGCCATTGCAACTTCAAACATGCTTTTACTGTAACATTAACTATGCAATATACAACTAAGGAGACATGATGTCTGAGCTGGAACAGGCTTCTTGGAATAATGTTCACATTGTATGCATGACCTGGGTCAGTACCCAAGGCTGCATTTGTAATATTTTCTGCATACAAAGAAATAAAAGGCATGTGGCAAAGTCCCTATGAGTTGCTGCTCATTTGCAGCACCTGATACATGTGATAAATGCCATTAACGTGCTCTCAAGAACTGATGTATTTTCCAGATGTTGATCAATGATTGGCAATTGTTGTCTTAGCAAACAGGTGACTGAAGGCAGAGTTTCATAATATGGGCACATACTGTGTTGAAAATGCAACGTGTTGCAAGGGCAAAAAGGACTAAACAAGTTGAAACCACCTTTAGTCAGTATTTCCAGCTATGTTCCATTTAGTGAAACTACCGCTTTTGTAGCAGCAACTAACATTTCTTACCAATTAGTGCATGTTAATTGTCATAGTCCTTACACAAGCATCGGCAGGCATCATCTTGCTATTTCCTGGTTAATACTTAATTTAAAGATGGGGGTAACTTTTCTTCTGCTTAAACAAGTATTTCACAACAGGTGAAGTGTCAGATGAGTAAAGGATGGTGCAGAGTTTGGTGTTGTCTAAAAGTGAAGAAAGGTGGGAGGGAAACCGCTGACTCTCAGCAGCAACAACTCAGACCACCACCATTACAAGAATACCTTAGACAGACTCATTTGCAAAGCCAGTTTTCATTGACTACAGCCTGAATTCAAAAAGGCTCATTGAAGTCTTGTGCTGCTAAGCAGCAAGTTTGGAAATGCAAAGTCAGGAGACCTGGATCCCAGTATTCAGACTAGGTAAAGATGGATAAGCTCTTAAGCCTTGAGATCTGAACTCCAAGCCAACTAACATTAAGAGTGCCTTGGGTCAGGTTCAGTCCCTTGCTCCCTAAACTTCCCCCTCATATATTTTCTACCATACATTGGTGAAACTACAATTTTAAAGTGCTTTGTGGGTTTTTTGCTGCCATTTTTCCTGATGGAACACTTACAGGAATTTATTCCTCTTGTGGCTTGAAATCACGTTCCAAATATCAGTCTGAATTCCTCGTGACCAATTTGCTCCCATTTGATCTGTATCAGTGTTGTTCCTCAGCTTAAATGGTACTCTCTCCCTAGATTTTTATTGCCCCAATCTATTTATTAGATTTCATTTTGTTAGTCTGTGTTGCTTATCAATTTTCATACGATATCCTCCTTATTCCCTGATGATCTTACTAGCTTTTCTCTGTATCCTTATGAGTTTGAATTATATTTTTGCTAATAAATGATCACCACTGTACACCAAAATTATATTAGCCTCTATTCAAGGTCTGAAAGTGATACACAGAACAATGGTAAGCAGTCCTAATTTGAATAGTAATAAAAAACCACAACAGTGTATGTGGTTATATTGATAATACAGTGAATATTTTAAGGATTAAGATAGTGTGTCAGTCCACAACAATTTGGAAATTGCATGTATGCATTAGTTCATGTTAATTTTTACCAGTATCTTGCACAATGGCATAGTTTCCTGTTACGCTTGAAACATAACATCTGATTCATTCCTATATATAGTTTTACATATTATATATAAGTAAAATACATATATATATGTATACAATTACAAATGCACTGTGCATCAGATTTGTAATTATGCTATTGCCAAGGATTGTTCATGGGTTTTCTTAATTCTCTGCACGTGTAACTGATGAGCTCTGAGCTTTTAACAGCCGTTTCTTCCTTGTCCATGTGTGCACAATCTTCCACATTATACTATTGAATTTCATCCCATCTATATTACTTCAGTCTTCAAGATCATCTAGTTCTTTCTCAGTGGTTTTATCATCCCCTTTTCCACTGGAGGGGGCATCCCAGACTTCTGTTGTCAGCATATTTCATTAGTCTGATTCTTTCCCTGTGCTATGGCCATTAACAAAGATACTAAAAATGATAAATTTCAAAGACAAAACTAAATAAATTGGCCTGGTCACCTCCTGCCAACCAGACAGTTATCCTTCCACCACAACTTGATTCCCCCTAGCTAATTCTGTATTTTAAAATTCTTTTGCTAATCCCCAATGTAACTAATAATTTCCTGAGAATTTATTCAGATATCCTGAGATATCTGAACTATATCAGATACTTTTCTGAAGTCAAAATAAATTAGATATATTACATTTCCCTTGTTACTGTATTCTCTGGAAGCCAGTAACATATTGGCAGTGTAGTCCCTGTATACGTCTTACTGCTCATAGAAGTGAAAGCATTTTTATCATTAATATTAGATGTGGTTTTACTTTATTAATAACCCTTGCTCTTACAAGTGTCTGGTGCTTTGGGGAAGATTTCTTGTGTTCCTGAAACATTTGATTAACTCTGTTCTTTATATAACATTACCTTACCAGTTCAAAGCAATCAGATTAGAGGTTATAATCATGGGTAAGAAAATACAGCTTAGAAATCTTAATTTGATTTTTCAAGGCTCAAGTCTGCAGTGTTTCCACGTCTTCTAGTCTTACAAAGGTGGGAAGCTAACCTTTTTTTCAGATAGGATTAATCTTTGTAAGAAATATATGGCTTCTCAGAAACCAGTTATTTTATGTGAAGCTTTTAGAGTCCATACTGCCAATTTCTGTTACTCTGTAAAAGCTTTTTCATCTGTATCTAAAGTCTGCCTATAATAATATACCTAGTTAGTTCAGGGATTTGTTTGTTTGTTTGTTTTAGGATGAGGGCTTTTGGGGGGGATGAGGGAGAGTTGTTGTGGGGGATTTTTGTTGTTCTTGTTGCGGTTTGGATTTTTGGTTGTTGGTTTTTTTTTTTTTTTCTGAAGTGTAATTCTTGCTTATTGGCATATTATTTTGTTACAAAATCCTGTTCACCCAGCAGGGCTTTTCACTGTCTGAAAGCAAAATTATTATAGCTGTAAACTACTACTGATGGCATAAGGCAATATAAATTGCCTTATACCTAAGATTTTACTATTATGGGGAATAACATTATTTTTAAGAGCCAATAAAATCTATCATCTTTTTGTTCTGTGTCTGAAGTGCACTAATAGCCCCTGCAAACTTTCAGGGCTGATGACTAAATGAAGCTGGAAGATCCAGCCCCGCAGACTTCAAAGTGTGCACAGTGAAGAAATATTTCAGGGAAGCCAGGAGGGAGGGATAACTTATTTTCTGCACAAAACCCTGTATCAAAAGAAATGAAAATAAATAGATACATAATCTCTCTCTCTGACACAAAATCCACAACAAAACCAGGAGTAGTAAAGAGGTTCCACACTTTTTATTTTGAATAGTCTACTCGTTTTCAACCTGATCCAAACCATGAATGATGTTAAAATCAAATTTTGAAAAAAGTCTGTGTGCATATTGTTGTGATTGATTTTAGTTTGCTTGACAGTGAATATACTCATTAAGCAATGATCATGCTCTTCCTAACAAAGTCCTTCTCTACTCCACTTCTCTTCTGCAAAATTCAGCTATTTTTCAAGGCCTCTATGATGACTTTGGACTTTAGTGGTTAGTTGGTAGACTCAAAAGGATGGTATTTTTAGACACTAAGGCCTACTGTAGTACATTTTATTTTGTTGTCAGAAGGTTTAGTCATTGAATAATTGGATAAACTTATACGTAAAGAAGTAAATTATGTATCTGACAGATTTATATTCTAATAAGAGACTTGTTTATTTCCATGTGTTTAAACGTAAGGATAGTGAGTAGATAAATCAAACTAATAAAAATGATCAAAGTAAACAAAATAACAGAAATGTAGAACATGATCAAATAAAACCAAAAGGGAATATATTTGACAATTTTACTTGCTCTCAAACTCAAGTATGTAATTATTTTGATTTTTCATTCATGAAAGTAATTTTTTTCAACTGTAAAACCCATTATTTGCTGTATTTACTTTTATGGATGTGCGCAGGATTCATGCACTGGTTTCCATGAAGGGTTTTCTTACGCAGCTCACTGATAATTCATGTCTACATGTTAATGGGTACATATGGTGGTATGTACATATCTGAAGTAGCTTCACAGCTGGATTCATATTATATTTGCTCCAATTAAAAAAAAAATAAAATTCTCTCTTATTGTTTTTCCCCTAAACTTTAAGCACTGCCTATGGCAAGAGACAAGTTGAGACATCAGGATATGTTTCAGTGGGGTCATTCTGAATAACTTTCAGTTATAATTTCTTATTCATAGTTCTTCATCATAATCACTATACTTTTTGATGAGCACGAATGATGGTGATTGAGCTAGGTCATTTCTGGTAGTAAATTTTCAGTGTGTGTGGGGTAACAGATACAAAAATGTTTGAAAGGCTCTATCTTCTCTTAGCCAGACTGGTTGTGTGGCAAATGTATGTATGTGTTGGTGATGTGACATGCCACTTTTCTGACTTGTCACTTTATATTTATGATACACAGCAGTATGTTTAATCGTTTCATGAGGAATCTTGTCATGGTAAATCACCTTAATATAAAATGAAATGCAATGTAGCATGTCTAGACACAGAAATACAAAATACAAAAAAAACATATAATGTGCTACAACTTTGACATGATTAAGTACAACACTGACAGCTAGCAGATCACATGCAATAAAATTAAAGATAGTATTTATAAAAGACAAAAGGGAAATTCTTGTTCTTCAAGCAGTTTCATGGATTCAGTATATTAGGATATGAGTTCTCTGTTTTGGGGAATTTTGGTATATACAGCATTGGAATTGGACTCAGGAAATCTGGTTTCCTCTCATGTCTTCCACAGTGTTGTTGGATAACAGCTGCAAGTGTTATCCAACATACACAGGGTGTGCATTCATTGTGTTGGCTCTTCTGTTTGAACTTTAAGTGCTGAAGAACATCCTCCAGCAGCTTCGCTTTAGCATCTGCCTAAAAAGTTTAACAAGCATATGATTTTTGGATTTATTATACTCCTAACTCTTAGAGACCTGAAGAATTGAAAGGTAATTAAAATTTTTCCTCAGTTGCCTTGAGCTCCTGATTTTCAAAGGGCACAATTTATTTGGAATTCTTTAATTTTACAAGGTAAAATTCCATTTCACTAGAATCATAAATAATGCTTTTTCATATTATACATTCCATTAATTTCTATCCTTGCTCAGCGGGAATGAGATCACCCTTGCAAGCCCAAAGTTTCATACATTTATTTTCTATTGTTTTCTACTTTTCCTTCAATATTAACATTATTATTTCACCTCACTAATTTATGTTCAATTTTTAATTAATGTTCCATTTAATTTTGGTAAATTTTTCATTCACTTCTACTGCAACTTTGTCCAGTTCTCCCTCTGGAAAAAAACAGGGACAGGTTTAATTCTTTCTGTATGTTATGCATGCTTCCAAACACTTGTGGGTTTTGCAAGTGATGTAATCCATGTGTCCTTAGTTTACACCTCTGTCACAGCCCTCTTTTCAGGTTTTCATTTCTCCTCTGTCTTCACCGAGCCACCTGCCACACAACAAACTTGAAGATTTCTTTTTTTGAGGATTTGTATCAGTCAGAACCTCTTTTATATTTTTTCCCTTTGTATTTTCTTTGAAAATATCTCACTCCTCTCTCTCTTTGTAAGGTATGCATAGTATCATAGTTGTCCTCCCCTGCTTACATTACCTGAAAACTATTAGAAACCTGAAGTGCTTCAGAACTAACAGTAGGCATTTTCCACCTGTCAGTCTTTGCTAGCATTCACTGAGTGCAGATACTTTTCTTTTTTTTGGTAATGTATCTCTGGGGAACTTTAACCTTAAATGTTGTAAATACACCTTTCCCACTACCTAGGGTATTCTCTTAGTTTGACTACTGGTGCTATGTGTTTTTTAATGGCCACCCAGAGCAACAGAAAAATCTCCTTCATTCAGTGTCTGAATTCAACTGATGCATGATGGGTAGCAACTTTACTAAATATTTTTGTCATAATGTTATTAGCTTATGTAAAAAGCCATTCCCAGTAATGAAAAATTTTTCAATCCCGAACAAATTAAACTCAGTTTGAAAAAAAACCCAAAGATGTGGAAGTAAACATATTCTTTTATAGTACATTGGACTGGAGAGATGACATAATTTTCAATATGAAACATTGACAGACATCTATCCTGTGCAATATTAACTGCAGTCAAAACCTCAATATATAGTCTGTTGGTCATAAAAGAAAAATAGGAGGCCTAAACTCCAACAGCATGCAAGACCAGCATCATAATAATATGTATCAGACCTCAATATAAGATAAAAACAAAGCAAAGAAGCACTAGCTGGAAGAAAGGAGAGCCAGAGAGGACCAGAGACATGCTTGACGTGGCAAGAACATAAGCGGAGCATGTGGTTGCTCTTTCTCAGTAGGAAACAGGATGGAGGCAGTCTCAGAGAAGCACCTGGAGGCATCCAGCAGTGGCGAATGACAGTTCCCAAAACAAAGTGAGTGCAGGGACAAGTCCTCCTCCACTTTGCATAGTAGGCAGTGGGGAGAGAGAAGGCAGAACCCCATCCAGGCTGCTGTTTGTAATCTCCTTTCATGCCTAGGGACAGCTGGTAAGCTTCATATCTTGTGTTGTCCATGTAATGTCTTATTCCACTTACAGCAAAGCTGCCTTGCCTCTGCAAAGAGCTAGGAGAGAGGTCATCACACTGCTGCTACTCCTCTGGCACATGACAGCCTCAGTGTTTCCCGGCTGGATGATTTACTATAACGAAGTATGCTGAGACTAACGAGAAAAGTAAAAATAATTCCAGCTCATCCTGCTTGTCTGTCTGCTATGAGACGGAAATCCAAGTCATGTGCGGTCTTCTCTGAATCCTTCTGGCAAGTGATATTGTGTTGCTATGCTGCACAGAAACAAGAGAAAGGGAAAGCTGTGATCCTGCCATGACAGTTTCTCTGGCTCAAATATTTAAGTTAAGATTTAAAATTAAAAAAAAAAAACAAAAAAAAAAAACCAACAGACCGAAACCAAAAGAGTGCACAAACACACAGAGGAAAATAAAAACAAAATGTGTGTCACCTTCTGTCAGATGACAACTGGCATTATCACTTTTCTCATCAGCCCTATCTGATTAGCCATGCAGGTGTGTTTCCCTTAGCCCTTGTCTCTGTTGAACACCTACTCAGCCCCTAAATGAATGGAAAGAGTAAATGGAAGAGGATATTTTGAGGGAAGTGAAGGGGTTTATAATTGCCAGCTATATTAGGTTCAGGTACAATTACTCAATTGATTCAAATAAACCCAACTGATATTACCATAACTAAATGCTCCCAGAATATTTCTCCAACAATAGGCAGACACTGAGCTGAATTTACATTTAAAGTAGAAATTACTTTTCCACTAAGAACAGTGAGACCTGTAGAGCAAAATGCACTGTTCTTGACATGTTTGGAAAACACTTCTCAATGTGGATGGGCTGGTGGGGGTGGGGGAAGTAGGATTAGGAAAGCTAAAACAAGAGTCAACCCTTGAGTTCTGTGAGAAAGTGTAACCCATAATCTTAATAAAAATACATTCTTATTTCTCAGGACATCGGCTACCATTCTTTATACTCCTTTGTGAAATTACTGCATGGTATGTGTGAAGTAATTCATGAATATGAACTTGGTTTAGCAAACCCTGTGATATTTATCAGCGTTAGGCATTACACTGGTTACCTTTAACTACAGGAAGAAACATGTTGAATGGCACTTTGGGCATTTTTGCAGCATTCATGATAGATCTAATGCATGCATAAATCCTTGTATTAATGCCAATTACAAAATGAGCGCCTGGCTTTTTATGAGTATAAATTAATGGTTTTCCTTATACAAATAGATACACAGGTAGATTCTATGAAATAAATTTAAGACATCCTATAGAAAATAAGTAACAATTACAAAATAAACATTTTAAAAAATATTTTCATAGATTATGTGCAGCTAAGTAAGGCCCTTATTCAGGCATGGAATTTAGCTATATTGGCTATGCAAAAAGTGATCCTGCTTTCATGTAGTTTGCTTTGACTACCCACAGCCTTTTCTTGACCATTATGAAATTTAGATCTTCTCTCCCACCTTGCCTGAGAGGTGAATGTCTTCCTTAGAATCATAGAATCTTAGAATCCCTTTGGTTGGAAAAGACCTTTAAGATCATCGAGTCCAACCTTTAGCCTAACCCTGCCATCCCACCACTAAACCATGTCCCTAAGCATCTCATCTATCCGTCTTTTAAATACCTCCAGGGATGAGGACTCTACCACCTCCCTGGGCAGCCCATTCCAGAGCCTGACAACCCTCTCGGTGAAGAAGTTTTTCCTAATGTCTAGCCTAAACCTGCTCTGGTGCAGCTTCAAACCATTCCCCCTCGTCCTATCATCTGTTACCAGGGAGAAGAGGCCGACCCCCACCTCGCTACAGCCTCCTTTCAGGTAGTTGTAGAGGGCGATAAGGTCTCCCCTCAGCCTCCTCTTTTCCAGACTAAACAACCCCAGTTTCCTCAGCCGCTCCTCGTATGACTTGTGTTCCAGACCCCTCACCAGCTTGGTTGCTCTCCTCTGGACATGTTCCAGCAAGGCAACATCTTTCTTGTAGTGAGGGGCCCAAAACTGAACACAGGATTCGAGGTGCGGCCTCACCGGTGCAGAGTACAGGGGCACAATCGCTTCCCTACTCCTGCTGGTCACACTATTCCTGATACAAGCCAGGGTGCCATTGGCCTTCTTGGCCACCTGGGCACACTGCTGGCTCATATTCAGCCGGCTGTCAACCAGTACCCCCAGGTCTTTTTCCACCAGGCAGCTTTCCAGCCACTCTTCCCCAAGCCTGTAGCGCTGCATGGGGTTGTTGTGACCAAAGTGCAGGACCCGGCACTTGGCCTTATTGAACCTCATACAGTTGGCCTCGGCCCATCGATCCAGCCTGTCCAGGTCCCTCTGCAGAGCCCTCCTCCCCTCCAGCAGACCAACACTCCCACCCAGTTTGGTGTCATCTGCAAATTTACTGAGGGAACACTCAATCCCCTCATCCAGGTCATTGATAAAGATATTAAACAAGACCGGCCCTAGAACTGAGCCCTGGGGGACACCGCTTGTGACCGGCCGCCAACTGGATTTAGCTCCATTCACCACAACTCTCTGGGCTCGGCCATCCAGCCAGTTTTTAACCCAGTGAAGAGTACACCCATCTGGGCCATGAACTGCCATCTTCTTCAGGAGAATGCTATGGGAGACTGTGTCAAAGGCTTTGCTGAAGTCCAGGTAGACAACATCCACAGCCTTTCCCTCATCTACCAGGCGAGTCACCTGGTCGTAGAAGGAAATCAGGTTCGTTAGGCAAGACCTGCCTTTCATGAACCCATGCTGACTGGGCCTGATCCCCTGATTGTCCTCCATGTGCCTGGTGAGCACACTCAAGATGAACCTCTCCATAACCTTCCCCGGTACTGAGGTCAGGCTGACTGGTCTGTAGTTCCCCGGATCCTCCTTCCAGCCCTTCTTGAAGATAGGTGTCACATTTGCCAACCTCCAGTCATCTGGGACCTCCCCTGTTCTCCAGGACTGCTGATAAATGATAGAGAGTGGCTTGGCAAGCTCCTCTGCCAGCTCCTTCAGCACTCTTGGGTGGATCCCATCCGGCCCCATAGACTTGTGGATGTCCAGGTGGCATAGCAGGTCAAAGACTGCTTCCTCCTGGATTATGGGGGGTTCATTCCACTCTTTGTCCCCATCTTCCAGCTCGGGAGGCTGGGTACCCTGGGGATAACTCGTCGGGCCATTAAAGACCGAGGCAAAGAAGGCATTGAGTATCTCAGCCTTTTCCTCGTCTTTAGAGGCAATGTTCCCCCTTGCATCCACTAGAGGATGGAGGTTCTCCCTGGCTCTCTTTTTGCTGTTAACATATTTATAAAAACTCTTCTTATTATCCCTTACAACAGTGGCCAGGTTAAATTCCAGCTGGGCTTTTGCCTTTCTAATTTCCTCTCTGCATGACCTGACAAGATCCCTGTACTCTTCTTGGGTTGCCTGCCCCTTCTTCCAGAGCTGGTAAGCTCTCCTTTTTTCCCTTAGTCGCAGTAGTAGTCCTCTGTCCAGCCAGGCCGGTCGTCTTCCCCACCGATTCGTCTTACGGCACATGGGGACAGCCTGGTCCTGTGCCTTTAAGACTCCTTCCTTGAAAAATACCCAGCCTTCTTCGACCCCTTTGCCCTTCAGGACTATCTCCCAAGGGACTCTCCCAACCAGCGTTCTGAGCACGTCAAAGTCTGCCCTCCGGAAATCCATGGTGGCGGTGTTGCTGACCCCCTTCCTTACCTCACCAAAGATCAAAAACTCTACCATTTTGTGATCACTAAGGCCAAGACGACCTCCGACCCCCACCTCTCCCACCAGTCCTTCTCTGTTAGTGAACAGGAGGTCAAGCAGGGCACCTCCCCTGGTAGGCTCACTTCCCAGCTGTGTAAGGAAGTTATCTTCCACACACTGCAGGAACCTTCTGGACTGCTTCCTTTCTGCTCTATTGTCCCCCACAAGAACAAGAGCTCGTGACTGAGAGACTTCTGCCAGCCGCTTGTAGAATACTTCGTCAACAACCTCATCCTGGTCGGGTGGTCTGTAACAGACTCCCAACTGGATATCTTTTCTGTTGGCCTCCCCCCTCATCCTCACCCATAAGCATTCTGCCTCACCACAAGCAACAAGCTCTGTACAATCAAAACACTCCCTAACATACAGAGCCACCCCACTGCCTCTCCTTCCTTGCCTGTCCCTTCTGAAGAGTTTGTAGCCATCCATCGCAGCACTCCAGTCATGGGAGGCATCCCACCACGTTTCTGTGATGGCGACTACATCGTAGCCATCCTGCTGTACAATGGCTTCCAGCTCCTCCCGTTTGTTGCCCATGCTGCGTGCATTAGTGTAGATGCACTTGAGCTGGGCTGTCAGTTTCACCCCCAGCATTGGGGTGACACCCCCAGGCTCCTCTCTAGTGAGCCTGGTTATATCCCCTTCCCCCTTCAGGCCTAGTTTAAAGCCCTCTCTACAAGCCCCGCCAGTTCATGAGCAAGGATCCTATTTCCCTTCCGAGAGAGCTGGGCACCATCTGTTGTCAACAGGCCCGGTGCCGTGAAAACCTCCCCATGGTCAAAGAACCCCAAGCCCCTCTGATGGCACCAACCTTTGAGCCACATGTTAACCACTCTAGATTTCCTATTCCTTTCCATGTTCCCTCCTGACACTAATGGGATTGAGGAGAACACTACCTGCGCTCCTGATCCTTCAACCATTTTCCCTAGTGCCCTGAAGTCCCTTTTGATCAATTTGGGGCTTCTCTCTGGCAATTCATCGCTGCCTGCCTGTATAATCAAGAGCGGATAGTAGTCAGAGGGTCGTACCAGACCAGGGAGTCTCTTGGCAATGTCCCTGATCCGGGCCCCAGGGAGGCAGCAGACTTCCCTATGGGATGGGTCTGGGCGGCATATCGGGCCCTCCGTTCCCTTCAGAAGGGAATCACCCACAACAATTACCCTTCTTTTTTTCTTTGTACAGTCAGTCTTGATAGGTAGGGGTGACCTACTCTCCCTAGCCAACCCCCTGGGTGGGCCTTCATCCCCATCCTCAGTTGCCTGACCCTTGACTTCTAGAGTCACATATCTGTTACACAAGGGCGTAAAGTTCATGGGCTGAGGTTTGCAATATGTCTTTATAATGTACAGGATTTCTGTGTAATTAATATTTTATCATTTATAGACGGACTAAGCCATTCTCGAGTGAGAGGAAGAGATCAGAAAGTGTATTCTCTATCTCAGCTATAAATATTCTTTCAAACTGCACAATTCTAGAGGCAAGAGTTAAAATCATGAAGACATAGGGCAATAAAAACTACCAAGGATTATTTCTTTCAGAGTACCTGGTTTATCAGATCAAGTATAATTTAATTTTTCTGAGGAAAAAATATATACAATATTGACTATTTGAAAAGCATGGTCTAAAGATAAAGATTAAATACTGAATGTGAGAGGAAGGTTTATGCTACTCTTTTCCCTATGAAGGGATATGAAATGTGAGACAACAGAACAACAAAAAAGTTAACATGTTCTTGTCATAATGACAGGTAAAATGCAGCCAATTAAAATAAATGTAAGTTTGTACTGAATTGCATATCAGAGTTCTTGATTGTGTACGTATAATGAAGCAGAAGTCTGGTTGGCTCCATGAGCTTTTTCAGAGACTCTCCATTAGTTCAGTAAAGTGCAGGACACCTCCTATGTATTGACAAACATATAATATCTGGGCTTTGAGCTGTCTTTCTTTGCCTACCTCTGAAGGCAACTTTGGTTGGTTGGTTGGTTTGGTTTGGTTTTCTGGGAATTGAGTAAATTTTAGCCTTGTTTGATAATTTGTTGGGAGACAAGAACCTGAAGAGTGACCTTTTTGCTTGCCAGTCTCATTTCCCAAAAGAATTTAAAAATCCTTAATCATCTTCTTTCTTTTTTTGTTCATCTTTCTGAAGCAATTAGGTGTTGCAAACAATAAAGGAAAAAGTGTAAAACCCCGCTACCTTACTTTAATCACTTGAATGTTCGGCTAAGAATTCCACTAAAGGAAATTATGTAAATATTTTCTTGGAATTCATTTGAGACGTTCTCTGATGTTATGGCTTTCTCTTCCCTCATTTTGTAGGCCAGCTGTAACTTACAATGAAAATATATGAGGAGAACATTTAACCTCACCTCAGGAATGAAAACTTCAGAAAGTTATGATAGTAATGGTAAAGAGTGTGCGATCAGTAAGATAAAAGTAAACAAGTGAAGTGGAATGAATTTGCTCCAAGGAACAGAGCTAGTTTGGAAATTAGATTTGCTAATAGTTAATTCATTGAAGAAATGCTCCTGAGTTCCTAAACTTAAGTATAACTTTCAGATCTAAATTTTTTTAAGAAATGAGGACATATACAAGCTGGAACACCAGAAATTCTGATTCGATATAAGGAAAAAATTTCCACTAAAAGGATCATCAGACACTGGAACAGGTTGCCCAGAGAGACTGTGAAGTCTGTATCCTTGGCGACACTCAAAATCCAACTGGACACAGTGCTGAGCAAATGCCCTAACTGGATTAGCTTCAGGCAGAGTGTTTGGATTAGATGACCTGTAGGGTGCCCTTCCAACACAAAATATTCTGTAATTCTATGCTCATTTCTGATGATGATGATGAAGATTATTAATATATTGTATAATATTATTATATTATGCAAGGAAAGCATAGCTGAGTTGAAATGCAGCACAGAACCATACAACAATTCATTGTTAAGGCTTTTATGCCTCCTACGACTCTCTCATCCACCCCTTCCTAAATTACTACTTTTTGGAGCATAAAAAGGAGGGAATTTTGCAGTTAGAAGCCAGTGAATACATGCTGCCTCTCAGGAATGATTACTGTTCTGTGAATTATTTTTTTTAAATATGCATCTTAATCCGAACATACATTTTCTGAACAAAACTCGATCACCTTATAATTTTCATCTGCATTAAAATATGAATATTATTATCTTATTTCTCTTAATATGTCTGGAAAGAAAATATTCATTTGGTTTGTCCATATGGATTGGGAATAATTTTGCCACACCCAATTAAGCTTTCTCTCTGCTTCCGACATGGTGTACAGGGGATTGATTACAATTTCTTGTTCACAAAAAAAAGTTTAAATGTCGTTCTTCCCAAAACAGATCAAAATAACTAAATATAGATGCTGCTCTAACCTCGACTATGTACAACCCCCAACTCAATCATATTATATGCATTTTGTTCTTTCCTTTTCCCTTTGAATCTCTTAATCTTCAGTACAAATAGTTGTAAGGAAAAGGATGTGCGATATAGCAATTGTTTATGCCTTCTACCAAGTAGACACATTCTGTAACTCAACATTCCTGAACTGCCATAGGGTGTTTCATTACAGGGTGTTTACTAAGCCTTTGCACCAAATTTTATTTACAGCAGCTCAGCTCTTGGTAGTTTTTGTGCCACAGTAGGAAGGTTTTCAGGGACATAGAACAGAAACCTGCCATAGCTAATAATTACAATCTCAAAGATAGCAAGGAATAAGCATTTGTGTGATAAAAAAAAAAACAAAAACCGTAGACTACAGCTAAATGGAAAACTGAAGCATTACTCTTCACAGAAAGTAAAGGCAGAAAATGGTTCATTTACTCTCTTTCCATTTGCACAGTGGTAATAAAAATGCCAAACAGATTGATTTTCAGGAAAACCCTACATTGCAGTAAATTCAAGATTACAAGAGAAGATTTCTTGCAGTACTGCATTTTTACCTCTCTTTCAAGGATATGCCTGTGAGTATGTTCAGTTTAATTAGGTACTGCCATTTAGGTTTTAATATTTATGAAACGACATGCCATTCTCTGAGATAACTGCATAGAATTTGCATTTCACAATTCTATGTATTAAGTATTCTTTCCAGAATGGTTAAGAATTTATTGTCAGAAAAATTCCACACAACTGAAGAGAGGAAAAAAAACCTGTTCCAGTGAACTGGTCACCGAATGCCTTGTCTGATTTATGTATTCAAAAGCTGTTATAGATCATTTATATATTCTAAAGCTGTTACAGGGTCAAGTCCTCCTGAAGACAGAACATAGCAGAAAATGTCACTGTTTGTTGTTTTTTCCCAGATGAATCTCAACATTATCTCATATTAACTAAAATTTGATTAGAAAACCTAAAAGTAAACCATTTCTCCTTAAAGATGTCACAAAGCTAGATTTTTTCCCCAAAATGAAGGGAAAAAATAAAAATAAGATCAAAAAAGCCAAAAGCTTTAAAAAGCCTAAACAAAACCCTACACAAAAAAAACCCCCTAAAAACGTCAAAAAACTCCCATAGGATTACAAAAAATAAAGGCACACAGTAATTATTAGGCCAAAGACAGAGGGATAAAGACAAAATGTAAGAGAAGGCCTCATTCTAGATAAGTGAGGGAAAGACCTCCCCTGTGAGGGCTCATCCTGGAGTCTAAGAATTGATTAATGATATTCTATTTAAGAAAAAATGGATAAAATGTGATTGAAGTAAAGAAAGAACCCTGGATCCTCCTAATCAATAGTTTACAGAATCACAACCTTTTCTTTCTTGCTCTCCTGAGCTACATAAACTGTGCATCCTTATGTGCACAACAGCAAACTTCAGCAGGAGAATGGGCTTTTCTCTGGCTATTCTTTCAAGGTGTAGAGAGTGGTATACTGGAAAACTGAAGTCTGGATACAACCATTCCTCCCACTCCCCACCATCTCACCCATCACACCTCCCCCTCATGAAATCTAAAGCTTCTGAAGTTCTAAAGTTTCTTGACCTGAAGTTCAAGAGTTTCTATTTCTCAAGTAAATGCACTGATCATCATGCAAGCAGACCCAATGGTGATCCACTGTATATCATGAGATAGCAGAGGCTGCACTTCAGAAGAGATTCAGGAGTCCTGAATCCCAGCTGGATGAGAGGGTAAAAAACAACCTGAAGCCAAGGGTCTCTCATCTGTTGGCTTCTCAATCAGCACATAGCTGAGAGTACACACTTCCTAATAATCTATACTGAGTAGCCCTATGGAGGCGTACAGTCAATGAGAGATAGGTGCTTCAGTTAGGACCTCTGAATTGCTCCTCAGAGGTGTTTCCTTTTCTGTTTACCAGGTCTAGGAAGCCCATGGGTCTCTCTTATGTTCTGAGTCACTGTGTTGAAACAAAGTACCTATCTTCCAGGCATTGTGAGGCTTACGTATGCATCCTTGAGATGGTCAGAACCTGCCCCATGGTATCTGTCATGTGTCAGCTTTTTTTTGTGTGATATGATGGAGTCTTATGTGAGAAATGGTATTTTCTACAACCTTTTAATGCATATGCCTAGGCCCAGACTCTGTTCTTATTCACTCTGAGTAGTACCTGATTTCAATAGTCCCATTAAAATAATTACATTCTTATTTTCAGAAGCCAGTCTGGAAACAACTTCTAATTGTTATTGAAGAACGGTAATAAATATTTCCAGATGGAAGACCCTTATTGTGTTTGTATGTCTAACCTTTTACACTCACCTTTCTAGCTACTGCTCACGGTGTTATTAAACAACCTCATATTCAAGGTTATCCCGTTGGAAAATGACAGACAGATACTTCTGCCATAATTATCCAGAAGTGACCGTCCTATTGAAGAGAAACAGCTAACAAGACAGATTGTTCAGCTCATTCACAAGAATGGAAAGCCAAAGTCCTGAATATTTGCAAAAATGGGGGAAATCCCAGACCTGAAATGAAACAAGACCTGATAAGTATGTTGATGAGTACATTCAAATGAACACACATAGTCTTAACCCAGCAAATATTATGACATTAACATGTTTTATATAATAGACATAAAAATGCCTAATCAAGTCTTCAGTTTTGAAAATGTGTTACATTTTAACCATTGATTAATCTGCACTTTTTACATTACTTTTTCTTTAAGTTAATCAAATAGCAAAATGTCTAATTCAGGAAATTTTAACTGTCTAAATAACTGCTTGTTTTCCTTTAGGTAATAATAGTATACAAATCCCTGAGATATTTGGAGTTGGCAGTTTTCCTAGAGATAAATCCCCCAAAAGTGTAATTTTCTATGTTCGTGGACCCTGACATCAGCATACCTTCATGTTTTCATGTTGTCCTCTTACTGGAGGCAGAGAGATAATTTAATTACACAAGCCAGAGTCTCTTAATGGGGTAAGGTTACATAGTCAAGGAGAGAAATTAAGGCTAGTTATGAAAAAAATATTATGTGTGTTTAAACCAAATTGAGTTATTTAATGAACAGCTTCAGAAAAATGGATGGTACCCCATCATGCCACTTAAGCATATTGAGTAGCTCAAGGGGAAAATGTTGTGTGTAAGCTTTAATTAATTTCCACTTTCAAATCCCCAGAGACACCACAGAAAAAAAAGTCTGACACATGCAGTTGTCAGTATATACAGGTTCCAAGGACGTTTGATGGAATACAAGTGTTATGATCACGAAAACACATTTTTATCAGGAACTTTGTTTCACATTCTAAATGCGTGCATATTAACCAACGATTATAAGGGATTTCATTGGAATAGATTAATAAAGGCTTTTTTGTGTGTGTGTCTTCTCTCCAGTCAGTGCAATTTGATGATAGTAGCTCAAGCTTTACCTCATTATGTACCTGTGATAGCTAGAGTTTTGGAACTGCTCCACCTCTTTTTAAAGGGAGTACATTAAGCCAAAAGTGTCTAGTCTCTAAGGTTAGGTTTTACTGGAAAACAAAATAATACATTAGAGCAGAGAAACTCTTTACGTAAGGAAACCTCAGGTAAATTGTATGAGCAGGATTGAATAAAACAGGTTAAAACAAATTTTACCACTGCCAACCTTGCAGGGTAATCTTTTTGACCAAACTTGATCTCAGACCATCAAACTTTAGAGGTTCCTTTGGTCACAAAGACTTCACACTTCCCTCACATTAAAAATATGTTAATTTTGGTTTCTAAACAAGCAAACTGTTCATATGCTAGCTGACTTTTCTTAGGACTTGTTCTCTGAAGAGGAAAATAATTTCAATTGAAGGAAAGAATAGATACATCCCAGCAGCTAATCCACTAGCAACCTCCAGTACGCTAAAACTCTGCTCACTTTTTCCTTCTCTTCTCCTATCCTAACTCTCAATGAGCTGTTTCTGCCTCTGAAGGCTACATACACCAATGAGCTTAGCAGTTGTCTTCAGCAGTTCTGAAATTCCTGTCACTTCAGTCCAGATTTTAAGAGGCAGATTTTCAAGAGGTGGGCTTCTTACGGAGGAGATAAAGAGATTCCTACCATTTTTCACTTTCTTGTGGCTTCAAAGTGCATGCTTCTTCATAACGTCTTGGGAGGGTCCCTTAGCCCCAGAAGAGTGCACTCCTCTAGCCCTGCAAATCTGCTGCATTCACAGAGTCAGTGTGGTGGGTGGAGGTGTTGATCTTTTGGTTATCCTCTTCAGAAGAGGGGCTTCCTGAATGTCAAATTACTTGGTCTTTGCGGCGCACCCTTCTGAAGTCCTAGATGCACCCTGAGCTGCATCCAATGGAGGACATACACTTCTCCTTAGCCTTTAACAGAATGGAGAATTTCCAGTGGTAGAAAAGTTCTTTGCTGAATTATGGCAAGTGTACACAGAACCTTAGAGGGTAAAGACCTTTTATGTAGGTTGAACCCACTCCCTTGCATTTGATTCATAAAGAGAAAAGCAAAATAATTGGCACGTTACATATTCTCATTGCAACTGAAGTTTTAAAAAAACTAGCATTATGCACATAATGCAAATTTCAGTATATTATTTCCTGGCATTAACAGTCAGTGAAAGAGACAGCTACAGAAACAGATATGAAGCTGAAATCATGATGAAAGGATCAGCCTTGTATGTTTATATAAAACACTTTCATAGAAATCCTGACACTCCACATAGCACTTTTCACAGAAACATGTAATTTACATAATGGCATAGCCACTCCTCTATCCTTTAGATTTTTACCTTAAAAATAGAGCTCGGTATCAGCTAATATGTATTTAAGTATCAATTGTATGGTTATAATTCAGAACCTTCCTATCAGAAAGCAGGAAAACACATGCCTGGCCATCAGATACAGGAATATATTCTTCTTTTTTTTCTTTTTAGAAACAAGATTTGTATGAGTAGAAGTCTGCAGATTTTGGGCCGCAAAATCCCTGAATACTTAAGATCAAATATCTTTAAGTTACAAAGTATGCTACTCATCAAGTAGCAACTTGCTTCTTTCAGTTTTATTAGAATTCAAATGTTTCTACTAAAGGGAGTTTTGGCATAGCTACAACAAATCCTGTTTTATTCAGTTCTGCTTGTTGGTCAGAAAAAGGATATTTTCCCAAAAATAATGGAGCAACATATTATTTTTATGCACCTGGCATAGAAAAGTACTACTGTGTACTATCTCCAAAGTACTAAACTTCTACAATATCAGTTAAATTTCTATGTCAACCATGAGCAGTCTAAATGAGCTGAGATTAAGAAAATGTCTACTACACAGCAACTTAGAATTTTTCTATGAATAACATTAAAATGATTTATATTCACTGCAAACTTGTACTGATAAAAAAAATCAAGTTAGGGTTTGTCAGGTAAAATTTTATTATGCAGTTATTGTGAAATGCTGACCCGTGGCAGTTGTAAGAAAAAACAATGCCCTTCTAAATCTTTAACTCCACTACTGAATATAATTTTCAGTTTGTATGGCTTGTGCAATTGACTGCTATGCCTTAATCTGATTCCATAAAAGAAAATAAGTATTTTGAGGAAAGAGGGTGACAACTAAGAAGGAATAATACTAATTCGGATAACGCCTAATCCTGTGAAATGAAGAGTGCCCTTAACTGCCTTGGTAAGAACTGACAATTCTAGGCACCATCTAAGGATACTCAGTACCTGGCAGAATTTTACCCAAGGAGAGAAACAAGAATATGCCTCTGCTTGACAGTGAAATTAATTTAAGGACATGACTATTCAGAAGAGTAATTCAGAAAAGCCATTATGAAACCTAGTCTGTTAAATGAATTATGATCTTATCCTCAAACAATACTTTCAATATATGACAGATTTCTGGCTTTATTAGTTCTAAATAGTTGAAAAATGACCTAAAAGTTTTAGTGTCTTGTTTCTGCATCACAGAATGAATAACTTTCACCTGGAGAGCATGCTTAGAATCATGGAATCATAAAACAGCCCAGGACCTTGAAAGACCATCTGGTCCAACCTTTAGTGGGTAAGGGAGCCTAGATAAGATCATCTAGCACCCTGGCCAATCGCATCTTGAAAACCTCCAGTGATGGGGCCTCCACCACATCCCTGGGTAGTTTTTTCCAGTGAATAATTGTTCTTACTGTGAAAAAATTCTTTCTTATGTCAAGATAAAACTTCTCCCAGTGCAACTTGTACCTGTTTCTCCTTGTTTTCTGCAGGTGACCCCTTGTGAAGACAAAGCCTCTGATCTTTTTATAGTCACCTTTTAAGTACTGGAATACTGTGATAAGGTTCCCTCAAGCCTTCTCTTCTCCAGGGAGAAAAGATCTGTAAACATACAGACATTACATCCAAGAAAGAGATCAGTTAAAGTACAGATCACAAAAGAGCTAGGACCAAGAGTTTAGCCTTCACAAAAAGTTTACTTAATTGTTTTCACAGGTGTGGTGGACAAAAATTTGTGACATCTAAGGACGTCTCTGCACTCAATGTTTTTTTTTTAGACAGGATTTTACTGGTGTTAACATTTTAAGTATTTAAAAATAGAAGAGGTTTAATTTCCCTCTTACTTTCAACAAGGTCCTTGAAAAGAGATCAAAGAATGGAAAAACACATTGGAAAAGTACAGATTGCCATGAATCTCCTCACAGGTCATAGGTTAACCCCCATAGGGAGCTCACTCACACTTTCCTCAAAGGGATGGAAGAGAGAATCAAAAAGGCACAAGTAAACACAGTTTAATAACTGAAGGGAAAAAAGAAAAGAAAACAAAAAAACCCAAACAAGTGACGCCAGAGCAATCACTTACTGCCAGCAAACTGATGCCCAGCCAGTCTCTGAGCAATGGCTGCCTTGGAAAAACTCTCCCCCAGGTTCATTGCTGAGCATGATACATGGAATATCTCTTTGGTCAATCGGGGTCAGCTGTTCTGGCTGTGTCCCCTCCCAACCTTTTGCCCATCCTCAGCCTACCACTTGCGGGGGCAGAGTGGGAAACAGAGAAGGCCTTGATGCTGTGCCAGCACTGCTCAGCAGTAGCCAAAACTCTGGTTTGGTCACAAATCTAAAACACAGAACCATATGTGCTTTAACCCCCCCAAAAACCCTTTGGCACACAGGACACAGAACCAAAGCATTCTCCAGCTATAAATTTAGAATTTACCCCCCCAACCGGATGATAGTTAAACCCTTATTTAAGGATAAATAATTCAGAGTATTGTTTAACATCAGCTCATCAAAAGTCCATGAAACCTAATAAATCTGAACACTGAGTATTAAAAGAATATATAAATATCATAACCCAAGCTTGTATCTGCATTTTTAGGGAAGCAATGTATGAAGCAGGCAATCTTAAAATGCAGAAAACACTGAGGTACAAAAGCTGGTCAGCTGCAATCCAAAACCGATAACATGAGCCAGGGGAAAATATAAAGTACAGATGCACCTCCAGAAAAACGGCAGATGTGTTATAAATAAAACCACACCATTATACGCATCTGTGCAAACCCAAAAGAACGCATGACATTAATGAAGAGGACAGATAATGTTTCAGAAGAAGCACTCAGTGTGACAATGCTTTCAGCAATAGGCCAACTGTCAGCAGTTCATAGACATGGTCCATGGGGAGAGATGTCAACAAGTTAAGATTAATCTCACATGAATATGCAAATTACTATAACCCTTACAAAAGTATAGATGTAGGCAAACATCATCAATTTCCTGCCTATCCTTATGCACTGATTGAATGCACTGCTATGAATAACCACAAAAAGTATGTAAGCTAATTCACAGTAAGTGAAAATATGGACCAATACCAGAACTTCAGTATACGCTCTGGGGGAGGTATCACTTTGTATTTTCCTTGTGTACAGGGAAACCCATTACAAACTGACATTGTCAGAACTAGAACACAGTTCTGTAGATCTTGGATCAGGTCCTTCTTTAGTTATTTTTGTCTTTTTGCACATCTGTGCAAAAAAATGCATTAGTTTCAAAGAATGTCCTCAGGATCCATCAAGTTCATCAGGATGGTATAAAATATCCCCAGTATGGGAACTGCATTAATCTTATAGCAATTAGAGAAGATAATGAGAGATATGCATTTTGCAGCATAGAAGACAAATATCTGTAGAATAAAAAAAAATACAGCACTAAGGTTTCATACAGGGTTGTCCTCTACTGTAATTATATAGCAAGATAAATAATAACTTAGTTATGGGGGTTACAAGCTCCAGTTCTTAAAGTGCAGTGATTACATATGATGTTTGTTTTTTTTTCTGTTTTCTTTTGGTGGTGTTTTGTTTTTTTCTCTTTCTAATTCTCCTGGTTTTAAACAAAAACACAAAAATATGACTGTAGTGTCCCTTTTATAGGATTAAATATTAATTAAGCAAATATAAAGATGTTTCATGCATTTTTTAAAAAAACTTAGTTTTTAGTTTATAAGTATTCCTCATTATTTCAATTCAGATGTCTTGTATTTCAAATTTATGGTATTTGAAAAATCTCCACTGAGCTGAGAAAATGTTTAATATTTGGGATTAGTATCAGCCAAGAAGCTCCTTTTCTAACCCTTTGTTTCAGGCAAGGATCTTACAAGTTGTTAAAGTTACATTTTTGTTCAGTCATAGACTACATTTGGCTGATTTCGAATTCTCATAGAAACTGAGAAGAGTAAGAGACTCCCCCATACACTATAATTATGCATGTTCCTGATTTTTTTTAATTTTAAAACTTAATATATTTTCATTCAAAAAATGGAAGATTAATATTGGATGTCGCCTGAGGTTAAAATTCAACATAATAAAATTATAGAAATACTTTTAAAATTGTGGTACAGTTGGTTTTAGACTTTGAGCAAATCTATTTTATGAAGAGACTTTCTAAGAATAATTACTTTTTATAGCTGTTACCAATAGGTTACACCCTGTGAATCAAATAAAGCATTAGATGGTTCTTATTATTACAAAGCATGCAGTGAAAAGCACCATTAACTGATTTTTTTTTAATTTACATAGAGAAGGAAATAACACCTACCCGTTGGTTTGTTTAAATTTCATCACTACAGAAAAAAAAAAAACCAAAACAAAACACAAAAAAACCACAAATACCAATGATTGCACTAGCCTACTTTCATCCACATAGCCAAAATTAGCCAGGCAGAAAATTGACAGTTAGAAAAATACACTCAGTCTTCCCATGGGTAAAAATTTCATTATGTCCCTCTCCCCTGAAAGGTCAGAAAACAACGAGGTCTGCACTGTTTCCTAAACCTGGCTTGGGGTCCAGAGTCAAGGGAAAGCAATGCACCAGCAAACCCAGAAAGGATTTGAACCCACACTATTTCCTTGATCATAACTGTGGCAATATTATACAAAATGGGAAATCCTTCTCTATCATGATGCATAATTTATTATAATATTGGTCAGTGAGTACAGGACAGTCCAGGACACAGCCTGCACTGGCAGTATGACAGAGGTCTCCTGCAAGCCTTCTCATGGGGTTGAAGAGGAGCCTGGTGATGCATTACTTGGGGGGTGAGCTACCTAGTTGGTATCACAGGCTCCTGGAGGCTGAACAGTTGTGCTGTAAACTGTTCCCAGGTAAACTGAACCAGCCAGAACATGTCAGTAAGTGAACTCAGAAAGTAAACAAATGGAAGCTGTTCTGAATTTTATGCTGGTACCTGTTGTTCTGCTTTTAGAGTTTGAGCTGGCCAGTTTTATCAACTGCCCTTCACCTCTATATCAAACCTTTTCCTCCTAGGAGTGACCCTGGTGAGCCTTCCCAGGAGACCGCAGCGGTTGCTGTTGCATTTGGTTCCTGTGCAATTGTGCAGGGTGCCAGGCAGCTGCTTGCAGTGTGGCCAGCTTGGAGCACCTGTGCACAAGTCCATCACAGGTGGGTCCTGATCACTATCACAGGAGGCGCAAGGGCTGTAAACAGGCACAGAGTCCCAGAAAATGCATCTGTGAGGCAGCTTTTATTCTAAACATAACATAGAATTTCTCATTTTTTCTCTTTTCTTGATCTTTCTTTACTTTCTCTTTCAATTCTCAATTCTTTTCAATTCTCTCTTGCTTATTTTCTTTTAGAAAACTTCTTCTACCCCAACACTTCTTCCTATTGACAATTTTAATTGGTTTTTTTTCTCTTTAAGACACACAATTAGGGCCATGTATTGTGTGTTCAGATATCGAAACTGAAAAGGGTACATTTACTCTTAAAAGTTAGCAAAGCATTTAGTTATAAGACAACCAAATCAGCATAAAATGAAGCATTTTATTTAAGGTAACTCCACAGACATACTTCCTGCTCCCTGATACAGTTTTGGTTTGACAGGAAAGAGTGATATCCTGTTTGCTGAATTGCTCTGTTGTAGTGCTCTGCGCTAATAAACAATTCTGGTGCAGAAAACCCCTTCTTGCCTTAGACAGATATGGCACACAGTTGTATCACAGAAAACTGTGCAATTTCATTTTATTATAATGTTCACAATGCCATGTCAGAAAAACCCTTCACAGTACACAATGGTAGTAATGGGATACTGTGGAAACCAACTGCAATCAGGAAATGCTACTCCACTTTTTTATCATTTGTCAAGCACTTATATCTGTTTTTTTGGAGGTAGTGGTTCAGAAATGTACTGTATGCTTTGTTATTTAAAACATTAATTTAGGAATGGACAAACCAAACAATAGATTTGTGGAAGAACATGACTTTTAGTAGTTTACAATTAGATAAGTATTGCCAGATAGACAGTCATATGGTACTTTTAGGAAGGAAATGTAAAAACTAAATGAATAAGAATAACATTCAATCAAAATGAATCATGGGTTCTAGAAATCATGGAAGGAAGATAAATTTTCATAATGCAGACATGAAATGAAAAGACTCAAAGGTTTATGATTGCAGCCTATAAATTTTTTCAGTGTGATGATAATAAGGAAAGGCAGAATGATTCATTGAAGGTATACGGGACTTTAGAGACATAAGCCAAAATGCAAAAAGAAACCAAAAAAGAGGTGATAATTTATGCAGGAATCAAATAGATAGTTCAATGCTTGTTAAATATAAGTATCAATATGTTTTACTTGAACAACTTTTAACTAAATGGCCCTATAACCCTTCCATAAACAGATAAAATTAAGCCTAAAATAAAGCAGAAAAATCTTAAAAGGCTTATTCTCATTGTAAAACCAGACAAATTAATAAATTGTTCTAATTCAGATGGTGAGCAATAATTACTCAATGTTTCAAGTAATGAGTCTATATTTTTCTTATTCTTATAATTATTTGCTTCTTTTAAGGAGCTGTACCTATGAACAGTAAATACAATCTTCAGCCAATTTTTTTTAATATATATACTTTAATGAGAGATTTGCTTGTTAAGACTTTTTTTCTATTTTGTGAAAAATACTGAATATTAGATTTAAATGTTATCCTTCATCCTAGCAAAAACAATTGGTCACCTTGATACCTCAACTATGGCTGTGATTTGAAGTAAAAGCATAACTAACCTGCTTATTTTTCTGCTCATTCCAGACCATATTGTCCTCTGTACCCAGTCTCATGATGCTTGAATACTGAAAACTCTTAAATATATTTGTCCTCACAAATTCATGCTGTCTTACTACCTCAGATTTGGAGAAAGAGAAGCAAGGCTCAGACAGGTTAAAAAAAAGGAACTTAGATCAGGATTCACTGAAAATTACATCACCTACTTGGCTGCGTTAGCCAGGCACAAAGAATGGAGCCCAAAACACTGTATCTGGCACCTATGTTCACCATCAGATAGTTGGGAACGGTTGCATGTTTTATAGCTGGCTGATCACTTCAGATTGTACCTAGTAAGAGGAGAGCAGTTTAGAAATAGCCAAAAAGGCAGTGTGGAGGAAAGAAATCCTAAAAGAGGAGATAGAGACAATGCATGCTCATAAACCCACCTAATGGTTAGGTGAGCAGGAGACATGTGGAAGACTGGGGGTCAGGGATCCTGCTGGGTGGACTACAGATGCAATTCTGCTCTCAGAGGAGTGCTGTAATTACCAGAATATGAGCCATTATAAGGGGAGAAATAAGGCTCTGCTAGTTCCTTCCCATTAAAGCTGTTCACCTCTGCAGAAAAGAACTAAAGGTTGGGCAAGAAAGTAGGAGGACAGTAGCAGTGAGAGGGATACTTAGGTTTAGAGGTTTTTGGTCAGTGTTGCACACCAACCAAAAGGATGGTGTGCAAATGCCTGTGGACTGAGCCCTGCAGGATAGGAACATCTCTTTCTGACCATGACATTGTGTCATACATGTACCAGGGCTATCAAGACTGAAGGACTTTTCTGCATGTTCAGAAGCAGAAGTTGGTTCCAAGGAAACATTAATATCGGTGCCTGATTTGCTTAGACTTTTTAGGTTATTTGCAGTTACAGTTTTGAATTTATGCACTTATTTGTGCCTGAGACCTTCTTTGAAAACCTGAATCTAGACCTAGGCTATTTGCCCAAAAACATATCGAGAGATTTGCCAGAGTACAGATTTGAAACTCCTAGAAGTGCTAGATAAAAACTCCAAATAGCAAACAGCTTTGTTTTCTTGCTCTATATGGTAGCTTGTGCTGTTTATTCCACAAAGATGCCCCTCTGATGAGGTTTCTATGTGGTTATATATCCACTAGGAATTAGGAAATCAAACACACTAATTCTGACAAAAGCTTTCCGGCACTACTGAGCTGGGCATAAATCATCTCACCAAGATCAACATAAAAATGAATTATCTTTGAAGACATTAACTATTGCCAGTTATTCCCAATATTGTTCTAAATTCTGTATCTCTGAACATATAGTATGGTGGCATCAGGAAGTGCTAACCTTTCTTGCTCTCATTTCTTGCTGAGAATTGTTATGGTAAACTTAATTGTTAAGCGAAAAATTATCAGACAAAAGGGAGGCTTTTTCCCTTCCTACAGAAAAACTAACATCTAATGATTAGCTGCTTTGCACTTTCAGACAGAAATCTGCTTCTCAGATTCTCTTCTCCTTCAATTGCAAAACATATTTAACTTCAAGCACTGAGATCCTTTTGTGTCCTCTCGTAGGAATGCACATTTTATAGCATTGGCAAAACAAGTCTAATATGAAAGAGGCGTTTTGAAACATTAAAATTTCACTTGAGAGCTAACATTTTCACAACAAATTGGGCAGCTGACAAATGTTTGGCCTCCAAATCTCAGAGAGAGAGTTAAAAATTGTGATCTCAGGATAGTAAGGAAAAACAATTAAGAGAGCCTGGCTTGAAGCTGAAAAAATTGTTATAAATGCTTGTTATGAAAACCCATGTAGACGATTCATTTTTTAATCCCTATAGGTATTTTGCCAGCCTTTCCAAAATCTTGCTTTTTACAAGAATTATGATAGTTCTTTGCCCTGAAAATGCTTTGAAATACAGACATCAGTGTTTCACCTGAATGAGTTATTACATTTCTATTTTGGAACTGGGAGAAAAAGGAAATGGTTTAAATTCTACCAAAACAGCTTTAAAGACTCCTCAGGAAATTGTTTTTTATTCAAATATTTTTATAACTTTCCCATTAATCACAACGCTACTGTTGTTAAAAAACAACAGCAAAAATATACATAACATAAACCAATGAGATGTTGATGTAGGTAAATTAAGACAAACACTTTTCATCAGTTTCTTTTGCTCTTTTTCTTTTCTATTGGTGCAATGATAAAAATATGAACAATGACTATTAAAAGGTTTGCTAGTTGCTTTTTCTCAAAATTTGAAAAATAAGTTTGGCACAGGCAGTGCTAGATAGGGGAATAGACATGTTCAAGCATCAGAAAATGTCAGATGTTTGTATGTTACTCTGCATTAAAAAAATCTGTACAGCTTTTTTTATCTTACTCTTTTATCCTCCGTGAATTGCTTCGATGCTCTGCCAACACTTGCTGTTGAAATAGATGCATGTCTATTTCATACTTGCTGTTAATTTCTTGCTGTCTTAGCAATGAAAGTATATACATAGGTTATAAAATCCATTGTTGTAAGCTGATTTATAAGACTCTGTGACATAAAACTTCTGCAACCAAACTGGAGTATCAGTATTTAAGACAAAGTAAAACTCAAGTAATCTTGATTTTAGAGTGTTCACTGATGAACAACAACTTGACAAGACGTTCCAGATTCACAATCCTAAAAACTTCTCTTTATTTGTTCTTTGATTTGGTCTAGTTTTAGCTTCCATTATCTTCTTATATGACACTGCCCGCTAGATTTGAGAAGCATTTTATAGAGATACTCACAACCTGATCAACTTTTTCTTTGATAAATTAAGACAATTGAGCTCCCTGAGGTATTTGCTACACAAAGGTTTCCCAAAACTTTAATTATGCTTGTGGACTTTTGAGTTACCTCCAGTATTTCAAAATACCAATTGAGCTGTGAACATTCACAAGCTTGTAACCTTTACACTGTTGCCAAAGATGAAGAAAGCACATTGTCTTCATGTTTCATCTTTTCTTATTTGTCTGTCAATTGCTGTAACACAGGAAAAAAAGTTCCACAGATAAGGCATCATGATTCTTACGTTTGGCTTTTAGGGATACAAAGTCTTTCACAGCATTTTGTAAGTATGTCCAGGATTCCTTGCTCTGACAGAGAACTGATCAATCATTTCAAAAGCTGTTGTCGTGGTTTAACCCGGCTGACAACTAAGCACCATGCAGCCGCTCGCTCACTCCCCCCCCTCCCTCAGTGGGATGGGGGAGAGAATCGGGAAGGAGAAAAAGGTTAGAGCCGAGGGCTGAGATAAAGACAGTTTAATAAGAGAAAATAATAATAATAGTAATAATGAGAATGATAACAAAATATACAGAATATACAAAACGAATGATGCACAATGCAATTGCTCACCACCCGCTGACCGATGCCCAGCCCGTCCCGAGCAGCGATCAGTACCCGAGCAGCGATCACTCCCCCCGCAACCGACCGACCCACCAACCCCCCCGAGCATGACGTTCTATGGTATGGAATAGCTCTTTGGACAGTTTGGGTCCTAGCTGTGCTGTACTCCCAGCTTGTTATGCCCCTGGCCGAGCAGGAGAAGCTCAAAAAGTCCTTGAGTAGCCTGAGCACTGCTTGGCAACAACTAAAAACATCAGCGTGTTATCAACATTCTTCTAGCACTAAATCCAAAGCACAGCACTATGCTAGCTCCTGTGAAGAAAATTAACTCTATCCCAGCCGAAACCAGGACAGCTGTATTTTACAAGGAAGAGAAAATTTCTAAAGCTGAAACTGAAACTGTACATTATACTTTAACTATTTAAAAACTTTTTTTTTAAAGTGTCTTCAATCTAACATAGAATTTTAGGTCCTTAAAAGAGTTGTGTATCAGTAATCTTGTTTTGACACTGCTCAAAATTCTAAAAATGCAGTCTATTCTATGCTCTGCTTCCTTCAAAAGCTGGACTTAAAGAAAAATATCCAGAAGGATATCTTATCACAGCATTTGTATTAAAGATTTAATTACTACTTAGAAATGGACCTGAACTGATCAAAAGCATTCTATCTTTCTTTTTAATTCTGCCAACTATTGTTTTTGTTGTTGGGGTTTTTTTTTGTTTTTTTTTGTTTTTTTCTGGAGTCTCTCTCTTCTTATTTCCTCAGCAGTTTCAAATCCTAATTTTTTGTTGCCATCAACCTCTTTCACTCTTCCCATTTGTAGTATCTACATAGGTGGCATAAATAATCACTGCAAAATATGACCCAAAAGGTTACATGCTAATAGGTTTTGTTTAATGTTATAGAAGAATGTCCTTCTTTCTGTGTTTGCTCTCTAGGTCATTTTGAATACATCATTAGAGAAAAAAATTCTCCCAATTCATCCCTCATCTGAGGGTGTTTTTTTTTTTTAATTACAGAACTGAGTGCAACAGGCAAGGCAACAAAGAGAGGTATGAGAGATCAGATATAAACATATTCCGTTTGTTGCAGAAAGTATGCTAGCTGACATTATAAAATTTCTAACTATATCAAACAATATTTGTACTTGAATTCACCAAGTTTTCTTGCTTAGAAGAAATTTCTAATATTTTTTGTTATTATCAAAAGGTTTTCTTACTGAACTTCCTAATTAATTTCTTAAAAGTTTGTCTGAAATAGTTACTTTAGTTTTAATTTTCAAAGTAGTCTAAGTGTACAATTTAGCCTGCTATAGTATATCTTCTAAGTATACTACCTGGAATTTTATTCCCAAGTCACAATTTTATGAGTGAATGCAGCCTCATCTGAACTGGCCAGTGACATATTAAATTTCTTAAATATAATTGTATCATTTGTAATGTATCAGCTCAGTATTGTTTTCTCTCTCTCTCTTTCTCCAAGATATAAATTTGACTAATGTCAGTGAATTTCATGGAAGTGTACATAAAAGCATAATTATGCCAGTGTTTAAAGTATTTTTATGTCCTTCAAAAATTATCCCATCATAAGACATCATTAAATGATTATAAGCAAATTATCAAAAAGCATGAAGAAAACCCAATTAGTTTAGTGTGCATGTTGTATGTTATAAGCTTGTAGAATAAACATTAAACTTAAAAATAATACAATCTAAAAACTGGGAGAAATCAATAATTAAATCATATGTAAATATATATAGCAAAGTAATTTGAAGAAAATAATGTTAAAGTAATTGATTGTGTAGTCTTTATTAACCTAAAATGTTGGTATTTTAAGTTTACAATGTAGTTTTAGACATTTTCTTAAGAAGTGTAAAGGGGATAATCAATTACATTATTGTGCTCTTTCCATATAACACACACACCAAAAAAAGTTAACATAATTTCTACAGAAAATGTTAACTGTGTCCTTAAAGGCAGCTATATATTATGGATGCAGTTATTTCATTATTTGCTATAAAAGTGTAGAGGGTGAAAGGCTAGCACAAGCATGCTTATGCATGCACAGATCTCTTATTCACTGGAAGTTGTACAAGTGCCTAGGCTTGCACAGCTGACTTACCAGCAAAGAACAACCACCCACGAAGTAACATTGTGTATCCACGCATGAAACCCACAACTAAACTTAGTAACAAGAATCACCTAATATCAAGGATGTGTAAAAATGGGGATTCTCAACTTCCACTACAAAGCCAGATTTTAAATAGAAGAGAAACTGCTTTACTTACCATTGAGAAGCATCAGAAACGGCAGGTAGGGAAGCCAAGATTGTCCAGAAAGAGATGAAAATGACAAATGTTCTCAATTATGCTTATTAAGAAGCTGTGAGGAACCAACAGAGCATTACAGAATTTCACCTCATAATGAACAACTCCTACTTCGGTATTATGAAAGATAATTTTAGTCATATTTAAATCCATTAATATTAAGACTATCTGTCAGTGGTAGTCTGCTTCAGCATGTACTTCTATGCATGAATGCATATATTTCTTCACAATCTAGAAGTAGAAAACAAGCTGCATTACAAAATCTACTTTATTTTTTCATAGTACTCTCAGATTTGCCACTACACTTAAATGAGCTTCATGGGCTGCAGAGGAAATAAACCCACCCATTAAGAGGTCAAACCCATTTGATAGTTTTTAAATTCATCAAATGCTCTGTTTCCTTTTTCCAGAAGACTCATTTTCTTTCTAAATAAATTAAAACCCCTTGAGAAATAAGTGTCAAGCACAATTTTCTCAATAGGGTCCGGCAAAAATGTAAAGAGTTATAATTTTACTCAAGAGAGGTTTTAATGACCAGATTTTAACAGCTTAGTAGACAACATCTGACAGCAGGCTGATTCCTATCCACTGCCTTTACCCCACCCCCCAAAAGGCAAAATATTATATTATAATCAGTTCCTGAATTTAACCACTCCAGGTACTAATACAAGACACTTTATAGGAGGAAGTCTGAGATGAATGACAAGCCATCATGGCAATGCATTGGAGTTTAGCACAGGTATATACAGAAGTGTGGAGGAGCAAAGACATGAGACAGTTGTTTCAATTACTGTTACTGTGGTTGGACTGGGTACAGGTGCTGAATGCACATGGCCTTTTCATAGAATGATACAGTCATAGAATGGCTTGGGTTGGAAGGGACCTTTAAAGATCATTTAGGCAGCCCTCCCCTGCAATGGACAGGGACATCTTTCACTGGATCGGGTTGCTTAAAGCCCCATCCAACTTGACCTTGAACACTTCCAATGACGGGGCATCCACAAGTTCTCTAGGCGACCTGTCTCAGTGTCCCACCACAGCCATCATAAAAAGATTTCTTCCTTATATCAAATGTAAATCTACTGTCTTTCAGTTTAAAACCATTGCCCCTTGTCCTGTCCCTACAGGCCAATCCTACTAGGTCATTGATGAAGATATTAAATAGTATTGACCCTAGTATGGACCCTTGAGTGACACCACTCATTACCAGTTTTTTTAGAGTGAAAGCGCTACCCAGGCATGAGCTGAGCACTCCTGTTCCAGTGGAGTGATGGAGGAACACTCCTCCTCTTCCTAGGAGGGAACTTGCTACCCTGCAGTATCTTCCTGTGACCAACATCTGGCAGATATGTAAAACATGGTGTCCCTCTCAGAGTGCCCTATAGTCATTTCACATTAGTGAACTACTGCTGGAGGAGGAGCACCAGCCTAAGTCCTGATGTACCATAACTCTAAAGCACATACTTACTCTGAAAAGTTTTCATAATTTCCAGGGATTATCATAGTGCTTATAGCAATGTAACTGCATTGGCCAATCTGACTGTGGGAGTCATAACTAAAGGTGACTCTTTAAATAGGCATACAGAAGAATACAGAAGAATTTGCCAGGAAGTTGCACAGTCAAGTGTTACCTTTGGGCATCTTTAAAACACATTGTTGAGAAACTGTGTTGTCTGTTTTCCAGGTTGTAGATCATGAGATAGGTAGGACTCCCACAGTCAAATCTGTCAGATCAGTTAACATATCTTTAAGCATGATGATAATCCCTGAAATTATAAATACTCTTTGAACTAAGATTACTAAAATTCTTCTGTTACTGCATCTAAGTCTGCACAGAAATGTAGGAAGGATAATAATGGAATTCACTGTTAGAATGAGGGAAGGAAGACAACTCAATTTCATGCTGATTACATAGCTTTCTGGATAAAAAACCTGCCTCCATTCACAACATTTAAATGGGTGATTACTTCTAATCTGTTTGCAGAGGCAGTGGCAGATCAGTAGCAGAAGATTTTGCTCTGGTGAGCATTTCAGCAGAAGTTCCTCTCTGACGCGCTTTGTAATCGCAAACCAACACAGCCTGGAGTAGCAAAACATCGCTCCCACAGTTCCACAGTGACTTCAGAGCCCATTTTAGGATTGCAAACCTTCTTAGCCACGATCTTCGGGTAAATCATGAAGCTAGAATAAGCCTTTGCAGTATCAGAGAGAAGAGACCAGAACTGGTTCTGACCACCTCTACTCTGTCATGCACAGTATATTATTGTTTTTATGAAGCCATCAGAACAGCTGGATGCTTCTTGACTTTTGCCCCAGAAAAAGTAGTTTTTTTCCATCAATTCGAAATCCAGGTCAGCTCACAATCTGAGACCCTCTTCATATCAGCAAAAGTTACACAGTTTGCTTTCAATCCTTGACTTGGATTTACTGAGCTGCAAAACCAGTTCAAGTATCAACATGACCTAAATGAAGAGTTCTGCCCAAATATGCATAGAAAATGCTGAACATAAATGAGTATGATTGGTTTATTTTTTCTTTGAATATTACAGGTTATTGAAAAGGGTATATATATCCAGACACCTATTAGTTAGGAACTGTTCAAATGCAGAGAAAAGTAAAAATGACATGACCATGATGAATTCTGAAGGGAAAGAGAGAATGAGTTTTTTTAAAAAAAGACAATAACATTTAAATAGAGGTTTTCATTTTGTTAAAAGTCTGAAACGGAGTTCACCCAGAGGCATTCCCTAAATTGGCATTAGATCATGAGAAAAACAAAAAGGTAGATCTCCCAGTATCCAGTAAGGAAACAAAAGTTGCTATTAAATACCTTAAAGCTCAAAAAAGGCTCCTGGGGTTGACAGTCCTCCATCTGTTTTGCATTTTCTGTAAAGACACTGTTTCTACTAAACTCCTAAGATTAAACTCAGACTTTGAATATACAGCCCCACTTGACTTGTTCATTAAACTGTTAACTATTTCTCAAAAAAGCCAGCCAGGATACATTCAGCTGAGTGAAAAAATAAATAAAATAAAAAGAAAGATACGTGCTGTGTTGTTGCAGTGACGTTGGATGCTATAAGGCAGACTATTTTATATTCAGATCAATTTATTCAAACGTATAATTCTATGACTCTGTAACTGAATTACAAGGGCAACTTTAGCTGGAAAAGGCATTTTACTATGTTGTAAAGGCAAAACCACCATGTTTTTAAATGTTTTTACCAGAAGCACAATTTCACTGTTCCCATTGTTGTATAATTACAGTAGAACAACAACTAATATATGAGATTTATCTTCATGGGATACTTACCAAATTATCCTCTCTTTCACATTTCCTATTTACTCAGGAGATACTGGATTTGGTAATCAGTTACAGGATGGCTGATGTACTCAGGACATTTTCACTGATTGTGTTCAAGCGACACCTTGCTGCTTTACTGCATCAGTATATCAAGTGGGAAAGGCGTCTTTGTCCAACACTGTCTCTCTTGTCTGTGTACCAACCCAGATCTGGCTACTGAAAAAGCTGCCAGATAACAGCTACTTAGAAATCAGGATCATGAACCCAGAAGTGAAAATAAATAGGGAAGCTGGCAGGGCAATGGACAAAGATACAACAGGACACCATCTTTTACCATTCCAGTGGGATTCAGTTTCTAATCAGTGTTTGTCTCAAATTCTGAGTAAATCAACAAAAAAAGGGTGAATTTTCACACATATTTCCAGATACTAACACACAGGAGATAAAAGGAGTTTTACAGAAACTTTTGTAAATTTACAAAAAAAAAATAAATTATTCTGTATGGAACATGAAAATGTAAGTCTCATCTTGCTTCTTCCTGAACTTGATCTGCTCATCTCCAAACAGGAGGTATGTATTATCATTTAATACTCAGAGAAATTAAGTGGCTTGCATTTATACACCAGGGAATATGACATGATTTATATTAGATGTTCCAAATTACAATATTAAAGATAATAATAATAATGTCTTGCAGCAGTATTTGATATAAAACTGTCCCCTTTTAGGACCAAATAAATATTGTTCTTGACTAAACACTAGTGAGAATGTTGCAATATCTCTGAAGCAGTCATATTTCCACATGCTGAATCTGTTAAAATATAATACATTGAAGCTAAATTTATTGTTATTGGTTTGGGGTTTTTTTACAGTGCAAAGTACAAATATATACATAAAGTAAAATTCTTTTACAATAAATTACCTATGCCACTAATAACTTTTTAAAAGTACAGGTGATTTTTGTTTTTATAATAAAGTTTGCTCCAGTTTTACAACTGTTCTTTCTAACTTGCAAATTAATGCATTTTAAACTCAAATAACAAACACATTTTTGCCACTGAAATGGATATTTGTGCCTAAAGTCGGTTAGAAAATGTCTTGATTAATTGTTAAACCAATCAGAACAACAAACGTAAAATTAAAAAAATGTACCAATAATTGTCACAAAAAATTGAATATTTACATTATTTAATCATTATCAGCAAATTCTATAATTTCATCCTAGTTAGCATGTCACCACTAAGAAAATGTACGATACTTGGAACTAAAAAATATTAGCTAATTATCTAAAAGCACCAAAGTTAACCAGGTGCCACCTTTTTACAATTTCAAATTACTTTCTTATTATTCTGTGACTGCATTTGAGTGGGCTAACAGAATATCAGTTTTCATCTAAGTAGCTTGAAGTGAGATGTTTGCTTGGAAGCTGCCTGAGATGGGTACTATGTTACAGAGAAAGGAAGGAGTCTGGAGGAGGCTCAGTCATTGTCCTGAGGAGAAGGAGGATGGTACAGGAGACAAAGGCTAGAGACAGAAACAGAAAAAGGGTACAACCTATCTCTATCTAGTGCCTCATACCACCTCTTATGACAGTAATTGTGTAGTTTATAACTGAGATGGACTATTTTTTCGCAGACTTCATCCAATTTCTAAACTTTCTTCCTTTTCTCATCTTTAGAAGAGAGAACAGTGTCTCAAGACCCTCCTTGACTTGGGCTTTCATCATTGTTGTCTGTCAATTTTACCAATACCTTACATAGATTCAAATAAATCACAAGTACGAAAGGACAGTTACCGTGACTGCTCTGGATTAACCTTGGATGGCTACCAGACACCCACCCAGTCACACTCTCATTCCGCCTCCTCAAAAGGACGGGAGAGATGGAAAAACTCATGGGTAACGATAAAGGCAGGGAGATCACTTGCCTGTTACCATCATGGGCAAAACTGACTTGACTTGGGGAAAATTAATCTATTACCAATTAAAAATAGAGTTGGATGGTGAGAAACAAAGACAACACCTACAAAACCTTCTCCGCACCCTCCCCTTCTTCCTGCACCCAACTTCACACCTTCATCCCTAGCTCTTCTACCTCCTCCCCTCCAAGGGGACAGGCAATGGGGGATTGTGCTCAGCCCACAGCAGCCCCTCCCTGCCGCCCTTCCTCCCTCCTCGCACTTTCCCTGCTCCAGCCCGGGGCCCTCCCAGGGGCTGCAGGGAAGCACCGGCCCCCGCGGGGTCTCTCCCGGGGCGGCGGGCATCTCTGCCGGGGCGCCCGGAGCCCTCCCGCCTCCTCCGCTCTCCCCGCGGGGCGGGCAGGGCTGTTTCTCACCCCGTTTCCCTCAGCCCCGGCTGCCGGGCAGCGTTTTGCCCTTCCTGACCCAGGCTTTCCCCGCGGCGCCCGCCCGTGGCTGAGGGGCTCAGCCCTGCCCTGCGGTGGGGCCGGCGGGAACCGGCTGTGTCCGGCACGGGGCGCCCCGCCGCCGCTCGCAAGGCCTGCAGGCCCCGCTGCTGCTGCCGGCGCCTTGACATGTAAACCGAGTTCAGCCATGAATCCTATGCAAAGACTTATTGAGAGTCAGATTAAAAGGTATAGAAGAAAAACATGAATAGTATCTCAGGAAACTGCTAGAAAGGGAAGAAATGTATGATAAAAAAGAAAGGTATGTCGATGATCGTAGTAGCTTAGAAGTTAAAGAATTTTCAAAAGTATTTAATGTAGAAAGTTAGAAGAGAGAAGCAGAGAATGAAAACAAGGAAATGTGTTTTATTATTTTATGAAAGCAGCTATGTCATCAGTTTAGAGCCTGTGCCTGTTCCTCATTTTTAGGTTTTTTTTCAAAATTGATACATTTCAATAGTGTTCAAAGTACTAAACTAACAGCATTCGTAGCTTGTCCAGTGGCCTAGTTCATAAAGACACCATTATTAGGCAATAAATGACAGTCGAGTACCAAACCCCTGGAGTCAGGTCTCCAATGCAATGTGGGAATCTCATTTTGAGTTTCTCCAAGGAGCCAGGGATGGGTCTCCAAAATGATTTATAGACCAAATTGGGAGGGTTGAGTAGTTATTGTCCTTGAACCAGTTACCTTTGTCTAAGAGCTTTTGAATGAGGATCTTCTGCTACTGCATGCTGGTTTGCACATAATTTTCAAATATTGTCTTTTTTTCATTAAAAAACTCTTTGTATCACAGTAAGTATGTTGTGCATATTGTAGGTTTAAGGGTATTCCAGAAATCACTGGGATGTAAAATACCAGATTATTGCTAGTCTTCATGTCATACCCCTAGCAGATCCAAATGCCTTCAGTACTCTGGGTGACACAGCACCACATAGAGGCCCGCAGTGAAGAAATTCCTAAGCCAGCATGAAACCACACTGGTACACTCTCACAGCATAGTAGAGCTCAAGCATGAGACTCAAAAGCAGTAACACCATCTCAGAAAGACATTCAGATGAAAACAATGAACTTGTAAATGACGGGATTTAAAAATCTCACACTGTTCAGTTTTATGTGGCTTGGAAGTTCTTAAGAACATTTTAAAATTGTGTAAAATGGGTTCTGTTTTTTAATAGAGGAAGGTATTATTAATATGTCATCTGATGTTTGGTAACTGCAGTGTAACTTTCTGGGAAATAAGTATTTATTTCATATCAATTCTTTCATAAATTGATCAGTTTTAATCCCAGAAAGTCATAAACCACAAAACATTAAAGCCCTCCTCAAAACAAATTTTGCTTCTAATGAGCTTCCTTTCAGATATGTTTCCAGAAGGACTGACAGTGTAGTGGGGTAAATTTGTGGAAACGAAAGAAACAGGGCTTGTTTCTAATGAAATTTAATTCTAATTCTAGTTCTAAAGGTATTCTAATAAATACTGTTGAAGGTATTCATGGGATACAAGTTAGAGATGGATTAATGGTGAGAGGACAGTAATTATAAACAGTGTGTGAAAAAACTACTTATAGAACTTGTACAGTTATGTGGAAAATGGAAACCATTTCAAATCCAACATTTTAATTGTATCTTAAACAACGCACACATATAATTAATCTGTTTTTTTAAGAAACAAAGAAAAATCCTATACAAATTATAATATTACATTCTGGTCATGCATGGCCCAGCTAAGTAAACTGAGAGACACCAAGTTTGAAATTCCAGTTCTGTTGAAGGGGAGATTTTGTTGGTTTATAATTATATATTTGGAAAAGACTTCAAATTAATAATTTCCTGCTTAACCGTTGAAATTTATTTTAGCATTTTTCTTAAATCATAGCTGGAATTTTCAAAGGTGCTGAAGAAAGTTACATACTCACTGAGGTTGAGAGTTCACACCTAACTTGTATGGGGTCCTTTGAAATTCCTGTCTGTAGATACTATAGAATTTTGTCTTCAGGTATCATAGAAGTCCTGGTGAGATCTTGAAAACCAAAAAACCTCACAGTCATCTCATCCTAAATCCCCATACTTTAGAAAGGAAATTATATTTTTATCCAGGGAAAGAGGGCATTAACAGAGTTGAAAGTCTAACCACTGACTAAAGGGAATTTTTACAAAGAATGGTGGAAATGGCATTTATGTGAGTGCTACCTGAGGGGGTCCATACATACGACTATTTCAAGGCAGCAATCATGGCAAATTAATACACAGTTTGAAAAAGCTGGGAAAAGGAAGGGGAGTAGTTGAATGACATCTACAGAACCAGGAATATTAAATTTAATCTGCAACTGTAACTCTTGTGGGAATTTATGATGAGAAACAGCAGTAATTATTAAAAAGGCTTTGTAGAATGTGGGATTACTTCAAATGAAAAAATGATTATGTTAGTGAAATAAGCACACTGAATTTCACAGCATAATGTACGCTGTCAGGTTTTTTTATTTAGTTAGTTAGTTTCTTGTTTAAAATAATGCTATTTGCACTCATTTCCAAGAATAATTTAGTGTATTTTATTTCACCTAGCTTTTGCTGTGTTTTACTAATGCCAATACAATAAGTGCAGGTTTGCCATCATTTCCTTTGTAGGCTTCTGTTTTCAATTGCTTATACCTCAAGTGAGCAGAAAAGAAACATTCTTCATTCTGACTTCAAGTACTTTACAAATAGGTTTTTGACTAGTAAGGGCCTTCACTTTGTGTTCTCTGCAGTTGTGCTTTCTCAGTCACTTTACTGTTCACAAGAGTGTTTTAATGATAGACGTGCAAACATAAAACTGCTAGCATCCTCCTTGCTACAATCTACAGACAAAAAACTAAGCAAGGTCGAAAACTGAGTTTATAGATGTATGTGCACATGAATAAAAGTCTTACAAAAATTGGTATGAAAAATCAGTGACTTTTTCAGAAGAAAGTAATAATTTGCTGTGTTTTCCTCTACCAGTTTTTAGTTAGCCGTAGAAGTTTTGTTTTATTTTCAGGATGTGGCAAGGACTAAGTATCTGAAAATCAGCTATGGAAAATGAAGAACACTTTATTGCTTATACTTTCTTTAAAATCCTAACTGCAACTTGTGATAAGCAAATTCTGTTGTTACTTTAGCATTGGGAATGTTAGACTCAGGTATGGAAGACATAAGCATTACCTTGTTTCTTCATGAATAGAATGATTTACTAAATCTTTACAAAAGTTAAGATTGAGAATGAGCATGGTCCGCAAATGTATTACCTTAATGAAGTGACAAACATTTCACCATTGTGTCAGCACTCTTTTTCATAGAGCTAAAGATACTGAATAAGCAGGAAGTGAGCAAAATTCTGATTTGGCACCATTTAGCAGGTCCCTAGAAATATTGAGGACAGATTTGACCAATGAACCATGTACAGCAGCCTGAAGACTGATGTACTTCTTCCTTCTTGAGCCAGATCCTGGAAGTTATTGCATTATTCACAAGCTTACTTATGAGACCTGGAATCCTGTCACAGAGTATAACTAAGTTGGTTTGATACAAATTGGATCTGGAGTATCTTTATGGGCGATTATTAATTTCTTAGTTATATTTTAGATGCTTAAAATAGTGTCAATATTTGCTCCAGTATTTTTCTGTTTTTTGAAACTGAACTGTCTAAATCACTTGTACCAGAGTTAGTTAGGAATTAGTATTTATTTGGCTCCTCCTTTTCTCTTGCTATAAAAAAAAGGAATTATGTTTGCCTTTTCTAGTCTTCTTGATTAATACAGTTAATCTGACCACAACAGTTATCACTCTGTTAATTAATGAAGTTGGACAGCAGACCAATGTATGGAATAGTCATCCATATTAAACATAAACATTGCAAATATGAAGAAGGAATAGATTTTGCGAAATTTTTTTATGATTAAGAATATAATCTATCATAAATGCGTATAGGAATCAAGATTGAAAATGGCAACTTGTAGACATTAGTAATTTATTAACCAGATCTGTAAAAATAGTAAAAAATGCCCGTAATAAACATTTAAGTTAGGTGCAACAAAATTCTGTCTAAAGAGTGTACATGTCTCTGAGTTAAGAACAAACGTACACTGATTATCTTCCCATTGTACCAAGAAATAGAGGCTTGGGACCATGAAACATTTTCTTATCAATGAGTATTTTCGAAAAAAACTAACTTATTAAATACCTTAATAAATACTGGGGAAAAAATAAAGGATTAGGAAAAAAACCCCAACTTTTAGCACACAAAATGTGATTAAAGTTAAACAAGATAAAGAGGAATAATCTAATGTACGGAAACCTTCTGGAAACAAAATAATAGTTGCCAGTAGATCAGGAAGGAAAGAAGAAAGGTGAGCAAAACATGCTACTGAGGCTTTCCTTTGCACACACACCTCCTCCTCTTTTTCCATTCACACCTCTTGCAGCCAACTACAGCAAACATACAAAAAAAAGTGAAATGTGAAGCCATCAGAGTTTTCATTTACTTGTGGTGGCATATATAAAGTCTTCTGTACAACTTGCTGTTGGAAAAAACCTCCAACTTTCAGACTCTCAAGTATGGAGCTAAAAGTTATGTGATAAAGCTGGGTTCAGGCAAAAGAATGCCTGATGAAAGCAAACACCTTAGAGGAATGCAAAAGCAAATATTCTAGCAGTCATGAAGTACCTGAAAATGCAAAGGCTGTACTTTCACATTGCCCTGAGTCCTGAGCTTGGACCGAGTCCACCATATCTGCCTTCCTGCATCTGTGACTTGCACTTTCATTTGAATCTCTCCAAGCAGGGAAACTTGAGCACACAGCAAACTTATATTCTGTTCATAAAAGTGTGAGTGCAATCAACTTAAACCATTTTATTCTGTGATGTTTAAACTATATGAAGAATAGGTACTAAAACACTATACACATAATCTAAAAGGATTTTACCTTCCTGAGACAGAATGGTTCCTCCTGAGACATTTGAAAGCTGTGCAGTATTCCTATAGGCCATATTTCTGGAGTGCTCTGTATCAAACCTCCTCAAAATATATGGCACATATGGAGATACTACTCTCAAAAGTCAGTATCTGTAGAAAACAGCAGTATTTTCCACAGATACCTGAACCATTTTGCATTCCTTTCTAAGAAATATTTCTGAAGATTTTTTTCAGTTTTCTTCTTTAACTAAAAAAAAAGAGTACAAGAAGAAATGCCTACTTGCCAGAATTCCAATGGTGAATTTGTAAGGAGGCTTAAAAATCAGAGGGTAATTGGATCCACAGCTTGAGGCACTTTTATACTTTCAGACCTTTCTTAGACATCAACCAGAATTTTAGCAAATCTCTTAGAATTCCATCCTCATCTTGCTATCAGACCTACTTCATCTTCTTTAGCCAGAGTTTCTTTCCCTCGAGTTGAAGGTCTCATTTCCATTTTGAAGCTTAACAATTCAGTGTGTTATTTTCACTTACCTTCTGTCCCACAGGAAGTATTTCCTCTTTTTTATCCTTTTATTTTTTTTTTTTTTTTATATATGGGTTTGCCTTTTTCCATCTTCTTTATGAATTACCTCCACTTGGAGCATCACTGTTTCCTCCTTTCATTTTCTAATGTTACCTTACACTGTGATGCACCTATTCTGTACAACTAGCATACCCAGCCTGAGAAACGCTTTTGAAAAATGTTCAGTTAAAGAGCAGTTTTTAGTGTACCTGGGAGTTGTGGTTTAACCCTGGTAGGCAGCTAAGCACCATGCAGCCTCTCACTCACTCCCCCTGCAGTGGGATGGGGAAGAGAATCAGAAGGGTAAAAGTGAGAAAACTTAAGCATTGAGATCAAGACAGTATAATAGCTAAAGCAAAAGCTGCACACATGAGAAAAACAAAATAAGGAATTAATTCACTACTTCCCATTAGCAGGCAGATGTTTAGCCACTTCCAGGAAAGCAGGGCATTGTGATGTGTAATAGTTGCTTGGGAAGACAAACGCTATAGCTCTGAACATCTCCCCCACTTGCTTCTTCTTCCCCACAGCTTTTATTGCTGAGCATGATGTCATATGGTATGGAGTATCCCTTTGGTCAGTTGGGGTCAGCTGTCCCAGCTGTGTCCCCTCCCAGCTTCTTGTGCACCCCCAGCCTATTCACTGGCGGGGCAGCATGGGAAACAGAAAAGGCTTTGACACTGTGTAACTACTGTTCAGCAATAACTAAAACATCTCTGTGTTATCAACACTGTTTTGGTCACAGATCCAAAACATAGCATCATACCAGCTACTGTGAAGAAAATTAACTCTATGCCAGCCAAAACCAGTTCACTGGAAATATGGGATCTTCCCACATTTACCGCCCTTACAGCCCACTGACTTCACCAAGGCAGTTTCTGCAAGCATACCAATCTGTGTCAAGCATGACTGGAAAGATTGTCGGACACTTAACACATTAATAAAGATATCCTAAAGCGTATATTGGGGCATGAGGAAACTATGTGCTCCATGTGCTTGTGCTTCTAGTTTTGATGTCTGGATAACAAATATAACCTTGAAATCATTCTCATGGTGAAAGTGCAGATTTACTCAATGACTATATGTTTTCTCTAGCTGTAGCCAGTAAATATTGAAGCAATCTGATTTCAAGTTATGTGGCAAATTAATTGAACAATCTGTTGGCAACTCTCTTTATGGAAGCAAAGTACTCCTACTCATTTATTTTCCCTCCATCTCAAAGCACTTTGCAGTGTAACATTTGGCATTAGCGTTGCTTTCTTCCTTTCAAAAAATTAAATCTTTAATTAGCAGAAAAAGTGAACCATTTACTGTGGTTTGCATTAGTCTTCAATATTAATAAGTCATTTAATAGCCATAAATAATAGATGCAAATAAAAGCTTTTAGATGAGAAAGTTCTATTGAACTTACTGTATTTTAAAAATGACTTTTCCCTAACTTTTAGCCTTCACAGGCTTTAAAGGCACTTTTTGTCTTGCAGTTTTCTAACCAGCATAAAACATTATTCCCAGGGCCAGTCTGGTTTATTTAAATTACAGTGACCAAAATTTGATAGCCAGGGCCTTCACTACTTTTCAGATAGATGATTCCTTATCTTTATGGATTCATATAGAGAAAATAAGTTTAAATTGAAGTTAAACAGGGTACTTTTGCCATATTTTATATCTCCAAAAGAAGAAAAATAAATGTTTGCCACATAGTACATTGTAGAACACAATTGCATTGTCCTTAATTTGCATTGTCCTAAAGCATTCAGCAGATTGTATAAATCACAGGAACCTTGAATGGAAATTTGCTGACTCCTGTGTAACACTCTGGAAGCTGAGCTGCAACAGTCAAGGGGAATATTAAGAATGCCTCTTGGATTTCCTTCTTTTTCTCTCAGGAAAGTGCACATCTAAGGACACCTCTCAAAGATATTATAAACCTTGGAATGTGTTAGGAACAGAGCTAACTCTGGTTATTCTCTAATATTTCTGTTTCTGTCTAGCCATGTAGAAAAAAATTAGAAATTAAAGTTGAAGTGATTGCAATATTACTCACCTCTGTGCCTTTTCAAAAGATTAAATAAATGGCTAATGTTTTTATATTTGACCACATATGGAGAAGAATATCAAATACAATCTGTTCGTGTTTCTGTCTTCTGTGACTGTCATCATTGCAGCATGAATGTCAAATGTTATGTTAATATGCTTCTCTTCTGTAAACAGAGTCTCCAGTGGTTAAAATTTTAATACTATGTACAGGTGTCAGTATTTTACAGGTGACTGCTGCCATATCATCACTATTGAAGTCAAACAGGATTGTTTTCCCACTCTGGTAATTCAGTTCTTAATGAGTTCATGGCCAGCAAAAACAAATGGCTGAGATGGAGTATGAGGTAGAAAATTACACTTATGACTTTTGAGCCTTCCAGTTACAACATCTCATGTCTGAAACTAAGTTAGTGAAACTAATACTGAGTGCAGTTTGAACAGAAGTAGAACAGTTTGTTCTGATGCTCACCATGGGACGAATTTTGAAAGCATGCCAGATCCATTCTAGCTTGAGCAAGCAGTGAGCAAAATGGTACATCATTTACCCTACCCACAAAAATCAGAAAATCACAGACACATACTTAAGAGTCTAATTTCAAAACCAATTGATGGCAATTGGAGTCTTTTCAATTGCCTTCAATAGGTTTTGCATCAAAGCCTGAGTGCACTAAACAAAGATAATATATTTTTCTTTTACTAGAGCTGAAGGACTCCTTGCTTAAGTTACTATGTGAATTAGAACCAAATATACTTAATAAATTAAATGATCTGAACAGATTTTTCATTATGCAGATTACCTATAGAACTTCTTGAATTATTTATGACTATTTGTGCATATGTATGTCATACTGACATGTTTAGAAAAGTTGCAGGGCTTTTTTATTTACGCCCATGACACTACAATTTTGTGACTAGTCGGTAACATGAGAGAACAAAAAAAAATTATCCATGCTTTTGGTCTTTGCAGCTTTTGAAATATAGAGTTCTGAAAGCTGTTTAATACTGCTTGTTGCTGCAAGATGAGTAACTAAATACCTATTTTAAGGAAAACAAAGGAAAGAAAGAGAAGACTTTCCATTTGTGGACACTGAAGTTGTAAGGCACCAGCTGTATCAGCTGAATGTTCACAAGTCCATGGGGCCTGATGGGATTCATCCTGGAGTTCTGATGGAGTTAGCAGGTGTTATGGCAGGACTCCTCTTGATCATCTACCAAAGATCCTGCGAGTCTGGGGAGGTCCCCACTGACTGTAAGCTAGCCAAATTTATTCCAATCTACAAAAAGGGCATGAGGGAAGACCCAGATAACTACAGACCTTTTAGTCTAGCCTCAGTTCCTGGAATAATTATGGAGAACTGTTGAAAGGCATTTAAAGAATAATGTAATAGTCAGGCACAGTCAACATGGGTTTACAAAGGGAAAGCCCTATTTAACTAATTTGATATCCTTCTATAAGGTCACCCACCTAGTGGATGAAGGGAAGGTGGTGGATGTAGCTTTTCTGGGATTTTAGTAAGGCTTTTGATACTGCCCCTCACAGCATCCTTCTAGAAAATTTGTCCAACTGTGGGATGAGTGTGTTCAACGTGTTCTGGGTGAAAAACTGGCTGAAAGGCAGAGCTGCAAGGGTTGCAGTGAATGGGGCTACATCTGCCTGGTGACTGGCCACCTCAGGGCTCATTTCTAGGGCCAGCCCTGTTTAACATATTTCTCAAGTATCTGGGTGCAGGAGTTGAATGCACCATTAGCAAGTTTGCTGATGATACCAAACTGAGAGGTATCATCATCATCATCATCATCCCTCTTGAGGGATGTGAGGCCTTGCAGAGGGATCTAAATAGATTGGAGCATTCAGCAATGATTAATGGGATGAAATTTAACAAGTCAAAATGCCAGATTCTGCACTTAGGATGGAGTTATGTCAGGCACAAGTCTAAATAGGGAGAGGAGTGGCTGGAGAGCAGCCCTGCAGAAAGGGACTGGGGTGATGGTCGACAGCAGGCTCAGTATGAGTCAGCAGTGTGCCCTGGCAGCCAAGAGGGCAAACCTTGTCCTGGGGGGCATCAAACACAGTGTAACCAGCTGGTCAAAAGAGGCGGTTATCCTGCTGTAGTCAGCGATGGTACAGCCTCACTTTGAGCACTGTGTGCAGTCCTGGGACCTGCAATTTAGGAAGGATGTGGAGGTGCTTGAATGCATCCAGAGGAGGGCAGAAAAGCTGGTGAAAGGGCTGGAAGGAATGTCCTGTGAGGAGCAGCTAATGACTTTGTGCTTGTCTAGTTTGGAGAAAAGGAATCTGAGGGGTGACATCATTGCTCGCTACTGGTTCCTAAGGAGGGGAAGTGGAGAGGGAGGGGCTGAGCTCTTCTCCCTGGGATCCAGTGACAGGACGCATGGGAATGGTTCAAAGCTGCACCAGGGAAGGTTAAGACTGGGTATTAGGAAACGTTTCTTTGTAAGAGGGTGGTCAAATACTGGAACAGGTTTCCTTGGGAGGTGGTTGATGCCCCAAGCCTGTCAGTGTTTCGGAGACATTTTGACAATTCCCCTAATGACATACTTTATTTTTTGGTAAGCCCTGAATTGGTCAGGCAGTTGGACTAGATGAGCATCGTAGGTCCCTTCCTAATGAAATAGTTTAGTCTATTCTAGTCTAATAAAGTGCATGTTGGGGATGAGGACCAGCTCTGTGTTTGGTTAGTACCTAACACAGTAGGATCTTCATCTGTGGCTGGAAACCCTAGGCTTTAATACAAATAAATAAATCATGGTTCTATGCTTTCACCTCTGTATGAAGATAAAGGACATTCAAGTCTAAACTCTGTCAGTTTCAAACTAGCGTTTCATAACCTTCAAAAATTCCTTTCAGCTCTTTGGATTTTTTATGTTCTAATATACATAGTGAGTAATTCCAATTGTTGCCTTTCAGTGATGTTATAAAGGTTCATTCATTAAGGCTTAAAAATCCCACACTTTATATACATATATACATAGAATACCTATATTTCATACAGAGCATACAAGTGCCTACATGAGTGTCACAGGGTGATCATGTGCCGTGGTGAAGACTATGGCAAAAGTGAAAATTAAATCCTATACTATAATTCTGAGAAACAAATTTATGGCCGTTAAAAACATTTTAACTTTAATGAGACAGTGAATAAGTTTTAATACTTTAAAAGTACTTTAATGTACTTTGGAGATCTAAGAAATTATGTAAGTGAATCCCAGTCAAAACTTGAAATAATGGTCTTTACTGAACTATTAGGTTTGAAAATACTCAAAATAAAATAACCTGCCTGAAAATAACACAGGATGCTATTCTATGTTTTATTTCTGTGAGTAATAGCCCCACAATATTGAGTACTATATTCTATATATGATATACTAGGCCAATTAATTTAGTGGGACATATTTGGAAAAGATCCATAGTAAGTGAATAATTTCTATTCAGCATAGATGGATGCAGAGGTAGTAGTAGAGTATAAAATTTTCACTAACATTCATTTTGAGATAATTATAGTCCTTGTAAATTGAAAAGCCACAAATGAGTTCCATCTTTTTTCAGAATGGGTGGACTAAATACTCTACCACATAAAAATGCTATGTATTCTCTTAGGATTTTTTTTTATTTGTCAGAAATTTTCTCCAGAATTTTTTCAAATTATTTCAAACATTTTTATTTGGACTTTTATACACACATCTTTTCACTTAGATAGTTTAACTGTTATGAGTTCAGCTTGACAGGCCTGGAAGACAGAGTAAATAACTAAATATTAAAATGTCAGGAAGAACCAAAAAAAAGTCTGGTGAAAGTAATATACACATACTAGAATGTTCTCACCATCCTCCCCCTTCTCCCACTCTCCATTTACCAGTATGTTTGTCCTTTTCATGAGTTTCGAGACACCAGACCATATATAAAATGCTTTCTTTTTGCTGGTCCAGTATTTAACACTGATTATACTGCACTGCAGAAAATTAATAAGATTTTTGTGTCTGCTATCTTTAAATATATGGAACATCACTGAAATTCGCAGTGCTTAAGAAGGAAGGCTTTTAGTTAGTGGAACGTAAAACAGATGATGAAACAGAAGAGATGGTAAACCTGCTTTATTGTGTGATCCCATTAGCTCTTACCTAGACAAGATATATAAGGAACACACTTACTATGCCTGAAGTTGCTTTATATGTTGTGAAGTCTGTTCTTTTTACTTTTGTTATTAAAAAACCCTGGAAATATGACATTAAATACTTGGACTGTTCCAGAGAAGGAATAATATGGAATATATGAAGATAGTTTTCCCATCTCTTTTTGAGTTGCATAAGTAGAAATGAAATGACAAAAAACACTTTAATGTTTCAAACATGGATGGTGTGAGTTAACAGGGTGTGTGTGTTGGTTCTAAATCCCCGATCATTTGTAGATGTCAAACAGTCTAAGATTTAAGACATTGCTAAAGGGGGAAAAAAATCTGATAGGGACTTAAAATACTAAAAATCTATTGAAGTTAGACCAGTCCGTGACTTAATTCAGTGTGTGACTTAGTGCTGGTATGTAACAACAGATCAGTTACATAAGATTATATTTATTTTCTCCTTTTGTCATTTGTGGTTTTGTTCATGAAAGTCGATTTTAAACTTGCAAAAGAAAATGTGAAAAGAACCAATTACAGGAGATGAAAACTTGGCTACTTCACTCAGATATTAAAATAAGTAACAATCAGGAGGATTTCTAGCCACCAGAATAAAATAAAAAGCAAGTGATAGATCTCTCGATGTGCTAAAATTAAACTGGATGCCTTTCCTATAGTCATGTTTTCGCCAGATACACATTAGGAAGCATAGTCACTGAGATCAATATGGCATGGTTTTTTTGATAGCTTAAGAGCCTTATGGATCCTAGGAAACTTTCAGTTTCTGTAATGGTCTGAATGTTACAATATTTAATCTCTTACTTAAGACAGAGACCAACATCTGATCACTTCAGTATCTACAACTACAGGTACAATTTACACACCTATTAGGACATGGGACACTGAATCTCTTCACTGCTGGAGGCCCTAAATGTTAAGCAAATACTCTCATTTATGAATTAAAATCTACTTTCTGTAATATCTGAGAATGAATAAAGTTGGAAGGGAGTACTGGAGAATCACCAGAAATCACCCCTGCTCAACAGAGGTTTAGCTACAGCAAGTTGACTAGCATTGTCTAGTTGGGTTTTGAATATCTCCAAGGACAGACGTTCCACAACACCTTTAGGCATCTTGTTCCAGTGTTCAACCACCCTCACAGTAAAAAAAAAAAAAAAAAAATCCTTTTTATGTTTAAATGGAATTTCTTGTATTTCAATTTGTGCTCATTCCTCCTTGTCCAGTCACTGGGCACCCCTGAGAAAAGTGTGGCACTGTCTTCTCTACTCTCCTCATCAGGTATTTATACACATTGATAAGATCCCCCCAAGCCTTCTCTTCTGCAGAGTGAACAGCTCTCTCATTGTCTCCTCATATGTCAGGTGCTCGACTCCATGAATGATTTTCACAGACTTTCACTGGACCTGCTCCAGCGTGTCCAGAACTGGAAACAGTGCTGCAGGTGTGTCTCAGCAGTGCTGAGCAGAGGGGAAGGATCACCTCCCTCCACCTGCTGGTGATGTTCTTCCTAATGCAGCCCATGATGTTATTGTCCTTCTTTGCTGCAAGGGCACATTGCTGGCTCATGTTCAACTTGGCGTCCAGCAGGACCCCAGGTCTTTTTCTGCAAAAGGGCTTTCCAGCTGGGTGACCCCCAGCATAAAATGATGCCTGAGCTTATTCCTCCCCAGATGCAGTACTTTAAACATCCCCTTGTTGAACTTGATGATGTTTCTGTCAGCCCATTTCACCAGCCTGCACAGGTGCCTCTGGATGGTGGTGCACCCATCTGGTTTATTGACTGCTCCTTCCAGTTTTGCATCACACGTAAACTTGTTGAGGGTGCGCTGTATCCCATCATCGAGGCCATTAAGGAAGATGATAAACCAGCTTGGCCCTGCTATCAATGCCTGGGGTGTGCCGTTAGTGACTGCCCATCAATGTGACTTCATGCTGCTGATCACAACCCTTTTACACCAGCAGTTCTGTCAGTTTTCACTCCACATAAATCTTCTTTTATGTGGTCTGCAATCCATCAGCTTGTTAGCAAGGATGTTATGGGAGACAGTGCTGAAAGCCTTACTACAGTCAAGAAAATCAATATCCACTGCTTTCCCTTCATCCACCAAATCAGTCATTTAGTCTTAGAAGGCTATCAGGTTCTCTGCTCCTCACTTACACCAATTTTTTTCCATAAATTATTGCTGGTTTATACTCATACTAGATGCACAGATTCAGCAAGATCTTTTCTTAATTAAGTGAATAGTCATAGAAAATGTTTAAATGTGTCATTCAGAGTAGAAGTAGGCTTTTTGGTCCTTTAAAAGAAGCTACGTGTGTAACTTGACTTTATAGACATAACAAGGTGAATTGGAGAAACCTAATGCCTAAGAGGATCCTTGAAATGAGAGTTTGGGAGGAGCAAGGAAGTAGTTTATGCAGAACAGATTTCCCATATCATAACAGATCCAACAAAAACAGTTTGCTGTGGAGAGTTCCTGGAAAGGAGAATCTGAGCAGTCCTTGGGCACCGCCTGTTTTTGGAAGGGAGCAAAATAAATCATGTAGGCAGGGAAGATGGAAAGAAGTGCTTGAAATATTGCCCTAAATCAGAAAAGACATATACATTGTCAAAAGAAAAGCATATTCCATAAAAAGATGTCTTCAATAACAAAAACAACAACAAAGAACAAAACAAAAAACAAACCAAAACCAACCAACCAACCAAAAAAAAGGAGCTATGTTTAGGAAACAGGAACCCAGTCAGTGGCTGTATCAAAGCAGAGAACAGTAAGGTTATACAAAATTTACTCTATGTGGGGTAAAACCCTGCATAAACAGCTATTAATTCAAAGAAGATTAGAAAACCCTTCCAGATAAAGACAGTGAAAACTGCCTTGACTAGCCTCATCCACATAACATGAATATTGAGCCTCTTCATGAAACCCTATCTGTTTAGCTATAGCCGTTCAAACTTTCTATGTATTTACAACCTGGTAGATTCTCAGTTCAACATTAATTTCAGTTTTTGAAAAAATAAAAATAAAAATTAGATACATACTTGACAGAAAAAAATAATCAGTCTTCAGGCATGATTGATAAATACAGAGGTTTTTATAGTGCTCAATTTGTTTTCTCAGCTGACACAGGTGCTATAACAATACAGAGAAGAGCAGAAAGGCATATAAGAGAGATATGTAATGCATAACAGTTTGATGGGTGATTACTTTTGCATGTTAGACCATGGTCTCATGGGAGGGAATCAGATTATTATTAATTTTCTATTTGACATTGCAGGCAGAGTATCCACAGGTTTCTGGATTATTCTTTCAAGGTTGGTGAAAGTTTTGTATTTGCTTTGGGTATTTTTTTGGTTCAGCATATATAGAATTTCCTGAGTTAGCAAGGGCAGTTTATGATTTTTTTTTTAGAAATGGTGACCAAAGAGCTCTCTGTTTCCTTGCAATTTTCACTGATAATGAAGACATTTGCACTGCAAGACACTTGCGTGATGGCAATAACAATAAAGAGTAGTAAAGTAATAAAAATATAATGGCCTAATAAAATTGAGTAAATATTGTAAAGTTATCTATTCAAAGTTAATAACAGTAATAAGAAATAAATAATGTATGGTAATAGTTACAATCTTGAGGCATCCAGACAAAGTTAGTGACATTAATTATGTCCATAGTTGTAAAGACATCTTTTGCTAGTGTAAAAATTCTTATCTTGTTACTGTATTTCGTAAACAGTTTTGCCATAAATTCTGCTTAGCAGTCTAAATGCATACATACCACATGTATTAAATCTTACAAAGCATATCTACACTGTATTTATAGAAAGAAGATAAACTATATAACGGAAACTGCATGAATATTAAGTATCTCAACTTTCCTGGGTACATCTATAGGAAAATCTAACCACATAACCTGCCTAATGAATTCCTAGTGAATCCCTGTGTCTTGTTTTATGATGATTAAGGTCTGAGGTTTGAGGAGTTTTCTACCTGAAATATGAGTGAATTATAAAGAATGTGATCTAACACCATTTAGACAGATAAAAGACAATGGTGTCTTCACCTTACATGCAGCTTGAGACATAAAAAATGTTAATACAGACAGCTGACAAAGAGCAGGTGGGAAGATGGCAATTGTGCCTTAGTGGTTGAGGTTTGAGTTTCTTTTGGAGAGCATCTGGATAGACCTACAGAAAAAAGTACTGAATTCCAGGAACCGCTGCAAAAGCTGGGGAGAGGCATTGGCAATAAACAGGAAGAGCTGTGAGAAAGGGACTGCGCTTTGGGAAAAAGGTTGAGCTGTACAGCATTTCTTCAGCATATGGCTGAACTGAAGCAAGCACACACAGAGTTGGGCCTCATTCTTAGAGCAGACTCAGGCCCCAGCACAGAGCACTGTGCAGACACAAGTACCAATCTTCTAATCCTCAGTAAACTGCAGGAGCAGGAAAGATAGGACATACTCCTTAGCTAAAATAACCAATTCCTTATCTACCTCTCCATTCTTATATCACAGAGGGAAGAAGAGGCTGAAGAGGGAAATACGGCAAGATGGAAGTGCAGGGAGCAAAACGGATCATCACTGCTGATATCTCCAATCTCTTCTTGCCATTGGTTTTTCACAAAATACATCTTGCTTTTAAAGTGTTTATTTCACATTTTTTCTTGTTTTAATTAGAACTATGGTTTTATCTTTTCTTCGGTTTGCAAATCGTTGTAATGTCTATATGTTCATTTTGGACAGCTCTCAAACTGCTTCCATTTTCCTCAGTTTATTGAAGTTTCCTGTTTGCTAAAGGTCTTCCTTTTATCTACTCAAATTTAAAGAAAGGGGAAGCTAAAATATTTGGTTGAAATACAGTAGTAAATGAAGCACTTCACAGATCCTACTGAATTGATACCCAATTAGTCAAGTAGTTAGCATAAAGAGACACAATGAAAATCATTACCCATGTCAGCAGACAAATCAATATGGTACCTATACAATCAGTTAGTTCCTCTCAATCCATAAAATTAATCAGGGACAAAATGGCACTTATTTCACCCAAGAGATGCAGTGAATGTTCAGAGCAAGTAATTTTGAAATAGCTAGAGTGTCTAAGCAATTACTCTTCAAGACTGTTATGTGTGACATGGAGGTAAAATTATTTGGCATGCCTTTTTCCTTCAGCTTTCTTCATCTGTGGTGCTCTCTGTGGGTCAAGTCCACCAGTGTCCATTTTTCTCTATAGTCCTTTCTAGCTTTGTAAACAGGTCATAGGAATAGTGCCTACATACATTAGCTTTCAAGCAATTTTGAAAGCAAGTATTTTTGTCATTTTCAGGTCTCCAAATACTCATTTCCAGTCAATACAAGCAAATGTGAGGTTTTGTATCTCTCTGAATTGTAGGAAAAGGTACTTTCACATGTACCAGGAATAAAGTCTGCTGCCAAGAAAACTCTAGGGAAATAAGGGACATCTGGTTTTTTTGGTTCCACCTTTTCAGTGTGTCATATTATAATTACCTGCCCCTACTGCTAAATGCAGAGGAATTAAGAGGAAACAAAGTCATATATCTTTTGGTCCCCTCTGATTCACCATGGCTGCTGGGCTAGATTAGGAAGAAAAAGAGTAAATCAATGTAAAATCACTTGCAACTTTCCCTTTCTAAAGACCTATATTTTGGCTAGAAACTGTAGGTATAAAAGAGAGTTCAGGATTAAAACACTTTTTTGTTTGAAACAGGAAGTCTGAAGAGGTGCTCATTCCCATGGCCAGAATCTTAATCAGTATGACAGGGGCTGAAGATCTGATCCATGTAACATTCACGTAATGCATAGAGTAGTGCCATGTAAGCTGGGGACCTGAAGTTTGCTGCTGCTATTCCTACCTGCTGAGGTTTGGTACAGAAGTCCAGAAAGAAACTTGTAAAAGTGAGGTTCACAGTTTTCCTAGAATAAATGGCATCTGATTTTATTTCTTGTGCCCCACTCCACTCTCCACTCCTTACTGATGAAGTCTCTTTCTCTAGACACTGAAATCTGGGGTGCATATGTGGGAAACACATCCCTTCTGGGCAGACACAACTAAACTCACAGGAAACTTGGCCAGAGTGGGATATCTGTGGCAGGGAGATCACTGAGAGGACTTCAGCAACATGACTAGAGGAAAACCCTAATGGTAACTAAGAAGAGTTAGGACGCATTCATCTTAGAAGTTCCCAGCAGCAATGAGTTTCCTCTTCTGTTCTCTGTGCAATTGTAAAGTGGCTGGCTGACTAGCTCTCAGTCATTACCTGGCCACAGGGAGTTTAGAAGATGGGTAAACCAAGATGAAACATTGCCTCCAATGAAATCTTTAAGGGCACCAGTCATAGTATCAGTCTGCATGCTAGGGTTCTTGCTTTATTAGCTTGAACATAAACACATATTAACTTAAACAGCTGTTAAACAAGAAAATGTATGTGTAATACTGAGGTGTTACAATAGGTGTGTCTACTATTCTCATCAGTGGTTGTTATATCATGATAGGGGAAGGTATTTACAAGCATCCAGATGATTTAGGTATATATGCTCCATTGTCTTTATCTTTCTTTGCTCAATCCTCATCTTAATGTTTTTGAAAATACTGTGCAGTTATGCTACAGGCAAAAAAATAGATAGAAATAATAAATAAATTTAAAAAAAGACAACTAAACCACCAAAAATAAGATAATATTAAAAAAAATGAAGTAGCAAGTCTTTAAAAGTCTTTGATAAAGAGGCTGAATAACTACTGCTTTGCAGGAGTCAATGTAGATACTTAAGGATACTAAGGAATTATCTTAGGAATTACCTTTCATTTACTGAGAGAATGGATTAAAATTGCAGATCTTACACTAACATTTTTAGTCTAGGAAATGTTCCTGTGTCAAATAGCCTATTTAATAATTTAGCTTCCTTGCTTCTCAGTGAAAAAGAGACATTTTCTGAGAGGATAAAGGGTGATAAAGTTTCATTATACAGAGTGGTCAGTATAGAGGAAATCAGTAGCTCTGAGAAAATAGGCAAGTATTTCATTATTTATCTAAACCTAGTTTCTGACAAGGCAAAATCATATGCTTTCATCTCTGTTGTTCATCTTTTCCTGAAGGTTAAGCACATGACCTTCAGGCTCTGTGAGAGAGACCAATTTAGAATAAACTATGAAAAAAATTAAAAAGTTTGTATTTGCCATATATTTGTAACAGGACAAATTGCTCAAAGTGGCTTGTCCCATTTTTGCCCTAATATTTGAACCTCACTTAAATGTATTTATCCCACCAAATTAGATTAGCAAGTTTTTCTTGAACTTTACTCTCTACCTTGTAGGCTGGAATAATATCACATTAATATAAAGAAATTGTCTATCTTTGCATTGGCACTGAGTAGATTTTTTACCAAGATTAATACTTGAAACAAGTAGAAATCCACATCAGGGGCTTCAGAGCAAAAGTAACTATTAACCACATAGCTGACGTGTAAAAACAGTGGTATCTCTCAACAGGGACATTTCAGAAAGCTCTAGGCTACCTCACCCCTCCTGCATATTAAGTATATATGCATGAGGACCTGGTGCAGAGAAAGTAGTGCTCTTTAAATTCATAGCCTACCTTTCTTCATGGTAATTTTCTCTGCATATTTCTGTATGCAGAGTCAAATCTTACTTCTTTGCTATGTAGTCCCATAGCAGGCTTATGTCATCTTCAAGTTAAGTAAAATAACTGACATTGAAGACAGTTACTTTGATGGAAGGAGATAGATGTAATCTGAACCTAGGCTAGAATTATCATTAACGAGAATGAAATTACTGCCTCAAAAACACTTGTCACGTGTATTTTCTGTAAATATTGCCTCCACTCAGCCAGTGAATTGTAATGATTTAAGGTCTTGAAGAAGAGGATATTGGGGGAGGGAGGAGGATGGACACTGGAGCATGAAAGGGAGAGGTTATTCTGAAGAGGTTTTGAACATCCCTGCAGACTACTTCTTTATCTCACTTGTCTTGAAGTTATCTAATTTATCGGTTGCGCAAGCATTGTTTGGAAATAAATCACTGCATAAGAACAAACCCTAGACACCAATCTGTCCAAGATTTGCACTATGGAGTGTGTTTGTATGTGTACATGCATATATACATATATATAATGACCTACAGACACTTAGCTTAGCTTTTGTTTTGGTTTGGTTTTAACATTTCTTTGAGTATCTGTAAGAATGTAGGAACATGAAGTGAAGAGAGATTTTAAGAAGAGGAAAGCACCACAAAATCTCACTGGCTTTCAATGGGAGCTATCTTTCTTACCCTTATCAATGACTAAAAATATTTCTGTAATTTATACAGCTGTGTAATCTATTCAGTGTGCTCCCCATATTGGCTACTTGGAGTATTATAATTCCAAGACATTGCAGTAATGCAATAAGAAAGGTGGGGGGGTTGTGATTGTTCTTTTCAATTTATCAAAAGTTTTGTAAGCCTGATGCTGATTTGGAGTATGTGCAAGTTCTCATGGGTACAAGGCCACTATTTACTGTATAATTTTTCCCATGGATAGTACAGTGAATGATTCTTCACTACGTTGTCTCACGCTTTACCATCAGAGGCTCCTAAAGGCTTCTGGTTGTTCCCGACACCTCTTCATCTGAAATTCCCTCTGGAATCAAAAATACCCACGTTGCTGTTTGAGTTGTGAATGCACTGTGTGATGAGAATAAAACCCACCACATTATGAAGTTTTGAAGGGAAGATTAGTTCTTCGTTATGTTTGTTCCCAACATCAAGAACTATGGGATGTCAGTCCTCTGCTGAAGTCCCCGGGCACTACCATAAAACCAAAAATGCTTCAGTAGTTACTGATACGAGAAGGAGAAATTTACTGACCTGCAATATATTAGTTTTAGACAATATGATCTGGCAGATTTTCTCTACTTTTTAAAAATCAATGAATATAAAATGTTTTTGTAAAGCCAACTATTTTAACTATATCTGTATCAAGGTGTCATCACAAGTAAAGTGGTGATACATTCATAATTATGCCAGATTCCCAAGAGGTTTGCTCTTTTTGTTCACTATTATATTTTTAAATGACAATATTTTGTGTTCTTAAATTGTCATTACACTGTAATACTCACACTAGCACTTCTTTTATCTTGCTGGAAAAATTGACTACTTAGGCACTGAGAGAAGAGTTCACTGAGTTTATAGTATAGTCTTACAATCATTCAAATAGTTTCATTTCCACTAGGTGGAGCATTGTTATCACAGCAGATTTTTTTTAAGTTAAAAAGAGGCTTTTGAAGTCAAGAAAGAGAAAAAAAGAGATTGAGCTGGAGAATTTGGATTCAGATATAGATGAGATTTTGTGAAGTGCGTGAGGGGTAAAGTATGCAAACTCCTGTATTCCAGCTTGATTGGTCTGCCTCCTTATCTTGTGAATTCTGTCTCTCTAGTCCATCATTATCCTTTCAGGCTTTGATTGAAAAAGTGAGTATTTTGAGGTAAAAGACATGGGGTCCTGAGGCTTTTTACCATTTCTAGGAAAAAAAAAAAATCTCAACATGGCTGCTATGGTGCCGATTTCTGTGTCTAAAGGATGGGTTGGCAAGAATTAAAATTAGGATGTTTTAGGGGACTATATTTAATGACTAGTTTTGTAAAGACATCATGAACTGTATGCCATTTTGTTTCTATCGGACTCCAAAGGGAGTAAAATTCAAAGCTACAAATTCATTGCTGAGAGGTGCCCTTTTTGAAACAAGGCAGGATGCAACTGAAACTGGGGAAAGCATAAGATTAGCTTACAGAAGAACAGCCCGGCTGAGACTTCCCAGTTAGTCCAAGCTGTGGGAATGCAGAGCCTTAACAGGTGAGTATTAACTTTGACTGCATTCAGAAGCACAAAAATGATAGATAACTGCAACAAATGAGTGACAAAACACTGACACTATACTCAGTTATAGTGAGAATTCTGTATAGATACTCATGGATATCACTGTTGACACACATCCTCTTGTGTTTTCAACACTACTCTTAGCTGAAATCAGCTGAATATGAGTGGTGGATCAGCTGTTTCTGCTGTTACCTGTGTTGGAGCTCATATCACCAGGATAGCCTTGTGTAGGTTCGTATGTTTTCTTGTTGCCTTTTTTTCAATTGGTTGGGGCTTTTTGTAGTTGTTAGCCAAGTATACAAGATTTAAAGCACTTTGCAGATGTGAGTGGCTGTTTAGGTGCATTGAACCTAACGTTGTCCCACAGGAAGGTACAAATGGGTCTGCAGTGCTGTAGTTGTGTCACTATAGAATTTCCAAAGGGATGAACCTGGCCACACAGGGACTTTCAGTTTCCAGTAATTTCAATCAGAAATGGCACCTGCAGCAGAAGAGCAGCCAGGAGCAGCTGTTTTGTGTTGTGCTGTTAAATAAGCCATTCTGAATACAGCAGCTGGTGACAGGTAGGCTGTTACAAATGCAGCAGGCTGTGTCTGCTCAGCAAAGTATACAAGTTACTGCTTGCTAATATTGTGCATATGTATGTATGTATGTATGCATGCATGCATGCATGCATGCATGCATCTAGACTGCATTAAAAATCTGTGTGAAAAGATATGAAAATTAGCTTAAAGCTAGTTAGTTCAGGTATCAATGGCAGTACGGACTTCAGCCTTGGCTAGCTGTCCAAGAATGAATGCACTGCTACTGAGATGTATCTAAAGGCTTGAGCTGATAGATCACTGAAGGCTTTCCTCCTTTGACCCTTGTGGCTTTCTGACTCCAACCAAAGGCATGATTTACTCTGAAGTCCATTAAAGAATATGTTGTCATGTTTGCAACATCCTAGATGTTTGATGTAGAGTCCATTGGTGGAACTCGGTGAGTATCCTTTTGTAACTGGATGTGTATGTATCTTCTTAGGGTAAAAGAATAGTAATGAAATGGTAACGTGAACATTCACAGACTGAGGTGTAATAATTTGTAAGCTCAAGAAATATAATGTATTAATTCTATTTCTCCTGCACAGTCTTATGTCGGTGGAAAAGAAAAATATGTTTAACTTGAGACCTGCTTCAAGTATGTCTTAGAATAGGCAACTTACACCTGCATTATGACCCTATGCACAACACAGGCCCACTCTGAGGGGTAACTAACTAGATTGTCAGTACTTTAAATATAACTTCTTTAAAGACAGCTATCTTTGGTCATCAAACAGGTGACAAATGGTAGATACCAGCCAAAATTCTTCTACTGGGCTCCATGTGTTTTTCTGGGCTATTAATTTCTACAATTTACCTGACAGCCTAACATAATGAAGGGCTATTGAAAAGGACAGCAAAATTTTCAAATTGTTTCTTCAGTTATGATTTTGTAACTCACCTAAATTGTCCTAAATTGCAGTAAAATATGTATTATGTATTGTGTAAGCAGCAGCTGACAAAAATGGACTAGGTATAGATTGAATTCAAAATTAATGTTTTGCCAGATGAGAGAAGCCTAATGTGAAGAAGCTTTTCTGCAGTATCCACAGAATAACAAGGTTGAGAATACAGAGAACTCCAGATGCTTGTTTGGTCCCCCTGGCTTTCAAAAAAGTGTGGCCAGCAGGTCGAGGGAGGTTATCCTCCCCCTCTACTCTGCCCTGGTGACACCCCACCTGGAGTACTGCGTCCAGTTCTGAGCTCTCCAGTTCAAGAAAGATGAGGAACTCCTAGAAAGAGTTCAGAGGAGAGCAACAAGGATGATAAAGGGACTGGAGCATCTCCCCTATGAGGAAAGGCTGAGGGAGTTGGGCTTGTTCAGCCTGAAGAAGAGAAGACTGAGAGGGGACCTCATCAACACACACAAATATCTTAAGGGCGGAAGTCACAAGGACAGAGCCAGACTCTTTGCAGTGGTGCACAGCAACAGGACAAAGGGCAATGGGTACACACTGAAACATAAGAGGTTTCATTTGAATACGAGGAAAAACTTCTTTACTTTGAGGGTGACAGAGCACTGGAACAGGCTGCCCAGGGGGGTTGTGGAGTCTCCTTCTCTGGAGATATTCAAAGTCCGCCTGGACAAAGTCCCGTGTAACATGCCTTAGGAGAACCTGCTTTAGCAGGAGGGTTGGACTAGATGACCTCCCGAGGTCCCTTCCGAGCCTTGCGATTCTGTGATTCTGTGTGAAATCAGTCATGTTATTAAATCAATAATATCATTCTTCTTTGTATAAGACCTAAGGAACACTACACATAGTAGGTTAACACTCCAGTTTCTGTAGTCAGCTGGGTTCCTGTTTGTATAGTGGTTTGCTCATTATCTAATGATAATTGAGAGCCATTTTGTTTAATGACTTGGAATACAATTAAACCAATAAAATGTTTATGGACATTGTTAAAAGAGTGCAGTACCTTCCACCTATTGCAATATAACTGAGAAGTTAAAAGTTAAGTGTGAAGGTCTATAACAAAATACACTGCCTTTTTTTTTTTTTTCCGTGCCATTTCTAAATGTGTCTTAGAATGCATGAAGACTCTGTAATCTATCTGTTAGCAGGACAAAGGGAAAGACAAACCATATGTTAATTTATATCATAAAGATACCATATTAGAAACTATGAATATACAGCCTAAAGGTTAAGTCAAACCCAGTTTTCACACACAATGACTGATCAAGTACAAATTTTACTATGAGGTTGAAAGATTACATGCGGCTGCTAAAGATGGTTAGGTGTTACAGCTTAGGGGGACCATAACAGTCTTTCTTGGCTTTACAATGTATGACCATATAGACTGTTTTAGGTGCTGCTGAGTGTTGTCTATGGGACTAGCACTATCAGTGGTGGCGGGTTTTTTTACTATCCTGGGCTCTAAGAGTGCCTCACTTCATCCCAGCTCCATGCTGGGAGAAAAAAATTCGCTTTTATGTCCAGCTTCTCTCAAAGAGACGTGAACTAGAACAAGCATACAAACAAGAAGGGAAATACATTGTTCCAGTAGATTCTATCCTAGGTGTGATAAGAACATCAGTATTTCAGGATAGCCCAGAATCTGGGGACTGAGTCATCACTACCATTTCCCCTTTTTCTTCACCCATCATTTACATATATTTTTTTGTAGCTTGTATTTCCCTTTCTAGCAAGGAAGTTATTTAATCAAAGCCTTTTTCCTTCTTTAAATTCTGGTCATTTGATTTCAGAATTTGCATTCTCAAGTTCTTCACATTTCTATTTTCCCCTTTACCTTAATCTTGATCAGGACTGTTTTCATCTTTGAAGAGATGACTGCTTCAAAGAGCAGAGAACAGCTTGTTTCCTTCTGTGTCACTGGTCAGGGGTCCCATTTCCCTGGCATGTAAAGGAAATGGCTGACAAGGAAGCAGAATTTTTTCTACCAGGTTCTTTTGAGGCTAGGTGATGAGATGGTCAGAGAAGAGTCTTTACATCTTTATGCCTAAAACATGGGAGCATCTTATGTGACTTTTCTTTAGCTTTTCTTCTGGGGAAGAGAAAAGTTTTTCCTGCTCTTCTTTTGATGTCTACTAAAGCACAGAGGCTTTCATTCAGCAGAATACAAGAAGCACCAATGGTGAAGGTAACAACTTTTTTTTCCATGGAGTCAGAAAAACAAGAGTATCACTCTGCTTGCCTATGGTTGTAAGACAGTAGAGGGCAGCAGTACACATGCCCACTAGCCAGTTATTACATTTTATTGATGTCTTAAAACGGATAGCTTGCTCTATTTATGATAACATTTATTACAGGACATAGAGTTCATCATGCTGGAACAAACCATTTAGTTCATCTTGTCCAGTAAGCGGTTGACAGTGGCAGTGAATAACAGATGTCTCAGAGCAAGCATAAAAATAAATAAGATGCACTCAGCCAATTGTGCAGTGCCAAACCTCTGCAGGTGATTAGCTGACACCCTCAAGCATGAAATCTGATTACGTTATTATCATCTTAGCTTGCATAGGCATGGATCCTTAGCAATGCTATTAGTTATCCACTCCTCTTTAGAAGGTAACGATAGTGTTTGCCTCAGTGAGTTCCTGTGGCAATGATTTTCACAAACATATTATGCAAACTTTTTTCCTTTTGATCGGTCTTGTTAACTGAATTTCAACAGCAGAAACATACATTCATATAAAAATATAATAGCTGATACTTGAATAGATACTTAGTTTAAATACATTTTTAGACTGCAAATTTAGTTAAACTTTAATTAAATGTCCTAAAATGATGAGTTTTCCTTAGTAATCATGATCTTAAAAATAACATCATATGGGTTTTGGTGTTTGGGTTTTTTTTTCAAAAGAGAGACAAAGCTTTTCTCCATGTCCTAAAAGGACCAAAGCTCATGCTACTTTTAAAATGAATCCTGAGATTCTCATATAGTCACATGGAACTGAGAGTCAGGGATTTAAGATAATGATGAAACAGGGCGAGACTTGCAAAATTCTGCAAGTTGATAAGAGTGGGCTTATAATAGCTGCATAAAAGGGAGCCCATCTTAAGCTACAATGTCCTTGACAAACTTGAATACATTTAGTAGTCCTAAGCAGGCTCGATTGATTAACCACTGACAGTCCTACCAAAGCAAATATGACAAATACCTAACAAGACTTGCAATCTGAATGGCCGTAGTCTCTTGACTTCAATTCGTTCCCTCCTCCCCTTTGCAAGCAAGCTGGGAGAAAAGATATGCCTTGAAGAACAGCTTATAAGAAACTGAGATTTCTGTGTAGTCAAACTTCTTATATTACTGTTGATTAAATTTGCGTATTAGGACTTTAAAGAATAGGATTGATTGTCTGCTCTTTAGCCACTTTGTCAGAGTATGACCATGACTCACCACCCCCACTCCAAATCACCCACAGTCTGCTATGAGTTTGGAATCACGCATGGGTAATTACTCTTTTCACAGGTTTCCATATGCTACATCATCTCCTTTAAATGCCAGTGAAATAGCACTTTACTGTAGACTTTACTGTACTGCATAAATCTGGCATAATTTTCCACTGTAAAGAAGCAAGGAAGCGTCAGATGTTAGATTGTATATAATGTCATAAGAGGTCCATGCAGAAAAGGTAACAGTGAGTTAAGTATCTGGTTATAAAAAATCTGGCTTTTTATTTTTTGTTTCTTTTTTTTCCTTTTTTTTTTTCTTTCTGGTTTTCCATGGATGCACTACTAAGACAGTTCAGAAAATAGGTACGAGAATGAAATAGAAAGGTCTATTTGAATTGCATAGGGAAAGAAAGCATCAGCATGCTGAAATGAAATCTCCCCTTTTGTACCTGTACTTCACAGCAAAAAGAGAAGCTGACAAAATGTGTTTGCAGTATCCCAGAAATAATGGAGATACTCTCAGACAAGCTGTGACACATTAAAGAAAAGGGGAAAATAAACAGTACACATCCCTGTTTTACCTCCTATACATCTCTGCTTTCAGCAGCAAGTATCAGAAAAGCTGACACAGTCTTGTTGCTTATTCTTCTGGTTACTGCTCCCAGGACCATATGTATTTCACATTAAAACAGTTGTGGATTAAACACAAAAACAGTCCTGGGTGCTGGAGACTCCTACTCTTTCACCTGTGTGTGCTAGGCTCTGTAATACGGTGTCATATACAAACTCATTTTCTCACCTTGCAACAGTGAATATTGTGTTGTCTTCTGCATATTCAGCTATTTGGGCAAAAGTATGTTTGTTTTTTTTGTTTTCAGTTCTGAGAGCACACATTACTGGGAAAACACAGCTTTCTAATGTCCACAGGGTAGCTCCACACTGCTCTCTGTCATTATGTGCTGTATGTATATTGTCTGAGTCAGTCCCCTTACAGACTGACAGGTAGTATTACATCTGTTGCCAAAGTAAAATGCCATGCCAGTGTGAAGTCTCAGTTTCTATAGAGTTTTGTCAGCTACATACATAAAATTCAGTCCTTTGGTCTTTGCTGCTCTGCCTCATCAAGTTAATTTCTATAGTCTTTCCCTGGAACGGTTTTGATTCTTTGGGGGGTGGTAGGGAGGGGTGTTATTACGGCTTGGGGTTTTTTGGGGGGAGGGTAGTCTTTCCAGTAACATAGAAATTTGGGCTCTAGATACCATTAGGATCTTTCCCATTCAATTTCAAGTCTGATGCTGCTGGCCAGAAGGATATTTCAGGAGCTTGGTTTTACACGTAGGTCATATTTTCACTAGTCTGGACACTGCTGGTTTCATTCTGGACAAACTAATGGGTAAAATGACCCGACTTCTGATATTTCCAGCAGTAGGCTCATTTCTCTTTGCCATTTGCTACTCCACTTCAGAGCCTGCTGAATCACAACCAGGGTGCTGTCTGGTTCCTCTTCACTGGAAACCTGCCTGTCTCGGGCTCTGGTTGCTATGGAGTTACTTGCTGCCTTTCAGTCTGGAGAAGTCTGACTTCCTCGGCCACTTCTACCTGTGGCATTTGAAACTCACGTTGATGCCTTTGCTCTCTGCACTGTGACCCGGAGCCCTGTGTCCCAGCTCCTTGGTACTGCTCCTTTCCAGCTTATGCATCCATTCCATTTCTCTTGTTAGTGTAATGGCTTTATTAAGCAACACTCAGCCGTGTCAGGCTACAGAACAGCTGCTACAAGGAGACCCTGTTTGAAAGAGATGTGCAATCCTTGGGCGATGATGCCATGCATTTCTAAACAAGTAAGGATTTATATAGAAACGGAAGTTTGTTTAAAAAATACTGGGATTTTTTTATTTTTTTCTTTTAATGATTGGACTTCTGATGGAACAAAGAGAGATAGGAAGGACATAACACACAATACAGAAAAATAAGTGGAAACAAAGGGAGTGATTTGAGAAGAAAATTGAAAGCTTAGTTTTTCATTTCTGTGGCTTTGGTAATTGTCTTCAAGAATGTAAATGCATTTTATTTCTTCTGAGGGAAAGAAACTTCTTTTTAATAAAATTTACACAATGAAAAAAATCTTTTTTTATTTTTTTTTGGTAAATAATGACTCTTCAATACTTCAATTTACGTCTCGCATACCAGATAGTCTCATCTTTCCATTGTATTTCATACTTGTGCTGAATGGTTTTCATTTGCTAGCTTGATACTGTAAATGGAATTCATTAATCTGAGGCAAAAGTAATTATAACAAAGAACATAAAATATCAGATTATTAAGATGATATCTTTCTCTGTCGAGATGGGTTACTTCAATCCATTCATCATCTCATAGAAACACTAAGTTACTTTAGGAGGAATGTGTCCTGAATTTAAATCTGAGGACATATAAGCGAGTATGTCTTGTACTTAAGAAAAAGCAGCAGTCAAGAATGATATCTGCAGTATGACTGGTATATTAAAGGCTGATTGTTAAATGTCTGGATATTTCACTTCTGCTTTAAAACATTTCTCACATTGAATCAAACTTCACAAAAGTGAATTTTATCCCTGTTCAGAGTGCCAAAATGAAGCATGAATGATGTGAGGATATTCATTCAATATGTTGTGGTAGTTACTGTTTTCAGTGTGGGGAATGATGAGTATTTCAACCTCTACTTTCCACTGAATGGGTGGGCATCTCCTCCACAGTCCAGGAGTGCCCAGGGATTGCCTGATTTCTTTGAATTGCCTCAAAACTGGGTAGTGGCGCTCACTTCACTTTCCCTTCCTTTCCTGAGTGTCATGGAAGGAATCTTTTCACCCTCCCTGCTCTTGCCACTGCCAGAGCAAGGAGGCAGAGGTCAGCAATACAGAGAACCAGCTTTGTTTCCGCAGGAAGAGAGGCACCCATCTTGGAGCTGTCTGTCATTGGCTCTATCACACATAAGCGAAGTTTCTAGAATACACACTAGTACACCAGAGCTACATATTGAACAATTTGTAAGAAAACTGTACTTGAGATGGAAGGTTTAAAAAATTTTCTTTTGATTCAAACTTATTAATCTAAATGAAATTATTTACTTATTCAGAAAAAAATTAAAACCTCAAAGGAATTTCCATAGAGAAATTTCCATTTAGAAAAGCCTTCATTTACCTTACCTAAGTGCAAATTATTTATCCAGCTCATAGGTGTCAGAGTACCTACTTACAAAAACAAAATAACACTGAAAACTATGGTTGAAACTGTGGTGCTAGATTTTTATGCAACCTGTTGAAGAGAGAAGAGAGCCTCTGTCCATCACTGGCATCAGATTCTGCTCTGTGCTGGATGTCAGTAGAATTACACTGGTACTCATGGGTGAAAGAGTTGCAAATGTCAAGCGGCTAAAGCAAAGGCCAAGATTCTTTTATTTCCTTTGGTGTATAATCACTAACTGCAGTCTCTACAGGATTTTCTGAGGACAATGTCTGTCCCAATGTGCTTAGCAAAAGGATATTTGTTAATTTTGATGGAAAATACTTTTCAGTCCTTCCACTAGAACAAAAAACATTATCTAAGCTGACTACCAAAGCCTGAATCATTATTACATGTGATATAAAGTTATACTGTGTTACTGAAATACATCTTTAAAATAAGCAATAAAATGTGTTCTTTTAGTCTTTCTGTCACACATATATGTCTTAGGGAAAAAAAAACCAAACTGAAATAAGGGGAAGATATTGGCTGAGGAACCTTGATTTGTTATTGTGATTATTTTGACAAAAAGAGTTTGGGGTGGTTTTTATTTTTTTAGCTGCACAGACTGAGGAACTGAAATTTAAAATTTGGTATTTTTCTTCTTTATCATTTTTGGGAGATAATTTACCACAAAACTCATCTGTTAGCAGCGCCCCAGGAGTCAGATAACCTCACTGACTTAAATAGTGTACAAGTGCTTCCACTTCCACATGCCAGAAAGAAGAATGTATTTTGAGTACTTTACATAATGAATGACACTTACACTTGCTCAGAAAAATCCTTTCTAAAATAGTAAAATTATGAAACTAACACCTTATTTCAACTTCCCACCCAAATCCCCAGCAAAGACATTGAAAAGAAAACTGGAAACACAGTTGCCTATACTTAGAAAGTCTGTCCACAACTTAGGTGGCTATCTCTATATTTAATAATTTTTGAAGAAGTTTTTAGTCTGTTGAGGCCAGTAGGGACATACCTTTGTGCAACGGGTGCAGGTGCCCAGGTGCTGGCAGCAGCAGCAGCAGTGGGGGCCGCAGGTTCCCGCCGGCCCCACCGGCCCCACGCAGGGCAGGGCTGAGCCCCTCAGCCACGGGCGGGCGCCGCGGGGAAAGCCTGGGTCAGGAAGGGCAAAACGCTGCCCGGCAGCCGGGGCTGAGGGAAACGGGGTGAGAAACAGCCCTGCCCGCCCCGCGGGGAGAGCGGGAGGAGGGCGGGAGGGGCTCCGGGCGCCCCGGCAGAGATGCCCCCGCCGCCCCGGGAGAGACCCCGCGGGGGCCGGTGGGGGGGGGGCTCCTGCCCCCACGGCCGTCCAGCGCAGCAGGTTAACCCACCATACCATGGAACCAGGGATTTTTAAAAGCACTCAAGGATGCCTCCTACTCTTATGTTTGAAGGTGTTGTTGAGCCTTGTTCACATCCTACACTACCTCCCACTTTACAACAACTAGATTTCCACTTAAAAGAAGTAATTCATTCAATCCATACAGGAGCTGTAATGCAGTTTAAAAGGATGCTGATCTGAACGAGTAGACGTCTTGACCCTTGGGGCAAACATGCATTGAAAAGTAAGTACAGATACAACCTCAAGTTGCTAAGCACTCTGACTTCTATCCAACAAAGCTCTTTAACACACTCCCCATCCTAGATTGGGTCTAGAGTACTTGACTTCAAGTCCAAAGTCCATAAAAACTGATGACAGTGGATAATACCATAATCATAAGAAACACTGTAATACGGAGGTCATTTTTGATGGAAAAAATATTAATGTAGGTGTTAAAAAATGCCTCAAAGTAGATAAAACTGCAACACATTTAGTAAACATTTAATAAAACCAAGTAAGCAATAAGATAAAAGCTACAATCAATTCTCTTCATTCTTCTGTAAATATTCAAGAAGGCCATTATTTTTAAGCATCATTTGTTACTATCGCCACACCACTGACAAATAATTAGTGTGCTCAAGGCAACAAGGAGCATTTGCAATGAAATGCTGACAAACATCTTAATTGTAATTCTCTGAAGATCTGATTCATATTAATGTGGAAATTAGATTTTAAAAAGCTAATGCTGGACTTTGCAGTCTGTTATCCTGCATCCTAAGCACTTACAGTTTGACACAGATCAAATGCTTCATTGGTATTCCAGAGGGGACTGCCTTTATTTTAGTTCAGAAAGTAATGGCCTATTTGCTTAATATATGTATGTTAGAAGTATTACTGTTTCGGTAAAACACTGGAAATTGCATCTCTGCTAAAGCATCCCTGAAACCACTGACTCACACCTGGGACGTTATTCAGCGTGGGTAGGTCATGCAGGTCGCACTGGGTTTCCAGCAAAGGGTTACACATTGCCTATGGCTAGCTGTGTGCCATTGGATTTTCTTCCTCTAATTCATATTGGATATGGCTATCGTGACCACCTGAGGAACCTGAATGCACATAAGTCCATGGGACCTGATGAGATGCATCCCAGAGTCCTGAGGGAATTGGCCGATGTAGTCGCCAAGCCACTCTCCATGATATTTGAAAAGTCATGGCAGTCAGGTGAAGTCCCTGGGCACTGGAAAAAGGGAAACATTGTGCCCATTTTCAAAAAGGGTAGAAAGGAAGACCCCGGGAACTACCGACCTGTCAGCCTCACCTCTGTGCCTGGGAAGATCATGGAACAGATCCTCCTAGAAGCTATGCTAAGGCACATGGAGGCCAGGGAGATAATTCGAGATAGCCAGCATGGCTTCATCAAGGGCAAATCCTGCCTGACAAACCTAGTGACTTTCTATGATGGTGTGACAACAACAGTGGATAAGGGAAAACCAACGGTCGTCATCTATCTGGACTTCTGCAAAGCCTTTGGCATGGTCCCCCCCAACATCCTTCTCTCTAAATTGGAGAGCTATGGATTTGATGGGTGGACTGTTCAGTGGATAAGGAACTGGCTGGATGGTCACATCCAGAGAGTAGTGGTCAATGGCTCAATGTCCGGATGGAGACTGGTGACGAGTGGTGTCCCTCAGGGGTCCGTACTGGGGCCAGTGCTGTTTAACGTTTTCATCAATGACTTAGACAGCGAGATCAAATGCACCCTCAGCAAGTTTGCGGACAACACCAAACTGAGTGGTGCGGTTGACACACCAGAAGGAAGGGATGTCATCCAGAGAGACCTGGACAGGCTGGAGAGGTGGGCCTGTGTGAACCTCATGAGGTTCAACAAGGCCAAGTGCAAGGTCCTGCACCTGGGTCGGGGTAACCCCCGGTATCAATACAGGCTGGGGGAAGAAAGGATCGAGAGCAGCCCTGCCGAGAGGGACTCCGGGGTGCTGGTGGATGAAAAGCTGGACATGAGCCGACAATGTGCGCTGGCAGCCCAGAAGGCCAACTGTACTCTGGGCTGCATCAGGAGAAGCATGGCCAGCAGGTCGAGGGAGGTGATTCTGCCCCTCTACTCTGCTCTGGTGAGACCTCACCTAGAGGACTGCGTCCAGCTCTGGAGCCCTCAGCACAAGAAGGACATGGAACTGTTGGAGTGGGTCCAGAGGAGGGCCACAAAAATGATCCAAGGGCTGGAGCACCTCTCTTATGAGGACAGGCTGAGGGAGTTGGGCTTGTTCAGCCTGGAGAAGAGAAGGCTGCGGGGAGACCTGATTACGGCCTTTCAGTATCTAAAGGGGGCCTATAGGAAAGATGGGGAAAATCTTTTTAGTAGGCCCAGCTGTGACACAGGACAAGGGGTAATGGTTTTAAACTAAAACAGGGTAGGTTCAGACTAGATATAAGGAGGAAATTCTTTATAATGAGAGTGGTAAAACACTGGAACAGCTTGCCCAGAGAGGTAGTGGAGACCCCATCCCTGGAAACATTCAAGGCCAGGTTGGATGGGTCTCTGAGCAACCTGATCTAGTTAGCAGTGTCCCTGCTCACTGCAGGGGGGTTGGACTAGATGACCTCTAGGGGTCCCTTCCAACCCAAAACATTCTATGATTCTATGATTCTATGATCCTGAGGGCAGGGATTGCTCTGCAGTATGCTCCAGGTCCTCCTATCTCTTTCCTAGCCAGGCCAGGTACATGGCCAGACAATGCATAATAGCAGTGTTCCTCCCACAACAAATCTGGATGGGAGCAGAGGGTGTATCTGGTCTCAGCAACCAGGATGCACTCCCAGTTCCCACAGTTACAGATACAATTATTCATAAGATGGTATAATTATGATAACAGATTTCAAAACAGGGATATTATTACATAAATAACAGCTTTCACCAAAGTAGTCAGTCACCTGCATATACATAGGAAATAGTCTAATCCAGCCTTCTTGTACTCAATTCCTTACGAAAAATATTACAATACCTTGTTTAAGCACTCAGGACTAACAGGAAGGATCTGGTATACATGGAGCTTGTGTCAGATTCAGACCATTACCCTCAATGTGTATATTGCACCATGCAAGATCAGAGGTACAAACCAGTCATGCAGACTTAGCAATGGAAATGGCCCGCATGACTACAGTTGTACACTGAGACGGAGATCTGCTGGAGACTAAGATATCTTCATGTGGGAACACTACATCTCTCTAAGGAGCTTGGATTCTCTTTGCCTGAAAAGGTGCTAGATGAAAACACATGCCTCAGATGAGTGCCAGATATTTCATGCATCAGCACTATGTACCAAGCAAAGAATCATAATCTGGGGGTCTTTCCGTAGGTACAAGGGCAAATGATATTCCCCCCCCCCCAAAAAAAATATTAAAACTTTCCAAAGGCATATCTTCTAGAAAGGACTGGATTTTACTTGAGAATCAAATCTCTGGAGGCAATTTTTTTCAAAAAAGAAGCAGTGTCATTTGCATTCGCTGCTTCACAAGATGTTCTTGCTTTTAAATGTTCCTCTTTGAAGCTTTCAGTACTCTCTAGATTCTTAAGAAATATCTTTAAAGCAATATCAAGCATATAGATAATATACACATCTTGATGGCATGTATCATTTTCTCTTTTAAGCCAATCATTCCAAAAAATATTTTTTAATCAACAATTTTTATTTTTTGGGAGTCATTCTTTCCTCCTCTCTCTTGTCCTCAGGTGAAGCCAAAAATTTCCAAGCAGCTTGTCATCAGATGTGTCTAAAGTACGTGTATCCCTAATAGATTGCATCTGATAAATTCTTTTCAATGTCTTACAGTAAAGGGCATCTGCGGCAAGCAGCTGCAGTTTGTTTGATGTTGTTCATCAAGGTTTCATTAACAACAAATGGCACATACCCAGGATGCATGAATGTTATCTATCTCTGAGTATTCTTGATAATAAGGCATAACAATTTTTATACTGTTGGATGAGGTTACATAGGAAGGACCACTGTTTGACTGGGTAGTAGTGTTTATATAAAATATGCTAAGCTAGCTCTTCGGCTTAAGATTGATTTTCAGAAGTTTCTTCACATTGTTTGAGTTCACATATTGTCACCTGAGGCAGTATTTTCTATGGAAAGACTTAAATAAGAAGTCAGGATTTAGAGGAAAGAGAAAGAGTTTATTTTTCTAATAGGAAGCCTAATACGAATATGAGTTATCTTAATGTCTTAAAAGCCTTGAAACCAGTATTAATGAATGCCATTATCAGATTTTCCTGTCTAGATTCACCTGTAGGCAAAGTGACCAGGGTAGGTATATTACAAAAAAATACCTAGACTACATAGTGATAGCATTGTATAGTGTTTTATAAAGCTAAATCAGTAACTTGAGAACAGAAATTTCACTACCTGATATGGTAAATTGATGAAGTTCTACAAAGATATCTGCCAACAGACTGTGTTTAAAATAATATCTTTGATTCAATTGTTGCTTAGCAACAGATATTATTTTCTTACCCTCCTTTTTGACATATTTTTATATTATGACAAACTTTACATATGTATTGATCCAAAAGTTACACTTATAATTAAAAATATATGTTATTTTCTTAAATGTACCATCAACAAGAAATGCAAATCTATTAGTTGTTTTAAAAGGCATATTCAAAAGACTGGATACTTCAAACATAATTACTCTTTTACTTTTCCTTCCCTTTCTTCTCCAAATCTTCACTTAATCAGTGTCCTCAAAACTCATCTTTATTCTTATTTTGGCTGGCACACACTTCCAGTTTGATATGCTTGTCACTTAACTACATTACTAATGTGTAATTATTTATTAGTAATGGACACAGATATGAGTTCAAGAGTAACACTAGATGTGGATGATGCAGTTATACATTGTACATCTGCTTTTCTTCTGGGTTCAGCCATGACTTCTTGTTATACTCAGTATGATGGACTCACATGGCATTCGTCTCTAAGATTTCTGTTGGTAATCTGCATGTGAAAATGAAATCCTTTACATGACAGAAATAATCTAGAGTCAGCAGTGTCAGTTATGGGTTTCTCCATTGCTACAGTTCTAGGAATAAAAAAAATTAATAATGATTTCCAAATTTTTCCACAAAAATTTGTCCAAGCTTGGAAAGGTGTGTTTTGAACTGCATTCTCAAGTGTCTTTTTCCAGCAGAATTGCTCACAGTGTCAAACTGGAAAAACGTGCAATCCAGTCAGTGCTCTGTATGCTAAGGAAGTCCTCGCTTTCATTAATGTAAAAATCTTATTTGTGTCTGTGTTCCAATATCATTACTACACTCAAAGTTTAAAAGAGAAATTATGATTGATTTACTGTTAGCATTTGTGTCATGACCTATATGCAAAATAACGAGTTCTCCTCTGCCTAAGAAGATTTCAGAAGTTCAGTTTTCCAAGATGAGTCTTTTGTTAGTCTGCAAGTCACATGTGACAGATCCTTGCCATGTAATTTATCTCTGTGTTCTTTTTTTTGTTGTTTCCTTCAACAAATAACTTGATGAAACCAGATTTATTGGTGGAGATGCACAAATTATTTCCCTATTACTGAACCTTTTTACTTGCAGCTTTTTCCCCTCAAAAATAATGCTTTTGCTGGCTTTTTGTTGCATATCTCAGCATCTTTTATTAATATCTCCCAGTGCACACTGAGATCTATATCCATTATTTGACCTACAGCATCTTCTTGTCCTGCTAGTCACCAAGCATGTTCCAAAAGTTCTGCAAGTGTTTTGCTAGTGTTCAGGCTGCTGGTATAGCAAAGGGCATGGGTATGGTTTCTATAGGGTTCATAATCCATACTATCCCTTTACCCAGAAATGTCTTGTTTGTTTTTCAGTGTTTCACCTAATATTACTGATGCCTAGAGAAAAAGGTATTACAGCATTTCTCAAATGTCCCACCATTGGCTTTGAGCAATAACAAATGTGTTTCTAATACATTCCTGTCTGCTTTGAGTATAACTTTCCTAAGATATTCATAACTCCTTTTTTGAGTTGATGTCTGAAAACGTTTTAAGGATGTCTGGTTATACAGTTTCTGCAAGGAGGATGAGAATCATCTCACATTTGAGATGACTGTCTTTAAAATCATGATACATTTATCCCTCCAGTGACTTCATTAAGTTATCAACAACATCTGCTGGGATTAGTTGACCAGTTCATAGACTGGCAAGGTCTTTCTGGTAATACTCATTGGATTATTCATTTTTCTCAAATATTTCATGCAAGATTTGAAAGTGTCCTTGGTCTTTTTCAAATGCCAGATGCCTAGAGATTTTCAGAAATTATTAAGGTGTTATTTAGTTATGTCAGATTTCTCAGCAGTCTCATAAAAGTGCTTCATTGCTTAGGAATTAAGCAGTACTTATTAAAACAATCCTGTCTAAGACCTGTGGTTTGAGTGGTTTTGTTTGCTGTATTTTCTATTGCCTGATGTATTACATTTCTCCGGTCTGAGCCAACAAGCTTCCAAGCTGAGTAGCTAACAAATACATCCATCATCTCTGCATAGTCATGCAGTACACAGGAGATACAGGTTGTATTACATATCAAAATTCAGGGAATCATGGCATGGGTGGGATACAGAGAGAGTGTCCACCCCCTTTTCTCACTTCTCATAAACCTAAGCAAAATGTCAAATCAGTGTAAGAAATCCAAAACAGTGAAAGGTTTCCATTAGCATTCTCTCTTTGGTAACTGAGGTGCCCTTCAAATAGATACATTCTTTGTGAAAATGAGTAATTATAAAAGACTTAATCAAAAAGCACTTAGCAGATGTTATCTCAAGCACTGCTGATATATTTAAGTGCATCTTCCAAGTGGGCAACATCAGCAATGTAATTATCTTGTAGGCAAGGAGAAAATTCACGCCATGTTAATGTAAGAAGTGTTTTTTATACAACTTCAGCACTTACATGTTCTCCAGTGACTGCTTTATAGCAGCTGATGAAGGGCAGGTTTATTTTAGGGGAATGAATAGTGGAACAGAGAGAATTTCTTATCAAAGTTCATCAAAACCGCACCACAAACCAGCAGTGGGATTATCTCATAAAACAAGTGTGGGATTATTTTGATATGGAAGCAGGCAAACAGACATAGGAAATCAGTATGTCAATCTTTTGTTTCTTTATTCTGTGCATTATGTTGACAGTGTTCTTCTCCTGTACTGGAAATAGAGAAGGTTTAATCCTTTGTAAGGATTTTAGTAGGACAGAAACAATATGGTTGCATTGATTATTCTGTACTTACTTTTTACACTATTAGCTAATGTCTTTCTGGATGCTGATCTAGTAAAAGGAGACAGATAAGCAACTTCCTCTATCTAAGGCAGCATTCTTTCCTCAGATCTGTCAGTTTTATTCAAAGTTGGAGTTGTTTTTTGTATAAAAAAGGTTGAATATTTGTTGTGGTATGAAAGGGTTCTACCTTTCCCTATGGGAATTCAATGACATGAACAGTGTTCCAGATGTTTGACTGTTCAGAGTGTTCAGGATGTTCTTGAGTATTCACATTTTGCATGTTCAAAACAAAATATTTTTCATTCTATGATGTTTTTATTCATGTGGTTACAGAATCCTGGGTGAGGAATATTAATATTTGTTTTACCTAGATTGATAAAGTGTGTACTTCCTCTGTCCTTATGACAGTGTTAAAAAAAAGTCTAGCTGGAGCACTTACATTTATTGAATCTTTATTCAGTTTTTAGAGGAAGGAGGCCATGACTAATTCACACTTCATACTTAAATGTAAACTTTCAACTATAAACTCACTTTACTTAAAATTGCTTGTATGTCTGCTATTTTTGATTTGGATCATTTCAACTCCATCTTTAGTACTTTAAGAAAGCTTTCTTGGATAAGCAATAAATTCCCCTTTTTCAGGAAGAGAACATGTAGCGAGTCTGTAACCTCCCTTCTAGTTTATGGTGTATATTCTTGGATTATTTTTTTTTTAATTCACTGACTTTCATATGTCTTCTAAACAACACTAATCCTTCTGTGAGGTCAGTAATTCTTAATATTTTCAAACTAGAAAAGATATTATTTCTGATTAATAAAACCATTTTTTCACAGTGTTTTTCAGACTGTTCAGAATCTGGATCAAGTCAGTCTCTTGTTATTTTGACTTTTTCACTGCTGGTGCAGAAATGTGCCTTTTGATGACAAAGAACTTCTACAACAATCTGTTTACTGTGTAAGTTAAGGAAGTCATCTACCTTTTTCTTCATGATACAGATTTGCACTTCTCCACCTGCACATAAAGTATTTTCTTTATCTGGGTTCTCATTCCTTTTCCTTTCATTTAGGTGTTTGCTTCTTAGTCAAAACATCTATCTCTTATGTTAAATCACTTGGAGCCTCTCTGACTTTCTCTCGTCAGTGTCATTTTATACTTGCACTTTTGACAGAACAGTATTCAAAAATTGGTTAATGTGAATGTGCTTACTGTTTCTGATGGTATCATATCTGCATTTTTCCTCCCTTGCTGCAGTTTTCAGTAATGCCAAAACTGGAATATGGTTGTGAATCTCCAAAGAGGATGCTGTGAATTTATGTCCCAAAGTGACATTCAATTGACATATGAATCTTCTGAATTTTTGTCAATTATTCATGTCTTCCATGCACATTTGAAAGATGTATATAGGATCTATCTTAACTGTCTAATTTCATAGATGAGACACTTATGCTTCAAACCTGCAATAAAATATTGCATTGATTATAACTTACATTATGCAAATGAGAGATAGTAACAATATATAAAAATCCCACCCTTGTGTTTTGACATCAAATTCTACATAAAATAGAAACTCTGCTAACACACATAAATAATCCTCCCTGACTCAGAGTTTCCCACCTCAAATTATAGTTGTTACAATTGCTTCATTGCTTATAGCTCTGAGTTAGAGAGCTAGAAATGGTATGACCATAATGAAAGTATATTAACATATCCAATCCAAAAACATGTTAACGGAAGCAATAACACTCCTCCTGAACAATTCCTAGGATGAGATTCTCAAATTCAATTTCTTTCTCATGGTCTAAGGAAATATTAAAAAAGCTGGAAAAACTGCTTATCTGAATCTGAGTACATAAGTATGTTTTCATTATACACTGGAAAGAAAACAAGTTCAAGTAAGGTATTTTCCCATTTTGCTTGTCATTGCTACAATGAAAGGACAGTTTTTGAGCATTGAAGGCAGTGGGGCAGCCTTGTATGTTAGGGACTATTTGATTGTCTAAAGCTTAATGATGGTGACAATAAGGTTGAGCATTTATGGGTAAGAATCAGGGTGAATGCCAACAAGGCGGATATAATGGGGAGTTTGTTATAGACCACCCAACCAGGATGAAGAGGCAGATGAAATACTCTATAAGCAGCTGGGAGAAGTCTCATGATCACTAGCCCTTGTTCTTGTGGGGGACTTCAATGTACCAGATGTCTGTTGGAAATACAATATAGCAAAAAGGAAACAGTCTAGAAGATTCCCAAAGTGCGTGGAAGATAACTTCCTGATACACCTGGTGAGTAAGCCAACTAGGGAAGGTGCCCTGCTGGACCCGTTGCTTGCAAACAGAGAAGGCCTTTTGGGTGATGTGATGGTTGGAAGACACCTGGGGCATCCCTGTTCAGGTTTCTGGGAGGCCAGGGCATGGTTACACCAGTCTATCTCTTGCTCAAGTCTTTCTTGACTCTAAAAGCCACAGAGAGAGCAATGTGTTGTTGGTGACAGCCCTGGGAAAGTTTTAGGCTTTAATGCTGTAAGTGAGAAAAGAAAGCCCACAAAGATTGCTACCAGGGGCATCAGGCCTCCCTGTGGACAGCAGCTGGCACATAGCAGTTCCCTGAGGAACAAGAACCACAGCAGCAGCAGCACACCTTTGTTCTCCCAGGGCTCTGGCATTAACATTTTTGCAACTCCTGTTTTGCGATGTCTGGCAGCCACCTTGCTCTAATGAATTACTTCTTATTTTGCCTGTGTTCAAAGCTGGCGCTGAAGTGGATCTGAACATTTGTGGCAGTATAATAGCAAGACAGGTCCATTTGGTTAAGATCTAGTCAGGGACAACTCACAGACAATTGGGACATTAACCGTATAACATAAGGGCATATGCAGGGTGAAGAACTTCACTCAACTAAGCCAGAGATGGTTTTTCCTTGGCAGATTTCTTATGGCTGAGCTTCCAAATTAAAAGAATTCATGGGCACCTGTCAGGTGTAATGAGATAAACCATGAAGTAAGTGACAGCAAAGAACAATCCATACACAAGTTATGTGGAAGAGGGGTACAAGCCCAATCTAATTCAATAAGGGAGGAAATGCCACATGGAGATCTTCAGGAGGTAGGTATGCACTATCTCTTTTTAGATCTGACATTAACCCAAAGCTTCCGTTGAAGTGAAGAATACCTTAGATACTATGGGGTTTTTGTTTGTTTGTTTGTTTGTTTTTTTCAGGGGTAAATCCAGTCATACATTTTAGGCAATCAAATAAAAAATATGATTATATATCCTTTTCCTTCCAGACAAAATGTGATAACATATGGCCTGCCTGATTAGTGCTTCATAAATCACTGCTGTATTTGATCATAAATTACACATAAAAGGAAATGTTTTAATACTTTATACCTACTTTCATGTTGCATGTAATGTTCCTCTCAAAAAAAGCAGAACGATCATGTATGGTTACTACCTCCATGACAAAATTAAGAAGCTCATACAAAATTCTAAAACAAGGAAGCAGACTGTATTGGCAGGTGTTTGTATGAGGTAACATACTCCAAGAACATAGAAGTGGTTGGTAAGGATACTATACAAGACTGTTAGTGTCATATTGGTCAAGAGAAGTGTAAACGTATCTGAAGAAAGGATGAAAAAAAAATTAAGAGGAATGGAAGAGTTATTGAAAAATTGCATATTATTGGGTAAACAAAGTTTTTGTAAGCTAATTCAGGTGAACGTTTATGCCTTTGCATATTATGGTAGCTTCATAACAGTCTTTAGAGAACAGGCTTAACTCTCTGGTGGTGACTTGGATTTGGAAGCTAAACTAATCCATATGTTTAATGCAGAAGGTTATTTTACACAAGTGAGATTTTCAACTTTTCACATTATATGTTTGAATCACTAATTGCTAATTGCAGATTCCCTCACTGTTCTTTTTAGTGACATATTTGTACCAGCCACTGAAAGATTACATCAAGAACATCAATTGGTGCATAAATATTTATGAATACTTAAGTGGAATAATCAAGTGTAATAACCTCTCCAGAGATACTGCTGGTATCTGAAGAGAATTTTAAGAATCATATAATGTGTACATATGTGCTGTGCAAAAAGTTAACATTTGCCTTGCCAGTCCCTGTCTTATTAGAGGAATTAATTTGCTTTTGAGATTTCCAAACAATTTTTTCACTTAAAACACTTTTTGAGGTGGGGAAGAGATTTCTAGGCTAGAAAGCAGTCAGAATAGTTTTACTCCTGGTTTCGTTCTTGGGAGATAGCAATGGCAGCTAGCTTGTGACTTAAAATTTTATCAGCACTGCAGGTTTTTTCCTTCAGAACTACAGAGCTCCTTTAATTTCTTACAGTTGAGAATGGTAGGCAGCCCTGCTCAGTAAGAAAACTAAGCACAGCAGTAGGCATCTACAAGGCACCTTGTTCCACCCCATGGAGAAAGATACTTGCCTTTCAAGCGGAGAAGCCTTAAACAGTGCAAAGTGGAGAGTTGTTCCCTATTCTTGCTTCCCTTTAGAAGAACAGCAAGATATTGCTGCTGGATATCTACACGATTTTGCCATTGTTGTTGCTAATTGTGTGAAGTCACCCTATGTCTTTCCTTGGACTGAAAATGAAGTATTCGTTATGAAATTTTATATCAAAATGTCTCTGACAACTCACTGGCTGCTAGGAAGCATAATTACAGGTAACAACTATATCACATTATATATAAAATAGAAAAACTGATTGTGTGTCATGATGACGTTTATGGAAAACTTTATGGAAAAATAAGGTTTTTACATGTTTTGGCAGAAACAAAGAACTGAAATGCAGATACAGCCAATACCACACATTCTCTCTTGCTTAGCCTCTTTAATTCATTACTTTAATGCTCCAGTCACTCAAAAATCTTTTTGTTTACTTGTTACATCCAGACCTGTCAACTTTTAGGCTTGACAGACAAAGCTGTAACATGTCTGCCTTGCTGGAAAGACAGCATTATCCAGGAACCCTGCCTTTAGGCTTTGTCATCACCATTCCTGGACCCCAGCATTGTCTAAGAGCTTGGACTATAGTCCTTTACATTTCTAGTCTTAATGGGTGGTTATGTTAGACTTTAAATCTAGAAGTGTGACATTTAGGATTGGTAAAAATCTTAATCTAAATACTGGAAGTGATTCCCTCCAGCCTTTTGGTACAGAGACTAGAATTTTGATTCCAGAATCTGACATTACTTCCCGACCCAGTCCACAAAAACTACTATGACTTTTACTGAATTAAATATAAAACTAGCAATTAATTTGACTTATTCCTGTGTATTCTTTATGAAATCTACTTTGCTCTGCTCTCAAGGCTTCAAGAATCTTGAATATTATTTTTTTTGATGATGCATAAAAAAGCTGATGGCCCAAATATCCTGATTAAATTTTGGCAGTTCTAGGCTATGATCTTGCAATGACTCAGTGATGACAGAGATCATTGCAAAAGTCAAGGATCAAGAACTGACACAAAGTAAAAGCTAAACAGCTCAGGGTCAGTGGTGTGTATGCACCAAGGAACTGATTTGTGTGCTTATATCCTATTAACCATTATTTAATGCTGAAGTGATTTGCTGAGTTTGTCCCTGGAAGGTTTGCATTTCAGTTCATGCAAAACAATAATCACCACAGGATGTTTCCACTAGTCATGTTGTCATTCAAAATGAGTCAGATCACTATACCAAATAAAACATAAAATCTTGAGGTTTTTCATGATAATCATATAATCCATTTTGCACCATATCCCCTCCCTGTAGCTCATGCAAGTAGTTGTTATTATAGGCAAGGTACTCAGAGGAAACTGTCATTGCTTGTGTTATCCCTATTCACTGAATAAGAGACTTCAGCATCGAGAGCCTGGTCTTGCATATTTCATTACCATTAAACATACAGAAATAAATAAGAGATCTGATGTTCCATTTTTATTTTAACTTCCAAAGGCATTTCATAAAGCTCTGTAATTTATGTTCACCCAGTGATACTGATTCTCTTTAAATACCTTTCAATATTAATAGTGACATGATAATATTTTTTTCCATTAAAAATGTTTTCCTCGGTGATAAATAATCAGCTTCAATGTCAGTTATTTTGAATCCGTTTTATGGGGAGATGGAGAATCAGGCAGTTAGTTACTTAGCTGCAGAACAGGTTCACGTAAATGTATAACCTTATTCTATTCGTATGCATCCCTAAATAATAACACATGTATATTTGTAACACTTTTTTTCCTACTCTTCATATAGGAAGAATGTCATTTAATGTGTTGCTTTAAAAAAAAAAGGAACAGAACTATGTACTAACTAGGGTTTTAAGCTTTCATTTAATTTTCATTTTCTCTTGGGCTATAAAACAACTCATGAAATATGAGACATTTAGTATGACTAATTAATCCCCATCTGATGTTTTTGCTAATATTATTACCATATTAATTAGCTAATTACCCTAACATTGCCAATGGTAATAAAATGAAAGCAGTACTGCAGCCATTTTTGTTGAGTTGTAGTCTGGCAAACCTCATTGCATTTAAAATATTTCTGAAACAACATACAGTTCTAGAGAGGAAAACAAGGTGAGAGTTGCACTCTATATCAAATCTATTTGCTTGATAGCAACAGAAAGTCTAAACTGCAAGGCAGCTGCAAGGCAGCAATGCTTCTTATACTGATATGTGTAACTTTGGATATTTATATTCCCCTTCCCAACTATGAAAATAATACGGGTACCAAATGATAATTTATAGGACAAGGAGGAAATGGCTTAAAAATTCAGCATGTTGCAATTGAATACACAGGTAGGTAGGTAGACAGATATCAGTTAGATGTTCAGAGATTATTGTGATGGGACTGTTTAGAAGACTGACAAATCAGGCCAGTTTTCAAACTTTACTGAATTAATTAGTGGCACACCTCTTGCTACAGTTGTACTTACAATTTACTAATCATGATCACTATATACGCAACACCTTTTATATCTATGTTCTGAATTATCTGTGAGTACACAGTAAGACAGACCTGCTGATGTACAGTTGGTAACAACAGCCGTGCTTCTTGGCAGTTTTGGTCACTGACATCTAAGTGACATCCAAGGCTGGAGAGTTCTTTGATGTGAGGCCAAAACCCAAGTGATTTTGTCTTTTTTCTTCTTTGATTTTCCGCACTTATGCCTGATGTTTTTATGCCATATTTCTTTCTCCAGAAGGGGAGTCTAATCTGTCCCAGTCCTGCTTATCTATTTTTTGTTGTTTGCCAATTATAGTTTTGTGCATCCAGTGCATCCTATTTGCACTCCTTTGTACTTACCTCTTCTCTGTCTTGCACTTTTTTGTTAATTGGATGCCTTTTACATACCACCACAACCCCCTTTGCTTGCCCCTTTGGTGGTCACACTGCTCACATATTTAGTAAAAATCTTATACATTGTGTCTCACTAGGCCATGATATAAAATATGAGCATACTGTTGTTAAACTATTTTAGTTTGCTTATAATCAGATTAAAGGCAAGTTAATATTATTTACATCCTTATCAGAATACTTTTAATTTGAAGGTGGTTTAGTTACAAGGGTTAGGCAGCAGAGTGTCAGCTCATGTTGATTGTGACTGAAAATGATCACCTTGACATTTTTCTATGGTAGCTCTGCAAAACACATTTGGTTAACTCACCTCAATGAATAATGAAAAAGTGTTTATCTGTATTCAGTGTCTGAGTTCTGAAATATAAAATGATTTTATTTAACTACAGTATTGGTAAAATAAAAAGGACAGGAATAAATTTTTTTTCTTTGACTAATAAACAACTAAAACCTACTTTCTTCTCTGTCTACATCCACAATGTTAGCATTATTTTTGGTTGTGATTTTAAACTTGTAGAGATAGAACAGGGCCTCTCTGATGAGTTCAGATTTCTGGCCTAATAATCTAAACTGATTCCATGAAAAGAGTCTGTTTGGTGCAGTCCCACAAAAAGGAATCTATGTCAAACTGAGGCTTGTCCTGTTAATGGTTCCATGCAATCTTCACTCAGTACTCTGTCCAAGCAGTTCCCTAGCTGTGTTTGAGCTGCACATACAAGCAAGTACTCACCACAGTGTGAAAGGATCAAGACAGTAGAAAAATGTTCAGTGTTTACTTCTCAGTTTCATAGCTCTTCTCTGAAACAACCTGAATCTCAGCAGGACCCCCTGAGGTGGGTGATACCACATTATCAACATAGAGCACATGCACTATATTAGTCATGCTACAATGGCATTTAAACTGCACTTGCTTATCTTAAGGGAAAAAAAAAAAAATATAAATCCTACCTTAAGCTTTCCCAGAACTTTCTGCTTCTAGCTTTTTCTCTGCAAGTCCACCTTTATTATCTTTTTTCCTCAGGTGCTTGCTCCCACTGGCTGATAATCCTAGGACCTGATATACTGCCTCCACAAGCACATGACAAAACTTGTTCTAAATGAAATGTTTTGTTTGGATTTGTGTTCCATTCTTGTGGACAACTAAAGGAAAGTCTTTGAATAAGAAGTGTTATTTTCCTCATTATGTTCTTCAAGACACCGTGAGAGATATTCTTCTGTGCTAATGAATACATTCATCTGAGGGCACCATGAAACAAAACACCACAGGAATGCAGAAAACAGTCTTTGACTTTTTTTCTAAGATAACTTAGGCAAAAATATGGGGAATATTCACTACTTGTTTGTGCAAAGCTTCTTTATATTCTTGTGAGGTGTCACAGTTAAATCTCATTCATTTACGGCATTAAGAATTATTTAAGAATACATGTAAGAACCAGAAAATAATGGAAGTGAAATTAGTCTTGTATTATAAGCCACACAGACTGCATTTACAAGGTATTTAATTCTTTAATCAATGATTGTATTGGTTTGCACTTTGAAAGTTGGTATTAAAATGTATGCCATGTACAAAGGCATTCCTTCCCATTTGTGTTATGCCAGAACTCCCAGAAAATATCTCACTGGGTTGGACCAGGGTTCTATTTAGCTCACTATCTAGTCTCCAACAGTGGCAAAAGATGTTACTACAGAGAGCATACAAGCTTGGAGGATTTGCACAGCCCGTACCCATCAAACTTATCACTATCCTCAGTTGTTGGATGAGAAATGTCAGAGGGGACGTACATACCTGCCCTGTCCTCTTACAACCTATTTATGGGCCTGTTGTCCATGAAGTTGTTTAAATGTTTGCTAAACCTGTTGATGCTATCTATCTCCAAAATTTACTGTTGCAGCAAGTTTCAGAAGATTGCTTATTGTTACATACAGTACTTAACTTTTATCTCCTATTAGTTTACATTGTCTTTTAGTTTTACTGTTAGGTTTTCATCTATTAATCAATTTATGATATTGTAAATCTTAAATCCATCCCTTTCAGCTGTCTCCTTTCCAAACTACCTTAGCCTTTTAGTTTCTCTTTGTAAAGCAGCTGCTTCATCTACTTGATAATTTTGGTTGTTCTTCCCTGAAACATCTCAAACTCCTTTTGGACCAGAACTGTAGACACTATTCAAGAGATGGGAAAAACAAGGTTTTATTCAAAAGCAAAAAAACCCCCAAATTTTCATTTTTTTTTCTGAATACTTTTTCTGATTTTATCCAATATTTTTTGGCTGCCACAACACACTGAACTAATGATTTCAGAGAATTGCTAATGATGTCTCCAAAATCTTTTTCCTGAATTGTAATTGCCAGCTTGACTTAGATATGGCTTAGATTCTTTTCCATAGATGCACTACTTTTCATTATCTATATTGAAATTTACTTTTGTTGAGATTCTACCTGGTATCCCTCTGACAGACAATATAGGTCAAATCCAGGTACACTTAACGAGAAAGTTAACTTGTGTAGTTCTTTTGGATTGAATTTTAATAGGTTGTTGTTTAAATGATGCAGCACATATACTTAAGATATTTTTTATGGCAGTAATCACTAATAATATCCTTGCTTTTAAATGATCAAACCATACCTAGCTAATTGTAAGCAAAGCTACTTTGCATATTTTTCCTATAGGTGTAGTATAAAAGGAGACCTGGTTCTTCAGAATATCAAAACAAAAGCTTTGTTTAACTGTAGGCTAGTAATTGTCCTTTGTCTTAGGAATAATTTGAGTTGGAGGAATGAAAGCATTTTTAGTTGTTGATAACGCCACATACAAGACAGGCTCTCAATTAATTTCCCTTCCCAGTGGTCATAGAGAACCTCTTATTAATCTTATTATTATTTAAACACATAAAAATGTTGAATGAAAGCCAAAAATTTCTAATGCCTGTGAACCCTTCATTCTTTCTCGCACTAAACACCCAAAGACTCATTTGTGTTTGTGATCCCCTTTTCTTCTGAGTTATTAAAAATTTATCTAAGAAAACACTAGCAAACTCACTGCATATTGCATCATGTGTACAGGGGACCCTCCCTTTGAACATCCATCCCAGCACTGGCAGTCGAGGTGCCAACAGGAGCTGTGCTTCAGCACCAATCACTTCTGAAGCAGCTTGAACCCCTTCATATGCTGCTAATATCTCTTTTTCAGTTGGAGTATAGTTGGCTTCAGATCCTCTGTATCCCCGACTCCAAAAGCCTAGGGGTCGGCCTCGAGTCTCCCCTGGTTCTTTCTGCCAAAGACTCCAGGTAGGGCCATTCTCCCCGGCTGTGGTGTAGAGCACATTCTTTACATCTTGCCCTGCCCGGACTGGTCCAAGGGCTACTGCATGCACTATCTCCTGTTTAATTTGTTCAAAGGCTTGTTGTTGTTCAGGGCCCCATTTGAAATCATTCTTCTTCTGGGTCACTTGGTAGAGAAGGCTTACAATCTGGCTGTAATTTGGAATATGCATTCTCCAAAAACCCACAACGCCCAAGAAAGCTTGTGTTTCCTTTTTGCTAGTTGGTGGAGACATAGCTGTTATTTTGTTGATCACATCCATTGGAATCTGACGACGTCCATCTTGCCATTTGATTCCTAAAAACTGGATCTCCTGTGCAGGTCCTTTGACCTTACTTTGTTTTATGGCAAAACCGGCTTTCAGAAGGATTTGGACTATTTTCTTCCCTTTCTCAAAAACTTCTTTTGCTGTATTGCCCCACACGATGATGTCATCAATATGTTGCAGATGTTCTGGAGCTTCACCCTGTTCCAGTGCTGTCTGGATCAGTCCATGGCAAATGGTAGGGCTGTGTTCCCACCCCTGGGGCAGTTGATTCCAGGTATACTGGATGTCCCTCCAAGTAAAAGCAAACTGTGGCCTGCACTCTGCTGCCAAAGGGATTGAAAAGAAAGCATTTGCAATATCAGTTGTGGCATACCACTTGGCTGCCTTTGACTCCAGTTCGTATTGAAGTTCTAGCATGTCTGGCACGGCAGCACTCAGCGGTGGTGTGACTTCATTCAGGTCACGATAGTCTACTGTCAGTCTCCACTCTCCATCAGACTTTCTCACTGGCCATATGGAACTGTTAAAGGGTGAGCGAGTCTTGCTGATCACTCCTTGGCTCTCCCGTCTATGAATCGGCTTATGGATGGGAATCAGGGAGTCTTGGTTGGTGTGATATTGCCGCCTGTGCACTGTTGTGGTGGCAATCGGCACTTGTTGTTCTTAAACCCTCAGCAGCCCCACAACTGAAGGGTGTTTTGAGGGACCAGGCAGGGTAGACAGCTGCTTAATTTCTTCTGCCTCCAAGACAGCTATACCAAAAGCCCACCGGTACCCTTTTGGGTCCTTGAAATACCCTCTCCTGAGGTAGTCTATGCCAAGGATGCATGGAGCATCTGGCCCAGTCACAATGGGGTGCTTTTGCCACTCATTCCCAGTTATGCTCACTTCGGCCTCCAATACAGTCAGCTCTTGAGATCCTCCTGTCACTCCAGAAATACAGATGGATTCTTTCCCTATATGGCTTGATGGCATTAGAGTACACTGTGCACCGGTGTCTACTAGAGCTCTATACTTCTGTGGGTGTGACGTGCCAGGCCATCGAATCCACACAGTCCAGTAAACCCTGTTGTCCCTTTCCTCCACCTGGCTGGAGGCAGGGCCCCTCTAATCCTGGTCACTGGGGTTGGAGTAGCTGCAGTAGCTGTGGTCAGGGTTGGAGTAGCTACAGTGTCTGTGAATGGGATTGGGGTAGCTGCAGTGGCTGTGGCCTTGTCATCAGATCCAGAGACTTTCTCTTCCCTTTGAATCATGTTGAACAGGGCTCGGTAAGCATGGGCCAGGCCCCAACACATTGCAGTGATTTCTGTTTGCCTAGAATTGCCAGGGTGACAGCATACCTTTTCCAAATATTCTACCAGTTTCTCAGGATTCTGCACTTGTTCAGGAGTGAATTTCCAAAACACTGGAGGTGCCCATCGTTCTAGGCATTTACCCATACTACCCCAAATACCCTGCCGCTCATAACTATCCAGCCCTGGGGCAGACATCTGGATGGTATTATTAAGTTGCTTACAAACTTTGGACAAAACTGAAACAATATTCCAAATAGATATCAATAGGTATATCTTAACTATCCAAGGATGTTCAAGATACTGAAAAGTTATTGTGATGAAGGAGGAAACATCATCAAAGAAGGCAGAGAAAGAGCCATTCTGTATTTCCTCCACAACAAACTTCTCAGAATCCGATGTATAATTGCTAATTTTTTCTGCGGAGTGGTACCCAAAGTGCAGTACAGACTTTGACATGAAACCCAAATACCAGATAAGGCTCAAGGTCATTGTTTCAATAACAAGCCTCCAAAGCAAAACATGTTTAGTCACCGCAGAGCACAGCAAACTGCAAAAACCAACACCAACTTTTAACAAGTACAGCAAAGGTGGGAGCATGGTGCAGATTGGATAAACTAAGATCGAGAACAAAGGAATCAAATCATGACCCACAACTGTTTAACAGATATAAATTTCTTAATATTCTCTGGTTACTCTGTCGTTATCTCAAGCCCTTCAGACCCCACGTTGGGTGCCAAAAAGGACTGTTGTGGTTTAACTCGGCTGGCAACTAAGCACCATGCAGCCGCTCGCTCACTCCCCCCTCCCTCAGTGGGATGGGGGAGAGAATCGGGAAGAAAAAAAAGTTAGAGCCGTGGGCTGAGATAAAGACCGTTTAATAAGAGAAAATAATAATAATAATAGTGATAATGAGAATGGTAAGAGAATATACAGAATATACAAAACAAATGATGCACAATGCACTTGCTCACCACCCACCGACCGATGCCCAGCCCGTCCCAAGCCGCAATCACTCCCCGAGCCGCGATCACTCCCCGAGCAGCGATCACTCTCCCCGCAACTGACCCGACCGACTAACTCCCCCCGAGCATGACGTTATATGGTATGGAATAGCTCTTTGGTCAGTTTGGGTTAGCTGTCCTAGCTATGCTCCCTCCCAGCTTGTTATGCACCTGGCCAAGCAGGAGAAGCTCAAAAAGTCCTTGAGTAGTCTGAGCACTACTTAGCAACAAATAAAAACATCAGTGTGTTATCAACATTCTTCTGGTACTAAATCCAAAACACAGCACTATGCTAGCTACTATGAAGAAAATTAACTCTATCCCAGCTGAAACCAGGACATCATTAAAGCTTAGAAGACAAGGGCGTTGTATCCATGAGGGTACAACCCTGGAAGATGAGCCTAGAGCTCCCAAGAACAGCACACAATACACTTAATTGTCCTGGCTAAAAAACCTTTTCTAAAAGGAGATAATAGGTCTGTTGTTGGTTTCAGAACAGTTCTTGGAGGCCGAGTGTCTTGAACTGTCACAAAAAGTTGCATCCATCTTATCTATTAACAGCCTAGGGAAGACCATTTCCAGAATGCAAAAGTTTAAGACTGGAGTTCACTTCTCAGGGTTACAGCATTTAATGGACTGACTGTCACTGATAAGAAAATGATGGAGGAGCACAATGTTCTTGCAATCTCATTAGCTGGATGTATTGTGTGATGTTAAAGTTACCAACCTGCAGAATACTAACACACACCAGCTGCAAAAGAGTGAAGGAGAAAGCAATTTAAAGTTATACATGAAACTTTTATACTCTAGCTGTTGATTTGAAATAACAGTTTACAGTTTGTGGTTTGTTTTTTTTTTTTAATTCTGTTCTTACCTCTTTTAGGATATAGTTTAGCTGACGTTAATAATAATACACTAAAAAAACCCCTCAACAACAACCAAGCAGCCAACAAACCATAAACCCTGCAACACAAACAGAAGCACTATTTGCTGGCTATGTGTTCTTGTTCCAATTATACATTTTTAAAATTTTTTTCTTCCTTATGCCAAATATTTCAGCAATGCTGACTTCTTTTTGAGAAATGGATGTGAAAATACCCAATAAGAAACAAATAGGGATTCACTCCTTACAATTGCTTGACTGCCTAATACTGTTATTAGAGTGTAAATGTGACATTTTAAATTTTTTACCTAAGGGAAAATCTAACCAAAGAGGCTGACCTTTAGTTATTTACACATCTGCAGTGAGTCCACCACCAATATTTTGTAATTTCCTTTCACATGTATTAAATATGATGTAAATAGCCCTCCATACATCTCCAACATAATCAATAATTTTCCTATCAAAATAAAACACTTTTTATGCAATAGAAACTTTCATTTGTAAGTCTTTTTTTCTAAGTAGGATGCAAGCTGGCCTTAAGAAGCCTCTCCATACCCGTAACACCACCCTCTTCTCTCTGCAAACCCTTTGGTTGTCACTTACAGCACACTGCACTGCACATTTTTGGAAATGTCACAGCAGATTTGCTTCTCCCAAACACCATAGGGCTGTAGGAAGTATTTTTCCAACAGAAACTGGTACCTAGAGGACTTTTGAGCCTTAAGGATACAATAGGAGTAAAGAGAGAGAGAAGCAGAAGCTAATATTTTCGAAACTTTGATTTTTATTAGTTAACTGCATTCAGAATTCAATGCCTAATTTAGGGAAAGCTTCCTTTAAGGACTGGTTTTCATATCCAGAATAAAAATGCTGTGAGCTTGAACTGGATTTTGAGTTAAACAGAATCAAATCTATTAAGCCTTCTGAGGAAAAGCTAATATCTAGAAGATGTGTACTCTAGATTTGTTTGATTGCAAACCTTAGTGCTTCCTTTGAGTATTATGAAAAATTCCCAAATTTCCTGAATTCCCCCTTCTCTTGAACTTGCCTTTCTGCCTTCCTCTTTCAACTGAGTTTTATTTAAAGTTTTCAAGTTCACATTCTCTCTCTTTTCTTTGAAGTGAAGCCTAAGTCCTTAAAGCCTTAAGTGGTGAGAATTTATTAGTTAGAAAGAGTGGGAAAGAGTAAGCAAGAGTTTCCTGATATTCTAATCAGAAAATGTTATGAACCATTCCCCACATACACTTCAAATGACAATTTTTCACTAGAGTTTTAATTTGAAAAATGCTGACAAGTCTTATTCTTAAGACTCAACATTTGTATTTGTATTCTTGTTTGCTTGTTTGTTTGTTTGTTTGTTTTAAGGAGCTTTGAAACCCTTGTGGGATTAAGATGAAGTGCCTGTACTGAATGTTAATTGAAACTGGTCACTGCATTCTGTTAAGTAAAAATCCTGGCTCCAGCCTGTGATTACATGTTTCAGCCTTACAATTGCATCTCTGGATGGCCATAAATACATTTTGAAATTAAACCCTTGGTTGGTGAGAAAAGGTGATTTACACCTGTTACATGTCAGTGACAGAACTTTTATGGGATAATTTAAGTTCATTTTGTACCTAGCTTTTGAAGTATTCCCTCTCTTGAGTGCTTATTATGTTTTTGCTTTGCTATTTTTGTCATGAAGAATCAGTTAATTCAGAAAAAGAGACTGGGTATGCTGGAAAATACAACAAACCTCACTGTGTCGTGTTTTACTGCATGGTAGATGTCTTTCAGCAAGAGACGTATGAAAAGAGTATTTATGTTAAAATTGTCCTTTAAAACATTTTTGCTTTTAGTTTTGCATTCTAAATTGGTTGTATTTTTGAAAATACCCTCATGTTGTTAAAGAAAGGAACTCAGAAGTGCTCTGAGATGTTTTTGCCCAAAGTACAGCTGCAATTCTAATTTCCCATTTAGCTCATACTTTTTCTACAATCTTGTTAGCCATTTAAGCTGTTGTACTTGCTTTCAGTACATTGCGTACACAAACTTACAGGTTTTAGCTGAATACTGTCTTCTTTTTTTTTTTTTGTCATTTTTATACAATCTTACATCTAAAACCTGTTCTGGAGACAGCTAATTTTGTAAACCATCTTATTATCCGTTAAAAGCAAACAGTAAAACAAACCAAGCAACCCTAAGTGCAGAGAAAACCTTGATGTCATGATCTATACATCCCACCTGCAGTCAATGAACCAAAAAACAGAAAATAAAAGCATATGACTACAAGTCAACAATCCTAAAATGCTTCTCCTGAGCAATCATGATGTAATATTGACTGGTGATGTTTTAACTAAAGGAGTTCTAGGTGCATCTTTGCATGCTTTATCCCTGATGTCTTAACAGTTGAAGAACTGTTGACAGGGAGGGGAATAAATGCATCCATTAACAGTGTTTAGAAATTGTGTAAGAGTTTACTGTATAATAAAAGGAATACCCATATATGACAACTTTTCATTTTAATCTCTTAGTTAGACTGTTCTGTGTTCTTGCTATTGTAGGCCCTTGCCAGTTACTCAAATAGCTCAGCACATTCTGGCATCTGGATTTCCACCATGGCATATAAAATATAAAGCATATAAAGCACATAAAATATCCTGCATGAAGAGTTGTCACAAGATCTTGCTGCTTATGAGACTCCATGTCACCATGAGCAAAACAGCCCCTGGCATATACCAAACGTAAGCTGATTCCTTGCTTCTTTCCTCACCTCACCCTTCACTCTCAAGGGAAGTAGAATTATTCCAGCTTTTTACTGTTCATCAAGTCACAGCGATCTAATTGACTAGGATGACTCTGAAGAAATATCATCAATAAGGTCTTTATTGCTATTAAAATCTCCTTTCTGTGGACCTTCTGCGTAATTTTCAGAAACAAAGAAATATATGTTGTACATTCATTTGAGGGACCAACCAAATTTTAGCCTTTTGTCTGCATCCTTGGGAGTACATTGTGCTTTTGCTAGCAGGGCTGAGGAAAAAATTAATTTTTAAGCTAGTGTTAATTATCCCTAGGCTAATATCAGTAAGAGCAACTTCATATAACGTGATTATTAAATGTTGATTTTTAAGAGGTATTTGCACTATGAAAGGAGCTTTCATCTGTGTAGAAAGGATGCTTAAAATATTTTAATTTCTACTATTTGCACTGTACCATTTTTTAATTACTATATTTTCTTTTACAGTGAGTTTTTGCAGTATATGAAATTCAAGGGATACTCCTTTGTAACACTTTTTTAATAGTTACTATTATAAAAGCTGGGCAAGCTGACCCTAATTAATGTTGTATGTTATTTTACACTGAGTAAAGAGACCAGCTAAATTTTCCTTATCGATCATAATCAAAAACCTGTTTGTTTAGCAATTGTTATTATAAGAAAAAAGAGTAAGAAAGAGAGACTATTTATATAACAGCATCTGTGCCTATACCACAAAAATGTCTGTTTTCAAAGCAGAGCATGAAGAAAAATCCTCTCAACTCTCAGTGATGCTAATGGAAGTTCTCCAACTAAATCCCTGAACATCCCTTTGAAAACATACCCCTAATGTAGATAAAAGTGTAGGTTTCTTCTTTCTTTCAGCAAAGGGAAAGTCTAGTAGGATTTATTTTGCTCCTCCTCTCATTCTGATACACTGTCTTAGGTGGGCTCTGTGAAAACTCTGCTGAGAGGCATATTTACGCTCTTCCTACAAAAACAATTCCCCTTGGTTCAGAAATAAAAGCAGGCTTCATCAGCTTTCTTCTTTTTTTTTTATTCTGGTAAGCTCTCTTTTCTTCTTTCTCTGAAGAGGATATCTAAAAAGGAGAAGCAAAACTGATATAAACTGCTGCCATGTTTGCGGGAAGGGAAGTCACCTAGTTCAGACCTTGGAGGCTCTAAGAGGGAACACTCTGGGAAAAGAAGCTTCCTGTCTTTATTGTTCACTTGTGCAAAAGGTCTTCAGTGGGTTGTTGAAACAACTGAACTGAACAGGTTGCTCTTCATGACCTGTTTGGTAATCTGCAGTGTCAGTTCTTGCTTAAGGAGAAGACCAGGGCACCCACTGCCACTGAACTCTGAGGAAATGCTGGGTCAGAAGCCAAATGCATACCCAGAAAAGAAGGCTTAATTTTATTTTCTTTTTTTTTCCTTTTCCTGTAGGAGGGATGGACTGGTTTCCCATTTGAAAATAAGGTTACATGAGAAAGTTGAGAGTTTTTTTCACTAATGACTCAATATGAGTTATATTTTCCACTTAAGGGTTTTTAAAAAATCTTGTCATTGTTCTTTTAATGTGTTTAATAAGGTGATATAATTTCAGTTCTGGCATCAAATTAATTTCTTATTATAATAAATTTATTAAGTTATATTCATATTTTAGATGAGTATCTATATTTTATATGTGTAAAGCAACTTTTTAAATGTTTTTGTTTTCTTTTTCATAAGACAGCTTAAAATTTCAGCTTTCCACTCCAATTTGGAGTAGAACTAAATTTCCAGTTGGCAAATTTTTCCCTGGATAGGTAATTCTGCTCTTTCAATCAGTTCTACTCTGTATGATGCGGTTTTGACCAAAAGAATAAAGTCCTGGGATTTGCAGAATAATTGATTATATCAGTTGAGAAGTCAGGAAATGTGTAATGATTATGAATACCAGGAAGGAAAACAACTCCAAAACTTCAGTTTCTTTAAAAAATAAAATTAAGAAAAACATTATTTTTTAATGTCATGGAGCTTTAAAACAGCTACATTTTTGTAAGATAAGGGTTGATTCATTCTGTTTACATCTCATGGCTAATTAAGGCAGACTGAAATATTGCATCGGAGCTGTAATTTTTTTTTATATTCAGAGGTACTGCTCAGTAGAAGAATATGGTGACCATATTTTCAGTTTGAGTTGTAATTTACTGTAATACCAAGCCTATATATACATGCTAAACTAAGATTAAATGTACACAAATAAATATATATATGATATTATATCTCATTTCTTTCTTATGTCAACATCATATGGAGGGAGAAACCTTGACTTGCAAGACCTTGAAGCTATGTTCATTTACATAGAGTAGAAAGCTTTAGATAGCAAAATCAATCCAGCCTACATACTGCTAGCATTACAGCTGATGAGTAAGAAGGATTTCTTTGAAAAGGAAAGACTGTTCAACATATTTGAAAATTTTTGAGCATTAAATAAATACCTTTCAAATTAAAATTCTGCCGTTCCTCCTTGAAAGTACCCATTTTAATTTTCTTTTTCTGTAGGAACACTTTTGAAATAGGAAGTTTAGGTATTTGTGGAAACGTAGACATAATTAATCAATAATTTTCTTTTGGATAACCTTATGAGAGGCTGGAGACAGCTGGGTGCAAAAGGGAGCATCTATACTGTGTATTTTCTGGTTTCTGCTTACAGTTTACAGAAAACAGCCTGTACCTTCCACAGATCACCACTATAACAGGAATGCCTATTAGTTAAAGTGGGTTTTGTCTTTCTTTTTATTAATTTCCCCTTTGTCACAAGGAATGCAGATCTACTCTTCAAAGTGCAGACTTGCATTCTTTTTTTTTAGTGATAAGGTATTTGCCACTCAAACTTAGTTGCAGATTGTCTCCCAGGTGTGTCAAACTACTGAAGTCTTATGGTTTTTTGGGTTTTTTTTAGTTATGGAAACTGTCCTCAATGAAAAAAATATTCACTGCATGGTTTAAGAGAATGCAATTTTCCATTATAAGCCATGTACTGTTTTTCTATCTATTTTAAAGAGAGTTCCTTGATCATTTACAGCATACAGTAAAAATTTAAAAAAAAAAATTTTCACAAATGTTTCAAAAGTATTTTCAAAATATTTAAAGGATATTAATATCAAAATTAAAAAAAGAAAAAAGAATAATTCAGAGTTCAAATTCCAGTTGTTGCACAGTCCAGCTATGTTCCAGCCCCGTAAAAAGCTGAGAACTCACAGTCCTTCCTTCCCTCCACCTCCCTGACTCTTCATTATATTACAGCCAGAGCACCTGACTTTACTTAATTCTGTCCAGATGAAACTACAGCTGATTATAAATTATCAAAAGTTTACACAGAGCTAAATGGCACAGAGTTAATGGCACATGATGACTTTAAAAATATTAATCCCCCAAAGACATTAAAAGGCATTTAAAGGCATTAAAAAATCCACATATCCTAGTGGACCTTGAGTATTATACACAGCATAAGGAGATATGGTGGATCAAAACCATTCCTAAGGGCAGTTTAGGTCATGGCAAACTGGAACTGTCATGAGTTGCTAAAAATCCCTAATTCTTCAGGAATTCTTACTGCAGATGAACCACAGTCTTTACATAAACAACTAAACATAAGCAGTTGTACTTTATTTTGTGTGACTGTAGCGGGCCTATAGATGAGGCAATTGAACTTGAAAATCTTGTTGTGTACCCTTGACATGATTATAGAATGTCAGCAAGATATTAGGGACAAAAAACCAGGACGTAAAAAGACGGAACAAGAAACCACAGCATGAAGCTGTAAGGGAAGTTTCTCTCACCTCCTTAAGCCAATAGCAACTTGGAAAGAACTATGAAGAACCAATCAAGAAGAGACACGGTTATCTTGTTAATATATATGTGTATCTGGAATGTGCGGGAGAGTACAGAGTGGGGAATAAAGAGACATGCTATACGTTTGGAAGTGTATTGTTGCGCTTGTCCGTCTCAACCTACCCAACAATTTTGTCCTATGTGACTGTCTGCAGGAGGTCTTCTGAATTGCAAATTAATGACCAGGAAAATAGTGTTATACAGGTTTAATTATCAGAAAGAATCAGTAAATCCCTGGCAAATTTCTAATATTCTCATACTTAATTCTGGTCTCAGGGACTCAGAGTCCCTACAGTTATATGCTGTCTCTCAGACTAACCTGCAAAGGGCTACGAGGATAATCAAGGGACTGGACCATCTTTCATACAAGAAGAGGCTGAGAGACCTGGGACTGTTCAGCATGGATAACAGAGGTCTAAGGGGATCTTATCATTGTGTATACATATCTGGTGGAAGGGAATGAAGAGGAGAGAGCCAGAATTTTCGCAGTGGTACTCAGTGAACAGAAAAGAGACAATAGGCACAAGTTGAAACACATAAAATTCCACACCAAAACTTAATGATTTAGGGGTTTGGGTGGGGTTTTATTGGGGGGGGTGAGGAGGGGGATAGGGGTCGGGTTTTGTTTTTTCACTGTGAACACAACCAATCACTAGAATAGGTTGTGCAGAGAAGTTGTGGAATCTTCATCCTTGGAGGTATTCAAAACACAGTGACAAGATGCTGGACAACATACTCTAGCTGACCCTGCTTAAGCAGGATCCCTTGCTGTTGGACTAGACAATCTTCAGAGGTCCCTTCCAACCCCAATGATTCTGTGAGTCCGTAATATTGCAGCTCATAAACTTAGGAGTCCTGGCCCCAGTGGTGAAAATATAAACTCTTTGGCATTGACTTCAAGCATTTTATCCGGTATGGTAGATTTACAGTAACTTTTTGCAAAGAGAAATGAATGCTGCAAGCTTAGTTTTTACTTTTGTTCTATGGTAAACAACATTGTATTAGTCTGGTTAACTGAAGCAGATAGTTTAATATTTATGGTCTTTATCTCTTAAGTGGACTGGATCTAATCTTTGTGGAAATATGCCCACTTTTCATTTATGGAAAAATTATCTCTATTGTTTTGATTAGCTTTGCTTAATCTAAAATAAATCATCTTCACTTAAACTTAACATACTGCCTGAGCAGGCAGCCCCCCCCCCCCCCGGTTTCAATTCACTGAAATGTCTGCCAATTTTTTCTTGAATTTCCTTTGGGAAATATGATGAGCTTTTCAATTTCAAACTGTGCATAAGTACTAACATTCTAAGCCTTCTAACACCAGAAACTGTGACAGTCTTTTTTTTCCCTGTCTTCGATGCTAGAAAGGTCGCCTAAAACAATAATGTGCTCACCACCTAATAACAGAGCACGGTGTTTTCTTAACGCTTCTTGAAACTCAGGTCAATGACTGACAGAATAAGGTTACGAACCATGTCTTCTCAATACACATCTCAACACTGTCAGAACCTGACTGCAATCACCAGTAATGACAAACTCTAACACCTGCAGTCTTATCAGGTGGCAGAAATACCACACACAAAAAAAGATTGTCACCATCCCTGCAAATAAATGTGAAATGAGAAATCATACAACTTTTCTCTGTTCTGATTGTTACAGGAAGAGAGGCAATTTCCTCCCGCTCAAGTTGCCAGGCCAGCCTTTATTACACTGCTTTTCAATTCTTTCTATTAATATAAGAGAGAGGCACTAGGTGCAAATGAAAACCACCATTGGATCTAAGTTGGTGTTTCTACCACAATAAATGGGCTGGCCTATCCTGTGAGACTGAAGTTAGGGAATCTGTTCATTTATAGCTTAAATGTTTCCCATTTAATTGGTCAACTCCACTTCATGACCCTGGCTTTATTTTGTTTCTTAGAATTTTCTTGGTGTTTTCCCCCTCTTTTTAATATCTTATTTGGATATTTAATGCTTAATATTGAGGAGCAACTAGAAAAACATCTCCTTTTGAGGGACACAGATATGAATTAGTACAAAAGCATTGTTCAAAGAGGACAAAGAAAGTGTCTGTCCCCTGTTGTTTTGGGTTTTATTTAATAAAATATAATATGATTTTCTCAGCATAAATAAATTATCTGTATTTTTTTTCAGTTTCTGCCTTATAATCAACCTCCTCTGCAATTTCTTGCAGATAAAAAATTCTAAATTATCCAGCTTATTTGGATAATGGGAGTCAATTAAATTTGTACTACAGGGGTTCTTCTCTGCATGCAACTCTATTTCCCATAGGATTTTTAATTTAAGGTTTTTTTTTTTAAAAAACAACCTTTTCAATAAATACAACAGACCTAGCTAAATCAAAAAGAGTCTTTGTACTGCCACTCAACTCACTGGAAATCCTATAAGCCCTTTCACAACTCTAAATTACAGTGCTTTTTTGTCAGTGCTTCAAATCTCTGAAGAACATTTCACTCGAAACTTTGTTTTACCTCATATATATACAAATCTGGACTTTCACATTAAGGACAAATGGTACCAGTAAAGAAACGTACTGTTACAGAAAGGATATATGTAAATGAGCAGAATTATTATGAAAGACAGTTTAATACATACCCTCTGTTTTACAACAGTGATCATCTGGTCTCTTGCATGGTTAACGCTGCAATTTTTCCCTATGCCCTCAAGCAACTCTTGAAATTCTAAGCAACCAACATTCTTATAGACCATAGGCACAGTGTGGTCCCTATCTGAAATAATAAAGTTATAAAGTTGAAAGAACATTTTTTCCAACACTACTTACAAACAGATTTTAGAACTACAACAGCTTGTAAACAAATAAAATGCTGTGCTACAATGAATATGAGTAATAATAATGACAGTACCTTCCTTTGCCTGTATCTCTTCCATTATTTATATTTATGTTTTTATGATGACCAATGACTAACTCATTGTTAACTTTTACTAGAGTTGTATTTGTTGAAACATAAAAACAAGGGATGGGGAAAGGAACATTTTTTCATAAATTTCAACCCTGCTATTTCTTAACTTACATAAGGAATACACAAAGAGGAATCTAATGATTTTTCACTGTGCTGGATTGTGTACTTTTTCTGGTGTTTACCATTTAAAAATACAAGGTACCAGACACTTTACTCATTTAGTCATTTGTGTGTCTGTTACTAAAATCTTGCCAGGTTCTACTTTCTGATTTACTGTGCATTTTGATTTGATGTAGAAGGTTATATTCTTTAGTATGGTGTCTGCTCACAGGTGAGTCCATGGGATGTACTGGTATCTGCTTCTTTCTCTGTAGCTGTTTTGTTTTTTTTTTTTTACAAAAGTACTGTAAGAAGTATTCAGTGAGAGTTTTACTGATAAGGTTATCTGGAGTCTGAATGGATACTTGGTTGCATTGGCACCAGAAAGGCAAGACATCCATATGATTATTCCATATTCTTATGCTGTATATATCAACAACTTTGCTTTGTTTTCCTCAGTTGTATAATTAACACCTATAAGTGGAACATATCCTTTCTAAAAACCACCAATGTGCAGGAACCCTAAGCAGGATCTTAAGACTTATTGTCTCCTTTTCCACTCTTTCCCTTCATTTAAAGTCCCATAATGTTAGGATTGTTGTATTTCATGACTAGTTTTCATTTCATAATAAGGTTTTTCTTTTCTTTTCTTTTTTATATCCTCTTTGCATATTGTGACTTTTGAGTGGTTATGTTAATGATTGTTTGTTAGTACTACTACCAGCACAGAAAATCTTGAGCTGATTTCACGGATTTTCCACTAACAACTCATTTGTCCACCCAAAGAGATGGGATCTTCTTCCTGTTGCCATCTTAGGCCTTTATATCATAAAATATTTAAATTGCAATGTTAGGGACATGAATAGACTCCCTGACTTTTAATCTGTTGAATCAAACAAAAGTAGCAGCTCTGTGGTCAAGAAATATTTTTCTTCAGCATCTCAGAACAAGCCTTAGCCATATAATTTCTGAAATAATTTAATTTTTTCTTGTGTAATTTTATGGCTGTGGTGACTTCAACAGCTTGTCCTCTTCCCGTCACAAAATTGCTACTATTTTCTTCAATTTTATCTGGCATATTTTCCACCACCATGAGGGGGGTATTTTCTTTATTTAGTTGAATAAATTCTTTTTTACTGTTACGTGAATATATTATGGACCTTACTGAAGTTCAGTAAAAAATCTTCAATTAAAATTACTAACTTGTCTGAATCATAATTACTTTTTAGTGTGCCTAAAGCATGTGTTATTTAAAAAAGCTCTCATGAACAGTGCAGTAAGTTTTTCAACCCTGTGTTTGAAGCACTTTGTAATAAAGATACAGTTTCTCTTCACTCTTTATGGCTGTTTTTACTCTGATTGACTGCACTAACTGGTATACTCTCAGGTCAAGCATGCAGTTTCTTTAAGCACGGCTGCTTTACACATTGCCTAGGACACAGTACCCCTGTGGGCAAACCAATGTGCAAACCCAGGTTATGTATGGAAAAGCTGTTCTTGATGTCTTGACCTAGAGATAGCCTAACTTCACTGGAATAATAGAGAATAGCACATATCTGGGTGGAGAATTCTCTGCGTAGCAAAATATCTCTGTCATGGAGATATCTTTTTTATGGTTTTACAGGGTATATATGGTACATAATATAATTAATTCTTTATTTTTCATACATAAGTAAAACAAATCAAATGAGTACTCTAACAAATATTTACCGAACAACAAAATAGAAAAAAAATTCAAAAATTTGAGCTATGCTAAAAAAGATATTTCTAGCAAAACAAATTATCAGTAATTAATTAAGTATTAAAAAGGAGATGTTGTGGGATATAAACCAGAGTTCCATTGTTGGTTAATGATGAGGCTGTAACCAAAGTTGTTAATCTCATTAAATGGTGGCAGCTTTTATAGGTGTGGTTCACTTAATCATCTGGATGTTGTGTCAGTGTTTCCCAGTGGCCAGCTCTTTGTAAAAACCCTTACTGGATATACTTAACTGTGAAAAAGTAGCAAAGTTGTAAGTAAATTCCTTTTATATCTTTCAAAAGCATTAGACTATTTGTGTACTGCTACCCCAATGTGTGCAGGAAGAGGGAAAGGAGCTTTAAGCAAAAAAGGTGAGAAGTTCAAGGAATCTGGTAAAGCATGTGGTGTTCATCTACTTGCTCCTCTTTCTTATTTTAAAGCTCACTTGGTATCACACTGAAAAATCAAGCAGAGAACAGTATCTCTTAAAAACTGAAAAAAACTTAAACTGATGATGAGTCATTACTTAGATGAATGTAATGAAATAAAGACGCAACAATTAAGCTGAAGCAAAGGCTGTGTGTACAGATTGTAGAGATATAAACTAGCAGATTTTTCTGAGGCTCTTGTGCACAAAGTATTTACCAAGCTAAATCACAACTCCATTGAAGTAAATGGGAGTTAATGGTAAGTCCATTATCTTCCTCAAAGAGTAAGAACAGGAAAATTATATAAAATTTAAGTATGTTTTTAAAGTAAAATATAATATAAGAAATAGGCTTCTGAGAAATAAAAGAAACAACCTCAGTTCTTGCTAATATGAACCTGCTTTCTTTTCTTTATTGTTTATACCATGTACCTAGTAATATCCCTGTTGCTGGAATGCTTTTTTACATTTGTCAGCTACAGGTTTTCCTGTATTGTTTTCCAATTTTCCTTTCATGATTGGACACTAGATCTACCCTGTCAAAATTATTTCTTTTATTGATTATTTTAACTCTAATTATAGCATGGGACACATATGGATTTATTCTATTAAAGCTACCTGCAAATAAAAGCTTCTGTATTCCCTAGAATCATAATTTGTGCTCAGATATAGGCATTAATCACAATTACAGGTTTTTATTGACTAATTCACCCCCATTTTACAGTTGAAACCAAATGGATATTAGTTTGGGGATTTCAAGCAATCTATTTAAAGAGCCTTGTGGCTGCAAGACCAAGCTTAAAGTATTAGTCAGGTGACTTCTATTTTTCAAATCAAATATATTGTTGAATCCTTATAAGTAAATAATGAATACAAGATTGCATAATTAATTTTTTTTCTCTTTTGTTAAATAATTTTGTCTTATTCTTTTCATACTTATTGGTTCTACAACAAAGTGTTCCAAGTAGAAAAAACATCTTTAAATGCTTATCACAAATTATGGCTTATTCAAACAGGTTAATTTATTATAACTGCACAAAAGGATTTTATTAAATATTCATTTTCTTCTATCTGCACTGATATTAGTAATTTAAGTTTGGCTATAGTGTAATCAATTACAGTGAAACATGCTGTGAGAAAGTGAGCCTAGCACATTAATTTAATCTATTTTAGCTACTCCTGCTGTCTCCAAAATCATTTCTATGGTTACAAGGCATTTGTCAAAGATTTCTAAAAGAAAACATCCTGTGTTGCTGATTCTTCTCTAAATAAGGCTAGCATTTTTTTATTCTCTCTTGAAATACCTAGTTTGCGATTTCTGTATCTCTAAATATTTCTCACTCTGTAAAAAAGAATTAAAACATTGTCATCAATTGACATTTTCTATACAGAAAATACATGGTAGCTGCTTGTAAAACAGATACAAGAAACATGCAAATGTGTATAAGTAGCCAGGAGAACTTGACGTGTCTCATTTGAGATATCCGAGCACTCAGTTTCTTTTCACCCTTTCAGGAGACATGCTGACAGGTTCCACCATGGGTTTTAGAGCTGTAAGAGCTTACTTCTAGGCTGAGATGCATATAAATTGGTAGCTATAATATCAAGAAAGGAGGAAGGAAAGGGTGGGAATCGTAATCTCTTAATATGAATCCATACCAGCTTTGGTCCTGCATTCGATACAGCTCACATATGGTCCCAAGTGATAGAAACTTAGAATAGGAAGAGTTATCATCTTGATAGTTGAATGCAGTTGGCATCAACCTTATATAAACTGTTTTTGTGAGAAATAAATTCTTTCAATCATCATTTGAGAGAAAATAATACCAGCTGCTCTGACACTCCTATATGAAATGACACCAGTAGCCTAAAAAATGGGGCATGCCTACTGGCCACTTTAATCTTGCATAAATTTACACTGCTGCCCAAAAAGGGCAATCACTCTCTCTTCCACTTGTTTTCTCCCTTGTGCCAGAATAAGGGTCCATAAGTCTGAATGGCAAGCTGACTCTAAAGCTTTATTTTGTGTTAGACTCCACATAAAAAAATCAGGTAGCAGTCACCCTAATTGTGATCCAGACTGGAATGTTGCTCTTTTGTCCTTTATTTGCAGAAAGACTGAAAATCCATCCTCCAAATTAGTCCCTGTGTTGTCAGCTTAATACAAAATAAATAGAATTTATTTTTCTCTGTGAAGAAATGATATTTTCAAAGTTTCTTCAATTTTATATACGTATGTATATATGTATTTACCACAGGGGAGTGGCAGTATTGTTATTTATTTGTGTGATGGCAATGCTCAGAAATCCAGTTCATGATGAACCCTGCAAATGTGGCTATGACTATAAGAAATCATAGCATAAGATGGGTCAGAAGTACCTCTGGACCACCTAGTCCATCCCTTGTTCAAAGTAGGGCTAACTTCAAAGTTATCTCAGATTGCTGAAGGCTTTGCCCAGCTGAATTATAAAAAACTTGAAAGACTGAGATTTCATGGTCTTTTTGGGCCCCTGTCCTAGTCCTTAATGACTCTCATGGTGTTTCTTTTTTTGCTTATCTAGTTGGAGTTTGCCTTTTGTAACTAATGTCTGAAGTCTTTTGCTTTTTTCTTTATAGCAGATCATTAGGTAGTTGAAAATAGCAGTTTGATCCTCCCCTACCTAGTCACCTCTCCTCTGCACTAAGCAAATCCATTTCCCTTTTCCTCTCGTCATCTATTGCATGCTTCATTCCCCGTAACCATCTCAGAAGTATGATACTAATGGGTGTATCACTGAAAAAGTAAAGATGATCAAAGAAGAAAGAGGAAACTAAAAAAAAATAAGCAAAGTGATCAAGGTAGTGCTAGACACACAGCTCTAGTTGGAACAAAGAACTGCTAAGGTAAGATTTTTCTAGATTAAAAAATTCAGCCACTTCAAACCTTTTTCTGAGGACAATCAGCCATGAATAACTTAGTCATTAACTCCCAGATTTTGGGCAGCAGCATTTCTGTCCTTTGCAGAAACTTGTTCAACCCCCGATTTCGATATTAGTAGTTCACCATTGTCTCCAGGACATTTATATGGAGCTCAAATTCCTTGAAAGATTAAGAAGCTAGAATAAGGATTTTCCTAATCTTGTTGTGGTTATAGATTATAATCACTGCATTTCAAAATAGAAGAACTAGAATTTTTCTTCTACTTCTTAAATATTAAATATGCAGTTTGCTGGAAGGAAGCAGTGACAGAAAAATACGTTGATGGGGAAAACAAACCCCTTTCAATACAGGAGACTTACAAGAGACTTGCTTCTTTTCACTATGCAAATTCTGACCTTAATAACAAAATAAAAACCCAAAATTAGCCCTCCCAACCTTGTATCTCATGGAACAAGCACTAAATGTACCTTCCACAAATTAACTGGCCTATTGCCTATATTAATGTATGGGCTAGAGATGTAAATGTAAATGTAATTTTTAATTAAAATTAATTATTTCTTTGCATTATGTACACAGAGCTATGGCTCTGTTTTGAGGTCAGGTTATAGCAAGCCTATGAATAACCTCCAAAAGCTGACAAAAATCCAATCCTAATATTAAAAAGATCAAAGAAAATTGGAGCACTTTTTTAAAGTAAGGGTTTTAGCTGCTCCATTTAATGGCTTTCGAAATATGTGAAATATCAAAAAGGACATTAACTCATTCAAGAAAACTTGTAATAATGAAACTGTTAGCTTCACTTAATATTAAAATTTTGGAAAATTTAAGCAGTGGTACTTACCAATTCTAGGTGAATGCATATATACCCAAGAAGAGATAATCCATGATTTACTCTTTGACTGTGCTGCATTAATCCGAATGATATTATTAAAAGGCATTCTGTCACTGGAATTTTAACAGCAGCCACTTCAGCACATACTGTCTTGGGCATATTTGTGTTCTATGATTTGCCAGTTTAACTTTAAAGGCAATTTCCCAGGGGATTTGTTAAGATCAAGAGTTTCCATAGATGCAAATGTTCCAAAATCTAGCCAAATCATTAAGCTACAAATTTTCACAGAAGTGGGATCCAAATTTGCTCATACTGGTTATTCAGAGAGTAAAACTGAGAATCATAGATTGAGGATTAAGAATTTTGGGGGATTTTCAAAGACATTCTATTGCTAATTTAAGTCTGTTCGTATCTGTATTAATAAGATATATACTGTCACCTCTGGCACTGGAATAGAGGAAATTAAATGTTCAATACTTTGAAAAATATTATAAAGTACTGTTAATTCAGCATTTTTGTTGTTTGTGTTATTTAGATGCATTACCAAAAATCACAAAAGCTAGGCCCTGTATGTTTTCATTTAGAAAGACCCTGCTTCAGTGCAAGGGGAATTTGGCTTGGGGAATAAAGTCAGACCTCAGCCCTCAGTTTTCCAAAATAAATCTGGTTATTTTAATCACTATAAAAACAAAAAGTGGTTTTTAGAACTAAACAGAACTGTAAAACATGCAACATATCAAGTTTGGATTCTGTGGCAGAGTGGATTTTTTTTTTAATATATAGTTACATATATTTTCTATGGTTGTATGATTTTAGCAGCTTTCTCTTCAAGCAAGCAGTTACACTTATGAAAACATAGAGTCACACTGAATGCTTGGCCACAGTCCACTGATCACAGATCAGATTATTTCCTTCCCTCTGGTCATTGGCAGTATAATGCAAGCTGAATGGCCAGGCAGGCCACAGCCTCCACCAGTTTCCAGGTGCTGCACCACAGACTCTGGGGATGTGAGTCCTCAGCTGCACCAGTTTATAAAACTACAGATTGCTCTTGTAATGGGTATGCATTGTTGTTTTGTATTTCCTGGCAAATTATAGCAATTCCCTACTTTCTACCTCGATTACTCCTTTTTTTGGTCACTGAATCACTTGCAAAGAAAACTGACTTTGAGAGTGAATTGAGATCTCATGGATGTCACCTGAAGCTTTTTCCACTGACCCAAATAAGGTATTGAATAGCTATATCGATTCACCGATGTATTATCAAGATTTCCTTAAAAGGTCCTGGCAAACTACATCTTATTTCAGTCAGGATGAAATCTTAAAAGAAGATGTGGTTTTCTGTCAAATGCTATAAAATGTTCTTTATCTTTTTCAGCACAAATGCAGGAATTCACTCCTTAGACTTGACCTTAATGTGGCTAGGAATCTTGATTTAAGATTACTAATTGCTTTCTGACTCAAACTCAGTATGAAAACACTGAGAAAGCAAGGGGTATTTTTGCTTTTTCTCTGGCATTTATACACTGTGAGAAATAAACAGCTGGGGTAAGCAGCAGGCTTTTCAATATGTTTTATTTATTTATACACAGAACTTTAAGCATATGTCATATTGATGGCATTTACATCATAATATATGTTGTTCCCTATAGCTGTGCAAATTCATCAAAAATTGTCTGAATATCTACTGAATGTTAAGGCAGGAACAGCTTACCAAACTTTTTTTTCCATCTGGTTCTTATCCCGCAGGCTCAGCTTTTCTGCATAAAGCATTCAGTGAAGGAAATGTATGTTTTAAAATGTAATAGTCTGCCTCTGAAAGAAAGTGATTCCTTTTCTCAGTCCACAGGAAAGAAGAAATAGTAATGAGAATTTAGTTTGTTCCAGACATGAGAACAAAAAGAATAGAAGGAAAGCATCCACAGGGGGAACTAAGAGGATTACATCTAGATTAAATTAAATACACTAGAAAATGTGGTTTAGTACAACACCTTATACAACAAGTACACCTTTTCAGTTGTACAGTTCCATTATAGATTTATATATATATATTCATCAGTTATTGATGTAGAACTTCTATTCTTCAGTTTTATGCTTTCTAACATGTTAAGTCTTTGCCCTTAATTGGGTGGTTTCTAAGATGTGGGGTTACCAAGGCCCTCAGCTGTGTGGCAATAGTATGAGAATTAATACCAGGGAATGTTATACAGGGCTCCTATTGGTATGTAGAACTGTAGTCAGTCCATGCGTGCTTCACTCCTGGGTCCCAGGGCTGTTAGCTGCACCAGCAAGTCTTTGTGCTGTTGTAAAACTCCATCTACTCGTACAAATTAGAAAAAGCAGGTACTGATTTGTCTGCTCTTTTGAATTGTTCCAGGGTTTGTTGATATCCACAAAAGTTCTTGGTTTGATTTTGTTGCGTCTAGGTCAAGCCTGCTCTAAGCTTACCCAGACACAATCAGTTTCAATAAAAATTGCACAGGTTTGAAAGAGTGGATTTCTTTTCATGTTCAAACTACAGTGTATCCAAATTCTGTGTTGTATTGAGTTTTGCTCTAGAAGATGCATGGAGACCTAATTTCTATGCAGTTATTCTGGACAGTGAATGGAAGTGTATGCTTTATTTAGTGGGATGTCTCCAAAGATGGAAAAAAGAGCTCCCTCTGCATTAAACGACTAAGATGTATTATTTTAAGCAGCAGCCATACTTCAAATATTCTTTACATAGCAGCATAATTCCTATGTGCCATTCGCTTTCTTCACAAGCACCATAACAGTAGCAGTCCACTTACTACTACAAAACACGGGCAGGCCATATTCAGGAAAATGGAGCCAGTGAGTGGTACCGTAACCATAGCAGCAATTGTCCGGTATCTCACACATGCAGTATAGAATGAGAAGACACAAATCGTTGCACTCGGGGCTACACTGTCCAGACACAAATGACTCACCACCTTCTTTTTTCCCAGCTCACAGAGGAGTGATGGTACCTTTTGTTAAGAGAAATATGACAAGTCTGAAATATGACAGGTGAAATGGAAACCTAGATAAGATAGAATCTTCCCTTTATTCCCAATAGATAAACTCTATTTATTTCCTGGCAATATAAAGATTTTCAAGACTGAAGATAGCACATACCCTTTTTATCCTGCATAGCCTGGAACCATGAATCTTCTTAAGAAATATGTTATCTTTTCAGTATAAGTTAGTTTTATGATATGCCTATCACATAAGCTGTAAAATAGTCAGTGTTCAATAAAAAGTTTTTCTTAGCACATTGATTTCTAGAAACCATATAAATTATGTCATGTGCATTTAGTTCTAGAAACATCTTGATTTCTGAATTTGTGACACAGTTTTCTGGCCTCCAGTAGCAATTTCAAGAATATCTACTTTTTACAATAATCAATCACTGACTCACTGGCTATTTCAATATGCTTAAAAAAAAAAAAAAAGAAAACTACACAAAAAAATTGGTTCCAATTACATGGTTGGCACCTGAAGTTTTCCTCCTTGGGCAATGGTATCCACAGTTATGTGCTTAGCTTGTTAAACATTCCCAAGCTCAGTGGGAAAGCTGAAAACAAACATGACATTTTATCCTTGGCAGGACAGATAATAAGCTGGAAGAATTCCTTATTACTATTCCAAAATCATTCTTTGTTCTCTAACTCATGTTTATTTCTGCAAATAATAAAAAGAAAGAACTCTGGTTTCAAAATCACCTAGTAAAATACAGAACAAAAAGCCATCAGCTACAGAAAAGATACTGAGTCCTTGAGCTTACTCACAGTCTTATGGTAATGTAGCTGAGTGGAATTCTTCCCCTGATACAAAAGAGTCCACATAGACGGACACATAAAATGAGCTAAATCTTGTTCTGTTGTGCATTTAGACAAAATAGAATCAAAATTAAATAGAAATTAATTGACTTCATGTTTCAGCCTTTAATTTCAATTCACTTTTATTAGAAAATATTTACAAGTGAAAATGAAAGGTTTATCTATGAAAATGAAAGATCTCCCTTCTGCTCTGAAAAAAAACCCCCATTTTTAAAATCACTAGAACTGTTATCTGATGTTTAATATCTTGCTTTATGATAGCTCTGTGCTCAGGAATGCCACTGCCCTGTAACCACAGGTTCCACAGGGCTAGACAAATGAGGGACAGTGAGGGCTATGCATTTCTTCTTCTAAAAGGATACCTTCTTACAGCCACTTAATTGAGAAGTAAGATAACAAGGCAAGGCAACAAATACGTACTAAAAACAATTGCCATTTCTCACTGCACATTTACTCAATCACACCGTAGGATAAACACTATAGGTGATATTACAAGAGGTAAGTGAGGAACTTAAGTACGTTTTGCCATAAGGGCATTTAGATATCTATGCAGCTTTTTTTTTTTTTTCCCTACCAATCCCTACAGAAAACCATTCCTTCTTGTGTCTATGGTAATAGACTAGTGAAAAATATTTGCTTTCTCTAAGTTGCCTGTAGAGATTCTACAGGAATGTTTTAGCAGTAGCCAGAAAGCAAATAAGCTTCATCAGAGGCATGAAAATTAAGTATAATCATACCTTGATTTAGTCTGTGGAATTTTAACAAGGGACTCCATACAAATCCCAGAGACACATCACTGCTTTAATTGTTTAACTTGAATTATTATTTGTGATATGAAACAGATGTTTTTCTTCATAACCTCATCTACCTGAATATCACTTTGAAACATGTGTTAAATGACCACCTTGCAATTAGGTCAAGCGATTCAGAAGACAGACAGATGGTTGTTTAATCTAAATGAATAATTTTAGAAGGGTTTTTAAAACATGTTTAGTAATGCTTATACTTTTTTTTGTATTATGTTATTTCAAAGTCTTGCTGATAGACTGTCAACACTGATGGATTTTCAGTGCACCAGGAGAGGGTTAATGGTAATTTATCTGCAGTAGCTCCTATTTTATATCAAAATCTTTTTCTTTTTTTCCATTTTGACTCTTGAAACAAACTCTTTCTTTGGGTGAACAGCCCAAAGAAAAACGAGCATGTTGATACAGTATTTGTGAAAGCTAATGAGCAAAGTTCATCTCATGAGCATGTGAGAGTAATAAAAATTCTTTTTTCAGTGGCATAGAAACTTGCAACTCACATGAGAGTTGTAGAGCTATCACTCCTACAGGTTGAAAAAATCATGACTCAGACTGTCTGCAGGATCATGAAGTTGACCTCAAAGTTAGGAAGCTTACTTTTTTTTTTTTTTCAACTATTTGTCAAGCTGTATGTTTGGGGTTTTTTGTTTGTTTGTTTTTTAATGGAGACATTAATTTTGTATGGCTTTCAATCTGAAATTCATCCTTAAATAGCTCCATACAGATACAAGTTTTCAGCACTGTTCATTCAAGCTCACTTTGCTCTCTCTTAACCTGTGGACCTGCTGACTTTATGTTTCTTTCAATGTTGCTCATGTTTACTTGTAACTAGAAGGGGTGTTGAAGTTTCCTGAATGCATTTCTTTGTCCAGGCAGATTTTGAGAACTTTCTAGCTGTATCTGGAATTTCCAAACATACAGTTAAGAAGAGCACAGCAGCTCCAGACAACATGCAACTTCTCTAGAAATGACAGACGTGACTCTTACGGATGTAATTATCTATTATAAAAGTAACATACAGTTGCTCTGTACATTTGCAGTATGATCAGAGTTTCCTAAACAAAGCACTAGAGCTGTCATTCATTAATAGGATCTGCAGGCATGTGTGTCCAAATGGATCAGAATTTACAGAACATATGCACCATTGCACACGTAAACCTGTATCTGCTGAGGTATTCCTGAACAGATATATTTTAGCACTCTCCTGGCCTCTACTGTAAAGATCATTGGAAAAAAAAATATAAAGGAAACATTGAATTTAACCCAGTAAAGCATTTTTCTCTTTTCAGTAAAAGTAAACAAATAAAGTCATTAAACTGGGTTTCCTGAAACCAGTTCCTCTCTGTTTCTCATCTTTCAATAACACAGTTTTGTCCTAATGTGCAAGTAGAAGCTTGAACCTGTGGAGCAGAAATTGTCTCATTGTTAATCAAAGCCATGGTTTAATATGATTTAGGGCAGTGAAATAATGATTCTCTGTGCAGCTTGATTGCTGTTAGTGACATCACCACTTTATTACTTTTACTGCTTGGAAAACCAATTGACATTGAGTTCAGAAATAACTCTGTTTGCTCAGCCAAACTGACTTCAATGCTCTCCCTGTGAGCTGACAGCTGGCTTGCAGCAGATGATGATGAGTAATCAGCTGATCATGGCTGAAAACAGAATGATGCACCTGGAACCGTCTTAAACTCGCATTTCTTTTACATTTGGAATAGTTGTGGAGACCTCAGGACTTGATTTCATATCATCATCTCTCTCTGTGTTCAGTATTACCTTTTGCAAAATCTGTTACTTCCAACTGAATTTGCATTGCTGAGTTTACTTCTACATATCTGGGGAACTCTTCTCTAGTTCTGAAAATTGAAGCATTCACAGTGTCTTCAACATCCACAGATTTTTTGTCCAGAAAGTGTTTCATCAGACTGAAGTAAAATAAAGGTAGTTATCACCAGAGATTAATGACTTGACATTCATACAAGAGAGTCTCCCCTAGGCTTGAGTCACCAATCCAAACTTATGCTTTCAGGACTTTTTTATATTTTCTCTCCCCATGTCTTCCATAAATATAAATCTTGGTGATATTGGCATAAAGTTGTATGCCTTAGCCACTGAAAAGCTGATGTTGAATACTTTTTCCTAAGAGTTGTACACGTGTAAAATGGGAAAATGAAGTATAAGCTGATTTTGTTTGTTGACATGTCAAATAACAAATGGAATAACAAGCTTTTCATTTTGTGAGACTGTTATTCAATTTCAGTGGCTGGATTGCTGCAGTTTATGACTTCTCACATAATTAGGAGAAGTAGAAAACAACATCCACAATTAGATAAGAATATCAGCATACATGCCCCACCATGTGATATACACACCAACAAAGATCTTTGGATTTGTCTGAAGCGTAGGAGGAAGAGGCCTACAAAAAAAAGGAATTCTGTGATATTTGGTTATCCAAGGACATTATGACTGAAGGAACTTCTAACTGATATTTTACATTATTCGTATGGAATTAATATGGGTTATTATGGTATTTGTTACAGGGTCTTATGTTTAATCTTCCTTGGTAAATAAGCAGTAGGCATGTGTCTTTTGAAAATGAAGGAGTTTTTCTAGAAATCCTAACTGGAGGTTACATCCCAGTTGTACTTTGTAAAAGATATTTATTGGGAAGTAAAACCTTTTATGGGAAGTTTCTGTCTGACTGGACAGACACATGGCTGCTAGTGAGGGGATTGATTTTTCATATTTTAAATTGTCAGATAAGACATTTCTACTTTGCAGTGGTGTCCAGCGACAGGGCAAGGGGCAATGGGTACAAACTGAGTCGTAAGAGGTTTCAGTTGAATATGAGGAAAAACTTCTTTACTCTGAGGGTGACGGAGCACTGGAACAGGCTGCCCAGGGGGGTTGTGGAGTCTCCTTCTCTGGAGATATTCAAAGCCCACCTGGATGAAGTCCTGTGCAACATGCTCTAGGAGAACCTGCTTTAGCAGGAGGGTTGGACTAGATGACCTCCCGAGGTCCCTTCCAACCCTTGCCATTCTGTTATTCTGTGATCTGGGATTTTTAATGGACTGGGTGAAAAAAAAAAAAGCAGTCTGTGACAGACTCTATATTTGACTCTCAGTTGTTCCCAGTGGTGTTCTACTCCTTTTAGAGGAGTGGATTTTGTGGCATGGGCATTTTATCAATGTGTAAATCAGTGTGATTTACTCCCATCAATGTGATGGATGGGAGTAAAGAATGAGGAGCCAGAGTCTTCTTGATGCTATCCAGTGACAATACAAGAGACAGTGGGCACAAACTGATATACAGGAAATTCCTTTAGACATGAGAAAAAGGTTTTCAGTGAGAGAGTGGTCAAACAGAGGTTACCCAGAGAAGCTGCTGAGTCTTCATCCTTGGAGACATTCAAAACCCAAGTGGACCCAGTCCTGAGCAGCTTGCTGGATTAGATAATCTTCAAAAGCCCCTGCCAACCTCATCACTGACTATATGACTATCATGGAAACACCTCTGCTTTGGAGGAAATTGCACTTTTCCTGGGGAGCAAGCAGGTCTACCCAAGGAGAGAAGCTTGTAGGGACTGTAGGATGCCAAGAGCAGAAGATGCGAGACAGAGAAAGGAGCTGGGGGTCTGCACCTCACACAGGACCTGTGGAAGAAGAGAAGGGAGGGAATAGCCAGTAGCCAGACCTCAAGGACAATGGAGAAGAAACCTCCTAGAGTACAAATACTGGTACTCTGACCGTGGCTTAGTTGTTACAAATAAACCTATGCATTTCATTTTAATGACCTTATCAGAGATATGATTTTTTTAGAGCTGTTCACTTTCAGATTTATATAATCAAATATTTAAATTCTGGCTGCTGATGCACCAGCTACATTATGAAGTCTAATCAGCTCTTCAGACACGTGCATATATCATCATCCATACATCACAAATACAAAACCATTTACGGTTCATGACCATTTCATCTATTGTTGTTTTATCTATTATTGTTGCATGTATATCCAGAAGCTTTTCCTCAAAAAAATCCCATGAGACTTTATTAAACAATTTCCATCACATCAATAGGGAAAACCGGACTTGTGAATTTGTCTTAACTCTTTTTCGGTCACTTTGAAATACCAGGATATGTTTTGCATGCAAACGAAGCAGCTGAAAAATGTTTCAATCAACCTCTATAATCAAGGGTATGTTTTCTGCTTGTTCAGTAATGGCCTCACAGTGATAGCAGATAACATACACTACTGTTTTCATTAGAGTATTCCTGTTTTCTTCTTTGTTTTGAGAGTAAATGAAAATTTAGCATGTCATCAATATTCACTATAGTATTTTGAAGAATATCAACTGCTTTGTAGTGACAATGAAGAAGCTTTGCTGTCCCTAAAATTTATCTCAATATTTTTTCAGTGAGAGAATCCCAGTTGTGTGAAAATTTCCTTTGTGTATTTAGTGGAGAGTAGATTGCACTTAAGAGCTGAATAAACAGAGGAAACAAAGTGTGCTGTCACTATCTCTAGAATATAGGGAGTCATTGAAATACATCAAGCCAGGATGAGAAAAAAAATGCCTTGTTTTTCAAAGATATGTTTGGGCAAGGGTATGATTTACAGCTGACGACGTATCTCAGAAATAGCAATCCTATAAGAAACTAGCATTATGTCATTGCTGTGGGCAGTAGCAGAGAAAGATCAGTATTGGAGCTGCCCAAGTTTAATTCCAGAATATAACATCACCCTTCTAAAACAAACACAATTTACTTCTGTTTGTTACTGTTCAATGAGTAAGAATAGTACAAGATTGCAGAATTAAAAATGCATACACAAAAAATACATTACAAAAAGACTAAAAGCATTTAACAACTGTCTTGGTTTGATATAGCCACTGTATGCCTTCAACAGCAGCACAAAATGTAGCAGAATGTTGTATATATTAGTCTGGAAATCAATTGCCTCTCACTTTTCTTTGTCAGAGAACCACAGATGTTTCTCCATGATTTTATGCAGACACTTGGACAAGAATATTGCCATAAAAAAACCTACAATAGATGGTTCTGTGCTTTCCAAAAATGATGGAATTCAAATCACAGTCTTTCCAAGAAGTGTTAAAAAAATATCATGCGATCATTTCCGCTAGCCTCTTCACTCAGACCCTTCTTTTTCTTTCTTAATGTTAAAAAATAAAACTGGTGAAAGGTGCAAAGAAGATGAAAGGAAGTAAAGAAAAGAGGTGTCCTTACAGAAAAATCACTAATCTCAGCAGGAAGATGGGGTGGGACAGAAGCAAGAGCAAAGAGATCCATTTCAGAAAAAGAGGACAGCTCTTGAGCCTTTCCTGGGTAAAAAAGTGAAGACACAAGGAGAAACTTTAACTTTATGTTCCAAGGACAGCAGAAAACAGAAAGAGAAGGATGTCAAGCCTCTGGGGCCATCAAGAGACTAAGGAGAACAAGTTGTATGTTAAAAGGAGGGCTCTCCTTACTGCTATGACAACCTAGGATAGCCACCTTCAGCATGAATCTGCTTTCCCCTCAAAATAATGGTTCTCTTGTCTGTGAATGTTGGGACTGTTAGTTCCACTTTGAAATATTGCTGTTCCTCATCTATTTTTTTTCTTCCAAATTAATGCCCACAGCTCCCTTTCCCCTTTAAAGCTCTCAGTCCAATCCTGCCTCTTATTTTCTCCAGCACATAAATCTCTCTCCTTGCACCTCCAGGATTATTAACTTACATGATTTTAGAGATGACCCCGAGACACTTGTGCCTCCTTTAAAGCTTCAGGCATTGGAATATAATGTCTATTTAAAAAACTCAGTGTTCATCTTTCTATTATTATTATTTTTATGTATTTTATTTTATTTATAATTGTATTTCTAATAGCTAGGACTGCAAAGAAAGAATGCATCATGCAAAAATAAAGAGGGTAGAAATAGAGCAGAACCCAATAGTTTTTTTTATAAAAAAAGGATTTTCTTAAAATGGGTTTCACAGTATTTGTGTAGCTTAAGGCATAGTGTTTTTTATTTTACACTGCCTTGCTTCCCACTGCTGTTATAATTTTCTTCATGTTTTCTTGTTTAATTTCCCTCAGTTTCCTACAGATTGTATTATAATTTGGTGCTAGCATTTTCTGGAATATTTTTTTGTACCTACCATATTTTCTTTAGTCTGTCTTCTCCCTCTGTCCTCTTTTGGAAGTACACAACACCAACATTAGCCAAGACTGAAACAAATGTAGAAAGTCAGCAAGCAAGTTTTATAAGAATTTTGATTATGAAAAACAACAAAAAAACCCAAAACATGGGATTTTTTTTTTTTTTAATTACTCAAAGCTTTATGATATTTATAGCAGTAATGTGAGAATCGACAGTTTTGGAATTATGGGGTTTTTTGCAGAATGTGTAAGTGGCCAAAAGAGAAAATGTTTGCTCTGTCATAAGAGAGAAGCAATTTGGCCTTTGCTATAGCCTTAACTGGAAAAAAGATATAGCTGGGCAAACTATACAACTCCAAAGCACAGGAACTTAAAACGACTTCTTTACTTAGTAAAATAGGATCCATTTCCATATCTGGGCAAGAATGTCTTGATGTTACCCTAGCATAACTCAGGAGTGAAAGCACTTAAGTACATTCAGACCCTTGGCCATTTTCTCTTTTTTGGTTGGGTTGGTTTGTTTTTTTTTTCAATTTAGAGTGAGCCTTAGCATGCTAACAGATGTTGGGTGTCAAATGAAGTTGGACAACAGAAAATGCTATTATGACCCAGCCCTGGAAAAAATAAGGTAGATCAGCTATGCCTGTGCTGACAGAGAAATGGGGAAACACCTAATGATGTTAGCAGCTTCAGCAAACTAATTTTAATCTGTTGCCATAGGTTACTGGGGCCCTTAGTCTGCTAAGACTTTACACACCTTCAGCAGTTCCACCTAGGACTCACATAGTTAGTTGGCAAGGTATGGTGCCAAACACCAGTCTTCTGAGTACTGTGCAACCATTTCACTGGGGTTAATCAGAGCTCAGATGTAGTCATGTACTTTGTGCATGCCACAGGAAAATCCAGAAAGTCACTTTTTGTGGAGAGTTTCAGTCAGGAACTTGCTTCAGAGGTGGACAGATATTATATAGGCAACCATTAACTTTAAACATTGCCTGGATATGCTACTTTGGAGTGGATACTTCAAGACTTAGTTTCTTATATCTGAGAACATGCATACGGATCCATTGAACTGGAATGCATACAGAATAAAAAGAGATAAATAAGAAAAAAAAAAAACAACTATTTTTTTAATATATTGAAATTGTGTTAAGCATCCCATATCACAGTCAGTTGTCTTCTTACAAAATTTATTAAACAATTATTAAAAAGAGGCTTAATTTAAAAATTCTTTTCCAAACAATAGAACTACAACAATCAGTTAAGTTTGCATTCAGTAGCCTGATTCTTTTATAAGAATACAAAACCTCCATAAACCAAAAAAGTCTGTATCTGAAAGTTTATTTTTATTTTCCCTTCTTAATAAAAAAAAATTGCTACTTGTCAAAAAGAGGTTTGTCTTGATTTTATGAATTATAGTTTCTACTCCTGGGTGTTATTTTCTTTAAAACTATTTGTAAGATTTTTTTTTTAAGTTTGTTTTAGGATTTTGAAATAAGTAAGGATTGTACCTTCTTGCTGTCTGGAAAGTTTAACTGCTTATTATAATTGCAGTATTACCATAATCTAAATACTTACTCAAAGACATTTTTGATTATAGAACAATATTTAGCATGTCAACACTTAATCCAAATTATGTTTTTTAATAAAACTTAAGTTTGGCACATTATGCTAGATGATATGCAGTTTTTATGCAAGATTCATGAGGAGTACACAGCTATTTACAGTAGGCAAATGATATGTAAATATGCCCTGCTTTTTGACAGTCAGTGATGCTCAAGGATATCCTGCCTTCCTCAAATGAGATGCAAAGAATGAAAAATGCTCCCAAGTTCAGCCACTGCCAAACTCCATGTCTAGTACTGCAGTGTCTAGCTTTCCTGGCCCTGCAAACTGCATACCAAAATCACTACAGGTCTGAAAAGCACAAGGCATTTATTCTGTAACTAAGAAGGGCAGACAGATAGCTGTGAATGGTTCAAAGGTAGAAGAGAACAAAAGGTAGAGGAGACCTCCCTAGGAGATCTCACTGCTCTATTACTGGAGGGAGGATGGATGTACACCTTGATCATTGAACGACCTTTTGATTTCAGCTTCAAAAGCCCCTCGTGTCTTCACATAGCTGGGGATTTGTATCAGTCAGAGGCCCATGTGCTGCACTGTACTGTCATGTTATGCACCCCTGCCATGGAAACCTCACTTGAAGTTATATACTGCTCTTGAGCCTACTTCAGAGGTAATACTTACATGAAAGAGGTAATTACATGGCCAGCCAGTGAGAAGGTGTCAGTTATATTTAAAATAAAAATTAGGAAGAAAAGATCTTCTAATTCTAACAGTTAGGTTTAGTTATCACAGGATTTGTCTGTCAAACCACCAGCATACAGGCAAAAAGGTAAATAGCAATTGCACTAATAAACAGCAAAGTATAGTTGTGTTATGAGTCTATAGGTTAGGTACAAGATCCTGTGCTTGTACAGCATTGCTGAAGTTAATAGAAGTCAGCTCATTAACCTCCTCAGAGGTTCTAGCGCTAAATATTATATGAGCTGTTTTATGCGCTCATCTTCTATGTCTGACACACTTCATACAAAAGAAATGTAAGCAGTGTCTCCTTCAGATTGTATTCAATATTTTATGTGCTGAACATACAGAGAGACTGAGTTTCTTCCCTCTCCTTAATCTTTTTTTTAACATAGTACCATATGAGATAACAGGTAACATGGGAAGTAACTATATCTTAACAGACTCATTGCTTTTCCAGCAACCACATATTATTTTAGATTATGACAGCATTATCTTCTGTCATTTCCAAAACTTTATTTCAACTGTAAAAGAAATTGCAATTACTTTGCTGACACAAATGAAGCTACAGTAATTATCAACTACTTGATTTTCACAGTGAATTGTGAGTAAAGATATTTATTAATTTATTTTACTCATTTATTAGTCTGTATTCTTTTTAGTTTCCATCTAGAAACTACAGGAAAGTTGGGTTCCAAATACACAGGTGATCTGACTGTGGTGTTTCAAAAAACGTTGCACACTGAGCAATGCCCTGTTTACTGCAACCACTTACTATGACAAATGCACATTCAGTTCATGTAAACTGTGCACCAGAACTGTATGCAGCTCGCAAAATGTTGCGTATCCACAGCCCATTTCCATAGAACAGATTTGGATCAGCCAGGTACACATCCAAATTCAGTAGTTACTCTTCTCAGTCACACACCAGTTTTGGGAAGAAGTGATAGGTAATGACAAACAGAAAAAAAATCTACCTTCCCACTTGGAAAAACACTGGAGAAATGTTTCTCTAGGCTGTTTCATCTAATCCGTTCTCCTTCATGTCCCTGCCTCAATATATTTAATCGAGAAAGCAGATTGAGTTCAATGTAATCTCCACTTCTGCATTTTCTGAGCCCCTTCGTACATTTTCTTTTCCTGTAAATTTAATATACTAGCGCTTTCCTATCCACAGTACTGGTTTTGCTACTCAGTGGAATTCAACCATGATGGATACTCTGAAAATTTCTACTTCCTCTGTAACAACTAAAAGCAATTTCCAGTGCCCTTTTAATATGCCCCTCTCAACCTGTCAACACTTTTCAAGAGGTGGCATAATATTGCATCAAATCTAAAATTACTGAAATGAAGCTTTTTTATGTAATGCTTCAGCTGCTCCTCTGTTTTTAATATAAGTCACTTTATAGTATGGTCTGAAGGATGCCAGATTGCTCAGAGATTTCACTATCTGTCTTACCCTGAGGGAAGGATCAGAGGCAGCTGCTAATCTCACTTTGTCTTCTCTCCCCCTGCTCATCCTAGAGAGGCAGAAGCGAATAGAGGGATGAGCAGCCGAAAAGCCTTACTTAATCCAGGAACAAGACTCAGTTTGCTTGCTCTTGTAGGTACCTCCCAATGTGTGGCAGAGACTGGGAAGGGAAAATATTCCAACTGATTGCCAGAAAGCCAAAGGCTAAGCATAGGGTATTGGAGAGCAGGAGAAAGGAGAGGACTGGAATCTCTTACTAAAAATTGAGGGCTTTAAGACCCCTTTGGGGACAACATACTGTTATTTGTCCCTGCTGCAAGGTGAAATCCCCATGCAATCTGCTAGCTCTTGTGCATCTTTGAAAGAGACAATTCAGTACCACCCTGCCACTAGAGTGCTGGAATTGTCCACTATGCTTTAGATGAGTTTACAGCCAGGATTAGTTTCTTTTCCATTCAATCTACTTCTGTAACTTCTTAAAAGCAACTAAAAAAAAAGTTGTCAGAGCATAATTGAAAATTAAAAAAAACAAAGTATGAGCTTTGCCACAGATCTATAAGAAGCCTTTCAGTTTTTATATTTTATGGCTAAGAATAAAGAAATATAAACTTCCTTTTTGTGCCACATTCCCATTTCCTTATAAAATTTATGCAACATGCAGTAAATCAGCTTAAAGATAAACTGCTAATACACTTTGCTTGCAAAAGGTAGGCCACTAACAGAAAGTTTACTTTAGGCCTTCAAAATTCTTCTATCTTCTGCTCTCTCTGGCTCTGCGACCTCAGGGGATGTAATCCCTTAAAATGCAGCTCATCTTCAATTAGCAGAGAGAACATATGTACGTTCTTCACTGAAATCCCCAGGTATCGTGCAATGCAGTTCACTTCAGATTTTACAGTTAATTAAAGCCTCATACACATTTTCTGATTCTCCAGCTGGCACTGCAGAGTTTTAAAGCTTAGACCACTTTAGCTATTACTCTGCTAAAAAGCTTACTAATAAACATTAATGTCCATGTGGCTTTCTTGCTGACCAACACACTGTAGTGGGAAGTTTATAACTACTGATCTCCTCATAACAAGAAGATGAGAAGAAACTGAGGTTGCAGCAGGGACAAGATTTTGAACTGCCTGCTTAAAGATAATCCCTCATAGTCATCAGTAATCAGAGTTCACTGGGAAAATGTACCTTGAAGATGTGCAAATGAACTGCAAATGAAGAGAGGTTGGAAAACATTTCCAGGTTAAAACCTTGGAAAATAATAAGAAAAAAGTTCCTTTTCTGAATAATATGCTTAGACCTTGTGGTAGGCAGATGTGACTTGCCAAATTTCATAAGAATAGATGGCATACTATTTGAAGGAAATAAAGCACTCTGTTTTCTGTCCAACCCAAGAGTCACTGAATGCACAGTATGTGTTCAAACCTTTCGTACTTTATTTAGCATTCTGTGTAAGGAATATGTATACAATAGTTGCCTCACAGCCGGTTTGATCTCTGAAGATGAAGAGCCAGTGCCAATTTTTTTTTTTTGTTTTAGTAGAAAATTTCCCAGTCTGGGTTCTTTTCAGAAAGTAATCCTGAATAATTCAGTGCTTCTTCCTCCTTTTTTTTTTTTTCTCTCTCAGCTAATAGTGATCCTCCTTTTACCAGGTTGCTCCAATCACTTTTTGAATGTCTCAACCCCTTTTTCTCCCTTCTGATTGCTGCTTCTCTTTTTTCCACATTTCTGTCTTCCCTCAATATCCCACTTTTTTCTTTTTAACATTCATGCACTTCTCCTGATCTTTCCCTGGAGTGAAGGCCCTTGATCATGGCATGATCTCATACTTTAAGAAGTTATTTTCTGAAGAGTGAGTTTGCAAAAATATTACTGCACTGTGATTTCCAAGGCATCTTTATGTGTGTTGATCTTCAGATCAACAGGGCTTTTTTTAACAAATGAAAATATTTGTATTGCTTATGTTTAGAAACAGCACAGTAGGCCAGGTGATTGCAGGCATCAGTGTTTCTGGATTTTGTTTTGGTTTGGTTTTGTTTTTTGTTTAATTTAAGTTACTGATAGATTAAGTTTGCCAAGCATCCAGGCATACTAAGTGCCTGGAAGACTTAATGAAGACTTAAGTCTTTATTCTGTTTCTACAGTTGTCAGACTGCATCCTTGATCCTTGTATAAAAAACTCCTTTGAGGTCAAACATAATATAAAAATATAATTAAATGCAGAATTAGGGCTCATGTCATCTCAAAAGTGAGAGCCTTGTGCCGCCTTCTCACATGAGTAGCCCCTAGGGACATGAGGAACTTTTTTTTTTCAAAGACTGATTGGGGGAACCATTAAAAAATTAGCGTAACCATACTGTGCTTATGGGCATTTTCCCTGTCTCTATTGAGGGACGTACCTACAACAGCGTTTCTGCAAAGACCATGGCAAGACAAGTCACCAGCTGTCAGTGTTGGTTGCAAGACAAAGATTCTGCAAGAAGAGGAATGCACATTGCAAAATAGATTTGCATTCCTACATATCCCAGAAGATCCAGAGGCACATAAAGTCACACTTGGCTTAATGCTCTGCCTCTTTGAAGTAGAGAAAGCTTGTGAAAGAAGACCAAACAGATTTTTTTACACTTGAAATGTTTCTATTTCTTAAAGTGCCAATAAGAATGTATTGATAGTTGTATTGATATACAAGCAGAAGGGTAGTCCACCTTACCCTTTTCTAACTTTAATGTTTTTCCTGTGGTAAAAGGCATGTAAAAGGGTGTATGTTTCTGAAGCAATTCTTCTGTGTAGTCAGCAAATACTTGACTACTTTGGGAATGTTGTTCTTTGTAATTTCTTTTCAGATAAACCTGCTCACTAAACCACTGAAATCTGAAAAAATATCTTGCCACAGGTACTAACGTCTTGTTCATCCTTGCTGGAACATTTCCTGGATAAGCATTATATTCACATTATTCCTGTGATTCTGTGATTAGAAGTTAAAATGTTTTATGGCAATTATTTTCCTTTGGTCCTTGTCCCTTTTAGTCTCCTTCAGAAGTACTGCATGTATTTCTTTGAAATAGAAAGGGAATCTGCAAAAGATAAAAGAAAGATTCATGGCTAGAAATGTGATAAATCATCATATACCTCTCTATTTCACTGGATCTGTGGGCATTTAACTTGACTTGTTTCTACATCTGCAATAACATGGTCTCATTGAACTTTCTAGATCTTTTTTTTTTTATTAATTCTCGTGATGGATATATTTTTTGGGGGGGCTGTTTGCTTTGTCTTTGGATGTATTTGGACCTCAGAAAGAAATATTACATTATTCTATAAATTTGAAACTATTTAAATAAGAACAATTTTTGCACAGAAAAAAATGATGGTACTCTGTAATTCCTTTTTTAATGAAAGCTTATAGCTCTCATATGTTATCACATAAATGAAATGGCTTGTACACCCTGACAGTACATAGCTAGTGGTCCATTGCTGGTCATGGAAATAAAAAAACCTGACTCTAATTCTGTGATTACTTCCAGCCAGAATAACAACCCACTGTAACTTTATCTTGATAAAATGAAGTACAAATGTAGGTGAACTGTAGATATTCAGCTGTAACAAAATAGGAAGTTTGTAACACAGGTATCTCTACAAGGTCAGGGGAAAAATTATAAAACCACAAAACCTTAGATTTGCTGTTACTATTGTATAGTAGTATAATTTGTTATAACTCCTCTGCCACAGATCAAGAATGCTGAGCCAGTTTATTACAGATTCTTATTTAATAGCCTATTGGGAAGGAAGACAAGGAAAGGAAGTACTGAATTTTCCATATAAAATGGGTATTTTTCTGCTCACTCAGATATAAAGCCATTGCTGAGTAAAAAGAAATGCAGAAAGAACTGTGTTACTTCTCTATCAGTCCATGACAACATTTCGCCTATATATATGAGAGCTGGACCACTTGCTGCATCAATTTTGCTATTAGTCATCTTTAATTTTTCCAGATTCTGGAGAACATATGAGATTTCTCTTTAGGAGTACATTCAGAATTTAATTTTGGGGGCATTAACAGAATGCAGATTGGTAAAAATTTGTTTAACTTGGTGGCAATACCAGAAAATGGGCTAGGTTCTAAGTGCTGCAAATACGTTTTATGCATGACATACACTGAATTTTCCTTTCTCAACAGTTTTTAAAAATTAACTTATTCATCTTAACATTTCAGTCTCTTTTGGTAACTGAATGTGAAAGCAGTGAACAGATTAGTAGAATTAAGAAAAATGACATGGGTAAATACTAAATGATTAAGAAAGGCTTATGTGTCATTACAGAATTATTAAATTTACAATATCTCAGGACTAATCACCCAACAGAGAAACATGTTCAGATCATTACATTATGCTTTCTTATCTTAAAGTCCAGAAAGTGTCAGGAAGTGTTGTATGTAACTTCTGCATAATCTATACAAACTGGTTTTAAGCTATCATCTTTTAAAATCTGTAATTGTGTCAATACAAATGTGCCTGGATTTTTTAAGATACACAGGGGAGGATTTATGATTTAGGCTTGGATTCATCTATATCAAATACATTTGTTGATGATGCCCTTAACAGCTCAGTAATAATCTGAATGCTTCTGATATGGTTAGTAATGTACATGGGCCACAGGAGATACTTTGTTAAGGGAGTGTATGGGGTTGCTAGTGTGAGCATGAGAGGAACGTGAAGCCAAAGCTGTGCTCTAAAATAAATAGCTATTTTCTATAATTTGTAAATGCATGTATACATTTTGGCAGAGTTCCCCCGGCCCTTAAGCTCATTTCAAAGCAAAACCATACATTGGACCTAGAAGGACGTATGTGAGCAAGAGAGGGGAAAGGTGCTTGGAAATCAATTGCTGTGATTGTGAGTGTTTTGTCAGGGGTGGACAGTCATCTGATAAAGCTTAGCCTTACTCTGCCCTTCTGATTCCTACTTTGTTTCTTCATTTGTGTCTGTAATAGCTCACCTGCTTACCCCTTTTTCTTTTTATATTTAAAGAAAAAGCAAACCTTTGATTTTAATAAATCTGTGATTTTTTTTTCTTTAATCTAGGGTTATCCTTAGGTGTGTGTTGTATGTATTTTAAGATTATCTTTAGAATATTTGTCACAGAACAGCAAGGCAAAGGCAAATTCAGTTAGAAAGTGGTATGTAATAATCCATATGCTTTATGGTTTATAATAAATTACTAATAATAATATGTTAGAATTTATGGTTCTTCACAAAAAATAATATATGCTGGTGACTTGTTTTTTAATTTTTACTTTTAGGCCCTGCTTTATTTTTCACTTCACAGGTAGATTTTCATATTTGTTGAAAAGGATTACAAATATTTCCATCAGCACCTCATTAAACATTTCAAATCTGTTCATTTGGGGGGGGGAGTGTCTAAATATTTTGTTTCATTGTTTATCGCAGAATTTAAAAAAAATCTAACCTGTGCAGAATGAAGTTGAAGGTGTTTTCTGATCATCTCCCATTATATTTTCTTGTATTCAGTTATTTAATGTAGAGAATATGATTTTATTTTATAGTGAGACTAATTCAACAGCTTCAGGACCTAAAATATACATAAATTTCCATACAGCATATGTCAATGAGAACATGCAAATCTGACAAATAAAGACATGTGGTCAAATTTCCTTTGCAGTGCTAGCCCTGAAGGAGACTGGGTAATAGAGAAATTTAACAAATATGCAAATATGTTTAGAACTTAAACATTAGTTACAGTGAATAAACAGAGACTCTTCTCATAAAAAAATATGATTCCTTCTTGTAAATGTACCAGATGTTGAGTCATATAATGTAGGAGGTTTAAGATAAATTATTTAGATCATTTGTCTGTCATTATATTCCCTTATGCCATACAAGTTTGGAGGTAATAAATAAGACTGTTAGATGAAGATAGAGTTTTTCTGAGAAAAACAACTTCATACCATCTTTGTTTAAATAATTTAGGAAAACAGAACAAAATCAGGGGTGGGGCTTACAAATGCGTATTTATAGATCATGCAACTGGATGAAGAAGATGGCTGCTTCTTTCCAAGATGTCTTTTTTGATGGCATTTCAGATTAAAGGGATAGATCAATAGTTTCCATATCTCAGAGTAAAGATTGCTCAAAAATCCATTAGAAACAAAGCCTTGCCCTTCACTGAGAATGAAATCTCAGCCACACAGGGTGGTGGGACACCACAGGGACAAGAAAAAAGGCCTGAGTTTCTCCGATCCATGTCAGAAGGCTTAGTGAGTAATTGTTTTTAAGAAAATGGTCATAGCCTGGATGACAATTAGAAAAGAATGAGTCTATAAGGAAAAGTGGACGATGGGAGAAAGTGGGAGATGATTGTTAAAAGACATGACTTGTCATAGAACCCAATGATCACATAAAAGGTTATGACCATAATTGTTTATTAAATTTATTTTTTGTGATAAACTATAAAAGCTGCTCTCTAGTCATTCTTCCATATGCTACTTCAATGGGATGATTTCCCATATTTGGGGGCGGGAAGGAGGAAGGAGAACACAAATATGAATCTTTTTGTGTTTTACCAGGCATCTTACCAAATGGAAAATTCAGGATTGGTCTTTACTAACGCACCTATAATAATTACACAACAGAAAATGATAACAGTGGTATTTCAACAAGGAAAAGAAAAAAGAAAGGTTTAAATGACAAGGCAACTTTATAAGAAGATTGACCTAATATTCTAATAAACACTACTGCCCCGAGATAAAGATGAAAAAAGACACTTTAAAGAAGAGATCAGCTTTGGAAAGAAATAGAAAAAAAACCCAAACCAAACCATTCTGCAGTTTGCACTCAGACTTTTACAGTCTGTCTTCTAATTTACACAGTGTGAGTTAAAAGTTACAAGCATAAATAGGGCACAAAATATACCTTTTACAGAACATATCAAAGTTCTCAGGGAGCCAGATTTAAGGTTTATGTAAAGATACAAAGTAATCTATTTCTGAAATATTCCTTGCTCTCCTTCTTAAAGGCAAATAAAAAAGGCAAACGGCTATTCTGGAACTGAAAAAGGAGGTGCTCCATTTCCTGAGCAATACTGTCAGCTGAATGCAAAACTAATTGCAGAACATAATACAGCTGAATGTCAGAGCCACAAATGACACCAAGGGTTATATATTCCAAAATAATTTCAAATGGCAATGATGAAAAGTTAAAAAAATTAAAAAAAATTTATGAGGAAAATAAGGGGAATCCTGAAAACTTGGAATGATAAAAAGTTGATTGTTACATTCAGTTTTATTGTGAGCTTAGCATTGCTTAAAATAAGGTTATGGACAGTGAGGACCCACAGGAGCTGTTTGTCCTTCAATATTCCATTAAAAATTATGTGCACCACAGCCCAAAATGTACTTTCTGCCATTTCTTCCTGGTATAAATTTATCATCTTAAATGAATTTCTAGTATTCTTACAAAATTTAATGAAATTTAATGAAATTCTTATTGCATTTGAAATACATTTGTAATTCTCTTCCTTGGTATTTCAAACACTACCCTAAAGTCTATTGGGGTTGGGGCTTTCCAGGAGGTTATGTTGGTGTTGTTTGGAATGAACAACAATGGGTCTTGAATTTCCTTCTGCTAGCCCCAGTAAACTTCATATGAATATACTAGTCATATATTTCATATATAAATGTTATAGCTAAGTAGTACTAATTCATTTTTTTCTTAATGTTGGCAAGTTCCTCTAAGAAATATTATTTATATCTGATTTATTGATTACTTTCTTTGGGGTGTGTTCCTGAAGAACTCCAACCAGTGAGAAAAAAATCTATTAACAAATATAGAACTATTCACATTATTGAGAATTAGTTTTTTACTAAGTACTTATGCAATGAACAGCTTACAGGGTAAGGCCCAGTCTGCATGTCTGCATGAAAGGCTTTCTAGATAAATCTGGAATATAAAGTACTGAAAATGTTCATTCATGGAAAACGTGAAGCTGCTAATTAAGCTATGTGACTAAACACTGTACAAAGAGCCCTAAATTTGTCACTGAAAAATCCTTCATTCTCAACATGTAAAAAAAAAAAAAAAAAAAAAAAAAAAATTTACCAGACTCTGTAGATTTGTCAATTCTAAAAACATTACCATTTTACAGATAGATTGTATTTGTTTTAATTAACACCATGTTCTGATGACAACACTCCATGCTGCCCATATGCTCCATTTTGACAATAAATGAGACACTAATTCTTCCTCTTTGTAGTATTATGGCAGGTGTTACTCTTAGCATGCCTTCTTGTGCTGTCTTCAGGTTTTTGTTTTGCTGTGGTATTTTTTCTCTTTCTTTGCCTTCATTAAGATTTTTTTCAAATGTTTTATCAGAAAATTGTGATTTAAATACATAAATAGGGTGAGGGAGACATAAGGGAAAGGGAACAGGAAAAGGAAAAGGAAAGGGAAAGGGAAAGGGAAAAGGAAAGGGGGAAAGGAGGAAGACAAAAGGGATAAGGAGAAAATGGGAAGGTTAAGGGAATGGGAACAAGAAGGATAATGATGAGACAAGGCAAGCAAAAATTAATTCCTTAACCAAGGAATCACTGTTCTCCTTGTGAAGATAACAACCCCTGCATTCTGGCAAATACATCTAACAGTGTTTTCTTATGACAATAAATCATTATAAAAATAACCACTTAAACACATCAGAAGATGTATAGATTTGAAAACCTCCTTGACCATTGCATACTGCTCCTATATTTTCTTCCTAGTATCACTGGAAAAACTAATGATAATAAAAGTATTGTCAGAAATGTGGCTTAATTAAATTTTGAGGTTTTGTTGGCTTCCTTAAGTATAGAGACTCCTTGGTTTTGTTTGAGATGTGTCCTTCATAAAAAACGTAATTCTTATGGTTCTCAAATGTGAAAGCCTGCTTACTCAGAACTGAGGAAGACATGAACTTGGAAAAAGAAAAAAGATTTATAAAAAGATGACAATGAGGAATGGTCAGAAGATAATGGAAGGTCAATAATAAGTGATTCAGACACCGGATCACTTGTAAAGCTCATTAAAGACAAGGGGAATTTTTCCATTCATTTAAAGGAACTTTGGATGAGGTCCAGAGATAAAGAAAATGAAAAGGACTCTAGTGTCTAGGGAAGAAGAAGGATCATATTAAAAAACATTGAGCAGAAAATTATGAAACTTTTTATAAGAATAGAAAAAAAATTAGGAAAAAATATTGCAAGCAATACATGTACACTAACACTTTAAAAAAGTGTTACTAAGATCCGTAGTGCTTATTCCATCATTTCTTCTGTACCAGTACAAGCAATAATGATTACAGATTTAGTAACATAAACATATCTTAGCACTTTTATAGGTCACTTTTATAACCATGTTAACTAGAAAACAGCTCCTGATCTCAAAGTAAGACTGGAAATATTTATTTATTTATTTGTTTATTTTAAGTTCAGTAAGTATTAAAATCAAAGGAAAAAGAAAATGTTCTTGATATCTAGAAAGAAAAATCTTAAAGGAAAAGATGGAAAAAGAGAAACATAAAACACAATGAAGAGGAAACATTCTGAAAAACATGTTTTATTCAAAATAGGATACTTCTCTTGTTATGATGGGTTGTTCATTTGGATTTCTAGAATCCTGTACAATAATTTGGATGTTTAAAAGACAAAGAGGGGAAAACCCCCCACATTATGAATCTCTGTGTTTCACAGTGTTATTTTTAAAAATCACACATTTTAGACTTTTTTAATGAAAAAGTCACCTTTAGACCCAAGTTGCCCTATTTTGGTAGATTTATAAAAGACTGATTATGTAACTTTAAATTTGTATATAAAGGAATCCTACCTATCAGCCTATAGTGATATCTTGTGGAAGAATTAACTTTGCAGGAGGTAATGGCAATATGTCTGCCACCAAACACTGCCACACAACTCTGCAGTCCATAGGGACTTTAAAAGAAAGGAATGAAGGGTAATATTGAATTGCCCAAGAACCAGCAGGTCTGTTACACTTTGGCCCTAAGGTGTGATTTCACGTGTGATACCACAGTGCCAGGACAGCTCTGAGATGATTCAGGACACCCAAAAAAGGCTAACATCCCTGTAAAGACAGCGCTTGTGTGGCTTTTTTTCTTGTTTATTTTTTTTCCTTTCATGGGTTCTCCTGGGTGCTAGCTGTGGGCAGGATTGATCTGAAGGCCAAAATGACTCCTGCTGGCTGGTCAGGTGGGGCAGGTTTTGAGAGCAGCCACAGGGCTGTAACATGCTCTGGGACAAGCAGATGGAGCTGGGGTTCCTCAGGGCAGGCACCCACCCCACTGCTGGTGCAGAGAGGCTTCCCTGAATTTGGGCTAGCCAGCAAGCAAGAGCCATTTCTACTGGCAGCCTGGTTTTGTTATGCATAGTTATATAGCAGTAAATGTTAGACACTATAAAAGTAGGTAAATTTTAGTTGGTGACTGTGCAGATGAAGTTATCAAAGAAGCAGTAATGAACAGGCAAACGTATCTTACCCTGGACTGACCGGTAGTGTTCTGTTGGAAGGCATCACCAGAGTCACCCGTGCCCTTTGGAAACTGAGACAGTGTCTAGACTTCAGCACAGTAACAAGACAGTAATTCAAATGGCAAAATACGGAATGCTGCTCCTGTAATGCTGTTCAAATCAATTAAAAAATGTAGATCAATACCGTCAAATTAAATTGCTTAGGGATTATTTAAAGGCTTCTCTTTTCCCAGCAGTCACATGTTTAAGGACTGCCACAAATTGTTCCAAGCATTAGGAGTATCAACTAAGCAAAACAAATTTATTATTTGCAAATAAAAATGTGCTAAAATAACAGCTAAATGTAAGTAATATTAATTCATGCCTTGACAGCTGCATAGCTAAAAAATGAATAAAACTTGTTCCCCTGTTTCCTCCGGTCCCAACCTGCCCTCTACTTAGGCTATTCTGGAAAACTTGACTCTGCCTTGTGCATGTGGACAATCTGATTTTCTGAAGGACTCCAGTGAAGCTGAGATTTTTGCTTCTTTGTTATGCTGTCAGAAATGTTGGAAGGGGTTGCTGTAACCTAACATCTGACCTTTATTCTGACCCCTGCTTTTTTTTTTTATTTTTTTTTTTTTTATTTTGGGCTTTCCAACTGTTGTAGTCAAAATACTTGTATTATGGTTCCTTCTTTTTCCTTATTCTTGACAGAGTGCTTTCCCTATTTATCTGAGACTACACTTTTGCAGTGCTGTCAATTGTTATTATTCTCATTATCATAAATCTAGGGATTATGGAATATTTCATTTTCTGGTTTATGAAAGGGTGATACAAAGCTGTAAAACTTTACTCATCATGGCTACCATCTCAAATTAATTCATAAAAGTGCTACTACCTGTTTTTATTTTCAATTATTCTAACACTACTCGTGACCACATGCAAAATGGCTCTTCCTCTTTGACCTGGGACAGGGTGTGGGGAGAGGCAAATGCAGACTGGATACTAGGTCTCTAAGAGTTAGAGAGAAGCACTGCTGCAGGAGAGTATGTAAGAGGATGGGGAGGGATGATATTCAGAACATGAAGAATAGTAAACATTGCAGGTGGAATTCCTAAAGGAAGAAATGCTGGGATCTTTTTGCATGCATGTTTAAGATGGTACTTGACCTTTAAAAGATTTCATACATTTTTTTGATCCAGAAGTTTTCCTTAAAAGTAAAGAACAAACCAAAACAAAAACCTAAGGGAAAGTAAGGGTCTTGAAGTCATTATTTTAGAAAATCTCATGACTTTTGAATTATTTCAAGACTTACAGTACTACTTTAGCTTTCCCTTTTGGATCACCTGTGATTGATGCTAATAGCACTAATCCTGTTCTCTTAAGTTAAGCAGCATTTGTAGGAGACAGAGAAAAATGAATCAAATAAAATTGAATCAGAACTACTGCAAGAGTAGGGAACAGCTTTCAACAAAAGATAACTCTCGCAGTTACTATTTATGAACCAAGATTAGATAACATTCAATCTTGTGCCAGCATCTCAGCATTTCTGTTGACAGGTCCCTCACTCTGGTTCAGATTTCTAGGGGTATTACCTAGAGGAGGAAAAAATGCTCCTTCAGCTTCTCATGGGAATCTGTGAACCATATGTTGTACCCATTATCTGGTTACTATTTTTTGTTCAAGCGTCAACACACATCATGAATACATTAAATAGAATGTTATTCTTCTAACCCGGACCTCCTTGTACAATTAGCACAGAGACATGATTTTATTAATGTAATTACAATTGTAGTACTCTAAAATCTCCATTGTACATTTGTTCTGGTGTACAAAATACTTAATGTAAAACACTATCCCTTGGTATTCAGCCTTCCTGTTTCCTTCTAAATGCACGCCAGCATTCTCAGTATTTAAAAAAGACTTTATTCAAAAGATGCCTTTTGCAGTTGCATGCAACTTTATGTCTGTGAGTATCTCCCTCTTTCCTGTTCTGTGTAAAGGTTTTCATGCTAATGCCACTGCTCTTTCAATAGTTTTCCAAACTAAGAAAGAAGATATAGCATACATCCCAAGAGTTTTGAGTGGCTCCAGTTAGGGATGTAGGGCAGCTAAATATTTTACATAGTTATAAGCAAATGTTTCCTGTCATGAATGAAGGCAAGGTATTCTAAACTCAGGAAACATAATCCAAATCACAGAAATTCAGATCATGACACTAGGGATTAGTAATTATACGTACCATGCAAAAATATTGATGAACTTCTAAATTAGGAGACTAACCTGGTTACACTGAAAAAATGTTATGACAGAACTGCTGTGTAAATAAACCAAATGCAAACCAGACAGAAATCTCTCTCCTTTTACTGCAGCCTCCAGCCTGTGGAATCTGATGCAGTGAACTCTGATCTGACAGAGCTCCTTTTTTTTTTTTTCTTCCTTTTAACAAGCACTTTGTTTAAGTACAAAAGTAAAATTACTTGGGAAAACCATGCTTGTACTCTTTTTTCCTCCCATTTTCCTTTTTACAGTTCTTTCTTCATACTTTGTAAATGTCATTTGTCAATGCACTCATAAGACTCGGAGTGGATTGGATGCTATGAAGCAGCATCACCTTGTCAGAGCTGAAAGGGCTCCCTAGTCATAACATGTCTGATGGTTGGTAAATGTGAAACACCAACCTCACTCCAGTCTGTGGGCTGTTTCTTACACTACTGCTGTTCGGTCAGTCAACCTGCAGGAGTAATTAAGGGTGAGTACAACTGATGAAGGCTGTGAAAGCAACAGGAAACCATTTCACCAGGCTGATATTTTTCATTATTATTACTATTTTTATTATTTCTTTCCTCCCTGCTTTAAGAAAACAAGTTACTTCACTTCCCTGGCAGTGCTGGTAGTCAAACACAGTGCAGTAGAGGCAAACCAAATAGTAGGTCAGTCCCGTTAACCAGAGAAAAGCCTCTGGTCACCCACTATCACGTTTAATTAAGCAGTGTATCTTGGAGCTAGTTAGAAGGTTAAATGAGTGGAAATAAAGGGAATAAGTAAGTGCTGAAAAACAAGGAAACAGAAAGGAATGTAATCTTTTCAGAAGGTCAGAGGTAAGACGTGGCATGGTTAATTGTATAAGTGCACAGTCATAGGGGTTGGAGAGCCCTCAAATGGAGTGCAGAAGTTCCCCAACACTTCTGAAGTAGGACACAGCTATTGCAATATGGAGAATTAATTTTACAAAAACATAAATTATTCTGTATCAATACATTAGTGCACCAGTTGATTAGACTTGCTAGACGTTATTAGCTGGTGAAAGGACATTTCCTTTTATGTGCCTAGTGGACAGCTTCCTGGAGCTGTAACTAGCAGAGGAAGGCTACACTGAATTAAAAATATACCGATTTGCTAAAGCAGCAGCTAAGGGGACTGCAGGCTGTCCCTCACACAGACATAAACATCCTGTTTTTTTATTAAGAGTGTCTGGTATGTACATGCTCTCCTAAACCTGTGAGATGTTAGCAATTGTGGATTTCCACACACACCCACACTCACAGAATAACTATGTCTCCTCGTGTGCTTTAGTAAAAATACTATGAGGCAGAGGGCTATTGTTTGGGTTTGGCTTTGGTTTTGTTTTTTTTTTATATTGAGGGAGATTTTTGTTTGTTTTTGTTTCTGCTTCAGTGAATAAAAAAACCCCAAACCCTAAGCAATGGCTTCTTTGACTGGAATATGCCAATCATGCCTGCTTTTAACTAGTCTTGTGCTGCATGTTAAATCTTTTTTGTGCCTTTGCCACACAACAGGCATTGGTTCTAAAGCATAATCCTAGTGCATCATTTACTTAATCATCTAGATATATACATGTGCTAAGAAACCTGGCTGATATGCTCGCATGCCCATGTCATGACAAACAAACAAATAAAAAATCCCTAGCAAAGCTAAACCTACCTAAGGTAGAGCAATGAAAATAATCAGAGCCATTACTTGCAAATCAAACACCACCATACATTTCTTCCCCCGCCAGAAATATTAGGTATACCTGAGATGAGCTGGAACTAAAGAGATGAAAAAGTGAAAGGTATGGCTGACATAAAGTTTTCTCTACTTTAGCTGAAGTGATACCGGAAAAGATTTTGTCTGTGGAAGGAAAGGGAGCTATGGAGCTGCTGAGAGCATCTGGGGAAGGACAAAAGGAAGAATCAGGCTTCGGTCAGAGTCTTTGGGGGAATCTCTTCCCACTAGAGCTGAGTAAAGCAAGGCTGGGGTGTTGCAAAGAGGTCCAAGTTCACTTGCCTCCTGATGTCAGTGCCATTCAACCTTTTGCCATTCCCCATTCCATCTCAGCTACTTCCTGCATCCCTATACGCTCCCCAAGACATCCCTTCCCAAATGTATTCTATGCTTGGCTTCCAACAGCCCTTTCCCCCATCAGTATGGCTATGAACCTTCTCCTCCATGTCTTCCTGCTCTTCTAATAAAATTTAATTATGCTTGAATTGAAGGCACATCTGTATCTTCAGGTCATGAGCAGTTTAAAGCTACTTACTTTGAAAGCAGAGACTTTGCAAAAACAACTTGCACCTGCAAAAGTACCTTTAGCATGAGGCTCAGTCACACTTCTTTTTTGATTCTTTCCTCACAATCAAGAAATTAATTTAGTACAGGTAAATAACTGTAGCTGGTTCCTTCTCTAGAAAGAATAATGTTTCTAACATCACATAATAGCCAGATAAAGCGTAATTTCAGAGAGTCACATAATGGCTAATATGTATCCAATAGAGATCATGTCCTTAAACTACAAATTTTTGGCTGGCATCACAGCAACTATACTTTTTTTCATTCCATACACATTCTAATGTATAGATATTTAACAACTGACATACAGTCTAAAGTCAGGACAGGGACGTCTTTAGATATTGTTATATATGACATTATTAAAAGACTACTTGATAAATATATGTTTAGCCAGCTAGATACTAAAACTTTATTAATTTCTTTACACATCATTAGAAGAATATATAATTATTTAATAACTGGAGGCCAAGGAATACATTAACAAAGTAAGAATACATCAAATTTAGGTACTTTTTTATTTTTAGATTTCTGTGATTTAATGGTTATTAAAGGTGATAAACTTTGTTGTACAATCACAGTAGCAGAGATTATATTTTCTGCATTTTAACCATAATACTTCTGCTGTTATGAACTTTTGTCACATTAGTTTCTTGAAACTAGAGCAGAATAAAAAACCCTCACTGTGCTCAAATTGTCAAAATTATTGAGGTTATCCTTTCTTGGATAAGCTAATTGTTGAAATATGGCCTAGAAAAGAAATATCATTAGCCCCATTTTTAGACAAAGCTTTGAGGCACAGAGATGTGAAAAAAATTGTGAAAGAAAATCTGAATACCAACCTCCTGAACTTTTACTGTATTCAGATCTTTTCAGACACAGTTACATCAGTAACTTGGCAAAAAGACTGTTCTTCCCTGCAAATGGAAGAGTACACTTCCCTTGTCCTGCTTCTCCAGGTGATTCAGTTTTACCCCGAAGTTGTCACGTCTACCCACATAGAATCATAGAATGCTTTGGGTTGGAAGGGACCTTTAGAGGTCATCTAGTCCAACCCCCCTGCAGTGAGCAGAAACACCTCTAACTAGATCAGGTTGCTCAAAGCCCCATCCAACCTGGCCTTGAATGTTTCCAGGGATGCGGCCTCCACTACCTTTCTGGGCAACCCATTTCAGTGTTTCACCACCCTCATTGTAAAGAATTTCTTCCTTATTTCCAGTCTAAACCTACCATGTTTTAGTTCAAAACCATTGCCCCGTGTCCTGTCACAGCTGGCCCTACTAAAAATATTTTCCCCATCTTTCCTATAGGCTCCCTTTAGGTATAGTTTAGACTCAGCTTCTGTTAATCCCTGGCGTGTTTACCCAGTGAATGGCTAAAACTACTGGTAAAGAATGTTTATTTGGTTAAGTTCATGATGTGGACATTACTCCGGTGTTAACAGGATGGACATAAAACATTCTATGAAGGTTTCTAAAGAGCCTGCTGGAGAGATTAAGCCTTTTGATTACTATCGGCTGTATCACTGTAGGAGAATATGGTTAAATTATTTTTTTGACATGAATAGAAAACCTTTTTTTTCCTTTTTACAGAAAAGCTTTTAGAGCTTGTAGTGCATAAATTATCAGAGCTACTTTCAGCACATTTTAATTTGCTCATAATTTAAATATAACAATTAAAAAAAATGAAGCCTCTAACTGATCCTCTTGAGATTTTCATAAACCTATTAAATACACAAACTGTTTCTCAGATGAAGTTCTGACTTTCAAGTTTCTTCTTTTATCCTTCCTTTTTTTAACTATAGCTCTATCCTATAAGGAAAAAAAGACTCAAAATTCCTGCATTGTTTTTGAAGGTCATTTTAAAAGAGGCTAGATACTATTCATCCATGATAGTAAGAATACAGAGATACTGTTTAAAATGAACTTTTACATTTTTTCAAAAGAAATTTCACAGCCCAATATAAGGTAGATTTTCCTTTCTTTCCAAACATGAATGTCCCCCTCTTTCCCCCTTCCATACAGCTGGGGTTCAGAGCAAGAAGTGAAGGGATGAGAGAGAGGAGAACTACACTGGCCTGATACGCAGGACAGTCAATATTAAGTCCTGGATTAGTGACAGGTTTAAGTTTCAGTATTTCATGAGCCATCTGACTTTGACGGGATGCTTTATCATATTAGAAAGAGGAGTGTCTTCCTTTGCAATGAAAGATGGCAATCCTTCCTAGGTCTGGCAGGCTGGAAGATATTGGGTCATAAAATCATGACACTGGAAAGCAATCTTAGGCAAAATTTAGAGGCCTGCACTGCTTGTTGTTTATAACTTTTCCTTCCCTCTCACCCTGCAGAGTTCAATTCAAGGTTCAGTTTTGGTTTAGAACAAATAAAGAATAACTAGAAGATTCAAAGAGTTTTTAATGCTGTTCTGATGAAAAATACAGCAGCAGAAAATTAAAAACAATGAAAATATAGAGGGTTTATTCACATTTATGTTGCTTTATCTTTTCTCTTTGGAATAATGTTGACTTATCATGTATCTCAAGGTGCACATGAACAATCACAAACACACATGACTAAAAATTATATGCCTCCAGCCGCTAACAGTCAAAAAAAGTACCTCAAAAGAAATTCAGACTTGGAAGAACTGCAACTCAGACTCAAAAATCATTGAACAATATTTAAAAAATCTTAAGTTTTCACATATTATACTCAAAAGTTAAAAAGTGTCTTAAGAAGACAGGACAGGAAAGTAAATGTGGTAGCAAGAAAAGAGATGAGAGATGAACAGAAGCAGAGAACAGAGGGAAAAAAATATTCTTTTGCTTGTTAAGTGGAATGTGTTCTGGAAGCACCAGGAGATGTCAAATATGAAGCCTTTTTATTCTATTTCAGCAACACTTCTTTTCAGTTGACAAGCACGCTTGTGTGTACAGGACATTTTCTTTATTAAAACTGAAGATGACCAGATGGGAACACTAACAACTTAAATTTTTAAGTAAACATCCAGATTGAAAAAATGCATAGGATACTTCATGGCAAAGGATACTTTATTAAAATATGAAACACTCATGAAAACATGGGCTTTAAGGAAAGTGTTTTCTCAGCCACAGCAGCTATACGATATTGAAACTTCAGCATGATAAAAAAAATTTAAAAATAAATATATATTATGATAAGTAAAAATAAAAAGTAAGTTCATTCTTGCAATGCTTATTACTTATGTGATTGATTTTTACATATAATCTAAAAATACCAGGTATAAGAAATATGAATTTGTATATATACTCCAAAAGACAAATTTAAAAGATTAAACATTTTGCTATTATGTTGTATATGTTTGAGTGTGCACTCATATGGACACATTTATGTATGTGTAAAAATATTAAAAACTATTACATTTATAAAATGCAATAAATAATAATGTATGTGAACAGGTTTAGATATTAATTCTCAGTCAGAATGATAAACAGATAGGCTCAATATATTTGAAAATGTAATAAACCAAGTTCTATTCTTGCTAATGGTGATACACATTAATTTAGATAAATCTGAAAAGAATTTCACCCCACTAATATATCTTTAAAAACTAATCAAGTAAATCTCTTTAATAACGTTAAACCTCATTTGGAAAGTTCACAATCCATACTTAGCTGTTTCTTTGAAACTGGTTCTTAAAAATGTAGCTTCAGAACAGATTACAGTTCAGATCATACATATGCACGGAATAACTGGTTTGTCCAAATATGCTGCTTTTAGACATTACTCACAAATGAACATTAAAATCCACATGAATTAAGTATTTGTTTTGATATGAGCACTATTAAATAGTAGCCTGATCTTTAAGAAAAATTGTATCAATACCAAAATTAAAGAACAGGTTTTAAGATTCAGTCACTAATCTTTATAAAAGAGCAGAAAGAAAGCAAAACAAAATGAAATCCCTTGTAGTCACATTCTGTCATTCTTTTTCAGCTATTCTTCTGGGTTTCTTTCCCTTACATTTAATTTTATTTCATTATATGTAGCAAGACTAATTTTTCAAGAAACCATTTTGATTCTGCTCATTTATTTTGCCCCACTTTGACCATTAACTTTTTTACCCTGCAGTATTTTGTAACAGAATTAATTTTAATTTAATTTGTTTTATTAAGCTCAGGTTTTTCAATGTTTTAAATGTAAGAGAGATTAAGTAGTGTTATTCCATCTTGTAAGGTCCAGAGGACCTGAAGAACACTTAGATTTTACTAGTGATATGTGAAAAACATATATTTTTTGTATGAAATAATATGAATTGATCTGTTGCATTAATTTTTTTTTCTAACCACATTTATTTTATAAAATGTTACAATGAGTGTAATTTTCACATTTGCTCCATAGAAAGCAATTGCAAGAATTTTCAGGGAAAAACCCCACTTCTTTCACCTGAAAATTCTCATAACCAGAATATCAGACAACAAATGAAGTTCTTAAACAACACATGGGGGGTTTTGGGGTGTTTTGTTTGCCTGTTTGTTTGTTTTGAGGGGTTTTTTTTAGTTGGTAAATTATGTGAACAATGGTATAGAGACAAAGAGAGAATGTATTAGTCCTACACTCCTGTTTTATTTGGATTATGTGTCCTTTGTTTTGTTTTTTTTATGTTGGTTATGATGGGTTGTACATTACCATCTCAATTTATGACCATCTTCATCCTTCTAGGAAGATCAGAGGAAGGGAAAAGGAGAGATCTCATTTTTCTTCACCACCTTCTCTGCAGATTGGCTCAGTATCTAATAAAGAGGAGCTTATCTTTGCAACTGGTGGCTGCTGGCAAAAGACCCTAAGTAAGCTTTTACAACAGCCACCCAAAAAAAAAAAAAAAAAAAAGAAAAAAAATCCAAAACACCAACCCAAACAATTTGGGCAATTAGATCATAGGAAGAACAAAAAGGAAGACTGGGACTGACAACAACTCTGGCTATCTGCCTGCTATATGTCTAATAAAAAGAAGGTGTCAAAAGTTTTAATGCAGAATAAAAGTATGATTTAATAAGCATAACAGAGACTTAGAGAAATTATTCAAAAGAAAGTGATTTGATATTAAATGGTGTGAGCTATTTGGGAAGGATAGTGTTAAAAAAGAGAGGTTATTCCTTTGTATATCAAGGCTGTGACTGTTCCCTCTGAAGTCCAATATGCAGAGGAAGTTAGAACTGAAGAAATTCTGGCTAATACCAGAAAGAAAGTACTAAGACAGATGGCAATATTCTGGGGATCTACCATAAACCTTGAAACTGGAATCAGCTGAACAAGGCTCACTGGTGAGTTCCAGCACAGGATGATAGTGTTAACCAAGAAGCAGAATCTGCAGTATTTGTAACTACAGAAACAACCTTAGGGTAAATATTATTCTGTGCCCTATATTGTTACATTGCTTAATGAACCATATGAATGGTGTTAGACAAATATGGAGTAAGACATTGTATGCATCTTGTGAATTTATAAATATGGTGTATATTAAAATATTAAGTAATTCATCTAAAGAATTGCTTCCTTCAAGGCAACAGACCCCTGTATTGAGATGATTGTGTTTTATTTACCAAATTTACTGGATAGGGATTTTCTTAGTCTGCATACTAAAGCACACAACTCATATTCCTCTGACAAGCAGTCTCAGATAGTTCAAAAAGCTTAAAACTGCCTGACTCGTTCTCCTCTTGTTAAAGGAGATTTAACTATGGAGGCATCTGCTGAAAAACAAAATAGAACAGGACACATGCTATCTGGCAAGTTCTTGTTACTCATCAGTAATGGCTTTTTGATATAAAAGCCATAGAAACCAATCTAGGTGTGGTTGTCACCAATCAGTTGGAAGGAGCTAGTTAAGGAGGTGAAGATGAGGGGCAAGACCCTTGGACAGGGTTAAAAACATAACAGTAAACCAAAACCAGGCATCTTCAAGGAATATCCAGAGAACATATGTGGAAATAATAATCTGAAAATATTCAGGATGTGGGACAACTGGTCATACTATTGAAATGGAACCGGACATTACAGTATGTCACAAAGCCGAGCAGGTATCAAGAAGGTGATGCTATAACAAAAAAGGCAGAAGTCATACTCATCCATCTGTTTTACTACACAAGTTTGTAAGATCTTGGTCACTGGGGAAAATACTGCTTTCAGCTTTGGGAATCCCAGGCTGGGAGAGAAGCAGGTGACTTAAAGAGAGTACTGAGAAGAGGAGTAAGAAGGAACACATTCTAAGAAAGAGTGACATGGGTAGAAAGGGAAAAAAACAGACAACAGCTACTTGATCTAGAAAAGAATAGACTGAAGAGGGTAAGAAAAAGGCAACATAACAGTTTTCAGATACATAACAAGCTCCTGCAAAGAAGGGTGTCATCTTTGACCTTCCTGAATGGCCCTCCTTAAATGTGTGGTTCCATGTCTGTGATGAATAGAATGAGAGGACTTGGGATTAAACTGCAACAAAGCTCATTCAGGTTAGATTAAAAAAAGTCTTCACAGCAGTAAAACACTGGTATGGATTTCCTGGAAATGTCATGACTACGTCAGAAGAATATATCTGAAATGACACAGAAATATTTGGTCTTAGTGGGTACAGGGGGTGGACAATGTTACTACTGAAGCTATTCTCAAATTTATATTTTTGTGATTTTCTGGATTGACAGAGGTTCCAAATGGAATAAAACTAACTTTTATAAACAGCAAATATTAACAGATATAAGAGATAAGCAAAAAATACCCACAAATATCACTGAAAAAAATTCTGTAGTGTCATTTTCCAAATGATTGTGTCACCATTATGGGTCTACATGCTGCATGTATAGAGTCCGTATAGCTTAGCTGAATCAAAAGCCAAACAGGAAATAATAGAAATTTGGAGATATGCAACTAATTAATGTTTGGATTATGGAATAACATAATGGACTATTGAGCCAGAGTCTCATCCACAATAATGTAAATCATACCTGTACCAAAAGGAGATTATGCTGCTCAACGTTATTGAGTCACATGGCCCTCTGCAGTTTGCCACAACAGGTTTCAAGATGAAAATGCTCTTTGGAAGCTTTTCTAGCATCTATACATCCCACCCTGGACCAACATGTTCACTGTGGCTGAATCTTCATTTCGCTACAGGGGAAAATGTAATTTGTTATCGCTATGTGCAGTCACTGTTTCCTTGCATCAGTGAACAAGAGAGCAGTCAGGGAAGAAAATGTGACTTCAAAAACAATAAGGTGTTTGAAGTGCCCTGACTTCTATTGCTTGTTGTGATGATGTGTTCCCTTGGGAATGAACAAAAGTAATAGTTCCTCCCCTGCACCTCTGATCTGCTTGATACAAGGAACACTGATTTGCTATCCAGGAGCTATGAATCATCTCCCAGTTCTGTTGATGAGTTAGTATTCACCTCAGGGGGAGGTAACATGCCACAGATGTGTTAACATACACCAGAAGCTTATGACCTGTCCATTCAGACAGCACTACCCCATCCCTTTCCCAAACCCTACTTCTGAAATATTCCCTGTGCAGCAGCCAGGGGGTTGGTTCCATCAGCTGTGGAAGTGATGACTTTTCCACCGGGAGAATGGTTTGGTTTTGCTCCTTTCTGACACAGTTAAGCTTCTTGAAAGCAGCCAATATCGCTTTGTGTGTTTAAAAGGTACCCACTGAGCTTCTAACAGACCGTTGTGGTTTAGCTCCAGCCAGCAACTGAGCACCACACAGCTGCTTGCTCACACAACCCCCCCCCTCCCCACCACTGTAAAGGTAAAAGTAAGAAAACTCGTGGGTTGAGATAAGAACAATTTAATAATGCAAATACAATAATAATATTTTTTTAAAAAATAAATTGTAAGTAAATTAAAACAACAAGGGAGGGAGAGAGAAACAAAACCCAGGAAAAACAAGCGATGCAACTGCTCACCACCTGGTGACCGGTGCCTAGCCAGTCCCTGAGCAACAATCACTGCCTGCCAGACAACTCCCCCAGTTTATATACTGAGCATAATGTCATACGGTATGGGATATCACTTGGGCCAGTTGGGGTCAGCTGTCCTGGCTGTGCCCCCTCCTAGCTTCTTGTGCACCTGGGAGAGCAGGAGAAGCTGAAAAAGTCCTTGAGTGGTCTAAGCACTGCTTAGCAACAACTAAACCATCCATGTGTCATCAACATTATTCTCATGCTAAATCCAAACCACAGCACTGTGCCAGCTAGTGGGAAGAAAATTAACTCTATCTCAGCCGAAACCAAGACACTGAACAGTCAAGGTCTGCTGTTAGTATTTGCAACAGGTAACAGGTCCTTGCTTTGGCCTGCCACTTAAAGAAAGGAGAAAGAAAGCAGGTGACATTGAAAAAGGATGCTTGCTCGTGCAGAAAGAGCTGGCGCTTTTAAATGGGAAGAGATGGACTGTTGCTAGAGGGGAAATCTGTAAAGGGGTCCTGAACCTGCATCCAGCTACTGCAACTGGTAACATGGGACCATCCTGCTCCAGAGGAGCTTTGCTGAAAATATAAAGGAAAAATGATTGTTTAGGGACAGGATTTTATGGGTATATGGTATATTTAGCTGCCTAATGGTTAACTGTTAAAAGTGTTACCTAACAGTGTTAGCTGTTACCACTGTTGTTTATGTTATGTCATACGCCTCTGACCATCTCATCCTTATTTAGCATTGGTATGCAGTCTTGTGAAACACCAAATATGTGAAGCAAAACAGCTGGAACATTGTATCTGTTGTCTTTAAATTCAGAAATGTTCTAATAATTTTCTAATTAAGTCTTACTAAATCGAGGAATAAGTGAGAAGAGCAGGGGCTTAATGACATTTTCCATATAATACTCAAGTCCTTGCTTAATACTTTGGTTTGTTCTAACTTTTCCTTTATCCCTGCTGTCACCAACATACATTTCAAAAGCTTGCATGGAATTTGTTCTTTTTGTTTCCATGGCAGCAGTAAGACTGATCCCTCAGATATGGAAATTTCCATTTATTCTGAAAATTGTTTCCTGGCAAAATTGTCTTGGATCAGAATCTTGCAATTGAATATACAGTGATTTTATCTTCCCTTACATCGTGTATAGATTTCTATTTATCTGTAGTCAAGGACAGAGACATTTGGCCTGCTTCCTTGGCTATCAATTGTATGAGCTGATGCTTTCGTTGTGCTTCAATTTCTATCTTGAATTAAGAGTTAACTATTTTGCTGGCCTTTGGACTAGTATAACCACATTTTTGGCTGTGCAGCTTGTGGCATTTCTGTTTCCAGCAAAATGAATGCAAATTTTGTTACTTCAACAGAGGAAATCAAGAGCACATCTGCTATTTAGCGCATTTGATCATTTTAGTTGAATGATGATAGACTTTGCAGAGAATTATTTATCTGGTTTTGTGGATTCATCTTCCAATCAGTTATTCAAAAAGTTACAGATTATATTTTTCTTGTATTTATGTTGGGCCCCATTTTATTTTACAAAGCTCTTAATTAATCTTGCAAATCAATAGGGAAAAAAATCCCTTTGCATTGCTTGCTAAGCCATCTATTTTATTTGTAATTCCTTCTTACCCTTGATTAAAATTGAAATCAGGTAGAGGTGCCTGCAAGCATGAGGGAAATCAAGCTCAGACACCTGAGCAGAAGTGAAATTGGGCCAGGAATATATGCTTTTAGGTTAGCAGCTGCGGTGAGATAAACAACAGAGGTGGGGCTGAAGAAAGAGAAGTTCTGTGATGATGTCCTCAGCATCTCCCATGGTCAGCAGCTCCAGTTTTTTTTTGTTCACTCTGTAACCTTTCAACCTCTGCCACAGTAATAGGTTAAGCTATGAAATGCCACTCATTTACATGGGGGTGAAATATTCAAATGACTTGCTAAAGGAGCTTAAAGCACTATAATTAACCCATCACAAAATATAATATACCACAAATGCTTTTTAAAGTTTAAGCTACTAATGATGCTCAGCATGCATTAACATTTTCCCCATTTTTTATGTGTCATACATCAGTGGTTAGATAAACACTCTGATTACCATCAGTTTTATGTCACTTTGAGAGTCCAAGTTGATAACTGCCATTAATCACAATCTCAGCGGCACAGCACTTTGAGCATCTCTACCACAGAGCTCTGACAGCAGTGACCAATAAGGGACCTAACATGTTCTGATGAATACTAAACAAGGTGCTTCATTGCTTTACACCCCCATACCACAGAGAACCTCCAGGAACCATGAATATTAGGGAGGCTGTTTGTATGCTTTGTACTCAGGATAATTTTTTTACCTTGGGAGCTAAAATACAGACTTATAGTGATTAAACTGAGAGTGGCTTTGTTCATGCTCATTTCTATTGTATCAACTATGATAAAAGCCCTCTGGCCTGCGAGGCCATGTATTTTCTAACTGAGAGTCAGAGAGAGATAAGCTGTTGCAGGAAAAGGAAGCTATGCGCTTACAAATAAGAAAAATACCAGTACTGGGAATATCACTATCAGGAATTGTTCATAACAGAATTTTGGTCCTGATGCAGAAATTTTTGCAATATTCTCAGTTTGACAGTGAAACAACAACTAAACATAAAGCTTCTGAACAAAAGACAAAATTAGGCATGAATTATTTCAAGCCTCATGATTTTGACAGCTTGTCCATGATTCTTTTTTTTTGAGGGGGGGAGGAACTATTTATGCTTCTTTGGACATTGAGATGATGTTACTGACTCTACAGACTACATATACAGATGTTCTGAGCTATCAGATCTGCCATGGTTTATCTGTAAGAAAACGTGAGTTCATTCACATGCATTTTGGTGACTATCTGAATGTCTATATACATGCTGTATTTCCCTTAACATACGTCAAATCCATTATGTATTTAAAAGACATTTTTTCTTGTTCTCTAGCCACTTCTTCAACAGTTCAGATGGACCCATTAATAGGTCACTGAGGAAGTTACAAACCGAAGCAGTTAGACTGATGTTTCTCTGTAAATCAGTTATACCAACATCATTCAATAGGAAAAAGCCAATCATTATTAATGTAATTGAAAACAATTTGGGGAAGGAAGATGAAGTAAAATATTGAACTTTATTATAACTTTATAAGTGCCATGTTAAAGAGATTCCGTATGTGATGTATGCAAAAAATTATTCTACTTAATGATAAAACTTTTTATTTTACAGACATAAACTATCATTCCTGAGTTTTAACATTACTGTTCATGTAAGATTAATGTTGCTGCATGCAAAATGAGCACTAAACACAAAACATATAAGACAAGCTTGCAGATTTCAGAGCCTTATGGAATAAATTTATGGGATGTATAAAAAGGCTGAAGAAGTAAGTGAAATTGAAATTTGTTGTCCTTGAAGGTGTTTAAAATTGGGATATATGTCATTATGAATAGAAACTGACTTAGCCTATATTCAGTCTTCTAATTTTTAGACAGGATATTCATTTTTAAATTTTTAATATGTACAGCCATTCTTCTCCAATTTATGTGACTGACCTTCTTCATAGTTCATTAATGTAGAACTTTTTATTGTCTTTTGAACTGACCACACTTTTGCCCTAACATAAAACGATAACAATTTTCATGGCCTATGGTACTAAGGAGGTCAGACTAGATTAGCTAGAGGTCTCTTTTGGCCTTAAAAACCTTTTTTTGCTGAAAATGTCATAACAATCCTGTCTGACTTCATGTTATTAAATTAAATTATATGCCTATTGAAAGCTGTTTCTTAAAAAATACAAATAAATAAAAAATACTCTATTTAAACATATGAGGCAAATTTTGAGTACTTTATCTTATTCTTTTTTGACTATGTTTTTACCCGCTCTTCACAGTGACTGTATTTCTTACAGGCATATGCTCAGGGATACATTTCATGTGTGAATCATCTCCCCAGGCAAAGACAAGTATGTACTTTCTTTACTGAAGTAGTTTCTTAATAAACATTTGTATTTATTTATTTATTTTATTTTTAATTTTGATCCATAAAATCATAGAATCATTTAGGTTGGAAAAGACCTTTAAATTCATCAAGTCCAACTGTTAATAAACCCTGTCATTCCACCACTAAAGCCTGTCCCAAAGCACCTTGTCTACCTGTCTTATAAATACCTCCAGGAATGGGGACTCAACAACTTCCCTGGGCAGCCTGTTCCAGCCTCCCTAATATTCGTGGTTCTTTGAGGTTCTCAGTGGTATGGGGGTATAAAGCAATGAAGCACATAATTTTGTATTCATTTGGAGCTTTTGTTTTTTTTGTAATACAGTGTTTTGTTTCAAGTTCATACGTAGCTATGCATTTGTTTACTCAGAAGGATAAGGTTAGAAAAAAAAACCACAGAAATGCCTCTCATCTGAGTAGAATTGGTAAAAATCATAACAAACTCCTAGGAAAATTTGTGTATCAGTAAGTTTCATCTCCTTCATAAGATGACTTTTTCCTCCTTGAATAAAAGGAGGTCATGCTGATCATGACCTGGAGGGAGAGATTGTCACTGTTCTGGGTCCCAGATGTGTAGTTTTGCTGGCGATAAAGGCAAGGCCATAACTTCAGTTCCCAAAAGACTACACAGTAGCACTCACTTTTTAGAGCCTGTCCTCTCCTTCCATCTTACCTTGCTCAGATTTTTTTTATTCATGAGCAGATCTCATGCAAACTCTGGGTCACTCTTGAAGTAAATCATGTGGCTACACATTGCAGAAGGCTGGCAGGCTTACAAGGCACATCCTTAGGTCTCCTGAAGGTTACATGTAAATTTTAAAAAATATATCAATATTTGATCCTTGTGAGGAGCCTAGTTATAGGATATACAGGATCCTATTACAACATAAGAGCATGGAAGAGGATGGACGTTTATTTGGGGGGCTAAAATGATTTTTAACATACTTTTCTTTTAAAGGGAGGTGGTAGGATCTGCTAATCAGTCAGATCAAACACTACGAAGAGGATCAGGAAAGGAGAACAGATGTTTGCCTTTTTCTGCTCACTGGATAGATGACCCAGCAGTGCCATTCTGCTTCATTTCCTTGTCCTGGAACAAATCCCAGTTATGCCAGATGCAGATAATTAGGTGGATACATGTAAAATATGCATTATATCATATCTTATATGCATATATAACTTTCATACAATATGAAAGGCAGACAATTGGCTAGTTTAATTGTGGATATGCTCATTCTGCAGCTGAAATCTCTGTGTACAACAAACTTACTTCTTGAGCTGTGAATTTAGGTGATCCTACAACTGAAGACAGTGACAAAGGTATAGATACTGAATTAGAAATGATTAGCTCATTTTCTGTCTCTTTCCACTACACTACAAAGTATGTTCTTGAAAAGTAAAGATACATTAAATAAAAAGTATTTTAGCTATGCATTCACTCCTGTTTTCCCCTGCATTCAAAACATTATTAAGTTCTCAATTTTAATTTTGCAGTATTCTTAATCATAAGGCAGAAAATATGGTATTAAAGTCTAGATAAATATAAGAGTATTGCTCTATTTGTACTGCCTTTGGTCTAGAGTGCCTCCTGCTTACATTTTTCCAGAAATTTCCCTTTACAAATTAGAGCTGGAGAATTCTTACATTTTTTTTAAAATTAAAGTTCAGACTCTCATAAATATAGTGTTTAAAGTACTGAGTGGGAAAAAACAAAACAAAATTCACCAATGCCCTCCAAAGAACAAAAACCTATTAGATATTGAAACTTTAATTCAGTGTAAATATATAGTCATTTTTTCCTGAAGGTCTCAACAAAATATAGGCTAAGGAACAATGAGATTGTCTCACACAGAATCATAAGAAACATACCACTTCGAAATTTTGCCAAAACATAAAGACTTTTGGAGAGCTTTGTGCTCGCATTTATTTTGACAGTTTTTGAAATATCATATTATTGTGACTGTGACAGTATTGCTATGTGGTTATGCTCTTTATTTGTTTTTATGATGTTTATTATAAGTACTAAACATTTTAATTTTAGTTTGTCTACATTCAAATACCTCTAGGTGTCTCATGTAAGACTATTTGTTACCTTGATAAAGACATGCAATCACCCCTGAGTCCATTATGTTACGTGAGGTAATTAAGCACAAATATTTGACACCATTTTTATTTCAATCCAAATCACTTTATATGTCTGAATTACCAGTCCCCCAAAGTAAAAAATATCCTCAGGCCATCATTCCCATTCTGCCTGACCTGGGTGCTGTAGGATTTACTGAAATCCCTTATTAACAAATTCTTGGATTATATACCTGTGCCTCAGGTATTTCTGTTCTATCCAGTTTTCTGCACCTGTGAGTGCACTCTCAGGAAAAGAATCCAAGTTCAAATGTGTCTTATGATGTTTCAGTTTGCATTATTTGTCTGAAACAGTTAAGTATTTCACAAAGATCAAATTAAAAGGTGACATTTTCCAGCTTTTTCACTGTGCTAAAGATTGCTTGAGTGTATCTTTGCCAAAGCAGAGGGTTTGTCTCACAGGTTTTAAATAGTATGAGCATTTTGGTTCTAAATATTACTATCAGTTCACGTTGGTTTGCTTGGAAAGATAAGTTTTCAGTGTGTGATAGGGTTTTCTAGGTGGACACAATCACTGCCTCTGTGGCACTCCAAAGTGCCATTTGGTTTTATTTGGCTTTGTCAGTGCTGTGCGTTCAGCTGTCTACTACACCTGCATTGATAAGAAAAACCTGAAATTAAACTTTCTGTGGAAACCATCAGAATTTAAGATTGCGTACATGAACTCTTGGAAATGCTATCTACCAAGTGATACATGCCTTACACTTCAGCTGCGCTTTCTTAGCTACCATTCTTAATATCCAGGATCCTCTGCAGCATAACTTCTGGTTTTTTTCCATCAAAGGACGTTCCTGTATGGTCATTTTTCCCTAACACTAGTAACTTGTGTCTCACACTTGGTATGGTCTTTCACCTTTGAAATAACACATGCTGCAAAGGAATTGAAAAGATCAGGTTTTTGTGTTTCAGCTGCTGCCAACCAACTGCTCATTTTTGATTTTGTAGAGTGTGGCAGATAGATAAAAAAGATTATATGTTTTAATTTTTTCCCCTTGGGGTAGTCACCATCTGGTAAAAACTAATAGAAACACTGCTGTTTAAAGTAGTAGAATACTAGTTTTACTTGAGCTTATTTTAAGGTCCAATGTCTGTTAACACCTGATAGGGCTGTAGCAAGCTGTCAAGAATTAAGAAAAAATCACTAACTCCTTAATTTGCCCTATATTTCTTTTATATAGAAAAATATAATCATCTAATATATTCATCTAATATTAAATGAATGAACCTTAATAGATAGATTTCGTTTTGATGCACTCTCAGGTTTCCCTCATTTCTGGATGTCTAAGGTGTAAATTGTAATCTATGTTACTAATAATACACCAACAGAAAGGATAACATGCAAACAAAAGATTAGACTATGTCTTTCACTATAGAAATACGGTATATGGCAGCAACATACATTTATATACACACTTTCTATATATATGTATAGAACAACAGGCAATGAATTTCAGATGCCACATTTTCAGAAGGTAAAGATAAAAATCAGTGACATTTATGCATTTTCACCTCTTCACATTCACAGTCAATATTATTGCATGTATCTTGCAAGCTGAACAAAATTATTCATTGTGTCTGAAGGACACTATGAGCTATTATTCCTCTACATATACATTTCTCCACACAAGTTATCTGTGGAAAAAAATCAAATAACTTTCCTCTAACAAATGCAAAGGAGAAAGCCTACTATATCAGCTTAGTCAAGTGACAATAAGTTAAAACACATTCTTACTTTACTGAGGGATAATATTATCGCTATAGTGCTTTCAGTCAGAGTAAGTTTATTCATCCTGTGTATCCTGGAGCATTAGTTGTGAACATCACACTAACACTTCTGGCATTTGAGCTTTTACAACTTATGTTCAAATCTGTTGCAAGTTTGGCAACCAATACCAGCAAACTTTCTTGAATATCCTTCTATTCTGGGCAGTTAACCCTTAAATCACAAGTGATTGATTCTGAGCAATATATAATTCAATTAAATACAAATACAAATGTAGAGGTTAAAGTAGGCATAGATGTAAAGCCTTACTTTTTAAAGTCTTGTCCCATCACATACCTGTAACATGTCAACATGACTTATATTTGTCATCCTGATGCTACTTGGTCTTGTTGTCATTCAATTCACGTGAGATATCACCTCTGGAAATAAAGGCCAATATGTTTCTCTTGCACTGGTAATGAACATGTACTTACAACCCCTGCAAACTGATATTAACACAAACACTTCACTGTATTCATTCTTCCAAAAGAAGTCTACTGCAAAACGCCAAAATTTACTCTCCCCTTTTATGAAACACTGAGAGATATACACAGTGGCCATGTTAAAGCAACCATATGAAGTGAAGTTTATTCTCCAACCCAGAAACAAAGATAATTGAGCAAAGGTGCATTCACAAAAGACTGACAGGAAAGACTGCAGTGTGAGAGACCCATTTCTTATTTTAAACTTTTCACCCCTGTGGCATCTTGCTTCAGCTGACTAAATAATGTTTTGATTTGACAATGTTTTCTAAGTTACTGTAATTATCTGACTTTAAAGGCTTTTGGAAAACACAGTTTGTAGGTATTAAGTCCATCATAGCTGATGAAAGGAAATGGCAGAGGCCAGAGAAAAGTAGTATACACACACACACCCACACACACCCATGACTATGTTCAGCGCAGTGCAGAGTAACAGCAAGAGCTGTCACTGTGGGGCCAAGGCATAACTTTCCAACTTGCTCCCTCTCCATTAAAAAAAAAAACAACAACCAAACAAAAACTCAAAAAACACTCATAGAGAGCAAGGGAACAGGATGGAGAAATGGCTTCCCAGCAGTCACAGAAGGGAAAGTCAAAACAGGTATGGGAGCGCAGGTCTGCCAGGCCCTGGGGTTAACATTGCCACTGCAGGAGAAACTGTCGTCTCTGCAAGACAGACGGTGTAATGTTGATTGAATATCCACTCTGTGGAACACCTACATTTTATAGTGTGCCATGACAGGTTTTTTTCACCTGGCTTTTATCAGGAAAGCTTGATTTTGAAGCCTTTGTTCCCTTTATTATTTGCTTTTTGATTAAACACCACCCATTGTTATGTATTCTGAGAAATGGTGGCCCTGCAGCAGTTGTAAATCGATAGCTAGATGTGGAGGAATAGAAAGAGGAAAGAAAAAAGAAAAAAAGGAGAAAAGTTGCTTACAGTTAAGTGAGAAAGAAAGTTAATAAAAATAGGTCAGGCAATTTCAGCCCTTTCTCATATGAAACAAATGGGCTAATCCTAAGTAGGAGTCACACATCAGGATCTTCAGTGTATCTGGGGCTCATCAGGAAGTGGCATGTAAGTAGCAATATAAAAATCCTTTTCACTGATATCAGGAAGAGTTTGCAGGATCGTGGATTATCCTGCAAAGAATTTGTATTACATCTCGCTTTTTACCTAGGATTGAATAAATATTGCAGAAATTAAACTGATATGTTATCCAGGACATGTACTCAGTGACAATTAAGGTGAAGAAATATATATGAAGATATCAGAAAATTTGTTAAAAATCTGTAAAATCTAAATAGATGAAAAAAAGAAAACAGAAAGTGCGGGCTTTTTTCACCTCAAAGGAAAATTGCTTTAGTTGCATAGTTCCTAGAAACAGATCCTTTTATTATATTATGAAACAATGTCCAAAATAACTCACTTAAAAAGTCTACAAATTGAAATCCTACTGAAACTCCTACTTAACTGTCTGCTGTAATTAAACTCATCATGAAATCATTAAAAAAAGAAAAAAAAAGGAAAGTATTTGAAACACAAAAGGGGAGGAAGCTTTCAGATTCAGGCAGATAAATAGAAGACATTCAAGCAGAACAAAGTTACTATTCAGGAAAGATTTTGCTAGTTGTATTTGGATCATAAGCTATAGCAACTGATAGCATGTGCCGCTGCCTCTAATGGTAATACGGGTTCAATCAGAGCGTATAGAATGCCAGATAGAACTGGAGAAAACTGACAGCAGAAAGAAACTATGCTCTCTGATTTTTGCATTCCTGTGCAAAAAACCACTATTGTCAATTGTTTTTATCTGTAAAGCCAATGCTTTTGTTATAAATATTGGTGTGATCTGGGATTACAAAGCCAGCAAGCACCAGATGGCTGAAGAGATTCAGGCCAGGTCTATAGCCTCCTGCCAGCCCAGTTTCAGCAATCAGGGGTATGCAGAACTACGATCCCTGTTCAACATGTCTGGGTGAGCAGATGCTCCTCACATGTAGACACAGTAAGTACACTGGCAAAACTGTAGCATGACTGGTGGTACGGATGCTTGAGAAAGGTAAGGAAGGAGATTATTTATACTGGTGTAAATCACAGCATTGCTGAAATAGAAAACAGCTGTAGTCTGCAATCACAGATTAGCCCTAGTGTAGGCATTGCTTTAGATGGAAATGAATATCAACATGATGCCAAGACTACTTTGCCATTCATTATGCAGCTGCTAATATGAACTTATGTCTTTGCTCAAGCAGAAGAAGAAATTATCTTGACCACCGAGAAAGATGACCTTTCTCCAAAACTTTGAAACCTAAGTTTCTAAGAGCCAGAAAAAAGATTAAAACCACTCCATGGTGAGCATACCCATGACCTTGTGAGAAGCTTCTGCAAGAACATGGAACTGAACCAAGATTTCTAAATCCTTTTGTAGTACCCTGATACAAGTCTCTTTTGCTTCATCTACTGACATGCAAATAAGTTGAAATTAAATTTTTTTTCTTCATTCTTTTTGTGTGCAGGTGGTTCTTAATTCCATGATCTGTGAGGATATCAAATTATTTCTCTTTAATAGAAAACAAAAATAAAACCAGTCATTTCTCTGAGAGACAAGGTAGGTTGCACCATGCAACCACAGACCTCTTGTCCAGTGATAAGTGCCAGCAGAGTGAGCTCCCATTTCACTGCAATGTGTCACACAGACTAACCTGTAGCTGAAAATTTCTCATGAACTTTAGCTTTTCCTTGCCCTTCTGTAGTCTCCTTCACAGAGCCCCACTCATGCCCTATTATGGATTGCTGTTAGGAGATCTTGTGGAAAATGTGCAATGAAGGAGCAGAAGACGATGAGAGAAAAAGTACTGAGTGCCCAATAAAAGCATCAGCTGTGAGGTTTGAAATGATTCTTTTGTATGTTTGTTTTTAGAGTCATAGAATATCTTAAGTTGGAAGGGATCTAGAAGGATCACTGAGTCAAACTCCGTGTTCCTCACAGGACTAACTAAAAATAATCCATATGACTGAGAGCATTGTCCAGACATTCCTTGAACTCTGACAGTGCCATGACCACTTTCCTGGGGAGCCTGTTCCAGTGACTGACCACCCTCTCAGTGAAGAACCTTTTCCTAATGTCCAATCTGAACTTCCCCTGATGCAGCTTCATTCCATTTCCTCATGTCCCACCACTGGTCACCAGACAGAGGTAATCAGCATATCCCTTTATGCTGCCTTCCTTGAGGAAGTTGTAGACTGTGATGAGGTGACCCCTCAGCTTTCTCTTCTCCTGGCTGAACAAACCAAGTGACCTCAGCTGCTCCTCATAAGTTTTGCCCTTGAGCCCTTTCATCATCATGATCGCCCTCCTCTGGACACACTCTCACAGTTTGATGTCCTTCTTATATCGAGGCGCCCAAAATTACACACAGCACTTGAGGTGGGGCCACACCAGTGCAGCGTAAAGTGGGACAATCACCTTCCTTGGTTGGCTACCTATGCTGTGCTTGATACGCCCCAGGGCACAGCTGACCCTTCTGGCTGCCAGGGCATACTGTTGGCTCATATTCAACTTGCCATCAGTACAAACACCCAGATCTCTCTGCAGGGCATCTCTCCAGCCTCTCATCCCCCAATTTGTACACATAACCAGGATTACCCCATCCTAGGTGGAGAATCTGGCACTTGTTAAATTTCATATGGCTGGTGATTGCCCAGCTCTCTAGTGTATCCAGATCTCTCTGTAAAGCTTCTCTACCCTCAAGGGAATGCACAGCTCTTCCTCATTTAGTATCATTGGCAAACTTACTTAATGTACATTTGATTCTTGTGTCCAAATAATTTATAAAAACGTTAAAGAGCACTGGCCCTAAAATTGAGCCCCAGGGAACCCCACTGGTGACTGGCCACCAGCCTGATGTAACCCCATTTATTATAGCTCTTTGAGCCCGACCTGTCAACCAGTTGCTCATCCAATGTATTACAGATGTCAAACTCATTTAAGTGACACATCCAGCTAACAACAAGGTGTTTTTTTTTTTTTGAGGAATTTCTGAATCCAGTAGGCAGAAAGAGAGAAGAAAGTAGGCTGCGGCAGCTCCATGTCCCGAGATCCAGTCAGTAGTGAGGGTGAGCATGAATCCCAATAGACACAGCCACACTGTACCAAATATACACAGCTGGCCACACAAATTAAGACAGACAAAACACTCATACAAACACAGATGGCACAAATGGACTGATCTTGTCACCCTCTATGGCAATTCAGGATGAAGGTCCATTAGTGAGAAACATATAATTTGGGAATATCCACATTATATATGTGTCTATGTCCTACCTACTAAGGACAGTAGCTAGGCATTCAGCCTGTCTAGCAGTTGCTCCTTTCAGCAGCTGACTCCCAGACCACATCAGTCTCCCTGCTATTCAGCTCAGATTTGTGGCGACTCCAATAACTGGCTCCCAAGCCACTTATCCTACTCACTGGGTATCCCAGCTGGATGCTGGCTAGTGATCATACCCTGACATACATACCCACATGATATGCACACACTCTGGTCTCTCCAGCCGTTGGCACCGTGGACAAACAGACGTTCTGACCCCTGGTCCTATGCTAGTTGCCAGCACTCATACGTGCACACACACACAAATAGAGAGTCCCTCACCCAGGAAAACAGCTAGAAATGGCATTTAATAAGAAAATAGGACAGACTATGTTGATTGGGCATAGAGCATGGCCAGACCAAGATACTGTCCACCTACCTGTTTACATGTAACCAGCCCCTTTTATCCCTGTATTCCTTTGTCCCATGCTTGTTCCTCCCCAAAACACCTTGACCTTTCCTGCCTGTGATTTCTTCCAGTGTGACACCTGGATACTGATGCTGAGGGTCTCCTGGGACAACCCTAACAGGAGTTGGGGCTCATGTCTCTGATTAAGTTATTGGGGATTCCCTACTTGTCACTGTGCCTCTGTGTTCCTTTGTGTGTGTCAGGATGAGCCTTTAATCACATAAACACAGTTTTTTAACTTAAAAATATAAGTTTATGACTATAACAATGGTTTGCCCTAGTCCAGACTAAGACACTCAATAATTCTATAAACATCTTACTGAACTTATCAAGATGCCTGGCTCTCCAAGAAGTGTAACAAAACTGTTACCTTTTGTTACAACCAGCTCTAGCCACTCTGGGTAGGAGTTGTAAATCACCTGGAAATACTCTTTACCTAAACCCAGTATAATATATTGAATTTCACATAGAAACACACTTGTGCATGTATGTGCTAATCTCATTCAATAAACAGCTGAAATGTTCTAGACAATATTTCTCCCCTGTATTACATATTAATGGAAGGAATAGTACTATCTCAGTAACAGGTTCAGAAGGGAGAAAAGGCAGAAAATCTTATTGAGTTGTCTTTGCAAATCAGAATTATGCTGTGGGGGTCTCCACCCAGTCTTATCTTCTGTAAAAAAGTGGAGATGATGGACTATCCCAGCTATGCATTAATAACAGAGGTAGCAAGTATGCATATATTCCATTTAATTCATCATCTTCTTTCCAGCAGAATATAATTCAGGAGGATGAATGTCCTGTCCTAGTCAAATGAAATATCATTTGCAAAGCTCCTTATGTATCCTATCTCAAGGGACAGGGCTGTTGTGAGGAGAGGCCTACCATTGATTAAGCTTTAGAATATTTCGGTACAAAGACAAATGTATTTCATATATAATTTGCATTACCAAGACTCAGAGAAAATCCAGAGTCTTGTGTATCTTAGCCAGTACCCAATGCAGAAAAATTTCAAAAAATTCATTTAGTTATCCAATGATTCCATAATAGAAAAACTAAAAAAACCACAACTAAACATTTGTATCAGTTTATATCAAACCAAAAGAGGCCATCAGTGTCTTGTTTTGATACTTTGGACAATCCATGCATATCCACACATCTCATATGATAAAATATCATAAAATATTTAAGGCAATAGCACTGCACAATATAGATGATACGTAAACCAGTGAATGAAATCCTGAGTCCATTGAGACCTGAAGAGAAACTCTGCTAGTTCCAGAAGAGCTGAGGCTTCACCCAAAGAATTCCAGAGCAACAGCAGAAATTCAGCATAGCATTTTTCAAAGTAACCTAGGCAAGTCATCATTACACTGTAATGTCCTTTGTTACTTTTTTTTTAAAACAGGTCCCACTTATGAAGAGTACCAGAAGGGGACAGGGAGGAAGCAGTGCCCAGATGTTTCATGAAATGTCTTCAGTGGCCCTGAATCTCTCCAGGCTCTCCATCAAGGCAGCGGATAAAACCAGCACATTTCAGAGAATGTATGAACCCTACTATGAGGCACATCACTGTTCCTACGGGCCCCATGCATGTCAGAAAGCCTACACGTACAGAAACAGCCAATCACAGAGCCATGCCCAGCTATCTCCACGATTCACGTTTACTGCTTCTCAGAGTTTCCACTACTCAGTCCTCAGCTCTGACTTTGCCTCATTTTGCAGAGATGCAGCCTATTTTAATGAAAAGCCTAAGACTGGGCTGTGAAATACATGATTGCGTAAAATAAGTGGTCCAGATGTCATCCAGCCTGTTACCTTTGGGAAAAAGAAAATGTGTGGGTTTTTTTAAAAGAAAGTCATCAGTGCTAGGTAGTCTCAGGGAAATAGCTCCTATAGATTCCCACTGAATTTGGTTTCTCTCTAGTTATTAGGAGAAAAATTACTCTCTGATATGTTTTTGAGCAACAAAAAGTGACTTTACATTTCAAGGAAAGTATACAGTATGTGATTATGTTCCTTTTTAATTAAGGTTATTTTCCCTCCTTTTCCTATTAGAGGAATGATAAAGCATAGAATGTCACCATAATTAAGAAAATAAATGGATCAAACTCATATATACTAATCCCAAAGCAACATTAATGAATCTTAGAATTTTTTGAGATCCCTAGTGCTACTGGACTAATAACACCTTGTGCAAACCATGTTTGTGGAAGTCATTGAAACAGTGGTAATTTTTACCAGCTGGGAACATGGCCCACTGTGTTTCAAGTTATTACTTCCTATATCTAAACTAGTGCTAAAATATTTCTATCAAGAGCTTCTGAAATGTTTTCAGATTATTACTACCATTCACAAATGTTTTTAGAGAAAGCTAATGAAAAGACAATGTGACAATCATTGCTTGCTCATGTTAAAAAAATAAAAATCCTTTCCATCCAGCCTGTCTTTTAACGAAATATTCTCGGTTTGTATAATGCTGATTAAGCTGTAGTATTCATTCCCTCTCATTTTTGCTTAGGCAACTTTGAGTTCAGTCTTCCTTGATTTTCTTAGTCCTACACATCAACTTTTCTTGAAGACTCATTTTATTTTTTTTATTTTTTTTTTTTTAAATGGTGGCACCCTTGTGTCAGGATCATCATGTTGACAAACCAAACCCTAAAAAATTACAAAACCAAACATCAAAAGCCAGCAAAAAGAAAAAAGATAGTTAAAGTTTTGCTACACAAAGAAGTACCATCATTTTATAAAATAAGTGGAACAGTTCCTGATCTCCAAAGGCTGTGTTCAATCAAAATTCTTTATGGCTTAAACATCACGGAAGCGAACACATATATACAATGGCCAAAATTTGACACCCAGCAAAGACATATTCCATGTCCTGGCAATCATAGTGAGTGAGATAAATCTCATCTGAACTAATATTTGCTTATATATGGATTGTTTCTAATGCATAACATCAACAAAGTGAATTGGAGAAGACACTGACAATCACAGATTACACTACACAGCTTCACACAGAAGGCATCACTGGCTCCATCATCAGTAAGCTGAGAAAATCAAAAGGACAGAATGAATAACTGTGGATTTATGTAAGCCCACAAATTTTATAGTGGAATAAGTTGTACGACACAGTAGGATAGCTTTGTAGTAAGTAAAATTTTGCAAATAAATTACTGCCTTTGATGTAGAAAAATGTTGGAACTGTGTATTGGAGAAACTTTGCCTATATTTACACAAACAAATTAAATTATGACAATGCTATTTCTATACACAGAAGCTCAGTCACCTTTTTAAAAATAGTTCCTGTCATTGTTTTGGCCTACACTCTCCCAAACAATGCCAATGCCACATGTTTAGGGAATTATCACACACTTGCAGGCACTTTGCTTGTGGATATATCTTACCTATGAGCATCTTCTTTTGGATAGTTTATTAGCATGGACATGGGCCATTATGTGTCACTTCATTTCAGGAAAAGGGCTCTGGCATATTTGATTTAGTAATATAGCCATACACCCTATAATTCCTACTTTGTTCTTTATCTTCATACCAAATTCATCAGGAAGTAATCATATGATCAGGCTTTGTGTGTATCTGCCTGTTACCTCTTAGAGATTTCAGATAAATTCAATTTAATCATCTGAATAATAAGTAAATCCCTGCAAGTTTAAGGAAAACAGGCAAATGAGCAGAGAAGTAAGACCTAGAAGTTCCCCCTTTTATGGAAAGTTTGCAGTATGAGTTTACCCCTCACTGACACTGGAGAATCTGCATAACAGATCAACTTTGAGAAACAAACCCATACAAAATTTGGCTTCATTTAAATTTTTTCTTACTGAAACATTCATTGATTATTTGTTGCAGTATCTTTGAAAGAAGTAGATTTTAACTCTCCAATTCTTAATTCCCCATTTTATTCTATCCTTCTACCCTTACTGTTGCCATGGAAGTCACGGACACTGCACACGATCAATGTGATCAAGCAAATGCCAATTTATTGTTGATACATCCTGGTTAATATAGCTCTTCTACTACCTTATCATGCACAAGCTCTTCACTAATTGGTTAACTATGTCTGTCCACGCACTCTTAGTTACGATATGATTCGTTAAAGTCTCTTGTCCACGCGCACGGTCCTCTCCACCTGCGTCCTGCTTTGCTTTCTGATCTCAGTCACGTACACCAACTGTTCTTCTTCTTCTCAAGGTTGTTCTCATCATTATTTGACTGCAGGCAGCTCCCACAAAGTCCTTGAGGCTTACTGCTCACAAACACAACAGGTGCATTCAGTCTGGATTGTTCACTAAGTGTCCTTGATTCTTCAGATATCCCACACTTACCCCGTCCAGGTATTTCTCATGCTATTTGGGATTATTTCCAAATCAAGACATTCTTTGAGATTCTAGGGGGATGGTATTCTAGGGACCTATAGGCTGTTGGGTAGACAGTTCTGTGGTAATTTAAAGGAAGCTGTGACCATGTTTGAGTGGTCATGTGTCCTTATGATGAATGGCACTAATAGTCCCTGTGCTGTTCCAAGCATAGGGACTCAAATCTGACAGTCTAGGACTCTGTCTGTGTTCACGTATGATTCTTCATGGATTTTCTCTCCCCTCTGAACTCAAGGTCTACAAGTGATGTAATGCTTAATCACATATAGCATGCAAAAATAGGGTTAGAAAAGATAGCAAGAGACAATCTACTTAATTTTCCTGTCCTAACTTTGTTGATCCTGAGACACATATTTCTGACCTATTCTTAGAGATTTTTAGCAGTAGAAATTGTACAACCTGCTGTTTGCATTTCTATCACCTGTGCTGAGTAACTCTGAAATACAAAAAACCGAGTTTTTTTTTTAACCTAAGACTGATGTATTGTGTCTATTGGGGGAAGATGTTAATAATAATGGGACAGCTATTATATCATTTTAAATCCTGAGTAACTCCTGTAAGTTTACAATGTTAGAACTGGTATAACGATTTACAAAGGTATAAATGAGAAAATACTGTGTCCCAGAGATCTTGAATGCCTAATTTCTTAGTATGCTTCGATTTGAATGCATATTAAAAAAAATGTCGTTATTCTAATAGCTATCAAAGTGCTTTTTTTCACTGAATTTACCTCACTTCAGCTATTTACTATGCATATCTTACCTATGGGTCCTTAAATTTAGAAGAATTTAGAAAAGTAGATACAAAGCTGCACAACACTCACATTTAGGGGAAAGATACATTCAACCTGCGTTTGCTTTAGCATATGTGGGGCATTGAGACACTTGTCAAAGCCCAACAGGCGTACTGATCTTCAAGGATTCATAGGATTTAAATTACTTGCTCCGGGGGAAATCAAATGTGCAGGAGACCCCACAGGGTCCCACCATCTAATTAAAGGGAGCTTTCTTCTTGATCATCCTCATGTAAATATATAATAAGCCATCAGACTAAAATCATTCTGTTTACATATCATCTGACACTCAGGAAGATCAATGATGAGAGGAAACACTTTATGTTTATCTGCTGAATATATTGCAAATCATCTAACAGATTTCTTTATGAAGAGATGGGTCTCCATATGCAGTCTGGGAAGCCTGGAACAATTCTGAATTCTCATAAGATGCCATTTTCAATAGGGAGATAGATACTCAAGTTAAAAACCTCTAGGAAACTTAATTTTTGGACATAATAAACTATTTCATTCTGCATGTAGAATTCTTATTGTTGTAGTCATGCTTCTTTCCAGAATCAGAGATAACAAAAAAGTATTCTTTCATGAAGAACCATACACATAATAAAGACTTTATCTTTAGCACTTTATTTTTAAATATGCTGCTATCAGCATCAGCCATTGAACTAAATGAAAGCAGACCACTCTCTAGTCTAATGAGATAAAGCAAAATGATTTTACTGTGGCAGAGTAGTAGGATCTGTTCTGAAACAACACTGCAGTAAAAAAAAAAAAATTACATTAGTTTCATAAGTCACCAAAAGTACATATGTTGGTATATTTGCCTATGTTTGAAAATAGTGCCCTTAAACAATATAGAAAAAAAATAAAAAGCTTTTGGAATAGATCAGGAAGATAATAGATCTAATGTGGAATTTTATAAATGGTAATATCACAGTTCTTATTTTGGGGGACTCACTGAACATAGAGCTACAAACAGCTAATATTCGTTTGCTTTTGATTGCTTCTCTAACTGCCTTCTTATTTCACTTTATTAGTTCAACTTTATATCTGATTTTATCATCATCATCAGACTTCAGGCTGGTTCATGATACTCTTCCCTGCTTTTTACATTCCCTTTTTCATATAAACAGGAGTTTTTTTCTTTCCCAGGACAGCCAGAAGTTTCTCAAAGGCATGGAAATCCAACAACAAGTGAGGCATCTTTTGAAGAAGCTACAAAGGATTATATGAAGTATGAATGATACTAATTAGATCCTGTAACTTTAAAACAGTTTGAAAATTCAGGAACTTCTAAAGGCAAGATAATCTCCTTTCTTACTAGTTTTCCTTTTAACCTTCAGTGATTACTCTTTATTCTCTGCCTGTAACCAAAGAAATAAGCCCAGAGGAATATACACAGTATTTAACATTTTTATTGGGGACAATTGCCAGTTCTTTGATGTACACTATTGTTAAATTCTTTGCTTTCATATTAGAAGATGTGATTCTTACACCAGACCTCTACTCTTGCTCTATATATCTTGCTTTGTGTTAGCAGAGAGGCTCAGCTGAAACACAGAACTATTTCATTAGAGAGGAAATTTCCTTAAAGGGCATGAGTACCAACATTAATATTATCCTATAAAACAGTAGGCACACTTGCACATTTCTTCATACAAAACCAAAGGATATTTGTTCTTGTCTTCCACTGGACAGACCAGACTGGATGATCACAATGGTCTCTCCCCTTTTAAACACCTATGCATTTCAGAAGATGTCTCAACCCAAGGCACCATTGAGAGGATTTATGAAGAATTAATACTTACATTCAAAATAATAGCACATTATATCAATGACATACCATTCTGTTATGCTACCTCATCATGGCCTCCCTTTACATCTACTGTCCTTTATTGTGCTTACAAACCTGGCAGTCCTTCACTTGGTAGGTAGACAACTACGTAACTACAGCTTCTTTAACATTGGTGATTTAGTATTTAACTTTTGATGCTGGCCTTCATGCTTCTGCCAATGTAGAATAGTGTGAGGATAAGTCCAACTTGAGCAGCCTGCTGTTGGAGAGATTGTTTATTCCTTCATGGCAGCTTCAATTTGCTCTAGGCCATTCATACCAGCTGCAACTTCTTTGCGATTTTCTCAAAGCATTCTTTGTCCCACATAATGAAACTTCTGGGAGAAAACCATCCGTGCTCTTCAATTTATTGCCACCTCCTTTAATGTTTCTACAGCTCTTCAGTTCTGCAATCACATGCTTTTTTCTTTTTTTTTTTTTATCCTTTTGTCCACAGTAATGTTCAATTGTAAACATTCACCAGTCCTCCACGTCCTTGTTTTCTGTGTGAAGCAAATCAGCGTTTCAATTATTTTTTTCTTTTTTCTCCCCCTCCCCCATGTCCTTACTGTACATTTTTCCCTTGACATATCTGGCCATTAAGCTGGATCAGACCCTCAAGAAAGATAGAAAGGCACCATTGCTTCATGCTGACTGCTGCCAAGCATTGATTGAATATAATCACTTTTCTCCTTGATGTTAGACTGCTGACATCTTCCTAACATTTTGCTCACTTCATACTACTTCAGAATGATCTGTAGCCCACAAACGCATGAGCTCCAATACCTTCCAAAGCGTGTTTCTACTTCAAGCTGCAGTCAAAAGTGGATGAAGAAAGAGCAGCATCACCACAGCACTTATCACACCATATCTGAGCTGAGAAAACATGCTGGAAAGATGTACAGCCTTCGTACATTATCACACAGGATTATTATTTGTTCCAACTCAAAATATGGCTGAGTGCATCTGCTAACCATACATAATGTAAATAATTTAATTTTACATGTCATGCTACTGGATTTAAGTCAGTTACTCACTGCTAGGTATGAGGAACTGATTTAATGTGCACAGATTATTCCACAGCTGTTTCCTTACGGGTTTCTTGTATCCTCCTGCTACCAGCTATTGTAAGATAGTATATTGGTTGTGGATAAGATCCAGTAGGGAAATTCTTATGGGCCTAATTTTACAAACATTAATTTATACATGCATTGTATTTATATTTACAGAATCTGAGAATAAATATTTATTTTAAAGTTTTACAATAACTTTGCTATGGAGGAAAGTGAGGAATAATGAATAAAGGCATGGAGCATGATACTTTTAAATGAAAAATCTAACTGATTACTACTTTTCTTCATCTGCTTTCAGAAATCTGCAAGGGTAAAAAAATCAACTTTGAGCTCGCACAGTTGGGTTGCAGAAATGGAAGATATATGTCTAGAGAACTCACTGGAATGGTATCTCATTGTGTAGGCACTCTACAAGAACAGAGGACAGTCTCTGACCCAGAGAGAAATATACACTACAGATGCAGGAGAATATATGACTGCAAGTTATTTATTATTATTATTTAATTAAAAGTCCTGCCAACAGACTTCTAATCTTCATTGAATAAATTTGTCTAGTATTCATATTATTAGAGGGAATTAATTAAACGCTATACAAGCTGCCTTTATAAAACACTTCTAGACTTTCTGTATTCAGATAGCTTCCAGCTCCCTGTTATGGTGCAAAACCATGTGTAAGAGGACCCCAGTTATACAGCTGCCACACGTATAGGAATAATTGCCTCTTTTCCCTATGCTGATGTCCCAGTTAGGGGGGACAGATATTGGAGAAATACTCTATGGCATGTCTTGGGGCCACTGATCTGGTCAGAATTTATCATGGTCACTTCCAACTCTTGAAGGCAGGCTTCCTTCCCAAAGAAGCTACACCTGTGCAACCCTGAGTATATGTGGGACAGGATGTGACTGGTTGTATTGGGTTTCTGTGGCAAGCTTTATCACTCCCCTCTAACCAGACAGAGGAGAGAAAAAGTAAATCAAAAGGGCTCGTGGGTCAAGATAAGGACAGGGAGAGATCATTTTATCAGTTACCATCATGGGCAAAACAGACTCCACTTGAAAGAAATAATTAATTTATTATCAGTCAATCAAAATCAGAGAAGGAGAGGAGAAAAACTGCTAGATCTTAAAAACCTTTCCCCCCACCCCTCCCTTCTTTCTGGGCTCAACTTCACTCCCAGCTCCTCTACACACTCCCCCCAGCAGCGCAGGGGGATGGGAATGGGGGTTGAGGTCAGTTCATCACGCGTTGTCTCTGCTGCTGCTTCTTCCTAGGGAGAGGACACTTCCCCTGTTCCAGCGTGGGGTCCCACTCATGGGAGGCAGTCCTCCACAAACTTCTCCAACGTGAGTCCTTCCCATGGGCTACAGTTCTCCACAAACTGCTCCAGCGTGGGTCCATAATTTCCACGGGGTGCAGTCCCTCAGGAGCAGACTGCTCCAGCGTTGGGTCCCCTGCGGGGTCACAAGTTCTGCCGGCAAACCTGCTTCGGCGTGGGCTCCTCCCCCCAGGGTCCGCAAAGTCTTGCCAGGAACCTGATCTGGTGCAGGCTTCCCACGGGATCACAGCCTCCTCCCCCGGCCCCGGCCGGGGGGGGTGGTCTTCACCACGGGCTGCAGGGGCTTCTCTCGCGCCTGGAGCACCTCCTCCCCCTCCTTCTTCACTGACCTTGGTGTCTGCAGGGCTGTTTTCTCTCAAATCCTCTCACTTCTCTTCTCTCTCCGGCTACTGAGCCGCAGACGTTTTTTTTTTCCCTTCTTAAATATGTTATCACAGAGGCGCTTCCACTGTTGCTGATTGGCTTGGCCTTGGCCAGCAGCAGACACAGGGAATACTTCTAGCAGTTTCTCACAGAAGCCACCCCTGTATCCCCCCCACTACCAAGACCTTGCCACAGAAACCCAATACATTTGTTTTGCACTTAAACTCAGAAACCAGATGAGGACTGACATTCACTGGTCCAGATATAGGGTCCAGCTATAAGCTCTGAGAGGCCCCTTTATCAACTGCTTTTTCAAGCCTAAGTCATAACTTTCCCAGACATTGCACTATAGGATCTTGAGTTTCAGGAACCGTTATCAGAAGATTTGACTAAGGTTGTGATTCTATGGAAACGCAGAATTAAGACACAGTGTATAAAAAGGGGGAGGAGGAAATTCCAAGGTGATTTCCTATATTTGTATATCTGGAGTTTCTCATTGCAATGAAAAGTCCTCTATATAAATTAACATAATTAAATCCCAAATAAAACTAAATCATAATTTCTTATCTACATTTCAATTATAGGTACAGCCCTTAATTACTGATAGGGTTGACATATTTTTTTAATGTGTATTTTGTGTATCTACAAATAGAATAAAATACAGTCCTTATCTGTTTTCTTGTCTAAGTTGAAGGGTAATATAAATTTGTTTTCTATAGTATGTAGAATTTTGCTTGGTATGTGACTAAAGGTATGCATAATCATATGATCTGAGTTTTTAGACTATCTGAAGGCTCTGTTATAGTATTTTGGTACTAATTGCAGCATTTCAATGAGCTTTGATATTGAAGCACAAAAAGTTGATATAATTTGGTGTTATTCACCTGGTCATTTTATTGCTGGTTTTAATCATTGTCAGCATATGGCTGCCTTTATCACTTTCAATGCAGGGAATAAGCTGCTGCAGTAGACCAGAAGTCAGAATGCACATCTGAGCACAGCTAGAACACTGTCTCATGTTTTGGCCAGCAATGCATAAATCTTAGTAAAACCGGACACTCAGAATTATTCTTCTCTCTTAAATAAGTGCCTACATATGTTTGGATATATAAAACACATCAACACAAAGCCATATATTTTTATGTATGTATGCTTACATATGCATAAACTATATATATGTATGTTTATCTTTATATATATATATATAAAAGTATGACACTTAAAAAAAAAAATAAACAATCCTAAATACACTGAGGACCTTTCAGATTTGAAGACTTAATTTGGAAAGTTACCAGCAAATATCCAGATGTCACCTTCAGTAAGCATTCTGATGTTAGTGACAATGCCTGGCAAGTTTACAAACTTCAGAGACACTGTGGTTTCAGTGGAAAATAGAAGACACATCACACAGCTTTGTCCTAGCATAATCTACTTGTCTCTTTAGCCCTGCTGTTGCACTATATCTAACTCATAAAAATAAAAATAAATAAAGCTGAACTTAACCTTTGTTGAATTTGGGAAGATTTTGAATGATTCTACCTGCCTGGTAAACACTTTTTGCAATAAGAATTTGAATTGTAGAAACTCTTAGTTAAAAGGACATAATAAACATCTGAAAAGAAAAAAAAGTATATATTTCCAGTGTGTGTAGAGGATGAACCTTCTTAAGTCATCTGGAGGGTTTGAGAAGGAGGAAAGGAATTGCTCCAGGTGAGATGGTAGCCCCAGGTGAGGGCATGCAGGAAATAGCAGTGAGACCAGACATGCCTTTACCACAGCAGTCTTCTCTCACCTCTCACAAGGGAGAGGAGACTGACAGGACTTTAAGCTCCTCTTCCCACCCTCACTAGCACCCACTGCTGCGGCATAATCATGTCTGCATCAATCACTGTGCTGGCCCATAGGTGCTGGGCCTGCCGCTGACAAATAGTACTCTGCAAAATTCTGCTGCAGGGGCTCGGTGAGAAAGGAGGAATATGGCAGGGGACACCAGTGTGCAAATTCTGGGCCATTATACAGTTCCCAGGGCACACTGCAGAAGAATTGTCTTAACTGTAACAGCTCATGAGCTTGCTCAAGGTTGGGAGGACACAAAGGTTATTTAGACCTACGGCACTTCTCATTTGGCAAGCTGCAACACTCAAGGAGGACTTCAGTCCTTTACAGTTATTTCACTCTGAAGTATCTATGCCAAAATAGTCAATAACATTTAAGCAACACTGTGCAAACATACCACAATCTAAAAAAAAGGGGCAGTTAAAAAAAATGGGATTAAAAAAAAAAACATGGGCAATATGGATGTCTTATTTCAGACTCTTACCACACTAAACTTAGCAAAATTATTTTCCACTTGAAAAGCAATAAGTATGCTTAGTAAGAATGTTACTTTCCTTTAGACTTGTAACAATGGGTCCAGCCTGCAAAGTCTCAATTCTGAACCCCAAGATGCTTAGGGAACTGAAGCAGGACCAGCCCCAAGAGTGAGTTATGGGTCTTTAGCTGGTGCTGTTAAAAATAGTCTTGTGATGAGTTTTTTGTTTTTAAGAAAATGAAAAATGGTCATTTTTAAATCACAGTATATCCATTAGCAATTTCAGCTATTGTAGTTAATACAGCTATATATTATATCTTTTTATATATATATATATTATAGTTAATTCAGCTGCATACAGTTAATACAGCTTGTTGATGGTTTTGATTTTCTGCACTGAAACTAGTAGATGACTGTAGAATTTACTCTTATGCAATCAAAAGTCATCATCCTGCAGAAAGTAGTATCAATTACCTCAGTGGGTGTACTGCAAAGGTAAAAGTTATACAATGTGGGTATGAGAATGTTTGTTGCACTGGGACCGAAAGCACTTCACAGGTTTTGGAATCCTACAATGGCCTAATGCATGAACCTCAAAATCAATTTCAGACCAACTTTCTTGACTCTTGTGTTCAAAAATTCACATTCATAAGAGAAAAAAAAAGAATACTTAAAGGGTTTGATTGTCATACATTCTGCAACTCCTAAGGCTTTCTACCTAGTGATGGATGTTCAGCCCTTCTGAAAATCAGAAAATAAGTCATCCCTTGTGGGCATAAGTATTTTTTTATGGTGTACTTTTGAAACAAACACAACATACTTTGAATTATCGGAAGTCAGCTAAAAAAATTCACTCTCCTTTCTCTCAGCCTTTCTTCCTTCTCATTCTAATGCTTTAATAAATCAGCCTCATTTAGAAACCAGCGAGGAAAGTGAAATTCATGAGGGCTTCTCTGTATTTACAATATCACATCTTCATGCCCTGGCAGCTTGGTGCCATTCTTCAGAAATCAGACGGCAAAGCACAGGTTGATTTCCTTTTTTTAAATTGCATCCCTGCCAGGACCCTATTGGGAAGAAAATGGAGGTATGGACACCGACTTTTTTAGATGCACTGACACAAGCTTATTTGTCAGAGATCAAATCTCCAGTGAACAGCTTGCTGCAGCTTTTATTTCCAAGACTTTGATAATAACATCAAATTGATGTTGCATTGGTGGGCACTGAGACAGCAAAGAAAACTGCAAGGATAGTTGGAAAAGTACAGCAAAGGACAGAAAAAGAAGCGGAATGAAAGCTGATGGTTTTGAATAACTTAAAGGCAAATGTGTAACACTTTTCAAGATGTACAGCTAAGCAATATGCTTTATGAGCAAAACTAATTTGCACACAGCTACATTGTTGATTTGTTTCTACTAAAAGTTTAACTTTCTGTCTGTGGAGCAGGATTTCAAGACATTAATGAAACTCTTGATGCTCGGGAACATGGTTAAAAGAATCACAAGTTTGTCTTGATTTCAGGTGAGATGTTTTCATCTTTACACAAGCAAAAAAAAAACTGTCAGCAAGATTTTCTTTGGCAGAGATGAATGAATGAATCTAATTGTTGAGAGCATTTTGAATCAGAAAGGTATATTTTTAAGTTTCTTACATACAATTCTGATAGCAAGAGAATATTGGCAATCTTGAGAGCACTAGAAAGCTAAATGCCGTGTCCATTAATTGCTAGCTTTTATGAAATATGTAATACCTTTCAAATATATTTCGCCTTCCTCCTCTCCCTAGCATCCCCCACCCTTTTAGAAAATGGGGACACTTACCTAGGACTGAAACTCTCCTCTCTGCACTTCAAAAGTATGCTATAACCACTAGACTATATTTCTAAACCACTAGATTTTCCCCCTCATCTACTTTGAAACTGTGCTGCTGCTAGTTAACTATACTAGTCTCAATAAGTCAGAGAAAAGCAAGCCTGAGAAAATATCATGACTGTTGCCAGTTTCCACTGAAGACTATAACCTGCAATTATGGCTCTCCAGCCACATTATTGTGTCTAATATCTGTGACAGTTTTCTATGCCTCCCTATTCCCTATAGCTCTTAATGGTGAGCAAGGGAGGAACAGAGGGACTGTAGCCCAGATGTGGAAGAACCAAAGACAATAAAGAGTCTCATACCTCATCCCTTTTTTCTGCCTACTCCACACTCCTCCTTTTGTTCAGCTTTCATTCTGCAAGTGTCCCATGTTACACAGTATGTACCAGACAATGCTTATTTTAGTATCAGTAATTTAAGACAACAATAATATGCCCGTCTCTTAACTGAGGGACCCATTGTTTCTATGAAGGAAAGGGTTTTATATCTCAAAAGAAAAATTTCCCAGTAAGTGTACACAACAGTTCCAGCTAGGTGTGTAAACACACATGCACATGCATATGAACAACACGCTCTCATAACTGGTGGCTCAATCCAGGCAGATATATTTTCTCAGCCCCCTTCAGCCAGCATAAAGACTACTGAAGCAAGGAGAGGGAGAGGGACAAGCTAACACAAATAAATATTCAGTAACTGTCATCTATCACCTTGAGAGCTTTCACACGCTTACACAGGCAACTCAAACATGTTAGTGTTGCAGATATGACCCCTTCAACCTATAAAAATAAATCAAGAACAGCAGATGAGTAGTTGACCTCAAATACTTCAAAGATCAATTAAATAAATCAAATTAATGATAAGGAGTTTAAAAAAAAAACCATAACAAATGCTATTAGAAAAGGGACCATGTAATCTCAAGACTTTGAAGGATGCCTGTAATTCACTTTTTTCCAGAAGTCTCTCAAATTTTGTTTCCACTTCTTTTTTGTGAAAGCGTAATGAGTCCTTGCTATTTTGTTTCACAACACTGCCATTAAAATTCATGAAAATGCAGACAGCATCTGCTAAATGTGACCCACATTTTTTCACAATCTCTTTACTTCAGTGTAATACAAAGTCAAAATCAGAGCATACATGATCCAGTTAATAGACATCCTGCATAACAAAGCTGACAACTTATCAGTAGATCACCAGTCCTGGGGTGGAAACACAATCCTCTATGAGTTTTCTGACTACAGAAAAAGAACACTTGAGAAATATCAAAGTTTGCTTTAGTATTTACCCACTTACATGCTTCTTTTTGTTCTGGAACAAGTGTTTCCTGATTGCATATACTTTTTTATTTTTATTTATTTTTTTAATATAGTCCTCCCTCTTTCTCAACTTCAGTTAAATGTCATTGCTTCAATAAAATTTTCAGGTCATTTAAATGGTGGAAGAACTATGCTGGATTCAAGATTTGGCTTTTCACTCAGGGAGCCTGTCATCATCACTGGTACAAGCCCAAAAAGATGAGATGCCTCATTAGGGTTGAAAAAACCTGGGGAATCAGATCTAAACATAAGTATACAAAATAACTAAAATCCATTAAATCTAATTAAATAAAGATTCTATTTGACTCTCTTTGCTTATATATTTTATATATATATATTGCTTATATATATTTCTCTTTGCTTATATGCAATTAAGTAGAGATGCCCCAATAAAGAGTAACAAGGACAAGAAGATGGTTACCTCATGATTAAGAATGCAGGATTAAATTGCTTTTCATACACTGGAAAGAAAGTCAGCTAGTTTTTCACACAAAGCTAGACTTTCTAAAATAAGACCTACACTCAATTTTTTCAATCCTTGTTAAAAACTTGGCTTCCAGAACCACTTGCATTGAATTCAGTCATAGTGCTTCAAAGAGCTTTATAAAACAAGACGCTTTGTTAAAAAAGTAACCAAAAATATTCTTCCGATCTTTAGCCTTTGATCTTTCCTTAATCTCCTAAAAAATGGTACCTGGCAATTACTTTACCATCAGTCTAAAAATAATACTGAACTCCACAAAGAACAGGAAGCAATTCTTTCTTCTGTCCATCTACTTAGCTTTTCAGCACAAATAAAAAGGAAAAAACTCAGTCTCAACTGAAGCATCTCAAATTGCTGCATTGCTTAGTTCAGATGAGCAAATGTTTTTGTTTTATTATATGTTCTGACAAATCTTTAGTAGGCCAGAGCACTGTTCTATAAGTTAGTAGAACTTAAAAGAGATCCAGAAACTTTTTTAAGTAGAGAAAATGTAATTTCATCTTCATAATCAGGGTTTATTTCCTTAGATTTCTAGACATTTCATGAAGGGGAATCTCTTGAGCCACATTCAGAGATATCTGAGTCAGACAGTCATGTACGTTCACATTTTCTCTTATATCTAATGAATGATCATCTAGTTAGCACATACCATTTCTTTATATCATAAAACAGCACTCTTTGCTGCAAGATTTTAGTGTTTGTGAAAGTTGTTTCTTTTCACCTGAGCATACTGTAGTATCATCTTTCTCCTTCAGAGGATATACATCCAGTAATGTTAATTCATGATCATAAAACAAATATGAGTGGAAAAAGCTGTACTTGCCTACAACCATTTTATCTGTCAGTCCACAGAGCCAGCCTGCGGCAAACTGCAATTAATTAGCACAAGAAGTGATAAATAATTGGCATCCAGAGCTTGGTATTCATCAGATTAGTTCCTGAGAAGTATAAATGTTCTATTTAATCTATTGCTTTTCCATCTTTGTAAGCTTGCCTAGAGATTTCTGAAACTACGTGTCTCAGCTGTTGATGCAGGACTGTGGCGCCCATCTTCACAGACATTAACTGACAGTCTCGTCTCCCAACATCATTAGCAAAACCTTATTGTTGTAGCTCTGTAGACCTCATCATTCAACAAAGGAAATTATAAGGTAACAGATACATTTCATATTGATTTTGATGAGAATTGGATCAGACCTTGATTGCCTGGTGGTTATATTACATACTTTGTACCAGGAGCTCAGTCAGTTTCCTTCCTTTATTGACTTACAGGGGCTATTACAGACTGTTTAAACACAGCTCAGCACAAATGTCATGATAAGGTACTTTTCACAATGCACCTTGGGTTTTTTAACAGACATAAACCACCCTGATGTATAATGTTCCGTACCCTTTTTTTATTTTTAAGTTTAAAATCTTATGCTTCCTAGATAGTACATCATAATTACATTAGGGTCTGATTCAAAGTCTGCTGTGGTCACTAAGATGCTTTTCATTGACTTCATTAGGGTCTCAAATAGGTTTGTAAACTCTTTCAGGCTCTGTCTCACCTTCTTTTTTTGTGACCTTTTTGAGTCAGACTTTTATAAGTTTTACTTATAAAAACTTTTAAGCATGAATATGAGGTAAATGCATAAAAAAGTGGATAGCAATGCACTGATACAAACTAGTCAGTAAGTTATGTCTGAAGACAAGTATCGTGGATCCTACTCCACTGAATGCTAGAAAAAAATACTGCAATTTATATCTATTTGGAAATACATTAATCTAATTTTTCCCAGTTTTAAGAAGGCTTTTTTTTTCTTTTTTTTTGAAAGCATAGTAAGTCTTGTCTATAATTGATTTTTGAAAGGGCTTTAATCAGTTAAAAGGTCTGAATTGTATAATTATCAGAGTGAAAAGTGTGTTTAATCACTTTTTGAAGAGTGAAGTGGGCTCGATGGATTTCCTTTAATTAAGCTTTCCAGATGACTCAGACAATATAAAAATTTTTTAAAATTTCCTCTATTATGTTCTGCAGCATGTAAGTTAGGTCAGTAAACATTTCGAGAACTTGAATTAAGAGGGCAATATATCACTCTATACATTACAAAATGGAAAGACTTATTACACAGGGAAACAGATTTGTGCAGCCAGCTCATTATCTCTTTATATTAGATTACATTCCCTTTTCTACCAAGATGAGCTAACCTCAAGGATCCTTCTTATTAATAAAAAATCACAAAGATAATGAGAAATGTAATTTTGATGACATTACCTGGAAGAAAAGAAAAAAAAATCCAAATATATTTCTGAAAGTGGATGAGGCAGCCTAAAAATCACTATCTCATTACAAAAGCAAATTTAAAAGTAATTTTGTGGGTTTTTTGAACAATGCTTATTTTTATTAGTGAAAATGAATATGAGCATTATTTTACCAGCATCTAACCTATTTGGCTTGGTGGAATTTGATGACAGGATTTGTACAAACACTGTTATATGAATATTTTATACCAGCTGCCTACTCAGTAAGTGACCAACACAAAATTTTACACTTTGATTTGTCACTTACTGTGAAAGATCAGTGAGGGGTCTGGAGCACAAGTCTTATGAGGAGTGGCTGAGGGAACTGGGGTTGTTTAGCCTGGAGAAGAGGAGACTAAAGGGAGACCTTATCACCTTCTACAACTACCTGAAAGGAGGCTGTAGCCAAGTGGGTGTTGGTCTCCTCTCCCAGGTAATGAGTGATAGAACAAGGGGAAATGGCCTCAAGTTGTGCCAGGGGAGGTTTAGGTTAGACACTAGGAAAATTTTTTTCAACGAAAGGGTTGTTAAGCATTGGAATGGGCTGCCCAGGGAAGTGGTTGAGTCCCCATCCCTGGAGGTATTTAAAAGACACGCAGACGAGGTGCTTAGGGACATGGTTTAGTGGTGGGATGGCAGGGTTAGGTTAACTTGATGAACTTAAAGGTCTTTTCCAACCTAAATGATTCTATTATTCTATGGTTCTATGATTCTATGATTACAGCCAACGTTCTTTCCCTGATTCTTTATCCTTTGTTTTAATTTGAAGTATTTTATTTTTAGACTGTGACACCAGTATTATACTCCACTGAGTGGCTTGGGGTCAAGTTTGGAAAGTTTTTGGAAAAAAAGGAACATACAACATTCAAGTGCATTCAGTACATATTAAACCAGAGCACTAATGATAAATACATATATTTGAATAGAACCTATTCACAATTAAGAACCACTGCATCAACCTCTTTTTAAGATGAACAATATTTTAATGATAAAATGTAACACATGCATGTATATGTCTCAAGTATTATTTAAGACCACTTAAACATCAGTATAGTGTGTACTAGGCCTAGTAATTATGTGGAAATGAGTTAACAAAAAACAGTTATAAAGGAAATAGTTGGTAATATAGAAGAAGGAATATTTTTTAGCAAATTATTTATTATATAATTAAATGTTTTTTTCTCCTTGTATAATTTGTGAGCAGACCATAGTTTTCCCTGATGAATTGTTTATTCAAATGTATTCAACACGTCTTCCTAAAAATTTTGCTTTATAGATTGTACATCTTCAAGATGCATCCGCTGATTGTGATTGACCCAGTAAGTCAAAGTAAATTGCTTCTTTTCCCTGATTGAATGTCCCCACAATAAATTTTCTCTGAGAGAGTAAAATTCTGGGAAAATCTTCAGATTAATATAAACTTTTATAGTTCCATTTAAATTAATATCACTGGAATTGTTTATATATAGAGAAAGCATCTGGCCTTTAACTTTCAAAGGCACAGGTATGCTTTTGGAAACCTTGCTTGCTGATATGTTCCTGGAAATTAAACACAAAAATAAATCTAAGCATCATAAAATGACTTCATTATAATATTTAATTAATAATCGAGAGTTTTTTCTTTGTCTTTTAATGACTATAGCCGAAATTTCTCTCCTTCTAGACCATCTTTTACATTTTATCTTGAATATCAATAGGGAGAAAATAATGGCATGTGACTTCCCTTTTATTAATGGCACTGGAATAGCAAAAACACTAGGAAAAGAGAATGAAGGAAGGATTGCACCTATGTGCCTTTGATCCTGACAGCATAGATAACATGTAGCTTGATAAACAATTCATTTCTTATTACATTTTTCTGCACTATTCCACAGAGAAAAATGTTTTAAAGAGTTAAAATTAACATATGGTTGTTCATGAAAGTAGTATTGTTGCTTTGAAAAAGTCGACACAGTGCCTCATTAGTCAATCAACAGAAAACACACATAAAATGGATTAGCAGCTCTTACAATCAAAGGCATCTACTATCATGCAGATAAATGCATTACAAATACCCATTTTATTAGATTCTTCTCATGTACTGTGGAATTTACAATAATTCACTGCAATTAATTTTGATAGAAGCTGTGTCCTGATTTATTTAACTTGTTAAAGACTGCCATTTGATGTGCAATTTATATCTGCTAAACATGCCTTAAAAGCAGAGGCCCATGTCCTGGAGTATGTGTAGAACAACCATTTTCTACAGCAGAAAAGAGCTGTAAGGGGCAGATGAAGAAATTCCATGTAAATATTATGAATTTAGGCTTCAATAACTTTTCTTCTTTATACATTTTCATTTTTTTTACCACAATTGATACAGTTATATAAAAGTATGGAAAACCATGCAGAATGGCATTCATATCAAACACAATTCCGCCCTCCCCAACATTGTAAGGTTATGCTCAGTTGTTTTTAATCAAATTTGAAGGCCTATCTTCAACTTAGTTCATTTTCTATATTATTTTCACTAGAAAAACAATTCAATATTATTTTTTCCCCAAGCAGTTACTACAAAAACCATGTGCTTTTCCTTATGAAGAATCTACTGTCCATCCAACCCTGGGGGTCCTAGATTAATTGATCAGTTTTTCTACCTTGTTATATACTTTGCTATAAGTGACACATTTGAAAGACATCTGATAGAACTAAACTCACAGCACAGATAAGTTTTTTACCAATATCTAACTGATACAAAAGAAGACTCTCTCAATATTTTTATATAACAACCTATATGAAGTGATCTTCTAATGTCAAAGAGATTTTTACTACTCTGTAGGGAAAAAGAAAGGGCATGAAGAAGCACAGAATTTCATCCATGAATTTGTACCTTCCAAGACTAAGGGTGAGAACACCAAACTGCTTTAATACATTTTCTCTTTAGTTCCTTAAAACAATATTGCATTTGTCTGACGTAGCAATTTTTGCTCCGGACATCCTCTAAGAGAAAAAAATTGTTTCTACTTCTAATTTTGGTATTTGCACCTTTCATTCTTTCAGTATATTTCTTTTTTTTTTCTCCAGAACTCATAAGCATACGTTCTTTGCTACTTTTTTGCTTTGTGGTTTTTTTAAATACTCAGAATTATTTTCCAGATTTGTACATGAAATCCTGCATCCATTGAACTCAATGACAAAGACTTAATATTTTCTTAAAGTCTTAAATGTAAAGGATTTTGGGAAATGAACCAAAAGAAAAAGGGTTTGCCAATTGTTGTTGAAGGTTTGATGATAATTTGTTATAAAGTATTGCTGAGGAAAACATGGAGATATTCCACAGAGATAGCTCTATATCTATACCTTACAGTATTTGTTCAGAGGAAAGATTTCTTCAATTAATTTTACTGTAAAGATAATTAGGTAAAATATTTCAAAGAACTCCAACAGTTTACAACTTTCTGGTTTTGAAATAAAAATAGCTTTTACAGAAAGACAAGCAGATGGATCACTTTCAGGGAATTGTACAGGTCTGTTTAGAAAGTGTACAAAATTGCCGCAGTGAGATACATGTGTCTATAACCTTATGCACCTTATTATCTTATTTCAGACTCCTTCAGTTTGAAACATCTCACTTTCGTCACCTTGATGCCACTCAGTAACCTCCATGTTTTCTTATCAGCAATAATCTTTCCAAAATACCAACAAGTTATTTGTCATGTCAGTAAGAGTATGGAACATTTGAATTCCTTTGATGAATTTGTAAATCCTACTACTCAGGGTTCATCCAAGCCTTTCTTTTTAGCATTGTTATTTTACCCTATTAAAACAGAAATAGAAATGTCTTAAAAACCAAGAGCCCATATTGTCCACTAGCATACACCAGAATAAATCCAGTGCTAAAACCTTTCTGTACAGCTGTCATGTACTATTACTTTTTGCACCATGAACTTGCCACATGGATGAACAGTTCTTTAAACTACTCTCATGCAAGATCTGCGTAATTGTTTCTGAGAGAATTGTAAATTTTTGGTATAAAAATGTTTCTATTTGTTAAATGCAAACACAAACTGCCTTTTTTATTTTGGTTTGGTCATGCATCTATTTAGATAAGATTTTGTTGTTTAGTTTAACATTCAAACAGTGATTTGTCATTTTAAAATTTGTACCGCTAATTCATAAATTCAGTGAAAGCGCCTTAAGATCTGCATTGTTCAGTCATTCTATGAATAGTACAGTAATAAACTTATTGATTCAAGTTTAGCACTTAGCTAAAAGGCTTGCTATAGTTATGACAATATTTCAATAGGTCAATAAAATAAGGAAATACGGGGTAAGTCAGTCAATAACTTTAACAATGTCAATTTGTTTGCATGCCAAACCTCCAAATCAATCAAATGTGCATGCAAATAGCTCTATTTAATCTGTATTGAGAAAAGAAGATACTTAAGGGTACAATGAAAATTGAAGCTCTTCTTTAATTATCTGCATAAAGTGCATCACCATCAGCATAAAAAATACAGTTAATGCTCATTGGATAACAATCAACTGCTTAAACAATGACAATAACACTAAATTTCTTTTAAGATTTATGGTCCTGATTCAGCCTATTACCTAATTTCTTGTCAAACTTCAAGTAAAAACGTAGTCTGGTTAAAGATAATGGAGCAAACTCTAGCTGTTACAAAAGATGAATGCTTAAGAAATTCACTGAAGTGCACTTCATATCATGGAGGAATATGCATTCTTCCCTTCTGATTGTGTATCTTAAGTGAACTTTAGAAGTCAATGTGGGTGAACATTTAACCAGTACCTAAACATAGACCTCAGTCCTTCAGGTAAATCCATTAATGTCAAAACATGCATCTTTGGAAACCTAGCAGAGAAGATCTTTGAAACAAGCATTTGAGTGGGGGTAGGCAGGGAAGGTGAAAGAGGGTAAGATAAAGGAAGATAAAGGAAGAATACAAGTTTATACTCTTTATTCTATTGTTTGAAGGTAGCCTGACTAGCTTTTGTATTTAGTGTTTCTTTCATTCACATTGGTGAAGTGCAGTTCCTCATGTTTCTGCTAACAAACAAATGGATTGTGTAAATCTGGAGAGGCTACGTTCTTCATACCTCACTGACAACTATTAACTACTTCTTGTAGTTAGGTGGACTACATGATACTTTGATTTGCATATACACTGAAGCAACTACAGGATCAGAAATGAAAAAAAAACAAAAAACAAACCAAAACCAAAAAACAACCAAACCTGAGAAACAAGATCTGTTGAGCTACGGTTTAATCCAGGAGTTCAGTGCCCAGGAGGTGGGGAAACTAGCTCAAGTATTTTTTCTGCATGATTCACCTGTATATGTACTCACCAACCAACGACAGAGTATTTTGAAGATGGGGAATAGGATTTCTAATTCCACCTTGTTGAAATTTTCAGGGTGCATATATAATTAAATATTTATTGGATCGGAAATAGATTGATGTAATGAGAATTACTCTAGCCTCATAATGGAAGGGGAGACCTGAGTTACAGTTCCTTTTCCAATGAATTCTTCTGGATTTCATATTAAAGAATTTCATATTAAGGTATTATTGAAGCAAAGGACTAGTGTGCAATTTTTATTATTCCCCCCTAACCAGTAGGCAATAAAGTCATTCTTATTCTCTTTCTGATTCAATAAAAAATTAATTATTTCATTCAAAGCTGAAAACTTCAACAAGAATATGCCCTCCCTTATTGCATTCCATAACCATAAGTATTAAACTATTCAACTCAACCATTACATAGGAGGAAAAGGTGCCCATAGAGATGTCCTTAGAAGACGTGACTCGTATTTCAATCTTTCACATTTGGAAAAGTGCTCTACCAACTGAGCTTTAGCATCAAAGCATATCATATCACACAGTCTTCTCTCACATTTTCATAAGACAAATACTAAAACTCAGCAGATTTTTAATAGATATAGCTTTCATACAGAAAAGTACTTTGTGCCAGAAGGGTGTGCTATTTTGTGGGAGATATGTAAATCCAACAGACAGCTAAAACTTAAAATATGCTGTTGTCTTCAGCAATTTCCCTTAGTGGCTTCTTGCAGACCAAGCATTTTGGGATTCCATTTAAGCTCTTTCTCTGTGTTTTTAGTAATTTCCCTGGATGAGGTGGAAGGTGTGCTTTTTCCTATAAGCACTGTGAGATCCAAACTTTCAGAGAAGCGCTGTGTAGCCTGACTTTAACCATCCTGTTCTCTTCCTTATACCACGTAACACATTTTTTTCAATAGCACTAATACTGAATATTTACTGTCCTCATAAGCTCCAGATTTGAATTCTCAGTAGCTGACCTTACACTCCAGGGGTGCGCTCTGCAAGGTACTCCAGGACCCCGCATCCCAAGTGCACACTCAGATCGTACTTACCTGCCTGTGCTTCTGATTGTACTGGTTCCTGTGGAGGGATGTCTAGATTCAGAGAAAGGGAGAGAGGCAATATGTCATTCTGACTTGCATCTGTAATAACACCCAGTGACTACTAATGAAGTTACTTATGTAAAAAGGGACCTAGAAAAGGAAAGAAAGAAGTAAAAGAAGTGGAAGAAGTGCAAATGCTATTACTTATGGAACAGGTTAAATTCTTCAGAAGTATAACAGATGACTGGAAAAGACTTACAACAGAAATGACATCTTTTTGTGAGGATGAGTAACACTGGTTAGAAAGGCAATGAACAGAAGGGATCTCTTTTATCTGCATATTGTTGGGCAGAAGCAGTGTATTTACCATTATGCTACTGACAAAAAAAAGCAAGGTAGTTATAAGACTGAGTATATGAAAAAACGTGCTACATAAAGTTACACTGAAAGTACTTAAAGATAGTCGTGTTCACGTTAGCGTTTCTGTGACCTAAAACGGAGGGAAGCCAGTACACTGCACAGCCTCAGTGAAAAGAGCAAAGCAGAAAAAAACACGTGATGCTTCAGAAACTGTAAAGAAATGGAGATCAGCAAGGTGACTCATAACAATTGATATAATGGGTTGCCCTGTCAGAACAATGCATGTCTTCCTAGGAATGGGCTGACATATGGTTAACTGTCCTTTGAGACTCTTATGCTGAACCATAATACTCCCTATTGAACACCATGAAGCATTCTAACTGTTCTCAGTGTTGACAGTGTGATGGATTAATAAAACTGAAATTTTGTTGTGTGAAGATCACCGTATAGTGAGGACACAAGCTGTGCCATTTTTGCTGTTGTCATTAAAAAAAAGTACCTACATTTATAATACCACAATTGTTCCTTCTCCATATAAAAATGCGGAGAAATATTGCCCAGGACGAAGTCCTAGGTGACACGTCAACAGCATCACTAGCAAGTCTCTCTAATTAGGGGGAAAAAAAAAAAAAAAAGGTGGAGTACCTCATTTTGCATGTTTCATTAAGTTTTATTTGATAATTTTTTGATTCTGGAAAACTATCTATGTTCTATAGTTATAATAAACATCATTACTTCACTTAAAAAGAAAAGTGAAAGGAATGTAAACCTTTGAATTAGACCTCAGCACACATTAAATGGCTTGTAAGTCAGAGAGATACTTGCATTTATTACAACTTCATAATATTTTTTATTCATACAAATTGGAAAACATTATCATTTGGGAGATGTTAGGTTAGCTGTATTCAGTTCACTTGCTGCTAAAAGGACATAGTGTGAAATGGAATGTCTCCTAAAGGTTTTTTTTTCAGTACACAGACTAAATGAAGTGTAATTTTCTGATAATTACCTTTAGCAATACAAGCTACGTACATTTTAAATATCGCTACCCCATACTTTAGTATCTGAGCCTTTGATGACAAATTACATTTACTTTTAATATGTTTTATTCTGTCAGATCATAAGAAGAATATCTGGTATATTTGAAAATTCAGGCTTCTATGCTTATTTATGTATGAACACCTTCAACACATTGCAGCAGTGGAAAAAATCATACATAATGATGGTATATCTGGTGACCTAAATTTTATCTTTGCATCAAGATATGCCCTAACTGATTATTTCTAAACTACATCTAACAGCTAATTTCTGTCTTTCTTCCCACAATATTGTCACATGTACCATTACCTAGGTGTTCTTACATGAGTAAGATTTCACCAAATATTTACTTATGTGGTTTTCCTCTGCATTTTACATTTTTGCTGATGTTACATTCCTTGGCCCAGAATCTGTCTTCTAATAAAAGTGAAAGGTCTTCAAACTCATCTGTCTACACAGCTTAGGAATTGTCACTGCAAAACAGCTCCTGCTTACAAGAGGAGTATTTTTAATGACATGTTTTTACAAACTTACAGATTTAAGGGACTGAAAAACTAGGAGACTTAGCAAATGCCATTACCATAAGAGAACTAACTGCAGGCTCAGATGAAAGAAATGTGATGTGTTGTTCACTGCTCAACAGTTTACCCTCTACAGGTATATGGGTTGCAGATTGGTTTTGTTCTCCTCTCTTCTTTACATCAGAAGCTAGCCCCAGTTCACCTTCAGAGAAGTAACTTTAAGCATGCATCCGCCTAGGAGCCTTTTCGGAATACAGACCATAATCTCATGGCTAGCTGATAACAAGATATATTGAAAACTTCTCTACTGTAAAAAGATTGGGCAGTGACATTAGCGAAAACCTGAGGACTGGCACTTTCTTTTACATTTACTCACTAGAATATCTGATTTTTAGACATGATCATCTTTCCAGGTAATTTTGCATATTTAACATTTAAAAATCAATTTAATTTTAAACATATAACTTCTATTAAATTCAAACTAAGATATGAAAAATCTCCTAGCTATATTCTAGTGTTTTTACTAGTATCAGTAAAAGGCAAAAGTAGCTAAGTTGGAGTTGAAGTTAAGCTCCATCTCAGGTAAACCTGTTGGATGTCTGACTTGCACAAAGTTTCTTAATGATGGAAAAAAAAGGCCAATTGAATAGTTAGCTGACATTAAGGAAAAAGCAGAAAATTCAAGTTACAATTTATTAGATGTGACCTAGAAAGCACATAGGCAATAAACTTAGAGCCATTAAGGTAACTTTTTTTTTCAACTGATTTTCATAAAATGGGAAATTTGGCCAGTAATTTAAACACACCTAAGGGAGTTAGGGACCCAGATCCCAGTGAAATTCTTCATCCTGAATATAATGAGATTAAATCCCTTAGGCTGTTTTGGAGAGCTTAATCTTGATGTTTTAGCTTAAACTAGAGTCATTGAATATATAATACAAGTTGCCTGAAGACATGATGGTGTTCGATTCAGCTAATAAAGGGCTCCAGTCTGAAAAGAAATGTACATGGATTATTTAAGAACCAGAGGAATATTATCTTTCTTTACTGTATGTTAGAAATATGCATTAAACCCCAAATGGTTCTGTGCTTAACACATAAAATTCTAAGAGCTTTATCCTGCTGTTCCTCCAAATATTGACAAAGCATTAAAAAAAAGGTAAAACTGAAATAATGTAACTTGGGGGGGGGGGGGGGGAGGGGAGATGAAATCTGATGAGAAAAAAAACCTGTTTGCTTGCACTGCAGAGTATAAGTCAGTTATTACACACAAACGAAAAAGTAACATGGCCTGTATCTGGACTGACTGAACTCCTGGGGGGAGGAGGGGGGATTCCTTTAATCTAAAAGTTTTAATTTATCAAGAGTAACTTGAAATTTATTGAGCAAAACCTAACTATCAAAATTCAAAAGCAAAGCTTCTAGTGGTTTATTTAGTGATTTAGCCCTACAGTGCCAACCCAGTTCTAACTTACCTATCTTAGAGTTCAGTTTCACATGAACCATTCATTTTTGTAATCCCCCCACAACCCAATATTCTTGTTCTTTAACAACACTTGTATAAACACTATAAAATAGTTCGAAAAAAGTTCACACTTCGGTTTGAATCACAGGATGGGTGCAGGACTGTTCAAGAACACAGGGAAATTAGCATGAAAAAATACGTAGTGTGATCTGGATATTCAGGGAAGAGTTATTCTATCTGTATTAACTTAGAGTCATAGAATCATCAAAGAACCATAGAATAATAGAATCATTTAGGTTGGAAAAGACCTTTAAGTTCATCAAGTTAACCTAACCCTGCCATCCCACCACTAAACCATGTCCCTAAGCACCTCGTCTGCGTGTCTTTTAAATACCTCCAGGGATGGGGACTCAACCACTTCCCTGGGCAGCCCATTCCAATGCTTAACAACCCTTTCGTTGAAAAAAATTTTCCTAGTGTCTAACCTAAACCTCCCCTGGCACAACTTGAGGCCATTTCCCCTCGTTCTATCACTCATTACCTGGGAGAAGAGACCAACACCCACTTGGCTACAGCCTCCTTTCAGGTAGTTGTAGAAGGTGATAAGGTCTCCCTTTAGTCTCCTCTTCTCCAGGCTAAACAACCCCAGTTCCCTCAGCCACTCCTCATAAGACTTGTGCTCCAGACCCCTCACCAGCTTGGTTGCTCTCCTCTGGACATGTTCCAGCAACGCAACGTCTTTCTTGTAGTGAGGGGCCCAAAACCGAACACAGTATTCAAGGTGCAGCCTCACTGGTGCAGAGTACAGGGGCACGATCACTTCCCTACTCCTGCTGGACACACTATTCCTGATACAAGCCAGGATGCCATTGGCCTTCTTGGCCACCTGGGCACACTGCTGGTTCATATTCAGCCTCTGTCAACCAGTACCCCGGTCTTTTTCCACCAGGCAGCTTTCCAGCCACTCTTCCCCAAGCCTGTAGCGTTGCACGTGGTTATTGTGACCTAAGTGCAGGATCCAGCCTTTGGCCTTGTTGAACCTCATACAGTTGGCCACGGCCCATCGATCCAGCCTGTCCAGGTCCCTCTGCAGAGCCCTCCTCCCCTCGAGCAGATCGACACTCCCACCCAGTCTGCTGTCATCTGTAAACTTATTGAGAGTGCACTCAATTCCCTTGTCCAGGTCATTGATAAAGATGTTAAAGAAGACTTACCCCAGAACTGAGCCCTAGGGGACACCACTTGTAACTGGCTGCCAGGTGGATTTAACTCCGTTGATTGCAACTCTCTGGGCTTGGCCATCCAGCCAGTTTTTTACCCAGCTAAGAGTACATCTGTCTAAGCCATGAACCACCAGCTTCTCTAGGAGAATGCTGTGGAAACCTGTGTCAAAAGCCTTGCTGAAGTCCGGGTAGACAACATCCACAGCCTTTCTTTCTTCCACTAGGTAGGTCACCTGGTCACAGAAGGAACAGGTTGGTCAGGTAGGACTTGCCTTTCATGAACCCATGCTGGCTGGGCCTGATCTCCTGATTGTCCTGCATATGCCCAGTAAGACTTGATCTATTAGTACAAGAAACTTGTTTTTGTCTTGTTAATTCTATACCAAATAGGTTGTCTTTTGTGTTATTTTCTTACCTAGACAAGCATGTTGAAAATGATTAACCAGTAATAAGCTGCTAGGTTGCTTTGCCACTGTCTGCCCCCTCCTAGAGTGATGTTGCATAGCATACACCTTGAGAACTGATCCCCTTTTATGTGGCTTCTGATAAGATCCCACACTAACAATGGCAGCTTCATAATGAACTCTAATCTATCTGGCTTTTCTGACAGTGGAACACAGTAATTCCAATTTTTTTTTTTTTTTTTTTCAAAGTGGGTGCATCTACATTAGTTTTTCAGTTAGGTATAGAAGCGTGGTTTTGAAATGAATCCGTTGATAATACCTACTGTGCTTTAAACCATTTTATAGAGAAGACTCAAACCACACAAACTTTTGGATGTATCATTCTTTCATCCTTCTGGATGAAACTCAACAACAAACAAGGTCCAGCAGGTACACTAATGTAATGCACCTGTTAGTGGGTATTTATCCCATGATACTGGACTAGAGCTAGAAGATAGGAAAAAAATATGAAATGTGGAGACTGTGAGTCCTCAGCACAACCTGGTTTGTTCTATAGACTTCTTGTGTCATAATCCCTAGTCACTGCTTCACTTAGATCTATTGCTTTCATAAATGATCCATCACATTGAGTTGTGTTCACATTACATGCTAAAGAAATTGAAGCAAACAAAAATCTTATTCAAGGAAAACAGATAAGGTCATGATTACAAAAAGTCAGAATCATTGTTGCAAAAGAAAAGCATCAAATATGAAGAAATAATTAATACAAATATAAAACTAATCTCTTATGTGTACTTTATATAAGTATCTTAAAAGAAAAAGTCTCCATAAAATACTACTCTATGTTTTTCTCAGTGTAGGGAAATTTCTTGTTTGGAAGAAAAGATACTTCTCTAGATCAAAATCCCCTAACTTTGCTTTATTCTTTTTTTTTTTTTTTTTTTTTTTTCATTTTCCTGCCTACTCAAAGACCAGAAAACTTTCTTTGTAAATTGCTCTTATTTCAATTTTCTGCATTCAAACTTTTATAGCAAGTTGGGGTGTGACAACAGAAGTATTACAGAACAGTATTACAGTATTACAGCAACAAATCTTGAAGAATTTGAGCCTAGCAGAGACTGGTCTTGAAAACTGCATTTACCAGTATGGAACCTGGATAAGGAGGTCAAAAGAACATGTGATCAAATCAGTCTATATGCACAAGCATATACCATCTGCATGTGCATGATTGCTGTTCTGTCATACTGAGCGATAAATTTGTGAATATTGTGCCCTCTAAGAGCAAGGCCAGGCCAGAGAATGTACAGGCTGCTCAAGGTTTTCCAAGAACAGTGCACTGTATCTTCAGCTTTGCTCCTACCCTGTTGAGGTCTACGAGTCTTTGAGAGAATGTGTGCACACTGAAACAGCATGGAAAATTATCAAAAACCCACAAGAAGGCATTTTTCAGAATGAAGAGAACTGTTAACCAAGGCCGTACTACAGAAAAAATGCTTTAATAACAAAGCGAGAATGCTTTAGCAGAGTACTGCAGTGCAGCTAGAAGCCCATGCTGCTTAGACCCTTGACAGCTAAAGAGGAGAAAACACGCAGCTGTTAGAGGAGCTTCTGGCTGTGGATTTTTTGGAATGGTATGATTCCACAATTAAAGGGGAAGGATAAGCACTCTTATAATGAGCCATTAGAAAATCTCTAATGACACTTTTTAAGAAGTGCTGTTGATGACTGTACACTTCTGCTATGGCTCATGGCACTGCAAGGTGAGAATAAGACAACGGAACAGTCAAAAACGATGCCACATACGGCAAGCAACACACATCCTCCAAAGCAGCACACAGATGTCTACCAACATGTATAAAAGTCTTTGCATCTTTGCATCAAAGTCTCCAGACAATTCAACAGTATTCAGAAGTGGGATAATGTGGGGTGGGGAAAAAATAATTTCAGGATTTATCAAATCACAAGAAGGAAGTGACACAAATGATCATTTTCCTATTAAAGGATGATGGGAAGAAATGGGTTTGTGCAAGATTTAATTTTGTTTAAATGAGCATTGAACAACAATCCCAGGAGATGTTAAAGCTAGTATCACAAGCTGGATAAAGTCTACATACCTGGGGACAGAAGGTCAGATGAAAACTAAACACAGAGTGTGCAACTACTGGTGAGGTTTGACAGCTGAGTTGCAATATATAGAGACTATAATAAGCTGTGCGAAATGGATAGTGACTGGTTAAAAGACAAGGCTCTGCAACCCACTGAAATTCCAGACCTGATACTAAGAAAAGGCAAGAACATACTGAGTGACAAGTATTGTATAGCTACTGTAGATTACTGCTCCTTTTCTTGAGATGGTGAGCATCTGGAAAATACTCAGGAAATGAAAGGCACATTTTCCAAGTATCTGACATGACAGAAAAGAGGTGCACCATACATCAGAGGTGCACAGTACATCACAGCAGAAGATGAGAATCTGATGCTTTCTATTGGTCACTCAGAGAAAAATAGGAAAGGCACTCAGCAGAAAAGATGTCTGATACTGATGGCAAAAGCAAAATGAAAGACAGTAACAAGCTGGTGATATTTAATCACTATACATCATTCCAGAGTAGAGGTGGTAGGATAATAAGGAAAGATAAGGATGAAAACACTGTTTCCTGATTAGAGGAAATACTGTCAGACTAACTTTATAAATTTCTGATTTTACAACTCTTGTACTTCATTGACAATTTTTAAGGCAAAAAGCCTTAAAGGGTGCAAAGCTCACCAGTAGTTGCACACTCTGTGTTCAGGCTTCAGCTGATCTTCTGTCCCCAGGCATATAGACTTTAACCAGCTTGTGACAGTAGCTTTAAAATCTTCTGGGATTGTTGTTCCAATGCTCATTAAAAGCCTAAAGCTCTTTAAAGGGTGAACCTTTGCATATCACGCTGTCAGGTGGTTGATGATATCATTTGTGCAGTCCCATCTACCAGCACTTTCCTTCCTCCAGTCTTTGCATTTTTATCGTGATCAATAGAAGTCTGTCAGAGTCAGCAAACCTGCTAAGGCTGAAACTACCTTTTGGATGGTATGGTCACTCCATCATTGAAGCACCTGGCAGAGTGCTGGGTTATACTTAAGCAAGGCTTAGAACTTCCCCACTATGCATCATAAGTACAACTTACCCTTCATTTTACTTCTATCAATTTGAGTAATAGATCATAGTTCTTTTACTGAGACAGAACTCAAGGCCATTTTCTCATTTAATAGCTTTCATCTTTATGATGTTCTATATAATGGATATCACAGTACACTAATGAGTTTGCCAGCATTATCAGAAGATGTATCACCGTCTACACAGTTCCTTTTTATCCCTGTAAAGATTACATTAATTTATCAGTTTCATAATTTCTCTTCACTTATATGGATTATATAGGTAAAAAAATGGTTTTTTAAAAATAATTTGAAACATTCTTCTTATTTAGTAATGCTCTTATTGTACAGTTACTGGTATGCTTTCTCATTAGTAGTGAAATACTGTGTCTCAGTCAATAGTCAGTGTTTGTGACCACACACAAAGTTATTTATTTTTAAATATAGAATTAAGAACTTCTCTACATAATATGTAGATATTGTAGATATGTAGATAAAATATTAATATTTTATTCACAAGATATTAATGCTCATGTCTAAAATTATGTATTAAAAATAATATATTGAATTTCTAGTACCCCTGTTTGAGAATCATCCGATGTTTCTGTAAGGATATAGGACAAAATTTTGTTTTAATGAAAAGGTGTGAAATACATCAGCACATTTGAATTACAGAAGAACAAAGAAAGAAGAGGGAAGATGGCTCTTTTGCAACAGACCTTTAAACAAGAATCTTTGCTTTTTGAAATTAAAAAAAAATACTGAAAAAATTACATGGATTTGCAACTTATTTTTTTGTTGTTGTAAATCTTGTGCTTAAAATTGCTATCAAAACTAACATTAAAGATTTTCCAGTCTCTGTGGCATAACCCAAAGGAAGACTAGAACTGCATGATCAGTGAGACAAAAGTTGTCCAGTATTTGTTGACAACAACTTGTAAGAGCTGCAGAAAAAATGCTTTCTAGCAGTGGTGCTCATGGGAGGTACCTTGATAATGTTTTGAAGTTTTGCATAAAATTTTGATTTCCACACTAGAGACAAAGATAGGGGAAAAAAAAAAAAGATACCTTGGTAAAAAAAAAAAAAAGCCACAAACTATATGGTACATAAAACATTTTGAAAAATATTTTAAAGTTTTTTTATTAGTTTTGGTTTATACCAACCACAGACACTGATGCACGTTCAGCACACCAATCCACTCTGGCCTCCATTCTGCGTAGGCTTCATGCACAGTCAGCTTTATGTGCTGTGAATAACTTTGTTGCTTTGTTTCTTTATGTAAAGTTGTGTGCAGACACCTTTGGGCAATTATGGCTTTAGGAAATATTGTTAAGGGCGAATCTACAGCTATGAGGATTCATACTATCATTTCTCACTTTCTACAGTGATCAGCTTGGAAGTTCCTATCTGGGCAAGTAATTTTGGTAAGCTTTTTCTTGAGTGAAAAATGTGAGATGGGAGACTGGGTCCTCTTACTCTGAGTGTCTCTGATTCAAAAAGGTACTTAGGTGGTGCTTATATTTAACCTGAGCTGGAATTTCAGAATTTCAACTCATGTTGCTAGATAACTAGCTTTCCCCAAATAATGTACTTCAGGAAACTGAAGTTGATTTGTCACACACGTTCACAGCACATGCACTATTGCACAAAAAATAATTCATGAGGTTAAGAGTTAGCAAGCAATAAAGGGAGTCCAACTCTGCAGGCTACTTGGGGTACGCCAGCACCTATACCCTTCCAAAATAGGACTTCTTTAAACTGCAAAGCCATTTCCATTCCTTTCCCCTCTTCATTCACTTGAATCTGAGACACATGCTTTTCCTCAGCATTTCCTGATTACTGCCTTAAGCAGTGGAATTTGACATGTATCTCAGTTTTGTCAGATTGATTTTTTGAGTCAACTATCAATGTAGAATAGAACTTTTATTATTATTCTAAGGATTCTTATAGTAGAAATAAGGCCATAAAAGAAGACAAGAAAGAGGTTTCTCCTTTGCAATGAGCTTTACAAAGATCACTAAAGGACAGGGCAGTCAAATTTGGAAAAAGAAGACACAGTTGGAATATACCTTACATAGAATACATCATGGTTTCCCAAGACAGCGTAAATTAAGCAGCAGCTGCCTTCTGGCTTTTCCAAAGGCAAGGGAGGGAGATAATGCAATGTCTCAAAGGTAGTCTTTCCTCTCTTTATTAACTAGCTGTATTCCATGAAAATTTAGGATGATACATTTGCAATGCCACAGGTAGTTACTTCTTACTTTTCAAGGCAAAATATATATGGAAAATAGTCTTCATGCCTGAATTTGCAAGAGTGTTCCAGGACAAGGATATCTTTGTATTTTGCAGTTGAATATTTACCAAGAAATATCTAGACAACCAAATTCTAAGACAACAAAACTGGCACCAATCACAGTTCAATCCTACTTTTGTGCTTGCACCACTAAGACTAAATGAAGGCTCAAATCTCTGTCTTAATGATGGTTGTTCCCTATTGAGCAAAAGTACTCTGGATACTTAAATTATAAAATGCAATGGTAATGAGATTGACAAAAAAAAAAGCAAGTTATGAAGATGTTAGTCAGATAAGACCACAAAAAATAGATCATAAACCTGTATCCATTCTCATAAAAATCCTTTTCTAACATATAAATATCTGGCCTTCCTCTCCTGAAAGACAGCTCTGCAGTGTGAGTACAAAGAGTAAGTGGTTTGGATAAGGAATTCTGGATATATTTTTTTATCTATTTTCGTGGCAGTAAAATTCTCTATTTTCCTTGCAATTTGAAATTTTGGAGATAAAACTAGGATTGTCAATATTTTAAATATTTTTTTATAGATTTTTTTTCTTTTAGTTTTGTCTCATATTAAAATGTTGCTAATAACATTCAGATACATATAATACAAATCTTGAAATGAAGTACCATTGCCTCCAGTTTTTCAGGCTTTCCTATTAATATGGTTCATGGAATTTTTTATAGTGTAGTGAGTATAGCTTGGGATTACTAGAGAAATGTAGCGTTTATATATGACTATACACAAACAATATATGTAGAGTGATTAGAATCAACACGTCTAGAATTGGACATCTATCTTGTTGATCTTATTGCAAATACTCTTTTTTCAGCTGGGCACCTCTCAGCTTAACCACATCCACCTTCTTCCTTTCCAATCGCTCCATTTACATATTTTTTAAGTGCAGAAGAGCAGATGAGGTAGTACATGCTTGACTGAGTAAATATACTGTCTATTTCTTCTTACATTATAATTTCACCTTCCTTCAAAGACTATGAGCATGTGTCGTGGTTTAACCCGGCTGGCAAATAAGCACCACGCAGCCGCTCACTCACTCCCCCCCCCCTCCCTCAGTGGGATGGGGGAGAGAATTGGAAAGGAGAAGAAAGGTTAGAGCCGAGGGCTGAGACAAAGACAGTTTAATAAGAGAAAATAATAATAATAATAGTAATAATGAGAATGGTAACAGATATACAGAATATACAAAATGAATGATGTACAACGCAATTGCTGACCACCCGTCGACCGATGCCCAGCCCATCCTGAGCAGCGATCACTCTGCTCGAGCTGCGATCACTCTCCCCGCAACCGAACCGACCGACCAGCTCCCCCTGAGCATGACGTTATATGGTATGGAATAGCTCTTTGGTCAGTTTGGGTTAGCTGTCCTAGCTGTGCTGTACTCCCAGCTTGTTATGCACCTGGCCGAGCAGGAGAAGCTCAAAATGTCCTTGAGTAGTCTGAGCACTACTTGGCAACAACTAAAAAAATCAGTGTGTTATCAACATTCTTCTAGTACTAAATCCAAAACACAGCACTATGCTAGCTTCTATGAAGAAAATTAACTCTATCCCAGCTGCCAAGACAGCATGTAACCCTGCTTTAGTGTCGCTGAAAATCAACTAATTTGAGTTTAAAAAATTGTTTCCCAGTCACCTGTTCTGCTATTAGTGGAGGAAGCAGTCAGAGAAAAGAAAGCCCAGTTTCACCAAGCACTTATGAACTTGGTGAAACGGAGTTATTTGCAGTCACGTTCTTAATTTTCTTTTTTATACCCAAAGACACTACCTGAGCTGAGTGCTGAATGCTTATTGCAAGCACTTTCTACATCACAGTTAAATAAATACATGCTCTAGCAAAGCTTTTATAATCCAGGAAGAGAAAACAAAGAATGGTAAGAGGAGAAATCGGCACAGAGAGATGAAATTATTTTTTCAAGATTTTCCGGCTAATTAGATTTACAGCAGTGCACAGAAACTGGTATTCTGAAATCAGTGTGTGAACTCATAGATATTACTGTCTTCTCTCAGAATACTCTCACATATATCATAGGACAAGCTCACTCACAGCAATTCAAGATATGGAGAACAATGCCAAGATAAATTTTATGTTACCTTTGCAAAAGCTAACTATTCTTTCACCATCACTAAAGATCTATTCACAGAAAATCACAGTTGAAATACAGTGCTTTGTTGTCATTTGCATAACGTTTATCTGGTTATCTATCTCTTGCATGAGTTTTCCCTTACCAAGAGCAGAGAGGTTGTAAGAAAGTATTTTAAATGAAAGTGATATACATTGAAATAAAACAATTTTCTGAGAAGTAATTTACCCTTCCTGCTCTACTAGCCATAGAATTCAGTAGTTCTGAAGTGCTGTACATAATGAATGCTAAGCTCACAGGGCTAAGCAATAATTGTCATTTTCCTGTCTTAAAGATTGCAGCTATTATTTATTTATAGTATAATACACTCAAGTTGTCATTCACCCCATGACCATGCCACCAACCACTTTTATTCTACAGTATGAAAGAAAACTGCTCAAGAGACGGAATTCTGTATGCAAATTACACAAAAGCTATTAAAGCAACAATTGCTTATAATGCCAAAAAATTGAGGATGGTGAGGCAAAGGCCATGGAGGACAACAACAGAACCTCAGTTCACTTCGTTGGGCTCTATCTCAAATTTTACTGTGTCTCAAATCCATGCTGTAAAAAGCAGTGTTACACTTCATTTAACTGTGCTGGTTAACTTTCAGCATATTTCAGTGTCTTTTCTCCAGCTTCATTCCTGGCTCTGGTTTATTTGAAGAACTGGAAAAAAACAGCTCAAACTCATCCCTGCAGGAGGCGACAGCCTTAACTCCTGATGCTACAGGCCACACAGCAGCAGGGCAGGAGATCCTGTTCCTCTGGGAGGTAATAAAATCAACAACTTAAACTCTGATGTTGAAAGACTTGCCCCCACCCATAAAACACACAAACATGCACATGCACAGAACTGTATGAGGTAACTGAGTGTTGTGTATTAACAGAGTCCTTACTGGGAACTTGTGAAGTGATTGCTTTCATCTTTTTCTGTAAATAGGGGGAGGGCCTCCATCTCTATTTTAATATTTCTATACATAATAAAATTAGTTACTTGCTATCTCTGGGTTAGATAGAGAAGCTATCTGTGTGCCATTTTGATGAGGAATTTCTCTTTAGAAAAAGAAACAAAGGAACAAGAATCTCAGATTCTTCACAGGGACGGCACAGCCAATCCAAAAGCATCCTGAGGGGCTTTAATAAATTTTCTGAACTTCAGAGATGTATTTAATATGACTATTTCTATTTTTCAAATGAAGATAACTGAAAGAAGCAGACCAATCATAAATTCTTAATGCTAATAGACCTTTAATTCTTATGCAACAGAATTTTTACATGTTTATATGAATATATGTATTTTACATCTATTGTTGCTTAGAATATAAGAATTTAATATTGAAAATATTAACTTTGGATGTTAAAATTTAACTGTATTGGTCCTAATGCTGCAAGTTATCTAAATATTGACCTCATAATGAGATAAAGAGATACCTACATAACCTTCAAAACCTGCAACTTCTAGCCTGATTTTCATGAGCACTGAGCATTTCCAGCTGCATCCAAGAATACCCAGTACCTTATAAGATTGTTTCTTTATATCTGAGATTTAAGTACTCAAGCAAATTTCCTTAAGAAAAATTCGTATTAATTTACATTGATGAAATAAAATTGGTTAGAAAATAATTCATTTATCACACAGAGCATAAGACCTTTACTTAGTAATGTGACAGGAAACTCACTCATCTACTGAAGTAAGCATGTGATTGTGTAGGCTAATTCCAAACTGAAGGACAAGTCCCTTTCTCCTTCCGTAAATTCTCATGGAAGAGGGCTTCTCAATGGAAAATAGTCCTCTAGAAAAGTTTTGACTAAATATCTTGGGGAAAGAGCAAGGAACAGTGAGATCCATTGTTGAACAAATGGGTAGATTTCTCCAAATCCGCTCTCCCAAGCTGAATGTAAATCCCCACGTGTGCATAGAGCACTCAGCCCTCTCAACTTCCACCTTTGCTGTAGCTTCAAACTGGCTTCAGATCTCCTGGCTGTCCATACCCACTGAAGACCAACCCCCCAGAAGGCTAGTTCTCCTCATAGTACTTTACTCAAAGAGCCTTTGAGGAGATTCAAGAAAGGGCCATTCATCTTAGACTTTGATGTCCTCAATACTGTAAACTCTTCAAAAGAGTTTATTGGTAATGCATGGTTCTTAGCTTCCTCCTTACCATTCCTCCTCTGAAGATGTGGGACCTTACAAGGAGCTTTTGCAGGAAGAAAGAAGGGAAGAGATTTTTCTCAGGACTAAATGATGCAGCCAAAACAGCACTGGTTTTTTTTTCGGACCTTTTTTCAAAGACTTACAGATTTTGCTGTTGTATTATATTTTAACTGTAGACTTGTTGTTCTTACAGACACATACAGATCATTTGCAACAGTAAGGTCACAGACCAAATTCCATTTTTAAACTACAAATCCAAAGCATTTTAGCCCTTTATAGCGTACAGGACAGTGTGACCTTCCAGTATCTGAGAATATGAGAAAAGTTCACTCCTTAGCATTCACACTTTCAATCACAATGAGCAGCCTACACATGATGATTCTCTAGGTACTGACAAATGATAAAAAGACTGATTATTCCTTTTCCTTTTTCTTCTTTTCTTACTGATTTGGTAATGGTAACTGCTCAAATGTCTTTGCATACTTCATTGTCATCATTTCTAGCTTTTCCTTATCCTCCTTTAGGATAAGACTGGCCTAATTATCCAGTGATGATGATACATGTTCTGAGACTGAAAGAGAGATCTGAGAGCTAAATAAATCAAATTTCCTTTAACAGTGACTAGTACTGATACGGGCTGTGAATCTCATATTTTGCTTCAACAACCAGCACTGTGTTTCACCTCAGGCTCTGTTAAGCTGATCCTCTTACAGTTTGTGTGAACCATGCAGTGGTCAGCAGCTCACGCAGCCATTTCAGTATCAGAATATATTAAGAGTTTAAAATTATCTTGCCCAGACTTTGTCTTTTTATTAAAAAAAAACCCCTACAAATTATGCTGTTCCTTAATTTCTTAGAAATCCTAAATTGTTTTATTTGATTCTTCCTGGTAACTGGGTATGTGAAAAGTTATTTGAAGCACCCTAGATGGATATTAAGGACAGATGTTTTGGTTTTGCACCACTTTGGGGGGGGGGGGGGGCGTGGAAAGCAAAATCAAAATTAAAAAGTTTATGTCTTCCAAATTTAGAAGATAAGCTTTAGTCCAGTGATATGTAGTGACCGGTATGCCTTACATTCAGCAGAACATCATAGAATCATAGAATTGTTTAGGTTGGAAAAGACGTTTAAGATCATCAAGTGCAACCATTAACATAACCCTGACATCCCACCACTAAACCATGTCCCTAAGCACCTCATCTTTTAAATACCTCCAGGGACAGTGACTGCACCACTTGCCTGGACAGCCCGTTCCAATGTTTAACAGCCCTTTTGGTGAAATTTTTTTTCCTAACATCTAACCTAAACATGTAGGAGTGCTGAGCTTGTCTACCCTTGGCAAGTAGCCTGGATAACACCACTTGTTAAAATAGGAATGTGAGTGTAAACGGTATGGGTGAATTGAACAAAAAGTCATCTGAGGAGGCATTTACGTAAACCTAAACATGTGAAAGAGGAATACAACCACCTGACAGATCAAACAGTAGCCTGGGAATTACAAAGAGACTTCTGAAACAGAGATGGAGTCAGCTTGGAAAGATATATATATATAGAGAGAGAGATTTATGTATGTATAGGCAGCATGGAAATTGTAACATGGGGAAGAGGCTTTGGACTGGAAAGAGCAGCGGTCAGACCCTGGTTTGACATTGCTGGCAGCCAACCCACAGGCATCACAATCTCTGCCTGGGGCTGATGGTGGAGCCTCCCCGTGGGGTACCTGGAGCAGCCTGCACCCAGCCAGGGTGGTAGGTACAGGGCACAGCAAGCAGGGAACCCACACCTCAGGGGGTGTGTCTGGGTACTCGTGAGGTGATCTCTCACCAGCATGTTCCTACTGGGTGGTAGGAAGCAGCAGGGGTGTACACAGAGCTGGAGCATCCAAGTGTCCCACAGGAGGGGTGTGCAGTTGAGGAATCTGCTCTAGTCCCCACAAAAGGGGGTGTGCTGGTAACACACACTGCCTGGAGGCAGGCAGGGAACATGCATTTAATTGTGTGCATGTGCATGATTAGAACATTTTGAGATTAGGTGCTTAGAAATAAGTAAGTCTTTATTAACATTTTGTTAGTATCAAGTATCATGTTTTAACTGTTATGTGACCGATAGCAATCCTGAATGTAATTCACTGATTGCCAGTTAATTACATTTTGGTAATAAATCAGTAAATTGCTTCAATCCTAGTTTAGTTTTAATTACATGAGCAAGGCTGTTTCTCCATGCACTACTTAGGATGCTAAAATGGATTAAATGATGCATAGGTTATGTGCTGTCCACTAGCAATGAGGTGAATTTCATTCACTTTCAGTTTAATCCTACAAGTATTATTTACCTTATAGGTAACTACTGAAATCTTTCTTTTATGGTTGCGAGGGTAAGCATTTACAATTAAGCACATTAAGAAAATTTAAGTTGGCTTGCACAATTTCTGCCTTTTGATCAAGTGAAGAAAGGCCAAAAGAGAAAACGAAACTGATCAGAGACCTAAAAAACCAATACAAGCTTATAAGAAAAGATTGAATAAACCAAGCTATGTAAACTAAGGAAAAGAAGACTAATGGAGGAGATGATAATATTTTCAAATATACAAAGACAGCTATTAAGAAGTAGACAGCATTATATTGCTGGTTTTGTAGGCAGATAGGACAGTAAGTAAACTGCAGGAAGTACCAGGATAGGCATTGGAGAAAACACTATTCAGGTTTCTTCTTCACTTCTAAATAATAAAGCACTGAAATGGGTTTCTGCAGAGTTTATAGTTTCTCTGTCTTTGAATGGCTGCAAGAACAGACCTGTGCTTGGAGCAGGAGGATGATTAGGTATCCTTGCAAGGTCCTGTTCTTCTCCATGATTTTATGCTGCTATATAATAACAGGTTGCATCATAAACACATACTCTGAATGTGGACCCATAATCAGGTAGAACAAGACTATGTCCTGAAGGACACTTGCCCAGAACATTTCAGCTCTTGAACTGAAGCGATGTCTGCAGTGGAGAAGGCAGAAGACTGAAAGGTGGTCTCACATTAAGGATGCACTGAACAGCTGGCTTCTTTACCTTTCTGTGGCACAGAGATCTTCTCTAACAACAGGCAAAATGCAAGGCTTGCTGAACTGTAGTTACTGAGTAAATTTTTATGGCTTCTGCCTTCCTTCTGACCCTACTGAGCTTGTTGTTTTGCCTTTTGGTATGTTACTATCCCCCAAATAGACTCAGCACAACTGAGTGTCTGTCAGTATCTCAGCAACCCGGGCATGCAGATGACAATGGTAACGCAAGCCTACCCTCCTCAGCAATTTAAATGAAATCACTGCACTGTGAATGGCAGTGGCTGAGGCAGTAGCAAATGTTTTATTCTGCTGACTCTTCTCTGAGGGAGGGACATTCTGGGTGGATAGCTTGGTGCAGTAACATTTTACTGCTCGTCTCCTGAGGTGAGCAAAAATCAGCCCAGCTTATCCGTCAAGAATCCTGACACTATACTTCTCACAGCTGTGAGCAACTGTATACTCTTTATCTTCTGTGTACCTAATCTGAGGTTCAGTTCTGAGAGCAGTGGACACTCTATATAAACCAATTGGTGACTTTTCTTATGCCCTATGAAGTGGGGCCAATAACATTGTCTCTCCTGTGATCAGACTGAATAACATTCTCTGAATGAGGCAGATACAAATAGTATGCTATCATGCACTCACATTTATACAGAAACTGTGCTTAATGTGGAATTTTTAAATATTGAGTGCAAGACATCCCCTGTGAGCATTAGGAGAAAAAAGATCATTTATGTATTTATTTACCACTGGGCTTTACAATTTTATTTTTTTTTTCCTGAGCGCAGTGGAGCTGTGGGACTCATGGTTCTTCTACTCTTGCTCTAAAAACTGGTGGTTTTCAGTCAGGAAAAGAAAAAAGTTATTTTCCTCCTCCTTGTCTCATCTTTCTTTATCTCTAATCTCTCCTCCACCTTGGAAATTCTTAATTCCCCTTCCCAGCCTCCAGTTATCATCTTAACTTTAGCAGCTGATTTCAGTCTCTGTCTGCACTTGAGTCCAAGCTTTCTCTCTCTACATACATGTGTATTTTTCCTTCTGTGCTTCTCTGTCTCTCCCTCCTAAAGTTTCTGATCACCACCTTTACTCTCCTGCAGCTTTCTTACCTCAGTCTTCTTTGACCTTATTTTCCCTGGTTTATCTGGTTTACCACCCAGACACCCTCAGATGGGCCAGTCTGCTTCCTCTATGTTGGTTACCAAGTTCCTCTGAGGCTAAAAGTGATGTTCACTGATTTTAATGTAAATGCTCAAAAACTAGAACCAGACAGACAAGTCCCAGACCTGTACATAGTTTCAATGGAAATACTTTGAGTACAAGGCTTAAGCACATGCAAGTTAGGCACAACTTCTGAGGAACTTTATAGTTAAAAGTTAAATCAGTAATCATGTCTAAACTAATTTTTTTTAAGTCAGGGTATATTTTCATGGGGTAACAACATGCTCATCCCTGATTTAAACATACTTCTCTAGCACAGAACATTTGATCCTTAAAACATTTCAAAGAAAAGGGCAGGATTTGCTCTTTAAATGATCAATACATAAAAATGCAACAAAATATTTATTATAATGCTGCTTCCCTGTCATGATTATCTTTTATAATGTTGATACATTTTAATAAATATTTACCCCAAATTCACCCAAACTCATATCAAGGAAGGAAAATTGCATGTAAATGCTTACAAATTGGTGGACTGTAAGAAAATTTTTAAACGAAATATTTAATAACTCTAATAATACTTGTCCAGCTTTTCTGTGGGACTATTTGTGTCCCTGATATGGGACTAGTTACCTAAGTAGGGATACCAAGACAAGGTAGTAGCAGTGCAGGACTCTCATACTCCAAAATTAAGATGGGCGAAGGCAACTTCAGATTTTCCATGATATTACAAAGAACCTGACTCATTTCAAGAGGTCCCTGCAATGCCCACTCATCCACTGATGTTATGTCTGCCAGTGACATTATCCTTCTGAGATCAGTAGCACTGGTGGTCATCAGTGGCTAATAATTCATTTTTCTCATCACACTAGATGTAGTTTGTATTTTATAGCTGTTCTCTGTCACCTACAATAAATTATTTCCTAGTTCTACTACTGACTTAGGATTGTTGGCTGTGTTCAGGTCTAATTTCATTAAAACGAATCTCATGCTGGCATGTAGGAGGGAAGCAGTCTAATGATATTAACTAAAGAACTTATATCTGGTTCTTTTTGTTAATGCTGTCTGGCATCTGTGAAGGCAAAAACAGCTGACATCCACAATGTTAATCTTGTTAATTTTTTTCAAAAGATCTCCAAGGAGGAAATGTACATTGCATAGTTATTGCATTTCTTTGTATACAATAGCAACAATCATTTTGATCCCTGTTTGATTAGATAACATCTAATTTTCAACTCTGCCTTTCACTGCACAAGGAATTTTTAACATTTACACTCTTATACTGAGTATCAATTTATTAGTAAGAGTACAAACAGTAAGTCAGGCCCACAAGCCAAGGTTCAAAAAAGATTTCTTTCATGGGGGCAGGGAGGGAATAGAAATTGAAAAACACTCTGCCATCCTTAGCACCTACATGCAAACTATAGATCCTGCAAGTCTCCTCTAAAATGCTGACTTAATGGCAAAATCAACTAAGTTCCACAAGCAATTCAATATATTAGCATTGTCAGGTCTCTAAATCCAGATCTCTATGACTTCTGTCAGGTGTGCCTGAAGATTGCCTTAAGTCTGGTATGCCATCTGATGCAAATCAATTCTCTGTCTACTGTTTGTAGGGGCAGGGCTTAAGCATATGCCCACCACCCTCCTATGACTCAGTCTCCCTTTCCTAGTGCCTAGTTGGCTGGTTCTAAATTCAAGTCACAAGCTATGTGGACAGAGAGTTTAAGCTTATGCATAAGCTAATATAACAGCCAGATGTAACCTAAGTGAAGTGCTATAATTCTGCAGGCATTTGGTAGTTCAGAGCAGCTTGCTGCCTGTTGGTTACCCTTGCCCTGTCCAGCACTGCAAGCAAGGAGTTCTGCATATTGGTTACAGACTGCCTGATCTGGGAGGCTTTGACAGAATGCATCTAATCAAGCAAACTGTACTCAAAATATAGCCAGTGAATACAACAACAGTTTTTCCACCTCTTTTCCACTCAACAAGTCAGTGCTTGAAGTGCTCTGAGTATCATTTCTATTACAACTGTTCTCTGCTATAGTCAAAAGAAATGTGAAAAGAAGGCTCTTTGCCTACAACATAATCTGCAGAAAATTTTGCCCTGTAGGATTTTGATCTGTGGTCAGTGGATGCTTAACTAGCCTTCTTCCACTTGTTTGCAGTCCAATCTTTCTTTCTCTGAAACTTCTTCAGATCCCTTTGCGTTAAAACATCTTCTACCTAGCCAGAATTGTCAACAGCTATGGAAAAGAAAAATGCTGACAGATTTCCCATGTTACCAGTGATTTTGATTTTTTGACACAATTCCCACAGCTCTCAGGCAATTTAGTTTCTCATTACTCACAATACAATACTGTACAAAAAATCCTATTAGTAGGAGTCAGTTTTCAAAGTTCAGATTCAATCAGGATTTTTTTTGGTGGAATCTATTTTGCTGCTTGGATCTGAACATCTCTAGAGTTAGTATGTCATCTGTAAAATGGAAGGAATATGGTTGTCTTAGACTAGTCTCAGTCTCTTGATGAGATAGGCAGACCTGGTGGCATTAAAATGTGTATCTCACGTGTATATCACAGATGTGGCTCTTGACACTTCCTTACATACCCTGGTACTCAATCATGGACAAGAAGTATCTAAAACAGGGTCAATGGATGGGATACACTAGCTGTCATATTGTATTTGCCCTTTGAGAGCCTTCTCTAGTTCCCTAGGGGTGTGTACACAGGGCGAGATGACTTGTTGCAATGCAGCACTCAAGAGTTATTTCTTTTTGTAGAAGGCTGCTGAAAGAAAAATAGAGAGTATCTAATTATATTTTTAACAGTCTGTGAAGTATTTTTCTGTACTCTATACTTTAACCATGTGCACTTTCATTCTTCAAATATGAAAAAAAAAAGAAATCACCTTGAATATGTACAACTATTCAGGTATACTTTATAATGGATTTTTGGTTTTATTACTAGTGAAGGTCATACAAGAGTTTTGCTTTACCCAGTTGGCTTCTAAAATATTGAAGGTTAGAATTTTCCCATCTAAGAAGTTCAAGAACAGCTCATAAGGACCAAAGAATACTCCTGTCTCATTAATTAATCAAGTCATGTCACAGCAGATCTTGTTAATCCATCCTCAGAGGAAACTCGAATGATGTTTCAATTCTCCATGCAAGAATAGACAGAATAGTGAATAGTGATAATACTATACAGAGGGATGGGCAGCATTTGGAGACATCAGAAATTAAACTAAATTAATTTTTTCCGCAATAGCAACTAAAAGACTTTTTTGGTTGTTATCTTTGTGAACTAATCTATTTAGGGGACACTAGCAGGATTATATTTTGATGTTAAATATTGTAAGGTGACTGCATTAAAAGCTCCATTGCAAAGAACAAGCGTTAATGGATTTTAAAAGTCACTTTGTTGCATAAAACCAAGCAGTTTATTGTGGCATCTTTTATCTACTTGAAGTCACAGCAGAAAAATGCAGGTGTTCACAGTGTACTAGGAGAGTGACAATCACTGGGTATGCAGTTATAGCTGTTACATTACTTTTTCCTGGCTAGTAGCAGCATTTTCTTTTTAGTCCTAAAAGGAATCAAACTGCTAAATCCAGCAATCAGGTTCACAGAGAAGTAGTTTGGTTTTTTCCAGGATGAACAAGCATTTTAAGTCTGAGATTTACTAGCAATACTCTTCATTTAGTCAAATTGAGTATCTGGCCTCTGTCTTGAGAGTTAATGAACACCCTTGCCCTAATCCCACCAAATGTCTGTGCTCTACATAACTGTTTACAGGTGAAAAGCCTCTCAGAGGTCAAAGGATTATTCTCATGCTTCATGTTCAACATGTTTAAGTAAATAGCTGAGCTTAGTTCAGTGACTTACAAAACTGATGCTTGCACATACAGAACATGTACTCCCTATATGAAAAGAAAGTAGGAATAGTCCACATTTAGCCTAATAGGATTTATGTAGGATAGAGCTGATGCAAAAGTTCTTGAGCTGGATCAATGCACAAAAAAAAGTTTTACTTTTTATAGCCAAGTTGGCTGTTACAAGTTAGCAATAAAGGAATACATTTATTCTTATTTTAAGGCCAAGAAAAATCATAGTGGTTGTTTTTGAAATCGTTGTACTGCTCACATCTCAAGGTCTCTGTCCAGACATAGATGTTCTTTCCCAACCTTGCCTAAGGCTCTTCTGGTAGTTCTGACAATCACATGTGAAATTATCCCTCAGACAGAAGAGTGATGCATCTGCAACATGGGTCCAATCCAAAGATCAGTGAAAGCAATGGAAAATCTCCAAGTGGTGCAATCACTTGTGGATCAGATCCCTGAATTGTTAGAGATGAAGCACTGTATAAAATGTCAGCCCCAATTAAGCTATGGCAAATTTCCCATTCTGTAGGGTCAGGAATTCAGCTGTAAAATTTTCTCAGTTATCTATACTCCATAGATTCAATTACTTTCCAGCTTAACACACCTACAAAAGTGAAGCTTATTTGTAAAATCAGTCATCCTTTTCCCAGTAATCCCAAAACTTCTAGGACTACTGTTGCATAAAATTAATTCCTGTTTCTTTTTAATTTTATTTTTGTCTCTTCTTCAGGAACAACAGTCAGTAAAAATGCGTGCTCATATTTGCAATTATGCGCTCTTTCCTTATTTTGTATCTCTTTTTGATTTAAGTTTCAACCATGTATATGCAACTGAGGACTTGTGTCTTCACAATATGAACTCCAGAATTTCAAAACACAGATTTTTAATATAACATAAATATTTACATCAGAAGCACCTGCATAGTACTTTAATCAGAGATCAGGAAAAAACACTATAGGATTTATAACCAGGATTTATAATTTATGCCACTTCAGATGAAGGATCTTGTGGGCCAGGGCCTCAGATGATGTCCAGAGACATGGCTTCATTGATTTCAGTCAGCTCACTAAATGAGGATCTCTTTCTACCTGTCCTTATACAATTCTTTATGGCCATTCTATGGAATTAAAACATGGAGAAAAATAAAAATCAATAACTATCAAACTAAAGAAGTATGAGAAAACTGATCTGCTGCCAGATGCTTTGTGTTTAGTGAAGTAAGCTAAATTTACTGCAGAAGTTCCTTCTTCTGATATATACTTCACACATTCTTTAGACTTAAAAGAAGTCCCCTACCTGCTCCCGTTAAGAATAAAGACTAGTTAATTAGCTTACTCAGCTTACTCCATTTTGACATAATTAAATTTTTCATCTAGTTGCCCACCATGGATTTCTGGAGGGCAGACTTTGACCTGCTCAGAACGCTGGTTGGGAGAGTCCCTTGGGAGATAGTCCTGAAGGGCAAAGGGGTCCAGGAAGGCTGGGTGTTTTTCAAGGAAGAAGTCTTAAAGGCACAGGAGCAGGCTGTCCCCATGTGCCGCAAGACGAATCGGCGGGGAAGACGACCGGCCTGGCTGGACAGAGGACTACTAGTGCGACTAAGGGAAAAAAGGAGAGCTTACCAGCTCTGGAAGAAGGGGCAGGCAACCCAAGAAGAGTACAGGGATCTTGTCAGGTCATGCAGAGAGGAGATTAGAAAGGCAAAAGCCCAGCTGGAATTTAACCTGGCCACTGTTATAAGGGATAATAAGAAGAGTTTTTATAAATATGTTAACAGCAAAAAGAGAGCCAGGGAGAACCTCCATCCACTAGTGGATGCAAGGGGGAACATTGCCACTAAGGATGAGGAAAAGGCTGAGATACTGAATGCTTTCTTTGCCTCGGTCTTTAATGGCCCGACAAGTTATCCCCAGGGTACCCAGCCTCCTGAGCTGGAAGATGGGGACAAAGAGTGGAATGAACCCCCCATAATCCAGGAGGGAGCAGTCTTTGACCTGCTATGCCACCTGGACATCCACAAGTCTATGGGGCCGGATGGGATCCACCCAAGAGTGAAGGAGCTGGCAGAGGAGCTTGCCAAGCCACTCTCTATCATTTATCAGCAGTCCTGGAAACAGGGGAGGTCCCAGATGGCTGGAGGTTGGCAAATGTGACGCCTCTCTTCAAGAAGGGCCAGAAGGAGGATCCGGGGAACTACAGACCAGCAGCCTAACCTCGGTACCGGGGAAAATTATGGAGCGGTTTATCTTGAGTGTGCTCACCAGGCACATGGAGGACAATCAGGGGATCAGGCCCAGTCAGCATGGGTTCACGAAAGGCAAGTCTTGCCTAACCAACCTGATTTCCTTCTATGACCAGGTGACCCGCCTGGTAGATGAGGGAAAGGCTGTGGATGTTGTCTACCTGGACTTCAGCAAAGCCTTCGACACAGTCTCCCATAGCATTCTTGTGGAGAAGCTGGCATTTCATGGCCTAGATGGATATACTCTTCGCTGGGTTAAAAACTGGCTGGGTGGCCGAGCCCAGAGAGTCGTGGTGAATGGAGCTAAATCCAGTTGGCGGCCGGTCACAAGCGGTGTCCCCCAGGGCTCAGTTTTAGGGCCAGTCTTGTTTAATATCTTTATCAATGACCTTGATGAGGGGATTGAGTGTGCCCTCAGTAAATTTGCAGATGACACCAAACTGGGTGGGAGTGTTGATCTGCTGGAGGGGAGGAGGGCTCTGCAGAGGGACCTGGACAGGCTGGATCGATGGGCTGAGGCCAATTGTATGAGGTTCAACAAGGCCAAGTGCCAGGTCCTGCACTTTGGTCACAACAACCCCATGCAGCGCTACAGGCTTGGCGAAGAGTGGCTGGAAAGCTGCCTGGTGGAAAAAGACCTGGGGGTACTGATTGACAGCCGGCTGAATATGAGCCAGCAGTGTGCCCAGGTGGCCAAGAAGGCCAATGGCATCCTGGCCTGTATCAGGAATAGTGTGGCCAGCAGGAGCAGGGAAGTGATCGTGCCCCTGTACTCGGTGCTGGTGAGGCCGCACCTCGAATACTGTGTTCAGTTTTGGGCCCCTCACTACAAGAAAGATGTTGCCTTGCTGGAACATGTCCAGAGGAGAGCAACCAAGCTGGTGAGGGGTCTGGAACACAAGTGATACGAGGAGCGGCTGAGGGAACTGGGGTGGTTTAGTCTGGAGAAGAGGAGGCTGAGGGGAGACCTGATCGCCCTCTACAACTACCTGAAAGGAGGCTGTAGTGAGGTGGGGGTCGGCCTCTTCTCCCTGGTAACAGATGATAGGACGAGGGGGAATGGCTTGAAGCTGCACCAGGGCAGGTTTAGGCTAGACATTAGGAAAAACTTCTTCACCGAGAGGGTTGTCAGGCTCTGGAATGGGCTGCCCAGGGAGGTGGTGGAGTCCTCATCCCTGGAGGTATTTAAAAGAAGGATAGATGAGGTGCTCAGGGACATGGTTTAGTGGTGGGATGGCAGTGCTAGGTTAACAGTTGTACTTGATGATCTTAAAGGTCTTTTCCAACCGAGGTGATTCTATGATTCTATGATTTATTCCTAAGTCTCCATTAACAAGTTCAGAACATAAATGTAGAGTCCCTCTGCAGGTTCACCAACTACCTAATCTTGCTGTGCCAGGTTATGATCCTTCCAGGCCTCACCAGAGCCTCACTCTGGAGGTTTCCCACAAAAACCATAAGGGACCTGGAAACTGCAAAGACCTGTGCTGTGGCTGAAACACTTTGCTGTGCGATTAGAAATAAGCAAACCAGGATGAGCTGTTGCCAGCCTGGAGCACGTGCTCCCTGCCTGCAACAACCCTACTGACTACGCTTTAGTGTCACACACGTATTTTATTCCTACAGATATCCATGCTCTGACTCTCCAGCATTCTCGCCTGGCATTACTGCTTATCTTCTCAACAATTTTTCTGCATCAGTCCATTCACATTAATCATTTTGCACTGCTCTTGCATGCCAGCTCCCAAAGACTTCCTATGAACTTGACCTCAAACCCAGGTAGATTTCCTCCTATGAAGGGGCTGGAAGGAAGCTGGGAGAGATCTAGATGATTCCACCTCAATTTACAGTTGAGGAAGCTGAATGCTGGATTTGTTTTTCATCCAACCCATCTTCCCCCCACCAAAACCTTTCCTTCCTCTTCACTTCATTCTCAGAGTTCTGGTGCACATATGATGTACACAGCAATTCTCTTGTACACAGATGAAAATCAAGAAAACTCTGGATGACAGAAGACATTTATAGCCCTGCACCAGGTGATATACACTTACCTAGCTTACCCATTTCCCAACAGCCCCTTTCTATTCTGAAATTATGAAGAAGGGGCCAGCCTTCCTGGCCATAGCACAGCTTTTCATAGTCATCTGTCTTTCAATAGCCATATACTGGAATGGTCTCTGAAATTTTCTTAAGTACCACTCTCCCATAGCATTTCATTATACAGACACCCAGCATAGGTTTATATAGGTTTATATAGTCACAACTAAAAATTCTTCCCTAATCAGTTAATGTCTTTAAGATTGATCCGAATTTCCCTATTCTGCCTCAGTATTATGAAGAATGCAGAAGAACTGTTTTAAGCATGGGCTAGAACATAAAAATTTGAGGCACCATAAAGTCTTTATAAGAAACCTGAACAATCTGACATATCTGAATTATTTTGAACTCTCATTCCTACAAACAGAAATATTGGATGTAAATTCATGAGGATCACTGAACTCTATTTTTTGAAAATTGGTGGTAATGAAATAAAAAATATACAGATAATGTAGAAAACATGAAAATAAACAATTAATAAGACCCCCAAACATTTGCTAACCAACCTTCACCTAGTAGTATCTAAAAAAGACATCTAAAGTTTCATAGAAGAAAGGAGAATTCATTGAGGGAAAGGTAGCTCATCACTCTGTAGATCTGGATTTACTTTTCTTCCCTTGCACAAAGCTGTTACGTTTATATACTGGTGCTAACTATAAACTACAAAACCAGGAAAACATAAAGAAGTTATTTCTACATCATTTAGAGTTTTCTGGTTTATTGATATTCTCTCTATTCCCCACATCTCACATTTCATTTGAGCCATTTGCTTTACATTTTAAAGGAACAGCCTTCTTAACACAGTTAGTTTTACTAAGGCTTTGACATGTCATTGGCTAGTCAGTATATTAATCTCTGTGATGCCGATGTTTGCAAAGCAGAGGTATGGGGCCAAATCTTGATTGCCCCGCTCAAAATCAGTTACACTGATTTTAATAGCACTATTAACGTTAGTAAAATCAGCTGGGGGCTGACCTGATGGAAAGCAGCTCTGCTGAGAGGGACCTGGGAGTCCTGATGGTTGACAAGCTGACCATGAGCCAGCAGTGTGCCCTTGTTGCCAAGGCAGCCAATGGTATCCTGGGGTGCATAAGTGTGGCCAGCAGGTTGAGGGAGGTTATCCTCCCCCTCTACTCTGCCCTGGTGAGACCCCACCTAGAGTACTGTGTCCAGTTCTGGGCTCCCCTGTTCAAAAAAGATGAACTAGAAAGAGTCCAGAGGAGAGCAACTAAGATGATAAAGGGACTGGAGCATCCCCCCTATGAAGAAAGGCTGAGAGAGTTGGGCTTGTTCAGCCTGAAGAAGAGAAGGCTGAGAGGATCTCATAAACACACACAAATATCTGAAGGGTGGTTGTCACGAGGACGGAGCCAGACTCTTTGCAGTGGTGTCCAGCAACAGGACAAGGGGCAATGGGTACAACCTGAAACATAAGAGGTTTCAGTTGAATATGAGGAAAAAACTTCTTTACTCTGAGGGTGACGGAGCACTGGACCAGGCTGCCCAGGGGGGTTGTGGAGTCTCCTTCTCTGGAGATATTCAAAGCCTGCCTGGACGAAGTCCTGTGTAACATGCTCCAGGAGAACCTGCTTTAGCAGGGGGTTTGGACTAGATGATCTCCCGAGGTCCCTTCCAACCCTTGCGATTCTGTGATTCTTTCCTGAGAAAATCTTGTAATTCTTCCCCATTTCTAAAAGCAGACTTTTTTAAAAAACTGCAGTCACATTGTTTTGCTCAGGTCCTGCTTTCACTGAGCCAGGCATATTGAGGGAATCATAATGTTCTCAATATGCACATTTTCACTGTTAACAATTGAATCAGAGTATTCTAGAAAACCAGCAGGCTTTCTTTTTTTCTTGTCTGAGCAGGCTCAGAACTCAGAGTTGTACGCTTCCAACCCGATTTTGCTTTTGTGTGTGTCAAATCACCTATTTCATCAACAGTTACACAACAGATCACTGGCAGGTATGCATGCCGGGAAATCATGCAGTGCTTTCCATTTGGTGCCTTTTCTTGCAGGCTCACTTGCTACATCCTTACTTGTGCTGTGCCATGAAGCACATACTCAACCCGGGATTTAATTTAATGTTTACCATTTACTCTGTAGCAGCATGCAGAACTAACTAATCTGAGTGAGCCTGAAATAGAAGAGAGCAATCCCTACCCCAGACCAGGAAAAAAATTAATGGGATGAAGCACTGTCTGCCTAGCATTTCTCCTGGATCAGAATGTGTTTTTCACTGCCGGACCCAGAGATGCGGCCCTACTGTCTCCTACTTTCCTGTCTTTGCCTGATATGGGGAGAAAAAGAGAATTTCATGATCCAAAACATGTACATGTGAAATCATTATTTATTAAGTCTCCAGTTTCTAATGCCAGGATGAAACAGCATCTTCAGCACCAGGCTCTAAAACCTTCGACCCATAAGTTTCCATCAACTGGCAGTATTTATCCCCCATTCCGAGAGGCAGACTTACAGCATTCTCTGACGAACTTCTTGTGAAATACAATGATCAGGTGCACCCCTGTGCCTTATGGCAGGATTTCCAACAGTAGCACAATTAAAATCTCTTTTGCTTGGTTTGAGTGTTATCTCCCTTCTGTACTTTATATGACTGCACGCAGCTTTGTCTCTGCTTCTAAGGAAATTCGGTATTTCTGAAAATAAAAAGTGACATTATTTTAAAATGGTTGGGTGTTTTGTTTTTTTTTTTGGCAAGTACAACTGGAATAAAAATAACTTTGTAACACAATTAGAAGAGCCATTGGGAAGCAAATGTAACAAATCATCACATAAGGGTATTTGTGCAGTCTGTAATAAATACAAGACCAAAAGTAATTAACTATATACACAGTGAAACTTTAGAACAGTATTTTTAGCATTTATCACCTGCATTGATATTATAGTATAATTATTTCTATATTATACACAGAGGCCAACCGCTCTGAATATGTGCTTACATTCTTCTTCAAGTACTCACATATGTTTAAGAAAGACAGCTTTTTAAAAATACTTCAAATGTTTAGAGAAAAGGAGAAATGTCACAAGGAAAGATTCCCAGATGCCATTACTCACTGCAGCAAGATTTGTTGAACTTAATTACCTAAAACTCAGTGCTGATTTGCTGAAAGATGCGTAGTATTGAAGCACAGTTAATTAGCACAGAAAAGCTCAAGGGGTTTCACACCAATTTATATCACCTGGGTAATGAGGAGCACTGGAATAAAAGACTTCTTGGGTCAGTGACTACACTCCTGTGCAATCACAGACAATCAAATCATATAATCTTAACTCAAACTGCATGGGATACCTCCTTCCATTTTGTTGTTGAACCATTGGTAACTTCTCTTCAGATCTGATTTTCCAGGCATATTTGCACCTTTCAACCCTCTGAGGGGTCTTTATATTTACAGACTAACTTTACTCATGGCCTCTTTATATTCATTTGCTTTTAAGTCAGTTCTGCCCTTTAAGCTTCAAAAGCTCTTTTCTTTCTAGTATTTATCCCTTCCTCAGTGCAAAGAAATAAATCACATCCACGTTCAGTTTTTGTTTTTCTATGACAAACAAGCCAAGTTCTTTTAGCATTGTCCCAAGGGAAGGGCTTTCCATTCTCTTTTTATTCTAGTGGACATTTTCTTCATCAATTCTAGTTTGAAATTGATCTCTCATGAAGGGAGGTGTCCAGAATTTTAAACAATCTTCCAGAGGTCTGATCAGTGCTTTGCACAACAGCATCAAAACTCTCCTTTCTCTCTGGAAATGCCTCTCCAATATGCCTAGAACTGTCTTCACCATTTCCGTGTCACAACACAGTGATAACTCAAAAACATTCAAAAATTGACTACCAAGCATTGCAATTCCCTCTCCCCTTCATTTCTACCTTGTAAAGTGCTATGGTGTAACAGATGTTCTTCTCATTAGTCCCTAAATGCATGAGTCTGCATTTTGTATTATTATATCTTTTCCATTTTTATTACTTCATTTCTCAAGGTCCTACCCCTCAATATTCCAGTTCTACCTTTATGTTTGCAATGCTACTCAGGTTCTGCCATCAGCAAATTTTGTTAATGCACATCTACCCCCTTTTCCTGACAATATTGTAAATTTACATACTTAATTCAACCAAAGAAAAAAGCAAAACTTTTTTACATATGTCGTAAACAAATAATAAAAAAATCCCTTTCTACAGGCAGCCACCCTGGTTAGCCTATGACTTCTTCAAAATTTCTTTATAACAACTCCTAAATTCTTTCTCTGCTAGTAACTTCCCAAGAGGCCCTAAACACTGTACAGCAGTCCCACAAGATTAGGTATTCTGTCTAAATCTGGAACACAGATTAGTAATAGCTCAGGCTACATTGGATCTGGTTAGGTAAACTTATGTTACTTTCCAGCTCATTTACTTTCAGTCCATTAATTATTTTTTCTTCATTATCCTAAGTCCTGTATACGACTACTAAAGGCATATATAAAATATTTTTTTCCTTAAACAAAATATCTGGGTTTGTCTTTCTGCGGTCTGGGAGTACTATCCCTGACTTTTGTGAGTTTTTAAGAATTTAATTCTTCATTATATACACTGTTTCATGTGCCATTTATTTACCTTTCTGAGGAATAGTTTACAACATTTCAATTTACGCACGGTAATTGCTCTAAGTTTTACTTTAAGTTGTCCATGTAAGTGTTTTTTATCTATTGCTTTTTTGTTCCACTGCTCAACATAACTGACGTAATTGAAGCAAAGCATTAATTTAGCTCTGAGTCATAACTCTGTTTCCTTGACTGCATCTCTGCTGCATGGTGGCTTTTTTCTACTTCTCCTGTTTTTACTTTAATTTTATAAATAACCTTTTCATATTTGTTTAACTTTCCTTAGCAAAGGTGACTCAAAATAACCCTATCTTCCCTGATTTTGGAAATGAATAGATGAGATCAGCAATTTAATGAGGGTCAGTACCTGCACTCATTCATGCTGTAACAGTTCTGCGGAATCAATTAGTCCTTGAGTTCATGGCAACACAGACCCTGCAAGAAGGAGACTCTGCAACCCTGATAAACCAAGGACAGAAAGGCTCTGCGACACAAGGAACTGGTGATCAAAATGGTAATTGTCTGGGTAAACATGTGCTCATAGTTTCATAGCCTGTTACGATGATGGGCTGCAGTCAGGTCCCCTTTGAAGCTGAAAGCATCAGAAGGCAGAACTCCTAATTGAGGTTTTCCAAGGGTTTTTACAGGAGCAAACAGGACAAGCAAAGAAACTAAAGCTGTCTTTCAATTAAAAGTATTACTTACGATCTCCTGGGGCCCCCTATTTTTGAAACTTGTTGGTATTAGCAGCAGGAAATGAAGGCGTAAAACCGAAGTGAGTGCAAGGAGCACGTGCACATGCATCCAGGCACTGCGCTCATACCACTGCTCAAGGAGCCAGCCAGGATCAGGCCTCACTCAAACACAGAAGCTTTGATCAAAACTTGAACAAAGCAGTGCAAATCATGCAACTCAGCAATGATCACAATGCTGCACACCAGTATCTTACTGTGACAGACATCACTGGTATGTGCTTAAACTTGTCTGGAACCAAAAGATTAGGTTTTGGAAACTTTGAAGCCTTCCTTGACTTAAAGAGCTCTATCCTGTTTATTAGGCAACAGGAATGTATTTTACTATTTCTGGATAAGGCATCTGCATGCATTTGTACAGGTCTTTCCTAACATATTTTCCACAGTTTATTTCTTCTGTGCAGATGAGAGCATTGCTTCATGAGTGAGTTCAGCACTTTTTCCCCCAGGTTAGTTTCTAACTTCTTCAAAAGCTGTAGAAGATAATCAGGGACTCTGGGGCTGTCACAAGGAAGGTTTATTCAGGAATGTGGTCTAGTACAGGGGGTTTACATTACTAACGGTGAGATTCCTACTCAAGCTCAGGGTTAAAACTTACCTGCCATGTTGAGAATTTAGCTTTCCAGTCAATTTATATTGAAGTGTATATGGTATTGATCTCTCTCAAATGGTTTATCCTGTCTCTGTTTTTTTTTCTGGAAAGTAATACTATTTTTCTCCTTCCAGTCCCCGAATTAAACTTTCATGATGACCTCTCCTTTCATTCTAATTTCTTCTTTCCTAAAGCTTTCAGGGGCATCAAGAAGAAAGGCTGTAATTTGTAACTGGCATTCAGCCAGAGCGCTTTGGCAAACAGCCATTCCAAAGGGCTGCAGAGCCTGTGACAGTTCAGCGTGGGATAGATCCCGTTTTGGTGGTGGTTCGGTACGTGTGTATGTGCATGTGTGCTCTCCAGCCCCGTGCCAGGCAGCAGGTGGGTGGGATGACACGTGGGAGACAGGAGAAAGGGTTTTAGGGAGAAACTCTTCTCTGATAGGTAGACCACCTTCAGAGATTAAACAAATACCTCTGTCAGGCAGAGGAGATTCCTGTGAGTCTCTGCCCTTGCCTCTTTACATGCCTGCCAGCAGGCAGCTGCAAGGCCATTGACTGCAGCATTGCCTCAGTAACCACGGAAATCGCAGTCTGGCAAACTAGGTCTCTCCCTCGCAGCACACAGGTCTGACCTTTGCACTCTCCTACGCAGACTCTGACCCCATGATTTTATTTCTGTGAAGAAACCTACTGCATCCTGCACAGCACTAAGATAATAAAATACTCCGGTTTTCATTTCACGTGTCGGTTTTTCATATTCTTTATTTCAAATACTAATTTCCTCCCAGTGTATCAGTAGTAATTATTACTTATCTTGTCAATTACTATTTCAGCTTGAAAATATGGTCTTGAAAAGAGCAGAATGATACTCTGATTTAAGGACCCTGCCAGCAACATTAGCATTACTAGTTTACATGAGTAATATGAACATCATCTTTTTTAAAGGACTATATTTCTTCTGTCCTCCTCTGGCAAGGCTATATATTAAAGGAAAAAAATGAGTCAGAACAGATAAAAGACCTTTTCAGAGATTTATTGTGTTATATATGTTAATGGAAAATATTAATTCTATAAAAAGACTTTGTCATGATTTAACCCCAGCGAGCAACTGAGCACCACGCAGCTGCTTGCTCACTCCCCCCAGTGGGATGGGGGAGAGAATCATAAGGGTAAAAGTGAGAAAACTCGTGGGTTGAGATAAAGGCAGTTTAACAGGTAAAGCAAAAGCCATGCGCACAAGCAAAGCAAACCAAGGAATTCATTCCCTGCTTCCCATGGGCAGGCAGGTGCTCAGCCATCTCCAGGAAAGCAGGGCTCCATCACGTGTAACAGTGACTTGGGAAGGCAAGCACCATTGCTCTGAGTATTCCCCCCTTCCTCCTTCTCCCCTCAGCTTTATATTCTGAGCATGACATCATATGGTTTGGAATATCCCTCTGGTCAGCTGGGGTCAGCTGTCCGTGCTGTGTCCCCTCCCAACTTCTTGTGTACCACAGCATACTTGATGGTGGGATGGGGTGAGGACTAGAAAAGGCCTTGACTGTGTAAGCAATGCTCAGCAGTAACTAAAACATCTCTATATTATCAACACCATTTCCAGCACAAATCCAAAACATGGCACCTTACTAGCTACTACGAGGAAAATTAACTCTGTCCCAGCCAAAATGAGCATAGACATTAACGTTGATTTTTTATATCCAGCATCTTATGAAACTGGAATGAAGATTAAAAATACTAAGCAAACAACAAATAATTTAATTCTTAGCATTTCTACACATACTCTTTTCACTTCCTGAAGATTTGTGTCGCTTTCCTTCATCAGAAGCAAAATATCTAGGTTGCACAGGTTTCATTTAGCTTGTTGTTCAGTGCCAATATTTGTCTTTTTTTACTCTTACTACAGGAGTCTTGTAATATGTAAAGACAATTAATCATAGGATGAAATACCCACTCTGCTGAAGCAATCATACCACAGCTATTGTTTCTACCTCTTCTCTTCCTACTGTTGCCGTTATTCTTGTCTCACATTGTCTGTCTTTCTTTAGTTTCTTCATTAGTTCCCTTGTTCCCCTTTGAGGACAGAGCCTTGGGGCAGAGAAGAAATTGGTCAGACTGGGAATACCTGGCACTTGTGCTCACAGCTCGTTGCGCCAGAGACAGTGAGCTGTTTGCAGAGATTTCATTCACCCCCATACCATTTTGTTCACTCACCCGTTGTTCCAGCATCCCATTGTCAAGTCCTGCAAGCACAAATCCTCCTCTTGTCCTTTCCTCACTATCCCCCCACTCTTTGCCAATTTCCTCTTGCCACTGTGAGCAGCCCAAGAAAAGAGATGTGCACCCAAAAACTAGTTTTGATGAATACAGATTTAACATTTTTTTTTCCCCAGAAAATTCTAATTACACATTACCTGTTTTCTGAGAAAGGTGCATGCAAAGCTTTGCAAAATACCACACATGGAAGATTAATAAGGTGGCCCTGAAGTTTTTAAAATGACATATGAAAACCCCCACAAAAGCCAAAGTAAACTATGTGCTTGATTCTCTCTTTACTTTCAATATTTAGGAAGACTTCTCAGTTCAGCACTAGACAACTGTATCTATTATTTACACGTTGACACAGCCTTTTCTTAAGATATCCACAACACAAAGCAATGGCTGTGGGTGAGGCAACTGTGAAAATACTGGACAACTAGTGCCTTAAAGCATTTCATAATGAAGGTAAAATTAGAGAAACAGTTCTTTTGACAACTGTAGGACTGAAATCTTCCGTATAAGACAGCACATTCTGTGATTTATTTTTTTCTCTCCTATTCAAATAAACTGGAAACTTCTGCAAATACAGCAGGAGCAAGGCTTTCTTTTCAGGATAAAGCCGGTCTCCCTCCTGAGCCTATAGCCAGCAGGGTTTTTTTTTTTTTTTTTTTAATTTACTGGAAGAACCAGTGTATGATTGAAATGGGAGGAACAGGTGAAAACTGCAATACCTTTTCCTATGAATATAAGTGTTATCAGATCGCTGCTGTACTCACAGCAGTCTTTTGCAGTAAGAAGGAATAGGCAAAAGCTTTCTTCTGTGCACAAAATTCAGAATGAACAGAATTACTTCTTTACACCATCACTCTTCCATATACTCCATATCTACAGAGTGTCTGCAGCAGACGTCTCATTACTTGAAAGACAGAGCTGATATTTAGTGCAATTTAAAGATACTTCCACTGTTTTCTTTTACTATTTTACAAATAGCCTCTACATCATTATTTTTTTGGAAAGCAAAGACCTAGGCATAATTCAGATTAAGTGCATCCTGGGAACATGCACTAAGGATGCCTTGTTCCCTGCCATGCCCCATACCTCCCAAGACCAACGGAAGTCAACTCTCTGATCAGGCAAAATTAGAGCAAATATATTGATTCTCACATTACAGTCATTCAAACTCACTCCTTTCCTGTTTTATAGCAAAGTCTTGTGCATGGCAAAATTACTTTAAAATTAGTAACAGTATCTTTAGCTAGGTTTCTGAAAGCTTGCTTGGAGAACACGAAACAGCTGGCTTTCCATATGGTTTTGGTTTCCTTCCTTGACCTGTTATTTCACTCTGGCATTGTGTAACTCTGTCCCAAGGTAATGAAAAAAATCTCTTCTTTCCTTTTTCAAACATTATTCCCTTCAGCTTTCCTGTGCACTCATAATGTGGAGTCCAGCCCATGGTAGTGTCACCAACTTTCAGCTGTGTATTGTTTGTTCTTCTTTAAGGTATGACTGACCCACACTGCCCGTTTGTGTAGGATTGTCATGCTAATCCTGGTATTCAAAGAGCTAGAGACAGAGTCATTTATGGCTATGCTTTTTTAGAGAGTTTTCAATCCACTGAACAGTGTACTTATTCATGCCAATTTGAACTTATTTCTCAGTTAAGAATTCTCACTTAAGGTATAAAATTCAACGTTGATTGCATTATCTCAATTAAATTATCAAATATGCTATTAAAATCTAAAGAAAGTAGTAAAGCCTTCTCTAATTCACACACACATTTTTTCTTGAAACTAATAATTTCTCACACTCCTTCCTATCTCCCAGGAAAAGTTAGCATTTTCTAGTCAGCTAAATGCTTAAAATGGTCACAATTTCACCTCTATGTATGACTTAACTTCATAAATCAACTGTATCTCAACCTGTTTTAAACCTCACAATTTTGTCCTCAAAACTATTAATAATGTATTATGTATTTTGTATAATATGTACTGAAACAAATGGCCTGGCTGTTTCTTACTTCAGTAAGAATTCTTTTTAGATTTTTTTTTTTTTTTCTAGTTTCTTCTTAAATTTTTCAGAGGAGCTGAAAACAGTATATTGCCATCTGGACCCCTTACACATAATCCATAAGTGCATGATTTTAGAAGGGCTGTTTCTAAGCAATTACATTGTTTTTGCCAATGGGGGGAAAAAAAAAAAGATAAAATTATTTTTAAACAACACAGGGGCTGGACTAGGGAATGACTTATCATCGAAGTAAATCTATAAAATATGGAAAGAAAGTTCATTTAACACTCTGACTTGAATGTCAGGGAATCAAGGTTCAAACTCATTCTTTTCCACTGAATTTTTTGCAAACCTCAGATATCATCTGGCTTTCTGTACCATACCCTTTCACCTCAGTGTTGTGAGAATTAATACCCAAAAGATTGTGAGGTACTCAGATACTACACAGGGAATGAAATGTAAGAGTGTTGAGAAAGTATTATCTACTGGAAGAAAAATAAGAAGTAGAAAGCACTACCATGCATAGAAGTTAAGTAGTGTAATTTTTACTCAACTCAAAATTATTTGAGCAGGGCATTTCAAAAGCAGAAGGGATAGTTGAGGAAGGAATGTAAACTGGGCAAGAAACTACACAGTGTCTTTGAAAGCCTACTCCTTGTCCTGTAGTTTGGATTCAGTATCTGAGTGCAGATGTTTCCAAAGGCTCAACCTTTCATTCTTGAGTAGTGTTAATGGGATAGAAAGGCAATTAAACCTCTTGTTAAAAGAAAGACTTTATATTTCCATATTATTCTATGTCTTTACTCCGCAAATTGAGCATTACATGTCAAAAATCTGCCAAACTTCTAAAACTTAATTTCCAAACTCCAGATCTTAGATTGCATAATAAAAATGTTCTCATTATGTATGTGTATATAAAGCTACATATAGCTGGCATACCAAATGAAATATATACATTGTTTAAAAACAGCTTCAGTGCTGAAATTCTAGTATCAATTTGGAGCAGATGTCACCATCTGGCTGCATTCACTAGTATCTCTATAAGACCATTTAAGTCTCCTGACTGCCTTCTACACAGAAACTAATTAGAGTGAAACACAAGGGATGGGATTCCAACTGTGTTAAAATTAAGGTGTTTTCCTTCATTAAACTGAGGAAAGATGATTTAAAAAAGGGGAAAAAATGAACAAGCAGTTTTAATTTGATGAACATCTCTTTTTCTTCCTCTTCCTTGAACAGCAATAAAATGAGGGTTTTATTCATTTGTCAAGTATCTATATGGGTTTGGGTGTGTGTGTGTGTGTGTTTTGTTTTGGGGTTTTTTTTGGTTTGGTTTTGGTTTTTTTAATGCAGTACTAAAATTTTTCATCCAATCCTTGATTTTTTTTTCTCTATTTTATAGCCAGTTGATGTTATCCTTTTATTTATTTATTTATTTTTAAGCTAGTATTTCCTAGGATTTAGGTCAGCTTATTTTCCACTTCCTTGATTTAGAAGCAGAAGTCTCATAACCCATTATTTTGCTTGTGCTGCTGGGTGATTAACATTGTAAAATGGAAACATATGAAGGCAATATAAAATAATGATTAATCTGACTTGAAAAAAGCAGGAAAACTAAAAAGAAAATACAAAACCTGAAGTTTTGAATATAATTGTCTTGAAGATCCAAAGATCTCACTTCAATTATTCAAGAAAGCAGAAAAAGTGAATTGCAAGTATATAAAATAGACAAACACAAAGTTTTGGGCATAGTTAACACCACTATGACCATGTATTTCAGGTAAAAGTTCTCTATTTGTCTTTATAACCTCAGAATATAGTTCATAGGTACCAGATGAAGTACATACAGATGCATCTAAAGAGACACCCATGCATATATACACATAAATATCTATTTCCTTTATAATTTTTTTTTAATAAGAGTATCTGAGTGTCCTCCCATACCATTAATTCTCCTTAAAATCTATTAGAAGGTAGTATCACCGATTGTCTTGGCTCATATTTCTTTTTCAGCAAGCTATTATCTTCTGTACCTTACCTTTCTCTAGAAAACAAGGTGTGAATTTTCACAGTATTTTGCTCAAGGTCCAGTATTTTAAATTATGTAAGATCAATTGCCCAACCTGTGCATTGCTCAGAGCAGCTCTAACAGTTGCGATGGTGTTTCCATGTTGCTTTACTTATTTATTTATTTTCTGTTTGGTACTGGAATAAAATGTTCAAAATTTTTTCTTCACTAGAGTACAAATGGAACTGCAATGCATTTTTAAGCTGTTGCATTTCATTTTTAATTCTTAAAAGCATTCAACACAGTTCTATAAAATTGCAGTGGTTTTCAGTTTATAATACTACACTAAAACTAGAAGCAATAATAATAAATTTATGGAACTTTACTAAAAAGACCAATATAGTGGTTTTATCTTGGCCCCCAAGCCAAGTAGTATTTTGCCTTCCACCTTTATTCTGAGCTTTCAGGAAGCTGTGTAAATCATCTATACCATGTTGACTACACTAATAAAAAAACAGAAGGTAATGGTATTTCCTGGTATTCAGTACAAATCTATCTCAAACTAGCCAGTCTGACAAGCATGCTCCTTAAGTTAATAGCATAGTGCACAATGATTTGAGTTATGAAAATGTTTTCCTCTTTCTGCAAAAGATCTTATCATGGCTTGCTGGGAAATCATACTATTCTATACGTCAGAGTCTTTGAAATCTTCTCCACAAATCATGGAATCATAGAACAGTTTTGCTTAGAAGGGGCCTTTAAAGGTCATCTAGACCAAGCCCCTCAGCAATGAGCAGAGGCATCTTCAACTACATACAACCTGACCTTGAATGTTTTCAGGGATGGGGCATACACCATCTTTCTGAGCAACACGTTCCAGTGTTTTACCACCCTCATGGTAAAAAAATTTGTTCCTTACATCTAGTCTAAATCTACTCTTTTTTAGCTTAAAACATTACCTCTTGTCCCATTGCAACAGGCCTTAATGAAAGTTTGGCCCCATCTTTCTTATAAGCCAACTTTAAGTACTGAAAGGCCACAATAAGGTCTCCCTGGAGTCTTCTTTTCTCCAGGCTGAACAACCCCAATTCTCTCAGCCTTTCCTCAGTAGGAGAAGCATTCCATCCCTCTGATCATTTTTGTGGCCCTCCTCTAGACCCCCTCCAACAGGTTCATGTCTTTCTTGTGCTGAGGACTCCAGAGCTAGATGAAGGTCTCCAGGTGGGGTCTCACCAGAGTGGTTCTTAGTGGACAATTAACATCTTATTGTCTATCACACACTGATGGTCAGTGAAAATTTATTCAGTTACAAACTGCCAATATCTAATAATAGTAGCAATACATTTCTTTTCTATATCCAGATAACTACAAAAATACAGATCTACATTTATTAAACTTTCCAAGGCTGAAAGGTGTGTCCAACATTGGACATCATATCAATGCGGCTGCCAAGTGTGAACAACTGCAGTATGGCTGCTGTATAATTTTTTTATGTGAGCACAAATACAAGACCAATGGCTTACAGATACCGTAAAAGAAACACATTTCACTATGTCTTCATAATGTGTCAGTGTGACATATTTCAGCACGTTGCAGCCATATTTTTTCTGGCTCATTGTTGCAGTATCTATCATTTTGTGTGGGAAGGCTGGAGCAGAAACATAGAGACAGCTTTTAAAATTCTATTTTACTTAACCCAATTATGCAGTATTTCATAATACTCTATTGATGCTTAGTCCTTTGATCATTGATCTGAGCACAGTCAGCCATCACAAAGGCAAAATCAGAAGACAGGGACAATTAAAAAAAAAATAGCTGACAGCACTGATGCACAAAAATTAGTAAATAAATACTTTAGGAGATAATATTAATGCAATTTGGAAGCTTGTGTCAGATAGGTACATTGTAAACCACTGGACAAATACGACCAATGTGGTGAAGGCAGTGCAAACACTAATTCACAGCAAACAAGAAGATGCTAAAGTTATCATAACATCACTAGCAGTACTAATAACCTTATGCCAATGGCTATCACACTTACCTGCTGCAGATTTGATTACAATTAACTGTCAAAGAATTATTAAAGTAGAATTAAAAGTAGAGGTGGAACACAAGGCCGAAGATACTGTTAGTATGAAAGCAAAGCAAGCCTAAATTTCTTAGCTAAAAAGGTGGTGGACGGGACAGTAACCAAAGAAACATTACCAACCTTTTTTTTTTTTTTTAAACATTTTACGAAAACAGCATTAAGGCTATTTATGCTTTAACACACTTGAGAATGACTGTAAACAGAACAGAGCTGATGCCTCTGTTACAATGAAAATAAATAGAAAAATCTTCCACTTAGGGTTATTGCTATAGATGAATCAGCCTATTTAACATGAGATAATGGTGCTGATAACAGATTAGCCATGCAAACTGTCTATGGGCCATTATCTTGTTATGGTATTAGGTGTCTTAAGTGTTAACCATTATATTTGAGTTACAGTACTGCCAGTAACATTTTTCATTTTTAAAAGTTCAGCGAAAATATACCTTTTTGTTCACCCTATTCATATTCTGTGATCACAATATGACATTATTAAGACTTGAACTGAGAGAATTCCAAAATTCAATATTCTATAATAATTATTCTGGTTTACATTGATTTTCAACCAACTGGACAAAGAATAACTTGCTCAGGTCAGGTTAGTATTATTTTTTAATCAACACATAATACACTGTTTTGAAATAGGAAAATTTTGTCAGTGACATTATTTTCAGCTTCTTGAAACACAAACAATATTACTGATTTATTACAATCATTTCCTATAATCCTCAAAGTAGTGGAGGCAGACACACTCATTATTTTTGTGATCACAATCAATAATAGGAGTACATCTATCCCCTCTGAGAGAAACAAGGTTTCTCTTGTTTGGAGATGAAGACATTTTCAAATTAAATTCATTTTTTCTTATTGCCTCAGTCTGTTCCTGTTCTGCTTTCTAATGTCAGCTGCTGCAACTAGTCTATAAAAAAAAGTATCACATCTTCCACATTTATTTATACACATGATAGAAGCAACAAAAACAGCCAAAGCAAAACCAAGCAACATATATTAAACAGTATGGTCAGAATGAACTAGTGCTGTGCTATGAAAGACTAAATGGCAAAAAGTGGTATTAGTAATCTGTAAATTACAATGTCAACATTTGCTCATTCTCCATTTGATCTTTTATTTGACGAGAAAGAAGGATTGTCTGAATGGTGACTGTAAGACTTCCGTATAATTTATTCTCTAAGTGATGTTTTATGGGTGTTAATTTCACACACAGGATAAAGCTTACTATATTTTATAGATACATATTCATAATATTAACTTTATTTCTTTATTTTACTCTTTTCCTTTGCTTGTTCTACTTTTTTTTCCCCCCTTGCATTTCCTAACCACGTTAAATGTACCCCAGTTACCCAAGCATTCCCTGATTCCCCCTGAGGTCTTAATGTGGGAGTGCAGCAGATGTATCAGAGATCAGTGTATGATGAAATTCAAAAAGTGCCACTAACTAAACAACTTTACTTGGTAATTTATGTCTAAAAATTAATGTACCAAAAATACAAATGGGAAGATTATGTTCCAACCATATTGAATGATCCCACTTCTTTAGCATCTTGCTAAATTTCATGTAGTTACTAGTGCTAACACTTTTATTTGTTAGAGATTACAGAACTTCAGTACAATTATATAAATTTTATCCATATTATTTCAAACTATATGTGCATATGCTTCTTATTCAGGAAAACTAATACAGAAATACAACTTCAGGAAGAAAACAGCCCAACTCTTAATTTTATCTTCCCCCATTTGAATGGCCACAGAAACTTGTATATGACACATAAGATGACAGAAGCCCCAGTTTTTAGTTCCCAATTGGTGAAATTCAAATCGCTTGAAGGCGAGTACCCCAAAATAGATATAAACTTTTGCTAATATGTCACACTAACCGTCAATGATATACACTTCTTGTGTACATATTGCAACATATACACTTCTTGTGTACATTTTGTAACTTGGAACTTCCTTTCAGAAGACAAATATGCTCTTAGTTTAATAGTTGACATCTATGATCAATATAATTATGTGTGCAAAAGTTCCAACTGTAATTTGTTCTAGCAGAATGATCTACAATGTATTATGCAAGACCATTTAAAGTTAAGTCAATATGTGTAGGCATGCAGCAACACACACTTACAGACACATATACACAGAGTTTTATCCTAATCTGCATTTAATTCCAACCGATGTGATTCTATGATTCTATGATTCTAAGATTCCTCTTGTTATTCAGGGTTAAACTGATTTGGAACCAGAAAGGCAAGCTTCAAATCTTGTTAATGAGGCCATAGTTGACAGACATGTATGAGATAAAGATGTATTTCATCAGCATCTCTGACAAAACTTAGTAGCTGCATCTGGTCTACTGCTGAAACACAACACATTCATGATCTAATACAGCCAGACTGACCTTGCAGTAAAGCGACTTTGTAAGAGAAAATTGAATTAAAATCTGGAAACTGCTTAAGGTAGAGAAAGACTGGAGTTCAAGGTATGAAAAATGAACACATGCCATCACTACCTGGACAGTCTACCACAGACACTGTGAGTAAATCCATCCCAAATAACTAACTGCCCCGTGAAAGTTTAACCTGCTATTCCACCCATCAAACTTCATCCTTAATGAACTACTGATCTTTTGATGATTTTCCAATTAATTCTTCTTAATATGTTTCTCAGCTGCTTGATATATTTTGTTTTAAGGAGAAAGAGGGAACTAGTGACCAAAACTGAGAGACAGAAGATGAAGGTAATGCTTTATCTCAGACAAGAACCTTTGATATGATCCAAAGCAGACTGAAAATGTCAGTAGAAATGGTCCCATTCATTTCAACAAGTGCTGCATCCAGCTTTCTTGAAAATTCTTCTGTTCTTTATTTATGGTAATAAAAAGGAAAAATTGCCAAGTCAAGACAGAGGGAAATGATACATTAGCTTCCTTTGATACAGAGAGCAAAGCACAGCAGCTTACTTCGTTGCAATTCTCTGGTTCCTACAGAGTGCTGGACAGTACACAGCAATACACAAAGGTCACCTTTCTGCTTTTTACAATACCAGATTATCTGAAGTGCTTTATAATTTCCTAGATCATAGAACAGTTTTGGTTGGAAAGGACCTTTAAAGGTCGTCTAAACCAACCCCCCTGCAATGAGCAGGGACATCTTCAACTACATCAGGTTGCTCAGAGCCCTGTCCAACCTGCCCTCTTTGTAAATAATTTCTTCCTTACATCTAGTCTAAATCTAGCCTCTCTTAATTGAAAACCATTACCTATTGTCCTAGCACAACAGGCCTTAATAAAAGGTTGGCCCATCTTTCTTATAAGCCCCTTTTAAGTACTGAAAGGCTGCAATAAGGTCTCCCTGGAGTCTTCTTTTCTCCAGGCTGAACAACCACAATGCTCTCAGCCTTTCCTCAGTAGGAGAAGTGTTCCATCCCTCTGATCATTTTTGTGGCCATCCTCTGGGTCGACTCCAACAGGTCCATGTCTTTCTTGTGCTGAGGACTCCAGAGCTGGACACAGCTCTCCAGGAGGAGTCTCACTAGAGCAGAGCAGAGTGGCAGAATCACTTTTCCCAACCTGCTGGCCACGCTTCTTGTTATGCAGCCCATGAAACAGTTGACTTTCTGGGCTGTGAGCACACATTGTCAGCTCATGTCCGGCTTTTTATCCATCAGTACCCCCAAGTCCTTATCCATAGGGCTGCTCACAATCCCTTCATCCCCCAGCCTGTATTGATACCAGGGGTTGCCCTGACCCAGGTATAGGACCTTGCACTTGGCCTTATTGAACCTCATGAGGTTCACATGGGTCCACTTCTCAAGCTTGTCCAGGTCCTTCTGGATGGCATCCCATCCTTCAAGCATGTCAACTGTATCACTCATCTTAGTCCGGAAACTTGCTGAGGGTGCACTGTCTGTGTCACTGATGAAGATATGAAAGAGTAGTGGTCCCAAAATGGACCTCTGTGGTCACCAGTCTCCATCTGGACATTGAGCTGTTGACCACTACCCTCTGGATATGACCATCCAGCCAATTCCTCATCTACCAAACAGTCTGTCCTGGTTTCAGCTGGGATAGAGTTAATTTTCTTCCTAGTAGCTGGTATAGTGCTGTGTTTTGAATTTAGTATGAGAATAATGTTGATAACACACTGATGTTTTAATTCTCATTAATTAGTGCTTACATTGCATCAAGGACTTTTTGTCATGCTCTACCAACTGAAAAGGCTGGAGATGTACAAAAAGCTGGGAGGAGGCACAGACAGGACAGCTGACCCAAACTGGCCACAGGGATATTCTATACAATATGACGTCATGCTCAGTATATATACTAGGGAGAGCTGGCCAGGGGGCTGCTGGTCAGGAACTGTCTGTGCTTTGGGCAGCAGGTGGTAAGCAACAGCATTATGCTTCACTTATTTTGTATATTCTTTTAGCATTATCATTATTATTATTATCATTATTGATATTATTATTTTCCATTCCTTTTGTGTCCTATTAAACTGTCTTTATCTCAGCCTACAAATCTTACTTTTTTTTTTCTTTTCCCTTGATCCTTTCCCTATCTCACTGTGGTGGGTGGTGAGCAAACAGCTGTATGGTGTTTAGGTACCTGCCAGGTTAAACCATGGCGATGTCCATCCATGAAATCTGTATCTCTCCAATTTAGAGAGAAGGATGTTGGGGGGAACCATGTCAAAGCCCTTCTAGAAGTCCAGATAGATTACATCTGTAGCTCTTCCCTTGTCCACTGATGTAGTCACTCCATCACAGAAGGCCATTATGTTGGTCAAGCAGGACTTATCCTTGGTGAAGCCAGGTTGGCTGTCTTGAAACACCTCTCTCTTTTTCATGTGCCTCAGCATAGGTTCTAGGAGGATCTGTTCCATGGTCTTCCCAGGCACAGAAGTGAGGTTGACAGGTAACTTGTTCCAAAGGTCCTCCTTTCTACCCTTTTTAAAAATAAGTGCAATGTTTCCATTTTTCCAGTCATGGTGGACTTCACCTGACTGCCATGAATTTTCCAATATCATGGAGAGTGGCTTAGCAACTAGATCAGCCAATCCCTTCAGGACTCTGGGATGTATTTTCTTAGATCTCATAGATTTAGGTATGTTCAGGTTCCTCAGGTAGTCTTGAACCTGATCTTCTCTTACAGTGGGAGGGACTTTGCTCTCCCAGTCCTTGTCTTGCAGTCCATCCACTTGAGATGTGTGGGAAGAGAGGTTTCTAGTGAAGACTGAGGCAAAGAAATTGTTGAGTACCTCAGCCTTCTCTTTGTCTCTTGTTACCACTTTGCGAGTAGTCGTGTTCATCAGGTTTCTTTGAACTGCCTTTTCTGGCTCACACACCTGCAAAAGCCCTTTGCCAACTTGAGCTCCAGCCATGCCTTGGCATTCCTGACCCCATCCCTACACAACTGGGCAGCACCCCTATACCCTTCCCAGGACACTTGCCCCTGCTTCCACTGCCTGTACATTTCCTTCTTTGCTCTTTAGTTTGACCAGCAGGTCTTGACTCATCCATGCCAGTCTCTTGCTTGTCTTTCCTGGCTTCTTAAACTGGGGGATTGAGAGATCTTGTTCTCTATGGAAAGTGTCCTTAAAGATCTGCCAGCTCTGTTCTGCTCCCTTGTCCCTGAGGGCAGTTTCCCAGGGGGTAACCTAAGTGTGAAATGGATTCTCGTGGTCACTGTTATTGAAAGTCCCAAAGAAACTGCAAATTCTTTCTGTCATTTTTTTTTGCCTGTGATTGATAATCTTTGCCACTACCCCAATATTGCTCCTCTAAAAGAATGAGGGGTCTCAGATGACAATGTAAATCTGAGAGATAACACTCTAGTGGCCAGGCCAGCCTTCTGCTATGCCAAAGTATAAACAAACTGCAAAAAGCCTACACAGGAAATACATGTACAGCAAAGAAGAAAAGCAAACTCATTTACTAAGTGACAAACAAAAAAAAAAGTTGATGAAATCCATTTCCACAATATTACATAGTTGCTGTTACTGATAACACGTGTTGCTGATTGTCGTGGTTTAACCCGGCTGGCAACTAAGCACCACGCAGCCGCTCGCTCACTCCCCCCCCTCCCTCAGTGGGATGGGGGAGAGAATCGGAGAAAAGGAAAAAAAGTAAGACCCGTGGGTTGAGATAGAGACAGTTTAATAAGAGAGAATAATAACAATAATGATAATAATAATAATAATAATGGTAAGAAAATATACAGAATATATAAAACAAGTGATGCACAATGCAATTGCTCACCACCCGCTGACCGATGCCCAGCCCGTCCCGAGCAGCGATCATTCCCCCCAAGCCGTGATCACACAGCCCGAGCTGCGACCACTCTGCCCGCGACCGACCGACCCACCCGACCAACCCGACTGAGTAACCCCCCCGAGCATGACGTTATATGGTATGGAATAGCTCTTTGGACAGTTTGGGTCCTAGCTGTGCTGTACTCCCAGCTTGTTATGCCCCTGGCCGAGCAGGAGAAGCTCAAAAAGTCCTTGAGCAGTCTGAGCACTGCTTGGCAACAACTAAAAACATCAGCGTGTTATCAACATTCTTCTAGCACTGAATCCAAAGCACAGCACTATGCTAGCTTCTGTGAAGAAAATTAACTCTATCCCAGCCGAAACCAGGACACTGATACACATCCCAGCTGCCAATGCATTTCTTTAAACAGTGCACCTTGGTGATCTGTGTACCATCACTGGCAGTCCACAGGCTACTTAGCTCATTGGATTGTGCCCCTATTTTGTTGACTTAAACAAATGGCTCTTGTGCTTTGATACCTGCTGTTCATTGCTACTGACTGCTGCTTTGCAGTCTTAGAGCTGATAACAAGTGATTCATCAGCTCTGTCAGTAGAAGAGCTCTAGTGACTATGACTTTGTTACTCCTGTGTGAATGGCTGAACCAGGATGGCTTTGTCACATTGCCAGAGTTCCCATACAAGACTAATCCAACATGAAGGACCTCAGATTTTGCTATGTGGTAGTTGTTTCCTATCATTTTCCTGTGACTTCCTGTATTTAAATAAATCATCCATATTTAGTGCCAGAAATGCACTGATGATTCTGTTCCTTTCTGATCTGCAAGCTGAACCATACCAATTTATGCCAGCTGAGATACTGCTTCACACTTTGTAAGTTCCCAAAAATATTGTGTGAAATTTGTGTGCCTTTGATCTATGGAGATCATACTCAACTCTAACAACAGGCTCCCTGCCTACATTCTGAATTGTCAAGACTGTACAACTGCAATCTGTAGTTACATTAATATATATTTTAATGTGAGTTTACAGTATGCCAACATCCAAACTTGTTCTTCATGTTGATGATTGCAAACTTTGAACAATCAGACAGAAAAAAATTGTAGACTCAGTGAATTTTTCCTTATTTTTGTTTTGTAAAGCAAAACAAAACATCATAGGCACCACAGAAATGTTGCAACTTTTCCAATAAAGGTACCAGGAGCTTGAGGAAAAATAGGTGGCTACATAGACCTTTGAAGTTAGCTATTGAATTAAATTGTGGACTACACTGATCTTAAGTTTCTTTGGAAACAAAAGAAGATGAGAAACCATCAGGAATATTAGAAATATCTTTTTATTTCCTGCTGCCAAAAAAAGATGCTATTTTTAGAGAGTCTCTGAATGAATAAAATAATAAAGCTATGAAGTGGAGGGGTTTCTATTTTGTTTTGGTTTGGGTTTTTGTTAGTGAAAAAAAACCAAAATGAGTGGTTTTGGTTTAAATACACTGCACTAGTCCTGTTGTATAATTAAAGGCCAGCAATACCCAGGTGAAACAAAACACAGTTATTCAAAATTTATTTTAAAAAGCCAAACAACTTGTTCAGTTCCTTCTCCAGTATGCAGGACATGAGAACAGAGGGTTTTGTCTTCTGAAGTTTGGATATGTAACATGATGGTAAGTTTACACTTCATTTTATAAGTATTTATGTAGACTGACACGTATTTATACGTAATTTGAGTAAGCCTGTTAGTATGTTTTTAAAATAAACATCCATCTTAACATTGTGTTACTGTTATTACGAATTAAAAAAGAAACAGGTAGTCAATATGAAAATATAAAATAGGTCACACCTGAGTTTTAGTTTCAACTGTGTATTTTTAACATCCACTTTGGCACATTTTGTAAGAATTAAAGATCCATGCCAAGTTATAAGACATGACTTCAGAATAATAAATTATTAAAAAAAAAAAATTTACTACACTGAAGCTTGGACCTCTGTTACTATGTTAAAACCATATGAAAAAAGTTATAATATTGCAGTGTCTAGTGCAAGAAATAATGTTACTTAAGTCCTTGCTTGTTGGATGCACAATTAAACAAAATAACAAGATACATTCTGTAGCTAACTTAATTTATCTAAATGTCCCAGTCCTGGAATAGAGACCACAGGTAAACAATCATCTCGTTCAGAAATCTCAGCTTCCAGCAAAATGTCTTGTTTCCTTTAGGCGAGTCTGTCCCAGGCATCAGCTTCACACAGAAATGTTTTTCATTACTCCCCTTCTCAAAGAGCATCACATTTTCTAGACTATAAAAACTAAAAATTACATTGTCTTTGGAATGTAAAATGTCTTTGTACTTGTGAGAAAATCATAGAAGCCCATGCAATTCTTCCCTATGTTGACATTGCCCCCAAAACCCAGTTATGACCGAATTAAGCTCAAAAACTTACATCAGTGAGACTGTCTGTTCACATGTATGCAGCCACTAGTCCTTTCTACTTACTCTTTTAACTGACAGGTATCCTTTCTATTTCAGAAATTATGTGAATCCCATTTAAGGTGATGGTTGAACCACTGATAAGAAACAGCACAACCTTCACAATTTATATCCTAACAGTAGGGCACTCATTTCAATGTTCATCTGGCTCCTTGTCACAGCAAGGGCAGATCTTGCCAAGAAGTCCAGGTGCAAAATTGGAACCTACAATTAAATAACCATGCCTTCTCCCAAATTGTCTTCTTCCCCACTTTAACCAAGCCTCTTCAACAGCCTCATGTTTGTGGCAATAGAACCATCAAACAACTCAGAAGATTGCAATTTTGACTGTGCCTACATTACAAAGTGGTGTAGTGCAACAGAGCTAGCAGCGTTGGAGAAACAATTGGTGGTGAAAACCTAAAATCAATACTACATAGATATGGGGGCTGGAGGATGAATAAGAGAGGGACGGGTACCTCAGACTAGCTTCAGACTGGCTGCAGGGAAGCAACACTCACCAGCATTGGAGGTCATCAAACTCACTCCAGAAGTACCTTTTTTGCTTTATGTTCACAGAGAAAGTAAGCACAGTTCAAGCACTCCCAAATGGTTCTGTGATGCAAACTAAAGCCCAGGAAGTGGGGACATCCAGGACATTTACTTCAGCAGGACACTACATGGCAAAGCTAAATTGTTAATGTAGATCCACCCCTAGGAGCAACTTGCCAAAGTCTGAACCACTCAGCAACTCACAGTCAGTTGCCAGTCCAAGGGACATCAAAACTCTCCAGACTGGCAAGATCTGGTAGAGTTCCACTACTGGCCCAGAAACTGAGTAAACACATGAACTCTGCCTTAAGCCCAACCTAATGAGTCCACCAGAGAGATGCAGTAGTTCAGGACAGAGCTGTACTAATAGTTGCAATGCTTACAGACTGAAGATTCTTCCTGGCTGAATGAATTAGATATGTAAATGTCAGTATTGATCCATGTTGAGGCACCCTAAGAAATGCATGTAGGAAAAGATCAAGCACTGCAAAAACGAATAAGACATACATGCATACTGACAGACTCTCTACACGGTAACTCAGAGGCATTTACCATTTAGGGTTCTTTTGTTTGTAATTATTATTTCTTAGCATCTTATCAGATGGATATTGAGCCACTCCTGAAAATGAATAAAGGAAAATATATGGCTAAGGTTTTAAAATAAAATATGAAATCTGTAAATTCAAGTTACTAACAGCATTTCCCAGGCAATCCCTTACCTATTTTTCAATCTGCTCCAAAGGCATTAAGCATTGGATACTCTGAATTTCCCCCCAGTTGGAGAGAGATGTCTCTCCGGCATTATTGTCCTATTTTTAACCAGACTACTCATAACTTCACATACTGAGGATTGCCCAAAAGAGGATATAGTGTACTGTTTCTTTAACAGTAGGAGATTCAGAAGCTATGAAGTCTGTTTCTTGGGATCTAAAAAGTCTTTCTGGTAGTGACAGGAACTATTCTCAGTATCTACTGGTTCATCTCTTCTTGACCATGTGGTGCTTGCTCTTCATCCACCTTAGTTTCCCAGGCATACATGTATGTTACACCTGAAAATCCTCAGAAAATAATCTGCCTTTGTTAGCCTTTAAATGTGGGTCATTCATGTAACAGGAGTACCAACAGAACAGTGACTAAGTTGAGGATCTATATGAGTGTGGTTCTTCAAAAGAGGTGAGGAAGTCAGTAGTTCTTGACTGGTCATTATACTGGAACAAGCTCTAATAATGAAGCTATAAAAGGAAATAATTAGAAGGAATTGAAGCAGAGACACCACAACCTATTACATCATGGAGAAACTCCCACAGAAGACCTTCACTACCTCTGGAACCTCAGGTGCATCTCTGCAGATGGGAGAAGAAATTATGTTGTAAATATAGGGCTGAGGCATTAATACAGCTCCCAAAATACAGCAAAAGGAACATCTGTAAGCTAGTATTTGTACCAGTTCCCAAATTGAACAAAAGCATAGAAAGATAAATATTGACTTTTATATAGGTTCATTTGCTGGTTTTCATCACCATTTTACAGAAAACATATATTTTGGTATGTTTTAGAAGGCTATTAATAACAACTGAGTTAATCACACCAAGAGAGAAAAGCCAGCTCTGCTATACAAATGCTAGTCATGATTAAGTAGCTAATGCCTTGGGCCAATAGGACAAATCATCAATTGTATTTCAACTAGAAGCACCACAAAAAGCTCAAACTTTGGAATTAAGTCTCTTGACATTTTCTCGTTTAGTTATTTTGTAAGTTAGCAAAAGAAAAACAAAAAAAGAATGGACTTGTGGGAAAAGCTTCCACTGCAGGTTTGTAACAGTACTGTGTTATTTCGAGTTATATTATCTCTATGGACAGAAATTTCCAAAGTGATTTAGCCACCTAGGAGTCTAAGCCATAGCAACTCAGCAGAATTGGGAATTTTCCATACCACAATGAAGTATCTAGGCCTAAATGACCTAAAAGTTAAACGGATCTTGAACACTATTTAAAAATCAAATAAATATCACAGTTGTAAAAAATATAATTAGAATGATGAAGTGAGAGACTGATAAAAATAAATACACAATTACCATGAGTAAGAAAAACTATTTGAAAGCAGATTCCTCCACATGAGATTGCTTTAGGCTTCATAATACATTTTGCCAGACACATGGATTTCACTGTGTACATGAGACAATAATATTGGCTTCAGTGATTGCACAGATTTACTTTTGTTTATTCTGGATCTGTAGCTGCAATGATTGTAATGCCAACAATACAACTGTGGTTTGTGTGTTGCTTCTGAAAAAGCCCCTCAGATTTATTCATCTTTTTAATGTTATTTGACTAAGGAGTAGATTGAAGCCACTGATATCTTTACCACATAACATCAATGAAAATCAGACTCTGAGAAAAAAACACCAGTTATTTTCTAAAATAGCATAAGAACTTTACAAAAAGCATTCAGAAACATGTGTTATTATAGCTGGATTTTATCCATTATGTCCTGACCTCCCCAGATTGAAAAAGATAACAAGATCCTCTCTCCTGCTCCAGTGATTCATTACTGGTAAAAATGACTGAGAGCCATAAGAAAGCTTTAACCCTTATTTCAGTCAGATGAGGCCACATGATGGAAGCCTTGCTTAGTCTTATCTAACTTTGAATGGAGGTAACTGAATCAGTGAGTTGTCCTAACCTCCTCATATAATCTGAGGAAAAAGAAATATTCCTCTCCTGGTGAGCTGGAGTGTGAACAAGGTAAATCAACCTGTGAAGGCACCCAGCTCTGTGAAATGGCTATGGAAGATTCTTGGAGAAACTTTCAACCTCACCTTGGTGTTTCAGGCTAAGTGAAATTAATTCTAGTCTAAAACCACAGGTAAAAATTTTTCTGACATCTTCTCAAGGACATCTAGATGTTAGCCAAAAGACCTTTTTCAGATGTTTCCAAATCCTCTCTACCTGTTTCTATAACCAGCCAACACCACCAAATTATCATCCCAACCCTTAGAAGAACATAATTTTCAGTGTTTCTTATTCTCTCATTTTTTAACATCTAAGCTACATTAGATTACAGAGTGACTTGCTTTCACAGACAGGAGTCAAGAAAATTCTGGAATTCTGGATGACCTAAAGGATGCAACTGACAACCATGAAATTTCTCAGTCCAAGTATCTTCTTAGAATTCTGTCTGTTCTTGCCCTAAGTGTTCATTTAACTAAGATGTACAATTTGTTACTGAAGAATACTCATAGTGTATATACTGTATGAAGAAGCAGCCTCTACTGGGAGCTCATAACTGCATTTAAAACAAAACAAATAACGCTACACAACCCAAACGAAAGGAACACAAATGACCTGCACCATTACACACATTTTTCTCAAGTTTTCTGAAAAATAAGTCTCATTATCTCTTAAAAATAAAAAAAAATCCATAGTAAATGGAAGTGCTCTGGCAGTGTCTAGTGAAAGTTAGATGCTTGCTTATTTCAAGCCAGAGGTATCAATTTGACTTTGGTTTTTGGGGTTTTTTTTTTTGGTTTTTTTTTTGGCCAGTCTCAGATACAATAAACTATCCATATTGTAATGACTTCTTTTGAAGTTAATAATTATCATGTACTGCAGTGCTACGTGTGAATTACATAATACAGAAAAGATTAAAAATTATGAGAAAAGGAATTCCTAAATTTGCAGTGCTTATTGCTTGGGGAATACTCAGAAGTCACTTAAGAATGCAGATAGTTAAATAAAAAAGATTACAGTTTGTAAAAATGTAAAGCCTTATTCTGCTTTCCAAAAGAATGGTGAAACTGAAGGCATTGCACCTGATGTAGCCCCTGCATTAAAAATAAGTTACTTCAAGAGGAAAACCTGTAGCTATTCTACTCAACAAAGCAAAGACAAGAATTGTCTTGGAAAGTAAACATAGGAAACCTCATCTGAAAGCCAACTACTATTGCAAAGTTTTACGTGAAAACTGAGCAGTCTGCCCATATAATATATTCTTGACATATGAGGATCACAACAGCTAACATTTTTAAACCATTATAAAGCTACACATATGTGCATTCTACAGTGTGAGTTATGAAAGGGCTGTAACATAAGACAGGAGATATTTAGGCCATTTTGATATCTATAAAAGGGTAAACAATTTTACACAATGTTATTCTGCTGCCAACAGAAATTTTAAAGATAGAGTCTGTTAAATTTCAGCAAAAGCATATTTTAATGATACATGTTGAACCTACCAAAGATATATTGTCAATTCTCTTTATGCAGTTCATTACTTTGTGAGCATAATGCCTCAGAACAAGCCCTTATTTGAATAAAAGGGAACTTCAGTAAGGGAAGGATTGATTTGCACACCCAACCATGTAATGTGTGTCTGATTTTAAGCATGTGACTTAGTGGAACTGACATGCTTGAAGACAGGCACCAGCTGAAATACCATTCTGGACCAGAGATGAGAGCCACAAGGGTGAAGGTGTCACCCTGACTAGCAGATGCTCTATAACGTACAGACAAGTAGTAGCATACTGCAAGTTATTATTAATCATCAATTTGTTTGCTCAGACATATGATGTATCATGAACTGTGCTCATACTTTTTTATTGATTACAATGGGTACTACATCAGCTAACAGTGTGTTAGTCAAATGTATACATACATACACTTCCTTTCTCACTGCTGGTAGAACATAAGATCCCTATTCATCAGTATTTACAGGAGTATCATGCGAATATCAGTAATGTTACAAACTGTTACTAGGTGTTACAAGCAAAATCAGTCTCATGAACAGATTGTGTCAGTGCAAGTGCCAGAGAAACCAGGGCAAACAGAAGCAGCACAAATTATGAATGAGTCTTCACAGAGCAATGAAGGACAAAAAAAAAGGAAGCTTTGCTGATGGTTGGGAAAGGAGTGTAAGGGGTGAGCAGACTTCTTTAAGAATAAAAATGGAAATAGCAATTATCAGAATACATCATTTGAAGTATCTTTGCTCTGCAAAAGAGCTCATTCTATAGTAAGAACTTTATGACATAGCCAATGCATTGCCATTCAGCAAAAATAAATAGTTAGCCCTGGTTATTTATTAATCCTGCTAAGACCACTCAAGAAATGGAGGATCTTTCTTTGAAAAAACTAACTAGTGTGACTTGAATAGGATTTAGACAACAATTCTTGCACTTCCTATGTAGTCAGCATTTCAGATGCAAACTATCCTCTTTTCTGTACAGGATGTGGTATCTTCACACTTCTTACATTTGAAAATCATCTGTATTGCAAGGAAGTGATCATGAAACTAGGGATAAAACCACAGTAATTTATTTAAAAGAATGAACCCCACAGCAACTTGCTTCTTGCATGAATGTGGTTTGGGTTTTTTTGTTGGTTTTTTTTTTTTTTTTTCTGGTGTCTCTAATCTAAAATACTTATTAATTACTGTGCCCTATGTCTGGGCTTCAGCAGGTTCACAGGTACAAGATAACTACAATTGTTATTTGACCTCAATACAGAAGCCTAATCCCAAATGAACACAAAATCCCACATAAAAATCAAATCCAACTAGAGTAATATAAACCTGCATTAAAACAATAATCATAATATTCATTTGCCTTGTAGTTTTGTTGCTGTTTACAATGAGACTAGAATATTTTTCACTGTATTCCTTTTTTATGAACTCATATTTTTCCCTCTTCAAGTATTTTATAAATGCATTATATTTATTTCATGTTATAACATAGTATAATATAACTTCTGAGCTGTTTTCCTGAGTTAAGACTTTGACTGCATACACACAAAAAGTAATCTTCCAATTGGACAGAATTACTGGGTGCATTAAAATTTGTCAGGTGTTCCACTGAAACAGCTAATGAATAGTCCCGTACTATTACAGAGGCAAATGTAACACAATGATTTTGTCTTTTGCAAAGTTTACTGAAAGGAATAAAAGGAAAGAATGATAAAGAATGATAAACCAAAAATAATGCTAACAGAAATATTACTTATCAAATTATTAAACTTATTACTAAACTAATTAAATCTGAGGTTTAAATTCCAGCCTATATACCATGCTGGTGCTATGTAAACAGCTAAACATTGGAAAACCTCTAACATATTGGAAGATCCGCATTGCTAAAATGTCAAAGGTTGTTAGTTTACATTTGCATAGCTACCCACAGTGTGTCAAATCTCATTGGAATAATTAAACACATAAAAATGTTTAAATATCATTGTAACATGGACACACAAGCCATTCTTTAAGTGTCACAATGAAAAAAGAATATTACCAAAAATTTATTTCATTTATTCACTTCCATCAATTACTACTTCTCCTTTATCTCACCTACATCTTGTCTCACTTGCAATCATCAATGCAACAATCATACTTTGGTTGGACTTTATTGGTCTTTTCCAATCTAAGTGATTCTATGGGCTGACACAGATAGTTGTGTCCTCATATGGTCAGATTTAGAATTTGGCTGAGATGCTGAAGCAATTGCCGTCCAGGATACTTGCAGTGAGGAGAAAAAAAATTACATATACAAGGTAAAACACACAGTGGAATAACCTCGTTAAAAATAATACTAAGTTTATTAATGTCTTCACACTTTCCATCTGATTTGTAAAATCAGTGTTTTTCATGCTCAATCTCCTCAAATATATTTCTGCTATCCTCTGGACAATCAACTGTAATCCTTTCCACTGAAAAAGGACACTAACAGAACCCCGGAAACAAATGCTGTTTCTTAGGATTTATTTACTGTTTTTTTCTTGAACTTGAGTGACTGGAAGACAAGAAAGCTTCTACAACTAGATAAAGAGAGAGATGCCTCATTGTGGTTTACAGAACTCGTCACATTGCTGGGAAGTAAATATGAGAGGGACAAAGTCACACTCAATTTTACAAATCACTAAACATCATTTTCAGCATGCAAAGGTTAATTATTCCTATTCAATGCATGGGAAAAGTTACACAAAGATTAATTAAAGGAAGACCTAAATGCATAAGTTTTGATGAAAAGTTCATGGAAAATGTGCAGCTTTTTCCACACAGAAGAGTCTGATTAAGAGGATAAACAATAGACTCTCTTCCACAGTGCTTGCAAACTTGCAAAAAACAATACTGTGTTTTCTAACAGTTAATCAACCTTATGTTGAAGAAATACTTCTGAAATCAGATTTGCATACGTAAAGCAAAAGCCTAATCCTACAAATATGTCCACGTAAGAATTATTTTTTCAGCTAGGCAGTCCAATTGAAACAAACTGGGCACATCTGTAAAGTTATCCATGTGCATAACTGCTTATTAGATCAGATACCCTACAAAAGCAAGCAGGTATCTGCATGCTATCTGAAATCATCCCAGATAATATTATTTCCAGCTGAGATCAATGAATTTCTAGTTGACTTACTGATGCTTTTAGAAGCTGTGACACTGATGACTGTAACAGGTTCCCAATCAAAAAAAGGGCAAAAGCCTGTCATTCACATGGCAAGGTAGCAGCCCTCTATCAGAACACTACACACACATATAATGCCCATCATCACCATAAAGCTGAAAGCAATATGATAAGCATTAGCAAAAGGAACAATACTAGAGAGACCTGTTGCTTGAAAAAGGTGGTGTCAGGCAGATAGATCAATGAACACTGCAAATAGCAATCAGTAAAGCCAAATGGCAGGTCCAATAGAGAGTAAACACACGCTTTATTTTATAAATGACAGTATTGAAACTGGAAGGGTCACTTCTTTAATATAAAGTGGAATGCATTACTATTTCCATGCTCCACTCCTTTGTTAATTTTGTTGGTTTATAAACTAAATAGGAGAAAAAACAACACATGGTGTCAGCATGTTTCCAAAAATCATCCTCCTCTTCCCAGGCATATACCAGCATTTTTTTGTGTTTCTGTGCAATAATGTACCTCCAAGCTAATAACAGAACTGTCTCAGACTGCATTTTAATTTGGATACCTCAATGTAGCAACAAAAAATTCTACACTGAGACAGGAATTTTAAATGTATTCCAACTCTCATTAAATGACAGTGAGTTTGAGCATTGAGTTCCCTTAGGTTCTTCTTAAAATTCTAACCTTCAAACTTATCCATGGGTCATTTTTATTCTGAGCACAGAATAAACTGCTATAATCGCTGTAATTTGAAGAGAAGGAGACTTTTTTTTTCTTTCCATATACAATGCTGTTAACCTTGAATATATGATTGGCAGTTCCGTTATTTACAGTCTTGGTAAACGTAGTAAGAGGTTGTGCCTTGCTTCTAGTGTTGTCCTAATGAAACATAAGTGCATCAAATATGCATTGATATAATTTATAATAATGCTAAACAATTTTTCATATGGAGTGATGTTCCATCGAAATACACTATTTCAAAGAAATCAAAACTTACCAGGGAAAAGCATCATCTTCCAATGTAATAGCAGCTTCTGTCTATTGTCTTTTCCCAGGGTACTTAAAATTACATAAGCTATATAATCTAGGTCTAAGAACCTCCATTCCTGCAACAAACCCTGATGTAAGCTTTCCTAAGAAAAAGCTTAATTCTCATCTATTTTGTTTTTATTTTATATCTATATATAAATACATATATATTTTTACATACAATTATAATAAAAACCAACATGAAAGAATGAAAGCTAAAAAAAAAGTATTGACTGATCCTAAGTCCTAAGCTGGTTTTGGTATTTTTATTTTCAATAAGTTTTGGAAATATTTGTTTCTGTTCCAAGCTATAAACAATTTCTAATTCAGTATGTGTTACAGAATGGGAACTAACTGCCAGCTATGGGTGCAACATAATTCCACATCATTCTCAGTTCTTACCCCACATCAAAGAAGAAAAGGAAAAGAGCCCCCTGGCTTTAAAATAACACCTATTGATCTTTTGTATAAAAGAACACATTTTATAAAGTTTAAAGAAACCATTCAGAAAGACATCTTAGGCTGTACTGGTTCATCAATGATACCAGAATAGCCGATGCTGTCTCAAAGCTATGTTTCTATTTCTAGGGCCTCCCCAAGTACTAACTATTTTCACTGAGGGTTCAACTAGCACAGAGCACCTACCTGTTTCCACATGCTCACGGACCTGTTCTAATGCAATGCAGAGTGGAGACAATGGAAGAAGACAAATAATATGCCCCTTTTTATACACCTAAAATATAGTAAGATGGGCATTTATATGAATTATACTGGAAAACACTTTGAAAGTTTTAAATGGCCTTTAGTACTTTCAAAGTGCTGTAAATTGTCTTTAAGTGTGAAAGAACAAAATGTTTTCAAACCAACTGGTTTTATCTATGGTAATAGTTTACCTTGCTCTCAAACTCTCATTTTAAATGCAAGTCTTCAGCCTCTGGTTCTCTGGGACTATGAGGTTAGCGCGCTGGACAAAGTCCCTGCCACTCCATATAGTGTTGTGTAGACATAACTAAAGAGGACTTGAAATCAGTTTAGGAGCATTTTCCAGCCTTGCAGTGTTCATGGCAAAGCAGGCCAACCATTGCTGTACCTACTACTTTGTTAGAAGGAGTGGATTCTGACATTTGGTCCCCTATCATGCAGGGGAAACAGGCTTGGGAACCTGCCTGCAAATACTGCAAGATGCATATTTTCCAACTTACAGCTGGAAACACACTTTTGAAGCATGCTGGCTGCATGGGTCCTGTTATGCTTCCAAATTGAGCAAACAGGTTATTCTACACAGTTCTGACCACGCTGCCTGTTATAAACAGTGGGAGCAACGTCTCACTAAATACATGTGAAATGTGTCTGAAAGAAGGAAAGATACCCAGACAACCTAGTTATCCATTGAATTTTACCAGATTAGACCAGAGAAGTAAGAAGCAGATATTTGCTTGCAGTACCCTGTTAACTAGAAACTTGTTTATGCCATTCAGATAGGAGACAAACATCATTAACACAGAGAATGATTAGTACTAATTATGTTGTGATTTTTTTTTAACATTTTGAACAAGAAAACCATTCTGTTTCAAATACATTAATAGTCTTGTCTAATGTAAGTGATTCTTGGACAAACTACAAAAATACAACATCATGTTAAATACAATCAGAACAAAGCTACTCTGTTTATAATAATTTAACCCTCAAGCTAGAAGTTGTTTTCTATTTTTCCATTCAAATTAGCTCTGAAAGGATTCACAGGCATATGTTACAGATTGAGCATCAAGTCATAGAGAAAAACATCAAAAGACAGTAAAATCTACTAGAGAAGAATCCATGAAAACAGTTAATCTTTCTTTAATTAAACTTTCCTGGTTGGAAAACAAGGAGAAAAACAACAATCTTTAACAAAACCAGTTTTTTATATAACTGGATGAGAAAAAAGAACTCCAAAATAAAGCAGCAGAAGCGCAAGAAAAAACAGAATACTTTTTACAGTGAAACTTGACTTATGATTTTTTAAAATATAATGGCCAATTCAGAGAGTAAATTCTCCGGAAATTGCAGAATCCACAGAATATTTTCTTTTTCCTTTCACTTTGCTATATAGCTTCTAGTACGCCATCTGTTCATTGCAGTAGAAGATGTTTCAGGCCTCTAATGGTTGACAACTTCAAAAACAGTCCCCGTAGTTTCCTAAGGAAGTCTGAAAAGAACATCTTACTGCAGCATATTACGAGACTTGAGTATGACTAAATGCAAGAAGAGCGTCCATTAAAGTCATCTGATGAACTACAGAAGGGTGTTATGAATGCTAATTTCCAACATGAGAAGATGATATTTGCCACCATGTAAACATGCTTAAAACAATCTATTTTTACATCTGAGGAGCAAGCTGTGAGGATCTGGTTTCTTCCAGAGTTGCTTTTATTTAGGTCATGACTTTTCTACACAGCTGTAAAGACTACATCAGTGTCCACCTGATTTTGTTCTTGGACATCACAGCATTATTAAGAGATTTTCTATCCAAGAACATCTTCTCAATCTTCAGCAAATGAAACTACAGCTTGGCTACATAATCCCTACTGATACCACAACAACTCCTTTTTTTTTTTTTTGCTACATTTATCATGTTGTCCTTTGCAACCTCTATTTTTTCTATGTTGTTTAATCTCATATTTATGAAGTTTTGCTTGTTTTGACTGAAGAGTTCTGCAAAGTGCCACTGGGCTGCCAAGATTTTGTCAGTAAAACAGTCCTGTATTTGCTTTGCTCTCCTTAAGATCTAGAAAGTGTAGGACACAAAGGTTTTATTATTAACACTGATAGTCCAATGAACATTTTCAATTTCTGTAACAAATTTGAGTGTCTTGCAAAGATGGTGGCATTACCATTACACACATTAGAGCTTTTCATAAAGGTGAAAATTTTGTGCTGAAAGAAAAGCATGTCTTTGTTTATTACTTAAGGCACTTGTCTTTCATTTTTTGATGCTGCAAACTCAAATTTATGTCCAAACAGAAGTGTTTCAGAGGTTTGGTATCCTAGTTTCATATTTAAATTGTTAGGCATAGGGTTAGGCTTACTTTTAAATCTGGACTTGTGATTGCCACAGAAGAGGTATGTGTTCAGTAATTTAGGACACGAGTATACCTGTTTTATGAACACACACAGCTGCTCCTTTCACTTCAAATAGTATTAGAACTATTTTCCAGTAATTAACCTTACTTTCGCTATTCCTCAGGAAGCAGATGTTGTTGAAAGCTCCTGTAGACTGAACAGAAACAGATCACATAGTTCATATCTTTTCTACTGCCACCTCTTTACCTTGTATCAAGCTACTCATAAAAATATTAATACATCTCCACAAACTATGCCTGTCCCCAGCTTCACATTCCTACATGACCGTAAAAGACTACAGATTTCCTTTAGTGAATGGTTACTGAGCTTCTGGATGTGCCAGCTGTAACTGAGTCAAGAATCAAGAAAGATTCAAACACTCTCTGAGCAGAAAAGGTTTTGTTTGTTTGCTTTTTCTCTTGTTATCAGTCATTAAACAAATCATTGACAAATAAAAAGTAGAATATGATTCTCTAACATTAAGCTATCAATGAAATGTTTACTGTATTTGTTAACAAAATTTTTTAATAACAACCCTATTGTTGTCTAAGGGAGCACGAGTTATGTCTGAGGAACTCCTGGAAGGCTTCAGTCAACACCTTCTCAGGGAGAATCAAATCTTTTTAGCCTTCCTGATGCCAAGCAGCCGTTACAAGAACTGCTAGAATTAAGAGTTGGTCGTGCCCTAGTCCTAGTAGGATCTATCTGTTTTTCTATGCAAGAAACATGCTGAAAGGCTTCTGCTTCCAGCAGGAAGGAAAGAAATCATCAGAGAAGCCATCAAATCATTAAACAAATTTATTACATGGATTGACAGCACCAAAGGTCCTTACTCTGTGATTACATGCACTTCACTTGTTCTGTCATGTGAAGTTTCTGAATGTGGCTGCCTGTAGGATGTCATCTGCAATCAGAAAAAAAAGGTGTCTGTTTAGCCTTATATTTTGCCACCCCTATTCACCTCAGAAAATTACAGTGTGTAGGACTAACTCTGACAAAGTGCCACCTACCAGTTTCACAGAATCGAGAGCTTCTCAAAGTGAGCCAGCAAACATTCATCAGCGTTACAGACATGAAATCGTCACCCTTAGCAAAACCTCCAGCAGCCCCACTCTCCAAAACCAAAAGCTTTGGTGTGTTGAAATGAAAGACAACATATTCCATGGTATAAGAGACAGCAATTTAAAAAAGTATCATTTATACAAGTCACTAATATTCAATCCAATTACAACAGTTCGTTGCTCTAGCATAACAAAAAGTTGGTCTGAGAGGTTCAGCAATGTAATAATCCGTACAGTATGAAGAGCAAATGATGCATCCAAGATTCACTACTTAGCTATATTCCTGACTTTATTAGCCCTTGAGTCAGACTAAACATGCTGTGTTGTTCATTACAGTTTTGCAACCACACCTTTAAAAAAATGTAATCCAACTAGTCATATAAAGCTTTGATTCCTAAAGTCAAAAACAACACTAAAATTTTATGAAAAATCTGGAAATGGCTTTTCCCCCTGCATGCTAAACTGATAAATTGATAGATGTTAAGGGTATGTATGGAAGTTTCCAGGAAAAAAACATGCTATGATGAAAAGACAATACTATAATCATGTTACCTATGCCAATGTCTTAAGTATCTCTTAAGTATGTCCATCTTAAAAGCTAATACTGTTTTTTTTCTAAGCAGCCTAAAAATTAGGTCACCAAATGGCATTAAATATCTGTTTAAGCTCTTTTGAAACAGTCATTGAACAATTATTTGTTTAAAAATTTCATTTTCTACTGAAGAGGTACAAGTCAGAAACAGTAATACAACCTCCTCTCAGTGCCCCTAATAATTGCCCTCTATTTTGCATCACCATGTGAAAGCTTAATGAGAAGCAGTGAAGGCCCTGATAAAAAATAGGGGGAGCAGCTGTATGGCATAACCTCCTTTCTGTACCACAAAGCAAAATCATACACAGCACTGATACAGGGCCATGAAAGCTGATGTAGTTGCACCCACAGACAGCACTGCAGAGCTACCTCATTATTTTTCAGAGAGCATCAGCTGATGGTAAATATCTTCAATGTTAACATTTTCTTTTCCCTAAAGATCTAACTAAGAATAACTAACTAAGATACTAAGAATATATATTTTTTCCATTTAGTCTCAAAAAGGTAACTTTACATATCTGTCAATTTATGCTGAAGAAATAACAACATTTAATTCCCTAGACAGAGTTTTCTCTATGCTTCTATCTTGCTATCACTTCTTGATATTCCTGAAGGCTGGAATAACTAAAACAATCTGCCAGGCAGCTACACTACTACAAGAAAAACAGTCCTTCATCACAATAAAAACAAACAATTTCAGAGTATTAAAACAAACATAGAATAAAAAGGGGATAAAACTTAGAGTTCAATGTTAAGAAGAAAGAACAGCAACTGCTTTGTACTCATGAAAACACCCTCATAAGAAACTTAATTTTGCTTTGAGCTATTTGTGCCAAGAAAGAATTTGTAACTGAAACATGATGACAGAGAAGGAAGAGCTGCTTACTTGGGAGCTGTTGAAGTAATTGTCTTGGACGATTCTGCAATTTATCATATGATTCCAGCCTTCAAACTGTCCAGTGCATGTTTGTGAGGATTTCCACGGACACATACCACTCAGAACAAAAACAAACAAAATCAAGACCCTGCCCTCCAAAACTTTGGTCCTTATTTCTGCTAAGAGAAAGAATTAAACAATGGAACCCATGAACATACAAATTTCAGGAACCATTTTGGATGATGGAAGGGATGATAACCCATGCAGATGTTGTTGAAGATATTCCAGATACACATAACTTGAGATTTATTTATTTATTAACCACCTGTGAGCATCTTAAGTGCAACACAGTTAACTGGGTATGTACCAATTCTCAGCACAACTAGGAAAATTCTATGACATAGTGTTTGTGTTAGAGAAACCACACAGACATATCTAAGGTTAACAAGATTATCTTCAGAAATGTAAGCAGACTAGAACAAAACTGAGCTATTTTACAGCTAATAGAAATCCTTTGCTTCCTGTCTCAAAAATAAATTAAAATAATACTCTTGATATTTTGAAAAATTGCAGATGATTTGGTTTTTCTTTTTTTTTTTCTGAATTCTTCTACCATCTTAAAACCTGCTTAGAGGATGACAAAAAGTTCAGTATCTAATATGGTTACAACAACTGTAAGTGTCCAAATACTCCTGAATTAAAGAGAACTTTTATTCCTGCAAAAGGAAAAGCTTTATTCCAATCACACGTTGCTAAAGCCTGTAGAATCTATAAATTATAAATGTTCCAATCAGGACATAATTAATATAAACTTGCCTTAAACCCAAATACAAGCATGCTAAAATTGTGTAGCTAACAATAGCATGTAAGTATTATGTCACACTTTGATTGCATAGACAACATTTTAGACAAGCATGTGAGGAAAAGGGGTGAAAGCAGATGGATGCAGTTGCAGGTAGGAGGCATTCAAGTAACAAAAGTTGCCAGACGAAAACAAGATAAGCAAAGGGATTGCGAATATGCAGAACATTCTGCTGAACATGCTGGAAGAATGGTTGGCAAGGCAAAAGCAAACCAAACAAGCAGATAAGCAGACTCCCCTTCTAGGGAGGACAGCAATAGCAAAAAAACATCTGGCATATGACAGAAGAAAGAGGAAATACCATTTAGTTTCTGACTTCTCTCATCAAAGAGCTATTAAGCCTGATCATCCAGATCGCTGCAACTAAGGACCATCAAGAACTGCAGCCATCATTACTAAATACATAGCATCATCTCCATAGTATTATATAGTCAAAGCTAATTTAGAATTTAAATTTTAAAGACTACATTTTGTATATGTAGCAATGGTGACCAATATTGTGTAAGAACTGCCATAAGCAGGAAGTGTGTTTTTCATAGGAGGTTAGTAAAGTTCAGTTTTAAAGTTTAAAACTGGCCTGATTTGTCAGTCTGCAAATGCTCCTGTCCCAGAGATCTCTAATTCCCTAAGTGATAAGTAAGTCTATTCAGTCATAACACAACACTTACTTCATTGTTACTCAAATTACTTAACTCATCATACAAGCACCATAAACTTATGGCAGATTGGCTCAATTGGAAGAATTCCCTGAAAGGTACCGTTTGTAGAGTTATAGATTGTTGGGGTTTTTATTTCCCACCTGGCCCTCCTGGCCTGTAATTTTAGTTTAAATAAACTCCTTTCTAGATATATTCAAGCTTTCTATAGCAAAGCAACAGATATATGACAGGACATGTTGCCCCAAAAATTTTTCCAAAAGTTCCACCACCTTCAAAAAGCATGGCATCAGAATACAGCAGAGGTCTAACTACAGCTGCTTCTGTATTAAGCTTGCTAAGTGCTAGGCTCGGTCAGTGAAAGAAAACAAGGTAGTCACAGAAGTGAAACAGAAGACAAAAGCTTTCCTAATAGATAAGGCAGAAGCCTGTTTATTAAAATCAGCATGCAGAGGCAAACGGATCACTCACCATTTGTGGTGGGACTAGCCCTTCCTTCCCCTCCCTCTGCATGTGACGTTGATCTCTAAGGAGGCCAGAGTTCTGCTTTCAAGACTGGCAGATTGTGGTAGCTTCCACATATGCTTAGGATGGGGATTCTCTTTCACCATTCAAGTTTTGTAACTATTTACATTTAGCTTTTTTGATTTGGTAGTTCATTACACTGTCTTCACCGTCATTCTGCAAAAATTGAGGTGATTTTAACAAAGTGAAAGGTAGTCAAAAAAGCAAGCCTATTTTATGTCTCAGACTGCTTTTCTGCACAGAATTACTTCAGTATTGTTGCCTTAAAATACTTCATGCCTCATGGCTGCTGTTGTCTGAAGTATTTTCTCATATGACCAAGTTTATATCTTCAACTGAAAAATCCCATCAGACTAGGAAATGTAGCATTTATAACTTTAAGGAATTTTACTGCTTCTTTAAGCATTTCCAAAAATTATTTTCCTCTTAAAACTGTTGCTGCTGCTTGCATTTGTTAAATACTCTTCTTATCCAGTATTGCAAAACATATGCATCTACTCATGTCACTGTTTAGCAAATGTTGCATCATTTTTGCAATATCATTATATCTGTTGGAAAGCATCATTCCAGCAGCATCACAGTTGCAATGAATTTGAAGCCCGGTTCAGAAATGCTTTATTTCAGATATAAACTATAGTTTCCACTGATTTCAATGACACATCTCAAAGCTAATAGAGATATTATGCAAGGCAATTCTGAAGCTACTGTAAACTGTTAAAACATCACTATGACTTGCACAGCATAAGGCAGTATCATGAATTTCTTTGTGGCAAGCATTGTGCCAGTTGTTTTAGGTTCACAGGTGTAGATGAATTAACCAGTCTCACCACACTCCCCCTTTTCACTTTGCTTCTTACTCATGCTTCAATATAGCTGCGGTTCCCAACATGTTCCTCAGTGCAATTACCTAACAAGCAGAAACCACGATTAGATTCTAAGTTTCCTGCAGGTAACACTGGGCAAAATGAATATATACTGAACTCAGATGAACTACATACCTTTCTGTTGAATTCAAAGGATCTTAGAACTCAGCAGGGAGCATGCCAATTATTTCAAAAGAAACCTGCGTGTTGCATAAACTGTAAAATTAAATACACAGCAAATATGAATCTACATCCTTTCTCTAGAGGCTGAGGCTTAGCCAGTATCCTCATGTGACATTAAGGTTTCTGTCCTTCAAAGACCTTGCTAGTATCTTCAGGCAAAAAGGAAGAAATGAAGATCTAATAATAACAATTGTTATTTTCTTTTTTTTTTTTTTAATGGCAAAACATTTGTGTTCTGTGGAAAAAAATAAGCCTTATTATACATCATAAAGGAAAAAGGAAGCTTTCTCCAATTCATCTTAAAGGCAATAACTATAAATAACTATAAAAACCATATTTTTTCCTTCACATGCTAATAAGCTCAACTGAAAATTCTTGGGTTTTTTTCTGCTCCAGGCCTCTAAGCAGGGGTTTTTTTTGGTTTGTGTTTTTTTTTTTTTAGTATCTGCATATCCTGTTAGCTGTCTGTTACAATCCTACACCATATGTTAGATATTTTAAATGTTTAATACACAAACAAAGATCTTCTGCCTTTTGTTAACCTTTCCAACCAAGATATTAAGGTTTGTTAACAGGCTTTTAAGGCTAGTTTGAAAACCTAAAAGGTTTTCTAAGGAAAACTGCAAAACAAAGAAAAGAAATATTATAAGAGAGTAAAGAAAAATGAATACCTAGTAGTTAAGGTATGAAACAGCTTCTTAAGTTGCAGAGTTTTTTAACTATAGTGACTTCTAATTAAACAGTTGGATTAGAGTCTCGACACATGAAAGAATAAGATTATCACTGAAGAAAGTCACCAGACAAGAGTTTTGCATAAGCCATTTTACGGTTCATTTACCATTTGTGACCATTCATTCCCTTAGCAGAAAAGGTAGAGGCTTTACTCTTAAGCTGAAATTCTTCTCTGAAAATGGCGCTCTCGTTCAATACTGAACTAAGCTTTTCCTGAGGAAGCACTTTATAGCAGGAAAGGAACAAAAAAATAACAATCTGCTCTTTATTTTGACATACAATACACCTACCTGTCAGTAAGACCTTAATCAAAGTCTCAAAGCACCCACAATATGAACAATTAAAGAAAGTTTTAAGTATGATTCTATTTTGCCCATTCAACTCATAAGAAATTTGTACAGGAAAGTTTTACTTTAACACAGAAGATACCCGACATTTTCAAAGTACCCCCCAAAAAAGGAAGATATTACTTGCTGCAAAAATGTGAAGCATTTACAGGTTGAATCTCCATAAATACTTCTGTTGTCCTCTCAGACTTACGTAAGTCCTTTTACAATACCAAGAAATGTAACATCTCCTAGGCTAGGCTTAGCAGCTGTATAATCAACACATAGAATATGAGTTCAAAGACTCCTTACTGTTAGTATCACCATCGCTTCAGACATCACCAAGATCTATGAAAAAGCCAGGGAATCATTTCTTAATCTTACTAGAGTCCAATAGGCTACAGGTACATTAATCAGGGAGAAACAGTCAACAGGCAAAAGCAGGCAGACTATGAAGTTGCCAGATGTTTAGGTAAAAGATGGTCTGACTGAGATATATACGGACAGGGGAACTGTCAAAATTAATTTAAGTCAGAATCTTTCTTAGAAAAGGTCAAGGCAGCTCACGCTAAAAGAGAATATAATTAACTCAACCATACAAATAGATTGCATTGTTGTTCAGTCATATAGCAGGCAAGAAATTATATACAAGATTCAGGCTTTACCTGTCCACAAAATCTGTCCGAGTATCTCAGTTGGTTGAGACTGTATCAAAAGTCAGAATTTTCTTCTGGCCACTTACCCAGAAATGGCTGAAAGGCATTTGAAGATATTAGCATAAATAGCATTGAAGTATAGCACCCAAGAATGACGTCATGCTCATGTAGGCAATTAACATCATTAAATAACAATTTATTTCCCCTATATTAGCCTGAATGTGCACTCATTAAAAATATAGACTATACCTGTAGAAATCACTGCTGGTATTTTTAGAGACTTTCTGTGAAAAAATAAACTCTGTCTTTGTAGGAGTACAATGCTCAAGGAATTGTAGTCTCACCTAATAGATTATAATAAAAGCCCATCTGCACACCTACAAAGGAACCCAGCGACACAATGGCAATGTGGGGAAAGCCCAAGTAATACCCCATCCTGGCTGCTCTCAAACCCATCAAAGGAGCCACCAGCCCATCAAAGGCCCATCTCCACAAGACAAGAGGAGCATAGATGCATAGTGTCAAGCAGGAAGCCAAAATAAGGGCTCAGAAAAAGGTTTATCCTCTCTGGACCCCTCTTAGGGCTGTCCCAGGAGAGCCCGAGCCCTGTTGTTCACTTGTGAACCCCATCATGATGAATCAAGCATGAAGCATCTTGTCAGGTGAAGGGGGGTTTCTGCTTAGGTGTATGGGACACATTTTGTGATTGCATAAGACTTATTATGGGATGCTTAGAGGTGGAACCAAAGGCAGGGAAAGGGATGGATTTAGGCAATTTAGGGAGGAATGAGTATGGAGAAAATAAGAGTATTAAGGGGTAATAAGGGCTGGTTCCTTGTAAATAAATAATTTGAGGGTCAGTACACTTGTGTAGCCATCTCCTGCATCTGATCAGTGCAGTCTGTCCTATCTTCTTTTTAAATTTCTTTCTAATTCTTTTCCTGGGTGAGGGACTATATCTGTGTGCATGTGCGTACTGGGAGTCTGTGTGCAGTAATGGGAGTCAGACCACCAGGCTTGTGCATCTGTGGTGTCAGCAACTGGAGTGACCAGAATAAATACATTTTAATGTCAAAAACTGAGGTGGGACTGCAGGTCATAGGGTCCTGTGTGTCCACAGCACCAACAACTGGAACAAGTGAAGGTCTGAGTGCCACCAGCTGGACTGGCACCATGGGCTGGCAGGTCTGTATGCCAAAGACCGGAGACCACAGTGAGGTCAAGCGCCATCTGTGGGAGTTGGACCAGGGGTCAGAGCCCCATGTGCTCGTGGTGAGAGCAACTGCAGCAAGTGTAAGTATACGAGCACTAACAACAATCAAACTGGACTAGCTGGCAGACAGGTGATGTGGCCTGGGGCCAAGGAAGAGCATGTACTTCTAAAGGCAAGAGTATGAGAGAAGCTGGCTATCAGGGGGCACTGTGAGTGCCCCAGCTACCAGTGAATCTGTAATGTCTATGTCAATCTAGGGGAAAGATCATAGAGAGATTGGCTACTAGGATGAGTTGAGCCCCAGATGGCTTTGGGTGGGCATGAGCACGTGTGTATGTGTGAGTTAGTTTGCACCAGCAAAGAGTGGGGTTGCAACTCCAAGGGCTCATATGTCCAGGAACTAGCAACTGGGGAGACCGAGTGTCTGAGCTCAGCTGCTGGCAGGATGAGAGTTATACATAAATTATCAGTAGTAGACCTCTACCTTGCTCAGGCAGAGACATGAACAGGATGAGACTGTTGCCTGCATCACTGTTCTCTCCTTGTCCACCCAACAAGTCATTTTGTCATAGAAGGCCATTACGTTGGTCAGACATGATTCTCCTTTGTGAATCCAAGCTGAATACTCCTAATCACCCTCTCGATATGTTTGGACTACCTTGGTCTTTTCCATGTTCCTTATCATCAACTCCCCCTGCCTCATTTAGCAGCATGGCCACATTTTGCCTAGTCTTTGTTTTTCCCACTGCTATACTTGTAAAAACTCTCCTTCTTGCCTTTCCTGTCCCTTGTCATATTTTGGTGGGCATTGCCCTTTTTATTATTCCTCCTTTGTGGATTTTTTCCTTTAATTTTCACTCTAGTTCATCCATGTAGTCCTCCTGCCACCTTTTCTTGACTATATATTATTACCTCCTAACACACTAAATGCAAACTGGAAAAAGAAAAATGAAAATGCAAAATGAAACACCTGCTATAGTTCCTGGTAGTTCATGTAATCATAGCAAACTTGTATTTCAGCTATAGTGCATGAAGATGAACCACATGTGAAAAGGAAGCTTGTTCTTGCTTTTGTTCTCTTTGCAAAATGGAATCTGCATTGATAAATTACTGTTCTTGGCCCAAATTCTCAGCTGGTATTTATTCACGTTTCCATTTAAGACAAGGCAACTATTCTCATTTGTACCTGCTGAAAATGAAGCTCATTAGAGTCTTCTTTACTATGTTACTCATTAAGTGTGAATGTCGATGATTTCTTTCCTAATAAGAAATTAAACTTATCTAGATATTCTAAATTGTTACTTGGTATACTTTCAAGTCTAGGCATCATGTTTTTTTAGTAGTTACTGTCTCTGAAAAGCATTTTTCTGAAAAATTCTCCCTTGTTTCAAAGCAAGCAGGTGAAGAATGAGGGAAAACAGGACAATTACTGTCACACCACCACTGTCCCCATACAATGGGCCACTGAAAGCAGAAAAGTTTATATGCCACAGTAAATGCTTGCTGGACTAAATCACATTATTTCACTGAAGTGTTGAACAGAGAAAGGCAATCCAATAAACGATCAGCACATAATATTTCTTACACTATTAAAAAAAAAAAAAATTTTTAAACCAGAACAATGAGAGAAACCACATCTCTTACAAAAGGTATAAAGGGTTCATTGTGTCAACACAGAGTAGAAAAAGGCAAAGGAATTAACCATCTAAGTCTCACAGGGCTTTAAATACTTTTAGTGTCTGGTAAAAGGTCATTTCTTACAGTTATTTGTCACAGTAATAAACTGTGGGTTGTCTTTTCTAAATAAAATTTGTTCAGGGAACATTACTGTCTCCAGGTTTCTCAAGTGAGAAAGCCTCTATTTTTACATGGATGCTCATTACAACCCTCAAAGTGCTAACTTCTACCTTTTTTGGCCAGACAATTTACAATCAAATAAAAAATACTTTTTATTTATTGGTTCAAAAAGCACAAAACAAGATGGAAACTCCCAATAAAAGTTAACTGCAAGTAGTTAAACCAATCTGAAAAGTCTGAGTGACAGACAAGGGAAAAAAGTATTGCCTCTCAAGGATGAACAAGATTAACATAAAGACCAAGTGACAGACAGATCCCATCAAGGCCAAATCTGGAAAAGCCTTCCAAATACCAAGAATATGGTGATTGTAGGAGCTCAAGAAGCTCTAAGGAAATCTTTGTAAACATGTAAGTGCTACACTGGGTTCTGAAGGATGAAGCTTTATTACAGATAGCTGATATTACCAACCGACAAAAAATATTGAAGAAGGTTACTTCTGAGATAAAGATTTCCAGCTTCTTAAAGATTACTGTTTAGTGAAAAAATAAAGTTGCAATAATGTGAGCTAATAACACTATATCAATGCATTTATTAAAAAGAAACCACTGACCCAATCTTAAAATACATGTTAGAAGATTCAGAATTTTTTCATGCTTCTCCTATTTAATAGGAACAAGTAGGATTATAGAAGGTTGGAAAAGGGCAATTATAATAACTACATATGAAAAGGTAAAAGAACAAATACAAAATTATAGAAAAGGCATCCTGCTTCTAAATTTAGGAAAGCTTATGGGACAAATATCAGATTATCAATAAATGTTTGAAAGGTAAGAAGCAACTAAAATGAATTATAGATGCATTCATGCTAAATAGTGTTCAACCTTTTGTGCAATAGGGTAAAAGTTCTACTTAAAAAGAATAACTAGGAAACTGCATATATCTTGATTTTAAGTAGGATTTTAACATCACCTCACATGACATTCTCATATGCAAATAAAGGAAATGTAATATAGATAGCACAATTATGTTTTATGGCCTGTAGCTCCCTCTTGTTATGTAGGGATTGAGTGTAATTCCTCAAGGGATCTATCCCGAGTCTGGTTATGTGTAGTGTTTCAGTTAATGATTTGGCTGGCGAAATAAACACTATGCACATTAAATTTGCAGCTGTTGATGGTTTGCAAGCATGCTGAAGATCAAGATCAGAATTCATAATCACCTAACCCCATTTTTTTCCCCTGACAAATGGTCTGAGAGGAAAGCAAAGAGTATGAGTCAATAAAGACAAGGCAAGGTACAACACCTAAGTATAAATAATCCTCTGCCAAATACAGGATGAGAATAACAGTTTTTCAGAAAAGATCTTTGGGTTTATAGTGGATCACAAAACTAAATGTTACTCAACTATGTCATGATGTTACAAGAAAGGCAAACTTCATACTGAGGTGTATAAACAGAAATCCTACTTGTAAGACACGCAAATACTCTCTTTACTTTTCTCAACACTTATAAGGTACCAGCTGGAATTCTGTATTTAGTTTTGTGCACTGATTGTCAAGAAGGTTGTGGACTGACTGGAGAGAGTTCAGTAGAGATCAATATGCACTTTTGAAAAGAAGAATGAATTAGGCTTGTTTAGCCAAAAGAAAGAAAGATCAGAACTGGTTATTACTACAGCTTTCAGATACAGAGAAGGCTGTTGCATTGAAGAAAGAGGGAACAATCTTTCCTCCATGTCTGTGATGGATAACAAGTAATGAACTGAAAGTATAGCAAAGAAGAATCAAGGCAGACATTAAAGCAAAATTTGCAGACAGGTTCAATGTGACAGATTGTCTGGGAATGTGGTGGATCTCCATATTTGAAGGTTAAAAAAATTAATCTTGTAAAGGATAGACCCAAATTCTCTTCAGGTTCTTTCTAGCCCTGTTTTCAGTACAGTCTGTGAAGGTTGTGAAGCATCATCCATTGAGAGGAACACTGGAATATCAAGTAGGAGGAATGACTTGGCTATGATAAATGGAAGAATGAAATGGGACTTAACATCGATCATAGAGTCTTGGATTTAGGGACTAAAAGGAGGACCTTCAATTACAAGCTAGAAGTTCACCATCTGGTGTAAGAGGATTTAAAAGACCACTGTATGCTTGATAGTCTTACAAGGGTCTTCCATCACCATCCATTTTTTGCTTTGAAGAACAATGCTGTCCTGTGATATATATAAAAAGTTATTTCCAGCAGAGAGAAAGTACTATAAATGCCATTGTGAAAGACTTGTGATAAGCTCCTCATCTAGAAAACTGCATATGGTATCTCATGATCATCCTTAATATAAGAATTATTTAAAGATAATCTAGTTCCAATCATTCTGCCATGGGCAGGGATACCTTCCGCTAGATCAGGTTGCTCAAAGGAAACTAGGAAAGAATTAAAATATTTATAGTACCCACTAAAGTACTCACTCAGGAACAAACAGAAACTCAATCAACAGATTTATGTCATAAGTTTTATAAAGAATTTTTTATCAATAGGATTTACAGTAATGGTGTGGTTTAACCTGGCAGGCAGCTGAACACCACACAGTTGCTCACTCATTCCCCCTCTCCCTCAGCAGGATGGCAGAGAGAATCGTGAAAAAAAGGTAAAACCTGTGGGGTGAGAAAAAACAGTTTAATAAAACAGTAGAGGAAAAGAGTAATAACAATAATAATAATAATATTCACAGAATATACAAAACAATTGATGCTCAATACAATTGCTCACTACCCACTGACCAATGCCCATCCCATCCCCGAGCAACAATTCCTGGCCCCGGCCAACTCCTCCCAGTTTATATACTGAGCATGACATCATATGGTAAGGAATACCCCTTTGGTCAGTTTGGGTCAGCTGTCCTGGCTGTGCCCCCTCCCATCTTCTCATGCACCTGGAAGAGCATGGGAAACTGAAACAAAAAAGGTCCTTGACTTGTCTAGGAACTACTTAGCAATGACTAAAACATCAGTGTGTTATCAACATTCTTCTCATACTAAATTCAAAACACAACACTATACCAGCTACTGGGAGGAAAATTAACTCTATCCCAGCTGAAAACAGGACAAATAACAGTAAAAACCTGTCCTGCCAATAGGAGAGGTAAAAATCCCCTTTGAATGGCTTTTAAATGCAATTTGATGTGCTTCTGACAAGCAATGGTTCAGAACATTTATTTTTGCTAAAATCACAAGATAGTTTGCAGCCATACACAGGTATGTGTAATTTATACTTTCCCATATAAAAGCTCTAATCAAAGATGTGCATGTATAAAAATATAAAGAAGTAGACCTTTACAATAAAGTGCTTTTAAAATTATTTTTTATACCTCTATACACACACACACTTCCCTGGTTTAACTTTCCATGACTATTGGCATCTCTCATTTGATTCCTACAGCTTTGACTGCAACCTTGTTAATCATGCAGTGATGTTAACACAGAAGTCTTCCCCTTTTCCAGCTCCCCCTCTCCTTGCTCACTGGCTCCGTGCTAACACTGTTTGGGTTGTTACTCGTTAATTTAGTACTTACAAATTCCATCAGTTCCCTCCCTAATTCCTCCTTCACTCACAAGCATGCTTCAAACTCATTTTTGATGCAATTGACTTAAAATAATTGCTAGCTTCACACTAAAACCCCACTGAAAATGGTACAGAAGTAACATAGATTATTTAGAGAAAAGAGCTGATTACTGACCTCCAATGTGACAGCAATGGCTTACAAATTCCTATTTCTTCTCCACTTTTCACAAATAGGAAGGATGACAAGATACTTTTTTTTTTCCCCACTACCCAAGTGGCAGTTTCCCATCACAGACTGATTTCTAATCTAAGCAACAGATAAGAAACCTGGGATCTTTTTCTTTATTATCACTAATTCACATCGCTATAATTTCAAAAACAAGTTAGAAGTGTTCTTCCAAATCAATTCAAACCATCTTTCAGTCAAAATACGACAATTAGATTTAATTTTCTTTTAAATAAGCATATTACTCATATTTATAAAAATTATATATATAAATAAGCATATTGGGGGTTGGACTAGATGACCTCTAAAAGTCCCTTCCAACCCAAAACTTTCTATGATTACATAGCCAGTCTTTATTATTTCTCAATATTTCTTCTAGTGCTTTGAAGAATATCTGGAAGTAGAGCTCTGCATTATAAATGGGCTTAATCTGAACCAATATGAAAATAATATTTTAAAATTTCACACTATCTCATAAGTCACTCAGAGAAAACATTTTTGTACTTTCACACCCTCATTATGAATAATGCAAAGAGCCAATTAATAGAAAATGTTCTGAATTATGAATTAGGACCAAATTAAAAATGTAGAATTACAGAAAAACAATGAATGCTTGTTTTAAGTTCCCCTTCCAGACAGGTAACCATTTTTAACTACATCTGCTATCCACATTTGATCTATATCTTTATCTATTCTTATGGCTAATGAGGAACAAATTACTTATTACTCATGAATGACACTAACTACCCACTCTTTCACAAAAGAGAATATTACAATTTACATTTAAATGAGATTTGAAATGTTAATGAACAGAGCCAGCATTCTAATTATCTATACAAATACATTAAATTAAGGTGAACTTTAGTAGATTAATTACTTTGGAATCACACTCTATGTTTGCCCAGCAACGTTAGTGAGGACAAGTTCAGTATTTGTAGGATAATTCCCAATAACTGGGGGTCAAGAATGGGCAAACAATGCCATTATGTATTTAATATCATTTGATAGGAGGGAGATGGTTAATCTTTATCTTACACATACAGAAATAGCTTAAGAAAACACCTCAAAGACATTTGATATTTTCTTTAAGTTTCTGTAAAGCCTTAGATTTAGCATATGTTTCTTGCCAGTCAGGTGGATCCAAATGGACATAGAATCTTGGCCTCTATTTCCACTTGCAATACTTAATTTCCCTTTGACTGTATTTTACATAACTGTCATTTAAATATTTGAAACCAGAATGGTAAAGACATCCACAGAAATGCTTTGTGCACAAAAGTTGAAGATGCTTTTTTCAGTTAAAAAGGCCAAATGAACAATTTTTTTTTTTTTTATTTTCTGACGAGTCAATGACTTCACTGCAGTCTTAGCTCTATGTCAGGAGAAACCAAGAAACTTCATTAATTTTTTCTGATTAAAGCAAACATTTTCTTTACTTATATTAAAAAACCCAGAAAAGTTGGTATTGTATTCGGAAACATCATTGAGCTCAAAACAACTGCCCCTTGAGTTTTTCATTTTTGGCTGCATTTATTTTAACTGTTCCACACATTGGCAGATTCCACATATCATTAAAGGGTCAAGAAATCATCAACAACAAAATAATGCTCAAATAAGACTTCTAAGACAAGAGTCTGTGTCATGATAAAATTTCTATTTTTTTTACTAGATTTTTTTTTTTTTAATATCCAGTGCCTTATTTACTCATATTATGTGAAAAAGGATAGTTCTCCAGAGGGATTTAATTGAAAGAATTCAGTAAATAATGCAGAGGGATTGTAGTAGAATAGCATCTCAAAATTTGCATAGTAATTCTAAAGGCACTTAGCAATACCTTAATTTTCCATAGTGTGCCCCCAAAAGTGGGTGAAAAAGGTAGAAAATTCCAAACAGATTTAAAATTTGGATTATGACAACATTCCTGAAATAACTAATTATTGTATTATTAAACTATATTATTTTATATCTTTTAAAATATATAAGAAGTCCATACATTAAGTTTGAATCGCTTTCTGTTCTGATACCGAATTACTTTTCACAACTTCGACACTTCCTTTTGGCAATACCCATGCGTGTTTTCATACTGTTATTCCACTAACTTAATGGTCTGCTTAGAAATTCCAGTTGCATTGTTTATTGCGCCTCTTGCTCATCTACAGTGTACTCTTTGTTTCAAATTCAGCAGCAATTGCTGGTGCCTGGAAACATTTTTTACACTGAGGAAGGTCTTAAAGAACATTGAACTGAGTCACTGATTGTGAATTATGCATAGATTTAAACTCCCATCTGAGTCTATTTTTTAAATCATTATCACTATTACTATTTTCTATTTCTCTTAATAAGTTAAATAAAGAAATAAGAAGTTAAGAAGCTGTCAAGATTTATTTTGAAGAAAGTTGAAAGTTCAGTAGTCTCCAGGTAGACTAGGTGAATACCAATTCCACTCACAGCATCCTGCAAATGAGCTTTATGAGAGGGTAGAAGAGCTGCTCATAATTAAAAATTAGAATAACACTTGCAGGTTAACTGTTAATTACTCACAACATTTGGCTCACATGTTTTGCATTGAAGATAGACAGATGGAACTTATCTGGCTGTGCAAAAATAAAAGGTCATACTGACAAAAGAATTTCAAACATTAGAGTAAAAGACAAGTTTTTTTGGGGACTAGTTAATTGACTTTCTATTCTAAGCAGAAATTCCCCATCACCTGCAGCTCACAGAATTAACATAAAAATGGAAAATCCCTTCCTCTCCTTAGTCTTTGTGCAGCCAACACCTTCTGCAAAAACAGTATTACTCTGGATTATAATAGGAACCAGGCAACTACCCATAACAGAGCAGGTCTTCCACCATAGCCAGCCTGGCTAGTAATGCTAATTTCTCTTAAATATTGCAAGCCTGGGTGAAAAGCTTCTGCAAAAATCCAGAAACCTTGCAAAAATAGCAAAAATATTGATTTGGGATTAAAAGTTAAACTCTTACAATGATGAGACATATCTTGAAAAGGATTCCTTAAAAAAATCAGAAATCAACAAGTTAGACATTCATGTCTGTATTGGACTAACAAACAATTACATACAACCAAATGGAACAAGCTGGAATGCTTTTCATGTAATATTCTGGTGCATATTTTTAAAGTAAAATGTACAAGAAGTAGACTAGCCAAAGGCCAACTCCTGTTTTCGATGCAAACCTAACACAAAATACTTTTTGGAAGGGACACTTATTTGTTTCTGAAGTTTAGAAACAAACTTTGTTGCAGCAGCTGCTCCCAACTATACACACATAATCTTTCCGCACTGGGGGGTTGGACTAGATGACCTCTAGTGGTCCCTTCCAACCCAAAACATTCTATGATTCTATGATTATAATTAGACTAAACCCCATTGTCTCCCTTGTTTATGTGGTTTTTTTCCTTTCTCTTTAAATTTCACTGTTAGCCCTTCTTTGTACCTCCATTTCTCTTCATCTTTCTATACCTTTGATATTTTTGTCAGGACCACATTGGTCTTAGACAGGAAAAAAAGGACCCAAGAATTATCTTTCTCTCTTCTTTATCCTACCTCTGAAAATACACTTCCAGTGAAATACCATTTTCTGGTTGGACTGTATTCTATTTTTAGATTATCTCCATATCTAGTTTTCCATGCGTAATTTCTGAACATTTCATTATTATTTTTATTATTATCACAGACTCTTCAAGGTTGTTTCCTTTTCCTGAACTTCTCTGAATTGTGTAAACAGGTGGCACTAAACATACAACAGTTTTTTGGGTTTTTTTTGAACAGTCAGAGGCTATGAAGTGTAATTGGAAACATTCAACACATTTCTTGAGTTCTAGGATTTTATTTGGACACACTAGGTGTTATTATCTCCAACATTCATATCACTTGTATACGTGCTTTAGGCAAAACCTAGAATTTGACATGCACAGGGGATCTAGATTTTAGATTTCCATCAAATTACACTTTATGTATAATCACTGTAATCACTATCAACATGTTTCATACCAGAAATTGCATTTTTAAATGCTGCTGGAGTCAACGTATCACCTTTACACTGAAAATTCTTCCCAGGAAATTTGGAAAAATAACCCAACTTGTTAACTTCCTTCATTATGCATGCTTACAATTATACTGTAAGTGGATTTTTTTTTTTAAGTAGCCAAAAATATACTATTCTGTGTTCTAGACACTCCATGTAAAAGTGGAACTACTCAGCTGAAACAAGCCACTAAAAAAATCTTTCCAACCAACAAGATGAAATGAAACTTCTAAGTCTCTCTTAGTGTCAAGAAAAATTCTACAAGCTTCAAAGTGGCAATGTTTCACATGAGTAACTTGGTGACAGAAAGTAAATTCACACTATAGTTACTCATTCTTGTCATCTCCCTACAGGTCAAAAATGGTCCCATTTTTGTGGCTTTCCCATGACCAGTTGCAAAATTGGATATGGGAAGCTTCATTTAATTTGTATGAAAGAAGGTTTCTGAGTTGACTTCACCCAAATATTGCCCAAAGGAAAAGTTAGAGTTCAGGCTGAATTTCCATATACAAAATAATAATCTGCACAAAATATTAATGCCAGTGCCTGTCTTGTATGTTAAGTGTATTTTAACTGTTGTTTGCATTTTACCTGTGTTACTCCTGGAACTCAGTGAAGGAAGTGCAGAACACAGTTTAACATCTTATCCAACATAGCTATGGGCTTTACAAATTATGAGCTTCGGAATGACGCATACAGCTCCTTATGTGGACAGAAGAAGAAAATAAAATACTTTGTACAGCTAGTATTATTAAAAAAATTCTTAATATTCTGTGATGATTAATAAAAGTCAGCACTATCCAATGCTTTTCTGACCTTAGTTCTGTGACAAGTGTGGAAAGAGCATTTGCTTGTTTTTAACAGGTGCTTTTTCTTATCTGACACTACACACCTGATGATACTCCCAAGACAAGGGTTGGAGTATTACCTTTGCCACTAAAGCAGTTTATCTGCTGTATCTACCTGCCAGAACTATTTGTATTTCAAAGGCCCTGCATAAAATATATTTGCTTATCAGAAAGGGGCAGGAGACTCTAACAATAAAAATCCGATCATTTAAGTTGTACTGCATCTGGATGAATGGAGTTAACTTTCTTCATAGTAGTCCATATGGTGCTGTGCTTTGGATGTGTCACTAAACCAACCTCGCTAACACACCAGTGTTAGCGCTATTGCTGAGCAGTGCTTGCACAGCGTCCAGGCTTTTTCAGTTTCCCACTCTGCCACCCCTGCGAGTAGGCTGGGGCTGGGCAAGGGGTTGGTGTCCTGGTTTCAGCTGTGATAGAGTTAATTTTCTTCATAGTAGCTAGCATAGTGCTGTGTTTTGGATTTAGTACTAGAAGAATGTTGATAACACACTGATGTTTTTAGTTGTTGCCAAGTAGTGCTGAGACTACTCAAGGACTTTTTGAGCTTCTTCTGCTTGGCCAGGTGCATAACAAGCTGGGAGGGAGCACAGCTAGGACAGCTAACCCAAACTGACCAAAGAGCTATTCCATACCATATAACGTCATGCTCAGAGGGAGTTAGTCGGTCGGATCGGTTGCGGGGAGAGTGATCGCTGCTCGGGGAGTGATCGCAGCCCGGCGGGTGGTGAGCAAGTGCATTGTGCATCATTTGTTTTGTATATTCTGTTACCATTCTCATTATTTCTATTATCATTATTTTCTCTTATTAAACTGTCTTTATCTCAGCCCTTGGATCTAACCTTTTATTTTCTTCCCGATTCTCTCCCCCATCCCACTGAGGGAGGGGGGAGTGAGCGAGCAGCTGCATGGTGCTTAGTTGCCAGCCGGGTTAAACCACGACAGTCCTTTTTGGCACCCAACGCGGGGCATGAAGGGCTTGAGATAACGACAGAGTAACCAGAGAATATTAAGGAATTTGTATCTGTTAAACAGTTGTGGGTCACAATTTGATTCATTTGTTCTCGATCTTAGTTTATCCAATCTGAACCATGCTCCCACCTTTGCTGTACTTGTTAAAAGTTGGTGTTGGTTTTTGCAGTTTGCTGTGCTCTGCGGTGACTAAACATGTTTTGCTTTGGAGGCTTGTTATTGAAACAATGACCTTGAGCCTTATCTGGTATTTGGGTTTCATGTCGAAGTCTGTACTGCACTTTGGGTACCACCCCGCGGAAAAAATTAGCAATTATACATCGGATTCTGAGAAGTTTGTTGTGGAGGAAATACAGAATGACTCTTTCTCTGCCTTCTTTGATGATGTTTCCTCCTTCATCACAATAACTTTTCAGTATCTTGAACATCCTTGGATAGTTAAGATATACCTATTGATATCTATTTGGAATATTGTTTCAGTTTTGTCCAAAGTTTGTAAGCAACTTAATAATACCATCCAGATGTCTGCCCCAGGGCTGGATAGTTATGAGCGGCAGGGTATTTGGGGTAGTATGGGTAAATGCCTAGAACGATGGGCACCTCCAGTGTTTTGGAAATTCACTCCTGAACAAGTGCAGAATCCTGAGAAACTGGTAGAATATTTGGAAAAGGTATGCTGTCACCCTGGCAATTCTAGGCAAACAGAAATCACTGCAATGTGCTGGGGCCTGGCCCATGCTTACCGAGCCCTGTTCAACATGATTCAATACATCCAGAGGGAACAGAAAGTCTCTGGATCTGATGACAAGGCCACAGCCACTGCAGCTACTCCAACCCTGGCCACAACCACTGCAGCTACTCCAACTCCAGTGATACACACTACAGCTACTCCAACCCTGGTGATACACACTGCGGCTACACCAACCCAGGCCGCAGGCACTGCGGCTGAACCAGCGAACCAACCCGTGCCAGTATCAGTCACCCTTATACAAAAGAAGAAATCTTGGAAGCGAAAGTCAACTTGTTTAGAAAGGGAGGATGAAAAAGCGAGGCCATCAGAAGAGGAGGAGGAAGACCTCATAAATGAGACAGAAACCACCAGATCCCTATCCTTGAGTGAGCTGCGAGATATCCGAAAAGATTTCAGCCGTCGTCCAGATGAGCACATTGTCACCTGGCTACTCCGATGCTGGGATAATGGGGCCAACAGCCTGGAACTCGAGGGTAAGGAAGCCAAGCAACTAGGATCCCTTTCTAGGGAAGGGGGCATTGACAAAACGGTTGGAAAAGGGGCACAAGTCCTCAGCCTCTGGAGACGACTACTGTCAGCCATGAAGGAAAGATATCCCTTCAAGGAAGATGTCATATATCGCCCAGGCAAATGGACCACCGTGGAGAAAGGCATCCAGTACCTGAGGGAATTGGCTGTCCTGGAGGTGATTTATAGTGACCTGGACAATGACCAGTTGCCCAAAGATCCAGATAATGTCCGGTGCACACGACCCATGTGGCGGAAGTTGTTACGGAGCGCACCAACATCATATGCAAACACATGGGCAATGCTGAGCTGGGAAGCTGGAGAGGGACTGACAGTGGATGAAGTCGCTAGCCAGCTCCAGTTATATGAAGAAAGTATCTCTTCCTCCTTTGTTTCATCTGTGGAGAAACTGTCCTGGAAGTTTGAACAATTCCACGAGGATATATCTCACTCCCCACCTGTACGGACAAGTATCTCAGCCACTAGGAGTAAGCGTCCCTCTGCTCAGGAGAGAGGGTATCAAGGGTACACACCACGGTGCACCCTATGGTTTCGCCTGCATGACCATGGAAAGGAAATGAGGAAATGGGACAGAAAACCTACCTCAGCCCTAGAGTTGCAAGTACGCGAGTTGCAAAGAAAAAAAAAACACAAAAGGGGGCTCTTAAGAAACTTGTTGCTCCAGTTTCCAGAGACTGGGTAGACTGTAGTTTTTTCCAACAGAATAGACGGGCTGATCTTAATTCTGATTGTGATGAAGGAACTTCTGACTCATATACACAAACCATGAGCAACACTGATCAGAATTAGAGGGGCCCTGCCTCCAGCCAGGTGGAGGAAAGGGACAACCGGGTCTACTGGACTGTGTGGATTCGATGGCCTGGCACGTCACACCCACAGAAGTATAGAGCTATAGAGCTCTAGTAGACACTGGTCCAGTGTGTACTCTAAAGCCATCAAGCCATATAGGGGTAGAATCCATCTGTATTTCTGGAGTGACAGGAGGATCTCAAGAGCTGACTGTATTGGAGGCCGAAGTGAGCCTAACCAGGAATGAGTGGCAAAAGCACCCCATTGTGACTGGCCCAGATGCTCCGTGCATCCTTGGCATAGACTACCTGAGGAAAGAGTATTTCAAGGACCCAAAAGGGTACCGGTGGGCTTTTGGTATAGCTGCCTTGGAGGCAGAAGAAATTAAGCAGCTATCCACCTTGCCTGGTCCCTCAAAGGACCCTTCGGTTGTGGGGTTGCTGAGTGTTGAAGAACAACAAGTGCCGATTGCCACCACAACAGTGCACAGGCGGCAATATCGCACCAACTGAGATTCCCTGATTCCCATCCATAGCTGATTCGTCAACTGGAGAGCCAAGGAGTGATCAGCAAGACTCACTCACCCTTTAACAGTCCCATATGGCCAGTGAGAAAGTCTAATGGAGAGTGGAGACTGACAGTAGACTATCGTGGCCTGAATGAAGTCACGTCACCGCTGAGTGCTGCCGTGCCAGACATGCTAGAACTTCAATACGAACTGGAGTCAAAGGCAGCCAAGTGGTATGCCACAATTGATATTGCAAATGCTTTCTTTTCAATCCCTTTGGCAGCAGAGTGCGGGCCACAATTTGCTTTTACTTGGAGGGTCATCCAATATACCTGGAATCGACTGCCCCAGGGGTGGAAACACAGCCCTACCATTTGCCATGGACTGATCCAGACAGCACTGGAACAGGGTGAAGCTCCAGAACATCTGCAACATATTGATGACATCATCGTGTGGAGCAATACAGCAGAAGAAGTTTTTGAGAAAGGGAAGAAAATAGTCCAAATCCTTCTGAAGGCCAGTTTTGCTATAAAACAAAGTAAGGTCAAGGGACCTGCACAGGAGATCCAGTTTTTAGGAATCAAATGGCAAGATGGATGTCGTCAGATTCCAATGGATGTGATCAATAAAATAACAGCTATGTCTCCACCAACTAGCAAAAAGGAAACACAAGCCTTCTTGGGTGTTGTGGGTTTTTGGAGGATGCATATTCCAAATTACAGCCAGATTGTAAACCCTCTCTACCAAGTGACCCGGAAGAAGGATGATTTCAAATGGGGCCCTGAACAACGACAAGCCTTTGAACAAATTAAATGGGAGATAGTGCATGCAGTAGCCCTTGGACCAGTCCAATCAGGACAAGATGTAAAGAATGTGCTCTACACTGCAGCTGGGGAGAATGGCCCTACCTGGAGCCTTTGGCAGAAAGGACCAGGGGAGACTCGAAGCCGACCCCTAGGATTTTGGAGTCGGGGATACAGAGGATCTGAGGCCCGCTATACTCCAACAGAAAAAGAGATATTAGCAGCATATGAAGGGGTTCAAGCTGCTTCAGAAGTGATTGGTACTGAAGCACAGCTCCTCCTGGCACCCCGACTGCCAGTGCTGGGCTGGATGTTCAAAGGGAAGGTCCCCTCTACACATCATGCAACTGATGCTACATGGCATAAATGGGTCGCACTGATCCCACAACGGGCTCGAATGGGAAATTCCAATTGCCCGGGAATCTTGGAAGTGATCATGGACTGGCCAGAAGGCAAAGATTTTGGAATATCGCCAGAGGAGGAGGTGGTACGTGCTGAAGAAGCCCCATTGTACAATAAACTGCCAGAAAATGAGAAGCAATATTCCCTGTTCACTGATGGGTCCTGTTGTCTTGTGGGAAAGCATCGGAGGTGGAAAGCTGCTGTATGGAGTCCTATTAGACAAGTTGCAGAGACTCCTGAAGGAGAAGGTGAATCGAGTCAGTTTGCAGAGGTGAAAGCCATCCAGCTGGCTTTGGATATAGCTGAAAGAGAAAAATGGCCAGTGCTCTATCTCTATACTGACTCATGGATGGTGGCAAATGCTTTGTGGGGGTGGTTGCAGCAATGGAAGCAGAGCAACTGGCAGCGCAGAGGCAAACCCATCTGGGCTGCCTCACTGTGGCAAGATATTGCTGCCCGGGTAGAGAACTTGGTTGTAAAAGTACGTCATGTAGATGCTCATGTACCCAAGAGTCGGGCCTCTGAAGAACATCAAAACAACCAGCAGGCAGATCAGGCTGCTAAGATTGAAGTGGCTCAGGTGGATCAGGACTGGCAACATAAGGGTGAATTGTTTCTAGCTCGGTGGGCCCATGACACCTCAGGTCATCAAGGAAGAGATGCAACGTACAGATGGGCTCATGTTCGAGGGGTGGACTTAACTATGGACGCTATTGCACAGGTTATCCATGAATGTGAAACATGTGCTGCGATCAAACAAGCCAAGCGGTTAAAGCTTCTTTGGTATGGAGGACGGTGGCTGAAATACAAATATGGGGAGGCTTGGCAGATTGATTATATCACACTCCCACAAACCCGCCATGGCAAGCGCTATGTGCTCACCATGGTGGAAGCGACCACCGGATGGCCGGAAACATAATCCCATGCCCCATGCTACTGCCCAGAACACTATCCTGGGTCTTGAAAAACAAGTCCTGTGGCGACATGGCACCCCAGAAAGAATTGAGTCAGACAACGGAACTCATTTCTGAAACAGCCTCATAGACAAATGGGCCAAAGAGCATGGCATTGAGTGGGTCTATCACATCCCCTATCATGCACCAGCTTCTGGGAAAATTGAACAATACAATGGACTGTTAAAGACTACACTGAAAGCAATGGGTGGCGGAACATTCAAACATTGGGACACACATTTAGCAAAAGCTACCTGGTTAGTCAACACTAGAGGATCCACCAAGCGAGCTGGTCCTGCCCAATCAAACCTCTTACGTACTGTAGAAGGGGATAAAGTCCCTGCAGTCCATGTAAAAAATATGCTGGGGAAGACAGTCTGGGTTTCTCCTGCCTCAGGTAAAGGCAAACCCATCCGTGGGATTGCTTTTGCTCAAGGACCTGGCTCCACTTGGTGGGTGATGCAGAAGGACAGGGAAGTCCGATGTGTACCCCAAAGGGATTTGATTTTGGGTGAAAACAGCCAATGAACTGAATTGTATAATGTTAATTGCTGTATAATATAGTATGTCATTATTTTTACTATTGCTATATATCCTATTAATGGTATAACACTAAGAATTGTCCAGATTAAGAAGAACGAATTTTGAAGAAAACTGATGAAGTGCAGCGGATGGAACCAGAACTGACTTCAGCATGCAACAACCCAACACCAGACCCCATCTCTCCTGCCCTGAAAGACTGTTACGACAGATGAAGCCCAAACCCATGGACTAAATGAACCCAATGGACATTTTAGAGGGATGGTCCATAGACTAAGGGAATGCTATCTGTGTATATATATTTTTTTAAAAAATGGGAAGGTGGTGGTGATTAATTGGAATGTATTGTAACGGTAGGACCTAAGCATGACATAAATGGTATAGAATAAGGGGTGGATAATGTCCTGGTTTTGGCTGGGATACAGTTAATTTTCTTCATAGAAGCTAGCATAGTGCTGTGTTTTGGATTTAGTACTATGAGAATGTTGATAACACGCTGATGTTTTTAGTTGTTGCCAAGTAGTGCTCAGGCTACTCAAGGACTTTTTCAGCTTCTCCTGCTCGGCCAGGTGCATAACACAGCTAGGACAGCTGACCCAAACTGACCAAAGAGCTATTTCATACCATATAACATCATGCTCAGGGGGAGTTAGTTGGTTGGTTCAGTTGCGGCGGGACTGATCGCGGCTCGGGGACTGATCATGGCTCGGGGACTGATCACTGCTCGGGACGGGCTGGGCATCGGTTGGCGGGTGGTGAGCAATTGCATTGTGCATCATTCATTTTGTATATTCTGTATATTCTGTTATCATTCTCATTATTACTATTATTATTATTTTCTCTTATTAACTGTCTTTATCTCAGCCTTCGGCTCTAACCTTTTATTTTCTTCCCGATTCTCTCCCCCATCCCGCTGAGAGAGGGGGGAGTGAGCGAGTGGCTGCGTGGTGCTTAGTTGCCAGCTGGGTTAAACCATGACAGTTGGGAAGGGACACCACTGGGACAACTGACCCAGACTGACTGATGTCATATTCCATATCATAACACATCATGCTCAGCAATAACGGCTCAAGGAAAAGAGGAAGAAGGGGAGATGATGGTGGTTATGGCACATGTCTTCCCAAACAAGCTTTATGCATGCTGGAGGCCCTGCCTCCCATGTGGTGGCTGGGCATCTGCCTGCTGATGGGAAGCAGTGAGTGAATTCCTCCTTTGATTGTGTGTCCAGCTTTTGCTTCACTTATTAAACTGTCTTTACTTCAGTCCAGGAGACTTCTTGCTATCCTTCTACTTTCTCCCTGTCCCATAGCAGAGGGGAGGGAGCAAGGGGCTGTGGGGTTTTAGCTGATGGCCACAGTAAACCCACTATAAGGCAAATAAAATAACCGTGAAAGTATTTAAACAAAAGTAATTTCACAAACTTACGAAGTTGTGTACTAACTTGTCCAGAGGTATTTGGATAGGTACTCATGTACATTCATCCCAGAAGCCTTTTGTGAACAGAAAGTTTCTCTAACTTGCAGGAGCCTGTGGGCTTTATACAAAATGCCTGTGGGCCCCATAGGAAGCTAAGAGCAGTCTGGAAGCACCAGACTGTTGAGCTAGAGAGATATTCCCCCACAGGCTCTTAAAACTAGTGTTTATCCAACTTCTACCCCTCTGCTAAACACTAGGGACTTCTGAAGGAAACAGCTGTAGACCCGGTGCAGCCCTTCACTGTTCTGAGCTGCAAAACCTTTTTTGCCTGGCAGTATCCTTTCAGAAAAACTGTGAAATGCATTCAATGTGAATAATTCATGTGATGTCAGACAGCAACACTGCAGCTATGTGATAATGGGAGGAGAAAACTGGGTTAAAGCACCATGCTTCAAGAAGAAGCGGACAGTGGAAAGAACTGGGACACGAGAAAAAAACCAACAAACTCCAAAGCACTCACAAATACTTAATCTGAAAAGCTATCTTTCACTTGACCATGGTTCGTGACTCTGAGATTTGCTTCCTGTGAAAATCTGAACATTAGAAACTCACTGAAATGAATGCTCAGGTAAGTGAAATTTAAGCTTAAACATCAAAATATTTATCCAAACCTAGTTTTGGATCATGTATTCACTCAAAAATTACAGTTTCATACTGGCCAGTTAAATCAGTCACTCAGTTTCAGGCAACTGGAATCAAATAGATAAAATCTGTAGCTGAAAAATACTTAATGATTTCAAACATCCAAACCAAACTTCAGCAGCTATATACAAAGAACTATTAGCTAAAATCACATGTACATGTGCGTACACAGAGATAGATGTGCACCCATGCAAGAAACTTAGAAGTCTTGAGCATGCACAAAGGCTACATTTCTTGAATAGCTACATCAAATATCTGCACTATTGATAATTATCCATTGTCAGAGGCTGATGTAGTACAGTACATCCCTTTCATACTACAGAACCTAATGTCATGAATTTAACTTATCAGATGCTAAGGCCACATCTCCAAGGTATTAATTAACTGAGTATCAACAGCTTGTACATTTATATAATCCTTCAGAAATATACTTTTCTTTCTCTCAAAACTTGGAAGCTGTTCAAAAATGGTTAAATAAACAATCACTCAGCTGTCAGTTAAATTACATGAATACTATTCTTCTATTCAACACTGTATGCAAAACCTCTATTATAAACACCAAAGAACTAAAATAAATTTAAAAGATCTTGAATTTTGGGAGCATCTGGCTATTCCTTATCTTGCATGCATTAGGATGTAGCAGAGATGCTGCTTATTTTATCAAATATGTCAATCACCAACTTAAATCACATAATTTCATCTTTTCCACAGAAATTTTGATGCAACTATATTTTACTGTATCTTATTATCTTTTACTTTTTTCATTCAATTCATCAAATGCATTATTGTTTTCCTGCCATTATAATGCAACATCCTCCACAGGAATGTAGGTATTTTTGATTGAGCTGTAAATGGTGACAGGAACTTGAATTACAACTGCATTAGTGAGTGACCTGGTGCAGAATTTACCAGAGTGAGTTCAGGGATGTGGTATGGGCGCTGCCTCCAGCAGACTCCAGGACCCATGGATCCCTCCTGCTTGGTCACTGGAGCCCGGCCAGGTATACCCAGAGGTCTCTCTTTCCCAGACCAAAAAATGTGGCTGATGCTTTCTGCTTTGCACAGTTCAATCAGAAGCATGGCTGTGCGTGTATCCTGGACACATGTACACAGAGGACACTGGCACAGATGCCTGCACAGGACACTGCCTTTTAACAACACCCAGACATACCACCACCAGATTTCACATAAAACCTAAGTACAGACAGCCAAGTCCTCTTCCTCCTCCCTGGCTATCCAGACTGAAGCTCACTAGAGAAAACACATGCACTTCCTCTCTAGATTCACAGGCATACCCACATTCACGGGTCCCTCAAACACACATGTGGGCCCTCTGCCTCTCTAACAGCCCTGATCCTAGGCTCTCTTACCCACTCTCAACATAACTTACCAATTACAAAGGCCAGGTTGGCCCTCTCTGAGGTTACGCCTGGAGTTTCTTAATGGCTCATCAGTTAGTGACTGGAGATTTTTTGTCTAAGACAAGAGATAATGGAGAAAATGCCAACCAGGTTTGTCTCTGTTTTGATCATAGATTTCCCTGTTCCTTTTGACTCTGGGCACTAGAAAGGTGTTTGATCTGATCATCTTAGGGAAGCAAATGCTCTCAAATTTCACATAGGCTTACTGAAAGTACACTAAATATTTATAATGTCATACAGGCAACCACTTAATACTGGTGTTACTAACTGGAAACAAGTTCTTCTCTTTACTGCTTTTGTCTGTATTTCCTCCAGAACAAACTTTTCAGAGTCCCATGTATAATTGCTAATATTCCCCGCAAGGTGGTACCCAAAGTGCAGTACAGACTTCGACATGAAACCCAAATACCAGAAAAAGCTCAAGGTCATTGTTTTAATAACAAGTTTCCCAAGCAAAACATGTCTGGTCACTGCAGAGCATAACAAACTGCAAAAAACAACACCAACTTTTAACAAGTACAGTAAAGGAGGGAGCATGGTGCAGATCGGATAAGCTAAGATCAAGAACAAATGAATCAAATTGCAAACCACAACTATTTAACAGATATAAATTCCTTAATATACTCCGGTTACTCTGTCGTTATCTCAAGCCCTTCAGGCCCCACGTTGGGCGCCAAAAAGGACTGTCGTCGTTTAACCTGGCTGGCAACTAAGCACCACGCAGCCGCTCGCTCACTCCCCCCCCTCCCTCAGTGGGATGGGGGAGAGAATCAGGAAGGAGAAAAAGGTTAGAGCCGAGGGCTGAGATAAAGACAGTTTAATAAGAGAAAATAATAATAATAGTAATAATGAGAATGATAACAAAATATACAGAATATACAAAACGATGCACAATGCAATTGCTCACCACCCACCGACCGATGCCCAGCCCGTCCCGAGCAGCGATCAGTACCCGAGCAGCGATCACTCTCCCCGCTACCGACCGACCCACCAAACCCCCCCCCCGAGCATGACGTTCTATGGTATGGAATAGCTCTTTGGACAGTTTGGGTCCTAGCTGTGCTGTACTCCCAGCTTGTTATGCACCTGGCCGAGCAGGAGAAGCTCAAAAAGTCCTTGAACAGTCTGAGCACTGCTTGGCAACAACTAAAAACATCAGCGTGTTATCAACATTCTTCTAGCACTAAATCCAAAGCACAGCACTATGTTAGCTTCTGTGAAGAAAATTAACTCTATCCCAGCTGAAACCAGGACACAGCTATACAACATGCTTTTCCTGCTAATGAAAGAAACCAAGCAAAGGGAACAGTAAACTGGAACATCTGGAAGTTTCTTATTTGATACGCAGTATGTTAGAGAAGAAGGAAAGCTGGAAATGTCAGCAATGCAAACTGACATCTAGAAGGATTTTTGTGATCCCAACATGGAAGAACATGAATATTGCTCCAAACAGGTCCAGATTCCTTCAGACTGTGCCATAGTCAAGTCTCTTGAAACTCCTCTGTGTTGAACTACAACAGCTCTCCTGTACAAATTCTGTCCTGCAAGAAGCAAAGCATGAAACCTGTGTGTTAGCACAGGAGTAGGAACATAGCAAATCCTGGTGATTACACCACAGAAGAAAGCAGAAGTACTTTATGCATCAGGTACCACAAAGGAGCAGCAGATGTCAGATCTTCTCCCTGAGTGGAAAACACCAAACAAATATCTTGTGAGCTTACATTTGGGTAAATTAACAGTAATAAAAGTGGAGAATGGTCAAAGGAGGACTGGGTTTTCTGCATGTATTAAATGAGCTTCTCCACAGCTGTGCTGCCAATGCAGAGTAAGTAGCCAAAACTCACTAAGTTTAAAGGCATTTTGCACAAGCACTTCTTTCAAATGTCTTGGTGTTTTTTCTCCCACATCCTTTTTCCTGCTGAAGACAATTCAGAGTCCAAAACAGGAAAGGTAATCAAGACTAACTTTAAATTAGACTTACTCTTTATTTGCATAGAATACATGTACATAAATTATGCTCCCAGACTGTGATCAAAGCTACACAGAGCCTGTACATACCCGCTGTACAAGGAAGAAACACACAAATCCCCAGCTAGACAGCATATGTTGTACTCGTACAGTGTAGCATGGTTAGGCTACAGGTACAGAACATGTGGGAGAATGAAGGGGCCTCAGGGATACTGGAATTACATCATCTGTCTTCTCACAACAGAAGAAAGGTTCAGTACATGCATCTTGATGCTACCTACTCCTATACTCACTGGAAATGACTCTGCTTTCAAACAAATTTGAATATGTGTTCATTACATTGACTACAGTGGAAATACAGCTAACTACCATAAAGATAATAAGAGGATAATCAGTCCCTATATATGCAAAAGCAAAATTCAGTAGAACTAATAATGTCAAACTGACTCTTTTGGAAAGGTCATGAGTGTTTAATGTATAAGAAACATACATTGTACTACATTTGTTATCTAGTTGTAGAAAAGGTCATTTTGTGCATGATAATTCACAATCTCATAAAAAGAGTGCATAAAATATATCCATATGCTTTTGTTACACCTACCAACATTTAAATTTATATTCTTTTAATGATTTTATATGTTGTGTCTAATTGAGACAGAATGGGTAACTTGAATTTACAGGCAGTTGTAAGTCAACAGTGAACGTGAGTGACATGCAACAGCCTTTAGCCTTCTTACTTACTCCTCAGCTGAACAGGCAGTGCATTATTTTGTTATGATTACCAATTCAGAACATATTCATAACTAGCAGATATTTTTCTCTGGGTTGCCTGGCAATTAAAGGATGTTGCTGCAGCTGAATTTTGCACCTGGATAGCAAAATGACCAACCCAGTTCTGCAAAACCTTTGACTAACAAAAATTGTCCTCTAGTGCAAACGATCATTTTGAAACTAACACTAGATCTATGTGTCAAAGATAATGAGTTAATCTTGATTCACTGGTTAATGCAACTAGATAGGATTTAATTTCCAACTACTATGTGAATATATAAAGAATACAGCTAGAAGAAAACAGGATAACTTTTTCTACTGCTGCTGATAATTTTAGAGAACTTGGTCATGTGTTCATTTTCAGGTATATTATTATTTATGTCTCTTCAGCAATGAAATAACCAAATAATTTTGTGTCCATTGTGAAAAAAAAAAATTACATGCAGCTTGCTAACTGAAAGCTGTTTCTTGTTCCGTACCTTGAAAAAATAGCAAACAAGCCCAACAGCTCTTGATTTATAATGATTATGAAAATACAACAGCAAACTGCTTGTGAGGAATAAGCCTTAGAAAGTTAAAAAAACAAAATTAAGATGAACTATTTGCAAAAAGAATTAAAAAGCATCAAAATTTTAATCTGGTATACTAACCAGCTTGCATATACACCTAGCAAAGTCTGTAAGCAAGGATTTGTATGTGCAAATCTGTCAGCAAGCACATGCACTACTTAGCCATGTCATTCTATTTGGTAATAAGGAGAGAACAAAAAAATTAATGCCCGTTTCTGATAACAATCACTACATATCAGTCACAGACTTCTGTGCTGCACTGAAATACCTGACTGCTGGATTGTAGGATCTTCAGACACAATTTCAAGCCATATTCTGCTGTATTAGTGAAACACGTTGAGGTCAAAGAACAAAATTATCCCTCTTTACATTCTCTGTCTCTTCTGAAAACTAAAACAAGCAGTCTTGGTTTTGTTTTATGCAAGGAGTTGATAGTAAGAGAACTGCTCCCTAGTATTTCAAAACAAAAGGTCTGATTCTATAATTTAAGTTCTAGTAAGGTTTGATGGAATTGAGTCCTTTGGAAAGTAGTTTAATGCATGTATATTTAATGTGCATTGAAAATATACTTAATGTGCATTGAAAATATATATTGCAAATAAAGGTTAATTCCTTTGTATCAGACAAAAATATTAATGAGAGAAGAGCTTTAAAGAACATGGATAGTTGTTTCTTTATAAAATAGCGTGAAGCACAGTTAAAGAAAAGGCAACAGCCCAAGAGTCAGTACTGAGGCAACTAAACACAGCCTGCTGCATACCATCACTTTAAGATATTCTTTTATTATGCCAGGAAAAAAAAAAAACAAACTTCACTAACACTTTCTGTCCAATCACTGTGAACTCATTTGTTATTCATTGAAACATCCATCAAGGATCAAAATAGATTCATTTGCTATTCATGATGCTCCCATATGCACTTCTGCAGGTCTTGCACTGTATTTCAGCATTTAAATGACAGATTGTACAGTTGGAAGTAGCATTATATATTAACACTTTGAGTACCATCTTGTACCCTAGTCCTGAAACACACACGAGTATATGTTTAACTCTGAACATAAGTTTAAGTGAGCTGAATGGAATCAGACATCTGTTTAAAGTACATAATTAAGCATGGATACAGGGGAAAAAACCAAACCAAACCAAAACCAAAAACCGGAACACACAGACACCTGCCCCCAATACGTGAGGAAAGGTTTTTTACTGAAGTGCTCGGATGATTCAGGGCTTCAGAAACCACCTAGAAACCTAGGACAGAGAGCACAGAAAAGGCCACAGGAAGCAATGAGCAAGTCGTAAGTATGTAACATTTACCCAGAAATGCTATTTATTTTCCCCTAGAAATTTAAAATAGATATTTGTACAATAAAAACATTATAAGAACAGTATTACATACTATGTAATACTTTGTGGGGAAGACAGCACATTTTGGAGAATTTGTGAGGTTTTTAAAAGGGATAAAACTCATTAGAGAGCTGGAAACAGATTTTAGAGAAATGGAATCATAACCTGGGACTATCTTTGCAGCATAAGCAATAATTAGTGTAAAATAAAGGAACTCTGAAGAAGCAAGAACAAAACAAGTACGTAATATAAACTGGGAGTGCTTTTTTGTGTGATGTCTGTCTGAACCTTTCTACACTGCAGCACAACCTTCTATAGGACGTAGAGATCAATCCCTTTCTTCTGTGATGTCACATAGACAGACTGGCATAATTTTTCATCTTCTCCAGATCAAGAGAATACTAAACTGTGTTCCCAGTTTTCTAGGCCTGTATACTAACTACCTCTGTTAAAGGCAGCAGCAACCACCACTCCAGAGAAGTAATTTCCCTCTCCTGTCTTACAAAGGCAGTACAAAGACTAAACACACTGCTGCATGAGAATTCCAGCTGGTTTACATCACATTTTGGGGTGTCTTGATTTTATCCAACATTTCACTCTGGGCCCAAGGGCTTAACACAGGATTCTGGATTCTACCTCAAAGACCAGGCACATCAAATTATATCCCATGGGACCTAAGCACCCATATGTGTGCTCCTTCCCTTGCACATAATAACAAAGCAGATGTAAAATGTCACTTATCAGAATGGCAGAATTGCTAACTTATTTGACAGTGCAGTCACAAAATCTACACAGAGAATCAATCAACTTTACAAAATTTGACACATTCCAAAAAGCCCGATATCTGTGATACAATCTTAAAAAGAAAGACAAAAGCAAAATTCCATATTTTTTTTTCCTTAGCAATTACTATGAGAAAACACTGGTAGAAAGTTTAAATAAGCACCTTGTAACAGTTTTAAACCTTATTTAAAAGAAATTTTAATTTAAAAATACTCCAAATTCAGTATGTCATTTTTTTCAGTAGTTTGCCACTGATTTACATATCTGAATCTTTCATGTCCTTTCACAATGGCAAGTTTTTTAATTTAAAGTTTTAAATGTCGGAATTCACATTTTAAAATATATATACCTACACAGGCACTGAATTTTTAATTTCTTTAATTTAAATAAAATGAGATACTAAATCTTTGAGTAAAATATTTATTTATATTAGAAACAGACAAAAGAGAATAGCTCATGCATAACTCAGGACAAAACAACCATATTGTGCAAAGAAAAAGGGGGGTTTATTTCGTGACTTTTCCTCACATTTTATAGCTGATTATTATTCATAAAACATAAAGGACAAACAAAATAAAATAAACATTAAATATTTGTCCTAGGTTGTTCTGCCTTTTGTTTATGCTTCACCATAGTGAAGGCTACATAAGCCTAAAAGTAAATCTAAAATAAGTTATTTTATAAATTGAGTGAAGAACTTGGTATAGTAAAGAAAATACTCTTTACCCTTTAGATAAAAAAAAAATGTAATTCACAGTATCAACCTTCATTCTAAACAAGTCTGGTTGAAACCATTGGCAAGACCTACTGAACTGCCAGTCTCTTCCTAGGAGATACTAGTAATTTAAATTTAAAAACAAACAGTTAAAATGCAAAATAAGACATATTTTGTCCTTATGAATACTTCTAGGCCTGAATTCAGGAAACAACCTTTATTACACCAACACACATCACTCCACACACAAGGTGTGCAGTGGTTTACTGCCCAGCAAGGGCAGAGGAGGACAAATTCTTATGAAAATACAAGTATTTAAGATAATTCAAAGATGCTGATTACTGTAAGAATATGGCTATACAGCTATCAACACCCAAAATTTCTAGTTTAAATTGGAATTAGGCTTGAATATGAGATACTAAGACACAGCTTAAAGCTTCACATGGTTTGATAAATTTTCACTACGCACTCTGAGGCTTTGACTGGTCTTTGCTTATGCCGTACACACCACAATTGTATTTACAGAACTTCTCCAGCAGGAGCTTCAGCTGCAACATTCTTGCTGAATCTGTACACTGCTTCCTGACCCACCCATGTTGCTGCTTCTCTTTCTGATATGCATGCCAAAATTTATTAGTGCCTCATCTTTGCCCATCCTGTAATAACACCCTACGATTAACTGGTTTGTTAAACAGAAGTTTGCAAGAACAGAAATTACTTTATATACAACTGAAAGAACTGAAAGTTGGTTCACATCACCTGTGTAAATAAATATCTTTCACCTTTGCATTGGTGCCAATCGTGCAATTGACTTTTTTTTTGACCTACACAACAGTATTCATTTAATGACAATATTAGCAGGTTTCTGTGACCATTTAGTTCCTTATGCATTTTGACTAAGTTTGTCTTGAAGGTTCAGTCCACCTGGATTTTGCCACATTAATTGAAATATTTTGTTTGAATCGCAAATAGGACATTGAATAGATAGTGAAAAAGCAATGTTCATTTACAAAAAATGACTAAATGTGTGGTTATGAGGGCTTAGCAACAAAGATGCTTTTCCAAATAAAAAATATTATGTATCCATTTCTACTCGATTATACTAAAACTTAAAATAAGTGTCTTAAGACATACAGATTCATATTCTTATTGAATTTTTAATTTAAATAGTTATTTTACTAGCTAACCAGCATCTCCAACACTACAAAATTATTTTAGATCTTTACAGTTGCTGGTATCTATTTATTTACCTAACAAAGGAAATTCTACACCATGTAATATATAGCAGAAGTTGAAACCACATTGATAGCACAGTGAGTAACAGATGTCTTAAAATCTTATTTAGTCTGATAACTCTGAAAAAAATGGAGAACATAAGTGAGGCAAATTGATAATAACTGTGGTTCAAATTCAGGCATACACTAGTTGGATCCATTTGGAGTTTTATCAACTACTGGTTTGACCCCTTAATACCTTTTTTTTTTAAGTACTATTTAGCAGCTACGTCTGAATGTCACCAAGTCTGAAACAGGTGCTTATAATGCTGACAGTGCTATGTGCAAATTTCTGTTTATATACAAATACACACATAATTTAAAAAAAAAAAACATTAGAGAAACCTTGCACTGTTAAACTATATATTTGTTAAGCTCCAGACGTGCATTTATTTGGAGGACCAGATCAACAGAATTTTTTTCATAAGAGGAGGCTGAATGATTCCAGGATGAATGACATTAATGACAAGTCACTCCGCAATTCTCAGACATAGCCAAAGAAACATCTAGTGGACTCTTGATTGTGTCTCTATCCTTCATTCTTAACTTTGTTATAAAGTGAGTGCACTCAGAGAAACTTCAGGAGCCTCATGCCTAAGTTTTAATCTCATTAAAAGAGTGGTCATGCTTATGGAAACAAATTTTATGTAGTCTGACCCTGCCATCAGGGACATGGAAGGTACCAGTAGGAGAGACAGAGAGGAAGAAAAGGATGAAGCAGCTCCCTTCTCCTCTGAAACATGCTGGACGTTTAAAGATGCAGTGCCAAAGCTGAGCTCCAGCAGAGGCTCCTGTGCATCAAGCATAGCCTCAGCAATATGCTTGACTGGCCCAAGATGAAATAAGCATAGGGAAAATAAAGCTCTTAATTCTTAGTCTCCCCAGTTAACATTGCTGCACTCCAAGAAATGATGACAATGCTACAGATAGGGATGGTTTTCTGTCTACTTCCATTCTTCCTCCAGGTACAACATAAGGGAAATCACAGTTAATAGGTGACAGTATACACTGGGATTCCACAGAACATAAAAAATTATATCAATTTTCATCCAAAACAATTAAGCACTAAAGCATAAACTGTTAGAATGAAATAGTAATGATTCAGAATATATGCACTAGAATGTGGGATTTGCACTGAGCATCTTTCCCTGCCCTTGGGCAGGGCAAAGAAACTATAGCTTCCTTTAAGATCAAATTAGATTGAAAATTAACATAAAAGACTGTTTCAATGACTTTTGCAAACTCCTGAAGACCAGGAGAAAGATGAAAAGTTGATGCTGGAGGACTACTAGGATATGGTAAGACTGAACGAAGGACAGTAGTTCTTTTCTAGCAACCGGCAGCTGAGAGATAAAATATAACACCTACTTTAACTGCTGGTGCACCATCTCCCTCTTTATCCACTCCATTTGTCTCAAACCTGAAAAATACAAGCTTTTCCAGTACTTACTTTTTTCACATGTACTCTGTCTTGCTCCATTTCTATTTTTGGAAATAATTATGATATTTAAAATTGAAAACAAGTACAGAACAGGGGTATGTTTTATTTTCTGTATCACAGCAGTGAAATTTTAGTTGGTTCAATAATAGAGAATAATGGAAAAAATATGGGGAAATAGAGGGGAAAAATATGTCTCCTAAAAGAGCTTTCCCTTTGGCAAGCCATGATTAACCCTCCATGCCTTCTTCCTCTCTTGCTCTACCTGCACAATAAATTGCCTACAATATCACTGAAAAAATACATATTGTGAAACTCAAGACTGACCAAAATGTTACCTCCACATCCTGAAGAATCCAGTTTCATTAGGAAACTGTCCCCATGCTGCCACTAAAGTAACCCAAGATGTTATAAATGCTCAGAACATGTTAACCAATAGATTTCTGACTCAACTACCTTGTTACTAGTATTGTCTTAGGCCAGTGAAGTGGGTCTTTGCCAGTACCCCACACCTATCGATGTTACCACATCTGTGAAGATCCTGTCTGTGGCATAAAGACCTTGAAGAAAACTTCCTGGTCTACTTAGACTTTCTACAATGCTTCTGAACTTTAGCCCATCCTGTGCAGTCTATAAAGATGGGCAAAGGGAATAGAAAAATAGTGAAACAGGAGCAAGAAGCAGCAAAAGTGACAGACACAGGGCAAGTAGTAAGGAGCACAGTGGTATGAGTTGGAGGGAAGAAAGCCTGTCCAGTGAGATTAAAAGGCCCTCAATGATAATGGAAGGAAAGAGGCACTGAGAGGAGTCTCACACGTGGCTCTGGAAGCTTCATTTCTATGTTTAGATAGTTCCTTGAGTCCCTCAGGAGGAAAATGTCAGCAAAATACACAAGCCTTATTTCCATCCCTTTCATTATCCAAGCACATGCAACCTCTGTCCTGTGACTTCAAACAAAGTTTGGGACTGACTTCAAAGTTGTGTCTGACATTCTCTATTGTTTCTCCTTTTAACCAACAGCACTGCACTCTCCTCCTTTGATGAAAAATCCATGTGATCAAGGACTTAGGTTCAAAATACCACTGCTGCATACCTGATGCATTCCAACTACACCTTTGCCTGGAATTACTTTCTCCATGCTATATAGCATTCTTAAATCCTAATAACTGAAAAGTCCCTCAAGGACTCTGTAAGACAGAGATAACCCAATGCATAGTGACACAAAGCCTGATATGCCCAATGTATGTTGAACAGCAACAAGAGCTGTTATTCTGAAAGCACAATACATCCTGCCAGGGATAAGTAGCTAGCAGTACACACACAATTAGAGAACACACGTACTATTCTTAGCAATAAAGCTTCAAAGTTGGAAATGTTTTAACTTTTTGCAGTTTAAAACCATAGGCCTCCATGAACCACTGCTGCTGTACAGAGTGAGAATGTTGTGATGAAAACGTTTTCAAAAGCAGTGTAATTGAAGATGCTACATCCTCTTTGCAGAATAGCTTGTGTATTTCTGAAACTGTCAATCCATATGCATAGGAATTTATTTCATAAATCGGACTGTTATTGTCTAATGCTGTTCCCAGATATTTAAAACATTTAAACATTCCAATTAATGTCACTTTCTGCATTCTACCTAAAACTTCCTAAACAGCTGTTTGTTGGTCTACTCACACTACTGAAACTAAGAGCAAGACCACCACCTTAAGATAACTAAGTTACAACAGGCCTTCCAGGCTCCTGAGTCCCTTGCTAGGGAACACACTGTGTCATATAAATCCCTTTCATGACCTAAGAGACCTCCACCTTAAAAAAACCCCAAACCAAATAAATAAAAAAATCATGCCTTCCCTCCTAACAGTTGCATTTGGTAGAGGGCTATTCCAGAATTTCTTTGCTCAAACAACTAGCAATCTTTCAGTTTCTGAATTATATTTATTCAGGGTAAACTAATAACCACTTATTTGGTGTCAGCATGGCGCTTTAGCTAAATAGTCCTTTTCTTCCCAGAATATATGCTGGATATATTTGCAAATTTCACTCAAATCTCTTCTTAGCCTTTAGTTTGTTAGAGTAAACAAGTCAAGAATTTTCAGTCCAAGGTAATTTTCTAGCTCACCATTCTTCTGACAGTGGTGTTCTGCACTTGAAGTCACTCCAGCTTTAGTTTCTCTTTCCTGTTCTCTTTCTTCTTGAACATAATGTTTCAGAATTTGTTTCATCAAGATCTTAATAGCACCTGTTGTTCCTTTTTCTAAAAAAAAAACAAAGATAGTTCTTCTAATACATCAAAGGGATTGCATTTTGTCCTTTTTGCAGATGCATCACAATGGCAGTTTATAGCTGTACCAGCATACTAAGTCACTCATTTCTAGATTAGCAACTCTCAATGGAAAAAAAGCCTAAATGACAACAGGAATAAAAGCAATGAAAGGAAAACAAAAAACTAATGACACACATCCAGAATCTAATAGCAAAACATTCTGTCTGCAATATATCAGTCTGCCTTTGTGTCCTCCAACTTCATTTTGTCAGCAGATTATGCTGAAAATGTTTCCCTACTATTAATGTAAAGGTCATTAATCGAAACATTTAAGAAAATTAGTCCCAATGCTAACACTTAAGAAACACTAATGGTTTCCCTTTGCTTGATATTTCTTCTTTCAGTGTGAATAGTTGCTTTAGTCAATTCTTTTTCCTCCTTCTTAATAACCTCCATTGCTTCCTGTAACTTCTAATTTAAGACACAATCATGTAAAATATTCTACTGACGGCTAAATAAAGAAGATCTATCTTATTTTCACCTGGAGGAAAAATACCCTACACAATGCTATATCACATTTACCTGCAGGCCTTTAGTTTTTGCTCTTCTGTTCAAAGTCTCATGATTGCAGCAGTGGCACACAAGCTACACAGAAGAAAAAAACAACTCAGCTGAAAAACAGAAGTGACAAGATGCAAACTGACAGTGGAAGGGAAGAGCAAGGACTAAGGATAGAAGAGGAATAAATGATAGTGTTAACTCAGCTGTTAGCACTCTACTGGAACACATGAGGTACTGGTCCTTCAAGCAGCAGGGACACATGACCTGATATCCTTTCTGCTGTGATCAGAACAACATGAGGAGAAAATGACTGAGGCTGGTGAACAACTGGGTCTCACTCCTATTAGAAAAAAAAAAAAAAATAAAAAATCTCAGTGCAATCAGGATATGTGCTTGGAGCGGGCTGCTTTCCCACTGCACAGTAAGAGGAGAATCCAGTGCCCATGGGCTTAGTTAGCTTCAGGAAGGAAAGTTCAGGACATTGTCAATGAGGGAGTTATAGGGTGCTCCAATAGGTCCTTCAGTTTGGACATTCAGTGGAGTCAGCGCTGAGGGTTACGTCATGCAGAGTTCACGCCTCATAGCTGGGAATTGACCAGGAAAAGTGTGTGTGTGTGTATACTGATGTACACAAATTCATCCATCCAGGCTACAGGACTGCTGGGCAAGCCACAGGGTATACTCACCTCACAGTGTAGAAACAGCTGCTAATCAAGCGGCAGAGATCTATGTTTGGGATCTAGCCATCCCAAAACAGATCTTACAGGTGTCACTTCATTTCTTTCAATATGTTTATTTAGCCTAGACTTGTAAGGAAATGCTGTACATGTGTACACATTGCAGGTGCATGCCTGTCAGGCAAAGAATATGTAACACATCTAACTACTGAAACAGGTGACCAAATTGCTTAGAATTACCATAAAATTTGACAGTCTGCAACACAGTGAACAAAATGCCGGAGCACAGGTTTAATCTTTAGCAAAATCAGAAAATCTGGGTAGCAATGAGGTAATTCCAATGGCCCAATGCAAATGAAACTTAACCCTGTTTTAATTTTATTTTATTTCTCCTTTTAAGTTACCAGAGGCTGAAATGTCTGCAGCACAAACCTATTCATTTTGGTTCCAGACATATATATATAAAACTCTCTCATACATACCCCTATAATTAAATATCTAGAAATTTAGAGACTATGCAGGTATTGTTACCTTGATGCTTCTTAGCATAAGGGTTTGATTTGGAAACTTAAACATTCTTTAGACATGCAAGACGTTAATCTTACATTCCGTATATAAGAAACCTTCAAAAACCCAATCACCTATCAGAGTAAGCCATCTAAATAAAGTTGCAGGAATTTAATGAATTAATTAATTTAATTAATCAAAATAAAACAGTGTAGGTTTGGACTAGATATAAGGAAGAAATTCTTTACAATGAGGGTGGTGAAACACTGGAACAGGTTGCCCAGAGAGGTAGTGGAGGCCCCATCCCTGGAAACATTCAAGGCCAGGTTGGACGGGGCTCTGAGCAACCTGATCTAGTTAGCGGTGTCCCTGCTCACTGCAGGGGGGTTGTACTAGATGACCTCTAGGGCTCCCTTCCAACCCAAAACATTCTACGTTCTATGAATTGAACAATGCAGTTGTCCTGGTTTCAGCTGGGATAGAGTTAATTTTCTTCATAGAAGCTAGCATAGTGCTGTGTTTTGGATTTAGTACTATGAGAATGTTGATAACACGCTGATGTTTTTAGTTGTTGCCAAGTAGTGCTCAGGCTACTCAAGGACTTTTTCAGCTTCTCCTGCTCGGCCAGGTGCATAACAAGCTGGGAGGGAGCATAGCTAGGACAGCTAACCCAAACTGACCAAAGAGCTATTCCATACCATATAACGTCATGCTCGGGGGGGGTGTCAGTCGGTCGGTTGCAGGGAGAGTGATCGCAGCTCGAGCAGAGTGATCGCGGCTCGGGATGGGCTGGGCATCGGTTGGCGGGTGGTGAGCAATTGCATTGTGCATCATTCATTTTGTATATTCTGTATATTCTGTTACCATTCTCATTATTACTATTATTATTATTTTCTCTTATTAACTGTCTTTATCTCAGCCTTCGGCTCTAACCTTTTATTTTCTTCCTGATTCTCTCCCCCATCCCGCTGAGAGAGGGGGGAGTGAGCGAGCGGCTGCGTGGTGCTTAGTTGCCAGCCGGGTTAAACCACAACAGCAGTGAACCCTCCTATATACCACAGCTATCTAACACAAATGTTAATAACTCATTTGTAGTACAGCTGGAATGATTATTTTCCCTGGCATTCATTTTGATACATTGCTATTTCCCATATTCTATTAAATGCAGAGGTATTCCAATCTTCTTAAAGATATGTTCTTACTTTTAAAATGGAATTTGTATTTCCTACATAATACACAGGTTTGCTTTCAAATTTACATTTCAAAGGTTCAATTATTTCAAGTGTAAGCTAGAAAAGCTTAAAAAAGTAAATTAATTTCCTACAATTCAAATTTTAACAGAAGAAAAAGATTCATATCAGATGAAAGCTTCGTTCTTTACAGATTTAAATAAAAAAAAATAAATCAAATTACAGTCAGTTCACTGAACTTGGAATTTGATGAATGACTCAGGAAAAAAAATCCAGACAATAAACCTTCTAATTTATATAAATCCTTCTGGATAAATGGTAGGCAATCTCCAAAGGTATTAGACTTTTAGTAAGACATCCTCAGGATTATCCTAAAATTCTTGTATTTATCTGAACTTTTGAAGGTCCAGTGGCACATATTCCTTTGACTGTTCCCATTTGGCACACTTTGCTGTAGAAGGCACAAGTTATGGGTCTGCAGAACTGTGTAAGTCCTCCTTTTGGACTGGCAGTCAGGAGAAACCGTTGCTTGCCTTAGTTTGGAAGCTCTAACAGGAATGTCAGTTCTCAGCGCATTCTAATTTCCTTTTATGGGTGTGGGGAGGGAAGACAACTCAATGTACTGGAAGGGGAACTAAGTAGCTTCAGTCCTATCTTTGTTATCTGCCTTTCGTGCTATAGATATTTAGTATGAAGAATATGCCAGTCACAATAAATGTTTCTCAAAGAAAGTTAACAAAAATTTAAAACCATCAGTCCTGAGCAAACAGATGAAGAAGTGTCCAGGTGTTTGCTTACCAGAATTGGAGCAAGAAATTGGAGGTCAGGAACTGAAAATCTTTGAAAAGGTGACAATAGTTATGAGAGGAATGTCTGGTCAGAAGATACACCAAGTAGAAGTATATTTATCGGGATCAGTGTTACAACAAAGAGGGGGGAGGCATCTGTGGACTAGAATCCCACAAGCACAAAAATATCAAAGCCTCTCTTTCCTCTTCATGTTACTTTGGGCCTCCTTGTGTTGTTCTCTACTTCTTCCTCATCACAAACAGTCAGAGATATATCCTGGACCACAACACTATTTCTGAGCTTCACACAATTTGAGCAACTGGTAAATTCATGAGTTGTATGAATGTGTAAGATACAAGAGTCAATCACTTAAGTTGCATCTTTTGTGGAAAGGAAACTGGTGAAATTTAAACTAGACCAAAAAGAAAATAACTGCTGAAGTTTCATCACAGCTTATTCTGCCTGGTTATTTCCTCTACAACTCTGTGAGTTTAAGTTATGGCTCAGTCCAACTTGGCTGTACAAGTGAGTAAGGATAATACTTAACAGTTGATAGAAAATTCCCTGAGCAGCTCTAATATTAAGTAATAAAGAATATAACGCAATCATAGCAGCCAATGAACTTCATTATATATATTTTTAAGATGTGGTGGTTGCAATTTCTTTTTTAGTTAAAAATGGGACTAGCCAAATTCCAAGTAAACTGGTAAATGCTGGTCTGAAAATTGTTCTGATAAGAACTAGATATAAATGTCTCTCATTCTGTAAATACTGAAACAGAGAACTAAAATATTTAGAGAGGGACTGGTCTGGAAAGATTACAGAGAGTTCTGAAACTTGACACTTGAATAACTGTCCAGATGATCCTTTGGGTAGTCATCAAAAGTATGAAATTTAAATAGTTTAGGAGTGAAACTACACTGGGTTTGGATTCTTTCAAGCTGAATTAAGCTCTACCTTAATATAAGCTACTATTCTTAATCACAGTTCCTTATGTGTGGAACTTGTGTAAGATTTTTCTAAGCATTTAGGACAAGCCAAGCTCTTATCGATGTTTCAAATCCTAATATATGCTATTGGAAACACACATGCTGTTAGTCACACTGATATCCTTCCATAGAGGGTTTGAAATGTGAGTGTAACTATGACAAGAAAGCAGACTATCCTTCCCCAAGGGTAATGTAAAGAATAGAAAGCATAATTAAAAACAGCTCATATAAGAGTGCATAAAGAACATATTAACAGTAGGATATAAACAAAGTTCTGTGATACTCTGGAGCAGGCTGGATCCAAATCCAACTGTGACTCTTTAAGATTAAGACATAAAATGCTTGAGACAGTGGATCTTTCCTCAGGTTTAGTATCATTGTTAGCATGTCACAAAATCTGCAATGTTTTCAACACCTGAGCCAAGCATATTTTAGGACTTCAAGGCCTGTGACACTTTTTGCCCATGCTATTTCTGTGAGAGCTCTCTTCCCCTCAGACCAGTTCAGCAGCTGTCTTCTGGGGAGGCAGAGAAGGAGAGGGACAGAGGAGAGGTGTAGAAGGAGAAGGAGATCTTCTATATTAGACAAGGTTTCTCTTTTTATCTCCTCCCTTTATTCCCTGTGTGTTTTCCTCTTCTTTTCTTTACCTAAGCTGAAAGTTTGACAGATGACAAGACTAGAATGGGAACCTATCTTCAGGACAGTTGACAGATACCATCTTAGTTCAGTACTGTCCCTAATTAGTTTCCTGAAGATCGTGTCTACTACATCTTCACAATAAAAAGGAAAAAATTCCCTTCAGCCCAAAGCTAAGGAATAGGATTTCCCATAAACTACTTCCTACAGCAAGCAAAAATTGCCTAAACCAGACATTTAACAAGAGGGCTCATGATCCTCTGCTACATTCACAAGACTAAAAGCTTAGATTAAAGGACAGCAAAATCCCAGATGATAGCCACAGGAACTTCTTATGGAGCCAGCAAGGCTATTAGCAGACACTAATATCGCATTAGGTCAATGGACACATAAGAATTAAATACTACTTTAATATAAATGGATCTAAATTTTTCATCCGTATGTGCTATGTAAGAATCATTAGTGGGTTTTCTTATATATATTATATACACAAAGAAATGTAATGGAGTTCATTGTTTGCCATTTACTTAAGGAGAAACAAAGTAAGAGAAACTTTTCGATTCACTGTCATGTAATTAATTATCTCATAGAAGTGCAATTAGCTGCCTGTTGATCCAGTAACATTATTTAACCTCCACCAATAAACACAGACACTGGATTAAAAAAATGAGAATCTGATAGAATATGTATTTTCTGTCAGGAGTTATAACCTCTGAACAGCGACTGGCAAACCAATAATCTTTTTCACCAGCACTGAAAATAAATTCAGCCAAGGACGGTAACTGGTCAACCATGAAATTGTGCACTTAAGCGGACTTCACACTGACAACAGAAATGCCAGATGAAATTTATATAGGCCTGCTAGTATCACATCTGCTGAGTCTTATTCTCCAGAATCTTCTTACCCAAAATCCATTTGTAACAAAAGTAGCAGTCTAACCATTTTCTGTATCAATGTCAGTTTTCAGCATCATATTATCAAATTCCTGTTCCCTGAATTTAAACAGCAGAAATTATTCCCTTCATTCCAAACTTTTAAAAGGAAGGTGGCAGCTAACATTATGTGTGAATGTCAGGAACAAAATAACTACCTCAGGAACTACTGTACCTTGTCAGTATTTTGGGGGTTTGTGAAAAAACCAGAATATCCTATAAAACAGCATGGTATGCAAGACTAGACCACAAGAGAAAATTTATTTTATAAAAACAAAAAAGTATTTGCATGTACAGTATATTAATACATTATCATATGTACAGTATGTTAATATAATTATATAGTTAGTTAGCAAATACTACTTAGAAGACAGAAAAATATGCTGGTCTTAGAAAAAAGGTTGATTCTTTTTCCTTTAAGAAAAATGGTGATTGATAGCATTGGAATTTTTTTTTTTTTTTGTAAGTTTGCAATGTCCATTTTAGCATTTGCTTGGAAAGCAGGAAGCCTTCAAATGACTACTGGAAAAAATGCTACTTCATGAATCTGAAATAACACCAAGAAAATTCTCAATTCTCTGAAAATTACTGTTTCTTCAATCCTATTACAGGAAACAAATACTTACCACATAAGGTCTTCTCCCTTCATTCTTCCCACACCAACATTTAATGCTTGCAAAAATAGCCAGTTTCACTTACATGTAATTATAATTTTCCTCAAGAACAATCTTTTCCCACCAAAATTCGGTAGTTACAAATCTAACTACTCATCCTGTTTGCACAACTTTGACATTCTGCAAAGTAAACACTGAAGACAGCAAAGCACAGATTTATATACTTAGAAATCTGCAACTTGTAGCATCTCATCTGGGCAACTGATGTGACAGCAGTCTCATGCAAGCCAAAGAGACTATTCACAGACAACAGTCCACCATATTCCTCAGTCACCTTCCAGTAAATATGTACATACATTCATGTGCACATACACACATGCACTTTATCAACTGCCAGAGCAAGGTCACTAAAAAAGAAAACACTGTTCTGAAAACTTGACCCACTGGACAAGATCAAGTACAAATGACCAACAAGTTCTATTCATTTAAACTGATTTTATGCTGATTTGTATCACCAGGGACCCAATCCACTTTAAAATTATATTCTATAAAACAAATTTGGTAGGAATGGTTTCCAGCTCCAAAATACACAGCATAGTGTCCTTCTCAGTGGAAGTCTTACCAGGGAGTTGCCACATCTGTATATAAAGATCCAAGTTAAAATCTAAGCTCTAGACAAAAAAGGGAAGTAAAGGAACTAGGAAGTAACTCCTTAGGTTTTCATCATAATCACAAGCAGCTTGGATCACAGTCCAGGATTCAATATTCCATATCCTTCTGCATGCTGCGCAGGTAGAAAAGCAGACAAGATGGCCCTTGGTGTTCTTCCCAGTTCAGTAAGACAAACTTTTTATATAGCTTTTCAGTTTGATAAATAGAAAACATTATAATGAACTTAAATTCTTTCACTCTTGCACATTACTAGGAAAGTCCAACCTACTGGCTGAAATATCATTCAAACCCACAGAATTTATTCTGTATACAGATTGTACTTTTCCTGTAATTCCTTGCTGTTGACTACAGGTAGCTATCTCATTCAGAGTGTGACTGCTCATCTCCCTGATCCAATAGCTGTTAAATCTAGTTCATTTCCCCAGCAGATTTTGCTATGCTGATAGATGAATTAAGTGTGGGGAGTAACGTGAAGCCTTCTCTTTCTAGGTCCCAGCTGATTTGCAGGGAAGACAGGATTAAGTCTCATATGGACTGCACAGTAATCCATCCCGTGAACAGCTTGGGTACCCCTTGCAGCACTCTTGCCCCCTTAAATAGCCAAAGCCAGAGGGAGTCATCATGACCTCACTCCAAGGATGCTACTGAGCAACAATCTCTGTTAGTCTTAAAAATGGCTTTCAGGATACAAATCTTCATAGTAAATTTCAATAAACCTATTAACCATATGTCAACACCAGCAGAAAAGTATACAAACTGTGTTAAATTGGCTCTTAGCACTTTCTTAGTAGTGTAGACAGGAGCTAGCTGGCACAGCAAGAGCTAGATGGCAAACAAAGTTATTTTCAAGATGTCATTACAGTTGCATTACCTTCTGCAGCTGATCACAATACTGATTTATTTTTTTTTTACGGCCTTGTTCAAACATCTGTAACAGCAAAAACAATTTTCAGTGACATTCTATACTAATCTAAGAGGGGATAAATATTAATAACTTATCTATATCAGGCCTGCCAGTTATACTGTTATTTTAAGAGTTTCCATTTACACATTCATGTAAATGGGACACTGCAGCCAGCAAAGTGATACTGATGTAAATGAGGCGGTTGTCCAGGCAGTAAGTAGCCATTATAATTTCTATTACTACTCACTAATAGAATTCACAGTCTAAAAATACAAAGACTATCTTTAATTCTTCTAATTCTTTCACCTCCACAGAACCTGCAGTAGAGGAAGTATTTCTCATCTTTCTTAGCACAGTCTGGTGCAGTACTTCTCTGGCTGTCAGAACAACTCTCTAGTTCTATTAAGTAAGAGAATCAGCTGCTGGATTCCCAAGGGAAAAATAATTAACACGACAGTTTTCTGCTAGTTAGCATGTGTTGACACCATCAAAATGCTACTAATGAAATTTGTGGGGCTACTTGGGGAAAAAAACTAAAACAAACCAACAAAAAGCTGTACAGCCCAAGGCACCCATGATTTCAAGTAAAAGGTTAGAAACACTGATATTTGCAAAATGTATATTAAGCCAGACAGTTATATTTCCATAGCTTTGGAAAGTCCCTTCTTTCTCTCATTCATAGTAATATTTTCATCCATAAAAAGAAAATTAAAAAACCCAAACACTCCTCATTAATTTAGCATAAATTCACCAAGATATGTGGTTCAAATAATTATAATTGTTACATTTGAAATATTATTACTTAAACCCAAACTGGAATACTAAATAAACAAAAAATAAGCAGATGTGGTAATTTATGTTAAATATTGTTTAATGTTTGAATTTTATAAATTTGACCAACACAGCTGTCAACTCCTGGGAACAACGTAGCCATGACAGTGCTATCATTATTTCACAAGACATTTCCTGAAATGTCATTATATATAAGATTTATTATAAGAAGACAATATCTTCAAAGTAGGTAGCTTCCTATAACATCACACCTTTATTTACTTTATAAAAATTGCATTTATGGTCAAACTCTTACAACCATTACTGTTTATACACCACTAACAATCTTATTATCTGTGTCACTTGAGAAGATCAGTGTCCAAAGTTTTCAAAGTTCAAACCTGAGACTATTTCGTTGGAGTTGTTCTTCAAAAATGTTTAGTTCTATATAATGCTAAGTACTCAGAGGAAAAAAAAAAAAGTATTTGGTCTCCAACCTGATACCTAAATTTAAAGGATAACTGTTATCCATATTTTAAAAAGGATGAACAGAGAAACAAGAACCACCTCACTTCACAGGAGTGTTGTGAAAACTAAAATAAGCCTTCAGTCTTAGATCAACAAGACAAAGGGGGGGAAATTATGCATGAAAGGGAATTAATAGCTGTTTCTATATCTGAACTGAGTTGTGTAGAGATCATCGGTGGCCATTCCTTGAGCAATAAGGATACTCCTTGTTCACTAATTTAAAACTGACCAGCCTGTGTATTGAATAAAGAAGACACTCTTTCCCAAAAGTATTATGTGATCATGCAGATAAAAGCTTCTCATAATTTTGAGGAAAGTTAAGGTTATAAAAGTTACAGTTATTAAACATTTCTGTGCATCCCCTTTGAAACCTCCAATATTCTAGAAAATAAAGATTTCTGGGTATTTTTCAAAACACAACATCCTGCTGTGTACCAAATATCACAGAGGTCAATGAGAAAGTTTTCATCACAAATCCTTAACATGACTGAATTGTCAAATCAGCCCGTGATACTAAAGTGCAAAAACATGTTGATGCTTGAATACATTAGGAACAGTGTCTGGAGTCCTGAACACAGTGATTCCATAATCCAGATTTAATGAATGCCAAATATCTTCAGAACACTTTTAAATCTAACCAGTAAAACCAGTGGCAAAATTTAAATATTTGAAGAAAAATCTAAAACAGAGGAGAATCAAGGTTTGAAGAGAAAGAAAAAAGATAAAACCAGGTTTACTATACTTTTTTCTAATACCAGAGTCACATTCCACTGTCATCTTGATCACTTCCTACAGAAATGTAACCGATCCACAAGGCCATAGATTTAATAGTTGTACATAGATTTAGGTCTTGGATTACATTTCCACTCCTACCCATGAGATGATTTTCATTTATTCATTTTTATATTCAGTGTCTTAGAAGCTTTCAGAAATCCCATTCAGATTCATAACTCTCCAAAGATTATCCACTTTTTACCTAATGTGGAAGTCAGTTTTGACACTTCCTGTATTATATTCTTAACTCTCACCACATCATCAGAAATGCAAATATCTTACTGGCATTTCAAACAACATGTCCTGCACTTGATTAGATGATTAGAATCATAGAATAATAGAATTGTCTAGGTTGGAAAAGACCTTTAAGATCATCAAGTCCAACCATTAACCATTAGTATATTAGTCTCTCGTTGTGGGGGAAAGAGATGGGAAGACAACAATTGTTTTTCTCTGATGTGATCGAGCAGTGATTAAATTTTGGTTTGAAACCTTCTGAATGGATCCGATTGCTGTCAATTGATCTGGTGTCCTATTTCCAGCTACAATAGGGACTGGCACTTCAGAAAAAAAGACAAGACACCTTTGAGATTCAAGTATGTTCTTGTTTGTGGCTGGGGAGTCTTTCTGACCCCCATGCAGGTCAGCGTGAATCCCTGAGGCATATGATTTGATCTTCTTTACCATCTTCCCTACACAGAACTACGTGTTTACATTGTAGAATTAAAATGGAGGTTAATGTTCTGCTACTGGTGTGTAAGCATAAAGGGGAGGCATGATGTGAAAGCAGAATGAGTTTTCATATCATACTGAGAAAGATTATACATCCTTAATCACTTGAACAACACTTCACTAAAAACCCATGAAATTCAAATTTGATACAAAGTAGAGCCATAATGTGATTTATAAGAGTACAAGTATGTTCTTTGTACAGCACCACAAACATCATCTTATATTAGGATGGGTTAAAGCAAGTCTATTTTTTTTCTCTAAATATTGTTGGGAGAAGGCAGTTTTTCTAGAAACTCTAAAAAGACTACATGGTATTTTACTCTAATGCTTTTTCCCAAGCCACTGTGCAGAAAGAATCTGGGATGCTGCGTTCTGAAAAATCTGCAGAAAGAAATTCTATTAACTTTGTCAGATTGAACCTTGGTGTTGATATAACTAAGTTTCTACCCTATTCAGCCTGACTTTAATAGCAGGTCAATTTCATTAGAAGAAATAGGAAGGGCAATAATAAATAGCTGACACTATCCCCACTGGGACACACCAGTTATATCATGCCTTGCAATGAAAATCTTTCTGAATTCTACCTAAGGAACAAAGGTAAGACATTAGTGTCTGGCATCTATGCCAGTACATAATTTGGGCCTATGTAATCCACCCAAATTTCATCACTTGCTTTCAAATTTAGAATGGCAGATACTATTAAAGAAGTTTTAGATTGTTAAATTTGCTGACATAAGTTACAAGCTGTATTAGTAAAGGTAAAAATTACACCAGAAACAAGATGGTGGAGAGTGGAAGAATTATGATACGGGAGATAAAAGTATAAAAAATGCAAAAGAATAAATGTTGCATTTGGGTTCTATGAAATTATACGCCTTCAATATATTTAAAAAAAAAACCCAGCAAACACAAATAATAAAAATAATGTCAGTGGCTATCAAGTTAAGCTAGTTCTCATAAAACCAAAATTAAAACATCTGACATCAGTTCTCTGTAATGACAGAGATTTAAAAAAAAAGAGATTACTCTCTTGAAGTAGCCAAAGGGATATTTGGAAAACATACCTAGTCACATCCTTTCATTTAGGGAGGTAACTGGAATGAAACGCTTGCACTAGACAAAAATAATGGTACACGAATAAGCAGAGTTGAGATTAAAATGTTCAAAACTTACATCCAGAGGAAATTCATTATATTCATTTTTCTGCTCAGTATGTTTGAAACTTGCAGTTGGCTACAGTTTTATTTTCTCACAGTACTTGCCTAAAAAACGTGAAAGTTTTTTGAGATTACAAGCTTCTGAACTATTTGTTTAGATCCTCAAGTACTCACCGAAGCTGCTTGTATTTCTGTATCAACTGCACTGTCTCACATTCTTAAAAAAAACAAAAAAAAGATATTAAGTTTACCAGATAGAGACAAGTTATATGCTGGATTTCCGTCAGAGAATGAATCTGCAGGTCTGGGAACTACAGACTGCAACATATTGGAAGGGGTCTTAAGTAGATTTTGCCATTCAGCAATACAACGATTATTCCAATATAAGGGAGATTTTCCTGTCTTCACTCCTGATCTCTAGTTCTGGACCAAACTGGTGCATTTTTCTGCTTGCTCTTATACTTCTAATCCTGATTCTTATCACATCCTTTTTTCTTCAACACTAGTAGCAGAGAAGAGTTCAGCATGGAAGTCCTTTTATGAAATACAAATTACAGTGCAAACTCCAGCACAGAAGAGAGTCTAACCTCTGGCTATAAGATGTTACAATATATAATATACTATACTCATCCCAAGTATAAGCTCTCATCTATGATGTGGGAACACAAAAGAATAAATCTGATTGTAGGGAAAGAAAAGCTGCATCATGCAAAGACTCTATAATTACATGGAAATGCTGAACAAACCTAATCAGCATCAGGGAAGCAAAATAGGTATGGAATGTGATGGGAAACAAGAAAAGCTTCTGTGAGAACACTGCAACAAAGCAAGACCAAGGAAAATCCATTTGCTGCTAATTAAGGTAGGAGACCTAGCGATGAAGGAAGAACACAAACAGGCTTTAGTGCCAAATTTCCTCTTGCCTTAGCCTTTACGGGTGAGGTCTGCTCTCAGTACTTTTGTTACTGTACTTAATGGCAGCCTCGGAGCCTGGGAGAGTGAAGTATTACCCACAAGAGAAAACCAAGGCGAAGAGAAGGACAATCACTTGATCAGACTGGAAATACCAAGTCCAGGGGACTGCATGGACTCAAGGGCACTGAGAAACAAAAAATTTTTGAGGCTGCTACCATCTTTGAAAGATTGTATCTTTCTGGCACAAAAGGTAGTTTGATTTCAAAGGGGGAAGGAAAAGGAATGAGCACTAAGAGGAAGAGTCAAGTCCAAAGATTTCCTGTGTGAAGCCAGGCCAAGTATTTAATATCTCTCAAATGTGTTTAACCATGCCTACTGGTAGCACACCACCACTAGTCTTCATGGTTGCCAGAAAATGTCACCATAATACAAAAATAAACCACTGCAGAACTCAGTGCTCACCAGCAACAAAGGGTAGCCTTTGTTCTGTAAAACAACCCTAATATAATCACAAAGTGTTTCCTCAACACTCCCTGCTGTCAGGGCATTGAGAGAGCAGCAGCACAGAAAGCTGTGGAACAAGAAAAGAAGGAGCGTGTGTACATGATGTTAACAGAAAGCTAAAGATTTCCTAACAAGTGGAATAAATCCAACAGGGAAACAAGAATACTTGTTCCTTACAACCTAAATAGGAAATTTCCAGAAATTTTGGAAGTACTAGGGGCTGAGCAAACAGGTAGACTCCTGATCATTCAAAATTTCTTCTATCTTTTAGATAAGCTCCCACATCTGAAGTTCTGACAAAAACTGGAACAACTACAGTACTGACTTGCTTACTGAAACCAGAGTTCATTTACTTCTTTTCAGATGAGGAATGTAATATACATAATTTAGTTAATACACAAAGTACTGCATTACAGATGGAACTGTGCTGCACATTAAGGTACTTCAGAGCTACATCAGCGTCGGGGAGGGGGAGGCACAGTGCTCTTAAGTGAGATGGAGTGGTGAGCAGAAGAATAAAATGCCAAAAATAGAAAGCATCAATATTGTTAAATTATAAACAAACAGAAAGGGCTCAGAAATAATATGCAAATAAAGACCTGCTGGTTTAATGCAGACACAGGAAAAAAAAAAGCTTTTTAGAGAAAAAATGAACTTGACACCCATCCATAAATTATGCATATCACCACACAGAGTTAAAGATCACATTAGTGTGGTATATACATATTCAATTATTAGAAAGATCAGATTCTTGACTATTGCATTGTCACCATACACAAACTGTCATTATTATATATTGGCTAGTTATTGCTACAAATTTTTTTTTTGAAACATTTCTCAAAAGTTTATGTATCTTTCACTGCTATGTGACCTGACTGTCAAACAGTAAATATCGCGTAAAAGAGTTTTGACTAAAAGGAAAATTTTGAAGAACTAAAATACAACAATTTTGCAATTCAAAGAATTTTAAGGTTCATCTGTGTTTGGCATTGAGACATACTTAATACAAAGTGTTGTTTTCTCTATTTTAAAAAATCCTGTATTGCATGCCTCAGAACAAAGGTAAAAGAAAAAAAGAAAAAAATGTGTATTTTCATATGCCCAATATATATATTTTATATGCCAGACTGTACATACAAATATTTCTGATAGAATACCTTAGGCCTAGTCACTTCTTAACTGGCAGTGCAGTATTTAGTATTTATTCCATTTTGTTCAGTTCAGACAACTACAGAATTTTCATGTAACTATTATGATAAATAGGTATATCTTTTTTAGGTACCAGAATCCATTCACCTTTTTTATCTAATGATTTTCTGGCCTGTATTAACCTGTATCAACTAATGTCAGTTAGTTGCTGCACGGTTTTGACAATTCCACTTGATTCATTAGGAATCAGACACAACTTACGTTGCCTAAGTAGAATTGTGAACAACTTGAGTAAAGTTCCAAAAATTAATAGTCACACAAAGCAGCTAATTCACAAGAAGATACAAAGATGCTTTTTCTTAGTAACTCTGGTAGAGTAGAAGACAATAGTGGATGTTGTTTAACTAAACTTCAGCAAGGCTTTCTAAGCAGTGTTCCAAAGTAGACTCATAGCCATGTCAGGGAAATACAGACTGGATAGATGGGCCACACAGCGTAGGAAAGGTTTGCTGAACCAACAGCCAGTGACTCAATCAAACTGGCAATCAGGTTTTCTTTAGGGTCAATGCTGGGGCATATGCTGTTTAATTTTTGCATCAAGTGACCTGGTCAAAGGGATGATATAAGCCCTCACTAGGGTCTGGCATATGGATAGTGATGAAAGGTAACTGCACACCAGGCTTCATTTGCCAGACCATAGCCATCAGGTTACAGGAAGTGGTATTTTTCATTTATTTAGGCTTTTAGGAATAAATGCCCTTTCCCCCCTTTTCAAGAGATGTGCCAGCTAAAAGCAGAGAGTTCAGAAGACATATCGAGCTGACTGAGGGCTGGAGTACCTGACACAAGGGAAGTCTAAAGCAACAGTTTGCTTAGCTTCAGGCACAGAAGCTAAAGGGGAAAACCAGCTGCAGGCTCCTACTACCTAATGAGTGTGGGGTTGGGTGTGCAGAACAGGATTACAGAGAAGACGGAGCTTAGCTCTTCTAAAAGTGCACAGAAAAAAAAAAAAAAAAGAAAACCAGCATAAATTGCAGAAGAGGAAATTCCAACTACATACAAGGAGAAAAACAAAACAAACCAAAACAACTCCACTGAAGGAGTGGTCAAACTCCAAACACTTGCTTAGGTGTCCAGAGATATTGTGGAATTCTCATTGCTGGTGATACTCAAAAACCTGACTGGACAATGCCACTGTTTAAGTTGGATCCAAGTTCACATTTGGTCCTGCTTAGAAGACGAGGAGGCTGGACCAACAAAAATCCCTTCAAACTTAATTTATTCTTGGATGCTATGACTAAGTTCTACCTTGTGCAGTTTATCTGTGCATTGTTCAAAGTACCAGTGTCAGATCACAGAACTCTTCCTAAGATTTATGTGTTCTACTTTTATTCCACCCTCAGTCTGTATAGATCAGGGGTATTTTTGGCTAGTTCCTGACTTAAGTTCTATTCTATCATACATTTACCTTGAAAATAATTAAGTTATTTAAAAAATTCATTTTATTCATATTGGAAAATCAGGATGAGCAAACTGAAATAAAATCGCAAGCTAAATGTTACAGAGAATATTAAAAATCATACGAGTTATGAACGTGTGCAAAGCAAATATGAAAACCTTTAGACCAGCTGCTAACTAACATTTGAAAGCCAAATGAAGTGAGTTTGGAAAATAATGCACCAGATGGAAGAAATATGTATACCCAGGGAATAACTGTTTCTTTATCTGGCATTCTAGCTTACTTTCACACATGCACGTATCACCACTGAAGAAATCTGTTTTACTCTATGTATCATATTGAAATAATGTACTATACTTTGTGTCCTGGTAATTTTTTTCCTTCCTTTTAGGAAGGAGAACAGTAGTAACAGAAGAAAACTCTAGAGGCATCTTTACCTAGAATATGCAGTATCTGCTTACAACCAATTCTTATATATATATTACATAATTATATATTTATATAGGGGTCCTTATAAATGAAACTAACAGTTTATATATATAGCTTCTGTTTAACATTAATCATTTCCTACATTTGGGATATTTTGGATGTGCAGAACTATATAGACATTGATTTAATTGGCAAGTATTTAGGATATGTCAGGCAGCTTTGTCAGTACATGCATAAATACAAAATGCATATGCTGAAATTGGTGCAATATATTTAACTGGAACCTGATAGAGAAAGTTGTACCAATATAAAATGTGTTAATAGAGTGATAGGAAATAAAGATGTTTCAAATTAGTTCGTTAACAGCACAAACAGGCACACATTTTGGTTTTAGTTTTCTCAGAAGGCCTAGGAAATTGACAAAGATATACAACCCTACACACAGAAATTAATTTTCTACATATGAAAGCTATGTGTGGTCCTCATTTTCTGCAAATCCATCTAGCTTATGAAGTGATTTACAACGCCTTAGGATACTGGCTGATGTTTGTGTGCATTAAGTGCTTTAGATTGAAGTTTTTCAGCATTAAGTTTAGCAAATACTGGTATACACGAATGAATGTTACTCATGTGCATATATTGTTTAATCCTAAGTAAACCTCAAGACCCAGTCAAATTACTCATTATTTGGCTTCTATTGCTATGAGACAAAAAATGTTTTCAGATATATAAACTTAATGATAAAACCTACAAAAACAGTGATGCAGACAAACACTAATATATTTACTCTCAACATTTTGTTAAACTAAGAATGAATTCCTTTGTTGTCAGTATAGACTTTAATGTTGCAGTGAGATGAAATTAACACCCAATGTATAGAGATAAAAAAAGGATGTTTTTCCTTGTTCCGTGTAATGATGATAACGACTTTGCATAATCACTGCAGCAAGTTGTGGAGGCAGAAAATGAATAAAACCTGCCAACTGCACAGAGGATAAAATCATTGCCGTGAATTTTCAACTGTTCCACACTTTGCTATTTACCACACACTACACAAACAGATGATGTTCAGTTCAGATACAAGCAGAAAATAAAGGCCTTCCAAGTTCAGATCCACTGAGGAGAAGATAAAAGTTGAAATTTAAAGCATTAAAATTTTATTGCTAAAATATTTTTATTTTAATTTCTCACACCCTAAGGCACTTTCCTTTACTGTTTTCTTTAAAGCAACCAGATGGTTGAAACTTGTGGAACAAAAGCTATTTGCACACTTCAGTTCTCAGTCTCTACAATTTTTGGTAGAAAACTTGACATTGTTACTTAAGAATAAAATAGTCAATTACCCATAGAAAAATACTATTGCTGAAAGAAAGGTAGCCAAGAACTAGACCATTAAATTAATTTCTCTTCTCCTCAAAGAGTAGAGTGCAAATCCTTGCTTAAGGAATAATGAAGGAAGGCGTGCTTGCCCCAGCTACCTGTAACACACAGTTCAACAAAAGCTAGTACAGCAATAACATGAAGCTGTAAGAAGCAAAGTTTTCTGAACTACTCTAAAATTCACAGCAACTTTGTCAATAGTGCCAAAATCACATACAACTAGCATAAAAATCAGATTAGTGTGAGACCCTCTGTGTATCCATAGCTGCAGAGCATAGGGAGATAAGTGATTTATACCATCTTTAAAAAACATATAGGCAGGCAGCAGTTTGCTAAGCCCTGCTTTATTCCTAGATTCAGAACTATATGTGATTTGGAAACAAGCAACCCTGTTAGGAATTGTCAGAGCTGTATTTGTACCTTACTTCATCCAACAGGTAAAGGCCAACCTCAATGTTTCACCACCAGTCAGGAAGATGGACTTTAGAGCAGCCTAGGCTTTACCTTGGTCTGAAAATTTTGATGAAAAATGCATACCAACTGTGTAACAACTACACAAAGTTAGCCTTAGGAAGGAAGAAAGGGGAAGAAAATAACGTAGCTATGACCACATCGCATTTTGGACATGAGCTCTGTCCCCCTAGAACCATTCTCTATTTTAACCTTGCTTCACAGTCATGAAGATAGAGATCAAATCTATCCTCAGCTATACATGCTTAACACAAGCTTCCAGGCACTACAGAGAGGAAAATCTGTGTCTGTGCTATCCTTTCACATGAAAACAAATGCTCACTTATTGTAGTGAGCATGACTGACATGCATCCTTGACCACATTTTCCATCACATGATGCTTCTTTTGATGTCATTCGGCAAATACGAGACAACAAATCATCTATGCTCTTTCCTGAATAGCCTGATGTTATGTTTTTCAGAGTGGTATGGGAGATGAAATCAGCCAGACAGGGGCATCTATTCTACTATAACATGGGGAGATAGTCTAAAGTTCATTGTACTGCTCTATTTCTAGTCCCAGGCTGCAGAAGTCAGTCTAAACCAAGCCTGCACTATCAACTACTATTAAGTCCTTGGTAGGCTCTAAGCTCTCTCTGCACTGGAAAAGTGAACTGGAAGAAGGGAGAAGGTGGGTGTATACAGAAACACAGGAACTATGCCATACACATGCTTGTTAAAAATAGGCTTTTGTCCTGTTCATTCTTCCAGGATTTAGCAGTATCCCTATGAAAAATTTCTGGCCCTCTCTGCCCCCTGCTTATCTTCCTCTGATGAAGCAATGCACAGAAGTCTTACTACAGACTTTCATTACAACAAGGAACAATGTTTGTGAAAATCTAATCATAAAGCAGTACAAAAATAAGCCTCAAAGGGGCTGTGATATTACCTTTAGAAACATCAGAGGATATAGGCCAAAGAGGTCAGTGTAATGTTAACTGTGCCCCATTGAAACACCACCTTCCTCCTAGCATGATAGTAAAAAAAAAAACCCAAAATAAAACAAACCACCCTCCCCCCTCAAATTCTTCACATTCCACCTATTCCAAAACAAAAAAGACTAAACAATAAAGAACTTAATTCTATAGAATGTAATGGATCCGAATTTCAGGCTGGAGGGCCTCAAGAGGTTTGTAGTCCAACCTCCCACCCAAAGCAGGGTCACCTCTGAGGTCAGACCAGATTTCTCAGGGCTTTATCCAGTCTGGTCTTGTTAACCTTAAAGGATGGAGACTGCACAGCCTCTCCCACTCCTTTCACTCAGGGTGAAAATGTCTTTATAGACAATCTGAATATCTTCTATCAACTTATGCCCATTGTATTGTTTTTCCTGTCATGCATCACTGCGAAGAGCCTAGATTCATGTACAAAATTAGTCATTGTATAAAACACAGTAAAGTCTTTGAAATACAGACCGAAACGTTGAAGTTTTCAGCTTGTGGAAGGAGATTAAAGAAGTATCCCACCTTCTCTGCCTGATAAGTTTTAAGAGAGACTGCTACTGGGTTTTGTAGCATCCCTGACCCAGCAAGCATACTTTGAAAACACCAGCTAAAGCCCTTCGGGAAAGGTAGGCAGAGAAGTGCCAAATTCCTGAAGACAAATTTACCTGGCTTAAATATTCAACTTCTCTGAAATAAAAGCATTTACAAGCACTTCAGCTTGGGGTCAGAATTGCTGAAGTTCCAAAGCATAGGAAGCTTTGAAGTTGTGTGATAATGCACAAGTTCTCAAGAGTATGCTTTTTGGTTTAAACATTGAGTTCCATTCCAAGAGAAACAAAAAACAACAAACCCTACATACACTTGCTGCAGTTGTTAGTTAGAACTACTTCTTCACATACCTCCCTTTCTCAGCATAGCCCTTTAGGCAGCTTCATAAATATTAATTTAAAGAGTACCCAAAAGGCACAAATTTTTTTTTTTTTTAATAGAAAGAGACAACAGACAGAACACCTATTCCCAACTTCATAAAAAAAATCTTCAGCAGAGCCAGAAACTGAACCTACATGCCTCACTTACTCAGGCAGACTCAAGTGCAACAGCTCCTTTCTCTCCAGGCCACTGTACTACTCAGTTGGCATGATCTTTTGGAGATCTGAGATTAAATGTTGAAAAAGAGACAGGGTAAGGAAAGACGTGCTTGACTGTCAAACCCATAGGGACACCAGAGGCCATGCTCCCCAGCAAATGATTGGTTACAATGCAATATGGACTCCAATTATCTTTCCTAAGTAATAGAAATTTCTGCTGAAAAAAATACCTGAATGTTAAGAATGAAACCCTCACAAATGAAATTTAAAGCAAGTTCATCTGATAACTCCAGGATATGCAAGCCAACTGGGTGTGTTTGTGTTGTTTGGGGTTTCTGCAAGTTTTTTGCAGTTGGACAGGTGGTTAACTTGGAATAATAGACAACTAAACAACAGTATCAAAAAACTTAAATCAACAGCAGCATATCAAAAAATCTCATTCTGTACTAATTCTTTCTGCTGATATAAACAAATTAATATGGATGTATTACTACAGAGGTTTGGTTTTGTTTTTTAAGGAGGAGTTTTGCATATGGAGTTTTACTGCTGTTGTTCCTTAAGTTTAATAGAAAATTTTTTTATAACCAGCCATTGAAATAAAAATGAACATTCATCTGCTATAAACCTATCCCAGCTCCAATCATAAAGTAGTTTGAAAAAAAAAAAAAAAAGCTACTTTATCCCAAATGGGGACCAAAGGTGAAACTTTGACAGAAAAGAAACTGTTGACCTATCATTAATGTTAACATTTCAGCATACCTAAGCATACCATTCATGGCCCTCTAACTTCTGATTACCCTAACTAAATCTGAGATATGAGATAAGCTACTAGGATTTTAACCCCATGCACCAGTACAGGCTGGGGGCTGACCTGCTGGAAAGCAGCTCTGCCAAGAGAGACCTGGGAGTCCTAGCAGACGGCAAGCTGACCATGAGCCAGCAGTGTGCCCTTGTTGCCAAGAAGGCCAATGATATCCTGGGGTGCATTAAGAGGAGTGTGGCCAGCAGGTCGAGGGAGGTTCTCCTCCCCCTCTACTCTGCCCTGGTGTCCAGTTCTGGGCTCCCCAGTTCAAGAAAGATGAGGAACTCCTAGAGACACTCCAGAGGAAGGCTGCAAAGATTATTAGGGGACTGAAGCATCTCCCCTATGAGGAAAGGCTGAGGGAGCTGGGCTTGTTTAGCCTGAAGAAGAGAAGACTGAGAGGGGATCTCATCAACACATACAAATATCTTAAGGGTGGATGTTACGAGGATGGAGCCAGACTCTTCTCAGTGGTGTCCAGCGACAGGACAAGGAGCAATTGGTACAAACTGAAACATAAGAGGTTTCAGTTGAATATGAGGAAGAACTTCTTTACTTTGAGGGCAACAGAGCACTGGAACAGGCTGCCCAGGAGGTTTATGGAGTCTCCTTCTTTGGAGATATCGAAACCTGCCTGGATGATGTCCTGTGCAACCTGCTCTAGATGAACCTGCTTTAGCAGGAGGGTTGGACTAGATGATCTCTGGAGATCCTTTCCAACCCCTGACATTCTGCAATTTTGTGATTTTCCAAAGGTAAAAGATCAGAAGGAACAGCCTGACTGCAAAGCAGTCAATAAACATGGCACCTATAACATGGTAGAGTCATATACGATTATATTAAGATATTTTGTTAGGAAGAAAAGAGATTACCTGTCCCCATTCAGAGATGTCTGTGTAAAAAGAGACCCCAAACTTCTCATGAGAATAGATCATAAAATCATAGAATCACAGAATCATAGAATGCTTTGGGTTGGAAGGGACCTTTAGAGGTCATCCAGTCCAACCCCCCTGCAGGGAGCAGGGACACTGCTAACTAGATCAGGTTGCTCAGAGCCCCGTCCAACCCAGCCTTGAATGCTTCCAGGGATGGGGCCTCCACTACCTCCCTGGGCAACCTGTTCCAGTGTTTCACCACCCTCATTGTAAAGAATTTCCTCCTTATATCCAGTTTAAACCTACCCTGGTTTAGTTTAAAACCATTACCCCTTGTCCTGACACAGCTGGCCCTACTAAAAAGATTTTCCCCATCTTTCCTATAGGCCCCCTTTAGGTACTGAAAGGCCACAATCAGGTCTCCCCGCAGCCTTCTCTTCTCCAGGCTGAACAAGCCCAATTCTCTCAGCCTGTCCGCATAAGAGAGGTGCTCCAGCCCTCAGATCATTTTTGTGGCCCTCCTCTGGACCCACTCCAACAGGTCCATGTCCTTCTTGTGCTGAGGGCTCCAGAGCTGGACGCAGCACTCCAGGTGAGGTCTCACCAGAGCAGAGTAGAGGGGAGAATCACCTCCCTTGACCTGCTGGCCACGCTTCTCCTGATGCAGCCCAGAGTACGGTTGACCTGAGCTGACATGAGCCAGCGCACATTGCCGGCTCATGCCCAACCTTTCACCCACCAGCACCCCCAAGTCCCTCTTGGCAGGGCTGCTCTCGATCCTTTCTTGTCCCAGCCTGTATTGATACTGGGGGTTACCCTGACCCAGGTGCAGGACCTTGCACTTGGCCTTGTTCAACCTCATGAGGTTCACACAGGCCCACCTCTCCAGCCTGTCCAGGTCTCTCTGGATGACATCCCGTCCTTCTGGTGTGTCAACCGCACCACTCAGTTTGGTGTCGTCCGCAAACTTGCTGAGGGTGCACTCGATCTCACTGTCTAAGTCATTGATGAAAACGCTAAACAGCACCGGTCCCAGTACGGACCCCTGAGGGACACCACTCGTCACCGGTCTCCATCCGGACATCGAGCCGTTGACCACTACCCTCTGGATGCGGCCATCCAGCCAGTTCCTTATCCACCGAACAGTCCACCCATCAAATCCATAGCTCTCCAATTTAGAGAGAAGGATGTTGGGGGGAACCGTGTCAAAGGCTTTGCAGAAGTCCAGATAGATGACATCCATTGGTTTTCCCTTGTCCACTGATGCTGTCACACCATCATAGAAAGCCACTAGGTTCGTCAGGCAGGACTTGCCCTTGGTGAAGCCATGCTGGCTATCTCAAATCACCTCCCTGGCCTCCATGTGCCTTAGCATAGCTTCTAGGAGGATCTGTTCCATGATCTTCCCAGGCACAGAGGTGAGGCTGACAGGTCGGTAGTTCCCAGGGTCTTCCTTTCTACCCTTTTTGAAAATGGGCACAATGTTTCCCTTCTCCAGTCACCAGGGACTTCACCTGACTGCCATGACTTTTCAAATATCATGGAGAGTGGCTTGGCGACTACATCGGCCAATTCCCTCAGGACCCTGGGATGCATCTCATCAGGTCCCATGGACTTATGTGCGTTCAGGTTCCTCAGGTGGTCATGAACCTGATCTTCTCCTACAGCAGGAGGGGTTTTGCCCTCCCGGTCCCCCTCATGCCATCCATCAACTCAGGTGGGGTGAGGAGAGAGGTTCCCAGTGAAGACTGAGGCAAAATATTGTTGAGTACCTCAGCCTTCTCCTCATCTGCTGTTACCAGCTTGCCAGTCTCGCTCATCAGTGGGGGTACGCTTTCTTTAACCATCCTTTTCCGGCTGATATACCTGTAGAAACCCTTCTTGTTATTCTTTGCATCCCTAGCCAAGTTTAGCTCCAGCTGAGCCTTGGCTTTCCTGACCCCGTTCCTACACAACCGGACCGCATCCCTATACTCTTCCCAGGATGCCTGTCCCTGCTTCCACTGTCTGTGCAGTTCCCTCTTCCTCCTTAGTTGTCCTCAATGCATTTGAGAAACCTGCTGGATTGCCTACAGCTTGCAGTTTTGGTTTTCCAGCAGCATATTTAGAGATCAGATAAAATAAGCTATCTGTTCTAACATATTAATTCTCCACTATCCTCTTAATATTTTTTCCTCACTTAAAGTATCTATTTTTTCCCTTACATTTGTTTTTTGTCTTATAATCAATTACACACATTTCACACCATTTCCACACTAATTTGCTAATCATTTTTGTATCACATCTTTTATTCACCATACCAAGTGATTAGTTAATTCTTCTCAACAAGTTTGATAAATGCCTAGTCTTTTACAGAGGCAATTGCTTCCACTGTTGTGGTTCTCAGCTATTAACTGAGGGTCAACAAAACTCCTCAGTACTGCAGTTCAGAAATGCAACTTTTTTATGTACCAGGAAAGTGTTTTAAAGCTTTTGAGCTCTCCAAAAGCCCTGGGCTGCTTCATTCTAGTAATATCAGTGTAACTCCGGAAAGCACAGACTGAAAAACTGCAGAACGTAAGCAGCAGATATTTAGTAGGTTTCAGATTTTCTTAGAATTGCTCTAAAAGTATCTGTTAAAATAAAATAAAGCTCCCAACTTATACAATAACTTTCTCAAAGAATTTAAATTCCAATAAAATAGTTTTTTCTTGAACAAAAATCTTCCATTAAGTACCAGCTTTCAGTATCCATTAGCATAGAAAAGGATTAAAAAACCTTCATGTAATTGCAAATCTGAAAGTTTTTACTTGGCTATTTCAATTAGTATGGTACTTGCTTTCACTATTTGAGTTTAATTTTCTCAGTTCCTTAACAACTTTGATCTGCAGAGGAGCATTTTTTCCATGAGAGAAGGAAGATTTGGTCTTAATATATATACACACACATATACATACACACATCTATATCTTGTTATGCACAGATATTTTTGTATTGAAACAGCTATCTCTGCACATTTTTTGGCCAATCTAGCATAAGGATAAGTTACAGTTATTCACATTAGTATATTCTACACATACAGAGACATTTTCTTGTGCTTCTATTCTCATTCTTTAGAACCTCTTTAAATACAGTACATTTTAAAGAATCAAGTAACTGGAGGATTAAGTTGCATTATTAAAAGACATATAATTGCAAACTTTATTGAAAGAACATTTCTGAAGAAGGATGTACATCCCTGTAGGCAACAGCTGGTGATAGAAAAGGAAGAGCTGGTCATTGTCAACAGCTGGCAACAACAACCAGTGATGAGAGAGAGATTACAATTTTTGTAAGAAATTGTAATACAATTGTAATTGTAATAAAATTTTTTGAAGAAAAACACCATCACTGCTTCTGAACACTGACAAGACTACACTGTCAGGGATGTTAAAAGTGTTTGATTGCCTTATTATAAACTCAGGGCATGCCTATCACTGGTAACAGTGCAAGAACTGTCCAAAAAACTGAAGGAACTCATCTGAGTCCAAACATACACTAGTTTTGGTCTAAAGATGGAACATTTGTGTTAACACAGCACTGTGGCAGATGGACCGTAGTCATAAATGGACATATACATAGTTTTGTGGTAGACAGGTTCAAGGTTTCCATACCTTGCACCATTACACAAGTAAACACATACTTTGAAGTATTTTCATGCATCTGATGAAATCCTGTTAAATCTGCAGAATAACCTTCTAGTTTTGGGGAGGCTACGTACAAGTACAAATGCCAGTGTACAGAGCTCAGTTAAAGTGCACAATCACAGTGGCTAAAACTCTATGTACAGGTGATTTTCTCTGTAATACAAAGTCCATCTCTTATCCTAAGTATAAATTTTACTATTATTCAAAAATTCCTGGAATAAAAAATAGATCACCTCAGAAGCTGCCCAAAAATTATTCACTAGGTTGGAAAACTGCTGAAATAAAACTTTTTGCAATACATTTCTTTAATCAGAAACCATTTCATCATCATTTCTATCATCTAAAAGCTCCAGCCACAATTTGTTGCTGGGTCTCCACCTTGTTATGACAAAGGGAAAGATGTTCCAAGCAAAGTACTAGAGACTCTGGGGCAACCTAAACACTGGCTTTGAGTGTTTGGATTGCCCAAGCAGAAATATTTTAATTAGGATCTGACAACATGAAATTATGAAGAATGTAATTTTTTTCTTATTTGTTTTTTGAAAGATATCCAAATAAATTTACAACCCAAAAAGTAGAACAGAAATGGTTTGCTTGACACTCTTACCTTTTTATTTATGCCTTTTCAGATAGAAGTATTTACAAACTTGAACCTAACCTTTGACTACTTAATCCAAACTTAGATTAGTCAATTAATGAAGCACTAAAATTTTTAATCCATTTAGTCTTCCTAATGATAACTGTTGATGTGAACAATATCATTTGTACAGCATGGGTAGTAGCCTTCTTTTTAACCATTATTTTTGCAAAGCCTGAAAAAACACATGATATCTGCATTAAATGTCTGGAAGTGCAACAGATTTTAGCTTTGGACTGGTGTATGGGTCCCTCAGAGAAATGATATTCAAATATCTCCTTCAGCAGCATAGAAAGGATTTCACAAAGCACAAACCATTTATGGTTTAGAAGATAGTTTTAAGTGCTACAGGGCTGATCTTAGTCTATAAATCAACAATTCGTTCTTTTCCAGGAATGACCAGAGGTAATCATGACTACCCATAAAGAAAGCGTATTCCTAGTCACCTTGAAGAAAATGAACTCTAAAAACCTGTCCCAAGACATTCCAGAGAAAGAGGGGAGGGAGGAAGCTCCAATGGAGGAAGCTCCAAGCAAGGGATCTCCAACTAGGGAGCTGTAATAATGTTGCCACTCTCTTTTTCTAGGCAAAAAAGATATAACTACACACATCAAAAGCAAAAGAAAATGCAAAAGTTAATACAAAAATAAATAGTTTTACTGTCCCATCTACTTTACCTATAGACCTGGTAAGTTCTTCATGGGCATTCAAGAAGTACAGCCAACCCCAAAGTTTCCAGCCTCTCTCCCCTGGCCTTAATTCCATAGTCATTTATAATAATCTGTACACTGCCAACTCATCTGACTGTTCACAGACTACCGTTTAGGAATGAGCACACTACCACATGCCAAATGGGCACTGCCAAAGCTGAAAGAGCAAGAGTAGGGGTTTTGGTTGGGTTTGTTTGGTTGGTTGGTTGGGTTTTTTTTATTTTTCCCTGCCAGTGGCACTACTAGGTGTGTTGCTTGTTATACTGTGCTGCAGTACCCTTTTCTTATTCATCCTATGAAATCCTATACCCATTGTGGGTGGCTCATTAAGGGACCACGGTCTATATCCAAAGTCAGCCACAATTCCACCAACAGCCTGCAACTCAGCCCCTGGCTCCAGGCATGCTCCTGATTCATACTGGAGCCAGCTCCCATGTTCACGAACCTCCTTCCCCGCAGGCTGGTTTCTGTTTGCAGAACATGCAGAGGAAGCCCAGATGTGCAGTCAAGAAATCACTAACACACTGTGTCATTGCTGATCTGGATAATCAGGGGACCAGGACCATTCACATAGATACAAAGGCAGCAAGAAGAGCTTAGTCTAGAAACCTTACATCTCAAATGATCTGCAGAAGGCAGAAGGTGGGAAGGTGGGATGAGAGAGTGAAGGGAGGATGGAGAGCTACGAATAGCGTGTGAAAGAGTGATTTGTCTTATTACTTCATTTACCTTATCCCAAATATAAAACTGTATTTTGTAAGAAAAAAAGGACCCCTAAAGCATAAAGGTGAAAAATTACCAAAAAGGGTTGCAGGGTGAACATAAGAAGAATACTGCTGCACTCCACAGAATCTGCAAGTGTTACAAAACCAGGAACAAAGTTAAAAAAAAAAAAAAAGTGTAAAACCAATGCAACTACTTTTAAATTCAGACCTGTCATCCCAAAAAGTTCCCACACTGGAAGTCACACCCTAGTCCATTTTCCATAGACTGAGAATTTTACCTCCCTGTACTAGAAAAATCTTTGTCTACCCCCAAAATATTAAATGTACTTGAAAACCTTAGTACAAAACCTTTGGAGGATGCAGAAGTATCACTCATTTCCAAATGAAACCCAATTGCTGTAATAAAAAGAAAAAGAAACAAGATGTAAATGGAAAGGATAAATATTCTAAGATTTGCTTTCCATATTTACATATTTTTTCCCTCTCCAAAAACATTATAAATTAAGTTTACAGAAAACTGGCATTTTTTTATTCATATTCATACTCATTCTAATAGGAAAAAATGTGTTTGAAAACCACCTATTGTTCAGTACCTCCTTTTTTTTCCCCTTTTCCCTTAGAGGCTCAATTTATACAGGTAATGCAGCATCCTAACCTTGATAATTCAAAATGGCTTGGAATTTATCATTTCATTAAATACCTAGAAGCCTTACAAAGTAATACACAAGACATTTGATATGATATTGGGCAGTTATGTATAAAGTAATTTTCCATAGTTTTACATCATTAAGTGTTCTTGTCCTGCAAGTGATACCACCAAATATAAACATTCAAGATGTTCTTGAACTAGATCCTAAATCAAGAAAAGACCCAATAGGAAAATATTTTTTATGAATTCAAGGTCCTATGAAAAGAGCAGAACAAGGATTGGAGATGATTTAAACAAACTGGCAGAAACTGTGCTTATTAAAAAGTTAGTTTCTCTATGGCAGTCTGATGAACACAAATTTGCAAACAAAAGATACAGAAACAAATTATGGAGTCAACCCATTGCGTAGCATTTCTTTTCCGGCTTACTCTGCTCATTTTCATGTTACTGAGAGGCAATTAACATTCAAATCTCATCAACCCAAATTCTGAACACCACAATGAGCACGAGAGCAAAAGCATAAAAAACACACAACTTGTTAGTATTTTGGCAAATGTATCACCTTTTAAAACCTAATCTGCTCGCCAAAGCTTTTAAAACAACAACAAAAATACACCAACTTTCAATGGGATAAAACAAACAAAAGAAGTAAAGATTAATCAACAAGGCAAAAAGAAGCAATCTATTACTAGTGGAAAAATTTCATTTTCTTACCTTCCCTGGTTCAATTGCAAGTTGCTTCTTTCAGAAGTACTTCCATACATCTTTCAGAACAGAACACAATCATACACCTGGCCCCCTCTAAATCACCTGGGAATAAACCATCAGACCAAACACAGACTATAAAATCAGAGCACTCAAAACTCATTTAGCTGTGGTTGGAAAGCGCAAGCTTATTTTGCAGAAGACTTGACATTTGAAAATTTATCTGCTCCAAATCAAACTAAAAACTCAATTGAATTATTTTCTCCATGTGATTCCACAAAAAGTTCCACTGCAAAATCTCAAAATTACTATATTCTACTGTCATATTTTGATAGCTTCAAAGCATCTCCATTGTGTAATATGTAACAGTTTAATGTATAATTATGTTAAATAGTTATCATTGTGCAGTACACACAGATAAAATATTAGTATTTCCTTGACAATATTAGAAAATACATATAAATACATTGAAATTATCTGGATGTTTATATATGCATAATATATGTACATATAAAATGTACATACTTTGATAAATATATTTCCATATATATCCATATAACTCCATAAGAATATGTTAATTTTGGCAACATGGCACTTTTTGATTAAAAGCTGTTTCAATGATTTTTTTTTTTTAAGCAGTCCTTTTTTATAATTTTGTGGTTCAGATATTCATGCCTCCCTGAGTGCCTCCCCACTGCCCACTCAGCCTGCATCAATATTAATCTCTCCCTCTACTCTAACGATAAGATTATTTCTCTAAAGGCCTATAGTAGTTAGGGTCTCTTCATATCACCATTAAAACAGATAACTGGTTTTGCCCTTAAGAGTCTCTCAGCCTTCTGTTCTGTTCCGCAGAAGTGCTTATGGCCCAGTTCCTAACAGGGAGTCCACTCTGACAGAGCCCTAGAGAAGTATTTGGGGTGCTGCACAGGCAATCTTGCCAAAAATGCTTTGAAGTAGAAAGTTGGGTGAACAAAGTCCTTCAATGGAATTTAATTTAAGCTATAACCTTGAATTAAAACCATACTGATGAAGTAAATTAAGAAGAAATCTTAGCTTAAATTATGTCAACCTGAAAGCTCAATAGAGACATTCACATTTGTAGCTAGACAAATCAGAGCTGAAAGGCTTTTAGTAGAAAGCAGTACTGATTAAGTAAGAAAGAAAAACTCTTCTAAGAAAGAAATTTCTCTAACCTAGAAAACTTTGAAAACCAGTGGTGAGGCAAACTAAAACACATTTTATATTAACAAACATCAACCAATAAAAGATCACTCTTTAACAGAAATGGTTTCCTAAAGGTGATTCTCTATCATTTCTTCACCTCTTCCTCTTTCTTCTGCTTCTCCCTTTCCAAGCATTTTTTCATCTCCCTCACTTCCCCCTCCTTTTCTTTCTCATTTCCTGTTTTCTATCTCCTCTGTAATTCTCCTCCTACATGAAGCCTTTCTTACATTAACCAACTCAGTCTTATTAGCTTTCTTGCTGTAACTACACAGATAGAGGATATCCATTTAAGGGCTACAATATAACCACAAACATGACACACACTGCTAATTAAAAACCCTTATTCTCTGAAAACATTTATGTCGGAGATGCTCATGCTTAGATTGAAACCCATGAACTCGAACTGCAGGAACACGATTGAATGCAGGAATGTTTTCCACTGGTGATCGCTCAACTCATTCTTGCTTCTTTACCTGTCTTTGTTTTTGGCAAAGCCTCGGTTCCTTTTATGTAAGGACCTCCTATTTAGCCCCAGCACTCTCAAAAGTAAATGAATCAAATTTTGGAGTTAAGCTGTTGAAATTTTTCTATAAAAATAATTGCAAGGACAAATAAGTTTCAGTGCCTCATCAGAACATCACTGGGGTGGTTTTTTAAACACAGTCAGTGTGTCAACTACAAGGAAACCATTATTCTATACTATTCAGACATAGACTGAAAGCATGATTTTGTACAGATACTAAATGTATGTTTTGAGTGTTTTTTGTTGTTGCTGTTATGAGATTACAGAATAATCAAAAATTTTGGATATTTACATTTCAAATACAGCTTTAATAAAAGTTACATACCTCTTCAGTACAGATTAAGGAAGCTACTGTCTAACATGAAATAGACTTCACCAAAGAGGTTCACCACCACAGGAGAGAGAATAAAGGAGGTTTCATTAAATTACAAACCAGTTACTAAGTACATGATGCGCAAAGGGTATGACTTCTAGTCCTCTAACATTTGAGCATTAAAATAGCACTACATAAGTTAATGTGATTAAACCAAGATATAAAGAACATCAGAGTGAAAAAAAAATAAAAATCATTAGTACCACAAATAAATTATTACACAGACGTTCAGACAGATTTTCTGAAGAAGCTAAAGAGAGCAAAAAGCGATTACAGTTATTACCACCTCTGGCTATTAAGATGACATTTTAACTAATAATAGTTATTTTAAGACTATCTTGAATATAGAAAGAAAAGCACGAACACATAACAATCACACTTTGTAGAAAGGGCAGGAAGTCACAAGAGCAAGAGAGGATTCTCAAAATCTGAGCCAAACACTGTTTGCTAAATTGAATTAACTCATTTCTGAAAGCATATTCCATCTTATACTATGAAACATCACCATTACTATAAGCCCTGAAGGCATGTCAACGTAAGAAAGGAAAGAAACCTCAAGAGCTCAGTTTGTAAGGTGTCTAGAAGCATAGCTGAAATCAGACAAACTGCAAAGAATAACCAAAGCAAACCCCTGCAGGTATTTGGAATAGCTATTTCCTTAGAAGACTACTTTCTTTCCTCTACTCAAAACACTTTCATATCAACAATCATATCCTTTTTGCTTGCAGAGAAGTTTTGTTTTCTACTTACCTAACTTGGTCTATTACTAATTAGCTTTCTAATGGCTCTTTCTGAGATATTAACTCTAAGGTGGGAAACAGTTACATTATTTATGTTGTTACATGGCCATTACTGCAGTTTGTAATGTACTACCAACCCAAATATAAACTTGCAACTCAAGTACCATTGCCTTGGTGTAGCTGTAACAGAAAAGGAGGATTGTTCACATGCTTAGAAAGAGAGTAAAAACAAAATTTTAATATGTGAAAATGATTTGCTTCAGGTCAGCTGAATGGACCTTTCCCAGAAGTGAGAACCACCCAGTAAAACAATCTGGAGTGGTTAACTGATGGATTTTCTATTCCTGAAATTATTTTCAGCACTGACAGCACCTTTTTCAAAGCCCCTGGAACAGCTTCAAAATTACTTTTCACTATTCTGAATTCAACAGGTCTGAATTTAACTTTTACAGTTGTTTATTTTGTAAGTAAGTTTTGTTTGAAAAAGTTGGATTTTTATCATACACAATTACTAACTCTGGTAAGGCAAGCAATGGTTTTCTTTTACAATATGCAATAAAAATTCCAGTTTTGCAATAGCTGGTGTCAAAGGGACATCAGAAATTTTCTCTGAAAGATAATAAATATTTAAGGAAGACTGGATCACCAATTCACCGGATCAACAAAAGAGGCTTCTTTACAGCAAAGGTCTACTGAAATTAGGTAAGCAGTAAATACAGGCTCAGGAAGAGGTTCCTTCCACTTCTGGTAACCACTGATTCCAATATTGCTTTAGCACACTGAGCAAAACAGATTTTGCCCCTAGGCCATGATATGCCATCCCCAAAAAGAGGCACAGCTAGCATTAGTAGTATTTTTTCTCCTAAATACTAAATTCTAATTTCAGAATATTGTATGTAAAGATTATAAGCAGGGGGGAAAAAAAAAAAAAGTAACGAGCCATTTGTTATGGGTGTTGCAAAGAAAAAAAAAAGAAAAATACCTGAATCCAGTGGACTCCAGGACCCAGATGATTCCTCTGCCCCAGCTGCTGAAGTTCAATGTGACACAACCTCAGGCCCAGAAGGCCTCTCCTGTCCCTGTCCCATGGGTGTGGCTGCTCTTGTCCTCTTTGCAGACAGCTGCAGGACTGGACACCCATTCCAAAGAGACATGTTCCAACACACTCAAAATACTGACATAGACAACCACACAGACAATGCCTTACTGACACCAACTTAAACACCAGCAACATGTACTTAAGACAAAACCACAACCAAGTCTTGTTTCCTCTTTGGCTGATTAGATTTGAAGTCCATTTGGGAAAAAAGACACCCCCCTCACTCTGTTGACTCAGAAATGTACCTACATTCATGATGCTTCTCTATTGGTTTTGGGTGGGGTAGAGTTAAATTTTTTCATAGTATCTTGTATGATGCTATGTTTTGGATTTGTGACCAAACCAATGTTGACAACATAGGGAAGTTTTAGTTATTGCTGAACAGTGCTTACACAGCATCCAGGCCTTTTCTGCTTTTCAAGTTGTCCCACTAATGAGTAGGCTGGTGGGGCACAAGAGGAGACACATCTGGGACAGCTGACCCCAAACAACTAAAGAGATATTCCGTATCATATGATGTCATGTTCAACAGTAAAAGCTGCAGGGAAGGAAGATGGGGGACAACATTCAGAGTTATGGCATTTGTCTTCCCATAACTCTTACTTATGATGGAGCCCTGCTTTCCTGGAGATGGTTAAACATTTGCCTGCCAATGAGAAGTAGTAAATGAATTCCTGATTTTTTTTTCATTATTAAACTTTATTTATTTCAGCCGATGAGTTTTCTCACTTTTACTCTTTAAATTCTCTTCCCCATCCCACTGCAGGGGAGTGAGCAAGCGGCTGCATGAGGCTTGGCTGCCTACTGGGGTTAGCCCACAGCAGTCTCAAATATCAGCACAGACTCCATATCTATCTAATAACCATTTACAGACTCTGGGTGCCTCATACATAGTCATTGCTTCAGACCTTGAGTCTTTCCAGATGCAGGTCTCCTCCCACTTGACAGTGAGTCCAATTGACATCTCCTAGCACATTCCATGTACATACACACAGAGAGAACTGCAATTCACTAGGGAAACTTAAACCAGTTGCTGGCCATGGGCCTACAGACCTTGTGGCCCATATCCACTTCTCCAGTGCTAGATTTTTCTACAACACACATACGTAGTCCCCTCCAGTTGCTGGCAATTAGACCTTTCAGCACATGCCCACAATACTTTACATAGAAAAACAGTTAAGAACAAGATTTATTAAGAAGACAGGATAGACTGAAGTGACCAGGTGCTGGGGACTTTGTCAGCTAAACATACTGACCATCAGCTGCTTACATGTGACTGGCCCCTTTTATATCTTCTCTCCATTTTCTCATGCTTGCACATCAACATCCCTCCACACACATACACGACCCTCATCCTTTCTCCTTCTCCACCATGGTCTCTTCCCAAACAACCAACCTGCCCCTGACTACTATGTACCACACATTGGTCCCAGTTTGTCTTCACCCCTATTAAAATACGGTATTTCTGACACTATTATCTAAGTCACCTCGGTTTTCCGTTGCAGTACTGGTAAAGTTACCTACTGCTGGTTTTGCAAGATAGTGCCCTCACAAGGTCCCATAATTGTCCCCTCCAACTATTTCCAATATTCCTCTATTCCCTACATACCTAAAATCAAGTAATTCCTTGTAGCAGTACCTGTCTCAAATTCTCACTGTTTTGGTTTTTTTTTTTTAATAATGTTTAGCAGTCTCATGTCACATCCAATGGTTTCTCACAGTGCATTCATTTAGCTAACCCTCAAGGCCAGGGCCTAATCTTTTGTCTGCTTATCTTAGCAGTACATGTACACATACATGCCTTCAACTCTGTAAGCTATTTTCAATCAACCTCCAAGGGAGGAGCTTTGGACACAGCCACCCTTGAGTTAGCAAGCAAGCTACCAGCTCTTTCACCACTGCTGAAGACCTAGGACCCTCCTAACAACAGTTACTCATACACTTGATGGATGTAAATTTAAGTGGATTGCTGCAGTGACTGCTAAGAGGTTGGAAAAGCTTTGTTAGTTTAGCACAGGGAAGCATAAAAGTGATATACAGAGTGTTGCCTGTAAAGAGGAACAGTTTCTAGGGTACTGCTCTTCTGGCCTTGGGAGATCTCCTACAAGATGATGCTCTGTTATAGAATTAGCTAGCTGACCCCAGCAACAAACCACAGAGGAAAAGCTTTGTGTTTATGGTAAGGTCATGCTCCAGTACTCTAACAGGTTGAAGCCTCAAGACAATGAATATGTTTGAAGATCCTTTTATATTGCCAAAACAGCATGTGGAGACTTTAATGTAAGTGAAACTTGCATTACTTTTTAATTAATATCGCTGCCAAAATCACAAGTCTCTGGTCTGGCACATCATCCATCCATCCATCCAGCAATCAGTGTATTTGTCTCCTAAGATTAAATTAAATTTATTAGACAGGAAAAAACTTAACTAGAAGTGGCTTAATTAGGAAAAGCAGATTAAACTCAAGACCCAAAAAGGACAGTAATGCCTACCACTCAAGGGCTTGCAAAGAACTACTGCTGCTGAGCATGGCCTACATTATGTTCTGTAAAATAGGACATCTGTTTTCTTCTCCAAAAGTAAATATCCATTAATAGATTAGTAAACTTTCTTTCCATTAAAGCTCAGGGAGGTCACATTATGCAGTATATGGAATTTATTAGTTTGGGCTGGAGTCCAGCTACATCAAGTGTAGGACAGCCAAATGAGTGAATATCTATTGACTTTGACCCTGGAACCTTTACAGGAAACTGAAACCCACAAGAGGAACTCAATTCCAATCCATCCAAATGAAATCATAACTTACTTACTTAAACCACAGACCTTTGAAGAACTAAGGCCAACCGTACTCTGGGCTGCATCCTGAAGCGTGGCCAGCAGGTGGAGGGAGGTGATTCTGCCCCTCTACTCTGCTCTGGTGAGACCTCACCTGGAGGACTGCGTCCAGCTCTGGAGCCCTCAGCACAGGAAGGACATGGAACTGTTGGAGCGGGTCCAGAGGAGGGCTACTAAAATGATCTGAGGGCTGGAGCACCACTCTTATGAGGACAGGCTGAGGGAGTTGGGCTTGTTCAGTCTGGAGAAGAGAAGGCTGCGGGGAGACCTGATTACGGCCTTTCAGTATCTAAAGGGGGCCTATAGGAAAGATGGGGATAATCTTTTTAGTAGGGCCAGCTGTGACAGGACAAGGGGTAATGGTTTTAAACTGAAGCAGGGTAGGTTTAGACTGGATATAAGGAGGAAATTCTTTACAACGAGGGTGGTGAAACACTGGAACAGGTTGCCCAGAGAGGTGGTGGAGGCCCCATCCCTGGAAACATTCAAGGTCAGGTTGGATGGGGCTCTGAGCAACCTGATCTAGTTAGTGGTGTCCCTGCTCCCTGCAGGGGGGTTGGACTGGACGACCTCTAGGGGTCCCTTCCAACCCAAAACATTCTATGATTCTATGATAATCTGCCAGCAAGCAGCATAAATTGGGGTAGATCATGTCTGGTTGCAGATAGGTTCGTTATCCTAATATCTGCTGAGAATGTCTTCAATTGTTAATCCATTCCCAGATGGATAAAGGTCTATGAATTGGTCCACTAAAATCTAAGGACAGACAGGACCAATGGACTCTTTGTAAGACTTTATTAAAACCAAGCTACTAGCAACTCAGAAAAGTTTTGGAGTATCATATATATATTGCAGACTCTCATCAGGAGAAATAGCTTCCCATGAATCATCTCTGATGTTACAGATACAGAGATTTCCTACAAGGAAAGCAAAAAAATATACACAGAAATCTCCAACTAAATGTTCTTACAGAGCTTCTCTTGTAAAAGCTGTTCTAAAAGCCATTAAGTGTGAAATAGGGATGAGATATGGATACACATGATACTGATACACACATTTTGGAACACAAATGAGGAAAAAAATTAGTTCATGACAAAATTATTTTGGGACTTTGCATCTGACCATGCATGGAAAATATTAACTTCAAGAAGTTTTAAGATAACTGAAGTTATAAACCTCAGAACCCAGAAGTTATAGAGAAAATGTCAAGCAACCTGTACTACAGCAGCAGCAAACAGTTATAATCTAATTTTTCTTATGATTCAGAAATTAGTCTGATTTCTTTTTCTTAATGACATTCTACTCTGACCATTTAAAGTTTACTTACTAGATACAATATAGCCATATAAATTTTAAATTAACCAATTAAATAGAATAATCTTATGTCCTTAACCCTTTTTCACTCTAACTTTGCTTTTGTAAACTGTCAAAGTTTTCACTTTCTCAATGAAGCTTTTTGTATTTTCTTAAACAGGTGTTACCCCTTGTTAAATCCAGTCAGATTTCTTGAGGTCAAGAAGGAGAGGATGACTGCACTTTCAAATACTGAGAACAAAAATCAGCTGGAGAAGTGAGGTGACTTGGACTCTAATTTTTTTTTTTTTTTTTTTCCAGAATTAAAACAGAAGGTAAGAAATCCGTGAAGGCTATCCATTATTAGCATCAGTAATTAAATCACAGTGGTAGGCATGATTTGAAAAGTAGTTTTGTTTTGAAAGCATATCCTTGCAGTTTATCTTGCTAACACTGTATCAAAACCACCAAGGCAGATTCAACTGAGAGTATAAATACCTGCAGAGTGCTGCCCCCTTACGAACTCTGATTTTCACCAGAATCACTCAGGTTGCACATGTTGGAATCCACCTTCAGATGGTCTGGAACCCCACATCTTGCTGGGTGATTTGCTGCTGATGCAGCAGTTCACAAAATATTTCTCCACCCATACAAAAAATCTACCTTTCTTATTCTTAGAGTTACAAGGACTAGAATGGACAATGAAAGCAAATAGAGGCAACATTAACTTTTCACAGCAACAATGGTGTTGCAAGGGTTATGAGTACAGAACCGTAACAATCATAGAATCATAGAATCATAGAATCATAGAATCATAGAATGTTTTGGGTTGGAAGGGACCCCTAGAGGTCATCTAGAAACACATTATTCAGGTAAAGTATTCTCATTTGTGTCTGACAACCCATAGCTGGCAATACAGGAACAAGAAAAAGCAAGGTTTAAGACTGACACGAACTAGAAATGTGGCCTCGTTTACAGCTATGTCTGGAGCCAAGGGTGACCACAAAACAACACTGTCATCAGAGAATGTTTGTTATTACCAATCTGATCCCTTCTCACAAAGAAACCACACATTTTATACTACCTTTTCAGAAAATGTGAAGACCTTGTGGATCTCTCACAGTCCAAAAGCTGCTTTAAAAATAAATAATCAATAATGCAGAAATAGCCAAGAAAAAAAAAAAAAGCAAGCTTGGTATCAGAAAAATAATGCTGCATGTCATATGTTTCAGTGTTTTAATATATACACAAGGACAAACAGAAGGAGAAGGAGGAAGCAGTCTGAGTCTCATTTGACAGAATTCTGGTATAAAGTACTAAAAGATTAGAATACCTTAAATGGACCATATTAAAGGTTATATCAAAAATATGTCTTAACTGAATTGTATCACTAGGATATGTGTAAGCCAGTTTCATGTTATTTTTAGTGTGAGTTTTTATTTTGCTAAATATGTTCAACTTTCCTTTTTTAGCTCCAGGGTGTCTCTCAAAGAACAGCATAGCTGTTAACAGGATTTTAGCTTTCTCTGGCTCCTGTTTTCTCTCATTGTAAAGGCACTAGCAATTTTCGTCTGAGTACACTATCAAATATTAGGCAAGACACCTGGAGGGATGGCACACGTAATCCCTCTACATATACTACATGGGTTGTACTTATCTGACAGTGTTAAAGTCTGTTCTCCCCTTATGTAGATAACTGAATCTTCTAACCATGTTAGTTTCATGATTTTTATTTTCCCTCAAGGCAAGGACTTTCTCTTTCATTTGAGTTTAAAAACAAACAAACAAACAAAAAACCCAAACGCAACCCCACACCTAATCTAACTCCTTATATAAAAAACAATTATAGGAAAACTGATTTTATAAAAAAATGTGTAAGACTAGCAAAAATGAACACAGAAAATAGAATCCGGAACTATATAAATGAAATTTCCTGAAAGTTTGATAGTCAGGTGCAGATGAAACTGTCAAGAGATGTGAAAGCAACAAGATTTCTCCCCACCACCTGTGTTTATTTTAACTATAGTGCCACAGTCACTTTGCCCAGAAGATGCTGGGAGTGATAACATCCACAACTGAAGAGGGCAGCGGGGGTGGGGGGGGGGAAGATCTCATCATTGCTCTGATGCTCACATAACCATCAAACAAACAAAAATTATTCATGTTACTTCTGTGTCTGAAATACACAAGTGTTAGAAGTTCTACACACACAGAGTTTTTGTTGTATATTTTTACAATCAATGACATCTTGAGCCATTTACAAAGGAACATACTGTCCAATAAATCAAAACCACAGAATAACTGATGCTTTTGGTGACCTAACTTGTTGACTGGCATCAAGAAGAACACAGCTCCAGTTAGCCACTGCTATCCGCTGTGCTACCCGCATGCTCCATTCTGCACCTACTTGGCAGACAGGAGGTGCCCCACAGCCAGAAGCTACTCACCACCCAGCTGCAGGGACCAGGCACGGGTACAGGTTAAGAGATGAGTAAGAAAGGGCAGCAGCAGAAGACAGACTCTGGGCTTTGAGATAGCACACTTCAGCCTGCCCAGGGGCTGGAAAGTTGGATTCTGTGCAGGTCTGTTCCAAAGGACAAAGAGGCCCTGAGAAGCTGGTCAACCCAAAGAACAACCTCTTCAAAGCACCACCAACTGACCTACCCCAAGGTGCAAGAAAACAAGAAACCACGGCATGAATTCACAGACTGCACAGGAATTAGCAACAGTGCTCAAGCACAAAACAGAAGCCCTGGAGGTGACCTAGAAGGAGGAAACACAGCACCACTGTCTTACTTGCAAAAATGGAATTAATAAGGCCACAGCTTGGGTCAATTTGAAAATGGCAAATGCCACAGCTGGCAACACAAAGGGCTTCCTCAGGCATGTGAGCCACCAAGGAGACTAGAGGAAACACATACCTGCAGAAGCCCAGTGGTGAAGGACACAAAGGCAGAGGTGGGCACTCAGAGTCTTCCTTGCCTCAGTCATCACAGACCAGCTCTGCTCTCTCACCTCCACACCTAGTGGAGAGCTTCAGGCACGCAGGTTAAAGCCACAGCAAAGGAGAATTCTGACATGTACTTACTGCCAAGGATACACCTGAGGATGCTGACACAGCTGGCTGATGTCACATCTGAAAGGCTATCCCATTCACATCGACTACATCCTCAATGACTAGAAACTAGTTCCTTGCCCATCTTCAGAAAGGAGAACAAAGAATCACCAGCAAGCTACAGGCCAGTGAGATGCTCCTCAGTCCCCAGCCTCCTGGCAAGCCAGTTCCAGGCACACAAAGGATAAGGAGGCAATGGGAAACAGCCAGAACAGGCTTACAAAACACAAACCCTGTGCCTCCCCTACATTTTTTCTGTCTGTGATGACAGGCCTGATGCTGTGAATGGGAAGAGAACAGTGAATGTTGCTTATCTTAACTTCAGAATAAGGCTTTCAAAGCAGTGTTCCGAGAAATAGCCACATCATGGAAATACAGGCTGGATGGATGGCCTACAAAGCAGAGGAAAACCTTGCTGGACTAACAACCAGTGATTCGGTCAAAATGAGAATCAGGTTTTCCTCAGTGTCAATAATAGGACAAATACAGTTTAATTCCTATGTCAGTGACATGATTAAAGAGATGATATAAGCCCTCATTAGGCTTGTAAACAGAAGGCAGTCCATGGACTGGAGGGCAGAGCTATTCCTCATAAGGGACTCAAGGTGGAGAAATGGACCAAGAAGAACCTCATGAAGTTCAAAGGCAAAGACCTGCAACTAGGATCAGAATAACCCCATGCATTAGTTTAAACTGGGGAAAAATAACCTAGTCAGAAGCTTTCCAGAAGACAACTTCTAGTCCTGATAGCCTACCAAACATGACTTTGTAACTCCCTCATCCAGCGACACAGATTAAGCATACAAAGGGCACCATGAACAAGCCCATGAATATCAGGTTGAGGCAAATACTATTCTCCTCTGTTCAGGACTTAAAAAACTGTATCTGCAACAGTGTTCATTTGTGGGTCCCCATTACAATAGAAATGTTGACTAACCGAAGAGAATTCAGAGAAGGATCACATAGATTGTCAGGTCTGGATACTAAGTGGGAGTATGGGTTTTGTTTAGCCTAGAGAACAGAAGGCACAGAATATGTGTGTGCCAGCATTTGTGCATGCCAGCATTTGTGCACATGAAACATCACTGCAGTCTTCAACTGCAGAAAAGATGAGGTTGAAGGGGGCAGGAGAAATTGACAAGGGTCACAAGCATCAACAAGCGGCATTCCAATTGGACATGAAGTACAGCATTGAACTACTGTTTATCATAATACATCAGATGATGTAGGTCAGGATTTAAGTCCTACATGGTTTGAATGAAGCACCAGACAACTTTCTCTCAGTCCTCAGTCTTAACATAACTGCAGGGCGAGGGGTGAGGTGGAGGGTATGAAGGAAAGGAATAAGATGAAAAGGCTCATGATCAAGTTAAAGATGGAGAGATAACTTACCAATTACTGCCACAAGCAAAACAGACTTGACCTGGGGAAAATTAATTTATTACCAATTAAAATAGGTTTGGATAGTGAGAAACAAAGACAAGAACTAAAATACCATCCCCAACTCCCCCTTCTTCCCAGGTCCAACTTCACTCCTTCCTTCCTGACTCCTCTACCTCCTCCCTGAGTGGCACAGGTGGAAGGGGAATGGGGGGCTGTTGTCAGGCCACAACAGCTCCTCTCTGCTGCTCCTTCCTCCTGACACCTTTCCCCTTATCCAGTGTGGGGTCTTCCTATGGGCTGCAGTCTTTCAGGATAAACCTACTCCATTGTGGGCTCTCTGCAGGCTGCAGTGTGGATACACTTATAAAAGTATCTTATATATTCATGAAAAAATCTTGTTTAAATTTTAGTTTCTTCATGGCAAATAAGCTAATGGTGCAGGTAGACCTACTGTACTGTCAGGAAACTTGTGACTGTAGGTTTGTTTTCCTTGAATGAGATGTAGAAATCTGAAGTGCATTTTTCTGTATTTAGGCTGTCTGTGGAAGTTCAAAATAAGATGATGGCACTGATGACTGACTCCATATTCAATACACTTGCATCAGTGGAACATAACATGAAAGGAATTGTCTATGACAAATTCTTTGTTCCAAAATCTGTAATAAATACCTGCTAGAATACCAATGAAAAGTTCAGAAAAAAAAATTGTTATCTGCAAATGGGATATGAATATTTTCTCTGTGGCTCAATGGAATGTAAGATCATAACGAATCTTCCCTAAATACACTGATTTATGCAACAGCACAATGCACCCACAGGAAGAGCATACTATTGAGTCCACTAAATGAGAACACTTTTCCTATTTATCAAATCTGAAAACATGGATTCAGAATAGTTATTGTACACACAAAGCAGCAGTGATACAAAGTTAACAAAGGAAGTAAACAGGCAGAGAATTTGTTTTGACACCCAATACTGATGTCAATGACATATCAGAAAAGGCCCTACCTCTCAGACACTACTGAACTTTGCAGAGTCTGGGTGAAGTTTCTGTCTCAGTACCTGCTTCACTTAACTCCGGTAAGATCATTTATACATATATATATATTTACACACATGCTTATGTACTTTGAATAAGTCTAGACAGCATGTTCTCTGACATGAAAACCCTAGATAAAGCTCAGTTAAAAAGATACAGAAATCTCTCTGAAATTAATATCACTTACAACAAATTCAAACTAGCTTTTTACAGACAACCAAGTCATAAAAACAAACAAACAAAGATATAACAATTAAAATAATTGTTGTAACAACTAACTAGTATTGCTTTACCGTGTAGTGTATTATTTAGAAACAGGATTGAATCAGACTTCAGTGGTGTATTTAGTCAGAGTCATGAAGTACTGTCAGCAGTAATGCAATGGAAAATTTATATATGACCTTGTGCTTGTAGGTTTTTGGGGTTGTTTTTCCAAACAATTTTGGTCCACAGCATCCTCATCCTCAAAACAAAACAGGAATAGTAGGAAATGTATGAGTAAGTTCTTTCATATTTGGAAGAAGTCTACCTATAACAGGTCTGACTTTTGATTCAGCTAAGATAAAAGTTAGATTATAAAGGAGAAAATAATTTTAAAATGGAAAGTCAGGTGCATTCATCAATATTTCTTCAGCATTAAGGGATCAAATTATTCAGAAGCAGACTCTAAATCCATGACTAGCACTTAAAAATATGTTTTTATATAATCTTCTACATAAATGTGGTAAGATCATCCTATTTATGACAACAAGTAGTTAATAGCCTAATAAAAGCAAGCAAGCAAGCAAACAAAAAAGAGCTAGAACAAATAACTAACAAAATACAAGTAACTAAAAAACAACAACTGTCAGTTACAGTCTTGGGAGATATTCTGGTGTTTCACTTTGACATTGTGCTGAGACATCAGCTTCTCCACTGTAACAAGATGGTTGTTGGGTGGTTATATGTATAGCTTGTTTTAAGCCTCATCATCTTCTCTACAGACAAAATACTTAAGTCCACAATATCCTTCTAGAAGTACTGGAAAACCAGTCAATGCTTTTGAAGTTGCTTTTTTTTCTGTTTGCTATTTTAAACCTTAGGTCAATTTGGCGTAACAACCTCATTAGCCTAGTCCAAAGGTATCATACTGATGTCTCAAATTTTAAAGGTGGGAATCACTCAACTTCAGAAAGCAATTCAGGTTCAGGAATCACTGTTAAGGAGTTTCTCTTTGTCTCCCTCTCCTTCTGCATTAGCTGATCAAGAAATAAGGTATGAATTAGAAGTGGCAGAGCATTCTGATCTCAGGGCAGTGTACTGGGTCTGGCCGGGACACAGTTAGTTTCCTTCATAGCAGCCTATGTGCTGTTGTGTTTTGTATTTGTGACAAAGCCAGCACTGATAACACACCAGTGTTTTGGCTACTGCTGCGCATGCACTGCTCAGTGTCAAGGGTTATTTCCCTTCAAATTACTGTCATCTCTTTTCTCTTTTTGTAAGAATACTGCACTCATTCAAATCCACAGCAGTCTTGCTAAGCTTAAAAAAAAATAATCCATGCAAAATTGAATTTCTGGAGTGCTACAACACAGACATGTTTTTATTTCTCTAGAAAACTTCAAAAACCAACAAACAGTGTGAGTGATGGCAAGCTAAAAGGAAAATTCCGAGTCAGGCCTTGAGGAGTATGAATGAAGTTTTCATTATTCTAACTTGTCAGTATCTCACAGGTTCTTGCATAGTCCAAACTGGCCATATACCAAAGCCTTTCAAAAGGTATGGTTTTACCACAATTGTGAGTAAAGGCTCTAAAAGTTATTTTTCCTCTGTATGTTGACTGAAGAATGTATGTGCTCTATTAAGTAATAAGACACTGCACGTTTTCTTGCTCTCTCATTTGTGTCCATGTAAATAATGCTTTTTTTATTCATACTTTCATTGAATCCATCTATAAACATTGTTTTCTTAATGCTAACCCCCCCCACACTAGAGCTTAATAGTTGTTCCACCAGTTTTACAGATTTCACTAGCACTTTGAAACTTGTGATCTTAATAAAAAAATGACAGTAACATACTTTGATTAGATGAAGATTTCTATACCCTTATTATTTCCACTTTATTTTACCCATATCTATGCCGATGAAAGGTAACATACTAAATGAAAGATAAAGAGTCTCTCCCTCCTTTCCAGTTATTGATCAAGTAGTTATGACTGAATTATTGCTGGCATTTTATTTAGAAATTTGAATAATTTGAATAGCTCTGTACATCCTCCCTACTCCATCCTTCAAAAGAAGTTAGCAAATCCCTACTTCTCAGCCCTCCCTCACTGAAAGTAGGTTTACTCAATAAACTATTAAAAAGTGAGAAAGACTACTTAGAACAAAAATCAAAATCCGTGTTTTTAATATAATAATCTGTGTTCCCTTTTACATAAAAAAAAAAAAAGCTTCATTGTCATATTCTAAAAAAACCCCAAACACACACACACAAAATCCCAACCACATTTGATGGTACTATTGTTTGCTTTTGCTCCCACAGGGTCAAATTCTAATCCCCTTTGTTAGAGAAGAGCTATTTTACTTAATTTGAAAGCTCCACTGGCGTCAGTGGAAGTACTAATGGAGCTCATTGAAAATACCAAAATCTAGGTCTTAAATCTGCAAAAGGAAAATAAAGTGTGCAGGAGTCTGTGAAACTGACGGGGGACACTCAAGGGACAAACATAGAACAACACAGACTACCTGTCTGCTACCTATATCTTCCTAAAGCACAAACTTGCAATGAAAAATTATAGGAGACTTCAGGTAAAGTGACAGTCTAAGATGTGGCTTCTCTAGGCACAAAGATGTGATTTTAACCTTCAAGAGCATTATAATTTAGTCCAGAATTAAGAAGATGTGTTTTGTCATCCAGCTCACAAGAGAGTACATTTGAATGCACCCACCATAGCAAGAAGTATAAAAACCCCCACAGAATAAGAACATTAAGATAATTTCACTACAGGAGTTTTGAAAAACTGATAATGCATCACATGCCGTGATACAGCTTTCTGACTTTTGTGGGAAAATGATTGCTCTTTTAAGAATGGGTAGTTCCTTTTCACTAATCACATCCTGCAGTTATTCTCTGTACAATATGCAAGCCAGAACTGTAAAAAGCTTTTCACACCTTTTGCTTCTGCAGCTTTTTGGAATGTATGCTGTACTATCTACGGCAACCAGCTGTGTTCACATTGGATATCCTCAGTTAAGCAGGATCAGATTTTGGCAGTGCTATTATTAGCTGTAAGTATTTGTTTATTTCCTCAGTGCCAATTATGCTCTGTTGGGACTGTCAATGACACACAGAGATTCATGAGGTAGATTTAATAAACAAGCTTATATCAGTGACAAATATTCCATCAAGATGTGAGAAAGCACTGTATTTAAGATTATATTATTTTTCAAAATGTTACAGTTAACTTCTGGACAAGATAAATCTTAGTTTTTAGACATCTGAGGCTCCAACTGACTTTCAGTTTAGCTGTAGATGTGGAATAATTATTAAAGATCAGTCCCGAAGTTTCACCAAACAGTTCCTCAATTTAAATCAAAAGTATTCCTGCTTCTTGTCCAGCATGATTAAGTCTTTCAGCTTACTGACTCAGAACCTGACAGAAAAATACTTTTTCCTTTTGTATCTATGAGACTGAAGTGATAGCTACAAGATTAGGAATTTTGCCTTCACAAAGCTCAGCCACATAAACCACTAGACCTAAAGTTGAAGCTAGCCAAGAAACGAGCACAGAAGTCCACCATTCTATAATATACTGGAATAAGCCTGGTTATCTGAATAGGAATAAGAAGAGGTGATTCAGACAAATAACTGGAAAACTGGTAATAGCAGCAAGTATTAAAATCAACCTCAAAGACTTGCAATCTTCACTTCAGAGAAGAGAAGTGCTAAGACAGTACTGAAAAAGCCACCCTTTGTCGTCAGATAATTCCATATCAGGAAACCTGTGGGGAAAAAAAAGACTGATTGATCTTGAAGCTGATTGAGTGCTTAAATAGTACTGAAACTTGTCTTTTTACCATAAACCCATAGCTTGCTCAACAGGACAGGATGCTCACTGTGCTAAATACAGTTGGTAAAGGACATTTTAATTGTCAAATATTAAAGATTTGTCAAGCATTTTACGACTGTATTCAACACCTTCTCTGGCCACAGACTCAAGTTAGAAAACTTCATCTATCATTCTCACTGCAGTATAGACCTTGATCACATCAATCAGAATGACAATTCTGAACCAATACAACAAAATAGTATTAGATGACTAATTATTATTAATAATTTGTGTCATTTATTTGGAAAAACAACAACAAAAACAAAAACCCCAAAACCAACTTAAGCCTGAACAAACACTATATGCCATGAACCATGGCAGCACCATGGTTCTCCAGTTGGAGTAATCTGTCCTGCTGAGCTTCTTAAACTCCATTAAAAAGTATTGAAGTTAATAAGAATCTACTAAGGAAAAAAAACCCAAACAAACAAAAAACAAGCCAAACAATGTTCTCTGAGATCAAAAAATAAGTGGTCAGTAATGAAAGGAACTATATGGAACTCAAATGTTCCAATGCTACATCTAAATCTGCATCACATTTTCCCTTCAATTTAAAGAAAAAAAAAAATGCTTCAAAAAAGAGCTCATACTGTCACTCTGCATAAAAAAGTCAAAACATTTTTTTTCTTACTTTGTTTACATTTATATACTTACAGGAAAAGGAAAGCTCTCAAAAAATTCTATTTTGAGGAGATTATCTGTTTCATAAAATATCATCTGCACTGGATATTTATTCAATCCTTTTATAAGAAGAGATTTGGCAGCTGAATATTATAAATGACAGACTTCTTCCACACCATCTGTTATCTGTAGGAAATCAGAAAGCGTTTCTGCATTGCTTTTTGTGCAGGACTGTGGGCACAGTTCAGAACACTTCAAAAAAAGTATTTGCTATTTGTTTGAGGACAAATAGTGGCAGTGGCCATTCAGTTCTGGGGCTTCAATGCCTTGTTCTTCAGAGTTCCTGTTTAACAGTACACTAGCTCACAGTAAGCCAGAAACTTTAAAGGTTACAGAATAGGGAAATAAACCCCTGTTTTCTCCTTCTAATCTACTTACTGTTGATACAACACATTTGTCTTTCATGTAAGCTTCATTCACTCAGAAAGAAAACTAAGCGTAAGTGAGGTATTGCTTTAACTTCAGTTGGACACATTGAACAGTTTCTTCAGCTGTTAACTTCTGTTGTCATCCATTCATTAGCATGAACATTCACTGAAACAGAAGTTTTACTCCGCAGTATGAGTACCCTCCCTGGACTGCAGTTCACCCGACGTAGACTTTGAGTGAAGATATAACTAAAACTATAAAAACAGAAAAATTGCAAAAAGTTAGGTTAATGTTATATTGTTTTTTTAAACATCTGAAGATAACGCACCTACTTGCTCAGTTTCATACACCAGGAATTTAAACATCTGTTTTTTTTTCACTAACCACGAACAGGTTTGAGGTGTAGAAATGGTTTGGAAGCAGATTTACCATTCCACGTGTGTCCTTGCCATGGGACAAAATCACTATGCATCCAGAAGTTCTCTAGGACTTGAAAGAAGCTAGAATATGAGACTGATTCTGTTATCACGTCAGGTTGAGCACATAATCTTTCCTGAAGCAAAATCTGTAACAAAGTGAGGAAATAAAAAATTTCAAAATCACTGACCTTACACATGACCCACCTGGCCAAATTGATCTGGAAGATAAAGTTTTACACTGATAAATTACCTTTTCTAAATTGACTGAAATCACTGAGAGTTTTCTAGAAGCATGAGAAATAAGAAAGCATCAGTAGAAAAAAAGAGAACCGATGAAAGCTTCCTGTCTTTTTTGTACACATTATAACTGAAGTGAAGCCCTTCTACAGTGGATAGAGTTGTATCACTATCACTGAAAATAAGCCCATATCAGGAGGTTTACTGTCATTCAACACACATATATTCTTTATCTATTAAATTCACCTATGTTTAACCAACTGTGGCAATCTGTACATTTTGTTGTTTACTCCCTCCTGTATTTCCAGTTACTTTTTACTACTACTAATTGCCAATACTGTCTGTTTTATGAGTGTAAATGTTGTAGCAATAATGTCAATTTGTGCAGCTAAACATATATTCCCCCCCCCCCCCCCATTAGGCATGTGCTTGCATGCAAGCAGCCACAGATCAACATGAACTGGAAACACACAGAACTCAAAAACGAATGGTACAGATGCTTAAACATGCTTTTCCTCTACAGATCAGGGTGGATGTTGCTAGTCATCTCTTTCTCTCTCTCTCTGGCCTTAGAAACTAAATTTACCCAGTAACTAGCCCCAGATCCTCCGGTCTTCCCACTTGCTAGTACACATACATGCAGCACTGTGGTTCCCTAGGGAAACATTCACACTCTTTTCAGTTACTGACACTTAGGTCTCAATACACATACACAAACAACAGACAGGACTCTCACTGAGGAAAACAGGAATAGAATTTAACATGCAGATATGACAGACTCTGGTGATCAGATGCAGTGCTTAGCCAGACAAACTTATGAACCTGAAGCCTGTTTACACTGAACTCCTTTCTCCTCCCTGCTCTGCCTCTTCTTTTCTCTCCCTTTTCTCATGCTTGTTCCCTCAGTTCACCCTGATTCCTCCCTTTCTCCTTCTCTAAACATCTCATATTAAGTCTCTTACAGTCCTACAATCCCCTTAAAACATTCTACAATATTTATTATACAAACACAAAATGGCTTTCTTTCTGCAACCCATCATCAGTCCCATATTCCTTTAGGCATTTAAACACCCTTCAGTCTTGAAGGTATTCTGGAATCAACTCCCCTCCCTCTCCCTATGACCCAACTTAGTGGATTTCACACCCAGGACAATAGGCCAGCTCTCCTCTGAAAACCCTACAAGAAGCAGAGTAGGGTTGCTCTGCTTGCACTCATTAATACACAGCATTCCTCCACTTATTGTATATTTGTATTTATGGTGATTAGCCTTTAATCATATTACCTATTAATTATTAGCTTTTATCCTTATAGAAATCAAGTTGAATCAACTGTGCTCTCTTTTCTAAGACTGACAGCAAATTGTTTTACATTTCCTTCTCTTTTCCCCTTCCCCACAATCATATCTCATTGATTCTTAACACTGATGGTCCCATGTGATTTGTAATTAGACAATGTTGTTTGCTATTAAACCTCTTCTAAAGCTAAGTGATTTTTATTCTGCAAGTCAAAGACCATAGGCTGTTTTTATACCTCCTGGTCCTTCTAAGTGAGACTTTGAAGGCCTAATGCCAGCTGGATCAATCCCTAGAGCTTGACAATAATGTCATGAGAAACTTAGCATGAACTCCCAAACCAGACAAACTTCCTTCAATTATGAGTTGTTTAGAAGCTGCAAAATGAAACTCATTTCACAGAAATTCACAGAACTTTCAACAACACTACACTGAACAGAAGTAGACTTTCCAATCTGCAGTTTTAGAGACAAGTTCATTCTTTGAAAGCAATGCAAATACAATCAAAAAATTCTGCAGTACTTGTATAAAACAAGTATGTGAATGATAGCTTAAAAATTTAACTAAATAGACCCATGTTTTCTCATGAAAAGAAATGTAGAGGTTCCTTTTTCATGTTTGTTTCTCCTGCAACTTGAAAGGCATCTGGATACTATAAGTTGGCAGCAGATTCTTTCAGAAATAACAGAAAGTCTTATGAAGACTTAAAAAACAGGAATTACAATTATGAGAGGCTGACTCATGCTACAGAGATGTCTGTAACTAAGGTTGCTGTTGAGGATCTAACACACAAAAAAAAAAACCCCAAGCCAAACCAAAACAAACCACAAACATTGCTTCAAGAGGGATTTTCTTTTAACAACACTATTGTACCCTCATATGGATTCTGTTCTATAAATGCTATCAGGTTTTGTCTGTCTAATGCCTTAGAAATGCATAATACTTTTCATATGAGATTTCATATTCTGCAGCAGTATGTCTGCTTTCTTTTCATTGCCCAGTTCCTTATTTTTGTGCACACGCTTCAATTATTTCTCTGGCCTTGAGTAGTTTGCAAACTGAACTAAGGACTGCCCTTTTATTATCTGTATATGAAGCCAAGATTACAATAGAACTGGACTTCATTTTGACCAAATAGGTTTCACTCTATTATGCTGTACGAATGAGGAAATGCTTTATTCTCTCTGTATCCAAGCTCTCATACTCATTCAGTCTCACAGCTGTTCCTGCTCATGTTCCTAAGACGGTCACTTCTCATTAACAATTTCAATTGGGTTTCCTCAGTGATTCTTCAGTTCTGTTATTTAGAAACAAATAAACAAAGCCCCAAACACACACACAAGTACTATAACACGAGGATTCAAGCCCTCTTCCTCCTTTGCCTCAAGCTAAAGAAAAAAGATGAGGAGGCACACGAAGACAGACAAAATCTTGGATACAGTTTTAGAAATATTCTTAGTTTAGTTTTCTCCATCAGAAGGAAGAAAGAATATCTACTTTAATATAGAAGAAGATTAACTGCCCTTCGGAGACATATTTTGAACTTTGCTTTCGTAATTCAATATAGTCTCGTATTGATGTTTATGTAAGTTCCATTACAATTAATCATTCAGATATCAGCATGATTGAGAGCACCACAACATGTGTCTGCATTCAGTATAAATTGAAAATTCCTGCATTTTTTGTCTGCTTAGAGCATTAAGAAAAATTATACATCTGTATCAGATAATTTATCTTAACCCTTCCTAACATAATTCCTGAAAAAACATTCTGTTTTCTAGCACTCAAGCTGAAAAGTTTTCCTCACACTCTTCAGAAATGCAAAGACTTCCCAGTAGACCTAACTGAGATTTTTACCCTATCAGTTGTGATTGGCATAGTGGGGTCTAATGCTTTCTCCTCTGTCTGCTTCCCTGCTGGTTGTTCCAATTAGCCATCCTGTCTCCAGCTATAACATGTCCAGACAATTTAGCCTTTCACTAAGTCACATCGCATCACATGCCTCCCTGGCATAACCACAGTCTTCAACAATAAAATACAAGTTTCAGTATAAACCTTTACTCTGTAATATGATGACTGCAATGCTTTTCAGCTTTCCAGACAGAGTGCCAGCTAGATAACATTTGCCAGAAAATAAGACAGTTCTCTCCTTCCTAGTTCACACTCCTGCAGCCATTCTTGGTTCCTGGATCTCCACTCTCTATATTAAGACCTGAGTTCTACTCCTCATTCAATTAAAAAAAACAAAACCAACCAACCAACCAAACAAACAAAAACCCAAAAAAACCCACACCAACACCAAAAAATCCAAAGAACCAGAATAAGCTAACAGAAACCTGTATTTCAAAAACTGAAGCCAATTTTTAAAATGCAAGTAGCTATTCTACTTTAATCTTTGATTTTCACAAAGTTTATAACACCCTAAGAAACACATTTAGATCTCAAGCCGTCCTAAACTCACCTCTCAAAGCTTAAGATTAAAGAGTAGACCTTGTAGGAAGAACTGAATTTTCAAATTTGGTAGTATATTAAACTCAAATGGTAAAACCTTAGCTCCCAATTGGTACATGTATTAGATTATCTGATGACTTCAATGGATCCAGGATTCTGTGCAGAACACTTCAACATTCACAAAATACAGATCAGCAAATACCACAATACATAAATCCTTTTTACACGTGTGTGGGCATAAGGTGTCATATCTTAAGAGAACTGCTGATGTCTTCAGAATTCCTATGTTTTGACTGCCATTCTTCCCCTATAATGGGGAAAACATAGTCAATAATTACTATAATTTTCAGTAAGTGTGACACTGACCAGTCAAATCATTAACAATGAATTTCAAATCACAGGCTAAGAGATATTATAATGAAAATGTTAAAAAAAAAAAAAAAAAAAAAAAAAAAAGGTAGAAAGGTATCATTCTGGGGAAAAAAGTCCAAACCCCTATTTCTTAAATCTACCTCTTACAAGCTATATTATCTAACTTACATATTCATACACTTTACAACACATTAAGTGCCTTTCACCACTGAATAATTAATTCACTCATATATCTCATATATCCAAATAATTTCTATTTGTAGCATTATGATTATGTGATCTTAGACATATTTTATTAAAATTCCATAGGTGCACAATAACTTCATATCAAAATAACCAAACCTCACAAATGATGTATCAAAACTTTCTCATTACAGAGAAGCAAGATACCATTATGAGCTTCTGGAAACATTCCAATCTAATAAATTACCATATAAAGGCATTTTTTACTTGAGCAAGGCACATTTTTTCCTCACTTCCTGGATACCTGGAAATTATTTCCATCCATGGAGCACAGAAGCCTACTTGCTTCCAACTCTCACCATAATGATTACTTTGAAAAAAAAATTAATATTTTTTTTCTAAATATTTTGCTGTCACAGGACTGACATATAGCATCACAAGATGCATTCACAAGACTATCTTGTGAAATGTACAGTCCCACTAGCTATACTGTATGTAACTGACGTCTTGACAGTTATGACTTCTATAAACCGTGATATACAATCAAGTTTTAACTTTGCATACATAGTATGAAAGCTTCGCAAACGAGCAAAACTCAGGTGTTTTCCCAAAAAATTAAACAGTAGAATTACATATTAAATAATCTGTAATTTCTTAGGACAAAGAACAAGCTCCACAAACTACCTAGCCCATAAAAACAAACAGGTTTTAGTCATTAAAAACCTATTTGTTAAAGACCAGTTATTATATGCTCACTAATGGGTATCAGATCTGTTAGATTTCACTTTTGTGACTGACCGCAAGGATGACCTACAGCTTCTAGGACAGAGTTTGCAACAAATAGCAGTGCTCTAAATAAACAGGATCAACCTTGCCTTATTTCTGGGAAAAGCTAAGTCAACTATAAGGAAAAACATGACAGATATTAGAGGAAGCAGCTTGCTTGTCTGAAATAATCTAGAATTAAAAAAACAAACAAACTCCAAAAAACCCCACCAAACACAACAAAACCCCCACACAAAACCCAAAACCATTGCACACTATAAGAAAATGCTGATGACTTATTTTTCTGGTAGACAGAAATTCCTGGGAATCTCCTGAGCAGTAGACTCATGCCTCAACTCCTACAGCTAACAGGACTCACATGACAGTTACCTTTTCCACAAACATCAGTCCTGGCACTCACTTCCCATTTGCAAATCTGTGGATTTCAGGTTTCTTTTCATAGATATTTCTTTCTCACAGTATTTGTAAGTGAACAATGAGGAAGCCTGGCTGGTTCTTGTAGCATGATTGAAGAAATGATGTCACTTCCCTACGGGGTATCTGGTTCAGTTCACAGCTGAGTGTAAGAATATGAAAAGAAGTAGTTTTTTTTCAAAGCTTGTAGTGGAAATGTTGTGTAGCTTGAATATAAATCAGTGTTTGGAGACCACCAGAATGTTTTTGTAGAGCTGGTTAAATGAAGTAGTGGACATTTTCTGCTTAAAGACAGCAAGACAAATCCCAGTCCCAGATACAGAAGTACAAATTCAGAGTGTAGCATGGTTATCCCTCATTTTCCCTAACAAAAAAAAAAAAAAAACCAAAACCCAAACAGGCTAATAATAAGTGGAATTCTTGAAATAATTATTTTGATATCTTATTTTCTTATTTTTAATCAATTTCAAGAAACATCCCCATTCCTAAGTCATCTCACAAAAGCTTGAGCAAAATTCAGTGATTGCAGAATGAGGACAGAGTGCTTGAATATTCTCTTTCCAATTAAAAATTTAGTTTAAAAGACTTTCTACTTTCTTTCCTTTTATCTCCTTTTAGACCATCCACTTAGGATCAAGAACTAAAACTCTGAAGCTGTTTCCTAATTATAGGAAACCAAGTTTTTACTTCAGCTGATAAAGAACCAGACATTTTCCTAAACGCAGAGAATTCAAAGCCCCATAGGCAGAGAGGTTCAGTTCAGTTATTCTGCTTCCTAAACAGATTGAAAGGCCTCTTATTTAAAGCAAAATATTCAAATGCAGATGGCTAAGCAGCACCAGGTGTAAAATTCCTGTCCTTTATCTCACTAAGCTTCTACCAACATCAAACAGAAGTCTGGGCCAATATGAATCACAAAAAACTGGCCCTTAACATTCATTAGGCCTGAAACTCAGTTACCTTTTAATCCAAACTTCTAGGCCAAGCTGCACATGTCAGGAAATAAGCTACGCATTTCATACTGTTATGCAAGACGCAATAAGGTAAAAGATTCCAAGGAAGAACAGCCATTACATTTTAGGAACCTTGAATTGAAGCAACAATCTCTGAAATATCAAAGATGTAATTTTGTCTGCAAGACTGGCATATAAACAGTGTACATTAAGAAGCAACTCATTGTTCCACAAAAGTAACTTTGATAAAATTATTTCCAGAGAAGTCTCCAGTTACGTGAAAGGGGCCACTCAGTTCCTTAAAGGGAACAGTGGGAGAAAATAAAATTTCTATTTGCAGGAGGGGTAGCAAGAAGAAAATAGATTTTGTAAATGGGTTTATTTTCACTAAGATGAGTAAAATAATTGATTTAGCTTGGTTAGAATATGTACATATTTTAAAAATGGCCATTGTCACAACCACATAGGTATGAAAAATACTGTTCAGAGAGGCTGAGATCAAGGCTCCGAGGACTCACGTGAAGAGGACAGGGAGCTATGGGATAGTCTCAGTCAGAGGAGAAAGGCTATGACAGAAAAAGATATAATCTGTCAGTCAATACATGGCTTTGTAGCTGGCAAAGAGCTTTGGCTTCTACAAACACACAATAATATTCAAAGACCAGACTACTGGCAAGTAACAGATGTGATACCTGACAAAAATGAGGCAACAAATTAAAAAGGCAAGATAGGATAGTTTTCATTATTGGAGTTGAGAGTCAAATGGATACATGATTTTTAGGAAAAAGGGAAGAAAACTGTTTGTGTTCTACATAAAGAAACAAAACAAATATATGGAGTTCTCCTGTGGAATAATAGTCTGAAACAGGATCAGCAAGAAGTCAGAGAGAGATGTTGTTAGTGAACGGCTGTGGCAGCTATCCAAAAAACTAGATGGACAAAGCATTATTCAGACGGTTGGAAGATGTTCCAGTCATGTCATGGTTCTTGTAGAGGACATAATCATTCCAATACCTACTGAGAAAGCAATACTGCACAGCACAAGAAATCCAGAAAGTTTCAGAAGTGTGGTGGAAATATTTTTTTTTTCCCCAAGAAATTGTAGGTGTATTGGGTTTGCATGGCAAGGTTTTGGTAATGGGGGGGTGTAGCTTCTGTGAGAAGCTGCTAGAAGCCTTCCCTGTGTCTGACAGAGCCAATGCCAGTTGGCTCCAAGGTGGACCAGCTGCTGGCCAAGGCCAAACCAATCAGTGATGGTGGTAGCATCTTGGTGATAACATATTTAAGAAGGGAAAAAAAACTTGCTGGGAAACAGTAGCCAGGGAGAGAGAAGTGAGAGGATGTGAGAGAAAACAGCCCTGCAGACACCCAGGCAAGAGCAGAAGGAGGGGGAGGAGGTGCTCCAGGCGCTGGAGCAGAGATTCCCCTGCAGCCCATGGTGAAGACCATGGTGAGGCAGGCTGTCCCCCTGCAGCCCATGGAGGTCCACGGTGGAGCAGGTTGATGCCTAAAGGAGGCTGTAACCCTGTGGGATGGAGACCCGGAATTTCTGGCAGGGCTTGGACCCCACAGGGGGCCCACAGTGGAGCAGTCTGTCCTGAAGGACTGCACCCCATGGAAAGGATGGGCCCCTGCCCCCGTGGAGCAGGGCAGAGTGTGAGGAGTTCTCCCCCTGAGGAGAAAGGAGCAGCAGAGACAGCATGTGATGAACTGACCCCAACCCCCATTCCCCATCTCCCTGCACCACTTGGGGGGAGGAGGTAAAGAAAACAGCAAGTTAAGCCCTGGAAGAAGAAAGGGGTCGGGGGGAAGGTGGTTTAAGATCCAGGGGTTTTTATTCTATCCTTCTCTGATTTGACTGGTAATAAATTCAACTAATTTCACCAACTGGAGTCTGTTTTGCCCATGGTGGTAACTGACGAATTATCTCTCCCTGTCCTTATGTCAACCCACAAGCTTTTAGATACAGTTTTCTCTCCCCTATTCAGCTGAGGAGGAGAGTGATAGAGCAGCTTGGTGGGCACCTGGCATCCAGCCAAGGTCAACCCCTCACAATGGAACAGGCTCTACTACATACAAAGAACTGGTTAGGGATGTGACAGTCACTGACAGCTTATGCTGTGGTAACCTGTAGATGGAAGAATTTAAAATCTTGAAGAAATACAGGGAAGCAAACAGCAGGAGAAAGACCCCAGATTTCAGCATAACAGATTTCAGTCTATTCAGGGAATTCCTGGCAGGATTTCATAGACTATTCCCTAGACGACAGAGGATCTCATGAGGTCTGATTCATCTTCAAGGATAATTTCTCCTTGAAGCACAAAGATGATCAAAGAAACTGAGTCAAGTTTTGAATCAAATGATCTAAGTACAAGGAAATGAGCAGTCATAGCAGAAAGTGTCCAGGCTGGATAAAGAACTCTGACTAAGCATGAATGCAAGAAGAAAGGCTACAAGAAGTGGAGGCAGTGATATATTTATTACAAAGAGCTCTAGGAGCATTTGAAAGTTAAAACTGGAACGGTAAGTGAGGAGCCATGGGAATCCACCAGTGTACATTGCAGCAAAAAGAAAGACGAGAAAAGCTTTGGCTCAGTAGTCAGTAAACTAATAATGAAGGAAAGAAAGATGTATCTGTCCCATTCCTTTGCCTGAGGGTCTTCAGTGACAAGCTCTGCTACCAGATTTCTTAAGTCTGTGTGCCTGGTAGCAGAGTTTGAGAAGGAAAGGTGTGATCAGGAGAAGAAAAAAAAAAAAAAGTCAGGGACTACTCAAGTAAGGTGAATGTGTATAAATCCAAAGCAGCTAACCAAAGATCCAGTGGTGCAAAGTAACACCTGAAGTCATCAAGAGGCTGTTTCACCAGCTTGGAAAGGGTGCAGTGATCAGGAGCAGCTCTCAGAACTAGACAAAGCAACTAGGAAAAGGCTAATCTTATTTCCCAAAAAGGGCATGGAGAAGAACATAGGAAACTACAGTCAGTTAGCCACACCTCCATCCCTAAGAAGATCACAGAAGGCCTCAGCAAAGCCATTTCTAGGCACATGAAGGATATGGCAGCAGCCAGCACAGATTTACCAAGCACAAATCCTGTATCTGACTAACCTTACCACTTTTTGTTATAAGATGACCAACTGTGCATAAAGGGAAAGCAGTTAGTTAGTTTGTATTTCTTACTTTGACTTTAAAAAATTATTTTGAAATTGTCTCTTACAGTTTCCTTGTAGCCAAACTGAGGAGATATGGATTGGAGAGGCAGACTACAAGGTGGAGGTAAAACTGAGATCATCAGTGGTAGTCAACATTTCAATGTCTGTCTAGCAGTCAGTTACGAGTGGTGTTCTTCAAGCTTCAAATTTTGCCCTAACAAAGGACCAGTGCTCTTCATCAACACCATCTACAAGCCAGATGACAGGATGAATTACCTCATTACACCCTCATAGAGTTCCCAGGTGGCACCAAAATGGGGAGAGCAACTGGTATGCTGGAGGGCAAACTGCAATTCACAGGAAACTCACACTGGAAAAATGGGTGAACAAAAACTTCATGAACAAAGGCAAAGTCCCCTGCCCAGTAACAGTTTATCCCTATGCATCAGTATAAAACAGCTAGCCAGCAACTCTTCAGAAACAAACAGGTTTACAGCCAAATGCAACTGAAGCTCATCCTACCAAGCAGTGAACACTAACCATGTAAAGGGCAGCAAGAGCACAGATACGAATTTCCTCTGTTCAGTGCTTATGAAGCTGTATTTTAAAAAAGTGTTCAGTTCTGTGCCCAAATTACAAAGGAAGTATCGACTAATTGGAAAGAATCCAGAGAAGGGCAAAGATAGTCAAGGGATTCAACTAACTTAATGGAAAGTTACAGAGTTCTTCTTAACACCCCTGCTTAACTAACTACACAATAAAGTAATGTTTAAAGGCAGAGCCAAGAGCATGTAAAATCATTGAGGCTTTGTCTAGAAAAAATAAATATGTGTAGGAGATAGGTGGGTTTGCTTGTTGTTTTTCTTTTTTCCAAAACCTCCTTCAGCAAATCACAGACTATTAGATGCAAAATCTTACACACCTGTTTGTCATAAAAATAGGTGCCAGTTATCAGCTTGATTTTATTTTCACCTGTTTCTATGGTCATTTTAACAGTCCTGAAGTTTGCCCAAAACACGGAGGAGGAGAATTTTTTTTTTTTTTCCTAGAAATCACACCTATCTATACAGTTAATGAATTTGGTCCATTTTTAAATTCTACTTCAGCAATTGTGTCAGGAATCCCCACTTAATGGAGAAGTTTGCAAAAGCAGGGGGCACCTCAGAAGAAAACAATTCTGGTTTTACTTCTAATGAATATTGTAAATTCTTGGTATAGCATTAATTTTTTTCCAGTATTGTATAGTCCTGAATTCTTTTATATAGAGTTGCATGTATGTTACCAAATGAAAAGCATTCAGAAAACATGGGCCACTTCCTTTGAATAAATTTAATTACATTACTGTTTGAGTTTCTTCACAATCTAAGTACATTTTGGAATAGTATGGACGCATCAAGTTATACTCTAATAATGTCTACATCTCACACCTCAATCAAATACATAGCAACAATAGCACTCATAATCTTTAGTCTATATGGAGTTTTACTTGACAATAAAATCTCTTGTTTTGCATATCTTTAATGAGCAAATGCAAGGCAGCCTTAATCATGCATGTTTAGAAACCTAAACTTCATTCTCCTATCTCTTTCACTCAACGCCTCACAATGTAAGGAACTTTTCTTCAGAAAAAAATACCTAAATTGACAAATCAATAGTCTCACATTTTGGTGATCAGTACAAATTTTTCCCATCATAGTGGACATACCAGTAGAGTGATTGCCACTAGTGATCTTAGAGAACAATAGGAAAAAAAAAGAAAAGCAAATTGGAAGAAAACCAACAAGTTTCAGATATACATAATCCACCTCCAAATTTTACTAAATTCCACCTATTTCTAGTGGACCTTTTTAGCTTAAAATATGCATTTCAAAGTATCAAGAGGTGATTAGAATGTTAAATTAATACATCAATAAGAAAAAAAAAAAGAGTATTTTTTTCTAACATAACCAACTTTTCTTCCCAGTTTTATTGAAAATGTACATGGGGGAAAACCAGCACAATACCGTGATCTGCCTTCAGATAACATAGTTCCAGTACATATAGAACTGAATTAATCTATATTAGCACAAAGTAATTTAAAACAGATAAAATAGCCTCTCAAACGGAATAGAATCAAAATAAGTAGTTCCATAATTATGCTCCCTAATCTCAAATTTATCCTTGAGAAAAAGTCCCTCAAATTCCTGATTTCAAACTCAAATACCATTTTCTTGTTTAAATTTCCCAATATTGTTTTAGTTTGCCATAATCTACATCAGTTATTACAACAGCAGAATCAGGACAGGTGTCTAACAGCAATCAAAATGCTAGTGTGTATATACAAACCATTCATACATTGGAGCTTGTCTTAAACACTGTTTCTCCCCCAAAGATAAATATCAGGGTAACATTAGCTATTGCTATCAAACCTATTTACCATTAGGATCCATATTCTATTTGCTCAGTACTTTCAGATGTGTTCTACAGCTTTGCTCATTTTTGAAGGCTAGTGAATTTGTAAGCGATACTCTTCAAAAACTGTTGCTCAATTTCTATCCTTATTTAAAGTATCAAATTACAGGTATTACTAAGTCTCCACAATCGAGCTGAGCATGCATAATTTTTCATAGCATTCTGAAAGAGAAATTACCTGGTCTTCTTACACACATGATTTTCAGCATTTTACTTTTTCAGGTTTTTCATTCCACTTCAGCTTCTTTCACTTCCACAGCCTCTTCTATAAGCCAGTCTCCTTGCTTTAAGTTCAATGTCACCACCAGCTTTAAAAACAAAACAATAATTTTTAAATTAAAACAAATTAATCTCAGCCCAAATCAACAAACTTAATCCTTGACACACCTCTCTCCTTCACAGGCTGGCCAGAGGGGTTGTTGAGTCTCCTTCTTTGGAGATATTCAAAGCCCACCTGGATGATATCCTGTGCAACCTGCTCTAGGTGAACCTGCAGGGGGGTTGGACTAGATGATCTCCTGAGGTCCCTTCCAACCCTTGTCATTCTGTAATTCTGTTTTCTATAAGATACTAAAGATTTTTTTGTTTTTTAATTGGAAACATATACTGACATATAAGTTACCTTTTTCTTCCCCCCACAATCTGAATATTCTGCCAACTCTCAAGGTTGATCAATACAAAAGGAGACTTGAAAATTTAGGCCCTGACTGTAGACAAAAGAAAGAGGTGTCCAAAAAAAAAAAGGAAACTGAATGCATCTCAAAAGAGGTAACATTTTCCTACATGGAAAAGAAAGAGAGCCTGAATGTGTTTGCAATCTGTGCACTGAATGGAAAGAACTCTGCCAGAAAAACCCTCACCTCTGATCTTATTTGCTTTCTTAGAGTAGAAGGAATGGAGTAGAGGAGATTGCTGTACTTACAACCAAAAGAAGAAAACATTTTTCATCTTTATAAAGATACTTAAAATTATGTAGACAATCAGCAGTACTCACTTCTCTGAAGGACAGACTGTCAGGGAACAAACTATTGTTCACAATACTGGAAGAAAAGAGAAATGGTATCATTTTAAATAGTGGTTTCTGTCATGTTACATTGTTTTCAAGGAGAGTCTCATTGTGGCTAATTATCCTGAAGAATTTAGCACTGACCCTATAGATTTTCAAGCTTAGGGGATCTAGATCAAGTTCTACCATGTATTTGAGAGCACAGTTTTTCAGTTTTAACACCAGCGTAATTACAACGACTGTAGTTTTCTTATTTTACATCAGTGGCAGGGTGCGAAGGGAGGGGAATCACACTGGGGACAGTATGGTTCAGCAGCAAGAGGGCTTAAAGGCAATCCATCCATTGTGAGTGCTTTCTCAGGCAATGAAAGGATTAGAAAAAAAGTGCTCTGACCAGTAAGAGTCAGATTAGTTAATAGTTTTCATTGTAACAGCAGAATATGATTTCATTGTTTTCCAGTTCAGAAAGAAACATTTATGCCTGAAAAGAGGCAGTGCAGAGGTGCAAAAATATCTTTGAAGTTCATTTGAAAAAGATTAAATCTACTTCAAACCCTTACTTATACACATAGCTGTCATGCAATTATGGCGGCTATACAAAACGCAATGAAAAAATAACAGGGACAGCAAAAACTACTATTGCAGCAAATATTCCATGAGTGTAGGATTTCCAAGCTGTCACTCATTCAAAAGAGACTTTTCCAGACCTCTACCATTGGTACCATTTTCCTTTAAGGAAAAATGCACATGGACCTCCACTGTGGTATTGATTTAACAGTTTTAATTTATGACTAATTATTTTTTTTATGTTCCTTTCTTCCATTTTTGTCGATTTTCATTTAAGAGCACTGAGGTTTTAATTTTATGGCTAATTGAAAACTGTTGACTAACTGAAAAGTATTGACTGGTACAACTGTGACAGTGACCTAGTCATCTATTACATTTTTAAAATGCCACCAGTTTAAGTGCATTGCCTTCTCCTACATCAGTTAATTGAAGACCCAGTCAAAAGTTTGCCTGAAACTGTGGTCACTGAAAGTCTCTTTTTGTCTGTAGGGTCGCCTTAATTCTTGTGTTCTGTCACACACTGCAATAGCCCATTACAACAGTGATGCAGTGTTTCACTTTGGCGATTACATAACCACAACAGAACTGTTAGGGGGTGGGAGAAGTAGGAAGAAACAGAAGTGTATGAGCAATTTACACAATCTACCTGAAGATCAGGACCAATTCTAGCAACTTTATTCTGGCTTAAAATCTGGCAGAAGTGGAACAGCATAACAGAGCGCTCATGATTATTGTGAATATAAATAATTTCCACTATCAGGTAACTTTTGTCATTACAGGGTCAGGCTAGAACAAGAGCAGGCAATAAAGCAAGAAGAGAAAACCTTGGAATGAAGTCTGAAAGGAACCAAGTTTAGATAGGGAGCAAGGAAAAGGAACCCAGAATACAACTTTTAAATTAGTGTACAAGAACCAATTAATTCTTGCAAGAAAAAAAAAAAAATGCAGTAGACCAATCAGATTAATTTATTTAACCTGTCTTGCAGGTAATCACAGACAAAAAGCAAGTGACTGAAGCCACCCAGTCTGAAACTGGTCTCATGACTGTTCAAAGGGCAGCAAGAACAGCCAGCTTCGTGTGTACCTTCCTCTTCTTGGTGCGAGATCTGATCTTCAGCACTTAAACATTAAGCTTCAAACATTCCCAGTTTCAGCTTAGTTCAAGGGAATCAGTGTTTTGAACCTATGTAAGCACCATAATACTAAAGGCCATGACTGAATCGAGATGCCTACAATTACAGGGTATTTCCAACCTAAATTTCCTCTTCTATCCCAACCTATGCCATAGGGATAGCAAGACTCTCCCTTTGGAATGGTACTGCAAACAGTTTAGGCCTCAGGTGGTGTTCAAAAAGCAGTTAGGTTCATACATGAACACAGATCAGTTTGACTGTTCTGTGGACCAAACCAGAAATGCACAGGAATAATAACGTCCCATGATCACAACACTGAACTCTATTATAATGAACAACCAAAGAAACAAAATTAATTTTATTATTAATTTTTTTGTCTGCACTAGTATTGCAAAATCTGAGCAATCTTGAATATTTTCAAGTCAAATGATTTTCAAGTGTTCCCTGTATTATTTTTAGATAATAATTTACATTCACAAATATAACACAGGTCAAAATTATTTCATCTGTTTTAAAGTGGGTTTTAGTGCTCTTTTTCCAACTTGGTATAAGGTAAAATAATATGTCCCTATATATTTTCCCAAGGCACTGTGGTATAATTCTCACTCAGAAGGGATGATAAATACAAAGCAAATGTTTAATCTCTCCTGAGCGAGAGGTCACTTTAATGGGAAATTAATTTCATAACAATTTCATATCTGTGATACTTAAGAATGATCTTCCAGGATCACAGAATGAAATGGAAATCTTCTTGGGAAATGATACTACATTTCTCCTTAAGATTTAGGTCATCTATGTTTTGAAGAACTATGTTTCTGTTAGAATGTAAAGGTGTCCTTAGTGAATTTAAAAGGGCACAATAATATAACTATCTGAACAGGGGAATGTGTGCAATAGGAAATAATTTCAGTAGTACACAATGGAACATAAAATGAAGGTTAGAAATGGAAGCATTATAATAACTTCTCAAGAAAAGAAAAAGGTACAAGATGCATATCACAAATTATCCTATTATAGTGAGGGAAAAGCTGGAGAAAGAAGAACAGGAAAAAAGATTATATTTGAAATGTAAGAGAAACATTTCTGCAAATACCCTTGCTGTGACCTCTGAAAAATTTTCAGACCAATCTAATTTTTCTGCCACTTCATATCAATGAGAAGGCAGTGAGCCCCTACAAAGAATATACAGTACTATTTTGGATCTCAGGATCACAAGACTACTGATAATTCACAAGGATTCCAATTAGGAAATCTCACAGATGTATTGCTTTTTTAGTTGATTTTATTTTAAAGGGGCTGATAATGAATATCATGCAGAAGCAGCAACTTAAGAGGGACATGAAAATACAGTTTACAAGAGGTTTTAAGCACCTTATACATGTAAGAGATGTATGCATTAAGGGACTCCAGCAAGCTGTATTCTTTTGATCCTTATCCTGTTATTTTTCACCTTAAGTGACACATTCCCAAGACTTAACCAAAAGAAATCAAACAAAAAACCCAATATAATTTTCTGTTCTTGAACTGAATATGCTAGCTTAGGTTTAGAACAAAGGCCGTAAAACAGAAAACACTTTTACCCAAAATATTTACTTATGAGTCCATACAGCTGAGAGTATTCTCCATATGAAACATCCACAAAAATTAAAACAAACAAACAAACAAAACCCCAAAAATACATAGATGGAAAAGGTAAAGTCATCTGCATTTTGACATTAGATAATTGCAACATTCATCGTGTGTAAGATTCATGTTTACAAAAACCTGACATTTTGTTGTTGAAGACTGCTGAGTAAGCAAGTAAACAGAGTACTGTATTTTCTGTTAAATACAGCCAATCTTTCATACTCAGATTTTTAGCCTCAAACTACCTTGGGGGTCAGCATACCTGGGACACATTCCATTATCTGCTACAGATGTCCTTCTCTAGCTTAAACGGGTCACTTGGTAAACAATAGGTCCTAAGTCTCAGAGAAGAATATGCAACCGTTCCCAGAGTGGTGTATCATGTCCTATTATTATAAAATACAAGTTTTTTTCTCTTATGATGACAGTGAGAGACATAAAAGGTCAATGTCAATAAAAAAATTATTCATTATTCTTCCAAAAAGGACTTTTTTTTCATGAAACACATATCAAGCATTAAATAAGTTTTATCTTCATATCACCTGATCATGTTAATCATGTTATTTTTTTCTGTACAGTAAGTTCCATCTGATACACATGTATCTTTTCTATCAGTAGAAATCATCTTACATGCATGAATAACAGTATCAGAGTCTGCCAAGTATACTGCTTGTTGCTGGCATGACATTTCCAGTTTATGTTGAATTATGAATTAGTTTGTAAGAATAATATATGTTCAAATAGAATCAAATCATTAAGGTTGGAAAAGACCCTTAAGATCATCAAGTCCAATGATTAACCTAGCACTGCCAAGTCCACCACCAAACCATGTCCCTAAGCACCACGTCTACACATCCTTTAAATACCTCCAGGGATGAGGACTCAACCACTTCTCTGGGTAGCCTGTTCCAATGCTTGACAACATCTTCCGTGAAGAAATTTTTCCTAATATCCAATATAAACCTCCCCTTGTGCAACCTGAGGCCAGTTCCTCTTGTCGTAGCCCTCTTGGCCACCTGTGCACACTGCTGGCTCATTCAGTTGGCTGTTGACCAGTACACCCAGGTCCTTTTCTGCCAGGCAGCTTTCCAGCCGCTCATCCACAAGCCTGTAGCTTTGCATGGGGTTGATGTGACCCAAGTGCAGGACCCGGCACTTGGCCTTGTTGAGCTTCATGCAGTTGGCCTTAGGCCATCAATCCAGACTGCCCAGGTCCCTCTGTAGAGCCTTCTCACCCTCAAGCAGATCAACACTCCCACCCAACTTGGTGTCATCTCGATCCCATCGTCCAGATCATTGATAAAGATATTAAACAGAACTGGCCCCAATACTGAACCCTGGGGAACACCGCTTGTGACTAGCCACCAACTGGCTTTAACTCTATTCAGCACCACTCTTTGGGCCTGGCCATCCAGCCAGTTTTCTATCCAGCAAAGAGTATGCCTCTCCAGGCCAGGAGCAGCCAGTTCCTGCAGGAGAATGCTGCGGGAAGTGGTGCCAAAGGCTTTATTAAAGTCCAGGTAAACAATATCCACAGCCTTTCCCTCATCCACTAAGCAGGTCAAAAGAAATATGTTTTGCAGGGTAATCAGTTCCATAGATTTACACTAACACATCACTACATTTTAGGCATATTTTTGTTGGTGTACTCCATAGAGAACAGAATTGTTAGAATTTATGTTGTCCAAAACCCCTAATCTATGGCTGCTATATGGCTGAAAAAAAAAGAGGTTAAGTTTAACAAAGTTTTCATATCTTTAGCTGAACAAAGTTTCCAAGTCTGAAAAAAAAGCCTTGAAGATTGTTTGAGGTTTAAAGATTACTTTCTGGAAATCTATTTGGTGGATAATTATATTCAGTGTTAACTTTTTAAACAAAGCCTATTTCATCAAGATACTTCTAATCCATAGCTAATTCTTCTAAAAGTCTCTTAATACAGTACTGTTAAAAATGTAATATGCAGAAGTAGAGCTGCACATGTAGGGCATTAGCCCCTTCAGGCATTTTGTAGTGGATCTGATGCATTTTGAAGAAGTGCCAGGAACGGCAGGGTCCAACAGCTGAATGAGGTGGCCCTTGAAGCCGGAGAACAACTCTTTGCATAATAAAGGGATCTTTTACATCAGTTTAAGGTAGCAGTAAAACTGGTTTTTTGGGAAGGTGTTATCTTTTACCTTTCCATTCCTCTAATGACCCTATGAAGCTATGCAAAAGGAAATATGCTAGTTACAGATAAAACCCCTGAAAATTAAATACATACTTTTTCAAGAAGTATTTTATAGCCCCTTTCACTTAAATGTTATTCACCTTTACACAAAACTCTTTTCAGGCCTGATTTGAAAGCTAAATTTCTAAAAGGGCCAAGGCAATATTAATTAGGAAATTAAAAACAAATTATCCCTGGTGAAGAAGATCTTTATTTAAACAGTTACAGCGAACACCAGGAATAATTTCCCTTTTCAGTGTTTCAGATCAGTAGGGTTCATTGCACGCTAAATTTGAAGACTCTTAGTAAGTAAGCAAGACACATGAATTAGGACATTGTTATACATGTTTTCAATCTGTGTAAGGAAGAAAGTCATCAGATAAACTCTTTTAAACTATTTCCAGTCTCAACAGCTGTAACAGTTTTTAAAAAATGTAAGATACATCCCTACATTAAAAAGAATTAATCTTCTTGTTAAAAAGAGTTCCAAAAAATGATCAACTTTCCTACAGGTGGTTGATCTGGAAACTGTTTTTCCCTGTATCCACAGCCCCTGTGGAGAAGACAACTGCAGCTGTGGAGGTTGGGATGGGTACTTCCTCATATTTGCTGCTGGTTTATGCCTCAGTCACTTTCTCCCTCCCATTCCTTTTAGCAGGGATGAATATCAGTAACTCAGCTTCTTCCCTTAGGTAACTGCAACTTAACAGGGACGTATCTGAAGTGCTCCCTTGAAAAACCCACAGTGAACAGAAGCTGCCTGTATGGCATGGGCTACTTATGCTCAACAAGAATGGCTAGCAAGGAGGAAGCATACGTTCTGTCAGCAAGAGGTAAGCTACTGTTCCTGGCAGAGAGGCAAAAACACAGAAAGCATATAATTATTGCTTCTCAGTTCCAAATTAACCTTCAATAAAACTTCACAGCTGCAATGGGTTGACCTTGGCGAGAAGCTATGTGCCCACGCAGCTGCTCTATCGCTCCCCCTCCTCAGCTGGACAGGGGAGAGAAAAATGTATCAAAAGGCTTGTGGGTCAAGATATGGTCAGGGAGAGATCATTCACCAATTACTGTCCCAGGCAAAACAGACTCAACTTGGGGAAAAAATTAATTTAATTTATTGCCAATCAAATCAGTGTAATGACAAATAGAACCAAATCTTAAAAACACTTTCCCACACCCCTCCCTTCTTCCCAGGCCTAACTTTACTCACAAGTTCTCTACCTCTTATCCCAGAGTAGTGCAAGGGGATGGGGAATGAGGGTTGCGGTCAGTTCATCACACGTTGTCTTTGTCTCTCCTTCCTCCTCAGGAGCAGGACTCCTCACACTCTGCCCCTGTTCCAGCATGGGGTCCCTCCCACAGGAGACAGCTCTCCATGAAATTCTCCACTGTGGGTCCTTTCCATGGGGTACAGTCCTTCAGGAACAGACTGCCCCAGCATGGGTCCCCCATGGGGTCACAGCCTCCTCAGGCATCCACCTGCTCCAGCATGGGGCCCTCCATGGGCTGCAGGTGGATATCTGCTCCACCATCAACCTCCATAGTCTGTAGTGGGACAGCCTGCCTCACCATAGTTTTCACCATATCCTGCACAGGAATCTCTTCTCTGACACCTGGAGCACCTCCTCCCCCTCCTTCACTGACCTTTGTGACTGCAGTTGTTTCTCTCACACATTTGCACTCCTCTCGTCCAGCTGCAGTTGCACAGCAGTTTTTTTCCCCTTCTTAAATATGTTATCACAGAGGTGCTATCACCATTGTTGGTGGTCTCAGCCTTGGCCAGCAACAGGTCCACCTTGCAGCCAGCTGGCATTGGCTCTATTGGACATGGGGGAAGCTTCTAGTAGCTTTTCACAGAAGCCACCCCCGTAGCACCCCTACTACCAAAATCTTGCCTCACAAACCCAATTCAACAGCACTTCTCTCTACTAATTCTGACCTACCAGCCCTCACCTTTGCCACTGGGAGTTATTTTTTCTTCTTCCCATAATTGTGTTGGCAGTCAGGCCACGCTATGTTCACTCTAGTCTTGTCTCTGGAGAAATGATATATATCATAATAATTCCCTTGTTTCCCTGGAAAAAGTAAAGGTGTAGAGTTGCTCTCAGGTCCCTACCTTTCAACTGCTTATTGAGTGATTACTGTTGGCTATCATAGCCCTGAGTCATGGAAAATAGGAAAGGACTTCTATTTGTGTATCCCACAAGAGTAGTCTTTCCCAGAAGATCAGTCGCTGCACAGCTGACTACTGGCACAGTGAGATCTTGGCTGGAGCTGGAGTCAGTGATGCTAAGCCTCACACTGAGAGTCCAATATCTTCATCTTACCATCTGTAAGATTTGGTGGTGCTTCTGCTAAATGAATACCAAACCAAGCAAATACTGAAGACTTGTTTAATCCCAGACCTCCTGCACATAAAAACATCAGGTCTATCATTGCAGTTCATGTATTTTCAAGGTAAACTTCAACATATTTTGTTTTTACAGTTCTTTTCATTATCTGATCATGCAAAAAGTTATTAGCTTGCTGGCAGGTCAAGATTTTAATCTATTTATAGCTGATTAAGCACTTCTCTATTACCCTCATCAGTACTGGAGCCTGTACTAAGCTGTACACTGGTAATAACTATATTTGGTATCACCCTAAGATGCTAGAATATCCATTCCAGATGTGTCATTGCTTAGCTAGAGAATAAATATTGCAACCTAAACCCAGAATTCAAAGCCCAGATACAGAAAGGCAGCCAGTTAAATGGCTGAACCACAGTTGTGCCACTAATGATTTTGTATGCACCCAACGATTTAGAGAACCCTGAAAGCTGTGTCTCAATTACAGCTGCTTTATAGGCCCATTGCAGTATGTGCAATTTGAGGTAAAAAGGAATTTCTCAACCCATAATGTGCTGTCTTTTGTGACAGCTTTTAGGAGCCTCCATCAAACTTTGGGTACAGAATGTTTCCTGTATTGTCTATTCCCTCATGGGCAGAAAAAAGCATTTTGAGAATGTTTATAACATTTCAGTGAAGAAAGGGAGGCCAGAAGTTATAGGCAGAGCATACAATAGCTGTTGTCTTTCCAAATGCTGGGCTGAAGATTTTCAAGATAAACCTGGCCACAAAGTCTCTCCCGGGGCGGCGGGGGCATCTCTGCCGGGGCGCCCGGAGCCCCTCCCGCCCTCCTCCCGCTCTCCCCGCGGGGCGGGCAGGGCTGTTTCTCGCCCCGTTTCCCTCAGCCCCGGCTGCCAGGCAGCGTTTTGCCCTTCCTGACCCAGGCTTTCCCCGCGGCGCCCGCCCGTGGCTGAGGGGCTCAGCCCTGCCCTGCGGTGGGGCCGGCGGGAACCGGCTGTGGCCGGCACGGGGCGGCCCCGCCGCCGCTCGCAGGGCCTGCAGGCCCCGCTGCTGCTGCCCGCGCCTGGGGCCCTGCACCCGGTAAACGTACCATGAATGTGAACAGGAAAAAAAAGCATTAAAGAAACAAGCTCTTACTATAAATAGTTGAGCAGAACGTAAGGGTGAACAGCGGTGATAATGAAGGTGGAGATGTTGGTTAACTTCTTCACAGACTTAGTCATGAGTCCAAGAAAGATCAGAGGTTGTCTGAGAAGTAACTGGAAGTGGGTAGCTGTACAGTTGGACAGTGGGACAAAGCATGATTTTGGGACAGTACAGGAAGTTAAAGTGACACATAAAACAATTTCTGCTACTTGTTTAATTAATGGCTTAAAACAAAGACATCATTGCAGTTCTTTGCATAATGAAGTAAATAAGTTTTAGTTACAGCACTTGCATAAGCTTTAAAAATTATTACTCCTACCTACACGATTTGAACATGTGTTCAGGAAGGATAATTCATGTTTTGAAGCTACAGACTTGTCAAGACAAAGATCTGCAACAGTTGAATCTTAAATTCTGAAAACAGGTACATTTATGGGGATTAATATTTTGCAGAACTGTTGACTTACACGGACTATGTCATTTTATAGTATACCTACGTACTCTTGCAGAAAGATCTGCACACTCGTGCTTCAAACGAGAAGCTGTGAAGAAACAACTCTAGCATGTCTCCACACTGAGCTACAGGTTTACCACATAGCCTGAACTTTCAACTACAAGTGACTCTGAAGGCACACTGGATGGATGTAAGTTTGCCTGTAAAAGAGTATGATGATTTATACTCACAGGAGTCACTGCAGTCTGGCTTGAGTCCAGCAACTTACTGTCTCATGTCTGTGGGTACTCGGACATCCCACTGAGCCAGATGCCGGGGCCACTTATTAACAGTTAATAAATCCACAGTAGTGACGAGCAGCAACAATCCGAAAAACCTAGGGTTCAATAAGATGACCAAGAAAGGGACGTCAGTTATTTCACACAAAGGTAAGTCTGAGACAAGAGGAGTGAAGAAGACAGCTTCAGCTCATTCATAGATTTTTTTTTTCCCCCCTTAAATATACATAGAGCCATGCAAAGCTTTTGATTACTAGAGAAAGTTTAAGCCCATCTGCAATTAGAGATCAAGAGGAAACCTGACTTAGGACCCTTCACTTAAAAAAAAAACCAAAACCCCCCCAAAAAAACCAATTATAAAATAGCTTTCAGTTCAGATGGACCAGTTGTGAAAGGGAAAGTCCTTAAATGAAGAAATACTGCCCTTCCTCCTTTTTCCCTACAACCTCCGAGAAGTTTATCTAGTTTATCCGTGTTGTGGTTTAACCCCAATATGAAGCTAAGCACCACACAGCCACTAGCTTACTCTCCTGCAGTGGGACCGGGAAGAGAATCAGAAGAGTAAAAGTACAAAGTCTCATGTTTTAAAATAAAGGACTGTTTAATAGGTAAAGCAAAAGATGCATGCACAAGCAGAGCAAAATCAGGAATTCATTCACTACTTCCCATTGCTAGGCAGAAAACAATATTACGCTGAGCCATTACCCTCACGATCTCTCACTGTAGCTTCAAGAGTCGAATGTGCAAGACCAGCGGTAGAGAAGTTTGGGAAAAGGGCATCGTCTCTCAAAAGCAGCAGGACAATTTGCTTAATCTTATATATAAACAACTGAAGGTTGTTTTGCCAGTTAGTGTAGCTTGAATATCCATTTGTCATTTATTAGAAGTACTTCATCTTAGCATTTTTCTTGCATTACAGGTCTACCAACCAGCTCTCCTACTAACATGAAACCATGAATTTTGAATCAATTCACAGGACTGAGTCTATATTTAGCTTAATATATGTTTAAACCTATAATAATGGACATCACAAAAGAAATCAATTTGTTCAAGAATCAAATTGAAGAACAACTTTAATCCTGTATCAGTCCAGTATTTTACTTCAAGTAAAATTTAATCATTGCAAATGTCCAGTGAAAATAGGGTTCTGGAAGTAGCAGGTAGAGGGCAAAAAGGACAACAGTCACTTAATTATTCCCATTCCTGCTTTGACCTTAATTTAACACAGCATTAGTAATAGAGCCTCCTGGGTCCTTACTAATGTAAGTTAGCTTAAGTCAAACACTCCACTTTTTTCCTCCAACATTGGGAATGCCATTTGCATTACCCATATTTTCACAGCTCTTAATACCGTTAGTTTCTAAATTGAAGCAGAAGAGATTTCAGGTCTATAAAGATTTACATTTTAATGGTTTAGCACTTTTAGAAAAGTGACATAAGTAACAGAAGTAAGGAACCCTGAAAACAGGAAAAAAATCTTCCAAATGAGCTGGTATCACCACAAGCAGCCAAGGAAATATTTTGAGTGTTCTAGCAGCATATTCCTTCATTCTGACATTACATGCTCCAAGACAGTTAAATAAGCTACTTCGTCTCTAAAGTCTGCTTCTGGTTTATTTTACTGAAAAGAAGTGTTCTCATCAACACAAACATGGACTCAGCAAAACACTTATGCAGTGAGTTACTAGATCCCTCAGAACATATTTTCAAGTATGAAATTCTATTTAGAATCACCAAATGTGATAAATATTTCAGTAGGATCTTTATGCTTATGCTCTTGAGAATATCTAGTGTCAGACTAGAGCACACTCTAATATACTCAGCTGCATGCCTCATACAGCCCTCCCTTTTCCTGTAGTTCATGTCTTCTTTTTTCTGCCAGTAACCTCTTTATGGAGAGCGTTCCCCATTGCAGTCCAGGCAAGCCATGTTACTTTTCTCACTTCTGTTTCAAAATATTAACTTCGTAAACATACAGCTGATGGCACAAATGCAGGCTGTAAAAGTTACTGCAAAACACTGAAGAGCTCTAACCTGAGACTCACAACACAAAAATGTGTTTCTTCTTGTTTAAAGCTTTACAGGAGAAAAGCGAAGGACTATTTTACCCCAATGTTGCAATCTTCACCCCTGCAAGAAGCCTCAGTTTAGTTGTGTTCTAAGATTTATCAGTTTGTCACAAGATAAAGCTCTATGACAACTGACATTACACAACTCCACAAAAACTTACCATGGAAGCTTAAATTGTACTCTGAGGAATTCTGGTTTTATGTACTCTTTCACTAGAATAACAATAATAGCATTGCCAAAAATTTCTTACTGAAGACCACAGACCCAGGAAATGTCAAGGCAAACGCAGTTACCCACACTTCAAGGAAAACAAGATCTGAAGATCCCACTGATGTTTGAAAATGTTAAGTGCACTGACTATATAACTGTCATATTATAGTTCTTGTGTCCTGTACAACTAATTAATAGAGGTTGAAAGCAGTTTACTGAGGTCATATAGAGTAAAATACAATTTAATAGGTTGTTATTTATAATAATTTAAGTCTTTTTCACTTTAAAGACTGATGGGCTTTTTTTCTTCCACTGCTCAAATCTAGAAAATAGTCAGCTGTGAACAGGTTTTTTTTCCCACAAGTCTTGCAGTATTGACAGTTTGATAGAAGGTAACCATTTCATTATTCTAAAAATAACAATTTAGTTTAAACCAAGCTTCATTTTTCTGTAAGCAAGGAGAAGTACTAAACCAGACTCAGCCTTGATGATCACATATTCTAACAATCATTCACATAACTTGCCCAGATGAGTGAACCTGCATATAATGAGAAGTGCAGTCTTAATGCTTGTATACCTGTCATATTAACTCATTCCTTTCCTTCCATTCTGCTCAGGGCTAGCACAGTTGCTAAGGTGAATGGCAGGTATTTGACATTAAGAACAGAACTTTAGAAAACATTCAGTAAATACCTGTAGTTGCTTTTAGCACGCTGAGGACAACAGGAACTGGAATGTATTCATCTGATGCTGTAAATAGATGCCTTCAATACAGTAAATCTATTGACTGATAACGTTCAGGTTGGTGCTATGGGTATTGCCTGTTTTATTTTACCTCAATTCGTATTGCTTTCCTTCAAGAATGGAGGTAAGCCCCAGTGGAGCCCTTGGAAAGAGGGGAAGGCTGTTTTTGAGGAACTTATGAGTATACACAGGGAGAGATACATAGATAGCAGGGTGTGTTACTACAAAGAGCTGGAGAGATAGAAACACTTTGAAAATCCACAGCCATGTCTCAGAAGCAACTGATAATTTTCTAGGGGTGAAAAGGAAATTCTTCACTTCACTGTAGGTCAAGAAGTTAATGCATAGCCTGAAACCAAGCCTGAAAATAGTGACTCACCTGTAAAGGCACAGTAAGCAGATAAAAATTATTTGACTTCTGAATTTCTGTTCTCTCTGACCCAATCACTGAGTTGCCTCCATTTAAAATGTGTTAGAGTTTTTTTTAAGCTGAATTATATTAATCTTGAAAGCCCTGCAGTCTCCTTTGGAGAGTTTATTATAAAGAGGTCTATACAGATATTCTGTAAAGCTCTGATAAATCTGTGGCCCCACACTACTTTGTTAGCATCTCATGACACTAAAAAAATTACCTCATTTGGACTTTCTTCACCAAATTGTATGTTGCCATCAAATTAAAATAAAACAACAACAAAAAAAAATTACTTTGTTCAGAAGTCAAACAGAACTGGTAGAGAAGTCAATGGAGAAAGAGACATTGAAAACTGTTAGAAAGTCCAGAGGCAATTTTGCAATTAGTCAAAACACGAATTTTAACGTTAATAACCCTCTGACCACAACCCAACCACTTACAAAACATTTGCCAGAGCAATGCCCTAGCAGAGGCCATTAGCAAGGTGGTAGGGATCCTGACAGTTCTAAATTTACCCAAATATTAAGTAGTTCCTTAACACAAATGTAAAGAATAATACCACCAACAACAACAACAGCCTTAAGAACTGTATTTCTATCCCTTGAGAATGCTCTCACACAGGTAGCCTGCTGTTTAGGATCACAGGAAAGCAATAGCACCTGGGTAATTTCTGTAATGCTCTAGTGACTGCTTTAGCTAGGAAAAAAAAAAGCTTCCTGTAAGCTCCATTATTAGCTACTGCATTGAACTTTAAAAGGGCTTTTCCAGTCAGCTGCTTTTTTACAACATTCCAACTGTCTGAAGGGAAGAGACAGAAGAGCGTCCATCACTGCCTAGCAGCCACAGCCACATGCTCGAGCCCATCAAAGCCAGAAAAGAAAAAAGAGCAATCATGTATCTCCTTCACTGCATAAAGTCAGGACACCAAAGTTACAAAGGCTTAAGTTGTGTGGGTACAGACAGAAGCATACGTGGGATATGTATGTTAGAATGTGCAGAAGGAAGCATAACCTTGAGTAATGGGATTAAACTCTTTCCATTCGGTGTTTGTATTGGACCTAGAACCACTGGTGAATGAGAACCTTATTTTGCATCACAACAGCTCACTTCACTGTGTTTCTTACACAACCTATACACTGTGAGAGAACATGGGGAAATACGAGTTGACCTAAGGATGGACAGATCAAAGACAAAGTTTAAATTTAAAAATAGTTGAAGGACTAAACACTTGGCCTGACCTTTTGCTATCTTCCATATGTTCTGAACAAAGTATTCTTATTCATTCATCTGGCATTAAGGAGCATTTTCTACTGACGTTGTGTGGAACAATGGTGACTGAGTAAATGATTATGCTAATCATATATCAGTATTCCCAATAGATATTACACAGCATAAATCCTGGGCTCCTTCCTGTTGAGAAAGCACTACTGTGAAAATGAACCACAGTCAACTACCAATGTTTCTAACGTTACTTGTAGTCTACACTTGAACTCTAATTAAACTTCCTTGAAATTGCATTTAAAAAAAATTCTAAAATACTATTATGACTATTTATAACACTGATAGTTCTTTACTTAGCATATACTGTGCTTGTATAATAAACCTCATTTTAACAGAGCTACGCAAATTATAGTCATGACAATACACGGCTGGACTATAAAGCAGTTATAATACTTTAATCCTTCAGCATGACACTGCAGGGATGAAAAAAATATGGGTTTGTTTTAACAACTGTTTGCCTGTCACACCTCTCCCCCTTCCTATCCCCAAGCGTTTGAAATTCTGGAAACGGAATCTAAGGTCAGAATATGAATTATGTAGAAGATGCTAACAGATTTATCTTCTTTTTTTCCCCTCCCCTGGGATCAGAATTGAATGAGCAAGGATAGCATTTAGTAGAACAAAGACTGCAAGTATTTAGGGTTCCAGTGTCTGTGCCTGCAGTGTGAGATCTAACAGAATCATGCTAGATGAAGTCTGATGAGTAATACCAAACATCATAGTGAATATCCTTCAAAAAAAATCCTGTTACCTCATAAGAACCATCTGATACCATGTCATGATAGCCTATTAATGAAGTGCAAGACCTCAACTTGAGTTACCTTAAGCCCTCAATGTTTAAGAAGTGTTATTTTTTTTTTTTCCTTTGTGCAACTAGGCTTGAAGCTGTCTTTAACCAATTCTGATCTAGGTAGCATTAAATCTGTTTAGGGTGCCTTCTGAACATATTAACCTCTATTCACTCATATTTAGACTAACTTGTAGTTGCAGAAGATTACCTTCCAGCAAGCTTAACAGGCAGATAAAATTTGGTCATGCTACAGATAAGAGACAGCTAAAATAATGCAATATATCTTCATATTAGTGTTGTTCAAAACCACAAACGGGCAAAGAAGGGAAGAGACCGGCATGGCTGAGACGAGAGATGCTGGTCAAACTAAGGAGGAAGAGGGAACTGCACAGACAGTGGAAGCAGGGACAGGCATCCTGGGAAGAGTATAGGGATGCGGTCCGGTTGTGTAGGAACGGGGTCAGGAAAGCCAAGGCTCAGCTGGAGCTAAACTTGGCTAGGGATGCAAAGAATAACAAGAAGGGTTTCTACAGGTATATCAGCCGGAAAAGGATGGTTAAAGAAAGCGTACCCCCGCTGATGAGCGAGACTGGCAAGCTGGTAACAGCAGATGAGGAGAAGGCTGAGGTACTCAACAATATTTTGCCTCAGTCTTCACTGGGAACCTCTCTCCTCACCCCACCTCAGTTGATGGATGGCATGAGGGGGACCAGGAGGGCAAAACCCCTCCTGCTGTAGGAGAAGATCAGGTTCATGACCACCTGAGGAACCTGAACGCACATAAGTCCATGGGACCTGATGAGATGCATCCCTGAGTCCTGAGGGAATTGGCCGATGTAGTCGCCAAGCCACTCTCCATGATATTTGAAAAGTCATGGCAGTCAGGTGAAGTCCCTGGTGACTGGAGAAGGGAAACATTGTGCCCATTTTCCAAAAGGGTAGAAAGGAAGACCCCGGGAACTACCGACCTGTCAGCCTCACCTCTGTGCCTGGGAAGATCATGGAACAGATCCTCCTAGAAGCTATGCTAAGGCACATGGAGGCCAGGGAGGTGATTTGAGATAGCCAGCATGGCTTCACCAAGGGCAAGTCCTGCCTGACGAACCTAGTGGCTTTCTATGATGGTGTGACAGCATCAGTGGACAAGGGAAAACCAATGGATGTCATCTATCTGGACTTCTGCAAAGCCTTTGACACGGTTCCCCCCAACATCCTTCTCTCTAAATTGGAGAGCTATGGATTTGATGGGTGGACTGTTCGGTGGATAAGGAACTGGCTGGTTGGTCGCATCCAGAGGGTAGTGGTCAATGGCTTAATGTCCGGATGGAGACTGGTGACGAGTGGTGTCCCTCAGGGGTCCGTACTGGGACCAGTGCTGTTCAATATATTCATCAATGACTTAGACAGTGAGATCGAATGCACCCTCAGCAAGTTTGCGGACGACACCAAACTGAGTGGTGCGGTTGACACACCAGAAGGACGGGATGTCATCCAGAGAGACCTGGACAGGCTGGAGAGGTGGGCCTGTGTGAACCTCATGAGGTTCAACAAGGCCAAGTGCAAGGTCCTGCACCTGGGTCGGGGTAACCCCCAGTATCAGTACAGGCTGGGGGAAGAAAGGATCGAGAGCAGCCCTGCCGAGAGGGACTTGGGCGTGCTGGTGGATGAAAAGCTGGACATGAGCCGGCAATGTGCGCTGGCAGCCCAGAAGGCCAACCGTACCCTGGGCTGCATCAGGAGAAGCGTGGCCAGCAGGTCGAGGGAGGTGATTCTGCCCCTCTACTCTGCTCTGGTGAGACCTCACCTAGAGGACTGCGTCCAGCTCTGGAGCCCTCAGCACAAGAAGGACATGGACCTGTTGGAGTGGGTCCAGAGGAGGGCTACAAAAATGATCCGAGGGCTGGAGCACCTCTCCTATGAGGACAGGCTGAGGGAGTTGGGCTTGTTCAGCCTGGAGAAGAGAAGGCTGCGGGGAGACCTGATTACGGCCTTTCAGTACCTAAAGGGGGCCTATAGGAAAGATGGGGATAATCTTTTTAGTAGGGCCAGCTGTGTCAGGACAAGGGGTAATGGTTTTAAACTGAAGCAGGGTAGGTTTAGACTGGATATAAGGAGGAAATTCTTTACAACGAGGGTGGTGAAACACTGGAACAGGTTGCCCAGGGAGGTAGTGGAGGCCCCATCCCTGGAAGCATTCAAGGCTGGGTTGGACGGGGCTCTGAGCAACCTGATCTAGTTAGCAGTGTCCCTGCTCCCTGCAGGGGGGTTGGACTAGATGACCTCTAAAGGTCCCTTCTAACCCAAAACATTCTATGATATGATTCTATGACAAGATGACACTCTGAATTCCCCTGTAATGTAAAATTTCTGGTATGTGCAACAAAAACTATAGCGTAAAGATCCAGGAACGTGGCAAGAAAGATTGCTTCGGACTATGATACTATGTATGTGGGAGGAAGGCATGTGGGAAGACCCCGTTTTCTATGCAAAAAAAACCCCCACCACGTTCAGCACAAAGGAGGGCATACAAGTAGAAACTTCCACACTTAGAGTTCTGGATATATTAGATATGGTACTATATAGCTACACTCACCCAGACAGCTCTTAATGTTTTCTGTGTTTATATCAAAGTAAAGTTATGTGTCTTAAGGGACTGTCTCTGCTTGCACTGCAGGCGATAGAAACAAGGATGAACAAAAGCACAAATACACCTAGCAAGTTTCAAACCAAGTTTTCTTATGGCTATCTAAACTCCAAGAGAGTATCCCTACATGAGCACCATTTGCACCAGTACAGGCTGTTTCCTAGGAGGAGTCATCTTTAAAAAAAATCTGTATATAAGGAGTTTTTAGCTAACTTATCAAATGTGTTTACATACAGAATGCTAGAGTAAAATGAGTTACTAGACATTAACTTCCCAGTGCACTTTAAGAATATTTAAATGTAAAATCATTTTCTGCAAATATAAATCACCTGTAGAAATGTTGTATATGGCTACTAAGAAGCCCTGTAAAGTACAAATATCACTTCAAGTAATCTAATAGTATTATAGCTATCTAATGAAGTTTGAGTTAGCAGACCAGACAGGTTCATTTCATTTTGTGGAAAAGCATAAGGGTTTTTTCCTTGTGTTTTTTTTCCTTTTTTTCTTGTATGCTGATCTGATTTGAATAGATTTCTTAGATTAGCTAAGATATTACTGCATAAGTATTCACTAATCTCTAATTAGCATTTTTAAATCCTTACATTTTGAATTAAACACGCATGAAGTCTAATCTCTGTAACTGCAATTAGAATCATTTATTCAATACATTTTGTGCTAATGAGTGTATTGTTCTAAAATTGTTTATCATCAGATATTTCACAGAAGAATGAGATGATAAAAAGTATATGGTAATATATACTTGGAAGACTTTTAACAACAAGGTGGTTTTGGTGCTTTTAAAAAAAAAAATCCTCTGATTTGATATAAAATGAACATTAGCCCCAGTTTTAGCAACATAGACATTGATCCAAATAGCTCAGTATGATAAAGGCTGATAGACATCTATCTGCAAGAGAGGACATTCTGCCATGAAGTTGTGGTTGTGACATTTCTGCTTATTGAAAAGAACCAAAGACTCTTATTCCTTTCTCTCAACTAATATAAACTTTTAAAACAATGAGGAGTTTACGCACTGATTAAGACTCACTGTAGAGATTGGTAGAATGCTTCTCACTTCCTGCTTTTAAAGATAATGAAAATTTGGCCAAATAAATAACAGCAAGTTTCTCTATAAAGATCCTTTTACTTAAAGCAAACCACCAAAGCCCAAACCTGTATTTAACATCTAGCTAAGATAATGTAGATGCATTGAATCCAGAGAGAGACAGGTCAGAGCCAGATCTGGTGTCCACATTTCCTAAAGACAAATCTGATCAGGCTGTGCTCCTGCACCTTACCATGGTTGCTGTTTACATTTTAGACTTAAGCTGAGAATTCAGCAAAAATTAAAGCAACTGTTGCCAAGGTATTTGCCAGCAAAGCTCAAGGAAAAGAGTAAGTTTAAGTCGCCTAGGTTGGTACTTGGTCTTTTGCCAAGTGTGGGAACTTACAGAGGCCATGCCAGCAGCTTGAACAGCTGTGCCAGAGAGTCTGCACCATTTAAGTAATTTCTTTGTCACCAAGAAGAGTCCAGCTTCTCAGCTGCATGTTTCTGGAGCATAATGAAGGTGATAAGGCTAAACTGTTCATTCATCTGCTAGGTCTTTCAGTTGGGTAGTCCTGTAGAGCATTGCCATTGCCAGCAAATGGCCACAGGTTTTTCCCCACACATTTTTCACTTAGCTTCAAACTTTTTTTTTTTTTAATCGGGTGTCTTTTGCTGATTTTTTTTTTTTGCTTCTGTTTATATTGAACAATCACAGCTTTATACAGATAGTAGTAACAAATTTTTATTCTTTGCAAATATCTCATTCTATAACTCACATAACAATGTAGTGTATAGAAAAGAGGCCTGGTATAACAGCAGAGGCCTTGACAAATAGAGGCATGGTGAGGTGTAGGTGTACCTCTTGTACAGGCATGAGATGATGAGGAATGAGACACGTGCTTGGCACTGGAAACCCCACCGTTATAAACAACTCGGTGCTTAATTAAGGAAATGCAGACCAGATCTGGATAAAACTGGGATCTCTCTTGTCAGATACCCCAGCCCACAAATGGAAACTGATCACTAGAAACTAATTACAATTCCATGAGACATCACTAACTCAGGAGACAGATTAGGTTCAAACTAACCTGTATTCAATCTTCAGACTAATCTGTATGTATTCAAGTGGAAACAAAATGTCTCAGCATCTCTAAATCAGTCTGCTTGTTCATCAGTTTCTACTCTAGAAAAAGGATTATTCTTTTTTTTTTTTTTCCCCAAAAATGATATGACTTTTTCCCCCCTTCAGAGGGCCTGAGGAAGAATGATTGATCAGTTGGAATCAGCTCTAATAGCAAGTCTTGAAAGCCATAATGAGAACAACTATATCAAAATGCAGTGACTTTCATCAGCCTGCAAAGTGAGTTTGCTTGTTTGTTTTAAAGAGACTTTTCAATGATGACCAGTATTTGAATGTAATGTGGGACATAGAAAATAGTTAAGGTGTTCTTGCTATTATATTAACTAGGATGAAGGACAGTGATGTATATATTTTTCTCCCATTTTAAACCTAACCACCAACCTGAAGCGTTAAACAAGGAATGTCCTAAGTTTCTGGTTCTCAAAACATTATTTTGAAGCTTTCTAATGGTAACTGTCCACCTTCATAGTGCACACTGTAGATCTCTCTGAAGCAATGCCCTTACCATCCTACTAAGTGATCCCAACTACACAAATGTGACCTCAAGCTCTACATGCACTGCCTCATCCTCTTGATCCTGTCTTACCAAGCATGACTTGCTTCATGCAGAATATGCAAAGTGTGCTCAGAAATCCTATTTCATGCATTTCCTACATGTGTATTAAACAGGAACAAGGCTCGCCATTAGTTCTTGCACTTCCTCTCCTTCCAATTACCTTGCAGTCTCTATCCTGCTTCTGGCTCATGAGAAGATGTGATTTCATCTAAACTACCCCCTACACAGCTCAAAGTCCACAGGCATACATATGCAGCCCAGAACAAGCCCATCCTGCTACAGCTGGGTGTCTTCACCTGTTACAAATTTTATAAAGGGACATTCTGTTGGTGAACAATGTTAAGCCCTGAGATAGATAGGAGGAAGGAAGTTGGAATGAATTTTCCAGGGGTTTTTTTGGTACAATGTAATGATATTGCTTGCATTACAGAGTTTTGGAAGTGTTCAGAAGACCAATTGCCAAGAAAACAGTGACTGAAGAAAAAAAAAAAGGGGGATTTTTTTTGTAATTAACATTGTAAGATGCAAAACAGTTCTTATTTATCCTTCTTGTATTGAAAGCACTATTTTTCATTTATTCATTTTAAGGCCTGGGTTATTCCCTCCCTCCCCCCAACCCCAAGAAAAAGTTACAGCTTTTATAGTTCAATGTTTTCTATAATTAAAAAATGACAACTAGAAGTATCTTCAGTAAAAATGTTTCCATTAATATTGCAGCAAAGCTTCACAGCAAGACATATGCTTAATAAGTACATGAAGAGGTCGTTAAAAATGCTTGCAGTGTAATGATTTGCTGATAACAGTAAAATGTGAACATTGTCTTGGAGTTCATTTTATGCATTTCTTGCAAGCTCTATATGGAACAGAGGGAGGACAACTTTCCCTTTTACATCAGCAATTAAGAAGTCAGCCCTTATACATTGCACATATGCAGTTGCCTTTCTAGTTCCATTCCAGTTGGAATTAAACTGGTTAACAGCCCAAGATTTCCCGAGTTTAAGAGAGAGCTTCTTGTACATTAAGGTCTCAGAAACAGCAGAGATGTTCCATTTTTTCCTGCTTCTACAGAACATGGCTACCTTTGATGACAACTGACATGCAAATGTCAGTATACAAGAAATCATCACCAATCTGTATGTTGAACAATTCAATCCAAGAAGTTTTTATAATATTAACATAGACTAAGCAGTTCCAAAATCAAGGAGAGGAAAGAGAAAAGAAAAAAAGCCATGGAAATCATGAAGACCCTGAGAGGCTTGCCCACATTTTCTCTGGGGAAAAGAGGCATACAAGTGACAAATGGCAATATAAACCAGATACAGGCATACAATATCTTGTCAGATATGATTGCAACTGAACTCATCAGGATTTATCCAAGTACACAGTATGTTGCTGAAGGTGTGTCAAAGTCAAACTAGACAAAACCATGGAAATTAATATTTCAATGGGCTTAACATCAGTTTCCTAGATTTTCACATGAAAAAGTCCAAGTTCATCCAAAGACTTGTTAGAAATTTGTAAACCCATCCTCCATCTGCAGTGAACTTACAGAATTCAGCTAACAACAGCCCCTTTATTATCTGTGTGAAGCCTGCATATTTTGTAGGATCTCATTCAACTCTAAAAACTTTGAAAATATTGAGTCATAACCTATACAGCCAGACTATCATTATCAAGAGAATATTTCTGCCAATATTTATTTATGTAATATAATTTAAGGTCCATTTTTGTACAAATTCCAGGTACGCTTAGCTAGTCTAGAACATTATCTGCTTTGAGAATAATGATCAGAGACTATTTCTTTTATTTAGATAAGAAGAAAAGTTTTGAAAGAAGCATTTGTGAAAACAGTGTCAAGAACGGTTATAATTATGTATGCCCATAGTATTGCCAGAAAAACATGAATGGATATAAAATGCAATCCTATGACACAAAGTTACATTGAATCTGGTTCACTCTTAGGAATCCTGTGCCTCTTTCAATTTAGTTAAATGGAATTAATCATACTATTATGAAAGCAGTTTACTTTGAAGTGGGATTATTTAAGTTTCGTGGGCCATCAGCACCTCTAAAATGCTTTATCAAGTCATTAAGAATACACAAGAGATTAGGCCCCATGCCACAACATTACAGGGTTTCTTATTTCTAATAACTGGAAAATAGGGATTTCCAATTGTGGTTGGAGACAGACAACACTAAGTTTTATTGTCTTCAGAATGAAGTTGCCTGCAGAATGGGATCTCTATTTAGGAAAAAAAAATCAAAAAAAAAGATAGAATGAGACAAGAATCATAAAGTTTTCATCAATGTAGTCATAACTCTAAGACTGCTAACTCTGGCTGAGGGTATACTCTGCCCCATCATCCAGATCATTCACAAAGACATCGAGCACAACTGGACCTAGTATTTACCCCTTGGGATACACTGCTAGTTACTGTCCTCCAACTTCTCCTCCCTTCAGTATGGCTGCTATCCAGAAAGTTACCTGGGGTAAAACAGACTTCTCTGACTAGAGCTTATTATCCTTTACTATGCCAATTGTCCAGATTCCACCTATACCCAATCTCATTTGTTTCAAAGTTGTAAAATAATTATGGATTTCTTTAAAAGTTCACCAAATTTTAAAACAAAACAAAATACCCCCACACATGCAACACCTCACAACCTCCCTCCCCCAACACCTTCTTATTAACTTTAATGAACTTTGGTAAGATCCCGTCTTTATACGTTTAAAGCAGTTGGGTTCGTTTTGGTTTGGTTTTTTTTTGTAGCTAAGAAACAACTGTACTGTCCTTTATTGTAAGAATTAATTTCCTCCCCTTTCTTATTTAGCTGCTTAGCATCATCCAGTCCTCAGAGAAGTTATCCTTTCCCATCCAATTTCCTCTTAAGCAACTTTTGCTTGTTATTGGGAATGAATCTGAGAAAAGAAGCAGCGGCTGTCTCATCAGATGCTCTATACCACCTCCCAACACTCCAACAGTCTGTAAGACCTTGGGAGAAAAAAAAAACCCTAAAACAACAGGGTCTCCCGCCAAAATTTAAGCCTTCTGGCAAAGCAAAGCCAATACATCAGCTGGCCTGTCACCTAACAGGTATCTCATCAATTGTTAAAAGCGTATACTCTAAGAACACTTATAAATGTACTAGCAGTACTGATTCTAAAGCTGCTCTTACATATCTGGAGCTCTTCTGAAGAATTACGTTTGTAAGAAGGTGTCTGGCCCCTCCCCCTACTGCGCCTGCCAGATGGACCTTTTTAGTCACATTTCTTTTAACACAAAAACCCCTTTGGCGACACCAGTCAGCAAGAGTCATGCATGTGGATATCGTATTACAAGCAGAATGTGCATTTCAGAGCACCATAAACTTTTCTTTTTACTGTGATCACTATTAAGTAACAGGATCAGCAGACATCATACAAACACTGGCTGAAGCATTTGTACAGTCATGAATGAAATACTACTCAAAGTGAGGCAAAAAACTGTAACTATCAATATGTATCTCACTGAGAATCCTCACACTATTTTCCAAAATTTTACACAAAGATCAGGTGTGCAAGACTTGGGTGTGTCCTATTAAAACTGCTTATATTAAACATTTTATTAGAAAAGACTCATGTTTTCCTTATTCATAGCCTTGGGAGGGTGGCTGGGGGAAATTCATTGAATAAGGGAGGCAAAAGAACATATTTTCAATAGAAGAGAAAACCGCAGCGTTGTCCTCAAAAGGTATGATGTTAGTAGATCCTGTATTTTCTTACTTAACTGTGGAGAAGTCACCTCAGCTGCCCTTAAGATTCAAATCTCTTATCCCCAGTTCCCACACAGCCCTCACAACAACATCTTAGTACCCCAGACGGATTTGCTCATTTTGTGTAATGCATTTATTCCCTTTACAACATCTCACATGAAGATTATCACCATCATCTTTAAATAAAGACAGGAAACAGAAGCACAAGAGTGCTGAGAATAAGAGCAACAAAAGGACTTACGTGTCACTAGGTTGGCCATTATGCTATATTTTCCAGGAATTCTTTTTTTTTTTTCCTACTTATTTGTGCAAAACTGTTGCTATGGTTAAGCCTTCATCAGATCTGGCATATCTGCCTTTTCAGGTAATGTATTCTTAAATTGTAAACACTGAAGTGATTCCTGTACTCCAGTAGTATGTTGCATAAAGGAACAAGCACTTTTAGACATGCTTAAAATCTATTTTGGAACTTAGGAAGCAACCCTCCAACCTCTGTGGCCGACCGGATAAGTTTTATGAAGTTGAATTTTACACTCTATGTATATTTATGTGTGATAATGTTGTAGTACAGACAAAATAAAATGTAAAGCTAGGATGGCGGTAGAAGCCACCCTCTCTCCACCCCATCCCCCACCTCCCCCTCCCAGCGTAAGCAAACCCATCAAAGAGTCTTATTGGTTCCTAAAAGAATGGAACTTTGAGCACTAGGTAGAGATTTAAAGAATAATAAAGAGCATACATCCAACATGCATGAACATTGGCAGGAACTAGCACAAAGGTGCAACTCCAGTTGTAGCCCTCCAGTTATGGTAACAGAGAAAGCTCTCACAGCTCAGGACACAAAAACCAGATCAACACTAATACTTAAATCATAGATTAAGTCATAGATAACCTTAACAACTGCCAGCTCCTTGCCCGCCCTCAGCCCCCCAAAAGGTCTTCAGTTTTCAGCTTACCTCTCAGAGCATTTTGCTACTGCAGACTCAGCAAACATAAGTACTTTTGAAATTTAAAGTGTTTTCCCACACCTTCCAGATCACTTCTCCTCAAAGCACTGATTGATACCACAGAACTGTCTCAGTGTGAATTCAGCTGCAGCAGCGTAGATGTTCATTCCGCTTGGCTTTTGGGCTAAACCAAGTAGGCCTAAAGCTGCCTAAGTACGTAAGTCCCTTCCAAAAAGTTTTTATTGCTGATTTACCACCTGAGCAATATTTTTAACACACAGACAAAAAAAGAGCAAGTATTGACAAGGATTCACACATGAGCTCTTTAGGAAAGACTATTCCAAACAAAGAAAAAGTAAGAGTAAAAAAGAAGCTTCACTATAATGTGTCAATGGGCTTGTATGTGAGGTAGAATGTGAACAGCGCTGCAGGTAAATTACAAACTTAAACACTTGGTATTCAAGTTGACCATATGTATTCCAGGAGATAGACTTTGCTTTGCAGTGTCTCAGTGTAAAGCCCTCCTAAAAACAAATATATGATGAAAAGAGAAGTGTTTGTCAACCCCACCCAATAATACTAACAAAAGCCATAACCATTAGTAAAAACAAAGCTGGAAATGCTGCAAAGTCTTGCGAACAGTGAAACATCATTAGCTCCTGCCTTTTGTCATAATGTGACCAAATCTAGCATAGTATCAATACAGTAAGCACAGAATCACTGGAGAAAGATTTCAGTGCAAAACAGCGATTTATCCGTGAAGGTAACCAACCACATGAGGATTCTTTTGTTGTTAAAACAAACAAACAAAACAACCTTCAACATGGATAGCAGATGAAAGATAGAACTTTGTGCTCTTAAGTTCTACTTTGATTTGGGAGAAACATTGAAAGATTAGTCTTAACTACAGTAAGAATACAGTAGCACTTCAACGACCAAAGATTTTCAAGTCAGTAAAGGACAGTTAGAGAAACTTTAGGAGAGACTGTCTTTTCATAACAGTTTTTAAAGTGCAGTCAAAAAGTGCTAGTCACAAGGCTCCATCTGTGTTTGCTGCTTATTTGAAAAATAGGCTTAGAGGCTGCAGATGACAACAGATATTCAATATGAATGAGACAGGACTTTTGGATACATGTACCATGAAGAACCTTTGTCACTGAGAAATTTAAACTTCAGAACTAAAGCTGGATAGTCTTTGTGGCCTTGGATGTTATGCAGCAGTGCTACTGGTAACTTTGAGTATAGTCCTGTATTAGTTTACCATTTATAAAATTGAAGGGTGGGTAAAGGCTTGAGCTTACACACTTGTCTGTTGACTAGAAATTTAACAAAAAAGCCTGGCTTAATTTCCAATTTCAAAAGACTGCTTAATGGACTGCTTTAGCTACAATACTAGGCAGCATTGCTATGTGAATAGCCTTGCTGATTCTAGTTAATGCACCAAGGCCTCTATCTCATCTTTGTGATTTGCATCCAAACGTTCTGCTTGTGTTTTTGCCAAGCATTACCTCACTTCTGCAACTGCTAGACCAAGGAGTAATTGCTAATTTTAGGATGATTTATTTACAACAAATATTGATGTGTTTACTTAAAGTGATTGGCAAATCACACAAATCATCAGTGCATGAGTTTTTGCAAGAGCTTCAACATGCAACGTGACTTTGAATACATTCTTGCAGTGTGGGACTTGAGAACTAATAATACAACAAAATGGTATTTGGAAGGAATGAAACCACAGCTTTTAAAGCTTTGAAAACCAAGGCTCAAGTAGTAGTTCTTGGACAAACTGTTGTGTTTGATGAATTAGACACAGATACTCTGGAACTTGGATTCACCTAGCATTAAAGGAAGATGAATGAAACCAACTTGCTGAAGAACAGCAAAGAGAAAATGAGCTTGCAGGAAATAAGAATGTGTTATAAGAATGTGTAACAAGAATGGCTGGAGTTTCTTCTTACTAAAGAGGGTAGATCAGTTTGTAATGGAAATCTATTACAACATGAACTGAACTTAAATTTGTGATAAAAAGGGGGGGGGGGGGGGGGGCATGTAGGAGAACAACAATAACCCCCTCAAGGTTACTATCTCCCACATAGTTTAATACTCCAATACAGCTAATGTTTCTTCTGTTTCAAGTGGAAGTATGCCGTTTCACGTGTAGAAATGACAGTGGAGTAGGTAAGGCAGAGAAGAAACATTGGCTGTGGCTAGTGATAACCTAGAGAACTATTCATCCACCTCTAACAACCCAATCAGTTCTCCAGTAGGACTGACTGTATTTTTACAGTGTCAGGACCATTTTCACACAACTACATTTTTTTTTAAAGGTGCATTATTTTACTATGTTCATTATCACATAACCTAGTTAAAAGTAGTCATTGCTTTCATTGATTTAAATAATTTTTCATCAAGTGTGTGTGGATATGGCAGGAAGTTTAGTCAAGGGCGTTAGTGTTAAGAAATTCCCTTATTTTCCAATACATAATCTATAAATGCATATTTTCTTAAAACCAAGTTCCCTTAGGGATACATCTGTTATCATTAAAGACAGATTGCTATATATTGGGTCGAGCACAAAGCTGTGGAAGCTACACTGCTGTGGCAGGACATAAGGGCTTCAGCATAATATATAATATTATAATATTATATTATATATATAATATATATTATTATATATATTATATATAATATATATATTAATTACAATAATTGCCAGATGTACAAAGGTAGCTCACAACCAACAGGATCCAAGTGCTAGTAAATATATCCAACTCATCCAGTTAAGCACTATGTCTTTAACCTCTATGAGACCAACTGGGGACTACATAGGTGCACAAGTCTTTTTCTAGATCTAGATCCAAGTTATTTGTTCAGAGCCATGAAGCCATTTAGGAGAGATTAATTCTTAGATTTCTGTTTAAAACCATGTATTTCTAAACACACTGATAGCACAGCAGATACAGCCAGTTGGGAATTTGTTTAGATAAAGTTTAGATATCAGGGTACATGAATATAGAATAAAAGAACAGCTTAAATATAACATGCACTGGACAGAACTTCTCCATTAAGACCTACAAGTAGTCAATTAGTAAAACAGTGTTTGCACAAGTGTTTTGTAGTCACAGACATCAGCAAGTTTAGCTCTTCATGCACGTATACAACAAAAAGCACAAACCCATGAAACTTGCTTGCATTCCATCTTAGGAGCACAGCAGCAGTTAAAAGTTTATAATAATTGACTTCAGATTTCTTCATCAACTTCAAAAACATTTCATGCTGAGAAAGATGTTGTTTTTTTTTTCTCAGCCTAGAATCATTCAAACAGAAAAAAATATTTAAATCAGTTCACAGCATAGAAGAAGACCAGCCAAAACCAATTCAATATTAGAAGACATACCTACAGAACAACAGCCACTCTGTTGCTTTCTTACATACTGCTACCTCCAAGAAAGCTTTTTTGATTCACTTCTGAAATTTCTCATTCTTTCTTCAGGATCTCAGCCATCACTCACCTCATAAATGCCAGGTCCACTGTATCAGATTCACCGCATTTTTATGTATGTGTGTATATATATATGTATACACACACACACTCTATCTATCTATAGAGAAAAAGTTAAGCCCTAGGGCAAGCCTGCACTACCCCTTTCCCACATTTCCTGTTAAGGATATGTCTTATTGTTTTTTGGTTCCTGACTACAGTTTACTCACCTCACGAAGACTAGGCTTCCTCCTATACTATATTTCATACAGAAAGCAGAGTTTCTTCTATAATAACAAGAACAAAACCAAAACCAAACACCTTCTTTGAATTTTCATATACACTGAACAGAAACTTGAAGCATTTCTTTTTTAACTTATAGAATGAGTGTGCCAACCTACTCTTCCTTCAAGACACCTGGTGACCATTTGCTAATTGAAACTGATCAATTTATACTTTGTCACCTGCTCTGTTTTTAAATGCTGAGAGGGTTGGCTTGTTGAATATATTTTGGCTCAGTTGTACAGAGAAGAGGCAAGGCAGCTCTACTGAGAAGGTGTTTTGTTTGTAAGTCTTTTAGATTTTTTTTTTGCCTTTCCTGTATAGTGGTAGCATTACCCAGTTTTAGTTGCTGAGTACTTGTTTGAATATTGTAGTATTATCTACTGCATCTGTCTTAGTCTCAGATATCTCTCTGAGCTAGAAGGCCTATAAAAGGCCTGACTGAATTATTTCCAACACTTTCTATAAAGAAAGTTTCAAACAAAATCATTTATTCTTGCCATATATGCTGCAACAGGAAGCGAACCTGCCTTTATTCTGAAGTAAGAATTTCTCTGATAAGAGAACTAGAAATTCATAAACCAGCCTTGATAGTAACAAAGAATATATTTGTTATGTCTATTAAGTCCAGGGGGACTGTGAATCAAAACCAGGGCAATGTTTTGTGCATTTTTTTTTTTTGAGCATGGCATGTTTAAGCAATAGGGGTGGGGAGTGGAGAGGAGGAACCAAACTAGTTTGCCACTGTATTTATTGTGTAGATGATTTATAGTGTATTCCACTTCTTGAAGAGTTACTTAAGTTCTCATTTTATCTTATCATCTGTTGCTAAAATTTCTTAAAATTTCTGTATAACCAACTTTATGTGTAATGTTTTATTGCGTGGCAACTCAAGGCAACAACTAAGTTCACTGTTTCATTTTTGACTAGATTCTGAACACATAGCAGACATCCCTTTCCTGAAGAAGTCTATGGCCAAAGGAGAATTCATCTAAAATTCCCAAACAGCCTGCAGCCATCTGTACAAAAGAGAACTTAGTTTTGTGATCCTGTCAGTACCATCCAGAGACACAGATCTTCCACAAACGGATCTATTAAAACTTCCTAGAGACCAGCCAGATAAAAAGTGAATGGGCAGGTACTGTAACTACACATAGCTACTATTTAGGAAGTGTGCAGGGAAGGAAATAGGAGCAGATGAAAGCACGAGATCACAGTTGGAGGGTAAGGAAGCAGAAATGCACAGTGTGCATCAGTAAACATTAAGAATGATTAAGAATGATGGATGGTCCAGCCCTTCTGAAGTCAGGATTTATCTGCAAAGCTGGTAGTATTCATCGCTGCTGAGGATGGAATTCACTACATGAAGTTAGTAAATCCCCATGCGAGACAAAAGGGCAGAAGAAAGGGTTTACTACTGTAAGTCAACCATTCCTTACAGAAAGAACATAAGTTGCACTAAGGTTGTATATGAAGTGTATTTTGTTTTGTTAACTACTTAACGTGAGCATAAGACTGTGGTAGAGCTGACACCCAACTTGGAATTCCTTGATCTGCAACCCTATACAAGGATATTAATTCTCTGCAGAGTTGTTTGGTTTTTTTTTTGGGGGGGTGGTGGTGGTGTTTGTTGTTGGTTTGGGGGTTTTTTTGTTGTTTGTTTTAATTTATTTTTTTTAATAAACTAGCTAATAACCACCTCTGGTAATTAATTTTGGAAAAGTGATTAAAAAAAAATAGTGAAGAAGTTAATAATCCTTGACCTGCATTGCAATCAGCCACTCACCGTTTAACTACATGAACTGTCCAAGTCAGTTCTGAAGTTCAGCTTGCACACAGGGCAGAAAGAAGAAATGGTGGGAGTTCAATTGAAGCAAAAACTTTTAAATAGAAATGAGCCATAATAAAATAGGTAAGTTGTCATTCTTATGATTCCCTTAATTCACATGTAAACTGAAGGCATTAACATGTGACACACCTTGGAGCAAGGTAGCATGTTTTAATTATCAAATGTGATTTCTCTGGGTGTCATGATAGATACAGATTTTTCTGTGCAGTTTCAGATATAGATATGTGACCATATGCTAGAAAATGGGAAATCTGATTGCTTTGCACACATGCTGCAGGGTGAATTACTGGTGGTTTGTTCCAGTTCCCCTCACCCACTAGGAGGGTGGGCTGTGGGATATCTTTATTTTTAGATCTTCACATTCTGGAACAGATGTGTCTTTTTCTCAAGAAAACGTACTGCGTTCAGTCTAAAAGTCAATGAATGTAAACATTTCAGAACACTGAGGCTTGATTTTAAATATTTTGGGCCTCATTCATTTTTAATTAGTAATAAGTACTACCATTGTAAAATGTCAGCCAGCACTAGTGTTATTATAGTGGGATCAGGAATAGTGTGGCAAGCAGGACTAGGGAAGTGATCATGCCCCTGTACTTAGCAGTGGTGAGGCTGCACCTCAAATTCTGTGTTCAGTTTTGGGCCCCTCACTACAAGAAAGAAATTGTGGTGCTGAGGCATGTCCAAAGAAGAGCAACAAAGCTGGTGAGGTGTCTGGAGCACAAGTCTGATGAGGATCATCTGAGGGAACTGGCGTTGTTTAACCTGGAGAAGAGGAAGCTGAGGGGAGACCTTATCGCCCTGTACAACTACCTGAAAGGAGGGTGTAGCCAGGTGGGGGCTGGTCTCTTCCCTCAAGCAGCAAGTGATAGGACAAGAATAAATGGTCTCAAGTTGTGCTTGGGGAGGTTTAGACTAGATATTAGAAAGAATTTCTTCACTGAAATAGTTATCAAGCACTGGAACAAGCTTCTCAGGGAAATGGTTGAGTCCTTGTCCTTGGAGGTATTTAAAAGATGGGTAGATGTGGTGCTTAGCTATCTGGTTTTGTGGTGGACTTGGCAGTGTTAGGTTAATGGTTGATCCTGATCTTAAGGGTCTTTTACAACTTAAATTATTGTATGATTCTATGATTTTTCTGTTGTAATTTTGGAAGATCTGTTAATAGCAGCTATTAACACTGAGAGAGTCACAGTCCCTAGGAGCATTTCAGAAGTAAAAAATGGGGCTAAGAAGATAAAAATATTAGGATCTATGTTTCTTATAATAGGAAGTTCATATAGAAGACAAGTCACAGTATCAGCTGATGGGTTGCCTGAGAAAACTGTAGAAGACGGTATGATGAAACAAGAGGCACCAAGTTAACTTAGTATATGCATTAAATACAGTTATAAATTATGTTGGACTTAAGAAATTACAGGCATGAGATGAACATCTAGTTCATTATCTAGACCAATGAACTGGTTTACAGTAGTATAACCAACTTAATTTCCAGTATGTGCTAAATAATACACTAGTATTGAACTAGCTGTTCTTATCATCCCTGTGTTTTCCGAAGTACAACTAAAAATACCTTGTGTCCCAGTTTCCAACCATCCAAACACTACAATAATCCTTTCAAAGTATTTGAATTCTCAGACCTGTACCAGGAAAAAATTTGAGGGTCTTTCCAGCTTTGTTTTAAAATACCAATTGCAGGAGCTGAACTTGCCATCTGGTGCAGAGGATTTCTCCATGCTATTTGGCTCATAACACCACCAATCAGTACTGCTGAACAAGGAGGAGAAATACAAGTGTATCACTGAGGCAATATTAATTCCTTATTAGGTCACTTCATGGAATCATAGAATCGTCTAGGTTGGAAAAGACCTTTAAGATCATCAAGTACAACCATCAACCTAGCATTGCCATCCCACCACTAAACTATGTCCCTAAGCACCTCATCTACCCTTCTTTTAAATACCTTCAGGGATGGGGACTCGACCACCTCCCTGGGCAGCCCATTCCAGAGCCTGACAACCTTTTCTGTGAAGAAATTTTTCCTAATGTCTAAACTTCCACAGATGGTAGAGCAGGACACCAGCTGTCCTGTCCCCCTCATCTCCCATTACATGCTATTTATGTCTTCCCGATAATCCTTGTAATCATCTCTATTACCCAGCATGGTCTTTTACCATCACGCACTTAACTATGGTTAATGATTTTTCCATATGTGTCATTGTTTAACCCCAGCCGGCAACTAAGCAGCACACAGCCACTTGCTACTTCCCCCTGGTGGGATGGGGGAGAGAATCAGAATGGTAAAAGTAATAAAATACATGGGTTGAGATAAAGACATTTTAATAAGTAAAGCAAAAGCTGCATGCAGACGCAAAGTAAAAGAAAGAATTCATTCCCTCCTTCCCATGGGCAGGCAGGTGTTCAGCCATCTCCAGGAAAGCAGGGCCCCATCACGTGTAACAGTTACTTGGGAAGACAAATGCCATCACTCTGAATGTCCCCTGCTTCTTTCTTCCCACAGCTTATATACTGAGCATGATGTCATATGGTATGGAATGGCTCTTGGGCCAGTTGGGGTCAACTGTCCTGGCTGTGCTCCCTTCCAGCTTCTTGTGCACCTGGCAGAACAGGGGAAGCTGAAAAGTCCTTGACTGGTCAAAGCACTTCTCAGCAACAACTAAACCGTCAGTGTGTTATCAACATTCTTCTGGTGCTAAATCCAAAACACAGCACTGTGCCAGCTACTAGGAAGAAAATTAACTCTGTCCATCCAAAACAAGGACATTATGCTTTCGAAAGACAGGATTACTTGGAAATCTGTAAATTGTATATTTTGTGGGTTTCAGTCTTAGAAGAAAGAAGCTTGAATGCTCATGCCTATGTTCATGCCTAGCCCTAGGGAAGAAATAAGAGTTGGCCCTACAATAAGACATTTCTTTCAGAAATGTAAATTAACAGACTCCCAAAAGCTGTAAGTAACCAACATGATAAAGTTATGAAGGAACAATTTTCCAGCACCAGTGTTGCCCAAAAGCTAGTAGTTCTTTCCACCTGCTTTCCCTTCCACTCTGTTTATCAGATCATTTTAATTCTAGAAACATTTCTCTTTCGGCTCAGGAGGACATTTAAGCAAGTGCTCAAGCTGCCCTCTGAAAGCTCTGCTTAGTTCTTCACAAGCCACTGACAGTAATTTACAAGCTGAAGGCCTTTGTTGACTTAAGATCAACAAACAAGACTGGAAAACTATCAAGAAAAAAAGATCACATAAGAGGAAGCTTTCTATAACAACAGGGAAGGTAGCATGCAACTGTCCACCTCTAAAGCCTTGTATATCTCGGAATAAAATAATGCATCCAGAAAATGCATTTTACTGTACTTCTGCTTATAGAACCTGCAAACTTTCAGTTACACCTCCTACAAGGAAAAGGTTTTACAGGACCTTGTAAGACCCTATCTTATTTTTATTGTGATAAACTATTGTCAGCTTATAAATAAAAATCTCACTCTACTTCTGATCTGATCTATCATAGTAAAAATCAGAGATCTACTGGAAACTCAAGGTTTAGACTCTAAGTGACACTTCCAATTTATCTACGAAGTAAAAATCTCCGGAGGATTTCCACATCTCCCTCTCACTCCAGTAAATAAAATATTATAGACGGCTTTTCATTATGTCAGCTAATGAATGGCAATAGTCCAGACAGAGCAAGAATAGGTAATACAAAGCATGTATAAAATAGATAAAATATTAGGGCTAGTAAAGTTTGTCAGGATGGCTCTGAAGAAGAACAACAGATATGTTTAGGAGAATAGACAATAACTTTTCTTATTATTGCACTAGTAGAACAAATAATGAATCCAGCTCAATTCTGAAAGGGCTCCTGCAGGCTTGGACCATGAAAGAGCAATCAGCACTTTGAGATGGCCATGCCTCAGACTTTTTCTCTGGAGCAAGTGCCCCAAAGAATAAAATGTCCTTAAACTTAAAGCAACAACAAAACCCTACGTGTTTTATTAGAGTAGAAGGAATACTTAGCCTTTTATGCAGACATTCAGACCGATGATAACATACTAAAGTTTTCATTATTATCGAGAGCAGCCCTGCCGAGAGGGACTTGGGGGTACTGGTGGATGAAAGGTTGGACATGAGCCGGCAACGTGCGTTGGCAGCCCAGAAGGCCAACCGTACCCTGGGCTGCATCAGGAGAAGCGTGGCCAGCAGGTCGAGGGAGGTGATTCTGCCCCTCTACTCTGCTCTGGTGAGACCTCTCCTGGAGTGCTGCGTCCAGCTCTGGAGCCCTCAGCACAAGAAGGACATGGACCTGTTGGAGCGGGTCCAGAGGAGGGCTACAAAAATGATCCAAGGGCTGGAGCACCTCTCCTATGAGGACAGGCTGAGAGAGTTGGGCTTGTTCAGCCTGGAGAAGAGAAGGCTGCAGGGAGACCTGATAGCGGCCTTTCAGTACCTAAAGGGGGCCTATAGGAAAGGTGGGGGAAATCTTTTTAGTAGGCCCAGCTGTGACAGGACAAGGGTTTTAAACTGAAGCAGGGTAGGTTTAGACTAGATATAAGGAGGAAATTCTTTACAATGAGGGTGGTGAAACACTGGAACAGGTTGCCCAGGGAGGTAGTGGAGGCCCCATCCCTGGAAGCATTCAAGGCTGGGTTGGACGGGGCTCCGAGCAACCTGATCTAGTTAGCAGTGTCCCTGCTCACTGCAGGGGGGTTGGACTAGATGACCTCTAGGGGTCCCTTCCAACCCAAAACATTCTATGATGCTATGATTTTATTGATGAATAGTTCATACACAGTGTTAAGGCCTTTTCTATTTCTCACTCTGGCCTGCCAGTGAGTAGGCTGGGAATGTGCAAGAAGTTGAGAGGGGACACAAACAAAATTGTGTTTGCCTTTAATAGAACATGAAGTTTAAGCCCAAAAGATTTCTTTTAAGACAGTCTGATGCTATTACAAATTGAGTAGGGAGAAAGAAAACAAATCAAGTGGAACAATTATTCTCAGGAATATTTAAACATTATTTAGAGCTCTTCCAGGCAATTCAGTCATGCATTGTGCCATGGTTATAGGGGTACAGAAAAAAAAAAAAAAACCTGCCCAAAAGTTATGTGGAGAGAATTTAGTCTGTAGTGCCCTACTCTAGGGAAAGAGTGCAACACATAGGTGCTGCTACCAGAGATGGGTGATCCTGGAGAAGGGATTCATACAGCCAGTCAGATGAGTTTCTAATGGCTGAGGTTAATGTAATCTCGTTGTCTGTCTTGCAGTTCAGCTGTCTGTGACCCAAGGCCTAACTTTAGTATGGCACAACAGCTTAACCATAGCTAAGGCTTCTGAGGCAACTGTTCTGTGATTAGAGAAATTGTGATAAAGTGTATTTTAGTAGAACCATGCAATATATGGTAGACAGAAGTAAGACTGTTGAGTAAGGAATAGGTGTCAACACAAGGATTCAAGAGAAAAAAAAAAAACACAATCCAAAAACATATGGCATGATACAAAATGCTACAGGAAAATACAGTAGTATAAGAAAATTCCAAGACTCTGGAGCCCCATTTCGGGGAGCAGTAGAAGAGACCTTTTCCTATCAGATTAACTACTGCCTGCTAGCAAAGACATTGGATGTCTTATGGTGATAAGTATGTTAGCACTTAGCCTAGAGGCTTGTTAATGCTAGCTATCATTTGTGTTTGATACGCAATAAACAACAGCTTTATCTTTAAAGTTTTATATGGCAATCTTCAGAGTCTTTCAGTGCATGGCAAAAAGGGCCCGCAAAAAAGTGACCCTGAGATAGACAGATGGTTATGCCAGTTGCTAAGCCTGATGTCCCAGTTGAGTACTGAGAATAAATTTAAGTTGCAGTAGCGTTCCTAGACACAAGTGGCAGCATAAATAAAATTTAGTGACCTTGGGAGTAAAATCTCTTCTGAGGTAATTCTGGACTCATTAGCAAAACACATGTGTGCAGTGGGGAAATGCTTTGAATCCTCTATGACAGGGAGGGAAAACTGACCCTCAGAGTTCTTACAGTCTGTTTAGGTAAGTCAGTCAAAGCTTTTAAAGTTAGCATAGAGTGTATTACAATAAAGAGATGCATGTAGCTCATTTACAAGTTACACACAGTATAAAAACCACACATGATTTCAGAAACTATCTATGCAAACAGTGATGATAAGATAAAATTCCTACCTGAGTGGAAATGCTGGTATTTAGTGTGGCAGTGCATTACCCTGTTACTCTATTTGAACACTCGCTATACCTACTGTTCAGAATTCAGGCATCAGCAAAACTGTTAATGATCTCCAGTATCTGTGGGGAAATGAATGCACAGTCCTACGAAAATTTACTGAAAATTGGTCTGGAGCAACTTAAAGGTTAGTTGTTATAGGCAAGAAAATGGACTCAGCATGAGAATCCATGGAACCATGCAGCAGAGAAAGAGTAAGTTACATAAACACGATGTCAGCTTAGAAAAGACAAATAATGAGTGTTGTAAATAGGCCACCCTTAAGCAAAATAATGGGCTGTACTGTTAAACAGTCATAACCTAAGGGCCACACCTAATTTCCATGTGCATTGAGATTTGTCACGGGAAGGTAAGCTTTAATTGCTGCAAAGTTGCCCCAGGCTTGATTACAACTTTTATTTTAAAAGGGGGGAGGAGGAAGAATGTCACAATGTATCTTTATTATATTCAAGCAACTTCTGCCAGAAGACCTCACTAGTATTACAAAATGGAATATATATTATTTAAACACTTATGTGTAGTAAACATCACATAATTCACCTGTTGATAATCTGGTTTGGACTCAAGAAGTTGAGGAGATACTGCTTTGGTGTTTAATGAAATCCATTATATATATCTATATATTCTTTTCTATATAATTAACAAGGCATGAAACATTTACTTGGTATGTGCTCATATGTCTTTTGATAATAGTAAGCCACTTTTAGGACTCATTTCTGTGTTACCTGTGTTGAACCGCAGCCAGTGACCATCTATTTGGCTTGCCATTTCAGTCATTGGGAAAGAGAATTGGAACAGACGAAAAGAAACAGCAACTAAAAGTGATTGTGTGAAGGATCACAAGGAAATGTGTAATCCTCTAATGTTAGCCTGTAGAAAAGGTGTTCCAGTCCTGTACCTGTAGGGCTTCTTACATCACTTAATAATGCCTTACAGACAGCAACATCCAAAGAGAGCCGTTAAGGTCAGTATAGGTTTGTCAGTCCCCTGATTGTCAGCTGTCATTGTCAACATGCCTCCCATTCCTGTTCTCCCAGTGTGGAGGAAAAGAAGTTGAATGGACATGAGTGAAATCCTTTGTTGCTGACTCCCCGACTCTGTGAAAAGACATTCTATTAATTAATGCTCAGTTCAAGTAACTTTTGAGAGTAAATATTGGCATTACATATATGAAGTTTGAACATTACTTTGGGACTGATGAGAGGGTATCTCATACTGTATGTGCAGCAGGAAAGTTCAGATGACAGACTTTGAAGTAACTATTTTTTAATCTTACTATTAAAATAGTGCTTTCCAGTTAGAAAATATAAAGCCCTGTTCCATATAGTAGAGAATTATTAATAAATCCTTCTGAATCAGTACAGAAATTCATTCTTCCAAGTGGCTTTTTATGATGCTGTTAATAGTTGCATTACCAACCGGTGGTGTTTCTTGCACTACAGACACACATTTATGCTATACTATTAAAATAGGTACTCGTATGCCCGACGAGTTATCCCCAGGGTACCCAGCCTCCTGAGCTGGAAGATGGGGACAGAGAGCGGAATGAACCCCCCATAATCCAGGAGGAAGCAGTCTTTGACCTGCTATGCCACCTGGACATCCACAAGTCTATGGGGCCGGATGGGATCCACCCAAGAGTGCTGAAGGAGTTGGCAGAGGAGCTTGCCAAGCCACTCTCTATCATTTACCAGCAGTCCTGGAGAACAGGGGAGGTCCCAGATGACTGGAGGTTGGCAAATGTGATGCCTATCTTCAAGAAGGGCCGGAAGGAGGATCCGGGTAACTACAGACCAGTCAGCCTGACCTCGGTACCGGGGAAGATTATGGAGAGGTTCATCTTGAGTGTGCTCACCAGGCACATGGAGGACAATCAGGGGATCAGGCCCAGTCAGCATGGGTTCACGAAAGGCAAGTCTTGCCTAACCAACCTGATTTCCTTCTATGACCAGGTGACCCGCCTGGTAGATGAGGGAAAGGCTGTGGATGTTGTCTACCTGGACTTCAGCAAAGCCTTCGACACAGTCTCCCATAGCATTCTCCTGGAGAAGCTGGCAGTTCATGGCCTAGATGGATATACTCTTCGCTGGGTTAAAAACTGGCTGGGTGGCCGAGCCCAGAGAGTCGTGGTGAATGGAGCTAAATCCAGTTGGCGGCCGGTCACAAGCGGTGTCCCCCAGGGCTCAGTTTTAGGGCCAGTCTTGTTTAATATCTTTATCAATGACCTGGATGAGGGGATTGAGTGTGCCCTCAGTAAATTTGCAGATGACACCAAACTGGGTGGTAGTGTTGATCTGCTGGAGGGGAGGAGGGCTCTGCAAAGGGACCTGGACAGGCTGGATCGATGGGCCAAGGCCAACTGTATGAGGTTCAACAAGGCCAAGTGCCGGGTCCTGCACTTTGGTCACAACAACCCCATGCAGCGCTACAGGCTTGGGGAAGAGTGGCTGGAAAGCTGCCTGGTGGAAAAAGACCTGGGGGTACTGATTGACAGCCGGCTGAATATGAGCCAGCAGTGTGCCCAGGTGGCCAAGAAGGCCAATGGCATCCTGGCCTGTATCAGGAATAGTGTGGCCAGCAGGAGTAGGGAAGTGTTCGTGCCCCTGTACTCGGTGCTGGTGAGGCCGCACCTCGAATACTGTGTTCAGTTTTGGGCCCCTCACTACAAGAAAGATGTTGCCTTGCTGGAACAGGTCCAGAGGAGAGCAACCAAGCTGGTGAGGGGTCTGGAACATAAGTCATACGAGGAGTGGCTGAGGGAACTGGGGTTGTTTAGTCTGGAGAAGAGGAGGCTGAGGGGAGACCTGATCGCCCTCTACAACTACCTGAAAGGAGGCTGTAGCGAGGTGGGGGTCGGCCTCTTCTCCCTGGTAATAGATGATAGGACGAGGGGGAATGGCTTGAAGCTGCGCCAGCGCAGGTTTAGGCTAGACATTAGGAAAAACTTCTTCACCAAGAGGGTTGTCAGGCTCTGGAATGGGCTGCCCAGGGAGGTGGTGGAGTCCTCATCCCTGGAAGTCTTTAAAAGAAGGATAGATGAGGTGCTTAGGGACATGGTTTAGTGGTGGGATGGCAGTGCTAGGTTAACGGTTGGACTCTCTGATCTAAAAGGTCTTTTCCAACTGAGGTGATTCTATGATTCTATGATTCTATTTTCAAGAAAATATGAGAAGGAATTGCAGGGTTCTAATAACTCTAAAGTCATGATAACTGAAAGCAGAGAGGAAAAAGACAAAGGCACAAAGTAACATATTCAGCAAGGTAGGGAAATCACATCTGAAAACTTAAAAGAATTACACTCTTTGCTGCATAGAACACAAAGCTTTTCAAAGAAAAAATGTTTTTGCAAGACACTAAGAATAGTGAAAAATTCTTTGCTTCTGAGTCATGAGACTCCAGTAATCATTTCCAAGAGAAAAACGGCACAAAAGAAACAGAAGAGAGAAGTAATGGGTTACCACCCAAAGCAAAGTATTATACACATTAGATCTGTAAATGTCACTCATTTTCAGACTGTCAGTATATGTTAATTACAAAATAAGTTTATCTCTAGTATTCTAAGCTTGAACAAAATTCCTTCCTTTGCTAACAAAGTATGTGAAATAAAATACAGCATGAAGAAGTTCTAAGATACCCAGCTACAAAAGCTAACAAGAGCTATCTGCCCTGAACAAGGGCAGCACTCTATGAAGACAGTTTTGCTTTGTAGAAAAGACAATGACATTGAAAATTGTGGTTTCCTTTTCTTTTTTTCATTCTTGCTTGCTTCTCTTTCATGCTGTAAGAGCTTCAATTCTTTTCAGCATGTTACTTTTTCTTATTGGAAAAAGCAGAAAGCACTTTAAAAAGAACACTTTTTTTTCCCTCCAAGTAACACCAAAACATAAAATAACACTGGTGTAAACTTGGCCTGGTTAAAGTCCATAGAAAAATCCCTACTGACTTCAAGGAAACCAGCAGTGGATCTGTGTTTCTGTAAGGCCATGCTATCTGCCATGCAAAGGTTTATAAAATGCCATAGGTAAATGACTGGTTCAAACTTCCTGGTGTGTGCCAGACCCATCCACCTGTGTTCTGCCAGCTCTGCTTTGAAAAAGGCACCAGACCTTCACTTAGTCTCTTCTCCTAAAATAGCATTGAGAAGAGCTCCCTTACACTCATGTAACCCTAGCGGCTCTCTAACATGCATCTCAGTTCTACCTTCAGGTGGGTATATGGGGTTGAGCTTTCCTTCTTTATAAGACTAAGCAGTGATAAACCACAACTGAGTCATTAGTGAACAAAGCACACATTGCAGCAATCATCTCTGGCAGTAAATCACTTTGCAAATTGTGCACAAAGATGCTTATTAAACACAGAGCACCCGTATTTCAGCTGAAGAACTGCCACTGAGAATATCATACAAGGAATGAACTTGATCTAAAGTCCCTGGAAATATCATTTCAGAGACCCACTTCTGCAAAGAGAAATGGCATAGATACAGTGGTGAGGAAGAAAGAGGGCAGTAGTTTAGACCTCTCCGTATAAACAAAACTCACTGATTATGTACTGGAGATTTCTGCCTGTTTTAAAATTTAAATTAATCACACGATTCAGCCCTTGCTTCTCATATGGGCACTTGGTTGCCTTAAAAAATATTCCATAACTAAGATGATTAGGAATGGAAAAGCTTTTTTCATCACCCCATCTCACTAAAATCTGTTTTTTGTTGAAGCAGAGAGAATAATATGGCCTTCTCTCTAATCTCTACAGCAGAATTGGAAGCTTGATTTGGCACCAAGATCTGAAGAACCTGTGAATTTCTCAGAAAAATATGTATCTTCTGATAAAAGGTGAAAGAGGTGGACAGGGAAAAAAGACATTAATATCGGAGCGGCAGTTGAGGGAAGATACTTATTTAAATGAGCAATCTACCTTGAAGCTAAAATCTATCTATGCTACATAAAAGTAGAAAGGCCACCCAGATTGAGTTTCTGAGAAAATTTCCCTGCCTCCAGATTTTTTCTGATTTTTTTTTTTTTTTTTTTCAGGGAAGGAAGGGCGGGCGCAGGAAGGGTAGGGTGGGAAGAGAAATACAGAGGTAAAATAGTGCTGTTTTAAAACCCCATCACAACTCTGAAACCAATGTAATAAAACACCCCAGAACACCAAACAGACAAGGAACCATAGCTGGATGGATTTCATGGAAAGGCCAGTAGAGGCAGGAAGCCTCTAGGAATTAATTTCTATTTTTATAGTTTGAATAAATATCTAGTTTGGAAATGGAAAGTGATAATGGCAGACTTTTCAAAAATCTTGGGAAAATATCAAAATGTTGAAGGCATGATATCAAGAGAATGGTGAAAAGGCCAAACAATGAACCTTTTCTTTGCCACCCCCTTCACCTACCAAAACAAATGAACAACAAAAGTCCCCCAAACAGCTCACTCTACTCTTCCTCTGAGTTTTTAAAAACTACATTTAGATGTCCTATACTCCCTTCTTCCAACAATTTTTCAGGTACTTTTGCAGTCTCTTGTATCTAATGCAAAGAAATCTGATGATCCCGTTTTCTGTAATTTGCTCCCAGATTTCTATTACCTGTATCTTCTGTTGTCAGCATCACATATAGTTTGCAAGCTCCCTTGTTTGCTAATGTCCGAACTCTTGACTTGCAGTTATTCATATTTTTGTTTCTCCAAAATACCTGAGGACATGCATTGGACTGGATAAACCTAAGTCTGCTATCAAGTGGGTGTATTTTATTTAATTTATGGCCAAGCTGCTTAAAGTTATTATTGGAACTCTGCCAACAAAGTCTGCTGGTTCATTTTAGTATTTTTAATGCAGCCAGTCATCAAGGTAGCTGAACTTCCGAACACATTGATACTTTTAAACATTTATCTAAAATGAAGTAAATTCATATAGGTTTTTTACTTCTCTGTTAACAGTGAAAAAACTTCAAAGCAAAGTAAAATAAGTCAAAAAAGGCTCAAACTGAAGAAAAAAGACTGTATTTTGAGAAGAAAGACTTTCCTCTGTTGACTGAATGCATATGTCTTAAGTACAGTTGTAGCTAGCTCAGAAATGCATTTTCAAGTATGCAGCACATGGTATGTAGGGCTGATGATAGACAGATTAGCATACTGTCCTAGGAAGATTGAAGATGAGAGATTGGCTTTCACAGAATTGACAGGAGAAGGATTAACATATGGTAGGGAACTAATGTCTCCTGATGAACATAAAAGCTTCAACGGAAATGACTTAAACCTTGAGCTGTGTGACTCATTGAAATCTCAGTTTGCTATCAATTCTAACAGGAAAAAAAAAAGAAGTAACTGAAAATGTCTTTGTTTTTAATTTTCATATTGAGAAAATAAATAGAATTTTTTAGTGAAAGATAATTTTTTTTATTTAACTTCAACTTTTTCTCTTTAGATTTGGTTTGATTTTTCTTGAAAAAAATGAAAGATATCAGAAAAAATGGGAATAAGAAAAATTCATTTAAACAAAATTTTTAGTTTTTTCAATCTGGAGGTAAAAAGAGGATGAAGGGCACAAAATCTGTTGAAAGTTAAGTTGCAAAATATTTCTGTGATGCTCAACAGTTTTTTGTTATGGTTTGGGATTTTATGGCAAACTAAACTGAACCTCAGAAATTCATTCAGATGTACCCAGAATTCTCAGCAGACAGAGAAAATATTCTGCAAAGCAAATTCTGTGGCAGTTCTTTTATCAAAAATCTACTGTGGTCAATAGAAGGCTACCTGTGAGTTTGAGAGAGCTGTGGCTTGCAATCCTGATAGCAGCTCTATAGGAAACTATACTAAGAGACTACCTGAACTCATACCTACCAGATGTGCCAAAAGGTATGATGGGGGTTGGAGATGGGGGATATTGTCTTGGAGATTCAGATAGTGGAAGGCAATATGCGGTGGAGTCAGTCACTGCCAGGTGAGAATCTACTATTAGAAAGGGAAAGGTATACGGCACAATCGAATGACTTAAAAATGCACTTAGAAGAGTGTGAAACAGATTATTTAACAGATTTATATAAACATGTGGGCCACGGTCCCCAGTCCCAAGAGAGGGTCCTTTTAATATAATTCAATTCAATTAAATATATGTGTATAAACACACAGAAGTGATCTCATATCATTTAACCAGGACAGGTGTTCTGTCTTGCATTCCATTAAACACGTATATGACAGAAGATTAAGTTGGTTCAATTAAGGTCATTTTGAACCACGCAATGGAAAACTAACCCATGCAACAAAAAGAGAAGATTTTGATTGGATCTTCTTGCTAATCCAGTTCACTCAATAGGTTCATAAACCTCAGATTATCTGTCAACTTTGGGGTAGGAATGTGCATATGGAGTAAGGACTGAAATCTCTCTTTCATTGAAAGTTCATGGCTAAATCAGATTCAAAATGTGGGCAATCAACACTTTCTTGTAATCTTTCAAAGGTTAAATTTAGAAAGTTTATTCTGAAGTAAAAAAGTACAAGAGTTTGGATTGTTACTTTCTAGGGGCACGCAACATGGCTGCAATATGTCTAGAGGACACTTACCTTATCTTAAGCAAATGTAATGCTAGAGCAGCAGCTGCTGTCTAAGCATTCCCCTGATATAGAGAAAGAAGCTCGGCCTTTTGTGAAATTTGCTACTACATTTACTCAATCTTGTTATGTCCAGAGTCTCTCACAGAACTGTGTCTACTTTTTCCAAAGCTAGACTGATTTTAACTGAGTTTCTCTCCCCTCAACTGACTCTTTTGATCATTTGAATGAGTAAAGAAAAGCCTAGGCAAAAATGTTAAGAGAAATACCTCGGTGACTAAGCAGCTGTCAGCTATCTGTGCTTAGCACATGCTAGGAGGACAAGCAAATCTGTATCTCAACAAGCAGCAAGTATTTCTTACTAGGATATCAAGAAAGTGTACAGGGTTCTGCAGCTTCTTTGATTATATTATAGCACATACCTGTCCATTCTAGTAACACATAATCCTGAAATGAAAAAACTCCAAAAGAAATATTCAAGGCTGAACAATTTTTCTGCAAATTATGCTGGAAGAGCGTAACCATGTTTTCTTTATTGAGAGGGTGCTATTTAGATTGCATACTTTTCAGTACAAAGGCACCTGTATTTTGTCTGCATGCAGCCATCTGCAACACCTCAATTTCAGATAGTCAATATCAGCAAGTCACAGGTCTGCAAGTAAGCTGGCAAAATATAGTTCATTCATTGTCAAATCCTTATACTATAGGAATGTTTGTTGCATAGTACAGATTTCATGACAGACAGAAACTTTAATTTCAACTGCCAATACCCATTTTGTTTTTAAAGTGACATTTTCTCTTCAGAAATTTGGTTTCCTTGTACCCATTTCCCATTTTCTAGATATGGTGCTCTACTACTGATTTGTGCTGGCATAACATCTCATTCATCAGAGCTTTCCATTCAGTGCTCTCCTATTTTTTTTCTTTCCTCAGTCCATCCCTCTGATTAGCATATTCTAGCCCATAAAAGAATGCAGTTAAACCTCAAAGCAAAGCTTAGGCAACACAAAGTGTGTGCACAGGTTCCCTGTTGCCCTTTCAAATATCTGCCATATGTTGTCAATAAAGAAGCAGAAATTTCAGACAGATATCTTATTACTGCAATTTCCACTTTGTTCATTAGCCAAGTAGATATTACGTGACAGACTGTTTTTCATTTTCTTACCACGTAAAGAGAAGTGTCAGTAATTAGCAAAGATGCTACAATGGAGTGTGTGCAGAAAAGGGGGCTGATTACATTGCAGCTTCCCAGTTAACACTGTCAAACACAGCACATTCTGTCCCTCATCTTACATCATAATGGCAGTTGTGTGGCTGTGAATCACTTCAAATGAGACATAAGTCAATTCCTATGTCAGAATACCTATCACAGAACAACATAAAAGTCCAAAGTCTACTTACTTGGAAGTAGAGGCAATGTAAAACTAGTTTCAAAAGCTGTGGTTTGTATAGAAGCATTAACAAAGAAGCATTCCACTCTTTTAATATGGAAGATTTCAAAATTTTGTAACATTTGCTAAGTTCTTCCCAAGCTTAAAATTCACATGAGAAACATATGTGTGTGTGTATATATATATATATATATAAAAGTTGTATGTGTGAAAAGTAATAAAATCCTGTGTCTGTTACAGAAGGAGTAATAGAGAACTGGTTTTGAACAATATCTACCTTTTTCTGCTGTGAATATCTGCTTATTTACACATCTAATCAACTAGATAACAAAACCGATTTTCTGATAGCTAGTTCTGAAATTATCATCTAAATAAATACATAGGGTATCTATGACTTCAGTGTTCCAACTTTGATCTTTTCTGGTTTTGGGGAGAATCCAGTTTCCTGGTTTAGATGGTTCCATGGTGTTCTCCAGTAAGAGAAACAACTGTTTCACACAGAATAAGGAATATACTGCAGAAAGTTGGAGGCAAAGAAATCTCCCAGTTTTTCCTTGTTATCTAGCCCTTCACCCCAGTAAGTGCAACTTATTGTTATTTCACACTTCTGTTTAATTGTGCTTACTGTAGCTCATGATAAAGTAGTAACAACATCACTTGAGGTCAGATATTTGATTATTACTTGCAAACTGTGTCACCTTAACTGGATAAGATATTGGACAATGTGGAAGAAAATAATCCGAATTTGCTTAAATTTGACACAGGTGAGATAAATTCAGTGAGAAAATTATCCTGCAGTTCCTATTGAAGTGGAAAGCAAAACATCAACAACAAAAACCGGTTTATATCTGAATTGTTTTCCTCTTATCTACAACTATTAAAAGTGACAGAAAGTTTACTCTGTTTTCATTATTTTCCATACAATTTGTTTAAACTGTGCATTTGTCAGCATCCTGTGTGCAGTCAGTCAGTCTTGCATGTGAAGTTTCTTCTGTTATGAAATTACATATTTACTCAATGAAAATTATTCCACTTGAAAATGGCTTATTTTAATATGATGGTTTAATTTGATTTCAAGCCAGATAAGCACACGAATTATTTTTCAGATCTTTTTACAAAAATTTCTTATTCCCACTTGCTTTATATATTTGATAGATTGTAATAACTTGTTGTGAAGCACGAATTTTTGATCCATTTTTTTGTCATCTTCACTGAAACAAACTTTCTTTTTTATTCCACTTAACTTTTGCATATTATGTCAGTTTTTCACCACCATTGCCATTGTAAATAAGAAAAAAAAAATAGCTCCACATTGTGAATGCTGTTTTGTGAATTTGGCTTTCTCATATCAATAAGCATTGAATATGTATTTAATGCACTGCATTAAATAGTCTTGAACTCAGAACTGGAATCTATATACAAATGTTTCTAGCAGGTGACTAAGTAAGCAGGTAATTTCTGTGTTCCCAGTGAGCTAAAATCTCAAACCTACTGTAGTCAGTTATTGATCATGTGTACGGGGGAGCAGAGCAGAACACTTTTAGTTTTCCCACTCAGATGAGTAGTGCTCATCAGCATTTCAGAGAACTCTTCCAGGAACACTTTCTGGATATAAGCCAATATAATTTACAAGTCATTAAAATCAACAAAGTGATGTCAGAATTTGCAAAGAATGTCCTTTGGAAAAGCTAGGCATAAAATGGTCTGATTAGGATAGTTTCCCAGCTGGGACAAAATTTCACCAAGGTATAGATATTTCTTTCCACTGAAAGTATGAGTTACAGTATATTGAAAACCACAGGTGAAGTCCTTCACTGGTGAAATTTACAGAATATTTGCCATGGCTTTTTGTGAAATGAAGTTTTCATCCTCACTACTTGTGTCAAGCTCACAGCTGTCCCTACCAGAACTGAGTACTGGAGCATTATTAAAGATAGAGCTGGAAATCCAGCACTGCAGCTTCCTTATCCTCGTAGATGTGGCTGAATTTAGCAATATACATAAATAGCTTTCCATATGTAGATCTGCTGCAAAATTTCTTCACAGTCAGGGATAATAAAAAAAATTATGGGGGGGCAGGGATGACACACCTTTAAAATTACTGATACATTCAGTTTGTAGGTATGGAGAAAGTACATACATTTTTAACCATAATTTCATTTGTTATTGATGTTGCTTTGTGTTTCTTTCAGAGAAACTTGAAGTGAAATAAAATCTAAAATAATTTATTTTATTTCAGTTAAAATGATAGCTGTGTAACCAAGCTACAGATTTTAGTTAGATGTTGTTGTGGATTATGAAATATTCATCACTTCTTCAAAGGTTGCATTTGGCTTAGAAAATATTATTAAATAAATGATACATCCCCTTCCTTACTGCATATTTGATACATTTTTACCAGATGCATTTTTGCCTTGCATTGTCTTTGTTAATATTCACTTAGTTTTAGCTGAGAATGCAAAATATTGTATTATAGAGTTGGTACTGAAAAGTCTACAGTCATTAGCCTTTATATCAATGTAAATCACTACTATAAACACACCATGCTTTTGTTTTCCATTCCAGATGTGCCTTCTTAAAATGCTGGTTAAAAAATAACTGGTGTCCAGAAAATACCACATTTCTCAAATTTAAAAAAGAAAAAAAGTTAATATTCATTTATATTAATGAAATATGGAGGGAAAAAAACAATTGAAAAACAACCAATCTGTTGATTTCAATACTGTTTGCCAGGGTAAGATTAAGTTCATCTAACTTTATAATTTAAAAGTTAGATATTGTCTAAGATGGCCACTTAGTCTTCCTATGTAGTCAATGAAGGAAAAACTGATACAGTCATTCTTTCTATTCTCAGCTTGATGTCAGGACTTCTCCTCTGGAGGTACCTATCTCTGTTTCTAGGGTTCTAAATAATCAGCATAAATTTAGACATCCAGCACAAACTGATGAATTCAGGTGAGCTGAATTCCATATCCTGTATTTGCTTTATATCTGAAGGTATTTCTGCAATTTTGCTATCATCATGTTTAAACAGAAAGGACAGCTACAGCAGTATTTTGTTCTCCCTACCAATCCACCAACTGTAGTCAATACTAGTGGTTACAGGTACCAATTGTTATAATCAGTGGGAGAAAATAAAATAAATTTTCAGCTTTTAAACCTGCAGCAAGAAATATTTGATTAAAGTGAATTTTCATGGACACTGCAGAAGTTCTTAAAGTGTAAGAAGTATCATCAAATGAGGTATTTACAGCCGGAAGAACTGTGGCCCCAGCAGCTGTAAACAAAGGAGCACCTAGGCATTCAGGCCTCCGTTCATCAAGGCCTCATTTCACACTCAGCAATGTGAAGAATCCCAATACAAACCAGATGACGAAGGTCTAGAAATCAACAACTGCTTCAAAACAGGTAAACAATGTTCAATAAAGAAAGGCTAGCAGTTTCTCAAAGCTTTCAGTGAAGTAGCTCAAATCTGAAGATGATTCTTTGCAACTTTTCTACACAGATTCTTATGTCTGCCTTTGTAACTGAAAGCTTTTTGACAGTTCATGCACTTACAATAACAGCACAAATCTCTGCAGTTTTTGTTGAATCACTGGAGAGCTCAAGCAGATAAAATAAATCTTATATTCAGAAGACACAGCAATGGGCCAACCCAAGAAAGTCTGAACTGGATGAAAAAAACTAAGAAAAATTGTCATAATTATTTTTTTTCAGCAAAATTAAAACCACTGATGAAAAATATTGTTTTAATGTCATGCCTGCTTAAAGTTTTGGACTAGGTTAAGAGAAAATGGGCAACACAACATTATCTTCTCATTATAAATGTAAGATTTTCAATTTATAGTGATGGAATGATTAATAATTTTAGTAGTATTTTGTCATTTTTAATGACAAAAACCTGATTTTTCCCTGCTTACATTACAATACAACATTTGTATTTTTAAAAACACTTCTCTTTTTTGTTATCATTAAAACTCAAGGATTACTTTTCTACTAAGACAGAACACATACACACCCATTCTAAAGAAATCTTGTCAGATTTTGTCACAGACGCCTACAGTGAAATGATTTGCTTTAGATACAGTTTCAAGGGTACTGTTAAATAAGTACGTACCCCTAAAGAAAACTGAAATTCTCCACTGTATTAGGAACTGTCCCAAACTGTTGTTTGCCAGAAGGATGAGCTATTCTCAAACAGATTTCTGCCCCTTCCTTCCCCTCTGGCTTTCCCTTCTATGATTTTACAATAACAATGTTACAGTTTAGCATACTTGGATATAACAGGATGTTAGAGAAGTACAATTTGAACATGAGCAAAATATTAAGTGCAGATCCTGGCATCTGAAATCTGTGTGGATATGAGCCCTGCAGCTTTATCTCTCTAGAAAAAAAGTTAAGAATTTCTATAATGCCCTTCCTTTAAGGATATCAAGTAGGATGTGATCCTGCTGCAAGCACTTACCTACACCTTTTGATCTTATGAAGTAGAGAAGAAAATGGAATTTGGAAGATCTGTGGGAAATCAGAATTTCCCTGGGATGCTCACTGTTGGCCAGAGGGGTGCCACGTTGCAGTTGCCTTTCAGTCTCTCACTGGAAGAATAGTTGACAAAGATCAGCTTTGTAACACCCTTTCTGGATACAGAGATTTATCCAACAGAGAAATATTTGCTTTTACAGTGTGTATCTTCTCAACTGGCATACAGTCAAGAGAGTCAAAGCATGTCACAGCTGCTAATAGCCCACCTGACTTTGCATTTGTAGCTGTCAGTATGAATTCAGCAGCTGAAAAAGGGGACAGAGAATCTCCACAGACTCAGGGTAACAGAAGCAGCAAACCCTTTCTGAGGGTCACTGCTCCCCAGAGATTTCTCTCGTGCCATTTCCAAATCTGTGTTTGAAAACTCTGATTGCAGACTATTTCCTAGCACTGGTATGAAACACAGTAATCCGGGAAAATATCAGCGGGAGTAACTGGGGCTTTATACAAAGCTTGAGGAGGATGAATTACCAAACACAAACATAAGGCAATAAGACTTGAGCTCTTTCAGGTAACACTGCCTCATATGAACAGTGAGAAATTCAGAAACAGCTTGCCTAGATTGTCTGAAAAACACTGGGGACTCTGGAAAGCAAGCTGTTTTTCTGAATAAAAGATCTAGTCATTAATGGAAATAGTTGCCTTTAGCAGACAAACTCTAACAGTAAATTGATACTACTTTTTTTCATTGTTCTGTGCATGCTTTCTTTTTTGGAAATTAATTTCATCAGGAATCAAACAGTGTACAGGTTTGCCCATAATTCAATTACAGTATATTTGGGTTTCATGATAAAATACAGACTAATATTAATACAAGTCTGCACATTCCAGTGAATTCACATGTGTTCTTGCTACTGTATATACAATTTCCAGATACAATGTCAACTGCTTTATTGTCTACATCAGAAGAAGCAATAAAGACATTTTCTTTGGAAATACTCTGTAGAATTAAGCAGAGAAGCAAATCACATTTAAGCAGTAAGGGCAAAACTTCCCATGGGAGAAAAGGGAAAATAGGACATGCTGTAAAGGGTACACATTTGATCATCTTTGTCATTAACATTTTTAGACAGTTCTTTGAAAAGGCTGTTGCTGGGAACAATAAAGGAGGAAAGTGTCACATGTCTTCTTATCTAGTCATCTGGGTTTTCCTGCAGCTTGAGATTTCATAAAATCTCGCAGAGTTAAAAAAGTTCTTCTGGTGTATTGATGTGCTTATTTCAGGGAAGAGACGCAAGCAGACCTGCTTCAAAGCTCTGACCAGTGCAGTGCCATCTCACACAACGAAGCGTTGGCATCTTACCACACCCCAGATCAGTTAATGTTCTTTCTATGTGTTGCATGCAATGTAGAATACCAGTTAAAATACTACACTAGGTCAGGAGAAATTCAGAAGAACATGTAAAAGCATAACTTACCCTGTGTTAAAAACAAAACAGTTATTTTCTCCTTAAAATTTTAATGAAAAACTTAACAAAAAGATTATTCAATTCCATCTGTATCTAAAATAAACTTGTGAAATGTGAATCAAAAGCATTCAACCTTTTTATTCATGTGCAATTTCTATCTTTTAGTTCTTACCATGTAGTTTAGAGACAAAAAATCTAGCATAGCAAATCTAGAACCTCAATTTTGAGAGGAGAGGAGAGGAGAGGAGAGGAGAGGAGAGGAGAGGAGAGGAGAGGACATGAAGTATTTCACAAGTTTAGTGCTCAAAAGTTTTTTAAAGTCAGGTCCCTTCAAGGTTCCTTCAGCAATCAAACGTCACTACAGTGGGGTTCTTAAAGTACCTGCTGCTTAGCATATGAAAGAAACAGTCAATATGTTAGTGAAGTTATCAATATCATTATAGAAAAATACTTCAGCTATTGAGAAGAACTTCTAGAACAGATTTAAGGCTGAGGGTTCCAAACTGGCAACTCAGAGGAGAGGCCAGTCATACTCAGAGGCAAACCAAGATTTGGAGGCTAATGGTGGCCAAGAGAGATGGTTTTCCTGAGAGAAGGCAAAGGTATGTCAAAAGGTTGCTCAGAAGAGCAAAATCCAGGGAATGTAGCAGGAGAGTCCAAAGAAACTGGATTAAAAATGTCTTCAAATAGCCATAAAACAAATACTAACAATAATGATTAGCTACCCATTAATAGGGTAATTGATGGTCTTGGAAGTTGCTGTTGCAAAAGCAAATCAAAGTTAGGTCATTTAAATCTAATAGCTGATGTTGTTGTCCTGTAGCATGAAATGTTGTCTTTGACTTGCAGGTAAATCTTCAATTTTTTCTCTCCATTAACATAGAGAGAAACATTCGATCAATATGAAGGTCCAAATTCCAGTCAAGTCTGACAAAACAGTATTGTCTGACAATACTGCAGTAGGAGTATTAAGGCTTGAAGAATCCTTTAGTGAAAGAAATAGGAAAAATGAATGCCTTTCTTTTAATGTTCTTTTAATTTTGACTCAACTTATTTCACTTTATTAAATTATATTTTTATCTGTAGATTAATTTCACTTGCAGATATATTTAACAGGTAACTGAGTGCCAAAATTGATTTCAATGTTTGCACTGAGTGACTTGGAATTCAATGCCTTTATTTTGCTTTTATTTGTGCACTCATGAGTATGAGTTGGAAGGTGTTAGACGGCAGAGGACTTTCAATTTTCCTACAAAATGTGAAGCCTTCAATACACTATAGAGCACTTGGAAGTTCAGGATCTGGAAGGCATCCAAAATTATTTAAAAGGTGCATTTCAGGATTTTTATTAGAGCAAGAGAGACAAACAGATAGTAGAGTAGGAAAAAAAAAAAAAGGATAGAGATTGCTGAGGGTTGCCAACATGAACCCTGGCTTGAATTCAGATAGTTGACTAAGAAAGGCGAGTGACCACAAAAAGGACAGAGTCCATCCTTAAACCATTTTAGGATTATATATCCCCTGGCATCTGCATCACCTGCCAACTCATACTCACCCCTGCAGTTGGGCAGCCCTGGATTAGAAGGCACTGACAGTGATCAGGGTCATCTTCCTTCCATCCTGTTTAATTCCTGCACTTTCTTTGGGTGTCCTTCTATAGGGCAGAGGGTGGGAACACAAAGCTCCAACCCCACATCTCATCCCACTCTCACCTTTGGATGGCTGCAGTCTGCACTCTGTCCATGACTCTCTGCAGAGCACAGGTTCTCCTTTGCTGGACAGTGTTCTCTGCTCAGCCCATCCAGAGCTCCCTGTGCTGGGATTCTGATGACCTATGATTCCCTGGGTGCTGTCTCCTGAGGGAGCACAGGAAATGTACCCAGGAGTAAGATGCATCATATTGGAACAGACAATGTCTCTCCAGGGAGACAAATGACAGGGGGCTTACTGCAAAAACGCACATCCCTCCTCCTGTCTTCTGCACCTTGACAGCAGGGTTCAACTCCTGAAACACTCTGAAATAGCAACCATGTTTGACCCCTGCCTCCAACACTGTGCAAACCACATGCTTGACCACTTCATCTTGCAGAGGGAGCTTATCCACTGAGCCTGTCTCTGGCTCATTGAAAGGTTGATCAAGCCAATCACTTGCTACTGTAAGTTACCACATTTATTGTCTGAAGTTACTTTTACTACACATTACAGACCTAGCATCTGACAAGAACAAGACAAATGGTTTATCTGTCTCCCCCAAACATTTTAATGAACAAAAGTCACCACTGTGGACTTCACAGAAGTCTTTCTTGCCAACTACAGACAGAACGTAGGGTGGAAAGAGGGAGGGAGATACCAGTGTTGTCTGCTGCTCTTCCAGTGAAGGGAAAGTTACTTAAGATAAGCCCAGATATAGGTTTCAGTTTAAAAGCTCTGCTTGATGCTTCAGAAGAAAGCTAAAAAACTAGCAATCATAAATTTGTGTAATCTGTTCAGGTATCCCCTGGTTCCCATAAGTGGCCAAAATTTCATGTGTTAGAGAAAAAAATTATCTGGCCAGGTGTGAATTAAAGTGTGGAGGGAAAAAAACCCCAAAAATACAAACAGAACCCTCTTCCTGACATTTTTACAGAGAAAAGAATCCTCCAAAGGGTGAGATTTAATTGTCTGTTTAATGTTACCAGTAAAGACTGCCTTGGATCCTTAACAAAGAGCTTCATTCTCTGCTTCGTTGTGAGCTAGTGAGCTAGGGACTGAAGAATTTTATTTATTCTTCCCTTCCCCGCCCCCCCCCCCCCAGTCTCATTCTCGCTGTGAATGGACTGTGAGTACTTTATCCGCTGCTAGGGCCTGTGAAAAGAAATTCTGTTATGAAAGCTAAGTCAACTACCTCTAGCTAAATAAGCCTCTATACTAATGTCAGAGAGTCTTCTTTTCTTAAGTCAATCACAGGTCTGGAAGATGGGGAGACGAGGCCTGGTTGAGAGAGAGCATTTACAAACATTCACAAAAGATGTTATCACCTCCATTCTGATATTCCTGCAAACCACTCAGTGGCTGAACTTGTCATTGAATTTCCTTTAAATTCTCTATTTGGACCTGTTCCCCCATAATGTTGTGATCCGTATTTTCCTTAGAATTTGTTATATATTCAGTGGGAAAGTATTCAATCCCATTTCAGACTGGCTTCATTAAAGATTCAATACCTGCCTAAAAGGACACTGCTTCTCAGATGAAGAAATGAGACTATAAAGATGCAACACAAACACAGCACATAATAGGGCAAGAACTAGGGCAAGAACTAATGTCATGTGACATTGCCAAATGGGAAAAAAATCAGTGAAGAATTATTTGGATAAGACTAGAAGGAGGGTGAGGGAGGAGAAAAGGGGATAAGTGGGATGAGTGTTCACAAGCTTTTGACATAACATCAGGGCTACCGTGACAAGATGCAGAGATCAGCATCACACCCTAACCCTTGAATAAGACACAGCTGTATTCTGGAGTTTTTCAGATCATTGTTACAAATTTGTTGCTCATTCACCATCAGAAGGATCAATGAAAAGCTGCCTATTGAAAGCTTGGAAATTCCCTGAAGCCTTTTCCTTCTTTCCACTGATAAAAAAAAAGGGCAGAGCTGTAGTAAGCCTGAGAGTGGAGACTCATCCACAGTATCTCCCAATCCCAGAGCACTTCCATCAACATCCTTTAACTCACCTCAGTGGAAGTGGGATGGGCTTGTGCATTTATTGAAGGACTCTTGTGTATTGCCATATTGTCATAGCTATTGGAATGGGCACTTCAGATATACGGAGAAAATAGCTTTGAGAAAAGGAGTCAACTGAGATCCAAAATCCTTGGTTGATGCCTCTTTCTGTGTGTTGGGGGAAAGGATGACTTCTCCACCAAAAAAAAAGGTTTTGTGGTAAGGTGTGAGCACTCTGACACTTTCTGATTTACCTCTCTGCCGCCCACGCATGCACACACATACACACGCTTCCTCCTCACTTCTCCTGGACACTCCAAATGCTTACACTAAGTGGTTGCACAGTTCATGGTTTATGCTTGCTTCATACACCCATGTAGCTATAAAGACAATAAAAGTTCCTTCGTATTTTTGTTTCTTGTCAGGACTTTACTTGCCTTTTTTGGAAAGTGCTATGTACGTCATTATCTGGGGGGAGGGCGGAGTTGATTTTTCTTTTTTCCACTTTTAAGTCTATTTAAGATGATGCTGGAGTGAATGTGTTTTATTTCCTTATCCTACATAATTTGGGAGGGAAAAGGCCTTAGCAGGTTTTCAAAGCATTTTTTTCACTATATTTTTTTTCTCCTCCTTGAGTTCTCTTTTAATTTAATATATTTGCCCTTTTTATTTCCCCTTTTTCAATTTTCTTCTGCCCTTCTCATAATTTTCTTTCTAATTATTTCTAAAATGTCATCAGTTGTCTTCCAAAATTAATTGGTCTCCCACTGTTTCACCGCGTTGCTGTTCTACATTTACAAAATTCTTATTTCCAGTTTCTCACTGTTGTTTTGTCCTGTGGGACAAGTATCTTATTTGTTTATGGCACTTTTTCTTCAAGGCTTGGGGCTCTTTGTCTCAGTCTGTGTTATGACACTGCAGAGCTCAATTGGCTCAATTTGTGTTATGGCTTTCTGAAGAGTGGTGCATGCTGAATGTGCCTCCTGTTGTTGCTCACAGAGCATAACAACAGTGCTGGGAGCCTGGACTTTACAAGACCAGAGAACTCCTGTTTGACAGAAGCCAGGAGTCAGACTTTTTTTTCTGAAAGGTTCAGAATCTGTGTAGGTTTAGTTTAATTTAAATGTACATGCGTATCTATGAAGACTCCTTAAGAAGATCTGGTAACTTATTTTTCTGAATATATAGGGTATGAATTCTTCAGAAAACTCTGTCCATTAACACCAAAAATGAAGCTTCATTATTTCTACTACACTTCTCTCTAAGTCCATACACCTGCAAGTCTTCAGGAAGTGGCATATTTGCATTGGAACAGTCTAATTGTAAAAGCAAACCACACATTACACAATCCACAAAAAACAGTGAAACAGTAATCAGGGGACTGTGTCTTTAGAGGTGTAATATAGGTGAGATGGGAAGGTGACAGTGTAACAGTAGAACTGTAAAATGCATCACCAGTGGTTTGGGGTTTTTTTTGTGGTTTTGTTTTTTTTATTATTTCCTTAAAACCGCTTTATTACTCCTTTTACATACATGTTTATTTTCTAAGTTTAGTCCTCTGCATTTCCATATTTGGGGTACTTATTTTTGTATGGATGTTACAGGCTGAAACTGTTGTATAGATGGCTCCAGGTGTAGCTGAGAAGTCTAAAAATGCTACAAAACACACAGAATCTAATCTTCCATTTCAGTGGAGTCATCTGTCTGTATATCATATGCCTGAGCATATGTAACTGAGGTCTGAACTTTTTCTACTTTAGTGTATGTTGAAGTTGCAAAACTGTGCAGAGTTTACAACATCTCAGTTCAGCTGTGTGCATTTCAAAGCAAGGAGCAGACGCACCACTCTCTAGTTACAGGCTGTAACATTGAAAGTGCTGGCCACAAGGGGTCTGCCCGAGTGTGCTGCCCCGGTCTCCTGTTGAAGTAGCCATGACTGCAATGCATGCTGCAAAGTGCACCTTCTCTGCTGAGGGTGGGTATGGAACATCTTATGACTGTAGCATCCCATGGTGCAGTGTGCATGGGTGGTGTGGTGTGGACATCCCATGGTGTGGTGTGCACAGGTCAACAATTCCTGGCTTGGCACATCTACAGACGATGCCAAATGGATTTATTTGTAAAGTTTGGGCTGCTGTAAATGGATATACACTGCTTTGTAATTTGCATATAATCAGAACATCAGCTTCTATAGGAATTGGACTGACCCTATTACTGTTACATGAAGTGCACTTACTAAATATTGTTTCTTGATATTTTGTAGAATGTTAAATATAGCAATAATTACTGATTGTAAAATCTAATTTTATGTTCGAATTAAGCTACTGCACAACATTATATTTTTCATTCACAAGGAAGAGTCATATTAATTATTCGGCAAATTTATACACTGACATTTGTTATCTATTTTTACAAGAGTTTCTGGCAATGATGTCAGAAAGGTAACTTATAACAGTTTGTTACCAGATAAAAGCCATTTTATTTTCAGTAACATCTGTCACACTTTTCAACATCCTTTTACAATAAGAGTCTCATTTAAAATTATTGATTATTCTGCCCAAAGAAGATTCCAGGATGGATTTGCCTTTCCTAAATGGCCTTATACATGATATTCTGAGGTCACATTTTTGGAAGAGTCTTCTTCAGAGATCTCTATCTAATAAACCAATACAATGCTCTTAGCCTCCAAATTGCAAAACTTTGCAAACATAAAACTTCACCTGCTTACAACAACATGATCATTTGATAATTTTGTGCCTTGGACATGTCAAACTGATTATTAAGAATAACATTTTCTTTTTTTTCTTCACTAATAAACTAATAAATGGAGAACTACAGTAATGCTCAATCAGTTTATACATAGAATGGAACAATTTATGTATGTAAGCACATATACATGCTTACCTGATCTATCTTGTTACAGTTTACCCAGCATATAATGCATTTTGTATATAGAGAACATATTTAACAATTATATTTTACAAAATATTCTTCTGAATTAGTCATTTATCCAGAGAAACAATGATGCCTTCTGGGCTGGTATTATTATAAAATGCTCATGAGTTTTACTTTTAATAAAGACTAGAGCTTAGAATCCATCAAAGGATAGGTATCTTTGGAACAGAAAAAAGGTGTTTCTTAACATATAAGATTGTTTAAAACTGATTGTCAAAGAAAACATGATATTTAACTTAAAAAAGTTAAGATAGATACAGAACCAAACCCCAGAATTACTGGAAGTTCTAAGGTTCTCTATCAATTAAGTCAACAACTGGATGCCCTTGTAAGTTTTCTGAGTTGGATGATGAGAAAAGAATGCAAATTTTGCACAACTGTTTATCAGTCAGATTGTAGAAAATATCTCTTCATGGTCTAACATTTTTAATAGATGTGCGTTATGATTTTAGCTGAGCTATGGAAGTCCCAAATTATAGGTGAATGTGCAAGAGTCCAAGAGACCATAAGGATTCATCATAGCACACTTACAGTGAGGTGGTGGGTTCTACTTTTAATCAGAAATATATTTTAGCATGCAATGAAACTCAATGAAATGGAAAAATCACTTGCTGACAAAAAGGTCAACACATCCAGACCACCCACACTCATGCAGTAGAGAGCTCTAGTTCCATAATATTGGGAGACATTGACTCTATCTTCAAGGATGCTATCCAAATTTACAGAATAAGTGGAAAATTTTAAGAGAACTACAGCCTCTAATGGGAAAGAACTGGAATGACAAAAAAAGGTTTGTTCAGGTTATCCACAACATGAACAAAAGCATGTCCTTGGACAAAATGTCTTAGCAGTTTGTATAAACTTAAGAGGGGTTATTACAAATGAGAAACAGGATTTCAGACAATGTATATTGCTGAAAAGAAATCCTCAACAACTCAATAAAGTAGAAAAATTGATTGATTCTGAAGCAATAAAATGTGGAAACATGCAATAAGTTAACTGTTTGATAGCACAACCGTTCGTAGCTCACATTACAGTAACTCAGATACTTAAACTATGAACTGGGTAATACCAGTGTGTAAGGCAATCTTTTTAAACAGGTATTCCAAAATCTTTTCAGTAACACTTAACCCAAATAGCCATTCCTAAGCTTGTATCATAACTGAAAAATGTCACATTGGATCATTTTTTCTTGGAATTTTGAGTTTACTATTTTTCATTGCCAGGATCTATACTTTCAAACTCTAGTTTGAAAGATATTTAGGTTTTCTCACCTATTATGCATGTACATGTATCTGTTATTGGAGTAATCAGCAGCAAACTGGAAATGCACAGTTTGAGGACTCCCGTAGTATTGTAGGAACAGGAGTGTTATTGCTCAACAACCATAAATATGGCAATAAATGATGAGTACAGCATTGCTTCTTGTATTTTCATATGTACTTGGTAAGTATTTGGAGCCTAAAACTGACAGATAAATACTTATCAGTGATTTAAAGAACAGAAAAAAACATTGTGTTCTATTCAGTTTGACACCCTGTGTAACAGAGGTCACAGATCTTCGCTCTGACAAAAAAACATATTGGAGATATCAGTACTAAAGAATATGGTTTTATAATTTTGTGACAGATGGAAGACTTTGGAAGGACAGAAATGTCAAAGAATATTATATTAGCGTGTGATGTATATTATGGACACATAGATTTTTCGAAGTTAATGCGTGGTTGAGCTGCTGTGGTCATAGCTGCTGGTAATTAATGAAAATCTTATTAGCAAGAAGAAGTCTTGTGATAATTTTGTCCCTGGGAAAAAGGAACTACTTATACCCACAGGCCTGACCTATAGTGAAGGTAAAGGATATAGACAGACAACTGTAATCTCAGGTCATGGGATGAATTCAAACCATTCCAGAACTGACATGAAGAAAGGACGTAATGAAGCAGGCTGACTAACCTGCATCTGCATTAAGGGTCTGATTGGGATGACGGAATAAGCCATATCTACTTTTTCTTATCAGGCTTTATAAGACAAAAGAAGCCTGCAGGAGTAAAACTGTAATATAGTTCATAAAACTGCTGAGCATAATCACAGTGAGTTACAAATGGATTAAGGACTAAATCAGTTGTCCGAAGGGAAATGAACATAATGTCTCCCCTGAAAAAGATTACTACCAGCTTGACATTCAGTATTTGTTCTGAGAAAGCCTGAATGATCAGTGGTATCATTAATCTGATAGCTGTGGCACAAATATATTATGGCATTGTGTAAAACAACAAATCTGCATCAAATAATAAGAGAATTGTTGCAAGGTTATTTGGGTACTACAAAAATGTATTTCCATTTGAGTGTACTTATATGAAATTATAATAATTAGGGTCAGATATTTTGCTACAAAATTGAAATTAGATCTCCTTTATGTAATTTGCTAAGACAGATTCTGGGTATTACTTTTCACTAACTGCCAGACAGAATTAATGCATTCTGACAAATGAAACAAAGAAATATTGTACTCGGAGTTCTCTAAAACTAACTATGGAGAAACCACAGGATTTTGCTGCATCAATGAACTGGTATGTTTGTATGCCTTTTTTTTTTTTTTTTTTTAATTTACCTCCTCCCCCACACCCCATTTCGAGTGAGGCGAGCAATGAACACTCCTTGCAGGAGGACTGAGTTCATGACTGTCACAAAACACTGGAAGTCAGCATGATAATGAGCCAATTTGTGTGGAAATGAACTCATTAATGTTAATGTTTTGCTGACTTCCAACTGATTCATGAACTCCTTAACAAAATTGAAAACAGAAGAAAGAGGGGAAGCTCGTGAATTTTGGAAGTGCTGAATGAAGAAACAAACGTGTCTTCCTCATTCATATTCCAGATTCAGTGATCTACCCTGTGCTCTGATAATGCAATCCCAGAATATACTCTGGGGGACATTAGTTTGTACAGAAGATCTCATAGATAAATTGTAGAAATTCCCATTAGGTGGAATAGAAAGTATTGATTTTTTTTCTAATTTTTAATTCTTTCCTAACAAAACACTTCTTTACTTTCAAATGAATAGGCTTTCAACCTGAAGAAAATAGGACTTTTCATGTAAGAAATCTCAAGAAGAGTTCTGCAAGATATTGATTCTCATATAAAACTTCAGATACATGCAGAAATGTGTCCTTCATGAAAATGATGTTTTTATCAAGGTCATTTCCTGGTAGGTTTTATCAATATCACAAGTAATTTCTATACCCAACCCACATATTTCCAATTCACCGAAAATTTTGCTTAAAATAACCCCCCCAAAAACAGGGAATAGCTGAGGTCTGCAACAAAGGTAATACATGAAGTTTTGTTATCTCAGAGGAGTATTGAGAGTTTTATCACCATGGCCTGTAAAAAGTTTAGAGAACTTCTGCTGCAAAGAATATTGGAAGAGCAGGAGTTCAAAAAGTATATGCAGTTCAGATAAATATCTCTTAGAAAGATTAGACTAGAAACTGTGTTCTTGTGTGCTTGAATAAGGAAGTGCAAAAAAGCATCACATGAATTTACAACTATTTTATGAAGAACAGTATATTTTTTTTTAAGAACTATAGCGAGAAATTTGCAAATGAGTTCATTTTTAAAGACTGTTATTTACTAGATTAGGTTAAGACGATACAGGGCCCAATTAACAATAATTTAATAATTTTATCTACTTTAATCCATACTTAAAAGCTCTAATTACCTTAATTAAAATTTTAGGAAATCTTTCTTCTTGATGATACAAATTACTTCAGTCAAAATTGCATTAACATTTATTGTTATATTACCATGGTCAACACAATTGTATTTCGTTGCTACCGAGTTACATATCTAGCAAGAAACAGAGACAAACTAATTTAACAAAAATATACACATCTTTTATTTCCTAACCAATAATCAAGATATATAATAATAATTTTCTCATTGTGACAGCTATACAGTTGTACCACCCTTTACACAATCTACTCAAATTAATAATTTTTCCTACTCTTTTTTTTTTTTGGTATTAAATTGAAACACCTTCAGTGGATCAAAAGGCTTTGGCTTCATATCTGAAGTACGGTATGTAGGAGCACAATCACCTCCAAGCCTAACATTACCTCACAGCCCTTTATCTTTTTGCTAAAGTAAAATGTCACAACTTATTTTCCTTCTCAGTTCATCTTAGAAATTCCAAAATTTTCGACTTGCTGGTGCTTTGAATGAAGATCAAACAGTGTTGTTAGGGGAAGTAAATGGCTTAATTACGTATAATTTCATGTACTTTGACTGTGATTTCTGCAGGCCAGTTTTTAATGATTGGTACAGCATTCAGCTGTTGTGTTACAGAAAAGTCACTCCAGAAAAAGTTTTGTCCCTGCAGCATAGCTCAGATATAACTAAGCTAATTTCAAGTAAGTTGTACTATAAAATGGATAAGGCAACACATTCAGGGCTCCATAAAGGATGTTGGTTTTATTACCAAAACAAGTTCATGTTAATCCAATGGAGGTATCTCTATACTACTATGTTTAATTTACATACTTGAGAGGTATTTGAATCATACTTATCCCTCTTCTTCCTCCTGATGCTAGAAGTGCAATCAAATGGTAACTACATTTGCAGGAATCAATGCTACCCATTGAGCCCATGACCTGCTCCCAAGATGCCCGAGTTTAAGTGACAGCAGCAGACCCAACAACAAGTAGGTTGCAAATCACATTAATTGTACTGATGACTTACAGAAAGTTCTTGCCTCTGGACCTCCAAACACTTTTTCCTGGCACTTGGGTTTCCCCATACATTGCGTCATGTGACAGAAGATGAACAGTGGGCAAAAGTCTAGTTAGAAGTGTGTTTCTGCAGACAGAACAGTGAGTATAGTCTGCACCTTGTTGTCTGCCCACCTCTTTTCTTCATGCAGAAAAGAGTTTATTTACAAGCAAATTGCCAACAAAAAATACTGTTTTCCCTAAAGAGCTCGTTGTAATTCTACGTGTCAATGCCAGATGAATATCTGACCACACAATTTATTCACTCAGGAAGAATCAGGTAATGATCAGTAGCTTTAAGTCATTCTTCAAGTGCTGCTTATATGCTGTCTGCCATTCAGCCTTTGCAGCACAGAGTGGGTGAAAAAAGGTTAGATATAATTTCTGGGAGCCTCTGAAGACTACTGCACTTCAATGGAGATTCACTTGCACATACAGCAACTGATCTACAGAAGCATATTTTGTACAGATGGAACATATTATAATTTAAAATATTAGTTCAGTGATCAGTTTCTCCCCTGTGCAGAGAAATGTGTTCCAGATAAGCTTCAAAAACACATACTTTAGCACCAGAGCAGATATAGCAGTTTTTGCAGGTGGATAAAAGAACTATAATCTTGTTAGGATGAGTTATATCATAGATGGAATTTCTTTGAGTATTTAGGCCTTTATTTATAATCTTCATAAATCACCTGAGCAGACAATTCAACTTTGAAAGGCTTAAACTTGCTGACAAAACAAAACTGCATGTAGTGAAAAAAGTAGAATCAAGAGTTAAGTAAGCAGTTTCCGCTACAGAAGGAGAAAAAATTGGTTTATTTGTACACCAGCTGACTAATGTCATATTAAAATAGTATTGAGACATCTACAGGAGGAAAAATAAAATCACTGATTGCTTAAAAAGAGAAAATAATGTGGATAAGGTTAAAGCATAAGCATTATGTGCTATGCATGACTGTTCTGCTCTGTAACTTCATTATGAAACACTGAAGTGTTGATACAGCTTAAGATCTCATTCAGAGGACACTGTTAAAGATTTTCAGTGTCTGAAAGCAAAAGAGTTTGAGCAAAAACTTCTTCTAAAGTTAAAAACCTGCAGTTTATAATAATTGTTATAATATTGCTAATACTGAATCACATTAAATACTCAAACCAACATGTAGATCAAAAGGTTATTTTGCCTTTTCTTTCCCTTTTCCTCACACCACACACTCCCCAACAGAGTTGGTGGTGAATCAAATTCAATGTTACACGAAAGTTTCCTAAGTATGTGTGCATATGACTGCCCCAGACTTCAGCCTCCTACGGACACGGCACTGAGAAGCATTCAAGGAAGCTGGTGAAGCTTTAGTTAGGTTCTTCTGTCTGCCTAGAGATATTTTCAGGATATATTCAAGAGCCTGTTGTGTGATGAAGGCAGAATGAAATGCATAGCATTAGCATGCAGGTGTACCACAACTTTGTGACTTGAATTGGTTTGGGAAATAGGATAAAAATAATTTTTGTGACTATCCGTAACATACAAAATTTGGAATGGAGAACAGCTGGAACAGATTTGTCTCTGTCCCTTTTATCTGCCAGCAAAGGACAAACATCTGTCTGCCTGACACAAAGTAAAATGTTGTCAAAAGAAAAATCTCCAGGAAAAAATAATCAAATTCACCAAGCAAATAACTATTTTTATCTTAAACCCTTTCTCTACCTATATTTAGAATCATTCAGATACTCTTTTGCTTTTGAATACTTCTTATCTTTCTGAACCAAATGTAAAATTATGGAATCAAATTACTTAAAAAGAAAGGAGAAGAACCCCTAATAAATAAATAAATAAATCACACACACTGCTCATCTCTGGTGTTTGCAGAAATACAGGAACAAAGTTAGATTTTGAAAAGATTAGGAAATTATATTCCATCCACATACCACGTAGCCTTCTGAAACTGCTTTATAACTCCAGTGATTTGACAGGAAAAAAAACCCACACCACCCTTTATTGAAACATTCAATTAAAAAATTTTGTTTCCACTTAGAAAGGTCACTCATCATGCTCTCTTTGTCAAATCAGTCATTTGCTTTGCCTTGTATGTAATTAATTTCAACTTGGCATATATAATTCTTGAATGACAGTCCTTAACACATTTTGAAACTATGGAGGATAATGGACAATCATACTGCCTCTCTAAGAATTTTCCTACATAGAGAAGATCATTTGCAGCAATCTAGGGTGTAAATTTATAGCACAGTCATCACTTCTTATTAACTTGTCCTGCAAACACTCAGTGCTCCGCACCCATGGGGTATTATGCCATACTTTGCAAGTGGAATAAATGACCTCACAAAAAAGACACTCATAGTAGGTAGCAGAATTTTTCAGACAGACAGGTAGTCAGTATTGAGTATTGAGAGCACTGTAAATTTATGCTCCAATTTATATTCATTAATTTTTACTAACTTGTCTGCATAAGCAAACCTTAATATTTCAAATCAAAAAAATATGCAGAAGATTTTATGTTGACCACTCTTTTCACTTCATTGATTACATTATGTTTAACATGCTGAGGTTGATTTTCCTTCCCCCACAATCAAAGCTGAACAGAGCCTATTTCTGAATTTCTCTAAAACTGTGATATTGCTCTTTCTTACAAATGCACAAGCATTTCAACCTGCTTTATCAGATAAAATCTTACTGCAACAAACCAGAGAGCAGGTGAAGAGGGGGCATGAATGGAGCCAATCCAAAATGGGGGGTGAAAAGCTTATCAAAATATGACTCTTCCCAAAATCTAATTTTTATTCCCAAATACTTCTGAGTCCCAACTCTTAACTGAATCCACCAGACATGAAGAAACCTGAGGCCTTCAACAGAGGAAAACAACATTACTTCAAATATATAATCCAAGTGGTGTTCTTGAGGACACCAGGCCTGGAAGTATAAACTGGAATAGGGGGTACAGACTCCATTGGGAGGTATCCCAACCTAGACAGTAGCTCTTGGGGGTGGGAGGTAGATGAGACTGCCTCAGCAGCTGAAAAGTGTTAGAACAGAAATTCTTGCATAAATTCAGAGATGATGTTTTAATGGAAGATTGAAGTGTCTCCAAACGAGTCCTCTATATGAACAGATTTAGTGGTAGAGTTTTAGGTCCAGACCCTCCTTTCATTGTGTTAATTGCTATTATAAAAATTACTGTAATTTGTAAAAGATTACTCCATATAATCTTATTTTATCTTGATCTAAATAAGGTTAAAATGTTGTCTATACAACTGCTTTGGAACTAGGCTAGTTCTTCTGACTTTTAGCTGCAGAAAATCCCACCTCATCTTTTTCTCACACCCACATTTCTCTAACGATTATCTTATACTATTTCTTATGTTATCTTATGAAAAATACTATTCTCAGGTCTATTCAAAGAGATGGAATCAAATTATCGAGCCTCTGCCTGTTTTCAGACTTGCTGAGAGCACAGGGTGAGTATGAGTACACAGAAAGGCTTATCTGTTATCCAGAGGTCTGTTAAGTTTATTTTGAAATTTATAGATGAATACATGGACTGCTTTGTTTCTTGAGAAAGGATCATTCTCTATCTGATCAGTAACTGTTTATGTGATCTGAAATTGTCAATGATTCAGTATTTTTGTTTGATATTTTGTGACTTAACATCAGACCTACACTAAAGCATGGACAAATGCTCATCTGCAGATATTTGAAGAGACATTAGCCAAGTATATTAGCATGGAGAATATTGATTTCTAAATGTATGTTGAGAAAATGAGGTATGTTTTCACTGCTAAAATCAAATATGCAATAAAATATAACTCATTGTCTGTGTAATAAAGTGAATGCTTTGTAAAAAAAATCTAGGCATGTGTTTATAATAATAACAACAATACTTATAATTTATAGTGTTCTGTATTTGTACGTAGCTCACCAAAGACTTGATCTCACAACACATTTGTGATAAAGGTATATATTTTTTTCCATTTTTAAACAGGGAGAATGAAACACAATATACAGAAGGATGTCATCAGTTTAAAAAAAAAAAATTAACTGAAGTACTTTATCTTCTACTACTGTGTGTATCCCAGTGTCATTTAGGTAAAGTTACTAGTCTTCTTTCAAATGAGAATTCTCAGGTTGAAGTCTTCTGAAGATAGGAACTTCAGCTTATTTGAAGCACTGTATTTAAGAAAAAAAATTACTGTTTCCTTTATGTAACTTATCAGGGAAGAAGAAAATTATAAAACATTTGAAAATGTTACTCCAAAGGTGCAAAATTATTTGATGGACCTGTGGAAAGTGGTGTTACTTAAACTACTTTTATCATCCTTTTCAGTGAAGCATTGTATATATTTTTTGCACTGAAGATTTTAGGTCTCTTCCAGATGAACCAGGGTATCGTAACATTTATTTTCAGATTAATACAATGGGAATAATATATTATAGTTCATATATGATGTGCTTAAATGGCTAAGAAAACACCACAACCTTGTATTTTCATTTATAATTTTTACTGGTGTTAGTGTTTCCTATCCTAAAGCAATGGCCCATTTGCAGATCACCAAGACAATTCTTTTACCCGTGGGCCTGCTCCTTGCTCTTCTCAAATATAGCTGGATGCCCAGCAGCCTACCAACTGTAGGTGGGCACAGCACAGCTGATCTGGTGACACATAGCAAAAGCTAGCACTGCAGGGAAGGACTGGATCCACTGCATATGTCAAAATCAAGAGCAATGTATGCATAGTCCTGACAGAAAGGTCAAACTACAGGGAGAGGTTCAGTAACGCGACAAGCTGAAAGACTGGGGACTAGCAGGACATACAATCAAGTATGTAATAATGAGTTCAGCTGCCTTTTTTATAGGAATCTTACAACTGTAACTGTTGGATTGATTCTTCTTTCTTCTGGTTTATCTCACTGGACTCTGCATGCTAAGTAGCAGTTGAGCTACTCTTCCTGTCTTTGAGTACCAAGACATATTTATATATATTTTATTTTAAATTAAAATAGTATCTTTGTCTTGCTACATTTTGACAACATTAGCTCATCTGTTCAATTCCAAATAAAGCCAGTAAAAAGGCAACCACTGCAGTCTTGCAGGTTGCGCTTGAGAGAATTTACGTGTATTTCTCATTACTGTCAACTTCTGTTATGTACAGAAGAAACAGTAATCTTTGAGGCATAAGAAAGCAGAAAATAGCAGCAGTAATATGTACAACGTGAAAGAGACTCAGTAAGAGTAAGGGAGCTTTCTTATAATTCTTATTCCTTGCTTAAGAGACTATTGGTGTAGTGGTATAAAAAGCAGTCAATTGTCTTTGCAAATCAATTCTTTTATGATCTTTTACAGCCTTCTAGTATTTTTGATTTTTCTATGGGGAAGCTGACAAGCTACATTTGTTCCTGAGTTTATAAATAGGGGGTTAAATTTTAGTAAAAAAATGAACTTTCTTCCTCTTTAAATAATTATTATTCACATTATCCAGGCTTGGTTGTGCCACTTGAAACAGTTATTAGCTGTTAAATGCAGTAGCAAAAAAGATATCCTACTGAGAGAAACAAATTTAATATGAAACACCACAAGTAATGACATTACAGGAAGTTCATTTTCGCTGTTATGTTACAGTATGGTATATATGGTAATGTCAATACAAAGATTTAGTAGAAATACCTTTTGTAGCACTCACAGATATGCTCTTCCTTTTTAGAGGATTATAAATGTTAAAAAAAATTATATATTTACCTATGGAGTATAATAAATAGGGAACTTAAAAAAAAAAAAAAAGTAACAAAAAGAAACAAACAAAAAAAATCCCCCAAAAGCTGCTGATAAAAAAGGTGTCAAGAATCTGGAATTCTGAACCTGGCCTTTTGACTAAGCCTGGTGATCTTCTTTCATCCATATCTGGTGATTTCTATACCACAACTAGAAGCAATATTTTCTGTAACTATTTCTCTTCTCTGCCTGTATGTGCATGTTTAGAAAGAAGGTTAGAGGAATCTTCCTACAGATATTCTACTATGGGTAAGTTATTTATATTTAAAGGAGCATAATTTTTAATATTTAACTAACTGATTTTAATCAAAAAATGCTAAATAAAAAAAATGCTGAAATTAAAAAAATAGAAGAGAAAAGCTCTATTGTGGTGTTTGTTTCAAATGTTAGCTTTTCTTCATAGGGTCTTTCAAGTCTTTGATCCTCTTCTTTTTGGAAGAGTGAGTGAGCTTATCTCTTGTTATCCAGTATGTTTTTCTTCATTATCTCATTTCTCTTCTCCTCCTTTCCTCCACAATAATTTCCTTGATTATGGCATGATCCCTGTGAATGTGGGATTGCCCTTCCCCATTTGCCTCAAGACTTGCCTGAGTTCTTCTCGGGCTACGATATTAAGTGTGCAAGAGAGTGAACTTCCCCATCAAAAATAACTTACATGGGCTGCCCCACTGACAACTGAAATTCGCTGCTGATACAGTATCAATCAACTCATCTCTGCACAGTATCCAGTCACATCCTAAATTCCAAACTAGGTTTTACTTTTCCCCCCAGATTTGTATGAGAACTCTCACCTTGAGGGCACTACAGCTTCAGTTCTGGATTTCACCAGTGCTACCAGTGCCATCAGCATTATTCCAGCCTCTGGGCCGTGACCCACAGGGAAGTGCTTTTGAGATACCTTTTTTATGTGAAAGCAGTGGCACCTGAAATAGCAACAATGACAGAGGTCCCTGTTCAGCAGGCTGGTGTTCCACAACAACCCCCTTTCAAATGCACCAAGATATTCCTTGAAGCAACGTTATCCACCCAGCAGGAAGCCATGGCCTCTCTAAACTCTGCACCTCCCGCGGCTGCCGCAGCTTCCCTGGCAGAGCTCCGCTGACGCCCAGGAGCCAGGCTGCAGGCTGTGCCCTGCTCTTGCTCCAGCATGGGACGGCAGCAGTGAGCACCCCTGTGGGAGGTGCGCCCGGGGAGAGGGGCTCCTCCACTTGGTGAGAGAACTCCGGGAGGAGGTGAGTAGTGTGAGGAGTATCTGGGAGTTTGAGAGAGGGATCGACTACTGGAACTTCACCCCATCTTCCCTGGGACAGGCCTGTCAGGCAGACAGGACACATGATGCGGAGGATTCCCTATCTTTTCTCCACCCAGCAGGATGCAGTGACTTAAGCCATAGGAGGGAATAGTGACAAGTTCCTGCTTGGCGCAGCAGATGCATCTCCTTCATGACTGCCCCACCTTCCCAGGTGCCCTTGCATAAGGCACTTGTACAAGGCTCTTCAAGTGGAAACGAACAATAAAAAATATGAGGGGAGATTTAGATTAGATATTAGGAAAAATTTCTTTACCAAAAGGGTTGTCAAGCATTGGAACGGTCTTCCCAGGGAAGTGGCTGAGTCCCCATCCCCGGAGGTATTTAAAAGACATCTAGATGTGGTGCTTAGAGACATGGTTTAGTGGTGGGCTGTTAATGTTGGATTAACAATTGAACTTGATGATCTTAAAAGTCTTTTCCAACCTAAATGATTCTATTATTCTAAGTCTCTGTTTGGTCTATATTGCGGAGGTATATAGGACTAAAACAGGTAGAAGCAAGTTTCTCCACAAACTGTGGAGACTGCAGAAATGTCAACGTCTTCTCAGGGAAGTGCTCCAGGCCATTTGTTTCACATATAGCTGGTTACTGGTTGACTGCATATTTTAGACAACAGCCTGTTATAATTACTGGTGGGAAATCTTGAGACTTTTCTGACCAACCTTTTCTTAATTTTTTAAAATCCCTGTAAGCTTTGAGGGATGCTAACAGGAAAAAAAACAAAAAAACCCAAAAAAAACCCCACACAACAAAAAAACCCCCAACCGAACAAAAAAAAAAAAAAAAAACAAACCAAAACACCTACTTCATTCCTTTTACTATGTCTTGCCCTTCTCTATAAATTAGTTCCCATATTACATTCTTCATAGGGCACAGAATTATGCCTGCCATTTCCTCAAATTTAATTCTCTATAGAAACACAAGACAAAGGTGGAGGGGAGGAGGGAAATAAACAGCTAGTTGTAACAGAATCTGTAGACCTCCTTCCTTCCTTCAGAAGCCTTCAGCTGTCTGAAGTTTATCACAGTGGCCACTGATCAAACACCAGCAGGCTCCTTAGGTAGTAGTTAAGGATTAAACAGCTAATCTAATTCACATCCTTCTTACGGATTTTGATGCCTAAGACTGACACTATTCTTCATCACTATCCCTTATAGAGATTTTTAATCCTCACAGATCATACTTCCATTTGAGCTCAGTTTTCCCTTTGAAATCTTTTCTTTAGCCCTGGCACACCCAGGCTCACTTTAATTATTCAGTCCTCCTTTCTTGGTATGAATACGAGTAAACTTTTCACAGTTGCTAAAACTGTATTTCAAAGGATAAACCTGTACAAACAGAAGGACTCATATTTGAGCATGATATTCTGATTCCTCATCTGTGTAACCTCTGCCTTTCACAAATACAGTAGTTATTCCCTATTTCAGAAATTGCCAGCAGGACAATGATTTTAATGGAAGTTATGATGTTGAAATTCCACACATTAAGAAAACATTTGGGTTTTCTAACTATGTTTATGAATTGCACTTCTGTGAGACACTGAGAATCACTTTTCCTTTAGTTAAATGAACCACGAGGTTCCTTGGTCTTTCTGAGACTTTGATCTCGTCATATTTTGTATTTCCGAGTCATGATTTACTTCTTGAAATCACTTGTTATTACTACTAAATCAGTTTAGATTTTGCTCTGAAATTGTCACTATCAAGAATAAAACATAAGCTGTTTCTTTCTTTTAATTTACAAGAAACAAATGTAAATTATCAAGTTCTTTTCTTCTCTTTCTACCTCCTGTTTTCTACTAATGTAAATAAGCTAAACAAGACCAAAATAAATAACTAAATAATATTGTGGTTTGCTTTTTTTAATGTAACCCTACATGTAAAGACAGTAAATTTCAACAGTAGTTAAAAAATACTTTTTTTCTTGTGCAAAGATAATCTCAGTTTGTTTTTAAATTGCTTTGGCAAAAATGCAACTGGCAAAAAACTCAAAACCTATCCATAACTAATCCGGCTTAATTTGTGAAACATTGCAGTCAGATTCCAGACTGAATCATGGCCATTATGTGTTCATTTCTTATGCAACAATAGATTTCACTTTCTAAGGGTAAAGAGAAAAAACACCCACTTGCTAATGAAAGTTATTGTATATAGGTTATGGCAGAACCCAGTTAAAACCATGTGCAAGTTCACCACAGGAAGAAGGTATCAGAAGGTAAAAGACTCCAGACACTCTGTTGTGGCAACACTGTGTGCACTCAGAATCACACAAGGTGATAGAGCCTATAAATCTGAATCCTCCTCCCAAAATAAAAATGATAGCCTTCTTTAGCCTCAACACTGGTGTTTCTTCAAGCACTTTGTATTCTGTAAATCACATAATGTATTATTTTAAGCATAGCTATGGATTATACAGTTCTGCATCTAATTCACCTGAACAAATTTTATATGCATTAAAATAACAATTGTAAAGTTATTATTTCTCATTACCAGAAGTATTACATGAATAGCAGTTAATTAGTGTTAAGAAATGAAATCATAGCTTTAACTTATTTTTGCTTCTCTAATTTGCAGATCAATCCTACAAGTTTTCATGGCTGTATTTCTAATAAATAAAGAAATATTACTTAATGTATTTGACCTCCATTATGCTTTTTGAGATAAGAGCAGTCTTGGGTAAAATATGGGGACTGGCAGGGAGATGACATGAACATCACTGTAACTGTGATTTTTCCCTTAACTTTGTAGATTTAAACTACCTACATTTGAGATGTTAAAAATTAAGTTATAAATTATGTGTCTTGTAAATCATTTAACATCTGAAGAGTTTAGGAAGGGATGAAATTTAATTGTTGTCATTGTCTATTCTAGAGACTGGTATATCAATGGGAGTCAGTTTAGTAGTTCCAGTAGATTTTGCATCAGTCCCTAAACTACTCTAAATAATCAGAAATTCAGATTTTTATCCTATTGGTTCTCTTAATATTTTACTTATGTTCAATGTTTATTTTAAACTTCACAAATGAGATTATACCTTTATTTTGACTGAATAAATGCCTTAGAACTAAGTGAACCTTGACTATGAGCTTGCTACGAGTGTTTTCATGAAACGCAGAGCGTAGTAACAACAAAATTTTTTATCATTCCTTGAGCAGTCATTATGATGGAGTGACAACATGTAGTCAATTGTTTTGCATCAGTAAGTCACCTAGCCAATAGAAATGTGCAGGGTATTCTGTATATTGTCTTCCTAATTCATAAGATTTACAGAAACACCTGCTTAAGTAGTTTCATGCTGATTCACTTGGGGAAAAATCGCCCCACAGATTAAAGACTAACAGGTTGTCAAATATATTTTTCCTTTAGTTGAAAATTTTCTGTCTTTTATTCCTCTGGAAAACTAAATGTGAAATCAGTAAACATTAATTTATTCTGGTTAAACAATAGCCAAGTTGATTTCTTAGTTTGAAACAATTAATTAATTAATTAATTAATTATTCTCAAGCAGAGGATTAGAATGACAAGACCTGGCCTCAAGCATACTTTACCCTTTTGTTTTAAATCTTTGAAGGACCTGTATATAACATTGCTATTGACATGTTAGCTATAGCTTGGGGAATAATGAACATTGTAGAGGAATTAATTACAGCTTCCCATTCAGAGACTGGCAAGAAAGAGTTAATTAGTACCTTCCCTCTCAAGATAAGAATTTGTAAGAATGCCTGTGAACTTACATAAAATTAATTGAATTGTGGTATGCTACATGCAAGATCTGCTTTATTGAAATTTTAATTTTTTAAGATGGAAAGAAGGATAATTCTTAAAAGGATTTTGAGATTCATAAATTAAGTTTGAATAAAATTTTTATAAAATCTGAAAACCTAAAAGGAGGGTTGTAGCTATGTAATACAAGATGTGAAAGCTTTCCAGAGAGACTTGTCTACAGACCTGAAAAGTCTGACACACAAGTACAATGGTTTCCATGGGGCACTGTGTTAACTAGTTGTATGCCATGCGTTTCTACAGTACAAAATACGCCAGGGACTCAGTCCTCTATATTATCTTGGAACTATAAACAGAAGTGATTCCAGTCATTACTCTCAGATGGGAAACTGAGTCAGCGAAGGCTGTGCAGACCTAGAAACTGAACCTGGCCTAATTCAGCAATAGTCCTAAGATCAGAGTAGCGGTTACACTGCATTAAAAGTTGTGTGTGTTCTGTAATATCATCCTTAAGGACATCTTTACATGGAGTAAAAATTTTCTAGGTTCTTGTATTATGTGCCCAATTTCAACACTAATGTGCTTTATAAAACCGGACAAATAATTTATTTCTCCCTGTCTCATTTTCCTTTATCATCACAAGCTTAATGATTCTTGCCTGTCTTTGTGATGTCCTTTCAGAAATAATTTATATTACTGCTAATAATTACTGGTTGTTTATTTTAAAGTAATTGAAGAGTAGTTTAAAATTCATTGATTTTATAAGGAAATAATATGGTTGGTTGTTTTAGTTTTTTTAATTTCTTACTATACTCAAAAATGTCATATATTTTACTGACTTGTATCTATTTGCAATGCAATATGACATAGCTTGGCAATTGATAGCAGAATCTAGTTCAAGAACTCTTAAAAGCTTATACTGTTTTATAATTGTATGATATATAATATTAGCCCCAAAAGAACTATAGTAAGGAGAAATGGATATTCGATAACTTTGAGAGGGGCAGGGAAGTATTGATCAACTGGTCACCAGTGTGATGAAGATCAATGTTATCCAAGGATGCAGTGAATTATGTATTATTGGTAAGGATAGGAAAATACAAACAAGGTGTTCATTAAAGTTATTTCAGAGGGAGACGTTTCCCGAGGTTAACCAGGGGAATGATTTAGCTTCCCCATAAAGAGATAGAGAACAGAGTAGAGTAGAATAGAGTAGAATAGAATAGAATAGAACAGAACAGAACAGAACAGAACAGAACAGACTATTTCAGTTGGTATGGACCTACAACGATCATCTAGTCCAACTGCCTGACCAATTCAGGGTTGACCAAAAGTTAAAGCATGTTATTAGGGGAATTGTCCAATTGCCTCTTAAACATTGGACAGGTTTGGGGCATCAGCCACCTCTCTAGGAAGCCTGTTCCAGTGTTTGACCACCCCCTTGGGTGTTTGACCACCCTCTTGGTAAAGAAATGCTTCCTAATGTCCAGTCTAAACCTCCCCTGGTACAACTTTGAGCCATTCCCATGCATTCTATCACTGGATCCCAGGAAGAAGAGATCAGCCCCTCCCTCTCTCCTTCCCCTCCTCAGGAAACTGTAGAGAAAATGGAAAGACCTTGTTTGTTTAGCCTAGCCAAATGAAAGTTGAAAAGAAATTACTGCTGCAGAAGTTAAATAAAAACATAAATACACAATTAGATAGATCCTGTAATAATATACAGGAACATACACCGATAATGAATAAATTCAATTTAATTTCTAACCATTATGAGGCATTATTCATGATATATTTCTATGCTCTGTTGCACAGGACTTGTTCCACTTTCTGAGATCACTTAGGAGTTTTATTTGGCAAATGTCCTACCATTGCAAGAACTCAGGATATTGGCAACATCCATGGTATTTTGTCTTTCCTTCTTACAGTGCATTAGAATTAAGAATTTTGATCTTTTACTACATGTCCTAGGTTCATTGCAAAAGGTGAATTTAGTCTGTTTTCTGCAGACCCTTCTAATCTAGGCTTCTATTACATGCAGTTACACAATTTTGGATGGTAAGGTACTACCCAGTTCTGTCTTCGTGGTTGTGGAAAACTAGACTAATAACTTCCTTGAAAGATTTCCAAACTTGCTCCAGATTGTAGCTGTCTTTAAGTGTATCACCCTGGAAACAAAATCACAATGCTTTCTCCCATCTGACATTTGATGCTAATAATAGTAAACAAAAAAGCACAATGTGTTTCAGTGTGTTTAATCTTTGTTTTTGTATTATTATTTAAAAAGATCAGAATGGGAACAAATACAACCAACTGAATCACTGTAGTTACTCAGCTGAGTTACTACAGTTACTAGCAATTTTGCTTCATCGTTTAGCTGCATCACTGTTTTGCAGTGACAAAGTTAAAATTATCTTTCCTCACACAGACAGAAAACCAGGTTTTTCTCCTCTGAGCAAGTAATGAGATTGAACTCAGGTCTTATATAAATGTATTTCAGTTGTTTAATTATTTCTGAAATGCATAATGGGAGAAGTTAGTGAAAACAGCATTTTGGGAAAGAAGGATCATGACTGTATGATACAAAGTACCTGATAAAAACCTTGAAGCCTCCCACAGGCTAAGCTGTTTTGCATAGCACTGCTGCTGTCTTCAGAGGCAGATGATCCATCACCTCCTCAGAAGGAGGTATGGGAAATAAGAAATTATAGGAGGCGAAAAGAACAGTAGTAACAATAATAACAGGAATAACAATAGCAAAAAACCAGTACTAGTGAGTATTTGCAAGTCAGGGATAATGTGTTTTATCTCAGTCTTGCTGAGTTTGCAAGGCTTGCAAGGCTGTATTTTGACACATGCTGAGATTCAAACCATTCAGCAGATAAAGGATAAGGAAAGAGTACCTGATACGTCTTTCTGCGAGACCTTCTCAGAGACCCCAGTGGCAAACTGAATTTATATGCTGATTTAAAAAAAGAACTAAAAAAAAAAATATTAAAAAAACAACAAATGAAACCACACCCAAAACAGAAATCAGAACTTAAAAAACAGTGTTAATGCTACAGAGATGAATGTTAATAATTTTTTATCCATCTCTGAAGATTTCTGTTCCCAGTTTCTTCAAGATGCTGCAGTGTCACCAATACACTTTTGCAGAAGGAACAGACTTGCATTGTATTTTATGCTCTGAATTTGGCAGATCATTATTAGCTCTAAGGAAGCCACTCTGCCTTTATCTTCTATGTTAATATATCATAAAGCAGTAGCACAGCAACCTGATGAGAGTTACACATTCCCATCTGCCTGAGAGTACAAGGAAGTGGAATTCAGGTCAAAGTAAGAAGAAAAGAAGAGTGAATTCTGTCTTTCCTGAATGGTTTCAAGGATACCTCCAGGAAGTATGTTGCTTAGTGTTTCTCAGTTCATTTGCTTCTGTTCTGTGACTACTTTGTGGATAATAAAAGAGCCCCAAGGAAGGATCCTTAAAATTACTATTTGGAGTTATATTTCCCTTGCTTGGCTGATGAAATTATTCAGCAGCTTATCCAGAGTGCTATAATATTTTGAAGTCCACAGGCATTTCAGCAATTATGAGCACTTTTACTCTCACTGAACCGCTACTTTCAGTGAAGTGATAATGAACTGAAGTTCACAGATTATTTTTCCAAGGTTTACAGCTTGGGCCAGGGACACACAATATTGAGAAATGATACTCTGCAGATGTACAGTCATGTGACAGTTTGCTTTGGTATTTGAAAATGTTTAATTTTATGCTAATTACAAACCAAAGGCAAAAGCAAAACCAAAAGCACTAACAGTAATGCTGTTAAGGAGGATTTGCCTTTGATATTAAAATTTGTGTATCTGTCATAAGATTGGAAGAAACTTCATGTATCCTCTAGCCCATCTTCCGGACCAACATATGCATAAATTATTTCAAGTAACCTGGATGAAAAAACTTCAGATGATGAAGATCCTGAAATGTCAGGTAAACCTGACCCAGAACTTACCCAAAGCTGTTGCTGTTACAGAATAATTGTGTGAAGAGATCTTGGATTAATTACTGTAATGCAGTATTGTTTTACTATACTGACATCAAAGAAAAATATTTTGGTACCATTTTCCTGCTAACTTTAAATGAGAACAAATTACAAGAGTATTTATTCATGAGATACTGTTACAGCTTCACCCAAATATAGAAGTTAAAGATACTTTAGACTCTTAAGAAAAGCTTCATCCCATCTTTAAAATGGATTTGGCATCACTGAAGAAACAATCTTGTTACAATCCTGCACAGAGACATATTGAAACTGGGAGAAACACTGGCAATTCAGAAAGTCTTGGAGCACAACCCAGCAAGAAATGGGTGGAAAACAAACTCCAAAAGTGACCCAAAGAACCTCACATACTCACATTATTTGACAAACAGTGATAAAGAACAGTCTTTCACTTTCATAAAGAAAAAGAAATGTACCTTTTTTGTTACTGCAGACTACTGTGTAGTTCTGTAGAATTTTTACTTCTCTTTGTAACTGCAAGTCGAGAGGTCATTAAAAAATTGAAAAGCTACAAGACATCCTTTTTTTTCATTGGGCATTTCAGAAGAAATATTCAGTAACAGCAAGTCACTGTTGGCTGCTTTGCCTGTTTTCATGATGTGGTGTGATTTCAAACATATTAATTCCAACATCTAGCATTCACAGTGAAAAGGAGTGGCCAAGATACCAAGAGAAATTACTGAGAAATTATGATAATGAAAGGACTCCATGTACGAGACATGCTAGTGACATATGTATGGGTTAAGCCCAGTTCTGAAGACTAAGTGAACTGCTGGAAGAATATTGTTGCCAACTTTAAGCACTCCTGTTGAAAGGACAACTAGACAGATGTAACCCTCAGCTCTCCTCTTTAGCTGTCTGAATAAAGCCTGACAATTCCCCACATACAGCCTCTGAAAAGTCCTAATAAAACTGAATGAGAGAAATATGAGAGAACAGATGTTTCTACTGAGCGTTTTTCTGCACAACCTATGTACTTGACACCAGCAAAAGTTTGCTTGTATGAAAGAAACAAGAAGTTATTTGATTTAGCTCTGAGGCTAGCTGAATTTCAATGTACAGTCTTAGACCAACATTGCTTCAAGAACTAAGTTCTTAATTGTAACTAATTTTTTGAGAAGAGGGTCCCAAAGACTAACAAAAGCTTCATAAATGTAATAGATCAAATAAATAACTCATCAAAACAAGAGAGAAACAGCCTGGATCAGTAACAAAGTTGCCAAAATGTCCAGCATTATTATATATTTTGTTTTTAATTCACAGTGGAGAATACTTTACAGTAAACATCTGGAAGATTTGAGGATATAAAAGAAAGCATAACAGGGTGGCACTGGGAATAATACTTTTTTTTTTCTTTATGGAAGTAAAGTTCCATAGTCAGCACTGAAGAAAGTGACTTTTCTATGATTATGTGTCATTATTCTGAGAAGCAAAATAAATCAGCTTACACCAAGTGTCATTCTGCAGAAGCTGGGCTACTTTAGGTACCCATGCTACCTACCCTTACACTTACCTGAGATATATCCATGCTCCACTGCAGACAGTGGAAACTTACTTGAAACAATAAACAAGTAATTGTCTTTAAAATAACTCCAGACATTTTCAAGAGGTTAAAATAAAGTTATGTCCTTAATCAAATTATTCCTGATGTTAACATATGTTCAGCAATCATAATTTCTGTTACCCATATCCATCCCCTCCAAATGCACTTATTGTGACAATCTGTGGGGGCTGAGAGTTTTGGACAGGCGTAATCAGTTCCATTTTTGCTTCATATCCCTTCTAAAAAAAATGTCCTGTGATTTATTCATAGAAAAGTAAGCCTATTAAAGTGTCAAAGGTTGAGAAATGAGAAATACTGGTACATTCATCAAAATGTTTTTAGTTGGGACATGTTGTGTTACAGTTTAAAAAGAGATTAATTGAAAGGGATTATTTATAGTGACTGTTTTCAGATAGCCTGATTGTAATTTAACTTGCTTGTATAGGATGTTTTTGGGGTGGGTTGATGGGAAGCTGATTAATAAGCACAGCTGTCTTGGTGGTAACATGCAGTTTCTTTTAAAAATCATTACTGTATTTATATTTGGTACCATCACTATTGACAGTGATTAGGAAAAGAATCTGATGCATCTATCATTAAAATAAAATTGATAAGACATTTTTGTGTAGTGCACATGGACATTATTTTTAGCTTAATGGTTTATGGAATTGTGTCAGTGTTTGCTGATATTACAAAGTGGAAAGTAGCTCTGAACATTCAGTGATATAGTTCTCTGTTAGAGAACTGCCTATCTGCTTTCCTTTAGAGAGCAGACTAGAAAACCACTTATATTTACTATGTTTGTATCTCTGTGATAATAAAATTTGCCATAGGGATTTGTAAAATTTTTTTTCAGGAATTTAATTTGTGAGTGATAAATATAGAATATGAAGTGTCAGATCAGTCTTAACCTTTCTTGCAAATAAAGGATTTACTGCTATGAAAAGTTTGGTGAAATTGACTGCTGAATTTATATGGACATTTTGCATACTCTTGGCCTTCCTTTCATTAGCACGTGTCTGAAGCTATACAGGGCTTTGACATTAAAGGGAAATTGAAGGGGGTTATTTTTTCTTTTTTTTTTTTTTTAATTAACAGTATGCTGAGTCAGAAAGCTCAGATACTCAGAGAGGTAACCAATATTCTTTTTAATTATGAACTGTCATGGGTTAGTTATTTCTAATTGCTGTACTTTCCCCAGCTTTTTAAACCCATCCAATTAAATCCACAACACCGTGCTCCCCACTGCAACTCTATAAACTCAATACAGTTCTTATGATTCCAAAGAAAAGCAATGCTGGATAAAACATCAAACCAAAATTTACAGGAGATAATGAATTAGATTGAATACATTGTGGTTTCCTTAGCTGTCTTAATCCTGTTAAAAATGGTTGTTAGGAAAAAAAGGTTTTTTTAAACTTCATGATATTGTGTCCTGAATGCCAGGAGCAACTGCAATGCAGCCATATAACTTGTATTGTGATTATACACAAAACTTGATTAATTTATGTTATTTTTTTCTGGATTGAAGTCCTGCTCCAACTGAAATCTATAGGAAAACTGGTTTTGGCTTCCAGAAGAGCCAAGAGCTTGTCCTTGGATCTAGTACAAAGCATGTGGGGACTGTCTTTCCTCTGAACTATTGTTATACCCCAACATGTGTTAAACAGCCCAGACCTGTTTCAGATCTTCCACATTAGATGTCCATCCAAGATCTTAACTATTAAATAGCCTCTGGCAGGTTCGTAATGATGAGATTTTGCCACTATGAGCAGATTAAACTAGAACTCAGGCAGTTACATTCTTGTATCTCACACACCTCAGCAGTGCTGCGCACATCCTGTTCTCAGCTGCTGCTTAGTGCCTGATTGCAAGTCTGGCTGACAACACCAGCAACTGAAATTGCCCTTATTTTAGTTAACTTGCCAATGTATGCAGTCTATTTCACAAATATATAGGAGAGAAAGATTCTGCTTAGTAGATTAAGAATAGTAATTTGCCTGTAATTAAAGTATAATTTCAGAGCTACCGGCTGCATGAATAAATTTTGGCCCTTCAGAACCAAGCTTCTATTTCCACATCTAACTTTTAAGAAACAGATATTTTCCTTTCTTAAACCCAGACTGTCAGATATCAGAAAGGAATTGTGCGACACAAATATTATCCTGTCAAAACATATAATGGAGCTTATAACACTCATGATGTTTTGCTCTTCCTTGAATTGGTAAGGTCCCTAATGACAACCCATGGGAACAGAAACTGCAGGTCCTTTCTTTATCACTGACAAGAAACCATTCAGTAACTCTGATTTTATCTGTATCTGCGGAGAAGATCTGTAGCAGCCTTTCAGGAAACAATGCAGATTTTCAAATATCATTAAGAGCACAGATCACTTTTTGTTTTCTCAAGCAAATCTCAGTATCTACATGACAAAAAAGAAAAAAAAAAAAAGATAGAAATAAACACTGATGTTGAAACACAGCTCCTTATCCCAAGGAGTTTCAGAAACATTCTGCAAAGGTGTCTTGAAAGAGAAATAGTTTCTTGAAAGAAAATAGTTCAGTGCTACTCTTTTATGACAACTGTGTTTCACACAGCAGTCAAAATATGAGTCAGTGAATAAAACTGATTGATTGTCCCTTTTGCCTCTGAGTTACCTTTGTGTGTTCCATCAAATTACAGGAAATATGTTCTGAAGTAGACGCATAGAAATTAAATTATATTTTATAATGAAAAGAGCGAGAACTCAGCTGAACTTAACAAAGTCATATCAGAACATGAACGTCTGGAAAAATGAGACTACACTTTACTTTCCCCAAGAAAAAAAAAAAAATATAAGTGAAAGCGTTATCAGCAGTAGCTGTAATGCTTTCTTTGAACAATAAAAAAACCTGAAAACAAAATACTGTCCAGACCTGTTATTCTGAGGTCATCGTGATAGCATAATTTACCACTAGCTTTAAAGTTTATGTTTGCTTAGAGGGATTCAGGGCTGGTATTTGATCATGTTTAGTGTCAGTGAATAAAGGACAGTTCCATTCAGTATTATATGCATATATCATATGAATCGTGTTTTCTGAAGCTGTGAAAATCTCTGAGAAGCATTGACTGAAAAGAACGAAATTAGAAATAATAGAGAATGGAAACCAAGTTACGCGATACAAACAACAATTTGACAGGATTGTAACAATCCACCCAAACTAAGTGGTAAAATTATTATAGCAATTTTAAATTAATTTTAAAGAGATAGAAAGTAAAAAATAAATGTCACCAATCATAGATATCAAGGCTGATATATAGAGTTCACAAATCTAGTTAAGGACCCCTATAATGTCAGGTTGTTCCCCATTCTAAGTATATTTCTGGAATTACCTCACAGTCTTTACAGATGTTAGGAAAGCCGTTTCACTAGATGAAGATTGTATGTTACAAAAGTGGATTAAAATAAAAGAGTATTTAGCACATTTATTCTAAGTTATTTCTGTACTGCAATTGCAATAAATCAATGATAATATTCTAAAAAAAGATCACTATTATGTTAGTCAATATTTACAAAGGATAAACGATTTGATACACAAGGCCTGAATATTTATCTCATAAGTGTCCAGTAGGATAATAGAAGATATTTCAAAGCCCACTTACACTACTTTTTAAAAATCAAATTAGGCAAAAATATTTAGAAGGTAGCCCAGGGTAGCCTTAGAAAAGATGAGACAAAAAATGTAATGGGTTAAGTGCTCTGTCCAGATGTAATAGACTTATAGGGATTTGGGGTTGCATGCAATTCTGATTAAGATATAATATAATACAGTTTATCTGTCTTACACAGATTAAGACATTACTGAAAATGAATCCTGAAAGGTAGCCATCATTAAGGAAACATCAGGAGAAATGAGTATTAATCACGTGGTTAACATGGGCAGTAACATATATTTGTTATTCAAAACTTCCACCAAAAAATAAATTCAGTAAAAACAAATTGCTGGGATACAAAAAAAAAATGATGGAGCAGGAAACAGGGAGGCATCCATATCAAGTGATTTGGGTTAACCTGGGCCAAGCATTTGTCTTCAAACACAAAGTACTCATCTAGCAAAGAAGCCACAAAGACCACAGTTAAAGAAGTAATGAGTGTTCGTGGAAGAGCTTTGGGAGGAAGAGTTACTTGAATGCTTTGTCCCAGAAATCTTTCTCAAAATTATTGCTGCAGCAGCCAAGTAACTGTTACACATGGCTCTTTATCTGAGGAGGCAGAAAAGAGAATTAACAGCTGCATTGAATGTCTAAACAACGGACAACATTCTTTGACTTTTAAGTCATTGATTAATTAGCCAAAGACTAAGCCTTTGATTGCTAAGAAATTTTCACAACACCACACCCTAAAAAACTCTTAAATTGAGGATTAATAAATTTCTTAATATTCAGGCAAATTAATATTAATATATAAATGGAAATCTCAAAGTCACTGAACAATCTTGCCTATAAACTTATTCTCTCTACAGACTTGTCTATATAAATTCACTACAAAATTTTCCCTGTAGACATATTCCTGTATGGAGAAGAATTAAATTAATGAGAAGCTAAGACAAAAATTCAACAAAACAGCCACCCCCACTAAGCTGTCCTATTCATCAGACCTCAGATAGCAGGTTTGCTGTTCTTCCTACAACTGTGTGAGATTTGGGCATCAGAAAAAAGTATACATCAAAATAATAATAGCCTAATGACTGATGTAGTCCCTATGTGATATCTTGATCATTCCAGGATAAAATTTCCTGGCTGCATTTTTGAGTCAAATGCTCAGGAGCACAATATCTTCAGTCTAGCAAGAGCCTGTCTCCAAGATACTAGGAAAAAAATTCACTTGGAAAACCTGTTTTGGATTTATGCAACGTGAATTCCTTGAAATCTATCATACTTGTCTGGCATTTATTTCAGAAAAAAAATGTATTTGTGAAAAAGTTGGAGAGTTCTTATATGGATGAAAAAGTTCTGAAAGGATACTGCATTATGAGTTTATAAGCAATTCAATAAAATAAATAAATGCAAGTAAAAAAAACCAACCCAAAACCCAACAAAAACTCCTAGCAATGACTAGTCATTCAACATGTACCTTAGGCAAAAGAAAAAAACAAGTGTGTTAATACAAATTTAGAGAAGGAAAAATAGGTGATGGGGTATGATTTTGAACAAAATATGTGTTGAAACTAGATAAATATCTGAATTATTATTTTCTGGAATCTTTCATCCAGCTAGAAAAAGATTACTCTTAAACCCTCAGATGAATCCCACTGGAAACAAGTAATTTTAACTGATACATATTCCCAAGGAAGTCATGCCTACCACATCACAACATTGCAAATATTGATCAGGAAATGAAAGTTGACCAGTAAAAACAAAAACCAGAAACATCCATTTTAAAATGGTTCAATAACAAGCTGCAAAAAAAGTATCCAAAATCCCTCTTCACATATATATTCTAGCTAAAACTATTTTTATGAACACACTGAGTGTAAATTGAATTTCAGTATTGCATCTGGACAGTAAATCCTTCAATAGCCTAATATCTCAGGAATGATGCCTTGCTGTAACTACAGCACTGAAAGGAAACAGTTTGAAGTGTTAACTGTTGTGGGGGATGTTTTATGATTATATTCACCTTGCATTTTAGGCTGGATATGGCCTTTAATTCCTGTCCTAAACTGAAGTGTTCCTGCACAGCTAATAATCATGGATGGATGAAATTATCCTTGTGTGCAGAATATAAATCAATTTGTAAAGCTCTTCAAGATGCTCAGGGGTGAAATAAGTCATAGCAAATTATCACAATATCATGTGAGCATCAGTCTTTCTTTCCATGTTATTCCCTTAAGATATCCATAATAGCTTCATCTTATGATCAGACAATGACAATATATATTAGACTGAAGCATAGGGATTGTTTTTACCTCAGAAGAGGGTGAAATCAAACCTATTTTAAATTTTATTTCAAGTTTAGTTAGGATTAATGGCAAAATAAGAGCATGCTTTTGGGGGTTTTATGAAAAAAAAAAAATTGAAAAAACCTAACATAGTGTACAGATATAGGAAAAAAATACAAAATAAGACATTGTAGTATGTTGCATATAATATTTCAGATGCCCGTTCAAATAATTATCATACCAATAGATATCAGTAGGACCAAAAGCAGGAGATGGAGGGGAAGGATTATCCCCCTCAGTTCAACATTCTAGAGAGTACATCTAAATATAGCATTGAGTTTTGAGCTCCCCACATAGGAAAGACATCGATAAACTGGAAGGAGCTCAACAGAAGGCCCCCAAGCTGGTTGGGTCTGGAGCACTTTCTCTATGAGGAGATGCTGAGGGTCTGGGCCTTACTTAGGCTGGAGATGAGATGTCTGAGGGGACCTGAGAGCAGCCTGATCATGCCCAAGATAGGGTCAGCAAGAACACAGCGCTGGGCTACCACTGTGGTGCCTGCAAGGCACAGCAGGCTTAAATTGAATGAGGGGAGGTTCTGATCAGTTATAAGGAAGTTATGTCCATAGTGAAAATATTCAAGCATTGGAAAAGGTTTCCCAGGGAGGCTGTGCAGTCTTCTTCCTTGGAGATTTTCAAAGTCTGACTAGAAAAAGCCCTGAGAAATTTGGAGTGAATTCAGTCTTCATCAGGCTTTGAAAAGGAGACTGGACCAGAGACCTCCTGAGGTCCCTTCCCACTACAAGGGTTCAGTGATAATGGCACTTCAGGGATAACAAAACAGCACAATGATCTGCCTATATGTTCACATAGCCCCACTGAGTCCTTCAAGTTCTTGACATTTGCCAATCAGACCCCAAAGTAAAGCCTATTAGGGGTGTGGGATTGTCTGCTGCAGTCTGAGAGTCCCTGATGGAGAACAGAGAAGGATCTTAAGAAAAATCCTTAGGTTAAGGAATAAGCAGAAGAAACAGACTGCATTTTTCTCCTTGGAGGAAAAAAACCCACAAACCAAAACAAACCAAAAAGCCAACCAAAAAACCAAACCAACACCCAGATATAACAATACAAAACAAGAGTAAAACAAGAAAGCAATTTCATTTAGAGTGGAAAAATATTCAGGTATATTGAAGTATTTTTAAACAACAAAAGATGGCATAAATGAAAGATGTCTCTTACACTAACTCTGCACATCTGACAGTTGGATGTTTAAAGCATTCTTTTTAAAAAAGACATATCTCTATCTCTATCTCTGTATCTCAATATATTGATATCTATATATTATCTATCTATATATACGCATTCAAATACTTTCAGAGAGAGAATTTGTCTCAAATTTTTTACTAAGTAAATGCTCAAAATATTTAATTTTTTTTTAAAATCTGCACATCTGACAGTTGGATGTTTAAAGCATTCTTTTGTGAAAATTTCCAGGACATTTCATAAAATTAATTACGGCTTTTTTTTTTTTTTTTTTTTTTTTGGTGGTAGTCTTTTTCCCCTAAAATAATTGCTAAATTCCTATTCCATGCTGAAAGATATAAGATAATGATCTGGTTGCCATGAGTATCTGAACAAACAAAATGGTTAAACTAAATTTGAAAAAAACTACCTCTCCTTTTCACATCTTCGTACCGTTGTTTCCTGGCTGAGACAGAGTGGCCAAGACTCTCATTCTCTGTGGAAATAATTTCCAGTTCTGCTTAATCCTAAACCACATACTTCTGCCATCTCATTTGCAACACCTCTGATGTATGGATCCTGTCTTTATGCTAACCAAAAAAATTATCACTATTCTTTGTTGGGTTAATTTTTTCTGGTCTAATGAACTGACTGGCTTGACATTAATTTATGAGTACCAAAACCTGTGCAGGAGTTCAGGGAGGTGGGGGACAAGTGAGGGCAGAACTGGGGGGCTGTTTCCTCCTCATTTTTGGGGAGTGTGGTGTCAGATCCACCTGACCATTTCAACTGACTCCACATAAACTGATTTAAAATACAGGTTTAAGGAACAGCTAACCCTGAGTTGCAGCCACTATGGGAGGTATGAAACCATCCACATTCATCCAGCCTAGCCTACTCTAGCCATCAAACATCTCTTTTCATACAATGATCAAATAAATTAATTTTTACATGTTACAACATTTCAACACTCATGCCATGTTCCTTTCTTTGTATACCATCATATTGCATTACTCACAGAATTGGATCAAAGTAGTGTATTCAGATGGAAATCAAACACTGCCTTGGCATCTGACCATTCGCCTCACAATTTTATTCTTCTCCCTCTGCTCTAAGTAAATATATTTATATCTACTGACCCAATTAATAATGTCAATATGCCTATATGCATACTCCTTTCAGAATTTGATAGAGATATTTCTGCCTGGAAGAGAGGCAAAGGTTCTTTGAAAATATACCTGTTCATCTAAATTATTTTTGTTGTGTCAAGACCACCTTTTCATTACAGTCTGAAATCATCATAGAATTTGATCAGATTCTGTATGGACTTTTCTCTTTTTTCTTCCTTTCTGTCACACAGAGAAATTTAGATGAAGTTTGGTTTGTTTGGTTTTTTTTTTCTTTTTTCTATTTAATAATTTCTGGGTTAGAAAATGTACTCTGAGAGAGTGTCTAAGGCAGCCAAGGAAAAGATTCTTCACTTAGACCAATGTAATTTGTCAAGTTAACTGAATTTTGCAGCTTCATTGTTCTTTTTTCATGAAAAAGGTCTCTTAAGGGTAAGCAAGTTGATGTTTTGGAGGCATGGTCCAAGCAGTTTCTTATTACTCAACCTTATTATGCCACTATAACAAAGGTTTTGATTGTTGTTTCCCTTACAATATATGCTTGATATCATAATAGAATTTATTTCTAAAACAGGAAAGATGACAGATTACAAGATTATTTTAACCATAGTGTGGTTTTAAACTGTGTTGCTGAAAAAGGTTTTTTGGTGTATTCTTGTTGTTGTTATTAGTCTGTGTTTGATTTTGGTTGATCAGTTTTAAAGGAAAAGAATTTGATAATATAAAGCGGTGTGTTGGTTTTGGTATATGGGTTTATATTGTCTACATTTCTTGCAAGAAGTATTTAGACTTTAAAATAAAAGTTCTTAATAATAATAGCTTTCCTTTTAAATAATGACACTTAAACATTATTTAGCCTAAACAACTACTCTTTAAAATTGTTATTTCTTTTAAGGTTTGTAAACTTTTCTACTTCCCAGTCTAGAAAGTTATTTAAGCACAAATCCTAAATGGAACTGCTGGTACTTAAATTCATGGTTGAATTTGGCCTAGAAATAAAATACTAATTTCATTTAAATGAGTAGTGCTCTGCAGATTGACATTAGCTGGACCTGGATTTTAATGACAGTCTCCTACTTATTTCTTCCACCAATATCAGGTAAAGCACATTATTGCTTCCTTTATTAATTAATAAAAGCTTTTCATGTGCTTAATGATGTTAAGATTGGCTCATAGTAAAAAATATCTTGTCACTTGAAAAGGTAACAGTGATATTATCCAGTCAGTAACAAGCCCTTACAATTTTCTGTTGCAGAAATAATTGAAGATATGGAAACTTTTAAACTGTTCCTTGATTCAAACATTCCAAGAAATCAGATTATAATTTTTAGTTAGCAAGCTACTGATTTTATAGGGAACCTAGACAACATGCTATTCTTCTGCAGGGTGCTGATATACCCTGCTATTAAATAGGATAGTAGCACTGAAATTTTTATAAGCTCCACATGTCTGCCTGCCTGAGTATGATGGCATTGCCATTCTGCTGATCTCTGTGAGGAGATGTTGAGGGTGAGTCAGAAGTTAGGTCAGACATGGGGATTTTTTGCTTTGGTTTGGTTTCTGAGTTGGTTTGGGGTTTTTTGTTTGGTTGTTTTGGGATTTTTTTTGTAGGATTCTGATTATTATTGAAGACCAGATAATGCATCCAAGTAAATGAGGGTAAATGTATATCCCCATGGTTCTAAATTGTTTTTCTGAACTTTAAACCATGCCTAGAGCTAAGTACTTTGGTTCCAGTCCAACAAAGCACCTAAGCATGTGCTTAACTTTCCCCTCTGCCAGTGCTTACAGGACTTCATAGATGATGCAGGCTGATTTGCTGCATCAAGACAAGAATGTTAAACATTCTGAAGGAGCCACTCCATGAACTGTCCCCACAAGCTCTTCTATTAATCAAATTCACATAGTAGTCATATCTTCTAGATTTAAAATAGTTAACACAATTCATACCATGATAATCAGTGCAGAATATTATTATATTTAATAAACCACATTCCCATATCAAGAGCTATTTTTTTAGGTTTCATTCTAACACATTTAAAAATAAACTCCTTAGGTAAAAAAAAGTCAATAAGAAATTAAATTAAACTCATAATTACTATTAACAGAATACATTTATGCTTGTTTCTTACCATGTACCAGATTGCATGCATAGTTAGCTAATAATTTACAAATGGGAAATTATCCATCACTAGGGAATGAGAAAGAGACAGATAAGTTCAAATGTTATATATCAGCATATAAGAGAAAAAAAAAGATCCTTAAAACAAAAGAAAAACTGCTACTCTGTAGAGTATTTGGTTTTAAACACTTCCATGGAGAAAAATGTCAGTGAAAAAAAGAAAATGTAACATTGTTTGCAGGGGTTTTTTTTGCAGTGCCAGATTCTGAGAGGAGACCTTCAGACAGAATTACTTCTTGGTTGAAAGTTTCCTATCCCAGAATGCACTGGCAACAAATTGCAGGAGTATGAGTGAACAGTCATCAGTAGCTAAATGGATGGTGAAGCACTTACTGAAGAGTAGAGGAGTACATCTCATCTGTACCTGCAGTACTACTGAATTTGTAGCTTTACCCATGTAACCTATTTCTTTTCTTAAGGTAAAAGGAAAGTTTTCATAGCATTACTAAAAAAACCCTCAAACCCCAAAAAACAGTGGACTTCACACAGACCAATATCCATGAATGTTTTCCTCTCCCCAGGGCTCTACTAAGGTTGAGGCTCAACATATAAATAACATTTATCATATTTTATGACACAGACTGCCTTTTCCATTGTTGATAGACTCAGGCCTTTGGAAGCAGTAAGTCACCTTTTTTCAGATTAGAGGAAATTTTTTTCCAAACCACTCCCAGCCTGTGATACTTTTAGTGGGGTGAATTAGTTTTGGTTTTGTTTGGGTTTTTTGTTTGTTTGTTTGTTTTCTTTTCTCTGAGATTCATTTCAGAAAGGGTAATATGACTAGTTTGAGGGAGAACAAACAAATTAACAACAAAATAACTTGTCCCTGAGAAAGGTATGAAAAACTGCTTAGAGACTGGGAAAAAATGATGTCAGGGTGCAGCAAGAGCTGCCTGCTCCCTAAGGTATGGGGAACTGGGAGCCAAGGTGACCCTAGGGCAGCCAGTACCCTCTCCAACAGGCACCGTCGCTCAGGGTCTGATGAAGTTGAGCAGAGCTGGGTCCTGTAATGGGCTCTATTGACAGCCCCAGGCAGGGCAAGTGATGCAAAGTACCTGTGTCAGGGTACATCCAGCAGCCATGTCATGGTTTAACCCGGCTGGCAACTAAGCACCACGCAGCCACTCGCTCACTCCCCCCCCCTCTCTCAGTGGGATGGGGGAGAGAATCAGAGAAAAGTAAGACCCGTGGGTTGACATAGAGACAGTTTAATAAGAGAGAAGAATAACAATAACAATAACAATAGCAATAATAATAATAATAATAAAAGAAAATATGCAGAATATATAAAACAAGTGATGCACAATTCCCAGCCCGTCCCGAGCCGCGATCACTCTGCCTGAGCTGTGATCACTCTGCCTGCGACCGACCGACTAACTCCCCCGAGCATGACGTTATATGGTATGGAATAGCTCTTTGGACAGTTTGGGTTAGCTGTCCTAGCTGTGCTCCCTCTCAGCTTGTTATGCACCTGGCCAAGCAGGAGAAGCTCAAAAAGTCCTTGAGTGGTCTGAGTGCTACTTGGCAACAACTAAAAACATCAGTGTGTTATCAACATTCTTCTAGTACTAAATCCAAAGGACAGCACTATGCTAGCTTCTGTGAAGAAAATTAACTCTATCCCAGCCAAAACCAGGACAAGGAGATAGGAAGAGAGATGGTGCTGGGGACGTGGCTATAGGAATGCACCTGAGGCCCATCTAGGGTTGCTGGTGTCTGGGCTTGCGGTAAGGACTGACAGCCTTGGGGGTATTCAGAAATGGTGTCCTGGGCCATGGGCAGGACAGGAGAAAGGCCCTAGAGAAGGCAAGGCAGGGTCAGTGACCTCAGGGCCCTGACAAGTGGAGTGAACCATGCATAATAAAATAATTCTCTCCAACCGTAATAAGTTACGGGTTTAACAGTAAATCTCTGATTCTAGATGAAAAAATGCTAGCAGGTGTACTTAAAGTATGGGGGGAGAGAGTAAAAAATTCTAGCAAAGCAAAAAAAGGCAATAGCTGAACTTGGATTAAGAAAACAGTTTTCTAATAACATTTGAACTGTTGCTTTTTAAAGTTATCTGTTGCTTTGTACATTAGTGTCATTGTTATTCTAACTCAGTTTGCAATTACTATTATTTTAAAATGCTGACAACTATGTATTCTTGATTCAAATTTCCAGATTATAAAACTAGCAAAATATTTTTCAACATGGCTTGTCAGTGTAATTTCTTTATCTTTGTAGAGTTTATTAAAATAACCATATAAGTGGATGAAATAAATTGGGAATTCTTTGAAGAACATTTTCCTACAAGTATCCCAAACCTACAGATTTTTAAGGCTGTGTGGTGGTTTGACCCTGGCTGGACACCAGGGGCCCACCAAAGCTGCTCTATCACTCCCCTCTTTAACCAGACAGAGGAGAGAAAAGTAAATCAAAGGGCTCATGGGTCGAGATAAGGACAGGGAGAGATCATTTGTCAGTCACCATCACTGGCAAAACAGACTCAACTTGATGAAATTAATTTAATTTATTATCAACCAAAATCAGAGAAGAAGAGGATAAAAACTGCTAGATCTTAAAACACCCACCCCTCCTTTCTTCCTGGGCTCAACTTCACTTCCAGTTTTCTCTACCTACTTCCCCCTAGCAGTGCAGGGGGATGGGAATGGGAATTGAGGTCAGTTGTCTTTGCCGCTTCTTCTTCCTCAGGGGGAGGACTCTTCCCCTGCTCATGCGTGGGGTCCCTCTCATGGGAGACAGTCCTCCACGAACTTCTCCAATGTGAGTCCTTCCCACGGGGTCACAGTTCTTCAGAACTCCTCCAGCATGGGTCTATCCCTCCCATGGGGTGCAGTCCCTCAGGAGTAGACTGCTCGAGTGTGGGCCCCTGTGGGGTCAGGGAAACCGGAACCCCCGGGGCCTCCTTCCTTTGGGCAACCACCCTGCTCCAGTGTGGGGTCCTCCATGGGCTACAGGTGGATATCTGCTCCACTGTGGGCCTCCATGGACTGCAGGGGGACAGCCTGCCTCACCGTGGTCTTCACCACAAGCTGCAGGGGAATCTCTGCTCCGGTGCTTCCACTGTCACTGATTGGCTTGGCCTTGGCCAGCAGCAGACACAGGGGAAACTTCTAGCAGCTTCTCACAGAAGCCACCCCTGTAGCCCGCACTACCAAGACCTTGCTACACAAACCCAATACAGGCTGAAAGTGCCAAATGTACTTTTTCACAGCAGTCTATTAATGTAGCTTACTGCTCCAGAAAGCCAAGAAACATGGAAATGTGTAAAATAAAACTTACCAATTTTTCAAATATTAGCCACATGTTTCATGTGGTTAGCAATAGTAACACTTTAGTTTTAAGTTAAGCTGCAGGAAAATATTTTGGTTTTAACCAAACTTATTTTATTGCCCCTAAAAGTTTTACTCATAGATTCTTTAACTGTGTATCTCTAAATTGAAGTCATAATTAAAAGAATTTTAGTTACTTAAGTGCAGATACTGCTTGAATGTTTGGAGTCATGTAAAAGGAAAAAAAGAACAGTAAAAATATATTTATAAACAGTAATGTAAGAGAGAGTTAATGATTCAGAATGCATAATACAATATCTTTATTTCATTTTAATATAAAATGCACACTTCCACAGAGTAAAATATGTTTAAGAGCAAAACCTAAACAATTTACCATGAAGAATAATGCACATGCATACCATTACTTTTTCCAAAACAGCAGGGGGAAAGAAAATAATGTAATACATATTTCAGGTTTAACAGTTAGATTCTCACACATGGGGGAAAAATAAAAAAGGCCATATATTTTCTAAAACAATGAGAAATATATATTACTGATTTTCACCTAAACATTCTTGCAAAACAATACTTCTAAAAAGAACTTTGGATTAGTAAAGATATACAACAGACACTTGTATAGATCTTTTTCTCACTTAAATTCTTAATACAAATTTCAGCTTTTATCACTGCTAACTGATGAGAAAACATGCATGTAGGGATATGGCACTTTGCCTTCAGGGAACTCAATTCAAAACTGCCCTAGCATTTTCATGAAAATCACTGAGCTTCAGCCACCAGTTGAGCACTAGCACCTTATAATGCTAGGTTACAATTGTCTAAACTGGTTACTCGGGGTCTGATCTGTCTGAGTCATGAACAGATGGGAACAAATGAGGAGGAAAAGATGCACTACATCACTCCTGCAATCCCTCCAGGCCTTGTATGTAAGGCAGAAGGTGAATTTCCCTAACAGTTAGAGGCAGATGCTTTGTAAGGTTCAGGCATTTGTCTGTTATACCATAGATGGTGTTTAAACTCCTGTATTACTGTACCCAAACTGAATGTCAAACATTCTGTGGATTGTGAAATTTGGAGTTGTGTAAACATGAGCTATATCCATAATATGGGCAGAATGGGCATAGCCAAACAGATATACACAGGTTAACATTAAATTTGCCTGCCCAGGTATAAGCATTTAAGATCCATCATCATGAAGCTCAGAGATAGATAGGGTTTTTTCTATTTTACCTAAATACTTGCAATAGGAGGTTCACATTCAGCAAAACATACATTTCTTAATGAAAAAAATGCACTTTGTCATCTGTTTAAATATTTTGCTAAATTAAGATGTTAAGTAATCCTCTGCCAAAACCCTGTATTTGGACCCACCTATAATAGGAGCTAAATCAATTTGATTCCACCTTTGTAACTAGCTGTTAATACAAACTTGGCAGTTTTACCTTTCCTCTTTAAACTCTTATTTCAGTAAAGTGCCAGGTTCTTCAAAACTGTGCGCTGAGAGGAACCTGAGAGAAATGACATTAAGCAGGCTCAGGTAAACTCACTCTAGGGGAGCTGTGAATTTCAAGACAGTTCTTTATGTTTCCATAGACTGCTTCCAGTGCTGTGCCTGATGGAGGAAGACTTCTCTTTCCCTCTCTTTGGGCAATGTCAAGCCAGCCAAAATCCCAGGTTAGAGAAACCTTTAATATACAAGGAAATCAGCAATCATGTTTTTATTTTGTCTGGCAGACTTTCTGTTAGTGTGCTTGAGGTAAGAACAATCCTGCTTTGCTGATATTAGGCAATAACAGAGTCATCACAGCTGTGCATGTCATACAAATAATATCAGATCTGCAAAGAATTTTGATTTAATAAGGGCAACAGTCTTACAGGTATCTATCTATTCCCTGTCACTTTCCAAAAATCTAGCGATGTTCATAATGATCTTTCATGTTTAGATTGTCCAGAAAAGGTTGGCACTACTTACTTTAACATTTTAATTATTTTAATATCTAATTCCCAATGCAAATCTAACAACTAAGCCATATTTCTATCCGTGTAATTCTTACCTAGCTGGTTAAGTGTGGTCTTGCTCCTGTAGTATCTATTCCCCTTCCTCCTTCAAAGACTTGAATTCAGTGTGGCTAGGGCTGTTGATTTTTTCTTCACCATAAAGCCTGTGATAAAAATTGAGTGGAAAGTCAAGAGGTCTAGACTTTTGCTGGGAAGGGATGACAGGCTAATAAATATATGGGAAGCTTGGACATATATTGTTTTAGGGAAATCTCTAAATAGGCTTTCAACTTAAACACTTTACTCTTGGTCTTATCTTTGTCTCTAGAATCCATTGTTAATGTATACCTTTTGGAGGTAATTAAAGAACCACTTTATGATGTTTTTTGGGATCTACATATTTCACATGCAACTCTGCTTTTCTGGTACAAAAAAGCTCTGTTTTACAGTTCTTACAATTCTGAGAATGCAATTCTGTACAATTAAAATAGAACTCTCCAGCTCTTGCAAGAAGAAATGAAAGTAAACTAAAAAGAAAAATATAAATACTCTTTCATGCACATGAATACTGTCAGAAGTTTAGCTCAAACAAATCTAAGCTTTCAAAATTTTCTTTTAATTTTGTGTATTTGGTTTCTACCTACATACAACAGTATTCAAGTCGGTTACTAATTGTTATCCCATTTGGTAAATTGTTATTTGCAGTTAAAAAACTAAAAGGACGATCATGTTAAAGACAGTATTTCTGAATATTAAATACAGAAAGAGCTCTACACCTTCCCCATGGTTCATCACATGTCAAGGAACACAACTATTTTGTTTAATGACAAACAGTGTATGCTATCCATCTAGAGAACTACGTTATGTAGTCCATCAGTTTCTACAATCTCTGCTTTATACTTTCTGTATCTGAATGTGATTATCAATAAAGAGTCTAAGAATCTGAAAAAAGTACTGATGACAAGATAGCATGGGTATATCTGACTCATTAGAGAAAGAATAGGTGAACCTGCTTTAGCAGGAGGGTCGGACTAGCTAATCTGCCGAGGTCCCTTTCAACCCTTCCAATTCTGTGATTCTGTAATATGTGAAAACAGGAATCTCTCCCATGGCTTCAGAGCATGAAAATTTTATAAATCTGCAATCAAATATTTAAAATCTCTTCTAAACCTATTTAAACTTATACTGCAGATATATTTTAAACCCTGACAGATGTTTTCTTCATTGCTAGTGTTGCAGTGCAAGTTTAGAGAATAGTGGATTTGCTGATGGACAATTTAAATAAACTGCAGAAAATAAATTAGGACCAATAAATTTGGACCAAACCAAAACATTTTTAGCAAAAGAATTTTTAAAACCTTTAAGGTCACACTAAAATATTTTATTAGATCTGAAATGTGTGACTATACTAACCCTTCTTTATTGTTTTAAAAATGCTTATCTTAAATAAGAAAACATTCTTTGTCAAAATGAAAAACAATTAATTTTAAAAACAAAAGGCTTAAAAAATTCTGAAATAAAGTATTCTGTTACAATAATTCAGAATAGAATGCTTTGAAAGTTTCAAAACTTTCTGTTCTTTATTTTAACACCAAACTAAGGAAACCCAATTTAAAACCTTCTCAAACTATTTTTCAACTATAAAAATGTCACCAAATTCTATGTCTGTCTTCCAGAGATTGTAAATCATCTATTTACATAAAACATGCATTTATCTTCTCTGTTATCTGTGTTTCTGAAATGAACCTCAAGAAATCTTTAAATTCTTCTGATTAGCTAAATTTAACCAAGACATCAGTAAATGATTGAATCCTCCTATTATTTTCTAATTAAATTTTCTTTTTTTTCCTTTTTTTTTTTTTTTTTTTTTAAATTTCAAGGAGAGGAGCGACATTTTATTCAGACCTATTTTCTTGCCATATGCCTTTGACCTAAGGAATGGTTATCTAGGAGTCTCCAAACCTGATATATGAACAAACCTTATTTCCCAGAACTAACTGAGTCGTGTTACTCCTGTGAGGTTCTATGAAGCTCAGTCAGATGGAAGATAAGATATTGGTGGCTGAAGAAGTGTTCTTCCATGTAGCCATATATATTGAAAAGAGTGGGTGGAGGGTGAAATGCCGTTTAATGCTTTGTGCTGGTTTTGGCTGGGATACAGTTGGGGAATCCATCAAAGGAGAAAAGACTTCTCAGAAGTTTTGCTCCATGTATGTTGTGTTTATTATTGCAAGAAATGCTTTTTTGTTCTAAAGCTTTTATGAGTTATGAGTACTGTATTGGTTTTGGCTGGGCTAGAGTTAAATTTCTTCATAGTACCTTATATGGTGGTGTGTTTTGCATTTGTGATGAAAACTGTTGGTAACATAGGGATGTTTTTGTTATTGCTAAACAGTGCTTGCAAAGTCAAGGTCTTTTCTGCATCTCACACCACCCTGCCAGAGAGTAGGTTGGGGTGCACAAAAGTTTGGGAGGGGACATATTTGGGACAGCTGTCCCCTGGTGACCAAAGGGATGTTCCATACCAGATGAGGCCATGCTCAGCAATAAAACTAGAGGGGAGGTTAGCAGGGGGGGCACTGCTCAGGGACTGGTTGAGCATTGGTCAGTTTGTGATGAGCAATTGTTTTCAGTTGCATCACTTGCCTTTTCTTGGGTTCTATTTTTCACTTTCTAATTTTTTTCTTTTCCTTACATTTTCTCTTTTTTTTTTTTTCTCAATTAAACTGTTTTTATCTCAACCTATGAATTTTCTCACTTTTATACTTCTGATTCTCTACTCCATCCCACCGGGGGTGGGGAGCAAGTGAGTGGCTGTGTGGTGCATAGTTGCCAGCTGGGGTTAAACCACGACACTATATTAATCACAACTGAAATTAATGCATTTGCATAATTAGAAATAATAACTTAGTCATAAGACTCTGAAATGCAGTTCTTTGTTTTGACTCCTATTGCTAATAAAATAAAAAGTTGTTCCTCATAAATTTTAATTTGGGTAAACCTCCTTTTTATTCTGAAAATTCTTTAATCAGATATCTCTATATCAGTTTTATTCCTAAACTGAAACATTGGATTTTGCCATGTCTTTATATTAGTGAGTGATTTCACATCCAGGTTTTTTCACCTCTTCTGACATCCTGATCAATGTGAGGGAGAGAATTAATCAGAATTACACTTTTCTAGGGATCATAATTTGCAAGGACTCTGAACGCTTTGTGCAGTAGTTGCTTCTTGCGAAGTGCAGCATCTTCATTAGATATTATATTACAGTTCAGATTTATAATTCCTTGACACATATTTCTGCCTACTGCTAAGGATAATAAAGACTTGAGTTCTTTCACTTTTAACCAAAGCGAACGAGTGATATGCATTGTACTGAAAGGAAAAGGCATCAGTGCGATGCCTGATAATAGAGAAAATAAAATGTTTCTGAGCACTGTACTTCTAGCACGGTTTCAAAAATCACCATTTCTTACACTCTACTTTAAGTTGTCATGCTGTTTTCATAACAGTGAATCACTTTTGTCAAAATATAAATGATGGTAGTAAAAGACAGTTCTGTTTTCTGAAGGATAATAAGAGTTGGTGAAGGTTACCCAGTTGTCACATTTGATTGCAGCAATCCAATCAGGTTTTTTTAAGAGTGTGTATAATTGCCACATGTTCAGAGAGACACTTGAATTTCAGGCCCTCTTCCCATATTTCTGTGGCTTTCCAGCTGGCTATCACTGATGCTTCCCAAGGCAGGGATCTGTCAACCAGCTGGACACGCTTCTAGCCACCTCCTGCAGCTTGGAGGTGATTTGCTGCCCCATGCCCTTGAAAATGCCTAAACCTATGGCACTCAGTAACCTGTACTTCCCAGTATGCTTCCCATTGCAATATCTTAGAAAAAGAGGTACCAACGAGCCTGTAAAGTCTTAGAGGCTTTGCTCTAACGCTTAGTTGTGAAAAGAAGTTCAAGAAGGGTGCCACCTTATGACTTACCTAATAATGAAGAACTGCCCTTTGATTTGTGATGATGCTTTTGAAATACCATTTGCTCACTGGGCAACCATAGGCAACATTATCAACTATCTATCTAATAAACAATCTGTTCATACCCTATAAACGCAGTTCCTCCAACACCTCTGGGTTCATGCAAGTTTAAGTACATAAACTCTCTAATAACACATAGTTCAAGGTGTTATGGCTGCAGGTGAAAGACTAGTTTAAGAGACGTTCAGCTAACTGACAAGGACATGGCATAAGAAACTGCTGGACATGACAGAAAACAGTGTGAAAAGCTGAAAAAAATTGCAGAGGGTGCCATGAGGGATGGCTGGGTGTCACAGGTGGTTAGGGAGGAGTTATGGGAGAAGTACCAGTGACAGATAGTTGGAGGGGAGCACTGGCCAGAGTCTTGCAAGGCCAGTTGCGTATAGGGCTGAGATTACCTAGGCAACAGTATCATAAATATCAAGTTTATGTTCAGTTGCAACAAAACTGGGAATATTGGGGAAAAAAAAAGAGTAAATAGAGCAGATTGCTTAGCTAGGCAGAGACTGGGGTAGAGAAAGAGAGGTACATGGTGGTGAAAATTAAGGTCAGGAAATGAGAAAAAGAATAACAAGGTATGCAAGTCAAGCACCTGTCCTGTCTGGGGGTACCTGTTGGCAGACTTGAGTACAAGAACTGCCACTGGAGCAGGACAAAAAAAAGACCTGTTTTTCTGACCACACCACAAGTGCCAGACCTGCTCCCATGGCCACAGGGGCCACAGGGGATGGAGCAGGTGCTTTCTTCAGATGAGCAATATGAACACATGGATTGACAACTCAGGCATCCTGGTATCATCATATCAGTGACCACTGCAGGTCTGGTGGCATTGGCAACGGCCCACCACTTCATGACACAAAGCAGTGATCTTTGCACAAATGTATCAACGATATTAAGGCATAAAACTTTCTCCTAGCTCTTGACAGAAAACAAATGAGGGAGGAAACAAAATGTATTTGAGAATAGCAATGGATATAAATCAGTCAGTTCATCAAATACAATCTGCTGACATGAGCAAATTCCATCACAAGTCAGTTGCTGAGATGAATAATGTGGGCCAGGACACTACTAATTCATATGTCAGTGCCACTATTAGAGTAACATCAACACTCCACAAATATTTCAGGAAAGGGTAGTTTGAAACAGCTGTCACATGGAACAGTCTCATGTTCTTCCTGACGCCATCAGACCAGGATTAGAGAGATAGGAGTTTTTTCCTTTAAATGTGTAATTCTGGCATAAAATATCTTAAAATCTCTCAAAACCCATTGCATGCTGCTGCATTATTTCTAGAGCACAGACCAGACAAAGGCTAAAGCCTTTTCATATAACGAGATGCATCATGCCTATATTATTTTGGGTAAGGTGTTATGACTCCATTATGAAAGCAACTGGACATTTGGGGGATGGAGTTGTGGTTTTGGTTAGGTTTTTTGAGCAACAAACTTGAAATCTCCTCTTACTTACTTTGTAGCCCCTCAAACTATTCCAATCTCCAAAAAGATATAAAGGCCCAGATCTATGTATTTTCAACACATATAGATGTAATAAAATATGGATACAGATATTTTTTGGGGGGGAAGCTCCCTATTTTTTAGCTGGATTTAAGTCCAAGTATAACCAAATTAATTATTATATCTGAAGGTATAATGTTCATATTTTGCTCTTCCCCAATAGATTAACAACACTGTATATGTTTAAACTGTCAAACATTTATCTCAAAATTTTTGTTACATCTCCTCTAGGAAGATTTTTAGGGTCAGTTTTAATTTTTCAGCATAACAGGTATGAAGTTAGTCCATTTTGTCTTGCTTTTTTGAATGGATTATGCAGGTCCATTAATTTTATAGTTTTGTCTCTGAAAGGTCTGGTTTTATTTCTGTTAGGTCTTTTTTTCCAACTTACAAACAACACAAGAAGATAAAACTCATAAAAATTGCTTATGGGAAACGTACCCATAAAGATATGCCAAGACATTTACAGAAACAGAGTTTCTGTCTGCTGACCCTGAAAGAAAATTTAGTTAAGATATAAGGTATTCAAGCACACATGCTATACTTTATTTGTTAAAGAGTTAGAGAGCCTCATATTGACCTACTTGTTCACTGCTACACTACTCTTGAAGTATGCACTGCAATAACAGCTAAATGTCATTTAAAAGAGCAAATCATATATGTGTTGTGTGTCTCTGTGTGTACATATATTCATGCACACAAAGCAATAGGGAGATTAACTGTAGAAATCTTAGCTGAAGAATAATATTTTTTTTTCCTGAAAATTCATGATTTTAAAGCAATTATAGTAAACAGAAGTCACTAGACAAATCTGCTGTGGCAATGAAGGCATGGACCCCGAGTTCATGCAGAAGCGCAAGCAGCATCGGAATCACTTTATTTAATGCTTTACATCCTTTTATACCCATCCCAAAACAAAGCCTCTACTTTTCTCTTATCACCTTGCTATCTGGAAAGCACTGAGTCCAAGCCTTATATGGAAACAAAGTTCATCTTGCAAGGTCCATTGGTCGCAGCATTGACCTTGTTTTTCACTTAGCTCTTGTTCAGTTATCCCATGACTTGCGGCCAACAAGGCCAAGGATATCTCCGGTGTCTGGCTCAGCTGCCACACCTGCAGATTCTGTACTTGTTCCCACAATCTGCAGGTGTGAGTAACCATGACAAAATAGCATGTGAAACTCAAATACTTTTCAGCTTGTGATGGAATAGTGTAGTGCAGGAGCTGCTGGGAAAACAAGGAAAACAAAAGAGAGGAAGAGAGACATGAAATTATTAAACAAAAATGTAAATAGGACATAATCTTGCTCATTTACAAATATTTTGTTTTATTTTGGTTTAGAAATGGGGCTTTTACCCTATTTGTTAATTTGCAAACAAATTGAAAGCCCACATAACAGAATAGTCTGCCCCAAATTAAAAGGCTGTTATATATTGCATAAATGGATATAAAAATGAGATGTACACACGTTTGTCCTGTCTTCTGGTGTCCCTTCTGCATCTGGCTGGTTGTAGCTACAGTCTTTGTGGTGTCTCTTTGCTATCCAAATACTTATTTATGCTCGTGAGAAATAGCCACTGGTTGGTGGGGATAGCAATTGGTCCAGGAAGACAGAGTATAATTGCTCCAGGTTTGCCAGCTGGAGTGGCAGACAACCAGGAGAGCCAACAATTTCTCAAGATCAGACAGCAAAACAAAAAAATGTCCAGAAGAAGAAGGAGAAGAAAGTGGTAGGGCCAAAGCTGCTGCCACAGTGCCTTACAAGCCTTGTGGTTTGTATCTGTTGTTGAAATTTTGCTCTGTAAGAAAATGTATTGTCACATCTCTGAAAAGTACTGCAATTTATAAGCTAAACTTGCTGCACAAGCCAGTCCTGTGACAACCTAATAGACATCACTGTCAGGGAATTATTTAGTCTAGTAAAATATGGTGTATCTAGGAATAATTGAACTTAGATTGGGACATATCTTATGCTATTATTCCATTTAACATCCTAAATAATCTCTATCTTCTGGTGTTTTCTTACCCTTTACATATTAGTGGACTGTTGTCAGCCATCCAGTCTATGCATATTTAACTCTTCTAATCTTTCCACCTAAATGATCCCTCCACCTCCCTAATTGTTTTTAGTCGTCTTCTCTGAAATATCTTCAATATTTTTCTGGCAATGAGGTGCCCTACATTTAATGCAGCATTCTGAATATAATCACACTGCAGCTTTACAGAAAATAATATTCTCTGTGACAAGACACCTGTGAGAATTTAGCCCCAAACTGTATTATCTATTTTTACTCCAATATCATATTGCATACACAGTGCTGCAACTGTGACCATGACATTTCTTTATACATTATTACTTCCTAGATTTTTGAGGTGTTAATCCTGCAAAGACCCACACGGTGCTCAGCATGGAGTATGGAAGTGCTGCACTCTGTTACTACAGGTTGTAGAGTGGGCAAAATGTGGAGGAAGCAGTTCACTGGGGCTGGGACATAGTTTCTTTGTCCCATTTGGGAACTATCCAGGAACAATGGAGCAAGTTTTTCTGTTTTCATAATGAAAAATGTTACTGGGTCACCAGCCATTTTTTTTGCCACAGTGTATATCTGACCACTACTATCATCTTATAATTGCTGTACCTTTTATTAGGAACCTTGACCCCCCTGCTATAGCTTCCTTTACAAACATCTCTCCCTTAATTCCTTTAGTCTACCAAGGAACTGAACATCCTACAAAAGAAACCATTTGTCCTGGATACTTGCCACCAGAAAGTATCAGTAAATCACTCATTTGCTTTTTCCCCCAACCTTTCCATCGTTTGCTATAGATACCAATTCCATAACTGTTCATTCCAGTTCATCAGATAAAATATAAAACTGCTCCTTTCTGGGAGAATTTTACACCACGGGGAATGCTTACACATCAGTGCCAATATTTTTTGGTAGCTATCAGTACTTTTGGTTACTGAGGATTCATAATTTTTTGTTTTCTGTGAGCAATATAGAGTTAGTATCAGCCTGCATTATCCACTGCTCCAGCATTACGCTATCTTTCAGTCACCTCCTGCAGGGAAGATGCCCTAGATCTGTTCTAAATCTGTTTTTTAATGAATAACTAAGCTCCTTCAAAAACTTTGTAAGGTGTACAATTACACATTCATACTACTTGTGTCCTACTTTTCCTTTTTCCAATGAAATGTAGCTTTGCCTGCTTCTGAGAGCATACAGACCTAAGTACCAGTCCTCATGAAACACTCATAGGTATTGTTCTTAATACCTTGTCTCTTTGTATGAACCTACTAATGCACTATTGACATTCTGCAGTGAATATGAAGAGAAAGCTGGGTATGCCCCACTGAACCAAAAGCGTAGCACTTTGTTCACAGATTCACATATCAGTTTCTACAAGTCAATCACATGATTCTGAAAAAAAGACCCAGAATATTCAAGTATATATAATACAGTGAATTCTTTTTCCATGACACCAATGAAACCTTAATGATACATACTCTTAGAAATCATAACAAACTTTTTTTTAAAGTAACTTCTATTCATGTAAGTAAAGAGCCAGACTAGATCATATATAAACTTAAACTTTTTTCCTTTAATTATTCTTAAATTGACACTCAGAAAAAGAATAAACTTTGTATGTATAAAGTCCCAAATCCTAACTGAGGTTTTCCTTGCTGAATCCCTTCCTGGTCCTGGAAGATGTCATTACTCAATAGCCAAAGCATCCCAAAAATCAGTTTCTTAAGGGAATTCCCTCTGCCCTGACAGGCAGATAAATAAATTCTTCCATGTTTTAAGAATTTAAATGAATATTCAAGGTATTGATGTCTTGTCCTAAGACAAAACTAGTCTAGAAATAAATTTTCAGAGGCTTAGCTGTGTCCATGTGAGCTCCTTGCCAGTTTCCAACAGCATTCTTATATTCTACTTTACAATCTGATTAACCTGATAAATGAACAGATGCTGTCATTGCACACTGAAATTTGCTGACTGATGCTATAAAAGGACTTCTGTCACTGTGAATTTATCAGGGAAGAGGATGAATGAATTAGAAACTATGAAAGCTGATCCTCTTCACCTCCATTATACTTCTCCTTCCATCCCACTTTAGTACTGGAAATTGCACAGCTCTTACTGGTGTGGAGTGCCTTAACTTTTCCTAAAGCCCCTAAAACCTGAAAGAAATTGCTGAAGGCTATCTGTCTTTTCTAAACCTCTGTTTGGTTACATCACTGTTCTCCTAAGATTCAATTGGCACTATTAGCACAAATCTTCTGTTGAGGATTCAAGGCAAATGTCCCAGCATTGCATTGACACCGTTTTTCAAGTCTGATTCTGACTATGCAATCTTCTCTTGCAAAAATAATATAACATTGGTTAAAGGATTGTTCTGTTCTCAATAAAATCCCTGTCCTTTCCTTTGTCTTTAATAATAAATTAGGTCTGGCCGTGGTTGAGGAGGCAGTCAATTGTCAGATGCTAAATACCTATCCCAAAGACATCACATGTGTGAAATTGAAGCTGGCTGGGCATGTTGCTCACACAATGTCTAGTTCTGTAGTTGCTCAGCTCTTTTGGCAAACATTCACATTCCTGCTGATTCATACACTCAGTGACAATATCTACCTCCATTTTTCAATTGGACTCCAAGTGCACCCCAGCCTACTTGGGTGACAAGCTGGAAGTATTTTAAAATTTAATTTGTTGGAAGCCTTCCTGCCTTTCCAGCCACAAAATAATTAATTCACAGGTTTGTATTCTCCCTTGTATCCAGCTTTGCTGCAAATAAAAAATTAATCTAGAGGCATCCCTCCTGCAAAACTGATTTTAATCAAGAAGTGATTTGTGGCTGCATGTAAGCAGTGTCAGGTAGGGAAGGGATTCACAGTGTTCATTCTGTTCCACATACAGAAGCATGACATGAACATCAGGTTCATGTGCTGATCCATAGCGAGCAAGCATTGCCTCACACAGCTGTTCTTTTGTGATTTTTCTGCACTTCAGATGTGCTCCCTGGTTGTCTTTGTTCTGATTTTAGGGTGGTAGCATTCAGTCCTTGACGAGACCCTTCTGGGTAGAAGCTGGAGAAAAAAGCTACTCAACCACAAGCATAGGCTTGGCAGGCTAATCCACTGTCTTTTTTGCCATTTTTATTTTTTTTTAAAAAATTCTATTTGGTTAACACAAACAGATATTTTGAAGGTGAAGGCATACCCTAGAAGTGCTCATATTTTCTCAGATTGTTTTTACCCCGTCTTGTCTCCCCACCCCATCTCCAACCCATAAGGGGAAGTTCTTTCAGGTCATGCAACTTCTTTTTCACGATAGACCAAAATGGAACTCCTATACTATCTTGCTTACAGCGTGAGGTGGAGGTCTGCATACAAGCATACCAACCCTATGTCCTAGTAAAATTCTAATCCTCATTAGATTTTGTGGGAGTTTTATGATTCTTTTCAACAGAATATCATTTCTTCTTAAACTTCATCCCTTGTACTAATAAATTCACTTTCTCAAGCAGTTATTTAATTTCTCTTAGTGTGTTATATTTTAAGAAAGGGGGAAGGAGGGGAGATGCATCAGGAGACTGTCTGAGGACACAAAGGTTTACTTGTGGTTCATATCATGGCATGCTTTATTTCCTCATTCTCCTTAATCCTATTTCCAGGTAGTAACCTAGGCCATATAATAGAAAGCTTATTAATGCAGGATCACATTTACATCTTTCTAATATTCTTATACTTTTTTTTAGGTTTCATCTGTGCATTATAGAATTTACATCAGCAAAGAATTTAAGTATAAGCTTAATCTTAAACCTGTGCTTAACTGCTTCATTATTCCACACAATAAGTGAGTTTATGATTAACACTTACTGAAGTAAATTGGAGCTTAGAATACGCATAACAATTTTGCTGAACTCCAGCTTACCTCACAAAAATTGGATTTTGGAAAATTTTACATAAAATCTGTTTATTGATTTTTTTCAGCTTTTGTTTAGGATTCAAGTTAATCTTCTACATTAAAGTGCAGAAGCACACCTCACAGCACTTTAGCCTTTATAGTTCCTCCCAAGTTAGCAGCCTCTGCAGATTAATTAATGTGCTCTTCATTTTCTCCTCTAAGTCATTAGTGGAGGAACCGAATATAACCTGACCTCCTTCTCCAGTAGTAAACCAGCAGTGATTTCCTCCTAAGTCACTATTTGCAGCTCATCATTTCCCTTTGTTTACTAGCTTCCACCAGTGGTTATTCTAATGATAGCATTCATATTCAAGCCAAAATTAAATTAATCTTCAGAGAACAGCTTTTATAGAATGCAGTATCAAAGGTTTTCCTTAATTAATTGGAAATGTATATCACTTTATGCTTTTTTTTACCCACTAATTTTATAATTTTATCAAAGAAACAATCAAGTTTATCTGGCAAATCTTTAGTAAATAATTTTGCTGCTTAGCTCTAAAAATATGGGAATTAATCCTAAAGCTTTTTCTCACAAATATTTCTCCTTATCCAGAGTGGAATCAGTAAAAAGTAGCAAGAGAAAAAAACTGAACACAGATCTACAGGGTTCTGATATTATAGTTATATTATAAGAAATTATGTACCGAAACAAACAAAAAGAATGTGGATAACCTAATGATTAGGGCTTTCTTCTTTGATTCTGGGGATGCTGTTCTGGTAAAAGCTTCCCAGCTGATCCCTGGTAAACCAGTTACACTTCTGCACTGTACCTCTTCCTCTGTAATGTTTACATGAAAGTCCTCAAAAGAACTTCTTCACCTCACGAGGGTGTAATGAGAGAAATATAGCTTTTCCTTAGCAAGCAATGTCCCCATATTTCTAAAAATCAAAATTCTCATAAAGTTAAAAATGTCTAGTGTATACTACTGTCAGGTATAGTAACACAGGGCAGAGTGGACATGGATGCATGTATAGATAGCATCATTCTAGACTTCATTAGCTATTTTAAGTACCAAAAGCAATTAAACTGCAGCAACCTGAGCTTGCTAGTGCCTATACAAGAATGTTGGACATGCTTGAAAGTAATCTGGCTGCCAGAATTCTCTTCACTGCTACCCGTGTGCTGTCAGTACCCAGCCTAGTATTGGCATGACCACAGAAGATGCAATTATATCCATGGATATTGAGTGATCAATATACTTTGAAAATGTAGCAGACAGTTATTGGGGAAGAAAACAAACATATTGGCACAATACCACAACCTCCTGCAGCTGCTGTGCAGTTGCAGGAGGTAAGTGTATATAGCAAGGAAAGCGAAAGAAAGTAGAGACTAAAATGCCTGAATGATAGCACAAGCTTCACTTATCTCACCTTCTGGAAGGCTCAGAATAGGGAATTCAGAGGGTTAGGCTTTCAATTCTTGATCCTCAAGGGGAAACAAAAAAAAACAAACTAAAAAAGAAAACCCTCAAGATTATTATTTTTTCTTTTAGTAAACTCGGATACAGGTTTTAAAATCCTCCTACTTATAACCTGATGACTGTGTTTTGAAGGGAGATTTTAGTCCTTAGAACAGGTACAGTGGAGTAGAGACAGCAATAGGAACATTAACAAAATTAAAATAGAGTATTTGAGTTTTACAGTGATATCTTTCATAGATTACTACTGAATCAATAATAATCTTAGTGATTTCAAATCAATTAACATTTTTGGCCTAAGTGAATGGTAATCAAAGGACAGAGACTATAGCATAAGGTTTTCTGTTATTACTGGTAGGGCCTCACAACATTTTGTATGAAGCTGAGGTCATTAACATGAAGACAAAAAACAAGCAATGAAAAACGCTTTTTACTTCTCACTGTTCTCCATGTCTTGACAGTGACATAATCAAAACTCAACTAGAGAAAATGGAGGGACCTTCTCCCTATTCTGTTACTATTTTTGCATATGGAGGGCTCTTTTTAGTGAATTGAGCTCTTTATTCTGCATATTCCTAGCTCCACATTGTCATCATCCTACTGCTAATATGTATCATAATCTCTGAGAAATATAATCTCATAATCCTTTTATGATAAGATAACCAGTACTCCATTCAAGCAAAATTACTCTACCACGTGAAATGAACACTGGATTAGACATTTTTCTGGGATCATTGTAAATCTTTCTTTCAAAGAACTGTTTGACTTTTGGACTGGAACTTAGTTCTTAGAAGAGTACTTACTGCACTAATGAATTCCCATTGTTATAACAACAGAGAAGAGCTTTTAATTTAATCATATTTAATTGGCCTATGGCATAGTAGGATTTAAGTATTTGTTCAGTAGTAAGTTAAGCCTCATGAAGTCTTTAGAGGTGACAAGATACAATAATAACAGTAAGATAAAAAGTGTAATAAGACCATTGAACACAAGTAGCCTCCTGGACAGTGATTAGATTGAAGAGCTATCAAGTAAAAGATCTGCCTACCTTCAAGCTGTCTGATACTTCTTTCAAATGCAATTGACAATTCTAAGAGGGGGGAAAAGAATCATTTATCTACACTAAAGTTATGGTAATGCTTTGTTAAACCCTGAATGAGCAGCGACTCTTTAGGACTTAATTTCTGAAACAACAGTCAAAAATTTTAGGATGGATTTAAGGATTTGGGAGATTGGATTTGTTTTTCTATAGGTTGAACTTAACAAAGACATAACCTATATATTCTTACTAGGTTTTCCTGTTTAGGTGTTTGGTTTTTTTTTTTCTTTGGGTGGGGAGGACAGGGTGTCCTTATTTTAAGGACTGGTGCAGTGGATTCATTTTTCCTAGTTCGGCATCTCTGCACCTTTCATCATGGAAGAAATTAAGAAATCTGCTATGAATTCCCATGCAGTCCTCCACCATACAGACAGCACTTCCCACACTGGTGTTTCCAGCACAGTCAGTGTGTTTTCCATTACCTGAGACATTAATGAACTGATTACAAGCAGGTTGAGGAGAGACCCCAAGGACCACCATCAGTTCCCAGGCCTTTAAGTTCTTATAAGGAACCAGATACCATTACACCCTGAGTTTTTCAGTCAACTGTGATGTCTTGTTTCAGTGTTTCCCAGACTTCTTACAGATGAAAACCCCTTTTCTGACTATCTATTGCCTGATGACTGTTCCCATAGCATCTGGGAATGAGGAAAAACTAATTCATTTCAATCTTTGGTGAGAGATCAGGTCTTCTAGAGCAGAGGAGCAAAATGAGACAGCAAGAATTGGCTGCTGACACATTTAAAAAAAAAACCTGCTGCCAACAAGTCATCAGCATAACTAATTTTGTTATTTGTGTTTTGGTGTACCTTTTACTTTTTTGATAACAATTTCATTTTGTTTTTAATAATTTAATTAACATTTACAATAATTTCTTACAACTGTTTGTGATTCTTCTGGAGTTTGAGAACTGCAGTTTAATAAAAATATATTACCTGTGTTTCCTGGTTTATATATGATAGAACTTCAACAGAGGAATGGCAAAAGCCTTTTTAACTCAAGTATATTGAGTCTTGTTTATTGCCTCCCTACCATCCAGTAGGCAAACTGTCCTGACAAAGGAAGAAATTAGCATTTTTTTTTTCTTTCCTATCTTCTTATTCTCTAGGTATTTATGCATTGATTGTTTAAGAATATAGTATAGAGTATCTTCTGGGATGTTGTAGTTAACCTGACTGCTCTATATAGCTTTACTTCTTCCTTTGTGTGAGCCTGCAACCATACTGCAGACAAATACGATCCAGGTTTAAAATATACAGCCCTGGAAATTTGAGGCACAAAGTACCATGAACAAAATGTTTCTAGTGGGCTAGGCTTTCACTGTACTTTGAAGGTGCCTACCACGTCTGTGAAATAGCTTGTAAAGATTAAACAAAGCTTACAGTGGAAAAAATACAACATATAACAGTGTCTAAACTTTAACTGGGTGCAGGTGCCCAGGTGCTGGCAGCAGCAGCGGGGGCTGTGGGGCAGCCCCTGTGAGGAGCGGCGGGGACCGCCCCATGCCCGACACAGCCGGTTCCCGCCAGCTTCAATAGCCCCACCACAGGGCAGGGCTGAGCCCCTCAATACATTCAATTAATGGGCAGTAAATTCAATTACACAGAATCACAGAATCACAGAATGGCAAGGGTTGGAAGGGACCTCGGGAGATCATCTAGTCCAACCCTCCTGCTAAAGCAGGTTCTCCTAGAGCATGTTACACAGGACTTCATCCAGGAGGGCTTTGAGTATCTCCAGAGAAGGAGACTCCACAACCCCCCGGGGCAGCCTGTTCCAGTGCTCCGTCACCCTCAGAGTAAAGAAGTTCCTCCTCTTGTTCAACTGAAACCTCTTATGTTTCAGTTTGTACCCACTGCCCCTTGTCCTGTCGCTGGGCACCACTGCAAAGAGTCTGGCTCCATCCTTGTGACTTCCACCCTTAAGATATTTGTATGTGTTAATGAGGTCCCCTCTCAGTCTTCTCTTCTTCAGGCTGAAAAAGCCCAACTCCCTCAGCCTTTCCTCATAGGGGAGATGCTCCAGTCCCTTTATCATCCTAGTTTCTCTCTTTTGGACTCTTTCTAGGAGTTCCTCATCTTTCTTGACCTGGGGAGCCCAGAGCTGGACACAGTACTCCAGGTGGGGTCTCACCAGGGCAGAGTAGAGGGGGAGGAGAACCTCCTTCGACCTGCTGGCCACACTCCTCTTAATGCACCCCAGGATGCCATTGGCCTTCTTGGCAACAAGGGCACACTGCTGGCTCATGGTCAGCTTGTTGTCCACCAGGACTCCCGGGTCCCTCTCAGCAGAGCTGCTTTCCAGCAGGTCATCCCCCAGCCTGTACTGGTGCATGGGGTTCGACCTCCCCAGGTGCAGCACTCAGCACTTGCCCTTGTTGAACTTCATTATGTTCCTCTCTGCCCAACTCTCCAGCCTGTCCAGGTGCTGTTGAATGGCAGCGCAGCCCTCTGGCGTATCAGCCACTCCTCCCAGTTTTGTATCATCAGCGAACTTGCTGAGGGTACACTCTGTCCCCTCGTCCAGGTCATTGATAAACAAGTTGAACAAGACAGGGCCGAGTACTGAGCCCTGGGGAACTCCACTGGCTATTGGCCTCCAACTGGACTCTGCCCCGCTGATCAGAACCCTCTGAGTCCTGTCGTTCAGCCAGTTCTCAATCCACCTCAGTGTCCACTCATCCAACCCACACTTCTTGAGCTTCCCTGTGAGGATGTTATAGGAGACAGTGTCAAAAGCCTTGCTGAAGTCAAGGTAGACAACATCCACCACTTTCCCCTCATCTACCCAGCCAGTCATGCCATCATAGAAGGCAAGTCTGTTTGCCTGTGACAGTTATTGGTAAGGGATATCTCTGTCTATACCCATGAGATTTTTCCTCCTCTCTTCTCCCCCTGTTGAGGAGATGGATTGAGAGAGTGGCTGGGTGGATCTTTGGCAGCCACCAAAGGTCAACCCATCACAAAACAGCACATGTGGTTCACGGTAGGTATGTAGTAACCAATATGGGTCTTTTAGAACAAATTCCCGATCCACTGGGAATTCAGTGTCAAACCTCTCATTAACTTTTGTATACACATAATTTAATCTAAATTTTTAGAATATTGCTGCATTAAAATTTCACTTGGGAAAAAAAGGTAAAGCCCAGATCATATAATACTTTTTTAAAGCTGAGGGAACAGTTTCATAAAATTTTGTATTACTGAGTAATTTTAACTATTTGAAACACATTAAAGTATCCCAGAGGACTATGTCATCTTGCAAATAATTTCAGTATCTGAAGTAAAGAAGACTCCAACACTCTTTTGAGTGCCTGAAATTTAAGATCCATTCATATGAGCTATCTTGCTCCATCCCCTTCCAACCTGGTCCAGCTGTAGTAAAAGCAGTAATTTGTGGTTGAAACTTACCTTACACTCACAGTCATATTCTGAAGAAACCTTTCTCTAGTGATGGCAGAGAGCCCAGTGGGATTAAATTCAGTAGGCTAGAGTTAACCTTGTGTGCATCACCCTTACTATGTATCTTAGAATATATGCACACCTTGTTGAAGAAGGAAGAGATGATGAATTTTTTAAGAGACAGTTTCATCAAAGCATTAATTATGAGGCTTATGCAAATATTTACAGCCAAGAATTTTTAAGCCTAATTAATAAGCAACTCAATTCTGTCAGCTGACAGGTATAAGGAGAAAGCATAGCAAGAAAATCCCAATATCAGTAGAATTCAAAGAACTTTTTCTAACTTTTCTTGTACTATTTCATTAGCTTTCTGATCATTAAAGCACCATTTAAGCTATATGGGTATTTGATTTTTTAGCTTTGAAATCAACAAGAAGAGAATAAAACAATCTAGGAAATGAACACAAACTTCCAATCTTAATTATCATAAATTAGCATTCTCATCAGAAAACTACAAAGGTTACAGTTCCTTTATTTTCCCACTGTTGTCACTTCAAGTAATTTTATCTGGACAGTATTCAAACTTTGATTAGAATTAAGAGTTTCTAGAGCCCAATCTTGTACACACATGTTGTATCAATTTGGGTTATCAGCTATTAAAAAAATTGCAACAAATAAAACCAACACAGATGACACCAAATTGAGTGGGAGTGTCAACTTGCTCGAGGGGAGGAGGACTCTGCAGAGGGACCCGGACATGATGGATCTATGGGCTGAGGCCAACTGTATGAGGTTTAACAAGGCCAAGTGCCGGGTCTTGCACTTTGATCACAACAAACCTATGCAAGGCTACAGGCTTGGGGCAGAGTGGCTGGAAAGCTGCCCGGTGGAAAAGGACCTGGGGGTACTGGTTGACAGCCGGCTGAATATGAGCCAGCAGTGTGCCCAGGTGGCCAAGAGGGCCAAGAGCATCCTGGCTTGTATCAGGAATAGAGTGGCCAGCAGGAACAGGGAAGTGATCGTGCCCCTGTACTCTGGTACACTGGTGCATGGTGCACTGGTGAGGCCACACCTCGAATACTGTGTTCACTTTTGGGCCCCTCACTATGAGAAAGACGCTGAGGTGCTGGAACATGTCCAGAGGAGAACAACAAAGGTGGTGAAGGGTATGGAGCACAAGTCTTATCAGGAATGGCTGAGGGAACTGGGGTTGTTTAGCGTGGAGAAAAGGAGGCTGAGGGGAGGCCTTATCGCCCTGTACAACTACTTGAAAGGAGGGTGTAGCCAGGTGGGGGTCGGTCTCTTCTCTCTGGTAATGGGGAATAGGATGAGGGGAAATGGCCTCAGGTTGTGCCAGGGCAGGTTTAGGTTGGACATTAGGAAAAATTTCTTCACCAAAAGGGTTGTTAAGCATTGGAACAGGCTGCCCAGGGAAGTGGTTGAGACCCCGTCCCTGGAGGTATTTAAAAGACGGGCAGAGGAGGTGCTTAGGGACATGGTTTAGTGATGGTTAATGTTTGGTTAATGGTTGGACTTGTTGATCTTAAGGGTCTTTTCCAACCTAGAGCAATTCTATGATTCTTTGATTCTAACAATGAGTTATCAGATACCATAACTTGAGCTTTATGCTTTTTGTAATTTCCGGGTGGGAATTGATCTGACTGCTTTAAGACCTTTTAATACTCTTACCTTTTTGTAGAAGTACATGTAACTGTTTGTGTTCCTCCCACTGAAATTTGCACAAACATCTACCAGAAAGGAATGATAACCCAATGATTTAACTATTACCCCAGGTAATAGGTCAATGATGAGTTACCTGATGTGTAATGATCATAGAATCATAGAATCATAGAATGTTTTGGGTTGGAATAGACCCCTAGAGGTCATCTAGTCCAACCCCCCTGCAGTGAGCAGGGACACCACTAACTAGATCAGGTTGCTCAGAGCCTCGTCCAACCTGGTCTTGAATGTTTCCAGGGATGGGGCCTCCACTACCTCCCTGGGCAACCTGTTCCAGTGTTTTACCACCCTCATTGTAAAGAATTTCCTCCTTATATCCAGTCTAAACCGACCCTGTTTTAGTTTAAAGCCATTACCCCTTGTCCTCTCACAGCTGGGCCTACTAAAAAGATTTTCCCCATCTTTCCTATAGGCCCCCTTTAGGTACTGAAAGGCCACAATCAGGTCTCCCCGCAGCCTTCTCTTCTCCAGGCTGAACAAGCCCAACTCTCTCAGCCTGTCCTCATAGGAGAGGTGCTCCAGACCTCGGATCATTTTTGTGGCCCTCCTCTGGACCCAGTCCAACAGTTCCATGTCCTTCTTGTGCTGAGGGCTCCAGAGCTGGACGCAGTACTCCAGGTGAGGTCTCACCAGAGCAGAGCAGAGGGGCAGAATCACCTTCCTTGACCTGCTGGCCACGCTTCTCCTGATGCAGCCCAGAGTACGGTTGGCCTCCTGGGCTTCCAGCGCACATTGCTGGCTCATGTCCAGAGTTACTACTTGTTCTAACACAGGGACAGTGGATAAAAGTCTATCACAGATTCAGAGGTCTTAGCTTGTTTCCACAGGCCAGTAACACCACACAAAATGCTCTTTCACCCCAGGTCATTCTTTCAAGCAACAGAGTAGAGGTTAACTTAAAATGAACCTATTTCTATATTTAACAAAAACTCTACAAGTCCTGATTTGTTAAACTGAATCTAATCTAGATTAGCTTTACATGAAGTGTTCTCTGTTTCCTACAGCAAATCACAGCTAGTGTGTTACCAGGGGAATTATCTTTCTTTACAGGGAACTGAGGACCCTAGGTAATGTTGTTATAGTGGAAGTCAGCTGACAGCTTCCAAGTAGCTCTGAAGACAATACAGAGGTAGGTGTTACTGGGCTCCCATTCCTCCAGAGGTGACCATTAAAAAAAAAAAAAAAAAAAAAAATCTTAACAAACAGAATTAGCCAGGGAAGTCACAGAGTGAGAGGAGCTTTATAGTCTTATCATACAGTGTATCACCTAAACAATTAGGAATTTTTTTTCATATTTAGTAATCTGCTACTGAGCCTCATTTGTTACTTTTCATTTTACATTAGTGATCCCAATATATTGATGGAAGTTTTTGAAAATAATTTTTTAACATTACTTTTCTTCAAAGCTGTGACTATTCAGAAAACTGTGAGTCTTCAACTTTGGAATGAATAATTTGAGTTTTTCCAGCACTGTATAACCAATTCTTCATGATCTAGGGTGTCAGTTTAATATTCTTGCATAATTGCTACATAGATTTTTAAATCTTTGCATACACATTGGATATTAGAAAAATATGAGTTTGTGATGTTTCTAAAAAAAGTAAGATATTTTAATTGCAGGAATTTGACCCCATCTTTTTTCCTGATAAAAGCTGTTTTACTTCTCTAATCTAAGCTCTTTTGGTTTTCTACTCCCTAAAACAAACAACAAGAGCAAGCTGTAATCCTCATGATAAGGTGAAAGCTCTAAAAAATTTTTACCATGTTTTTCTAAGTATCTTTGAAGTTACTTTTTGTGAATATAGGAAACATGTTTTATATAGCTAGGATTTAAAGCTAGAATACCACCTTTCATGTGAGTAATGTGAGGGGTAAACTGAGGAATTTTCCCAAGTAGATTTTACTTGACTTCCTTTTGAGAATCAATTTTATTGGCTAATAATCTCCGTTGTTAATATTTAACAAGTCACCTTTACCAATACCTTATCTAAATAAATGGATGACACATCATTAAGGAAAGTTTGTGGAGGACAGAGGGCAGACTCACCACTTTAATTAGCATTTCAAACACTTGAATCACCATTTGATTTATTTTTCAAAGACTGTTGAATCGAATAAGTTATCCATATTATAATGAAGTGAAAGAACTATAACAATGTAAGTACGGTTATATGAGGGACATAACCTACATTCTGATGAGATAAACTAAATTAGCATTTAATAACATTTTTACACCCATAATTAATCATACTGGAAAATGGGACAGTTACCTACCTAATTACCTAGATGTTTCATCAAACCAGGTAACTGGATAATTAGACTCCTAAATCCAGTCATGTATACATTTAATTAGTTGTTGTTAATTATTATTAAGTTTATTAGCTCTTACCATACACTTTCACCTACACATTAGGAGCTGTTTTATGGTCATTATTTATTCTGCAACTGAGCTTATTCTGCCTGTTTTTACATTTAAAATATATCATATAATTGAACTGGAATATTTTAAAATAATTTTTAACATTCTTTTTTTCAGCTGTACTTCAGAAACCTTGAGTCTTTCAACTTTGGATGCAAATGTGTTATTTCTCAGTGTATTAACCAGCTTATGCTGATGTCAGTTATATTACCTTGCTAATTGCTACATAGTTTTTAGGATTTGCCATCACATTGGAATAGACAAAAGAGGTGGGTTTACTAAAAAAAGTAATGATATTTTAATTGCAGCAATTTCCCCATCTTTTTTCCTGATAGAAAGCTGTGGTACTTTCTAATTTAACGTCTTTTTTCCCCTCCTCCCTAAAAAACCAGAGAACTGTATCCTCATGAATGTGAAACTCTCAATCTCTTACACTGTTGCTTTAAAACACCTTTGACAGTTTACTTTGTTGTGAATATAGAGCATGTTTTATAGAGGATTTAAAGCTAGATTAGCCATCTTTCATGTGAGTAAAGTGTGAGGAGTAACTGAGGATTTTCCCAAGTGGATATTAGTTTACCTTTTGAGAATCATTTAAGGGGAAGAATATCCGTTGCTTAATTTAATAGTGCACACCAATCTGTATCTAAATAACATGGTGACAGACTCATTAGAATTACCAAAAGCAGATAAGTATACCCATTGCAATATTTTATGTTGACCTTTTTGAAACCTAATGAGGTGGAATGAAATTAACTCATACCTAAGTGGCAATGAATGAAAAAAAGAATCAGTAAAGACAGTAAAAAAGAGATAGAAAAGAAATTAAGAAAGAGCAGAAGCAATAAGAAAAAGACTGTCATAATGAGCTTCAGTGGTTATTTTTAGTGCCAGAAAGAATGTGGAAATTAAGGGGGAGGTCTTAAAAGACCAAGGTAAAGTGCAGAGCAGAGAAAGGGGAAGGAGAAAAGAAGGGAAATGGCAGTTGGGAGGTCAAGTACCAAAGAAACTATTGTGCTTCCATAATAAGGGAAGAGCAGAGAGTTCAGCAGTTAAGATAAATGCAACCAGCAGAAGATGATTGTATTTTTTAGGAGATTTAGAAAGTTGACTTTTTCAGATCTGTACAGAAACCAAACACACTTAGAATCACTGAATCATAGAATCAATTAGGTTGGAACAGATCTTTAAGATCATCAAGTCCAACTGTTAATCTAACACTGCCAAGTCCACCACTAAACTGTGTTCCTAACATCTAGATGTCATTTAAATACTTTTGGGGATGAGGACTCAACCACTTCCCCAGGCAACCTGTTTCAATGTTTGACAACCTACTTGGAACTTCCCACAAAGGTATATTTTTAATATATTTCATTTTGGAATGAAATGTTTAGAAAAGCATCATAAAAAGCTTTGTGAAAAAAAAACCAAAAACAACCTAATTATTTTATTTGAAATTTGATGTTATTTTTCTCATTTTCAGTTTCCATAAAACTGCATTTTCACAAAGATTTTTTTTTTTCCAAATATGATAAAGCCTCACTCACCAAAATCTAATATGAACAGTTATAGATGGATGATATTAAAAGTAGGTCATACAGAGAATACATTTTTTAAAGGAAATCTATAGAATATGCATACAGGCTTTAGTGCAAAGGTATGTAGACTAGCTCTGAACATGGTAACAGGCTTCCAAACCTCGAACAGGGTGCAGTAAAAGATTGTTCAGATTGACCAGCTCAAAGCCCATAAGAGGCTTTCATGGGCTTTTGTGAGAAGAGAGAAGAGGGAAGTTGGCTAATTAACTGTGGCAAATCATTACTCAAAGGACACAAGTACAGAACTCCTTGCCATGAAGCCAGCAAACAAGCAACTGTTCTAATTAAAGATTGATTTCTGGTTCCATTCCAGGGCCTCATAGCTTTCACAAGGCAACCTGTCAGAATTTTAGGTTATGAGGTCCACAAGAATCCCAAGAACACAAAAATAAATTACTCCCATTCCTCTTTCGACTCAGAATTGACTTTTCCTGGTAAACTTTGAGACATCTGACTGAATTCTGTTTGGCTCAAAATAAAATGTCAATCATGCATATCAACCAGTTATAAAGAACAGAATTTTCACAATGTAAAATCATTATTTCTTAGAAATACATGAAATAAAAAGGTGTGATAGATTGCTAAAATATCAAATTTTTCACTTTATTTAAATTTGAATAAGGTAGTTTCATTAAGTTTGTTGCATTTAAATAGCAGTTTCTGGATTAACTTTACTATGTGATCTATCAATCCTCTCCAGTTGCCTGAAAATGGCATTTGAACAAGCTGAAATTAATTAAATTAAACTAAACACATCTAGTTTCAAAATGTGCTTTGAAATTCCCAGCATACCAGATGAAGATATTTCCACTGTTGTCACTGGTGGTTCCTTGCGTGACATTTAGATTGCACTTTTCTTAACCAAACTGTGAGAGTGGTCTCAATCTGTTTTCCAGATTAGAGTTTTGATTACATTTAAACCATTGTTTATTTAAGAGAATGAATAAACAGCTTAATATGTTCAAATACTTGTATTACTTTGTCTTTGTTGGAACAAGTGATTTTATGGATCTGTGTTGTATTGTTCAGTGCATTTATGCACAATTGCTGTTCGCACTGCAAGGCAGCAAAGGAGAACATCTGGCTGCCTGCATTGTCCTGGATGCTGTACATGAGCTCTGGTGGAAGACTTTGGAGGAAGGGCTGTCTTTCCTTGCAACTAAACTAGACATGTTTGGAGGGAAATACTTCTGTAATTTGGCATGGGACTAGTAGTAAAAGAAAATTAGAAAGCCTGCTGAGAAGACCAAAAAGCAGATACAGATTCAGGCTTCAAAGGTAACAGAAAAAAGGACTTTCTGGTGTGTCAGAGGGTACCTGAGGATGAAGAGTTTGCTGGAACCAATAAAGTTCACTCAGCTGCTGACTGAGTGAAACTTTGAAAGATAGGACCCATTCTGAAAAGATATAGTGTGAGAAAAAGGTTGCTTATTGTATTTCTACTTATATCTTGTCTCATTCTGAAGATTCTTTTTCCAATTTTGAAGTTTCTGTTTGTAGTTTCTGTTCTAATAAGAAAGACGTTCTTCAGAAGTTAAAATTCCCTTTGTGTTTTGAGTTTCTCAAATGGGTAAAGGAAAAAGCAGATTCACTTCAGAGTTCTAGTCAGCTCAGGAGTGGTCATAATCATAAAAAAACCCACAAGCACCAGTTGAATACAGCAGAAGACTTTGTTCTCATTCAGACAGTATTTCACATTGGAAAATATTTTTTTAAAACCCAAATGATAAGTATTTCCATGTTTGATTTGATTTAGCTTGTACCGCTTTCAGGGGAGGAGGTAGAGGAGTTAGGAATGAAGTTGAGCCTGGGAAGAAGAGAAGGGAAGTGTTGTTTTAATTTGTATTTGTTTCTCACTATCCAAACCTATTTTGATTGGCAAGGAGTTAAAATAATTTTCCCCAAATCAAGTCTGTTTTGCCTGTTATGGTTATTGGTAAGTGATCTCTCTTTCTTTATCTTGAACCACTATGGTTTTCATCTTAATTTCTCCCCCTGTCCTGTTGAGCAGGGGGAGTAGAGAGCAGCTGGGTGGGTGTCTGGCAGCTGACCAAGTTCAAGCCATCACACACCCCCACAGTGATACTAAGCTAAATATAAAATTTGATTTTTTTTTAATTTAAAATTGTCTAAAATCACATAATAGCATAAATGAAAACTTAACTTCAGGGAAGATCTCAGAACCTGGGAAAGAAAATATAATGTGTCTGTAGAGTCATGAGGTGGTATTTAACAGCCCATTTGAATTACAGGTCAAGTCCTATAACCTCAGGTCTTTAATGTTGGAAGAGATAAACTAATCAACACTGGAGGAAAAGATTGTGGGGGAAAGAGGGAGACGTGCATATCTTTCTATCAAGCTGCTAAGCAACAAGTGGTCTGAAGCAGAACATCCAAGGTCTTGTTATGCTTTAGTCAAAAGGTCTTAAAGGGTTTGTTATCTTTACAATACTTGCTGGCATATTTGTAGAGAAAGGAATTGTAAATAAATGAAGGAAAGAGGATTAAAGTAAAGCTAGGTTCTGATAAAACTTTTTCCTTTGCAAAGCAAGTTACAGAGGCTTAAGCTGTTTTCAGGACAAGTGTTTCTGAGAAAAAATTAATTTCTTTCAAATTTGTTACTGAAACAAAATAAATGCTTCCATTAAAATGTTTACTTCTTTTTGTTAAGGGAAAAACCTTTCTGTCAGATGTTTCTTTCCTTTTTTTGTTCTCTTTTTTTTTTTTGTTGCTGTTTCTGCTGCTGTTTTATTGTACCTGAAGGGAGGTGAAGTGAAAAGCTGTCTTGTAGATGACAAAAGTTAAGCAAGAAAGATTCACAGAAAGAATGAAGTCGCCTTTCCATAGCACAAACATGACAGAGCAGAACAAGGTTATTTTTGCTTTTAGCATTAATTTAAACACACAGTCATGTGAATTTTTTTATCTTGGACTAATAGAACATGAAGCAGGAAGGAAATCCAGCAAACTACTTAGTGATAGTAAGTGGAAATAGCTGTGTATTTGATTTATGTACTATCTAACTTCTCTCAAAACCCCAAAACTAATGCTCTGATAGGATTCTATTATTATTTAAATGGTTATTTTTACTGAGTTTATGACTGTCCCTTTAATCACTGCCTGTCCTACTTGTGTCTTTTTTTTTTTCCAAATAAATTAATTAATTATGTCCTGAAATTTCTACCACACAACATGAAATCTCAGGACCATGTATAGACATCACACACTAGAACTATGTACAGTGCTCTACAATACTCTGCTGCCAGTGGAGGATCATCATCTTTTTGCAAACTTTGCAGTTGCATCAAAGACTAAGTGATCTGCTCAGGACAAGTCCCATAGCCAAGAGTTAGCCAGGTACCTGACTGTAAACAGTGTCTTTGAACTATCTGACCCCCTGGAAGTGAATGTCTCTGTCTTTTTTTCTTTTCTTTCTTTTTCCTTTGAGGTGGACTAGTCTGTTACCAGAACATAAATTACACCTTTTACAAGTCCATGAGACAAATTCTCCTGAGTCTCAAAATCAAAATGGCAGTGAGAATGTTCTGCATCTTGGTGCTTCATATATTCATCTGAGAAGTGGAGTAATAGGGCCTAATCTGTCTTCCAATTAATATTTCAATCTGGGAAGTAGAACAGGGCCAACAAGAGGTATTGAAAATTCTGATTCCAGAGTACCCTGAAAATCTTCCAGTTCAAACAATCTCTTCAAAATAAGAAAATGTAGTTTTAAAATCCTCTCAGACTCAGGCTCTAGTTTCATTTATGTTTAGTTTGCATTGCCACCAAAAAAAAGATAAATCTATCCTTTTGGTTGTTTGTACTCATCCCTGTACTACATGGGCACAACTACTAAGACAGACAACCAAAACATTTTCTTCCCATTTTTCACCTTCTCTATCTCCATACACAAACCTACCACATCTATTTTAGTAGGAAATTGTTGTGGTTTTTTTTTTTCTTTTGTCATTGCAATTTATAACAAAAAGTAATTTAATTTCATGTCATAAAGACTTTTCCTTACAAAATGGAAACATTACTCCAATATATATATTTACAACCAAGCTATGAATATATCTGCGTACATGTACAGGACTGTGGTTGTGCACTTGAGTTCACAGCCACACATAAATATATGTATATTAGAACTGTTTTGTTAATTACATTTCCTGTTTACATCCTTGTCAAAATAGGTATTATTTTTCCTTTTTTTTTTTTTCTATTTGAGAGCTTAAACAATGACTGAAAGGTGAAATAACTTCATGCTCCTTTCAGATGAGCCACTGCACCATCTTTGTAGGGCAGTATTAGTAACTAGGATGATAAAGAGTACTCTAAGCCTTCATGACTGCTTCATGACTGTGATTCATACAGCTCACAGAAGTACCACATCTGTTTTTTACAAAAATGTAGTACATCTTTAAAAGTAAAAGGAAAACAAAGAAGAAACCAAAAGGGCAGAACATAAGGGTAAAGCTGACTGAATAGCTTCCTGGGTATCTTAGGTACTTTCTATTTGTAATGGAAGATCCAAGTTTGGATCTTTCAAAAAATTCCATTTGGAGGAAAAGAATGGGTTCTATTAAACCTACTACTAAAAGATAACTCTGTCAGCTTTTTGACAGTTTTGCCCACGTATTTTCTAATCTGTGTTCACTTATCTGAAGTTTGGCCACTCTCTGGTTTTCAAAATATTTTGATGTTACAAATGTACATATTTCCAACTGTAATTTCAAAACATTCTATAACTGATCTTTTCTTTTGTGAGCTATCCAAACCTAAAAGTGTCATTAATACTCCTGATTGTTACTATCATGTCAATTCCATATTATTTTTTTTAAATGCAACTTCTATTTTACTTTTTGTTTGTGATAATTCTGATCATTTTCTTCTCTAGCAGTGTCAAATTGAGAACACTGGGAACACTACTCTCATTCTCACATGGGGATGGATTGACAATAACACACTCTTAAAATAGATCAAATATATCCCATCCTCTCAGCAGGCAGGAAAAGACTCCAGGAGCAGTCAACAGAAACAGAAGAAAGAGTCCATTAAAAAAAATAACAAAGAGAAAAAGAGAAGAGAAAAAAAAAAATCTTAATTCTATAATTTCCTCAGGTAATTCTGGATTTCAAGAAAGATATCAGTGATAGTCTAAATAATAACTATGCTCGTGCAAGAGGGAAAGAATAATTTTATAAATATTCTTTCAGAAAGTACCACAAACTATGGTGATTTGCATTTTACATTTAGTTAAATACAGGCAAAACTTAGGGCTTGGTTTCTTAAGTACTCATTTACGTAGGTAGATCTCAGTGAATGATTCATGAGAATAGGCTTTGGTGGGAGTGTTAAACAGAGAACTTTGCAAAGCAGGCCCATTTTTTTTTGTGACAGACAAACCTGTTTAAATTAAAATCTGTGCTTATGTTTGTATCCATCTGGATACTCTGCTTTCTGAGCCAATTTTTCTAATTCTAAAGGCAGTTTGGCACAAATGTCAGTTTTAAATAACTACTTTCAAATACTATTAGCTGACTATGAAGGAAGAAAATTGAACTAAAAACTTCTCTAGTTTGCATAAGTTGTAAAACTTAATAGATTATTTGGAGAGATAATATGGTTCCTATAATAACTGTTTATTGCTCATCCCCATAATGTACTTAACATTAGAGTTGATTTTAGGCATTCTTCTATGTCTGACTGAATATAAGCCTGAGAAGAAAACCTGAAACCTGCTTCTGAATTCTGTACATTTATGAAAAAAGGTTCAGAAAGTTCTGAAAACCTTATTCTCTTCTCATGTTTACATAGTAGTTTGTACATACAGTGAAGCTAATAGGTTATAATAGTAAAAGAAGAATAATTCCTTGGAGAACTGGCATATCAATTCATCTTACTATAGAATCTGAAGTAATCTATAGCTAATACATTTTCTGAAAATCATCGGATAAACCTAAGGGGTTTGTAATGTTTTTTCACACTTAAGCATTTGTGATTTGTAATACAGTCAATTACTGTTTCAAAGTAACTATAGCCATCCTACTGAGTGGGTAATCAAATAGTTCCTCCTCAACTTTCTTCTTCTGAATTTCATATAAATTTTTAATTAATGCCTTACATTACTTGAGCTTTTATGCAATTACATGATAAATTATTCAGTTTTTCATGTTATGTTTTAGACAGATGTTAAATCAAAGTTAATGATTAAACACATTTTAATAGATTTGCCACTGTAGCTTTTACTCACTTTAAAAATAGTTTTTGATTGAGTTTTAGTGTTCATAAAAGTGAAAGGCTAAGAACCATGTTTTTCAAAAGGCTCTTTACTGAGCCTCTGACTAATTACACAGTTCTGTAGACATATGAATTACATTCCGTAAACAAAAACTTAGATGAAAAGGAATTAAGTGGCATTAAGCATGACCCACCCGCCCAGCCTAAAAGACTTAAGAAATAACAAAGTATAAGACACTTCTTAACCTCAGCCTGATGGTCATACGATTTCCAGAGTCAGACTCCACACTTTAAAAATAGCATTTTTTCTGTTTCTAAAAGACAAATAAACCTGCTAAAATTACTCACCATTAAAATATAAAGGAAATCTTTACCCACTGTTTTTCTGTGAGCACTATGCCATCCAAGGACTGTTGCATCTCAGTATCATTCTATGTTTCCTCTGCAGAATTTCTCTTTGGATGATGGCATGACTGTGAAAATAATAGGATAATATGCAGGACAACCAATTTCACTTCAGATTCCTGCTCTAGCTGGCTGGGTCCAACATATTCTGTGCTGCTGAGGAAGTGCAAAACCACCAAAACAGGGGGAACAGATGCAATTCACTGCAGTTGCTTGTTCTGAGGAGATCTTCAGTGATAAAACTTTACTTACTTATGTGTGATAAGTTCTGATTTTGAGCTGTTGTGCAAATAATGGGAGAATATGACCCAATGTTGTACTTAATGAATGTTGATAGCAAGAGTCAGGACATGCAAGCACAATGGACATAGAATCATAGAATAGGTTGGGTTGGAAGGCACCTTTAAAGGCCACCTAGTCCAACCCCCCTGCAATGAGCAAAGACATTTTCAGCTAGATCAGGTTGCTCAGAGCCCTGTCCAGCCTTGAATGTTTCCAGGGATGGGGTACATACGACCCCTTTGGGCAACCTGTTCCAGACATACACAATGGAAATTAAACTGTTACAGTATACAGCCATCTGCATTCAATGCAATCAAATGTTAGAAGTCAGTTCTTCAACCAGCATCATCTTTGACTTCTGTTTGGTAGTAAACTTGGAAAAATGAGAGTGGAAAGCAACTGACCATAGCTTTTATAGCTTAAGTTATCGGTACGCTGCCAGCTCTGCCCAGTGGAACTGGCTGTGTCCCTGCTCACAGCTTCCCATAGCACCTGTGCAGCACAGGCAAAAGAGCTCTTTCCTGTTCTGCTCTGTGTGTTACTCCAGACACTGGCATGCAGACAAAATCATCCTATCAGCAGTTTATGAATCTCTAATCCACTCTCTATGCTCCCAGGAAAGCTGGATTCAAGCTACCTACAATAACATTAAAATTCAACATAGACTGGCACAGTTTTAGAAATAATCTTCATAATAATGACCTCCTCTAGCAAAGAAATAACAAAACCCAGTAGGTTAGTATTTATTTGTGCCATGTGATGTAAATTGAGTTTAGGGGGATAGAAAAAGGGGAGTACAACCTAGAAGAGGAGTTAGAACTTGCACTAGCCATGTCAAAGTACCTGTGTCACAAAGAAAATATTCTGAAGTACTGTAAAGCTTACAAACAATTTTATTTAAAGATCAGGTAGAAATCTACCAGCAAACACAAAGGTTTGTTCCTGGAAATAGGCACATGCTGACTTTTATATGTATTTTTTTTCCCCTTGTCTTCAGAAGGGGTTTTTAGCATATAACTTTATTACTCTCCACAAGTGCATGTAATTTTAAGTTCCTTTACCTTCAAATAGCAAGGTACAAGGACAGCACTTCCATGGTTTAAAGTAATACACAGGATGTTAAGTTATGTGAGAGGAAAACACTGTAATATTCAGTCTGAAGACTGTTTATAGTTCTTTCCATTTGTATTCCTGATACAAAATAAATATTTTTGCTCAAAAAATTTCCCACAGGGAAAAAAAGAAACCTTTACACTTGTAGCATAGAAATATGAAATCTCCACAAAACAGTCAATTTTGTTTTCAAGTATACTCTTGTTTTTGTATCGTGAAACAATCTGACATCTTTATTTTAAATATTATGATCAGAGGGGAGGAAAGCAAAAGATTTAGAAGTGACCACCCATGACGTTGGTTAGACTACAAACTCAGATGTAGATTCAAATATTGCAACTTTCTCTCTAAATAAGTATTTCCAAAATTCCTAGCAATCACAGTCTGAATCACTTTACCCAGAGTGGGTCATAATACAAATGTTATGTCGATCCAATGCTGTAATATGCCGACCTAACCATTTATGGCCTGTGCCTGCCATTTTTGAGAATGAGAGATGTTTAAAGTTTACATTTGACTTTGAAGAAAATGTGTTTGGATTTTCATATATATATATATATATATATATATAAGGCTTGGGGCAGAGTGGCTGGAAAGCTGCCCGGTGGAAAAGGACCTGGGGGTACTGGTTGACAGCCGGCTGAATATGAGCCAGCAGTGTGCCCAGGTGGCCAAGAGGGCCAAGAGCATCCTGGCTTGTATCAGGAATAGAGTGGCCAGCAGGAACAGGGAAGTGATCGTGCCCCTGTACTCTGGTACACTGGTGCATGGTGCACTGGTGAGGCCACACCTCGAATACTGTGTTCACTTTTGGGCCCCTCACTATGAGAAAGACGCTGAGGTGCTGGAACATGTCCAGAGGAGAACAACAAAGGTGGTGAAGGGTATGGAGCACAAGTCTTATCAGGAATGGCTGAGGGAACTGGGGTTGTTTAGCGTGGAGAAAAGGAGGCTGAGGGGAGGCCTTATCGCCCTGTACAACTACTTGAAAGGAAGGTGTAGCCAGGTGGGCAGGTTTAGGTTAGATATTAGGAAAAATTTTTTCACTGAAAGGGTTGTTAAGCATTGGAACGAGCTGCCCAGGGAAGTGGTTGAGACCCCATCCCTGGAGGTATTTAAAAGACGGGCAGAGGAGGTGCTTAGGGACATGGTTTAGTGATGGTTAATGTTTGGTTAACGGTTGGACTTGTTGATCTTAAGGGTCTTTTCCAACCTAAGCAATTCTATGATTCTATAATGCCTGAATAGTTTTTTACTTATGTACTTAGGGTAGGTCGTCCTTCATATCTGTCAGTGAAAGGCATTCTGATTTAGATGGCTAACATGAAATAAGAGTAAAGTTATATCTGATTTCCCATCTTACTCTGAAAGACAAGGCTGTGTAGAACATAAAGTAGAAAAATAAAGGAATGACAAATGCAAAATGCAGAACATCATTTATAAACTAAGGTTTTTTTGGTAGTTCTACCAGCATGTATTTTGTTTCCCAGCTAATGATATTGCTCCGAAGTTGACCAGGCAGAGGAAAAAGGCATTAGCAGAATTCTACAGAAATATTCATTCTTTCACAATCAGCTTAATGTTTGTATGTATCGATAACTAGGTACCACAGATTTAGGAAGTCAGAAACTTTTTAATACATGATTTCCTGATTTTTGAGGCTAATATAAAGGAAATACTGTAAATTCATCTCTCCTAACTTCTGCTTATCTTTTAATGTTTTAATATATATACATATATATATATACAAGTAATATATTGTTTCCTACAGCACCCTTTGTTCAAAGTTCATCTATTATCTTACAGATTTTAATGTAGTTTCAAAGTATCCATTCTTATATACATTTTGTAATAAGAAACAAATATGGTGGGTTTTTTTTTTAATTTTCCCAAGACATCACACAATAATCTTTACTATTTTATTCTGAACAGTTTTCCTGACTGAAGAACTTGTATAAGATGAGAATTTTCACACTCTGACTAATCAGAAAGTGAAAAGGTGCAAGTTTGGCAGGAAGTGATTTTCATTTGAAGTAAAACTCAGCCCACACAAATTCACACCTGTAATATGCATTGCCTGAAATAATAAAAAAATAAATGTACACTTACTGGATAAAGTGATTTAGCTTTCCATGTTGTATCTTTTAAATATGGTTATCCATCACTGGAAAGCAGATCTCTTTGGATACCCGCTTTTTTGCATTTTTTTTTCACTATTGAAGTTAGATGATTGATGAGATTAAAGTAGAAAAAAAGTTACTAATTTTTTTTAATTTTTTGGAGACAGTAAAAGTATAAAATGTTGATAGCGTTATGCATATATTTAATGTATTGGTAAATCTAGAAGCTGAAATATTTCAACCAGGAAAACAAATCAGAAAGTAACTCTTTGATATTCTGATGAAATTTAGCATTTTGATAATTTCTTTAAAGTTTGATTTTTCAATTGTTTATAATCCTCATCAGCAACAAATGAAATTTTATTGCATAGAGTAACGTCATTTGGTGTTGTGTTCTTGAATCTGTGTGCACTCTCGGGGCAATTGTTTTCTGGGTGGCAACCCTTGAGGCTATCTGGAAATGCAGATTACATTTTCCCCAGTATAGCAAAAGTTTGCTGTAAATCACACTGCATATTTCACCAGATCCTGAGCCTGGAAGTAGGTTGGAACAAGGAAAAATCTCTTTAATTGCATTCTATATAAATGAATTCAATCATAGTAATGAGAACAATTGGTAAGAATGGTGAGAAATGGTCTGTAAACAAAAATCAAACAATTTTGGATGAATAAGCAAATTACTATTACATCTAACATTCACTTTCATATCTACTGGCATATTAACAAAGCTATTGATTGGATACTTAAATTTATTCAACTGACCTTTTCAGAACAAATATAATAACTTCAGGTTAAGACCATTATTTATATTTTACTATTTTCTTAAAAATCAGCCTGAGGGGTGGAGAGTACTGTAAATTTTTAATTTAGTGAGCCAAAATTAATTTTATTTAAATCCTCTATGACCTATGCAGTTTTGAAATTATTTCTCTTTGGATAAGAAGAAAATTTCTCCATTAAAATTAAATACCCTTGCTGCCTCAAAGAGACTTTCTATTGAACTTCGAGAATGTAAGAACTCTTTACCTCAATATCCCTTCTCTGAGCAGTTCTATTTTTATACTTCTGCAGGGCTCGTACCAGAGGATATAAACATGATGTAGGAGGTGAACTTGCTCACAAAACAAAGACCCCAAAATCTGCATTTTTGTAAACTGAGAATTTCATAATTTTCTTCATCAGTATGAAACCAAATCTTGTTGTTTTTGGGAGTCAGACTTCCCACTCAAAAGGACAGTGGAGAAGCTAGCAAAGGCTGTGACAAGACTGAACATGAAAGCAAAAGATTTACAGAATTAATCAACAGGAAATGGCTATACTCCTTCCCTGAAGAAAAGGCAGGATATAATCCTGCTGTCTTTATTATCAAGCTCCAAGCATGTCTCTCAGTGGGCTGAAACATTGTTTACTTTTTCATTCTATCTACCTTTTCCACCCACAGTTATCTGCTGGCAGGGAGCATGGAGAGTATTTAAACCCTTCAGATCTCTGTCTACAAATGAACAGAAGATTCTGGGATTGAAATTTACACTGATAAAATTTCTTTTGGAATTAAGGACTATCTCAGAGGAAAGAATCGATAAAGGATCTGGAAATTATCAGCAGGAAATATTTTATGCCCATAATTTTCATGCAAACAGGTGGGCAATTCTAACAGATGTACTTTTATACTCATGGGTTTTGCTTCCAGAGTGCCACATGCTCAGGATGATACTAGTGCACAGGCTCGATCACAATTTATCTGAACTTTGAAGGAACTTTTTTTCTGCCAGTAGAATTGATGCATCTCTTGGCTAAGCTCTACTTGCAACAAAGAAGGAGGATGTTCAAAACTGAGTCAGAATAAGTGTTCCACAGTAAGATATTCAGCAGAGCCCCTCTTACATATATACTCAAAAATAATCTTTACTAAAGAATTAAATTAGTGGGCTAGACATAGGCAATTCAAGCTAGCAAAGTTTTTTGTTTGTTCTTTGTGCTTTTTTTTTCAAATAAAGAGAAGTTCTTTTCCAAAAGATTCAAAAGACAGTATTTTTCCATGTAAAATAGAGACTTAGAAAATACTAGCTCTACAGTTGTTCTAGAAACCTTAATTCTGTTATATGAATGAAATAATGTTATTTAGAAAAAAAGGTAGAATGAGCATTTCAAGTTGATCATCTTGAAAACTGAAGAACGGGAGAAAAACTGTAATAAGCAACTGCAAATTTGCCAATTCATAGCCCTACATATATATAGTCTTTCCAAATAACTATTTTCATGGTCAACCCACAGCTTGCTTGTTATTTTTTAACTTGGTAAACGCAGTTGTACTGGTACCTGATACAACTTACTGTGCGTTAATAGTGGAGGAGTTCAACACAAAAGGTTACAACTGGAGCTACAAGGCTAAATACCTTTGTTACCTTGCCATAACAGAGGGGAGTTACACGTATTTTCAGAAAGGAGGTACTAATATACCATGGTTTGCACAGGGAAGCTCATGGGTCCCCTCCTCCATGTGGAATATCTAGAGTGTTCTCAAAGTAGAGCACTGGTTACCTTGATTTCAGTAGAATTACTTTGATTTCTCTTTGCCCAAAAAAATAATTTAAAGAGAAAGAAAGAAAGAAAAAGCCAGAGAACATGGGACTAATTAGGAAGATTATGGCCACACTCCTATAATCACAATGCAGCTTCTTTATCAAGGAGAAGTCTAGACTGTCTCTACAATGCTGTCTACTTCGCAGATAATTTCAGAGTAGCTGATAAGACAGCAAATGACACGTGCTTGAACATCGCTATTATAAACTGATCTTGCATTTAGATACTATGCATATTGTAAGGGAGGAGTACATACAGTTCCTTGTTTAAACTCCACTCCTACCCAGAACAACAGATCCACATACTATATGATTCTGAGTTAGAAGTTTTATTTAACTATCATGTGATTTTAGAGTTGTATACAATAAAGAATAAGGCTGTAACACTGCAATATCAAACACCACATGCTACATACTATATAGACACTACTTTTAATCATACTGTTCAACTACAACCTTCACAAATAGTTTTATTTTTACCACTTTTTAAAGAAATCACACTTTTAGGAATAAATGGTATATAAATGAAGAGCATTTTTTTCCCTGCATATCTTAAATAAAATTTTAATTATTCTAGTTCATGCACTGGCTGGAGTTTGCAGTCCTGAGAGATATGGGACAGGCAAAGAGTAAAGTTAGGACCCTGAATTTTAGAAGAGCAAAATTCCAGCTCTTCAAGGAGTTAGTCAATGGGACCCCCTGGGAAACTGCTGTCAGGGACAAGGGAGCAGAACAGAGCTGGCGTATCTTTAAGGACACTTTCCATGTGTAAGAAAACAGGAAAGGAAGGCAAGAGACTGGCATGCATGAATCAAGACCTGCTGGTCAAACTAAAGGGCAAGAAGGAAATGCACAGGCAGTGGAAGCAGTGACAGGTGTCCTGGAAAGAGTATAGGGACGCTGCCCAATTGTGTAAGGATGGGGTCAGGAAGGCCAAGGCACAGCTGGCGCTGAACTTGGCAAGGGATGCAAAGAATAATAATAATAATAAGGGCTTCTACAGGTATGTCAGCCGGAAAAGGAAGGTCAAAGAAAGTGTACCCCCGCTGATGAACATGGCTGCCAAACTGGTAACAATGGAAGAGAAGACGACTGAGGTACTCAACCATTTCTTTGCCTCAGTCTTCACTAGCAACCTCTCTTCCCACACATCTCAAGTGGGTGGACCTGAAGGCAGGAACTGGGGGTACAAAGTCCCTCCCACTGTAAGAGAAGATCAGGTTCCAGACTATCTGAGGAACCTGAACATAAGTCTATGGCACCTGACGAGATGCGTCCCAGAGTCCTGAGGGGATTGGCTGATGTAGTTGCCAAGCCACTCTCCATGATATTGGAAAAGCCATGGCAGTCAGGTGAAGTCCCTGTTTCCTGGTGGGAAGCATTGCACCCATTTTTAAAAAAGCTAGAAAGGAGGACCCTTGGAACAAGCAACCTGTCAGCCTCACCTCTGTGCCTGGGAAGATCATGGAACAGAACCTCCTAGAAGCTATGCTAAGGCACATGGAGGCCAGGGAGGTGATTTGAGACAGCCAGCATGGCTTCACCAAGAGCAAGTCCTGCCTGACCAACCTAATGGCCTTCTATGATGGAGTGACTACACCATCGGACAAAGGAAGAGCTACAGATGTAGTCTATCTGGACTTTTATAAGGGCTTTGACAAGGTCCCCCACAACATCCTTCTCTCTAAATTGGAGAGATATGGATTTGATGGGTGGACTGTTCAGTGGATGAGGAATTAGATGGTTGCATCTGGGGGTAGTGGTCAATGGGTCAATGTCCAGATGGAGACTGGTGACAAGAGGCGTCCCTCAGGGGTCTGTACTGGGACCAGTACAGTTTGATATCTTCATCAAGGACATAGACAGTTGATTGAGGGCACTCAGAAAATTTGTAGATGACACCAAGCTGAGTGGTGCAGGTGACATGCCTCAGGGATGGGATGCCATTCAGAGGGACCTGGACAGGCCTGAGAAGTGGGCCTATGTAAACTTATGAGGTTCAACAAGGCCAAGTGCAAGGTCCTGCACCTGGGCTGGAGCAACCTCTAGTACCAATACAGGCTGGGGGATGAAAAGGTAGAGAGTAGTTCAGCGGAGAAGAGCTTGTGGGGTACTGGTGGATGAAAAGCTGGACATGAGCTGACAATGTGCACTCACAGCCCAGAAAGTCAACCGTATCCTGGACTGCATCAAAAGAAGAGCAGCAAGCACATTGAGGGAGGTGATTCTGCCCCTCTGCTCCATTCTGGTGAGACCCCATCTGGAGTACTGCATCCAGTTCTGGAGTCCTCAGTACAAGAAAGACATGGACCTGTTGGAGCGTGTCTAGAGGAGGGCCACAAAAATGGTCAGAGAGCTGGAACACCTCTCCTACTGAGGAAAGGCTGAGAGAGTTTGAGTTGTTCAGCCTGGAGAAGGGAAAGCTCCAGGGAGACCTTATTGTGGCCTTTCAGTACTTAAAGCAGGCTTATAAGAAACATGGGGACAGACTTTTTAGTACGGCCTGCTGCGATAGAACAACAGGTAATGGTTTTAAACTAAAAGAGGTTAGATTCAGTCTAGATAAAAGGAAGAATTTTTTTTTGTGATAAGGGTGATGAAACACTGGAACAGGATGCCCAGAAAGGTGGTAGATGCCTCGCCCCTGGAAATATTCAAGGTCAGGTTGGATGGGGCTCTGAGCAACCTGATGTAGTTGAAGATGTCCCTTCTCATTGCAGGGGGGATTGGTCTAGCTGACCTTTAAAGGTCCCTTCCAACCCAACCCGTTCTATAATTCTATTATTCTATTTTTTTATTATTATTATTTCTCATGCGTTAATGGAAAATTCAATCCTCTTTGCCTAAGAGACAAGACTTTTTTAATTAGAGCGCTTTACTCACATCTTTACTGATTGAAATCTATCTTTTCCTTGCCTATTTTGAAACTATGTGAGAAGTTAAAATGAGGAAGAGTAACAAAATGTCCTTCAATGTGAAATTGTTAGGGCGTATATTTTATGTTCATATAATGGAATCTCCATTTAAAACCAGATCTAGAAGTACATGCTCTGACTGTGCACATACCAGTCTATAAGGCACTATCACATACGGTTTCTATGACACACTCTATTCAAGGCCGTTAAAGAAATATCAGACTAAGGCTCAGCTAAACCAACTCTGATTTTGAACTTAACACTGTGAAATTTCACATTCTTTGAAGTACTGGAGCAATGTAACAGGATTATTAGGAATTTGTGGAGAAGTGAGGGAAAGAGAGATTGGGTTTATTTTTGAAGCAAATCATTATTGTCTCAGGATAATTTAACACAAGTTATGGTACTTTAAATCATGTCTACTTTAAAGAGAAATATGTATATAAATGAAAAGTAAAATTGAAAACATATTACATTTGAAAAGAAAACTCCCCATTGCATATTCCCCATATCTAGCTAAAATAGATTCATTTGTGGTGTTACAAGTTTAATAAACAACATAGTTCCATTGAGAAATCTACGCACATCCAAAACCAATTCCAAAAATCATGAAGTTAAAATATACAAGATTTGGTCTCCAAGAAGAGAAGCTTTTCATTAGTCTTTGCGAAGATTGGATTCACTGGTATTTTAAAAAATGTATCATCTTTTAATTTATCATCTTGGTTTTTGGAAGCTCAGAAAAAAAAGAAGAAACCCAATCAAGATCTAAAAAAACATGTTTTATGTCCTCATAAATAACGCAAGGCTTCACAAGATAACATATTGACATCTTAGGCCTATTTTATCAACAACATCTTTTAAGGATCTAGGATCTGATCCAAAGCACATTAATGTTAATTAGAGTTTTTCTGTTGATTTTGGCTAACTTGAATTTGATATATGTCTCATAAGAACTGAAAATAATTTATAGTCTAACTCTCCCATGCTTTGCTTTTAACATCCTATTTTCTCTCCAGGATTGCCATTAATCTATAGCTGAGCATAAAGTGTGTTTTCCATGTTTGAGAATTCTTTTGAGCTTCAAATTGTTCCATAAGGGTAAAAAATCAAAATCTAGACAATCTAGAAAAAATAATACCTCAGATCATTCAAAAAACTTTTAGACCTTCCAAACATTTCATTTCAGCACTAATAGTTTTCAGTCTATAATAATTAGCTACAAATTCTCAAGATGCTATGCTCAGGTAAAAGAATTTCTTAGTTTGTAATGTAAAAACATAATGGTTTGATAATTTCTCTAAGACAAAGCAAAACATGAGTTTTGTGAATTGATCCTTTTCTGTTTTCAGTTTTAATAAATCAATTTTGTCCAGAGCAAAACCTCACATATAAATTCATAACTTGATTGGAAACTTAGTGGCTGTAACACTGCAACACTGCATTGAATTCAGTAAAGCAAAACCCTTCACTCAGACTGAGATTTTGAGGTGTTATATCTCTCCCATTGCTTCCTTCTACAACAGAAGATGGACAAGTAGTCAAAGTTTGCATATTATATTGTAAAATATCTTTCCATCTATTCTGATTTATTTGAATTTTCTTTTTTTAAGGGAAAGAAATTGCATGTTTTCCTTTTCATTTGCTTTTATTCTTAAGAGTTCTGGTGATGTTCTATCTGTTTCTTTAATCCTGCTAGAAATAACATAAATTTCACCAATGAAGTCCCAAATTACTGAAAAAAATCTTCAAATAATACCTGGAATGTTTTAAAAAATCAGCAGCCCTTCCTTAAAAAAAGAATAAAAGAATGAAAAGTCCACCTGTACTTTAAAATGCCTCAGCATTCCCTGAGACTACAAAACTTCAGTGGTGAAGTGGCATCTGGACTTCTGCAGTCACATATATTACAATAGGGCTACTGAATTATTAAACCCCATTGGATTTATTAAACCACTCTTTCCCCACACAACCCACCCCCCCCCCCACCCACCCCCCCCAACTGTCATGTCCAGAGGATGAAACAGAAGATGAAGGTGACTGGAAACCACACCATACACCTTGCACAAGAGAGAGGAGCAAGAAGCAGAGTTTCAGGCACTAGTCCCATGTCTGTTCTTTGAGTCACAGGCTTGAATGTCAGCCTGTCCTGCTTCAGAAAACATCCCAAGCAGAGGAACTAGAACTCAGGGCTCTGAGGTGAGCAGTCACTTACTATGCATTTTAATCTCCCTGGCTCATTCAATTAATATTTGGAAAACTTCATATAAAAGAAAGACTTTTTTCAGAAAGAGGTAAAAGAAATCCATTCCAGAACTGCTAATACACTGTTTAAGGCACGCGTTCTGAAGATGGAAACTGAGGGTTCAAATCTGTCAGATTATAAGATAAATAGCTCTTCTGCTGTCCTGGTTTCAGCTGGGATAGAGTTAATTTTCTTCCTAGTAGCTGCCATAGTGCTGTGTTTTGGTTTTAGTATGAGAAGAATGTTGATAACTCACTGATGTTTTTAGTTGTTGCTAAGTATAGTCAAGGACTTCCCACTCTTGGCTCTGCCAGGTGCACAAGAAGCTAGGACACGGCCAGGACAGCTGACCCAAACTGACCAAAGGGCTATTCCAGATAATATATGCTCAGTATATAAGCTGGGGGAAGAAGAAAGAAGGGGGGGACATTTGGAGTAATGGAGCTTGTCTTACCAAGTAACCATTACGCATGATGGAGCCCTGCTTTCCTGGAGGTGGCTGAACACCTGCCTGCAGATGAGAAGTAGGGAATGAATTCCTTGTTCTGCTTTGCTTGCATGTGCAGCTTTTGCTTTACCTATTCAAGTGCCTTTATCTCAACCCACGAGCTTTCTCACTTTTACCCTTCTGATTCTCTCCCCCATCCCACTATGGGGGGAGTGAGTGAGCGGCTGTGTGGTGCTTATTTGCCAGCTGGGGTTAAACCACAACATCTGCATACCCACAGGGAGACAACAGCAGTGGGGGAGCCCAAATAACACCCTGCCTGGCTCATCCCAGGCCCATGCCAGGAGCCAGCAGCCCATCAAAAGCCCATCTCTACAAGACCAGAGGTGTATAGAGGCAGAATGCAGACAGGAACACAAATTAAGAACTCAGAGTAAGGCACACCATTTCCAGGCCTCTCCCAGGGCAGTTCCAGGAAAGCTTCTGTCCCGGTGTATGGAAACTCATCATTATGAGTCAATCATGGATGATACTGCCAATGGAGGGGGGGTTGCTGCCTAGGGGTGCAGGACACATTATGGGATGCAGGGGAAGAGCATTTGGGCATTACACAAATTATTATTTGGGATGTTTATAGGAGGAGCCAAAAATGGTGAAAAGGGGGGATCAGAATGATTTGGGGATGAACAAGTATGGGAAAATACAGGGATGAAAGGGACTAATCACATGTAAACACCTGGCAGGTCAGTAAAGTTGACAGTCCGTGCCCTGCACCTGGTCAATGCAGTCTGTCCTATCCTCTTGTAAAACTGCCCTTCTAACTCTTTTCTTGGGTGGGGGACTCTCTGTCTGTGTGTATGGGGGTGTATGGGTGTGTCCATGCCAGCAACTGGTATGAGTCCAGGGACCAAGGTGCCTCTAAGTTTGTGGTGCCAGCACTGGGAGTGAGTGTGGGTGTGCACATGTGCATGTGATTGCTGACAAAGATCCAGCTGGACCAGCTGGTGGTTAGGTGAAGAGGTGGCCTGGGAGGCCACTGGTGAACGCTATGTTTATCATAAGCCAACAATATGCCCTTGCAGCAAAGAAGGCAAATAGCATCTGGGGCTTCATTAGGTGAAGTATTGCTGGCAGGTCAAAAGCGGGGATCTTTCCCCTCTACTCAGCACTGGTGAGACCACGCCTGTAGTACTGTGTCTAGTTTAGGGCTCACCAGTAGAAGATAGGCATGGACATGGAGTTCAACACTGGGGGACTTGAGGAGTGCCAGCCCCCTGCTCTTCCCTGGAGAGACTGTGGGGTCTGGGGATCTCTAGGTGTGAGACCTCTGTGTGTGTGTGCCTCTCTCTCCCTCTCTCTTTATAGTTGAGGCAACTGATCCAGGACCAGCTACTAGGGAAATCTGGTGTGTGTGCATCTGTGTGTACCTGTGTTGTGGTTTAACCTGGCTGGCAACTAAGCACCACGCAGCAGCTCGCTGACTCCCCCCTCCCCCAGTGGGATGGGGGAGAGAATCGGAAAAAAAAAGTAAGACCCGTGGGTTGAGATAGAGACAGTTTAATAAGAGAGAAGAATAACAATAGTAATAATAATAATGGTAAGAGAATATATAGAATATATAAAACAAGTGATGCACAATGCAATTGCTCACCACCCGCCAACTGATGCCAAGCCTGTCCCAAGCACCGATCACTCCCCGAGCTGCGATCACTCTCCCTGCAACCGACCGACTAACCCCCCCGAGCATGACGTGATATGGTATGGAATAGCTCTTTGGTCAGTTTGGGTAAGCTGTCCTAGCTGTGCTCCCTCCCAGCTTGTTATGCACCTGGCCGAGCAGGAGAAGCTCAAAAAATCCTTGAGTAGTCTCAGCACTACTTAGCAACAATTGAAAACATCAGTGTGTTATCAACATTCTTCTAGTACTAAATCCAAAACACAGCACTATGCTAGCTACTCTGAAGAAAATTAACTCTACCCCAACCAAAACCAGGAAAGCCTGTGAGTAGGACTGTGGCAGAAGTTGTACATTAGAATAGCTGAACTGGCCATTTCCCTTCATTATCATCAACAATTTTTTTCTGAAAATTATTAGGTATTTTGTACCATTATATTTATTTGGTTTTAAAATAAATGTAGGATTATCAAGAAATTAGATTTCCAAGTTTGGGTGGGTTTTTTTTCCCCAAACTGAATTTAAGTACTTTTTCCCACCAGGTTCAGAGACCACTAGCTTTTAATTAAATTAGAAATTCCTGGTGTTCTCACTTCATTTCACAGCAGTAGTTGACACTAGTTTTGACACTGAATATAGGGAGTACTGTTTAAAGACACATATATTCACAAACAGATTAATGCAGGCAGGTGCAGGCTTAGTCTCCTTATTGCAATGCTAAAACCAAGAGGAAAGGGAAGATGATGCTAAGACACATAAAACAGGTAAATCTGAGCCAGCTTGAGTCCAGGTGCAGTACAGTAGGTAAGCATGTGCTGCAATCAAACTAATAAGCCTCTCCTAGGCTCAGTGCTTATTAACTTGTTCACAGTACTGATTCAGCACGATTACATTTCTTCCAGATCCAAATTAGCAAGTTTGCATTGTATAGTATGGGAATTTAGCAATTTTGATCTTTACTTGGATAAAGCATCTTTGCATTGTGCTCTACTACTTGATGTAGACATACAGTAACCTTACAGTCTGGAAAGGAGACTTTTTTTGTTGTTGTTATTGTTAGCAAACGAGAACTGAGAGTAGGAAATGGCAATGGGCAGAAGAGGAGGCCTTGTCTGCTCTTGATGGGCGTAGTTGCCTGATTATTTTCTCTCACCACTATCATTACTCCATTGAATTTCTGATAGTTACTTCCAATTTACACTACTTTGAGAGTGGCTTTTCTCCTAAAGATGCCATTGCACTTTCCTCAGCAGCAGGGGCTTTCCATGATGTACTAAAACTGCATTTCCTATCCCCTTTCTTTCTGGCAGCGTGCTGTGCCCATCAGCTAACTAAGAGCTTCCATCCCAGAGGAGGCTGCATTTCATTAGTGATGTACTGTGCAGCTATATAGTTCAAATCTGGTCTGAAGATAAAAATATTAATAATTGGATCAGCAATGTTTTGAATTCTTTATGGCCTCTATTTCTATGCTGTCATCGTCTCTCTGTGCAGTATGAGGATGTGCACGAATCTCTGGCATAATACACTTTCTGTCCTGAGCAAGCAACATAACCCTACAGGGTTTTGAGAGACCATTTAATTTTTTAAAACAAGTTTTTAGCTTACTTCATTGCTCCACTCTCAGGGAGCTTCATATCCATAGAAGCTGCCAGCCTCTCTTCAGGACTTAATAGGAAGTCTTTGCCAGCACACAGATCAATGTGGACGAGATAATGATTACTGCTGTCACACTACTCATTTTAAAATGTGAAATCTGGACTGTCTTTTGTTTGGTGCACTGTATGCAAGAAACCCAATTTTCTATGTGATCAAGGACACCTTGATACAGTGCTTGATAGGACATTAAATGAAGTGCTTCTTAAAGGCACCTTTAAAGGAAACTATTACTGAACTAATGATGTGCAAGTGATTGAACTTGTTCACTTCCCATCTCTGTGATGTCATTCTGATGAACAAGGAGACACTGGCATGTGGCTAGCAGATTTTGTCCTGGCATGCATCTGTCCTTCTACATTTAGCAAAGTTCCCTGTATTCAATTTTTTAATAATAGCTAAGGTTTAAAAAGAAAGATTTAATAGTGTAAGATATTTATATAATAATAAGCATTCTGTCACTCTTTGCACTTCAGTTCTTCAGCAAAACCATTAATATTAATCTACCTAGGTCACTTCCCAAACCTTTCCTTATATTACCTGTTTCTAGTGATAGTTATCTTTTAATACAGCTTTAAATAAAGAAAGAAATAAATACTCTTCTTAAGAGGGAACTAGAACCTGAAAGGAGAGTTAATTTTCTTTCTAATCCCTGCCACTGATTTTTTGAGTGACCATGAGCAAATTAATTAATTCACTGTCTCAAACCCTGCCTTTAAAATAGAAATTGCAATTCCTTTGTTCATCCCCTCTATTTAAATTCATAGCTCTGTGAAGAAAGCACTCTCTTGCTGTATGTTTTTAGAGCGTTCAAAACAGTGAGATGCATATCTCTCATATTTCAGCTTAATCCTAAAGATGTTGTTATAATGCAAAAATTCAATAAAATATACATAGTCAACATGTACACCAAAAAATTCTTATTCTTCTTTGCCTGCTGTCTTTCAGAAAAAGCAGTAAACTATAATTCATATTCACCTCCTCCCTGCACTACAGAGACCTTTTTATTATCTCTAGATCTGAGGGAAACACTGTCCTTTCTTTCCCACCCACAGCAGCCTTGCTTCTCCCCTGCTAGACAGCAGCACAACTGCTCAACTGAAAGGCAAATTGCATATTGGTATAGCTGGCCCTCTGCTCTTGTCTTATTCCTCTCTTCCCACCCTGAGACTGATGACCGGGTAGGTCCTACCAATAACTAAAAGGACAACAGTAGCATGGGATGGTTTCTTTCCTTGATGGTTGACATAAGAGACCACTAACTGTAACCTTACATTCTCAGTTTGTTCTGGACTCTATCCCAAAAGATATGAAAAGAAGTCACAATTCCTAGGGTTTAGCAGAGTTTTGTTACAAATTTATCTTGTTCCATCTTTTTTTCTGATCACAGTTCTAGTATGGGTGGAACAGGAAACAGGAATTTTGGAATTATATAGTGCAGTTTCTAAAACTGGATATGATGTGTTAAATAAAACATCTTATTTAATCTACCTTCTTCAATAAGGTAAATCTGCAAATCTCAACCTGTAGCTTTATGCCCCTTAATGATATCAAGCCAATACTTAGCAATTAGTCTGCCACAAAATTCTGTATTTTTTACTCCTTAGCAGTTCCCTTTCTCTCTCCTAGAAGTTTGACAATGCTGTGACTACAAATATATTAAAAAAAAAAAAATTAATAGCCCACTTACACTTTTTTGTTGATCCAACATGTTGCTCTGACATTGGAGCTTGTGCACTGCTTACCATTTAATTCTACAGTTTTTAAGTTTGCACTCATGGAACTTGAATACCTGCTGTGGGAAAAGTGCTGCTTATGTGGTTAATCTTCAGGCCTTTTTCCTTGTTCATTCTGACTCTTGGAAGAGATGTTGCTAGTGGATCTGTTTTTCACATAAAGTTTTTTGGAGTTAGATATTTTTCTGCCACGCACACTTCAAGAAGAGTCAGTGTCTATTGTCACGAACAACAAAACCACTAATCACAGAATCACAGAATTGCAAGGGTTGGAAGGGACCTCGGGAGATCATCTAGTCCAACCCCCCTGCTAAAGCAGGTTCTCCTAGAGCAGGTTGCACAGGACATCGTCCAGGCAGGCTTTGAATATCTCCAGAGAAGGAGACTCCACAACCCCCCTGGGAACCCTGTTCCAGTGCTCTGTCATCCTCAAAGTAAAGAAATTTTTCCTCATATTCAACTGAAACCTCTTATGATTCAGTTTGTACCCACTGCCCCTTGTCCTGTCGCTGGGCACCACTGCAAAGAGTCTGGCTCCATCCTTGTGACTTCCACCCTTAAGATATTTGTATGTGTTGATGAGGTCCCATCTCAGTCTTCTCTTCTTCAGGCTAATGATTTGTAGGAATAAAATCCTTGAATGCATGCCTGATCTTTGATTGATGCTGGTCAAAAAAGTCCCTTTCAGTTTTATAGGACATACACCATTGTTAAGAAAGATGGGACTAGACCTTTCTGTGATGTGATGCAATGTGTCTGTACTTAAAACAGCATGGTTTTTTTTCCCCATTTGTGTCTGTGACTTCATGAGAAAAGTTGAGCCAACATAACTGCTTCTGAGAAGGGGTTTTCCTGCTCCCTGATATCACCTTTCTTCCAAGCACATACTCCTCATCATTTGAACTTTGCACCAGTTCTGGTAATAAACTCAGGAGGAAAAGAAAAGATCACTTTTGTTTAGTTCACTAAACTGAATTGATCCATAAAGGTCTAATGCGCACCAGAGCAGGAGTGAGGGAAGATGCAGGACTTAGCTGATGGACAGGGGAAAAAAAAAAGACCTTTTCCTGTTGGCAATAGGAAGCAATGGATTGTGTGTGAAAAGGTACCTCCACCTGGAAGCCTCATTAAAAAAAAATTACTTGAGGCACCAGATAGTAGAAAGCTAACCAATTAACCTAGGATAATGAGGCCATTATCTAACATGGATTGATTAAAACCAAACCAAAACAAACCCCTGGAATTTGACATTACTAACTTCTAGTGAGCTGATTTCAGTCAAGATGATAACTCCTTTTTGTAAAAACATTGGTGAATTTCTCATACTTACTTCAAAATGCTAAAAGGTAGGTTTGTAATAACCTTTTCTATCTGACATATGACAGCATGACTGTAGACTAATAGTGGCTAGGAAAGGTTCTTCCCCTCTCCACTGTAACATCTTTTTTTTTTTTTCTTTTTCCTCCCTTAGTTTTGTTGCACTGACAAAAATCTCCTGTGGTGAAATTCAGCCTAATACAAAACACCAGAACAAGCCCTGTGTAGCTCCTGCTTATGCTCTCTTCTGAAGAATAGATATAAAGAACCAGCAAGGGAGGAACAAACAGACATGTCCATTGTTTGAAAGCCTCAGCTTTCAAATTTAAAAATTAATAATAAACCTCTGTTATATCCATTAGTTAAAAAAAAAAAAAAGCAAGCTTTACACTTTTAAGTCAATACATTTACACATTTATTTCACGGATGATACCACTGTATGAAAAAAAAAAAAAATCCAGTAATTTCTGGAATGTGAATTTTTCTCCTTGATTTAATTTTTGTCCTCATTTTCTCACACACACATATGTGGTTGTGTGTGTGTAAATAGGACAGAGAAGAGGTCAGCAATCAGCTAGATAAGCCATAGAGAGCATCCATACTACGTAGGACTTTAAGCAAAATGGTGACACTGCTGTAAAGGACTTTTATTTCCCTAACAAGGGAGGAAACTTTCAGCAGCCTTGGTTTATAGATTATGTATTCTGTGTTCTGACATATTGTCCTTGCTGCAATTAAGCCAAGTGAAAGAGTACTGTCACAAGGTTCTCATCAGAGTCCATCCCTCAGTATAAGCTCAATACCACAATAGATGGTCCTGTTTCCTCAGACCTGCCAGATTAACTGTGTGCTTGGTCACTCTTATACTGGTTCACCCAAAACAGTCGGGGCTAGAAAAACTTACTGTTCTTCCATCAGACCAGGATGTGTCAGCCTCGCCTAAGCTGCACTTCTCCCCAACAAAAGAATTGTTTTCACCCATAATAAACCAAAAAATAGCCCAAAACCAGCACTATTCTGTGGCTCGCCAAATTTGTAATGTGTTCTTTTCAGAATTCTAGCTAATACATGTTCCATAATAACCAGATCCTTCTGCTTTTGGACACTTCCAGTCAAAAGGAATTTTTATTCCAGCTGTGTGGAAAGATTTTTTTCCCTAATTGTGTTTCCCAATATGCACTCATCTTAGCTATACAGATGGAAAAAAAAATCATAATATACATGTGTGTGTGCACCCCCTCTTTTTCTTTAGAGAGGTGCAGGGAATGTAGCAAAATTGTTTCTTGTCACATTACTGAGAAAGATTAAAATTAGAACCAGAGTCATTTGAAAGCTCTGTTTATGTCAAAACTCCCAGCTTGTTCTTCTGCTATATATACAAGTTTGGAACATGCACACAGAATATATCTATTTGTCTCTTTTACATTCAATAACTGTTTGTGAAAAGCTTTGACATCTCAAAGAAGGCAATAAATAAAAATATATTCAGATACATGGCTCATCAGTATGGGTCCAAAGCTCACATTAAATCAAAGACTAAAGTAAAACTTCACATACTATTTTCCCCACTGGTGTATATACTGATTTCTGAGTGTTGCCCACATGTTATGTTTTAGAAGGGAACTGGGGTTTTGCTGCAATTGTAAGTAATAGATAGGTATTTGCTGTTCACATACTCTGTGAAATATGCAGCAATCTGCCATAGATTGTAAATAGTCTTCTTGCCTTTTTCTTGGCCTGTTGAGCTCTCATGATAATATGGATGCTTTTCACTTTATTGCAAAAAAAATCATAAGACAGGAAAGTTTCGGGTAAAAATAGAAAACATAGATAAAATTGAATCACTTCTAAAGAAAAAGAAGGAGCCTGACAAGACTACCTAGAGTTGATATTTGTATTGCCTAATGTTGGTCCTGTACAGCATGATTTAGTGTGCTGCATGCTTGAGACTATTTGGCAGTGCTTTGGTTCTTGAAGGATGACTGTAGTAATTCTGAAGTCAAGTACTATTTGATTTAAAAGGACTATCTATATGACAAGAAAAACCCCAGCTCTTTAGTATCTAAGCTTTTATCTTTAGCCAAAAACAAACCTTGAATTTTCTAATGTCATGATCAGAAGCTTGCTGCAAGTTAAGCAAATTGCCCAAGGGAAGATGTGATCGCAAAATGCAGCTCTCTGTAGTGGCTGTGGCAAAGAAGCAGTGTGTTAAAATATACTTTCATTCTTCATAGCTGAGAGTAACACAGAGTAGTCCAGTTTGCAAATAAATTTCTTTAGAGACTATCTGCATTGAGACCCACAGTTCTGTCCAGCGATGCTTGAACTAACTCTTTGCCTGAAAAGTTATGTCAGGATAGCTCTTTACTTGCACTAATTAGCTGTTCTGAGAAAAAAAGGCTTACAACTGCTTCTTGGGTCTCAAGCTATCATCTTTAGAGATGTGCTTGTAAACATATTAGGTTGATAACTGGATATTCTTGGTTATTGTTGACAAAGCTGTCATCCTAGTGATCAGAAAAGGTTATTCCATAACCAACCACAGCTGGAGGGGAAAAAAAATAAAAGAAAAAGAAAGAATATTGTTGACACATACCTTGCATATTAGCGATTGCCTATTAGGTATTGAAATATATATGTATTTTTATACATATATATTCTTCAAAATTTGAATCTTAAAGGCAAAATACAACAGTGGAAGCTATTAGCATGTTGACAGTACTATAAAATATACTAATCTATCTCATAAAATGTTGTACAAAAGTAGCAACAGTATATAGCACTGAGAGTATAGGAATATCCCAGAATGCTCAGCTGTGTTGCCCAAAGAGTAGTGCAATCCTCAGTCAGGCACTTTTCTGCCCATGGAGAACTCACCAGGTACGCCACTGGTTTACCATGAATTCTATATAAAATGTGTCAGCAGTTAAATTAAGAATTATTCACTCTAAGGCTGTCATGGAGATGGTGTAATGGAGATACCATGATATTTTTTGCAATGTTATGGAAATAAACACATGAGTCTGGCATATAAAAACAACTGAGCATTCTTGAAGGCACTAGCTTAACTGAAATACTTGTTACTGACATTCACTAATTTGGTCTAAAAGTAGTGTTTAGGCTAGATGCAGTAGAACATATCTTGTTTCACTTTAGCACACTCGCAAGTCTTTTTTATTTATCCTCCTTGCACCTCAGATACCTAATGTTAAAATATGAAAATAAGACTACTTACAACAGACAATAGTCACCGTTATATTTACTCAGCTTTTGATTAAAAAAACCCCAACAACAACAAAAATCCCACTCTAGTGCTTTCTATAGTACTATATTCCATGAGATTTCAAAGTAGAGCAAATTGATCTTGCTCTAACACAAATCTTGTTTGCCTTATGAGCTGAAACCTTCTGGTACAAAATCTCTGATGAGAAATAAATAATGTGGAACATGTAGGTGACATTTTACAAGGTCACTTTTCCAGCCCGTTACTATAATATAAAAGGTAATTCCTTCACTGTTGCCTATTCATTGGTGTTTGGCTATTTCAAATGTTCTCACATATGAAATTAAATCTCACTTGCCCTTTATTTGGAAAGAAAAATGGAAGGAAAAAGTATACCTGTATGCTAAAATTGTCAGAGATGATTCTCATATTACACACACTCAGATAAGGGAGGAGTAAATCCACAGTAGTCTATACAGTGATATTTCTATGAACAGTGTGTTGTCAGTGAAATAAAAACTGGAAATATATTTCCCACCAGTGTATAACAGATATTTATCAAAATTTATTTATTATTTAGGCAATAGCTACATCTTGAAAAGAAGATACGCATCTTAGCTTTTGATAATGTTTCGAATGAACAGGACATCAAAGAACACATCCTAACTGAAAAAGGAACATAGCTTTCTCTTCATAATCAATGACTCAGCCATTACAGTTCAGAAATTAGAAGTTAGTTAAATAAAAGCATTGTATAAAATAAGCATTTTTTTGACATCTCATCCACCCATTATTCGTTCTTAGGTGGTACCTAAGTCACAGAAGCTAAAGAAAGGGAATAAAGCAGTGTATGCAACATATATCCCCACCAAGGATATACTGTCCTGCAAGAGCCTCACTATATACTTCTATTTTCTGTGGAATACACTCCTTGAATAAGCAGGGTAGACAGTGGTCACTAGTTATTTCTCCTTAGTTTCATTCTGAAGACTTAGTTGTACTTGACAACTGCAAATACCTGGTTTGCTAATGATAATAAATGCACAGAAGCAGCACTAAACATAGTTGATGTGTGTATTTACAAACAGAAGAACGATATGACCTTGTTTTTAGCACCATCAATTAGAAGTTACATTTGGGAATGCATTTAATGGTCACTAATGCCGTCAAGTATATTATATATGTTGGTACCTTATGGATTTTGCTTTTGCCTCTACTTCCCATCTTTCACCTGTTGAGAAAGAGGCAAGTCTTCTGTTGAATTTGGAAGGCCATGGTTGGATCTGCCATCTACTTGAATGCCTTTGGTAATAAAGGTTTTCAGCTGTATTGGCAGAAACAGCCCCCAAATAACAGCAACATGCATGGATCAGTTTCAGTGAAGCCTACGTGTTCAAATCTTAGTTGGTAGACGGTGTACTGAAAAAATTAAAAGAAAACCCATTTTCTCTCACTGCTTTTCCATGGTGTCTCTCTGCTTTCTGCTTTCTTACATACTTTGGATAACAGGCTCATTGTATTTGCTTTTCTGACTTTCCTCTTTATTATTATTAGCTTTTAAATAAAACCATTAAATGAAGCTAGCATTTGCAAAAAGTATTAGACAGTTATATTTAACTACACAGTCTTCGTAACACATACATGAAGAATGCAAACTGAAGTGTGCCTAACCAGGTCTAGAAGGTATATGCCAAACTATGGTAAGAGTTTGAGGAAAGCACATGAAAATGCTAGTTTTGATTTCCCTTACATGTTTCTATGTACCAACATAAACCAAGTCTTTCTGGAGTTTTCCCAAGAAACACAAAACTTTTAGAGTTCTTCTGTTATAGCTAATATCTATATTTTTTTATCCCATACATTTAATGCTTAAGAGAACATAATGGGGAACTAGCAAATCTATTTTGCTTGTCTGGTTGATAAGTTTAACTATATAGTCATGCCCATGCATCAGCCTCATTAATACAGATGTGCAGTTTACTAGAAAAGGGAAGAGAAAGGGGAAGAATTTTCTTAGTCCAGAGATATTTCAGTGTCATGAAACATCCAGAAGTATAACGATTACACCTTGGCCATAATAATGTCAATGATAAAAATCCTACTCTTTCCCCTTATGCTCTAAAAAATATGGGAAAGCTGGCATGAAGATCAAGCTCTGGGATAACAACAGGTAAATATGACACCTGCCTAATTCAGCAAGATCAGGAAATCTCCATTTCAATCAAGAATAAAAGCAAGCTATTTTTGAATGCTTTTGAAAATTCTAGAACATGGTATAGGAAAGTTGGGGAATGCGTTAATAAGGATGTTCATTTCTCACTACCTAATTTCCTTGGGAAAAGTAGCAAATACCCAAGGTTTGTTCAAAATACAAATTATTTGAATCCAGAGATCTTAACAAGGCAATCTCTGTATCTTTATTCCCCCTAAAATTCACAGATTTGATTTTAAAACTCCTCAAACATATCCAGTTCAAGAGAATCAGTCTTTAAATTCAGACAGGAAAAATCTGCCCACTTCAGAATTTTACACATGTACAGCGATTTTCTGATGTGAACTTAAATTGTAATGGTATATTGGAGTTCAGTGTGCCATAAGATAAACTAGCAGGGAAGACGACTGGCCTGCCTGAAAAGGGAGCTTTTGCCGGGACTCAGAAAAAAAAGGAGAGTTTAGCACTTTTGGAAGAAGGGGCAGGCAACTCAAGAAGAGTACAGGGATCTTGTTAGGTCATGCAGAGAGAAAATTAGAAAGGCAAAAGCCCAACTAGAACTCAACTGTTGTAAGAGATAATAAAAAATGTTTTCACAAATATATTAACAACAAAAAAGAAAGCCAAGGAGAATCTATATCCTTTATTGGATGCAGCAGGTAACATTGCTACCAAAAATGAGGAAAAGGCTGAGATACTTGATGCCTTATTTCAGTTAGTCTTGAATAGTCAGACCAGTTATGCCAAGGGTATTCAGCCCCCTGAGCTGGCAGACAGGAACAGAGAGCAGAATAAACCCCATATAATCCAGAAGGAAGCAGTTAACAACCTGCTGCACTACCTGGACACTCACAAGTCTATGGAGCCAGATGGGATCCACCCAAGAGTACTGAGGGAGCTGGTGGAGAAGCTTGGCAAGCCACTCTCCATCATTTATCAGCAGTCCTAGTTAACAGGGGAGGTCCCAGATGACTGGAAGCTTGCCAATGTGAGGCCTATCTACAAGAAGGGCCAGAAGGAGGATCTGGGGAACTACAGGCCTGTCAGCCTGACCTCAGTACTGGGGAAGATTATGGAGAGGTTCATCTTGAGTGCATTCACCAGACATGTGCAGGATGAGCAGGGGATCAGGCCCAGACAGCATGGGTTCATGAAAGGCAGGTCCTGCTTGACTAACGTGATCTGCTTCTATGACCAGGTGACCTGCCTAGTGGGTGAAGGAAAGGCTGTGTATGTACTGTACTTGATTTTAGCAAAGCCTTTGACACTGTCTCCACAGCATTCTCCTAAAGAAGCTGGCAGCTCATGGCTTAGACAGGTGTACTCTTTGCTGGGTAAAAAAACGGCTGGGTAGCTGAGTCTGGAGAGTTGTGGTGAATGGAGTTAAATCCAATTGGCAGCTGGTTACAAGTGGTGTTCCCCGGGGCCAGTCTTGTTCAATATCTTTATCAATGGTCTAGATGAGGGTATTGAGTGCGCCCTTGGTAAGCCTGCAGATGACACCAAACTGGGTGGTAGCGTTGATCTGCTCGAGGGGAGGAGGGCTCTGCAGAGAGACCTGGACAGGCTGGATCGATGGGCCGAGGCCAACTGTGTGAGGTTCAACAAGGCCAAGTGTCGGGTCCTGCACTTGGGTCACAACAACCCCATGCAAGGCTACAAGCTTGGGGAAGAGTGGCTGGAAAGCTGACTGGTGGAAAAAGACCTGGGGGTACTGGTTGACAGCCGGCTGAATATGAGCCAGCAGTGTGCCCAGGTGGCCAAGAGGGCCAACAGCATCTGGTCTTGTATCAGGAATAGAGTGGCCAGCAGGAACAGGGAAGTGATCGTGCCCCTGTACTCTGGTACACTGGTGCATGGTGCACTGGTGAGGCCACACCTCGAATACTGTGTTCACTTTTGGGCCCCTCACTATGAGAAAGACACTGAGGTGCTGGAACATGTCCAGAGGAGAACAACAAAGGTGGTGAAGGGTATGGAGCGCAAGTCTTACGAGAAGCAGCCAAGGGAACTGGGACTGTTTAGTCTAGAGGAGAGGCAGCTGAGGGTAGCTCTCTACAACTACCTGAAAGGAGGTTGTAGTGAGGTGGGTGTCGGTCTCTTCTCCCAAGTAACTAGTGATAGGACAAGTGGAAATGGCCTCAAGTTGCTCCAGGGGAGGTTTAGATTGGATAATAGGAAAAATTTCTTTACTGGAAGAGTGGTCAAGCATTGGAACTGGTTGCCCAGAGAGGTGGTGGAGTCACCACCATTCCTGGAGGTGTTCAAAAAAAGTGTAGTTGTGGCAGTTTGGCACATGGTTTAGTAGTCATGATGGTGTTGGTTTGATGGTTGGACTTGATCTTAAGGGTCTTTTCCAACCTTCATGATTCTATAATTCTATTGATTCTTGGCCTAGCATATTTACTTCTAAACAGAAACAACGTAAAAAAATCCAACAAAAGAAACATTAGACAAACAGGGAGGAAAAGGGAAGAAAGAAACTGAAACAAAAAACGTGCTATATGCTGCTGTACTGGATTTGTGAGATTCCATCAGTGCTAAAGGAGAACAGAATTTGCATTTGTGATCAAAATATCAATACTGATACTCCTGAGGGTAACTGTCTTCCATTTTTATCTTCCAGCATTCTCACTGTTTTGTCTCTTTTATGCTAACAAGAAAAATGTAAAGCAAAATGCAAACAGATAAGACTCTGATTATGCACAGGAAACATATCAGGTACAAAAATGACAGCACCATATTTTTTACCAGTAACTAATCAGGAAAGAGCCTGTAAAAAGTAAAGGGTAAAAAAAGAAATAAAGAATACCTTGTGTAGTATTTGGGGGCAGGAATCTCCCCTCCCCCAACAATCAAACAGCTTTTGTTGTGATGAAATTTAGCTCATCTTACAGGTATAGCAGAATTGACAAGACAAGGGAGAGGGAAGCTTGTGCTTTAAATCAAAGCTTATTCCCCAGTGTGCAAAAGAGCCTGTATAGTCTATTAAAGTAATTTACAATAATTCTTCCTACTACAAAGTAAATCTGGACTACCACTAGCAAATGTCAGAGTTGCATTTACTATTCTTGTCATGAGACACACTGCTGAGTGGTGAAGAGATGTATATTAAGTATTGTTTTTTAATAAGTCATTAGAAAATTAATTTAGAGTCCTTTTTAAAGGTAATTTATAGTAACAAGAAATCAGTAATTCAAAGCCTAGAAAAAAGAACCTTGGTACAGATCCAGATCCAAGTGGACAGACAGATACAAATGAGTTTATAGTTAATTAGAATAAAGTTACAAAGAATATGGAACTATAGATGTAAAAGGAAATAATTTATATTTCTTCTTATTGGAATCCCCATCAAAGCCAATACCACAATTATAATATGTAGTTTGGTGCTTGTGGTAGATGATTTATTTATAATTCAGGATTAAATGATGAGGAAAGCACAGGAATTATACCATGTGATTCTCTCCTGCAGAGATTTTAAAACTAGTCACAGCAAAAGACAAAGAAATAGTCTAATTGAAGACTTAACATGATTAAATTTTAAGAGAAACTAGACAAAATAAATTATGTATTTTAACACACAAGGAAAGAGCAAATCCAGAAAGTACAAAGATTCCTACCTTCCATATTTTTGTTTTCTTCAATATCAAATATATTTTTTATAGATTTTCAGTCCTGTCTGGCAGCATGAAATCGCAGAATCTCTAACATGAGGATAATTCCCCTGAGGTAGATAGATGGAACAGTTCATTAACAAAGTTCACCTATTTTTTTACACGAGAAAGAAATCTGCTGTCCCTGTTTAGCTACTCTCTGCCATTGAGACCTTACTGCAGGTATTCAAAGCTTTGGACTTCTACATGAAACTTGTCCAGAGTATCCATAGTCCATGGATACTGCCAGGGGGTGACTTATTTCTCCTCATCCATCCATCTCCTCTTCCTAAGCCATTATGGACTGGTTTACTGAGTTCAAAGGATGACAAAGTATTTTGTACTTTCTTCAGAGACTGTGGAAGGCCCATTCCTCCTAGAGACTCCGGGTTTAGACCACAACCTGGTGTCTGCATGATGACTCATGGAGCCAAGGATACCAACCACAGACTAGCAAAGGCAAACAGCATTTGCTAAACTAGTTTGGTATTGCCCTTCACAGCATAAAATAGGAAATGTCAAAGCATTTAAGAAAGGGTAAAAAAAAAAACCAAAAAACCAACCCCAAAGCTTCTAATATGTCAAGTCTTTAACAGAATTATTTGAAGAATAAAGGAAAAGACAGTTTAAAATGTATGGTGTTTGATAGAAATAATACAACTGAAAGATTCTTCATTTCTTCAGAACATTTAAAGAAAATACTTCTAGTTGGCAGGTTCAATTAGACTTTGATAATATTAAGGCTGAAAGCATCAGATTCCATTAAATTCAGTGCAGATAGTTGTGTTCTCCAAGAACTTACATAAAGGTTTGTGAAATGTAGTCCTATGGCATTGCTGCCATCTCTTTTCTTTGTTTTCCTGTGACTGATTTGGGTTTCTTTTCTTTTATTTTCTAAGGATCAGAGAGCAGGTCTTTAGAGATGTCCCTTGTCTCTGTGACTTATGTACATCATAACTATGTACAGGTGTAACTTGAAACAATCTGGAAATTTAAAATGTATCTGTAAAACAATAATGTGCTAATAATAACAGGTTTTTTTATTCACAAACTTATGTGATTGCACAGAAGCAGAAAGCAAACAGAATTGCTTCCTAATGAAAAAAAATTTACTTTGATTCTTATTTTTTGCTTGTAGTTGATTTTCATCTTCCTTCTCCTCTCATTTTCTCTTTCATAACAAAATAATAAAAGTAAATCCTACACTCATCTATATGCCCCAGTCAGGTGCTTTGACAGTGAACCTGTTTCAAAAGGCCATTTGAATACATTTGTCTTTGAAATATAGTTGATTGTTGATCCAAATACATACAAATAGTTCTTTGTAAAGTACCAGTACCATGGCTAATACTTCCTTCAGTGACTTTCTTCTGCATTGCTCACTATTTCTGCTTCTATAAAAGCAAGAGCATAAAGACTAATGAGACATTGACACTTGAGTAATAGAGCCTGGTGGGACAAATTCAGCACTAGCTCAAGCCCTTTTGGTTCCTCCTGCTCTTTCTGCTTAAAGCAGCCTGATACCATCCTTGGAGCAGCCACAGAACTTTTCTGCTTTTGAACTGAGAAGATTCACATTCTTTTTCTCAGCTGAGGTTTCCAGAATTCAGATTTCCATTTATTAGACAGAGTCATGTTATCCTTCCTATGTTCCTATAATTTAATATGAAAAAACCCAAACCCTGTAATTAATTAATGATTTAAAACCGTCCACTTGATTCAAAATAATGGACTTGTAAGTCTGCAGATCTGTACACAGAGATTCGGAACACATACTGGTGTAAGGAGGAATCAGATCATACAAACTTTTTGTAGCATGAAGGAAGAGGTGTACTTTTAAAAATATGATGAAACCCACTTTTTTTTTTTTATTAAGAGAAGGAAGCCTTTATGAAGAAAATCAGCATAATTTTGTGACATGGTTTATTTATGGTTTTTCCTATGCAGAAATATGATGTTATTGAAAGTGAAAGCTTCAAATTTTTAAGGCATAATAAAGCATTAAATAACTTGCTCATTTCAGGAGATTAGTTAAATATCTCTCTCTCATACTCTCGTTTCTTCTCTTTTCTCTTTTCTTTTCTTTTCTTTTCCTTTCTTCTCCTTTCTCCTCTTTTCTTCTCTTTTCTCTTCTTATTTTATTTTCCTTTATTTTATTTTCTCTGTCCATTATTATTAGGAAAGTTTTAACCAGCTACCCTTGATTTTTTCCCTGTTGCTTCACCTACTTAATATAGGCCAGAGTGATGTGGATGTCCAAAAATCACAGCAAATTGATGGAGAAATGCTACTAGGATTTCAGCAATGGAATAAAAGTCCTGAATTCATTCTGCCTTAAATGATCTTTGCTTACATAATGTTCCAAAACATTTATATTTTGATAGGATATATTATCTTAAAATTACCATAAAAGGTACAATCCATATAGAAACCTAGATGTTTATTTTAAATGCTGAATGAGACATAAGAAGCTCATGATTATGATCTGTGAGATCAGTTCCAAGGATCTCTTTGGAGAATGCATGGATTTTTTGCAAGGAACCAGTTACTCAGTATAAATAATTGAAAAAAAAAAATGTCATCATTGAAGTATTTTAGTTTCCTTCTTCTGTTGTTCTAGGTCTCTGTCCTAGTTAGATTAATCCAGGTATTCACAGAGTACGGCCATCAGTTGTGCCATATCAGAGTTCTTTGCAAACCTCCCTTAATTGCTTTTGTAAATGTCACACCTCTCTGCAGAGTATCTTATTACCTAAAGCAAGTGTTGTATTTTGATCAGTCATCCCTTACTGCAAATTTCAATGAGCTTATGGTTGTTGGACATAAATGTGAAAATATTTTTGTCCTGATTTCTTGCTGAGTGTTGTCGAGAATTGTGGGAATACGTCCTTTGTTCATTTAACCAACTGGGAGGCTGGTGATTGCTTACAGAAGTATTTCAATATCATCATTGTGTTTTGACCCTCTGAAAGGTAACTAATCCATTAAAAGCCTGTAAAATAGCAATTAAGACACAGTAGCATCTGTAAAGTGCTCTCTCTCTTCCTTACCCCTGGCATTTCAGTTCAAGAAGGACACAACACCTTTTCAGTTTCAGTTCATGCAGCAGTATCTGGGAGATATTTATCCATTTGGAATGTCTGTTATACAAAAAGTCATCTTTTTGGTCAACAAACGACAATTATTCATAAACCAAGACAATTTCTCTATCTTGATTATTTTTGTGCTTTTGGTGGGTTCTTTGTTTACCTGCTTCTTCACTTATTCAAGATAGTAGTGAATTAATTTCATACTGTCTAGAGAAATACAGCTGTGAGATTGTGTTCTCAATCAAATAATTAAGACTCTATTTGTGTAGCACCTACGGCAAAACTCACAGAAGTTCACTGCTTCTGTCCTGTGCCTGTAGGTAGTATCTATGGCAGTCATCTGCTTCTTTTAGGCACTGATGGAAGGGGGAAGGGAACTGTCACAAGAAGAGGGGCTTGAATGATCCTTTGTGTATTTTGATATTTAGACAGTGAGAAATGTCATCGTTCAGTGAAGTGTCACTGCTCATTGAAGATTCACTGTTCATTCAGTTCATTTGTGTTCTCCTCTAGTTTCAGCAGTGTTCCATTTCAAGGCAAACTAGATCTTGAAATGGTTTCATTCCTCCCCTCCCCAAGCAAGCTTTATATAAAATATAATTTCTTCTAAGCATAGATGATATATATTTCACTAGTCTCTCTGAGCAATGTAAGATACTCTAGTGTAGAACAAAGGTAATTTTTTGGTATTTCATCAGATTCAACATTTGTAATCTCTCAGTTCCTATAAGCACATGGGGTCAATAATCACACACTAATATTGAAACACTTAATCACTAAGTTGCTTATGATGCTTGTCAGCATCAGTGAAATTACAGTTAAAATAGGAACCTTGGGCTAATGAATTCACTTTGACAGAAGCAATGAGGATGACTGATATTATCAGAAATTCTGTTTGTTACCTAGAATTGCCACTTGAAAATATGGTAGGAACTAGAATTTGGAGGATGAAAAAATTAAATACCATCCTAAAAAACGTTAGGGGAAGCTTGGAAGTTTCTATAGATTCAAAAACTGAAAACATTTTCCTCAGTCCATTGTAAAGACTGTTTCAAAATGGTTTATTTTCATGCTGTTGTGGTTTAACCCCAGCTGGCAAATAAGCCCCACATGGCCGCTCATTCACTCCCCCCATAGTGGGATGGGGGAGAGAATCAGAAGGGTAAAAGTGAGAAAGCTCGTGGGTTGCGATAAAGGCAGATGAATAGGTAAAGCAAAAGCTGTACGTGCACGCAAAGCAAAGCAAGGAATTCATTAATTGCTTCCCACGGGCAGGCAGGTGCTTAGCCATCTCCAGGAAAGCAGGGCTCCATCACGTGTAAGGGTCACTTGGGAAAACAAATGCCATTACCTGAACATCCCCCCCTTCCTTTTTCTTCCCCCAGCTTATATACTGAGCATGACGTCATACGGTCTGGAACAGCCCTTTGGCCAGCTGGGGTCAGCTGTCCTGCCTCTGCCCCCTCCCAGCTTCTTGTGCCCCTGGTAGAGCAGGGGAAGCTGAAAAGTCCTTGACTGGTATAAGCACTGCCCAGCAATAACTAAACCATCAGTGAGTTATCAACGTTCTACTAATACTGAATCAAAAACACAGCACTATGGCAGCTACTAGGAAGAAGATTACCTCTATCCCAGCCAAAACCAGGACACATGTTTACTTTTTTGATATTACCTACACTTAAAAATGAAAAGTTATTAATTTTCCTGAAAATGTTTAAATGAGAACTTTCAAACATTTCAAGATGTTTTTGTAGGAACTATTTCAAAAGGAAAAATTCACCAAACCCAACTCATGGATACATATTATTTTTGTTCGAGTGAGCCTGAAGATTTTAATTGGTGGTTTTACTTCATTTTTGTCATATCATACTTTACTAAAAAAACATATTTTAAAATGTTAGCTGTACTTTCTTCTGTTTTAATACCCTGAAGAACTGATGCTTGAACTTAAGGTATGATATATAATTCTGAAAAGAAACTTATATTACATTATATTAGATTAGATTATGGAAGATTGATATTAAGGTTTTCTGAAAGTAACTTCAGTTTCTTAACTTCTCCATGTAACGTTTTTACATGTTTCTTCCAGGAAATTTGATGATACATCATTTGTACCATTGCTACATTTCCAGTAGTAGAGTTTGTAAATTTTCGTATATATCTTGTTTTATATGCTTTTTAACGGTAGTTTGAAATGCAAATATTCCATTATATAGATATGAAAGTTTAGTATAGGCATCTTTCTTTTTTTAACTTCACTATTTACTTATTTTGGGTTTTACTGCAGGTTATGTTCCTGTTCAATTATTATTTTTTCCTGACTGCCTCATGGCTTATACAGGTATCACATTTTATTGGAGTGGCTTTCAGACTATTGGTGTGAAAGACTTATGGGATTTGCTCATAAATGCCTGTCCTTTCCAGAGTCTCTTGCACTTTCTTCTTTATTGCAATTCTGTCTGTGCCTCCAAACCATATGTTCTGAATCTCTTCTTCAAATGCTTTTTTTTGAAGGCACATCTCATTACTCTTTTCATTTATTCCTCTTTTCCATTTTCTCTGGAAACTCACTTCACTGACAAATTATCACAGACCTGAAAGGGAAACAAATTAGTACTTGTTTAATATTTTAAGAAGGCCTGTAGTGATATCCAGGGGAAAAACAGCAGCTCCCCTCAGCAGTTTTATTCATGTCCTTTAATAAATGGTTTCAGTTCAAGTGTAATTTTTATGTATCTTGAAGAACCTTTTAATATCAATTACACAACTCTTGACCAGTTCCTTTTCTTCACCTTAGTATAAAATTCAGTGAAATGTTTGAGGATGCTCTTCAGTGTTAGCAATATTTTATGATGGATAATAGCTTTATATCTCAGGTTTGGATGTTCTATTTAAAGATAAGTGAAATCTGAGTAGCAAAAGACTGATGAAATGCTAACTTTATACTCTGTAACAGCAATATTCTACCCACAGCACACATAGCTCAGTTTATGGCACAAGAGCAGAAATGTCTTTGGTTCATAAATTACTAGTGCCGGTTTTGTCGCACCTTTTGTACCATATGGGCTACTGGCTCAATACCATCACCAGGAGTCAGTGAGTTTTCTTTTATGAACATATTTTTCTGAAAATACAATTAAGACCAGAATTCTCCTAATGTTTGGAGCTATGATTGAAGGTAGGTCAGAGGCAATGAAGAGGAGGGACAAAGAGTAGAACTATTGCAACGCTTTGGCTAGTGAGAAGCATCTGAGCGTACTTCAGACCCTTATGTATCTAAAAGTCCTTCAGGTACATCCATCCCCTCAGCAAAGACTTCCTGTCAGCTTCGCCTGACAGGAACCTCAGTCGCAGACTTTGCTGCATACTGATTACAAGGAACATAAACACATATAGTACTGTAACTGCATAAGGATACAATTGGTCCCCAAAATGCAAAAGCAGGGAAAGAGGCTTGCCATGCAGCATTTCTGTAAGGCACCTTGCTAGCAGAAAGAAGCAGTGTGAGAAAGAAAATGAAATTACGCAGTAAGCAGGGATCACTTACTCACACTGAGCTGAGGTACAAGTAAGTATGGCTTTTTGTATGATAACTTACATAAGTAAAAGTAAATTTATATTCACATCGATTTCAATAGTGATATATATGGAACAGCCTAACACAAAAATAAGTCCCCCAAAAACCCAACTCCAAACAAATCAAGCATGAATTTAGCACTATGTAAGATTCATAGCTTATAGATGAAAAACACAGCATATAAACTAAAAATGTATACTGCTTTAACTCCTTTAAAGTCTGAGAGTTTCAGCAATAGATAATGTGACATAAAATCTCATGCCACTTATTTAGTCTTTTTTCCATGTTTTCCATTATAGTATATCTTAAAATATATTCAATATTTTTATTCAGTCACATAAAATGGGCACATACTTTGATATACTAGGGGAACCTTGTTCTCATGCATATTTTCTATTCTTTCTTTTTTCATACAGTTATCATTTATTTTTCTAAACTGACAGCAGAGCCAGAGCAGTTTTTGATTTATGAATTGAAATAAATTCTTGAAACTAAACTTATTTAAAACTCCATTTTTTATTAAAAAAAAAACCAACCCTGAAAATGTAGATTTGGCATTACAAAGGAACATGAACTTTCAAAAATTGATGTCGAGTCATACATACTTCCTTTTTTATTTTCCTTTTTTTGTTTTTTTTTAATAGTAGCTTTATAGTTCTACATTCAAGAAATCTAACAAAGGCTTAGATGGATGTGAAGTAATTTTATGACAAAAGTATCATAAGATTAGACACTAGTAATTGTGATGTCTAACTACTGTATATTAACAGGCAAAGGGATCAAAGGGATCAAAGTGAAATAGCTGCTTTAAGGCACTTTCACTATAAACTCAATCCCAACTTCTCTTCCCTCTTACCCTTCACACCTGGGCAAATGTCTTGTGATTGCATCAGTACCTCTGCAGAGACACACACAGGTACAGGCACAGGCATATACAAATGCACACACACTCACATGCATATTTTCCTGCATCTCATGGTTCTAAAAATAAACTAGAGAATGTGAACTTAACACCATGGTAATGATGAGTTTGTTTACAGTCAGCGTGAAACATCAGTTCCAAATATGAATTATTCCATTCATCTAAACGAGGTACTAACATCCAGAAGGACTGATCCCTGATTAAATTGTAGCTACCCTTGGATAATTTTGTGCAACTCCGGGGTCTGTCTCAAGTATTCTTCTCTAAATAGACAGAATAATAAAAAAAAAACTTATTTGAATTATGTATTTTTTAAAATATAAAATGTTTGTGTTGGACACATTTTGGAACAGTACTGTGGGGTAGGGATTTTTACTGTAGCACTAGAAGTTTACATGTATACCAATGACATTTCCATTACATTAATTTTCAACAGTCCCTGTCAGAACTGCTTTTCTCTCTTCCCAATTTCTGACATAGAAAGTGATCTGGATGGAATCCAGCTAGTTTAGACTTAATCTGCACAAAATGATATGATGAAGACTGGCAGATGGAGGAACACAAAAACAAGAAACAAGTCACTGAGTTTTCACTTACACCTATTCTAAAGACACATACATTGCAGCTATTCAGATGAGTACAAGAAGAGAAGCAGACTTAACTGTTCTGACTGCTGATTAATCTGTTAGGAATCTTAAACTATGTCTACATTAGCAAATAGCATGGATCAGTAAATCTGTAGAGGGAAAATGCTGATGTAAAATACCTGATTCATGTGCTATGTATATTTCAAGGCTTGTTGGTTTAACTATATACATATTTTTTTTAATGCTTTGGACTACCCTGAGTCTGGTTCCATGGACTAAATGCCCGTTTGAGGAAGGAGTGAATTTGGTAGAGTCCTGGAGTTCATTTTCCAGCTTAGTATCGCCCTGAAGGAATCCTGTTCATATACCATGAAACTATGCTGTGATGCAAACCATGCACAGCAAATGCAAAGACAGGATATTCACTTGACTAGATCTCTCCCAAACTGAAATATTAGAAATGTAGACACTAAAATGTTCTGATTAGACATAACAAAGGGAATCTTGTTATTTCCTATTTACATTAGCTCTACTCAGATGGCTGGTTCATGCCATGTAAATATGCACCTTCCTATACTCCGTGTCTCACAATTAAATTGTCTAGGTTTTCTTTCCATGTCAAAGTGACAGTGCTGTAAGGAACTTCTCCTAAAAACTAGTTTATAATCAAAGTTTGACTAGAAACTGTTAGGGTTTTTTTCCCCATTCCTTCTCAATATACTTATAATGGTACTTGTTTATAAGATGGATTTGCTTAGTGACAGGAATTTCCAGATCCTATTTAAAGGAAAAATTTTGGAACAGTTTTCATGAGGGGTCCAATTAACTCTAGCTAAAGTACTCAAAGAAACACTTAAATCTTGAAGACTCTCCTTAGAGGGAGTATTTTTTTCCTTTGAATTGATCCAGCTCTATGTTAAAATTAACTATATATATTACTATCAGTAAGAGCCTTAACCTTCATATTATTTGTTTACTCTTTATTTCATGCAATTGCATGACGTTCATGACAACTCCCAACTTCATAGGAAGAAACATAGTCTTCAGCTTGCCTACAAAAATGTGATTCATTAATATTACTAGTAATTTAAATCTTATTAATCTAAAAAAACTGAAAAAAGATGATGACTTAAATCTGAATTGAGGATAAAATAAGCTGAATTATCTTCCCTAGTTCTCAGAAGAAGAGTTTCTTAGAATTTGTAAGACTCCTGGACAGCATTTCAGAACATACAGTGCTTGATAATTATTATAACTATTAAGACAAGCTGAACTAATATTCTAATTCATATTTCCTTAGAAAAACATTATTCAAGGGTAAAAAGTACTGATCTTGCTAATTAGATCACTTGTTTTACAAGGTGTTGCTGAACATTGGGTACACACATTTGCGATATTTTTAAAGATACAGTTGTAACACAAGTGATCTCATTAATTGTATCAGAGCCATATTAATCCACAATGAAACTGTGCAACCATTAATACATGATCCAGAGATGCATCAAAAAGTGCCTCCTAACTTTAGAAGCTATATTCCCAAAGAACAAGAAGTGTGGAGAGGAGGATGGTGGTTACTGAGAAATAGGAATAACTGAAGGCAACAAAATAAGTGTTTTTCTTAAAAATAGGCATTGTGATAATGCATAACACTTCCAAAAATGCCTAGCTGCAGAAGAGATCAACATCTCCATCATTGGTGAAGTTTGCTGATGGAAAAAAAGTAAGAACCTGACAGATATTTGTTTTAGCACCTCTGATACCTTCCTGTTTACTGGCAGTTTTACTTTTAAATTAAGATACCAGTATCATGCTATTTCTATGTGGTCTCATTTATATCATTCTATCATGGGGCTGAAATTAGAAAGATGTACCTGGCATTGAGTTTTATCTTTGATCATTCTTGTAAATTCTGCAATCCAAACTCTCTCTTGCTGTTACAGTAGCTAGCTCACTTTCCTCATATCTTCTCAATCACAATAAAGAAAAGTTAAATAATTCCAAAGGACAAGACAAAAATACAACGGCTCATGAAACCTGAGTTTTGTCCCAGCAGAACAGATGCATTATTTTTGCAAGGAGTTGAAGAGACATAGCAAGAACAATCCCAGGGCACAATGTCCCACTAGGAAAGGAGAGTCTTCTTGGGATATGTTTTAAAAGAGGTTCCCTACATACCTAGATCACTAACTGAAAATATTATTTTCTCCAGGATTCATTACCTTCCCTAAGACAAACTTCACAACATATATTCAGAAAAGATTTTTTCTTTTGATGAAAATTTAACTCGAAATAAATACTGCAAGTTAAAATTCAGGATATAAACCACCCATCTATACATGCTTATATTTGCACAAGTTATTAACATATTTTATGCCAATAGTGAATGACTCTAGATCATTATGGAGGCAGCTTCTTATTAGAACTCTCACCTTTAAATCTGAATGAACACCTTGCCTGATTGTACATGAGTTATGGTGGATTGTAATTCTTCTCTTCCTAATTAAACTGATTTTCTAATTTCATTTGATATGCAAAGGTTTTCATCATCCTCTGCAGTCCCCTGGTTTAATACTTATCTCCTAACATAGAAAAAGAAGCAACAGAAGACATGAGGGGTTAAAAAGACTGTAGCATAGAGTGAGAATGCTGTTATTTAAAGCATCTCTATTGTAATAATTATATAAAAATATCAGTCTCTGAATAGCATCATTTCATAATGCAAAAATATTTTAAACTGCTGCAACTCTTAGTTTACAAAGACCAAGACTGACATAACTTTACTGAACATTAAACCAACAAACAAACAAGAACAACCCCATCCCCAACACTCACTGTTTATGAAAGATTGTTTCTGTTCTTTCTCAACAGAAATAAAGAGTACTTGTTGTTCTTTACCTAAAAGACATTAGGCACAATGTCTCATTTTTACCAGGTGTCTTACTGAGCCTTGTTTGTTATTGGTTACAACATCCCAGTATGTTAGTCACATACAAGTGTCTTATAAAATATACCACTTGTATTAGTGTCCAGGAAACTATTGCGTCTGAGCATGGGGAAAATAGGAATAAAAAGACATTGCAGCTGGAAAGTGCACTGTAACTGGAAAGCAACACTGCAGGCTACATAAGTTATCATTAAGTTTATCATGGGTAATGACAGCAAGAAAGTCAAAACAACACAGGATTCAAAACTGAGTATGGACTTTTCAGGAGTAGCTTACAGTTTCCAAAAGGGCTTCTGCCAGGTTTTGAGATACCTACTTCAGGCATGTCTATGTATGCTGTAATCAAAGCTGACATATCAAAATAGATATGTCTTCAATGTGCAAAGTTAGGAAATTATCATCTCTAGATTATCTCATGCAACCGTTATTGAACATAAATGTTTAAACAAAGATCAATGAAACAACTACTCTTATAAAACACTTTTTGTAGCTAGACTTGCAAAAATATAATGACTTGAGGATCCCTCTGATGCAGAAAAGAATTTCTGTACTCCCAGGAAAACACTGGAAGCCTCTTTAGAGTGAAATAAAAGCAAAGTTGCAAAGTGAAACACATGGTGCTGAGGACCTGACATCTACATTATATGAGTCTTGCAGAGTTTTAGTACGCATCTGATCTTATGGACTGAATGCCCATGAGTGGGTATTAAGTATTAAATGCACCTTTGCACCTTCTAGTTTAGTTTAATCTCGAAGCAAACAAATTCACAAGCTCTAAGACTGTTCTGTGAAAGTAACAGCATGTGGGAATGAGTGAGCAATTTGTTTCAGAAAATCAGTTCTGATGCGAACTAAAATACACCCAACAATTGCTCTGAATTTTTGTTTGTAAGAAAAAAACAAATTACTCCCAAAGCAAAAAAAAAAAAAAAAAAAAAAAAAAAAAATAGGGGATGCAACAAGATAATTTCAAGGATTTGTACACAGGAATTGGCTCTTTTCTAAAAAGCGTAAGGAAATGTGATCAATCAACAAACCCCTGCAATGGAAAATGGCTCAGAGGAGACAGGCAAGAGCAATGTGCTTGACAGATCAGGGAAGAATACAGGGAGTGACTGACTGTTGCAAATAATATCAATATCAAGAGGACCAATGGGTGGCCTTTATTTTGGATAAATGACTGTATCAGTGGATCAACTATTTGTGTCAGTTGAGTGTGTCAACCGGTTGTGTAAGTGGCTGTCCCAGAGTTAATTAACAGAGGGTACGGTATTCCTGAGTTGGCCAGACCAGCATGGTGAAAATGTAAAGGTGAACATAGGGTAAAAAAATTGAACAACAAGCAACATGAATTTTGAAGACAGCAATGTACTTGAGCTGGCTTTAACCGATTATTCCTTCCTAGTGATTGGGGATGCCCAGTGTCATGATGGTGAGCAGGTAGAGACACTGGTAAAGGGAATGATATTTGTGTTGTGATTCAACTGTATGTTCCAATTGCGATTTCATGCTTGTACTGTGACTTCAGTACATTGCTTGTATCACTCTGTTAAATCAAAATCCTGTGTAATGGTAAGTAGATTTGGTATTATAGGCTAAACCCTCTTCATGCAGAGGAGGATTTCTCTGAAAGAACCTGAACAGAGAGTACTGGACTCTGACAGAAGTACATAAAGCTTACAAGGTGTTGTTTCTTTTCCTCAGCTTGGTAGGAATTTGGATTCTATCAGGGTATCTTCAATAAGCCTAAGGCAGAGATAGCAATTTCTATTCTGGTTTGAACCTGTTATGAATGTCTCTTGTAGCATTACCCTCAATTTGATCATTTGCATATCTAAAATAATTGCAGCTTGGATTTAAATTTAAAAGGTACTTTTAAAGAGTACAATTATACACACATATTGCTGCTCTACTATATTATCATCATCAATGAAAGGGTTCATTTACATCAACAGCATGAAAGTCAACCAGGCACTCATAGGAACAGTATAATGAATAAAAAGAAAACCACCTCAGCTGCTAATAGGAGTAAGGTTCTGTAGCAAGAATAGCCTCACTAAATCAAATACGGTTTCATTTTACTCATCCAAATGTCATCTGGATTAAAATCTTCAGTGGTTACAGGGGATAATGTCTAAAATATTAGCTTGTGAATTCTATCAAGGTTTTTTCCAGAATGCATTTGACTTTTAAAGATTTAAAATCAAAGGAGTAAAGTAATTAATTACATTATTCTGCTTCTACTCTGATTAGTTACATATAGACAAACTCACTGCGTATTTTCTGTTAAAAACTCTTGAAAATGGCTGACAGCAAACTTACTGTGGAAATGTTCCTATCAGCTATTTTTTGGCATCATATTCACCTTCTGACAGAATTATATATGATATATAGAAGATTTTATAAATTGCCATACTGTGTCAGGACAACAGGCCATCTATTCCATTTTTCCTTAGCCAGAGTAGGGCAGTAGGGAAAGAACATGGGAACATGGCAAGTACAGAATTGTCCTCGCACTGGTATATTTTTCACAGCTACAGGTCATCAGGGATTTCAGAACTAGAGACTGCATTTGGAATGCTGAATTTAACAGGCACCGATAACTTATCTATTTTGAAGCAATTTACACCTACAATTACAGGTTGTTTGGAAAAATACTTATTTCTTTTTTAAGCTTGCTAACTGATAATTTCACTGAGTGGACTTCTTGTGATTAAACATTATTTATCATCTTAATACCATTAATCTCTGTGTAGGCCTTATTCTATTGCCCCCTCATCTATTACTTTTTCAGGCTAATTAATTCTATTCCATTAGTCCCTCCTGATTCCACCCAGAAATATTTTTGTTTCCTTTCCCTGTTGTGTGCTGCTGTATCTGTTCTGTATGTTAGTGTCCCAAGCCATTTTCTGTGGTGCATGGTGGATCCATGGTTCTAACTAAGAGAAGTGCATGGCAGAGCAATAGGCTAATGAACCATTTTAAGGACTTGCCCTGACCAAATCTTCAGCTATTGAGTGTTAAGGTCACAATGTGGGAGATAGAACATAAAGACCATTTATAAGAGTAAAATTTATATATCACAGAATCATAGAATGTTTTGGGTTGGAAAGGAGCCCTACAGGTCATCTAGTCCAGCCCCCCTGCAGTGAGCAGGGACACCGCTAACTAGATCAGGTTGCTCCAACAATATCAAAAAGCAGAAAAACAAAACAAGACATTCACCACAGAAGACACTAAAGAAATGTAATGAACACAGGAAGGTAAGTCTTAAAAACTCTCTATCACTGACAGACAAGCTGTCTGTTACCACAAAAAAAAGTCCTTCCACAATCTATGGAACCACCAGCATATGTTCGATGAGAAGTACATACAGAGTTTAAGATCTATGGATTTGTACTGTGGATGTTTGTATTTCATAGGTGTCCACTTTCTTTATAACTTTATTAGAAAATCTTTTCTAGTGCTCATTATTGCTATTTTATCGTTGTTTTACTTTTCAAATAATTCAATATCTGTTGTATAAAAAAACTTTTCTAAGGCTTCTTCTTTTTTTTTTCTCATACCAGTTATACATGCCCATGGAAGTTAGGTACATCTTCCACATAGTTTCCCACAGAAACTGGGGGGTTTTTTTCCCAAGTTTATTTGTCACATTCATCCAAACCCTTTGTATTAATAATTTGTCTTCTCATGATACATCATATAATTTTCAATCATGTAATTCATATGAACTATGTTGATTTTTGACTGTATGGCAGTAATAATAATAACAATAATAAACCCCAAAGTTTTTACCTTTCAGAGTGTCTTCGGGTCTTGTTTTTCTACAGATCAACATTTTCATCTTTTATACATTAATCAAGATTCCATACTCTTTTCCTAGCCCATAAAACCTATCACCCAAACCTGCTAGAGCTTCTTGAGAGACAAACTAACTGGAATATCCACAGTTCTTCATTAACCTGAGTTTTATTTTATGGTTATCTTTAAAATATTTCCATTTTGTACTCATTGCCATCTCCAACAGAGAATTTTAGAAGAAAAGGTAACAGTGTATATATTCACACTGCATCTTTGCTGACTAAAGATATCTCTCATGTCACTTGTGTTTTTGCAGGCAAATATGTTTGTGCTATAGCCAGTAACCAGATGTGGTGGAAAGCTCATCTGGAACACCACTCAGGCATAACTTGTCATACCCCATGGCATAAAATGCTTTAAAGACGACAATCAAGCATGTTCTAATACCTCTCATTAAATTATTGAGACTTTCATGGGGGGTTTTTTATCCCTCCTTTTCCTGAATCTGGCCACTTACTTGGTAACTCTTGTCCCATTTTCCTTTAGATTCTAAAGTGACTTCAGCTTGACCTTCCTTACATGTAATACCAAAGAAATTGTTCAATAGTTTGTAAACTACTGCCAGGCAACAGCTCTTGATGTTAGTGCATAGTCCGGTCCCCTAAACAACTGAACACATTATATACAGGAAGTCCCATTTAAAAAGGTACCATGAGTTATTAACATATCTGTTGTCTTCTTGTGCTCTTTTTTTCCCCTGAGATTTTTAATTAAAAGGGCAATTTTAAATTTTAATGCTGGTGGTTCTGTTCTCCTGACTAATCAATAACATATAATAGTTCATTATAATTATATAGAACCTTATAAGACTCTTTCTAGCTATCCATTATTTCCTTCATATGGCTTGCACCCCACCTGTTTTTATTTAGTAACATCAATTTGCAGTTTAAAGTCTATCAAAAAAGAACTTGAAACTTTGCACATATTTGCCTGTTATATTCCTTTTCTTCTCTTATGATCTCTGACGTACACAGTAGATGTGCTATTTTTGACCTTGTCGATGTAACTTTAGGATTCTTCTAGCTTTGATTTATATCTGGGTTTTGTTTTCTTCCATCATCAGCCGTTTTCAACATTTTTACTGTTGATTCAGTTTTCTTACTCTTCTTCTGTAACATTTACAGTCACCTCCATAAGGTTGCCTTAGCAACCTCAAAAATGTTTATTGCTTGGTCCTCATTCCATATTGGCGGTGTTTTAAACCTGTTGTTTTTCCCCATGTGCATTAATTTACATGCAATAACATTGAATTTCATTTGCCATTTTGCTATTCAGGCACACAGTAACAGAAGATCTTTCTGCAGCTCTTCAATTATCAGTATGTTTTGATTATTGGGAGTATTTGTTGATACTGGGAGCACTAACAAACTTTTCTTTAATATGCTCTCCTTTTTCCTGATCATTTATTAATATATTGCATAATACTGGTCCTAGCACAGACCTCCTTGTTCTGTCTACACTACCATGTAGGACAGACAGGATCTGTAGAGCAAAATGGTTCACACTGAATGTGTGATACTAATGCTATATATTTCAGGTGGTTTTGTATTTGGGATTAGCTCTAGTCTAGTCTGAATGCTCTTGTGGCTGGAGTACGTTAGATGTACCCCTGGTTTTGTCCAAAATAAATAGTTGTATGGACTCCAAGACCACTCTGTGACACAAACCAAAGCACTTTAAGTGCAGATTATCCTGAGATTTGTTTAAAAAGTGCAATCTTCCTCTGCACAAAAAATGCACTATTTGGGATGCTCCACCATGGGGAGTGATAGTTTAATGTTAACAATATCCTTATCTTTTTAACCAGTTTGCAATATACGAAGCAATTTCCTTTTTTATCCCATGAACAAGTTAGCTTCTTTATGATCCTTTGGTGAAGGACACTATCAGTATCTTCTTGAAAATTCAGATGTATTGTATCAGTGAGGTCCTCCTGCCCTAGAGCAGACTGAATCCTTTAAACAACTCTAGTGGATTTGAAGTATATTTTCCATCTTCATATTCTTCCTTGTTTTCTGATATTCATCCAAAAATTAGTAAATACTTTCACTATACTTTTGCTTCTTAATATCTGATATTCATCTTCAGCCATTCAAATGGAAGTTGGTGTTTTATCTGACTCCTTTAGTTCCTTTAGTACCAAAGCCAAAATAAGCAATAGGTTAAACATGTTAATTAATAGCTCTATGATGTCATGTTTAAGTTGCCCTAGAATTCAGGGATGAATCTATGTTATTTGCCTCTCAGAAGGCAAGAAACTGTTCTTACCATAATATTTCTTCTTATAACATAGATTCAAAAAAATAGGATAGGCATAGGTATATGTGCTTCTATTAATGTCACTTAGTGTTTGGACAGTTAGTGGCTACTGAAGACTGCAGTTCAGATGACTGAACCCATTACTATGAATGGTATCTTCTTTCCAGCTGAATTCCTGAACAGAGTGGAATGGAAAGTGTAATATTGTTTGAGTTTGGGTGGGGGTTTTGTGGGGTTTTTTTCTTGTTTTTAATACAGCCCAAGATCGATCTCTTCCCATAACTGATACGAAATACAAGGTCTTGATTAGCTTTTCCAGAGACACAGATAGATTTTCTAATAGAACCTAGTACAAAGTGTCTCCAGTGTATCCTAAGGAAGAATGGATTGCATAAATAATGAGTTTATTCTAATCCTCTATATTTAAATATTATGATACAAAGGCCGGTTATACTCCAGAGGACTAACAATCTTAAACACAGACAAGAACATCCAAGATGCATGAGAATTTCTTGATTTTCATTATATTTTTAAAGTCTACAGCACAATGACAATTTCATTTGGACAAGCTCTGTCTTATTTGGTTACACTAATATGTATGGATTGTATGTACTAAATCTTACCTTGTTATGAAATATTTATCTGATGCCAGTGCAGCTTACGCAGAATCAAAGTAAAAGTTGTATTTTTCAAACTTATTCATATGACACAGAGTTGATTTTGCCTCTATTGCCATTTGTTTCTCCATTATTCATTGACTGAAGAAAAATTGGTTGCCGCTCATACGGGAAGGGCCCGTTTATTACACTTTGGCTCTAAGCCATTAACCTTCCTGTACTACAGTGCTGGAGTATATATTTACATGAGATTTCAGTACATTGCAATCATTTTTATTTGTCCATATAAATAAATGTGAGCATTATTTTCTACACCTAGTTGATATGAATGAACCATACTTATAATATCACAATCTCTGTTTATGTGTGGAATACAGAATACTGTGTAGTTATTTATCTTTCATCTTCTTCTCTCTGACCATATAGATTTATTACTTCTAGCTTAACTTACAGCAGTTATTTTGGGTTAGTCTCTATCTTACCGCTTTTATGAAACATCAGTATCATCAGTGACAGAGTTATTGTTACCACCAACTTAAAGGCAAAGCTGAGTTACCTACCATCATTCCAATGGTAGAGTTCCTATATTCATTTCTCCTATATTTTTAAATTTTAAATCTTCTAGTCTCTACTGTTTATCTGCCTTATCGGTTCTTCATGCCCAGTACCACCATATTGTTTTCTATTATATTAATTTACTATATAATTATTCTTATGTGTTGTCTATATCCCTCCTTCTGAAAATATCACTGATCTTTTCATTAACTTTTCCCACAGCCCTTGTAATCTCAGTAGTTTTTTCTTACTCTCAAATCTCAGATCTTCTGTTTAATGTAAAGCCAATAAAGGCAAATTAATTATTTACAGGACTCTATTGAGATTTTACAGTTAAACCACAGAAATTTCTAAAGGAGTAATTCATTGTGGGTATGAACAATAAGTATGTGAATTTCAGTTCACTGCCTATATTTACTTTATGAATTAGAAGTCACTAATTCTGTTTTAATTTTATATTTTTATGCTATCCTTCGTGTCTTACAGCTATTGTTAAAGTTCCTGGTTATTGTTCTTCTACAATATTTAGAATGTTCTCCCAGTTTTGATGCAATTATCTGTAAGAAACTGGTACACTTTTGATCCTGGCTCCAACTGCTATGTATACCTGATAATATTTAGCATATAAACCTATATTTATCTATCTATCTACATTTCTGTATTATATCATGTTAACTGGGACAATAAAAAAGTCCTAAAATCAAAGTAAGCTTTAAGAACTTACATGTCTTTTTACCTTAAAAAAATCAGGATTTTTTTTTTTATTTTATTTTTTGAATGTTGTAGGATAATTCATGTGTAAGTATGTCCATCTGAAAGTTTTGGCAATACTCTTGACGTTAAAATTTCAAGCATATCTTCTGGTACTTGTGCTGTCCCATAATACAATAGAGCAAGGTTTTGTATTTGAAAGAGGATGAGACTGTAATTATCAATGGAGCAGACTTCTGGCCTCCAGATGAAATACTACTGTTTCTATTAAAAAAGAACAAAAGCGTTCTGAGCATTTTGTTGCTTAGGGATGGAAGAGAGAGGAGAACTCATTTTCTATGAAGGAACAAAAGTATACCAAACCAGGTAGAAATGACAGGAAAGAGATGGGAAGATTCTTATTTGTAATTTGATGAACTCATGGAGGGCACACTGAATATGGCTGTAAGCAGAAACTGACACCTCAATTAAGGGGGGGTGGGGGAGGGAGGGAAGAGAGAGAGGGAGATATATATATATTTTTAACCCCTGCTTCCTTGCACTAGATTTTGAAATGTTCACTATGTGTGCTGGGAAGAGGGGTGTCTATGAGAAAATTACACAATATACAACTATTTGATTATGAAATTTCTCTGCTTCTTAGATCAGTTGCTTTTTATGGTAAACAAGAGGACAGATTTAAAATTGTAAATTAATGGGTTTTATTAGAAAAAAAATAGCTTTGAAAACACATATGAAGATTACAGGAAGAAAATAAGATCTCCTGACTGCACTTTTTCTTCTTTTTATATATATATCTGTATCAAAGATAATGTTGTACTTCTTGTTCATAAAGAGTATACTTAGTCTAATTTTTTAAAAACTCAAATTGTCATACATTTCAGGTATGATGACGATAGATGCAAAGACTTAGTGAATTGCAGTGCAGCACTTATCAGATCTGTTCATTGTTACCAACTATGATGAGATAAATCACGTAAATCAAGAGTGGAGGAAAGAACATGCTAACTTATAGCTACTGTAAGACACACAGTTGACTTTATATCTGAACTGGTTGGGCATTGGTCTCGCTCCTAAAATGCTGTTTTCCATTTTATTGCTGAGCATGGCATTATAATGGTATGGATATATCTCTGGTTAGTTTGGGTCATCTTCCTGGTTGTGTCCCCTCCAAAACTTGTGCACCCCCCAGTCTAATCACTGGAGGGACAGAGAGAGAAACAGAGAAGGCCTTGATGCTGTACAAGCACTGTTTCAGAGCTAATCTGGACCTGTTAAAATCAAATTACAGACGATGAGATCCTATCTTGCACAAGGTTGAATATGGAGGAATGTGTAGATGCAATCAGAGACATTTGCTCAAACTGCAGGAAGCTAATTTAATTTCAGCATAAAATTCTTTTTAGGAACAGATGAATAAAGGAGGTAAAAAGCTGGTTTTTAATGACTACTATTGACTTCATCAGGGACAGGATCTTATATCATCCATCATACTGAAAAATTCATAGCTATTACATATGGAGAAAAAAATCCTCAGAAGATGAGAGTATCAAACAGCCTAAAAGTTTTTTTTTCTGATCACATTGTAAAATCAAGTCCAGATGATACGTACATATTACAAATTCTGAGTTAGCAATTAAATTTACCTTAAAAGCCCAATGTCTGTTACTATAAAATCAGAGCAAATCTTAATCCAAAAAAATTGCAAAAAATTTATTTTTCCACCACAACATGGACAGACATTTTCAGATGTTTCCTATTAGAGAAACTCTGTGGGTTTTTTGCTTATTTGAATTTTTAATTACCACAGAGAAATATTTAATTGTTCTGCTTCAACTTTTAAAACAGGAAAAACACCCTCACAGTCTTTACCATGGCTTACCTCATAATAAATGCTAGATCCCCCAAGTTACCGTGCTTTTTAAAGAGTTTCTGACTTAGGCATCATGTCTGTGTGGTCTTTTTTTTTCAATTTAAAATACCAAATTTGTACTTTTCACAAGGTTGTCAAGGACTGAAGGAATATGAAAACTCAGTTGTCGCTGGTTTCAAGGGAACAATGACAATTTACAAGAGCAGAGAATGACATTAAAGATGAATCTGTAATGTCACTACTATTTGTCAATTAACATGTCAAATGCTAGTGTCTGAACTATTCCTCCATTTGAATAAACTTCAGCTTTCCAAGGTTAACAGTTTTGCTTCTTACAAGAGTACTCAGTTTTCACGAAGCAATTTTTAAAGAAAAAAAAAAAAAAATCAAAATTAAAAGTTTCCTAACAATATGGAACTCAAATGTGACAGTTTTACATTGGTTTCTTTCTATCTGTCAATATAACTGAGCAAATAAAAGTCTATTACTGCTTCAAAGCCATTACATTTATCATGCCTCCACTTTTCCCACCCTGCAGCTTCCCCACGTAATGGATTTCCAAATTGTTAGTGCCTGTAACAACTCCAATATCTTGTTATTTTTAAAAGTTTCATAATGGAAAGAGCTATTGAGGTGCTTGAGTATGAAATGTTACTGTTTAATAAATATCCTGAGAGCTTGCAATGATTGTCCTCACAGTGAGCTCTTCTCTGAGAATCATATATTTTAATTATCTGAAGGTAAGAACAATAAATACATTTTATAACAGCCATATTTTTGCAATGTATAGCTGCTAAAGCCTTGATGATAAACATATTCCAAACACATTAAACTAAACTATTACTCCAAATTTGCTTGAACAGATATTAATTGTTTGAGAAGTGAATAAATTTTACTGCATTTCTTAAAAAATGCTCAGCTTACTTCTTTTCAGCAACGATTCTTTTTAACTATCATAAAGATGTTCAAATCTTCTGAATTTTAACAAATGCTAATGACATTTTGTGCACTACAGACTAAAGACAAACTGCAATCAGTTTATAAAAATCAACCTGATTGCTTATTGGGCATTTCAGAGATACAAAGTTTTACTCAATGTTTCTAGGATATAGGGAATCTTGATCTTTTAATTGTTCCCTTATGTGTTTGGTTACACACTAGACCTCCATGTTGTGACTGCTCATTGCAGTCTTATGATGTAGGATCTCCCCATGCAGTGGCCAGCCTCCTTCTATCTACATCCAACAGTACTTAACACTAATACATGAAGCACTGAAATAATGTGTTGAGAGGGATGATGGAAACTTGGGGAAAAATTGCACAGTATTGAAAGAGGAGAGAAAGTTACAAGTTTGAATGTTAAAGGGAAGCAGAAAGAGGCAGGTAAGTTTTGTCAAGAGACAGAAAGGTATCAGATAGTGACTAAATGAGGTTTGGGTTGCCACCTACCATTTTCTGTTCATGGCTGATACTTCATGATTTTGCAGTTACTTGCGATTTGAAGAGATATACTAAACCAGTGAGATTGCAGGGGATATAAAATTTGAAAGAATGGACTGTGTAATCATTTTCTCTGTTAAGGGTAAGAGACATCTAGGAAGAAAATTAATAATATTTGAAAGATACGTACATCTAAATCTTGGAGGAATTCTTTAGAGTCATATGCAGGAGTGGGAAGCAGGAAAGAAATCTGGGCAACTGAATTAGAAGATAATTTAGAGAATCTACCAGTAAGTACTCTGACAGAACTACTCTGAACTGAAAAAGTCTTATGAAATTTAATGAAAGTCAATTATTTCTGAAGTTTAGACAAAAAACAGGCAAAACCACTAGAAACATGTAGGATTGATCCTGTCAGAAAGGCCACCTTTATGTCAGTTTGTATGAATAACTTTCCTAAGTTTTAACAGGTTTGGATTGAGAAATATTACCAGAAAACCACAGGATGAAAAGAGGCAAAATACATGTTGAGTAGGTAGTGTGTACAAGCTCACGGTCAAGATCTGGAAGCCAGGAGTTCTGCTGAATCTGCAAGAATTGTTAAAGTCAGGACAACATGAGTTTTCTGAATTTGTACAAGGCCACTAGAACACACTCGGCATCAACAAGAGGTTGTGCAACTTGGGCCACATCCAAGAGTGCAATGGCTGCTTTGTGCAGAGGAAGACTACAGCATTACATAAGCAGCTGATGAAACAAACATCCCTATGAAGGACTGCTGATACTCCTGCCTAAAAGGCAAATGACATCAGTATGTCCTCCTGTTCCAGAGGAAACAGCTGGGCTTGGTCCTCACTGCAGCTCCAACTGGATAACTACAAGGGGAGGTGAGAGTGAACAAGTGAGTGTACTGTGTGAATACTTATCTTTTATTAATAATAGCAGCTTGGTTGCATTAATAATAGCAACTTAATGAATAAAATGCTTCATAGAAAGGCTTCAGTGGTTGTGATCTGTGCCTCCCCCTGACTCAATCCCCTATTAGAGAAAAAACAATTTCTAATAGTCCTGATACAAGGAAAAATAAGAAAAGACATTTATAGAGAGTATTTACAGCAAAAGCAAGGTTCAGTAAAAAGTGGAAAAGGAAGATTTTGCAGTGATACTTCAATTAGCAGAAATTCACTATAAACATATCTAACCTTTCAAATACACTGCCTTCAATTCAGTGCATCTCATGTCATTAAACTGAAGACCATTAGTACATCTTTGGTGTTCAACATGTCAGGGAGACAATGGTGGCCAGCTGACAAGAGTATATGGCTGGCTTGGCTCCCAGCTCTCAAGCGTTTGTGAAAAGTAAGTCTCTTAGGCTTCCCATGTTTCACTTTTACAGAAAGGGAATGATACAAACAACTTGGATCTCCTTTGTAAAAAGCTTTGATAAAAATGTTTATAAGCATTTCATGTTATCATTCCTTTTTCCAAGCTACAAAGAAAACCAGAATCAACATCCCATCTTCTTGTCTAAGAATCTCCAGACAGACAGATAAAAAAACCTATTCCCTCTTGATCTAGCTCACAGGGAAAGGATCATTTCCCTTGTGAACAGAAGTTTCACAATGGAAATGAGTACTTAGATAAGCATCATACTCTGGACTCTGCTAAAATAAGACTTTGATTGTGCTTTCTCCAGTTAAACCTTTTTAGACCTCAAGTCAGATATTTTGGTACTATAAAATTTAGCTTTGCTATTTAGCTTTTCTATGCATCTTCAATAATGCACATTGTAACTCTGAGGAAGACAAAATAATAAAAAGGACTAAGCATAAATTTATGACATGTTAAAGGTGGACAAGGATTGTTTGTTAGCTGCATATTTAAATAAGCTATATTGCATATTTATTGTTCCTGTATCTGATTTGCTTTTTATATATCTTCAAGGTGATTTTATTGACATGTCTCTTTCATTTTGTATTTTGCCGGAGAAGATTTACATGTTGTGATATCTTTCATATGATATTTCCTTCCTTTCTAGTAATCTTCTCTCATCCTTTATGTTGTGTATCAGTTTGCCCCTTCCTTGCATGTTTATGCTACCTCTGTATAATTTCTCAGAGATTTTTTTTTTTCCCCCTGGGCCTCTATTGACATTTTCTTTCTTTAGATGAGTTCACTGCAATTAACAGATAATTATTGTTCTCTAATTTAAATCATTATTCCTATTACTGCTTGGTCTGAACACCCAGAATTCTTCAAAACCTGGAAATTGACCGCTGCCTACAGAAGTCACTGAGAAAAGCTCAGCATATTGGGTGGCGCACCAAGGCTAAGCAGCAGCTGAGCCTGGGTCAGAAGAACATAAATACAAAAAGGGTCATTTTGGTATCCAACTGCTGCCAGAATCCTTCCTTTGTATAATAGAGCTCACACTAGCAGACTTCCCTAGTTCACACAGGAATCCCTGTGGCAAAGCAAAAATTAATATACCAAAAATTTCTCATACTTGTATGATCACTCCTCATAATCTCTAAGCGGCTAAGATTCTAGACCTTGCTATATTCTGAATATCCAAGTCTATCTGGGATTTCTTATGCATGACTGCATTTAATTGACGCTTGGGAGCTACTGCTGAGTATAGTCAATTTTTCTTGACAGAACAATTTCCTTATATATAATATGTAAACCGCAGATAGCTATTCTTTGTACATTAGAAAATTTGCAAGGCCCTACCAGGAATTAGAGACCTCAGGTGATGGACAAGTTACTTGCACACGCTAAAAGACAGGTTTAGGACAAATGTCATATTATATAAATTGACAATTCAAACTGTTGAAAAAAGGCTGTGCTTTTATTTCCATTTTACACATGCAAATGTGGAGCAAAAAGTTTAGAAAACTCATTCATAAAGGAACCTTGTTGTCCAGCTTAGGGCAGTGTTCTCTGGGAGTGCTTGAATTTAGAAGAAGCCTTTAGATACAGAAGCAAAATTATCCACTGGTTGTAGTGGATCCACAAGCCGCAAAATAATCAACTCAAGCTAGACACGTTATCCAAGTACATCATTCTTTAATGGTCAGTATACAGTAAAAAGAAAGAGGCAGTAAACTGTCAATCACCCTTTTAAGTGGCTAAATGGCATTTGTGGGCAGGGACAGGACACTGTGTCTGAGAATCCTAGTTTATTTCTGTCAAGTAACCCAGAGAAGCTGACTCATTTCTTATTGCTGCATTGAGGGTGGGATTAGCTCCATATTCAGACAGATGAACATCGCTGTCTGTATTCAGTTTAGTCAATACAAGCAAGCGTGTCAAGAGCTATTCATTAATCTTAAAGTAGGCACCTACCTTCGTTCACCTGAAGAGCTTTCTATAGTCTACTGACTGTATTGACTAGATCTCTGCTGACTATACTAGGGTCTTAGACATTAAGTTAAGAAGTTGACACCTACATGTAAGACAGTTAAATTTAAGAGTTAATCTGGAGCTGAATCTTATCCTTTACAACTGAGTATTTCTGCAGACTTCAGTCAAAGTAACTCGCTTAACTGAATACAGGAACACAAGAAAATGGGATCAGAATTGAGCATTGGACCATCAAATCCCCTACAGATATTTAGGCAAGACTGATATGTGAACATCTGCTCTTCTCACTCTCTTTTCTCAACAGTAATAAACATTTCACAGCACCTCATCAGAAATTTTTGATATAAAAATACACATTGCCACATACCAAAGCTGGGAACAGGATCCAGATCTCACATTCAAGACCAGTTTCTTAGTAAGAATAGCCATTCTTCCTCCCTTGGAGAAATAAGAACTTATTTTCTAGCTCAGTATACAACTAATGAAAAATCTGAAAGATACAGTCACAAAATATTTTGTCTGAAATAGCTTATGAGGTTTAACATCGCCAGACTACATGGAAAAAAATCAGGACTGCAGCGTGTAACAATTTTGTGCTTGTGTCATCTGAGTGACTCACTCCTCACATTTGAAGAAAGCTCAGAGACAGAATTACTTTCTCAAATTGGCTTCTCAAGTTAGCAGTACAGTTAGAAACACACCAAAAGACTTCTGACTCAGTTTCCCATACTTTACTTATCTTCAGGTAAGAGCTGGTCACTGTCCTGTAATTTTTAAATATTTTATTGCTATTATCTAGATCACTGGTACATTGTTATTTCTATAACATTTTTTTTGCCAATTGTCATTTACTATGCTGGACTGCAAAATTTTTCCACCTTCAATTCCTTCCTTCTATCTTAAGGAAGCTCTTGGATAGATGAACGGAAAAATATGCCACAGATTTTACAGCTTATAGAAACCTGCACTTATGAATGGCAAAGGACTGCTGCGCAGCTGCAGTGAAGGTGAAACTTTTACAAAATATTGCTTGCAAAAACTAACAATGCTTTTTTACCTTCTGTAAAGTACACAAATTAATAATAATTGGTTATAATTACAAAAAAATGTAGCTGAGAACAATTAAATTATGTCTAAGAAAGTACCTTCACTGTTGTTAATGTTGCCTTAGTAAGTTTCGATGTGTGTTTAAATCAATCATTAGAAGGCGGTGTATTTAACCAACATTTTATCTCAATATACAAAATTTACATTATCCTTTATACTGTCACCCTATACAATATAACAGAATTCTGTTAAGTTTTATAGAAGCTTCTATTCTCGCCTACCATTAAAAGATTCTTTTTATATTTCTCTCTCTCTCTCTCTAAAAGAAAGACTAAATTTTCATATTTTGAATGTTCAGATACACTGTTCGGGAACTCTATTACTTAGAACACATGTAACAAGCCACTGTCTGAAATTAGCCTTTTGATGTAAAGTCTAGTAAAAGCATCTACAAAGTAAGCTGTTGTCAGGAACACTGACTAGACAGCTTGAACAGCAGAAAAAAGTAAGTTCCTTCATTTTACCATGGTCTTTCTTCACCTACAGGAGACATTATGGTTCTTTAGCTATAGTGCTATATGGTTAATGCTTGTAACTGCCACTAACTTCTTTTCACTGTAAAGTCTAATTTTGTCTTGGTTATGTTTTCTCTCAGAATTACCTTACTTATGGATTTTTTTTCCAGAAGCTCATTCTTCTATGCTACATTATAACTCCATGACAGGTTTTCCACTCAAATCACAAAATTTAAAGTCAGGGTATAATAAACAATGCATCTAATTTATCAGTTAATGTAACCCTACTTATGATCAGTAAAACTGGTTGGAGCAATGATACCAACATCATTAATCTGTTACATTTTTTGGATCTGGCAAAAATTAATCTGGAATCACAAGTGACAATAGCTACATCGGCTAATAACCATTGAACATGCAGTGGGTTTGGTTTGTGCTTTTTCAGTGCAGCATTTGGCATTTGCTACCACTTGTTCAAGCTAATTTCTGTACTCCTTTGAACACTTCTACTTGTCATTGATTGTTTTTTGAATCATGTCATCCCATTCTCTCTTGTTGCCTGCTATTTATTTCTTTACCCTGTAACTGGCAATAACTTGCAGTCGCAAACATATTTCATACATGCTTTTTTGGTTCATTGGGATAGGTAGGTAGGGTTCAGGAGTGATGAAAATGATATGGGAAAGACAGCCCTGGTGTATGTTGTTTATCGGTATACTGTATGTTTTGTGCTTGCCCTCTTTTCCTTTTAGTTTGAGATTCTGGAGATTGTTTTTAATGCCTATATCTTCACACAGACTTACAACCTAGAAAGAAGTAGTGAAGGAAATTGAGATGCACTCCACTCCACCCCACTCCACTGTTGGATTAATTTCAAAACTCTTCTTTCCCTTAGGGATACCTGGTTTGTGTATTACAGAAAAAGAGGTCTGCTTTGAAATTCAGGTATGGATGGAATTTAGTCAGCTCTGCAAGATCTATTGGATTTACTTGACTTTGGAGTGGAAGAAGGATATTTTAGGGTTGGGTTGTTCTGTTTTTCTAAAAAAATATCGAGGCAGAGGAAGTAAGCATCTTTCTTTTATTGTTGATAAGTCATCCTTGAAAAAGAAAATTTAGCAGAGGTGTCTACAGCTGCATGGTATTTAAAATATGGTCACAGACTACAAATGAGATAAATCTTTAAAATAATATAAATTAGGTTGCTATCCAAAGAGTTTTCCCTATATTTGAAATATCACTCAAATTAGAAGTCAAGGAGGAAAAAAAAGTATTCATGGATTTTTTTTTCCTTTCACACAGATGTTTCCCCTTTAAATTGGATTTCATTATCTATCTCAGAAAGCTTTCACAGTCATAAGGTGCAAGGGGTAGCCTCGAAACTCCTCTTGATTTCACTGAAGAGTTTTAAAAAACACTAATATAGCTAACATGATGGTACTGGCATGCTAGTTATTAACATAAAGTTATGTCATAGAAAGAAAAAAGTTATGCAAATACTCATTTTGCCTCTAAACACTACCCTCTTCTTTCTACTCTGGTCAGCACAATGAAATCTCTGAGGCAAGCTAGCTGCTGGTAGGAGGTGCTACAACTCTGTGTGGTCACTCAGCACTGGGGATGCAGGACTGGATGCTCATACACAAACATCTTTACTCAGGTGTGGGGTTGCTGACAACTAGTCACTCTGCTAGTGTTGTAATCCATTTTTATCTCGATCAATATTAGTTCAGATTTGTCTACCCGTATTTTGATTGTAATTTCGAATACAGTATTGATGTACCTTGTCCAGCTGGCAGAATACTACTGTGGACATCCTATATCTATAAAGGGGTAGTATCAATATTCTGTAAAGGGGTAAGTGCAACTATTTGCTTTTTCCAAAATCTGCAGGAAGAGCTGGAGACCCCCTTCCCCTTACACACACACACACACACACACACACACACACACACACACTGGCAACCACTTTTCTGTTTCTGCTTCTTAAGCTAAACATTATTTTTCTAAATGGATGCAGCACTCAAAACAAATTTAAAGCCGAATGTGTTTATTTGTGGAGATTAAGAACTGGAAGAAATACTGCAGCATAGGATTTCCTGTTTATTATTTCCTTTTACTTGCTATGTTTACTCAGTTCTAGGATTAATTCTGGGCCTGTGTAAAGTGCAGAGGAATCCTAGATGTGAGCAGCATAGAATCTACTTATTTTCCGTTGTTATCAATAGAACAAGTATAGCATGGCAAGAAATAGCAAAGCAATTTCAAGTCCCCAAACATGGCACTTTTTTCTTTTTTGTTTTTTAATTATTTTTAACGATATTGCAATATAAACCAGGAAAAAATAAATTAACTTTATTTGGAAAAACAACTTCCCAGAAGAAACAAGTTTCTGTGCAGCTTTGATTTTAAATATAACCTTTAAAGATGGATTTGGGGGATTAGCCATAACCTTAGTGATGTAATGGGTTCCTGGGAGGCATCTTTTCTTTGGAACGATTGCAGGTTTTCCTATCTCTAAATGCTTTGTCATCAAGTCAGAAGATATAAAGATTATCTATATGCATATATACATTAACCTATACCAGGACTGAGAAAAAATATTACTGATGAAAGCTATGTTTTCAGGTGAATTAAAAGTATATGTTGAAAGAATATCACTGAAAGATTTCAGCTTTCATTTGAGCATTGTTTCTGGACTTTATTTGATATTATGGAATTACAGAAAAACTGAATAATTCAGGCTGGAAGGGACCTCATGAGGTCTCTTGCCCAGCGTCCTTCTCAGCTGTGGGGTCACCAGGCTGCTCAGGATTTTATCCATATGTTCGTATACTCCTAGCTTCCCCCTTCCTCCACAATGGCTATGAGGCCTGAAGGCAAGCAGTCGAAAATACAGGTTTGAAATAAAAGCCCTTAATTCTTTCAGTCCATAATCCATATTTCAATTAAAACCATATAAAGTTTAAATTATTATTTCACTGAGATAAAGGGTCACATATATAATTCCTAATCTTGCATGACCTAAGCATGGTACCTTGATTTACAATGCCATAAGCTGATATTTAAGCAGGCAGTGTTCATTCATTAAACACTGGTTTTAAATTCCTCTGTAATAAGCAGTTAACTTGCCAAAGTCTTATACCATGTCATATATTTACGCCACTGACATACAAAATTCCCTTATAGCCCAGCAAGAAATTCATATGACAGTGAGAAATTTTCAGATGATAGGTCTTTGCGGCATTATCATTAACCCCTATGAGCCATACTAAGGAACACATAACGCTCCCTTTGTACAGGGCTTTTATTAATGTCTTGTGACCAAGTAGTGAGCAGTACTGAACTGCAAGTACTGAAGCAGGATCTCAAGAAAAACACAGATATTTTTCTGTTCCTATGCATTTGAATGCTTTAACCCAGCTTCTGGGTCAGATTTCTGGTTCTCAGTTTGAGTAACAGATACATTTCACAGGGACTTTTGACAACTGATATCTTTATGCATGTGCGTGAGCACGATCTTGTCTTCCCCACACATTACCAGCATATAGATCATTGGCACAAAATGGGATAACCAATGCAATCCAATTGGCAATAGTATTCCTAGAAACTGTAACATGGGAAGAGCTCGAGGTCAGAGCAGCAGTGAATTTCAAGCTGCACTTTAAAATCTCCTGACCTCAAGTCAAACAAGAGTGATGATTAGGTTTACAGCATGTCATACAGAAATTAACAGCTTTCCAGGTATATGCTGTGTGTACTGTTGTGCTGAGTCTTGAATAATCTTTACTACAGTGACAAAAAGAGATGCACATTCCAGGGAGGAATTGAGGCACTGGCCCTTTTAATCTCTGTTTATATTTTGATTTTACTGTCTCCTAAGGCATAATAGTGGATTTCAGCCTAGGTGCGGAATTCGTACCAGCGTATGGACTCACATCACTGGGGAGCGATGCATTTACCACTCCCACTTCTATAGAGAAACACAATGCTTCATCCAGAGGAGACATACAATTAAAAAATCTGCGAGACACACTTCAATGTAAATTTTTCTGGTTAGCAGAAATTAAGAATTTTAAGAAGGCAAAATTAAAAATAGTCAGCCTTTAAAACAGAAGTACACGTCCTACACAAACTGTCACAACAACCTAGGGTCTAGTGTTCATAGTTTCCAAGGAAAGGAAGCTTTCTTCGGCAGAACTGAATCACCAGACTGTAATCCAATTTCCTTTACAAAGAAAACAAATCTGGTATCTTGCAACCTCTTTGATCTTGCAGATCAAAGCACAGATTAACACACCATTTCCATATTTTTTTCCTGACTCTGTAGTCATGATAGAAAGGCATTGGTTATGACTCCAAAACCTTTCTCATCTCAGGTGCTACCCAGCCCACCTCAGGAGAAACTGGTTTACAGTAGAAAAATGATAGTTCTTCCTGGGAGTAAAAATAAAATTATTAGACTGGCACTTCCTAGAAATTACTTTCATGAAAAAAAAAAAAAAAAGAGGAGAAAAAAAAAGAGGAGAAAAAAAAAAAGAGGAGAAAAAAAGACTCCAGGATGAAATAGAAACCATAGCTTCAGATATACTAGCCACTACAAAAGTGAAAGTTTCTGCTTGTTCTTGTACCTCTCAGCACAAATAGGTAAACTTTTTCTCTTTTCCTGCTTCCCACTGTGCATTACTGTAAGTTGTAGAAAACAGACTCCTCAGTAAATCCTGTATACACTACAGCCTGAAGAAATTACTCTCTAGCAAAGTGTAAAAGGTGACATTTTGAGGCACTGGATGAGACACTCACACGAAAGAGCTCTACAGAACAATCTACAAGAAGAAATAAAGCAGTCAGGGTCAGAGTTTATATACTCCTTTTTTTGTCCCTTTCCACCATAATAAGTGTGCAATAGTCCTAGCTCAGTTAACCTTGCCTTATTTTAGCTAGACTTGATCTGATCCAAAAACCAGTGACTTTTTTTCATAGACAATATAAGGCCCTGTAACCTAGCTGTGAGAAAGCAAAGAGCAGAAGCATGGCAGGACGACAGTATTTCCAAAAGCACAAAGAAATAGCAGTGTGTGCCTGGGGACATCTGCGCGGCAGTTCAGTGTGTGTGAGCCACCCATGACCTTGGGCTCCAATTCGAGACAGTTATTAGACAGAGTGGTGCCTCCTCCCAGGTGCTCTTCCACAGCCATCCTCCCTCCTGCCACATCTGGGCTACCATAGCAATTGCCTAATCCCTCCTGTGGTAGAGGCTCAGACACCTTACCCTGCACACATTCCTGCTCTGTCCCTGCCCTCTCCTCATCCTGGTCTCATGTGTGCCACCTCCTCCACACATCCTGATGTTCACATCTATTATCATCCTTTTTCACGTGAAAATCGGCAAGTCCTGATGAGGCGAAACATAAGCCTCACACACAAACTCTTCTGTTGTTTTGTTGTTTGGGGTTTTTTTTCCATATTCTGAAAGAAACCATATAAAAATGACATTCTGTTCTTTTCTTAAATATGCACAGATACACAACACATAGCTTGCCTCCAGTCTTTCCATAATGCCCACAGTCCTGCCAACCAGGCCTTAACTAATTTAACTGATATTCATAAACACACACTTAATCAGACCTGTAATATGTTATTCATCTTATTTTGCCCCCAATATCTTCTTTTATCTCACCCAGGCAGATTAGCATTTTTGTATTTCTGCCAGAGGGATCCTTCAAGAAGAGACAGGCAGGGAACCAAATAACAGCAGGTTTTCATCTGTTAAGAGTCACAAAACTACCCTATCAAAATGACTAGTAAAAATTATACACAAATACATATATATACACAAATACATATTTATACACATAAGCTTCCAAGAAACAGTTGTCAGACATTCATAGCTATACACAGTATTGAAGATGGTTGTAAAACTGGAAAAGTACCTTTTGCTACTACTGTGCTCTTTACAGAGTTTCTAAATTTGGAACTAACTTTGAATTAGAATTTGGAGTGAGATTAAGATATAATAGGTATCTGTGAATAATTTTGTATGTTGGTGTTTTTGTGATCAAAGTGTCTCTGCTTTATAGCTCACCAGACTCAGGAAGGGATACTGGTGTATAATTTCAAATTTATATACAGTTTCAACCTCAAAGCTCGATAATTTATGAAGAAATTTTACTGTCCCACTTTTATTTTTCAAAAGCAGAGGATTAAAAAAAACTAATTATTTCTGGTTTTGTATGGCACATGATTTATAACTGAAAAGCATAAAAGTAGAAAGTACTCAAAATATACAGGCAACCTTAAAGAAAGCTGCTCTTCAGAATGATTTCTTCTCTTGAAACAAGTTTACAGTGACTGTGTAGTATTAGGAAGTGCAAAGTATCACTGTGACACTTCTGAAGCATTGGCAAGCCTTTTACTGCAATAAGGAAGTAACTGGGGTAGGCCAGCAATCTATTTCAGAACAAGAAAACTATTTAATAGGGGTAATGTACAATACTATTATCCAAATACCAACAAAAATTACTGTCTAACAATAGACAACTAAGAAAAGAGCTTGTGTTCCCACTCCTTCCCTTCTGAAAAACAAGCAAAAAGAAAAATTTGGGTTACAGCTCCACATTGGTAAATCAAGGTTATTCCTATGACCAACAGACCTGTTTTGATTCTGAAATCATGAAGTGTATGTCAACGACCCAAGTGCAGGGTTGTGGAGGAGTGGCTGAGTGAGAATGGGCATGATTTAGTCCCATTCGACAGCCCCTGCTCTTAAGCAGATGTGGGCGGAACTATGACCAGAAGAGAAGGTGAAGCCCCTCCGTCGGACAGATGATCCGTCCCAGTCACAGTAGCGATGTAGGCGTGTGTATAACGGTGTTCTACCAATCACAGTGTGACGTGTGTTTCATGTTATTGTTTTCTGCCTATATATGCTTTTGTTAGCTGCGCAATAAAGGAGAACGACCATACTCATATTGAGATCCATCGTTACTCCGGGCTGGCTTCCCCTCCGACATCTGGTAGCAGAGGATGGTTCCATAACTCAGAGGATGTTGCTAACGGTTACCAGAGCTTAGCTGGACTAAGTTCTCCGAGTCTGCAGTAAGCAGCGAGAGGAGTGGAATCGGGAAGTAAGGCGTCTGGGAGAAGTGTTCGACACGGATCAAGGTGGCCTCTCGACTCCCAGAGGGGTGTTGCTTGCAGATATCCTCTTTAAAAGAGGGGCGAGACAACGGTGGCACTGGGGGAAGTGTTCGACATGGATCGAGGTGGCCTCTCGACTCCCAGAGGTGAAAAGCGGCACAGCAATGGAAATAGAAGCTGCAGCCGGGTTGCTCTCCGGTATCCTTTCTAAGAGAGGGGTCGAGACAACTGTGAAACAATTGATTAAGTTGATTAACTTAGGACGCCGATGGGGGCACTTTACCAACATGCCTCTGTCGTTTTCAGTTACTGAGTGGAAAGACTTTGGGGAAACGATGTGGCAAAAGACGATAACTGGGGACGAAAAAGATGAGAAAGAAGTGAAAGCGGTCCGGGAGCTGTGGCGCGCTGTATTAGAAACTTTAAAGAACATGAAAGCAGAAAGAGAAGTAGCTTGCGCTGCTGCACAAATGTTAAATCCCGATCCAACCTTAGAGAAACTTAGGGACGCTGAACGTAAGTCAGGGCCTTTGGCACGATTTTTTGGACTCTCCGCTGTAAAAGGGATGACTGGGACTACTTGTAAAACTGTTGCTGAGATCCACGCGAATGTTGAGTCCGTCTCTCTCCCGCAAGAGGCGGCAGGTCCGTCTGTTTTGCAGCGGGGTCCGGAGCAATCGGAAGTTGCCACCACCGAGTCCCAGGGGAGGTGCGAGCTGCATACGGAAGCAGTGCCCCAGGATACTCCTGAGGAGGAGTGGCCTGCGCCGTCTTCTGCTACGGAAGGAGAGGGGGGTTGGCCTCCGCCCTCAGCTACACCTTTGTATCCGCCGTCGCCGCCTAAGCCAGGCCGACTTGAAACCTTTTTCGGGGTTGGACATCTGCGCCCCATAAAAAGCATGACCAGCCAGCAGTGCAGGCGCCGCCGCAGCACCCGCTACGGAACCATCAACCCCCCCCCCGATGTGCCTACAGGCACAGTGATTTTATGAAAAGGACTTGGCTGTGGATCATAAAAAAAAAAAAAAACATTCTCTCCATGAGAGAACTGAAATATGATAAAAAGACTCTAAATCACTTATTGCGATGGGGACAGTCACATGGTTTTTTTACCTCAGCTCGAGATGCTTTTGATTTAGTCTGCTGGGATAAGCTGGGAGCCGCGTTGTGGGATGAGGTCGGCAATGGGTCTAAGGAGGCTGTCGCTTTAAGTTTGGCATGGAAACTCATTACCGCGGTATTTAAAGATCTAAAAGCTGAATGATCAGTAGCCACCTGTGCCGCTGAAGCACTAGACGGGAAAAACAACAATACAGAGGAACAGGAGGCTGAGTCAAAAACGAAACGAACCTAAGATTATATGAAACAGTATTTCCCCCTCCGCCTCATATTCCACCTTTGCCAGAGACATTCTCTCCTGTTGAGGCGCAGGCAATTAGAGAAGAATTGTGTAAGCAAAATCAAGAAATGCAAAAAATCATTCAGAAGTTAGCTGACTTGTCTCCAACTCGATCCGGAGATGGTCTGTGACGCAGATATGTTGTTCTTACGAACTGAGTTATCTAGGCATAATGCGGAAGCGCAAAAGCTGATACATCGATTGGCTCACCTGCCTGTGTGGGACGATGAGATTTTACCAGGGCTGGAAGAGTTAACAGAGCAAATGGCAAAAGCCGGAGAAGCCCTTGATGAAGGCCGGTATGCAGGAATGCGACCACTAATTGCGCCTGAACTAGAGGAAAAACTAGGCAGGATAGCTGAAGAAGAGCAAAGAGAATTAGAATATTGGAGGAGGACATGTGATGAGAACCAGGCGCGGCAAGCTATGACCTCAGGGCCCGACTCACATAATTCCATCACTTTCCCTAATCCACAGGGCTCAGATAGAGACCCCCCCTGATCCGATTCAACGGTGACACAGAGTAATTCGAAATGCAATCATCGAAGGGGACTTTATGCCTAATGCTACTGCCTTCCCTGTTCAGGTGATAGGGTGACATTTTGAGTGGTAGCGTCTGTCTTTTTAAGTAACCATTACATGTGACAGAGCCCTGCTTTCCTGAGGATGGTGAAACACCTGCCTGCCCATGGGAAGTGGTGAATGAATTCCTTGCTTTGCTTTGCTTAGCTTGCGTGTGTGGTTTTTTGCTTTACCTATTAAACTGTCTTTATCTCAACCGGGGAGTGAGCGAGTGGCTGCGTGGTGTTTACCACGACACTCCCGTTTGGCATGAAAGGTGTATCTGAAAACACGGAGTTGACAGAATTGGAGTCAGATTTTTGTTCGAGTAGTTTTTAAGATACTCTCAGCAATGATATGGGACTCGAAGGGTTTGAGATAATGACAGGTTTGACTGGAATGTCCTAGATTGAATTTATAGCTGTTATTGCTGTTTAGCTATTAATCAGCAGGCTCCTGTGCTTGCGATGGGGCTTGCTTGCCTTACTGTACATTAGTTCAGTGCTCGTTAGTTGCTGCTTTTTGCTTTTGCTGCTTGCTGTACCGCTGTACTGCTTATCATTTCATTGTGCTGTGCCTGGGAACATTTTGATAACCACCATGGTGATGTGCCTGGGCTGGCAGATGGCCAGGGCATCGCTGTTGTTTCTGTGCTGCTGTGCTGGACAGGCTGTGGATAAGTCCAAGCAAGAGGAGGAGTGCATAGCGATGCTAAACCCTAAGGTCTGGTCCAAAGAGACAAAGGGTGGAGATTGTAATGAATATACCTTTAAATTGTTGTAACCCATTATTTGAGTTGCATGTTCTAGGAATTACTATAGCAAGAACCACCTGAACCAACGGAGGACAAGCCTTACAAGAAGCAGTGCAAGTGCAGCAGTGACCTGACCTGAGCTGGCTTTGGTGCCCAGTTACTCCATGCAACACACCACTTCTCCTGCCCTGAGTGACCAGCATAAGAGATGGAGCCCAAAGTCATGGACTAAATTAACTCAATGGACATTTTGTGGACATTTCTGGACATCTTACAAGGGCAGTCCATAGACTAAGGGAATGATATCTGTGTAATATTTTAAAGGATGGGAAGGGGGTGGTCGTTAATGAAGATGTATTGGATGTGTGGGGTTCGATCGAGCTTTGCCAGATATCCCTGTATCTGTACTTCTTTGCAATTTGAAGAAATCGCCTTTTGCCTTGCTACTACAAGTCCCTGCTTGGCAAAAAGAAAAAGGGGGAGAAGTCGGTATGTTACCCATAAGTGCCAAGCAGGCCTCAGGACAACAGAGGGAGCAGAAGCTACAGTGTACGGTATTGGAATGGCTGTTTTCCGCCTCATACCGCTCCCAAAAGTATTTGGCATTAATGGTCGAGGTTACACTTGTGTCTTGACAGGTTCCGGACCTCTCTGAGTGCCAAGCAAGTGGACATGGCCGTGGTACGGACACCTAACGACCATAACCTGAGAAAGGAAAAAGACCAGAACAAACAGGATGACATGGAAATTGGCATGGCTAATCTGCTCGAGGGTACAACTTCTGGCGGAAGTAGAAGTAGACGGGCTTAAAGAATCTAGCACGTCTTGCCTCTTGGTCAGAGAAAAAAAGTAATATAATGATGGAGATTTTGGGAAAATTATTGTTAGATCAAAAAAGTCTACGGCATGCTCTGTTACAAAATCGTGCCATGATTGATTTTCTACTATTGGCACAAGGCCATGGATGTGAAGATTTTGATGGCATGTGCTGTTTTAACCTAAGCGATCATAGTAAGTCAATCCATCAGTCAATTGCCTTGATGAAGAAGAACTTAGAAAAAATACAACAAGATACCAGTCCCTGGAACAAGTGGTTTGAACAATGGGGACTAACAGGATGGGTGAAAGATCTCTTTAAGGAAGGTTTATGCTTGCTAATGCCTTTGGCTGTAGGACTAATAATTATCATTATTATAGTAGGTATTGTGAAACGTTTATTATCCAAACTAGTATCTACTGTTTTGCTTGTGCAAAAAGAGAAAGGGGGAAATGTGGAGGAGTGGCTGAGTGAGAATGGGCATGATTTAGTCCCATTCAACAGCCCCTGCTCTTAAGCAGATGTGGGCGGAACTATGACCGGAAGAGAAGGTGAAGCCCCTCCGTCGGACAGATGATCCGACCCAGTCACAGTAGCGATGTAGGTGTGTGTATAACAGTGTTCTACCAATCACAGTGTGACGTGTGTGTATGTTATTGTTTTCTGCCTATATATGCTTTTGTTAGCTGCGCAATAAAGGAGAACGACCATACTCATGTTGAGATTCCATCGTTACTCCGGGCTGGCTTCCCCTCCGACACAGAGTGGAGACTTACTTAGAGGAAACTGGGAAGGCTCAGAAATATCAGTAGAATTTCTAGTATTCAGGAACTTTCCATATGTTTTAAACCATGCAAATGTCAAATTCTCCAGGCTAAAAGCAAACTCTCCACAAACACACAGATAGGGAGATTACTAACATTTATTTAACACATTTAAAATTTGCTAAGCTTAAAAAAATGACCTTTGAATTTATAAATTTCCAATCAGAAAATTCTGGTAGATAAGAATGCTAATGAATAAAGTGACTGAATAATACCCCTACTTCATTAGAGTTTGATTTTCTAAGTTACAATTTACAAACATACATTAAAAAAAAAAAAAAAGATACCTGATGAAACACTCACTGGATTTCCTACTTGTATCTATGTGTTGTAATTTGTGTTATATTTTTGTAGTTTTATCAAAGCTCCTCAGTTATAAAAAAACATTCTGCTTCTGTCCACCACCTTCCTTTTTGAAAGAGAACCATGTTTAACTATAACACTGCTCTTTGACAGAATGTATATTTCTTTATAAACTTGACTAAAAAATACAATCAGGAAAATGTATTTCCCAAACATCTGGTAAGCACTGAATGAGTCACTGCATTATCCTAATGACAGTACGAAGTAATTAATTTCAAAACTACATAAGAGTACATATAATCAAGATACTTTTGATAGGGAAATGCCCCTGCATATTAAAAAAGAAAACTGGCTTAAATGTTTTGGGGCAACACAAGAAACCTCCTGTTAGTTGCCTGGTAAACTTTTTTAGAGTGGTCATTTCTCAATCATACCCAACAGCCAGTGAAAGATTGAATTGTGGCTCAAAGGAAAGAGTTTTTCCCTTATTCCATTGTGTACCAGCTATTAAGTGGTTATTGACTTTAAAATTGCACAGGGCTGAGTATTCTTATTTTACATACCATTCAGTTGCTTCTAGGCAGTCAGAGCAGTTAGGTACCCATGAATAAATGTCAAGAGCAGTAAAATAATACCACTTCATTTTCAAATGAATGCATTTGTCTTTCGCAAGTCATCCATTCCACTTCTTGCTAGAAAGACCCTTCTCACTCCTAACAGCCTGGAGAGACATGTATACACTCTTCATAGCATTTGGTCTGACCTACTGATTTTTGAGTCTTCTCTTTTTCAGAAGTAAACCCCACTAGTTTAGCAAGCTCTGGCGAAACTTCACTCCTGACTCTAAAATACCTATAATACATAGGCTAATACATTTATTACGTATATATTTTGAAGCATTCTAAAACTTTTCTAAATCCTCCCAGATCCTATTCTTTTTAAATAAAGATGGTCACTGATAAATATTTATCATGAAGACCATTTTTATTAACAACTATATTAGGATTCCATATGATCTTAGCATAACAAAGAGAATAATTTCATAAATACTCAATTTTGCAAGAAAACAGAATAGCTCGTGGAGTCCTATACTGTCTCAAAAAGCTGTAGGCAAGTATCTGCTGAGTTTTTTACAAACAATGTGTTCTGTTATATAGATGATGCTTTAGATGGAGCTTTAGTTTTCTTTTTTGAAATCCTTATTAAAACAAAATCCAAGAAACCTTCAAACTTGAACATCTATTCAATCACTTTAGTAATTTATTCCTCTAGAATCTCTTTTCTTAAAAATGTTTATTTTTTTGATTGGTATTCTTTGTTAAAGAATTAACACTGCATATTGAGAAAATTTCAGAGAAAGATTGCTTTTTAAAATTCAAGATAATTGTCACCTATAATTTTCTTGCATATCAAGATCAAGGTATTCCTTGAAATTATGTATTCTGTGCAATTGACAGGAAGTTTTAGATAATGCAGATCTGAAACATGTAACAATAATAACCCTAATGAATAAAAGTTTAGTGGCAGATTTATTTTGGGATTCAGTAACAGTATCATCTTATTTAAACATGATATTACCTAGTTTTTTCAGAATGCTTTGATGTAGAAAGCCTCTTTTTTGTCAGTGCTGTACATATAAAGAAAGTGAACTATCTGAAACATATGCCCTCTGGATGATCAAAATATTAAGTTAGCAACCCTCTTCAATTAAAATATTTTGAGTTTTAAAATTCATGGTTTATTTGAAGAAAATTGTCAGCATCCTATTCATATCAGATTAGAAGGGGCACTAATTTGCTATTCAGATTCATACTACTGCCTTTAATATAACATTCAGCAAGAACACAAGCTAATAAATATTAAATAAATAAATTCTTCTGATTTGAAGCATGTCGCCTTAAAGCAAATAGGCAAGATGAGTGATAAGGGGACAGACTTCAAAAGTAATTTCATCATGATAAGTATCTAAAAATTGGAATGCTTTATCTGGTCAATATCACAAGCTTCCAAGCCTCCTAAGTTTACAATATCCAGGATGGCTTTATTCCCAATACACTGACAAATGTGAGTCTTGAGATGGAATTTTCATAAAGTAGTCTATTGCACATAGCTTAATTTTATAGATCCAATTCTTACTTTTTTTTTTTTTAGATTTAAAAGAATTTTGCACAAAACAGAGGTCTAAATTTGTGCTTATTTCAGTGTATAGCTATAAAGAAATTGACTTTTTTCAAAGAACATTTTGTACGTCTACATTTTTGTTTCCTCAATTGAATGCCAGATAAGATCTCACATACAAACTATAAATGAAAATCTGAGTAGTTAAGTCTTTAACTACCTTAATGAAGGAGCAAAACCAAAATGCTATTTGGTTTTGCATATTATAAAGCTGCAAATGTGTTTGGGAAAATGCTCATACCAGACAGTAGAAATGATGATTTTAAAAAAAAAAAAGCAGAAGAGGAAATTAGCATTTCTAATTGCAAAATCTTGCCAGTTCTAGTGATCGACAAGACAATTGTAAATTTTGACATGAAAGCCACTCACTTGCTGCCTCATTGACTCTGTCTGGGTACCTTTTGATGTGCAAAAGTATACCACTAAATATACATAGCACAGGAGTATAAAGCAGTTATAAAGTTACTGAATAGTGGCTAACACACACAAAAAAGATAGCAAGGAGTAACAATGTACTAGACTAAGCATGCATATGCCCTTGTAAGTACCACCTTTGTGAGACATGCAAGCAGTCCTCAGTGAAGTGAGGAAGGAGCAACTTCCCCCAGTCCCCGAAACAGCTCCTGGGCATTGCTTTGTCACCACCTTCCAACTCCCTGTTTTAGCTTTAATTTTATACGTTTCTACATCAGTGGGTTTTTCCCATCTTCAATCCTTGACCTGCTATGTATACCCATCTCAACAAACTAAACTCAGTCAGCAGTTTTACTGTTCTTTTCTTGCATGGTTTGTCTCTACAGTTTATCCTTGGTCTGAGCCAAGGATATGCAGCTGCATTGTTTGAGACCTTGGCCTGGGATCACAGGGAGCAGAATCCCAGTGAAGGGGAAGGTTATGCTGCTACATACAATGCTACAGGCATCTGCTCTAATCTGCCCCTTCAGACTGCTACCTGCTTGCTTTCTTTCTATTGCTATGCTATGCTAGAGCTGAAACAGATTTTAAAGACACAGAAACAACATCTGTTGAAAGAATAAGCAAGGGGTTCATAAAGGATCCAAATACTTGCGGATAATTATTACTAGGATTAAACTTGGGCTTTTATGCAAAACCACCTGGGTTTCATAAAGTGCATTTGACTCAAAAAAAAAAAAAAGAAAAAAGAAATCCTGTATTATTTAATATAATACTTTAAAATACATACTTATCATATGCTTCAAAACTACATACAGCTCAATGACTGCTGCTCTTTAAACCCAAGCCTTTTCCTTCATGACTGCAATGAAGGTGCCTTTATTGTCCTTTTGCTTTTCTGTCGGAAGAAATACAGGACTGTTTAAAGGAAGCAAAACTTTGTACGATTAACTTTATCCACACACTTCCACAGCAAACACCAAAACTCAGACAATACATACCCACAGAAATGTCAAAAATTCCACCACTTGTGAAACTGTTTTTCTGCACTCCCCCCCTCCATTAGTTCATCAGTACCCCACATGCCTTTTCTCAAATCCTTTAGTAACTCCCACAGCCTACAATCAACCATCCAAAGACACTGAAATAATCTTATTAAAGGTATATTTACTATGAGATCATGATAAAAGTAACACAGAAACAGTCCATCCTAGTCCCCCACAGAGCAGGAGATAAATGTTGTACTTATGTCTAGATCTGCAAGTAATATATTACTTAAGAAAGGGAACCTCTTAGGATAAGCCTATACTGCAAGTTACAATTAATCTTGGCAGCAAGGCCCACTTTCCCCCATTTTTCCACTGCTCAAATACCTACTGGACTTCTATGGAATTTTTCTTTTAATAAAAAGAAAAAAGGAACAAAATTTATTGTTCCATGATTATTTTATTACTGTAAGAATTTGCAATGTTCAATCACTGTAATATCTAGAAGGGTAGTACAATCTCTCCCTCTAAAATATGTTCAATTTCTTATGAACTAGCCTACTGAAGGGAATGAGAGGGTAAATAGCTTTTGTAAGAAATGTACTTTTAAACATTTGTGAAACCCTGGATTTTGCCTAATCTAATCCAAAAATGCAATGCTTTCCTGAAGTGAAATGGAACACTGCCCTTTCAAGCCAGTGGAGAACCTGATTTCAAATTTTTACTTATCCAAACACAACAGGTATCTTTTCTATAGGAAACAATTAGATGAACGATGATTCTTTCCTTATTTCTTTATGGTGATTCCAAGTAGACCTCTCATAGAACTAATACATCTGTAATACCTGCAGACAAGTCATTGCTTTCAATGGCAGGATTAGGTGTAGAAGAGATTATTATTTTAAAAAATTTTACGATTATAGAATCATAGAATGTTTTTGGTTGGAAGGGACCTTTAGAGGTCATCTAGTCCAACCCTCCTGCAGTGAGCAGGGACACTGCTAACCAGATCAGGTTGCTCAGAGCCCCGTCCTTTTACATAGTTTGAGCCACATAAATTCTGTCCAGAGTTTTAGAACCAAGCTCTGTCTGAGATACAGGATGACAAGATGCTCAACCCAGTAATGAAAACTATCAAAGATCAGGACAGAAGAAACATTTCTGAGGGAACTTTACTATCTTGAATTGCAGCAACTGTGACCTTAAGGCACTTAAATGTTGAACAGAGGATGAGACTTAGCCTTGAGCACCTACATTCTGTGGATCTTTTTGTGGATCTGGGACAACATAATTAAGAATTCTAACTGATCCCACACAGCAGCTCTAATGAATTTTAACTTCCATTTTCAGCTCTCTAGCCATGTGTGAAGTAATGGACCCAAGGGAAAGAGATAAATCCACATATTTCAGGCCAAACTGACCTCTAACTGTCAAGAGTTGGAGGAAATTTTGTCTGGAAATGTTATGTCTTAATTGTCTCTTGCAGGGTTACTTGAGCTTTACTATGAAGCACCAGCCAGCACAAATCAGTAGTTTGATTCAGAAAAGCATTATCTGTGCCTATGTCTGAGCTTTTTTAGGTACTAGTCTCAAAACCTAGCACCTAACTTTCAGCTGCCTAAATTTCAATTGTAAGAAATAAAAAGTTAAGTTTAAAATATTTTTAACAATCACAGAATGATATGAAGTAAACTGGTTTTCTACTAGTAATTTCTAAAAGAGTTGTAGAAGTAACAGCGGGGTTTTTTATTATTATTACAATGTTCATTAAACAACAACCATTCTACATTTTTAGAAGAATGAATATCAAGTCAGATTTGACAATATTGCTTGTTTATACGCAGTTGCTCTGAGGTACTGTAATGTGATCAGGGAAAAACACATCCAAACACAAAATTTGGGCATGGCGTCAAATAACAAATGTTTCTGGATTTTAGAGGAGCCTCTTGCTTTATGAATGTAGCTCATCAGCCTTAGAAACATTACCAAAAAGCATAGCATTCAATTTATAGAGTTAATTTTGTACTAACTTTTAAAATCTGAAATTATTTTAGATTTTTAAGATTTTAATGCAGGATAAATACTGATCTCTTAAATGTTTTCTATTTTTTTGAATAGTGATACTTTTAAAATGTTTTGCAAAAACAATATTGTACAAACAATAGAAATGCCAAAGTGCTAGGCAGCTAAGTATGCTATATTTACCTACACAGTTTGTCCACAAACCAGATTCTGTTAGTTGCACAATATCTGTAAAGATAACTAAATCTAATTGTTAATTTAAAATTAAATAGGATAACTAGCAGTATCTCAAATTAAAGAGTTTTTTCCAAAAATTAATTAAGTAACTGTTATAGTTCTGTACACTATTGTTACTATGCAGCATTTAGGAAATTCTAATAGATTTATTTAAGATTCATTTTAGTTATTTTAGTATTGATAACTTCATAGTTTTTTGTTAGTGGTTTTTTTTTTTTTTTAATATATTTATAGATCAGAAACAATAGGACTTAAGGGACTGGTGTATTGACTGCTGTTAGTGGTTCTTTAGGGCACAGTTCTACCAAAATCTCTCTCTACACTTCCTTATTGCTGCTTTCTTGTGTGCACATTGGACTTCTGAGACATTGGAATGCAAGCACCGAGGGACTGGAAGGAGTATGCTTTCCAGTGGGGGCTGTCATTATCTGTCCTTTATATACCTACCCTTTATTTCCTATGAGAACATTAGCCTGAAAGACATTGTGTCTAGATTAGAGCAGGGAGTTAAAATCAGACTAGCATCTGGTTTCAGGTAAGTCCTGAGCAACTTAAATAAATGCTGAAATACTGGAGTGAATTTTATCTTTCAGTTGCACTAAAAGTCCAATTTCTTGGGAAGGAAGGATGGAGCTAGACAAACCATGGTTTGGTTTTGTTTTCATTCTTCTTTTCTTTTTTTCTTCAACAAATTGTTTTATAAACAGACAGACATTGGGGCAAATTTGTTGCATGCCATAATGACTCTGACTGACAAGTTAGGTTAAAAAAACTTTACAGGAAAAAAAGTTAATCTTTCTTTTTTTTAAAAAAAAAAAAAAAAAAAAAAAACACGGTTTGACTGCAAAAAAACCAAAAACAACTCCAAAGCTTCTCATCTAGTTTTATATTTTTCCATAAAAAGGCACAATTGGTGGCTTTTAATCCAGGTCCTATTAAATACCTTCATACTGTTAACACAATCAATTCTATCTTCATGCTACTCAAGAATTACAGTTTTAGGAACAAAACATATAAAAACAAGTTTCTGTGCTCATAGCTGTCAAGTCTGCCTTTCCAGTAAGACCAAATTCCTCAAGAGCTATCTGCTTCCTTCCAGGGATGTAGTCTCTCTTGATATTCAAAACACTGTTCCAGCCTGTCTCTACTTAAGCATGCAAGTCTGGTACTTCATCTAGGTCTCCATCCTATGTACAATGGATAGTTACCATATCTGTTAGCAATCAAACACCTCACAATATTGCTTTTCTGAACTATGGTGCAAATAGAGGTTCCTCTATTCTTTTTTAGCTGTACATATACTTTAAAGAAATAGTAGTATGTGAGCTATACTTAGAAAACCATATTCCAAACAGCAACTGATCCCTTAATGCTTGATGATACAAAGGAACTAAGCTAGCTATAAGCAGATGTGAAATTCATAGCTATTTAATGCAGTAAATTGAAGTTTCACTAACAGTGGGTCTACTATGGAGAAAACATTTTCAAACATGTCACAGTGTAGGAAGCATTGGGAGAAGAAAGGAAATTATTTTAGTTTGTCTACATCCTGTATTAGCACTATAACCATTGTATGATTTAATTAAAATTTACCCAGTGGTTACCTTAGACATAAAGAAACTAGGGGGGAAAAAATAGCGCAGAAAAAAAAAAAATCAACATATATCATTGGATATAAGTAACAACTTCTATATGGGAATCACTGAAGAGTCCTGCTCTATTTAACTTTGGAGAAAAAGAGATTGAGATTGGTAAAGACAGAAGTAGAGATTACTAAAGATTTTATAAATACCCATGAAATCAAGGATTCCACAGAGAACACGAATAGGAAATAATCATTTAAATCTTGCATTATTTAAAAAAAAAAAAAGACAACACCAGTAGAAGTCAAAAATTAAAAAATCTGAAACTAGGTTTGGGGTTTTTTTCTCTTCTTTTCACATGCACAGGATTTGTGGAACTAGTTGCCAAAAGATGTGGTGAGACCAGATGACAGAAATGTGTTAAAAAAGATATCAGACAATTTTTCAAGGGTAAAATGTTTGGTTCTGAGGCAATCTATAGCTTAGAAAGTCTGTAAACTGATGAATGTTGGAACCTGAGAGGCTCCTGAGAATACATCAGCTCAACGTTTGCCATGAATTTATCTTTTCTAAAAAGATCCAGGGTGATGATGAAGGATGACTTCTGGTCTGATCCACAAGGGTAGTAAATAAAGTTTGGTCAGTTACATTGGTACAAAAAAGCCAGCCCCTGGGAAACAGTTTTTCCATTGTATAGCCTCTGTAAAATGGAGATGGAGTGTGGGAAGAGGACAAAGGTGTCAGATGGGTCACTGTGCTTTTTTTCAACACGGTGACTTCTGTATTTCTTGTGCTAATTTTTACGTCTCCCATATTCCCAGATTATTCATTTTCTGCCTAATTAGTTTGAAGTAACATGTTCTCTGTTATCCTGTTTTCGTTAATCATAATTATGTTAAGAAATCATGACATTAACGTTCCCTTGGTGTATTAGTAATATGTTGATCATCAAAATGTATTAATATCTTTGCCACAAAAATATATTTAATCAAAGTTTCTTTTCCATTTATTGAGCCTCCTGACTCATTTTTGTTTCAAAGGCTGTTATTTAGAATGACAAAAATAAATTTCTTCACCAAAAGTCAGCATAATTACACTGAGCTGTAGAAGACCTGAGCACTAATCCTGCGCAGTACTTCCACATGAAAAACATCAAGCCATGTTTTAGGGTCCAAAATGGAAATTAAACAAGAGGATCACATCCAAAAAAATTGAGCTGCTGCCATGTAAACTGGTGGCAGAAAAAGGTCAATAACAATTGATTGCAACGGAGCTGTTCAAGTGAATACAGATTATCTGACTGAAAAGGTGACGCAGCCTTAGATCCTAAGATATTAACAGATACCTGTAAGAGGAATTGGTATACTGAGAATGCTTACATTGTCATAAGTCATACATTGAATCCAAGTTTATTATTAAAAAAAAATCAACTTGCAATCTTAAACTCTGAGTTATTTGCAAAGGAGATGCATCAGTCTGTTTTACTATTCAATCCAAAACTTAAAATTTGTTTGCAACAGCTTTACAGAGGTGACATGTGACACTATTCCTATTCAAGCACATTGCAGGCATTATTTTCTTCAACTTTTCATCAAAATCTAGCACCTTTTCTTTATAATAGTTGTACAGCAGTATGAGAAGTGGGAAGTTCTATGCCTTTGCAAACTGCTAGCTTTAAGGCAGACTTCCTCCGCAATAGCAGTGTAATACTGAGACTTCATTATAAAATTCCTGTTTCTTGTAGCCATTTATAAGAGATGCTAAAGCACAGAAAAAAAAATTATACTGAAGAAGACAAGCACTGTTGTTCTGATAATTTCCTTATTTTTTTGTTCTTGGGAAATACAGAAACCAGGATTTACCAAAAGCACAAAAAAATACACTAATCTTTTTTTCATGGGAGTGTTATTCATAATAAATAAAGCCACGTAACTCATCAGGTTTAGAGAACTGTCACTGAAACCTCACCACCGACAAACAGTGACAGTGATTTTGACTTTTATGAACTTTATGAGAAAGACAACACTGGAATTTTTTGTAATGCCGCAGATCAGAAAGGACAGAAATTAGAAGGCTCAGAGTCCGCATTTACTTCTCTTTTTTTCCTGCTGTAAGTCTCAAGAGCACAGAATTACAAAGAAAAAGGAAAGCTGAGAAGGGCAACATGAATACACAGTTCCTTAAAAAATCACATTCAGGAAACTGTACCGGGTGCAGGTGCCCAGGCGCCGGCAGCAGCAGCGGGGCCTGCAGGCGCGGCCCCTGCGAGCGGCGGGCGGGGCCGCCCCGTGCCGGACACAGCCGGTTCCCGCCGGCCCCACCGCAGGGCAGCGCTGAGCCCCTCAGCCATGGGCGGGCGCCGCGGGGAAAGCCTGGGTCAGGAAGGGCAAAACGCTGCCCGGCAGCCGGGGCTGAGGGAAACGGGGTGAGAAACAGCCCTGCCCGCCCCGCGCGGAGAGCGGGAGGAGGGCGGGAGGGGCTCCGGGCGCCCCGGCAGAGATGCCCCCGCCGCCCCGGGAGAGACCCCGCGGGGGCCGGTGCTTCCCGCAGCCCCTGGGAGGGCCCCGGGCTGGAGCAGGGGGGGGGGGGGGGCGGGAGCCCCCCTTCCCGTCCCCCGCCGGGGGGGGAAAGTAGAGGAGTCAGGTGTGAAGGAGTGAAGTTGAGCCTGGGAAAAGGGCGAATGGGGAGAAGTTGTTTTCGGTTTTGTCTTTGTTTTTTACTGTCCTTTCTTTTAACTAGCAATAAGTTAAGTTTTCCTCAGGTCAAGTCTGTTTTGCCTGTGATGGGAATTGGTAAGGGATCTCCATGTCTTTATCTCAACCCATGAGCTTTTTCACCTAATTTTCTCCCCTGTTAAGTTGAGGAGGATGAGTGAGAGGCCAGTGGAGTCTGTGGCAGCCAGCCAGCCAAGGTCAACCCTCCACAGAAATAATCATAGAATCATAGAATCATTTTGGTTGGAAAAGACCTTTAAGATCATCGAGTCCAACCATTAACTTAACCCTGCCATCCCACCACCAAACCATGTCCCTAAGCACCTTGTCTGCGTGTCTTTTAAATACCTCCAGGGATGGGGACTCAACCACTTCCCTGGGCAGCCCATTCCAGAGCCTGACAACCCTTTCGGTGAAGAAATTTTTCCTAATGTCCAACCTAAACATGTCCTGGCACAACTTGAGGCCATTTCCCCTCATCCTATCATCTGTTACCAGGGAGAAGAGGCCGACCCCCACCTCACTACAGCCTCCTTTCAGGTAGTTGTAGAGGGCGATCAGGTCTCCCCTCAGCCTCCTTTTCTCCAGGCTAAACAACCCCAGTTCCCTCAGCCGCTCCTCATCAGACTTGTGCTCCAGACCCCTCACCAGCTTTGTTGTTCTCCTCTGGACATGGTCCAGCAACACAGCATCTTTCCTGTGAAGGGCCCAAAGCTGAACGCAGTATTTGAGGCTCATCAGTGTTGAGTACAGGGGTACTATCACTTCCCTTCTGCTGGTCACACTATTCCTGATACAAGCCAGGATGCTATTGGCCTTCTTGGCCACCTGGGCACACTGCTGGCTCATATTCAGCTGGCTGAATTTGAGTAGATAACCTTGTGGAAATCAAGCACATATTCCAGAGTTTGCAATGCTCAGTAACTTAAAACTATCCTCTTTGTAAGAAAAAACAGTACCCAAAAGTGCTGTCAAAAACATGTAAGGGCTATATAGGTAGTTCCCAAATTGATAGCATTTTATAGGATGACTGTATTTACAAATAGCTCTTGAAAAGACACCTATAAAATAGCCTTTATTGTCTGATATTCTTAACTTTTCACTTTTTAAAAAATCCACTTTTAAAGTTAAGATTACTTTCAGCTAGTCAGGAAACACACCCACCTTGTGAACAGAAACATCACTTCTCTTTATTTATTTTTCTAGTAGTTTAACAAGGAAAGAGGATAATTTCCATGCCAAAAAATACATTAGGTAAGGAAATAGAATTGTCTCTGGCAGGACCACTGGGGTTTGGATCAGCACATTTTCTCTGACTTGTGAAAGACTAACCTGTTTGCAAGAACTGGATTGAGGTCTGGATTTAATAGTGCCTCCAGATATGCAAGATAATTAAGACCCTCCGTGCACTTGCTATGAAATGTTTTTCCTTTACAAGGTATTGTGTTAAAAACTGGGAAGACATGTAGCAGCAGAACATGCTTCTCTTCACACACATTACTCTGCATTAGGAGAAAAGATTAGTGCCTGGCTCAAAGGTTCTCAGCAGGTGGGGAGTTACTTCACTGCAAAGACATGTGGAATCCTCTACCTGCCGTCTCTTTCCTGGTGCCTGTTTTGAGCCTTCCCCTCCCCCAGCAGAGCTGGGGGACCTTCTTCTAGGTTTCTTGAGGTCTACTGGTATTTTTCCTCTTGACAGTTACATTAGTTCTCCACAGTTTCTATAATGAAAAGTGAATAGGGTCTGTTCTGAGTTCTTTCTAAGGGCCAGGACTCTGCGAGATAGCAGAGACAATCCTATGGGATATTAATATATATCTTGCACTGACCCTCTCACCTAGTATCAGTGCTTGCCCCCTCTCGTTGGCTATTCAGGATCTGCTAGGGAAAGCTGTGGTGTCTTTCATTTATTTCAGTGTCAAATCACAGTCTTTCTCAGCAGCTTAATAATGTACCTGTGGCTGCTTCCTACTGTGGCAACACTAAAGGACTCGTATCTGGCTTTTGAGTCTTTTTCTGTCAAATCAGTATTTTTGGATAGAAGACAGGTTCCTGCTACAACACAATGCATGATCTATTTCAAGGAGTTCACCAAGTTCTAACATATGACCAGAAAATGAAAGGATAATTGGCTAGCCATATAGAACAGCTTTAACTTCCCTCACATGTTTAGCTTAATAGTTTTCTTAAGGGCACTCGTGTTTTCATGGTCCCAATAAAGGTTAACAGAGGTCTGTTCTAGAAAATCTTAGATCTGTTTAGCATTAGCTTGTTATTTGTCAGCCCAAATAGAGGAGAGGAATTTCTGCAGCACAGTCCCAGATTTCTTATTTCCTTTTGGTTTTAGTTTTTATTTTTTCTTCTAAAAGATACACACGTACAGACTACAGTCTTCATGCCCTTTAATAGCTTAGTATATTGTTTATACACATTATTTAATTGCTTAGTATATAGAAAGTAGAATTTATACTTAAATGCTTAAATACTTTCACTCTTCTGCTGGAGACACTGAGAAAGCTTTTGTTGAAGTTATTTCATAGGCTACTCAATGGAATAGCTTTAATTTGCCCACCATTTCTTTCCCTGAAATGTACAGCCAGTTTTTGCCGACAGATATTGCAGTGGTTCACATACATCAGCAGCTCTCAATCATCTTCTCCCATCTAGTGTTATTGTGCAACAACATGACTGGTGTTGTGTTGCAAGGACAGTCAGTTTGATCACTATTTTGGCAGAACTGAATGGCAGACATTTTTCTATACTGTGTTTATATTAAAAACCTTTGGCTTAATTCTGGAAAAAAAAAGTTGGCACAAGGTTATTTCAAATATGCTACTGCAAGACTGATGCAGTTTGGTCCCAAACTGATGCAATGTATGGATTTTTGTGTTTTCAAATTATTTCCTGTAATTTTTGCTTCATTATTTTTTTAAATATATGTTTTTCTATTTCAAATTAAAACATATAAAATTATTTTATTCTAGAGGATTTATCTTTTTTGTTCAGGTGTGCATATGTGTATTAATTTCAACAGCAATAATGCAAGCTTTAAAAGGAAATTTTTTTTCTTTTTTTGCCTCAGATCCCAGCTGTTAATCAGTAAAAAAAGACACAGAGAGCTTTAACCCCCACCCCCTAGATAATCATGGGTGGGACACCTGCTGGTTTAGCCACCTGGTGTAAGTTACAATAGACTGAGGGTACTTCCAGCTGTGCCAGGTGTTGAACACCTCAGGGGAGCATTACAGAAGTTGACTGCCACCACGGCATAGGAGAATTTGTTCCCTGCTCTCTTTTCTTGATCTCCACCACCTTCTGGTCATGACTCTGATGCAGGCTGCCGACAAGCTGAACAATGTAAGAACTAATACCACAGCACTATCTCAAATATTCCTGTCAAGTTGGGTGTTCTGCTAGTTTAGAGTCACTTTGTATTGATGTGAAGGTGTGGGGTGGGGCAGCGTGGGGAGGAAAAAGCCATGCTGTGTTGAGTAGCTGAATTTTGCTGCTTTTGGGCTCAAATTCAATCAGTTATGTTACCTGCACTACTTAAAGCCCATTGCATACTATGCAATATTTACGTGGCCAGCCATACTGAAAAGAAGCAAGACAGCATGTCTTTTCTGGTTATTTTTGGTGCAGTAATAAGTACAGAACAGTAGAATGTACTGCAAAATACACTAAACAGTACACAGTAAGACTGTAAGACTGTAAGGCTGTGCTCTGGTCGGCAGTTAGAGGACAGGGAAAACAGAATGGTTTCTTCATGTCACTGGAACTTTGACATAGAATTATGTCATTGAATTACAGTCTCATGTCTTTCATGTATGCAGTGCAATTTCTTTTAATAATATATAGAAAATGAAGTGATGATGTCAACAAGTAATTTTGTAAGGCTTTTTTTGGAGGGGCTGCTTTCCAATAACTCATTGAGAATTGGAAAAAAAAAAGAAGATACTTGTCAAAAAATTTCAAAGCCCTCTTCCCCTTAATGTTTCATGACAGTTTTGTCGTTATTTTGTACTGTGTTGCTTTCACTGAGAAATCATTCTTTTGATTGCATTGTGAAGGGGTTATGTATTACTTTTGAAATAATCTGGAAACTGGAAAAAGTATTTCTAGCAATGCAAAGCTTATCCTCCAAATGACTCTTTTTCCACCCAGAATCATTTTTAATTACTAATGGATGCATAAATCAATATTGAGAGATAGTTCATAAGAAATAATGATAGAAGGGCATTAAGTTTCCCTGCCAAATCCTTCAAGAGAGATTATGCAAGTAAAATAGACTATATATTTCTTGATATAAGGCTCAAGATTGAATTTTCAAGTACAACAGACAATTGTAAGAAACATCGTTCAACCTGTATGTAAGAATGTTACCTAATAGCCAATTAAAACAGTATTTGAATTCTCCTTCCCCCATTTTCTGTACATGTACAAAAGGTATCTTACGGTAAATGAAAAAACGGCCAGCCCTTACTTAACCTAAATTATGCCTGTAAGGTTATAAAAATAAGTTAAATTTGAGATTAGTGCTGAAATATCTATTAACCCATGAGATAAGTTTTCATGTTTGATACCCTAGCACTTGCTAAACCTCACAGCTGGGTATCAAAACCAAGGTAAAAACTTATTACTGATAGCAGGAAGGTAGTAAGACTGATTTTCTTAGGTGGCCTTTGAGCTGTATACCTCAATGTATGAGCCCTCTTTACCTATCTTGTCAAGTTTTGGTAAGACAACTATCTGTTGGTTTATTTTTTGTTTTAACCAGTAACAGAGACAAACAGGCCATTATAACCGAATGCTGTTCTCTCTGAGATGATAACTTTCATGTTTTAAGTTTTCCATAGACAGCTGGCCATAAGGAAACTTTTCTTCCAATCCATTCCAACACAACAGAGCAGAGCCGTGGTATCAGGCACCAGCTTCAGATGTGTGGGACTATGCTACTCAGTGCTAAAAAGTAGCATTTGGTGACGTCTGCCACGGTGGAGACCAGCATCTGGTTCTGTGTTTTTTTCTGCTCTGCTCTATCCATACCTTACGCTAGAATGGAGGAGAAAATTGTTCACAAGTAGTTATCTGGCCCCCAGACAAGACAAGGTAAGAAAAACAGAACAGAACAGAACAGAATAGAATAGAATAGAATAGAATAGAATAATTCCAGCTGGAGGGGACCTAAACCAATCATCAGCCATTCAGTCTCCAACCAAAGGTACAGTTAGCAGTCTTATAACAAGGAATGAAGGGAACTACAGGTATTTAGTGACTTCACTTGGACTCAGCTTCGTTTAAGTGCCTCCCCCATCTCTTTCTTCATAGACAAAAGGATATTAAGGTACTTTTGTAAAGAACTAAAGTACCTTTTAAATCTTGAAACTGGCTAATAAACTTCTAGGAGTCTCAACCAACTAATTTAACATCTCCAACCAATTCTAGCTTACCAAAAAACCCACCTGAAACACAGCACCTCATAAATGCAAGCCATTTAACCTTCCATTAGCACCTACTTGCACATTATTTTCACAATTTCCAATGACCGATATTTAACTTTCTAAGAAAGCAGCAGGACACAGATAGAGATTTCATCCTGTGCCACTGATGTCATAAGGCTGAAACAAGCAATAATTTCCCCCGCTGTGTTAGACACATGCATGTTCTGAGGAGTCCAGTGTCTTATAACACACCTATGGGAAAATTGTATGGGCTATGGCGTAAAACAATATTTATGATGCCTTCCTTAGTATCTTAGTTTGAAAACTTAGCCTTTTATGTAGCAAAGCTTTTTGAAATAATTTAAACTACATTTCACTGTAACCAAAACCAATTAATTTTGCATAGACTTACCAATTATAACAAAATCCTAAAAATTCCAAAGTAACAGAAAAAAAATCATAAATGTATGTCAGTAAAATGCAGCATTTTGCCATTCTGTTCTATTAAGTTTTGTAGAAAGCTGTGTAAATTATTCAACAGATATAAGCAAAAGTTAAAATGTTAGGTCTTATACACACAAATATATATATCCAAGTCCTCATCAAATGTCCCAGTACCTATGTTGTCACATACCTAAATGTCCGCTTGATGGTAGAAACAGAATACTAAATTATAAACCACCAAGAGATCAAGTTAGTCCAATTTGAAATACAGAGACCTCCACTGATTACTTTAGTTTTGTTCTTTCCTTTTTAATCCTGTTTTCATCCCCAAGCTTTTCATTTTCAGTTTTTACAGAATCACAGAATCACAGAACGGCAAGGGTTGGAAGGGACCTCAGGAGATCATCTAGTCCAACCCCCCTGCTAAAGCAGGTTTTCCTAGAGCATGTTTCACAGGACTTCGTCCAGGCGGGCTTTGAGTATCTCCAGAGAAGGAGACTCCACAACCCCCCTGGGCACCCTGTTCCAGTGCTCTGTCACCCTCAGAGTAAAGAAGTTTTTCCTCATATTCAAATGAAACCTCTTATGTTTCAGTTTGTACCCATTGCCCCTTGTCCGGTCACTGAGCACCACTGAGAAGAGTCTGGCTCCATCCTCATGACATCCACACTTAAGATATGTGTATGTGATAATGAGGTCCCCTCTCAGTCTTCTCTTCTTCAGGCTGAACAAGCCCAACTCTCTCAGCCTTTCCTCACAGGGGAGATGCTCCAGTCCCTTTATCATCTTAGTTGCTCTCCTCTGAACTCTTTCTAGGAGTTCCTCATCTTTCTTGACCTGGGGAGCCCAGAACTGGACCCAGTACTCCAGGTGGTGTCTCACCAGGGCTGAGTAGAGGGCGAAGAGAACCTCCCTCGACCTGCTGGCCACACTCCTCTTAATGCACCCCAGGATACCATTGGCCTTCTTGGCAACAAGGGCACAGTGCTAGCTCATGGTGAGCTTGTCATCCACCAGGACTCCCAGGTCCCTCTCGGCAGAGCTGCTTTCCAGCAGGTCATCCCCCAGGCTGTACTGGTGCATGGGGTTCAACCTCCCCAGGTGCAGCACTCAGCACTTGCCCTTGTTGAACTTCATCATGTTCCTCTCTGCCCAACTCTCCAGCCTGTCCAGGTGCTGTTGAATGGCAGCGCGGCCTTCCGGCATATCAACCACTCCTCCCAGTTTTGTGTCATCAGCGAACTTGCTGATGGTACACTCTGTCCCCTCGTCCAAGTCATTGATGAATAGGTTGAACAAGACTGGGCTGAGTACTGAGCCCTGGGGAACTTCACTAGCTACCGCCCTCCAACTGGACTCTACCCTGCCGATCAGAACCCTCTGAACCCTGTCGTTCAGCCAGTTATGTTTTTTATACTGATTACCATCCCTAATTCTCTCCTGAATTTATCTATGTTGTCTTACTTCTTTTCTAGCTTTCTCAGTACCTTCTCAAGCCTTGAGAATGCAACAAATGGGTAGAAAATCCCATTACAACCAACAAATAGCTGAAAGAGCAAAAAAAGACATAAAAATGCTCATTCGAACATTTACACTGAATATAAATTTTAAGAATAACAGCTGGAAAATATTCTTCCAATGCAGTCAAAGCAGAATATTTTTATTTCATTTAAATTCCCTTGTGGCTTTATCTTTAAATAAATACATGTTTACTGAGAAACTCCAACAATGATTTGAGCATTAAAAATGGTAATTTACCATGAAAGGAAATTGTCTTAGAGGTTTTGCACTGCCTTATTAATGTAAAAATAACTAGTAAGAAATAAAAATATTTTCATTAAGTATTTCCTTATATGTGTTTTATATGCCATTCTTTAATTTCTGGACTTTCAATTAATTACACATTGTGAGTGAATGTAGTGCTTGTGAATAAAAGACAATAAGCAAAGCTATATAGTTTAGCTATCGATAGTAATAGGCTTTGAGTTGTCCTATCACAGGGAAATATTTAGGTGTTTCCATAGGTCAGTGCAGAAAGAATTAATCTTCAGACAGAAAGATTATTTTGGGGTATGGGTATTCTTGTGCTAATATCATATTTAACTGAAGTAAATTTTCAAGTCCTGTGATATTTTTCACCTGAATATGGATATTAAGAACAATCCCATCCTCTATCCTAGCAAATTAAAAGCTTAAGAGGAATAAAGCTCTTTTAGTCTTTGTCCCTATGATAAGCTCACCAAATTCCTGATTCACCCAGTACTTGTTTTGGTTTGAATTCTAATTCTTTGAAAGTGAGTGGTCAGAATTATGCATAGAATTTCAAACTATGTTTTACTAAACTCTTGTTCAATTGTACTAGTATTTCTCTCTATTGAGAAAAGATGATGCTATTATCAGCCACAATATATTGGCAGTTCACATCATTCTGCAATGTAGTGGTGCACAGAAGTCTCTCTTCCTCGGTCATTTCCACTGATGAACTTCTAACTTAATGCAGGTTTCCATTATTAGATTGATGTATAACATTGCATCTTCTGCTATTAGATTTAAACGGTATTTTAGTTATTCTAATTTTCAGAAAGTGCATGGGTTTGAGTGTTATTTCAACATTGTCCTTACTAAGAATGTCCGTAATTTAGTATTTGTGTCACATCACCTCTGAAAATATTGTTTACTACTTAACTATGAAAAATCCCATTATCCACCTAGCCTGACACTGAGGTTAATACTGATACTGTTCTCCTCTTAGTTAATGGGCTACACTTTTCAGAATCCCTTTACTAATTTCCTCTTACCTAAGTCCACTATTTGTCTTTGTAGTATGGTACCAAATGCTTTTGACCAGATAGGAGAGAGATACATTTATTTTGTCTACAAAAATCGCTACATTTGTTTAACAAAAAAACCCACCCAACACCTCCCCCATGACAAACAAACAACAACAAAAAGAATTAGAAGTTAGTTTGTCATGTTCTACTTCCCGTTTAATCCCATTTCAAATGTTCTTTCTCACTAAATTTTTTCAGGATTATTGCTTACTCTTGACCAAGCATCAACAGCATGATACTTGTTGTTCTTGCTTTTGCCAGTGTAGATTTTCACCTAGCAACAAGTGCCATCACATGAATCCTACTTACACAATTTATATGTAAAACTCTCACCCATTGAACAAAATTTTAAAACCCCCCTATAATTAGAGTTATCTGCAACTTGAAGGTTGTACAAAGTTCAACTACAGCTTTAGACTGCAAAACAGATAAAGTGATGTAAGAACATACATCCTTATTCAGTGAGGGAAAGAAAGTCCAAATGACTGCTTTTAGCCCAGTATGACCTGTGGTAACTATAAAAAATATTGCTTAGTCAAGCAGGAAGATAGCTGCCAGGACTCAAGCCACTGAGATATTTTTGGATAACAGAAGATATAATCTGTTGTGAGTGTAGTTCACCAAAATGTCAGGTTTAAGAATAATTCCACCAAAATGTCAGGTTTAAGAATAATTCCACCAAAATGTCAGGTTTAAGAATAATTCTAAGTGGATAGAATTTGTTACAAAATAAACTTTGACCATCTTTAAAGTCTATTTGTCTTGTTATGTGCACCACCTTGTGCTGCATCATGCTAACCATAAAGCATGCCAAGACAGTTAAAGCAAAGCATTAAAGAAAAAAACAACAAAACAACAGAAAAAAGAAATGAAGAACCAAACAGGCTAATTCCTATCCTTACTTTTAACAAATGCCAGTATTTGAACAAACAACCCTTAGAAATACCTCTTTGTAGATTGAGTTACAAAGCATTGCTTTTATTTATGAAGCATAGAAAGAAATGGTTAAAAGTAAATATAACTGAGTCATATAAAATCTTACCTTTGGGACAAATAACACAATTTGATTCATCATCCTTTATAACTCTGATCAGACAGAAAAGACTCAAAAGAAATGCAAGGAGGTAGTGTGGAAAGACAGTCCAGACTGAGTGGCAGTGCTTTGGTCAGGGCTCCAACCTTTTGTTGTGCTGGGCCTGTGCAAGCGCCAAGTTTGCCTGGCAAGAGTGAAAAGACACTACTTGGCGATGACCACAGAAACCCCTGAGGAAGGGTGTATAAACCTCTCCCTGAGAGCCCAATTTGAGCACTCCTGAGGAACAGCTTGTCTGCACCTTGGTGACCTCCCCTTATTTGGGATGTCAGGTAAGGATGCTCTCCTGGGAACTGAGTGATACCTACTAGGTAGATGGCCTGGTTTCAGCTGGGATAGAATTAATTTTCTTCCTAGTAGCTGGCACAGTGCTGTGGTTTGGATTTAGTATAAGAATGTTGGTATCACACTGATGTTTTAGTTGTTGCTGAGCTGTGCTTATACCAGTCAAGGACTTTTCAGCTTCCCATGCTCTGCCAGGTGCACAAGAAGCTGGGAGGGGGCACAGCTGACCCCAACTGGCCAAAGGGGTATTCCATGCCATATGATGTCATGTTCAGTATATAAACTGGGGGGAGTTGGCCGGGGGACAGCAATTGCTGCTCGGGGATGGGCTTGGCATCGGTGAGTGAGTGGTGAGTGGTTGCATCACTTGTTTTTCCTGGGTTTTGTTACTTTATTTTTGTTTATTGTTGTTTTTCTTCTCACTACAAATTATTATTATCATTATTATTACTATCATCATCATCATCATTATCATATTTTATTTTATTTCAACTATTAAACTCTTCTTATCTCAACCCACAAGTTTTCTTACTTTTGCCTTTCCAATTCTCTCCCCCATTCCACAGCAGGGCACAGTGAGGGTGAGTGAGCGGCTATGTGGTACTTAGTTGCCAGCTGGGATTAAACCACAACAGTAGATTATAAGGAATATGGAATAGAAGTAGAATAGTCCCCATTTGCAGGGTGGTGTGATTGTTATCTACTTACTAAGTGCCTTACCCTAATAAACCTCACTTTGAGCCTCATACTCAGAACCTCATTCCTTTAAGAGGTAGGCAATGGCAGAGAGTCTGACCATGACAAGATGGCACAGTGAGCAAGATAACAGGCTTATGTGGGTAATCATGGGATTCCCCCCCCGGCCCCAGTTTGACAATGCTTGGGTCTGAAACCACTGGTCTGAGTGGGACCAGGTGAAGAGCTAAACAGACTGGCACAGGGAAGAGTTAAAGATGGTAAAGGTAAAGGTATCATCTGTAAGACGTTGGGTATGTGCTATCATGCCACTTGTAATGAAAAAAAGCGATGGGAAGACAAAAACGGACTAATGCAGTTGGCTATTGAACAGTTTGTTGATCAAAGGGGACACAGTAACAATGAGTAAGCTTCAGTCTCACCATTGTATTTAATCCCAAACACAGATAAATTAGGACTGTTCATATGAGGGTCGGGACCCAGGCTTAAATGAATCTTAATTTGTTTGCCAATGCAATGCAAAATAGGCAAAACAATTGGGGATGGTTCATAAACCAACTAACACAAAAAGCTGCAGTGATAAGTTGTGATGAAGATGACACCCGACCAAACCCCCAAAAGAGGTCAGAAGCCTCAAACGAGGCCCTGTGAGACCTCGGGTTAAATCCTCTAGTGGGACAACAGACAAGAAAGACCTCAGAACTAGGCCCTGGAGGGAAGGTTTAGACTTAGATTTGTCATGTGAATTAATCCAGAAGAAACCCACAGCAGTTTTAGGGACCATGGTCCAAGCCACCCATGAAGCCAGCCAGTGTGACGAGAACACAGACCGCCCTTTATAAAGAACCCAGAGAGGCTTTAGACACTGTTCAGCTATTGCCCTGCTGGTGGAAAACTAATAGCGCTTATACCCTGTCCAGTGTCCCAGGTGCAGCAGCTCAAACTTTTCTAGTGGGACACCAAGGTGGGGCCACATGTCATTCTCAGCCTGGGCCCTAATAGGTTCCCTGTAAGATGTTTGATTGACACTGGAGCCCAAATTTCTTGTTTTCCCTCTGCCATGCATGTGTTCGCGTTCAAGGAGTGGGTGGCCAACCTCTCAGTGTGCCCATCTCTGGAACAGAGATATTGCTGAGTTAAAGCTGCTTTTGTTCCTGACCTAGAACAAGTGCAACAGCCCCGGAAGCCTGACTGGGGAAGCTACCTGTGGGCAGCCAAAGTAAGTGTCTGCTGGGGCACACATGGCCAACCAACTGGCAAGGCATTTCCACCTGGACTGCCTTTGCTGAATCTGTTGACTCTCCCAGGAGTGCTTTGAGACCTGCAGATTGGGCAAACAATATCGTTTAAACACCCCACCTAGGGGGTTAAAAAATGCCTTCTTTTGAATGTGCATAATAACATCTGGATCATTCAGACTCCTGACATCAAGACCCTAAAAATTCTCCACAAGTGGATCCAAGGGTAACCATCCAGCCTTCCCCTGCTGAGACCATTCTTTTCTGTTCTGCAGGAATGTCACAGATCAATTCATGACTCAGAACAGCATAATTTGGTTCATTTGTATGGGACACAGTCCTTGTATTCCACTGAGGTCCTGTTGCCAGCGTGGGGACAATACTGGGAGGTGCTAATTGACTTACTGGAGAGAGTGGAGATGTTTTCCCCCAGGGACTGTGTTGGTATGGATTTGTGAAGGTTATTTGATTTTTTGGTGGAGCTGTTCAGTGTGCAGCATCATACCTCTATGATGGAGGTAGCAAATGACACTACCCCCAGTGGCGGGCTAGACCAGGCTCTCTACTGGGAGGACCTGGTGTAGGGTTGCCGTTAGTAGCGACTGGCTGATCAGTTGCATTTTGAGAGACATTGCAGGTGCCTGAACCATGCCAATATGAAGTGGCTTGGCCTCTTTTTCCTGATGACCATTAGCACAGTCCCACAGACAGATGGTCCCACTCGGGGACATCTTAGAAGTAATGTAGTCCTGCAAATGGTAATGGATTTTGCATGAGATGTATGCATTAATGATGGTCCATTTTCTGCCTGTGTTGCCACTCCCACATCAGCTGAGAGCTTGCCTTTAGGCCTCTATGGCTCAGGCATTGACATACCAGAATTAATAGCAAACATTCCCAAAATGGCAGTTCCCCTCAATACCACTGGAGGTATCCACGTGTGTTGTATGTCTCTAGCTTAAGGTCCCATGTGCCTGAGCCTAAATGACAGTGAAAGCTGCCTGGAAACCATAGATGGCAGGACCATCACCAACATCACCTGTACTGGGGACTCAGATTGGACCACTCCCAGTAGTAGATTTAATTTAACCCACTTTAAGGCATCAAAGCCTAACATCTCTGTTTCCCATAAAATGCAAGATCATGACATGATAGACCCAGGCGAAACATGCAACAGTACTCTGTGGGATATTTATTGGTTCAGTTTAGAAGTGGTAAAACAGTGTTTCACACAGTCCTTTCAAATTCTTTGGATTGAAATACAAGATGTTTCCTGGCACATATGCTTAGGAGAAAAACAAAGTCTAATAAATGGACCCACGCAGTGAATTGCTCCAAGGTCAAAGAGTGTGAACTCACTGACCCACCTCAAGAGAAGTGGGGCCTTCAGTCTCATACTATACATCAATCTTAATTCCTCTGGGAAAAGAATGCTTCCATGGTGGTACAGATACCCCCAGCTATGGTATAGCTGTGTAGTTATGAATAAGCCGCTCGCTCACACCCTCCCTCCCTCAGTGGGATGGGGGAGAGAATGGGAAAAAAAAAAGTAAAACCTGTGGGTTGAGATAAAGACAGTTTAGTAAAAGAAAAGAATAACAACAATAACAACAACAATAATAAAAATAATAATGGTAATAGAATATACAGAATATGCAAAACAAGTGATGCACAATGCAATCGCTCACCAGTCGCTGAATAATGCCCAGCCCATCCCCCTGACTATCTCCCCCCAAGCATGACGTCATATGGTCTGGAACAGCCCTTTGGCCAGTGGGGGTCAGCTGTCCTGGCTGTGCCCCCTCCCAGCTTCTTGTGCACCTGGCAGAGCAGGGGAAGCTGAAAAGTCCTTGACTGGTGTAAGCCCTGCTCAGCAACCACTAAACCATCAGGCTGTTATCAACATTATTCTCGTACTGAATCCAAAACACAGCACTGTGCCAGCTACTAGGAAGAAAATTAACTGAAACCAGGATAATGCCATATAAGGTCATGCTCAGCAATAAAAACTCCAGGCTGGACTGTGAGGGGGGAATGTTGGGTAAGTAACTATTGCTCAAAGACAGGCTGGGCATCAGTCTGTTTGTTGGAGGTGGTGAGTGACTGCCTTTGCATCACTTGGTTTTGTTTGGTTTCTTCCTCTTTCCTTATAAAACTATCTTTATCTTGACCCATGAGTTTTTTCACTTTTGCTTTTTCTATTCTTTCTCCCTGTCCCACTTTGGGAGGGAGTAAGAAAGCAGCTGTGTATTGCTTAGGTGCCTCCTGGAGTCAATTTATATGCAAAAAGTAATAAATATTAACTATCTTCTAAGCAAAATGATTAAAAAAATAAAGTTTTGGTGTATTTAGTTATCTTTATTCACTCTTAGGTAATGCGATTATATGCCAAATTTGCTTCTCTGTTTCATTAAATAAAAATGTTCTTAGGCAGTTAAAGAACAAGTGCCAGTGGCCCTTCCAGTTAGAGCTGAATTTTTCTAGTGGTAGAAAATTTACTCTGGAACAAAAGAAAGGGTACAGTTAGCTGTCATTTCTTTCAATAGCAGTGACAGCTTTGAAAAAAATATCACTGTTCTTACTTACCTGGGAGCAGTTCTTCCATCTAGTTCAGGACTTTGTGCAACACACCTGAGAAGGCATGAAGGAGTAAAAAAAAGAAGTAACTAGGGCTATAGATTGCTCTTATGCTGCCAAGAGATGTACTTTGTCACCTGTCTGACCAGAAACTCAGTCTGTTAGCCTAGGTACAAATAATTACTGAGGTTGCCAACAAATGAAATAAACATTTTTTGAGATGGAACAAGGCTTACTGTCATTTAAATCTAAGACACGGCAAAGACAATTTCCATCTCACTATCAGAACACCTAGCCTAAAAGAAGGGCGTGGGTGAGAGAGCTTTCTGAGCCGTCTCTAGCCAAAAATGACTGGTCTTTTAATCTTGATTTATGTCATGATACTCGCATTTGCTCAAGTGCAATTCTTAAAAGTGCCCGTAGAATTTCTTGCGATAATAAACTTGTTTTACCTATTCCACTAAAATGATGATAATTTTCCATTTTCTGCTTATGCTTCCATTTTGCTTATGGAAAATTCCTTCTACAGCTACAAAAGGATTCAGAATTTTTCCTCAGGCTCATGGTGTGGTCCCAAGTAGCTAATGATATATCTGTATTATACTTTCAGTGTCAATTTTAGGTGAAACTTGAAACTATGCCTATAAACAAAACATTAATTCCCCTAATGAATTCTCTGAGCTTTAGCTGACAACTGCCACTTATTATATTAGTTTAGAGTGTTTTGCTTGGTGGCCAAAGAAAAAAGAAACATACTACGTGGGAGTAGATTAGAATATAAAGACTGAGCTACCTCATTGTAGGTCTTAAAATAGTAGTATCCTCAATGGATTCAAATGGCTGCAGCCATTTTGCCTCCAGTTTTGCATAAAAATTTACTTTAATTCCATTTGACATATTTTTTTTTCCATTCAGTAGAATTTGCTTCCTGTTTCTGATTGCAAAAACCCCACCACATTCAGAACAAAGCCACAAGATTTTTATACCTGAAAGAATGTTAGTGCAAATAATTAACATTCTTTCTCTCCACAAAGGAAAACCTCCCTTTGAAATTCCTTTAAAGAAAGCTAAGCTAACACTGTATACTTTGGAAAGGGTTGCCTTTTAAAGATAGAATAGATATAATATGCCAAAACATTAAGTCACTGTAACATTGTTATTATTTTTTATTTCCTGGTTACTTAGATTACTAAAACCTAATCAAGATACAAAAGGCAACACAGGAAATGATCCTGTACAGAAACTGTCTGGGAAGATACACATCATCTTGTAAGATTATTAAATGTTTTTTAAAGCAAATCCTAAAGTGAAGAAAGCTCCTCTGAATCTGTATTGATGGTATGAAGGACAGAATTTTGCTTCACTGATAAACAATACATTCCAGGTGGCATCTGGATGTGTTGCCTTGACACATCTTGTAGTTGTGTTCTTGCTTAGTACTTTGCATATTGTCAGTTTACTGAATAACAGTCATTTATATTATTTATAGTTGTAACAAAGGTAAATAATCTGTATACTCACAAACTTTCCTAATCTCACACTCCACGTATCACTTTATTTGTGCTACAGTGATATCTCTCTGTCTCAAAACAATGATGTTGTTATGCCATTATATTAAAAAGAAGCATATTTTTTTTCTTTTAATACTTCCTCATTATATTTGATATCTTCATTTCAGTGGCACGCTTCTTGTAAATACTTAACTGCCATTTTCCAATGTTGCTTATAATTACAAATTAAAGCATAGGATGCTTCGACTTTTGTTTTCAAATAGGCTTAAATTGCGGTACAACATGCAGAGTGATTAAAATTATTGGAGGACTTCAGATTTTATAGGCACTTCAGTATGGAATTTAAAACACTCCAATTTTAAATCAAAGCAATTTAAATTTATTGGAAGTGAAATTTGGAAGCGATCAGGGTTCTGGGCATTGCAGCATACACTGGTTTAAAATTACTAGAGCACTTTAAATTTTTATAAGCACTTCATTTAAAGATCAGGGCTCTGGACTGGGATGGTGTAATTTAAAGTTGTTAGAGGTTTTCCCACTTGAATTCAAATTAAAAAAAATAAAAATTAGAGCTCTTCTCAGAATAATCTTACATTATTTTACTTGACAAGAGATCCAAAATCCAATTTAAAAAGAAAAAAAAGCAAACAAGCTACAATCCTGTAAAAGCTATCTTACCCTATTCATGACAGAGAAAGCTCTTGCAACACTGTCTTTTGTTATAGTGTCCTGATGGATTTCTTTTTTTTCTAGCATAAAGAGTAAATAAATGTCAGGTAGATTTCAGTACATTTTATGCAGGTGAAATTTTCTTTAACTCAGAATGACAGAGAAATTGTTAAAAAATCAAATGTCACATTTTAAACAAAGACCCCTACCCTACCAATTATGGGATGAAATTTGAACTGCTATGATTAGTTTCAGAATCATAATAGAACAACTGAAGCTTCTCTCCTATTTTAGAGGATTGCTGATGTCTTTCTTGGCCTCAGATACCTTCAGCTTCCATCGTTACTCCTGATTCTTTCCAATTATCTGTTTAGTTTTTCTGGGGTGAAAAGGGGGGGTGTGGGGGTGTGTGGAATAGGGGGCTGTTTGCTGTAAAAAACAGGTTCAGAGTTTGGCAGAAAGTAAGAGCTGAGGAATTTTGCAAGTATATGCGAGATATTTTAATGTTCACAAGGCTGTCTGTCTAAGATCAGTTTTTAAAAAGTTAAGGAAGGTGAAGATGATCTGATTAACTGTGGTAGGTGAGGCACATTATGGAAAGAGGCCCGTGAGGATCCTTTCATTTAGGAGCAAAACCATCTTGTTTGCTTTAAGGTAATTTTACTCCAAATAATAACCTACAGATAAACTTTATATCTTCACATAATGGTATCTTTGATAACTTAGAACCACATAGTGGTTGAGGTTGGAAGGGACCTCTGGAGATTACCTAATTCAACCCCCTGCTCAAGCAGGGTCAGCTATAGCAGGTTGACCAGTCCTGAGTTCATCTGGGTTTTGAGCATTTCCAAGTTATGGAGACTCCACAACCTCTCTTGACAGCCTGTTCCAGTGTTCAATCATCCTTGCAGTAAAAAAGTTTTTTCTTACATTTTAATGTAATATCCTGTATTTAAATTTTTGCCCATTGCCTCTTGTCCTTTCACTATATGCCTTTGAGAACCTGGGAGGGACTATTGAAGATGGAGCCAGACTCAGAATCCAGCTTTCCCTATGTCTCCTTGTGTGTCACATGCTCCTTAATCACTTAAATGGCCCTAAAGCAGAAAAAATGTCTTTTTTTTTAAAGATTCCAAATGACATCAAGTTAAACCATGCAGGATTTAAAAATACCCAAAACAAAACAAAACAAAAACCCCAAAACCCCACACAAACCCAAAACCTCTGCTTTAAAAAAAGAAAAAAAAGAAAAAACAAAACAAAAATAATCTAAAGTGGAAAAAAATGAAAACTGGAAGCTTGGCAGGAGTTCCATATCAGCCAAGTTCCATGTCCAGGCAGGGTGGAGATGAACATTCCTCTTTCCCCTTGGGCAGTTGAGCACAAAGGTTAGTTTTTTTAGACTCCTAAGGCTGCACATGAAGAAGACTCAACACATAAAATGGTTATTGAGGACTTTTGGTTTTCCCTTCACGTAAGCCACAATAAATCAATGATAAAGACAAATATATGTATCCTAGAATAGAAGGCAGCAAGTGACTGAAGAAACTGATAGACAAATGTGTAGATAGAAGAGCATAGCATAGCATAGCATAGAATAAAATATTGCCATTGGAAGGGACTCACAGTGATCTAGTCCAACTGCCTGACCAATTCAGGGCTGACCAAAAGCTAAAGCATATTATTAAGAGCATTGCCCACATGCCTCTTAAGCAGTGACAGGCTTGGGGCATCAACCATGTCTCTAGGAAGCCTGTTCCAGTGTTTGACCACCCTCTCGGTAAAGAAATGCTTCCTAATGTCCCATCTAAACCTCCCCTGGCACAGCTTTGAGCCATTCCCATGCGTCCTGTCACTGGATCCCAGGGAGAAGACCTCAACACCTCCCTCTCCCCTTCCCCTCCTCAGAAAGCTGTAGAAAGCAATGAGGTCACCCCTCAGACTTCTTTTCTCCAAACCAGACAAGCCCAAAGTCCTTTGCCACTCCTCATAGGACACTCCTTCCAGCTCTTTCACCAGTCTTTTTGCCTTCCTTTGGATGCAAAGTACCTTCAGGTACCTTAACAGTTTTCTTAGATGTGCTCTCCAGGATATAGGAAGTGTCAATCATATAGTTCAGGAAGTGACCTTTTAAAAGTATAGGAATTTTTTAAGCTGAAGCTGAACTCTACTGGTTACCAGTGCTGGATTTTTTTGAATTAGTGAAAGCTACAAGTGTTATTCCTTAATATATATTAATTCCTACAATTTAGCCATGCTTTCCTGCTCCTATTTTTTCATACTTACAAAAGTTTCTTCCATTCAGTCACAAAAAAATCCCATTCAGATTTATGAATTATAACAATTGAATAGTGGCTGAGTGTAAACAATCCAATTTGATCATAAACTCTGACTGCTAGAGTCGAGTCACAAAAAAAAAAAAAAAAAAGATATTAGCTGGGAAATAAGTCACAAAACCACAACAAAGTTACCTGGTTTCTTCACACGAAAATTGTCTTCCATTCTGTTCTGTGGATCACTGAACTCATTTATTCTTGACTTCACCATTTGTCAAACCTGCCGTTCTAGGATCTACCAGCTTTGTCTGCAGTCTGACACAGGAATATCAGATCTGCATAATTTCATATCACCTGAAAACAGGAACTTAGACTACTTGGACTGCATTTATGCATTTTTATTGAATTAGTCACAGCACATAGAGCAGTGACTACATTGTTTCATACAGTGGCTGGATTGCACTCTGTCTTCTACTCAACTGTGCATCCCATAACCCCCTGCAGATATATTTATGTGCAACTCCTTTAGGTAGCCATGCAGCACCTCCAGGGTCAGTTATTACCCTAGTAAAAGCCACAAAAGGCCACAATCAGTATGCCATATCACTATTACATATCACTATCATGTAACTGCCCCAGAACACCACAACATTTCTCTTTTTCCTGGATGGCATTTGCAGGCTATGCAATAAAGTAGGCAGTAGGCTCACTCTTTTCCTTGTTAGCAAGTCAAAGAAACTCTTGTCAAGTGGAGGCTGGTGATGTAGATTCATGCAAGTTCCCTGCACTGGGAACAATATCATTATGGCCTGCATTCAGAAAGATAAAGTACAGAGAAGGAACAGTAGAAGAACCTGGCTGCCAGCCATTGATTTTCTGATTTCTGTCAGAAGTAGGTGAATCAGGGCAGCAAATCTGTTGACTCCCATCCTATGTAATAACTGAGTCTCTGAAAGGAGGGAACTGGTGGCAGTGGGTCATATAACACATACAGCAAAACAAAAGCAGGAAGGTGAGAAAAGCAGTTTTCATGGAGGTCAGTGTCAAGCTTACCTTGTATTTGGCTGTGTGGTTACCTGACTACACAAAATCACTGTGCACTAAAAGGGGTGACTGTCATCATAGGGAGACCATCAATGCATGCAGCTACCACTACTCATTGCTAATCAAATGAGGACCAGGACTCCACATTTCAGGCAACAGGCCTGACAGTTGGTGACTGTTTAGGCCAGGGTGGCCATGAGCGGTAGGGATGGACAAAGCCCCAGCAAGCCTTACGTCTGTGGGGCTTTCCAGCTGCAATGGGAAAACCAGCCAGAGCCCCTGGGTGGGCTCAACACCATCGATCCCAATTCAGGTGACTTTTGGTTACTGATAATTCCCTATTTCACTGACATTAATTCCCAAAGACTTGTCAGGGTACTTAGTGCCTATGTTTTCCGGTTCTTCACTCTTACTTTGCCACAATTACAAGACCATTGATGAACCTCAGGCACACACCCCCACACACCCCCACACCGAAAACCTTGCCACATAAACCAAGCTCAGAAGGAGCAACAACAACAAAAAAATCTTTCAGTGAAGTATGGACAGCCCAGTCAGGCACATCACTAGAGCTAGAGACAGGCAATAAAAAATCTGGCAGAACAAATGAAAAGTTAAAATTACCCTGATTTTTTTTTTTTTTAACAAATTTGAAGTGACAAATCAAGCATATGCTGTGTCAGAAATATACATACTGTTGCTGCAGGGTTTTTGATCCAGTCCTATGCTCCTTCAAAGTAATTTTATTGTCACAAATGGCCATGATATTTCTTTTTAAAAACAAAACACAACCACAAACCACTCTCTGTAAACTTGTGCCCTTTCTCTGCCTTTCTTTCTTAAAAAAATACCCAAACCACAAAAATACCACCCCCCACCAAAAAAAAAGCCAACCTTAAAACCCCTCTATGTACATCTGTTATCTACACCTATTCAGTCAGGGCCTTTTTCAGTTAATATTTCCCTACTAAAAATCTTTCTTGCATGTATTCATACCATCTATTTTAACCTCCTTGTGTGGCAGAACTTGTACCATATGCTGAAATAATTCACCTTTAGTTCTCTATGTATTTTACCAGTTCACCAGTCTTCTAGCACCTGCACTGATGAAACATCTGTAATGCAGTAGTGTTCGGTACTGTACCGTTCTTTTAGAGAGACTGTAGAATAACTTGAGCAAGTACTATATGTTTTGGAAATGGTACTGAAGGTGGATATGGAACTGCAGGTGGACATGGGTCATTTATGAGTGCTGGAAGTTCAATCCTCTTCCTGGATGAATATAAATGAACTTTCTACTTAGCTTCCAAGACTGGACATCAATCTGCTGTACAGCACAACTACAGAATTCTTTCATAATTTTAGCCGTTTTTGTTTCAACCTTGCATGGCACTGATAGTGTACCTCTTTTTCAGGAACAAATTGCTTAAATATGCCCTCCAAAGGTTGAAATCGGCCTTCTCCTCTTCTATTGCAAGAGTTATCAGAGGTTATTAAATGACTCCACAAATCCCTGAAGGTATATTTGTAACAAAATGTATATGCCACTTCTCTTGTGTGACTTCTTTATTAATTTTACAGTTCGTACATGCTCATAAAATGCTGACTGCATAGATTTTAGTTTACTTAATAGACCTACTGTTTCTGTGGAACAGGGGAAGATCTCTGCTTTAATACATTCTCCCTCCTCTTCAATCTAATTTTGCTTTTGCTTTTTAAACGCTTGTTCACCTCCCAGCTGATTATAGTGCACTTTTATTAAGTTACATGAAAAAAACCAACCCCAAACCCAAAAAACTTACTTCATTCACTTTGATTTCTTTAGCTTTTGCTCTTAACAGATGTACCTTGAGAACTTAGGTAAATGTCCTGTCTGCTTGCTTAAATTCCTTTGGGGCCATAATTATGTTGTGAGATATTTTCTATCTAGCCTGTATGCCAGCTCTCAGCTTGACAAAATTTAGAACACTAGAGTTACTATTTAATTAAACTCCATTTTCCAAAATATGGTTCATAATGAAAATACTGACAGGCACTTAAATATAGTGAAATTATCCAATAAAATGCTAAAGTATACTCATTTTAAAATATTCAGTTAAACATGACCTGCTGTCAGCTAATTCATGGTTATTGGAAAATCTAATTATGTCAAATAATGATTGTGTTAAATTCCAAGTTTTACTTGCATACAGCACTTAATGCCCCCTCCATACACCCTGTCCCCTCTCCCCCTAACTGGATAGATTACTACAAAGCACCAGATGACTCAGTTACCTGGAATCCAAATTCTGTGGAAGTTAGGAGTGAAAAGAACACATAGACATTAGACATTGAGTCCCATGAGATGGATAAAACCCAAACACTGAGCAGCCCCCACATCCGCCCTTAGCATTTTAGGTGCCTTAATACCTTGGAACATCTGGAAACAAAAGGGATTTAAGAATAGCTGAACACTGTTTTGTAACAAATATTAAATTTAGATTCCCAAATCTCATTTTTCAAAGATGATTTAAGAGGCCAAATTTCTATAGTCTCTATGCAGATCTTTCTTATTTACTGTCACAGAGCCGCCCAAAAGGAAGAAAGGGAACAGAAAAATAATAATAAAATAATGTTCAATTCTTCCACTAGCAAGAAACCCTTCACTAATCTTCCCCCTTCATATCTGAAGCAGTCTGTTCATGCACCTTCAGAGACAGAGGCAGGGGAAGTGTGTGGTTACTGCCACTACCACCTTGCTATTTAGTCCTGTGGTATTCCATGACTTGCAGTGTGTACCCTTTCATGATTTGGCCATTTTTAACCTGACAGTTCAGATTAAATGCCATCATCCTTGCTTGCAAAAGGGAAGGGTCAAAAGGAAAGAGGCATAAGAGCATCGGGTTTGTGTTCCCTCTTAGTGCTTCACTTGGAATACTGTCTGTTCTTCAAATACCAGTTAGCATAAAGAAATGAGTTACTAACAGCTGGTGTGAAAACGCTTGAGTCAGTATTTTGGAAGAGACTAGCCTATTCCTTTTCTATATAGTGAGCACACCAGAAAATTAGAAAAACTTTAAAATTCAGAAAACATACACTGTTAGAAAATAAAATAGAATAACTTTTTAAGGAGAGGAAACTCAATTCGACTACAGACAAAAAAAATACAAACAAAAAGGATTCACACACAACTGTCTCCCCCACCGATTGTGTACTGTCAGGACATGTCCTTACTTCCAGGCTTTCTCTACTTGCATAAATCTCTTGGGGTCCAAGGAACTTTTCACTGTGGACCTTTCTGTCTTGACTATTTACTCCCTGCTTCACTCAGCACCTTCTTTGTTGGTGTCAGGATACCAGCTCTTTGCTCTGAGTATTTTACTGTCCTGCTTAATTCAATAAAACATTTATCTCCCTGAGAGAACCTAGTTGGTTCCAAGGGATTGTGTAATTTCTGCCTTGCCTATATAGGATGAACTGGCTGTTAGGATCCAATTCCGTTTGGACGAGAGGAAGGCCCACCTGCTTTCTAGCCAACCTCGGAAGAGTCTGGGAGGCTAGGGGCAGCTAGACCAACCTCTCATTTCAGGTTTGATCCCTTTCAGCGAGATTAAGACGCAAATGAGGTCAGATGTCATAAGTCCTCCCATTTATTAATTGTTCCGGGGAAAGAGAGAAAGCAGTGACAGAAAAAGAAGGAAGGAAAGATACGAAGTCAAGCAAGAGGTCCGGATAGAAGAGAGCAGACAGTCACCACCATGGATCCACGGCGTCCCGGAGCTCCGTTGCTTCTGGGGTCTTCGGTGATCGCACACGGAATCTTCGGTGGTCTCTTCACAAGGTCAGTGATCTGCCTCCGGCGTCTTCGATGGTCTTCCACGAGGTCCCCCCGCAGCCTGAGCCTGCAGCCTTTTATATAGAGCACAGCCCAGCACGTGCGCACACATTTCGCACGCTTTCCTTTTGGCGGGCTCCGTTCGCGCGCTTTCTTGTTGCTGGGCAGGGGCAGGGCTCTGCTCGCAGGCTTTAAGTGGCAGCAAACTGCAAGCCTTGGTGGGCAGGTGGCCCCGCCTGGGTGTCCACTGCCCCAGCCAGCCTGCAAGCCACCTTGCCTGCGGCAAGGCTGATCTTCGCGCATCGCCACACAAAGGAGCAAGCTTTGAGACAGTTAGCTGGCTGTTCAGTCTCCAGTTAGCTGGCTATTCAGTCTCCCACACTGGCCAGTTATGCTTTTTGCATATTATGTAAATATATCCCCATGACCCTAAATAAATAAATAAATAAATAAATAAATCCCCCAAAATAAAGACTATACCTATCCATCACAACTTCTAAAGTAAAGCTATCTTTTAACACAAAACCTGAATGGCAGTAATAAATGTAGTCACCGGCAGTAGTACTTATGAGCAGCATAAGACACTCCTCCTTTCCCTCCTGTCTGTCACTAAGATCCCCCCAAGCTAGGGACTGAAATGACAAACGACACATGGCCCAAAAGCTACTCAATATAAGCCTTATTTTATTAATATTTTCAGGCATGAATCCTTTCTTAGAAAGATGATAAAACTGGAGCAAAGATAGCTAATATCTGCCCTACCAAAAGATATTTTTCATCTGGAGAAACCACTCGATGAAACTTTTTTTTTTAAACTGTACAAGACACAAAAATAATTTTATGACCTAGTTAGAAAAAAAAATAAATTAAACATTTGCTTGCTAACTGTCTTCAAAATTCCATTTTTTTCCCCCCTATAGCGAACAGGTACTGAGAAATACCTAAATACGAAGAATAGATATAGGGATTTAGTTTTAAATCTCTCTGATATATCTTAATAGTTTATTTTTATGGACTCAGTTCCATTTTCTTCAGTTACACTTTAGCCAGTGCAATTGTGTCATTTAAGAAGACAGCAGAATTCTTTTTAAAACTCTGATTTTAACTTTATCCTGCAAAAAAAAAAAAAAATTTTCATCATTAAAGTACACTACAGCATATATATATATATTTTTTTTTTTTCTGGGAGAAATTGCACAATACCATGTTGGGGAAAACAAAAAGTCTAATTGTTAGAACAGGCATAAGAAGGGCAAAGATTAGATGGCCCTGCCTGATGATTAAGGTCAGGAACTAGGAGTGGGACGAAACCAAAGTGTCAAAAGCTAACACACAGGATCAGGGTGGCAAGCTAGAGTCAGGAGATGAGATCACAAGTTTATCAGACATAAAATGACTGTTCTAAAGAGGCTTATTGCTCAAATACAAATATGGTCACACCTGCAACCTCTGTGATGGGTACACTCAGGATAAAGACTAAGATGACCTGTGTGAGGCTGAGGATATAACACTTCTGGCAGCATCTCTATTAAGACTCCCATGTTGAGTTTCCAGCATGGCTGCAAGAACAGCTCTGCCACCTTTCCATCACAATGTAATCATCTCTCACATTATTTAATTATGTTTTATTTATTAAGAGCTCCAGAGTATGTCTAAGATACAAAACTTGCACAGAAATGACGCCGTACCAATGTTGTCATAGGTTTTCCTATTCTGCCCAATGAATAGTTTCATTAGTTACAGACTTTCAAGTACATAGGATTTCCTACCTGCCAAATTATGACAGTCTTTTACGAGATATGCAACAATTTATTAGTAAAGTTGTACTTGATCTTGACACAAAGTGATGCCATGTAGTTCTAAGTAAAAAAATGTGAAAAAATACATTATTTTTGATGAAAACTTATGATAGATGAGAATTCTGACAGAATTCCATCTAAATTGGTGGTAAGCAATAATAATTGCTAATAAATAAATTACCACTCAGTAATTATTTTATCTGAGACTTTGTCTATTTAAAACAGGAAAAATTTTGTATTGACATAAGAAGAAGCCTGTTCAGATGCAGTTCTTTATTATTCCCCAGGGCTAAAAGGGCTTCATTTACTGCTTGGAATATTCAGTCATTATTCCAATATATTGTTTCACTTTCACATCACACTGTTCTTTCAAGGACAATTTAACCCTGTGTGACTTTAAAGGTTGCACGATTGGTCATATTTATTTCATCATAGCACTGACAAATACATTGAGTTTATAAAAGTGGAACACAAAATACTTCTGTTTCAGCTAACATGTTCTTTTTTAAAGTTCAGTTTCCATATGAAACAAGACTTAGGTGATTGTGCCCTGTCTTCATCTATCACACATGACAGCTACTTTTGAACTCGTTGGTCAATCTCAACAAGATTTGACAGAAGAATAGGAATCCCAGAAAAATGAAGTCCCTATCCTCTTTATGAAAACTGGCAGCTGAAATTAATTTTGACCTAAATTAATTTCGCAGGTTGTAGAATGCAAGTAGAATTTAGTGCCTAAATCTGGTCACTTTGAAGGGTCATTCTGTGAATTAGCTGCCAGTTGGCCATTCAGTACAGGGACAGAACCAAACAAGCCACAGCACATGGTAACTTTTACCCAGCAAAATATATAGGGTATATCTGAAGAGACATCAATATATCAGGAAAAAGATGGATTGGCAGACATTCCCTATGGGTAAAAAATCAGGCATTTATGTTTAACTACTTCTGGAAACATTTTTCCCTCCCCTTCTTCCCTTACCAGCCTTTCCTTCCCTCATTCAGCAAAGTTCTGAAAACAGAATTGCCTCCTTTTGTAGTGATTTCTATGCATTATCTTTATACTTTATATGCAGTATACACTGTAGATAATTGGAGAAAAAAAAAAAAACATTCTGTTTTATTCTTGTAACTGTCCTCAGATGCATCTCTATATTTTCACAGTGCAGACTTGTTGACCAAAAAGATATTATCATGTAACGGAGTAGAACTGGCATGAGTAAGACAGTAGACATAACCTTTGCCAGCAATGATGCCATAGGATAGGAATTAACATGATTTTATTACAGAGTACTCTTCCAATGGAATATTTGACTTGAATTTCTTAATGAAGCTTTAATAGGTTTCTGGTTTTAGACTAATAGCTGTGCACTTACAAACACTCAAAAAATTATTTATGCTTTTTGTATTGAGGGATTGTCTAGAGAGGATATGGACTCATGCTTACTATGCCTGTCATAGAATGGTGGACCCCTTGGAGTAGAGATCATAATATAAGAATAAATGAAGGTTGCAATTCAGCAAGGAACCATCAATGGGAGTGATGAGCTTGGTACTGTGCATGATGTGGTCCAACACAGTGGCTGTAATTTTGAAGCAGATTTTAAATACTTTAGCCTGTCAGAATCCCAGACATGCAACAGAAACAGCACTAGTACTGTGAAGAAATAAATTTCATGAATAACAGAAATGAATGGAGAAGTTAAGAGGCAACCAGGTCTTGGTTACGTTGAACACCTCTACAGGTGTTCTGATGCCTGATACAATCCAGAGTCCTTCAGGATTTCTGTCAATGGGACAGAATCTCTCTTTGCTCTAGCTGTCTATTTTCATGAAACTTTTATGAAAATGACATCTTTGAGACTTGTAGCTTTCTTTTAAATTTGCTTGAAATTGGTTATGGGTTCAAGTGGTTAGTCTGGAATAAAAAAAAGGGGGATGAGGAATGACAGACCATGCTATTACATATGCCTCACACCTTTAAGAAACCACACTAAAGAAGCTTAATATGGACATTTGAAGGTAATAAGTTAAGATACATACCTCTCTACTAAACTGAGATATGGTATACCTTACTATGTCCTCTAAGTAACAGCAATTCAAGGGATGATCTGCCAAAGAACACTCAGTGTCCATTACTCAATATGCTCTTTGATTCAGTTTTGCAACAGCAATAAAACATCTTTTGAATATTACCCAATAAATGTTCAGCTAAAACTCAAAATAAGCAGGAGGAAAATAATCACAATGGTTTCTGTTGGCCTTAAAAGTAAATTATGGTAACACCCCCTCACTCCCTCTTCTGAATCAGAGCATTTCTTCTTAAGTAATCTGTCTCTGTAGTAGAAGGACTCTTAGGAAGTACAAACTTCTCGTCATCTGCTGCAAAAGGGTTCAGTTCACTAACACACTGGTTAACTTTAAGCACAGACTTAATGGTTTTGCTGAGTAAGAATGGACCTAAATGCCCAATTACATTTAAGCACTCATATGCTCATATGCCTTGGTGTCTTCAGCTTTGAATGGAATGCCGTAAGGGAATGAAGTTCGAAAAGAAAAAAGACTGTGTTCAAAGTTGAAAGATTAGCCCATCTAAATACTGACATTATTAACCCTGAAAAGCTGTTTGACATAAGTACTGATCTAACCATGTAATATATGTGTATATATGTGTATATGTGTGTGAATATATATATATAAACACATACACACTATCATCATACAGCCAGGACTGGAAGAGATACCAGAGGCTTTGAAATGTAAGAATAGAAAAGGTAGCTTGATTCAAGTTCTACGGATACACCAAAATAGATATGCATGATATCATTACGAAACCGTCTGAAAATGTCACACACAACAAAAATAAATCTGCTCTGCAATTAACTATATTTAGATGAATTATGTAAAATCAAAAGCAAAATGCTAAGTAGTCCTTTATAGTATCTTGAACCGAGATTATTTATAACTCATTAAGAATTTTATGGTAAATGTGTGTGTGTATGTGTTGGGCTTTTTTTCTTCCTTAATCATCCTGGTGAAGTAAAGTACGGTGAAGGTCTTACAGGGCCTTCAAGGCCAGAAAAGTCAAGCATATACATTCATCATAACATATCTGCATGTAGTTTCACACTTTCAGTCTATTCACTAAAACATTTCATTGCTGAAGGGTTGCAAGTGTAAGTGGGATTTCACAATCTGTCTCTTCTGCACTTACTCAGCTGCCCCTGGTATGAAATAGTTGGTCAGGAAAAATCAATGAGTCACAGAGATATCAGGATAGACACAAGTAATGTTGTAAATAACTGTTAACACTAAACTTCAAGTGGCAAAAAATGTCTATTAGTGGGATTTGCTGAGATTTTCAAAGTCGTTCAACTGTGCTTGGCATTCATTCTTGCAATGGATTGCATTCTTCATATGAAGTACTGATTGCAACAGAAAGAGCAGAATTCATTGCCTAAATATCAATATTTTCCTCAACAAAACCTTCCTATGCTCAAAAAAAAAAACCCCTAAACCCAGGGAATATTCTAGCAACTCTCCTCCTGTTCAAATAAGTTGCTCGTGTATGGAATTATCACTGGTTTAGTTTAAGAAAAGAGCTTTGGCCAAATACACACTACTTCTTCAGCTATTTCACTGTCTGCAAGATTTTCTAGTCATCTTGATGATCTTCATTGTCTTGAAGAGTGCCACTCATTTCACTAAATTTTAATGCCAGTGTTGTAGGCATTCAGTATCTGACCTCAGAGTCTCACTTCTCTTCTTCTTGCCGGGAGAGTACAGTATACACTTTTAAGGTTCAGTTTGTTTAATCCCCTGCTTTAGAATGTGAAGAATCATGTCCTAAATTCCACAGATGAGAACACCCGTGACTACAACTAAACTTTACAGTGACTAGCTCATACTGTAGAGATATACAATACAGAAATTGTATTAGTCAAATAAATCACACTCTAGCCATTTGAAAGGATGCAATGTTTATGCTGGAGACAAAGCTGCAAGAGGTAGGGGTGGCAATTTTCTTCTATTTTCCATCAATTCCCGTTGGCTTTTTAGGTGTCTGCTCTCAGCAAAATATTCTGGATTCCAGCTGAGTACTCAGACCTTATCTGCAGGTATAAGATGGGAAAAGAAATTCAGGAAAATAAGAGTTCAGAAAGAAAAGTACTCAAGACTCCAAAAGCTCGCTGTTAGGAAACATCTTTCCAGCCTATATGTTCTTTGGACTGTTTTCAGATTCCATTAGCTCTCCCCAGACTCCCAGGAGACACACTGATGCGGCTTATTCTTCTAGAACTAAGCAGAGTGCTACTTTTCCTAAATTTACGAGGTTGATTTAAATATTTTTATCTAGGTTTTTGAGGTGGAACTTGATCTTCTGTCACTGAGTTAATCTTCCTAATCCTTCTACTAGAAAGTTACTGTTCACATCAGCTTGCCGAATATGGGAACAAAGATTTTCTAGTAAGTATCATGAAGACTGCTAGCTATCTACACAATTTTCAACTATTAAGCAAATATGTAACTAGTAACTTTACCAAGGAAGGAGTTCTACACTTACTGAAAAATGAATTAAAATGTAGTATGATGGGACAAACAATAATTTTGCTCCACTTCATGCCTCCCAAGATCATAATTACATTCTAACATCTCAGAGTCTTGATAGTGAATACCTTGTTCAACTAACGATTTCATTTCAGAACTATTAAACTGGATGTTTATGACAAAATATAGTTTTCTGCTGGCTCAGCCTTTTATAGAAGAATTTGGGTAAGGAGAAGAGAGAAAAAATCAACTTGTACATTTTCAAAAATGCATAAAACCAAAGAAAAATCTTTCCTAGTATGCATATCTGAGATAAAAATAAAAATAAAAAAATGAAATAAAGTCAGCTTGATGAATAAGTAGAACAACATTTATCTGGAGTCTGGAAAATCTTATTTTAAGTTTTTGCAGTGAATGAGGCAGAACAGGCATATCAATACACATATCCCATATCCTAGCTATTTTCATATGAAGTATATTTCCAGTTGTCTGAATTTATAGAGTGACATTGAATCTTTCCTATTGTTGTTCTACTTTGCATAAATGAGGGCCGAAAAGCTACTGCACTTCAGTACAAAGGTTAAGACATGCACAGGATGTGAGAGATTTTATTGCAAGTCCCCGCCCCACTGAAAGCCTGAAAGAACTACAACAGCAAAACCTCTAGAAGTGTAACAGCTATCTCAGCTGGAAGTGGGGGGAAGTGCCATTGGACTCCAAATCCACCAGTGATTTGCACATGCTGCAGCCTCCAGCAATTCATTCAAGCTTTTGCCACATTAGTTCACCTGTGAAATAAAGTAGACCATTTAAAAAAAATTTAATCTCACCTCTATTGAAGGAAGCTTTATTTAAATAAAATGTTGTCAGTTCTTAAGGCATTCCACTGTACGGGATTCCTGCAAGTAGGAGATGCAAACCGCCAAGCATTTGCACCTGGAGCATTATTACTTTTTAATTATTCTATTGTACAGCAAGTTCTGTCCTAACATACTGCTGAAGATGTCAACCCTTAAAGTCACTGATTTAAGATAATCCTCCCACTCTTTTGCACTTTGACTTTTTGATACCAGCTGTTCATTTGCTACAGAAATCCCTTGATAATATAGCTATTGTTTATGAGCATCTCTAACTTTGACATCTTTCTTTAAAAACTCAGATTTAGTCATAAAGGAACTTCAACAGAGTATTAGTGAAATGCCAATAACGAAGAAATAAAGGATGCAGGTGTAATTTAAAAACAGAAGCTTCAGCAACTGTTATTGGAATTTATGTTTCTAAATCCTCACCCTCTGCAGTCTGTGCTTTTAAGAGAACCACTTTTATAATACTGGGCTGAGTACACACAGGATATTGAAGAATGGCTGGTCTCTGGCTCTTCTCAACAAACACAGAACTGAACAGACAATAGGCAGAGAAGCTTTCATGGACTAGGGGGAAAGAATGAAGGAAAGAAGAGATTATTATAGATGATTTTGCAGATTTCACCTGTTCTGTTTGGAGAAATTGGGTGTGATACAGTCCTGGTATTTATGTGTGTGTGTCTGGAGAGATAAAGAAAAGCTCAGCAATAAAGGAGAGGTAAACAGCAAGACCTGGAAGAAGGCATGCATACACTTGCTAGCTTTACTTACAACTCTACTGAACACTCATTGGCTTTCAGAGCTGCAGAAAAACAGGTTTTGATTAACTTCAAAATGTTTTCTATCCTACTTTCATTTGAATGTTTTGAAATTAATCACAATATTCCAAAACAACTGAAGAAGGAATCTAATGAAGGTCAGGAAATTGCTAGTCACTGTGCTTTTGGTCATTGCTAATAATATACTGTCAAGTCCTATATAATCCTCAGGATCTGCCAGGAAGGTACAGAACATCTCCTACTCCTACAGGCTGACTGCTCAATTGAAGCAAGGTGTTTCATCAGCACTTAAGATGTCACAAAGAAGATTTTCCTCAACATTTTAAGAAAACCACTTTTATTCAGGAATGCAAATAGTTCTGGTTTTAAGAATTATTCAAAATAAGGTAGGACATTTACTTTATTGCACATTCACTTACATTTTTTCCAATCTCTTTCCAAGCATGCTGCTCCCATGTGATATTTCCCTGATTGCTGGTCTCCCAGGGGTGTCTGCCAGAAACACCACCCAAAATAAATAAAAGGAAGTTTTATAAATGCTACCAAATTTAAGTATGTTAAATCACCATTCAGACTTGAACCACTGAAAATGAAGTTAATTGCTACACAGGCTGCTTCGTTTTTCTGAAGAATCAATACTAAATTCTTTGAATTGACATCCCTCCTGTTCAGGTGTTGTGGCAATATTTTCAGAGTATGTGCAGCACCAGATGATAGGCTGTAACAAGACTGTAACACTCTGGCACATAAAAACAGATAAAGTACTGATGGCATGGTTCATTTTCAAATACTGCCAGCACTATAACAGCATTTTCAAGTTAAAAGGTTCATGAAGTGTGAGACACTGTAAGTGTGCTAAGTCTAGTCTTCACCACAGACATAATAATCATTCATACTTTTAATCTGAAACTTGCTAAGCACCAGAAATATCTTGTGATATGCGATTGGGATTGCCTCAACTCTTCTGTTTGACAAGGTACACTCTTCATCTTGAAAAGTTCCAGACAGCTCAGATTCTCACTGATTTCACTGGCATGAAAAGAAAAAAAAAAAGGCTTTATCCTCTTAAGGTGCTTGGCTACTTCTCACACTGGGTCGCTTTATGAAAACCTGTGTTGGCCATTAAAACATTCTGAAAACAATTCTTCAAAGACTGGCTATAATTTTAATGAAGCAGAGAACTCACCTGCTCCTGCAGCTCTTCCTACTTAGTAAACTTGTACAGTAATTGGCCAGAAACTTGGGATTTTAAAAACACAAAGTACAAGTAAGCACCCAGTGTCTGAATAATCTCAAAAAAAATACATCACTTTCCCTTATACTTTTGGTAAGTGTTTGAGACACATGAAAAAGCCAGACAGCATGATTCCTTTCAAAATTAGTTTGGGCACAATAATCACCTCGCAAACCTTTCTAGCCTACTGCAAATCAACTCATAGTGTTTAAAATTCACTTAAATATTAAATTGGAATATACAGGGAAAGCAGTACAGTTAGGTCTTCAAACGATACTTTCAGTTTTAGACAGTGGTGTAACTCCTGCTATGCAGCAGCCTAGAAAGTCTGAAGGTTTTGGAAGACTATTTTCATAAGCCACAATTTGCTGTAAGGTTTGTCAAATAAAGTTAGAATACAGTAAAACAGTAAGAGGCAGGTTCTTCAGGTGGCATTACTTTTGAGTAATAATTTTAAATACCAATGCAGCCTAGATTTTCAGCTGATATATCTGACAACTTTCTTCCATCATTCTTTCCAGGTATAGCAAGTGGGCTCAGGAGTTCATATTTCTTCCATGAACACAGGGGAACATAACTAGATAAAATTAAGGACCCTGAAAATTAGTGTTATTTGTTTACCCCTTCTAGATTCAGCAGATCCTGACTATATTTGTTCTGAGGTACTAGCTTTTTTCTGCTTCCAGGTAATGGATGTTTTTCTGGAATTCAGGCTGCACTTGGGGTTTAAATCTGTTAGTTCCTGTACAGTGTAGGGTTTGTTACAGTCAAAGGTAGCATAATTCACTTTACAGATTTCTAGAGTAAACTGCAATTTAAGATACATATCTAGCACTGCAATTTCAGCTAGAGGCTATGAAATGCTAGATACATACTCCTCTTAGGTTGGTGCTTGATTGGCATTATGATTTCAGGTTCACAGTTTTCTAAAGGGCTGTCCATCACATAGACAACAGATCAGAGGAGAAATGTATCATACATTTTTTCTATGAAATTATACATTTTCTGAAACAGAACTGATGCCATTTGTCTGACCACTCTAGGTACATTTCAGAGAATCTCAGAATCACAGAAGGGTTGAGGTTGGAAGGGACCTCTGGAGGTCATCTGGACCAAACGCCCTTCTCCAGCAGGGCCACCTAGAACAGGTTGCCCAGGGCTACTTCCAGACAGCTTTTTAATATGTCCAAGGATGGATATCTCCCACAACCTCCCTGGGCAACCTGTAACACTTCTCAGTCACCCTCACAATGAAAAAATGTTTTCTGATGTTCAAAGGGAACCTCCTGTGTTTCAGTTTGTGCCCATTGCCTCTGGTCCTGTCACTGGGCACCACTGAAAAGACCCTGACTCCCTCTTCTTCACACCCTCCCTTTGGGTGTTTGTACACATTGATGAGATCTCCCTGAGCCTGCTCTTTTCCAAGCTAAACAGTCCTAGTCGCTCTCTCCCTGCATCATGGGTTAACACTTCCATTTAAATGGTTAGGTTAAGAACTGAGCCAGTTTCAGACAAAACCCTATGAAAATAAAATCTCAATGAAAACAGCAAGACACCTGTTATAAATGAAATAACATTAATACAAGTTTTTGTGGGCTTCTTAATGTTTCACAGTGAACTTGCTGGCAGTTTAGGTCTTTCTGAGAGCACAGCTGCTAGGGCTGTATTTGAAAAATAAATAAAAATAATAAAACAGCAACCCAAACATTCTCCTAACAGATGGAGAGCTGCAGAATTGAAACCTGTAGGCATTTGGAAAAAATATTTCACATACTTCAGAATACATCAGGGTCCTAAATTATGCTGCGTCTTGGTATTTTGAGAGAAAAACAAGTGTGTTAGAACTAATAATAAGCAGACCTAAAATCACATTTCGATTAGGTAAGTTCTTTGCCAAGACGCAGACTAAATTTCATTATTTTTCTTTTCCCCTCAGTCCTCAGAGGGGCAGCTATTGTTTCAAGTGGAAACAAAGACTTGCAGAGTACTCTGATATCCAGAGGAGAAAAGCAGTCTTCTGAAGGCTGTAAGGAAGTTCTTCTTCCAGAGAATCGCTGGATTTATTTCTCTCTCAGGAAATCAAGAATGTAAAGAATATTTGGGGGTTTGAGGGGACCTCTCTAACCCAGTTCTCAAGTCAGGCAATTAGTAAGTTTTGTGACATTAATAAGGATTAAAAGAGGAGAACCAGAAAAACACACACTTCCTACTAATTAAAAGACAGTACATTTTCTTTTTTACTGTGTCATGCACACACACACACAAATCTCAGACTTCAGTATTTATTGCTCTGAGTTATTTTCAAAATCTAAACAAGATTACAAATTCAACACATACTTCAGACAGGTGGATTGAATATACAGGGAAAATTCCTGTGATAACTCCACTGAAATCAGTGGAAACGTTCCAGAAAAAAAAGCTATAGTCATGTCTAAGCAACTATTTTCTATGAAGCAAATGTTTGTGGGTGGGTTGCCTTATTTCTATAGTAAACAAAAAATGAACTCATTGTCAGTAGGGCAATTAATCTTGAGAAGCTATAGATAATCACTATATTGTATTATATATTATAAGAGAGTTGAAAAACTGAAGAGAGTTATCAAAACAGACAATTAATGGGGAATAGCTTTCTATTCACTAAGACTTGCATTTTTTCTTAGCAGATCAACACACAGGTGTTTCATAAGTAACAATACATCACAGGTATTTGTCTGGGTAACCAGTTAAATTGTTGGAATTGCTTTGATGCTATAGACATGTACGACCCAGTTGCTGTAAGGCCCAAGGAACACAGATCAATGGGCAGCAAACTTTACACACGTAAATAAATGTAATCCCTGTGCGGGAAAGCTCAGTCGTCTTTTACAGCTCTACCACTCGGAAATAGCCACAGGATAAGCAAGCTAAAAACAAAGTTCAGAAACACCCCCACCCAATCCTGTAGTGCAATAAAAGAAATATTTGAAGTGTTTCACATTACATTGATTGTACCTTCCAGCTATGAATAATAATAACAGAGAGATTTTTACCAGTAGGAACAAAGACATAGTACCCTAACAATTTTATATAAGCTGTCACAACAACCAATATTACTACTCTCTTACGCAGTACTTCTCACTCAGGGATTCTAACATGCTCTAGATTAGCAGCAATAGTGTTAATTTTACACTACTCCCCGGGGAAAAAAAAAAAAAAAAAAAAAGTTAATACTACAAATGGGCAGAACAAAAGAAAAAAAAGAGAAAAACAAAATAGGTAAGGTACCTGCCAAATGAAAGAAGCACCAGTCTATTACATATCTTCTTAGGAGCACAAACTTCTTTTGCCTTCTGCTAATTAAAATGGCCATTCACAGAAAGGTAGCGTGGGAATGCATACTTACAATAAAAGCTATCCTCACTTTGGGTTAGGCTACAACACTGTTATGAGAGGATCTAAAAGGGGGGAAAAAAGCACTTTTCCATGCCCTCTGTATTTTTAATGTAATATATAAGTCCTCCTGTAAATTTGTTTTGTTCTGAGTTTCACAGAGAAACTTTAAGAAAATATTAATGGTGATGCATATTTCACAAAAACAACAGATGTACTTCCAGTGGGATAGCTTAGGTTTGAGCTCTGTGTCAAAGAACAATGCTCTGAAATTCATCTGTTCCCAGCCTCCTAACATGCCAGTCTGGTGGCTGTTATCTCAGGGATCTCAATTGCCTTACTACTTAAAAAAAGGCATTATAAAACCTGTTTGATACCTGAAACATGAGTTTAGAAAACCTTGTTTAAATGTATAGTTTGTTTGATGTTTTAGTTCACATCATTTCTGCAAGAAGAGATTTGTTTGATAGGTTTCTCTGAAGTATTATTTTAATTAGAGTTAAGACCAAGTGATAACTAACATTACATTTGATATGATCTTTTCAGAAATACTTGATTCTGAAACCTATTCTTGTTGGTTTTAAATAGCCTTACCAGAAATTTACAGTGCATTTTGAGGTGGATATTTTTTAAAACTTCAACTGCACACATTCCTGAATAAAGTGGCTTACAATAAAGGCTGCCAACACTGCATGTGATACAAATAGATTATTCTAACTGCACAGGTTAATCTTTTGTTGTCTTTCTTTTCATAATTGAAAGACCTCAGGAATATATTTTCTGTTGTCTTGGATGTGTCCTGAAGTCTAGATCGCCCATCAATTTCTTCCATACTTAAAGTTAGCCCCAGTATTGCTATTGCATTCAAGAAACAAAAAAGAATCAACATCTACCTCATTATATATATATCATACACCATATAGTCATCCACCTGTTCTTTTTTCACAACTCTTCCTATTAAAAGCCACCTCACAATACACTTTGGCTCCTAATTTGTATGTCTCAAAGCACCCTTCATAGAAAGTATTAATTACATGACCAGTGAAAGTGATATTTCAGCTATGCAACTGTTGTAACAAGCCACTGGTGGTGCTCTGATTCTTGCATTATCTAAGAAATAACTGATAACTTTTTTTTTTTCCTATTGAATGTTTTATTTTAATATTAGTCACAGAGTACCTGAAAAGTTTTGGCTTCATGACTATTTTCTGTCGACATTGCTTGACACTTTCTGTTCTTCCTAGAACATCCTGTACATCACTTTGATGTTGGTGCATATACACATTATGAAAGTATGAAATATTGACTTTAAATAACGTAATTTCTATCATAGCAAATAAAGCTCGATTGTGAGACAATAAAAATCAATAATAAAGAGAATTTAGTCTGCAACTGGATGCTTGGGCATAGTGATGACACAGATTTGAATCTATTAAATTATGAGAGTCATACAGCTTTGCATCTGTGATTACATTCAGATGCTAAAAAAGGAGGCAAGGAGGAAAACAGTAAAAAAAGAAAGGACTGAAGATATTGACATCAGCAGAGGGTAAGGAAGAATCTACAGAGACTTGTGTTTCTGTCAGAAAAGAATTATTGCATGACAGCAGAGCGTAAACTGCAAGGTAAGAACCTTTACATTTTTTGGTAAATGAGAACACAGTTGTGTCTGTTTCTGATACTCAGAGCCAGACTTTCCTGTCACCAAGTATTTTCTCTGAGCATATGTCAAGTGCTGCTGAAGGTATCAGCATAGCTGACTGAAAAAATCTGCTTTGAAAGAAAAGCATCAGGTGTCTCATTCTTTGAAAACAATATAACAAGGCTCCTACTCTCAGCTCATAAAAAGACATGGCAACTTCTGTGAGACAGAATAGGAAATGCACCATCTATGAAAGATATAAAATTAAAGGAAGGTTGTATTTTTAATCTTTCTGTGTTTTTGCAGAATATACATATTCATGTTTATTTTGATTTTTATGCATGCAATTCTTTCTAATTTCTAGTAACTCAGAATTTTGAGCTTGGTCAAAGATTTACTCTCCTGTTTATAGTTTGGCAGAGATGCTACAAAAATCACAAATGGAATGTATTTTCATTATTTTTTCTTTACTTTTACTGATTAACTACACTGTCATATTAAAAATAAATAAATAAATAAATAAGCCCCAGATCCCTTATTTGTGAACTATTGCAGCCTTGTGTGTTTTAACATACTCCAGTCATAATCAGTTCAGCTGATCAGTGAAGAGTTTGTCTAATATTCTCTAGTTCAGGTAAGGACAAAGACTTTCAGTATACCGCGTACAAGGGACTCTGAAAGAATTGTATTTTAGATCTGTGTGGTCAAACCCTGTTCCCAGTGCAGTATTCCCTATCTAGCTTTAGGCAAAATAACTCATGCACCTAAATTAAGAGAATAGTCTCCAAAACTTTGTAGGTACTCAGTGAAGAGAAATAAAGAAAGCGTCTGCCAGAAGGCAATTCACAGCAGGTGCCCAAATTAGATGCTCTAAATCATCCTTTGAGAAGCTGTTCTCTGGTTATGTCTACAAAGAGACACTTAGGAATGCTTCTTGGGATAGGAGCCCTAAACTTGTCCTGGTTTCATGATGGGATGCAGTGAAGCAAATATCTCTTCCCTTCCTTGTTAACCCAATGTATATGCTGAAGTATTTTATATTACTATAGTAGAATAAACATGTCACTCAGGACATACCCTAAAATAAATGGTTAAAAAGTGAATGAAGTATTATGAATACTTGAATCAAGATCCAGTGAAGTTCAAAAGAGCATTTTTACATCCCCTTTCCACAAAAGGTTTATGAACCTTGAGAAGAAAATCAAGACTAGAAAAATACAACAGGCAAAGACAGCAGTGCCATTCATTTGTTTAGTTTGCTTTGTTTTGTTATATGAGTACTATTGAATACTGTAAATCTCTTTCTTCAAAACATGGACATACATTCATAGGTGACTCAGTCTAATTTTGCACATCTAAATGAATTCTAGACTGTTCTGATAAAAGTTGTGCACTAATTTAGTCTCTGAACACCCTTTCAATAGAAGCTGAAGCTTCTTTTTTAAGTTCTTCATTATCAATTTCACTCACTTTATATCTCATTTCTTTCTTGATACTTACTCCTGGTTATCTGAAACTAAACTCCAAAGTAAGTTGCAACATTTTCAAAGTTTTACACAACCTCAGAGCCTGATTTTGTAAGTCCCATTTGTCTCCACTGACAACCTGGTCACTTATCTTGGAAGAGAAATCTGGAGTTTACTTCACACTCACTAAGTGGAACATGACCATCTCAATCAAACATCTGGAACTCAAGAATGCACTTTATAAGGATCTGGACAGATTCTTATAGCTACCTTCCAGTCTGAGCTATGTCCCAGGGAAGGACATCAGTGGTCTTCCAATGAGATTGCTACTTCTATATTTTATTGCTTTGAGCCTTGGAGTACAAGATGAGAGATATCTAAAAAATAACAAAAATGGACAAATGGACTAATAGGTCTGAACTTGGGCTAGAATTGCTCCAAAAGTAAGTGCACTGCAATTTTCTGTATGGAATTTTACTGAATTGTTTTCAACCTGCATATTGATCAAAGAGTTTTAATTTTTGCTGTTTCAGTATGAAATTTCATGGCCTAATGATGTTATCCAAGAGTTAAAATGGTCTAACTGAATGTTATAAATGTAATAATATGACTTCTAAAACAGTTAGTCTCTAGTGAAAATAATTCTTTCAGGTACAAGGGCTATGGTACATTTGCCTCAAACTGTGTAAGACATCCATGCCAACAGAGAGATAAGGCTTGAGAAAATTTTTAAAGGAGAAGACGTGATAATGCTGAAATATCACCCATATAAAAAAAGTCTTCAGCTGCCTCTTGCAAATACCTCTCTAACATTTTGCAGCTCAGACTGACTTCATCAGTCAGAAATAGATACAACCTGTCAACATAATGGTCATGAGAAAAAACTTGTTTCAGTTGTTCTTATTTTGGAATGGTCAAAATCAGATTCTGAACTGATTGTGTAAGCCTACAGAGACCCACCAGTTTAGCCATTATCTGCTAACTCTACTCTAAAAATCTTGTGAATACACATATCAAAGTCCAGAAATCTGGTTTGGTATTGTTCAGTTTTACAGGAAATTAATAGGCTTTGGGTTCAAACCTATGACCAAGGTACAGACAGCTTTTGAAACTTAAGATCTGACCTCCCCAGTTAACAAGTCATATAGCTCCAAAACTATCAACAGTGATAACATTCTCTCTAACAGGAAAGTCAGTGCTTTCCACAACATCATTGGTTATCAAGAATTACCCTCTTGTGAGCAGAAGGTGCCTGCCTATAAAACTGTGAAATAACCATTGGAATTGAAGTCAGAATAAGAAATAGACAGTGATTGTGTCAGCAAAACATCTTTTTTGTTTAAGGAATATCTTATGTATGCCAAATTTAAAATGAAGTGTATGACACATTTCATTCTTTTCCCTCACAGTAATAAATAAAGTACATTTAGCAAAATGGTGGACCTGACTGAACAAATAACAAATAAAAATGATGATGCCTGCAGAAAATCCATAAAACATAATTATTCTGGCTTTTCTCCAGCATATATAAAAAGCTTGAAATATATTTCTTTGCTTAAGCAAGATACTTCTGAGAAAAAATATTGATAACTATATTGAGACCTTTAGGTAACACCTTGCATGTGAAATGGTAATTCCTCAGAAATGTGTTTAACAATGCACTTTGCTGTCTTAATAGAACTACTTTTGTGACCCAAACTTCTTAATCGGAATACTTTACAACAGAAGACAATAACTAAAACAGAGGTTGGGGTTCAGTAGGAGCCAAGAAATAACACCACAGAGACAGTATAGTATATAGGTATAGTGTATGGTAAACCTTGATTTTATTAGACATAACGCAACTGCAGAGTAGTAGTACATTTAAAAGAGGGAAGGAAGAAAAAGGAAAAAAAAACAAACCTCAATTTTTGAAAAAGTCAAACCAATCAAGAAAATGCATAATTTTAAAAATTCAGAAGTTGACAGTAATTTTCTCAAGCACTCAGGCACATTGCCCTTTTATATTACTATGCTTTATGAATTATGAATTCTTCTGACAAGAAAGCCTAAGGGTGACAACAGAGCTGTGGTGTCAGTAATGCACTGTCATTTCATACTGTGTATGCCATACCTAGCTGGATTTTTCAAGTTTAAATAGTGTTACTGACTGCCAAAGATTTCACTAAGGGGTCTGATGAAAATATATGCTCTGTTGGTAAGATACTAATCCCTATTAACTAGAAAAGGGTCAAATACTTTGAGAGATAGCCAGGGTTTTTTTGTCTACCAGGGGTCTTCAGATGTAGCTATATTCCCTCACCATAACTCACCTATTTTGAGTCAGATAGTGAAGTAGAAAGCCAGTTTTCCAACATATAGGAAATGAAATTAGAGTAGAAAAGACAGGTGTTCTGTGAGATTTTGCATGGCTCCTGTTGCCAAGGAAACAATTTCTTTTGGCTTTGTAAGGCTTGGTAATGGTCGCGCTAGCTGCAAATTGGCAGTATAGAACAAGGGAGGCTGTTTGTCTAATGTAACTATATATGTACACACATACACACACTCTCACATTAAGGAGGGAAAGATTTAGTAAAACTGAATTATGATACTGGCTTAAGTCAATCCCATTGCTAGATTTTAGAGCCTACCTGAAGATATGTTCAAAAATGAAAAACAAAAAAAGTAAAATGCAAAGTAAAGAGCTGATTTGTGTCCTGTTCCAGCCAAGTACTTAACTAGGTGCTTAATATTTAGAGTGTAGGCTCAAAAGATTGTGAAGAATACAAATATTTTGGAAATTGTGGAATCTACCTCTTTTTTTGCCTTTGAACCTCTGAGTAAGTCTGCATCTGAAAGTCAGATCCATGTTCTTATATATAATCTACTATTTTACTGATATAACAGAATATAACATTCTTTGAGTTAAAATGGAAAGGGAAACTCCTAAGGATGGACTTTTGGACATAGGAGGAGAGTAAAGCAATGAGGAAAGACACCAAGTAGAAATTCAGCAATTGAAAAATTGATTTATTATCCTGGATGACAAAAGGAGAAAGGTTTACACAGTGCTGATGGGGTGCAAAATGCACCAGGAATATTAAAGCAAAAAATTTAGTTCTGTATAGAAAATATAAATCCATTTTAACTCAGTGTCCAAATCTCATGCTAAGTTAGGGCAAGGTGGAGATAATAGCAAGCATACAAAATCTTCCGTAAGTATTGGGTTTGAAAGTTGTAGTTAGAAACTGAGGATGGTAAGAAATGAAGAGAGGAAAAAAGGAAGAGACTGGGTACATGTCTGAAAGGAAGAAATGTCAGTCTTATAAAGGATAGTGCCTCTGAAGCAAAAAGGATTAACTAAAGTCTGGATCAATATCACAGACTCTGCCTTCTTTAGAACAAAAACATATTGTATGAACAGATTTGTAGAGGAAAAATTTTCTCTGTTTTATTTGTTTTCTTCTCATGAAGACCATGGTGGTCACTCCAGGAAATACAACATGAGAGATGTTTAAAAACTCCATCTGTGTAATGTGGATTAGTGTATTTTCTGACTTTCAGTTCTGTCATTGATATTTAAAGTTACCAAGGTGAAATAAGCATTTTCTGTAGAATTTTTTTTTTTTACTATGAAAGACTTTATTTTCATTGGAAAAAGCAAAATATCATCCAACATTTTCTACTAAACTTAAAGTCTTAAAGTCACCAATAAGTTATTTAACCTGTTATTTCAAAAGAGTGATTTCTCAGGTCTTTCTGAGAAGTACCATCTAGAAGATGCTTAAGGGACATTGTTTTCTTCTCTCATGAGGAAATATGTAAGCTTCACTGTGTCTGCAAAACAATATTAATTGTTCTAAAGTAAGATTTTTTTATTTTGATTTTTTTATGTCATTACAAAACATTTAAGTTCTCTCAAAAAATTACAAAAAGCCATAACTCTCATGCAGCATTTTCAGCTCAAAAATGGTGTGCCAGTGATTCAGAGAAAGCTATTATGTATTTAAACTGTTTTTAAATTATGTAAAAGTTTCTCCATTAGTATAATGATGAGAAGCAATATGTAACCTTGAAAGGAATTTGGTTTTGCCATATTCAGGAAAAGTCTTCTTTTTCCTCTATAGCCAAAAGGAATCTCTGCTTTTTTTGGATCTTCTGTTATTAAACTGGCTTTCTACTAACTCATCACTGGAATAAGATAGGTAATAACTCTATGTTCCCTCTGTGGCCAAACATGAGACTGATGAGCAATTAAAGAACTAGCCATTTGTACTACTTTTGTGGTGTGATGTTAAAAGGAAACAAAATAGTAGCTGAAGATAATATGTAGTGATGTTCAATATCATTGCAAATGAGATACAAATTATGAAGGTCTGCACTTTTATTAACCGAAATACATATTTATGTCTCTCAGCAGTCACAGCCAATCAGGCTTGAAAACAGAAAGTTTCTTAAAGATAAAAAAAATACAAACCCAAACATTAATTCGGGTACGAAGATTTTAGAAGCATCTTTACCCAGTGTTAAAATGGAAGGTTTACAGTGTTCAGGGAAAAAAAAACCCGTTGAGTCTTGGAGGGCAAGACTGATAGAGTGTAAGTCAGTTTTAGAAGACGAGCTGACTGACCTGAGTCTTGATCAAGTATTCAGAAGTGCTCATACAAAGTGAAAACACTGTATCTCTATTATTATAATTAATTGATGCTGGCCTTTTTTCTCAAAGAGAATACAGGGAATATTTACACTGCCCTAAAAACCTAATGGAGTAGGAAATAATCTACAAAGGATTTTAAGGGGTATTTAAATAAAACAAACTTACAAAGTTAGATTCACTGTGATCGTTTTCTTGCTCTTCTCTGTAGTATGAGACAATAAGGAGCCCTCCCCCTCCCCCTTAAATATTAAATAGTTCTCAATGGTAATGTGGTTCTTAGCTAATAAATGTGGTTTATTATATTTTTTTTTATCTGTCTACTAATTATTTTAACCCTTAAAACAACAGTAACACTAACATAATAAACCAATTAGACTTCCATGATACAGTCTCCCTCCACAATAAAAGCTGCTTGAACCTACTACTTTCCTGAGTAAGCTTTCATTTAAATACTTAAAACATTCTTTTACTTTGTTTCTTCTCATTTTATTACCTATAGCAAACTTTCATTACAGTTGAGATAGCTTATATACCTGAGACCTTTTAAGAGTGTGGTACATACTGGGAAAAAAAACAAAACAAAACAGTTACCAAATAAACCAGAGATTTAAACCAAGCTCTAAACTTCAACAGACTTAGATGAACAGTTTTTCTGTATATCTATGTCAACTCAACACATTTCCTCACTCCTTGAATCAAGTGAGACATTTACTTTCACCTTAAATAGAAGAAAAGTCTCCCTTAGACAGAAACAAAGTTACTTCTTTGTGTTTGCACCTTATTAATTACTAGATGTGAAAATATTAGGTCCTACAATTCAATGACCTGTCATCAGATCTTATTAAGTCTACTCTCTCAAAGAGTTCCTCTGGACTGAATAGGACTCTGCTAGACTAAAATACACTGTGAAAAAAAGACTGATGCACATAAATATATTCCTAATTCTACCTTTTAAAAATATGTCTGAATGGTTTTACACTCATTATAGACACAATTAATATCAATAAATTTAATGTAACACATAAACCAATTCAGTATTATGACTCAAACAAATGTCCATTAATTTAAAATAGAAAACAAAGAAAAACAAAATACATGTCCAGTAGCATTCAAACCACTACTTCTGAGTAATGGACAGGATATGAAGTAATGTTATGCTATCTACAAGCAACATTTAAATTAAAGCCACTAGGTGTCAGCATATAAATTTACCTAGACAGATTTATCTACCAGAAAAAGTAGTTGGCAATAAACAAATTCACAAGATTATAAGTGGTTGGCCATGTCCTTACAAAACCATGGAAGAAAGCTGTAAACTTATCAGGCTTACTGATAAATACTACAATGATTGAGAAGTGTTCTTCCACATGATAAATTAGTCTTGAATGGAACTTTTTAGTCTTTAATGAAATGCACTGGGTATTCTAACTTACAAAGACCTTTAGTAGTTTGACTTCAAAATAAATGCTTTCCCAGCCAAAACCTTCGGATATCAGAAGGTGACCTAGTTGTCATGAGACACTGTCTCACACTGGTCCTTCATATTTGCATGTTTGCTGAGCCACTTAGTCCTTGTACTGAAATTCCTCAGTAGAAAGTTATTCTCTAGTAGCTTTCCATTGTCACTGAGACCCTAATGTGGCACCCCAGCCATAATGACATAGACCACTGGGAGCACAAAAATGAGGGGCAAATTTAAGTTTTTTATCTTACTAATGATCTGTTATTAAAGTAGAGCTAATAACTCGAGGCAGGTAATACTGCTTTAACAAGAGCACTGAAATGACAATGTATTTAATTCACTGTGACCTGGTACTTCCATTCTTCAAATTCGTCAAAATTCTTCTTGGGATGCAAGGGGAAAAAGAAATGTTTCTGATGGCGGAGTATGTGACCAAAAACTGTCTAGTACTCCTGACTCTTTCATACCCCTTTCAGCTATTGACAGACTCCTGGCATGTCACCTCATGCAATTTACTTAAGGCTTTTTGTTATGTTATTGTTCTAATAAGTAGTGACATTTCCTTGAATTTACACCATACTGTTTATCAGATATACTGTAAATAACTAATGAAAACCAGGGACACCCCTCAGAGAATTCAGAAAGCATCTGAAAGGTATTAATAGCTATTTAACTATGATTAATGAAATATCTAAATTACGCTATTATGAGAATGATATAGATTTAATAGCCACACTTGTACAGAGCCATAAGGATCGTACACTGATGTTAAAAGTGTTGGATATTTATTTTATTTCAACCATTTTCTGTATAACTCTCCAGACTGTGTGACTAATCATAGAGAATTCATTCTAAATAAAAACAGGGTGGTCTATGCTGAAGTTTAGCATAAACATTTCCATTTTTGTCAAAATATAGAGGATACTTTTAAGTAAGGAGCAACATTGTGATTGCTGCAAAAATAGATAAAATAGATCCAGAATAAAGTGTAGCTCATTAGTTTAATCAACTCCCATGTATGGTAAGGATGTAAACTAGGCTCTCTCTCAAAGCTGCAGTGGTAGAGAAAGACAAACACAGAGGCAGAGAGGTAGAGAAAGAGAGTGTGACCGTTCATGCAGCTCTGACAGATGAAGAACAAAACCAGAAAATAGCTAACATCTCTGGCAGCTTGAAATGAAAATCAGACAGAAACTCCTACCATTTTTTTTTTACCCCACATTTTGACCACAGCTACCCATCAGCGTTGTGCCCCCTAAGTAACCTACTGTATATGTGTATATGTGCATAGTAAATTCAGAAGTATGAGAGAGTTATTTGACCCTCTGTCCTCAGGAGATCAGGTTGTCCTGCTGTCCCCTGCCCCAAGAAATAGTCCAGAAAAGTTGCCTTACAGAATGAAAACATGTCAACAGCACTGACATTGCAGATCTTCACAGAAACTTTTTTAAAGAGAATTGTAGTTGTCAGGTAATAAATCAACTTTTTCTTTCCTAAAATTGTCTTCATGTTTTCCTCCCCTTAGACACAAGCAAAACAGGAAACTTTTTTATCCCCCACAGGAGAAGCACTAACAAATAGAAACTATAGAAGTATTTTCCTAAAGGAGGTTCTTGAACTTCTTTCTGCTTCTAAATTATAATGCTATGCAATTGTCCTTATGTAAATTTATTTACAGGAGTTTAAGTAGCTGTTCTGACAACGTATCAACAAATCAAGCCTACAAAACCACAGGGAGTGGTTCTGAAATTTATTGAGAGATTTTCTGACCCAGGGACTGCTGACTTCTAAAAGCAGCTGTTGGCATAGTGTATTATATTTTTCAATGAAGTATCAGAGAGGGGTAGTTTTCCTGTCTTGCATCTTTCAGCACAGCATAGGAATGGATGAGAGGATTTACAAGATTCTCCAGTTCTTTCAAGGTAAAAGCAGAGAGCTCATTTAAAATCCATCTTCAGAATGACAACACCTGAAGAGCTATAAGGCTCATAAAATAATACTGGCACAAAGATAGTTGAAATCTGGTGACTGTGTTGGGGAAGAAGCTTAAGACCAGGGCATAAAACAGTCCTAGCTCTAAGAAAGATTATTAAGAGAAACATATGCCAAAAGGACTTGCAGTGTGGCAGGACTGAAGTTATTTCCACTAGTCCAGGAACTCTGGAGGACAGGAAAATGATGTAACACACTTAAATAAGACTAAAACAACCACTCAAAACTATCATATTATCTTTAGGCACAAGCCTAATTCTTTCCCATTCCCACTGTGAAGCACTCACATAAACTCAGAGTTTATGGCTGTTCTGACAATAGGCAAAGAGCCTACTAGGAGGTCATTCAAAGCTAAATTCCCCAATCTTCCCAGTGCAGCTGCTGGATACTCCTCCACAGATTATTCTATTTCTTCATTTCAGCACTCAGAGAAACAGCGATAAATCCCTTTATGATTCCATCTACTCCAGCTAGGAGTGACAAGTCCTTGAAAATACCACCTTTCATTTGTCCTCCCCTCCCCCTTTTGCATATTTATTTGGGTATTGATTGAATACAACTGACTCTAGCAACTGTAGCTTAGTCCCCCAAACAGCTCACTAAACTGCTTCAGTTAACCAAGTGAACTTTCTCCCTCCCTCCTCCTTTTGTGGAAATCTCCTGGTGCATAAGGGAATATGATGTGGTTGAGGTAACCTTGGCACAGCAGGAAGGAGATGCACAAGAGCTCCACTCCTGATGGACCCACAGTTGCCTGAGGGATAAGACACCCGATTCGGGAGGGTTTTTTTTAAAAAAACAGTTCATATTTACCTCCGATGCTTTTTTGCTCATCATAAAAAAGATGCTAATTTTACAAAAGCTGTCATTCTGTTTCACTCATCACAAGCTCTCTGGGGCAGGTAGGTCCCTGAACTGTGAGGCAGACCTGCAGGAGGAAGGCCAAGCAGAGCCGTGGGCAGGGCACAGGACAGGCCAGGAGCTCGAACCGCTGCCAGAGATGAAAGAAGGCGGCAGCATGCCTGATGCCCCCAGCACAATGCTTTCCATCCCAAACTTTTCCTCTTTTAATGTGGGAGTAGCACTGCAATTCTTCTGGGCTTTTAACTGGACAACTTCACACTGATCAGCGATCAGCAGAAGTCCAGATTTGATCTCTTAAACTGTTGGCGGCTTCTGACGGAACTGACCATCAGATTTTTATTGACTGGCATGCTTTGCCAGGGCGGGTACAAATACAATATGACAGCTGTCAGGACGCTTGATGGAGTTCAGCCATCCCCACTCCCCCCAGCCCAGCCCAGCTGGCCTGGAAGTGGGGTCGGGGGCACAGGAAAAGGGGGAGGGAGGGGAGAGCACCGACCTACCGGCCTGCAGGTACCTGCCAGCCTGTGCTGACCCCTGACAACAGCTAGTAATATATCTAAAAGGCAAAAAAACTGATCAGAGCAGCTGAAGTTAGTCATATTTTGCAAGATACATGCAAGACAAAACAGTGTCATCGCTGGTGTGTCATTCAGTGCATGTCTTGTTTTGATCACTAAAACACAGGTTGCAGTGTCTGTCTTTTCTTAGCAGTTTACCTGTATTCAAGGACAATAAACTTATTTAAAGAATCCTGGTTTAATGAGGACATAAATGCAGGGCCTAGTAGATCTGGAGGTAATTGCTTACAAAGTTCAGGATACAGGTGCCTCTCTTCTCTCCCTAAGAATGCTGAGCATCTCAGCCTTTCTGTCACCTCTCGTCACTGCTCAGCTCCCAAGTCACGACGCAGGAGTGGAAGTGGTGCTGACTGAAGACAGCGATCTCTTCTGCTAAGAGGTGAGGGCTGCTGCTATTCCCTCCATCCCCTCTGGAAAACTCAGTCAAGAGAAGGAGATAGATGACAGCAGCTTGAATGAAGTGCAATCTGAGCATGGCAGTGATGACATGAATGCGTTATTCAAACGATCAGGTGGGTCTGGCAGGGATATTTTTAGCTCCAATTATTTTGCGAGTTAACTCTTCACAATCTGGAGTGATTCTGTTTCTTAAATCCCAAATAGCTTCACAGTGATGCAGGTATATCTGTATTTTTATTTATTTTTTTAATCTGGATCAGCAGCTGCAATACATACATGCATCTTGCATTGGTAATTACATTTTCTTAGAAGGGTGACAGTCCTTTGCCAAAGGCTAAGGCTTCAAGATTTGTTAAGGGTTACTACTGATTCACAGATCTATTACCTTTTTACACAGGAATAATAGATGTCTGAAGTGTATTAGTCTAACTGTTCAATAGGTGCCCTTTTGCTTCTGAGTATTGAAAACTCTTTTCTTTCCAGACTGATCTGGATTGAGAACCCCCAGAATGCCAGCGTCCTCAATTGTGCCATGACAGCAGTAACAAAAGATGCACTCGGCATAAAAATCCTTAGCATCTAAGTAGCTGTGGGCAGTATCCAGGTGTCCTATGGGAGGAATTTGACTGAATTCTCCCACCAATAATCAGATGTAGTGCTGACCTTTAGGTGCAGTACAAGCCGTATCCCTTTCCTTATTTATTGGTCCACACACAGGGACCGAGAAGAGAACTGTTAGCTTTAGGCAATTGTTCTTTTCTTTCTGACAGATGTAAATGTCAAAGGATGACTGGGTAGCTTTGGATACCACTTAATGTCACCATAATTTTGGTGACTAACAAAAGCTGCTGGTGCATCTATAAACATGACTCAGTAGCCCTCTAGAGGCTAATAGGAATGGGGAGCCAATTGTATGACAATGTCTTCACACTGACAATTTTAGTCAGTGGGGCCTCCTGATTAAAAAATAAAAAAATCAAAACTATGTAATGCTGTTGGCAAAGTAGCACTAGCCCTATCTTCCAACAAGTTCAGAAACTACCTGGAGTGAATTCTAAAATTTGCTGCCTTTTATCCACCAATGTCCTAACCCAGGAGAACATACGATCTGCTCCTGAGCTATAAGAACTGGCTTTTCATTCAGGACACCTCTTCAGGAGACCTGTGGAAGGTTAAAAAATCTGCCTCTTGCTGGGATGCCATGTGGTGGCTGTAGTTCTTCCTCTAGTGCACTTTATAAAATCGGTGCCCTTTTGTAATGTGAAGCCTCACAACAACAGAACAAGCCCTTTGGATCAAATGCTTGATAACTGTAATTTTCTTTTAGCAGGGTTGCAAGCAAACTGTCTGTCACAAGCAGCGGTTTTAGAATGCATAATTACACCTGCCTGGCATAGCCCACACTGCCTGATTGGATGATGGATGATTTTAAATTTGTCTATTATTATTATTGCTATTACTACTACTACTACTACTACTATTAAAAAAACCTGAAGAGTGAAATATATTTGAAATGTCTTTCTTGAGCCTTGTCTTGATATAGCTGAGACAGCCTACACCCGCTGCTTCAAAATTTTTTTACTCAATTCATTTCTGCCATCATTTAAGAATCCTATTTAGATTTCTATCCTGAAAACTTATCTCTAATAACACTGTTGTAGTAATATGAATCTCTTCCATGTCACTTGCTAACTCTTGGTTTGGATCTATGTCCCTCCTCCTCTCTCCTGCTTCACATGAATTTTAAGCATCTCAATACAATGTTTATATTTTACCTTTACTATTTTTACATTATACAAGATGTGAGTATCTCATAAATATAATGATCGATTATATATACTGCTATTTGGAGAGAAGAATGTAATTTTCTAAAGGAAACTCAAAATTATAGGAATTTAATAGCAAAGAAATAAATGAAAAAGCCTTCATCTGTGATTTCATCTCAGGAAAATAGTTACCACTGAATTTTTAAAGCTCTGTTTCAAGCCTGACATAACAAGATGAGCAAGCAGTCCATAATCAATAAAATAAAGGGAGACAAGTAACCGAGAGATCCTTTCCCTCTTAGTGCTCTCCAGACAGGACAAATTTCAAAGCTTTAAACTCACTTACTGATTTTTAGCATTGCAGGTTTATACATTACAACAAAGGTATCTGGTAAAAAGCGCTTCTCCAAAACTCAAGATTCATGCAGGTTATGACAAGGTACCCAAAACCAATTGTCTTTTTTTTCTTTTAAGAAACAGTCACTCAGGCAACAGTATATCCAGAGTCTTAAGAAACAATTATCAGGTAAACTAAAGGTATATGTAATCACAGTTGCTTTCTTCTAATAGTCCTTCTGAGCAACTATAGAAAAAACCACATAATTGTCAATAAAATGTCACTATTAACATAGAGAGACCATAGAGAAGGATATGAAATAATATAGCATAGAAGAGAAATACTGTGATACTGCTGTCATAATTAGAGATGATTGAAGAGATTACAGCCTTCTTCCCAAGAACATTAATTTTAATTTGAAAGCAAATTTCGTGTGACATTTGTAACATTTTTATGTTTGCTTTCCATGAAACATCAAGCTTAGTTGGCTGAAATACTGAATTTAAACCTACTCAAATATACTTAAGTATTTGATAAAAGCAAAATTCACTATGTTTCCACTATATTGGGTGACTGTACACATACCAAAAAATGCAAACAGTGCCTCATAATTTAAAAATCATTTCTCATGGGAAGGCCCACGAAACCCCAATTTCTGGCACATGCCTCAGTAGATTAAGCCTTCTGATGATCATGCTTTTTTATGGTCCCAAATGTTCTCATTAAACAAGAGTTTAATCGACAGCATGTGGAGCCACAGTGGGATGCTTTTGCACATGAGGCAGTTCCATACATACACCATGTAAGGCCTTTTTCTCATCCACTTCTGGGTAATATGCTACAGGGCTGCTACATCCTTCTGTACTGTCCTACTTGTTTCTTTCCAGTTGACAACTTGTATCATGCCCAGTGGTCATCCTGTCCCCCCACCCCCTTCCCCCACAGCCCCAGCTATCAGATGTCAGTCTTATTTATCTTTACTTCATGTTCCTCTTGTCTTCTTTTTGCTATAGCTCTGGTTTTATCCCAAAAAGTTATAAGCTGAGCCAAACTGAACTATTCGTGTTAGCCAGAAATTATCCATTACAATTAATTTTCCATCAGGAAATCCAGTTATTAAGAAATTGAAACAGATAAATACTGGAATATCCTCCAAGGTTAAAATTTCTACTTTTCATTTGCTTTTACCTAAGATTAAAAAAGAAAAAAGACAAACCAATCAGTTTTGCCAGACATCTGTAAGAATGTAGTTAATTTGCTTGTATATTATTTCTCCATCCTGTTTTCTGTTTCAGTAATTTGTTTCTCAGGAATTTTCATCTCCATTTGCAAAGAATACAGTGCAATATCATCCTCAAACCCACATGGAATCTCTTGGAGCTAATGTAGTATAAATGTTTATTCGTAATCAAAGAAACACTTTTGAAGCAAGCATAGAACAAACGATGTTACAATTCTGGTTATCTGCCATGAAGTATTCACAGGGCACTCTAAAAGGGGAAATATTTCCTAATTAAAATTAAGAAAATAGGTTTGTGCTTTCACTCCAGGCAATTAAATGTAACATTTGCATGCATATAATTCCATGGGAAACAAAACCCAGGAAGTGGCTGTTTGAGTGTCTATTAATTAAAAAATCCAACACTTCACTGGTTATGCTAGCTGGCCTTTTATACAGTCTCTGTAGGTTAGTAATTGAATTAAAGCATGCACAAAATCATACCAATCAAAGGCTGCTTAAAAAGAACCAATATCTGTTCATAGTAATAATCTGATTATTTTTATTTCCGTTAGTAAAGATGTATAATTCAAAATGGTATATGATTCCAGAATAAAAAAATTCAAATATGAGGTCAACCAAGTACCTATCACAAAAGTGCACAAAGTGACAGTAGGATTTGGTAGTCTGCTCTTTGATGTGGGTTTTTTTTTGTGATTGCTAACCTAAAAAATAAATCAAAGCCAGAAACCATTATAAGTACATAGAAAGTATTTATTTTGGGAAAAATTCTCCTGTAAAAGAAAATGGAAAATTGTTGGGGAAAATACTGTCATCTGTACTCAACCTGCAGTTATCTTTAGATAGAAAGCAAGTTCAACTAAACCCTGTGAAACAACAGAGTGCAGAGCCAATGGTCCATTAGTGCAGCTAGATCAATATAAAGGAAAAGAAACATGGGTTTCATTTCACTCCAACACTCTTGAAGATGACCTGCTGAAGATTTATCAGTTTTATATAGGAGGATTTGCCCTCCTCCTCCTCTTTAGTTTCTCAAAAACTGTACAAAGTGAAATAAAGTCTAGGGGAGAAAAAGTCTAGGGGGAAAAAAAAGTATGCTTTGAAGACACTAGGCCATTCTTGCTTCTGGTTTCTATCAATAAAAGAAAACTTATTAAGGGCTGATTTGTAAGGCTACAGGGTTTTTTACATGTGTATTTTCACACTATGACAAATATTTATGCTTTTTTTAGTACTGCATTCCTCTTCCACTGTGCTGCAAATTTTGAACAGAATGTTTTCTAGAAGTTTACTTACTGTTTAAACTTATTGTTAAACATTGTTTTCTGTTCATTTTGCACTATTGCTGCAGAATTAACCATACTGCCTTTGGCACAAAAAAAAAACCCGGTCTGGCTATTTGGGTGAAATGAGAAAGAAGTAATTGTGGAGTTAAAGTGAAGTGTACAAATGAGAATTGTGGAGAGAAAAATGGCAGGCAGAAAAGAGAGATAGGATGAGAAAGTTGTGATGGAAAGAAGTGGGTGCAATGAAACAAACTGAATGCAAGATAAATGGAATGGCTGGAAGCATCTAGAAAAAAAACAGTATGTGTTTGGCTGGTTGAGAATTGGAGCTGGTCAGTATTTTTTTTTTTAATCTACTGGAATGTCAATGTTTCAATAAACTTTCCACCTCTGTTAGAGAATTCAAGGCTATTTCATATTTTCTCTCACCATATATTTATCACTAGGTATATTATCCAAATAAGTAGGAGAATGGCACTTAGGCACCTATCACAGAGCACTCAGTGAACTCCAGAGATGTTTTGTGTGAGCATCATCTTTGTACTCCAACTTATATTTGGGGATGAAAACTCCAAACAGCAAGTTACAGGCAGAGGACACAAAACATTAGCAGTTCTGGCACTCCTAGACATTTGATACTCTTTCTGTGTCTGACCAAATCCTGGTTTAGATTTCAGAGAGACAGACTCTTCAGCTCCCTTTCTTTTTTTCTTTTTTTTCCTTTAGCTAAAAAGCAGCAAGCCCAAACTAAACCAGAAACACAGTAATAGGTCAGATTTCTTCAAAAATTTCAGATGGGTGTTACAGGTTCCAGAAGCCATATTTTGATCTAGCTGTAAGTATATGCACAGTAATACAGCATTCTTGGGATTAAACAAGCACTTGAGATCAAAATCAGATTTTACATAGGACACTAATGTTAAGCAGAGTTCCTCTAGTAAAAAATAAGTAAATACCATTACACAAAATTTTCTGAATTTTTAAGCAAGCACAGTTAACATAAGTTTGGTTGGTTTTTTTTTAATAATTTTAATAAAAGGCAAATACTCTCTCTATGTCAGCATAGTAAATGCTAAGGAACTCTCTACACAGCACTGTTAAATAGCATTCTTATACTCTTGTTCAGTTTCATTTCAACATTACAGCTGCCGATAACCAGAAATCAGTGTAGAATGTCTGAAAAACAAATCAAACTTTGTTGATTTTTTAAAAAATATTAGATCATATATATTGTGTTCAGATTTCCACTGTAAGAAAAAATACTCTAAGTTCTCAAGAGTATTGTAATAGGTTTGTGGTTTAGGAGTTCTTTAAATATCCCACTAAGAGGCTATGGATAAACTGCCAACACATGCTGTAAAATAAAATTTATAGATACACAGAATTTGTGATAGTCTTGAAATATTCTGAATTTTCAGAATAATTCTTCAAAGGGAAGAATTTTTAACTAAATCAAAGCACTAGTTGTCTCTGTGTGATTACAAGAAGATTAAAAAATCATGTTTGAAAGGACTACCTTTCAAGTTACTGTAACAAGACAGTGAGGTAAACCCTACTGAAATAAGCTTCCGGGGACTATAAAACACATCAGTATTTCTGTCTCAGAAATTAAAACTAAATACAATGTCTCTGACCTCATTTAGAATTAGTTTGGGTGTGAACATCATCATATTAATGGATGTAAATACCTTTGCTATCTTTGTGCTACAGAAACAGGAAGTAATACTGCACATTTGGTGTTCATTGTATATGCTCATGTCCGATAGTGGCATACACATTCCCTAGCTATCCATGCCGCATATAATGGAAAATGTACTATGAGTCATCAATTTATTCTGGGATAAAAATACTACATAACTTGACCACTGTGCCTATACAAAAAGTAACAATTATATATACACTTACAAACGTGCATACCTGCACACATACATTTCTTCAAGAGCATTTTCAAAGATGAAGCTTGCTTACTTCTGTTGTACCTTTGTTTGTGACTAGGCTGTTTCTCCAATTTGTGATTTTACGTAAATCTTCTCCACTGTTTCCCCTTTTTACTGGGAAAATATCCAAACAAATGCAGAAACCCCATGCTAAAACTTATCTGCACCCTTGTTTACAGGAGCTAGCATTTTCAAAGGTGCCATAAAAATTCAGGTGTCCTGACTCTCTGTAAGTTAAAGGTGACTGAGTTTTCACCTCCTTTAAACAGTTCTGCCAATCCCACACTAAATTATATTTGCTGGACACCAATAATTTACTATATATACAGAAAATGGGGGGCTAGAGGGCACCTACTGTTACTTCTTGCTCTTTAATTTTCATCTTAGTTACACTAGAACATAAGTGGAGCCTAACTGTCAGTATTTTTTTTCAAGTGTTTACCCTGCCTTCTCATGTAAATGAAAAAACTGCTTTCTTAGAGCAACATGCCACTTCAAAAAATATCTATATCATACAAAGTGTGCAGCATTACTCTTCTTTATAGTTTCCTTCTCCAATTGGTGTGTAGAGAATAACAATTATGAAGGGGGACTATTTATTGTGTAACTATTATTGTCTTCTACGCTTCAGGTTCTTTTTTGACAATTACTCAAGTTATTAACGTTCTGTTTGTTATTTCTTCTTTCTTTTTCTTTATGACATCCATCTGTGGGCAACATTTAGCAAGGTGCTCCAGTATTTTAGCTTTTTTTTTTTTTTTTCCCCTGGTTAGGTCTGTGACACACAACTCTAAGCAGCACCTACCCTACCTGAAGAATTTTGAAAGGATTTTTAAGAGTTGTTAAAAAAAGGAGGCTAGTAATGATATCAAACAGGGAGAATGTTAATTAAATTCAATCAGCCTGGCAAGGATAAAAAACACTATCAATCAGGCTTATGGTACCATAAAAGGAGCAAAGATCTAAGTCAGTTTAGACTAATAGAGCTCAGAAGTTTTACTAATTAACATCTACAGGGACAACAAACTGGCTGCAAAAGAGATACTTGCCTTTCTATGTTCAGGGAGAAAAAAATATTTCAACACCTTTCTAGGTATCATTAAGCAGTACATGACATCTTGCTAGGCCTGCAGAAAAATAAACAACAACAATATGTTTCATAGAAACATAGAATGGTTTAGGTTGAAAAAGACCTTTAAGATCATCAAGGTTAACCTAGCACTTCCAAGTCTACCACTGAACCGTGTCCCTAGGCACCTCATCTACCTGTCTTTTAAATACCTCCAGGAGTGGGCACTCAACCACTGCCCTGGGCAGCCTGCTCCAATGTTTGATAACCCTTTCAGTGAAGAATTTTTTCTCAATATACAATCTAAACCTCCCCTGGTGCAACTTGAGGAACATTTCCTCTTGTCCTATTGCTTGTTACTTGGGAGAAGAGACCAATCCCCACCTTGCTACAGCCTCCTTTCAGGCAGTTGTAGAGAGTGATAAGGTCTCCCCTCAGCCTCCTCTTCTCCAGGCTAAACAGCCCCAGTTCCCTCAGCTGCTCCTCATCAGACTTGTGCTCCAGACCCCTCACCAGCTTTGTGGCTCTCCTCTGGACATGTTCCAGCAAGGCAACGTCTTTCTTGTAGTGAGGGGCCCAAAACTGAACACAGTATTTGAGCTGTGGCCTCACCAGCACCAAGTACAGGGGCACTATCACTTCCCTACTCCTGCTGGTCACACTATTCCTGATAGAAGCCAGGATGCTGTTGGCCCTCTTGGCCACTTGGGCATGCTGCCAGCTGTTCACGAACAACCCCAGGTCCTTTTCCTCCAAGCAGCTTTCTAGCCCCTCTTCCCCCAGGTCCTTGAGAGGAAGAAAATCCATGCAGTCACAGCCAGGAGAAATAAAGTATTCCTTGCTACCATGAACATGAACTGGAGCTATTTTCCATTCTTTCCATCTGCTCATGAAAATTGCCACTGAAAAAAACTTTTCTTGACTAAAATAGATACCTACATTGTGACTTCAACATATGCACAAATAATTTCATGAAACATACAATTTCATGTACAAGATATACATTATGTATGCAAATTGTTGTTTTTTACATATACATAGCAATTCACAGATTCAGTCAGAAATTATTCATTGTTCAATATTTTAAATACAGCACTTCATCTAAAAGCATATGCGGATCTGGTCTTAGAGGTATGACACACTTCAACAGATCTGGAAAAGTGCTAAAGCAATGCAAGTTACATGACTGATTATTTCAGTATTTTGTCCTGAACATTAGTGCATTGGTTGGTCATTCCATTACTTTAGTTTAATTAATCTAGTAATGATTTCAGAGAACTACTGCTATTTTTCAGTTTTAATATCACCCAAGAATAGTCTGCCCGATATTCAAGACAAAATAGGGTATGGATTACGCTTTCCACAAAGGATTTTTTATCTCAAAGTCTTGATTTGACTGATGAAAAAAAATGTCAGTATGTTCCATTTAATTTGTGAGGCTAGGAAATGTAGACATGTGTGTACTAGCATGTCTCTAGACAGTCCAGGAAAGAAACTTTAAGACCAGCCCTCAAAATCTCAGAGTAGGAGCAACTCATCTTATTATTTTTATATTATGGTTTGTTATATAATGACAAAAATAATCTTTATCACTTTGTTCCTTACTTGGCATAAAATGACTTTTTGGACTGATCAAAAACCTTTAGTGTTTAATCAGTTTCAGCAGCTGTTCATAGCTTCAAATACTACAAAGCAATAGAGTTTAATTGCTTAATTAAACTCAAACATCAGTTGTCTTTATTACAGGCAGGGGCCTGCCTAGCTTTTGGATACTCAAAGGCAATCAGAGAGGAAGCAAATGACACTACTCTTCTCTCAAGGATGGTTGATCTAGGAGTGTTATGTAGACACTGAAAAGGAAAAGCCAGAGACCTCTTCTGGGAAACAAGACAAGGAGCCTTGTTTCCTATTTTTTTACCCGAATAATTGATTTTATATGAACACAACTACTGTACTTTTATAAAAGTTTTGTTATAGGCTGACCAGTACACATAAGTTAAATGAAAAACTTCAGGACAGATCTTTGAACAGAGTACACTGCCTTGTTGAGCTTGATTTATCCTAAAGTTCTGACTCCATGGGGCTTTTTTATTTTATTTCCTGCCTCCGGTATTCAGTGTCAGCAGTTCTAATAAGCAGGCACAAATGTATTTTACCTGACAAGCTGCTCTCCAATGCCAGCATTCTTACACACATACAGAGCACTGGGCTTATGTGTGATGGTCTTGGGGTTTTCCCTGAAGCTTACCCATCAAGAGCTCTTGTGATTTCAGATGGTTCAGATGCACTGAAGTGGGGTTACAACTTTAGCTAACAAGTTTGAAGAAAAAAATATTTTTGTACCATCTTGTACTAATGTAAATCAGCCATGCTGAGAACCTTTATTTTAAGAATTGCTAATTTTTTGAAAGAACTGATGAAAACCAGAACTTCATCTCTTCTATTACTTCTGGCTCTCATTTAAGAATTCTTTTATAAAAATAAAGTAGCATATTTGCAGGAATTCCCCCTTGTATTTAATATCCAAATCTAGTGATTCTATTAATATGAGATTCAGTTTCCAATTTTAATATTTGAAGTATTTTGGTCTCTATGTATTACAATTAAACCATTATAATTTTTGATAAAACTGATTAGAGCATGGAGAAAGTATCAGAAGGGAAAGAAATTGCACTCACAAAGCATGACCTTAAACTAGATAAAACTATAGAAAATTTATATAGTGAATTTGTTAGCCAGCTCCTCAATTACCATAAATCAATGCAATTTAGTTTATTTCCATGGAGCATTGCCAAATTCAGTAAGGCTTTACCATCAAGTGAGGATCTATCTGTCTGAAATACTGTTTTTTTATCTATTATCATAGTACCTCATAAGCTGTCACACATTTTTCCATTGAACATGTTAAGTGGCAAAGTATTACTCTTTTTTTCATCAAGACATTTATATGTCTGAAAGTTCAGGCAGTCAGTTAATAGCATTCTCTAAAGGCTGCAAATACTTTAATATCACTGAATGTCTAGCCTTAAATTATTGAGCATGCCTACATAAGACGTCTTTGACACAGAGAGAAAACTAGAAATATGTTCAGAACTAATAAGGTGCAAAAAGACAACACTAAATTTTGAGCATGCTTTCATTTTGTTTCAATATATTAAAATTTACAGCTTTTGTGGAAAAGTTTTAACTTTTTTATTTCCTGTTAAATGTCTATGCATATAAATAGTACTTAAGCACACATGCACAGGTGAATAATTGAAAATCATTCTTCACATATCAATAGATTTTGATCTTAAGGGGCTTTTTCCTTACAAATATATGTCATATTTTCTAAAAGACACCTCAAAATAACAAAACATTAATTTTTTGTAATGAAACTACCATCCATGGAGAACTATCCTTCACATAGTGTTTTTCATCCTGCTGGTGCTTCACTTTGGTAAGTAAGGTAATCAGAACGCATTTGAAGTTTGAGTTCAAGGGGCCAGTAATTTTATATGAAAGCATGAAAAGCCTTCCCTGAAAACACAAAAATCTCGACAAAGGACAATTTTCTATGATTATCAGTGATCCATGTCAGTGTCTTCTGAGGCTTGCCAGCAACTTATAAACTAGTAATTTCATATCACAAAGTTTCAGATGGAATTTTCAGAAATATCTTTATCTTTTCTAAATATTTTCACTGTCTTTTTCATATGCTATATGCTACACTTCCATCCCATTTTGTACAAAAAATTCAATTCCTTTGAGATGATATCCAATATTTTAATTTCAAGATGCCGTCTGGGCTCTTTTTAGCTTTAAAGGTATCATCAATTTAAAATCATTGTTTGTAAGTTTTATTACTTCTGAAAGGTAGCAATATATTTGACACATATTTCACAAATATGAAATTGTTAGTGTTCACAGTTTCAGTTTGGCTCCCTCACATTTTACAGAGGAAATGTAATCTTAAGCATCCATGAGTAGCAAACCACATACACACTCAAATGACTCTCTCACTATGGAAAGGTTTCTGCATGGGTCTGAAGTACTAAGAAAGTAGTACAACTTTTTTTTTAACAGAAGAGAATTACAACACCTCCCACCCCCCAAATACAACAATCTGGAGCCATCTCTTCTATAATGACAGAAAATGACAGAGTATAGCAATGTTGGATACAGTACTGAATACTTAATTCCTTCATTTAAACACAAAGTGCCACAAAACATAGGTCTGTAGACTTACATAGTCTCCTGTACTGTGTTTCAGTGACACTCAAGGAGTTCTGTACATGAGTAAGAAAGAAGCAGCAGTTCAAACAATATTCCCTGTGGTGCATGGGGAGCGTCTTGTAACTGTGGTCATTCCTCCATTTAAGAAATGGAAATGCTATGAGGAGGCTGCTGCAGGAGAACACAAAGGCTTTTGGGGCTGCCAAGATGTTGTGGTATAACCCAGCAAGCAGCTGAACACCACTCAGCTGCTCGCTCACTCTTCCTTTCCCTCAGTGGGATGGGGGAGACAACTGGAAAGAAAGTAAAACCTGTGGGTTGAGATAAAGACAGTTGAATAAAACAGCAGAGGGAAAGAATAACAAAAAATAGAATATACAAAACAAGTGATGCACAATGCAGTTGCTCACCACCCACAGACCAATGCCCAGCCTGTCCCCAAGCAGCGATCGCTGGCCCCCAGCCAGGTCCTCCCAGCTTATATACTGAGGATGTCATCATATGGCATGGAATATCCCTTTGGCCAGTTGGGGTCAGCTGTCCTGGCTGTGCCCCCTCCCAGCTTCTTGTGCCCCTGGCAGAGCATGGGAAGCTGAAAAGTCCTTGACTGGAATAAGCCCCTGCTCAGCAACAACTAAACCATCAGTGTGTTATCAACATTCTTCTCATCCTAAAACCAAAATGCAGCACTTTACCAGCTACTAGGAAGAAAATTAACCTTTATCCCAGCCAGAAATCAGGACACAAAGCTGCACAACATAGGAAGTTAAAGTAAGAAAGCAAAACACACTTCTTATTTAATAGGGCTGGTAAGAACATCACTTCCATCCTGTGATAATTTGGACATTCTACAATCTATTTTCATCCTGAGTTGAGATGGGGGTGGAGTTCAAAACCAAAATGAGAAATGAATCCACTCAGAAGCACTAAACCATTGATAAAAGCCCTTCAAGACTACAGAATACAGTTAGGTTTGTATACCTTTTTAGCTAGTACTAAGTAAAAATTGCAGTGACATAGGAAGGATGACATATAATCTTCTGTTTCAGTATGGGGAATACACAAACCAGCTGAAATCCAACTAGGAAACTTCCCCCCCCCAAAAAAAAAAAAAAAAAAGAAGACGTTTTTATTAACAACTTTTGACCAGGCTTATTGATTACTTTTTGGCATTGGGAAGCTAAAATTGAGGATTGTGTATGGAGCCAGACTGCATTATGTTCTTGGCAGACCTACTGGAATTATGATGGCAGGGAAAACAGATGGACTGCTGACAGCTGGAGTTACAATGAGTTGTAGGACTTAAACGAATACTTCTCTTCAATATCCAAAACCCAATTTTTTCCCCTCTTGTGAGATAATGGAAATTTCCTCCATTCCAAGTTCTCCAAAGCCAGACAATATCAGAAGTTACAGAAAATTTCATATTGCCCTGATCCTGTGACAACCTGTTTCTGCTTAAAGAGTGAGTCTTGACCTTATTCAATCTGTCTGTCTAGTGAAGAGAAAATGTGGTGAGCAATTTGGTCTGTCCTTCTAAACCAGTTTAGAAGGAAGTAGCTTGATATGGAACACTCACATTTAAGTGGTATGAAGATCAGCTGCAGTTCCTATTGAAATCACAGAAATACTGGGAGCTTAAAGCATCTTCAAAAATATGGCAAGTTTTATGAATATCTGAACTACAGACCTCTGTGACTAACTTTAAACACTCATTTTTGGAGATTTTTACATAACCAGTCCCTTATTTCTTTAAATAAAGTATTCAGAACCTCTTCAAGCTTTTGTAGTTGTTCAAAAATAGAAGTATGACATTAGCCAGGAGACCTTGCAAAGAACATTTTCAAAGCACTGAATAGGATTATTTTTTGTTAATCCATGCAACTCCTACTGTATTTTTGTTAAAACCTTGCATGATGGTTGACTCCCAAAATGTGTGGCAAATTTTTATCCAGAGTGAAATTTACATAGACTCTTACTAGAAGAAGGATTTAAATAGGCTTCCTACCTCACCTTTAGTTATACTGGTAATACCAGCAAATAAAAATCAAAAATTTTATTAAAAATGATAAAAATTTTGTATAGGAAATTATATTGGAAGAGGTGGACAGGACCTGTAATTGCCAAACTTCCTTTTAAAGGGAACCTTTTTCTCTTTAATTTCATGGATGACTGGAATTTTCAGTCTGAAAATATATCCAATGCTCCATGAAATTTACTTGTCTATAAAACATCCACTCCTGTTAACATGAACAAATAGATCTTTACTATACTTGGTTACATATAATTAAACAAGAAGTAATTTTGGTCTGATCAAAATCTCATGCTTTGACCTCCAAAGGAAAAAAAAAAGCATGTAATGCTGCCTTTTTAGCAAGGAAAAATGCATTTTTTTTTTAATGAAATGGCCTTTCTTTGTCACTTTAATGTTTTATTTTTCCTTTTTCATGATGCACTTTAGCAATAACCCAGAAAAGTAGAAGCCCTGTAGACATCTAATAAAATATATTGAGCCAGAAGCTGGATGCTATTCTTTGCTGATATCACTGTACAAATTTTAAAAAGAACTTAAGTTAATGAGGGCAATGAATCCAATAAATTTTATTATGACTGAGAATGAAATCTCCTACCTAGAAACCTACTTATTAGAGCTATCAAAACATCTTTAAAACTCCTTTTGCCAAGCAAGTGTGATTAGTCCTATCTTTTTGTGAGGCTATTGCAACTAAATGGGTAAGTAGGCAGTATTCATAAAACAAGCCAGCTAGACATACTCAGAGAGCTAGAATCTTTCACAACTATATTTCACCTATGCTTTGGAGGGTAGAAAAAATGAAACTTATGTCAGAAAAAGAATTCTATTTCTTTAAGACGGAAAACTATGTGGTCTGCCAGTCTGTCAATGCCAGCATGGGGTCCTCAATTCCCTCTTGATTTTTGAACTTCTCATTTAGTTCCCCTGTGTATTTGATTGAATCCTGTAGGGGCAAAAGGTTTGGGATTCACAGACAGACAAAATAAAGATGTCTTTTTTCCATGAATTACACTGTCTGCTGTTTTTCATCATGTGAAAGCTCTCAGCTTTCAAGTTCCATGAGCAAATTACCTTAGAGTAACATATATTAGGGTTAGAATTAACACATATTAGGGGTTCCAGAGTAAATGCCCACAGGGGCACTACTGTCACATGGTGACAAATAAAATTAGTACATTGACTTCTTTTGTATTGAGAATCTAAAAATGCATGGACTAGTACATTGCATGTTGTGTTCATATTGGTGGAAAAACAACGGTACTGTTGGATAAAGAATAGATTAAACTTTGAGAAAAGAGTGCAGGTCCTTGATATGAAAACTAAAATGTTATCTATATGCTTAATTTTAAGTAGAACTTGCCCAAAGTAAAATCAATCCTGTTATGTATAGACTTAAACATGGGTAGGTCAACAGCCTAAGCTTGGATCATCAGGTGTCTCTTTGTTGTGCATATGTGCAAAAGACCTAGAAAAGGTCAGCTGCAGTTTTTTTACATAAAATCACATTACATAGCATTGTCTTATCATCATGAATTATGACCTGAAGAAGGTAGACAGGTAATGGTGATTAAAACAGCTACCAGGGGATGGGGGACAGCATGCACAGCTTTCCACGTGGGTAAGTGAAAAATTTTGGAGTAGACTCTGCCAAGTTGTAGCCCTGGAAACACATTCCTAATTTAAAAAAGTTGAGGTTTTCTTTTTTTTTCCCAAATAGAGAATGCTGTTGCTTGCAATATTTTTCTTACTTTGGAAAGTTTGTTTAATTACAAATACACTTTTAGAAGAAATTTTTGTTGGTTACCCAGACAAGGACATTCTTGTCCTCATTAAATCCTGTTCTATATTTTCAAAGAACCTTGTCTGTGCTTTAATTTTGCCAGTAGTTTTCATCCCAGCTAATTCAGTGGCGGCACTCCTCTATTTCTTATGGTATATATTCTTTCATGTACTTTACTAGAAGCATACTGAGAGTAAAAGGCTAAGCATCAGCCATATAGAACAAGCAGTTATAATTAGATCCACAAAACATGATAGGAAATAAAATGGTTTGTGTCTTTGCAAATATATGTATAGAAAAAAATTCTAATGCCTCTAGCCAAGAGAGTTTTAAATTTGTATAAAATATTTAAATAGCCACCCTTTCCCTGCTGTGAAAATTCCTAATTACTGATCTGATTAAAATACCTGCCATACTATAAATATTTCAGCTCAGCTGTTTTAGTTTAGAAGCCAGTAAATATAAGTTAATCAATATAAAAATCACTGTGCATGTATTTTGCCCATATAATCCTGTTTTTCTTCTTTCTTTGCACTTTATATATTGGTAGTATTGTCTGACTTGACAAAACCAGGGCAGAGAGTTCCTGAGGTAAAACTATACAGCAAATATTCACTGACACATGCACATTAGAGTATGCTGATTACTATATGCACTTTGCAAAATAAACAATGTGTATTTTTCCATGTTTATCTTTCTCTCTCTCTCTCTCTTTTTTTTTTCCCTCTACTGAAGACATTTGGCAGTGAAAATTACTGAATACACCATCATTGACATTATAATCAACTTTCTGATCACTGTCCCATGTTTTTATCTTCCTGTGCTCTACTGCTCTTTTTCATTTACTTCATACTCTGGAATGAAAAACTTCAAGAGATTGAGCTCTTTATACACACGAACCCTTAACCAGTCATTTTCCAGCCCTAGGGAAAGATTCTCGTTATTAGCGCACCTTTTTTTCAAAACTACAATTTCAATTAGATGGTATTTTTCTCTTCGAGCCCCTCCCTTGCATCTTATTTTAGAGCTGGGGTGGGAAGGTTAAATCCAGGATCCAAGTCAGTGGGTAGTGAACCTTTTCCTTAGGAAGGACTATCTAGGGGGTTTAATGTAACTTAGCTGGGGGCACATGCTAATGCATCTTTTTAATGTTCACATGGTTTTTCGCTGATTTTAAATTGAAAGCTATAGGCCATGTGGAATGAAGTAACACTGCCATATTTACCCACTCATCCCTACTTCAAGCTGATGGTATTTTATCCCACCATTTAACCCATCATTATTTACGTGACCACAGATGTTAGAGAAAAGAGTCTAAAATACATAATAGAATGCTTTTCTGTCATTGCCCTTATATCTAAACATGAGATATTGAAACTGTATTCAGGAGATGTTACACCCAATCAGTTCCATCCCTAAGACAACTATATGGAAAAACAGGTTGAAACAAATCCATACAACAACTTCACTGAGCTAATTGATGGAGAAAACAAATGACATTTGCATGATTAGAACTACCCACAAGGAACCATAAGAAACTGGCAAAAGAAACTACAAAAAAGAAAAAAATAATTGAATAGTAGGAGTTCTTTAATTTACTGAACTCTACCTATAGCAATTCCCAGTCATTTTCTGTCCTCTTACGAAATTCTATAGAAAACATGTATTATCAGAACCTGGTAACCTCCTTCCTTTCAGGACCGTTTACCTTTAGGTGTGTTACTATTTAAATTTTGATAGGCAGAAAGTGTAAGGTTATAATTACTACTGAGAAAAACTACTAGCATATCTGAAGAAAAAGATTACTTTAGTCTGTTGACAGTTTCAGAATTTCATGTATTCTCAGGCAGAGCAAAGTGTGCCACAAAATGCAGAGACTGCACTAAAGACATGGGCAGGAGCAAACTGAGCCTTCTTTGCATCAACAGGTGCCAATGGCTGAATGAGAAGAAAAAATTTGGCAGGAAAAAGCCTTTCAATCTTAGAAATAACAGGAAAAAATGGAAACAAAACCAAATTAACCAACCAACCAAAAAAACCCACTCTTGAACCTGTTGTGAAGGAAACTTTCATGATTCTCAGCAATTTTAATTGGAATTTAATTATTTGTAAATATCTTCAGAAATTTGACCTGAAGTAGCACTCTATCCCTCACTTATAAAATGGAAACAAGATGATCATCGAGTCCAACCTTTAACCTAACCAACCCTGACATCCCACCACTAAACCATGTCTCTAAGCACCTCATCTATCCCTAAATACCTCCAGGGATGAGGACTCCACCACCTCCCTGGGCAGCCCATTCCAGAGCCTGACAACCCTTTCGGTGAAGAAGTTTTTCCTAATGTCTAGCCTAAACCTGCCCTGGTGCAGCTTCAAACCATTCCCCCTCGTCCTATCGTCTGTTACCAGGGAGAAGAGACCGACCCCCACCTCACTAGAGCCTCCTTTCAGGTAGTTGTAGAGAGTGATAAGGTCTCCCCTCAGCCTCCTCTTCTCCAGGCTAAACAGCCCCAGTTCCCTCAGCTGTTTCTTGTATGACTTCTGTTCCAGACCCCTCACCAGCTTTGTGGCTCTCCTCTGAACATGTTCCAGCAATGCAACATCTTTCTTGTAGTGAGGGGCCCAAAACTGAACACAGTATTTGAGCTGTGGCCTCACCAGCACCAAGTACAGGGGCACTATCACTTCCCTACTCCTGCTGGTCACACTATTCCTGATACAGGCCAGGATGCCATTGGCCTTCTTGGCCACCTGGGCACACTGCTGGCTCATATTCAGCCGGCTGTCAGCCAGTACCCCCAGGTCTTTTTCCACCAGGCAGCTTTCCAGCCACTCTTCCCCAAGCCTGTAGCGCTGCATGGGGTTGTTGTGACCCAAGTGCAGGACCCCGCACTTGGCCTTATTGAACCTCATAGAGTTGGCCTCGGCCCATCGATCCAGCCTGTCCAGGTCCCTCTGCAGAGCCCTCCTCCCCTCCAGCAGACCAACACTCCCACCCAGTTTGGTGTCATCTGCAAACTTACTGAGGGCACACTCAATCCCCTTGTCCAGGTCATTGATAAAGATATTAAACAAGACTGGCCCTAGAACTGAGCCCTGGGAGACACCACTTCTGAGCAGCCACCAACTGGATTTAACTCCATTCACCACAACTCTCTGGGCTCGGCCATTCAGTCAGTTTTTAACCCAGCAAAGAGTACACCTATCTAGGCCATGAACCGCCAGCTTCTCTAGGAGAATGCTGTGGGAGACTGTGTGAAAGACTTTGCTGAAGTCCAGGTAGACAACATCCACAGCCTTTCCCTCATCTACCAGGCAGGTCACCTGGTCATAGAAGGAAATCAGGTTGGTTAGGCAAGACCTGCCTTTCATGACCCCATGCTGGCTGGGCCTGATCCACTGATTGTCCTCCCTATGCCCGGTGAGCACACTCAAGAGGAACCGCTCCATGATCTTCCCCGGTACTGAGGTCAGGCTGACAGGTCTGTAGTTCCCCGGATCCTCCTTCTGGCCCTTCTTGAAGATAGTCATCACATTTGCCAACCTCCAGTCATCTGGCACCTCCCCTGTTATCCAGGACTGCTGATAAATGATAGAGAGTGGCTAGGCAAGCTCCTCTACCAGCTCCTTCAGCACTCTTGGGTGGATCCCATATGGCCCCATAGACTTGGGGATGTCTAGGTGCCATAGCAGGTTAAAAACAGCTTCCTCCTGGATTATGTGGGGTTTATTCCACTCACCATCCTTCTCTTCCAGCTCGGGAGGCTGGGTACCCTGGGGATAACTCGTCGGGCCATTTAAGACCGAGGCAAAGAAAGCATTCAGTATCTCAGCCTTTTCCTCATCCTTAGTGGCAATGTTCCCCCTTGCATCCACTAGAGGATGGAGGTTCTCCCTGGCTCTCTTTTTGCTGGTAAGATATTTATAAAAACTTTTCTTATTATCCCTTACAACTGTGGCCAGGTTAAATTCCAGCTGGGCTTTTGCCTTTCTAATTTCCTCTATGGATGACTTGACAAGATCCCTGTACTCTTCTTGGGTTGCCTGCCCCTTCTTCCAGAGCTGGTAAGCTCTCCTTTTTTTCCTGAGTTTCAGTAGTAGACCTCTGTCCAGCCAGGCCAGTTGTCTTCCCCGCCAATTTGTTTTACGGCACATGGGGACAGCCTGCTCCTGTGCCTTTAAGACTTCTTCCTTGAAAAATACCCAGCCTTCCTGGACCTCTTTGCCCTTCAGGACTGATTCCCAAGGGACTCTCCCAACCAGCATTCTGAACAAAAGTCTGCCCTCCAGAAGTCCATGGTGGCGGTGTTGCTGACCCCCTGCCTTACCTCACCAAAGATTGAAAACTCTACCATTTTGTGATCACTAAGGCCAAGACGACCTCTGACCACCACCTCTCCCACCAATCCTTCTCTGTTAGTGAACAGGAGGTCAAGCAGGGCACCTCCCCTGGTAGGCTCACTTACCAGCTGTGTCAGGAAGTTATCTTCCACACACTGCAGGAACCTTCTGGACTGCTTCCTTTCTGCTGTGTTGTATTTCCAGCAGATGTCTGGGAAGTTGAAGTCCCACGAGAACAAGAGCTCATGACTGAGAGACTTCTGGCAGCCGCTTGTAGAATACTTCGTCAACAACCTCATCCTGGTTGGGTGGTCTGTAACAGACTCCCAACAGGATATCCTTTCTGTTGGCCTTCCCCCTCATCCTTACCCATAAGCACTCGGCCTCACCACAAGCATCAAGCTCTGTACAATCAAAACACTCTCTAACATACAGAGCCACCCCGCCACCTCTCCTTCCTTGCCTGTCCCTTCTGAAGAGTTTGTAGCCATCCATTGCAGCACTCCAGTCATGGGAGGCATCCCACCACATTTCTGTGATGGCGACTACATCGTAGCCATCCTGCTGCACAATGGCTTCCAGCTCCTCCCGTTTGTTGCCCATGCTGCGTGCATTTGTGTAGATGCACTTGAGCTGGGCTATTGGTTTCACCCCCAGCATTGGGGTGACACCCCCAGGCTCCTCTCTAGTGAGCCTGGTTATATCCCCTCCACCCTTCAGGCCTAGTTTAAAGCCCTCTCAACAAGCCCTGCCAGTTCATGAGCCCTCGAGGATTCTTTTCCCCCTTTGAAAGATCTGGGCACCGTCTGTTGTCAACAGGCCCGGTGCTGTGAAAACCTCCCTGTGGTCAAAGAACCCCAAGCCCCTCCAATGGCACCAACCTTTGAGCCATGTGATAACCACGCTAGTTTTCCTGTTCCTTTCCGTGTTCTTCCCTGACACTAATGGGATTGAGAACTCTACCTGCGCTCCGGATCCTTCAACCATTTTCCCAGTGCCCTGAAGTCCCTTTTCATTGATCTGGGGCTTCTCTCTGGCATCTCATCGCTGCCTGCCTGTACAATCAATAGCGTATAGTGTTAAGGGATATACACTCTATTCAATGTATTACTTTGTTACAAATTTTATGAGATACACATGCCTTCTTTCCAAGGCATCTCTAACGGACAAGTGGGAAAAAAAACTATGCAACTCCAAATGCAACAATTTGAGATAGAGCAAAATACCCTAATAGTAATAGCAACAGGCAGGAAAATAAACTATACAATTAAACATTAGGTAAGAAAATAAATTCTTCTTGGATATTATGAGAAGTTTAAATAAAACATGCAATAATTTCAGTTAGATGCATATTTTCTTGAGCCTTTATCAGAGTCAAAATTACTTTCTTATTTTTCATACCTTTTATAGAGAGCTGTAGCTGCAGCACATATCCTATTTCTTGCCGCAAAATAAGAAGAAAATAAAATATTTGGCTGTTACTTTTCCAGTCCCTGTGCATTCCATCTGTTTACCGCAGGGCTGAATTTGGCCTGTATCTCATCAAATGATCCATATCAAATATAATGATCTTTTGACAGTATCAGATTGTCACTTCAATTTTGTGCATGCTTTTTTCTGATTTACTTTTCCCTTCCTTCCCCAGCTTTATATATTGACAGAGCAAGAACATCTTGTCAATGTAATTTTCAGTTTCTAGTACATCTGATTGAGTAATAGTAATTGAAAAACAATTCAAAAATATCTTCAAATATCCTTTTCATCTTTTCTCTCTTTTAGACAAGTCTGGGTTTTTTTGTTTGTTTGTTTTTTTAATATTCACAGTATGTGGACCTCTGGAAAACATATGTCTAACATAATATCCAAAATTATTGAGGCATATTTTGTTCCATGAACAGGTCCAGGCAAAGGATGGGCCCAAACCTAAGTAGGGGAAATAATATATGGAACTGCCTGAAGAAATCGTCATGGAAATGGGAAGTTCTGACTCCACTTCCTACTGTCCCATCCTGTCCTGCACGGAGTAAGGAGTTGCCAGCTAGCTGGTCTGCTTTTGAGCACTACCTGCATTACTGTGTACTAGACAATTATAATAGAATTTAGCCTGGCATGTTCATACCATGAATGTAACTACATCTAATCTCTTTATTATTTGATTGGTGTCTTTGATCCAGTAGAGAGAGATTTTCTCTGTGTATGAATGGCTATTTCATTAAACTCAAATTTGGAATAAATGGATTCATTCCAATTTTTTTAGCTAAACCTTTCTATAATCATATACATAAAGATATTACACAATATGTCTCCTATGACAGCAGTGACTCATGTTCTCTTAGGGCACAAATTTTCTGTGCTCTTAGGGATTTCAGAATCAACTTTCCTCCTGCTCAGAAAAACATCTTCTTCATCACCATTGCCTTATAGTTGGAGAGTAGGACTTTAAATTAATTAGAATTATGATCACCACTCTTCAAAACTTTAAAAATAATCTAAGATTAGTAGTCATTAATAAACATTTCACATTAAACATTTATTTTTACCTCGATAGGCAACCTGAATTACACCTGTTTATAAAACTGAACTATCTTGTTTGTCATGTTATTACATATACTGATTTTGAGCTAGGGTCACCACATACAAATTTCAATATCTTATTTCAGGGTCAATGTATTTTGTAACAAAAAGCTTTGGATACATGCTTAGTCAAGACCCTGGGTGAGAAGGTTCAAGTCTTCAAATATAAGGAGAGAAAGAAGTGAAAGAAAATGGAAAAGATTGGAATGAATCATTGCTAAAGATGTCCACCTGAAGAAAGTTGGTTGTCTAAGCCTTTGCCTTACAGGAAAGCTGGCACTATAGATTTAGGAGTTGACAGAAAAGTGAGAAATAAAACACAGTTACAAATATAAAATCAGACCATTTTTTCTCCTGTTCTGACTTACTGAAGCTTGATGTCTCCCTAATGTACATAATTTTCCTGGTTTTAGTTTTCCTCAAACATATCTACCTCACAGGTGTTCTGCACTGGGGTGGAGGGAGGATAGCGGGTGGTGCAGACTTCTCTCCAGATCTCAGTTAATAATGGCAGTAAATGACAGTAAATAGCATAATAAAATAGCTGTTTCAATAATGAGATAGAAAGAGGAAGTAGGATAGTAAATCCTACATTCCTTCAGGTGTAAATGCTATACAGGAGAACACAAATGTTTTCACCTATCAGGGCAGATAGAGAAGGGAATCGTGCAATAATATGCAGTATATCTGCAGCAGTGATGGCGATTTCACCACCCAATTTGTCAGATCCTGGGCTGTTTAGAAATCATATTCTTGGAAGGACCTCTGGGGATTCTCAACACTCAGACGTACTGGGCCTGGAAAAGTGGGCTGGTGATTTGGGGCCTTAGGAAAAGGAGTTTCTTAGAAGTATAAAAATAGTTCCTGCTTCTAGGTAGGTCAGATTATCTTACCCGGTAGTAAGTAACATCCCTTTTGCCAAACACATTGCAAAAGATGGTAGAACTGTATCAATCTACTGCACAGTCTTTTCAGGATTTTTAAAGGGTATGGCTGAGCCTCAGGGGAAAAATTGTATGAGCCTGGGATGCAACCCCATTGGTCAGATGTGGAAGGGCTGAGGGAAGAGGGAATTTGTGAGGGGTCACTGGAGGAGAACGGAGCATCCTCTGCTGCAGTACGTCACCGGGAAGGCTTGTGGAACTGAATTGGGACAGAGACTCCAGAGAAGGAGGTGAAAGCTCACCCGACACAGAGAGTAGAGACAGTGCCGAGCTTAGATATGGTGGAAGGATTTCCTTAGTGACCTAGAATGGGCCACAGACTTAATAATAACTCAGGAAGCCCATGATAGTTTCTGCACTAAATAGCAAACTAGAGAAAAGGAAAAATATCTGGAGAATAGGGAAATCATTCTCATATATGCACGGTGTCCAGGGCACTGCATCTCTGATCAATTTATCAATTCTTTCTTATAATTGGTCTTTCATGAACATACCATGCCAAATTTTCCCACCTATTTAGTAGTGGTGTTTTTCTTTTAAGACCGTGATATATAAGTCTTTGATATTTGTCTTTTCATCTATCAGGACACCACAGGGGCAGGTGGCTTTCTGGGGCCAGGAGCTGGCAGTGTTGGGGGCTCCCCTCGTGGGTGATGGCAGGGTCTTGCAGCCAGAGCTTGTCCCACCCCCAGCCAGGAACAGGGCAGATGGGAGGCACTGGAGCAGCCCCAGGCCCAGGCATCAGGCACCTCCCTGGGGACAGGGATGGGTGAGGATGGGTCAGGACATGGTCCCATGGGTGGACCCAGCTCAGCATAGCCTGTGGATGGGCAAGGCAGGGCTTCAGGCAGTGGAAGACTGGCCCTGCTGTGGTATTGCTGGTGGCTGATGGCCCTGAGGGCCAACATGGGTTCCTGGGCCATGGGCAGGGTGGGAGATGCTGCAGGCACTGAGGAGGGACATTAGGGCTACTCAGGCCTTCAAGGCCCTAGACATTCATTCCTTTTTTATATATTCATGACAAGGTTTAATTTTTCTTTGTTCAAAAAATTGTCTTGCTCAAGATAATTATTTTTGCATTTGGTTAAAACATGTTTAAAAAAACCCCAAACTATTAAGTTCTGTGGCCTCCTGAAAAAAAGCTAGAGCTTTTTTCATTTCAAAGCTCTGCTTAACACAGAGTCTCAGTGCTATTGCTACCAACTTTGGACAGCAGATGCATTGTGAAACTGATAAAGCATGTTTATAGTCAAAAAGGGAACATATTTTTTCAAAGATGTTGCATAGCTGAGGGCATTTTCCCGCCTTATTTGGAATAGCAGGCCTCACCAAGGTTTCTGGATAAGACGAGCATTCATTTGATACCAAAAAATCTTCAGAGGAAAGGAGCAAAATTGTTATCATCCTTCAAACACTTGCTCCTTCAAGAGCTGAGGATCTGGAAACATATCATAATAGCATCAGAGCAGAAGTGCATCTCTCAGATCTTGAAATGCTTTCTAAGGCACTGTCCATAAATCCTTGTTATCTGTATGGTAAAAAATGGTAAGTTTTAGAAGCTATAGAAACTGAACAGTAATGCCCAATGGTATGAATCCATACGTAAACACCTCAGACCTCTGCAAAAGAGTCCCAGAGAGAACAGCTTGACATCTCCAATGTAAAATAAACACTACAGAGCTTGCTGTCTCTCCCTCCCTTTCCTCTTATACTTTCTCTTTGAAAGCTTTTGCACACTTATTTTATCTTCTAGCCACTGGGTTTTGGATCCAGTTTCATTACTGTTTCATTACTGTACTGCACTTCACATATTTCTCTAGCTCAACAAGTTTGTACTTCTGGCAGAGTGGGATTTCAGGTTTTTATCCCTTTTACCCTTTCTAAAAGTCACACTTGCCAGTTGTTTATTCATCTGTTGTTATAAGCATTGAGTCAGCCTTAATTTGGATTAATAGTTTTATGCTGAATATACTAATGGGGAATTACTTAGATGTATGTAACTAGAGAAAAAGTTTCTATACTAAAAACAGCAGGAGATGATTGAAGAGACAACCAAACGTCTTTGAAGTTTGTCATTGTGAAAAGGGTGTAAAAGTTTGGGGCTCCTTAGAAATCTGTAACAGTGGAAGAGATGTGCATTATATAAGAATACAGAAATGTGTTGATTGGGGGAGAAAACAAAACAAGCAAAGAAACAAAAAACCCAAACCCAAATAATTTCTATGGCGGATGAGTTTCGCATTCAGTAGGAAATGTACATCCAGGAAATCAAAATCAATCTATAGAAAATGAATTAATAATTATATCATAGTTAAAAAATATATCAGATTAAGGGTTACAATGAAAAATACATTTTATTTAATAGGTACAATCCATATAATGGGATTACTCACCATCCTGGCCTGTATCTCAGCTCTTACATGGAAGAATCACTTCAAGTCACAAAAGGGCGATTTGGTCTCCAGGTCCATTCTTCTCAGTCTTTCTGTTAAAGCTCTCAGGAATGGAAACCAATTAGTGCTAGTGACCGGTACAGACATGTCATTTATTCTTGTGTCACCTAAAGCTAGAAGCAGCATGAATTATCTTCTCTGTAGGACTTCAAGATATTTTCTTTGACTCTGTCAACAACTTAAGAGTACAGAGGAAGTAAAATAAAACATAACAAGAAATAAAAGGTTACCAAAAGGGTTTAAGATGTCAAAGTTTGGTTTGAACAACACTTGACACTGGCTAGGGAGAGGCTGAAGGAAAATTAGTATTTGAGAATTAATATTTTGTTTAAAAAGTTGAACACCTCCTTATCAATAATCTTCATTATGGCATTTCTGTTTGTAAAAAAAATCCACAGATCAGATCTTGCTACAAAGAGGGATTTGTCCATTTCAATCCTAATGAATGCTGAAAAGAAAGTTTTCTGAACTGTATTCATAAATGCATCAGGTAAGCGCTGAAATGGTTTCCTCTAATATACTTTAAAAGTGTATTGCATAAAAATTAGCAATAAAATATGCACACTGAAAAAAAATGGATTAGAAATACAAATACTGACTGCTTTACATTCAGTGAACAAATAAATGCTGTGGGCTGAAGACCATTGGTCTTACCAGTCCTCACAGAACTGTAAATACATCATTTTGAAAAAAAAATCTTCCATTTGATCACTTAGTTTCTTTTTTTTTGTTTTTCTTTCTTTTATTGTTTTCTGGGTTTTCTTTTTCTTAAAGGAATAAAACAAAGCATAAAATGTCCAAGAAGCAAATTAAAATTATTCCTAAGCATACTTTACAGAATCTTAAAACTATTCTTATCTGAAAATGGCAATTGTTTCCTGAGCAGAAACCAAAGAAAGAGTAAGGAAAACAGAGATTCATAGTATCTCATGCAAACTCAGAAGTAAACTGTCAAATAATAACGCACTACTACTGAAAAAGTATGCAGATAAAACAGATGTCTTTTCATCCTGCACTCTTCTGCTACAAACCAGCCCAACACTACTTTAACTCCATTGGCTTCACTGGTTTACACAACACAGCCCAAACGTGGCCACAGGCAGCAGTTCCAGACTCAGGTTTTCATGTAAAGTGGTCCACGGTGCAGACACCTTAGCGTTTTGTTAATGCGAGCATTAGTTTAAGTAGTGAAAACTTTTGAATAGAATAAAGCTTATATACGGCTTACGAAGCCACTGAGGCGAAGGGTTCTGGAGCAGAGGATCGTGCCGAGGGACCCTTTCTGAAGCGGCAAAACCACGGAGGCAAAAGGCGAAAAAGCACAGGGAGAGAGAGGGGACCCCAACCACCCCCAACCCCCCCCCAGGGCGCGAAAGAGCGGGCTCCTGAGGAGCGGCAGCTCTGACTCAGCGGGGGCGGAGTCAGGGGTGACGGTGGCCGGACCCTCCTGGCGTACAAAAGCAGCCCCCAGGGAGCGCGAGTGACCCGGAGCGCGGCGAACAGGACGGGCAAGCAGGGCGTGGGGCGTCAGAAGGGCGCGGCGCGGCAGTTTGCGCAGGCAGTGCGCGCGGGCAGGGCGCGTTCTCCCCTCCTGGCTCGGAGGGTCACTCAACTAGCACCCATAGACACCCAAACGAGGAGAGAGCAATGGTTTCCACTCGTCTGAAAGCCGTTGCCAGAAGGAACGTGGCGACCCAGACGGAGTCCCCGCCTCAACAGAAACATGCGGCTGTCCAGGTCGCTGGCTGCGGGGAGTGCCTCAGCCTGTCAGCTGTACCAGCGAACGGTAAGGACAGGGGCTGTCTCAGGTGTGAGCAGGTGGATGATCTGCTCTGCCTGGTGGCAGAGCTGAAAGAGGAGGTGGAGAGATTAAGGAGCATTAGAGAATGCGAGATGGAGATAGACCGGTGGAGCCACACCCTACCATCCCTCAGGCCAAGGCAGCAGATGGAGGCTCCACAGGTAGCAGAGGATCCCCTGTCGTCTTGCCAGCAGGCAGAAGTTAGGGACCCAAGAGACGGTGGGGAATGGAAAAAGGTCTCTGCTCAGGGCAGGAGGAGAATCCCCTCGCGGGCTCCCTCACCTTCCCACCTGCCCTTGCATAACAGATATGGGGCTCTGGAAGTCGAGGGCCAGGCAATTGAGGATGGGGATGAAGGCCCACCCAGGGGGTTGGCTAGGGAGAGTAGGTCACCCCTACCTATCAAGACTGACTGTACAAAGAAAAAAAGAAGGGTAATTGTTGTGGGTGATTCCCTTCTGAAGGGAACAGGGGGCCCGGACCCATCCCATAGGGAAGTCTGCTGCCTCCCTGGGGCCCGGATCAGGGACATTGTGAAAAGACTCCCTGGTCTGGTACGGCCCTCTGACTACTATCCACTCTTGATTGTACAGGCAGGCAGCGATGAGATGCCAGAGAGAAGCCCCAAATTGATCAAAAGGGACTTCACGGCACTAGGGAAAATGGTTGAAGGATCCGGAGCGCAGGTAGAGTTCTCCTCAATAACCATTAGTGTCAGGGAGGATCACAGAAAGGAACAGGAAAACTAGCGTGGTTATCACATGGCTCAAAGGTTGGTGCCATTGGAGGGGCTTGGGGTTCTTTGACCACAGGGAGGTTTTCACGGCACCGGGCCTGTTGACAACAGACGGTGCCCAGATCTTTCAAAGGGGGAAAAGAATCCTCGCTCATGAACTGGCAGGGCTTGTTGAGAGGGCTTTAAACTAGGCCTGAAGGGTGGAGGGGATATAACCAGGCTCACTAGAGAGGAGCCTGGGGGTGTCACCCCAATGCTGGGGGTGAAACCAATAGCCCAGCTCAAGTGCATCTACACAAATGCACACAGCATAGGCAACAAACGGGAGGAGCTGGAAGCCATTGTGCAGCAGGATGGCTACGATGTAGTCGCCATCACAGAAATGTGGTGGGATGCTTCCCATGACTGGAGTGCTGCAATGGATGGCTACAAACTCTTCAGAAGGGACAGGCAAGGAAGGAGAGGTGGCGGGGTGGCTCTGTATGTTAGAGAGTGTTTTGATTGTACAGAGCTTGATGCTTGTGGTGAGGCCGAGTGCTTATGGGTAAGGATGAGGGGGAAGGCCAACAGAAAAGATATCCTGTTGGGAGTCTGTTACAGACCACCCAACCAGGATGAGGTTGTTGACGAAGTATTCTACAAGCGGCTGCCAGAAGTCTCTCAGTCATGAGCTCTTGTTCTCGTGGGACTTCAACTTCCCAGACATCTGCTGGAAATACAACACAGCAGAAAGGAAGCAGTCCAGAAGGTTCCTGCAGTGTGTGGAAGATAACTTCCTGACACAGCTGGTAAGTGAGCCTACCAGGGGAGGTGCCCTGCTTGACCTCCTGTTCACTAACAGAGAAGGATTGGTGGGAGAGGTGGTGGTCAGAGGTCGTCTTGGCCTTAGTGATCACAAAATGGTAGAGTTTTCAATCTTTGGTGAGGTAAGGCAGGGGGTCAGCAACACCGCCACCATGGACTTCTGGAGGGCAGACTTTTGTTCAGAATGCTGGTTGGGAGAGTCCCTTGGGAATCAGTCCTGAAGGGCAAAGAGGTCCAGGAAGGCTGGGTATTTTTCAAGGAAGAAGTCTTAAAGGCACAGGAGCAGGCTGTCCCCATGTGCCGTAAAACAAATTGGCGGGGAAGACAACTGGCCTGGCTGGACAGAGGTCTACTACTGAAACTCAGGAAAAAAAGGAGAGCTTACCAGCTCTGGAAGAAGGGGCAGGCAACCCAAGAAGAGTACAGGGATCTTGTCAAGTCATCCATAGAGGAAATTAGAAAGGCAAAAGCCCAGCTGGAATTTAACCTGGCCACAGTTGTAAGGGATAATAAGAAAAGTTTTTATAAATATCTTACCAGCAAAAAGAGAGCCAGGGAGAACCTCCATCCTCTAGTGGATGCAAGGGGGAACATTGCCACTAAGGATGAGGAAAAGGCTGAGATACTGAATGCTTTCTTTGCCTCGGTCTTAAATGGCCCGACGAGTTATCCCCAGGGTACCCAGCCTCCCGAGCTGGAAGAGAAGGATGGTGAGTGGAATAAACCCACATAATCCAGGAGGAAGCTGTTTTTAACCTGCTATGGCACCTAGACATCCCCAAGTCTATGGGGCCATATGGGATCCACCCAAGAGTGCTGAAGGAGCTGGTAGAGGAGCTTGCCTAGCCACTCTCTATCATTTATCAGCAGTCCTGGATAACAGGGGAGGTGCCAGATGACTGGAGGTTGGCAAATGTGATGACTATCTTCAAGAAGGGCCAGAAGGAGGATCCGGGGAACTACAGACCTGTCAGCCTGACCTCAGTACCGGGGAAGATCATGGAGCGGTTCCTCTTGAGTGTGATCACCAGGCATAGGGAGGACAATCAGTGGATCAGGCCCAGCCAGCATGGGGTCATGAAAGGCAGGTCTTGCCTAACCAACCTGATTTCCTTCTATGACCAGGTGACCTGCCTGGTAGATGAGGGAAAGGCTGTGGATGTTGTCTACCTGGACTTCAGCAAAGTCTTCCACACAGTCTCCCACAGCATTCTCCTAGAGAAGCTGGCGGTTCATGGCCTAGATAGGTGTACTCTTTGCTGGGTTAAAAACTGACTGAATGGCCGAGCCCAGAGAGTTGTGGTGAATGGAGTTAAATCCAGTTGGCAGCCAGTCACAAGCGGTGTTCCCCAGGGCTCAGTTCTAGGGCTGGTCTTGTTTAATACCTTTATCAACAACCTGGACAAGGGGATTGAGTGTGCCCTCAGTAAGTTTGCAGATGACACCAAACTGGGTGGGAGTGTTGGTCTGCTGGAGGGGAGGAGGGCTCTGCAGAGGGACCTGGACAGGCTGGATCGATGGGCCGAGGCCAACTCTATGAGGTTCAATAAGGCCAAGTGCGGGGTCCTGCACTTGGGTCACAACAACCCCATGCAGCGCTACAGGCTTGGGGAAGAGTGGCTGGAAAGCTGCCTGGTGGAAAAAGACCTGGGGGTACTGGCTGACAGCCGGCTGAATATGAGCCAGCAGTGTGCCCAGGTGGCCAAGAAGGCCAATGGCATCCTGGCCTGTATCAGGAATAGTGTGACCAGCAGGAGTAGGGAAGTGATAGTGCCCCTGTACTTGGTGCTGGTGAGGCCACAGCTCAAATACTGTGTTCAGTTTTGGGCCCCTCACTACAAGAAAGATGTTGCATTGCTGGAACATGTTCAGAGGAGAGCCACAAAGCTGGTGAGGGGTCTGGAACAGAAGTCATACAAGAAACAGCTGAGGGAACTGGGGCTGTTTAGCCTGGAGAAGAGGAGGCTGAGGGGAGACCTTATCACTCTCTACAACTACCTGAAAGGAGGCTCTAGTGAGGTGGGGGTCGGTCTCTTCTCCCTGGTAACAGACGATAGGACGAGGGGGAATGGTTTGAAGCTGCACCAGGGCAGGTTTAGGCTAGACATTAGGAAAAACTTCTTCACCGAAAGGGTTGTCAGGCTCTGGAATGGGCTGCCCAGGGAGGTGGTGGCGTCCTCATCCATGGAGGTCTTTAAAAGAAGGATAGATGAGGTGCTTAGGGACATGGTTTAGTGGTGGGATGTCAGGGTTAGGTTAAAGGTTGGACTCGATGATCTTAAAGGTCTTTTCCAACCAAAGTGATTCTATGATTCTATGATTCTTTTCTATCAAAAAGGAAACAACTCTGTCCAAACTCAGGTCTATACTATGATACTGTAACTCACATACAAATGTTTCTTCACCATTTAATGTAGTAAAGCATAAAAATAACCAATATAGGTCAGACACTGGAAGCAATAAGGTGTATTAGTGCAAGGTCTCCAACTGTTAATTTGCTCAGCTTCATTTCTTAGTAGCTGCACTTTCAACAGTTGATGCTCTTGGAAGTTATTACTCAGACAGGTGTCTTGCAAACTGGCATTTAGTATATGTGTACTCTCTAAAGAAATCAGAAGGTACTTCAGTTTACTTTGTGAAATGTTTTATGCATACTTTCAGAAATTCACACTGTGGATGCAAATGCCGTAGGAAATTACTATAAGTAATGGTGCGTGCAGTGGGAGTAGTTTGCTAGTTAGTGGAAGATGAGCAAAAAAGCAGGACCTTTCCTTGGAAATAAAAAGCATGTACAGTTGTAGTTTCTGCAGAATCAATGCTGTGTTAGATGTTCATAAACTGATGTACTTTTCACTAACTTGCTTATACACTCATAAGTTGTGCTTTTAAAATATTTATTTATTACTTACTGAAAATGGTGTTTAATGCTTCTATATGCAATTTAAAATATGGTGCAAAAGATGAAGAATTAATCAAGCTTTTCAGAATGTCAGGAAACAAACTGAATTTTCTTTAGTTTAAATTTTGATTGGAGATTCATTTGGTTTATTAGGGTTTGGAAATTTCCATCTTTCTGGGCTCACCAGATGCTAACTGACTTCATCTGACAGACTGCATGCACCTTGGATAGCAAATGACATCATGATGTGACATATTCAAGGTGAATGTCACCACTAGCTAGTAATAATTTGTGCTAATGTAATACCTCATGTGAAGTGCCAGATACTCCTCCAACTATAAATGGCAATACCAGACTATGGTAGGCAATTTGACTGACAGGCAAGGACTTGCAACAGCAGCAAGACACAACAGCTCAGCAAGGGTACGGAATAAGAGTTCAAGAAAGTAGTACCACTATTACAAATCTACTAAATTATACTGGCAAGATATTCTTCTAAACTTTGCCAACAAGTGTAAGGATTGCAGTTCAACTTCTTCTTCCCTATATTCTTGCAACTCATGTGAAATACAAGGAACTTAGAGCTAACCACCTACCTTTCAGTATTTTGGCCCTTTGTAAGATCCATTTATTTGTTTCTCTTAGTAGCATACACAGATGGAATTAAATGCCAAAACCTTTATACAAACCAAGGGAAGAGTGAGGTTGTTCATGATGTCACCATGCTGAAAGTGAAACTCCGTAAGTAGTAGTTGATATGAAACGTAGTGCCTCAAATTCCGCTCTTCTCACTTTAGTCATCTTACTGTGGTACAAGGAGAAACTTTACTTGCTAAGAAAGTTTTCAGCAGTGTGAATGCTGACAGAAATAGTTGACTAAACTGTTTTTTTCCCCCCTAAGAAATAAGATAAAAATAATCCCTTTCTTTCAACATATATTCACTCTTCTATGTACCTCTGGAAACCTAAACCTTTTCTTTCTGTTCCACTTATGAAATTATAATAACTATTGATTCTGGCTTCAAGATGTGGCAAAAAGAATCAGTGAAGTGCTTGGAAACAAAGTGAATTTCATGTACTAATCAATTTGAAGGGTCACTTTTTCTCCGGTATTCCCCCTGAAAATAAGCAAACACTTTCCTACACACCTTTTCTTTATTTGTACTACTCCTGAAATGTTAGAAACAAAAAGTCAACTTAACACAGAAGCTTAAAATTTTATAGTATCAACAAAAGATTCTGACATGCAACATACTGCAATTCCGAATACTTCATTCAGAAACTGAAAATTCCATCCATCAAATCTTTATCATTTATAAACAAATAAAGCTTTTTTTATCTTTCCCAGTTTTTCAACATTTTCTCTACCACTTTAAACATTAAAACACTCCTTTACCATCAAACAAGCTACACCTGAAAGATTCATGTAATCAAATGTCTGTGGTTTTAACTGGAGACTATCAGGATGAAATTGCAAGAGCAATATCAGGAATACCTCTATAAATAATCTAGACCTAATAAAGCTAACCTGCCCAGTCTGTGCATTTCAGAATAATCAAAGGAGTCATGAGAATGAAAGCGTATCTTTCTGAATTTAACTTAGCAATTTTACCATTGCATTCAGGTAGATTTTTCTTTTCACTATTACAAGAATAAGAAAACTGATAATGTGTGCAAATGTGGAAGCAATAATGGTTTGTTGTGACAGGTCCCTGAGTCAGCCAGAGTTTTGAGGTGGATATAGCTTCTTTTGTTCCTTAAAGTGAGCTCCTCAAAGATCAAGAGATTTTCAAATTTAAAACAAAAAAAAAGTGTTTCATTAGACTATAAACTAGAATTCTTAACTTTTTTTACGTAAGGGAAGGTCAAAGTTACTAGGCTAGACCAGAGAGAAGTAAAAAAGGTCCAGTTCTGTGACCCATTACCATTTTACCTTTGCAGGTAGGTCTGTGCAATCAGGTTGGTGGGCTTTCAGTTTAGCAGTTTTCTGAGCACAGACTTCAGCAAGTTTCTTTTTCTCCCTGCAGTGGTGCTTGGTTGTCTCCTCTTTATTCCTCCACGCAGCTGCTGTTTGCTCATCTGCAGACTTCCAGCCCCTTGACCTCTCTTACTGTCTCTTTTATTTGTGCTCTCTTCCCACTCTTTTTCTGCTTGAAGCATCTGAATACTTTTGTCTCCAAGGAAGACTTGGTGGCTTCCCAGGGAAGAAGTGCTCCACAAAGGCTTCCACCATTCCCACACTCCTTTTAAAATGGGCTTTAACACACAAACTGGAAACAAACCATACATACCAGCAGTCACACCAGGTAATGGCAGTAATTAAGAATCACCATCTGGGTTTTTAAATCCACTGTAATTTGAAGTGAATTCTGTAAGTGAATGGACGCAAAATCTTTACCCATGTGAGTAATACTGTCTTACCAGAGGCAGCTTTCTTTAGCTTTGGCTAAAAGACACGTGGCTGTGTTAAGTCTCCAAAAGAAAGAAGAAATAAATATTCTGTCAAGTGAAAGCTTGCATGTAACAGTAGATTGTAGAATGCAAGTTGACTCTGAGAAATTATTTTAAATGGACAGTGCACAATCTAAGAGTTTAGACTGCTCTAAATTGCAGTGCTGACTGTTCTTCAAATGCCCATAGGTGTCAAAACCCACCTCTGTCAAAATACTCTTTGGTTATTCAAAGAAACTCATATCACTGCTGTCTAATTCTTATTTCCCTCTAGATAGCAGAACCTTCAGAAAAAAAGCTCAAAAGACATCCCCTGGCCCAGTTCTGCTGAAATAGGTCCTTTAATGAAAGCTCTGGTTGATTTAACAGTTCTGACCTCTTATGCCAAGCACTGCCAGTCATGCTGTGTTATGTAACAGATGTAATGTTATATTACATGCCAAATCTAATGCAAGCTTGTGTTATGTTTCAGGGATGAACAGCTGAATGCAATGATTTTTTATTTTTTTTTTTTTTTTGGTAAATAAATTTGTGGTTACAGTAAGTTTGAGACCCTGACTTATTGAGACTTTCTGTAAGCATTTTGGGGGGTAAATAAAAAAATCCTAGAATAAACAAAAATGTTTTTTTCAGGCTTTTCATTACTGTGTGATGCTATTTTTTTTTTTTCTTCTTCTAATTGCATATACAGTCTGGTATAAAGAACACAGATGTAAAAGAAAAGGACAGTTTTGATTTCCACAAAGTTAATCCAGTCTTGGAACAAGCTAGTGCAAATTCTGTGATTTAAGAAACGCTCTATCCCTCTCATGCAGTTCAGCAGCCAAAAGGATGGGAATAAAGTTAATGAGTATCCTCATATATAATGAGTATAACCCAAAATAAATTAATAAGAGTGGTTACTGAGATCTGTTTATAATAGAATTGATTCCATGCCAGTATGGCTGGCCATGGAAAAACATTTCTAGTTCATTCAGGTCTATCATTGTAACTGTGAGCAAATCAACAAACATGACAGAAAAAAGTTAGGGAACTTGAAAATAAAATACTGTGTTCCATGAATATTTGGAACATTTAAAGATACTTTTAATTAAGAGTCCAAACAAACAGCTGGCTCCTGTTTGCTGATTTAATAGAGAAATTCAGTTTCTCTATTCCCTTTGTTGGTCTAGGTTACATTTATATCTGGCCTCAAGCTCCCAAAGGTTTTCTGCCTTGTGGCTGTCTACCAAGCACCTTGGAGACCTGTCAAATTTCAGAGCTATGTAATTTCACACAATTTACTCCACACTCTCGTCTCCCTGCCTCTTCTTCTTTCCCTCTTCCAGTCCATCACTAAACTGAAAAACAACCCATTTGCAGTTTCATGCATAGTTTCTCTCCCAGTCCATGATTCCACTTGCCAAAACATGTCTATACAATTAGCCAGTCAGCTACTGACTTGAAATGAATGTTGTACAGTGGCAAAAAGATAAAAACTTTGAGGTGCACTGCCCCAGTAAGAATCTGTCCCAGTAATAGCTTTTAAACATTTTAACTGATGGAGATATCGATAGGAAATTTTACAGCAGACTAATGTCTTTTTGTTTGTGCACATGCATGCACATATAATCAATAGAAGATGAAGAGAACACTATTCTACAAGAAAAGAACAGTACAGGTTATTCATCATTGAGTTAACACTAATAAGACAATTATTTGTTTGTTTATGTTGGAAAACAGAAAAAAAATGTCCCTTGCCATTTATTGTTACCTTCTAAATTTTTCCTACACAGGCATTTAAATGCTCAGCTCAATTTGTCACATGCCCATTTGTGTGAGCTTGAGTATAGACAGTGAAATCTCCATGAAGGGCCACAGTAAAGGTCCATGAAAACCTCTAAGCATCTGTAATATCTTTAAGAGTTAATTGGAAAAAAAAGGCAGCCTAAAGATGAACCTATGGAAACCTTTTATATGTCATGATGTTGTTCTCTTAAACCTCTTTTAGTAGCATCATACATCACTTTTAATACAGAACAACAAACATATTTTGTGCAACATTTGTAAAATGCTGGTGAGGATGGACTCTACAGTCCCCAGTGTATGAGTCATCCCTGTCCAAGTTCAAAATTGCCCTGCTGGTTACATGGTCCAAAACTGTGGTCTAATGTTGCAGCTCCGTCACTAATATGTGACAAGCAAAGCTAGCAGGTCAAGGGAAAGGTTTATTCCACATTTAGCTCTCCTGAGGCCATGCCTGCAGTACTGAGCCAAGCTCTGGGCTCCCTCATGCAGGGAAGGTGCTAATAAACTGGAGGGAGTTTGGTGCAGGGCCACCAGGGTAGTTGGGGTCTGGAGCATGTGGCATAAAAGAAGAGTCTGAGGGAAGTGGGTTTGCTTAATCTGGAGAAAAGAGGGCTGGGAGGGATTGAGTTGCTGCCTTCAACTATCTATGAAGGTGTACTGAGAAGATAGATTCTTGGATGTATATAGTGAATGGACAAGAGGCAACTGCTGCAAGTTGCAGCAAGGGAAATTCTAACTAAACAGAAGGAAGATATTTTGTAATGAGAGTTAAACACTGGAACAGATTGCCCAGAGATGTTTTTGAATCTCCATCCTTGGATATGTTTAAATTTGGTCAAGGGCCTGAGCAACCTTTTTTGAATTTGATGTTAGCCCCACCCTGAGCAGGTGACTTTGAGGGCTCCTTTCCAACCTCCCCTCCCCTATGACTGTGTGTGTCCTCCTCCCATTCCATTCCATAAGAGTACAGGACAGCCTGAAAGATTTTATTTCAGTGCATTTAAAACAGTAAGCATATTAGCAAAATGCACATAGATGCAATATTAGAAAGGCCACCAGCTATTGAACTCTGCAGCTCCTATTAGAAAAGTTATCTAAAACTCACTACCTGGTGGAAGGCTGTGGGAAATGAGCTGAAGTGTGGGAAACCAGGCTCTGAATTGCTTACTGAGAGGCTATAATGACAATTTAGGGAGCCTATCCTGCTAACAAATCCATTTCAGAGAGATGCTTGAACATAGTGTGAATTTTCCTTACTCCAGCTGAAGCTTACAAGTCATCTTACATCTAGCCCTGCAGAAAGTAATACACTTGGAAATGACAGGCATATAAATAATTGCGCTGATGGTTATATCAGCAAGGATGTTGATCTTGTAGCTTCTTTAGTAAGGTTGTAAAGCAACAAAAACTGAGCTAGAAAATATACTAAATTACCTTTTCTAAATGCAAGGAGAATCACAGAATCCCATTACTATGTTTTTGTTGAAAATTGATACAGCTGCACATTATTTATTTGAAAAAAAAAAATTACCAAGTCTGAAGGTAAAAGGAAAATTAAATTTCTTACTAAGTCAGAGACAGTTGAAGCATTGGCATGTACAAATTTTTACTTGGATCAAATAATGTATCGTTGGCAAGAATGGTCACTGAGTGGTTTTTTGCCTTTCGTTTCCCCTCTTAATAAGCATGAATCAGCTCTACAATCAAAGCAGTAAGTAGAAAACAAATCAAAACCAAACAAAAATCTCCAAACACATAAGAAAAATCAAGTAAAACCTCTCTTTGACATGCTACAGACTTCTTCATGTTAGAATTGCAAGCTATCAGGCTGAAAAATGGAAATTAATCTAAATTTGGGTTGCAAGAATATATCTGCATGCCTCACATTATAAAAAAAAATGCCCTAAGTAGCACTAAATATATCTGCATATGTGTATAAAGTAAACAAAGCTGTATTTTTTTTTTAAAGTGTTATTGTAGTGGATGACTGAAAATATACACTTTAAGGAAAGGGATTATAAGTAAGGATATGATATGTTCTGACAATGAAACAGCAGTGAGATAGGCTAAAGTGTGTGCTCACCTAAGCGTGTGTTTCAAATAACTTCCATTAATATACCCAGTAAGGACAGGAGTCACTCCTAGTTATTGTTGGAAATGTTTCCATTCACTGTCACTAATGTCATTCCCAACATTTTGCTGGAGAATAACCCAGCCACTACCCTCCTACATGACCCTTGCCTCAGGTTAGAATAACTATCAAATTATCTGTGTCTCTCTACTGCAGGATGGTAGATAACTTGGGCTGGAAACAAAATGAGTACTACTGAGCATAGTCTTGCAAAAATTTTAAGCTAGCATTTCTGCATTTCCTATTCAGCAAAACCAGGGAATTATGTTCTTAGCCTCTGGCTCTGTTTGGTCCTGTGACTGTTTGTTGTTATAACTTCCTTTTTTAGGTTAGTAGCCAGACTGCATTTTTACAATAGTTTTACTTTATGACCCTAAGGCTATGTTTTGGTACCCTGCAACATGGGTAAATGTGCCACTAGTACTAGCAGTTGTCTCTAATTCCAGCTTGCTTGATGAACCAGAAGAACCTGTTGGACTAATTTTCTCTTTCACGATTTTTCTTATTCCATTAGGTTTGACTGAACCTTGTTACTTACAGTCTATTAGTTCATAGCAGTTGAGTATGTAAGACCACACCAAGCTCTTTAGTCCCACAGAAGTTGCAATTATATATTAATCAAAATTTTAACAACATACCAAATTACAAATTTCAGATTAATTATTTCAGTATTTAAAATTAAATTAGTGCTTTTGTTCCTACATTGAGTAAAATAATGGATTACTGGAAGGAGCAGCATTAGTATTAGTGTTGAAATTTTAACATTCAGACACCACTGAATTTCAAGAATGAGGGCACTAATTTACACATGCAAAGGCATACACATACAAAGTAAAGTTCTGACCTTAATGGAGTCAGTACCAAAAAGGAGAAGTTGTGCCAGGATTCTAACATATAACCATTAGATGTTTCAAAGATAAAAGCAATTAAAATTGTCAATGTTATACTTGAACTGAAGTTATATGGGGTGATTTTTGACACAATAGAATGTAAATAATGAAGGAAAATCTCTGTCATTGGTACCTGCCGTTAGGTGCATGACATACAGTTATAGCAGCTTTTAATGATGTTTGATCTTCATATTTTTATCCTTTCATGACAAAACAACTATCTCAATGCAGGGTTAAATCTATTAGAGCTGGCAAAGTCTTTCAAACCACTGACAGGAGGAAAACAAGCCACTTGGTATTTACAGCATATTCTTTAGACCAGTTGAAAACTGGTCTCCATCATGCTGATCACTGCACAAACACAGAAGACAATGATTGCTCTGAATAATTTGTAAACTAAGGACAAAATACAGAGGGAAAGGAGAATAAAACAGAAGTAGTTTGGAACAGCAGAGTGGAAATGAATATTCTGCTTGCTGCATAAATTTACTTATTTGCAGGTGGAACATACCTAATGCCCATTTTTCCAATGTGTGCTTTCAATTTGAAATATTAAAGTGAATTTCAGAAAAAAAAATGTTTTTCCTCTGTTTTATTTGCCATGATCACTGTCAAAACCACCATTTTTTTCAACAATTAAGAGTAGAATTAAAATTGGTGACTGGTGACACACCTTTCAATTAAATAGGAGGAAATCTTAGAGAAACTTAGAGAAACTAGATACTTTTCCACATACTGAAATAGAGACAAGATAATTAAAGACACATTCTAACAAAGAGACAAAATTATTATTATTTCAGGTGAAAATATTCCAAAGCAATAAAAGGGGGTGGGGGGAAAACAAAAAACCCCAAACCCTAAAATATCTATTAATTAAAACAGTTATGACCATTATAGTTTACTTTTCACTGGCAGAAAATTTTCCACTGGCAGTCCACTTTTTTTGAGACTAAATAATGTTTTTTTCTTTTTGGTATATACATATTTAACAGAGATCCTGCTGTTATTTGAATCCGAATCCAATATTTCGTGGTTCGATACTTATTAGTTTCAGACAAACTTTGCAGAAGTTGTCTTTACACAAGTAGTGATGACCGCTTTGAAGTAAAATGTATTTAATGTCTTTCAAATTTAAATATCTTTCTCACTAAGTGGCTTAGTTCTGCACCCTCTCAGTTAATACTAAATGATCAATTTGGCTTTCGTCTTGAGACACTAATGGCATTACTGTCACAGAAACAAGCCTGAATTCTTCTAGTAAGTTGGATGAGTCACTGGCATCTTCCATCAAAAGGGAGCCACTGGAGCTTCTAAATCCATGAAAATAAATACATTCTCACCATGGTACTATTAATCTACTCAGGAAAGCCATCTGAGGTCCTGGGAAGTACATCTAAAGAGCAGAACGGAAATTTGTTAAGCATTTTGGCAACAACATACTTGTAAATGTATCACCAAAGGCTGGCCTGTGTTCTGGGTACAATTCTTGTTGCTTTGTGTGTTTATAAATGAGGGAAGTTACAGTTACCTTTTATCCATCTTTTCCATCATAGGTTCAAAGGTTTTTAGTCAGCATTCGCAAATTGTGTAGACAGTTGATATTTTGACTGAAACAACCACATACAGTCATTCACTTTCTAGTATAGAAAGGAGCACAGGGCAGTGACTATTCACAGAGCAATCAGTTTTAAATCTCTCTCAGTCAAAAAATTATTAAAATCCTAGCTGCTGACCTTGAAACGCTGAAGGATCCAGATATATCTTTTTGTTGCTGAACCCCAAAATTCCCATTATGAAACTAATCTCTGAAATCTTAGGGGCTTCTATATGAAACTGAATGGGAAATTTAAAGGGGTAAAAATTATGTATGTAAGATTTCAGGACTAGCTTATTATTTGAAATTCAAAGCAAGAGTATTAAAAACTCCTCTAGGTAAAACTGAGAAATAGAATAAGAGCATACAATGGATACAAATCTCATTAAAAAAATATAATAACTAAAAACAATCCTCCCTTGAAAACTATCATGACCACTTTGAGCTTGAATGCTAAGTAGTTCTTCAGCTGCGACTAGCAAATACTAAACGTCAAAGGCCAATTGTCTAAGACACTGACTCCAGAGATTGGAAAGTGAGGTTACATAAACTGCATGTTATCCAGTGAAAGAGTAGTGAGACTATGACGTTGTAGCAGCAACACTGGTTTCTAGGAAGGACAGCGTGAGCAGATTAATTAATATTTGTTATTCTCAGAGTATAACATGGCTACATAGTGCTATTATGAGATGTTTGACAGACATGTTTTCATTTAGAGGGCCTACAAGGGTGACCAACACAATGGTTGCAGATTAAGAAAATTAAAATGTTAAAGTAAGTGAGGCTAAAGGTGCTAAAAATACCATGTATTGTCAGGCTTCTGTCTTAGGTATTCACAGTTGAAGCACATGGGCTATGAAACAGTGCAGGAGGCAAAGCAGGGCAGAATTCCTTTTCAGTGGAGTTGTTGGAAGTGTTGGAAGACTCTAGTACTGCTCAGAAAATGTGACCCTTTTTCTAGTGTACATTTGTCAATTTACAGAACTTCAGTTTAAGTAACTGTGAAACAGAAGAACCAGTATGTGCATGGATAAATATATTAACATATACCTTACAGAAATTGTGATTTTAAGTATCATTGATAGAGGTTTACTTAAATACATTTTTTTCAGATAGATCATGAACAGCAGGATGAAGTGCAGTAGAGAAAATTTAAAAAAAAAAAAAAAAAAGCCAAAATAGCCTTCTTGTATCTGTCAGACACAAACCATTCTGAAGGTTTGGAACTCATTTCTAAGCTGACATGTCTGCCTACAGCTGCATACACTTCTACGAGCAATTTTTATTTTTTTTATTTTGAGAATTATTAAAGTAACAGAGAAAACAATTCAACTCTGACTACAGATGTTACAGTGAATAGCTCTTCAGTCAATTCACAGGAACATGCAGTTAATGAAAAGCCAGAAACCCAAAACATGATTTGTGACACAATATTCCAGAAAAGAAAAAAAATCACTTTCAGCCTGGGACCATCCTTGGTTTTTATTACTGTAAACATCTGAATGAAATTCAGATGAAAATATATTCTATTTATACAAAACTGAGAGTTACTGCAGGATGTGCTTTTCCAGATGTTCAAAAGTGATCAAGTGGAAGTCAATTGCACTACAAGTGAAAAGCCCGTTTCATCTTTTCTATCATATATAGTAAATTCTTTTATCTAAAAGTTTAGAATATGCATTCTTTTGTAAGATTTTTCTGTTTGTGTATCTGTAACTGGCAGTGATAGAGTAATGTGTGAATAATAACATAACATGCATATATACTGGTTCAGGAGTTTTGTTTGAAGATTTAAAACTTTTCTTCCCTATCTGCTTGCCTAAATACTATTTACAAGTATTTTTTTCTTTTCTGAGTAATTTTTAACCATTAATGTCCTTATTGAACTCCCAACCATATATCAATAAAAAAGGCATCAGAACAGAATAAATTCTGACGTGCCCAATTCATACAGTCACTCATACTTGAACTATTTCTAACCCTGTACTAATGTAATTAAGTGCTCATCAGATATTATTTCATAATAACTTTATTGTATATTTGCTTAACACAAGGTTCAAATCAATCATTTTGAAGTCTGTTCTCCAAAAACTCTACAGTTAAGACCCTCTCTGTTCTGATACACGCATTTGGTGATTTATACCTCCTGCTTCCCTCAGAAAACAGCCGCCTTCTTCCCAGGATGTTTTTTGGGTGGGAAGTTCTGAGATGGAAAACCTCTTCCATTTTTACAACCTACAAAACTGGAGAAATTGGTTTGAAAATTCTGTACAGGAGAGAGATGCACTTCTCCCATACCTTTGCTAATTAAATATTGTTAAGTTTCCAGGATAAGATATCACTTAACTAGCGATTCTTTTTTCCTTCAAGGAAAGTAGCAGAGATCTCTATTTCTCAACCTATTAATGCATCTTCTTCATAGTAGAGGAATAACATATCTTTTTTAGAACTTCCTGCTCCAGACTGGTTTTCTCTGAGAGCAGAATGGGAGATTCAATGAGGCAGCCCCCACCTCTCAACTCCTCCTCATCCTGGGAATGTGGTTCAATGAAGTTCTGCTTTCTGTATCTCCTCTTCTGTTTTTAGAGTTAGAGCATTTGAACTTCTCTTTTGCTTCTTCCTCCCTAACCCTGGAAGTGTTTTTCTGCTAGTACTTAGTCACCATCTAGGTCAAAAGGTGTCTTTCCTTTCCAAGCAGGTATTTTGTTTTTCTGAAAAAAAATTGTTCTTTTTTGACAAAATATGAGAGAGTCATATTAGAAAAAGGAAAGGAAAAAAGTATGAGATAGATATTTAATGACAGAATAAAAGAAGGTTGTCTTCCTTGTTAGTGCAAGGCAAGGGTCACAGTAAACTTACCATTGTTATCATCTTTAATTTTTTTTTTTAACTTATCTTCTTATTCCATCCTTACTTTATTCTCTCAGCTGAGAGAGAATTAGATATGAAAAGAGATTTATATGCACTTATTCAATTCATAATATTTACGCAGTTCAGCCAAGGATGAGAAAAAAACCAAAACACAAAAAGCCCCATCAAAAATATTTGCTGTCTACATACCAAGTGAATTTATACATCCAAACAAGAAGAATAGCCCTGTGATGTCTCCCATAAAATGAGGAGTCTAAGACAAATATTATTGGTCATTAAAATTCCCATTTAGTCTTAGCAGGTACTGTTTTCACTAGGTAACATTTGGCTTCTTTGAGTAATTAGAAAGGCAGATAACACCACCTAGCTGAAAAATTTGGCAACCATCTCCATTTGAAGTCCCTCAGAAACTCTCAGAGTAGGTGTTTCTCTACCAAAATTTCCTGCAAGCAGGCAGTAGTCAAGAGATGTGCGATTCACAGCAACAGCAATTTTCTTCATACAAATCACAGAAGCTGCAGGTACTTTAAAGATGGAATAAGCCTCCAGATCCTATATAATAGTCTCATTTAAGAAGCTGATATCTAGGGGTTTGCTCCACTTCAGCCCAAGGGGAGTTGGATCTTTTTCCTTGATCATCAGTAAGAATACTTTAATAACTTGGCAAAAATATAGTCAGAGGGCTGGAGGCTTTCTCCTTCCAGTCTGTTGTACAGTGAAGAACTGAAATTCTTGCAAGAAATGAAAAAAGAAAAATGTAGAACAAATCTTTTTGTCCAGTTGTTACTTTACTCTCTCAGAGGAAGAAGGAGATTTTTGTTTGTGATCTCAAGTTTTCTTCTAGATTTTTAAATTATGATGTCATTGACTAAAAACCCATAAATAGGTATAGGCTTGCAGGAACCTGAACATTGATGATTTTCTCAGTTTGGGGCCCCTCATTACAAGAAAGATGTTGCATTGCTGGAACATGTCCAGAGGAGAGCCACAAAGCTGGTGAGGGGTCTGGAACACAAGTCATACAAGAAACGGCTGAGGGAACTGGGGTTGTTTAGTCTGGAGAAGAGGAGGCTGAGGGGAGACCTGATCGCCCTCTACAACTGCCTGAAAGGAGGCTGTAGTGAGGTGGGGGTCGGTCTCTTCTCCCTGGTAACAGATGATAGGACGAGGGGGAATGGTTTGAAGCTGAGCCAGGGCAGGTTTAGGCTAGACATTAGGAAAAACTTCTTCACCGAAAGGGTTGTCAGGCTCTGGAATGGGCTGCCCAGGGAGGTGGTGGAGTCCTCATCCCTGGAGGTATTTAAAAGAAGGATAGATGAGGTGCTTAGGGACATGGTTTAGTGGTGGGATGTCAGGGTTAGGTTAAAGGTTGGACTCGATGATCTTAAAGGTCTTTTCCAACCAAAGTGATTCTATGATTCTATGAATGTATTTATCTTCTTCTACAGAAATATAACCCTTTCTAATTTTTTTGCCTTCCTACCTACCATTCCTCCATTACCAAAAGGGGCAACATGAATACTTACCTCCAGGAAATACTTCTAGGCTATCTACCCCAATCCATTGTTGCTGCTTCCCTGATGGCAGAATGTGATGCTTAAGAACAAGAGATGACACATGGCCTCTGTGGGTTATCTCTAATGCAGTTTATACTAACCAGGGCTTCAGGTAGCTTTATGTCCAGACTAGTGATTTTTGTGATTTCCATCACAATATAGAAACTGGTCTTCATGTAATGTGTAGTTAAGGTAGGTTTATAATTTACAAATATAAATTGTAAATTTAGATTCTACATATGTAAAATGTGTATATATACAGGTCATATATGGCCAGATGCCTAACTGTTATGAGTTACAAAGACATACTAGTATGGATCTAGTCTTTTGCATTACTCAGGATCTTGATTCATCATTTGTACAACTGAATAAAAAGAAAAAAACACAAGAAGATATAACTATTTCCATAACTCACGGAGAATGTTGTGAGGTTAAATGTACTGAATATACCTCTGTGCTCAGAAAAAAAAAGCAAGATACTCCCCAAACGGCATTGTTTGTTTAAATAAATATTTGAACATTTTGTAACAGAAAGCCATTTAGTAAATTAAAGAGCCCAACCCCAATAACAAAACCTTACAAACCATTTAATGACAGTTTGTTCATGTGAAAGGGCCTACAGACATATCTATACTTAAAATTGGAATGTAAAAAAATCTAAGCTAGTACTAAAAATGCAAGCTCGGGTGTTGGAAATCTGGTTTACTCATATGCCATCTGTTTCTAAAAACAACAAAAAAACCTCAAAACCCCCAAAACAGAACCAACAAAAACCTCCAAAACCAAATTTCACTAAAAAGTTTATGAAAAATTTCAGTAATTGTAGGTCTGGATGAAAATGAGGCACATCTAGATTTATTTCTCAACTCTTCCATAGATTCCATGCGTGACTTGTAGAATACCAGGATATCTGCATAACTTTTTCCCATGGTAATAGGAATAAAAATGCACTATTTTTCTTATTTTTTTCAGCTTTTCCTCCTCACATAGCAAATGTTGCAGGTAAAGGATGATTTGGGCGTGCTGGTGGATGAAAAGCTGGACATGAGCCGGCAATGTGCGCTGACGGCCCAGAAGGCCAACCGTATTCTGGGCTGCATCAGGAGAAGCGTGGCCAGCAGGTCAAGGGAGGTGATTCTGCCCCTCTACTCTACTCTGGTGAGACCTCACCTGGAGGACTGCGTCCAGCTCTGGAGCCCTCAGCACAAGAAGGACATGGAACTGTTGGAGCGGGTCCAGAGGAGGGCTACTAAAATGATCCGAGGGCTGGAGCACCTCTCCTATGAGGACAGGCTGAGGGAGTTGGGGTTTTCAGCCTGGAGAAGAGAAGGCTGCGGGGAGACCTGATTACGGCCTTTCAGTACCTAAAGGGGGCCTATAGGAAAGATGGGGATAATCTTTTTAGTAGGGCCAGCTGTGTCAGGACAAGGGGTAATGGTTTTAAACTAAAGCAGGGTAGATTTAGACTGGATATAAGGAGGAAATTCTTTATAATGAGGGTAGTGAAACACTGGAACAGGTTGCCCAGAGAGGTGGTGGAGGCCCCATCCCTGGGAACATTCAAGGCTAGGTTGGATGGGGCTCCGAGCAACCTGATCGAGTTAGTGGTGTCCCTGCTCACTGCAGGGGGGTTGGACTAGATGACCTCTAGGGGTCCCTTCCAACCCAAAACATTCTATGATTCTATGATAAATTGTATATGAATGTAGTACACCAAATATAAGGAATACCAGCCTCAGCTGAGAACTCCAGAAAAGATCTTAGCATGAAGAAAGTAACAATACTATGAGCAAAATGTGTCCAGCATTGACTTTTCACCAAACTTCATTAACCATTTTCCACTCGGCTTTTAGAACAGACAGTTACAACACCACCAATAATACTAAGCAAATGGTAAAGGGTTTCATACATTATCCATTTCAATACTAAATCAAATCTGTAATGGTGCTTCATATTGGACAGGCAGAAATGAGAGTATCTTTTGTCTTGTGCAGTTTATATCTTATTTTTGCAAAATTTTATATTAATTAATATTAAACCAATTAAAGAAATCAAGTCAGTACATCAAAATATTTTTTAAAAACACCCACCCCAACACTGAAAGTGTTTTACATTTATACAAGACTGCACCAGTGCTATTTATAAGAAATGAAAGTCTTGTGGTTGCCTTCAGTCCATTGAATGTGTCTGTCCAGCACTGGCATTGCTAATAAAATACTGAAGTCTGCACTACAATGAAAATCACACTGTAGTAATTTTCATCTGAGTAATGTTCTTCTCTTTTTCAGAACTAAATATTTACACTCTTCATTAAAGAATTGCCAAAGAATAATAATTTGAACAGGCTATGCCTTCAGGGAATGCTCCCTCTTTCAGATTTTAATGTGGTCTAATCCTATAACATCCTGGGTGTAATAATGCCTGGAAACTCAGGTCTTTGCACATTAAACAATCAGGCAATAGTATTTTTAAACTTAATCCCTCTTTATGTAGTTATTAAATGTAAATTCACTTTTCATTTCCAGCTCCTAATTATCAATAAAATATTCAGTTTGCATAATAATCCAAAGATTAGTAGAAGCAGAAGAGAGAAAATATATGTTAAAATGCTTCCCAATCTACCTTTGATTCTTTGTGAACTATACCATTCCAGTCCATTGAGTGCAAGGTGTCCCCATTCATTACATGTGGCAGTGATTAGAGAAGGCTGTTAGAGTTAGGAGTGCCCACAAAGCTGGTAATACCTGAGATAAGTTAACTCAAAAGAAAAAACTCAAATAAAAAATGTCTCACTTGAAAATTTCTGGAGAAGCGTGAGACTACAAACCTTGCTAGTGTGAAAATACCTTGCCAGTGATATTACTACAGAATAAAATATAAAATGCTAAATTCATAATCAACTGCATATCCTTGTACTACTACTGAACATACTAAAGGTTTGTAGAGGTCCTCCTAATTGTGTTCACTTAAATTAGATATTCCAGAAGAGACATCACCTTTTTTTTTAACTCTGCCTGCCTCCTATTAATTAGAAATTGTTTTCCCTTTGGAAATGTCCCTGAAAAGAAATTACTGTGTTAAAATAATTTGATATGAAAAATGAAAATGCAGTCAGGAAAATAAAAGAACATTTCTTAAAAATGAAGCAAGAAAAGTAAAATTTCTATAGGATTATCTATCTGAAAATCTGTGGAAGTTTATCGCGATAAATACAATCTATGCCATTAGATGAAATAAGTACTCTGCTACATATCTAGCAAACCAGGCCCTCCACCACTGTCCAAAATTTCTTCTGCCCCTTTCTCCCCTGATATTTTTGCTCTTCCTAGATGTTTCAATTCTGAAAGCACGAATAATTGCATCCCATCTTCCCTCTCCTGTTCATCCCACAATATTTCAGGTCATCCCAGCTATGACCCTTTTCATCTAAAAGACATTTAATTCTAATCCTAGGAGTGAAATCTAAAACTCTTTAGCATCCTCAGCTGAGATATAAGAAACTGGCATTTAGTGTCTACTTTATATTTTTCAGCTTTACTTGAGGACAGTAGTAAGTGTTGGATAAAGAGGCCACTGTCTGTAGTTTCCTATTCAAAACAGCAGTTGCCTCAAAATGCATCTTCCTACCTTCCCTCTCAAATAAGTTATTTTTGTTCCATGTCTAATTCTCTGTTTTGGACTAATGACTAGGATTTTTGTGTGACTTCTTCTGATAAGGAGCATCTGTCTGAATCCTGTTCCCTTTTAAAGAGGCAGGAGGAATGATTTCCTATGACTTCCTCCCAAATGCATTTCTTTGTTTGACAAATATGAATTTATAACAAAATAATAAGTTTATCTCATAAGAACAACTTACTTTCCACAGTATGGTATGCCCAAATAAGCCTAAGGAAGGGCAATAAGAAAAGCTGGTGATACAGCCACATTTACTCTATGATTTTTTCCTAATAGCTTCTATAATTAATATACATTAAAGCAAAAATTTAATTTTTAAATTCTTCTATATCAAATCATAATTTTCTACTATAACTTACAAATATTTTTTTCTGATTCATGCTTAAATATGATTTCCTTCCCTTCTTTAATCTAACTTTCAGTTAGATGTATTCTTCTATGTAAACAGAAAGACTTGTGCAAATTGAGCTTATATGCAGCAGATTAACAAACTACTTTTTAGTTAATTTTATGGGCCTTGATCACTGTATTTTTATATGCATTACATTTTTAATTATGTCTTTATTTTTAAAAAAGGCTAGCTGTTTTCATTTGGAATACCTAAGGAGTACAGAAGAGGCTACCTTAAGTGACTACCTTATAGATAAAAAGTCATATATATATAATTATCTTTCTGGTGCACACTCATTGCTTTACTATGCTTAACTTTTTGTGCCATCACAGGGTTAGTGCTGGAAAGTACTCACACACATACATGCATACACAGTATTATGGTTTAGAGTAATGTAGCATTAGATTCTGAGAGCACAGTCAGATACTGGAGACAGTTAGATGTTCTGCATAAATATTATCCTAGCAGATTGCATGTTCATGTTGAGCAGCCTGTCCAGAAGGGTCTCTTTGTAGCTATTTTGAGCTTTTCTTTACCACTGTTTTGCCTTACAATGTTTGTACAATATATTGTTCATTTATATTTTCTTTGAAACATTAAAATATGAGACTAGTTACCTGTAATAGAGCTCTACAATTGTTTTGAGACCCCTAGATAATTAATAGGTGGGGTCAACTCCAGAAATAACAAAAAAAAAAAAGTGATTTAAGATAAAATTGTCTTTGCACAGCTAATGAAGAAGCAAAGAAATTGACTAATCAATCGCTATTGAAGGGAAAACAATAACTATTGGAGCTATTGAGAAAGTTGGGGTTGTTCAGCCTGAAGAAAAGAAAGCTCCAGGGAGACCTTACTGTGGCCTTTCAATATCTAAAGGAGGTTTATAAGACAGAGAAAGACTTTTTACCAAAGCCTGTAGTGACGGGACAAGGGGCAGCGGTTTTAAACTGAAAGAGTAGCTTTAGATTTGACATAAGGAAGACATTTTTTATGATGAGGGTGGTGAGACACTGGAACAGGTTGTCCAGAGAAGCTGTGGATGCCCCATCATTGAAAGTGTTCAGGATCAGGTTGGGCCTTTGAGCAACCTGATCTAGTGAATGATGTCCCTGCTCATTGCAGGGTAGTTGGACTAGATGATCTTTAAAGGTCCTTTCCCACCCAAACTATTCTAGGATTCTATGAAAGCGGAGGCCAGCCCTGCCAGAGATGTGGATTTATACCAACAAAACATTAAAACATATAAAGGACACATTCACTATTCTCATTTGAGTTTTGATATATTTTGGAAGTAGTCAAACAATCTTATTGTAGGCTTTTATATGCCTCAACTGACAGGGCATTAATTGGATCAGGTATTAATGGTCTACAAATTGAATTAATAAGCTAACAAGGAGTGTATGTGAAAAAGCAATGGAAAAAAGGATGTTGTATGTTTCCTGTTAAATATACAACACAAATTTGATGCAAGAATTTTATGACTGAGTAGGGACAGAGAATCAGGGATTGCAAAGTAAAAGTTGAGTTATTTTTTTCTTTCAGATACAAACAACCCATATATGAGTATGAAAAAGTATCTCTTATATTTCACAGTGTTCTTGTATGCATGGATTTGTGCTAATTAGAGCAGAACCAGAAATGACAACTATTAATAGTCCACTATAGTGTGATTGTTAATGGAATTATGTGTGTTCATGCAGTCAGTCTCTCTTTGCATGGTTTGAGTAGATACAAACTATATTGTATCTATAGGCAATGCTGTGAACACTTCCTCTTCCACAGTATTAATCAGTGCCTTGTCAAAGTCATATACTCTGATCTGAGTTGTACAAGAGTAATGCGGAAAAAACTTTAAGCTGTTTGCCCAAACTTGTGCTCCACAGGAGTTGGGCTGTGGTTGTTCATAAAGACCCAATGCATGACTGATGAATAGAGCCCTTAAGCTTCAAGGGAGTAAAGCTCAGCAGGAGCAAAAACTCTTCTAATGCTCAAAGTGTTTCCAGTCTGTTTCTTTTTACCCACAGTATGTCCTGTCACTCCATCACTCTGACAATCCAGATGGGAAGACACATATAGCCCAAGCAAGTAGACTTGCAGAATTTGGCTCCACTTTAACCAGTAGAAATATCCACTGGAGCCAAATCAAAACTGCACATTTTGGTTCCTTTGGGCATTTAGTTTCAAACATTTTCAAACTATGCAACGTGTAATGTTCCACTAGAAAATGCTAACACATGGGTAATCCTTTTTGCATTTTCTGTTTTCTTTCAATCTTGCTTTTGTTTGTTGACTGTTTTCAAAAAAAGACAGTTGAAGCCTGTAGGCGCATATTTATGTGTGGAAGAAAGATGTCAAACAAGCAGCACTTTATTCTCCAAATTACTGAAAACATGTAGGCTAAAGAAAAAACAAATTTTAATGACAGTTTCTTTTTTTTTTTCTTTTTTCCTTCATTTTGTTTGTTTTGGGGTTTTTTTGTTTGTTTTAAGTTTAAGGAGACTAGCTTAGTTGTAAGGTTCTTCTTGGGCCTTACAGGCTGTGAGAATCAAAAGTGAGAAAGACACAACCTGCAATCAGATAAGAGGGCTGACTTTAACTATCCCATAGTTTTACTAAGATGAAGACACCACCAGCACTGGAAGTTTTAAAATAAGCATTTTTCTGTTGGTTAATGGGCTTGACTAATCTGCTAATTTTGGCAGTTCATTAATTTTCATCTTTGTAATGTAGGTGAGACTATGGCTTTTGACACAATGGTGTTATCTTTCTAGTAGAAATATCACTGAACATCTTATTTGCCTCATCTTCTTATATGTTTCTTTAACTCCATTCGATCTTAATAAGTGTCCTATTTCTGTTTTAGAAGGTTCTAAGAACCCTCGCTTTGCATAAAAAATCTTTCAGCATTATCATTACTGCCTGGTACTTTAAAAAAATCTTAAAATTCTAAATCATCAAAAGAAGGACTGTTCAACCTTTGAAAACCTGCAGATAGGTTGTACACAAAGCATTTAATTACTCATGAAGCAAGGTCATCAAGAGATTATCCAAGTATATATTTATATTTAGAAGCAAAGCATTTGAGTTCCTGTAATTGCTGATGAGGTGAAATCCATCCTCTTTTTTTAGGATTCTTGAAAAAGATTGATAAAATTTCTTTATGTGAGATAGAGGTCTCCTTTTTGAAAAGATCACAAAGAACACCTGAATTTCAACAAAGCAGCTTTCAAAATTAAGAAAACAGATTATGTAAGAAAAAAATTTTCGTTGAGCAAAATCTTGCAATTTCAAAAATATCCTGTTCTCTATTTAAATGAAACCAAGTCCTCTGAAAGTATTCAATAAAATAGAGACAGAGAGAAAGTGCTGTGGAACAATAAATAACCTTGGAGTCAGGACAGTCACTTAGGAACCCCAAAACCAAGCACCTCATTTAGACTAGTATATTGTAAATAGAAAGACTTCATTTCGGAATGAGCTCATTAGTGATTGGTATGGAAGACCCATTTATGTAGTGTCTACTCCAAAGCAGAAATTTGGTTGAGCTATCAAGTTTGGGTCTCTGGTATTTTTTTCTAAAATAATAATACTGAGTTGCAAAACACTTGCAACAAAAAGAAGCTTCAAGGGAAAAAAACCCCAACAAAACCAAACAAAAACCACAACACAGCCCACACCCAAAAATCAAACCTAGAAAATACTTTAAAGATTGAGTTACTTATCCAGACCATAGTAATCCCAGGCTTATGTTCCTTATATACTATCTGGGACTGGAACCTGATTCTGAATGATCTGAAACAGAAAATGTTTAGATTTTAATTTTGATGAATTCACATTTCCAAACAAAAACCCAAAATGTTTTGTGCATATGTTTTACAGCACTGCCCAAATTCTGACTGTTTTTAATTTCAAAGTTCAGCTACCTCGATGTCCTGGTTTTGGCTGCGATAGAGCTAATTTTCTTCCTGCTGTGTTTTGGATTTAGGATGAGAAGAATGTTGATAACTCACTGATGGTTTAGTTGTTGCTGAGCAGCGCTTACACCAGTCAAGGACTTTTCAGCTTCCCATGCTCTGCCAGGTGCACAAGAAGCTGGGAGGGGGCACAGCCGGGACAGCTGACCCCGACTGGCCAAAGGGCTGTTCCAGACCATATGACATCATGCTCGGTGGGTGGACTTAACCAGGGGGGAGAGCAATTGTTACTCTGGGACAGGCTGGGCATTGGTCAGTGGGTGGTGAGCAATTGCACTGTGCATCACTTATTTTGTATATTATTATTATTATTGTTATTGTTATTGTTATTATGTTGCTCCCTTCCTTTTCTGTCATATTAAACTGCCTTTGTCTCAGTCCATGAATTTCACTTTTTTTTTTCCAGTTCTCTCCCCCATCCCACTGGGGAGGGGGGGAGTGAGCAAATAGATGTGTGGTGTTTAGCTGTCTGCCAGGTTAGACCACAAAACCCAAATGTTTCATCTCCTGAAGAAAGGAGCTGGAGATTTGCACACAGTGTTGATTTTTTCAAGGGATGTCAAGAGCAATAAGAGGAACTTCTACTGCTGTGTTAGTAATAAAAGTTTGAACTAGGAAAATGTGGGCCTGTTGATGAACTGGCTCAATGATTTAGGCACAGTAGACAAAGAAAACACTGATGTATCCACTATCTTCCTTGCCTCAGACTTCATCAACAAGGTTTCCCAGGCCTTTGTTCTGAGAGAGTTGCCCAATGTCCTTGAATGGCTGTTATCTATCTTTGAAATGTTGTGGAGATCAGGGGAGGTCCACAGCAATAGGAAGAAGGCAAGTGTTGCACCTATCTTCAAAGAAGACCAAAGTTCAGGCAGGGTAACTAGAGACCTGTCAGTCTTGCTTCAGTCCCTTGGAAAATCATTGAGTCAGTCCTCTGGAAAGACATTTCTGGGCACAAGAAGGAGAAGTAGGTGACTGAGTCATGCCTGACCAACCTGATGTGTTGATGCGTTTTCTGAGATTTCTGTGATGAAATTACTTGTCTTATGGACTGGTGAATATAATTTACCTTAACTTAAGCAAGGCTTTTGGCAACATCTTCCACAATACTCTTGTATGCAAGTTGGGACATTATCGTCTGGATGGATGGACAACTAGATGGATGAAAAACAAGTTGTAAAGGTAGGCACAGAGGACCATATATTGGAAGCTCATAAAAGTGGAGTACTGCATGACTCTGGAAGATGTGCTGGAGTATTTGCTCATCAAACTTGGAGATTATATCAAGCTGGGTGTGGGTGTGCAGTCAACACACTCATCAGCAAAGCTGTTATTCAGAAGGACCTAGACAGGCTAGAGGAATGAGGTGACAGAAACCTCATTAAATGCAACAAGGGGTAAAAACAAAAGCAACTGAGTGCTGCCTGTGGCCAGGAAGCATTTGTGCAAGGACACAGACTGTGGCCTGTCTGGCTGGGAGCGGCTTTGCAGGAAGGGACCTTGTAATTTTTCAGCCTGGGGGAGAGACCACCTCAGGGAGACCTAACAGCAGCCTGCCCAGAAAGAGGATGCAGGCAGGGTCTTCAGTATTGCATGTTGTGAGGACAAGAAACTGTGGACATAAACTGAAGCCAGGGAATTTCAGACAGTGTATAAGGAAAAGCATTTTCACCCTGAGTCAGCCAAGTAGTAAAGCATGTTTCCCAGAAAGGCTGTATAGTGTCCATCTGTGGGGATTTCAAGATCAGACTGGACAAAGCAGTGAGTAACATGGTGTGACCTCACAGCTGACCCTGCTTTGTGCAGGAGGTTGTACTAGAAACCTCCTGAGGTTTCTTCCAGACTGAATTGTCCTGCAGCTCTTAAACTATTACATAAATGCTTTTGCCTTTTTCAGGCTTGAACATTTGCATAGAAACTCCAACATAGAAAAAAGGTGATGATTTACCCCAAGCATATAGTTGCCCTGAGAACTGTATTGTGTACCTACACAGCTACAAACTTTTCTCCTCTTTTTGATTTGATGACATTTTAGGAGACATCATAAATCAACACATGAACAATAGAGCATACTGTTCTTTCCATTGTTCCCTTCCGCTTTTCTGCCATAGCTGTACTAGATTTTCAAGAGAGCAATACTCCTTTTGGAGCACCCTTGTGTCTAGTATTCTTAGAAAAGCAAAGGAGGAAATGAAGCTCCTGGGAAATTTTCTTTTGCTTTAATTGTTATGCTCACTTGTATGATATGTAAAGTATAATGCATAAATGTATAAAAATAAAAAATAATGTATAAACATAATACTCAATCCCCCAATTGAATAAAGGCAAGGAACAAACACGTGTCACCGTGTAAAATGCCTGAGTAAAATGTAGCAATTTTGTTAATTATAATATGCCCATCAATCTTAAGACTGTTCTTCACATTTAATTTCAAACCTCGTTCAGGCTTTTCTAACCCTGACAACAGTACCATGTGATCTATCTTTATCTTTAAGTAATAAACTTTCCAATGAGAACCCTGAAGGATGTTGTTGGTTTGGGGATTTGGAAGAAAAGTCCACGGTTTTTTGGAGGCACTTTTTCTAGTATAGCTATTTTTAATTCATGTTTTTACATCCATCCTCATTAATTCTTGAACATGTGTAATTTTGACATTTTTAAAGAAAAGAATAAGTATTAGAACCCACAATAAAAGCAACTCTAGCTGAGCAGTCCAGTGAAGACCATGAAGTCACAAGACACATTAATAAACCCCTACATTGGATCCATCATTTATGATCTATATTTGTACTTAAATGTTTATAAAACATTAATTTTGGTCTTTCATGATTGACAAAGGGCTATCTACTACACTAGAGAACCAATAATAGTCCCCAGTGTTGGAGGAATATATTGGCAACAAACTAGTATTTAAGAAAAGAATAAAAAATTATAACTGAACAGTACTGGCCTGTTGACTGGAGCATACTATAGCAAGCCCACAAGTTTCCAAAGGCTGTCAACAGGAATCTCAGAATGACAAAAAAAAACCCAAACTCCAAACCAACAAATAAAAGTAAGTATCTGCTTATGTGAAAGAAGGAACAGGAGAATAAGGAAGCTGAAGATGCAAAAGCTTATCAGCTGGAAGCTTGGGCTAAGACTTCCAAAAGTTCTAAGAGACTTGAATGTCTAGTTCTGCCTAAATCTAGGAATTGTGACCAGGTTCCTCATTCAGCTTTGAAAAAGTATCTCAGTCTCAATATCTGATTTCAGTACTTCTCTTTTTTTTTTTTTTCATTTATCTAATATAAAAACTATTCCAGTTGAAAGTGTACAGATGAATATTTGACTGAAATATTATCTCAAGGTAGTCAATTATAAACAAACAAGTAAACAAACTTCTTTTTTTTTGTAGTTTCAGTGAGCCAAAGTTTTTCACTTCTGAAAATTAAGTTGGATTAATTGTCTTGTCAGAATTTTTTTCCTTAAACATTGGTAATAAAACTAATAATTATATCAGTGGTGAGGGAAGGCAAATGATGAGATGGTGTGAAATTCTACAAAACTAAAAGAAAGTAAGAACACAATAAAATATATTTTTCCTGGGCACATTATACATTTGAGCATCCAGTTTGCAAAACACCATTTTATGCTTTATTTAAGCATGTTATTTGGATATATATTGAGTATTTTATATCCTGATATTCTGTGTAGACCATTAAGTCAATCTGTTTCTTCATTATGTCTAGGAATCTGGTGTGAAGCAGTGCAGACTGGATATAAAAATTGATGATGCAGTGTGGATGGAAGAAGAGCAATCATATTTTGTGTGTATGTGATACTGGGCAATCCAAGTTACAGTTCCTGAAAGACTGCTTACAGTCATAATGGCAGCTAAGAAAATGGAGAGTGAGGTGAAACCAGTGTTTCCCCTTCATCTGTGATCTTCCTCCATGTACCTGTTCTGTAGCTGTACTTTCCCCATCACCTCTCTTAAACATTGTGTTGGGTGACACATTGTGATATTGAGACTTCAGCATCTATCTCCAATTATATTAGACAAGCTATTTGCTGTACAGTGATGTGGTTCTTTCTATTCATGTCATAAATGGAGTAAGTAAAGGAGATTGCTTTATCCAGCACATAGCAAGATCACAGGAAAGCTAGTGCTAAATTATTTGCAGGCAATCTGGTTTGGGTGTTTGTGACAGATGGAAGCTAAGTCTGTCCTGAAGTTCCCTCATTCAATTTAGATGCTTGGAATGAATTCTAATATATGTTCTAGGTTGTAAACAGTAATTTGCTCCTACTCATTTCACAAGTCATAGTCATATAAATTTGCAATGCAACAAGAAGCAACACACTGTACAGATTTTTTTTTCTTTGCAGAACCAGTAAAAAAGCTGAAAATGAAACTTATGTTCTGAAGCATGCAGAAGAAAGAATACAACACATTCATTTATGTGAAGTCAGCTACAAAACACATTGGAATTATTTCATACAGATGACTTTGTTTCATATCACATAGTTTATTGCCTTAAAAAAACCCAAAAAACCAAAAAAAAAACCCCTTATTCATCACATCTGCTTATTCAGGTTGTACATTCCCAAACTACTGTGATTTACATTTGAATGAAGTTTCCAATTTTATTGAGTGACATGGAATCTAATTAGATCCTGCCTGTAAGAGAGGAGTGTCAATTATAAAAAGTAAGGCTCTGGAAAATTAGCCTAAATAAAATTTTACTGAACAGAACATGCAATTACAATCAACATCAGGGTGCTTCAATTATTATCTCTAGATTTTTATTTCTTATTTTATTTTTTCATGAAGAAATAAAGAGTCAACAACTCAACTATTAGCAGTGTGTTATTAATGACATCAGAATATCTTCTTATATGGTGAAAAAGAATGGTGTCCAATTTCAGTGGTATCAGATATGAAGTATCCCGCTGGAATGACTTATTATTAATAATATGTAAAATATACAGGATTTGGTCAATAAAATTAATATGTGACATGTTTAACACTGTTGTGGGGGTCTGCTACAGAGTGCTTGATTGGAAAGAAGAAGTAGATGAGACCTTTACACAATTGAAAGAAATCTTATGTCTTCAGGCCCTGGTCCTCATGGAGGACTTTAAGCACCTGAGTATATGCTAGAAGAACAACATAGCAAGGCAGAAGTAATACAGGAGTTTTCTGGAATGCATTGGTAACTTGCTAACATAGGTGATTAAGAAACTGATGAGGGGAAATGCTCTGCTGGATGTGATGGTCAGGAAGACATGGTCAGGAATGTGAAGGCTGAGAGCAGCCTTGTCTGCAGTGACTATGGGGCAGTGGAGTCAGGATCCTGAGAGGAAAGAACAAGGCAAAAAGCAGGATCACAACCATGGACTTCAGAAGAGATTTTGGCCTTTTCAGAGATCTGTTTGGAAGAACCCCAATGGGATATGGTCCTGGTGAGAAAAGGGGTCCAGAAGAGCTCGTTGATTTTCAGGGATTACCTCCTCTGAGCTCAAGAAAGCTTTTGACTTGCAGGAAATCAAGCAAAGGTGGCAGGAGGCCTGTACGGTTGAACAAGGAGCGGTTGACATCTCAAATATACAGAAGTGTGTAAGATATTGTCGTGGTTTAACCCGGTTGGCAACTAAGCACCACGCAGCCGCTCGCTCACTCCCCCCCCCCCCCTCAGTGGGATGGGGGAGAGAATCAGAGAAAAGAAAAAAAAGTAAGACCCGTGGGTTGAGATAGAGACAGTTTAATAAGAGAGAATAACAACAACAACAATAATAATAATAATAATGGTAAGAAAATATACAGAATATATAAAACAAGTGATGCAAAATGCAATTGCTCACCACCCGCCGACTGATGCCCAGCCCATCCCGAGCCGCAATCACTCTCCCCACAACTGACCAACTGACTAACCCACCCCGAGCATGATGTTATATGGTATGGAATAGCTCTTTGGACAGTTTGGGTCCTAGCTGTGCTGTACTCCCAGCTTGTTATGCCCCTGGCCGAGCAGGAGAAGCTCAAAAAGTCCTTGAGCAGTCTGAGCACTACTTGGCAACAGCTAAAAACATCAGTGTGTTATCAACATTCTTCTAGTACTAAAATCAAAGCACAGCACTATGCTAGCTTCTGTGAAGAAAATTAACTCTATCCCAGCCGAAACCAGGACAGATATGAAAGCAGAGTCAGGTGTTCTACAAAGAATATAAAGATACTGCCCTACTGTGAGGACTGGAAAAAATAACATGTCATTGTGTCGTGGTTTAACCTGGCTGGCAACTAAGCACCATACAACTGCTCACTCACTCCCAGCCTCCCTCAGTGGGATGGGGGAAAGTATCAAAAAAAAAGTAAGACTCATGGGTTGAGATAGAGACAGTTTAATAAGATAAAAGGATAACAATAGTAATAATAATAATGGTAAGAGAATATACAGAATATACAAAACAAGTGATACACAATGCAATTGTTCACCACCCACTGACCGATGCCCAGCCCATCCCAAGCCGCGATCACTCTCCCCCCGACTGACTGGCTAACTCCCCCCAAGCATGACGTTATATGGTATGGAATAGCTCTTTGGACAGTTTGGGTTAGCTGTCCTAGCTGTGCTGTACTCCCAGCTTGTTATGCACCTGGCCGAGCAGGAGAAGCTCAGAGAGTCCTTGAGTAGTCTAAGCACTATTTAGCAACAACTAAAAACATCTGTGAGTTATCAACATTCTTCTAGTACTAAATCCAAAAACACAGCACTAGGCCAGCTACTATGAAGAAAATTAACTCTATCCCAGATGAAACCAGGACACACTACTATCTTCAAAAAGGAGTAAGACAAAGAATCCTGGGAGCTGATCATTGCAATCCCTGGGAAGGTGGTGGAGGAAATCCTCCTGGTAACATTTTCCAGATATATGAAGGACAGGAAGGTGACTGGAGTAGTCAGCATGTATTTATGAGGGATAAAATCATGCTTGACCAACCTGAGAGCCTTCTATAATTAGATTACTGGCTTGGTACATGAAGGCAGAGCAGCAGTTATTTTTATCTTGACTTTATATGGCTTTCAACCACCTCCCATAACTTCCTTGTGTACAAACTGATGAAGTATGGACTGGATAATTGAACAGTTAGGTGGATTGAAAACTAGGTGAACTGTGAGGCTCAAAGGGTTGTGATCAGTAGCAAAAAGTCTAGCTGTGTGTCAATCACTTCTAGAGTACCCAAAGGGTTGATAATGGGTTCAATATTGCTTTACGTCTTTTTTAATGACCTACATGATGAGATACTGTCAGCAAGGCTGTGAATGTAACCATTCAGAATGACCTTGTCTGGGTGGAGAAATGGGCTGATGGGAACCTCACAAAGTTCTATGAGGCAACATGCCAAGACCTGCACTTGGGAAGAAATAATCCCATGTGCCAGTACATACTAGGGATGGATCAGTTGGAAAGTAGCTTTTCAGAAAAGGACCTGCAACCTCTAGTGAACCATAAAATGACCATATATGTTCACAGGTTTGGGGGGATTTTTACTCTCTGAAAAGAAAAAAAAAACCAAAAAACCAAAACACTGTGCCCTCATTCTAAAGAAGGCCAATAGCATCCCAGGTTGCATGAAGAAGAGTGTTGCCATCAGATTGAGGGAGGTGATACTTCCCTTCTAGTCAATCCTGGTGAGGCCACATCTGGAGTGCTGGGTCCAAGCCTGGGTTCCCCAGTACAGCAGAGATATGGACATATTGAAGTGAGTCCAGTAAAGGTCCACAAATATGATTGAGGGAATGGAGCATCTGACATACAAGGAGAGGGCGAGAGAGCTGGGATTGTTCAGCCGGGAGAAAAGAAAGCTCAGAGTGATCATATCAGTGTGTATTATTACCTGATGGAGAGACTGAGGAAGACAGGGTCAGACTCTTCTCAGTGGTGCCCAGTGAAAGAAGAGGACACAAATTGAAACACAAGGAACTCCATTAAAATAACCCTCCTCCACCCCCTTTTTCCTCTAAGGTTGATCAAACACTAGAACTGAACACTAGAGTGGAACACAGAACAGGTTGCCCAGTGTCGTTGTAGAGTCTCCATCCTTGGAGGTATACAAAGCCCAACTGGACGCAGTCCTGGGTAACCTGTTCTAGTTGATCCTGTTTTGAACAGGGGCTATTGGAAAAATGATACCCAAAGGCTGCTTTCCAAGTTCAGCTATCCTATGGTTATATGATTATACTTAAGAAATTAGTCTAGTTTGTTGCATTTTCTGTTTCCTGCCAAGTTCTTTTTCATACATTGACTTTTTATAATAGATTATCTTTAACAGGAAATGATATTGTTTCATCTCCACAGTATGTATTTTATACTGCTAGGAAATCCTGATGTCAGGATCTGCAGTCCTGCAAAACCGATAACATATTTTTACAGCAAATATCACAGAAAATATCTGAATCATTATCAGTAACTTAAGCCTAAGCACCTTTGCCCTGACAGATTTCTTCACTTAAATTTCACTGTGGATTAGCTGGATTCAATCTCAATTAGAGCATCAGGAATGACATAGCTATAGGATGGAATGAGAAAACAATTTGTGCTCAAAACCCACAATCCTCCATTCGAGTCTGAAAAGAACAACAGTTATCTGAGTCTACCACAGAGTCTAGCTCACAAGTGTTGCTTCTATTTTGCTAAAACTGTGTAAGCTTTTGTTAATTTTTTCTGTCCACCTGACACAGCACTCTTTCAGCAAATAATATTATCCTCAGATTTCCAGCTTTTTACAGACAAATTTGCAAGTGTAGAACCAAATATAGAAGTTTCTTTAATGCATTTTGCAAGGTTCATTAGATGCTTGAAGAAACAGAGTTATTTTATAGTCATTAATGTGCAAAAATGTATTAGTGATAGTATTGATATACTTTTTGGACAGTCTTTCCCCATTTTTATTGAATATTGCTAAAGAGATCTATGGCAATGTCTTTAAAATGTTGCAGAATGAGAAACTGTATGCAGAATTATTTCATTCTGGATATATACTGTTAAACCATGACAGCTACTACAGTAGTAAGAGTGATAGCAGTTAAAAGTGAGAAATCATTAGAGTATATGGACCAAAATAAAGGCAAGCGTGTTAAAAACATGGATATTTTCAATCTGAAATTATAGTTTGCCCTCTTCAGTTCCTCTGAACTTTGAGTCCAGATTTAATCCTCTCTGAAGGTGAACCTTACAAATTAAGGAATTCATATGAGTTCAGACTCCAGAAATCCAAGACAGTCAAAAGCAACAGTAATTCCAATTCTCTGCCACAATAGAAATCTTTTTTTGCCTCTGATTACAAATAATGACAAAATCAAACATTCACTGTAACATACTTGACTTTTTTCTTTCTTGTCTAGAAAGTTTAACCTATGCCTTTATCCACCTATATCTCCTGAACTTATATAATACATTATCTTAGTCCTCTGTTTAGAGTCACAAGTTCCAGCCTTGTCTGTGACTTCTCAGCATAATGAGAACCTTAACTGAATTTCTATATTATTTTTCCTTTCCTTTGATTTGCTTTCACACACACAAACATATATGCAATGCCCCTTTCTGGTTTGTGCTCCATCCACTCTGAGTTCGGCTCAATAGGTAGTAGTCAGTCATACGTATGTTCTGCAATAAGCAAGGACAATGAGTGGAACACAGAGTTTCATGGTGTTGGTATATCCAGAATGGCTTGCCTCATGCACTCAGCTGGTGCAATAACAGGGTTTAAATCAGGAAAGGGAACAGAATATGTTCTCTTGAACTTAAAACCTAACAAATGAAAATCATCTGTATATCCATAATAGGTAACAGCTGGAAAATAAATCTTACGTCTCTCTTTATACCACTGGTGTCCCTTGCCACAGACACCAGTAAACCTGACAATTTGAGTCAACGACTCAAAAGAAACTGAAGCATAATACCAGATCAATTTAATCATTTACTGACTTGCCTTTCAGATATGGTAAGTGATGGACTAGATTAAATTCCCCAAGTGCTTTCTTTGGAATGAACAAAAGGAGAAAATTGTAACTTGCTCAAAGAGACCTTCTGTTCTTTGACTCTAATTCTTTTATTACTCTCTCTTATTCAACTGAGGCCATATGCAATATAGTTATTAATTGTCTACCTACCTTCGCTTGTTGTGAGAATAAAAGAAAAGATATCCCACAAATCCTCTGTACATTGACTACAATTCTACTGCTATCAGGCAACTGTGCATGCAGGGAATTATTCCTCCCAATGTCTTCAGAGCTAGCATGTCTCTTTCTCACAATTCCACTGCTCATCCTAAAAATATCTTGGCCTTGAACATTTTTTCATAAAAATGTAGAATTTGATAATATCTTTTCTGAATGTTTTCCATATGTATACAGGCAACTTAAAAAATCAACCTGCTGTTACAGAATAAGCATTCTTGTCTTGTGTCAGAACGCTCTTTGTTTGGTATTACTAATAGTAACACATAAACCTTTTCAAATATGTTAATGTTTTCTGCTGCATAGTTTCCAAGACTATTTATATATGAAAGCAGCGTTGTAGTCCTTTTCTGTCTTTCTGACTATTTTATTCCAGCCTTGTTTACTAAATGTACATTTAGTCTCATACTTGGATAAATTATGATGTGTTAATTTCTTGCTTTTTCATTCATCAGAATACCAAAGAACAGTATCTAAAAGGTAACTGTCTGCATTCACATAGGAACTGCGCTCATTTCTCTTTCTGTTTACCTCAGAAGGAGATTTTTCATCCTCACCTTTGTTACCTTTTATGCCCTAAGAAACCATCCAGAGAATTATATTCTGTGCAGGTGGTTGGTGAGGATGGACATGGAGGGATTGACCATATACAAACAAGATTTGAGACCAGTTAAGCTTATTGCCGAAGTCATTAGACAAATTGCTAGCCACTGATGCTAAGTAGGATAGAATCAATGTCAGTACATATGGTCAGTGGCATTTATTGTAACACATGGAACTATCCTACCAGACCTACATTACTCTGGTTATGTCTGCTAAGTTTTTGCCACATTCTAACACACATACACACTTTCAAGGTCCAAAAGTACTTTATAACTACCAGCTACAGGATTTTTAGAGGCGAACTTAAAAATGTATGGGTTTTAGTGATTGAGTCATAAGTGTGCTTCTGTATCACATGGACATTTTGGAGCATCAGATGGCAGTCAATCAGCAGAAGGCATAGCATGCAGAAATAGCAACACAGACGGCTGATCAAGTGACAAATGACTTGGAAATAAAAGGATAATTCTCAGGAAAGTAGTTCCCATTTTTTCAGGAGCAATTTTGTGATAAGAAAGAGCAAAAGACTACTTCTTTTACCTTTCCTTGTCTCCCCACCCCTTGCCTCTGGGATTTATATCAAAAGATTGGGCAAAATTACGTTTACTCATGCATGGATATACAACATAGCAGTGGATAGGGAGTGGAGGGAAAAAACATCTTTTCTCTGTTTATGTTCCTGTGGAGGAATAATGGTTTTCCACTCTCATGAGTGAAGCTGATGGAGGAATGGATTTTTCCCACTTACAAAAGAAAAGTTACATGCTGGTATTTCCTTTAAAAACGTGATCCAAGAGATCTTAAAGGAAGCTTGAGTAACTCTACAGTTGACAGCTAGAGGGCTGAGTCATTTCTTACAGGATCTGAAGCTGTTCTTGCAGAAATCCTGGATCATTTTAGACATGAGTTTTTATATTAGATTACAATCTGTGTTGAAGTGCACTCTTTTCCTTTTGTGGGCTCCTTTCCTTATTTAAGTGATGTCACTATAAGGGTATTGACTATCAGCTTTGAAAGGCCACAGTGACTAGGGGAAATTTCTGGTGGCTAGAAAAAGAAGAAAAATGTTACATCCATTCTGAAGAAGGTGGGGAGAAGGACTAAGGAAACTGTAGGATGGCCAGCCTCCTATCAGTCTCTGTGAAGTTTGTGGATCAAAATCCACTTTGATCATTTTTTTCTAAATATATGAAGAGCAAAAGATGACTGGGAACAGACAGCATGGATTTAACAAGGGCAAATTGTACAGGGTCGATGTGTTTTTTTCATGAGATGAGATGACAGGGTCTGTGGACAAAGGGAAGACAGTAGATGTCATTTACCGTGACTTCAGCAAGTCTTTTGACATGGTTTTCCACAAAATGAGATGAAATATGAACTTGGTAAGGTGTTGAAAATTTCGTCAAATTGTCAGGCTCAAAGGGTTATTATCAGCAATACAAAGTCCAGATTTCAGCCAGTTACTAGTAGCTCTCCCCAGGAATCAATAACAGGGTCAACACTTAAGTATCTGTATGTTACATAGATCTATCTATTGATTTATATAGACATCTACAAATACAGTAGTTATTGGTATCATCCATTTCTCTCCCTACCTCTTGCTATATGTGATTTGGTGTCCTTCATGAACTTGCTGAAAGTACACTCTGGCCCATTATTCATATAGAAGATACAAATATATCTCTGTAGATATATAGATATAACTTTATGGATATCTGAAGGTATAGATATATAGTCAGCAATGTACCCTTGCAGCAAAGAAGTCTAACTGCATACAGTGCTGTATCTGCGTTTATGTAGCCAGGTTCTCTTCTCTATTTGGCAGTTGTGAGACCTCATCTAGAGTATTATTATTATGCCCAGATCTGGCCTTCACAGTACAAGAAAGCCATTGATATTCTGGAGTGAGTCCAACAAATAGCCAGTGAGATGGTTTGGGGCTGGAGACTTGACATAAGAAAAGCCTAATAGACATAGTTTGTTCAGCCTGGAAAAGGGAAGACTAGAGGGGGTCTTACTGTTATCTACAGGTACCTATAGGGACAGTGTAGAAAAGTTGAACCACAGTCTTCTTGATGATGTGTAGTGACATAACAAGCAAAAGTCAACTTGTTTCAGAGAAAATTCCATCTGTATGTGAGAATAAAAAAATCTTCACTCTGAGAACAATTAAACAGTGAGATAAGTTGCCCAGGGAAGTGATGGAATTTTCCTTCTAGAAATTCGAGACTCAGCTTGACAAGGCCCTGGCTAATCTAATCTAAGGTCCTCCTCTCAACAGAGAGATAAAGCAGATGCTCTCCAGAGGTTCCCTTCCAAACCAGACTCATGTGATTCTAGGATTCTAAGCTGGAACACGAGAAATTCCACTTAAATATAAGAAAGAAAACTTTTTCTCTGTGAGGGTGATCTAGCACTGGAAAAGATGTCCATAGAATCTGTGGTATCTCCATCCTCAGACATGTTCAAAATTTGACTGGATGCAACCCTGAGCAACAGCTTTAACTGGACTTAGTTCGAGCAGGGACTAGATTGCTTCCAGAGATCCTTCTAATGTAAACAATCCTGTGATTCTAATGCTTTTTGTATGACGATCACTTATTGTGGAACCAATTTTTCCTCCTTGTCTTTCCATAAATGTTCAGATTGAAGCCAGAGCTACTGAAATTTCTGGAGTTTTAAAGTGTAGCTACAGCTGTGTGGATTGAGGATATGTGCATAGAAAGTTGATGTACTTCAGAGGCAAATACAACTTAATTTTATATTTATTCTATGTTCCCCATTCCATAGAAATTCTAGTGTAACCGTGGGAAATGGTACAATAATTTGAATGATACAGATTATTACATTAAGGAGCTGAAGAAAATTGCTCTCAATCCCTATGAGTAGAATTTGCAATTAAACTTGACAACTCTTGCAGTTTGAACATAAATTGCCAATCAAAACAGAATTAATGGCTCAATTCCTTAATAAAGTATACAAATGCAAGGTCAATATGCTCCTATGTTTATTCATACTTGTAAGAATTATGTATTCATTGTTGCATAATATAAGAGAGTCATCATCCTACAATGGATTAGAAAAGTAAGGCTAAAGTTGTAGGCAATAATGTAGAAATGAATAAAGCTTTATATTGTCATCATTTTTAGTTGCATCCTTTGTAGTCACAGCAGATTCTTCAGGAACTACCTGTTTCTATTTATACAACACACAGAAACAAATCAAAGGCATCAGCATTTTTGCATATCTTGTTTACAAAGTAGCCTTAAACATAAAAATGTTACAAAATGATACTTATACCTAATAATCTCAGCGTTAAATTATTGGAGAAAATATTTGTTTAACTAGTTTAATAGCAACCTGTCCAACTGCACAAAGACAAGCTCAGAATTGTTTCATTTTTTTTCATTTTTTCCCCATTCACAATGCTATATTAGAGCACCCTGCAGACAGTAAAGTATCTCTTGCTGTGACAAGTTATTGATCTTGTTTTCCTCTGAGAACTCTAACAAGTCAAACTGCAGCTTCCTGAAATATACAGCTGGAGCAGTGCTTTGCAAGAGGTACAATTTATGAAGAAATTTGCTCTCCGGCGTTTAGCAGAAAAATGAAATTACACTGGTATAAATGTGTGCAGTTTTGTCTGGGAAGTGTAAGGATAGTCTAAAGCTTAGCAAGCCTATTCAGCCCACCAGTGGTGATACCACCTCCTCTCCCCTGCTCCTCCTGATGGTATGCCTGAACTTGTATCCTAAATTCTGAAAAAAAGGAGGGGAAGGTCAAGAAACATGATACAGGAAATAATTTGATTCTCTCAAGGTAAGCGCATGAGAAGAAGGTCTCTTCTGGCTTAATAGAGAATTAGAAACTGCTGTCATCCCAATTATTCTTATTGCTTTAACATGAAAAATGTGATTTGACTGTGCATGGGAAAACAAAACCACTTTGCTGGGACACACAGAATAGGGTTTGTTGACAGTGGATCTGAGGTGAGCTTGAGAGGAACATGTTGACTTAACCTGCCTAACAACCTACTGATACAGTCATCACTCTCTTGCCAACAGTCAGTATCATCAGTTTGTGTGGAAAGTCTCTTTTATATTCTTTGAACTGTGGCAAGTATAAGGACTAATTAGATGGAAGTGCATGATCTGTCTTTATCTCAAACAGTAATCTCTGACCTTTCTAACTCTGCAGTTCAGTGGACAAAATTATGCATCTACTAAAGCTCCTTCTACTTTCAATGCTGCCGTGGCCCATGTTGATTCTCCCAGATCACAATCAGTTGGGAGCTCAGAGAATACGATAGTGTTTTGTAAACCTGGTATTAAAAGAGAGGAAAATGTCCTTTTAGTATCAAATAGCCCTTATTTTTTGTTGTTATAAACCACATAAATCTTGCAGGTAAATTATCTTAAGCAACATTCAAGATGTATTGACTTTTGAAACAGATAGTAGATTATAGTTTTCAGTCTACAAGAAGATTCTTAAAACCTAGCATAAATGAATTATATCTAACTGTTACAGTACCAATTAGACTGTAATGTTTTTACAAGTCTAGTGTCAATGCTCAGCTAAGCATGCAGATGCTTTGCCCAGATTTTGTCAGATTTCCATTTGTGAGACCAAAGCTCAAATGTTCTATTATTATTATTATTATTACTATTAGCATAGAGTTACATATTGTTCTATCATTACAGTGCACTAAAGTAATATTTAAAGATTCTCATCAGACTTCAGAACTTTATCTTGTGAGAAAAGGTGAAAATATGAAGCAAAAAGGACTACAACTATCATAAATATCTAATAGTTGTCTTTTGCAACAAGATGACAGAGATCGATGATGCAAGTAGTTGGAAAACTGGAGATATATGTGAAAGAAAAGACTGTGAAACAAAGATACTTCTCACATAATCAGCTAAGCAGTAATCTCAACTTGCCTCCTGCCTAGCAGTGATAAATGGTTTTGGAGGAATAGCCACAATGGAGAATCTCAAAGAAGAATCTGAGGCAGGATAAGGTGTGTTTTGCATCTGTAAGAGCCATTGGAGGTGAAAGTGTTGAGGGTTTTTTAACAGAAAAACTTCCTGCTATATGTTAAGGCTGGCAACACTGGTACAGCTAAATTATGAAAGGTCATAAGCATAAAAACAAGAGGCAAAGTCTGACCCTGATGAAGTCAGTGGTTATTCCCCTATTCATTTCATCTGAAACCAGGATTTTACCATAACATTTTTACATGATATGAACAGAACATGTGAAGAGGATGAAGTAATCTGGCAATAAGAAATAAAGAAAATTTCTGAAGTAATTCAAAATTCTGCTTTTAAGTTATCTATATACTTTTAAGAATCAAGTGTGAAACAGTCCTGCCAATGTATTGAACTTGTGAGAAGAAAGTTCAGAGACAATTGTAGGTACAGCCTGGTCATGGCATCATGCCAGCTTGACCTGAAAATCAGAAGATATTCTTCATATAATTATGAAAATGTAGCCAGAGTCACATACCATAGGCCTGTTTTGCAGAAGCCAGCTGCCTTCTTTTGAAATTCTGGGAGTTTTATATCCTGAGGAGCCAAGATATTAACCTGGCATAACTGCATTTTTAATGAAAAAAAAAAAAAAATTGCTCTTGGGCTTATCAGCAACCATAAAAATGTGGCTTGGTGTTAAAAAAAAAAGAAAATCTTTATTAATGATTACTTCATGGGTACAAAATCTTTTCATTTTTTATATGACTCAAATTATCCCATGTCATTGTGGATGGAAATTCATTGGCACAGATAAACCAGATGCACACTAATATTTCTGGAGCGTGTTTTAATAATCTCCAGTTATATTTTAAGTTCTACTTAGAATTTAGTAGATTTAGTAGTCTAATTAAAATTGATGCAGTCTGTATTTGACTATATTTTTGTTAAGGTTAGACTTATCTAATCAAGTATGTCTCTGGTATAATGTCAAAGATGGGGGTACGTGAGTTTTCAGTTATCTCCTCCATCATTACTAAATATTTCTCCAAAGGAGAGTGTATATTTCCTTTAACTTAATTCTTGTACTATATGAAAGCTTTTATAAACAGTCAAAAAATCAGACAAACAAAAGATTTCTGGTGCTGCACTAGTAGGCCATCGTTGATAACTAGCCCAAAGGAAAGAATTCTAGATTTGGAGCCATTTTCAGCAGACCCTGACTATGGTTCTCAGGTAGAACAGCACAGTGTTCATTCTTACAATTATTTGAAAAGCCAGTAACTTGTGGCATGTAGAATTGACTTGATCTTAAAAGAAAAACACCTTGTCTGGGAAAAATAGAATACTGAAAACATAAATATTTTCAAGTCAAGTAGATCACTTATGCAGAAATTATTTTAGTCAGGATATTAACTAATAGAAATTCTGAAGAATTTTTTCAGCCCTTTTGTGACACAGATGTGAAAAGTGACAGAATTCTGTACTGCATTCTGTATCTGCACTAAGGTGGTTGTAGTAAAGACTGCACTGTACACTGATTAATTAAGGAAATAATGAGTTTTCTTGGGGCATATTATAACTAGCATAGAATGTCCTAAAATCAAGAGCTTATACCTAGTCACACATTTAAGGTGATCATAAAGCTCAATGTTACAGACTATGCCAAAGATACCAGCTTAAATCCAGATACAATTTTTCCTCCTCGATTTAGTTATGCATCTGATTCTGGAGTCATGGTGTCCTTCTCAAGAGATTGATTACTGAGGGTTGAGGGAGCATTGGCTTTGTGAGAAATAACATCAACAAGATTATTCACCACCACCACCCTCCGCCTTTTGTTTGTAAATTTTACCAAACCAGCTTCCTGTTCTATAATTTTTTTTCCAAGTATCCATGCATATTTTTGACTTCTGGCTCTACGTTGCACAGTGTATCCTTGCTGCTTAACTCTGAATCAAGGTTCCACTTCGCAGCTAAACTGCTTCCTCTGGAAAAAAATCTGGCATTCTTTACTTGTAACCTCCTATAGCAAGGATATGTTGGCCAAATAACCAGACCAGTTGGTTTATTTTAAGAATCCTTTCCTTTTCTACTGGGTTTTTGCTGCCTATGAAAAATCTAGTTGCAGAAGCTAATAGAAGTCAAAGTATTCAACAGAATCAGAAGCAGCAATTTTTTTTCTTTTTTTTTTTTTTTTTTTTTTTTTTTTTGTAGTCCATATGTCTCAGATCTTTGATTTCAAACAGCAGACTATTGTGAGACACCAAAATGGAAGGGCCATGTCATGTAAAACAATCCTCTGGCAGTGTTCAGGTTAAGGCAGAGCTTTGAATGCCAAACAGCACCTTTCTGAGAGTTTTATTTTTGCTTGATCTGCCTATACGAAGTCTGCCTATGACTCAGGTGGACCATGTCAGCTAAAGAGCCAATGAGTTCAACTAGTGTTTATTTTCCTGTTCAGAAGAAACAGAACATAATGAGAGGTCTAAAAGGAGACAGATAGATATTACAACAGTACCAAAGTAAGGCAAAAATCAATAGACCTGTGTTTAATGCCTGCGTAACTGCATCTGTGCCCATGGAAATGCACATACAAACCAGTGCTGATATACCTCAGTAAAGCACTTAAAGTAATGACCCAATCCAGAGGCTGGATTTAGATGTTTCTCATGGTAGGCTTGTTTTTGGGTAGAATTTCTAGTGTCCTGAAGATTTACTGACCAGTATCTTGTTTTATTTGTTACTACTCTTAGTATCACACATTACATAAAGTTTACATTATTATGATGCAAAAACATTGAATTTTTGATTGAAATCAACTACAGAGAAGTTCCAATTTTCTTGCAGAAAAGATGTGAAAATTATTTCCATAGTTTTCATGTAAAATTTATACAGAACCTCAATGATTTCTCTATCCACGAAGACAAACTACAAAAGTATTGGTAACTAGAGAATACCAAAGTACATTTATACTTTCCATGCATTCTTTGAACAACCTCACTAAAACAAAATGTAAGTTTGTATAAAGTAAGCATTAGGCTAATATTAAGACTGATAAAAGACAAGTGATTTTGTGATTTATTATGATCTGACTGTATAACGACACTCTACCACCACATTCTGAAAGACATTCACAAAAAGAATGCCATTTACATCAAAACTTCATGGCCACCAGTTGAGATTCTACTTATCTGGGGAGTAAAAAAAAATGGCCAGTGTGTGTATTGTAAAACAAATATTGACCTTTTCCCACAAAACTATTGCTCATGAGCAATAAAATTTCATTTGACTGTGAACTACTCAAATGTTATGGCCTTTTGCTGTAGGCATTGTGCAAGAGGACCTGTAATTTTGTGTTTCAGACAGCATTTAACTGCTGCTATTCTACAGTATGATTCATATTTTCCTGCTAGGAACAAGTTCTTTCACTTTCTTTGATAATTAAATTTCTAGTTAGCTTCTCCTATTTTTTGCTCTGCATACTTGTCATAATTCCGAAAATATGCATTGCAACATAAAACTGTATTCTAAAGAGTAATTGTGTAGCAAAATAGTGATTATCTGTACTATAGATATAAAAAATCTAAATGAAGATTTTGTCTACTTGAGGGTTTTGTGGGTTTTTTTTCAATTGAATGAACATTTCCAGAACTTTTTTTTTTTTTTCCTAAAGATATTGTAAGCCTAAGGAAAAGATATGGAAGAATATAAATACTTTCAGAGAGAAGAGAAATTTTCTATTCCTATAGAAATCGATGGACAAGTACTCCAGAAATGGTATTTCTAAGTCCCTTTTAAATGCTCTTGTTACTTTCTAGGAAGCTGAGACATAAATCTGAGTGAGATGAGAAGAAATTAGAGCATTTCTTTCCAACCCCCACGTAAGTCAGAGCTGTAGCCTGTAGGCTGCCACATAGAAGGCAAGCACCATGTCATTATGTCTGCCTGTTTCTGAATGTGCTGGCTCTTGCAGTGTATTCAGTGCTGTGTAGAGCAGAGCTCAGTGTGGTGTGTGAGCATGCGTGTGTCTGTGAGGGTTCACATACATGTTATAAACACAATGAGCACAGCTACAGAAGCAGGCTCTCTGAGGACTTGGAAGTCCTGGTCTATAAATCTGAGGCATTATTTGGTAGAATGATGCCCAGGTGTTTAAGTCAGTGAAATAGAGATGATTTGGGGCATGTGCAGGAACAAAACTTTTGGTACTTAAAAGTATATTCACCTTGCATTTCACTTAAAAGCATATGAACATATTTAGTCTTTTGGGTACACTTCAGAAAAAGAAGACAAGATTCAAATATAATTAAAACATCCAAGTGTTTAAGAGCACAAACTTTTCTACAGGAACTGTAATTCATGTCAGGATTGTGAACAAACCAAAATAAGCAGAAATTCTAATCAGTGAGAAAGAGATCAAAGGTGAAAAGTAGCTAGCAGTAAAATACATATTAAGAGATGACCTTCTAAGATGTGAAATGTGTTAACATTGATGAAATACAAATAAAATAAGGCAAGGGATAAAATGAAGTAGTGCTACAAACAGCTACTTCACAAGCACTCATGCAAAGAAAAAGTGACTAGTACCAAATCACAGAATGTGTGGCTCATTGCTGGCAACAGCACTGAATGTTATGCTCAAACAGAAAGGGAAATATTTGCCATTGTGTGGAAATCAGACATTTTATCAGTACAATAATTAGGGACACACAAAAACCAGATTATAATACCACAGAGAAGGTTCTTGATAATCTTCCAGATTTTGTGCTACTAAAAATTCAATACTTGAGATCAAACTTGAAATGAAAGGCCATAATAGACATTTCCCTTTTCAATGAAATGCCACAGGATGTGCTACAAGGGAAAAAGACTTGGAAGAACAGGTGCACATAATAATTTGCTTATCAGCCTACACAATAAACATATTGAAAAAAGAGAGAAACAGAGAATAATGATGCAAAGGCTCTTATAAATCAATCAGTCAAATCAAGGCAGCCTGCAAAGAAATGACACATTCTCTTCATTTTTAATTCCTAAAATTTCTGTGGGCAAACAAAAACAATTGGAACGAAGGAAGACAGTTGTTTGAAAAGACAAAACATTTAAATGGATTTAGGGAGTCTGAAAAATATATGGAAGGATGTAATGGCATGACAGTACACTAAAGGCAGATTAGAGATTAATTTTGTTGGCAAAATACGAACAAGCAAGCTGAAAAATAATTTTAAAGAAGGTCAGAGATTATTATATTTGAATGAAGTATCTGATGCAGAACAGTGAAAACCAGGTAATAATTCATGGTGCATCTAGTCATTCCAGGCAGCATTTTGAAACTGATTTATTCACACAGAGATGCCCATAATTACACTTTTGTGTTTTGGTTTGTTTTGGTTTGTTTTAAAATAACTTTACTAAGTAACATATTAGCTGGCAGTGTATCACGTTAGTAATGTTGTGAATAACAGAAGACAAGACATATCTGAAAAAACGTGAAGGTTTGAAAAGGATTGATTTTTGGATATAACAAGCAGTCTGTGCTACCAGCAATCCAACAAACAGAAGAGCTGAAAAACACAGGCACAAGTAGCCAGATACCAACCAAGCCAAAAGAAGAGTCACAGCACTTCTTTTAATTCACTTTGCTGTTGAATCACCCATACTATCCAGGACATAATTTCTGTAATTAATGAATGGATGGTACAAACAAAAAGCACCTGCAAAAGGTCCTTTTTTTAATGTCCACCCTTATAAATCTAGTTGACTGGGCAACAGAAGGCAGAAATACAAGAAACTCTGTCAGAATAAAGCAATGTTGAAAGAGCTGATGGCACCATGTCACTGTAACTGAAAATGAGAGGTCATGGCAGTTACAACATGGAATGGACAACTTGGAACAAGCAGCCTCATACTTGAGGCCTTCTAATAGTTCTACAACCACAGCTACTAATGGAAAGATGACCTGTGGCAATGAAACCATGACTGAAACACGAACATGCAGAGTCTTTTCCACCACCACAGAGCAGAGGGAAAACAGAGGAAGTAAGACAAGCACCATCAGCAACAGTACAGAAAGAGTGCTTGGGCGGAGAAGAGTAAATTAAACCCAGAGAACAGGACTACAATACGTTCTGATACTATCATTAACTGAAAACATTAGGAACAACATCTACAAACCTTATATGTTTAAAAGGGAGTACAGCATTCTTGAAAATACTCTGGTTCTAACAACAGTGTAAGAAATTATTTAAGGTAATGTTTCTTAGTCACTGTCTCCTTTTTGTGCTGAGCTGGTGAAAGAGAATGTGGGTTTTCTATTGCTCTGTGCAGCTTAACCTTGCCCCTCTTCCCCCCTGCCAACAGAGAGACACACACACAGAGATGGAAAGAGTGAGAAAACCTATCATATCAGATAAAGATTTGGAAAGGGATCTGAGCACAACTAAAACATTTACAGGGCAGACCCTAATTTGGTGAAAATCGATTGAAAGCTGAAATAGCAATTTCCACTAGCTAAACACCAAAGCCTTAATATGCCCATCACGGTTTAGAGCAAAAAGTAGTTTAAAGTGTAGGAAAAAACCTTCAACTTGAAAAATATATTGATTATAATATTTTGAATAGATACATTCTGTACTAAACAATAGATACAAGTTGAGATAACTCTCATCACGGAAACAGGAGAACACTTGTTTCCCAGTATTTTACAGTTAATGGTCAATTATTCAGGTCAGTCATTTGACAGAGTTGCTAATCCTGAGTGCGCTACAAAAATAATAAAATAAATAACAAAATTTTTCCTTTAGGTATGTCTTGCTTAAATGATAAATCAGGCATTCTAACTAAGGACATTGTAATGTCAATTATACAGATTAGGTCTGCAGTTTAATATGCTTTAATACTAAATACAAAAGTAATATTTTGGAAGTTGAGAAACGTGTTCATGTGTATGAATGTTTATGTATACTGAGGATTTTAGTCACAGAGCTATGTGATTAGATGAACCAGTTAATAGTAAGAAATCAATAAAACAGCCTGATAAATGTAGAACACCTACATTATTTTAACGACTAAACTCGTGACCCTTCACATGTAAAAGGCTTGCAGCCTTCCCACAAGCAGAATTAGACAGAGAACAACTTTGAGGTGCAGAAGTGCTTGGCTGCTCCCTCCCTGAAGGTGAGGAGGCTGACTGGAGGCTCAGCGAGTGCCCTGCCAGCACACCTCCGGGCAGCTGTCGTTGCGGGAGTAAGAAGGGCATTAATGAGGTGAGTAGGTGTGCAACACACAGTCCTTACGAAGCAAAAAAAAAAGTAATGACAGGAGAACTCCAGACAATAATTAATGCAATAGCCATGTGTTTACTCACACTGTTTCTCAACTGGCATATGGAAACAATACAGTAGCTGTGTGCGCAAATGAATGATCAGGCGTTAGGAGGTGGAGGATTTGACCCCGCTTCCTTTCAAAGCAGCAGAATAATGCCCACTGACATGACTAGGGCAGCATCACAAGCTCCCGCCTTAGCCTTACAAACTACTTTAGGTGGGCAGGACACTGTATTTACAGGAAGCAGCTTGTCAAATTATGGTGTAGGCAGAGGATCTGTGTTCCCCCTTAAAAGCCTGGCTAGTGTGTACCACTTCAGCTCATAGCAGTGATCCCCATTGTTCCCTGGGCTTATATAAACATAAAGACAATACCTGAAATAACAAAAGGCATTTTTATCAAAGCTTATAAAATACTTATTAGTCATCAATATTAATGGACTTTTAAAAAAATCCTCTTGTTCTCTAAAAAATTTTGAAATCATACTTTATCTATTTAATCAGTACAGAGATTACTTTTTTCTGCTGGTATTTCTTCAATAATATTCCATCCTTCCTCACTGCTTCCACACTGCTTTTTAATTTATTCTTAGATTAACATTTCTGCATCTACATTTTTCAGTTCTTTTTTTTTCAAAATGCCTTGTGGATCCCAATTCTGCAAGCCTGTGGTATGACAATGCTATATGCTTGAGCCTGACTTGATGAACAGATGGGCAGAGAAGAGCTGATTTCTCCACCTTCTCACATGGTCTCCAGAGAAATTCTCACTCTGACTTCCTTCTGCTATTTCTCCTTCTTTGAGGATGGAAGTGTCACTCAGAGAGATACCACATACAATTGCTGTGAAGACACAGCAAGTTCCAAAAGACTCTGAGCTCAGAAGACAAAGACAGACTAGGAAGCAGACTGGTACCTGTAAGCCTGCATATGAGAACAGACTCCAACTCAAAGTGGAGGGATTTAGCTTAATTTAGACCCAATTATTTTTGACAGAGATTGTATCTGTACTCCAGGATATGTGATCTCAACTTGGATAAATTCACTTGAGCAATCTTTAGTTGAGATAATTTGGACAACTATGCATTGAAAATAGGACATTGTAGACTCATATCTCTGAAACCTAGGAATCATGCAGGTTTCTGCAGCACAAACTGAAATCTTGGTGCCAAAAAAAATGTTTTCCTGTTTATTAACCAAATAGAGTAATGTTGTGCTTTTCTGTCCTGTGCTACAAGCTTATCTCCAACAGTGGTGTATTCTCCATTAACTAGTTTTGTTTTAATGCCATGGCATGAGCACATAGAGGTATTGACTGGAATGTTTGACAGAGTGATTTCCCTGTTAACCTGTTCACAACTAGAAGTTGCCCAGGTGGAACGTGTGCAAAGTGTGAATGGAAAAGTGTGATTTGCTTGTGCATTGCAATTACACGTGTGGGAGAACCATCCATTATCTCTGTATACTGCTAAAAGTCATCTTCCATCTAACATCTTTGAAGTTTACCCTAGTGTTACATCATGGGAGACATGGACAAATAAGATTTCTTTTTCCACACTTTTTCTTTTAAGCAGAGGACCTCAACATTTATATCCTTGAGACATACATAAGACAAAGGGAGGTGACAATTTTTATTTAAATAGGGAGATACTATTCTGCAGTGTCACACCGGAAAAAAAAAACAAGCGTACTACTCTAGGAGATCTATGCAGGTTTAAGCAGACAATGGACCCATTACTTTGTCAGTTTCTGTGTGCTTTGTCTTGCTGCTGCCATTGCTCTTAGGCTGTGTATCAATGATAGCCATTAAATTCCTCTGAAACAATACATCTTCCAGTCCTTCTTTTGAAGTAACTTGAAAATTTAATCTGCTTCAGTAGGTCAATCAATTGCAGCATTGCTGCTGATGTCAGTACATGCTTAAAAAACTTGAACTGACTCTAAGGCCCTGCATCCATTCCCATTGTCTATCTTTATGAGTTTTTTTCTTAGCTGAGTTGATCAAGCTGCATACTTGGCTAGGAACTTCAACTAACTAATATTAATAACCTAATTAAATGTGACTTTCAGTCTTGCTGTTAAAATTTCACTCTTCATGGTGCAACCAGTCTTAAGGCAGGGGGTTTAATTTTGCAGGGGCTTTTTTTTGGGGGGGTGATGAATTAATTTTGAGTTTGAGTCCAGTCAAAGAATGCTAAGGAGCCTACCTCTAATAAACTATGCTTTGTGATATACTATCAGAACTAAGGAATTCTTGAACTTAGGACTTTTAACCTGTTTTAAAAAAATAAATCAAAGAAAGACTGCTGACTGATGGAAAGTCACTTAGCAAAGAGTAAAGATGATTTGAAAGGAGTAGCTTTGAAGTAGGTGGCAAAAACTCAATGAGTTCCTATGAGATGCAAACCATTTCTCCAGAGAATTTAAGAAACTTTCATTTGTTCCACATAAGTCTGCTTCAGTGCTCTCAGCTCATAAATAATAATGTAGGTGCTCTAAAAGGCAACCATTCCTCTTTGTTAATTTTCTTTCACACACAAAGAGGGATAAAAAAAAAAAAACAAAGAGAAAAAAAAACAAAACCCAGAAAAAAACTCCACTCCACAACCAAAATAAATTGCAAAACACACAGTGGAATCCAGAACGTCTGGAGTCAGAAGAAATTTTAATCTTTGCTGGAGAGAATATCACTGAATGGTAACCATAATGAATATGTGAATAATGTGATTTTTGAAAACTTTTTTTCTTTTGTTGCAAATGTAATGGTTCTGTTTGGTATCATTCACTGTTTGGAATGAAGTATTTAAGACAGCATTGTGCATGGGATTTTTTCACAGAACTTAAAGAGGTAAATGACCATTTGCAATAAATGTTAACCAGTAAACTTGAATCTAACTATAATTTAAGACATGATCTTGGATTCAGGAGATACTTTTATAGCATATCTTTTAACATTTCAAGGAGATTTATACAGCTATATTCCATCAGGAAAGTGCCAAGATACCTTTTTTTGTCTGTGTTTTTGTTACTATAGTAACAATATTATTTTTGCTAACAAGAAAAATGCTGAAAACTTCTACATAGGCCTGAATAGCAACACTCCTTAAAGATAATTCCTAAATTAGGTGTCCTGCTCTAATAATGTTTTGTGGTCCCTTTTTGAAACATTTTTAGCATGTTCATGTAACCAACATTATTTTAATTGAATAGATATTTTTCAAGCATGTTTTAAATATGTATTACTAGAACACAAATGGTGTTGGTCAGATTAGACTGTACTACGCGTAGAGGTCCTAATAGAAAACCTGAAAATAGATAAAAGGAAAAATTAAACCAACTGTGTGTGTTCATGTGGTAGAGCTCAAATTAGCCTCAGCTTTGAGGCTTGTGCACCTAGATATTCTGGGCTGATTGCTTTCCACTATGAAGTATAACGAAAATCAGGATTCATAATTTCTTACATAGAGAAAATTCGAAGTGGCTATAGAGTGGAATTATACACAAATCTCCCCTCCCTACTGTGTTCTTGCAGGTAAATCCTTGCTACTGCTTTTAACCTGATAATTTGGAGAAAAACTTTCTCAGTTCCCCCTATTTCCAAAACAGTTTGTCTTTCAGTCGGTGCTGAGATGTGTCCCTTTTCCCTGCTCCTCATGGTAATCCTGCTCTTCTGCCTGACAACCTGCTTCTTTCTATGTTTCTCTCAGTGCTGTCTTCTTTCTGCTACACCCTGCAATGTCTATAAGCTTTCCTCCTCCTGCATTTGCTCAGTTGTTACCAAGCAAAGCAAAAATATCTCCCTCTCCAGAGTTCCACCTGAGACACAATTGTATTGCAAGGAACAGCACGCAGCTGAAGACGAAGAGATCAGCCTTACAGAATTTCACACTCCTATACATTGGACCAAAGGCATGTTTCCTCAGCTTCAATGTCACCGTTTGCACAAGAAACATATAATAACGATAGCTCTGCTCCAATAAGAACAAGAAAGAGTCTTCCAGATTGATTATCTGAAACTCTACTCTCACTGCCTGTAAGTTTTATTTATTTCCTTACACCACCCCTTCTTGTATGTTATTCATTCTGCACCTCATTCAGTTCTTCACTTCCTGAACTGAACATGTGGTTTAAATGGTTATGGTCCTGAAGAACTGTCAGTTACTTTGCTAGAGGAGTCTTCCTTAGATATCACATGCACAATCTATCCATTGCTATCTATCTATTGCACTATTCCAGTGCTCTTAATTCAAATTAATTCAATACATGTCAAGCAGAAACCTATCAATTTTCTTGAAATTTCAACTTTTGCCTCAATCAAATAATGAAAATTTGTGAGGGGGAAAAAAAAAATAAATTACGTAAACAAGGTGCCAAGCAGATTGACAACTGTGACATCAGAGCTGTTGTGAGCTATAAAGTCAGGCTGTAACGTCTTTTATAAAGTCAAGCATATGAGGACAAATCCTTGTCTCTTTAACTATATTTTACACCTTATCATAATTTCACTGAATTTTAGGTGAAAATTTATCATTCAGTTCAATGAAGTATATTGCTTAAAAATTATTTAGTTAAAACTCCTACAGATGCTCACTGAAGTTTTGGTTCAGTTAAGCCTCACTAAAAGGAGTCAATTGTTACTTTTAATCATTTAGTGTGAGCAATCTCTGGTGTAAGTGGCTAATAAACTAATATTATCATGTGAAAAAAAAATTTGCAACATGAGATGAGAATTTATAAAATTAGTTCCTGCCCATTCCTTGATTCAGTCCTGTTCCACCAATCCATAGAACAATTTACACTGAGATCAGAGGGATTTCAACTGATTCTCATTAAACACTTTCTTTAACTTTGGGGTTTTAAAATTTATTTTATGTTAATTTTTTTCTGTGCCTTTATGTGATTTTTTACTTTAGTTTTATGAATATTGAATTGTAACAAAAGAGATATTACTTTAATCTGGAACATTTTTCCAGAAGTTAGAATCAGCCTTTTCTATGCATTTGGAAGGGTTACTTACATTTAGAGAACAACTGAAGAGGGTTTGGATGTGGTTTTTCATATAAAATAAAAAGAATTTTCCTCCTAAAAATTATAACAAAAAGAAGCAGTGACCTTAAAGTGAACAACAAAAATGTCTCATCCTCATCTTTTTTTTTTTTTTCCAAAAGAAATCCTTAGTACAATTGTTAAATCATCACCATTATTTATTACAAAAAAAAAAAAAAAAAGGCTCTTAGCACATAGTCACAGTTAAGTCAAAGTACTACTGTGGAAACACAGTGGGAGAATAAAATCTGCTTATGGAAGGATGGGTAGGCATACTGTGAAGAACCCAGCTACAGTTAAGCCTGGAGAGGTTTTATTTCAGGTAACCCACAGGAAGCAATAATGTTCTCAGGGAGGAGTGGGTAGACTGTGACAGAAAGAGAATCAGAGAGAAAGTGAGTTTTTATTACTGAGGATATGGCCAAAGTATGTATTGTGTTCTTTACGCTACAAGACAAGACAAAGATTGCATTTATAGCGTGCTGGCTTTTCTCTGCAGACTATCCAAGTCCATATTCTAAGTTGTGATACTTGCGACATGAGTTACCCTATTTAAGTGGGTAGTATTAATGTGCTGTAAATCTGTGCCCTAGCCCATCTAATAATACTCTGAGACACTTCAGAAGGAAAATGGCTGTGGCTAGATTTGTTACAACAGGAGCAACAGAAGGAGTCTCAGAAAAAAAAAAAAAAGAGACAGAGAACTTTTATCATGGCACATGAGTATGGACTCATTTCATGTCATCTAATGCAAATATTCTCCAGGAATATTTCATTTTTCTAAAAAATAAAAAAGCAGATTAGAGTCAAATGAAAAATTTCACAAAATTGTTTTCAAAGAATAAAACCATACCATTGTGGTTTTTTTAAAAAAATGCCATTTATAGTGTTGATAAGTTTCATAGTTATATATTAAAGACACGATTTTATTCAAAAATCCATTTTAATACAAAATTTATCTCAGTTTTATGTACGAAATGTAATGGTTTAACATTCTAAATCTAAGTAACCCATTTTATTTTTTCTTGAAGGCTATCTGTCAGGTGCTTAGAGCAGAGAAAGCCAGGATTTAGTTTCTCTGAACTTTCCGAAGAGGCTTCATTTTAGGTAACCCAGAATAATACATAAAAGATTACTTTGTGGACCCTTTCAGTAAAGTAAAACAGTGATTATGCTCACAGATCTAAATGGGTTACACGAGGTACAAAAGCATGTCACTTTTTCCATTAGATGCAGAGGAAGAAAATATCAGTCTGAAAGTGCTGGTATTTAAACACCATGCAAATATAAACACATGGAAAAGTATCACACATGTAACTGTGTAATCCCTCTGAAACATTGCCACATCAGTGAAATAACAAAAGCAATTGCTTGAGACATTACAACAGCATCCATTGCTACAATATCTCAGTACCTCTTCTCTGTTACAGTTTATGCACATGTACAAAACCCCATGACATGCTGAAACATGAATTCTTTCCTTTCTGGGTAGTTGAGCTCAGGTGAGTTACAGCAGTTCAGACAGCCTGAACTAGTGAGAAAAACAATTACACTTGAAGCCCATAGTCCATATGTGGTATGACGCACCTTTTTGTAGCCCGTTATCTTGATTTGTTAGTCTTTATAAAGAGTTGATGCTGATTGCCAATTTAATACTGTCCTTGTACAGTGATTTCCTTTTAGTACTCTATTTTTACAGCATTTTCCCCAAACTCAGTTGCCATATTACAAATTTAAAGTCTTTTAGGAACACTTTTGTCCCATGATGTTTTGGGGTTTTTTAATCCTATAAGAATAAGAGATCTAGTTGTTCACTTCTTTTTTTTTTTTTTCTCATTAAATATCCAGGGCCGTTGTTAATCTTTCCTGTATTTTTAAGCAGTTAATAAAATAGCATTGACCAGTTTTATCAGCATTTATTTTATTTTCTGTCTAAATTGGAAGCTCTTCATTGAAATTAAACACCTCATGGTTTTATAGGGCAACTCTTACTACCTTTACAGAGAAATAACTCACACTTTGAGATCAATGGGACTACTCGTGTAATTGCATCCCAGCTGGGAGCAAAGATGCACCATTTTTTTCTTACACTGTATTAGGATCCGTAAATAGTGCTTTTGCTCTCCATAAAAATTATTTCATTGGAGAAGTCAAAGGCTGCAGTGTAAACAGGAATTGACCATTTAATTGCTGTGAAATCAAAACTGTTCTCAGAGCAGGCTATATAATAAAATATGAGAACATCCTTCCTTTATGCACTCTGTCTTCTTCTACTAGTGAACCCTAAAACAAAATCAGGAGGAGACTTTTTGCTCTTTACTATTCCCCAGTGGTTTTGATCTGTTAAAATTTATTCTGTTCATTAGAATCAGTAGATACGTTTCTTCTGTATGCACTGCAAAACTTCAGAATATGAACTTTGATAATAGCAGGCTAATACTAGCAATGTGATAAATGGAAAATTGACTAGGAAGATACAGAAATAAAAACAGCCAGAGCTAAAGGGAATTTTTTCCTTAATTTTCTGTATGATAATGTGATGTAAAACAACTTCCTTTAAAAGTGGAAGATGCTTTCCTAGAGTGTAATAAAATAACCATTTCCAGCTGCATTAAGGACATATCAATGGTTTTGGGAGCAGTTATACAATTTAATCATAATTGTATGATTAAAATATTATGAATTGTATGATTAAAATATTATGTGCAATTCTAGATACTCGGGTTCAAGAGGAATAATTTCCAATGGGAGCCATTTGTATAGAAAGGCTAGTAGAATGTTAAGAATCAAAACAAGCCATAAGTATGAGGCATGAGGGGAAATCTTAACTTGTATAACCTAACAGACTGAGGGTTGAGAGTAGAGTAATTTTTTATAAATATACCGGAGAATAACCATCAAGAGGTTACAAGAAAGTAAGAATTTGAGTAAACAGGACTGTGGGTTCAGGAGGAAACTGAGTAATTTGCATCTAAGAACGTGAGTATGCACTTTGGGAGAACAGCAGGGCTTGGAGTCTGCCTAGACTTTCAGATTCTGACAGACCAATACTGGGATGAGATCTCTACTATAACACATACAAGGCTGAAATTAGGCTGCAAATCAGAAGAGAATTTTCAGAACAGCCTTTCTGTAAATGCAATAGGGTCAGGCAATCTAACCTGTTTTAAGATAACACTCTCTGTGAAAAGGGATTATACAAGGGAATTGCTTGTATTACACTCAAAATCTCATTATGGGCTAAAGGGGACACACAATGTATACAGACTTAAGACTTTGCCCAGATAAAGTCTTTACAATCAAAATGTACTGAACAGGTATTATTAGTCCAGCTACAAGACTACAAACACAGTCTAAATTAATAAGGAAATAAATCATTAATAATACAGTTAAAACTGTGATACACAGTAACCATTTTTAGTCTCTGTCCATTTTCCTTGGAGGCGTGCTCACCCTTTCAGGTAGGTGTGTGGGTTGTCCAGGTCCTGAGCTCTACTCCAGCAGTATCTCCATGCCTGTGCTGGGGGTCCCTTCTTTGTACTGGGCTCTGCTTCTGGTTTTATTTATACATTTTCTTAACACTTTCTACTTCCTTCTCCTTGGTTGCTAGCTTACAGTTTGAAAGTAGGATGCTAGTTCTCCCAGACTCAGCATAAAGGGTTAGTACTTCTTATACAACAGCTACTGAAGTTGGTCAGGCCTTTAAGATACATACGGTAGTTACAGAATTACTTAAAAATGACCTAAGCAATAATGAGTTGGTCATTAGACAATTGTTATCATAGTTATAACAAGGTAAAACCCGTGCAGGTCATGACAGGGCAAGAGAAATCCTGAGACCCTATAGTACTGGGTCAATACAAATGTGGCCTTTTATTCTAATGGCAAAATCATATCCCTTGCAATAGTAAGGGACTAAATTCCCTGCAAGAAACAGATGGATCTATCTTCACCCTTACACATGCAGCCACATCCAGTTTACTAGCATAAATTAAAAATTTATGAGACACAGACTATTTATATGTGAGAAATAATATGCCAAATTGCTTGGATTTTCTAAGGTAAATTTCGGTATAAATATAATTTTTAGCCACTTCATTGTCCCATCACCATAATAACAACCCAAGCTTTAGTTTACTGGTTGTAGCAGGTAAGATTGTCCACTGTCATAAATAAAGAAAACCATCCAAAATATCCAAAAATGAAAACAAAATATAAAGTATCATAGACAAATAAAATTAAAAAGCACACTAAGCAAGCCAACACACGTTTTTGATCTCTTTGAAGGGGTGTGCTCTCTGCATACCATAAGAGTTTCCACACAGTCCAATTAAAGGTCCATCTAATGACATCTTCTCTCCAGCAGTAGCCAACACTTCCATGTCTTCTATAACCACCTCATTATTTCTTTCTCAGTCTGTATAGATTCGGTCTATATTTTACAAATACCACAGTGTTTTCCACCAGAAGAAAGCAGAGGACAATTCTGTACACTTCTCTAACAAAAGAACCAAAGCATTAGAAAATAAAATGGCTAATAGACCTTTGTGTAGATTTTCCCCCTAGCAAAGTGCCATCGTATGTGGTGTCTAATAGCATACTAGAAATCAGTGCTAAAGAAATACGAAAAACTAATTGTATTCCATTTTCAGGTAAAGCTACACCTCAGAATAACGCATGTGTCACAACCAACATCTGAGAAGCATTTCAGAGCAAGCTTCTAAGTCTGATCACTTTAAAATTGGATGATCAGTTTTAGTTGATTCTGCAGTTTGTTGTCCTTTGGGTAAGAAAATTTTCTCTCTATTTTTTTGGAAGTGATTGAATTAAAAAATATGAAGAAAAAGGTAGAAATATTGTATAAATAGGTGCTCATTTACAAATGGAATTTTTTGCAATCCTCATATCCATTTTTGAGACATTCTATGCCAACAGAATAAATATAAAATGGTTGTCTCAGATTCAGATGCTTCAGAATAATTTCAGCAAGAAATAATTAATAGTGGAAATATTTCTGCATATGTGTGTGGGATGTTTATTATTATTTTTGAATTTACAGGACATTATAATCAACAAATGTAAAATTTTCAAAATATATAATCAGCACTGGAATGAATAGTTCCAAGTGAGTTAGTCCTTGGAAACATATCGTACTGTAGTACTAGGTAAATGATCACTAAAGAATCCCAGAGACTGAATCAACATAACAAATTTGTTAAGTTTTTCAAATGCTGAAAAATGTTTTGATGAAGAATAATAAAAGCATCCTTATTTCTGTGATGAGAAAATAATATAAAACCTAGAAGATTTTTTCCATCATCTTCAAAGTATCAAAATATGATGAAGAATAAATGTGGTCTATTGAAAGACTTAAAAAGGAAAATCTGCCTGTCAATCTTATTCAATAAAAGCATACTGGAAAGGGGAGAATTTGAGGAATATTTATAACACAAGCTCTTCTAAGTCACTTTTAAGAAGCTAGTGGCTAAGTGAAAAGAGATATCTAAAGATTTTGAGATAGAAACATCTGAAAAGATAAATGAAAAATGTCATACCTGGAGAGAAGAGAGGAAAAGAGGAAAATAAGAGTTTACTGGACAGACATATAATTAATGAAGTCTTTTGAACTAATAACCACATTTTTTTAGGTTATCTAGCATTTTGGAAACTATTGGTTTATTAAACATCTCTTCTTTTTCTGATCCTCCTTTTTTCTGCCCTGAAGGATACCATAAATCTGGGTAGAAGTCCAGTAGCACCAAAGCTTTTGTTCTGTCTTGAAGTAATAGAGAAAGGGAACAATAAACAAGAATTAAGGATTGGTTACAAAATACTTCTGTAAGCATTGCTCAAGAAAACAAACAAACAAAAAAACCACCCAGAAAACCAAACCAAAACAAAAAAACCAAACCAAAATACAAACCATCCAAAAGACCCCAGAAGCTTCCAGGAATTGTTTCAAGGAGTTGTTCTCCTCCCAGTTTTCCAATTTACTTACAGTTATGATATTTTTCTTTTAAATAGTAGGGAACTGTGCCATGTAGAACTCTTGGGTGGAAGGGGAAATTTTGTGCCTTGGCAGAAAATCAGTCTGTTCAGAAAGATAAGCTATGAGGCTGCAGGTGAGGCTGCAAACAGAAGGGGAAAATCACAGGGAGGAACCAGTAGTCTGCAGCTCAAAGGGAGATTGTTGAACAGACGATCAAGGTGCAGAGAGGAAGGTGTCAGGAATGAAAAGATAACTATCCTTGGGAGCTGTCCTGGTTTCAGCTGGGATAGCATTAATTTTCTTCCTAGTAGCTGGCATAGTGCTGTGTTTTGGATTTAGTATGAGAAGAATGTTGATAACACACTGATGGTTTAGTTGTTGCTAAGTAGTACTTAACTCTAGTCAAGGACTTTTTTCAGCATCCCCTGCTCTTCTATGTGCACAAGAAGCTGGGAGGGGGCACAGCTGGGACAGCTGACCCCAACTGGCCAAAAGGCTATTCCAGACCTTATGAGGTCATGCTTAGTATATAAAGTGGGGGGAGTTGGCCAGGGGACAGTGATGACTGCTCGGGGACAGTCTGGGCATCTGTCAGCGGGTGGTGAGCAACTGCATTGTGCATCATGTGTTTTTCATATTCTATTATCATTATTAATATTATTATTTTCTGTTCTCCTGCTGTTCTATTAAACTGTCTTAATCTCAACCCATGGGTTTCACTTCTTTTTTCTGATTCTCTCCCCCACCCCACTGGGGGGCAGAGAGAGTGAGCGAGCGGATCTGTAGTGCTTAGTTGCTGGCTGTGGTTAAACCACAACAGGAGCAGAGGGGAATTGGCAGAATTTCATGCAAGGGAGAAAGCAAATGATGTCTGCCTTGAAAATACATAATGAGAACTGTGCATATTTCATTTGCAACCGACATAGTTCCTTTGAGATTCTTTATTTTAAAAGCTAAGGGATTCCAGTTTCTATTCTAATAAAACCTGGCTTTTCCAAATTTATAGCTTTCCTGGTCTTCTTCAGAAGCCCATTCTAAGGAGATAGGCTTGGCATATCTACCTGAAAGTTCTGGGCAACTTGGGGTCCCACCACTAGCAGGTGGATTGCTCGGATGAGTGTATATATCTAATTCAAATACAATTTACAGTATTCAGTGGAAGACTTGAAATGGAGTTTTACTCCTCTATGAATAAGTTTGATTATATTTCGGCTGCAAAATGCAGATTCTGGCATTGACATCTGCTAACTTTGGTACTATTCATTTCAGGGTAACAGCTACCAGTGGCAGCTAATTCCATTGGTCTATATAAAAATAATTATATCAAATGGTCACCATATATTCTAATAATGTCCCACTTCCAAGCTCTCCTGCATTGGGTGACAAAGAAAAACATCTCAGTGCCTGTCCAGCTCTGGTAAATGGCTGTGAGAGGGAAAACAACAGAATGGATGGTAACACAGCAGGGGCAAGGTGGACCATGCAGGTTAGCATGAATACAAGCACCAGAATACCATGGAGATACTAGTGTAAATTGTTTGGTGTGAATTACAAACCCATACTGCCATGGTATTGTTATGACACCCATCAGTAACATTGGAACATTGAAAAGATCTCCCAGGCTGCAGTGAGGAATTTGCATGTTTTCTTGGAATACATTCCCTGTAGGCATGCTTATTGTTTTGATTTCATGGAGTTTTCAGAGATTTATACTGACTAAAAGATGAATCAAATGCCTCTAAGTATATGTCAGTTTCTATTACATATTTTATGAGTCTTTATAGAGTGATAGGTATTGAATATTTCAACAAAAAGAAACAAAAATAATCATAGAATAGAAATAGAATCATTTAGGTTGGAAAGACCTTTAAGATCATCAAGTTCAGCCATTAATCCAACTAGCCAAGTCCACCACTAAACCATGTTCCTAAGCACCTCGTCTACCTGTCTTTTAAATACCTCCAGGAGTGGGGACTCGACCACTTCCCTGGGCAGCCCGTTCCAGTGCCTGACAACCCTTTCTGTGAAGAAATTTTTCCTAATATCTAATTGAAACCTCCCCTGGCACAACTTGAGGCCATTTCCTCTTGTCCTATCACTTGTTATTTGGGAGAATAGACCAACACCCGCCTCGCTACAACCTCTTTTCAGGTAGTTGTAGAGTGATAAGGTATCCCCTGAGCCTCCACTTCTGCAGACTAACCAACACCGGTTCCCTCAGCCACTTCTTATAAGACTTTTGCTCTAGACCCTTCACAATTCTGATCATTAGAATTTGAGGCACAAAGCTGTAACATGTGAAAAACTAATTAGTAATTAATTTTTAAATTAATTTTTTTAGAGGTCTTATTTTGTTCAAAAGGAGTGACTTGCTGCTATTAAAAGCCAAACAAGAAATTCCAAGTTAAAAATAAGTGTATTTTTCTAGGACTTTGAGTTTATAATCTGTTTAAATAGTATCTTATCGTATATTGATTAAACCCAAAGCTGGTGGTTAGAGGAGGAGTAAGCAGAGAGAAACTTGTTTACTTACTGTGGATAACTATGAAGAAAACCCTTTTTATTTTCTTGCAAGGTACAACTGACTTACAATAAGGAATGATAATAATAAGTTCATAAAATTGGAAACAAAATATGCATTCATTTTGATAACTGACAATAATTTTGAAAGTGTTAAAATCATTTAAAAACACTGTATTCGATTCCAAAAAGGAAAATTGTTCAGATCTCAGTTTTTTCCCTAGTTCATACATTTGGTTTATAGCTTAAAACATAGCTCTGGTCAGTGACAGACATGTTGTCACCTCTGAGAGTTAGGTAAGTCTCTGTGTGTTTGCTTCGTCCCATTCATACCTTGAGTAGAGGAAGTATCAGTTACTTCTAAAATGTAGCCAGTGAAACGTGTTTTCTGTTATAGAAGAAATGCTAGGATAGGACTGATAAAAGAGAGGAAAAAGGCAACCTGCTGAGTCCCTGGAATGTGAAAGCTCTGCAAGGTAAGAAGAAAAAGCTGTAGATTGAAGTACAACAGTAACTTACTGATGGTCAGATTTATACGTGATAGAGAGATGCAAACTAGAAGGAGCAAAGGAACCACACAGAGGTCCCTAGGCATATGTAATTTGCAGGGAGAAGCCCGATAATGGGAAACTGGGGGAACTTTGAAGTTTCACGCTTGCCGGATACCTTAAAAAGCACAAAGCTTAACAGCCACACTATGCTAATGCTAAGGGTACTAATATGTGTCTATATGTGTGATACCTTTGCTCCTAGTTTGCATCTTTTTATTACTTCATATTCAAACTATGCAGAACATTATATATGTATAAAAGATAATTTGTTTAAGAAAGGTCCATACATATAAGAAACCATATAAATTGATAAATAGTTTGAATACTTATGTACCTTACTTAACAGCTTCTTTTCTCTTCTGGTATCTGTCTTAACTAGAAGCAGACCATGCATTTGGGTCATCAGATCACTCATCCTGAATATAGATAAGGTTGCAGAAGATTTTTTTTATTCTAATGCACTATGTAGATAATTTTTTTTTTTTTACACTGGGATGGCAGCAGCAGTTCAACCTCTCCAGGGAAAAATCCAATTTCTTTTCCACTAGTGTCAGCCCCTTTAAAGCCTGTAGAAGAACTGTAAAAGTTTTCTTAGAGTATCACATAGTTGTCTGACTACTATTTTACAGACTAATGTGCTTTTCATTTTCCAAATTAAAAGTGGCAATAGTTGCTACTGACAAAAAAGAATCATTAGAGGCAAATATTAAATAGCTATTGCTAAGTCAAAAGATTGTAATATCTTTCAAATTCAAAAGTGGAAAGATATAAAAAAAGTAATTTGATGAAGTGATGAGCCTTTAGGTGGAGCAGTGCTTCAGACATTCAGCTGAAAACACATTTTGAGTTGGCTGAACTCTGCTGATATATCAGTTTGTGCATGTGAATTAGGTAGTACTTATAGCTGTCACTAAATTAGTTGTGTACTGAAAACACAAGAAAATTCTGGCTTTTCAGGAGTCAGCATGAAATATCTGTAAAGTGCAGTAAGAAACAGGAGCTGAATTTCATTCTCTGAGAAGTAAATACAAGTTTAATAAATTGCTTTTGGCAGCAAACAGCCCGCCCTGGTAGAAATCTTTCTGCTGATATCCATGAGAGTTCATTCAAGCAATAGAGTTGCCATATGGGGAAATTTGCACAAAATCTGACTAGTTTTACTAGTTTTACAGATAGCTACTAAGACTATTCAGTCTCCTGGGTTTTACTTTTGATTTTTAAATGGGGAAAGGCAAGATTCATGCCACATGATCAGCTCTAATGTGTTGTCCTGGTTTCAGCTGGGATAGAGTTAATTTCCTTCACAGAAGCTAGCATAGTGCTGTGCTTTGGATTCAGTGCTAGAAGAATGTTGATAACACGCTGATGTTTTTAGTTGTTGCCAAGTAGTGCTCAGACTGTTCAAGGACTTTTTGAGCTTCTCCTGCTCGGCCAGGGGCATAACAAGCTGGGAGTACAGCACAGCTAGGACCCAAACTGTCCAAAGAGCTATTCCATACCATATAACGTCATGCCCGGGGGGGGGGTTTGGTGGGTTGGTTGGTTGCAGGGAGAGTGATCGCTGCTCGGGTACTGATCGCTGCTCGGGACGGGCTGGGCATCGGTCGGCGGGTGGTGAGCAATTGCATTGTGCATCATTCGTTTTGTATATTCTGTATATTTTGTTACCATTCTCATTATTACTATTATTATTATTTTCTCTTATTAAACTGTCTTTATCTCAGCCCTCGGCTCTAACCTTTTTCCCCTTCCCGATTCTCTCCCCCATCCCACTGAGGGAGGGGGGGGAGTGAGCGAGCGGCTGCGTGGTGCTTAGTTGCCAGCCGGGTTAAACCACGACATGTGTCAAGTAACAGGGTCAAGTGACCTACCAGGGCTAGGGTCCATCAAGCAGCAGGAGACCAGAACAGGGCTGGAGACATGGATTCAACTGGGGTCTAAGGTCTCTCCAGGGGAAAGGGTCAGAGATGGGGCTGAGCCCAGACTCTCCTACAACATCACGGGGGCAGGGAGCGAGGGCCCAGGCTGAGCTGAAATGAAGATCCTCAGTTCATGTGCAGGGGTCAAGGGAGGCCTCAGGGGATGCTGGGCAGGGACAGTAAGGTCTGGTAGTGCCCTCACAGCCCTGAAAATCAACCTCAAAACAATGGGCTCATCTCTTCATTTATTTAAAATGCAGTCTGTGGGACTTCCTACCTACACTGCTCCAGGGTGGAGGAAGCTTGCCATTTCTATCCCCAAACTAGGTAGCATTTACTAAGAAGGCATTGTGCATATTGGTCAGCTACTGGCAGGGGTGGTGTGGAGCAATTGCAGTTACAATTAAGTTTCTCTGTTTCTCTTCCTTTCTCGGTTTTAACTGGACACTTGTTTTGAGTGTGAGAAGACCGGATAGTTTTGAAGAGAAATTTGTTTAGTTTTTGAGAGCTTGTAGATTGTGGCAGAAGTGTCTGTGAATATGTAAAGTAAATGAAGGATGAAGTGAGCATGAAGAACAACAGCCATCACTTTAAGACTATAGAGAATCTTGCAATGAACTTTTGCTTTATGAATTTAAACCTATTTGTCTAAGGAGAATACAGTAAATATAGCTACACAAGTAAATGTATTGACATGGAAGTATAATTCAAACTGTGCATAATCTACTGTTGAAGCAGATTAACCTAAATTGTAAATAAAGATGCTTGTCCTTGAGAAAGCATGTCCACATTGGGAATTGTATCACAAAGCTAATATCACTAATATCACTGACTGGATATTGCTGATGCCACTGTTTAGGCTATAACTCAAGTAACTACATTCATGAATATCCTCACATAGAAAAGCCCTTCATGTAGCACAGTTTAGGAAAGAAAATAAGCAGAAAAAAACCAAAAGTAAGCCAAAATACAGCAGAAAAAACCTTGCAGTTATATAGGATACTTGTTACATAGAGATCATCTATGTTCTGACCTGAGTTTGCTTTGCCAAGCAAACCAGAAAAAAAAACATCACAGCAGCTGGCAAAGCACTGAGAAACTGGTATGTTAGCTCAGACCAACATTGTTCTGTGACTTGGTCAGCTTGGACTATGGGCAGAATGAAATATAAGTCCATGTGGATATATACTCAGTTGCATAAGTATTATTGTTGGTAGCAGTGAACTCAAGAACACAGAAAGACAGAAAGCCCCACAAAAGTTTAGAGAACCTTGCACGGAAATGTCTCCCACACTCCTATTTTAAAGGCACAATTTTCTCCCTCACCTGTATTAGTCCCAGTATATCAAAGACAATGCAAAGGTGATAAATCCATAGTCTTCTTGCTAGCATATTACCTATTTTTTTTGAAATGTTTAGCATCTGTGTGGGGTTTATGTAATATTCAGTATTTACACTAAAGAATAAAATTACCACGGCTGTGGCATGTGGAGGAAGAAGACTTCTCTGTTTTCTCCTCTATTTCTCTATCCAGTATATTCTGAATCCCACAGGATTAATTTTGTGGGATTTCCCACTGCTGCTACACACACTATTGGAAAATGTATATACTCTCATACCTTCTGAATGGCATCTAGGTTGCAGGATGATGATCAAACAATTGAAATAATTATTAATGGGTTTTAAGAGAAAATTATGATAGTAAAATATCAATGGATATCTATAAAACAAAACCAAAACACAGGTGGCAGAAAAGGAGAAGAAACTTTGTTTTTCCAAAGTATATTATGTCACAAAAAATTAAAAAAAAAAACTGAGTTAGCTTCAAAGGCTGTACCATTTTATAAAATTGCAGACTTTGTGTTACAAATTAATCTTAATACATATACATGGCGGGAGTTGGGGGGAGGCTGAGAAGAGAGGGAGGGAAATGAATGAGCAAGCATATATAGAGAACTAAGCAAAGTTGTTTTCTTTTTTTCATTTGAGCTAAACTTTAGAGGACTTGTAGGGTAATATCAGTGTAAATTAGCAGTAATCGATGGAGTTACTTTGGCATAAAATTGCAGCAAAATCAAAATGGAGCTGAAGGTGTTTACGGACCATTAAATTTTAAGAAAACAAGCATCTCCTCTTTATGTGTGAAATGTTTACCTGAAAGCTGTCTGAAATTTTGCCAACTACATGATTCAACTTATTTAACATGCACTTTTTAAAAAGATACACCTACAGGATTCAAGCAGCTCTGACATCTTCCGCACAAGCGAACTTCACTGCCTCTGTGGGGGAGGCAGGCTGACATTGATACATCTCAGGAAGGACTGAACCTTTCAGAAGTGTCAGTGTTTCAGAGCCCCCACCTTCCTCACCACACACATGTGTACCAGACAGCAGCATTTTCTCTTCTGTGTGGTATTTTCAGACTGCAAAAAAATTTTTTGATATTACCAAAGTGACTTAGAGTAACACCCCAGATGGCTAGGGTCATTATATAAATAGAAAAACTGAGTGGGCCCTCTATGTGCATGAACTTAATGAAACCTCATGTTGCATTCACCTCCATTATTTTCACAACAAAAATAAATCAGGCCAAGTTTGTGGAAAAATTTTTGAGGCCTGCCAAGCTTCTACTGAAAGTTACTTCTTTATGCCTCTTAGGAACTGGTCTATGGTTTTTGTTCTTAAAGCAATGAGTGGAAAAGCATCAAGTTGGCAGCTTTTTTAGGCTAATTCTTAATCTTTCCTTTGAGATTCTGTTTGTCCACAGAAACTTATGGACTCCTCCCTTGCGGCCTTACATTTACCTGTAAGAACATATTTTACAGGCATTCTGCAACCTGGGTGGGAGGAGCACTTTTCCCTTCCTGCAGCCATTGCAAGTGGCAGACTAAAGAGTCTAGCATCAAAGCTATGAGATAGATGAAAAAGTCTTATTGTATAATAAGTAGAAAAGTATTACAGAGATGTAGAAGAAAATTTTAAATATTTAGTACTCTCAGTGATCATTCTCAGTGTAATTTTTGTATTACAAAGGCTCTTACATACTGTTTTTCAACACTGATCATAGCTATCATAAAATCACTCATACTAGCTAATTAGATAGAGTTCAATGTTTAGCTTAATGTCTAAATAGACATAGTAGGGGAGACAAAAATGTAGAGAAAAAAATACAGAAGTAAAAAAAATGACTGAATAAAGCAATAACTAAAAAATATACAGAATTACAGGTCTTAGAACTGCTGAGGTCTTACCACAATGTCCTGCCAACAACTCTTTCAATACAGCTTTAATATGATGTACAGTAATATCTTTGTACACTGACCCGTAATTACTTTTTTATTTACCTTATAATTCTCTGTAGAGAGAATTATCTAACTAACTCCAAGAGCACTGACAACCTTCTGAGTTTACAATATAAACTGAATCATTTTAAAGTTGACCCAAACACCTGCATTTCATAAAATCAGAGCAGAGTCAAAGCTGGGTACTTTTCTTCCATCAAGGAGAATTTTTATTTTTCTTTTTCTAAACTGTCAGTAGAAAACCAGGTGTGGTAAACAATGAAAAACTAGAAAACACTTCTGAGTTATATTTTATGCATGTGTTAGTAACAACAGTGTAGCCAATGGTGACTGAAAAGATGTGGTGCTTAAGGACATGGTTTAGTGATGGACTTGGCAGTGTTAGTTTTATGATTGAGCTCAATGATCATAAAGGTCTTTTCCAACCTAAATGATCCGATGATTCAATTAAAATATCCCTGTGTCTTCTAAAGGCTTACTGTTACAAAACAGGTCCAGCTAGCTTTTGAAAAAAAAAAAAAAAAAAAGTGTAAATAGTCCTGTGCTTCTAATAAAGTATCAACTATCAGTTGTAGAATCCAAATTCCTGAAGACCAGTTGACTCCCTTGCTGTTTGTGTTCCTGCATGCCATGCTCAGTGCAATATTAACCTATGACAATTTTTCGTGTTGCTATATTTGTTGAGCAATAAATGTCACAGCTAAGATGCTGTAGGCCCATCACTTAAACTAGAAACAAAGCCCAGCCATCACAAGCTTTTGAAGATAACTCCATTTAGTCAGCAACTTTTTGCATCTGTTTTGATTTGTTTGTTAAGAGAGAACCAGCCTCATACATACTGAGCTAAGAATGTTTTTGTTCTGGAAGCCATCCCAGTACTTACTGCAATACATCACACAGCTGGATATAGATTTTTATACCTACTGTCAGTTTAGATGACAATTGAGTAATTCTTTGATTTCCTGTTTCCCTATTGCTTTCTGGGTTATTGAGTTTTTAATGATTGATAGTTCTATTGCAGAATTTGTGTGGGTCTTTCCTCACACTTCTTTTTTTTATGTTTTCTGGGTGCACATTATTTCCATCATCTTAAAGGACATTTTTTTTTTTAATTACTGCTAAACTAATTCCCCTTATAATCTGATATAACAAAATTAAATGGCTAGGAATATTAATTTTGACAAGTAATGTTTTTTCCATCATGTTAAATATAATATAAAACCTTAAATGTATGTTTAGATATTGTGTAAAATCCTTACATTGTTTTAGACATTGTGTAAAATCCTTAGACTGCTATTGTAGGGGTGAATATATCTTGAATTGTGAATGCTAACAGGTGGCAGATAATTGTGTGTGTGTGTTTGTGTGTGCGGTGTGGAGGAGGGCAGGTGTCCAAACCTGAGAATATGAACTCTCAAGCAGAAGCCTGCTGCTTGCTAACTGCAACCAGTATGGGTTTGTTGTAAATTTTGACAGTGAGTAGTTTAAACAAAAGCAGTACATCCTAAATCCTCCACTTAATAAACAGACATGAGACAGAAACACCAAATAGGCATTGAACTTCTGCACCTAGACCTTTGGGTGGAAAACTGAGGGCCTGAAAAGAAAAGGATTCTGAAAAGTAGAACTGCTACTGAAAAGAAGAAGATACAGATTCTGGCTGGATGGAAGATCCTGAAAGAGGAAGAAGGTCTCAGATGTGAGAGCTGTGTGGAGATGAATGCTGGGAGATACAAACTCCAGTTTCCAGATCCATTACACGCTGATTTCTCTATCTGTCCTGAAATTCATGAGTTTCCACCTGAAAAAAAAGTCATATTGAAGAGTATCACACTGATATGTTCTTGAAGCACTCCTTTTAAAACAAACCCTAAAGATAAGGACTCACTGCCTTCCATTTCTACCACTGTTAGAAAATAAATTTGGGTCTGTAAGAAATGAAGCATAATTGTTATGTGATTGCTAGTCATTATCCTGCAGGATATGATACAGTGGTTTCAGCACAATTAATAGACTGAGCTGTTTCATAAATTTTACAGTTGACAATGTTGCTTCATTGACTAACATAGTATTTGTTTTATTAGTGCTCTTCTAAGTCATAAAAAGTGCACCAAAAAAAATTTAACAATAAGAATAAATGTCTGAAAATCTTTGAAAGAGCATCCTTTGTTACTACAGAATCATAGCAATCATAGAACGGTTTGGGTTCGAAGGGACTTTTAAAGGTCATCTAGACCAACCTCCCTGCCATCGGCAGGGACAACTTTCACTGGATCAGGTTGCTCAAAGCCCCTTCCACCTTACCTTAAACACATCCAGTGATGGGGCATCCATAACTTCTCTGGGCAATCTGCTCCAGTGTCTCACCCTCATCATAAAAAAAATTTCTTCCTTATGTCCAATCCTACTGTCTTTCATTTTAAAATTGTTGTCCCTTGCCCTGTCATTGCAGGCTCTGGTAAAAGGCTTTCCCCATCTTTCATATAAGCCCCCTTTATATATTGAAAGTTCATGATAAGGTCTCCCCAGAGCCTTCTCTTCCTTCTCTAGCCTCTCCAGCTAGAACATCCCCAACTCTCTCAGCCTGTCCTCATAGGAGAGGAGCTCCAGCCCCCTGATGATCATCACGGCTCTCCTTTAGACTTGCTCAAGCAGGTCCATATCTCTCTTATGCTGAGCGCTCCAGATCTGAACACAATACTCCGGGTGGGGTCTCACGAGATCAGAGGAGATGGCAAGAGTCACCTCTCTCAACTTGCTGGCCATGCTTCTTTTGATTCAGTCCAGGATATGGTTGGCTTTCTGGGCTGCAAGCACACACTATTGGCTCATGTCCAATTTTTCATTCACCAGTATCCCCAAGTCCTTCTCAGCAGGACTGTTCTCAAGCCTTTCATTCCCCAGCCTGTATTGATACTGGAGGTTATGTCAACCCAGGTACAGGACCTTGCACTTGACCTTGTTGAACTTAATTAGATTCACATGGCCCCACTCCTCAAGCCTGTCAAGGTTCCTTCTGTATGGCATCACCTCCCACTACTGTATCAGCTGCACCACTGTATTGGGTTTGCGTGGCAAGGTTTTTGTAGCAGGGGGAGCTTCAGGGGTGGCTCCTGTAAGAACCTGCTAGAAGCTTTCCCTGTGTCTGATAGAGCCAATGCCAGTCAGCTCCAAGGTGGAACCGCTGCTGGCCAAAGCCAAGCCAATCAGTGATGGTAGTAACACCTCTAGGATAATGTATTTAAGAAGGGAACCCTGCAGTGAACAGTAGCTGGAGAGAGAGAAGTGAGAGGATGTAAGAGAAGACAGCCCTGCAGACACCAATGTCAGAGAAGAAGGAGGGAGGAGAGCTCCAGGTGCCAGAACAGAGATTCCCCTGCAGCCCATGGTGAAGACCATGGTGAGGCAGGCTGTCCCCCTGCAGCCCATGGAGGTCCACGGTGTCCACCTGCAGCCCATGGAGGACCCAAGGCTGGAGCAGGGGGATGCCTGAAGGATGCTGTGACCCTGTGGGAAGCCTGTGCTGTAGTAAGTTTGCTGGCAGGGCTTGTGACCCCTCAGGGCACCCACAGTGGAGCAGTCTGTTTGGGAAGGACTGCACCCCATGGAAAGGATAGACCCGTGCTGGAGCAGTTTGTGAAGACCTGTAGCCTGTGGGAAGGACTCATGCTGGAGAAATTAATGGAGGACTGTCTCCTGTGAGAGGGACCCTATGCTGGAGCAGGGGAAGAGTGTGAGGAGTCCTCCCCCTGAGGAGAAAGGAGCAGCAGAGACAGCGTGTGATGAACTGACCCCAACCCCCATTCCCTGTTCCCCTGCACTGCTTGGGAGGAGGGGGTAGAGAAAATTGGGAGTGAATTTAAGCCTGGGAAGAAGGGAGAAGTGGGGGGAAGGTGTTATAAGATTCAGGGGATTTTTATCCTCTCCTACTCTGATTTAATTGGTAATAAATTAAAGTAATTTCCCCAAGTGGAGTCTGTTTTGCCCATGATGGTAACTGGTGAATGATCTCTCCCTGTCCTTATCTCAACCCACTGCCTGTGCATTTACTTCTTACACTTTTGTTTGACCAGGAGGTCCTTACTGAGCCATACCGATCTCCTGATTTCATGCCTGATTTCTTACACATGGGAATCAATAGATCTTACACTCCAAGAATAATGTCCTTAAAGAGCTGCCAGCTCCTCAATTCTTCACACTCCTACAAAAAAGAAAACCATTTCCTCTACTGTCCCATGTCAGATCTTTGGCAAGGGCTTGGCTAACCAAAACTGTCCTATATCCACTTGGATAGTAGACTCAAGGGGACTATCCAGGAGCTTCATGATTCTGCCTCAAACAAGGTGAGCAAGAAGCTAGGTAAAATTACTGCGATCTAAAAATCTCCAGAAACTTCAATAGACCCATTTCGCAGAAGATATTTTAGGTAACACAATTCCTGGATTTATTTTATCATGTTTTCCAGAAGCCACAGTAAACTGGACATTTTTGAAAAGGAAGGATGCCACCAAAAATAAAAGTCAGTGTCAGTCAGGTGGTCTTTTGCATTCTGTGACAGATACTATCCCTTTCTAATCTTTTTTTTCAGATAAAAAAAGTGCAAGTGAGATTCATCTAGGCAGGAGAGTTCCTTACAAAGAAGAAAGAAAGTGCATGCCAAATTTTATAATTTAAGCATTCCTGATGGGAATAGCTCTTAAAGAAATGAGAATATTTTACTTGTAAATAAGAATGAGTTTTGGGCTGCAATTTTTACATTTTCCAAAATTCTTTTTACCCATAGTAGTTAAACATTTAATAACAGAGGAAATGCTGTTTTAAAGATGTTTCATTTCTTTTCTCTGTGCACTTGAATATAATAATTTTAATTGTATCACTTGCTAGAATATGACTTAAAGTTTTTTTGAGATCTTTCCAATGACCTCAGATGAAGCCTCTAGTCTATTCATTTTATGCTCACTGAAAAGGTCCTGTAAATATCAGTTGTTAAGTAGGAGATCCTTTATAACATATTTAAAGATTTAAAATGCCAATAGGGCACACTACTTAAAAGGTGGTCTATCAGAAACAGGATTATAAAGAAAATAGGCCATTAAAATATTCAGGTTGACAATATTCCTTTAATCTTATAACTTTTGCCTTGAGATAACTCATTCAATTGAGTCTTTTAGACACTGTGTATAAATACTTGCTTTTGATATACAAAAGGACTTTCTTTTGTGTTCCCTGAGGCTTTAGAAAAACAAGTAGCTGAGTTGCATTTAAATAGATGAATCCTGGGGTTTTTCCCAGACTTCTTTCACTAGTTCTAAAATTATTTTTCTGGCTTCATAGCTTTCTAGTTAGCACTAAAATTTATAAAATATGATTAGCAACTCTGATCAAAATAAGGAGCTATATTAAAGTAGATTAGGCAATATAATTTGTCCACCATATCTTGTGAGTTATTTCTTTCCCCAAACTTGGCTTTTAAGTCAGAGACTGAGCCTAAAAAGCTCTGAGTGCTTTGTAGCATTGCACCCTTCAAGGCTGAATTCTTGTTGTTCACTTATAAGCGTATTTAGAGATATAAATTCCCTAGTGACTTTCTGTCTTGTTGATGCTTCTCAGTCTGCAATCTGGTTGCAATTACACAGTGGAGAAATTCTTGTATAAGGGAACTCTGACAAATGTATGTTTTAACAGACACATTTGCATAATCTTGGGACAGATTGGGTGTTTGCAGCTACTTAACACTAGGATATGCCATTTTATTCAGTCACAGGGTCTGAACAACTGCCTCTGAAAACCAAAATAACCTACTAATATTAACAGAAATAATACATAAGGCCCTAAACTGCTTTGTCTTGAGATACATCCAATCTCACCAGCTCCTCTGCTTGGAAGTTAATAATAATGACAGCATAGTAATAACTTTTCTTAGGAAATGCTAAATCTAGAGGAAAAAAGGCTATCTGAAAGTATAATGCATATGATGTTTTCTATTATGAATACTTACATTTATGCCAATGTTTGTGTATTTCACATTAATCCCCTCATGTCTGTGATTCTCAAAGTATCTGAGGCCATAATTTTCAAATGTAAATATACTAATTGTAAAAGTATCAAAAGCAGATTCTTAAAAGACGAAGTGTAGTTACATCTGTGCTTTAATTCCCTTTTGTTCATGCTAGAACTTCAGATGAGAAGTTATTCAGGAGTAAGTACTATACTTGGAATTCATGTCTGAATTTTTTTTTCTTTTTAAGTTTGCACATCTCTCCTTCTTGTTTAGAACACAAAACACTAAGGAATAAACTTTTAATGTTTTTTATTTTATCTCCATTGGCTGTTGTGTGATGGTTAAGAATTCTACATACAGTATAACTTTTTTGTAAAACTTGCTTCCCAAAACCTAAACTACTTTTGCAAGAGTTTGGAGATAAAATTCAACCTCACCACCAATCACCTTGCAGGGCGTAGTTGCTATAGTCATTCAAGGATATTTTAGCTGGCTACTAGGTCTGGTAAAACTTCCTTAAATGTCGCAGCATAGGGGTGTACAGAAAACTGCATATAGTAGCTGTCAGCTGTCTCGTTCATGTCAGGTAGAACAGAAGTACCAGTTGAAAACAAGCTTTTCTCAACATAGTATCTTAACATGTTGGAGAGAATGCTCTTTCAACAGAAGAAATGTAAGAAGCCTTTGGACTGCCTGCAAAGTCTTTCTAACATGTTTGCTTTCTCTTAGGCTGCTTGCAAGCTAAAACTTAAGAGGCTGATGTAAAAGTCCTGATCAAAGATCCTTGTCTTCCCTGGAGATGTGGGATTTCACATAACTCAGTGGTGGGAGTTTGTATTTTCTCTTTTGGCATTTGAAGGCCTATTCCCTCCAGATGATCCATAATTCTGTCTTGCGTAGTCAGCACCAAAGCTATGGTATGTCCCCTTATTAGTATGTCATCGATATACTGATAGACTTTGACCTCTTTTTCTGATGGGATTATTGCCAATTCCTGAGCTAGGGCATGGTGCGCCATGAAAGGTGAGTGTTTATATCCCTGAGGTAAACAGGTAAAAGTATACTGTTGTCCTTCCCAGGTAAAAGCAAATTGATCTCGATCACACTCCTGGAGTGGAACCATAAAAACCATGTCTTTTACATCAATGGTTGCTAAGATAGGGTGGGCCTGTTCTTGAATGGTTGCAATTAATTCAGCTATGTTTGGTACAGCCGCAGTTAGGGGACCAGTATTTGCATTCAGACGCTGATAGTCAATGGTCAGTCGCCATCTGCCATTAGGTTTGCGTACCAGCCACACTGGTGAATTGTATGGGGAGTGGGTAAACACTAAAATTCCCTGTTGTCTGAGGTCCTCAATTACTGGGGCTATCCCTTCTCTGGCCCCTAATGGCAATGGGTAGGGTTTTACATTGGTAATCTTGGAGGGGGGAAGGGCAGGTGCTGTTCGCAATAAGTGCACCTCCGCCCAAGATGTTTCAACTAATTGCCTGACCTGGAGGATGCCAAAAGACCACAAGTTCCCTTAAGTGTCACGCCACTGCCTTCCCTTCAACACATCTATACCTAAAAGGTTCATCTGAAAAGGTCCTATGGCCACCATGGTATTGACGGGGGTTTCCTCTCCTGGTAACCATAGTGTCACTGAAGTCATAGGCCTCGACTGTGTTTTTCCCAGAGCATTTAAGACAATAAGGTTTCTAGATGGGATCGAGATCCCACACTGTTCTGCTTCAGTCCGCATCAATGCAGTGATTTGTGCCCCAGTATCAATCAGAAAAATTACTGGTCTTTTCCTTGGTCCTACAGCAACTGTGATTAATAAATCCCCCCTTACATTCAAGGTGAGTTGTCTCAATAACATCCATCCTCTGTTCCCCCCCACGCCTTCAGGGAACGGAGGTTCTAGTGTCCCGCCTTTTCTCTGGTCGGTCCCTCCTCGATGCCTGTCAGGGGTGGAGCATCGGGAACTGGTCCAAGAGTGGCTTTCCTCTCTGGCCATTTCTGTACAAGCTTTTCTAATTTTTGGGTCCAGAGTCCATCCATCAGTTCTTGGGGAATGCCCTTCTGAAGCCCTAGATGCCATAACCCCTGTCGACTTAGGGCTCTCTCTCTCCCCATATAATTGCCATGGAGTGGCTTCAAATCTTGGCCCTTCTCAATTGACAGCTGCAGATTGTTATCTTGCTCTGCAGACTGTACAACGCTAGTTTCATTTCTTTGGAATAATACACCAACAGGGCCATATTTCCTCCCAAAATGAATTAATTCCTGTGCTACCTCCCCCTACGTCCACACTTTTCTTCCAGACCGACAATGGTCAGGGGTTATTATCCCTTCTAGAGTGGCTGTAGTTCCTTCTCCTTCGGGACTATTTTGAATTTTCCCCTGTAATTGGATCCCAATGGGTTTCAGGGAATCAGGGAGTCCCCGGATCAGTGGAGTCATCCTCTCTGGGTCCACAGGCATCATCATTGAGGAACTCTGGTTAAACTTGAGCTCCTGATCATACATCATTTGGAGACAGGCAGCTTTCTGCACACTTTCCACTAACTGATCCACCGTACCTATTATGGCAAGGGGATCTCTCCTCTCCAAAGGGTTCTGTCCCCCTGCCCAATATGCAGCCCTCCGGGTTAATGGCCATGGGGCTCGGTGATTACCTGTAGCTAGGAACACACCCGGACCCCAATATCCTTCTGCTTCTTTCTCTGACAACAAAACTCCATCTCCCCCTGACAGGGACACTCTCCACACATACTCTGTCTCCGATTCCCTCGGAGTTCTCGCAAAGCCTTTTTTCAACTTTGCTAGTTCAGTTGCTGTAAACAGGACTTCTTTGGTGAGAATTTGAGGATGGTCATCATTTTTGTCCTCATACAAATACTCTGTTTTAACCAGTGGCTACACATGGGGGAGGTTTTCTATGGTCTCCCTTGCCTTCAGTAAGTCTCGCTAAGGGTAAACTTGCCATATCCCTTTCTCTGAAAGCTTCACATCTACTTCCACCATTGTATCCGCTTCCCTCAAGAGCTGATTCCTCAGCTCTTCCTTCAATATGGAATTTTGATTTCTCTCCTCCTCCAACAATTGCTTAGTTTCCTTCAATTGTTCCTGCAGTGACCTTATGACCATCTGCAGTGAGTCTATTATGGTATTGGCTTGACAAAGCCTCTGTTTCTTATCTTCCACCACTGCTGCCAGACTCGCTCCCACTACTGCACAAATTATAGCTTTTCCTTTCCCCTGTCTAACCTTAGCTTCTTTCTGCAGCACCCTTATCCTGTCTACTACACTCTGCGGTTGAAACCAATGATTTTTTGCGCAATCTTGTCCCTGGAGTGAGGGACGAGATTGGTGTGCCTCCAGAAGATCATATAGTTTATTTATCCCATCCACTGGATTCGAAGATACATAATTGTGGGCATCCACTGCCTTCAGAGCATCCATTATGCTTAATACAAAAAGGCTATACCGTCCTTGAGGGGGCCACACCTTAGTATTCCAGTATTCTCCTATTCACCCTCAGGAGATCACACTTTAATTGTACTTAACACAAAGGGGCTATATAGTCCTGAGGGGTCCACACCTTAGTATTCTAATATTCCCCTATTCACCCTCAGGAGCTCACACATTAATTGTGCATTTTCTGTTCTCCAAGAATCCTGTCCATGATGCCAATTTAAAAATGTCACGATCTACTGTTGGGTTGAACAATTTGGCAGAGGTTAAACCCCCTTGCTTTCCAACCAACCTCAGATAATTCTGGGAGGTTGAGGGAGGCTGGGCTTAAATTCTGATTAACTCCAATGTTTTATCGTGACTGGGTTCCTTTCACATTCTTGGGAACAGAATTAAGACTGAAAATGGAGTCAAGTGCCAAGTCACTTTATTTGGCCAAGAACAAATGCATGAGAGAAAAGCAGAGAAAGAGAGGAAAAATGAGAAAGGGAAAGAGAGGGGGAGAAACAAACGGCACGGGAGCGTTGCTATAGCTACCACCACGGGTCTATGTGCTGTCCGTGTGGCCTGAGTGGTCTGCGCGGCTGGTGCAGCCTGAGCGGTCCATGCGCTGGTGAGGCCTGAGTGGTCTGATGCACCTGATGTATCTTCAAATCCAGTGGAGGGAAGAAGTTCCCAGACGCTCCTCTTGGTCCCCACTGGTTTCCCCTTTTTACAGGGTTGTCCTCTTGCATAGTCAATAACTGTTTTGCATACCCAGGCCTCCCCCTTGGCAGTGGGGTGCATGCCCCGTACCGTCATTAGATGGTGCTCAAAAATCCCAGAGGGTCCAAGCCCCCCCCCCATTGTCATTTGGCTCTGGGCCTGTGCACAGATATGTCTGCCTTGGTGATTAAACTGTCCCGCTCAGTTGTCGTGGTGATTAGGCTTCGGTAGTTAAACTTGCCTGCCACCAATGTTGAGGCAAGTTTTTAGTCCCTTACAGCCTCTCATGACCGGAGTGCTGCAATGGATGTCTATAACCTCTTCAGAAGGGACAGGCAAGGAAGGAGAGGTAGTGGTGTGTCTCTGTATGCTAGGGAGTGTTTTGATTGTACAGAGCTTGACGCTTGTGGTGAGGCAGAATGCTTATGGGTTAGGAAGAGGGGGGAAGCCAACAGAAAAGATATCCTGTTGGGAGTCTGTTATAGACCACCCAACCAGGATGAGTAGGTCAATGAAGTATTCTATAAGCAGCTTGCAGAATTCTCTCAGTCATGAGCTCTTGTTCTCATGGGGGACTTCAACTTCCCAGACATCTGCTGGAAATACAACACAGCAGAAAGGAAACAGTCCAGAAGGTTCCTGCAGTGTGTGGAAGATAACTTCCTGACACAGCTGGTAAGCGAGCCTACCAGGGGAGGTGCCCTGCTTGACCTCCTGTTCACTAACAGAGAAGGATTGGTGGGAGAGGTGGTGGTCGGAGGTTGTCTTGGCCTTAGTGATCATGAAATGGTAGAGTTTTCGATCTTTGGTGAGGTAAGGCAGGGGGTCAGCAAAACCACCACCATGGATTTCCAGAGGGTGAAATACAGCTTGTTCAGAACACTAGTTGGGAGAGTCCCCTGGGAGACAGTCCTGAAGGGCAAAAGGGGTCCAGGAAGGCTGGACATTCTTCAAGGAAGAAGTCTTAAAGGCACAGGACCAGGCTGTCCCCATGCACCATAAGACGAATCAGGAGAGAAGATGACTGGCCTGGCTGAATGGGGATCTTTTACTGAGACTCAGGAAAAGAAGGAGAGCTTACCAGCTCTGGAAGAGGGGGAAGGCAACCCAAGAAGAGTACAGGGATCTTGTCAGGTCATACAGAGAGGAAGTTAGAAAGGCCAAAGTCCAACTGCAATTTAACCTGGCCACTGTTGTAAGGGATAATAAAAAAAGTTTTTATAAATACGTTAACAACAAAAAGAGAGATGGGGAGAACCTCCATCCTCTAGTGGATGCCAGGGGGAACATTGCCTCTAAGGATGAGGAAAAGGCTGAGATACTCAACGCCTTCTTTGCCTCAGACTTTAATGGCCCGATGAGTTATACGAAGGGTACTCAGCCCCCTGAGCTGGAAGATGGGGACAGTGAGTGGAATAAACCCCACATAATCCAGGAGGAAGCTGTTTTTAACCTGCTATGGCACCTAGACATCCCCAAGTCTATGGGGCCATATGGGATCCACCCAAGAGTGCTGAAGGAGCTGGCAGAGGACCTTGCCAAGCCACTCTCCATCATTTATCAGCAGTCCTGGATAACAGGGGAGGTGCCAGATGACTGGAGGTTGGCAAATGTGATGACTATCTTCAAGAAGGGCCAGAAGGAGGATCCGGGGAACTACGGACCTGTCAGCCTGACCTTGGTACTGGGGAAGATTATGGAGCGGTTCCTCTTGAGTGTGCTCACCAGGCATAGGGAGGACAATCAGTGGATCAGGCCCAGCCAGCATGGGGTCATGAAAGGCAGGTCTTGCCTAACCAACCTGATTTCCTTCTATGACCAGGTGACCCGCCTGGTAGATGAGGGAAAGGCTGTGGATGTTGTCTACCTGGACTTCAGCAAAGTCTTTCACACAGTTTCCCACAGCATTCTCCTAGAGAAGCTGGCGGTTCATGGCCTAGATGGGCGTACTCTTTGCTGTGTAAAAAACTGACTGAATGGCCGAGCCCAGAGAGTTGTGGTGAATGGAGTTAAATCCAGTTGGCAGCCAGTCACAAGCGGTGTTCCCCAGGGCTCAGTTCTAGGGCTGGTCTTGTTTAATACCTTTATCAACAACCTGGACAAGGGGATTGAGTGTGCCCTCAGTAAGTTTGCAGATGACACCAAACTGTGTGGGAGTGTTGATCTGCTGGAGGGGAGGAGGGCTCTGCAGAGGGACCTGGACAGGCTGGATCGATGGGCCGAGGCCAACTGTATGAGGTTCAATAAGGCCAAGTGCCGGGTCCTGCACTTTGGTCACAACAACCCCATGCAATGCTACAGGCTTGGTGAAAAGTGGCTGGAAAGCTGCCTGGCGGAAAAAGACCTGGGGGTACTGGTTGACAGCCACATGAATATGAGCCAGCAGTGTGCCCAGGTGGCCAAGAAGGCCAACAGCATCCTGGCTTGTATCAGGAATAGTGTGACCAGCAGGAGTAGGGAAGTGATTGTGCCCCTGTACTTGGTGCTGGTGAGGCCACAGCTCAAATACTGTGTTCAGTTTTGGGCCCCTCACTACAAGAAAGACGTTGCGTTGCTGGAATATGTCCAGAGGAGAGCCACAAAGCTGGTGAGGGGTCTGGAGAACAAGTCATACGAGGAACGGCTGAGGGAACTGGGGTTGTTTAGTCTGGAGAAGAGGAGGCTGAGGGGAGACCTGTTCGCCCTCTACAACTGTCTGAAAGGAGGCTGTAGTGAGGTGGGGGTCGGCCTCTTCTCCCTGGTAACAGACAATAGGATGAGGGGAAATGGTCTGAAGTTGCGCCAGGGCAGGTTTAGGTTAAACATTAGGAAAAATTTTTTCAATGAAAGGGTTATCAGGTGCTGGAATGGGCTGCCCAGGGACGTGGTCAAGTCCCCATCCCTGGAGGTATTTAAAAGATGGGTAGACAAGCTGCTTAGGGACATGATTCAGTTGTAGGATGGCAGTGTTAGGCTAATGGTTGGACTTGATGATCTTAAAGGTCTTTTCCAACCTAAACGATTCTATGATTCTATGATTCTATGATAATGATTACACAGTGAAAAATTTTCTTACCTCCTCTAGAGTAAAGGTACTAGAATTAAGGTAATAAGAAGAATTAATATATTAAAGGCTGAAATTGTTTGAAAACTATGTTATCAAACAACTTTTCTCAGATTTGAGAGGTTTGTGCTTTGTGACATTAAGGATCCTAAAATATACTGAAATAAAACTCTCAGAATTAAGTTTTTAAGAACTTACGCTAAAAGTATATTCCTTACTCATTCCCTTGCCCTTTATCTACAACTGTGTTGACACTTTTGTACAGTTAAGATTAAAATACAAGAAACAAAACCTAACAATATAAAAGAATCGATAAATACAATAGATGCACTCTCAGAAAAATACTGCTTCCAATATTGAAAAGAATGCACTTTGTACTTGTAAGAACTGTAATTAGCTAGAATTGTTCTCTACAAGTATAAATCCCTATTCAACATTGCTTAATGAGAATTTCCCAGTCCATAAACTGAGATTTGCTACTCCTTGAGGAGTTCAGAATGCTAATTTGATAATAGATCACTATTCAGTTTGGGGATGTTCTTTAAAATGCACACTCCCAAACTGAGCCATGGTGTACAACTAGTGTATCTTCCTAGGAATAAAAACTCCTGACAATCTCCTCAGAAAGATTCTGAGACTGTTCCCCAAGCAGACTGATGCTTTCTCTGCAACTTGTTGACTTCAGTGAGACTCTTTGGTAAGTTGACCGCTACATAACAGAAGTAGTCCCTTACAGTTTGGCCCAGTATTACTAACATTTAATGAACAACACTTAAATGTATGTAATTTCAATGCTTTCAGTAATGCATGTGCTTACTTCCCATTGAAGGATGTGTAAAGTGCTTTGCTTAATGAGAATTTATAATAACCCTTTTGGCCTATTGGTTTATGTCTTAGTTTTCCACAGAATATTCCTTATCACCAAAGTTGTTTCATTCTAGAATTGGTATTACAAATCCACATGAGGAATGACTAGTCATTTATGAAAAATAGGTGCTGCATATTAACATCTATTGTTTCAAACAAAATTAGAGCGAGTTCTGAAGCCAATGGATATCTTTGTATAGCATCTGCACATTTTTGTTTGAGATCTGACAGCTAACTAGCTACCTAATAGAACCCAATACTATTCTGTAGTCAGTAACTGTTGAAAAAGAGCCATTATGTTCTATCATGTGAGAAATTTGTGTACTTAAGGACAGTTTCCAAGGCAGCTTTCACACAAAAGTCATTAGCCAGCAAGTCCCCAACCACGGATTTCCATGATAGAATGTAACAGTTCTGAAGAAGCTGTTATGGTCTATTGGGCCAATAATTTGCATTTTAAGTAGGGCCTAAATATGTATTTCTCTGGCAGATTGGAGCCGTTATGGCTTACTGGGTCAATAATGTATTTTCTAAATACTCCCTAAATAAGCATTTACATAATTTGTATATTTAAAAGTCTGTAATTGAGTATCTACACAACAGACCATAATGACTCCTTTAGAATTAGTATGATCTATTTTTGTGTTGCTTTAAAAAAAGGTAAAAAAAGAGTAAAATATAATATAAATGAATGCTACAGATATTAAAATGCTGAAAATCTGAATTCAATACTTATGTTTTTCAAGTTCTTTTTTTGCTATGTTCTCTTTGATTTACTTCACTGTAATAGCACAGTATGTTAATTAACTCTCATTCTCTGTTTTTTATTGGATGGAGAACGTATTGTTTAGGAGGTCAAAGGCCAAAGGAACATTTGAAGAAAATACTTTTGTCTAACCAACCCATTTCAGTTATTATTATGGTTAACATTCAGATTCATTATTAAATATTTAATCAAAAATACTCTTTGAAATAGTTCCAGGAGTAACTAACAGGACAGTTATGACTGAATAGATATCATCTACCTTTTACTTTCCTGAGAATTTGGCTTCTAATCCATGTTATTACCTAAATTACCTCTACAGTCAGAGGAGTGAGTACAGGCATCCTAGAAGGTAGTTCACACTACCTGTTTTGCTCTTCCCCTTTAAAAATAATTAATCATTCTCAGGACATATATATAGCTTGCTCTCTTCTTTATTGTAGAAGGAACCCAGTTGGTACCTTAGGATAGAGAACTACTCTTTAGCTGGCTACAGTTAGATGAGATTAATCCTTTCCTTACAGAAATCCATTAGGCAAATCTATGTCCTAGCCTTTTATGCTTTAGCTCAAGAAGCAAACATTTAGCCAACTGGCACAGGGAATTTCAGGATTTCTTCTGCTGCTTGCAAAATCCTTATGGCCATGTTGCAAGTACCATGAAAACTCTGACATACTACTTTCTTTCTATAGATTAATCAAAATCCTTATATGTAATGTTATTTACCATATTTTCTGCAACATCTTTAAAGTATTTTTACTGCTTAGCTTGGTTGCATACAGGAAAAAAAGTATATATATAACATTAAATTCCATTCAAAGACTGAAACTGTCTCAAAAGTAATTGTTATTTCAAATTGTCACATTCTCTCTTCAAGCATTTGTAAACAGTTCAGTAAGAACACTTAAGACGTGAGCTGTTGCAGGTTAGTGACAAGTGTCATGTGGGCTTTTTGGATTTAATACATTCTGCAACAAAAAGAGTTTCAATTCAAATTCAACTGAAGTATAAAATTCAAAATGAACAGTCATTGTAAGTCAGCTAAGCAGTTCAGCATGAGATTTTTAGCTGATGTATGAGCAATGCAGCTTCAAAATAAGTATTCATGGTATTATTAATGCCCATGAAATACAAACTCATTCTCCAAGAAGAAGGTCAGCACAGGCTCTAATTAAGCCTTCAATATGAGATCAAGCAAATCTTAAATAAGTTATAAATTTTGGTTTGGGTTTCTGTACAGAAGAGAACTTCAGCTTCAAAACCGTGTGGAAAATGAACCAATAAAGGAATGTGATTGAATCTAGGTCATTTAAAATTACCAGTGAATATTTGTGTAATAGGCTTTTTTCAATGTTTTATCCAGAGTCACTTTCTCCATATCACTGAAACACACTGGGACAAACTCTTCCTGTCTCTGATTCCTGTGTTTTAGTGTGTAAAAAGGATGAATGCATTTTAGTAATTTCTACAGTGCAGAATGGAAAAGTAATTACAGGTTCATATTCCCATATTTGTTGTCCATTTTATGCATGAAAATCATTGCATCATTAAACTACTGTCAATTAACAATCGCAATTATGAATGTGAAAATGAAAAATTGCCTTAAGGCATGCCTGTGCCATTGAAGAAACAAATTTCAGAGCAGTATTTTCTGGATTTTAACTGATTTTGTTCCTATATTGGCAGAAAGGAACCAGACCATGTTTCACACAACTGTCCAATTAGAGCTTCCCTAGAGAGACAGTCAGTAATGAAATATAAAGGGAGGTTAATGCTGACCTTGGCAGAATTGTCATTGATGATAATAGATACGGGCAGCTCCATCACTCTTGAGGAGAGATGTGATTTTTAGTTCTGTCAGATTTTCTGTGGGTATGTGCACTAATGTGTCTGTGTGCTATAACTTTCATTGAATATCTTAAATAGCATACTTATATGCTTGAAAATCTTGGGATATGAAGTTTAAAGTCAGATTTACAAATATTGATCTTGAGGGTATCCTACATAAGAGATAGCTGATTGTAAATTGATCTAGTTAGAGAAGCTGCATTTGCAGGTAATGCAAATATGCTTGATTCCGTAGCGCTTATGGAGTTTCCTACTATACCAGCTGACCTGCGATGAAGCACTATTTCTTCTGTTCAGCCTGGCCAAACTCTAGAACTGTATGGAATGTTCTGCATGTTAAAAGAAAATGTTGGGCGTCAAATAAAATAAAATACAAGGAAGTACCATATTCTGTCATTTTTGCTTCAATTAAATAATTTTTAGTTTCTTTTTGAGAAATGCGAAGGGACTCTCAGCAATCTGTCTTTTAAGGGACAGATTTATTCATTTCTGCACTTCTTTAAATTGAAGGTTTAAGCATTCTGCACATTTCTATGTCCCAGCCATCATGCTCTGTTTTCTCTCTTATGTTTTCTTTTACTGAAGCAATCTTCTCTAGATATGCCTAGAATCTCATCTGAAGTATTGCACTATGGAGTCAAATCCATTTCTGTTGCTTTTTCTCCCACTTTCTACCAACTACCACTTTCACTGATTGCATTTTTTCCCATGTTGAGGTAGCTGGATCTTCTGCTGTGTTGTTAAATGTTATAATAATGGAAGAAACATCTTACTCCTCCCATCAAGTGAATCTCCTTCTCTCCACTGAAATTGACTTGTTTAAAATATACAGATCAAAGATATACACCTGAATTTAAAAAAAAAAAAAAAAATTGAAAACTTGGCAAAGTCTGCGCAAGTCTGGAATATGGAAGGACTAAAAACAAAGTTAAAAAGTTAATCTTATGTCACCTGAATGTCAGCAAGATATGCAGCCAAATTGTGGAGTAAATTTCATCTCAATGGGTAAAGCTTTTTTGTATAAATTCTATCCTAGTTAAAATACTCCATGCAACATCCTTCTGCAGCTCTTTTGAGTAGCATTCCTGATCCTACCAAAGGCAATGGGTAAAACTCACACTAACTTCAGAAAGATCTGCCTGGAAGTTTGCCTGCTTTATTTTGCAGCATTGCTGCCATTTCTCTTGCAGTAAAGCTCCCCTCTATTTCAAAGGAGAAAGAGAAATAAAATAAATAAACCAGTTTTACTTTTCTTAGAATAATGGTATAGTATGGCCAAAAGGTACTTGCAGAAGGTTTGTTACTTTCTGTGTACAATCTGTATTTGTATGGGTGAAATTCTTTAGAGAATGGAACATGAAAAGATAAGTGATATTACTAAATATACATATATTCTTGCAATGCAAAGAAAAGTAATCAAAACTCCAGGACTAATATGTTGCTAAAAATATCTAAAGGAGAGGAATAATTAAGTTAGCTCCTTCCCTTAACAAAAAGACTCCTTTGGCACCTTTCACATGTGAGAATAACTTCTCTCAGCTCTGTATTCCCCATAGTCCCACACAGCTTTCCCAGACATTCCTATGTTATTGTTCAGCACCTGATGCTGTAAAATAATTTATAGTAAATGACAGATTGCATAATCAAAATCCTTCCAAGACACCAGTCCCTGGGGTTTTTTGGAGATGTGCTTAAGGTAGCAAAAAAATCCATTACTTGAAGATAATTGCACCAAACACAATATTCTTTTACTCACCGAGAGTTAATACTGAGTTTCTGAAGTTTCAACCTCTGTCTAGCAGTCACACAACTATTTTATGTTGCTTCTCAAAGGCTCATAGTTTGCCATAAGCGGCAGTGCTTCCTTTGGTGCCTTACACTATGTGGCATCAATCTTGGCAGTTTCATGCAGCTAGCCAAAAAAACAGTGGACAGGGATAAGGGGTTGAGGATGGAAAGAACTGAGAATGGAAGTAATCAAGTTGACGGTTAGATTCCTGTATATCATATTTAAACTTATTGCTATCTTACAGTTTAAAGTTGGTAGTTGTTCTTCTGGCTTGTGTCCCTGCCTTTTTGCCACACGTGATGTATCTCTGCTCTTTTACCATTGTCCACAAGCTTCTTGAAGATGCCTGTCCTTAGGCATTTTTTGTCTTGTAGGAAGGGCTAAAATGCTCTGTAATATCACACTGCATATCAAGTTTACGTTTGGTCTACTCAAATGAAGGCAGTGATATTACACAGGTATGCTTTTGGCTCCTTATCGATATCTAATCATAAAAAAATTGTTAACCCATAATGTCCTGGTTTCAGCTGGGATAGAGTTAATTTTCTTCACATAAGATAGCATAGTGCTGTGCTTTGGATTCAGTGCTAGAAGAATGTTGATAACACGCTGATGTTTTTAGTTGTTGCCAAGCAGGGCTCAGACTGCTCAAGGACTTTTTGAGCTTCTCCTGCTCGGCCAGGTGCATAACAAGCTGGGAGTACAGCACAGCTAGGACAGCTAACCCAAACTGTCCAAAGAGCTATTCCATACCATATCATGTCATGCTCGGGGGGGTAGTCGGTCGGTTGCAGGCAGAGTGGTCACAGCTCGGGCAGAGTGGTCGCAGCTCGGGGGGAGTGATCGTGGCTCGGGGGGAGTGATCGCGGCTCGGGACGGGCTGGGCATCAGTCAGCGGGTGGTGAGCAACTGCATTGTGCATCACTTGTTTTATATATTCTGTATATTTTCTTACCATTATTATTATTATTATTATTGTTATTCTTCTCTCTTATTAAACTGTCTCTATCTCAACCCACGGGTCTTACTTTTTTTTTCTTTTTCTCCGATTCTCTCCCCCATCCCACTGAGGGAAGGGGGGGAGTGAGTGAGCGGCTGCACAGTGCTTAGTTGCCAGCCGGGTTAAACCACGACACACATCCTTCATTTTGATCATTCTGGGATGGAAAACCTGATCCCACAAGGCTGAACTACCACAGTGGCACCATTGTTAATAGTTATTTTCAATTAATTTTAAAGTATCAGTTAACTGAATACTTCAGCTGTAGGTGATTCTTCCAGAACTTATTTTCTTCAGATAACATAATTCATGACAGCTCACCATGGACAAATAATGTGAGCTTCTGACTTTTTAACATCATGTTCAAATTGTTTTACTCCTTGCTCAGATGCATTTGCAAAGGAAAAGGAATTGCAAACACAGAAACATCAAATACAGGCCTTTACTTTGGAACAATACTTGAGTTTCTTATTTTGTGGAACTAGCGCCTCCACAGTTATTAAGACAGCCTTTTCCAAAATGTAACTAAGTGGTGTCAGGAAGAAATTCCATATTTATTGTTCCTTACTGTTTCCTTTGTAAGTACAGTCTGTGAGTTACAAAAAAAGCTATTGAACTTCCAGGTCTGGAAATTCATTTAAATTCAGTCAAGACTGGAAAAAAACATGACATATATTTTATGCATACTGCTCTTTGTATGCCTTGTCCTAGGCAAAAAAAGTCATGATCTAAAAAAAAAAGGAAAAAGACAATTCATTACCAGAAAAAGAACATCCAGGACACTGTTGCTTTTAGAAAGTAGAAATATGATTCAAAGAGTTCAGTGCTGACGCATACTCTACTCTCAAGCATTTGGGATTATTTATTTCATTCTGAACATAGTGACTTTGATGTTGCTTTTTCAAATGACTGTAACAAACTTCCTATTTCCTCACAACTTTAGCTTACCTGCATGACTTTTATTTGTTTCCCTTCAGTAATACTTATGTCCTTTCTTAATTTACATAAGTGCCTTGAAATTACAATTCACTAAAGAAATGTATTATTTCTTAATGCACTGTTGTTTCTGATGTTTGTAGTCATGCACTTCTAACAATTCAAAGCTACAACTGCAGCTCAAGTAGACATATTTGGACTAGCTTTATAATAGCTTTTCCGTGTAATCTGAGTGTCAGGGTGTTGTGCATACCTATGTTTGGAGTACTTTAAAACTAAAACATATATCCTACCCAAAAGCTGCATCACTCATCTGAATAAAGAACTGAATAAAGAACTTCCCTGATAAAGGATGTTTTCCAAAACATGGCCTACTTGTTTCTGGTTTATGTTGAGAACTCATGGTGAATGTGGTCCAAAATATCTCTTTTTATACGTAAGTTCTTGTTATGTTTGCACTTCATTTCAGCAAGCACAGACTTCTGGTTATTTACACTGGGGTTGAGCTATCAAGAAATTAAGAGAACAGTGCAGTCTTCTTAAATAGTTAAATTATTTTTATTATATTTATGCACACAATTTATTTCCCAAAGGAGCTGATAAAGAATGCTACTAAATAGAAATGAATCTTCTTCTGATATTCCTGGTTCTTATTATGCAACTATTTAATAATTTGCATCCAAAAAATTACTGACAAGGTTATTAGCCAACCAGTGAGAAATTAAGACAGGTACTGAGATACCAAGCTTTGTTTCATTTTCTCAATAATATCTTGGTTTACTTTAATACTACTGCACTTAGTTTATCAAGTTCTTATGGAACTCTGGTCCCCTAAGGAGTGGAATATAAGACACAGCCTTTTTACTGCTCAGTTTTCACTGAAGTGCAATCAATCAGAAGGTAGTTTCTGAAAGAGAGAAGCAGTTTATCTTGACCTCTAAGTGACTAAAGAAATCCCTATGCACTATCAAAGGTTGTCACAAAACTGACATTGACAAAGAGTACAGTGCCAGCTCAGAAATGTTCTATCCCTTCAACTGCATATATTTACATCAATTTTACTGTTTTGCATACATTGTGATATGCATGTATGGTGAAGTTTATGCTGAAAAATATGCTTTTCTATATATAGTACAAATTCCCAGCAAAAAGCCACATTCTGTACATCTGTATTGCTTGCACTTTAACCTTTTTGTTTGGCCCTCAAGGTAATAATAAAATGGTAATTTCAGGCCATGTATTGTTCAGCTTACCCAAACTAACACTTCATGATTTTTGCTGCAAGAGTTCCTTCAAGAAGCAGTGAAAGATCATGCTGCAGTGCTGTAAGCATTGCATAAATAAACATCCCATGCTAGAAGAATATACGACCTAAAGGAGAGCAGAAAGACAAACAAAAACAAAGTACCAGAAATTAAGGGTTAGAGCAGAGAATCTTTTGGTGAATGAAAGGATATAGCTTGTATTATACAGGGGACCTAACAGAACCTATGGATATTAATTCTATACAATTAAGGGATGGATAAAAAATGTAGGGAGAGAATATGGTAATAGAATTATGAGATTAGGTACATAAATGGGCCTTTGTGAAGGAACAAGTCATCGGTGTTTTAAAGCCCTCCTCTCTATGGTGGCTTTTGATAGACAGTTTTTTATGAAAAAAAGGCTAGGAAACAGTGATCATTATTTCAAATTTATTTTGTCCCTTTTTACTTTTCTAGCCTCTTTTCTTTTCCCCATCTCTTTTTAGTAACTTAATTCAGATATTCTACTTTTCCATCCCCTTCTGCTAGACATTCTTATACAGAGAGAGCATTGTTCAAAATGATGCTTTAATATGGGAATGCTCAGAGACACTTCAGTAGTTCTGATGCCTTCTTTTTCTCTCTTCTTTCTCCCTCTGTCCTTCTCTTGAAAGGTAAATCTTTGTATCAGTCTACAGTAGAATATATAGCTTACAAATTTTGTTGGGAGGGACTTCATTGTTTTTATTTCATGAATTTCATGAATCTTTGGCACTTTTAAATAAAATTTTCCATTGAGACAGAAAGGAAAAAGCCCCTACAACTAACAGGTAAATAAAGAACAGCCTTTAAAAAAAAAAAGCCTTATCAGCTTTGGTGTGTATATTGGTCACAGTAATGCAGTTTTTGCCTAGTTATGAATTTCTGGGTTATATTTTACTTTTTTTTTTTCTTTTTTTTTCTTTCTTTTTACTTTAGAAGGAGCTTTAATAATGAAAGTAATACCTCAAAAATGTTGTGGCAATGTAGTGACTGCTAGATATAGATTTCCATAAAGGCTGTACTCTAAAAGGAATGAAATTTTTCCTGATTGAGAAAGACCTGCCCAATAGCTAGTGCAAAGACTAAACTTTATTTACATCTAGAGTGTGAAAAATCACATCTGTCTGTTAAAAAGATCCCATGACTTTGTTCTTGGTTTTAATATACCACAGTGACCTTTCATGTTGTTGCCATGCTACAAGTTGACTATAATGAATGGAAAATGAGTTAGTCACTTCAGTGTTACATACTGTGGGTTTATAAAACATTACGTTTTAGTGATACAAATTATGAGCAGTACCACTGACAACCCACAAAGCAATATCTTCAGGGAAGTACCTCTTCTCCCTCACCACAAACTTTTACTTGGCATTACTACTAGAATTCATACTGCTAAAATTCAGGAAGTGCATTACCACTTATCAAATTTTAAACTAACCATCACCTTTTCATAGATTCTCTTTACGTTCAACTCTAAAAGAAAGTGTTTATTTTTTTTTAATACCATAAAAAGTGCTGAGTCTTCATAACCAACTCTCACCAGCTAGCTTTGTGCGAGCTATCAATACATCATAGGAATGATGTTGTTCTGATAATGTATTACACTAATATATCATCAGTGTGACAATACTCTGTGATGGATGAGTAATACATCTTCCAGACAAAGCTGTCGAATACAGATCTGCTTGGAAGAGGAACAACTCCCCTCCCTGTGTATTATTCTAAATTTATTATCTTAAAACTTTATAAAATGCTTTTAAAATTCTACTCAAATTATTCATTTGGGCAGCCAACACATTCCCACATAAACAGGGAAGTTTGTCACAGCTCTGAGATCTGTTGATTCGACAGAGCTTTTCTTCACTTTCAGTGTGAGATGATGGAAAGTAACTTCCTTTACATGCAACATATGGTGTTGCATAAGGCAATAAATGTCACCCTATAGAAGCTCATTACTAGATTAGAAAATGCTCTCACTGTTTAGACAGTCTGTAATTTCTAATTCTAAAGTAATTCAGATTTTTTGTCCTTCTTCTTCCTCTTCTTTTTCTTTTTCTTTACACAGTTTTCCATTTCCAACCAATTCTAGCAACTCAGTTTTCTTTATGATAAACAGAATTGAAACAGTGCTTTCATTTGAGAAACTAGACATTGAACCAATTCTACCTTTGGCTTGTCTCTTCTGTTAAATTCCATTGGGAGACTTATGATTTAACTGAGACCATTTTTTCTCCCATATCTTGTATAATGTAATTCCTGTACATTTAATTTCTAGACTACCATAACTGCATGTCTCTTGAAAGATTTATCTTTTGCTCTTCATTAACTTTGGTACAGAGTGAAGGGTCTGTACAGAATAAATATACACAAATACAGCAGGGAATACACTGCCATTAGATTTAAAGCAGACAACCTAACTGATAGCAAACCTTCCTTCTGTTAAAAAATGATGACATCTAGACTTCAGAACAGTTGGGTTTGCCATAGGCTATAATATCAATAAAGCAAACTCTTCTGAAAGGCCCAATCTTTCCCCTCTCATTAACCCATCAACATCAATGAGACAAATATTGTAAATTATTTGCATTAGACATTAAATAAAACTATATATAAAAATATTATGAAGGAAATTAGGATTTCTAGTTAGATATAATTCTCAGTGAGTCTTCAGGACATTGGGATTCAATAGCTTGTTCTGCTGTAGATTGCTTCCTTTGTAATTTTACTTAAATCACTTTTTAATAAGGGCCACAGACAGTACAATGATGGCCATGGCAGGAAAAGGCACAGAAATGCATGAATATATAAAAAAGAAGACAGAGAGGTTGTGGAATTACCTTCACTGAGAATCTACCTAGTATGGCACCAAGAGGCACAAAGTTAGGAGACTAAAACTCTGTAGAGTCAATGAAGAGGCAGCAGCCCACAGAGAACATATAATAACACCTAAATTACTTGCATTACCTATCTTAAAAACATGGCATGAATTTCATCCTCCCTATCATAATTCCCTCTTAATTTCTCAGAAGTGCCGTCATTGTTGCTATCGATATGAGGTAGACAAAAGAGATCAAAATATATGAAGAAAATTAGGTTATAATATATCTGAGAAAGAAAATAGAAATGACTGCAGATATTAGAAATATTTTTTTAATGTTTTCTGCATCCATGGAATGCACTTTATTTGAATTTCAGGCTACCCTCTCTTTATATTCTTATACTACAGGAATGAATACTAATTATTTTGGTCTGCTTTCTCTTTCAGCATATTGAAAATCAAAGGAAACTGTGTTATAGAAAAAATTTGGTTCAATAAATAGTACTGAAAATAAAGGACTAAACAAAATGTAACTGGGAAAAATATTGTTTTCCATATCTCCATAATGAAGGTCAGTAAGCTACTTACTGTAGAAATATATTTTAAAAAATAAGTCCTTATTTCAGATTATAAATATAGAAACTAAAATGATTAATTAGCTTTAGAGATACAACGTATCTTTACTAATGCTTAGTCTCTCAGTAGAATAGAATTTTAGCAGAGTCTAAATGAAAAGTTACACCATATGAATAGGAAATAGGCCTTGCTAATTGTCTTAATTAAAACCCCATTTAATCTATAATTCTATTATCTTACCTTATCCAATGGTATTATATATTATACTTATTGAATTTGTATAATTGCAGTGATCTTAAATTATTTAAGAGAAATCATATTTCATTTAGTTTAGCATTATTATTAAATTTAGAACCTCTTTAGCAGAACTGAGATCAGTTGTAAAAACTCTCCAAGGAAAGTGACATATCATTTGAAAAATGGTTCTTAGAGATTGTCATGAATAAGAACAATTAATCTGAACTTTTCAAATGAGCTCAGATCTTAAATCTTTTATTTTGTATCAAAGCACCAAAAGTTCACACCACATTTCACATTTTATAAGATCTGAATATCTATTGTCAATACAAAGCTTTAATTATGCTTCATTTATATATTGTTGATCTTTCAAGATGATGAGTCTTCAAGAAATACCAAACAACTACTACTCTAATCAGCAGTTATTGAAAATGGTGCTTTTTTTCTCAGCAATTTCAGGGCCAAACCCACAGTGTCAAAATTCAATACTTTCACATTAGTATATTACAGATTTGATTTTCAAACTTAGTTGAAATATGCATTTAAAAAAATGGATTCTCATCTGAATGATTTAGGCTTGCCTAACCAGACTTTTTTGACTTTTTTCAAAAATGTAAAATTAAAGATGGTTATGAAATTCCTTATATTTACCAGTGCCCTCTCCTACAAAATTCAATTATTCTGGAGTCCAGGCTCAAAGGAAAGAAAAAACAAAAAACAACCCAGCATTTTTTTTTAATTATCTGAGATTTCAAAAATATACTTTTACATTTTAGATTATAATCATATCAAGAATAATTGAAGACTGGGATATGGGTGAGGGGATTTTGTTCTGGATCTATTTCAGAACTTCCTACTATGTCTTTCTCAGTTTGAAAGAAGTTCTGTATAATACTTGAAGACTTCTTTTAAAGTTATTCCATCTTGGGATTTCACCATTTCACATTCGCCTGCTCATTCTTCATTATATGTTTGCAATCTGTTAAGATAAATCAGTGTTACTGTGTAAACAAAAATGTACAATCATTACCAATCCATGGTTCTAAAACTAAAAGGCAGAAAAGCCCCATTTATTCTACATCTGAGAAAATTTTTCAATGTTGAAGTTTTTTCTGCCTAATGGATTTCTAAAGGATCTTGATCAATCAAATTTAGAATAATGTGGATTTGCTCTCATAAATACTTCTAAAAATAGAGAGAATATCCTGCCATTAAAATCTAGGATAATATAATTTTAACACTGCTTCTTCCACAAATGTGTAACACTAAAACAACCTGAGATAAATCAAAGGACTGTATACTTCTGAAGGCAGTAATTGTTTTATCTTAAGTTTTAAAGACAGGCAATTCTCCCTTTATTTTAAATCTCTCTTCTACCTGTGAGAACCCTCCTTTTATTTTAATGGGAGTAAATCCCTATAATTTTGCCTTCTGAGTGTTTAGATGTCCTTTTTTAGTAACTGTATGAGTGGAAGTTCCTTATGCAGAATGACTTTAATCAGATACTGTATAAATAAAGCATTGCTATACCCTAATTTGAAGCAGGTTGCTTATAAAAAGAATATTCACTATGGGAATAACATTAAATGGAATAATTATATATAACATGTAAATAAATAAACCTTTGTTTTAAATATTACACAGGATTGTAGAACCCCTATTAAAGAAAGGTGTAACTGTAGAAGATAAAAATACAGATGAAAATACAAAAATTTTTTAAAAATATGTAATTTTTAAATTAAATTCTTTATATATTCTTTAAATATAAAGAATATAGAAACATAAATATCAATTAGAGTCAAATAATATCCATAGATCAGAATATCCACAGGAAAGTTCATCTAGTAACTCAAATTATGAGGCAGTTTTATCTTTGCCCTAACACATAAGCAAGAGCTTAGGTGCCCATTTTTTCATCCACATATGATGTAGATAACAAGAAGGATTACAAGGTATGATTACAGGGTAACGGGTGGTAAGCTGTGGGTGAAACTGTCATTAATCTAGTGATTTCACTTCTGGAGAACTAAAACACTCAAAGTACTTTCCTGGGCTGCTGATTATTGTAAATATAGACAAATAGCATATTAGCATTATATACTGTAAAGTAGATCACACTATTAATTATGGAGCTGTTTTATGCTCTAGTTTCTGAATTCTCTTCTGTATATGTACAGTCTTTATTTCCAGAGGTCCCAGCAGAGTCAGACTACAGGGTAAATTAAAGAGGCTTAAGCAAGATGGTGCTGGCTACCTGCTTCTTGTACATCAGCTAGACAGCCTGGAGTAGCAAGTCTGTGGTACCTGCTTATTCTAGTGCTTTGCTGCAACCCATTATTAAGAGAAGCTTCTCTGAGCATAAATTAGGTCAAAATCTTCAGGTCTAGAGTACAGCAAACTTTTTCCAATAGAAAGCATTCCATATACAGCTTTAGAAATGATATAGAGAATGCAAAAATGTGTGGGAGTCTGCATGTGTATATCAACACTGGTTTCCATGTATAAAAACTTGGCCTTTAATGACACAATCCAAATAGTACAGTGAAAGAGAAACTAATATCTTACTACTTCTAAAAATATGGAAAACTATTTTTCTTAATAGCATCAATATTTTAGAGAAAATATTTGATAGTACTACCGCTGATAAAAAACTGATTAATTAATCACAGTATTTTTGGCATATTATGTCATTTGAATATACGTTGAAAGATATTCTAGGCAGAAATCTTGTATAGTTCACAAGATATTTAAGGCTACTGTCTTCACGTACATGCTTGCTTGTCATTTCTTTTCAGCACAACTAAATGCACAGGCCTCCCGCTTGAGTGACACTTGTAGGATGTACTTAGCAAAGCCTGTTATTTACTGGAAAAAGGCAAGGGAACCATCCTACAGGACAAAGAAATTGTCCTTTGAAGTATGTGAGATGTTAATGGATAAAGAACTCCACATGACCAAAGAATTTATAGTTTCATAAATAAAGAAATAGCAAAGAGTAGCAGAAGAATGCAAAGAGATGGGATGTGTTCTCTGCTAATCTCACTGGTGAAATAACATTTAGATGGTCTGAACAGTTTCACTGTCTATAGTTTTCTAAAATTGTTGGGGAAAAAAAAAAAGGAGGGATTATAGAAATAAAGAGCCATGGATTTTACCAACAGAGGGAGAAGATCCCCAACAAAGAGTACTCTGAGACCTTGATTTGTTTGTTTTATTAAAGAGAAAGTTCAGTTTGATTGCAGTACATAAATATCTTCATGAGAACAAAAATACAGTGCTATGCAGTTGTATTACGAGAAAAAGGAATAGAAAGAATTCAATTCTGGCAGCTGAGATCAAACAAACTCAACTGCAAAGAATATCTTTCTTTTCCTTTTGACTGATCAATCTTTGAACAAATGTGTCATTTCATGACCTGTAAAGTCTAGGCATACAGAATTTAACCTTGTAAAGATGTTTCCTGCCTTCTAGCTGAGAATAACATTAAGAGAATTTGTGTTTGTAACTTGCATACTCCTAGCCTTTTAATTTGTATATTCTCAACTTTTTTTTTGCAAATTGTTCGGTCTACCTGTACTTTGGTTCCAGCTTTTCTCCATAACATCTCCTCTCCCTCATGGGGCCAGTTGAGTTTTACCTTCAGTTCATCTTGAATTAGCTCCATTCCCTACGTTGTCCACTCCTTTTTAAAGACCTATTTCTTTAAGAAACCCATGATGCTGAGAAAGAGCTATACCTTTGCCACACTGAATATTGTTACACTGTAAATTCTAAAACAAGCTTTGTCACTATAAACTTTTCCATTCACATGCTTTTGCAATAGTTTTGAAAGAAACAAAATTACCGAAGAACCAAAAAATCAAAGTGTAAGACCATGCTTTGATGTGACAATTTCTTGTCATACAAACATATTTTGGTTTAAAAAAAAAAAAAAGTATTTTTCAAAAATAAGCTGTCAACAGCATGAGGAACTGTGAATTTGGCTTTTTTGTGTATCTGTGAGGGTTTTTTTGGCATGCACAGCTATCAGTTTCTCTGGTTTGTATTACAGTTATGACCTCCCCCACTGCATTGCTTTTTGATAGGAATCCGCAGTAATAATCTTGAGGCTCAATATTTTATGTTCAGAAAATCAGCATTATATTTCAAACTGGATCTTGTATTACAAGCCTAGACAAAGTAACAGTAAACCACATAGCCCCCTCAATTCCACAGGAATATGCCTACCTGAGCAGGTGGAGGTTGACTTAAGCTCTTCTGCCCAGATTCCAAGCAGGTCAGGAAAAAAAATCAGCCATAGCCTGGGAACTGTATAGCTACATTACTGAAGCACTTTGCCCACACAAATTTTCAGAGAGTCAGGCACACTACTACTAATCCAGAACTGTTTGGCTTCCAGGAAGACAACTTGGAGTATGGGCACAGGACTTTGGGAGGAGAAGAAAAGCAACCAACAAAACCTCTGCCAAAGTCACTGAACACTGTCATGAGAAAACAAACCAAGAACCAAAACAAAATCCAAAACAAAAAAAAACCCAACCAAGCAACCCTAAACTAAAAATTCAGTGTTACAAACTGATGTCCCTTGGTGTTTTGATACAGGCAGACACTATTAAGAAGGCAGGGAATAAGTAATTGGGTCATGATACTGAATCAGTCCTTTTCTCTTTCTTTCTCCAGCTTTTCCACATACGCCTCAAGGAAGACAAAATGTAATGCAGTTAAGCCATCATAAAATAAAAATGAAAAGTCAGTCTAAGCAGTGTATTATGGAAATAGCAACAGAGTACCCGAAAGTCATCACAACAGGAGGGGGAAATGCATTGAAAAAGCTTTGTTCTTCAAAAGCGAAGAGATGGACTGCTATGGATCTGCATTCTAAAAGTTCTCACTACAAATGTTCATGGATGTACCAACTTATATACTATCTCTTACATTTTATCACCAAAAGTTTCATTCCTCTAAAAGAAGCTTTAAAGAAGTGAGAAAATATTACAGCTTACTATTGATGGATCCTATCACAAAATAATAGTCACTGTGTTATATTTATCATTATATATCACTCTTTTTAGTTTGCATTGTATTGATTACTCACTTTTTATCACCACAAAATAATTCTAAGGAAAAACTTCAACACTTGCACAACTTGTGATTATTTCTATAATTTTATGTGGCTTTCTCATGATCTTTCCTTTTTTTCAGATTACACTTGAAATAACAAAGGTTATCCTGTGAATATGCAAGAGTATGTGGACAGATTGCATCTGCTAAATACAGGACAGAGGCTCATTTATTGTTCTATAATATCAGATTATACCACACAGATAAATCCAACATAAACCCTTGTTAGTATTATTGTAGAAAATATATAAAAGACACCCTTGTCATCATTCTCTTATAAGACTAGCTAATAAATAGCTAGTCCTATTAAAAAGTACACAGAAAGATTTGTGATTACCTTAATGTTTACACATCACTGCTTGCAAACTCTTTAATCTTTGCATTTACAGCCAAATTAAGCAATTTGATTCTGTTTACAGAGTAACAGTATTTATGGCTATAATTTACATGAAGGAATTCTTTAGCAGATTCTTGTTTTCCCTCTCCTACATCTCTCTATATTTTCCTTTGAAAAACATGTATCTTATGAAAAACAAATACAAACACATTTATCATCACCTGTCTTTTAGGTTATACAATAAAGCTATGTAGGTTTTCTGCTACACACACTAATTCCTTAAGTTAGAAGCAGAATGTTCCTCCCCCACCAAATCTGAACAAATGCAGTAGTAAAATTGCCTGGTATAATGCTGTGATGTGTCAGCTGTCAGGCAGAATGTACTTATTTGGAATTTCTTTACTGGACAGAAGGTCACAACTCAGACATACTTACACAGCAGACCTGTTAAGTCTGGCACACCAAACAGGAGGCACTGAACTTACCCCTTACCTTACACCTCTTTCCCCTTGTGAGTCACCTCTAGATGTGCCCAGTCCCTGGTGTAGGCTCACCTCCCTGGGTGTGACGCTATGCACATCCCAGAACTAGGCATGTGCCACAGGACATCTAAGCAAAAGTGATAAAAGTCTAAGAAAACTCGTGTGTCCTCCATCTCTTCTCTTCAGATGTACCCCCCCCCCCCATCCCATTCCTCTAACATGGGATCCATCCCACACATACCAGCTCTCTATTCCATTCTTGCTACCAAGGGAAAACAGCAAGGAGACATGCAAACAAACTGTTTCCTCCTACCTTAACAGACACTCAAATGATTGAAAATAGTGCCAGATAGAAGTAGTGGGTGGTAGCAAATGCCCCGCAAGGTCAAATATTCACCAACTAACAGCATACCACCATAAAAAATATCGCTGTCACCAGCTGTGCCATATTTCCAACATTTTAGACTTACAGTGAATGCACTGGCGGTAAGGAAGATTAATGCAGAGAAGGCAAATTTCACTATACAACAGAATATATTACATAATTGTAGACTGCATTCTTGCAGGTTCTTGTTTGGGGTCACTGAATTTCTCAGCTGTCCCAGAGGTCCCAGCATGCTGTCATGACATTTCTCCAGATGAACAGCCCAGAAAGAGAGCCATCTCCAGAAGATATAAGAAGCCTGAATTCTTCTTGCACCGGTATGCTAATTGGTAAGGTTTATCTGAAACTAGTGCAAAAGGTAAGAAACCAGTCTCTCTTTGAGCTCAAAATATTTGGAAGTGCTGTGTAAGGACACCCGTATTGGAGTGGACATAATAATAAATACTACTGTAAGTCACTGTGCAAACCTTGCCTTTTGCTTTCTCTCACTGTAATGTTTAAACAAAGGTAGACAGAAAAGGATTGTCATTATCATTAGTTCTCTTGCATTTGAGCAAAGATTGCAGAATTTGGAGGCAGGAAGGGAGGAGACAAGAAGGAAGGGAAGAGAGCAGGAAGGGAGATGACAGCATTTATTTATGGCTGCAAAATAACTCAAAACTGATATTCTGACTGCTATCAGTATCCCAAGTTCAGTATTTTTGCTCTACATACTTAGAGCATTGTCATGCTCATAGTTTGGAGGACAAAAGCTGATTTTATTCATTCACTAGGTAAAAATTAGAATTTTTTCCTGGAGAAAGCTTTTCCTTGTCTTTCCATCAGAAAAAGCAGAGAACTTGATGCATTTTGTAAGGCTTGTCTCTTCTGTACCACAATATAGCAGAAGTAATTTTGCTCTCTCTAAATAAAAATGACCTTATACATTTAATAGATTTCTGGTTGATCTAATTTTGGGCAAAAGGTTACCATGTGCTTCTGGCTCGTAAGCTAAACTCTTTTTTTTCACTAGAATCTTGTTCAGAGGATATGGTTCAATTGAACTGAGCTAAAGGGTTATGATCATGTATAATATGGGCACAGTTCTTGATAGTTACACAGAGGTGATCTGAAACTGCTTCTTCTGCAACTTTGACCTTAATATTGTGCAATAGCATTCTGAATTTCTATAAATCTCAAAAATTCATTATCATTCATACAAGACCTTCACATGGACTTTACTTTGAATCATTCCATGTCTTTTAATATTAGCTCATGTTTTTAATTAAGATATGCACAATATACGAAATTTCACTAAGTGTCTTTCAAGAAGCTTTGATGATAATACAAAATGATACAAAGGAAAGACTTTGCTTTTAGTAACTCCAAAATTATGTTATTCTGGGGTATATTTCTGAGGGCTTGATTCATTTTGTGGGGGAGGGGAGGATAAGGGTATTTCAGTATTGTTAATTAAGATGAAGATTCTCATTAACAGAAGCAAATGTTAAATGGCCCAAGGGAGTGCATAAATAATAGGCTCACTAATAAACTGTAGCATATCAAAGCTGAGGAAAATAACTTTAACAATGCTTTTGCAAATTTACTAATTACAATAGCTTCCAACAGTGCCAGATCAACCTGCAAAGAACTTAAACTACCATTTGTTCTGCTTCCAGAAGTGTTTCACAATAATTAAACTATTTTGAATCAAAGTTGTTCAACCTGCTTATTAAAATAAAAATAGGCAAAATAGTGGCTAAAATAGTCATATAATATGGTGGCTATATATTTCATAATTTAAATAGCCCTTTCCTAAAAGAGCAGTACTTCTGGAAATGAAATACATTAATATACTTACATTTTATTCTAGTTAACTGTAGAGGTTAGTGAGTGCTTTATTGTTGCACTAAGGTAATTTTGCCATTATGAAAACCATCATGTGGTAAACAACGGTACTCACCAGTAGTTCTAGTCTTCAGAATGACAGGTCTATAAAATGTTAGTGTTATGCATGGATCTCCTTTACACAAGAAACTAAAGGACGGTATGTATTTCAAAACTTTTTTTTGGAATGTAAAAATGTATCACTACTGTTATCAGTTAACCCCAGTAGGCAGCTAAGCACCACCCAGCCGCTTGCTCACTCCCCTCCTTGTGGGATGGGGGAGAGAATTGGAAGGGTAAAAGTGACAAAACTCGTGGGTTGAGAGAAGGACACTGTTCATGCAAGCAAAGGAAAACAAGGAATTCATTCACTACTTCCCATCGGTAGGCAGATGTTTAGCCATGTCCAGGGAAACAGGGCTTCATCATGTGTAATAGTTGTTTGGGAAGACAGACATCATAATTCCAAATGTCTTCTTTTCCTATTTATTACTCCCAACTTTATTGCTGAACATAACATCATATCGTGTGGAATCTCCCTTTGGTCAGTTGGGGTCAGCTGTCCTGACTGTGTCCCCTCCCAACTTCTTGTGCACCCCCAGCCTACCCACTGGCAGGGCAGCATAGGAAACAGAAAAGGCTTTGATACTGTGTAAGTATTGTTCAGCAATAACTAAAGCTGTGTTATCAACACTGTTTTGGTCACAAATCAAAAAAACAGCACCATACGAGCTGCTATGAAGAAAATTATCTCCATGCCAGCAAAAACCAGTACAACTATAAATAATCTTTTACCATGGAAAGGTTGACTAAGATCCAACAGGCTCAAGAACACAGAAAATGATAGAATCACACTGTTATTTTGCTTGAAAAGAGTCTGTGGATATAATCTGGTTTAATCCTTTGCTCAAAGCAGAGTCAGCTTCAATGTTAGATCAGGTTGCTCTGAGCTTTATCCAGATGAGTTTTGAAAGCTTCCACAGATAAGTTTTCAGAGTCTCTTTTACCAGTTTGATTCAGTGTTTACCACTCTCTTCATGAACACTTTTTCAGCATATGCAGATGGATTTTCCCTTTACACAATTTACGACTATTGACTCTCATCTGTTGGCTTTGACTCTGAGAAGAGTATCTTCTGTAACTCACCATTATGGAGTTAAAAGCAGCAATTAGATTCCCCATAGACATCTCATCTCCAGGCTAAAAAAAAGCCACATCTCTCAGACTCTTCTCATGTATTGTTTCTCAGCCCCCTGACCACCCTGGTGCCACTCTTTGACACTCCAGTTTGTCAGTCTCCCTCTGGTATGGCCACTCTTGAATTTCTTGCATTTCTTTCCTTCTGCTTTCCTGTCTTCCTTTCTACCTTGTACCTATGCATATATTTTTTCTTTATGTGTTGTTGAGAGTACAAGAAGCAGCTCCTCATCATCATACAAGGTTTATTTTCAGGGTAATGGAATAATAAAGGGATGGGAATTCCTTCTTTACTTACTTTCCTTATGCTGTTTTGAAACACAATTATCAGACAGCTATCCTGCCTTTTTCAGCATCTTATTACTAAATTAATAATCCAGTTGTGTCTACCCATGTGTCTTCCCAAAAGCTTTAAAAACACTGTTGCCTGCAAGTTTTTTGACATCTACTTACAAGACAAGCAAGGGAAAAAAAAAAGAGTAGAGAATTGTTTATTCTTTCTTTTTCCATATGAATAGCGCCATCTTGGTGGATTTGGAACTGTTTGAATGGCAGGATTCAGAGGGTTCTGATAGGTGGTGCAGAGTCCAGTTGGAGGCCAGTAGCCAGTGGAGTTCCCCAGGGCTCAGTACTCGGCCCAGTCTTGTTCAACTTGTTTATCAATGACCTGGACGAGGGGACAGAGTGTACCCTCAGCAAGTTCGCTGATGACACAAAACTGGGAGGAATGACTGATACACCAGAAGGCTGTGCTGCCATTCAGTGGGACCTGGACAGGCTGGAGAGTTGGGCAGAGAGGAACCTGATGAAGTTCAACAAGGGCAAGTGTCGAGTGCTACACCTGGGGAGGTTGAACCCCATGCACCAGTACAGACTGGGGGCTGAGCTGCTAGAAAGCAGCTCTGCTGAGAGGGACCTGGAAGTCCCGGTAGATGACAAGCTGACCATGTGCCAGCAGTGTGCCCTGGTTGCCAAGAAGGTTAATGGTATCTTGGGGTGCATTAAGAGGAGTGTTGCTAGCAGGTTGAGGGAGGTTATCCTCCCCCTCTACTCTGCACTGGTGAGACCCCACCTGGAGTACTGGGTCCAGTTCTGGGCTCCCCAGTTCAAGAAAGATGAGGAACTCCTAGAAAGAGTCCAGAGGAGAGCAACAAGGATGATAAAGGGACTGGAGCATCTCCACTATGAGGAAAGGCTGAGAGAGTTGGGCTTTTTCAGCCTGAAGAAGAGAAGACTGAGAGGGGATCTCATCAACACACACAAATATCTGAAGGGTGGATGTCACAAGGACAGAGCCAGACCCTTTGCAGTGGTGCCCAGCGACAAGACAAGGGGCAATGGGCACAAACTGAAGCATAAGAGGTTTCATTTGAATATGAGGAAAAACTTCTTTACTCTGAGGGTGATGGAGCCCTGGAACAGGCTGCCCAGGGGGATTGTGGAGTCTCCTTCTCTGGAGATATTCAAAGCCTGCCTGGACGAAGTCCTGTATAACATGCTCTAGGTGAACCTACTTTAGCAGGAGGATTGGACTAGGTGATCTCCCGAGGTCCCTTCCGACCCTTGCTATTCTGTGATCCTGTGGAACTTTTCATTAATCTACTGTTCCTTTGGTGGCTCAGTCTGTCTCTTACATTTTCAACATGAACAAGCCATGAGCAATCATCAGCAGACAATCTATTGATCAGTTCCCAGGGCTGACTGGTTCTCAACCATACAAGTGTTCCTTTAATTTGTTATGACACTCTTCTGATGGATCACTCCATTCCCTTGTACCTGGTATAATCTGGAAGGCTCAAATACAAACTATTGTGCAAAGACCTTGAAAGACACATATTCATGAAAACTTTTACGTTAGTGGGTATAGTGAGTGTGTATATATATATATATTTTTATATATATATATATATATAGTGAGTATAATCTAAATTTTGATAAAACATTCCATTGCATGAACAGATACTTTTCACAAAAGAAACACAAAATTAACAGGGAAAAGAGCTAGACACATTTCTGATAGCTTTTAGATAACTTAGCATTTTTAAAAAATGTTTAACACCATGCAGATAGTCCAGTTATCTACAGCTCAATTGTTTAAAAGCTTCAGAACAGGAGTTCAGAATTTGCTTGTAAATTTTATGTTAAAATAAGTTTTCTTCACCACTGGGATATTTCTTTATCTTAAATTCTATTGGGAATTCTATGTGTATTGGAAAATTGGAAACAACAGCACAAAGAATGGAAAGTTAGTAGTCTAGTTGGAGGGGGTTAGGAAAAAAAAAGGCCACTGACCTTTAGGCCACCCGCTGATTCCCTACCCCTTTATATATTCCCCACACCCCCAGAAAAAAAGCTTTAGGTTAACAGTGAAGATTTGGTAGAAGGAGAATATTTCTCCTTATGAACTTATAAATGGTGAGCTTTATAAATGATAATCACATCTCAGGTCCACATATCAAATAACTTTTATTTGGGGGAAGAGACTTTTTTTTATGCCATTAAGTCCCCAGTGTTACTATACTAAATTATTTTAGAAAAGCTTTTGTTTGGTTTTTTTTTTTTTTTTTTCTTTTTTCTTATCAATATAGTTTTACAAAATATCTGTTATTCTGATCAGATAAAGCTGAGCCAGGTATATCCACGCACAGGCTTTTAAAGAGCCTGCACATCTCAAATGCCAGGCTTTTAAAAGGCTTACTCATCTTTCACTGTCAGAACTGGTCTCTTTTACACTTCCTTAGCATCAGATATGTTCTGACTTCCTCACTATAGGAAACCATTGAATAATAATTGCAGTGCACAGTTGAAAACAACCATAAAACTCATTACACATACCTTTGGATATTCTTAAATAGATACTCAGTCAGGCACTATTTTAAGGAATAAAAAATACCAAATGTTAATTTGAGACCAAGACCTCCATTAAAAGCCATATCTTTCTCCAGCAAAGAAATCAGATTTATCTGAATTTCAGATGCATGGTTGTATCTCACTAAGGAAAACAATCATTACATACTTCTTGAATTGGTTCTCTTCATTGGGTGATGTCTCAAGGATCTATGATAACAGATCTCTCATTTCGTTTTTAGAAATAAAGTCACTTCAGGCAATTATTTTGTTTCTACTGCTTCAGTTTTCATTTGTCCCTATTTTTATATATTTTTATATATATATATATATATATATTTTTTTTTTAGGAGGGCCTGGTGTAGAAATGTGAGGAGCATGTAAAGCCCAGCAGTGGATAACTGCATACTGACTCATACTGACTCTTACTGTTTAGCCAGTGAGCATAGCAGGATTCAAATTTGCAACACCTTGTCATCATCAGGGAAAAAAACTAACGAAACAAAACAACCAAAGACACAGAAATTAGACACTTCATTTGCATTATGTAATTACAGATTAATGATTTTGCAACTGTCATCTCAGAAAGGTATCTGTAAGCTCCATAATGTTGGTAAAATACATTATAGTTAGTTTAATTGCATCTGTGCCTGAGTTCATAGCTACATCTAAATGGACTGACTGCAAAATCAATAGCCATCTGATCTTTTCCACTGAACCTGGTCTTTTTCACTCTCTTAATTGGGTGGAAACACTGATTTACGAAACTCTAGCTTTGCCTGTCCAGTCAATGTGTTTTTCAATATGAGATCTGAATCTGTCTGATCCAGCCCTCTTCCTTACTTCCAAAACCAATTGCATCAGCAGTCACTGGCATTTGGATAAACAAGATTCACTTATTAACCATTGTGACAAGACAGGTTAATTGTAAAATATTGTGTGTTGCTGACTTCTGAAGCAGCAAAGAAAGCAATTAATGTAAACTAAGTTGAAGAAGCACCTGCTGTGTGTATTTTGAGAGTGGTCTTTTCCAGGCAATTAATTCAATTGCCCAGAATGTAAATATCTGAGGAGGTAAGCAAAACAGCATATGAAAACATTTGCAGTTCGAACTGCTTCTTTTTCTGTCAAATGTTGAAAGACAATGAGGTAGATTTCCCAGCTGGTATAAACTGCATATACTTCTCTGATTTCAATGGACAGTTTTCCCCATTCAGTATATGGCTAATTTGCTTTTCCACACATAGGATGTAAGTAGGAATACATCTAGGATGTAAGTAGGAATAAAGAAACAGAAATGCAAGCTGAGGAATTTACGAAACCTACAGCTTCCTTACCTTTTTGTATCACTGTTAGGGACACAAAGGTGAATGCGGCACTGTGTTCATCCTCTTCCTTCCTCTTCAGAACTGGTGCATCCTGTGAAGGTGGGAGACCAGGGGCCTTGGTAGGTCACTTACTCCACCCTCCTGTCAAGACAAGAGCTGTGATAACTAAAAAATTCCAAGCAGGTTTTTATCTAACAGGATAAAAACCAGCAGTGATGGATCCTCTACAGCTCCAAGAGAAATCTGGGGAAATGACTACTGTATCAATAAAATAGAACACAAGCACTGTAAGTGGAAGCTTAACTGTGAATTTAACATGAGCAGAATACACTGATAAGAAGACTATGTAGCAAATCAATCCATAATTTAATCACACTGAATGCAGTAGAAAACCCCAGGGGATTAGGTCTCTATCTTGCAGGTGTAACTTTCATTAAAAAGAAGAAAAAAAGAAAAAGTAAGATGATGCTGTTATTGCTGACTTTCTTTAAAACAATGTTTCACTTTCAAAATAACAATTTCTTTTATTTCTCCAATAATCGAGTCTACATAGGTGACTTGAAGCATCACTTCATGCCAACCACGAGGACACCTTCATGTCTTGCAGAGCACACTCCCTTCCCAGGGGTTTGGTGCCGGTGATCAGGGCCAGGACAGCCCCGGCCCCCCATCCCCAGCAGCTGCTCCCAGATGAGGCTCTGCCACAGGGCCCAGCATGAGCAGTGGCTGCTTCCATGCCACAGCCTACACCTCCTACCCACTGATGCGTCCATCCTCAGTGCTGTCCCCAGGGAGGTGCCCAGTGCCCAGGGCTGCAGCTGCCCCGGTGCCCCCAGCTGCCCTGTCCCTGGCTGGGAGGTGGGACAGGCCTTGGCTGCCAGACCCTGCCATCACTCACACAGAGTTTCCCCTGGCACTGCTGGTGACCAGCCCCAGAGACCACCAGCCCCCGTGGTGCCCTTACACGCTACTGTCAATATACCACAGAGATGTATTTTCAAATTGCAGATTTGCCCATTGAGTTGCAGGTACTATGATGTCAGTATTTGCCTTGTAATTAAAATGACACAAATACAGACTCAGGTTTTGGAAACAAAAATTAAAGTCCCAGGGGAACAAATGAAAGCAAGTTTAAATAACCTTTAATACTAGCTCTTGGGCAAACAGCATTTCAATTTGTTTTACACCTCAGCTCTCTGAACTGCTGTGAGAATGTATCCTGTACGAAGTATACAAGAGGGAGTCAGAGAGTCTTTTTAGCCACAGAATCAAATGGAAAAATTTCTCTTTGAAAGAGCTCTTTTGCTATTTGCTAATTTATTTCTCCACCACCACCTTTAGTTTCTTTCCTTCCCTGAAATTGTCTTGCTGTAAATACTGTTCTTACACAAAATAGTCTGTATAATGAACTTTATACATGACATTGTCAGCAAATTCTTGTGTATGGAACAATCAAAATTTCTTTTAGCTTTGGTAAGGTTCAGGAAGAAAGCAATGGCATAGATTTAGATAAGAATATCTCAGTCTTTTCGATATACAGCTAGCAGTTTGCAGCATAACAGAATAACAGTTTGCAGGTGCATGTCACCATCAAGATGCTCCAGGTTAGAATAAATAGATTCAGAAGTTCCCATCAACAGTTGAAAAGCTTTTATCATAAATGCTGACTTGGAGGAAGATTCTGAAGAGGTGGTTATATGAGATATTCTTACGATCTGATTTTTAATTCCTCTTCTCCATATATGTTGTACATCCTTAAGACCATTAATAGGTCTTTTCAGCATCCGTAATCCACCTAAAGACCTTCCTCAGTCTCTCCTGATGACTAGATAATTCAGACTGTCTGTGTTCTTCATAAACAAATTACTAAAAGCTCTCCCTGTAGGGAATTGTCTCATCACTGATTTCTCCACTCCCTTTTAAGCTAACAGTAGAAATCTAAGCAAGATGAAACATAAATAGTGGTGAAGGGGCCTTGGCCTTTTTTTTATCCTATAGCTCGCTGGTAAGTACAATCCCTTTTTTGTTCAAAGGCACTGAAATCTGCATTTACTGTCTTTCAGGAAACTGGTTTTCCTACCAGACTCTAGGCTCTTTCAATTATTTCCTGTCCCACTTGCTTTATCTATTTCCTTTTGCATAGTAGAATTAAATACTCTTTAGCCAGAGAACAGATGTTTAAATAACAGGAATGTCTTTGCCGATGAATGGTTGGACTCTTGTGAATGGTTTGACACTTGCACATCTTCTGACAGTTTTCATGTTTAATATAACCATATTAACTGGAGTCTTCATCCAGTTTAACAGTACCGCAGCTTTAGCCTTTTTCAGAATTCATCATGTCGCAGCAAACATCTGGGGTAGCTGCAACACATCAGAACAACTCCATTGCTAATCTGATGCCTTGAGGTTCATAACGGGCTGAGTTACCAATTTTTTCACAGCATACGATAAATGAACTACATGCAACAATGGTACAAAAGAACTCTAAATTGCATACATAAATTATTATTATTATCCTTCATGCAATCCTAAAATAACATTTAGAATTAACCCAAATGTTTGTAACTTGCTTCTAAAGCATCAAAGTGTATAACCAGAAAAGAGTAGGACAAGATTGGAAGTTATTAGTAGTTATTCAGTTACTCTCTGCCTTTACTGCCTACTCCCAAAGGTGGCTCACAGAAAGGATAATTTGCAAACATAGCAAATTAGGCCAAGTATTATTTACATGAAGTGCTCATGAACTGTAGGCTCTGCATAAAAATTCACTGTAGAGAATATACCAGAAAATACTTCAGTACTTGGCTGCCTACTAATAGCCACATGCAACAACATAGGTGATGAAAGCTTTGAAATTGCTGGCAATTTATCATTACCTCTGTTTTTAAAACAGAACCAATACCCTGAAAGCTTTGTGCAAATGTGCAAACCAGCCTGTAGGGCTGACTGCAATCTTTCAGTTCCCTGTGAGTGCATAGTCAGGGGCAATGAGAATCAAATTATCGTGGATCCCAGCTATGCCCAAAGGAGTGTTCAGTGCTGGGAGCAATTAAAAAGAACTTTTCTATTCCTCAGTACTGTCATCCCACACATTGACAAGTCTTTGAAAGCAAAGAATAAAACTTCCTCACACATAATTAGCTAGTAAAAACTGATGAAAGAATTAAATATAAAGTGTTCTGCTCAAAGACATGATCATCAATCTGCAGTTCATTCCATCACTGCTGATTTGAAGTTGCAGAAAGATAGGCAAATTATCCCATCCTCCTACAAAGCCCTCAAGGGGCAGAGAAAATGGTCTCAGACCCTTCTTAATCCTTTTACTTTATTTTTTTTTTTAATTTTTGATCCAGTTATCTTAGCTTGATTAGTGCCGTCCCAAGCAGAATATACAGAAATAAAAGGACTTCTAAGACTTAATGAAATTGTTCTGAAAGATAAAATAAAACATTTAACCAATCATGTAAGATGTAGTGACCTTTCATATGGTAAACCATTTTAGGTGTTCAAACATCCCAGTTTGTGCTCTGTTTGTGCTTTAACATTTTGATAGGTTAACTGGCTTATGCAACTTGGTTCTTGGTTCTCTCAATAAACTAAAATTGTTAGTTTAGCAACACAGTTGAAAGTTGAGGTCTAACCTCTGTTCAGTTGTGGGGTTTGCCATTTTCCTCAATGAGGAGAGAATTTTTTCTCTCTGCTTTAACTCACCTGTCAACTAGAGATTTCAGACAAACTGTCGAAACAGAAACTGAACATGAATGGCGCTTCAAGTTTCAGCTGTAACTCTTCAGTAATTTTGCCTCATGTGAAACATAATGAGACTGGACCAGATTCTGTTCATTGTTTCATCAGTAAAGCTAAACCAGGCTCACTGACCTCAGGAGATTGCAGAAGGGTAGCTGGAGGTACATTTTGTCCCTAAATGCTTCTGTAGCTAATCTGTCAGTAGAAACCTGCATAATTTTCCAAAAAATATGCAAGATGAGCAGCACTAGCTGAATGAATTATAGAAACAGAAGTGCCATACTCTACAATCAGTTTGTTTTTCATCCACTGCACACCTGTGGCAAGAACATTTATAATGTGGGTGGTGTATTTTGGTGAAGTGAAAAAAAAATCAGTAGTTAATTTCGGATCCAGATAACATGTTTTCTGTTTTCAAGGTATATATTGAGTTTCTAGAAGTTTGTAATTACCTTAGCATGAAATATTTCCTGTTAATTTGAAATAAAACCTCTTAAATATCTAAAAATAAAAGACCAAAACCGCAAGATCATGCCTGTAACTTACACTTTTTGAGGCAGGTATCTGAGATCATACCAAGCTCATCCATGTAAACATGCACTGATTGTCTCCATAGACTGTGCAAGGAGATGGCGCCCTTAACTCTTGACAGTGAATTTTAAACTGGAATCTGATAGACAGATAACACTGCATGCATTTCAACTTCTGTATTATTTTCTGTTGTTCATAGAAATATAAGAATATTTGTTTTTTCCACACTTCATAAAGATTTCCCATTGCCTCCTGGAGAACCAAGATTGTCTCTTTATTTATCTTTCTTTATAATAAAAAATTAAATTCTTAAGTGAGAATTTACCAGAATGTTCCACAGAAAGTTTCCATCTTCAGTTGCCCCTCAGTTGTGGCATCTATTTCCATCACTGAAACACTATTTCTATTTTCAGGGAGAAAATAGCCCCATGAGCAGATTTCTGAAACTAGGAAGACACTTCAGTGCCAGGCTAGAAATACGCTTTGATAGAGTATAACCATCCATACATTTGCATAGTGTCCTGTATGAATTTCACAGAGGATGTTTGTTTCCTTATCAATATGCATGGGCTCCAGCGAGAAATAGCTTGATTTACCATTGTTAAGATATCATGGTGACAGGCATTCTGCAAAAATTCAAAAAAAAAAAAAGAAAGGAAAATGGAATACATGATTATTCTCTTTTCTGAGTAGGAACATACTGTGCCTCAGCCTGCCACTTCCATTTGGCGGGTACTCTCAACAGACCAATCCTCAGATTACTCTCTTTAGCAATCTAACACAGAGTGCGATAGGCTATTCAGCATTGCTTTTTTCAGTTATTTTGCTTAGGGAAAGATCCCAGCCAACCAATTTTGTCAAATGAAGGATCCCTTTTTCCTTTAAAAAAAATATCATCAGCCTAGCCCAAGTAGGAACATGGTTACCTTGATGTAACTACTGAAACTGCAATGCTGAAAATATATAAAACACTTTTGACCCCTCAGCTCTTTCAAACTCTGTCCTAGTAGAGAGATATTTGCAAAAGAGCCTCCTTGAGGTTACACCAGCACATTTTAATTAAAGTCCTAATGAAATAATGTTCTATCAAATTATGTTGGACTGATACTTACAGTATGTGCCAATTTTAAAAAGTTAATTGCAATTTCAAAATTAAATTAAAGTCTATTAAATGTTATTGACAAAATAACAAGTAAAGCTGTTTGGTTACAGATTTTAGGTATTTAATTTTTTTTTTGTACAGGAATCAATAGCCGCTAGAGAAGTTCTGAAAGAAGAAAGTTATCAGAAATATTTTTGAAATTATGTAAATAAAATTGTAATGGCATCAGGTCATGTAATGAGTTTATTAACACTCAAGATAGCAGGTACATTGCAGTTATACTAGGACATTGCATTGGAGACTATAGCACATTGTGGAGCCTAATGATAGACAAGCAGAGCATATGTTGCAGGAAATATCCAGGATAGATAATGGCTTCATTTGCCTTTGTCAAATTGGATGGCAAATCCAACAGAAAAGAAATTGCTTTGGCTCCAGTGGGATGATTTAAAGGAAACTCTTTCTCAAAAGTAGGTTAGAGTAGGGTAAAGTAAGAGTAAGATAAAAGTAAAGTAAAAGCAAAGTAACACTAAAGTGAACTACCCTTTACTGAAGAAATCTTGAAAGTGATTGAGTAGCTTTGGAAATGTCACCCACTAACCACTGGGTGAACCATTAACCCCTGACCTTCCTTAACTCAGTGACAAGATAATGTTGTCCTAAGCTCTCTACACAAGTGAGTAATAAAGTTGTTATTGTCTAATGCCCATCCAGTACCAAGTAACAAATGAACAAACCTTACTTCATATTTAGAGAAACAGAAAGCCACTTCTGGCAGTTTAACCCCAGCAGGCATCTAAGCACCTCACAGCTGCTCAGTCACTACGCCACACTGGCATGGGAGAGAGAATTGGAAAGGCAAAAGGAGAGAAAACTTGTATGTTGAGATAAAGACAGCATAATAGGATTGCCCCCCCCCAAAAAAAAAAAAAACCAAAAAACCAACAAAAAACCAAACAGACTAAACCAAGAAAAACAAGTGATGCAAAAACCCCAATTGCTCACCACCAGCAGCTTACCAATGCCCAGCCAGTCCCTGAACCCTGGCAATTTTTTCCCCTTTTTATCACTGAGCATGATATCATATGGTATGCAATATCCCTTTGGTCAGTTGGTGTCAGCTATCCTAACTGTGTCCTCTCACAACTTCTTGCGCATCCACAGCCCACTCACTGGCAGGGCCGTGTGAGGAGCAGAAAAGGCCTTGACACTATGTAAGCACTGCTCAGCAATGGCTAATATATAGGTGGGTTATTAACACTGTTTTCATCACAAATCCAAAACATAGTACCATGCAAGCTACTATGAAGAAAATTAACTTTAGCTCAGTCAAAACCAGTAGTCCACTGTAGTGCAAAGAAAAACTAATTAGACATTGTAATTCTATCACTTAGTACATTTCTTCTGCTTTTTTACATGGAATAAAATTATTCTCCAGAAAATTCTTTTGTATTTATATTGTATAAATTTAACTTCTGCAGTCTTTCTTTCTCTCCTTTAGCCCAAATGTACCTCTTCAATTAGGATGCACATAAATTATGAAATATAGCTGCAGATTTCAGATACTTTAAACATTAAAGGCACCTTTGTGTTTATCAGTCAGCACCTTTGCTTTATCCCCATGACTCTGGCAGATAAATGCATGCTAGGACAGCTGTCCTGCTGTGGTGTTAATCAGATGAGAAGGACCCTGCTGGGAGTTGTGGTAATTACAGTGGGATAGCTCATCTCTTCTTGAACTCTCTCCAGGCCTTCTTTTTTCTTAATAGCAACAACAATACTAACTGAAAACAAATTATACTTATGTCAGTTTATCATGTCCCTCTTTCTTAGTTTAATGGTAACTACCGATGTGCAAGAACTCCACTGGCAACTTTTCCAGTTCAACAGTTCCCTCCTTTCTTTGATAGCAACTAACTTGATTTTTTTTTCTGAGAACATGAAGGTGACAACAAGCATAAGATTTTCACGTTTCTTGTTTGCTGATATTCAGAGAACATCTGTTCTCTATTGACCTTACTGTGCCTTTTAGAAACCCTTCCATGGTGGTTTTTTCAGGTTTTTTAGAGATCAGCTTAGCAGTGAGGAAGCACAAGTCAGAAACTCAGATATTCACGTATTGTCTTAGATCTCTGTCTATGTGCAAAAGTTGATGCAATTTCCTCATAAAGAAGGAAGAGAAATTTTAATTTAGGGTGGGACCAACCTAGTGTAAACTATTAATTCAAGTCTTTTCTAACATCTTACAATTTAGTTTTTACTCAGATTCCCTAACAAGTGGTTGCATAAATGCAATATAGCAATTTTTTTCTGATTTATATCTTATTAATCACTTCTGAATACAGCTATGCATTTCTAATAACAATGGATCAATAAAAATCTAATAACAAACTCTTTCTCTTATTCAATTTTGATGTCCAGTCTTTTAGTCCTTGCACAACTAGTTTCAATGATGTTAAGTCTTCCAAAGAAAATATTCCTTTTGTTTGTTACAGAAAGTCTATTTAATCTAGCAGTACAGAAGTAACTGGTCTTATGAGGAACAGGTAGAGAATTAAGTTTAAATTTCTGAAGTAACTAATACTCATGATCTAAGCATAAGATCATGAGTTTTGATCCTTATCACTGTGCATGTTAGTTCTTCTAGTGGTGTAATTGATGGTACCTATGAGTACAGGGTATAACATTGGATTCTTACCTTTTCCTGCGCTTGTGAAATACTTCATAGAAAAGGATGAACTTTTTCAGAAAAAAGGTCCTGGATTGTTGTTTTGCTGATGTAGCCAAAAAACAAAGAAAGCAAACCTGAAGGCTTGTCAAACATAATTTGTACCATAGAATCAGGAATTTTCTTCATCACAACAGATTCAGGTGATTCTGTCTGATAATTTCATCTATCTTTTCACCTGTGCTTTTAATCTACAGACTTTATCAGTGTACCCATCAACACTGGGTACATTTTTGCCAGCAAAAACACATACCATGTTGAAATGAAAGTCCATTGTAGACAGTCTTAGTTACCAAAATTGAAATCCAGCTAAGGGAATGCTCATCTACAAAGGTTGCAAAATTATTATACCTTCCTATTAGTGATGCAATATAATCACAGAACATTTTGGAGTGTTTTTTATTCTGTGATTAAAAAGATAAGCCGTGTTTAGAAAATGTAGAAATATATATTTATTTATTTACAATTGTGAAACGATGGCACACACTATATTTATGATGTAAAAATAACACATTTATCTTTCCAGAAATTCTAGAATTAAATTATCTTGAACTTGATGTGTAAAGGTAACAGCATTAGGCTCTAGTCAAATTTTGAATTGCATGAGTCATCCTTGTTGAATGATTCCTAAGATCTCTGCTGATTATCCTGCGGAATTCCTGCGCTTAGCCCTATTCAGAGTTTGCATGGATGCTGAGAACTGTGAGAAAGAGGGATACAGGCAACTGAAGGGATAGAAAGACAGAAAGACAAATAGACATTCATGTCTTTATATGGGAAGGTAACGTATAAATGCTGCTTCTTGACACTCAAAAATAATGATCTCAAATGAACTCAAAAAATGAATAGATCTTTAGCAATCACTGATTATCTACTTCTTCGTAATTTAACAAGTAGATTTTTTTTAATGTAAAGATAGACATTAATTCAACTTTCCAATCAAATAGGTTTATATGAAAGGTGAACTTTCAATTTTTTCAGGTTAATTTAAATTTGCAGTCAGATTATTTTAACATTTTCCTCAAATTATGTGGCGCTCAACTTCACAGCTGAGCTCAGCCCACAGAAAAACATACTTTAGCCATTGAAGAAAATAATCTGAATTCACCATGTATTAATTGCAATACATTATAAAAGATGCGGTTTTCAAAATATTCAAATAGCTGGAGACTGTCATTTTCTAAACAATCTGAACTTCTTTGAAAGCAAATAGGATTGGACTCCTTAATAACTTGGTCACTTTTGAAAATTGAACTTTTTGCAAGCTTTATGCTAGATTTTATAGGACATTTTTGCTACAGCCAAATTTCATGCTTGAGGTTTAACTTTCATTATTACACTTTTATGTCAGCATGATACTGCTCATATAAAAGACATTATATCTGTCTGAAACTAGTATGTTGAATTAAGCATTCAGCCTCCAACTGTGTGCATTTTTTGTTCCTTGCTTTTTAACACAGAATTTATTTGCATGCCAATTGGGATATTCACATCTTCAATCTTAGGCTATTTAACGTCATTGTTTTTTCCTCCAAAGTCTGCCTTTTCCAGTGACCACAGACCTGCAGCTTTCTAGCCACAGACTTGACCTAGTACTAGGGTTGTTTTGATGGGTTGACATTGATTAGACACCAGGTGCCCACTAAGCCACTCTATCACCCCCCCTCTTCAACTGGAAACAGCGAAAAAAAGTACAACAAAAGGCTCATGTGTTGAGATAAAGACAGGGAGATCACTCACCAATTACCAACACAGGCAAAACTGACTTGACTTGTGGAAATTAATTTAATTTATTACCAATCAAATCAGAATAGGATAGTAAAAAATAAAAACAAATCTTAAAACACTTTCCCCCACAGCCCTCCCTTCTTCCTGGGCTCAATTTCATTCATGATTTCTCTACCTCCACCCCCCTGAATAGCAGAAGGGGATTCAGAATGGGGGTTGCGGTCAGTTCATCACACATTGTCTCTGCCTCTCCTTCCTCCTCACTCCTCACTCCCTTGCTCCATCGTGGGGTCCCACCCATGGCAGATAGTCCTCCACAAACTTCTCCGACATGGGTCCTTCCCAAGGGCTACAGTTCTTCACAGACTCTTCCAATGTGGGTCTGTCCTTTCCACAGGGTGCAGTCCTTCAGGAACAGACTGCTCCAGCTTGGGTCCCCCACAGGGTCACAAGTCCTGCAAGCAAACATGCTCCAGCACAGGCTCTTCATGGGGTCACAACCTCTTTTGGGCGCATCCGTCTGTTCTGGTGTGGAATCCTCCATGGGCTGCAGGTGGATATTTGCTCCACCATGGACCTCCATGGGTTGCAGGGGGGCAGCCTGCAGAAGGTCTTCACCGCAGGCTGCAGGGGAATCTCTGCTCCAGCAGCTGGAGAACCTCCTCCCCTTCCTTCTTCTCTGAACTTGGTGTCTGCAGAGTTCTTTCCTTCACACCTCCTCACTCCTCTCTCCTGGCTGCTGTTGTGCAATCTTATGAAAGCTCCCTTTGCCTTGGCTTTGAATATTCACAGTAGACATAGAGTCAGTGTACCCTGCAGCACTTGATAATGAAGTTGCAGCTTAGGTGACTGGTGACATAGTCTTTGACTTTGCCCTTTGAAGCATTATGGTAAGTCAAAGGGCTATTTGCCTTCACTCTAGAGATTCTCATGTCCTCTTTCTTTAACAACTGTCTAGTGAATGGAGCAAAATTATTCCTTCTATCAGATGGCCTGATTGATCAGTTGCAGCAATACTCAGCTGGTGTGTAATATAATTTGGTTTTCCTTGGTTGATGAGTATCAGCATTGCCTAGCATTATTGTAAAATAGTGATAACTTAAAAGTCTTTTTATCTGAATGGTGGTGGTGGGAGGTGTGCTAAGTCTTCAGTTAATATGGAAAGCTGAATTCCTCTGACTTTAGTGGAAGATGTTTATGGTAACTGAAGAGCTGGAGTTGACATTAAAATAGAACACATTCATAGCAAAATCCGGCAGTAATCCTGGTTTCTTCTAAGTATATTACCAGTACAGTTATGGAAAACTTAATTCTTATTTGATGGTAAAGCAAGTCTCAAAAAAGATCTTTCCTGGACTAATACTGAGACTTGCTAGGGTACATGAGATTGACGTACAATAATCCACATTGTAGCTATGGAAGTGTCCCTGAAATTTTCTTTTTTTTCACTAAAAATGAGATGGTTGCCCAATTTGAAAGCTGTGCTTCATTTCAAGGAACAGCAAATTAATTAATGTGAAAATAATGCAAAGATACATATTTCTCTCCAACACAATGATCAATTTTATGACATGAGAAGTAGAATCCTTTCTACAATCCAGTGTTCAACAGAAATATACACTATCTAGACAAAGGCTTTACCAATCTATAGTATCCAACTTCTTCTGAAAGGAAGGCTTATACAAACGACAATGTGGTCTGAAATTTCCCTTGATGATTTGAATAATACTTATAAGGGGTTCTAGGCTGAACTAAATATCAGTTTTCTCTTTACAAGAAAAAATGTCTTTCACAGTGCAAATCTTTTGCATCTTTGTAAACTGTTTTTTTTATTGTTGTTCATGTCAGTCAAAGTTTCAGTCGTTAAAATGGTTTCAGTTTGTTTGATCATTTTATTTAGCTCATTCTCTGAAGCATATATGGATGAATATTTTTTCATTTAAAAATAATAAGCAGAGACATATCATTTTTTTTTTACATTTCAGAATGTAGAATCAAGAAATGTATCAGCCATTCCCAGAAATTTGGTTTTCTTTTAACTAATGAACAAAAGTTCTGTAAAATATTTTGATCAAAGTCTCATTTAGTGTGTAGCATTAGTACACCTAGTGAGCAAGATCTGTCCCAGACATCTATCTACTCGCAGAGTAGGGATAAAAAACTTATATTACAAATGCATGATGAAAATTGTTGGGTTTAAAACAAACATTGTTAAAATATTGTTAACAAAAGTTATTTAAAGCTACAATTTGTTTAAAAACAAAATTATTGGGTTCTAAACAAAAAAGCATTTTTTAGGTAGTCCAGATGCCCATGTAATCAAAAGTGCTTATGCCTATTACTTTCTATATAATCAATTCTAGTCATGGTCCCAATCAAAGCAAGTACGGAATATAAGATATATTTTTAATATATCACTAATATATAATTGTTAAATCACACAAACCTTTAGGAGTTTTATCAGTCACAATTAAGAGTTTTATATCTAGACTTTTAAGGAGAAACTGAATGTCTTCAAGAAGTTTTTATGTGTTACATACCTATGAATCATTTATTTTAAAGAGCTATTGAATCACCCACTGTGTGGAAGTTGGACTGTAGCATAGAAATACATCTTTAATAGGAAACAAGATGTGTTACAAAATTTATCCTTAAATGCTATCCAAGATAATTACACACACCTTGCTTCTTGATTTCCATCCAGTACATTCTTCTCTTTTTTTCTGATTCAAGTATCAGAGGTTTCCCAAACTGCAGAATGAAGGCACATTCTTTCTGTGTGATCTTTGGCTAATCTTGCCTGGTGATGGTTTTAAGACTTACAACCCATATTTTGGGGCACAGGGGAAAAATCAAAGGGCTTACATGTTAATATACATAGATATATAATTAAAGATGACAGCAAAACCAGTAAAAATCCTGTAATTTAGAACTATACAAGATGATTTACATAAATAGTGTTACTATAATAATTATCAAGAGTGTAAACTTATTGTAAATTCTCAATTATCTGAACAGCTGAAATAATTTAAAATAAACATAAAGAATGTTTTTATTAAAATAAAACACACTCTTTGGAAAACCTTTCAAGTAAGGTAGATTTTATGACCTCTTTCCCTAATGGTGACACCTTGACTAGTCCTCTACACAACGAAGTAAGAGTAAGCATACACAGGACCTCAAATATTCTGGAGTGGCTGTTTCAAAAGATCCAGAAACCTATTAAAAAACCTATTTAAAAAGGGACTTTATATATCTGATTTAAGAACCTGATATCCAGTTATGACTTCTGATGATTGCTGTACAAAAGCACCCAGGCCTCATCTGAAACCACAATCTGAAGTCCTAAAAGGCATATCTACACTATGAAACTACAGAAAGTCAGGAACTAAATTTGAACACTGGCCCCCATCCACCTACCTTTTTAGTTTTCTTTCTGGGTCGACTGTGAATTAGTCTCCTGTAAGAGAAAATCTGGGTAGAATTTGAAGCATACTATACTTTGGATAGTATTTCTCCAAAAGGTCAATATGAAAGGACTGCATAATTTTTTGATCCCTTCATGTTATAGTCTTCCGTCACTTCCCCAGCACCATTGCTCTGCACACCCTTATGACATTCCCTAAAACTCACAATACGTACTTTCAGATTCATGCTATAAAACACCATTCTGATGGGCTAAACGTATTCCTGAAATTATTTCAGACAACTTTAAATGAAAAGTAAAAAGAAAAGAATGGAAAGCCACAAAAAAACCTGCGATAATCATGTGACAATGCTACAAGGACACCTTATAAGATCCACTGGGGATCCACAGCTAAAGATATCTATTGAGGGGGTAGCCAGTCTATTCTAAAAGGCAGGTGGATGTTAACCTGTCTGTGCCACTTGGCCTTCGGGTCAGGGCTGTCACTTATTCAGCGACATCAACATGACAACAGAATACTTGGACTCGCATAAATTAAGACCTTGTAGCACTGCTGATGAAGAGTGAAACAGCAGCAGAAAATTATAGTTACGTATGTTAGTGGTATAAAAAGAAGCTATTTTAAGCAATTGCAACTCTAGTAACTTCTGAGCAGTTAAACGTGAATAGGACAACAGAAAGATGTTTCCTTTTATTTAAAAAAAATCCTTAATCTAAAAAAAAGATCCATTTGTGTAAAACTTTGCAAACAAAGCAAAACAATAAACAGCTATTTTGGACAGCCATGAATGAAGTGGCCTTTTGCTGGATTCAGTAAAAGATTTCATTCTTTAAAAACAATAAATTAAAATAGGCTGTACAGATTATTTTTATCCTTCTGTTGCCAAATATGTATTTGACTTCTTTCTTTCTATTTAATATTTTTAATGCAAAGAAGTAACTAGCCTCTGATGGCAAGGTTTGCAGCCAAAATACCAAGAGTTCCCACTGATGCTGATCTGGGATTTGCCATATGTTCAGTGCTGGGGGTGGGGGGAGTGTTGCAGGGTTCTTTCTGGATATCAATAAGAAAGGCACAGAAACAAATTGTGAAATAAAATAGCTGTTTTAGAAAGACAGAATAAAGCCAGGAATATAGACAGTGAGTAAATCTTACTTCCCTTCAGATGCTGGGAACTCATGCAGCACCAGGCAGAGCCCGGATGGATCTTCCCATGGCATGCTGCTCAGATCCTGCCCATGGAGAGATTCAATCCCATACTGTGTTGCCTTTTATCCCATGTAACAAAGAAAACCATGTATCTCCTCCTGACAGGCTGGGATGTTATCTCTGTCATAAGACCCACCAGCACAGCACTGGCAGGCACTGGGCACTCCAGCATGTTCACCTACAGTGGCTGCTCATGCTAATGTAGGGGTTGCTCAAACCGTGAGTACAAGGAACAATAGACCAGACATGGCCTGTTCAAGGTCGCTAAGTCCTCAATACAATTCTTTAAGATCCCTGATACACTGTTTCTTGTAGATGCTATTAATCTACTTATCTATATATCAACAACAGCAACAAAATGTTTAAAATTTGGGTGTAATACATTTTTTTCTGTTCCGTATATTTTGAGCAAAATAAACCTGCTAGTGGAATTTGGAAGTCACAACCTAAAGTTTTTTAAGATATATATTTTTCAAACACTCCTTCAAAGTGCAAAATTATTATCAATACTTAGTAAATATATTAGTTATTATATATGCATGCTAGCAGTAATCAGTACTGGCTTTCAGAATTTTTAGTTATTCAATGTCTTCCTCTTGACTGTTTTGCTTTTGTTATCTAACTGCAGAAAGGTTTGATGCCGATGCAGTAGTAGGTAGCTGCTACAGCTACTTATGACTCTGTTCCATCAACATTTTGAACAGCTGTGATAAAATTTTAAGACAGAAATTAAAACACAGTAGCTTCTTATATGAGAAGATTCTAGTAACTTACGAAACAAAGCCATTCAGAATTAATGAAGAAGCTCCTTCTGCCTGGGTCTAGATATTTCAGACAAACAAGCAGCAGACTGTACATATTACAGTACTGCAATTCAAAGAAAGTTAGGTCATGCTGCCAAAAAAGACAACTTCCAGTAAGCTGGTAATACTTCAGGTAGAGGACAACTTCTTTTAAGGTCCCATTTTTGTGCTCAGATGTATATGTCCAATTAAGTTATTACACTGTAGAAGGAAAGAGCTCCTACACCAAAACCATTTCCAGTCTAGACACAGTAGATAAGGCAGACATAAGTAAAAATACTAAATGGCTTGTGTGTGGCCATACAGACTATCAACAAAATGTTTGAATTACTGATATCCAACTTTTCTCACTGGCCAACCCAGAAGAAATTTTCTTGAGGACTCCTCCAGTGCAGACAGCTGGATGAAGAGCTGTGGTGGTAGCAAGAAGCTCCTTACATGATATGTAAGAGGCTGCAAGTTATGGTCCTATAACAGATGCCATATGTTATCACTCCCAGATCAATTAATCCATTTTTCAACTTATTCTTCCAGGGCTGGAGAGGCAGAGGACCAGTGGAGGTAGACTTGATGTCTGTATTATTCTTCTTGCTGAGCTATACACAGTCAAAGGCTAAGGGTTGAATACCATAGCCTTCAGCCTTATGCCACAACACAGTATACAGAACTTCCATCCAATTTTCTCTTTCAAATATTGTTCATGTGGTATCAAAGGAAAGATATGCTCAACCTGTTGAGAAAATAAACTCAAGGGGAATTTCTCTTCAAGTAGCTCTCTGGATTCAAAATCCATGTCAGTAAATGTAGTTCTAATTTCTTTAAATTATTAATTCATACCAGTGGAGGATTTGGCTCTGAATTATTTTATTAAACTTGCAGGATTTTTCATGTACAAGTCTCATTAATATTTACATTATCAAAACCAGGCATCTATGAGGCAAACGAAACTATTCTCTGATAAACAAGGAATGATAGACATTGAAACAAAACTTTTAATTTTAAGTTTTCCAGAATTTCACAGAACAAATATATTCTTAAAAATCTTACATTGAAATGAGAGACACCTGTTCAGGTCCACCTAGATTTTGTTTGATTTAGAACTAGCTGGATTTGTATTAGGAAAGAAAGAATTCAAGAACATCTTTTGCCCTTAAATCTATGAGAAACTGTCTCCTCTTTATTTGTAACTAAGTGTACAGAGCCTTGCAGGTATTTCTGAATGGGTGGAAGTGATGTTCAGCTAGGGCACACCTCCTAAGGCCAATTTCCCCAGTGCAGGTAGTGGAAGCAAAAAATTATCTGTGCCAGTTTCACAGATTATGGTTCAATTGTCCATGTGGCCCCAGCCAGGTCTCAGAGCCCTGAATCTACAGGGTCCTGATCTCCTGTTCTTCTGTTCAAAATGGGAATAGTCAGGAACGTTCAGTCAGCTGGGATGTAGCAATGAGGAGCTGAATTGTGGTAAAGGAGGCACTTGTGTTGTTAAACTAAGCGGTACTTATTATGTGACTGGAGTTCATCTCTTAGAAAACTTAATATTTTAATAGCAATGTATTCATCTCAGCTAAAAGGGGGCAGTTAATTTGTAAGACTTTCACTGGAATTGTTAGCTGCCAGAATTCCTCTGTGGCTCCTCAACACCACCACAAAAAGTAGAGAGGGGGGGTGTGGGTTGCCTTGTTCAAATGGAAAGTTTAGTTCTTCTGGTACCCTGTTGCTGGAGGGTTTACAAGCCTGAGTCAGGGAGACCCAAAAAAGATATTTGAGAGATGATCAGAATTTTTACGAGGATAATCTCAGGACGTAAGGATTTGACCTGAAATAAGAACTGGACCTAAGAATGTGAATGCACCCAGGGAAGCGGGAAGGCAGGAGATCTCATCAAACATAACTTTTGGCACTTTCAAAGACATGTTGCTAGCCATTTTAAGGTAGTCTGTTGCCAAAGCTCTTGTTCCTAATTCCAGTTGCACTAAATGTAAAGACTGAGCAATTACTGAAAGATCAGGATGAACAGATTTAAAACATAAGCAATACATTCAAAAGAGAGTACCATTAAAATCAGTGTTAGCATGCCAGTTCTCATGATGCTATTGATCTACACCATGCACATTGAAAAATGGCACTAGAGACAGCTTTTCCTTGAAATCTTATCATCTTATCATCACAGGACAAAGAAAGCTTAAAACAACTAGAATACTAATGCAAAATTGTGCACTGACTGTAAAATTACTCAGCTTGATTTCAGGGAAGGTGAGCAAGTATTTTTATAACATCCAGTGCCTAATGAACTATTTTACCAAATCTATATTTCATAAATATAATAAAGATAATCTGTTTATTTAGACCAATGACTGATTAATCACCTCTGAACTCTGAACACATTGTACATTGATAGAATTTTCCCCCAACTAAATGTCTCAGTACCCAAGCTTTGTCTTGTGCATTTTTGACAACAGACATCCTAATGAGAAATTTACTGTCAGAAAGAAATTTAGAAGCATGGTGCGATACTCTACAAATAAAAGAGCAGCTAAATGCATGACATTAGAAGTGATAGCCTTATTGCTGTCAGTACTTCAAAAAATATTACTCAGAAAATCCTTCAATATTTCACAAATTTTGGAGGGAATCTGAAACTGTTTCACAAACTGGTATAACTTACTGCTTCAAATGTATCTCAAGATAGCTTCTGAAGAGATGATAAAATGTACATTTATCAGCAACATTAACTTAGAATATATTTCAACTTTTTTTTTTTTTTAAGGAAAAAATACTTACAATCATTTGAGTAATCCTTTTATTTTGCTGGCTGAACCAAGACACTAAAAAAAATTCATGTTTAGTTTTCTCAGGAAAATAAAACAAAACAGAAGTTTCAGGTTCACTAGCAATTTTCATTTAAGTCTAAACAAAACACTTAATTTTTCAAGCAAGAGGATATATAATGCATTGTTCTAAACATGGGAACACTGCCTCTGTCTCAGATGTGCTATTACCATAGCTGCTACTTTTTTGCTGCCTTGCCACAGCAATTTTAACACTGAAAAATATATTTTTTATTGATGCTCTAGGACAATGTGAGTGGAAAATGTGCCAATATGTTTGGATTAACAAGTAGTTCAAACTGCTACAAGCATCCTTAAAAGCTTGTTTTGACAAGATACAATAGTGAAGACATTTCTTGTATTTGCTAGAACAACATGGTTTCTGCGGGAAGGTATATTCGCCCAAATGAGCTTTGAGGATTTTCTTTATACCCGTGGGTTATTTCCAGCTGCAGACAGTCTTGGATCTCTGACAGGTCCCTAAGTATGCAGAGGCTTCCATTATAGAATCATAGAATCTTTTGGGTTGGAAGGGACCCCTAGAGGTCATCTAGTCCAACCCCCCTGCAGGGAGCAGGGACACCGCTAACTAGATCAGGTTGCTCAGAGCCCCATCCAACCCAGCCTTGAATGTTCCCAGGGATGGGGCCTCCACTACCTCTCTGGGCAACCCGTTCCAATGTTTCACCACCCTCATTGTAAAGAATTTCTTCCTTATATCTAGTCTAAACCTACCCTGTTTTAATTTAAAACCATTACCCCTTGTCCTGTCACAGCTGGGCCTACTAAAAAGATTGTCCCCATCTTTCCTATAGGCCTCCTTTAAGGGGGGCCTGAAAAACCACAATAAGGTCTCCCCACAGCCTTCTCTTCTCCAGGCTGAACAAGCCCAACTCTCTTAGCCTGTCCTCATAGGAGAGGTGCTCCAGCCCTCAGGTCATTTTTGTAGCCCTCCTCTGAACCCGCTCCAACAGTTCCATGTTCTTCTTGTGCTGAGGGCTCCAGAGCTGGACGCAGTACTCCAGGAGAGGTCTCATCAGAGCAGAGTAGAGGGGCAGAATCACCTCCCTCGACCTGCTGGCCACGCTTCTCCTGATGCAGCCCAGAATACGGTTGGCCTTCTGGGCCGCCAGCGCACATTGCCGGCTCATGTCCAGCTTTTCATCCACCAGCACCCCCAAGTCCCTCTCGGCAGGGCTGCTCTTGATCCTTTCTTCCCCCAGCCTGTACTGATACTGGGGGTTACCCCGACCCAGGTGCATGTCCTTGCACTTGGCCTTGTTGAACCTCATGAGGTTCACACAGGCCCACCTCTCCAGCCTGTCCAGGTCTCTCTGGATGACATCCCTTCCTTCTGGTGTGTCAACCACACCACTCAGCTTGGTGTCATCTGCAAACTTGCCTAGGGTACACTCGATCTCACTGTCTAGGTAATTGATGAATATATTAAACAGCACCGGTCCAGCTTTTTTTTTTACCAGCTTTTTGGTAGATTTTTTTTTTTTTTCCTGTTGTAAGGAGTAATAACTATCTGAACAAAGGATCAACACATCTGGTAGTTCTAAACCAGTAAAACTAATTGTCCACTGTTAGCAAATCAGTCACAAGTTCATCAGCATTCATGGATTTTGTTTCAGGAATGTCACAAACCAACAAAGTAGCTTCCTAATCAAGCCTTTACGCTCACATATGATTATCCAAGATATAAATCAACCTTTCCCTCTTCTTTTTTTCATATTGCTTTTAATGTCAGTCACAGAATTGAGATTGCACCTCTGTTCACTTACACTTTTTTATGGTCACAATTCCTTTCATTTTGCTTAGGCTCCTGTAGAGCCAGTTTACCTTCTATGCATAGTACACAATACCAAATTTACCTTATAAGATTTATTACAGGCCCTCACTAAGAAATTCTGTTCTTGTAACTTGAATAGTTAGGGGCTGGTAGCAGTTTCTACCTTATGGTTTGTATATTCATATTACTTTCCTCTTCTTAATCTGATGTAGTCTGATCGGAACTCAACGCAATTTCCAGTGGTTAACAGCTTTCACTTCATTCTTTTTTTTCTTTCTGTGACTGCAACTGCTTTGAAATTTTGAAGATTATTGATGACATACATCACTTTGCTCCTTACTCGGACATGTACTTCTACAAATGTTTTTGTGTCTTTTGTTGTCTGCAAGACAATATTTCTTGTGGAGATACAGTTGACTATAGTAAAACAGGTCACCTGGAGTTAAGACAGGGAAATTCAGGTTTATTTCAGACGTTACAAAATGTCTTTGCCTCTTGATTATGATCAAGAGGGGGACTTATTTTGAAGTGTTTACTATATGTCGTGGTTTAACCCAGCTGCAACTAAGCACCACGCAGCCACTCGCTCACTCCCCCCCCTCCCTCAGTGGGATGGGGGAGAGAATCGGAGAAAAGGAAAAAAAAAAGTAAGACCTGTGGGTTGAGATAGAGACAGTTTAATAAGAGAGAATAATAATAATAATAATAATAATAATAATAATAATAATGGTAAGAAAATATACAGAATATATAAAACAAGTGATGCACAATGCAATTGCTCACCACCCGCTGACTGATGCCCAGCCTGTTCCAAGCAGCGATCACTCCCCCCGGGCCGCGATCACACCGCCCGAGCTGCGACCACTCTGCCCGCGACCGACCGACCCACCCGACCGACCTGACTGACTAACCCCCCCGAGCATGACGTTATATGGTATGGAATAGGTCTTTGGACAGTTTGGGTCCTAGCTGTGCTGTACTCCCAGCTTGTTATGCCCCTGGCCGAGCAGGAGAAGCTCAAAAAGTCCTTGAGCAGTCTGAGCCCTGCTTGGCAACAACTAAAAACATCAGCGTGTTATCAACATTCTTCTAGCACTGAATCCAAAGCACAGCACTATGCTATCTTCTGTGAAGAAAATTAACTCTATCCCAGCTGAAACCAGGACACTATACAAATTACAAAAAACTTTATGGACAAGTTTACCCATTTTTACTAATGCAATTATGTGGAAATTAATCACTAGAGTTGATAATGAATATAGAATGTGTATGTCTAGGCTACTTTTCTGAGAAAATAAAAGTGTTTCTGGTTGATTCATCATTACATTGCTCAATAGGTATAAAATTCTCTCAGGGGAAAATTCTATTTTGGTGGTGTGATGGGTTTATGTGGCAAGGTTAGGGGGGGATGGGGGCTGCAGGGGTGGCTTCTGTGAGAAGACACCAGAAGCTACCCCCATGTCAGACAAAGCCAGATCCAGCAGATTCCAAGACGGACCCTCTGCTGGCCAAAGCTGAGGCAATCAACAATGTTGATAGCACATCTGTGATAACATATTTAAGAAAGGGCAAAAAACACTGTGCAACAGGAGCAGGGAGAGAAGAATGAGAATATGTGGGAGAAACAACTCTACAGACACCAAGGTCAGTAAAGCAGGAGGGGGAGGAGATGATCCAGGTGCTGGAGCAGAGATTCCCCTGCAGCCTGCCGTGAAGACCATGGTGAAGGAGGTTGTCCCCTTGCAGCCCATAGAGGACCACGGTGGAGCAGATATCCACACTGCACCCCGTGGAGTACCCCATGCCAGAGGCGTACATGCTCTGAAGGGAGCTGCAAGTCCATTGAAAGCCCATGATGGAGAAGGCTCCTGGCAGGAACTGCAGCCTGTGGAGAGGAGCCCACACAGCAGCAGGTTTTCTGGCAGGACCCGTGACTCCATGGGAGACCCACACTGGAGAGGTACCTCCTGAATGACTGTAGAGGGGCACGAAGACTGCAGTTACAAGACCCCCATCCCATCCCCCTGCGTTGCTTGAGGGGAAAAGAGGTAGAGAAATTAGGAGTGAAATTTAGACTGGGAAGAAGGGAGGGGTGGAGGGAAGGTGGTTTAGATTTTTTCTTATTGTCCTACCTCTGTTTAATTGTTAATAACTTAATTTAATTTCCCATGTTTTGCCCATGACAGTAATTTCTGAGTGATCTCCCTGTCTTTATCTCGACCCACAAGCTTTTTGTCCCCTCTGCCTTGTTGAGGATGGGGAGTGATAAAGCAGCTTGGTGGGCATCTAGCAGCCAGGCAAATTCAACCCATCCCAGCTGCAAAATGCTAGGCTCTATTTAATGGAAGCTGAATACAAGTTCCACCTACATTTCCTTTTCCATTGTCAAACACTTCATATAATATTGGACCTGAAACCAAATGTTCATTTTCATTGATGTTGGTAGTGTCATTGCCTTCTAATGTTTGAATTTTCTAAGCCAATGTTGTCATAATTTGACTGCCTTTTGTGTATGAAGCTGAGTGACAGACTGTAACATTATTCTTCAATATTTTATTTTTTTTTATGCTTTTGACATGAGCTGGTGTCTTACTGCTTAGGTCAGATTATCATTTTAGTTGCACCAATATGAATTCAGAATATCTCCTGGGAAGTCAGTGGAGTTATTACAAATTTATGCAGATGTAAATTCACCCAGAACTTGGCTGTTTGCATGAGAAATACAAGTTTAAAGAAGTTTATTTGATTTCTGTGTGCTGAACAGGTTGCATGGAGATTTTTTGCTTATTTGCGGTCTTGTCACTTTTAGCAGAGAACATGCAGCAAAAAATGTAACTTTTTTTAAAAATATCTTTTAAAAATACTTGCACTGGCAGCAATATGCTGGTTACCTAGTAACTACTCCAGTGTGGCCTATAGCTCTTATTTCGTTTGTATCTAGTTGATCATTTCTGTATAGCTGGGTCACCACTGCTAGAGGATAATGCAAAAACAGGAAAAAATCTGATGAATATAAGTCCTTGTTTCCTCTGTTGTGTGATTTAGTTTGTGACTAGTGGAATAATATTTCTTTTTATTTCATTGGTTCATATATTTCAGTATCACCTTCATGCCAGGGTATCAGAGGTCAGGTAAAGCTCAGCGTTACTTGTCTTTTGTAGCAATAATATTTGTTACATTTGTGTGACTTGCCTGCAAGATTTTATGTGATGGGCTTAACATACAGAAACTGTATTTTTTCAGACATTTTTATTCACAGTAGTTAAATTTTTGGCTGGATATTTAAGTCAGTAGATATGGTACTTTGTTGCAATAAGTGAAAGCTGATATTCTGTAATAAGATGGACAGTGTGCAAATATAAATTTGTAAAGAAATGGTTATACTCAGGTACTCATCTCTAGTATGTCAGAATCTGACGACCATTAAAAGCTAATATTGATTCTCCTTAATCATATGTGAAGGAAACTTCTGAGGCAGAACCATAGCCTTTGTGAAATACTGACTGACCTCTACTTGAAGTGCAGTGACAATCACCTGGTTTCCTAAACCCAGAGATTTCATACAGCATGATCTTTTTTTTTTTTTTTTTTAATAGGATAACTTAAGATTGATCTAGAACTGATCTAGTTCATTTGACTTCCACCAAATAGGTTTTTGTGGATTATGTCATTTGCTAATGAAAGTTTGTCCAGCCTTCTCTCAGTCTACCACCAACAGAGATCCCAAAACATTCTAGACAATTGTAAGGGACTAAAAACTTGCCTCAACATTGGTGGCAGGCAAGTTTAACTACTGAAGCCTAATCACCACGACAACTGAGTGGGACAGTTTAATCACCAAGGTAGACACATCTGTGCACAGGCCCAGAGCCAAATGACAATGGGGAGGGGGCTTGGACCCTCTGGGATTTTTGAGCACCATCTAATGACGGTACGGGGCATGCACCCCACTGCCAAGGGGGAGGCCTGGGTATGCAAAACAGTTATTGACTATGCAAGAGGACAACCCTGTAAAAAGGGGAAACCAGCGGAGACCAAGAGGAACATCTGCCCTCCACTGGATTCGAAGATACATCAGGCGCATGGACCGCTCGGGCCTCACCAGCCGCGTGGACCACTCAGGCTGCACGGACAGCACATAGACCTGTGGTGGTAGCTATCGCAACGCTCCCGTGCCATTTGTTTCTCCCCCTCTCTTTCCCTTTCTCGCTTTTCCTCTTTCTCTGCTTTTCTCTCATGCATTTGTTCTTGGCCAAATAAAGTGATTTGGCACTTGACTCTGTTTTGAGTCTTAATTCTATTCCCGAGAATGTGAAAGGAACCCAGTCACGATAAAACACTGGAGTTAATGAGAAGTTAAGCCCAGCCTCCCCCAACCTCCCAGAATTATCTGAGGTCGGTTGGAAAGCAAGGGGGTTTAACCTCTGCCAAATTGCTCAACCCAACAGTGGATCGTGACAACAATCTATGCTAGTGTTTAACCATCTTTACCTATACAAAGAGATTTTCAACTTAAACTCGTTGTTTTGGGGGGTTTAGATGTACTCATAGTCTGTAGGTGGTTCTAACATTCACAATTATGAGTATTTCTTTGGAGTGTGTAGTCCTAGATAAGCATCCTCCAAATTGTCTGCAAAAGGTTGCATTGTGAGTTTTAGGCTGTAGATATTCACCATCTCCTGGGCCATTTCCTGCAGTAAAACAGCATGGAAATGTTATTCAGTATTTGACAAAAAGGATGTTTTAATTCTTAATTAATTTGATTTTCAATTAAACTGAACTTGAATGTATAATTTTTGAACCATCTAGGAAAAAAAAAAGAAAATATTGGATTTATGGAAAAATAGTTTTCTGTAATTTTTATGAGTTTTAAGTAAAACCTTCTCCCAGGATTTTTGAGGATAAACATCAGTTCAGAGACATGAAAAGACGTTGAGAATATCTGACTATGTAAGTGATACAAAGATTAATTTTTGTCCTTTAAAATGTATTCTCAATATTTTCCTTCTAAAATAAATATTTGTATGTCATCCATTCTTCCAGATTCTGACAAATACTGTCATGCAACTGCCAAAATTCTGATAGCTCCTCTCACTTAAACAGATGTAGTAATTGCTAGAAATTTCCTGAGAGAATTAGTTCTCCTGAGATTTCCTACACATTTGACAATTAATATGGATAGTTGGAGAATCAGCCAAATTTTTGTGATGTTTTTCTGAAGCAAATCACTGAGCCTGTGGTGGTTCATCCATTGCTAATGAGAGAATTAAATTTAAGCTTGTCTGTGTACACTGTTGAGAATATTATGGATAAAATCTGTACCCCTTGGAAATCAGGGTCCAATTTATCATTAATTCCAGTGGGGCCAGAATTTAATCCATTGTACAAAAGCACTGTATAAAGCAGGTGGTTTAAAATGACATTACAGTCTGTTGCCTGCACTAGAATTCTGTTATCCTGCAAGAAGTACATAAAAGGAACACAGCAGTAAAGAATATGGAATTCTATATTACCTTACACATTGGGGAAGTTGTATATAACTTGTAGATTTGACAACTGCAGAGAAATGCTGTTCTACTCCAACAATGTCAATAATATGTATAAATGAAACCAAGATTTGGACCTGTCAAGTAATAACTTATAAACAAAGTTTTTTTCTTTATTCTTCCCACATGAATATTTTTTTATTATTTGTCGTAAAGATACAAGCCCCATTATTCAAGCCTTTGTCATTCTGTTCCACTTGTCCTTATTCAGCTTCCACATATTAATTAATGTAACTAGTTGCTATATAGGTTTTCCTAAACATCCGCAGATTTCATCTTGGGCATTTAAGCTATTTCATTAACTTGGCCTTGGAGATTTTTTTGTCCTATTTTTGGTCATATAATTTATGTTCACCGTACTGCATATTCATACAGCTTATTCTCATTATGTAGTGATAATGTTGCTTCATCTTCAAATCTCTTCCTTCTAACCAGCTTGATTCCACTAGTTCAAAGACTTTCAAATACTACATGCCTTTGCAATGTCCTTCTGCATGAGATCATGAACAGTGGGTTGACTGTATTTTCCAGTCAAAATTAAAACCCCATTCGTTCAGCTTGACTTATGCTTAGTGACAGCTCTGTGCATTTCTCACTGTGATGTGAATACATGAAGGACACAGTACAAAGATGCACTGAATTATATTGCATTGTGTGGTAAATGTGATTGGAGTAATCACCAGTGTCCAAGTTTTTCTTCTCTTTTTTTTTAAGTCGCTATTATGCCAATGACAGGGATAAATAATAGAACTGTTTTATTAGTGTCTCTCTTGCCTAAAATGTGAATGACAAAAAATAAATAAAGAAGAAAGTAAAAATATAACATTAAAAAAAATCACTTCTTAACAGGTAGGTGTAAATGTCATAAATGAAGTAAGAACAAATATGTGTTGTTACTTATCCTGGCTTACTTAAGTGCAGATCAGAATTTAGAAAGTGGAGGATGCTTGTAAAAAGGATAATCAGACAAGTTAACCATTACATTATATCATGCACTCTGTTGAACACTATATTAATTTTCGTCTACAGTGTAACACTTTAAAGCATGTTACACTGCATCGACCAACTTTGACTAAAATATTCCAGATACATGTGGGATATGTTTTTTCCTATGGTGTTTACAGGTGGTGTGTTTTCCAACAAACCTGTCTGAACCAGTCCCAGACAAACTACAGGTATGCTTAGGTTGTATATCACACTGCTACAATTATTATTATTTACTATTCTTTATCATTATTTTTACTACTGTTAACACTTTCCCCAATTTTGATTTATTGGCATAGCATTTATTTATGGTTTGCTCCTTCCTTACATCTCTGTATAGCATTATGATATACTTCTCATTGACCACAGTACTTCTCCAGTTGTTGGGTAAATCTCAAAGTTTGGACTATAATTTCAACTATAAATTCATTATTTCAGTCTGGGAATGTAAATGTCATGCTCTTTTAAGGGGGATGCATCTATAGTTCATAATCAAGCACAGATCACAAAGCTTCATTAGGTGCTCTGTCCACAGATGGGCTGTGTAGGGTGGCCCCTTTGTTATTTGTGAATGTAGCTATTTCGAAGTCTGAAAAATGATAATTCCTGAAGGTTGGGTTTTTTCCTTACACAGAAGTCATGATTCAATAGTTTGTTATGAATCAACAAAATGTTTAAATGCATTCTTTTAGGCTTTTCCAGATTGAGGCTAGTGGGAAATTTATGTTAGTACCTCTCTGGAAGTGAGTGGAGCTAGGCTAATTTACATCAACTCAGAATGTGTCTGTAGTACTTATGGTTTCATTCACTAAATTATCATCATATCATGTTGATTTTGAAGAGTGATTAAAATTACATGTTAAGAAATTTTGGCAAGAAAGGGAGGAAAGAAGCTTTTGAAAATTTGAAATCAGCATTTCACTTTAAAACAACTCAGCAAGGACCACCTGCTGCAAGAAAGCACAAGGAGACATTCTTATCACATAAATGAATTTTCTGAGATGCACAAAAGAGTCAATATTTAAAGTCTATTGTTTGTTAATGTCATTGTTTAATGAAGATGGCAATAATGAGTCACGTGGAGCGCCCTTCACACTGAATGGCAGTACTGATATAAGAGTCACAGTATAAAATACTAATGCTATCAAAATACTCAAGTTCTTATCTAACTAGAAGTAACACTGGCAGAGGTGTTGTTAGAACATTGTACTCTGGGAGTGCTATATTTGGAAATAAGCATTTCTTAGAGTATTATCACAGCAAAATTTATTCAATATTTCCCTTAGTCCAAAATCAGTTTCAAAATAATTTTGGAGGAAAATAAATCTACTTAAAAAATAGGAAAACAATGATTTAATACTGCTAACATAATAAATTTTAACTGCAAATAATTAGTTAATATTCTTTGGATTACCTCCCACTACCTTTCTAGAAAAAATCTTACATTTAATCTCTCTCAAATACAACGTGGAATCATCTAACAGGATTTCAATACCTGCATTTAAATCAAGTTCATATAGGTGGATTTGCAAAGGTGTTAAGCATTCAAAGCCCCCTTAGAGTGTGCAACTGCTCAATAACACAATTCCAAGTTCATTTGCATAAGTTAAATACAGACTTAATTGACAAATTAAGCATTGGTCATAGCGAACTCCAAGACATTGACAGTGAAGTGTCAAAACAGTCAGAATTTACTTGCTCATGCTCCCAGTGTTCTAAAAATAACATCACAGCTGCTTAGATTGTAAAATATTGATAATATTTTTCCATTAACATTTTTTATGGGAAGAAACACTCATGAAAACAAACTAAAATAATGTTTATTTTATTTGATAAGAAATGCATGAAAAACTAAAAAAGAATGCAATTCTCAGAAATAATGAACAATGTAGAACAATATTTTAAATATATGTAAACTATGCTAGAATAAAAAAAGACAAATTCTTTATTAACCACTCCAATGAGTGGCTTGAATATTGACAGACTCAGAAGTTTTAATGCCTTGAGTCTTTGAGAATTTTATAGCCTCTTAGGTTTCTAAATCACATTTGCAAACTTCCCTTACCTTTAAGTCTGTTAATGACGGTGAAACTTGGTTTCCTTTTTAAATAATTTAGATGTTTTTGAACATTTTTTAAATGTTACCTCTGGATAAAGAAATTACTGCAGCTGTTTCATTGCAAAGATTTCTTCTTTAACTGCTTCTTTTTTATGGTGTTGTCAGGTAGTAAAAAAAGAGCAGAGGGAAGATGTAGGTCTCCAAGATAATTTCAAATTTAAAAGGTAGATTTCCTGTTCCTTAACATCCAGACACAAAGATTTCTGTTGATCTTTGACAATGGGTTTCTTTGAAGTATATTGGTTGTTATTTTCTTCAATCACAGTAAAACCAGAAGAGTACATTAACTCCTGCTTTCATTTTCAGTATGTGATTCTGAGTCCAAAACTCAGCTTTATAAAGATCTGTAGTTGCTGACAAGCATTAACAGTATGAAAGATATGCTTGGCCTTTAGTCTTTCATATATCATGTGAAACACAGACAAGAATGCTGAATGTTCATTCAAGTATTTGATTGCTAGGCTGAAAAGCTGTTACTTTAATATGGAAGGTAAATTATAAGATTCAGACCTTTGTAGTGAACAGAGGAAAAGGATGAATCAAAACAAACAGCAGGCTGCACATCTCTCCAAATAAAATGAAAAGGAAAAAAAAGCCACATCTATGTTAATCCAAATACAACATAGACTGATAAACATCTAACTCCAGTAGTCAAGATGTAACCTTTATTTCAGTGTTAAAGATGCAGAAGAAGGAAGAAAAGAACAATAGCATAGATTATGTGGTGTTTATCATCTTTAGATATACATAGCTGGGTTTAGGCAAAGCAAATGTGGGTAAAAGCTATTCTCTCTTTTGTGGCAGGCATATTTCCTTTGCTCATTTCAGACAACGGAATCTTGTACTATCTGAAATTGAAAATCCTACTCCAGAAAATCAATTCACCAGAGCCTAGAGGATTAAGTAGGACTGAAGTGTGGTCATCAAAAGGAAGCTCGAAGAAAGATTTTTATTTTTTTTTAAAAAAAGGACAAAATCAATTGGTTAATGTTTAAAACATAATTAAGCTGATTCCTCTCTGCTTTTCCCAGAAAGTAGAAACAACCTCTGCCCAAACATTGTAAAACACCTTTTTTAGTGACTCAATCCCTGTGAATGTTAGAACTGATTTTCTTTCCCAATGATCTGCATGGGAGACCAGATTTAAATAATAGATAATCACAGAACAAACTACTGGTAAACTAGCAAACATGACAATGTACTGTCCAGGTCTCAGTCCCTTCCCAGGCAGCGCTGCATACTATTGGACTGAACGCATGCTCACTGTTCCTGTGAAAGTCTTAATCTCATATAATTTCCTACTTTCTGAAAGCCTGGACTGTGCCGTCAGAAAATAAACACAGTGGCATTCCTGCATTTGAACAGCTGAGGCAAAAGAAAGACGAGGGTCATATATGTAACTGCCTTGTCTAGTTATAGAAAAGAAGCACATGCCCCAAAGAAAAGCTGCAAAGTTTCTCAGACACTTCTTATCTGGAGAAACCAAACTGATCAGAAATTTTGTGCCACTGGAAGAAAGTTAATATTGGAAGACAACTTACTCAAATCTGGACAGATAACTGACAAGAGCATAGTTCACCGGTTTCAGAAGAACATCAAGCAAGGGCTGAAGGAAAGATAAAAGGAAAAGTTGAGATATGTAAAGAAGTTCTATAGTCTTAAGATTTTCACTCTCAATTTCCAGAGTTTTTGCTCGTATTCAAGACAAACAGTTCTGCTGTGGTTTGGCAGCTCATGCCTTCCAATGACAAATGGAATGGAGGTGGAAGCATGTTTTTTGTAATTAAATAAAGTTCTAACATATGGTCAAACATACTTGCACGCAGGGACATAAAGTACAAAGGAGAAAATCATAGAATCATAGAATCACAGATTAATTTGGGTTGGAAGGGACCTTTAAAGGTCATCTAGTCCAGCTCCCCTTCCACCAGGTAAGGTTGCTCAGAGCCCAGTCCAACCTGACATTGAATGAGCTTGGTGTCATCTGCAAACTTGCCGAAGGTGCACTTGGTCCCACTATGTCATTGATGAAGATATTAAACAATACTGGTCCCAATATGGACCCTTGAGGGACACCATTTGACACCGGTCTCCATCTGGACATTGACCACTACCCTCTGGATGCAACCATCCAAGCAAATCCTTATCCACCAAACATTCCACCCATCAAATCCATATCTCCAATTTAGAGAGAAGGATGTTGTGGGGGATGTTGTCAAAGGCCTTACAGAAGTCCAGATAGATGACATCCGTAACTCTTCCCTTGTCCACTGATGTAGTCACTCCATCATAGAAGGCCATTAGGTTGGTCAGGTAGGACTTGCCCTTGGTGAAGCCATGCTGGCTGTCTCAGATCACCTCCCTGGCCTCCATGTGCCTTAGCATAGCTTCTAGGAGGATCTGTTTTATGATCTTTCCAGGCACATAAGTGAGGCTGGCAGGTTTTTTATTCCCGGGATCCTCCTTCCTACCCTTTTTAAAAATGGGTGCAACGTTTCCCTTCTTCCACTCCCCAGGGACTTCACTTGACTGCCATGGCTTTTCCAATATCATGGAGAGTGGCTTGGCAACTACATCGGCCAATCCCCTCAGGACTCTCGGATGTATCATGTCAGGTCCCATAGACTTATGTATGTTCAGGTTCCTCAGGTGGTCACAAACCTGATCTTGTTTTACAATTGGAGGGACTTTGTTCCCCCAGTCCCTATCTTGCAGTCCATCCACTCGAGACGTGTGGGAAGAGAGGTTGCAAGTGAAGAGTGAGGCAAAGAAATTGTTGAGCACCTCAGCCTTCTCCTCATCCATTGTTAGCAATTTACCAGTCATGTTCATCCGTGGGGGTACACTTTCTTTGACCTTCCTTTTCTGGCTTTGCACCCCTTGCCAAGTTCAGCTCCAAATGAGCTTTGGCCTTCTTGACCCATCCCTACACAACAGGGCAGTGTCCCTATACCTTTCCCACGATACCTGTCACTCTTTCCACTGCCTGTGAATTTCTTTCTTGCCCTTTATTTTGACCAGCAGGTCTTGACTCATGCATGCCAATCTCTTGCCTTCCTTTCCTGACTTCTTACACATGGGGGTCAAGAGATCTTTTTCTCTATAGAAAGTGTCCTTAAAGATCTGTGAGCTCTGTTCTGATCCCTCATCCCTGAGGGAAGTTTTCCAGGGTCTTATAGACTAACCTTGAAGAGCTGGAATTTTGCTTTCCTAAAATTCAGGGTCCTGATTTTACTCTTTGCCTGATGCGTATCCCTCAGGACTGTGAACTCCATCAATGCATGATCACTGCATCCCAGGCTGCGTCCAGTCTTGGCATCACTGATTAACTCACTTGTGTTGGTGGTCCAGCATCATGTCCCCTCTGGTAAGGCTGTCTATTATCTGGCTTAAGAAGTTATCCTCAATGCATTCCAGGAGCCTCCTGGATTGCCTGTAGCTCACTGTACTACTTTTCCAGCAGATGTCAGGGTGGTTGAAGTCCCCCCGCAGGATGAGAGCCTGTGAGCGTGATGCCTCCTGTAGCTGGATTAAGAAGGCTTCATCAATAGGTTCCCCTTGATGGTGCAGCCTGTAGTAGACACTAGAAGAAAATTCCCTTCATCTTCTCTCATTGTGGGAGGATTTTTGGCACATGAGGGCTCTCAAGAAAACCTTCCTCTAGACTACAGTTATGCCTTAGATCACATATCACAGGAATTGAGTCTTCAACACAGAGGAACTGACTCCTCCATAAAGACCTACAGTAGGGTCCGTTCATTGCGTGAAGCATTGTCAGTAGATTCTTAGGTGCAGATCAGTGGTTTCAAAGGTAACCAGTAAGCAAACAGACCCTTGAGGTGATGACTTTGAAATATCTGAAAAATCAGTTTTTCAGGAGGTGGCAAGCACTCTCCTTTAAAACCATGGATCCTTTAAGGCCTCTATTTCCTTTCCTTTTAACTAGAAAATGAGAAAGAAAAACACCATAAATCATTGTCTTAAATTTGGGGAGACATGAAAGCTTTGTGGTCGGGTATGACTGGAAGAATTTTATTGCTGCATTATGATACAGAATGTCATGTCTACATTAGGAAATGAAGCTTGTGAAGGATAAGTGTGTTACCAAAGTAAGAAAACTGTTGATTAAATAGGTGACTAGTGCCTTCCCTACTCCCTCAGCTTTCAATATTATACCATTTCTTTTATGGCTAAAGCAAAGGAATGAAATCATTTCATATTGAAAAAGTAGGAGCCAGCAGTTCATAATTGTTTATGACTGTTATAACCAGAAAAAAAAAAAAAAATCCCTGATGTACTTCTGATTCATTTTCATGATCCATTGACCAGCTGGTATGAAAAGCATCATTAATGAAGCATGAGATTTCATGCAGTTTGGCCACCCAGCAGGAGATATGCTTCACCTTATGCTGATTTTCTTTTTACTAGCTCCTACAGCCAGGAAAGTCAATGTGTTAAGGACACATTAAAAGTAAGATATGTATATATTATTCAGTCTTCTTTGGATATCACTGACAACTATCATACTGCTTCTTAGAGTGACAGCTTTCAACAGCGCATTGCCCTGTGAAATAGAGTACAGAGCCACACACTGTGAAAAGAAAAATGTAAAATCAAAGGAGTTTTGTAAGAGCTATTATTCAGTGAGGTTTTAGATATTTTTAACAAAAGCAAACCAGGAGTTATTCTTTCTCACAGGAAGTCAGTACTGGAAACAAATTAGATTTTATATATGAAGTCTGTAACAGCATTAAAACCATATAGAAACATTTTTAAAAGAACAATCTCATATGTACATTAACATGAATGCATGGGCATACATGAAGCAGGTTTTCAGGCGTGCCATTGTACGTATTACTTACCTATATTTTCTTCCTAAACCAATCTCATTATAGGAAAAAAATGTCTTTGATATCTTTGTACAACAGCTGTAAAATAATGACCAAGATCCTAAATCAAGCTCAGCCCCCCAAAGACTCTTGTAAAGCATATCACTACTGCCCTCTGCATATCCTGGTCACTTAAGATGAAGGATGGACCCAAGAGTTTTGTTAAACTACATACGAAAATTAACAAATGGTGTCAAAGACAATTCTTACTTAATTTTGGTATTCATTTCCATTTTAAAATCCCAAACTTGAATTTTCAAAATGCTGTTGAATTACTGTACTGAAACTGAAATAGAAAAATTGACTGAGAAAATCACTGAGGTGGGATGAGACATCTGGGGGATGTGGGGCAACAGTAATACTTTTGCAAGTTTGCGTGTCTGATTGCAAAGTCAGGAAGGCATCATTTTATACTCTGTTCATTGCAATGGGAAGAGACGATGTTCACTGTTTTGTAGGATGTTTTTTTAACGGTTCAAAGAGGAATAGAAAAGTATAATCTGGTTACAATAAGAGGTACTAAATATATCTTATATTGTTACAGGCATTCTTATAAATACCTTATGTTGTTACAGAAATTCACATAGGAGGGTTTTGGGTGTGACAAAAAGAATCCAAGCAGTAAGCAGCAAGAAACATTGTAAAATGATGTTAATAGACAATATGAGAAGATACACATAGCCTAATAAAAAGTAAACGTATTCATTATGTTTCTGCATGGATATCTGTTATTCTCTGGACTCAGTTTGCTCAATTTATACCAAAAAAAAAAGACCAAACTATTCCTATAGAAACCTTAACTGCTCGAGATAATTTGTGCAGGGTCAGATGGTCTAAGGAAAAAAAAAAAAGGCTAAAATTTTTTCTTTCAGATTACAAAATTGTGCATATTGTCTTCACCTCTTTCAGCTCTACTGTGAGATATATGAGGAAGCTTAAGGCAAAAGAAAAAGCTGGAAAGAAAATAACATCCCAAATTCTGGCTAGGCGGAACAGAAAGACAGAGAAATTTAAAACAACAAAACCAAACCAACCTCAAAGAACAACAACAAAGTTTACTTCACTAAGTAACTGAAATTAGAGTAGTTTATTTCTAGAAATTGTTGTACGTGACTTCTAAAGAATGTTTAATATATTTGAAGCATATGGACTAAATATTCCATTAAACCACAGCTGTGTCATAAGGAAATGATGAGGTTATATTACCTAAGTAAAATCACAAATGTATGTTACTGAAACACAGAAAATTGTGATGGTATTTTATGTTGTAATCTCAGCTAAAGGTTTCTGAACAGTTTAGTATTAGTGACAGTACTCCCATTCCTTGATGCAGTTTTGCATTCTTTCAGTCCCTCTTCCTGCCTAAAAATGCAATAGTGCCAGAAGACTTCCAAGATCACTGTCTGCTGAGTGCAACCCACTCACAGGCTGGCTACAACTTGCCTCTCTATTTGTAGGCATCACTCAGCACTCTAATGTGTTAAACAAACTATTGAATCAGCAGGTACAAAAAGAAAAGTAATAACTTCTTTTTTTCCACAGTGAAATACCAGGGGAAATAAAACGTACCTTGGAATCTATGAGTGAAATTGGACTTTCACAATGTTAGCCTACCTGAGCACACCCATTTTCCTAAAAAGTGTCCTGAATCTTTAAATGACCACAAGCTCTGTTTTCTCATTGCTGTAATATGCTAAAGATAGCTACAGTCTACTCTATATTAGAGTTACCACATTAACTAGTGGATAGTGATTGTTTGAGGTTATTTTAATTTTTTTCAGTAAGCCAAAAAAGATTCATCACAGCTTCTAGGGTTAAGAAACACCTGCCAGAAATTATATTTTAAGTAAATTGAAATAACTTTATAAGAAGAAGAAATTAATAGCATATTATAAAGGAATTCCCTTAGGATTCCAACATTTGTTGCAACCAAAAAATGCCAAAAAGTACATGAATAAAACAATTATTAATATGAAATGAAATAATTGAGATGCCACTTGCTTAACTTGCGATATCAAGTGATAAGAAAAAAAATATATTATATGGATTTACACTTTTAAATAGCAATTAATTTTCCAGTAAAAAGTTAAAAAATAAGAACATTACACTAGTGAATTCAGAGACTTTCTTTGGGAGAGAAATGAATAAAGCTATCTTCTGCAGTGATGAAGTGAAGCAATAGATTTATAAGTGGTTATAATTAAAAAAATAAACTGGGCACCTGCAAAAAGCTCTTATTTTAAATATCTAATCCTTAAAAATCTACTGCAATACCATTTTCAGAACATCTGGCATAAAGCCAAACATATCAAGTTTACTGCTGTACTGAAAATTATCAAAATTCAGAACTCAATTAACATAGAGATCTTTTAAACGTAAGACTTACTACAGTGCTACTTAGGTTAACAAAGGTGATGGAATGAGCTTTGGAAACTAGTTGTGAGTCTGCAAACATAATAAAAAAAAGAGTTCTGTGAGTTATGAAATACCCCAGGCAGCTCCCTCGTGTCTTGAAGTTATCAAGACAATATTCTGGTCTGTCCTTTTAATTTCAAGTGTTTCTGTTCTACAGAGAGAATAGAGTTCCACAAATGACATTTTTTTTAATAGAATATTGTTTATCTGAAAAATTATCAGCCAAGACAGTTAATATCTTCATGCAAGGCTGCCTTAAAAGACATCTCTGACTGAATCAGGTAAGGAGGAATGAAGGTTGCCCAGTCCATTACTTATGCAGATACAAGTGAAATAATAATGAGACAAACAGTGGAAAGTGTTCTGATTCTTTCTTCTGTAAATACAGACAACAAAGAAAAGGAATTTTGATCTGGTTATTCTTTGGAGGAATAAATGCTTGGGGTGGGTACAGGTGAAAGAAAAGATGCACACTGCTACTGAAGAACCACAGGTAACTACTCATAATAAGGATATCTAGACTGACCTTATCATAGAAAAAGAAAAAGAAGAAAGAAATTAGAAGGAGATAAAAATAACCAATTATCCCTCTGCATGAAGTTATCCTAGACAGACCCTGGAGGAATCCAAATTTTCAAGAGTGCCTTCCCTCCCATGTGTTCATGCAAGACTCCTTGTTTCAGCGACAGAAAGTATTCCACAGCAGCAGTGGATGCTGTTTAGAAGTTAGCCAAGAGGAAATAACAGTTTTATTCTATATTTTCCTAAAATATTCACAGACATTGAGCTGCAGAACATGGAAAGATATTATGGAGATACCCATGTTCCAAATGCCTCTAAGACCTGGCATGTAGAAATGAATGATGTGTGGCTCTTCAGTGAAACTGCTTTTGTTACCTATAACAAAGATCCTTACTTACAACTGAACACAACTCTGGTTTTTTAGTGATGTGACAAAAGGAGACTTAGCTATACTTGTGTAGCAAAAGCTAGTCAAAACCTTGGGCTCCTTTTTCACTAGAAATGTCATTTTTATTGATATTTTTCTAAACTGCGGTGAATGAAAAGCTCCTAGATCTCTCTTCACTGATGACATGAGCATTTTTTCTGTGCTAAAGAAAAAACGTCTATTTCATTAAACTCTAGGTTATGGGCAGTAAATTTTCATTTGTTAATATGCCAGAGAATTTTCAGAAGCCTCCTTAAGGGTTGGGAAATAGTCATCAGATGTAAAACCTGTCAAATAGAAGATTACAAGCTTAATAGTCACACATTGTTTGAACCAAATATTGTTCCAGTGTATTTCATCTCTATTCACTCAGGTCTGAACATGTCAGCCATTAAGATTTAATTTAAAAAAAAAAAAAGAAAACTTATTGAACAAATATTGAATGTAGAAATTTTACGTCATGTTTTTTATGATACTTTTCTTGAGAGCTTAGACTAGACACAGTATTCAGATGGGATCTCACAAGTGCCAAGCAGAGGGCAATAATTTCTCACTTTGATGTTCCATCTGTGCCTCTGTGAATATCTCCCAGGGTGCTTGCTGTCTCTGTAGCCAGGGCACTCTGCTGGTTTATGCTGAGTTTATGTCTGCCAAGGCCCCTGGGTCCCTTCCTGCAGAGCTGCTCCCAGTCAGGCAGCCCGCAACCTGTGTGCGCCCTTGCACCACTGCTTCACGCCCAGGGGCAGCGCTTGGCTTTATCCTCACTGAAATACATGAGGTTCCTGTTGGCCTCTTCGTCCAGCCTGTTTAGGTCCCTCTGGATGGCAGCACTTCAGTGTCATCTCCAAACTTTAGAGTGCTCCCCCTCACCCTCTTCTCCAGGCCATCAATAGCGATGCTAAACCAAACAGGTCCAAGACAGACCCTTGCAATAGATGCTTGCCACAGACCTCCAGGTAGAGTAAGAGCAGTTAACAACCACTCTCTGAGCCTGACCATCCAACACATAATTTAACCATCTAGTTCTTTACTCACTCAGAACAAAAAGTCCCAACTTGGATACAGGAATATTTGGGAAACAGGTTGCCTTTCAGCTACTCATGGGTGGAGACAATTTCGTACTATTTACCTTGACTTTAGCAAGGCTTTTCAATGCTATTTTATGCTCTAGGCTTAGTGAATTTTGGAGTTTATTTAAACAATACTCCTTAATCTCTTTGAAAACAAAACTTCAAAGCAAGTTTGTACTGTATGAATTTCAGCGGCACCTCAACTTACAAGCAAAAATCTCATCAGAGAGATTTCAAGATCCTTCTTTAATATGTAACAGTGAGTAAGAAATTGTTTGTAGCAGTTACTGACTTTTCTAGAAACTATTGATTTCAAACACTCAAAGTTTAGTGGCTTCAAATGACAAAACCTTATTCTCTCTCATTTTGTCTAGGCATTATGATGCAATTTTTAAGACTGGATCACAGATTTTTTTTTCATAGGTAGCTTCCCTACTTCATTCAGAAGGCTTGTGCTGGTCACAAGCTATTTGATAACTGCTTCATATGGATCAGTATGTGGCCTTAGATCTGTTTGCTAATCAAAGCATGCTAGAAGAAATCTCCACGTCTTTCTCTCTCTGATCACAGCAGTTAAATAACTGCTTTTTGAATAAATTTTTTTTTTTTTTTTGTGACTCCAGTCAGATTACTCATTTTACAAACAGAAAACTGAAAGATTAAGGCCAAATTCAGTCTTTCATTCAGAGCACTCAATCTGAGATGCATACACCTAGCTTCTCAGGGCAGGTAGCACAATACAGGATTTTGTATGTTCTTACTGACTTTATCTGCTGTTTGAAGAGTTCTGCTTTTTTGAATGCTAGACTGGAAGGTCTTAAGCAAGGCACCTAGAGAAAAAGGTTTCCTCAAAACATTTTGGTTTAAATCACTGGTGCAGCCTGATGTATAATCTACACTGCACAGATTTTAAAAGAGTATTCTTTTATGGTCATTTCTATTTACCTGTTCTTTGAGATTTTGAGGGTTTTTTTCCTCTTATTTTTAACCTCATTCAACATACATCTTACATATTAAAAACATGCAAATATGTGAACACATGAAAAAGGCCAATTTCTGTAGTAGTGTCAGATATGAACTGTCTGGACTTTGTCTGATTTTAGTCAACTCTGCTCAGCAATATAGCTTCTCCTCTCCTGCTACAGGGCCTCATCACATTTGTCTCACAAACTCCTCTTCCTGTTTTTACCATTTCCACTGGCTCATGCTGATGTTTTTGCCCAGGCAGCTTATGTCATTTCCCAGTCAGCTCACACTTGGTCCCTACATTTTTTTCTTCCCCAGTCCCTTTTTCAGTCACAGTCTTGGTCTGCTTTAAAACCTTCATGGACAGTTACAGTGTTTCTATCCCTTCCTCACAAGCCTCCAGTCAACATATTTTATTTTTATCTCCTCAGGTTTTTTACTGCAACGAAGCTCAAGTTCCTCTGCACTCTTCTAAGACTGGTCTTTTTCCTTCATTTGCTTTAGCAGAAGTACATTCAGCCGCAGGAAATACAGCTTTCCTGGCATCACTGAGAGCTTACATCCCACCAGACAAACAAAACTAAAACATAGGGGCTAAGGAGAACAGACATGTCTGTTGAAAGGGGTGTTTGTGGTTATACTTAAGATCTATCTCCTCCTTCTCCTAAAGAGAATATTATGCCCCTGAAGAAAGAAGGTGATCCAAGAAAACATAAAAAGCTGTCCACTAGAAGACCAAACTATTTGTCAAATGACTAAGGCATGATGGGTCAATTATGTTTTAGAAATACTTTCTTACCTGTACTGGTTTTACAGGAGAATCTAAGTGACTATACTGACAAATTTACCTGAGAGATGAATCTCCCTTGTAAGGCCATTCTTAATTCTGGAGAAATGTATGTATGACTGTATTAGTGTGAGGTTATGTTGCTCTTAACCCTGGGAAAACATGGCATAATCAAACCTTCCTTTGCGTCTTATGCTTTGAGGAGATTTATTTAGTAGGTGTGAGTCAACTTAAATATTTTACATGATGACATACTGATAACAACATATGCCACTGTGACTTCAAAGCTCATGTATTAAGATTTCTTTTTCACTGAAGTATTAGTAAGACTCATCTGCTGCTTGCAGCTTGTTCAGGATATAGCATCATGATTATCTATGAGCTTGAAACACTGTGATAATAACCTCCCCAACCTTGAAATAAATAGTTTCATGAACATTGAAACTAATGGATATAATTTATGCCCTGAAGTTAATTAACTTTAGCGTCTGAGTTGCAAGCCCTGGTTGAAGCTTTTCCTGCCACTGAGGTGAGCAGAAACATTCACTTTAACAGATATTAAATATATTTATAAAACATGTGGAAAATTGAAAAATCATGTTTCAAAATTGCCTTTTTGAACATCTGGCTATGTCAGCTGCATTGTCTCTCTACTTAATTTCCTTAAGGATTCAGACATCTGAAATTTATTTCCTTCAAAGATCTAATAGGGTGCTGCACTTGCTTTGGGAGTTTGTGGGAGACTGAACAGCCAGCTAACTGTCTCAAAGCTTGCTTGTTTGTGTGGCGATGTGCGAAGATCAGCCTTGCCGCAGGCAAGGTGGCTTGCAGGCTGGCTGGGGCAGTGGACACCCAGGCGGGGCCACCTGCCCACCAAGGCTTGCAGTTTGCTGCCACTTAAAGCCTGCGAGCAGAGCCCTGCCCCTGCCCAGCAACAAGAAAGTGCGTGAACGGAGCCCGCCAAAAGGAAAGCGCGCAAAATGTGTGCGCATGTGCTGGGCTGTGCTCTATACAAAAGGCTGCAGGCTCAGACTGCGGGGGGACCTCGTGGAAGACCATCGAAGACGCCGGAGGCAGATCACTGACCTCGTGAAGAGACCACCGAAGATTCCGTGTGCAATCACCGAAGACCCCAGAAGCACAGACCCCTGGGACGCCGCGGATCCATGGTGGTGACTGTCTGCTCTCTTCTATCCGGACCTCTCACTTTATTTTCTTCCTTCCTTCCTTCGTTTCCTGTTGCTGCTTTCTCTCTTTCCCCTGAACAATTAATAAACATCTGGACTTACGACATCTGACCTCGTTTGTGTCTTAATCTCACTCGAAGGGATTGAACCTGAAACGAGAGTTTGGTCTAGGCACCCCTGGCCTCCCAGCGTTGGCTGAGGTCGGCTAGAAAGCAAGGGGGCCTTCCTCTCGTCCAAACAGAATTGGATCGTAACAGAGTTCCACTGTGACACTGATTTATGAAATATTTTAAGTTTTCCTAAAAATTTATGCTTATAATATTTTTTCTGACTTAAATTCATGGTAGTAAGAACATCACTATTTTAGAAGCAAAAGAAAGAAAATAACCTTACTTCTTAATTAATATTATTATTATTATTATTATTTGTATGTTTGTTTCTTTATTTTTTTGTTATGTGGGATCTGTGTACTGGGACTGGTTGGGATAGGAGTAACTTTATTCACAGAAGACTGTATGGTCCTGTGTTTAGATCTGTAAGTAAAACACACCTGTGATAACACACCTGTGTTTTAGTTATTGCTGAACAGTGCTTGCACAGCATCAAGGCCTTCTCTGTTTCCCACTCTGCCCCCCAGCAAGTAAGCTGGAGGTCGGCAAGAGTTTAGGAGGGGACACAGCTGGGACAGAGGACCCAAACTGACCAAAGGGTTATATCATACCATAAAACATCATGCTCACTATTAAAACTTGTGGGGGAGTTTTTCCAAGGTAGCCATTGCTCAAAGAGTGGCTGGACATTGGTCTGCTGGTGAAAGGTGGTGTGTGATTAACTTTGCCTCACTTCTGGGGCTTTTAGGAATTTTTTTTATTCTTTAACTAAGCTGTCGTTATCTCAACCCATGAGTTTTCTTTCATTTGCCTTTCTGATTCTCTCTCCTATCCTGCTGGGAGTGTGTGCTCAGTTGCTAGCAGGGGCCAATCCACCACACTCTGGGACTGAACAAGTTGTTTCTGTAAGTTGAGATGCATATGCAAGCCAGAAGATGTTATCATTCCCCATACAAATATTTTTATGATACAGTTAGCTTCATTTGTTCTGGATAATTTGGATGTTGTTTCATTTGTCAGATATAGTCTCATTTTTTATCTGTAGGCATAGAGAATATTTTTTGTGTTTCCTAAGGTATCTATATATTAGTTACAGACACCTATGTAGTCAGAAAAAACATTCTCTTGATCTCCCAAGTACCACAGTAATTTCTGCAAACAGGAGTTACGCTTCAATGTCTTGTAGGTGTTCTTAAAAATATTCCAACTGTATAGAAAATGAGTTAATATGTCCAAGATTTGATTATGAACTTCTTTTAACTTCTGGAGAATAGGATTAACATTTGAAGATAAAACTAGACTTTGAAGCCAAAGATGTTTTATGGTCATTTGAATTGGAAATGAGAAATATTTATTTTGTAGCTAGGAAAGGGTGTCTCACGAGAACGTGTATTTATAAGTGTTCTTAACTTTAGAGATTTCAAATGTCATGAAAGTAATGGTTCTCATAAGCTTTCTACTGGTGGAGAAATTAAGCCTTATGGTATCTGTTGACATGGGATCTAGCTGTCAGGCAGACTTGAAGTCAGATAAGAACAATTCACCACATCTAAGTCTTAATCTTGCTTTCCATTTGGGTTCAAATTTTCTCTGAAGTTTCACATCCCTGACCACAGGGACATGAATGAAATTTAATGATAGGTCAAATTATAAAGCTTTCAAAATGATATTTTAAAAAAACCTCATGGAACAGTCAAAACACTCTGAATGTTTTCCAAGGCTGTTGATTACACACAAGTGACAGATCCCTATAATATGCTTTCAGATCAACCAAATTTTGTAAGACAGTTTGACCTTTGCTTCAACAATAAGTAGAACAGAAGGTACATTGTAATCTTGTGCATCTTTCTTACCAACGGAATACCCATTTGATCCAAATGCAGGCTAATTTATACCTCTGTAAACTCAATATCCAAATAAATTATATCTATAAATATCTTCTTACTAGGTTCTTCCTTGTTTAAATTTTGATCTACTCAAATGCACATTGATATAATTTGCACAAGTTTTGGCAATTCACTGAATCATCCTGTCTAATTAGCACCATAGTCCAGAGATGTTCCATAGGAAGATTAATTTTCTTCAAACTCACACTTTAATATTTAACAACTTCAGAAATGAAACAGTAAGTTGGTTCATTTACTGTGAAAATACATAGCTTTATGAATTAAACAATAACTACCACAAAGCCAAACTAATATAAGAATTTAAGTGACACACCAAAAAAAAAAGTTCATTATCCATATTTTCTTTCATATGGCCAAAATCCCAGCAGTTTTGAAAGCCAGAATTAATCTGTTCTTCAACTGATGCAAATATGGTGCAGAAATATACATTTATAAGAAAAACTAGCATGCAAAGAAATAAACAAATAAAAGACTTGCTATTGCATTTTATCATAACAATGTAGCTGCAGGCTTATGCAATCTGTACATGAATGTGTGAGGTTTGCATGCCCATCTGTACAAGTGCAGTGAAATAATTCACACTGGATGCCCCGGAGCTAGAAATGCAAGGGAGAGGAACAATATCGGGTTTTTAACTAGAATCAAAATCTGTTGGTGCATCTATGAATGGTAGTTGTGGCCTGAAATTAATTATTGTTAATGTTAGTTAGGGTCACAAAACCAAAGCTAGCTTCTGGGAAACTGGCTGAAATTACTCCCATAATTTGCTTTTCTCTATTCAGAAGTCTTGCTGATACCACCTGATAGAGGAATAATGTTTGTTCAAGTGAGAATTATTACAGTTTAAAAGTTCATATATATCACCACCAGACTTTTAGGATGATATTGGGAAGTCTCTTCTGAAAGAGGACATTTTCATAATGACAAAAACAGTGTAAATGAAAGAGACCTCCTAGGCTAAAAGGACTATATCAGAAGACTTCGCCTCACCTACTAGCAGGTGTTATTGTTGGTTTCAGAGAGGACTTCTCCTTCTGAAGCTAGCCAGGGAAGGGCCTGAAAATAATCCTCACTTCCATCTAGAATTCAGAAGATAGAACTGTGAAGCAGGAACAAGCTGGTGTACGGGGAAAGTTCCTATCAATGAGAAGAAATGCATACTGCAGCACAGTGCTGCAATTGGTGCAAGGTAGTCCAGAAGTTGTAAGATACCAGAGTCCAGAAGGTAGTTCACAGGAGGCCTTATTAATAAAGACAGAAATAGTACCCCATCAAAGAAAATCATAGCTTTCATATTTAACAGAAAAAAAATGTTGTACTAATATTCCTGAAAACAGTCTAGAAAAATAAACAAATAAAAAACCCCAGATGGAAATGCCATGTATGAAGGGAACAGAACATTTTTGGGTTTCTCTCAAGACAATGGACAGATGTAAAGTTTTCATCACAAATGTAGATCAAATAAAGCCTAAAGTTTTGTGACCTTTCATCTTCTCCACCCAGAAAGGAATCCTGTTAGCCTTCTCCCCATCTGGAGAAAAGATACGGGATTAGATGACATTTTGGTCTGCCATGGGCTGTTCTTAGGTTCTCATTCTAGGAACTAAAATGCCTGGGGTTTTGACTACCTAACAGGTTGGCTACCATAAAGGTTCACTAAGGGTTTGAGTATAATGCTAAATACTCAGGTTGAGCATAATGCGGGTTTTTTCCAACAGAAAAAATATCTTTGATTTCTGTTGTCTGTTTATAATTGTTCATATTACTTTAATGTCACAGTTCTGAACCAGCATCAAAGGAAGCACTGCTGCACATGTATAAAATAATTAGAAACTTTTGTACCACACAACCTGCACTTTACATAAAAACAAGATGAATAAGGCAAAAATTATGAATACATGTTGCCTTGGCAGGCAGTGATTTTGAAGCATTAACAACCTAAATACTGTCAAATTTCTTGTAGAAATTTATGACAAATGAAAGCAAAAGAGGGTTTTAACAAGTAAGAATGCAATACCTGGACTCATACTATCTTAAGTTAGAGGACAAGCATTACAAAGAATTCTGAAGCTGTTTATTTCATTGTTTAACAAAATAACAATGGGAGGTAATGTTTGATCGTATATGGGGTTCCAGGTAACTTTTTGGTAGGGAATAAAAAATGATAAGCAGAATGAGAAATTGTAACTGATAACATTGAAAGGAATGACTTTTCAGATAAGTGTTGTGGTTTAACCCCGGTCAGCAACCAAGCACCACACTGCCGCTTGTTCATTCTCCCACCCCCATGGAATGGGGGAGAGAATCTGAAGAGAAAAACTAAAAAAGTAAAAAACCTTGTGGTTTGAGATAAGAACAGTTTAGTAATTGAAAAAAACCCAAATTAAATTTAATTAAATATTAATATTATTTCATACTCCTCCATACTTGACAGGAGTTGCCTCCAGAGGCTGAGAGCTTGTGCCCCTTTTCCAATTGTTTTGTCAATTCTCCCTTTCCTAGAAAGGGATTCCAGCTGCTTAGTTTCCCTGCCCTCCAATTCCAGGCTAGTGGCCCCGTTATCCCAGCATTTGAGCAGCCTGGTGACAATGTGCTTGCCTGGATGATGGCTGAAATATTTTTGTGTGTCTTGCAGCTCAATGAGGGATAGGGATTGTGTGGTTACTGCCTCATTTATGAGTTCTTCCTCTTCCTTCTCCCCGAACAGTGGCCACCTCCCTTCTTCATACTGTTCTTGTGACGGCCCTGCTTTTGGAGCAGTCTGCCTTATCCACTTCTTCCTCCTGCTCCCTCTCACAGTAAGCTTTTTCATCCCTTACCAAACAAGCTGACTTCTACTTCCAATATTTCTTCTTGTGTATAGGAGTGACTGATACTAGCACAGGTTGGTTCCCTGGTTCAGCTGCAGTGCCTGTTGTGGGAGTTGGAGTAGCCACAATGCCTGTCGCAGGGGTTGCAGTAGCCACAGCACCTGTCATTTTGCTATCAGATCCAAAGACCTTCTTTTCCCCTCGAGGGTACTGAATAGTTTTGAACAGGGCTCAATAGGCATGGGCCAGGTCCCAGCACATTGCAGTAATTTGTGTCACCCTACAATTGCCAGGGTGGTAGCATGTTTTTTCTAAATATTCTACTAATTTTTCTGGTTTCTGCACTTGTATAGGGTTGAAGTTCCAAAATACTGGAGGTTCCCACTGTCCTAGGCATCTGCCCATGCTATCCCACACACCCTGCCACTCATAACTATCCAGCCTTGGGGCAGACCTGTGGATGGTATTAAATTGCTTATTAACCTTAGACAAAAACAAAACAATATTCCCAAGAAAATACCAAAAGAAGTATCTTTTGAATGAACAAGGATGTTCAAGATACTGAAATGTTATTGTATTGAAGGAGGAAACTTCATAGAAGAAGGTAGCAAAGGTGCTATTCTGTATTTATTCCATAAAAAAAAACTCTCAGTGGAAGAAGCATAATTCCTAATTGTCTCCACAAGGTGGTACCTGAAGTACAGTAATGGCTTCAGTGCAAAGCTCTAATACCAGATAAAGCTCAAGGTCAGTGTTTTAATACTAAATCTCCCAGGCAAAAAATCATTAATCATTGCAGAGTACAGCAAACTGGAAAACCCAACAATGATATTTAAGAAGTACTGCAACAACAACAACAAAAAAAAAGAGCATGGTGCAGATTAGGTAAACTAATACTGAGAACAGATGAATCAATATTGTGACCAGCAACCATTAACAGATATAAATTCCTTAATAAGCTCTGGTTAACCTGTCAGTCTCTCAAACCCTTCATGCTCCATTTTGGGCACCAAAAAAGGACTGTCATGGTTTAACCCCAGTTGACAACCAAGCACCACACAGCTGTTTGCTCACCACCCCTTCCTGCAGTGGGATGGGGGACAGAATCTGAAGAGCAAAAGTAAGAAAACTCATGGGCTGAGATAAGAATGTTAATAATTGAAATATAATAATAACAATAACAGCAACAACAACAACAACAACAACAATAAATTATAATTTAAAGGAAAACAACAAGAGAAAGACAGGCAAGAAACCCAGGCAAAAAACCCCAATGGAACTGCTCACCACCAGCTGACCAATGTCCAGCCCATCCACAAGCAGTGATTGCTGCCCCTCAGCCGACTGCCCCCAGCTTATATACTAAGCATGACATCATATGGTATGGAATACCCCTTTAGCCAGTTTGGGTCAGCTGTCCTGGCTGTGCTTCCTCCCAGCTTCATGTGTACCTTCTCACTGGCACAGTACAGAAAGCTGAAAAGTCCTTGACTTAGTATAAGCAGTGCTTAGCAACAACTAAAACATCAGTGTATTATCACATTACTCTCAGGCTAAATAGAAAACACAACACTATGCCAGCCACTAGGAAAAAAATTAACTCTATCCAGCTGAAACCAGGACAAATAGGTATAGAACTGTAAGCCAGAGGAAGGAGAAAAAGCAAGGAAGCATTCATGACCTTGATAACAGGGAATATAAATAAACTTTGCAGCAGGATTTTATATGAATCCCAGAAAAAAGATTTTTTATGTATTTATTTATCAAGGGCAGGTAGTATGGTGTTGTAGTAGCTGAGACAGGAGTTTAGCTTTGCTTGCAGCCATCAAAGAAATTGTCTTAGAGGCATTATATAGAACAAACTGAATGATTTAATGCCTAGTAAATTTCTGAATTAACTGTGATATCCAGATGGAACTGAGTGCTATTGAGGATTATGATGTCATCAATAAAAAAGAAGAATACTCCTTGTAGATAAGAATGGTTCAGGGAAACCTGGATGAAGAGAAATGTGAGAAGATAAGCTCTTCAAAATTCTATGTATCTGCTTAATTTAATGGTGGAAGAGCAAATGGAGATGAGATGGTTACTGGAAAAGCAAAATGGTCACTCGAGGACTTTCTGAGGGGGAAGAATGCATACTTTTATCATGAATTAAAAGAGACAGAAAAGAACTGACAGTCAAGGAGATCTAGAGACCAAAACAGAATTGTCATGAGAGAGATCAGGGGAAGAAAGAGGATGAGCTAAAAGGAGAAAATGAAGGAATTAGAGGGAAGAACAGATGAGTAGGAGATGGCTGGATGAATCACCTGCAATCATTGTAGCAAGAGATGAAAAAAAAAGGACAAAAAAGAACTGTATAAGAGGGTGACTCAATAAATGAATTAGCATTTTTCAAGTGAAAACCTTTCCCAAAACACCTTCCAATTCATTCTATACAAATATACAACATAAAAAACCCTATTCAGTTTTGAATTCTTACAAAATTTTCTGACTCGTGAACTTTGAAATTGTATGATGGACAATGCTGCCAATTAAATCACCAAAATGTTCCTTTGACAACTCTGTCTGCATAGCTGACCAAACCCTTACTTTTAAAATCATTTTCATACAGTGACATTGCTGCTGAAGAGAAGTAAAATGAAAATGCTGGAGGGCAAAGTCCAGGTACAATTAGACTAATTAGTCAGGTTCCTAGGCAAGGCTTACTTCAGCTTTCACTTAAGTCAAGAGAAAGCCTGCTACTGAGTCTAGTGAAATTGGATCAAAGGCGCATGACAAAATGAAGCCTCTGTGAGAGTTTCTCAACTCTTTTTAATAAAGAGATCAAAAATCATAATTTTACTTTTTAGGATATATTAAGGTTTGGACTTATGTTTATATATTTTATAAACCAAAAAATAAAGGTAAAATGAAAAACGGTTTGCTTTTCTTGCCTCTGTTTTGTCAGGTTTTTTCCTTCTTGTTTTTCCACTAGACTAGAAAAGGTAAAAAGAAAAAGATTTAGAAGAGTCTTCAGCAAAGTGATACTTAAGTGACCTTTTAAAAAATGTTTTCCTCTCCCATTTATATTTCTCTCCCTCCGGTGAATATTTTTCTGGTCTATTGCCTACTAGGAAGTTGGTTTAAATTGTTCCAGTACTTTCCCTGCATGTGAAGAACCGGGGATGCTGTGACCTCCCTGCCCTTCTTGTTGGGTTAAGGGAAAGGAAAAGTCCTCTAGTCTCTGCCTATTACTATTTCATGAAACAGCCTGCTTCTGTAGGTAATTGGATACAAATAAGAGCAACCTTTTCAATAAACTATTGTTAGTCAGAAAATTAACAGTTACTTGGCAATGTCAGAACTGGTAGTCAGAAAATTTGCCATTTAGGTAGATATACTCCCTGTTCAGTTGCATTGATCTCACATGCTTACAAGCCCATCACATATATCAAGGAACAGTTGATTTAATACAGCTACAGATAGATGAAATTTACAGGCTGATACAATAATTGGTATGTGTGAAGAAACCACAGCTGCACTACAAGGCCTACAGGTATCTCAAAGGAAGTAATCATCAAGAAAAATATCCAATATTTATCTAATAAAATTTATCTTTCAGTAATACATATTTTCTATTTTTCAACATTTAAATAAAATGAGATAGGAAATAATTTTCTGCTCCCTGATAAGTGAATGGTGTCTCAAATTTCAAAAAAAGATCAGCTTAAAAAAAAAATAAAGTTGAACATTTTATTAATTAAACTGTCTATATTAATATTAATAAAATATTCTGGTTTAATTTTCAAAATTTTCAGTTTCAGATCAATAATTTAATCATGATTTTTTTTTTGGACTAAACTTCAAATCACACTGAAAAAGAAAATGGATTTTCAATCCCAAAAATATTTTTAAATCATTACGATAGGATCATTTTGGGCAATTTACGAAAATATCTTGTTTCTTCAAAATGGGAAATTAATTTACACTATCCCTTTTACCTATAAATTTCAGTTTCCATAATCAACATTTTATCAAAAAAAAAAATTGAACTCTAGATTTGACAAAATTTATGACCCACAGCTTTGTCGGTTGATCAAACATTCCAAAATTTATTTAACATATTCCTTGAATGTATTCCTGTAAAACTGATCTTATAATTATCAAGTGGAAGAGAATGTTCTGAAATCATGTCCACTGCCAGCAGATGATGAAGTAAGAATCACAGAGTCACCTGAAAGAGAAACATTATCTAGGAATTACTGTATATAACCATTAATAATATGAGGCATAGGTAAACTTTAACATACAGGGAAGTGACCTTCTCTACAGAAATCTAGGAGTGAGTTAGATGACAACATTTTTTAATGGTTTAAAAACTAGTCATAACAGAATAAGAAGGCACTTGCCTTTTAACATTACATTGTAAAAACAAATGAAAACTAAAATAACAGAGACAACAATAGCACCAAATTTGCACCTTTGACATATATGTAGAAAATTAGTATTTCAATAAGACGTCAATTGGTGTGAAAGCATCCATCACGGGAGGAAGAATCTAAGTAAGCTTAATATTTTCAAATACACAGTGGTTTTTTTTCCCATATATTTTACAGTCACAAAACCAAAAAAAACACAATGTGGAAAAATAGCTCCCTATTTCTCCCTCTGCAATAAACACGCTTCACCCAGCTCCACCATCCTAAATTGTTCGCTTCTTGTACAGTTCTGATATAATGATTTAAAAATATATAGGTGTGAAGCAAGTAAGACCTACCAAAACAAGAACTTCCAGAGGACTTCCTTATCTACAATCTGCTGTTATTAACTTCAAATTCTGGAGCTAAGGAAACAGAGATGCAGTTAAAACAGTGATGAGTAATACCAGAAGTTCATTGTAGAGTCCTACAACACTGTTGACAAAGTGATCTGTCTCATATTATTTATCCTAGAGCTCAAGATCATAGAGTTCACCTGCTACTGAAACAAGGTCCTTAGATGGAAATTGGGCCTTGCCCTTAAAACATCAAAAGTAATAACTGATGAAAAGTAGCTTGAGAATCAAATTCAAAATGTTTCAAATCCACTGAAATTATATATCTAATTTTTTGTGTGTGGTTTTTTATTTTTAAATGAGTGAAAGGGGCTTTCAACTGCCTGGTTTTATTCATTACAGAAAATGTTGGGGTTTTTTTCTTCTTTTTTCAGGTTCTCAATAACCAACTTAAAAAAAATAATTTAAAAAGAAAAAAGATCATCAGGTATATTCTTGGACTGTTCTTTTTCCTCAAGACATGGTGATCAAGAGTTATGTAAAATGTTACCTTGCAATGAGTTTTTCCTCACAGCTTTTTTTTCATGTAAGAAGGCCCTCTGGGCTCCTGATTGGATTAATGGAAGTTTATTTATATGTAAATAAATAAATAAATAAAAGATGTGAATACTGAAGATGCCTGTGGTCAAAAGCAATTAACACATGGATTGTTGGAAATTGTCGAGATAGGCTATTTAAACTGAAGTTTCTTGCTTATAGTTTAACTGTCTAAGGACCTAATGCTGCTTCTTCTTGAAAGCCAAAGATACTAGACGAAAAATCAGTTGGAAAACCAGGTAGTTCATTTGGTAGACTCAATTATTCTAGCTCAACAATTGAAAACACTCACAAAGTTATTAAATATAGGGAGACCCAGGATCTGTCAGATGAACTGAGCATAATTATGGAACCAAAGGCATCTCAAAATGCCAAACCCAAAAAAGTCTTTCATTTGACTCCAGAAGGTTTGCTATTGCTGCATCATTCTTTCTATAGCTCACAAGCAACTTTTTTTTTAACAAAAAACTTATTTCACTAAATTATTCGTAAATAAGAATGAAGTATAATGTGAAGAATGATTGGATCTTACTGTATCCTTGCTTGCCTTCCAGCAAGCACTATGTGGCTTCACTACAGGGTTCAACTAATGTGAGGACAAGACTAGCTAACTTGTAACTTTCACATGAGCGAAGATGTCAAAGTGAACTCTTGTCTCCTTCAAGACCTTAACTTGAAGTAGTAACCCAGATTAAAGGAACAAACCACTTCATTTTCACTGAATTTTTGTTGTATCTTGATTAATTCAAACTAAAAAAGAAACACTAGGCATTTTATATTAGTTACGTGAAGGTTAGACTTATTCTGAGGGGAGAGTTCCAGCACTGTCTTAACGAGAAGAAAGTACTCCTGGGTCACCTGCTTCTTGACTTTCATTGTGCTTCCAGCCTATATTTATCCCTTCTCTCCAAAAAAATATTGTCATTTACTGCCACCCAAACAGTCATAACCCTAAGTTAAGCACTACACCTTTGCTCAAATAACAGCTGATATGAGCAGAAAATACTACTATAAAATATAGTCAGTTATGAGATAGTGTTTTACAAAGGGCTGGTTGTCAACTCTGTCCCTTAGCCACATTTGAATTTGAAGAGAAGTGAAGCAGAAGAAGAAATGAGAAGGACAAGGGAAAAGTAGGTTAAGGTAGAAACAAATAGAATGCAATCTGTAGGACCAAGTAATTTCCGTGCAAGCAAAGATTTTGTCTAATATATATAAAATAATTTATCATAGGAGAGTAGTTTTTTAAAACCCTTTTGTCGAGTGACAGTAAAGTCCTAAACCCTGGCAGTATAAATAATAATAATGCCCCATACTTACTAAAATAAACAGAATTCTTACTCTAATCATCCTGACCTGAGACAACTAATAGCTGTAAATCCTTCTAATTACTTCCTAGAATAGGATTACTTTCACCTGACTGAGTAAACTGACATTTTAAATTCCTTTTTACAATATAACAGGATGTGTTCTGTTTAATGCTGCATTTCTAATGTCCCAGTGTCTGGCAGAAGCATATTGTGAATTTCATTCAAAATGCCAAGGCAGGTGTTTAAATAGATATACCAAGCTCCAAAGAAAACACAGCAAAAGCTGGCATTTAACTTTCAATGAGGAAGGAAAGGCAAGGAAACATGACAACTTGTGCAATTCTTACGAAAGAGAATAACCCAGAAGTTATTTAGATTTACATCAAATTCATCTACCTGGTATGCAAACCTTGTCCCAAAGTAATTTCATTTCTTTAGAGTCACATTTTGTATGAAAAATCACACACTGACTGCAGGGATTGGCTGTGCTGAATGAACCTGTTCAGATGCAAATCATGATGTTACTGGGGTGGTAACAGTTAAAGTCAGTAGAAAATAGAAGGACCTGACTTGGTGACATACGCAACAGTTGTTCATAGCCAGATATGGTGTAGGTGAGAAATATAGAAAACCTTTCACATATTTCTCAACAATGCAACTCCATTTACGATAATTGCAAATGCTCTTGAAATTTAGAATTTCGTCTGTTTACTCAAATATGTAAAGATAATGACTTTTCCTATCAAATTCTTCTTGAAGAATGTATGGATCTTATTAAAGAACTTGGAATATAAAATAGAGAAAAAGACTTCAAGGATATCATTTTGGCAAGGATGTGACTAACTTTATACAACTGAGTCATCTCACAAAGTCAAAGAAACAACTTCGCTTAGCAGCCTAATGTTTGAGATTAAAAAAGTTAGTCATAGGTAATTTTTTAACTTCCTTCCTATAGTTCCTCATCCAAAAATCTATTTTAAAATCTTTGGTGGGGGAGCTTTTGTAGAAATTCCAACTTCTTCCAGTGAAATCCATTGCTACTCAACATTCACTACAGAGAAAAAACAGAAGGAAAGAAAAAAATATTTACCAAAAAAGTTATCTTCAGATGAGAATAGGCTATACTAAATGTTTTCCCAAAGACAGAGAACATGTCCTCTGGTGACATATGATCCACATGTTTAAAGAGTGTTAAAACAAGTTGAAAACACTGATCAGTAATCTGGGATTTAAGTGAAAAAAAAATCATAATTAAATGTGATCTCAAAAAAATGAAACACATTATTACATAAAAATGTATAATCAAGGCGACTAAATAATATTAACTTTTTTTAATTATACAATAGGAAATACAATTAAGAGTAATGAATAAGTTTATTGGGATCTTTTCATGAGACATTCATTACAATTCTTCCTCTCTAGCATCATTGCAAAGGAGAGTTTTGACAGATTTAGAGTCTTGATTTGCATATTTTAACACCAGTTTGTATTTCTTTTGAAGTGAATCTTAACACTACATTTTCTGGATGTGTAGTGCTTGATTTTGTGTATATATCCCTATAATCCTTTCTGCTCTGGAAGTATAGATATTTACTTCTAACTTTTCCTACTTTTCTTTGAGAACCTCCCATGAAAATATTTTAATTATAGACAAATACCAATCAAAGACATTCTGTAAGAATATGCTGTTATAAAAAGTTTATGACAATTTAAGGGTTTGTATTATAAAATGTTAAGCTACACTGAACATCAAAATAAGCCTTGCTGGTTTTGGCTTTTGTTTTACCTTTATTATCTGGATCTTTTGTTTAATTCAGAATAATGGAAAATAATGAAAGCATGCTGACCAAATTAAAATGCATTTACAGCTGATTTAGATTTCCAAGTGTATGTCAGTTCAAGGGTGAAAAAATTAATATACTGCACTAGAAAAACTCACTAAAGTGTATTTCGTAAAACAGTAGAGATTGCATTACATGGCTTTTATAATGTGATTTACTTTGCAACCACAGGTAGCAGGGAACACTTCCTTCTGTTTATCTGAAATCTAGGATATTAAATGTAATCTAGGCAAACAGATCATCTCTACAGAGACAGTTCTGTGATTTCAGCAATGCCATCCCAGGTATGAGCCATTGTATCATGAAGTAGATGGAGTTTTCCATGGAGAAAGCATCCACTGATTTCCAGATTGATTATAAGAAAGCTGGGCTAATGAAATGGTTGCTGAAGGCAGTGTCACAGATGCTGTGAGAGGAACCAAAAAGGAAAAAAAAATGTTTGCTAATGAGATGGGAACATATACGCCTCTTGTATCACAGATAATTGGATTAATCAGAGTTCTATTGCCAGCAGAGCCCCACATATCTCTCTCTTGATTAATCTGTCAAAGACACTGGTAAGCAGTGGCCCATGGGGATGTCACACCGGAGGGAAAGGGAGCATAAGCGCAAAGACATTGTGAGATTTGATAGCATGTTAGGGAATCTGACATCTCTGTAAACAAGATATTTATGTATTTGTGAAGAGGTTACCTACTGAATTGTTTAGCTAACCTAACCAAAACTTTCAAACATTGTGAAGATAAAAGGTTCACATAATCAGGATCTTGAAAACATTCTATGTTAATTTAAACTTCTGGGATATTTATTGCTGTGCACAACTGAAATTTTTCTGTAAGTTTTGCCTGACATACAAAATTTGTTTTGAATCAAAAGTGGTTTCCATGGAGAGTTTATGCCTCCTGGATTCTTATTTTAGTTTTAATTTAAAGAAATTAAAAACCTATAAAACAAAAAGGAGCTTCAGAAAAATAACAGGTTTGCTTTGTAAAACTGCTTTCAAATCTTAAATTAAAGGAAAAAAGTTCTTGTTTGACTAGTCACTTAAATTTTCCACCAAAACATAAGTTTTCATACTACTTTTCGATGGTGTTATTTTGCACTCAAAAAAGACTTATTTACGTCCCTTTTTTGTAGAAAGAAGTAGCACAAGTTCTACCTAAATGAATACATCTCCCATATTTTTGTTTGTGATTAGGAAACCCTGCTGTCTAATGCATGTGCTATGCACACAGTTCTTGTGCATGTAGCATAACTGATGCACATAGAATCATAGAATCATTTAGGTTGGAAAAGACCTTTAAGATCATCAAGTCCAACCATTAACCTGGGCTCAGCCATCCAGTCAATTTTTTACACAGCAAAGAGTATACCTATCTAGGCCATGAACCTCCAGTTTCTCTAGGAGAATGCTATGGGAGACTGTGTTGAAGGCTTTGCTGAAGTCCAGGTAGACAACATCCACAACCTTTCCCTCATCTACCAGGCGGGTCACCTGGTCATAGAAGGAAATCAGGTTCATGAGGCAAGACCTGCCTTTCGTGAATCCATGCTGGCTGGGCCTGATCCCCTGGTTGTCCTCCCTATGCCTGGTGAGCACACTCAAGAGGAACCGCTCCATAATCTTCCCCAGTACCAAGGTCAGGCTGACAGGTCTGTAGTTCCCTGGATCCTCCTTCTGGCCCTTCTTGAAGATAGTCATCACATTTGCCAACCTCCAGTCATCTGGCACCTCCCCTGTTATCCAGGGCTGCTGATGAACGATGGAGAGTGGCTTGGCAAGGTCCTCTGCCAGCTCCTTCAGTACCTTGGGTGGATCCCATATGGTCCCATAGACTTGTGGATGTCCAGGTGGCATAGCAGGTCAAAAACTACTTCCTCCTGGATTATGTGGGGTTTATTCCACTCATCATCCCCATCTTCCAGCTCAGGGGGCTGAGTACCCTTCGTATAACTCGTCGGGCTATTAAAGTCCGAGGCAAAGAAGGCGTTGAGTATCTCAGCCTTTTCCTCATCCTTAGAGGCAATGTTCCCCCTGGCATCCACTAGAGGATGGAGGTTCTCCCCATCTCTCTTTTTTTTGTTAACATATTTGCAAAAGCTTTTTTAATTATCTCTTACAACAGTGGCCAGGTTGAGTTCTAGTTGGGCTTTTGCCTTTCTAATTTCCTTCTGTATCACCTGAGAAGATCCCTGTGCTCTTCTTGGGTTGCCTGCCCCTTCTTCCAGAGCTGGTAACATGATACATACTGTCCATATTCAGACATGTAATTCACTGTACATCAGCAGTTTAGATGCATCTGGAAAGCCTTGGAACCAGTGTGCACTGCTGATCTACTTGTGAAGAGTAAGACTGAAGCATCTAACCAAACTATAACAGGCATGCCTACCTCAGCTGGCTTCAGGATGTCAGGAAACCATGGACAAGTGACTAAACCTTTCAAATTTTGCATATTTTTTAATAACCTAAAACACAATCATATGCACATGTTTGTTTTAAAGCAGGTAAGGTTGTTATATGCATAGTTTATTTCAGAAAGCAAAAACAAGGAAACGAAGCTAAATAAAAGAAACATAGTTATCTGGCTCTCTCCAACAAAAAGGTACCAAATTTCCCATTTTCACAAATACCATGGGCTTTAGACCAGTCATTGGCACTTCAACTGTTATCATTATGGTTTATCAGGCTTTATGTTCCTAACATTAGGAATATTATAGATGAGTTGCTCCATTGTTTGGTAAAAAGAAGGGGTGGTTTGAACAAGAATTCAGTACAGGGATGTGATTACAGATGGAAAGGAGAAGGCTGCAACAGTGGTATTTCAAGGAATCCTGAACTGCTTTGCGCATTGCAGTCAGAGTACATACCAAAGTGTTCGAGAAACTTTCCAATTTTTCTATTTGAGAATGCACTTCTTGTACCACCCCATAATCCGTGGCAATGTTACAAGCTGCTAACGTACTTAGGTGATAAAGCTTTAACCAGTGAGTATTCAAGAAAAAATTGGAAGTCAAGTTGCCTCTTTAAATTTTACTGAGTAATATCAAGTTTTCACTAATTCATAAATAAATTAATGGTGCATGGACTGCTTTCCTTGCCCAATATGAAAGATGGCTTCTTCTGGCACCTCTCTGCTAATTCTGTTTGCTGTATTTGCAGTGTGATCTTCCTGAGTTATTTGGTTTCCTTCTTTTTTTTATACAGGTTTGCCATCCTTGAGGGGTGTTCTCACCATGAGCATCCTGAAAGCCAAATCATGTAGTATACATCACAACATGATATCTTCAGACACCTCACAACATGATATCTTCAGACACCTCCCCAGATGCCGTATGAAACATGCCACCTGTATTGCTGAAGCACTAGAAGACTGAAAAAACCCACAGAAAAACAAACAAGCAACCCCCTTATACACACATTCCAAAACTTCTGAATTTTCTCACCAAGAGATCTGAAAGCATGATGTGCTTCTTCACCACACAGAACACTGCTCAGTCTATCTTCACCAGCATGCATTATTTCCTCTTTTGAAGCTTGTGCTGTGTTAAAAGGTTGTTTTGTGTGTAAAAAGGCAATAATTCAAAATATAACCATGTGAGAACACAGTATTATTAGTATCTTGAAGAAGTAATTAGATGGAAAACAATGATAATGACACACTGTCAACACTAGTACATATAAAAAAGGAGAGTGAGATAACCTTTCAGTGGCAAAGAAAAACCTGTTCTTGTATTGCCTTATCCAGTAGGCTATCATGACGTGAAGTTTATTTTCAATTTTTAAAATATATTTCACTTAAAATATCACATTGATTTAGTATGAATATACTTAAGTTTTTGCCATGATACTTTGAAAAATATTCTATAATATTCTGCCATACATCAGCTTCAAGGAATTGGAAGGATATCTTAATTTGTAGCCTGAAGCTATACAAACTTGATCATATCAGTACAACTGTCAGGAAACAATTTTCCTGTCCTTTGAGAATTTTTGACATATCAAAAATTTTCCTGTCTAAAATGAGGCCAGAAAAGTCAAAATCCCTGAAGTAAAATAGTGAAAGCTGATAAATCCTTCAGTCCTTAACCAGTTTAGTTTCACATATTCTGTTTTGCATAGGCAACAACAACAAAAAAAACCCACTGGTTGCTTTAAAATACATTGATTTACTTTGGTAATTGTCTTTTAAACTATGCATTGATTTTTAATTAGTATATTTTTGATACCAAAAAAAAAGCTAAATATACTAAAGTCAGCTTTATTTACTAGATCCCCAAATCTACACAGAGAACAGCCATGGCAAACTGATTTCTCCTCAGTAACAAGACAAGAATTGTGTATCTGTGGATGTGTTCAAAAGCAATTTTTGAACTTAAGAAACATCACACACAAACTAAGGATACAAGGCTTCCCCAGAAAAATAACAGAAAAAGAAAATCAGAATATTAGTAAATTCTTGTCTGATTATTAAAAATCTTCTTTGTCTCTACACTTTTTTTGAAGCTCAGTTCATGTTTATATCCTTGGATTTGTAATTCTAAAAAGTACATTCATTCTGGGAAAGCGATTGGAGAAGTGGTACTATATATTCAGTACAAGCCTAGCAAACACTAATCTTGGTAATAATAATACATCCTAAATAAAGAGTTCCTTAAGTGTGTTTTAGACAAAAAAAAAAATTATTTTTTTTATTATTTAATTCTTAATTAAAAATCTAATTGTTTATTAAAAATGAATTAATGAAAGCAAACCTTATGGCAACATAGGAACACACCAGAATGAAAAGAAACTCTCAGGATAAGGCAAATTTGCCCTGAAGCCCTATTAATCTGAGGCTTTATGATTGCCTGCTGCTTGTGCTAAGATGTCAACAACTGAAGTGTTGTAGGTTTGGGTTATTTTTAATCTCTAAATGCACCAACCGTCAGTCAGAGGAGAAATTACATTTGAGTAAATGAGTGTGGCTTTCCTTTGGGGTAAAGGGAAATGTGTCAGAATTATCACAGCCAGGCTGGCACAGTGTCTGGGCTGAATTAATCTATCATGGAGGTCTTTAATGTCTCTGGAACAGTAATGCACACAGGCCGCATGCTTCTTCTGACACATTGAGCGATTTCCCAGGAGACTTTGCTTTGGTCTATAGTGCCACAAACAGTTTTAAGCAGCTTGACACAGACTGAGTTTCAGCTGCAGTCTAATTTCTCTAGGATTTACATTTCCCTTAATGCAAACAATAGTGTTTGTCCTTAGGGAAAGTTGCACATAGATGGATTTTTTTTTTTCCTTTTTTCATTAGGATTATGAATGGCACCATGGTCAAAACCAGTGATAATACATAGTTTAAAGCTAATCAGTGACATGTAGACTATCATCAGTTTCTTTTCTCACTCTCACTACATCCCTAACTTGAAAGGGGAGCAAATTCATTTTAATCTTTTAAGCAGCTTGGCAGAAGGTATATAAACTGAAAGGCGACAAGACAAATAATTTAAAATTTATAAAAGAGAAGGGTGTCTTGAAAAAAATCCCAGAGGGCAGTTTTAAAAGAATGCAACTTACAAGCGTGGAGATCCAGCAGCCACTGTCAGGCTAGGCCCCGTATCGATTCTGACCACTGGTCTGAGGGATAAAAGATCATTGCATCTTCCCTGACATGAAGGACCCTTTGGCTGCACTAGCGTTGTAGCTTAGCAAGAGAGAATTAATTTTGCAACACAAGATCTTCAGAGTCATACTGCAGAGGAAATTCTTTTAATTCAGAGCCCCTCTTTTAACAGCCCTCCAACTGTTTGGTTTTGTGTGCTGTAAAACATCCATTTTCAAGCTAAAGGGTAGCAAAGCGTTGCTTAGGGCTCAGACACTGGAGAGGAGGAAGAAAGTCCTGTCATTACTTCTCAGATGAAGGAGGAAAAAAGCAGAGCAATAACAGGAAAGCAAGTATTGAGGCAGGATCGCACCAAGGCTCTGGTTTGAAGGGGCCAACAAAAGGGTGGCTGCTCCTTTTTAGTCTGCTCTCTATGGCAGAGCCCATATCAGTCCCTGAAGGGAATTGCAACTGGCAATATGGTAAGATCAGGTCAGTGACTGAATCTGCATATTTCATACCAAGAGAATTGTTAATGGCACACTGTGGCTGCAGCTGAATGCACTGAGATTAACACAGGCATTTATTTTATTCTGCTGAGTTCTTAACACTCAACCTAAGTTTTACTCAGTCATTTTTCTAAACAACTGGATAAGCTTGCAAATTCCATTTACAATAAAAAAGCCAGCAAACCCTCTGTTAAAACAGTACAATGACACAACTGTAGTAAAAAGATATACTCTTTGTTATCTATTTGATGAGCTATGATGGCCTCTAACCTGTAGATTTCCATACTACAGTGACCTCAGCATTCTGCTTGACTTGGCTTGAGACAATAGAAGATAATTCAGTGTTATTAACAGCACATTAATTAGCTAAGCTTATGCTCAAGGAAATACAAATATTTTTATGCATATAATGAAAAAGGTTTCTTGGTAGCAACTGGACAAAATTGTCTTTGAAGCTTTATAACAAAAATCCTTATTGAAATTTGAGCAACAAAAATTCTTACTTAAAAGTCTTAATATTTTAATTGAACAAAATATGTTTCTACAGTCAAAATTACAGACTCAGTGCTCAGAAATAGCTAAAGCTACTGGAAAATTATGTCCTTTTACTAATAGGATATATAAATTATTTGCTAACAAAATGTGGACAAACTAAGAAATGTTACTGTCAGCTTAATTATTGGAACACATCATTTTGGGTTTGTATTGCTCATTCCCATACTTTACCCCAGGCTTTCAAGAAAGGTGGTTTGATTTGGTTTGGTTTTTTTAATTTTCTCTACTGCTACAGCTGATGTAGCTATAATGTTAAGGTTTTTTTCATTATTTGTTCCAAAGAAGAGTTTTAGAAGTGATGTGCACAACAGCTAAGCTCAGAAATACTACTACATTGTCTGTCTGGCTCATCTTTTCAGAGTGATTTCTTTGGACATGTTTTGTTTCAATTTGTCGTGGTTTAACCCGGCTGGCAACTAAACACCACGCAGCCGCTCGCTCACTCCCCCCCCCCCTCAGTGGGATGGGGGAGAGAATTGGGAAGGGGAAAAAGGTTAGAGCCGAGGGCTGAGATAAAGACAGTTTAATAAGAGAAAATAATAATAATAGTAATAATGAGAATGGTAACAAAATATACAGAATATACAAAACGAATGATGCACAATGCAATTGCTCACCACCCGCCGACCGATGCCCAGCCCGTCCTGAGCAGCGAACAGTACCCGAGCAGCGATCACTCCCCCCGCGACCGACCGACCCACCAAACCCCCCCCCCCCGAGCATGACGTTCTATGGTATGGAATAGCTCTTTGGACAGTTTGGGTCCTAGCTGTGCTGTACTCCCAGCTTGTTATGCACTTGGCCGAGCAGGAGAAGCTCAAAAAGTCCTTGAGCAGTCTGAGCCCTGCTTGGCAACAACTAAAAACATCAGCGTGTTATCAACATTCTTCTAGCACTAAATCCAAAGCACAGCACTATGCTAGCTTCTGTGAAGAAAATTAACTCTATCCCAGCCGAAACCAGGACACAATTCCAGTATCTGGTTTAATGAGTTTTGACCTTTGGGGGGGTGGGATTGCTTTTGAGCACTATTTTAATTCAATAATAAATAACTATTTCTAAGAGAGAAGGGCTCCAAAGGGAAAGAAATAGGAAGCTGGTAGGATTTGAATATATTCATATGGGCGCTGTTATTTGCGACTGGCCAAAATTTGCAAGCAGATGGAGCTGTGTTATCACTACTTTAGCTTCCTGAATAATGTGTGTCAGTCATTTGGCCACTGAATGCAATGGTTAGAGCTGAGAAATAATGAATGTCTCCTGACAAGATGGAAGATAGCTCAACATTGTCAAAGGTATGCTACATTTTCACAGATGGTGGTCTGACAATCTATGACCATTTGAGGAAATATACCTCATCTAGGTGCATGTGGTCCATTGGATTGATTTTACCACAAAAAGACTTCCCCCCACCCCAAAAAAACCCAACAACAAAACCCAGAAAAATCCAAAAGCTTTCTATGGCAAAAACTGCTGCTGTTCAGCTGGCAGGCAGTGCACTGCTGAAGTGCCGACTGATGAGTCAGAGAGCAGAAGGTGCATATTCCATTCCCACTAACCAGGGCAATGTGGCCACAATTAAGCTTTGGACAAGTTTCTGTAAAGTGTTCTGAAATCAGCATTATGGTCTAGGGGAGATAAAGCACTCAATGGGGTATGTAGCGAGTAAGTCCTCCCATCCTTTTCCTAAGGTGCTATATGACTGAATCATTTCAGCATAGTTTTGTATGTGTTGTTCCTTCACATCCCTTCCACTCACATTAGGAGGTCTTTGGCTATTTAAACTGTACATTCAGTAATGTAAAAACACTGTCTTACAGCATGCTTTCAAAACATCTAGCGTAATATGTTCCCGAGTTCTACAAAAGCCCTCTTTTCACCACAAAAAAAGAAATAGAAAATAATAATAAAGACTGACTGTCACAACATAGTGCTGGAGAGTGATTCAAACACAAGTGTATAAAGCTGGCTACATCTAAACCATCTGCTGAAGTAACCTGACCATTTTGCTCTTTGAGGGGACTCAGCAACCAAGTACTCTACTGCTTCATTTGGCCTTCACCCTAAGAGGATACCTATTCACTCCAGGATAATATTTTGAATCTTGAGCTGTTCTGTACCTCTTAGGATAATACATTTTTGTAGCACGGTACATTGTTTTTCACTAACATGCAAATATCTTTTGGATTTTGAATAAATTCTGATTCTGAATAAATTTTGCTATACTAGACCACAAAATAACCAGATGATTGGGCCTCACATTTGGATGCATTTATCTAATGTATTTTCCTCTCATCTGTCTTCTTCCTTTTTATCCTTATAGTGAGCTACACTCCCTCCTGCAATATTTTTCCCATCTCCATACCTAACTTAAGGTGCTTAGAAAACAGCAGAAAACAGTCATTGATTTCAGGTCATGTAAATAAAAAGTATAGCATTTTTATGCTAACTTCTATAAGTTCAAGTGTCTCTTTGTGCACACTTACAAAATATTGTTATGGGTTTTCCATTAACCTCCTGGCAATATCCAGGAATTCAATATAACCTAGGCAATACTGCTTCTGATATTTATAAAGAATGGTTGATCTTACACAGAGCCCCCCATAAGGGGCTCTCCTTTTAAATTATCCTGCTGTGGTTAGATAATATTTACCAAAAATTCATGTTGTTTAGAGAATACTGAGTAAGTGGGGCTTGAAGCTACATAATTTTTCTAGTTACGGTAAATTCATGTTAAATCAATCACAACTTTATGAAAATAAAGGCCAGAAAACTAAGCACTGTGTAGATCATAGCCCCATAAAACAGGGCATAGGGTTTCACATAATAAAAGAAGCATATAAAAGTAAGAGCACAATATTAGTTCTGTCTCTTCCTCTCCTCCTATTAGAGAGAGCAATGCTTTTACAGTTGACTGAAACAGAATTTGTTGAGTAGTTTAAGGTGGGGATTTTTTTTCAAATACAAATTAAAGGCAGAAATGCTAATAATTAAAAAAAAAGTCATGAGGATTAAATATTCTGGAAAAAAACCCAGACTATTCAAAATACCAATATGGCCTGATTTTTTTCAAAGGACATGAGCCAAGTGGTTTCCCCGTGTGCTTTAAACTATCTTCCCATTGGAGAAGCCTACACAAGGTACCAGGAGGAGGATTGCCTGCAGAGAATACTGCCTGTCACTCAAGCCATGTATCCCAGCTCAAGTCATGGACACTGGCTTCCCTCAGCACCACAGCTCCAGCCTGGGGCTCTTAGGCCTTGTTGCTGAGTCCTCAAATCCAAATCAACTATGAAAGCCCAGGAACTCTCTGATTGCCCTAAGAACTACCCAAAGGCCAAATTAGGTTTCATTACCTTCCTGATTGTGCTTTGATGAAATCTTGAAAAATTCAAAATGTGTCCTTGAAATCTACTGGTACTACCAAACTGGTTTTGTTGTTTGCTTGTTTTTCTACTCTAAAAGATTTTTAATCAGAAAAATCTTAATAATGTATGTACTTCTTATGTACGCGTGAGTAGTAGAATCTATCAGTGTATCCATTAAATGTAATTGGTTTGACCAGCTCAAACTGGTCAACAGCACTGCTTATTCTCTCAGTATTGTCGTTTGTATAACCTATATAGACACCTTTTTGTAATTGACCAGCATGGCAAAGCCAAGCTTTGAGAAAACAGTGAGAGGCCATCATATTTCTGAACAAATAATAAAACTAAATCTTCTAAAATCTTCTTTCTTTCCCTCTTTTTCAGTTGCACTTTCATTCTTTCCTCCCAATCATGATGACTAGAAACATATTTTAACAACAAGTTAGGGGAAAAGATGACTCTTGAATAATTGGCATCATGAATCATAGATGTTTCTGAACTCCAGGAGCTGGAACTTGAGGACAGGATTCATCTCACGTATCATCAGCAGTTGAAAGTTAGGTAAACTGTTGAGCTTCTCAGCAGGGTTCCCTGCATAGTCAGCTGAGACAAAGAAAAAAAAAATCCAGTTGAGGTTGCTTAGCAACTCCAATTTTCTTCAAATATCTTAGACAGCTATCTTAAAATGGGATGAATCTTCCTCTGGAGACCTCTTTCTCCTTCCAATGATTATAGATGAAATAGCTCAAAGTGGCTGCCTAACTTATGGACCGGTAAAATAGGTGAAATTAATTCCATCTCAATATCCAATTACAGCACAATTACAGATTTTGGTTTTGCTCCAAGGACTGTAGTGGAAGAGAACTTGAGTATTACCACACTGAAGGTGAAGAATTTCATCTAAATAACCTGATGTAAACAGAATAGTCATTTGCCAAACTGATGGAGGACAGCAATGGCACGTGTTGTGAAGATTATGCATATATGCATTGTTTTACATCCATAAGCACAGAGCAACTTGGGAGAGGTCTGGGAATGTTCTACACAGACAGACTAAGATCCATGTTAATAGACTTATTTATTCATGTATATTTACTCCAATGTAGAAAGAATGGAAGTTAATTTTTTCAGTTTTGGGATCATTTGTTACCTTTGTCATAGCAAGAGGCAAAACATTATCAGACAGAGCTTTGTTTCATTTTTTTTTTTAAAACAGCTTCTTCTGTTATTTTCTTTATTCTAAATCAAGTTCTTCTTCAATGTTAGAGGAAAACAACTCTCCTCCCACAATTTTTTTCTGTAACTCTTCACAACTGTCATATGACACACACTGTAAGCAAAGAATTTAAGGGTCAAGTTTATGAAGCAACAGCAGCTGAAGGGTTAGCAGTTCATCTCAACAAATTTTTGAATGCACATAAAAAGCTCATATGGAGTCTAGCTATGGAATTAAAGATAGAAATTTCACATGAAACTAAAGTACTTCCTACTTGTTCTTTAGCAAGCCAGAAATATCACAACACTTATTTTTATTTTCAGAAAATACAGAGGTTTGTTTTTAAAAAAATCATTAACTTCATGGATATTCTAAAATGATATAATTTTATAATTGTTATGGGTCCTATTTTCAAATTAAATTTAATAACTGCAAATAAGTACTGAGTCCAAATATTATAGGCTCCTGCACCTGCACAGCCTAAGGCTCATTGTTTTTGTAGTGAGCAGGTGCCATTCAAACTGCAGAGCACTTTGCTTGTGTCTCTTCTGAACCACAAGGACTGCCATTGTTGGTCTGAAACAGTTAGGTAGGTAGCTAGTTATTTAGTTTTTGTGTTTGTACACATGAATGCAGGTGGGAGCAGTTTCAGATCAATGTGTCTGATCTAAGATGAGGGCTTTGCTGTGGCTCATCAGCATGTTGTTTCTATAATATGAAAATGAGGGTGGGTTATGTCTGCCTATGGGAGTGGCACAGTTTTGAAAGGAATTACAAGCTTTGCTTATGTACTTAATTTCTCTAGAAGTTACTTAAATACCATAGTAGATCTGGTCTTTTGTTCTGTAAGTAGTATAAGTGGAGATCCAATCTGCACTGGAACGTATGCTCTATTGGGCTGGTCAGGAGTCTTTTATGTTTCTATTAACATTTAAGATGTCCTATTTACTTTATGTTTGTAGTTAAGGATGATGCTGTTTTGAGTAGAAAGTAGATTCAGGATACTCAAATCAAATTATTGCCTTAACTATATTTCCTGTACCAAACGAATATTTAACTTTATTATTTCACCCCTACAGCTGAAGTTAATTTTTTCACAAGTACATTTTATAAAAGTGTATTGCTATTGCAATTATTGGATAATTACTGTAGGGAGGTCAAAAATTTTTCATTCAATTATTTTTCAAATTTCTGAAAATAAGGATCCCCCCCAAAAAGACTTGAGTAAAATAGTTTCAAAATATTTGCACAATGAGATGCAAAAAAAAAAAAAAGGTCCAGAAAATCTGTTTGGATTAGGTCAATCAAAACAATGCATTAAAATAACTATGAAAGGTTTCATTTCATGCCAGTACTATATGCTCACTGTTTTCTCGTCAAAACATTTTTAAAGAAAATAAACAAGAAGCAACCAAGATCTATCAATAGTTTCAGTAAACTTACATTTCCAAGAAAAAATTGTGCTGAAGATTGTAACCAGGTCTAATTATCCATGTAAAAATCATTTATATAAAAATGAAAAATAAAGTGTTAATTAAATCAGTTTATAAAAGAGTTATGTCTTGAAACTCAGCCTGGCACTCACTCTCATGTACATGACTTTATCTTCACTTTCTCTTTATGTATTTGTATCTTCCATCCAATATTTGTTGTTTCTACTTAAGTATACTGAACTTCATTTTTTGTGTATGAAATAAATCATGCTTCTGTGATAATTTTGGTAAATTGATTGAAAATTAAAACATTATACTTTTTATATGTAGTTACATTGGTTACTATGTACTTGCAAAGTCTTCACCAGCTTTGAACTGATTAAATGTTAAGGTAATATTAAAGCCTTGTTGCTGTAAAATCTGGCCTGTTGTTTTAAAACTTCAGCAAAGCTAATCCAGATTTATCTTATTCTAGTATTTCAAAACAGTGTATCTGCAGGCCAAGGAAAGAAAGCAAGATAGAAGTGATCAATACTACTGATTTAGGGATGACAAAAAAAAATTAATTCAAAATAAAGTAATAAATTTGAAACTGCTAGGGATTTCTAAAAATGTTTTTCTACCTATTTAACACATGAAATCAAGTGAATTTAATAGTACTTGTGAATCTTGACTTACTGAGATAAACAAAATTTCTCATAGAAATAAATGGAGAAGGTGTGTAATGTATGTAAATATGCATATTCATATGCATGTGTGTGTGTATGCAAATAACTCCGATCTTTTTGTGCCAACTATCTAAAAAAAATGACTGGGTTTTTACCAAGCTGGGAAAAATTCAAATTTAGGGATTTGGTTTACTTTAAAATGCTGTAAACAAAGTATACAGATTAAGCTATGAAACTGATTATTGCATATATTCTTAACTAAGGCTTTTACTACTGTATTTCTCAAAACAGAAATGCAAATAGGTCTGGAGACAGAGACATGTTAGCATAATCCAATGTTCTGTGTGGCACAGGGTTGCCTTATATATCTGTTTTAACTTTGCTTTGTTTTAAACAGCTCAAAGTTTAGCAATGTCTAATTGTTCTTACGATGTTTTGGTCCTGTTAAATGTTCTTCCCCCCTCCCACATGCACATCTTCCCTCCTCTCATGTCTTTTTTGGGAACTTGGAACCATATACAGAAATGTAATTCTCATTCAGAGAAGACAGAGTGGCTGTTCCTTGCATAACTGTACCAAAGGAAGAGGTTCAAAAGTGGGAAAGGAGCAGAAGATTTCTTATTCTTTCTCTTATGCTCTATCCTATGTATATCAAAAAGGGGCAGCCAAAATCTAATGCTTGTCAGGTCTGATTTAGTAATGTTCTGACAATCTTTCAAAGTCATACACTTCATCATATTCTTTAACAAATGAATAATTTAAAGTCTTTCACGGAAAGAGAGAAGGCGGCTTGGAGAAAAGCTGGAAAAGAAGCTAATCGCATTCTTTTGAAATGATTGACTAAGTGAAAATACAGATGTGTTTAGAACTAGTTTTTCAACTAGTGGTAATTATTTGATCCAGTTTCCTTATGATTCAGATTCTTAAGGGCTCTGGTGAAAATGAACAGAGCTGAAGTTGCACAACTGTTAGCTTTGTTCTTGTGAATCTCAGGGAGCTTTTCTTATTTATGTGCTTCTTGATTGTTCCATTCTCTTCAGCTCTGTTCTTTTTTGGCATCATATAGAGTCTCTTATTTGAAGCAGATTAAATACATATTTAACATTTCTGACAATGGAAAAGACTCGTATAAGTGCCATTTTTCCTTACAGAACATGGGACATCTGTGGTAACACAGATTTGTGAGAATTCGGGCCTGCCTTGGCTTATCAGAAGTGTGGGAAGAGATTGCATCGGATATTGAAGTCCCACTGGCAGATTTCTAGGCATCATCTGCTGGCTGGCTGGACATAGGTGGAAAAACCTAGGGATAAAAACAGATTATTCCTTTCCTCTTCTGAAGTTTTATTTGCATTTAGCTTTGCCTAAACGAGTTAAGTGTAAACATGTCAGGAAAAGATAAAATGATGGGAGCTGGGGATTGAACTCAGAATGATTTAACATGGCAACCAGCCCAACTCCATGCACTGCTGAGTGATCTTAGCCTCTGTGAAATAAGAAAATGATCAGAATTTCAATGAAGATTGGGTATGTAATCACTGCTTCCCATGGATGCTAGCAGACAAATCTTTAGGAAGGTAAAGAAAGGAAGATGAATAGGGGTGAAAAGATAAGAGACCCGATTCCAAAAAAGACTTCATAAAACATAAAACTGAAGTACAGCCTGTCTTTCAGTAAAAACAATCCTGCCTTACCCTTTTGGTGCACTTTCTGCTTTTCCATCTCTCTTTCCACTGCCCACTCTTTTTCAGAAGGAGCATATTCCTCCCATATTTCTTCCCCTATATGGAGTAGCCTTCTGTGTGTTAGAGCACAGCCTCAGATTTCCACCCATCTCTTCCTATTTGCTGTCACACCTACGCTTTTTGCTTTTTGGCCTACTTTTGATGCATATTTCATTTACAGTGTATATTGGAAAAGTTTTTACCCCCATCATGCAACACTGTTTGCATTAGAAGTACCTCTTGTTTGTGAATGTATAGCATGTAATTTCAATTTTTTCCCCCGTAGTAGTTACTGTGCTGTATTTACAACCCCATGAAAAATATATGTGAGAGAGCAGGCATTATGCTGTCTAATATAAACAAAATTGTAGATGGCATCAACAGAAACAGAACCATTCCCATTTATCTGTGTGTCCTCCACCTGGTATTGAACTGATCTATGCCTGCCTTTAATGCAGAGGCCAGTTTCCCAGCTGCCATTGAATAATGTTTTCTAAGGCTCAAGGAAGTACTGTGCAAAGATGCTTTGTCCATCTCTCCAGTTTCAAGGATTCCTCTGTACCTGGGTGGTCTCCCAATATTGATTAGAGTAGCCACAATGTTCCCAAAGAACAGCCAAAACAGTGAAAAAAAGCCAATACAGTGAAAGAAGTAGAGCCATTACTCATGCCTTTTTATCATCCAGGCATCTTCCTATTAAAAAAATATCTTTTAGTATTCCCAAGATTTAAGGCTGCACTGACACCATAGGGCATCAGAGATACACACTTGTGTGTTGTTTTGCTGTTTACTCTCCCTATAATTACTGACATAAAATTTATTCTAAATATTTTTTTTCAAGTAGTTCCACTGCTAAATTGGACTGACTATGGGATGAAAGTACTGATTAAAACTTTGCTTTATACATTTTAACTTAGGTACAGTAATTGATTTTGTTCTGGGTCTGGATTTTGCTTTTAGATTTTCAAAATATTAGACCAAATTCTGCTCTCTGCTACACATATGCAAATATTGTTTTAATGGATGTGTAGCATTCTCAGAGAAGACTTAGTTCATTCAGAGCCCAATTTAACTGCCGCTGAAATCAATGGAAATGGTCTGACTGATGTCTATACAAATTGTATCAATCCCTTAATCATTTCAGATGGGACCTAATGGTGAAATGGTTCTCATTAAAAACAGTGTACTCTGAATATGAGCCTGCTGACCTCACCAATGGTAGTATTAAAGCAATAATAAGAGCATAAAGAAAAAGGAATAATTTACTTAGGTTTCTCAATTGGCTATTTGGTGTAAACATTCCTTTTGTTACAGTAAAGTTTCTCCGCCAGAATAAACAAATTCCTCCTTTCATGCCAATTACTGAACCCGTAGGCCTAATTATAATTAGAAACTATTCTCATGATCCATCTTTCTAAGAGGAAATGTTGCTACTAAATTAATTATGCTACAGACCCAGAGAACTACCTTTTGCAGCATTTCATGATATTCTATTGGTTCCCACAACAGACATCTGTTGAAAGCTATCTTCAGGGTTTGTTGGCACAGAAAGTGATTGCAAAGCACCAGTTCCTAGAGGTCCCATTTCAAATGTTTATCTTATGTCAGTGGCTGAAATAGTTATTAGTACCCAGAAACCTACAAAGGTGCAGAAATAGCAGATCCAAACCCAGAACTTATGATACTCCAGTTCTCCCATTTTAACAGGATGCTAGTTCAAGGAAACCACAATCTTCTGTAATATTGCACATCTGATGACATAGTAGGAAGCAGTGATTACTTGTACCCACACAGGCTGCACTGGGAAACAGGAAATCCATTGCTGTTGCTTGCAAAACCATATTTTTCTGCCAATGACCTGAACATTATTAACCACAATTCCCAAAACATCCTTTGCAACTTTGTATCGTGTCCACTTTCAGGTACAGTGACAAGCCCATCATTAGTGAAAGCTGTTAAGTGACACTAGTGCTGTAAACCTATTTGAGTATAGGGGGAAATCTCCCACACCTTGCCTTCTTTCAACTTAAAATCATTTGTCACTGTAGTGTTACAGGATAATTTTCCATTCTTCAGTGAGTATGTGCACACAAATAGCACTGTATTGCTAGTGTAGATAATCAGAGTAAATTTTTTCTCCATGTAATTCACAGGTTATGGGCATGCCTTTACCCTTATTAAAACTAAAAACAGATCAAACTGAGCTGGTAGCATGATCATCTGTATTTAAGCCTCAGTTAATAAAAGGGTCCTTAACAAAGCCCTCCTCTCTGAACCCTCCCACTGCATTCACTTGCAAATCACTGTATGGCTGGCAAAGCCGGCATCCCGTCCTCCCCCAGCCCCAAACCTTCTCATGTTGAGCACTGCGGCTCTATCAGCAGCAACATCTCTCTCAGTGAGGGACGTTTCTTATTAATCAGGGGCACTGAATGGAAACCAATCAGATAGAGAGTCCCTTTGGCTTCAGCTCCCTGCCTGCCTGACTTAAAAGTCATGCTGGGAGAGAGGGAGACCTAGTTAGATGCAAGTACATACCGCGCTGGGGATACCGTAACAGGCAGAAGGGAGGAAGCAGGTAGAGAAACAGCACTGGACGGACAGAGCTAGGCTCACACTGACAGACACGGTGAGTACCTTAACTTTCTTTAGCATTGAAATGGCTGACATCAAAAGAGACGATGCATTCTTAAAAAGTGTCTAAAATGTTAAAGGTGCCTTACAGATAGTTTTGGGGGGTGTGGGAGGCAGGGTCATCAAAGCACTTTGGGGAGATTTATTGTATACAGTTCAGAAAGAAAATAATAGTACTAAATTGCTTAAGTCTAAACTTCTGATGCTGTATAAATGACAGCTGCTTGTGCTTATTAGAAATCTAGCAATGTGTATGCCATTTGGCAACACTATTAGACGTTATTCAGTTTTTACTGCAATGTAGCAGTAATGACATAGCCTAACTTCTGTGCAGGATGCTTTTTTACCTGTCCAGATAGGATCTATCTTCCTTTTATTTCTTTCACATTTGTTTTTATTGAAAACATCTAATCAAAACAAACCCAGTGAAGAAGGATGAAATAGGAGGAGGTGTACTACTAATAAAAATGAAGTACCGATGCTTTGTTTTGTTTTTCTCTAGTGGGAGTAGCAAAATTAGTATTTTTTTATATATGTTAAAGGGGGAAGGGGCATCTCAGGGTTCAGAAAAATAGAGAGCTGAGGGAGATGTCCCTTTGGATATTCATAGCAGTTAACCAAAGGCAACAGGCTTAAAGTGTAAGGCTGTTTTCCAGAAGTGCTACCAAACAGCCTTATCAGTCTAATATGTATAATCAGAGACAAGCCCAGAAAGCAAGGCAGAAAGCATAAAAAGTCAAACCAGCCACTTGGTTTTGAAGTAACCAGTAGAAACCAATTGCCCAATGAATGACAGTTTGCTTTTTCTTTTCACATGCAAGAAATGTGCAGTCACATCCATTCAATTCCACTGTATGAGCTTCAAATAAATGATGCATATGAACTACAAAGCAATCGATATCCCTTGCAGTTGTATGGCAATGTGCATAGAGTAGCCACTCGTCTTCTCACAGATTTAAGTACTAGGTCAGAAAATAGAACGGTATTTCCATTTTCAGTAGACAAATTTACAACCAATGTATCAGTCTTGCTCTGATTAAAGTCAGTGACAAAACTCATATTTTACTTAAATCAGAGCAAGATTATACCTCATTGCTGAGTAGTGCATTAGTTTCTCACGGTAAGGACAAATATGAATAAAAAGGCAAGTGTAATACTTGCAATAGTTTTGCTAATATGATAAAAGCTTTGTTTTAATAAATAATATTGTGGCAATTATAGGAATTGCTAATGACAGATCTTTTTTTTAAAAAAGAATGGAATAATTAAATTTTAGAAGTTTGTGTTTTTTTTAAGAAACTGTAGAAGAGCTATGTTAGCTTTAGAAAAGGTGTACTGTTATCTGTATGTCAATTTGACAGGTAAAATACGTTGTCCTGTCATTTGTCCTCCACTATGTAATAATATAAATTCAACAGAGAATTAAATATGTTTACAGCTAATGCAATTAGCAAAAATATAAAACTTTTACAAGGTCGCATTATACAATCAAACACCTATCAAATAAATAGTTCTACTTTTGGGGTTTTTTTTAAGTTAGATAAACAAAATTAATTTTAAATGAGGAAATGTAACTGTACCAGTACTACATGCTAAACTTGTACCTAACGTAATTGTCAAGTCTTTTTAAACTTGATGAGGTGATTTCAACAATCAAAGTTTTTCATATGCTTATTTGTGTAAACAAAGTAGAGTATTTAATTTCAGAGGCTGTCTTGCAGCCATTATTGTGAAAAATTATGTTGCGTAAGTAACCAGTACATCTCACCTAAACACAAAAAGCAGTTTGGAGGTGCAGTTTGGAGAAAAAACATGGAGAGAAACAGTTCTGCCATATGCTTTGTACAGCTCCATGGTAAAAGTGCTTCAGGCTTTCATCGTTTTCACACTTGTCTGCAGAAGTGACCGTTACGAAAAGGCTGTCATCCCCTCTGGACAGCAGTCCATTTGCAGGGATCTGCGCCTTCCCCTCGCCTGGCTGCCGCTCCATGAGCACACTGATCTCAGCGGCAGTTGCATGGCGTTGGCAGAGACACCCCCTCGCCCTTTGATCAGCCAATGAGGATGATTTCATTCCCCGCCTTCTCTGCCAAACAAAATGTAATAACCTAAATCCACTAGTTTAAGCATCATCACCCACAATGCCGCAGAAAGAACTGTACAACTTCATTCTGACATGAGCTTATGCCCTGGCATCAGGACATGGTTTCTCAGGCTGCACAACACAGGTTGCAGGGAATCTATTGACAGGAGCATTGAGAAATGAAGCTAGAAAGTAAGAGGACTGACAAATTCCTCTGAGGACGAATTTGTTCAGGAGATAAAGCAAGGTAGGCTGATGTCTCCTGTTGGCTGTCCAAAGCCTGATGATAACAGGACACATGAAGGAACACATTACTTCAGAATTTTCATTTATTATAGGGTAACACACACACAGAAAATCTTGCACCTATTTTCAGACATAAACAGAAACACAGAACAGTTCTCCTTTTCCTCCTCCCCCTTCTTCTCCTAGTTTTGCAAACTGTTCTGGAGATACTGCAAGACCTTACTGAAAATCAAAAATGACTATTGTTTAAAAGTTCTCCCAGTTCCTGCACAAAATTTGTGCTTATAAGAAAACTAGGCTATATAGACCTGTATATAAGACAATACAGACATACTATTTTATATGATTTTTTCATGCAGTCAATGCTATTCAACTGCAGAAGGCAAATGGAGCAAAAGCCTAGACAAAAATGCCTTTCCCACTCATATCAGAATGCCTTCTGAATTTCTAAGGCTTGCAGCAGGTGTTACATGCAAATGCTATCTGCAGAAGCACAAATATTTGAACATGAATAGGGATGTCTGAGTGAAAGCTAACTGCATTCTGCATGTGAGTGAGAGAGTTTATGAAAAGTCATTTGCAGGAATAAATCCAAAATTTTGCTGAAAGGGGGTGGGAGGACAAGGAAAATAAAGCAAAGGGAAATGATTCTCAGCTATGAACAAGAAGAATCTTTGTAAAAGCAGTCAAGCATCATTTTAATAACTTTCTCCTTTTACCTTTTAAACAAATAGGAAATTGCTGAATGGCAAAAGGCAAGTTACTGTCCTGACTTTCAGCAACTGATCATAAAAAACCCTCAGTGTCATCGAGGCCTACTTGCCGAGCATGACTGAACAGGAGAGACGTATCTTGATCAGATATTACTATGTGTTTGCAGTGCAGAATCCTAGCAAAACTGGGCTTTTGTTACTTCAAGGAAAATGCTGTAGTAACTCCAGGGGAAAAGGAAAAGTACTGGTTATTAATTGCAGCTTACAAGAAAGCTTTAAAATTATTATGTTTTAGAAAGAAATAATTTTTTAATCCTTAGTATGCAACATAATTATAGAAAAGGTAGGAAGTGAGCTATGTTATTTATAATCTTCATTCTGCAACCTCAGAAAGATGACAAAAGGAGATGGGTGGCATTGTCTTCATCCCCCACACAGCAGTTATTGCAGAGAGAGTTGAATTGACTTGGTCTCAGTTATGGGGTACCTCAGTGTCAGAGCCAGGGTTAGAATGGGGCCTCTGCTTTCCCAGTCCTCCAATTTCTCCGTATGAATGCACTAATGTTCATAAAAATAAATGTGCTTTGAATATCTAAAGAACATGATAAAAATCCATGAATGTTTCTCTGGAAATATATTTCTATAACTGCAAAAATGAATGCCTCAAGTGATGGCCAGTGTATTTCTTTGCCAGTTAAATGCAAATTTCTATATTTGAATTTCACACCTTTTAGTAGTAAAAGTAATAGCAACATCAAGACATCACATTAGATTCAGTTTTCCTTGCCTCATACAGACATAACTTTCATGTTAGAATCTCCTGATATGATAATGCAAATGTCGGAGAGGTTTATGTAGGTAAAATATTTCTAGACGCTAAATGGTGTCCAGGTTGCTTCATCCTTGCAAACCCTAGTCAAGGGAAATAACCACCAGCTTCGTGGAAATTCTGCCTGGAAGAATATTACAGTGTTGGTCCACGTATGACATTGCTTAGAGGCTCCAATTTTCCAGAAAAGACTGAAAAGCTTTTCCCATTGTATATAAGTGTGTTGAGAAAGAGCTCCTAAATTACTTCTCCAAATTCAAAACATGCTCTCTATAAATGATATACCCAAGAAAACATTCTATGAAATAGAGAAAATTGTAGACAATGTTTTTCTGTTTAGGGTTGGAAACAGCAGGCCTTTCCATCATTTTAGACAAACTAAACAACAACCCTCATAAGGAGATTATCTCAATTTGCATATTTTTAATAGTTCAGCTGAGGGCAATTAATAATGTATACAAGCCTAGCTAGCAATATATACAGACATTATTAGATTTAGCCATTATTTTCAGAAAATGATAATAAATTACATTGGTGCAGAATTTGACATTTTTATTTTGGCACCTGTTAAAAAAGAATTCAATAAAACATCAGGTTGTATAAGAGTGTTCAATAAAGGAAAGTTTAAAAGTGTAATGATCTCACGTCCTTAGCGGAACATATGACAAAATAATTGTTCTTTATTTTCTCTGCATTCCATCATTCAATATTTGTTCTTAAGGAGATGACGAAGAGATAAAGTAAAAAAGGTGTAAGTTGGAGATAAAGGTGAAGTTAATTCTATTACTTCTGTCTTGAAAGAAAGAGTAGGCACAGTAAAAATGAAAATTAACATTTTAAAATACAGCAGTGAGAGGTTATACATGATTAGAAGGTATTAGCAAACAACTTATGCTTGAATTTAACAAATAAAAATAGCCCTATATTCATACATATCTATATATGTATACAGACATAAAACCAAGCAAAATTCAGACAAATTGTAAGAAGAATGATAAAATATTTTTAAAAGTAATAGTTTAAAATGGGTTTGTTTAATTTTGCAGTGCTACTTTCTGGCTGAATTTGTTTGCCTGCTTGCTTTGCTGTTTATCAGAATACTTTCACTTAGTTTGCGTTATCCTTTATCATAATAGTTCAAAATAATGGATCCAAATATCAAGTTTTGTACTGCAAAACCACTGTAAACAAGATCTTTCTTCTGATTTTTAAGGCATAGGTGTTGGTTGTGGGAAATCTCATGGAAATTATTCCACCTGTGTAGGAAAAGAAAAAAAAAATCAAGAAAATATAGTTATTTCAAAAGCAAATTCTTACGGTTGTTTTAATTACTTGTCAGGAGAGCTGTTTGTGCTTGTGACATATTCTGGAGCCCCTATTCAGAATGACTAACATTTTGCAATAAGACTAGTCCCATTGAAGCCAGTGAAATTGCTTTTGTGCATTTCCCTTACACAAAGTAAAAATGAGTGCTGAATCTGTTTTTATAACGATTCTAATTGATAAAAATATGTATTTTCCTCAGAGTACAAATAAAAATATTGTTGCAGGAAATATTTACTCATTTCATGCAAGATTTGCAATAATCCTTACATTTGCTTCCCAAATCTAAAAAGAAATTTCACCTCTAATGAGAATTCAGACTTGTTGAAAAATGGAAATATGTTTAAAAATTAATGTAGGTTCTTCATTCCTTGCTGTTATCTGCATCCCATGCATTACCAGCAATTGAGCCAGATCTTATTCCCGATGGTTTTAAATTTGTGTGATACATGTCTTCTTTCCTAACCAAGACACATTTTTTGATTGCATTTATATCTTTAGGACCCCTTGCATTCTAAAAAGAAGTTAGTTAGTCTCTTCATTTTCCTTCATGGAGATAGAACTTCTTTATCTATGATATTGAAGATACTGTTCTTTGCTTAGTAGTAGTAGTAGTAGTAGTAGTAGCAGCAGCAGCAGTAGTAGTAGTAGTAGTATCAAGGTTGAGAACTCACATACCGCTTCAAGTAAAGGTTTTGTAATATTTTAATAGCATTTGTCATACTTTAATAGACTCCAAGCTTCTGGTGGTGCCTGCTCTTCCAGTCATAGTCCTACTGAAAAATCCTCAGAATTCATGATGGCAAACCATCCCTGAAGCAAACAACAGGACTTTCAAAACAGAAAAGTATGTCATGTATTTAATGTACTTCTAACTACTTTTTAAGGCAATTAAAGAGAAGAAATTCTCCAAAAAGTTGGTACAGCTGCTTTCAGCTACAAGTGGCCAAAAAACCTACTAGTTGAGAACCTTTCCCTGAAGCTTTCCTTGAGGAAAGGGGAAAATAGTAGTATGAAAATCAAAAAAGGCAGTAAATTAGGAAGTAGTTAGACACCTACAATATAGAACCACAAAGAATAAACTTCTCAAATACACAAAGGTTCTCTATGTTATTTTTTTCTGTCCTCAGCATGTTCAGATTCTAGTTTATAATATTTTCCCAAAACCAAAAGCCTACACGTAGAATAGATATATTTTTAAACTACTTGAAGGATTGTGTTTACTAAACATTTACTGAATTAAATAGTGAACTGCACTGCCATACACTAAGGGCCATAGTTCACTTCAATTTCTTGAGATATACTCAGTAATAACAAGTAATATATAAATGATGATTTAAAAGAAAACATACATCTGAAAATTTCCTAACAACTATAGATGAGACCAAATGGTTCTTGTGTACTTTGTGTACAGATCTGTGTGTGTAACACGCTAGGAGTAGCATATATTCACAACTTGAGTTTGAACAGAACTAAAATGGGTGTTAAGGATTAACCAGGACAGGATTAAAGTTCCTGGTCTCATGACATAAAGACGATCTCAGCTTCTATTCAAAAAGAATTTCACTACTTTTTAACTGGCAGAAAATTGAGTAAACTCAGAATAACTATTTAAGTTATATTTTTCTGAAAGTGCAGTTATTTTGAAACAATAGCTAAGTTCCATGCACATCACTGGGAACTTTCCTAAAATTTACACATGGCGGGGGGTGGGGTGGGTGGGGGGTGGGCAAAAAATACAAAGCCAGGGCAGAAACACACATTGACTAACCTGATGTAATTGTTATAGGACACGGCTAGATCCACTAAAAGAAACCCTGTCAATGTGGTAGAAAGAATCACTAGTTTTCTGAAGAAGGGAGGAAGGGAGGAAGAGAGGGCGGAAGGGAGGGAGAAGGAAGGAAGGCAGGCAGGCAGGCAGACTGACTTCCTCTCCAAAGCTTCAAAAGTGGATTCACAAAGCTGAAGCAGCATAAAAATCTGTGTAAAACAGCTTAAGATTCTGGATTACTTGATTTGAGCTCTTTTTAAATGCAGTACTCTAGACAGCTACAATACAAATGGGACCAAAATGAATGCTGTAGCTTGTCTTTATCCTTTCTGTTCAAATAGCATCAGAATCATTAATTTGTACAGACTGAAAGCTGAAATCTGGAAAAACATGCTCTTATGGAACAGAAATAAGGTGGACATTGCTGTTGATTGGAAAATAAATGTCACGTTAATTTTCTTCTTCCTTCACCTCAAGTTGATAAACACTAATTAAATTTCATGCTAGTCAACCTGTGAGGTTAGTAGGCAATAAAAAGATCCTGAAATTTCATTGCTTGTGGTGAAAACACGCACATATTTATATGTACATACATGTACCTATATCTATAGCTATATCTATATCTGTATCTGTATTGATATTGTTATTATTTTAGAGATAGAGATGATAGAGATAAAGATATCTAGAAATACTTTATATCTATGTCTATATCTATATCCATCTGTATCTATATCTATATCTATATCTATATAATGATAACTATATATACATATATATATTTTGTTATGTCCACAGCATCAGTGTCATGAAAGCCATGTGTGTACTTGCACTGTAAGGTCTCCAGTGGTATATGTTCTAGCCAGTATCAGGTAAGGCAAGATGCTTATGTGCTCTGAGTTGAGGAGAACTCTGCAGGCCATTTCAAGTTTCTGTTCTTTAACAGCAGACCCAGTCTGGTAAATATCAGAGGAAAACACACCAAAAAAGCTGCTCTGCCTACACCATCAATCCAGAATCATAGAATGGTTTGTGTCAGAAGGGACACTTAAAGATCACCTAATTTCAACCGCGCTGCTATGGGCAGGGACACCTTCCACTAGATCAGGTTGCTCAAAGCCCCCTCAGACCTGACCTTGAACACTTTCAGGGATGGGGCATCTACAACCTCTCTGAGCAACCTGTTCCAGTGCCTCACCACCCTCATCATAAAAAATTTCTTCCTTATGCCCAATCTAAACCTGCCCTCTTTCAGTTTAAAATTGTTGGCTTTTGTTCAGTTTTTCATCCACCAGTATCCCCAAGTTCTTCCTCCACAGGGCTGCTCTCAATTGCTTCATCTCCCAGTATGCATTGATACTAGGAATTGCCCCAACCCAGGTGCAAGAACCTTGCACTTGGCCTTGTTGGGCTTAATGAGATTCACACAGGCCCATTCCTCAAGCTTGTCAAGGTCCCTCTGGATAGCATCCCTTTCCCTCAAACATATCAACAGCACCACTCAGCTTGGTGACATCTGCAAACTTGCCAAGGGTGCAGTCAATCCCACTGTCTATGCCATTAATGAAGACATTAAATTGTAACGATCCCAGTACAGACCTTTGAGGGCACCATTTGTCATCGATCTCCATCTGGACATTGAGCCATTGACTGTAATTCTTTCGACACAACCATCCAGCCAATTCCTTATCCATCTAACAGTCCAACCATCAAACCTGTATGTCTCCAATTTAGTAGCAAGAATGTTGTGGGGCATCATATCAAAGGCCTTACAGAAGTCCAAGTAGATAACATCTGTAGGTCTTTGTCTGCTGATGCAGTCGTAGAAGGCCACTAGATTAGTAAGGCAGGATTTACCCTTTGTGAAGCCATGTTGGCTGTCTCTAATCACCTCCCTGCCTTCCATATGTTTTGACATGTCTACCAGGAGGATCTGTTCCAAGTTCATACCAGGCACAAAGGTGAAGCTGACTGTCCAGTAGTTCCCAGGGTTCACTGACCAGTCAGCCTCAGTTTATTCTTTCAAGATTTTCAGGAAACAATTTCTGCTTTGTTCAATAACTTTGCATTGAGGCAAGAAGGACTGATGACTAAACCACCCTAATACAATTATATGGCATGGCTGATTATTTTCAGTGAAGCATCTGTATTTACACTAAAACTCATACAATTTCTACCCGATTACATGTATTGACAAAATTCTTACCTTCAGAAAATTTAAGCAACTATTTCAAAATGGGGTTTTCAGTTTGACTCACTGTTTCTTATCTCAAGGGGAGAAGACTCAGTAAACCTGGAATCTTGTTGCTATAGTACAATTTTCGGAGTATCTTCAGCATTACTGTGTGGTCATCTAAATGATTAGCCCCAAGGCAGACAAAGCAATAGCTCTGATAACTTTCATTTATGTGCCCCTTTACAATGCAAAGGCAAAGTTGACTTCTTATTCCTACTTAATTGTTCCTGAAGTTTAGCTTTATCCTGATAATTGACAGGTCAAACAATGTGAGCATGCTCCTTTTAAACAGAAATTTCCATCCCAGTGGCCACTATCAGGTATCTGAAGGACAGGAAGGACAAGGAAGATATAGACATATTCTCTCTCCTTTCCGGGTAGTCTGTAGTGGTTAATTCTAAAGCACACTGAATGAAGTACGAGATTTTCAGGATTGCTACACAGCTTCCAAAATTTCTTATCCAATTTATAAAAAAGTGAACTATAGATTTTAAGATTTGAATAAAAATGTAGTCATAGGACAAAACTACCATCTCCATTTCCAAGCAATTGTTTTCTCAGGTGCGGGTGATAAAAAACAGCATTTAACCCATTCACAAAATGAAGAACTGTAATTTGCACTGAAATGTAATGGTGTTGGCAGCACATATTGTTGTGGTGTTTTTTTTTTCCTTAAGAAATGGGATGTTACCACATGATATGTTAAACTGTTGTGTCTGAGAATCAATACATCTTAATACTTTGCCAGCTATATTCATTAATGTTAAGAATGGATGTTAAAACTTGTAGTTTATCTCACTGAGAATTTAATAAGAAGTATTTGTCAGTGTTCATTTGGTTTATTGTTGACAGTTCTGCGAAATTTCATGTCAAGAAAGTTAAACTAATCAGTGTGAAAAAACTCAATATTTAAATACAAGAACACACATATGTTTTACTTATATATATGTATTTATAGGCATAAATAAGTGTAATTAAAAAGTTGGAGTTGACTTACCAGTGAGAGTCAGGTGCATCATAATTTCATAGAGTGCATCTGCTAGTGATCAGGAAAACCACAAGATCCCAGTAGAATCTTAATTTACATGATGGCAATTACCAAAATTATTATATGCCAGAATGACAGCCATATCACAACATTTCTAACATTTATATCTTCTTATATAAGGCTACCTTCGAGTTATTTGCTCTTCTATTGTATTTGTACCCACTAATAGTGACTAACTGGCAAAAATTGTAATAATTAACCAATAGAAATATTAATAATATTTCTCCATTTCCCCAACATGGAAAATATTGCCTATTACTTAAGTGCAAGTCAATTTATCATTTGTAAATTAAAGACACCAAAGTCAGTTCTCATAGAACAAGACATTACCTAGCTCACTAGGGATACAGTGGTTTAAGTGAGTAGGTTTTACCCTGTAAGTCTGTAGACTTTTAAGGATCTTATTTATAAGACACCCATACAAAAATATAGATGCTGATTACAAGCAGGTTTAAATTTGTCACACAGTATCCCATTTTCCTGATGGAAAATATTTATAGTGTTTGTAAGCCATAGTAATCAAAAAGGAAACAACTTAGAACATTTGTCTACTGCATTTTTAACAGATTTGAGATTTAAAAATGAGATGTGTGTCCTAAGTAACTTTGTGTTCATATACTGAAAAGACTGGAGGCACACAAAGGGAGAGGTTGTGAAAGGACTTGAGAACAGAGAATTTTCTTATTCATACTTTGTTGTGACTTTGATATCACTAATAAATCTGAAGGACAGAAGAATAGACAGGCACAGACAGTGCAGTTTTAAAAATGAGAAGTTTTAACCATTGTAGTTTTAATAAGCTATTAACAAGTTCAGAAACTTGCATGGATGTAAGCCTCCATTGTTCAAGTTTTGTCTTTGACTTCAGCTGAGATAAGAATAAACAAATAATCTTACTGCTGAATTTGAAGTCCTGTTAAATTGGAGTTCAGTAAAAAAAAATACACTAACCTGCATAACAGGTTTTTTCACTGAGTACAGAATAAAATCCTGAAATTAAATCTTGAAGAAGAAATACCAGAACCTGAGAAAATTATACAAATAACATTAGTGCATCATCTCTAATATCTTTGTAATAATATGGTTCCGTCTTAATGACTAAACTGAAAGAAGATGAGTGTTGTATTAGAGACCAAGTAAATTGGTATTCACATGGTGCTCATCAGAAATTACCAATTACCAGTCAGTAATTACAACAAAGTATTTCAAAATGTTCTATGAAAGCAGTTAAGTATAAGCTCCAGGTAAACAACAGAAGTGCACTTTCCTAATGGAAAGCTCAACATTGTCTAGCTGAATATTCCCATGGACACTGATAACATTTAGATTCAATCTTTATAAAGGGAGGAAATGTTGTCACTGTCATTAATAAGCAGAACAGAGGACCTAAAAGATGCAAAGGGACAGAATTCGTTATGCAGCTGAGCACCAGCTTGTTCAGGAATGCCTGAAGTGCCTGACCCACACCAGAGCCCACAAGCTGGGCAATAGCAACCAAACTAGAGGAGAAAGGGTCAACTCTTATGTAATCAGGACAAATGTCAAATGATAAGAATTTTTTCTTTCCAGCCTTTTCACATGCTTCCTCTGGTACAGGGGTTGGTATGTGTGCAGAATACACATTAATATGTAAAATGTGCGTGTGACTATAATGTCAGCAGATAGATAATATTACATGACAAGGCAAATATAGGTAAAATATGTAAAAAATATTATTTGGATAATTATTTTAAAAATGCATTATCTTCTGCAAATAAATCTTCAGTATTCAAACATGTAAGTGGAATAACTCTGTGTTCCTTGCAAGGTAAATGTCAGACAAAACAGTATTGCAAAATGACAACAAATAATGATTTCAGATACATGAGAAGGATAAAGTTAGAGGAAAATCCAGATAGGCTTCTTTCTGCACAGGCTGGGAGAGAAAGGAAAATTACAGCTTGTTCAGCTATCAAAATGAGATTGAAATATAATTTCAATATAATTTAAAATGGGATAAACAGAATCCTGTGACCATATTGCTCATAAAAGTAATAAATTATTTTATTAGATAAAATTAACAGTTATGCTTGAGTACTGCATAATTAGAACAATAGATAAACACACAGTATAGATTTTAAAATTATACATGGGATAAGAAATCTTTGGTTTAAAAAATCAAAATAAAATTTATAGATTAGTAACATGTTGAAATAGTGATTTCTTTAGAAGGCATTAAAATGTATCTATCATTAAAGAAAAAAAAATAATGTCAGACAAAAAAAAAAAAATGCAACAAAAACCTAATTGTAAGCCATAAAAGTTAGTAGAATCTTTATTGACTTACATGACTTTGAAGAAAGTTCTAAAATTTCTTGCAAAGACCAGAACAGCAAAAAGTATGAACAATATTATACACACCTGAGCTAAGCAAATACAGTGCATGTAAGAAAGAGAAAAAAAAAAAAAAAAATCGAATATTAACGTCTTATTGAAATAATGTCTTGTGCAAGTGATGGAAGAATGAAAAATGGAAATAAAGAGTGCCTTACCAGATTTTGGCTTTGAATGTATGACAAAATAAAGAAGATACTGAAATAAACATATCAGAAAAATCCAGAATACATTGGCTTTCAGAAAGAAAAAGCAAAATTGTAATTGTGTGTGTCATAGAGAAATCAACAGAAATTGGGAATTCTAAGTATAAAGTAACTGCCTAAATTCTTATTAAGACCACCTTTTTTAGTGAAGGTGCAGATACAGCCTCTGTTAAAACCAAACAGTAAGTATTACTCGTAATTCACTGTATGACAGAGGACTTACATAATTGAAACAAAACAATAAATCAAAATGGTTTTGACTTGGTAATGGATATTCAGAGTAAGCCTGATGGCATGTAAAAGAACTTCAGTGACTGTCATCGGAGATAATGTGAACATATTTTCAAATGCCAACAGGGTAAACAAAAAGTAAAAATACGGCTGGAGTAAGCATTTTTATTTTTAATTACACTCACAAGGCTCACATCCAAATGAGGGAATTTTATCTTTTAATGCATTGATACTTATTTTATATTATATACTTATATTCATCAAGACCAAAAGAGGAAGCTAAAGATCAAGAAATAGGTTTAACCTCAAGCTCATAATTTCTTTTATGATAATTGAATGGCACCTTATATTTTTTAAAATTATTTTATGAAATTAACATCTGTGCAAAATTACTTTCATTATAACATAAGTGGAGGAGGGTTCAATATGGAAGTTAAGATAAAGTATTTCATTTTGTGTTAGATGACAAGGCCTTCAATAATTAAAGTGTGTTTATTATTTCATATTAACTACTAAAGCATACCACACCACAACAGAAATAGTGAACTGGAAAGCTGTTTACATATTGTGAGGCAGTATAATAAAAGCTCGTGAAATATTGATACTAAAATGGAAAAGCATAATTTTTTAAAAAATTCCAACTAAAGAAGTTCTCTGTTACAGGAAATTTGGAAAAATACTAGTGATGAGAGTAAATTATGAAAGGTAAACCACTCTTAACAAATAATAATAACAACTTGTTGAACATAAATAGCTGTAAATGATCTTTTTTTTTTTCTAAGTTTTAAGTAGAAATGTATTGTTGGAGCAAATTATTGGGAGGGGTGTTCAAACAAGGTACATCATAGGCTGGATTGACCTTATATGATAAAGAGATATATGATAAGCAAAAATTATCCAAGTAATTTCAGAGTGAAGAAGAAACTGCCTAGATGCTTTGTTCAGCTAAACTATTTTAAGGTGAAATATTTATTCTGTCATACTTTATTCAGTTGATTGCTTTTCTCAGAAAAAATCTGCAGTCCTACATGTCTGCTTTGCAGGGGAGTTACTCTTAACATTTATCATAACCCAAATATATATATAACATAGAAGTTTTCCTAAAACTTATATATATATATATATATATATTATATTGCAGTAGAAACTGTTAGGTGACTTCAGATACCACTATGGTAAATACTGATTTCTGTGAAGAATGCTTATTCCCAGATGTGCATCTTTGAAGTTCCACAAAAAGTAACAGAGGCTCTTAAAACATGTGAAGAAAGTACTACTATTACATTTGTCTCTAGTGAGGAAAAAGCTAGGGACAGAAATGTTTAGTGGAGTTCAAAATAAATGAAACAATAGACCTGGGGTAACATAGACAGCTTTCAGAGTTGCCAAGTGTTTATTAAACTAGTTTAGTTCCTGGACCTGTTGATACTCAGCTGCTCTGAAAAAGTCAGATCCATGCTTCTTGAACTGAGTAACTGAAAACAGTGATTTTAATGGACAAACATCATCTATCAAATATATGCTATGAATGAAATGCTCACATTTCACTTAATATGCTTCTCTGAAGAACAATTCTCCTCCTTTCCTGCAGCTTTTTTCTTCTCAGTAGTTTATATTCTCTCTCTTCTACTCTTTCCTCTCCTTCATGGTACACTTACTCTTTCCCTTCCCTACATTTGCCTCCCTCTTTTCTTATTTACTCAGCATTCATTTCACAAAGTAAAAAAATTAAAGGAAAAAATATAATAGTTTAGATTATATAGTGTATGTAGGCTATGATGTTAATTTTGCTTAGTAATAAGAAAGAAAAATACCAGAAGCCATTTTAAAAAATCACATTCCATACAAGGGGTAACATATATTTCCACATAAGTTTCACATGTAATTTCAGATATATTTGAGCATACATGCTTACAGAATTTGTATTTAGTTTTTCATCTCTGGGGTTTTAACTTGGCCTTTCTTTTCCCATTTACCAAATAGGTCTATAATACCAGCATTAGCATTGCTTTCTGCCAACTACATTGTTACCGAATAATGAGATATGTTCATAGCCAAACCAGCAAGAGAGCTTTTTTGTAAAGCAACAAGCAAATCAAACCTATACTTTAGTTCAAAGATATTCAAAAGGGATTAAACAACTATCAATGTTCCACTGATGCCAAAATTACCAAAACGCCCCTCCTCACATGGGCTTACTGGGGTCTGCTGGCCTCCCCATATGGTACAGAACTATCAGAAAAAGGCAGAGAGAATGCTCTGAAGAAATTACAACAGTAAAGCAAATGTTATTGATCACTCTGTGCTTTTATATTCTACTCCTTCAGATACACGCTAATCCACTGACTTTTCAGGTATGAATGGAATCCTGTCCATGCTTTCCAAAGTATGGCTAATGAATTTATGAGTACTTTGTTCCTCCAAGCAAAGGTTTCACAGACCTGGATATCTCATCAGTTATTAAGAGTGATATTTCATGCTGAACTGGTTTTTACAGAGACACATAATTGAAGGATGTTTAGCAAATACCTCAAGCACTCTTCTTTGATAGTTAGGTATATATTTTCCATTTCATAAGGTGGAAAATAAGTACAAAGAGATCAAACTCTTTGCTCAAAATTGGTAAAAAGGCATGTGTTGGAATCAAGAGCAAGAGCTCCAACTTTTTTTTTTATGACAGGAAGTTTTTCTCTGGTTTAAGCATATTTGACTTTAGTACAACCATTTCACTCAGCATGAATAAGTTTATTAGCATGTATTATCTAGTTCTGAACTGTATTGCTTATTCATATAAAACAAAAAAAAACTCAGAGCAAAAATAATCCTTCAGTACAATTAAGAAAAAAGAATAAAAGAATGTATATAGTTTCACTGTCTCATAAAGTGGAAAGATATAGTATAATACTATGGCTCCCTCTTTTGGATAACACATATCTAGTATGCAATAATAAGAAAACTAATCATGTCCTTAACACCAAAAAAACAACACAAGCCTCACTGTTTTTCCCCTAGATTCTGCTTAACAGTGATAAATGAAGCCAATAAAACCAAGTTTTATAAGTTTCTTGAAAAATGCAATTATATTGTAGGTCTCTACATTCTATAAAAATAGGCATACATTTCCCAGCTAGGGCTGTAGCTAGAATATTTTTGAAATACATTAAACATTAGTCTATCAAGTACCTATAAAAACTGGAACATAAAATTCTCTCATGGATACCTCCTTATTTTAGCAGTATTGTTAATACAAAATGGAGGAGAATAATAAACAGAAGATTGATGGAAAGCACTTAAGCTAACTTACTCTCTGGACAAGTGACCAGAAAGGAACAAATTGTGTTCCTACATTATTATTACTTCATTAGGAACTCTGAGAGAAAAATAGAATAAACAGTCATTAAGGTTGCTCTTTTTAAATCTTCAGCATAACTGTGACCTGGCTAAAAGTCCACAGACTTATATGCATTGGCTTCAGGAAATTTTTTAACATACCCCTGAAGAATTAAAGGACATACAATATTTTTAGGAAAAAAAAAATCTTTCCTGTAAAATAAAAGGTGTTTTATTAGATGGGAAAGGTGAGGAAAGAGTAAAACTGTTAAAAGGCATCAATCAACACAAAATAGTGAATCCTGACAGAGCCTAAACTCCTATGGTTTAGGATTTTTTCCTAATGTAAGACTAATAATAAAACAATGTTTGCTTTATAGTTATATTTAATTCTGAATTTGGATTTTGCTTTCCCAAGGATTGAAGGCATACCACCATTCTTCTATATTAATAAGTAGGCATAATTCCACATTACACAACAGGTTTAATTTTCTGCATGTCTTCATGTGTGTTGCTGTGAGACAACTAGAAATAATTTTTTTTTTTTGGCAAAAAGTGTTTATGACAAATTCAGTAGCACTACTCAATTACTTCAGCACTGTCAGCTAGAAGACAGACTTTATTTCACTCAAAAATCCTTCCTATTGCTTTCTTATTACCTTTTATAAAATGTGGATATTAAGCAGGTGTATATAAATGAATTGTTCTACAGGCTTTGTTTAGTACTTTCTATTACTAAAAATAGACATTCCTCAACATTCATTAAGATGTACTATGCAATTAAAAAATCAGTTGGATTTATATCAACTAACTTAAAATTGTTATATTATCATACCTATAGTAATTATATTGCTGCAGCATGTTTTCACTTCACAGCATCCAGAATTGGAGTAAGACAATTGCATTTCACTATGCTGGATCATTATTATTCATTCTATTTATTAGTAATTTTTTTTTTTTTTAAATCAACACTGTAGTAATGAGATTTAGATGCAGTTACATACTTTTCCATGAAGAACTGCCTGTGGATCGTTCATATAATGACAGCTCTTCAGAGTTAGGAGAAAAAGGACAATTTAACGTGCTTTATTTACAGTAGTAATGAAACTGTTTCATTAGCTGATGATGTGTATCCCCAGCCATACTACTAAAAAGTGACATCAAATATTTGGCTGTAATAATGATTGAAGAATCACAGAGATAAAAAGAAGGGAGAAAATTCACTTGTAGGAAGTAAAACTTTGTTTCAGTAAAATATCTATTCCTACATAAAGCAAGAAAAGATTAAAAAAAAGTGACTGACATACACATCCTTATGTACAGATTAACTATGCAATTTCTTTTCTTCCTGTTATGTGATTGAGTTACTTTATTTTCTGTAAAGCCAGATATTTCATGAGTTGCCTTAGCAGTATGGAGCCCAAGCATAGCTATGGTCCCTCATATACCATTTTCCCTCATCTTTTAGGAATGTGAGAAGGAAGGGAGACAGTCACGGCCATTTGAGTTTATGTGAGAAAGTTTTAAAGCTTGACTATGCCTTACCATGTCAGGCAAAGGTAGGCAAAAAATACTAGAGCAGACAACATAAAGCAAAAGTTTTGAATGCTTTTGTTACATCAACTTTTTTCAGGCATATTTCTACACTTTTTTTGCTCTGAAGCTGGAACCATATACATAATGCAGTTATATCTTTTGCTTCTTACTGAGTTTAATGAAAGGGTAGGAAAATATAAGGGGTAATTCTGGAATTACTGAAATGTACTATATGTGTTTAGAATTAATCCAAATAAAGAGACAAGGGAACTGAATAGTAAAACTGTTGGTATCAGTAATAACAACTGCAGTTCCAATCTTAAATGCATACACAGATGACATATTTCCCCACCTTTAGATTCAGTTCTTCTGAATTTGCCTATCATGGTAGCAACGCTAAACCATGTATAAAGTCTTCACTAAAGGTAGAAATTTGTAGAGGGCAAATTCAGGAAATATTATAGGAAACCTTGAAATCTCAACAGGAAAAAAAAACAAACAATAAACGATTGATTTTTAGAGGATTTCTTTTCCCAGAAGGCTTTAAAACTTTAAGCAACCAAAATTTTGATATGAAATTCAGCATGGAAGTGAAACTCTAATCAGACTTCTTGGTGGGCTTCTCTGCAGGACTGTCAAGCACCAGAGGGAGTTTGACTGACCACATCCAGGCTGTTAGCTCTTGGGAGAGAGCACAACTCCTTAAGAAAGAAACAGCAGAAAGGGGCTCCACTAGAACACCGACACACAGTATCTATGTGACAACCTTTCTGTCATTCTATCAGATGATAGGGAAACATTTTGATTTTAGTAAAGTGCTATAATTAAAACCTGAAAACTTCTTTGGGAGGTTCCATGAAAAACTCTACCATCAGTGCTATTCTTGTGGAATCCACTGTTCTGTAGTTCAATTGTCACAATTTTCAGGAGAAAGCAGAAAGGGTTATAAACCCTTAAGGATTAAACACCAAATTATTTTATGTTTTTATTACTATTATTTATTTAACCAGGGACTCATCAGAAGATACAATTTCAGTATAGTGGGATTTCAAGTCATAATAAATAGCAGTGACTTCAGTACTAGTATCAGGAATCTTAAAAATCTCAGTGATGAAACTTCTGAAATATTCATTATTTTCTTTATCCTTTCACTTCAACTTCTTTGATACTTGAGGGTTTCAATGTATCAAATGTGATGCCAACTTTTAAAAAACAGTTTCAGTCAAATCACCAGGGGCAAGTCACAGGGACAAAGTCTGAGGCCCAAACCAGTGAAATTGTTAAACAGTCTTATAAAGAATACAATTGTTGGACACATGACATACTGGGGAAAAGTCAGTATAGTTTTTGGAAAAGTAAGTCCTGCCTCACCAACCTATTCAAGTCCTCTGAAAGAGTTATCAAATATAAGGATAACTTTGACCTCTTTAATATGAACTAGTTGTGTTTCTAGAAGGCTTTTGACAGGGTCATTCACCAGAAGCTCTTAAGCAGCCATGAGCTAGAAGTGAAGGTCCCTGCATATTATCAGTAATTGATGAAGTGGCAGGAACAAGTAGGAAGAAGTAAATAACGAGTTTTCTCATTGAAATAAGGTCTGTTATAGTGTTCCACAGGGATCTGTACTAGGGTCAGCACTGTTCAACATACTCAAAAATAAACTGAAACCAGGTTTGAATATCAAGGTGAAAAACTTTGCAAGTGACATTCAGCATAATAAAGACAAGGGACCTTTGCAAAAGCTTGAGTTTAGCCATATGAATTTGAGCCTTGCCATGCCAGCCAGTTTCTGCTTTACAATGGTTTAATAACTATAGTAGTTTGCTAAATATATATATTTATTGTCTATGCAATACAGTAAGTGGACACCAAAATGACAGATGGTGAAATTCTTATGAAATTATGCAAAGCCACACACGTGGCATACCCCAGATTTTATCTTTAAAATAATAAAGTGTGACTATTGCCATTGGGGATAACACCATAATGGAAAAATAGATAATTTCTGGAAAACATTAGCCCAGAGATCTGCAGTGGTCAAAAAACCAATGCCGTATATCATGATGAAATTAAGTAGAGAATGTGATTAAGCTGCTGTCTATATATTCATGAAGCTCCTGCAGATTGAATACTGCAAAAAAAAAGTGACCTCCTGTCCTGGTTTCAGCTGGGATAGAGTTAATTTTCTTCATAGTAGCTAGCATAGTGCTGTGTTTTGGATTTAGTACTACGAGAATGTTGATAACACACTGATGTTTTCAGTTGTTGCTAAGTAGTGCTTAGACTAATCAAGGACTTCTTGAGCTTCTCCTGCTTGGCCAGGTGCATAACGAGCTGGGAGGGAGCACAACTAGGACAGCTAACCCAAACTGACCTAAGAGCTATTCCATACCATATAACGTCATGCTCGGGGGGAGTTAGTTGGTCGGGGGGGAGTGTGATGGCGGCTCGGGGAGAGTGATCGTGACTCGGAGAGTGATCACGGCTCGGGATGGGCTGGGCATCAGTCGGTGGGTGGTGAGCATTTGCATTGTGCATCACTTGTTTTATATATTCTGTATATTCCCTTAACATTATTATTATTACTATTGTTATTCTTTTCTCTTATTAAACTGTCTATCTCAACCCACAGGTCTTACTTTTTTTTTCTGATTCTCTCCCCCAACCCATTGAGGGACGGGGAGAGTGAGCGAGCGGCTGCGTGGTGCTTAGTTGCCAGCCGGGTTAAACCACGACACCTCCAATCTCAAAAGATACACAAAAATAATGGAAAAGATTCAGAAGAGGGCTATAGGTGCAATCAAAAGTATGGCACAAGCTTCCAGGCAAGGAATGATTAAGCAGGTGGTCCCAGAACATTTCCATCTTGGAAAAGAGACAACTGAAGGAGAAGTTGATCTAAGTCTTCACATTCACCATGGCAGAGAAAGTGAAGAGGGAATGACTATTTACTGTGGCTTCCAATGACAGTACTAGTTGTCTAATGGAGCTGTCAGTTACAATGCTCAAAAACAAACAAAAAGACTTCTTTTCACAAGACTGTGAGTTTCCTTGCAGAATGTTGTGGCTCCTAGAAGCTTACATGGTTTCAAAGCAAAAGTGGAGAAAGTCATGACAAAGACAAAGACAATCTATTCAGGTTTACTAAATACCTAATATTTGGAGACTGAGAAAACATACAGGAGAAAAATCTTTATATGCTTCTCCATGCTTAAACACTATCATGGATGTCTGCTTGTTGAAGACATCCTCATCTTGGACTATCAGAATACTAACAGACTAAGGAATACTTTATTACACTTATTTAGAATTTGTTCATGTTTTGTATTTGTCTTTGATTAATGAAGTCAAATGAGATGCAAGTGAAGGGCTTTTTTAGTTGGTTAGGGGTGGGAGGGTGTCTTTTTTGTTTTTAAGAAAGAGATTCAGACCTAGAAATAAGAAAAAGGAAAGTTATTGTACTTTGTATTTCTGAGATTTATATTATTCCAGTAAGTGGTAGAATTACCACTTGTAGGTGTTTTAGGGTGTTTATTATGGAAATAAAGGTAGCCTCAGCTGCATCAGAATCCTTTCAGATTAATATATAGGAAAAAATTATGTTAAATCTATGCACTATGCCTGTGCACAAATTCCTATGTTTGCAAATTCCTATGCTGCTCAACTCTGAAGATGAGTCTTTTCTTGATTTTGCGATCCCCTTGGAGGCAGCAGAACGGCATAAAGGGGATTGAGCTCTGATAAATGACAGCATTCAGCAGCTTCTCTGTTCATTCAGGAAGGAAGAGTCAGCAATGGGCTGCAATTACCAGTCCAAATTTGCTAAATACCTTTAATTGGTCAGTAACTGAGTTTTTCCTGTCCAGAGAAGTGAATGTATATTCCCTTGCAGGCAGTAATTAAGTCTGTTTTTCACGATCCTTCTCTATAGGAACAAGATTTCTAACAACCCAGACGTACATGAGCAAAAAAAAGAGGAGGATGGAAGAGATTAATGGTTTTTAAAAATCTGGGAATTACTAGCTTGACGATGTCTTTGTTTTGAGAAATTCTGGCTTGTAACAACCTCTTGGGCCATTATACAAGCTGTAGACTCAGAAAGTTTAGCAAGTTATCACCCTGGTACAAGCTACGCTCAGGAGATATTCAGAGGTAGGAGGTACCTGACATGGAATCTCAGAGTGCTTCGTTAGGACCTAGCTGTGTGACCAGAGTGGACTGCTGCATAATAAAACAGCAAGAAAAAGGCATTTAGTGAAAGCACATAGTCCCAGTTATCAGGAGAACTGGTAAATACATCCTGTCATTAACAGTGCTGGCATAAGTGAATCTCATCTGCTTCATGCAGAGAGGCTGATGAGAATCGACACGTCTAGAAAATACAGGCCTACACCTCCAGATACTGCTTTGTTTTGTATTAGGCAGATAGAAGGCTATGCTGTTTATGAAAAAGAAAAGACAAACAAACCACCACCAACAAAAAAAAAACCCACCCCAAAAACCCAGAAGTGCCTTAAACATTGCAGAGTATCAATATCAAAGTACAGCCAATCAGTTTATGAATGACAGAACTTGAGACAATCTTAAAGGGGAAGCAAAGCAAAGAGTTTTACTTTTCCTCTTGTCTCTGAAGGCTATTCTTTAAAAACCATGAATGTGATGAATGTGTTGCATTTGTAAATAAGGTGTGGTATAAAAACACATAATGCAGCTTCATTATATGATAAGAGTGAAATGTGTTCCCTGTGGAGAAAAATCGATACTAAAGATCAAAGGAACATCTTCAAAAGGCCTTGCATTAAGGCTTACAAGTGCTATATTTCCTAGTTCCCCTCATGTTGATGAAAAGAAGATCCTGTAAAAAGGTTCATTATTGGAGAAAAAAGGTCTTCTATTTTTTTTTTAATGTGAAAATACATATTTCACTTTTGTAATCCAGTGAGCTGCTGCCTCAGGAGTAGATATTTTAAAAGTCTCTTTTTAGCTTCATTGAATCCCATTGTTTTCAAGTGAGAGACCTTTATACAGGATGAATTGGAAGTGCTGCAGGCTCATTCACTAGCTGATGCTTCCATCAGGGTGGTAGGGGGAGAAAGAGTCCAGAAACAATTTCATGTGCACCTTGGAAGAGACTTGCTCCAGAGTAAGGCAGATGGTATTTTCACTACCCAGGGACAGTTGCTTTAAATCACAGCTGTGTCTCTGCACAAGTCTTTGCCAGTGGGGATTGTCCAAACACGAATCAACACATTCTCTTGCCAGATCTACCCACCTGGGGGACTTGCGTTACTCACTGTGAGTGTTATAGAGATGGCGACTCAAGCCAGATTTAGTTGAATTTGGACCAGTGTCTCCAATGTATGTGCCCAAGAGGCTGGCAAAACTCTAAAATAAATGCAAAAAAATCTCAGCAAGATAAATGTTTCTTTTAATGCACCTACAAACCATAGATCTGTTTGCCTAAAGACATTAATTCAACAGACATTCCAATACAAATTGCTATTAGTCCACATTCCCTAAAACTTTATTTATATTTGTGTGACTCCTTGACTCATGTAGATAAGGGAACCTGCACTGGTGTCCCAGACATAAAGAAATACCTTCAGCTGTTTCCTGGCAAAATTTTCAGCTAAGCTGATCTCCACTGTATATACTGCTGAACAGATCAGAAACTCAATGGGGAAAGAGTAGTTCTGAAAATCTGTTCTGAAAGGTTTGCAGTGGGAACTGCTGAGTGGGGAAATGTTTCTTCTTTTAGTGTGGCCCATGTTTCTGCACCTGAATGGGATCTGAGTACTTGTACTCAAAGAATGGGTGTTCATCAGTTAAAAATCTGTCCCTTAAGTTTTGGGGATCCCTCAAAAGCTACTTCAGCTCTCATAGAAAAAAATGAAAATTATTCTTCCAGGTGAGTCAAGATGCACGTTGGTGATTTTCTTTTCTTCCTTTCAAAGTTACCCTCAACCTCATCTTTACCTATGAAGAGGGTAGAGGGAAGGAAGAAATTAGGAAGATGAAAACAAAAGGAGCTTGCTTTTTGAAAGTCAGCCATTGAGATACATCCACAGTCTATATTCATGTTTGTAGGGTGACTGCACTCAGAGAATATTTGAGCACTGCTGTCAGAGGGAAGCATGTGTATGCATACCTGGTCTACCTTTAATTAGTTAAGGGAGTAATAAAAGTGAACCTACAGTGGCACAGAACTAGCCTCTAGCTGTGTCTTGGTATTATCAGTGGCAGTGTGCACTTTATAGCACAGCCTTTTGTTGCTACAGCTTCGCTGTTCTCAGTATTCAGGCTAGGCAGATTAAAGCTATATTCAGATATTTTGTTTTCAAAAGAAACACAGCCAAGGTCAATGAGACCGATTCCATGCATGCAGGCTACACAAGATTTATACTTGCTATATCCTGTTAAAATACATATTTTAATTTTACAGATTGTTTGGATCATCCTGAACATCAGTTGCATCCTTTCTATTTAAAGATTAGTGAGAGCAATATGAAGCACTGTTGCTGCAGTTAACTACTATTTTTAGCTACACATGAACATTATGGACGTTTTCTTTTAAAACAGAATTTTACTTCACTATTAACAAATGAAACAAACTAATGTGGGATACCTTATCAAGTTGCCGAAGGTTAGCCTTTCTTCATGTCATGCTTGTGAGTGACTGTGCTGCACTAATTAAAAACATTGCCATGGCAATTGCTATAGAAACATTTAAATTGGCATCATCGCTAACAAATCCCTGCTATTGATCCCAGCAGGGCTTATTTCACACTACACCTGAAGAATCTAAATAGAATATTTTACATTCAAAAGGACTTTAAAAGATACATTTTTCCAGTTGCTAATGTGCTCAGGAGAATAATGTTCATACAGAGATAATTCATTTACCTGGAACTGTTGCAGGATTCTGGTATCAGAGTCCTTACTGCAAGGAGAGACTGTAGTGGTTCTAGGCTACAACCACAGATCACTCAAACTGTAAAAATAAGCACTTATTGCCTCCACTCAGGTCCTTTGATTTACAAAGTGGGGAAAGAATGCGGGGTCTCCACAGTTTGGGGCAATAAAATGTTTAATACATGAATGCCTCATCTTAAAATAAATTTCCAGTGCAACTAGGAAGAAAACCATTTTCCATTGTTTGACAAGAACAGTAAGTTGATTGTTGTACTGAGTAAATGGTGGAAGAAGTGAAGTGAGAGAGATTGTGTACATTATTTTGATCAGTTATTTAGAACAAAACCCATCAAAATTCTTCTCTGTGGTTTCAGACTTAAGATCTTTGCTACTTTTAGAAGAAATCAGATTGAATGTTTGCCATAATGTTCAGTAGAACCAGACTGAACCAGACTAATAACACTCTCTTTACATCTAATACATCAAACTATTGTAAAGATAAAAAGTGAGAAATAATGGGCTATATGTTTTTTCTTTTTTTTTTTTTTTTGTCATTCCAAAACCTGAGTCTCATGCTTCTTGACATGAAGGATATTGCCTTTCCTCTCAGTAGTAGTAAAGTCCTTCTGTTAATTAGAAAGGAATTCAGTAGAGGGCAGCACCACACAGAAAACCACACATTTTAAGTTCTGTGGTGGCTGGGATAAAATATGGGAACCTAGATTCCTCCGAGAAAAAAACCTCCATTAAAAAGTGGTGTTTGCACAGAAATAATTTCTTATATCAGGCTCAGAGCATCGGTGTACAGTGCATCGTGGTCCCTTGAATAGCTGCTCTTACTTTTCCAGACTACACCAGAATCCTTTGCTTCATCATTAAAATACAACTTGAGTCTACCAAACACAATTCCTGACCCACTTAAACAGCTACCTATGAGACAAGATGCATAAGCCAATGGCCACCTTGAAGTATTTCTTTTAGTATAAAGAAAAGAGAAGTACAAACATCTTATGAATTTGAATGAGTATGGCAAATAGTGTTTGGACAGTAAGGAGTGAGGGCAATTTCAGGAAATTAAAAAAAGTATCATTCTGAAAAAGCAAAAATGAAGCATTTTAAATTTGAAATTTAATTTCCATTTGAAATTATCAGAAAACTGAACATGCAATCACACATCTCCAAATGATCAAGTGAATATATATTGATGTCCCCTATCTTTCCCCTTGTTTCAAAAGAGAGTAAAAATAAACCAGACTAAATCATCTGAGTGTTACATTTGTCTAAGTTTTGAAATAATGATATTTTGAAGAGAAAATTTAAACTGTTTGACAGTTCTGGATAACTTATTTTTCACAGAAGTCTTCCAAGGCTTAGAGGTTTTGTAAAATATATTTTTATGATTTTTAGTAGTTTCATATTCACTATATGCTAAAATTTTGACAGATGCATTTAGAGTTTTCAGGGATTTTTGTTTGTTTGTTTTGTGGTTTGTTTTATTTATAATGCAGAAGAGCTTATAAGTTCTAAGAAATTAGAGAAATAAATCAGTCATGACCTTAAATATATACAAACATAAAATCTATCAGAATGTATATGTGCAACATATCACTCACACACAAAGCAAAAGCAGTCAAATTAAAATTTTGATCAATATAAATATTGGAATGTGTTATCATTCAGAATGCATGTAAGAAGAATTATTGAACTACAGTCCAACAAAAAGTGCTGTAATGCAGCTGTGAAAGAACAATATTTGAGGACACATCAAGCAAGTGTATCTCCAGAAGAGATAAAAGACTTCAGAGGCATTGGACAAACTTGCCTTTTGAGTACAGTTTTTTTCAAAAGTAGGTCCTGTTGCTGTTTACTTTAATTCTACAATACCTTATCCAGGATCTAATTTACAAAGTCTGAAGAGGTCCTGCAATCTGCCTCAGATGGTGCCGTAGGCTGGATTTGAGGATCTGGATGATCATGTCTTATGCTCTACATTGATTAATAGTTTTATTTAGTGATGAAAACTACTTCAGTCTACATTATACAGGGAACTAGAATCACCAGATTTAGATAGGGATAAAAGATTGGCTGACGGTATTTTTCCTTTTGATCTGTACCCAGTAAGTTTCAATCACAAGGCAAGATCATCACATATGCAACATGTTTTCCACTTAACGTCAAAATTTACTGGTGTTAAATTAGTCACAGGAGAGTTCTCCTTTGCACCTCTGCATGCAACAGGAACATACTGAGCATTACACAGGAGAAAACAAGATTTTGAGTATACCTACAGAATTCAAAGAAAATACATCCCCTAATGTATGCCAAGATCTATGTACATGCAGGATTTTATGCAAATAGAGTTAATTTACGTTGTGCTTTCATTCTTCAATTAAAATAAAGAAGTAAAGGAAAATAAGAGTTTTCCTGAATTATATACATGATCTTCTGCATAAATTTGACACCTATTAAATTGGGGGTGTTTTGGTTTTGAACATGATGTAAGAAAGTGATAAATATTCCAAGCTTTCACTTCTTGCTCAGCTAAAACTCTGTTTGAAGTTACTAAAATGCTAAGACTTTGATCCTCCTTCAGGTTTTCTAGTTAAGATCCTGAGACCATACAGAATATCATAATTTTAAGAAAACTTCACACAAGGGCACAATTCTATCAATTTAATCATTGAGGCCTTTAGAGTACAATTCACTGAATATTTTCTATCAAACAGTTTTGGTTCTCAACTGACTAATAATTTTCACAAAAAGCATCTAATTTCCAAAACTTTATATTTTTTTTATACAGAAAAAGACTGCCTTCCACTCCCCTGGTAATGTTGGGTTGTGGGAGAAAGGAGGATAGGTATGTATGGGTTTTTTAAAATTCAGAATTTCAGTATTCTAAAATTTCTCAGTGTTGTGGCTTCATGCTACTATCACTGTTTGTGCACTAGGATTCCCAAAGCAAATGATACTTTTGCTGCTAAATTGTTTCCCTGTGCCTTTTGTAATATACAGTGACAGCTCAGCTAACGATATCCTAAAGCAAAAGCAGGTTTGACAAGAAACCCCAGTTATGGAAAAGACTGGGATATCAGGCACCTCAGTTACACTGCCAAATAAAGAATATGGGTGTTAAAAAAAAAAAAAAAAAAAATCTTTGGTTTTGATTAAATGTTGTTTACGAACTTCTACACAATACATTAGTACCAGTTCCAGAAAATTAATAATAATAATAATATTCTATATCACAAAAATTCCCTTTCATTCAGGAGGGGAAAAAATAAGTTACATTCCAAATGCAGAATTTTGTCCCAAATGCAGAATTTTGTTAACCCCAACAGGATTCCTATGAACTGAAACTCATCTAACAAGTAGTTTTTCTTTCTTGAATAAGAAATCTGTTGAAGGCATCAATAATACTTTAAGTTTCATCTTATGAGTTCCTTTGTGCACAAACAGAAGTGGATCTTCTGGACCGTTGCGGGTTAGCAAAGGGGAAGAAATTGTTGTATTAATCATGAAGTAACAGAAAATTCAGATTTGCAGACAATTCTGAACAGATAGTAAGAGAGGCTGAGCTGGGAGACATGAGGTTGGAAGGTTTCTTACTATTTGGGCTGTTTCTTTGTGTCAGGATGCTGCCAGTAGCTAAGGTTTTCAGACAAAGAAATATTTTACCCAGATTGTATTTTTAAATTAATGTCTATATACAGTGTGAGAAAGTAAAATGCAAGAAGATGAAGGAGACATTAAAGGAGCTGACTTAAAACTCTCTGAGTAATTCTTGCATGTAGTTGCCTTAAGAAAGTGTTCCAACATACAACTGGTCTTTATTTTTGTGTTTATATGTAATTTCTATGGGTTATTGTCGTGATCACTAAGCTATTGGTATTCCTGTTGCCTTAGGGAAATAAATTATTGCAACTTACTCAAATACTTTTCTCCATTCTCTAGGTTCTACTTACAAGAGGAATGTAACATTTGAAAAATTTGTTCTGGTGAATTATTAGAGAAGTGGAGGCTAACAGCATCACTGTAAACGATGAGGACTTATTCCTTCTTGACAGTTTTGCTTTGGAGCTGTATGTTTCATGCAATTCATATGACGCCACCCCAAAAAAGGACTAACAAGCACACACACAGTGAAAGAATAACAGGATTGTCAGAGAATGGTGGAAAAACACTGCACCGCACCAAGCGTGGTTGGATGTGGAATCAATTTTTCTTGCTGGAGGAGTACACAGGCCCAGATACTCAATATGTGGGCAAGGTAAGCCTTGTGTTTAAAGGATTCTTTAGAGATTATGCATCTGACACCCTTGGTATTTTCCCTCCTTCTCCACAGTCATTTTGCTTTTTATATAGCAATGGTCACAATTTCTCATTTAAGTCAAACAAAGCCCACCATCAACCACCTGAGGCTTCCATGATTGTTCAAAGTTGTGGGAGAAATTTATAAAAAGTAATTTAGTGAAAAAAAAAAAAAAAGGAAACTGTTCAGACTAAAATGTTCCAATTTCTTATTACATATGCCCATGCAAGTTTTATCACTGAATCATTTCCAATTTTCAACTGTTAAACATAAATATTAGATAAGGGAATAGAGAAGTTATGCCTTCAATCATCTACCTCATGGCATTTGCCAGTATACTGGGATGTGTACTTCCTCAAGTGAAATATAGAATTCTATTTATTAATAATAAAACTGCTGCTTATGCATGATTCTAAGAATGGATAAATTTTTTGAGGTGAAAGAAAATCTGTTTTTCATAATTTCTGCAATAAACTGAGCTCTTTACTTAATGGCTTGAGAAACTTTCCATTCTTTGAGATGTATCTACATCAACTATTGCCAACAACAGCACCTCTGAATTCCAGCTGCTTGCAGTCCTACCTTATCAGATAACACACAACTCAAAAATTTTCAGATTTTTAGCCCTTTGTGGAGTCTCACCATCCATGGATCTGTCTTATGATGTGGTATAACTAAACAATCTTGGCAGAGACCTAGAATACACATAGTAACCACCCAGAACAACTTACAAATTAGGGAAATGTTTATCTTAATATCTTAAGTTAATGCCTGTCCATTCCAGCTTCTGACATTCATCCACAGTCCCTTCACTAGCTCAGATTGTCAGGTATCTCTCTCACTTTCTGGTCCCTAACTACCAAACAAATTGAGACATTTTTAATTAAAAGACCCCAAAATGGTTTTGAACATCTCTGGTAATGGGAGGAATGATCATTTGGAAAATATGGAAAAAACCCTCTCTTTATTAAGAAACAAAAGTCAAAGAAGCCAACCATGGTAACTATGAACTTGATTCTGACCTTGTTTATACCAACACTACACCCATACAATTCTGTTTTCAGTGAAATTAATTCTGACTTGCACTAGTGGAAATAAGATGAGAGCCAATAATCTTATTACTATATCTGGTTATCAGTGTGCAAAATATGAAGGTTTGTTTTAGGCAAAGAGCTTCAAAAAAGGGTTAACTAACTGCATAAAGAGTTTTCTAAAAGAAATTTGGTTGGAAGTATCTTTTAGTATTTAGTAAAATTGCAAAGAAAACATTCAATAAGGTACAACATAATATAGATCTCTGTAGTCTTAATTTCTACCTAGACTCACAGATTTTTTTTTCTGTAAAAATAAGAGAAAGCTGTCATAGAGGAGAAGTATCAAACGTAAGAGTTGATTGCAGTTTTAATTCCACTGCTATAGATGAATGGACTTCAAACTACCTATGCCATTCCAAGCCACAAATAAATTATGCTTACATCAAGACTGTTAGCACTATCTCTGTTTCACACAAGGAATGCCTACATGGTATATTGCAACAGATGCAAAATTACTCTGCATTTATTCCAGATTAACGAAAAGCCATTGGACCTTGTTACCATAAAGCCAAGTCCATGAAGGAAAACAAATGGCTGTACAGCTGTTGGATCTGAGATGATTAATTTCTTATAACTCAGATAATGTGTTGAGATTTTTCACATTTCACTACAAATATTATACACAGGCCCTGAAGGAGGGGTTAGCGTTACTGATTCTCTAAACAGATGGAAATCACCCCAAATATTACACCATGTTCCAAAGAGATGGAGTTGGATTGCAGTGATAAAGTCCATATGGTTGCATTAACTTTAGAACAGTTTATGACATGACAAAATGATCATAGTTCTGTCCTCAGTGGTATAAACCCCACAGTAAATCCATTTGTGTTAGTTCAAATTATCCTAGGTACACGTGACATACAGTACCAAGAGAGAGCTGCTACAACAAGAAGTCAACTAAGGAATTTCTTTCTTTAAAAAAAGAGCAACAACTTTTTTGAACAATATTATTCTAAGAAAGGCTTAAATCTCAGGTTTAGTATTCTCCTGCTCAAAGTGATGGTAATTAGCAAACTGGCTTGTGTGAAGAGAGAGCACTTTTATTCCAACCCATGGGGACTAGTTCACAGCAAGTATTCTTATCCAGTCCCTCTTTAATATGGATATGCACAGGCAAATGGATTACTGGGGTAGAATAATAAATGTTGTACTAAAAATTAAATAAACTGAATTAAGAAACTTTATCAGGAAATAAAATTCCAAGGAATCATAGCCTTTATGCTAAAAAATTAGTTTTCCCTCCTTATTTCAATTTTCAAACAATTTAAATCTGTAGGTCATTGTTTGTGATGCTACTTTGTTGAGGCTTTATTTTGTTATGAGTGCATTCTGTTATTTGCAGTGGGGTAGAATCTGTCAGTATGACATAAAAGGATAAAATTTATTTACTAAGAAGGGTGGGTACCTGGGATTGAAAACTGTTCTGTGACACTGACACACCTCCTAGTCCCACCTCTCAGCCCCCCAACCCAGTTTAGAACAGAAGCAGGGACACAGGGGAACTGAACACTTGCTTTGACCACTGGACTGTCCAAGTCCTAGCTGGCAGTCTGGTGAAGGGACTTCTGCCTTGGCCTCAGGCCCCACTCGGTATCAGAGATCCCTGGAGGGAGGATTTTTTCCCCACATCTGAGGTGTTTTCATCTTAAGTAGTGCTTTTTAAAATTAGATTGTCAACAGCCAATGCCCTCACTAGCCAAGTAGCCCCAGGGAGACCTCTTTCCTCATATCTAAGGCCAAATAGCAGTTGTTACCGGGGTTACCCTCGCCCTCTGGTCTCCTTCCCAAATATCTTCCAAGAATGGAAAGTTGTGAACAGCTCCATCATCCCTGATTTTTTGTGTCTTTCTTGCACATGCCAGACTAATCTAAGCAGTTAGATCTGGCAGATGTAATCGCGGTCTCATTTATCTGAGTGGTGTTTGGTGGTAGGCTTCACCCTGTGACAAGAAGTAACTAAAAAAGAGGTCTGGTGTACTTGTAAGGTAGATGAAAAACCCAGCTCCATGCAAACCTGGCACATTCCTCCCAGACTGCTAACAGGGGTAACATGGTGTTAATGGACTCTGAACAGCTAGAACAAAGCTTATGTTCCCAGTTATAGTTAGATAGCTTTTAGACAAAGGCAGTTGTAGTAATGATAGTTGACATAAAATGGAGACCAGTAAGTGCATCTAATGCACTTAGCAGAAATAGAAAATATTGTTTGATGAGCAGTTAGCATTCAACAGCTGCAAAAAGGCTTGATGGTTAGAACAATTGTAGTAAAGAAATTACTCAACGAACTCACTTAAATCACTAACCACCCTTCAGGGACAGGGCATATAAGAAGAACAATTTCCTTGTGAATGTGATTGGAGTCAAGGTAAACCTAAACACCCTACAGTATATCCATCACACATCTTTCTTTCCTTCTCCCAATTCAGAGGACTCATCTGTCTCATACACTGGTTCGTGCACAAAAAATAAGTGCATAGGAAGATCTTACATTTGTTAGGTCCTATTACTTGCACCTGCAACAGTGCAAGAACTCTTTATGACATCCTTTGATTTCATATACTTTTAAATTTTATTCAGGAAATGCTAGAGAAACCAGTAGCTCCATCATGCTAGGTGTTGTATAAAAAATGCATAGGGAGATAAACTTTGCTCTGGAGGGTTTACAACTGAAATATTCAGTCAGACACAGGTAAGGTAAACACTATCACAGAGTCCTGTTTAAAAATTTAGCCAAGAAAAAAAAATTCAAAATTTCTAACACATAAAGATGACTATATTCCTTCAAGACGTCTGTTGCCTAGTATAAGTGTTGTATATCTCAATGAGATCATCAGTGTGAGGAATTTTCAGAGGATGTGAGTGGAACTGTAAATCTCATTCTGCCTACTAAGAATTCACAAAAAAGAAAAAGAAAAAAATTTGTTACAATATAGCATTCAGACTTAAATGTAGGAGAGAAGTTTCTTTTTAAAGGAAAAGAAGCAACTGACAATTTTTGTGAAATATGAAGGGACTGAGAAAATAAAACACCTGACCGTATATCATACTGCAGCATTCCTTGGTTTCTGGGATCTCCTTTTCCTTCACTAGGGAGGGGACATAGATCCAACTTCTCAGCTGTTACTAACTTTAAGCCCCATGCAGAACCTAAGAAATGTAATCTGAACCACTGACATTCTATGAGAAAAAAGTCTGCCAAATGTACTTACTTCCTAAACAAACAAAACAAAGAGGTAATAACCTAAAAAAAAAAAAAAAAAAAAAAAGATATGCAGATTAGGAAGTATTAAAATACTGATGGGGATGATGTTCATTAATTAAAGAAAAAGCTAATAAAATGCAGAGAAGGCTATAACCAAGCAGCCCTTTAGGGATAATTTGTTTTATTTTCCAAAGCTAATACTGATTTCTAAACAACTTACCTGATCCCTACTTCAGTTGTGCAAAATGCCAAATATCCCACTTCTTTAACTCCAGTCCTTATTATTATCCCTAGGTGAGAAGAAATAGGCCTAATCAAAATCATCAGACATTTTTGAAAATGCAGTCCTTTCTGCTTTGCAACAATATACTTAAGTGATTTCAAGAGACAAGATATTTTCCTTCTTTTAAGTTACTCAATTTCATTTTTACATGAAAGCTAGTCTCTCCTATATCAAACAGGCACTTTGCTAATCAAAGGCTGCTAATCTTGATGGGCAGATAATATGTGAAGTTCCATGCAATCTATGTTAGAACAATCATAAACTGTACTGTCATATCCCAGAATTTAAAAACAATAAACAAACAGCAGCAAAAACTTGTTTGTACCCCACCTGCAACCTTTTTCATATTAAGGAGGGAAATATAAAACCAAATAAAAAAGAACAGATGCTGCCCCAAATTTGCTGTTCCATGAATAACCTCCTATTTAATAAGATCCATAAAAATAAATGAACTAGGCTTTGCATGTCAAAAGCATCATTTAAATTGGATGCAAACTGAAGAAAATCTCTGTTCTACCTCCAGTGGTTAACTGGAGTGAGTTTGATTCATGACATTTTCCTGTGTGTCTTACTAAAAAGTATAAAGCGAAAAGTAATTGGAGGGTGGGATAATTTTGGGGGGAGGGGTGTGTTTTGGTTTGGGGGGGCAAGCTACAAGATATGTTCAAATTCAGCCATTTATTTCTTGTAGTCTGCACTTACAAATATTCAGAAATCTACAGGTGAGGTTGCCTACTATAGCAGTCTGCCTTATAAGAGAGACAAGACCAAAAGAACTTCATGTAACAATTCAAGAGCTCATACTGAATTACTCACCCCACCAGACTTGCTGTTATTTAATACAATTCACTCGATTCCCCATTATATTGTATTATTTTCTTATTTAATGGAATTGGATAGTATTTCCTTGTAAAGATAGACTGAAAATGTACTAATGCCTAGAAATATTATTTCACTATACTTTGCTGGCTGCCTTTGGTACAGCACAGAAGTCCAGAGTAAGCTCCCTCTTAATATGTGAAGCAGCAGAGAAGTCAGAAAGTGGGATCAGTGAAGCTCTTGCTCCATTAGTCTTATCCCAGTTCATCCATGTCCTCTCAATCACGTTGCTAAGGCCTCGGCCATTCTCAGCCTCTGCTCTGAGCAGTTTGGGAGGAAGAAGCTTATGGCCCAAATGGGTGACCCTCTGAGCTGGCTCTTGACAACACTGTAATGCCAAACCTTAGTTTCTCTATCATGAACCATCATGTTCTCATCCACTGTAAAAAAATTTGTTAGTTAATTATCTAATAATTTTTTCTTTATGTATCAAATTTTGTCCTAATCTTGCCTTTAGAGTATGTGAAAGAACTTACTTTTTCAGTTGTGTCTTTAATCAATTTATGCAATTAATCCATAAGGATTTCTTAACAGAATTTGTTATTTTCCCTCCACATAGTCAGTTTAAGAACCATCTATTCTTAGGATGAGAGAACATACAGGTGCGCTATCCTTTCAGTGTTTCAAGTGTGCCCTCCACTTTGTTATAGATGCATCCCACTTGTCTCATTTGAAAAACTGTTGCATTCAGTACAGCACCTAAATGCTACTAAAACCTAAATAAGTTTTTTATTCAAGTTTCAAAAATAGTGAAGAGATCTAATCACATCATGTAAAACCCAAGTATAAACATTTTAAATATGAAATATCTTGAATGTTACATGGCATTGATAGGCCTAAGATAGAATTTTGCAATCAAATTTGGACATCTTATTTCATAAAAGAAGAATCATTTCTGAAAACAACTGCAATGATCAGAGACTTCAAATACATAAATAACAGGAGTGAGCTGGCACTGTTTGGTACAGATAGAGCAGCTGTCATGAGATCTGACAGCTTCTGTTTCTTCAACTACATAAAAGACTGCTAAAAGAATTAATCTCAAGTTCTTTTAATGTTCAGGACAGGAAGTTCATATTGTCATAAGGTTGATTTAAGTTCAACATCAGAAAAAGGTTTTTGATGGTATATACAGTCAATACAGTGAAGTACTAGGTAAAGATCACTCAGAGAGACAGGATCATCTTGGAACTGGAGGTTTTCATGACAAACTAAAAAAAACCATGTGCCAGAAAATCCACACTGATCTTACCTGGAGGCAGGACAATGGCACCGATTATATCTTTAGTTTCCCCGTGTGTTCTGTTTTCAAAGATTCAGTGTGTGTTTTTCAAGTTCAAATGATAAATCAGCTAAACTGCTTATGAAATCAAAACTAAACCAAGAATAAACCCAAATACATAAGGAATGAGGAATTCATCAAACTGTTTATTTCAGCCCTTCCCTTCCCTTCCCTTCCCTTCCCTTCCCTTCCCTTCCCTTCCCTTCCCTTCCCTTCCCTTTCCCCTCCTCTCCTGAGATAGAAGGTCCAGTATGCAAATTTTTTGAAGTTAAAAAAAAAAAAAAGCAGAAAGCTGCTAGCTATGGGCCTTTATAAAGCCTTTGCGATAAATGGAAAAAGTATACTTTGCAAGACAATTTTTGAGAACTTAGCAAGGCTAAGTCTTCATCCATAGCATAAATACAGACATCTGAAAAACTACCCAGCTACTTTTAAGGCCAAAGCCAATACAAGATAATTCAATAAAGGCAAAAAAATAATAATTCCCCAATTATTTTCCCTTTTCCTTGTGTCCCTCCATGCTCCCGCTCTCAAGTGTGGAAAAATTGCGCTCACCCAGTGCCCAACGTAGCAGCAAAAGTTACTACGTGGAGTCTAGTTTATTGTTCACTACCATGCTTGCTCTTTGCTTACTCACAGCTCCCCATGAGCACCCATGAGGTGGGCCAGGACAACAGTAACAGGGGTCTGGGTCCCACCCCTATGGAGATTGCTGGGATTGGGGTTGTTGACTAGCTAACGAAAACCAAGGCTCAAATTAAAAAAAACTGATTTAAAGAAAAAGTGGGCATGTAGAACAGAGTTGTGTCTCCAGTGGTAACTTCCAGTTGCCATTTAAAATACCATTTTCATTTTAATAAAAACTGTTTTTTCTGAGCTTAAAAGCCTTTTGGTCTTGGCAAGCTCCTTATGCTAAAAGGCCTAAGCAGGTCTGCCTCAAAGATCTGGCTGGCTCAAAAACCTGCCACAGTAGGTAATTGTTATTTGTAGAATAGCCCTAACTTTTTATTATAACTTCATAGGCTGGTATTTCTCAGCTTTGCAACTTTAAGCCTGTAGGAAAAGAAGATTAGACTGGTGGCAATCTGCAGACTTATCATTATCTGTTATCAGGCAATCATTTATTGTGCATGAAAAGGTGGGAGGGTGAGGAAACTGTATTTCATAAGATACTTTTCATGATATTGTATATTTATTACATTGATTACATTACGGGAGCAAGTCAAGAAAAGGGGAAGTGTTTTGACTATATTGTGGTTTACTGCTACCTGCCAGCCTGGTGATAAAAAGAGTGGAAAACCCATCAGAGCAAATCAAGATGTGACTACTTAGGAAGGGCAATTTGACTGCATCGGAGGGTGATATTGTGCAACATCTTGCCTGTCATAGAAAGGTTTATGAATAGTCATCCTGAAAGCAAACAGAGGAGCTGTCAACAAGCAACTGTCAAGAACAGCAAGTCTTTTCTTCCTGTATATGTCTGATACATCAAATCTTGTCCATTGCAGGAATCATCACATATTTCAGCCTTCTAGAATGTGAAAAATATGTTAGCCTAGCCAACATAATCATTCAATTTAACACTATGCTGGGTATCAATCAAATGAGGAATCTGTGATCTCTTATCACTTATAGAAATAAATAACTACAGTCAAATCCTTGCTGTATGCATTGCTATAGCAACACAAATGCAATGGCTACCTTCTGCTCTCTCTTATATCAATCTATGGTCAAGAAACTGCTGAAATATCTCTGGTATGTTGGTTTTTTTTACACAGCAGAGTGTAATAAAAAGAGCGAGAAAACATTCCGACCTCCATGAACATTTCAGAAGTTATAAATTCCTCCCTGTCTTCCTTCACATTTCAGGAACAAGCATGACCATTTCAGATGGAAGCCATCATACCATTTTTCATCAACGTCGGAGCGTGATGAAATGATAATCAGCCTGATAAACTTAAACTAGTTTTAGACTTAACTGAAGAGAAATTGGTTTTATGTATTTTCCATTCCCCTAGAGGGAACCTAAGGAGAAGTAACATGAATTCCCCTCTGTTTAAATTGTAGAACTCTAAACAGAATCTCGAAGAGGTCTTTGGAATGGCTGATTCAGCTGCAAGAACAAACTTTTAACCCAAACCCTGCCATAAAAATAATTGGTGATGTTGGAAATAATTGCTAATAAAATTTGATTTAATGTTTGCTTTACATACATTTTCCTTTGCTTTTTTCATCTTTAAAATGTAATTGCCAACACTTATCCTAATGGAGCTTTTCCTCAGAACATGTCTATGTATGAGGTGTTCCCACACAATATTGCCAAAAAAGCTCTGGAATGTCATGAAAACAACCATGAGTCACCCACTTGATTGAGAGCAGGGCTTGGAAGTGTTGAGTTGAATAAGATATCAGAGCACACTATGAAAAGGAGGAAAAACCAAAACTAAATATTTAATAGCTACCTACCTGATGAACCGTTACTGAGTGATTGAATTTGTGATACAAATATCTTCTTTAACTTTTCCTAAAACATAAAACTGATAACACAGAAGTATTAAGTGAGATATTGATGTACTTGTATTCAAGCATTGATAAAATGCATTTACCTAACTTAAAATTTGTGATCATTGTCGCCACCTGTAGCCATTTTTGCCCCTTGAACTTTTAGCTGTTGCTACATATTTCTGATTAAGAGCTGAAATATGTTTAGTTTCTAAATATCAAGAACAAATTTAGTTCTTATAAAAAAGTTCTGGTCTACAACTTCTATGCAGCTCAAGAGGAATTAACACTACTGTATCACACTTAAAAATGTTGCAACTACTGATGCAAGCGTTAAAAACAGTGCTTTTCTGATAGTTCATTCTTACAGGGATTGTGGAAGTAAGCATATCTTTCTTTCTAATAAGCATTTGTAATGAATAAACACTGTCAAATAGCAGGAGGTAACAGAGCATTAAATGTTCAAATATAACTGGGTCAGGTAGTTCACTGATAAGACTGAATTAACAAATGAAGAATAAAATATAAAAAGTATTTGCTTAACTTGTCTCTCTACCACTGCAGCATTAGCATTTAAAATGTTGAGACTAAAGATCCTTTAAATCAATAATTTGTAAAAAAAATGGAAAAAGCTACTGTATGTTCTGTGTAACACAAGTGACTATAAGAAATAATCATGTCTATTTATCCTTAATTTTAAGCCTATATTAATTAGATATAAACAAATAGTGTGTTGACAATAAAATTAATGTAAAGACGTATTTGGCATGCAAGCAAGTACTTCTGCATATATTGTCACTGAAGTAAATGGAAGCAGGGGTTTTGCAAGAAAGCAAAATAAAGCATTAAAGTTTTTTTAACCATCTCTCTAAGTTTCACAGGACATGAAAATACATTCATCTCTGTACAGGCTAGTAATTGTAAAATGGAAGAGGTCACGAGGTCACAGTCTGCTTCCCACCCATTCCATATGAAAGATTTAGAATCACATGTAGAAAGACATGAAGTGAAGGGCAAAATGTGAAGCTATCCCAGAAAATAAATCTTTAGTCCTTAAAAAATACTGTTAATTGAAGGAAACAGGAATTACCCATTCTGTTTTCATTCTCTTAGAGGTACTGCAATTAACTGTCTTTGAACATCAGGTGTCTAAATCTGGTCTAACTTCAAAGTGTGTAAAATAAAAAGAAACAACAAAAAATACACAGTTTAAAATCATTTTATGCTTCTTAAAAGCTATGAGAATATACATATATACGTGTGTGTGTATATATATATAACATTGTTTTCTCTTTATGATAAAGAAAAGATTTATTTTGATCTCTTTGATGAGGATAAAAGAGAAAAGGATAAATAAAACCTTATAGTGATGGTGCTTTGATTATTAATAATAATTTCCACTTCTGTGAGTACCATTAAACAAAGTATATGAAAATATTTTATATTACATGAACAATACCTATGGTGAGGCAGGCAATGACATAATATCTGTTCTTCTGGGGAGAAAACTGTAGCAGGATTGCTGAAACAGTTATTTGAGGTCACAGTGCAAAATGGGACAAATACATCATAATGGCAACGCTTATCTATTTGAAGAGAAATCAAGGCAGAAAGGATAGCACACATCAACAGTGAAAACCATTTGAAAAACAAGCACTCCCGAACCCTTGTTTTGAATATTAGCAAAATCTCAAGGTCTGTCTTAAAATCTATCTCCAAATGGTCAACAAGACCATAGTCAACATTTACTCCAGATGAAGTCATAGGATAATTAGCAAATGAGTTTTATTTTGTGTGCTTCTCCAAAGTACAGGGTAACTCTTTAGGCAAAAATAGATTTCAGCAAAGGATGCAGAAGGTCATCATCGAAGACTCCAGTACCCCCAAAAAATCTTATTTTTTTCTATAAAGTTAATAAAAAAAGAACATTGTTACATTCAGATTTTTATCTGCTTTAACCAGATGCAAGCACTTTGACTACCCATTCTGTTAAACTAACATTAGTTTAACTCACCCTTTATGCACAACCTGCTGGGCTTCTTTTTCATCAATATTTGCTCTAAGAATCTAAAAAAAAAAAAAAAAAATCCCTGATAAATAACTCCTGCATTGTCTAATGTATCCGTATTAATCTCACCTCATCTGATCAGCTTGCAGATTCAGCTATTAAATTAAACATAACCTTGATGAAGCAACACTGTTGGTCTGCAGGTCTTTATGCTTCGTTTGGGCCTTATGCTTTGGCTTTTCTAGGCACTACTTCTCTTTTGTGGAGTTTTCATCTGAAGCCCCAGCCTTATCCTGGCTCTCCTCTAAGCCAGAATCTTCATGCCTTAACAGACAGGTACAATCACCCTGTGGTTTATGCAAAACCTGAAGCCCATCTCAGGCCCTCTTCAAGTGGCATTACACTTACCAGGTTCTGCTGTGCAATGAAAATAATTAAGTTGTTCTGATAACTATTTCAGCCACTGCCATGTCTTTGCCATCATTACAGTGATGACCTTCCAAAGATGGTACTTTGAAACAAGATTTAAAAGAACCATAGAAACAGGTAATACAATTTTCAATAAACATAAAATCAGTGACAAATAATAAAAAGCAAAAGAAATGACGCTGAATATTTCTTTCCTAACTACTGGTTTTCAGCATACTCTTCTTGAAACAATAGCTTCTCTTAAGAAGCTGCATTATCACAGCACAGATTCAAGGCTTAGTGCTTATTATGTCCCACCTTGATTTCAAACCTTATGCTTTGATATACCTACCTTTGAGAATCTGCTTCTCAGATTTTACCAATAGTTGAGCATGCACCTATGTGTCTTGGAGCAGACACGGAGCAGTGGAATTGCCCTCAGACTAGGGAAGGCACAAGAGGGATAATACTACAGTATACTTTCACTGAGTACCCTTTGGTTGGTATGATAGTTTACATTTCCAATACAGTCTGCAGAATAGAGAAACTATATAATACTTTAAATTAATTTCAGTCTGTGATTTTCTTTTTTGTTTGGTTAACTTTGCCAATAAATAAGCAGTAGAAAAGGAACTTAGTGATGCTTTAATTCAAGCAATGACCTTACCTACCTTCCACTACAGTTCATTTGAAAATTTCATTTTAGATAAATATTTAAGGTATTTAGAGTCACCATCAAACAACTACGTTCTGAAATGTGTATTAAGGAATGAAGAGATTTCTTGTGAGGCATGTACAGTGTCCACAAAATATTTAGCTTATCAATTTGCAAAGTAGGATCTTAGAAAATCTTTTAAAATTGTGGTTTGAAGCTTTGTGGTAGACATCGCGAATCAATAAGCACGGAAGTCATAATCATCACTTTTAAAGTTTGAAAAGCATTCATGTAAAATTACATATGTTTTAAGAATAATAAATAAATATTTTTAATATTTCTGGAAACAACATATAGTTGAACAGTGTAGGAAAAATGCACATTTTGGGATCTGCTTCCTTTGGTTCAGCAGGCCTACAGTCTGGTTTTTTTTGGTTGGTTCTGCTAACCTGGAAGCTTGCTTACATGTTTTAGGCCAAAAAAGACACTTTGATCATATTGCCTCATACCTTGACATCTTAGTCTATTACTCTTACATTATTCTGTATGACTTTCTGAAAAACATTGTCTTGCTCTGTAGACATCTGTCTATATACACATAAAATTTTAAAAAGTAAAATACTTCTGTTATTGATGTATTCTTCAGATCATTGTGTATGACCCACAACTGGAAACAGTATAACATCAGTCATCTCAGTGTAACTTCAGCCAATGAAGTACTTTTCCAAAGTTAGGGAAACAGGTAACTAGGCAATTTCAAGGACATCAGATTCATAAAGCAAAACAAAACAAAACAAAATGGCCCTGCAGAGGTCCCTCTAACATCTCTGTTCTAATATGATAGTTATAGATGCTGGGTCCAGGGGAGCAGGGAGAGTAAAAGAAGAAAAAATTACAGTGGCCAGACTTAACATGCTCTCTCAAAGCAGTATCACCTATTGCCACTGAGATTAAGTACTTTGCTAGACAAACCATTGGCCTCCCCTATTAGAATATTTCTTATATGCTTATTAAAGTAGAACTGAGCCCAGATCAATTAGTTCTGTGGAGGGTAAGGGATAATCCATCCATATGACAAACTCTTGTTGCTTCCAGGGCCAGAGCTTTTATTCCTGCCTATCTCTTTGCACATCTTTTGGAACTACAGTGCATTTTGATTGCCTCTGAAACAGCAAGAGATACCACACACAGAGACAGATTTCACTCAGAAGTTTCTGGTGAGAGAAAATCTGTGAGAAAAATATCCTTTCTTATTGAGAAGCCTTTAAAATAATGATGGATTTACCACCTGTTCCAGGGATTGATTAAAGTGACAGTGCTTGATGTTATGATGTGATAATTTCTGACCTGTGGACATAACTGATGACTATAGCCTCTTCCTGTAAACCTGTATCTCATGTTATGGAACAGCCAAATGACAGCGTATGGAAAACCATAAAAAAACCCAGTTTGGCTCTTTTCATCAGGCTGAAACCCTGCAACCCAGCTGTTGATTTGCAGAAGAAACAAACAATTTCTTTGTGCTCTGAAATCCAATTCTTTATGCAGAAGTAAGAATGCAACCACTTTTGCAGATTTGAGTTCAACCTAGCATACAGGGCACAGAAGATGTAGAAGGTATGCAGGGGAAGGAGGCACCTGAGAAAACAGCTCTGGTTTCCAGGACTCCCCAGTAGATATGGGGAGATGTACACAGAGGGAATGAATTTGCCCATACTGTGTTTGTATCCGCAGAACCAAAACACTACTAAGAATTCTTCCTGGATGAAAAACAGATTTACCCTTACCTACGAAGTCAAAATCAACACCTGCAGCTGATGTCAGCAGTGTTTGTCACACTATCATTCTCTAGAGAATTTGTAACAATAGACAGCTGAACACAAGAACCAGATGCTGCAAAACAGAAGATAAGAAAAGTAAATGTCATTTGCCTTGTTTAATATACAGTCACTTAGGTTACCATCACGCACAGAGTTTGGTTGTTTAATTAAGAAGTTTGTGCTGATGTCACAAACTCAAGTCTGGTAAATACATTGGCATTTAGCACATACATAAAACTTCTGATTAAACATGCATAAATAGAAAATTAAAGCAATGCAGATACTGCTACTGCAATCCACACTGAAGAACTACTGCAGTTATTAAAATATCTTTAGAGTTTTTAATTAGTTAAAATGTTAATGGAGAATATTGGCTGAGCTGCTGTTGGTGCTGTATCCTAGCTGCTGTAAATCTCACAAAGTTCTTAAATCATACAGTGGGGGCACTGTTTAATATCCTACCTGGCACTAGCACTCAACATATTTTCTGTGAGATTTTAGGGTTGACTGGGATGCTACAAGCTCTTATTACAAGTACACTTCTTGCATTTTTGGTATGAATTAATTTATTTTGTTTTAGGTAATACTCATTCATCCTCCTTCACAAATACTGTCTTCTTTCCCACCTCTATATGCATAACCTTCTTTGCCTAGAGTAAGCTTAGAGTGACAATTACAGTCAAGTTTCCTTGGGTCAAATCAATTTGTCCTTTAATACATACTGGGCAGACTTGGAAAACTCAATCTTTTTCTATGCCACAGCTTCAGAATAAATAGCATAGTACAATCACCATATATGAATAGAAATTTGATGTAAATAGGCATATGGTTTTGTAAAAGTACCATACACGTGAGCTTGTGTTTTCCTGTATTTTGCATGTTTCTTCCCTCAGCCCAGGAGCTTTAGCTAGAAACTGTGATTAAAAGTTGTTTGAGGAATCCTAAAAATACAGAAACTTACTTTTTTTCCCCTCTCATTTCTGAAAGGATCACTTTGGACACACCTGAATAGCTTATGCTTCCCTGTTCCTTCCCATTGCTTACTTTTTATGACTATTGCTTTCACATTTAAGAAGACATAAGCATATTTGAAAGAATCATACTAAATCTGATAGTTGATGACACTTTGCCAAGTTGATTGTTTATGCCATATACAGTCTATTGTGGTTTCCCTATACGTTTTCCAGAGTCCACAGATCTGGATACATTACAGCCAAAACTCAACATTTCCTTGCTGTCAAACTATTAATGGAATGCTTGATTATGTTCATTTTAAGGAAACATTTTTCAATCTGAAGTTATACACGGCTTGAAGTCTTTAGCCTTAAGCCACAAAGACAACAGTCTTGTGAAAGATAAACTCAAGGAAAAGACTCTGCAGTAAAGGCAAAGTTGTGGCTGGCATTTGGAAAGCATCTAAACTGTACCAGGAACTAAGAGGCTGAATATACAGCATTTTGGGAGGAGGGGAAATATTTTCCATCTGAAGCAGAAATTGCACATGATATATATACGGAAGAGAAATGTGTTCAGACATCTGCATTATGGTTTAGCAAAACCTTAAATAGAAATACATTTGGTATAAAAAGACAATACCAATGTAATTCTTGGTTCAGCTTTCATTTTCATGGGGGGAAAAAAAAGAAGTTTTTCTTTTATAGCTTCCAAGTTTCCCCTGATGACTTGTGATAGCCTCAAGCCAAAATAACTAGCACCATTTGCACTTTACATTTTTATTGTCATGCCTCCAGAATCTGGAAGAAAAAAAAATAAAAAAGAGAAAGCAAACACCAATGTCCTCCTTTAAGAAAGACCTTTGAATTACACACATTGAAACAAAACCCTATTTCAGCCAAAATTAACACAGAACATGCAATAAGCCACTGCTCTGAACATCTAAAATACATATACAGGCATACACAAACTTACCATTAATATTTTCAATGTTATGTGTAAATATAAATATAATCTAACTTTACTGGTGAAGGTGGAAAGGAATAACAGAGAAGACTGCAGTAGAGTAGACTCCTTAGAAATTGCTTCATGCAACTATAATATGAAGTTGAAATTAAGGCCTTTAGATTATTATAGAAAATTTGTGGAAATTATGAAAATACCTTCACAATTCTACAGCATTAATTTAAAATTACTGTAAGGACATTAAAATCTTCTAATGTAATTTGTAGTACTTTTGCTCAAAGAACTTCTTAATTCTACTTGTACACAACGCTAAATAGCAAGTAAGAATGAACACTCAAGTGCAGTACTGCACAATGTACAGGGCAACATTTCTAGTGAACACAGGAAGAAACGTAACATGTCATAGCTGTATCTAACCTGTGATACCCAGAACTGCTTCCCCATGCCAAGAAAAGACTCAGTTTTGCATCTTCCTCCAATTCCTCCCTGTCCTGGATTGAGAAGAGCAAATGAAAATATCTGAGACAGATAGGAGCCTTGGCTCTGTCTAATGTGTGACCAGGATGTTACAGAGTTTGGAGTTTCAGGCCTTTGGCTCTGAGACTGTGCATGCCCAGGAATCAACTTGTCTTCCAGGTCAGATATCAACCACCTGCCTATCTATCTGGTAAGTTTGTGACACATCTGAAAAAAAAAAAAGAAAATATTTCTGACTTTAAAACTCTGTATTTGTGCCCTTTGTTCCTCCCATGTGCATTTGCATTCTAGCTATGATTGCAGCTCCATGCAATCCTGTATCCCTGACATAACCTAGAAGAGGTTCGCTTGTGTTCTGGTAGTAGTTTCACCACAACAATGTGGAAACCAGAATGGGTTTCATCACCCACTAAAATATACCAGTTTAGTGACACTAAAAAGTGTTCATCTGACCACAACAATCCCCCAACATATCTTCACTTAAAAAGTAGGGCAAGAACATTTTCCACACTTTCTAGAATGCATTTACAGGCAGAGTCTGAGACAGAAGACCATGGGATATTAGTATTCCTCTGCTGGAGACAAGTGTGAGGGTGGAGGCAGTGGAGGTAAGAAATCTGTAGTAATACCCCTTTTTCTATACCATGTTACAGAGGCACGCTGTAAACCATCTAAGTTGTAAGCGTTACTACAGTACATACCACAATGTAAACATGGATCTACCCTCTCCTTGATATGTCTTCATCCTGCCTTTCCCCTGAACCCTCTCCACAAGAGAGAACATACCTCTTTTTTAAATTTAGACAACCAAATAAATGTTTTCACTGTATTTATTCATGACAATCTCGCTAGTCCTAAGTAGCTCATCTTGCTCCTTTTTCCCTTTTTCATCTGCAACAATAGTTTTACAGAAATAAATTGCAAATAAAATGAAATTTAAATTAAGTCTGGCAATTTCGTGCTTCTAAACTGGGAAAATTCATTCATATCACTGTATAATTTGTTAACAGGTTCCACTGATTCTTCCCTCTTCCATTAACTATATATCTAGTTTTAGCTGGAACTATATAGCACTACACCAGCAACGGTTCCCGTCAAATCCAGGACACTGCCTAACTTGAAAAGAGTTACTCTCTAATACAAATGGCTCAGAAACAGATCAGCTGCACAGTTTACAGGAAATTTAGTAAATTAAAATTGAATTAATAAGAAACAGTGAAGTATTTTTAAACATGGGCCCTTAAGGAACTCTTTTCTAAGGCAATTCCTTTCCCATTCCATACCAATTCCTGAACTTGATAATTTATGAGATATCTTTTTCCTCCAAAGAATGCTGATATCTTATCCACTGTGTATAATAATAGCAGTTTGGAGAGAAGTTATGGTTAGCCTTGGACATACTAAGAATGCATAGACAAATAAAATACTTCCTGAAACCAAGCAGTTATGTGTTATAACCACCATTTGCTGATAAATATTGAGTGCTACATAAGTGAAGTGTAAAATAAAGGAGCAAAGTACTTAATTTAGGGGATATAGAATTATGCTACAGAACTCTGAGATAATCTGTTGTTTGCTTACTCATTTACTTATTGGAAATTACAGTAACAGGGACCCATATAAATTTATGTCAAGATTTCTTTTGAGAACATCAAGATCTTAATTATCACAACACATAAAAATTCAGTTTCACAGAAGTGGATAGACAGGCTAATATGAGATGCACACTTTTCTTACGTGAATAAAGAAAAAAGATTGAGAGCGCATTTATACATATACCCATATTTATAAGACATACATTGTTAGAGAAATAGCTCATTGTCACTCCCATAACCATTATCAATGTCTTTGTCTCTGATGATCCTCAGGGAAAGTTGTGTTAAGAACATGTTTAGCCAGCCACACAGAAGACTATAGAAAAAGAAATGTGTGCAAAAGAACATTAAGAATTCAAGATACTCAGTAGTGCATCTTCTAGGTTATGTCTTCATTCCAACATGTTTCAGGTGACTTGATGCTGGATAGTGAACGGAATGGGGATGGCACTTGTTATCGGTGTGGTCACTATAGACAGAGTAATCTAATATATTATCTGGTTTAGGGGTTTGTTTGTTTGTTTGCTTTCTTTTATCAAAGTATTTCATGGTTCTCTTCCAACCTGCCAGCTTTTCACAGAAATTTCAGAATGAACAATTTATGATATGAAAAAGGACACATTTTCTACCCATACAGTTTTTTTGCTTGCCAACCTACCCCACTCTAAACAGAGAGAAAGGATCATGTAGAGTAAAACAAAACAAAATATTTCAACAGGAATTACTTTCTGCTCATAGTAAATGGTGAACCTCCCCAGACCTGCTGGTTTTGTCAAATGTAGACAGAAACCACAGCAGTCAAAGATTACTTCAGATCACATGTATGAATACTGTTTTTCCAGTTTGAAAATCTGAGCCCCCTTCTCACACATAAACAGTTTACTAATTAAAAAAAAGAAATCCACAAACTGTTTTGCATGTAAAACTGTTTACTATAACTGGAAATAGGATTTAGAAAATTTGTCTGTTCTTATTCCTTGGTTTTAGTGAATAAAGGGTATGGTATTTTGTAAACATATTATAACAAAACACATTTTTGCACAATATCTTCTCCAGGAAATTTTCTATAGGCTCTCTGTAGAACAATTAAAATTTGAAAAGCTGAAATAATATTTTATATTATAAATTCAAAATACTTAAGCAGTTTATAGAAGATTACCAGTCATAAAGAAACACAACTTGAGGTGTATTTTTACAACTGTATATGTTCCTATAGTTACTTTGTATAAACACCTATAATCTTATGTGGAGTTACTCTGCCTCACAAATTAGAAGCATGTTTTGTAACAATATAACTCTAACATAGTGAGAGAATGGTTGGATTGTTCATTTTACATAACTTATATTTTATTGCTAGAGAATGCAGGATTTTTTTTATTTAGTTTTTCTTAAATATTAAAATGATCCAATTTTTTTTCACAAACTATGATGTTGCAAAATTACTGCACAGATTAATGAAGATTCCTCAAAAGTGAAGTGTAAAACAAAACATACAGAGGAATTAAAAATTGTTACATGTAGAAGAAGAGATACTTCGCAATTGTGCTTCAAGTGATCTTGCTAAAGAAAATTGGCAATAGGAGGGGGAACTCTTTGTTGCTAGGAAATCACATTCTATTCCCAAATTTATCATGTTTGAATATTCTATTTTATCATTGGGTAGAAACATGAGGTAAGTAGGAAGCTTAAAATACCCATCACAGTTTGAGTTACCTGACATCTTCGTAGACAGTTTGAACAGACAGATATAATGAATTAACCTAGTCTCTGTATAGCTGAGGAGCAAGGTAAGGGAATGTCAATGGACAGATGTGATTTTTTTCCAGAACCATTTGTTAATGCAGAAAAGATCACTGCTCCCACTACTTGCTCATCATTGCCCCATTTCAAGAGGTTATCAACCCTGGATTGCCAGCAGAGTTGCTCATATGAGCAATCAAAATGAAGTTGGCAAGCTAATGCTACTTATGTTCACAGCCTGGGTCTCTGCTACTCATCTGAATGTGTCTTCTTTTAGTATGTAGGACCTCTTTTCAGCAGATGACCAGTTCTCCAAATCTAGAAAGTGTTTGTAGGAATAAAAAATTTCAAGTAGGAAAATTTGCATCTTAGTAAGCAAAGTACCAACTTTAAGTCAGTTTATAGTCTCTGAAAGATCCTTCAGGTAGCAGAACTGCCTGGGAAAAGCACTTAGCAGGATATCAAATATGAACTACATTATTACCACAGTTTCAAATAAAATTATGTTAAAATAACTTTCCAGATATAATTACTGATAAAATGCATATTATGTACTTATTATTTCTATATTCCATGCATACAGTATATTCCTATTTAAACTAAGAATTTTGTTTTCTGTTCTAAATCAAAACAAACAATATTAAAATCTTATGCTACCCCCTGCCCCCTTCTTTCTTTTATTTCCCAGATGAGAACTGTGTGAGATTTTGTTTCAGTAGTGGCTGCTTGTTTTTAAAGCACAAAACTTCTAGTATCTCTGGACATATTCCATCCTTCTTGTGCATAGCAGTCCTGACAAAGACCAAGGCTCCTATAAGTTAAGTCACTTTCTTTGTAGTCTGCCAGGCATGCTGCTATGGAGATAATACCTGTGGGCCAGAGTCCAGTTTAATTCATATAATAATAAGCAAGTTAAATAAAATTCCATCAATAATATTGGAGTGTTGGAGTATATACATGTGCAGGAAAAAACCCAAAAGCCCCAGGGAGACCAACAGAAATTATTTCAAAAATACAAAAAGTTACTTTGTAAACACAGGACAGAATGTGCAGCTGCTAAACTTTTGAGAATTCACATCTCTAATGTAAGCACTTACACAGATAATGTTAGTACTATAAACAGTTTAACAAATTACTGATTAGTCAGTGATGGGTTATTGCGTGGGAATTGAGAAGTACTTCCTTATATTCAGTGTTGAGAAAGGATGTGAGCTTTATGGAGACTGCAGCTTCCCTAATGCCTTATGGTAAGTGGTTTCCCTCCTCCTGACCCATGGACTGACCCCTCACCTAGCTCCCAGATGGGGCCTTGGCTCTGGGTGCTGGCTGAGGATGTTAAGGAGGCACATAACAACACAGGGCATCGAATAGGCACTTGGACATTCTAAAGACGCAAAAAGAAGTTGGCCTGTCTTTGTGAGAAAACTAGGTTCAGGTGCTAGTCATCAGTCCCAAGTTCTCATTCTTATCTGGCATATTTTAAAAAAAGCTTCTACCTCAAGAAAAAAGGAGAAAGCTGTATCTATGCCACCAGGTCAGGAATATCTCAACAAGAATGAATGTGCACCGTTTCTTAGAGACAGGAAATCATCCTGTGTGGCACAAGACAAAATCATCTGACTGAAAGAAATACATTATATTTTGTACTTGACATACAAATAAGTCTACTCTTTTTTTTCCTGAAAATAACAATCAAATATGAAAATAAGAATCAAATATTTTTGATGAAATCAACACTTCCATACAATATTTAAGTTTACTTTCTTCATATTACCTGTAGAGTTGGCAAGTTGACAGGGACTTATTTTTGAGTTCTGTATGCATGTTTTATATAATTCTCTCAACCCATTATATGTAATCTTCAAGAATTTTCACAGATATTTATTACAGATACACACTGAATATATTAAGTGCTAAAACTGTTTGGATAGTCATCTCATCCAGTCTGACCTCTAGAAGACCATAACAATAATTAGATCACATTTGGTAACTAGTGTTAGGCTACATTGTAAGCTAGAGGAAAAAATCAAAGTGAAGAAATTTAACAAAAACCATCACAATCACCCTTCACAGATGTGGAGTAATAAAGAGATGCAGTGGCTCAACTATGAAACACAGAGATAAACACTGGCAGGAATACTGAAACAGGGAAACAAGGAAAGAAGTGGCATAAGGTAACTTGTCTGGCTGTAGTGACTATCTAGAGTAATACCTTTACTAATATTGAACAATATTTTCCCAGGTGGATGGTATACTATATTTTTCTACTTAGAGAAATAAAAAAAAAAATTCTTTCTACATTTGAAAAACACCCAGGTCATCAACCTGTGGCCAGATATGACTGTAAGCACATATCTGAGAAAAATATACTCCAGATGCTCATAAAATGAAACTGAATGGAAAATGGAAATGAAATTAGGGGAATAGACTTCTGAAAAAGAGTATTACATGAGAATTTCTAGTCCCTGGGTCGGATCCAATGGCTTGCTTTGCCTTTAGTTTTAGGCACTTTTTGATAATGGTGCTATATGGCAAACTAATCAGTGCCTGTAAGTTCACAGGGATACAGTTCTGAACTCTTATGAAGAGCTGTAGAAGAAAAAGGACTGTTAAATCCCATTCAATGCTTTGAAAATTTACCTCCCAGTGTTCTTGAAAATTATTTCTCCTGCATGGAGAGGACTAGAAGGGAGGAAGTAATTGACTAAGGTAAGATGTTCCTAAAGAAAAAATAATTAAAAAAAAAAAAAAAATACAACTACAAACACATGTTGCTTAAATCAGAACACTTATAGCTGATTTAGGGAAGTTCAGAAGCCGTAATCCTTAAAACCCATTTCTTCTATGTTGTTACAAGATAACTGGTTGCCTTATCAGCAATCAATAAATGGGAAGACAAGTGTTATTTTGCAAATAGAAACTTGGGAGTTTTAAACCCTGTGTCATCTTCAAAAAGGAGACTTCTGGCACTTTCTGGACAGACTATTAAAAGAAATATAATTTTTTCTTTTAGGTTGGTCATTTTAAATACTACTCCAACATTTTCTACGTCCCCCTGTGTCCTTACAAGCTTGCTTAGAGCTATTTTTTGTGTATGACTGAGTCTCAAATTTGCAATTTTTCCATCAGTGAAACAGAAGATAACCACTGCTGACCCCAATTACAGTCAAGACTGTACAGTCTTATTCATATATGCTGAATGATTTAGTCTGTAATAACAATACATATATTTATAGAATTCTTCTTTTCTACCTCCCTGAAGCTACACACTGACCAAGATAAAGGAGATGGAAATTTAAAATACATATTAACAGGAGATGGGGCTGGCAGTCTGTTCATTATAGATGAAAATACAGGAGATATTCATGCTGCAAAGAAATTGGACAGAGAAGAAAAGTCCCTGTATGTGCTACGTGCCAAGGCTATAGACAGAAAAACTGGAAGACAAGTGGAGCCAGAATCTGAGTTTATCATAAAAATCCACGATATCAATGACAATGAACCAAAATTCACCAAGGACATGTACACCGCCAGTATTCCGGAGATGTCTGGAGTTGGTAGGTAAAAACTTATCCTTGTGTAAAATACAAACGTGTTAGAGTTGATTTGGAACTTATAAGTAATTTATTATTAGCTTGTATGAACATCCATGGAACAATTTTTGTTGCCAGTAATGTATCATAAATGATTGGTTCCTGCTTTTATTTATTTGTTTCATCTTCATCCACTTTTTAATACTTTTTCCATGCTATAAGCCACTCTTTGCTTTTTTAAGCCCACTGAAACCATAAAGGAATGTAGTGAATATGGTTGTCTTATCAGTTACTACATGGTTTTGCTGCAGCTGAGAATATCACTTGTATAAAACGTGTCCTCTTTGTATTTGTAAAGTCTAATTTACCAAATCTTTCTATACCTTTAGACAGAAACAGCTTTAAGCACGTAAGTATGTAAATCAGTTAATATATCAAAATGATGCCAAATATCTTCCTACAAATAAAAAAAAAAAAAATTGTTTGGGTTTTTTGGGGGGGGAGTTGTTTGTTTGTTTGTTTGTTTAAATTATTTTTTCTCCTTTGAACCAATATTGGTAGTTGGTGGTGGTGGTGGTTTTTTTGATATGGACTTGTCTGCTTGGGTATTTTTTTTTTTAAGATAGCAAACATATGAACACCTTTCCCAAAGAAATAACTCTTTTTGTTTAAAAAATATTTTTTCTTCATGGATAAAAACTTAAAGCTATTCACAAATGGTTCACTGAAAAATGAATCTGTGGAGTGACAGTAGAAGATGGATAGGAAATATAGCATCAAAGGAAAGTAATTCAGAGTTTGTTCAAATAATGTCAAGTGATAAATAATATCAAGTGATAGATAATATTTACCACCACACATTCATCAGAAGTTATCATGATTACCTGAGTGCTCCACTCTTAGAGTAGATACAGTCTCTCTGATGAATAAGCATAAAATACATAGGCCATGGGAAACAACTGACAGATAAATTTTCAAGAGTTATTTATTTATCATGAATTACTGTAAGGGTTTGCAAAATCAGCCCTGGATGATGGCACTGCTAGGAGAGGCAATAAAACAGCAATCAACATTTGTGACTAATATGTATCTTTGCAAAATAATTTCCAGAAGCTAATATTTATCTCTGAGAGCAGTAGCAGAAATGTAATGGAACAGGACTCTATTTTATAACTCTCTTTTATAATCATGAGAAGGGAATAACTACACTACTATGTATAATGTGAAGAGTCCAAGAATGGTTCTTTTAAAGTAGTATGGAAAGTAGAGCAATCCTTTCCATTCAGAATTTACTTAACTGATAATCTGTGAAGGAAAAATGTTGGCAGTGCACCTGTCATATTTAATTTTAAACATATTTGTAAGGAAGGCACTCTATAGGAATAGATAGGATAAAAAGCATAATGTCCATGTTTAACCTTATCACTTAGTCCAACTTCATTAGAGTCAATGGAGAAACATGAATAAAAGAGAACAGGATAAGACCAGTGCTTTGGCACAGCCTGTGAAATTTTAAGTCTATGAAATGTCTATATTTGACAAGGATTATGATAGTGTAAGTAACATTATGTACTTTAAGCTGAGAAAGTGTCCATAACAGACCCAAGTAAAGGTGAATTTCATTGTGAAGAAAGAATTAGAGGAAAAGGATTTAAACAGTAAAAAAACATTCCCTTAGCTTCCAATATGACGGCAAAAAAAGGGATCCAAGTTACTTCTTGCTCTGTTTAGTTGATGTTTGCATTTGGGGATATAAAAACTACACTGGAACGGCAACTTTTAGCATTTTAATTTGAGTGAGTAAAAGTAGTTTTGTAATTTCTTGAAGTTACATAGAATAAGAACACAAATCCAGGTCAGTCCATTCAAGAAGCAGAAATTCCCTATTTATGAAGTCAGATCCAAGAATGCTAATTCAACAGTCAGGACGTACATGTAGGTAAATAAAGAATAGACAAATATATTCCTTCTTGGAGTCCCTTTGTACTCCTGATAAGGAAGCAGATGCCATAACTGGAAAAAATTACTTGGGAGTGAAAAGGTGAGATTCTTGCCATAAGAGGAATAGAACCTACAGGAGAAGGAAGATAAAAGACTGAGATCACAAGAGTACATTGCATAAAACTAGCTTCAGAATAAAAAATAAATGCCCCTTAATTCTATAGGTGGAAGAAAATAAGAATAATAAAATAAAAGTAAGAATCCCTGGTATAGGGTGATCATCTTAACTAAGAGTACATCAAATCAAAAAAACAGTGTAGTCCTTCATTACCTGCATGAACACTTGAAATGATGAAGGTTATTTCTTATAGCTATATATACACAGATTCTCGAATACCTAACCAAATAACTCTTCTAACTGGAAAGAACTATATAGTTATACTGCATACACTTTAAGAAATAAATATACTCATGATGAGCAGGTCAAAAATTTGCGGAAAAACTTCAGTTTCTTCCCACCCTTCATTTCCTCCCAGTTTCATGTCTTAAAATATAATTTTTTTCTTAACTATTATATTTATTGTGTTTCCCAAGTTCAACAAATATGACAGCAGATATTTATGAAAGCTCAGAAAAATGTCACTAAGACTGAGAAATTGAAGAGGAATAATCACTAGCAACGTTTCCAGCTGCGTGTGTATCTGTTATTCAAATGACATATCATACTACATATTTCTCACTGTGTTAGTGACTGTTTCTTGGAAAAACTAGATCTAGAGCACACAAGGGAAAACAATAAGTCAACACCTCTGACAGAATGTGTGATTTCCAGTACCAATAGTCAAACCTCACTCATGTTTAACTAGTTTGACAGTAAGAACAGTTAAAGTGTAACATGGATTTTTCAGTACAACCTATCCAAGCCCAGGGGGAAATATGAATGCTTATTTGTGCACTAGTTTGTGCTAATCCTATGTTGTAATACCTACACTGCAGCTATCAAGCTATACATAAATTAGCCTTGCTATGCCTAAATGGGATCCAGTCATATCTTCAACAGCATTATGGGTACACATAAAATGCTGTGTAGCAAAGTTAGTACTGGAAGCAATCAAAACCACTGAAGTGAGCTGACTGCAGTGTCATTTCAGATAGCTTTTATGGAAATGATCACGCTAAATGCTCTCAGTGATATTAACTTAAAAAATTAAATGAGAAAGTTAGTTTAAGATATCTAAAACTCAATAACATGGAATTTCTCATTAAAATCAGCTATACTGAAGAACTGGAGGATAATAACTGCTGCAGCTATATTTTTAAAGAGTGCTAGAGTTGACTGGAAGAATCCTGAGATTTATGTCAGACTAGGTAAATTGATTCAATAAAAAATAGTTCCAAAAAAATGAGAAAAAGATGCTAGACAGACCCATAAAGGTTAAGTAAAACATAATACAGAAAGTAAAGGAACAAAAGAGGTTCAACATTTTAAATTGATGGAATGCCAGACCTGTAAGATACAATCTTGGTCACAATGAAGGGTAGGTGGATTTGAAGCATGACCTATTCTGATTTGGCTACATTTTAGAAGACTGTAAGAGGAAAATTCAGAGAAGCTAAATACATATTATGCATCCTGAGAACAATATTTTCATTTCCTCTTCATGTAGAAGGAAAAGTACAGCCCTGATCATACTTGAAATCTACTAATTTCATCTTCAAGGCTCACATAAGTAGAAGCTATGTTCCAAGTATTTTTCCAAGTGAAAGATGATTGCTAAGAAACCAAAATAAAATTAAATCAAAACTAACCTTACATTTTATTGTGAAAACCACTTTTCTCAGAATATAAATAAAGTTATTAAGAAATTTTTAAAAAGGGAAGTTAGCAATGAGATGTCCTGTGGAGTTCAATCCCTTTTGACTCCTGGGTCAATATTATTACATCCTTCTGTACCTGCCTTGCTAATTTTAATGAGTAAGGCTTACCATTTGTTCTCATTAAACATCTTTAGCATGCAGCTGATGAGTATTTCACAACATATTTTAATCTTTGAATTGATCCTATTGAGAGAAGGGATAATGCCTAATTTAATTTACAACTCACTTCTTCACACTTAACTGCTTCTTTCTAGATTTTATGGATCTAACCAAAGGCACCTTCTGGTTCAGAATTTCTATATAAGATTTGTATAGTGTGTAAGTACAGAAAGCCATATTTTAAATGCCTGCATTTAAAATTTGTAATTTTTTTCCATTAAATTCCTTTTATTGCAAATACAGTCAGAATAAGAGAGTTTTTCTTTAGTCGAACAGTGAAGTTTGTTAGAAAGACATTATATATGAAATATAGATATTACCATTTTCAACTCAGGCATACAGGATTACAACATGCCTAAACATTCCTTGTATTTAACAGCTACTCTAAATTAAAAATATATATAAAATACATACACACAAAAAGAAAGAGAGAAAAAGAGAGATGAAATTGCAGTAAGACACACAAGATAATATGCATTAATACTATCATTTTTATTACTGGGCTATTGTCTGTGAGTGCAGTAGTATATACTGCAACATCAATTACACAATGATTGTGTTAGAAGTTCCATTATCATTATTCATTATTTCTGTAGTATCTCTTGGAAATCTATAAGCATCACAACTACTACTGGATTTAAGTAAGACTGCATTCTGTTATTTAGTTTTGGTTACATCACATTTTCAGCATCACATAATCATAAACGCTTATTTATCAAGAACAGTTTGTTATTTTGTATAGGAAGCTCTTACAAGAACAAGTAGGCCTTATGGTAAAAAAAAAAAAAAAACCAACAAAAAACTGAACCAAATACAGTAACCATCACATTTTCTATTTCTGAATATGCTTATGTCAGCAGCATTACTCTACAGATGTGTGTAAATGACTAAATGGAGGAAGCTCTTATCTTTCATATTTCACCAGGAAATAATTATTTTTCTGCTCTGCATATTTTCCCTGGTTTCAGATGCTTATTAAAAAAAAAAGCCATGAATGCCTGTCCTGACTTTACCACAAGCTTATGAAAATTACTTTGCTAACTTGAAAATTTCAGAATGCTGAATGTTAACATATACTCTATTTTTAAAAGAATTATTCAGTTAGCTTTAAGAGAAAGATATATTTCAAATGAATATTTTATCCACAAGTACATATTTTACATTCTTCAGTTAAAATATAATATTAGAATTCCTTTTAGTCAAACTAAGCATGGTGGCAGAAATCCCGTAGCTAGAATACTTCCTCCATTTCTGTTTGCATTTGCCACTATAACCAAAGAATTTCAAAACCTCTGTAACTGTCAAAATCTGCATAGCGGTCCCTCTTTTAAATGCATTATTCTGAAAATTGATCTTCTTTATTATTTTTATACAGGTCTTTATAATGAAAAAAAAATCTCTTTCAACAAATAAAGATGAAAATACAAAATAAAAGTTCAGTGCCTCATAATATTTTCTTAAAACAAACCATCCAGGTGAAAAAGACAAAAAACCTCTTTTTGTTAAACAGTTAAAAATATAAATTTAGTTTTCCAATAAATTTGTGGTATTTTGTGGTTTTGTCAGTTTTGGACATGCATTCTGTTAGATACATGCATAGAATTTTTATTTACAATAGGCTTGCACTACATTCTTATTAGGAAAGCATATATAATGCTTTATAAATATTTTGTATTTGGCATGGGGCAGAACTTTTTCAGAGGAGTATGAGGGAGTGCCTAAAGACTGCATTTCTATTCTGAAAGAATCTTATTTAGATCATAGGGTTTTTTCTCCATAAATTATTCTATCATCATTTGTGTAGTTATGTATGCAATATGGATAGCAATTTCCTAGCAAAACCGAGGTCTACTCTGCAAGGAACTTACTTGCTAGAGCTGTGATATTATAAAGAGGCTATTTTGAATTTGTACAGCTCCATTGACTTCAAGCTGGATTTTATTTAAGTGTTCGGATGTCCTTGCATGTACTTTGTTTCATGATTAATGTATATAATTACTCTAAAATTTAAATGTCTGCGTACAACTACTATTTTTTTCCTGAGGTTTCTCCTACGTTTAGTTAGAAAAAGAAAATCACACATGATGTAGACATTTTGGCTGTTCAAGACACAAAATGAAACCATCCTCAGAGGAAAATCTATGAGTGCAAAACACTCTCAAATAATTATGTGTTCTCAAGAAACAGACAAACGTACACTGTCATCAAAATGAAAAGCAATAGTTTCCTTTTAGGATCCAAACAAGCAACTGAAAGATAAACTAATTTTTAACAATAACATTTTAGGATTATTATTGTTGTACAGCTCTGTTCAACACCCAAACATAAGATATGAAATTAAAAGTAAATATTGAATGTACATATTATTATTTCTCCTTCATTTTTTGGTTGATTTTATCTTTACATAAATCATTTTATCCGCTAGTGATACTGCATTATTCTTTTTTACTCACTGAAGAAAATATAAACACTTAAAAAAATAATATAAGCAATCACATAAAACCAAATATATATATATATTACATATATATATATTGGTAAAGAGGAAACTTAAATAAATCTTGTTTATAAAATTTGTGAAATTCTTAATAAGTCATCTGAAATACCATAGTTCCTTTAAAGTTTATGCAGAGCATATTAATGTCACACTTGAAAGAATTGAGAGACACTGCATATTCAGAAAAATGAGGGACAAAAATCAGCTTTAACAAGATTCAAACCAGTGCTTCTGAGGAATTAAAATAATTCACAAATTTAAGATTCACAGAACATTTTAACGGTACAGGTAAGCAGCTCTCAAGCTACAGCCAAAAGGAGTGGGTCTCTTTTTCTTCTTTTGGTTTCTCTGCTCCTAATTGTGCTGTCTTATGCCTTACCCATTGTTCCTCTAACCCCCAAAGAAAAAAGTTTAAGGAGCTATATCATCAGAAAAGCAGACTGTTCAAGGTCAGTATTCTTTTTCTGCTACTTTTCTTCCCTAGATCAGATCACATGAGGTTAGATGCCAGAGCTGGTGCTAGGGAAGTGACAGAAGCATGCAAAGTATAGCAGGTAAAAGCAGGAGAGACTGTTTCATCCAGCAGTAGCTAACTTCAGCTAAAAAATCGCTTGGCATATTCATTTTTCTTCAGCTACAAAATCCTCATATCATCTAAACAGGGATGCTCACTTCCTTTCTCATCTTTTTTTTAGGGGGGGAAGTTTGGTGTCTTTTTGCCACCACAAGTTTGAGGTAGCACAACAGGAAAAGCAGAACCATCTGTTCACCCTCTGTGGGTAACTGCTCACTCTTGGTGCTGGAAGAAATTGGGGTTTTGTAGAGTTTCTGTCAGCAAGCAAAGGTAGCTAACACTTGCTGTAAACACAGGAAGATATAAATAATCTCCATATTATTGTCCCATGGGAACTGAGAGGCTGTCAACTCATTGTTAGAAGTTTGTCACTTCCTCCGAGCTCCCATAAACTTCCACCCGCTTACACTTCATGACATGCTGGTCTAACCTCCCATAGGAAGACATAAGGTGACAGCAGTTCAAATGCAGTAGTTAGTAAGCAGGTTGGATGACTTTTAAAGCACTGTATGGGACATTAGGCTTTGTAAACTGGTTGGCCTAAGCTGTAGCAATGTAGTTTTAAGGTGACCCCAAACTCCTTTAATCTCTGTATGTCTCAATTTCCCATTCAATTAGTGGAAGACTAGAACAGCTCTACTCCATAGATATGTCAAAATGTGTTCAGCTACTGCAGCAATGGACATCACAGTGCCATCGGAGCAAAAGTCATCTTGCCAAGTGGAATTTTCAGACATGGGCTGTGTTAAATGTGGCTCCCCTTTATATGTCTCTGAAATGATTCGGTGCAATACCGTTTGCCTGGCTACTTTACTGAGACAAATCTATTTTTTCCTATTATCTGTGTACATTGAAAGCAAGACAAAACAAAACAAAACAAAACCCCAGAGGTCTGGGCATCTCTAGATTAGAGCCTGAAATTAGCATTAGAAGTGCCTGTATCAGCACTTTTGCTCACACTGCAGTACAGTGCAATGGAATACGTTCTGCATTGTTAGACATGCTGTCCTTCAGATAGGATGTTAAACCAAGGTCCTTTCATCTTTCATGGCTTCACATCTAAAAAGTAAAAATCTCATTAACATTCTAAAAATATTTAGGAACAGCCATGTTGCTTCAGCCAATATATAAACCTCTTAATATCAACATACACCCTTTAAACATCATTTGATATAAATGTGTTGCAGTTCACAGCCATGTGCAACATGCTTTCAGAGCCAGGAGTAAATATTGAGCTCCTATGCATGACAACAGTTTACAGGTACCTACTTTGTTCCCTTATGAATTCTTGCAGCTACCAGCCACCAAATACTGCTTCTTTTAAAATAGGCCATGGTATAATAGGCACGGTGAGCCCCTTCCCACATTTATGTGAGCATATTGGAGCCTGTGGCAATTGAACTGCTGGTCTTAAGTAAGGACTGGAATAGCTGGGTTTAATTAACATTACTAATACTATGAACACCCTGAGCCTTTATCAGAAGAAAGATGTCAAATAGATGCATGCATATGTTATATCCTTTATTATAACTAAAACACGGCAGACATTAAAATAAGCAAGCTAATAGTAGAGAGGAGGTAATCTGTTGTCTAAAGTCAGATCTTGCTCTTAAAATGCTAACATTACTGTGTCTATTTATATCATACTAATGCTCAGGGTTCTTTCTGACACCATGTAGTTAAGTTATTTATGTAGTTTTAGGTATCTGAAAAAAATCCTTTTTTTTTTCATTTAAATGATTTTTGAGAATGGAATTTCTCAAATGTTGGATCTGTAGTAGGCTGGGAAGACTGGACACACAGATCTAAGTCAGGAATTGTAATTAACTAGATATAAGTTAAATCTGTTTGAGAATTGTCTATGTGTAGCCATAAAAGAAATTTAAAAATTATATTGAGAAACATTATTTCATTTTTTTATTCTCTTAAATCAAAGCACATCTGGGAAGCTTACTTAGTCTAATCTTCTAAACACAGAAGCTTTTCAGTTGTTTTCAAAAGCAAAGGCAGATTTCTGAATGCCTGAATATACATTTTAGTTGCTGACGTTATGCAGCTGAGTGTAAAATGTCAGGTTTATTTTTTAAAGTCATGCTAATACATGCATGCATCTATTTTGAAAGTAACACACAAAGGCGGGATGATTTGTGGGAGTTTTTTTCACCGTATTTCTCTATAACTTCTAAGTACAAAATGTGTAAATAAGATGCAATGGATCATATCTGGGTGTAAGATGAAACACAACATTTTTTTCTAATCTAATATAAATTAAAGTAACTAAGCATCACACACAGTAGAATGTATATAAAGATGCTTTGACATAATTTTCAGTCTTCCAAAGAGGTAACAGTCTCATCAAACAGATCAATCTGTCACAAAAAAAAGGTCCAGACTCCTACATCTTTATTTGTGTGCCTCATTTCATCATCTACCTCTCTCCACCCCTAACCTTCAGTTTTAGTAGACCTGCTGAGAAATGAAAGCTTTATCTTATGTGAAACAGAACTATTAGGGCTGATTCTGTTAAAAATTATTTAGCTGCAGCATACCATCAGCCTAAGAGTAGCAAGCTCAGGAAAGGAACATTACTTCCCCAAAAGAAGTCCACTGTTCTCCTTAAAAGAGACCATCAAATAGCTCTCTGATGAGGTGGAAGGACTATGAATGTCTGCCTGTAATGGATACAGTATTGTTAAATAAGTAAATTTCTCAATTAAATTGTGTCCATACGTGTATATATATGTATGTATATATAATAGGTATGTACTTATATATATTACAAAATAAAATATAACATTTCTTTCAGTCAAATCATTAAAATAGGTATGACAATTGATAATAAGTTTCTAGCAACATAGAAGATGAATTATAGAAATGGCAGTTACTGTGTGTGTGTTTTCCTTTGTTCAATTAACAATTCACCTTGAATTCTATTGTACATCACCATTTTTCCTTCTTGCCAATCATACAGTCATTTCAGAAATGTTCTGTGTTATACACAGCCTTCACAGAGTCAAGAAAATGAAGGTAAGAAAAGGTTTATACTGGACTATCTTGTCTAATTCCTGCTTATTTGAAAACTACTCAATATTATTACCACTGATACTTATCTTTTACTAAGTACATGGAACAAGATAGCTTACAGCATTTCTCATAGCAATCACTGCATTTTTCTTAATATCTAGCAAAATGCACATCTGCAAGTTTTCACAATGACAGCAATCCAGATGCTCACATTTACTGTATTATCTGCTATCTAACCAGATGTCTCAAAAGACTTTCCAGAATAGCTTTTTCCTACAACCTCATAGATATGTGACACTGTGAAATTAAGATCAAGCGTGATTAAGATCTGTGCAAGTATCAATTTTATTCCTTATTAAAGTTGTTCATATCTTCATACTTAAAACACATATTGCTCACAACTAACTGGTAATTTAAAGACAAAATGAAACAAAACAACCTAATTTGCTGTCCACTGAAGTATGTACACCCATGTGAATATCCTGCATGTAACAGAGTTGCTGCCAATAAACCACAAATTCTCATCAAAACTTCCTGTCAGAAAGCCAACTCAATAACAGTTACTTCACTCTGCTCCAAGGCAAATGATAAATATCCTGTGAAAAATAAGGCTATGTACACAGTATATTGGAGGCGTAAACAAAAAATCAGAAGGTTTATTTCCCCATAAAGTCAAAATATGTGACAGTTCTGAAAAAAACACCTAAATAATAACCACCTCTTTAGCACACTGAAGTGGTTAAGAGAGAGGACAGAAAAAAAAGTCTTATATTTCATGGTCTGGAAGACTAACATTTACTGACATCATGAATAAGATTTTAAAAGATACCTTGGCTATCAGGGACATGTGTCTACCTGAGGAAGATATACTATTTAAGAGCATATGTCCAACTAATTTTCACTGAAACCTAGACACCCTAGCATCTAAATCTTTGGAAATTAGCTCGGGCATTTCTAAGAGTGTTTCTCAAACAAGCAATTTGGAATCAATATCTTTAATCTTTTTCAAACAAAAGTTTTCAGATCTATGAGATTTGACCAAATAAGATCGTCCTCATGATGTGTGTCATTTACTGTGACCATAACCTTACAATCAGTAGCCAAGGCACTTGTGATCAATTTGCAAACAGAGAAAACTCAACAGTCTTTAGCAGAACATTTCTGCACGTGAATCGTTTGTCAGATTATACTCAAGACATTTGAATGCTTTTGAAGATAAATTAAATGTCTAGAAATAATAACAGAAAAGTCCCTATAGTGACCCTACTCAATATTCTAGGGTGTTTGTCTACGTGTACATACACACACATGCATGTATGTACTTACATTTATATTTACTTATATATACATATGCAAGCTCTAGAAGTGCTTTGCTTTTGTCTAACAATAGTACTCTAACTAATGTAATTTTTTAAAAGCCCATGATAACTCTGGAATTTGTTTCATTTTCTCTGCTTCAGACTCCATTTCTCTTCCAAATTACAGGTCTTTATTGTCATTTCCACAGACAACATCCACAGTATGTAAACAACACAGAATCAAGAAGCTTTCACAAATCATATATTATAAACTAATGTAAATTTGAGTTTACTAATAATCTCTTTGTTTATGGCATTTTCATAGACAATATTTTCCAGTGCTGTATTAATGTTTAAAGAGACAGACTGTCACCACCCAAACAGGAGTTCCCACAGATGATGAAAATGTCCCCATATAAAAGAAATATTAGGTCAGCCTGTTGTCTTAATAATGTACTACTTTCTCATGGTCATAATAGAGATTCACATGTGGTTCCAAACCACACCTGTTAACAGAGCTGGCAAAAGGTAGAAACTCTGTAAAGATTTCTATTTACTTGTATTACAGAAGAAGTTTGAAGATGCAAATGAAAGTGAGATTCTAGTTCCCAGTCATAGATAGAGATCCACAGTAAAGAGACTCTCCGAAATCTAATAAAGAGCTACAAAAGCTGAGCTCAGAAAAAGAGAGCTAATGAAAAATAGGTACAGAAAGCTAACTTGTTCCTTCCCAAAAAGATCATAAACCTTTCTGTGTTGCATTGTAAAATACAGAACTGTACAGGCATGTACATCAGAAACTCAAAGTTTAGTCCTAAAAAGTGTCAGTTATTGAAAACTATTTCTTTTTTTCAAAAGCTTGCTTTTTTACTCTTAAGTGAAACCTTTAGAGATTGTATGGAGCGCTCCAGGTAATTTCTTTTGATAAAAGAAAAGGACAAAGCAGAAAGCTTCTTAAAGGTGTGCTTCATGAACAAAGGGCTCTGAGAGTAGTGAAGAAATAATATCCCTCTGATTACTTCATTATTTTAGAAATTAGAAACTATAAATACTACTAAAAGCTTAGTGGAACTGTTGGCTAGGAACTGGGATTTTTAATCAACAGATAACTGCATTGCAGCCTTTATGAACTACTACTTCTCCTAGTAAGATCAATGGGGACAAGCTCTTTTTAAGTTTATTATAAAAACAGCTGAAAGCTGTTTCTCTCTTTTGGACTATTCCAAAAATTAAGATGGGGAAAAGGGTCCAGATCTCCAGCTCTCATCTTTAAAAAGGAAATAAGCCTTCAAGGATTCTTTAGTAGTGGAGTTCCTGTGAGTGACTTGCCTTGGATGGCAGCTCCCAGTCCATATACCTGGCCTATTTCCACATGCTCCATAAAAGCACAGTGGTCCAAGAAAGAGTAACCAAGGTAATTAACTGACATACTATGGCATTACTTGTTGCTCCTTCAACATATTGTTTTCATTAGCAACTAATTCTGTTTGGAACAACCTTATCATACACATAGCAGCTCCAGGCCCAGAAACATGCCACCAGTGAGTTTCATCATTATTTTGAATAGAAATTTTGAGGATAATTTTGTGATTAATTATTTTAATTTTTGGTTTTAATTACTTTTTGAACATAGACTGTAGATACTCACTCTGCCTCAAAGAATTGTGTTTTCTAATTGTAAGTATGTATAGTATGTTAAACAAAATGAAAAAGATTTCTCAGACAGCAGTTCATTTATTATGGGTGGCAGATCACTTTACACAGTACCTCTTTAGTCAGTAGGAAATGCAATGTAAAAGATAGTCAACATTAACACTTGAAAGAGTCTGACTACTCTTTTGTCTATCTTATCACTGCCATTTCATGGCACCAGTATTGCTGTTTCAGAAGTGACTAACTTAATGGTGAGGGGGGGAAAAGCTTCCCAAAAGAATAAACATACAGAGTTGTTCACCCACCAATTCTTCAAACTACTCATTCTTTTTTCCCATTTGTTATTACATCCATGCTGCCTTTCAAATTCTCATGCAGGGCATCTGATGCATTTCACTTACAATTACTGCCAAAGGAAAACTAAAGTTACTGTTTCAAGGTATTGAACAGCAGGAGGGCAAGGGCTAGAGGCTTTGTTCAGCTTTAGCCAGTCTTTTCTAGCTCAATTTCAGACATTGTGTTACAATGGTGTATGTACTGTATTCACTGGCAAAAGCATCCACCCCACACAGCGTTTCAGGCAGATTAAAGACAGAGTAGTTTAGTCACATTGCATCTTTCTATGTGGTGAGACAATCATTAGCACATACTTACTTCTTTAATGCAAGTTCCAATAACGCAATCTAAAATGTGACTTCATTTTGTTACAGAAAAAGAAACACTGAACAAAGCCCCAGAGCATCAAAACACAACACACACGAGAAATTATGAGAATTATTTCACCATTATGTTCATAAAATACAATGGACTGTTTCCAGAGTAAAGCTGCATAAAAACAGCAGCTCATATTTCCAGGATGGGTGGTAAGGTCCATCTGTTTTTACTGGTATGAAGTGAAATGGAAAGGAAAAAGGAGTTTTGAGGGAAGAAGTAAGGCTACACCATGAAGCATAGCTTGGTTTTCTTGCATCTCTCATAAATTAATTTCAGCCACATTAGCAGGGATTACAGTGACTGTTTATGTGCACAACAATGGTGCAAAATTTGCGATTCCTGGATAAGAGATCAGTGGGCAGCCAGAACAAAGGTACAGTACCCATCTAGAGGAGCTAGCACATCAACTGACTTCTTGGTCAGCCATTATGTAAGACTACACACACAAAAATAAGAGACAGCATGTTTTCAAGTAAAGCTAAGTTTCACCTCATACCTTTATGACAGATACCTATATGGTGGACTATTAAAAATCATCAATTTGGTAAAATGTAATTTATGAAATATTGTATCTCCTGTTTTATGCCAACTTTTTGTCTCCTCTCTTTTTTGTTTTTATATATTTCTGCTCAATATATATGGCTGAACTACATTGTAAGTTCCTTCTTAATTTTCCGTGCCATGTCATTGCTCCTTTGAGTCTGGTTCCTCAGGTTCCTTATTTGTTCTAAGTCAGCTTTCTCAGTCATGCCCATTTATTCCTCTTCTAGCTTGGATGATTTTTAGGATATTTACCTGTTGACACTTGCTCCTTTCCTGCTTTTACTCTTCCTTTTCCTTTGCTCTTAGAAATCTTTCATGCTACCAAACTTCTGGCCTTTTCTCCATCAAAGAAAAAACAGTCTAGTGAAATCTCTGGTAAATTGTGGTCATGTACAAAAAAGCAAAGTTCACTTTGCAGTTCCCTATTCCTTCAGCTTTCTAGGTAGAGTTGTCTTCCATTCAAAACATAAGAGTATCTCAACCTTATTTAGCCCTGCCCTTTGTATAGAAAGCAGCTTGAAGTGGTGTAATCCAACTGATGCACTAATGAAATCCTTGGTGGTGAATTCTATGTGTTCCTAAACTTTTTAGCCTTGGGTAATGCCATATGACTTCTCCTAGTTCATAATTTCTCCAGTTCATTGCCTAAGCAGAGTCCTATCCAGAGAGAACGACCTGCTCTCAAAACCAAAAAATGGTTTAATGCCTCTCTATTTCTGTAGCTTACTTAAAATATCACTCATGTCTTCAGTAGGGGCATCTCCACAGTATGTCTCCAAGAAAATAATCCTTTGAGCCATGTTGTCTGAGTAAACTATCTGTCCACTTACCTTCTTTAGGCTTTTAGCCAAACAAATTTCCTAGTTTTTCCTCCAGAGGTTTTCCAGAGCTCTCCCAAGTCTTTACAGCTTGTAAAAGTAACCCACTTCTAAAATTTTCCCTCCATGAATAAACTTGATGAACAGCAGATTGTCATTGTGCTTGAAAACAGGAAGCGAGCACAAGAGCTTTTCCTTTAGGGAGACAAAGTCCTTCCTGCCTCTCCACTTACCCAGCTGGTCTTCTATTTTTAAAATGAAACAGGGCTTTGAGTGGAGCTCTCTCTTAAACACAGCTAGATACACATACACAAAGTTCTCTGTAAAAATCAGAAGTTTTCAATAATTGCCAATTTTGACAGAAGTTAACTTGAGAAAAAATAGAAAAGAAGCTGTCTGGTAATGTAGAAAACATCCTGTTTCAGCATTTTCAGATTTTTTTATTTCCAAATTACTTTTAGAAAACTTTATATTAGAAGGCCAAAGTTTAAAACAATAATGTCTTTTTTTTTCTTAAAATCAAAAGTTTGAATTGATCTGAAATCATACTTTTATAAAAATGTCAGAATCAAATTCAAAATGCATTTTGAAGTTACAGAATTCCCTTTGGAGAAGAAATGTCATGGTTCTGAATGGTATTTAAATCACTATCTGTCATTTTTTGATCCAGCGTTCATGGTGGAATCTTGAAACATACTATGCTAACAACATAATCTGCTCATTTTCTTCACCCAAACTGGAGATTACTGTTCAAAGTTAAGGTTATAGAAAAAGTTATCAGTAAAAATAGCATTTTCAAATAGACACAAAAACATTCTTCTGACTGGCAGAAGCTGTTTTAATTCTCATCAGCAAAAGAAGCCAAGTAGGAACAAGATTTGCATGCTGAAGACTATGACTTTACATGAAAAGGCAGAAAAATGTGTGGCTATCTCATCCAGTGGAAGACCTCTTTTGCAGTACAGCAATCCTCTGCAGGCTATTTACTTCAGCTTTGCAATGCACTCTGGTATCATGCTAGGAGACCTAATTATACCAGAGGGACTCTTTGAAAAACTAAATAGCACCAAAAAAAAAAAAAAAAATAGAAAGCATTTTAAACATAATTCAGAAAAACATTCTCATTTCAAATGTTTTTTTTCAAATTTATGTCTCACTTCTGGAAATCTGTGTCAGCGGGACTCAGTTCTGGCAATGAGTTTTACTGCCCTAGGTATGGAGTGATGGCCTCTCTAATTCAGTTTTACTTTGTGGACTCTACATTCTTGCATGCACATACATGCATATATAAGCACACACAGACACATGCACACAGAGACAATGCTTACATGGTTTAGTCTAGATTTGTCTTCTCTCAGGTTATCTTCATAATTACCCTTCCGCATTTTTCCACCCTTACATTAGGACCCCATCCATCACAAATGTGTTATAAAAGTGCTTTAGCTTCCAGACTCAAATGTACGTCTAAGCAAAGAAGAAAAGGAAAAACCAAATAATCAATGCTGGTGCTATAGCACTCATAAAGCTTGAAAAATTCAACATATTCAGCAAACAGCTATTCCTTGTTCATTGTATGCAGACATAGAATACTTGAGAGACAAAGCCAACAAATCAATCTCCAAGCTGTGTAAAGGAATTGAGAATTCATCAAAACAAAACACATAAGGGGAAAAAAAAAAAAGAGAAAAAGGAAAAGAAAAGAAAAGAAGACATACCTCTTGAGAACTCTGAGACTTTGTTCCCATCCTGAGATGGGATAGACTTGCTGGGTAGAAATGGGTTGAAGTTCACTTTGTTTTGCAGAAAATGGATGTTGTTACTTCTTAGACTGCTATTGTAGTCATTCTCACATGTTTTTTGTCATCTTTCACACCAGTATTCATGTGTGGTGTGTTTGATCTTGGCTGGCTGCCAGAGGCCCACCCAGATGCTCTTTGATTCCTCCTCCTCAACAGTACAGGGGACAAAATAAGATGGAAAAGCTCATGTTCTGAAATAAAGACAAGGAGATCACTTACCAATTACCATCAGGGTCAAAAGAGAGTTGACTTGGGAAAATTAATTTAGTTTATTGCCCATTAAAAATAGAGTTGGATGGTGAGAAACAAAGACAAAAATTAAAACACCTTCACCCCACCCCTAATTGTTGCCAGGCTCTATTTTATGGCAGGTCATAGAGGAGGTCATCTTGAGTGCCATCACACAGCATGTCCAGGGCAACCAGAAAAGGTGACCTGCTTAGTGGATGAGGGAAGGGTTGTGAGTGTAGCATATCTGGGCTTTAGGAAAGCTTTTGACACCGTTTCACACAGCATTCTCCTGGAGAAACTGGCTGCCCATGGCTTGGATAGGCATACCCTTTGCTGGGTAAAAAACTTCCTGGAAGGACAGGACCAAAGGGTGGTGGTGAATAGAGTTAAAACCAGTTGAAGGGGAGGTTACAAGTGGTGTTCCCCAGGGCTCAGTGTTGAGGCCAGTTCTGTTTAACATCTTTATCAAGGACCTGGAGGAGGGGATTGAGTGCACCCTCAGCAAGTTTGCAGATGACACATAGCTGGGTGGAAGTGTGGATCTGCTAGAGGGGAGGAAGGCTCTACAGAGGGACCTGGACAAGCTGCATCAATGGGCTGTGGACATCTGTATGAGGTTCAACAAGGCAAGTGCTGGGTCCTGCGCTTGGGTCACAACCACCCCATGCAACGTTACAGGCCTGAGGATGAGTGGCTAGAAAGCTTCTTGACAGAAAGGGATCTGGGCGTACTGGTTGACAGCTGGTTGAATATGAGCCAGCAGTGTGCCCAGGTGGCCAAGAAGGCCAATGCCATCCTGCCTTGTATCAGGAATAGTGTGACCAGCAGGACCAGGGAAGTCATCCTTCCCCTGTACTTGGTGCTGGTGAGGCCACACCTTGAATACTGCATTCAGTTTTGGGCCCCTCACTACAAGAAGGACATTGAGTTGCTGGAGCGTGTCCAGAGAAGGGCAAGGAAGTTGGTGAGGGGTCTGGAGGACAAGTCTTATGAGGAGTGGCTGAGGGAAATGCAGTTGTTTAGCCTTGAGAAGAGTTGGCTGAGCGGAGACCTTATCGGTCTCTACAACTACCTGAAAGGAAGTTGTAGCCAGGTGGGTGTTGGTCTCTTCTCCCAAGTAACAAGTGATAAGACAAGAGGAAATGGCCTCACGTTGCATCAGGGAATGCTTAGATTAGATACTAGGAAAAATTTCTTCACTGAAAGGGTTATCAGGCACTGGAATGGGCTACCCAGAGAAGTGGTGGAGTCACCATCCCTGGAGATATTTAGATGGGTGGATGAGTTCTTAAGAGACATGGTTTAGTAGTGAACAAGTAAGGTCGGACTCCATGATCTTAAAGGTCTTTTCTAACCAAATGATTCTATAATTCTATGGTTCACTCCTTCATTCCTGCTCGTGTTGTCAGCTGTGGAAATATCTCAGAAAGCTTCTAATTTCTAACCTAGCAGCCTGATTCATATTTTAAATCATGCTGACTTCTGCTAACAAATGTGGGAAAAAGGCTGTTTGTGAGGCAATCTAGTCTATAAATGAATAAATACATCCACGTTCTGTGTGAGGGTGAGGACAGAGCATAGTTGTCTTTAATTAAAAAGATCCAAACTGGTTTTGTCTCATTACCAATTACTTCGTAATTTGTGCCGAGTTCCTTTATTTCACTGCCTTTCCTGGTTTAATTTTGGATCCCAAAAGCTTAGAGAATTTTCTTTCCACATAAAATAAGCTGCACAAGCATTGCGTACCATCCATGAGGATCCTCCTTTAAGACACAGCAGACTGTTGCCAAAGAAGAGAATTAACTGCGTGTAGACAATAAATATTCTGTGTATACACTTTCATTAATCATTTTTCACAACTGTACTATTAGTTTACTAGGAAGCAGCAGCTGTTATAACACTGTTTTTTTCACCATTCTATAGAATTTGACAAATAAAACAACAATATTTTGCAAACTGTAATGAGATACACATTCCATTGAGAGAAAGACAGACATTTCCTGAAGACTTTCCTGAGCACTGAAATGCCTTTCTTAAAAAAAAAAAAAGAGTAATTTTCAAAACAGGCTTCAGCATTCTTTTTTTCATCAAAATAATGTGTTCAGAAAAGAAAGTTAACGTGCATTCAGTTGTTATGACCATACTCAAACTTCTGTGTCAGCCCCAAGACAGTGCCTACATCTGGAGGCCACAGCAATAAGTTTTCCTGATGAAGATATTTTGGGGTTTTTGCGGGCAGGGTGGAATAGACCCATACATTACCCCTGATTCTTAACTTCTAGATTCTACAGTGGCATACGGTATATGATTCTACTGATGACTTACATTTTTTATAGGCTAGCAAGCGATATTGACTCTCCTTTACCTGTTAGTCTTGAGGAGGCATAGGATTTAACTTACTTGCTTTTTTGAAAGCAGACAGGACTCATGGAACTTTACATTTCTCAAAAACTGTCCTCATTTTTTGTCCAGATGAACAGTTCTGCTGGACACAGTTAGTGATAAAATTGTCCTTAAATATTCACTTCTTTACGTTTATCTTTACAGCTCAGCTTGGCACACAGATGACCTCTAACTGTTTAACCAGGCAAAAAGTAATCAAGATTGCTGATGGCAAAAATCCTCTTCAGAGTTTGATGAATTGTGACAAAGTATTTTTACAACTTTGTTCTGCTGGTTTGCTGCAGAGAAAGAACTATTCCTCCCCTCCTGTCATGCTGTTCAGATAACCTGAAATAGCAGGAATTGTAACTATTCTGTAGGTAAAACTATTATTTGCAATACAGAATACTATGAGGAAACAGATGCATCTAAAAGGACCTAATAATAACATGTGCTCTCATAAATCTTTTTTTATTATTCTGGATTTCTACTTTTCCCAATCCCTTGTATACACTGAAGAGCAACAGTAGAGAAGATTCACTTCAACTCTATTAGTCACAGGTAAATTACAATCTTCTAAATGTATAGTCAAGACAGGTACTTGACTGCAAGTTATCTGGGTGAACTTCAATCTAGAGAGGCTGAGGGTGAAGAAAAAAAGAAATAGGAAATTATATCACTTAAGTGGACAGTGCTCACTAGACCTTTTTATTCTAAGGAAAGTGAGATACATAAAAAATACCCAGCCAAAAATAGGGTAAAGAGCTTCTTCTCAGTCAGCCTTCTGCCCTTGGCAAGGAGTTAACGCCCTTTACACTTCTAGCTGTTGGACTGCCTGCATTTATCCAGACATTTGTCAGTTCTAGATTGTGTTAGGAAAATTTATCCTGACATCTTGAAAATTGCTTAGAAATAAAATCTTGTGAAGAAAAGTTTTGCCTTTTTATATATCTTATAAGAAAGTCTTCACAGAAGCTTTCATTTGCTGCTAATCCGTAAACTACACCACAGTGCTCTGCTCACAGTGCTTTTAATCCCATATAACCTATATTCTCACTGTGATCAGAAGACATGGGTGAGCCATTATCACACAAAATAAGTGAATTCTGAAAAAATGTAGTTATTGTTTAATGGCAATTATTTTCCAAATAGGTGGGTCATTTTGAAGAGAGGAAACCCCCCCTCAGTATTTCTAATTAGAAAACCGAGCTAATTCTTTTTAAAGAATCTTAAAAATTCATTAGGATAAGAAAAAATTTTTTATCTAGTCTGACTTCAGATGTTTGGAGGTTGTCATCTAAGCAGAAAATTGAGTATGGGAAAATTCACTTTAGGTTAATTTACTGATTAAGCAAAACTTAGAATCATAATGGTACTTTTCACACAGTAGCTACCTACCTTTTAAGTGAACAGTTTCGGCTGAGGTCATGTTGTTACCTAAGAACAATCTTCAAACTTGTTTGGTCACCAAAATCCTAATGTTGTGTAGGGTTTCAAAGACATGTATCAGTCCTTATATATTTACTCATGTTGAACTGAAGCATGAAACTTAAGTGATAACAATTTCAGTTTTAGTCACGAAGAAGATGGGACTTCATTTTACTATTTCCTTGAGTAGGATAACACTGGATTTGTTCACAAGATGCTGTTCAATTCTTTACTGAATTCAATACTGAAACCACTGTTTGTGGTTTACAAGAAGTAGGTGCCTTCTTAAAATCTGATGATTCATTGTTTGGTACCCATTTAGGTACATCTGTTATTCAAGTGACAGCCACAGATGCTGATGATGCCAACTATGGAAACAGTGCCAAGGTGGTGTACAGCATCCTCCAGGGACAGCCATATTTCTCAGTGGATCCAGAAACAGGTTAGCAATTCATTCATTCTTACCTTTTGCAATGACAGACAGGATGCAGGGATCGAGACACTTTTCACGTGCATTTAAATATTGGAACAGGCATATCGCATCATATGACTTGACCTGAAGCTGATACACTTTTTCTAAAGGAAACTGGAGTCACAATAGAAGTATACCTTTTTGGTTAAAATAGTATTATTTTAAAAGAAGAACTGATTTACTTGGTATGAATAAGACTTCTGGAAGATGACTGTAAATTGTAAACATCAACAGTTCAGAAAAGGTGCAGAATATTGTAAAGGATACAAAGAATTTTGAAAGTATTGAAGCTTGTTTTACATCAGGTTCTGGGAATTTAATCTGTCTTTAAGAAAAGAAAAAAGGAGATGGACAATTTCAGATTATAAGGTAAAAAAAAAAAAATCCCCAAAGGTAAATTAATTATTTCTAAAAGTTAGAGATAGATTCTTGACTATTGACAATTTTTAACTCAGGATGTTTTTTGAAACTGTACTCTGATTCCAACAGCTATTAGAATTGAAGGAAGAAGCATTAATGTTTTTAAGATGTAAAATATAAATGGAAGTCCTTTTCACTGTTATGCAGGAAATCAGATAGGAGACAGACACAAAAAAGAAAAACATGTGTGAACTTTGGGTATCTATAGCCAGAAGCGACGTTCAAGAAAGAAACAAGCAACACCCTCCTCCCCTCCAGATACCTAATCCTAATGCACATAAGACTTAGCAGGCATTGTATTAGCTGGTTCTGAATGTTACCAAAATTGTTCTTGTTTGAGAATCCAGAATTTAAGTGCAATTGTACCAAGAATCCCAGAAGTTCCTAATCAATTGAGCATGCTCAGATGATGGCTAATTTCCTGATGAAACAATTTCTTTTTTAAATATAGCCAGGGCATTATATCAAAAGGATAATATGAGCCACATGGCTACAGTTTTAAAAGGGAGCATAACAATTTTGCCTAGGATTAAAGTGTTTGGGTTTTTTCCCACTTCTTCCTATCTGTCTCCTTTTTCTCTTTTCTCCAATCCCTCACTCAAAGCATCTTTACCAGCATGAGCAGGGAACCAGGACCAGTACCACATGGTCATTAACTGATGGCAGCAGGTGGTTAGGCAGGCAAATGATTTGGGGGAGACCTGGGCTCTCATCTTTGGTTCTGGGATTATCTTTCATTTTTATCCAATTTGTTTTTTAATACTACATGTATTAACAAGCCTAGGTATGGTAATCAGAACCTGGCAATGCTGGATCACACATAAATGCCATAACCACTAGATTACGAAGTTTTTTTCTGTTTCACTCTTCCTAGGAGTAGGAGTCTTCCAGGTGGGTTTGTTTTGGGGGTTTGGTTTTTTTTTTTTTTTTGCTTAATAAGACAGCTTCCATATCAAGCTGAGCTTGCACTGAGAGCCGCCTTCTGAGAAAGAAGAGGCAGGGGTGTGAATCTTCCAAGCAAAAAAACATGCTGTATTCAAAATCTCCGACTTCACAAGAGAAAGCTCTCATCACTTCAGCCTTGAAAAGCCACCACCCTTCTAAATAATAATAATAAAAAAAAGCTTTTCTTGGTTTTCTAAAATAAAATATGTGTGTGTCCACTTTAATGAAAAGGTCTTTTCGTCTCTGGATCCTAGGAGGACTGAGGTCACTTCTCTGTTCAGGCTATGGAATTTTTGGGTTTCTAACCTGAGATCCCTACACTTTTTGTGTACTATACAAGAGTAATTTGTGTGCTATACAAGAGACATTTAAATAACATTTATTAAATTCTTGAGATTGGACAACTAAAAAAGATTTTCCAACACTAATTTTACAGTCTTGTCCAATTCTTTTATTAGCTATACACCTAGCTGACTTACAGTGGCCATCACTGCATGTTAAAATCTATGATCTATTACAGTCCAAAAGAATGAATTCAGGGCATGTTAGAGTTCACCTTCATGCTATAATATCAAAACGTCACCAGGGCTGGAGATTATATAACACATTAAAATACTAACTGGGGATAGTAGCTGGAAAATGTCCTTAATTCAAGAAATATATTTACATTTTTGTCATTGAAAGGATAATTAAATTGATTTAGCACATCAAAAAATGAATAATATCTCTGTTAAATTTTTTCTCTTTTTTCGTAAAACCACATTAAATCAGCCATAGATTGAAAGGCTTATTTCAGTATACCTTGTTTTGATTGCTATGGATTAACATCTGCACAGTATATTGTACATGAAACCATTTAAAAACTCTGAGATTAAAGTCAGTCATGCTTCCTCTTTACCTCTCTGTCTCTCCTTTTTCTCTCTTCTCTAAGGCATAATCAAGACTGCTTTACCAGATATGAGCAGAGAAAACAGGGAACAGTATCAAGTGGTCATCCAGGCCAAAGACATGGGAGGCCAGATGGGTGGACTATCAGGGACCACCACAGTGAACATCACGCTGACTGATGTCAATGACAATCCACCTCGCTTTCCCCAGAGTATGTAGCATCTAATAATTCTGTTGTTTTCCAGAGAATCAGCTGTTTCACTGTCACCATCTGGGATCTTTTCTTTTTTCTCCCTTTTTTTGGTATAAATACTGGCTCGCTGCTGTGTATGTTTATGTTGCAGCCTTATTAAGGCAAATGGGAGTCTCTGCCTCCATTTTTTTAATAGTAAAATATTTCTTGGAATGATAAACTTACTTCCCATTCTTACTGTGCCTACAGGAATGTGAGCTGTAACAATAACCTAGGCTAACTGCAGGGTCAATCTGCTCAAGGGGAGGAGTGCTGTACAGAGGGACCTGGACAGGCCGGATCGATGGGCTGCAGCCAGCTGTATGAGGTTCAACAAGGCCAAATGCTGGGTCCTGAACTTGAGTCCCAACAACCCCAGGCACCAGCTACAGGCTTGGGGAAGAGTGGCGGGAAAGCTGCCTGGCAGAAAAGGACCTGGGGGTGCTGTTTGACAGCTGACTGAATATGAGCCAGCAGTGTGCCCAGGTGGCCAAGAAGGCCAATGGCATCCTGGCCTGTATCAGGAATAGTGTGGCCAGCAGGAGTAGGGAAGTGATCGTGCCCCTGTAGTCAGCACTGGTGAGGCCGCACCTCGAATACTGTGTTCAGTTTTGGGCCCCTCACTACGTTAAAGACATTGAGGTGCTGGACTGTGTCCAGAGGAGAGCAACCAAGCTGGTGAGGGGTCTGGAGCACAAGTCTTATCAGGAGCAGCTGAGGGAACTGGGGTTGTTTAGCCTGGAAAAAAAAGGAGTCTGAGAGAAAACCTTGCCCTCTACAACTACCTGAAAGGAGGCTGTAGTGAGGTGGGGGTCGGTCTCTTCTGCCTGGTAACGGACGATAGGATGAGGGGGAATGGTCTGAAGTTGCACCAGGGCAGGTTTAGGTTAGACATTAGGAAAAATTTCAAAAAGTTGTCAAGCATTGGAACGGGCTGCCCGGGGAAGTGGTTGAGTCCCCATCCCTGGAGGTATTTAAAAGATGGGTAGACGTGGTGCTTAGGGACATGGTTTAGTGGTGGAATGGCTTGATGATAGTTGGGCTTGATGATCTTAAAGGTCTTTTCCAACCTAAGCAATTCTATGATTCTATTCTATGCCTTGAAAGCATGTAGAGGAATTTAATTACAAAATCTAGGGTTCATGTTTTGGAGACACTTGTGGTTCCACATGTCTAGGCAAGCAAATAGGTCAGCAAAATTTTTTACACAGACAGAGTTGGTCAGGTGGTATGCTCTGCTGGAAGTCTAAGCATTTGGTTTAGGTACTTGTAATCTGTGTTCATCTCTTGATATTGAATGATTTTGATAATCTAGACCAGTTTGACACAATTAAATTTTTAAAAAGTATCTCTGTAAAATAAAACATGGCAAACAACAGAAAGCTACACAGTACAGAAAGCTTCATAGCATACTACAGAGCATTTCATCCTAGGCCACTGGTTTAAATCCAGTCCCAAGTTGTTATAATCAGCATCTGATAACTGTTTTGTAGGCTGCAGATAGAAGAAATTTACAGCCTCAGTTCAGTGCCTACTGGAAAAATGTCCACATTATAAAATTTGAATTGCCTGATGGTACTGATTAGGGACCTGACTGTCTCTCTTGACAGATTCACCAAGGACTGAACAAACAGAGCTGATTTAGAAAACGCTCAACTTGAACAAACTTGAAAAGCACTTCAGTACCATGGCAATAAGCACACTCAAAATAGTACAAACAGGTCAACATAGAACAGATTTTTAAAAATACTAGAAAGCTCTGATAGTGTGGGAGAAAGGATTCTTGAAATTGCATATAGCTTTTATATCTCTATTCATGGTAACAGATTGTTTTTTAAAAAGGGGGGGGGGGAAGTACTGCAGTCCTCATAAAGAAAATATAATTTGAATTCACACTCAGGGTTTGCTTTCTGAGAATCACCTTCACATGGCAAACTCCAATAGCAATTTTTAACCAACCTTCCTGTTTGACTTCAGGAGGGGGTACTGTTTAAACACATATACCATGATATAGCCCATAATATTTCAGCAAATAGGAATTCTTGAACATAAATTAGAATGTGGTGTAGCACATTGCTTATAAGTTTTGTTGCTGAACTAAATTAAATTAAATTAAATTTAAAAAAAATAATGAAGAAGGCATAGAACTGAAAAATAATTTAAGGTTTTCTGTATCCTTAGTCTTTGTTCCTTATGATGCTCTTCTTTCAAGTTTAGCTGAATCCTGAAGTCGGTGGAAGTTCTGATTATTTCAGTAAGCTTTGGGTTTGGTACTTAATTATACACAATTTGATCAAATTTACACAATTTGATTCCTCATACAATATTCTCTGTAGCTTTCTACTTTGAACATCACTGAAACACACTGTATGGCCTATAGAAGACCTGCTGTGGGATCTATTCAATAGTGCAATTTTTGTTTTGCTCATGACCCTTCCCTCTCATTTTCGTTCTCCTCAGAAGGCTAGTATTTAACACTTCCTAGGAAACCAAACATAGAGAAACATCTGGAGGTTTTGATTTCTTCTTAGATAGTAATGAAGAGGGGAATACCTTAAAAGAACTATCTAGTTCTGGAAGTCTGATCCTTCCAAAACCAAGTATCTTTTATTGTCTCTTATGTGAGGCAACAGTAAGTGAAAAAGAGGCCCAAAGGCAAGGGTGAATTGCAAATGGAAGCAACAGTAGTTAATGCCAAGGTATGGAAGAAAAAAAGATGGATTTATTAGAAGGGACAGAAGAAAGGAAAATGGCAGAGTGCACTGTGAAGTACTGGTTGTTCAGACTGTATTAAAAAGGAATAAATTTTCTGTTTTGTTTTGTTTCCTGAAGGGAATCATGGACAGTTAAAAGACATAGGCCTAGACTGAATATAAATGGCACTTTAATGAAAATCTCACAGATTGTGAATTTAATTGTACTCTAAACCAAATTAGCCATCTCGCATGTCAAAAATGTGTAGCACTCATAAAGAACCACAAAAATAAGGAATGGTTTCAGATCCAAAATCACTCAAGGGTGTTATTTATTCCAGAAGAAGTCTTAAGTAACATGATTAAATCTATTCTTACAGTATTTCTGGCTCACCTGCCAAGCCCTTGAATTTGAGCAAGCCTTCAAACTTATGGTTAGCTGCCAGGAATCCTAACTTTCATCCCATTTTCAGCCTGGTTTAAGGGAATAACATGCATCTTTGTGTGGATTGCAGCCAGACAGTCTACTGCTGAGTTTTCACTTATAACATTGGATTTGTAACAGAAAATATATATTGTAACATATGTAACACATTACATTACATATATTGTAGTATATGTAGTATATTGTAACAGAATTTAGCACCAGCTATTGTTTCCATTTTGTTATACATCTATATGAATATAAAGTATTTGCAGTGACACTCTTTGTACTTAGTACACAACTCATTTAGCACTCAAGTCATTTGGTGGAGTCTTTGTACTTAAAAGGAACCTTCAGGACCCCTTAAGTGTCTTAAAGCAAAGGACATGTAAATTTAGGAAATAGGCTAGTGGCAAAAAAGATACTTGACTGTACTGTACTATGAGTCAATATAATTTGTACAGGTTCTTACTGGACACTTCAAATAAGGACTGTGCATTTTATTAGATGTTAATTTTATTGAGTCCACACTTTTAAAGAATTTTTCCAATGCTACTACTTCACTCAGCAAATTAATACTAATTTACATGAGAAAATAGATCAAAAGAAATATCAGATTCTGGAATGTCACATGTAAAATGCTGAATACATCAGAATTTTTTTATGTTTTCTTGGAAACAAATAACTGAAAATACTGAATCAAAAACATTTCTGTCTTACTAGTGATAGGTCTTCATTGTCTAGTTCTGACTGGTCAAGATAATAATCTGATTAATACCTTTTCTGCAACAGCATGTCTTTATAATTAAATTTTTATTGCAAATATTGTCAGAAAATACATATAAATTCACTTTTCCTACACATAGGCAAGATTAAAATGTCTGTGTAATCAGAATTCTTTCTAGCAAAACCTTGATTATAAAAACATTAAATGAAACCAACCATTGAAAGAGCACAAAAGGTATATGCAGAGTAAATTAAAGAAAAGCTGAATGTATCTGCATTTCAATTAACTGTAGAAATTAACATGCACATGTATCCAAATGCTCTTTACCATGACTCTCCAGCATGTATTACCAATAACGGATGGCTGAATTACTTTCACAAAGAACACCTACAAAACTTGAATATATATTTTCAAAAGAATAAAAAAAAAAGCACTTATTCTATTTAGTCTCTTTCTAAAATCCACACTGGTTTCTACTACTCTTGTGCCTTGAGAAGACGAAACAAAATTCCCTACTACTTCTAAATATATCTATCTGGGAACATTTCTAGAAACTGAGAGAAAAAATACATATATACTGTTAAATAATCAATCTTAGAACTGGTTCCTTATTCCTGAGCTTCTCTGTTCCTTATAGCTGATGAACAAAAAAAAGAAAAAAAAAAAAGAAAAGACAGTAAAAGCAGAGTACTAAATGGCTTTGAAGAATCACTTGAAATTTTTGTGACAATTTGTCAATCAACTCCAAACCCTGTTTTAAAGTTTAGTATGATGACTAACAGCATTTTTCTTAGAGTTTCAAACTTCAAGTTACTTAAAAAATCCAGGTGAAATTGAAGATGTTTATTTTTCATAACAACAAAGCTTCTCAAAATAATAAATGCTTGATTTTGCTCTTCCAGGCACCTACCAGTTCAGCTCTCCTGAGTCTGCACCACCTGGGACTCCTCTTGGCAGAATTAAAGCCAATGACCCCGATGTGGGTGAAAATGCAGAGATTGAGTATAGCATCTCCAATGGGGATGGATCAGACATGTTTGATATCATCACTGACAAGGACACACAGGAAGGGATTATAACTGTCAAAAAGGTTTATTTTTTCTCCCTCTCTTTTATATGTACTTAGCTCTCCAGGTGTTATGGTTATTTTTCTTTTTCCAGAGGAAGGGAGAGTAGATCTCACAAGGGGTCAGGCTGCCAAGGAGTTGTTGTATTAGTTTTGTTCTTCTCTTTCTTCAGCAGATATCTGTTATTTTCAAGTCTCGAGGGAAATTTACTGGCATGTCACTTCACATAAAGCAATATTTCAGTGGCTGCTGTCTGTTCAATATATATACTCTCACACACAGTACTTTTGAATTAGAGCTGTGAAAACCTGGAGGGGTTCAGTTCACAGTAGAATTTGTCAGCTGAATGCTGCAGTAAAGCTCACAAGGGTTGGAGGCTTACCTGAAGTTTGATGTACTTGCACCTCAAAGGCTAAGCTGTCCCTCTCTGATCTGTCCAATGGTCAGGTACCTCCAGTGCCTAGAATCTGTCTTGCTCCAAGTCCAACATTAGTGAAACTTAAGTTGTTACCTATTATGTCAATTGAAGTCCAGGGAGCAAAGACATGGGCAGAAATTTAATTCAAAATACCATCTCTGAGAGGTTTATTGGCCTTTTATAGTTGTCAGACTGTTAAACTCTGAACACTATTTTCATTCTATTCTTACTGAACATATCAGTAACAATTAATTGATATATACATATATATAAAATATGGATCTATCACATATATTTGGAAACGTGTATATTTATATATGTGCATGCATGTATATGTGTGCACATATGAATGTATATATGCATATGCATATATGGATATGCCTAATATGAACGTCACGTACATTGGAAATCAGACGTTATAGTTTTTCTCTCACTCTGAAAATATGGAGGCCAGGGACAGATCTCAGTTGCTCCTGATGCAAAATAGTCCAGGGTAGATAGTAATAGGGGACGAGCAAGGAGAAAAGAAATAGGACAAAGAGTATTAAAAAGCCGGGATAATTATTCTTGTTCCTACAAATGAGATGAGATAAATAAGAACTTTAACAATTCCTACTTGTGTATTGAGTCCAACTTCCCTGTTTCTTTCTCTTTTTAGATTTTTCCATAGATCGACCCTTCCTGTTTTTCCAGGAATCTGAACAAGTGGTAGGCAGGGGGATCATAATTGCCTCGCTGTCCTATAATATTCCTTATTTTTCTTATACCTAGAAAAAGCCCTAGTATTCTTCATCTTCTGCAAGATGTATTAAATCTTAGAGCTTTTGCTCCTAAAAATGGCTACACTTCTAATTCAGTGTTATAAAACAGAATAATTTCTTGTAAAGTGACACAGTTTTCTTTACTATTATTATTTGCTCCCCAGCGTCTGGATTTTGAAAACAAGATGTTATACACATTAAGAGTGGAAGCAACCAACACACATCCCGATCCTCGTTTTCTTCAGCTGGGGCCATTCAAAGACACAGCTTCAGTCAAAATTTCTGTGGAAGATATAGATGAGCCTCCAGTGTTCAGCAGATCCTGGTATTTAATAGAGGTAGATGAAGATGCCAAGGAAGGAAGCATTATTGGGCAGGTTGTAGCCCAAGATCCAGATATAACAAAGAATGCAATAAAGTAAGCCATAACACAATATAAAACGCTTTAGGTGTGCATCAAGTCTCATGTACAAAGTGTGATGAGAGTGCAATGCAGTAGTGGGCCACTTGAGTAATGAAGCTCATAGGGGCTACTGAAAAGTGTCAGGCAGAGAAATATCTATGGGAGCTTGTGAAGGCAAACACAGTTAAAAGTGCAGGGTATGCTTCTGAAGGACAGCCTACAGACATCAAGTGAAAAGAAAGGAGAGGTCAGCATTTAACTGGAATCAAGTTCTAGTACTTTCACCAAACTGTCCAAAAGATTATGGTTTTATACCATGTTTCCGATGGCAAACTTGTGTAAAATACTCAAAATGGTGTATTTCTACACTCCCTGATGGTTGATAGCAGTCAGCCTTTTGTACCTTCATAATCCCCTAGACATAACACTGTCTACCATGTTCCATAGCTTAACTATTTAATGATCACATTATATTAAATAAGAAATTATTCCGAGAAAGTCATAACAATTATAGGGAAGAGTTCAGTGTTGTGAAATTGCTGTAATTGTTAGCCATCTGATATTATTATCTGCAGTGACAAAGACAGCACTGAAATTTGTGTATTTACTATGCAACTGACTAGGAAACCTGATTTCTGCATTTCTGAACAAGCCTGTATTGTCCCGCAGCAGTACAGTTTGGGGTAGGAAGTGTGAGAGGGGAAGAAAATAAAATATTTTTAAGTAATCTATGTATAAAATCTCAATTCAATCTGATAGTGATTAGTAACTACTAGACTAGTTTAAAAAAAAAAAAAAACAAAAAAAAAACAAAAAACCCACAACCAGTAAAATAAGTTTTTCTTTGCTTGGAAAGAACAAAGCAAAATCTATTGCCGTAAAGTAAGATTTTAAGAATTTTCATCTTAAACAACAACTAATCCAAAGATTTTTCTGGTGATTTTGATGGCCCTTGTGACATCTCAGAAATAGCTTGTTATAAATTGATACTTAATTATATCTGCAATATGTGTCCTTTGATGACTGAGTTCTCTAATAAACAATTCATTTGCAAAAAATATTATCTAAGAATGTTCACTTTTGGTTGTTATTCCAACATTCACTTTATAACATAAAATGTAATTTCAAATACCAATCTAACAAACTGCCCAAAATAACAGTTTGCTCTTCACCCCCCTCACTAGTCTTAAAAAATAGTTTCTCTCTATTTGTCACATGCTGCACTCCTCAGGGAGCTACAGGAAAACTTAGTTTAATTGTAAACAAAACATTGACAAACCACAGTTAATATTAGAAATCTTTTAGAAGTGGCTGTGAACTAAACTAGAGACTGTAATAGGAGATAGTGATGCTCAGTTGTACTGTATCTTGATAGATACTCTGTGGATCGACACACTGACCTTGACAGAATATTCAACATCTATTCGGGAAATGGATCCTTATTCATCTCAAAGCCACTTGACCGGGAAGAAACTCCGTGGCATAACATCACTGTCATAGCAACTGAAATCAGTAAGTCAGAGATCATTTATCTGAGAAGAACATTAGATCTGAGAGAAGACTGAAATCTATGGTATCTATGATTTATCTAGTTTCATTAGTTTTGCCCTTATTCAGATATTATCAATATAGACAATATCTTTAAATACACATCTAAAAGTTCAATTTACTACTTTAGAATTATCTTTGCCCATTTGTGAAAAGATAATTTGGAATGTTCAGGCTCAGCAAAACTGTGTACAGTATGTATTAGACAAGTTGACTGATTCCCCGAGAATTCCCAGCAGATAATTTAGTGCAGGTGTGATGCACTGGCTTTATCCTAAGCTCAGCCTTTGGGAAAATCCTTGGAAAAAAAGATGTCCATGACAGAGAAATAACACATTGTCAGAATGACCACTGTAAACAGGGGAAGAAATCATGCTTTATCCCAACTGCTTTAATTTATCTTCAGAAAGGCTTAATTTGAATTCAAGATTAGAGGAAATTCTTTCCCCTCCATGTCTGAAGCAAACCCTGTCTCTAAGTCTTTCACCTGGATTCTATTCTATCCTGTTGGACCCTTTTAGATCTGCGTGTCTCTTGCCTGCCTTTTCTTTCCAGCCAACTGATAACAGTCATCAGAGGGGGGAAAAAAAAAAAAAGAGATGCTGATTTTAGGGAACAGCTTTTCTCTCTTCCTTCATTAACCCTATAGATTCCCCAGCAGTTTATGTGCTTAACAGTCTGGGGTTTGGGTAATATGGAGACATTAATTATGTCTCCATTTTCAGAAGGACTCATAACTTTTCCTCATAGAAGCTTTTTCATTGTTTGGTCAAATATTGTCTCCATTTTGAGTATGTGCACTGCAAGGTTCATCTCCAGCGATAGCTTACACTTTGGAGATCAAGTTTGTGAAGACCAATTGGTGATATCTACATACATCCTTTTTTGTTTTGTCTTTTTACATTTGGGATAGAAAGAACAACTTTGTGTTGTTGGGGGGGGGAGGGACGGGGTTGTGGTGTTGTTGACTGACACTGCTTTAACAAGTAAATGTTCTTGACAGCTTGACCTCAAGAAACAGCTTTTGCAATGAATTATTTATTGTGCTGTTGTATGGAATACAAGTCAATAATGACTCGGTGGCCTGTTTTTAATGCAAATCAATTTCAGTATACTTTGTATTATTTCAAAATACATAATAGAATGATTTTTTTCAAAAATAAATAGGGCTTCTATGCATATGGAATGTATGTCAGCAGAAAATTAAACATAACTGTTTTAATATAATCAAGATAAATGAGTATTTCTAATGTCTATTGGAAAAAATATATTAGATAATTTCAGGTCTTTTAATAGACTGTAAATCTTTGCATTGTAATATAAATCATTTTCTTCTTTCAGATAATCCTAAACAAAGTAGCCAGATACCTGTCTTCATCCGGATTTTAGACATCAATGATCATGCACCAGAATTTGCCAAATACTATGAAACATTTGTCTGTGAAAATGCAAAAGCAGGACAGGTAAACAAATAATTACTTTACTGAAGAATTTGTAATGAGACAGTCCTGGACTAGCATCATGAAAACTTCACTATATCTTAATTTGAGCAACTGTAAAACAACTCAGCCTCTTTTTTCCCTACCTTCTACAGAAACTACCAGTTGATTCAGAAAAGGTTTGAGGAGATAAAAGACGCAAGATTTTACCCTGGTATAATAACATAGCGTATAATACAAAATCATACTTTAAGGTCTTTTTTCATTCCTAATATCAGAAAATATTTTTCATAACTAGTTATGCATGATGCTACAAAACTCTTTATACTGTTTGATAATTCCATTTCTTTCTTTATTTTCTTTTCAAAACCTTAGTTAATGTAGCTACATTTTCAAGTACACAAATCAGGAAAATATTTTATTATGCTTCAGTAAAGGAGATAAATAAAATAAACTTTGACAAAATAAACTGTTTCCATTGAAGTTAAACTTCAATTTGGAATTAAGTTGAATTTGGTCAAAGCTCATGTACATCCCTTTTTAAACTGTCTCAGCAATTCTGCAATAATCTAAAAAGACAACAAGATTTGTAGAGAAAATAAAGTGATAACTGGGAACTGAGAAAGGAGGCAGACCAATGAAAGTCAGAGCCAGGATATAACAGAAATCTTTTAACATTACTGCCATTACAACCAACATCTATTTATGATAATGACAATCAGCCTTTCAGTTTTAAATCCTATGAAGAAAGACATTTTGTTATTTTTAATTATGATAGTATTTACCAAAGGACTGGATTTAGAAGCAGATTAGGTACCTCAAGATTGTTTTTCAATTATGGGCCTAAGTCCATGCATGAGCCACTTTTCTAGACTGATGCATTTTTGAGTGAAAGAAAAAGCTTGAGATCATTATTTTCACTAGCACAAACCTGAGTGGTTCCTACTCTAGTGGAGAGAGGCCAGGATGGAGCCTCAAACTCACCTTAGGTCTGTCCTTGTGTCTCACTAGTTTTATGCTGATATCATCTAACCACAGATGGCTGATTTAATGGAAAGTATGTGGAAAGGATCAGAATGTAGGATATTGTTTGTCCTTAGAGCACAGCAACCATACAACATTCAAAGGCTGAACAGGGCTGGGGGACAAGGATACACATCAGGAAGCATGCTCATGTTTTACCTTGATCGCTGCCCAGTGTTGTATTTAACACGGTCACAAGGGCTGCACTGAAAGTAGTATAGATTGTACCTGAGATAGATCTAGAATTTCAGGTCCTGTAGAACTCTAGACAGAGCAAGAACATGTGATTTACTAGATGCAATTCAGATGTTGTTTTATGAATGGTTTAACAGATGAAAAAAAAAAAGAAGAGATCAAAAAAGGGAGAAAAAAGGGATACAGGGATTGCTAGAGTTTGCATTCAATTCTACTTATTTTTCATTCATTGCACCTAATACTGGAATTTAGGTAAGTGGGTTAGAAAGACAGAGGATACTTTGAGTGAAATCACTTGGCTTTGAAGAGGTACTTGACCATTATTTTATTTTTCAAGAAATTATGTAAATAGGGGAATATGCATATCAAAGGCAGTGATGAATTAAATTAAAATAGTAGAAGGAATTATAATATCAAAAAAAGGAACAAGGAACACCGTTTGAAACAACTGAGGTTTATGATCAGAAAGTTGTGTCTCAACCAGTGACATAAATTGTGACATAAGAAAATAAACACAGTTCAAGCCTTATAGAAGGAGCAAAAATTCCCTAAACTTCTGGTTATTGTACACTCATAGTTTTGTTTTGTGATTTATAAGCTGTTTTTCCAGGTGGAATACATTCAAATAATTCTAGCCATTAATTTCAAACAGCTAGTATATGACCTAAATTCTGTCTGTGCAACAAAATCTCTTTGCACAAGATGAAATTGAGACAAATAAGTTTTAAAATTTCTGTATAATGACAGATAACAAAGTGAGTCTTGTACTTTAATTGCATAACACAAAGACAGGTTCCAAAGCTTACAAATGAGTATTTCATTGGAATTAATCATGTGCAATTTTATCAGCCAGCAAACACAGATTTTGTTCTATATTTGAACCAAGTTCAATTCAGGCATACTGCTTGTCAGTTTCCTTAACCCAATTTCCATCTAGTCTAGCATACTTGATGAAATATCCATTAATGTATAAAATTTCACCTACCTTTCTGGTAAATTCTGTGTTTTTCTAACAACAGAGATTACAGAGGCTCACTAGATAGATATACTGTTATTCAGACCTTCCTTCCATCTAGTGCACCAATATAATTCCAGGAATTATTTTTCTGAACTGGAAAAATTCCACAAAAATACTAGAAAGACAATATGCATTCTGCAGAGTAGCTACAGAAGAACAAGAGATCCAGACCATTGTACTATTTGTTAACAATTGGGTTCCTCAAGACAGTCATCTGTGTTCATATCTGGAAATTTATATATAGTGGATGTAGTATTTTAGAAAACAGGTTACCTTCAGTACATGAGACTACTTTTATTTCGGTGCCTAAAAACAGCAATGAATATTGAGATATACACTTGAATATTTTGGCCAAGGATGCTAAGTTCCAGATAGCTTGTATTGCTCATGGTTAGCAGTCCCTCTATGATACAATGAAGATACAGAATCATGTTGTGTTCACTTAGTACTACTCCACGTCATTTCAGAGTTCACCTAAAGCAGCTGTCTTAGAACTATTGTTGCTTCTTGACACATCACAGCAGTGCTTCTACATCTGGTCCCCATAGAGGGAAAGACAGACTAAGAAGATAAATATATTTAGTTAATTTTTATTTTTTTTAATTAAGCCCAGCTATTAATCACATTGCTCTCTAAATCTCAGTTGCATCAGGAAGCAGTCAGAATGATCAAATATTGCTCTCTGCTGCCAAGTGACATTACTCATTCTCCACATCAGCAGATATTAGAGGCTGCATTTGTTGTGTTTTTCAGGTAGCCTTAGGAGAGTCAGAGGAAAGAAAATCCTACAGAGTGTCTCCTCCTCCCCTGCCACTCTTTTCTCTCCAAACAGCAATGGTATGACTGGGGAGAAACATTATCACTAGAGGTGCATAATAAACTATGTTCATTAGGCTGGAACAGATTTGTCACCATGTGAGTCCTGTTCCACTGGCTAGTACACAGGCTAAAGAGAAGTATGACAAAGCCTTCCTCTCACACAATTTAGAAATCCCTAATCCTTTGATGGCGTGCTAGAGCCCCAGGGACTGTTGTGGGGAAGGCTCTGGTACAAGATCCCTCATGCCCTTGTCATGGGAATTAATTGGGTCTTTTTTAGCTGGATTAGAGGACGAGTCTTCTCCATGGAAACCAGGAAGATTTACTTGAAAAGGAGAGTGATTTAACTGAACAGTTTACTAGTAACGATTTAGCTAATTTCAACACCCATCAATAATAATATTTAAGAAAATAATCAGGGTCGGGGTTTTTTTCACTGATGCTATAATCTTTCTTGCCATTCAGGGGCTCTCAGACATCAGAACAGAGAAAGAGTTTGTTTCCTCTTTCAGAAAGCTGGCAGATTTTTCTTTTCATTAGTCTCCATGTCATTGTACCTCTCCCCCCTCCCCTCCCTTTTTCAGATGGAGCAGGCGAAGATCACATTTTTCATGTGACCATTGCTAATTATCAGTCATGAGCTGTTTACACATTGTAGCTGCCTTCTCTAGGTAGACACCTATTGGCTTCATTTAGTGAGAGACCTATGCTAACAGTCTGTCTCTCTTTTGAAGTACGAATTGGGGTTCAAGGGAGAATTTTCCAACTTCCTATAAGCATTCAGTCTTGCTTTAAAACTGCCAACACATTTGTGGAACAGAGCCAAGACTTGAAAACCAAACTGTTTTGCATTACCAAACATGAAGCTGTGTTAAGTGGCAGGCACTTTAGAATATTTCTTAAGACATAAAGCATCAAGATCAAAGGTCTATTCAAGCTTGCACACATGTGATGGAGGCTGCCTTCTGCAGCTAGCACCATACAGGTGTATAGGCTAGAACTGTGCCTGAACATGTGCGATCACTCAAGCTTCTAAATGACAAGATGGGCATCCACTGACAGCTGGATTTATTTTTAAACACTTCTGTGTGGGAACACTTGAACTATATTATTATTTCACTCCTGGAGAAATGTAGCCACTTTGAAATCTTCATCCCACCCACTTACACTGTGCTGTGTTATTAATACATTCAAGATTAGTTAGTGACTGGCCTTACCAGATCATACAGGCAGGAAAAGGGGCAAGAGAAAGAAAGGACAGGAGAAACACAAAGTTGCTCTTCCACCATTCTCCCATAACATCTTCACTCTACTACATTCTGATGATTCTCAAAAGCACAGTCTTTCTCACAATATGTTTTTTCATAGTTTATTGCAGACAAAGTGGTGAGATCTTTCCAGATTCCTTGAGAAATATTTGCAGCACAAAATAAGTTTAATAAATTTCAAGAACAATTTTTTCTGTTCTCTCCTATTCCACTTCCAAAAAAAAGCGTCAGACAAAAACAAACAGCAAAATGTCCCAAACATTCCTTTCTGAAGTGCCTAGTGATATTTTTAAGTCTTATCTCAGAAGAAGCTGAAAGTAGATAAATAACATTTGAGAAAGTTCTCTGTTGTACAATATCCAGGTTTAACTAAGAGCATAATATAACAAGAATGAAAGCCCAAATGATTCAAGTGGATTGAAGGCCTACTCCTCTACATATCTATAATCCCATACAAGAAACAACAAAATTCGACAGCTGTAACTGTATCTCTAGCTTAACAATGTCTTTCTCCAGTGGTCTTACTTCTGTGAGACTGGAAAAACAATTTTCATGCTATATAACAAATACATTGTTTTAAAACTTTAGAAAGGCACTGTCTACAACAGCAGACCATCTTCAAATCCCTGTGAAAGTGACATTATTTTTCGCTGTCTTATTTATAGTGAATTAATTTCTTCAATGAATCTTTCAAGAATCTGTCTGAAGCATGTTGCTGCATTTTTAAAGCATGTACCCTGGAACCAATGTGCAACTGTGGTTTATTCACATGCCATGCCATGCCAGCACATGCTGAAAAGCCCATCTAAAAAGTGGCTAGCTGGTGCTGACCTCTATACTGTCAAAGATGCATTACTAGCTTAACATTTGCTCTAATAGTTCCTATATTCCTTTTAGATGCAGTCCCAAGGCTGAGTCCATGACCCAAGTCTCCTACTTGTGCATCTCTCCATGTCCAAAAATGCAGCCTCAGTAACAGTAAGGGCATGCTCTGAAGTGCACAGGGACCCTTGTTATTGCAGAATGCCCCTACTTAGCTTTTACTTACTTTCTGTCTTTAAAACAGCTTGAAGAAAACTGGAGAGCAGGCTACATCTAAGGATGTACCAGATACATGTAAAGAATCTGTTACTAGGCAGTCTATTAATTCCCAGTCACTTTTTCAGGATGAGTATGAATACCTATAAAATAGCATGAACATAAATTACAAACACTGTTTTGACTGAGGTGTAAGTCATGGCCTTAAAAACACAGTATCCGGGAGAAAAAAAAACACAAACCAAACAAAACCACAAAACTGTTATAATGAAACTGTTTCCACATTTGAAAAAAATTATGTCTATGGGAATAAGTCCAAACCCTCTAACAGAATCTCTGGCTTCATCATGAAAGAAATTCTTCAAGAATTTTTTCCACTGCACATAATTCCTTATTCACAACTCATCTTACATAGTCTAGCTGCTACAACCCCTTTGTCCTGAGTACAAAAGCAAAAACTTTATGCGAAAACCTAAGTTTAAATTTTCAGTACCCTCAAAAACAAATGACCCCTAAAAACTTGAATTTACCTGGTAAGATCCACTCAAGAGTACAATACTTTTTTTTAAATACACAAATTTGCACATGCACACATAACCCTCAAGATAATTACAATAATGCTGTATTTTTCAAATTGTGCTCATTTGCATGGGAAACTATGGAAGAAAGAAAAAAATGGGAATGCTTTTTATCTTCTCTAAGTCTGATACACTTGAAACATATTTGACAAAAAGTCCTTTTCTTGAAATAACTTTTCCCTCATAAATCTTGCAGTGTCAGAGATCTTTCTCTGAAATCCTGGTGAAGAGTGATCATAACTCAATTTCCATAACTGTTTCAAAAGAGAAGAATACATTTCCAACATGAAATTACAAAATGTACATTAAAAAGTACTAATTTTTTTTCATATAACTGTGATACTTAAAATAAAATAGCCACATGTCTTTCATTTCTTCAGTGATTATCATGAACACATTCTCTTTTATTTACAGATGTATAACTGAAAAAAAACCCAAACCCCTTAATTAGATAACATTTCTAATTTCCTTTTACCTATTCATCATTTGGAAAAATTCCCCTGCAATCATCCTTCCTCATTGTTCTTTTATTCTCCTATCTTTCCTGGTGGAAGAACAGCTGGTTCTCAATTTATGCAGCCAATAGTTAAAGCAGGTAATAAGTTTTGGGTTGTTTTTTTTTTTTTTTTTTCTTTTTCAGTCTTACCCTCAACAATAAGTTATCAATGTAATTAGGTTCCTCTATGCCTGGCACAATTGTCCTCCTCAATGTGATTTGCACATGAAGGGAATCAAATCCAGATCCTACAAACATTCCACTGATTACATCTCAAAAAGCCCCAAGATACTCAACTGCAATTTCTGATAGCTATTATATCAGGATATTTTCTCCTTGAGTTTTTCAGCAAGTAATTGTGCAAATTTTATCACTTCTTCTAATTCTCTCTCTTCTCCCCGGTACTTTTACACTTTTTCTGTCTTTTCAAACTTGTAAAAATGTGAGAAGAAAATTTTCTCATTTCAATTTAGCATTTTAGTCCTATCAGAAATATTTTTTTAATAGCAATATTACATTTTTTCATTAAACATGCAAAACTAATATTAAGCACCATCCTGGTCTTACTCTCTTTGTATTGCCACTCTCAGAGGCAGGTTATGGCAAAAAGAAAAGCAATGGAACCTTGGAAAAATGTTGGCATAATCAGAGACTCATCAGAATACTGAACAGTCTATCTTGCCATAAACAGGTGTTTGGCTAATCTTGGGAAACAGATAAAACTTAAAAAAAAAAATCTAGAGAGCGATGATCATCAAAAGTTTTAAAAGTTAAGAGACCTTATATGTAGTTATTATTCTAATCACACTTAGAAAAACTGCATAATACTGCCTTTAGCATAGTCACATCCTCTTGTCAAGGCTGATGTTCACAAACTACCTTTCAAGTTCCTCAATATGCCTAAAAAATAAAAAGAAAATTATAAAAAAATACGTTGTTGTTATTTTAGAAGGAGCTGCTAGGAAGTGAATGAGCCAAACTCAGACTCTTCACTCTTTGCCTTTTTTTTTTTATATCAACTTAATATTATTAGCTGTAATTAAAGTATTTCAAAATTAACTAGAAAAATGGACCAAATACTCATTGTCCAGTACAGCATTAGCAGCAGCAGGTTTCTGAATGATACAGTAAGAAAACACTTTAGTATTTTTGGTAGCCCTATAATTATGTTTGTCTAATGATCCATCCGGAGAGATGCTGAATATGCTCCAAATTTTAACTGTATCCTCAAGTCCCACTCAAGCTGATGTTCAAAGAAAGTACACAAGAAAAAGCCATTCCTTACTTGATTGCTGAAAAGCTGAAAAATTGTATCAGTGTTACTTGTCAATTACTGTATTTCTTGAAGAAGTCATGCTGTACTTTCCCTGGAAATATCAGAAAAACAAGCCGTGAAGTAAGTCTTTGATAACAACTGGATTTGATGTCTGTGGGATTTCAGACCCTACACATTGGAAACACTTGAAAACCTCAAGACAGGCATTGGCTCCCTCCTAGCTTTGAAAGAAACAAGTTTGACTGCTGAGCTCTTTCTGCCTTTAAGTTTAGGTGCTGTAGGAACTCGCCTGTACTGAGTTGCAGCATCCTCAGTTGAAGATTACTCCCATTCTCATGCCACCAAGCTTTGTCATCTTGTGATTGAACTCAAACATGCCCTTGCAAGCCAAGGTGGAGTATGGGTCGCTTTCCAGTGCAATACCCACTAGAGAGTGCAAAGGACATAGCAGTCACTCATACAGCTCACTGGAGTTACAACGACTCATGCAATCTGACATGGTGTTAACTAGTGCAAGTCATTCCACAAACCACATCTATTCCCAGGTAGCTTTTCCTTCCTCAGTTCTGCAGGTGTTTTCCTTAGCCTCCATCTATCAGTCTAGCAGCATATAGACAGAAAAAGAATCAAATTGCTAGCGTATATCTGTATACATGAGTACACATATTTGCACGTTTTGATGCAACAGGAAAGCCTGTGCAATCCAGCAGTACTGCTGAAGCCTTTCTTTTTTTAGTCCACTTTACTCTGACCCTATGCTGGCACTATTATCACTCCTTCCCAGCTGGGCTTGAGTGGCCTTGTTAGGGCAGCTGTAAAGCTCCATAACCAGAGGTTTCAATTTAGGAGGGAGTAAAGCATCTCTTTTTATTACCTCAGGAGAACTGAGCATCCTGCCAGTGCAGTACTCCAATTTATTGCCAGGAGCAGATGAGGTGGACTGGGAATTAAACCCACTTAACAACTGGTCTACACACTACTCTGTGTCATTGCTACATGGGGCCACAGGAGGTTTATGGCTTATTCAGAAGGGCAATTGTTTCTGTACCACTGCAAGACACTGAGTACAAATCTAAGAACACAGCTGTCTTGCAGTGAGGGCTGGCCCTTTTTTCATATTCCATTACATATTTAAACAGTAAAACAACAATTTGCCTAATGTAACCTCTCCTGTGTTTATAAAGGGAACATTTGGCTTACAAGATCAGTTTGTGTCTTCAGATAGAGATTCACTGGATTTTTACTGGACATGAGAAGCAGAGATTTATTTCAAAAACAAGATTTCTAAAATAGCATGAAATACTGTTTTCTTTATAGCTCATACAGACTGTGAGTGCAGTTGACAAAGATGAGCCCCCTCAAGGACACAAATTTTTCTTTGAGTTGGTGCCAGAATTTGCTGTTCATCCAAACTTCTCCATTGTAGACAACAAAGGTAACTGCTGACCAGAAACATCCCCCCCCCCCCCATGACCATACCACAAAGAACTTCATCCAGCAACATTTATTTATTCTGCTTTTCCATTCTAGATAACACAGCAGGAATTATGACTAGAAGAAATGGATACAGCCGTAGTAAGATGAGTACCTATCTCCTGCCAGTCATAATATTTGACAATGACTACCCGATCCAGAGCAGCACTGGCACCCTGACCATTCGCGTGTGTGCCTGTGACAGCCGGGGGAACATGCAGTCCTGCAATGCTGAGGCCTTGCTCCTCCCTGCTGGCCTCAGCACAGGGGCACTGGTTGCCATTCTCCTCTGCATCATTATCCTCCTAGGCAAGTACCTGTGATGAGATGTTTAATTGACTAGCCAAAGGTCTGGTCATTTCTAGACCCCTGATATTCTTCAACCCCTTATTCACATGACCCTGCAGGCATTTCATACCTGCTGTAGTCTTTGGGTTTTTGTTGTTTGGGTTTTTTTACCCATTTTTTTCTAAGATGGAAAAGGAGCTGAGAAAGTAGGAGAGGGAGCTACTATAGGCTGTTTGCCATCATTACTATTCAGAAGAATGTGCAAAAAGGATGAGACTATCAATACCTAGATGAAATACATTTGAAAATCTAGGGTCAGTTTTAGATACCATGCTCATTTGAGTAATGTTTTACATTATAAACAGATTTACATTTAGATCCAGGACTTCAAAATCATACTCTTGAAGTTGTATGATAACTTTCTTAGTGATTAAAAAATTATCAATTATACTAGCTATTATATAATTAATTATTTGTAATTTTTATACTCAGGAAATATTTAGCTCAAATTTATAGAAGAGAAATGTTCAATTGTTTGAAGTGGTAGCCAGAGCAGCTGATTAAATAAAGTGTGAGCACAGAAGTTAGACGGGTGGTTGGAGAGCAGAAGCTTTAGAAAGATGAGGTAATATATGAAGAAACTAGAATAAATACCAGCTCATAACCTGGTGTTAAGAGCATAAAAACTGCAACTTGCCTGTTTTGCTTACCAGAGAAGTACCCCCTTAAAAGTGCCATCATCTCTACTTTCCTGTCAAACTCTGTGGAAAAATTCTTTCCCTTTCCACCTGGCCTAGAAAACACAGCTTGCCAAGGGGACAGTGACAAGCTTACAGGTGTCAGTTTATATAATTCTAAGGAGATCACTTCTTTTTCACTTTTTAGACTGGATTCAAGCTACCTCCAGTAAATATTCAGAGGATGACAGAGGTTGTTAGGATAGGAGCAATATGTAGGAACTATATCTGTACTGTTGCACATAGGGAAGGGAGGGTACTCTGACAAACTGGTTGTCCATACTGCTTAGGTTCAAGCATCACTGCTGGCCTGGTTTCAGCATATGCCAGCCTGGATTCCCCAGGACATTGCCCAGGCATAGTCTGAGCAGCAGAACTTGCAGGACACCACTTCCAGCAGACAGTTATTCAAACTCTGCCAGATCTGGCTCTCCACCTTGTGTAATTTACCATGTCAACAGGCTCTACATCTTCAAAGCCACCTTTCATGCCCCGGAATAAAGCATGAAATGTGTACCATGAAACACATACCCTTATGTGCTCACTGTGAAAACATCACTGATAAGCTGCAGTGCTTTAGTACAGAAACATTGAACTAAAACAAAAAATCTGAGTGTGCCTTAGGACTGCAGCTATTGCACATGAGACTCAGAACAGGCTTGGGGACCAGTGCTGTGCAAAACAAGCATGGCCACTTTGTGTGTCTTTGCCCAAGGGTCACAGACCCTGCTCTACTTAGTGCTACACACGTAGCTGAAGCCAGAGTAGCATAAGGCTGCAGAACATCTAAACAGAATTGTTAGTCTACAGCTGGTGTTGTTCTTGGCACCTTATTTAATTGTTCAGCAAGATGTTAGAATAGTAGACTGGTGTCATCATGCCCAATATAGGAGAGACATATTAAGTACCCGGCTGTGAAAGACACTTCTTCATAACAACCTTTTCCTGATCTGCCCTACTTTATATATGAAGTTCTTAAACTTACTTAAGTGGGCTATTACTTGTCTAGCATTAGGAAAACTTGAAAAGAACAGCTCCTGCACAGATACAAAACTGCAAACAAAACAGAACAGAACAGCCTTTACATTCACAACACTGTACCATTGCATATGGACAGCCTTGGTTCCCCTCTCCCTACCCACAGCATGTCCAGTCTTCGCTTTTATTCACCAGTATTCAAGTCATTCAAAGTAAAAACTTTGGTCCTAAGACTCAACAAAAGTGTTCAGCTGTAATGTGAGGTTCAGCAACCATTGTTATACCTCATTGACAGATCATGTCTCTGGCCTCTCCTATTTACTCCAGCTACTGGAGCTAGGGTCAGATTTTTAAATGCATTTAAGAGTTGAATTCCTCCTGAAATCTGTATCATTTAGGTACCAGAATGTATTTACAAATCTTAACTTCAGTTTTTCATCTCCCTCTGTAGAGATTCATTTCTGTGTCAATCCTTACCTCTCCAAAAGGAAGAGTTGTTCAACTAACACTTCTTAAACTAGAGGGATCATATTTTTAAAAAGAAATGTTTAGTGGCAAAGATTGGATTTGAATTCTTGCAGTCACTGAAGCCAAAAATAGTTTTGTCAATAATATGGATAGCTGAAAGGTCTTAAGGCTCTTAAAATCCCATCCCAGCCTTCAAACTTTTCCAGTTGAACAGATAATGCAAAATATTTGCTCTTTCAATTGATTTCTAACTACCCATTTCTTCATTATTCTTTTGTTTCCTTTCAGTATTAGTTGTCTTGTTTACGGCTCTCAAGAGACAGAGGAAGAAAGAACCTCTGATCATCTCAAAGGATGATGTGCGGGACAACATTGTGACCTACAATGATGAAGGAGGTGGGGAAGAAGACACACAGGCTTTTGACATTGGCACACTGAGAAATCCAGAAGCGAGGGAGGAAAGCAAGATGAGAAGAGATGTTATCCCAGAAACTATATTTCAGATAAGACGGACTGCACCTCTTTGGGAAAACATTGATGTCCAAGATTTTATTCATAGGAGGTTAAAGGAAAATGATTTAGACCCAGCTGCCCCTCCTTATGATTCACTAGCAACATATGCCTATGAAGGAAATGATTCCCTAGCAAATTCACTCAGCTCCCTGGAGTCACTTACCACAGAGGGCAACCAAGACTATGATTACCTCAGTGACTGGGGGCCTCGGTTTAAAAAACTAGCAGATATGTATGGTGGAGAGGACAGTGATCGAGACTGAGAAAGTAATCTGTGACCTGATCAGTGTTAGTGGAATTCATGTTTATGTTACTAGATAAAGTGGCCTACTCTAACTTACTTGGGAATAAAAAATTTACAAAAAATAGGTGTTGTCTTAGTAAGGGTTTGCTTAATCAATAAGTCAACGTCAATGAATAGGAATGATTTAGATTTTTAAAAATCTATAATTCACCCTCTGCCTAGAAACCTCTGATGAAAACTTTTCATTGAAAATGAAAAGACAATAAAAGGCTTTTTGTGCCTTTAATGATGAGATGGAAATGTAATTTTTTTTTTTTTTTAATTGCTTTGCATTACCTTTCCTACTAGCTGGCACAGTGTGCGCCTGCATTGTAACATAAACTCAAAAATATACTTTAAAAAAGATTAATATTGCTGCCATATTTATTGCATTAAAGAATGTCTGTGTGCTGATTCATTATGATATTTTTATATATGTATATTTATATTTTTGTATTTTTATTAAATAAATTAGTATTTATAAAACCACTACTTAATCATGTACTTTGTTAATCATAAGGAACAGTCCAGTCTTTCTGAACAAAGAAAACTGCGTATTGTGCAATACTTAATTTTTGAATGCATCTTCTTATATTGGATTAGTGGTTGAAATGTACTGTGCAAGAACAATATGGAGAGAGTGCTCTGTAATTGGAATGCAGTGTAGAAAAAGGAAAATTATTTTGAAAAAGTGGTTATAAATAAATGCATTCTGACTTGCAATGTGTATTACTATATGGTATAATGATATAGTCCACATACCTTCTAATATTAACAGGTGACCAGTGAGAAGATTTAACAGATAAATGCCTGGGGATTTAAGGAATCATGAAGGTTTATTCTGGTGGTTATGAAAACAAATTTATGATATCATCAATAATGAAAGGAAGGCTTTTTTCTTTCTAATCTTATTTGGGGATTTTGAGGTAATTAGGCAAATCAGACATATAACTAATAGCTTGTTTTTAAATTAAAGTGAGCCAAGCAATAAAAACAAAGTCCAACCTACATTTTTTAAAAAATGTTAGTGTTTTCTTCCTTCAAAGAAGTCCATACATTTACATATTTTCTAAAGTATTAATGACAATCTTCAAGTATATATTTGTGTTTAGAATCTATTTGCTGGATCAGCTTTTATGCAATGCACATTTTTTTTCATAACACAGGATAGAAGGAATTTACCTGGATAACATGTGATCTAACTGAGGCTTGCAAGGTTTACCCACATGTGTTTAAAAAAAGAAAAATAAAAAGTCTCAAATGTATGAAAAAAAAGTTAAAGACTTCAACAACATTTGATGTACACTATCCATAGCATTTCTATTTTTAATATCGACTTTAGGCAAAACCAGGTGCATATAGATGTCCAAAATAATTATATTTTAAGGTTTTCTCTAGATTACTTAGTTATTTTTCAGACCTTTTTGGAAATAAATTTAAGATATTCATTGGCAATGTAATGTGGACTACTGAGGCACTCATCTCGTACCAAAAAGGTAATAAAGAAGCTACACAGAAGGTCGCTTCGCCCAGATGTAGGAACACACTCCTGCCTACTAATTTTCCCTCTGTTATGCTGACTTTCAGGTTATTTCTTAAAAAATATGTCTTACTATTTATTTTATCCCTCTACCATATTGCTCTGCCAGTCCCGAGGACACATCTCAAGTTTTCTGACACTGAACTCCTTTTTTGGGGGGAGTGGGCTGTGTGTCAGGGGATTGGAGAGTCCAAACAAGCACCTGAACAGCTCACCATGAGCTGCGTGTCAGGTCTGCAGTACTGTGCTGCAAGGAAAAAATTTCAGTGACACAAAAAAAGTCAAAGTGACCTGCAGCCATGTGGCAGACATGTGCATGGATGTGAGGTAGTAACAAGACATCAATGTATAGATTGACAACATAAGAATGCATATTACTTTCTTGTGTGTTTTGGAGGTGACAGCAAAAGACTTACGTACTCATATGTATGTTCTCAACAATATTGCTATCAAAGTGAAAGTACACAGCAATGCATTAGCCTTTTACTGCAATTTTCATAACTTTAAGGCACTGCCCTAAGATAGGATTGGAGGAAAAAAATGGACAAATATCCCTGAGGAGAAATGACTGGGGGAGAAAAAAGGAAAAAAGAAAAAAAAATGCAACAAGAACATAGGAAAAAATTCCTTGACTTACAGAAATTGTACACCCAAACTTCATCTTCAATGACAAATACAGTGGATTGGACTAAGAGGAAAGCTTTTAGCAATCTTGTAAGCTGTCATCAGAAATCTGAATATTACACAGCAATTTAGAAGAGGAAAATGAAAATACATTTGTCCTCAAGCAAGGACAGATACAGACAAAGTATATGTCAGTGAAGTTCTAAGATGTTAAGAGTTGGTTCAGGACACATTAAAGGGTACCGGTTTGATTTCAGATAGGCTACTGCTTAAGACAGGATGGAGGAAACAGCGTGTGAGGAATTCTTCTTCCTTGAAGATACAAAAATGTAATTTAGAAATTATATTTTCCACGTATAAATGACCTCATTTGTGCATTGTTTTTATCCTTTTTTTTTTTTTTTTTTTCAGAAAAGAGTGACAGAAAGGGAAAAAAAACTTATTTTAGAAGTCACGTCACAGAGTGGTCTGGTAGAGACATGCCCACAGTATCATTATATTGTAGTATCACCGTGGTACTTTGGGAAGAGCAGAAACTCCAGAAGATCATAAAAAAAAGGCACACCCCTTCTCTTACTCTAGGTTTTCTCACCCAATGAGCCACTGTCACTAAAGCAAAGAGAGCAAGCTTTAGCCTTTGTTTTTGGCAAGAGAATGAGAATTTTCAATGCTTTCCCATTATTTCAGTAGTGAGTCCAAGAGCCCTGTATCACTTCAAGAAATATATGTTTAAAAGATGACCTATGCCATAGGTCACAGAAATAACTCACAGAAATTCACATAGTTGTTACAGCAAAACAAGTAATTTCTCAAAATTGCAAAAAATTTCAAGCATTCTTAAAATTACTAAAACTAGCCGGCAAGTTTATCACCTGACATGCCTAATTGGTAGTTATGTGGGCTTGTTCATTCAAATGGGCTGCAGAAACTATTTTTTTCTGTTATGATTGTTTTTTTAATAATGGATCTTCTTTTACTCTTGCATCTGAAACAACACAGTAAATAGCACATCACAGATGAGGAATTTGTGTTCACAGTGGAAACTACTGGGATATGTCCATTTTTCTCTGTACTATTTTTATCTGTTTACATCCATCAAGATAATTTTTGGGGGGGGAGGAGGGCTTTTGGATTAAATTTTATACAATAGAACCAATGAGTGACAACCATATATGATAGGATGAGCTGCTGCTTCTAGTGTCATAAACCAGACTGTTTCCCAGGGTATTTCCCATGGAGGAGTCCCTTTGCACAGCAACAGTCTTATCCCTCAAGGGTATCCCTGCCACCTTTGTCTATGGCAAGAGGCATGCATGTTTGCTGCAATTCAGCAGAGCAGCTGCACTGTCTCTGATTTTGCCCACCCAAAATGCAGAGGGTTATTCCTGCAAATCCCATGCTGTATCACCTTCCAGTGCTGAGGAGGTTCTGAGACAAACAGCGGCAGCTTCTGGCCTGTGGCTCACTGAGGCTGCTGGGTGGCCAGCTGGTCTGGTGGGTGCTGTGGCTAATCAAATCTCAGGTTTTCTATGCCTCTGAACTGGCAGAGGAACAGATGTAAGAACCAACAGGAACTTGCACAACATTGACAAATGTAGAAAACTATATTGCCAGGTTACAAAGGTGGCAGAAAAACTTTAGATCACCCTTTGATTAACTTTCATTTTCCAATAATATATTCAGACAGATAGAGTTATGTACCTCAATGTTTTGATCATTTAAACAATATTTTTGTGAAATAAATATTAATAAAGCTCATCATTCAATAAATAAACAGGAATGTTGAGGGAGAAGAAAAGGAGATTGGATAATAAACATATATGTGAACAACTAATTTTGAAGTCCAGTTACTGGTAAGTCATCTCCTTTTAACCATCTGTGAAACAATAGCTATATGATATCTCTAAGTCCTAAAGGAAGCATCCCACCTAGATCCCACTATCACATTTTATTTGGATTCCCAAAGATACAGGAAAGGAAAAGAAGGTCCTGAGAGGCCTCTTAGGGTTTGATGGCTGTTGTTGGTTTCACAGGTCCACATTTAGAGGAATTGGGTGAGGTCCAGCATGGATACTACTACCCTAGCAGTGGTTGAAGGAGCTCACTTACATAGAAAATGTCTTTGAGTTGTCCAATACAAACTGGTACTGATGACGTTATTAGCTGCTTCTGGCATTTTAACATTAGTGACATTGATGGATACAGCTGACAAAAGGTCCAACAAAAAAGACCAGGCTTCAGATGGACAGGCAAACAATACTGGTCCAATACTGGGCAGAAGTGCTAACTGATGCGGTGGAATGCACAATATTGGTTAAGCATCAGGAAAGGAAGAGATGGATGAGACGTAGGAACTCCTTCCAGTGATGCTTCTGCAGATGTTCCTCTGTGAGAGAACTGAGGCACAGAAGTGCTGGGCACTTCATATCTATGCACATAGAATCATAGAATCATAGAATCATAGAATCACCTCGGTTGGAAAAGACCTTTAAGATCATCGAGTCCAACCGTTAACCTAGCACTGCCATCCCACCACTAAACCATGTCCCTAAGCACCTCATCTATCCTTCTTTTAAAGACCTCCAGGGATGAGGACTCCACCACCTCCCTGGGCAGCCCATTCCAGAGCCTGACAACCCTTTCAGTGAAGAAGTTTTTCCTAATGTCTAGCCTAAACCTGCCCTGGCGCAGCTTCAAGCCATTCCCCCTCGTCCTATCATCTGTTACCAGGGAGAAGAGGCCGACCCCCACCACACTACAGCCTCCTTTCAGGCAGCTGTAGAGGGCGATAAGGTCTCCCCTCAGCCTCCTCTTCTCCAGACTAAACAACCCCAGTTCCCTCAGCCGCTCCTTGTATGACTTGTGTTCCAGACCCCTCACCAGCTTGGTTGCTCTCCTCTGGACCTGTTCCAGCAAGGCAACATCTTTCTTGTAGTGAGGGGCCCAAAACTGAACACAGTATTCGAGGTGCGGCCTCACCAGCACTGAGTACAGGGGCACGATCACTTCCCTACTCCTGCTGGCCACACTATTCCTGATACAAGCCAGGATGCCATTGGCCTTCTTGGCCACCTGGGCACACTGCTGGCTCATATTCAGCCAGCTGTCAATCAGTACCCCCAGGTCTTTTTCCACCATCTTCTGTGAAATCAACTGTGCTTAGCAAAGTTCCAGGTCCATTGGATTGCCTCAAACCTCAAACATGTCTCACTGGGAAGTTCAAGGCATTGAGACGTTAGAAGAGGCTCAAGAGGAAGGAGAAAGGTAATTTTTTATGTTGCTAATCCCACCAGGGATCTACTTTTCTGCCAGTCAGACCTGTTGTGGTTCACTCAGAAGGAGAAGAAGTAGCTGGAAACATTTGGGATGTACAAGACTAATTTGTGATCTCTTGCAGAAAAACTACTTGTGACTGCTAAGGGCCAAGATAAACTTACTAACTCCTGAGGAAACACTGCAGGAGATGAGTCTGATTTAGCCATCATTAAGAATAGGGTTTTAAATCAATTTTGAATGCGCTTTCCCCAGGATTAAAAGCAAATAAACTGAGAAAAAGGAATGAAAAAAAGTAAAACTTAGCATGGAAAAATTCCAAGTGAATGTTCCAAGGGAAAAAAAAAAGTAAATCCATTCCTTCTTAAAAAAGGGGGGGGGGGGGGGGAGAGGGGGGAACAATGATGAAGATCTTGTGTAACGTTTAACATATGATGAAGATCTTGTGTAACGTTTATATATTTTCTATTTCTTTTCACTTTAACTAAATTTTGTAACATCGTCATAGAGCTAGAAGCTTGTCCTGATAAAGAGTCTTACCAGTAAAAACTAATGATGGAGACAATTTCCCACAAAAGGTTGCATCTTTCAGTGAAATGCCGAAACAGACCCCTCATTATGCCAGGTTAAGCAACCTAACCGCAACCACCACCCTACATAAACAAGCCTAACATTTTTAGCCATTTCATAAAATGGCTGTTTTCAGAATGGAATAGTCACACACAAAAAATAACATATATAAAACTTTCCCTTAGTACTTTTCTTATGCATTGATGACAACAGGCATTAACACCTTCTGCTCTACCAAAGACATTTCAACTGCTAGTGGTCTAATTTACACTGAAAGTTGTATTTTAAAGTCACATTTACACTTCACTCCTCACTTGTGCTCAGCAGGCAGATGGGGTCATTGCGTATTGGAGTATTGTTACATTTTATGTATTACAATTGAATTTATAGAGGAACTTTAGCAGTTCCAGAAAGAAAAAAAAAAGAAAAAAAGCATGGGGAAATCAAATATTTTTTCCTCTGCTATGGGAAGATGAATGGGGGAGAGGTGAATTCTAGAAGCGTTTTTCAGGAACATAATGTGGATATTGCTTTGTATGCATATGATTGTCTGTCTATATGTATGGGTGAGTGTATATATATGCATATATAACGCCCCCCAACTTTATTATGCATAAGATGTGTCATGGTTTAACCTGGCTGGCAACTAAGCACCACACAGCCGCTCGCTCACTCCCCCCCCTCCCTCAGTGGGATGGGGGACAGAATGGGGAAGAAAATAAAAGGTTAGAGCCGAGGGCTGAGATAAAGACAGTTTAATAAGAGAGAATAATAATAATAGTAATAATGAGAATGATAACAGAATATACAGAATATACAAAGGAATGATGCACAATGCACTTGCTCACCACCCGCCGACCGATGCCCAGCCCGTCCCGAGCCGCGATCAGTACCCGAGCCGCGAGCAGTCCCCGAGCAGCGATCACTCTCCCCGCGACCGACTGACCGACTAACCTCCCCCGAGCATGACGTTATATGGTATGGAATAGCTCTTTGGACGGTTTGGGTTAGCTGTCCTAGCTGTGCTGTACTCCCAGCTTGTTATGCACCTGGCCGAGCAGGAGAAGCTCAAAAAGTCCTTGAGTAGTCTGAGCACTGCTTGGCAACAACTAAAAACATCAGCGTGTTATCAACATTCTTCTGGTACTAAATCCAAAACACAGCACTATGCTAGCTACTATGAAGAAAATTAAATCCATCCCAGCCAAAACCAGGACAGATGAACCAACAGAAACCCTTAGGTACCACTTTATTCAAACAGAGACACCCACCTAAAAGGAAAGAAAGCATGGCAGAGCATAAGACACTTTCAACTATGTACAAACCAAATTACATAAGCCAATCTGATTTTACAGACTGCTTGATGTTGTTCTAGCATCCTGCTGTTAGAAGGTATATTTTACACTTTGGTTCAGTTTCAGTTCCTGAATCATAATTCAAGCTAGGAGGCCTGAACTTGAAAATCACTTCCAAATTTGGAATTTTGCATCTTCCTTAAAATCTCATATAAAGGAAACTGCAGAAAGAGGGTTGTATTCCAAAGAAATCATGTTGACGTTATTTCTGCAGGGGAAGTGAGTGCCTCTGTGTGGAATAAGCACACTGGTTGTCACAGGGTACCATGTAACAGAGGAAATCCAGGAACATTTACTTCTTTCCTTTTACCTCCTGACCCCCACCATACCCATTCAAAGCAAAGCATTCTGCAACACCCTTCATCCACTCTAGCAAAATTTATTAGAATACTTTTTAGCAAATTTCAGATCACCTGTAAAAGCTGAAGAAGTGACTGTGTCTTGTCACAACTTCAATTTTTTTTCATCTTGCAGGTGTGCACTATTTTAGGTAGAAATGCATTTTCATAGCAGTCCTATGACTTAAAATACGAGCATATTCCTGATTTTGTTCATTTTACCATTGAATTTGACATAACTCCTGTCATAACATATATTAATATACCTTCATCAAGCCTGGAATGAACTCTATAATTTTAAAAAGCATTTGCTTTTAGAGCCAGTGTGCCAAGCATTTCTCTCATCGCTTCTCACAGGGGAATGACAGGCTGTACGAAGTAAGCCTGCACAGAGTTTTATTTCTGGTCGGAGTTAAATGAAAATAACATTCACTGCTATAGTTCTGTCCTTCAATTTACCTTTTGAGTTACTGGTAGACATTTAGACCACATTAGAAACAGTTTATGATCTGTTAGATTAGTGCAAGAATATCTTCGGAGCAGCACAGGATCCCTATTTTTAAAATACAGTCTGGGATCCTTAGAGTCTTCCTTTCCTTCCAGCAGCAGGAGGCAGAATGACCCTCCCAGACACTGTATCACATAAGTACATATCTGGCACTTATTACTAGAAGAGGCGAAACCTAGAGTTTCACAAAAATGGTAAGAAGGAAATTAGGGCTGGGATTTTTGTTACTTGAGAACGGCTCTGGCAGCTGTCAGGAAGCAGGCTGCTAGTTGCTAGGAGCAACGATAATAATACTTAGTTCTTATATAATGCTTTTCATCCCTAGTTTTTAAAGCTTTTTACAAAGAAGGTCAGTATCATTATCACCATTTTACAGGTAGGAAAAGCTGTTATTTGTGCACCAGTTTGCCCAAGGACACCCAGCAGGACAATAGTGGAGACAGGAGCAGAAGCCTGCTCTTCACAGGCCGTGCTGCCTTGAGGACAGATAACCGTTCAGGAGGTATTAATTTATTTACCTTCACTGCTTAAGCTGATCAGAAGTTTTGCTTTTAATTAGCTTTTACTGCCCCACAAATTTCAGATATCTTAAAGGAACATGCCCTTCCATGGGACACGATGAGCGAAAGATCCTTTCCAAATTAAGGTTGTGCTTTGGACAAGTATGTGCTTCTGAGACAAGTCCAAGGTAGTTGCAAGAGGAGAGGTTGAGGTGCTTTCCCAGGCTTGCTTCCTGGAGGGAAGAGAACAAAAGAGGCTTTCAATTCCAGGTACAAAGTGAAAAGGAGAGACAAAGAAATGTGGAGTGAGCCCTAAAAACTGCAGGAATATGCCCAGATTTGGAACAGAAGTAGCTTTAACCTAAAAATTAATCTTTCATTTAAAGCGGATGACAGGGGGACAGAAGGGGCAGACAGTAGTACCCAACACCAGCTGGTCTCCACTCCTTCAGAATTAATCATTTTTTATTTCTAAGGACTCCTTCCATGTCTTTCCATTTGATTTATTGATGAGACACTATCTCTTGATTGCTGAAAAAAATTGCTCTTTCCCCAGCAGTTCCAGATTGGTAATTTAATGACAAATCTTTAGGAAGAAGCCTGACCAGCACTCAGCGGAGATGCAGAGAGAAAACAAGACATGAAGAGGCTCTTCAGTCCCATCCCCTGTGTAAGTGAAGGGCTTTGTTTCAACTAATGCTCAAATTAGGATACAGAATGGACACCAGGCATCACGGCACCATCCAACAGGATCCAGAGTGAAGAGCCAAAGGGAGTAAACAGCTTCCCCACCTGCTAACACATAATGCTGCCATCTGCAATTTACTGACCAAGGGGGAAGTTTGATCTTTTCCAAAGCAATGCCAGCGTGCTTTCCTCTGTGCCATGGCTGAGTGCCTTCAGCCGTCCTGTGCAGTAGTGCCAGAATAATTGTTGTCACTGATGTTCAGCCAACCCTGCTCTGTGTTAGAGCCAGCTTTTGCACAGCACTACCAGTAAGGGCCAGATTTCACCCACTGCATTTTTCTTCCAAAGTGAGTGACGTGCTGCTGGACTTTGCAACATCAATCTCATTGCAAAGTTCTATGAAAAATCACACACTAATTTTTTAGAGGAAACAAAACCCTCATGTAATGGTCTTTCTCTTGAATTTATCAAAAGCCTTTAAAAATTAAATTAAAATGAGTTTTGCATTACATCATTAATACAAACACATGCCCGCACAAACAATGTAATCTGATGTAATTTACACTTGTATTTGAGTGATATAAAGGAAATCTTTTTAGATGTTTTAAACCAGGTAGTTGCACGTAAATTAAAAGCTTGATCCTAAAAATCCCATAAAGTAGGTTTAAATACATTTTAAAGGGTTAGATAGTATTGTATATTGTCTATTTAAAATTTGCAGGAAAAAAATCTTTATGTAGATTTTTAAAAAATCTTACAAAAATATGAATCAATGCTCTTACATATCGAAAAGAAAGAAAGGTGATACATCTCTACCTAGCAAATAAGGACTTTCCTATATAAAAATAATGTATATACTTGTAATACAAGGAACATCTGAGGAGAGAGGTAGTATCTTTTAACCAGCTCTATTAGCTTCTTTAATAAAATCAGACAAGTTTTTAAACTTATTAATCCCTTCTCATCAGGACTGGCAAAGACTAGATGAGTCTCCAATGCCACTCTGCAATACAAGCTTTTTAAGTCCAAATGCCAAATTAGTTCTTATATTGTTTATTTACAAAAGTTCTCACTTATAAATTGCAACTTTTGAGTATTTTGGTGAGGCAACATTTGCAAGGCAGATGTGCTGACATACCGTATAGCTACATTTAGGGGCATTTCCCAATCAATACTTTTTTCAATTCACTTTTGTTATATGTGCATAAATATAGTAAATCAATTTATGAGAAAACATTCTTTTAATCTCACTTTTTAGCCAGTAGGGCAACACACTGCCTGAATTTTGTAAGATAGGACTGTCACCATAACCCAGAGAGCCAGAGGAGCAGAATTTCAAAGCAGCTAGTTCAAAATTATTAGATAAATTATTAGATAAACCATTTTGCAACAAAGTAATACACAATTCATATGAATAATACATACATATTTTAAATAAATTTTACTATGTAATTAAATAACAATTTATCCCATGGCTCTTGTTATACATGCAATTCTTTAAAGTATTGCACACAACTTCTGTGAATCCAGTGAGTCACAGCAGCCAGATGTTGGATTATAAGAAAATTCCTGCCATGTCATGGTTATCCTGCCAAAGATAGGAACTCTGAACTGTCAGGTTGCAGTTCTGGATGGCAAAACCCAAGAGCAAATCCATTACATTTGACTCTGACCCTTCATTGTTTCAAAGTCAGTTACATTTCTGATTCAGTAAAGGTCTCCTCTAAATCCAGGTCTTGCTTCCCAGCAATGCTCAGATGTGGAGTACTGTTACAGGCAACTCTCTCAAGTTGCAACATCATCATGGAATCAGGCCTGAATGATTTTGTGGACCCCTGCAGTTCCATTTAGTGATGGTATTGTTCTAAATATCCTGGTGAACCAGAACACTGCAGACATGGGTGAATACACCTATGAAAATTAAAGTCCATTGATAGAGGTTCAGTGGTTTCCAGCTTTGAGAAGAACATGGTAAAGTGATTATCACACTATACTTAGCAGCTCCAGATTTCATTTTCTATTCCCTCCAGAGGAAATTAATTTGGATCTGGATGGAGTATTTAGCCATCTGTCCCATAGCTTCATATCCTTTCCTTATGGAATGTGATGTAAGTGAATGATGTCATAAGGAACATGTACAAATTTTCTTTAATAGAGAGTATATACTGCCTAAAACTACAAATCTAGGCAATGTAAATCAACAAACCTATACAGTGCCTATCAGCAGCTCTGAACACTACTGTCATGTTCTACCAGGTTCAAGAACAAATTATTTTTTCCCCAAGTTTCTTTTTCTCCATTGTCCTCTCCCCATCTTTTGCAATTAACCCCAGGACTTTCATCTGCATTATATAGGAATATATTCACTGTTGTATGATACCTTGTGCATCCACAGACATCAGTATACTGCTGCCTTCTATTAATTTTCTCACTGAGTAAAACTGCAAAACCAACTGTGGATGTGGTTCTGCTCTCCAGAATGTTGTAGCTGATGATTTGCTACTGATCTTTTATTCACACAAGCAGCTAAACCTGCAGAATGTAAATAGAACAGACTGAGGAAACTAATGTTCTCCCCCTCTTCCTCCTGACATACACCGAGATTCCTTCAGCATTTTATCTTTTTCAGGTGGTTTAGATATCGGGGCACTATTTTGCCTAAAAGATGTGTTGTAGGACAATAATTGGATTAATTTAAATGTTTCCATTTCATTCTCATTTCAGGAATGTAAAAGACCTATTTTATTTCTTTTTTTCTGTTTCTTTTGGTTTTTTTGAATCATAGAATCATCACAGAATCATAGAATGTTTGGGGTTGGAAGGGACCCCTAGAGGTCATCTAGTCAAACCCCCCTGCAGTGAGCAGGGACACTGCTAACTAGATCAGGTTGCTCAGAGCTCCATCCAACCTGGCCTTGAAAGTTTCCAGGGGTGGGGCCTCCACCACCTCTCTGGGCAACCCGTTCCAGTGTTTCACCACCCTTGTTGTAAAGAATTTCCTCCTTATATCCAGTCCAAACCTACCCTGCTTCAGTTTAAAACCATTACCCCTTGTCCTGTCACAGCTGGCCCTACTAAAAAGATTGTCCCCATCTTTCCTATAGGCCTCCTTTAAGGGGGGGCCTGAAAAACCACAATAACGTCTCCCCACAGCCTTCTCTTCTCCAGGCTGAACAAGCCCAACTCTCTTAGCCTGTCCTCATAGGAGAGGTGCTCCAGCCCTTGGATCATTTTTGTAGCCTTCCTCTGGACCTGCTCCAACAGTTCCATGTCCTTCTTGTGCTGAGGGCTCCAGAGCTGGACGCAGTCCTCCAGGTGAGGTCTCACCAGAGCAGAGTAGAGGGGCAGAATCACCTCCCTCGACCTGCTGGTCATGCTTCTCCTGATGCAGCCCAGGGTACGGTTGGCCTTCTGGGCCGCCAGCGCACATTGCCGGCTCATGTCCAGCTTTTCATCCACCAGTACCCCGAAGTCCCTCTTGGCAGGGCTGCTCTTGATCCTTACTTCCCCTAGACTGTATTGATACTAGGGGTTCAGGTTCCTCAGGTGGTCACGAACCTGATCTTCTCTTACAGTGGGAGGGGTTTTACCCTCCTGGTCCCCCTCATGCCATCCATCAACTCAGGAGGGGTGAGAAGAGAGGTTGCAAGTGAAGACTGAGGCAAAAAAGTTGTTGAGTACCTCAGCCTTCTCCTCATCTGCTGTTAACAGCTTGCCAGTCTCGCTCATCAGTGGGGGTATGCTTTCTTTAATAATCCTTTTCCGGCTGATGTAGAAACCCTTCTTATTATTCTTTGCATCCCTAGCCAAGTTTAGCTCCAGCTGCGCCTTGGCCTTCCTGACCCCATTCCAACACAACCTGGCAGCATCCCTATATTCTTCCCAGGATGCCTGTCCCTGCTTCCACTGCCTGTGCAGCTCCCCCTTCCTCCTTAGCTTGACCAGCATCTCTCATCTCAGCCATGCTGGTCTCTTCCCTTCTTTGCCCGATTTCTTACACCTAGGGATCAAGAGCTCTTGTGCTCTGTGGATCACTTCCTTAAAGAGCTGCCAGCTCTGTTCTGTTCCCCTGTCCCTGAGGACCGTTTCCCAGGGAGTAAAGGACATGCGTTCTTTCCTCTGTGTAACAGCAACACCAGTAAGTTCTCACTAGTGGCCTCTATAAATGAAAGCAGAGAACTTAATTCAGTATTCATCCTGCCCTGTTCTGGACTACCATTTTAATAGCCACTAATAGACCTAGCTTCCGTGAAGGTCTTAAAATTTTTTTTGATTCCATTTATGCTTTGAATAGCTTCTAATTAATTATCATCTGAGCTTGCACTTGCTTTAAGCCTGCTACCTGTTTTCTTTTTTTAAAGGATTTTGAAAATTAATTTGGGAAAAAAAACCAACAACCTGGAGGTTAAATGGCAGTGGCAACTTACTGAAGTTTAGAAGGATATAATTTCATTTGCAGATGATTAATGTAATGTTGTTTCAGTTTTCTGAAAACCTAAGTATGCTCATTAGAGGCTATAAAGTATCCTTGTGGCAACTAATTGCTTAAGAATGAAAAATTAATAGAAAATAGATTTCTTTTACTTTCTTATGGTAAATGGACATTAGGAGAAAGAGCAGGACAAAAGAAGGATATTTGTCCACAAGTTCTTTGTTAACTACTGTGGATCACAGGTTTCAGATTACAGTTTGGGAAACATTAAAATAGATAATGAAGAAACACAGATATCAGAATGATAACATGAATAAGGATAGATGTGTGGGAAGATGAAATATAATGGAAATTTGGGAGCAAAAATTAAAATAAAACATTTTGATCACATTTTAAAGACTACCAAGGATCACAGAACGCAGCCAGCCTGATCAAGGGACAGACTGTCAGAGATGTGGTCAGTGACCAAGAACAGAAACTGGCTAACCAGAAGTCTGGTTATGTGTCTGCATCATGCTATTGCTTTAGTAGTGGGGAGAATCAGAAAACTAGAAAAGATTAAAATTGTAAATTGGTTTTCTTGATCGTTGATTGGCAGTGATTTTTTAAACCTCTTTTAACCACCAATCCTATAAATACTTTATAATTTGTATTAAAAAGATGAGTAATTCCCACACCTGACTTATTTTTTAAATTAACAACTTATTTTTAAAAAATTTGTGTAGTATCTTCAAAAAAATTTGAAGATACAGTTTCTCCTTCTAAGATGTGAACTTACATGTATATTGTGATTGCTAACAGACAATACAGTCTTAGCCTAGTAAATAGCTCAGCAAAAATAAAAATTCCAAATTTATTAACTGCCAGTGCCTTCAAGATCCTATTTGCTCGGTCTTCTAGTAGAAATATTGTTTTCATTCATAGTTGTGCCTCAAACGCAGCATGGAAGCAGGAAGTCAAGCTGTGTCCCTTTTCTGCTCATGCATCACCCACAGTTCTGCAATTAGAACTTACACAGTGAAAATGGAAACAGGAGGAACAAGAAGACTTTGTGGTATAAAAAAAATAGTCAAAAGGTAAAGCTTCTTCTGATATTGCATAAGTTAAATAATCCAGCCATTGGCCTGTTTGTGAACTACAGATTTTTTTAAAAAAATAAAATAAATAAAAATAAGAAATGTCCTTTAAAACCAAGCACCTTTCCACAGTAGGATTGCACCATTCAAATTTGAGAAGATCAATGGAAAAAAAGTCTAAATACCAGATGTGACCTACAAGACATTTCTCTTCAAAAACATAGAGTATTCCATTTAAAATTAGGAATAGTTATGTATAGAATTACTATGAGGAAATTCAATATCCAAGCACTGATATTTGTTAAACTGGAGAATTATTTCCCCAGGAAAAATGTAGAAGCTCACTTGTTATGATTTAAATTAACCAAGAGAAGAACAAACAGTAATATAGTAGAGAACTATCCTGCTAAGGCATAAGGGATGAAAACAAAATGAAGGGGTAATTACTAAGACAATATTACTCTTTTACAGCAGTAGCATCTGCAATGTTAAATAATTGTACATAGATTCTTTTTTTTATTACATAATAATGAGATGCAGAACCTGGTCCTGCAGAGCTTCTCCACTGGCAAACCTTTATATACCTGCAAAATACAACTATCAAATTGTCTTTATAGAGCAAAATTCTATTTTTTTGGAAGCAGGATCTTATTTCCTAGTACCGCTACATAAGCATAAGGCCTCTGGGGCATGGTAATGCCAAATTTACAATCCTGCTGTGCTTTTTATGTGCATGTTTTCAAAAAGAAATGTTTATGCTAATACAGCAAAATGCTTCAATCAGCCCAGTATGTGTCATTTATATGTTCTCTTGCATTCCTAAGGAATATAAAAAAAAAAAAATATGGTGTTTCATTGGCCTTAACTTCAGCATTATATAGAAGAAACCACAATAAAACATTAAATATTTTTATTATATTTGAAAATTATTAAACATGACATTCAATGTATCAACTGTTAACAGCATACAATTCTCGTGCTGTTTCTCAGGATGTAATCAAAGAAAAACAAATCACCAATATGTGAGATATGGAAATTTAAATCTCAGTAGCATATACACATTTTGTATGCTACATTCATATATAAATATTATCATTCCCATGTGGACATTTTCTTTATACTTTCCCACTTTTTGTATAATACGGTGCTGAAGTATATTTGATATGCTGCTATTCTCATCCTGGGATATACACAGAATAAAAGAATGTGAAAAAAAAACCAACAAAACCCCAAAGAACAAGAGTACTTCATTGTTTTCTGTAGGAAAATGCTAGCAGGTGTAGGGTTCTCTGACTGGCTTCTGCTGTTTCTGTCCCACTTCCTCTGCTACCCTGAAAGCTAGCAAAAAAACCACCCAGAGGCAAAACTGCTAACCCTCAGAACAAGGGACGATCTTCTGCATGCAGAGAAAGAGAGCCAAGGCCTTCTAGGTGCCCTGAATCATAGTCTGTGCCACTGGGAGAGGATGAAAAGAAAGCAGAACCTAAAAGGCACACTCAAGAACATGGATTAGTTCTTCACTATGGAGCTTCCCACGTTGAAAGCTGGGGGAAAAGATGTGCAAGGCCAGTACATAGCCACAAAAAGTCTGTGAAGCTGATTTCATTCACAATTTTGTTGCTGTTGTGTTATATTGGCACCTGAATATTTGAGGCCAAATACTTGACTTTGAAGCCTATTTAATGGGTTTTTTTAAAATGCTTTCTAGCTTCAAATAAGAAACTTGTTGTTTGAGCACATAGAATGCATTAATTTTCACTAAAATTTGTTCTACCTAGAAAAAGGTTCAATGTAACCAACATGCTGAACATATCAAATTAAGCTAAATTATTAAAATGAAACTTTACCTATTACATATACGTTTATAATTATTACCAATAGGTATCTGCCATAGGACATCACTGAGTAACAGTATGCTTTCTACAGAGCCTTATGTTTAAAAAACAAAGTGCACTGCATGCTTGCAAACTTGCCATTGTCAAATACATCAATGAAACTGCCATGCAGAAAACCACAAACAAGGCCTCAAACACCAACTTCAAGCTACATTGAATGCATTTAGGTTATTTCAATAAGTTGCTGTGTTTTAACCTAGTCTCAATTCAAGATTGTTACTTTCCCTGCCCTTCTGCATTATTTCTGTTTGGGTTTTTTTTTTTTTTTTGACACATACTTCCTATCAGAATCCATACTGGAATCTGTGATGCTGCATCCTAATATATCTTTCCAGTTGAACAAATATTTAGATAAGTAGGCAACCTCAGCAATACACTGCAGAACCCTCAGAGACATTTGGCAGGATATGACTTTCCACTCTGCCTGCTCCCCCAGCTTGGTGGAGAAGGATGTAGTTGCACTTGGTACAGCTGTTCTTCCCACCTGGAGCAGCTTGTGTGGCAATGAGGATACAAGCTGAAAAGATGGCTAGATAACGCCATGTAATTTAGGCAAACAATATAAATGGCCAATTTACAGTGTGGTTACATCGTGATCAGAAGTTACACCTCTCAAACACACAAAGAGTCCTTTGGCAGTCATAGTCTTTATGTCTTTCCTAGACATATCCTATTCCTTGAAAAAGGATATTGTTTTGTATTTATTATAAGCTTTATATCCCACTTCTCTTTTCCACAGACTGCTTCAGGTCATCAGCACAGATTCTATTAGCTTCAGTCTGGTAGCTGGACTTAATGGTTAGAGAGGGAACCTTAGACCAGAAGTGTATTAACTGAATGTAATCATAGAATCATACAAATCATAGAATCACCTCGGTTGGAAAAGACCTTTAAGATCATCGAGTCCCTGCCATCCCACCACTAAACCATGTCCCTGAGCACCTCATCTATCCTTCTTTTAAAGACCTCCAGGGATGAGGACTCCACCACCTCCCTGGGCAGCCCATTCCAGAGCCTGACAACCCTCTCGGTGAAGAAGATTTTCCTAATGTCTAGCCTAAACCTGCCCTGGCGCAGCTTCAAGCCATTCCCCTTCGTCCTATCATCTGTTACCAGGGAGAAGAGGCTGACCCCCACCTCACTACAGCCTCCTTTCAGGTAGTTGTAGAGGGCGATAAGGTCTCCCCTCAGCCTCCTGTTCTCCAGACTAAATAACCCCAGTTTCCTCAGCCGCTCCTCGTATGACTTGTGTTCCAAACCCCTCACCAGCTTGGTTGCTCTCCTCTGGACCTGTTCCAGCAACGCAACATCTTTCCTTGTAGTGAGGGGCCCAAAACTGAACACAGTATTCGAGGTGTGGCCTCACCAGCACCGAGTACAGGGGCACGATCACTTCCCTACTCCTGCTGGCCACACTATTCCTGATACAGGCCAGGATGCCATTGGCCTTCTTGGCCACCTGGGCACACTGCTGGCTCATATTCAGCCAGCTGTCAACCAGTACCCCCAGGTCTTTTTCCACCAGGCAGCTTTCCAGCCACTCTTCCCCAAGCCTGTAGCGCTGCATGGGGTTGTTGTGACCAAAGTGCAGGACCCAGCACTTGGCCTTGTTGAACCTCATACAATTGGCCTCAGCCCATCGATCCAGCCTGTCCAGGTCCCTTTGCAGAGCCCTCCTCCCCTCCAGCAGATCAACACTCCCACACAGTTTGGTGTCATCTGCAAACTTACTGAGGGCACACTCAATCCCCTTGTCCAGGTTGTTGATAAAGGTATTAAACAAGACCGGCCCTAAAACTGAGCCCTGGGGGACACCGCTTGTGACCAGCCGCCAACTGTATTTAGCTCCACTCACCACGACTCTCTGGGCTCGGCCACCCAGCCAGTTTTTAACCCAGCGAAGAGTACACCCATCTAGGCCATGAACTGCCAGCTTCTCCAGGAGAATGCTATGGGAGACTGTGTCGAAGGCTTTGCTGAAGTCCAGGTAGACAACATCCACAGCCTTTCCCTCATCTACCAGGCGGGTCACCTGGTCATAGAAGGAAATCAGGTTGGTTAGGCAAGACTTGCCTTTTGTGAACCCATGCTGACTGGGCCTGATCCCCTGATTGTCCTCCATGTGCCTGGTGATCACACTCAAGATGAACCTCTCCATAATCTTCCCCAGTACCGAGGTCAGGCTGACTGGTCGTAGTTCCCCGGATCCTCCTTCCGGCCCTTCTTGAAGAGAGGCATCACATTTGCCAACTTCCAGTCATCTGGGACCTCCCCTGTTCTCCAGGACTGCTGATAAATGATAGAGAGTGGCTAGGCAAGCTCCTCTGCCAGCTCCTTCAGCACTCTTGGGTGGATCCCATCCGGCCCCATAGACTTGTGGATGTCCAGGTGGCATAGCAGGTCAAAGACTGCTTCCTCCTGGATTATGGGGGGTTCATTCCACTCTCTGTCCCCATCTTCCAGCTCAGGAGGCTGGGTACCCTGGGGATAACTCGTCGGGCCATTAAAGACTGAGGCAAAGAAGGCGTTGAGTATCTCAGCCTTTCCCTCATCCTTAGAGGCAATGTTCCCCCTTGCATCCACTAGTGGATGGAGGTTCTCCCTGGCTCTCTTTTTGCTGTTAACATATTTATAAAACTCTTCTTATTATCCCTTACAACAGTGTCCAGGTTAAATTCCAGCTGGGCTTTTGCCTTTCTAATCTCCTCTCTGCATGACCTGACAAGATCCCTGTACTCTTCTTGGGTTGCCTGCCCCTTCTTCCAGAGCTGGTAAGCTCTCCTTTTTTCCCTTAGTCGCACTAGTAGTCCTCTGTCCAGCCAGGCCAGTCATCTTCCCCGCCGATTTGTCTTATGGCACATGGGGACAGCCTGGTCCTGTGCCTTTAAGATTTCTTCCTTGAAAAACACCCAGCCTTCCCGGACCCCTTTTCCCTTCCGGACTATCTCCCAAGGGACTCTCCCAACCAGCGTTCTGAGCAGGTCAAAGTCTGCCCTCTAGAAATCCATGGTGGCGGTCTTGCTGACCCCCTGCCTTACCTCAGCAAAGATCGAAAACTCTACCATTTCATGATCACTAAGGCCTAGATGATTTCCAGCCACCACCTCTCCCACCAGTCCTTCTCTGTTAGTGAACAGGAGGTCAAGCAGGGCACTTCCCCTGGTAGGCTCACTTACCAGCTGTGTCAGGAAGTTATCTTCCACACAGTTCATGAGCGAGGATCCTATTTCCCTTCTGAGAGAGCTGGGCACCATCTGTTGTCGACATGGTCAAAGAAGCCCAAGCCCTTCCGATGGCACCAACCTTTGAGCCACACGTTAACCGCTCTAGCTTTCCTATTCCTTTCCGTGTTCCCTCCTGACACTAATGGGATCGAGGAGAGCACTACCTGCGCTCCTGATCCTTCAACCATTTTCCCTAGTGCCCTGAAGTCCCTTTTGATCAATTTGGGGCTTCTCTCTGGCAATTCATCGCTGCCTGCCTGTATAATCAAGAGCGGATAGTAGTCAGAGGGCCGTACCAGACCAGGGAGTCTCTTGGCAATGTCCCTGATCCGGGCCCCAGGGAGGCAGCAGACAAATGAACCTTCTCACCGTGCTAATGCAACATATTTTTTAAGGTGCCTTTAAAAAATGTTTAAAAACAAGTATTGACTCAAATTACATCTTGAAGTGGCAAATTGTCTGAAATCTCCATTGTCAATTTGACCTTACCTATGGCCGACAGGATATGAACTATCCAAGCAAAACTGCTATGGAGCCAAAGGCATTTCACCACTGGAAATGAACACAGAATTTTTTTCAGAGTGCTAATTCAATCCTGTACCCTACCTCTGGCATCCTCAAGCTAGTTCAAGGTAATATTTTAAGGCTAAATAACTAGAGGAAGCCTGGCATGAGTGGGATATACAAACTCTTTGTAGTTATGGTCTACAAAACACCAAAATTTTCCAGTATACAAACAGGAGAGAGTTTATTTTGACTACCAAATATAAAATGGTTATCACAACTAACCATACACTAATTACTTAGATGCAGAGAACTGAACTGTTCACAATAATCTATATATGATAAATTACTTTGCAGAAATGTATTTAAAAATAAATTGCAGGCTATTCTGCATTCATCTGAATGATAAGTTTTAGCATTTTTCCTTGAGTGGACTTTTTTTTCCCCCAAGGCCAATAAGAATATGTCAGAAAACACGTTGTATTTACATTAACACTGGTGATCTGAAATGAGTGCCTTTTTACCCCTCATTTCAAAAATCAATTGTGTTCATATTTCCAACGAAAGATAGTACTTTGCAATTTTCAGTAATCAAACTTTCTATTTCATATCTCTGTATTAGAAAATGCTTGTTATTGTCATTAGAATTCCATCTAATTAATCAGTTGTGCACATAGAATAGCTAATAATTTAGAAACAATGTCAAAGTATATTGAAATGCAAATGTACATATGTCAAATGTATGCATGTTCTGAATCTTTACTAAACCATAGTTCAGATTGTGTTAAAATTAATTGGGTTACATAACTTGTAGACTGTTCTGAAATAAAAAAATATGAAGTCCTTAAGTGAAGGCTGATACAAGATTCTGTTTTCCTGTGAAATCTTTCTGCAGTCATCTCCAGAAAAGAGCAATGTCCATCCTTCTACATATGTATCATGTGGACAAAATCCCCCAAATCTCTATTCAATATAGGTTTATACTAACTTTACTATTAGATAAAATTAAATTTTATTCTTTACTGAAAAGGATAACATCTCCCTGCATACCAGGAAAAGACTGTGAATGTAAGGATGCGCTAATGTTTTTAGTCCTTATTGGTTCAGCAATAGTTCCTCCAGTCTCCCTGGTGATTTTGTACCACTGCTAGGATTTGTTCATTCAACAACTAAAATGACTAACCCTATGCTATCATAAATGTTACTGCTAGAGAGTTTATTCTAAAGAGCAATATGACCAATAATTAGATCCTATCATAGCCAATCAATGCACTTAGACAAAAACAGAAAGCCCAGTGTCTTGGTTTGCAACCATCATTTAAGTATGGTTATGCTAAAACCATTGTTTTTCTTTCAATTTGTTAAAAAAATAAGTAACTGCCCTTACAAAGCTATTTTATGTTATCTGCATATTCTTTCACAAAGATACCAAACTTTTTCTGAAATCAGGTCTTAGTAATAATTCTAGTGCTGGCAATTAAATTTGTAGCCTGGTATTCCTCTCCCTAAACCACATAACAAACCATTTAGAATCTATTATTGTAAAACAATATTGGGAACTTACTGAATGTAGACAGAAGACAGAGGAAGACTGTACAGCTGGACACAGAAAATGGAAGATCATGAGTCTAACCTTGTTATGTTATAAGCAGGTTTATCAACACAAAGAAGTAGCCCAAATTTGAAAGACAAAAATGGGTTAGATTGGTAGGATAACTAGGATTGCTATGGAGATAGTTCAGGAAGATGGGATTATCAATAATGTCAAGTACTGAAATGAGGCTGAGGACTCTTCATTAGCAGAGAATAAGAGAACACTAACTACTTCAGGGAGAGTGGTTTCTATGGAAGCCATAGCAGAACCCGTACTTAATTTGGACAAACAAATTGCTTCAGTGTAAGAAAATGCTTCTAAGAGATGTGATAAGCAACAACAGATTTCATACCTCTGTAAAAAAAAAAAAAAAAATCATCAAAATAAAGAGTTCAACATTAAAGAGATTCATGGTACTATAACACACTAAGTGCCCAGAGCACCATGATGCAAAAAGTGAGAGAGGATAACAGAGAGCTTATTTCCATGGCGTGTCACTTTTTTCTTGACTTTTCTTGTCTTGTCCAGAATCAAGAGTATATGCAAGATATTAAGCTAATAAATAAACTAAAAAAAAAAAAAAAAAAAAGAAAGTAAGAGAAAAAGAGGTAAGAAGGCTAAGTAGGATGTGGAGTAAAAGGATGTATCTCTTTGTACCTTTCTGGAAGATGTAACTATGGAGGAAAGGTGGGAAAAAAATCAGTCACAGGAAGACAAGCTATTTAATTTCTTTGCCTTTTTCAAAGACTTGTAAACTAGACTTTGTAGGTAACAGGCTTTACCTGTGGGAGATTCTGATAAAAAAAACTCCCATCACTCTCTGAAGCCAGTCATTTCACAGCAGTATCAAAAACTGAAAGTCACAAAAGCCATACACATTAAATGTTTATTACCCATTTGTGAAGCACAATACAGAACATAAGGAAAATAATTTCCACCTGACTGAATAATTATAGTGAAGTTACACAATTTTTATATACAGTTTAATATTTACTTTTTAAAAGGCTGGGATCATTTAGAATAGATATTTCAAAAAATGCCTTAGGTTTCATGCTCAAGCAAGTTCTTTTGTGCATTAAGCAAAGTAGCATATAGGAAATTCTTGTTTATTGGTAAAGCACCATGGGAATATTCTCAGGTATTGTGAAATCTGAAATTACTTTTTACAGTTGAAGGGCACAGTCTGTATTTACTGAGATCAATCACAATAAATAGTTTTGTTTCATTATCATTATTATTGGCTGGAAGAAAAAAAAACTAAAAAGATGAAAGAAAATCTGCTGCACTTCTGAAACCACAGATAAAAGACTTACTGTGTTGTTGCTTCCTCTGTTAAGTAAGACATTAAAAAGGACTAACATAAATATACACTACAAAACAGGATCTAATTTTCTGGGCTACTTAGTTAATTGGCAGCAACTTTACAGATATTTTGATCAAACTATGACCAGTATTTCTGACAGCTGTATAACTAGATAAAGACATTAATGTTCACTTTATTTTTAGGTGTTTTTATAAAGGAAAAAAAAAATGCAAATAGCAGCACGTTTTGTTTGAATTTTCATATTTGTGTTAAGATGTATTCCACCATCACACTGAACAGAGTCAGTAGGTTCCGTTTTCACACAACTTAAAATCTAAAGATTTTTAGAAACATATCAATATCTATTTTGTCATAATCAATATACAGTTTTGATTGTCCCTGTAAATATTAAGTCCTCTCAGGTTTTGTATAAAACCATTAATGTGGCAGAAAATTGTTGCTGACATTTAACTAAATTAATGATTTTGCTAAACAGCAGTCACCAATAACATGTTTCTGAGAAAGCAGTGCTCTCTTTTCCATTACATACATATTATAAAACTAGCAAATGCAGATTTTTTTTGACTTCTAGGTTATTCTCAAGCTATTAAAAAAATATAATTATACAAACATCTGTACTAGCCTCATACATTGCATATCTAAAATGAAAAAAAAAAATAACAGAACTATTTTAATTTTACAGACAACTGCTGCCAATACAAAGACAACAGATATCACTTGTTTAACTGGAAAAAGGTTATTCTACCTTCTTCAATAAAATACAAGTAAATCTATTAATGTGAAAAAGAAAAATATTTCCAATTGCTCTATAACATATATAATATTCTGTGCTTATACAGTGACAGAAAGGTCTGCAAGCTGATAAATACTGTGTAGACAGTACTAGCTGTAATCTCATTAAATAAATAATAACAGCAAACAGTCAATAATTATATATTTATGTAGATTTTGCTTTTGGTATCATCACCTACAGTTTATTCATTCTGCAATTCATTCCATGTGTCTTCAGGTTCGGGTTTTTTTAGTTTTGTGGGGCTTGTTTTTTAAAGTAATTTCTACATTATTTTATTTCCTGTTTAGGTATGGAACAAAAACATTTTCCCTGTTTCCCAGATAGCAAAATGTGGAATAGAAAAAGAAATTGAGTACCTAAATAATTTGTTGTAATTGTGAAGAGATTTGACATCCTGTATGCTAGGACTTTCTTCCAACCTCAGTGTTAGCACAATTTCATAGAATCATAGAATGTTTTGGGTTGGAAGGGACCCCTAGAGGTCATCCAGTCTAAACCCCCTGCAGTGAGCAGGGACACTGCTAACTAGATCAGGCTGCTCAGAGCCCCATCCAACCTGGCCTTGAATGTTCCCAGGGATGGGGCCTCCACCACCTCTCTGGGCAACCCGTTCCAGTGTTTCACCACCCTCGTTGTAAAGAATTTCCTCCTTATACCCAGTCTAAACCTACCCTGCTTCAGTTTAAAACCATTACCCCTTGTCCTGACACAGCTGGCCCTGCTAAAAAGATTTTCCCTATCTTTCCTATAGGCCCCCTTTAGGTACTGAAAGGCTGCAATCAGGTCTCCCTGCAGCCTTCTCTTCTCCAGGCTGAACAAGCCCAACTCTCTCAGCCTGTCCTCATAAGAGAGGTGCTCCAGCCCTCGGATCATTTTTGTAGCCTTCCTCTGGACCTGCTCCAACAGTTCCATGTCCTTCTTGTGCTGAGGGCTCCAGAGCTGGACGCAGTCCTCCAGGTGAGGTCTCACCAGAGCAGAGTAGAGTAGAGGGGCAGAATCACCTCCCTCGACCTGCTGGCCACGCTTCTCCTGATGCAGCCCAGAGTACGGTTGGCCTTCAGTATTCAGTTCTCTTAAGCTTGACTGAGTATTAGTTATATGGAAGTTTCAGTGTCCTACTTCCACTAATTATTCAATTCAAAGTTGCTTACCAATCATTATGCAATCATACAGCTAACCAAATGCTTTTCAACCTCCAACTCTAATGAGAACTCTTCAAGAAATCTTAAATTCTAAAAATATTTACAGTATTTGTAAGCATTCAGGAAGGATGAAATTCATCCCTTTGCAGCACAAGGACTTTGACTAGTAGTGGATCTCATAACCAGCAGCTTAAACAAGCACCTTCTGCCATCAGAAGATCATCATTATACATTTGCCTTGGTTTTTCATCATTTATATTATGTGCTTTGTTTCCAAATTTGCATTTAATTTTCCCTCTTTCGATGAACAAAAGAGAAGAGAGCACTGGAAGAGAGCATGGGAGACATTAACTATGCCCAACCTGCAATGACAACAGATTTATGCCTGACTCAAAGGGCCCATAGAACATTTCTCCCACGTTCCACCCCAAAACTATAGGTCACAAGATGATTTGCAGATCTTTGTGACAAATCTAAGTCAGGACACTAATCGTCACTACTACAGTGCGTTGTAAGAAGAGGTAAGATATCAAGGGCACAGTCAAAGTCTTATATTAATGCAATAACATCAAAATTTAATGGTTTAGTACTGTTCTTGGTCTTTGACTACAGCTTTGTGAAACAGAAAAATAACAACACACACAACAGCAAATTATGCTTTAGGCATTTATGTAAGACTTTTATTGAAATACAGGTGATGAAATGAGTATTCTGAATAATATTTAGCTACAAATCTGCATGTGCAGGTAAAAACAGGAAGAAAGGTTCATGAATGTGCCTGAACTGGGAACAACTCAAGACTCAGCTGAATATCAGCTTGCAGCATTTTATTAGCTCTAGTTAGCAGGTTACAATAGCATCATGGAATGCACAAAACCACACATACTTGTATTTATTTCTTCTTGTTTAAAACTAGTAAAAGGGTAATATCAAACAAAGATATGCATAAGTTCCCTTTCTTTATAACCATGGTATGCAACTGAAATACAAATCACACTGGAATATTACAGAAATTGCTAATTAGTCTGGAAGAAAGTCAGGCTCATGAGGAGCTTAGAGATACTACAAAGAAGTATGTCTACAGAACCTATATTTTATCCTCTAGTGCATATGCATTAAAATACAGGACTTAATTGCTATATATATATATATATATATAGTCTCTCCTCAGAGGACACTCTCTACCCTCTCATTTAACATGCAGCATAACTGGCTTCATAAAGGAAGGATTAGTTCACATTTTCCTATACTGTCATTACTTTAAATTTTTAAAAGCACTGAATACAGAGTTATCAATTTTCTCCCTATAGGTCTATTCACTGTATGAGTTAGATCTGGCATATCCATCAGATACCTTTATTCATTAATTCTTCCAGAGTAGAAACCAATTCTCTAGGCTACAGTAGAGGAATGATATACTCTGCATATTACACACTTCTCTATAGCATATTAATTGCAGTCTACCTCAGGTGTAGAAATGATCTTTCCAAGAAACTTTGCATAAGCACCAGAAAATACAGGAAAGATGACACATTATTGCAGGACGCTTCTGTGAATTGGTGTGATTTTGCACGTAGCTACTAGATATTCTCTTCTACTCATTCAGGGGTCTAAAATAAAGAGCCTTACAAAGGAAAAAAAAGAAAAGGATCTTAAGCAGAAATTAGGCATTGCCACCTAACTTGTGAGGCATCCTGACTACAAAGGTATCAAAGCCTATGATCATGAAGTGCATTCCTTAATCCAAGGAATTTTTTTGTGAATTATTTGAAATACTATTTGAAAAAAAATATGAAATGGTTCTAAGAGTAGGGATAGGTATCTGAGCTTCCTTTTTTTCCAAACAGGTGCTCTAAAAAAATTGGGTTTTCAACTATACTCACTTCAAAGAGCTGTCTCCATCTCAGGAAACTTAGTTTTGTTTTGGGTTTTTTGACCGGTACTGATGGAGTTTCAGAGATAAGAATGAAGTGTTCCCATTCAATTTACTGTCTCCAACTCCTCTCATCTCCCCTCCCAACCCTTGCAATAGTTTTTGGTTAGAGCACGAGGCAAAAGATACAGACATGGTTCACTACAGGCAATTCTCACACTACAGAAAATTCTCAGAAGTAGAGACATGACCTGACCTTGCAGCCTGGAAAACTCTCTATTAGCTTTTATTTATATATATATATATATATATATATTATATAATCACACACACACAACATAAATATATATAAAGCACCATTAGCTATCTTTTAGGAGAGAACTGGGATCTCTGTTCAGTTCTGTAAAAGAGCATTTAACAGGTGCCTGCCTTCCCAGCAGAGGTGAAGGAAGCAGAAACCTCCCAAATAAATATTTCCTGGAGCTGTGCATTCCAGTGCTATGAAAAACCTTCACCATGAACCCAATGAATGCAGTGGAAATCAAAGCCTCTACATACGCACTCCAATCAATACATTCACACCAAGCCCCGTATCTCCAATGCATCTCAAATCCTCTGTGCCCACACAGATCATAGGCATGCAGATAATAAGCAATGTGGGCTTCACAGTTATCTGTCAGAATGCTCAATGTGGCTGCTACAATGCCATATCTATTTAGCAAGAATCACTCATATTTTTTTTCTCCCCTCTTCCTCTAGAAAAAATTTCTGAAGAGAAAATGGAATACACCAAAGCAAAATAAAGAAGGTGACAATTTCTCATTTGAGATGTGGGATAAGAACATCAATGTCAGACCCCTAAAAGTTACAACATTTAACTGGAAGATGTCAGAGTCCTTTGCCAGATTTAGGCCCAGAGTACTTACTGTTAAACTGTAATACAAAGGTTTCAAACACCAGAGCCACAGGACAATGGGACCAGCTATTAAAAAGTTCCTTACTCTTTGTAAAGGCTATTAAGTGGAGATTATCATTATTCTAAACACACTATATTGGTTTTCATTTTTTTCCATGAGCACATACTAAAGTAGCTTTTGTCACTACTGATTGATTCTTTTCCTTCAGTATGGGGGGTAGGGGTGGGGGAGTAGGTTAATAATCCAAGGTTAGATGACAGCTTCAGATAAGGCAAGAAATTCATTGTTCAGCAAAACAAAAGCAAACAAAGAAACAAGTGAAGACCAATAACTTGGTATTTCTTTTCCCTACAGCCAAACTGTATAATTAAAATAGAATTTTCATTTGGAATTATTTAAATCATCAACACAGGATTCTGTATGTAAAATTACAGTGGTTTTCCTGCATTTTTATGGGATCACACTACAAAGAAGTGTTTAAGATTTCTTAGCATGCTTGTTGGACCGAACGGTTTAGGACTCAACTGAAAATTTTATAGGAACCAAAAAGCTGGATTTGCCCTGTTTCTTAACTCATTTAGTAAGACTGCCAAGCTACATCCTTCACAATATTTCAGTATTGGGTTTTGTCAACATTATTCAGTACATTTAACATGGAGAACACTTAGGCTTTTGCTACCTTTTCTTTAAAAACAAATAGAATTCTATGGGATAACAAAATATCCCCTCACAAGTTTTCTCAAATTAATGTGTTGGGATTTTTTTTTTTTTTTTGGGGGGGGGCAACTTTTATTTTTAAGCTGATTAGCATCAACTGGTGTCATATTAACACTAGCTAGTGTTATATATCTTTGTAAAATGTCATGCAATTTATTATGCTAACAGAGTTGAGACATCCTCCATTATCTTTCACTCTCCATATACAGTTAAAGGATATTACTTAGAGGAATTTGGTTTCATAAATGTTTCATGAGCAAAAGCCAAGGTCTCCTTACCTTTCCTAAGCAGTAGATTATTTTTCACTGAACTATAGTTTGTTATTCTGGCTGTTACTGGTGGGAAGGCTGCTAATCTGCCATCCCTCAGAGTGAGCTGGGAGAGGAAAAAAAGCCATTTGGGTTGTTTTCTTGCTATAACAAAGTTATGAATATTTTGATTTGCCATATGGCAATAGAAAAAGCTTGGAGCAGCTACTTAATACTTACAAATCATTGTAATGATGTTTAATTCCCTTTTACATTATATTTTTACTATAGCAACCAACCATTCTGATCTGGTGAAGCCAAAATTGCTTTCAAAATTCAAAATATTTCAATAGTTTTTGTTTCACTACTGCACTTTGACTTCACCAGTTTCAAAATGAATATTTAGGCCAGAACATTATGTGGACACAGTAAACAGGCAAAAGGTAATTTAGGACATTAAGCAAGAGAAAGCATTTGCCTGAACCAAACACATGTGAGCTCATCTAGCACGTTAGCTTCATGAGTGGTCAGACTAAAGAGCTGAAGCTACACCTTGACACAGGGAGTATGCTATTTTGCTTCCTTTGTTCTGCCCGTTTGCTTGCAAAAGTCACCTACTTTTTGTACCAGAAATCATCATCCTATATTCAGTTTTGAGGAAGTTGATAAGAATTGAGTTGGCTTGCTTACTCAGGGAAATGCTATTTTATTGTTCATTACACATCCTTACACTTCTGTAACACTTGGTTAGAGACTCAAAACTTTACTGTAACTTTTAAAGGCAACACTAAGTATTCCCTCAGCATCCCCTGGCTTGGTCTATAATAAGAAATATTCACTTTGAGTAGGAGTCTGCATTCCTTGTAAAAGTAACTTGCTTGATGGCTTCAGTGGGAGTCCTAGTTGCAGAAAAAAATCAAAATAGAGCTTATAAATATGAAGTGTAGCACCTCTGTGTGCTTCCCAAGGCAGACAGAAATATAGAACTCTACATGCACATACCTATTTTCAGAGGCTACTTAAGAGGATTAACTGACTTCAAATAAATTCAAAGTATTCAGATTGTAAAATAAGTTGGGATCATTCTTGGGGAAAATACTGTAGTTTTATGTAAGATAACAATACACACACAGAGAGAGTAAATATGAAAGAGAGAAGAAATAAATGGTATAACACCATAAGGCAATGCACCTCTTTTGGAAAATTCAACAGATCACGGATGGCCTCATGGATATGTTAAGTATGTAAGGCACCTAAATACCTTTAGAAAGCACAGATACTCATTTCCATGCTCTGATAATGTTAAAATCTCAAAATATGGTTCTTAAAGGTAAATTCATTTGATATATAGGAGTTTCAAACAGACAGTGGAAGCAACCAGATTGTTTCTTGTGTGTATACTTCCATTTTCATATAAATAAATAAATTTAAAAAAAAAAAAGAGTCAAGCAACTCTTTAGCTCGCACAGATATTGTCTCTAAAAAAACTCAAAAAGCTTTTTATACTGTTCCTGGCTACTCATTGCAGGCCACCAAAGGAGCCTGGCTCAAAAGCAGATACCACAGCCAAATTAGAATATCTGTCATCCTCAGAGGGAAGTACGTGGTAACAGCTATTATGTGACTTCAGGTGCAGAAGACAGTGAGAGAAGAGGCCCCTGTATGTTTTGCAGGAAGATTCCAGACCTGACAAGAAAACAAAAAAAACCACCCCAGTAAACAGGTACAGAAGAGTTTAGAGTGTAAACATGGAAAACACTGAGAAGCAGGAATTATAATAGTTTCTGAGGCAACAATTTTAGCAGAATAGAGTAGCAGCAATTGACGCTGATTGTGAGTGTTTGAGATGAATACAATTCTGAGCCAACAAAATTCATTCTCTATCTGGAGAAGGTAATCCGAAGAGAAAATAATTGTGACTTATCTGAGCACAAACCACAAATGCTTATGGGAAAAAAAAAAAAATCATGAAGAGCAACAAAACTAAACAGTACACAGAAGTATGTTGCAGTGAGAAATTGACATTGATTTCAGGGAATGGATTACTACAACCACCTGCTTGGACAACGGATGTGGATTTAGTTTTTTTTTAAAACTATTGTTAATTTTAATTTCTTTCCAACACTAAAGCAACAATGTAATATTTCAGTTGCAAATGCACAAGAACTTCAACTATAACTGTAAGGTTATTGTTTTGTTTCATGTTAATTGGAGGTGGGTGTCGTGTGGGGTTTTTTTTGGTTTTGTGGGGTTTTGGGTCTGGTTTGGTATTTTAAGAAAAGCTCTGTAAACTTAAACCTTGATCTAAATTTAACCTGACATCACCTCTTAAAGGATGAGGTGGAAAAAAAAAAAAAAAAAAAAGAGAGAAAAAGGGAGAAAGATGTAAGCTTGATTAATAGCTCGTTGACTATCCTGAAAGATGTTGCAATTGCTTAGGAGGGAGGGTACTAGGATCTCAAGTTTGGAAGTACACTCACCAAAGTAAAACTGAAGGAACTCTGAACTGTCAAGTGCCACTTTGTAGGCCTCTTGCAATGTACTGCATGCAATATTTATAAAGGGCCATTTAGAAAAGACCTAAATTCCACATACGGTTTTAGCCTAAAGGCAATGGATGTTATGTTGTTGCTTTTAATGTCACACTATATCATGTGCAAGTTATAGGTACATATCAACATCTTGCATTGTATAATCCTACCATACTTCACTGAAATGTTAAGCTTTCAGCACTCTCGCCCACAATATGATAATTACAGCCATTCAAGCACTAAAACTGGCACATTTCTTTTCCACAGAATATCATGGGTTATTCAGACATTTCACACCCCACCTCCTTCTACAATTTTCTAGAGTAGCACTAAGACAGATATAAAAAGCGAAGATGGCAAACAGTGTATGCCAGATAAAACTGTGAAAAGCAGACCTTCATCCTCAGTTCTGTTCTTTACCTGCAACACCAAACTCCAGACAATTGTTCTCTCCTCCCTCCTTTCTCCTTCGCCCATCATATGATAATGTAAGATATTCCTCTTTGATGTTTCCAAACATACTTCAAGCTGTTTTGAAGACTGTGTATATGTAGTTTCTATAAATCCTTTTTAATTTTTTTATAGTTTTAAAGGGTTCCTGAAGTATAAGAGGCTTTTAAAATTTAATATTCGCATGACCCATCCTCTCATGTCTATTTTCAAGATTGCTATGAAAACCATTTTGAGTGCCCTTATTCTTTGTGTTACCCTCCTGGAATTTCATGGCTCCTTGCATGAACAGTCATACAAATTGAGTTAGTAAGGAACACCCTGAATATTTCCTACTAGGAACTATGCCTCTGTAATGGCTTGTCACTCTGATTTTAGGAAGCATCAAGAAATGGGTGTGTTACTATTTTTATGATAGCAATTACATGGTTTTACAAGAATTTTTTTTTTCCCCTTTCTTAAAAAAAAAGTATCACTTTTATGAAGGTGTTAATGAGTAGCTGGAATTGAGAAAATTCCTGGAAGTAATAAAAGCTTAGAGAAAGTGTTACCAAGAATAATTGTGCTAGTCCTGTTCTTAGCTTAGCTATCCATTTGATTTTGAATTAAATATTTAAGTGCTTTTAGTTACTCAAAACAGTATATTCAGTCCAACCAAGGTCCCATTAAAAAGGACAACTTTAAAATGTAAAAAAAATCTGTGGTAGTTTTTTGATGTAATATGCAAGGCAGAGGAACTGGGGTTAGGGAACTAGTGAATTGAAATTATATATATTTCAGAATTCATGCAGATTCTCCAACTAAAAACTCATCATAATAATTTAAAAAAAAAAAAAAAAGAAGACATGCATCTGATAAGAATATTTTAAAGCCTGACATTCACAAGCCACACAAGAGCACAATGATGTTACCCCTCTGCTCTGTGGCTAACCGGACAGATATAAAGGAAAGTTGCAATGATCACAAAAAACACTATGTAATGAAGAAATTAAAGCTTATTACAGCAGTATGGCAGGTTGATTTCCTATTTCTCTTAAGAATATCCTATTAGGGCCATTTAGTAGAAGCACATAAAAAGTAGACAAAGACTTGACATGAAGGGAACTTGATCCTGAACAGCATCCCTTCTATGCATCAGCTGAAGTGTCATAGAGGTAAAGGGACTTGAACAGAGTCTTATGTACTTAGACAGAAAGAAATGCATTTTAAAGAAAAAAAAGAATCTGCTAATATAAATGTAATCTAATATTTAAAAGCAGCATAGGACAAAGTACTTTGATATTTATTTCTAATTATAAATGGAACATAATCTTTCAATGTTGAACATGAACAACTGGTAAAGGAGTGACCAGGGGTGAGATAGAGCTCCATCATTTGAAGGCACCATTATCAGGGAATGCTTCATCCTCCAAACTGCACTTCAGATCATCTACAGATTATTAGGTTCAATAGTATCCCGTTGTATGTTAAGAATAATGCCAAATAAACTAGACCAACATTCTTTTTTTTTTTTCCATTATACAACATGCAACACTACATCTACACAACATCCCATTTTAGCTATTAAAAAGAATAAATAACCAAGCAAAAGCTATGAGTGGTTTGCAAGACTGTGTTAGTATAAGTTTTGTAAACTCTCATCACATTTGCTATCAAAGTCAAGAGTGTCCTCTTGTTCTCCTTATCACCTGATGGGATGATTAGAGGATCAGAGGGTACCAACTGGCCCTTTACCAGCAGCTTCTTCCTACTCTTATCCTACCAGCATCTTTGAGAGGCTGCATGCAAATACGATGCTGCAGGATTAGTCCCGATAGTCAAAATCCTGATCAGATACCTTTGCTGCTTTGTCCTGCTGCCTAACTTTGCCAATGCTGTTATTAGCACACTGTCCATGCTGATTTAGTGTGTAATGGACCAAGTAAATCACCACTTTGTCTCAGTCCAGCAATTCTTACGATGCTTGTTTCACTTTCTACTACTTACACGAAATCCCCATATTCCTCATTTGTTTGAGACGCTCCTCCATATTAAACTAGCAAATTTAGAACAGTCTTGATGCTGTTACCAAAGGGGAATGATAAGGAAGAGTAATTTCTTATTTCCATGGGACTTGTCTGAAATGTTTTATACCATAATGATTGCTTTTACTTTGCTCTTAAGAATTGCTGTCTGTCTTTGTAAGCCGAGTCCTGATTTTTTTCAACTCTGTACACAAAGATTCGCAATGTATCCATTGCTTCGTTACCTACAATCCATACTGACACCAGCAATAAGGAAAGTGGAGGTGGTAGGATTTTCCTTGTCAAGCTTGGCAGCATCAGAATTGCAAGTATGAGCTCTGTCTATTAAAAGAGCTCTTTTCTTTTGTGCTGAGAAGCAAGCCAGCATTTGTCACTAGAGCAACACAGAGATAGGAGCTGTTTCTTTGTTGCCAAACATTCAAAGCTATCTGTTTTCCTTTCAATAGGTCCAGCAATTCCCACTAAAAATCAATGAGGCTTAAGCAGAGCCCTAGGATTTCATTCTAAGACCAGTACCATTTCTTAACTGGCCCACAGAAGAAATGGTTTCCTTTGTGTTGATTTCTTACAAGAATTCTTAATAAAGCATTTGGATTGACCTTGATCCAAAATGCTGAAGTTACAAATTAATTTGTGTGGGCTAATATTCTAAAAAATATAGGAAGTAGCTATTTACAGTATTACTTTTGTTTTGCATTTCAATGCTGCCTCTGTTAAACGATATTAAGATGACTAGCATGTATTTAAAACTAAAAAACAAAATTGGTTTTATAATTAAAAAAGAAGAAAATACATTATATGAAGCAAAAATAAATTTGTTTGGACCCTGGAAGAATTACTTTGCCTCATTTAGATTAAGAACATACTTCCTCAAAGAACCCTCATGAAGTTACTTAAACGAGACTGGATAATACACCACAAAGACCTGTGCAGCATGGGAAATGAAAAAGAATCAGTGACATAACAGGTCTTTTCTTCCTTGTTAATAGAACTTCACATTTTACCTATTATTTTCCCTATTATTAATCCAGATCTCCTTTTTAGGTCTAATGATGGAAAACAGTGGTGACAGAAAGTTGAGTTAACATTTATTAATTTAGAAGGGGTTTTATACTGCTTTAATTTTGTTTATTATTTCTCTAGCACATTTCTGAATTAATTTATATTTCCTTGTGGCCATTTGTGATGAGAATTGAATATATTTGAGACTGTTTATATCTCTCTGCTTCAGCAGAGGTGGAATATAATAAGGGAGCAGAGAAGAGTTCTTTACAGAGCGGGGGAAAAAGGACATAAGAGAGAAAAGATAAAGAGAAACAAACAAAAATGAATATCGAGCCCATTGTAGGAAAAAGTAAGAAGAATTTCAGTTAATAATTTGTAGAACTGAGTGAAACACAGGAAATACCCTCTTATTGCAAGCAAATTATTTTCTTCATATGTATATTCCTTAAAGGCAACATTTACATACTTTGAGAATGATGCAGAATACTCTTCTGATCTGTTTTCAAAGTCCATGCAAATACTTTGCAAGCCTGGCAGAAATTGTTAGTAAGGCTTCGGCTGACTCAATTGTTGGTTGAAAAAAATTCAGGCTCTTCAAAACTTATTGAATTCAAGATTTCCAGCAAAGAAAAAAAAAATCCAGTAATGCTTGTATCCTATCAGGAGTTTTTGCCTAAAAAATTTAAGGTGCATTTTAGGAATAGTTGGGGACATGATCAGTTTATACAAGATCATTGGTCAGACTGTACCATCAATATTATTTTAATTTTCATAAGATGACAGCAAAAAATTACCAGGCACTGAATGAAAGTGGAGCTCTGGAAACTGATGCAAAGCTGGCAAAGATTGGGGTTGGGAATGGATGGCTTTTGGAAGAAAATACTGTAAAAAAAAAAAAAGATCTCAAGGAAAGAAAGGATCTAGAATTTATAGCAAAGGAAGATATAGAGAGTAGAAATGTTTGACAGAAATTACAAAGAAAAGCCATTCAACTGATGAAGCTTGTTTACCCATAGGTATCTTGTTCCTTAGTCTTTCTTCCCATTGCTTTAGCTTTAATTTTTCATCCCCAGAGACAAGGAACAACATTGCTGCCAGAGATAAACATACCATGGCTTGTGGGAATCATAGGGTTATCACTCAGCGTGCCAAAGAAACTGAGTGTTTGGCAACAGCTAATTGCCAAAATTAATAGCTGCTTTCTACTGCTGCTTGCCTTTCCTCACAAGCGGAGCTAACCTTAGTATCTTAGGAAACGAAACTTAAAACCCCTTGGAGAAGAACAGAAAAGCAGTTATCATGTACAGAGACCTTAACTTGTACAGTGCAGCTAAAGTGATCAACCTGGTATGCGTAGAGTACAAACAAGTAAATTGCTTAAGAGTTTATAATCAGTGCCATCTTTGTCTTGTAGAAATCTAGAAACAGCTTTTTTAAAGGTACCTGGAGAAGGAAGAAAAAAATTAAAAATAACAAAACCCATTAGAAGGCAGTGGAATATAAACCAAATTACTTTGGGGAAGATGGGGAGTACATAAGGCTATATGACAATTACCTTTACAAATTGCTCTTTCTGTTCCTGTATCTTCCTCAAAACTTCTAGCATGTGTCTAAACTGGATGCGCATCTTCAAATCATTATAAGGTTTTTATGATATTTCTTCCCAATACATCTCATTTCCATTTGGCAGACAGGGAAACTGAGGCAACATGATTTGAATCTATATAAGACTGTCTTGCAGACCAAAGAGAACTAAACACTTCAATACCAGGTCTGTGCCATGCTGTGTTATAGGCTACCCTGACCGAAAGACCTACCCTATATGCACTAAAGCTTTTTTAAAATAAATAAAAAAATTAAAAGTGTCACAAGACATTTTACATCAAGACAACAGTTAGAACAAAGACACAAGTGGGGAGGAATCAACAGACAAGAACACATACATAGACTCTTCTAGGCCAGGAACAGCTGTCCTTCCAACATGTCCCTTACAAAACAAGGGAGCTGTTTTACCTTCAGCTCTCAGTCTCCTCAGCTCCCCTCCAGTAATAACTGGAATAATTAGACTGTCTCTGCACAGCAAAACAACCAGTTGAAAACTCTTGTCCCCCTCCCTCCAGATTCCTAAAAACAACAATCCCAAGCAGGCAAAACCAACAGGAAAAGGAAACAATAAAACTGCCTTTCATATTCCACCCAATATCATGCTCCCTTGTATCACCAGTGCATTTCCTTTTGCAGCCAGTAGATCATCTGTGACATATTTACTAGTCCATACTACCTACAAAACAGTTTTCTGAGGAAAGCTTGAGCTTCACTTTGGTGTCCTTTTAGGTACGGATGTCCAGGTGGGTCTTGCCCTGGCAGAAGAGAAAGCTGCCCTCTATCACTTGCCTCTGAGTGGGACTCTCCAGCTCAGAGACAAAATAGAAATAGCAAATTTGTAAGCAAACACTCACTTATGTACAACAACAGTATCTTTTTTAAAACTACCAACTAAAATATACTTAGCCATTCTTTCTGGAACGGTGATACTTGAAACAATGAGAATAAGGGCAGAGCAGAGGGAAACATATGCTGCATTGCAATGACCTTTCCAAGCAATGCTTCATTGTGTAAACAGAACTCACGGTGTAACTCACCTACAGCTAATGACTTTACTGTAAAATTAACGGTACTTTTAATCCTGATTTATAAGATAGCTGCTCTCTGAGGTACATCATAGACTGCACACAGACAAGTGCATGCAGGAATTACACAGTATTTCTGAAGGGAAGAAAGAAAGGATACCACGATTCTGCACAGCTGACATAAAAGTTCTGATAGAGATTTGGAAGAAAAAAAAAAAAAAAGAGAATTGAACCTTTCACCCTTAGCCTATGGACAACCACAATAGTTGCTAGCATTGACACTGGGAAAAATATTCAGCTTTCATCTCAGTTTTAGAAGTGAATCTTCAAGCATATTATCACACTTTAGATCAATATTGCACAGTTGGTAGTCCTTCGTATGACATAGCTTGAACTAGAGTTAAAAGAGAACAGCTTTAACAAGACTGAAAAGGAATTTCAGTTGTGTTTAACAGTATCCTTTGAACTGAGTACTTCTGCAGTTGCTCCTTGATGATGAACTGTCATCCTTCAGCTTGTTTCACCAGGTCTGAATATGAATCCAGTGAACAGAAAGGGGAATAACAGATGTGTTACAGGCTGACACGCTGTACCCCTCCAAGAGCCACAGGCAACCCAACTCCAGGAACAAGTTCAGAGGGGAAAGTGAAGGACCATCAAGTGTGACTTCAAATTATATAAGTGTCCACAAGCTCAGATAAATTGTCAATGGTACATAAACTGTGGTTTTGGTTATAGAATGGCTGCATATATGCCTGACTGAAGTGGATAAACAGGGCCATAAATAAATAAATAAATAAAGTAGTTCAATTCTCTACATTAAATGAAAAGTGTCTTGCAAGAACTATTTATTCCTGTAAAATATGTGAAGGTTAAGGGAATATGACTCACTGGAAACCAGAAATTTTATTCTGAAAAAGTTATCCACAACTTGACATCTTTTTTTCTTTTTGCTTTGTTTTTTCCTCCTTGCAAAACAGACAGGGGGGAAAAAACCCACCAGAACCCCATACCAAACACTTACACTTTCAGAGCTGTTTTGGAGTTGTGGGTTTGGGTGTTCTTTCTTTTATTTTTTTGTGGAGGGTTGGGGGGAGGGTGTGGGGGGAACTGCCGGAGAGGGAAATCAAAGGAAATGGAGGATTAAAAGGGAAAAAAAAACAACATTTGATTTCCACCCCAAAAAATCCTGAATACATTATGGAAGTGGCAAACCAAGATTAAAACTTTGAATCTGGAAGAACTGTTTTCTTCCACCCTGATGCATGACTTAGCCCCCATACTATTGGATTATTACAAGAGAATGAGCAATCTTACCATGTCCTTTCTGACAATATCTTTATCATGAATGACATTGCCACAGATGGTGATATTTCTGTTTATGATCATATTTAACTAGAAAGCTGATAATGTTAGAGTTAAAAGGCAAATGTTTGGCACAGAGTCAAAAAGTTAACTCAAACAGAAGTTTCAGGGCATCTGAAATGTGCTAAAGTTAATTTAAAAAAGAAAGAGGAAAGTGGTGTCTCTTACTATCATAAGACAACAACTTTGATTCCCACAATACAATTTATTATTCCACCTTCTGCTCTGTCACCATCACTACCTTTATTTTCCTTCATCTAAATTCTTGTACTTCCTTTTAAATTGCAAGTAAGAAGGATATATATGCTGCTGCTTTAAATCCATCACAGGTCTCAAGTGGGATGAATGAAGAGAAACTAAGAAGAAAACTCTTCTATGCAGTAACAAGTAGCTTTGCAAATAATGTTACTTCACTTGCAGAAAACACCTCTCATTCTTCAACACCGAAGTGCATTGTGAAATTGTCATCACTGATTTAATGTATGTTGTATACTTGCTGCATACTTGACAGCAGCTGAGGGCTGCATTTGAACCTGATTACAATATCAATAATTCTAATAATTATACTGTAAGACTCAATATTTGTTCTTAAAAATTCAGTTCACTGAAACAAAGCTTTTGCGTGATAGTGTCATTTAAAATGTTTCTAGTCCTTATGTTTGCAGAGAAAAGCTTCAAAACATGATAAGAATCTATTATAAAACTTCAGAATAAGTTAAAATGTTCTCAAAAGCCAATGTTAAAAACATGTTCTTTAAATCTACGTTGAGGTTTTATCATACGTTCAAGTCACTAGATACATAGACTACTTTGCAAATTTAGTGCAACAGAAGTAGTCATTAAAATTTTCTCATCTAGATAACTTGTCTTACCTATTTTGATTTTTTTATTTTTATAGGGACTTTTCCATTTGTCAGATTTGTTTTCTCCCAAGTACGCAGAAGTAAGTAACATCAAAGATGATTATGGCATTTTCATTGAAAAAAGTCAGGGGCCAGAAAGAGCGTAAAAGATGATTATTCATCAGCCACTTAGAATTTAGAGAGGTGTGGGTGGAAATCAATTAAATCACAAGCATTGCTATTATTTCACAGATTCACATCTCATGATGGAAGAAAATCCCCAATATCATGGCCACTCTCTGGTAATGGAACTCTGATATCGCAAAAAATAGAGAAAAAGGTGCCATATAATTCAGTTAACAGAAGGCACTTTTTTTAACAGCATGCAAGATGCATTCTGTGAGACTGGACATGTAATAAGCAGTATAGTAATTTGATCCATCACCTCTTTTTTATGGAGAGTTACTACTGTAAAACTGGAACTCTGTAGAAACCAAGGGGGGAATTAAGCTATTTGAAATCTTACAGTATTACACTCTTACACTACAGATGCTTTTACAGAAAGATTTAATCAGCAGAGGACTACCAAAACCTCTAAACGTAGAAAGTATCAGAGACTGACTGCTGGGTCAGCTTTCTTGACTCCTCATCTTAATCAAGACAAAATGCCTGACGCCATTTTGAATGACAAGCCTCTTAGTAATATCTTTGCTAATAGGGATTTATTGTGAAAGCAGCATAATGAATTGAACAATTCTGAAGTCAGTTGTAAGCACAAAGGCCAGTAATTAGCTTCCAACTTCTGACTCTAAGAAATGTGCATAGTCATTGAGCTGGCATTCAAGCTTTTATGACTGAATTAAAACAAAACATTTCAAAGAGGCTGTTTTGCATCTAAAGCAAAATGTATAGTTTCTTATAAAAATCTATTTACTTGTAAAGTGAAAAAGACCATAATACAATTTGTTATAGACTATCATTTTGATTTTTCATCAGTCATATACAATTGGCCACTCCCTCCAGTATAAAGGCCCTCCACAGTTACAAGTTCCTAGAAAAATACATTTATGCCTTAACATCCCCAGTAAAACCAGTATGCAAAAACTAGTGTACTAGTTTCTTGAAAAAAATAAGCTTTTCAGTTTATGTAAACATCTTTTTGCCATTATTACAACATCTATTTAGGATTATCATAATAAGAATGAACTTTAACACATTTCTTGACTTCATCTCTATGCCAGCACAAGTTTAGACCAAAACACATATCAATGTTATTCTGTCATGATTCAAAATAAATGAAAAAAAAAATAAATCACTAGGTTACAAGCTCTGTTTAGCTAGTGAAGTATATTGATTCATGCAAAACATAAGATTAATTATTATTTTCAGAGGTCTTATTTTTAAGTGCAATGCATTAAGACTTTCTGTAGAACCAAGAACAAAACTGGCCTTAGGACAATGGTGCTGAAAAACCAATATTTAACAGGTATTTACAAAATGAAGAATCATAGAAGCAGTATCAACCTGGTAGAAGTAACTAAACGGCAGAATTGAAAATTCTCTCTGTTTTTCAGTATAGTTGTCAGACATAGTCCAAGCAGCCTTTGATATAGCAAGAAAGGAGGCAATAGCTGTCTTGGAGGTGTCCAAGAGGAGCGGAACTAAGCATTTCTATGACAGACATGCTTCTCCTTGGCCTTCTCACCCCAATTCTACTATGGTAAAACAAAAAAAAGACAAAATTAAAAATAAAATTTAAAAAAAAAGTTTCTTCAAAAGGGACTTCTTCATGGTTTTTTACATGTGGAAAGCCATCAGCAGCAATGAAACTAAGAAGGTTTTCACTCAACTCCAAGAACAGCCAACTGCTTATGAAAACTCCTTATGAGTACTTCCCAGGATGCTTGTGACATCTGCCATTAACATGCAATCCTCAGTTATTTTAGGGAGTTACAACCTGGAAGTATTTGGCTCACTAGATCACGTTCATGCTACTCAGTAAAATGCATTACTTCTCATTTTTTCAGGGCCACTATGATCCTCAAAGGTACTGGTTAAGGACACTTCAATACAAAAGTATCAAGATCCATTGAAGAAAGAAGCTTTATGTAGGAATGCATGAAACCTATTTGGATTTTCTTGACTGAGCATCATTGTTTTCATCCTGATGAAAACTATTTTTGAATCTCAACAGTATTGTAGCATGTTAAAGCAATTCCTCATAAACTTTCACCAAAGCTGCACAAATATCTCTAAACACTTTTCTTAACTTTGAATAGCAACAAAAAATACAGCATCTATTTAAAAGGCTTCCTTAGCAAATAAACCAACAAATTCAAGAGAGGCACATAAGAGTACCCTGTAAGGTATGTAGCAGAAAATTTAAAAGACCTTTTAGATTAAAGTCTGAAGAAATAAATTTTATCAAGTAAAACAGGCAAGGTAGAGATTCAATTTCCAAAGTGATAGCCTGTAATACTGTTACATTACCCCTTCCATGAATTAATTTGGCATTTTGAAGCATAGCTTACCGGGTTTTGCTGACTACTGTCTTGATAGAGACAGAAGAATGAAATATTTTCTCACGTAATGGGATCCTGAACACAGTTCTACTATATAGATAATATGCATCACATCAACTTGCTAACATCTCAAAGGAAAAGAGGCATTCTATATTAATTTACATATATTTTATTATTCAAAATATGCTCTAGATTATAGAATTACATAGTATAGATCTGATGACATGTCTACTTTAATATATGTATTTCTATAACAACTGGAATACCATTTTACTTAAACCAGCTCAGTATATCAAAAAAGCTGACAGACAGATTTATCTGCTAGTAGCATTGACAAGAACCGAGAAACAACACACAAATACAGAGCATCAAAGCAAATGGTTCAGAAATGAAACGCAACAGCAAAATGAGGGTTCCCAGTAACTGACCCAAAGAAATTTTCAATTTCCTCTGGTGGCACTCAAGTTTAATGAGTGAATAAAAAGAAAAAACAAAGTTACCAGTGCCATTTTACACACACAAAACACTACAACTGCTCCTCCAACCAAACCATACCAGCCCAATCTGTGCAACAGTCATTGCCCTGTACTTGCCTTGGCCCTCATCTTCGTTGCTCTGGGGCAGATGGCCAGGCAGGTGGTAGGCCATTCCAGCTATGGAGATAGCACAACGAATGCTGGAAACTAGCTATGACATATGGCTATGTAATATATATTGTTCATTTCAACTGTAACCATGAATATCTGTCATCATGGAAAGGCAGTCTTCCCAAAGATGCTACAGAACACAGGTCTGTTCATTCAAAGTCTTCAGCCACTTCACCACCATGGAATAATTAGGCATTAATTATATCTCATGTTTCTAAGTCAAATATGTTAAGCTATGATGAGCATGATGGATTTAGATTCAGGTCACCTAGATGAATGTAAGAAAACCTACATGCCAATCTCAAGACAGCCAGAAAAAAAGTCTTCTTTCAAACCACTCTTCCAGGCAACTGAATTATCAACAGATTCTTGGATCACATAATAAAATAAACTTTCCTTGACTGATATTCCTGCATAATCCTAACATTGCTCATTAAAGACATAATACAGACTATGGGATATAACCTAGATCACACTTGTCCAAAGGCCTTCACAAAAATGGTACAACACAGAAAAAGTCAAGATCGGTCTTTCATTTCATCTCTGCATTCTTGCTTTTGAAGGATAACCATCCTTTTTACAACCCAAATGGATCAAGGTTTTTTTTCAGCCAAGCTAGGCTGTTAGAGCCAAACTTTCCCCAAATCATTTCTCTCTGCTCTATAGGTGTATTTTCAATCTCATTGTACTGCTGGGTTAGGTTTGGTAGAGGTAATAAAAAGCAAAAGCAAAGTCATATTTGCCAATCCTTTTCCATCACCTTCCACCCTTCCCTGAAGTTCCTCTTGCATTTCTTTCTCCTCATTCTTCCAAATGTAAGGTAAGATGTTTTATTTTTTTATTTAACAGTTGTCAAAGCATAACTTCCCATAACTGCATGACAATGTATGAACATATACTTTATCTAAGGCAAGGCAGTTATATGCTTTATGTTACCTCATAAATTCTTTATCAAATAATTAAGAGAGACTAAGAACATCCTGAAGATAAATATTTATTAGGAAGACATTAACTGAAGTATGTTATATACCTTTGCAACCAATAATAACTTTGATATCAAACAAACTATGATGAATATGATGTACTCCAATAAAGTAAGTTTGGACTGTTTTCTGTATGGTCAGCTCTTAAGGAATCACTAAAGTTTTAAATTGCTTCTCCTGATATAAAAAGTTTTGTAGTACTGTCATGGAGTTAATGGCTTTACTGGCAAGTAACATCATGTCATTAAAATATCTCTGTATGTGTCCCACGGGTCATACGGCATTGCTTTATTTTAGGTTCACAGAATGGCAAGGGTTAGAAGGGACCTCCAGAGATCATCTAGTCCAACCCTCCTGCTAAAGCATGTTCACCTAGAGCAGGTTGCACAGTACATCATCCAGGTGGGTTTTGAGTATCTTCAGAGGAGACTCCACAACCCCCCTGGGCAGCCTGTGCCAGTGCTCTGTCACCCTCAGAGTAAAGAAATACTTCCTCATATTCAAATGAAACCTCTTATGTTTCAGTTTGTGCCCATTGCCCCTTGCCCTGTTGCTGGGCACCACTGAGAAGCGTCTGGCTCCATCCTTGTGACATCCACCCTTAAGATATTTGTATGTGTTGATGAGATCCCCTCTCAGTCTTCTCTTCTTCAGGCTAAACAAGCCCAGCTCTCTCAGCCTTTCCTCATAGGGGAGATACTCCAGTCCCCTCATCATTTTTGTTGCCCTCCTCTGGACTGTCTCTAGGAGTTCTTAATCTTTCTTGAAGCGGGGAGCCCAGAACTGGACACAGTACTCCAGGTGGGGTCTCACCAGTGCAGAGTAGAGGGGGAGGATAACCTCCCTCAACCTGCTGGCCACACTCCTCTTAATGCACCCCAGGACACCATTGGCCTTCTTGGCAACAAGGGCACACTGCTGGCTCATGGTGAGCTTGTCATCTACCAGGACTCCCAGGTCCCTCTCAGCAGAGCTGCTTTCCACCAGGTCAGCCCCCAGTCTGTACTGGCATGTGGAGTTCAACTTCCCCAGGTGCAGCACTCAACACTTGCCCTTGTTGAACTTCATCAGCCCAATCCACCTGCCGGCCCAAGGCCTTGGAGCCACTCCTCCCAATTTTGTGTCATCAGCAAACTTGCTGAGGGTATGCTCTGTCCCCTCATCCAGGTCACTGATTGAATAAGTTGAACAAGACTGGGCCAAACACTGAGCCCTGGGGAACTCCACTAGTTACCACCCTCCAACTGGACTCTGCCCCACTGATCAGAACCCTCTGAGCCCTGTCATTCAGCCAGTTCCCAATCCACCTCACTGTCCACTCATCCAACCCACAGTTCCTGAGCTTCCCTATGAGAATGTTCATATAGCCTGATGTTAATCTTTGGAGATCCTCCTTTTTTATCTGCCTATATATGTTCAAACACCTGTCTGTCAATATTGCTATCTTTTTCAGACAGAGAGTATAATCATATACATCAATATATTTTCAAATTAAAAAACAAAAACCACAAAACAAAAAAAAAAGCCATTGAAAGGGGAAAACTCTATTTGTCTTAGTTTTCTATATGCTTCTGAACCCTCATTAGTATAATAACTAAATATCTCACAGATTTGGACACATTTGTCTTCACACCACCACTCTAAAGTAAAACAGTGATATTATTTCTATTTTACAGCTGGGGAAATTAGGGCACAGAAACTCTGCACAACTTTGCTATACCACTGGGTCAGATTAAGAGAGGATTCAAGTCTTAACTAGTTTGCTAGAGATCCAGGATGATGCTTACCAGCAACTATGATCTGCTTTATCAAATAGCAAGACAAGCAAGTAGGTGGAATTTTAAAGCAAAGCCCACAGAATGACAAATGAGAAGTGAAACTTCACACATATAATCACTAGCTTTACAACAAAAGCTTTCTGAAGAGGAGTTTTATCCATTGGCTCAACAACTCTTATGAGAGTCCATAAACATATTAAATAAGCTAAAGAAAAAACTTTTACTTTACCACACATCCAGTTTCTCTCATACACCTGCCTTCTTTTCCTCAGTCATCAATATATAAAGACAACATATGGGGAAGACTGGGAAGTCTGAAGGTTTTAAAGATATCAAGAGCAGACCAGAGGCAGCCAAATTTGCATCTGGGTATCAATTACAAACACTCACAAACGCCACATAAACTGCTCTGTATACACAGGGACCTAAAAGCCTGATAAATGACACTGAAAAAAGGTAAAAATTTACTTATGGTAATATGGAGGAATAAAAAGAATTAGAAAATGGCATCAGTTAAGGCAGGCTGCCTTTTGCTAATCAGAGCTCATAATGCTGGATTTTTTTATTTTTTTTTTTCATTCTGCATTGCAATATTACATGCAATCAGCAACAGATCTTCTATCTATATCTGGTCAGGAGACACATGACGTGTCTGTTGCAAAATGGTTTTCAAGAATGAGAACAGGACTGAAAAAGCTGCAAGTGGTTTGAAATGCAGCACTTCGCGTATCTTCCTACGTAAACTATGATGATTTCAGGATCCCATCCATGACATCCTGAATACTAACCTGTCCCTTCACTAAATTCCAAATCAAATTTAGACTTTCACCCATAGTTTACAGCCTTGTAACTGCTAACAATTTCACCAATTATTTCACCTCTGTATTAAGACACAGATTCAGAGGATAGTACTTGTTTTAGCTGTCTATAATTCAATATAAGAGAATTAATGTATCTGAAGAATAAAAAAAAAATCTCTTCCTCTCTTAGAAAATTATTTTTGCAAACACTTCAAGAGCTTTCCAAAGTAAACACTTTTTACCAAAAACAATTTGTTAGAAAATCCAAATTTCTTCTGAAAGAAAAAGCTCAATTGAAAATTTCAGTATTTTCCAATCTATGTTATATGAATGCTTTCATGTGTTAAATATTTAAGCCTTAAAGATTAAGAATGCTTTTAGATTTTAAAAATGGTATCAGCGATGCCTACCATGGAAATCATTGAGAATCTGATATATCTTTCTGGCTGGCATAACTGATTTTATGTAACATACACCATAACAAGACTCATAAGGATTTCTCCACTCCAAATTTGGTGGACTTTGTTCTAGAAAAGGGTTAACTTAAAGGGTAGAGCAAAAGAGAAGTTTGAAAGGGAGCTGAGAAAGAAAAAAAAAAAAAAAAATAGCAAGAAGCTATCCTGGCACCTGAGCTCCTGGAAGAGAGCCCTTCTCTACAGGTTGTTGTTTCACCCTGCTGCGCCTGTACACAAACAGCAAAGGCCGCAGCTTCTGCCTCCTCTTAGGTAACACTCACTTCAAATGGAACTTGCATGAACAGTACTTGAAAAGGTCAGCACATCCAAGGTTAGCCCTTGTGCAGGACACCTGAAAATGAAGAAAATTTCTTGTGCTTGGATTCTTTCTTACCTCCCATGAACTTACAGAGAAGAACCACAATCTGCTCATCCTTTGGGGAGAAGCTTAAAAGTCAACTGCAAACTTCAATGGTAAGCACCTGCTGTGTGTTTCCTCTAAAATACTTATCACATGAAACCAGTTTGTATAGATTGAGGTTTAAGGTGTAAGCACACTGGGTAAAAACAGATTGCTCACAGCTATGTTTATTTCTGTGTAAATGTCTTTTGATTACTTTTGCTTAATAAAAAATTAGAGACTGCATTGCTCTTTGCAACAGCACCCTGAGGGCCTGCTCTTTTATTTTTACTGTATTAGTCCAATTTGTTCTTTGAACCAATTAAAAGCCTAACCTTTCCATTTGTGCCAAATTAGTAGCAAGATGCATCTTCTTCTACCCATCACTGGGAAACATTTTCTTTGCTCCTGATTCTAAAAAAGTCCTAAACTCCAAAACAGATGCTTCATTATATGACACCTGTATAATTGTTCCCATGTTGCTATGGGAAACTCAGCTTCCTATACCTTTGAAATAATTAGGACTCAAGCAATGAGCGTTGCTTATCATAAAGCCTGGCTGAATAATGTTTGATAAACAATTTGATGAATTATGTCATAATAACCATTTGCATGAGCTTACGGTTGCTGGATTTCTTATTTAGTGAAGTGTGACAACCCATTCAGTATCATACAACAGATAATTATGTCAGTCTCTGGTGCAAAAGTTTAGATCAGGGAGATCAAATGTAGGGGAAGACAAAATAGTGCTGAGGGAGTGAGTTGGTTAGCATTATAATACAGAAAAGATAATGAAAAGTTTAATTTGTATGACGTATTTACTGTTAAGTTTACACAATTAGAATAAAACATTACTGTGAAAGGAGAGATTCAAATGTCTGATGCTGAAAAAAGAAATCAGTGGCTATGTTTTTTTCAAAAGGTCTACAAGACTTAGTCCATTTCAAAGGTAAGTCAGGGGGAATATATGCCTCACTTTACTTTGGCTTTGAAAACACCACCTGTACCTCAACAACAAAATCATTGCCATGCAGTCATTAATCTGACCAGTTGGCATTGCTCTGATTTGTCTTTTCCCTCTAGGATCTCTGAACATCCTTTTGTAAAATCATAAAGTCCTGATTACATAATCTTTGGATTTTTGTTTTTTCATTGATGAATATTTGCTTCAGTAATCATTAATATACTTTGATCAACATCCATTGTTATTTTTTACCACTGATTCTATGAAGGTGATCCTTTGCTTCTGGTTGCAGGAACTGTATTTTGCATCAATGCAGCAAGCTGCCTCTCCATAAAAATCCTGGTTTTGGCTGGGGTAGACATAATTTCTTTCCTAGTAGTTGGCATAGTGCTGTAGTTTGGATTTAGTATGAGAATAATCTTGATAACACACTGATGGTTTAGTTGTTGTTGAGTCAAGGACTTTTCAACTTCCCCTGCTCTGCCAGGTGCACAAGAAGCTGGGAGGGGGGTACAGCCAGGACAGCTGACCCCATCCCACTGAAGGGGCAGGGAGTGAGAGTGAGTGAGCAGCTGCATGGTGTTCAGTTGCCTGCCAGGTTAAACCACAACAGTCCTTTTTGGCACCCAACATGGGGCCCAAAGGGTTGGAGATAATGACAGATCTGACCAGAGCATGTTAAAATGAATTTGTGATATGCATCCATTACATTTGTCTAATAGTCACTGGTTGCAATGTTGATTTATTTGCTCTCAGAGTTGTCATCCTTGTTCTCAGAGTTGTGCTATGTAAGACCTCACTTGCTGTATATACTGTTTATCAATATTTATGTGCTATTACCTCTGTGAGGTGGATTAAAGTGATTGTTTTGCTATACTGTGTAATACTGGTTTATGTTATGACAAAATTATTTGTCATGAGATCAATCTCATATTTGTACTCAGCATTGTTGTCACCTCTGTACCTCAGGAGCCATCTACTGGAAATTATTAATAATTATACTTTTTGCTTTTTCTCCTCAGAGAGCCAACCTACGGAGGAGACACATTCTTCCATATTCCACTTCTTCTCCGGGCTAATTACGACAGCTCTTGAGAATCTTGAATATGCTTGGGACGTTCAAACAAGCAATGGTCCTATTGCTATGTGTCCTGAATGTGGTTCAGGTCTTGTTCAAGGTTAAACAACTACTTAAGTATACCATCCAGAGATCAATCTCTGTGACAGGCACTGTAGCTACCCAAACCCTGGCAACAGGCTACTCCAAGTACCATGACAGACATTGTGGCTAAATGAGGGAAGCAACCCGTGCCAGTATCAGTTGCCCCTATACACAAGAAGAAATCTTGGAAGTTCAGCTCATTTAGAAAGGAAGGATTTAAAAACAGGGCCATCACAAGGAGAGGAGGAGGAAGAGGAAGAACTCATAAACAACATGGAAACCTCCCAATCCCTATCCTTGAGTGAGCCGTGAGATATACAAAAATATTTCAGCCATTGTCAAGGTGAGCATATTGTTACTTGGCTGCTCCAGTGCTGGGATAATGGGGCCAGTAGCCTGGAACTAGGGGGTAAGGGAGCCAAACAGCTGGGTTCCCTTAACCCAGCACTGGCAGTGTAGGAACAATATGTGCTCAGCTGCCTAAATAATATCTCAGGATACCAGGAAGATTTTGTCACGGGGATCAATCCCATTTGGATTCCAAATGTAGATACAGGTTCAATCCCTGGGTTTTCCAAACCAAGGAAGCAGTTTCACTCTTTCTGTTCAACAGTTCTTCATCAGCAAATGGGAGGGATACTACCCTCCTCTTATCAGTTGACTGTTTGCTTCTTATTAAAGTTATACTACAACCACAGCAATTGAACACATAAACTGGTCGATACACAGCTAAGCTTACAATAGTATTAATTAATGGCATTATTGCCATTGTTAGAGTAACTGCATTGGAGGACTTCATTCTTTGGAACTGTCAATAAAGGACTTTTCACCAACATTAAATTAATGTCTAAAATAACCCTTAATATAGCAAGAATGCTGATTTTGTTCTTGAAGGAAAGATGAATCAAGGCTCTTTTCTTTCACTAGGACTACTAAAAGTAGCACAGGCATTTGTCATCAATCTTGACAATATCTCAGAGAAAATCAATGTATCTGTAGTCTTGTTTTTGAAAAACTGAGGTTGCCTTTTATGAAAAGCAAATGGTGGACCTGCTTCAAATCTTAAAAGATTTCCAGAGATGACAACACTAGCTTATTTACTGCTCAACTAATTGATTTGCTGTAAGGGTTCTAAATAGACTTAAAACTAATGTTAAAGTCCAATATAGGTAACAAACTTGACTGGAGGAAAAAGAGATAGACTAAAGTATAAAAATCTATGGAAGACTACAAAGGTTCAGAAAGGCTTATGAAATCAATATTATAGAAGACAAAATCCCCAAGACGCCCCAACATTAAAGAAATAGCTAAGGGACCCTACTGAGACCAAATTTTGTAACCAGTTGTGTGGGTTGACAGCTGTATGAAAGGGATATTGAATACCTATTGTATTGAATAAAACAATCAATTAAAGAAGTAATAAAATAATATTAAGGAATAAGAACTCTTGATCAATAGAGGATTTGATGTCTTCCTCATTCTGACTTTAAAAGTTGGGTAGCCTGTGCAGATGTTGTCCCTCACACACCAGACTGCATCAAAAGAAATTATGTTCAAAGTCATATTTTTGTTGTACATATAGTTGAACCTTAATCTTGGATATTTCAGTGCTTGGTCCTGTAGTTTAAAAATTTCCATTGACATTTACTGATATGAAGTACAAAGAGAAAAATTACTCAGGCTTCACAATTCTTCCTAAGTCTTTGCAGGATAAAGGTGTTTTCAGTCTCAAATTAATTTGCATGTGATTACTGAATAATTCAGGACATAGATAATTCTAAGCTGAATCAATTTTTTCATGATTTTTTAAATTATTACTGTTAGGTGTGCAGTGTAGTTTTCATATTCCTCTGGGAATATTCATTGGGTTTTGGTTTTAGATTTATCCAGTGGGAATGGATAAATGGAGAAATGAACATACACTCTTAGAACTAATTTTATCCACTTACTAATTTGATCATTTCATTGCAGCTACATAATTAACAGACAAAATAGTGGTGTAAAAGATTGTTTATTTTTTCTTCTTTACTCACATATGGCTCACAAGTATCTAATTACACCTCTTCAACTTGTGTCAGGTTTTTCCTTAAAGAATATAAACAGAAAAATATAGTTCACTTAAAAAAGAAGCAGAATATGAAAAAAAAAGAAAAAAATAATTACAGACTAATGAGAAATGAAGTTAATCAGCTTGAAAGTGACTTATGCTAAAAATAACAGATAAAATAAAAAGCACTATATCAGTTTTCCCAAGTAATGCAGACCTACTCTGAGTGGGTGAAATTTAAAAAAAAAAACAAAAAAAAACCCTAGTCAAAGTCAGTGTTAATAATATCTAAAAGCTGTTGCCTGGTTTTTTGCTTTCAGTCTTTTTCATATAAATGTATGTATGGTTAAGAGGCTGGGTAATTTTTTTTTTTGCATTTAAGCATCTTTCTGCTTTCTGAAATACATCTCTTCAAGATATTTGTTTATAATTGCATATGATTTTTTTATTTATTTATGTTTGTGCTTTCATTCATGGTTGGAATGTGTTTTGCTAGTGTGGCTAATGTCTGTTTATCTGTTGCTCTTATGTTGGCTCATTGTTGATGAGATTTTCTTTTTTAATTTCTTGTGGCTGCCTTTCAATGTAGAATTCTCTCTTCTTAAAAAAAAATATATTTATAAAACCTTATATTGAATAAATACTTATGGGACAAATCATCAAAAATGCTGTGAGCTTAGAGAAGAAAATCATGAAGGGGAGCTTTTTGCCTTTCAATGTAGAATTCTCTCTTCTTAAAAAAAAATATATTTATAAAACCTTATATTGAATAAATACTTATGGGACAAATCATCAAAAATGCTGTGAGCTTAGAGAAGAAAATCATGAAGGGGAGCTTTTTGCCAATCTGCTCACTTTTCAGGGCAATTAATGCCAGGAAAGTGAAGAAACCATGAAAGCTTTTCAGGCACTACATTGCCTGAAACTATGAAGGCTCAAAACTCTGAGTATGCTAAAGCTACCTTTGCAGTACTTAACTAGAAAATGTACAGTTTCCTTTTTAAGGTTTCCCAAGTTTTTCTACTTGAAAAAATGTTACTATCTATGAAAAGGGATAACTTCATGAAAGAATTAAATTAAATTAAACACTACTTAAAAGTACCTTGTGGTCCCTTGTATTAAGTGAAACTAGGGTCTCTCCTGACTTCATACTTCGTAAAACTCCATTCTTAATTACTTTTTTTTTTTTCCATAATGTATCCTGATCTTGTCTTTGGAAAGAAAGACAAAAGAGCAGGTATTTTTCACAAAGGTTTTTCCTTACATATTAAAAAACAGAGGCTCAAACAAAACATTTAGATATCTCAAAAAACACATGCAAAGGCATGTGTTTTAAAAGCCGATAACCTCACCTATTTCCTGTAGTTTAAGTCTTAAGAAAATTGAACCCCGAAGTGGCACCTCTCTTTCAAAACTAGTTGGAGGTATGATTACAGTCTAAGCGAGAGAAGTTAAAATTCTTTTTAGGAAATAGACTACTTTCCAAAATAAGTGGTTGTGAACATTATACAGCTAGTTCACTCAAATATTGGAGTTTCCTGAGATATGAATCCAAATTGCACCTTTCCAAATTAATGTCCTATTTCTAAACTGAGGTTTGGTGTATGGGACACTACCATTCCCTTTTCTTAGATGAATTTGTACTTTTAATGGAATACTCTATTATTTTCATCAGATATCAAACTCTACAATCTAATGAATAAGTCATTTACCTCACTGAACATCTGAATTGCATGTCCTGATTTAAAGTGATAGGTAAGTGTTCCATGAAATATACAATTTCAACATAATAAAGAGAGAGCATCTCTGTTCCAAAATATCTTAAAACATTCTAATTTAAGTCTGTGGGATTCAGAAAGAGAATGTCAAATGTTCAGAATGTTCAGAAGGTGTCTTCCACAACCTGAATGAGTTTCCAAACTCCTAGACTAATAGACAAAAGCCAGTATTGGTCTGGTGCTAATGAAGTCTAGACTCTTCATTTTCATTGTCTTTCCTTCTACTGAAAGTGCCTGAAACAAAATGCACAAGCCTTGTTTCAGTTAAATAAAACCTATATTCAGTATGAAGCTAATTTATTTATGTATCTGTAGGGGAACTCCCTTCCTGCCCAGATTCTTCCCTTCAGCTCAAAAATTCATAGAAAACTGATATCCATCCCATAATCCAAGTTAGAGGCACCAAACCTGAGAATGGTCTTGTAGCTGTTTAGAAACTGTCAAAGTGAAATTGTTTTACAGCTTGCTGCTGCTTTGTCTCCAAGTTTGCTTGATTTTGTTCTTTGCTAGCTTATAGCATGTCAAGCAACATGGCTTAACGTGTTATACTCAGCATTTCGTCTGTTTCTCCTGTACATTTTCACTCTCTTACTGCTCTCTCATGCTGAAGTGTCACATTTCTCATACAGTTTAATCTACACAGCTGTGGACACAATATATTTCAATGACCATTAGTACACACTAATGCTGTGTCAGCTGTAAGATCACACGAACAAGCATTAGGATATTATTTTATCTTCACAGGTTTCTGACTATTATTTCACAAGAAGAATACACAACAAAAATAGCATACTCAGCTGAGGAGGGAAGTCAGACAAAATGGTTATGCAACAGACTACACCAAAAATTGAGTCCTCAATTGAGACAAAATTGGTTTTGTTTTTTTTTCTTTTTGAAGAAAAGCATGGCTAGGCAGCCAAATAGCTCATCCCATCTGCATTATTCTTTCTTCGTCTGTGTTCCTAGGGAACGGACTTAAATGTCCCAATACTGTCAGAGGTTCCTAGGGTTCAGGGCTCATGTTTTTCCTTCCTATTCATCATTTTAGATGTTAAATCTGTACAAGTTTTTAATAAAAAAATTGTGTTCCCTAGCAAACATAGCCATTGAATACTGAATGTGCAAATTCAAATAAATGAGTTAAATACCTTCCTTTTCTTCTTCTCTCAAAAAAAAAGATGCCTGTTTAATTGGTAGTGATAGAATGATGGCAGATCACATGCATACATTTATTCAGTGAAAAGATCTGGCATAGCATTTGGTGAGAAAGTAATTACAATCTATGTTAACACAATATGCATGGTATGCCACTGATTGAACATTGAGTTATGTTTGATGTCAGTCATTTCTGGATTTTTTTTTTCCTTTTTGCTGACTGCATATATTACCAAAGTGATGGGAGAGGGAAAAAAAAAAAAAAAAGAAAATTAAAAGAAGATGGTAGGTTTTAGTTTGTGGTTTGGTTGGGTTCTTGTGTTTTGTTTTGGTTTTTTTTTTTACAGATTCCAGCAGTTTTGGGGTTCTTTTCTTCAGATTACCCATTTGAAGGTGGGGAGAAAAAATATTGTTAACAGTGGTCATAAGTAATATTTAATTATTTTGTCTTGAAGATTTGAACAACAAATGCAATCCCAAGACATTATCCCAATGGAGGAAGCACCCCACTGCAAGACACTCTAATATTTTTTTGTTTCCCAACCACCACATGTGACAGGGGCTTGTAGCTGGAACACTTTGCAATAATTCTCTGCATCTTGGGACCAAGGCTGGAGGGGTACCATTTCTAGAACTTCACAATATAATATGAGATTTTCTCAGAATCATTACCTTCATACCTACTCCTTAAAAATTTTCATTATTAACAAATTTCAAAGAATGACTCACTCAAAGAATAGGCACACTCTTCACAGTGCCTGTTCATTTTATCAAGATTATTTTATCTGGTTAGTTCATGATGAGAAAAACCTCAAACACACCCACTATTTTGACACTGAATAAGTTTTCAAAGTAACAATTTGAAATTATGGGGAAAAAAAAAATCACCAAAAACTAAAGCTTCTGTCAGTTTATTTCAACTGAGACCTCTTTCATACTTATTCATAACAGATGGGAACATTTGATACTATGTACCTTTTCAAGTTTCATATTGTTTAGACCAACCAAGTCTCTTCAGAGATTTCAAGGTTATAGTTGCTTTCTTAACTATTATCAATACCTTTGTGGTCAGCTGATTCTCTGAGGATATGTGATGGGCTGAGAGTGGATGTACTGAAAGCTAATGCCTTTTTCATCACTGAGATGGCAACATGGTTCATGGTAATATTCACAAAATATCTCTGAATTCTGATAATACTGGATATTTTTTTTTGTCCCTACATAAATAGATGTGGGGGTTTTCTCCTATAAACCAGATTTTTTTAGAAAAAAACATCCTTTGGAAACTAAGAAACTGTCTGAAACCCAGTACAAAATGCTTAATTCTTTATGTCCCAATAATATGGCTTTTAAGCAACCAGCCTCAATCCCCTGTCACTTGAAAAGTCCTTCAAGACTCCTTGGCCAGTTACCATTGCTAGTTTTCCCATATAATGAGATTTCTTCTGTATCACTAAACCCCATACTCCTTAAGAGAGTCTTATGGGACACAAGGGGTTTTTCTGCATGTTTTGCTGTAACTGGGTATTTTCTCAAATATCTAGCAGACTGTTTTTTCAGATTTCCAGAAAAACAGCTAGTGAGCATATTTCCATAACAGTCCTGAGCATGTGCAGGACATACAGTGGAACTGACTGTACTTTCTCACTTTTCACATAACTTATAGTTCATTCAGCCTGTGAAGAGAACAGAAGTCCAAATGCTGTGCCCAGAACACAAAAAATTCTTAAGATAAATGTGTTTGTTTTTCAATAATTAAGATTTATGATTCTTCCTGGTACTCAAAATAAATAATTTCTAATCCAATTGAGAATGGACATATCTGTATAAACTCAGAACTTCTAGGATACTCCTAAAAGGTGAGTTAATTATCAGATTATTTATCTTTGGTAACAGCAAATTGTCCAGAGTTATATACATACATTGGGATTTGAGGTCACTGCTAGGAGATATGGAACATGAATTTGTGTTATCTTTAAACTACTTGTGCATAAGAACCTAAGTGTAATGTGATTGACTGCCAATGGATCCTATCAGCAGCATTACTGTTCAAAAACCCAATTCCTCTGATCTTGCAATTCCATTTGTTAGAAAGACGGATGGAGAAGGCTAGCAAATTTAACTATTTGACAGCTTTTCCTGGCACACTGCATTAATGTTGTTTCTGGGCAGTTTATTTCCTCCCATCTCCTGCATTTCCTGTTCATACACTGCTCCTGTGGTGTAGCCTGTTACCAATATCTTCCGTTTTTCAGAACAGAATGCATTTCAGAAAAGTGTATCAGAACACCACAAATTCCAAGAGCTACACAATTTTGTTTTTCTTGGACCAAAGGTGCTGTATTTATTTCTTTATTATGATTGTACTTGCCTCCCTCACTCTGGGACATATGGCTGTTTTTCTCACTTACCTTTTCCTTCAATACATTTTTTTTACTGTTTATTCATCATGTGGCCATGACTTTAAAAAGACGGAGCCTCAGTTGGTGTCCAAGGCCATATTCAAGCTGACCCCTTGAAGATACTTGATTTTAAATTCTTAATATTCTATTTTGGGATGTGATGAACTTCAGAGGATAAGTACAAGACACCTAGCAAGAAAACAAGTACTTCACCTGAATGACCACTGACTGGAGCTTCACAAATGTTTTCTCTACCATAGATACAGTAGGACTTTATTATGCTTAGAGATACTACTGAATGAGAAATTGTTAGCTCTGCTTCCTGTGAGATTAATGCATATCTGTACTGTTCAGGAACTGTTAAGATTTGGATAACTTGACACAGTATGATACCAAATTGGCAAAATGTTTAAAAAAAAGATATATGTATTTATGTCACTATCAAGTTGTACACTAACAGCAGTGGAACAGTCCATAACTCAAAAAGTGGCTGTAGTGCTATTAATGACTTGTGGTTTAGGTAAATTAAAAAACTTTAATGTTTCATGCTTTCATTGACTAATAAGAGAAGTGTAGAATAAAGAATGGCAAATAGGAGTTCGAAAGTTTTAGTGAGATTCTCTTTTCTTGCATTCACAAATATAAAATACTTCAAAACACCCAGCTAAATATTTGTAATGGCTAGGTTCATTATTATAAATCTACTGAAAATGCTCTATCCTACCCCCACCTGTGCATATATTTGGGGTTGTATTCTGAACTGTCATATTAAAATTAATAAGAGTTTTAGGCACCTAAGAAATACATTCAAAACAAATCTTCATACTGAAAATGGAAAACATGAGAAATAAGGACCCAGTTTGATTAGACAGGGGATTAACTTTATACTTGTACGTTGTTTAGAAGAGCTGACAAATGGTTATTCTCATTTTCAAAGCGTTGATTATATTGTGTGGGGACTTGTAAGTGCACATGCATGTATCTTAGAAACATTTGTACATACTTAATTATAGATATATATGGAAGAGAGGAAGCAAGTGCAGTTGTGTAAATACCCACAAGTGGTAATTGCACTGTGGTGTTATGTTCACCATCTACTTTAAAGGATTCATCTAAATCTCCCTGTGTTACTTCAATGCATGGTGCAAGAATGTACACACACATAAACAATTTTAAAAACCAAAGTGCCAAGGCGAGCAGCTCTGGTGCCAGCAGGGAAACCTCAGGGGAGCAGAGAGAGATGCCAGGAGACTGCAGCTCATGCTACAGTGGCTGATGAGACCTGGGTGGGGCCAGGAGGAACGGCAGCCAAGCCCCGCCCCCCCGCCCCGTGTAAAAGAAGCCCTTAAGGAGGGTGAGGTGGGTGTCAGTCTCTTCTCCCAAGTAACAAGGACAGGACAAAAGAAAATGGCCTCAAGTTGTCCCAGGGCAGGTTTAGGTTGGATATTAGGAAAAATTTATTCACTGAAAATGTTGTCAAGCATTGGAACAGGCTGCCCAGGGAAGTGGTCAAGTCACCATCCCCGGAAGTATTTAAAGGATGTGTAGATGTCGCGCTTAGGGACATGTTTTAGTGGTGGACTTGGCAGTGCTAGGTTTGTGGTTGGACATTATAATCTTGGAGGTCTTTTCCAACCTAAATGCTTCTATGATTCTAATTTCATTTAAACTATTTGCAGCAGAAGTCACAACAACCTAGGTACATTTGTAAACAGTAGAACAATGTTGGTCCTTTTGTGTTTTGAGCAGTATGTCTGTCAATACAGTTTCATCAGTATGTTACTGACTCAGATTACTTTACTCATTCAGAAGAAAACAGCTAAAATAAAAAACAAAAAAATCAGCTAAAATAAAAGATTTTGCCTTCTACCTCATTCAATATCTATATTTGTGAAAAGTGATGATAAAAATTGTCAGGCTGAGAATGCTGATACCTTCACAAGCTACAAGACAACTAAGTGGTTCTCTGATATTTTCTTTGTCTTTCAAAAATAAAGATGGGGGGGCAGGGTAACATGGATATATTTGAGATTTTTTGTGATATACAGATGTTATCCAACCATTCCTGTCAAAAGTTTGATTATCTCAGCTAGTGCTCAGCTAATTTAACCACAGTGTTAAAACTGTCAGTGGTACCCTTTGTGCAGTAATTGAATGGTGCTAAGGAGCTTCATGACCTTTGAAAATGCCAGCTCCCAACCAGGACCTGATGTAAAGTCTTTGCAAGCACACACATCCTTCTACAAGATGTAACTGCTGCAGCTGTCACACTCAATTCTTTGTAATGTCAAACTCAGTTTGTCTTGTGTTTGGCATATTGAATTCTGTGCATACTGCTAGATGACAGGTATTTTTATTTATTTCATTTAATGGTTTTTAGAGACATAATCAAACCCATAGTGTTGAAAAGCTTTTGTCTAAAGGGTAAAGGATAATGCCTGCTTTCTGATTACCTCCTAAGGCTAATGTATTAGTGGTCATCACCTGAAATGTCTGAAGATTTCCACTTTCTGTTAGAATGTTACTTCACCTGAAGAATTTCAGCATTTATTTCACAACAACATGTAATGGAATGGGTTATCTTGCTCCTAAAATGGTTTATGTTCCTATTATAACGAAGTTCAAGAGGTCTTTTTATGATGAAGATGTGGTACAGTGAAAAAGATCTATCCATGATCCTATTTTATTAGTATCATAGGCATATGTTTCTCTGCATTCCTATGTAATAAACCAATGTTTCCACACAGAGTAAAATACAAGGTTAGACAAGAATATGAATCATAGGTAAAAGGAGGTGGTATTTTACACTTCAGATTCTGAGTTCAGTGAGAATTGTTTTAGGTCATTCTCAGGAACACCGAAGAAGTCAATGCCTATTCTTACACATCTGACACCTCTCAGAAATATTATAATTCACTCTTAAGAAAGAATGAAAATAAGTGTGTATTTAACAGCAAAATACATTGTGAGATAAATCTTCTGGCAGTATGAGAGAGAGACTGCAATGGAAGAGAGAAAAATATACAAATGTAAACAGCTAGAGAAAGAGAACTACTATTTTTCAAAATTATTTAAATAATAGATTTTGGGGGGTCTAGCTGCTGCATCCAATTGTAAACAAATTTAATTTCACTCTTCTAGGTATTTGTTTGTTTGTTTGTTTGTTTCCCTGGATGAAAACAGTGAAATGTCATCTATTAACAATATGTATATTTTAAATTCATTTTCTTCCCCAGTCAGGAGGTTATATTTCCATAAGAGTATCTTACCAGACTTTACATATTCAGAACAGACTCTCCATCAGCTTCTTCTGCTGGAGCTGTGTTATATTACCTAAAGCACTTCCATTCAGGTGAGAGAAGGATAGAGAAACATAACCTCAGAATTAGGACAATAGTTTGAAGGTAGGATTTCAGTTCCAGATTGTGATGCAATAACAATTCATTCCAAACAGACCACATCAACAGGCTTGAATATGATACCTCATCCAGAATATCTTGTTGTATGTGCTTAGCTTACTTTCCCTGGAAAGTGGGAGCCATGGGCTTAGATTCCCTGAAGAGAGGTGATACGTTTCTCAGCTTTTGAGTAGAGAGGAAGGAATGGCACAGAATTATAAGTTTGTTGCAAAGACCAAGCTATGGAGAAGAAACATTTTCCTCCAGCACTATTATTCACTATTTGTTCCATACCTGTGATGAATGCTAAGACTACAGGAAATTTATTTTACAGAAAAATTACTACCTTTATCATTTCAATGAGCTGATATATTCATATTCATCAGCTTAATTTGAAACATTTGGAGATTTCTATTAGGACAAGAATCTAAAGAAGACCAGTGCTAACATTTTTACCTCAGGACTGAAGTAGAAAATTAAAAATTAAAATTATAAAATAAAAATATAATCTCCTTCAAAAATCCCAATATATTTGATAGCCCAAATGGAATTCAGTGGAAAATTAGACAAACACAAAGAAAATTTTGCTTTTCTTCTTGCCACATAATGCCTTCTCCAAGCAAAAAGTACTGTATATATGGGACATTCAGCATTCCTAAGACTGAGTAGGATCTCAGTTTTTGTTATGACCACAACCTAGAATGCCATCAGCATTTCACAAGCCCTCAAAATACTTTACAATCTACGCAAAAGTTTCTTAATTTTTTTCCCACCCCAGCTCTGCTCAGTTATATCTGCTCAATTCTAAACTTTAAAACTATAGAACAGCTCTTTTGTACTATTACTATTGTATTATTTTTTGTCTGTATAAGATATTGATTTGCTTTTTAAAATAAAACAGATTCATATTCACCTTTCTTCCTTACTGACAGAGGTTGAGTCTTTGAATTATACTACCCATCAATGACCTAACCATGTTCATCCAAATTTTACTGACAGCAGTACTGTTTCTTAAAAGTATTAACGCCCTCTATTGAGCTGTTCTGCAGACTGTCTTCAACCAAAAAATATGGAATTGTGAAGTATTTTTCAGTCTGAACAAAAACAACAAAGACTGCAAAGCATTTAGACACAAGCTTTCAATTTAGGAAACTATGTGACCTTTATCTAAGCAATCCATGCCGCTCTCTAGAAGTAACAGATTTCTTTAGACAAACAGGTTTTTGGCTGAGATTGCTCAGTTGTGTTGTCCTCAGCTGGGTTAGAAATTGCTGTTTAAAGTTTCCTTGAAGAACCAACTTGTACATCTTCTGTCTTCCACTAATATTTTCCTACATTACATGATAGATAAGTAAAAATGCCAACTATGTTTATTTGTTCAGTTTGAAGCTAAAAGACAAATTTATTATTATTTTGCCAGATCACCTTTATATGTTCACCTCTCATAGTATCTTAGTCATGGTATAAAAAAGTGTGTCATTCTGCAATCAAAAGAAAGGAGGGCTAAGGTAAACTCTGGAACTGTGCACTGTACAAGAAAGTCATTGAGGTCTGATGGAAACTGAAAGTTAGGTAACCTTCTGTTTTCTTACACTTGTACTTTTCTTTTTTCCACCACACAAGGGTGTGGAAGAACCTTGCTATTAGAGGTACTCTACTGTACTAAATATGTGCACAGTGAAACTTAATCTCTAGCTCAAATACTCTGTTTTCAAAATAAAGCCAACACACAAATAGTTCAGAAACCAGAAAAAAAAAAAATGCTCAGATAAAAACAGAGCAAATCTGAAGCACCATCAACACAGAGAGATATGGAATGGTGCAAGGTCACTTACAGGCAGAAAGGCAAGCAGAAAAGACCTGGCTTTGGGGGTTTATTTATTGCATTTTCTGGCAACCCACCCCTGACATATATGATGTTCATATAGGCTTTTGGTCTGTACCAACTTCACAGAGAAATAGTAGGTATACTAATACCATGCATTACTATGATAGCATGTATCCAAATTTTTGGCCTGGATTCCACGTCCTGAATATTTCCATAGTTTCTTCTTTATAGCACTCAGGGCTAGCGAACAAATAAAAGAGTAAATCTCCAATGCAGAACTTGAACACTGAGAACACCTTTTTTTTATTTATTCTGACCTATTATGGACCCAATATCCTTTATAATGTTAATAATAAGAACATGACTGTAGCTCAAAGCCAAGATCCACAGTGATGTAAATAATTCTTGTTTTCCATTAGGAAGTTCTTTGAAGTTATTATTTGGTTTCACCTATATGAAAAGCTAAAAAGAAAAAGTTGGCGGGTTTATATACAGACACTTGTATAAAAATCTTCTGCTAGAACAAGATATATATACAATGTAGAATGAAAATCAACAGTCTGAGGTAAAGTACAGTTTGTCATGGAGCACAGCTAGTTTCTGTGCATTAACAACACAACTTTGTGAACAAGCAGTACAGGCCTATTGAAAACCCAATAAAGTTAATCAAAAAGCACCCACGGACTTGAGTGGATTTTGGGTCAGTGCCTTTGTTGATATAAGTAATGCTCTCATAATTTTGCTGCTAGTCTTTGAAAGGTACTTCACATGTTATTTATCAGAAAGGTTGATCTATTAAAATTACTGGTTTCTGACATTGTAATTTAGTTTGTAAGATTTTGTGAACGGCAAAATGTTGCATCACAGCTACTTCTTCATAGATGTCACACTTCACACAATATTTGCCTGCAATAATATGACAATCATATTTGCTGGGCCTGTATTTTTTCATTGTGACATTTGGTAATTTAGTAAAAACCATAGAACAGAATTCTGCTTCTGTTCTTTCACCAAGAGGCTATTGTATCTGTAATTTCCACAGCAGTGCTTGAATTCTTGTGTGCTGGACATTAGACATGAACTCTGGGAAGAAAAAAAATATATTTCTAAGAAAATAATTCTATGTTTCAGAGCACTTTAGAAAGAAATTTCCATTCCTCCATCAGCCCAGTGACCATTTTCTATAAAACATACCTGGCAATCAAGCATGTCCTCTGAACACAGTTACATTGCTCTGCTAGTGGTCTGAAAGTCATAGAGCTGAGAGTGGAAGTATAAATTATCTGATTAAAGGATTCTCTCTGTGGAGCACATAGGTAAACATCATACCCCTGAGGATTTCTTCAGAGGTGACTGCTGAGGTAAACTGCCTGCTATTGGAGATTTAGTTTCTTTGAACCTGTATTTCCTTGAAATACTGTACAATTTTACAGTGATTCCTACTTCAGTCCCTGTTTAACAAACCTGGTATAGCTTTATAGTGTTAAAAAAATGTGTGGCCTTCTGTAACTACATCTGCAATTATCATTAAACCCAGTCTATTCAAGCTGTGTAACAATCAAAAGTTGCTGAGTCTGGGCCCCCAGGTTGCATTAACTGATATAAGACTACTGGCTGGTGTTGGGCTCCCTCGTTCTGCTTGTTTGCAGTAGGGTTAGAAAAAATAACGTAAACAACTGAATTCTAAAGCTTCCAAAGCCACATTTAAGGAATGACTGGGAAAATCCTGTGTCAGTGAAAAAAGGCATACACGATAATTACCTCATGTTGTATAACTAAAACTCTAGACAAAAACCAGACTTTTTTTTAATAATAAAGCACAATAATTCTAAATTTTAGGATTGTCTTGAGAAAGGAGTGTTTTCAGTGATTCTAAGTTAGAAATATTGTAATTGTCACAGGTGGCATCCCTTGTACTTTTTGTACACTTTTTCTATAAGTAGTTTTCCAGAATAAGGTAGTTGTCCTGAATGTTACATTAAGTGATTGTAATTGCAACAGTTGAGTATCATAAAAATCATTGCTGATTTTTGTGCGGTGCTCCAAGAGGGTTTGAGCAATTCTTTATTTGCTGTCTCAGCAAACTATTTCAAAATTGAGTTCTACAAAAAGAGTTGCACATCTAATATCAAAAGTATTCTTCCAACTCTAGCATTAAGTGGACAGTTTCCTGAAGCAGTCACCACCACCCCTGAACAAGCTGAAGGCCAGTGCTAATCTGAGTTAATGAATATGTGATGAAGATGCAGGAAAAACTAAAACCAAGCACACTAAACGAGGTGTTGTAACTGTTTCAGAATACGATAATGCTACAGAGGTAAAATCTTCAGTTACCTCTATGGTGATTATAAATTCACATCTGTTAAAAATGCACATAGATGGGCTGTCAACAGTGATGATAAAGATGATGTTCCTGTTCTTTCCTTATAGTGTTTCATCACCATCACATTTACTATATGTGACCTGATACTGTCTGCTAAGAATTAATCTTGCTCCACTACAGAAAGTCATTTGGGGCCACTGGTCTTTATAAAAGAGTGTTAATCAACAGCATAGGTACACCAGATTCATCAGTGTCCATGTTATGCTTGCAGAAAACAACAGCAGACATTTGTTTACTGCCAAGGGTATTTTTTTTCCCCAGCTATTTATTTGTATTTATTTTTCTGCATTCTTAAAGACATGAAGTTTTATGAGTCCTGAATAAAATCATACTCTCTTGTTTTGGAATGACGTATGCCTGGTTGACTTAGCATTTGAGTGAATCAGACAGAGCTTGTATATTAGTAGCATACAAATCAAATTCCTAATTTTTTTTTTATAGTCCATTATGAATGGGGGGCATAATCAAGTTGTACTGCAGTTCTAAGGCATAGAAAAATTTGACAGAAAGCAACATAGGTTACAGAAGGATTGACTGAAAGTAACTAAGCAACGTAAATCCCTTGGCTTTTAAACTTTCCCAGAAGTCCAGACAACATTGCTCCTACTGGATTGTATCTTGGTTTCTGTAAAGGTAAAAGAACATGAACATTTCTGTGATTATTTAAAGTGCAAACCTCTTTATACTGCCCTGTTAATGGTCCTTAGCTGAGACACAGGAGTGAAAGCAGTCAGACGGCCAAGGTAATTTCTTTACAAACAGCTCCACTGAGCAAGACAGAGGTAATACCATCAGTAAGAATATTAATTTTCTGGTGTAGAGAAATTGGTCATTATGTTTGAACAGAGCTCATAAACTCTTTAGAAGATTTTCCTTATATACCAGGGCAGAGGAGGAAAAGAAAGTGAGTAAGACAGAGGCATGAAAAAAACCCCCATGTTTAGCTGTCCCTCTTCTTTCATCGAAAAAATAAAAATAAAAAAAAAAAAAAGAAATTGCAAACACAGGTAGTAATTAGTATAAAGCCTTGTCCACAATGTCAGTGTACCTCAAAACCTAACTTTGAAGGACAAGCTTCCAAACTTAAAGGATAGCTGGACTCATGTCTATTTAAGCTTTAAGCATAGACTCACAGGTACAGTTCCTGATTTCAAAAGACACCACTTTCAGGCTGTCTGATGAAAAAGACCATCAGCATGGTGTAGGTCACCACCAGTATGACCTATATTCAAACTTAATGACCTGGAGGTAACTAGATCTTATGTCTTGCTGCAGTCTTCAGCAGCAGAGAGAAATCTGGCAGACTGGCTTCCTGGCTTTCCTCTTTTAACTGTCAAAATTTGCAAGAAAATTGCAAAATCTATAGCAAGACTAAATGACTAGACAGTATTTCCAGTAAATACCCTATCCAGTTTTCCACAAATTATTTATTTTTCTGGAAAAGTCAGTCAAGTCAAAGTGTTTATACACTACTTTATACGCGCACACACAGAAGCAAATGTACACACACAGAAATACACTTCAGTGAGTAGACAGAGGGCTACAGACAGCGCTCAGGATCTTTTTTTTTTTTTTTTTAATGAATTTAAAACACAAATGGGAGAGAGCTAGAAGGCTTTTCCAGCCTTGGCTTTGTCTCAAGTGACAAGTGATAAAAATCCTGTTAAGTAGTTTTCATCATGTTTAACTATTTTCTATTTCTTGCCAGACAACATAGTCTACTATACTTCCACTACTTTTTGTACTCAGCTCTTATTTATTCAAATGTACTCAAACAGAGCTTTGTTAGTGCTTGATTTAAGGGAGTTATAAATTTCCTGAAACATACATATGTATAAAAATTTTGCATGAGTCTGAAATTACAGAATTATCCACATATTAGCCCTAAAAAATACTTCCCTAATTTGAAAAGTAATTAAATAACTTTTTTATTATTTGGAAAGTAAAGAATAAACATAACAAATACCATAGTTTGTCAGTTCTTTTAATGATTTTTATTCCTTCAGTAAAAAATGAAAAATTTATCTTGTCTGAATTTTAAAAAATAAAGAAGAAAAAATGATTACCAGAAGAGTTGGCAGTGAATTAACTGTAATTTAACAGAGAGTATTACAGCGTCTGTACTAGTCTGTTTAACATGCACCAGTGAAAGTCTGCAATAAAATTTCATTTGTCATTTACCACTACACTGATCCCAAGAAGTCTGAATGATCTCTACGTTTACACATGATTGGTAAAAGGGATTGGAAGAAAGATTTTTTGGTTTATTAGGTGGTTTTCTTATCTATTGCATAGAAAAAAACCTGATTTTGTTAACTGGTAAGGTCTCACTATAATAGGATTTCTACAGATATATAAAAAACAGCTGAATAGAATATCCATCAGCTGAAAATAGATACATCACCCTAAAATAGGTGAAATTAAAATATAATATTATTTGTTTACAGAAAATCTTTATAATCACTTTAAAAGCACTAAAACAAAGGAATATCAAAAACGAAGGGAAAAAAACCAAAAGAAATGGAAGAGTAGGACTACATTATTTCCAAACTTTTAGCAATGTCTTCAGTTCCTTATGGTGAAAACTTTAAAACTGACTTTATGATACTGGTAGGAGTGTAAAGCTGTGACATACAAGTCATAACTGCAAATGTCAACCTTTGACCTTCCCAGCTGAAATGACTTCAAAGTAAGTGTTCACTTGACCAATGCATAACCTGAGAGCTAAATGGGTTGAGATCATTCTGGCTCTGATGACCTAAAAAGAACATGCAGGTCATGCTTCAGAACTCATTTGTTAGTAAAGCTTCTTAGCCCACACAAAACTGTGGGCACTGAAATCTTCATCTCAAAAAGAATTTTTAAAATTCCCCAAACTGGCTGAGCTTCTATGGCTCATTTACTCTGCTTCTTTGCTCTGTGCAGAGAGAGAAAGATAAGTAGAATTCATGCAGAACTGTGCTATGCTATCAAGGAAAAAGTGACTCCCTGGGACAGACAGAATACTTTCCTTTATGGTTTTAAAAGCCAACTGCATTTTTACACTCAGAAAAGATCCCCTGCCACAGCATAGCCCCCATTAACCCCTCTATTTGGCAGAGCATTTATGCGTGGGGGGAGGAGGGCCTGGAAGGGAGATGGGAGTGTGACCTAAGGCAAGTGAGATTATCTGCCTGCTTACATGAGACTGTTCTGGTGTTGGCTTCACCTGTTACTGATGCTTTGAGTTGCATTAAATTATATTGTTTGCTCCCTGACCTTTTAAAGGAAGCCAGTGGAAGTAAGAGGCTGAGAAATGTATGGGTGGGAGCATGAAGAAATCTGTTTATTCATGCAAGCCTGCAGGAATTCTGATGTCATATCCTGTGTAAAACCAATGTATGGGTGCCTGAGACCACATTTAAAAGCCATTTGCACATCTAACACAACATTTCTCCTTCCTGGGGAAGCAAGTGTGGTTTTGGTTTTTTACAAGCTCCTCCCAGAGGTTTAACTGTATTTGAGCTAAGTGCTGGGTTTGATACAGTATAGCTAGGAAACTTTGGCTCATCCCTCTGAGGAAATGCTAAGTTGTGAGAAAGAGCTGTGAAGCCTATAGATCAGGGAAACCCAAATAAGAAAGGTAAGACTGCAGAAAGAGGTAAGACTGTTGCAACAGCAATAGTTAACTGCACAAGGATTCAAGAGGAAAAGCACTGACGTGATTAGGTATAAAATCCTAAGGAAAAAACAGGGAGTAATAAGATGGCAACTCATCAACACTGAGGATTAATCCATTCCAAGGGGCAACAGAAGCTAACCCTTCAGTTTGGTGCTTGCTTGGACAACAAAGACTCATCTTTATTATTAATTTATTATTTATTATTAATGGTTAGTGTAATAGCTCATTAGCTTTAACTACCTATTCTGTGATTTAGCCATTAAATAATTGCTTTGCAATTTAAGTTGTGCATACCCTGTTTGCAGAGGTACTTTGCTCATGTTAAATGTCTTCTGAACAAAATGACTCAGAGAGTAAGTATTACAGTGGTCATACATAAGCCTAAACTGGGACAGCAAAAAGGGACACAGGCCTCACAGTGGCCCCGATTTATCAAAATCTGACATAGCCAAGATCAGCCAATTAGAAAACTATCATATATACTCCATATGCATGCAGTACCTAGCACTCCTTCACACAATTGGTCTTCATGCACCTGACCTGAGCAGATTGGAAATGGACATAAAACCAGGATAACTGGCAGTTTATCTCTTCTTTGTCCTCAGCTTGTGCTCACGTGACAAAACAATTGGCAAGGCAAGAGAGAACAAGATACAATGCACTGAATCCTCCCACTGGAACCCTGTTCTGAATTCAGACAGAGTGTCTGTATGCTTAGGACTATTGAAGAATCTGTCAAGGATTCCGAAATTTTCTCGAGCCTTGAAAAGGCACTTTGGATCTAGATGACACTGAGTTAAGAAAGAATTTTATACTGTCAATTGTAAGCTCCATGAAAAAGAAGGGGCAGGGGGGAGGAAAACAAAAATAGGGACTTTCTGTTTGAAATTTGCATGTTTCTTTCCTTCTGGTAAATTTTTTGAAAAGTAAGAAGTTAACTGCTCTTCTCCAGTCATTTTACCACTGCATGGATTCTAGAATATGAATTCCTGAGGAAACAATGCAATAGATAAGCTTATCTCTAATGCTCGTATATTGTTTGAGACCTGTGTCATTGTATGATAGCACCAGGTTTAAATGACCCCTGTTTAATATACAACAAAATTCTTCAAATTCCTTGGGATTGCTTCTTGACTATATTCTAATTTCTTCAGAAAAATCTGATACACTCATTTTGCATATAAGTAGGAGATGACTTTTACTCTATCCCCAAGAGTTGATCTTGACCTCTCTCACAAAGTCTCCCTCTTATCTCATTTAAAAGAACTGCAAACATTAGTTACCTGAGCTATCTAATGAACTAAAGCGCAGAAAGCAAGCACAAAGGAAGCGGAAATGCAGACAGACCACAAAGGGGAACCCTAATAGCATTCTTTGGACAGGGTACCTGGAAGGCCTAAGATGGAATTTGTGACACAATCTGTGACGAACATTACTGAAAAAGCTGAAGTACTCATTGCCTTTTTTTGCCTCAGTTTTCACAGGCAAAATTTGCCTCCAGATTTCCACATGAGGTAGGTCCTGGTGTGAGTTGCGAAGGAGAGGAACAACCAGAAGGAAGAGAATGAACTGGTTTAGAACTACTTAGGGAAGGTGAGTACATTAAAATTCCCGGGATCAGGTGAGGTTTACCTAAGTGTGCTGAAAGACAGTGACAATGAAGTTGCTGTCTCTTATCCACCAAATCTTGTGACAATTGAGGGAGGATCCTGAGCTCTGGAAGAAAGGTAAGGTTATGTCCATCTTCAAAAAAGTTAAAAAGCAAGACTTTGGGAAACTATCATTCAGTCATCCTCACTGTACTACCTAGAAAGATCATGGAGCAGGTCCTCATGGAATCCGTTTCTATAAAGGACAAAAAGGTAATTAGGAACACTCAGCATGGGTTTACCAGAGGGAAATCATGCCTAACCAATCTGATTGCCTTCCATGATGAAATGACTAGCTGGATGAATGAGGAGAGAGCAGACAATGTAATATATTTGGACACTAATAAGGCTTTTGACTCTCTCCCACACCATTCACACGTGGAAGCTGAGACTGTATAGGCTGGAAGAAAATGGTTAGGTTGGCTGAAAACAGGCTAGACCCCGAGGTTCAAAGAAGAGGAAACAGTAACTTTTCTACCAGCTATTGATAAGCTGAATACTCCAAGGGTCAATAATGGGGCTCATGTTGCTTGGTATCATCATCAATGACCTGGATGATGTTACAGAACGCATTCTCATCAAATCTTTGGATGACACTGAACAGTAGAGCTTCAGTCAAGAGAGGCCTTGAGAAATTTGTGATTCAAGGTAGAATAAACTTCATGAAGTTCAAAATGAAGAATTGAGAAGTTCTGCATGTGGGGCAAAGTAAACCCATGCATTAGCACAGGCTGGGAAACAACTGCTGAAAAGGCCCTAGAAGCTATGATGAAGAGCTTCCAAATAGTGCGTTCTCACAAGCAAGGCAAACCACATGCTCAGATACACTAAGAAAAGATATCAGCAGATCAAGGAAAGTTATTTTCTCCCTCTTCACAGCACCAGTGAGGACTGCACCTGAGGCACTATATCCAGTTCAACAAGAGAGTTGAGGGAAGGGCTTTTAATATGGTCAGGAGCCAAGAGTTCACGTTATATAAAGGAGGTTTGAAAGAACTGGGCTTGTTTGGCTTGGGGTTTTTTGTTGTGTTGCCTTCGTTGGCGTGGCGACCTGGTTCAGGAACGGCACGGCGACCAACCCCAGGCCCCTCCCTATGCGTAATTAAATTGGCTAAAATATAATAATCTTAAAAGAATATATATATATCGTAATCTTGGATAAAAAACATACTAAATGCATCCTGCTCTTACTCTATGCTTTATAACAATCTTAAAATATATATATCACAAACTTGAACAGAAAACATAAGGCACACTAAGCAAGAGGTAACTGGGGGGTAACTGGGAGCAACGGGGTATAACTGGGGATAGCTAAAGGAAATTTTGAACAAGAACATTCTTAAAGCAGTTGTTGACGTTCTATCAATATGATGTCAACCTTCTCTAGTCGGCTCTTGACAAACAACACGAGCCTATTCAATATACAGGGTCCAAAGATCAATGCTATCTTGATCATTGCGATCGGCCCTATCAAGGTAAGTATCAGGGTGGTCAGCCATGGTGAATGGTTGAACCATGATGCAAGCCAACTTTGTTGTGCCTCTCGTTCCCTTTTCTGTTTTTCTAATTCCTCTCGTAATTTGGCCATAGTGTCCCTCACTATTCCGGTGTGGTCCGCATATACACAACATTCTTCCCTTAGTGCAGCGCACACTCCCCCTTGCTGTAAGAACATTAGGTCTAATCCTCTTCGATTTTGCAACACTACTTCAGATAGTGATCTAATTGATTGTTCTAATGCACTTATTGATTGTTCAATTCTAGCCAGGTCCTCATCTACTGCTATCCTCAGGGCGCTAAGTTCTTTACTCTGTTGCACTAAGGATGCTACTCCTGTACCTATTCCCGCACCTCTTATGATCATTAGAGTAGCTATTGTTAGTGCTGTAAGGGGTTCTCGTTTTGACAGATGATGTTCTGGGCTAATCTGTGAGTCGTAGGCAAAGTCTTCGGTATGGTAAAAGATTTTTGGGACTATAGTTACCTGGACACAATATTCTGAGGATTCATCAAATTTTTCTAACGACAAACAAGGTGTAACTTCCATAACAGAACAAACCCACTTGGTATTGTTGGCTGGTATTAACCACTTTGCAGGGGGTTTATCTTGTGTCTTATTAACACACAGTTGTTCTTTGTGCTTTGGGACTTTACCTACGCACACGCCACTTCCCACCACCCGCGCTAATGTAATTCCTTGCTTTTCTGTGTCCCATATACACTGGACCGGATTCGAAACATTTACTCGTATGGGTATGTCACTTACTCCTACAGCCTCATAAAAGGGTGGTTCTATTCCGTAGCACAGCCAACAATGCTCCGTAAGATTTGGGTTAGTTTTGTTCAGTACTTGGTACCTAGCTTGCATCATTTTTCAGAGAGGATTTCTATCAGGAATTTTGGTGGCGCGTGTCACTGCAGGTATGGTGACTTCGGTATTATTTGTAGTAATATGTAGTAAAGGTGTAGATATTTGTGGGTTAAGAATCAGGTTAGGCCCGATTGCTTGGGGTGCTTGTGGCACGAGCCTAATAATCTGTATCACCACTCCTAGATCTGTGAAAGCTTTGTGAATGAATACTGACCATATTTTCCCTACAGCCTAACCCGTATTAGCTGGGTGTAGGATTTCTAGATTCAAATGGGTACAAGTACCTGGATAGACCAGCGACCCATCGGCTCCATATCTTGGACGGGTACACTCATTCGGTCCCCATTCTACTCGCAAAAATGTATCGTTTTTTGTTGGCCTCCACCTATCACTTGTTACAATGGTCTCACATCCCCAATATCCACAAAACTAATATCCTGGATAGTTACAATAACTCATTCCTGGGTTTGAACTGGGGCACCAATATGCTCCCCATAATGATTTATGGCGTTGTGCACCCAACTGACAAACACCAGTTTGAGGAAATAAATCACAAGTTGTTATCGTAAAAGTCGGGACACCTGCTGTTATGTTTTCCCTTATCACTTTATCACTGCGTGCAGGGTCTCGTAGGACCCACCTGAATGGCCGATGGGGATGGTACTCTGATGCTACCTGTCTTACAGTGACAAGCCCTAAAATCAAGATTACACAAAGGCATCGTAGCCCCCCCCATGGGGGCTAGGTCGCCATTGTTTGGATTCCGCTAATGTGGAGCTTCCAGGTGCGGACAGGACGCTTGTCGACTTGTCGTCCTCTCTTGCCACCGGGGTGTGCGGGTTACGGGGACGTCCGACAATCTGGTCCTGTGGGCAAAATCTCACAGTTTTCATTAGCTTTATTCTGGAGGTCTGGTTTAATAGACTTAAGCGGACACCACTTAACTTTGCCATCTCTTTTGACAGCAGCATATCCTCGCCCTGTCAGGACTAGCCTCCACCCTTGTTCCCATTCTTGTTTAAAAACAATCATCCCTGCCCCATCGAAGATCAATCTACAAGTTTGTTTTATATCGAACGGGAGCATATATCGTCTCTCCCGAAGACACCATCTATGAGGGTGGAGACCATGGCAGAATTAAGCCTTTTATCCGCAATTGCCTTAACAATCGCTCGTATATCCTTAGGGTTTATTGGCGAGTGGACCCTCTGTCCCCCATCTGTCACCTGGACTGGGAACGCTAGCGTGGCCGATGGGGCCCAGTCGGCACACGCAATCTTTATTTTCCTCCAGTCCGTGAGAGGGATTTCTCCCCCTCGCGGTTCCTCTTTAATTTGGATGGGAATATTTTGGCTCTTGACTTTGTTTATCTCCGTTTCCTCCTCCTCTAAGTTTGAATCAGTTGCGAGCCACTCGTCCCAGCTAGCATCTGATCCAGAGTCGGAACTCGACTGACTGGTTACTTCCGGTTTCCGGTACCTTTTTGTTGGGCTCTGGCCCCGCCCACTTCCCCCGCGGGGGGGCCGTTCCCTCCCTCTTGGCTCACCCCTCCCTCTTGGCTCGCCCCGCCCTCCGCTCGGCAGGGTGTTTGTCCTATAGGGGCACTTTTTCTGACGGCCGCTTTGATTGGCTTTCTGCCCTTCGCTCACGCTCCCCTCCCCTTCCCGTTTGTGTGCGCTCGTTAATGCCGGCGCTTCCTCCCTGTTCCCGCCAAGGGCATCCTCGCCCCACCCTTCGCCTCTCTGCTCGGCGTCATCTTGGGGCGCGTAGGGGGGTGGTCCAGCCCAGACTTCCTCAGACTCTGGTTTCTCCGTGGCGCCCCTGGCCTCCTCGGCTAGCCTACCCCAGAAGGATTTAGCTCATTTCTGTCTCTCCGTAAGCAGGTCGGGGTTCAGGAGTTGAGGGGACAGGAGTTGAGGGGATGGGAGTTGAGGGGACGCGTCGCCCTCTTGCAGATCTTTAGGCTCAGCAGAATCGTCATTGTCTGGGGGGTGCAAAGTCTGCGTGGCTGCCCGGACTCCCAATTTCGGGGTGGCCAACAAACAGTTTTTTGCTGCCCTGCAGGTCTCCTGTTCTTGTATGGCCCTCTGCAGGGCCTGTACGACTTTCCCCCCCGACTTAAGGTTTTTCCCACAACTCGAGGACATCGACTCTTCAGCTAACGCTTTAGTGCATTTATCCCACACTTCGGGGTGGAGAATATCCACTGGCTGGGCAATGACCCCAATTTGCAAAAGCCTCGCAACTGCGAGAGTAAAATCTTTGGGTTTACAATCAATACCCCACTGCTTATGTAATTGTGATACGACCTTCACAAGGGCTTCCATCGTCCTTGTTGGTCTGGGAGCGTCCTCCCCGCTGGGCTGGTCCTGCTGCTCCGGCCGCCGTTCACCTGTCTAGGTTTTGGCACTGCTTGTTGCCTTCGTTGGCGTGGTGACCTGGTTCAGGAACGGCACGGCGACCAACCCCAAGCTGCTCGGGCCATCAGCTCGCTGACACCAATGTGGTGGACGGCAAATGGCGTTTATTGGTGAGTGACACGGCATTATATAGCTTGGGTTTATAACATCACTTCCGTCTGCTTACACCATAAACCAAACGCTATTGGCTATCAGGAGAGGGGCCCTATCTTTCCGTACAGCGCGATATCTTCCGGCCGCCAGACCTTAGCTACCTACATTGTTGTTTGTTTTTTTTCTGGCAAAAAGGCAATTTAATAATAAGCTAATCAAAGGAGGGTTAGAAAAATGACATGACATAACATCTCTCAGTAGTATGGCGCAGTGTTGCAAAGGGCAATGTCTATTCTTGGGGGATTTGTCTTGGACATTAGGAGAAAAGCTCTACCTTTTCTACTGGGAGAGTAATGCAGTGCTGTAATGGGCTATGCACAGAAGCTGCAGGATCACTGTCCTTAGAGGTTTTCAGGATATGGCTAGACAAAGTCTTGCCTGACCTGACCTAGTGCTTTCCATAGGCCCACTTTGAGAGGGAGATCAGGCAAAATGTCCTCTGAGATCCCTTCTCACCAACAGTTCTATGAAATACAGTACTCTACAGATAAATTGAGTGACAACTATCAGTTCTCTGATATACAAAATGCAGAAAAGAGGGCAGATTGTAAGCAGTATTACTCTTCTTTTACTTACCTCCAGATGTTTTTTGAAGTTGATTGCTGTCTACCAACTTGCAGATCAGAATGAAAGTTTGGTAATGACATTGTTGGAACTAACTATTCCCGATCTGAACTTCTCCTTCTGACAGTCTGGATTTCACAGCATGTATATTAGATTTAGCCGTTGTAACCCACTCTTTTTTATAATAACATCCTTCATGCTTTAATCCTTTCTGACTTTATTCTGTCCTTCCAAATCAAATAATGACAGTAGAAGGTTAGCTTTGAAGCACACTGATTTCTAAACTATTTCCTCACCACAGAAGCTTAACCTGAATGTCACAGTGTAACTGCAGTTAAGAAAAATCTGTATGTGTGTATATATGTGAAACTTGCTTGAAAACAGCGAAAGCTTTATCAAGTATCCAGAAGAGCATTAGGATTTTCTCCTTTAAAATGGCAGCAGAGGAAAAAAAAAATAAATCTAGAATACTTATCACCCCCAAGTGTGTCAAAGTACTGAACACATGAACTTGATTATGCAAAGCCTTACCTGTAACTTACAGAAATCTGCAAGTGCATCACCCCACAAAGTGACAATATAGTTGTCAGGCCCATTCTCCACAATATCACTGGATATTGATATATGGATATGAAATTCCAATATTGGGCATACCCTTGTTTCAAAATAAATCCAGCGAGGAAAAAACACCTAAAATCACAGTTTCTTATGAAATATTAAACAGACTAAAAACCTTATAGAATTTTAAATCACAGTTACCTCTGTTATTCCATTTGGGTTTCAATCATTCTGTGTTAAAAAGAGGGCTTATTCATCTCATTAAAGCTGATGGTTATGTCATTCACATGAGCATGCAGATACTATACATCCTAAAGACTGAAGTCAGATTTCAGGACATGTTTTGAGCCAAACTGGAGTCCCATTTGGACTGTGTTTTACTGACTTTATTGAGTGGAGATTTTATAACAAATATGCTGTAGAACAAATACGTATAACAAGCAAGTTTCAATAAAAACATACAGTGCATTATTTTGTGTTATCCATAAATACACTCTAAACCTGTTTAAGTATCAGATCTTACTCAAAGTCCCAGAAATTAAGTGGTAAAAGCCAAAGCAAATTTTGTGAATTGATTAAATAAATAATAAAAAAAGTGTAGGATTGTCTCATTTACTTCAGTTTTCCATTGTTATTTAACGATTTAACTTATATCTCTGTTCAAAACAATTATATAAACTTCCCTTAAATTCACTTTTCTTCTCCAAATTACATTCAAGACACAATTTCAGAAACAGGATCAGAAAAGTTCAGTAGAATTAAGTGGCTTAGTTATGGATCTTGACAACACAGTAACTGAAAATCCTGACCAGGAGGGTGCCAGAAAACTTCCTTTATTTTCATCCACGCACATACAGCTCTGCCAATAAATAAAAAAAAAGACAAACTTAAGGTCAATCCAAGAGCCATCCTTGGAGTTTACACTGTAGGCTGTATGAAGAAAAGAAAGTTCAGAGAAGCCCTCACCAGTGCACAAAGCTGAGAACAGTGAAAGGAAAGCTCGACTCACATTTCATCCCAGCATACAGAGAGGACCTCCAAGCCACTATTTTTACCCTTACTTGCATCGTATCGCTCCATTCCCATCATGATTCCAGTGTGTTGTAGTTTAACCCCAGCCAGCAACTGAGCACCGCACAGCCACTTGCTCACTTCCCTCTGGTGGGAAGGGGGAGAGAATCAGAAGAGTAAAAGTGAGAAAACTCATGGGTTGAGGTAAAGACAGTTTAATGGTAAAACAAAAGCCTCGTGTGCAAGCAAAGCAAAAACTTCCCATGGGTAGGCAGGTGCTCAGCCATCTCCAGGAAAGCAGGGCTCCATCATGCCTAATGGTTACTAGCGGAGACAAATGCCATCACTCCAAACATTCCCCCTTCCCTTCTCCTTCCCACAGCTTTATATTCTGAACATGATGTCATATGATGTGGAATATCCCTTTGGTCAGCTGGGGTCAGCTGTCCTGACTGTGTCCCCTCCCAGCTTCTTTTGCATCCCCAGCCTGCCCACTGGTGGGGTGGGGTGAGAAGCAGAAAAGGCCTTGACTCTGTGTTAGCACTGCTCAGCAGTAACTGAAACATCCCCATATTATCAACACTCTTTCCAACACAAATCCAAAACTTAGCCCCATGCTAGCTACTATGAAGAATATTAACTCTATCCCAGCCAAAACCAGCACACGATGGCATTTACTTGGAGTGAAAGATGACAAACCAGAGGTCAATAGAATGAGACAGACTGGTCCCTTGTATGCCTACCCTCCCTTTGTCCTTATGGGACATCCTGTAACTCCTGCAGCTGGAGACCTGCTGGTCTAGACAACGTATTCCAAGCTTTCTCCACAGGGTAATGTAGGACTGATCCATACTTGAAAGGAGCTGACCTGCAATTACAACTGCTGATCTGTCCCGTAAAGCAGGAAGAGTCTATCAGTATTATTAACATAGCAAGTGATAGGTGTGCTATTTGCAACACAGCCACGTACATTGCAGAGTAGCTTTTGAAAGAAACATCAGCTGGTGATTACTTGAAAGAGAAAAAAATAACTGCTCATAATAAGAAGTCAAAGGAATTAGTTTCTGACTCAGGTAGGTTGCCAGAGGAAGGGCATAGTAAAAATACTTGTTTTCACTTTCATTTGTGAAGTAGGACATCTCACTAACAGTAATTCCTTTCCTTGTCCCATGCACACAGAAGTATTGCTGCAGAACCTAAACAAATACGTAAGCACTACTAAGAAAATAGTGAAATGTTAAGAATCAAGAAAAGAAACTCTTCTCTGGATGGCCACTTCCATAAATCTTACCTGTGTGACTTCTGGAATATCTGTATCAACTATTGGTCATTCAGTCCAGGATGTTACATCAATATTATTACAGTAGTTCCTATGTTGTTTTTTTTTTCTTTCTTCTCAGATGAATGTTTAATGTGAGCACATTTTCACAGTAAGGAATGTAAAACTAACCAGAAAGGATAAACTATTTGGTAGAAGTGGATTCTACATTAAAAACAGGAAGCATTGTCATCTCTGCAGTAGCTTGGAAGACTACTATTTTTTTTTTCTTTTTTTGTAGCTGGCAATCCCAGAAGGTAAAAACAACTCTTGAGAGAAGAATCAATCATGATGTGATGAATAGAAATGCCTTCCTGCAAGTAATTTTTTCAATACTAAAATTATTCCAATTCCCTTTTTATTTTTTTTAACAAAAAAAGAGCATGCTTATATACACACACGAATGCTTATCAGTACTAGAGGAAAACAAGGTACATTTCTGTGCTAAAGGATACTGTCTTTTAGGACACAGGGAAAATAATCATAATATATTAAAAGATAGTTACCTCTGTTGGGTAAAGAGTGCAACTAACAGCTACACCTGTAAAATGGTTAAGACTGCATGCACTTGGTTCGGTCAGAAATCAATGGCCAAATCCAGAAATATGAACAAAAAGTTTTAAAAAACAATCCAAAGGAGTGTATTGCAGCACAGAAAGCAAACAGTCAACAAAGGAATGTGTTCATGGGAAAGGTGCTGCCACGTGTGCTGCTGTCACCTGCACAATCTTCTGACATCATTCTTGTCACCTAATGTGGCTCACAGGTGCACTCATAATTCCTGGGGCCTTGTCCCTGGAGCTGTATATTTCAATCACATAATTAGAGAAAGGAATTCTTAAGAAATACAAACCAAAGGCTGACTCAAGTATTTTGAGGCACATTGTGTGGCGGACATTGTGTATACAAATACTAAGGCTCTTTGAGGAGCTGACTGGTAGTATCAACTCAGGAGGTGTTCAGATATCCCTGGTCATGGTTTCTGTCTGTGTTCAGCAGTGAGATTAATCCCCACAGAAGAGGAAAAACTCAGCTTCTTTTTCAGAATATTTTCTGATAAATATTTTTTCCTTACCTAGTTCTGGCCTGAACAAATGTGCAACAGCGTGCAGGTGCCCAGGCGCGGGCAGCAGCAGCGGGGCCTGCAGGCGCGGCGCGGCCCCTGCGAGCGGCCGGACAGCCGGTTCCCGCCGGCCCCACCGCAGGGCAGGGCTGAGCCCCTCAGCCACGGGCGGGCGCCGCGGGGAAAGCCTGGGTCAGGAAGGGCAAAACGCTGCCCGGCAGCCGGGGCTGAGGGAAACGGGGTGAGAAACAGCCCTGCCCGCCCCGCGGGGAGAGCGGGAGGAGGGCGGGAGGGGCTCCGGGCGCCCCGGCAGAGATGCCCCCGCCGCCCCGGGAGAGACCCCGCGGGGGCCGGTGCTTCCCTGCAGCCCCTGGGAGGGCCCCGGGCTGGAGCAGGGAAAGTGCGAGGAGGGAGGAAGGGGCGGCAGGGAGGGGCTGCTGTGGGCTGACCCCAGCCCCCCATTCTCTGTCCCCCTGCACCCCTGAGGGGGAGGAGGTAGAAGAGCTAGGGGGATGAAGGCGTGAAGTTGGGCTCAGGAAGGAGAGGGTGGGGAGAATGTGTTTTAGGTGTTGTCTTCTTTTCTCACCATCCAACTCTATTTTTAATTGGCAATAAAGTAAGTTACTGTTTCACGAAGTCCTGTTTGTTTTGCCTGTGACTGCCATAGAATGCTACTGCAAACTCCTTTCAGCCAGCCTTTAATTTCACTGAAACAATGTCAGAACCACCAAGGCTAGCAGATAAATACAGGGATCCGTGCAAATGTTGAAAGACAAAGCTAAATAGATAAAAAAGAAAATGCAAAAGGGAAAACTTTATGATTCGTCCCCTTCCTGGGTTCAGATGTTGAGCAGTTCTAATTCCTGTGCCCCGATGATGATTTCTGTTGTGAAGTACTGTCTACGTCAGCTCTGAGGATGCAGAAGACATTGTTTTGTTTGGGTACTGGCAAGCCACTGAGAGCAAGAGTTCTTAGCAGGCAGAATGAGGAGTGTTTGAGAATATAGCCAAGGAAAAAAGGATGAGTGAAGGGTGAACATGTAGTCTGAGGCAGTGAGAACTAGGAATGAATGCAATATGAAGGGAACAAGAGAAAGAAAGGTGGGCAAAGCGGTTGGAGGGGTTTTCCCTGAATGTTACTAAAGCAGTGTTCCTGTTGTCATACAGGAATGCTGCATGATGCACATTAGTAGTTCAGCTCCAGAGGGAACAGAAAGTTAAAGGAAATCCATCAGGATATCACAATTCAGACATGACATTTCTGTAACTGAGGGCACGCAAGGGAGCAATACTACTCGTAATACATCTTTCTACTTTTGGTATTGAAGTGGCCATATTCCCATTTCTATGCAGCTGGTTGTAGAAAGGGGAGGCTGGGAGAACTCTGTAGTTTTAGTCTGGCAAGACATTCAAACTCATCACCCGGATTTGTGCCAAGCTGCCTGACAATATTTCGTGATCACATCCCCCAAAACACGTTCATGAATATATACAACATTTTCAGACAAAATGTTTCCAAGTTTTTCAAGCCTGCTACCGAAGAAAACAAAATAATCCTATTAAATGTTTTCTGTCTGCCCTTATTGTTGTACAGCAACACAGTTCTCAAGCAATGCCATTTTCTCCAAACTCTGTAATGAGCCATTACCAGCTTTTGTGCAGCTGCCACTGCTTCTGACTGGCTTTTGTATGAAAGAGTCAGTGGCAATTTACTGTTTTGCCCTGCATTTCCCAGGCTAAGAGCCCTTACAATGAAAAGATTCTGAAGCTGGTCACCTAAGCTGTCCCAGGTCATTACAGAAGCTGGCCTATTTGCAAGAAATGACTACAACATCTGAGAATCCATTACCAGCTTATGGAAACTTTGTGGCGTTAAGAGAGCTGAATTCGGGCCTGGACTAAATCAAAAAAAAAGAAGGCACAGAGCCTGAGGAATTAATTGTTTAATGTGTTGTTGAGATCTGAAGGCGCAGGATGAGAAGAGAGTGCACTTTAAATCCAAAAGAGCTCTTGAATATCTCGATCACTTCCCCTCAGTTGTTCACCTTTCACTACTACTTGTCATGCCTTAACTGCTTCTCCACCTTACTAGACTGCTCCCTCCTTTTTCTGGCATTCGACAACTGGTAACATATTTTGAAAGACCCTTTGCCTAACTTGCCTTAAGCTTTGAATAAGAAGAAAACCCAGTTTTTATCTATGGGACTCTATAGTTCAGCTTTGGTGCTACCATTCACGTTCATGCTACATTATTTGCATTATGAATGAAAACTGCCTCGGTGGAATTAGGGCATCTGATAGCAGAGAGACTGTGCAGTGACACAGCAAAAAAATTATCTGAAAATAAAATATAACTACAATTGGATTTGTATTCATGATTTTAAAAAGCACATTTCAAGCATCTAGATGTTACAACTCAGTGGGAATGTAGCTTACTTGATTTAGGGTGCTGAGACTCTGAGTTGTTACAATTATGGCAGCACAGGCAATTTTATTCTCTTATTCTTAAGAAAAACAACTTCAGTGCTTGAGGCTTTCAGCAGACAACTAGGAAATTTACAGGTAACCAAAAAATAATGGAGGGCTTGATCTTACATGGTTGTGGTTTGCAGGAGGGAAGAGAGAACAGAAAAAACGTGATGATGCATTAATGACAGCTCCACTGCACAGCCTCTAAATGTTCTGCCTATCAGCCAAAATAAGGCCCACAAGACAGAAGAAGGTAAACACATAGTTTGTGAATTTTGTTTATCTTTAAATCCTTAGGAGGAGCTGAGTTCATACAGTGATGAATGTTTAGACAAGGAGAGTATTTCCACAATGAACACTGCAAAGATCCAGGGAGTTCTATATGTATATTACCTCTAAATGAACCTGCTTCAGACTGGAAGCAGCCCCGCTGTAGAACCACTGAGCGTTGCCCAGGTAAATTTACCTTGTTTCTTGAGTAACTTAGCTCTATCATAGCGAGTCAGAAATGTAAACTGTATACATGTGTAGAGGTAGTATTCTGAGATCATAATTTGATCCATATCTTTTATTATCAAGCTACTTATTTCTCCCCTTCTCTTGCCCTATTACTCAGAGAGACAATCTATGAAACAGACATTTCTGTCCAGCATATACTGCAGCACTGAGGTATGAACAAGTAAATGACCATTTCTAATGTAATTTTCTTAATATAATGCACAAAAATTCTCAGGTTAAAGCAATGTTACCCAGGGGATGCATCAAATCTTTAACAATTCCATTTAATAGTAGCTAGGCTAGTAAATGGAATACTTTCACCCATTCATGTCCTTTGCTTTTTATTTCTATAGGCAAGATCAAATTAGTCATTAATATTCCAGAGTGCTTTGACTGAACATATTTTTACTTTCACACAATATATCAGGCATCATATTTAGTCTTTAGACCAGAATGATATCCAATTTCACTTGTTTCTAAGCTTTCTGAAGTTTATCTTACCTTACATAATCTGATGCATATTTTAGTTTTATGCTGCTTACCAGTGATTTTTTTTTAGTTGTGGAAGAGTAGTCAAAGACATCAGTTAACTTTTTTATATGGCCTGAACAAAGATGGTAAAATATTTTGGCTTTCTTGTGACTGATGACAGGTATGGTCCTAAAAAACTTGTAGCTAGTGAGAATTCAAATGTAAGACAATCTAAAACAGATTTGCTTTGAATTCAGGCAACAAATGTTGCCTAAAATGTTATCTGATTTACTGGTGGCATGGCTGATCATTAAATGTAAGAAAAATGTAACGGGGAATATAATGGGACACATATACTCAAGAGAATATCTAATATCCACAAAACTACTTCAACAAAGACATGGTCATGTATAGAATGAACCATCATAACTGTGACCAGGGTTAGTACGAAGATCAAAAACTGAGCAATGATTTCTCCTCTCACTCAGATTTTTCATGATGCACCAGCAGCTCAGGATATTGCAATCTCTATATTGAGGAGGTAAAGATCTTCTGGGTGAATGGGTATATACGTGCCTTCATTCTCTCATTCACACAGTCACTCAAAATCAAAGTTACCCAGGAGTGAAAATGGTGCAAGCGACATATGGTATTCTGGCTTTTCATTAGGTTCTTCTGAACTTTTGAAAATTGCTTTGTCCATTATCCCAAATTGGTTTTAATATATAGCACAATTTCATCGGGACTGTAATTTAAAAGTTACTTTTTCAGAATTTGGTGATAGGTTCTTTATTTCTGAGTGGTTCTGTTACATGGTATCTTTCACTTACATCAAAGTAAAAAGCTGAAATGGCATTTTCACAGTTACTCTGGTTTTGGTTTTGGTTTGTTTGGTTTTTTTTTAATCACTGAGGTTTTTTTATCTTTTATTATCTTTCTGTAATTATTTCAATACTCCTTAAAAATGTGGTATTTAGAAGGTTGATTTTTATTTTTTTTTAATTACATTTTCGTTTAGGAGACATGAAAAAAAAGTTTTGAAGAGAAAGACAGTAATTGTTCAAGATTTTAGCAAGTCTCGTAAGAAAAAAGAAAATGGCTTGTTCAGCGGTTTGTGGGGAACAGAACCTCTTTGAATAAAAAAAGGCATTGCATTTTTGTCAGCTGAATATTAAGACAATAAAGTCTTGGTATGGATTAATCTGTTGGAATATAATGTTTCTTCTTCAAGGACATTTAGATACAATATTTATGAGGTCAGATTCTTTTGACAGAAAGGGGTTTGATAGTAAGGGATGGAAAATGGAGAAACTGAAATAGGCTTCCACTGAGAAAGAGAGAGCAAGGAGAAAGAAAGGGATTAAAGAGAAAAAGGGAAAAAAGCCAATCATACTGTATTCTGGAAAAGAAAAAAAGTAGAAATTATGTGCAGAGAAATAAAGATGAGGGAATGAGTTATAAGAAGTGAGTAAAGGATAGGGAAAACCAGCAAGGGCTAAGAATATGAAATTTGATTAAGTTAACATAGTACACATGGAAGCAGCAACACTGAAGGAGGTATGAACAAATATATAAACTGGGCTTTTCCTCACATTTTTCTGGTCTTTGATGTGAAGGAGTTCTGTAAGTGCAAGGAAAAGTGATATTGGTAATTATCAGTTTGTAAAAACAAGTTTTTAAAGAAGAAAAAAGGATTAAAAAGTCAACGTAAAACATAGCTAATTATAAAGAGAATCAGGCATATCCATAGAAAAAAATCCAAAGACAAAAGTGAATTGAAAGAAAAGAGGTTACCAGTACTGTTGTGTCAAAACCAAAGAACAGTGAGAAACCAAGTGCAATGGAAGTCTGTGTAAGAGCATTTCTCAAATGTGTAGGGGACAGGTTTTCACAGCAGTGTTTCCATTTTGACAAGTGCCACGTTGGCACCTTTTAGTAAGAGGAAAGATTACAAATGAAACTATGTGATTTTTTAAAGTTGGATTAAAATATTTTATGATAATCTTTTGTCGTGGTTTAACCCGGCTGGCAACTAAGCACCACGCAGCCGCTCGCTCACTCCCCCCCCTCCCTCAGTGGGATGGGGGAGAGAATCGGAGAAAAGGAAAAAAAAGTAAGACCCGTGGGTTGAGATAGAGACAGTTTAATAAGAGAGAATAATAATAATGGTAAGAAAATATACAGAATATATAAAACAAGTGATGCACAATGCAATTGCTCACCACCTGCTGACCGATGCCCAGCCCGTCCCGAGCCGCGATCACTCCCCCCGAGCTGCGACCACTCTGCCCGCGACCCACCGACCGACTAACCCCCCCCGAGCATGATGTTCTATGGTATGGAATAGCTCTTTGGACAGTTTGGATCCTAGCTGTGCTGTACTCCCAGCTTGTTATGCACCTGGCCGAGCAGGAGAAGCTCAAAAAGTCCTTGAGCAGTCTGAGCACTACTTGGCAACAACTAAAAACATCAGCGTGTTATCAACATTCTTCTAGCACTAAATCCAAAGCATAGCACTGTGCTAGCTTCTGTGAAGAAAATTAACTCTATCCCAGCCAAAACCAGGACAGGAACCATCTATTGGGAATTATGAATAATTATACATTTTACTTTTTATCCTCGGAGAGCCAGCCTGTGGGGGAGTCACCTTACTCCATCTTCCCCTTCTTCTCTGAGCTAATTAAAACAGTTCTTGAGAATGTTGAATATCTTTGGGATGTTCCAACCAGCATAGCCCTATTGCTAGGTCTCCTGAATATGGTTCAGCTTTTACTCAGGGTTAGACTCCTACGTAAATTATATACCATCCAAAGATCAACTCCTGCAACAGGCCCTGCAGCTACTCCAACCTCAGTGAAACCCACTGTAGCTCCTCCAACTGCAGACACAGGCACCGCGGCTACTCCAGCCCCTGCAACACCCACTGTAGCTACTCGAGCTGTGGGCACAGGCACCACAGCTACTCCAACCCCAGCAACACCCACTGTAGCTACCTGCACTGTGGACACAGGCACTGCGGCATTGTAATTATTTTTTTGGGTTTCAACAAGTGGAACTTGTCACAAGGCTACAGCTTGGGTGACGTTTTGAAAGCATGAGACTTGCAGTCAGATATTGGTCCTGCTACAAATTCCATCATAGACTTCCTCTGTGACTTTAAGCAAGTAATTTCACTGTAGAGACTCCATGTGAAATTCAATTAAATTTTATGAAGTGCTGTAGGTTTCTTAGATCAAGGAAGACATAAGAGTGCAATATAATTTATTGTATTTTTCTGTTTCACTGAGGCTGTGAAGGGCTGTTTAACAGTATTATTTCTTGCTTTGTAAAGAGTTTGCTCATAGGTGTCATAATATGTAAACAGAAGAAGCAGGTGGGACAAGTTGGCAGTAGGGTTAGCCACATGGAACAATTATCACATTGTAAAGTGTAAACATAAGATAATTAAAGTCAACACAAATTTTACCAGACACTGTAATTATTGGTTGGAAATCACCAATTATGTTCTTGTCCATAAAAGGAAAAAATAGGTAATCAGCAATACAGGTATTGCAAAGCAGATATTCTGAAAGAACTGAGGAACAATTTTTTCTCATATTTCTATTACTGTGATTTAAACAATACTGAAGACAAAAGTAAAGCCCAGTTTTACCTTAGCATAAGTAAGCCAGGATTTACGGTCCTGTTCACCCTTTCCTCTTCTCGCAGCCACAAACGTTTCAGGAATTTTGAGAACTCGCAATTGAATATTTTATTTTCATTTTTGAAGATGGATATCCCAAGAAGAGATGTAGTATCGAATTCCACAAGAATGGGGAGAGTACTTTTCCAATATCATTGGCTGAAGTGAGGCAGTGCAAAGTTGACTGTGTTTTCCATGTGTTTAACACACTCTTTTAAAATCAGTAGTTAATAACATGAAGTAAAAAAAATTCTTTTAAAATGCATGTCTTCACTTTGCAGCTAGGAAAACATAATATATCATACATGTGTGACCTAAAAGCGGCATTTTTTGTGCCCTTTTGTCCTATCACTGACCTTATAAATATGTATTCGTATCTATTCAGCACTAAGCACTCATGATTAGAATTAATATTAGTGCATATTCAGAACTCTTTAAACAAGTGCAAAAATTAGAGATGTTTTTTATAAAGACTATAGCTTAAAAGTGACTTCAGTTGTAAGTCAGAAAATATTCAGGGGCTTGGGGTGAAAACCTGTACCTTGTAGTTATTTTTAGAATTATTTTGACAGCCATTTTTTTCTTGCATCTGTAGCTTAATAATACTTTAAATTTAATAAGTAAACATTCTGATTAGAAATATATCATTATCTGTATCTCTTCACAGTTTCAGAATTTCTTCAGTATCTATATTAAATGACTGTGTGTTGTTGAAAGACTGCTAGAAGGATAAATACCTAGTCAAGGCAATACAGTCGGGTTGACACTAAATACGTAAAAGACAAAGCTAAAAATGAAACGAGCCAAAACTCACTCTCATCCACATTTCCACAAATATACATGTATAAAATAAGTGAAAATGTACTTTTTTACTAATCTAACTACCATGAAGGAAAATTCTATTCCTGCCTGTGATGTGTAGGTATCAGAAAAGGCAGAAAGTCAAAATGCAACGTGTTTTCTCCTTACAGACTTTAACTTTTGTGAAACACAGTGACTAAGATCATGATAAGGATTTTATCTTAGATTATTAACTATGTAGTTAGTCAAAACAAAAGGACATCCCTTAATTCCATACAGTCAGGCTTACTTATCTGCTTGCTTCTGCTAGTTATGAAGCAAAGGAAAAGAAAGATATGAGGTATGCCCTGTACAGGAGAAGAAGCAAAAATCCTGTTGCAGACTTTCACCTGTGGAGTAGTCACATGGTTCACTGCAAAATAAACAACCTAATTCATCTGGCTTCTTGCAAATCAATCCAATTAATCAAAACCTTTTTCTTAACTTTAAATAAATGCTAAACCATTTGACAAGTCAACTGTGCCCTGTAGGCTGTTTGTAACTAGTTTGTTATGGCTTTTGACTAATCATTACTCATGCTGTGATTACTCATTGAAATATACACTTCTGTTGCTGTACCTGGATCACTCAGGCTGCTCAGACTGGGAAGTAGAAGAAATAATTTCTGAAATTTTAGCAATCAGTGCTAAAATTTCACCTAATTTCAGCTTTGAAAACACTTTTAAAAATACATCCTTAATCAACTTAATATAGAAGCGTATCAAATACTAGAGCTCCATCAATAGCAGAATATAAAGTATATAAAATCACCTACGCATAAAGATGATTTGATATTTCATTTCCCCTTAGCCTATAATCCCTTATCAGTAATACAACTATACACATGCTACATAGTATATATAACTGTATATCTCTATAATTATGTGATTTTACATAGGTTATTCTTCATCTGCTCAGCTGCTTGCAGCTAATGCACTGTAGCAATCTTCTTTAACAAAGTGTTTGGAACTAACCCTCCTACCAAGTAATTTTCTCTCACACCCTAATATTAAATGGTGCATCACAGCTTAGTTATGAGTGCTACTTATGTGACTGTCACAACTGAATGGTGTCCCTCATGGAGGTCTTCTATAAGCATCTGAAACAGGACACTGATGTTGACAACTACAAACACTAGATTGCAGCTGGATTGTAGCATAATCTTTCCTTTAAAAATAATATTGAACATAAACTGTGTGAATGTACAAGGGCAGAGCAACACCCTTGTGTGTACTATTACAGTTACTACACATTCTTGGTATTTTTAACATACTTCTGTAAAGATGTAAAGTTACTAACCATTTCATTGTTGAATCTACACTGACAGAATCAAAGAAAAGATCAGCTAGGGAAACAGAAAAGTTCTTATAAAAAGTCGGAAGGCTTCTATCTTACTGCTTCCTTCTTACGAGGAGTGGCTGAGGGAACTGGGGTTGTTTAGCCTGGAGAGAAGGAGGCTGAGGGGAGACCTTATCACCCTCTACAACTACCTGCAAGGAGGGTGTAGTGAGGTGGGTGTTGGTCTCTTTTCCCAAATAACGGGCAATAGGATGAGGGGAAATGACCTCAAATTGCACCAGGGAATGTTTAGATTGGATGTTAGGAAAAAAATTTTCACTGAAAGGATTGTCAGGCATTGGAATGGGCTACCCAGGGAAGCGGTGGAGTCACCATCCCTGGAGGTATTTAAAAGCTGGGTCAACAAGGTGCTTAGGGACATGGTTTAGTGGTGGGATGGCAGTGTTAGGTTGATGGTTGGACCCAACCAAAATAGTTCTATGATTCTATGATTCTATTCTATGACTCTATATTTGTTGAAGTTATATTTATTGAAGGTTTATTTGTTTTCACTTAAATACCTCTCTCATTGTAAATAAAACATTGGTATGATTTCTGACTTGAGTTACTCATAGATAGTTGCATCCTTAAAGACATTATTAAAAGAATTCAGGGCAGCTTGGTACATGTTTACCATAGCATACCCTTCAGGATCTTCCATTTTTTTTTAATATTTTTAAAGGCAGTAACTTGATAGCAGTTTTCCTCTTTTAGTAAAAGGATATTATTTGGATGTTATTGCCTCTGAAAAAATGTAATTCTTGAAGCAGTTCACAGAAAGCAAATGCTGAATACACGGTTGAGCTCCATTTTTTTTGTTTGGTTGGCAGGAGGTATCTACAAATACAAATCAACACATTAATCTGAGAAAAAAATCTTTTAAGATCAGTTCCAGGGACTGGGTCTAACTTCCTTGTGGGACCTCTCCTCCGCTGGGTTTTGGGACCTCTCCAGGGACCTCACTCTTTCTTTTGGGTGGGATGACAAACATGGCCTTTTTGGAGCTGAGGCTCCTGCTCGAGGCTCCTGATGCTCTGTGCGTGCCTGTGTGTTTGCAGCACAGGCCACAGTTTCCTGACATGCCTGGGGGGAGATAAGAAACAAGCTGTGCTGAGCCCAGACTCACAGCTGCTTCCCTTGGCTTCAGAATGGAGAAGATGAGGTGGAAGATGAGGTCATCAAAGGTGTCCCCACAGTCAGAGGCAGATGGCATGTAGCCAGCAGGAGGACAAGCCTGGTCTGGTGAAGGCAAATGGGAGAGAGCAGCTCCCACGAAGGAGTCGTCATCATCTGGGCCCAAAGGGCAATGGCCCTGGGATGCAGCTGTGGAAGGAGGACCCTGCCAAGGCTGCCAGGTGATCTGGGGCTGCTTCCACTATGGATGTTCCCAGGAGGCAGGACCCTTCATCCCATCTGCAACCCCATGAATTGAAAGTACTGTGTCCACCTCAAGACATGAGGTGGATGCTCTCCCAGTAGGGAAAGGACAGGAACAGTAGGGTCTCCAACCTTTTATTTCCTTCCATCCCAGGAGAGGACAGAAGCTGCTTGCCCTGTGGAGATAAAGCAGTGCAGGCCATCAGCCCCACCTCCAGCTGTGTCCAGGAGGCAGGTAAAGTGAGTACGCCCATGCCCTGAGGGGAGACAGATATGCTGAGTACCCCCATGTCAAGACCTGCAGCTCCAACTCTGTCCAAGAAGCTCCTGCTCTGTAGGGGTACAGAGGACTGGGGAAGAGCTACACCTGCAGGTATGTCCAGCAGGTAGAAGATACAAGGACTTCCATGCCCTGTGAGGAAGCAGAAGCCCATGTGTAGAACTCCAGGAAAGGGCTTTGGCCTGGCCAGTGCCCACGCTTCTCAAGGTCAGGCAGGTCCAAAGCAGCCTGATCACCTTCACTCCCCACAGCCCTTGGCCTCAATTCCCTCTTGATCTGGGGAAACTGAAACCATTTAGAAATGGTTTCAAGGACTAGTTGTTCCACCACCTTCCTAGGGATGATGGTGAGATTGGCCAGCATGTAGTTCTCCAGATCTTCCTTCTTGGCCTTCTTAAAGATAAGTGATTTTTGCTTTCTTCCAGACCTCAGGAACTTTCCCAAGTCACCATGACTTTTCAAATGTTATTGAGAGTGGCCTTGAAATGATGTGGTTGGCTCCCTCTGCACTTGTGCACCCCAGCAGATCCCACCTGTCAAGTTTGTTTAAATGTGTTCCTTAATGTTCCTCTGTCAAGAAAGACAGCACGATACAAAAATATGTTAGAAGAAAATAGCTTCATTTCACAACATTTCTAAAGCAATTTTTGAACTTTTTATTCCTAGGGAAAAAAAAAAAGTAGTGGAAATTGCCACTTTTCTTATTAAGATGGGACAAAAGTAAGATCTGAGGTTGCAAAATTTTTTTGTGCAGGTTTTCCTAGTACCTGTTATGTCCTGCAGAAGTCAGTAGTTGCTGGTGAATATTTTGAAATCAGACTGTTTGTATATATAAATATGGGGGTTATTTCATCATCTATTTTTAATAGGGTTGACAAAATGAAATGCCTGGTTATTGCCGTAGAAAACCAAATAAGAATCAAATCATAAGAAAATACATTAGTTTTGCAGGTTTTTGTATCATAATTCTTTTCATTTATCTTACCTACCTGGAAGAAATTCCATGTGATATAATAGAATTTAAAGCAATAGTTCTCCCAAGAACTCCAGGAAAGGCAAGGAGAACAGTAAGCATGTGTGTTTCATTACTGCCAATTTTTGTCCATAGCATTACAGCCTACATCTGTGTTAGTAATTGCTAGACTATCAGCATTCAAGTGCGTCTATAAATACATGACCTTAGAGTCTTCATCAAGCTGTGAACACGATTAAAAAAGCAGGAAAAGACAACTGGCTAACATTAAGGCTAAATAAAATAGGCTAATTGTAAAGATACAGACTATGAATTGCTGGCCACTAGAGCAAGGATGTTGTTTCAGGTATAGGAGCTGGCAAAAATGAAGTAAAATTAGTGTGGTGTCAACATGATATGTACACCCTTCTTCCAGTCCAACTTGCCCCATATGCTTGATATAACCAGGCACTAACAAATTAGACTAACAAATGAAAGACTTTTTTTTAAGGTGTGTTAGAAAAATCATGGACCCCAAGGAACAGCTGTGTTTCAAAAGATAACCTACTTATCCCAAGCATTTTCTTCCTCAGATATCTAAGTGTGTAATCTTTCAAATGTGTGCATTACCAATTAAGATGAAATATTTCAATTTTACATAGCAAAAGTGAGTGTTAGTAACAGCAACGTCTGATGCTGTGAAAGTGCAAAATTACTAAAAACTAATATAGACATAGATGTTAACAACAAATAGTACATAAAACACACTTTGGCTCTTACAAAGTAGATCACATTTCATGAGTGATTTTCTTTTTACCACAATCATTTTACAAAAGCTGCAGTTAATGTCTTTGAAAATCAGTTTAACAAATCAGTGTATTTCTATGTTAAAATTATTATTAAATAAAATTGGTTAATATAATTTATTAAATAATAGAATTCTCATTATGTGTATAATTTACAGTAATTAGCTCACATTGTATTTATATTGACATGCTTTTCTTAAATGCTGACTGGCGTAAATTATATATATATAAATGTACTTTATATGTACAGCACTGGAATGCAATATAATCATTATAGTGTGTGTGTGTGCATATGTATGTATGTATGTAAATATATGAATGCAACACTCAGAACATTCAAAATAAGTTGTTCTTATAGAGTGGAAAAAATGAAGCTTGTAATTGAGTGTTGTTATTGTTTTGTTTTGTTTCTTTCCAACAGTTGACCTTGAAATAGGTTGCAGGTGAGTAACGTTCAAGCAGAGCAACGAAACAGTAATTATCTTACAGAAGGACTAGTGGAAAATATGATGTGACTGGTTCCAAGTAATATTTATAACAATTTCATTGGTTTATGAGAGAAAACAATGTGTTTTTTCAAGTATCACTTTTCTTCTATTTGGAAGAATTTTTAAATGGAAGTATCAATGTAGTTGTTTTACAGGAAAATAATTTCCTTGATAACATTTTAAATAAAAATAAGTAAACCCCAAATATACTCCTTCCTAATCAAACTTTTCATACTTTCAGTACAATTTTTTATATGCAGTCCTACATTATAACAATAAACTCCCCTGAAAGCCCTTCTCCTAAGAAAATGGCAAAGAAAAGCAGAAAAGACATTTGATTTGATTAGTGTTATCATTATTGAGTTTTGGCTTGTCAGTAATTTGAATCTTCAGTATTTTCTCTAACTGAACTAACGTTTTCATGATATTAAGAAATTTGCTCTAATAGGAGGGTTAACTATTTTAATTATAAACCATAAATTTAATATTAATGTTTCATTTTCATAGAAGACTATACAGAATAAGTGCAGCAGCATAAGCTGGATGTAATAAATTTTTACTGCTTGGTTTCTTTTCTTTTAGTTATTGGGTGTGCAGCCCCTTACTAAGTACACTGCAGGCACTGTTTTAAGTGGAGCTGCCAGCTGTTGAGATGGACCACGGCTACAGTCGTTAAGCTGAAAGCACATGCTTGTCCAGCAGGTCTAATGGGTATCATCAGCTGGGGAGAGTCCATGTTCAAATCAAGTCATTCTGATAATCTCCATCTGAAGATACAGAGTGATTGGTTGGCTAGAAATACACCTTTAAAAGCATTGCAGCAGTGATTCTAATGGATTTGTCATAGAGAGTTTGAGAGAGAGGTTAAAATTGGCTGTCATTCCACAGCATTTGAAAAAAAGAATGAAATCATTTGGTAGGATGGTATGGTTTTGTTTAAAAGTAAAACTGAGCTATTGCCTTTTAAAAATGTATGCCTGCAGCATTGAACTGGTTTTATACATATTAAGCTTTGTAGTATTTAAACTTAAGGAGGGGAAAAATTAGAAGGTGGCATATGATTTTTTTAATTGTTTCTGTTATACGATTTACTTGATCAACATCCACTCAGTAAAATAAAGGCATACCTGTAAAAGGATTAACTAGGACAACACTAAATGTATCAGATGCAACATGTGCGGAAGTTTTTATGGAAACATAAAAGCACTTCAACTAATAAAAAAGTTGTAAGCGTTGAATTAGAATCAAAATTAACAACTTTTGTCCAGTTTTGAATTGGTTTTTGTTTTGTTTTCAACCATACCTAAGAAGTCTACTTCAGAAATATATTTTCCTATTATGTTAGATTTAATAAAATAGCTTAAAAATCTGTGCAATATAACAGAAAATAATAATCCTTCTGAATTTTCCTGTGTGACCACTTTCCCATCTGGGACTCCAGGTGGATCTAAGTAAGCCGTAGGAGTAATAACGTGGGCTGTGTTTACCCACAAAAGCTCTGATCTGAAACACGTACTTAAAGCTCAAATTTTTAAAGCATAAATTCAAATGCGATGTTGAATTTCTGTCTTTAAATGCACACATATATTCTTTTGCACACAAGAAGAGCTACACTAATATCTACAGGGATTATTCACTTGAATTCTCTTAAGCCTAAGTGTAAAGCATGGGTACAGTGGTTCTCCAAGAAGCAATTAATCAATAAAAGTTGGCTTTTGTAGAAAGCCAAACCAAAGGAAAAATATCCTGCTACTGAAAGCATGTTATTCTTTATTAATTACTTTGAATTCTGAGTTTCTACCCCATATTCCACAAAATTTCATTTAGATAAAAACTATCTTGGTTTTGTTGCAAAAGTAATGACAGTTAAACTTCAAACTTTATTGTCACTTTCATTCATTATTGACACGGTCATTTCTTTGGGAGAAGGGGCAGGCATCTCAGGAGGACTACAGGGATGTTGTGAGGTCATGCACAGAGAAACTTAGAAGGGCTAAAGCCCAACTAGAACTTAAATTGGTCAATTCTGTGAAAGATAATAAAAAATGTTTCTATAAATATATTAATGACAAAAGGAGAGCCAAGGAGAGTCTCCATCCTTTACTGGATGCAGGGGGAACCATAGTGACAAAGGATGAGGATAAGACTGAGGTACTTAATGCCTTCTTTCCCTCAGTCTTTAATAGTAAGGTCAGCTGTTCTCCAGGTACCCAGCCCCCTGAGCCAGAAGACAGGGGTGGGGAGCAGAGCAAAACTCCCATGACCCAAGAGAAAATAGTTAGTGACCTGCTTGGCCAGTTAGACATACACAAGTCAATGGGCCTGATGGGGTCCACCCAAGGGTACTGAGGGAGCTGGCGGAGGTGCTTTCCAAGCCTCTTTCCATCAGCAGTCAGCAGTCCTGGATGACTGGGGAAGTTCCACTTGACTGGAGGATCCAGGGAACTACAGGCCTGTCAGCGTGACCTGAGTTCCAGGGAAGGTCATGGAGCAGATCATCCTGAGTGCCATCACACAGCACGTCCAGGACAACCAGGGGATCAGGCCCAGTCAGCATGGGTTTATGAAAAGCATGTCCTGCTTGATTAACCTGATCTCCTTCTATGACAAAGTGGATGAGGGGAAGGTTGTGGATGTAGTGTACCTAGATTTTATTAAAGCCTTTGACACCATTTCCCACAGTATTCTCCTGGAGAAACTGGCTTCTCATGGCTTCCTTCCTGTACTTGGAAGTACATTCTTTCCCTGTACTTGGCACTGGTGAGGCCTCACCTCGAATACTGTGTTCAGTTTTGGGCCCCTCACTACAAGAAGGACATTGAGGCACTGGAGCATGTCCCGAGATGTGCAACGAATCTGGTGAAGGGTCTGAAGCACAGGTCTTATGAGGAGCAGCTGAGGGAACTGGGGTTGTTTAGCCTGGAGAAGAGGAGGCTGAGGGGAGACCTTATCGCCCTCTACAACTACCTGAAAGGAGGGTGTAGTGAGGTGGGTGTTGGTCACTTTTCCCAAATAACGGGCAATAGGATGAGGGGAAATGACCTCAAATTCCACCAGGGAATGTTTAGATTGGATATTAGGAAAAATTTCTTCACCGAAGAAGGTTATCAGGCATTGGAACAGGCTACCCAGGGAAGTGGTGGAGTCACCATCCCTGGAGGTATTTAAAAGACGTGTAGACAAGGTGCTTAGAGACATGGTTTAGTAGTGCACAGGTACAGTTGGACTCGGTGATCTTAAAGGTCATTTCCAACCAAATGATTCTGTGATTAAGGATAAGTATAATTTTCTTAAATAATAGCTGCATTCTGCCTAATACCATAGGAAAAAAATTGAATGGGATATATATTTCTAAATGAATTCAGAGTAATTTTATTTTCCAAGCAGTTCTGTAAAAGATAAAATAAAACATTCCTTCTAATACAAAAAAATATCACAAATCGCATCCTCTGATTACAAGAAGTAAAGTAAATTAGGCCATAATTTGTTTTAATACTTCTTCCCAGCAGGATGAAATAAGCTTTCTTTTGAAATCAGAAGGATCCCTTATATAGATATGTATTATCACAAGAAAAAGAAGTACTAAAATATAAAGTTTATAATATTTAAGCATGAGATTCTGAAATAAGAATGTGTCAGAACTGAACCACTATGTGGTGTATTAAGTTTTCATTCCAATCTGATGATGATTGTCATAACTCTTTGTTCTCTGCAGAGATCATTGAAATACAGAAACTGTGGTAGCAGGTTCCATTATGGTATTAATGTATCTCTTCTTAAACACACGTATTTATCTCAATTTTGCTTTAAAGTAGTTATTTCTCCTCAATAATGATTTATGTGAACTCAAAATTATCATACTGCAGAAGATTAATAGACCTACAAGGCACAATATTTACTCATTAATAGTAATATAATAGTTCAAACACTTTGCTAGTGCTAAAAAGTTTTGAACATATTTTATTTCCCAAAAAATCAAAAGTTACTAACTTACACTCTTTTCCTAAAATTTGCACTTCAATTTTATTTAAAATATTCCTCCTGAAACCCATTCCAGCTTTACTCCTCTCTTGCTATTTTCTTTTGCGGTTTTTCTTCAGTAGGTTAGTTATGCAGCCACTCACAGCTTAAGGCTAAATAAAACAATTAACAGAAGTTGTATAAGGAAATGTATATGAATAAAAATGAAAATTGTAAGAAAATATTAAGAAGATAAAGCAGAGTAAGATGAGTCAGAAATGTTTTTTATGCTCCTCAGAAATTAATTTCTCAAAATAAGGAGCTAATCTTTTTCTTATTCATACTTCACTTGTTCATCCAAATTACAATAGTGCTAACATCTGGAGAGTTCTGCTCCTTGACTGGATGGAAGCTTTGTTGCTGAACTGCACTGCTCACTGTTAAGTTAAAAATAGACCCTATGTTTAAGACTTTCCGTGATGTATTCTGTACTTGCAAGGCATTGTTCACATACTTCTTGTTTCTTCTTTCTATATTATGATCTTACCGACATGTTCTGTGTCCTCATACCTTATTTTCCTGAGCTGGGATTGATACAACCAATTCTGTTTCTGTTCCCAAGTGTACTCGTATTTGTAGCATAAAAGAAATGAGGAATTCATGAGGACTCTTTCAGTATGTCACAGAGGGTTTTTTTTTCAGAAACAAGTCAAAGAAACACTGTATTTCAGATAAACTCTTGCTTTTTTCCAGTTAGTAGATCTATACACAATTTTATACACAAATATGAACCAAATGAACAAATATGACAAAGATGAACAAATATGACAAATGTGAGCAATATGAACCTTACATGTAAGGGAACACTTCAAATGACAAGTCAATTTTCAGTGACAGGACTGCTGCTGAGAAAAGATTTTGACCTTCTAAGTTATTAATGGTTTTGAATACACCAAAGCAAAGGCATGTTGCCTCTGAAAATCAGATCCTGTTATGCTTTCTCAAAGACAACATCTTCAAAACATTTGTCATTTTCCAAAATTCAAGTTTTTTGGTTTGTCACTTAGTGACAATGGGGTAGAAAATAGCAATGAAAATAGAAAATTCCCAAGCAGCAGAAACAGAGCATATCTGTAGCGATATAGCACAGTGCAGACATCCCCATCTTTGTTTACAATTACAGCAACATACCTGCCTAAATTACACACAATAAATGGTTTTAATTCAAGGCCTAAACTAGCATCTGTGCTTGGGGCTGCCCCGTCACAGCACAAAACCTAGGTGTAGATTTAGTAGGAAGGTGAGGTGCAGCTTTTGTTTCCGAGACTTCAGAGCTATGGGCTGGATATAAGAAAAATAAAGCTATGCTGCTGAGCAGGGACTGAAAATTATGATATTCTCCTACTAGAATCCATCCTGCAAGTCTACCCCTTCATTTGACTCAAAACAGGGACATGACCCTATTGTCACTTGCGTCATAGCTGAAGTCTCCTGCGATGCAGCTGTACCAGCTTGCTACAAGCTTGTGCAAGAATCTCTGACACAAAAGTACACTGTGTCAAAAAGATGTGCCCTGAATTTCAATTTCCAGGTTATTTTGGAATATACGAAACTTCAAAAAAAAAGACTTTAAGCACACTGCAAAGGATAAAAGCTGAAAGAACTGCAAATTGGAGTTACCCCATTAAACCTGCAGTTATCTATCACACAAGTAAATCTACAATTATAGATTGGTACAAAGTTGTATTTACTGTTATAGTTAACTGTCCTAATTAAAATGACAGCTCTGCTGGTATTCGATTCACATTAAAATTAATAGCAAGAGAATAAAGCACACCAAATAAAAGTTAGTGAATAAGTAATACTAAACAGAAAAGTGGACACCTATGTTAGTGAAACTACAGTCAAGGCTTGGGGAAGAGTGGCTGGAAAGCTGCCTGGTGGAAAAAGACCTGGGGGTACTGGTTGACAGCTGGCTGAATATGAGCCAGCAGTGTGCCCAGGTGGCCAAGAAGGCCAATGGCATCCTGGCCTGTATCAAGAATAGTGTGGCCAGCAGGAGCAGGGAAGTGATCGTGCCCCTGTACTCGGTGCTGGTGAGGCCGCACCTCGAATACTGTGTTCAGTTTTGGGCCCCTCACTACAAGAAAGATGTTGCCTTGCTGGAACATGTCCAGAGGAGAGCAACCAAGCTGGTGAGGGGTCTGGAACACAAGTCATACGAGGAGCGGCTGAGGGAACTGGGGTTGTTTAGTCTGGAGAAGAGGAGGCTGAGGGGAGACCTTATCGCCCTCTACAACTACCTGAAAGGAGGCTGTAGTGAGGTGGGGGTCGGCCTCTTCTCCCTGGTAACAGATGATAGGACGAGGGGGAATGGCTTGAAGCTGCGCCAGGGCAGGTTTAGGCTAGACATTAGGAAAATCTTCTTCACCGAGAGGGTTGTCAGGCTCTGGAATGGGCTGCCCAGGGAGGTGGTCGGGTGCCCATCCCTGGAGATATTTAAGGATAGATGAGGTGCTTAGGGACATGGTTTAGTGGTGGGATGGCAGTGCTAGGTTAACAGTTGGACTCGATGATCTTAAAGGTCTTTTCCAACCAAAGTGATTCTATGATTCTATGATTCTTTCTATGCCTACTTTTGAGTCTCTGACTGCTATTCTATTTTCTTTTCTCCTCCATTGGCTGCACTGGGTACGTGCCAAGTTCAGGCACAGAAATAAAATAGGGCTTCTACTGCTCTTCCATAAGGTACATATATACAGTACCTTCCTCATATTTTCTTTTTTCCTATGTGATGATGGCTTTTGCCTCCATAGTTGCTGATTCAGCAGATGCAGTTCTACTGTGAGAGTCACACATTATCCTGGGGCTTTTTAATCACCTGTCTCGATGCTGGTAAATTTCTAATTCTATGTGCCTGTCAGCCAGATTATACTGGGGAGAAGAGAGGGAAAAAAAGAAGAGATAGAGAATATGAGAGAGAACACCTGAAAGAAAATTATCAGTCTGTGACAGCTTTTAGCTTTAGTCTACAGAATGGCACGATAGGCAATCCTAAGAACGTTTGGAGGATCAACAGAGATATACACACAAAAATTGAAATTTTATTCTTGTACAATAAAATTTGGTCTAGCAAGTGGCATAGAGTTTTTCTAATGCAATAGTTTAAGTAGAGAAGAGGACGGCAAGCCATCAACATAGAAGCACTGGTCAAGATTATTGTTCTGGGCCAGTCTGGGTTTTTCTTCATGGCAGCCCATATGGTGCCATGCTTTATACTGGTGAACAAACCAGTGTTTATAACACACCAATGTTTTAGCTGTTGCTGAGCAGGGTTTACACAGTGTCAAAGCCTCTTCTGTTTTTCACTCTGTCCCCACAGCAATTAGGCTAGGGGTGGGCAAGAGTTAGGGAGGGGACACAGCTGGGACAGCTGACCCAAACTGACTAAAGGAATGTTCCCTACCGTACAACATCATGCTCAGCAATAAAAGGTGGGGGTGGGGAGAAGCTTTTCCAAGTATCTGTTGCTTGTTGCTGTCTTTATCTCGACCTGCAAAGTTCTTTTGTGAGAAAAACCTTTCCAATTCTCTCCCCATCTCACTGAGGGGGAGCGATCAAGTGACTGGGTGGGGGCTTATCTGCCAGCCAGGGTCAACCCACCAAAATTATTCAAATGATCTCTCCTAAAGCTGAGTAATCAAAAGTAACAGATTATAATCCCACCCCTGTCAGTGTTTGATGACTTCTCATAACCTACTCAATAAAGCTTCCTCTGCCTCTGATTCCTACCTGCAGAGGTTTCCTTCCTAGTAGGCAATCAAGCCCATCTTCAAGGAATGCAAGAAGAAGGTCCAGGGAACTGGAGGCTGCTAGTCAGCCTCACCCCAGCAGTGCACCTCTGCAACAAAGAAAACTAAGTACATACTGGACTATCCTAGCAGCAAGTCAAAGAAAATTACCCTTTTCTCTCTCTTTGGCCCTTATGAGACCACAGGTAGAATATTATGTCTCATTCTGGCCTTCCATCTACAAGAGACACATTGACATATTGGTGCAAGACCAGCAAAAGGCGACTAACATGGTCAGCGCTCAAGCACATGACATGGGAGGAGAGGGTGAGAGAACTGGATTTGTCCAGACTCAAGAAGAGAAAACTGTGGAAACATCTCTTGTTATCTACAACTACTGAAACCGAAGACAGAGCCAGAGGTGCACCTCCAGGAAGTGCTGAAATTATCTCACTATTAATTTTAATGTGAATTAAATACCAGCAGAGCTGTGATTGTAATTAGGACAGCTGTTAACTACATAATAGTGAATAAAACTTGAATTCTAGATTTACTTGTGTGATAGAGAACTGCAGATTTAATGGAGTGACTACAATTTGCAGTTCTTTCAGCTTGCCCATCTGTGACAGGGCAAAAGGCAGCAGACACCAGTTACAACAAGGAAAATTCTGTGCAGGTGTTAGGAAAAAATGTAGATAATGAGGGTGGTCAAACACTGAAACAGCTGCCCAGAAAGACTGTGTAAGATGCAAACTTGATTAGACAATACTCCAAGCAACTTCACTGATGGTGGCTTCACTGTAAGTCAGGGAATGGACCACAGCAGTCCTTTCCAACATAAATTATTCTAGAATTCTAATAACATACAGTAATGTCCAAGTGGTATAGTGCATTGCAAAAGTAAAATTAAATCATACAATCATAGAATGCTTTGGGTTGGAAGGGACCTTTAGAGGTCGTCCAGTCCAACCCCCCTGCAGGGAGCAGGGACACTGCTAACTAGATCAGGTTGCTCAGAGGCCCATCCAACCTGGTCTTGAATGTTTCCAGGGATGGGGCCTCCACTACCTCCCTGGGCAACCTGTTCCAGTGTTTTACCACCCTCGTTGTGAAGAATTTCTTCCTTATATCTAGTCTAAACCTACCCTGGTTTAGTTTAAAACCATTGCCCCTTGTCCTGTCACAGCTGTCCCTGCTAAAAAGATTTTCCCCATCTTTCCTATAGGCCCCCTTTAAGTACTGGAAGGCCATAATCAGGTCTCCCCGCAGCCTTCTCTTCTCCAGGCTGAACAAGCCCAACTCTCTCAGCCTGTCCTCATAAGAAAGGTGCTCCAGCCCTCGGGTCATTTTAGTAGCCCTTCTAATATTATTTCTGGACAACCATTCTTCTAGTGTGGAGGTTCTTCAGGCTGCTTTGTGAGACATGTAGGAGATCAGAGTAGATATAATAATTTCTATAGGACTGTGGTTATTTTTAATGATGGTTCTTCTCAGTTTGCCATCTATGCAGAAAGAAAAATATTATGATATTAATCAGCCCAAATGTCATTATGATACTATTTCATATGGGTTTTCAACTACAATAATATAAGGAGGATAGTCCTGGGACAGACCAGAAGTTGCTCCAGCCCAGCACTTGCAGTTCACAGAATCCTGTAGGAATTTCCTTATCTTCTTAAAGAAAAAGCTAGAGTTTCTTAGTGGTGCCCCAGTTTTCAACTATTTGTAGCTCAGGAACATACTTAGCAATAGATGGCACTTTTACATATCAAACCCCCAACAGATTTCTCTTCCATGGGGTCTCCTAGTCTCCCTTACAGTCAGGTACTTTTTAGTATCTAGAATGGGAATCCCTTACCCCAACTACTTTTTGTATGCTAAAACATCTCCTAGAGCATAAATTATTAATAAGAACCTCTACAGCTTCCACTGAGAGATCTTAAGACCTCATGCAATTTGGACAGTACAATAAAACTGCACTAAATCTAGTTTGGCAAGGACAGAAAAAAATAAAGATGTTTTATGTGATGGCATTAGACTGAAACACTGGACATCCTTTTTCCAAATTTAGCTGCAGATTTCTAGGCATTGTTGGACTAAACATTTATTCTCTGATTGAATCCATTCTCTCTCCAAAAAAAGGCTATTCAACTTGTGTGCTTTGTCTGCAGTTTAGGAAGGTATTTACTTTTAACTATCTGCTTGTGTATTATCTTCTGCAGTGTCTAGAGTTACAGAATTGTAGTGTGAAGTTTCTGTGACACCACACAAAACCGACAGCCTAGAAACATATTTCTTGTGAAAAAGTAGAGGAGAGAGAAAGATTTAGAATCAATGTAACATTAGACTTCTTTTAATGTTGTGAGACTTGCCAACTCCTGCTTTTCATAAGAGTAATTTAGCTTTCCTTAAACAAAATCACAGGTAACGGTGAAATACAGTAGGGAGCACTCATTTCTTTACTCAGTAGAAATGAAATTTTACTTGCATAGGGTACAGAATTCTATCATGATAAATTGCAGGGATTTTACTAAGCCCTTATGTGCTTTTATGACTGTGGTTGTTGCATAGTAAATCCTTTTGAAAAACATAACAAAAACAAGCACAACCCACAAATTTTGCATACTTTGAAGAAAAGCACATTTTCATGGATACGAATCTTTTCCTAAATATAAAACATTTCAAAATTATTTTCCAATAAAATTCAAAAGAAAGAAACAAGTAAGACAAAATATTAAACATTCTGGCATCTTTAACATGAAGGGAATAATATAAAATATTCTATTAAAAAAGTTATGCCATGCAATTATGGGAAAAAAGCACCCTTGACTACAGCTAATATACATAAGAGTGATCTGGGCAATACACAAAGAGATTCTTAGAAAGCTGTTGAATGAGTCTCAAATATTAGACTTTTATAGTCATGGTTACTATAAAATGCTATTGCTGACTGTACAATTAACTTAGAACTTCTAAGTATCATGCAATGAAGCTATGATATGGATTTAAAAATGTAACTTTTTAAATTTCAACTAAGATTATTTTCATAAGAGCACATGGTTCTGTCTGTATTAGGGATGGTGAGAATATATTCAACTATACAGTGGATATGACAAAAAATATCAGTTTGCTGTTCCCAAAGTTTTATGGAAGAACTCATTAATAGTTCGTATTGTTTGTTTTGGAGGTCCTTGCTACATAGATCCTACAGAGGATTTGAAATAAACATAAACATAAAAATATAAACGACACATGATCAAATCACTTATGTACATAAATTTCTCTCTTGATTGAAAATATTCAGCAATACATAAAATGTTTAATTTTTTTATACTATTGTAATATATATCACACATTATATATTAACTATATATTATATATTAATTATATATTCTATATCATATATTGTATATAATATATTATATACATATTATATTGCTAATTCCACAAATTATATATGTACTTCATTGACTGGCACACAAAATACTTCCAAAAACAGAGGCTCATCAGTCAGGTGTATAATTAATGCTAGTGTAGAATCTCCTAAGAAATTCTACTAACATTTTAAGTTAAATGGATACATTTTACTTCCTAAAATTGGATATTAGTGCGATATTTTATTACAGATTTACAACATGAAAATGATAAACTGAAATCCAATGATGATATAAAACTGCTACATGGAACATGATTAATGATAACAATTTATTTTTTTTTTTCAGTAATTGGAAATATAAGTCTCCATTCAGGAATAACTCACTGGTTTTTTTGTATTCAAGCCCCATTTGTTTCACTGACAAAAATAGGGAAAAAAACCCCCAAAAAACCCAAGACACCTGCTGAGTTGTTGAGTAAATTCAGAGGCTGGGTGACTCCATCACTTTCACAACCTAAAACAAAATTAACAAAGGTTTCAACTGTGACCTATATCTTAATAGAACAGCTTTTCTGGCTTCTGTCCTTAGCAGTTTCATGAATTTGCTGAAGATCAAATTGCTTACATGGAAAACATGTTAAAGATGCACCTAGCTGCTGAGATTCATGAAACAATGCAAACGCTTCTATATTACCTTTCTTTTATTCACGTGACTCCCAGACTAATTTATTACTTATGCTGTATGACTTCCGCCAGATGCTGGAATTCTCTTTAGTTTGAGCAGGTTTGTGCTTGCCACAGGAGTTTTGTATCAGTCTCTTTTTAAATGTAGTGAAGAAAATAGTTTTTAAAGTATCACTACATAGTATTGGATGCTTTTCTTTGTGCTTGTAAGACTGCTTGTGACTGTGCTCAGTCTGGGTTAGGTCTCCTTCTCTGCATCTTTCACAGAGTTGTTACCTTTTTCATTGAGATTAATCACTTTTCTGAATATTCTGCACTCCAATGTAGCGTGCACATCCAAATTTTGTTTACATGGTAACCCATCGAGCAAGAAATCACAGGACATAACTCTGCCTTATCTCAGTGCAGAGCCTAAGGCACATGGATCTGCAGGATCTGTGTAATGCTTTTAAGGTCCCATAGTAAAGATTACTTCCCTGTCTGTCTCTGGAGCTGAATCATCACACTTCATGAGATCAAAAGAGAGATAGAAGAGAGGAGTACAGCATCCTGTATGCTCTCCTTCTTGACACTGCCTTTGCAGAGCTCCACTCCCCAGGGCAAGGAGCTCCAGTTTGCCAGTCCTTCACTCAGGAAGACATAAATAAATGTTAGCATGCTTAATACATTCCGTATTTAAAGTTGAAAGAGACAATTTCATTTTTGAAGATTGAAAAGTATATACAGTGAAAACAGACACTATAAAGACAGACAGATATACTCGTTCCTCTTCATGAGCCAGTCACAGTATCACTGTAGAGTTGCTTGGCATTTCTGCTTTAAAGAACCCCAAATAATCAGCATGGTGAGAAAAGGCTGTTGTCTCAAGAGTGTTTGCTTGTGGGCCTGACCTATCACAGGTGAGACTGCACAGTTCCTACTTTTGGAGGATGATGGAGCTGTTAATGAGTTTGCAAGGGAAGACTAGAATAATTCTCTGAAAGTGCAATACAGCACTCTCAGTTTAACTAACAAGCTATGTATGTACAAAAGCATGACACATACCAGGTATGTTCTAAACCCCCTAATGATTGGAATAATATGCTAAGTACTTGTCAACAAACTCCAATAAATTGTTGCTATGCATCCCAAATGTATTTGTTAAGAAACCACAGCAGCAAGACAAGAGACTAACTTTCAGTGAACCCTCAGAGGTTGCTCATAAAACTCTGGGCCACAGTAAGCTACCAGTTATGGTTTCATAAATGCAGATCAACTTTTTCTGAAATCAATATATTTCCTTTAGAGTAAAACCTAAAACAGTACATCAGAATTAGACCTTTCAAATCTAAAGAGAAAATTTGAGATATAGAAAAGGAAAATATTCTCTCAGGATAAACAACTGACTATCTATAATGAAAATCAGAAAGCTTTGTTGTTTGGTTCTGGAGAAAAGGGTTCATTGTCTATAGAAATGCCATTCCTGTTCATTAGACTTCCAACAATGTAATCACATCTATAAAATTTTGCTTACATGCTCACTAGTATAAGTCCAACCCTCAGCAATTAATACACTAATTGTTTGATACAGATAGCTATAAAGTACTCTAATTATACAGATTGTTTGATGAGAAAAGAAAATGATTTCATTCTGTAGCAAATGTGAAAAAGATGCTTAAAATTGATGGCTTTGCTCAGTACAGAACATAATAGGAAAAAACTGTTCACATTTTGAAAAGCAGGGAAGTGGAAGAGTAATAAAAGCAGATGTTCACACAATTGCATGAGAGTGCTATAAAGTTCACACTGCCGTAGCTGCAGTCAGTGTTATCTGTGTTGCAAACTGCCTGATGCCACTGCTGTAATTGATGATAGCAAGAGGTGTGTTCAGTTTTAACAGAAAAATTGAGATTCTCAGGTTTTCTTATAAGCTAGGAGCTCAGCAAAATACCCCTATGAGTTTGTGGGACAGACAACATACACATATTATGTCTTGTACAGTGCTAGATATACTGACTTTGCTTACCAAGTTACAGTCACCACCATTCATGCTAGATAACATATTTATGGAAATATGATATAAAATTGAGCATAACCCCCTTCTCTCTATATATATATTGTTATGAAATGAAAACAAAAATAATTTTTTCTGGATCTAAGGCAAAATGAATACTGTAAAAGATATGAGGGAACAACAAATTCCTCTAACACACACCAAAAAAAAACCCCAAGTAAAGCAAGGAAGCTTTTGAAAGACTGGAGAGTGAAAGCAAAGTTTAAATGATACAAATTCTGGGATTTCAAAGACCTATGGGACAGTCTACAAAAAATATTGTCTTCAAATTAGCCTTGCATATATACCTGATATCTTTATCTAAAAGTCTTAATACAATTCCTTAAATTGTTTTTCTTATTTATATGTTTTAATAGAAAGTAGCATAATCTCTTTATGATTTTTTTTAATGTAATATCTCTTTCTCTATATTCTGTACTTTTAAAGCAAGCTCCACAGATCCTCTGTTGACATTTTAGAGAATTCTATTTAGCACCTTCTGTCTGGAGTGGCTGGCTAAACTATAAGGGTCGTAATCAAGGACAGCATGGTCCTTAAAGAAGCAACTCGTGAGAAAATAAAGATGAAAGAGATATTATTTCATAAGGTTAGGTTAGGGTTTCTGTGGATCTGGAGAGATCTCTTACCAGAGCCCAAGGATTACCATTAATGTTATCCACTCTGCAGCTGAAGGCTTGTGCCAATTGTGCACATAGTCCATTGAATTTTTGTTTATCACTTTCACTCCCCCTGTCAAAAGACAGCACACAGCAAGGCACAATGGAAGTGAAAACTCAGGACAAAAGCTAAGGAGACAGAAGTAAAATAAGACATTTTGCATAAGCAAGCCATGCACAATCTGCTAGCGATATGAGCTGTTTGTACTCCATGTTTTATGCAATACCCTGCTCTGAATTATGTATGGGATTGGGTTAACCCCAGTGTAATTTATATATTTTAAATGAAATTACTTCTGATTTATCAAAGTGCAAATGAAATGTGCTATATCTTGCTTGTAATATTTTTAATGAACGTACCATATTTCCTTTTGAATTGATTAATTCCGTACAAACCAGGGTAAATACAGAAGTGACCAAATAAATGTGAACTTGATTACTTGATTGGCTTTGCAAGCAGACAGCAAGATAATAATGATTTTACAAGTGATTATACTGAAGGTTTGGGTTTTTTCTTTTTGGCAGCCTACTATGTTAGAAAATAAACCTGATTCACACACCATATTACATGTGAAATCTACAATAAGTAACAAAATAATGGATAGTGAAGGTTTAACACAAATGATCTGAGTGCCCTGTTACTAGGGTCAGAAAAAGCATTTTTGATAAGAAGAAAATTAATAAATTGCTAGGTTTTGAAAAAAGAATAGATCATGTTGAATATAGCATTGCTAGGTTAATTAGTCATGTGCTTTATCTCAATTCTTTGAATTAAAGGTTAACCTCAGAAAGATGCAATCTAGAGCTAAGGTAACACTGTTCCAATATTAGGGAATCATAGGGGAAAGACATTCTTTTTGAATCTTTTTGAAATTAATTCTCTTCTGTTCTTCCTACCTTTCTCCTCTCTTGTTCAGAAATTAATGTCCAGAGGGAAGTCAGGTCAAAAATCTGAAAATTAGTTTGGATTAAAAAATATTCCTGCCATTTATTCTGACCTGAAAATGGTTGACTTCTATGTTCACATGTCCTGTATTGAAGTACAATAATATACTTGGAGTCATAAAAAAATTTAAAATGTCCTGAAAAAATCTAAACCTAAAACTAAATTATTTTACTGTACACTATCAACTTCAGAATTTGCTGTTGCCCTAAAATACATAAAAATGCTAGCTAGTTTAGCATAACTTAACAGAAGCTCCAAGGACCCCAAAGTAGAAAAAAATTTTTTTTAGTTGTTTTCTGGCAGTAGTACTGTATAAAACTTGTTTAATGTTGTTAATGTTAGCTGGATTTAACCCAGCAAACAGCGATGTCAAAACTAGTAGGTAAGAACACATGAAGGATAGAAGTTGCCTCATGACACTGGAATAAGATGCAACTAATTAAGAGCATCTTTCACTTCTTTATGAAGCATTCAGGAAAATCATCAGCAATTCATAACAAAAAACCACCACACAAACAAAAAAAAAATCCCAAACAAACAAATCAATTCTAGATATCCCACTTTAGTTCTTGAATGACAAGGAGGAAAGGATGCACCAACACACTTAACATCAAGATCTGATCTAAAAGAATGCAAATTTTCCATTTCAGAAAGCCATATCATCCTGCATTGGCCATTTAACATCCAATTGCTATGGAAAGCTTTACATTAGCATCATTAGCAAATTCAAGTTATAGTAGAAATATTTTATTTTTCATTTATTTCTTTCATAAAGATCATAGCACATGAGACTTGTACACAGTCTCTTGAAAATAGATTGAAATTATTATTTGGGCCTCAAGTTTGTCTGAAACATTCACAAACATTTGTACACTTTACAGAATAAGACTTATCACTTTATAGTGTTTAAGGATAGACACATCAACTAAGTATATAAAGCATAATATTTCTTTCATTTACTAAAAGAAACCACTATTCAAACACATATTATCATGAACATACAACCTTACTTAATTTTCCTATTGACATAACAGATTTTGCTTATTCAAGCGTTTAAAAATTTATTTTTATTTTAAAAAATCCTTTTAAAACACAAAAAAATGTTAAGCTAATAATTTTGTATTTCACAAGACCCAAGTGTTCTTTTACATGCAAGATTCTTTTTGATGCATTTTAAAATTAGCAGCTTCTGAAACATCTGCCAGAGATAGATGCTTTGGACACTTCTAATTGCTAAATCATGTGCAGCTGTACACATTTTTGATAGCCCTTATAGCTCACAAAACTGCTTCAACAGCCATAAATCTAAACAATCCCTTCTATTATAATCAGTCTTATCATGTTTTTGTACATAAAAACAATGCTTACAGGTTCAGATGCAGAAATTTAAAAGTTTCTGTTTAGTAGATTACATCTATTTTAAGATACAGTGATTTTTCTTGAGATTGTAATAATAAGAACACTGGAAAAATAGATCAATCTTGTTCTGTGAAAAATAGCATCCTCTTTGCATGCATTTCTAGAATATGACAAGAAAGAAATTGTTTTCAAATGTCAAAGAACTTGAGTTTTTCATATATTGAGAAGAGCTAGTCATGAAATCCATAATGGTTTTGTACTTCTTTGGGGCCCCATCAGCAGAAGAGTGACTCAAATTACCATGAAAGAATAGATTGAACCAATGGAATAAGTAAAAATGAAGAACTGTGACTGGAGGGGGAGGAACCCAATGGTGTGGTACCTCAGTATCCCTAAAGACACTTTGCAAGAATTTGTTGACGTACTGGGATTTCAGCAGCTACAGCAGATGTGAGGAAGGTGAAGATGAGGTGGTCATCTGTGTAGGTCTGGGCCTCTGCACCTTTGGGATTGTTTGGAAAGTTTTTTAAATTTTAGAACTCAGATCACACATACAGTGTTTTAGTTACTTGTCTCATTTATCACACACCTTGAGTCTATCTGTAGGCTGATACTGCATTTAAATTCCTGGCTTATTTTATGAATTGTATGTAAGGTATTCAGTGATGAATAAGGACTGTAGAGAGAATAAAGTTGGATCAGCTGTACCTCCTTCAGTGAAGGCACTGAAAATTATGTAGTATGTGAAGCAGTGAATGAAAAAAAATACTTTCAGTGTCAAGATTAGGTGCTATCCTGAAAAATCTGGATTTAAGCCTTGCTTAGTTTATGTTATCATGCCAAATCACTTAAATAGTGTTTTATGCATGATTTGATAACGGTGTATTTTTACTTTCTGGATGCTTAGTTCAACATACCTAGATTTTGACTTATGTATTTGTCCTGGTTTCAGCTGGAGTAGAGTTAATTTTCTTCATAGTAGCTAGCATAGTGCTGTGTTTTGGATTTAGTACTACGAGAATGTTGATAACACACTGATGTTTTCAGTTGTTGCCAAGTAGTGCTCAGACTACTCAAGGACTTTTTGAGCTTCTCCTGCTCGGCCAGGTGCATAACAAGCTGGGAGGGAGCACAGCTAGGACAGCTAACCCAAACTGACCAAAGAGCTATTCCATACCATATAACGTCATGCTCGGGGGAGGTTAATCGGTCGATCACGGGCAGAGTGACTGCAGCTCGGGGAGTGATCGTGGCTCAGGACGGGCTGGGCATCGGTCGGTGGGTGGTAAGCAATTGCACTGTGCATCATTCGTTTTGTACATTCTGTATATTCTCTTATCATTCTCATTATTACTATTATTATTATTTTCTCTTATTAAACTGTCTCTATCTCAGCCCATGACTCTAACCTTTTTTTTCTTCCCAATTCTCTCCCCCATCCCGCTGAGGGCTGCGTGGTGCTTAGTTGCCAGCCGGGTTAAACCTCAACAATATTCTACAGAAGCTGGTGGACTTCTCTGAACACCAGTTAACAAGATGTTATCAAGGAAAGTTAACATGGTATCAACTCAAACATTTTAGAATAACTATACAGACAAAGAGGTATGCATGCTTAGACTTCTGTCTCTTTGGAGGATCTACTTGGTCTGTATTGACAAGGGGTGTCCTCATCGAAGCCTACAATTTCCTCAAGGGGGGCATCAGAGGAGGAGGTGTTGATCTCCTCTCTCTGGTGATCAGCGACAGGACATGTGTAAATGGAATGAAGCTGCATCAGGGGAAGTTCAGACTGGAGATTAGGAAAAAGTTTTTCACTTAGAGGGTGGTTGGTCACTGGAACAGGCTCCCCAGAGAAGTATTCATGGCACCAGACCTATCAGAGTTCAAGGAGCATCTTGACAGTGCTCTTAGTCATATAGTTTAGTTTTAGGAGCAGGGAGTTGGACTCAATGATTCTTATGGGTCCCTTCCAACTTGAGATATTCTATGATTCTATGGAAGCTCAGCTGACAACCTAGACAGTTAAACTAGATGGTAGAGTTATCTTCCATACCCTAATACCCTTTGTGCTGTTTCTGTGCACTATCAACAGTAAGAACTTTAAAGAAATCAGGTTCTATACAGATACCTTATATTGGGAAACAAAAAAACCCAAAACAATAGTGGCTTTTACATCAGCTGTCTTGAATCTCCAGTTTCCTAGCAATGAGTTTGAAATAATAATGCCAATACTACATGGACAGTCATTAATATTTTAAAAATTTTCAGTGTGATCACCACAGAAACTCCTGGGGAAAAAATTATGTATTTTTATTCAGTGCAACTATTCAATGCAAAGATTGGGTAGTATGCATTAAATGAAGCTTGACATGACATATTGAAGTGAAAGATAAAAAATAAGAACATCAAAGCAACACTCATCTGCTGAATGAGGTAAGACTATCTGGGGAAAAAAAGTGATCATATGAACACTGTTTCCTATGAATATCTGGTCTAAAAAGATTTTTTACTTTGATAGAGGTGTCGTTGTTTACAGTGTGTTTTATTTTGTCCTGATTTTTAATTTGGTTTCAATTTAAATTGGACAAATGTCATTTTTCAATGAACTAGAAACACCTTGGTTACTGTAAGTGCTGGGTGAAATTTAAGATCATGACAGTTCTGATGCTAATAAGGGTCATTAGGCTGATGATCATCCACCAGGCCACTGCAGAACTACAGAAATGCTGTTAAGAATGACCATGCATAGGGAAGATCTATCAGGTGCAGCCACTCTAGGGTCAGGTACCCTGCAGAATCTGACTAGAGACAGATCCATGGTGGATGTTTTCCCCAGAGGCTTCATGGGTTCTTGACTCTGGAGCAGATCTACAAACAGATTGTGTAAAGCCCAGAATTCATGGCTTATAGCATCCCTGCCCTCAGGAAGGTTCAGCAGAAAGTTGGTCAAGATCTATTCACATTCATTCAAAGGCATATTTGGTGGAAAAGCATTCTTCAGTGAAAAGTTTGCTTTGTCCAAAGCAGATGCATTTGTAAGCTCTGTTTCACCTTGTAAGATGTCGATTTTGCAGCCTTTATGGATTTTTAATATTGTTTTAGATACAGGAAGGTACCTTCTTGGACAATACTTACGGAAAATTGAAATTCATAGGCCTGCCCCTGAATAGGTATAAGGCATACATGCACAAAAATAATTTTCCTGAGTTTTATATCAGTAAACAGTCTATTACAGAATAAATCCATATACATGCACAGAGAACAAAAATCCAGATCTAGTTCTAAAAAGGTCTTGTCTTAATCTGACTGCCTAGATGAAAGTTCCTACAATCCCATTTAAACATTGAGAATTTTTGGTAGTGAGGAAGACACCACCGAAGTTAAGAGAAAAGAAGAGCAAGTGTTATCATATAACCCTTTTCAAGCCAGAGTTGTTTGTTTCTGTCATATTTAAAACAAATATGTTAAGGAAAAGAGTTTTTATAATAGTATAACACTGAACTAATGGAAATTCTACCATGTTACAGAAGGGTAGTATAGGTAGCTTTGTTTCAATGATACAAAATATTTGCCTCTCCTATTTAACTCGGAAAGACAGTTTTGAGAAATCAAACATCATTTTTTAGACACATGTATTTTAACATCCAGATTTGACACTGTTGACCTTAACCTTTAACATAAAAATCACATTTAGATAAGGTTCTGGTATAAGAATACAGCTGATGCTAAATACATTTTTTTAAATGTATCTTGATATAGCTAACTGATTTCTTAAGATGCACAATACAGAGCCGTACAGTAGTATCTTGGCTAACTCTAAACAAGATAGATTGGTGCTAGAAGTAGTACATCTACATCACAGAAGTTTTCTACTTGTTCTAATTTCCCCTGCTTCAGCATTTCACAACTGGTTCAATGCACAATAGTACAGGAAGAAGAATTCTTTAAAATACCTGTGATTAGGTTGTAGTTTACTTCCATTAAGGAAGAAACTGAATGTGGAGTTAGGTGGTTTGGGAACTGGTTTTGTCCATTATTTTTTGTTCAATCCTATGTATTTGCAAAGAATTTAAAGTTGTTTTTCCTTGAACATGTCACAAAGCGAACAATAAGAAGCAGTTCCTTTGCTCAGGGTTTCAGGAACCTTTTCAGTCAACACATATACCCAAAATGTTTGCTCTTACAGAACAGTGCTCAGAAAAGAAGAATTAAAGAAGTCATTCATTTTAAAGGAATGATAAGGTCAAGTCTCTGGCTAGATTATTGAAAAGAACAAACACTCTTCAGGAGTATCAAAAGACACCATAAGGTACACAAAAGCAGTATGTTCCCTGAGATTTTTTTGGAAATATTGATTGCTTCCTACTATCCTATTCTGAAAAGGGTGTCAGTTATCTCCTCTGAACGCAAACTACAGAAAAAATACCATGTAAAAGAGGAAACATCACAGTTGAATTTCCTGACACAAGTAAGACCTTGCCTTTCTCAATGAGAGAATCAAATCTATGAAAAAAGTTGAAAGAAGAGAATGTAAAGAATTACTTTTGCTTTCATATCATAAATAATACTGTTCTCTGTTGTGTCAGTGCAATTACAATATTGGATCATTACCTCATTTTGTCAATATTTTAACAAAATAAGTCATTTACATTGTTCCTGACTATATTCTAAGATGCAAATATAATTAGCAGAATAATAAAGTTCTAAGTGAAAAGGAAGAATTTCTCAATTTCAGTGATAAAGGCACAACAGATTTTATATAAAATCTGGTTTTTTCTTCTTACAATATTATGATTTCTTCCCTTAGCTTACTGGATAATATATGAATAAACGGCACTAATGCTAAGAGCACTGGTTTGTAGGTAATTCATATGTTATGAGAAAGCTGAAGATAGAAAAGCACATATTGACGGGATTTATTCTTGTCACTAGCTCATTATGTAATCTTGGCTAAGTCCTTGGCTTAGAATGAAAATCTAAAAAAATCCTATACAGTTTTTAAAAAGCTGTTAAATTCTGATCTTTAGAGCCACTCTTCTGCTCCTTAGTTAAGCTAATTAGAATATTAAAAACCAACCAAACAAACAAAAACCTCAGGTGCTAGTTATGCTTGGCTAAAAAACAGAAGCAAGAAAAGTAAATAAAATAAGTAAACAATATACTGCATAACTTTTACACATTTGAGTTTTATTTTCCCTGTGATGAATCATACAGGGCCAAATACTCTCTGTATTCCACGTTCAACTTTCCCAGAAAAAAAGAGTGGGCACTACTGTCAGGAAACTTGTTTCCTTGAACCTCTTTTTGAGTATGGCCATGGGTATAGTTATGAGCAGCCTAGACAGTGTCCATCAACCAGCAGCTCATACACAATCCCGAGGCTACATGGTGGAAGTAAAGGAGGCAGAGAAATTTTAGCTAGTTTTCCTGTTTGTTTCCATTGTAGAAGGGTTTCAAAGGGGACAATGAATTGGGACCAAGAAACTGATCCAAGCAGACAACATCTATGAAATTGGAATTCCTGTTGCTTATCACATAAAGTATTCAGAAGGAACAATGTGCTCTCAAGAATAAATATCCAAAGCACATGGCATGAAATGTAAAATGTTATTAGCTTTAAGAATGTATGTTGAAACAGTTCAGGGATCCTGTTTAAGGAATTCACAGTCTTTCTGGCAATAAAGATAATTACAGAGATGAAGACCAAATGTTCAGCTAGAAATACAGTTTCAGGTTCTTAAGTCCTTGGTTTTACCCTCAATCATTGCCACCCAAGTAGGTGGGCAGAAATTAAATACAAGAAGAAATAATGATTATCAATCAAGAAATGTTAGATCTGGAATTTTGGCTTATGGTGCTCCTACACAAGTGCTTAAAACACTGTGTCAATGTGATTGTGTAAAAGAAAGTACCCCTCAAATCCCCCAGTGCTCTCATTTCCAAATCATGATCCCACTATATTCTGTAATTTCTGCTTTTCTATAAGCTTGCCTGCTTTCCTACCAACTAAGTACCTTATTTTGCACAAACTAATCTGTGTACTCCGATGAATATTGATTGTGTCATTTACATGAGACATGCCAACTGATTTTGCTGCAAAAAAATACTTAAAATAATTAATGTAAATAATTTTTTTTACTTGTTACTTAGCTATGGTGGGCTAATGTAGCACTAAAAGAAGCAAAATATATCGTAAGTTTATCCATATACCTTGACAAAATATAGCAAATTACATAATGATGATTTTGTTTAATGTAAACCTTGATATATATACACACATACAAAAATAGGTTTTGATGCTGGTAACAATTTCTACTGCAGAGGCCAGAATGTTCATTCAGCAGAGTTTGTATGTATTGGTTTTGGCTGGGATAGAGTTAATTTTCTTCCTAGTAGCTGGCATAGTGCTGTGGTTTGGATTTAGTACAAGAATGTTCATAGCATACTGATGGTTTAGTTGTTGCTGGGCAGGGCTTACACCAGTCAAGGACTTTTCAGCTTCCCCTGCTCTGCCAGGGGCACAGGAAGCTGGGAGGGGGCACAGCCAGGACAGCTGACCCCAACTGGCCAAAGGGATATCCCATACCATATGACGTCATGCTCAGCATATAAACTGGAGGGAGTTGGCCAGGGGTGGCAATCGCTGCTTGGGAACTGGCTGGGCATCAGTCAGTGGGTGGTGAACAATTTCATTGTGCATATCTATTATTATTATTATTATTATTATTATTATTATTATTATTATTATTATTCCTTTATTTTCTGTCATATTAAACTGTCTTTATCCCATCCAAGAATTTTACTTTTTTTCCCCCATTCTCTCCCCCATCCCACTGCAGGGGGTGGGGGAGTGAGCAAATGTCTGTGTGGTGTTTAGCTGCCTGCCAGGTTAAACCACAACACTGTAACAATATTGTAAAAGCAGTTACCTCTACTGCTGACTGTTTGCAAAACATGCCCACTTGTCTATGCTGATATTGTGTGTGTTCTTCAAAGAATCTGAAAGACTCTTACTGCCTTACTACTAAATCCTCTTTGTGTTTACACTCTCATATTTACCCATGAACTCTATCACAGTATCTGCCCTCTTTCCTGACTTTTGCTTCCTTACTGAATGGGGTACCGGGAAAGGGTGCATGAGAAATTACTGTGCTTGGTTTAGGAATAGCACCTTTGAAGACCATGCATTTAAACCGAGCATATTTGACCAAAAGATGACTACTGAGACAAGCCATTTCTTTCAAACTAATTTAGTGAAGAGCAGTTTTAATGAGTTGGTAAGACTTTTGGAAGCCACCTGCCTGAAACTTGAGATATAATGGAAAGGGTCTCTCATTTATTATTTTGTGAGTACAGACTGTGTTCGCTTTTTTGGCAGAAAAGAATATGTATATTGAAAAACATGACTGCCTGCTTTCCAACTTCTTTTTTTTTTTTCAAACTATGGGGCTAGTCAGGGAAGATGTGAAATAGTTGGCTGGACAAAGAGTGAAAGAAAGAAAAAGCTCCATGGGGGAATTTTGGATGTCCTGAGAAATTCTTACCTAAACTAAGGAGTACTGATGAACATGTTGCAGGGAAAAGATGCTATCTGTGGTTTTTGTGCTAAAAATACCAATAAAAAAAGATGGTTTTAAAACAAAAGAATTGCTGTATGTATGTCCAACTTCAGACTTCCACAAAGAAGTGATCTGTGTGACTATGCTCAGCTAGCTGTTGGGAGCAACTTTGACCGGGAGGCCTACAGAAAATCTGACTTGTGATTACCCTGCTTGTTTCACAAGATCAGTGCAAGAATAATGTGTGAATGTTTATTTGCCTTTAACCGCACAAAGATGTTGTACGTGTATGTGTCTAAGCACATTTCAGGATATTTTTGGTTTGGTTTGGTTTTGTACATAAGTTCAGCTAACTAGTGCATTTCAATTATTTTGGCTACATCTGACTGTCCTCAATGCAAGGTGTTATTTTAACACTTAAAAATTGAGATGTTGTACAGCAGAGCTCTGGTTTGACAAAAAAAATAATTAGACTAGTCTTGTTCATTCCCTTCCTTGACTTATTTGTATGCAGTTAAGCATGAGGAGTTTACAGCTTTGTCGGGGAGGTCCTACCTTGCTAAAGATTTACACCAGCAAAGAGTCCACAGACACAATTTATTCATCAGATTTTCAAATATCACTGCACAAACCAAATCACTGGGTTTGGGATATTATCTTTAAATTTTTGTCCCAGAAGAACTCTTGCTCCATTGACTTCCATGAGTATTTTTCCAGCAAAAATATGGAACTGGGTGAATATCTCAAGAAGAAAGTACACAGAGAGAAAGAATGTAAATTAGTGTGAGAAACAAATTCTATTTCCAAAGGTCTCAAAATAAACTGCAAACACGTTATCATCTCTGCGAACTTCCTTGTGACAACTATTTTTATTCTTTTTAAAGAGCGAGAAACAAAAGGACAAGGAAATGAATTTACTTGAAATTATCAGTGACAAATCTGGAAGCAGAATATATTCAGAAAGCTCTTGTAAATGAGTGAGAAACTTGAGCAAGGTGTCAAACTGAAGTTTAGCTAAAGGGTTTCTGAAGTCCATTGTGTTCCTTAAGTAGGAAGAACAAATTATTTGACTGGTATGGATTCTACGCAGTGCCTCCACTTGTGTACTTAGTGTCAAGTACACAGTGGTTACCATAGCTCAGACTTTTTTTCAACTTTGCCTTTGACAGGCCTTGTTGAGGGGCAGAGAAAGAAAAGGAAAGACTGCACTGCAATGGTAGAACACACTACTTTTAAGATGTTCATATTCACTTATTTTTAAATTATAAACCCCAAAAAGTTATTTTCAGAACAGGGTTTTGATATAAATTAGTTGCTACTATGCTTGCATCTCTAACAAATTTTGCTTAGTCACCAAATATAAGACATTTCAATGGCACATTGACCAACAGGTCATTTTTCGCATTTCATTTTTTGATGAATGCATGAAACAAGAATCAAGTACAGGTCTCCTATTAGCTATCCAACAGTAGTCAAGCTGTTACTTACTGCTTGCTAATAAAATCTTATTAATGATAGAGAACTTAATCTTACGTGATTTTGATGATCAGACAGAGAAAAGCATTAATGCTGCTGGGGTGGGGGGGAAGGAAAGCTAAGCCCTTAAGTACTTTTGGGTGTCTAGGCCTAAATGACCTCGGTTTCCTCTGACTTTGATATGAATGGAACTTTCACAGTCCCTCACAGGGTATTTAGCGCTTGAATTATTATACCAGCTCAGAAATTCTGGTCATTATTTTCATATCTCTGGGTCAGAGAGGTTACATTTTGTCATAAACCCAGCTGACTCTGGTATCACATTAATTGCTTTCAGTGGGTCAAAGTTGATGACATTGCAGCTCATTCTACTGTATTTTTTACCCCCTATATAAATCTCTGTCAGATAAATAATTTCTTCAATACAATGTTTTCTTTTGTTCTTTCTGTATTCTTTGTAATTATTCTCATTTTTAACTGACACTCCAGCAAATAATTTCTTTCTGAATGCATCACTTTATTTTTTAGAAGGATTCCCCATGAAAATTTACCGACTGCCTAATTTAAATGTAGCTAAGCTGTGAGCACCAGAACATTTCAGAAACAGAAGTGTCTTCTCCTTAGCAGAGGTGTTATTTTGTGCTTACCAGTATGGGAGTGCACAGAGCTGGAGCACACACTGCCTGAAGTAATGGACAGCTCTTGTTGCAACACATCCAAAAGAGGATTGCAGCCCCAAGGTTGGGTGGTGCTCAGGTGGCTCGTAACTTAGTCCCTGCATCCTCTTTGCTTAAGAGGGTAGCAGCCTGCTACTTCTCTTGGCTGAGAGTAAGACTCCTCACCTTTGGGTGATAACAGAGGACATAATTTTCAGTTCATTGTTCTTTTGGGGAGATATGTGTGTCAAGGTTAAATATTCATCCTGTGGGAAGTCTGGAGGGAGCTACAACAGGCACTCTGCTTGACATCCTTTTTACCAAAAAATCCAGATATCGTGAACAAGCTAATAAAGGAATGGAATGCGTACATGCTGTTCTTATCTGAGTCGACTGGGCAAACAAGGGTTTTGAGACAAAAAAAATGCATGACTTGTGTGTGTGTGTGTGTGTAATATTTATGTTGTAATTCTGGAAGCTCTGTAATAGTTGAGACAACCAAGTTTCTGACCCTAATTAATTTTGTTTGCCAAGCAGGAGGACAATGCTAATTCTCCCTCTTGAGCTGGACAGATGCCAGAGAAAGTTATGTTGGCAATGTATCATTTGCCGACCAACACATATTCTGATTTTTTTCCTGGAGGGAAAACAATCCATAATCTGGATATTTTTACTTGAAATGGAAGCCAAATCCTAGATTTTTAGAGGGAACAGCATGAAACACGTTGTGTTTTGAAATAACTGATTGACTTTTAATCCTACAGTTTAATAAAATTAATTAACATTTATGAGTAAAATTAACCATTATTTACAAATAAACATTAATTAAGGTTAGCATTCTTGTGCTAGACTTCATGATAATGTCTCAGACTGTATTTTTTAAGTGTTTTTCAAGATCCATATTCTTCTTTTCTAAAACCAAGGTTCAGATAATCCAATTCTATGAACATAATCATTTCACATATTCTGCTACCTAATGGCTCAATTTTCTTTAAAATAGCACAAACATTACAATGAAAGGGGAATAAAATTATCAATGACCACTTGAGTCATCTGTAGACAATTCTTAGACCTGCTTAATGTATCTGAAAAAGTACCGTAGAGCAGCATGGACCAGTCTCTTGAGTAGTATTAAAATAATGGGATATATTACCTGTTCTGTTGCCTGTGTATCATTATTAGGATTGATCTTACCCAGTGATGCTAACTTATTTCAGCTCATATGATGGGTAAAGGCACAAAAGTTAGAGTGCATCAGGAAGATGGATATATCTGGAAGTTCACCTGCCCCTTGGCAACTCTTTTCCCGGAAAGGTATATGTGTAACTGTGGATGACACGGCGCAAGAGAGCCTTCCTAGTGCTTTGCCACTTCATTCACACACAGGATGACATTGCAAGGCAGAAGGGCCTTTCTCTTTTCCTCCATTCTAGCTATGTACACGGCAGATAGTGGTTGAGGCAGAATAAGTTCCCTTTCTGCCTTTTAGAAGACAGGCAGGTTTTGTTCAGGAAGAAAGGAAAAACCTGACAATGTTAGGGCTACTCAAGCTATGGGTAAGGCAGTCTTGAAGTCAAATATGCTCCAGAATTAGACAGCAGCTCTTGAAGATGAACCTCTTCAGATTCTCTGTCCTTATTTCTCCTCCAGCACAACCGGCATCAGAACAATAAAAAAATCTCCTCCCTGCTTTGAAAGAAGGGGTCTTATCAGTGCTCGCTTGTACTTATCAATGCTTTAGATCTTAATGATAGTCCCATTTATTTTATCTGATACTGACTTGTATTTTTTGACAATTGCACTGTGCAGACAGCTGACTGGACAGAAGTTGGAGGACAACATTAAAAATATAGACAGTATTTTTGGTCTAACGCAAATGGAAACATGCCTCACTATGGACTATGTACAGACCTTGATCAGGATTCCTCCTTCCCCTTTTCTTCCATTTCCACAGAGAATAATAACTACTACTGCTGGAATGTAGGTCATTAAAATTTGTATAACTGACATATTACCATATTCTCTTGGTCATTTTTGTTCTCATTTATTGGTTCTTTTCATTATGATTACTTCTATTCTTCCATGTCTGCAAGCAAAAAGTAGCTAACTTGTGCCAGCATTTAACAAAAGTGCTACAGACAGAAGGCTGCAGAGGGGAATTTTGTTGTTGTTCTTGTTGCTTTCTTATTAACTAACTTGAAACAGCTACGGCCTTTCTATTGACATGAATAACTTCTATACACCCGGAAAAAGCTATTTCAATTCAATTGTGTTTACTACATCTCAACAAGCATTTTTCGAAATTGAAACAAATTCTAAAGAACCTAGAAATAAGTTGGTTTTTTTTTTTTCTTGAAAGTCTGCTTATATTTTCTCTTCCTACTAACTTGTGTAAAAGTAAGAACAACACAACAATATGAGACAGGAAATCTTTAAAGGATACGTCTTCCAATTTTTCTGAAAGCTTTGCGACAGTAAAAAAGAGCAAAATGCGTTTGAATATACTTTTCTGCTTAGTAGTAAGAGCAAAATTCATGAGATTTCCACATGTCCTAGCTTGTGTAGGATATTTGTTTAAGAAATCAGATATGGCCAACACAAAAATTACATTATTAAGAACAGGCTGCAAATAACTTTCTTCATACTGTAAGGAATACCCATGCTATTTTAAACCTAAAACCAAGATGGCAAGGAGACACTAGAATATAAGTACTTCATCCTCCATTTTGTATACACATGCCGAACTATATTCTAATTGCTATGCATTGGTGGAGTTAGTGGGAAAGCTGGAAGCTGTCTCATGTTTCTAGTGGTCTCTCCTAAGTCTAAGCTTCCAGCAGCCTCAATGTCCAGCACAGCTTACAGTGCCTGAGCTCACTCATTCATTCCCTGCCCACCATACCTTTTCTCTCCAGCTCAATCCCACACACCAAGCACAGGAAGCTGAAGAAACTGCCACAGGGTGTATGAAACAAAATGTAGGTGTTCTTCCCAACTGCTGCTCAAACCATACCCTCCACAATGTTGTGGGTCCTATTGCAGGCACATGGTGCTTTTATCTACTGGCAGGGAAAATGTCTGCATGTCCAGGGGTAGGTGTTGCTATAGCATGTAATGATATTGCAGCCAACATCTCTCTTCACAGTCCATTCCCTCCATTCACGCAGGGACAGAGACATTTCTTCGATGTTAGTTATTTAGGTTGAAGATAATGAGATTACATAGAATCTGCAAAGTGAAAATAATGTTTCCAAGACTTCAGACTCAAAGTGAAAATGAGCCTTATGTATTGTGCAACTCTTTCCTGGATAAGTGGGACTTAAGTGGCATAAATTAAATGTTTTATTTTCTCGCATAGGGATATATTCTATTCTAACTGCAACTTCGTAAAGCATTTTTAAAGAAGTATTAGATTATCCTCTGTTCCCCAGTGTATTGTCTTACCTGTGTTTCAAGAATTACCTTGTGTTCAAAGTAAAATAAAAGGCAGAAGAGCAGAAACAAATCAGGGAAGGACTTTATCAAGAAGGTGCAGGGGTTAGAAAACCATTTCAGTCATTACTTTAGTGCTTATTAGACACTCTTGGGATGCTATTATTTATGATCTTAAAGTTTTGCATAGTCATGTTGTGCTTAACTGGAGCACAAGCTGTGCACTGATTAAGTAGTCATAGTAGTCATATTTTATCTTTTACACTTTGATCCTCAGAATTGCTCAGAGCAATTCACTTTGTAAGCTGTAACCAGGTATACTTTGCATGATTGTGCTTAAAAACATTCTGGAAAGCTTTTCCATCACTGTTTCTATTAATGATGCTCATTTTTGCACTGTTTAGTAATTGTAGTCTCTTTTAAAATGCTTTTGTTTCTTACAATGCCCAAGCATACCTGAATAAACCTTCTGTTGAAATACTATATTCAAGCTGTCATTTGGCCCTACATGATTAGCATCAAAGACTGAATGTGCAATTTGTGTAGAACTGAAACTATAGATACTAATGTACGCGGAAATGCTATTCCTTTTGGTTTCCAAAAAAACAATCATTAATGAGCCAAAATCACAGGCGTGTAATGTCAATTTTCAGAAGAGTTTATAAAGGTTATAAAAATAGTGGTGAAATAGACAAACCAATGCCAATTTTATTTGCTTTTAAAGATTAATGTCTCTTGGTGAAGACAGTTTTTTATTGAGAAGCTACTACAATAAAGATTAAATTGTTAATTTGGTCCTCTCATACATTCACTATAGTTGCAGAAGCAGCAAAAACAGATTTCCAGTTTGAAAATTAAAAGGATCATGTTTCTTGGACAGTGAGTCTTCACAAAATCCAGTGCAACAATAACACGTTTTGGCATTCATAAAATTATAATCACATGATTGTAAACATTGGGTTTGGTAATCAAGAGGAAAAAAAATCTGACAGCAACTGTACATATGAATATTTTCAGTTGATATTTTGCAGTGTCAGTGGGATGTTAAAAGGTATTGTACTGCATTTCAGTTACTTATTTGAATCATAGAATCATTTCATTGGAAAAGACCTTTAAGATTTTCGAGTCCAACCTGTCCCTGTACCTGTCCACTAATAAACCATGTCTCTAAGCACGTTGCCTACCTGTCTTTTAAATACCTCCAGGGATGGGGACTCGAGCACTTCCCTTGGCAGCTCATTCCAGTGCCTGATAACCCTTTCAGTGAAGAAATTTTTCCTAATATCTAATCTAAACATCCCCTAGGGAGGGGGCATATTTGCTATATGGATTTCAGAAACAGAAAACTGAAAGCCATTGTTATCAACTTATACTTCTAGCTCTTTGGTTGTTCTGCAAGCGGTTCTCTGATTCTGTGTTCTTTTCTCTATGTATTTGTTGAAAATATTTTTAAAGGAAAAGTATAACTGAAAATGTTATTGTGCTCAGCCAACAAATTTGGGGAAAAAAAAAAAGGAGCACTTCATCAGCCTGGTGCATTGTTCAAAGTATAAATAAGTATTCTTTCATCAGCTAAAATGTAACTATATCTGGAATGAAGCACAATGACTGATGCAACATTTAGCACACAATATTTAATGAAAAGAAATGTAAACTCTGTCTACTTGTAATAGGACTTGTGTGTGAAAAATTAGGTAGAATGGTGGTATAATTCTATCTAATTGGAATTTGTGAAGCAGGTTGTTTGCTAGGCTTTCCTGTAATAAAAAAACCTTTTTATAAAATCAACAGCTAACTCAACTAAGTTTCAGCTTTGCTTCTCATGAGGACAAAAATCTTCATGAAGGACAGTATCTTCTTACTCTAGAGTGGATGTTCGTTCACTATCAACCTGGCATCTGGCCTGATATTAGAGAATCTCCTATAAAGTTCTGACAGAACTGTATCATTTGTAGTAGGCTGCTCAGTCATTTTAGGGAATATTTTACTGCAGAATAATATGAGGAGCACTGAAATACAGAAACTGGGACTCAGATGCATCCATCTGCATGTTAACTGCATATATCCTCTGTTGGCAGCAATGTTTTATAACTTGCTGTGGAAATCTGTACAGCATTTTTAGCATCAAACCAAAAATCCCCGTTCAAAGCAGAAGTACTACATAAAGCCTTAGGTGGTAAAAGCATTGTTAATAGAGTGTTGTGTAATTCCACTCACAGGTAACTGAAAAGCCAGACTGGGTTTTCACTTTCTTTTTATCTGAGGGAGAGAAAAAGAGACAAGGACACATTTCGTCCTCATTAGTACTTATACAAGATTGTCCTCAAATATTGACTATGCTTATGAGTTTCAGAAATTACACACCTTGTTTCATACCTCAGCAAACATCTAGTTCAAAACACCAGTAAAAGGACCAGAATCCACACGTGTGGTCTTCTGTCTGGAATGCTGAGCTGGGACTCAGGTTACTGAGCTAACTTTCTGGGTCACATTGGACATGTGCCTTCCTTGTCTATGAAACTATCAGGGGATTATTTATTTTTTTTTTTAAATTTTCTTCTCCTATTTCACAAACTTATTTTGTCTAATTTGAACAAATAAGCTGCCTGAGGTAGTGACTCTCAGCACGGATCAGGCAAATAGTGGGATCTTCATGCATCTAGAGGCACTACATAAATCAAAACAATTAACTTCATAGTGATCTACTAACACTGTAAAAAGAAATAAAAATGTTACTTCAATTTCAAAGACAAGCAGTGCCATAGAACACTCCTCATGAAAAAGACCACTGAAATAAAGGGGGTATTGTCAGTGAATGTTCAGGCAAGGGCATTTTAGTGTTTGTCAGTAACATTCCTCCATCTGCCTAATGGCTGTAGCAAACTTTGTCATTGTAGATTTGCAATGAAGCTTAATGGACTAAAATGTTTTAGGCAGCTTCAGATGGGGAGTGATAGCTATAATAGGGAAGTAATACTATTGTATCCAATTCCAGGGTAGAACAAATATTAAACTGTAACACTCTCTTTAATCTTTAAATATTAAGTTGTGATTTTTGATGAAAACATATTTGCAACAAGTGATTGTAACTCATGGAAGAATTTTTCTCCAAGTAAATCAGCAAGATAAAGCATTCAATTTGAATCACATTTATCTTTTCTGCTTCCTATTTTTGCATTTTCTATAAGCAGAAGCATTTTGTTGTATGGCACTTTGTTTTGCTTTGCAACATCACAGCTGTAACGGCCAAATATATAGAAACAATGAAGCCTTTTTTTCAAAGAATAAAGGAAACATCAGGAGATCTATAGTTCTACCCTAATGAACCAATTCAATGTGTCTTTATTCATCATACTAACAGCTCACATGGGATTGCCAGAAGCACTAACACTGAGAAGAAAATTGAGACTCTGATACTTTATTTTACTTTGTGCCATAGCTGGTTTCAAATTTTAGTAGCTAATGGGTATTTAAATCTGATAATTTTACAATGTATCAATAAACATGAAATGAACAGAAAACTGAAGATACTATCATGGAGAAAGATAATATGGTGTGGAGGGAGAGGGGAGGGGAGGGGAGGGGAGGGGAGGGGAGGGGAGAGAGGAGAGGAGAGGAGAGGAGAGGAGAGGAGAGGAGAGGAGAGGAGAGGAGAGGAGAGGAGAGGAGAGGAGAAGAATAGAGGAATTCTGGTCTTTTTTCTAATAGTTAAAAGAAGTAAATTCCATACTCACAATAAAGGAGAGGCTGTGGAGATATTTGTCCAGTACACCATCTGGTACACTACAAAGCTTCCCATACCCTCCACCTAGACTCTGTAAGGTGCAGTGAATGTCAAACAAGCCCAGATGATCCTGTAATGTGGCCCTGTACCCTACAGAAGACATGGCTTTAAAGTCCTAAAAGTGATTCAGTTGGAATGAAAGCCTCAAGCTGATGTCATTAACACATGGATATTTCTCATTCATATCAGACCCTTTCACACTTTCAGAGCACTGTAAGTTATCTCATATTATTTGGGACTCCACAGACTTCTTCCCATTATACAGCCATTACTCAGGATTGAGCATCATCAGTTGAAGCATGTTATTTCTGATGACATTAGTCTCAAATTTAGTTCCATGAGGGCACATTACTTGAACATACTCAACTCAGCTCAGGTCTCAAGCTGTGCTTTCACACCATCATTCCTCTCTATATTCCCCCTCAGAATAGTCTTTCCATCAGCTCCCACTCTGAAGTCCTGCAAGAGACTCTCTGTGAGTGCATAGAGCACAGTCTTATAGGTACTCCAAATTTTCCTGATGTAATGCACAGCTGACTAGGTGCCATGAAATCAGAGACATATAGAAGGGAAAACATTCATAACTGACACTATGATGAAAAGGAGGATGAAGTCAATAAAGTATCATCTCTTTCAAAAGAAATTCTCTGAATTCTGTTGCATATTGCTGATGGATGTAAATTTTATTTCAGTGCAGCCAAGAAACCTTGTAATTGGTAATATAAATACCAATAGTTTTGTGAAGTCACCATGTAACACTTCTAGCTCAGAGGGTTCAGAAGGATCAGAAGGCTCTGCTTTCTGTATCACTGGTACTACAGAGAAACATGGCATAACCCAGTACACCTTATACCCACCAATGTAGAAGTGCAACAAATCCTTCTACCCCATTTCTTAAACCTCTATCTGTGGAGTAAATAAGCCAAATCTGTTCTTCTGAGAGTGGCCTAGGAACAAAGGAAAATCTTGCTCAATTTTTTTTAATTAAGGTCCAGCTGTCTTCTGATGGGTTAAAATTACAAGCAGCCTTCTTATTATTCAATATTATATTAAGAAAGTTTCCTGGGAGGCAGAACAGGGCCGTACATCACATCCTACTTCATACACACTTTGAAAGATTTTTTACAATCTGACTTCCTTTAGTATCCAACTTTCTGAAGAATGTAATCCCAAAGCATCTTCTTCGGGTTTTACATTGGATGCACAGTGAAAAGGTGTATGTAGAAAATGTACTACAAATTATGAATGTGCTGAACTACAGACTGGCCTCTTCTAGATCCTGAGTGGTTTGAAATTATGATCCCCACATACAAGACACATAAGAGAGATGGAAGAAATGCAGAAAAATGTCAAAAAGAAAAGAAGTTTAAAATGCTTTATTTTCCCCTCTTATGTTTTGGGTACTAGCCACCTTTGAAGAGCCCCATGGGAGAAACAGGTTACTGATCACAGAGTAGCTTAAATGAGATAACCCTTGCAGCAAGATGTATAAAGTATGTGTTTCACTGTCAGATGAGACAGCATAAAGCTTTGTCTTGTTCTGATAAAAGATCTATCCAATGGGAAACACAATTTTAGAAATGGATCATAAGAGACCATCACATTTAAAGACATTTTTTCCAGCTTTGTCTCCTTTGAGATAGACTGTCAGGCAAATTTGAAAGTGTGTTTTTTCCTCTGAGTTTTGGAAGGTTATCTTTTAGGTTGATTTTAGGTTCTGCAAAACACTGATAACAACCTGCCAGAGCTGATGTGTTTACATCCATTTACATCCATTTTTCAGAGGTAGGAAACATACATATCTTAAGAACTGAGTAGGTCTTAAAATAAAATTGTGGTAGATTTCAGTAAAAATGACTTTATTACAAACAATTAGCGCTGAAAGTCACACAAAAGTGTGCCCTGAGTCTGGACTGAAAAAGGGAACAGGGAAACTTAATATGAAATAAAGAATAAAATAGATTAATATTTTTAATTTGTGTTGGAAAAAAAAAAGGACCACAAAACTACAAAACAAATATCATCTGCAATTATGTATGTATAACATTATCAAGAGAACCTGTGAATGAACATTCATGACCCTTTCTAAAAATGGTATTTATAATAAATGCCACGTCTGACATTAGACCTGATAATGCAAGGCCACAGAGTTATTCAGTAAACAGTTACATAAAATGTAAAACTGGATGCATGTTAAATTCTAAATACATGTGAAAAAGGTTCTGTACTAGCCTAATTGGAACGGAAAATGCATAAGGAAATAGGAGCTAGCAAAATCTGAAGCTGCATTTTACCTTTTAATCAGTCTAGTCTGCTTCCCGCTTGACAGTGTAACTTCAGCAATCCAGAAAATTCATCTGTGCTATGCAGGCTTTTTCAGGTCTCTAAGTGGTGTGAAACATTACTTGGACTCTCCATTGAGAATCCTTTATGCCTGTACATTCCTTCCAAAACCCCTGATAGCACATGTTGGGGCTATTCAGTGGGATGTTAGAAAGCAGATAAGTAATTTTTTCCCATGCTGCTTGTACTGCAGAAGTGCAGACAGAGTTTTAAAGCTTCATTTTGCCTCTCTGGTTTTTGTACTAACATATGAGGCATTAATATTTTATATCGAAATATTTATTAGAAGATCTCTACATATAAGTATAACTCCAGTTTTTAAATTAGTGTTGGATGTTAGTGTAAAGATTGTAGTTGATGGAGTGAAGAAGGAAAAGACAGCTCTTCTTCAAGCAGGTTTGCCATATTGGCATTACTTGCTGGATATACCTCTCATAGAGTTGTCCACAGTATAATTTCTAAGGCCCTATAGGGACATGTCAAGAAAAGACAAGGTGTACAAAAGGCTCCTTTTCAGTTTTGCAAATCCATAGACAAATCAGAGTCATTAAAAGAAAATCAAGCTACTAAAATAAGTACTTAAATGGGTCAAGGATCAGGTGTACACTAAGCCTTTCCTTGACACATGAAGTTAATGACAGCTTTGTGATTATATTGTTTTATAAGTATGTAAGTGTAAAGAGTCTCGTGGTGATACCTGGCCACATTTACAAATTCCTCTTTTAAACTTTTTTCCAGTTTCTCTGGCCTCCTGCTCATTGACTCTTTTCTCTGAACTCCCTTTGAAATGTCATCCTCAGATTTTAATAATCCATTCCAGTTTTCTTTCTGGCTAATAAAAAAAAAAAAAATACTTCTTTTGCAGAAAGCTTCAAATCAGTGCTTCAAGACATTTAGAAAACTCTTCCAACAACACTAAGACAGTTTTGGTGTTATCAATCTCTATAGACTGTTGCTAGGAACAGCCATCTCTGTAGGATTGTGCTGGTATGTCACCTCTATCATCCTGCTGAACATTTCTGCACTCTTAACTGTTTCTGTGACAACTGCTGAGCGCCTTGGTGTACAGACAGATGTAGTACAGGTTGAAGTTTCCATCAGTATACCACATCTGCAAGAGCTGATACATCTTAATAGCTTTGTCACATTCCTCCAAACCAACTTTGTTTCCTCTCAAACAGTCCTTTGCCTAATTTAAGGAAGTCTTTCTTTTAGAATATAAAAAGACATCTTTCACAAACATTTCCTTTCCTTTTATCTTTAAATGTGGGAAGGTTTTTATGGAATTTTCTTGACAGTGCTGTTTGGATTTTACAAGATGTCTGTATGTAAATCACACGCCTCTAAAACATCCATGCATTTATTCTATGATCAAAAGTACTCTTACTATGAAGCAAGCAATCTGCTAACATTAGTGCTCCAAATTAACGCTACTAATTTTCCAGCTTCTAGAGATTCTTACTTATTTTGGGATATGTCAGAAGTTCTCCTCTGGTTTTCAGTTGGTACGTGAAGTTTTGGGCTTACATATTTTCTTCCCTTTTACATTCTGCTGGGTGATGTCTTCACTTTTTGTAACTTTATATCTCTATAAGTCAAATTTGGGTTTTAATATCTTATTTTGAATGGATCTTGAGAGCCCACTAATGTAACATTTTTGGCCTATTTTACTATTTATTGGTCTAGGAGAACGTATGACAAGTCTTGGCTTAGGCATCTGAACTTAACTAAAATGGCTGACCTTCTGAGACTGTCCATCACTTACCAAAACACAGTTCCATGTCTAGCCAACATCTGTGCCTGCTCAACCATTCTCGAAGACAATAGAACATAACAAAATAACTTTGAAATCACTTCAAAATGGGAATTTAAGAGCAAGCTATATACAGTTGCTCCTTAATTTTAACAATAGTACTGATTGATTTTTAGATATTCAAAGAATTATTTTGAAAGTTTCTCAAGCTTGAGAAATCTATACAGTTAAAATAAAACATGTAGAAACAGGCCGTTTCAAATTTACCTTTTTGCTTTTTTTTTCCCCTGCCACAGAAATAATGTTACTGCAACGGACACATTCCCACAAGAACATCCCTGCAAATGTTCCCACACTTTCTTTCAGTGAAGTAGGATTTTCCAACAGAAAAGGTTTTCACAGAAATATTTTACTGGTTCTACTTAATCTTTTTTCTCAGATAACCCTGCTGGTTGGGGACATTACAATAACTGTTCCTTTATAAAACAGATGTTTTCCTTACTGGATACCTTCACTCCTCATACTGTAAGTACAAACCTGAAGTTACCAGAGAGTATGGTGTAGGAGGAAATGCTAAAGAAGATATTCCTCCTCGGTAGATTTATTGGCAGCCTTGCAGAAGACACTGTATCGAGGAGTTAGTGACTTTGAACAGACCATGTTTCTCTATTATTCCTCGTACTTGGGGTCTGAGCAGCCTGTATGTTAGCATGAGCAGCCACTGTAGGGGAATGTGTTGGCGTGTCTCATGCCAGCCTGTGCTGCGCTGGTGGGTGTTATGGCAGAGATAACACCCCAGCCTGGCAGGAAACTTTCTGTTAGCTGAACAGCTTACTAGTACAAACTGTAATTTGTAATATTTTCAGGAAAAGTAAAGTCTATGTGGATCAAGGGGTGCAACATAGTCATCCTGATCTGGAGACATGGAGGAGTTGGTTATCCACACCACAGCCTGTGCTGCACTGGGCTAGGCTGCATGTCCAGCGTGGCCTTCAGGCTGTGCTGTGCCACATAAATTCTTGGCCATGGGACAAAATCAGACAGCTGGTTGTAACTGAGGAGCCTGCGGGCAGCTCCCAAACACTCACTACCAGCAATTATGCCACCTGCATGGCCTCTGCTTTATTTAACTGTGCAGCAAGAAGTTTCTATGCGAACATACATTGTGTTTGACAGTACCAGTAATGAACAAAGTTTTATTCTTTAAGAAAATTATAGATAACAGCTTGAGTGACCAAAATGGAGGACAATTCTCCATGGATGGGATCTATGCAGTGCACAGTAAGGAAATCCATCTGTGGTCTGTCCAATGCTGCATGCATGTAGAGTGACCAGCATCTGACGTAAGATTTACTTGCTATCTATATTCTTCTTTATATTCGATGTTATTTAAACAGCTACTTTATTAAGCAATTTGTTGTCAGGCCTTCCTTACTGAGATCCAGGAAGAACCCTGCATCATCTCTATCTCACTTCAAACACCAAGTGGACAGCAGTAGAGAATTCAGAGACCAGGATTTTCTTCAAGAAACAATTTCTAAAATAGGACAGAGAAAATGTGTTGGTGTGAAACAATATGTTGGAGAATTTAGTCAAAGACCAGAAATATCATTAAGCTTCAACATCATGCAAAAATCAGCTTAATTTTGGACAAAAGAGATTTTGCTTTTTGGATTTGTACCAAACTTTAAAATATGCAGGGAAAAAAAAATGTGTTCAGAGTAGAGTAGGACAAATTTCTTAATTCGGCAAAACATATTTAGCAACTTGCAACACAACCAAGGGTACAGGAAGAACTTCAACCCTTACAGGACTGACGCTCTGCAAATGGAGACTAAAAAATCAAGCTGAGAAGAAAATTACAGTGAATGCAAGAAGGAGCTTATTTCAGTGTAAACAAGGAAGAGCCTGAGATGACAATTTCACCTGCTATTTGGCTGTAAGTCATAAACCAGGATATTACAGAGCATTCACGATACTTGTTGCTACATGAACAGCAAGCTAAAAGACCTAATATGAGTAACTTGTGCTTACAATACTAACTCAACATTGTCTTAGAACAAGCAAACAAATTAAAAAGGAAGGAAGGTTTTAATGCTTCAGAGACTTAAGGGAAAATTATTGATAAATTCTGGGCTTAAGTATAAGTCAGGAGAAAATGAAGGTTATCAATACAGCCTCCCAATTCCCACAAACTGTAAGAATCATGTCTTGCGGATGGGTAGTTATACTCATAAGATAGTAGGATTTATATAACATATTTTAATTTTCGTGACAAATGTTATGATCAAATGGAAAGCTAAAAGTGATCCAGAGCTGCCTGTAGTTTATGATTCTATAATGAATGAATGGATTAACTTTTTCAGTTTTATTTAAGGATCATATACAATTATACATCAAAAAATTTATTGAGTATCACCTGACCCTTTTTTTCCCCATAGAAATGAACTGAAATCCCAATGAATACTAAATATTCTTGGAAAGTTGTAAAAAATGAGCTTGATTCTAAGAGTTGCATTTGATAACCTGAGGTAAGTACACATACAAGGAAAATTTCCAACAAATTAAACACATCAAAATACTTTCAGCATATATAAAATTATTCTCTGCAATTATTACATAAATAATACCTTCATTAACCACTGAAGAGATGGATATCTATTGTAGTAAAAGATGCCCAGAACTACTAATGAATTAATTTAGTTCAGTACAGGCAGAAGAAATTTTGGAATACCTTCTTCCCCTTAACTTCTAGTGTTTTTTAAAATACACTTCCCATGAAACTTCAAGTATGGATTTGCAACTTTATTATTATATCATTTATTATTTAAAAATATTGATTTAAAACAGTATATTCCTATTTATATTAATTAGAAAAGAATACATTAGTGAACTTACTTTAGTATAAATATAAATAAATACACTTTATTGCAGATTACTCTGTAACCAGCAGCTGTGTTCAAGTCACGATTAAACCTAAACAATCCAGGGAGGAAAAAATCTGTTAAATTTCCAGTAGTGACCTGTACTACTACTAACAGGGAGCCTTCCTCTGCCTACACAGACAATTAAACAGAACTTCCATAATCACACCATCTGGAAACACCTATGAACTTTTTGCACTGTGCATTTATTGCTGGTTTACACTCTCTGCTATACTGGTCTGTAAGAATAGCCATACACTATTAAATCCTGAATACACCACATTGGGGCTGCTCTAATTTCCTCCGTTTGACTGTTATGCTAAACAGTTGTAACAGTTTGAGGTAAATGGCCGCTACACTAATTTGTACCCATGTTTCCAAAAAAGCCAATGCTCTTATTCTACACACAAATATTTGTAAAATGTAGTTTGCATACTTCTAACAGCAATTGTAAATTACTTTCTTATGTTATTGAAATGCAAAGTAGTGATGACAAATCAATAACAGTGCTTCAGAAATTTTCTAGCACTCCATAAAACGATTTTTTACAGTCTTTCTGTTAATTTGTCATCTGAAGCATGGTAAGATAACCACATTTCCAGGAGGTAGAACAGATGTGTAAAGGAAAGTCAGAATATATAAGACAAGTGATGCACAATGCAATTGCTCACCACCCGCTGACCGATGCTCAGCCCGTCCCAAGCAGCGATCACTCCCCCCAAACCACGATCACTCTGCCCGAGCTGCGATCACTCTGCCCGTGCCTGACCGACTAACCCCCCCGAGCATGACGTTATATGGTATGGAATAGCTCTTTGGACGGTTTGGGTTAGCTGTCCTAGCTGTGCTGTACTCCCAGCTTGTTATGCACCTGGCCGAGCAGGAGAAGCTCAAAAAGTCCTTGAGCAGTCTGAGCACTGCTTGGCAACAACTAAAAACATCAGTGTGTTATCAACATTCTTCTAGCACTAAATCCAAAGCACAGCACTATGCTAGCTTCTGTGAAGAAAATTAACTCTATCCCAGCCGAAACCAGGACACCTAGTCCTGCTGGTCACACTATTCCTGATACAAGCCAGGATGCCATTGGCCTTCTTGGCCACCTGGGCACACTGCTGGCTCATATTCAGCTGGCTGTCAACCACTACCCCCAGTAGTTGCAAAGCAGAGAAAATATTCCAAGTTACTTGTTTTTGTTAAAAAAAATCCCATGTACTTTGAATTTTGTAGTACTGTTTATTATAAAATATTAAAATAAATACAGCTCTTATAGTCTATCAACTAATTAGTCCAAACTAATAAATTACCAGCTATGCCCCTCCACTTAGGATCTTTAATTAAAAAAAGCTAAGTTCTCCTTATCACCTTTACAGAGGAAGAAAAATTATCTCCAGTTTATCAGAAAAGCTCTTATCCACCTCTAATTTTACTCAGCAGTAAACAAAGATTTAATCTTATTTTGATTCCATAGTGACTGCATATTGGAATGAGATTGGGGCCATTTAATGTTTCAGTCCTCATTTGTAGACCCTGCTTTTCATCTGAGTAGGTCTCTGGGGAACCTAAATTTTTTAAGTCTTTTTCTGTAGACTGACAGTAGGAAAAGATCATTTCTCAAGTGTAAGACTGATTTTCTTACCAAGGGTTGGATCCATTCCCAATTAGGAAAACCATATTATTTAAAAATTCTCCAGAATGTCTCACACAGGGAAATTTGGATGGAGCAGGCACAAGAGCAGAACCACACTACTCCATGACATTTAATCTAAATTTCATTTATTAAGCAGAATAGATTTAAAAGGTGGATAATGATTTTTATTTTGAGATTTTTATCCCGCAGCATTCACACATTTCTAAAACCAAACCGTAGACAAAACCAAACCAAACCCAGAACTTCCAGCACAGTTTAGATCGCTTCAATGTTTCCAAGTCCTGGCTGGCAGCCCAGGGCAGTGCCACACCAGACAAACTATTTATTACTTTCTTTTTTTCAAATAGATTGTCAGTGTAAACCATGAATGAACCCACTATCCATGTAGCCCCAGCACTATTTCTGTGATTTTCCCCATCTCTAAGGCCAACCAGCAATTCTCACTGGGGTTGATATTGCTCTTTGACCTCCCACCCCAATGATGTTACAGGAAGGTAACGATGCTAACAGTTATTTAACAAAGTTTATTCCTGCTTCTTTCCTTCTCTTTGTTTCTTTCCATTGCATACTGGAGTAATCTTTATAGTGGGCAGATGTAATCCAGGTCTCACTTACACAAGCATTGCTTTTAGTCAGGCTTCACCCCATGGCAATGTCTAAGCATTGAAGTTTCCCATAATAAGTCTTGTAGTTGCATCTGCCTCAAATTAATTAGGAAAGTATCAGAATCCAATTACGAATTTCATTAAAAGCCATTGAAAGAAAGAGGAGAGAAAGAGGAAATGTGGAGAGCAAACCTAAAGTTTCCAGAAGAAAAAGAAACAAAGGCAGTTTTGAAAAGAATCTGTTTGACTTTGCAGCTGTCAGCAAAACGTCAGAACAAATGGACATATCAAGCAATGAAACTGAAATCCACTATCTCTTGAAAGAAGTTGTGTTCAGTATAATTCCCTGAGCCTTATTCACTAGAATTCTGCATGAACACAAAAGCTCATGTTTATGAATCCTTACATAGGAATGGATTTAAAATTAATTTGGAATGGACGGTAGAATTATGTTTTCAGGAAAAAATTGTAACCTTCCTTTCGAAGGTTATTTAGGTGAGGAAAGGTATAAATGAAGTTGCAGTTAGCTTCTCTATATTAACACAGACATATTCAGCATGGCTGACTTCTTAATTTTGTAAATAAATACTGAAATGGGAACATACTTAGGTGGTTCTAACATGGAAGAATTCATTTTAGAGTAATACTAAAAACTGTGCAGTCTTGCTTGTTGTAAAATCAAACTAAACACTTAATTATACTTAAAAAAAAAAAGTCAGAGAACCAATGTTTCCTGTATTTTAACAAATAGTTGTTTGAGAATAAACTATGCAAAAGAGATTCAGATAACATGACTATGAAAATATGCATTAAAATTAAATTAAAAATGTCTCTTCAATGAATATGGATCTGTTTTCAAAGCACACTTAATCCATATCTTTCTCTGAGAGCAAGCAGATTTTAAACTGGAACTGGATAGAGCTCATCTGTGAGAAAACAGACCTTTCATTGAGCTTAAAATGTATTTAAATCACTTAGTTTTACTAATTTTCTGGTTATTGAGCTCTAATTTATATTGTTGTATATCTGAAGTAACTCTGTTGAAGTCAAATGTTGTTATATAGGTTTCATACCAATGTAAAGGATAGCAGAATCAATCCATAATCTTGCTCTAGTTCTGCTTCACTATTAGTATGTTGTGGGTGGGACTTAGAGATAATTTGTTGCGGAAAAGCAAATTATTTGAATTACAATGCATTCATTTTCAGAGCACTATTTCTATCTCCTTAGCTTCTCTGGTGGATTAGTTCTGTTTGACACATCATTATATTTTTAGTTATAATCTTTTATTAACAACAAATATGTTGACAGTGCAAAACATTTTCTTTCATGATCAGTAAAAGACAGGCAAACACTATTTAAGAAATCGAAAAAGTATATGACAGAGTTGAGGTAATACAAATTATAGGTTACATTGAACATAAACACTGTCATAAGCATTAGATCAAAGTCTTGTTTCTAATTAATTCATCCCATTTGAATGTTTCCCTAAGTAATATTGTTCCGTTGTTACATGTTGCTAGCAGTATTTTTATTCCAACTCTCTTGTGTCTTTTATTGCAGTAAGCCATATTCCTTTAGGACTTAATTCTGCTGTCTTCACTCAATCTGATTTCCCAGTTCAGTCTGGGGGCAGGATTTGCTTGAACAAGGACAAAAAAAGTTTAGTCTCTAGTGTGTAGGTCTATCTGTATTCTCAAAGCCTAAATGCATTTTATTTTAGCAGAGTCTGGAGTTTAACATGGAACAGAAGAGTCTTAAATCCTACTCCACTTTCTGGTTCTGAATTTTGTATAGTAAGTTTCCTTAGCTTCCTTTTTTGCCACCAGTAAGATAGGTATAATAATCAGCATTAAGTTCCTCTGACAGGTAATTTGATAAAAGGCTCTGCGTACCTATTGTAGGTCAGGTGCTGAGAGAGAAATCTCTCACACAGTATAAAGCTCAGATCACCCACTTAACATTTTCCTTTTTATGTGAATAAGAAGGGATTCCAGAGCAAAATCTGCTTGGGTAATTTCGAGTCAGTCACAAAGTGTTTAAAGGACTAGCGTTACATTGTAGCTGAAGTACAAGTTAGTCCCCAGGAACCCTTGACATTGGCAGTGTGGAAAAGGGACACACAACTATATTTGCTTTCGTTCTCTAGCTGTACAAGGCAGACAAGGATTACACTCTGTATGCAAAATGTTATTAGTTTATTTTTCCAAGGTCTTGCACACGTTTCAAACTCTACTGCCTGGCATGTTTAATACAAGTTAAACATCTATCCTGCCTATCAGAAAAGTGTCATATCTCAACTGCTCCAAGTCAAATAGGATATAGCGCAACTCACATTTTTCAGTTCCAAATATTTAACTGGTGAACAAATTAACCATCTGTAAGAATATATGCAATTATCCTATCCCAACAGAATTGTGCCATGTACATTGAACTCTCATAGAAAATGTCCTCTAAATCAACTGCCTTTTGGTAATATAAACTTCTAAATAATATTTGAAGTACTAAAGCAGAAAATAATTTAGATTATCACACCCAATACCTGCAATTTTATATAACGGAGCTCAAATACAGATTTTAAACTGCTACAGAACACAAATACAGATTCACTGAGAGTATAAAAGGTTTTCTGAAGGGCTGAAAAATGTGAACTTTTATCCCACATCACACTGTCCTGCAGGTCCATAACACCCATCTCTAGATAACAGTAGCATATGCCCTTAGCAAAATGTTTCTTGTATGTCAATCTAATGTACATTTTTTCAGAGGAACACAGTGAATTCAGGCCTGAGCTTTAGATTGCATATACCATAATCTGAAATCTGGGTCACCAATGACTTTAAAAGCCCTTGTCAGAATCCCCTTTTTCCCTTACATCTGCTTTTATACAGTTGTATGCTATTTCCTCTATTACCCATAGCAAACAAGAAAACAAAATTCTCACATATCCATTTATGTCATATATTCCATTTTGCTAACCTGCTTTTCCTAAATATTTTCATTCACACGTATCCCATTTTTTAACACCTCCATTCTGCCATCCTCCAAAATGTTCAATTTGCTTTAATTTCTGTTATACGATCCTTCTCATTATTGTATCTTTTTTTCCTACTTGAGTTTCTTCACTTTTGTGAAGTTAAGCTCACAAATTACAACTGAGTAAAACCTTTTAAAAGTAGCTAATGTAACGCATAGGCATGTCATAAAAAATAGCTGTGTATTGGCTTCCCTGTGTTTTAAGAATGCTGTTATGATGCTTCTAAAACTATTTTGTTTCCCTAAAACTAAACAAAAAAATTTATTTGATTAAAAGAGAACAAAAAGCTTTGATCAAGAAAAAGAATTTTATCAAAACTGCCTTAATTAGATGAGGATTAATATATACTTTTCCATCTGTAATTTCCATAATGAGTTAACACACCTGAAAATGTTAATTAAATTGTGGAACTTATCACTGCCTACTTTATAGTGGTAAGAATTAAACCACAACAATTTAATATTTGGAAGTGAAAAATGATATTTCTTATGTTTCATTCCTCTAATAAGAATAAAATATTTTAAAATCAGGCTGGACTATCCATGTGTGAGGTTTTTGTATCGTATATACAAAAGTGACTGTTTCATTAACAAAAACTTCTGGTCAGGCATTAGGGGATGCTAATGAATGTAAAACAACTTATCTAATTTTCTAATGGATACATTTCTCCAATCTGATCACTCCTTATATATCTTTAATAATGATTTATTTTTCAAGATCCCAATCTTGACATCATTCTCCATATCCTACCCCTGAAGAAGCTGTTTAGAGATCATGAAGTCCGTTGTGAACTCCTGCTTAAAGCTTAATTATTGTAAACTATCTCTAACCTACATAAAAGCCAATTAAGAGGCAGCATGAGTAGCCATATTTAATATAAATAATATCAGTGGCTTATATTCTCTCAGCATGATTTTGTTTAAACACTTAAACTATGAATAACTATAGAAAATCTTCGTAAAACTCCTGAGGTAGAATGAAGTTGTTTATAGGATGATTTCTTCAAGCTATAAAAATTTACATTTCTATCTAGACTGTATTATTCTAAGCCACAAGTATCACACTTTACACATGAACAGTTAAAGATCTCTGTCAAACTCTGGGTGAATCTGAAACACATGAATACAATATTCATTCATTAACCACTGCATGAGATGAAGATGCTTTACTGCAAAAGAAAAAACAAACAAACAAACAAACAAAAATATACACCAAAAAAATGCAAAAGGACAATTACTGGAATTAACCAAAAAGTTATTTCAGTGTTCCAATAGGTTTGAGAAATTCCAAGGAAAAATACTTCTTTCTACATATTAGCATAATGTAGTAACAAGCTGATACACACTTCTTGTCCAACAGTTCCTGTAGAAAGATTTAAATTAATATCCTGCCTATTACTTTGTAAATTCAGACAATTTTGTCCTGTAACTGAATCCATACAGGTACACTGTTGCAGAGAACACTTTCTGACGTTTAATTTCTGCCCTCCATCTCAAAGGAGACAGTCTTTCAGCATTATTGGATTTCCAGTTTTCCTCTCAAATAACCTGCCTGTTCAAAACTATACAGTGGTCAGGATAGCAGAGAGCTGAGCTAGGATTCTCTGTCTAAACTCCTAGCTCCAGATATTCTGGTCATTTGGAACACTGTAATAAGTTATTTAAATCAAAACATGCATGCTTTCAAAAGCCACCATTTCAATATGTATAATGATAATTCATGAAGTAAAGGCAGGCCAAGGACTTTGCCTTTGCAGAACGGTTCCTTTCAACTCACTGCATATGCACCAATAAGCAGGCAAACTCACAGAATAAACAAAAGGCTTGAAGATGCTACATTGTTTGTCAAGGGGCAAGGGAGGAGCTGACAGCAATGGATGGATGATTTTACTGTGCTTAATGTGCTCCTGAAGGCCTCTGTAACTCAAGGGATGCCCTCTCCTGTGCTGGCTCAGAGATCCTCACATACAGAGGGCAGTTCAGCTGCCGGCACGGACATACTCTGTCCACCTGAGCAGCGATGTTTCTGGGTGCAACTGCAGATAAAATGGCAGCATACCCATATTTCACCAGAGGCTCCTGCTGCGATTGAATAATACCTTTATCATGGATTGGAAAAGCGGCATTAAGCAGCTACCTGGTACTTGAGTTCTGGATTTTTCTTCTTTAATAATTATTGTATCGAGATTTATATAGGAAAAAAATATATGCTTACTTACTGTCTTTCCCTCAACTATTAAAAAGGTGACAAACAACCTCACTAGTTTGTGTATATCTTTGTGATTTAAAGAGCGGATCCAAAGTACAATGAAGAAGAATTTTATACTTTTCTAAAGTAGATTGTTTAATCAAGCATTCTCTGCGTAAAAGCTGCAACAAAAATTCTAATTAAAATGTAACCTGAGGTGGCTTCACCAATTCTAGTCTAATGGGAACTAATCCCCGTTTTAGGTAAATTAACTCTCAGGTCTTAATTTGCTCAGATTTCCTTTAGAGTCTTCCTTATGCACGGAAAGAATAGTTTCCCAGTGTGTTTCAGCCCTCCAGGCCAGTGGCTTCATCCCCTAAATATTTGCCTAAAGGAGAAAGATACATTCCATTTCCACTACCTTCTGTATCAAACAACAAGGTGATTTTTTGAGAGGTGAATACTATCCAAAGCATTATATATGTGAGTCTGTATACACATGTACATCCTCTCCTTGTGCCCCCAATTCATTTGTCTTAGACTCACTATTTTTTGACTGATCACATTAGACATGGATGAAATATTTTAAAGTAAATAGGAGTTAGGACCACTTCATATCACAACACACAGTAAGACAAGAGTGTATCATCTTGTGGAAACTGTAAATCACAGCAAGGCAATTACTAGACCTAGTTGTGTTTGAAGCATTGGAAAACAGTATAGAAAGTCAGAAAATCACTTGACACTGCTTCTGACTTCTGCTTAACATGAAAAAACATCTGAGATTTCTGAAGATGTAACTAATTTCAGAAGATGTTTGTAATCTAGTGTGTGTTATTCTTAATTTATGTTTAATTCTTCTGTTTCTCAGTTTTCGGAGTCTGGTCCATCTATCATAACCAGTCTGTCATTTAGCTAGTCAACTACACTTGGCAATACTCAAAGTTAGCATCTTAAGATTACTTCTTAAGTGAAATTTCTAAGAATTACTGACTAACTCAAGTAAGCAGTATATGCATCAAAAAGCATAGAAAAAAATTGAAAATGACTGGCACACAAGAAAAACAAACAAACAAAAAAACAAAATCAAACAACAAAGACCAAAAGAAAACCTAATCAGATTTACATTGAAATAAGTGACAGATTAATTTCACTATGGTTTTTCCTACTTAAAACAACCAGTATCTGAACCATAGGAGATAAAGGATGAAAACCAGAATGACTTGACGCTTGATGGCTTATATACATATATACTTAAGAAAGGAACATTAATCTTCTGACATCATAGTCAACACATAAAATGCTCCTACATGGTTGTGTATATTGCTTTTATATTAGTAGGGCACCTAAGGACAGTGAGATGTCAAGAGAAAACCACAGAAAAATTTACATTAGGATCACAAAGATCCTAATGCATACATATAGTAGATCTTTTACATCGTGTTTAGAAAGTGTAAAAATTTTGCTCTGTTTAGTAAAGAAGAAACGCACAAGTGATGTAAGTCTATCAATAATTAATTTTCTTATTATTTTAAATCAAGTTCTTTTCTTTAAGTGGTCTATGGCTTCTTATTTTAGAGAGCTGGTCACAAGAGGGCAACATAGTTACATACATATGGAGCAATTCTGACGTTCCACCCAACGGAAATTAGTAGTATATAAAAAATACAGCAGTAGAGTATGAGAGTTTTTTATTGATCAGTGTTTCTAACAGAGTAAATATCAGATTACAATCACAAAAGTTAACCTTAACTCTGTACCTCTATACAGGTTCTGTAATGGAATCTAATCACGGTGTTATACGGTATTTTCAAATAGCATGTAGATGTGTCCTATAATTTTCACTACATTCTTAAAGGATGTGCCTGCTCTTGTTGGAAATCCATACAACTTTGCCAGATCTGTACAAGTGTCTCTCTATATTGTATAGGAAAAAAAAAAAAAAAATCAGACAAGTAAACCAGAGTATAGTCTGAAAATGACAGTCATTGGAACTTCACCTCCTACAATATACTGATGCTCTCTTTTAACTCATTGATTACATATTGGTTTTATCCATAGGAGCTCTGCCTCACTGAGAAAGAATAAACTAGGTAGCTTAGTGATTAGGGAACATGAGACATTTGGTAGAATATGGGCAGTACATTCAACCTTAATTCCCTCATCATTGTTTTCTTAATAAGATCAACAGCATCAACAGAAGTTCTTCAGTGAACCAATCCTTAAAGGAATATTTTATTTGTTTGTTTCAATTGAAGGATTATGCTTGATAAAATCAGAGGAAAACCTTCCAATAAGATTTCAAAATAAGTTTTTATTCAGATCTAGCCTTACAAATATTCTGGTAGAGAAAGCTTTGTATATCTGATATTCAGAAAAGACAAAGGCTATTGTCTTAGTGCTGATTATCACTTTCAAGGTTATTGACTATGTTTATACTGTATTTAAGTCAGACAACACAGAAAAGAGCCAAGAGAATTCCCACTATAGGTGCAATGCTGATCAGCAATATTGTCATTATTAATTACCACAACAAGATCACAAATTGTGTACAGGAAATCAACTGGAACAAGACTTCCAAGGACTCTCTGACAATGTCAGACAAAAATAAGTTCCAATCACTATAGTAACAGCTGTGAGCAACCTTCTGGTTGTATTGCAGTCAATGGCAAAACTCCCACAAACATCAGAAAAGCCTCAAGTTCATTTTATGACAGTCATCCATGAGCCACACAACTAGCATTAACATTTTAGATGTGAAATAAAAACAATTAATTTCTCTACAGCTTTTTTGTAAATTAATGCATTAATATTGACTAGAGTGCTTGAATGCCTAACCTATATACTGAAAATTCTGCAAAGCCAAAGTCCAGCTTTTCTCAAGGACAGAGACTTGAATACAGAGATCTGTTATGCTTGACACATTTCTGAGAAAGATCTCTAGGTTTTTTTTTGTTTTCTTGTCACAGTCAGCCTGCCACTCTTCTCTTGTACAGGGTTTTCAAAATGTTCTTTTATCTGGGGTGAAAGAAAGATGGGAAAAGGCAAGAAAGGATATAAAGAAGAAAAAATAAAATTCAAGAACAAGTTCCAGAAAAAAATCTAATTATGCTTATTTAAAATGAAATATAATATTAAAAATGAGAATCCATACAGTTAGAGTTTAAAAAAAAATTATGAACATTTTAATTTCTCTGGTTTGATAATTTTTATTCTGAGGGAAAAAAAAATGTGTTTTCATAATTATTTTTTTATTTCTAATAACTGAAAGCAAAATTAGGACCAGTGAGTGATTCTCTCACATTACAATTTATTTTATGGAGAGCTTAATGAAATCGTAATTTAATGTGACATTTTTTTTGAAAGTGTGGTCTGTAACACACCAGTTCATTTAATCCCAGATCTTCAAATGTCATGATCTTTCCCCATATCAAAATCTCATAGAGGGGAGGCAGTTAGTAATGAGGTGCTAGTAATTTTTATTGCTTTTGTCATCATAGTCTCATTGCTTTTCATCTTCATACTTTGATTTATACAGCACACAAGGTCCATGAGCTGACTCCCTTGGAGCTATCCTGAATGAGATCATCTTATTTTGTTAACAGCCTTCTTTCACAGATTTCAACATCCTATCTCTTGTTCACCTCATTGATCATCATGGTCTTGATCCTTCTGGCACTCCTGTAATCACATTTCTTTCTAGATCTTTATCATCCACAAACAAGCACCTTAATGTTTAAAACACCAAGACTTCAGAGAATCGATAGGTCAGCGTTAATTTCAGTTACCTATTCTCAGGTGAACTCCTGAAGACTTAGCCTAGGTTTTAAGGAGAAGCCAAGCTGCACAGTTACTGAATTGCTGCATAAAATAATTCTGTTAACAGCTGAAGGGCTATTAGACTATACCTTCCTGACAGATCACCCAAGGTGAGCTAAAAATGAAGCCACATTAGAGCTAACTCAAGGAAAATAAAGGCATGCCACGCATATGATCAGTCCCACGGATTGCCATACATCTGTAGAATCTATACTTAAGATTAATGGATTCATGTAGAAAAAAGTAGATGATGCACAGGAGACTACCACAACTAAACAAAAAGGCATGACCTGGTGATTGCAATCTAAAGGAAGAGAAGAATGTGCCGAAGCACTTTTTAAAGCAAAACTCTTTATCAAGCTGTAAGGCAGAGAGACTTAAATCCAAAAATAATGTTAAATGATATCTGTATAAACTAGTATGAATAGCAAAGTTAGTGGGACAACATTAGTTCCTCTGTGGCTGTAGAACAGAAAACCAAGGAGCTGATCTTTCATTGTAGTTATAACTAATACTAATTTGAAAGAGCTCCTGAGTGCAATAATAAGATCAGTCTTCACTGCTTGAACTGAAATATCCTTTTAACCTGCAAGAATACTGTAGGCAGGTGGTTTCAAAGAAATAATTTCTAATGTTCTTTCTATAATTTTACATTACTGCACATCTCAGTAAAAAATAAACATTATAGCAAAATATACAATAAGATTTGAGAACAGTAGTGGGTTGTGAAAAGTAAGAAGTGCATGAAGTATTTAGTTTTCCATATACTGCAGAGGTTTATTTTAATTCTTATGTATTCACTTTCACTACTTCTGAGATAATTCTTTGTGCATTCCCCTGTGGAACACAAACCATTCTCCAAGGAGAGGTCAGCGACCTCAAAACTCCTTCCACTTCTTTCTTCAAGGAACGCAACATGAGTGAGTAATTACAGAAATTTCAACAAGCAATCCTCTCCTATCTCCTACTGGTCATGTCTTTTAAAGGTACTATTATCCTCTAATGACCTGTAAAACTCAGAAAGAAAGGCAACACATAAAAGTCCAGCTGCTTTCTTTCTCTGCTTAGCTTCAGCATGATGGAAATCAGGAACCCCTGACTGTGTTACAGCCCTGTGTCAACTCTTCTGCTGCTGCTGTCACCCATGGTAGCTCTCTTTTCATGACAGGTTCCTCCTCATTAGCTTTTGCTCTCCTACTGCTGGTGAAATTCACACACTCATTCTGTTGTACAGCAGCATTTCAGACTGTCACTTACCTAAGACTCGGGACCCCACCCAAAGTCCAGAAAATCTTTAAATTATTTGCATCTGATCTGTGATCTGAAATATATGAAAGAACTTGGTTAATTAGTCTTTTATGTTTCCTGATTTTACCATATTCAACACAATTTTGACAGTCCTTTCAAAGAGCAAAGGAAAACCACACTGACATGAACCTTTTTCCCATGTGACACATTCAGAAAAAAAAAGAATTTCTTGCAATAGAAAAGACACAGCAGAAATTTCACAGTGGGAGTACTGTGAGGGACGAAAAAGTGTAATGGGCTGCACTAAGTTCTCTGGGAAGTGATAAAACACTATCTGGTTAGAATGTTTCCCTAAAAAAAAAAAAAAAAAAAAAAAAGTGAGTCGTTCTCACTCAGTTGCTAAATGACAAAGATAAACATAAAATAATAATAATAAATTTAATAAATAAATCTTGAAATAGATGTCCAGTAATAGTTACTAATATTTTGGTGACATTCACCAAGAACTATTTATTCTAACATTTGCACACACAGTTACAAAAGCTTGAGTCCTTTCAACCAAATCTTACTTTTTTATAAGTACTCGGCTTCTATAGCTTCTTATGGAGTCCAATGGGAGCCAGATGCACTCATAATCATTAAAACCAGAACATGTTTTCACATTAGCTACAAAGACACATATTTCCAAGTTGATTATTGGGGTTAGAAAGTGAAATGTTGATCTCACTGAAGCCATAAAATTTTAGAAAAGCCAGCAGTTTATCTGAACAAAATTTGAACAAGTTCCTTTACTATATGATTTTAAAATTGCTATATATGGGGAACCAAAAGATGGCTCCCACAGAAATGTTTGCTACCTTGGACTGCTTGAAGACTATATAATACATGAGTATTTTTTGACAGCAAAAATTGCCATTTTGTCTGAGAATAAAGTTTAGTCAAAAAAAAGACCTGACCACCTTTGGTGGGTTGACCATGGCTAAGGGCTAGAAACCCACTCAGTCACTCAGAGTGCTGCCATTTATGGCTATAATCTCTTCAGGTGGGATGGCAAGGAAGGACTAGGTCTATATGTCAGAGAGTGTTTTGATTGCCTTGAGCTCCATGATGGTGATGATAGGGTTGAATATTTATGGGTAAAAATCAGGGGATTTTTATTTTGCCAACAAGGCAGATGTCATGGTGGGAGTCTGTTAGAGACAGCCCAACCAGGAAGAAGAGACAGATGAAATACTCTACAAGCAACTGGGAGAAGTCTCACAATCGCTAGCCTTTGTTCTTGTGGGGGACTTCAACTGACCACATGTCTGATGGAAATACAATACAGTGGAGAGGAAACAGTCCAGGAGGTTCCTGGAGGGTATGGAAGACAACTTCCTGACACAACTGGTGAGTGACCAAACTAGGGAAGGTGCCCCACTAGACCTGCTGTTTGTGAACAGAGAAGGCCTTGTGGGTGATGTGATGGTTGAAGGATGCCTGGAGCACCACGATTATGAAATGATAGAATTCTTGATTCTTGGAGAAGTAAGGAGGGGGGCCAGCAGAACTGCCACCTTGGACTTCCTGAGGGCAGACTTTGGACTGTTCAAGAAGGCTGTTTGACAAAGTCCCTTGGGAAGCAGTCCTGAAGGGCAAAGGAGCCCAAGAAGGCTACATGCTCAGGAAGGAAATCCTGGAGGCGGAAGAGCAGGCCATCCCCATGTGCCGAAAGATGAGTTGTCAGTGAAGAAAACCGGCCTGTCGGAACAGAAAGCTTTGGCTGGGTCTCTGAAAAGAGAGGAAAGTCTATGAGCTTTGGAAGAAGGGGCAGATATCTCAGGAGGTCAACAAGGATGTTGTGAGGTCATTCAGAGAGAAAATTAGAAGGGTTAAAGCCCAACTAGAACTTAAATTGGTCAATTCTGTGAAAGATAATAAAAAATGTTTCTATAAATATATTAATGACAAAAGGAGAGCCAAGGAGAGTCTCCATCCTTTACTGGATGCAGGGGGAATCATAGTGACAAGGAATGAGGATAAGACTGAGGTACTTAATGCCTTCTTTCCCTCAGTCTTTAATAGTAAGGTCAGCTGTTCTCCAGATACCCAGTCCCCTGAGCCAGAACACAAGGGTGGGGAGCAGAGCAAAACTCCCATGATCCAAGAGGAAATGGTTAGTGACCTGCTTGGCCAATTAAGACATACACAAGTCAACGGGGATGGACAGAGTCCATCCAAGGGAGCTGGCGGAGGTGCTTTCCAAGCCTCTTTCCATCAGCAGTCAGCAGTCCTGGATGACTGGGGAAGTTCCACTTGACTGGAGGTTGGCAAATGGAGGGCCGGGAACTACAGGCCTGTCAGCGTGCCTGAGTTCCAGGGAAGGTCGGGCAGATCATCCTGAGTGCCATCACACAGCACGTCCAGGACAACCAGGTGATCAGGCCCAGTCAGCATGGGTTTATGAAAGGCAGGTCCTGCTTGACTAACCTGATCTCCTTCTATGACAAGGTGACCTGCTTAGTGAACAAGGGAAAACCTGTGGATGTAGTGTACCTGGACTTCAGTAAAGCCTTTGACACCATTTCCCACAGCATTCTGCTTGAGAAAATGGCGGCCCATGGCCTGGACAGGCATACTCTGTGATGGGTAAAAAACTGGCTGGATGGCTGGGCCCAAAGAGTGGTGGTGAATGGAGATTAATCCAGTTGGAGGTCCATCAGAAGTGGTGTTCCCCAGGGCTCAGTGCTGGGGCCAGTTCTGTTTAACATCTTTATCAACAGCCTGGATGAGGGGATTAAGTGCACCCTGAGTAAGCTTGCAGATGACACTAAGTTGGGTGGAAGTGTGGATCTGCTTGAGGGTGGGAAGGCTCTACAGCGTGACCTAGACAGTCTGGATTGATGGGCTGTGGCCAACTGTTAGAGGTTCAACAAGGCCAAGTGCTGGGTCCTGAACTTTGGTCACAACAACCCCATGCAATACTACAGGCCTGAGGATGAGTGGCTGGAAAGCTGCTTGGCAGAAAGGGATCTGGGGGTACTGGTTGACAGCCGACTGAATATGAGCCAGCAGTGTGCCCAGGTGGCCAAGAAGGCCAATGGCATCCTGGCTTGTATCAGGAATAGTGTGGCCAGCAGGAGTAGGGAAGCAATTGTGCCCCTGTACTGGGTGCTGGTGAGGCCGCACCTTGAATACCGTGTTCAGTTTTGGGCCTCTCGCTACAAGAAAGACGTTGCCTTGCTGGAACATGTCCAGAGGAGAGCCACAAAGCTGGTGAGGGGTCTGGAGCACAAGTCTTACCAGGAGCGGCTGAGGGAACTGAGTTTTTTTAGTGTGAAGAAGAGGAGGCTGAGGGGAGACCTCATCATTCTCTACAATAACATGAAAGGAGCCTGTAGTGAGGTCGGTGTCGGTCTCTTCTCCCAAGTAACAAGGAATAGGATGACAGGAAGTGGCCTCATGGTGCACCAGGGGAGGTTTCAATTGGATATTAGGAAAAATTTCTTCACTGAAAGGGTTGTCAAGCATTGGAAATGGCTGCCCAGGGAAGGGGTCAAGTCCCCATCCCTGGAGGTATTTAAAAGATGGGTAGATGAGGTTGCTTAGAGACATGGTGGACAGGTAGGATTGGACTCAATGATCCTAAAGGTCTTCTGCAACAAAATGATTCTATGATTCTAAGTGCCAGAAGCCCACCCAGCTGCTCCCACACCCTCCTCCTCAATAAGAGAGGGCACAGGAAGAAAGATGGAAAAGATCATGGATCAAGATATAGACACGGAGGTCACTTACCAATTACTGTCATAGGAAACTAGTTTTGATTTGGGAAAATTATTTTAATTTATTCCGAATTATAGTTGGGTGGTGAGAAACAAAGACAAAACTGAAAATGCCTTCTCCCCATGCCCTGCACTTCTCAGTCTCACCTTCACTCCTTCAGTCCTTACTCCTCTACCCCATCTCCCGAGCAGCACAGGGGGAAGGGGAATGGGGGGCTGTGGTCAGCCCACAGCAGCCCCTCCCTGCCGCCCCCCCCCCCCATCCTCCTCGCACTTTCCCTGCTCCAGCCCGGGGCCCTCCCAGGGGCTGCAGGGAAGCACCGGCCCCCGCGGGGTCTCTCCCGGGGCGGCGGGGGCATCTCTGCCGGGGCGCCCGGAGCCCCTCCCGCCCTCCTCCCGCTCTCCCCGCGGGGCGGGCAGGGCTGTTTCTCACCCCGTTTCCCTCAGCCCCGGCTGCCGGGCAGCGTTTTGCCCTTCCTGACCCAGGCTTTCCCCGCGGCGCCCGCCCGTGGCTGAGGGGCTCAGCCCTGCCCTGCGGTGGGGCCGGCGGGAACCGGCTGTGTCCGGCACGGGGCGGCCCCGCCGCCGCTCGCAGGGGCCGCGCCTGCAGGCCCCGCTGCTGCTGCCCGCGCCTGGGCACGTGCAGCTGGTACACCAGCTGTAGAGAACTATTACAGAATGTAGTTTGTCTCAACATTGCCATTGTACCACTGCTTCCAACCACTCAGAAGATGCTGCCCTCATGGTCTGCAGACAAACACCACCATGCGCCTGCGCAAGGCCCAAGGCGCAAAAAAGGTAGAAGGCATCCTAAGGAGACAGCACATATGGCATGAACTGAACGTACGCCAGTATGATCTGCACATGATCAAGGGACCCCAACCCCTATAAAAGTAGTGTGTGCGCTCCAGTAAGAAGGCTCTTTCCTGTCTTTGTCCCTCCCCTTCAGACCTCTTGGAACCCACCTCGATGAAGCCAGAATCGTGTGGACTGAGCCTGGAGTAGCAGACGGGGGTGCTGGAGCGTCAACTACACCACAGACGGAGGCTCCGGAACATCGCTGGATCCAGGGCGGTGGTAGCTAGTTCTCCCTTTCCCTCTCCCTCTCTCTCTCTCATCCTCTCTGATGTAAACTCGCTCCCTTTCTAGCTCTCCTTTTCTCTCATCCCCTTTTTTTCCCTTGGTTCTTCCCCTTTGCCTTTCCCCATTCACCTCCTTACATGGTTCCCTCCTCCCTCTGTGTCGAAAATAAAGTTGAAACGTTGTATGACATTTGACCTGATTTAGTGTCTTAATCTCGCCCTTGGGATCGTATCGAAACCTCCCCGACATTGAATCACGACACCAGCTCTTTCACATGAATTTTGGAAAGTCTTAAATTAAAAGGAAAAGTGGACCAAAGACATGTTCTGAAGTTGTTTGATGAGAAAAAGCTGCGAATGAAGCTTTCCAAATTGAACAATGCCTCTAGACACTACATCATTCTGGAATGTTAATTTAAAAGAGAAGTCTCAAGCCAGCGATGAGATATTGTATAGCTGTTTAATGCAGGGCTCTAGGAGGACTGTGAAAACCCTCAAAAATTTACTTTTAAAATATGGGACCTTATGCCACTATGTTATTTAAAACGAGGTTTTCTTTAAAACACTTTTTTTTCATCATGGCATTTGTTATTCCTTCTATATGGAATTGTCATGTGGCCATTCTGAAATCCACAATAATATATGTACAGAGTATGGGTAGAGCTTGACCCTTTTAAAAAAGATTTGGTGGTACAATACAGTGACATTCCTAATTATGAGTTTCAGTTAATGATATGAAAAAACAATTAACAATTGGTTTCCACTTAGATTTTTCATTTAATAGTTTTGTGTTGTTCTTTTATAGTCTGAAATGCTAGCAAAATGTGTGTGTATGCTGGAAGATTTTCCCACAAGGGACATAGTAGAACCTCCTACTCAGAAATCACTATTCCAAACAGCTGACATAAATACTAACTGAGTGTTGCTTATGCAAGAATTTCTATTCTACACAGGGTAAAAAAGTTACTATTTCCTTTATTTTATCTCCTACCAACATCAGTCTAAGGAACAACTCAATAATCTATATGACAAATATCTTTTTAATATTACCAACCATCACATCACACTGATAGGGACTTTCACTAACCTGAAGAATGGTAGATAGTCTTCAGAAACATTTAAATTTACACTCTTTCTGGAGTTCAAAATTTTCATATGGTTACAAGTAAGCCTTAATAATTTGTTCTACTACATTCTGGGTCAGAAGTTCAGATTGTAGTCCAAAATACTTCAATAATTTTTATATTTTATTGTCTTAGACATGTGCTTTGGATAGGTTGGGGCAATACACAAGGAAAAGTTTTGGGGTTTTTTAATAGCTGTAAAATGCACAGATAGCAAGTAGATAGTTCTAGCTATGCTATTCTCTGTTGTTGCACTTTGATAAAGAACAGAACTCAAGCATAAAATCTGCTTCAGTTGAGAAAAAGACAGCAATAGTTCAAATCTTCCTCATAAGAAGGGGAGGAGATGAGCAATGCCCATCTGTAACTCCTCTGTCTCAGAGATTTTAAATCTATTCATTATCAGACTGAAGACATTCTGCATTTTGTCAACAAAAGTAATAGTACACATTGTCAGATGCACTGCATTTCCACAACTATGGGGTTTTTTTGACAGAAAAGACAAGTAAATAACCCCCAATCTCCCTCTACTTTGCTTAATTTGTTTCTGCTATCTCAAAACAGACTATTATTGTGTTTATAAATCAAAGCGTAATGCTTCTCAACTGCATGACAATCTTAAATGGGCTGAACAATTTGAGGGACTGCACACACATCTGCTGGTGAGGCACAAAGATCTGGAAATGCACAAAACTGGCAATCTGCGCAATCTGCAGTATCCCACATGCTTCCCTATCATAAACACTGTAGTCAATGCTATGTCAAGACAATGATAAAAAAACACATCAAAGTTGAGAAGCAATCTAATACCAAAACCTAAGTCTTTCCTAAATAGGATTCAATTATTCAACTTCAACAATGCGGCTGCAGTACGGAGGAGAGTCTCAAATCAGTTAAGTGAAGGAAAAGAGGACACATCTGAAGACACCAAGGATACTGTTGGTTAAGAAGTTCTATAAAAGCAGATTGCATCCCTTAGAAAGTTGACACACTTCATGAGAAGAGATCTAGAGTATTCCAACATAGGGTAAACACAAACACGCTAAGGAAAATCTTCAGGAAGGCTTTGCTCATTTCTCATTGAGCCCTGGAACACCTGATGGAAATCCTGTATTTGCTCTAATTCATGCTTCCAAGGCTCTGAACCAGTCCTTCACCATAATATCCACTCCATGGGAATAATCCTTTACAGCTGTCCTGACTCCAAGAGTTACATGTCTGAAAATCAGTTTAGCTTTGACCAGCAAGTGTGGGTGTAATTACGACTGCAAAAGTGCGTGTCTATTTTTGCCTTTAGTGGCAAGACTTTAGTAAGTAATAACCACAGGAGCAAAAACTTTCTCAGACTACACATCGAAATCCAGTATTTGGATAGATCCCTCTTCCTGGGGCTTTGTTCCTTGACTTGTGTGTTTAGCCTCAAAGTCACGTTTTAGTCCTTAAAATGTTCCATTTAAGATGCTTATGATACAATTTCATGCTTTTAGTTTATCTGACAAAAAATAGCACATTACAGCAGAAATAAGAACTTTCAGTAGTGATGGAGACACTTGATGACATCAAGGAGAGACTTAATGGGTTTACTGCTTTTATGCCAGTCTGTAGGCAAGAGTTATTTACAGAGCAATATGCATTCAGGCCTTCCAAATTTTGTTCAAGAAAAGCAGATTTTGGATATAGCCACCAAAAATTATTCCAAGCACTTTTGCAGTCAATTGAAGTATGAAGCCTCTTGACTAAAAGTGGAAAATGGACTATATTATCATATGATATTACTTCACAAATTGAGAATAGTTGTTTGAAAACATTTTTCTTCTTTACAGAAGTGGTGCTTCCTTTGCATTTCACTTGCACAGCAAGGCTACACTTGGTCTTTTCCTCCCCTCACCCTCTTGTGCCAAAGAAAAGGAAAAGAAATGTAACAGTACGAAGATGAAGACTGGTATCAAGTTATCAAGGAGTACACTCTAAATTAAAATTTTCTGGAGAGACAATTGCATGATCTTTCTATATAAAGATTTATGGTTTTGACAATCCCAGTAGTTCTGTATTCCATGGTAAAGTATAAAGATATTTTTAAAAAAATATTTTGTTTTTTACTAATGGAAAAAAGTAACTTTTCCAGCTCAACATATTTTAGATGCTTCCTTGCTTAAACACACTAATTGAAATGTATAAATAAAAGACAATATAAAACCAATACAACAGGATGCACAATTTTTATAATGGGAAAATTCTGAAAATGTTAAACTATTTAGGATTGGACTTGTTTAAATATCAATTTTATATGTAGTGTCATTAAAAATATTTAGGAGCTCTTCAGACAAAAATATATGAACCCAATATTATAAGCAATCCTATTTAATCCCTTGACTAAGGCTTGACCTTCTAAAACTAGCAAAAACTTACTGTTTGAGATTTCTAATTCCACGAAGTAAGAAAACAGAGAGATGTTCGTTTTGTCATATGTCCCCACAGAATTATTGAAGGAGATGAATATTGAACACTGTTATCATAATTTTTTTTTTAATGTCTATGATATCTTTGACTCTCAAAACACTTGCTCATATCTTGGGAAAACAGTTTCTTACTTTGAAAAACAACTGCAACAAAATACTTATCCAATAACATGAAAGTATGTATGAGCATTAAACATTAACATTGTACAAAACAAGTTCATCTCAGTTCTAGAAAAATGATTCATAATTTTTATTTACTGAAAAAAAAGTATCATTTGTTTTGTCACAGGAACCTTAAATTGAACTTTGGTAGCTGGAGTTTAGGAGATAATACATTAATGAAAAGTATGACTATATAATGTTATAGACATGGAATTGTTATAGACATGGAGAGGAAATACTTTATTAATGCATCTGGTGTATCTAGTAAAAGCAGATCTTAACCCAGTGACCTGATACAGCATACCCTGGAATTATGGAAGGCTGCCTACTGATTTTAATGGTTACCAAATGATCACAGATTTCAGTGAGGCTTCGTTGCAGTCTCAGGCTGTTGAATACCCATTACAATCTTGACCACTAAATCTGTGATTTCACTGTGGTAAATTAAAAGTTAAGCTGATTTACTAAAGCTGTCTGATGATTCCTTATTTTATGCCTCAAGCACATTCACCACTTACTCTCAAGCATTCTGCATTTGCCAAATACAGCAAGATGCTTCAAGAACAGTGAGGAAGACAATCTAGATTGGATCATATTTTATGTTACCTCTGTTTGTTACAGAGCACTTCTGTTTGAATTCTTTGTGAGTCAGGGCCCTGAAAAGGGATTCAGCCTTCTTGCTGTGCTCTATGCAGTGCTGTGGGAATCCAGTAAAAGTGCACACAGGTTTTCAACTGGGAGAGCTTTACTGGGCTTTGTTGATTTTGTGGTTTGCTCTCAAATACAGCAGGAAATTTTGGCTGATGTTTTCAAGATTGACTAAGGGGTTTTGATGACCAGTTCCTATTAAATTTAATGAGAATTGAGCATACAAATCCCATTGGTAATCTCACCCTTTATGTTATTAAAACAATAAAAGTTGGAGAAGAATGACATGTAAAATAAAATTTATGTTGCATTAAAAAAGAAAGTCTTGCTATCTATAAAACCATTCAGCAGTCCCTTTCCCCTCAACCTTCACTGAAATCCTTTACAGAACCTCCATGAAAGCATTTTTATTACAGCTCTAGAGGCTCACACTTGGGTCTTGCTTTACATGGGTTGTTTGAATGATATTTATTTTATATTACAGTCTATTTCTGAAACTTTGACCTCTAATTTATTATAGGAAAGAGACATAATAATAATAATAAAAAATGGCAATATAAGCTTCAGGTTTTAACAATTTTGCTGATGCTTTATATCTTTCCCACTGCACTTTCATTGACTTATTAAGAGTTTCTGAGCACTAGACATAGCTTTGTTCTAACTGTTTAGGAATCAGTCCTGCATGATGTAGTCCTGGAAATGGAAAGTAGGAGGAACACACTTGAAGCACTTGAGTGCTGCCATTAAAACCTTAGTTGCATATTGAAGGACAGATTCACTGTTGATATCACAAAAGACTGAGAATTTAAGAGGTATGCTGACAGAGCGCAGATACTTTCAAAAGGTTTCTCAGGGTTAGGACAGAACTGAAAGCTTTTTTAGTGTCCAGCTCAATAAGGCAGTGAGAGATCCTAAGCTCCTATGATACAAAAAGTGGCTGGAAAAACAAATTGATTCTCATAAACCAAAATGGACCCAAACAACAACAAAAAATATTTTTGAAAAATATACATCCAACACTTAGATAAAATGTTTAAAAAAAAAAACAAACAGAAAACTAATCTTGGGGTTTCTTTTTGCCTATCATTTGGTAGAAAGCATCTTCACAATGTCACTTTCTCCTGTAGGAAGCAAACCTGATATAACTCTTCAAGAAAAGCAGTCAAAAAGCTATCTTTTAATTTTCTTGATGGAATTTGTGAAAACAGAGATTTTTTTGGTTGGAAAATTAATGAGGTGAAAATTATTCAACACTAAAATTATTTCTGTCCAAATACAGAACAGTTCATATAATTTATTCCATACTTTTAGAAATCATTACTAAATAAAATTCCCAATAATTCTGTGCTGATTCTTACTGATGGTTTTTAAGTATTAACACATAGATTTTATTATTATCTTTCCAGAAATTGAAGCAAAATTTTTTTCTAAAGCTTTAGGTTCTTTGTCTCTACTTCTTCTCGTTCTCCCTTTTTTAAGAGAAGCTATATTCTTTTGAAAAAAGGGACCTGGAAGTCCTGGTGGACGAGTTGAACATGAGTCAGCAGTGTGCACTTGGATTAAAGAAGTTCAACCAGATATGGGATCACAAATGCAGACTGGAAGGTACCTCAGGAACTGTCTAGTCCATCCCCCTGCTCAAAGCAGTGTCAGCTGTGCAGTCAGACCGGTTACTCAGGGCTTTATCCAGTTGGGTCTTGAAAACATCCTAAGAGAGAGACTGCACAGCCTTTCTGGGCAGCCCACTCCACTGTCTATCTGTTCTCAGAGTGAAAAAGTGTTTCTTTATAGGCAGTCTGAATTCACCTCATGCTTGCTGTCTATCATCTTCCCACCTTCCACCGCTGGGAGAGTCCCCTTCCAGCTTCTTGATAGAAGCCTACCTACCTCATAGGTACTGGGGCATTGTTGTTAAGCACCCCTGAGATGATCTCTCCTGCAGGCTGAAGCCCCAGTTCCTCAGCCTTTTCTCACAGGGCAAGTGTTACAGCCCCCAGACAGTACCCTCTGCTGAACTCACTCATTCATCAATTTACTTCTTATATTGAGGGGCTCAACAGTGGATGCAGTATTTCAGATGAGATCTCATGAACATCAAGTAGCAGGGGGTAATCCCTCCCCTCAGTGTTCTGGCTGTACCCCTGTAAATACCTCCTAGGGAAACATTGGCCATTTCTGTAGCCAGGGCACACTGCTGGCTCATGCTTAGCTTGTGTCTGCCAAGACCTCCAGGTCACTTCCTACAGGGCTGCTCCCATTGAAGCAGGCCTCAGCCTGTATCCTTGAGAAAGGGCAGTACTTGGCTTTGCCCTTGTTGCATTTCATGAGGTTCCTGTTGGCCTATTTCTCCAGCTTCTCTAGATCTCACTGGATTGCAGTCCTGCCCTTTGAATGTATTAACTAGTTGCCCAGTTTGGTGTCATTTCCAAACTTGATTAGATTTTCCCCCATCACTTCTACCAGGTCACTAATAAAGATGTTGAACAGAACAGGTCCCAGCACAGCCCCCTGCAGTACTGCACTTGTTACCAGCTTCCACTCAGAATACAACCCCTTAACCACCACTCTCTGAGCCCAGCCATACAACCCATTTAGTTGTCCACTGATCCAGACTGTTATGTCTCAATTTGGGTAGAAGGACATTATGGGAGATGGTGTTGAAAGCCTTGCAAATTCAAGGTAAGTGATTCTACTGCAAGAGATTCTACCACGTTTTTTGGCTCCCATGAGACCAAATCTGGAGTACTGTGCCCATTTTTGGGCTCCCCTGTACAAGAAAGACGTTGATGTACTGGATCAAGTCCATTGGAAGGTCACCAAGATGGTCAGGGGACTGGAAAACACAGTATAGGAGGAGAGGCTGAGAGCTGGGTTTGTTCATCTGTAATAAGAGAAGGCTAATGGATAATTTTGCTGTTGCACAACTTCCAAGTGGGGTGACATGGACAAGATGGAATCATACTCTTCTTGGAAGTGCATAGTGAAAGCCCAGGCCCAAATTGCAACACAGGAAATTTCAGTTAGGTATAAGGAAAAGCTTTTTCACTGTGAGGTGATCAGATACTGGAGAATGTGTAGGAGGTGTTTAAGACTCAGCCGAACAACATGATCTCTAAAGGTCCCTTCCTTTCAGGTAGTTCCTACCTGAACTATTCTATGATTCTGTGATTTTTCTATCCCCCATAATTTCCCTAACACAAAATTATGAATTGCACTTAAACGATCCCGTAAGTATTATATAGTATATCTCAATGGTCAAAACTACCGTGTAAGTAATCTTTAACTTACTTTTTCCTCTCCTTATATCTTTCAAAGTTGATTGCATTTGCATTAGCCATCTGCTCATAAGTAAGCATTTAAAATAAAGCTTAATAATAATAATAAAAAGCATTCTTGACTACTCTTGTACCATTTCCTACATGTAATGGGGGCACCAACTATTTCCTCACCTTTCACTCACGCTAAGCTTGCATAAAAAAATTCTTCTCTTGCTATACTTTCTATGCCTTATTTGTTGGAATTCATTTTATGCTTCAACTTTCTTATGTTTCAACTTTCTGATTCTCTTTTCACAGTTGCACTGTTCTTTATTTCTCATCCTCAGTAATTTTACTTAATCACTTCTTGTGACATTCTTTCTCCAATTTCTATTCTTTGAAAATCATATAGATTGTTGAAGTTGATATAGCTTTAAACTGACCTTCATTTAATTAAAATTTAAAATTACCTCTGTCACTCTGTTGAACTTCTCCTTCCTTTAGGAATGATGCACAGTTAACCCTACTTACCACCTCTCTCAGTTAACTGAAAATTGATTTCTGGAAGTCCATCACCTGGTTTCATGTGGAATTTCTTACTCATTCCACGCTACACATTATATGTATTCATACATGTCACAAGTATAGGAAATATTTACCTTAAGACTGAATTGAGACATTACCAATACACCAGTATCATTGCTATGTTCACAACCATTAAAAAGAAAAAAAGGCTATTATCTCTGTTGATAATAATCTGCTATATATCAAAAATACCTGTTACAGATACTTGTTTTATATAAATGCAGAGTCATAACATGTTAAAATCTCTTCTAGTCTTCCATACTGATATGAATGTCATCCTCACTAAAATGTATATTTTTCTAGTATTTTAAAATATTTAAATTAATTTGTGGAACAAGTATAAACAGTACAAAAAATTAGCATATATATAAAAAATCTCCTTTTAAAATGACGGGTTAAAACGTGAGTAAGAATAAGTGATTTATTTAGTGTATTTGATGTGCGTTTTTTAGATTCTTGTAATTATTTCTAGTTTTATTTAGTAACTAAATAATATGTTTAATTTGTTGTACATTTCTTCAATAAACATCCTGAACTTTAAAAAAAAAAATATTAAAGTACAAAATGTAATTTAAGTATAACTAAAAAAACCCTTCTACCTCTGAATGAAAAGTTCTCCATTTAATGACAAAACTTTAACATTCCCTCCATTTTTATTTCTTAAATTAAGATCTAAGAATCAGTAGTTGGTGTTCAGAAATATGAAAGTAAGAAATTGATTCTATCAATAATAAAAAATGCTTGCATTTCAGTTGCTAAGCTTATAGCTAAGCTTTTAAAAATAGTGAAGTGTCCAATTTTGCTAAAATGTGCTTATACAATGCTTGGGACAGTTTCAGAAATATTCTTTTTTGAGTTCTTAAAATATCAAGACAGCAAAACTGTATAATGAAATCCTGGGTGTCTATTCCTTTCTCAGAAATCCCAGTTTCTTCAATATGAAACTGTCAAATATCACAAAAATTAGAAATGTCAGCTTCGCTTTTCTTTTATCATATTTATATATATCAGATAAGAATACTACTCATGTGCTTCTTACCCACTTTGACACACAGATTTGGTGGCATGAACTTCTCACCCTGTGAGATACTATTTTGTAGATGTTCGCCAAATCAAAACGAACAGTTCTTTGCCTTTAGCGGTCCCCAAATGATGCAAGCTTTCTGAGACAAGAAAGAGAGAAAGAGAGAAAGAGAGAAAGAGAGAAAGAGAGAAAGAGAAAGAAAGAAGGAAAGAAAGAAGGAAAGGAAGAAAGGAAGAAAGGAAGGAAGGAAGGAAGGAAGGAAGGAAGGAAGAAGAAGAAAGAAAGAAAGAAAGAAAGAAAGAAAGAAAGAAAGAAAGAAAGAGAAAGAAAGAAAGAAAGAAAGAAAGAAAAAGAAAAGAAATCCTGGGAACCAATTTGAATATTTTAACGTTACTGTGGTGTTTGCTTGTACCCTTATAACCTACCACATCAAGGAAGCCTAGGAAGTACATCCGCGTCACTTTCAAATGAAAATCCAGTAGCCAGTCCAAAACAGTAAGAATGTAGACTATTAGAACACATGCTATAATCTGCTAACATATCCTACTAAGATTTTTCACATCTTCTCAGTATGCTTCACTATAATGCTGCCCCTGTCATTCAAAAAGTTCTTTTAATGGACAAAAATAATTTTTCAGATTTCAAGGGATAATCTATATACTCAGGTTTGCCCTACCTGAGCTTTGACCTGTGCTTATCATAGTGTCAAATTCAATCCAGTAGTGGTGACTCTCCATTAATGTATTCTGAATCTCAGCATGGTTTATAAATCTCAAACTTGACTCTGTACATTCAACATTCACACACCTTCTGTGCAAACATGGAAAAAAAAGGTTCAAACTTCCTCAGACTTCCATATTGGAAGGAAATATCTTTCTTATTTTTGTCTTGTCCAATTCCTTCTTTATTTTTGTGATCACAAAAGCAGACAGAAACAAAGACCAATCCCAAGTTTTACAACTTATATATAGTACTGATTATGAAAATTGATGGGATATGAGTACCAGCATGTATCAATTATAGCAGAAAATGAAAGAGAAAAGTTTAGGAAACAGTAAGCAATGATTTTTGCTCTAGTGAAATGAGCTATAAGGATGCTGGCCAAGGGTCAGAATGTATTTTTGTTCACAAAACCATTAAAATGAAACCATCAAGTGTTGTCCTCCTGAAAAACAGTTATTAAATTTTCAAGAAAAGCTACAGTGAGCAACTTGACAGGTAACTTCTGCTACTGTCACTATCATAGTTGCTTCATAGATTTCCTCAAGGCACTTGTTAGGGTTTGTGTTTTTTTCTTACATTAGGAAAAGTATGCATACGAATGAAAAATATTGCCTTCCTCAAACAGCTGAGATTTTAAAATAGAAAACATAGAAAAATATAGGTTGGAAGGAATTTTTGGATATCAGCAATGCCCTGTTCAAAGCAGAATGAACTCCAAAGTCAAAAAAAAGTTGCTTAGTGCCGTGTCCAATTGGGTTTTGAATATCTCCAAGGATGAAGATCCCACAGCTTCTCTGGGCACCTGTGCCAGTGTTGGACCACCTTCATGGTAAAAAGCTTCGGTTTTTATGTTGCTTAGCCACTCAGGACAGATTGCTTGTTAACAGGGGGGAAAAAAAAGGGGGTAGGATATTGTCATAAGGGAACATTTGTGCATGAAATCAGATTTCTTGAACAGGATGGTCAGTTACTAGTCAGATGGCAATAGGAGTCCCTGTTACAAAGGCCCTTGGAGCTACATCTTCACCTGGATCATATGAGACTCCCTGAATCACTGTTGTTCTCAATTCTAATAATCCAGCTGTCCCATGGTCCTGCCACCCACTCTGGCCCACGCAAAATTAGTCACTATTTGTTATCTCAATGACATACAAAACAACTCTTAAATATGTTATCTACCTATAAAAGACTGTCCTACCTGACCATCTGTGCAGGAAAAGTTTCTACTGACTATCTACCACAGTCTAAATGGGGTAGGGGAATCTGTGGAGGGAAGGGCCAGATTCTCCACCCAGGATGTTAACCAACATACTGAAACATACAAATTGGACTAAGAACAATTGGAGCTGACTGGAGTAATTTCTAGAGCTCCTGTATATCAGTCAAATACTTAATTGTGAAGGTGACTTGGAGTTCAGTCAACCGTCTAGTTTCAAGTCAGCTTGTTCTCTCAGATCAGTTTCTTATCTTATCTACATAGGTGCTTCCTGTTGTTTCATTGAACTTTAAAAATGGCCTGACTCCATCATCTTTACAGACCCCTTGTAGGCAGTGGAAAACTGCAATTAGATCTCCCCTTAGCCATACAATCTCTTCTTCAGACTAAACAAGCCCAGTTCCTTCAGCCTCTCATGATATGTCCAGTGCTCTAGTCTTCTCCTCACCTTTGAATTTCTTCTGGTAGTCAACGTTTGCCTCACACAGGGGAAAAGAAAACTGTTGCTGTACTTCAGATGTGGTCACACTAGAGCCAGCTCAACAGGAAGCCACATGGTTGCATTCTTTGTTGAGGTATTTGATACACAAGAGATGGTCACATCAGCCATTGAAAGGGAACCTGTCCTGTGGTGCTTCGCAAACACCATTGTTCTGATTCTAGCAGCCCTGTAACAGTCTTAAGCAGCAACTCAAGGCACTCTGAGCACCCTCTTCACACCAGTTGCCACATAAAATCTTTGCACACACTGTGATCACAATGCTTCTGGTTACTGGCCTCTACAGATACCAGTTAAATAGGAAGCCAGATTTCAGTCTTTTCTAACCACTGAGATTTTCTTGCTTGGTAGGCAATTGCTTGCACTGCCTTTGGTTTCCAACTGTGTGTCATTGTCCTCATAAAGGCTACAGCTGGTGCACGCTTCTTTCTGTGCTCCAAAAAGAAAGCAGAAGCTGAACAAAGGACACTTTCAGTTGAAGAAGTTTCACATTTCCTGTACTTACTGTCAGGGTCCTGAGTGCAAGCCACGTCCTCACCCCCAGATTTAGGGGTTTGGCTGCCTGGGCTTAGGGACAGTGTTTAGTGAAGCTGTGTGGCTTTAAGTCAGAAAGAAGAGACACTTGAGAAAGACCTGTGAGAAGTGGGCAGATGGCCACATGCAAGCTATGACGAGCACCCTCGGTCCTCTCCCGAGCAACCTTGGGACTATGCCTGTTTCTGGTCATGTAACTCTCTGATCCTGCCCTGGGACTCATTTTATCACTACAGCTTCTCCTGCCAATTGCCAGTACATGACCACCCCAGGGCCCTGGCCTGGCTCAGCTTGCCTGGGCTCAGCTTGTTGGTGTGCAGTGGGACTGCATCCTGCCAGGGAGGGGTGGGGAGGGCCCTGCGAGCCTGCAGGCACCCATGCTGACCCTGGATGTATAATACTCAACTACTAACTCAGTGTAGTCCAGAACATCTCTCTCCCCCACCCCCACAGCATTTATTTAAATTCTATTTTTTTGAGATTATTCAATTGGTTGTTTGGATACAAGGTCAAAAGTTTTTCCAGAAGACTTCAATACATATAAAAAAGATAAAACATGACTGTACTCAAAATATTCTGTGTTAGAAACTGAAATTGGTCCTGAATGCTCTTCCTTTTCAAGATGATATGAAGTTGTGTTTCCAAATCATTTATTTTATAATCTTTCACACACACCCTGCCAGAAAGAAGATACAAAAAAAAAAAAAAAAATTACCATGAAGGAAAATATATTTTTTTAAACAAGATTTATTGTAAGTGTTAAACTATTCAATGCTTCACCAGAATATTGTTCTTCTAGTTGTGCTAAAGCATCAAGCTACATCAATATTTTATGTATCACAAAACCACAGCAAATAGTGCAGATTTTTGAAGTGTTTAATGATAGCTCTGTTATCTCTTCCCCCCCTCCCCCCAGTTAACAGAAAGAAAAAGATACCTGTATGTGGAAATTGTAAGATACAATCAGTAATAGAAATAGATCTAAATGTTCTCTGGTGTTCAGCCCTTAGAGAATTCCTGTCAAATTCCTCTACTAAAATCAATCATTTCTTAGTCATTTATTAATGAACAAAAAGTACCAGCTTTTAATACTTTAACTTAGTTTATAATTATTAGCAGCTTCATCCAATTATTTAAATGTTGACTGTAGCCTTTTTGGCTTTTGGTTCAGAAGATTGCAAAGCTTCCCAATTACCTCTGAATTTATAAAAATATTTCCATTTTCCTCTTCCTCCTGGTCACAAATAAGTGGAATAGCCCTGTTTATTGTCATGTCAGAACTCTTTCAGACATTGCACTCTATCTACATCTAGATTTTACATAGTTTTGAAGGTGTTTTTTTGGTCTTAAAATCATACAGATAGAGCTGAGGCTAGTCACCAGGTTGGTGAAAATTACCTAAAGAAATAAACTTCACCCTCCAGTAGGTTTAGCAAACAAAGGCAAAAGACAGGCAGTAAATGTAAAGCAATCCCTTTCTTCTGATTGTTACATGATTTACCAAAAAAGCTGCTCCTAAGATATATAGTGATCACATTGTCCTTGGAATAAGGTGCTTGCTAATTTTATTTCTTGGTCAGTGATAAGCTGATCAGCTGCTGGAGTGGAAAAGATAAGGTGTAAAGAAACTGCAAGCAATAGGTACAGTCCTACTGAGTGGTTCCCCACAGGAACCAATTAAATCCCAACACAAACAGACTCTAATGCACTCATTTTATTGGAATAAATCCTGCTTCTTCCAAAGCAAGGCAAGGACCACTTAGATGCAGAATTATAGGTAGAGAGTGATTTTGAGCATGCCAATATAATTGTATGTAAATATATCCCAAGTACTAAATCTCTTTGATGAGACAATTTTCATAAAATTACCAGGATCACACTGAGTAGCTAAAAAGGAAGATAACAAAATATCATATCAAGGCCTTGTCCCCACAATTCATATTTCTCACTTCCCTTAAAAAAAAAAAAAGGAAAAAAACTTCTACTCCTTAAACATTATATAGCATAATATTAAATCTGCACTAAAATAATAAAAAGAGAAGGAAAGGGAGCTATGAAAGTTAAGTAATCATTGATCTAATTGAATCAACTACTCCCACATAGAATATTGGTCAAATAAATCCTCCCTATTATCACTTCATATTTTTCATGAAGAAAACTTGACTGATAGTGATTTGTATAAACTGTATATAAATATATGCAGTCTTAGAAGCAGACACATTGAAAAAAACTTCCTGGGCACATTTGTAAATCAAACCCAGTGATATTCAAGTGCAATATATGTCTATTAAATCAGGTGAAACAATTCAGTTCTCTGTTTCCCACTGGTTTAATTTAGGTAAAATATATTGACAAATCATGAGACCAGTTAAAGAAACAAAAACCTGATTGTAGAAATCATGTGGAAAATAATAGGGTACAATTTTCTTGCAACCCCATGGCATATTACATTTGCTTTTTTTATTGTGGTTAGCTATGGAGTAATAATGTTTAACTGCATGTCAGTTATAACTGTCAAGTCCTTTTTAATCAATGAGCTTTTTTCCTCCCACTTTCAATGGGAAATTATTCCTCACTTTCACTTGCAGCACTCATTGCTCCTTGCAGCGCTCATTGCTCTATATGTGCATGAGAGAAACTTCATTCAGTCTCTTTTTAATATTGAAGATGATTGCATAATTTTTAGACCTTTTAATTTTTTATTTTATTTTTTTTAGATCATACCATCTTCAATGTCATGGATAGAAGTTTATAGTTGCTTAATGTTTTCTGGTGGTTTCAAATACAAGCAAGATCAAGACTCATATTACTGTTCAAGGCCTACACCTTATCTGCCTGCTTAGCCAGTCTGCCTGATGTGCACTTACAACTCTATGCTACGGTTTTGAAAACTAACAAGACAGCCCTAAACAAATATACTGCTGAATTGTTCTTCTGTACTGAAGGTGTAAGCAGACTAACAGTTCATCTTTTTGCCTACATATTTCTCTTATTTCAGCCTAGAGCAGGAGCTGGATGATTTATTACTTTTTTCTTAGGCTTTCAGAGCCTAATTTTGCTTCCCTTATGAATCAAAAATGAAATTCAGGAGTTGTGAAGCTATACAAACCACAAGCAGTAAGGCCCATTGTATCAGCTGACACCTAAGCAGAAAGCACTTCCTAGAGCTTCACTTTTTTCAGTAGAGAAGTCATGTGAGGATCCCACAGAATGCAATGGTTTTCTATGAGTTTCTTAGTTTAGTATTACAGTGGTTAATGTCCTAAAGGATATAAAATCAAATTTATCTGACATATTCTATTACAACTGTCTCACCTGACTGACCATTCAGTACTGCATTTCTCTAGTTGGACTTTTAGAACATGAATTCCAGTCTTAAACTGCATTATCCAAAATTGGCTAAGCATAATATTACATTGCAGTGTTCCTTTTTCCCCTCCTTTTCATGAAGAGTAGTGAGGTAAAAGTGACATAGAAATTTGGCAAAGAATTTGCGAGAAGAAGAATTAATTTATAATAATGATATGCCAAAGATTAAAAGAGCTGCAATATAAATTATTAAAATTTATATGATACTATGATATAGTATTTATATAGACATGAGGTTATTTGATTTGGCATTAAGAAGTCTGATGTATATTCCAAAAATTCTCATGTGAACACAGAGTACTAAATGGAGACTCTTCCTTCAGAGATATAAATGTTTAGTTAAATAGATTGTTCATGCTTGCCTCACAGATTATACTTCGTAATAAACTCATATGGGACCAATATTATTTCATCCAGCTGAATGCTGTTACCAACTCTTCATTTTCTCTGGCTGTTTTGCATAATTCCCATAAAAGTGTTTAGAAAAAAATACACTGTCCACATCTTCTATACAACCCACAAGAGTAAAATTTTATCTCTTGATCCCTTTCTGAGGTTCTTTTTTTTTTTTCTTTTTTTAAGTTGCAAGGCGTCTTTCACAATGCACAATGTCAAAGAATGAAATAGTTTTGAACTGTGATTTCTTGCAGATTTATAATGAAAATGTAGTGTGGAGAAAATGATTGCTTTAAAAAAAGTAAAATTCCTATCTAGGATCTTGTGAGGGATGGATCTGCTGGACATTTGTCTCAAAGCTTGCCCACATGAAGATAACAGGATTCTGCAGGACGTTGTATAAGATGCCAGCCACCCTCACAGCCACAAGGACAGCAGCAAGGCCCTGGTAACATCCTATCTGGTGCAAACAACTGGCTGGGGGCATGTGAACGTGGTTGGTGCATGAGACCCCAGGCATGGGAGGGGGGCTTGGATATGGGAGATGCATGCTGCTGCCCTCGGCAAGCATGGCACAAGCACGAAGTTGCTGCTGAAGGCAAGCGTGAAGCTGTTGCCAAGGGAAGTCTGCGCAGGTGTGAAGTTGTTGCCTTAGGCACGCAGCCTATAAAAGGCCACCATCTCAGACCCTGGGTGTGACCACTGACCCCTCAGGAGACCACCAAAGACCCTGTGAGATCACTGACCCTGCATGTGTGATCAACCACCACTGAAGACCCCAGAAACACAGACCCCTGGGACGTCACGGATCCATGGTGGTGACTGTCTGCACTCTTCTATCCGGAACTCTTGCTTATTTTCCTACTTTTCTTTCCTTCCTTCCTTTCCTATTGCTGCTTGCTTTCTTTCCTCCAAAGAGTTAATAAATGGGTGGACTTATGACATCTGACCTCGTTTGTGTCTTAATCGAACCTGAAACGAGAGGTTGGTCTAACTGCCCCTGGCCTCCCAGACTCATCTGAGGTGGGCTAGAAAGCAAGGGGGCCTTCCTCTCATCCAAAATTGGATCCTAACAGATCTTATCCTTGCATTTAATGGATGCAAGAATATCAGAGAATCAAAATACAAAAAGTAATTATTCTCTTCTCTTATACATCACCTTCAAATGTTAAACACTACTGCTTTAAAAAAAGAATAGAACCAAAGGGGTTTTGGACTGATTGGATGCCCTTTTTAAAATTAGCCTACAAACATGACCAAATATTTAACAGTGGTGTTAATTTTAGAAATAACTGGTTTGCTTCCTTAAAAACAAACCAAAACAAAACAAACCCCCACAGTACATGTACCACTATTCGTGCCTATTGCAATTCTAATCTACATCTGCTGTATATCTACATATCAGAATATCTATATACAACAATAATAATATAAATAATGTTACTTCAGTGTTTAGAGAATACAGCATATAGGGGATGATCCTTTCTCCAATGTACTTACAAACTAAACAAACAAGACAACTTTTGAGAGTAGCTGAAATGTTACTATCTTTCCTTTAGAAACAGTAGGGGGAAAAAACAAAACAAAACCCAAACCACCCTTGAGCTGCATGGATGGAGCTAGTAACTTAACCAAGTTACTCAAGTCCCAGTTTAGCTCTTCATCTATGACACTAGTTTTCCTCTTTAGAAGACTACGGCATTTTCACTGGGAGGATTTTCTCAAGAGGTGAAATCATCAGGTGACTGATGGAGTAAAGAAACACATTAAAAGAAATTTGCAACAAGCTGTTTGGGGAGCCATCTCCCTCTGACACAATAACAGGTAGTCATGAACAAGTGCATGCTACTCAATGCAGTGCTAATGTGTTTTGAGTTATTTGTCTTTTGTTGAAAACGGCTGTTTGTTTCTTTGTGTCACATTACAGCTGCCTAAGAGAAAAATAATTCAATGAAAAAACTTTTACTTGATGACTGCAACTCATTTGTTGTGGAACAAAAATTTGTCAAGCAAACAAAAAGAAAAGACATAGTGGTCTCCTAGTGGACAATAATTTATTCTTCATTCTCACTCACGGTCTCTTTTTTATTTTGCAGCTGTCACTGTCATTTGAATTTCTGAAGGTTCGCTATAGATAGTGTCATTTAAATTAAAGCTTTAATAGGTCCCAAACTACTTATTTCTCATCCTTATTAACTCTTTCATGACTAAAATATTTCAAATAAAGTTATTTGTAGCTGCATGACACAATAATTAAAGCAAATCCAGAGCTGGGAACAAAGCCCCCTTAGTCCCATCAGTTGCTTGGTTGAACAGCCCTTGCAATATTTAAATAGACTTTATAAAAATTCAAAATTTAAATGGCCTTATAGTGAAATCCAATTTCCACAAAGATGTCCTGTAATAGTAACATAAAACTGCCATATCGGAAACTGTTAACCTCTGTTCATTCCTGTGTTGTCACCAGACAAGGAAATTCTAAGGAAACATTATCCCCAATCAAAGCACAATAAGACATGGGGGGAGGCAATGTGCCTCGTCCTGTCAGCTGTTTATGCAGTCTCATTTTAAAGAATTTCAGGAAGAAACTAGGTAGACCAAGGCAAAGTCTCTTAAACTGAAGCTCTACCTTGATAGGTTTTTTTCAGGGAGAACAAGATTAGAAGGAAATCGGATTAAGTAACATTTCATAGACCATCACATGCATCAGAAGTGTTTGACAGGAGGAATCACACTTAATTTGTTTCTGAAAGTTGCGTTGGTTCTGAAAATCCTAACAACTGGATACTATTTCTAAATGTGCTATTTTTATTTTCACTTTTCATCTGTTATTCCTCTGTTTAAAATCTGACAGTTACATAGTTCTCCTACACAGGCAAATAATCAATAACAAACATCAGATTAAACCAATTACACCCCACAAATAATGGATAAAATATAGTCAAAGTGGACAATTCACATATACCCCCTAGCCTGCAAACTGCTATCTAAACTATTCAGATTACATTTATGCATAAAAATCATATTTAAGGAATGAAGCTCATTCGATAAACGATTGTCTAACAGAATAAAGAAGGCGTAATTGCTTAGATAATTTATTTTCACAGGAAAACAATTCAACCAGTTCTAGAGACTATATCATCAACCTCCTAGAGCTTGACAGCCCACTAACTCCCTTGATAGCAATTCTGAAATCAAATATCTTACCTACCAGTACAAGCATATCTGAATAAAAGCATTATGTTTTATAAAATTAGAAAAAGCTTTCTATGTGCCTTATTTTTGGGTAATAGACTTTCTTCTTGATTTTGTTTGAGAAAACAAAACCTGTCAACAATCAGAAAAGGCGATTAAGGAAAATGTTCCTGAATTTGTGCTGTTATGTCAACAGTGTATAACACTTACGAATGAGTTTGTCAGGGGCCATTACACTCCTAAATCAGCAATATGCTTCCCTAAAGTAAACTCACTACTTTTGCCTCTATCACAGCATCTGTAGTGACAACATGTTCTAAACTCTCTACACGTATACAGATCAGTCCAATGCTCAAGTAATTAATTGAATATAACCATATGTCCATTCACTTAAGCCATGTTGCTATTACAGCCACTGCAACAGTTGGACAGTTTGTAGACCAATTATTACTATAAAGTGTTTTGGGTTTTTTTCATGTGATAATAATTTGATAACACAAGCATCCCTGTGAATCATAATGAATCTTATAGATAGCAGCTTTGAAAATATATGAGGCTCATATGTATATGTATATACTTGCAGAAATGCAGGTGAATGCGTCTGTGAACCCTAGTGAGTTATTCTATTATGTTCAGTCAGGCTGAGGTACATTTTTACATGTCTTTGAAAAAGATCCATACAGCATAAATTCATGTTCTTTTTTAACAAGAAAAATAATTTTAGTTTATTAAGCAGCCCATCCCACTTCTAGATACACTTAAAGATTGTAAGTCAATGCACAAAACATACTGTGGCAAATTATTACTGGCAGCAGAGACAAAATGCAAAACCAAGACCAATTACCATTAGTGTCCTTAAATTTATAGAGTAATATTATTGGAGTAAGCTTATCCTTCTACCAAAGGTCCTAGTCGTGCCTTTTAAAAATGCTTGCAGAACAAAAAATCAAGCTATACATTGAGTCCTGAAAGTCAGTAAAACCAGATCTTCCTATGTCATGGGGCTATATTAGTTTAAAATATTAAACAATTTTACCAGTGCTCTTTATAAAACTTTTTCTGTTTATATCAAAGTAGATTTATGATAAGCATCACAAATGCTTTCATCTTCTACAGAGTAGAAAAAAGAGCTTCAGGAGGTCTAGTGTTCTACTTTTATACTCTAGGCTTATATCTCTTCCATGCTCATTTTCACCTTCCCAAAACAAAGCTATTAGTATCGAAAGACAGTCTACTTATTGCAGAAGCATTCTTTTCTCATAGGAAAAAAACTTCATTCAAATTGGAAATATAACTTGGTTCTGAGAGGCTTTATGAAAAGAGAAAAGGCTGTGTTACAGCAAAGGATCTGAACTACGATACCAATTAAAGGTCCATTAGCTGGCCAAGCTTTAGCAGCTCTAGCAAGTTCCCTTTGCCTGGGAGAAAAATCCTAGGAGGAGGTGTAGTGACTATGTTGGGAGACAGGCTTTTCTTTCAAATCACCCTTTGCATTGCCTGCACCTTTCTCTCCCTGATTACCTCCTAGTTAATCAAGAGCAAGAGTAATGTCTACACCCCAGTACTTAACGGTGGAAGTATACTGTGACAGCTGCTAGAAGCAATTCCCACATAGCAATATATTAACTGCACTGCTATTGCTGGCTGTAAAAGCAATCATTAGGCCAGATTTTTTTTTCTCCCTCTTTCAGCAAGGAGATATGAGCTCATTAGGTTTTCAACACTCATGCAGTACTAAGCAAGATATACAGTGCACTCAGCTACAGCCTTTGTATAGTGCAGGAAGAAATGCCTTTTTTCTACCACATTAATCTAGTTAACATTGGATTAGCAAGATAACTCACTCATGAAAAAAATAAAGAGAGTAGGAGACAAACTTTTATTCACTTTTAGATGTGCCCAGGGTCAAATCTGTCCCAGATCTGAATAGTATTTATCCTATTGGTCTTTCTCAGCTCAGGAGTTATAAAGATGCTAACAATTACAAATGTATTATAGAACCTTAACCCTAAAAGATTATAATAAGCTTTATATTATTAATATCAACACTAATTTTGACAGCATTTAACTCCACCATCCCAGTAGTTTCCAGATTTATCTGCTTACCATGCGAGGGAAAAAAGGGAATTTATGGGAAGGTTACAGTAGTAACAGTAAAGGTTATCTCTTTAATTGTCTGCTAACAAGTTATTGCCTGGAAAAATCCTTTCAAACTGTGCTTAAAGGAACAGAAGTCTGTTCTTTCAAGAAAGTTACTGAAAGTTCTTAGAGCTGTTGAGGGACAGGGATCCAATTTGGTTTTATTTTACTACATTCCTTCTTTGACTGAAAGACATAAACTGGGCCAACACCCCTCACTCACTAGCAGAAAACCTGGTCAAATTCAGAGTATGAACTGTGATTTAAAAAATGTTATCTGTTCAAATATTATGCTTGTCTTCATGGGAGCACTCATATATCTGAGCAGATACCCAACAGTTAAGCACTCACTACTCACTTTCCCATTCCAAATATCACATCTGTTTATGCTCTGATAATTCACACAATCACACAGTAATTGTTTTTACACAGTAATTGTTTTTACTTGACTTACCAGTTTTCCATGCATTCATTTTTCTATTCACTTTCAAGAAGAATGTATAGACAGAAACAACATAATTATGCAGTAAATACAATAGCCATTAAAAACATAGTCTTCCAAATTTTAATCTGATCAACTCTCTCTGGCTCTTAGTAAACAAAATTTTTCTATGAGCAGACTGTTGAATAATAATTTTTATTTATGAATATGTGAGAGATGTATTTCCACTTCCTCCAAAGAAATTACAGAAGAAGGGCAGAAAAAAAAAAAAATTCTACTGTAAAGGAGATCACAGAGAAAACTAAAAATATTATTTCAGCAAAATTAGTTCCTCTAGCTGTAATGCTGCATTCAGCATATATCTCAAAAAATAATCTTTCCAAGTTACTATTTTTCCATTTTGTTTCTAATGGTAATGTTAAAGAATCAATTTTTTAAACTGATATGAAATACCTTGCCAAACCAATAAGTCAAAATGAAACCTAGAACGAAATTGTTTGGTCAACCTGATACTAAACATTGTTTATTTTGTTTTACTCAAAAAAAAAAAAAAAAGTGAATCAGTTGTCATTTATAAATAAACTCCTTTTTTTTTTTTTTTTTTTTTTTTATTTTGAATCTCAGTTAAAACTGTGGCAAAAATGACATGTGTTTCTGAAACAGGGAAAAACAAGACTTCAAAATTTTTGGAAAAAAATTGGTGATTACTTCTTTCACTGAGGTCTGTGACATGGTTGTAACAACTGAGGTGAATGTAGGTTTTACTATCTTAGCCCATCCAGATCCAGCAGAAGACCTGCTCCATATGACTGTAAGAAGAAACACTGGAGAAAGATGATTGGCGGTGGTGGCAGAAGAGAAACAAATCTTAAATTCAAGAAGAAATAAGATTTACCTACATATTTTAGAATTCAGTCGTTGTTACTTCCCCACAACCCTGAGCTCCCTGTTTCCAACTGAACTAAAACAAGATATGTTCAAGGGAGGCTGTTCAGATATTGTATGTTGCTTAAGCAGACACAGGAGAAATGAGTAGTCTCTAAAGAATAAAATTTCTTCTATACGGTAAAAAAGTCCTATGTCCTAGAAAGTTTTACCAAAGTGAATAATCTATAGATTGCTTCTGATGATTTAGAGGTTAAAACTACATCAGATTTTGTCTGCTATGACAGTTTTAGAGGCTAAATTATAGTATGCCCATGCAATCAGCAACATTCAGGCTTGCAAGGAGAATAAAATTAGATACAGTGGGAGGAAACTTTCCGAAACCTAATGAAATTTGCAATATAATTATAATTCCTTTTTTCGGCTCAAATTGTTATAATAGAACAGACTTAATGGTTCTGACGGAACTGACAGGTCTTACTGGTTCTACCAGCCTTCTTCCATCTATCCCCATGGCCCTGCCCAGCCATCCTGGGGCCATATCTGACCCTGTTTCTCCGCATCAGGCCTGATCCTGAGCCCTGACTGGCAGGATCACATCCCAGCCCATCCTTGGCCCTGCCCTGTTCCCATGCCTGATGTCCCGCTCATGCTGTGCCCTGACACTGAGCAGCAAAAATTCTTGCCAAAAGGCATAAATCCCTCTCACAGTTTCTCCCTTACTTTCTTCCATTTAAATTTTTCTGTTTCTTTTAATGAGATTCTTCAAGGTAGTCTTTACTACATGAAATTAACACACCAAACAACTGCTCATTTAATCAGATTTGAGTTTATGGACAAAAAATTAGATGTAGACATGATTTCCAATGAGGTAGGAATATCAAGACATAAATCAGAATTCGGTATACAAAGTTGTGAAAAAAACTTTACTTATAGAATGATAATTAATGGTCATAAACATCTTTATAAGAAACAATTAAGACAAAAGCATATGTGTTAAAGAAAACACAGAAAAAAATTTCTTATGTTTTATCTAAAATTAATGTATCATCAACTAAGAATCTTCATAATATTAACTAAAACTGATTTTACTTAAGTGCCTTTAATTTTAGTAAGGTATTACCTAATCAGATTGTCCATTTCTTGACAGATAACAGAACCTCACAGAAATATTAAACAGAATGTTTTGAAATTTGAAACATTTAATGGAGATATCTCATTTTTTAATAAATTTGACAGTAAAGGAGTATTTGTTTTGATGGTTTTGATGTCAGCCGGTTCTCATCTACTAATGCTCTATTTCTCTTAGTACTACTTCAAATATAAAATAACTATTCAGGTTATATGCATAGCAGTGCATAAATGCTAAATGATTAAAAGAACAAATATATAAACAAGACAAAAAAAAATTAACTGTTCTGATCTTCCTCAGTGATGAGAACTTCTTATTGCTCTGTGATGCTAACTTTGCCCCTCTACTCTAGTTCAAAATGGAAAAATAGGCACTACATACTTTTCTTTTTAGGAGGGAAATTCTCATTCCTGAGAACATGCTAGTATTTCCAAATGCAAGCACTCAATCTCTGTACAAATATATTTATGTAAAAAAAATACATTCATATGCATATACAAGCATGCGAAGTTTATTTATTTTATTATGTAGATTTATAGAAACATATATAGATTCATAGTCACCAAGAAACAAAGTAGGTGTTCCACAGTCAAAACAAAAGAGACAGTCTCTCTACCAGTGAATTTATCTTTGCTGTACCTTGGATATCAGAAACAGTCTAAACACAGCAATCAAAAATAATGCATGGACTAATTTAGTGTTTGGGTGAACTATGGGAAAACACAGTAGTGTTTTCAGTGCAAGATAAACTACCTCCAATAGCTGAGGTAGAGTTTTAAAGAGATGCAGACATAATATAAGGCATAGGACAACTTTGGTCTTCTTTTTCAAACTCACATTTTGTCTTTAGTGACTCTTTTGACTCATTTTTGCATGGGTACATTTACAGCAGCAAATTGAAAGAGTAAGCTCACTCTGGCTTAGCATATAAAGCACACAGTGTACTCCAGTAGAAACCATAAATACTACAGAAATAAATCTTTTTTCTAGCCAGTGGTGTCTTATGAGACAATATTCTCAAACTGAGGACAACAATAAGAAGCAGTATGAATGAATTGCAGTGAAGCACAACCCCTTTTTCCCTAAACAGAAATGCAAATTTTGACACAAGTGTGTTTCTAGTGCTATGATAAAGACTTATTCTCACGTGAGAACAAGCCAGAAATGCATCTTTATCTACTTCAAGGTCAATTGTGTACTTGATTAAAATTTTATTTATTTTAAATTCTGAACTGCCTTTAAAAACAAAAAAAAAAACTTGAAAGATTATCATTGTTTTTAATGAAGTATCAAAATGAATTAATATCCCCTTGGAGTTTCAACAGTTCTTGTTTGGTAGAAGGCTGAAAAACATAGAATTGATGATCATCTTCCATACAATTAGTGGAATCTCCCTCTCCCTGCAAGACTGGTTTTACACATGCATCCAACTGCCATACATGTATAATGATTTACAGTAGGCAAGACAACTTTGATCAAAACCCAGCACACATTTACAGAATGAGGGCCTCTGGAAAGAGGCTCTGCCACTTGCAAACGCAATTGAAGGCTTCAGAGGGATTTAACAGCTTATAGGGTGATGGCATTAGTGCTGCAGTCTCAGTGGAATTACATCTGATTTGATCCAATTAACAACACAGAATAGGAAACATAAAAGGCTAAATTAAAAAAAAAATAAAAATAAAAAGAAAAACTGTTCAGAAGAACTATGGAATTTTTCCATTATTTAGGATAGGTGATCTGATACACTGCAATTAAGATGTAGACCTATCATGGAATGAAGATGATGGTACACACTGCTCTAAGTACTTTCTTTCCCTTCTAAGATCCAGCGCCTGCTCCTGTGATCACCAATATGGTTTGGCCATATCTCTTACATGGAAAGGGCAGAAAATTACGAACCTGGCAGCAGTGAAGAAAAACAATTCTATATGCATGGTTTTCAAAATAGCCATGCTCTTCTTCCACTATTTCGCCATTGGTTTTAAATGTATTTAAGTTGCTTTAATCAACACCGTGTAATTGATCCTGTAATGTAAAGGAGGGTTGTCTGACATTTATTAATATCTATGATCAGTTATTTTAATCCCTCCTATTCTTGTGGAAGACAGTTTATACATCGCCAAAATGCCATGTCTATATGTAAATTTTTGACATCCAAACTCACTTTAAATTTTGTAGTTGTTCAATGCTTGACACAACTTGAATTCCAGTTCTGAAAATCACTGTGGATTTTTCATGTCTCTGTAGCAGAAATTTAGACCTTTTAGAGGGATGGAAGCAAATATAACCATTTCACGTGTGTTCTCACCTTGGCATCCTTTCCCATCATTGCACATAAACCTGTAATCCCTCTCATCCCTTAAACAGGTAACTTATCATTATACTAGACACTTTTCTGTCCTTTATCTTTCACATTCAGGCTGGTAAATCCTGCCATTTTCCCTTTAGAACATCTCCAAAATCTAGCCTTTCCATTTAATATATGTTTTCAAGGACATGGAAAAACTCAACATAACAATGGTACTGAGATGTCTATCATGTACTTCACTCCTTTCCTCTCTATACTTCAACTACTCCCTCCTTTGGCTCTAGTTCTCCTTCTTTCCCCATTTGTAATTCCTTACCCCATTCACTGAAGGCTTTCTCCTTCTGTGTCAAATATAAGTCAGTTATTACTTAAATATTCATATCCTTTTAAAAGCACTTTGGTGTGATGTTCTAGGCTTCTCCTTAAACCCAAGACTTCATTCCCGATTCTTTACATAACAACAACTTCTGCACTTTTACACGGAATTCCTTATCTTCACAGTCCTTTAAACAATGAAAACAAAGTACAATTTTTAAAGCATGCATGGCATTCTTTTTTTCTCATCTTTTATCTGTCCATTTTTCAGGTCTTTTTTGGTACTGCTGTTTGTTAGTCACTAGACACATTGGTTATTTTTAACACTAAAAGTAGGAGTAAGCCAATTCAATAGATAGGTCTAACACTTATTACATGTTCAACAATTCCCACTTCTAATCATCCATCTCATATAATCTATTTAGGATGTAATAATATCTTTTACTTTTACTAAGCATTATAAAAAGCATAAAATATTTCCAGACAATAGGCCAAATTATATTCTTTACTATGTTCACATAGATTTAGAATAGCTGTACTGACTTCAAAACTTTGCATTGATCAGAAGAGTAAAACATTTGTATGAATGCCTCTGGAATGAAAATCACTCTGTATCATGTATTTTTCACAACTGCTGAGGGGACTGTAAAGACAGCAAAGGTATAGGTGACATCCTGCTGCTGAATCAGTATCCTTACTCTTAAACTGAACCGGATTAAGGAGGATAAAGAAATACGAAGATTCATGAATCTTTTTTGCATTTGGAATCTGTGATAAACCTTATAAGTGAGAAGTTACATAATCATGCATTTTATGGTTAGAAAAACTTCCTTATATAGCTACACCTTTTTAATGCTCAAAAAGTAATTTAGTTACCTTGTGGTGCAGTATTGGCTGTGATGAACTGATGAAGCTGGAATAGAGGTAACTAAGGAAAATCTTAGATTGAGGTCTTCCCAAAAAGGGAGAAGAGAAGAAGCTAACCCCTGTTATATGTTTAGAGGCATGTAAATATGTTGAATACCATTTGCTTCATTTTCTTCCCTGACACACTTTTGGGCATACACTGGTAAGAAGAGAATACTTAAAGAACTGCTTCTACATTGCTTAGACCCTCATGCTATATTTTCATGAGGCAAGGGAGCCATGAAAAAAGAGGATTACAGTTACAGTTTATTAGAGAACAAAAACCAGCACTGAGTTTGGTTTCGGGTAGTTGTGTCCGTTTCATGAGCTATCAGATTGACATCGCCATAATCTGAAATTGTTATCCTTGTAGTACAAGATTCTTCACCCTGTTTTAGGCAAATGTTTCAGCCATAACCAGCAAGGGTTACTTCTAGATCTGGAGAATTTAGATTCAGTGGCATTCAGGTTTTTAATCTCCTGACAGGGTATGCCAAAATTCTCGTTCTGTTACTGATAGTTTTTAGCATTACCTATGATATTTTTGGAGGAATTTTGGAGAGTGAGAACCCATTTAGAATTCAAAAACACTTTGATCAATTTTTCAGACCAGGTTAGAAAAATAATCCAGTTTTATTCTATCAAAAATGTGGAGTTTCAAATTAATTTCTAAACTTCTGTCAATGATTTTAGCTTTAGATGCCATCATTGGAACTTTCCTACTTTGCAAAGGTCAGACTTTCTTTAAATAACTTCAATAATAATCTAATACATGAAAGCAAATTTTACCTTTGAGTGGTATGGTATCCATGAAAGGCAAAGGAAAATAAAAATAAAAATCATCTTCCTTCTTGCAGAGCCCAACTTCTTCCTGTGAAATTATCTAAACGGCACATTTTATTGACTAAGTTCACATGATAATACAGCTAACACTAATGCCAAGAGGATAAACAATGTGCTTAACATTCTCTGCAGAGGATGGAAAGTAGATTTTTGTGTGTAAAGAAAATTGAATCACACCTGAATTTCCTTAGCCTGACAAATTACTTCTGCTGCATTCTATGTCTCTATTCAATTAAACAAATATTCTCATGGTCCAGCATTATTTAACCATGATTAAACTCACTTAAAATAAAATTATGATTTTTTTTTCCTCATCAAAGGTTCCTTTGGAAAGAGCAGCACTTTTCAGCTTTCTGCTTTAATTTATTCTTCATTTGTGCCAAAGGAGCCAAGATGGATTCTAACCTTGACCAAATTAGTAACTGAGAATCATTCAGAAGAAAAAGTTTAATCTCAGGGGTAAAAGGTTGATATTAAGATGCTGTCTGTCAGAATTTAATGTGATAAAAAGAAAAGCAATTCCATGCTGTTTGAAATTAACAACATACTTGAAACTCTCTGAAAATGTTCTCCATATTTTGGAACCTGGATAATTACAACATAATGGACTTGTGTCAGCTTTTTTGCCAATGATAAGATTTTCAGTTGCACTTTTTATGTGCCTAATTAAGTGTATTGGGAAAACAAGATAAGGGCATTTATGATTTGGCCTTTTGGTTGCCTTCAAGTACCTTATCATCTTCCTTAAATTCTGGGGCCCAGAACTGCACACAGTACTTAAGGTAAGGCCGCACCAATGCTAAATACAGCGGGATAATCACTTCTTTTGACCAGCTGGTTATACTGTGTATAATGCACCCCAGGATGCAGTTTGCCCTCTTGGCTGCCATGGCACAGTGCTGACTCACGTTGAGCCTGTTACTCCTTTATATATTGTGTAGAGTAATATAATTTATGTATTTAGACCAAAATATGTATTAGTAGAAGTACACGCTTAGAGATACTATCTTTCTGTTTCCAACACCAAAGAAAACGTGTATAATACTATTGATTTATTAACAGATAGCCCAGTAGTTATACAGATTGTTCAGCCTTTCAAACATAATGCTGGGTGTAGCTATATCTTGTCAGCCAATGCCTACAGAACACCTAGCAAGCTTACTTTACAAAGTGCTACTTTATAAATCATCTCAGACACAGATAGAGGCACACACACTATACACACACTTCATTGTAAAAATTTTCTTCTACACCTGATTTCAAGCCTCATGTTGGTATGTGACTAGGGAATGAGACACCTACACACCTCAGGTTGACATTTATAAAGTTGTTCACAATTTTTACTCCTTTGCCGGGGGCAGCCAAGACTGAACAGCTTTCTGTGTTTTGGTTTTTTTTTTTTTTTTTTTTTTTTCCAGGCAACAGATGAATCATACACTTGAACATTCGAGCAGACCTAGCTAATCATAGCAATCATGCCCCGGGGAGGAGTAAAATACTGTTCCCCTACTTACAATCATTTCTTCATCTGATGCTTGAGAAGGTACTAGTTGTCATTAGAGACTGGAGATTATGGGAAAAGGCTCATAGACAGAAACTGCTGTCTGAGCATGCTCTGCAATGGCTCTGGGAGGAAAGCCAACAATCACAGACAGGTGTAAAGATCAGAACAATCAAACCAAGAAAGCCTACATAGAAAAAAGGATTCTACCTCAGTCAGTGAGGGGGTGAGAGGAGAACATCTTGAAAGAAAGAAACCTAGTAGAAAGAAAAGAAGGCTAGATACAGAAAACATACTGAGAAACAAAAATATGCATGTGTGTGTATATATAGTTGTATTTGTAAGTATATTTACATTCAGTGTTTCTTACAGTGAGATAAGCATGATATTAGTTAGGGAGTTGGGGGGGTTTTGTTGTTTGGGGTTTTTTTTTGTTTTGTTTGTTTGTTTGTTTTGTAGTAAGCATTATTCTTTTTGTTCTGTAGTAATTTTGTATCTAGAATAATGACCAATTTCCAATAAGAAGTAGGTCTTATTTTGCAGCTGGCTTTTGGGTTTTATTCAGAATTCCTAAAGCTAAGCAGTACACAGACATACAGAATATGCCTCTCTTCCAACATAACCTTGCTTATTAAATAAGAAATGAAAGACAGGATAACAAAGCCAACAGTTCCTAACCAATGAGGTCTGATAGTATACTAACTATAACCTGAATAAAACACACTGGTGAAGAACGCAGGTCTGAAGAAAGTGAGTTAGAGAAATATATGTATGAGTCTTGGTCCTTGAACAAAACCAGTACAGTATGATTTGTAACGACACAAGGTGAACAAAGATGAGAGGTAGATTCTCTCCTTATCTGTCCACTGATAACTTAAGAGAGTGTTGTATGCTATTAGTGCTGCCAATTTACAGCTTCTAGGTGACCAGGTAAGGAGTAGTTAACCCCAACACTGCTAATAGCAAAGATAAAGGATTTTTAAATCCACACAAATCCATTATTAGTGATTTTCTTTATCTCTTCCACTCTTTCCTGTATGTTCCAGAGACTGTTACTTAAAATCCACTTTCAGCAACCTGAAGCCAATCCATTGGTTTAATGGAAAAAAATTTGTCAGAAAAACTTTTGGTTTTTTAACACTGAGACTAATGGATTAAGCAAGCTTGTACTATCTGTAGATTTTTCTGGTTATTTTTGTTGGGTGCTGTTTTCTGTTCCTTTTTTGCATTACAGAATTTAAGCAAGGGTGAGGCCCCACTTTGCTTCAGTAGTTTCATCTGGGTTGGAGAAAAAGTCCAATAGCGAGGCTTAATGCACAACAGCAATAGGATACAGTGGTTTGGGTCGTGGGTTTTTTTTAATATATGTGGAGAAAGAGTTTAAAATAGAAAGAAGGAAGATTCTGAGAGCATCTTATTTCTCTGAAAGGTATTTCTTTCTTTTTTTTCAGTATTAATGAAGTCTTTTGGAAGAAAATGTTCCCAAAAATGGGAACCATTAGGTATACCTGAAGCTGGTTGCCATTCAGAATAGTTTGAAAAAAGAGTTACTTTTTAAAAAGAAGACAAAAAGAATAGCTAAGCTTTTGACTGAGGGTTGATGATATAATATTATGGCTTGTATTATAGGAATAGTTTTTTATCATTTAATAGCTATATCCCTCTGTTGCAAAAAGTAACTTGCAAGAAACAATGATCTTTAGCACACATTCAGTTTGGTGTATTTCTGTAAACCTTAGCAATTTTCTTATTCAGGAACTTTTTTTTTTTTTTCTCTACAGCATCCAGAAATTATTTTGGAGATGCAGGAAATACACCCTCTAAGAAAATAGAAATTTGCTGATGCTTGCATGTAATTGCAGTTTCATGATTGTTTTCCCTTGCAGTAAAAATTCTGTAGTGTGATAACATAAAGATGTTGTTTATTGTCCTCTTTCACTAGCAGACCACTACCTGAAATTATAACTGCATACCTTCTTCCAACTTAACAAAAAAAAAAGTCATCTGCAGACCAATGCCAGTGGTTCAAGTCACACCAAAACCTGTCAATTTATGCTATATTGTCTTGCTGTACTGAAGCAGAACTTGTCAACTTAGGGTATAGAGAGATGGAGAAAAAGAAAATGAAAGTGAAACGCGGCATGCCATCCATATTAGGCACACATACTGATAAGGTAATGGATATTGATAGACTCTCCTGTGGGACATTTTGGGACTTTCAGACTCCAAAATACTGTATTTATTTATGCTACAAATACAGGAAGACAGAATGTTATTGTTTCAGTGCCTGTTAAATCTGAATGAGAACAGGATAGCCACTAAGCACTTGCAGAGTATCTATTTGATTTTTGTAAGAGTTTTGAGTGAGACTAATTGTGATGGGGCTGAATAGTGCATGGTAGCATTTTGAATTTTAATTGCTACTGCTAATGCAGTTTATGTAAACTTCCTGGAATCCTGGAAAGTATTTTCATCTGAATTACTGTAATCATTGTTCTGATTCTTTATCTCATTATAAAGAATCCTTCAGAGACATATTTGGCTTTATGCCTTTGGATTCTGCTTCTTTTAAACACAGCCACAAATGCATCTTTCTTGTTCAGTTGGCTTTCATCAAGGTTTTGTTTCACTTTGTTGAGATGACATGCCATCATTTTAACTTAAGTAATGGTCATTTTATCTGTTTCTTTGAAGCAAAAGAAGGTTTAATAGCAACAATGTGGCCCAGGATTCTTGTGAAGGGGAAAAAATGCATCTTTTAATGGGAAATTAGAATAAAAGTAAATTCCAAATTGATTTTACTGGAAATGGAGTGGAGGAACCAAATGTAAATGAATGTAAAGATCATGTTAGCAATAATCAATTGGAAGACATGATTAAAGGAGACTCCAGATCAATATAGTTTACATACGTAATTTTATAACTCTAATGATAGAAATACCAAGAAAAATAGAACAATACTATGTGGTTTTAACCTCAACTGGATTGTCTGTGCTTTTGATTTCCTATATATTTCATGGTTGCATTGATTATGCTGAAAGTGAAGCATCACATACTACCTAAGAAGATGGTATCATGTTTTACAGGGTTTTGCCCCTTTTAACATCATACCTGTTTTATTTCCTTTGTCTCATTTTTTGGTTTTGTTGTTGTTGTTAAGTGCTCTTTTGTATTTATTCATTGGCACACAAATATTCATCAGTATCATAAGAGCAGCTATCCTTGAAGTGCAGATAACCAAAAGACTAATTTTCCTGCCCCTAAATTAAGTTTCTTTGCACATATAAGCAAATCTGTTAGTGTTTGACTTCTGCATGCCAGACAACGTCTTGAAATATCTCAACTTAATTGGATGGAGGAGTGTTTTGTTCGCCTTATGTATTTTCTTGGGGGTTTGTTTTTGGTTGCTTTTTAATTTTTTTTCCCTCTGCCTACTAGACATTGCTAGAGAGGGAGATCACTTACCAATTACCATGACAAGCAAAATGGGCTTGACTGGAGGAAAATTAACTTCATATCCAAATTTGAGTTGGATGGCAAGAAACAAAGACAAAAACTAAACCACTTCCTCTCCTCACATGGCTCCCTGCCTTCTTCCCGGGCTCCATTTCACTCTTTCATTCTCAGCTCCTCCACCTTCCCCTTCACCCTTGCAGTGGCACAGGGCAATGGGGAACGGGGAGTTGTGGTCAATCCATAAATTTTCATCTCTGCTGCTCCTTTCTCCTCATACTTTGCCCGTGCTCCAGTGTGAGTCCTTTCCACAGGCTGCAGCTTTCTTTAGAGCGTATCTACCTGCTTACGTGTGGGGTCCTCCACAGGCTGCAGTGTGGACATCTGCTCCCACATGGTCCTCTGCACAGGCTGCAGGGAAATATATGCTCCACAGGTAAAAAGGCTGAAATTTAAAAGACAGAAAACAAGATTCTGAGATGTTATAAAACAGTACATCTCTGTCATCTTCATTAAATCTATGATCCCTTATGCTGGTTTATGTCCTGGCTTGAGGTTTTTTTACATTTTGGATTGTCAGAATTGGTTCTTCTCAAATGTATACCCTGTCAGGAATATTTAAAAAGTTTAAAGTTTCTGCACTAGAGTGAAGTGTTAATCCTGTAATATGTGGCAAAGTTGAGAACTGAATGAAAGCAGTATATCTGGAAGTCTTGTGCTGAGAGAAAGAAAATAATTAATCAAGAAAAATATAGCAGTAACCACAATGGAAAATTGACAAAAGTAAATGCTGACACAGAAACAAGGAGGATGCTTCAGGGAATAACAGAATACTGTGTTTTGCTAGTTTTCTTGTGAGACTAAACCTGCTCATTTCACATTACAAACAGGTAGGTATCACATATTTTACAATAATTTAGGAATCTGACTTGAAGTGACACAACTACAATAAAACTATCATGAATATGATGAAAATACAGGAGTCCAAATCCTGTCATGCATTGTTGCCTAACCACTGCCAGAGCAGCACAAGAATATCTTTCCTGTTCTCAAAATTCCCATGAGGAGCCACTAACGATAGATCTATATGCTCTCTTCGCCTTTGTGTGAGGGGAAGGAAAAGAAACACAGAAGCACAAGGCTCCAGTCTTGCGTTACACTTCCACAGCCCCTAAAGCCTTCCACTGCAGCATTTTGCTAAGCAGATACTATAAAACACCCGAGGTGTTGCTAGACATCAGGCAAAAGGCAGGTATGTGAAATTATGAAAAAGTTATGCAGTCATTACTATACCTGTCTTCCCAATACTTGACAATGAACTCCAGTTCAGTTATTAAGACTTGAACCCATAATGAGGAAAAATACCAGCATAGTGTTCCACAATATTTAAAGGTAACTGTTACACAATAACATAAACTACTTTAAGATCGCAACAAACAATAATGGGCGACCTTGGTTCTAACTATACAAAATATTTCTCTACCCTGACACATGATTTTACGGATACCAGGACTAAACCAACATTCTACACTTTGTCACAAGTGGTGTCCCCCAGGGCTCAGTTCTATGTCAGGTCGTGTTTAATATCTTTATCAATGACCTGGACGAGGGGATTGAGTGTGCCCTCAGTAAATTTGCAGATGACACCAAACTGGGTGGTAGTGTTGATCTGCTCGAGGGGAGGAGTGCTCTGCAGAGGGACTCGGACAGGCTGGATCAATTGGCTGAGGCCAACTGTGTGAGGTTCAACAAGGCCAAGTGCTGGGTCCTGAACTTTGGTCACAACAATCCCATGCAATACTACAGGCTTGGGGAAGAGTGGCTGGAAAGATGCCCAGCAGCTGGGGGTACTGGTTGACAGCCGGCTGAATATGAGCCAGCAGTGTGCCCAGGTGGCCAAGAAGGCCAATGGCATCCTGGCTTGTATCAGGAATAGTGTGTCCAGCAGGAGTAGGGAAGTGATGGTCCCCCTGTACTTGGTGCTGGTGACTCCGCACCTTGAATACTGTGTTCAGTTTTGGGCCTCTCACTACAAGAAAGACGTTGCATTGCTGGAACATGTCCAGAAGAAAGCCACAAAGCTGGTGAGGGGTCTGGAGCACAAGTCTTATGAGGAGTGGCTGAGGGAACTGGGGTTGTTTAGTCTGCAGAAGAGGAGGTTGAGGGGAGACCTTATCGCCCTCTACAGCTGCCTGAAAGGAGGCTGTAGTGAGGTGGGGGTCGGCCTCTTCTCCCTGGTAACAGATGATAGGACAAGGGGAAATGGTCTAAAGTTGCACCAGGGCAGGTTTAGGCTAGACATTAGGAAAAACTTCTTTACAGAAAGGGTTGTCAGGCTCTGGAATGGGCTGCCCAGGGAGGTGATCGAGTCCCCATCCCTGGAGGTATTTAGAAGAAGTATAGATGAGGTGCTTAGGGACATGGTTTAGTGGTGGGATGGCAGGATTAGGTTGACGGTTGGACTTGATGATCTTAAAGGTCTTTTCCAAGCAAAGTGATTCTATGATTCTATGGTTTAGTGGTGGGATGGCAGCGCTAGGTTGACGGTTGGACTTGATGATCTTAAAGGTCTTTTCCAACCTAGACAATTCTATGATTCTATGGTTTAGTGGTGGGATGGCAGCGCTAGGTTGACGGTTGGACTTGATGATCTTAAAGGTCTTTTCCAACCTAGACAATTCTATGATTCTTTACCAAATTGTTCTTGTAATTTCCCATACTTAGAGAAAAATAAAAAGAGTTGTTATTTTCTTCCAGGGGAAACATATTAGGTAAGATAGGCATGATAACTTACCAAAGATACTGCACTTCCATATTGAGATACTCATGGGAGAGATTATCAGATGTAATTTGGGTATTAATGAGCAAACAAAACCTCTTTTGCATGTAAATTTCCATTTGTCATTTCCTCTCTTATGAAATTACTTTTTAGATTAAAAAATATATTATGTAGCATGCTTACCACTGTCTAGCACAGAAATAATAAGGAGCAGGCCTCTGAGTTCTGTTATTGTAATCATGTTGCTTGGGAAATACTTTTTGTGAAATTTGTTCTCTGAAACCATATTTATCACTGTCTGTCTGGCAAGAGCTGAGGAACAATAGAAGGGAAATACTGAGTATTTTACATGCATATAAGAACATGTCTAATCTGTTTTTCTGACTGAACCTCTTTTCACGAGAGAGAGACAGGACTCCTGTTGAAATAGCTGTGTTACTACAAACACATCTGATTTTTTTTTACATGTGCTTTGTTGCAGGTAGGCAAGATGGAGGTAGAAGGAAGAGAAAAAAAACCTATCAATGAAAGCCAACAATTAATTTGAAAGTTTGCAGCATTGAAGGACCAAAATTAAGGATCACATTTCCCAGGTAATTTTTGTTCATTATACATTTCACTGCCTTTACAAGCTAGAAGTTCTTCCCCTTAAAATAGAGGCTGCTGTGATCAGTAACATGGTGGGTCCATAATTCACCTCTCAATCAGTTAGACACAGTGCCTTCAAGAAAGGGACTCCTTCATTTAAGTAGTCGTCTATGGTCTCTGTGAAATGTGTTTACTCATAAATATGTAATCCACTGGCGTATTGTGCTATGTATCTTTCTCAAGCACCTGGTCCACCGAGATAACCACTTATTTCTGTTGCCATCTGTGATAATTATAACAGTATAGCTCTAGTGGAAAAGATTTATGCTGTAAAGCTGAAAGTCCACTGTTCAGATGCAGACTGTGATGACTGAGGAGAAGAGTAAATACACTTCCACGAAAAACCAGGAAGTATGTATTTAAATCTAAGACAGTGCATGTGAAAATGCAGCTGTTAAAAATATGTAATCAAGATTAAAAAAATATAAAATCACAAATATCAGAAACAGGGTTCTACTTATTAAACTAATTCTGTCCCATCTTATTATGATGACGTTTTACTTCACAAAAACTAATAGAATTTCTTTCTAAAACATCAGATTTTAATGTAGATTACATGCATATCATCAAAATGCAAAAAAAAACCCCAAACCACCCACCACATTTTGCTTCTGAAGAGAGATAGTCCTAAAGATAATCCTTGCATTTGTTTGGAAGCCTGTGAGTTCTTAATTATTCTGTTTAGCAAACAACCAGGTGCTCTTGCAGCCTATCCATTTTACTCTGTGCATGTGTAAGCTTCACTGACAAATAAACAAATGTACCCAGTTAGTTCTTTTCATACATAGCATACTAATAAGCTATGAATCAACAGATCTCAGTTAAATCAAATTGCAAATGATCAGTGGTACCACATTTGTTTTACATTCAACATTCAATACAATTAATGCATTTTCAGTCATTTGTCATACTTGTACAATTTTGCATATGTCATAACAACTGTTTTGTTGGGTTTGTTCTCTTTTTAACAAGTGCACTTCATTATTTTTAGCTAGATAAACGGCTACCCCTGCAGCTTGCTACATGACTATAACTAGGTAAGCTAACAAGTGACTACTTACCACATGGAGGGGAAATAGTTTGGAGGAGTTTGATCATTATGCATAAATACAGGTATTTTTCTTTTTTGGGGTTTTACTGAAACATTTCAAAATTTAAGAATAGAAAATCCACTAAGAAATTGACAATAATAGTTAAGTCAAACACCATTGTCTGTGAGGTGTTAGACAGGATAGACCCAAGCTGCTGTAATGAATTGTTTTATGCATTTCAGATTAAACTTATGCTTTTTTTTAAAAAAAAAAAAAATCTCCTTTCCCTGAGATACTCTAAGAAATTTTGACAATTCTGAGGATTTGGAGCCAAAGGAGCAGACAAAAAGAAAAGCCCAAGTTTCTTCAAACTCACATTTTGATCACCGGCAGACATGTATGAATGAAAAAAAAAGTTTTTCAATAAATGTTTGTAAATTTTCTAAACCATTAAAACTGAAAGTTCTGAAGACTGTTTCTAAAGATTGGCAAAGTCTGTTTCCTGAGGAACTGGCACAGAGTTTGAGAAATAACCCAGCTTAGCCTTCATTCCTCACTCTCAAGTTTTTGCAGCATGAAATGTATAATCAAAATAAAAAATAAACAGACCTGTCTGGACTGTTTCTTACTATATGTCATTCTTATTTGTAAAGGTACAGGGATCAAGAAAAAAAAAAAGAGAGAAGATGTAATACTGAAGTTGGAACCCTAAAAATGAAAAAGAACAAAAAGTACCCTCAAAAATACTCTCCAAAGTAACTGCATCCTAAAAGTCTCCACAGTGGATATTAATCCAGAAGGAAAGAGTGAATGGGGTTTTTGCATGAAAAAAACCTAGTGCAGAGCCAGTTTCTGGCAGAGACTTTCCTTGTTTGTGAGAAAACAACATAAAATTTGTAAGGTCAGAAAAAATTAGCCACATAATTTCCAGTAGGACTGTATGTGGGATGTTCCTGTACGGCAATTAATTTGCACCTCTGTCTGTGGAGAAGCAGGTTGTTGTGCCTTCAGAGGCCTCATGGAGCACAGGTCCACTCTGTCTCCAGATAAGGGAGGGCTGTGTGCTGAGTACACAGGATCCGCAGATGCATAGGGGCTCTCCGATCCTGGGCATATCTCCCCCAGTCCTGGGGGCTGGGCTCCCTAGGCACAGGACCAATTTAGAATTCTTTTATTTTTTTTCTGACATCTAATAACATGAACAATTTGTACTAGATATCCTTGGCTCATTTATGTAGAAGTATAACTTAGTTAGAAAGGATTGATAAGACCATCACATATTCATAGAGGAAGTAAAGATAATTGGCCATAATGGCTGTAACATTTGGTTTATACTTGGCAAAGCACAGGCAGTGCTGTCATCAGACAACCGGCCGCAGATGGACAGCTTATTTATGAAAGAAAACACAGTGGTGGGTGGACAAAACAACACTTGTTGGATAAGGCACTCTCTCTTCAGTGGCAGGAAGGCTTTGGTTCAAATCCCTCCTCTACATTACAAAGTGGTTAGATTTTTAACTGTCTCCTGTGGTGTAAATAATTTGTCCTAACCATTGGTTTGGGGGACTTGAAGGGGAAGGAACGCTACCTTCTTTTAGCTCTTGATTGACAAGTAAGTCCTCCTTTAAAGAACAGGCTTTGTTTCTACATTTTCTATGACTTAAAAATCACCCCAAAATGGAGCTGATTTAATTTTAAAGCAAGTTAAGTATGTCTTGTTTCAAACCAAGTACTTTACTTCAATGAAAACTATGGAAAAAGTTTGATTCTCAATCGATGGAAACCTAGTAATTTTTCTATTGTTCAGTTTCCTGGTCTTGCCACTGAATTGAGAACACATACACTTGCTTTACTCTCCCTAATCTTGTGAGAAGCCTTATTCTAGAATCTAGCCTTGATCAACACTACATAATAGTTCCTCATGACCATAGCATGCCAGCCGCATATTCTCCTGTTCTTTTCCTTTCAGCACAAACATAGCAAAGCACAGTAATTTTCTAACCTAAAATGTATGTGTATCTAAGAAAAACTTGAGCAAAGGATTCATGTCACTGACTCTAGGAATCACTGACTGAAGCAATAATCAGAAAAAGGAAATAGGAAAAAGCAGCAGCCATTATTAATATCATGCTTTATAGGTTTAAAAACATAAAAACCTTTTAAGAACCTTGTATTTTCCCTTTTTTATCTTCTTGGATGAAAAGCACCCCCTGTTACTAAGCCTGCCTGCTTTTGAAGCACATAGATTCATAGCACATAGATAGAATTGTCTAGGTTGGAAAAGACCTTTAAGATCATCAAGTCCAACCGTCAACCTAGCGCTGCCATCCCACCACTAAACCATAGAATCATAGAATCACTTTGCTTGGAAAAGACCTTTAAGACCATCAAGTCCAACCGTTAACCTAATCCTGCCATCCCACCACTAAACCATGTCCCTAAGCACCTCATCTATACTTCTTCTAAATACCTCCAGGGATGGGGACTCGATCACCTCCCTGGGCAGCCCATTCCAGAGCCTGACAACCCTTTCTGTAAAGAAGTTTTTCCTAATGTCTAGCCTAAACCTGCCCTGGTGCAACTTTAGACCATTTCCCCTTGTCCTATCATCTGTTACCAGGGAGAAGAGGCCGACCCCCACCTCACTATAGCCTCCTTTCAGGCAGCTGTAGAGGGCGATAAGGTCTCCCCTCAACCTCCTCTTCTGCAGACTAAACAACCCCAGTTCCCTCAGCCACTCCTCATAAGACTTGTGCTCCAGACCCCTCACCAGCTTTGTGGCTTTCTTCTGGACATGTTCCAGCAATGCAACGTCTTTCTTGTAGTGAGAGGCCCAAAACTGAACACAGTATTCAAGGTGCGGAGTCACCAGCACCAAGTAGGTTTGCTGGCGGAACTTGTGACCCCGCAGGGGACCCAACGCTGCAGCAGTCTGCTCCTGAGTGACTTCACCCCGTGGAAATGATGGACCCATACTGGAGCAGTTCATGACGAACTGTATCCCGTGGGAAGGCCCTGAGAGGGACCCCACGCATGAGCAGGAGAAGAGTCCTCTCCCGAGGAAGAAGAAGCGGCAGAAACAACATGTGGTGAACTGACCCCAACCCCCATTCCCATCCCCCTGCACCGCTAGGGGGGAGTGGGTAGAGAAATCTGGGAGTGAGGTTGAGCCCAGGAAGAAGGGAGGGGTGGGGGGAAGGTGTTTTAAGATTTAGCAGTTTTTTTCCTCTCCTTCTCTGATTGATAATAAATTAAATTAATTTTTTCAAGTTGAGTCTGTTTTGCCCATGATGGTAACTGACAAATTATCTCTCCCTGTCCTTATCTCCACTCACAAGCCTTTTGATCTATTTTTCTCTCCCCTGTCTAGTTAAAGAAGGGAGTGATAGAGTGGCTTGGTGGCACGTGGCATCCATCCAAGGTCAAACCACCACAATAATGAAGAGCTTTTTCCTTTGCACTTGCTTTGCTAGTATTTTTCAGATGACATAACAAAGAAAAATGTCTTGGCCAAGAAAGCATTCACTTCTTACATGTTAATCTAAATCTCACAGAGGGATCGGAGGTTATTCATGGTAGATACTAATTTTGAGGTGAAATTCTATCAGTGGCATGGATTCTAATAGAAGGACAGCTGTACTGTGTAGAAGTTTTTCATAATGCTTCCAGGTTTATCTTTTGCAAAAGTATAGCTGGTTCCATAATTTCATCTGAATTTCATGAAATACATATATATGCTCATACATTGCATACAGCTGGTTGGTTCATGAGATAAAACTTCTAAGATGTACAATTTTTCCTGTTTGGCCTCTTTTTAGAGTGGCAATTATACACAGATTAAGTCAAAAGGAGCACTGACAATGCCAGTCAGAAGCAGCATTAATGCCAGCAGCATCCTTACACATTTTCTACAACATTTTCTCTTGCAGGATTAACAGTAGCTGGTTTTCTTTAATTACAGAATGACTCTAACCTGAAAGTCCCCATGTTTACATCTCTAACCCTTAACTCCCGTAGCATTTGGGGGTATTTTTATATCACAACAGGTATTTTTTGGTAAGGCAAAGTTACTTTTCTTTCTATAGCCATATCTGGATCCAGAATCATAATATTCATGCACTAGTTTTTGAGTTATTAATTTTGTTATTATAGACTTGTTGTGAGAGGGAGACAAAAATGAAACAAACAAAAAAAAACCCCACAAAACAAACAGCACAAGCACAGCCCTGGTTGATGTGAAAAGTTGTGACAATTGAGGTAACCATATCTAGGCAAGATCCATAAAAGAACACAGAAACCTAAGTATCATCAAACTGTCTTTGTAGACTCTTCTGTTAAAGAAACAGAAATTTTCAAACACCTGTTACCAATAGGAAATACCACTTCCTGTCATAAAGTTCCCAGGAAACTGTCTGCTCTCTGTTTCAAGGCATGACCAGAACTGCCTGGGCCGATTGCTGCACACAAACTGGGCATTCCTCTTATACTAAACAGCCAGAGGTTTTTTTCCAGAGAAAAACTGATAATCACACATGTACACTTTCCCATGGAGTGGGAGGTGGCATTGACAATTGTAATGCTTCATAATTGCATTACCATGGATTCACATATAAACCATGAAGTGTGATGTTTCCCAAGTATTCTTTGACCTAATGAATATTTATTCGTATCCTAGAAAACAGAATAATTTTAGCTTATAGCACTGATCCACCAAAAATTTTGCACTCTGACAGCACATTCAACTTGGAGGCAAAAGAAGTCTAAAATCTCTCAGAAAGAAAATCTAACCCAGCTCTGCCCACTTGGGTGACTACACTTACAGATGTATTACTGCATCAAAGGAGACAGGAGCATTGCCTTTCATTTCTATATGATTCTAATAGGAATTCTAATACTTACTTGTCTAACTGCCAGAGCAGATAACCCATGCAGAGTTGCAGGCCAAAAGGCTAAACACTTATGTCATGAGAAGAGGAGGTTCTCTAAGCTTACTCCCCTTCTCTTCATTACTTATACACTACAGATATGGACAGGACACATTTTCTTAGAAGCAGTTTGTATATATTTCTTTTATAAAAGACAACCTTCTACAAGGAATGGGCCAGATAAAACCCTTTACAAGCAGAAGGAACTGGTCCTCCCCATGTGACACAGTCTTGAGAGATAGGACTGGATGAAGTGGATACAGAAGAGATTGACATAGCGAGGCACTGCAGGAGCAGGGAATAGGCAGCATGGTCTCAAAGGAGACTGAAGCTACATAGGAACTAAAAGGAACAGCATAATGCTTATTGTAATCTTGAAAGCTATTGAGCATACTGAAACCTTCCTGTAAGGGTTTCAGGAGAAAAGATAGATTTTCTCACATGAACTGTTTATATTTCTATTCTCTCTGACCCACTGAGTGAATTTTCTGGTCTTAAAAATTTGGGTTGTCTTGTTTACCTTCTGCTAACTGGATTTTCTCTAAAGCTCCTTTTTTTTAAATTTGCTTGGAGGAATATATAAGCCTAGACAAATCCAACCTCATGCTCTGGCTGACATAGGCTCATAACAAACATATCTATGACAGCTCCTTATCTAGAATACTGTGATTTTCACTTCTGTTCTTATTTTCATGTATTTTTTAAAAGATCTTGGTGCCTCATTTGAGACTGTGGATTTCTCTAGGCAAGAAAGAGAAAATAGGGGATAAATACACTGCCAGTACACAGGAGAATCACCTTAGAACTACTGTGGCTTGACTTAAATGAGGCTTAACTCACAGAGAGAGCAGCAATGGCAAGGAAGCCATATTTTATGATAGAAAAATAGGAAAAAATGCCACAAATGGAGCAGGCACTGATGTTCCCCAAGTGCTTTGATTAATGCACATGATTTGCCAGGTTTTTTTCTATTATGTAGCTTCTCATACCACAAAAAATCCTGTTGGCTTTGGGGGCATTTTGTGCATCAAACGTTACTCAACATGAGCCTGTAGAATGAATGCTCAAGTTCCAGAATACCATTAATATTTAACAAAATGGATGCTGGATTCTGTCTGATTGTTATTCAGATGTATAATGGGCCAAAATCCTTCCATTCTTGCTATACCTATATAAAATCCACTGAAAGCTGCAGCACCTGGCCTATGCAAACAGTCAACTCATTTCAGAAAAGGAGGAGGCAACAGTAACATTGATTTTTTTACTAGTAAATTTAAGCTTTGTGTTGCCACAGTTACAGTACCATCAGTCCTGAGCTACCTGCTACTACTACACTGTTCACACAGAGGTTTTATCTTGCACCTTCTTTAACCATGCAAAACTGCAATGTAGTTACACAGAGATATTCTGGCATCCTCTTTGTTGGCTAGGTTAGAATTTTAGGTCAAAGTCACAAATCTGTAACATTTAGCAGAACATTTAGCAGATCATTGTCAAGCTGAAGTTCCTACTGCTGTATTTTAACTGAGGGGAAAAATAAAAAAGCTCCCCAAATCCCACCTAGTTCATTTTAAGATACAGCTCAATGACTCATAAAAGGGTTAGTATAATATTGTTGCCTCTGATAACACAATACTGAATTTGATGACCCTGGAGTCCTGGATGACCCTTACAGTCCTATGATCTGATAGAATGAAAAGAGCTGATAAGGAATCAAAAATGTATACATCAGGGAGATCTGGCTTCTAAATGTTATATGGTTCTCAGACAAAGAATTACAGTGTATACTTAATGGAAATGACTGAAAATCCTCTTTGGGATTTTCCATAAATGCCAGAAGAGAGAAAGGGAGATTTGTTTATATAAGTCTTAATGTTGTTTCAGGCTCAAAATTCAGAGGAAAAAAGACAGAAAGGGAAGTGTGAGTGGGGAGAGAAAAAAAGAAAGAAAATAAAAAAGAATTTCCAACACGAACTCCTTTGATTGCACAAGTTCAATGACTTTTAAAAAAAATATTTTTGATTATTTTTTACTAAGTCTTCACTGCAGAAAAAAATGCAAGAGAAATACACAAATCTCAGTTCTGTGACAGAGTCCTTGTTCAACTGGAAGTAAAAAATCTTTACTCTAAAGTAAAATAATATTCCTCTTGGAGACATAGCTGAAATTTTACCCTTCTCAGATTCACACAATAGACACATCAGTTACACTGCTCCAAAATGATAACATCATCAAATCTTTTAGAGCTATTTATATGCCTGATGCTGTGTTGTCTTGCACCTGTTTTTGTTAATCTACACATTGCCAACTGGCTAAAAAACTAACAAATGAGAATAACACTCATGCAGAGGTTACTTATTGCATTTAGCTTGGACACATGAAAATGACCATACAGGACTTATTGCAAATATTTCAAAACTTCTTAACTTATTGATATCTTAGGTACTCACCCTCAGGCCCTCGTCTCAGGCTTTTATACTTCATGCAAACTGTGACCAAATAAATATAGCATTTTGAAGCCAGTCCATATTCAGTGGCCCATGCAATTAATTACTGGAATTGAGAAAGTTGACTTACAGAGGAAGGAAATTTTCACTTGGACACATAATCAATCATTCTCAAGTTCAAATATTGGATCAGCAATTGCAATTGTAATAATTACAAGGTGAACATAGCATATATACATCCTGAGTTTATCATCTCGGGCTTCCAGAAAGCTTAGCAGAAGTTATCAATTAAAACAGAGAATGTTTATCCCTTTCCCTACTCTCAACACATAATACATAGGAACACAAATTTTATGCTGCTAACTGCATAAAGGTGTAGTTAAGGGGAACTGAACACATAAAACCACTGTCAGATAGCATTAGAAGTACAGTCTTTATTAAGTGTTATAAATAGATCTTTCTGATACAGTCATCTACGTGCACTACTCTCTGTCTCTTCAGCCACAGTTTCAGTATCTTCCACTATGTCAAAACAGCCTTCAGTGTAGGACTTTTAAAAGTAGCTCAGAACAGTCTTTCATTATATATAGGCAATATAAGCTTCTAGCCTCTACTACATGGATTTTTTTGTTATGGTGAGCTTTGCAAAGATCTTTTAAAATTCATTCATTTTTTCCTAGAGAGCAGAGGGGGTTACTGTTAAGGGAAACAATCATTGCTATCACCGAAACTTGTATTTGCTTGTGAAACTGTATACTAAAGAATTGAATGTGTATGAACAGCTGATTTTTCATGCTGTCTAAGGCTATATGATATTTTTATGTTCATATAGAAATTTAGAGAATGTTCAAAACCACCATCCAGACTGCAGTCAACAGGAGATATCAGAACAGCATTGAAAGTAGATAGTTCAAGACTTATTCTCACAATTAGAAGGTATCAAGAAGTACAGATTGGAGTTAGGGACTGCATTTTCTTTCTTGGAGTTCCTTACAATACAGAATCAATTTAGTAGAAATGGGACTGACATAATGAATTTCTGCATGTGTGGTGCTTACTGGACTGACTATGCTTTCAGTTATTTTGATTTTTTTTATGAGAAACTTGGAATTTCAACAGATTAAATGTTACAGAAGATTATTTTCATGAAAAAGACTTTTTTTAGATAGGCAGGTTTTGAGGTAATGTATTCTGTTTAAGCAGAAAATCTAAGGTTTTCAGTTTAAAAATAATTTATTTTTCTATCGATTTTTCTAGATTTTGTTTGCACTAATACTTTAGTACAATGACTTTGTAACCAGCTTCAGTTGATTATTTGAAACTCTTTTCCCACAAAAGTGAGTGCATAACACTTTATGAATGACATCACAAACTTAATACCCTTTGCATTTTTTGCTTTAAAGATGTAAGTGCTCAATGAAGATTATTTTCCTCATTTTATAAATGAGGTTTAAGGTTATATTCGTTATAAATTTGGTATTTTATTCGGCAAATTTAAATTACTGGAGACAGAAGCAGCAGATTTTATTTTTTTTTTCACAACTGACTATTGCTCACATCTTATGAAGACAGAATGGAAAACACGAAGTACTACAAAAGTTTTCCATGTTGGTCTTCTAACAGTGGACATCCTCCTTATGTTAGTATCAATGACTACACAAAAAGCAGGGCAAACGAGATTTAAAATCTTTGTCTGGACAGGTAAATTACCCATGAAAAATCCCATCAAAACAGTCTGTAATAGTGGTCTTAACGAAGACTAAGCACCTTAGAGAGGACTAAGCACTAACAATAGAAAAAGAATGGTTAAGCATATGCAGAAGGATTAAGGTGCAAACAGTGACAATAAAGACAGAAAGACTCATTGAGTGAGTGGAAGGAAATGGAGAAGACTAGCAACAACAGGAGAGATCGACAGAGAAGATGTAAATAGGCTGGATATGAAAAAAAACCAGCACCTCTTTGTGGTCACAAGTAAAAAGTATCAGACAAACAGTGAGCCATTAGATTGAGAGGAGAAGACTGAAAGAGGCCTAAAGTATAAAAATAGCTAGGGAGAAAACTGTCAAAGTTTTGAATCCTGTTTCAAGATAAGCCTTTTCCTGAACTCAGTCATGTTGGAAAGAAACTGTGATTTCATGTAATTAACTTAAAAACAAAAATTATTCATTACCCAACTAAATGACCTTAACAAAATGAAAGAATTTTCAACCAAATAACGTAATGCTTTCAGATAGTAAAAATACTCATCTGCCATTAAGATATTTATGTTTCTCAGCAAGAAGTTCTAGACAGAGATCCAAGACTGTATTTCAGATCTCTGTTCACAGTAGTCCTACATTAGGGTGAGATTGTTTAAAAACTGGCTGAATGGCCAGGCCTAGAGGGTGGCAATCAGTGGTACAAAATCTAGCTGGAGGCCAGTAACTAGTGATGTAGTCCAGAGGTCTATACTAGATCCAGTCCTGTTTAACATTGTTGTTAATGATCTGGATGATGGGGCAGAGTGTACCCTCAGCCAGTTTGCTCATGACACAAAACTGGTATGCCAGAGGGTCATGCTGCCATCCAGAGGGACCTCAACAGGCTGGAGAAATGAGCCACCAGGAACTGGGTGAAGTTCAACAAGGACAAGTGCAAAGTCTTGCACATAGGGAGGAACAGCCCCATGCACCAATATATGCTGGGGGGCCCCCAGCTGCAAAGCAGCTTGGCAGAAAAAGGGCTCATTCAATATGAAATAAGATTAATTTCAATAGAGCATAGTGACGTGTTGTGTAAGAAGGATGAAGAAAAAAACAATTTAAGTTAAACATCAGGATCTAGTACTGTCATTTCAATTCCTTACATTGACCAACATTTAAATGGTGTTTTAAAAAGGAACAGCATAGAAAAAAAAAAAAAAGTACATCTATGTTCCGTGTAACACAGCATGTATATAAAAACCCAACCACATATGGATTTATATCAGCAAGTTTAAATAGTGATAAAAACAGTTAGTGGCTGTTTGATTGTTATAAATAGAAGGTTATAATAATCCAGATTTGTTACAGTGAATTTGGGTAGTCTCTTTTTATGCAAAGGCCTTGCATGATACAATGAATAAGGTTTACCTGTTAGTTATGAATAAGAAAATATAAGCTGTGTCAAAGAAATTATATTACAACAAAAACCTTTTTCTTACCATTTGTTTGTTGGGTTTTTTTAAGAGTCCACAACCAAATGACTCCGTTTATAGAGCAGCACCTTCAATAAGAGTTAGATAGTGAAATACTGTTGAAACCCAAACACCTATTTTCCATTGTTTTAATTTCTATCCTTTTTAAAATAAGGTGACAACATGCATAGGCTTTCAGCAAATCTTGAATTGGTCACTTTCTAATATTTTAAAAATGTATTAAAATCCTGACTTAATGCATGTAAATAATTGCAAATCTATTATTTCTTTATATAAATATAACAGGAAATTGCTGAGGGCGCTTTTGGAGCAATGTGTAATTCTGGTCTCTGTGCCGTAGAACAATGACATCATTATGGTAGAGACAAAAGCAGTGAAAGTTGAAAGGTTTGGAAAACATGAGCAATGAAAAGAGGTTAAGAGCACTGAACTTGTACAGTCTACAGAGAAGACCAGCAAGAGGTGATAAGACAAATATCCATAAGTACCTTCCAGGAATTACCAAAAAGAAAAAAAAGAGCAATTTATTTTAATTTGTCATTGTAGGTAGAAGAAGAACTAATGGCCTGAAATTAAGAAAATGGAGGCCAAAAAGTAAAAAAGCACTGTATAACAGTGAGGTCAATTAGATAATGGAATAACCTGCCAAAAGAGCTATCATCACTGAAAACATTCAAGGCATACCACAGAGAGAAATAGTGGGGGAACCTATAAAAAAAAATTGTAAGTGCAATCCTACTGCTATATGAAGATGGGTCAGATGACCCAACAGGTCATTCCTAACCCTAATGTCTATGATTTAAAGATAATACAAAGATGACGAATTACCCGCAGTATAAATAGCAATGCACACAAGTAGGATTTATTTGCCCTTCATAAGAAATACTTTTAAATGTAAGTTGCAGGTTTTTAAAAGAAAATGGTTACCATAAATTTGGAGTAATTTTCCCCAGAGTGATACCCTCAGGGTTTGTGATAGTCTGTAGAATTTTTTTGTTTTTTAAAAATCTAAATAAATGTCTCAAAAATACATTTATAGTGATTACATAGTGACATACACAGATTAATAAGTTGTTTAGGCTGAAGTTGTTTAAAAATGCCGTAACATCAAGTATTATTGCAAGTTTTAAGAGGTTTAATGTCGTGCAAAATGATCTATTAGTTCCATGTTCAAGCCTTTATTACTTTTAATCTGAACTCAAGCAATTTTTCAGTTTGATGTAAAATACCATTAAGTACTTAAAAATATTCATTTAATAAAGTTTACATATTAATATTCAGAGAACAATGTATCCTTAAAGCATGAGGAATTTGCCATTAATTTTAGTATCTTTATTTCTTTTCTTTTTTTCTCCTTTTTGAACCTTTCTCAAACTATCAAACCAAGAAACCTTTCTCTATTTTCAGAAAGCACATTGAAAGACAGCTTGACAGGGTTAAAGGCAGCTTATTTTAAAAGTAATGTAAGTAAGTGTAGATTCTATTAATGTGAGATCTATGCTCTTTCAATGCATAATTTCCATGCAAATCACAACGAATGAGTGGCATGCTTCTTCACTATTCCAAAAAGAAATTTAAAACTATGCCTCAATTTCAGCTACTTGGAATAAAATGGTTAAAAACCCCACCACCATCACCAACAAAAAACTCCATCATTTAATTAAATCCACACAAAATGCAGGACAGGACATGCAAAAAGGCCCCTGTGACACATCAGATCATAATTCCATATTATGTTTTCCTTGTCTGCTGATTATTAAATATGATGACAGTAGCATACACTCACCATGAAGAAGTCCTGAGTTCAGCTTATAACATCAAAGAGAAAAGAAGAAAAAAAAAACACCAACAACAAAAAACCCCTTGAAATTTATAAAAGATCTAAGTTCTAATTTTCAGCTTTTTGAGAGATCAGTTTTCATTATTTTTGTGCAACCCTGAGAGTTCAAAGTGTTTTGGAAGAAATATGGAAGTTAAGAAATTTCTGTACATCAGGTGAATACAAAGCTATGATCGTTTTTCAGTGGATCTAATCTTTCTGCCTTTGTTTCAATCCTTTCCCTCATCACTGTCTCTATATTTGCCACCAATGTTGAGCCACGGGGTGGTGTAAGGGACTAGAAACTTGTCTCAAAATTGGTGGCAGGCAAGCTTAACTACCAGAGCTTAATCACCACGGCAACTGAGTGGGGGAGTTTCAGCCCATTGAGTATCCCCTCCCCCCCCCCGCAGGAATGTGTGTCCTGTTATCTTGGAGTACACTGTTATCTTGAAGTATCCTCGCGCATGTGCCCGGGCCCAGAGTCAACCGGCAATGGGGAGAGGGCTCGGACCCCCTAGAACCTTCGAGCATACTCTAGTGACGGTACTGGGCATGCGCCCCACTGCCGAGTGGGAGGCGTGGGTATGCAAAACAGTCATTGACTATGCAAAAAGACAACCCTATGAAAGGGGGAACCAGCGGAGACCAGAGGGGAGAGGATCCAGGAACATCTACCGTCCACCAGATTCGAAGATACATCAGGTGTGGACCGCTCGGGCCGTCCCAGCCGCACGGACTGCTTTGATCACTCAGGCCGCAGGGACAGCACATAGACCCGTGGTGGTAGCTATAGCAACACTCCCGTGCCATTCGTTTCTCCCCTTCTCTTTCCCTTTCTCACTTTTCCTCTCTTTCTCTGCTTTCCTCTCGCTCATTTGTTGTTGGCCAAATAAAGTGACTTGGCACTTGACTCCGTTTTGAGTCTTAATTCTGTTCCCGAGAATGTAAGAGGAACCTACTCACGATAAAACATTGGAGTTAATCAGAAGTTAAGCCCAGCCACCCCCAACCTCCCAGAATTATCTGAGGTCGGTTAGAAAGCAAAGGGGTTTCACCTCTGCCAAATTGTTCAACCCAATAGTAGATCGTGACAGATATCTCTAGCTGCCTCCAACTAGTTAGTGGAAGGATGCCTGGAGTGCTGGTCAACAAATGCTGATGCTGAACCTACAAAAAGACTCATGGATAAGAACAAATAGGCTGTTTTTTTCTACTTGTAGGTAGAGATTGATACAGCCAGAGAAAGTGAAACTATACTGAGGTAAGGAAATATATTCCAAGATGTCTGGCTGTGCTAAATTATTTTCCTTTATAATGTGTTGTTTTGGTTCCCTTCCCCCAGTAATTACATTCAATTTCATATTATAGACTATTCCAGAATCATCTTAATCAGGTCCTCAAAGTGGAAGGCCGAACAAATACTGGACTGATATGTTTGGGAAATAGGGAGGTTGAAGCCCAGAGAATCAATCAATCTGTTGGAGAGTCCTTTAGCTAGAGAAGTGTCGTTTGCCAGGTCTTGTATTCTAGGGGTATATGCCAAAAACTTTTTTAAAAGTTTATATGGCATTCATCTGCTAAACATGCTACTTATAGGAATAAAAATATATTAAAACACAATTAAAAATTAAAATGGAGGACTTCCTTCATGAAAAGACATTGAAGCAAGCTAACATAAAATAGCAATGCTAAAGTATAATCCCTGCTACGCTTGTGTATTTGTCTTTTGTCTATACAGCCCCTAGTATGAGTAGCTTTATGAAACAGAAGACAGGAGGAAGGAAATGCCAATTACTGTAAGTCGCTTGCCAATTATAAGCCTCCAGGAACTATATGACGCTATTGAAGCTCTCTGCAGTTTCTACACAAGCTAACAGAGACTGTTTTCCTACCCAACAGCTTTCTTACCTGCCTAATCATAGTTTCTGAATTACAGAAAGGTAAAGAGGTCAAAATCTGTCTTTGCTCACACAAAGTTAATTTCAGTTAACTCTATTAAATGAACAGAGATGTTTCATTTCCAGTGGGGTAAATGAGAGGAGAATTTGTCCTCTTGTATTTCATTTTCCCCTGTAGAAATCACTTGAAATATTAAATTAACCAGAAAGCATGATTTGTGGAGATTTCTTTGGCACAATTGTGATGAGCATTATTTGAAATAGAAGAGGAAGCATTTGATTGTGGCACGTCTAGGCACTAGTATTTAATAATTTAATTTTTTTTGATCTCATGGTCTTAACAGCCTTTGCGAATCCAATTGTTGTCAAAGGGATTAAGCATTTTAGACCCCTGCCTCCAATAGCAGTGCATTAGGAGACTAGAATATTTGTAAATTCTATTTACACTGGATATTGACTGCTCATGGTACAACCTTAAATCAACAGTTTTCAGAATTTAAATTTATTTCCAGTAAATATAAATAATTTTGAAAAATTTTTATTCATTAAGAAAATAACTCACAGAAATATAAATGCTACTTGTAGGCAAAACCGTAAAACCCTGAAGCTCAGGAGCCAGTTCTTTATTTGCATTCCCTCTACTTCCCCGAAAAAATCAAGAATGAAATATAAGTTGAACCTCAAAATCCCAAAGAAAGAATATTAAAGAGGAATCAGAACTCCTTCAGTACTGCAATTACATGGACAAATTCGATGCATTATTTCAGAAGTAGTAGCAATAAACTGCAATGAGATTTTTTTTCTTCTAACAATGTTTTATATTCTTAAAATACAAACAATTAGATGTTTCAAAATAATTCGTTGCATTTAAGAAATGGTTACAGGGCATGCACTCACAGGTTGTCAGTGATTATTTCTTTGTATACGTACTCTTATCACATATAGGCACAACGATAGTCTTCACTTATCAAGTTCATTATAAATATGGATCATTTCATCCTGAAATGAGGTTTAATTGTGATTTAAAAAAAACCCAAACCAAACCCTCTTCTGTTAATGAAAATCATAGTCAGTAAAGATTGTGAAGTGCAGATTAGATATGAACCAGTGTAGCAGTGGCATTGTTCACAGGTAAAATCAGCCAAGATTGTACTTATAAAATCAAGCATCTGTCCCATGTATTATTACAATTTTCTTAAAGCACAGGCTTTCTTACTGTGATCAGGAAATAAAGAACTGCCTTTATTTTATTTTTTTTTCTCAACTGAGAATAGAAAATGGTTGCTACTAGGGTATTTTTGCCCCTACATTTTCTTAAAGCAATCGAAGAACTATACTTTAACCTAAAATAGAAACAAATTGAAACCTTAGAAACAAACATCCCCAAATTCCCAGCACTCATAGTGCACAGATATTAATCTGATACAATCCAGAGTTAAATAAAGGTACATCAGTAGTAAGGGAATTAAGATTAGCCCCGTAAGAAATCTTGTGTAAATTCAGATCTTTCGTAACATTTCCTTTTAACTCAATGGAACACAGATTCAGTCTCTTCATTGTTTTTCCCATCTTGCAATTTTGGAGTCAACCTCCTACATTTTTAAGATTATCTCACTTTTTTGAAACTTCTTTCTAGCAATATTTATGCCACTGCTTCTATAAATGCAAGGCTATCATGCCTTGACTTAATATTCAGTACATTTGACAATCAAAATGAAAAATGACTGAATGTAGTTAAAATAAAAATCATTACTGAATCCTTCATGTTCATATCTCAGCATTTATACCTTTGGCATGAAATTGCGCCTTGGATGTGAAGTACGGTTAGGGCACTTTGCTTAACTAATAACTATTTAGTTGAAGTCTAAGTGGAAGAATTATATTGCATCTAATAAGCCAGGAACTAATGACTTGCAGCACTTATATTAAAATACCACGCATGTCTTTGCCACTGTGGCTTTCCTTATTCTTTTAGAAACAGTTTCTTCTCTAAAGCATATTGAATAGTATCACATAACTAACCTGAATAAATGCATATGATGGACTTTTATGAAGGCTTTTTTATTATTATGAGGTCTCTTTTATTGCTTTCCTCCCCCCTCGTCTTTTAACCACAGTCTATTTGCCAGCTTCAGGTAAAGAATTTTATGCAACACTTAGACAGTGCTGCATTACTATGAATTCTGATTAACCAAAGGGGTCAACTTTCATTAGAAACTGCATAAAACTCAGTCCATTAAATTGTCCATTTCAAGCTTGCAGTAATGGCTTATGGTTTTGATTATATTAATTAGTGCACCTACTGCTGCCAACTAAATGCTTATTTTAAAGAACACAGAGGCTTTTTCTTCTGGCTTAGAACTAGTTTATAGAGAAGAAACAGTAGAGAAGATGGTAGATTTAAAATTTAATACATTAACTAAAATATAATAGATTAAAAAAAGAAATTTAAAATTCCTTGCATTACTTTTTATATCTTCATTTTTAAGTTGGCGAAAACTTATTTTACTGCCTTTGGTCACAGAAATCAATTTAAACAGTTCATAACACAAAGTTCAAAAAACTATGCTCACATCCAGCTTGATATCCTACACAAAAATGATAAATCCTGTATTCTGGAGAATATCTAAAAGATTCTCTGTATCCCCTGTACTCAGCCAGTCAAGGCTCAAATCAGATCAAAAGAAAGGTAGGAGTACCAAATTTTCATGATCCTAGAAGTCATATACAAGACATATTCAACTGCTACAAGTAAGTCACTCCGGGGCACCAGAATTGCAAGAGTATTGCACTTACAGGCCTGTATTCACTGATGAGGGAGTAACTAGTTTCCACTTAGCACTGTGAAGGATGTCACACATGCTCCTGCATCATATAACATGGTCACAGATAGTTCTCTGCATGGGGCCATTCATGGATCAGATGAGGGGCTGAACCAGCTCTTGTGGGAGAAGGGATGCTAATTCATTCCTTACCCAGCCAGCAAGCTATTTCAGTCATTAATCTGAACATTCACAGTGAACTGCATCTCAGAAACCTTACACTAGAAGCTGCCCTTCCCCAAAGGAACAAAACCAGGTTATTTTTTTGGTGAGAACAGCATTGATCTCACCAGTCATGTATGCTAGACTTCTGTCAGTCAGAGGCAGGAAGTTGGCCTCAGCTCCCTTGTAAGAAGGGGCAAGAATTCAACAGCCAAAAGCTGAATGAGCCAATAGTACTAATACTGGCAGTAATATATCTGACACTAATCAACCTCTATTACTTCTGAGTCTCCCATGTCTCTTTTCTCAGCTAAGCAACATCAGCTTACCATGTCTCTGTTAAGGACCTGCAACTTTTAGCTATCCACAGAGCCCATCCTTCCTTCTGTGATCTTCTCATGCCTAAGACATATACTTAACATAAAAGAACAAGCTAAGGGAAGTTGAAACTGTATCGTTCATGAACATTTGTTCATGAGTCCTCCCTATCCTTTAAAGTTCTTGGTATGACTTCCTGGCCTTGATAAGGAGGTAAAGGTCCACACATGGATGATAAAGACGCATGCCAGTGAAGTAACATGCCTCTCCTATCTTCCCTCCTTGCCCTCAACTCCTTGTCTACCTGTGAACAATAGCTCCCCTTTCTCCATCAGAAATGCCATTCAGTTAGTGTTGCTGCTTAGGTCAGGTGACTAGTTACCAAGAATCCCTGCAAAATCCTTAGGGACACAAACTCTTTCAGGGACTGGTTCAGAGCAGATGTTAGCTTGCGTAATCTGGTCTCTCATAGCAGAAAGCTAACCCTCTCTGAATATGTAGCAACGTGGCCTCCTACACCACCGTTCTTTTTTCCCTGTCTTTCCCATCATTCCTTAGTTTTCACAACCAGTAAGTCATATCTTAGTGTGAGGGGGAGGGTGACACTGCTGATGGTTTTGTAATACCCCTCTTACAGAAAAAAACAAACAAAACAAACACCAGTGAAAAATAACAACCCTAGAAACAGAACTCCTTTCTCTTTAAAAAGAGTAACAATTTATACATTGTTTTGCATTACTGCCTGGTATAACATCAAAGTTCATAACATAAATTTTCCTTTCTTCTGTTCTATTGCTTTCTGAATACATCTTCCCCCAACAAATGGTTGCCAAATGATCAGCACAGGACTGATACAGGCAGCAGTAGTGCAAGCTGTCTATGTAGTATCCCAAAGCATGACTTGGAATGTTTAAAAGATTCAGGGATGAAAAAAGAATGAGAAAAAAGGGAAGTTATCTAGCTGCATAGCTGTGCTACCATAACCTGACCACACTATACTGAGCAGGGTCATAAGTGCTCCACAGTATATGAGGATGTTTAGTCCCCAGAGTTGAAGACGATAAATCTCTGTATTCCCAGCTATTCCTACCCTACTTCTTTGACAGAAATTCATGCCAGTGAGTAGTGTGGGGGTTTTTTAGTTTCCTTCAATATTGGCCTCTGTGTTCAAAGCAGTCATAAAGGTATTGCTTGAGAGACAGCAATTCCTGGTCCAAACATGTGCACCACCTTTCAAAACGTTGTTCTTATCATACCCGTAGTTGCTATAGACTTGATCTGACTACAGGGTTATATTAGAAATAGCTTAGCTTTTTTTTTTTTTTTGTCAAGTTGGAAATAATGATATAAATCTAACATGTTTGGATAGACCTTATTAAAATATATTGATTTTACAAAAAAATAATAAGAGGAGTTTAAATTAGAGCCTATCAGTCTTACTAGTTTTTCTCAAAGTTGGAGTTTTGATACTTTTTTTTAGAATCAATAACTTTGATCTAGGGAAGTAGAGTAAATAGATTTTTGAGAAGTTAAACAGGGTTTGAAAGTTCTAAAAAACATTATGTATACAGAGAAGAAGTATCTGCAATTACATCTCAGGCAAAACAGCCTGGGAGTTCTGGACTGTTGAAAAGGCAACAGCTCTTGGTAGAAAAAAATTAAAACTGGGTGAAAAATTCTCAGCATGATGGTTTTAAAAGTACAGTTTTGTATTAATTTAAAAACATTTCATCAGTTTTGACAAAAAATTCATAAAATTGTGAGAGAAAATTTCATGTCAACAAGATAGAACAAAAAAGAAGAAACAAAAGCCTCTTATTTCAAACTTAAATATTAGAGAGGTTTACTGATTTTAACATATTAATACACCAATGGGACATATTTAATATATATTATAGCATCATAGAATCATTTAGTTTGGAAAAGACCCTTAAGATCAAGTCCAACCATTAATCTAACACTGCCACCCCACTACCAAACCATGTCACTAAGAACCTTGTCTACCCGTCTTTTAAATACCTCCAGGGACGGGAACTCGACCACTTCCCTGGGCAGCCCGTTCCAGCGCCTGACAACCTTTTCATTGAAAAAAAATTTCATACTGTCTAACCTAAACCTGCCCTCGCACAACATGAGGCCATTTCCTCTTGTCCTATTGCTTGTTACTTGGGAGAAGAGACTGACCCCCACCTCACCACAGCCTTCTTTCAGGTAGTTGTAGAGGGTGATAAGGTCTCCCCTCAGCCTCCTTTTGTCCACATTAAAAAAAACCAGTTCCCTCAGCCATTTCTTGTATGACTTGTGCTCCAGACCCCTCACCAGCTTTGTGGCTCTCCTCTGGACATGTTCCAACAATGCAACGTCTTTCTTGTAGTGAGGGGCCCAAAACTGAAAACAGCATTAGAGGTGCGGCCTCACCAGTGCTGAGTACAGGGACACGATCACTTCCCTACTCCTGCTGGCCACACTATTCCTGATACAAGCCAGGATGCCATTGGCCCTCTTGGGCACCCAGGCACACTGCTGGCTCATATTCAACTGTCTGTATATGTATACAGAATATATTACCACTATATTGGGAAAAAGAAAAAGAAACCGAACAGTAACATTAGAACAGAAAGTTCCAAACCTAAATGTTATTTAACTTCATCCAACCAAATAACTACATTATACAAAATATCTAATACAAGGTAATTTATTTCCTTTTTCTTCTTCACCAAAATTATTTACAAAAAAGTTACTTACTTCTATTTCAGATTAAATAAAATCAACTGTTTGATTTTCACAGAGAACAGACATTAAGTTAGCTGGTTTCAAGTTAGATGTTATCTAATATTATAGAAAGCAAGTGTACTTTTCTCTGCACTATGGAAATACAGATAGGTTCTATTTGATTTGTTGCCAGAAGGATTACTACAACATTAAAACTGATGTTCTCTTTTACAAAATTCTGAGTGATACTCTCTCTCTCTCTGTAAAGTGATGCAATTTGATATAATATGAAATTGGAAAGATTTAGACATGTAGAAAGTAAAGCCAGAAGGAATATTTGTTCTTTTTAAAGCTAAGGCTGTTGCTGTTGTTGTTGTTGTGGAACACATTTGCATACTCATTAGTAGAGGTGATATAAGCATTATAGCAATTACATCAAAAACCTTTTTTAATATCATTTCTCAAAGGCGAGTTTATGTTTATATCAAGAATCTGTGGAGGTCTGTTTAATTTCAAACACGTTAATATTCAGTACTAATGGCAACATAATATACCAGTAGCTTTTACTCAGTCAGATGTATACTGTCTTTACAATTTCTGTTTTGTAGAGCATTTTGAAGATTTCATGTGTTGATAGAACATAAAACACAGGATGCATGTCCTATCCAGATGACATCTCAGTTTTTATTCTAGAAGAAAACCTATACTGTGACCTATAAAAATGTCCCTTATATATTGCTCCTGTGGTATGAAAGAAACAAAAGGCTAGCTTTCATGGTAGTGATGATACCAAACACTATAGCAGGTTTATCATGTCACAATAGTAAATCAAGTGGAAATAGAAGTTTGGATTTAAAAGAAAGTTTTTTTCCTTTTTTCTCTCACATGGACAATATTAGCAATATTATTATTGAATTTTGCCTCTGATTTTACATATTCATAACTTGATCACTTATAGCTTCAAGCAAAAAGCAATGATTTTCAATGAAAAATCAAAACCAATTGTTCAGATCATACTCCAAAACAACTTTGACTTTATACTTTTTTCAGCTTAATGATTCTCTGATAAGTGAAAATATTAACTACATTTCTTTTTAAAAAGTAAGTCTGTTATTAAAACTATCATTCTTGTCTATTTCCAACAGAACCAAACTCAGTTTTTGCTTCTGTCAGATACGGATGTAAAACAGATAACCAAATTTACTTTGAATTTTTTTCAGCTTTCATTCTAAAAGGATTTTAATATCTTCTGAGTTAAATGGATATGTATACATATATTATTTCATGCATATATGTATCTCTTTGGATGAAATATAAGATTACATACCATGTCTGAATCAGGTCAGAACCCAACTAAACAATTAACAAAAAAAAGCAAATTCCCAGAATGTCTTATACACAGTACAACTGTTTCATTACTTTTACATCTGAAAAAACCCTACACTCATATGCAGTAGTCCATGCCCTACTCTGACAGTGAAAATAAATTACCAAAATGCAAGAGGAAAAACCAGATGTATTTAAATGACAAATAGCCATTCTCTCTGAAATTCTAAGTAGTGTGAAATGAAGAAGTCACAGCAGATTAAAAAACAAATGGGAAGCAGAAATTCGGGTTGCCATCAAAGATAAGAAAGTTCTAAGAGAAGTGATCTCCCATGCTCTTTCAGTTCTTGACACCCTTTGTCTCAAAGCAGATGAAAGAATTGCAAGTGCTGGCTTCTGGAACACTGCATCAAGGAACAGACAAAATGGGATTGTCATTGTCCCCCAAGGACAGGGGGGCAAAGACAACTGGCATAGTTAATAATGCTTAAAGACAGTGCCATTACTTGGAAGGCTGGAGTCATGGGTAAATGCCCTATCTTCTATTTCACTATTGAAAAGTAAAGGCCACTTCTGAAATATCTGTGCCTCTGAATGTAGTCGGTCACTCTAGCTACAAGACATTTTTTGCCACCTTTGGCCACAAAACAGTCTGGCTGTACACTTTTATTTTAACCTGTGTATCCATGCTATACTTCCAAATATCAGTGGAGTGGAAACTGCATGGGTCTCTCATAAGTGTTTTATTCAAATGATATTTGAGGGCATACAGAGTGACAGCAAGTTAAAAAAAGGTCTTGTTTTTAAGTAGAACAGCTGAATCCTCAGCTGAACACCTTTTAGGGTTAGCTGAAAGGAGCCGGCTCACTAACATGTTGTAGGGTAACAATACAATGCTGAGTCAAGAAGCCCTGCCATGAGTATGCCCTGAAACCTCCATTATGGTAGTTAACATTACGGAAGAATAAATGCCACCGTAGCTGCACCAAGAGAACAATAAAGCGAGCAACAAACAAGTGGATCAAGTTGCCACACAATTTCTCAAAAGCAGTCTATGAAATCTTTTCAAAGTTTGAAAGCCTATCATAAATTTTGTGTAACGTTTTCATCAGTTTTGCTAAGTTGTTGTCTAAGAGATAACAAATAGAATGACAGCTGTGGATTGCCATAACTGTCTTGGAGGATTAAACATATAATTGCAAATTAACCTTCCTTAGCTACTTATTCAGAACTGACCCTTAACCGCCAGACTAACATTCCTAAACCCAGTGGCGAATATTTCATCATCTGGTGAATTCCACTAAACCACTAACATTCTCTAAGTACATCAAACTCAGCCTTGGTTTTAGTATGCCTTCAACTGTTGCTTTGTAACGAACACTGCCAAAAATTGCCATGAAAAATAGTGCTTTTTTTATCCAGACATAATTATTTTTTTTTCTTTTGACATGCTATACTTTTCTCTTGACATTTGTTTCTAGCCTCCTTCTCAGTCCCCTTCACCTGCCTTGCCAATGTAAGGATAACAGCCAGAAATAAGACCACTTTGAATGTCTCCCTCTATTTTGGCTGTCTGAATAGTTCCCGAACAAAAGATTTAATGTAGCAGCAGAAAAGGAGGTGTGGATGTTAGTGTTAGTTAGTGTGGGTGTTAGTTAGGCTCATACCCACAGACATGAAGGAGCAGAGAGACAGTGCCAAGCAGAGGAAACCCAAACAACCCCTCTAAGAAATGAACTCTGGATTTTCCCACAACTATCCCAGGAAAGTCTCAGCTCCCATGTCAAGGTGGGACACCCATCACCATAAGCCAGTGCAGTGGCTCTGAAGATCACCTTTGCAACTGAGAGGGATCACTGCCCAGGAGTAGGGGGCACATTATGGGATGCAGGGAAAGAACTTTTGGAAATTGCACAGGACACTATAGGATGTTTAGGGGAGGAACCATAGGTGGAAAAAGGGAGTGATCAAGGTAGTTTGGGGTGGAACAAGCATGGAAAAATAGAGGAATAAGAGGATGGAAGGAGCTGGTCACATGTAAACAGGTGACTGGTCAGTACACACCTGCAGTCAATGCAGTCTTCCCTGTCCTCTTATTAAATTCCATTCTTAACTCATGTATGATTTTGCGGGTCTGAGTACCAGCAGTTGGAGTGAGTGCAGGTGTGCAAGTGAGTGTGAGGGGACTATACCAGCAGCCGAACAGGGGTTGTGGCCTCAGCGGCTCATTTGTCCCGGTGCCAGGAACTGGGAAGGTTTCGATCCAGGGCAGCCAATGGGCAGGCTTAGTGTCTGAGCCCAGCTGTGGAAGGGATCGACGTTATGTATGTGCATGTACATGCATGCATGTGTGTGCACGTGTCTTTCCCACGTCTGGACCTTCCTCATAATCAGCCATTGAGGGGAATAGGGTGAGGCCATTGGTGTCATTTGAGCTAGTGTGAGTGCTGAGTGTATCTGTGACACACACACACACACACACATACACACACACACACACACATATAGTTATATATGATCTGTGTGTCCAGATGTGTGTATATGTGGTATATGCTTGTTTTTGAATATGTGCCTATTGTGAATCCTTGCTTGGCTTTGCTACTGCTTGGACCCAGGGCAGCGAGTTGCAGCAGCCTCAACTGTATCAGGCTATGAGATTCAGTAACTCCCTAATATTGGACACCATAATATATGCTAGCAGATGTGAAAAGCACACTAAAATCATTAAGACAAGCGCGTGTATGAATTTAGATAGATGGCCACAGAGACAAACTGAGATAAAATTGAATACCCAATAGCTTTCTATCATAGCATGCCAGACTTTTAAGTCTTACTCTTCCAAATGTTTGATTTCCTCATATCAATAATTCAAAGATTAATATATGTAAGTTAGGTGGCCTAAGACCTAAGGGAGAACCATAGGTCATCCTGGAAAAGTGAAGAAGGAAAACCAAAACTGTTGAGATTTGGTGCAAAGAAAGGGATTTGAATGAGAGAGACTTTGGGGCAAGCTTTCACCCTAATCAAATGGGTTGGCCTGCAGATTTGGGACACTGAAATCTGAGGGAAAGAAAATGCCACTTGTGAAATCTCCAGATAGCAGACTGTATGGGGTCCAGTATTCTGTGATATCCTTTAAGAAGCAAAACTGTCACTGAAAAGTGCTCTGCTTCCAACCAGCAGGAAGAAATGGGGAGGTCAGCGGGGGACTGGCTGAAGCCTGGCTATTGCACAGAGGACAGGAGAGGCAGGAGGTACCCAGGATTGCTTCTGGCAGGCAGGGAGTCGAGCACTGCTGCATGAGGAAGACACATTCCAGCTACTCAACAGCTTCCTCCCCCAAAAAAGAAGAAAGAAGACATTAATTTCCTGTCATTTGGCAAAACAGATACTATTAGATCCTACATTTCCCCTTCCCTGTTTTGTTTTTTTTTTTGTATTTCTCCCTCAACAACAGGGTCTTTGTTACTTGATTCACTGCTTGTGAGGAGGCAGCAAAGGTCACTGAGCAATCAATTTGGCCTAGTTTTCCCAGATTTTGGGATAGAACTCAGGCCAGTGTTTAATTATGGCACTTCGAGATTGAAGCTGGTTCCCATTGCTAATCAGAGCATGGTAAATGGACTATGCATATACATGAATAACATCTGCATATGTGTACATATATATCTAATTCAGGACAGATAACTACCCTTAGGAAGAAAGACACATTACGCACACATTCGGTGTATATGCAAATATATAAATATATATAAAATAAATGGCTTCTGTTTGATTAAGTTCTCAGTTTGAAAATAATATATTAATTCAAAAAGACAGTTACTTATGAAAGACCCATGGCAATACTTCAACTTCTGTTTTCAGAACATACAATATTTGCTTGTGTCTCAGATATCCCTGAACACCTAATTAAATTAATATTTCCTTTTTACTCAGCATGGTAATCTTTATACTAGAAGTGAAGAGGTATTCTATTTCTAAGGCAACTGGTCTTATCAAAGAATTGAAAATAGCAGGCATTTATTACTGACTGGATTTTAAGAACGTCTTCATCAGCAAGTTAAGCTGTATATACTATGAAGTGAATGAGTAGTAATTAAAATGCTGAATTTCCATTCTGGAAGGAATTCTAGAATTTTGAAAACATTTGAGCTTGCAAGAAAAACTGTAAGTGACAGAATTCTTTGTGGACGGAAAATTTCTTTCAGGGGAAAAAAAGACATATGCATTCTAGATTAGCTTTTCTAAAAATTAAACAAAGCCTGACCCATCTGGGACCCAGTAGTCTGCCTCTAGCTGTGGTAAAAGCCTAGCAAAGTATTAAAGAAGAAACACAAGAATGTTTATATTCTTAAGAACATTGTTTCATGATATTACAACTGAGGTTCCTTTGTACTAGATCATACCACAGGGACACCAGGTTTAATATTCAGCTTCCAACAGCTGGCATCTGCTGCTTTAGAGAAAGAGGAACAAATATAATTCTCCTCATTATCTGAATCATTATTCTTCTTACTTCATAAAATACATCTGCCTCCTGGGTCTGTTTTATACTGATCTCAGTTTCTACCAGTTGTCTGCAAATCATTACCAAAATCTTGTCCTTTTCTTCAGGCCTTGTTCCTTCTCTTTCTTTTTGAACCAAACATAGCAGGTGAGCATATCTAATGCTGCAGCCATGCCAGATTTATATGTATTCATCAACAAACACATCCCTTTGGATCTCTGCCAATAATGCTTAGATATTCCTTTGAAACTCTGCCTTTCACACCTTGCTATCAGAAGTCTCATATTTTTTCTACTTACTGCTTTGTTTGCTTACAAATTTCAGACTCTAAGCATCAATTCTCTGCTGGATCATAGAATATTACTAATTTTAGAATATCCTTCTTTAAAAAAAGCACCTACATTCCTTTTTAGTTTTCCTTTAATCTAAGCTCTTGCATAATCAAACAACATCTTTCATTATTGTCACCACTGCTGCTGCAGCTTTACTTGCCTCATCACTCGCTAAGACTACACAGCTTCTGGGTAGTGTTCTGCATGCTTCCTGTGGAGTGAAGCAATGTCTGGTACACTTATGGGTGTCACAAAATCATTCATGGTAGCATGCAACAATGTGTTTATGCCCTCAGACTGTACTTAGAGTACAGGCAAAACCAGATTTGGAATGGAAGATTTTGGAGTAAGGATTGTCTCTTAATCTGAATCTGTGCAGTGTCTGACATAGTATAACTTTGCTGCTGCCAATCCAGTGGTCCTGCTTTACTCAACATGACTGATGGTGATTTGCATATATAAAAAAGAAAAACATCAACCACAAAATTTAAAATGTTACTGTTTCGTTGTGTTGATCAATCTGCTACTAAGCAGTCAGACACTGAATTATTCTCTTAATCTACACCTTTAATCCTGTCATGCACTCTGAAAATGAATAGAGGTTAAGAGCAATTTCTGGGTGAAAAATAGGACATTAGACATATCTAATATAAATGAATTAAAGAATATTTTTAATCAAAATCTCCACACATCTCAGGATCTCATACTGTAAGAACTGGCAGGGGTTCTAGTAGAGAAAATGATTAAAATTATGAATTTTCAACAATATCATTGAGATTATAATCGAGAAAATAAAATATTTTACAAAAACATACAAAAAGACATCAGGAAAGCAAAAAGGATTTGGCAAAACAACATGAGCAGGAATTTAAAATTTGGAAACTAAACATTGAATACCAGTAGGAGTACATGCTGGGCCTATTTTGAATTGGCAGAGTGTCAAAGTGTTTCGCAGATTAGCTATTTTTCCCTGGAACAGGTGTAAAATTTTAGGTATAAAGCCTATATTACTAATATACTGTGAGAAGTATCCCTCAGTTTGAATATCAAATTATCATAATCTGCAGTGGTTTTGAATTACATTGTGGATGTTGCTATTGACGAAAAAATACAGTAATTACAATGGCTGCACATGTGGCTACTCTAATATTTATAGTCAATTCTTTTCGCAGTGTTGTTAATAGTAGCAATAGAAGCAATAGCTTAGACTTCTCGTAGACTTTCATTGAATCCTGAATAAAGTTAGAAGGAATCTTTCATATATGTTACCAGACTATCTATCAGATCAGCAAATTTAGTAACAAATTAAAAATGCCTCACCAGAACGAAAAAGCATACCATTCAGCAAGTCTCTTGGGAAAAACAGAAGGAGCATGTTTCATTCTTTCCAATAAGATCAATCAGGGCAGTGGAAGGCAATCATCCCAGTCCTGGTTACTGCCAGACGCAGAATTTCGAGGTAGAGGACACTGGGTTGCCCGACCATCTTTCTTCCCAATCAGGACACAGTAAGCATGGTGTATGCCCACATGGGATTCTGCAGCAATGACACAGTCTCCTCCCAACGGCATCTGGCTTGTGTACTCTGCAAATTATGTAAGATTCAGAATTATTTTAGTCTGCCAAGAGTAAAATTCAATCCTGTATTGGATTTACTTCATTTAAACAGTTTTTAAAGTGTTACAGATCCTTCCTACTCCTTCAGTCAGATAGTTCTGCTCTTGAGATATCAGCACTGCTGGTACTTCTGGCAGATGAGAAGCAGGATGTTTCCTTAAAATTTTTAGTACCTATTCTGGCTATTTTGTGTAAACAGACTTATTCACCTCAACCAGACCTGTGTCAAGATTAATGAGTTTTACATTTCAGTGTCTGTGCAAGAACAGCGCTTTGCTGGATCACATCTTCAACCAGATACTAAATGGATTTAAGTGTGGAATGTTTGAGAAAGGTGAGTACTGGGATCATTAGAAAGTACCCCAAAAAATTATATTTTTAACTCTTGTTAATTTAATTGGGAATTAAGTTCTGAAATCTTCTGGAAATCCTATTGAGCAAATAACTATCTTTTAATGAAAATATTGTGGCCATTATCATCTAGAAATTTCCCTGCAAAAGTTTTTTTGGAAATATTTTATCTGAACATCTATCTATACATGGTGTCCAAACATACAAAGGATTCTTTTCCCCATCACCTTTTTAAATGAACAATGACAACTCAGGATCATTTTTGGTTATTACCTCAATATTTGGTACTGGTGGCATTTCTGTTGACTCCAGTCACAATAAAGGCTTGCTCCTAAACTTAAGTAAGTAACAGCTACAGATATTTTTATACCATTTGAGGAAGTTCAGGTCACAAATTATAGATTCTTTATTCTTCAATCCAGCTTTTGTCTTACTGATGTGAGCTACTTCCAACACTGCTTAAAAATTACTGCTATAGTTCCAGGACCCACCTTTTTTTTCTGCTCTGGATAGGAGAGAATAGGATGCAACATATAACAGCTTTGACAAAGACTTACCTTGCTATTAACATCACAGAAAGTAGGTCCTCTTATTGGTCATACCATTCCAGACCTTACATTTTTTTTAATAATTAAGTATTTTCATAAATAATGTAGTGAGACTACAGATTCTTCTGTATAACTGTGCTGGAAATATTGGGTGAAACATGCAAAAATGATTTCCAAAGTAAAGCAAAGACTTTGCTCATGAATGCATTTTGCTCCTTGGAGAATGAAAAGGAAGGAGAGAAAAACCTGGTTCTTTAAGTTGTTTTGCAACCAAAAGCAGAAACATCTGCTAAAATCATTATGGTTAGACACAGTGTCCTGATTTCAGCTGGGATAGAGTTAATTCTCTTCTTAGTAGCTGGTATAGTGCTGTGTTTTAGATTTAGTATGAGAATAATGTTGATAACACACTGATGGTTTTGTTGACGCTAAGCAGTATTTATGCTAAATGAAGGACTTTTCACCTTCTCATGCTCTGCCAGTGAGGAGGTGCAAAGGAGCTGGGAGGGACTGACCCAAACTGGCCAAAGTGATATTCCATACCATATGACGTCATGCTCAGCGTATGAACATGGGGAAGTCAGCTGGGGGGCAGCAACTGTGGCTCAGGGATGGGATGGGCATCAGTTGGTGGGTGGTGAGAAATTACATTGTGCATCACTGTTTTGTATATTTTTTTATCACTATTATTATTATTATTTTTTCTTTTGCTGTCCGATTAAACTGTCTTTATCACAACCCACAGGTTTTACTTTTTCTTCCTGATTCTCTTCCCTATCCCATCGTGGGGTAGGAGGGGAAACGCAGTGTGAGTGGCTGTGTGGTACTTCATTGCCGACTGGGGTTAAACCATGACACACAGCAAGGGAAATGAAGAATTAGATGTGTATTTCAGTTTCTCTAAGTTTCACAGACTTACAAGAAGAATATTCTTCCAAATGTTATTCTTAATGCACATCTTTGATCTGAAATGTAGGTAGAGAAAGTATTGTATAGGGTCAGTCATAATATGTACTGCTAAATAACTATTTTTTAATCTACCTTTCTGTTTACATTTGACTGTGTACCATTACCATGTGGAGAAGGTTCTTTGAAGGCAAGAAGCAAAAAAGGAAAGCACATGCTTGGTCACTTTTAGCATGTTTAGCAACACAAACATTAAGTACACATACACTGTCAGATTTGACCATCTTCCAGATCTGCTGCTGAGGATATGAAAGGGAAGTAAAGCTGTAGAAGGTGTATTTATACCTATTTTCCATGTAGCTCCCACCTTTTCTGGTCTGCATTATTTCTTGTTCATGAAGACTGAAAATTCAGCTTACACATTTACTATCCCACTGAAAAATGCATTTTAGGGGTCATGATAGTTTACCACAGTCATGGCTGAAATGGTACATAGAATTTTATATGAAATTTCACCACGAAAATGCATAAGCCCATTTGCTCATATAACTTGAACTTTGTGGGGTTTACTGTTCTGCTTTTGTTGATCCTGGATTACAACACCACAGCAGTGTGATTACTTAATGACTGCAAAGTCTGTTGAAATTAATCTATTTCTTACAGATTCCGCAATGCCTCAAGTAATTATCTAGGGAAACAGACCCTTATGTGAACCTACTGAACATGGAATATCCAGGAGAAAGAAAACTGCAAAATATCGAGAAGGCTTGTTTTATTTCTAGAGAGTATTTTCTATTTTTGAGTACTTTTAATTACAGTTTTGTAATTGGTAACAGACCCTCACTTGCCAGATCATTGAGCTAGAGTTGATTCAGCCTTTACCTTATCGTGAGTTCCAAAACCCAGAAAGTTTTCGCAACCACACACACACAGAGGAAAAAAAAAAAAAGAAAACAAGGAAAAGCTTTTGTTTACATTAAAGACTAATTAGCTTTTTAAGAAACTTCAAAAGAGCTAGGGCAGAACAGGAATAAGATAACATTTTTTCTGTTGCAACCACTCAAAGAAGGTTCCTGCTCTTAGGCTTAGTCTAAGTTAACTCTGTGTCTCTCTAAATTACAGAAATTCCCTTGCAAACTCTTACTTATGATGTTTTACCTTCTACCATCTCTGTGACTTGATGATCTCAGCCTCTTTTCAAACAATTGCCAACTCCACCCTTCAACTCCTTGTTTCACACACTCCAAGACATGTGCTATCCCTCCCCAGCATGATCAGCTGGATGCAGAGAGAGACATCAACATGCCACAGAATTAATTACACTCAAACTACTCCTTCTTTTCAGAGAAACGTGAAGAAACAGCTACCACACAAATAAACTATACAGTTCATCAGTTCATCACATCATTGTATTAATATTTGAAAACTCTTCCGCACCCCTACTTAACTGTAACTGAACTCTTCAGCACACAAGACAAGTTTGTTCTGCAGCTGTCATTAAAATTTCACTATAGCACTGTCTTAATCCCAGTAATGCTCTGTACATGGCCATACATTATATCCCATGCTATAATTTAAAGATCATTTGAATTTACATTGGCATCAATGACCACATGCAATGAAATGCAGCTGTGGCTCAGCCTACAAAGCAAACATTGTGACTATATCTTTTTCTTTAGTTTGTTTTTACCTCTGATGAACTAGAATCAGGAAATTTAGAGGGGTTAAAGTCTCGACACTGATTTTACTTTGAGGAAATCACCATTTCTTCATGATGTTGCTTTCTGAGGCAATTAAATCAATTTAGTAGCCAGACTGTGTTAACAATATGCTCCCAGCACTCTGTGTTATTCCAGAGGTGTTAACTGAGACAGGACTGGGCTTTGAAAGAATTATTTAGCCAGGTAGTTCTTCAAGAAGCAAAGAAAAAAAAGTTTAAAAAGTAATACAAATCCGGTTTTATCATACGTATGTGAAAAGTGTCTAAAACATAAAATGAGAGTAACCAAGGGGAAGTATTTAACATAATAATGAAAGAGCTTTTAAGAAGATATGTGTAAACATGTCACAAAATGGCAAATTTACTCTGAGGGACAGAGTCAAAAGTGAAAAGAAATTTTCTATTAGGGATGCAAGCTGTGAAACTTTCAGTTTAAACAGTTCTCCCCTGTCAAGAGAAAAACAAACAAGAATGTAACATTGATTCAAAAATATAAATAAATAAGTACCCGAGTGAGCTGGATGGAGAAAACACATAGCTTTACAAAAAATAAAAAGGGGTTCTCAAATTAGGAGACAGCTGGTGCTGCCACACACCATCAAGCAGTGATCTCTACTTACAGACCCAAGAGGTGCAGATCTTCACAGCTCCCCTTGGGACTGGGGCTCTGCTGTGTCTTCTTGTATTTGGCCCAGGAGTCCATCAGGGCTAGGGGGAAGGATGGGGCAGCTGCCAAATGATGGAAACCTGCAGTGATGTGTGAAGTGCTGTGCACCCACAAGCCAAAAGAATGAGATACTGAATGAACCAAGAAATAAACCAGGTACAGGCCCATATGGTGGCACTGAATCAAACCTTCTCTGAGGTTCTAGTCTGACCCAGAACATTTTGTCCTCATGTTTTGGTGGTATGAACAAACCCAAGTGACTTGAGCCAGCCATACAGACAGCTCCCCCTCCATGATCTGTTCAGCTGAAACAGCTAGCATGTGGTGGAGGGAGAGAGACCATGACTGTGTAACTTCTCTTTTTCTTACTGATTTGTTCTCCAGCATCAGTGAGTGAGGAATAATTGGTTTGGGAGGCGCAGCTCTTTCCTTTCCCATGAACTGTGACAGCAAAAGCCTATGCAAAAAGTAAAATGTATCCCCGTGTGTATGTATAAGACTGAAAATCAACAGTTTTCTTGGGGAGGGAAAAAAAAAAAAGAAAACTGGAAAGAATAATAAAAAGAGGCTGAGTCACTAAATAAAAAGGGAAAAGAACAGGTTGTGAAAATGCTGTCCTCTGAAGGATGTAGGTACTTAATATCTGGGTATTTTCTTTTTAAATGAGAGAACAATGACAGAACTTATGTAGCTAGCTCAATAACAGGAGTGGGAATAGACTGTTGCTTGAGTTATCAGCAACAATAAACTGTGCTGATCAGCTCCTTAAATTACAAGGTGAAAGTAATCATTGTAGAACACATTACTGGTCACATTTTGTGCAGTTCGGGAATTGAGAATGGTACTTTGTACTGAAAAAACCCCATGAACATAAACAGAAAAGCAAATAAAAAAAAATCCTACCTGCTATCAAGGCTGTGTGTAGTTTTCTTGGGGTTTTGGGTGAGTTTTTTGATATATCTTTCTTCCATATGCCATATCTGCAGTCTGAGCTCTCCTTGACTCTTTGCTCGCTTGTTCTAACACTCTCCATGCTGTCCTGACCCACAGAGCTACTCACCTGTGTTACTTTCTGAGGCCCCTCTTCGTGTGGGTGAAATATTTTGAAATAGCCTCAAGGAACTCTTAGTCTTTTTTCTGTTGACTTTGTTTTACAGTAAGGTTGACTGCAAAGAAAAAAGCTTGTTCTTGTGTGCATTCTGGGCAAAGCACTAACCTTGACATAACAAGGACATTTTTAAAACATAGAAGAATTGTGGGGGTTTTTGTGTGTGTATCAGGTATAAATAGGCTTGTTTCCAACAGGCAAACATGGGTTTACTTTTGGGAGTACTTTAGTTATTATTTTATTTCTTAAATTATTTTCTTGTAATAAATGTAAAAAAATGCTTCCCTTTCATTCATTTCATTTTATTTAATAGAATCATAGAAATATAGTATCACAGAATCATAGAATGGTTTGGGTTGGAAGGGACCTTCAAAGATTATCTAGTCCAAACCCCCTGCCACTGGAAGAGGCATCTTTGACTAGATCAGGTTGCTCGAAGTGCCATCCAATCTGACCTTGAACACTTTACATGATCCACAACTTTTCTGGACAACCTGTTCCAGTGTCTCACCACTCTCATGGTAAAAATTTTTGCCCTCATGTCCAATCTAAATCTTTTAGTTTAAAGCTGTTGCCCCTTGTCCTGTCACTACAGGCCTTGGTAATAAATCTTTCTCCACCTTTCTGATAAGCCCCCTTTATATATTGAAAGGCCACAATAATGTGTTCCCAAAGCCTTCTCTTCTCCAGATTGAACAACTCTCTAAGCCTTTCTTCATAAAAGAGGTGTTCCAGCCCTCTGATCACTTTCAAGCCTCTCCTCTAGACCAATCTAACAGGTTGATGTCTTTCTTGTGCTGGGGACCTCAAGAGCTGGATGCGGTACTCCAGGTGGGCTTTCATTAGAGCAGACTAGAGAGGGAGAATCAACTCCCTCAACCTGCTGGCCACGCTTTTTATGCACTCTGGGTTGCAAATGCACATTGCCAGTTCATATCCATTTTTTTTGTCCAGCAGTATCCCCAAGTCCTTCTCCACAGAGCTGCTCTCAATCCACTCATTCCCCAGTCACTGTTGATACTGATGATTGCACCAATTCAAGTGCAGGACCTTGTACTTGGCCTTGTTCAACTTCATGAGGTTCACATGGGCCCACTCGCTCAAGCCTGTCAAGGAAGCTCTGTATAGCATCCCTTCCCACTAGTGTATCAACTGTACCACTCAGCCTAGTGGCATCCACACTCTTGCTGAGAGTGTACTCAGTCCCACTATCTATGTAATTAATGAAGGTATTAAATAACAGTGGTGGCTGTATGGACCCTTGAGGGATGCTACTTATTACTCATTTCCATTTGGACATTTCCGCGATCTTCTTTGCAGTATTATGAGAAGTATAGATCCCAGCTCCATTGATATAAAGCTTTTGCAGATATCCCTTCTGATTCTCCAAGTAATATAATATTGACCTTTTTAAGTTATTGTTTTGTACCAATGCTGCTTTTCCAGTTCGGGAATCATCATTCAATGCCAAGATATGGTAGCCTAAGACATAAAAACCAAACCTTTTTCATGTTAAAAGTAGAAGATAAGGGAATGTATGTAGGTCAGGTTTGTAAAAGGCTAGGGAAAAGCTTCTGTGTCACTACCACATCAATATGGATAAAAATATTTCTCAGTTGGAATATAAATTGTTTCCTTGGACTGCTGAGAAGCTAACAGGAGCATCAGTTTACTCCGTAATGCAAAATGAAGAAAAGAAGACAGGGAAGATGATTACAGAATTTTAAGCTAATTTCAGCTGCAGCATGTATTTCTATTAAAAAAAAATGCCAGTGTTTTTACCTTGGAAAAATATCATGATGAGTTTAAGAACCACTGTGTAGTAAAGTCCACTCTCTTCACACGTCACATCAGGCTTCTATCTGATGTGACAGATATATTTGTCCCTAATTTTTATTAAAAAGGTCTATGTGAGGGTTTGCTATGAGTTACCAACTTTATCATAGGCCTGTACTTAAAGTTGATCAGGATTCATCCCAGTTTTGGAATACTACCTCTGAGACTCAAGAATGTTGATTTACCTGAAGCAGATAAACAAACCCTTTGCTCCATTGAACGTACAAGTAAGTGTCATTGTGCTGCTTTGAGGAAATAATGAGCCTGATTATTTTTCAGTTTTTTAAGAGAGGATGTTTGGAGAACATGCAAGGTCATCAATGGTAAAAATTACTGACCTAGACTGGTTTGGGCATTCTGAAGTTTTAAAGCCTACACCAAAGCAGTCCTGGCCACTGTGAAGAAAACTTACTTTCACTCATGAATTCTTGATCAGAAAACCTACTATGGGTAGCTGACAGATTGGCAAGCCAAATCTCAAAAAAAAAAGGTTGTGGGTTTGCTTTTTTTTTTAATGTAATGGGATTTCAGTTTCCTGTCAAGTCAGAGAAATAACTCACTGTGCATAAAGTTAAACCTGTGTCTGTCCTTGCGGGATTTGGGCCTAGCGTTATGAGACAAAGATGAGATAGTGCAATATTAAGGAGCTCTTCTTGCTCCTCTGACGTGCTGTAAAGTTTCTATTTTACTCAAAAAAACAAGGAAATGCCTGGAGAATGTGATTCTATTTTATTAATGTACAATCTGAGCTCATAGCAGTTTAGGAGAAGGTGGAAAATAGCATCATTCTCAACATTTTGACAGGACTTGTTTAGTTCATTTCTTCACATTTTGAAAAGGAAAATTATGCTTTCATTTTAAAATTGCCTTTGCGACAGTTTCCATGACTGACATCTACTGCCAATGTCTCTGTATACATTTAGAAGTACTGTAGCAGAAAGACATCTGTGTGCCTTGGTTTCCCTGATTATCCAGGTCCTAAAAGCTAACTAGATGAGCCTATCCCAGGTCTGCTTATAGCTGAATTAGCAATTCTTTTTTTTTTTTTTTTTTTAAATTTCTATGATACACTGTTATAGTTTAACTGCCCTCATTTTAGCATCTGAAAAATGCTTCCAATATACAGCAATGTAAATAATGTAATAAGAAAAGACCACAGTGTCAAATTTCTTCACAGTATTGTGACATTTTTATTTTATTGATCTGTTCTTCTGTTAACATAAACATAATTAATAAGAGCTATTTCCATACAGTGTAGATGCATTTATAATTATAAGCAAGACCATTTGTACCACAAAATATTATTCTGTAACAAAATGAAAATAATTTTCATGGCATGCAGTTAATGTTAATGTAGTGAAGGAAACAATCATTCATATTACATGTAACTGGTCACAGTATCCTTTGAAAGTACATGCCAATTCCAGGAGCTAGTTCTCTGTTTGCTTAAATCCAGTTCATGCTCTTGAGTCTCATATTCAGATTTCTTCATGGTGGAAGGACTGATTAACATAGTCTGTACAAACAATTCAAAGAATACTGATTTCAAGTGATCAGGAGCTGGGATTTCTGATCCATGGGAAATTTTAATTCATCAGTGTCTTTGATCTGACATTTTCTTCTATTCATCTGATGATGATGAAGCTAAGACATCAATTAACTACCTTCAAAATTTGCTTTGCCCTGACAAATTTTATTATGCATGCATGTGACAGATTGGTATTTTTTCACAAATAATGAGAGGGATCAAAGTATGTAAAAGAAAGGGAAAAAAATACAAAGGTGTTAGAAAAGAAGAAAGTGAGTCAGAGAAGAAACAATTGAAAACTGAACAAAAACATGTAAGTGCCTCACAGAAACACTCTATAGAAACATAGCCGATTAGTCATACAGATATTACCATCACTTAAATCTTGGGGTTTTTTGACTGAGATGTCAAATGTTGATAAAGGACAAAGAAAGCAGACGTGCAGGAATCACAGAATGTATGTTTGTCCAGCACCTGTGGAATAGGGAATATATTTTAAATTCATATGGTCATTACTTTTGTCATCTCTCTATCTTCATGTCCCCATAGTCTCCACTTCACAGATGTGAACCTCAGAAGCTGAGTGACTCCCTGAGGTCAGATCTGCAATCTTCCAGAGATAGCTGAATGCAGACCACTTGGAACAGGGGTAAGTGCACTACAGAGGTCACATTCTCAGTGGTTGTAAATGGTCATAGCTCAACCGCCTATAAGCTGTGACTTTGCCTTTGCATGTTTTGACTTCTGCTACATTTAAGAGACTGATTTGATCTGATTTTAAGAGGGTAAGAAAGAGTAAGGAAATAACTGGTTTAGAATAATAGAGTGTCAGTCCCTGGGACATGTCTCCAAACAGGAGAGAGGAGGAAAACCTGGTTGTTGCTGAAAGCCAAAATCATAAAATAAAATGCATTGAAAACTGGCTGAAATAAGCACTAGTCCTGTGTTTGCTGTAATATTCAGTGCAGAGATGCTAGAGTTCATCTAGCAAGCTAACCTGGCAGCAATGCAAAAAGAAATATTGAAGATAAAATATAGTAATTGGTTTTTTTGATAAGCAGTAGGTAGTAGTAGTAGTGCTGTAATTGTTGCATAAGAAATGAAATAACTCAACCTTGTATGCTTTGTACTTATAATCCAATCAAATTCTAGAAAATTATGTGGGATAGAATAACTGTTTTACACTCACTGCCATAAAAATAATTCTTAAAATTCTAGGTTCTTTCATCTTTAAAAATATTGCAACTGTTAGTTAGAAATGTATCTCTATGAATGTATTGGAAGCCTCTTAAGGAATAGCTCTATGTTGTTTAAAGACTTACAAGTCTCCACAGGATGTCAGGTGCCCTCCTGTTAGTAAAGAAAACAGACTAGTTTGAGCCATCCGTCTTCATTTGAAAGGTAACAAAAACAGATCTTTCTTGTAACACAATACTTGTCAGATTTGTCAAACGTGTAAATATAAATGAGAAATTGTTAACCAAGCCTACAATATTTCCTTTTTATTCTGTAGCATACACCTGAAATCTGTCAGTTCTAATATCCCTGTCAGTAATTATGAAGGCCCTCAAGGCTATCTGTTAGATGCTACATTATATGTTTTACACAATATAAGCTTTTGGGGATATTCATATTTTGCTTCAGAAAGGTAATAATTAGTTTTAGTCTCATAACAGATCCTGTCCAGGAGTCCCTCATTTACACAAGGAGAAAAAGAATGAAAGCTAAGTAGTAAAGAATTTCTTCTTTCCACTGCTGCACTTGAAAAAAACAGCTAGGTTGAATGTTGAAGTCTATTCTGAGCCTGCTTAATGTTTAGAATTTCATTAAAATTTTATTGAACACTTCCTTATGCTTTAAATTACATCTAGGAAACTTATAGTGCAGTAGATTACTTTATGCATGGCCTACATTTCACGTAAGGGGCAATACTGTGCAGATTTAGTATTAACACAGAAGTAAAATGCAGTCTTCTTTCATCCAGGGCAAAGGCCAAGTAAAAGCTATGTTGACATTGCAATCGAGAGTGGCAGTGCTACAAATGTAGGCACATCTGAGCTACCTCTACATTTGAGAATCTGTATTCTGGTAAAGTTCTATTATTAAAATCTTCATTCTTTCGCTCTGTTTTCCATTAACCATTTTGAAGCTGTGTGGTGGACACCAGTAAGTGCAACAGAGAAAGAACAAATGGGACTTGCTGAAGACGAATTCTAGAGAATGCTTTAGAACCATGGTTTATCTTTCTCTAAGGAACCAAAAATCACAGTCTAATGATTAATTCATTAATGCCTTATTTTCCACTCTAGGGGGGATTTTTTTTTTTTTTTTTTGCCACTGGCCTTTAGATTGTTTAAAATGGTAGGCTGCAGCCAAGATGGGGAAACATGTTTGTCACATCTTCCAAAGTCTGGGAAATTAGAAATCTGCTGTTCAAGTGTGACATACCTAAAACCAGAAGATTGTCAGTAAGGTACATGTTCATGCAGTTAATAGATAGTTCCTTCACTCTTGAAGCATTTATTAACCATTACAAGTGACTTTAAAAATAAGTATCATATAAGAGATTATGGCTGTGCAATATTTCAGGACACATTTTTGTGAGTCTCCTCAGGTTATATTATTAAAAGTAAATATGAGAATCAAGGATAGATCTGTCAGCTACTGTGGGAAAAAAAGAGAGGAAAAAACGTGCTATACAGAGTTCAGGGGAAGGAATGTTAATGAGGTGTTTTGATGTTTTGGAGCTACAGACTTTTAACTATAGTCATTCAATTTCCCTTTCTTCCTTTCCCTGGTGGCTTCTGGCATTGCTCAACATAGGGATACCCGTCTGGCTCTGCACTCTTCTCTGTGGTACAATTGATGTTATTTTTGCATGCACACCTTCTTTGTCTCAAAATCACCAGGGAGAAAGAATGCTACAGCTATTCTTTCTATGTCATTTAATACAATAGTCTTCTTCATAGAATTTATTTTGCAAGCAATTATTTTCACTGTACGTCATTAGGGTCCAATTAGCTTCAATGCCACCTTTGCAAAATGTTATGTTGTCTTTCGTCACGGCAAACCTAGATTAATCCCAAGAAGTATGCTGTTGGAATAGGCCCTGATGCAGTGTGAAATACTTAAACAGTAAGATTCACAGATCTCATTTAATATTCAACAAATTTGCTTTTTTATGTGTGTTTGTATAAGTGATGTAACAGTTCATGAGACAGTTGTAGATTTGAGCATAGGAGCAAGCAAAACAGGCTTCCGAGAACTGTGAACAGAAGCATTACTGCAATGTAATACTGGGCAGTGGGATATTTATTTTTGTTCAGCCTGCTGCTGGAACACATATATTAAAAATCTGGCTGTACATGAAATCGTAACTGTGATACAGTCTTTGCAGAGCCGGAGAAATAGCAAAACTCTCCCCTCTACCTTTTAGATTTCCTCATTCTATCCTAGTCATGATAAGACCAAGGTTGAGAATCTGGGGTAGAGGAGGAGAGACAAGTTGCATGTTTTCTTCCTCAGATGTGTTATCAGAGGAACTTTCTCCTTTCCAAGTCTAAGCAAGAAATGGCACTGGCACACTGGCACAGCAGGGCATTACCTGGCACTACATGATGTAGATTACTCACTCCTCCAACATAAACTGAAACTCCTGCAGCTCCCTTCTAGTGCTTCTTGTTACATTTTTCCTTGTGGTTCCAAAATCCAGACTCTGTTTTTTATTATTTTGCTGTTTATCAATTAGCAATTCTGTTTCTTCTATCGTGGGAATATTGAATCATTATTTTTTCCTCTACTTGTTTGCACATCTGGGTAATCACCATAGCAACTGAAGTATACCAGGTGTCTGCTCAAAAAGAACTCTATCCTCCTAGTCTCTCTCACTAAATTCACTACATTAATTGCCAAGCAGATATTAAATTAAACAGAGGACTAAATAAAAGATGAAAAAGGTATACTCCTTACTACAAACTTTGTAAGCAATTTCTATATAATATAAAATAGATATCAAATATATAAATCACTTAAGTGCTTGAGTTGTAAATTAATATGCAAAATAATAAAAGTGGAAAATTTTAACTGAGAGAAGGCAAACTTGCACTTTGGAAAAAGTCTTACTAGTCTTACTTGCCTAAGATTTCTTTCTTTCTGCAGTGAAATATCTAACATTTTTATTTTCTTTTTAGTTCTCCTGAAGCAGCATTAAGGTTGCACAGTTAAGAATTCAAATATCAGGTAAATAAGGTAACAAGGTTTGAAGACCTAATTAACCCTGTCTTTTTGCATGTAAATTATGTACTTGCATGCACACTGAACTTTAGCCATATAAATATATATTCTTATAATTTTTAGTCCAAACTTGGGATATGCACAACATTAAGTTTTTATTGTACTTCTATATGTACAAACTAATTCTAGATATGGTATTACAATTCTGAAGAATTTTAATCATGCCAGATTTTAACCAGCACTTTTCATACTTTTGTTAGAATTTTTGTTTTTCTCGTATTTATATATTAGTCTACTAATAATTTTCTTTTCAACTAACATTAGTTTCCTATAAATGTAATTCAAACAGTTTAACAAGAGCTCATAATTTTTTTTTCACTTTTTTATTGGCCAATATTAAGCCCTTGAGAAAGTTCTGTGCTAACATGGCATTTTTTTTCTCCCTCAAACGTGATTTTTTTGTTTGTTTGTTTGTTTGTTTCTGAGACACTAATCACAATAATTTTATGAGAAGACAAGATTGTATGGTACAGGTAATATTCCACATACCAAATTAACATCAGTTGTTTCTGCATGTCAGTGTATAGCTTTGCATCTTCACCATTCTCTTTTTGTAGCTGTTATTTGTAATAATAATTTCCTATCATAAATTACAGAAATATTAATTTATAACAAGCTTATGCATTCTGATACTTTCAGATTGCATCTAAACCATGGGACAGGTACATACCACAGTCCACCCTGGTTACTGTGGACATCCAGTCATTCAGATCAGATAGCTGACTGGAACAGGCTGCGTGCTCACTGGCACATATGCCTGGGTACAATTTCTGAGGTATGAGAAGATGAGGTAAAGCTGGATGCTGTCTCTGTAGAAATGGGACATGATTTGAGAGTCTCCTGGATTTGGGGACTAGGATGCTTTGAAATGATTCATAAGATCATTTGATAAAAAATATTGGCACTGCTAAATAATGAGGTGAACAAAAAATTAATGAGGTGAACAAAAAATACTCTTCTGTAGGTCCCTTTTACCTCAATGAATCTATTTTTTCAGCAAATGTATTGATACATATAGTGGATATTATAGTGCCTTTAAAACTTCTGAATTCGGAACATTTGATGTCATGGTTACAAATGTTGAAAGTATTCCACTGTAGACCTGAATTTCCTGAAGATATATTTTTGATACCTAAAGAAAAGACATTTATTGTGTAAACCATTTTTTCATTAAAAATTTCAATAATGAGCATGCTAGGCTCAATGTTAAATTTACTCTCTTAGGTCCATATTAAACAGCTCTGAAGAATGATTTTATAATGGAGTGAAATTTTGGTGTGTTTTTCCTGAAAGCCTTCATCATCAACTAATTGTCAAGTCATAGATATTTCAATTCAGGTGAGCATTGTGGAAGAGCTTAAATGTTGTAAATTCAGGATAATATTGAAACTCATTATGATGCGTTAAATATAGCCAATCTCATACAAGCTCCTATATGTAAATAAAGTGTATATCTACTTTGAGTTCAAGATACAGGAAAACAGAAAGACAACAGCAGTGATTACATTGGAAAATGAGGGTGATTGATAGTGATTCAGCATTTTCAGACTAACATAAAAATAACATCCTTGTCCCTTTATGACAGATAGAGAATATATATTTTCTTACAATAGAGTATTCAATAATGTCTCACCTATCACTCATAAAACCTTTATTTAACATTTGAAATTATTCCTATGAGCATATACTGCACAATTGTCAAGTCTTTTTAGCTGTTTTTGTTTCCCTTAAACATATATGAATATAATAATAAATGCTTAACTATTAAGCTGTATTCTTCTTTTTAAGTAGATGTTTGTTCATCATCAAGAGTTTACTGTATACTGATACAGAAGTTCTTCTAGTAATTTCTCCTGTGCAATTTGATGTGAGGTTTTGTAGGAATAAGTAATTACATTTCAGGTCTGAAGCTATTAATTACATTGGTTTTTATTAATTTGTTGCTGAGTACTTTTTAATCTGTATACTAAATGAAGTTTATTCTTTCTCTCCCTTCCCTCTTTCTGCTTCTATATCTCGTCTTCCTTCTCTCTCTCTCTTTCCCCCTCATATTTTGCCAGTGAACTAACTTTCACAATTACACTTTGAGTTCACATACACAAAGGTGACTTTGCAAAAGAGTAACACAATTTGATGGAGGATCATAAATGAAATTGAAATGCTTTTTCTGATGATCTCCTGCTCCTTAGATAAAAATTAATGTAACGTGTTACTGTAGATTTATAAAACTGCAAACAGCAGCAGCAGCAAACTGCTGTTATTACCCTCTGTACATTTTCTAGAAAACGAAAATTTTATTTTGAGAGTTATGTAATATGATTCCAATTAGTTTATTTAAATAGCGCTTACATTTTTCTTTGCTTTGTAGAAAATGTATGTTCCTTTCTAAGTGGTCATTCAATTCTATCAATTACATCCCATAATCTATCCTTCTTTCCTAGCTTCAGAATACTTTGTAGGGACTGAATATTCTCTGTGACCATTTCAACATTTTCTTTTAAGAGAGATACAATTTTATTCCAAATATGACTTTTACAATCTATGCAACTCAGCTCTCTCTTGTATATCTTGTATTTGTGTAACTGTAAGAGATTTGTATGACACCATGAGCATGGAGGATATTTCTCCTACTAATGAAATCACAGGCCAGATTTTTTTCAAGACATGGTCGGCAAACTACTTATCATGATATAGGTAAACAAAGCTATTTCACAGTAAAATAATTGATCTTAAATTCTTATTTTTTGATATAGCAATTTACTCAATTTTTTTGAGGAAAAAGGCTAGTCAGCATTTACTGCAATATAGAAGCGTCCATATGGGTAGATACCACACAGTAGCTGTATTATACCATCCTAATTTCCATCCTTATTTCCATTTCCATACAGACATATCTTTAGCAACTTCAATAGTATACCCATCATAGTAGAATTACTAATGTGTTTTCCTATAACATTTCTATGAGTTAAGGATTCTCTTGCAAGAGAAAACCTAAAGTACACAGGACTGTATCTAAGAGCAACCGTGTAATTTTTGGTGTTGCAAACTGAACTCAAGCATATTTTCATGCTAACTGTTATTTTTCTTTCACTTGATTTCTGAGAATATTTCAGGATCTCTGAAATCACAAAAGAATTTGTCTTTGAAAACTGGAACTGTGTACTTGCCTATTAGTGTATCAAAGTAAAATATGCTTTCATATAGTCTAATGATACAAAGCTAGAGTTTGGAAAATTATTTTTAGTACTCAAAAGGGTTAAATTTGCTTCCCTCCACTGCCACTCTACTAACATCAGACTGTATTTTATCTCACTTCAGTGCAATAAGGACTTGGACCCAACATAAATTAGTTTAAATTAAGGGGAATGCCTGATCATAGTCCTTCGTTTGGGCAGACAGAAGTTTGAAAATCCCTTGTCCATGGCCACTGAGTAGCCATAAGTTCCATTTTTAAACAAAATTTGTAATTGATTTGTCTGAAAGAGAACAGTAGGAGGAAGATAGGTAGAGAATGAGTACAGAAAATGTCACCTGCAAGTTCATTGACAGACTGCTAAAGGTGAAAATACGCTGCATTTAGCACAACCATTGTGTGAGATACGGTTCCAAAACCCAGCAATTTCATGAATTTGTGGGTTTGGTCCAGAAACTCAAGAACTCCCATAATAAGCAAAGCCCTAAATACATGTCACCACCACACAGTGGCAGCTAGAAAGCAAATAACGACACAGAAATGCCCCTATTTGTATGTACATTGCTGTTCAAGGTTTGCTCTCTGACTAGGATAGAAAGGGAGATGGTGCAAGGGGATGAATTAAGTTATCATCATAACTGAGAATTTTTAATGTTCTCTCTACACACAGATAAAGACTGTTAAAAGATTCTTAGAGCTATTTACTGGAATGATAGAAGGAGCTGGTTTTGCCCAACTCAGAAAATCAGGAATTCAGAGTGAAAGGAAGGGTTAATTTCAGGGACATTGCAGTGACATTGACATGTTATTTTATGCTTGTCACCACTGTGGCAGTTGAAGAAGTGCCTTCATTTTTTGAAAAACTGTAAATGACCAATTATAGATAATGGGAGACCATAACTTTTATCTTAATCCTCAATTATTGTACGTATCAAAAGGATACCACTGAGTGCCTACATCCAGTTAAATTTGATATGGATCTTATCCCCTCAGTGTATGTAATTGGTTTCATGTACATTTTAAATGACTCTCATTCTGTGAATCTTTTCCCACAAGAATAGCAGTTATGCATTTGATTTTAGTAACTGGTATAGACCCATAAGTCTACAAGTACTTACAAATAATTATACAGGATTTTTAACTTCATATATGTGGGCTGAAGAGAAGTATTTGAAAAACATTACCACTCAAGACACAAGCTCATGCATTTTCTGTCCTCAAAGGAGTCAGAAACAGCCAGGGGCAAACCTCACTTCTATGATAGGATGAAGTTCATTGGCAGCAGAGTCAGCATGCAGATAAGCTATCAGGTACACAGTGAGGACATGAACTCCCTAGTGTGGTGCTGAGATTCACTCTTCAAGGGCTGTCTGCTCAGAAAGAGCAAGAAGTTTGTGGCAGTGGCTAAGGCAAAGCCAAGGAGAGTGCTGCAGGAATCCTCAAATCCCCCTCCCCCCTGCAGGTATTTGGAATGCTACTTCAATCACAGAGCATCAGAAGCAAAAGCAGCTCTACCACTTAACAGAGTATATGATGTTTTCTCTTTCTTTGTGCAGAGAGAGTAACTTACAGGAGGGCCTATCTCACATTCAGCTTCAGAAAAGCTAGAAGGTTTCACAGCATAAGATAGCATGACCAAAGTAGAAGCAGCCTTATTTCTCACTGTCAGAGAAGGTTTGCATTGGTTTCAAGCTCAAGAACTTCCAGCCAGAATCTAAGTCAAAGTGTTTGTTCTCAAGAAATGCTCAGGGCCAGTACTGAATTACGAATAGCCAGTTCTATCCTACTCTATAACTGCTTTGAGGGGAAATGGTTTGGCTTCAGTGCAGATTTTCTCACTTGAGGTATAATAAGGGTTAACACTTTCTTTCTGCACAATGGACTATGTTAATATATCAGTCTTTCACTTGTGAGCTTAGCAATGAATAAATAAAAAATAAAGTGGTACATCCTGTGAAGTCAAGTTGCCTGCAGCTAGGTAGGTCATGGAACAAGAAGATGAGGGAGGAAACAAAAGACGAGATTGCATAAAGGAGCACAGTATGCAGGGAGATGGAGTCTTCTGTAAGTGGAAAACAGAAAAAGAAAAGAAAACATGGTAGGAAAATAAAGCAGAAGGGAAACAAGGAGTAGGGGAAGAACCAATGAAAGGAAAAGCAGAGAAAAGAGCTTGACCACCTAGGAAGTAAAAAGGCAAATCATCTAAGATAAAATAATACAGAACCAATTACTGAATGCTTTACTACCCCTCTTTCAGATATGTCATTCTGTTTGATCTGTTAAGAGAAATCCTCACTTTGGCTGTCTTAATAAAGCATCCAGTTTTCCAACGAGCTACTTTTCCAACTTGTTGAGGTTTTTATTTATTTAAAACAAAACAAAACAAAACAACCCACCAGGAGCAAAGGTCCATATTAAGCCATATCACAACAGAAAACCTGCTTGAGAATCAGATTTGGAATTAGGATGATTTAGACATCACTATTTGCCTATGGTGTTAGCCAACTTGCAATCCCCTTTCTTTATAATAGATGAAAGAATTCTTTCCCCAGGCAAAAGCGGAGATGTCTCCTCCCCCTCCCACCAAATCTCCATCACTAGGAGTTACCTGTATTTTAAAGAAGTCAAATGAATCAACTCGCATTTCATCCAGGGGTTTGTAACTTTTAAAATTGGAAATTACTCTGGTGATCTCCTTTCTTTGTGACTCCCCAGTCAGTGTTTGCATACAGTATCAGATCTTCACAAAGAAAAGTTGTGCAAAACATCTTTTTTTTCCCCATAGCTGTGCCTGGAGCTTAGTTTTACACATAGCTGTGTAAAATATAAATTTTACATAAGGCCACAAATTTTCCTTTGAATCCTTTTTGTTGTTGTTATTTTAAGCACCATTGGGTAGCCCTAATAGTAAGCATGAAGCTGTTGTCTTCATGTTAAACTTACCTGACAGGAATCATCTTCAGTTTTTGAACCCTGTCCCTGCTAATTTGTTTCTCTGACTTGAACCCCACTTGTTCTAACTTGCTTGGTATTCTAAGTAGCCTCTTGGGTTCTCCAGCAATTTAATTCTCCTATTTTTCTAGTTTTCTCTATATTTTTTCCCCCCACCTTTTTTGGCTTTTTGTCTTTGACTTTTTTTTCTTGAAACATTGTTTTTTTTTCCTTGAAGCTTTGGGGGTTTTACTCCTTTTCATACCATAAAATGGGTTTCTATGTGCCTTTACACAAGCATAAGACATAACTATTCACTGCAAATATTCCTGAAAGTCTCACAGAAATATTCTTAGCAGCTTTCACTATAATCAGCTGAGCTTCAAATTTTTTCGTCATTATTATTAACCCTTTCTGGTCATGTTCATTGCAATGCCTTTAAAGTGACAGTCATTTAAATAAGGGCAACAGCATGAAACACAGCTTACATCCAGAGGCCCCATATGCTACAGTACTTTTAGTATGAATTTGTATGCCCAAAGGACACAAATGTGTTAATTCCAATTTCAGAATAAATTTACTAATGGTGGAGGAGACTATCAATAGCCTAGATATTAACTTATGTACCGTATGACTTCCTAAAAAGTTGTTGAAACACAGCATTTAAAATTTGCATGTCAGCATCTCAAAATGTTTAAGAGCATGTGCAATATTTGGAAAATATTTAATATCGTTTTACATTAATTTTGTAAGAAAGAGCAGGAATTCTCTGGTTTAAAATTGTCATAGGCTAGTCATTTTACATTTTAACAATATCTATCAAGAAGCCTTATCAATTTATCCTCTCTTTAACTGGTATAAATTTACCCCTGTCTAGGGAGTCATCACCTCCCTGAAGTGTCTCATACTGCGTGAATTAAACTAGCATTACTGAATATACCTCTTTAGAAATGAAATTACTGATGATGGGGCAAATTCTTTACTTTTTGTTCTCTCATCTATTCCTTTTAAGAGTACCGTCCCCCTCGCTCCTTCAAAAGGCTCACATGAAGATACAAAATCCCTGGTAACATTCAGTGCTGGCTACCAACAGGACCCTGAGAGAGAGGCAGAAATACTTTTCTACCCTATCTCATAGACTCCTTCCTTTAGCAATTTTGCTACAATAATGTCTAAAAAAAGTTAAAAAACCTAACTCATCTCTCCTCAGTCAGCATTTTTGAATATAACGTCATACCAAAGGGGATGTGAAACACAACTAAATCACGATTTTGCACTCAGCTGCCACATGCATGAGATAACCGATAAAGAAAGATCTGCAAGCCTGCCTTCTTGCTGCTTTGCCTCTCAAGCATACTTTAAAATTCCTAAATGCCTCAAGTACCAGAATACTTTCACCTAACTCCGCACTTCATGTACTTATGTACTCCCATGTGCCGTAAGACGAATTGGCGGGGAAGACGACCAGCCTGGCTGGACAGAGGACTACTAGTGCGACTAAGGGAAAAAAGGAGAGCTTACCAGCTCTGGAAGAAGGGGCAGGCAACCCAAGAAGAGTACAGGGATCTTGTCAGGTCATGCAGAGAGGAGATTAGAAAGGCAAAAGCCCAGCTGGAATTTAACCTGGCCACTGTTATAAGGGATAATAAGAAGAGTTTTTATAAATATGTTAACAGCAAAAAGAGAGCCAGGGAGAACCTCCATCCACTAGTGGATGCAAGGGGGAACATTGCCATTAAGGATGAGGAAAAGGCTGAGATACTCAACGCCTTATTTGCATCGGTCTTTAATGGCCCGACAAGTTATCCCCAGGGTACCCAGCCTCCTGAGCTGGAAGATGGGGACAGAGAGTGGAATGAACCCCCCATAATCCAGGAGGAAGCAGTCTTTGACCTGCTATGCCACCTGGACATCCACAAGTCTATGGGGCCAGATGGGATCCACCCAAGAGTGCTGAAGGAGCTGGCAGAGGAGCTTGCCAAGCCACTCTCTATCATTTATCAGCAGTCCTGGAGAACAGGGGAGGTCCCAGATGACTGGAGGTTGGCAAATGTGACGCCTCTCTTCAAGAAGGGCCGGAAGGAGGATCCGGGGAACTAGAGACCAGTCAGCCTAACCTCGGTACCGGGGAAGATTATGGAGCGGTTTATCTTGAGTGTGCTCACCAGGCACATGGAGGACAATCAGGGGATCAGGCCCAGTCAGCATGGGTTCACAAAAGGCAAGTCTTGCCTAACCAACCTGATTTCCTTCTATGACCAGGTGACCCGCCTGGTAGATGAGGGAAAGGCTGTGGATGTTGTCTACCTGGACTTCAGCAAAGCCTTTGACACAGTCTCCCATAGCATTCTCCTGGAGAAGCTGGCAGTTCATGGCCTAGATGGATGTACTCTTCGCTGGGTTAAAAACTGGCTGCATGGCCGAGCCCAGAGAGTCGTGGTGAATGGAGCTAAATCCAGTTGGCGGCCGGTCACAAGCGGTGTCCCCCAGGGCTCAGTTCTAGGGCCAGTCTTGTTTAATATCTTTATCAACGACCTGGATGAGGGGATTGAGTGTGCCCTCAGTAAGTTTGCAGATGACACCAAACTGGGTGGGAGTGTTGATCTGCTGGAGGGCTCTGCAGAGGGACCTGGACAGGCTGGATCGATGGGCCGAGGCCAATTGTATGAGGTTCAACAAGGCCAAGTGCCGGGTCCTGCACTTTGGTCACAACAACCCCATGCAGCGCTACAGGCTTGGGGAAGAGTGGCTGGAAAGCTGCCTGGTGGAAAAAGACCTGGGGGTACTGGTTGACAGCCGGCTGAATATGAGCCAGCAGTGTGCCCAGGTGGCCAAGAAGGCCAATGGCATCCTGGCTTGTATCAGGAATAGTGTGGCCAGCAGGAGTAGGGAAGTGATCGTGCCTCTGTACTCGGTGCTGGTGAGGCCGCACCTTGAATACTGTGTTCAGTTTTGGGCCCCTCACTACAAGAAAGATGTTGCCTTGCTGGAACAGGTCCAGAGGAGAGCAACCAAGCTGGTGAGGAGTCTGGAACACAAGTCATACGAGGAGCGGCTGAGGGAACTGGGGTTGTTTAGTCTGGAGAAGAGGAGGCTGAGGGGAGACCTGATCGCCCTCTACAACTACCTGAAAGGAGGCTGTAGTGAGGTGGGGGTCGGCCTCTTCTCCCTGGTAACAGATGATAGGACGAGGGGGAATGGCTTGAAGCTGTGCCAGGGCAGGTTTAGGCTAGACATTAGGAAAAACTTCTTCACCGAGAGGGTTGTCAGGCTCTGGAATGGGCTGCCCAGGGAGGTGGTCGGGTGCCCATCCCTGGAGGTCTTTAAAAGAAGGATAGATGAGGTGCTCAGGGACATGGTTTAGTGGTGGGATGGCAGTGCTAGGTTAACGGTTGGACTCGATGATCTTAAAGGTCTTTTCCAACCGAGGTGATTCTATGATTCTATGATTCTATAAGAAGAAACATCTCATTGCCTTATTCAAGAGTTTAGTTTTTTAATATCTTTGAAATATCATACAGCATTACTTGGCAGGAAGGAAGAAATAGGAGCAAGAAAACTCATCTAATGATATCTTTCCTACATTTTAATTTGATTTCTTTGACCACAGTTCCACAATTTTTTAATGTTTTCTTTCTATAGTGCGACGGTTTTGATTTTAGTCCTTCAGCCTTTTGAGGAGATAATATCACTATGCCACTTTTTTTCAGTGGGTGGTATTTTGATTCTTTCCATTATGCCATCCCTGAAAAAAAACCCCACAAACCCAAGACTCTCCTTGATACAACACATCTCTAAGATAATTAAACACTGCTTTTCTCAATTTTCTTTAAACTGGAAGAAAGCACTGACACAAATATTCTCTCTAACTAATCAACAGTATTTACAAAAACCTGACAATGAAGGTACCTTAGCAGTGTTTTTCCTAGTGCTCTGGAGCTCTTGCCGATAATCTCCCTTCTGTAACGCACCAGAACATTGGCCTTATTTTTATGCCATCAATGACCATTTTGCTTTTAACTTTCACTTTCTGTTCTTTTTTAAACTGAAAACCTGAATTGAGAGGCTTTTAATACTTCCTACTTAGTTTCTTTAAATAAAAACAAAAGTTAAAAGTGGCATACATTAATCATGACTAAAAGCTGTGGCCATGGCTACATGAATAAAACAAATATGTTAAGGGCTTCTCTGATGCCCCTTTTTCTTCTTCTTCCTACAGACTGGATGATTGACTTTTTTTTTCTCTTCCTTATTCTAAAGAGGTCGCTTGGAGTTCAATTATGGTGAAGGCTTCAGTATTTCTTACAGCACATACCTCAACCCGTTTTTTCTTTGGCTCAGCTTCTACTAAAAGGAGGTATTTTTTCTCTCCTTTTTCACAGATATGAGCTGTAACAAAAGATCCTTGAATTAGTGACAAAAATAAGGCGGGGGGGGAAATAAGCAGTAGTATATCACACCACTGCCCCATGGTAAAGTTATAAGTGATGGTATTTCAGTACATAACATTAACTGCAGCATACCTATGGGAAGCTGAGTCTACATTCCTGAGCTAGCTTATTGTGCTACATTATTTCAGTGAGGTGAAGAAAGTCGTTTTCCTACTGATTAAAATAGAAGTGTACCTTCGCTTTTCCTCCTCTATGGAAGTTAGAATAAGTCTGTCTCGTATTATCTCTCCCAACACTTCTACTCAATCATCTGCACATGTGGGAGCAAATAAGATTTGGATAAGTTTAGTACTGTGGTGAGAAGACTGTTGCTTATATTTAATGTAGAAGTCTTTAGGTTTGCCAGAACCAAGAATGCAGTTTGAAAAGCATTACAAAGTTATGACCTGTAGCTTTCTTTCTCAACAGTCAAATTAAATCACACTAAAGAGATGTGGGACATATAGGAATGTACTGTCTTACCTCAAAACAATCAAAGCATGGGCAGAGAAGATATTTTTCAGACCTCTGAGTTATACTAAAGTAGAAAAACGAACCTAAATTTTCTCATACCTGTGGAATATTAGTTTCTTAGTGAAAAATACTGTTTTAGCCACCATATTGGTTGTGGAGAAGAATAATGCTCAAAAGAGACTGCCTTTACAGCTCAGTCTCAGGGGACTTACTTGGGAGGTAAGACCTGCCAGTTTGTGACTCTGCCTAACCTGATAATCAGTACAGTTGAGTATCCTGCTCATCGAACTGATGGAGCAGCTGGTTTTGACCAGAAATTCCCAAATATGAGGTCAATGACAGTGACATACTGCAAATAATTTTTATTATAGTAAATTAATATTATCTGAGAGAAAAAAACATTGCCAGACTATTCTGTCCAACCAGCTCCACAGATCCTCCCTGTAGTACTGTCCACACATTTTTTACCCTTAATAATAAATTCAGGCCTGATTGAAAAGTATAAACAAGGACAGTTCACTGGGTTGATTGAAGCAACACCACTTTACTGTAACTTTAAAATGCATTGGACTTCCTAGGAGTGCATAATTGCTAATTGACTGGAGGGATAAAGCCAATTTTATTTTTGCTGAGTTAATCTCAGTTTTGCTGTTAATTTACTGCTTGCATATGTACTTTAACAGAACTGGAGACTGAAGTCTCCCACTAAGATAAAAAATGCTGTTTAATGGTCACTAAACTTAATTGGGTATTAGGCTAGATGGGCTAGCCAAAAGAAGGAAAAGTGGTACACTTACCCATTCTTTAGGCCTACTCTGATAAAAGCTTTGCCAATATGAGTGCTGAGTAGTTCAAATTCTCTGTAACAGGTTTGCCATGTGGAGTCCTGCCTCCTATTAACTTGAATCAGACTGTCAACAAAGCAACTTTTTGCTTATAGCAAAAAGCTTGATGGAATTATATATCTCCATCAAGTTTGACAGATTTGAATTACTGACCTAGAAAGAAAAACATTCATATTCCTTTACCGATTCCCAAAGCCATCCCATTTTTTTTTATTACAATTTTAATTAAATGTGATGGGAAAAGGATTTCAATATTTGGTTCACAGCAGTATATTATGTACGTTTTTGCCTTCTTAAGCAGGGCTGGTTTTTAGACTTGCGGTGTAGCAAAAGTTGACTATATTTGTAAGTGCAGACACCACATGAGAGACATATGAATATGCGTTATTACCTGCAACAAAAGATATAACAGCAGAAAGAAGGGATCTAGAATAGCAACATGTAGCAGAAAACAAAATAAATTAATGAAGTATCAGTCCAGAAATTTTAGAATGCAAGCATAATCTGAAAACCCTAGGGTGAAGCCTACTGAAGTCAAATGATGCTTATTTCTTCTTATTAAGTTCTTCACATATGACATCCATCTAGACCAACTTTTTAGTGGTCAGTGAATTAATTAATCCTTCATAATTTTATTGAATTTTGTAATATTAAATGTCTTGCTCTCTTCCTTCTTATTTCTGCAAACTACTAAAAATCAGCTAAGCTTTTGGAAAATGGGTAAAATTTGGGCAAAGATCCTTCCTTGGAATTTTTTTTTACATTTTATTTTTTAATTTTTTTAAAGTAAACATCAAAGATTTTAAAAAAAGAAGGATTGCATAGTCAAGAATGCTTAAGTTGGGCAAGTTCTTGACAAATGGGTTCTAAAGTGGGCAACGTCTTGAAAATGAATCATTAGGAGGTGAGGAAAGTGGTCTTAGATAACTCACAAGCATATTAACTAACTGGAACAAAAAAAATTAGCAGCTTTTTCTTGAAATTCAAACTGTACATTAAAAATTAAGGAAAAAAAATTGATTTAATAATATTGCAATTATATGGCAAATCTCATAATTGGAATAGTTATTCTAGTTCACCAAAGGTGTTACAAATAATGCTACTAAGGATCTTGCATCTAGGAATTTGTTATCTCCAAGCACATCCAGACCCCATCATTGCTGTTGTGTTTCATTGGATAATAAAGTTACTGATCTGTAAGAAAATATTTCAGTTTTATCCAGATTCCCTTTTTCATCCCCAACTGTATTAAAAATATCCTTTTTCTGATTATGATCAGATAAAATACATACAATATGTACACTATTTATGAATAAATACATAAAATATAAAAGCCATTTTCATTGCACTGTATATGTTATAACAATGACAATCCCATTGTACTGTATAACTATCCATATATATATTCCAAATACAGATCCAGATGTGTTGCTCTTCAACACCTTATTTTACCAGTCATGCTTAGAAATCTTTTACCATGCCATTTTCTGTTGTTGCTGAATGCAGGTAGTTGGTGGAAGATGCTGTGTTTGTGGGAATTCTCAACATTAATTTTTTGCTATTGAAGCATAGCAAGTAAAGGATTTCAGTGTTCTAAGAAAATCCACTGATGGAAAATATTTCCGTGTTTAACCAGACATTTCTTTTACCGAAAATATTTTTTTAATCTTACAATGTGGCAGGTTATGCTGGTTTGTTTCCTTATTTTGTCATATATGATCATTTGAAGACAAAACCAAACTGATTTTGAAATGAAGTCAAATTGCTCAGTCTTCTGAAGAAACTTAAACTGAACAAAATGACAAACCCCAAGCCACAAGGATGGCGTTCTAGAAGTTAGGGGCCTAAACTGTCTTCTTTCTGTAATCAGGGAAAAGAGAGAGGCACCTCCAGACATTGCTGTCTGAAATAGGAGTGACAAATTACCTCAGGATGAGTTGAATCAGGCTTTATTGATTATAGACAGAGCCATGATACTTGCCAGAATAGTTGCTGAACTTGCAGACAATTAAAAATTAAAGGTCTCAAACCTGCCTTTTTCTGCCAAATACAGGTTTGATATAACCTCGCTCAAGTTATCAGTAAACTGATTTGATCTTATGTCCTCAAATTAATTTTGTTTCTTCAAACTGTCCAAGGCAGTTAATAGAAAGTGCAATGGATGGTATCTCATTTTCAGTTTGTATGTTATGACGGTTGTGTACATTACCTCCTTTGAAAAGATGCCTGTGCTGGATGGAGCACTCCTGCAGAAGGTAGTCATTGTGCCTCTTCTGGGATCAGCCGAGCACGTGGCACAGCAAAAGCATCCACACCAGTAGCTCTGGGAAAGGCATCAGGGAACAAACAATCCCTGGGCACCTGTCACTTCATATCTGGTATATCAGTGGTACTGCTGACTCCCATCTCTGAGACAGGCCACAGAGATGACAGAAAGAGAAGCTCTGCAGAGGCCCAAAGGGACCTGGTAGAGTTTGCTCCAACTCAAAGCCACTGACCTGATTAAAAAAACCCCAAACCTGGAAGTAGGAACCTGCCTGCAAGGCCACAGTGGGAGAATATTTTCTGAATTTTTATAATTTCTGTTCTATCTGACCAATCACTTGCAGCTTTCTTTGTTTAAAAGTTCTGAAAACGTCTTCCATTTACTTTTATTTTTAAACTTTAAGCTTTTAGAGAAATGTCTGTGCAGAAAAAGGTCTGGGCAAACTCAGAGTTTTGACTGACTTGGGATCCAAACACAATATACCTCCACAGCATAATTTCACCACATTTTCTTCAAGAACTAAAGCTCTATCTAGACTAATGATCTTCTATTAGAAGTCCTAATATTTTCATGAATAAAAAAAACCCAAACCTGCAATGTAGAAGCAGTATTTTATTGACTTTGTTTTTTTCATTGTCATTTTGGAAACAGGAAAAAGGAAGTTGGAAAGAGACTTAGATATAAGTTAATACTTATTCACTACAGTGGAAAGGGTACTTGAATGGTGTCTCAAATTGTTCATAACCTTAGCAAAAGTGACTTGAAAGGAGAAATTAAGAAAGTCACATTTATGTCTGATTTTACAATGTCTCATTTTACAATGATTGTTGGACTGAATTATTGGAAAGAAATAAGGGAAAACCAGGAAGGAAGTAAAGATTAAAAATGCTGAAGGAGCATAAGTAGGGTCAATATAATGCCCAGTAAATGAGTTCAGGATGACTCTACCAGCAATATCCTGCAATGATTTCAGAGGAGCAAGGCTACTGTAAGCAAGGCTAGGGAACAGCTGTTGTCATAGTTAATGTAGGCAATAATAAAAGCTTGCACAAATGTTTTGGCTGCGTGCACAGTTGGACTGACAAGGTTTGAGAGCAACCCAGTGAAAGCATTCCTCTAGAGACAGCATGAGTTTAAGCTTTGACATCAGTGAAGTAATTTGGGGAACAGTGATGCTACTGCCTAAGATGGAAAATGAATTAGTGAAAAGTTAGGAAAGATAAGATCAAGAGATTAATTTTAGCCATAATGAATTTTAAATAAAAACTGGACACAGCTATTTGTAAAAAGCTGGCCAAGATTCTTGACTGGAAGAACAGAGACAGATCTTCAACAGAAAAACAGATTTTCAAGTAATTTAAATATCTTTCTGATAATGTTTGAAAGCCTTATTAGGGAACTGTTGAACTGCACTTTCGCTTTTGTTTGCAAAATAACAGAGAAGAGATCATGAACACCATAAAAAAAAAGAAAAAAAATTTTAAGGTGTTGTTAAAATAAGGAAGTCAATGCTATCAGTATAGGTAAATATATCACTTCTGGAATGTTTATTTATATCCAGTTTGAATTATGTTTAAGAGGTTCACTCATTAACTTTTTTTTCTCCAGAATGTCCAGCTATAGCCTGCAGTACATTTAATATTATGCTTTAAATTTATACAAGATTACAGATGTAAAAGGTTTACACATCTTCTGTAAAAGAAGTCTTTCTCCTTTTTACTTCATTTTTCTCCTTCTCCCTCCCAATTCCACACTTTCCTGTGAGGCAGTTTATCTGTTGAAGTATATTGAAAGTTTATGTCTAAAATAAATATTCATAATGTAAGATTTTAATAAACTGCGACAGACATTTTTATGCTGCCACTAACAAAACAAATTAATTTAATTAAAAAAGAAGATGAAAGAGTGTGAATTGACATGAGTTTGTTTCATACAGAGTGCCATAAGAGATTCAAGAGCCACCAGAGATCAAGAAAAGGGGAGGGATGAGAATGGAAAGGAATTTTGCTGGAGGGGATCTTACTTGCTAGAATTGTAGTGCATAGGGAGAAAAACAAAAAATAATAACAAGAAAAGGCTCAGGAGCCTCTGTTGTAGATAAACCGTATAGATAAACTAGGGATTTTTTTTTAAAAGAAAACTGGCCTCCATAAATTTGCAACCATCTCCAGTTTCTTACATTTTATGTTTGCTATTGACTCCACATCACAAAAACACAGAATCCTCATGGCTTTTTTATCTTTCTCTTTTCCTTCTCTCTCACATAGAGAAAAGAAATGAGCATCTGGTTTTTAAATTTGGATTTGTGCCCTTGGCTTTCAATAAATTAACATATGATCAAACTAATTTGCACCTGTGCAAACTGGTAGTCTCTAGCCAACCTTTTTTTTTTTTAGTTGATTCTGCTAGATTTAGCTAAACTTTGAATAGTCAAGTCCAAAACTAAAGCAAAAAAAAGCAGTCTAAATATTGACTCATAGTATGCTTATTGAATGCATTTCAATCAATTATTTTTTCAATCTATTTGCATTTTTTGTAAACCAAAATTTTCATAAGGGAATATTGCACATTAATAATACATTCCTATTTTCACAACCAAAAGGTGTGAACATTGAGGATAATAACCTTCTCAAACACTGAAGAAATAACTTTTGTGAGAAATAGTTAAGACTCGTAAAGCCTTTTACCCTCTGAACTTGATATCTTCACATATTTTCCTGTGATCACTGGTAAATACCACACCTTTGCCACACACTTCACAAATCTATAAAAATATGACTCTATGACCAAAACAATATTTTCTTTATTGCCAAAGCAATGCCTCACAAAGACACCAATGTTTTTGCTTGAAATTAAAGACTAACAGGTGAGTTGGATACCCCAAGGATCATTTGCGTTGACAAAACAAAAAGGTTATGCTTATCATAATTGCACATCAGGAAGTTTATGGTTGTTACAAACTGCACTCAGTTTCTTGATAAGATTGTCTTATATAAAAGATCCACTTGTCTTGCTTTAATTTTTCAATGAAATTGAATGTTTATCTTTGTACTCAGACCCTACTGTATATAAGGTCATTCTGCAAAAACGTGATTTACTTGCAGGATGGGCATCTCACAGCATACTGAGAATGGGCTCAATCAAAAAATCAGTAATATAAAGCAAAGACTTGTGCCATCTCTCTAAATTAGAAGTCATCAGCCCTAGGTGTGAGACCAATAGAGCACATTTACTACAGCAAATAGAAGACATCATTCTTTTTCTTAGTTTAGGCACATAAATTCTCAATCCAATTACAATGGTGTACTATGCAAACAGTCATTCTGCGCGCTGTTTATACCATGTCTATTTCTTCAGAAATGGTCAGCTACCAAAATGCTTGGTCTGGATAAATAATTTAAGAAGCTTCCAGAAGTTTTATGTGTGTCTATGTTACTTATCTTTCAGCTGCCAAAACAGCTTCCTGGCCAACCTAACAGCCGTTTGTAAAATAAAGAAACTTACAGAATTAAAACTATTAATTTTAACTTGTTGCAAATCATAAACTCCATGCAACTAACCTCTTCCTTGTAAGACTACAGCAGCTGTCCCCAGATCGTCCCAGACTGATTACAGCTTAGGTGCCTGCCTTCTCTAAACAATCTTAGTTTCAACTGTGAGTGGCATAGTCTTAACTGCATTGCTTGATATATTACATGGGATTAAAGGGGAAACAAATTCATTTGGGAAGTCAGGATAATGCCAAATGAAAATTAAGATCTATGTCTGCACTTAACTAGGCTGGCCAAGTCCAAGGTGTGACCCCGTCTCAGACATTGCTGTTGTGGATGGCATAATTTTGGCTTGTATTCAACAAGGCTACCAGTATAAACCACCCTTTTACACAGGCAATACCATGGCTCTTTTAGGAACTTTCCTAAGATGTCTTCTGTGGTACAGTAAGTTGTCTGCTCTGGTACAGTAAGTTGTCTGATGGCCCTTGAAGGACAAATGTGATGGATATATAGAGTCTGCCATACTGAGCAAAGTTGCATATCAGAGTCACAACACAAAAAGTGTTGCTCTGAATATGGCTTGAATCAGGAGTTCTCAGCTGGTGCTCTATGTTGGCCTAGATGGTAGACAAGACAACAGAATATGGTTCGCATTGAAAAGTCAAAATCAGATCCCCATATATCCACTTTGATGCATGACAGTAAGTAAATAGTCAACAGTAGTAATGGGAAATGAATTTTTCTCTGGTTATAAATGAAAACCACCTTGATCACAGCTGACAGTATTTTTTTTAGAACATTAAATGGTCAATGAAACTTTTCAAAAATTTTAAATAATTTAAATTTGAACAAGGCTAGAAACAGCCTCTCTTTTGACTTCATATTGCTTGGGATGATCCTGAGCTGGGCTGAGGCCTGCTTGGTTAGTTGCAAACATAGATTTACACACTGAACCCAGGACCTCTGAATTTTAAACAAGTTGGCATGCTCTGGGAAGGTAAAGATGGGAAGGTATTATGAACTTCAGTAAAAAAATCACAAGATGCAGGGAGAATCCTTGAGGAAAAAGATGTAGAAAGCAAATTTATTTGGCAGTTTAAGGATTCAGTTTGATGACACTTAGGAGGACAGATGCAAATTTCAGGCTGATGTATGTAACTGATATCCATAATATAAGTTTAAACAGAGATTAAACTTCATAACATGGATGAAATAACAGAGATTAAATTAGAACTAAATCGTAAACAATTATATGTGTAACTTTGCAGTTTCTGTTTGACAGATTGAACTACGTCAAAACAAACAGAGCAAAAGCAAGAACAAAGAGTAAGGGGAAAAAAAAATTGAAAGATAGGATGGAAGTGAATGGAAATAATCTGGTTTTAGATCAGCCCATATAAATGGAGAAAACAAAAAATTTTATCATATCCAAGACCTTTAGGCTTTTTCCTCTTAATTTTATTAACTGTGTAATTTATCAACAATAAAAGATATGCTATTTCCCTGGGTTTTTTCCTATTACAGCTTTAGACCTATTACAGCTATAACAGTACAAGAAGCCTGAATGGTTTTGTCCATGAACATTAACACAAAGAGATTTTTGTTCAAACCGACAGTTGTGATGTGTCAGCTCCTTAGGGAAATACTTGGGTTTGCATATGAATATTGATATGATATCTGATCTTCAAATGTTCTTACCTAGTAAAGGTGCAGTCACACAATCAGAGAGCAGTTGAGACCATGTGAAATGGTGGGGGTCTGTCACAAACTGTGAATAATAAACTTCAGATAGTTGAAGACATCTTCAAAGTGAACACATCAAACAACTTCTAGCCTACCATATGTTGGTATCTAGTCTTCAGTTAACTATTACAAAACAATAACAATCTGAAACTGCTTAGATATATTTTGCAAGAATAAAAGGACAAAATATTTTGCCAATTTCAGCTATGAAGAAAGATCTGATGGACAGAAAGCTAGTCCTTTTATAGTGAAGATTTCACTAACATAGTGAATAATTCAGAGGTTTTTTTGGGGGGTCTGGTAACATAAAAGTACTGCAGGTATGTCTTTTAAGACTACTAGTACTTTTAGAAAGTACATTGCCACTAAAGATGAGGAAAAGGCTGAGATACTCAACGCCTTATTTGCATCGGTCTTAAATGGCCCGACGAGTTATCCCCAGGGTACCCAGCCTCCTGAGCTGGAAGATGGGGACAGAGAGTGGAATGAACCCCCCATAATCCAGGAGGAAGCAGTCTTTGACCTGCTATGCCACCTGGACATCCACAAGTCTATGGGGCCGGATGGGATCCACCCAAGAGTGCTGAAGGAGTTGGCAGAGGAGCTTGCCAAGCCACTCTCTATCATTTATCAGCAGTCCTGGAGAACAGGGGAGGTCCCAGATGACTGGAGGTTGGCAAATGTGACGCCTCTCTTCAAGAAGGGCCGGAAGGAGGATCCTGACCTCAGTACCGGGGAAGATTATGGAGAGGTTCATCTTGAGTGTGTCACCAGGCACATGGAGGACAATCAGGGGATCAGGCCCAGTCACATGGGTTCATGAAAGGCAGGTCTTGCCTAACCAATCTGATTTCCTTCTATGACCAGGTGACCCACCTGGTAGATGAGGGAAAGGCTCTGGATGTTGTCTACCTGGACTTCAGCAAAGCCTTTGACACAGTGTCCCATAGCATTCTCCTGGAGAAGCTGGTGGTGCATGGCCTAGATGGGTGTACTCTTTGCTGGGTTAAAAAACTGGCTGGGTGGCCGAGCCCAGAGAGTCGTGGTGAATGGAGCTAAATCCAGTTGGCGGCCAGTCACAAGCGGTGTCCCCCAGGGCTCAGTACTAGGGCTGGTCTTGTTTAATACCTTTATCAACAACCTGGACAAGGGGATTGAGTGTGCCCTCAGTAAGTTTGCAGATGACACCAAACTGGGTGGGAGTGTTGATCTGCTGGAGGGCTCTGCAGAGGGACCTGGACAGGCTGGATCGATGGGCCGAGGCCAATTGTATGAGGTTCAACAAGGCCAAGTGCCGGGTCCTGCACTTTGGTCACAACAACCCCATGCAGCGCTACAGGCTTGGGGAAGAGTGGCTGGAAAGCTGCCTGGTGGAAAAAGACCTGGGGGTACTGGTTGACAGCCGGCTGAATATGAGCCAGCAGTGTGCCCAGGTGGCCAAGAAGGCCAATGGCATCCTGGCCTGTATCAGGAATAGTGTGGCCAGCAGGAGTAGGGAAGTGATCGTGCCCCTGTACTCGGTGCTGGTGAGGCTGCACCTTGAATACTGTGTTCAGTTTTGGGCCCCTCACTACAAGAAAGATGTTGCCTTGCTGGAACAGGTCCAGAGGAGAGCAACCAAGCTGGTGAGGAGTCTGGAACACAAGTCATACGAGGAGCGGCTGAGGGAACTGGGGTTGTTTAGTCTGGAGAAGAGGAGGCTGAGGGGAGACCTGATCGCCCTCTACAACTACCTGAAAGGAGGCTGTAGTGAGGTGGGGGTCGGCCTCTTCTCCCTGGTAACAGATGATAGGACGAGGGGGAATGGCTTGAAGCTGTGCCAGGGCAGGTTTAGGCTAGACATTAGGAAAAACTTCTTCACCGAGAGGGTTGTCAGGCTCTGGAATGGGCTGCCCAGGGAGGTGGTCGGGTGCCCATCCCTGGAGGTCTTTAAAAGAAGGATAGATGAGGTGCTCAGGGACATGGTTTAGTGGTGGGATGGCAGTGCTAGGTTAACGGTTGGACTCGATGATCTTAAAGGTCTTTTCCAACCGAGGTGTTTCTATGATTCTATGATTCTATTCTAATTATGAAAAAAAAAACCACCTTTAAAAAACCCAGCCCTAATTACCCTAATAAATCAGTTACTTTTCTGTCTCAGGATATTAATTTTACATAACCAGAATCAATATTTGCCAAATAAAGGACGCTCATATAGAATGACTTCATAGCACAATGCATTGCAGTGCAATCATTCTGTAATATTGTGTCCCCTTCATGGTTTTAGCTGCCTTATATTTTTAGGTCTTTACCACTCTTTACCCTGTAAATCTTTCAGATCCTCTCCGGGAGCTTACTCCACAGCTGCCCCCGGTGGAAAAGTGACAGCATATGCTGTGGCTGTGTGCAGGCTGTGTGTACCTCTGCTTAGCCAGCAAGTGTGCACATGCTGATAGACTTAACAGCTGGCCACACAAAAGTGATAATTGCTGATCTCATGAAACTTGCTGGATTTTAATTATCTTCATGACCTTTAATCCTCTGTAAATTTGGGTCAAATTGATAAGTACATCGAAAACTTCTTGGAGAAAGACAGACCATATGATTGCAGCACTGCCTTGTTTCTAAAAGAAATGCTAAGAAATATTTCTGAAGTTACCTCAGTCAGATGACAGCAGGTCAGAAAATTAAAGATCAAGGTCACAATAGCTTTTGAGTCAAGTGAGGGATATTAGCACCAACATTCAGTCTGAAACACAAGTTAAATCTTGGAGGATAAAGGTTTTATTTTAGTTGTCTTTGTTACTGAGATGGAATAATCTTCTGGAAACTGATTACCTAGCTATTAAAAGAACAACTGCAGGAAAAAAAATAAGCCTAAACATAAACAAGTGCATGGAAAGATATGTCAAAATGCAAATTATTTCAGTATGAGATTAGAATTCACAGTGACTGGTATACTCAAATTTCACGTTAACTCAGTCCATCACTGGGCCTGCTGAAATCCAACTGCTTGAGAAATAACGCTTACCTGGGAAATTTAATGATCAGGAGGGCAAAAGGAGAAGCAGAAAGCAGCAGATAGCTGATCTTACTTCATGGGAATTTTTATAGCAAAGAAAATTTTGCAAAGTCAAAAACTCTATTCAAAGTTCTTTCGGTGGCTTTTTGGTTTAACGTGTGGGAAAATAAGACATCAAGAATAAAAAAGCATGTATTAAATGAAAGTAAAATGTTACCTAACTCAACTAGCAAAATAATGGCTGGAATGTGTACAGAAATTATTTGTCAAATAAAACTGAATAATGAACACACTTGTAAAAATCAAAGATCAGGAGAAAATTTATAATGAAAAAGTAAGTTATAGCTGTTGAAAAAGTCCCATAAAAATAAGTTAATCCATCTATAAGTCTGAAAAGACAGAAAATCATATTCATAGTCAAAACATTTAAAATGCATAGTATTACTGAAAGGTAATTTTAAAAGGTTAAAATCAACACATGGCAGTTTTACTAGAAAGTAGCTTGGCTGCACCTTTTATACTAACTCTGAATCTACTACACTAAAAGCAATGGTCACCTCAAAGCCCTTAGATTTCCCTGCTACTTCTGCCATGTCTCTCATTCTCAGCCTTTGTGACACATTCTGTCATACATTTTGATTCTCCAGATTCAGAATTATGCTTCCCAAAAATCAGTGCAAGAGGAATCTCTATCCCTTTTTCATTAATCCTCAGAAGATTTATTGGTAAAAACTTACCTCTTCGTGGTCTGTCGTCTTACCTCCCCTTGGGAGAAATGCAAGCATGATGGCCTGGAATGAGGTACATAAAAATACAGAAAAGATGTAATTCTCTGATCATTTAATGTAGCTCAGAAGGAGATATTCTTTCACACTGTCTAATAAATATCAAAGTCAACTTGGACAGAACACATTTTTCAGTAGCAGACAAATGAAAAGTATGCTCTGGCTGAGACAAGCACTATGCATTGTTATGACTCAATACTTCTCTTGTCTTCTCAAAAGAATGGGTAAACATAGGCTATTCAAAAAGCTTCAGTGGGATTTTAACTACAACACTGCTCACAGAACTGTTTAAATGTAGGGCAAAGAGGAAAAAAAAAAAAAGCCTTGTCTCATTATTAATTTATCAAGTTCAAAGATTCTCCCTGCAGAGCCTACATGATGTCAGAGAAAAGAATATATTATATAAAATAGAGTAAATGAATACACTAAGTTAGCTATAAATCCAAATCAGCTTGAACACTACACATTAAGGAACACAGACATTTGAAATACTACTGGCCTGTTAACACTAGGATCAGAAATACTACAAGTAGCTTGTGAAATGTAGGAGGTTTAATACATATACACGTTTCTTCCTCTTATGACTCATCAGAAGGTTAGAAAGTGTTGTCAGTGAAGCTAACTTCAGGTCAGTATCAACACACAATGTGCCTATGTATTTCCTAAATTCAGGATTATAAAAAGGAAAGATGTAGCAAAAGGTGAAACCCAACAAATTGTATTTTTACTCGTAGGGAAATCTTAGAAGAAAATGTGCGTATTTAGTAGAAGCCACTGAAGATAGCTATGCAATTTTTCTTATAGGCCAGGAATCTGTATCTCCATCTTGCCAGAAAACAAGAAGTAAATGAGAAAAGTGAATACAACAAATAAAAATATAAAATCAAATCAATGAAATCATTACTGGTGTCAAATTAACATAGCTTTAAACTAAACTATAAAAGCTATTTTAATATTCTGGAAGGTTATCATTCCTACATAAAAGAAAATCCAAACGAATTAAGTGGAAGCAAGTCCTTTTTATTTGCTTAAATATTCTAGATTTTCAGCTTTGAACTAATTTTTTCCGAGGTACAGGGAAAGCCCAACACTTTTTTTGTGGCATGTTAGCTAAGTCAGTAATGGACATTTTAAACCTACACCTTTGGTGTTTGCTTTAATCTAAAATGTGAAAGGACTGTGTACCATCTCTCCACTGTGAGAACTAGGACAGTGAAACCAAGAAGTAGAGAACACATTTTCTCTGTGTTTCAGAATTTTAAAGACTATGCAGAAACAAGACAGCTTTGTTTTCTTGTATTCCATATCAGATCTGGATGAGGCAAAATGACTATGTTCCCTTTGGCTGTCTTTACGAAGAATAATTTCTTGTCACTTTATATTCATGAGGTAATTCAATTTAATGCATGTTTTTATCAGATGTCTAAGAGGCACAGGGAAGCAGATCACTGTCTGGGTCATTTGTGTAAGAAGCACCTTAAAGTACAGAACAGTTAAATTGAGGATAAAATAAAATATTCATAATTTCAAAGCTAGATCTAAATTAAACAGCCTTTTTATTGTTGTTGTTTACCACAAACAAAACAAAATACCCAACCTTTAAGAGGAACTTGAAAACACTACAGAAGTTCTTCTCACTTTTGCTAAATTCTCTGTCATGAAGAATTTTTCAAACATGAATAGGCCCCTGCACCTAAGCTCTTCAGGAAGAAAGGAGTAAATTAATATTCATGACAAAAAGGGAAAGGACCCATGCCAATTTGCACTAGGTAAGGTCCTGAAATTCTTCTATAATATTGCTGCTATCAGAAGGAGATACAAACCTTCTCAGGCTTTATCTCCCATGAACCTCTCCTTTTTAGTCTGTTGCTCTTAGGCCTTTCTATGACTTTCATTCTTTTAATAATTTGTTAACAATTATATTAAGTTGGTGGAACAAAAACATTATAATATTCAAATTGGGATGTGTTTTGCCCTGATTTTGTTGATGGTGATGATAAATTCTATCTGCCTCACTTTATTTACATAACAGTTAAGTAGCACTAGTAGAAGAGGTATTAATGTTTTAAAGAGCATTGAGGAAATTCAATATAAGGTTTCCCATAAGTATAATAATGATCAGCAACATATCATATATTATATCTATATACCTATATTTACTTTTTCTTCTCTGTTTTATCATTTCTAATTGACTCTTGAAAGAAATCATTCTGAACTGAATTTTAAATTCATTGAAATTGGCTTCTCTCATTAAACTATAAAAAGATCACTATCAATCCATTGGGAAACTCAAGATCTCTATCTAAAATGTCAGTCAGAAGACGGTGTGTTATGCTCCATTCTTGGGGAAAAACCAAACCAAACCAGAAGTCCTACACAATGCTAAGACAGTTCGAGAAGATGGCCACTCACTTTTCTGTGTCAGGATGTCTAAGCAGCATGGCACCTTTTCATTAAGAAATAGCCATTTCCAGCACTCTTGTGCCTTTAACCTTGATAATCTATTACCTTTATCTTCATGTCTGTGGAAAGTAGTATTAAAGTGTCTCCTTATCAGAAAGCTGCAATTTGGAGAAAGTACATTAAAAGAGACAGTCAGGTGCTACACCTTCGAGAGTACCAATTAATCCTAGTTGGTTTTTTTGATTTAGTAATTGTAACTTTGGTGGGAAATACATACAGAATGTATGCAAATTGGGACCATTTAAACTGAAATATTATGGTAATTTCAATTTATTCATGTAATAGATACTTCAGCCTTACAAAATCCAGGTGTATTAAAAATGCTATGAACAAAAGACAATCAAGTGCCCAAATAACATTAATATGTTATTGTGATGCAATATTAATATTTCTTTTTCCATTATGAAAACCCAGTATTACATACAGGTGTTAATACTAGTATCCCCTACAAATCAAACACAAGATTTAAAATTTTAATTAACTTTTGCTCCCTCCCTCTAAGCACAAACATTGCACAAATAAAATGTGAACTGCATTATTTACTTAGAAAAGACCATTTCAGTATCACTTGCATTGTAGTCGGCAAGCAGATTTTATCTTGATCAGTCTATACACAGGATTAGCTGGAAGCTGTACACTATAGTTCATGATGCACTGAACCCAGGGTAGCCTGTCTCTCCTTTACATTTATTAGTTTCTGATTGCTTTTCATGAAGGTACCTTTCAACCTAGACTACAGTCAGAACAAGCCTGTGGGGTTTTTTTGTGAAACACTACCTAGACAATATTCTAAGCCACATGTTAGAGGCAAAAAACTAAAATGTCCAAACCCCATAGCTCCTGGTGATCTGGAGGTTCCAAAGCTAAAGAAGAAATAATCAGAAATCCTATTTCCTTATTTTCAGTATCTCATTCATTTAAACCAATTCATGGTTATCTGAAGTTTTTCTTCTAAGTCCAAGGCTGGTCATCCAGGACATAGTTATTTATAATTTTTATGATTTGTATAGCAAACATTAATGAGATAAACATCTTATTTGAGCAGGAGCTCTATAAGATTATAGTACCAGACTTAGTTGAAGTTGTTAAACAGTAACAGAATGACAGAAAGATTCCATTAAAAAAAAAAAAAAAAAAAAAAAAAAAGGTTTGCAAGGTTTTAGTTTACCAGTAAAAATCTCTATTACTTAGCCTAGCCTGAAATAATAGGAAACCCAGTAGCAGAAAACTGATTATCCTCTGGTTAAGCTATCGTATTTTTAAAATTCTTAAAAATAATGTAAATCGATCTTTTTTTCATACTTCAGTACCCAAAAGGCAGTTCACCAGGCAACTGAAATCATTCCATCAAAGCCAGTTATCTGTCATCTTAAAAAAAAAAAGTTGTCAGAAGAGGCAAAAATCTATTTTGAGTGTATGCTTCCAGCTCTTTGAGATTTAAAGACTTTCAGAGATAGGAAATGGAAGCTTAAATAATAGGTCCCAGAAAACAAGGAGGAAAGTGACTTTTTTTCTCAGATATATACTATATGGTATTAGCCCATAATTTAGTACATAATTTATTCATGGCTAAGTTTACCCATACATCACTGTGCACAGAGAGATTTGAGCAGGTGCAGTGTGGTGCAGTACCATTTCTAGCCTCCAAATCAGTAGGTGTGCTGACAGGAAGTCAGACAAGTACAAAAATGTCATCAGTTATATTGTGGTTCCAGAACTAGCATGGTACCTGCCAATTTTGGAGTTATCCTGTCTACGCTACTGTATGCTATGGACATGCCCTTAGAAGTCTAGGTATGTCAGTTGGTAAGATGTTAAACATAAGTCTCATGATAGCTGCTGTTTTTCTGGAAGATCCTGAGGCAAGAATTCAAAGCCCACATGAAAATCTCAGTTTGTGAATTAAAAATTATGCTTGTAATTCTTCAAGTCATGCAAAAAGCTTTGAGATTTCTCTGAAATGTACCCTAAAGGACAAGAAAGCTAAGGGAAATACAAATGCAAACCCCCAAATAATTTTTTTTTCCATTTTAAATAGTGCCACGTTAAATGTTTATGAAATCTTGAGATTATTTTGGTTTTCAGGTACTGAAAAAAGTCCTAAAAAAGAGAGGAAAAACCAGTCAGGATAGAAGCAACATAGTGGACATGTTTCTTCCACATATGACATATTCATGGGACAACCCAGAATCTTTTTGGGAATATGCAGCTCCCAAAGGACAACCTATCTTTACTGCACCAGACATAGCTACTGATGTGTGTCATGTGTGCCTTTATTACTTGCTACCTTTCAGAAAGTCAATAATAAATCTAAATGTCACTATTTCCCAAGGACAGAATCTACATTTCTGCAAACTACCTTTAGCATCCATTACACCTATTATATCTGGTATCATAACATCATATTTTGAACTTGTCTCTTAAAATACATTTCACCAAACCAACCATTTGTTTAGCACATGGTTATGCCAAAGATGCATCATGAGGACAATAAGTAGCAAATAATACTTTTAGCAGTAAAAATTTTTATTGAGAACTCTCTTATTTAAAGATTCTGAGTACCTCCTCAGAGGTATTGAGTGCTCCTTATTTTCCTAACTTCATTGGAAGTTGAGGGTACTTATCACTTTGTATGATCTTCTTAGCACTCAGCAGGGGTGGAAACATGTCAAACACAGTTTTCTGACTGGTTATATAGTGTTATGTCCATACTCTAACAATAGCAGTTTCAGGGCTTGACTTCATATAAAGTCAAAAAAACCATCAGGGTCAAATAGTCTAGCAGACCAGCAGCAAGGAGTGTGAAATTAAAGAAGAGATATAAAAAGTATATTGGAAGCATCCATCCCCACAGCCTGAGCTCTTCTCTGCTGTCATTTGACACCCATTAACATAAGAAGTTGTCATGGGGGAACAGGAACACCAAAAACATAATACTGCTAAGTTCAACTTACTAAGCAGACCAAATAAGAGAGAGGCAGTGTCAGGGAAATCTTATCCTCATGTGCACACACACAATTAACTGAGACCTGCCCCAGTTATGACTGCAGTAACCAGCATAGTTCAGCCACGGGAACGCAATGTTCCCTCATGGCAGTCTCAATGTCTGGTTCAGGGCAGCAGCTCAGCACCAACAGGTAAATTTTCCTTCTTGGGCACTCCACTTCTTGAAGGCATTGGATGTCCATGTAACAACAGTTTCCCCAATGTATCTAACTGGTGGGCTTAAATAGCCGGATCACATGTAAACTAATTATCACAGTCTACCTTTTCAGCAGTTTTGGGTATTGTTCTGTCACTTCTTGATCTGTAGCAAGGCTCATCACACTCAGTTTTTGTTTTCATTACCCTCTCATTCATATATCATTATGTTAACTTACTCAACTCTTGATCAAAGCAAGGTCATGATGCTCCTTTATCAGGTGTAAAAACCCTATTTTTTTTCTTTTAGCATGCTCATTTATAATTAAATTAAGAAATATCCTGAAGAATCATTGTGCATATTTTCTCTCTTTTTAGGGAAGAAAATGAATAACCTTACTTGATGGGCCAGATGTTCAGGTGACGTAAATCTTGGTAGCATGACTGACTCTAAATATGTCTAGTTCCAGAGAAGGGCATACTCTCATTTCTCAGTTCATCTGAGCTTTTTCCACCCCACAACCTCTCCTGAATTTCATATCAGTTTGGCATATAGCATTCATCAAACATTAATGGTGATTTAATGTGAAATTAAACACTATTCGAACAACCAAGTACCCTATCCCTGTTCAGAATTGCTTGGTTGTTCTATCTGTCATTTTATTTCTCAAGTCCCTTAATGTCATAGCATCAGCTGATTTCCTCTGAAATGCAAAAATCTTTACAGTAATCTTTAAAAGCTTTCCTATAATTTCCTCTGTTTGGATAAGCAATTTATACTTATTAATCCCTAGCAGACACTGTCATATTCTGACAGGCCTATTCAGATAGTACTGGGAAGCTAAAATTACATCTTCTTTATTTCCTTCTTGTGCCAGATTCTGCTCTCACTAATAACGCGAGTGTTCCAGACAAATTATGTTGGTTTAATCTCTACTTCCAAAATTTTCTTGTGGAGAAGGACTTGGGGGTACTGGTGGATGAAAAGCTGGATATGAGCCAGTATGTGCATTCACAGCCCAGAAAGCCAACCATGTCCTGGGCTGCATCAAGAGAAGCGTGACCAGCAGCTCCAGGGAAGTGATTCTGCCCCTCTACTCCACTTTGGTGAGACCTCACCTGGAGTACTGCATCCAGCTCTGGATTTCTCAGCATAGGAAAGGCATGGACCTGTTGGAGTGGGTCCAGAGGAGGGCCACAAAAATGATCCGAGGGCTGGAACATCTCTCCTATGAGAACAGGCTGAGAGAGTTGGGATTGTTCATCCTGGAGAAGACAAGGCTCTGGGAAGACCTTATTGCAGTTTTTCAATACTTAAAGGGGGCTTATAAGAAAGATGGGGACAAACTTTTTAGTAGGACCTGTTGTGATAGGACAAGGGGTAATTTTAAACTAAAGGAGGGTAGATTCAGACTAGATATAAGGAAGAAATATTTTATGATGAGGGTGGTGAGGCACTGGAGCAGGTTGTCAAGAGAGGTGGTAGATGCTCCATCCCTGGAAACACTGAAGGTCAAGTTGGATGGGGCTCTGAGCAACCTGATGTAGTTGAAGATGTCCCTGCTGGCTGCAGGCGGGTTGGACTAGATGACCTTTAAAGGTCCTTTCCAACACAAACCATTCTGTGAATCTGTGATTCTATGATTTTCAGAAAAAGAAATCCACATTTCTGTGGAAGCACTTTTGTATACAGGGTGCCACAAAGTAGCTAAGCAATTCTTTGGGATTTTCTTGTGTTGCTTATGCTTTTTAAAAATGTATTGCATTAAAATAATTATATATATTTATTTGTACATTTACTCAAAGAAAAAACCTAAATTGAGTGGTGCAAGACATTTGCCTTTGCAATTTTCATTATCAGAATGATGCTCTATATGGTGACCCTTCCTCATGCTCAAAACAGCTGGTAGAAAATTACAGTAAACATGACTCCCACCAAGTGTGTTTTCAGAGAAGAGGAATGCTAAAATGGACTTTAAAGTTATTTATTTTGGAGAAGGTATCCAAATATCATGCTGGTAGGCAGCAATATGAAAAATAAAGACGTGTGGGATGCAAATTTTACATTTCCCAATGAATATATAAAATTTTACGTTGATGAGATGAATTAAGTCATTGTAGAATTATATGCTTCTTGAAAACAAGAGAACATATAATAATTAATAAATTATTAATAATTAATATTTTTAACAGATGGATTTTTCCTCTTGTCCTGCAGCCAGTTCTCCTGTTGGACTTCGCATTATTTCTAGTGTAGCAAGGTTTTCCCATTTTTCTGTTTATAGTGCCAGACAACTCTCTTGGTTTTGAAAGCACAAGTGAGGCTTGATTTTTCCTAACCACCTCACCTTTACAATTTTAAAAATTGGCATGGAACTACCCTGTCCTTCTGGAGACTCTTTAAACCATTCTGCTTTTTAGTAGGTAAATCCTAAATCCTGTTTCAAAAAATCAGGCTCTTTCAGAGATACCTCAAAACTAGGCTTCCAGAAACAAAAGAACCCCAAAAGACTTCTCGTTTTCCTGAAAACGTAGGCTGCAACTCATGGGAAATGCCATTAAAAGAAGCTATTCATACACAGTCTATAAAATCAATGTGTAAAAAATGGAAGGTCTTGTTCTGTTCAAGAATAAAAAAAATGTAATACATTAAACAGTTAAACTTCCCTTCTGTATCCTGCATGTGAGATGGTTTCTTATCTTTATCTGAGGGCCATCTGATACTTGCTGCTTTGTACTGGGACTTTGAGAAAAGGATGAGTTGAATGCAGGACATGGCAGTCTGACAAAGAATAAAGATATTCTTCTGAATGCATTGAACATGACTTACACTATGCTTCTATCTTAGACGAAAAGTTCACAAGTGACAAATATTTCTTTAAATATATTTATATGTCCAACATCCAATTATTTTTTACTCCTATTTCTGTAAAGCAAAGTGCCCTGTTCACAAAAGAATTATGCCCCATGCAAGGCTGAATTTAGTCTGGTTTTTCCTTTTTTTTAAGTGTGCACTTAAATGGAATTGACATTCTGAAACATGGCTTAGTCATCTTGTGACTTCTGCCACGCAAGGATAGTGGGCAAGTGCAAGAGGGAAGGGAGTTAATTAGACATTATGTAGAGTTGCTTTAAACTAATAAGAAATATGATTTATAACCTAAAAAAAGATTACATTAAAAAAATTTGGGTGTATGGGGAATGAAGCTCAGAGGAATTTAAAGCTTACAGTATTTGCATATAACTAATGTTGCAGTTCTCTGTGGTGTCGTGTATACTGTTGGTTTTTCACTGTTCATATCTATTTCATATAGAATTAAAACAGTCTCTGAGAAACCTCATATTAGGACCAAAAAAAGTAATTAAGCCCCTTGGTATGGAAAGAAGACACAAATACATACACACCTGCCCCCAATTATTTTTTTAAAAGTACAGAAACATTGAAATATTGTTCAGGTATTATCATCATGGGACTTTTTGCAAAAACAAACAAACAAAAAAACAAACAAAAACACAACAGAGGATGTTGATGACAGTTGATACATCCTGGTATCAACATTTCATGTTTTTCCTCTGCAAACCTGGAAGAATAAACTGTTGCTTGGCCATTTTATTATCCTGAGGCAAAAGGAAGACAATTGTAATACCACTTTCCTGACCTCTCAAGAGAGTAAGAAATTACTCCAGTTACTTTTCCTCATTGAAATCAACTGCTCTTTCCAGCTATCAATAGGCAGATGATCAGGACAATGTTTCTCAGAGAGAATTCCAGCTCTTGAGTCTGCTCAAATAAGCTATCAAAACACCAGATTGAAATCAGATGATAGTAATTTATAATCTGAGAACAGTTTACTAGGCTAGCTCCAAAGTTTTATATAATTACTCAGAGGTCTACTTAAACTTCAGAAAAATTATATGTTTCAGGGGTGATCAATACCAGTCCACTCCTCTTTCAATTCTTCTCCTCAGTAAGTTCTAAAGCAGCCCTTCCCTCTCACCTTATTTTAATTTTTTATTTGCCCATTTTGTAAGATTCTAGGTAGCCAAGTAATGCACACTACTCATAGGTCCCATACTTTCAGTTTAAATATCAAAATCTGGATTTTGTAAACACCTCTATTAGTGATGATATTACATTTTCATTAGCAGGCAAAGTTAGCTCTTGAAAACATACCACAGTGGCTTATCTATCAGGTAGACTCATCTTGTTCCAAGTACATACTGATAATTAGAACAAATACATTCGTTATTGCTAACACAAGGAAAACTTCATTATCATGTTTTACTCTAATTCCCTCCCTGTTCCTTTTATATTATTAAAAGACATACAGTTCAAGGAATGTGGATGACTTTACACTGTTATTACAATGTGTCTTTCAAGACAGTAGACATGGGTAAGTTTCTTTGGCTTTCAGTAAAAGGAGCTGGACATTTTTTGTAACATTTAGCTTTCTTCATCTTCAGATCAGAGGCCCACAGAATTAAGCATAAGAATTGTCCAGCCAAGGTGACCGATTGTTTTTGGGTTTTTTTTTCAGAGTATGAAACTCAGAGCCCTCAACACAGAACAGTAAGTATGCCCACATTCATAAATAGGATCACACCATCACAGTACTGTGAGGTTGGAACAGACCTCTAAAGATCTCTTAGCCCAAGCCCTTGCTGAAAGCTGAGCCAACTACAGCACGTTGCTCAGGGTTGTGTCCAAGCAGACCTCAACAACTTCAAGTGTGGAGACTCCACAAACTCTTTGGGTCCTTCCTCCAGTGTTTGACCACCTTCAGAGTGCAGAAGTTTTTCATTATATCTAATTAGGATTTCCCATGTTACAACTCACATTTTTCCTTCAACTGTGTTGTTTAACCTGGTCTGTTAAAAGCTTATTTATGAAGTGTCCATACATAGGCAATGGTAGCATATTACTAAGTGCACAGGTATGCATCCTAGTTTATGGCTGGCTGGATAGATTTTTTGGTTTGTTTTTTCATTGTTGCTGCTGTTTTCTTAAGGAAGGGACACTGCACTTCAGTTTCTCTTCTAGTTTCTTGAGTGTTGGTCAGCATTACCGTGGACATATATGAAGAACAAGGTTTACACAGTTTTTAATTATTTTTTACAACTACATCAAAAAAAGATTTTATTGATCTTTTATTGAGTACAGGAGGTGCTATTTTCACTGCTTAATCATAGACAGATATGACAAGAAAACAATGTGAAATATGAATAACAAGCAAAAGCCATTATTCTTTACAAGAAAAAATGAGATTTCCTAGCATGACTAAATAAACTCAAGCACTGTATTCACTCAGTGTATCTATGTAAATAAAGTAATATTCATCTGCTATCATATTTTCATTGCCAATCAAAACAAGAAAAAATGTTAAAGGGAAGCATGGACAATCACTGATAAGAAATTATGTAATACTAAGGAACTAATTATCCTTTTCCAGATTTGTGCTTACAGCTTCACATACTGACATAAATAACTGTACTCCATTTCATTGGATCTCTAGCATTATGATCTTCTGTGGTAAAAATTCTGACTGGAATAGAGATTTTTTTTTTTTAAAAAGAGATTTGTAATTGCTAATGGGTTCAAAGAGATGTAATTTTGCGCATGTATTTTTCATAATGAAAGGATTTTTTAAAAATAAGATTTCAAACACTTCCCTACAATTTAGCCAGACTCCAGGTGGAGTCTTCATCATGGAAGTCGTCTTCATGGAAGAATGTTCTGCTGGCAGAACATTCTCTACCCCAAGAGAGGACAGTTTTAGGCCTTGCATTCTGTATTGCTGCAAAGGAAGACAGACTGACAGCATAAACCAGGACCTATTTATAACATACCTATATAACACAGCATAAATAAATAGGTGGGCTAACAGTAAAATGCCCATCTTTCCTCTCCTGTAGCAATAAAAACTGGTAAACTGGAAGCTGGTAAAATTCCTCCTTTATGAAGTCTTTTTTTTTTGAAAGCCTCACAGGGCTCAAAGCAGCCCATCTCTTCAGCAAGATCCAGCAGTGAGCACAGATACACTTCCTCTGGCTAATGGATTGAATTTGTAAGGACTAGAGGAACAATTAGATTTTAAGGAGTTTGACAGATGAGCTCCTGTGAAGGGCACATTGGCTCTTTGCTTTAATAACAGGTGCAGTTAATCTTTGGCTTTAAGAGGAGCTGCATTTTTTTACAGATCTTGGTTATTATATTTTATTGTCTCTTGAATCTGATATAGTATGTTTCAGTTGACCTAGAAAAATAGCTTGAAAGCTCTGCCCAGCAGTAAGTGCCTGGACCTGAATTACATAGCATCCCATTTAGATGTTCCTCTTTACAAAAAGCATTGCTAACCATGGTATTAATTGTAAAAAAAGGGTCATTTTGCTTCCTTCATTTTAGAGGCAGCTTTGTACAAGTTATCTGCAATGCCAGCAAATGAATTCTTAAAACAGCAAAATTTTTGCAGGAATATTCATAGAAGCAAAGATTTATAAATATGGCACTTGCTTTTATGGAGTCACTTTTCACAACAGAATTGTATTTCATACTGATTAAGAGAACTCAAGGACTAATTAAGTCAGGGTGAGGATTTGACTGCCATTTGTGTTGATACCCTCTTTGAACTTAGACAAATCACAATCTTTGTCCTTCAGAGTATTCACTTTGAAGATATATGACAACAATTCATAGCTGCTCTGAAAAGGTTTAGTAAACTTTAATTATGTTTGTAAAGCAGTTTGATGTCATTGCAAAAGAAATCACTGTAACCATTGTAAAAGTGGAAAGTATTTTTAGCTAAAGTACACACGTTTTCACAGGACATACTTCCATAAAAAGTGAGCTTGATAAAATGAATACTAACCATTGACATTCAATAAATAAGGAAGTGTATATGAACATTTAGTGACAAAAACGTTTTAGCAAAGAGAAATCTTGAAGCTGTCAGTCTATCACTGTGCAAGAATATCCAACCAAGTTTAAAATCAACAAATAATTAAACAATAGAATATATACCTTAGTAAAATGACACTTCTCTTTTGGGGGGAAGAAAAGAAACAGACTTAAGTGGTTTTCAGTACCTCCGTTTTAACATAATCACATACTTTGCAATCATATTTATTAAGGCTGAAATTAAAAGTATAGCTGCATACTAAAAGTATAACTGGAGCAAATTATGGAAGGAAAGATGACTTTTAAGTCATTAGCATAAAATCAGTCAGTTCAATGAAAGCAGGCCAGATAATTCAATATTATTTTTTTTTATTACTTTTCAACCTTGTTAGCTTTTCTAAGGATAAAATATGCTGAACTTTCTGAAACCAGCTACTCAATTTCAGAAGATCCTAAGATTTTCTTTTGGCAGTCATTATAAGTAAGGCTGCCAGCAGTAAAATCTAAATAAGCTCAGGAATTTTAAGGGCATTATCAGATGTCAGGCATTATATCCTTAATTGAGCTCAAATCCTTTATAAAACTTAGACCAGCAATGTGTCCCAAACAGTAAAATATATCCCAAAATTTAATTAAGCCTGGATGTGATTAGGCAAATCCACTACATATGAAAAAAAAAAAAAAAAAAATCAATAATTTGACCACTGTGGCCTCAAAAGAATTTGATTCATTAGAATTTTTCTTTTTTTTTTTTTGCTTAACACGGTGTTTAACTCAAACCTAAATAATATTTCAGGCTCTTTATCTTTTCTTCAGAAGTCCAAAAGAGTCTGTGCCTGCTGTCTCAGATACAGCAGAATTATATATTCAAAGATTTTCCAAATGACAAACTTGTTGCAGAGTTAGTGACACATCCTTGGTCAAATACAGAGGAGAGTTGACTTCTGCCAGAGAAAAACAATGTTAAGATGATGATCAGAAGAGGGGCTGTGATACTTCTATGGTAAAGGTGAAAGGAAGAATATTTGGCTGAAAGTCAACAGCACTGGCCAAGGAAAGAGTATTGCTTTTTTACATCTTGCCTTCTGTAATTGAGTTTGGGCTTGTAACATCATCTAATCACTTCTGACAACCTGCCAAAATGGAGATGGCCAGGTCCTACAATAAGTTGCTACAGAAATCATCCTTATTCTACTCAGTTCAATGCCACAGCAATTTTCATAATGCAGAATATACCACTCATTTCTAAGTTTTCCTAAACAGCTGAGATAGGCTTGATTGTTTCCACAAATAAATAAATAAACAAACAAACCAAGGAAAAGCTGAGGAAAACCCACAGCTTTTGCAAACCACGAATGGGTAGGGAATTGAAAGCTCCAGGCAAGCCACTGCCTATGACCTTCAATATTGCCTTTGTGTATTAAGGGAGCACAAAACACCTAGGAATCCTGCTTTTCATGTTACAACATGCCATAGGCTGCCCAAATAAAAGAAGTCATGGCTGAAGAACTGTGTTTGGAATAACCATCCAGTAATCAAGCAATTGCAGTGTCTACTACAGAGGCAACTCTTAGCAGTAAGCATCTCAAAATTCTCTCAGTCAGGTTCCAGTCCAAACCACATTTGTTCTTTTTGTTGTTCACTGATAAGGGAAATGCATCCATTTTCATCCCTGATTTTGATACTGTTGCTCATCCAGTACTACCCTATCTACAGGAAACTACAATTATGAGAAGAAGAAACACTTTCCAGTGATTTGGATTATTCTTCTCAGACTGGATAAATTTTTCATTAAGCAAAAATGTTCCTTTCAATCCAGAAGTGCTATTTAAAAGAGCTTTTTAACACTTTCTGTCATTATTCTTGGAGCTGAGATATTTTCCTTACTATTTTGTCTCATACCAGAGAACTTTCCTAGTTGTTACTCGTTGTTCCATGCCTATTCTTTGCTTGAATGTTTTAAATAAGCTTCCTCACTGATACACAGACTTGCACCTTCAAGATGGTGGGAAAACAGGTTGGAGCACAGCACACATGCTACAAATCCTGATTTTTAAGGATCAAGATGTGCAAAGATACTTCTTGTTAGCTAGTTTTCTTGAAATTATATGTAATTCAAGCCAGGTAATTGTAATACAAATAAATGTATCTATTTACAACTTCTAAACTAAACAACACAGTTGTGAAAATTGTAAGAGATTAAGGTAAGAACATTTATTTACACAGTGACTATATATAAAATGCATACCTCTTTCTTCCTCTCTCTGTAGTTATCCAATCAGCTATGGATGCTAACTCAAAAACTGTGATTAGGGACTTTTATCATTCTGCATGACTCTCAGTTTCCATTCATAGCTAGCTGTTACGGCCTTTTTTTCCCCTTGAATCCTCTCATTCTCTCCTCAGTACTCAGTGTTTATTATAAACTCCAGCAAGAGGAGAACAAGTCCTTTTCTCATAGACAAGTGAAAGATACTTTCCTTGTCTGTTGATTCACTGCATAAATTGCAGCATGAAATGTACCTTTCAACTGAAACTTTTATTTTATACTCAGGTGTATTTTGGTTGTGTGTTTAATGAAACATGGTGGGTGGGGCTGGAAAAGTTACAAAAGGGCAACTAAAACAACGAAAGGGACAGAGCAGTTGTCTTACAGGGAGACATTGGAAAGTTTCAGACTCTTCCAATCTGTGAATGAGAAGGCTGAGGGCAGATTGAGGCTGGAAAGATCATGAGTGCGATGGGAAAAGAGTGCAGAACTATTACCAAATCTCAATAAAGCTACTAAGCAATTGGTTTAAAACATAACAGCAAGTTGTTCTTAATACAGTGTGTAGCTTTGGATTAGCAACTGGATGCCACAGGAAATAGTAGAAGCAGATAGTACTATTAGGTTTAAGAAAAAAATAAGACAAATTCATGCACAACAGCTCCATTAAAAAGTATTAAATAGATAGGCTTAATTCAACAATTGTGGATCCTAGGGTGCCACAGGGAAAACACTGCTCTGTTCATGTGGTTTAAACCAAATAAGAATCAAAGTAATTTATTGATTTACTAATGATATCTAATTAACCAGCAATCATTGAACTATACAGTCAAGATCAATCACAGCAATACAACAGATAAACCACAATACAACAGATAAACCACAACACTAGGTACCTACAAAATGCATTTACATTCCCTACCTCAGACACTAGGACTAGTTACAATTTTCTACTTCCTGTTAGCAGAAGAGGCAACTCATTAAACAAAATTCACAGCTGAATGTTCTAACTTGATTCTTTAAATTTTCTGTATTGAGGAATCTGCACTGTCATAAGCAGTTTTTCATCTTGGCATACCAAAAGTGTATATTGAAGTTTAGAAATCCATCAGAAAAATCAGTAACGCTTTGAGTTCCATCTTAGGTTGGGGAATTCAGATTTTCTTATCATGACATATCTTGAAAACTGAAAATGATCAGCAGTTAAGATACACTTAATTATCTTAACAAAGAGCCTTAAATGAACAAATTTAGTTTAGAAAGTCTGAGCCATTAAAGGCATTAAAAAGGTAAAGAGCTTCTACATGGTAACTGAAACTGTTTATCTTCAGTTGCAGAAAAAATATATGCAAGAGCTAATGCATATGGCATGAATTGTAAAGTTCTACAACTTCAAAGATATTGATCCTATCTTTCTCTGATTTATTTTTATCTTTGCCTATGTGAATACATCAAAAATTTAATTTGGAATTTACAGCACTAGATACTTTGTTTTGCACACTATATGAAAATTCAGCAAGACAGAATATTGTGTCAGCTTTTGTATCCCAAAACCAAATAACTAAATCCTCAGATTTTTATAAAACAAAAATACACCAAAATGAGCCGTAAACCATGGAATAAGACTAGGAACTGCAAAAGGAAGTAAGTGTTAGAAAATTTTGATCAGCTGAGAAAGCAATTGCATTGTGGTGTGATGCAAGTTAGAACTCACAGAAAACAGTAAGTGTCTGATTTCAAATCCATTAAAACCAATGGCATTGCTCCCAATGAAATCAATCAGTACATGGCAGGGCTATGTAATGAAGCAACCTTGTAGGTGTAAAAGAGCACCTAAATCCCAAACTCCTGCATAAGCCTTCTAATCAGATTTCATTTTTATGACTGATACTGCAAGAAAATCACTATTTCATAACAGTACCAATATGAGAAGAATATAAATTCCAGTTTGCATTTCCACATTTTTAATGAACAAAACATGTTTCATAACTTATGAAAATTTGTGTTTACACTAAAAGAGCCCATTAGCTTGTAGAAAAGATGCATAAATTGAGAGCTTGCTCTACAGGGAGCTCTTCCCAAACTTTCTGAGCCCTGCTACAGATTATAACCTCATTATAAAGATCTGTCAGTCCTGCAAGTCTTTGTGTTTCAGTCACTTCCAAATAATAAAATGCTATAAAACTGCTTTTATCTCTTGATACTTAATTATTTGCTTGGCCAACAAACCTTCTCTTCCCCTTCTCCTTCTCCTTCCCCTTCCCTTTCCCTTCCCCCTTCCCCTTCCCTCTATGCAGTTTTTGTCCTAGACACAGCCAAAAGTTATTTTAAAGGAAAACGAGGCTGCCTATAACACAGTGATTACAAAAAAGCACATATGCTTAGTTCACTCTGTTTCAAAGCATCATTTACCCTCCAAAACTAAAGTACCTCCCAAGCCCAGGTAGTTGCAGGGTTTTGAACATTTCACCAGAGCTGGAGCTTCTCAAAAATTTAGATAAGAAATATCAGAATTGCTTTAAGATAGTCAGAAAAGTTAATTAATTCAGTTTAGCCTCATCTGCTTATTTTATGAATTAAACGAAACTTTATGCAGAAGCCCCAAACCTGAAAATACTTTAAAATTTATATTATTATGCATACTGACCATCTTGACGTTTGTGGGACTGTGATTTGTAAACATTAGGTGGCCACATATATTAATATACTACTTTTCTTTGTGTTTTTTTAAGATATAAATTCTTCAAATAAATCAGATTTTCAAAGCAAACAAACAAGAACATAATAACAGCATGTAACTCAGGTTCCAAACAAATTTCCTATCTTGAATATGCAATTGCAAAAACCAAACATGGGCAGTTGATGTCTGAGAGAGATATATATATAAAGTATTAATTACAGATGCTCATATCTTTATGTGCCATCCTTTGATTTTTTTTCTCCTCACTGCTGCATGTATATCTGCAGGTCTTATTACTCCAGCTTACCAAAACTGTGCTGTAAGGGCAGCATCATAAAATTCCACAGAGTAACCACCTCATTCCTATCTGCTCCCTTGTGCTCAGAACAGCCTCAGTCCTTCTCACAACCTCCTTTGGCCACATGTCTCAGTTCTAGCTTACTTAACTGTGCAGAGTGGACATCCAGCACTACATCAAAGTGGATATGTATTAGTCTTGCCCATCACTTACCAGTCCACTTTACCTGAGACCTGAACACTCTAGTCTAAAGCTACTAGAATAGCTGCCTCTTTTAAAATCATTCAGAAATTTTAAAAAATCCCTTTGTTGAGGGTTGACTTTGGCCGGATGCCAAGGTGCCTACCAAGCCACCCTATCACTCCCTTCCTCAGCAGAATGGGGCAAGGGAGAAAATAAGATGGAAAAAACCCTGGTGGATCAAGATCAAGGCAGCTTAATAAAGCAAAAACAAAGCCCACACACAGAAGCAAAGGAAAACAAAAGATTTTTTCTCTACTTCCCCATCATCAGGCAATGTCCAGCCACTTCCTGGGAAGTAGGTCTTCAAATTTTGTAGTAGTTTCTCCAGAAGACAAACGTCATAATAATGAATGCCCTTCCACACCCACACCCACCCTGCCGCCTTTCTCTTAGGTTTTATTGCTCAGAAGAAGTCATATGGTATGGAAGATCCCTTTGGTCAGTTTGGGTCAGTTCATGGCCATGACACCTCCCAGGATCTTGCCCACCCCCAGCCTACTGGGTGAGGCAGGAGAATGTTGGAGAGACAGCCTTGATGTTGTGTGAGCACTGCTCAGCTGTAGCCAAAACACTGGTGTGTTATTAACACCTTTTCTAGCTACCAACACAAAGCACAGCACTATGAGGGCTGCTATGGGGAAAATTAACTCCATCTCAGCACATAATTCCAAGACTTTGATGATTAACTTGAATTAGACCATATTTTCTGAATATGAATTTTAATTTTGAAATAGAAGTTGCTATAAACAGAGAATTAATTTATCCTTTTGTTAATTTATAGTTTTGCTTATAGTGGACTGTCTATTGGATGAGCCTATGTAAGTTCTCCCCTAGAAGCAGGGAGAAGTGATGTCATAGTAGACTGGGTAACAGTGAGTGTCATGCAAAGGAGCAAGCTTTTCTCCCATCATCCCAGCTGAAGTTCACATTCTTTAAAGAACTGATAACTACAGAGTACTGGGAGTCGTTCTTAGAAAAATAAGGGTTCAAAGAAATGAAGACCAAGAAGGAAGACCATAGCAAGAAAATAAAGGAATAGGAAGGAAAACAGACCTAGCTGAAAACCCCTAAAAAGCTGTGATGATTACAGTTCATGGAAAAGATCAAAGCAAAACCTTGACACCTATGTGGAAGGAACTCTATTGAGTGGGAAGGAGACTTGTAAAAAGTAACTATTTTCTTAAGTATCATGAGACTTGAGGCTAGAGATATCTTAAATGGCTTGGGGTAAAAGGGCAAGCTGCAAAACCATCATTAGGAAGTTGAAAGAGTATGGAATACCTATGAAAGGTAGAACTCCTGAAGGTCAGAGGGCTTCACAAGGAGCTACAAATACTGGGAAAAGAGCTCAGAAAAAACAACTGTGACTGATCTTAAGTTAACAAGTCAAATATATAGTCAATAATACAGAATAAGAAAGTATGATCAGAGATCATGCTTCTATTGACTTAAAGTTCCAAATCCACAAAGAATCCTGGAAGGTACAGACTTGGGGAAAGCTACCAGACTATGCAAGGCTACTGAAGTCATCCAGGTCAGAAAGTAAATACTTGGACGTCGTGTTACTGAGCTTACAATGATCCACAAGAGAAGAAAAGGCACAAATAAGCAAGTCAAAATACTCTGCAAAGCAAAGTGCAAAAAAAATTCAAAGAAAAAGATAATGTTATATTGAAACATTGTACAAATGCAAGTACATTTGGAAAGCACTGTAACAACTGCAGAAAAATACACCTGCTTTGAAAGACCTGATAATCAGTAGCAGTAGAAGGAAAAGTGACTCATTCTGATGTGTTACAAGAGAAAATAGGGGGGAAAATGATAAAGAGAAATGCTCTGTAGATTGTCAGCAAAAGCAAAAACAAAGGAATGGACCTTTCTTTGGAGACCAGTAGAAGTCATATACAAATGTTTGGACGCTGGTGCCCAGGCAAATATTGTCTCTGAAGATCCTGCAAAAAATCTGAGAAAGAAACCACAATATACAGGGGAAAGCTGATTTAACAGGTAACAGTGGCACACGTCACTCCAGTGACATGTATTTTAAGAAATACCTTTCTCTGCTATTTCCCTTAGCCTAGCTGGTGGTCCTGCAGCTAAACATTGCTGTCAAAGTATCTTGCCTAATACTCAGTTTGGCTGAAATCTGAGTCTCTTCGAGACAGATATTCACAACATTAATAAAATCTGTCCTCTGGAAAGAGTAAAATGACATGTGGCATGCTACAACTGGCTCATCACACGTGCTCAGCTACCCGTATAGCAGAGAACCTGTCTTGATTGGCATGGCTCTTGCAACAAAAAGCTGAAAACAATGTTTGTTAATAGGGCTTCCAAGCCAGCAGGTGAGCTTAAATAGCAATTTCTTGCATTTATTTTATGATGTCATGATTTATAAACTTATTATAGGACTTAGGATATTTCAGAGGGCTCAGCTTCCTCATTTGAGGGGAATATTGTGGTAATCAGACTGGCCAGGTCTTTCCACCCAGGTATTTCAAAAGAATGAAAGGTACAAATTCAACTTCTGGGTGAGGAAGTATGCAGACATGGGAAGCAGAGCAGGAAAAAGAGAGCATAAATCTTTTTTTCCATTTTTTTTCCCTACTACTGCACAGGAAGGGCAGGGAAGAGGGCTTCTTCATAAGCTGGGTTTCTAAAAGCACTAGGGACACCATTGCAAAATATCAGTAACTTCCTCATTACATACACTACAAGGATAATGCTTTTGCATGCAAAGGGTCTAAACGATTTTGTTTACACTTCATGTCCAGGATGATACAGATGCAAGGGTCAATGGATTTCCTGAAGAAATCAAGCTGGGCTGCACCTGTGCAAATTCCCCCTCAGGTGTTTGCAATGAGGGCTCCCACCTGGGTACCCCAGGGATGCCACTGGGATGCCTATAAGTAGCTTCCCAGGAAACAGAGAAGGCTTTCTGTTTATGCTGCAGTGTGGTGTGGAGGAGTTGAAAAGTGCTGGAAGGGTCCTTAGTGTGCTTGGGATTAGAGCTTCAGGGAGAAACAGCATCCCTGGAGGATGACCCATAGAGGTGTAATCTGACCCGGATTAAGGGAAAATGTATGTTTTCATGTTACAGGAGGTGTTTGCAGTTTATTACTTCAGAAGGGAATTAGCAATGCAACTTGCAAAGGTAATGACTTTGTGTACTTTGGCAATACAGGACTTAAGGCATTTACAACAATGACGAGATAGCAGCAACTCTGGCAGAGAATGAAGTACTTCTTCAGAAGTCAACACGAATATCAAAATCTATACCACACCTAGCTCTATATAGAATTGTTAAAATGTTTTATGAAGTTGAGTGTGATTTAGCACTACAAAATAAACTGCTGTATAGTTTTCAATTTGTAAAAGAGATGGGAATGCGTGTTTAGCTTTTAAAAGCTTGCATAACTTTGATACTGCCAAACATTAGCAAGATAAGAGATGTAGGTGCCCATGTAAACTTCATGACATAACCTTTTTATGATTGTGATTAATTTTTTTCCTCTGTTATAACAGTTTCCCTGAAGGATCTCCTGTGCTCCACCACACACAGGAATTCGATAATGCCAATTAACTTTTTCTTATTCACTGAATGAAAACCAAATCCTCTGTTTTCTTCATGTTCTGTTTTCATCTTGGGCCTCCTAAAATAAGGCTGTAAATGAGCTTTCAGTTGTAAAGAAAGAAAAAAGAGATGGTGCTGATCACTGAAAACCACCTGATCCTTTAATAACAACTCAAAGTGTAGGCTACCGTAAGGAGATGGCTGTAAGTTGGGTCACACCAAATTTGTTCAGTAATAATTTAACTTCCATTGTGCCTCAAGGGAAAAACCTGAGACTGTATTTACCCACCCTGAGTTTTAAGTCAAACAGAACTAAATTAATTTTTAATATAAAATTAGTATTGCTCTTTCTAATGAGGCACTCTTAGAAATCCACTGCATTAAATATTATCAAGCTGACTTTCTCTAAAATACTCCTGAGAATGTGTACAGAGTATCCTTTATTCATGCAGAAATTAAGTGGAAAATAAGCAGCAAGAATTTTAGCATGATAATTTGTGCAGAGTCAGCAGGAAAACAGCTTTTGTTTGAAACATTGACACGTTTTCCTCTTCCTGTGCACCACTTTGATCCCAAACATGTCATTGTGTAGTAAATAGAAGAACACCAGCTGTGTCTATTTACACTGGGGTCTCCCCCTGCATCAAAAAATCTCAGTGTTAGTGTGAACAAAAGGAGTGTATTCTCCCCAAAGCCTGTAAGGAGGGCTGCGGGTGCCCAAGCAGGATCCCTGTGCTTGGGAAAGGAATTGCTGGGCCGTTCCCTGGCACACACCCACCACACTCACTGGCCTCATGGAGGTCCCTCCATGCTGTTTGTAGCCACCTTTTTGTTAAGGTCGGCGGCTCTTAGGACACTAGTACCACTTTTGAAACAAATGTATTATTTATGCTGCCTAGTAGCACTTACATGTTCAGGAGAAGCAAAGATGTGGCAGGAGCAGTCAGGCTGGGGCCCAGCTGGTGCTGTGGGGTGGGACCTGGGCTTGGAGGTGGCTCCTGAGGGTGGGGAAGCTCTGCTGATGCCTGTCCTGGCTCCCTCTCAGCTAATGCCAGGTGTCCCAGGCTGACATCTTCCTCTTCAGCCTTGGGTCTGCATGGGCTTTCCTTTATACATTATCTTAAAGGTCTGCTTACTGTTTTGTTTTGGTTTTTTTTTTGGTTTTTTTTTTACCCTGTTAGTTCCCAGCTGATGTTTGACTGCTTACCCACTGGCTATTATTTAAAGTTACACTTTCCCCTGGCCTCAATAACTGTTAGGAACAGAAAGGGGGATACCGTTTGTTATGCAGTGATGACCGAGGTTGGTTTTGTCTGAGCTCAAGGACAAACATGCTACCTGATAGTTGCCTGGTCCCTAGAAAGCAATTTTTACCACAGCTAAAACCAGCCCAGGTTGAGCTAAGCCTGGTCATGTCCCAAGGCCCCACACCAGTGACAAGTTGCTGGCAATGGAAAAATTATACTGGGCTGTATTTCCTTGATCAAACATCTTTCAAAACTTATTCCTTATATGAGACTTTAAAAATACATTGTTGATGTGTCCTGAGAGCAGCGCTGCTAATATTCAGCTTTTGGTCTGCAGCAGGGCCTGGGAGTCTGTTTAAGCGGTGGCATCAAAGTGCCCAGGCATGGTCTAAAGACTGTATCAGACAGTCCCTGCATGAAAGAAATTCATATTTGAGTAGACATGCCAAAGGAAACGAGGGGGATGGAGATGGATACTCATGAAAGGCATAGGAAACTCTCCAGCTTTACAAAGCAAGTCACAGTAAAAGAAGAAAGGGGCCTGGTCTCTTCATGTGCAGTAGACAGCCAAAACTCTACTAATTCTGTCTTTTCCCTTCTTAGTATCTCATGTCTCTCCTCTTCTATACACAGTATTTTATTTTTAATGTGGTATTTCCATGGTCTGGCAAGTGCTCTGAGAAAAACAGGAATAGCATGTTAAAAATGAAATTACATTGTGCCAGGGCAGAATCATAGAGCAGCAGTGATTGTGTCTCACTACAGTAGCTTTTTAAGAGCACTGGTAGAAATGGATTGTTAGTAAGGATGATCTTAGGATTTCATCTGAATAATGGTTACCATAATTATAACTTTAACCACAGACCTCATAGCATTGCTAGCATCACTGTGTTACCATGTTTGTTGTTATTCTGACTAATCTTTAATTTCAATTGCAATAAATATCAGGAGCTCAGCTATGAGAGTCCATTATGCAAAGTATGGACAGACTTGCAAAATTAAATAGCCCGTGTCCCGAGGTATTTAAAACTTGAGACATGACAGTAAAAGTTCCGTTTTAGGAAACAATGATGTGTGTTCTGCAACAGACTGCAAACAGGCCAAAAATTGTTAACAAGTTACAGAAGATAGTATTTTAAAATCATTAGAAATTCATAACATTCTAGACTAAGAATAATGTTTTTTAAAGGACTGCATGCTTGTACACATACAGGTCTATAAAAATACATACATACTTACCTGTCCTTCTACAAATACTTACTGAAGCCCTTTTTCTCCTTTTTGATTTTTTCTTGTAATAGGGCTATAGGAGCTTTTTCAAAATTATCTTAATACACCTGTTATTTCCTCTATCATGCATAAATAATGCAGTTTTTCCAAACTCCAGATGAAATTGTAGTCTACTACAATGTGGTGGATAGTGTCAAGTGGGTATGGCAAACTAGACAATCCATACTTCGGTCACTTTGAAAATGTGACTCGAAAACACAGGAAAGGCTGTACAGTTTGTTCTTTCAAAAAACATTTGTAAACTGTGAAATGAAAAATTCCACATTATGTGCAATTAATAGTATGGAAGTGTCCAGTGCCTTAAAACCAAACCTCCTCTTGAAAGTATTTTTCACCCATTTTTGGCTCACTTTGCCCCCACTTTCAGTAGTTTTATGCTCCAGGGATCTATAAAGGAGACATTCTTGCTTATGTATGGAGAGAAAGATACTTTTATGAATATCAAGCAAGCATAATTTATGCAGAAACTCTATTAAAAACAGTGTTTGGCACTTTTACTTGCTTTAGTAATATGAGAACTCCATTAAAATGAATTTTCCAGAAATGTGTTGGACCCCAATTCTCACAACTCATTCCCATAGTTAATCTTAGTTTTCGTTGCCCAAGGACTGCTAATATATTAGTACTAACAATATTCTCTTTATTACCTTGCATAGAGTTTCTTACATGTTCTCTTGTGTGAATATATTTACATTTATTTATAGGCATACATACTTGCAAACACATTGGATGAAATCCTGGACCCTATTTAGTCAATTTAAAAATCCTACTGACCTCAGCAAGAATCAGAATCTTATTCTATGATTCCTGGAATTTAGGCTCAGTACTTTTAGCCTCAGAACAGTAGATTAACCTCTTGCAGACCTATAAGTAGCCTTCATGCATTTTGTGTCCCCTCTTTGCATACAACAATGCTAACTAGAATTTGGCCGTGTTGGTTCAAGTTATTTTTATTCGCTCATCATTATTCACTCTGCATTTCCATTTGTTTACTACTGTGTGCATACATTATACTGCTTTGTTGCATATTCTTCATTTGCTTTATTCACAGAAATCATTAAATTTTTATTCACATTTTTCCTACTCTGGAGAGACATATACAAGAAGCTTTTGTATCTTTTTAACCTACACAAATTGTTGCTGACAAGCTTTTAGAACAATTTAGGAAGCTACACTAACTGATTGTGTTCCAGAATTGCTCCATATTGAAAATAATTAAAGACTGTCAATGTATTTTACTACTGTATAAAATAGATGTATTATCTTTTCTTATCTTATGCCTTAACAACAGCTTGATCTTGCCAATTATCCTATTATCTGTAATTTCAGATGCATTACTGAGCTATTTGAATTCCTGTCATTTAAATCTATTACCAAAAAATGCTTAAAACAAAAAAGGAATCTAAGTACATGAAGTGGTAAAGGTCACTTCAGACTAGTATGGGGAGACCTTGGAATAATTTAAGGATGGATATAGGAAATACCCCACACATATTTGGTCAGATACTGAATGATTCACATAGTGTATAATTCATAACTCACAGGAAGCAGGTGAAGCAGCTGCTGAACTGAATTATGTCCACTATTACCTCCCTACTGTTTACTAGTGCAAGTTAGGAACATGGTTTACCTTTGTGACAATTCTAGTCCTGGTACTAATCTGTATCTTCAGCTTCCCAAGCTTAGAAGATTTGTGTGTCTATTTTTAAAGGGAAATTATGACATTATTATTCAAAAATTAATTACATAGTAATTATTATTATAATTATGCATTAAATTATCATCTCACTGTTATTGGTCGCTACATTTATTTGTAGTCAAAGCAGTTACTTTGAAACACGTATTTCAGGTTCTGTGCACAATACCAAAAAGACAATTTATTTTCTCTTAGTTCCCTATTTATTGTGCCATTTTTTCTTGGGTAAGCAAAGTCTTTTTCAAAATAGTTACTGTATTGGTCATTGACTTATTTATTTTGAAATGTACAAACAATGAGATAAATGGAAAGCAAAAAGGGATGGTTTTGGCTAAGTAATGAATTATTCAAGCAGTTAATGGTGGAAACAATGACTTCATTGAAGCTGCAGCTCTCTAAGGCAATGCTATGAAAAAAATGCACTTAAACAGAGCCATCCTTTAAGTTAAGAATCAGAGCAGGTGCAGGCCTGTTGTCTGAGGGTTGTCACTGCCAGCTGAATGGACTGTGTCTCAGTTTTGACTGGCATGAGTAGGCAAAACTATTCATTTGCACCCCAGAAAAGGGCAAAGGCAAAATGAGTTAATCCACATATCACAAAGCCTGGGAGTTGGAATCCACGCAGCCTTTGAGACACTATTCATAGTATTTATATAAAGCCAGATCCAGTATGATGCTGATGTTATGGAGAGAACTAAGTGATGTGCATAGATACTATTTCTTCCTTACTCATTGTTTTTAAGTAGGAGAAACATGTGCCCATGAATCCTTTTAATTCTTTTTTTCAAAGTGGTATAGCTTCACCAAGAAAAATACCCCAGAACAGCCAATAGCCTGTTGATTAGGGCACTTCTCTGACAGATGAGACATATAATTTTGTCTCATGTGACAATTGCTCTAAACTGATCTCTCTGGTGTTGTGAGTGAGTGCTCTAATAGCTAGGCTCTTGCCTCAAATAACTGCTGCTCAGTTTTCAAGAAGAAACATTTAGGCACTTACCTTCAGTGGAGGGTGTCAACACAGAATCCTTCTCTGACAGAGACATGCTCAAAGTTCTGGGAATCATATCTCAAGAGCAGTAGTATTTTAAGCTACAACCTTTTATAGATGTCCCATTAGCTAATTTAGTCTAGTCTTCTTGTGAATCCTGCCCTGAACTGATCAAGTGAGAGTGTTTATATCACCTACCTGTGGAATTTTATTTAGTCAATGTAAATTAGACACACTCAAGACAGACAGCTAACTCCTTCACAGAATGATTAGGAGCTCCTGTTTCCTTCTTTTCTTTACTGTTTCAGAGAAGCCTGTCTCTTGCAGTTGACAATATACAAGAAGCCTCAACTTAATTAAGTGATTACTGCCTTAGCATCTTCTATTCAATACAGGAAAATTATGTATTCAGTTTAAACTCTGTGTTTTGTTTCAGGAGTGTGAAAATTAGGCACTGCCATGATGAATATCACAACCGTGATCATAACTCTGTATGGTTCTATGGTTTGATGCCAAACATTGAGTCTCATCGTAATACTACTTTTGACTCCTGTTTTTTTTAATGAAAAGCAAATTAAGCCACAGTATTCTTCCCAAGATATCTTAACCTCAGCCAGACATACAGCTCCTCTTTATCTATTTGTAGAACATAGCTTAAGACTTATACCCTGGAGTTCTCCCAGATGTTGGCTTCACTACATAAACTTCTGTTTGTATAGAATTCAATGGCTATGGTACCCTGTAAATGCCACCTATATAAACACTGAATTGGTACTAAAACTGGAACACTGCTTACTGTCACATGCTGAACTGATTTAAAGATACTTGTAGTGTACAGGCTTATAAAATTGAAATGCTTGTGCCCTACACATTGAACTATTGATTGTAGCACCAGTTACATTTACCTGTGGTGTCACGGCTAAAGCTTCTGAATGTCCTCATAGAATGACTACAGTCATTTACAAGTACTGCTGAAACATCTTCTTGGAGCCTGAAGCTTTTTCTTTTCCAAAATGCAGAAAAGTTGAAATTCTTTGGAAATTTCAGTCATTGTTAGTAGCTGCATTAAATCTAGCTTTTGTTACTCTTGAGGTTCAAAGCAGCCCTAAAGCTGCTAGAGAATGCTCCAGTGAGATAGGGCTGAATAATTTTTGTCACCCTTTTGTATAGAGATTACACTCTCCCCTGCACTCTGATGGTCCCAGCTTGTCCTGGGAGTCCATCAGGGCAATAAACACCTAGAATAAACATATATAACAGCAAGTTCTTTGTTTCTTCAACATTTGCTGGTGTTCTTGACCAGTGCAACTGAAATCTTATTTAATAAGACTGCACTTACTGATTATCCTGGCATACCCATGCTACAATATCTCTAACTTTATTCTTTAGCTTAAGGCAGGATGAGGGGTTGCTTGTTTGGGTGGAGTCTTGTACTAGGTCTGGCTGGGATGGAGTCAATTTCCTTCGCAGCAGCCAGTATGGTTCTGTGCTTTGCATTTGTGACTAAACCAGTGTTGATAACACAAGATTTTATCTATTGCTGAGGAATGTTTGCATAGCATGGAGGCTTTCTCTCTCCAGCTCTGCCTCTCCAGTGGGTACATTGAGGGCACACAAGAAGTTTGGAGGGTACACAACCAGGACAGCTGATCTAAGCTCACCAAAGGGATATCCCATGCTATATGACATCATGCTCAGCAATAAAAAGAAAGCAGAGGGGCTTTTGGTGGGGGGAATGTAGCCATTGCTCAGAGACTGGTTGGGAGGTGGTGAGTGATTGCCTTTGCATAACTTTCTTTGAGATCTGGGGTTTTTTTCTGTCTTTTTCCTCTTTCCTTTGCTTGTTAAACTATCTTTATCTCAACCCATGAGTTTTCTTGCTTTTGCTCTTCCTATTCTCTCCTCCAGCCTGTTGGGGTGTGGAGAAGAGTGAGTGAGCAATTTTGTGGTGCTTAGCTGCAGGCTAACACACAGAACCTCTACAAAATTAGCTAGTTATAAAAGACCAGTTGGAGATTCAACAGTCAGTATTGCTCCCTCTGAGGCAGTACAGGAGGACTGTACTAAAGAAAAAAAAATCTGCATATGGAGAATGTTTCTAATGCTTTTTTGTAACTTCCCTACGGGAAGTAGAAAATGTTTCATTGATTAGGACATTTAAAACTAGACTGGATTTAACAAGAACATATCATTGCAGTGAAATCTTTGGCAGTTTGACAATATGATTTTATTTGTGTTTCTGTGACAGTTCTGATTCTGGAGTTCTACTCAATCATTGACAGCCATGGCAACATGATGGGAAAGGAGACAGAAGCACCATGCTATTGGAGCTGTGAAGCGGAGAGACTGTTGCTGCTTGAGTTGATTATAGCTGGTAAGAAAAATGTTGTCACAGTAAAAATTTGCTGACAACCTGAAACAAACCATCTTTTTAGTCCCTTTGGGCCAATCAGATACATTGCTTATGACTAAAACACACTGACCATCTTGAAAGGAGCAGCACTGTTGAGTATTTTGGACAAATTATAACCAATTTTGTTATTTTCTTTATCCTTAATAACTGCCTCTGAAATTTCATTTGGATGCTGTGTCTTTTATTTGTTTTAAACTGTGTCTGTCTTCATGATAATTGAAGTCTTCATTTTACATTATATTGGATTATGTTTGTAATATATTTCAGAATCTTTCAAAATGAGAAATGTTACAGGGTAGCTGTTTATCCCAGTCTTAATGGCTGTACTATTAAAAAACCAAACACACAAACCATATTCTGGGTGTTTTATTAAAATAGCAGTGTAACATAAAAAAAAACCCAAGCAGCTGTTTCTTAACTATACAGTGTGCATTTGTTTTTTGTATAATCCCCTTTTATGTTTTTCACTGATTATAATCTAGTTACTAGTAATTAATTCTCAACATTTTAATTTTTTTTAAAATAAAATTCCTCTGCAGTTTTGTCTTTTCCAAGATTCATATGTTCTATATGCTTTATTTTGAACCTGAATGTATTCTGGTCGACATTGGTAGCTACTATATGGAGTTTAAAAAAAAACACAAACAAAACCAGCCAAACAAAAAAACCCCCCACTCTCAGAAAACTCAGTGCCTCAGCATATACAAAGATTGTTCTAAACCTATCTTTCTTACTATAAGTTTTCATAGATTCTGTTACTAATAGAATACCAAATCTATTATTGAAAAATATTTCCCACATCCCAGTAGAATATGTGGGGTTTATTGTTCTAGGACTTTTTTCCCCCTCTTTGATAGACAAGAGGGTGTTTCTTTTAGATCTATGTGTCTGTTCTCTGACTTATTTTTTGTGTGTGTATATACTTTGTCTTCAGTATTAGCTACTGAATCCATCATATGTATTCTTTCAACTGACAAGTGCCTCTCTTTTTTCCTGCTCCATATCCAGTGTAATAAGGTTACCCACAAACAGGGATTTAAAATATGTATATGCATCTACCTACAAATCTGTCTGTGTCCCTCAAATCTACAGGAAATGAAGGAGGCTATAAATTCCTGTAAGGCAGCAGCAACATTTCAGATAGACAGTCTCATGCTCCTGAATAAAAATCTACAGAACATTACAATTAGCTAAAATGATCTCAGGGCTATAATCTTCAACACAGAATAGTTAAATCTAATTGAGACCTCTATTCTGAGAATATGGAGCAGGTATTAAATACAATATCAGGTGAAGATATGCCTTAAAAACCAGCAAGAACAAGTATTCTGTTAAAATTTGATTTGAAATCTGTGCAGAATTCTGACAACAGTTAGATGTTGTGTCTACAAACATGACCATGGACTCAGACCCGTCCTGACATGGGTAACAAAATCCTCAGGAATGTTCTGAATGTTCTGGTGTGTATGTTGTATGCTCTTCACTAAAGACTTCCCAGGAGAACATTAGTTCTACTGGAATGTACAGATTTGTCGTACATGTTATACATGTTTAATTATGTAATTTAGAAAAACAGAGTATATAGATCTCAGTAAGTATGAATTTTATACTAAAAGGTAGGAGTGAGTGAAAAGACTCCAGAACCAGATTAGAAGCTTACATGGCTGAGCAACAGATTAGAAATATTTCATCTCTGTTGCATGTTGAATGGCCTGGAGGAGTCGTATAGAGTCAGAACAGAAAATGGTCAGAGCATGTAAGAAAGACCAATGCATGTTCCAGGATTTTTACAGTGTGAAACTGATGTAAGAAATGGGATTTCAAAATGTTACTAAGAACGAAATAATGAGATCTGGGAAGGCTTAGGGAAAGAAAAGCAGAAAGCAAAAAATAACCACATGGTGAGGTGAATGACAGGGTGACTTTTGTGTGAGATAACACAAAAGCGTCAAAGAAGCAGATTTGGAAGAAAGATTCAAGACAAAAGAAAAGACTAGCAGCATATTTTTCCTGAGGATATATCATAGGCAGGGAGAAACAGGATACTGGGCAGACTAGATGGTGAAAGCTAAGGAAGTATAATAGAGACGTGTTGTCACAGAAAATTCTGACAGGGACAAAAACCTTCAGTCAGCACCCTGAGTAACAGTGAATGGGAAGAGGATCCCAAGAAGATGTAATCAAAGGGATAATCATCCAAACAGGACATGAATGACACAGTAGACTTCAAAGGAGAGAAGCTCTTCAGACAATGCAGACTGCAAAAGATATAGAGAGATCAAGAGTGTGTGTCTGTGGAGAACAGTTTAAAACAAAGAGATGATTAGCAACCCTTGTAGGTGTCAATGTCATTGATGAATCTGTTTCAAGCTGGAGTGGGTATTCCAGAAAATGAAAGACGGTGAAAAAAGACATCTCCAAAATACAGCACGCTTTGTAAAAAAGAATTTACGCAGCTGAAACATTTACTGACTAGGCTAATCAAAAAAATCAATAGAGCAGGTGGTCATTTCAGGATGAGAAGTTGTGACTCATCTGACTTCAATGCCTGTGTTTAGCAAGAAGAGTTCACTTGAGTACATAAAAAAAAATAAAATAGAAGTCTCACTTACCAGTAGGTTTTCTTCTAAAAAAGTCTTGCAGCCACAATGGGGATATTGTTGACAGACTTCCCCAAAGCATTTTAAAGACAGAGTATGAAGAGGTCCTTGTAACAGCAGGCAACAGTGTGGAAATTAAAAGCAAAGGTAATTGGAATAAACCATGTGAATACAGTGAGCTAGATTTGACCCACCCTGCCAAAGCAAAATACAATAAGCTGCAGTACTATGCAAGAGGAAAACGCGGGTAAAAGTCAGTTCTGATCTTAAAAAATATTTAAGGTGAACAAGAAGAAAAAAACAAACCAAAACAGACAAACAAAAAAACCCCATGAGAAAACCAAAAAGTTTTCAAGATTCAAAAAAAGTAAAGTTTAAAAGAGAACAAAAAAAATCACAGAGAATCAGAACATCCCCTCACCCCCAGTCAATTAAGGGAAAGGAAAACAAACTGGTAAGATAATCAGCCTACAAGGATGAGGTATACTTAGCTTTCAGTACACCCTTAAGTATAAACTAGGTTAAAATCCAGATCATAATGATATATTTGTTTGTGTCACCTAAAAAAATATGGGTGCCCATGTTTAATATCAGTCCTGTCTTACACATGACATACCAGTATGAGTGGTGAAAATGCCTCCTTTTTCGGGGGAGGTAATACATGTCATCATTACATTCAGATGTAGCATAACCCTAGGTAAGTTATCTTTGCTGCTTATTAACTATGATACAAATTTTTGTCTGCCACCAACCTTTCTCTTCCCTGGGCTGAAATAAATGCCTTTTGTCCTACGGGAATCTTTGTATACTCTGAAGGCGTAGACCAGGTAAATCTTTAGCTCCCGTGTTTCAGTTCTCGGTCAAATGCAGCCAGGCTATCAAAGAGAACTTTTTATAGGATAATAATCTATTTAAATCTGTGCCACAAGAGGTCTAGGTGTACAGTGGATCAGAATTCAGGACTGTTTTCTGCTTTGTGATAGTTATGTTGTGTAGCCTTTGGGAATTACTTAATTTCTTTTACCTTTTATTTTATCTTACTTCATTTTCCACGTATTCCATCCTGCCTATTTATACTACAAATGGCTTGGGGCAGGGACTCTTTTATTATATGTTTGTACAGATCCAAATAAAATGGGTTCCCAATATCACTCTGAGTTTCTGGGTACTGCTTTGTCATCAGTAGCCACTGTGAGAACTGCTGATAAGATTCTGACATTATAAAATGTGAATATGAATTCTGATTCAATACCAACCTCAAACCTTAACTGCTATTCACTGTGGATATTTTGCTGCCATTTCAGCCATTCCTTACTACGAGTAGGAACTTCAAATAGAAACAGATGCAAAATAAATGTTATTTTTTTTTATTAGCTTTTTTCTTTTTCTTCTATCCTGATGGAGATTAAGAAAAAAAATGTTAATAATATATATGTGTATAGGTAATGCACTGCCATTAATCTTCTGTGGTTCTCTGTTCAGTCTTCAAACTCTTAAAGATAAAAACCTAACTAGGTAGTTCTTTCTTCCTCCCCCGGTATTACCTGAAAGAAAAAGAAAGGGTTACCCCAAACCACCTAGCAAATAGAGCCTTAGGTGTCTGTTTTACTAGCCTGTTGCCTGATTACAAGCAACTATGTCATTGCTTATAAACTGTGTACACATAAGAAGTGTATGTCTATACAGTTCAGCAAGCCTGTATTTTCATGGTTATAATACACAGCAGTATGTGCCTGCCCTCAGACTGTTTATGCTTCTTAGACTGTGTTGGTGGGAGTGATAACGTTTTTTGGATCCATTCTTGGGAGCAGTGTGGTGTGGGATCAAATGGGTTTGTGTTATCATTTTTCAGTGATCAAAGCGTTTGGTACATGTACTTAAACCAATGCCTTCGATAGTCTTTCAGCTTAACCTGGCGTGGTGACAAACATCTACATTTCTGGCATCCAAAAACTTGTTATCTTGGGTTAAATATAACAAATTTATCTGGAAAAAGAAATGGTAAAAAGGAGGAAGTATTTCCTGTTGTCATTGTCAAGCTAAACCACTGACTTTCCCCTTCAAGCACTGTTTTTATTCTTAAATTACCCCAATATATCAATGAAAAAATCAATGAAAAAAAATCTAAAAATGCAAGAAAGCAATTTAGCAAAAACATTTTTTGTATATAACTAAACTAAGAAAACCATGGCATACTTAAAAAAACCCCACTACTATTCACACACCACTGTGATAATAACTATATACCACTTATTTATGATTAATTCTGATTTTAGATAATAATAGCTCTGTAACTCAGAAATTATACAGATGATGTAGGAAAAAAAAAAGTACAGCTTTAGTTGAGCTACCCTGTAATCCCTCCGTAGAGCCACACAAACATGCACTGTGAGGACACAGCAAATGTATTCAGACATCTGCAATTTCAGAAACTCTTTTGGTGGGGTGTGCTATGCATGTATGTGTCCTCGAGCGTGTTTCATACCATGTGGGTATTTATTCCCCTTTCTAGCAGGAATGGGGAGCCTGTGGCGCGGCGTGTGTCAGACTGCTTGCAGCGGCAGCCAAGAAGGGGGTGGCGGCTGCCACCCTCCCTCCTCAGCGGGAGGAGGGATGGTGATGGCCCTGGCTGAGCCTGAAACAGCGGGGCCTACCGTGGGGCTCAGGGAGAGGCTGGGGCCCTGGAGCCAGGGATCTCGGCCCTCACTGCCCCGCAGAGTCGGCCCTGCACACAAGGTGGCTTGCCGGGACGTTGGCTGGCAATGGGCACCTTGCGGCCGTTGGGCTCTGCAAATGGCCACAGGGAGGCCACAGCCCTTGGGGCCGGGCCTGGAACAAGGCAGGGGGTCTGGGGCAGTGGGGTGCCGCCAGGCAGGGGGGCGGGGGGCTTAAGCACTGCTGGGAGTGGCAGTGGGGTGCTTGGGACAGGAATGTGGGAAGTTGCCAGGCTCCATTAGGAAATCCAGCCCTCCCCTCCCAGGGAGGTGCCACCATTACCTGATTCCTTTAACAGATAATTATACAGATATTTAACAAACCAGCTAAGAATGAGTGCTGATTTGAAGGGGGGGGATGGGGCTTGGAGAAAAGTGTTTCTGTTGGCACTACTTTTTCAGCTGCTCCCCATACCCCTGCTGGGGTACTGAGGTTTTTTTATTCACCCATGAGAAAAGAAATGCCTTTCACCCCCTCATCGGTTGCAAGCCATTGAAGTAGTGTCTAGATAATAAAACTGGTGGACTATTCCTGACCAGAGCTGGCAGGCTGATTGCTAATTTAATGCTTAGGCATTATTCACATTTCTTTAACCATAGTTGTAGCATAATGATACATCTCCATTGTTGTCTGTTGCTTGATAAAAAGAGGCCAGAAGAAAATACATAAATTAATAATGTTTTTAGAGGACAGTATCATGAAGAGTATTGAAGCATAACAGAAACATGGGCTGATAGGAGGACTCACTAAATAAAACCCAATAATCCTACCCTATACCAAAGCAGTCCAAAAGCACATTTTATTTGGCTTTCATGCATTTTCTTCATTATTAAAAAACAGGAAGGACAAATCCTTCTCTGTTGTACACGCCTTTAATCATTACAAAGGCTCTGCTCTGTTTCTAATTTAGTTTGGAAGGTCATCTGTTCTTTTTAAAATATGTTTAGCCTGAAAAATTGTTTGACTAAATGAAGATCTTCACTTTAAAAGCCTCAAAAAACAGGTACAAATGAAACATCCATTTAAAAGACTCAAGAAACAGGTACAGGTGGAACATATAAATTGATATACCTGTAGCATTTTCAGTGAAAACTCCTCTTGCTATAGAGTTAAACAGATTTCTCTGGTCCAATCTTCTTAAAGAAATCTTCTTTTTAGTATTGTCTTAAACTAAAATGCTGTATTACTTTAATTTTGTTGCATGAGTTTTGTGGTAGTTTATAATGACAATTTGTGTGATTTTTTTTCTAATGAAATTGTTGCAATCTAAATTATGCAATTGCAGTTGGTACTTATATTTGAGAGACGAAAAAGAAATCAGTAAGTGAGCACTGTGTAGGGAACAGTCAGTTGCCAACAATCAATTTTTGTGTATGTATATAGTATTTTGGCCAAAAGACTAGGAAATAATAATAATAATGATTATAATAATAATGATGATAATAAACCACAAACAAATCCCCTTAGAATTGCCACCAACTGCAATTGATTCTAGACTAGTTCAAGTTTTATCAATAGCTTTCAGCTAAGGAACTGTATTTAAATTCATTTAATTAAATGGCTTTATGTGTTTCAGGAACAGGAATTTTTTTCACTTGATTTTACATCCATCAGAAATTATGTTAAACTCAGTGTTCTATATTGTCAGCTGATAAACTGAATATCAGCTGATACTGATATTAACCAGTATATGAGAATATCAACTTATCAGATCTCTAGCATATATAATTAATGGTAAGAAAACTGTTTAACTGTTTTACCAGCCTTCCTTGTGTTCTTTAGAGATGGCACACCTTAGCAAACCTGTAGTATAAACCACTTTCTCTAAGGGTTGCCAAAGGTTTCTATGTGGCCATTTAATTTGATTTGACTAATGCATCCCACTCCAAATCTATAAATGTGTTTGTAGAGATAGTGAGGTTGACCTCACTTCCTGACTCCAAACCTATATAAAACTCAGCATGAAAAAAACAGCACTCTTGCTGCAGCCAATCAATGATGCCCTAGCTACAGCTGTACAGACTGTGAGATTTTTATCCTCCCAGACTTAATAGAACAAGTTACATTAAAAAAGAAAAAAAAAGAAACAGGTGTTTTTGCCTCTTGTCCTGTCAGTGAGTACCACTGAAAAGAGCCTGGCTCTGTCCTCTTTGTACCCTCCCTTCAGGTATTTATTCATTGATGAGATACTCCCCTGAGCCTTCTTTAGGTTAAACAGTCCCAGCTCTCTCAGCCTTTCCTCATCTGTGAGGTGCTCCAGTCTCTTCATCATCCTTGTGGCACTTTGTTGAACTCTCTTTGGTATGCCCATGTCTTTCTTGAATTGAGGAGTCCAAAACTGGATGCAGTACTGCAGGTGTGGCCTCACCAGTGCTGGATAAAGGCAAAGGATCACCTGCCTGAGGGCAACAATATATAAAAAGCAAACAACAAAATAGCTAACTCATCTTTCAGGTTTACTATTGCAAGGCTCTTGAAAAGCTCAACTTTTATATTTCTTCCTCAGAGCCCTAGTAGCACTGTGCTACCTGGATTTTAACCCATTTGGATATTTTTGACTGGCAGCCTTATAAATGGACAAGGATGTGAAGATATTACAACTATGTAAATATAAATATGAACATGCTCCCTTCTTTAAATTAGAAAAGCTGATGATAAACTAGTGGCAGTCAAGTGTCAAGACAGTATTTCCTGAATGGAAGAAGGCAAGTGGGAAGTTGATACAATGTGTTTTGTGGTTTTGTAAACTGAATCTTCACAGAAGAGTATTCAAGAGTAGTGACTTTAGATTGATAAGTAAATCATTACGATTGAAAGAAAACAAAAAAATGTTTTTACAGCAATTTGGGTAATGAAAATGTACTTAGAAGATGGAGAGATTAAAGCAAAGTACCAATAACTTCCATTTGGAGCAGTAATTTTGCTTATATGTTGCTGGGTTCCCTCCCTCCTTCCCTCCCTTCCTCCACCCCATTGTGCTGCTACATCAAAACTATTATTTTGTATGATTCCAATTATCAGATGTTATTTAACAGAAATGGATGTTCATGGCATGAATTTGATATCAAATGAGTGGTTCAAGGTGAAAAAAATCCATGTATTGCTGTATAAAATACAAAATAGCAACTTCGAATGCAGATACTGGTTCCATTATAGCTTATTTGTCTAGAAAGAAATTATGATTTTTTTTCCCCTACAGCATTTCATGAAAACAAATGTGTTTATTTTTCTATCACAGAACCAATTTACCATGAAAAACTTCAGAGTTCAAAAGTGAATTTTTTCTCAGGGATATAAAACGGAGCACATGGACACCACTTCTTATCCTCTTGAGGCAGAAACTGTAAATTAGATTTTAACACGCCAGATGCAGGCAATATAAATTTGTATAACAAGCCTTAGCAATAAAAAAGAAAAAAAACCTGATCATATGTAGTGTGGAAATAGTTGTAGTTAATATTGAAGTAAATTCAGATTCGTTGTGGTCTTTTATGGAAAAACATTATTGAATGACTTGTACTGTATGTACAAATTTGTGATTATTAAATACTAAATGAGTAATAAATATTATTGAAATAATGCTCTCTAGAGATTAAGAATCCCAAAGTCTAACACGGAGTCTTCAATAAAAGAAAGAGCTTGTGTCTGTCACACTGAGCAGGGTATGGTGCACTTTCAAAAACCATTTACAAATAAAATTTGTGCCTTAGAGCCACTGACATGGGATGTGGCTCAGAGTACATTTCCTCAGACACGCATCAGGGCGCAGCAAGGGCCAACAGCTCCCTAAGGGTGGCCCTGGGGCAGGCCATGCTCTCACCAGTGGGCACCATCCCTCAGGGTCTGACTGGGGTGGGAAGAGCCAGGTGCACTAACAGCATCTAAGAGCCTGAGGTCCATTCTGGGGACTGGGCTGGAGACCAGCACTCTTATGGGTCAGGGGACTGAGGGCCCCAGTCTGAGCTGAATGGGGCTCCTGGGACCATGTGCAGGGGTAGAAGGAGTTCCCAGAGGAGGCTGGGCAGGGCCAGCAAGGGCTGGTAGTGCCCTCAGTGCCCTGACAGTACATTTTCTTATGTGGAACAGCTAATGACTAACATTTTAAGTATCACTAGTTACCACCTAAATTAATCAGTATATTAATTAATTAATCAAGAGTGATGACTGGTGGTGGTTAAACTCCTCAGAACTATCTTACTCATTCTAGGGTTTGGGGGTTTTGGGGGGTTTTTTTTGCAACTTGTTTCTATTTTTAAGGCTGTCTGCTGAAATATGAAAGGGACTAAGAAATAAATCAAGCAAGTAACAATACCCACAAAAACTTGGAAGAAAACAAAAAACTCATGCCCATGATCATGAAGTACCAAAAAGCAGCTTCACAGATGTCATGCAGATTTGTAAGGCAGTATGGCACATACGTAGCTTGACTGTTTAGAAGATATAAGAGAAGTAGGTAAGAAGCTTTCTTTCCACAATCCAGAAAGAAGCTATTCCTCAAACCTAGGTAGCACACAATTGTAAAGGGCAGACACGCCCATGTCCCTGCTGATTTTATTGTTTACTACCTTTTACTATTACATTTAGGGAATTGTCAAATTGATGTTCTCCAAACCCCTTCTCTATGTACAAACTGATTCAGACTTTTCAATCCATTAAGGACTGGTTTTAAATGTTGTAGGTCTAAAAATCAGGTTTCTCTCATCAGTGTAAATATCTTTATAGGATAGTTAGCAATGTAGAAGCATCGTAGGATTTCTTTCAACGCTGATCCCAGTGTAACAGTAGCATGTCTGACAAAAAAAAAGAAGAATGGTCTATCTAGTCCCCAACTATGAAGAAAGAGCTTGTGGAGGCTTGTAGCCACTCTGACTTGTCCCAAAGAACCTAAACCACACTGGTGTCCTCAGACTGGGAGGTACAACATGGCTTAAAGTAGAGGCAATTATAAGGACTGTGTGTTCTTTAAGAAATCTATAGTATTTCTGGCTGTTAAAGGAAAGAAAATAATATTTTCTTCCATCATTCTGTACTCACTTTGCAAACTTGCTGAGGTATGGATGTGATGGGGTGACAAGCAATACAGGGATGCATTAAAACAGTTGCACAGTGTTACAATAATTTCAAAAGCTTTGATGAATTCTTTTTTCTTTCTCTTTTATTTTAATGCTTTATCACTAGTAACCAGCATGCTGCTACTACTTATGGATACAATCTTTGCATCATATGGAAGGACACTGAAGATCCTGAGTAATAGTCAAACATGTCTTATGGTGCTCATTACTCTGCAGTAGTAAAATCACCAGCCAGCAATCGAAAAAGAGAAATGATCACATAAAGAGTAAAGTATCCCAGGGAGAAAATTAATGCCACAATAATTACATGGTTCACAGTGGAGGATGTGTGGCTATTAGCAGTTCTAGAGAAGCTAATTAAGAAAGTCAAAATTCTTTTTAAACCAGTTTAATCAAGAGAAAAGGTGTTCCCTTGGCTCTGAACAACTAACTAACATACAAGGGTTGAGAATTCATGGGTACATCAAAAAGAAAGAAAAGCTGGTAATTGTACTGTACTGAGCTGAGCTACCTACAATTAAAAAAGTGCTAGCTAATGGAAATAGAATTCATGAAATGGTTCTCTTCGGCAAAACACAGCGAAGCAAGACTACCGTTCATTAACCCTCAGTGCTTTGTTACATAGTGCATACATATTTCTTTATCATGATTGACTACATTGTGCTTTTCCATCATATCAACAAAGTTATTTTGAGGCAACCACTCTGCCTTGCCTGATTCACTCAGAGATATCAAAATAAAGCACAGGAGAATCTGTCATGGAATAGAGAGGAAAAAGGCACTTAAGCTCATACCAGTCACCAGAACCAAATTCAAAATGAATCATGCTGAAGTAAAAAAAAGCTTCTGAAATATTTGCAGTGTGTCGTGCAGTGTCATGTTCTACTATCCTGCATGCCCCTCCAACATGCTGGTGGTTTGCTACTGGGACCAGAAGAACGCTGGCTGGCTCTTGAATGTCTGCCTGAATGCCAGCATTGACTGTGCTTCATTGTGATTCAGTAGGTGTAATGGAGTAACTGGATTTTCCTTTTGCCCTGGCCTCTTAGCACACACAGAGAGTGTGTCTCTGGGGACAGCATGGTTCTCAGCTGTCTCACTCTGTTTATTATGAAAGCATAATCTGTCTGGAATCATAAATTTAATTTGTTTCTTTTTGAAAGTGGGCATTAGTTTGCCTAGCATGCAAGTTTGCTGTTAGATTCCATTTAAATAACCTTGTGATCGTAGTGTACAATAAAATAAATCCACTGTTGTAAGAAATTATATTCTAGAACTGGATATAGACAGCAGTCAAGTTTTTTGTTATTCTGCTCTCATAATGTCAGCCAGTGTCTCATTATAACAGTCATAACGATTCAGTTCTGAAATTCATCACAAATTTTTTGCAGTCTTAACACCTTAAATGATTTTCCAAAGTGGAATTGTGAGTTCTGTCTTTACTGAATCCCAGAACCCTACAAATGAAAACTGATCATTGGTGAAGAATAAACACTAAAATGGCTTAATGCATTAGGAATATCTTTAAGATTATCCACATTGTCAATTCAAAAATCATATACAATGAAATTTAACTGGTACTATATACTTACATTCAAGAATATATGTCTTCAAAGAATCACAGAATGGCAAGGGTTGGAAGGGACCTTGGGAGATCATCTAGTCCAATCCTCCTGCTAAAGCAGGTTCACCTAGAGCATGTTACACAGGACTTCATCCAGGAGGGCTTTGAATATCTCCAGAGAAGGAGACTCCACAACCCCCCTGGGTAGCCTGTTCCAGTGCTCCGTCACCCTCAGAGTAAAGAAGTTTTTCCTCATGTGTAACTGAAACCTCTTATGTCTCAGTTTGTACCCATTGCCCCTTGTCCTGTCGCTGGGCACCACTGAGAAGAGTCTGTCTCGATCCTTGTGACATCCACCCTTAAGATATTTGTATGTGTTGATGAGGTCCCCTCTGTCTTCTCCAGGCTGAACAAGCCCAACTCTCTCAGCCTTTCCTCATAGGGGAGATGCTCCAGTCCCTTTATCATCCTAGTTGCTCTCCTCTGAACTCTTTCCAGGAGTTCCTCATCTTTCTTGAATGGGGGAACCCAGAGCTGGACACAGTACTCCAGGTGGAGTCTCACCAGGGTAGAGTAGAGGGGGAGGATAACCTCCCTCACCTGCTGGCCACACTCCTCTTAATGCGCTCCAGGATACCGTTGGCCTTCTTGGCAACAAGGGCACACTGCTGGCTCATGGTCAGCTTGTCGTCCACCAGGACTCCCAGGTCCCTCCCAGCAGAGCTGCTTTCCAGCAGGTCAGCCCCCAGCCTGCACTGGTGCATGGGGTTCAACCTCCCTAGGTGCAGCACTCGACACTTGCCCTTGTTGAACTTCATCAGCTTCCTCTCCTCCCAACTCTCCAGCCTGTCCAGGTCTCTGAATGGCAGCACAGCCTTCCGGTGCATCAGCGAACTTGCTGATGGTACACTCTGTCACCTCGTCCAGGTCATTGATGAATAAGTTGAACAAGACTGGGCCGAGTACTGAGCCCTGGGGAACTCCATTAGCTACTGGCCTCCAACTAGACTCTGCATGACTGATCAGAACCCTCTGAGCCCTATCATTCAGCCAGTTCTCAATCCACCTCACTGTCCACTCATCCAACCCACACTTCCTGAGCTTCCCTATGAGGATGTTGTGGGAGACAGTGTCAAAAGCCTTGCTGAAGTCAAGGTAGACAACATCCATCGTTCTCCCCTCATCTACCCAGTCTTCTTACATATAGTTTAAAATGCATGAAATTGTCAAGATATTACATAGAGTTAATAAATTTTCCTGTGCTTAGCAATAAAGAAAAATGATAAATCAGAAATCTGGGTTTGAAACTAGCTTGGCTTTTGTGTATAGGTGAAATAAGGATAGCGGGTGTGGAGGAATCATGAAATGCAAAATGACATGAAGTTTTAAAGATGTTACTAGGCAGTGGGTGGATGATACATATCTATAAACAAAGATCAGACACACAAAGAATATGTGACAGAACTTTCTGTGCTGCAGATGAGCCACACGCATGTGCAGCGGAGTTGTGTCAGTAATTAACAAGGATGGTTGTATTAATAAGCTACCTGAGACAATACCTATTCACCAAGGTATTTACAGTGGTCTCAAGTTATCTGACTTCAAGAATCTAAAAACTGATAGTCTAGTCTAATCCAGTTTTTCAGGTTCTCTCTAAAATCAGTGGAGAAGAGATAATGACTCATTGCATTCTATCATAGGTTTATATTCTCCTGTGGAAACCCATCTCTTTATTGACCACAGAGGGAGCTAACGGCTCGGCCAAGTGGCTCAAGTTAAGTGACATGTAACCTACTCCAATAAATGCAAATAAAATGAGAAAAGGCTTTAAAAAGGAAAATAAAAGGAAGAAAACAAACACCAGCAATTAGGTGATATCCCACATAAAAAATGATGGAAGAAAAATTACACAGCTTGATGTAATTTTAAAAAATACTACTATTATTTCTAGCACAATTTTTTAAAATGAATATTCAAACCAAGTGTCTCAGAAATGTCTAATTACATATCTTACTGCAAACCTTGCATGATGGTGTTGCTGGTCTGTGCATGGTTTCAGATATTCTACTTCCAGTGCGTTCATGCATATCTGAACATGTATTTTACACTGTACATTTTTTGTATTGGCACTCAACTAATCCTCTCAAATATGTTATTCCGTTTCCTTTCTTTTTGTCCTTGTTCTACAAGGGCCTGATCCAGCTACTGAAGTTAAAAGGATTTTTCCATTTACTTCAAAACAATTTGGATCAATGCCATACACCTCATCTCTCTTAGAAAAATGAATTTGAATCACCAAAACTTGCAAAGATACCATTACATAGTCAGTTGCTTAACAAATATCAACATAAATCTTCTGCTATGTATCTCAGAGGCATATTCTAATAACATCTATCTTTTAAAGTCATAGATGAATACATTACTGATGAAATAGTTCCTGCAGTGTAAAGACCAAGCAATAAAATAGCTAATGTTCAGTTATCAGTTTACTTAACCATTTTAGATGCTTACATTGCATATTATTTAGGAGTTTTTTTCTGTAATTAGTTATCAATCAATATTGCTAATGTAGTTTACAGTAGCCACCAAAAATTAGATTTGCCTGGCAATGAGAAAGCTAATCTACACATCTATGTCTTTGTACTGTAAAAGTATGTGTCACCATAAAAGTATCAGCAAAAAACGTGTCTATACTTTTTGTCTCATTGTTTTGAATGATGAATGTGTGATTCTTTTAAATACTGCAAGTAGGAATTTCTATCAGAAAGCAGAATTACTCTGAGCAACCTGGTGTTTCCTTTATGTGAGGCTTCAAGAAAGTTTTCACTTTGATTCATAACAAAAGCTAGAAAAATAGAAAGTAATTTACTTTTAAAGCATATTACAGAACAATGAAAACGTATCTGTGCATTTTTTTCTGGTGGGGTTTTTTGGCTTTTTTTTTTTTTTAATTTTGGTAAATTAAATGTAACAACTGATTGTTGTATTCTTCAGCCCACCAGCAACTAAAGGCAGGTGCATATGTTCATATTTAGGCAAGATTATCTGCTCCTGTAGAACAAGGGAGCCTTGGCATCCTGAGAGCTCTTTCTCGGTATAGAATGCTTACAACTTCTCCATTCTTTGCAGAGAGCCTGGAAGCCTGGAGTTGCCAAATCTTATATATCAAGAGGAATGATGCTTCTCAAGAGTTAGAAAGTCTGGAAACCTGTATTACTCTCAATCTTCTTATATTAATTAGTACTAAGTTTCAAAAGCATATTTGTGTACATGAAATAGCACTTTCTTATAAGGAAGAGTCTTATAAGGAAGTCCATAATCAGCTTCTTTGTTTTAAGGTAGGAAAGCATTTTAATAACTTACTGAATTTGTAGGCTAAAAGGACTATGAGTTTAAAGTTGGATTCTGGATTATGGTGTGTTAAAGAGTAGGTGACCATTTTTAGCCGTAAGTGCACAGGATTTAGGATGAATTGCCATTGTTAAGTAAAATGTCAAAGGACTTAAAGGGTTTAAAAAAATCTTGAGTGCAACTTGAAAGATTAGAAATGTTACTTTATTTCTGTCTAACAAAACTATCTAAAATTCTGTAGTCATCCAGATATTTATTTAGAAAATTGAAGACATTTTGGATATTATGAAATCACTTTGATTTTATTCTTCATATAAAAGGTCATTTAAAATAATAAAATAACGGAACAATAACAAAATCTTAACATTTTAATAACTACTTTAGCAGTTGGATTTATTCATGTCATTTTTTTCATGTAACAAATGACCTCTAAAGTAAAAAATAATTAAATAAGATATTTAACAAGACCTTCTTTTCACATTCTTAAAATCATAAATAAATTTCACACTGTGAGAACATTGTACAGCCCTCTTACACCAAAGTGGATTCCAGAGGCAATTATTTGTCCACAGTAAATAACTTTTGATAATGAAATAAATTTCTCCCTCCATCACCTTCATCCTGATCCTACCATATATCTACAAAAAATAACTCTATTATCACTGTGTGTAATCAACTCTAAAGGAAATTCATGAAAGAAATCAGATGTTCTTAAAATTCTGAAGATTTTATGCAATGAAAATTAGTCTGATTAGTCTTGAACTAACAATCTGAACTTTCATGGCATGTTTCACTGTGGATTGTTGTTTAGAGGTCTATGTAAAATGATTAACTTTTTTGCAAGCAACATGTTGTTATAATATTTTAATTAATTAATTTATAATTCAAATAATATATTAAAATTATGTAATTATATTTAATTAATATAATTGCTGCAATTATTAATTGTTATAATTTTGGGTGATGATACAGCCATATGCATCATTTACCCCGTTCTTTATAGCCAAAGAAATTCCTCATCCATTTCACATACTTCCTTGCTCTCTTTCTATACAGACCACCAGTGTTTCAAGGTGCTTTCTGTTTATCAGGGTTTTAGACAACAGAAGACAAGAGCATACAATACAGTGAGAAGAGGAAAAAAAACACCCAAACCCTGCTGAACTGGACAAGTTAGCAACTTTTCTACTTAATTTCTGAAACCTTTTCCAGTAAAAGCTACTCCTGCTGTTCTTGGGAGAAACCTTAAGAGAAAAAGAACACATGATTCTAAAAGACTGTCTCTCCCTATCCTTGTATCGACAGATAACAAGATGGATAACAGGTGAACTGTGTTATAGAAGTCTGTCAAAGGCTTCCATAAAAGTTATATCAATTTAACTGATAAAGTCTTGAAACAAGGAATGAATAATATAGAGGACAAGACCTGTTTTGAATGGAGCATGTAGCTAAATTACTGCCTTGATACCTATTTTATTCTCATCTCTGGATGGGATGGAGAGGAAAGAAGAAAATCCCTTTGCTTGCAGTGGAAAACCTGTGGCCCACAGACACAAATTTCTTTGCATTTGTTGTCAATACAGCATATCCTTTATTTGCAAATGAATTCCTCAAGCTAAGAGCTACCAGACAAAGCAGACGGCAGTTTCTCATCAAAGGAATGTACAGTCATCCTCAAGCAAATAACTTTACAATGTAAAGCAGAATGAGAGAGACAGAAGACAAATACACAGAGATTTCATTCATTCAGTGAATGGAGTGAGGCATGGCTTAAACTGTTTAGAAATGTTGAACGTATTTAGTTGAGTAGAGCAGAGGAAAAACTGAAAAATTAAATTAAAAACTACAAAAAAAATCCAGGGTGGAGGAAGCATTACCAAAGAAGTAGAAGAACTAACAGGCTTTTTAAAGAGAGAACTGAAATTACATTTTTTAAAGGGAAGGGGGCAATGATATTATGAAAGCAGAAGGCTGCTCTGTAACCTATTAGCTATTAGCTATTAGATGAAAGAAAACCAGCATACTATCTTTCTATTGACAACTTTGTCATGCTTGAAGACCACTTGCAAGTGGAATGCTTGCTAGGAAGAAGCTCTCAGGTTGTTCTGAGTATAAAGAATAGCTTAAGAATGTAGTTGATACTTCATTATGTAGAGGAGTTTCTTGAACAACAGGGCCACAAAGTATTATGGGACTACGTGGACAATCCAGGGTTTGAAAAAGACAGTGTGTCCTTGATGCATTGAAAAAAAGCAAGAAGCTATGAGCTAAGGCAAAAATGTGCTGACCGCAAGGAAAACTAAGATAGCTGTGTGCTTTGTTGCATATATCCAATCACCATTTGAGGAGAAGCACGTGGACAGTATGTTTAGACCAATGGAATTATTGTATATGCCGCATGAACCCTGCTTTGTACTATAAGTATACCCGTACTTTGCAATAAAGTGGAAGCATTCACCATACTCCTATGGAGATTGTGTCTGCATTCCGGAGCTCCCCTAATCTTCATCATTAGGCTTTAATCATGCACATTTTATTACTACTAATGAGGAATCTCAAGATGAATGAAGCTGAGGGGGAGTGAGAGTAAGCTTGTGGGCAAGGCTTTCAACTGGGACATAGATGACCTGTGGTCAATTTCTAAGTGCCACGTGCTGCCTCTGGGTCTGCCAATGTTCTTTGCCTCTGGAATACAAAGGTAAGAACAAGTATATAGATCCAGGCTATTGTGATAAATACAATGATGTTTGTGAGATTTTTATGCAGCGTATTCAATCTTCCAAGAGTATGAAGACATCAGCTTTATATTATGAAATAAAAGTGAAGGGACTTTTTTAAAATGGTGATGAGGCAAAGCTTCCTTTCCAGGAGGTGTCAAGTAACAAGTGTCTTGACTATTTCTGTGAGTTTATCTCAATTTCTGCCTTACCTCTTTCCTTCCTGTCTTTCCTTCCTTCATATTACTTCCGTAACATGAAAATATCCTTGAGTCTTTTCAAATTTGTACACGACAACTTTGAGAAGGTATATGAACTGGGCCTCACACTGAACTGTAATTCAGAAAATCTTGACAAATTGGATAAATTCTGGTTAGAAATTAGGAAAATCTTTCTTGTGGTTTATGCAATGAAACTCTGGAATATTTTGCTCAGGAATTTATGGAATCCCCTTTCTTGGAGTTTTTGAAAGTCAAGTTAGACAGCTTTCTCAGGAATGATTGAAGTGTATTCAATTTTGTCTTCAGCTTGGGCTAGATGATTTTTCAAGATCATCTGACAGGTCTGAGGTTTTGTTTGTTTGTTTGATATCTAGTATAGACAGGCAAAAATTAATTGAAGTAAACAGAGAAAACAAACTGCTGGCAAAACAATTGCTTCTCGTTATTTTTGTCTGCATATTTGCAGATACAGTTGTGCTGCATTGTGGATACAGTTTCATTTTTGATTGACCAAAAAGGAAAAATTCTGCAGACCTTTGAAAATTATCTACATATATAGTGATATAGTGAGACAGTGATAAGCAAAGACAGTTTTGTAATACTTTCAATACTATGAGTAAGCTGAAAGAGTTTAGAAGTAAAGAAAAAAATAATTCACTTATGCTCATAGTTACTATACCTCCTTCCCAAACCTAATGAAAGAAATGTAAAGGACTGCAAAGTGCTAATCTAACCACAGAATGGAGGAAAAAAAATGCACTTGCTAAAAATTTTCTCCTGAAATAAAAGAAACATTTTTTCAGTTGTTAATAATTTGAAGCATCCAAAGACTAAAGAAAGTCCTATGATAGACAACAAAGAAACCTCCACTGAGAAAGTGGAATGGTGATATCTCACTTCCAGTACCTTAGAAAGAAATAATTAGGAGAGGAATGTGGTTTCAGTACTTTTAATGTATTGTCTATAATAAAAGCATCCACTGGATTTTTCAACTGCAGTCATTCATTTGGTAAATAAATGAATATTTTTTTTAAATTATATTTTAGAGGCATTATAATCTCTTTAAGGATCATAAAAAGATGAAATTCAATAAGTCACATGTATTCAGTAGTGCTGAAGATCCCAGGGGCAAAAGAGATCAAAATGCAAACTCAGGTCTGTGTTTTTAAAAAGAGTTTAGGTGGGATTATTTTCTAGTGCCGTATTTCTGTTAAAGTGTGAGCTGTAAGGTCCTCCTCAACTGACTGGCTCTTGAATTTAAATATTTAAAAATAAACAAATTTATTAAATAACTGGGCAGAAATTCACTCTAATTTATTAATCCCCTTTATTTTGCATAAAATGAAATTTATTATTTATTAATTCCTATCAAGTATAGGAAAAAAAAATTAAAATCCTCTGAAGTTGAGAACTTCAATAATGGCTATGTTAATGAAATATAATGTAAAGGATTTTTTAATAATCAAATACATTTTCTCATTTGTACTTTATTTACCAAAGCAGCAGGAAAAACTGAATATGGGAATATTTTTTCTAGTTTTTTTGAAAAATACTTTTAAGCACTTAAGATTTAAGCTGCCATTTTTTGCTTTAGCTGTGCTTAGAAGTAGCTACAGCTACATAAATTGTTGGTCAGTCAAGAATTTCATTTAGACATATAAGAATATGTCATTTTGTATGCTTATATACTAAAATGGGCAACTTCATAAGCTGCCTAGAATGTTTTTCATTATTATTATTGAAAAAATTAAATATTTTTAGAAATTACCAAATTTACTTTACATATTTGATTGTAGTTCCTTTCTTTTCCTTGCCTTGCCTTGCCTTGCCTGTGCCTTTGCCTTTGTCTTTGCCTTGCTTTTCCTTTTTCTATAACACTGTCCTGTGCTGAGAAATTTCATATTTTTCCAGTTTCAGTAATTTATTTAGAACTGCTCAGTACTCATCACAAATCTGCGCTCAGTAACCTACATTGAAGATGTTGATGACCAGTTAGTTCAGAGTGTATGAGTGTGCATCCTCACTTGTCACTGAAAGCATCAGCAAAAAGGAAACTTGCTTAACAAGCTTAAGAGGACAAAAGCTTTTTTTAGCTATTCAAGGTGATTACTTCCTTCACAACCTACAAAACGTCTTCACAGGTCAAGATAGGCTAGTGTAAACAAGGCACTGTAGATATCTTGTCTTGCCAGTAAGGAGCTATTTGACCTCCAGAACTCTGAAACATGTACTATAAAGTAAAAATAACATTTTAAATCCAAACTAACAGGGAGAATGGCTTTTCTTCATTCACTATTATTTTTAATCTTTTCTATAGCAGTTTTCTCTAATAGTTTAAGCATGCAAACTAATCCAGCTGTCCCATTACAACAGTCCTTTTTTATCATACTTCATTTTGGCTTTGATAAATGCAATATTGACTCACTTATTCCTGTAGGAGCAACTGCCCTTTGGAAGACTGGAAGTGTCAGATATGATCCAGTTATTCATGAGGAAGGTGTCATGGTGGTCCCTGATGGGCCAAGAGTGCTGTGGAATTTAGATATATTTCAGGTATTCCTAAAAGATCTAGGATGTTCTTGTTTGCCCCAAACTTTAGAAACAGAATAAAGAAAAATTATTAAATATTCTTTTCATCTAGGACATGGAAGTTTCCCCGACTCCTCTGAGTGATGGCAGCTGACCTACAGCACTACAGTAGAAGAGCAAGCCACTCTTGTTTTAACAGCTGTATGAGATCATGTGATCATAATCTCATGAACTGCTTTATTTTTTGTAGGTTTGGTTTTTGTTGGGCTTTTTGTTTCTTTGTCTTGAGATTACATTTTGGTAAGGGTGGGATAGAGAAATTGCTCTCTTACTTTTCCCATCCCCTTTGTCACTAATGACATAAAACATTTCATTAAAGACATGGATTAAATTTTGACTTGGTGTCCTTCGTACTGCTCAAAATTATCCAGAATGCTGCTGCACAATTTATTCTTGTAGCTTGTTCCCATTTAGACATCAGTTTTTATTTTTTCTGTCTTTGCTATTTCCTTTTCTTATGTCACATCAAATATAAGCTAGTAGTCTTTACTGTCTCTGATGTTAGCCAAAAACCCCCAACAACAAAAAAGCACTTGACAATCATTCTCATGCTATTGTGCTAAGTCTACTGCGTAGTACACTGACAATATTAGCTCATAATTTCTTTTAACTCTCTATTCAACTAATTGTGTTTTGCCCTGTGCTTAATTTGAAAGCCCTTTGGAGCCATTTGAAGATCAGTAAAATTCAGCCATGGCCATTACAGCAATGAAATTAATAACTATAAATATTGCTCTATAGAATGAGATAGATAGCATAGGACTATGAGAGAAGCTTTTAGATCTAGATGGAATTACAATACTTCTAATGCTGCTGATAAAGCAATATTAATTCTATAAAATCTGTGAAGACTGTACAGATTTTATAGAAATGTAGAGATAAAATTAATTTCAGTTGTTTTTCCCTTTTTCTGGACTTTTGTCAGCAGTAGTGTTGTAAATAAAAAAAATAGGCTTAAAATTAAAGCACTTAAGCATTTGCTAAATTTCAGACTCCTGGCTAAAATCACGCTGAAATCATCATATAACTAAGCACGTGCTTAAGCAAGTTCCATGTGCAACTATGAGATGTAACCACAGTGAGAACTATTCAAGCACACAGAAGTACACACAAGCACAGTAGGTTTGGTATGTTTTGTTTATTTGGTTGGTTGGGTTTTTTTTTTAAAACTTATGTCCAAAATTCCTATTTCAAGATATTTATTAAAATTGATACATTTAATTAAAATACGTCAAAACTACATGTGGATTTGCATAGCCACATGGTTGAAATTTACGATTTGTATGGGCAAAGTTATGTTCCAAAACTGCTGATGCTACTTTTTAACGTCTTTTAGCACCTTTGTGAGTCTGGCCTCAGAGAGGTAATGATCTTTACAATTAAAATATGCAGTCTTAACATATTTGATGAAAGATGTTTGCTTATCTGAAAGTCATTTTACATGTTTTGTGCCTGAAACAGAATACAGCCCTTTTTCTACTTGTGGCTTCTTTATAAGAATAATTAGCATTACAAAGGAAGGAACTATTCAGTCATCAAGCTGTTCCTCATAAAAGTTTTCATTTCATAAGGGTAACAGTTCCCTTCTGAAAAGAATTCTTCAATGATACTTCAATTAAGTTGAATACTGTAACTAGGAAAAGTTCCATTTTTATCAAAGAAGACTGAATCGCAATTTAGACTTCTTCGTTATTGATTATAATATGTTATCTGGAGAGTTTGTTCTGTGAAGCTTAAGAGTGTACCAGTATTAATTTTTTCCACTTGTTTCCATGGCTGACACAATATCACTGGGGTTCAAAAAGCTGTGCTCCATCTTCATTTAATACATATTTAAAAAATGCTTGAAGATTTGAAATGGATTGGGTATTATATACTTTCTTATCTGCCAAAAGCTCATGTGCTGGTGAAAATTCATTTTAATGACAATACAGAGCTGACTGAGTTTGATTTTTAATATTTGGGTAGAGCAAAAGACAAAAGAAGAATATTTTCATGCTTTCCAGTCAATGAACTAGGCATTAAAAAAATGCAGAATATTCTTAACACCCACTGAAGACACTGAGAGATAAGACTGCTTAACCCTGTAAGAAGAACCAACAATCATCAGCTGGATTCTCTGTTCTCATACCTTTCTTTTTATTCCTTCACAAGTTACTGCTCAATGAATACCTGATCTTCTTTTAGCATTTATTAGCCCACATCTTCAAAAATTATTAGAATAAAACCTCTCCTACTTCCTCAGAATAACATAGATCAAGTAAATAATTAAAAATAAACAACTACATTCTGATTAAAAAAACTAAAAAAGTCTCCATTTCTGATCCTTATCAATTCAGAAAAGGATTGTTCCCTGCATATATAGGAGGTTCAAACTTCATATAGGCCCTCAGTGAATTGATTGAAATATTTTTCTCACTGTTCTGTTGCATTTCATTTTACTACTCTTTCACCTCACCTAGTATTTTCAATATAGTCTGTGACGTTTCTAGCCATTTTTTCTTGATAAAAAAAACCAAAAAATATGTAACGAAACATTTGCAGTGGGCTGTGTAATCTTTATGAGGAACAGCATAGGCTTCAGACACTTTGCTGAGTATATGACTTTGTGCTATGCTTGTTCTGTTTACAGGACAGGAATAATGGAAGATAATGGCAGTTATTCCCAGATTTATTAAAAAGAATGGGTTTGGTTTGGGTTTTTTTTGTAAGTGGGAAGAGAGTGGGTTCATCTAATCTTTGGGATTTGATAATCCGAAATTGTTGAGAACATTGTAATTTGTTTTCCTTTCCTGCTTCTATTAATTTCTTATTTTATTGCAAATTTACACCTTTGTTGCTAAGATGATGAGAATGTAGTGTGTAAAGAGAGAATGCAAGTTCAGCAGAGTGCTCATGTGGGAAAAAATAAAGAGGGTATTTTATGATGAAGAGGGAATATCACTGTTCCAAAGCCTAGCACAACTGGACTGTAATAAATAAATTTTAAAGATACTATACTTCCTGAAAAGAAGGAGAGAAATGGTCAGTAATGGTAGTTTTTCAAAAGGCTTAGCAGAAAAAATATAACTGTAAATTATTTTGCCATATATTTACAAATAATTTCATAATTAAATTGTTCAAAACATACTTTCTGAGGAGAATAACCTAAATCAGAATAAGAGAATTGAGCACAAAAATCAAACATCAAATGAGATTAAAAAAAATAATGAGTCCATCCAGTAATAAGTTCTCCAGAGTAATTTTAAGACAGCAGGGAGTATGCCATTTGGATTCTTTGTGGAAACTATTTCCCTCATGTTATTTGTAAAACTGCTGCTAATTACCTGAAAAAATTTAATGTAACAAAGCCTGACTTAATAATCAGAACTATTAGCTTACCTCACTTTATGCCATTTCAGGAGCCTTGAGATTAGCAAAAACACCTGAAAATCAATTTGTTCTTCTATAGTTTGTCTCAAAACATATTAAAACATATACAGATATTGTTCTTATATATAACAGAAAAATATTACCTTTGCTATATCATTGTCACTTAGAATGTAGTTTAACAAACCAAATAGAAACATAGATAAATTTTCCTGATTCCAAAGGCCTAAATCCAGATGTCGAAAAATGAAACACTTGGGTTAGTAGCCTTATTTTAAGAGTTTGTCAGACTATTAAAAAAATCAATTAATCTGAAGCCTTGTGAAATAAGAAGGGGAAGAAATCCTGAAATACCTACACACATTCTCATGTTCCTCCCAATCAAGAAAACACTGGTCTTTTTATGTGTTCTGCTTCCTATAAAATGTCTTTGACATTGAAAAAATACTGATAATTCCAGATCTGTACATAAACATTGAGGAAAAAATAAATCTATCATCCCCTAAGAAAACCCTAAGTTATTCATACACTACAATTAATGCTTAAGGAAAAATGAATCATTATCCATTTCTTTCTCTTTGCAAATATACTACACAAATGTTATCCACTTGATTCAGAATGCAACATCCAATCACTAAACCCTGAAGGTATACAAATTAAACAGGCTTTTGGGTTTTTTTATTTTCAAACAAAGAATATAATTAATTATCTATCAAGGAAGGGAATCTATATCATTTTACAAGACTTTAAATCTCTGTATCAAGTTTAGGTATCTTTAGCTTCCTCAAACACACCGTCTAATTTAGGCAGAAATAAGAGTTATTCATATAGGAAGGATTATATCATATAGAACAGATTATATGACAATTATTTTTGTCTAACTGATTGAAATGTTTGGCATTTAAGAAGATTACTGAAGACTTTTTTTTTAATCTGGATGGAAAAGTGATGCATTTACAATGTGAAATTTTTTTAAAAAATCAAATAAAAATAGATATTTGAAAAAGTATTTCAATTTTACGTAAGAAACTTTTTTTAACTTCAAAAAGTTTATTATTTTGTGATGATACCTCGATACCTATATCTATAGAAAGAACAAGTTGAGGACCTGAGTTATCATTTTTTTCATGGATTTTTTTTCTTGCCCTTTTTATCATAAAGTTACAAAACTGGATCAAATAGAAGAGAAAAAAGCTAAACTCTAATGCAGTCTAGTTAAGCCAATTCTCTGTATTTCCAAAAAACCAAAAATGTAGACACAAGAAACAAATGTAGAATATAGTAAAAAATAACAAATTGAAAATGTACATTTGTGATGTTAATTCTGCTTTGGATTTTGTGGTGGTAATAATATTAAGTGTGAGAACTGCAATTTGTATTTCGAGGTTTTTATGGGGAGCAGCTCATTTTTACTCAAGTATCTAGCATTTAGTTCTGCAAATCTCTTATTCTCTTATTATGAATTGATGATCTTAATGGTCTTTTCCAACCTAGACGATTCTATGATTCTATGATTCTATTTCTGGTCAGAATTTATTTTACTAAACATTATGAGTGATTACTGTGTATTAAAAGGAACAAAAAGTCTGCAGACAAGAATCAAATGCAAATTCAGAATCTTATGTTGCACCCATTATGTTTTATTTTTTACTTTTTACTTTTTACTTTTTAATTACAGAGCTCAAGCTCACTCTATTTTCTCTAGTCTTTCATTTTTTGTTTTCCTTGTGATTTTCCCCTTGTAACTTGAGATAGTCTTTCCCATCTAACAGCAGTGATTTCAGAAACTTCATATTAAACTCTATAATATTTCATATAGTTGTCTCTCATTTTCCTTTTCATTTCTGGGCTCAGCACACATATCCTTTAGTGTGCTTGACTTCTCTCTTGCATTGTGGCTCTGGACCCTTTTAGTGTCAACAGAGCTTCAATTTACTGTCTTCCCCATACCACGTCTCCCACTGGTGATACTCAAAGTTAGTATCTGTTCTTGTTCTGTTTGCAATGGCAATATTGCAGCCTTAGTACTCCCATGAAACGTGGGCTCGAAATCCTGGGCACTAAAGCACCCCATCACATCTCGTATTCTATACAGTTAATTGTTTCTTGGTTCTGCCTCCAACAATGGGTTCTCAGTTCAGAATTAGAATGCATTTGGTTCCTAGGATAATTCAGGTTGGAAGGGACCTCGGGACACCTCTAGTCTAACCTTCTGCTCAAAACAGGGTCAAGTTGCACAACTGCATTCTGTGTAGCCTGCTTGACCGTCCTGATTGATAGTGAAAAATTTTCTCCTGGACTGCTAATTAAATCCAGTTATTTCTATCTGTATTGAGTCTGGCTGAGACAGAGTTAATTTTCCCCATAGCAGCCCTCATAGTGCTGTCCTTTTTATTGGTAGCTAGAAAAGGTGTTAATAACACACCAGTGTTTTGGCTACTGCTGAGAAGTGTTCACACAGCATCCAGGCTGTCTTTCCAACACTCCCTGACCTCACCCAGTAAGCTGGGGGTGGGCAAGATTTTGGGAGGTGACATGGCCAGGACAGCTGACCCACACTGACCAAAGGAATATTCTGTACCATATGACTTCTGCTCAGCAATAAAAGCTAAGAGAAAGGAGATGTGGGGGTGGGGTGGGGTGGCATTCTTTGTTATGATGCTTGTCTTCTGGAGCGACCACTACACTACAGATTTTAAAGCCCTATTTCCTGGGAAGTGGCTGTGCATTGCCTGCTGATGGGAAGTAGAGAATAAATATTTTGTTTTCCTTTGCTTCTTTGTGTGGGCTTTGCTTTTGCTTTAGTAAACTGCCTTTATCTTGACCCACAAATTTTATCCATCTTATTTTCTCCCCTGCCCTGTTCTGCTGAGAAGAGGGAGTAATAGAGTAGCTTGGTGGGCACCTGGCATCCAGCCAAGGTCAACCCACCACCCTATAACACTTGATTTTCCCTGCTGTTGACTGACGATTCCCAGAACCATTTGCCACTAGAATTGCCACAGAATTTCTGAAGTTTGTTGTTCTTCAGTTCTAGATACTGATTCCAAATGAAGTAACTCAAGCCCATGGTAGCAGTCTGGAACAGAAAATGTAGAAGAGATCCATTTCTTCCTTTTCAAAAACAACACAGTAAAATTAAGCTTTTTGACATTTTGTGAACTCCTTGTGTCAGTATGTGAATCAATATTTGTTTTCTCTTCAGCACCAGAAGATTATCTCCATGAATGCTTGTCACTGCAGATAGTAGGTCATGTCAAGACACACTAGAAGACAACGCAGAATTTCCATCTGTGAGCAGGAATATTTCACCAGAGCTCAAAGTACATCACTGGCCACATGATTTTTGTTATTGTTGTTCCTCATAGCTGCAAAGCTCTTAACCTTCACTGAGAGGTATGTGGAGCTTACATTTATTTGACAATCTGTGCATTGAGAAGAGTATAAGATCCATCACCACAGAGCTGATTCATGCAGGATACTGTTCAAAAGCATCCACGTTATAAAGCTATTCACACAAATATTATTGAGGTTAAAAATACCAACTGAGGGAGCACATCTTCAGAGTGAAAAGGTAGACTTTGATTAGATAACATGAAGATATCTAAATAGCTGTTTCCTGATTCACATTTTTCAGGTTCTCATCTAAATTACCTTTCACATATCCTTTTTTCTCATCTCATCTTAGTGGGAGGAATCTTATGTACAAGTACAAATTACATTATCATTGCTTACCAGATTTTCAGACAGGTATCTATGTATGTATGAACATACATACATATACATACACACATTCAAATGTGTGAACCTCATGAGGTTCAACAAGGCCAAGTGCAAGGTCCTGCACCTGGGTCGGGGTAACCCCCGGTATCAGTACAGGCTGGGGGAAGAAAGGATCGAGAGCAGCCCTGCCGAGAGGGACTTGGGTGTGCTGGTGGATGAAAAGCTGGACATGAGCCAGCAATGTGTGCTGGCAGCCCAGAAGGCCAACCGTACCCTGGGCTGCATCAGGAGAAGCGTGGCCAGCAGGTCGAGGGAGGTGATTCTGCCCCTCTACTCTGCTCTGGTGAGACCTCACCTGGAGCACTGCATCCAGCTCTGGAGCCCTCAGCACAAGAAGGACATGGAACTGTTGGAGTGGGTCCAGAGGAGGGCCACAAAAATGATCCGAGGGCTGGAGCACCTCTCCTATGAGGCCAGGCTGAGGGAGTTGGGCTTGTTCAGTCTGGAGAAGAGAAGGCTGTGGGGAGACCTGGTTGTGGCCTTCCAGTATCTAAAGGGGGCCTATATGAAAGATGGGGATAATCTTTTTAGTAGGGCCAGCTGTGACAGGACAAGGGGTAATGGTTTTAAACTAAACCAGGGTAGGTTTAGACTGGATATAAGGAGGAAATTCTTTACAATGAGGGTGGTGAAACACTGGCACGGGTTGCCCAGAGAGGTGGTGGAGGCCCCATCCCTGGAAACATTCAAGGTCAGGTTGGATGGGGCTCTGAGCAACCTGATCTAGTTAGTGGTGTCCCTGCTCACTGCAGGGTGGTTGGACTAGATGACCTCTAGGGCTCCCTTCCAACCCAAAACATTCTACAATTCTATGATTCTATGATTCTATATACATACAGTCAATTTCCTCACCCAGTCAAGAAGCCCCTATAGACATCTTCAGATCTTCATTATGTTTCCTCAGAACCCCAATTAAAATTCTGGTTTTTCAAGTGGTCTTCAAAGCATCTGACAATTGTTAAACTCATCAAGTTTTCAAACCATTGCCTAATACCATCTCTGGGCTTTATTTTACAACCCCCAGCCTCCAACCATCTGTCTCGCTCCATCTGTTGTCTCGTCTACTACTTAGTTTGAAAATTCTTTGGATAGGGATTGTCTTCTTGGCTCCATTTGTGCATAGGGATCCTGGCCTCTAATAGACTTCTAAGTATGATGGTAAAGTAAATAATATAAGCAACAACTTCAGTTGTCAGTCAAGAAAGTATATTGCAGTATAGTTTGACCAAACAGAAGGCAATAGTACATTTACAGTATCTGAAAGACTTTATTAATGGGGCAATTTTTTTATGCCTTGCATTCAACATATTCCTGTAATAGTAATTTTCAAATGTGTATAAGCAGTAGGCATTATTACAACTGATTGTGCTGAAACTGTAATTTAGTTAGTGGGGCAATGCAAGTTAAATCTCTACCAGTTTTCCGAGACTTTAAAGGTTTGCTTGCTTCTTTAAATTTAGAGCTCCTGATTCTTCTGTTTGTTTTAGTATTGATAATGTAGCTTGTGGGAATACACTACACTATTAGCCTGAGCTAATCATTGGGAAAAAATCTGGAATGAATTTTACTTTGTATTTACCTTACTCTGCTTACTTATACTGGCTATTTATATGGTTTATTTTATTTTGGACAAAAAAACTATTAATCGTTAAGAAAATAGAGTACTGTATCCCTTCACAATAAAGCCTGGTCGAATGTATCTCCATTACCATTTCCTCCAGAGAGGCTGTCAGATTTCACTTTAATTCCAAGACTTCTATGAAAGATCACCTTAATTATAGGATTCTTGGCATGGCATTTATATTGTCATTCAGCTTGATTGATGCATATTGCTGAGTTGTCAGTCTAAAAATGTATTAAATTTATTTTCAAAATGTATTTTCATTAACTATTTACTTGTCATATGGAATATAAGATATGCCTTTGAAAAAACTTTTTTAAAAACAACGGTCCAATCTTTTTTACAGATTTTGAGCTTGGGTCTCATTGAGAACCTCTCCATGTCAAAACGCTGAAGCTAAGGAAATTGCTGCAATTTTATTTTTGGGTTTAGCCTCCTAGTCAGGGCATATATTCCCAGCTCAGCCTTCAAAAGCAGGAATCATAAGCTACATGAAAATTATAAGAAAATTAATAGAGTGTATTATCTTCTGAAGCATATGCTTATGTTCTAGCTTATTAGAAAAAAAAAACAACAACAAAACAACACTTTGGTATAGGGTAAGAAGTTTCCCTTGACCATATGACACTACTATTTTAGAAGAGTTTTACACAGACCTGCTTATGAAAGTAACAGTATTCAGGTTCTATAATAATTGATGAAAAGAAAGTAAATAACAAAAAAATGCAAACAAGTAACATTTTGGGTGGAAAAAAATTACTTGCCTGGTGCTGAATTCTGGTGATGGATTTGGATGATATGATGATCTTTGCTGTTACCATGCAACTCCAAAAATCTTATGTACATTTTAATTTTCTCTGCTGCCAGAAATATTCATATATAAAACAAGGTAAAAAATCCTATAGACTATTACTGTTGGAAAGAAATAAAAAAGAAAGGAAAATGAATGAGCTAATATATATTTATATGAATATATAATATATTTTAATAGCTAATGTTTTGAAATAACACATCCCAGCAGTTACACCTGTTAAGTAACCAAAGTAGCCAAGCTATTCTCTTTCTAAAAAAGTTCCAGCCCCCTCAAAAGCTGTGCTAAACCTGCGACTTGGAATAATATGCTGTTGGTGAAACACTTTCCATCTCGTGGGTTGAACATTTGACTCATGTGATTGCCTCCTGCTCTTTCAGAAACCTGGTGCTATGGTGAAAATGGCAGTGAATATCAGAAAATATAATTTACTTAGTCCTGATTTCAAATAAACCAGTGAGCTTGTGGCTACTTCACCTCTAATTCTCTGTGGTAAAGGAGAGAAGGATGAAGGCCAAAGGATTAAGAATTTTTGGTAATATAATGAAACACTAGCCACAGCTGAGTGTAGAACAAGTATATAAACATTATGAATGAGTTCCAGTGTATTGTCTTTGATGTCTTTCAGTTCACAGTAGTGCATCTGATTTTTTCTTTCTGTTTTCCTAGGTTTAATAAATGCCATGTCAAAACACTTTAGAAGACTGTAAAAAATATTTACAGACTTCTGAGTGCCAACAATATTACTGTAATTATCATAGAAGTGATGTACAGCATTAAAAAAACATTCTTATTTACGAATTTATTATTTAAATAGTGCAGTTGAAAGCACGATCAAGTAACTGCATAACACAGTCAAGGGAAGCAGAGAATCCACTTCATTGTGTAGAACAGTTAATTTATCTACTTCACTCTGAAATCCTGGTTGTCACATAAAACCGTGAGGGCAGAGCTGAAGCTCAGTAACATAAGGCTTACTAAAAAATAAAATACATTTCAACCTCACTTTTAAAGTGGTAAAATGCAAATTAATTAGGATGCTGCCAAATGAATTATGCAGTTTATATTTCAGAAGTGCTTGACAAATTTATGTGGACTGAGTTTTGGGTACCCAGCTTGAAGTAAATGTGCAGTTTAGTTATTATTTGTATAGAAACAGCACACAAGGTCAATCACAGAACATGGAACAAAATTAAGAGTTTGCACCCAATGGGTAGACAATTTAACCCCACCCCAGCATCTTGAAAGTTCAGGCACAAAGTATTGGATCACCTGTTCTAACTTCAGGTACCTATAATGTATATACAAGTCAGTCACTCTGACTTCCTTTACAGTCAGTGGAGAAAACGAAGTATCTTCAGCATGAGCCCCCTCAACCTAAGAGACACGGGATAGATCATGTTATTTCTCTGCAGTAAGTGGAAAGATAATGTAATTAACTACTCTGATGTGACCTCTAAAGTAATCTCACCCAAACTATTTCAAAATATGACACGCCAAAATAATTCATAAAAGATGAACAAATATTCCTGAAAACCTTTGTAGAAAGATCATTTACCTTTAAGCTGTAATTCAAATTATCATCTGCAGTAGTTTATGATTAATTGCATTATTCTATTACAAGGAACTTTCAATGTATTCAGAAGGTTTACTTGAACTTTTAAATTTTTTTTGCATGTTATTAAAGAAGTAATGATGTAAACTTTCTGAGATGTTCATTGCCTCTATGTTCTGGAAAGGAAGAGAGTGATTACACTGAAAAATGTAACAAAAAATGGTCTTATATTTTAAACAAAATTACTAAGTTGAATTAATTGCTTACCAAACCATGTTACTGAGTGATACATAAAGAACAGATGACATTTGCGTAAAAACATACAGAGGGACTGGTGGAAGGAAGAGTTACAGATTTGGTAGCCTATGATGTCGATCTGCAGACCCATGATCTTAGATGCAGAACTCTCCTTTGACTTAGAAATACAACTGGGCAACACTTAAAACAAAAGTTTTTGAGAGGTTTAACTGCTCTGTTTTTCTCCATTTGAGAACTAGGAGACATAGAGGCATGACAGTTTACTCATTTTGAACTTTCCCCTTCTTTAAGAGTGGAAAACACCTAACAATTAATTTTTACATTATAGGTTAATATTTTCTCTGTATGGTTTATCTAATTCATGTTTAGTTTATGATAGGAGATATTATTAGAAGGCAGAGTCTGTAAACTTGTGGATTGTATTTTGTTGGGGGTTTTTTGGTTTGGTTTTGTTGTTTGGTTCTTTTTTCCCCTCAAAAAAAAAAGATCTTAGTTTACAACTTCATTTGGGTATTCATTTCTTCCCAGATCCCATGAGCTAGCACCTTGTTGCTCTGAATCATGGTAAAGAAGAAATGTCCCAGAAGAGATCTTGTGAGGATAGTGTACCTGACTGATGATAGTATGCAAGTGCAGAACCCTGAAGGTTAGCAGATGCACCATGCTTCTCAGAGTCATTCCTGATGCCTCATCCACTGTCAATCCAGCTGTTTATCTTGATATGATATTGGGGCCTCCATGCATTCAGGAGACTGAACAATGTAATGGGTAGGATGAAGTGTCTGAAGCACACTACTGTGTTCATGACATATTTGTATTCCAGGTTCTACATGAAATTGTGAAATTATTTCTGATCTACTTATGTAGGTATGGCAGGACTTTTAAAGAAGAAAGAATTGGTTGTTCCTGTCAGGCATAATTTCTTCACAATTTTTCATCCATTTCCCTGGCTGCTAAGAGCCAAAAATGTACATCAAAAGACATTTTTGGGAATTCAAATTAATCAAAGGCCTTCAGTCTCTTTTCTTTTTCCAGTCATTTGTAATTAAAAGTTAAAATGATAACTTTATTTACAGCTTCTCCAGCTAACAACAGTTTCAGAACTAAATGTTGTAATTGGTAGATCTTAGTTTTCCCACACCACTTGATTTTTCTTTATTTTTCTTTAAGCAACAATCATATGGTTAGAATCTCTTTGCATCAAACAATCATAAAATCATTTATGTTTTAATCTCTGCATTTTTTCTGTTTGGGTCAACTGTTAATTTATTCTGGTAATTATAGCACTTCTCATCAATCTGGAAAATTCTGTCTATTTAGAATGCTGGGTGAGCTAAGCTTCATTTGAGAAATTAATCTAAATCTTTGCTTAAAATGTAAATCCTGAATTTGCAAATAAAATATTAGTTTGCACAAAGAACTCAATGGAAGTTCGTACTAAAATATGAAAACTTGTGATGTGCTGTGGTTACCCTAACTAATACGAAGACTATTGTAAAAATGGAATGTCTTTGAGTTATTAAATAAAAGTTTTAGAGGAGATAAAAAATGCACTGGGAGACACACTGGAAAGTTCTGGACAGGCAACAAAGAAAGGTAGATAAAAGAATGGGCCTTAACTGAATATTCTGGAAATACAAAACCCAGTTATTATTAAAAATTGAGATAACAAAAAATATAACAGATAAAGAGACTTGGTTTTTTCTTTATCAAAAGACACAACCTTTGGAATCCACTCTTCCAAGGCATTAGACTCCTATTGCTTACAATGCTCATAAAACAATACTTTTGTACTGTACAGTTCTGTAACATCCTATTTGATAGCAACCCAAGACCATATCAGACAAATTTCCACAGTGTTTACAAGGAAAAACTAAGGCACTGTAGCAAAAAGAAAGGGACTGTTACAATATATTTTCACAGGTCAGACCTCAGGTAAGAAGAGATGACATGAATACTTACAATGAAGGAGTTCACTGTAACTGAGCTTTTTTTCTTATGGTTACATTTAAATAGTCATTTCTTTAGATAACTGGAAAGGGAAAATCCATATTTTGCCAAAGCCAGCTGGACTTTTGCCATTGATCTACTGGGGGCAGACTTTCATGTTCATTGCATTTACTGGAAGCTTTCATGAAAGTTAAACCATAATGGTAATGAAAAACTAAAAAAAAAAAAAAAAGAAGAATGGGATTCTTTTCTATTTTCTGTATATTATTTGGTTATTAAACTTTAATTAGAATGTTTTGGTTTATCCGTTTGATGTGTTTATGTATTTATTAACTTTATAAAAGGAGCAAAGATTATTCCATTCCAGTAATATATTTAAAATTAAGGTAAAACCTATAATATATGTAAACATGCTCATAGTACTCAGCTAGCATCATTCAACCAAAAGTAAATTAAATACTTATTCTCCATGTTAGTTACCTGATGTTAGGCTTGAATTTTTTTTTCCAGTTTAGATACTCTCCACCATGTTTCATCCCAGTAAGTGACTGCTTTCAACATGAACTTAACTTTACTTTGCTTTCCTAAAGAAGCAAAGGGCTTTCATAAACAGATCTTTTTTACACAGGGGATGAAAGTATAGATCATGTTTGCTTTTTTTTCTTTTTTAAATTAACCTTTATAGTACAAACCCTCCAGATTTTAAAACAACATTTTTGAACATATCTGTATATAGTGCTAATGGGTAAGGAAAATAACAGTTGACTGGTACGTAAATTTGGCAGATTGAACAAGTCCATGAAATCAAACTACCTGGAATAAGATCCCAGGTTCCAGGAAAACTGAGTAATCTATTTGATTACTCAAGCCTATAAGTCATCTTTAATTTGACCGCTGATAAAAGAATAACAATTCTATAGCAATTTTAAAAAAAGTGAAAAATTAACTGAATTAATTTGGAAATTAGGAAAATATTTTGTCAAGTGTCTTTGGAGGGTGGAGGAAAAAAAAATTAAGTTTCTTAGAGATTTTTTTTACTTGTTTCTAGATAGCAAATAAATTAAAAAGTTACAGTTTAAATATCATAGATTTTTTCCTTTGTTTTATTTACAGTAATATAAAACCCAGTTATTTCTAAATTTTTTAAAGAGAAATTTCCGTGTAAAACTGCTCTAATAACATGAAATGTCTAAGAGTCTGTTATATGCAGGTAGGACAAGGCTTCATCTACCATTGCTAAGCGACCATGTAAATTTGATTTTATGTTCTCAGTTTTTCTGAAATTAAACTTATCCACCAGTTATCGGGCTTGACTGTACATCCAGTGAAGTCATAGGTAAAGTTATCACCTTAAAAAAGCCCTTATTTTGTTATTGCTTTTGGCTTTATTTGTTGAGCTCCTGACAAGTTAGACATAGATCCCAGGCAAACAAAGAGTTTAAGTCTGTGCTTAAGTCTTAGCACATGGTTTTATCTAATTAAAATTCCGGATGGATGTTGCAGACTTCCAGCCTTCAGTCTTAATACAGTTGGAACTCACAACTAGATCAGAAGGAATTATGCTTTCAATAACAAAAATATCAGTGCTGAGGGATGGAGGTTTGATGCGATCCTAGTAACAAAGAAAAGGAAAGCTTTGACCACACCATAAAAATATTTTACTCCTGCAAAAAATCTTTTCTGTAGTATGAGAAAGCCCAATCATGTATTCTGAAATCCTGTCTATATTGCACTCAGAAATCCATTGACAACTTCAGTGAAACAATATCATTATTTTTGGAGTAAGAATCTGTTACAGAATGATTCTGGTATAAGGCTGTTGCACACTACAGAATAGATAAAATCCAAAGTTTCACTAAGGTAGTATAAATAGGTGCCTATAATTTTCTTGCACATAAATACTTCAGACAACCACGGAGAAGTTTCTCAGAAGTTTCTTTGTTTCTTAGTGACTTCCTTGCATAGTTTTCATTTTTCCTTCAGGGAATATGGATGTTATTTTTTCACATTGAATTCTGATTAATTTGTGGTTGACTAAGAGATAATGAATATTCTAATATTTTATAATAACCAATGAAAATGGAAATAATATTTTTAGATGACTTAAGATTTAGGTTACCCCTAGATGCTAGATCAGCTGTTCTTAACACACCATCTGAAACAAGACTGTCATGAAAGAGGGCGCTGAATAGCAAAGCAGATTTCAATACTTTCTCAGTTCTACTCTGCTCTGATACTGGTGTCTTGTAAATCTGGAAAATCCGCCTGCATATTCAGCCCTTCCTGTAAAAAGTAGGAGGCATTATTCATCCATAAGTGTTGGGTTATAACATTGTTTTGCAAAATATTACATGAGGAGAACTGTTTTAAATTTAAGCACTTCAAAGTATTGTGTATGCAAAATATTAAATAACAATTGAGCTGGCAGCCAACGCTGTTATATGGATTTATCCTAAATTCCCGTGAGTCTGGCACAACTGGGACATGAGTTTTATTTCTGCTATAAGTATTATTAGGAGGGGGTTTTGGTCAATAAACAGTAAAGTATCAGTGTCATCCAGCAGACACCTTTACTGAAAATTTCCTTGGTGATAGACAGCAGGTAGAATTACTTAAAATAAATATCTTACAAATCTCTCTCTGTCCTTTTAATGACACTCACCTAATAAAGACAACACCAATTATTGATAGCTATCTAGGAGAGTGAATATCCCAGAAAGTTTTTATTGTAGAAAGTAAAAGCCTGATGTAAATTTCAATGAACTAATAGGAAGAACTTGTTTAGAAGGCTGGATTGGCATTACATTGCTAAGAAAACATTGCTTTATTCTAGAATAGTAGAATCCTGAAGGTTGGGGAAACAGCCTTTCCTAAATGTAATTCAATTTTTAAAGGTTTTCTGAAGGTTCAATGTGGATTTAAGATGAAGAATTTCAAGCCTGCATAGACATAAATAAAATACATTCTTTACTGTTTGATCCAAGAATATTTTTTCTCATCAGCAGAAAAAAAAATCATTATTCAAAGAAAATAAAATGACTGATATGTTCAAACTAGTCTTCATTCAAATCATGCTGTTTTATCACCACAAGTCAGGGTATTTACTGTATTTCTGTACCTCTGCTTTTCTTTATTTGAGATTATCTAACACTGATTAAGCAGTTTAATTTATAAGTTTTGTATGGAATCTGTTATGTAGAGGTAGGCTTCCTTAAATGTTTGTAATTCTAATGTTTCACATTTAAAGCTCCTATTTTCCTTTTAAGTTTTCATAATTGAATTATTTGAAAAGAGCTGTTGATGCATAGCATCAAATTTAACTCTACCTAATCAGTACAAACATACAAACTTAGCAAGGAAATATAATAAGAACACTTACCAGCTAAGAAAAAAATGTGGGTGAAATGAAATAATGGCCAAAGATTTAAAGTCACTCTCTGGAACTGGAAAGGAACAGAGAATCCCACATGGTGTTGCCAATCTATAAATAAGCAATTAAATTTATTGGCTACAGCAGAACAACTTCCATGTTTACATGTTCACTCATGTGTATACAGGCTACACAGTTTGGCCCTGAGTGAATACTTCTGAATAAAGAATCCAATAACATAAAGCAGTATTGATGTGCAAGCTAAAAAGAGCTAAACCTTGAAGGAATTTCAGGGATTCTTTTTTTCCAAAGTGTCTGTTTTATACTAGTTATACATTAAAAAAAAAAAAAAAAAAAAAAAAAAGTAAATGCTTTTGGTGAAGAAGATCATCATGGAAAGAAAACTTTTCTTCTATAAAGCATTATTTTTAATGGTATTTTGAAATCCACCCCCTTCTTGACCCATCCAGTCTTTGACCTTGTCAAGTTTAAGAGTTTTTAACTTTTATTCTGCTGTCATATTCTTCTCTCATTTTCCTTGCTAAAAAAATTGCCATCTGTCTAAATCAACAATATTTTCATTCTTAAGGCATCTTCTCCCACAACATGTGTCTTCAATTCCTAATGTGAATCAGAATACTTCAAGAATGTTGTCAATGATCATGCCACCAATCTGATGGAATCAGCCTTGACATTTTGCCAATTAAACTGTACACTTTGAAGAAAAATATAAATAACACTTGCTGTGTTGCAAAATTCAATAAAACTCACTAGGATAATGAAACATAGAATTTCCTATATTTTTTTGGAGATTCATGGAATAAGAGTAAATTTTGTGGTACACTTATTAAATTACTTTTGTAGTACTAGCTTTTTTAAAAAATTAGATATATCTTTAGAGAGGCTTTTTCACAGCTAAATGATCAAAAAAATTAAAACAACAAAACATACATTTGCAGAATTCTGGAAGCATGTCATAATATAAAAGATGTTCAGACCATGGAATCTACATCAAATCATATTGTTGCCTACTTCTTGCACTCTAATTGCCGATTCTAAAGTAGTCAAGATCTTTTATTACCTTCACGGATGCATTAATTTGACATTTTTTCAGCACTACAGAATTTCTAAAATATATTTTGCCATTAGAAAACAAGAACTTTTAAGGACTTGAAAGGAAGTGGGAGAGAACAGAAAGTTCTAATGTGGATGGAAAGAGAGTGTGTTCTATGGAAAACTGGTTTCAGTTGGAAGAAATGAGCCTTTGGAGCCTTCAGTATTACTGCCTGTACACGACATATTCTGCATTGGCTTTTTTTCATAGAACTTTGAACAGTTTAGTCCTGAAAGGTACTGTATGTCTTGTCCCTTCCGTATTCAAAGGTTTTCAGCAAGGCTAGTTGAAAGTTTTCCAATTTTGTTTTGACCACACAAATTTCTTCCCAAGAAAAAGCCTGCTTTTCAGAATGTATCTTTGGGGTTTTTTGTCCGTAAAAGCTAGATGGTCCAACCTTGATAAATCCCAAATGTCAAAGAAAAGATAAATTATGATTGCCTAACGTGGTGATTTGACCCTGGCTGGACACCAGGGGCCCACCAAAGCCGCTCTGTCACTCCCCTCTTAAACCAGACAGAAGAGAGAAAAGTAAATCAAAGGGCTCATGGGTCAAGATAAGGACAGGGAGACATCATTTATCAGTTACCATCATGGGCAAAACAGACTCAACTTGACAAAATGAATTTAATTTATTATAAATCAAAATCAGAGAAGGAGAGGATAAAAACTGCTAAATCTTAAAACACCTTCCCCCCACCACTCCCTTCTTCCTGGGCTCAACTTCACTCCCAGTTTCACTACTTACTCCCCACCAGTGGTGCAGGGGGATGGGAATGGGGGTTGGGGTCAGTTCATCACACGTTGTCTCTGCCACTTCTTCTTCCTCGGGAGAGGACTCTTCCCCTGCTCATGTGTGGGGTCCCTCTCACGGGAGACAGTCCTCCACGAACTTCTCCAGCGTGAGTCCTTCCCATGGGCTACAGTTCTTCATTAACTGCTCCAGTATGGGTCCATAATTTCCACAGAGTGTGGTCCCTCAGGAGCAGACTGCTCCAGCGTTGGGTCCCCTATGGGGTCACAAGTTCCGCCAGCAAACCTGCTTCAGCGTGGGCTCCTCCCCCCATGGGCCTGCAAAGTCTTGCCAAGAACCTGATCTGGTGCAGGCTTTCCACGGGATCACAGCCTCCTTCCTTTGGGCATCCACCTGCTCCAGCGTGGGGTCCTACATGGGCTACAGGTGGAAATCTGCTCCACTATGGACCTCCATAGGCTGCCGGGGGACATCCTGCCTCACCATGGTCTTCACCACCACTAGGGGAATCTCTGCTCCGGCGCCTGGAGCACCTCCTCCCCCTCCTTCTTCACTGACCTTGGTGTCTGCAGGGCTGTTTCCTCTCACATCCTCTCACTTCTCTTCTCTCTCCGGCAACTGAGCCACAGGCAGTTTTTTTCCTTCTTAAATATGTTATCACAGAGATGCTTCCACTGTCATTGATTGGCTTGGCCTTGGCCAGCGGCAGATGCAGGGAAAACTTCTAGCAGCTTCTCACAGAAACCACCCCTGTAGCCCCCCCACTACCAAGACTTTGCCACAGAAACCCAATACACCTAACAACTGTTTTTTGCAGGTTTCATGTATAGTTACATCACATCTAGACATCACAACATCTGGATACGTAACAGGATGCTAGATTCAATGTGTGAACTTCAGTATGCAAAAGAAGTATAAAAGGACCTTACCCACACTAAAAGCCTGAATTTCTGTCTGTGAAGTGTTAATTGCTGACAAAGACTAATGCAGTCTTCTCCACCCAGAGTGGGAAGGAAGAACTATTGCTCTAGGCAACTAATAATTTCTCTGCAAAACCTTGCTACCCACTGAACAACAAAACTGACTTGATGAAGCTATTTTTCTTCTTTAAACTCTAACTCTGTTTTCCTTTTTGGACTTCTCCATTACTTATTCTCTGTATTTCTGTAAGGGATATGTGGAACCTCTGATTTAGCTTGTAAAAAGAGAGCTATTTGCTTTAAATCTGAATCTCTTATATTTTAAGATTGTACTAATTTTGGCACAACTATCAAGGAGACACATCATTTCAAAGAACATTTTTAAAACTCAACAGCAGTTTACATGAGGAAACCTTTATTTCTTGTGTCACTATTTACCCAAATTGAGATTATCACCAGTCTTTATTATGTCCTTTCTTATGGTTTAAGACAGATATTAAAAAAGAAAAAAAAAAAAAGTACAGCAGATTATGATAAAATACTTCATCCCATGGTGAGAGTAACAACCAAGATGAGATTGATGTAGAATGAAATTTGCATTCCAGTCAATGTTCATGTGTATAATCAAGTACTGTGTGCAGTTAAATGAGTCTGTTGTCTTGCTATAATGAGTATCTACATCCATCCTAACAGTTAATGAGGAATAAATGACTTATTATCAATGAATGGCAGTATCTAAATAGCTCTGCAACAAAAACAGAATATTAATATGTGTAGCTAAAATAGATCTTAAATGATAATGAACTTACTCAGACTATTAATTATTTTAAAAGCCTCTAGTAAAGTTTACTGCTTCTGGATGGAATTGAATTTCAGCTGGTTCAAGTGCCCTTATATGTTTGCAGACAGAGGTAACAAATGACCCTTTAAAATTGTGTCTCACAACTGAATGGAAAAGGGCTTTTATGAAATACAAGGGTTGCCATGCTTTCAGACCATGGATCTCTCTAGTTTAGCATTTTATTCCCACCAGAAATTAGGCCTACTCACTTCGATGGAAGCAGCAAGAATTGTCCCTGTGGCTGATTGTGCATTAACTGACTCACTTCCTAATCATCAGTTGAGGGTGAGCCTGTGCCCTGAGGCACAAAGGCTTATGCTTTTTACTTTCTTTTTTTTTTTAAAAAAAAAAAATAATAATTCTAGTACAATGGAAATATCTCATTGCCACGTGAATGTCAGATTAATTTCTGAACATTTCTAAGTTCTTGTTCTCAGTGATACCATGTTCAAATCATGAAATTGCAACTATTGCAGAAATCTGGCTGCTTGTTCAAGTATTCCTAGCAGCGAGTAGACGAGATAACTGCTTATATACATGGACTAACAAATTCTGGATTCAGACTTTTTATGGACTTTCATTTAATACTTCCTATTCCCAGAGCTTTGCTTGATTCAGGAAAATTAAATATCTCGGGTAACCTTAGAACATTAAGCAAGTTTTGACTTTGCCATCTGATGCCACATAGTTTGCATAAAACTTTGCCTGGATTTCATAATCCCCAGAACACAGTTCTTGACACATTTATTTTCAGATTCTTCTATTGAGCACAGGAAATTAACGTGGGGAAAAGAGTTTAGGAGGAATAATTTTGGGATGGGAATCATTATTATATGTATTTTTAATCAATTTTCCCTTTTCACTTAGATATTATGAGAGCAATATTTATTAAAATTGTTGTGTTTCTAGAAGAAAAGATAGGTTCCACTCTGATGCTGTAAGTGAAATTTTATACAATACATTAAACTCCAGTGTAATCTCGTATAAGTACACAGGTCAACAAGTCTAAATGTAAATTGTTATATAATAAACAGAACTCTGTAATCTGTTCTAAACATATAATATTAATATATCTATACAGCTAATTAATGTGTATGTTTGAGTGTTATACTGGACTTGAAAGAATCAATATCTGTTTTTCAGATAATGAATGTTGCCAGAAGGACGGGATGTCATCCAGAGAGACCTGGACAGGCTGGAGAGGTGGGCCTGTGTGAACCTCATAAGGTTCAACAAGGCCAAGTGCAAGGTCCTGCACCTGGGTTGGGGTGACTCCCAGTATCAATACAGGCTGGGGGAAGAAAGGATCGAGAGCAGCCCCGCCGAGAGGGACTTGGGTGTGCTGGTGGATGAAAAGCTGGACATGAGCCAGCAATGTGTGCTGGCAGCCCAGAAGGCCAACCGTACCCTGGGCTGCATCAGGAGAAGCGTGGCCAGCAGGTCGAGGGAGGTGATTCTGCCCCTCTACTCTGCTCTGGTGAGACCTCACCTGGAGTACTGCATCCAGCTCTGGAGCCCTCAGCACAAGAAGGACATGGAACCGTTGGAGCGGGTCCAGAGGAGGGCTACTAAAATGATCCGAGGGCTGGAGCACCTCTCCTATGAGGCCAGGCTGAGGGAGTTGGGCTTGTTCAGTCTGGAGAAGAGAAGGCTGTGGGGAGACCTGGTTGTGGCCTTCCAGTATCTAAAGGGGGCCTATATGAAAGATGGGGACAATCTTTTTAGTAGGGCCAGCTGTGACAGGACAAGGGGTAATGGTTTTAAACTGAAGCAGGGTAGGTTTAGACTAGATATAAGGAGGAAATTCTTTACAATGAGGGTGGTGAAACACTGGAACAGGTTGCCCAGGGAGGTAGTGGAGGCCCCATCCCTGGGAACATTCAAGGCCAGGTTGGATGGGGCTCTGAGCAACCTGATCTAGTTAGTGGTGTCCCTGCTCACTGCAGGGGGGTTGGACTAGATGACCTCTAGGGGTCCCTTCCAATCCAACACATTCTATGATTCTATGAAATCTATTTAGTCACCATGAGAGATTTTCAGAACATTTCCATAATAAATTTTGTTATACTTCTTGTCCAGATTCAGAGAAACTCTCAAATTATGCATAGAAACCAATTAGAAATATATTCCCTCTATGTATTCTTTCACGCTTTCATTTCACCTGAAATTCAATCTTCTTAATATTATGTTGTTTTAAGATAAGGCCTGTTTACAGACTTATACAGGAAAATCAAAAGATTGACCTGAAGCTTAAACAAAAGTCATCTAAGTCTGTGTATGTTAACTACAGTTTTAGCTCAGCTCTGCGTTCAGTCTCGTGTCTGTTAGAGAAAAAAGCATTTCTGTTACTGATTTTCTATGATCTCTTCAAAGATTTTGCCTTCCCGTTACACATTTTGACAGTTAGCTTGACAAATACACTCGTACTTTTGCATATTTCCCTTTAGCATTTTCTCCTTGACTGAGCTAAAACAAACGGGTATTTCTACATCCAAGTACTTGATGACTTAAATGCCATCAACAAAACAGTAAGGTGAATTAAAAGACATCTAGGACACCCTGTGTCAAGATATTTGAGTAGTTTTTGTTACACCCAAATTCTCCTTATAGGTCGAAAGGAAATATATGATGTGTAAAGCCAGTCATTTATTAGTGTAATTGAAATCTTAACAGTATAGTTGAAGAGTTACTATAAATCTTAATAAGTCTTCATAAAAATGAAACATTAATTAAAAATTTATATATATGTGTTCATTTATACATTTATGTATATTCATTCATATATTCATAATTTTCATAATTCATATATTTCATAATTCATATATTAAATAACATATTATGTACATCATTTATTTAATATGATTTATTCATTGATTTATACACAGAAAATGTTTTAAAAACCAATATACAGTTCAAAATAACATACTACTGGACTAAGGGCTTTATTGTCTGGACTTAAGAGTAGACACTTTGCTCCAGGATACATTTTTACTAAGGAACATATGCTTCATGACTTCTTCCTTACATGTTTTTTAAAAGTAGAAATCAAATCCTAATTACAGAGACAATTGACAAATTACTCCAGTTTATATGATAGATCAGTCAAAGACTAAATAAGTTCTGATTCAACAGAAACACCCAATTCAGTAAGAATGCCATTTCCTCAGATATGTCACTGCTACAGTGGTACCTGTGCAAGGTTTTCTTTGAAATTCCAAGGACTGAAGCATTTGCTATAAAAGAAAATGGGAATCCAAATATATTTCATGAGGAGATGATGCATTCCCAAGATTTGAGGATTTTCTGAGAAGAATGCTTAAGCTATTCAGAAAGTATTGTGCATCCAAGAAAATTTCACCTTAAATAAAACACCTCTTTATAAATGTGAGCACTTAATCAAAGTAAAAGTTTGTCTCTTCAATAAAGAATTTCAATTGATCTCTAGACAGCATGTGGGAACAAAGAGAACAGGGGAACTGTTGAAATCCTGATTTTCTACCAAATCTTATCATAAATAAAACCAGTTTAAGATACCATCAAAAACATGTGCTAAAACATTTTAAATCAGGAAGCCAAAGTTTATTCAGTTGCATGCACCACACACTGAATGCTTTCTGAAAATGATGTGCTACTTCTTCATGAATAGCATGACAAAATTGCTTCAAACATACCAAAAAGGCCTCTCCTTTGGCCTATGCAAAAAATACAAGAATTTTCAAGATAAAACAAGCAGTGGAAGCATTGCTGAGAGAAGGATAGGCACTTTGGATGATTCTAAAAAATAAAAAAAAAATAGTAGGTACTAGAATGGTGGGAATAGCCCTTAATGTAGGAAGCACTGGTTATGCTGTAATAAATCAGATTCAAATTTTAGAATGTATTGGTTTGATGTTAGGAGTAAACAAAAAACCCCCAACTTTTTATATCAATGTTTTCCAAATTTCTCACATCATAAATTGTCTTTACACCTGGTGTTTATTAGACTGAAAGGGTGTATTATCACACTAGCAAGCGAAAATGTCATGGTCAAAATAAACTGCAAGCACAGCAGTGCTTTGACTGTAACCCGAAATCAATTTTCAAGGGAAGTGTTAAAGTATATTACATAAAAAATGATTTAAGTTTAAAAATACGCTTTTGTGTTCATTTAAGTAAGAGAAATAATATACAGAGTTGGTTTTGGTATATAAAGTGTTCAAGATGCTGTGTTCACTTGTTAGTTGTGGGTAAATTATATTACTGGAGTTTCCTGGATCAAGTCACTTTGATGTTGCTGAAACATTAGGGAGAAAACACTTGGTACAATAATAGCTTTGCTCAATCATATCTTTGCTATGTAAGATTAATAAACTTATTTTATTTATGATTTATAGTAGCACTAGGGAATCTAACTTGCTTGCTTAAGTAAAGACACAGATCTCTTTTTCTTATTTTTATGATGAAATCGATTTTAAAGTTTCATTTTAGTATCTGGTTGTCAGTTTCTATCCGTCAGTTATTCTTTTCTACTTCATTCTAAAAAGGTTTTCCCTGGTACACTCTATTTCATAGCTTTTTCAAAGAAATCACATGAAAAGTGTGAAAGCATTCAGTGAGCCATACATGCCTACATAAAGTTAAATATACTTTTTATCTCAGTTGCATATTTATTTTATGCAGTATGTCAGTTGATTTGCAGTGAGTTGAAAATTTGAGTGTTGCTTTTCATATCAAGTTACACATTAAAAATATTATCTGGTAGCTAGAACTATTCTACTGTGATTGAAGCCATCCCCAGCCCCTTTAATTTTGCATGTTTCTGCTGTGGGCAGCAGTCCTCAGGTATACTGTTTAAATACAGAGTGATGGGTTTGGCATCAATACAGTTATTCACACCTTCTGTAGCAAACCAGAACACACCATTAATTAATTTATGTTTCATTGACAGAGCACATCCATTTTCTAAATTGTTGCAAGGATGTGTGCTATTGTTAAGATTGTCAAATGACATGTTACTTATATGAAACTTTGAAGTCATGAAGATCTTTTGTGAGCAAGAATGTTGCAAGCTGGTTTATATTTGTTCACAGAAGTATAGTCAGTTCTGTGCTTTACAGGCAGGTGGATGGTAACCTGCTGGTCAAATCTTGTCAACCATATTGAGGGCAAATAGCTACCAACATACAGCATAAACTTTACTGGATTATACTATGAAATTTTCAGTCTTTCATAATAGTGGTAGAGAGGACATGGACTATACTGAAGGAGAAAGAAACATGAAGGACACATTACAGAACATGGGACAGAGGAAAATTTTTAAAAATTTTGCTTTTTAAAGGAAAACAATGGAAGCTATACTCCTAAGGGTAAATTTTCTAAAGGACTTAATAGAAGTAGAAAATTAAACTAATGATTGTTGGTGAAGCAAACTATGGAGGAAGTGAACTGCTTTCAGAAGTTGGATTTACACATATTTGAAAAAAGTTCCCATGTTAAAATTGTTGAACTAGTTGAAAAATGGCAAAAGATATCTGAAATAAAGGGAATAGACTGCTTCTGAAATGTGTAAGAAGCAAAATAGTGTTAGCAATGTGCTTGGATTCAGGATTCCAGCACAATCTTCTTTGTTTCTTTCCTTGCATATCTTTCATTTTTCAAAATTATGAAAATCTTATGCTTAACCAGGCATTCCAGAGGCCTTTGGAATGATTTTCTGATATATGGTTTTTCAAGAGACACCTAATGTCCAGCAAAAGTAAATAAGATCTACTTCCAAGTATCTGTATCCTTATATAAAAATATGGATATCTACTCCTTACAGCTAAGAAACCGACTTTCAAGTTCAGTGGCCCAACCCCAAAAACTCATAGCATATGGGATCAAGCAGCTGATCAATCTTAAACAAAAGATCAGTTTTGCTTTATTTTTTCATGTGTGTAAATATAGTCTTGAATTCTTTCTTTGAAATGAAAATGAAAATATTTCATTGCGAGTTAAAGATTTTGATTTTAAAATTTTCTTGTTTTCAGGACAGTTTGACACAAAGTCAGAGTATCGATTGTATTTTTTTCATAAATAACTATTCAAAACACTTCCAAATGCACTTTAATTTTTATTTAAACTAAGGTAGCTCATCGTAACTTGGGAGGCAAGTCTATGTTTATAAAACCATATCATATTTATAGGTCAGGAAAGCATGTCCAAGTGGGTTTTTTTAGTCTGTTTCTGAATCAGAAAAAGTGTTAAATGCACCTGTGGTGAGACCTTGAGTCAGCCAGTGGTTCTAGGTAGGTCACAGAATCATAGAATCATAGAATGTTTTGGGTTGGAAGGGACCCCTAGAGGTCATCTAGTCCAACCCCCCTGCAGTGAGCAGGAACTAATGTCTAGGTCTAATGTTGCTGTTTTTCTTAAAGCAAATAAAACATCAGCTACATTAAAAGCTTACAAACGCTAAAGATAGGCTTTAATAAAAGACAGAATAAAACTGGTGCATTTTTTTAAGTGGAACAGCCCTGCCTGGTGATAAAAATGTAAGTAAAAAAGTTTCTTAAAGAAACCTCCATGGCCCTTTCTGTCTATATAGGACTGGTGCTGTCCTCCAGCCTGGCTCAGTTTAGAACTTGGTGCCTATGACAAGTATCTTTCATGCTACTACCTTTGAGTCCTGCATATATGTCTGCTTCTTGCTTGTTATCAGAGGCATCACAGGATTTTTTGCTGCTCATTTAGATTTCTTACTTTCTTAGTCTCCTCCATGCTGCTTATCCTGCAGCAGCCTTGTTCAGCTGACCATGCCCAGTTGCTCTCTGGGAAGGACTAGCATGTTCCTGACAGTAACTGAGGCATAGCATTACGGCAGTCATCTCACCCAGCCCCAGACTACTGGCAGAAAATAGCACAGGCTACTCAACAATGGTCACTATTAAAGATATTTCCTCACTATACACACACACACACACACACACACATACACATATATATATTGCAATGGATTTTTTTTAAATTGATTGTTTTTAAAATAAAACCTAATGTTTTCTATACTGCAAAAAGAAGAAAAAAAGTGTTGGTTAAAGTAGTCATAGATGTTCAACTTCATCAGCCTCACAAATCTTCCATGACAGAATAATCTGCGTATGTAGTTAAGACTGATTTGCTAACTCCCTATTTACAATTTTACTCTTTACCCCATACTCCATCAGGCCATTGGGTCTACCTGCTGAAATGACCTGGTTCATTGTCTTGGCAAATATACACATTACCAAGTCTTCTGCCTAGTTACTAGGTAGTAATATGGTAAATATCAACATCTAATTTCACCAGTCATCAGAGACATTATAAATGTATAACGTATCCTCTACTCATCCACAAGTATCACCTCTACATTTCTGTTGACTTTTTTAATTAAAAAAACTCCACAAAACAAATCTCATCATTAAAGTCAGGTGTGTTGTAAGAATTAAGAGCTTTTTGTAAGTACATCAATAATAACTTAACATGTAAGACAGACACAAGTATTGCCATTAGAATAACTGTAATAGTGATTGCTTATTTGTTTGGCAAGAAATTATAGCTTTTTCTCATACAAAATAAATGACCAATTGACCTGGATGATTGCATTCCATACTATAGATTATTCACAAACTAGCCAATTATGCAAATATGTAGTCATTTGGGACTGAAAGGCACGTCTAAATAGAGCATTTCAATGAAGCCTGGGAAATGCATCTAATTCATCTGAAGGATATTTTAGAGGATGTTCATCTTATGACAGCATGCTGCCGAGTGATTCTTCTTTCTGCTTTCACAGAGCAAATATTTAGGTCTCAGACCTGAAGGGAAAATTCTTAAAATATTTCACAATTTAAAAAATAAATGAATTTTAAGAAAGAAATATGTAATGAATATACCTATAATTTTTTGAGTCTCAGTCATGCCTCCTAAATATATGAGATGTCAGTATTGTCTCTCTGTCTTGTTTAACTATTAAAGGGGAACACAAATGGTAAAGAAATACCATACACGACATTAGCACAGAGAAGGTCAGTCAACGTGCATCTGGCCACAAAGTCACATGAATTCTTTCTATGTTCTGGTGGGATCAGCTTTACAATGGGAATATATATCTGTCTGCTCACACATTGTAATCAATCACCCTCTTTTCATAAAATAAAAATATGAAGAAAAAAGATTTTTTTTCAAAACTGCTTGCAGAAACAATATACGAAGTCAAGAAATATGCCATTGCTACTAATTCATATTGTTTATTAGATATGGTAGAACATAATTAACAGCTGCATTGTATGACTGTTTTTTTCCCTTTTAATCACTTAGGTATAGTTAAATGATTCATCCCATGATATGGTGAAGTAGAATAGTAGAATTGCCTGATATAAGTACTAAGCTCAGAACTAATTTAATCAGTATTGTAGTTAGTCTTTTTTCTTTACATAGTGTCTTTTGCTATACCTTGGTTACTTGATGTTACTGGAACTAAAGCAGATTAAAAAGATAAATGGTAATAGCAGTGCATACATATAAACAAAACAAAAGAAGAAAAAACATCAGGTAATCTTAAATAGGACTGAAACTGTTATCTTTATCCAGTCAGGGCTAAAGGAACAAGATTCACAGTGTAAATCTGAGCTCACCTTTGGTGTTATTGGAAAATTCATGTTTGTGCTGTGAACAAGTGGGTCCAATTTCATTTATTTTGGTTCGTTGTCTTTAAAAAACTCACTGAAGCTCTTTATGTGAATGCCATCTCATTATTTTAGGTTTCACTATAGACAATTTTGAGGTACTTTACATGAAAGATGCTTTATGGAAATAAATTTACTTGACTTCTGCATGTAAATGTGGGCAAAAATTTACCTTTCAACTGACTTGGATTTTTTCCATAAAAATATCATTACAGTGGCTTTTCAACGTTCTGATACTCCTCAGTATATGCTGTAAAGAAAAAAAAAACAGGAAAACAGTGTCAAATTTAAGATAAAAAGTTCATGTCTCTTCTGTTATGTTTGTTTTGTAGCAGCTGCTTTTTTATTTCATTTCCACCCACACTTTTCCAGATGGTGTTTATGCATGAAGTGTGTATTTAATGCACACCTGTTGCAAAGTAATTAATATCTAGTAATAGTGAGACATGTTAAGATAGACAGAATGTTAATCAAACTTTTATACAATGCATTAGTTTTTTATATTTTTTTCAAATTTTGCAGCTTTATTTCAAACAATACTTTAAACTTACTAGCTTTTTCTCCCATGCATCTGCTGTGGGTGCTTTGGTTTTGGAGTATTTGGGGGGCAGGGGGAGGATTGCTTTGTTTGCAAAAGAAGCAGTGACTACCTGGACTTCATAGTTTTCAGCTATGCCTTCTGCTTCAGTACCTTCCAGTTAATCATTAATCCTTAAGCAGTGAGCTGGACTTTGATCATTATTGCTTAAAAAGTCACAAATTATGTTAATGAAATCTAAGAAATATCTAGGTTATCCCTGGAGATCATGGTTCCTGGAATAGATGGAAAACAATTCTTCACAGTCTACAGTAATTCATATTTATGAATGAAAAAGAGTTAAGGAGTCTGCCTACATAACTACTAAAAGTGAATGTCATCAAAAACCTGTAAGAAAATATTTATTTCTGTGATACATGCTGATGTAAATATTATGAGAGAGGGAAAGTACAATTATGAGTGATATCTGTGTATTAAAAACTTATTAGGGAAGGGTAGAGATAAACAAAGGTGAAACAGCAAAATTTATCATATTGGTGTCAGAAATAAAAGACCGTGCCAGTTTCTTCAGATATTTAAATTTGTCACCAACACCACAGCACTGATGAAATCTCCTTAGGCCAGTGACAGCTTTGTTTGCTTCCCACTGCATGGCATCTGTCCCTAAATTTTCAAAGCAATACACAGGAATTTAGCTTTATAACTCCCACTACAGTTGAAAGACACTGCTGCAGATCTGAAACCTATTTTCAAAAAACTGACCTAGAAACTATTTGGTATTGTTTTCAAGTGTATACATCAGAATTAAGAACAGATCATTACTAAACCAATAATTTTATCTGTGAAATATAAATTGTGTATTATCATCTGATATAAACTACAACTGAGAGAGAAAACGTTATGCCTGCTTCAGTTACAGGTCCAGACTGTGAATATTACAGGAGAAAATGTTTACCTTGGACAACCATAATTGTTGCCATTAAGAAATGACTTCTAAAATAGCAGTATGATTTATACGTTATTTCATATACCACAGAACAGGCACCTCATATATCTTTACTCTGTGTGCTGGTAAAAATGTATCCATTACTTTTATGTTTCTGCTCTTTCTCAGCACGAAACAAAATTATCTGTAGTCTGTTTTAGTGTCAACATGATTGACTAAAACAAATTGAGGATAGGAAAGAGTAAACATACGTACACTTCTCCTTATACCACAGGCTTAATGATGCATGAGGATAGGAACAAGAAGAAGGAAACAAGAAGGAAAGAATTGCAAGTGGCCACAAACCATTCTGGAAGATTGAGAGGATCCTGATGTTGGCATGTACATGTCAGCCTTTTCCTGGCTGGACAACTGAAACTAGTCCTGAGGCTGGTTCAGTAGTGTTTAAGTGCCAAAGGGTACAGACAGATCTGGATCCATTTGCTTAACTCCAGGCACTTACCCAAGGTCTCCAGGTGACGAGTCTCACCACTCTGGGCTCCATCACTTCTTGTTAGGAAAAGAGCAACACCCAGGTCATGACTTGGGACAGCTCAGCACCTAAGAGCTGCTATTTCTTTCCGCAGTTGATTCAATAACCTGACTATTGCAAACTTACTTGACTCGGTGTCCTGGTTTCATCTGGGATAGAGTTAATTTTCTGCCTAGGAGCTGGCACAGTGCTGTGTTTTGGATTTAGTTGATACCACACTGATGGTTTAGTTGTTGCTCAGCGGTGCTTACACCAGTCAAGGACTTTTCAGTTTCCCCTGCTCTGCCAGGTGCACAAGAACCTGGAAGGGAGCACAGCCAGGACAGCTGATCCAAACTAGCCAAAGGGATATTCCAGACCATAAGAATATGGTGGGGGGATGGCGAGCAAGTGGCTGTGTGGTGATCAGATGCTGGCTGGGGTTAAACCACTACACTATGTAAGGTGGAATTAAACAGGGCACGTCTTTAGTTGTGTAAATAGAATTGAAAACCCAGTCTTCCTAACTTGAGCTACAGTCACCTTCTGTAAGTCATTGGTACATACTTATATCCACAATAAAGTTAATGGGCTTTGAATGCCACAGATGGTCATTGCTATCAAAGTCTACAGTCTAAAAATCACCACAAGTATAAAACCAAAAGATAAGCTTAGCTACTATTAATATAAACATCTTTAGTAAGCCATTTGCAATATACAGAGCAAGGTGGGTTTGACAAATGACAATAGAGTGTCCTATATTTTCTCTTGTTCTTCTTCTGTCTACCCTCTTTTCTCCAGGGTGGCTTGGTTCTCCCATGAAAGTTTTGCCACATAGCACCACCACACTTGTATTTACCTTTGAAAAAAGAAGAGAAGGAAGAGGAAGGGAAGGGAATAATGACCTTTCAAGTCACCTGATTTTCCTTACAAAAGTTCATACTTCTGACTGCAAGTGAATTGCATAGTTTCAGATTAAGTTGCATTTTTGTCACTTTGTGTTATGTTATTCTGGTCTGATGTAACATGATGTGATCAAAATAAACACGAATTAATCAGACATCTACATTTACCTTTCTTAATCTGACAGAGCTACTCTAATGCTATATTAAGAGCAAAGCTACAAAAGCACGAAAACTGAAGCCACTTGATAGATTTTTTAAAAATTCCGAATCATCATTTTGAAGTTTTATAAACTGATTTTAAAATATTATTTTATCAAGTCAAAGCTGTTACTTGTTCGTGTCTGTGCATATTTTCTCAGGAAGAGTAATGAAAAAATGGATTAATTGCATTCACCATTACATAAATTTTGAAATCGAAAGAGGATTAACAGTAACATTTTCTGCTCTTAACATTTTATAGTTGAAAGAAATAAAAGCAGGGTTTGTAGACTGAAATAAAGGCATTTGGTTCCTCTGCAATTAATACTTTAAAATGATAACTACTTATTCATTCTTCCAAGAAGTGTTCACATTAATCACACAATAAACCAAAGATATATAATGGTAGGTTTAATACTATAAAATTATGCAATTACTGAGAGAACCAGAGAATTATGTTTGTCCACTCAAATACATTTTAATCAATAATGATCACAATTGTGCCTACCTTTATGTTTTGTTCATCAGTAATAAGGTATCCATGGGACATATTCTTCTTGCATGCTTTACACTAAGAAGGAAGCAGGAAGCTATCTGCCAGAGTGAAAGGGAGACAAACCACTATCCAGGGCCATTGCTTCCTCTGAACAGAATATGGCTTTAACTAAGAGGGCAAGAGAACATAATGCTTTCCCATGCACTGCACTTCTCAGGATCAAGGAGTCTTGAAATTCAAATTAACGTATTTCTTTGATTGAAGGGAAGATAATATACCATTCTTGCGGCTTTTCATTTTTCTTTCTTGAAACACTCCATTAACTGCATATATACATCTCTCCAACCATAAACAAACACACATATATATATGTGTTTGTTTTTTCTCTGTGCTTTTAAATAAGTGTAAGCACAGCAATAATACATTTCACAATGTGCTCACTGAAAACAAATCAAAGGATGTAATTCACAATATTTAAAGAAATTATAATAATTTGCTATTTGGTTTAGTTTAGGGCCGAAAGTCTAAGTACAACATGGATCTTGAAACAGCCAATTTCTCTGGAAAAAAAATGGTGACTCAATGACAATACAGAGAAGCTGCCACTTTTATAAATGAATTAGAATGAACATGGTTGGTTTAGATATAGGCTGCATCTGTGCATCTTGCCATTCAGGTATCTGTGGTTTCAGTACCTTTACTGGAGTGAATATCTCAAAACCCCCAAGCAATGAACCTAAGCCTTTTTTCTTTTCTCTCCAGAGTATTCATCCATAATTCTGCCAACTTGAACTGCATGTAGAAACAAATAATTGCAAATTGTGCTACAATTTATCTTATATATAGGAAATAAACTAAAATGCTCTAATCAAAACGTTACATTCTGAGCAGGCAACAAATTAGTTTGATTACTTATTGTGCAAACTGTTGGCCTAAGAAGCCATTTGTGAATAAAGACAATTGGAAAAATATTGGAGATTCTGAACAGCCATAATGCTGACTTGCTTTTATATTTCCTCACCATGTAGTCCCAATGTGACATTGCAGAATCCACACAGTAACAGTGTAGTATGAATATGTAAATATGCCAAATATGCTTTAAGCTCCAGTCTGGCATGTTGATAAAACAGAAAGTTATTGCATGCTCTGAAACTGAGCATTAAGCTCTCCACATTTGCTAACATTAATCCAAAATACTCCATGTACTGCAGCTTGAAAGATGTTCAATTAAAACTCATTCTGCCTGGTATAAATTACTATTATTATGTTGTGAAAGGAAACCTGGGAGTATGTGCTAACTTGTTATACTGCCCTTACTCTCACCTCATCTCCCAGACAGTGATTTCAGAAAATTGCCTTTAGTTATATAAAATTCTGTCATGAGCTGGTTTAAGAAAAACAATGAAGAGTGGAGTACATGCATAATTTTTTTGAGAACTTTGTACTTTAGGCTACTGAACAAAAACTGCTGGCAATAGCTGTGTTTTGAACATTTATTTTTATTTCCAGAGTGAAAAAGTTTACTTACACACAAATATACACATACATATTTTATTAGACTGACATTCATTGCTACAGTCCATTGATTTATCTTAAACTATACTAAGAACAATCAGATTCAAAGTGACTTTCAGGTCTCAAGTCAAAGAAAAACAATTCATTCGTGTATTGCTTTGATGAGAAACAAACAACTTATGTGATGTCATTCTTCCTCATTTTTTAATAATACTCATTGATTTGAACTACACAGATTAGCTACCCAAACATAAATACTGTAATTCTGAGACAAGAAAGGACACATGTAAATATCTAAATTATAGTCTCATGACAAAGAGAGCAGTTATTTGATTGCTAAAGATGTCATATTAATCATATGGAAAGTTTACCTTTTACATTAGTACAGTTAAGGCATATTTGAAAGCATTCTTGATGAAAACCTCTTATAAATATGGATAAAACCAGGTAATTGTCACTATAGTTTATTTCCATAAAAATGATTCTAAACTCCTTGAATTTCCAAATTAGAAAGGTCCTTAAACACATGTCTAACAGATATATTCTACTAGCATCCACTTGTACTTGATAGCAAGCATACACCAGCCCACATTTTCCAAAGTATGGCTGACTCCTGGGAGTTTTGCATAGCTGAAGACAGAACATTAGAATGAACACAATTTAAAAGTTGGAAGTGTTTTCAATGCCATCACTCCCCAAACTCCAAATGAATCATAGAATCATAGAATCATAGAATCATAGAATCATAGAATCATAGAATCATAGAATCATAGAATGTTTTGGGTTGGAAGGGATCCCTAGAGGTCATCTAGTCCAACCCCCCTGCAGTGAGCAGGGACACTGCTAACTAGATCAGGTTGCTCAGAGCCCCGTCCAACCTGGCCTTGAATGTTCCCAGGGATGGGGTCTCCACTACCTCCCTGGGCAACCCGTTCCAGTGTTTCACCACCCTCGTTGTAAAGAATTTCCTCCTTATATCCAGTCTAAACCTACCCTGCTTCAGTTTAAAACCATTACCCCTTGTCCTGTCACAGCTGGCCCTACTAAAAAGATTGTCCCCATCTTTCATATAGGCCCCCTTTAGATACTGGAAGGCCACAACCAGGTCTCCCCACAGCCTTCTCTTCTCCAGACTGAACAAGCCCAACTCCCTCAGCCTGGCCTCATAGGAGAGGTGCTCCAGCCCTCGGATCATTTTAATAGCCCTCCTCTGGACCCGCTCCAACAGTTCCATGTCCTTCTTGTGCTGAGGGCTCCAGAGCTGGATGCAGTGCTCCAGGTGAGGTCTCACCAGAGCAGAGTAGAGGGGCAGAATCACCTCCCTCGACCTGCTGGCCACGCTTCTCCTGATGCAGCCCAGGGTACGGTTGGCCTTCTGGGCTGCCAGCGCACATTGTCGGCTCATGTCCAGCTTTTCATCCACCAGCACCCCGGAGTCCCTCTCGGCGGGGCTGCCCTCAATCCTTTCTTCCTCCAGCCTGTATTGATACCTGGGGTTACCCCAACCCAGGTGCAGGATCTTGCACTTGGCCTTGTTGAACCCTATGAGGTTCACACAGGCCCACCTCTCCAGCCTGTCCAGGTCTCTCTGGATGACATCCCATCCTTCTGGTGTGTCAACCGCACCACTCAGTTTGGTGTCATCCACAAACTTGCTGAGGGTGCACTCGATCTCGCTGTCTAAGTCATTGATGAAAACGTTAAACAGCACTGGTCCCAGTACGGACCCCTAAGGGACACCACTCGTCACCGGTCTCCATCCGGACATCGAGCCATTGACCACTACCCTCTGGATGCCACCATCCAGCCAGTTCCTTATGACGCTATAAATGATAGCTATAAAATCAAGCAGATTTTGCAAAAGCATATGAAGACAGCAGAGCGCTGCTTGTATGCTTGATAAGACCTTTAATATTTTTTGAGTGGTGTCTTACAGGGCTTGTGAGGTCTTCTGTGATCTCTAGCATCTTTGTCTGTTCCCCAGCAGTTCTTGTGGCTTTCCCAATATAACCTAAGAAATATCTGCTAGAGAAAGCCTGAACAGAGGGTCTCTAGGCCCTAGAAACCTGGTTAACTGGCTAATAAAGTGCTCATATACTCATGGGGTTGTTGAAACCTCAAGGGTGCTGCTGCCGGAGAGCTCTAGCTCAGATCTCAGTCTGGCTTTGCAATGAATCTCCTGACCTCTGCTTTGCCAGAGGATGCAACCTAGCATCATGGTTCCTGCACTCGACTTGCTGATGGGAGGAATCATAGAATCATCTAGGTTGGAAAAGACCTTTAAGATCATCGTGTCCAACCATTAACCTAACACTGCCATCCCACCACTAAACCATGTCCCTAAGCACCACTTCATCTCCCCATCTTTTAAATACCTCCAGGGATGGGGACTCGACCACCTCCCTGGGCAGCCCATTCCAGAGCCTGACAAACCTTTTGGTGAAGAAATTTTTCCTAATGTCTAACCTAAACCTGCCCTGGCGCAACTTCAGACCATTTCCCCTCATCCTATCATCCGTTACCAGGGAGAAAAGGCCAACACCCACCTCTCTACAGCCTCTTTTCAGGTAGTTGTAGAGGGTGATAAGGTCTCCCCTCAACCTCCTCTTCTCCAGACTAAATAACCCCAGTGCCATTGAACCAGACTATATCTGGTCCATAATAAACCCTTGCAAGATAGATAAATTGCAAGCATCAGCTTCTTAATGCCAACCATTGCAACCAACAGATCCACCGTTTTTGTACCCTTATACTTTCTTATACAGGCATAGCCTCAAAGCTTCTAAGCATTGTAGGACATATAAAGTTGCAGGCAGGCATCTTGATTGTTATTTTAATACTAATTTGTATGTGTCCTTATTTGTAATCATTTTTAAAGAGATGAGCAATGCACTATAGCTATTCTGTAATCACTTTTCAACTTGGCACAAATTTTGTTACAGTTTGGTAGACTGACTTCAGACTAATTGAAATATTACTCAAAACATGAAATTACCAAACTGCAAGCTATGTAAATTATCATTTTAATGCATAAGTTGATACATCTGGATTATAAATGAATGAAATAATTTCCCTAACTGACTTCTAACACCTTGATGTGTTTAGTGCCATCCATGCTAATCACAAAACTTATTCTGTCCAGAAAAGCTGACTGATACAAGTTCTTAAAAATTACAGCTCCAAAGACAAAAAAAAACCACTGACCCCGCAGCCCTCTGTTTCTCCTCATCAGAGATAGTACTTCTCTTAATTTACATTTTAATTACTTCAAAGTCATTTAGCCATTTGCAAATATCATGTTAGATGACTAAGAAAGAAATGTGGGAGAAACTACAACAAATTTTACAAGATAGCAAGTTAGCAGACAGAAGATCTAACTTTACAGATCTGGGCCTTGTTGTCAACTGGCATTAGCAGGTTCACAAGATGTTTGGAATATTAAAGAACAACCGCACTGCAATTATTTTCTTTACTTCGATAAATGTACTCATACATCACCTTGCAGTTAGACAGAGGAGCTAGGTCATGAAAAATATTAATGGATGGATCTTTTCTGAGTATGATTCTATCACAAAAGAAGAAAAGAAAACCACATGAGCAAAATCTTTCTTTATAAACATGAAAAAACCCATCATTAGGCCATTCATCACCAGGTTGCAATACACTTTATACATTGCCCTTTATTCCATTACTCAAACTTCCTTTTTTTAATACAGGATTTTGTCCATTAATCTTAACCAATTAAAGTACTGTCTGACAAATATGCTCAGTATATGCCAGATCCCTTCTAACTTAATTACTGTGGGTAACATTTTGAAATATGTCTAAGTTGCTTAGGAACAATTTGAATCATGGCCTGTACTTTTAAGGCTTCGGCAAATTTCATCCTTTTGTATAAACTCATTTCTGAAATGAAGAACCAAAAGCCTGGATTTTTTTCACACAAAAAAAATGCACTGACATCACAAAGGACTGCATTACGATCATCTGTTACTAGCAAAGGAGAATAAAATTGGAAATCAAAGGACCGAAACAAATCCATAGAGAAGGAGGCCTAAATGAGGGAAAATAATGACAAGATTCAAATCCTTAATCTCTTTTGGTTCCTTCAAGGAGAGATGCAAAGGAAAACTAAAACATCAGAGGTAATCAAAGTGGAAAGGAGAACTGTACTGTTGTGACTGCTACTCTCACCACCTCCTGCAACATCAGGATCTTGTCTGGCAACACTGATCTGGCTCATGGCTGCACTGAGCGGACACAGGCCTAGCTGGGAACACAGCTGGTATCACTACCTCCCGCAATGGGTTTTTCCTGGATTTGATACTTGCATTTTTCTGACTTTTCCACAATATTTTTTTTTTATTTCTTTTCATATTACATCCCCTGTTTTCCTTTTTTTTTTATTCTTTAGCTTAATAAGTAGTTCTCAAAGTGTGCACAAAATTCTACCTGTGTATATACACTAAATTAAGTGAGATTTTTCACGAACTGTTAGCTAACTGTTAACCTCCCTTCTCTTTATACTTAGTCAGCTGACCACATCCGCTGCATTATTTTGTATAGCATAGAAAGTAATTTTAACATCTTGATTATGACAATATATTGGGTTTATGTGGAAAGATTTTGGTAGCAGGGGGGCTACAGGGGTGGCTTCTGTGAGAAGCTGCTAGAAGCTTTCCCTGTGTCCGCCGCTGGCCAAGGCCAAGCCAATCAGCTATATTTAAGACAGAAAAAACCTCTCTGCAGCATGGCAGATGGAGAGAGAGGGAAGCGAGAGGATGTGAGAGGAGCAGCCCTGCAGCCACCCAGGCCAGTGCAGAAGGAGGGGGAGGAGCTGCTCCAGGAGTTGGAGCAGAGATTCCCCTGCAGCCCCTGGTGCAGCCCACGGTGAGGCAGGCTGTCCCCCGCAGTCCATGGAGGTCCACAGTGGAGCAGATCCCCACCTGAAGCCTGTGGAGAATGCCATGCCGGAATGGGTGGATGCCCAAAGGAGGCTGTGACCCCATGAGAAGCCTGAGCTGGAGCAGGTTCCTGGAAAGACCTGCAGACATGTGCAGAGAGGAGGAGCAGTCTGTTCCTAAAGATCTGCACCCTGTGGAAAGAATGGACCCGTGCTGGAGCAGTTTGTGAAGAACTGTAGCCCATGGGAAGGACTCACACTGGAGAAGTTCATGGAGGACTGTCTGCTTTGGGAAGTTGGAGGAGGGGCAGAGTGTGAGGAGTCCTCCTCTGAGGAGGAAGAAGCGGAAGAGACAGCGTGTGATGAACTGACCACAGCCCCCATTTCCCGTCCCACTGTGCCACTGCAGAGGGGACGGGAATGAAGTTGAGCCCAGGAAGAAGGGAGGGGCAGTATTATAAGATTCAGGGGGCTTATCCTCTCCTACTCTGATTTGACTGGTAATAAATTAAACTCATTTCACCAAGTTGTGTCTGTTTTGCACATGATGGTAACTGGCAAAATGTTCTGTCCCTGTCCTTATCTTGACCCACGAGCATTTCAATATATTTTTCACTCCCCTGTCCTGTTGAAGAGGGGAGCGACAGAGTGGCTTTAGTGGACATCTGGTGTCCAGTCAGGATCAACCCATTACAGACAATTAAACAGACTGCTAAATAGGAAAACACTGTCTCATCAGGGACATTGGAGGCTTTAGGCATCATTAAGGAAGCACCTTGTGCACAGTGGAAGAAAAAGTACTTGCTGTTGTTACTAAGCACCAGCATCAGTAAAACAAACCCTACGAAGTTGGTAAAAGGTATGCGAAATGAAATGTCACACTCTTAGCTTCTTTGAAAAGGATGACAAATACATGAGGGCTTGTTTACTGTATATTTATTCACTTAGTGTATAAATTTTAAATTTGAATTATGTCTAATTGGATTCTTTGCTTCAAGATATTGGAGCATGCTACAGAGAACCAGAAGAAATGCTAAAGAGCACAACTAACCAAATCCAATACGTAAAAAGTAGAACAAAACCATGGTAGTCATGAAGACTTTGTACCCAAATCTGTGAGCTTTCTGTAGTGAACAGCCATAGTGAAAAAATTCACAGTTCATGTAGTTTAAATGAAATCTGTCAAAGTGGCCCATTGATTTATTAATGCTGTTATTCACCATCAATGAGTGAATTATACACGAGGATCAATATTAATAATGCAACACATAAACCATGATACTAGCCACTTACAAAGTTTAATAAAGAGCCAAAAGTTCTAATCCCTCTCCCCCCTCGCACACAGGTTATAGGCATAGCTCCCCAAATGTCCAGGTGTGTTACCAGTTCATCCCCTCACCTGAGAGTGCAGGTTCACTGATTGCATACTCCTGTGGGAGATGTAAATGCTTTGGCTTCACTTGTACCCCTGCCACTTCCTATAGCACATTAATCCACATACCGGTGAGAAAGCACGTCCCAGGTACTTTCACCCCCACCACCATTAAGCCATTTGTTGTCAGGCTTTTCTTACTGAGGTCCAGAAAGAACCCTGTACCATCTCTCCCTCACTTCACTCCCCCAGCCCCAGTGAAAAAGAACAATTTAGCCAGGGAGCCTTGGAAATATCTCTTCATATTTCTACACCAATTTGGGTTTGTGTGGCAAGGTCTTGGTAGTGGGGGGGCTACAGGGGTGGTTTCTGTGAGAAGCTGCTAGAAGTTTTCCTTGTGTCTGCTGCTGGCCAAGGCCAAGCCAATCAGCAACAGTGGAAGCGCCTCTGTGATAACATATTTAAGAAGGAAAAAAACTGCCTGTGGCTCAGTTGCCGGAGAGAGAAGAGAAGTGAGAGGATGTGAGAGGAAACAGCCCTGCAGACACCAAGGTCAGTGAAGAAGGAGGGGGAGGAGGTGCTCCAGGCGCTGGAGCAGAGATTCCCTTGCAGCCTGTGGTGAAGACCATGGTGAGGCAGGCTGTCCCCCTGCAGTCCATGGAGGTCCATGGTGGAGCAGATCTCCACCTGTAGCCCGTGGAGGACGCCACGCTGGAGCAGGTGGATGCCCAAAGGAAGGAGGCTGTGACCCCGTGGAAAGCCTGCACCAGATCAGGTTCTTGGCAAGACTTTGCAGGCCCATGGGGGGAGGAGCCCACGCTGAAGCAGGTTTGCTGGCGGAACTTGTGACCCCATAGGGGACCCAACGCTGGAGCAGTCTGCTCCTGAGGGACTACACCCTGTGGAAATTATGGACCCATACTGGAGCAGTTAATGAAGAACTGTATCCCGTGGGAAGGACTCATGTTGGAGAAGTTCATGGAGGACTGTCTCCCGTGAGAGGGACCCCACACATGAGCAGGGGAAGAGTCCTCTCCCGAGGAAGAAGTGGCAGAGACAACGTGTGTCCTGGTTTCGGCTGGGATAGAGTTAATTTTCTTCACAGAAGCTAGCATAGTGCTATGCTTTAGATTTAGTACTAGAAGAATGTTGATAACACGTTGATGTTTTTATTTGTTGCCAAGTAGTGCTCAGACCACTCAAGGACTTTTTGAGCTTCTCCTGCTTGGCCAGGTGCATAACAAGCTGGGAGGGAGCACAGCTAGGACAGCTAACCCAAACTGACCAAAGAGCTATTCCATACCATAGAACGTCATGCTCGGGGGGGGTTGGTTGGTCGGTCGGTCGTGGGCAGAGTGGTCGCAGCTCGGGCTGTGGGATCGCGGCTCGGGGAGTGATCGCTGCTCAGGACAGGCTGGGCATCGGTCGGCGGGTGGTGAGCAATTGCATTGTGCATCATTCATTTTGTATATTCTGTATATTCTGCTATCATTCTCATTATTACTATTATTATTATTTTCTCTTATTAAACTGTCTTTATCTCAGCCCTTGGCTCTAACCTTTTATTTTCTTTCCAATTCTCTCCCCATCCCACTGAGGGAGGGGGGGGAGTGAGCGAGCAGCTGTGTGGTGCTTAGTTGCCAGCTGGGTTAAACCATGACAACATGTGATGAACTGACCCCAACCCCCATTCCTGTCCCCCTGCATTGCTATGGGGAGTAGGCAGAGAAACTGGGAGTGAAGTTGAGCCCAGAAAGAAGGGAGGGGTGGGGGGAATGTTTTTAAGATATAGCAGTTTTTATCCTCTCCTTCTCTGATTTTGATTTATAATAAATTAATTTTTTTTCAAGTTGAGTCTGTTTTGCCCATGATGGTAATTAATAAAATGATCTCTCCCTGTCCTTATTTTGACCCACGAGCCTTTTGATTTACTTTTCTCTCCTCTGTCTGGTTAGAGGGGAGTGATAGAGCGGCTTTGGTGGGCCCCTGGCATCCAGCCAGGGTCAAACCACCACACAATTTCAAGAGCAAGTAGGTTAGGATAAATAACTGTGGTAGGTTAACCCTTTCCAGCAGCCAAAACACACCCTGCATCTTGCTCACTCCCCTCTTCCATGGAATGGGGAGAAAACAGAAGGAAGAAGACTCGTGGATTGAGATAAAGACAGTTTAATATGGAAAGCAAAAGCTGCACACGCAAGTAAAGCAAAAAAAGCATTCACTACAATGTCCAGCCACTTCCTGGCAAACAGGGCCTCAGCAAGTGCAACCAACTGTTGTTTGGAGAAACAAATCCTATAACCATGAATGTCCCCCATTCCTCCTTTCCTTGAGCATTTATTGCTGAGCATAACATCATATGGTATGGAATATCCCTTTGGTCAGTTTGGGTCAGCTGTCTCGACTGTGTCCCCTTCCAACCACTTGCCCACCCCCAGCCTACTCTCCTGTGGCAGAGGGGAAAGAGAGAAAGCCCTAATGCTGTGCAAGTACTGTTCAGCAATAGCCAAAACACTGGTGTGTTATGAACACTATTCTAGCCACAAATGCAAAGCACAGTACCATACGTGCTGCTATGAAGAAAGTTAACTCCATACAAGCCAGACCTAGTACAAAAACTGAGCACAGAAACTTTTCTGATACATGTCATCATAGCAAAATGCAATATTTTTAATGCTGAATCTCCAAAAGAATCACACCCAGTTGTACTTTACTGAAAGATTATTTACTCTCATGAATTTGTTAATAATCATATGGTATGTTCAAAAAAGAAAAGAAACCTATTGCAGAAAAAAACAACCCAATAGGTTCAGACTTGGATCCATAGTATGACAGCACTGCATAAACCCAGTATTGCTCGTGTGGGGACAAGCCAGGCCTGACAGGAGTTTTACTAAAAGCAGACAAAGCCTTCGGAAATGTCTATGAAAAATGAATTGAAAACTAGTGTACTTCAGGGATGTTTATAAAGCAGAAAGACTTCCAAACTGTTCACCATCCAACCAAAAGCAGTATCACAGAGTGGAACTACAACATTATATAAAATAATTGTACCATGAAAAGAACTGCAGGGTGGAATGGAGAAGACAGAGCTTCTTTCATATTTTCCTGGATGCAAGCTTGTTGGGGTCAATGATGAAGCTTCCTGGCATGTGCCAGAAGTATAATTGTATTTGTAGTTTTGACCCTGGCTAACATTAGGAAAATCAGACCTGTCTTCTCTCTTCTTTCTGTCACTCATATTACATCTGATCATGGTAAATTCATTGTTTGGTAAAAATGCAACAACTGGTTATCCAATTTCCTGTCAAGACACCAGAAGGAAAGCAGAGAAGGAAACTGAAGATATAACAATCACTTCTAGAAGCAATGACAATGAAAAAAATCAAGAGAATAACCACTTTACAGAGTCATATAGGTGAGAAATAGAAGGACACTGCAAAGTAGCAAGTGCAGTAAAAATATTTTAAAAATTTATAATCTTCAAAAGCAGAAGCAAAATATGTCTTCCATGAACCAGTGGACTCCCTCTGTATTTGTTTTTAATGTTTTTCCATATACAGGAGCTAAAATGTCTAATCTCTCCTGCCAAGCTGTTAATCAAATGCAAAATCATTTCCCCAATAAAGAGCAGACCAACAAAAGAGCTTCATATTATAAAAGGAAAAGATCATAGATTAATTTAATAATGGGATAAAATACTGTTTCTGGAAGTAATAATTCATCTAGGAACTAAAATATAATGTACAGGAGAGAAGTAAGCAATACCCAGATCACAAAATGTCATGACTATAAGGTATAAAAGTCTTTTAGTAGGAGCAGAATGCATCTTCAGAAAACTAATGAGGCATTTGAATGTCTGCCAGAAAGATGTACAAGTATATTACACTCAACTGGATAAGGCTTAATAGAGATGGGATCTGAGCCAAGGGATAAGGAGTCAATACTAGACTATCAGAAAAAAGAAAAAGAGACAGGGAACAATGAAAACACAATTGACACTAACAAGGATGTTGATAAACACACATGACAAAGGACACTGGAGGAGACTGTGTCTCAGATATGGCATTATAAATTACAAGCTCCTATAAAACTACTTCTGTGCTTGTAGAAGCATAATCAAGATCAGAACCCAACCTAGGACAAGTATGCTCAGATTCGAAAAGGTCAAAACACCTCATCATATGATCAAAATTACTTGGATTCCCACATCACAGAAGTGATTATGAAGAATTAAATTACTGTTTTCCAATGATAGATGGTTTTAGACTAATTAAATTATTGTATTTTAAATAAAATGTGGGTTGGGGCACAGTGATGCAATATAAAGGACTACTGGCCTAAATCTGTACAGAAGCACAATCTCCTTCCTGCAGAATAAAGGTCAAGGCCAAATATTATTTCCTGCTCTGAAATGTGTTTCCTTTAAGTGAGTGTTCACAGATCTTGCCAAGTCTTTCTCCCTTCAGATTAAATCCAGGTAAAGACATTTTGTCAGGCCCACTTTGCACACCAAAGAACAACCAAAAGTAATAAACTATTCTGAGAAGGTAATTTAATATGTATTTCTGGAATAAAACAGCCTGCTTGTATACTATTGCAACTGCAAAACTCACATATATCAGTTCCATGTCTAGCTTTCTTCCCTTTTTTTCCCACTTTTGTCAGGAAGACAAATCAGAAACATGGATAAACACCATTAATATTACATCTCTGTCATAAGTTACTCATCTATAAGTTGTTATAATTTTCTGTTTCAGTTAAATGTAATCTTTTTTTCACTCTAAATCTAAGTCTCTGGAGGACAGAAAACTTAAAGACCTCCAGCCAGTAGACCAGTAGGAAAGACAAAATAACTGCTAGGAGAATTTATCTTTCTTACAGTTGACTGCTGTTTGTTCTCCCAAAACAAAATGCTAAAGGCTTTAAAGGTCTTGTAGAAAAACCCTTAACATCAAGGTAGATAAAGAAGTGCATTGCAAAAGCTTATATTCTCAGCTGATTTTTAACTCACTTCAGTGATAGTCCAGAAGCAAGATGTATTAAAAAGAAAACTCTTCTAGTATTAATTTATTTTATATGTCTATCCACTTTTTGTAGATTCTAGAACATTATTTGAGCCCTGACCATTATTTCTTTTCTATTTTTAAACTGAAGTTTCCTGACAATTAAAATTACAGGTCTATATTTGGTCCAGATGGCAGGGGATTTTTAATAATAAAGTGTAGTTCTTTCTTTCTACTGCAACATGATTAAAGCAAAGTTTCTTAATGATAATGTAAATAAAAAGTAATAGAATGCACATATTTGTCATGATATTTACCTGCGGAATGCATTGAATGCAGTCCATTATAATGTTTTTATTTCTTCCACCTCTAGAGTTGTTTTTTTTTTTCCACCTCTTAAAACAGACCTGCACCATTTCTTACATTTGCTTGGTTGCATTAGAGAAACTAGTAGCTTCCCTGAAGAAATGTAAGGAGATAGGGAAGAACCTACCAGAAAAAAAAACTTAAGCTTCTTTCTGCTCCATGAATCCTAAAGAGAATCTTGCTTCACTTTTACCAGTGGCCCCTAGTGTCCATGTTTATAGTTTCTTCTCCCTCTTCTCTCACCATAGCAGATTAGTGTTATACAACTGCAGGGCATTAAGAGTGGTATGCAAAACATCCTGGAAAAGAAACTCAAGTGAGCGATACAATTTTTTTTTTTGTTTTGTTTCATATACCACTTCCTTACATTTTTTGACCAAATATTTCCTCAGTTGCCTAAAATTTTGTTCATACTCAAAATATCCATCTAAACTGGCTGAGCATTGGCCCTGCATGAGACCTTCATTAGGTACTCACAAGTTGGATGCATTGTGCACAAGATCCCTGAACAGCCCATTGGGGTAACGCACACCTTTCCTCTGTTGCTGCCTGCTTTTTCCATGTACCAACTCTGCCTTTACTTCCTAACACAGCCTGGGGCTGAGAATTTGCCTTCTCTACCTACACTAACTCTTTTGTAATATTTTGCTGAGGAGAAGGGATATCCCATCAGGATTTTATTTTAAAAAAAGCTTTGGGAGTCCATGGCTCCACCTTTTTCACAAATATCTAATAAGTGGGGTGCTTATGAAGGACAGGGGAGTTGTAGCTTCCATTCGAACTGTGATGGAAGGAAGCCCAAACCCACAATGCTCAGGGGAGTGAACCTGCATTGGATATCCTTAGCTAGAGTGGGCCAGTCTGCAGGCAGAAATTGAAAATCAATGATGCCAAAATCAAAATGAGCAGAAGGGACACTCCTTTGGGTACCTTAAAGGGCAGAGAACTCACTACAGGACTAAGACACCTTGGTCCTTATTTCCATTTTAGATTTTCTGAGAGAGTAATGGACTGAAAATAGAAGGAAAGACTAGAAAACTTGCTCTTTACAACTTTGCTGAGAGGCAGAAAAGAGCAGTCTGTCTCATCAAGTTTCCGGCTGGAAACAAAGTTCTTTCCCACTCTGCCTTCAGGCCTCCCCAGATGGCAATGCAGTATTCTCCAGTGAAAGACTTTCTGACGGAATGGTTTTTCTTTAGTCTATAATTTTGATCTCTGAAAAGCAGGGACAGAATTTTTGAGATTCTAAAGCTTAAGCTTCCTAGATCTGTCCATAACTAAGGTGTCAAGAAAAAAAGAAAGTGCACATTTGTAAACCTGTAACAATGCTGCTGTGAAAAATAAACTACTCCTATAAGCTTAGTACCAATTTATAATGCACTGTATTTAATTGATCTAAGCATCTCCCTATCAATTTAATTACAATATGGTGATTAACTTTGTTGACATAATATGTTATTGTAACTCTAGAAACATTTTCTGGAGGGTAAAGTGACTTTCAAGTGAGTAAAAACCAGTTACAACACTTGAAATAATTTCACATACGGAATTTAAAAGCACATGAAGGTTTGCCTTCATTTGTACTGGTAATATAGCCAAGTTTTCAAAGAAACAAGTGTATTGTGTAAACAAGAAGAGTTGTGCAAATAAATTAAGGCATGTATATCTCAATATGTTTTTCAAACTTTTCCCAATATTATAATTAATAGTGTCAATAAATTTTATTAGCATATGTGTTTCCATACTCAGCGAGTCATAATTATTGGTAGCAAATGAGAGAAGAGGTAAGGAGGTGGTTATTTTAATACAGTTTATGATTCCCAATAATGAATTAAATGGATAATCAAATTAAACAACAGTGAAGAACTGAAACTGATGCCAATATATGTCTAGTTTTTCTCTTCCATTATTTTCAATATTCCATTCATTTAGTAAGAGATTTTTTTTTTTTCCTGACTCATTATCCTAACATTTGACTTTAAAAGGTAACACTCAGCTGACATTGAATTAAAACTGAATGCTGTCAACAAATTGTCTTTGTCAGGTAGTTGTCTGAATAACTATGTAAAAATCTCAGCTACCTCTTTGATGAGTACTGCATCTAAATAATTTAACATAGCCCTAATCCTTGAAACTATAAAGAGATATGAGAAATAGAAAACTTAGACTGGTTCAAAAACAAGCTAAGGGCAATATGATTGCATTCCTAAAGGCATAATTTGGCATTGATGAACCTTAAACATGCTAGCAAACAGTAAAAGCCTCCATATGATTTAAAGAGCTCTTATAGGAATGTGTTAGTTTCTTTGAACTGAAGAAACATGTTTCTGCTATTCTGACACTACATAGGTATGTCAAGGACATTGAAGAATGATCAAGTAACATAAATAAAAATTTTGCTCTTCAGAAGTGAGTTCTGAAATACATCAACACAGGAAAAATGTTGAAAGGTTTGGGTTTTTTTCTCCAATATATAAAAAACTTTTTAAAAAGATACCCCGATATTACCTAATTAAATAGAGACTAAATACATAGCAGGAAGAGTAATCAAATGCTAGATAGATTTATTTTCATGTCATTCGTAGAAGTCATTCAGATCATTCCCTTAGGACAGAACTAGTTATATGAACTTCAAGAATTCCTCTGAAGGAGGAGAGAGAAGAAACTTCTATGAGTGTTGCTAGCAATAATCATTGGCAGAAATTAGCTTTCATATTAAAAAAAAAAAAGTTCTTATTGCATTATCTAAGAAAAAGTTACTATTGCACTGTATAACTCTATTTTTCTTTTTATTTTTCTTTTTTTTTTTTACCACTCAAATCACTGATACAATAGAACAGAAATTACAATGGCCTTTTTCCACAGGTCTTAAAAATAATGATCTGTGAAGACAAATACTTTTCTTGTTGTTTAATTCTATCCCTGGCCCTTGTTTAGCAGCTGTGATATGCACAAATGCCTTCATTTGTTATCTTTCTGCTGGTTTACTCCACGTATGCAGCACTCCCCTGCCGTCTTACAGAAGGAGAACTATACCTTACAATTCCTTAATATCATTCTGCCATTACATTATTGACTTACAAATAAATATTCACAGCTTGTAATTAAATATCCTTGCAGTGTCATTTGAATAGATTTGGCAAGCTTAATGGAACTGGAAAAAAGCTATAAAGTAGAAATGCTGAATTAAACTACCTAAGTGTCCCATCTTTGACTGTGGTTGATAGTAGATGTATAGGAGTATAAGAACAGAACAGCCCTTTTCCTCTTACATATGCAATCCAATAGGATCAGTGCATATTTCAACATTCAGCCAACCTAAAACCTTCATATACATACCAATATTGAACCAAAATGATGACTAAACCTGGCTTTACATCTAAGTCTGTCCTCATAAGACTAACTTTTGTTCTAGAGTAAGATGCAGTAAAAAAAAAAAAAAGTTTAACTATTGATAGAAAAGAATAGAATAAAATCCAATGATCAGGCCCAGTCAGCATGGGTTCATGAAAGGCAGGACCTGCTTCACCAACCTGGTCTCCTTCTATGACAAGGTGACCTATTTAGCGGATGAGGGAAAGGCTGTTGTCTACCTGGTTGTTATCTACCTGGGCTTTGGTAAAGCCTTTGACACTGTCTCCCACAGCATTCTCCTAGAGAAGCTGGTGGTTCATGGCTTAAACAGGTGCACTCTTTGCAGGGTAAAAAACTGGCTGGATGGCCAAGCCCAGAGAGCTGTGGTCAATGGAGTTGGTGGCTGGTCACAAGCAGTGTTCCCCAGGGCTCCGTTCTAGGGCCATCTTATCTTCATCAATGATCTGGATGAGGGGATTGATTGCTCCTTCAGTAAGTCTGCAGATGACATCAAATTGGGTGGGCATGTTGATCTGCTCGAGGGTAGGAAGGCTTTACAGAGGAATCTGGACAGGGTGGATTGATGGGCTGAGGTCAATTCTATGAGGTTTAACAAGGCCAAGTGCTGGGTCCTGCACTTTGGTCACAACAACCCCATGCAGCGCTACAGGCTTGGGGAAGAGTGGCTGGAAAGCTGCCTGGTGGAAAAAGACCTGGGGGTACTGGTTGATAGTCGACTGAATATGAGCCAGCAGTGTGCCCAGGTGGCCAAGAAGGCCAATGCCATCCTGTCTTGTATCAGGAATAGTGTGACCAGAAGGACCAGGGAAGTCATCTTTCCCCTGTACTCGGCACTGGTGAGGCCACACCTCGAATACCATGTTCAGTTTTGGGCCCCTCAGTTCAAGAAGGACATTGAGTTGCTGGAGCATTTCCAGAGAAGGGCAACAAAGCTGGTGAGGGGTCTGGAGCACAAGTCTTAGGAGGAGCAGCTGAAGGAACTGGGGTTGTTTAGCTGGGAGAAGAGGAGGCTCAGGGTAGACCTTATCGCTCCCTATAACTACCTGAAAGGACATTGTAGTGAGGTAGGTGTTGGTCTCTTCTCCCAAGTAAGTAGTGATAGGACAAGAGGAAATGACCTCAAGTTGCACCAGGGGAGGTTTGGACTGGTTATTTGGAAAAATTTCTTTACTGAAAGAATGGCCAAACATTGGAACAGGCTGCCCAGGGAGGTGGTGGAGTCACCATCCCTGGAGGTGTTCGAAAAACATGTAGACATGGCACTTTGGGACATGGTTTGGTAGGGAGGGTCTTGTTTGGTTGATGGTTAGACTTGATGATTTTAGAGGTCTTTTCCATCCTTAATGATTCTATGAATAGAATAGAGTAGAGTAGAGTAGAATAGAACAGAATAGAATAATTTCGGTTGGAAGGGACCTACAATGATCATCTAGTGCAACTGCCTGACCAATAAGACTACTTCGTAACACATAGCTCCTGAAAATGCATTTTGATTTACTTTGAGGTTAGTTCTTTATAGGAAAATAGTCCTAAGGATGTAATTTCAGACATCACTCAACCAGCATTTCATGATGCAGAAATACTATTAAGTGCTACTACAAATTTACTTCTGTTACTGAAATATTTTATACCTAAGAAATACGATCAATACATGCATGGGATGTATAAGGTCTAAGCCACAGTATACTTCTGTGCACCTATTAGGGAGAAAAATGGTAAATGCAGTCTCATTGAAAACTGTACTAATTGTACATATGTTTCATGGAAAAAAAGGGTTTTTCTGACTTTTGGAATTAAATGAGTTGATATTAGGTCTTAGACTGACCCTCTATTTTGTCTTTTACTTGGTAAGTATTATAATATGATAAATGTCAAATTAAAATTAGCATATGCCGTTTAAGATATTTTTATTTTTATGTTCTGGAAAATTCAGAAATTTTCAAGGTTAATTGCAAAACAAATTAAAATTAAATGTCAAATTTCAAACCTCTTGTTAAATGGAACTTCCACTCTAACTTTCTATGATAAGTTAAAAGGAAAAATAACAGCAAAGACTGAAGAACTACTTACAGAACTGCAGTGATCAGTACAAAGGGAGAATACTTTCACCAGGAATGTCTGTGAATAGGTGCTGTAAAATACCATAAATATAAAATTTTAATTACACCTGAAAGTTATCAACAGCGTATTTATTTTAGGGAAGAAAAGTGTATGTTCAAATGCATAATTCACTCATTTAATTTACTATATTTCCCTTTAGACATATATTTATTTAGAATATTTCCACTGTCTCAGGGAATATATCACTGATCCTATGCTTATTGCCTTCTAGTATGATACCCTGTTTTTGGTATAGTCTCCTGAGGGGACAAGAAAGATGGCTTTGAAGTCAGCTTCAGTGATTCCACAGTATCAAAGGCAAGCAGAATTAATGTAACAGTGAAAGAAACTGCAAAACAGAGTCCTAGAAACCTGAATTTAACATTTTCTAAGTACATGCCTTACAGGATCGCCTCTCTGAATACCGCTGCTAGTTAAAAAATAACTTGATAGTTTATTTCTTTTATGTAATACGAAATATAACATTTTATGCTGTCTCTGTTGCTAATGGGTAGCCTTTGAGCAACTGAGAACCTAATGGGAGATATTCACAGTTTGTGATTTACAAATTAACTAGACGAAATGCTCAGAAGAAGAGTGCTTACTAGGATTTAAAGAATTTCAGGAAAATTCCCTGGTAAGTTAGCATTATCTTTTTAAGTTGCAAAACTGTTTAAACTTTTGCCCCCAAATTCAACTAAATGGAGTCAGAGGGTTTCAAAATAAGAAACATTATGGATTTTCTTTTTGATATAAGCATTAAATGGTTTCATAGATGACACTATGATACAAAAACCAACCAAACAAAAAAAAACCCTGAACTAAACTATAGCCAAATTACCTAAGTGAACTCACTGTTTAAAAAAAAAAAAAAAAAAAAAAAGAGTAAGTTGTTTGTATAAAAGGATGAGTGAAGACTTAATTTCAAACACTGTCAAAAGTTTTGTAAAGTTCCAGTCAATAGCTGTACTGATGGGAAAAAATAACAACCTTGTTAGATGTAGTAAAAACCATAGTATTTAACTCAAAGAAATCTAAATACTGTGCAGTTCCATATCTATTGGAGTTCTGTAATATGAATGAGAAGATTTGGCTTGTGGCAGATAGTCTAGCATGTTTGAAAGAAAGTTACTTACATAGACTGTAGTTCAGAATATATAGCATATACAAACACAGCTCAAAACAAAGGGGTAGTTTAAAACACCACCAAAATCTGAAAATTAACCATCGTGCTAAGAAGCCTGGCCAGGTTCCTGACTCCCACAGTCAAACAAAATCTGGGTACACTTTTCAGCCCACACGGACATTTTATACACCTGTGGTGTAGTTCTTCTTGGTCTCTATTTGCTTCCAGTAAAAACTATTAGCAAGAGTTCATTTCAGTTGCTAGTTATCAACAGTTGCCAGTGTTTTAATTGTTTCATATACAGACATATGGGATAATGGCATTTCCAATTTAATGTCTTTTTGCCTGCTTTGTGAAAGAACTCTCCAAGTCTTGCTGAACACATTAGTATTGAGGCAGCATGTTTGACATTTATCTTGCTTGATGATGAACAACGGGGAAGAACCCTCTGTTTTTTTGATGAAATCTTACAAAGTGAAATTTGAATAGAAAAAAATTCAGTTGCAGAGCTTTCGGAGGAGTAAACAAAATATGAAGAAAGAGTTGGAAACTGCCTTTGAAAGTCTTTGAAGAAGAATATTATTGTTGTCTTTAAAAGCCTAAGGAAGAAGACAGAAGCTTTTATAAACTCATTTAATTATAAATTCATCAAGACACTGGTGTAGAACAGTGCCTGTAATCTCTTACCTCATTTAACTCAGAATCCCACCCACTACAAAACAGTAAAAATAATCTAGATATGCTAGCAACACTGTGACAGCAAATGGTGGAAGATATAAACTTTTAGCTCCTACATAGATGTAGACACAGTGCTGCTGTTTCACAGCAAAAAAATGAGTTGTCACCTATGTAGTTTGTAGAATGACAGAATCACAAATGGAAAGGACTTCCAGGGTCATCTAGGTGAACTCCCTCTTCCAAGCTCAGAAACACATCCAGTTATGTCTTGAACACCTCCAAGGTAGATACCCCACTGCTTCTCTCAGCACCTGTTCCAGTGTCTGTCCCCTGTCATGGTACAATAGAAAAATCTTTGTATCATCTAATCTGTGTTTCCAAGTTCAAACTTGTGGCCATTATCTTATGTCTATTTGCTGTGCACTTTCGAAAAGAGTCCGACTCCATCCTCTCTGTATTCTCTGATCAGGTAGTTACAGATAGCAGTGAGATTCCCCTTCACCTGTTGAACAGAGAAGTTCTCTCAGCCACTCTGCATACGTCCTGTGCTCCAGCCCCCAGCCATCACGGTGGGCCTCTGCTGGACTTGCTGCAATATGTCAATATCTTTGTTATACCAGGGAGCCCTAAACTGGATACAACACTCCTGATTTGGTCTCACAAGTGCCAAATAAAGGAGAGGGATCATTTCTCTGGACACACTGACCACAAGGCTTATTAAAGCAGCCCAGGATGTGACTGGCCACCTTTGTTGCAAGGGCACACTGCTGTCGGCAGGTGTTAGAAGGTGAGACAATATACTCACAGAGTAGAAAATTTAGGGCCCAAATTTTTATATCTTTTATACAAAAAGCTCACTTGTAAGTTAGTATTCTCCTCATGAAAACCTGTGTAATAGAACCTTAAACAAGTAACAACTAAACAACATTATTTGAACAATATCAAATTACTAAGAATGTGTGATGGTCATTCTTCCTCCTACTGATGTCAAGCCAACCCTCAGAATTCTGGCAACAAAAATGAGGTCTACAGATTTAATATGGATCACAAGCCCATATTAAGTTGAGAGTTGAGAGTCAATATTACTTTTGTGCACTTGCTGAAGCTTTTCAGGTTGGAAATTAGTAAATCTTCATCTGCTTTTTCAGTTCCAGTTTTCAGAACTAGAAGCAGAGGCACATCACAGTCTGTGTATAGGAAAGAAGTCTTTGCAGGTTTCTGATCCCTAGCTACAAATATGTGTCATATATATAGTGTTTTATTTACTCAGCCTTAAAACTTTAAAAAGGAAAGTGAACATAAGCAACAAATTTCAAACAATAATGTAAAAAAGGAGTGCAGATCACCAGAATACATAAGTGGATTTCAAGATTAGATCATTAGCAATGATTATGTTTTTGAATGCCATTGAACTTGTACTCTGATCTAATTTTTTGCATCAGGCACCAAATATACTTAGAAGTTTTATGGAGACTTTACCATCAGCTCTCCAAGAACAAGCAGTGAATTTTTTTTCCAGACACAAATTCAGTAAAATCACTACAGAATGATGAGAAAATTACAGTTGTCCACAAAGGAATGATTTTTAAAGTTTTCCCACAGTTGCAGAATACAGTCACTTTAAGTCAAGAATAATAAGTGTAACAATACCAAAATAATAATTTTGTACCTAAGAGAGGAAGAGTGCTCTAAACCTCTTTACAGATGGGAATCTTCCTGGATATTTCAGTGGGAAGAGTTCTGTTCACATAACTGGAGGTCAGATCCCCACCAAAGATGAATCCCACAGACACATATCATGCTATTTCTATCACTTATTGGGTCACTTTGAAACTAACAGATAACGATGTCCAAAAATGTCAAAATGTTAATTTTTTTTTTCACTTTATGCACAGTCAGCTTTACTTTAGCACAGAAGTTATCAGCATTTCATGAGTTTTCCTGACTATAGTGATGCTGTTTTGAAAAGGGGCAAAGAATTTTCTAAAATTAAATTAAACTGATACACAGTCAGTACTGGTAGAAGTAATTTTGTGTTAAATGAAGACTATTGAATAAAGATTAACATTTTTCTCAAAACTAAGCTGATCCACAGAGACTAGTCTTAATGTAGTGCATACTGATTTCTTGCAAATGTAGCTGGACCGCACCATGTGAGTGTTTTGATCCACCCTTCAACATCTAAACAAAGATGAATGGCATTTCTAAAACCAGAATTGCTGCTCTGTTTATTTCTAGGGAGTGTCCATATGCAGTTAGCTTGTTGAATAAATAGTTAGTTTGTAGGCTCTCTTGGCCAAATGGTTGTTGATTCTAAATAATGCAAAAGAAAACTAAGGAGAACAAAACTGTTTCACTTCCAAATGTATGGATAATCTATACCTTACCAGAGTGGTTCAGCTATTTGTCCCTTCTACGAACTTAAAGCTGTTTAACACTGTGCCATAGACTTCCCACTAAAAGAAGTAAATGGAAACATTTTCCTGTAGTCTTAGGTCTGTGTTGTATGTTTTTTTTTGTTTTGTCCTAAGTCAAGGTCTAAAGTCTTTATGCTATTTTGAAAGCAGCATCACTCCCAGCCCAGGTAGTAAGCCATGTTTTGTCAAAAGCTTAGTAAGATAAAACAAAATTTAGGTTTATGATTACATGCAAGGCCTTACAACCTAAATGCATATAACAAGTGAAAATGGACAGAAAAGGAACAAGAAAGGAGTGATATTAATTAGAATGATATTTTTTTATCCTCTGATGGACTTTAAAAGTACAGACACCATTTAAGTATGAAGTAAAATGAATGTAGATCCAATTGCAATAAGTGAACAGGATTCACTTGATCAAAGAGATAGGATTGGAAAATCCTATTTTCAGTAGGATACAAATAGGAAAGACTGCATTTGCCATGGTCAAAGAAAAAGGTGTTAGAATGTGAGACAATATTTTGCAGCAATATGTGGAGGGTTAGGGAAAGCCATACCTTCGTGATCTTATGAAGAAAAACCTCTGAGCCTTAGACATTGTTGATTGAAACTGCTGTCTCAGGTGAAGAGCATGCTTGTTTTATGGGCCTTTTGATAGACTGTATTGAGTTGTTTGAAAAAGTTGTTGGAAAATGTAGGTTGTATGGGGGGTCTGGAGAAGTAATAAGAGTTTTTCTTTATTCATACTTAGCACAATCTGTTGGGTAGATATTCTGGAGATGTCACAGAACAGACTGGAGTTTTCATGCAGAGACAAGACAGGTTAGGGACATTGGCATAGACCAGCGGAATGACATATGATTCTTTAGTCCAACATATATCTCCTATTTCACTTTTACTGATGTTAGTTACTTGACCTTGTCACTCAAGGCAAAAAAAAGCCTCCCACAGAGCAAATAAATTTTCACAATACAGAAACATCTTTTAAGGCCACAAAAAATCCCTTGTCTTCTATCTCCCTACTGCAACAAGATGTTATATATTGAAAGCATGATACTACATGTCCTGAGCATCCTGGAGTTGTGAGTGATCTTACTGAAAAGTAAATTAACTGCAGTACAGGATGTGACTCCCAATATAACTTTTGTGGTGTGCTTCACAGCTTTTTTTTCCCATCACCAATGTAATATTCATTAAAATTCACAGGTAAAAATGTGTTGCGTTATACCGAAACTAAAAAAAATAGTGTTAAGATAACACTGTTTATAGTACTGTACTAAGGTTTAAAAAAGGCATGTGTATATCAGAAAGACTAATAGCAATGTGCTTGCTTAACATTTTTCATAACAACTCCTACCAGACACCTCTGTTATCAAAAGCCCCAGAACCCCACCCCACCTAGTCAGTGACTAGGATCTCATTGTACTAAGTAATTTATGACTGCACTCTTACTCCACGCATCCATGCTTCATTCTAAAGAAAAAAGGCCCTAAGACGAACTTTTAATTTATGTGTTATCTAATAATAATAATTTAATATTTTATATCAAATATAAAGTTTATATTAACTTGATATTAAATCTTATACAATATTTGCTATAGAATGATAATAGTATCTAATGCCTTTATTATTTGAAGACCCTATTTAGGCATTTGGAAGTTTATAGCAAACAAAGTTTACATACCGCATATATATGATATAATATTTACTCATTTAAGAATGTTACAGAAAAGATATTAATACAAAGGCATGTCCACTATCAATATCATGTTATAGTCTTCTCCAATATTTTTTGTTTATTGAGTTGGAGGGAGGTTTTATTTAGGGAAGGAAATATACTGAGAAACACCTAGAAAGCAAGAAACATTACACAAGTTTCTCTACAAGAAATCTTAAGGACAACAGGATGACTATGAATAAAGAGGTAAAAGAGTATACACAAATTATAGTTTAAATTTTGTCTTATTAATATGGGGTGACAGGAGCATCTTATGCTACTAGGTGAAGTTTCAGATTTTACTGTATGATTTGATTTCTCAGAGATCCACATAAGAAAACTGAAATACTTCGTGACAGATTTTTTTTTTTTACTGTCTCCTCTGCAGACAAAGATCAAAGAAAGCTGGACTGCTATTTATTGTATTTGGCATCCTAATAAAAATTCTGAATATTTACATTATTTAATCACCTTCTAAGTTCCACTAGTTTTTTACCCACCAAAATGAACAATTCATATCTCCAAATAAATAAAAAATATAGAAAATTAAACAGAAAAATATAGACATACACAAATTTAAAAATGGAAGAATATATTAGACAGCAAGGTCAGTTAAACTGTTCTAGTTTATGTTTTGTCAGCATGTCCATTTTCAGGGGCTTATAACATTGTAGTAAAATGCTGTCAGCCAGCTTTCAAACCACTCAGATTAGGAACATCTGGATTTTGCTCTTCTGGCAATTAAAATTATTGACCTGCAAAATGTTTTTATTCATTAAAATAAATTTATATAAATAAACATTTTTTTCCTGTACAGCAGTAAAACTGAGTATTATTCTTTTTAGAAACTGGTTAAACTCAAACAGGAAAAATTAGGCTGTTAATATTTTTACTCTCAGAATATTGGCTTTTTACTGTTTTTGTTATGCTCATGTGAAGTAATAATATATCGAGGAAAATATAACTCAATAAACAAAAATGCAAGAGTCACTGTTAGGCTCTTTTTATTTTCCAGAAGCCATAACTTTGCAAGGTGTTCACAGGCAGAAAAAAGTCAAGGTTCCTGATCTGGAGAACTTCAACTAATTTTTAGTCTTTGTATAAAAGAGTCACTGATCAGAGGAGAGAAAGACTGGAAGGAAAAGTTTTATGAAAGTGAAATGCAGAGTTAACACAGTGGTGGCATGGGCACATCTATTCATTATTTTGTCTTTGCTTGTTTTTATTATATCTTGTATTCCAGAGTGAGCTTTAAGGCAATTGTGGTTTTTATTAAGAAAATACTCCTGGGGAATTTTATTTGAAATTGTTCTCACCAAATCTGGGCTTAAGCTTTAAAATTTTTATCACAGTTTTCAATCTCATAAAGTTCAGGTCTCTGAAGACTTTATGCAAATTCTTACATTTAGTATAGACAGGAACTGGATTCTGTAAGCATTTATGCAGATCTTTGTAGTCCTCTAAGTAGGCAACGGAAGTAAAATGCCATTGGATTAGTTTGTAAACTTAATTTTTGTGGGATGTAAAATAATAGAAAGAAGACCTGTATTTGAAAATTATTTAGTGAGTTTTTAGGATAAGAGGTGATTTCTTTGCCAGTTATAAAATGTATAAATTCAATAAAATCATTAAGCTTAAAAAAGTTTAAGTATGAACAGAGTCTTGGCACTATAATCTCACAATGTATTTGCATATCCTTTTCTGGCCTGTTACATTTTTTCTTCATGTGAGGTCAATATAATTTGCACTGACGCCAACAACAAAACTTCTTCCTGGGTTTGAATCTGGAGGGCTGGGCTCTTTAACATCAGCAGGGGGCTTATCCATAGCTTCTTCAATGGTGAGAAACTAGTGTAATCTTTCCCCACACTTTGTTCTGTGAGCAGAGAACACCATGTGACCTACATTGAACTGCTCTTTTAGCTTGCTGTGTCAAATAAACTGTATAACTCAGGTCAGTATATAATGAAATGATGGTCTTGCTAACAATTTCACTTTCTTCAGTTTAAATAAGAAGTTACAGAAATTTAATTTCATTTAAATTCAGATCTTATCTCACCATCCTTACACTTCAACACAAATTATTTTTTCAGAAGTTGGAAAGATAGAATTGGGGGAGGGGAGAATTTTTTTAACAGGGCTCAATCCTTCTTGATTGTTTAAAAAGTGAGGACAAGCAAATATTATTTTCAGGCATGTTAAATTCTTTGTCAGTCTAGAAGTATTAGAGAGTACGAACACATTAGAACAATAATTTGGCATAACGTTCCTATGATTTCTATGATTTCTGACTCTACTGCTCTAATGCAGTTATTGCTAAAATTTCATAGTCCTAATGCAGGATTATAACAAGTGGCTGTAGCAGGAGGAAAAGACAAAAAATAACAAGAAGCAGACTTTACACAGCTAGAAATGATCCTGTGTGGTTAGCTCCTTGTCTATTCATTTAAACTTCATCTTTTCTGTCTTTTGAAACAAGAACCATTCATATTGTTATGTGATGACTTCTTTAATTAATTCAACAGAGAACATGATCTAGTAGCTGCCATGGCCATTAGGAAGCAAAACTGAAGAAAGCAGGAAGTGATGTGTGGAATGCTGAAAAGGAATGGAATGCTTTATTCCAGCAAAAGTCATTCATCAAGAAATATAATGACAGAATGAGCAAAATAAAACTATTGAGGAATACAAAGAAATTGTTTTGTGGGTTTTTTTTCACAGACGTGATTGAGTTCCTGGCTAATGAGGAGATATGGTCTCTCATGGGTTTTTAATTAACAGATTTTTTCTAGAAGAGATTTGGTTTTGAATCTGTTTCTTCTTTTTGGTAAAATTGCCATGTTCTCTGTGTGCATTTGACAGTGGGAGGAATAAGATACCATTTTTCTTTTTCCCTTTTACTAAGATCAGTGAAGATCCTCTTCAAGGTTTTCTTTGGAGCACATTCTCTATGGCATAAGATGCTGAAGTACATTGCTTATCTTCTGTAAGAAATCCAAGGCTCTGACTGAAGTACTAAATGTTTTTCCTAGGGAGGAATATAGATTATCTTGACATTTGCCTATATTATGTTCTTCTACAGATGAATGAACTATTACAACGTCTTCCACCTAGTAAATGACAAGCTGACATTTTCTTTTGGATAAGTACAAACACTTATCCTCTAATAACTGCTTAGGTATAGAACTATTTAAAAAAAAACCACAACAACTTATTGTTTAGTGTAGTTAACATCTTAGACATTTCATTTAGAAAGAAATTACTTTTGAGAATTGTCTGACTTGGAACCAGTAAGAGTAAAGAGAGATCCACTAAAGCTTTTGCTCATTAAAGTCCTGATAAAGAAGTACGCAAGGAAGCAATTAGAAAGAAATTTTTTGTTTACCTAGCTTGTTGAGACTGACTCTTAAAACAGTGAAAGTTATTCCTGCACATCCAGAGGAAGCTTTAACATCTTGAGTTTGCTTTTTCTTTCTCCTTTAAAATTTTACTTATATTTTTAATTTCCAGTCCAAAGTTTTGTTAAAGCTCTGTGTTAAATCAGCAGGTGGCTAAGTAAATTGCTTAAACCTTTGTTTCTGTGCTTAAATCACACACTAAGGATTCTTCCAAATGTTGCAGAATGGAAGACACATACTATTGCCAGCTACGGTTCATAGTTTCTGCAGTCTGTGAACACAGTAGAGTTAAACAAAGATGAAGATATAATGTTAATTCTGACTGAACTAACTTGGTGTCTAAAGGCCAAAACCTTAGGTCTGCTGAAAAGTGGTTGTATTTCAGCAGCTGCTATTACTGCACTTCTGGAGCAGAACATTGAAAATCCATTTCCATTAAAAAGTCACATACATAACATTAGATCTTCTGAACTTCTCTACATCGTTTGACATGCCCAGTTATAGGAATAAGCAAAATGAAGCCAGGCTACATCTGGACACTTGAAAGCATCCCAAGAATACACTGATATTGACTGCCTGTTCTGGCCTGTTCTCCCATGCTCCATGCTCTCCCCATGCTCCTTTTACTCTTTCTTTCCCTTGACCATTGCTGTTGTCTTTTTTACTCATCTTCTCATTGATCTCGAGTTCTTTTGGATTCAGCCTTTCATTTTCATTCTTTATACATCATACCAGTCATTTAGTTCTTGCTTGCCAAGTCACAAAATAAAAACCTTAACACAATTATAGAAAGCAAGCAAGCAGACAAACAATGCTTACGAGCTAGAATGCCAGGCTTGTCTGACAGAAAATAGATCCAAAAGCGAGCATTTTATGAGAAGCATAGGTGTAATTTATGGTCCTGATCCATGCTGTTAAACATGAAGATGCTCTATGAATTGACTGCCTCAGCACTGGGATATGAGCATAACCCTTACTCCTTTGTTTCCATACCTCACTCTGTGTCTTTTTATGCCAGAAAATCCTGATAGATTATGGGCTGTGATCATCAAAATCTAGTTTCAGTCTGTAAGGGACTAGAAACTTGTCTCAAAATTGGTGGCAGGCAAGCTTAACTACCAGAGCTTAATCACCACGGCAACTGAGTGGGGGAGTTTCAGCCCATTGAGTATCCTCCCCCCCCCCCCGCAGGAATGTGTGTCCTGTTATCTTGGAGTACACTGTTATCTTGAAGTATCCTCCGCGCATGTGCCCGGGCCCAGAGTCAACCGGCAATGGGGAGGGGGCTCGGACCCCCTAGAACCTTCGAGCATACTCTAGTGACGGTACTGGGCATGCGCCCCACTGCCGAGTGGGAGGCGTGGGTATGCAAAACAGTCATTGACTATGCAAAAAGACAACCCTATGAAAGGGGGAACCAGCGGAGACCAGAGGGGACAGGATCCAGGAACATCTACCCTCCACCAGATTCGAAGATACATCAGGTGTGGATCACTCGGGCCGTCCCAGCCGCACGGACTGCTTTGATCACTCAGGCCGCAGGGACAGCACATAGACCCGTGGTGGTAGCTATAGCAACACTCCCGTGCCATTCGTTTCTCCCCCTCTCTTTCCCTTTCTCACTTTTCCTCTCTTTCTCTGCTTTCCTCTCGCTCATTTGTTGTTGGCCAAATAAAGTGACTTGGCACTTGACTCCGTTTTGAGTCTTAATTCTGTTCCCGAGAATGTAAGAGGAACCTACTCACGATAAAACATTGGAGTTAATCAGAAGTTAAGCCCAGCCACCCCCAACCTCCCAGAATTATCTGAGGTCGGTTAGAAAGCAAAGGGGTTTCACCTCTGCCAAATTGTTCAACCCAATAGTGGACCGTGACACAGTCTAAAAACAAATGTAGATTGCCAACCACATACGGGTGATAGATCCATGAAAAACCCAGTTTAGTTTCATGTAACATGCTATTGTATGCTGTTTTCTGCAAACCAAAGTGTAATTGTGACACTTAAACACTCTTAAGTATCGTGAAGTGAAAATGCTTACATGAAGAGATACTGAACACAAATATCTCTTTGGCATTACACCACATAATGTATAGCAAATATCTTTCTTTTGTAAAATTGTTAAAAGATGCAATTTTTATATTGATGATTCCAATTTATAAAAAGTATTGAAATTCCTCCTTATTTATGTTGCAAAAATTTTTAAAAAAGGTAACAAAAAAAAAAAGAAAGTAGAAGTATTTAATTTGATACATTGTTCCATGCAGAAATTTACCAAGAGCAGAAAACTATCATGGATATAAAATCTTAAAGCCAAGGATGGAAATTTGCTTTATTTTACCTCCTTGAACTTACTTTCCTCCAGTTTCTTGGCTGTGAGTAATAATATACTTGTATGTAAAAACTGCATTTTACAACATAACACATGAGGAAAGCTGTGTGTCCAAAACTGCTAGACTCAGGAAGTTTTTTATATCCTAAGTAACTTTCTCATAATTCATTATTCATGTGTAATTGATACTGACGTTACATGGTTTTTGTTTTACTTTGTTTTACCTTCCCCTTTTGCTTTGAACTGGAGGATGGGGAAGCCTATGTTATTTTATACATACACAGACAGACCTCATCCCTTCAGTGTTCATCATTAAATTCAAACAAATTAAACCAAAGGCCATATTCCCTCCTTTATGAATACCTTTGACATTCAAACTACTGCAATCAAGTGCAAACTCATGGTACGTAGAAATAAAGCTCTGGATTCCACATAGAAAATCCATCTGGAGTACAGGACTGTGGGAGAACTGGTGTTTAATTTCTTTCTCTTTTATCTCTGATTGTAGATACAGTAATTCTGGCCATATGCAGTACGCTTTTCATTGATGCTTTGCATGAAATTTTGTATCCTTTGATCCAAGATTTCAAAGCTACAATGTAAGGTTGTGAGGTGACCAAAAAGGGTCATAAGAAAACCCTAGACTATTGTCAATGTCTTGGGCAGGAATGTAAGAACATGCCTAATTCTTTAGCTGAGAATCTGGCAAAAAGTGGCTGAGACTGCAGTAACATAAAACTCTAGATGTGATTGAACGTAGTGACAAAATTCCCTTTGCTTGTAATGAGAACAGGGATCAGTCCTATAATAAACTAGTTTTTCTTCATGTTATGTTGTCTCTATTGCTTTGGTGACCAAAGTGATTGATTTCATTAGTGTTTGAGTTTGGTGTGGTTTTTTGTTTGGAGTTTTTTTTGGGTTTTTTGTTTGGGTTTTTTTGGTTTCTTTTTAAATTAAGTTCCCCCTTACTTTTGGTACACACTTGCCATTGCACTGTACTGTAGAATTTATTTACTCCACTGGTCATGAAAATTTTTTTCCTTTTAACTCAATCTTATTTTAATATTTCATTCCTATACATCTCATTCCTGGCTCCTAGGAAAGATACTGCAGATAAAGCAGGTTTTTAAATTTCTTGACATAAAGGCTAAGTGATTAAAAAAACCCCCCAAAACTCCAAATCAACCTGATATAGTACAAATGCATTTTTTCATCATTGCATAATAAATTAAAGACATAAAATGGGAATAGAGTCTCATAACTAAATACAAACTATATATATTAAATGCAGGAACTATTTTATTTTTCATGTAGAAGCTGGGAGAGGGTGTGTACTACTTTGGTAGAGCACAGTAGCCATCTGTTTCCCCACAGGCAGACTCACTGCCTGCCAGCTTGGAGCATGGGCAAGGAAATGTTACCTCTGCCTGGAGGTACACTTGTCCTGGACAATACCCAGTTTACTGTGTTGCAAGGTTGTTTTTAGGTTTCTGGGTTTAAAAGAAAAAAGGTTTTACTTGGCCTCTTTGAACTGATGGTGGGAGAAGCACAATCACAGACATTAATGCACTGCTCGTGAACATTAGTTGCACAGGAGCTGTGCAGATCATGGGAACTGAGGAACAAATTTTAACCAGCTCTTCAAGTCTTTCTGCTGATGTACAAGGGACTTTGGGCTGTAATGGCTGACATGTAAATTTCAGACAGGTTTGGAAGTTCAGAGGAAAACAGCCAGGAATCTGCTGCTTAGCTGGAGACTCTCAAAATGAGCCCTTTTTTCCATGAAAAACCACAATGGTGTGATTTTTGTTGTTGACCTCTGGTGGTTGCCCACCTCTCAGAGTCAATGGGAGCGGCTGGGTAAGTGGCAGTTTGTGTAAGTCAGGCTGTCGGATGAAAATTCATGGAGCCTCTGTGTATGCACATATCTACACACAATGATGAAACTCCCTCCTTCTGGTCTCTCTGAAGCATCTGGGGAAGGCAAGGATGTCTGTCCTTGGCTATTTTTGAGGGTGAAAATAAGATTAAGGCTGAGAAATGCAGGGAAAAGGGATGAGGAGAAAACTTGAGCAGCAACAACTATTTCATATCTTTAAAAATCTGTTCATTCTGAACGCTCCTGCAGAAGTGATTTAGTACATCAGTCACTTTAAATAGCAGACAACTGATTACTTGGCTTAATGCAACTGCACTGTGTGCAGTAAGAAAACGCTCATTTTGTTGAATCATCTAAGTTACCAGCATGAAAGAACATGCTAATTTCTTATCAAATTCATTGACATTGCATGTTGCCATCCCCAAAGTCATGGCTTTCTACAGTGCTTGAACATAATTTGACCCATTCATTTTTACTGCTTTCTCCGATAATTGTTTTCATATATAACACCAGGACAGATGTAGGTCCTTGAACCAAAGTGCAGTGCAAGGATTACAGGATGCAAAAGCAGGAAAAGCTGCCAATTTATATAAACTGCTGCAGAATAACATCTTTCTTCTGCTTTCCCATTTATCAGGGCAGCATATGAGTTAGAGAACTACTTAAAATAATTTTATTTTTAAAGAATTTATGCAGGCTCTCTGCTGTACCAGACCTACATGATAGAATGTTGGTTCTAGTGCTGCTGGCTAGTGATAGTTCAGACACATTAATGATGCTTCAAAACAAATAAATACACAGATATATATATGTATGGGCAATTCTAGCATTCTGAGTACAATAATCCCCTCCCCAGAGGGGCGCGGTCCCCCCATGTCCCATTGAGCTGAACAGGGTCAGGGTCAGGACTGGTCCTGGTGGGGGCATGGGCGGGCAATGGCCAGGTGAGATTGTGTGTGACTGAGCGGTTGAGACGGCCGACTGGGGGTGACAAGGCCCACAGCGAGGCATGTTCATGGTTGCAACACAATTTAGGCAGGTACCAAGGATGAGAACCTCAGATCAAATTTAATCCAAGCATTATCTTTGAATTTAATGATAAAGGAAGACTATGAGCCTGCAGGTCTACACACTGTATCTTTTATTCTCTCATAAATCAAGGACAGTGCAGAGTGTTAGGACAACCTGCTCTCATACTGACCTACAAGACAGCCAGCAAAGGCATCTACTTTGCCCTGAAATTCATGTTGGGCTGGGGCATGGAGAATAGGTCAACTCTTTGTAATAATTGCATAAAGAGCTGCTGAACTGCACTATTATTGTGAACTTGGCATTTTTCACCAAGATATTGCTTGTAGGATACTAACATATTGCATTATTTTTAACGCAAAAGAGACTGGCATTCATGACTTCTTTTTTTGTTGTTTTGTTTTTTTTTTCTTGACAAATCTATGATAATGTTTTGCCAGTAAGCCGAAAGCAATAGTTTCAATCACTTTTTGAGGCAAAATGGTCAATAATCAAAATGAATACATGGAGCTACTGCCAGAAAAATGAGTATATTGCAGCATCCCTCAAAATCCAGTCATGTAAAAACTCAAAGAAGAATTTAGAATTTGGTTCCCAGTTACTACAAGTGCTCAAGCAGAAAAGTCTTGGGGTCAGTCTCAGGAGATATGGATTCAGTTTCCAGGTCTGACCCAATCTGCATCATGTCTTTTGTTCAAACATGTGACAGAAAGAAACCTACAGGATCACTGAGTCTTCTCCCCTTCTGTCAATAGATTGCAACAGACATAAGGCAATTTTTAAATGTATTAGGCTACTTTTTAAAATTATTTAGAGTTTTTTGTGAGCAAAAGGACTGTCTTTCATTATGAGCTTGTACAAACAATCATCCATCGGAAAACATATTTCATTGCATCAATTTCTATCAATGCAAATAAAAGAACTCTACAGATAGAACTATTGTCTTTTTTAGGAAACTAGGTTGTTTTCTTCTTCTTCTGAAAGCAAAGATATTATTTCCAGCTTTAAACACAAACGAACAAACAAACTCCTAACTCTCTCTGGATTTTCATTTTACAGGTCAGCACTGTAAGATTTTATTTCTTTATTTCCAATAGAAAAGTCATCTAAAGTGACCAGCACATTGCTCTGTGTTTGCCCCCTTCATTTTTTTTTTACCTAAACACTTCACAGCTCAGATTTAGGTAAAATCTCAAAAGTCTAGGAAAAAAATGGATTACAGTGTGCCAGCTGACATTTTCTGCTCATAATGTATCTATAAGATAGTTAATTTTCAGGCAATGTTAGGTGATAAATGTTCACAATTTGTATTATCATTTTACTTCTGCTTCCACAAAATATATCCCCCCTAAGGCCCTTTCAATACTTTTGAATCATAGCAGCAAAGGGCTGAGTGAACAAATTTGTCAACATTGATCAAAGCTGACATTCAAGTTACCCTTCAGAGGCCTTCTATGCCAGTTTTCCTCACTGTGCTGTTTTCAAGACTTCTCATGTGTTTTCATGATCAGTGATAAGCCTTTTTGATGTGCATTTTAGATCCAGCTTTTGATTCACTAAGTATGGGAATTTCCAGATCTGAACCTTGCCAAATTAATTTTTCAGGTTAATTTTCATCAATAGGCTATTGCCTACTTAAGTGCAATATAGATAGTTCTGCCCCTGAATATTTTAACATTGCTTATACACTGTTCCAACTTTGAATTTTCATGCTAATCAATGCATATTTATGAAAACACTTTCCTTTTAGAAAACATTGATATAATTTTCAGTTAAATAGAAGGAACTATTTTTGAAGTTCTGTAACTAGATGACAAAGCTGTGAATCACATTTGGTAAATTCTTCAGGCTTGACAAATGAGGAACTATATCTCTCAAATAGTGTGGCATAGAGTATTTAAAGTTAGTTCACAGAATCGCAGAATCACAGAATGGCAAGGGTTGGAAGGGACCTCGGGAGATCATCTAGTCCAACCCCCCTGCTAAAGCAGGTTCTCCTGGAGCATGTTACACAGGACTTTGTCCACGCGGGCTTTAAATATCTCCAGAGAAGGAGACTCCGCAACCCCCCTGGGCAGCCTGTTCCAGTGCTCTGTCACCCTCAGAGTAAAGAAGTTCTTCCTCAACTGAAACCTCTTCCATTCAGTCACACTGTGTGCAGTTTTATATATTGCATGGAGCAAGCATGTCAAGACAACACATTAAAAGAGACCCTACAATTAAAAAAATGCCTGGCCATAACCTTCATACACACATGATTAAATAAAAAATATACCAACACATATTCGTGTTTCTAAATGCAGGCATTACAGATTAGTGATTAAAGTTTTTTAACCAAGAAAATTAAATAGGCAAGAAAAACATGTAGTTTAGAACCACCATGAACAACATACAATTAGTGTTTTACAGTCAGAAATCAATCTTAAAGCTGGTACAAGTTTACACAATTAAAATATCTGTACTGTGTGTTTTTTATGGGGAGAAATTTCAAAGCAAGATTTCATACCAGAGGAGACTCAAAAAGTGTGCAAGATAGAAGACCTTAAATATTAAAAATAAATGCCCAACCATGAAAACTTACTACTTCCATCAGCTGAATCTATACAGCATCCACTTACCAAGCTAATTACAGTAATAAGTAAATTACATTATTGCTAATTACATCTTCCTGTTCCTATCCCTCTTACTCTCCCACATACAAGGTGTGGAGGGATTGCTCTTGCTGCGATAAAACCAGCAAATATACGCAATGAATACAGTTCATGAGCAGTTCAAATACTGAAGTTTTTTGGGGTTTGTGAGTTTTTTTGAGGTTTTTTTATAAAGAAGAACAATGCACATGGAAATAATAACAAAGTTTATGACTAGTTGTTAATTTTGTGTGATTCATCTTTTATCAATAGTCTTTCCTGTTTTTCCCAAAGTACTGAATATCCACATCTCCCATTGATTTTGTCTTATAGGTTTGCTTGTTCAGTACTTTAAAAAATAAAGCCCAGAGTTCATTATGTAGAACAGCTGGACAGTTGTTCCATAGCAATTAATTTAATTCACATGAGAAATTTGCAATAAGAAAGTTCCCATCAAATGCAAAATAAATGAAAAAAAATAGTTAAGAGTTGCTTAGGCAGTTTAACATTAAACCAAAACAAAAACCATAAACCCCCTTTGTCTTAGAAAACATGTATGTTTTTCTGCACAAGCATGTGAACTGTAGGGACTCCTGTGCTTGTGATACAGAAAAGCTAGAATTCACCCATGCATGCTTTAAGTTCAGCGCTTGGGTATTGATACTGTTTTTTGCTTCTGAAGACTCTGAAGATCCTTACTTCTCTCTTAAAACCTAGTATGAATTCAATCATGTTTGTTTTCTGAACCGATCTAAGGATTGAAAATGCTAGAACCATAGTACAAACAGAGAGTAGAGACTGGGGAAGAAACCACGCTTCCCAGTACTCATGATATTATTCTGGATTTATGCTTGTTACTGGGCATGAAACTTGGCTCGCTGAAACTTATTTTGCTTAAGTTCCAGTTCTGTACATGTAGCATGCATGTGTAAAAACTAGATGGTCTGTGAGAGTCAATGTAAGTATTTAAGGAAATATGCAATGGATTTGCAGGGTAGATGAACACTCAGTAGGGAAATGTCAATGAGGTGGAAAATATGGCTTTGGGACATGGTAACATAATTACAATGCTAATCAAGGACAATATGAGACTCTCCAGTAAAGTTGACAAGCTTGAGAATTAATCCAGGATTAAGGATTTCAAGATTACTGGTGTCCCAGTGAGGAAAAGCCTAAGAATTTAATAATCTTTCTGGCAGCACTTCAGAAAGATGAAGCAAAATATTATTTATTTCTAGAATGATACTAGACTGCCTCACCATATTAATTTGTGTCCAGCCATCTCTTCATGGATGCACCCAAAACTGGTCTAGTTTTCACAGAAGAACACTTTCTTAAGAAACACCACAATATGCAAAAGAAAATCCACTTTGTTTATATACATACAGATACTGGTGCATTTATTCACCCTCCTGTCTCATATGATTGTAAAATACGTCCTCCATTCAAATATACGTAGTAGCTAATTGTGTAGACCAACAGTCAGACCCTGGAAACAGATAGAGCAATTTAAGAAATTAGCACTCTACCACTTCTCAGTCCATCAGCTATGTTATCAGATTGTACAAACACAATCACAGGGGATTTATATGTTACTTGTGTGTAACTGCCAGGGAAAGGCAAATTATACCTTTTATTCACCATTACCATTCCACTTCTGAAATCCAGCTAAATGATAACAATTATAAATATAAAACATGCTTACAATTCAAATTCTAACCCCCCCAAAAAAGCCAGCTCAGCATAATTATTTTTCTCCATACTGAAAAGTATGGATTGATGGCAACATTCACAGATGAGCATAACTTTTTATTGCTTCGAACTTTTCTGTGAAGCATCATTTTATCATTTCATCTTATTGCTTGTTACATGGAAATTGAGGTTGACAAATGGCATGAGTCTCAAAAAATGGAAGACTGTGTTTCTAACCTTTCTGCTAGCCCCACAATAGACAGCCCCTGTATCACAGGAAGACTGAAAAGATTTTCTTATTTTCAGCTAGGAAATATGTAGCTAATTTATACTTCAATGACATGTGTTACTGAGAAATTACATGATTGCATTCTACTGGAGAGACATAAGTTGTCACTTTTTAATGCTGTAAAGGCCTAAATTGGCATGGCATACCAGCTTGATGTAAAGTCTGCATCATGTCTGACTGATGTATGTCTGCATGTCTTTTACCTAGTGAAAACAGGAAAACATCAGCCAAAGTAATTCTTTAGGATTCAGAAAGTAGTTTTTTCTGTAGAAAGAAGGGGAATATGAAAAATGTAATGTTTACATTTGATTTCCAAAGTGCTGATATAAGTCAAAATAGAAAACAACACCTGTTCACTTAGATTAGCTTCATTTCTTTTCTATTATATATAATTGTTAACTTAATTCCAGGAAAATGAATTACATTTAGAGGCATAACGTTAGGATTTCAATAAAGATGGGATATGAGGTAAGGAGGTATAAATGAAAAGGCCTGTTGATAAATAGGAAGAGACATGTGTGTAGTTATCACACTTCAGAGTCTGTGGTCAGAATAAACCAATGCCCCTAATTTCTTTAGGCTGCCAGCTGCCAACTGGCAAGTGTATTTTTAGACTTTCAGGAAGAAGATAAATGGCTTTAATATGTAACTCATACTCCAAGACAGAATTTCTCCATTTCAGTAACATATTTTTGTCAGAAAAGTCTGTCAGAGCCTCTAGAATGACATGTCATTATTTATGGATCCAACACCAGACTCCAAGTACCCGCTCTGGCATTAAATACTACAATAAAATTCAGAATACTTGAAATTTTCCAAAACCTGCCATATTAGAATCTTAACATTCTAAAAACAGGGAAGGGAAAAATTATCCTTGACCAGTTTTAATGAGAACTAGCTCTTCAGCAATCACATATGGAGAATGAGGTGTGTCAGGGAGAACTTAGCTATGTACTATAATAGTAGATGAAGTAGAATTAGAGATATCAAAGATGGGTAAAATTATGTGAGGGGTATACCTGAGTCACAACATCTGATTCACCTACCCATTATGTAAAGCATAGAACAGATTTAAGCAATTTTAAGAAAAGTAATTTAGTCATTTTGCAGATATGGAAGGTCAGAATGACAAGAATATGTTGTCAATTCCCCCAAAGTGTTTTGTGAAAAGGAAGGAAAATATTTGTTGAAACCCAGCTATATATTGCCAAATACCTGCACAGGCACTGCTAGCAAAACTGTAAGTGGGAGTCAATGTCTTGATATCGCATAAGAGGTAAAAGGTTTGGCAGAGCTAGGTCAGAAGGACTTAAAATATGAAAGCAAGTCATTTATGCTTGGTGCAGCAGGGAACGCGAAGACGGTGGAGAGAAGTAAAGAGGGGATTAGCAAGAGCTAATCCTAGCTATGAAGGTTTGTATGGTTATGTAGATTATAGTCTGTGCAGTGGTAATGTATTTGTTGCAGCGTGGCACCCAAATGTGTGTATTTCCTGCAAATTATGAATTGAAATCTGTCAAGCTGTTTTTTTGAGTTACAGGTCATCAAAAAGTGCTTTGGTAAAAAGCAGCTGTATTGTGAAGGTTACAGACAGACTCCTGCTATATGCTGAATGTTTGTTCTTTCTTTATTCTGCATAGAAAAAATATTTTTAAATTGCCACCAAACAACAATGAAAAAAATGGTACATGCTTTGGAGTCCAATGATCAGGTTATTAAGCTATACATATTTGAAAATATCCTTTTTCTGCTATTTTTTTCTACATCATCTAACATCTTTCTGAGTCACTTAATCTTAAAAAAATATAAACTTTCAACCAAAGAAATCTTGACACAAAATTTATGCTTCACTTGCAGTCAAACAAGACTAAAATCTAGAAATCAGGCAACATGCATGTACACATACATATAAACACAGTGAATCATATTTTATAAGCTATGTCATTCAGCCACAAGAAAAAAATATGTTCAGAGGGAAGCAGTGTGGAACAGTGCTGGGAGCTTGCAGAGATCCACATATCTGTAGGGAATAGGTAAAAGTGTGATTTCTTTTGAATAAAGGGGCTGTCCTTGCCACTGATAGAGCTAGGATGCACAGAGCCCTGAGTCCCTCTCTACAGGGAGCAGCTGGAATGTTTGACACTGTCATTTAAACTGTTAAGGTCAGAAAAATTCAGAAACTTACTTGGAAACTTACACTGGCCATAACATAGATGTTTGTAGGGGAGATGGTGACACTGGAGACATTTTAGCAGAATATGGCTTAGAGTTATTACACTCTATAAAAATGAATGTGTCTCTTGCTTTTAAAGGTCAAAAAAATCAGAACTTTATTATCTCCATGTTCATCCTTCGTGAATATTGTTTCATGCACTGAAATCCTTCCTTTTACAAAAAGCAGACTGATTTTCTGAATAGGATGGCTATTTATTAGGATGTCTGAACTGTGCCTTCTAATAAAATAAAAAAAAAACCCAAATGACTTCCTGGTAAGATTTTCTTTCAGTATATAACACTATTTTTACCTCAGTTTCAAGAGTAATTCTGTGTAATCCAGTCCTGCTTTTCAAAAATACTCTCCCTGCAGAGATTATGTCAATTAACTACAAAAATACTCTTGATCTTCAAGAGTGTCTCAACTTAGGTACTCAAGTGAGTTGATCATTTATTGTAGAGTATGTCTCAAATGTGCAATGTTTCTGGTGGACTTTAATGTTTACTGAGTATCACAGAATGGGATTCTGTACCAGGGAACTATTCAGTAAAATATTAATTACATAGCTGGATAATCCCAGTGAATATTGGCAGTATTTTAGTGGAAGCCATCACCTAGTTCAAGTAATGAACAGGCCCTTGAGCCTGCAATGAGAAGGTCTGGAGAAATGTAAAATCTTAGTGAAAGATCAGGATGTCAAACTGAGGTATCCTTGACATTATCCTGAGATTTAACTTCTCAAAGATACAGGTTTTCTAATAATACACAAACTAAATAGTGCTAACTGAAATAAAAACAGATTAATATTTTAAAGAAAATTATGCTTAGGCAAATAGCTCTTGCTTTAGTATTTATTTTTAAGTGGGTACCCTATAAATTATGGTATGGCAAAACAGCTTGTATTCCTCTCATTGGGTGTGCAGAAGTATATGTGTGTTAGAAATGTAGCTAAAGCCAATCCAGTAGAGTTCTTATTTGCTTGGACACACCTCAATTTGCTCTTCTTTTGACCAATATTTGTGTGCTTGTCTGTATACGTCTACCTGCATACACACAAATACAATGCTCATTTCATTTAAGTTTGTTCACTGTATCTTGACAGCTGCTTAGACTAATGCAACATAATTTGCTGTATCCTTTAAAATAAGTTCTTACAGATAATATTTCAATAGTTTTGGAGTTTGTCTCTCAATGTGCATGGTTTCAGAGACAAAATAGAGCATAATCTGCAAATGTCCTGTTTTACTGAGGTAAGACAATACGACTGCTGACTTGCAGTAGCAAACTATTGTCCAGTTAATTTAGTTTCCCATCAACTTGATTTTTTTGCCTTCAGATAAAAGGCAGACAGTTATCAAGTAGCTGTGTAATCTTGCTCTTTCAGATGATCCTCAGGTTTTTAACATAACAGAGCTGTACTTCTCATCCATACCTTGTTTATGCAAGCCATCTCCTCATTCTTCTGTCTTTCTACCTTGGCAATACAAATATTTACAATAGTCTTTTAACTATAACATTTTCTAGTGAAATCATTATCTCTTCAGTGTTTAAACAACAGATTCAGTATCTGCATATTTCCTTTTATTCCTCTTATATGCCCAGAGCCCTGGATTAGAAAGGAACTTCCAAAAGCTGCAATCTGAACATTTCTCCTAGAGTTGTAGTATTGTTAAAAGCCTAAACACTGCAAAAACTGTATTTGTATTGTCAATTTCTTAATATCACACATTTTTTGTAGTCAAAACAATGTCTAACGAGCTGAACTCTCACTGGCTTTCAGTATATAGGGTTAACAGCATTACAAAAAAAACATTCCTGACTCTCTAATGTCATATAGTAAATGCTTTTGTAATAGATATCCAGTATATTTACATAATGATGCTTTCAGATGTAATAAATTGGCCATATTAGTGTAACATTTGCAGTTTGGGGAACAGAAGAAGGATAGGGTAGACATAAAGTGACAGGGTTTTTTTCCATTATTACAAATCAAGATGATGCTTTTGCAGCTATCTTTGCTTCATTGGATTCATTTACAAATGAAGGAAAATGCTGTCAATATGAAAAATTCAGTCTAGGAGATGTAACTCCACTGAGCACTTCTTTAAGTGAAAGCCTTGCACACAGTCCAAATACTTTAAAAACTTGTTTTCTATTAAGCACAATGAAAAATAGGCTATTAAAATACCATTTGAAATGTGCAAACAGTGAATTTAGATATACTTATTAATCATTATAGCTTTGTTGTAAGTGGCAATAGAGTTGGAATACTCTAAGAGCAAAATGTTCTCTGGCATTTCTTGGCAAACTAGATTAACAACTAAATTAGGAAAAAGCCACACATTTCAACTGAGCTTTAAAGGACATTGGTCCTATTTCCTGTTCATTACTGTCATTTTCTCTCATTAAAGTGTAATTCTTTAAATCAAAAGATTCTGGAGTGAAGAATTTAGGGATCTAAGTCCATTGAATTTTTCATGAAAGTCAGCTGGGCTGGGATTCTTACATATTTTTGGTATTTTTGAGAATGTTGGTTGAGCTCCCAACTTCAGATGGTACTATGAGAGGACAAGAGATTACAGGCTGTATATACATTTTTGTGCCTTTTTCTCAGGGACCTTTATGCTTGGACCAGCCTCAGTCAGAATGTGATAATGAGATGAATCACTTCATGCCTATTGCCTAATGTAAAAATAAAAGTATAAAATGTTTTGTTTTTAAAAAAATGACATTTTGCTTTCATACTTCCCTCTAACCTTATAAAATAGATTTTTATTAACAAATACAATTTTTTCACATAAGCATATCATATTTTTCTGCAGAGTAAAACTGCATTCCCCTATATTTAGTATATTCTGCAAAATCTTTTGTTTGCTCATTATGCTCAACCTTACTGAGAAGCACTCTTTTCTGTAACTGTAACAGTAAGAATCAGAAAACTAAATGGCACCCACTGTAGCCTGGCATGATCCAAAGTCCTACAGTACTTTCCTGTCCAGCATGAGGAAATGACTTTAATAGCTTGGATAACATTATGACAATCAGATAAATGCTGACTTAAACTCTCCACATTGAAATCTATACTACCATTCCTCTATACAGAGCCACCAACATACAATAATATAATTGTTTATTAATTTACTTGGATTGAGTTAATTATGATTTCAGCTAATTGGTGATTTTTGTCTGAATTCAGAAAATGATAAATTAAAAGCCCTGTTCTCCAGAGTTTTCACTTAGTAAAACAGGCTACCTCCTTCAATCTGATTCCCATTTTTGGTGCATCAGGGAGAGACTATACACTGGGCAGCAATCCAAGTCAACTTCTGCTCTTTTAGTTAGGTGACAAAATTAATCTAGCTCCATCAAGCCACTTAAAAGTAAACTGAGCTGATATTTAATGAAACTGGGGAGAAAAAAACAGAAATGACAGATTTTTACCATGACTTAGAAGAAACTGTGGGATCAACTACATTGCAAAATGACAGGAAGTATAAATACAATGGTTGTACCTATATTATCAGTGAACCTTTCTGTATGTTTTTTGTACTTTTAGCCTGTTTCCTCGACAGCTGCAGGCTTCTTAGCAAAAATAAAAGTTGATGAATAAAGAAGTAATGGGTTCTGTGTTTTAAAATATGAAATATGAAAGCAAAAGGAAGAAAATCTTGTGATATACACCATCATCACTAACAGTGGCCACATTAGAAAAATTTGTTAGGGATCTTTAAATTCTTCTGAATATTACCAGTCTCCTTCTAAGTTACTCTTTATTACTATAGTTCCTATTTTTATGTAACTAGTTGGTGTTTTCTTCATGTTTCTGTGTAACTAGTTACTGTTTAGTTGTAGCTTTCAGAGAAGTAAAATGAAACACTCCTGTGTGGTAAACTTAATAGCAGATACATCAGACTCTCAGGTCCTGCCAACTGGCAAATTTCTGTGGCAGTGGATCCTATGCAAGAATTATTCATTCTACTGCTGTAATACAGAGCATTCATCCCTCTTTAAGTTACATACATCATATGCTTATACCTCTGCCAGGATGTCTGAACTTATTTTTCAACAACAGGAGGAAAAGAAAAGACTGAAAAATATTCCCTTAATTAGTATGACAGGCAAACACACAGTAAGTAAAGTTCAGTATACCATTGCCTTGTGTTTCATTTTATACCATCAATGATTAATTAACTTATAGCTGAGGTAAAAAAACATCTATTGGGTGACACAAAGCAATAGAAAATGTACAATTCTGTAATGATAGCAATATAAGCCATCTGCCTGACTCATCGTCTCTGTCTTTTAAAAGTAATCTTTCTTCATAGGGGGTGGAAAGGGTGATGAAGTGCTGTTCTAAAAATTGTGTGGCTTTTCTCTTCTTTAAGCTTGAACACAGGGATTAAAGAAAAAAATCTCCACAAAGTATTTGCATGTTGTCCCTCCAGTGCTTGTATAGTTATGTGTATATGTATTTATACATACACACACACACACACATATACAAATCTGAGGCATTCAGCCACCTCCTTTGGAGGTGATGTTGGTGTTCTAGGGACTGAGAAGAGTTATCTTGTGCTGCTACTACACACACATTTAGAATACTAGGTTATTGGGGTGACTGTGCTGTCCATTGTCTTCTTGCCAACAATCTGTTCTTCATAACACTCTAAACTGTTAAGCATATTGGCCAGTTTCACAGGAATGGGAAAGAAGTATCATATTTCTTGAAAATGAGCAACTAGGTGGAAGATAAAGATGTAAATTACTGCTGCCAGTGAGGAAAAGGCAGGAGGAACTCAGACATTCAATGCTTTGCTAGGAAGCGACAAGTCTCAATTTCTGTCTTGACTGCAGTGTTTTATAAGGAGAACTAGGTTATATACTCTTTCTACTGGAATACAGTAGGTAAGGCCTCAGGGAAAAGGAATGCATCTGGAAAAAGACTTCATTAGTTCCACTGTCCCAAACACCTGGTCACATTTGACTTTCCTACTTTGAAAAACTTTCTGTAGGTGAACTCCTGTAACCAGTGAAGAACAGATTGTGCTCAAATCATATTTCACTTTGTTTTAAATTATGGTGCTCTATTCCTCAGAGCAAACTCTAAACCCCTTTGTTTTCATTGATCCTGTAGGTCATGGCATAGCATGGTTGCAGTATACATAGGGTCAAGGACAGTATACTAGCGTGGCACATAAAAAAAAATCCTTTTATCATTGGATATAAAACTTATGAAGGCAGTATTTTTAAGTTTAATTCAAAGACTATCTCTATGAACAAATAAGCTATTTTGTAACAAAGGACTGCTGTATGAACCAGCGTAGCCCTTGACAATTTAAAAAACCCTATGTGCAGAATGTAGTAGCCAAAAGCAATAGAAGCAATAGAAACCTCAACAAGTTACAAAGCTGACTCCTCCTGATATGAACTGAAGATAAGAATATCAGCACGACAAAATGTGCTAGACGAGGCACTGGTGGAGATGTCTGAAAACTTTTGAAAAATTCCCACTAGTTTCAGATCCACCACTGATTCTCTTTCTTTAGTTCTCAGTTGGTTATCTATCATTTCCTAACACAACTAGGTTTCCAAAGTAATCAGCTCTACAGCAAGTCTGTCACTTATAGGACATAAAGTCCTAAGACAAACAAAACCCAGGCTGCAAGCGGCTGTAGGCCTTTCTCCTACAATCTTAGTTGCAGAGTCCCTTAAATTCTTTTTTCCTAGTGTTAATTCCCTTCCCTTTTGACTTATCGGATCAATAAACTGGCTTGAGCATTCCATAAAGTGGTTTTAAGGAATATTTATACCTTTTACTGCTCTGAGAACTTAACTATGTAAACTGTCTGCTCTATAATGCAAAGTATTCATTTTTCCTAGAAGTCTAAAGGACACCTTTAGACAGTTTTATTAAAAAAAACAAACAAACAAAAAAACCCCAAAAAACCCCAAACCAAACCAAAAGACTCCAGGGTTCTTTTTTAACAGCCTATCTTTCCTTAAATCTTTTCTTCTGTGATACACATTTTATCTTTTTTTTTTTGTTTGTTTGTTTTATTTTGGTCCTGACATGGTCTAGTGATTTTATTATTTACAGATCAGATCATTTACTAAATCATCTGAACTCTATTTCTCTTGGTAGAGCAAATAATTCTGAGATATTTTGCTGGATCCAATACATAAATTAAAAGCATCTAAAGATCAGTGGAATTAGCAGTGACCTAAGGAGATAAATATATTTTCATATGCCATGTGTATCTCATTATTGTATTGCATATTGAGCAATGCCAGTATCTTATAAAAGAATCATTAAGGGAAGAATTAAATATATTTTTTTTTACTATTTATTAAATAAAAAAGTATTGAGGTAAACATTAAAACTTTTCTTTATTCTAAGGAAAAAATCAATTACCCATTTATTCATTCATTCAAAAAGAATTTTTTAGCACTTCAAGACTGTTTTATGGATTTCCAGAAGGAGTAACATATTGAGGAATAGATATTCTACAAGAAATTACTTGACACATGTCTACTTCTTAGACTAAAGTAAACTGTTCTTGTTGTGTCCATTGTTTATAAAGGCATGAGAGAAGAGACTTAAAGAGACTGAGATTTCTGTTCTAGAAATCCTAGATCTTATCAGTATTTTCAGATTTTTCTAGAGGTGAACAGCAAATCATAAAGCTCCCAGGCAAGCAACGTACTTGCTCTACTACTTTGTGCATTTTTATTGGTGAAAGAACACTAGAACTGGGTCAAAAACAGAAAGCAATTTGTCCAAAAAGTATTTCTTCTCAGTATTAAATTCACTGAATTTGTAATTTGTGTATACTCACAAACTGTTCACCTTTCATGCAAGACAAATATTCTATTTTAAGCATTAATGAAATTGCAATTTAACCTATTTGAAATCATTCTCTGAAAGTGATTAAGCAGGAATTGCCCCCAAGACAATTTCTAGTTAAATCAAAAACTATTAGGTATTAAGGTCAAAGTTGTTAAAAAACAGTTCTCAGTGCTTATCATTGCTGGTTGCCTAGGGTGTGGCAACTTTGATGAGTGGATATTTCAGTGAAACTCCCAGATGTATTTATCTACATGCCTCAAATTCAACATCAGATTTCATTTTTTACCACTTTTACTCTTCTGATTCTCTCCCCCATCCCATTGTGGGGGGAGTGAGCGAGCAGCTGTGTGGTGCTTAGTTGCTGGCCAGGGTTAAAACACACCACCTTATTCAGTCTTATTCAGTCACTTGAAAAGTGAACAGGTGATAATCAGCATCTTGCTGTTTGGCTTTCTGCTCCTCATGATGTCAACCAGTCTGCAGGCTGGGAGGGAAGAAACCTTCCCGTGGCAGTCCTGTGATATGTATGTGCTGTAGTACTTTATGATATATATTTATTTTTCTGTATCAGTTCTCATCTTCAGTTCAATTAATGGGACAAGTCTAATAGCTTTGTTGTATGCACCTTTCAAAGATGCTTCAAGAGTAGGAACCTGTCTCCAAAAAAACCCTCAAGTGAAATTCCAAGATGATTTAAATATAATTCTGAGCTGTAGCTACATGAAAGTAAAGGCTGAAAAATTATCTAAGTAGTTCAAAGTTGATGAGACAAAGAGTTGAGTTGTAACATATAATTTGGTGTTTTTAAATCACCTAAAGCTCAGGAATACTTATGTTAAGGAGTATGGTTAAGGCCTTCCTATATTTAGACTTAATTTAAAGTTACCTTGCAGTCAGAGCTGAACAGCTGCTGATGGATTCTCTCACTGAGAAATGTCACAGAACAACTGACTGTATCGTTTTGCTTCTAAGATTTCCTTTATCTTTCCTGTCTTACAAGTTTATCCAGTTGAGCTATTGTTTGAAAATGATCTATCACTGAAAAAGTATTTCTTTGTGCAGATCTGAAATCATAACAGTTACACTATTTTTTTCCATTCATGATGATTTGGAATATTGATATCAACAAGGTGTATTTTATCTGCGGCTCCACTGTGGCCAAGGTCCAGGTTGTCAGATTTTAGGAAATGATCTAGGGTCTGTAGCTCGTTTCTTTTGTTGACAAAACTGAGCAAGTTAAACTCAGCAGGACTCTAACAACATTAATGTTTTGTTCCAGGAAATAACTTATGAAAGAAGATAAGAATTATCATACCTGGATGAGTCAATCACTCACTACAGCACTAGTCTACAACCAAGAATGTCTATTCTCATATGTTTTACATGGAAGTAGAAAAACATTATGCTTAACCAAATGGCGTGAGGAAGAAAATATGTTCTTAAGGGTAAACAGACCTACTGGAAACCTTCTGTGATTGTTCCACTTATCTGATAAATAGTTTTGAAATTGAATTGATATTTCTGAATGTTACAAAGGTTTACTCAAAACAGTAGGACTCCAACTAAGGATAAAGTATGTGTTAATGATCACATAAGTTGTAGACCAACATTTGTCAACATAGCACCCCATTAACAGAGATATTTCATAATCACTTCCACTTCAGTCTAGAAAAAAAAAAAAAAAAAAAGAGCTAAAGAAGAAATTGTTGAAAAAATGGACTTTGTAGAAACACACATTTCTTGCCTAACCAAAAAAACATATTTTTGGGGTTGTTGTGACCTTTGAATAAGATAGAACTGAGTGGTTCATTTTAGATAGACTTTCTATGATTTTTTATTGACATTTCTGTTTTAAAACTCTGCATATCTGCTACTGTGTAATTTTTCCATAGTTTATGAACTGCAGAAATTAGAGGAGGAATGTTACAAGGTGTAAATTTTTTACTCTTCTCATTCTGTATCTTTTCCAAAGTTGCAGAAGTTTCCACCCAATTGTTACAAAGTCTATAAGGGAAAAGCAAAACCAGGAACCAACCAGCCAAACAAAAACAAATAAGCAAAATACTTGAGACACCCCCCCCACACACACCCTTTAGTCACCAGATGTAAGATAAACCTGGAGATTATGGGTCAACATTTTTTAAAAAAATGAAGTTGTAGGAATATGTCTCAATTATTTTAATAAGAGAGAGTCTTTAGTTGTTACATACTTCTATAAGGCCTATTAAGTACCTTCCTTTAGTTGTCTAATTCTCTGAAAGATCTGGCCTTCCTACATTCCTTACTAGCACACTTTCTGTTGCAGGAAAAATTATTTTTATAGAGCTACCTGTTAGGTTAGTAAGAAAATTTGCTATATTCTTTAGAAAATCTGAGTAGCTGTATATCTAAACCTTGATATGTACACAGAGAAAATTAATCCTACCTTTAATTCACTTGGGAATCATAGAAATATGAACAGAAAGTGATCATGAGAGACTGTGGTCTGCATAGTCTGTTCCAGTACAGGTCCGATTATACTATCAACCTTCGTAACATGTTTTTCTCACTTGTTTTAAAATTTCAGGTGATGGAGATAATATAGGCTTTCTAGGCATTTCATCAAGGTGTATAATTACCTTTACCATTACACTTTTTTCCCTACTGCTTAGACTAAATCTACATTGTTCCATTTCAAATCCATTATTCTCATTCTATTCACAGTGAGCATGGAGAACAGATGATGCCCTTTTGCTTTACAGCTATCTTTTATGTATTTAAAGATTTAACATTTCCCTTCCAGCTTCTCCTCTAAATAGTCTATATTAGTTCTCATATTCCCTATGTTTTCTAAATGTCTGACCAATACCATTGCTTTCCACTGGACTCCTTACAATTTGTCTACATATTTCAAACATTTACTGGCTGACCTCTTACCACAGCCACACGAATGGAGGAAATGCATACAGACATGATTTTCACAGTAGGAATGTGCTTTTATTGCAAGAAAAAACATAATTGTAATTTTTCCAGTAGCATATACTAAGCAGATATGTTTATAACTCCTTAGCTTGTTTTCCCTTTTTTTTCTCATTTCCCTATTCTGGATTTTTCCATGTTCACAATGAGTTGCGCTTTCCCTCCTTAGTAAAAGACAACAAAAGGTGAGTTAAAGCTGCTGGATGGGAGGTGGCTTCTTGTAATACTGCACAGAATAAGCAAGTAAAAATACAGCATTAAGTGGCAGAAGGAAGGATGGGAAGAAAGAATTTCAGAGGTATGAATTGGTTCTCCCTTGCTGGTATGACCATTATGGAGCCTGAGCTGGCTCCCTCCCTGTGGAGCACTTGTTTCATGTTGTACCCTTATTATTGTTACAATAATAATGTTATAATAATATAAATATAATGTTATAATGTTATAATGTTATAATGTTATAATGTTATAATGTTATAATGTTATAATGTTATAATGTTATAATGTTATAATGTTATAATGTTATAATGTTATAATGTTATAATAAAAACTGCTGTCTAACTTACATGTCCATCACGTTCCCGACCATCTGATTATGATGTAGTCTTCCATTCTCAGCTCAGCTCTTTACCTGTTTCTTGGGTTCTCCAGAGAGATACCACTGTTAGCTCCCTTAAAGGAGTTGGTCCTCCACCTAGCCTACTCTGGCAGTGAAATCCATAATGGATAACAGCATATCCAACTCTTTCATGGGTGAAAACAGCTGAAAACACTTTTTCATTCCCTCCTTTCCACTCCTACATTAAGTACATGACAATTTAATTTTGTAGTATTCATTTGTTTTGTTTAGTTGGTTTTAGTACTGGAAAGTGCAGCATAGAGGAAGAGAGAGGAGAGGGGTCTAGAGTGTAATCATGTTTTTGCTGTAGAAACTATATTCTGTGTGCCAGTTTGGGCTACTTAGCTGCAAAAGCTTAGAAATATCCCAAACTGTTCCATTTGCTAACTAGACAAACTGAATAGCTGTGAACAAAGCTGTATTGGGTGACTTATTTAATTTTAAAGCAAGCCATCTAACAGGAATTACATATTTCCCTTCTGGTAGCTGAGATAATCTGATTTCTGAATTAGGATGAGAATCTTATGCATATGAATTAATAAACTTTTGTTTATTTAAAGAGTGATCGACAGAGGGTCAAGAGATAGGTCTGACATTATTTAGATCAACCGTCATTTTCCGACACGAGGTGAAGAGACCTCTCAGATGTCATCCCGAGTTTTGCAATACTAAAGCTGTAAGGACCCCAGAATTGATAGCAAAAAGGTTGAAACAGCATGAAATAGAAACACTTCTTTGGGTCTAGAGAAACACTCAATAATTCTTACGGCTACCTTTCTTACAACTTCTCTGACAGAAGTTAGGAAAGGATGTGCTTGTGCATGCTTGTGCAGAAAATATAGACATACAAACCTCATACACAAACCTTACAGTTTAATATAACCAAGAGGAAAAGAGAGTGGGAGTTTTTACAATGACCAGCAGCTTTGCAGCCTCAATATTTTTTTTCTTTCAAGTTACTCAGAAAGATTCCCAGAGCTGGCTCAAGACCTCTCAGCAACACAGACAAAATTAAATTTTGCAGCTCCGTGGGTGAGAAGCTGTGAAGGGCTGGAGCAGGAACACAGAGCCACCGGGGAGCTGCGGTGAGCTCAGCTGCTTGCTCGTGCTCCTGCTGCCTGGCAGATGGGAGGTTGTGAGCAGCAACTGCTCCCACACCAGCAGCCACCACTGCCGCCTGCCCGCTTTCCAGAACTCTGGCATAGATAAATCATGTACTGGGGTCACAGACATCGTTCATATATCCACTTTGCCTATGCCAACAGCCACTTTTTTTCTGTACATTTTTGTTACATATTTGCTTTCTGCACAGAACTGTAATTCTAACATGTGAATGCTCTTAAAAAGAACCATTTATGGAACACGGTATCCGTTGTCTTCTTTCACATATTTAATACAAATTGCTGCTAAAACTAATAGCTTTCTATTAGTCCTTTCAGTTTGTATCAGCTGAATGAATCTGTCTTTGAAGCAGAATGAAGAATAAATGAACAAAAGTGTTTAGTTCCATATATTTCCTGAAAAAAATCTAGTATGAATAAACACTTTGTCTTTTGTTTCAGCAAGCTGCTAAATTTAAATACAATGTGCCCCTACTAAGACCTATGCAATTTCACAAGCACTGGACAATTTTGTTCCCTGAGGGTGTGTTCTTGAGGAAGTTCTGATTAGAAATTGAGTTCACTTCCACAATATGAAGAATTTCTTATACTTGTATTTTAGATCCTCTTAGTCATGTTTTAAATTTACTTGAATCCTTTGTAGCAGATGAGATGTCCATTACATTTTAGAACACTATTTTCAGGGCATACGGTACCGCTGATATTAAACATTCCCAAAGACTTTTCAAATATGTAGGTATATTTCCACGATACTTAATAGTTGCTACCTCTTTTAGTATTCTTTAGCATTGAATAGATCTTTCTACAGATTCTGATCTATTGCTGTTTGCTTTACTATCTTCTTCTCTGACCATGTTTAACTGAGCTTAGGGCCTAGGTATTTTGAATAAGGCTTTTGTGCAGGAAGAATTTCTTCTTCCTTGAATCTGGTTTTCATTAATAAGGTTTCAAAACTGTCACCAGGAGGTTTCCTTGATCAGAAACCCAACAGTTCCTGCATTCTGGCTCTTAATTGCAGGTATTGTTAGAAAACTATTTCATATTAATAGATTGATTTTGCTAGTTACAGGAAAGAGGAACACCTGTTGTTTTCAAAGACTTTTTAAAAATTCTGATGAACTATTCCTTAACCCATCATTGACAGTTTAATACCGAATTTTTTTATTGCACAGCTACTTCCATTTCTAAGTACATTTATTTATATATATATATAAAATGTACCTTTTAGACCCATTTATTTTTCCTAGAATTTTGACTTGGAATAGAGAAGAGAAAAAAATATTCCCTCAGTCATGCCTATTGAAGACTGATTCACTTATTCAAATCTTTAAAGCCAGACACTACATTCAAAGGATTATGTAGTTATTCAAAAAACCCCATGTTTCTCCCATGCTTTAGTCAGTTATAAAGTGCTACCAGTAGCAGAATTTAAAATTGTTATTGGTTTTCAAAGTAATACCCAGAGAAAATAACATGGGCAGTCACAATAGGAGGTTAGTGTTTTTGAAATGACCCTGTCTCACCCAGCAGTACTGGGCTATTTCCAGTTTACTTCTGAATGTTTTTCTTCACTGGACACTATTTATTTAAGAAAGCCGGGCAATGAATAAGTGCATGTACCTGTGTAATGGAAACAAGAAAGTGAAAGAGTTTATGAGTTAGGTAACATGGAATCAGGAAAAGAATCATTCAAAATGTATGTTTTACAGATATGACAGAAACCTACTGGAAATCACAAAACTGTTATTTGAAGTTTGCATGTGTCTAAATTCAGTGTTTCTTTTGTTCTTTTTGCTTTACAATAGCTTCTCACAACTGCACCCTGCATTTATATTTGTTATGCTAAACAATAATGGTGTTAGTATTCTCCAGCTGGGAGAGGTCTTCATTTACTGTCATTCACTTTAGTCTGCCATTTCTTGTTTTCCGTGACCTCATTATAAGCCATAACTAACCATGACATCTTTATGCTGTGGCTAGAGGAATGGAACAGGTCCCTTTGAAACTAATTTTGATTTTGTTCTTTATTTCCTTTATTCAGCATAGGCAAAGTATCAATGCAGTAATCATTATTTGGAGACATATGGTTAAATTCTAGCTAATAAAACTTTGTGCATAATTTCCCAGGAGGAAAGAGCTGCATTCTTTTTGGCTTTTTAAAGTTTGTCTCCCTTGTCATATGCAGACTAGCTTTTAGGGCATACTGATGGATTTAGATGCAGAACTCCTACATCAAAGTTCTGAAAGCCTGAACTATGAGCAGCATGATTCAAAATTCATTGCTGAAAAGAATATTAATGTATCATTAAACACATATAAAATTTTGTAGATAAGAAAAGTCAGAAAAATAAGAGGATCTATCACTGGAAGTCCAGGAAACTTAAAGCAATCTGAACAAACATCTTGCAATCTAAATGACTGCTGTTAAACTGAAAAAAAATAAGAGTGATTTCATGAGACCAAAGAGGAAGAATTAACTTCCAAACACACTTACTTACATAAGAAATCCCAAAACAACTAAGAAAAGATCAAACGAATAAAAAAAACCCCACAAAGTTGAATATTACTAGCTGGAATATGCAATTTTTTTTTCTTAATGGTCTCCTAATACATAAGTAATTTATTCTGTCTCTCACAGTATAAATAATGGTTTATAATGTATCACTTTCAGCAAAGAAGATTTCAGCAGAGAAATTCCAGTTTTGCAGAACTTACTTTGACTTATATACTTTAGGGTTTGGTTGACAAGACCTTTAGCAACAGCTAATGCATATATTCTTCTACTACTTAACTAAGTTACATAAGAAATTAATATAAGGGATTGACTTATTCTTATAGGTTAGAGGATCTTGACCATATGTACACTTTCTGTTTCAGTTTTTTAAAAGATTACATAGCTCAATGAAGACAATGGACCTCTGCTTTCTCATGTAACTAGCAAAAAAATAATATGGCTGAAGATGATCTAAAGTTCAGTATAGAAACCCCGTTATACTGCTGAAGAGGAAATCAATGTATTTATGTACACATATATAAATCAACATATTAATGGAACTTTACCTTCCAAATAACTCTCAGACTTTATATTAATTGATTATTCCCATAGGTATAAGCAAATATTACAATTAAAGCTTATATTCTATTTTTTAAGCATAGTTTTGCCCATGATGTGGAATAAGGGAAAATTAAAGGTAGAAAAGTTGTTATAGACTGATGATTTTAACAAAGCAATTGTGAAATTCAAAGAACCCCAGAGCTGTGAGAAAACGGATCTCCTGAGACTTACAGAGAGTAAGTTTTGATTGATTTTAAAGGGAATGATTGCTACATCTTTCTGCATATCTTGGTGTCAAGGAGCTAAGTGGATGAGGCAGGTGGAGAAAGCTTCCAGCATGTTGGTCTCCCTGTTCCTTGCAGCTCCCTGGGATCAGAAGCTTGACAGTCCTGTATCATGCCGTTTGTCTTCCTGATTCTGAAACTAGGAAAATTGTATATAGAAATCAGGTAAGATAACTATCATAACACTAACTCCTTTATCAAGATGCGGTCACAACATCTACAGTGTCTATGACTAAACCGGTAGTTCTTAAAATATATTGCTGTTTTCCTTTCTCCATCTTACTTCCTTGCTTTCTACTTTAAAAAAATGCAATTATAAATTTGTGTCCTGTGAAACATAAGTATAAAATTCACTAGCCAGGACAATTCCACTTATGTAATTCAGTCATGAGTCTGTGAACAGAAAGACAAGCTAAAAGCAAGAGCCTTAAACAGATGGAGCTTTATAAAAATTAGTGAGCAATTGGCATGCCTGTAGTTTGCCAGAAGCTAGCTGCATGTAAGAAAACATCAGAAACAGAAGCTGTAATATCTTTAATTTCATTCTTCTTTTTTATTCTCCTTTGTACAAAAATTGTTTAATTTTTCTTAAAGGGAACAAGATTAAACTCCATCCTTAAAAAGAGCAGAAGATGTCTATTTGATTTTCTCCAAAAAAGACAGTTAAAATTTTCTTTCTACTGTCTAAGACTGGAAATATACTTCTTCCTTTAAAAGTGTCTGGGAGTTAAAAAGGAAAAGAGATACAAGAAAACACACATTGAAAGCCTTAATCAAGTTTCAAGTGATATAAAAGCTTTCTTATCTTTCTCTGTAAGCTTAATAAAATGTTTCTTTTATGGCAGGATGTTATAGTAGAAGTAAACCACTGCTAACCTAACAGAAAACCTTAGGTCACACTTATAGTTTTGCTGTAAGCAACAGTAAAATTGCAACAATTTTAAAATAGTGGCTAAGAATTTTGCTATATTTCCTACTTGTCTGAAGATTAAATATTCTCACACAAGAATACTCAGACAGTTTATCTCGGTAAGCAAGCAAAATCTGGAAGATTTTCTTCAGACGAATTCTTCACTGTCATGAATCCACTGCTATCCTTCTTCTGAGAAACAAATAGAGGCCATCGCCCTCTGCAGCTTTCCAAGCTTCCCAAGGTGCAGAGTTCTGAGTGGTCAGCAGGCCTTACACTTCAACCTTGTGCCCCAGTAGCCCTCTGACTGTGTAAGCCCAGCATTTACCAAACATGAACTACCAAGCAGTGCTCCCCCTACCTTCCCATTGCTGTAGGGCTCTTTATCATTAATACATAAAACAATAAAAATCGCGTCCAGCTGAGCAAAATACTTTGTAACCATTGTAGTGCTGTAGGCTCAGCTGGGCCTGTTCGCCACCTAACTATATGAGTAAACAAGCATACAAGTTTCTCCAGATTACAGCATGAACGCTCATATAGACTATCTTTGCCAATGAAAAGAATGACAATCTTTCTGTAACTGGCTTGCAACTCCTGTGCCATGCTAATGACAAAGTTCATCATTCACAGGATCTATTTAATGGCAGTGGTGGAAATCATGCAGATGATTGCTTTCCTTTAAAAGAAAAAAAAAACCCAAAAAAAACCAGTCCCAGCAGAGTTGTGATATGTGTATGTTGACAAATTGCGGAAATATAGAATGCACTCTGACCAAAAAAACACCAACATCAGTGTTAACAACACTTTTTGCAAGTCCTTTCCCATTTAATTCTCAAAAACAGTAAACACACAAAAAACTGAGGATAGAAACAGGTGTGACTCATCAAAGAGCATGAATTGTAGGTCATCAGTGGCATCTGTGCCTTCTTCAGGGGGCCATTTGCTGGGGAACAGAGGGTGCAGGATATAATGTTCAGGATTTAATTAACTTATTTTAATAACTTTAAACTCTGTTCAGCAATAGTAGTCTAAATTGTTTATACAAAACCAACCTGTGATCAGCATTTTTCTTATCAAGTTATTTGTAGGTATAAAGCTATTAGATGAAGGAACCACTTCAGTTCTTGTGGTTTATTCAGTTACCTTTATGCTCTTCATTATGATATGAGTTAGAAATAGTGAGAGCAGTGTGTTACAATTCTGATGACAGTTAACAATGGTAAAACAGTTAAGTTGCCTTCATCTGACTTGAAATACAGACTGTCCTTGATGTTCATGTCTAGTGGTTTTCTACCACTGGAACAGCTGATGATATGTGGTAGCTGGCATTGATTTGTTTTCCCTTGCAGTGGCTGACTGAAGAGTTTTACACTCTTAAAGTGCTACACTGAGATGAAGAGAAACATTATCAATCATTAAAATTGCCTTGCATTTTAAGATACTTATAGAGTGGAAAAACACTGGCATTGAGAAAATAATTTATACTCAATCAACTAGTAAAAAAACCATCTTTTTTTTCCTCCTTGGGATATGTGCATGAAAAGACTATAAATTCTTTGAATGTGTATATGAATATCTTGGACAAATATTTTTTCAAGTCTGTCTTGCACATAAGTCACACTATTCTGCAAGTGTTCAGTGCAAACTGTGCTAAATGAAAATTATGCTAGTACCTCTGTAAATGATCACAAGCCACAGGTGTTTTTTCTGCTCTCTAGCTGGAGGAATGTGTTGCTTTTAAGGAGATATGAAACTTGGAGATGCCTTTCAATAGTACCCAGTATAATCTTCTCCATAATTTTATCCAGGGACTGAGGCTAGACTAATTGGTCTGTAGTTCCCTGGGTCTTCTCTCATGCCCTTTTTATAGATTGGAATAACACTGGCTAGCTTACAGTCAGCAGGGACCTCCCCAGACTCCCAAGACCATTGGTAGACAAATGAGAGAAGTCCTGCCATAACACCCGCTAGCTTCTTCAGAACTCTGGGATGAACTCCATCAGGCCCCATGGGCTTGTGAGCATTCAGCTGATACAACTGGTGCCTTACAATTTCAGTGTCCAAAAATGGAAAGTGTGTTCCCACACTTGTGGTCCTCTGACTCAGGGAACCAGTCAGCCCAAGGTCTATGAGTTTTATTAAAGACTGAGGCAAAAAAAAACATTTAATGTCCCCACTTTTCTTCATCCTTATTGGTCATATGACCATCTTCAACAATTATCGGTCCAATATTTTCTTTAGACCTCCTCTTGCTATTAATATACTTTAAAAACCCCTTCTTGTTATCTGACACAGCACTGGCCAGTTTCAACACTAATTGAGCTTTGGCCTTTTCTGTCTTCTCCCTGCATGAATGAACCACAGCTCTGTACTCTTCCTGTGACGCCTGACCTCGCTTCCAGAGATCATACAATTTTTTTTTCCTCTGAGCTTCACTAGGAGTTCCCTGTTCAGCCAAGCTGGTCTTCTGCCCTGCTTGCTTGACAGTGGAATTGCCTGCTCTGTGCTTCTGAAAGGTGGTTCTTAAAGACTGACCAGTACTCATGGACTCCTAAGCTCTCAAAAGCAGATTCCCAGGGTATTCTGCTGAATAGCTTCCTGAACAGCTTAAAGTTTCTTCTCCTGAAGTCCAGGGTAGCAACTCTGCTCTCCTTTTTTCTCATTGCACTGAAAAATTTAAACTCAACCATTTCATGATGACTGGGGCCAAGACAGCCACTTACCATCACATCCCCCATGAGTCCTTCCCTATTCACAAAAAGCAAGTCTAGGAGGACATTTTTCTTAGTTGGCTCACTGAGTACCTGTGACAAGAAGTTCTCTCCTACAAACTTCAGGAATTTCCAAGACCTGCTCCTCCCAGTAGTGTTATATTCCCAGCTGATGTTTGGGAAGTTGAAATATCCCATAAGCACAAGAGCTACCAATCCAGAAATTTCTCCTAATTGCCTACAGAATAACTCATCAGTGCTTATATCCTGGCTGGACAGTTGGTAATAAACACCCACTACAATGTCTCCTTTGTTTTTCATCCCCCTAGTCCTTAACCTTACCCTTACCCTTACTATTGTCACTAACTGTAAGGGCCATACAATCAAACCTCTCCCTTACATATACTGCGACATCTCACCTGTCCTGCCTATCCCTCCTGAACATCCTGTAGCCCTTCATCCCAGCACTCCAGCTGTGGGACTCATTCCACCAAGTCTTGCCAATGCCAATGATATTGTAGCTCTGGGAGCTGACCAACACTTCCAGTTCATCCTGTTTTTTTCTCATACTGCATGCACTGGTGTACAAGCATTTCAGATATGCTTCTGAGACCTCCATGCTCCTGAGAGCAGTGTAAGTGTTCCTATTAGGATTGCCACCGTCAAGCAATGCCAGGCCAACTCTTTTATTACCTACTGCAATCCTGTTGCTATTCCCTTTCCCCATCAATTCTAGTTTAAAGCTCTCTCTATCAGCCCCTCCAGCTTACGCCCCAAAGACCCATTTTCCCCATTGGGACAGGTGGATCCTGCTAGGCCCCAATATAACTTGTCTGTTGAAGGCTCTTCCATGGTCTAAAACCCCAAAGTTTTGGCAGAGGCACCAGTTCTGGAGCCAAATATTGATATCTAGGGCTTGCTTATTTCTTCGAAAGTCTTCCCCCATTACTGGGGGTTTATATGACACTTACAATGTCATTACATGTGTATTATATTATTTTTATATATATATTATATGTTATATATATTATAAGACATTTATAATGTAATTATACGTGTATTATATTATTATATATACATTATGTTATATACACATTATATTATAAGACATTTATATGCCTTTCTTCCTTACTAGAGTCTTTTTACAAGAGAACTCTTTGGCTCCAACATGTAGAGATGCTGAAAAGATGGGAAGCTTCTGCTACTTTGTTCACAAAAGCTGCAATGAGTGTAATTGGCAAATCTTGCAGGAAATACCAGCTTTTCACTGTAGCTGACCAGCTATTGGCCATCTTCCCTTGTCTTTTTTTCCCTTCTTCCCCTTTCCCTTCCCTCTTTTTTTTCCTCCCCATTGTGAATCCTATAGTATGTATTGTAAATATAAAATATGCAGCTCTATGGTCATTTCACTGAAGTTATTAAAAAGTATCCACTGATAAAACAGGAAAAATCTGCCCTAAAGTTTTCCTGTTTGTCATGTTTTCTTCATAGGTGAAATGAAGGATGTGTTTTCTAAGGAAATTTGAAAAATAAACTTGTTACTTTAATGAATCCTTTCCATATTAAGAAGAACATATTAGTTCTAATTTATCTGAAACAAAATTTCTCCAAGAGTTCTTTGAGCTCCATAGTGGAGCAAGTATTTCCCTGCAACACTGGAAGAGACTCTGGTGGGACAGGTGTTTCTTTGCAGCCCCTGGTAAGGCCCCAAGATGGAACAGGGAAAGTGTGAGGAGGGAAGAGAGGAGGTGTTATGGACTGACCTCAGCCCCCTACTCCCCATCACCCCATGATTCTCTGGGGGGAGGAGGTACAGGAGTTGGGAATGAAAGAATGAAGTTGCTCCTGCTTTAAAAAAAAAAAAAAAAAGAGTGGAGGGGATGATACTTTTTTTATTTTGTCTTGTTTCTCACTATACAACTCTATTTTAATTGGCAATAAATTAAAGTAAATTTCCCCAAGTCAAGCTGAGTCTGTTTTGCCCATGACGGTAATTGGTAAGTGATCTCCCTGTCATATCTCAACCCATGAGTGTTTTAATCTTATTTCCTCCCCTGTCCTGTCGAGGAGGAAGAATGAGATAGTGGCTGGGTGTGGTCTTGCAGATGGCCAAGCTCAGTGCACGATATTCCTGCACAGTAGGAGCAAGTAGTCTTCTAGAGTCCCTAGGTCATCAAGGCATAACAGTAAAACAAACAAACAAACAAATCACACCACTCACAGCAAAAGACACCACAACAGAGGAATTTTATCAGTTCTTTTTGAACAGATTCTTGTACATTGCAGAAGAAAGGAATGAAATTTCAACCTTACATTTTCCTTTATTTGAGACTCATTAAAGAAGCTACCTTCAGTTTGAGTTTGAAAGTGTTCTGGAGCTATACAAGCTCAACTGTAATGGGTTGCTAGAGCCAAACAGTATTCTCCCAGGAATCCCAGAACTCAAAAGTGAAAGAAGTTAATTAGTAGTACTCATTAACTTAAAATTGCCTTGGTACCTTTTGCAAATGAATCTGTGAATCCTGCCGACTATGCCAATTTGTTGCAAATGAGTGTCTTTACACAATTTGATTTAGTAGCTGTTCAGAATTTATTTGTGCCTTTATGGCAAATCACAGGACTAGATTATGATACTTTAACAGCACTCAATCATCAGTGAATTAACAAAGTGATTCGACAAAATTTGTTTTAATCAAAACAATGACTTAGTTAAAGATTAAAAAATGGTTCACTCTTACTGCATGGAAGAAGTATACAAAAGCAAATTAAGTTGCACTCAAGTTAGAATGATTCACAGAGGGACCATGGTTGCAGAGGACAAGGAGAACCCTCCCATTGAGTCACAAGGTTCAGAGTAGACCCCCTTGCTTTCTAAACTTCTCAGAGAACAGTTAAGGTGTGGCTAGGTACAATCTTAGTCTCAGATTTGGTCAACTGTTTATGTTTGAGGATAATATGTGTCCAGCAGCAGTCTAAGACTCACTTTGTAATTAAATCACACATTTACAGGTTAGTTAAGTTGATTCACACGTTCATACAGACAGACATGATTATATTTATACATATATATATAAAGGTATACCTGTTAACAATTCCCCTTGAGTTCAATAAAATATTCATGTCAAATGTCTTGGCATTTCTCAGTGGGTGAGGGTTGAGCCTCAATGAGTGAAGGGTTTCAGCCCAGGGTCTATCATCAGTCTTTGTCGATAATGTCCTGGTTTCAGTTGGGATAGAGTTAATTTTCTTCATAGTAGCTAGCATAGTGCTGTGTTTTGGGTTTAGTACCAGAAGAATGTTGATAACACACTGATATTTTCAGTTGTTGCCAGGTAGTGCTTAGACTACTCAAGGACTTTTTGAGCTTCTCCTGCTCGGCCAGGTGCATAACAAGCTGGGAGTACAGCACAGCTAGGACAGCTAACCCAAACTGGCCAAAGAGGTATTCCATACCATAGAACGTCATGCTCGGGGGGGGTTAGTCAGTCGGTCGGTCGCGGGCAGAGCGGTCGCAGCTCAGGCAGAGTGATCACGGCTCGGGGGGAGTGATCGCGGCTCGGGATGGACTGGGCATCGGTCAGTGGGTGGTGAGCAATTGCATTGTGCATCACTTGGTTTATATACTCTGTATATTCTCTTACCATTATTATTATTATTATTATTATTATTATTATCTCTTATTAAACTGTCTCTATCTCAACCCATGGGTCTTACTTTTTTTTCTTTTCTCCGATTCTCTCCCCCGATGGGGGGAGTGAGAGAGTGGCTGCGTGATGCTTAGTTGCCAGCCAGGTTAAACCACGACAGATGTACCTCTGATTTTCACAAACTTAAGGGTTTGACAGCTCTGAGAGGCATCCCGCTCAGAGAAAGATGCTGGTCATAACGTGCTGTGGTCCAGGAGAGCTCAAAGGTCCTAATTTAGAACCACTGTTTTATAGGGTCATGAGGTGATTGGCTTTAGTCATTAGTAAACTTTCATCATGACCACAACCAGGCTGATAATTACTGGAATTCCAGTAACAATGGTACCACTTCGCTTGGGTTGCAACCCAGGTGAGGCATGTTCCAAGGCTGTCAGGAGATAACTGAATGTTCCTGTTCCGCTCCCTGCCTTGACCAGTCAACCGGTGTTTCCGGTACAGGCTGAGGTTTGGTGGGAATTCTTGAGGTAGTAAAGCCCTATAAGAGAAAAAAAGGCGTGGGTTTGGGGGGTGGAATGAACACACCACCACCGTACCTGAGGATAGTGTGTTAAGAAATGTGATGTTGATTTTTTGAAGAGTTCCAAAAGAGATATGAAAAAGTACAGGTCTGTAAACCTGATATCTGTAGCCACAAAAGTAATAGGAACTGTAATAAAAAGTAGAATGGATGGCCACCTGAATTCATGTATTACAGAAATGTTGCTGTTCTTATAAAGAGAAAATCTTGCCTTAGAAAGATTTGGGCCTTCCAAAATGTGAATAAGCTTCATCTCTGTTTCAAAAAAGGTTTTTTAAATTCCGCTAACAAAGGTTTAAAAAAAAAAAAGTGGCAGAGGAGACATTCTTGTGAATGAGTAATGGTTTAAAATAATGGAAGCAGAAGGGTAGAAGAAATTATTTTTTTCGCAAAGAAGAAAATTTACTAGTGACTTGTGTTGGAGTTTGTACCCCATAAGTCATCTGGAAATGGGTGTGAATAATGAGATGACACGTTTTCCTGATTATATTGAGTTATTCAGAGAGAATTTTAAAGAACTGTTGAAGACCTTTTTGAAATTATTGACAGGGTAATAAAATAGCAGATGAAATCCTGTGTAGATTAATATAAAACGAAGGAAATGGGGGAGAAAACATAGGAAACTTCCTATATAAAAGGATAGGTTCTTACTTGACATTTCCAAGCAGAATGTTGGATCTTTGAGAAATACTTCAATAACAATGCTATCTCAATGTGCAGTAACAGAAAAAAAGATTAAATATTAAAAATTAGTATAAAAGGAGTAGACAACAGAATTATGCTTGTGTATAAATTAATATGTCACTCATATATAGGCTAATGTGTGCTGTTCTTGTGCCCTCAAAACAGAGATAGACAAAATGAAACATTCTGAGAAGGGCGGTAAGAATAATGAGAAGTTTGAAATTACTTATATGAGAAAAATGGTTCAGTAACCCAGCCCTCTTGAGCCTGGAAAGACTGAAGAAGACACAACAGAGCCTCCTATGAGACGCACAGGTAGGGTATATAAACATCACCTTTACCATCCATTTTCTATACAAGGATTAGGAGGCATGAAACAATCCTGGTAGAAATTTGGTTCAAAACAGAAGTGAATGGTAGTTCACTGATGGGGTAAATATTCCGTTGAACTCCTTAACAAAGGAATTATCATGGATGATGTTAAGTTTTTATATGGGCCCAAACACGGCAATTTCCTGAAAGAAAATCAGTCATGGATGGTTACAGAAAGCATACCTGACTCAGGAGGTTCCTGAACTGAGAGGAGGTGAATGTTGAAAGAATGTTAAAGTATCATGTATGTTTCTCCTGTCTTAAACTCTTCAGGCATCTGCCTTTGGCCACTGTTGGAGACAGGTGGTTGGACTAGACAGACCTTTAGTGTAACTGCACCTAGATGATCTTACATGCTGTCAGAAAAGCAAAAATGAACCAAAAAACCACGTCTTCTAGGTTCACAAACATATCAGGTCTCTTTTTTGAAACAAAAATCTTAGAGGCTTCCCATAGGCTTGCTAGCACAGGAAGAGACATAAAGAAGAATAAACAGAATATTATGGGATATATTTCTGCCTCTTTTAGAGTCATATCTAATTCTAAGTGAAGCCACAAAGGATCCCTCCACTCATTTCAGTGGATATCCATCTTTTTCAGTGGAAAGGTAAGTCCAGACAAAAATCTGTGTACAGAATGTGATGCTATAGAGATGCATTTACTTGCAAAAGATGATAACAGAAACCTGTACTCATAGTATTCTCCAAGTACAATAAATGTTTTAATGATTTACACTGAGTATAGAAGGAGCTGCAAATAAAAACATCCTTTTGTGATCTTCTTCCCTGGTAATGTATGGCAGGCATTGCAGGCAACTCTCTGCATGCTACTTACTGTAATCATCTTGTACTTGATGTTCAACTTACTACTAGATTAAACCATTAGAAGCTCTCAGTGCTTGTGATGTAGCTGTATGTGTGTACATATGCACAGCACTTAGGAGTTATGCATTCCTAACAAAAGCATTTGCATTTCTTGTAAGGGCAGATGACCGGTCTTATCCTATAAATGCACTTAGTATTAGCTGACATAAAAGCACTGAGAAGGTTAGCAAAGCCAAAGTACATCATACACAAATGAAAAACAAGAAACAAAAGCACTTATTTCAAATCAGCATTTCAGTATGCATCTCTCCAGTTTTATATAGCTATTGAGAAGACAGATTATGTAGTTTTAGCAAAATAATATGCCAAATGCTGAAAAAAAATTTGGTTATTGGTTTTAAAATACCATTAGAAATAAAATGCTTGAATATTACGTTTACAAAGTAGGAGAGAGACAGGTGGATGACAAATACAGAAACCCCTCTCATAGCTCAATATATCTTGTCATATAAAGTCACAGGAGAAGGAAAAATATTTTTAAGCAGTTATAATGGATGTTGCTTTGATGTAAGATTTCTCTGCATACAGAAGTAAAATACTCTTTGGGGTATTTGCTAAGGTACTTGGTCAATTCTTACAGCATGGGTTTAGAGAAAAGCTGAAGGATTAGCAGTGCTTTTCCAAAGAAATACAAATTCATTTTCCTGAAGCCATTTGTGCTTTTTTCTGCTATAGTCTTAAGCCCTGAATTTGAGCTTCTTAAGATTTTTTTTAGCTTAATACTTATTCTACTATATAGGACTCTCAGTTCCCTTATGTTATCCAATATCAAAACTAATCACAGAAAAAAAGAATCTGCAGGAGGAGAGAAGTTGCTATTTATATGGCAGGCTCATTATGTACTTAAGTAGTTTCCACTGAAGTAAAAAAAACCACAGGAGCTGATGCTTCTGAGAGAAACACTAGCTGCCTCCTCAATTTCTTTTGTGCATTGACTGTACTGACAGTATTGCTCAAGTAGTCTACAAGATGGAAACAGACTCCCACACAGGGGCTGTCATTTTTTTTCCTATGCCTTTAGTAAGTTAAACTAATATACTTAATATCACCACCAATATCTACCTCTGTCAACATGACATGCACCAAAATGCACCAAATTTACCCAAAATCCCCAAATCCCATCTGGATTTTAAATAAGTATTCCAGTTTGTACAAAGTTTTCCAACAGAATAAAAGAAACACAAACAAACAAAAATACCAAAATAGAGTTAATACTCTGCTGGAAAATGTTTTCTTTTGTGTCTGTTTTATATTTAAAAAAATTAATAAGTATTGTGGAATATCTAAATATTTTTAGTTTAATAAAATCATTTTACATGCATTGACTATACTCAAATTTCTAATAGAACATCCTCTCTCTTAGGAAGCACTATTCACCTCAGCCTTTACAATTTCACAGATGTGAATCAACATATCTCCCAGGTTTCCTTCTACAAAAATATTAATCTTTGGTGATAAAAATAACATATTGTAGAAGCTAATAGTGTTTATGCTTTTAATTATCAAGTGTATCAGTAAAATTATTTTATTTGATTAGTGGTGTTTAGGTCATCTGCTGTGACATTACCTAACTAAATATATAAGGTGATTTAAAACTTCAAAGTGGAATGTAGGATTTAATTGTAGAGGGAAGCTTGTAAATAAAAATGATCTCACTTCCAAAGTACTTAGTGATTACAATCCAATTAATTTCCATAGAAATCAGCTGTGCCAAGGACTTCTGAAAATTTGGCTTCTTTGTTTTTTGGGTTTCTTTAAGCCACTATTGTTAGGTATTCAAATATTTAAACATTAAATAAAAGCATCAAAAAAAAATCCACAATATTTTTCCAGTCTTTCATAAACAAGTCACCTTCTTCTCGCCTGTTCTTGTCTAGTGACAAAATATCTATGTGTGTGTGTATGAATACAATGAACAAGAAGCAGAGGAACAAATTAGTCTGTAAATCTCATTAATTCAGTGATTAGCACAAAGGGAAATTATCCACATGTTGAAGCACAACATTATTCTCTTACAGAAGGACAGAAAGGGTGAGCTGATGTTTGGTATGCAGTATGTTAAGTCCATTTCAGTAAGCGAAGTGTGTAACATTACTCAAAATTTCTTATGTGGAAAAGATCTACAGTATTCTGACATTACTAATCTTTTATCTTGTTCAGCTCACAGACACTGACACATCAACAATCCCTTCTTCTATCTTTTTGTTATATTCAAAATAATAGAAAAAAATTATTATTGCAGCAATAAGCTCAAGCTCCTTCTTGCAGAATACAATTTGAAATGGGCAAATAGTTACCGTGTTAGATAAATGTCAGTAAATCCACTAATTGCACACCTCCTTCAGATTGTTTCCAGAGCATTTAGCAGAAAAGAGTAACCATGTTACAGGTGTGAATCCTTGAAAATATACCTTAAATGAAAACAGTGACGTGCAGTTTTGATTGCCAATATTTTGATAGAGTTCTTTTATTACTCAGTTTTTTATTTGCTGGTATCTGTCTTATTTTGTGTTTATTTCAACTATTGCAATTTCAATCCAAATTGAGCCAGTCTTTTGAGAATTACATAAACCTCTGCAAAATATTTCCTGCAGTGATACAGAGCTAATTGTCTGGTGTTCTAGGAAGAGTATTTGGTTGGTCTATGCACAAGATGTGGACAGGACTGCTCTCAAATCTATTATTTTCTTAATTGAGAGCCCAAGTGAGAATGGATCAAGAAACAGGAAGACTTAGGAACAAAGACTATCAATAGTGATTTCCAAGGTTTTCCTAGTTGCTATAATGGCAGAAGTGGGCCGCAACTTCAGCTGAAATACTCGAGGGAACCTGGAGCTGTTTTCCTGGCAGGGGCAGTGAGGCAGAGCATCCTGGCATCCACATCTTCAGAAGGCAACACTTCAGGTATCCCAGAAGCAGATGTCTCTGCTGGGAATGGCTGCCACAGCTGTGAGAGCCAAAACTCCCAGATGGCCGTGTGAAGACCAGGGAAATCATGATGCACCCTGGCAGTGGTATTTTGAGTGGTGATCGCAATACCCTTCTCTGAGTAGCTGCGACTTGCAGCCCTGGGGTCATCTGCTGCAAGTGCCATGGAAAGATGCACGTAAGCCAGGGTAGCAGCTGCACTAACACAGGCAGCAGGATCCAAAGTAAGGATCTGACAGGGACAAAGGTTTTGACATATTCCATGTTCAGGGAATGGTGTACAGAGTGAGAGGAAAGGATTAGTGATGCTCTTTGGTTTAGCAGCCTTCAGTGGCAGTAGCAAGAGCTTCACTGTGTGAATCTGATGCAATGACAAAGCTTGCTCATTGTTGCACGGTTATTAGAAGAGAACTGCCTACTTAGCAATGATTAAGGGTGCTGGGGGAGGGAGGGGGGTTGTTAATACATAGCAGATCCAATGTGAATCAGCTGTGGCCACTACCAAATATTATCCCACTGAGAAAAGTGTACTTTTTAAGCATTTCTAGATATTTCAAATTGTATATAGAAAAGTACTTACAGTATACTTCCATAAGAAAACTGAATTCAACAGAAGTGCATTAGACTGCAGGGACAAAGTGATTACAGCAATTAACAAATAGGGAGCTGATACCTAAAGAGTGAATCAGGTGATTCTCACTTGAAACCTTTTTGTCCTACCCTATTCCTGATCACCTTTCTCCTACTAAATATCTCTGTGATTTGGCTCACAAAGTACAGCATTAAATCTTCATTCATGTGTCTTCAGAGAACTGTTTTTATTTTGATATAGAAGACCTTAATTCCCACAGACAGTAATTCTTTAACAAGAATTGGGCAATGGATTATGCCAGAATGGGCTATGACATAGATAGCAAAGTTGTCCCCATGGATTTTCTATTTCATTGAATCCTTTTTTGCTGCAGAATAAAGGATTGACAAAGTGAAATAATCTCTTAGCTCCTGAATGGAAGTAACAGGTGGGGAAGTGACACTGGAAATCCTCTTAGGAGAGGAAGAATTTGAGTTTTCACAGAGAAACATATGTATATAGAAGTTAAGCTTCCCAATAAACTAGTTGGAAATCCAAACGGTTGGACTTGATGATCTTAAAGGTCTTTTTTGCAACCTAGACAATTCTATGATTCTATAGAACTTTGTAACTTTGATCTTAGAAATTGAAGTGGAGAGATAATAGGTCTCAGCAGTGAAGTCAAAACATGATAAACAAATCAAAACATGATAAATAAAATAATCAAGAAAAGTACTTCAGAAGACTGATAAACTGCAACCAGTTTATCAACTGTCACTTGGATAAATGAAAATTTGTTTCCTTTTATTATTATTTAATGAGATCCTACAACTTGGTGCCTCCAACCATTTCTTTTATCTCTTCCTAGATATTTATGTCTCCTCAGAGGCTGGGCACACAAAGATTTCAGTTTACATTTGGCATAACTGAGAGGTGAGAGCTTCAGACAAGGAAATTACAGGTACAGCAGGAATAAACTACTCAGGTCAATGGCGTACAGCAAACTTCTAAATATGGTGGATTTAAAAAAAACCACAACTTTTTAAGATACAACAATTTTAGCAACTGTATTACTGTATTTGAACAGTTGAGTACAAAACCAGCATCAGTCTCCAATGCAGGAATATGGACTCTCTTTGGAAAAGCATGCAAAAAAAGGTGTCTGATAGATTTTATATGTCTGCCAACTGCTCATCTGAATCTTAAAGAACGTAATATCTTCCTCTGATTCAGCTTTCTTGTTTATCAGGAATATACTAGGTGGATTCTTTGATGTTTATCAATTTAAATACTTGCTGTTCAATAACAATTATGTGCTTTTCTGAATAAACATCTGTTTTACCCATCACAGAATCCCAGAATTGCTGAGGCTGCAAAGCACCTCTGGTGGTCATCAAGTCCAGCTACCCCCTGCTCAAAGCAGTGCCAGCTAGAGCAAGTTCCCAAGAACTGTGTCCAGTCCAGTTTTGAATATCTCCAAGGACAGAGACACTACAGACTCTCTGGGAAACCTGTTTAATGTTTGATCACCCTCACAGTAAAAAAAGATTTTTCTTATGACTAAATGTAATTTCCTGTCTTTCAGTTTGTGCATATTGTGCACCTCTTCTCTGTCACTGGACACCACTGAGAACAGTCTGTCTCCATTTTCCTTGCTGCTCCCACTGGATGTTTATACACATTGCCAATATCCTCCTGAGCCTTCTCTTCTGCTGGCTGAACAGTCCCAGCTCTCTCAGCCTCTCCTCATATGACAGATGGTCCATTCGCTTAAACATCTTTGCGGCCCTCTGCTGGACTTGCTCCAGTAAGTCCATGTCTCTCTTGTACTGGGGAGCCCAGACCCAGTACTCCAGATGTGTCTCATCAATGCTGAGCAGAGGGGAAGGATCACCTCCCTTGATGCGCTGACCACAAATCTTCCTAATGCAGCCCAGGATGCTGTTGGCTTTTTTTGGCACAAGGGTGCATTACTGGCTTATGGTCAGTTTGTTGTCTATTAGGACCCCCAGGTCTCTCTTTGCCAAGGTGATTGCCATCTGGTCATCACCCAGTCCTTACCAGTGCCTGGGTTATTCCTCCCCAGGTGCAGGACATGGCATTCCCCTTTGCCGAACAGGGTGAGATGCCTTTCAGCCCATTTCTCCAGCCTGTCAAGATCCCTCTGAAGAGCATTGAACCCGTCTGCTCTATCATCCTCTCCTCCCAGATTTGTATTATTTGCACTCCTGCTGCGGGTGTGCTCTGTCCCATTGTCCAATCATTAATGAAAATGTTAAACAGTATGGGCCTCAGTGTTGCCCTCTGGGGTACTGCACTAGAGACTAGCCTCCAGCTGGACTTTTTGCCACTGATCACAGTCCTCTGAGCACAGCAGTTCAGCTAGTTTAAATCCACCTCCTTTTCCACTTATCTAGATGTTGTTTCATTACTTTGTCTATCAGGAAGTTATGGGAGACAGTGTCAAAAGCCTTACTAAAGTCAAGATTAACCACATCCACTGCTCTCCCCTCATCCACCACGTCAGTCATCTCCTTGTAGAAACCTGTAGAGAGGTTGGTCAGCTCTTGAGATTGTTAATAAACCAGTATATACATTATTTAGATATGCTCATGGAAAGACTAACTACATTGACAGAATCTTTGCACACTACCTAACAAAAATCCTTTGTAGAGTCAAATGAAATTAGTTATACATTAAAAATATATTTTATCCTATAAACATTAATATAAAGAATCCCTCCACAGCTGTGCTACAAAAAAAAGAAAAGCAAAAAAAAACCCCAGTCAAATAAAACCAACCATCACACCCCCCCTCACCCACCACTCCACCCCCACCCCACCTGTTATTCATTCATTCTGAAGTTTATTTGTGAAACTTGTTTATTATTTGGAACCAGTAATTCCCAGAATTATTACAAACTCACTAAATACTCTGCCACTAATGGGTTGACTTCAATAAATAAGTTAGGATAGCAGTATTCAATCCTTTGGGAACTCAGCAATTAAGCCAGTATATGCAGTTTACTAGACCAAAGTACTTCATCCAAATCCTATCCATAAAAAGCATTTTCCCAGTTCTTCACTTAAGACTTCCAGAAGATCTTCTTGAATTCTAAGAGGTTCCCAACAGCTCATTTTTCCCTGCAAATCTGGGTCACCTAACCCACATCACTTTATTGATGTGTAGGATGTAGAGTGTTTTCTAGACTTCAGCAAGTAAGTTTTCACACAGTAAACTTTAATATGTCTCAGAGCATTAGCTTAACAGAATATGACAACAGTTTAGCTTCATAATAATCTTTTTTCTCCATGTATATTTTTATACAATAACTGATATTACTACATACTCCCACATTTGTTATATTTACCTTTATCAGTCTAATAGGATGATTGTTTTTGCCTCTAAACTGTATGCTGACATACAGCACTGTTGAACTGGTGAGATTGAATTATTTTAATATTATGTAATTTTTATTAATTAAATAATGTGATAAGTGGTAATGTTCTAATTAATTTTAGATTTTGGTTTCCTATACCATCATTAATAGTTTTGGCCCACACTCTAAAAAAAGTTATACGATGCCAGGATAGGTTGCATCAGGAATTTGCCTAACTCATAATTATGGCTTGTCTACAAACATAACAGAAAGATGCAGTGCTTTCTGGAGACCACTAGCCCACTTATGACTGATTCAGCTTGGGTACTGAAAGCAGAGAAAACTACCTTCCATTCATGTGAGATTAGTTTATAACAAGGGAGAAATCAGGTTACAGATCAAACATGAAAAAAGAAGAAAGAAAAAAAAAAGACAAAAAAAAAAAAAAAAAAAAAAAAAGACTTCCTAATCATAAGCTTGAGAAAGCATTATCCAGAAAGGCAAAAATATCTCCGTCTTTAGTGGTCCTTAAAAATAGACTGGACAAACTTTTCTCAGGAATGATTTGCTTACAACTGAGTGTGTCTTTGGCTGTGGGATGAACAAGAAGGCTCTCAAACCTCTGAACACTTCCAATAGGCAGGGTGAAGAAGCTTGGTCACCCACAGGAAGTTGTGTCAGGCTACTCAAAGCCATCAAAGATATCATCCAGAAATGGTCACAAGGTGTAGAGCACAGTAAGAACAAAACATCTCCAAAGTGTGTAAGGTTGAGTTCCTGAGTCAGATCTGTCACAGACTCAGTTAATATTAAATTCTACTTCTGTTAAAATACCAGCAAGTTGAAAAGTATTGTCAATGTATATCTTTCACCTCATATAGTCTTGAAATTAATTTGGTTTCATTTTTCTGTCATACTATTAAAAATAATTAATTTAGGATGTTGCACAGTGTGTTAATTTTGGGAATCCTGATTGTATTTTTTAATTATTTAAAAAGCTACAGTGGATTTAGTCCAGGGCTGTGCATCTTCTGGACACTAGCAAAACCTGGAATAAATCCAATCAGGTAGACATAACTAACATTCACAAATGGTGACAGTTCACAGTAAATTTACCTTATTTTTCTATTCATTTTAATGTGACAGATAGCAAAGGAGACTTAACTATGACTTTTATAACAGCTTTCCTATTATTTCAGACTTCCTGTGTTTGGATAACAATTTATTCCAAACCAGTCCAGTTTCCTTTGCTTGATCCTGCAGCAAAGTCGTAATAATCCTATTGGTAACATTACAGGCTGTTGCTGTGGAAATTAATGTATTATCTCAGAAAAATGACAGATGGGTTGAAGAGGGAACAAGCCCATACTTAAACACTGATCCTTACATGACTAGCTAATCCCTAAACGGATGTCACTTAAAGAGTAGCTAATTTCAAAGACTTTAGTGTAACCATATGAGTAACCAGAACTGCAGAGGACAGAGGATATGTTAAGTATTTTACTTGGAAAGAGTTAAAATCTCTCTGCTTCATTTCCACTTGTGGCCCACATTGCTTTTCTCTCTACTTGTTCCAGACAACCTGTAGTAGGTCAGGAATCATCATGCGGTAGCAGGAGTTCAGCAGCTTAATAATAGCTTCCCCTTATCCCCCACTGTCGTGGTTTAACCCCGGCTGGCAACTAAGCACCACACAGCCACTCGCTCACTCCCCCACAATGGGATGGGGGAAGAATCAGAAGAGTAAAAGTGAGGAAACTTGTGGGTTGAGACAAAGACAGTTTAATAGGGAAAGCAAAAGCCATGCACGCAAGCAAAGCAAAGCAAGGAATTCATTCACCACTTCCCGTGGGCAGGCAGGTGCTCAGTCATCCCCAGGAAAGTAGGGCTCCATCACACGTAACAGTTACTTGGGAAGACAGACACCATCACTCCGAACGTCCCCACCTTCCTTCTTCTTCCCCTAGTTTATATACTGAGCAGGATATCATACAGTCTGGAATAGCCCTTTGGCCAGTTGCGGTCAGCTGTCCTGCCTGTGTCCCCTCCCAGCTTCTTGTGCACCTGGCAGAGCTGAGAGGTGAGAAGTCCTTGGCCAGTCTAAGCACTACCCAGCAACAACCAAAACATCAGTGTGTTATCAACATTCTTCTAGTACTAAATCCAAAACACAGCACTATACCAGCTACCAGGAAGAAAATTAACTCTGTCCCAACCAAAACCAGGACACCCACTCTGTGTGAATTATATCATTAAAGAAATAAGTTATTTCTAGGACAAGGCTGCAGTAATGAAGTAGTTATCATTTGCTGGTACACTACAGATTAAAAAAGAGGAAACAAAGGTGATGTGTATTACTTTGCCACCACACAAAGGGATACTTTGAGTATTTTCAGTTTTCAGTCGTTGAGGTTTACTCTTTCTCTTAAATTTAAACAAAAACTTTATGGCTTTTTGCTCATAGCAGTGTAAATCAGGGTAAATTATGGAGAATGCAGCAAACAGCAAGTGGAATTTGCTCAAGAAGGCCAAAGTAGGGGTGTGGGTTGGAAACTCCTCTGGGATACAAAAGCCAACAGGGAAATGGATCAAGGAAGTAGAATGAGAAATACAGTGCGTTGGACTTTTAAAGGAGAAAAGGACCACTGTAGACTGACAAGTGATTGTTGATTTTCATTCAATACGGAAAATCTTTTTCTTTCTGAGAAAACAGAAGGAAAAATACAATGGAAGATTTTTTTTTCCTAGTAAGCAATACTACATTTTACTTTTTTTGATCATTTTGTCATCAGACTGATTTGCCTGCTTTTTATATATCACATAACACATTCTTCTTTGGTGGTGATTTTTTTTATATTTCTTGGTTATGAATAATGATGCTGCAACAATTGCCAAACCATATTATTGGTAAATACTTGGGAAAATAAAAAGATCACCTGGGTGTGATGCTGGAAAAATGCTTAGAATTAAAAGTATCTTCTCATAACGTTTTGAGTACCAGTGAGAATCAGTACATGTGAAAATGCATAAAAGTAAATCTGAGTCATGTCAATAATGAACACATTATTATTATTTCAAAATTATTAAAAGTTGTCTGTCAGAACAGAGACTTGATTTAAAATCTCCAGAATTGAAAGCCAATGACCTAAATTATGTCATAATTTTCTTACCCCAAAATAGCAGTTCCACAAGGGTAAGCTATTATTTGAATTATCTGAAGGAAAAATCACTACTGCTGTGAAAGTTGGATGTATCTTTTGTAGGTTATAGCAATAACACCTGCACTGACCCACTCCTTGACCTAAAATTCAATGGAAAAAACCAAGCAAAAAACCCCTCCATCCACAGCCCAGATAAAAGCTGTGCAGTAATAACAAGCAGGATTAGAAAACATGGGTTGATGGGTCATTCCAGACATCTGTTGTGTAACCACACACATCATGATCTTTGCTACCTTGTATTTTATTTTTTATTTTTATGTAAAGTTAATCAGGTGGATATAAGAGACATTAAATTCTGCAGTTTTATTTAGGCATCTGCTAGGGACACAAGTGAATATAAGAGAATGAGTCCCAATGGACTACTGTTGTTGCTGTTAGGTGAAAGTCACAGATAGGTCAGAGCCATTAGGAACAGATAATAACGTTAAAATTGAGTAAAAAGCAAAGCTGATGTCCAAAGAACAGTGTAACAGGGAAGGCAGTATATAGTGGATCTGGCCTGTCTTTGATACTCTCTCTATGAATAGATAATTTCTGTGATTTTCTTCTTATATAAAGTTTGAAAGGTTGCTATGTGGGTCAAGGATAACATTAATAATAATAAATTGATTGGATTTGCAATTTCTCTTTCAAAAGAAAGGGTAATGTTTGGTCATGTTATAACAATATTTGGCAGTTATAACAATCAAATATTTGCGATGTCATTAGAGTTGATTGTATACCCTTCTTCCAGGAATGTAGCATGCAGGTCATTTGACATTTTTTTTTATAAGCTAACTTCTAAGAAAAAAAGCATCAACAGATGTGTCGACAGAAGGAAACAGAGGCAGGAGGAATTTAGTGTCACAAGTATTTATTATGCAAAAGGTAGAGTGGATTCTTCTGCATGTCATACTCTAAATCTCTCCTTGTATTTCTGAATAGCATTGCCTGGATACCTTTGAAATTGTGGTAAGAATGCAAAAGAGATCTCATGCCTTTACACTTATAGGACACCACAGGAACCCTGCAAATTTTCTAACCTGAAGTTACACCTCACAAGCAAATAGAGAGCAAACAAAAGGTGCTAAAGAATTTCATTCAACTATTTATGTTGATTCTCAATGCATTCTCAATGCATCTGTATTTCAAAAGTTTCATTTTTAAGCCAAATATTCTATAATTATGTTTACAGTGTGGTACTTTGAGGCTCTAAGGATGATTTATATCAATTCATGGAGGTTTAGGTCAGAAAAGCTACATGATTTTTTCATACTAGGATTCACTGCAGAAGAACTTAAGGAGATCTTAATTTCTTATCCTTCTTTACAAGATAGAACTTTGATAAAATACCTTACATTGCAGTGTCAGTAGAATAGATTTCAGAACAAAGCATTGAAATGAACAGAAGCATAACAGAAAAAATATATAGAAATGAAATATTATTAATCCCAAAACTCCAAAGGAGGTCAAATATAGAACTATCTGATTACTGTTTGTCATGCATAACCCATTATTTGAAAGGGACTAGACTGCATAAGATAATAGAAAGGACTACAGACCAGCAGCATTGGGTTTTGTACTGGAAAAGTTGGTAGAAACCAGCTAAAGATAGACCTATGTACATCAATAAGTGATACCCTGGGAAAGATTCAACACAACTTTTACTGAAGGAAGTCTTGAATCAAAATCTGTTCGAGTTCTATGACAACATCTTTGGGATAAGATTGATCGGGCTGATATAGACTGCTTGGATTTCCAATGAACTTTTATAAGTTACCTTAACAAAGGTTCTTAAAGAGACTAAATTGTCATTGCTAGAGGGGGGTAGCTGTCTCATATATTTGTAACACAAGGCTTTCAGGAAGAAATAGGAAAAACTAGGAAATCAAAGTGGCAAAGAAGTAAGTTTTTTACAATGGAGGTTTCCCACAGAGCTTTTCAGGCATCTGTGCTGTGCACAATACTATTCAAACTACTCATAAATGATGTGGAAAAGGGGAAATAGGGAGGTAACAACAGCCTGCTGACAGTACAAAATTAGAACTGACTACAAAGAGCCTCAGAGGGATCATAGAGTTGTGAATGACTGGGTAATAAAAATAGCAGATGAGACCCAGCATTGATAAATGCAAAGTAATATACAAAAAGAGGAAACAATCACAATTACACATATACAGTGATAAGCTCTAAATAACTATTAACGTTCAGGAAAGAGGGCTTGGTGTCATTATGGATGGTTGTATGAAAATAACAGCTCACTGTTCAGAAGTAGTCAAAAATTCAAATAAAATGTGGATTATTTGAAAAAAAAAGACAACAAAGTATTATATTATGTCATCATTTCAATCTCTGTTTGGTCTACTTCTTGGGTATTGGCTATAGATTTAGTCATCTCCCTCTCAAAATCATGCAGAAGATTTATAAATGGTGCAGACTGACAGAACAGATCAGACATTTGGGGAGTTTCTACTTGACAAAGATTAAGTATTCCCTGGTGTTTAGTTTAGATAAACTATGAGGAATGGATGATGTACAAAGCATGTAGGAAGTTAGACATGTCTTACAGAAAATGAACAGGTAACATTTATTCTCCATTTTTCCTCCGAATTTGTTGTACAACTGATGTAAAATTGACAAAAGAGCTCATGTGGACCACTTTTCCACATATGTATAATCTGTGGAAAACTATGGAATTCATTGTTACAGGAAGTGAATATGAGGAGTTCAATAAATTATTAAGAAATTAATTGAAGAAATGCCTGTGTATTAAGCATGGCGCTATAGCTGCAGTGCGAAGTCTCAGAACCACCATAAATTAGATAGTGGAGCCAGGGGGGAGGCATTCTCTGCTTCCTATGCTGTTTTTCTAATCATCTGTCATGAGCCACAGAGAGAGATAGGAGAATTTTACTCTGGCATAGTCTGATGATTTTTACATAACGGACAAGGTGTGGAAAGGGTTAGCCAGTGAGGCATAAAAGTCCTGATCTCAAATATACAGTAGTCAACATCAGGAATCCCATCAGTGCCAGTGGCTTTGGCCCAAACCTTTCTTTCCACCCCGACATTGCCATCCCCTGTATGGAGGCACAGGAGGAGCAGCAGCCCTGTGCATCATTCAGTTACACTGAAGATTTTGAAAGAGGCTTAAGATGCCTATGGACCTTCCACAGGTCCATTGTGCTGGCATGAATTTCAGCTAGCAGGGCAAGTCTCCTTGCCAGGAGCTCTCAGCACACATGGGATGTAACATCAAGGGATGCAACCTTCAGAAGACAGGCTGCCAAAACATCTCTCTTCCATGCACTTCCTAAGCATTATGCTTTTTCAGCTGCTGTGAAGAGAGGATAAGTTAAACAGGCTTCAGTATTTAAAGTTTAACTGTGTAGGGAAGATTATTTTCTCTGATCGTTTTCCAGCTGGCTTTCTGACATGCCTCATTTCTGGTCTTTGTGCCTACCTACTATCTAAGGTGTTTTCCTTTACAGGTGTCTCAGACAGTCATTATGCATATTTGATTCAAACAGGCTGAGGAACACAGCTTTGTAAGCCTTTGCTCCTGTACTTACTCATAGTGTAACAGACATCCAGAGCTACCATAAGAAAAATGGTACTATATTTTGAAAGGAAAACCATTTATTTAATTTTACATCCATGTGCTTTAAGTATCTCTAATAAACATTGCCATAATATCTGAGTGCTAATAAATCCAAATGAATTTCTGCTTAGACAGAGAGCTGAACTGTTTCACTACAAAGACCAGTGTAAAGAGCTCATCTGCTTTTAAACATTTTTTGTAAGAGATTTTTTTTTTAAGTTTCCAGTTGATCACAACTCTAAACTTTTATCAACAAATTTGGAACCTAGAAGCTTCCTTCTATAGCAAAACCCAAAATCCCTGAAATTTGCTAAAGATAAAAGTGCTATAGCTTTAAGATAAACAACAACTGTTTCATAATTTAGAAAGAAAACTTTTCCCCCTAAAAACCCTGTAAACAGCTCTCAGTTTCTAAACCCACCAGAACATTAATCTCTTTTTGTGAGACAGACCATTGCTGATCACTGTGCAGCTATGCCTTGGAGCAAAGGCAGTATCCTATGTTATTACCTATACCACCACATGAAGCTCTCCTGTACAGATGAGCAGGCAAGGACTGAAAGCAACTTTTTGAAAATAATTGAAGACTTCACAAGGGATTTTTTTGCAAAATACCTTGAAATACCCAATTATTTTTCTTCTTGGAGGATTAAAAGATGGATTATACCTTATTTGTAATTCAGGCTACCATATACTGAGGCTTTGTATGCTGACATTTGCTTAGGAAAAGCTTTCTTATGCTTGAATCCTTGCACAAGATTTTGGGTTCTACTAGGCAGAACAGAGGCAAGGCTGTTCAGCCAGCATGCTTTAAACATTACATCTCCTCCAGCCATACTCAGAGGGAATGGGAAAGCATAAGAATATAGAAATATCAGGGTCTGCAGTCAGCAGATGCAGAGCTGAGCCTGGATGCCACAGCTCCAGCAGCTCATTCTCCCCTCATGCTCACAGCAATAACCTGTGTCTGTTTGTGCATGGCTCAGGCATGGTCCCCAGCCCCAGATATCTTGGGCTTTCCATCACTCACTCACAAGCAGCCACACTGCTCTGCATCTCCCTTTCCTCCTCCACTCACCCCTCCATATGCTGTGGCACCCCCTGCCCTTTTAATCATCAGGAATATAGTAACCCTGGTAAAAATCACTTCTATGATACTTTTCCTTATATATAAAAAAAAAGGTCAGTCATCTTGTCAGAGATGATTGTGAAGTTTCCATTTATGCTCTGGTGAAACTTCAAACAAATGTTTTATGAGAAAATTCTGACAAAGTCAACACGGAGATTTTTTTAAAATATCTTTTCTTTGCATGTCGTGGTTTAACCCTGGCTGGACACCAGGGGCCCACCAAAGCCTCTCTATCACTCCCCTCTAACCAGACAGAGGAGAGAAAAAGTAAATAAAAAGGGCTCATGGGTCGAGATAAGGACAGGGAGAGATCATTTTATCAGTTACCATCATGGGCAAAACAGACTCCACTTGAAAGAAATAATTAATTTATTATCAATCAATCAAAATCAGAGAAGGAGAGGAGAAAAACTGCTAGATCTTAAAAACCTTTCCCCCCACCCTTCCCTTCTTTCTGGGCTCAACTTCACTCCCAGCTCCTCTACACACTCCCCCCAGTGGCGCAGGGGGATGGGAATGGGGGTTGAGGTCAGTTCATCACACAGTGTCTCTGCTGCTGCTTCTTCCTAGGGAGAGGACTCTTCCCCTGCTCATGTGTGGGGTCCCACTCATGGGAGACAGTCCTCCACGAACTTCTCCAACGTGAGTCCTTCCCACGGGCTACAGTTCTCCACGAACTGCTCCAGGTGGTCCAATTTGCACGGGGTGCAGTCCCTCAGGAGCAGACTGCTCCAGCGTTGGGTCCCCTGCGGGGTCACAAGTTCTGCCGGCAAACCTGCTTCGGCGTGGGCTCCTCCCCCCACGGGTCCATAATGGATTGCCAGGAACCTGATCTGGTGCAGGCTTCCCACGGGATCACAGCCTCCTCCCTTCAGGCATCCACCCGCTCCGGCGTGGGGTCCTCCATGGGCTACAGGTGGAGACCTGCTCCACCGTGGACCTCCATGGGCTGCAGGGGGACAGCCTGCCCCACCATGGTCTTCACCACGGGCTGCAGGGGAATCTCTGCTCCGGCGCCTGGAGCACCTCCTCCCCCTCCTTCTTCACTGACCTTGGTGTCTGCAGGGCTGTTTTCTCTCAAATCCTCTCACTTCTCTTCTCTCTCCAGCTACTGACCCACAGACGTTGTTTTATTTCCCTTCTTAAATATGTTATCACAGAGGCGCTTCCACTGTTGCTGATTGGCTTGGCCTTGGTCAGCAGCTGACACAGAGAATACTTCTAGCAGCTTCTCACAGAAGCCACCCCTGTAGCCCCCCCACTACCAAGACCTTGCCACAGAAACCCAATACATTGTAAAAAAAAAAAAAAAGCATCAAAATAAAATGTATAAAAGCATTCATATTTATCTGGGTGGCTTGCATAGTCAAGCTCACTTCAGGAAAAAAAAATCTTTTAATTTCCTTTAAACCTGGAAAGATTTGAATTTAAATTCTTTAAACACAGCAGGTTTAGTAGGAAATCTAAAAAGTGTAATTTTATTTACAGAACAATTTAACAGCCATAATGATTAATAAAAAGTAGGTTTGTTTTGTGGGATTTGTTGTTGGGTTTTTTATTCGCCAGATCTGTGTTTGCTTTCTGTGTGAAAATAAATAATTTTTTGTCTCTTTTTTGAGATCAAGGAGATCTGTTTGATTTCCTTTTGTTTATTTACATCAGAATAGTTGTGTCACTCCCCTCCCCCCCCCCAGTTAAAATACCCCAAAGATTTTCAATTTCATCTCTTCAGCACGCAGGGAGGGATTCCAATGGTGTTCTTTTCTCCCAACCCCCGTATTTCTTTCTCTTTCCCCTTGATTTTCAGTGCTACTCATCTGCACAAGTAGCATCTGTGGTTTAGTTTTCTGAGGTTAGAGCTGTTTCCATGCTGCTAAGCAAGTTCAGAAAGATTTAAAAGTATCACCAGTTCCTTCGGCACAGTTACAAAAAAGGTGATGGTTCTTGTTCCCACACTTTGACTCTGTAGTTCCATTGATTTAAATATAGTTGAGTTATAGGTATTTGTCACTCTGCCTTTGTGCCATTCAGATAAATGTACTTCCACTGATTTCTAAAAAGACTTTGTATCAAAAAGTAGAGTCATTCAGAGAAAATAAAAAATGGACTAATAATTTTCTATTTTCCTTCCAAATAGGCTATAACCACAAGTGACTGAACAAGTCAAAACTATTTATTTCCTACTAATACAGTTATCTTCTCACACATCAGTTTATAGAAGTCCTATGAGTCATAAACTGTGAGGACCCCCTCCTACAAAGATCCTATTTACATGCATGCTGTTAAACAAAAAGTCAGGGAGTCAAGAAATAGGCAATATGCACAAAGTTTCAGAACTGAAATTGCAAAATTCTTGATATAGCAGATTATTTTTAAACTCAGAATTAGTTGCCTCCACCTGTGGATTCAAACAGCTTATGCCTGCATGAGGTAGAGTGTCAAAAAAGGGGTTTTGAAATGCTTCCTACTTTGGAAAATATGTGTATAACTTCACGTACTATGGGCACAGTTAACTTAATTTTTGTTCAGGTGCAATAAATACAAAAAAATGCTCATCCTGCAACACTGTATTTGCATTTATTAACTAATAGGGATGCTTAAAACAGAGTAATTTTTTCCTTTTTTCAATGAAACATACGTTAAATCTTAATTCAGAAATGAAGTTTAATTAATCTAGTTAGAGTTATAATCTCTGTGCCCATCCAACTTTTTTTTAATATTTATGCACCATTTTCTCTAGGCAAGCAATCTAGTTAAGAGCTAGAAACGAATATTACACATTTGGCCTTATATATTTTTTAGAAAGCTAATTCACCAGTTTCTCTTGACTTAGTGAAATTCCTATGCCATTAAACAATGAAAACTAAAGTTGTTTGGCCTGCATGAAAAGAAATGACAGGTATGGCAAAACATCTGAAGAATTGATCAGATTTGGATTAATACTCAAAAATTTGTTTCTTCCATCTTGGTAATAGCAGACTAATAAAAATTAGTTACTAATTTTTATTTGAATGATTACATATCACCATGATATTTTTACTAATTTGGTAAAGCCAGTTATGATGGCTTACTTGGTGATTTTGTCAGAAAATGTTTTGAGAAGCTGAAGCTGTACCATTAGCAGAATTATTTATACAGAAAGGTAAAATGATGATCAACTATAGTATTTCATTCAAGTCAGACTTGATTGTAGTACTAAACTCCTGGACTTTTCTCATTAGAAGAGTGCATTACATCTCTTTCATAGACACCAGTTCTGGGTTTTTTTAACACATTTTTCTCTCTCATGCAAATTTTTTAACATTTCTTTTTTTAAACACCATCCACTGTATCATCTTCCTTCCCTTTTTTCACCTGAGATTTCAGGTTTGATGCGCACTGTCTCTCAAATCTATATTAGACTTTTATGGCATAGTTTCATTTTATATGAAAGCAATGTGCAGAAAACATAAAGTGTTTTACACAATACAAAAAAATTCATTCCATCTTTGCTGTACAGATACATAATTCTGGTTCTATTCAAGACACTTCAAAACACAAAAATGGAAAGGCACAACTTACAAACTGTCAGATACTGTTGAGTTCTTGAGGCACATGGTAGGCTTGACTTGAGAACTACCCTTTTTCTCATGAAGTTAAAAAGGATAAGTTTCACTGATGGTCACTGAGACAGACTCGAGCTTTTGCAACTTTATTGTCCATTTTCCTTAATTCAGGCTGTATATATTTAGTATTATCAGGCACTAAACAAAGGTCAGGCATAGTTACTGTCTCATTATAACACATAGGTCAATGTGATGCATCTAAATAGAGTCCACTGATTTCTATGCTCTTATTGCCTTTAATAGTAGACAAATTTATGAAAACAAGCCCTTCTCAATTCTCTACTCATCATTTACACTCTAAAAAAAATAGCAGGAAATCCTGATTAGTTTGTGTAATGGATAGAATAGATTGAAAGACTTCAAATGAAGACAATAATTACTGTTGCATCATTCCTGGTTGAGTGATCCTTCCCTTTTAAAAGTCTCCACAGCAGTTACCCTGAGGTGAAATGAAACAGACATGCTAAATATTTGCTGAAAAATATAAGCTAAAAATAAAACTTTGCCTATAGCCAAGAATTGTACCCACATAGTCTAGGTATCATTCACATCACTTTATTTTTTATAAAGACAATTTTTTTCAAGCAGGTGGTAGAAACTCTATCACGAAAAGAACTGTGCCAGTAGGAACAGTCAGAAGGTAGGGTTAAAACCAGTCTCCAGGTGAAGTTCTGCAACTTTTGGGTGTGAGAGAGAGGGCTAAATATCCTCTTAAAAACAAATTTTGGCTTTTCATTTCTCTCATTCTCTTTTTACAGTGAAACCCACTTTGCTGTATGGTTGTGCTCTGTTTCAGAGAAGAGAAGACAGATGTGTCACTCAGGCAGCTGTGATGTTCAGATGTTATAAGTAGGCAAAATCTTACTTAATATTGATTTGCTTCTTTTCCTTTCCATTGTCTAACTCTGTTTATTCTTGTAGAGCAATAACTTTCAATAAAATCCTCCCCTGTCACTTTGCCATGTCCCTAGTCACTAAGGATACAGATATATAAAAAATAAAAAGGACAAAAAAAAGGAAGTTGTATTAAAACACTGCCCCACCACCCTGGGCAATATGAAATTATATGGAAACTGACACACTGCAGCAGTTATATTTCTTCTTATGAAGCCACTGTAAAACAAAGCTGAGCATTAAAAAAGAAAGGAGACCTGCGCTAAGAAGTAGGAGGGTCCTATACAACCCGTAGAAATTATTGCTACCTCTCATGAGAACAGAATTTCAGTGTAATTGAAACTCTAAGCTGAGAATATGCTCAAACTGTCTGTTATTACAGAAACCAAAACACCTTATCCTGGAGTTTTTGTAATTCCCTTTTGTGCTACTGCAGTGGAAAAAAAGACTTTATCTTGCCTTAAGGCAATAGCTGTCATAAGGGGATCCTCAGAGGGTGTATGGCTGCCTTACCCAGTAGCATAAAAGACAGACAGGCCAATAGGATTTAGCTGTAAGTACCTGACATAAAATCCTCCTTTTCCCATCACTAACAATACCTTATCCTTTTCCCTCTGCCACTTTGAGCCAGCTGGGTGGAAAGGAGTAATTGGAGAGTTCTGTTTCTAGTCACTTTGATGTTACATCTTTCAGAATTGATATTGCTGGTCAAGATGCTAATTTCACAAGTTAGCTCTGATTTACACCATTGTGTGAAATTTTCCAGAACAGAATTAGAGTTTTTAGGATTTCATTTCTAAATCTTGATGCTGTTCAGAACCTATTTTATTCTTTTTCACTTCTCAGTTACAATAGCATCCTTTCCTCCACTTAATCTTTTTAGAAGTTTCTCTTCACTTCCGTTCTTGTCTCTAAATGCTATCTAATCTTCCTTATCACTCATTTCAGACACTAAGAAAGGGATAACTTTCCATGTAATTTGCTGACCCTTAAAAGGTGAAAAAAATCAGTATTAATTAAAGCTATAGGCAGTTTGACACATTATAGCTTCAATGCAATATGGCATCAAAACACTACTGAAAGCCTGTTTTGATAGTGTTTTGAAAACTTAATGGAAACAATTCACTCAGTACTTAAAATCTGAAATGAGTGAACTTGTTCGGGTGTAGCAAGAAAGGTCTAGTCACCTCAGGAAATGTTTCATCAAATGAGAAGCAAATAAAATTTGTGATAGCATTCAATTTTCGTAAAGGTTTATTTTGGCAAATAGAAAAGTGAAACAATAAAGCAAGACTTTGAGTGAAAGGAAGAAGACCATTTGTACGCAGGCACAGAAGTAGAAATAGTCATGTAAGCTAGGGTCCAACTGGATGAGTTTGATGCTACTTTTGCAAATTAATCATGAGGATTAAAGGAATAACTGGCAAAATTTCCTCTTGTATCAGAAGAGGAGTTTTGCTTTTTGGAGGGGAGTGGACCTATCTTGTGTTTCCCTGGAAGACATAAAAAATTTCTTGTGACAGAAAGAGAACACGCAGGCCAGAAAACTGAATATTGCTGTAATAAATACATGGCTGCATTTAGAAAGGCTAGCAGACTACCTCAGTTAATCTATTGGATATAAATTTCCAGGTAAAAAAGTTCAGGAGGATTCCCTTTTTAACTACTTAAAAAAAAAAAAAAAAGTATATACATATCTCTATATACACATACATGCTTACCTGTATATATAAATGTTTGTAAAGATATTTATGGCTGATCTTGGCTATAACTGCTGTCAGATGCTTAAGTTGTCATAAGATTTCTTTGGAATGTATTTTCAGGTCATTTGGAAGTGTGTTTATAAAACAACAGGTGCATCCACATGCTAAAAGGAAATGTTTAACTTTATAAAAGTTACACACAGAAGTTTTTTCAGATACTAGAAATGTAACTAATGTACAGTGATAAGTGTGCCAACGATAATGGTAATGAATGGTTTTGCATCTGGCAGTTCAAAACCAGCAGTTACAATATAGTGCCAAGTCCTGTTGACATCTGCAAGCCTCGTCTGCTTTAGAAAATGATTCATAAAATGGCTGCAATGAAAAAAACCTGTTCCTCTCAACAGTCACTATTCTTCTAAGTGTTTTTTTCTCAATTCTGTTCCATTTCTGTTGTGTTTCTACAGGACAACTTTGGCCAATGCTCACAGGTTCTCGAGGTGCTTATTTTAAGCTCACTCACTATGATTGCTGTGTTTATGGCTAGGCCTTGGCATACGTCATTCTAAGATCAAACTCAAGACTAGCACTTCAGTAATACTAGTATGATACTTGCAGATATTAACATAACTGGAAAAGTGATACACAGAAAGGGACTTCTACAAAATGGGAGCATGCACCTACAATCTATTGCCTACAATATGAAAAAAAAAAACCCAAAACATTAACATCAGATGTGTCCATTTCTTAGTCACAAAACACTGCATAGGAAGACTATCATTAAGAATAAAAACATATGGTCATTTTTTTGGTATTAATGGTTTGAAAGTGACCACTATCAAACACTGTACAGGTCAATTGTCAATTGATAAAAATCACCTGATATGATCACCTGATCATCTGGTATGGCTGAAGACCATGAAATGTATTTTCAAATCCTCTTATGCTAATTCCACAGAGGTTTCTTCTTATGTTGTCCCCTCATGATTGTCACGTATCTTGTGTTTTATACATGTGTCCTTTGTGTGAGGAATCTTACTGCAGTGACCTATGCTCACAGAATTTCATTATTCCAAGCCTCCCAGGCATCTTTGTCATGTAGTATGTAATGAAAACACCTCTTAAATAAAGTGTCATCAGAAAGACAGATCACATGTGAAGTATATGTTTCATGTATGATTCATGTACTTTAAGGTGATTATACCCTGCTACAGTGGCAGAAAAGCAGCTCCATTAATATAATTTCTGACCAGGCACTGTCTTAAACACATTGGTTCTGGGAAAAAAAAAAAAAAGTAACTTAGACATTTCTCAGGAATTAAAAAAAAAAGAAAGTAAAACATCCCCAAAAGGCCATAGAAGTGCAATATTCAAGCAAGAAAAATGCAAGAGGTGATCCACTGAACAGAATTTCAGGAGTTGACAGCAATCCAATTGTTGTATTTTATAACACTGATATGAAAAGACCAGTGTGTATGCGGTCAGATCAATGACCATTAATCACAAAATTAAAGAATATAAAGGTGAAATAGCCCTGTTAGATCAGTTAGCCTGTTCTTTGCCCACACAGGCGGTCTCTCTAAAAAATACACTCCAACACACTTCATAGCATATAGAATATAGCTCTACTGACATGAACTCCATTGCTTCAGCTTTTACTGTACAAAGTGGAATTACTGCTGTCATTGGAAGTTGTTTAGCTTTTTGTAAAATCTGTCATTATCTAGTTTTTGTCTGTATCTTTTGTGACCTTCTATTAGCCCAATATCTCTCCATGAGATGGTGGCAACAGATGTGTTAACCGTTTTTGAACTGACTCAATTTATTGTCTTTCAGTTATATGATAAATGAAAAAAATAGTATCCCAGACTTTCACCAACTGTTTATTTTGGCAGTACTGTTTCAGAAATAATGTTGTGTTAATTTCAATGACAACTATTTCTACCTTAATTTCTGCCTAAGATTTTTACTTAGCAGTATAAAGTGCAAAAACACATAGTGTAAGTATTGTAACATTGTGAAGAGGCAATCTCATTTTAAAAGACTAGTCTAATTCATTAAGTTTCTAACTCACTACTTCATTGATTTTCAAATTCACTATATGTCACAAATTCACTAACTCTCACTCTTATGAGCAAGATGGTTACCTAGCCAGGGGTAACAGTGGCATAGGCACAAATGGCATAGGCACTACTTACAGATCATACAGTGTATATCCACATGGTATTTTGCAGGAATATGTAAGGTCTATCTGAACATGTTTTGAGACTTTGCTCTGGAAGATAAGGTATGGAATTTCACCTCTCCTGATACTTATGACTCTTGTGATTCTTTAGATATTTATGAAATGAGCCCCCCTCTCCACCGCCCCCTGTGATGTTATTCACAGAACGAAAGTCCCTAGCTAAAGGAATCACTGCTGGTACAGGAGCTGCTCCATATCCCATTCCTTTGGTCACCTTTCTTTTCTTACTTTGAGGCTTTTCATGTTCTGATTTTTAATCCTCTGCAGATAGAGACACCTGAACTGCACACAATATTCAATACATGGCTAGACTATGTTTTTATACAGTGGCATAACAATGTGCTCTGTTTTGTTTTCTACTCGTTTCATCATTAGTATTTAACAATTATGCTTTGCCTACTACTGAGCCTGGAGCTGGCATTTTTGTGGAACAATCTGTCATCACACCAAGATTTCACTCCTGAGGACAAAGGTCAGTTCAGAGCCCATCAGCTTTATGTGAAGTTTTCCCAAGTGTATCATGTTGTCTTTAATCTACTTCGGGTTTTAAATGCCACACAGTTATGCCGTTACTTCTGTAATCTTTCATAGTGGGATTTCCTTCTTATGTTGAATTACCAACAAACTTTAGCACCTCATTATTCAGACTGATTTTCAGATTACTTGCAAATCTGTTGATCATGTGTTCAAGCAAAGATCCCACTACCTTCTTCCATTTTGAAAAATATTTTTTCACTCCTCACCTCTGATTCTAAGCTTTTAGCCAATTATTTATCCACTTAAGTAATTATTTTTTGTCTCATAATATAACATAACATAGCATAACATAACATGATATAATATATCTATTATAACATAACATAATATAACATAACTTAATGTAATATATATTCCTGAATAATTTCCTTAAGAAATTTTGGTAGACAGACTCTGCAGATAACTCTGTCAGCAAGATCACATTTATCCATATACTTACTGATGTCTTCAAAGAACCTCAAAAATATCTAAGACATGACTTTTTTACAAAAATTCCATTAAGCCTTCTGCAGTCTATCCTGCTAATGCATGTCTACTAATGACATTAATTATTGCAGTGTTTCATTAATTTGCCATGTATATTTGTGAGGCTTACTGAGTAGTAGTGCAATTCCTTTCTTTAGAGCAGGCACGATATTTGTCATTATTTCAGTCATATTCCATAGAACCAATGCTGTTTTAAATATGAAATTTCACAGAACAATTAACATTTAATATAGATTTCCTTCAGAGTTCCTGAGTAAATATAATGTATATTGGCAATTTGTTACTGTTCTCTTTGGTCAATTTGTTTCATAATCTCTTTTATAAACACTTCAGCTTTGTACAAACTGAAGACTCCCATTGTTGAAAAGGAAAGTAGGCCCAGAGTAACGATGGATCTTAATGAGTATGGTCGTTCTCCTCTATTGCGCAGCTAACAAAAGCATATATAGGCAGAAAACCATAACATACATACACGTCACACTGTGATTGGTAGAACACCGTTATACACACGCCTACATCGCTACTGTGACTGGGACGGATCATCTGTCTGGCAGAGGGGCTTCTCCTTCTCTTCCGGTCATAGTTCCGCCCACATCCGCTTAAGAGCAGGGGCTGTCGAATGGGACTAAATCATGCCCATTCTCACTCAGCCACTCCTCCACATCCCATAATGAAGAATTTCACCATCCATAAAAAAAAAAAAAAAAAAAAAGAAAAGAAAAATAATTTGGCTTCTGTTTCCTTAATTCCTCTAAGGACTTATTTTATCATTTACTACCTTAATCATCTACTGACACTAGAATCTCTGTGGCTAATTTTTTGGTCCCAAAACTTTAACAGTAGTTTTTTATGCTTTTTGTAAAAATTGTGTGTCAGGCTCATTTTGGATATTGCTTATTGTATTTATCATTTAACATCACGTTGTTCATCATCCTAATGTCGTCACTTGGAAATGCCTTTGTCTTTTTGAGGAGTGGCTTACTTTTAATCAATTCCCTTACTTTATTCTTTCAAAATGATGGTTTCTTTTGACCTTTGTTAAATATTTTTGAGAGGTAGCAATAATTTTCTCTAGGTTTCTAGTATGGAGTTTTAAATTAATTTCTATGACAACTGAAACATTTAACTCTTCTAGCTGCTTCTTTTTAACAAATGTCTGCACCTTTTCTGTAGTTAGTTCTTTCAAAGATAGGTGCACATGCAATGGATTTGGGGGGGGGTTGTTGCTCAAAAAAAAATTTACTCAAAGAACCAAAGTGGATCTTTATAACATTGAGAATTACCTTCTGGATACTATACATAACCAAGGCAAGGGCATCTTCTCCTGTCATGAACTCCCTAACCAACTACTACATGGTGCTGTCACAGATTAATACCACATCCTGGTGTGCTATTTGCCAGCCTTTTAGAATAGTTGAAGTTTCCTATTACTGTCACATTTCCTATTTTATGATTTTTTATCTCCCTTGTTGTGTTCATAGAATCGTAGAATCATAGAACGTTTTGGGATGGAAGGGACCCCTAGAGGCCATCTAGTCCAACTCCCCTGCAGTGAGCAGAGACACCGTTAACTAGATCAGGTTGCTCAGAGCCACATCCATCCTGGCTTTGAACACTTCCAGGGATGGGGCTTCCACTACCTCCCTGGGCAACCTGTTCCAGTCTTTCACTACCCTCATTGTAAAGAATTTCTTCCTTATATCCAGTCTAAATCTACCCTGTTTTAGTTTAAAACCATTACCCCTTGTCCTGTCACAGCTCTGCTAAAAATATTGTCCCCATCTTTCCTATAGGCTCCCTTTAAGTACTGAAAGGCCACAATCAGGTCTTCCTGCAGCCTTATCTTCTCCAGGCTGAACAAGCCCAACTCTCTCAGCCTGTCCTCACAGGAGAGGTGCTCCAGCCCTCGGATCATTTTTGTGGCCCTACAGTCAGTGTCCCTTTCTTGGCCAGAAAGCTGTTGATATAGAACTGATACCATAGCATTCTTCCTTTATAAGCCTTTTATTATATGTGGATTTCATGTTATTCATTGAGAGCATTACTCTACTAAACTGATTCATTTCTAAGCTTTCTTTAACAAATAGCACAACTCCATCACTGGCATAACCTACTCTATCTTTCCTTGATACTTTGTGTCCTGCTTCTTTAATAGGTAGCTGATGTTAATCTTGGTCTTTCTATCAGGTTCTGAATATGTTTGTATCAATTCATTCATAATGGTCATTTTATTTTAAACTATGAACCCTTTGCAGTGCAGTATGATGTACAGTTCATCAAGATAAAATAAATAAAAAAAAAACATAGATTAGGATCTTTGTTTTAAATATAGAAGACTTTCATTTAGGATATTGATTCCACTAATTATAAAATCAAAGTATGTTTTTGGTTTTTTAATGTCTTGCCATTTTCATTCAAGTCATATTATGAAAAAGTTTGCCAATTGTTTACTGTTTTCTAGAAGTATGTTACTGTTGTCTAATTCCCAAGAGATCCATAGATTTCAGCATATTAGAGCAGATGACCAGAATTTTCTCTTGTAGATTTAAATGCTGTCCTTAATGAACATATTCTGAAAGCCATTTTAATGAAATTTGATGCCACTGAGAATGTGATAAGCCAGAAATACAACCTCATGAAGGCTGCATCATTATCAAGCATCCAAAGTTAGAAACCTTCATCTTCACCACAAATACAGTGTTGCATATATTAGTTGAACAACATATGCCTATGAAATAATATTGTTAAATTTCAAAATGTTTTCCTGCATTATTTTTTGCACACATTTCCACAGCATGCAGTGATGCCAGTACACACTAATTATCTAATTAACCAGGACAGAGAATCCAATTATAAATCCTACCTTCAGTCTAAGTGTATAATTATTTTTTTAGGACATGAATTTGGCTTTACACCTTTGACCCCGAGTTGAAGGTCTTAAACTAATTATTTTTTCTTGCTAATTAGTCAATATGGGCTGAATTTGACCTTCATTAATGGCTTAAATTCTTGTATCAGCTAGTGTTTGTTTGTTGAATGAGGGAGGAAAAGGTTTAGTATAGAGTGTATGTGATCTCTGTAGAGTTAACTTGGACTTGTTCCTGAGAGCTGCCTCTACTCCAGTTGCAACTGACGTGGAAAAACCTTTGGCTTAGCTGAGATGATCCTTTTTGGAGAGGTTAATTAAATCACCCTGAGATACAAACTGAAGCACAAGTGAGGCTTCTGTTGCACTGCTCATCCACCCACTTTCCAAAATGATGAACAATAAGCTATTTGAGTTACCAAGTTCTTTAACATCTTTGCATTATTTTCAGTCATGACTTAAGAACAAAATTCACTCAATGTGCACAGAAGTATCAAACAGCAAAATTCCCATATGCAATGGACTGTGATAGAGGTGATGGAGTGGCTACCAATCCATTTCACTTGGAGCTGATGTATTTACACAGTACTGTGCAGCAACACTATCTCAGGTTCGAAAGGCTCACAACATAGTTTACTAATGCCTCAGATGTTGGCCTGATATATCATGACTTCCAGTCCATAATATGTTACCCCTGGTAGGCAGCTAAGCACCACACAGCTGCTCAATCATTGTCCCCACCAGTCAGATGGGGGAGAGAATCAGAAGGGCACAAACCTGTGGGTCAAAATAAAGACAGCTTAATAGGTGAAAGAAAAAAAAAAGAAAAACACAAGTGATGCAAAAATCACTATCAACAGACAGATGCCCAACCAGTCTCCAAGCAATGGCTACTTAGGAAAAAACTTCCGCTTATTTTTATTGTTGAGCATGATGTTGTATAGAATGGAATAACTCTTTAGTCAGTTCAGGTCAGCTGTCCCAGCTGTATCCTTCCCAGCCTCTTGTGCATCACCAGCCTGCTTTCTGGGGAGACAGAGGGAAAAACAGAGAAGGACTTGATGCTATGCAAGCCCTGTTCTTCAATAGCTAAAACATTGGTGTGTTAACAACACTTTTGCCCACCAGTCTAAAACACACCACAATATAGGCTGCCATGATGAAAATTAATTCCATCCCAGCCAGACCTAGTACACAGTCTCAGATCTGCTTCAAACACCTATGTTTGGTGTAGAAGTGGAGTGAATGAATATGCAGAAAACAGGTCTCATCACTTTAGAGAAAACTACCTAAGCTATACTCAGAGTCCTCAAAACTCTCAGCAATGCACATCAATGTACATCTCATTAGCAGGGTACAATAACTAAGTTTAATATGTGGTAGAATGTGGCTAAACTTGTGGGTCTGCTACCAGAATTAAATTCTAAAACACATCTTTGCTGAGGGTCAGGTGTTTTTGTTTTTTTTTTTTCCTAAAGACCATTTGATTGCTTTAGGTACACAAAATATATATGACATAAACTATTGGGAATTCTGACAAATATGGACCTTTGAGGCCTTCATATGGGGAAAAAAAAGTAGCAACCTGTTTTATTCAAAGTTAAAAATGACCTTTAGTTTCAAGTATATAACAATCCAGTTTGGTATCTATCTATTTCTTTGGAACAGCAATAGATTGGCTGAGCACACAAAAGTTATTTGTGCTACAGGCTTCCAAAGTTGCTTATTTTTTCAAATGTCCAGTGTATGGATACATTTTTTTTTCCCCTCACACTTTCTTTCTTCCTTTTAAGCCTCCATGAGATGTACAAAAAACTCTGTAAAGTAATATTTTGCAAGACAGGAGTCTGAATTCAAATGTATCTCAGGGACCTGTTTCTGTTCTAGAAAGGTCTTTTAAACTAGAAGTTAACCACCAAAACTCATTATATCCTGTATCCAGAATATAGGCTTAAAAAACCTACATTCCAGTAAAATATATAATAAATATATTTGATATTACTAATGTTAATTCCTAATGGTATTAATATTCTCATTTATATTTATAACTTTAAAAAATGTACCATCTGTCTCACTAACTGCAGGAGACCAGATTACAGTAGCCATAATATGATTCATTTTTAATACAAATCACTACTGGTTACTTATAATGTGAAGTGTCTACTGGAAATGGAGCAATTATTTCACTGGTACTTATAATGCTGGCAAGCCTGACAGTTAATTTTTTTTTTATTTTTTTTGCTAACTGAGCTGAACAGTCAAAAGTAGTTCTCCTCATTAAAACAAAGAACAAAACAAACACACAATCCCTCACCAATTCTGCTTCTCAAAAGGCAAGTTGTTTTTCATGCCAATTGCTCAAAGACACTAGAGACCACTTACTTCCTAAAAGAAAAATCTTTACAGATGACTTCCAAATCTATGTGTCCATTGTGAATTCTCCTCAATGTATCTTCTCATTAATAAATTTTGACATAGGGGCCCTACTGACATGATAAACCCTGTGTTCTAATAATGCAATTTCTGAATTTTATTCCTAGTTCCTCTTCTCTGTCCCCACTGTTTCTCCCACTTCTCAGATTTATGATGAATGAAAGCTCAAGTTATGTGCCTGGCCCACGTCTGAGGCACAAGTCTAAAGTCTTGTCTGATTTTAACTTCTCTTCAGGCAAAACACAAGATGTGGCTTCAAACCACCTGAACTCAACAGGTTCAGAACACAACATTGCCCTTAATTCAATTTTAACCTGGCTCAAGCCAGAATAATTTCTATGAATCTGGGACAAATTGATTTAAATGAAACATGAACTTAAAAGTGTCTACTCTCTGTTAAACTGATCCCAAATATAATTAGTGACCACATCTTTAGTCTGCTTGCAAGACTCAGAATAATAAAGTAGAAGAGAACAAACATGAATGAAATAAAATAAAAAGGATAGTTGCATGTCTCTTTATATGGTTTTGTAGTTGGAAAGAAAGGAGGCAGAATGGTGAAAAAAGAAAGAGGATGAAAGAAAGAATGAAAGGGAATTGAGAGAAAATGGTTTCTATGATGGCATTAGTAGAAAAGGAAGTGGAAGATAAGAGCAGTTAATAAAGAAATTAATGACTAGTTCACACTGTGAGTGATACCACTAGTAAAAAGGATCAGGAAAGTTAACATGGCAACCCCAGGGAGAATACAGATTATATTCTTTGTGCTCACTAATTTCAGGCCCAGTGCATGCCCATATCTTTTTTGCAGCTAAAACTTTATAGAAAAGCTGTATGAATTCTCCATATATAAGGATATACATATGTCCTGAAGAAAACTGTTTCAGCACCACAAGGTTTTGCCCCATCTGGGCACACAGCATCACAAAAAGATCTGAGATTTGTACTGTTTCATTTCTAGTTAATAGTGTTTCATAGAATCATAGAATCATTTGGTTGGAAAAGATTTTTAAGATCATTGACTCCAACCATACCTGTCCACTACAAAACCATGTCTCTAAGCACCTCGTCTACTCATCTTTTAAATATCTCCAGGGATGAGAACTCGACCACTTCCCTGTGCAGCGTATTCCAGTGCCTGACCCTTTCAGTGAAGACATTTTTCCTGGTATCCATTTCAAACCTCCCCTAGTGCAACTTGAGGTCATTTCCTCTTGTCCTATCCCTTGTTACTTGGGAGAAGAGACCAACACCCACCTAGCTACAGCCTCCTTTCAGGCAGTTGTAGAGGATGATAAGGTCTCCCCTCAGACTCCTCTTCTCCAGGCTAAACAACCCCAGCTCCCTCAGCCGCTCTTCACAAGACTTCTGCTCCGGACCACTCACCAGCTTCGTTGCCCTTCTCTGGACATGCTCCAGTGCCTCAATGTCTTTCTTGTAGTGAGGGGCCCAAAACTGAACACAGTATTTGAGGTGCAGTCTCACCAATGCCGAATACGGGGGAAGAAAGACTTCCGTGGTCCTGCTGCTCACACTATTTCTGATATAAAACAGGATGCCTGTAACAGGAATAGTGTGACCAGCAGGAATAGGGAAGTGATCATATCCCTGTACTCCTGTACAATTGTGTGAGGAAGCTGTCTTCCACACACTCCAGGAACCTCCTAGACTATTTCCTTTCTGCTGTATTGTACTTTCAGCAGACATCTGGTAAGTTTAAGTCCCCCACAATAGCAAGGGGTAGCGATCGTGAGACTTCTCCCAGTTGCTTGTAGAATATTTCTCTTCTTCCTTTTTGGGCAGTCTATAACAGACTCCCACCATAATATCTTGGCCTTTCCCCTGATTTTTAATATAGCTAATTGGAAAATGGAGACAAAATTCTCATTTTTTATTTTTATTTTGCATGAAAACTTATTCAGATATGTCTTTCAACCTACATCTTAGTTGATCGTCTCTTGATGTTAATTAACATTTTCTTTTTGTTGCAGTTTGGGATTTTCCCTCCTAGAGTATGAACCAAGAACTTGAATGTGTTTTCTTATCCTAACTTCATGGTATTTTACTTTACTTATCTTCATGTAAGATTCAGGATATCTCAGTGCTTCTCTATAATGCATAATTAAATTAACATGTAATCTATATTCAGTATATTTAATTTTTTTTTTTTAAAGAGATGATAAAAACACAGAGAAAGAACCTATCATTTAAAATGCATATTAATGGTAGAAGAATGGCTGAGCATGACTGATTTATGCTTGAGACAACTAACTTATTAATAAAAGTACCCATAAACATACAAGAAACACTTGAAATATCTGTAGGTGGCTTATTTTTATTGCATCTCTTCATTTAGTTATATTGTATATGTCCCTATGTCTAAGTTCTTTTTTCTCCATTGAAGACAACCTGTTAAAACTCTTAGTAGAAAGTGTCAGTTTTCAGTCAGTGCTTTAGCTGCTTTTGAAGCCAAGAGCATTATGGAAGATTTCTTATGAATCTGCAAATTGTTATTGCTATTAAAAAGTTCAGTATACATTTTTTTCATTTTTAATGGCCTGTCAGTTGTATGGATGAGCAACCCAGGAGACAAAATGGGAAATTATGGAAGTATTAATAGGAAAAAAGACAGTTCATTGGACTCAGCTTTTACCTGGGAGAACAACTTGTCTTCTCTCTTAGGACAGCTTTCACTAGCCCGTGATGCCCTGTTGGAGTTCAGTTAATTTATCAACTGATAGCCTTTTTCTAGGATGTTAGTTTCATACTGCTGGGAAGCCCTACATAGTTTTTGAAAGGAAAAAAATGCATGATGTAGAAGATTTTATACAATTTGTTATGTATGCTACATATACATATGTTTATATGTATATATAAAACCATATGTGTGTGTATATATATATGCACACACAAACACCCCCCATTAGAAATTTCATTTCCAGAAGTACTATGCAAGAAACTCAAAAGCTATTTATGAAATAACAGATGATAATGCAGAAGCTTCATGTACTTAAGGATACCTGGGTCTTGACTACCTTTAAAGCACTGAAGTATTGTTCAGCAGCTATGTGAAGGCTTCATGAACTAGTAACAGAAACTACCCATCTTCATCCAAAGTGGTGCTTGCCGGAATGCTGAAAGAAGAATAATAATCTTTTTCTTCAAATCATAGAAATTCCTGAGCCTTCCCCACAAACAAGAGAATGACCGTTGTTTAATTGCCCTCATAAAAGGCCTGAAAGTACAAGAAGCAACTAGGGCAATGTTTCATCATTGCTCCTTCTTTAAATGGCCAGATGAAAGGAGACTGAAAAGAGCATTTGTTATTGTATTTTCTCCAGCAGTTGAACCAGTTTTCCCATTTTAATGAAGTCACTGAATTTCTAGACAAGACATAGTCTGTCCTGCTTCATTTATTGCCTACTGGCATCCCAGTTCAGCAAAACATTTTTTTTCTGTGGATCCATATTCACTGAAAGCTGTTGTGTTTTGCTGGATCAAAGCTCCTAAATCTTCTTGTTTAAAATTTATTGCATCAATTTGTACTCTGAAAGGGGTTTCACTTTCCAAAATATTCTATACCATATCAGAGACTTTTCTGATACTCTCTTTACCTTGCTGTCCTTAATCTTACTCCTTATATGCTCATCAGTTTCTTGACCTTCACTCTTCCATTTAACATCAGGCAGTGTAGTGTTGTAGTACAGGCAGTACAAGCTAGGCTTTTATATTTGTATTTACGATGGAGTTAAAGGGAAAGCTTTGTGAGGACGTAACAATTTATTTTCCCTCTTATCATCTTGCCCTCCTTTGTTCATGCTTTAAAAAATGTTTGCTTATTGGTTTTTGGTGGGTTTTTTCCTCCTGAAGGAGAGCAATTAGTAACTACAATGCTTTGAAAGTTTTAGTAAATTTGTGTGATCGCTAAATTAGTCATTAGTATGTCGTCAGAGTCTTATTGCTATGGGACTGTGTTTCACATCAAAGTGCTATTATTTCAATGATGTGTTTGTTTACCACAGTAAAGCCATTCATACTAGTACATTTTCACGTCCTTTTCCTGCTTACATAGAATCAGAAAATCTTCAAATTTTGAGAAAGTCTAAAACATTTAATCTCATCTTTTGCACCTGAACTTCTGTAGTGCTAATGGCTACAGTCAAATGCAAAAAACAGATCACACCATTTAGCTTAGCATATCACACCAAATAAATCAGCTTCATAAAGTAGATAACATTTTCTTCTTTAAAATCATATGTTCTTGCTCTCACAGAATCCTGACAGCCACCATGAAGGGGAAGCTAAGCTGAGCTGTGGGGTGCTGTTCAGAGGCCCGGGACTCTGCACGTGACAGCAAAAAGATTACAGTCTAGGCTTGATGTGTTTTCCAGTTGTATGGCTCATGTTCTCTCTGCTAGAATTTAAATCTAAGCAGTCATTGATCTTCAGCAGATATTGCTGTTAACATGAGATGTGGATATATATGTGTATATAAGAATAACAAATATTTTCATGTTAGACAAAGCATCTGCAATACTAGCAAGTGAATACAATCCCTTTTATTACTTCAGTGAAAGGAATACTGACTACTAGCTTAACATGAAAAGGGGAAGCTGATGTTAAAGTGCAGTATTTGTTATCTGTTATCTATGTACAACTCATCTAAATAAGTTATTTCAGCCAAGTCTCATATGCTACTAGGTGGCAATGATTAAACTGCCCTGTGACATTACTCAAAAGCAAAAAAAGTAACTCCCAGGAACCTAAGTTAAAGGTAGAATCAAGTCAAAAGAACATTTGTAGGGAACTTTGTAAAACCCTGGTAGACATTTATACACAGCAAAGCTTTTCTTGCAATGTAATGATTGTGTACAACAATGGAATTTTCTATGTGAAAATCTGCTTGAATTAGAAATGTCATAAGACTAAGACATATTTTAGTGCATCCATCGCAATATATTCCAGAATTTTCTGAAACATTATCATATGCTATAAGCCATAATTAAGATCATAGATTTATATCAAAATGTACTATGCACAATTAAAAAAATGCAGGCTTAGTGACTGTATCAACAAAGGTGCCATAGACTTATTCTCTCACTTCTACTATTTAGCATTGAAGGTACATTTGTTGAGAAGAAAGATAAAATGATTTCTCAGTGGTGCCCAGCAACAGGACAAGGGGGAATGGGCACAAACTGAAGCAATAAGAGGTTTCAGATTAATATGCGGAAGAACTTCTTTACTTTGAAGGTGACAGAGCACTGGAACAAGCTGCCCAGGGGGTGTGTGGAGTCTCCTTCTTTGGAGATATTCAAAGCCCACCTGGATGATGTCCTGTGCAACCTGCTCTAGGTGAACCTGTTTTAGCAGGGGGGTTGGACTAGATGATCTCCCGAGGTCCCTTCCAACCGTTGCCATTCTGTGATTCTGTGTAATTTAGGAAAGACAAAACTAGGAAGGGAGTATTAAACAATTTAAACCCTAGAGATGCTACAGCACATCAAAACAATTGCTGAGCTAAAACATGGTGAAATTTAAAGTTATTTTCAATGAGGCCAGGAACACAGAGTTATTAATAACAAGAACAAAAATCAACTCTGCATCCCTAATTGAATCATTTCTTTCAAAACCTAAGCCAAAAAAACAACAAAAAACTTTGATTTGTATATCTTGGCAGTAATCTGCAAGCCAGTGGAGATGACAAAAGGCATGTAATTATCAAAAAAAACATAGATTAAAGAACAAGAACTGAACTTAAAAAAATTGTCCTGTTGTCTTCTAACCATGTGCACACAAAAGATAGAGATACTACTAGACCTCCACAGAGACATCTAAAAATGTAAAAAGAAGATGCCTAAACATTACTTGTTGTTTTCTAACAATAATACAGGGTTAATATTTTGGAAAACTTGGTTTTCATTTGAATGCTGCACAACGTTCTACCCTTCAGATTATTGAGAAAAGATATTGGAAATACTTTAGATATTTGTAGAACGAAGCAAACACATTTTGCAGAGCAGGTATATTATCCAGCAAATGAAGAATTTCTGAATGGGATGACTGAAAGAATTGTCTAATTTACTCAGGTCAAGAAAATGTATAGGATTTTACAATCTGAAAGGGTGATAAGCAGATGAACAAAGATGTCTGTGCCTTGTTTGGAAGAAGCTAGATTTAGATTCAGTGTAAGTGAAACTGTTCAACCATATAAAGTTCTGGCAAAAGCTTCAACAACCATATGAGTTTCCTAAGAATTTCTTAATGTTACACAAAGCTAAAGGGATACCCCTTTTATTGCCCTTGTCTGCAATGAAACATCTATTTGAATGTTTCTCTTTTTTTATTTGAGCTTCGTGGAAGGGAAACATTTGCCCCCTTGAATATACGTGACATTACTTTAATAATTATCAGATTACAGAATGATCACTGAAACCTTTATTTTAGTTCCAGATTTCTAAAATAGAAATCGCTAGCCTGGACACCAGTAGAATTCAAAAAAACTCTGAATCCCCTACTAGCTAATCCTACTCAAATTAGGACTGTAATCTGTGCAGTGCAAGGCTTTCACTCTACAAATCCTTAAAGTCTTGGCTGTGCTACAGCTTGCAAATCATCTCTAATGAGTGTAACATGGATTTCACAGCTATTAGACTAAGTGCATATTCAGCTGTTTCCTGGTAAACTACCAAGAAAATGCGCCCATTTAATAATGGATATATCACCTTGTGGATATTATGATCTTGTATGAGATTTGAAACCACTTTAGATCCCTTGAGGCAAATAGTCTGTTATTAGAATTAAAAAATCCTACCCTTCATTATCTCCATGTAAAAGTATAGTAATTTTGTCAAACTGCATTAATTTATTTTAGATTTACACTTACAGAACATAAACTGCACTTGCTATAATGACAGCAGGTTTCTTTCTTGACCTGACAGGAAGGGTTGAACAAGAGAGACAACACCTTGCCAAGTCCAGCCTTGACAATTCCACTCTCTCATACACATAGGATAGTTGATGGGTGGTTAATATTATATCCCATACATAAATTTAACTCTTAGGAATTTCAGCTTCCATCAAATTGCTGAACTGAGTTAAACTAATTACTGTGTGCACTTCTAAACAGTTCTGACTTAGCAGATCCTGTGTTCAGTGAACCTTTAGTGAATTCTGAGCTCTGTTCTAAACTAAACCTGACACATAGAGCCAAAAATAAATAGAAGTATACTGATTTTGTGAAAACGCATTTGATTTGTAACAACAAAAATGAAGCTTTCCACTTTTATCCTGAAATAAAAGATTTTTTTTAACTGTCAGATTTGCAGCCAGGCACAAAACACTTGGTTATTAAACAGGTTTCAGGAAACTTTGAAGAAGAGACACAAAAAAGCACATACTGTGTTGGTATGTTCTCAAACCTTGATCTTTTTTGTGTCTAATACTTAAACAAAGCTTTAATTACTAGTTAACATGATAGCCCCCTCGCAAAGAGCTTGCTGTGTTTCAAAAGTGGCAACCTTTTATTTCACTCTGTCTTTAATCATGCTAGGACAACTGTAGCTGTTGTAGGACCACAATTAACATCACTATAAAACCCCATTATCATCTCACACAAAGGGAAGCAATGCAATTAGGGTTTCTACTGTTTGGCAGGCGTAAATACACAATAGGTCCTTCCAAGATATAACTCTACAGACAGCAAGGGATGATTTGGTTGGTCAGGAAGTATATTGATTGATATCGACAGTGCTCATTAAGCTTTGAGGGGCTGTGCCCCTAGAAATCTCAACAGGATTTTAAAGTATTAAAATAAATCTTTATTTGAATGTGCCAGACAATCCAGATAATAACTTTAAACACAAAAACTTAGAAGTACACTTTGGAGAAAGCTGCAAGGCAGGGTTAGTTTGCATGCTTTATTCCTGATCTAGCAGATATATTCCTTGCCTGTTATATTGAGACAGGTTTCCTTAGAATAAACTATATAGGTTTATATATTGGTGGAATCTTAAACTTATTTCAGAATCAGAAAAAGTGTTTATACTGATCTGGGTCAAATTTAGACAAATCTCAGAAGTATCAAAAGGGAGGCTGTGATTACAGGTTCCAGTCCTGATTAATTTATAAAGAAATTACTGAGCTATTACTGCAATTTAGAATTATACTGATAATCTTTAAGAAACAGTTTTCAGAAAGCTCTCACAAATGTATGCTGTAATAGCTAGCAAAAAACTTTTTTGTTGCAGTGTAATTTACAACCTGCTATTTCCCTAACATAACTTCTTTCTATGGATATATCAATAGATATCTCAGTAGATACCCTTAGCAAGGTATCAATAACAATTTCTCTAACTATTTATTCTATTTGTCAGTATGTACCAGTATAGTTTTACTGGTTTTGTGAAAAATCTCTTGATCCATAAAAAGTAAGGCATGGTTCTACTGATAAGCAAGTCAGCTTTTAAAATACTGTAGTAGTAGTAAAGCACAACTTTCCTGTAAGTTTAATACTGTAAAGACTAAAGTGGTAGATTATTTTATCATAGTAGAACCCATCATACTGATTACTAGGGAGATGAATTTAAACAGAACATGAGAGCAACAAAATGTTATGGTACAGACAGTAGCATGACATTTGACCTCAGCACAAAAGAAAGATGTTATGTTTCCCAAAAGAAAAGCAAAGTACATTATACTTCAATACAGAAATACAATTGTGAATAATAGAAATATCTATCACGGTACCCATCACATTAAGAAATTAACTGAGAAGAAAAATTAAGAACTGTGTATTACAAGGATACCGCAACTCTTGTTGGTTTTGCAATGAAGGAATTCTGACATCATGTTATGATTTTTTAAAGCAATGTGTTTGAGTCCCAGTCAACCACAATTTTATCTCCATGAAGCTCCATGCATATAACATTAAAACAAATTACCTTTTCCTATTTTTGAGCATTTTTGGCTTTTACCATATTTCTGTTTCAGTTTTTTCCTCAAGATTGATTTTGATTATTTCTTCAAAGATTAAAAATATGCTTTAAATAAATGAGAAGTCTGAGAGAAATGTGATGACAGAATGTTTTATGCCAAAACAGTTTATTCTCCATTAAGCTATCAGCCTTGGCAATACTTGTAAGCACTAGAAAAAAACAACAGACCACAAAGCTGGCCTTTTGTCAGGCCAGTACAAGAACTGATTTATTGGAAACTTGGTCACAAGGGTGGTAAAATAATTTTAGATTTTATCTTGCACTCCCTTGCTTTGGCACTAGCAACTCACAGCATCCCTGTAGGCTCCGCAGTGCCAAATCCTAGTCATTGTCAGATCTGATGCACTGAGTTCCTTGTGCTGCATCTAACAAAAAGAAAGAGGGAGGAAGAGCAAGAAGCATTCTGAGCTTTATAATCCAGATCAGATAGGGGCTAGAGCCTCTTTAATCTCCCAATCTCATTTGAAACACCCTGAAAACACAATATAGAAATGATCATGAAGCCAAAGAACAAAGCAGAAGGTATCTTCCCTGGTTTTCATTTAATTTCATTTCATTTCATTTCATTTCATTTCATTTCATTTCATTTCATTTCATTTCATTCTTTCCTCTATTCCTAGTTATGCAATGAGTTATGATCAAAATTTCAGGGATCAATTATTTCCTTATTAAACACATTAGTTAAGAAGAAGTATGTGTAAGTAATTCAGTAATTTTATCCTCAGATTTGAATGAATTTCATCTGAATAACATACAGTGCCAGGCCAGAATGTAGCAAGGTTTTATGTTCTAGCAGATAAAAAGATATGATTTTTCAGAGAAATGGAAGTAAAAACTATACCTAATTTGTGGAATAGGAAAATTCTAGAAACTTACTATTTTTTTTTCCATTTCTTTATTTATATTTCATTATTGCATAGTTACACAAAGAAAAACAAACTTCTTGGTTTTATTAGCTATTCACTTCTAGGGCTGTGCAAACACTGGCTTATTTGGGTGTTTACATTTTTAGTTCTTACTGAAATAATGAGGAGTAAATCCCATCGTTTGACTGTTTGCTAGTGCACACTTATTTCCTAGCACTGGGACACAACATAATCGTGTTTAAAGCTTTTTCACCCAGAATGTTCCCTAATAAATGCTCTAACACTTAGAAATTATTTGCACTTTAAATACCATATGATCCCATAAAACAATGTTATTTGGTTGGCTGGAGCATACTTACAATGTATAGCTCCCTTGCTGATGGTTATGTGCCTTGGCCCTGATGTTCTCAGAATTCAGTCCAAATATGGGAGCTTTTTATTTCTACATCTATGACTCTCGACCAAATGCTATAGATTCATTAGGCTGATAGATTAAGAAGAATTGTGTCATTCTATCTGTTTAGGAAATATCACAAAATATGGCATTAGATATTGACTCACTGGTAAAATATATATTACATTTGCTAGCCCTTGAAGAACAAGAATAGTATCTTAAATCTGGAAAGGAAAAGGGGAAAATGTTCCTTCTAGATTTTAAAAACCATGTTTGCACTTCAAAAAGGACAGAGAAGTGAGTGGGCAGACTCATCACATTGGATACTGCCCTCCATGCCTTGGGAAGCTGAGCAGCTGATATATGCGCCTTACAGGGAGGTCATAGGAACTGCTGAAAAAGTACAATTGAGTTTTGAAAACTGAGAAAGAGGGAAGGTGGCAGTCCCTGAAATCATATTTGAGGGACAGGGAATGATAATCTGTGTATGGTTTTAAAATGAAACTCTACTGTGTCCTAAGAGAAAAGTGACTTCTCTTCTGAAAGCCAACAGACTCAATAGGACTCAAAGACATTTTTAAAGAAGTTTATCAGAAAGGGACTCTATCATTAGAGAAATATATTTATCTTACACAAGACTGTTCAAAATTTAAATCTGACAGAATTCATACCAAATGTTCAGTTAGTTTCTTAATTATTAGAATACATTCTAGGAAATTGTGATAAATACTTTGTAACTGTTAAATTATATTTATTATTGAAAATAACCCAGATGTTTGTATTCTTTGCTCAGTGTTGCTTCACGTACCTTTACATGTTTTTAATGAGTTTCTTTTTCCTAATACAAATTTGAACTAGATTTTTTATGTTAATATTACTTTATCCATGAAAAAATGTATACTTTAAAAAATATCACACTCTTTTTCATATTATCAAACAATATTAAAATATGAGTGAATCTGAGGAGTCCTTATTCTGACATATTGCCAACAGTTTGGTATGTTTTTTCTGATGTTATTTTATGTCTTAAAGATCATGTATGATTACTCTTATATTATGGTCTTTATTATTTTTTACTGTAGGGTTTTTATTCTCTATTATTTCATCTTCAGTTGCTAACATAGGAGGCAGTCCACATCTGTGATAGACTTGGCATAATAATTTACTATTCTTTGTGAGATGCAGAAAGTTCATCCCATACTTGGAATTTTGACAGTAACCAGTTTGCTCCCATGTAACCAAAACCATAAATAAATAAAAATGGCCTTTTCTGCTCGGCTAAGATGTAATGAAGGCAAAATATTCAGTCTACAAACACTTAGAAAAAATTCCTACAATCCACAGTATGCCTTGCACTTGTAATTTTCATGACAGAATTGATTTGTTATGAGACTTTTTATATCTGTAAAGAGGAAACTTGTTTCTCAGAAGCCATCTATTCCTCTCTCTCATTTGTAAAATATGCTAAGTTCCCAATAAATCAGACAGACAACAGATTTCATGGGTTAGTCAGGTTGAAAATGGCAATTTTAACACTTTATTGTAAATTAATGACAAAATATTTTAACACAAAAAACCTTAAATGTATTAGAAACTCCTCAATGTCTACTGGAAGTAAATTTATAATGAATATTAAGAGTAGTAATGGCACTCTGCCTAAGAACAAGGTTGACTTTTCTGTTTTAAAATGTAGTGACAATTCAAGATGACCTTAAAAGAATCTTTTTATAAGCAAGAAATACATGCATGAAGGTCTGCTTGCATAGTGGATGCAAGAGTATTACCATATTAAATCAGATATTATTGCCTCATGAAAAAGCATGTTAGTATTACCTATGACTTTTTAAACTATGCGACATGGTATACAGCTGTATAGTAATTCCAGTTTAGTTAGGACCTCATCCCATTTCCCTTAAAGGCAGCTTAATCTCTTGCGGGAAGCTTAAAGGAATCTGGATGAAACTGCAAGTACTAGGATAAAGCTACAAGGTAAAAATATCTTCATTCAGAACAAATCTGAAACACATGTTTAGCTTTCTGATGAAGTCTCAGTGCATACTTAAATATAGTGTGTATTTACTTGTGATAGGGCATTATGATGACTTTTTATATATGTCCTTTAAGGATTAAATGAAAAAAAAAAAAAAAAACCAAACTAAGAAGGAGATCTGTAAGAAATTAGAATAAGAGATTATACAGAAATTAAGAAGAAAGAAACGATGAAGGGAGACATTTTATGAACTGAGTAGCAAATGGCCAAGCTGCCTGTTGTTTTGCTATTCTCCTTACCAGATCTTGCATCACATACCCCCACTCTGACTTTCTTCAACATATCGTGTCCCCCAAATATTTAAAGCTGACTGTGGAGGAAACACTAAAGACGCAGTCACCTCTCAATCTCAGCAGTGGCATCACTGACCTCATTTCTCCTTGGTTTTGATTTGATGAAAAACATCCCACCTGCACCATTATAGTTCTTCAAAAAGGTTGAACTAAAAATATGTAACTTCAAAGTGGTAATCAGGAATGATCTATCAAATATGAAAAGACAATAATTTAAGAAGATATTAATTAGTCTGGGGAGGGGGGGTGGGGGAGAAGTATGTTCAGTACAGCTTTACAGGAAAAAGAAAAACAAATGAACATGAAAAAAAGTTTTATTTAATATTATAGAACAACCCCTTTTTTTTCATACATGTACATTATCTGGCAGATAGATAAAACATAGGATTTTTCATATATATTTTTGCATCTTTTGAATAAAGCACCAGAAATTTGCTATGACTTTAGCTTAAGTTTCTTATGTGTAAACACTCTGTAGTTTGTTTTATTTCTTCTTGTTGCTTTGTGAATTAACAGTCTCTGTCAAGACTGTCAAATAGAATAGTGAGATATGCTCAGAGGCTCATAAGAAGGATAATTCATAACTCAGTTAATCCAATGGAGCTCATGATTTATGTCTTTAAATAATTCTCTGTTCAGGGATGAAGATGATCAGTTATGGTGCCAAAACCTTTTAATCAGGTTGTTTATGATAATTTCTGTAACGGACAACAGTAAAGAACTATTAAAGATGCAATATATAAGTTTTAAATAGTCTCATTTCAGTCTTTCCTTACCTACTATCTTATATTTTATTTTCATTAAAAGAGTGATAACAAATATATAGGCATTTTACAGTTACACATCAATAGTTGAACATTTTCTAAAAATTTTAATTTGGAAATAGTTTCTATGGGTCAATAAAGCCATTTATATGGAAAATATGATACATTAAAAAGTATTAAAAAAAAGGAATTAAATTATGAGAGAGTCAAAGCTCTTGTAGCTTCTACAGGTCTTGTTACATCATGAAATTAGTGTTAAAGACTAACAAGGATTCTCTCACATAAGAACACAATTAAGTGTTATAGTTTCAATTAATTTACAGTATCAGGGGCAGAGAGAATCAAAAGAGTAAAAGTGACAAAACTCGTGGGTTGAGATAAAGGCAGCTTAATAGGTAAAGCAAAAGCCACATGCACAAGCAAATCAAAGCAAGGAATTCATTCCCTACTTCCCATGGGCAGGCAGGTGCTCAGCCATCTCCAGTAAAGCAGGGCTCCATCACGTGTAATGGTTATTTGGGAAGACAAAACACTATAACACCAAATGTCCCCCCTTCCTTCTTCTTCACCCAGCTTATACACTGAGCATATATCGTCTGGAACAGCCCTTTGGCCAGTTGGGGTCAGCTGTCCTGGCTGTTCCCCCTCCCAGTTTCTCGTGCACCTGGCAGAGCAGGGGAAGCTGAGAAGTCCTCGGCTGGTGTAAGCCCTGCTCAGCAACAACTAAACCATTAGTGTGTTATCAACATTCTTCTAGTACTAAATCCAAAACACTGCACTGTACCAGGTACCAGGAAGAAAATTAACTCTATCCCAGCCAAAACCAGGACATGCATCCTTCTGCAAAGCTGCTGTTGTGTTTAAGAGAATGAAACAAGTTCATTATACAGGTTTGGGTGCATTAATAACTTAGGGAAACCTGCTGAAGAAAATGCAATTTTTTCAGAATACTTTCTCCCTTTACATTCAGCCTTCCTCAAATTTAGATTTAGCTTTTGTTTGTTCTTCTCTGCCCATGTATTATTTCAGGTAAGCATTGGAAAACTCAGGTGATGCTTCTGATATCTTTTTTGATATAAAGGCAATCTGAAGGGAAGTGCAAAGCCTGTTGTATGAGATTAGAAACATAAAAGTATAGAATCACAGAATCATTTAGATTGGGAAGGACCTTTAAGATCATCAAGTCCAACCATTAACTTAGCACTACCAAGTCTGCCTCTAAACCATGTCTTTAAGCACAGGGCCTAAGCCCTGAGCAGACAACAAAATGCTGGTAGTGAGTAGTCTCAGCTTCTAGGATTCTCAGGTGGGTTGCTACTACAGTGAGGGTAAACACTTGCTTATGGTTTCAGATCTTTAAGATCCAGCCAGGAAGTTATGAGTTTAGAGCAGATGTCAGAGTACTTACAGTCCAGGGGCCATGTGTCAGTTACCCCAGTATTCTCTCCTCAGGCTCTCTCTTCTCATTTATTACAAGCAAGGGCCAGGCTTCTACTGCATCTGATTATTTTTATTGGAAAAATGTTGAGCCTCAGATTTTCAGCTTACTCTTGAGGTGACAGTGCTAATAGACCAAAAGGCTAGTCTGGCTATAGGCAATTTTTCAAAAAGAAATTAAATGCCTATCTTTAGCAATTTGGCAGGATAAGACTTCCACCATTCTGAAAGGGCACGAAGACCTTACTCTACTTGTACTGTTCCTGGTGATGAAGATTACAGAAATATCACCACACTTTAAAGATTTTTTATTTCTTAATTCTTCCCTGAGGTAAAGATTTTGCAGATTAAAATCTAAAGTACTATCGTGGTCCTTTTCAAAAGTTTTTTGCTGGCTCAACTGTTTCTGACCAAGTTATAGATATATAGGGTCATAAAGCTCTAAAGTTGAGGAGATTCTGACATCTAGCTAAGTCTCTTAACCAAGTGGTTTCAACCACTGTTGGTGAAGAGGAAAATTGGAAAGGAGTTTTAAAAAGTTGAATGGGTCACCATAGTCATCAAATATAGCTCTAGACCTACCAGAAGCAAACTCTGGATGCCTTCCATAGTAATTTGCAATCCTTCCTGTGGCAATGATGAGATTTATAAGATGATGTGATATGTCTGCATGAAAGCTTGAAATTCACTGTAACACATGAAAGCCCTCCCACATCATTTATGCTTTAAAAGCACATTTATGTTCTGAAACAGTAACCAACACAACAAAATATTCAATATTAGCTTGCAAGGAAGGAGGCAGGGGAACCACCATGCTATTTTACTAGTAGAGTATGCAGCATGAGAAATTCTAAAATAGAATGGGAAAAAAGATTGTGTATTTAACCTGTCTGAAGCCCGATGCAGAAACAACAGCAAGAGTGCTAGGGTCTTGTCTTCTGGCACTGAATTAAGGGTCTTCCCCATACTCACTATACAATACATAAGCGAGAAATTGTTTGCTATACTCCTGCTATAGATCACTCCAGCTTTATGTGGGGAAAATGAATTTCATCCTTTCCACACGTGGGCAATTCATTCAATTACTTTTATGTTTTCTAAATCCTGGAAATATTTTATTTTTTCCTTTTTTGGACTTTTTCTTCCACTCCTACTTCCCTATCCCCAACAGTTGTCTGCATCTGAATCAGACTATTAGAATTCCTACCATGAGCCTGGTAGGAATAGTCAACGGCCTCTAAAGAACTGCCATCTCTGGCATCATTATAAATCTCTGAAGTTCCTTCCATTTATCTTAGACAGTGTAAACTGAACTGCAGTGACTGAGTTTTTTCCTATGTTTTCAATGATCCCCTGAACATTTCACGCAATTTAGAACCCAGAAATTTAACACTATGGTTGAATTTGTACAAGGGTTTGACAATTTTTTGCCCTTTGGTTGCAATTCTACTAGTTAAAATGCAGACAATAAATTTGCACATCAGAATACAAAATGACTACTTATTTACGTCCAGAAGGAATTTACTCCCTATTGTACATTTACAACTTTTATACAATTTGCTAGATTAGTTGTTAAGCACTTGGAGGTGGTCACATTTTATGGAAGTGCAATTCAAAACAATACACTGGGCTTGGACTTCAGTTCTGTGGTGACTCACTGCAGTTTAAAGATACAAATGTCCAAAATGAGTGGGATAAAGTTTCACTTACTTGAGTACCTTGTATTTAATACAGATTACAGATAAATGCCTAAGGAAGAGAAGAACTGTGTATGGCATTTGTTTTCCTACCCTCCAACTTATTTCTGTTCATGTTGTAATATCCATGAATTTAATGACTCTCAGTGGGTTTCTCTAGCAGCCTCCCCTAGAACCCAGCATAAGCTAAAATTTTAATATCCACATCCATCAACAAATTTCAGCATCAACAAATATCACAGGTCTACTATTCATTCCTGAAAAAAATACCTACTTTTATTTGTTTTGGATATAGCTCCTAGCAGCTTTTTAGATGTCTTCCAGTATTTAGATAAAAAAAATTGTATCAGAAGTCTATAAGCCTGTCCATGCAACTCATCGTTACAGACTGCTATCATAACTCCCTCAGTCATCTTTTTTTCAGGAATGAATAGTAGCTATCCCTCCTGTCGTGGTTTAACCCGGCTGGCAACTAAGCACCACGCAGCCGCTCGCTCACTCCCCCCCCCTCCCTCAGTGGGATGGGGGAGAGGATCAGGAAAGAGAAAAAGGTTAGAGCTGAGGGCTGAGATAAAGACAGTTTAATAAGAGAAAATAAAAATAATAGTAATAATGAGAATGATAACAAAATATACAGAATATACAAAACGAATGATGCACAATGCAATTGCTCACCACCCGCCGACCAATGCCCAGCCTGTCCCGAGCAGCGATCAGTACCCGAGCAGCGATCACTCTGCCCGCGACCGACCGACCAACTAAACCCCTCCGGGCATGACGTTATATGGTATGGAATAGCTCTTTGGACAGTTTGGGTCCTAGCTGTGCTGTACTCCCAGCTTGTTATGCACCTGGCCGAGCAGGAGAAGCTCAAAAAGTCCTTGAGCAGTCTGAGCACTGCTTGGCAACAACTAAAAACATCAGCGTGTTATCAACATTCTTCTAGCACTGAATCCAAAGCACAGCACTATGCTAGCTTCTGTGAAGAAAATTAACTCTATCCCAGCTGAAACCAGGACACCTCCCCCTTCCCTTCAGGTGAAGAGTCATTCCTCATATAAAAAATAATTACGAATTTGATAATCCTTATTGTTTGCATTGAAACCTTTTACAGTTATACTATATGCTTGTGAGAAAATGGGAGGGAAACAAGAGGGCCAAAAAGCTAGAACTGTATACTGTGATCAATAGATGGGTAGAAAATAGGCATATACTGTAGCATGGTCTCTGTTTTGATTTATGTTCATTTCCCACTGATTTCTAATACCAATCTTGGGGTTTTTTTAACTGCTCAACAGTATCAGATGTTCCTATAAAATTATTGTGATTCCAAGGTCTCATGCCTTGATGGAAATGATGACCTTGGTACTATCATTTTGTATTCAAATTAAGATTATTTATTCCCTCACATGCATTGTTACATTCACTTGTACTGAATTTCATTGGTCATTTTATTGCCCTGTCACTCAGACTCAAAGGTGTTCTGCTGTTTGTTACAAGTGCCCTTCACCTCTACTGCTAAAAATAACTGCTTTAGCAGCAAACTTTTCAAATCCACGTGTGAACTTTACCTCTTACACAGTTTTGTTGCATGCTGCTGTGAACAACTTTCTTGAAAATCTTTAAGAAATGCAACTAAATAAGATCACTTGTTCTTTTGCTTCCACAGAAAATTGAAAGTTCGGTGGAGATTTACAAAAAAGAGGTGAGTTCTCCATAAGTAGATCACATTTACCTGAGTGCCATTAATTCTGCCATTTACTATAGTTTTACTAATTTGCCCAGTACAAATGTACAGTGTTCCCCATGTCTTCCCTGAAACTTTTCTAAAGAACTGACACTACATTTGCCACTGTCCACTTTTGTTATGGAATTTTTAAGGAGGAGATGACACACAAATGCTGTGACTCAGCTTGGAAGCCTTGAATAAATACCATTCATTCCCGATGTGTGCTAGCATTCATTCTGTTTGAACCACAATCTCTTCCATGACTTCTATTTCAGACAGATCCTCTGACAAGTTGCCCGCCAAGAAAAATTCAGGCATGGGAATTCTCAAATTCTTTGTGAATGCTAATGCAAAAAGCTCACTTTGCTTCTGTGTTTTTTTATGCCTTAATCGTCAATAAGTCCTACAGACTGCTGAAAGACTTCCTGGTACTGATTTCTTTAGCAAAGATTTATTAACAGGTTTTTTTTTTCCTTTAGTTAGCTGCACCTCAAACTCTTTCTGGCCTCCTTTAATGCATTGTTTTTACAACTTAATATGGCAGTGTTTCTTGTCCTTTTGATTAATTTTTCATTTTTTCATTTGGACTCGACCTTAGTTTCCTAAAGGAACACTTCTTGTATGTAATAGCATCTCTTTTCTTTCCATTTCCTTCTCTCCTCTCTAAAAACTTCCTGTACAGGTGGTGTTTGCCCTACATTTCCAATATGGCATTCTACATTAGTTTCCATGATGTCAGTAATGGTCCAATTTTGTCATCCGTTTCTTAACAAGCTCTCTCATTCTTATGTAGTCTCCCTTGTAGCCTAGTAAATCATAGAATCATAGAATGTTTTGGGCAGTATCAGCATCCTAGGTGCATAATCAGTGAAACAGACCAAATACTACATTTTTTTCTGTTTATGTCTGTAATTTCATTTCATCCAGGGGACAATACTAATTTAGATAAGTAGTTCATTAGTATGATTTGATTTTAAGATCTCTTGACACCTAATAAATACTCTTCCGTCACCACTATGGCCGATATTGTCATCCTGATGTTCCAGTGTCACACCAACTGACAGTATCCCACCAAATTGCCAATATGCCCACTATGTTAATGTCTTCATTTGGGACTAAACAACCAAGTGTCCTCAGCTAATTATTTAAAAATCTAGCATTCATCAAGAAGCAAGCATATTATTGCATTGGTTCTCCTTTTGCAAACTATATAAGCAGGACAGTCTTTTTACCTATTTATTTCTATTCTCTGACACATATTTTTTTAAGCATACCAAATTTCATCAATAATAAAAACACCATCCCAAGGCACTAGTCTTCTGTATCTGCGTGCTGTTCCCCAATCTTCATTTAACATATATATGGAAGATGGGAGCAAAGTCTTTGTATTCCAAAACTATTAGAAATATCTGTGTATGTGCCTGTGAGTGTATCAGAATGTTGATAGCTTTACACTCATTACTCTTTTCATAAAGCATCATACACAGATTATTTAGTAGCCATAGATCAAAATATCTCTGCCTAACTCTATCAAGAGAAATTAAGATCTTAAAGGTAAAGTCTTGTAAATAGTAATATTTCTGCTTTCCTCTGTTCTACTTATGAGTACTCAAGCCAATTCTACAGAAAATTTAAGAAGAATTCTCTTTTCTATCCCTTTGCCAAAAAAGAATTAATGTTGTTGGAAATATTTGTAATGGAAAGAGCCCTACTTTACTTTCCTGAAATCTGTGAGTAACATGACAGACTTGTCTTAATTAAATAAAAAAAAAAAAAAAGGAAAAAGTTATGAAACCTTTTTCAAAACCATATTTGTTTTTTGGTCTTAAATGGCAAGCAAGTGACCTGACTAACAACCTTGAACCGTTGTTATAAATTATAATACTATACCAGTATAGGTCACACTAGAATGCTGCCAATCATCTGTCTCTTATTTCATAATTCACTTTTATAATAAAACTAATATGTGGGAACCCACAGATGCTAAAACAATTTTAACAAATGTTCAGGCATTTATAGTGGAAATTTCTTATAGGTTGTCAAATTATATATTCCATGAGGTTGTTTTTTAATAAAATATCTGTCTTTATTAAAAGTTTGTTAAAATGAATGAGGGTAAAAGATGATGTTCAGTGAGCAATTAGGCTGATTGAAGTGTGCCTGACAAGGCTCTAAAAAAATATCATCAACTCAGTATGGTAGTGCATACACATATCATAATAGTTTTAAATACACACTAAAATGCATTTAGAAAACAACTACACATACTGAAAGAAACAGTAACAGTTCATATCCTTTAACTAATATCCATAAGAAGTGAAAAAAACCATGTTAGCATATGTTAAGTGAAGCTGTGTCACTGTTAAATGTCTTTCTATAACACGTGATTTTTTAAATGAAAAAAAATTTTTTAAATGGTACTACTGTCAGTACTATGCTGCTAATTATGTCCAGTTAGTAGTGATTATTTTACCTGTGCAATGAGGGTGTTGCTAGTATGCTAAGTTAAATCGTTAGTTATGAAAATCAAGTTATAAAATTATGATATGAAGAATTAGCCCGCATTTTAATCATATTCTAAAATTGCCTTGGCTTTTGGAACATGTTGTATGTTCCAAATGGTAAATTCTCCTTCTGTTGGGTCACTAACTGCATCACTGATTTGGGATATACCAAGCAAGAAAGCTAATGTAAAGTAATTGCAGCAGAATGACTTTGCTAATATTTTAATATTGACTTTAAGCCTTTATATGTGGGATATGTATCATGGGTTTCAAATTTCTGACACAGATACAATTCTGTATTAATAAAATTTTTAGGTGTCTTTTTTAAAAAATTAGATTTCAGGTTCTGTGCTGCCTGTAGCTGAGAAGATCAATATAAATGATGAATTTGCTTCGCTGTTTTATACTGCTGTGTAACATATCTGAGACATTACACATTTGAGAAATAGAGTACTTATTTTTAACAATTTTTAACAACATTATTATTAAGTGCAATTCTTTGTAAGTGGATAGTGATCTGAAGTGAGAATATTAAGCATCTGTTTATGAAATATTATATTAATCAGCTTCTGATTAATTATAATATCTAAAATTCATTTTATTGCCATTGCTGGCCTAGGATTAAACTATGCAAACACATGGTGATATGGTTAGATATACTCACATGATTATTTCCATTTCCCCAACTCCACAGATTTTTGCCCATTCCTTTCATAAATCAAGGGACTCCAAGAAGCATGACTGTGGGTAAGCCTGCCTTAGAAAATCTTGGGTCAAAAAATAAATGTTGTTAGGCTATTATATAAAAGTACTAAACTTGATGTACTCTAAAAAAGATAGAACATAATTAATATTTATTGAAGTTATTATACAAGTAAAGAAATTTTCAATCCATTATAGGCTCATGTAACACACAATCTTGTTATGAAATTAAGAATAAAAAAGATTTCCCCAGAATCCTTGAATGAAGCAAACATTACCCAGGGATTTAAATTTTCCTCCTTGCAGGCAGTTTGTCCAAGACCTGCTGTAATATTCTTTAGAGGATTATAAAAATTTGTCCAATCACAGCACACAGGTGCTGCCCAGGCAAATGCTGAGATGAAAAACTTCAGCTTGTTCTTACTGTGACTCTACTAGAATATTAATGTAACTTCACCTTTTCATTTGCATATGCTAATCAGAGGAAGAGTTGTTACTACAGTTTGTATTTGCCCAGCTCAGGCAAGTCTACATGATATTCAGTTTATTAAGGGGTTATCAGTGAATCTGCCTCTGGTCTTTATGAATAGCCTTCCACCCTCTCACACTCTTGTTCCACTAACTCCATCTATGAATCATTATTAGCCATCTTAAGTTGCATGGAAAGTTTTTTCAGATCCTTTGTATTCATGTTTGTTTCATCTCTAGTTTTTTACATGTAATTAAGATAATGCACTGAGCTCCAAAGTAAAACTGATATAATAATTTTACCCAAGAATTTACAAGGTCTACGGCACAATAATTCCATATAAGAAACTGCTGAAATGTTACTATTCTAGTATCATAGTTCATAATTCAATATACCACATCTAATCATTTGTTGGAGAGAATGAGTTGTTTTTAAAGCAAGGATAGCTTTTCTTTTTCTTTTATTAATTGAGAAGATGATTCTGTACAAATTTTCATTGTCACTACCAATCAATACAGTTTTGCAGATTTTTTTTTTTCTTTCATTTCATACATCTTAAGCTATCTAATGGTTTGCTTTCTTTTACAGAAAAATTGTTAGGATGCACTGAGAGAGAGAGATATTCCTTAAAACCAACAGTGTAATAGATCAGCATGACTGAGTGGTTTTACCTACGGTATTCATTGGTTCATCATGAAACACAACACATCACTTAAATTGTATTCATTAAAGAGTCTGCACATAAAATATTTAAAGTGGGAATAGAAAGCCCAACAGAAGTTAAATAGCCCTAAGGGAGGAGAGGAACTATTGCTTAAAATCAGTCAGCCTATCAATCTTAGAAATATCAACACCCCAAAAGAATTCTGTGTGTCTATCAAACAAAATTCTATAAAGGTGTACTAAAAAGTAAAACAATTCCAGTTTTACATTTTATTTATTGGACACTGATAGCTTTTTTTTTTTTAAAAAAAAAAAAGAAAACCCCCCATATTTGTAGCTCTTCCCTTCCTTGCCCTGCCCTGTCCTACCCTCTCACTGCTTTCACACATATCATTTTTTACTTCAGGAACATACTTTCCTCCCTCTCTGTTGCCCTGTCTTTAGAATCCTAGAAGATAGTTTTCATTCTTATAATTTGTAATGAATGCTAAGCAATGTGTACACTTTTCAGATGGTCACAGACTAGTCACTAGTTGAGTCTGCTCACCTTTTAAGTATTTCCTATCAGTAAACTGCTTGGAAACAGTTGATGGTGACCTGCTATTTTCACTTCTACTTGTCCCTAAAGCATGGAGATTCCATAAGAATACAGAACTTTGAGTATCTGGAAACATAGGTTACTGTAAACTCTTCTTGATAATAAAGGAAATACATAATTTGAATTAGTGGAAATAAAACCTGAGTACTTTAATAGAAATAGCATTATTATTTCTCATTTTGTTGTTTTTTTTTTTTTTTAATTGACCATTTTACACCTGCTGAACAATATCAGTCAGGAAATTGTAGCTAAAAAATTTCTTTATAAAGGCCTTGATGCCTAAATTTAAGCATATGCAAAGTGCATTGCTATATATATGTTTTATTGGTTTAGCAAGGCATTTCTTGATAGCAGAATTTTAATTCAAATGAAATAAAGTAGGGTTAATTTTGTGTCAGAATTATGCACAAAATCTGCATTATTCTAAAAAAACTCCTCGTCACATATATTTGGCATGTCAGCATAGAAAATTTTAACAAGGATATTTTCTTTTGTAGTCTAGGGAAGAGTGGTAGAATTCAGAGGCTGAAAGAAAATTAACGCTATCCCAGCCGAAACCAGGACATTCAGGAAAGAGTAAAATTAAGATTTCACCTTTACTGGCATACACTGGAGGTAACCTCATTGAACTTGAAAACCACTAAGTGGGAAACAAGAATTCAGGAAGAACACTATAAAGACAGGAAATTTTCAAAGAAAACTGGAAAAATGAAGAGTTTTCCTGACCCCATTTTCAAGTGGCTAGTAGGTAGGTTTATCTATTTCCTGAGGAAAATGGGAGTTATTAGGCAAAATGAGTGATTCAGGACCTTGGAAATAAAATGGATGATCTGCCTTTTGAGTATAGCATTTTCAAAAGTTGTGCCTGTTTCTGTTTACTTTCATTGTAAAATGAAATAAAATCCTTAACCAGGATCTTATTTACAAAGTCTGCAGAGGCCCTATAAACTACCTCCTATGGGCATTTCAGAAGTCAAAGTATCCATCTCCAGCTATCCCCAGCTTTTTCCCCACCAGTGTTTCTCAAACTGAAAAAGGGTGTATCATCTTAACATCAGATCGAGTAAAGGAAAGGACAAGTGTGGTTTCTGAAAATACTTTCAGAAAGAAAGTGATTACAGATTGATGACTGTTAGTTATAAGAATACGTTTTTGTCAGAACCAGCCAAATACCATTAAAAATACCATGAAAAAGTGTTGCTCTAAGGCAATCTAGATATCTGTAGTAATGTGAACATAGACATGTATGAATACTGTATGAGAAAATAAACCACATACTATTTTGGGGGGACTAAATGTTTGCACAGGTTGATACCTAATGCCCACATATGTGTTCCAATAGCATCACTATTTAGCCCATATGGCTATTTTATGCTGTGAGAAATCATTTACGTTGCTTTGCCAGGGGAAAAAAAAAATATTTTGTGATTTCACATCAGTATGCTTCATTTTTTTTGCATGTTCACAGAAATTCTTAGCAAAAGGAACATCCTTAAAGAGGTCCCATTTCTGCCCTTGCTCTAAGACCCCAAAACCCCCTGCCATTTTATGTTGCTTAGGCATCTTCAACATTCATATCATTCTCATGACAGCACTGCTTATATCCTCCATTGCACTTTTTTTACTGGTTCTTAAAAGATCATTCTTCTGTGTCAGCTGTTTTCTGCCTTACTGTGCTGCTTCAGTAAACGTTCCTATACCATGTCTCCTCATGCTGCAGCAGAAACAAGCGTTGCTTCTTTCTTCCTCTTGTGTCAGAAGAAAGGTGACAGCACCAGCATTTATCTCAGGTAATAAAAAATGCTGTTGTTTTTAAAGTCTATGTAGACATAACCTCACCTCCAATACAGTCTGGGCAACCCCTTCATCTTTTAAACACCAAACTTGAAGCAATCTTTCTTCACATTTCTCTTCTTTGCCTAGCACAATGTAACAAGATGCACACTATAGTTTGGACCTGTATACAGTTCTACCGCTTTTGATGCAAATACTTCTCCTCTATAATGGGTTTATTCTATTTATTTAAGAAAACCACTCCTTATCTTTTAAATTATCCAAAAGAGCAACTGTCTTTTTGTCCTGTAACTGCACAGTATGATTTATATAAGCTCTTTATGATTCTTAAATCTTAGAGACATGACTCTGATATGCCTATTAATAGCTATTTCAAATACCGTATCATCCATTTGTTCAATTGAATTTTGTCACATGCATTTTAAATTCCGTTAGTTCTTCAGTAAAACTCTTTTACTAAAAGTTCCTATTAAATTTTTTTTGAAATGGAAATTATTTTGAGAAATGATGATTATTCTTATTTTAACCAACTTTTGCTAGCAAATTTATAACAGTAGCATTTTTTCTATAAATATATTTTCTTATTTTTCTTGTTTTCTGAATAAAATGTATAGACCCATATGCGTACACATAACTTTCCAAATGGTTTTCTCCACATGACTGTTAAAATTTGAGGTATATAAACTTTCTGGGAAACCACAAGAAATGAGAAATGTAAGCCTCTCTGTTTCATATAAATGAAAATGACTGTCACATAACATCTCCCACTCACTTGTCAGTCTGTACCTGTAATACTGTGTCCATTTCTGGTCCCCACAATGCAAAAAGATGTGGACAGACTGGAGAAGGTCCAAAAGAGGGCCACAAAGATGATCAAATGGCTGGAGAACCCATGCTATGAAGAAAGACTGAAGGAGTTAGGAAGAAAAGACAGCTCGCGGGGACCTTGTCACAGTATTGCAGTACTTAAAGGGTGGCTACAAAGAGGGTCTCGCTTCACAAGGAGCCATATGAAGACAAAGGGCAATGGGTACAAGTTGTACCTGGAGAGGTTTCATCTCAATATAAGAAAGAAATTTTCTGCAGTGAGAACTATCAATCACTGGAACAACCTCTTCAGGGATGTGGTAGAGTCCCCATCACTGGACATTTTCCAGATGCAGTTGGGCAGGGTGCTAGACAATCTCATCTAGGCCACATATCCCATAAAACATTGGACCAGATGATCTTCTGAGGTTCCTTCCAACCTGGGCTGTTCTATATTTCTACAGTTATATAGTAAACTCCTTGGTATTTAAAAAAAATTCTTAGGTTAGAGTAAATGTTTCAAAGGAATAATTAGAAAAGTTAATAAAGTCAACTCTGTACACATCATAAAATTATGTCATAACAAACCCCATTTTTACAGCTGGTGAAGGAACAACATGGTTTAACTGGCCATTCTTTGCAAATACACAAACACGAACATTAGTATGCTCATCAAAATCAAGAGGTCCTGAGAATTGACAAGCTTTGGCAATCCATCCTGTCTACCTGCTTATGAGGGAGTGTTTAGTAAAGAAATGGATACTACCTTTCCTACTGTAGGACATCATTCAGCTTCTTTTTTGTTAGGCCTCAGGAAGTAACATATTAGGGAAAAGAATAAATTGCATTCCAAGAAAGGAGTAAGAGGTCAGTAGTAAGAAGGTCTATTTTGGGTTAGTACCAAAGGAAGAAAATTAGTCCTGTGTTACCAAGCATATGTGAAATGAATAGTACATACAACCAACAATATGTGAATGTGAACTTAGACAACTATGATAGATGAATCCCCAAATCAAATCAACAGTTGAAGATGTAAGTGTTAACACTACTCATAAAAAAACATGTTCACTAGAACATCTGTAAAGTTTAGCTTTGGTGAGTCTTTACTGATGTTTTTCCCATTTTCCCAGATAAATGGAATCTCAAATAACAGCAGATTTTGTGAATTGCATTACAGTTTATAAAACCTTCATTCTCTATCAAACCGGTAGTTATTTATTCAATTTAGAAAATGATACTCTTATAAAATTGCCAAGGATAAAAATCCTTGATGCATCAAAGGATGTTTAACAAACAATATGCTGAATTTGGAAAACAGATTGATGTTATATATTCCTCTTATGAGGTTTATTTGAATATTATGTTGAGATAATGTGACCTGTTTGCTAAGTCATATATGATAAAATGAAATAATTTCTAATATGTTTGTAGTGAAATACTGCGTTGTACAATGTTGGACAGAAAAATTTAAAAAATTGTAAATGTTGGACAGAAAAACTCATAGTTTAAAAATAAGAAGTGGGTAATGATGTGTACATTGTGAAGAAAAAGTAATCAGGAGTTAGAGCATTAGAATGTCAGTGAACTGGAATATATTTGATATTTCTGTAGATGATTCCTGAAAGACAATATATTTCCAGTATCCTGGAAGACAATGTATGTAATCAGGTTTTTTTTCAACTAAAATTGTCCTAATGCATTCCTCTGCCATCTCATCTGTCATTACTCCCAGCCTCACAAAGCTTTCCAGCCATGCAATCCTTTGTACTACTTTATTTTCTATCTCCCAGTTCAACACCATTTGTTAGATCTTGTCTTTTTTTCCTTCCACATCCCCATAAGCTGCTTGTTCGTCCACTCCAAAACCCAAACTCTGTCCAAGAACTTTTTTTTTTCTCCTGATTCATATAGTCTCTTCCTAGCTGATCTCCCTGATATGCCTCCCCTTCTTTCAGTCCATTAAAAATGTCACTCTCAAAGTCACACTCTGACTGCTGTTTTGATCAGATTTAGTTTTTTCTCATATTTTCACCAGCACTTCTGCAGAGAGTATGATATGTTCAGGCTCCTAATTTCGTGGGGTTTGAGCTTTGAGTAATTTATAGCTTTGGCCTAATTCTTTGTCTTGTTTTATTTTTTCTGTAACTATGTGCACTGCTTGTGTCCTTTTGACTTTTGATTCTAGGTCTTTGCCTTCTCCTTTGCTGTGTATTCTGCCTTGAGCTGGTCTGCTAAGATTTCATCCTTTTCTTTTAAAGCGAAATTGCTCTTTCAAATACAATGTACAAATGTAAAGTCTTCTTTCAGAGTAATGTTGGTCATTACTACTAATAAAATATAACAAAGGATGAACAACCCAACAGCTTCTTGCAATGAGGTGGCAAGTAGATGGGAGGAGAGCAGCTGATGTGGTTTAGCTTGACACTGTCCCCCCTAACTTCCTGATAGACAAAGTAATGAAATAAGGTCTAGATAAATTAAAGGGAGGTGGACTGTAAACTGACTGAACTGCTGTGCTCAGAGGACTGTGATCAGTGGCAAAAAGTCCAGCTGGAGGCTAGTCTCTAGTGGAATACCCCAGAGGACAATACTGAGGCCCATACTGTTTAACATCTTTATTAATGACCTGAATGATGGGACAGAGCACAACCTCATCAAGAGTGCAGATGATACAGAACTAGAATGAGTGGATGATAGACCAGATGGGTTTGATGTCATTCATAGGGATCTTGAGAAGCCAGAGAAATGGGTTGAAAAGAACCTTGTCCCATTCAGCAAAGGGGAATGCCAAGTCCTGCAACTGGGGAGGAATAACCCAGGCACTGGTACACACTGGGGGATGACTAGTGGGAAATCACTTTGGGAGAGAGGGATCTGAGGATCCTGATGGACACCAAGCTTACCATGTACCTTTGTTGCAAAGAAGGCCAATGTCTGCATTAAATAGATGTGGTGGGTTGACTGTGCTGGCTGCCAGGTGCCCATCAAGCCACTCTATCACTCCCCTTTCTTAACAGGACAGGGGGAGGAAATACAGGGGGAAATGAAAAAGCTCATGGGTCAAGATAAGGACAGGGAGAATACTCACCGATTTCTATCATGGGCAAAATAGAGTCAACTTGGGGAAATTAATTTAATTTATTGCCACTTAACTGCAATGAAGAAGTAAGAAAGTATGACCTCCTTCTTGGTCTCAACCTCACTCCTAAGTCTTCTACCGCCTTCCCTGGAGTGGCACAGGGGGATGGGGAAGGGGGTTGTTGGCAGTTCATAAAGCTTTGTCTCTTCTGCTCCTTCCTCCTCAAACTTTTTTCCTTCCCCAGCATGGGGCCCTCCTACAGGATACAACTCTTCAGGAACTTCTCCAATGTGGGTCCTTCCCATGGGCTGCAGTTATTCAAGAACTGCTCCAGCATGAGTCCTTTCCATGGGGTACAACCCTTCAGGAATTGACTGCTACAGCATGGGACCCCCACAGGGTGACAAGTACTGCCAGCAAACCTGCTCCAGTGTTGGCTCCTTTCCATGGGCAGCAGCTTCCTTCAGGACATATACACCTGCTCCAGCATGGGGTCCTCCACAGGCTGCAGTGTGAATATCTACTCCACCATGGTCTTCACCACACGCTCCAGGGAAATCTGCTCTGGTGCCTTGTGCACCCCCTCCCCCTCCTTCTTCATTGTCCTTTTTTCTCACTTTTTTTCATTCCTTTCTCATAGTTGCTCTGAAGCATTTTTTACCCTTTCTTAAATATGTTATCACAGTGGTGTTACTGACGTTGCTGGTTGGCTCAGCTTTGAGTAACAGTGAGTCCATTTTGGAGCCAGCTGAAACTAGATGAGCCCAACATGGGGGCAGCTTCTGGTGCCTCCTCACAGAAGCCACCCCTGCAGCCCCCACCCCCCAAAAAAAACCCCTTACCATACAAACCAAATACAGCAGAGCACAGGCAGGATGTCAAGGGAGGTGATTTCTGCTCTGCCCTGATAAGACACACCTGGAGTCCAGGTCTGTGCTCCCCAGTATAAGGGAGACATGGATTTACCAGAGTGAGTCCTGTGAAGGGTGCAAAAGTGATGAAGTGACTGAAGAATCGTATGAAGAAAGACTGAGAGAGCTGGTACTATCCAGCCTGCAAAAGAGAAGGCTCAGGGGGAATCTTATCAATGTGTGTGAATACCTGATAGAAAAGAAGGTGGAAGCAGACCCTGCTCAGTGGCGTCCCATGACAGGTAAAGAGGTAATGGGCACAAACTGAAAGACAAGGCATTCTATTCAAACACAAGAAAAAAACAAACCACTGAAGCAGGTTGCCTAGGGAGGTTGTGAAGTATCCATCCTTGGAGATATTTAGCATCTGACTGGGCATGGCCCTGTGCAATCTGGTCTAGATGATTTCCATAGGAACCTTCCAACCTCAACCATTCTGTGTAGTTCTGTGTGAAATTTACTCCCATATGTGTTCCCACACCCGCTTCATGCTGCTTTTTGTTTAGTTTGCTACTCTTTCTCTCACTAACTGTTGGCTAACTATTGACTTTAGAGGTTATTTTTCAGGGAGAACTAATAGGAACTAGATTCCTAGGTAGCTGATTTTGAAAGAATTGCCTCATGTCTTTAAAATCTAAACTCTCAGTGTCTTGTAATTGCTATATCAGTTAATAATAACAATTCTTCCTGGCAAGAGCAAACAAGCCATAATGTTGGCTTCTGTTTCTTCTCTAGGCTTTTCTGTCATGACAGTAGTTTCTAGCATCCAAGCAATCAGGCATTAGTAAAACTGTCGGGCACTTGTTAAACTTTAGGCCCTTTGCCATTATATTTACTTATTTGCAAATCTTTGGTGTTTTTGCCAATAAGAGCAGCTAAATTGCTGTGGGTTTAGATGAACAGTCCTTAGGTCTGATTCTGCTTTTAACTTAAACGTAAATCTTTCTGGATAACTTAGAGCTGGCCTGAGCCACCTGGTGCTGTGACATACAGGGAAGAAAATAATGTCTTGAAAAGTATGACAGGCTAGATTCAGTAGCAGCCTCCTCTACAGAAGTTAAAAACAAAGGAAAAGATTATAATTTTCACAAAGGCTGGAAAAAAACTGTTGGACTTTATGGAACTCCCTTACAGTTCTTCTACATCCAGTCTTGCAGTGGTAAGGGCAAAACAAGAAGGTGACTGAATGTTTTTCTTAACAACCCTTCATCTCCTAGCTCCTCACCCTTTAGGCCAGCTGCAATTTGTAGTTCTGATTGCAGCAGAACAGCTCCTGAGACATTCACCCCAGTGTACCCAAGAGCCACAGATGACTTTTATTTTTTCATACTGTAATATCAAGCACTGAAATAGTGTGAGGTAATATATTTGAAATTTTACTTGAATTCTACAGTACCATAAAGTAAGGAGGAGGTGTTTACTTAGATAGTACTCTAACAGAGCAATAGATAATAATAAATTACATATATATAGGTAGGCAGAAAAATATATGCAAGTTTACTGCTCTCTTCATAATATCTCAATTCCTACTTGGTCTCAGTCTTATTTGGACTCTCTCCCTTATCCACCTGTATATAACTGTCAACAATGAAACCACAGAGCCTGATTTTTCTTGTTATCTAATAAAGCAACTATTTCAGATTTAATGATCCATTTTTTTCTCTTTAACATCAAATATTTATATAACACTTCAGCAGCATTAGTTAGACTACTCATACTAAAATAGGTGTCTTAAGTTCTTTTGCAATGTCCCATACATCTTGCAAGTGAAAATTTTAATCAGGTTTCTTAACATTTCCTTTTTACTCTTTACTTCATAATGAGATTAGAGTCATAAATACAAAGAAGTATTTTAAAGATGTAGAAAAATTCCTGTGTGTATCTCAATTGTATTCTTAAGTCTCTTGAACTGGAAAACATAGAACTTCATTTTTATATATATCAGTCTTACAAAAGTTGGGTAATATTTCCCCCAGTGCAAATAAAGACCAAAATAAAATGGCCATAGTATATAATAATCAGTGGACCCTATGCAGAATAAGACAGCTAAGTTTTCATTATAGTGTGAAAGGATCTTTGTCTTATGACACTTATAAGGAATTATTAAAGGTTATTGTAACTTCTAGGCCTCCAGCTCAAAATCTGAGCTTTGTTCTCTGATTTGTTATGAAAAACTACAGATAAGTATAGGATGTGCTTTTCTTTCACACAAAAAAAACCCCAAAAGTGTAAAATAATTTCACATATAACAATAAATGTTACAATATTTCTTTTTTAATTTACTCACTCAATCATTTGGAAATGAAATAATCTTTTATAAATATATATTTGACAGACATAGATAGTGTCTCACATATTTTGATCTCATGACGATAAATGCAGAAAGGAAGAATGACAACATTACAAGTATAGAGACAATTTCTTGAGAACTGCTTTACCATGGATTAATATTTTTCTTTAATCACATAATGGAAGTATCAACGGGTCCACATATGCAGGATCATTTGCAGTACAATGGCAGGGCTTTATAAAAGCAAACAAACAAAACCCCACTATGTAGGCCAAACGTAAACATACTGGCCTCATTTTTACAGGTCCTGAGCATTTGCTTCTTTCTCTGAAATGAGCCAGCGCCAACATTTACAGAAGTGATACTGGTTAATTTTAGGTACATATGTGAGAATATTGGCTTACATACTTTTCAAGTAACAGAATGCAGGCTGAACTTCTAACCTCCCTTTTTTGCTCTGGCAGCTACAATGAGCATACAAATGACACTGTGATACCTGACTATAGATATAGGCATCATCTGTGAACACTGGGTTTATTTGTTAGAGTTAGGATCCAAGAGAAAGAAAGTCAAAACAGAATTATGTGTTGGTCTAGCGCTCATGTTTAAAGTTGTTGTTTATTCCTCTTTTAGCTCAAAGCAATGTTGAAAAAGCAGGACAAAGGCCTGAAATATATTCAGGAATACAGTGTGTGTTTTTCAAAAGGACTGTGAAAGCAGACAACAATAGTAACAATTTCCACTTCTTTAGATTTATTTGGGATATTTTTAGGTAGTAAGATAAAAATTGATACTTTCAGAAAAGCAATGTGTTGTAGGAAGGATATTGCAGCAAAGAATTACTATTACTGTGAAGAAAAGAAAGTGTGCAGGTTAAGAACTTCCCCATAATATTTTGAGATGAGGAAGAGATACTCATACTCTAAAGGGTTTAAAAGGTTTAATTTTTGCAGTTTAAAGAAAATATACTTAATTTAGCACAGGGTACTGCAAAATATTTCTCAGGATACCACTCAAAAATCACTTCTCACTAACACAGTATTACATTTGTACATAAATGTGTTGAAAATAATTGAGGATAATTTTTGTTATTTTCCTGTTTTCTACCTTTTCCTACTCAAAGACTATATTACATCATCTATCTGAATCTTTTTTTAATTTGTTCATAATTTGTTTGACTGGTACCTCTTACAGAATATGATGATGATAATCTGTTTTGATCAGACATTTATTACATGTGATATGTTTCTGTGCCCCAGGTAGATTAGAATCATACCTATCATGCAATTTCAAGATCGTGATGCTTACAATTATGAGTGCATTATTAATTTTACTCAATGTACTGGGAGTTTTGCTTACAGCATTCATGAAACTAATCTCCACAAGAATATATGTGGAAAACTCTATGCAGAAATCCAGCAGTGGAAACTTTTTAATCAGATTTGCTAACGTGCTCACATAGAAAATGAAATGTGAAATGATAAAATATTCTGCTGGTTATTTTTAGCTTTCCTAATTAACTGGTAATGATTTATAGACATTTTAATGACTTTTTTTGCCAAATGAATATTTAAAAAGAGCTACCATCACACAGAGACCACTTACCAAAACAATAATAAAAAAGGTTGTATTCACTTGGGTTCACATCGGCCTCTTTTGAAAAGTCTTTATGAAATCAAAACTGTATGAAAACAGAGAGAGCTGTTGGCTACTAAGAACCCTTACATTGAAACTACTTGTATTGTTTCTCCTTACACAGGGAATAGAAACATCTTTTATCAAAACCAGTTCAAAATAAACCAATGTTTGTAGGAAAAGAAGGGCTAGCTTTTCTATCCCACAACAGGCATAATATCACTTAGAGCTGCTAAGTACTAAAGGAATAAAAAATGCTCAATGTTAATTTTGTAGGGCATCAAGATATTTCAGCTTGCCTCAGGCAGAAAAAAGCCATTCCATAACAGAATTTTCTAAAAGTCTGTCTTAGAGGAGAAAAACCAGCTTTTCACTGCATTTATATTTACTCTCCCTAGTGCAGAGGTGACATTAATTTTGATAACTGTTCTAACAAACTCCATGAGAATATAAAAAATCCTACCTTGTAGCTAAGTCCTGTTAATAGGAGTATTTAAAAATATATATTCCTGCAGAGAATAAGGCAATATCTACATATATACTATTATTTCCTTTCTTAAAAAGATATTTTAGATATTTAAACTGACATTTTAATGAATTTATTATTAAAATGAAAGTCACAAAAAATAAGTTGTTTATATGATAAGTCTTTGGAGCTAAAATAGCTTCTTATGTCACAGCATATGTCATTCTTGGTAATGATGGACATAATAAATTGCTATGTTTATAACCTGTCACTGCATGAGTTGTCAGCCCATCAAACAAAAAGTAGGGGCTTTTGAGAAACATTGAAGAGGTGGTGGGTGTTAGTTTCTTTTTAGGTGTTAATGCTAGCTCTGTCACCCTCATTAATGACTAGATGGTAAAACACTTCTTTATGCTGAACAGTGGCTGTGGTGAGTGCTGTGGAATTTAATACACAGGTATAATGACCTTGTTCAAAACCCAAGATGTTATGCATATATGAAGAGAGTTGTATATATGCATGCATATATTAAGAATGCCCTGTTTTCAAACATTTTTAATACAAATTGTTTTCTCTAACACCCATAATGGATTTGGATCACACCTATATTCAAATAATTCATTATAACATATTCTACAAATGACCTATTGAAGCTGTTCAACATCAAAAAAAAATTACAGGACTGACTCAGTAAACTGAAATACGTAAATACTAATTTAATTTATACCTACAAGCCCAAATTCTAAGCATACATTTTTATGGCTTCTTTTCTTTTTCAGAGTGCACATTTGTTGAGTCCTTAGCCATTGCATTGCTGAATAAAATGTATCTTTTTAGGACTGGTTATGCTGAAAAAACCCAGATAACAGTAAAACCCTACACTAAAAAACACTTTGGTGGTTGTTTCTATTTTTTTACTTTTCTTTTTTTCTCAGCATATACCACCTTAATATGAGCTATTACTAGTTCTTCTGGGCTCACCCACAAAAAAACTCTTGGAAATAGCTTGACATTTATGCATTTCCTTTTGACATTATCAGGGTTAATTAAATGATAACCTCCCCATTTGTGGAACATGTGAGAAGCAATAATGTCACCTGGTCTAATAACCACAGAAGCTGCACAAGGTAATGTTTACTGATATGTGAAATGCTCCAGCACCTATTATGCAAGTAATTTAGAAAGAGAAAGAAAACCAGAAAATCAGTCTTAAATCAAATCACAGTGGACTATGGAATGGGAGGGATAAGAAATATATCTGTATAGTTGTATTCAATAGCAGCTAGGGTCAAAGGCTAGCATTTCTGTGCTCAAAAGAGAGGCATATCTTATGTGAGTAATCCTTTTGTAATGGACAAGAAGATATCACTAATTCTACTTTCAGAATGCTTTATTTTCAAGAATTTAAAATGTGTCAAATATTAAGCTTCACAATAATAAAGTCAGCACTAAGGCAAGGTAGGGAAGTTAACTGATTTAATCATTTTAGCAGCTGGATATTGAGGAATTATTTTTTACTGGGATAGCTACATTGCATACTATCATATGATGTGATGACAGAACCAAAAATCTAGGAATTTGCATCCCAAGTTACTGCTCTGAGCCTTGGGGTTTTTAAGAAAAGACCAAATAAAACAAACCATGTTACAGCATGATTTAAGTGTTTTATTATGGACAGATGATATTTTGTAATTTCTATGCTCAAAAAAGGTTTACAAAGAAGGGAAAACAAGGTAGTGAGAAATACTGTAGCGAAGAGGCATAATACAAAATAAGGGAGGATTTCTTAAATTCAGATTTTTGAAAGAAACGTGAAAGTTTGATGAAAATGAGCAAGAGAAGATATGTCTGAAAAGCAGGATCATTTTGCTAGGGAGAATTGGTAGCTGGAAGGGGAAAGGGAAAAATAAAGTCACTCTACCACAACTTCAGCTGGAGCTCTCTAAAGGAGTTGGGAAGCAGTTACCACCTACAGCTGAAGGAGTGGCTGAAGGCATTCAGTTTATGTACACAGAATTTGAAAGTGTGGCTGAAATGGGACCCACATTTTTAACAGAGAAAATATTACAGATACATCAAGAATGCCTAAGGAATTCAAGTATCTCCCAAAAAAACCTGGATGGTTAGGAATTTAAATCCTTGTTCCTTGACTCCTTCTTGTAACATAGAATACTGTGAACTTTCTATTCAAACGTTATTAAAACAGAAGTCTACAGAGAAGTAAAGCTTTCTGTATTCAGGGAAATAATGCACAGGAGAGAACAAGATTCCTTTGAGGAGTTCCAGGGCACAGATGATTTTCACAGCACTCTAGATACCTGCTTCATCTGCTTAATTGACAGGGTGGGAACAGGCTGCTCTAAGAGCAGCCATAAGGAGACTGGTGGAAGATTCTACATGTGAAGGAAATTGGATGTAAAGATATAATTAAGGGCTATTCATAAGCATTACAATACAATGAAAGTGAGCTAAGATGTAGCTGGATAAGTTTGGGTTTATAAATTTATGATGAAAATAAAGACTGCAAATTTAAGCACATACATTTTGATGTTGTTTTGTGGTTTTTTCACCCAATACTTTTTATTCTGGGCTTTTTCTTTTTATCTTTTTATCTTTTTTTTTTTTCTTTTTAACCAGACTGTTTTATTGATATTAGTAATCAATGTACAAATCCTTGTTTTACTTTAAAAAAGAAAATATTGACAAATGTGTTAATATACTACTTTTAGGAGACCTAAAAGCAAATCAGAACTTTAGATTTTCTTGTAATTCTGCAGAAAAATGGTGGGCAATGTCAACAGATTTTGAGGCTTGCTTTGCTTTTTTATCCTGAAATCTGGTGGCTTTTCTAAATCTTTTCTAAATCTTATTTGTACCATGATACATGACATTTTATGAAAGATATCTCCATTTTCTATGCCATCAGAGTAAAATATATATATAAAATATATGTAATCCTAAATGCTACTTGAGGATATTCAGATAATATCATGTCAGTGAGTGACTTGGGAATTGAATGTCCTTGTACACATTTTACTGAAGCTTGTCAATACTTTTGTGACTCTTTTAGGTCCTGGACTTTTTCTGAAGATTTCATAAGTGCATACTTGCCTACCATAACTATCTGTGTAACCACTGTATATAATAAGTAAATATAATGTCATAATGGTGACATACTCAGTATCTCTAATTTTACATTGTATTCAATAAACATATTGCTTAAAATCAAATACATTTGTAGATTACGTAAGTTTTACTATTTTTTGCAAACCAATACACCTGAGGTATTTGCTTTCAAATTTTCTTACAGATATCTCAACTGGTCTTACTATACACAGCAATCCAGAAACTGCTTCCTTGAATGTCAATTTCCCCTTCTACACAACTCTCTGTCCCAAATACTGTATGCAATTATGTTTTGATACCAAAAGATATAAATGCAACATCCAGCTCCGTCTAAGAAGGAATTAAATAATTAAGCCCTGAGTATTTTATCTGCACTTAAGAAAAAAGTCCCTCAAATACTCTATGCATAAAAAAAATTTCATAGGCTTTGTTGAGTTGAAGAGCTGTCAGCCTAGCTGTACTATGCTGAGCAACAGGTGAAGATCAGGGCCCAAAGAATTAACAAATACAGAATATTTGTTTCTGTTTCATTTTTTATAGAGTGTTTTTATACAAGTTATTTGTAATTGTTATCTTTCCAGATCTCTCTATATTTTATCTTTTCCTTGTAAGTTCCTTACATGACCCTACAGAATCTTGTCATAATAACTATGCAAATTATATTCATGATTTTAAAAAAAGGAGGGGAGTGGGAAGAAATCAGGAGGAGTTGTAATAATGGTGGAGCAAGCAGGCATGCATCCTCACCACTGTGCTTCATGGAGGGACAATCTTGATGGGATGCCCTTGCACACTACTTTCAGGAAGAGTGGCAGCAGGCAACTCCCAGCAGGCTGGCCAGGGATAATGGCTGCAAGGATGTCAAGAAGCTACCATATGTCAAGCCTTAAAATATCTAGTACTGGAATTAGTTCAAAGTACACAAAGAGAGGTGGGTCTGGGTTCCTACATGTCTCAGAGGGTGGTTCTGGAATCGCACACTATATTATATTAAATATTCCTCCAAGAATTAAAGCTCTGACCTGTGCCTTTGCAGCTATGTCTACATTTGCAAGTAAATGCAAATCTGCTCTGGAACAAGTGCAGAGCAGAATGTTAAAGGAGGTAGTGCTGAGGTCCCTATCTCTTGTGCAGTTAAGGTTTTTATATCGGATTAGACTTTGCCTGATCTTCTGAACAAAAGGTCCCTACCATACATGTGTCTGGAAGCTGTTCAGTCATTGCTTCAGCTTGTTATGTAGCCACTGGGGGCTGGGGGCTCACTGGTATACACCTGGAGTGAACCTTCCAGTCTACTTTCCTCCAAAAGGAATTAGTTTGCGAGCACCAGAACTTTTGATACAGGAAGAACAATCAGGAAAATTGCTTCACAATTGTTTTAGTATTGCAAAGCAAATTTCTATTGTAGAGGAAACCAGTTATTCCAGGTACTTGACAGAGAAATTTGCAATGACCAACACAGCATTTCTGGCAATTTTACTGGGTGAGGAAAAAAATTGAAATGGCTGTGTTTAAACAGCAGGGTTTAAATATAATGAAGACAGAGGAAAGAAGTTAATACAACTAAGATTCAAGAGGTTTAGAAGGTGACATGGTTGGAACACAAGCTAGGGAAACTTTTCTAAATGTAGCATGCTAGGCAGGATGGCAGGCACTCACTTGCATCCATAGCTGTGCATCTGTTAAAGGCATTTATGGAAGCTCATTCCTCATTGTCTTGGTTTCTAAACAGTTGAGGAGTCTCACAGCAATCAAATTAAAAGTCTTGTTCACTTGTCCTCTACCACCTACAGCAGCTTATCTGAACAATTCCTAACCCATTTGAGCCAAAATATACCAGCTTAGATTAAATAGGTAAAGTTTATTCATTGCTAACCTGAATATTCGAGGGGGGGGGAGCACTTATAAAAGCAGCAGAAAGGGATGTCTGAATGGGTGATAATCTCTAGCAAAGATGCTGATGGCAAACAACTGGAATGCAGGCTGGAAAAGGAAAGACTGTGGGGATAAGCTACATGGATATACCCCAAACTTTACCACAAACACCAAACCCCACTGAGTTCATTGGTCTGTACAAGTTTTCAGAACTGTACCTTTTGATCCTTTTATTCTCAACCTCCTACCAGATTTTTCAGTACATGTCTTTAAATAATTATGTAATCACTGCCAATTACATCTTTTTCAAGTTATCCACCACATAACTGAACAATACAAACATGCACAAAAAATCCAATATTGTTATCCATCTTTCTGTAGTATTAAGAGTTTCTTGAGCATTTTGGTGTTTTCCTAATTAAAAGAAGATTATACATGTCCTGATAAACAAAAAAAATATTCCTACAAGCAAAGAAAAGTAGATTTTGTATCACAGGTGGCTATTTCCATGTCTTTTTTGAGTTGTCTCCTACTTGAGTAATCTAGTAAAATTTTGAAATACAAACATTTGGGAAACACAACTTGGTTTTATATCTTTTTACATTTTTTTTCCCTTTCACATTTGTTACATTTCCTATCATTCTTCATCTTCCTCATTCCATGTAATTACTTAATTTCCTTCTGAAATATTTAATTCATGGCTTGCTCCTTGCTTCCACACATTTAAAAACTGTATCCCTGAGCGTTCACTTTCTCATGACACACTACCATGCAGTTTCAAATATCATCTCCAATTAATCTGCACAGGGGTACATGTAAATACAAAGTTGAGTTATTACTACTAAGGAAAGGCCACCAACTTCAAGTTTTTTGCATTAGATGTTTCAGTCAAAATCCATTTGTTTGAAAGGAACACGTTATAGAAATAAGATTCAAAATTTTAAGTCTTTAAAGGAAACATATATAATGATGAAATGCTTTTTGTTGTAACTCAAAACTAAAAAAAATAAAAAACCACCTATGGAAATTTTCCTTCAACTGTACAAAAATGGCTGCAAAGCCTCAGACTGGCAATATGCAGTAAAATAGTGTATAAAATGTACCTAAAAGTTGCCAGTAGAAACAGATAGGGTAACAACTAAGTAGCCATTAGTCATTATATTTCCTGTTGTCAAAACTTATAAAATGTACAATATATAATATCACTTTCATTTCTGAAAAAAAAGTCTTTAGAAAAATTCTTTTTTCCTTTGCATTAGGAAACCTTCTAAAACAACATAAGTGTTAAAATCTTAGAAAAACACCCAAAATGAGGTAACACTGAAAAATGTCTTCAGACGCTGTTAATTCTTTTTCACTTACCTGGTTGTTGTGAAATGGAGGCATTTCACCATATAATGGAATAATGAAAGTCCACTTGCTAGCAACCAGAAGGAAAACACTGTTGAATTTTGCTTCTCTGTTCTAGGACATAGTAAACACACTTTACAAAAAAATTCAAGTCTGAGGAGGGTGTTGATGCATTTCATAACAAACAAAGCAAGAAAATGGAAATTTTATTATGCACAACTAGGTTCATCAAATACTGTACACTGAATGGACCTTTTGGAAATAATGAGCTCTGTTCTTCCTTTAGTAACAAAACGGTAAATCAGATCTAACTTAATTCTCTTAACTCAGTTGAATCACTTCAGGGAAAAACAGAATAACTGAAGCAGTATTTGGCTCACAGTCACAACCTCCAGCTTCAAAGTCTCTTCCTGGTCCCATGTTTAATCTAAAAATAACATATAAGATAACAAAAAATATTTCTTTTGTTTATTTAGTTGAGAACTGTGCACTAAGTGGAGAATGTACTCTACCTCCTCCCCCAAAATCTGACCTGGAGTCACAAAGACCTTTAAGGTTCTACTCTTACTCAAATCAAGACAAAGCTCTTTGTGACTCCAGGTCAATGTGTCATTAACAGGACCTCTGTGTTTGTTACAGAAACGACATTAATTGTATTATTATAACTCACGATAACTTAAGTGAATTTAAATTTAACAGTATGTTAAAGATCATGAAAGGGAAACTACTAGATTGGCACTTCCCAGAGTTCTGATTATAAAAATACTTAGGGAAAATTTATCATTGTGAAGAAAGAACTATTGATCATTGATAGCAATAAGGTCATGAGCAAGAAAGGGATTATTTCAGCTCACTTAACCTCATAAAAGCATTAGCTTGGCTCTTGGTAGTTCCAGATGGTGTCTTTCCAGACACTAGGAAAATAATCAGAGAATGGTTGAGGTTGGAAGGAACCTCTGGGGGAAATCCTTCCCAAACCCCCCTACTCAAGTGGAGTCATCTAGAGGAGGTTGTGCAAGACCATAAAAAGTGAGAAAAAACAGCCTACTAGAACAGCGGTCTTAACACCCCCAACTATTTCATCCAGGTCTCACAGCACAGAGAGAACCACAGTGGAGAGTGTCTTCTTGGAGTGAAAACAGTAACAACACTTTTTATCTACTTACTTGGAAAGGATTATTCATGGATGTACCAATGATATGGAACACAGTTTTAAGCTGCCCCTGTGACTTTAGATGTATTTAACCTCCATTTGGGACAAAATGAAAGAAAACCAGTAACAAACTATAATTAGTCCTTTACTTTTATTTTAATCAAAATTACAGAATGGACTTAAATTAAAAGTATTTAGAAACTTCCATTCATTTGCCTTATTTCAAAAATTAAACAGGTAAAAATCTATTCCTCTACAGTAGTTTATGCAAAGCCTCTTCTTCTACTATTATTGAATACTTCCATGCTAAGAAACTTGTTCCCTTCATTCTCTGGTCAAACTGCTATGGCACCAGCATTCAGAAAACACCCAGATTTACAGAAGTGTCAAATGAAAGAACAATGTTTTCCTCTGATAATATACAAACTGAAATGGAAAAAGAACTAGTGCCTTTCCATATTTTGTAAGAAATAATGGAGGGAGAATTGCCTTTTGAAATCATCCTTCTCTCAACAACAAACTAATGAATTGTAATTAGACTAAGTTCTTCAAAGCTTTACCAGTTTAATATTTCTTAGGCGTTCTTTAAAACTAGCTACATCTAAGGACAATGCAGAGAGTTACTTTTTTTTTTTTCTGAATAATAGACACCTCTTTCAGACAGTAAAGGATCAGTGTTGACAATCCCTTAATTATCAGAGCCTTCAAGGGATTTACAAAGCCTTATTGGCTGCTTTTTGCAGCTAATTGCAGCTGTGTTTTCCCCCTTCTGTTTTATTTTTCTTTCAACATGGTGAAAAGAACAGTCACAAATTTATCTAGGATCCTAGTCAAGGAGCTGCATCCTTGAGAAGCAGCATAATTTGGAGAAGTGGATTAAAAGTCAAAATTAGCTGTGCCTGCTCCTAATTGCATCTACCAGTTACTCATATCATGGTCTTGGCTAAGATTTTTTCACCCTTCTGCCTCAAGTTTTTTGCTGCTGTAAAACATGCATAACATTTCCTTATTGCTGTTTCTGGGACAGAGAATGCTTATGTCATGATGCCTACACAGTGCTTTGAATATGCATTATGCTATGTAAATGACATATATTTTTAGAATTCCAAAGAACTTCTGTAGTTAGAACATTTTGAACACAACAGAATTAAAAGAGCTTCCTAGTGATGGGCTCATCAGCTGAACTTGTCACTTACGAAACTGCACCACTGTAGATTTAGGAAATGAAGGAAACTGTTAAGGAGCCTACCATACTCAAAGTAAATGGCTGGGAATTTCTCTATTGACTTCAGATGGGGAAAGGCCCAAAGGGTAACTGAGTTCCTTCAGATTTGAAGTCCGTTTTAAACACGGACTTCTTATCAAGATGTGACGCTTCTACAGCATTTCCCTAGACACACTGGCTAAAAAAAAAAAAAAAAAAAAAAAAAGATTTCTCTTCCTTACCATTTCTTATTTGTATTCCATTTGCAAAATGCAGAACAAATATATTACAAAATATGTGATTGTTAATATGTAATATTATCAATGTAAATTATTCCTATACATTGTATTAAGTATTTACACAAGGGTTTCAAGTAATAAGTTTGTGACTGTAAGCAAATTATGGGGGAACATGTCTATGTGTCCAGTACAACAGGCACATGGTTGACAAAATAAATGTATGCCTAATGATATATATATATATAAAAAGACTGAAACACATTCTGCCTGTTATTTAGATGCTTCTGTCCTAAAAACCCTGTACCCTTTGAAGTGTCAAGCAGAATAAAAGTAATACTTAAAATAAAATCCCAAGGTATGAGGCATTTCCTTTTCAAGGTAATTAATATTTTCTCTTTTACTACTCACAAAAATCTTGTCTTTACCCAAGAAAAGAAGCAAGAAAATAAACCCATAGTTTTATGAGACATTTTTATTTTCAAATTTCACTGTTCTGAGAACTGAAAGCAAATTTCATAAGGCAGATTCATTGCAGTGTGAAACCTGATTCTTTCCAGCATACCAATATGTGCTTTGTAAAAGTGTATACTGAATGTCTTTTCAGGTTAAGGAAAGGTAAGTATGATGTTAAATACTGTGCTGGCCAATTGGAGGTCATGAGACTTTATCACATTATAAATTTACATATGTAAGCTTGAAAGCTTTTCATATTTAATTTGTGAAAAAAGACATTAGTCTTCTCTGGTCTTTTATACAGGTCTTCTGCACAAGAAATTGTCATTTCAAAGGCAGTTCCTGCCTTTAGAGTAACATTTTTCCTCTCTCCTCCTTCATAATAAAAATTACAAAAATCCCACAGTAATATAATAGTCTATTTCTATAAACACTACTGGTCAGCATGATGTACATTAACTGTACAACTTGTATTTTTTTCCTGAAGCTTCCTTTTAAATCTGTTTATCTTCCTCCCCCATTGCCTCAAATCAGTAGAAAAAAGTAATCTAATTATACATTGGTGTTCCGTCCACATCTAAATTCTATAAAGGTCAGTTATCCCATAAAAAGGCATTATAAACAGTGCAGGAAATAATGATCTAAGCTAGCACTTAAAAGAATAAGTAAAGCAAAGAAATAAACAAACAAACAAATAAAGCATGAAAATAAAGGTAATTTCCCCAGTTTTACCTTGAAGAGCTCCCAGAATTTACAGTACAGAAAAATTCAGGTAAATCTCAATTTATTGACATAAGCTTTGGAAAGAGTTTGATTTACCCACTCTTTCCTATACTCAGGTTGACTTTTAAAGAGAACATTATAGAAGAAAACTATGACCTTCAGGGCTGTATATAAAGAATCAATATTTTTGAAGTTGGTATGTGTCTGAATGCCTTGGGAGTCTTTTGGGATGGCTATATGTTGATTTGAATATGCAGAAGAAGAATTATATTTAACTGCCTGATACAGCCTGCACTGATATTCACCTTCTTGCAGGTCTCTGTGGTAGACTTCAAAGCTGGTTGTAATGGACCAACATTTGCTCCAATGAGTAGTCAGGAAGGTTGGTCATTTGGCGAGACTGAATGTGAAGTCATGCTCATGCATGGAGTTCACTGGTTTCAAAAAGGGGAAGCTGACTAAGTTGACATGTCCTACTTAAAATTACAGAGATCACATCAAGCATGAGTTTTAGTTGAAAACTTACTGTGGAGGTAGCATTTCCCAACCTTTTCTGCACAAGCACACCAAAGCTGCAAAAAGCTTAAAATTAGGTTTTACAAAAACAAAATTAAATAGCTAGAAAATTATAACTATTTACAGAAATTTAGTTTTTCTTTGTGAGGAGTCAAAAAAAAGAAGTAAAAAGCAATATTCTACTTGCTTACTGTATTCTGGCAGAATAGGTTTTATCCACTACTACTCCTTCATACTGTGGCAATTTTTGCAGCAGTCTCTAAAATCAGACTCTGCAATCTCCCCTGGATGCTGATGAAAAGCCTCCTCCTTTCCAGCGCATTTGAGACTTTATTTCAGAAACAAGCTGCTTGATCCTTAGAGAAACTCCTCTGAAGGTCTGCAGCCTGAATGTAGCCAACAATTCTCTGGGAACACCCAATATACGCACCCACCAGAAGATGCTGCCCAACCCGAAGTACCAAAGGTAGGACAGCAACATGGCAGGCAATGCCCCTTCTCTTTAATCCACTATACCCTTTTCCATTAGAGTGTACAATGTACAATATTTATACAAGCTGGAAAACTACATCATCCATCACTTGCAGTTGCAGCATCCATCACTAGCCTTGGTTGAACATTCCTTGTTGAAGGGGAATACTTGTAATACACCTCAGTAATGGAAGTTTGAGGAGGTGTTTTGTTACACCATGACCTTATCTCACAATTTATCACGTTTCGTTACAGATGAGGAAATTAATGATAAAGTGTTTCCTTGGAGACAGAGGAAGAAGTAAGTATAGAACACCCATTTACTCAGATGCAGCTGATGAAAGTGAGGTAGTTCCTAAGTGATTGTTCACAGCATGCTCTAAAGAAAGACTTCTAGCCAAAGGAGGTGGAGGACAAACCCCAGTGTGTAAAGGACTGTTACTTCCTATTCTGCATGGAATGCCGTCACTGAACAGGAAGTAACTTTTGTTGTTGTTGTTGGTTTGGATTTTTTTCTTGAATAAATGCAGATAGGTAGAGTGGCCCATCATACTCCACGCAGTCTTCTTGTAACTCTCCCCAGGAAAAAAAAGCAGAATTTATCCCAGGTAGGTGTGGCCAGCATATGTAGCACCTGGAAAAGAATCCCTTTCAATAAGAAATTCTGCATTGCTGCCATCTGCATGGCGGGCTGTTTTGACACGCAGGTAATCAATCCTGTTTCTTCCCTCTCTCATCATAGCTGGCTTGCCAAACCACTCTCCGTCATCTATCAGCAGTCCTGGTTAACACAGGAGGTCCCAGATGACTGGAGACTTGCCAGTGTGACACCCATCTACAAGAAGGGCCAGAAGGAGAATCTGGGGAGCTACAGGCCTGTCAGCCTGACCTTGGTGCCAGGGAAGGTTATGGAGAGATTCATTCGAGTGCACTCACCAGGCATGTGCAGGACAAGGATCTGGCCCAGCCAGCATGGGTTCATGAAAGGCAGGTCCTGCCTGACCAACCTTATCTCCTTCTATGACCAGGTGACCTGCCTGGTGGATGAGGGAAATGCTGTGGATGTTGTCTACCTAGACTTTACTAAAGCCTTTGACACCATTTCCCACAGCATTCTTCTTGGCATACTTTTTGCTGGGTAAAAAACTGTCTGGATGGCCAGGCCCAAAGGGTGGTGATGAATGGAGTTAAATCCCATTGGAGGCTGGTCACAAGTGATGTTCCCCAGGGCTCAGTGTTGGAGCCAGTTCTGTTTAACATCTTTATCAACAACCTGGGCGAGGGGATTGAGTGTACCTTCAGCAGGATCAATGGGCTGTGGCCAGTTGTATGAGGTTCAACAAGGCTAAGTGCCAGGTCCTGCACTTGAGTCACAACAGTCCCATGCAATGCTACAGGCTTGGGGAAGAGTGGCTGGAAAGTTGCCCAGCAAAAAAGACCTGGGGGTGCTAGTTGACAGCCAGCTAAACATGAGCCAGCAGTATGCCCAGGTGGCCAAGAAGGCCGATAGCATCCTGGCTTGTATCAAGAACAGTGTGACCAGCAAGAGTAGGGAAGTGATTTTGCCCCTGTACTCAGCACTGATGAGGTCTCACCACAGATACTCTGTTCAGTTTTGGGCCCCTCAGTTCAAGAAGGACATGTAGTTGCTGGAGCGTGCCCAGAGAAGGGCAATGAAGCTGGTGAAGGGTCTGAAGCACAAGTCTTATGAGGAGCAGCTGAGGGAACTGGGATTGCTTAGTCTGGAGAAGAGGAGGCTCAGGGGAGACCTTGTTGATCTCTACAACTGCCTGAAAGGATGTTGTAGTGAGGTGGGTGTCAGTCTCTTCTCCCAAGTAACAAGCGATAGGACAAGAGGAAATGGCCTCAAATTGCACCAGGGGAGGTTTGGATTGGATATTAGGAAAAATTTCTTTACTTAAAGGGCGGTCAAACACTGGAACAGGCTATCCAGAGAGGTGGTGGAATCACCATCCTTGGAGGTGTTCAAAAAAACCTGTAGACATGGCACTTTGGGACATAGTTTAGTAGGCATGGTGGTGTTGGGTTGACGGTTGGACTTAATGATCTTAGAAGTCTTTTCCAACCTTGATGATTCTATGATTCTACCTGACACGTGTTCAAGCACCTTTGTCAGTGACTGCCAGCAGTAGGAAGTTACTCCACTGCCTATTCTGCCCAGCCAGTTCCTGGCCCCTCCTTCCCACAACAGAGTTACCATCATCTGTTGAGCTGCTAGTGATGAGTTTGAATAGTACAGGCAGGAAACATTATCCAGCATGCCTGGCAAAAAAGGTTCTTTTATCTATATACTCTTCCCTGTGCAGAAAATTAATCACCAACTCTCCCACCCTTCCCCCCTGGAACTTATAGTGAGTAGATGCAGGTTGCTGCCTATGCAATGATGAACCAATTCATAAACTTTCTGTTCCTTCACAGTTGTCAGCAAAAAGTAAACATAAATACAAGACAGGGACCTGCTGCATAGTGCTGACCAGCATTGGCTGCAACTCTGTGTTACAGTCAGTGCGCTCACTGCCTTCTGTGCCTGGGTTTAGTATTGGAGGCATGTTCAGAGTACTGCTAGGGTTGCTTTGAGTAGCTATGCTTGAGAACAACCCAGTCTAATGGACTGCTGCTGGATGGGAGCTGAAGATTTTCAGCCTCTTGGCAATCTACAGAACATCGAAAAAGTGTTCATCACACAAGCAGCGCTCTCAGATAGTGAAATCAGTATTCACAGTATTTTTCCTAAGCTAGTTCATGAGCCAAATTAGACTTTCCACTCATTTCTAATATTGAACTGTTTTCAGTGGGACATTTCAAACAATTACTGTGCTTGAGCAGGTTGTTAAGCCCAGGAAGGAGTTAAAAAGCAGTTTCTTTATACAGACTTTTTTACAGCTGGAAAATTCTATGTTTCTCTAACCATAGGTCAGCCTTCCCCCAGGTCTGGTCTTGTTCAAAAACTTTTGAGGATAAAAAAAAATCACTAAACAGAAAGACTGCTTTTACTCTATTCCACTCAGGAGGACAGTCTTTGCTATTTTAAAAGCCTGAGGTCCAGCAGGATTTCAGTAGGAAATGTTTGCTGAGCAATATAACAAGCACAGACCAAACACTACAACCTGTAGGCTTGTACAGTACGTGTGCTCATAAGAAAAGAGTGGACAGCTTTGAAAGGAAATGTAACAGCTTAACCTGCTTATAGCTGATACACCTCTTCTGCAGGTACATCTTGGATTGCAGGTGGTTCCATCACTGTATTCCTAGAATATCATCTCCCAACTGCAAGATTAAACCCCTGAAGTGTCAGTAAGGCACCACAAACAGCGGTGTACGGAAGCTCTGTTTCACCCAGTTCCCCATTAGCTTCTTTCTAACCAAAGAGAGTATGTGCTTACCAGAAGTCAGAGGGCAATAAGCCCATGAGGGTCATGCAGTTGATCCAGGTGTGCCAGGATGGGTCATTCCTAGAGCACCAGACAGCAGAAGGAGAAAAAGGCCAGCAGTATTAGAGGATCTATTGTACAAGCTGTCTTGATAAGAAGATTTTTCTTTCTGCACAAGTTTGACTTTGAGAATGTGTAAATATCAAAGGAAGACATTTCAGATGTGGACTTCCTGACTGATCTGTAGCTGTCTGACATAGATAACCTCTAGAGAGTTGAATCAAATAGCATCTGATAGGGTGTCTGTTGTTGTTTGAGAGCCAGTGTCACCCCTTCTCAGAGTCAGAAGAATAACTGCTTTCTCCTCCTCAAGTCACTGCAGGTTCTCTCACATTTGGAAATGTCAATATTTCAATAAGCTGTGTTGATAAGGTAGACTAGCAGTGGCCCTTCATTTCAGCTGCTGGCAGTGAATTCCATAGATTCTTCACAGAGACACTTATCTCTGGACCAATGTGACCCTTGGCTCCAGATCTACCATAAAAGCTTACTAACTTGCTTATCACAAAACTTTTCATAATGGCTACAGCCTGAAATGCCTGGGAAATCCTGGGAATTTTTCCCCCCTTGTTTCATGTAACAAATGAAAAAATTATCTCTTCCAGCTGCAGGACTTCAGTACTCTTTGGATGAACATCTCCATTTCCATTCAGAATGGATAGATAAGAACTAAAGTCCTTACGTGAAATATCTGCATGCCAGATCAATACAGTACAGTGTAAATCAAAACTTTAGATTGGTCCAGAGATCCTCACACTCAGTTATAAGTTTGCATTGACTTAGTTGACCCAGTTGAAACAGTCTCAGGCATGTCATGGGCATATTGGCTGTGATCAGTGAAGTACAAAATGCTCTTACCACACTTAAGTATTATGAGGGTTTTTTTGCTAGTGGTGGTGATTTCAATAAGCACAGCTGCAAATAAAAACCGCAGAATAAACACTTAGACCTTATTTACCTAAGGCATCCAATGAAATCTATAGTAAAGAACTCAATGGTCTTATCTCTATATCTGAATTTAATGTTATAATACTGACATATATGAAAAAAATGTTCAAATTATTTGTTCAGTGGAAAATTGTGTGAAATGAAATGGCACTTGCATGTTCTCTATTATTACCCTGTTTATCCTGTGAAATGCTAAGGTAGATGACACTTGCCCCTATCCTGCCCGGAACATCCTATGTTTTCTATAAGTGGACTCTCTAAACAGAAGCCTGATAGGAAGTTTTAAGTACAATGAAAGTAGGCAGTCCTTTGAAGATCAGGTTTAGAAGCAGCATTTAACAGATTGGAAATCTTCAGGAATCTTAATGTATGTACTACCAGTAAAGTATATACTGCAACAGCAAATTGAACTCAAGAGTAGCCTCAACTCACATAGAAAGCCTTTAGGTTTTGCTAAAATAATGAGTCAGTTCATTTTGAAGCTTGAGCAACAGAAGCCAGAATTCTCCCTCCCTTCATATCTTTGTCTATGTTTACAGTGAGGACATACAGGCTCAAAAAAGCTTACAATACTTCTATACTCTAGGGATTTACCATTAATAAAATATTCTATTTGTATTTTTCTATTGCTTATTTTCAACATTTGATCAATCGCACTAAAGAGCAGACAAAAGCTTCTCAGTTAAGGTGGAAATGTCACAGCGAAGCTGGTCATGTTATAAGATACATTATGCTAAGTATTTAAATTAACATGACTGTAAAACAGCTTGTCCAAAATAAGAGAGGTTTTACTCCTCATAACCATGGTAAATACAACTGGAAAAATCTGTAATAGCTCCATTAACAAAGATAATAATAAAAACCAAAAAACTGTTCAGGAACCACCTGCAACCACTGCAACAATGCAATTTCTTCAACTGAACACACAAAAAATGATTTCCAGCTACCATGACAAATCTTTAGCTCCCTAACTCCACATACTTGTTTACATCAGAGTTAACTTGCAGCAGTCTGTTGTAAGATCCCCAAGGCAGAAATTTAACATATCCTTCTGGAAACATCCTGATATACTGTAACTACTTTGACATCACTTACATATCAAGAGCCCGGTAAATAAAGTTCAAACATAAAATGTACACAGTAAAGCCAGAGACCACCAAATAAAACAATAAAAAATAACGTTGTTTGTCAATGCAGGAGAAAATGAAAATATCTCCAAAGTAGGAAATATCTGCTCCTTCTCCAGGTTATTGCAATCAGTAAGGATGTGAAAGCACAACTTCTTCAGCATTGCAAAAGTATTAGTTTTCACACTTCAACACTGTCCTCAGGAAGTAACAAAGGGCAAGTCTAACTCTGGAAAGTTTGCTTTAGCAAGTTGTTAGTGTTCTGTACTATCTATAAACTATGCTTGCTTTAAGTAGCAGCATATGTTTTGATAACCACAAGCTATTGGAAATCCATATTTAAAATTAATACTTGCAGAAACAACATAAAACTTTCCATGGTTTGGGCAATTTAATTTTAAACTACATACTGACAATGATTATGAATTTCTCTGTGTATTCCTTGCAATGTTTAAGTTCATGTTAAAACTGAACTTGAAATTTTACAGACTTAAAGGAAAACCCCTTGTAAGCCAATGTTAACCTGGCTGAAACTGTCATGACCGTAGAGAGTCAATGTAATTGATATCCTGTTTTTCAGTATTTGGGAACTGGTTTTACTCTTTGCATAAAACTAGCTAAAAATATATTTTGTTCATAGACTCTGTTATAAAGTACCATTAAGAAAATTTCTTACCTCCAGAAATTTCAAGAGAAAAAAACTTATGGAAAAAATTCATTTCAAAAGATATTTAAGTTTCTCACTCTGTTTATCATTAAAGCACTTTTTTGTTACATTCATACAGCAATAGTATTGTATATAAAATGCAACACATTTTATACTAGATTCACACTGTCATGCTACAGAACTGCATAAAAAGACATTGCAAGTGTATTTTCAAGTCAGATTTCCATAAAAGTATTAGTAGTAATCAAAATACATGCTATATTGCATACTACCATCTATATTCTATATCAAGTCATCATAACAGAAGTATGAAAGACATTTAAAATGCAGTTACAAGGCTGAAGATGAAAACCCATTTCTTTCAAGTATGGAAATTTGAAATAGAATACCTAGCCAGTCCTGCTGGGTAGTTTCTCTCTCTCCAATGTGTAGAAGGAATCACTACATCAATCTTCAAGAAGGTGAAGTCAGAGGACAGTTTTATTAATAGGCAAAAGGTGGCAACCTTATATTCCAAAAGAAATACAGGTACCATTTTTCTGCAAATCATCTAAAGAAAGCAAGGTGAAATGTTGGTAACAGCTAGCCATGAAAGAAGGCTATGGAATAGTAACAAGCTTGAGATTCTTACTTGAGAAGTCTACATTACGTCCTTGTCTCCAGAATCACCTTCTCCCCCACACAACTAGTATATGTGTAACAACGAAATCGTCTAGGATAAGAAATTTAAAAAAAAAAAAAAAAAAAAAAAAAAGAGACACATTCCAATTTGTTAATAATGTGAAGTTTCAGAATATTGTGTATTAACCTACTAGCTGGGTGAATCAGACATTTCTAGAAACTATTCTGTTTGTAATGATATAGAATCAAGAAAGCGTATAGATGCTTGTAAGCCAACAGTAGAGGAGATCACTCTGGAAGAAAATACAGTGGGCCTATATCCTACTGTTTTATTCTGCAGGCTTCATGGTATGATGGGTTAAGATACCTCTCCCACCTGAGACTGCATTACTTGCCTACACATAATATGCTGTCTTGAAGATATTTACAGCATGAAAATACTTACCCTACTTCTCCTTCCTAGCATATATAAGTTGAAAACATGCTTTTGTGGATGGGGGGATATTTTAAAATTGCTTTCAACTATAAATCTCATTGACATACATACAAAACATGCAGTTACACAGCTGTTGTTCAGCTCTCATAGAAATCTTTAAAACAACAGATCTCTATAAAAAATTAGTTAGAATGAAAAATGATCTTTTACAGAATTTAATTACTGGAATAAGATTTTCTTGATAAGAAGGGTCTGATGCTGACAGCTTGCAGCATTATTTTTACATGTTCTTGTCCCAGAGGCTGCAAAACACTAACTCTTCTGTTGACTTACTGTATGCTTCACAACGGATTAAAACGGCCAGAAATACCTGAGCACTGACTCAAATCTGGGCAAAGTTTAATCATGCAGCTGTAGAGGAAGCATTACCAAGAACAGAGAAGTGCCTTTACAGGCAACTTAATTCAATAACTATTAACCTGAATATAGATGAAAAATATTTGTTAGTGATTATCCAGTTGTATTAATTTTGAAATATCAGTCATACAAACTCTCTTTTCAGGCTTTTCTCTACGAACACTTTGAACAGAATTTAGGATATTATTAGCCCCACCTGGGCATTTTCATTCCTGGTAAACCTTTTACATGTGTTCTGATTCCCCCAAAATGGGAAGGTTTTGGTGTTTGAAAGACAAAGCTAATCTTGACGAGCCATCAGAATAATCAACTAATGAAGAATTTCTGTGCTTGATAACAAGTGTGGGCAGATAACAGAAGAGCCTATCTCTGCATTTTCTTGAAAGCTAGAAATGGAAAACCAAGTTTGGTGCAAAGATATGATATGAGAGGAAGAAGATCTGCTGGAAATGTGAAATTTCATCCATACAAGTAGTGATGGAACGTGCACACACTGAAGGTAATGGTTATGCTCCCATTCAGTTGTGCATAGTGGCTTTCTGCTTTGCTTAGTGTCCTTGAAGCAAAGGTAATTGGTTTTTTACTCTCCTGTGAGCATAATGTGGGATATGACTGCTCTCACCCCATAGGAAGAATGCATCACACACTAATTGTATTGGCAAATCAGAATCAAATTGTGTTAATACATCCAAGGCTGGTAACAGGCTTCATCTATTTAAAAAGCTCTGTTGCTCTTATCTGTCTGAACTTAGAATTTTCTTTGACCTTGAATATCATGTCAATAATTCAAATATAACAGTCAGATGATGAATGAAGTTTATATAGCATTTTAGCAATCTCATAAAAAAGAAAGATGTGCATTTTCAGGACCTGTTATGACCTCATTGATGGGGACAATTTCTGTTTCACTGTTCTATCTGGCAAGTTCTGTTTCATGACTACCTATTGTAATAGTTTACATTATTTTTGAAAATAATGTCTATTTTATACTTGTTTTTTCATTGATAATGCTGCAATTGCTAGGGTTTTTTTGGGGGGGGGAGGGGGTGTATGTGTGAATTTATTTATTTATTTATTTATCTTTTCCTTTTCCCTTTTCTGTTGTGTCTGCCACATACTGTAGTGGCATAGGGAAAAACAGAAAGTAATTTTATGTTCTCCTTGCCCTTCTAAATGTAAAAGTAATAGCTTTTACTTAATCCCTAACTTGATGAATAATGAATGGGTATTATTTCTTTATTTATTTTTAAAACACTGTTCTGGGTTCATGATGGGTGAGATAAAGAAAGAACTCATTTGTAACTCTATCTTCGTTCAGAAATTTACACTGTAAGAACACGGCAATAATAAGGAACAGGATGAGTACGGTATTGCTGTAGTTCATAGCACAAACACCCAGCTTGGTTTAAAGGTAGGATATAAGTATATTTCATTACCAGAAGTGAAAGTAGCAGAACTTCAACTCGTAGTGGTGAAAGAGATTCTGGAAGTTACTTAGATGCACATGAAAAAAATCTATAACAACCTGTTTCAAATTTAACACTATGTTTGCTCTTAACATTAGTCACAGGTTGCTGGACACAGTTTATAACTCATTAACAATTCTGAAAAATATTCAACAGAGCTCCAGGAACATGCTGTTCAGATTCTGATCCTATCACCTCAAGTGAGAAACTGTGTTTCTTAGTACCAGTCAAGTTCAAGCTCTAAGTATAGAGCAAACACGCTCCATTAAGGCAAAACATAAACTAAGAGATGTGCGTGCACTTCTAGATCCATTTTTATTTGAGTTACCAGTACTAAGGATGTATCCACATCTCCTCTCAAACATAATATGAAAGAATTTTTCCAAGAGAAGAGTGAATTTTTCTATGTAATTGCATCTAAGTCATATATATTAAAATAAAATAGAAAGAATCGGAATTGTTTTCCACCATGATTTTTTGCTTCAGCTAAACGATTACACTACAATGACTTCAGCACATTGTCATTTGGGATTAGTAGCACTTCATGTACATTCTATCAATTCATTTAACTGCACACGGAGTAGAGATGCAGAATTTTAATTTTAGTCCATGTTTCTTCCAGGCAGTGAATCTACTGTAGATTAATTCTTCCATGTGACATGATCAAAAATTAAATACCATGAATTTTCTCTAATTTTGTGATCTTATGATGTTCTCATCAAAGCTGTACAGGAAACATAAGCTACTAAAGAATACAAACAGGTTATTTCCACGATGAGAACTGTTCTTGTCACCTTTAGCAGTGCCACTGAACAGTGAGAAATTTAATAGTAAGATGGATCACTGAAGTCATCTACTTGGACAAGGACAGTTATCCTTTGATTATACTGTCTGGAAGATAGTGAGAAACTTTAATCAAATCAAGCCTCTCTCAAAGTTAAAAAAACCCCTAATTTTGTTAAGAGTCTCTGAAGATTTTCGGCCTCTTTGGTCATGTAACTCAAACCCTAAATATCTATGAATTATTTCAGAACAAATGTAGAACTGAGAAAGGAATACTTGAAAGATAGCTCTCTTTAATGAAAGATAGATACCTGCACCTACTGTATTAGCTGATTTAATTATAGATGATGTACAACAAAGATCATATCTCAAAAATAGTAATAGAATGTAAATTAGAAATCAAAGTTGTTTTGAACTCCTGAGGGCAGGAAAGTAATAAAATCAGCCTACTGCACTTAAAAAAAGAAAAAAAAGCTTCCAAATAGTCCTGAAAGCTTACTCCTCAAAATAACCTTTGACCAAACTTGCTGTACAAATATACAAGTGACCTCAGGTGTTAAAATTTGGTGTAGGGAGGGAAGGGTTTGTCATGAATGGCCCATATCACTGAGGAAGTCAGGAGATTTTTCAGTGCTCAGATACCTCATCTCTGAAGAAAAGGACAGCATGGTCTTTCAAGTATGACGTAGACTAGCTTATTAGGACTAACCTAGTACCGCAGTAAAGGTCTGCAATGTGATATTCAGGATCTTAGTTGAAAAATGAAGGTGACAAAGCCCTTGTATGTGGATTTTATTTCTAGACCGTCTCCAGTTGAATTGAAGTTCCCACCTTCTGAGGAATAAATGAATTTAAGAAGTCAAAGCAAAGTATCCAGCAACTTTATTGCATTTATTTCCATTTGGGAACAACTTCACAGAGCCCTGCAAGGAAGAGGCTGTGTTTTAATGTTTCTCCAACACCAACCGGTTTTCCTGTAGCCTATTTTACATAGACCACTTGCCATGTAAACACAGGGGAATAGAAGCACTGCCTCCCACCTTCACTGCAAGCACTAAGCCAAGTGACTGCAAGTGTCAGTGCCTGACAGGCGTACACACACTGCTTCTGTCCTGGCTGAAGTCTGCTAAAAGCAAAACCCCTGCACTCTCTGATTCTTTTGTAAGGGAGGGTTTGCACCCTTCCTTGCTTGCAGGTGTGTCAGCCAATTTTAATGAAATTACTGGTTTCATGGTTTATGCAAATCCTGTGCTCCCTTCCTCTCTGTATCCAAACAATCTCACTGTGGTTGAAAGGCAACTCTGATGTACATGAGTGTTAATGTTTTAAAAGATCAGGATTCTGTTTTCATTACTGAGATAGATTTCATACAAAATAAGAAAAAAAAATCAACATTGACCTCGCCTTTTTTTTGCTGCATGTAACTAGGAACAAATGTGTCCTGCTGTGGTAATCTCAAAAACAATGCCTGAAGGAGTTAGATGGCAGCATATTTCTTCTCATCACACTTTTGCCTTAAAGTTCATGAGTACCAGTATAGCTCAACATTTTTAGCTTAGAAACAAAAAACCAGAAAAGAATTAGGATTTTTATCGTGACCCAAGCACTTTATCATGACCCAAGCACATAAACTATGGAGCATAACACTTATAGACCAAATCCCACATGCAGTTACCATGTTGCCAAAAAAAATAATTTTTTTTCTTATTCAGCCCAGTTGAAATTAAATTATTGATAGAAACAATTTCTGCCAGGAAAGTGGAAAAGTTAATAAAAGACGATATTGAATATATTTTTCTGCATTTGTTTTTGCTGTGTAATCCACATCTTACATTCTACAAAATGTTGCTAAAACTAAATAAGAAAAATAAGCCAAAATGAAATGCTAAGTTTTTCCGTTGTTTTCCTTTACTTTTCTTTATGTAGAATAAAGCTAGAAGTAGAGGTTGATGTGCTGAATGGTATATTTTTTTGCAATAAATTTCAAGTGTGTTGCACAGCCTAAGGGGAAAACAAAAGCATTAAGATGTATATATATTGAAAAAAAGAGTGATTTTTGTAAGGTTGAGAAAGAAATCCATTGTGGTCTACGTGTCATAGCAAGGGATGGTTGTGATGTTACTGGAGTAAATTCCCCAAAAAGTGTGTCCAGGATAGCTGACATTTGCCACAGTGCCATTCTTTGTCAGTCAAACTGGTAGCACCATTTTCCTCTGTGAAGACAAAAAAACCCAACAAACAAAACACAGCCTCAGAAGTTGGTTCTAACAAAAGATAAAATGGAAACTCTTGTTACAGGAAACATTAGAACAACCTGGAGGGGCAACATGATAGACCTCTTTCCCCTGTTAGTACATTCAATCAGCCATCTTTGCTACAAGGAATATACAAAAAACAACTAAGAAGTCCTTTTCCTTACCTGCCATGTTACACAACACAAAGCACTTGAAAAATATGAAGTGTTATGTTTTTAACTAGCTGGCCAATGCTGAGTGTCTTATAAACTGAATATCTAAAAGTGTGTTGTCTAGATTAATCCAAAGTCATCCTATAAGGAAATTTGTGTGTTTCCTCACACAGCAGCATCAGAAAAGTTAGATGGTCTAAAAAATCTACTTCTATATGTATTAGGTTACCAGAATAAAATGTTACTTTACTAGAATTTGTAGAGTTTCTTTTTCCAACAAAGAAAATATGTCATCTTTTCCTTTATGTGTCTAATTCAGGTAAACTGTTCTGTAGACAAAAACTGTACAATAGCACCTTCGTGATAAAAAGACAGGAGGGTAAAAAGCAAGGAAGAAAAAAAGAAAACAGAAACAGGAAAATTAAATAAGATACTTCATTGTATTTTGCTTTATTGCAAAGCTGTGGATATTCTTATTAGTGGCTATTCTTGATTTGCCTACCTCACTTTTAAAAGGGTTAACATAGTGTAGTTTCTACATGAAATAAACTAAACATTCTTTATTTGTCTAGGAAAGTAATAGAAATAATATTGACAGTTTTTTAATAGCCAAAGGAGTAGAATCTTACACAGCAGTACATAGCTTAAAAGTCAAAGTCAGCATTTGTCGTTGTTAGCATTCGACTGTGAAATGTCCCATTGGACATAAGGTGATAAGAAGAAGAGCTATCTTTCAATTCTATTTCTGTTTGATTTAAAGTATTTTCAGGGAAAATACAATAGTGTATATTTCAGCTAGGACAGCCTATTTCTGAGAATTGTATATTCAAGATCTTTTACAGAATTAAACAATATTGAAAGACCATAGTTTAAACATTGCTGTAATTTTGTGGGGAAAAATGCATGCCTCTATTCAGTTGTTTCTGTAGTTCTGTATATACACAGTATTTATTTTCTAGCTCTTTGGGGCAGTTCCTAAGGCCACATAAATTAACTTGGGTCCATTCTACCAGTGGACCAAAGCCAATTTACACTAGTTGAAGAAGTTACCTTCACTGAAGGAAAAAAAGATGGCAGTACTCCGTTGTGGAAATAAAAATGAAAAGACTAAATGAAGAAGCATAGTTTCAAAATAATGAAACTGCAAGAAAGATAAACTGGTGTTGACAAATCTTTCAACTGAGATCAAAAGATATAGGAAAGGAATTCAGAATATTAAGAGTAGTGCTAGCTGAAAGACAAATATAAATCTTCCATCCCACAACATATTACAATATTTTGCACTTGTTTTTTATCATAAATCTGGAGAAAAAAAGAAAATATCAACATTTATGAAATTAAAAGCTCTAGATAAATTTTATTAAATTCCAGATAAATGCAAAATATTTTTGGTATCAGCCTTTTTTACAAACAATATATTATTTTTGCCATTCTTGAACTTAAATTCATAATTTCAATATTCTGACCCAAAAATATGTGTTCTATGATGCATGATAGTCTTTACCTGCCAGTGAAAAATGATTCAGTGTCTTAAGAGGTTTATTTCAGCCTTGGAACAATTCCAGTAGAGGAGTTCCTTCAGAAAGGAATCCGGAGGGGTTTGGACTACAATTCCCTAGTTACTTAGCTGCTATGAAGTCTAACAGAGAGCTCATCTTTCAGGAAAATACTTTGATTCAGGTGTTCTGAATATTTTGTTTCTGATAAAAATTCAGAATAATTTAGATGCAGAATAATCTAATAACAGGCATAAGAACTCATTTTGATTTTCCAAAGAAAAAAGCCACTGAATCCACCTACTATATATCATTATATTTTTTTTGAAAATTTGGTTTATAATCCAAAAATGTTGCGTCAAAAGACTACAATATTATACATATACATACACATATATGTATATATACACAGATATATACATTATGCATATATATACACAGATACATATATTAAAAGTTTACAGCTTATCGAATGGAGGGATTGCAGGTAGAGTTAACAGTCAGTGGAAGTTGATTTGAAATTGTACCTGTACCAAAAAATGATGGTTCTGCTCCACTCTCCTTCTCCCTGTGTCAGGTCTAGGAAGTACATGGCCACATGGCTGTTAGATTAGTTTCCTGATCAGACTGAGGACTAATAACTTGTTCTGCATAATTCTCAGTCAGATCAATGGCACAATGTTCTTCAACCAGTGGCCACCCAACTGCTAGAACTGACTCAAGTGAATTACTAGGAATATGGCTGAGGGTGGAGTGGGACCACTTGTCTTGAAGGCAACACAACTTCTGATAGGCATAAGCCAATGGTGAAATTGCACCTCAGACACAAAAGACCTGAGCAAAAGCTCTGCAAATTATATTGTATTAAAACAATTAAAGGGAGTACGATTGTAATTTAGGATTGCTGTTCTAAATTAGGCAGAGTCATTTGAGATAACCCAGTCAGAATAAAATTATTGCCAACTGACAATTTGAAATAGCTCTGCATCCTTAATGTGGGCCTTCCTTCTCTCCACGTTGGAGTTTGCCTCTTTCTCCTACTACTGCTTGTGTTCTAGCACAAGAGATCCCTCCACTTATGTATAACAAAACTGCTACTTAGGGAGCATTAGTTACTAGGGAGAAATTTTAGTTATAAACCAGATTATAAGGTATATACTTCTGTAACTTAAATTAAAGGTGTAATTCTGCTTTCAAAGAAAAACAAGTTTAAATTTAGACATTTAAGAAAAAATGAAATGTAAAATGTATGTAGTAAATATCATCAAGGTCCATCTGCCACCATTCACAAATCAACATTTGCTTTTAAAATGTTAAGTCAAATTGTTAGAAAAGGTGTCATCCTTCAGCTATGACACTTATAATAAGGTAGTTAATTAAAAGACACCACTGTGCTTTTTTTTGGTTCAAATGCAGCAATTGGTTTCCTTAGTCTACAGTGACATAAATGCTGTAGTTCTGTAGCTTCCTCTTACATACCGCTGACCATTGCCATAAAAGTGGCATCCGCATCAAATCAACTGCTTTAGACGAGCTATTCCAGGACACCCAGACCATGTATAAAGTATTTCCTCAGGGAAATGTTTTGAAAAATAACTCCCCAGAAAAGAGGTTGCTTAGTACAATTCTTGCAGCAACTCACGGGCTTTACATACTTGTCAGAAATCATTGCAAGCTCAGAGATCACTGCATGAAGTTTTGAGCTGACATCTGATAAATAATCTGACAGCTATGTGTATGAAATTGGATAACAGCAGCAACTTAGAAAGAACAAGAAAAACAAAAATACTGGTTTTGTGTTTGCTCTCAGTAGTTTCCAGTTTTCTTTTGCTACACTAGGACTGTCGACTTCAAACACCTGATTTTAGGGCACACTTTCACACAGATGTTGTTCAACTTACTCGGCGTAGCTCAGCTCTTGCCTTGAATCAATTTCCCCAGGAAAAAAGATGTTTATTTGTTAAGGTTAATAGCATGAATAAAACAATAGCATCATATCTCTATTTGGGATTTTGAAGGGAAGTTTTTAATCAGTAACAGCATTTCACCAGGAATTATCAAATAAGTGAGAGAAGGAAAGTCTTCCCAGCTTTCTGCATGAGACAGAAATAATAGCAACTAGAGACAACATCACAGTTCCTCATATCTACGCCTTCTCTTGCCCTGAACACACACTATGCATAAGAAGACAATTGGAGAGTATAAAGCTGAGATTCTGTCCTTTTTTCTCTCCTCTGATTAAAAACCCCAAAGCTTTCACCAAGAGATAATGACATGCATAAGACAAGAAAAGCAGTGGCTTTTACAGGAATATTACATCAAATTCACAGTTGAACAAACTGCATGGGACATAATTTGGTCTTGGTGAGTTTTCAGGAAGACTTACATCATTCTTATAAGAAATTTTTAAGATAGCAGAGAATCTATCATGACTAGATTTCTTTTTTGAACTACAGCTAAACTTGACATAGAAATTATTCAATGTGTAGGTCCGCACTAAATGACTCTTAGAGTTTCATCTGACCTTAAAGCCTCAGAACCTTAATACAGACCTTTTAATTTAAAATGCTGGCCATTGATCTTTAGCTATTAGTAGTCCCCTCTAACTCCACAGCTTCTAAAATACATTGTATGAAATTTCCATGGGTTTCAATAACCCTATCACAGCCTGTGCTAAAAGAACATGGGTGCAACTGATACCAGTCGTTGCTATCAGTAGTCTATGTCTTTCCTGAAAGACCCTTCCTTGCAAGAATCCAAAGATTAGTCCCTTATTTCATTATGTAATATAATAGCCTTAATTTCCTTGATATGACTTTTGTACCTATATCTGTCATCATTGTAACACTTTAATCACTGAATAGTTGAAGAACATAGCTGCCTCTAACTTTCCATATTAGACTTTTGCATGTTGTCTTCTGCTGTATTTCAAGAAGCTAAGCAATTGTAAGAATGACAAGAACTGAACTCATTAGATGTCATGTTAAGATCCAGACATCTCTGGAAACCATTAATTTCTCTTTACATTTGTACAACTGTGGTGTCCATGCTGCATTTAGGGTGCGAGATTGTATAATTTTTAGAAGTTCCCATTTTCCTTGTAATATTGCTACCTCAGGACCACTAAAGCTGAACATTTCATTACCTCACTGCAAGATTTACAAGATTGTTTTGTATTACTCAGGAGCTGAAGTCTATGCTGTGAAATCTCAGCAGGTGATGAGTCCACACACTGTGGGTACTGCATATCAGTTGATATATGCTGACTATTATCTCAGAGGGGTGGGGATGGGATTTGAAGTTCCTGAACTTGTTCTCCTGCATGATCTTCAGTTCTAGAGAAAGAACTGTGACCCTTTTTGTCTGGTTAAAAGATACAAGAGTTGGGTTGCTTTCTCCTAGACTCCCAACTCACAGGACACTGCAAAGGGATAGAAAGGGGTTCATGGAGGTTGGAAAGACAGATAGGAGAGTGATGAGAGGGCAGAAAAATAGGTTCCAGTATAGGAATTTGGGAAGGGGTGTCACAGAGCTGAAACTGGAATAGTTCATTTAGTCATCCACACTGATCTATCAGAATATAAGAGCTGCAAGTTTTCTTTCAAAGATCCAATTCTCGATCATGTTAGGGCTTCACTTTGTAATCAAACAAACTCAGATCCATAAATAATATTAAAAAGTATCTCCCAGACTGACATTGTTGCAAGATATGGCAAGACAAAAGCAAGTGAGGATGAATGACCTGAGGATTGTGACTCCACAAGCACCTCTTCAAATCAGGAAGCTTTTATCTTAGAATCATAGAAGAGTTTGGGTTGGAAGGGACCTCCAAAGCTTATCTACTCCAACCCCCCCTGCAATGAGCAGGGACATCTGCAACTAGGTCAGGTTGCTCAGAGTCCCATTCAACCTGACCTTGAATGTTTCCAGGGACGGGGCATCTACCACCTCTCTGGGCAAGCTGTTCCAGTGTCTCACTATCCTCATTGTAAAAAATTTCTTCCTTGTATCTAGTCTGAATCTGTCCTCTTTTAGCTTGGCCCCTACATCAGCCAATTCCCTCAGGACTCTGGGATGTATCTCATCAGGTCCCATAGACTTAGGTATGTTCAAGTCCCTCAGGTAGTCACGAACCTTACCTTCTCTTACAGTGTGAGGGACTTCGCTCTCCAAGTCCCTGTCTTGTAGTCCATCCACTTGAGAGAAGTGGGAAGAGAGGTTGCCTGTGAAGACCCAGGTAAAATAGTTGCTAGTACCTCAGCCTTCTACTCATCCATTGTTACCAGTTTGCCAGTCTTTCTCAAAGATGGAAGTACGCTTTCTTTGACCTTCCTTTTCTGGTTGACATACCTGTAGAAACCCTTTTCATTATTCTTTGCACCCCCTGCTAAGTTCAGCTCCAAACGCACCTTGGCCTTCCTGACCCCATCCTTACACAACCAGGCAACGTCCTTATACTCTTCCCAGGATACCTGTCACTGCTTCCACTGCCTGTACATTTCCTTCTTGCCCTTTAGTTTGACCAGCAAGTCTAGACTTATGCATGCCGATCTCTTGCCTTCCTTGCCTTCCTTTCCTGACTGCTTACACCTGGGGATTGAAAGCTTTTGTGCTCTATGGGAAGTGTCCTTAAAGACCTGTCAGCTCTGTTCTGCTCCCTTGTCCCTGAGGGCAGTTTCCCAGGGGGTCCCACTGACTAACTCCTTGAAAAACTGGAATTTGCTTTCCTAAAATTCAGGGTCCTGGCTTTACTCTTTGCCTGACCTATATCCCTCAGGAAAGGGCTGCAAACCCCACCAGTGCATGATCACTGCAGCCCAGACTGCCTCCAATCTTGATATCACTGATTAGCTCACTTGCGTTGGTGACCAACAGATCCAGTATCACATCCCCTCTGGTAGGGCTGTCTATTACCTGGCTTAAGAAGTTATCCTCATTGCACTCTAGGAGTCTCCCGGATTGCCTACAGCTCACTGTGCTGTATTTCCAGCAGATATCGGGGTGGTTGAAGCCCCGCAGCAGGACAAGAGCCTGTGAGACCAATATCTCCTGTAGCTGGAGTAAGAAGGATTTGTCAATAGGGCCTTGATTTGGTGGCCTGTAGTAGACACCAGCCACAAGGTCCCCTTTGTTGCCTTGGTCTCTAATTCTTACCCATAGGCTTTCAACCTGCTCATGGCTATTCAGAGATGGCTCTTCACACTCTCTATTTGTTGAAGTAGAGGGAAGCCCCTCCCCTCCTCCTTCCTTGTCTGTCCCTTCTGAACAGGCTGTAGCCATCAATAGCCGCACTCCAGTTATGGGATTCATCCAGACAAGTTTCAGTGATGGGAACTAGATCTTACCTTTCTAGCAGCATAGTGGCTTCCAACTCCTCCTGTTTGTTGCTCCTGATGCATGCACTGGTGTACAGGCATTTCAGCTGGGCTGTCAACCATGTCACGTTCTTAGAGGAGCACACCATAATTCCTTTAAGGTATTTTGCTGGTGTTTCCCTGTTGGCTTCTATTACCTCAGGAGGCCCTGGCTTATCTCCGTAAGATTTCAAGTGTGCTGCAGTGTACCCAGCACATCTCAGAGCAACAGGCTGAGGGCCCTTGGTAGCACCCTGACTCTCTAATTTTGGTGTGTCTTCCCACAGTGTGTCACGGATAAGCCTGACATTATCTCCCTACCCCTTCAAGACTAGTTTAAAGCTCTGTCAATGAGCCCCACTAGCTTGTGAGCAAAAACCCTCTTTCTCCCTTTGAAAATGGTGAATCCCATCTGATGTCAGCAGGCCTGGTGCCATGTAGACCATGCCATTATTGAAAAACCCAAAGGTGTGGCAGTGATACCAGCCAAGGAGCCATGTATTAATAGGCTTGGTCCGTCTGTTTCTTCCAATGTTGCTGCCCATAACTGGAAGGATAGAGGAAGAGGACTTACAGTTACTACAGTGACTACTGTAAGATCAGACTTTGTTCTGCTATTATTCCACAACCCAAGGGAAAGACTCCTTCACTTTCATAGTACATAAAGAATGAATCAGCCAAATTCACCTGTGCAAAATAAGGAGCAGACTTCCAATTTTAGATGCCTATTTTAAAATTGGTGAGAGCTATAACCTACATACATTTGCATATCTGGGATCAAAGCCAGAATTTATTCATTCAAGTGACTCACTGGAGACCTTTTATAAATCACCTTGTGATTTTCATAACTGTTGTAGTTAAAATATCTATAAACTGTCTCAATATGTATCGTTCCAATATTGACTTTTTTTAGTTTTTAGAAGATATTTTAAAAGAAAGCATAACAACAAAGAAAGCATGACTCCAGCAAGCTCTTCTGTTTTGTGTTAATAAATTAATTCAATGTGGTTAATAATAAAAATGGTTTAGTTGTTTTTTTCTTTCATTATTTTCAGGTCACGTTAAAAAAAGCTATATAATACACCATTGCGTGTATGCATTGCAGTTTTATACCAGCTTAATTTATAATTCAATCAATGTGACCCACACCAGAGGCTGTGCTAAGCATAGCCTTTCTGGATTCGTTAGAGTGGCTGCTCATTCAACAATAAAGCTTCACTTGCCAGTAGTCATTCTCTCCAAATCCTTGCAAGCCTACCGAGGATGCAGCTCTGGTAATAAGCTGCAGTGGGGCCTTGTGCTTACAGTTATACCTTTTATTGTACGTTATCCACCTCAAACATTGTCAAGCTGTTTAGTTTTTAAGTGAATAGTTGAGTAAATGACACATTTTCATACTGTACATATCAATATCCCAAATGGGAGAAGTCAGTGTCACGTATATCCCAGGAAGGGGGAATAACATGATTGTCTATACAACTGCTTGCTGATCCTTCCTCTCCTTGTTGATTTTTCTGTTTCCCAATGTAAGAAAAGATCCATATCTTATCCTGAGCATAACATAATCTTCTCAGTTATGTTTGTGATCCTTCCAAGGCCTTTGCTATATGCAGCCATTAAAAACTACTTAATTACAGTGCAATTCCCAAATTAAACATCTGTCCTGGTTTCAGCTGGAACAGAGTTAATTTTCTTCCTAGTACCTGGCATAGTGCTATGTTTTGGAGTTAGTACAGAAGAATGTTGATAACACACTGATGGTTTAGTTGTTGCTGAGCAGGGCTTACACCAGTCAAGGACTTTTCAGCTTCCCCTGCTCTGCCAGTTGCACAAGAAGCTGGGGTGGGGCGCAGCCAGGACAGCTGACCCCAACTGGCCAAAGGGCTATTCCAGACCATATAACATCATGCTCAGCATGTAAACTTGGGGGAGTTGGCTGGGGGGCAGTGAGCATTACTCAGGGACTGGCAGGGTGTTGGTTGGCAGGTGGTGAGCTGTTGCATTGCTTGTTTTTTCCTGGGTTTTGTTTCTCTCTCTCTCGTTGTTTTCCTTTTCATCATCATCATCATCATCATCATCATTATTATTAAATTATTATACTGTTCTTATCTCAACCCAACTTCTGCTTTCCTGATTCTCTCCTACATCCCACTGGGGGAGGGGGAGAGGAAGTGAGTGGCTGTGTGGTACTTAGTTGCCAGCTGTGGCTAAACCACAACAGCAAAAAACATGTTACTTTTGGTCCTTTAAATACTGATTGATTGGCTTTGCCCCTCAGAAAATATATGCTATTTCCTGAATAACAAAGTTAGTGTAATAACCAGCTTTTGTTGTACTTGTTGCAGTAATGCCCAGCAATCCCAGGATCACACGTTAACCCGATCTTTGAGGTAGAGCTGCAATCTTTTTCTTAACGAAGAATAACAAGAAAAGGTGCAGAACATGAACAACAAAAAATTAGAAAAAGAATGTTTTTAAAAATGGAAAAACTCACCTATAGTGGACAAAATAAAACAGATTAACACATCTTTTTTTCACATTTTCTATCACTTTATCACTGTAATGTGGGCCTTTTCCTTCAGTCTCAGTCTTAGTATAGCGACATTCAGCCTCTTTCTCAGCAGCAAGAAACCCTTCACAACCCGTTCTAAGAAAGAGCATTTTGTAAGCTGGGAATCCTATCTTCCCACTCCTTTTCAAGGTTTTTCAGGCTTTCTGAACTTGCAGGCTCCCATGTTTGCCACATCAGTTCTTACTTTATCGTGGGGTCCATGTGTCTTCTCGTCCTGCCCAAATGCCATGCTTAGTTGCCATCAGAGAGGGAACAATCTCTTCTCCCTGCAAAGGCTTCCACTCAGCCCACATTTCAAGAGACAGGAAAGGGCAAAGAAAGCAAATTCCTCCCTGCTGCTAAGTCACAATCTTTTAACAGAACACAATATACTGAAGCAAGTAAAACAGACACGGTCTCTAACAGACAGAGAGGGCACTGGAAGGAGTGGCCATTTAGACCTTCTAGGTGAACTACCATGCATCTCTGTTTATGCACTTGTGATCCTGCTACATAATCAGCCTAACTGAATTTACAGTTGGATTTCCAGAGCTCTACTTAAGGAAAATGAAAGTAGCACAGTCACAGGAACTTCTCAGAGAAAACAGTGGGATTGTTAGGTCTATAAACTAACCACATTGGACTTGAAAACCTAGCTACAGGAACATAGAGGTAGTAGCCAAATTAAATCTATTTATTTAGATGATACACCCATGAGGCTGAGTTAGTTTTATAAGACTTAAGTTCTTCCTTACACAGGACATAGAAATTCCTCATGCAGATCCCATACATTTTTGTTGAGATGGAATTTCCCCTTAAGAAACCCCCTTACTTCTTGTAAAAATATTTCCAGATAATTGACAGTCCTTTCTTCTGATAAGCCATTTCAAAGCTTAATTGCCCTTGCAGTTAGACATATACTTTCTTTCAATGCTTAAACAGCTTCATCCTGTAATTGCACTTGTCTGCCAGATTAAACAGGTCCCTGTCATCAGAAATCACTCTCACATTTATATACTTGTAAAACATGATGAAGTCTACTAAACTTTCTCTTTAATAAACTTAATTGGGATCCATTCTTTTATCGAGATATTAATTTATTTTAATCAATTTTACAGCTTCTTTGCTATTTTCAGCTTACTAATTGTAAAATACAGTATTTAAAAATTAATGCAGTGCTTGTGTAAAAACCCAACCTCTCTTACCATATACATAGGAACTGTTGTTCCCCTGCTTAGATAGCAAAGACAGACACAGAAACAACACATCATTGGAAGATTAATTTCAAGTGGTTATTCATCATTATTAATTTCAGCATCATTACTTCCAACTATAAATCTTCTCACAATGTAATTATTACAAAACCTACTTTTTTCTTATAGCAAGCCTTTGATTTTTCCTGAATTTCTGTTGCTTATGCCATTGCAACAATTGTAAGTCATATGAAAATTTTATTGGCAGTGATTTTCCATTTTCTCCCCTGGCTACTGATAAAGGTATTAAACTGTACTGGGCTAAGAACAAATCTCTGGCTGACAATTCCCCATTTAAATTGACTTTTGGTAACTACAATGGTTTAAAATCTTTATATATAATATATATAGATTTTGCATAACTTTTGAAACAGAGGAAGGTAGAGAGAGATGGAGTAATGAAAATGTTGTAGGCTATGGTATCAGACACTTCCAGGAACATGGAAATCAAAAATAAATTATCTTTTGACCAACGAAGTCAAAATTCTCACATAAAGTGTTTTTGTACTCTTGAAACATATAATACATTGGATTGACTTACTTCTAGACAACTATCTCAGTTGATGTTAATAGTTTCTTTCTTTCTTCCTTATTAGCCTTTCCATGCATTCTCAAATCAATTTAAACTGTCTTTTTTTTTATCAGCCCTTTTACCTTAGTAAAATATTTGCACCCTTATATGTTTGGTCAACCCAAATTTCTATATTATTCTAAAGTATCTATAGTAGGAATTATCAAAATCTTATCTGAGAACTCTAAAAGTATTAAAGCCTAAAGAGACAAAGATTTATCCCTCTTTTCCATACATATATATTTACTATTTTCTATCTGAATCCTTCCTATAACACTGTGGTTACATAAGCATCTACCTTTGCTTTTTAACATTTTACTCTGCTTTTATTGGTATTACCGTATTGGGTTTGTGTAGCAAGGTCATGGTAGTGGGGGGGCTACAGGGGTGGCTTCTGTGAGAAGCTGCTAGAAGTCTTCCCTGCATCTGTCGCTGGCCAAGGCCAAGCCAATCAGCGACAATGGTAGTGCCTCTGTCATAACAAATTTAAGAAGGGAAAAACTCTGCTGTGGCTCAGTATCCAGAGAGAGAAGAGAAGTGAGAGGATGTGAGAGAAAACAGCCCTGCAGACACCAAGGTCAGTGAAGAAGGAGGGGGAGGAGGTGCTCCAGGTGCCGGAGCAGAGATTCCTCTGCAGCCCGTGGTGAAGACCATGGTGAGGCAGGCTGTCCGCCGGGGTCCATGGTGGAGCAGATTTCCACCTGTAGCCCATTAGGACCCCACGCTGGAGCAGGTGGATGCCCAAAGGAAGGAGGCTGTGACCCCGTGGGAAGCCTGCAACAGGTCAGGTACCTGGCAAGACTTTGTGGACCCATGGGGGAGGAGCCCATGACGAAGCAGGTTTGCTGGCAGAACTTGACCCTGCAGGGGACCCAACGCGGTTGAAAAAGCCCATGGAAGGACTCACGTTGGAGAAGTTCATGGAGGACTGTCTCCCATGAGAGGGACCCCACGCTGGAGCAGGGGAAGAGTCCTCTCCTGAGGAGGAAGAAGCAGCAGAGACAACGTGTGATGAACTGACCCCAATCCCCATTTCCAACCCCCTGCATCACTGGGGGGGAGTAGATAAAGAAATCTGGGAGTGAAGTTGAGCCCAGGAAGAAGGGAGGGGTAGGGGGAAGGTGTTTTAAGATTTAGCAGTTTTTATCCTCTTCTACTCTGATTTTGATTGGAAATACATTAGATTAAATTTATCAAGTTGAGTCTGTTTTGCCCGTGACTGTAACTGGCAAATGATGTGTCCCTGTCCTTATCTCCACTCATGAGCCTTTTGATCTATTTTTCTCTCCCCTGTCCAGTTAAAGAGGGGAGTGATAGAGCGGCTTTGGTGGGCCCTTGGTGTCCAGCCACGGTCAACCCATCACAATTACATATTTATTTTGTTTCCTTGTACATTCATATAGAATACCAAAGTGGTGAATTATAAATGTATTTCAGCTATTGTAGCTGCATATCTTCTGTAGCATTTTTCTGTCAAAATCCAAATTCAAGGAATTTATTATTACTTCACACTTTTATTTTGATTGCTTTGTATGATGGGCAAAAATCTTCAGATACTCCCAATATACTTCCATGTTTTACAGTTCAGGGAAGATCTCTTAATGTATTCTCCATTGTGTTTATTTTTACCTACAAAGCAACACCTTTACCATTTCCTCCTGAACTTATGTCCCATGCTAGTTTAGTGGAAGAGTTGGGGGTGAGGGGGTAATAAAGATGACATCCACTGCTGCCAGTGAATTAATTTCTGCATGCTCCACTAGAGCACATAGTACTCAGTTACAACAATAATCTATGTTATTTTATCCTTAGACTTGTCATTGCTCAATTTATACTCAACCTTTGTTTACGTCAGTGAGTGTGTGTCATTTTAAACTTGAAAAGATTCTTGGTTGAATACGAGTTTGGATGTCCATCATAATTTTCTCTAGTGGAAAGCAGCAAACAATCAGAACACAAAGGGATCGTTGCATTGAAGGGCCACCAATAAACTTTTCCACAGCTGATGTGCAATATGCTTCCATGATTCAATTAATTCTACAAGGGTTTTCTTACAACGGAAAATGATACTTAGTGTTAGTTTCCATGATACACAGAAGCTAGGAAAGGACACTTCTTTCACCCTCCCTAGAAGCATAAAGCAGTGGGTAAAGCTGGATATTGTATAAATATACACAGACACATAGATAAATACATTCACAAGCATAAACATATTTTAGAGAGACAAGGAGTGATAAAGAGCTGCATGAATCTTCATGGTATATACAGATAAAATGGAAAATCTAAGAGTTGTTTCTGTCATATATCTAACCAAGTATTTGACTTTCTTTGATATTAAACAAATAGATCTTTTCTTCACTTTTTTTAATGACTGAATGGCATATTAGCTGAAATAATTTATATATTTCAACTTCAAGGGTCAAAACTGACCTAGCATGATGTTCAATTTTATACAGTCAACAGAAGATATTCAGTAAGAATAGGAGAAATGTAAGATTGAGGTGATTTTCTGTATAAAAACTGACGTAGTTGAATGATTTACTGTTCATGATTAATGAGTGTCTCAGTTTGTACATGAAAAGGGAGAAAAAAACTACTGATGTTGACAAAATGCGTTACTGCTAGTCAGGCAATACTCCATACCACAGGAGACAGAGTTTTCATACTTACCAGTTAAGCTTGCCAGCTTTGCTCACATTTTGTGATGGACACAGTAGGAACACACAATAACTGCTGCTGTCTAGTACAAAGTTTATAGAATTATGAGAAGGCTGGGGTAGGTGACAATAACATAGCAGCATCATTAAGTCTTAGAGAGAGACATATATTTGAAGGTGAAAAGACTTTTCTCAACAGGGTACAACTTTCTCCAAAAATCCCTGTACACCTGGGATGATTTAGCAGACAACCTGCTCCCACTCCACAGGGAATCTGGACTGTTCTATAGATGTTGCTGTTATCCAATATATAGGCTTCATCCCTGTGCAGTTGTGGCAGATCCTTTTAAGAGGTTTATAAGGCATTTATGTAGAGCATCCAGCTTTTCAGGGACCTCACAATCTTCCTATGGCTTTACAAAGTCAGCTAATAGCCATCCTGTTTTATGTCCTGGTAAACATGAATACTGATGTTTCTACAATGAATCTTAAAGCCGTGTCTTTGTTCAAGAATCATATAGGTTGCTTGGTAGATAACACACAATAATTCCTTTAACAAAGAGTGCAGAAATATAAGGCATTACTATTTTAATAAATAGATGTATTACAATGATAAGCATATATATAAAATCTGTAAGTGTGTAAGCACGTGTGTATATATATGTATATATAGAGTATACATCCTGAGTCAGTCTTCCATATGCAAATTCTCTGTAGAGGTGCTATATGTTTTCCATTAACTGTTGTTAATTTTTCTTACCATGTCAAAAAAGAAAAAAAATAAATAAAGGAATGCAAAAATATTTAGCTCAATTTCACAGAAAACAAGTTGCTGAACAGACCTCTCTTATTTGGTGTTTCTTTCACAAAATGTAATGATATAAAATTGCAACGCTGCAGATGCTGTTACTTAGTATTCATATCACAGAAGCAATAAAAGTCTCACAATTTTTGAGAACTATTTGAGTGAGCAAGTTTTTGTAATTAATCTTTCCTGCCTGATTGCATTTTGGTTCCACACCTTCCATTTTCAGTCATCAAGAGGCAGTGCGCAGAACTTCCACTTACCTCTCAAGTACAATCATAACATAGTAAAGTGAAACAATGATATAGACTCAAATCTAGATTATATAATTATAAAATGTTTCAAATTGCCAGTCAGTTCTTGATACACAAGAATGACTATAACCTGATTTGCTATGACAGCTGAAAAATGTAGAAACTTGAAAGTATGAAAAAACTTTGAGATTTAGGAGAAAAGAGAAATTGGCTTAAACCACATGACACAAGATATCTAAACAGAAGTCAATATAACAGCGGGGAGTACAAAGTAGAAGCATTCCTGCACATGGGAAGGGAATGGACAAAGTGTTACACATCTCACTTTGTTTCTGTTTATCTACTTAGGTGATCTTTAAGTGTGTTTTTCTTGGGATTAGATTTCATTTGACATTTTTTTACTATGTGAGGGACTAAACAGTGATTCTGACATGGTAAAGAGCATAAATATCCATCAACATTTATGTTCTAAGAAATTTATTAATCAACAGTGGATTTAAGAAAAAACAAGTGTGTCCAGTACAGAATTAGCATTTATCAAATGCTTCATAGTTGACAATGCCTAAATTGTTTAAATGATGAAAATTTTCATTAGAATAGCTAATGCTAAACCTCTGAAAAATACTGTAGTTGAGCAAATTCATTTTGACTTACTTCTCATCTTTCAGTAGAAGACAAACTCCATTATTTTTGCTCATTACATTTTCTGTCTTTATATACATATACATATGCATGCACACACATATATAATTATACAGGCACAATAAACACAATCCACAATTCCTGTCCTAGAAGATAATCCTATATTCCTGTTTGAAGAAATGGGCTACTTGAAATGCTAAAGTTCCATGATCACTTAGTAGATAGTTTACACAAGAAACCACCTCCTACACTTTCTTGTTCTCTCTTATGCATCAGAAATTTTCTGCAGAGGAATGTTAAAGCTTTTATTGCTGCTTTATACAAAAAAAAAGAGAACCAGATCTATGTGCAGCCTTCCCTTTGTACTGTCTGTTCTCTCAAGCTGTGCTTGAATATTTGAAATACCTCCAACATGCCTCAAATCTGAAAAGTCATTAGCAGATGCTTAGTACCTATTTAGGTCTACATTACATGTTCACAAAATATCTCTTATAACATTTGAAAAATTCATTATTTCCTGCTCCCTTGATTTTGACCTCACAAAAGTTAGTGCTTTTTCTTTTTCCTGGTTTAGCAGAGCCACAACTCCTGGACTCACGTTCTTACATAAAAATCTTGATTTTTTATTAGTATACAAAGCAAAACTTTAGATAAGGGTTTGAACCAATAGCACAGCCTAGTGAGTGCACACTAAGGAAAGCTCATGCAGAGATATAAATGCACATGCTCTCAAAAGACATTGTAGAGATGATTTTAATGTCTACAGTTTTTGAAGACATGCTATTTGTGCAATATTAGACTATTTGTGCAATATTAGAGCACAGACCACACACCAAAATTGGTATTTTGGAATAGCAAGATTGAATCTAGGTTTACTTCTGGCTTTTGCCAATAAAGATAATTTTATAACGTGCAGAACTGTGACCTGGAACCTGAAGCCCAAAAGAGCACTAGAACACTTTATCTGTAACTGATATTGAAGACCTGAATGTTTCCAACTGAGCCCACTGCTAAAATGAGAAATAAGACTGCATTTTTCTAAAATTCTGTATCTCTAAAAAGTCTTAGTTGCTCCCCCTGGGAAAAAAAAAGAAAAAAACAAACAAACAAACAAAAATTGTACTTCAACTTCATTACAGAAGTGCCTTGGAAAGACTTCAAACAGAACCCCATATTACAACACAACAACTGATATCACTGAGTTTGACACTAATCTTTCAGCTAGAAGACTCTAGTACAATCGATTCTCAGATTGGAGACAGTAATAAAAAGTGGGATTGAAGAGTTAAATTGGACAGTGAGGAAAATAAAGTGGGAAAAGAGAAGACAGAGGAGGAATAATACCAATTGACTGAGTTGTTAGCTATGGTTCTTATTTGAACTAAATTTATTTATCAGAAAGGAACACAAGAAAGCCAGAAAGAGAATCAAAGCTATAATGTTATAAAATGAATGCACATTGTTAATTAGTGAACATTGACTAAAGAAAGGACAGAAGTCAAACTGTAAGAATCATAGAATCATAGAATTGTCTAGGTTGGAAAAGACCTTTAAGATCATCAAGTCCAACCGTTAACCTAGCACTGCCATCCCACCACTAAACCATGTCCCTAAGCACCTCATCTATCCTTCCTTTAAATAGCTCCAGGGATGGGGACTCGACCACCTCCCTGGGCAGCCCATTCCAGAGCCTGACAACCCTCTCGGTGAAGAAGTTTTTCCTAATGTCTAAACTAAACCTGCCCTGGTGCAGCTTCAAGCTATTTCCCCTCGTCCTATCATCAGGGAGAAGAGGCCGACCCCCACCTCACTACAGCCTCCTTTCAGGCAGCTGTAGAGGGCAATCAGGTCTCCCCTCAACCTCCTCTTCTCCAGACTAAACAACCCCAGTTCCCTCAGCCGCTCCTGGTAAGACTTGTGCTCCAGACCCCTCACCAGCTTGGTTGCTCTCCTCTGGACATGTTCCAGCAATGCAACATCTTTCTTGTAGTGAGGGGCCCAAAACTGAACACAGTATTCGAGGTGCGGCCTCACCAGCACCGAGTACAGGGGCACGATCACTTCCCTACTCCTGCTGGCGATACTATTCCTGATACAAGCCAGGATGCCATTGGCCTTCTTGGCCACCTGGGCACACTGCTGGCTCATATTCAGCCGGCTGTCAACCAGTACCCCCAGGTCTTTTTCCACCAGGCAGCTTTCCAGCCACTCTTCCCCAAGCCTGTAGCGCTGCATGGGGTTGTTGTGACCAAAGGGCAGTACCCGGCACTCGGCCTTGGTGAACCTCATACAGTTGGCCTCGGCCCATGGATCCAGCCTGTCCAGGTCCCTCTGCAGAGCCCTCCTCCCCTCCAGCACATCAGCACTCCCACCCAGTTTGGTGTCATCTGCAAATTTACTGAGGGCACACTCAATCCCCTCATCCAGGTCATTGATAAAGATATTAAACAAGACCGGCCCTAGAACTGAGCCCTGGGAGACACTGCTTGTGACCGGCCACCAACTGGATTTAACCCTGTTCACCACAACTCTCTGGGCTCAGCCATCCAGCCAGTTTTTAACCCAGTGAAGAGTATACCCATCTAGTCCATGAACTGCCAGCTTCTCCAGGAGAATGCTATGGGAGACTGTGTTGAAGGCTTTGCTGAAGTCCAGGTAGACAACATCCAGAGCCTTTCTCTCATCTACCAGGTGGGTTACCTGGTCATAGAAGGAAATCAGATTGGTTAGGCAAGATCTGCCTTTCATGATCCCATGTTGGCTGCGCCTGACCCCCGATGGTCCTCCATATGCCTGGTGAGCACACTCAAGATGAACTGCTCCATAATCTTCCCCGGTACCGAGGTCAGGCTGACAGGTTTGTAGTTCCCCAGATCCTCCTTCCAGCCCTTCTTGAAGATCGGTGTCACATTTGCCAACCTCCAGTCATCTGGTACCTCCCTTGTTCTCCAGGACTGCTGATAAATGATAGAGAGTGGCTTGGCAAGCTCCTCTGCCAACTCCTTCAGCACTCTTGGGTGGATCCCGTCCAGCCCCATAGACTTGTGGATGTCCAGGTTGCATAGCAGGTCAAAAACTGCTTCCTCCTGGATTATGGGGGGGTTTATTCCACTTATCATCCCCGTCTTCCAGCTCGGGAGGCTGAATACCCTTCGTATAACTTGTTGGGCCATTAAAGTCTGAGGCAAAGAAGGTGTTAAGTATCTCAGCCTTTCCCTCATCCTTAGAGGCCATGTTCCCCCTTGCATCCACTAGTGGATGGAGGTTCTCCCTGGCTCCCTTTTTGCTGTTAATGTATTTATAAAAACTTTTCATATTATCCCTTAAAACAGTGGCCAGGTTGAGTTCTAGTTGGGCTTTTGCCTTTCTAATCTCCTCTCTGCATGACCTGACAAGATCCCTGTACTCTTCTTGGGTTGCCTTCCCCTTCTTCCAGAGCTGGTAAGCTCTCCTTTTTTCCTGAGTCTCAGTAAAAGACCTCTGTCCAGCCAGGCCAGTCATCTTCCCCACCAATTTGTCTTACGGCACATGGGGACAGCCTGCTCCTGTGCCTTTAAGACTTCTTCCTTGAAGAATACCCAGCCTTCCTGGACCCCTTTGCCCTTCAGGACTGATTCCCAAGGGACTCTCCCAACCAGCATTCTGAACAGGCCAAAGTCTGCCCTCTGGAAGTCCATGGTGGTGGTTTTGCTGACCCCCTTCCTTACCTCACCAAGAATAGAAAACTCTACCATTTCATGATCACTAAGGCCAAGACGACCTCTGACCACCACCTCTCCCACCAGTCCTTCTCTTTTAGTAAACAGGAGGTAAAGCAGGGCACCTCCTCTGGTAGGCTCACTTACCAGCTGTGTCAGGAAGTTATCTTCCACACACTGCAGGAACCTTCTGGACTGTTTCCTTTCTGCTGTGTTGTATTTCCAGCAGATGTCTGGGAAGTTGAAGTCCCCCACAAGAACAAGAGCTCGTGACTGAGAGACTCCTGCCAGCCACTTGTAGAATACTTCATCGACCTACTCATCCTGGTTGGGTAGTCTATAACAGACTCCCAACAGGATATCTTTCTTGTTGGCCTTCCCCTTCATCCTCACCCATAAGCACTCGGCTTCACCACAAGCATCGAGCTCTGTACAATCAAACCACTCCCTAACATACAGAGCCACCCCACCGCCTCTCCTTCCTTGCCTGTCCGTTCTGAAGAGTTTGTAGCCATCCATTGCAGCACTCCAGTCATGAGAGGCATCCCACCACATTTCTGTGATGGCGACTACATCATAGCCATCCTGCTGCACAATGGCTTCCAGCTCCTCCTGTTTGTTGCCCATGCTGCGTGCATTAGTGGAGATGCACTTGAGCTGGGCTGTCGGTTTCACCCCCATCATTGGGGTATCACCCCCAGGCTCCTCTCTAGTGAGCCTGGTTATATCCCCTCCCCCCTTCAGGCCTAGTTTAAAGCCCTCTCAATGAGCCCCGCCAGTTCTTGAGCAAGGATCCTTTTCCCCCTTTGAGAGAGCTAAACCAAGAAATTTTCTTAGCATAACTTTAATGTTAAGAACTATTAACTCAGAGCATGAGTCCACAGGAGGTTTGAAGATTATCTTCCTGTCCATGCAGCCACAAACATCCTAATTATGAGGATGCTATGGGGACCAGCGGCTCCCTGGGGCCAGGAGTATCAGGGAAGGGTCTAGCAGCCAGGGTCTGTACATCCTGTACTTTACTAGGTATTTCTAACAGTGATTCAAAGATCAAAGAAGCAAGTTTGTTTATTACTGAAGTCAGTGCCTAAATGTTCATGTGGTTGGAGCATGTCAGTATCAGAGTCTGAGCAGTGAAGTTTTTACTTTGAGAAAGGCATTTGACTACAAATCCTATTAGCATTAAGCAGCCCTAAAGGCTGATTGCATGGCTCAGATTAAGTGACTGTTCATACTTTTGTTGATATACAATAATTTCCTTTGGTAATTGCATTCAAGTGTATTTACACCTGGTTGCATTCTGAATGTTTTTAATTGTCTTTGCTATGTTTTACTTTAAGATTGGAAAGCAAATGGGCCGAACTGTGAGGTTGTCTTATGTGTTGAAATTTGATAGTAACTTATTCTTTCATTCTTTGCCTCAAGTGCAATACACTTAATTGGTTCCTAACCACTGAATTGCAATCATGGTTTATGGCTTAGCTAGCAGTCTTTAAAGGTTTGATCCAACTTCATTTGCAACTTTCAGAACACATTACATCAGTGAATATCATGAGTAGGCAAGGAGCATGCCCTTTCACTTTTACCATTTGTTAGTGCTACAGTAAGGTATAACAATCTCCTTTCACCTCAGGGTTCACTCAGTCACTGCTGATAGATGACCTGTCATAGACCCCTGTGCTCTCTTGCTTTTTTGAGTCCAAAAATCTTTAAGGCTTGGTGCAGGGAAGCAGCAAGAAGTGCTTTGATGTCATAGTGTTCCAAAGTGGAACACTGAATCCTTATATTTATGTCTTTTATTTTGCATTACTGTCAAGAGGACTTTGGTTTATGTTGAAATGCTTTCCCAAATCAGGGCCTCAGCAGGTCCATTTTTGACACATATCCTAAAGGACAGGAGAAGAAAATAACAGATCTTGTTGGTGACACACTTAACTCTTCCTCAGGAAACTTCAGCTAAGGTTTTGAAGACTAAGCTTGTAGTCATCATATTTAATTGTATTTAATTTTTTCTGCACAAGTGCAAATAAACTCCTTTATTATATCCTAAAAGATAATATTTCAATAAGTTTTTCTGGAAGACTATGTTGTTTTATATTTCTTCTAAATGTGTCATTACTTGCAACATGTAGATTGCCCAGTTAATCAGCAGGACAGTATGACATTTCTATGCAGGAAGGCAGGAGCTGAGCCCCTCAGCATTGCCCAAGCAAACTTGCACAGAAAGATTAAAGATGACTCTGACCATAGCAGCTTTGTGCTGAAACATGGTGGGGATGGGGTGCAGGGTATTGCCAGCATGACAGTTTCTTTTTTAGTCATTCTGTTCCAGGATTCTGTCAGCTTCATCAATATCCTTGAAGATATCTAGATTCTCTACTTGTAATGCTGTATATGAAGCCTGCGTTACACTCCTGACAGCCTCTAACTGCTTAAACCTCATGCATCAATAATACTCCTCTAAGTCCAATAACAAAAGCTATAAACATAATACCTTAAACTGTTAATTGAGTTATAATAGGCCTTGATTCTGACTGCTCTCCATGATTTGACTATTCTCCTTCAGCTCCACCCACAGTATTGCATCCACCATAAAACTCAAAACCCTTCTTTTATGTCCAGCTGGATAAATTAAACTGAAAAACTTCTGTTAGTAATTATCTGAATGCAAATATGGACCGATCTTGCCTCTGAATATTTTACCTATGATGGAAAAAAATGTAGCAGTTGTTTTACACTGAAACAAAACAAAGCATCATTTATTTATAAATAAATACAGCTGACATTAACTGTGGTTGCTATTTTCCAATAAGTTTTTGTCAAATGGAAGCCTATAATATGTGATATTTATTTTTAGATTTTCATAAAGGATATAGTATCCATTAGCAGATAAGTGTCATAGTAAAGATCTGTAAAGTTAAAAATCTATAGTCTTGTCATGGTTTAACCCCAGCTGGCAACTAAGCACCATGCAGCTGCTTGCTCACTCTCCCCACAATGGGACAGAGGAGAGAATCAGAAGAGTAAAAGTGAGAAAACCCGTGGGTTGAGATAAAGACAGTTTAATAGGGAAAGCAAAAGCCACGCACACAAGCAAAGCAAAGCAAGGAATTCATTCACCACTTCCCAAGGGCAGGCAGGTGCTCAGCCATCCCTAGGAAAGCAGGGCACCATCATGCGTAACGGTTACTTGGGAAGACAGACACCATCACTCCGAACATCCCCACCTTCCTTCTTCTTCCCCCAGCTTATATACTGAGCATGACGTCACATGGTCTGGAATAGCCCTTTGGCCAGTTGCGGTCAGCTGTCCCAGCTGTGTCCCCTCCCAGCTTCTTGTGCACCTGGCAGAGCTGAGAGGTGAGAAGTCCTTGGCCAGTCTAAGCACTACCCAGCAACAACCAAAACATCAGTGTGTTATCAACATTATTCTAGTACTAAATACAAAACACAGCACTATACCAGCTACTAGGAAGAAAATTAACTCTGTCCTGGTCAAAACCAGGACAAGTCTCCTCCCTAAATCTCTCATATATATTAAAATATGTACAGTTGCTTTAAATAAATTTAGGTGGGAAGGGAAATCATTATAGATGAGCACACAGTGCTCTACATAATTTTTGAAGGCAACATTAATAAGCTAGGAAACACTTTTATCTTTTCCATTCATATACTGTAGAATTGTTCAACATTTCCTTAGGTTAAATAGTAAGGTAAGATCTTTAATACTTTGCATAATGGCAGTAACAAAGACTTGATCATTCTATACAAATGTTTAGATTGAAGCATACTAACTGCCTCATTTAATCCCATCAATCTTATTTTTTCCCTTTTACAACTAATAATCTTTGTGCCAAAACAGTGTGTTCAGGGAATTAGCTGACACCAGAAATTATCTAAAAAGTGTTTTTAAAGCCATCTATGATCATTTTAAGTTTAAGAGAGTACTTGCAATATTTATACTAAACCAGCAGCCAAATACTTTATACTACAGAAACCGTTCATATCACTGAGCATTGTCATAATTAGTCAGCTTTTGTTTTCAAAGAGGCTGAATTTTCCATCTGACACATTTTATTATAACATTAAGTTGTTCTTCCTGGTAACTTTTATAGCTGCTTCTGAGCTATACAATTAATTTGAATTTGAGTTGGCATGAAGGCAGCACATGCTGCCAGCAGCTTCCTGATGGGGATTTCCTCTGCGTGATATGGAGGAATCCCGACCACACACTGAATCAAATGAGATTGTTTCTTCCTCTCTCTCCAGGGGCTCAGAAACAGGAATACTCTCAATGTGGAGAAAGACAATGGCTGGGAAAAGGTGGAAAGCTTGCAGTGTAACTAATAGATGAACTAGTTTTAGTCTCCCTCAGGCTAAAGCAGCTGAGGAATGAGCTTGCTTTGCACAGTAGTCTTGCTGGAGAATCAAGGATGGCATCCTTGCAACTGTCTTGTGGAGGAACTAAATGATGAAGTTTCCTTCTCCAAGCAAACTAGTACTGGTATGGAAACAACTATCCTCTGCTACACTGAAGAGGTACAGAATGTGCAATCCAAATGCATCTACAGAAAGAAGCCTTGTGGTTTCAGTGTTCCAGAGAAAAGTAACATATACAGTGGGATGACTCTGGCCAGCTGCCAGACCCTCACCCAGCCACTCTCTCACTCTCCCTAGTTAACAGGACACGGGGAGAAAATAAGATGGAAAAGCTCCTGGGTTGACAGGGAGATCACTGACCAGCTACTGTGACAGGCAAAACAGACATGACTTCAGAAAATTAATCTATTATATATTTTGAATTAAATAGTTTTAAATTAAAGAAATTACAAAATAGATTTAGATGGTGAGAAACAAAGACAAAAGACCTTAAACCATCTTTTCTCCATCAATCTCCCCTTCTTCCCAGGCTCAGCTTCACTCCTCCATTCCCAATTCCTCTACCTCCTGCCCAAGCAGCACATGGGGACAGGAAATGGGGGACTGCAGTCAGCCCCTTCAGCAGCTCCTTCTTACCTGTCCAGGGTAGCAACTCTGCTCCCTTTTTTATCATTGCACTGAAAAGTTTAAACTCAACCATTTCATGATCAGTGGGGCCAAGACGGCTACTTACCATCACATCCCCAGTGAGTCCTTGTCTATTCACAAAGAACGAGTCTAGGACATTTTTCTTAGTTGGCACACTGAGTACCTGTGACAAGAAGTTCTCTCCTACAAACTTCAGGAATTGCCAAGACCTGCTTCTCACAGTAGTGTGATATGCCTAGTTTATGTCTGGGAAGTTGAAATCTCCCATAAGGACAAGAGCTACCAATCCAGAAATTTCTCCTAATTGCCTACAGAATAATTCATCAGTGCTTATATCCTGGCTGGGCGGTTGGTAGTAGACACCCACTACAACATCTCCTTTGTTTTCCATCCCTGTAGTCCTTACCCTTACCCTTACCCTTACCCGGTAGAGGCTCTCAGCCACATCATCACTAACTGTAAGGGCCATACAATCAAACCTCTCCCTTAAGTGCGACACCTCCACCTCGCCTGCCCTGCCTATCCCTCCTGAACATCCTGTAGCCCTTCATCCCAGCACTCCATCTGTGGGACTCATTTCGCCAAGTCTTGCTAATACCAGTGATATTGTAGCTCTGGGAGCTGACCAACACTTCCAGTTCATCCTGTTTGTTTCTCATACTGCATGCACTGGTGTACAGGCATTTCAGATACACTCCTGAGTCCTCTGTGCTCCTGGGAGCAGTGTAAATGTTCCCATTAGGATTGCCACTCTCAGATGATTCCAGGCCAACCCTTGGCTCACCTACTGCAATCCTGTTGCTATTCCCTTTCCCCATCAACTCTAGTAATGTCTCTTTTACACTTCCAAAGGTATCATTTAGTTGAGTGACAACTCTCCCTGTATGCCAAGTCATGTTGGATTAAGTATATGATCCTTAATTACATGAGAAATCCTCACAGGATACTAAAGCCTATGTGAACAGAGATAGATTTACAAAAAGAAATCTCATAATACATATTTGTTTCACGTAAGTCTGGTTAACACCAATTACTCAGTAAGCATTCTGACTGGAAAACTCTTTTCCTCTCTGAAACTGCAGATTCACTGTAAAATAAAAGTTTGGATGGATTTTTTTTTTTTAGCAGGAGACATTATGCATGACAAATCAAGCATCCACCCTGAATTAATTTTAAAGTTCTATAAAAGATCCTTGGTTCACTTTTCCTTCTCTTTCTTTTCTTCAAATGTAGGTGAGAGCAAAATAAAACATGACAAGGTACTGTCTGGTTGATGTAAGGGTTACAGTTATCTGAGGTAACCTTTGCATTTCACTTAACATCCATCAGTACCTGCTTTTTAGGGAAAATTCATTAAAAAAATAATTAAAAAAAAAAAAGAATAATGTTACTTCTTGGACTACCCTAACTTAACCAATCAGAGTCTGATTCTTACCCTCAAAAGATTTATTTTTCAAAGCCAGAAATAACCCCCTTAGTGATTCCCTTTCTTGTTCCTGAACTGACATATATAGATTCCGGCATCTGTCAAAGGACTGATCTGGAGATAGGAAGTAAACAGCTGAACTGAAGTGCTAAAACCAATGAACACGATAAGAATGCTGTTGCTGACTACTATTGCAGAGAATAACACAAAGCTTCAAAATGTGTCATATGCCACAAAGTTCTAGGGAAAAATGACAGTGAAATACATATTACAATTTGCAGTATCTCAGCTTGTTCAAGATGTACAGCAGTGAATAGAGTACGTCAAGAACATAGTCTGAAGTTTAGTTACTCCTTCAGAACAGATTCAGATCCTCTTGAGTTTCTTTTGAGGGAAAATCATAGCCAAATATTTTTCACATAATAAAGTGTTTAAATTTTTAAAAATCCACCTGACACAGATAATACTGTACTTTCAATAAGCATACACACTTTTTACTTTTACTGCAAAGCAAAATAATTCTCTTTCTCTTCTACATTTTAGAGCTGATGAGGTGTGATCATCAAATAGATGGTCATCACTTTAAAAATGAATCAATGATATAAAAGATGATACAATCTTTAGCTGACTGCAAATATGAAGGTGACAATTTAACCTGTGGTAGAAAAAACATTCTCTTGCACAGGGGTAAGTTAACATAAGAGACTAGGATCAATGATGAATGCTATCTCAGAAATAATTTCAATGAAATTATGAAAAATTCAGTATTTACTAATATTAGAATATAAGATAACTTTAAAAGGCATATATAACATTCCTTTGATGATTTTAAAAAAAAAAATAAAGAACATATTTTAATCATCACAGTTTCTGTATTTTCTTTCTTCCAAAAGCAGAAGTAAAAAAATGTTGCCCTAGAAATTATTGCTAACCAAACCTCTACAGCTCACAAATTGTGCAACCCACTTACTGTTTCAAGCACTGCTGAAATTTTATAATTATTTGTTAATCATTGTGCACACAAAGAACTACGAAGAGTGAGCACATACTATATTACAAATAGATAAACTGCTCTGATAATTACTGTCCTGACCATCACTTCAAGTTTTGAGGACAGCTAATATCCAACTTCTAAAGTAAAAAAGGATTTGATTGAGTTGGAACAAAATCAAACTTCAGAAATATTTAGCAGTTTCAGTGTCAGCAAATATGATAGGGGTAATTGAGTTAATATTTCTGAATAAACTGGAACAAAAATATTGATAAGAATCAGTCCTACAAGTACATTTTCAGAGTATATCATTTTTGGGTGCAAATTAACAAAGCATTTACCATCATACTTCCTTTTTACTGCATACTTTGACTGGACATTGCCTATGGCTCTGCAGAACACACCTTATTAACTGTATCCACCTCTCTCAGCAGAAAATAAGACAAAAACTTGATGCCACCATATTTAGTGAATTTTAAGGCCAAAAAAAAATAGTAAAACCAAGTGAGACAAAGTGTCAGATTCAAAAACTCCACTTAGCTGAGGTCTCAATGCAACAGGTCAAAGGCACCTAAGCATGCATCAGCACCACTAAATTACTTTCAGGTAATTTTGTTAATGGGAAATAAAGATTCTGGAGGTGTAGAAAACAGATACTATCAAAATCAATTATACAAAGATTATATTGGAAGGAGAGGAAGTTAAAAATTATTTTTAGAACAGTTTGCTGATGGAGGGATTCATACATGAAGGGTGCGTTTGTAGGTGATATAGTGTCAATATCTATACACATTTTAAAAGCACCTTCACATGGTGCTATTGTTTGCCATTTACCACAGCATTGCAAGCCTTTGAGCAACTAAACTTTTTATTGTATGGTATGAACACAGAACTGCTGCAGCCTTTAGCTATAAGTAAACAAAGAGCTCCTGAAAAAGTTATGTTTTTACAGCTTTATACACACATATACCATAATTTAAAACAGAATTACCATATCAAACATGTTTATTCTGCAGGTGTATCCTAAGAATTCATGTTAGTCTGGTATTCCGAGAAGTATTGGTGTAGCACAGATCTGTATACCAACCTTTTTCAACCAAAGATGTGCTCTGTGCGCAAGTATACAAGCTGTACACTTTCTTTGGTATATAACCACATACAGACTATGCATGCAACCAGCTACTGTTTCCAAAATTTACATTAAAATTGGGATATTGCTTTAGTTCTGTGACATGCATGAAAGTGAGTGTCAAAGCAAACAATTATTAAATTCTACTTCTCTGACAATTTTTTCTGTTTTGTACATCTCACTGAACACAAAGACTACACTTAAAAGAGGGCAATCTCATTAATGCCACTTACAAGTGGGATATAGCATGTTGCTGTTAATCAAGCTAGTTTCTTTAAAAGATTGGCATGTGGCACTGTATAACTCTCAAAAAAGTGAATGTCTAATTAAAAGAAAAATACAAAGGAAAATTGTTACATTATTTGTACATCAAAGCTTTCTTCACACATGTTTATCTTTCTTATTTTTGTTAAATATATACATCTGAATTGGAATCTATTTTTTAAAAAGTGTGCTTTGCAACCAGTACATTGCTCAGTATTTTTCTCAAGTTATTAATAAAACCAAATAAATACTAAAAAAAAAAAAAAAGTGTGATAAGCAGGTGGCTTAATTGGAATTTCAAAAAGACAGAGTTTATATCTATATCTAGAAATATTTTATAGTGGTGGGACATACATTTCATTCTACTAAGGTTTAAAACAAGCAGAATAAGTGGGATTTTTGTTTGATTCAGGTTTGGTTTTTTGTTTGTTTTCCCATACAACAGGCAGCAGATGTGTGGAACCCATTGCTAAGACAAAGTGGTGAATGGAAGAAGTTTATACTTGTTTTGGAGAGGATTGTAGAAATACACAGAAGACACGAGGCATACAGAGTCCCTCGAACTTTTTTCTAAAATTTGGTGCCATGTACACCGCCCACCAAAGCTGAAGAACACAAAAACAATCTCCAACATTATAGCCCACGATTATATATTACTGTTAGCAATTCACTTGTTTTGTCCTAGAAGTCCTAGAAAGCCTGTTGTGTTGTCCAGGTGAATGCCACCCAGTCTTAGTGGCTGGGTAGTGGTCATTCTACTTATTTGTAACCCTTCTAAGTCTGTTACTTCAATTTCAGATTCTCTGGTGAGTCCTCTTCCTGAAAAGGTTCTGGTATGGCAATCTCCCCATCTTTTCCATGATGAATACCCCTCTAAAGAATTCATTTACTTTTTTTTGCAGTGCCATGATCCTTTCCAGAAATTCCTTTTGTGCTCTTTGTCCATAGACCTTACAGATTCTGGGGAGCTTCTTTTTCCTCACGTCTCAGGAAATTATTGGTGGTTTTGATCTCTAACTTAGCTTTTCATCAAACTCTTTTTTTGGCCTAAATATGTTTACATTTTTATCTATCAGATTTCACAATCCTTTTCTTTTTTCAGATGCTTCTTACTAGTCCTAACCTTTCCCTTTGGTGTTTAGCCATGCTGACCTCCTTTTACAATTTCTCAAGCATTTAATAATAAGTGGTGTGAACTGGCACTGTGTTACCAGCATGGTCTTCTTCAATAGTTTCTGCACTGCCTGCGAGCATGTAATTCGCTGAAGCAGCTGTCCCCTTTAGCTCCCTTTTAGCAAGAGTCCTAGTTCTCATTATTAAAATTTAGCAGTGAATTCCTTGGCCATTGATAATCGTGTAGGGATGCTGAATGTAAGTACCTTACGGTTGCTCTTACAGATGGTGCTTCCACAGTGAGATTTTGAACTGGATCTTGCACTTTACTGAGCCAAATAAAGGGTTACTTTTCTTCCTGTGGGCTTGAAAACCAGCTATTCTATTAAAAAATTACTGAAATCACCTAAAAATATAATCTATGGCTCATGCTGGGATTTGGCCTTTGTCCATAGAGTAATTGAGGTCACCTATTTTTTCTTACTCTCTCTGACCTCTCTCAGGGTATAGCAGTCAGTCTCACCTCTCTAGTTGTTTGGATAGCAACATAGACAGACTACTATATTCTTCCTGTTTAGGTCTGGGATTTGAATTCATGAAGGTTCTGGTACTTGAAGTGGTAAGTTTATTAATTTGGCTTAACTCTTAAAGATGTACTTCTGTACCACTACCAGTACATTTTGTGCTATAATTCCTATATATTGTGTAGCCTGATTTTATACTGTTCCATTATTATCATTTTCCTTCCATCAAGTTTCTGATTTCAGCATTGCCTTCATTTAAGGCATACCATACCAGTTTTCTTAGTTCTTAAGCTTCTAACATTTGTATAGAAGTGGGTGTACCACACTTCCTGTCTCAAAAATCTTTTTAAATGGTACTTATTTTCCACTTGTCTGTTTGATTATTTTTATTTTCTGACCTACCTACCCTTTACCTGAAGATACAGAATTATCATGAATTCCTCTTCAGGACATCCTCCTTAGCTGTGTGTTGTCTGACTGTGCAATCATCTCTGTAGAACTTTACTAACAATTGCTTAAACAGACTGCTTCTTTGCTGGGAATGCCCCAGGTTCTGATGAAGCTGACACCTTCCTCTCTATACTACCTTACTGCCAAGCATCAGAACCTTACCTCTCTCTGCCTTTCTTCTTGGTCCTGCTTGGAACTGTTGAATAATTTTGGAGAACAGTACTATTTAAAGTTTAGGGAGCTTAGAGACTGTGAACTTAAAACACACTGAAATAGACTTCAGGTCTGATCGATAGATCTGACCAGCTGACCAATAGATCAACTCTAAAGATGTTTAGGTTCCACCGATTCTATTGACTCCATTAACTACAAACAGAGTTAAGATATATGTTAATATGTGGACACCTATATGTAGACACCAAAAATTTAGATGTTTTAATCTTGAAATAAATCTAATCTTCAGATTCTCCCAGCTCCAGATTCTCTGGAATATTTTGTCCATCATCAGTAACTCTCCAAACAAAGAACAATCTATTTTTCTTTTCCCACCTTCCATGCTGTTGGTGTGACTTCTTCTGAAGGGAACATAGCAGAGAGCAAGCAAATAAATTGATACTATGTGCCATGATTATAAAATGATGAAGATTCTGGATAGTTTGTCTTTATAAAAGGTGAGGAAAAGGGCTTGCAAATACATTTTTTCATTATTGTAAGCATTTTGCAAATTTTAACTAGGAATGACACAAAGAAGCATGCAGAATATGACACAAATGCAGCACAGGAAGTGTACTGCAAATTACTAAGGGAGTTTATTACTTGACCAAAACCAGGAGCAAGATACATATTTTTTCCCTCAAAAATTTAGAAATGGAAATTGTCCTTTAACAAGCAAATGCCAAATAATTTTATCCAAATCTAAAATCATTTCCATGCTGATGTCAAGAGCACTACAGATTCATTTTATATATAAGACTTAGTCTTTATATCAACATGTTATGCTAAAGGATTCTGATATTATAATTGTAGATGGTTTCCATAGATACATGGAAGAAGACTGGCATATTATGATAAATATTGAATTACACTGAGAATGCACTGAGGTGTAAATTTTCAGGTGACAACATCTATTTTAAGGATTTGCAGAGAGGAAGGACAAAGAGAAGTTTTTTATAAGATAATAAGCTCATGGATGAAATACTATGTTGAGCAGAATATGAAAACAAAATCCTTCCACTTTCAGTACCCTTTTTTTCCCCACTGAGTTGAAAGAGACTCAAGTTCTAGTCCTCACTGCCCCACCAAATTGCCATGTGTCTGTTTGTCATAAATGAGAAGTGGAGAAAAAAAAATTGTTTTAGTTTAGCACAAGGAGATCTGCAGTGAAAAACGTAACCCAATGTCCAGTATTTTTCTGGAAGCCATTTGCTTTCCAACCTAAACCTGATTCAGCAGAAGGAAACAAACAACAATGTCTTTTCATTATAGTTTAGCTTTTGTGTTTTTCTAATCCTTTTGTTTTGAATGATTATTGTAATACTGCTATTCATAACTGACTTTCCAACCTTTTCTTAATTGTTCATGTATTTGATTCTAAAACAGATTTCAAAAAAAATCAGCATTAGATGTACCATAAACCTCAACAGGCTTTGGAGAGGGGCCTTTATATCTCAGTTTTCAAAGTGATGGCATGGAAAGAACAATTATGGACAAACAATATACATATAGCTGTACAACTTAAACTTTTAAACAGAAAGGAAAGAATCATGATTCTTGCACTTCAGCCAACACTTTTTTCAAGGTAAAAATGGAATTGTATATGAAAAGCACAATTCATATTATAAATCTTCAATGAATGATTCAATATTAAATTTCTGTATAAATTCTGAAAAATCATTCTTTTCCATTAGGCAAATATTACTCTATCTGTTTTCTACAGAAGAGAATATTCTAAACTAATGGTATGATAACTTAGATTAGGAAAGGATTGTGTGCTACCTAACACAGATGGGGGTTAGCCATCTCCCAGACATCCTACATTCACTGGAATTCAGATCTTTGCCCTGACACTGGCTCACACCAATTGTGCAAGAATGAATCTGTGTTGGAACACAGGACTCATTAGAGATCATTCTGTGACGACACTTTAAAAGAATGCTGAAAAGCATTTGTATCTTCAATACAGCTTCATTAAGGTAAAAAAAATTCTTATCTCTCTGGAAATAATGTACTTTCTCTTAAATCATCTAATCACATAATGTCATCAGATCACCTGCAATTTATTGTATGTAGAAAACAATTAAAATGAATTATTTAGAAATGTTGTGTGCTATGTGAACATACAACCCTCTTTCTTCCAGTAGGCTCCCCCCTCCATATATATTTAGTATAGAATGACATGTAATAAATGTCTGTCACCAATACCAATATCTTTTTGTCACTCTTTCAAAGTACTGAATTGTTGAGTACCTGCATTAATGCAACATTCATTTCTACAGAGGGTGAGAGGCCTCAGAAAGAGAGATTAAATGGGACATCACTCATTTACTGTATACACATAATCCAATTTCTACCTGAAAAGGTACAGGTAAACAAATACTGAAGAAACTCTATGCCATTGCCACTGCTACTGGATTGTCCACTGAAAGTCATGAAAAAAAAGTTACAGCAGATAGTACGCTGTGAATAGTATAGCGTCAACTGCTGATTGTTAATAGAAAGAAAATTTTTCTAAGTCTGCTCTATTACTGGAATGTGTTGAAATCTTTCTTAATTGCTTATAAAAATGTTGCATTAAGACGACTGTCTGTATTTATGGGTAATCAGTAAGAGTCAGAATCCAGCTCCTATATCTCTGAATGAAAGCCAAAGCTAAGGAAATGCTTAATCCCACAGGTGATACTGCAAAGTATACAGCACACTGGCTCAGTTACAGACGATCAGATAGTATAACAGTTGAGTTTTGCTGTCAATACAAGCAAAATCTCCAACTTTTTTTCCTTAATCTAGACAACATTCATCTCAGCACTTTTAAAATAAATACATTTAAAATAAAACTAGGAAAAAAAGACAACTCAGCACATTATCCTATTTTTTTTTTTTTTCTAGCTGCTCCATGGGATCTTGCATTTGCAAGTATTTCCTGCTAGCCTTGAGGTTCAAATTTCATTTTTTCTATAGATTCACTCTTCAAAGTGATTCTAATGTACAGACTCACTGTGAAGATCAAGCCTATTGGGAGGAAAGAAAACTGCTGGTGATCTTTAAGCCAAAACACTTGGTGGTTCTAAACCAGCAGGGAAAGGAGTTTGCTCTAGGTCTGTTAATTAATGCTACATTATGCTTTTTCAAACAATCCATTTCCTTCCATATTCATCCAGTCTTCTATTCATACAATTGTTCATGTGCCTTAATGTAATTTTAGATGATGTGTATACTTCAAGAGAATACAGTTTATGTTGGACAAGATATTAAATTAAGTTAAAAAGTCACTGTGTGTCCACATCAATACAGAAGCAGCTCATGAAATTTAACTATTGGTTTGAATTATTGATTTCTTGCTTAGATTAACCAACTTTTCCATAATCACTTGTAAAACTAATACATTATAATTAGAAGATGAGATAAGTAATGGAGATTGGTTTCATCAAATAATTATGCTTCTCAGTTTGAAAGATATTAAAGTAATGTGTTTCCCACCTAATGGGTGACAAAAAAAGATAACTTATAATAAATATGTTTCTCAGTTGCAATTGTTTCATTATATAAAGAAGACTTATTTGCACATTCTCCCATGTGTGTGAAAGGAACAAAATCTCTCCTGTTTAATCAGAGTTTATCCATATAATCTGTAACTGCAGCATGCAATAGGAAGCCTGCCAGTAAGAAGCAACTTATTTCAAAACTCCATTCTCCAGTAGATGTTTGTAGTTTTCTATATTCTGTCAGTGTGCAATGCCATCCATAGAAAGGCTGATTTCTCTCTCCTTCTGGTTGATTTACTGTCCTGTGTTAGCTTCTTGATTCATTGTTCCATCCTGATTTTCACAGCAAAGTGGCACCCCAGAAAAAAAAAAACAAATAAGACAAATGTTTTTACCATGACTGGCACAATGTAGCTCTAATGCTCAGTGCTCTTTCCTACTACTGGAAAACAAATGCATTAATCCACAACCAGTCAATCCAAACTTGATCTTGTCTACCAAGCAAACTATTAAGAGTGTTGCACAGTTTTAAGTTGGATTTATACATGTAATACATGTATAAGACATAAAAATATATAGTTTATAAAAATATGAAATATTCCTATCACACAGATCACACAGAATCGCAAGGGTTGGAAGTGACCTCGGGAGATCATCTAGTCCAATCCCCCTGCTAAAGCAGGTTCTCCTAGAGCATGTTACACAGGACTTCATCCAGGCGGGCTTTAAATATCTCCAGAGAAGGAGACTCCACAATCCCCCTGGGTAGCCTGTTCCAGTGCTCTGTCACTCTCAGAGTAAAGTTTTTCCTCATATTCAACTGAAACCTCTTATGTTTCAGTTTGTGCCCATTGCCCCTTGTCCTGTTGCTGGGCACCACTGAGAAGCATCTGGCTCCATCCTTGTGACATCCACCCTTAAGTATGTGTTGATGGGGTCCCCTCTCAGTCTTCTCTTCTTCAGGCTAAACAAGCCCAGCTCTCTCAGCCTTTCCTCATAGGGGAGATACTCCAGTCCCCTCATCATTTTTGTTGCCCTCCTCTGGACTGTCTCTAGGAGTTCTTAATCTTTCTTGAAGCGGGGAGCCCAGAACTGGACACAGTACTCCAGGTGGGGTCTCACCAGTGCAGAGTAGAGGGGGAAGATAACGTCCCTCAACCTGCTGGCCACACTCCTCTTAATGCACCCCAGGATACCATTGGCCTTCTTGGAAACAAGGGCACACTGCTGGCTCATGGTCAGCTTGTTGTCCACCAGGACTCCCGGGTTCCTCTTGGCAGAGCTGCTTTCCAGCAGGTCAGCCCCCAGCCTGTACTGGTGCATGGGGTTCGACATCCCCAGGTGCAGCACTCAACACTTGCCCTTACTGAATTTCACCATGTTCCTCTCTGTCCAACTCTCCAGCCTGTCCAGGTCCTGCTGAATGGCAGTGCAGCCTTCTGGCTTATCAGCCACTCCTCCCAGTTTTGTGTCATCAGCGAACTTGCTGAGGGTACACTCTGTCCCCTCATCCAGGTCATTGATGAACAAGTTGAACAAGACTGGGCCGAGTACTGAGCCCTGGGGAACTCCACTAACTACCGGCCTCCAACTGGACTCTGCCCCACCGATCAGAACCCTCTGAGCCCTGTCATTCAGCCAGTTCTCAATCCACCTCAGTGTCCACTCATCCAACCCACACTTCTTGAGCTTTCCTATGAGGATGTTGTGGGAGACAGTGTCAAAAGCCTTGCTGAAGTCAAGGTAGACAACATCCACCGCTCTCCCCTCGTCTACCCAGCCAGTCATGCCATCATAGAAGGCTATCAGATTGGTCAGGCATGATTTCCCCTTGGTGAATCCGTGCTGGATACTCCTGATCATCTTCTTTTCCTTCAGTTGCTTGGAGAGGACACCCAGAATTAGTTGTTCCATCACCTTTCCAGGGACAGAGGTGAGACTAACCAGCCTGTAGTTCCCTGGGTCCTCCTCCTTGCCCTTTTTGAAGACTGGATTGACACTGGCTGTGTTCTAGTCCTCAGGCACCTCTCCTGTTCTCCACGACCTTTCATAGATGATGGAAAGTGACTCAGCAATGTCATCTGCCAGTTCCTTCAGTACTTGTGGGTGCATTCCATTGGGGCCCATGGATTTGTGGGTGTCCAGCTTCCTTAAAAGATCCCTAACCTGATCCACCTCGACCGAGGGAAGGTCATCCTTTCTCCAAGCTTGCTCGCTTACCTGCAAGGACTGGGGAGCCTGAGGGCCAGCCTTGGCAGTGAAGAATGAAACAAAGAAGGCATTCAGTAGCTCCGCCTTCTCTGTATCTTCTGTCACCAGGGCACCCATTTTGTTCAGCATGCTCATATATAGCATCCTCTAGACATTTCATAGATTTAGTAAAAAATTGGCTTCATTAAAAAAAATGTAGTTCCTAACACAGCGCAAAATATAGAACTTTGAATCAATTTTTAAATTTGCATCAGTTTTACTTATATGTAAAGACTTAGAGCAATGGAGAAGCCAAAACTTCCTTGATAAATAAGTCAATGGGTGGAAAACATGGATATGAGAGATGAGTGAAAAAATCCTCAAATTTAAATACCAGTTATTACTCTTCAAGCAGGATTAATTATCATATTTTTCTTATTTTTCCATTGTTTTCACCATTCCTGTCACATTGTCAAATGGAAAGGAGTAAACAAGAGAAGGTGAGGAATTAAATGAGAAACAGAAAAGAAAGGTGTGTTTAATTTCTAAATGTTGTTACATAAAGAAAGAACAAAACAAAACAAAACAAAAAGACCAAACCAAAACTTTCCCCCAAAAAATGTGAGCAAAATGCAACATTTTTAAGAGCCTTTTCAAAAATCTGCTCCAATAGTACATTGTTACAACAGTCAATCTTTCTTCTTCTTTTTTGAGTTTGTTTAAGTATCTTGGAGTTCAGTCAGTTGGAATTTATGACTATGTTCTAGATCACTGAGATAACCTTTTTCTCTCTTTCATGAAAAATACTCATAATTCAAGCTCAACCTGAATATAAGAATATAAGTTCACTTCTAAGAAGGGTGTAACTTCTTGATCAAAGAAGCATATCATAAATGCATGATGCATAGTAGAATCATAGATGTATTAATATATATGTAGTATAATTAGAGAGGTTGTGTAGTAAACCAAATCATGGTGCTATAGTTTTTAATTTTTTACACTTCTATAAGGAGATATAACAACTATAATTAAAATCTGAAAGTAATTAGAAAATAAAAGAATATTTCTCTTCAAAGAATTTACTTTGTGATCATGCGCCAAGCTTCTGATAATACCAATTTATTATTTCATATATTGAATGAAAATAACTATTAATAGTTTAGATTTATCTATTTTGCACATGTATACAACAGTGTACGGTGATAGTATAAAGTATATGTGTTTTGCTAGATTTGAAAAAACAGAGGCTTCATTCAGTGTGGAAATGCAATCAGGTCTGCTCTTCCATATGAGACAGAAGAGAAATATTGGAAAAATGGGATTTGCCAACAGGTACTGAACATAAATTTTACAGCATGTAATGCCAAACATTAAAAAAAGCCCAAGGCACAAATAGAAAGAGACATCAAGATTAACAAATCAATGCTCTATATTAGCAATAGGACAGGGACTAAGGCTAGTAATGGTTCTTTATTTAGTGGACTAGTAAAGCTAGGAAAAATGATCCTGAGAAGGACCTAACTGTTGAATGCTTTTTTCCAATGCAAGTCCTCATCAGTCTTAAAAAGGTCAGTTTAAATCAGACAGTTAATGCAATTAATATCAGAGAAAAAGGGCATTAACACAATATTAGAGACAAAGGATAAGATCTCAACTTTGATAGAAAAAGAAAGGTCAGAGATTATTTATGAAAGCTTCCAATTTAGCCAAGTATTCTCTAACTTGCTGTTTCTTTATTCAAGGTTTATCTTTCTCCATTGTAGTTGCATTTATTGTGATTATCATCTGAATATTTTGTGGAAGCAATTAATATAAAACCATCAAAGTTATCTGTTGGACCTGACAATTTCTGCTCTAGGTATATGCAGATCTGGCTGTAGCCAGATCTTAGATTTGCTAACAGTTGTCTTTAATAGTGCATTCTAATGAAAGAGAGGAGAAAGATAAACTGGGTCCTTCATGAAATAAAGGAGAAGAACTATAAATCAGTCAAATTACCTTCAGGTCTTAGAGAAATACTGAAGCAAATGAAACCATTTGCATGTATCTACTAGAAAACAACAATGACCATGAACTGAAAAGAACAAGTTGCATACATTTTTTCTTTTTTCTTGATGTGATAACATGCACTGTGAACAGAACAGAAGCAACAGATAAAATATCTGGGATGTAATAAAACTTTGACATTCCTTTTCATTCTGTTTTCCTAACCAAGCTAGGAAAACAGTCTCTAGATTAATTCACTCAGAAGTGGCCACAGAGGTGGATAGAGTGAAATTACCTGCTGTTCACTGTCCAGAGAAAAAGATACGAAGAACAGGGTTTCATTGACATCTGATCTGGATCTATCAGTAATGCTCTTTAAAATGACCCAATTAAAATAAACAGAAACTATATTTAGGAAATCAAAACTGAATTCAGTGGTATTCCAAGGCTGGATTTGAATTTGCCAAAGCAGAGATTGTTGGCAGACATGTATACTTTTAGAGGGACACGAGTAGGGAACAGTTCTTCAGAAAAAGATCTGTGGTTATAACAGATCACTAGATGGATGACATCCTGTTATTAAATATACGTGTGAGTGTGTATGTGTGTGTACTTATCTATATGAATGCATAAATAGGAAATACAGAAAACAATTAGTCAATAGCTTTGGTTGAAATACTGTTATTTTTTGTACACTGCAGCTCAAGAAATTAGCAATATAATGAGGGTAGAAGAAAAAGATAAGCAGAGATCTAGAAATAATGGTCTACAAGGAAGAACTGAAAAATATTTTTGTGCTTGGTTTAAAAAGAAGATGGGTGTTAGAGATAAAATAGCTTTCTCAGATGCATAAAAGGCATCAAAAGGAATAAGCCACAGTGAATGTGGATAAGTAAAAGTATAATTTTAGTTGTGAAAAGAATGAGTTAGGTTAGACATTAGGAGAAGCTTTCTAGTCATAACAATAGTAAAACTTTGGAATAAGTTGTCTAGGGAGTCACCTTAATTTAAGAATTCGCAAGAGTATATCTGTTAAAATTATTAAGTACAATTCATTCTCCTTTGAGGTATGCCGAACAATATAGATGACTTCCTGAGGTTTCTTTTCAGAGGTTTATTCTAAGATAGTGTCAATCATGAATAAAATTCTTAATGATAATATAGAATCAACCTCACTGCCAGAGCCAATCCTCTTTAATTTCTATCAAAGTTTCTCTCTCACGGTTTTTTTTTTTTTTTGTCCATTATTTCATATAAAGCCCCCAAGGTGAAAAATGCTACCATCATAAACTAGGTAGCTTGGTAGGCATTTTAAAGAAGAAACAACAGAACCATCAAAAAAAAAAAAAAAAAAAAAAAAAAAAAAAAAAGCAGATAACCAGGCAAGCATCAAGGAGAAAAATAGTATTAAACTTTTTATAACTGTAGTATGACTTAAAAGCAAACCTAAACATTAAATTAATGGATTCAGGGGAAACACAAGCTTGGCTTACCCTTTATACAGGAAAAAAACCAAAAGATACACTAGGACAATCTAGAACTAAGAAGATGTTCCTCTGAGGAGCCTCTGGCCAGCTGCCAAGACAGGTGCCTGTGAACCACAACACTGTACATGAAACCTTAAAACTGAAGCTATTGCTTCAATCCCATCAAATTTAGAAGGGATAATTAGCTGAAATGCAGCTCTGAGAGTATGAGAGTACATCTTTTGCACTGGAGAAGTTTATTGGTGAGGCTCAATATGCAAACAATGTGGAACACCTCCTTGCATTTCTTGGCATACCATTGGGCAGAGAGACACGGAGACTCCGAAAAAGTCACCTTCATCTGCAGTGATTTCTCATTCCTGCTTTACTAAATTGAGGAAAGACACAACTAAATCCACTACAGGGCAACACACATTTTCCTTTTCTTTTGTGACTGCCACAGTGTTGCAACTGCCACCTTTAGATAGGAGTAGTAATTTCTCTCAGTGAAAGAAAGTTTTGATCAAATACATACCTTAGACCTATTTACAGGATTTGTAAGAAACAATGCATGAGTCTAAAGCAATCCCTGAAAAAGACCAAACACATTCCTGTGCATCATGAGAGTATCCTGCAGTGCGTTTCCAGTAACAAGATGCACAGGTTTGGACACTCAATGTTCAAAGCAAGGCTCTTATCAAGAGTGGTCTACCTGATTTCAAATGCCATGGCAATAAACCAGAAATACACCTGCTGGCGAGACAGAGATGAGTGAAGCCATTTAAAGCTTTTTAACTCTTAATCAAAGCCACTCAGCACTTTACAGATTTTGAAGACAGACTACTGGACTTGCTCACCTAGCTTGTCTGGACAAGTTTGTCACTTAAGTCTGTGTCAGCTCTATCTGGAGGAAAAGGGTGCTTCTACTGATAGTGAACAGCAGTCTGAAGGCCTGTTGTTAAGATCTGTATCAGGAAAAACTGTTCATGCATACTTAGGTTACAGGGTTCTTTTTAACAGAAACTTCAACATAACTATTTCAGAAGAAAAGCTACAGTTTTACACACTGTCAGAATGTGTAAGCTGGAATTAAAAAAGGCCAGGAAAAGCCTAATGTACAATATTTTTCTTGTATATCCATGGACAGCTTTACTGGGGGTGAAAGCTGGTCTATGTCACAAAGTGTAGAGAACATACCTTTCTTCCTTCTGTATCGTCTCATGTAGAAATACTACAATCTCATCTGTATGATCTTTCTGTAATTAACGCATAATATGTAATTGACTATTTAAAAATTCAGATCACAGAAATATATTCCATCTAGAATATGATCTACTGGGTGAGATGATGTCACACTTAAAGAATAATAATATTTTTCATGATATTAGTAAAGATAACTGTTTTTCAGAACTGGAAAGAAAGTTTATCTTGGTGCCAAGATGAAAACAATTTGAATCAATCATGCTGAACTACAGAGAATAAAGCATAACATTGCTTTAAATCTTAATTTCTACAGTTTTCTATTGCACATAGATATTAAAATAAGCTTTATTTCAAATCTTGAAACTGGAATAAAAATGGGGCTGATTCTTTTTTAAAATAAAATCGCTACTATGATAATGTAATATAGAAGTCTTTGGTGTATGTAAACATACATCTATCATTTATTAGAAGTCAACTTATAGAAAAAAATGCAGCTTGCACTTTCTAGGTGTTGATGAATAAAATATCAAACCTTTTCCCATAAATGAACACTAAATTGACAACAGGTTGTTTTTGGGATAGAAACATTTTTGGAAAAAACCACATCAGTAGAGTGAGAACATTTTTTTTTTTCCTAGTAAGTTAATTAGTAATAAAAAATAAGTTAAATATTGCTCCCTACAGAGTTTAGAAGTTGCATTTGAGGAAAGAGCTTGACTTTATTTAGTCACTGAAAAAAAACCCCAAACAACAAACTTGCAAAAAGGAATTTAAAAAAAGATTAAATATGTAGCATGCAGATTTCACTCACATCTGTTTATTCATTTTCATCTTATGCTGTAAACTCCATTATGTGTTGAAGATAAAATTCAACCATCTGTTTTAATATGAATGATTCAGTTCTTTGGAACACATAAATTGCTAAGCATATTGGGAATTAAAGCACTATATTATATGCAGTTAAAACTATTTGGAGCTTCTATTCCTGCTATTGATTCTTCTAGAAATGTGCATTATTCATCAATTAAAATTTTAAAAAATCAATTTAATAGAACTGTCAAAATCACTGTCTATGCTATATGTTGGTCTAATACAATATGCAGACAAAGCTGTAAAACTAAATTAGTTTCAGATAGAAACAGAAAATCAACTTCTACTATCTCATTCCTAACTAGCAATACAGGTAACAGTTTATAATCTCATATGATTTTTAAGCAGAACTACTAAGAAGCCATTTCATCCTTTTTGTCTTCCTTTTTGGCTGTTCATAAATTAATTCCCACTTTAATCTCTTAATCACTGGCCTTTGGTGTTGTCATGCTAAAAACAGATCATGTCAAGCTGAGGATCTGATAATTACTGACTCTGGAAGAGCTTTGATTTAAATTAATTTAGTATCAAAAAACAGGCATCTTGTCTGAATGGTAGTAGGTTTCAAATTGATTGTTTGATTGTACACATTTTTTACTTCTTTTTTCCTTTCTAAAGTGGATCTCTAATTGTTGCTGCTGCACATAGCCAATACACAAAATAATGTTGCTTCATGCTATTGACATTGATATGACAATCACAGCGATTCCACAGCACTCTGATGATGTGAATTGCTATTCAGAAATTAACCCTCACACAACAAAAATCAGAAAAATATGACCGACTTTTTAAAAATTGGTCAACAAACCTTCTCTGAATACTGTGTGCCGGTTTACTGTATAGAGCACATAACTTCAGAGCATTCTGGAAGGAGACATTTTTTTCTAATGCTTACACAGAAAGTTGATAAATGAAGTAGTTCTGTTAAGAAGTTATGACCTGGAGTTTAGAAGTTGTTGTTTATAAGAACGAAGGTACAAACCAGGCCATCTGCAGAGGACATTTCAGGTTGGAAAAATATTCTAACCAGAAGAGAAAATATCCATAGAACGTCCCTTGGGTTTTAGCTACAGATTTTTCTTGTTTCTGAACTTTATAATCATGGTCCTGGCATTCAAAAAGATGAAGTATTTCAAATCATTTTGGTATGAGTTCTGTCCTTTGAAATTGTCAGTTCCTAATGAAAGTTGTTTTTGTTTTTGTTTTTTTTTTTAATAGAAGAAACACTCAACAGGAGAAGTTTATCCAGTTGTATCTCCTAACTGGTGGAGAATAACATCTTCCACGTACTTTTTTAACATAACTTGAGAGATTTGTGCTAATCAAGTACTCCCTCCCCAAATATTTTTTTGCTAGATGCCAAAACTGCAAAATGTCTATTTAATGGTTAGGTAGGAAATAGCTTTTGAGGCTCTGCCATAGAGCTCCTAGCTCACATATTCTTACTTTCAGTCCTTCTGTCCCCATATGTATATATACACATATATATCTACATATATTTATATAGGCACTTATGTGTATGTGTGTCTATATACATATATATAAAAAAGTGTATATATGCACGAATCTGCTGAGATGCCTACAACCTAATGATCAAAAAACTTCTTTTTATTATTTAGGAAGTTATAAAAACACCTGATTATCATTAAGGATTTTACAAACATCATGAACCTGTAGCCGTTAACAGAAGCTGCTTTTGGTTAAACCTGTTAAGAGAATAGAGATAACGAGTTTTTCTCTCTACACATAGGTGGAGAAAATCAACATTGTGAGAAAACTAAGATAGAAACAGAGTCTGTGTATTTTATGTTTTGTGCCTTCTTAGAACGTCTTAAATTTAAGCACCATGTACAAAGAAGAGCAAAGTTATTTCCATGTTAGATAAAATTCTATGCTCATCTAATTCAATATTTTGTTTACAACAAATAAATCTGTTGGTAACCTGACTCTGACAGCAATTTCTTTTAATAATAAAACAAACCCCCAAATCTATTTTATATCTTAAAGGATAGTTAATACCTCTTCAAAAAATCCAACTATTTTTTTCTGAATAACCGGCTAGCAAAAAATTAAAAGATTTGCCCATGTTTTCTATTTCAACAGCTTCTTTTAGATTCTACCTTTTAATTGCACAATTATGTGGGCAAGTATGTTTTCCATCAGTTTAGTGTTTGAGCCATTTTAATTACATTGAACTTTTTTGTCTCAGATATGCAGAAAAGCGGGTGTCTCATCTACTGCCATTGATTAAGTGTTCAGAATTTCCCATAAAATTTATAGTAAAACACCACATGCTGTGGAGCATAGATAGATAAAACTCTAGAAAAAAATGGAACTAATAACCAGTTGAAGTAGTCTCATTTCCCAAAAAGGGTGAGGATTTGCTTTTTTGATGTTGTTGTTATTTTTTAAATGGTGTCCCGGGTTTTCTCAATCTAAATAGTCACTGGTTAAATAAAGTATTTTGTTTTTTCTTATTTGTTCTCTTTTGCAGTGTGACTTCTGAGGAAAGTCCAGGTATGTAATATGTAAGTTCATAATTCAATGCAAATTCATAAGTGATTCTCAGAATAGCAATGATGATGTAATGTCCCTTTTAGACCAAGGGTAATGTAAATCTATTGAACCAACAATTAGGCAATTAATTTTTCATCATTTCAATAGCTTCAATAAAATATTTTTTCTTTCCCAATTTGAATAACTTCTATGGTTATCACAGACAAGATTTCTATTCTATATTAAGTCTTGATATTGCAATTTTGACCTATGTATGTTTAAAACTTTAAGACGATTCCTGGACTGCAACTTGACTAATATCATATTAGCAGCTTAATTATAATGTTATCTGCCATTACATTAGTTTGTGAGCAATTTCAAAAAGAGAAGACAATGATATTGAGAAATATCAATACATGTGGCTTTTACAGATGAAACAATTTGCTCTCAAATTTTGAAATGTTTATGAAATGTTGCTTTAAAATTACCAATCACAATTTTGGTTTTTAAACTTAGATTTCTTTGGCTTGAGGTGTTGTACTTCAATCAATCACATAGAGCCATGTAAACTGACATAGGAAAAGAAAAAAGCGAAAGGGAAGAAAAGGAAATGAAAATACAGGAAAGAGAAAGTGGGAGACACTTGTCATAGAGATGAAGCAGGACTCAAAATTCAAATCTATAGTAGGCATACAGAGCTGTTCATGCTGGGCCAACCATCATGAGCTGAGCTATGGTCAAGTATCTGGAGAAAAGAGCAATTAGAAAGACTATCATTTGAAAGAGTTTGTAAGCCTCACTAAGTTTGTACAATGAAAAAAAGAATATTTGCAGGAAAAAATAATAATAATAAAAAAAAGATCAGGCTACCACCCATAAAGCTATCAAAAATATAACTTTGCATTAAAACACAGATATCAACGAAGACTTTTCTCAGGCTACATACCTGAGAATTTTTTTTTAACATAAATCCTCTAGAGCTGTCCAGGAAAGTGCTATGAAGTCTGTTTCTTTCAGCTTCAGAGAGTTAGAATTATATTTCTGCATTTTCTGAATCTATTTGTCAGTACAAAACACAGTTAAGGAAAGAGTTCAGTAATAGAAAATGAAGTTATTTAACCTCGTATCAAGCAACTTCATACAGAAAAAGCCTGAAAATATATGTATTTTTCAGCAGAAATACTAAAAAGTTGATTACATTTAATATCATGTGAACAAGAATTCTTGCAAAAATGTCTAACTAAATTACCAATACAAGTTTTAAAAATTACTACAAGTGGTTCTTTGAAACTGCACTACATCCTACACTGCTTCCAGTTCAGCTCTTATTATCTGAGCAGCATGTTCTCCTTGTTGACTTTTGTAGGTCAGAGAACAGGTTTTAGTAATACAAAAGTTCTTACTGAGCTCATCAATTGCTAAGCCATTTAGCAGTTATGCACCTCATCTTCATTATATCCTAATATCAAATGCATTGACACAAAATAGCCATTTTTGACTGAACTTAATACTGATCTGTTTCACTGAGCTTTTAATTAAATGGAAATTAATTTGATGAGTATTGTGCTGCTCTGCGGGGTACTTGTATTTAGACAGTTATGTAAGTGTGATTTTTTTTTTTATATCGCATTTTTATTGAAATGGCCCTTTTATTCACTCCTAGTAATGAACCAGTACAGACAGTATAATATATGAGCTATGGTTGAACATAGACTGGAAGTCACAGAAATTGCTGTTAGTTGGTGTACCACAGAAAGTGGGAATTTTCTTCTCTTTAACTTACACCTGTAATGGCAGCATTTATATAAGCTATTTTTATGATGTGTATGCAGTAGCTATTTTTAATTTCTTTCTAAAAGTAGTCTGTTGACTCTGAGAGTTATATATAAATTCTTAAGTGCTAATTTAATAATTATAATGGCTGTACTCATTCCTACAATTAAGGAAAACATTAGCATAGGTTTACATTCATGTCCTTTTCAAGAAAACTTTAGATGTTCACATAACCCTCATTTATATCAATGAAACATAATCAGTTTTAGTGCTTTTCTGAATGGGAACCTTTAATTTCCAAGAATTCACCACAAAAAAAAATTCATCTATGTTTTTTATTAAGGGACCTTTATATGACATCAGACAAGAAGCAGTGGGCACAAATGGAAACTTATGAAGTTTCATCTGAACATCAGCAAACACTTTTTTACTGTGAGGGTGACTGAGTGTTGGCACAGGCTGCCCACAGAGGTCGTGGAGTCTCCATCCTTGCATATACTCAAAAGCTCTCTGGACATTGCCCTGGGCTGTAGATGGCCCTATCTGAGCAGAAGGATTAGACTAGATGACCTTCAGAGGTTCCTTCCAACCCCAACTATTCTGTGATTCTGTGAAATGTTAAATCTTGGTCAATAAAGCACTTCTATTGGTGTCTTTAGACGTGTTATTCTAGCTCTGAGAGAGATAAAGAAAACGTGAAAAATCCTGCAAGTATCAAACATGCATTATAAAAGCATGTGCATTTTTAAAAAAATAAATACAGACTTACAAAATAGGTTAGAAGTCTGTAAGATATTTGTCTTCTAGTATGCTCCCCATGTGAGAAAAATACAGCCACAGACATTATTTATAGACCATAGGAAAAGAAAATATGCAAAATTAGTGTTAAACATACCCATCTGCAACAGGAGATTTGGAAACTGTTAAATATTCAGCTTCATACTTTCTTAGAGAGGCTCTTTTTCAGATGTATTCAAAGGTTTAGTAAACAAAACCCAATTTGCATAATTTCTGAGAATTAGACTGGTTTTAAAAGTAGAGAAGGGAAATGACAAAAATTGACATTTTGAGATCTGAAGCCAATCATACAGGTGACAAACTGGCCTTCCTTCTTCCTCCTATGCACTGATTTTTTTTTTTTTAAAGCCTGAAGATTTTTTCTCATAACATTGTTGCAACACTAATGCTAGTTATAAGTAGAAAGCAGATGAACGCTGTAAATACAATGACTGATATCATGCAGGATTCACAAAAAAAGTGGACCTTCCCCCCAGATATTTGAATTATTTTCCATATTAACTTACTTGGATAGTTTGGCCTTAGCTCTCTTTGCATGTGTAAATATTTATGGTTGTATCTGAATACGCAAATATAAACCATATATTTATATTCTTTATCCCAAATTCTCTTAAATGGAGGATATTATTCCTATTCGATTGCATTAGAGTTCTCTAAATCTCTAAGTGTCTATGATCAGTCATTAAATATTAAAGGAGAAGATATTTGGATAATTGTAGAATTCCTGCATGAATTGGCAATGGTATACCACCAAGCAAAATACTGACAGTAATGAAAATGTGTATCCTGAAAACAAGTTGTGCATTTTAAATGGGAGGGGAAATAATAATGATGAGACATCTGCAGGATAGTGAAGTCTAAAATTAAGATGTTTAACGAGCAAGATAGGAATCAGTAAATCATTATATCAATGAAGAAATTACTATATGTAAGACAAATATAAAAGTATACGCAATAGCCCAGTAATGCCTTAATCTTTTAAATATATGCTTACTTTCCAATACAATTATTCCTTGCTTTCCTTTTTTAGTTTCTCAGTGTTTCCCCGCTTACTTTACATTTCATTTTTTTACCAAATATTTTTCCCATTCCCTTTCTTTACTCCATTCTTCCTACTATTTGTAAAATATTATGTTTTTGTTTAAAACTTCCTCAGTCATGATATTCAAGTAGGTAAAAAGCTCTCTAACACACTTTACACTCTCAGGCAAATTCCTTCTTTCTGGGGTGTTACGATTCCCTGAAGAAATTGCCAGCATCTTTAGCAATAAATAGAGGCCAAACTTGTAATACATTTTCTTGAGCTGTCTCCCACTCTGTCCTAATCATAACTTGCTTCTCCAGAGAATCTGGCTGCTATCAAAGTCTTAACTTTTACAGAATAGGCTACAGTAAGCCTCAAATAATATAATTGTTCCCAGGACCTTCCTATATAAAAAGGCAGAACAGCTTTCAGTGAAATAATAAGTGAAAAAGCAAAGTGGCGTTTCTCTGCAAAGTTTGGCAGCATAAAAAGTATTTGTTGCCAAACGTCATGAAAACAAACTGTACAAATAAAACCAAAACCTGCTAGCTTCCAGGCTACCTAAACTTCTGAAAGCATTCCATTAACAAGACGTTCACAAGGTTTCCACAGGAGACTTCTATAAACCTGCTATAATTAAAAATTTAATAAAAAAGCTAAATTAAGAAAAATCTCAGGTGGCCTTATAAACATGCTAGCTAAGTAACACACAAACATGAGTAAATTTACCTGCATAGTACCACAAATGAAAACACGTATAAACCTTTTTAATATATATCTAATTGTAATTCACTACTGAAATAATATCTATTCACATTTCTTGATCTATCATTTCCTTGTGTACAGGTGTAAATGACCTATTAAATAATGCTAACATTCTTTCATTGCAGAATAGTGGAAGATTGCCCCCCTGCAGTACCTAATAAGCATAACAAACATCTGCTTTTTATTTCTTTTTGTTCATCATACCACTTTTAGTTTCTTTCTAGTGTCCTACAAGATTGAGTAATACCTCTGCATCTTATCCATTAGTCCCTTCCTTCCATTCCGTAGTTATGATTTTCTGGAGTTCAATAGTTTCTTCAATTTATTTTACCATTATTTTTCTCTTGCTTCAAATCCTCCCTTTGTTTCTAGCCTGATTTCTTGTATTCTTGCTCTTCTTTCATGTAGATTTTTCCCCATCCTCCTCTACTAGTTCTTCTTCTCATATCAAAGGCCTTTTTTCCTCTGTGTGCTGGAATATTTACTTTTATTATTCTTGACAAGTTTAAATACTTGTCAGTAAGTACAGGCATCTTCATATCTTACTACTTGACCTATTGCTGCAGGCATATCTCCAGACTAGTGCAAATTATGCTGTTGTCATGTACGTTTTCTTCTTCTGCATAATGTTTGTCACACATTCCATATACAAATAACAGAATTATTTGGCAAAGTTTCTGTGTAGGAAGATCTCCTAGTAAGAATCTAATTTTTGTACAATTGAGTCTCGTGCAGGAAACAGGTATTTCGATAACCATTCAAGTTTAGATGCTAGATTCAACAAACTGAATCAAACATTTGAATCAATCGATCACGTGAAACTTTTCTACAGAAGGCTGTTGTACTTAAGGCCAACAGTTTACAAAAAAGGAGAAAACACTCAGTTGAAGGATGGTAAATAAGTGAAAACTTTTGCGTAACTTTAGGTTAGACTTTCAATGTCAGTATTTGCTGATCATAGCAAAAAAATGCCACATTGAAATAGAATGATATTATTGATCTGTGTGGATCTGCTTTAAATAACTAAAAGAGACTATACAATCATGTAGACTTTCTATTCATAAAGAGATATAAACTTATCTGCCTAGCCAAGAGAAAGGTCTGCACAATATATGACTCAAATTTTAATGTATATGTAATTGAAAAAGCTATACACTTAAGGCTATATTAACACTAGCTAGTGTGCAGTTCAGTGGGAGCAGGCCTGTGAGGAAAAAACTTCAGTGCAAGGACCTGGCATTCATGCTGTATTCATGTTGGCAGATTTATTTCAGGCTACCTCGCCATGGACCAAACACCAATTAGCTGGAAAACATTAAACATGGTAAGGGATGTTAAGAGCTGGGTTGTCTCCTCCAGCAGCTCTGGCTCAGGATTCCTTGTGCCTGGCCCCTGGAGCCCAGCCCAGTGCCCCAGGACCGGGGTCTTTGCTCAGGCTGAGGGACACAGCTGCTGCTTTCCAGTTTGCAGTTTCAACTAGTAGTGAAGCTGAGCATGTATCCCAGAGACACACAGACACAAAGGCCGTGTGTGACATGGCTGGTCACAAGAACTACCACAGACAAGGTGCTGCCGTCAAGAGCACCTACATATAAGACTCACATAAAATCTAAGTGCAGCCAGCAAAGTCTGCAGCAAATAAACAGACCAGATTTGGGGGAATTACAGACAACCCCGCAGGAGCCAGCTGTGACCGACAGTCCTGCTACAGCTGTCAATGTGGAGCCCCTCAAGTACCTCATTCAACCTGGTTGTCCCCCCAGTAGGTGGTTTTTAAGACATACATGGCTACCCCAGTGGCCAAGCAAGACCCCTACTGGCTGCTCTAGCTGACACCAGAGGCCGGAGGTACCTACACCCTTGGTCTGTCTCCAGTACCTGGTACCCAATCCACTCACACAGATCCCACCACTAGCTGGCATTTAGTCCTTGAAACACTTACACACACAGGATAGAGAGTGACATGACACAGAGAGATAGTTGAGAAAAAAAAATAATTAGAAGATAGGACAGACTGCAGTAATCAGGTGCAGGGCTCAGCCAGAAGAACATTTTGCATACGACCAGCCCCCTTTATACCTGTTTCTGCCAACTACCCTTTGTTCCTCCCTATTCCCCATACCCTTGCGCATCACCCATGGGTTTTTACAGCTCTAGTGATTTACTCAGCCCCTCCTTGCTGGGTGTCCAGGACCACCTCTGGTTTACCATCTTACTAGTTGAAAAGTCCAAGTTGGTCTTCCTGGAAGTGACACCTGTAGTTTCTTGATAGCCTATCAATAACTGTGAGTGGTGAAGTTTGTGTCTTGTCATTGTCTCCATGTTCATTTTGTCAGTGTCTATGCATGGGGTTTTTTTGTTTGTTTGGGGTTTTCCTGTCTTCTCCCTTTCTTATAACCACTATTTATAAGGTCCTTGATCAGATTGGCTTACTGGAATAAATGTTCTCACTCTGCCACATATCCTCATGAATTAATGTGACTGACCAGGTTTGGTTCTGCTCACTGCCTCCTTTATCATTTATTGGTCAGGCTTGTGTCCCTGTATGTTCTTGTTTGTGGTTTCCTCCTTCACTTATTATCCTATTTTTTCACTGAAAAAGTCCTTGAGCAGATATCCTTAGAGAAGGAGCCACTCTCCTTTCGCACACCCTTACAGAACATACATTCTGGTTTAATTTAATTTGAAAGGAATCCAGATGATGAAGTCTAAAGCCGATACACAATATGAACGAAAACCTTGTAAGTGCAGGTAGTCAGGAGAGTATTTTCCAGAGAAATGTCCAGACTGGTAGAAGACCTGCATAACCTTGTTTGACCTCACAGGTGACCTGGCCTTGAGCAGGAGGTCCCTTCCAACCTGATTTTTCCTGGGATCTGTACAGAAACACTAGTATGATCAGGAATCATTTATTAATATGTTTGATTAGCATCTTAATGGCATCCATATTTTAAGGCATCACTGTGCTTTGCTGCAGCTTATATATATTAAAGGTGAGGATACTGCACGCAGGAGTTCAGAAGTTCTGAAACCAAAGAACTAATGCAAATGCTGCTGGTACACAGAACTATCTTCTGAAGATAACAGAAACCTTGTCACAACTTTCTTACAAACATTAGCCACAGAAGAGCTAGTTACCAGAGCTAGACAGGACCTTAGATCAGCAGGTGGGCAAGTGCATTACTGTGATCAAAAGATTATGTTAAATATGTCCACATAAATAAATAAATGCATAAATAAATAAACATGCATGCATGTATGTGTGTTTACTAATGGGTAAAACATTGATAAATAATAATGACTCTGGAAAGAAAGAATATTAATGGATTAATGCACAGAGTATTAAAAGTTTGAAAGAGTCAAATAGGATGCAAAATAAATTGGGTGGGGTTTTCTGATGAAAAATTTCTATCTGTTATTTACGGTCAGACAATAATACAGCTTTATCTGTGTGGACTCTTACAGAAAAGACTTAATAGTTAGCCAAACTGTGTATTGGTTCTATCACACGGTAGGGTTAGATTTGTTTTGTCACATGAGTGAAATGAAACAAATTAGGAAGATGATACCTCCTGTATCTTTGTCTGCATTGTTCAATACTAGATAATTCATTCTAAGTATGTTATAGTCCTGAAAAAAAAAAATTCTTCTGTCTTAAAAAAACTGGAAGATATTTTTTATATTTTCTTGAACCTTTGAGAGAGGCAGGATTTGACCTCTAGCAACAGCAACAGCAAAAACCAGCTGTTGGGACCCAAATTAATTTGAACAAGTCAGTCAGGAACTGGATATTCTCTACCCAATCCCATAACTAAATGTCCAGAGTGGAGAGAGAGAACCAAGAGACTTCCTAGGGACTCCACAAGCCCTAGTGCCCTGCATGGCTCAAACTAGTATGCCCATCCACCCAATTTTCTTCCTGAACCATGCCATCTCTCTTGCAGGAAGTCAAGCAATTCATAAAACTGCATACTTCTGTGATTAAAGTGTTTTGGTGTCTGAGTCCATTTAGCCTCTGCACAGTCATTTGGTCTTAAACCTTAACACTGCTTTGAAGAGATTTAATAATTTCCTTATTTTCATGTCTAATTTAGAAAAAGAAATAGCTGGTAATACCATTTACTGAAAGTTACCACTTAATATTATCTGGGATTTCCTCTTCATTTTCATCGTGGAATGTGAGAAATCTTCAGGATGTTCTAAGACATTTGGACCATGGTCTCTGAAAACAAGAAGTTTAACAAATGCCATAGTTGTTGTGGAAGTAAAAAATGACATAGAGAAACTGAAGATCTTGGAGGAAAAAATCCACACAGTGCTTTAATGTAAAGCACAGTTTAGAGGAGACATGGGCTATTGTTCTTGCACCTTTCTTCACTCACTAGCATGGAGGCTAAGTTGTTTATACACTTTCTTTAGCTTCAATTATTGCTCTTTTTCTAAATTACAAATACCTCTTCTACAATATCATAAAAAAAGGTTAGGAAAATCAGTCTGAAGAAAAAAATGAAGTTTATATCCAGTGCAAATACCTTTAAGTAGTCTATGCTAAACTACTGTGCTGTCTCAATATCACAGAAAAAGATCCACACCTATGTAAAATAAATTTACATTCAAAAATTGAAATATATAAAGGATCCTAAAGAAGGTAAGGGCTGCTCAATTTTTTGGACCCATTTCTGCTATGGATACCTTATGTCTACAAGGAAACAGCACCTCTCTTTACCTGTGCCAGTCCTGCTTATGTAATTTTGACTAACACTCCAGTCATCTGAGTTATCTCACCAATTTTCTCTCATTCTACTTACATCAAAGCACCTTTGTGGATTCATCCACTGTTTTTTTCCTTCTGTCTTCTATATTATGAATGACCTGTAGTGCTGACAACATCATTAATATTATGATAGATAGTGTCATGTTGACAGCATTGTTAATATTCTAATAGATAAAAAGATGACAGAATTGTTTGTTGGGAAGATAAGCTTTTGGAATATTTGACTAACATCTTGGAATCAACCTTTTTTGGAAACAGTGTCTTCACTATGATAACGGGTTTTGTTGGATGATAACTCACTATCACCTTCAGGAGTGTGGTGGGTTGACCCTGGATAAACACCAGGTGCCAAACAATTCTATCACTCCCCCTCCTCAGCTGAGCAGGGGAGAGAAAATACAACAGCAGGCTCATGGGTTGGGGTAAGGACAGGAAGAAATCACTCTTCACTGACCTTAGTGTCTGCAGAGTTGTTTCTCTCACATATTCTCACTTCTCTCTTCAGCTGCAGTTGCACAGGTTTTTTCCCCCTGTCTTGGAACAGAGGTCTGTCTTGGAACTGGCTGGCATTTGCTCTATCGGACATGGGGGAAGCTTCTACCAGCTTCTCACAGAAGCCGCCCTTGTAGCCCCCCCTCCCTACAAAAACCTTGCCATGAAAACCCAATACAAGGAAGAATTACCTGACTGAACCATTTTTTTTTATCTTTGATGACAAAGTTATGAATCTCAAGTTTGGTGACGTTTGCTAAATACGGGCAAAAATGTGTCTCTTCCTCTTCTACCGGCAGGGTCTGAATACTTCTTACTGTTGAAAAAAGAAATCTGCTCTTAGACTCAAAAATAACTACTGAAAGTGATATTGTAGGAGTCAGCCTAACTCTGAAGAAAACAACTTCATCCTTTTGTGGTGGACAGTTCTTCTGTTATTGATATTCATTTTTGGAAATCTCCTGTTAATACATATGAAAGAACGCTTTTGCCTTTCTCTCTGGTCTTCCAAACTAGTTCCTTAGAAGTTTCATGTGCTCCAGAATAAAAGAAGCGGAAGACAAGGAAATGGGTGCTATAGGCTTCACAAATCCAGCTCAGATCCCAGACTGTTATTCATAGCCAAGACACTTATTTGTGCATGTCTGAAACAGCTGAACTCTGAGGAATTTCTACCAGGAGACATGGCCCGCACAATGCTGGGTTTACTCATTCCTGTTCTGTAAGCATCTATTTGCTTACTTCTTTTTCAGAAACTCCTGAAGGTCACTATACCACTGGTTTGTAAAAAACTTTGCCTAGCTGAACTCTTCTCCATCCTGAGAGCACAGCAGTAAGACAAACAGTTGGCTTAAACAGTTCTAGCAGAAAGTAACTAATTTGAAATTATTTCTGGTCTCTCCACAGATAAGAGAAATAAACTTGCAAAACTACCAGAAGGAGGTACAACTAACAAGGGGGTAGAAATATCTGGCTGCAGACAAAAAGGAAAATTTAGCATAACATAGAAAACTTTTAAGATTTTTCTCAATGTGTTACATAAAGCTTTTAGTTGTTAAAAAAACCCCCGTCTATACAGACAGCTGTAGGAAGACATCAATCATTTGATTCATTTTTACTAATAATGCATTTCAGGATAAAACCTAAAACTTCAGTGTCAAAAACATATCTGTCATCTAAGTATTATATACAGGAAAGTCAGTGAAATACAAGAAACTCTAGGAGGCTACCAGATCAATGACATGCATAATAATTATGCTGAAGTGTTTTTCAAAACACACAAAACAGCTTTGTATTCATGCTAAGCAGAGAAACTGAACCAGGTAAACAAATCAGCCAATTCACAGTATCCTTGATCAGACAAAACTCTTTGAAGATTAAAAAGTGACTACTGTACTATTTTCTCAATAGTCATTTATTAAAAAGCTACATTGGCCTGCTTCTCTGTGTGTCTCCTAGAATAAATACCACAATAAGATGTGGTACGATTAATTTACAGTTTTCTGATGTTATACAGAACATTCCACCTTCCCATTAGTATGTCAGAAATGAATCGGAAGGGAAAACTAGAGTTTACTATACCTAGTGGCATGGAATAAAAGTATGAACTGCTCCACACAGTGAGTTTTGTGGTCAGTATTTCTTAGCAAGTGAAGAAAGACCAAGATTATGTGAAAGAACAGCAAGTTCTATTAGACTGCTTTTTCTGCTCATCCTTCCTATGATTTCTGCTTTTCTTCCCTGTGACAATTCATCCAGGATAACTTCAAATTAAATTTCAACTGAAAGCCCTCTGAAACTTTTCTCCTTTATAGTCTTTTTTCTTGATCTTCTATTGATGTTTTCAGATGAAACCTCCCAAATTCCTCCAAGACATTTCTCCATTCTCTAAATTCTCCCTTAAAAAAAAAAAGAAATTAATCCAAAATTAAGATCTCTATTATTTACCATATACTAGTAAGTAATAAGTGTACCATAACTGGAGATGTATCTGCTCTATAAAATGTTAGCACTATGCTGAGAAGGTGATTGTCATGCAATTAAGATCATTTTGCTTGAATTTAGTAAATGAATATAAACAAAACAAATTATAAAGGAAAAATGTGTTTGGATACACTGCTGAGACCCTGAGTGATAAGAATAACTAGCAGCAATTCAGACTTTTTTCTACAATCAATTTCTAAATTTTAAGAGAACTTCCATTATGTATCTGAATTTTCACAACCTCTTCCCCCCTCCTCGGAAAATGAAAAAAAACAATAATAATATCATAGAATCATAGAATCCTAGGTTGGAAGGGACCTCGAGGATCATCTAGTCCAACCTTTCTAGGTAAGAGCGCAGTTTAGACAAGATGGCCCAGCACTCTGTCCAGCTGAGACTTAAAGTGTCCAATGTGGCGGAGTCAACCACTTCCCTGGGGAGATTATTCCAATGGTTGAATGTTCTCATTGGGAAAAATTTCCCTCTCCTGTCCAATCAGAATCTCCCCAAGTGCAACCTGTGTCCATTCCCCCTTGTCCTCTCCATGTGACTCCTTGTAAAAACAAAGTTTCCGTCTTCCTTTTAGCTACGCCTTAGGTACTGGTACATGGTGATGAGATCCCCTCTAAGGCTCCTTTTCTCAAGGCTGAACAAACCCAGTTCTTTCAGCTAGTCCTCATACGGCAGGGTTCCCAGTCATTTGATCATCTTGGTGGCCCTTCTCTGGATCCCTTTCAGCCTGTCCACATCTTTTTTGTATAGCAGTGACCAGAACTGTAAACAGTATTCCAGGTGTGGCCTGACAAGCGCTGAGTAGAGTGGGATAATGACTTCTTTATCTCTGCTGGTGATGCCCTTTTTGATGTAACCCAGCATCCTATCCACCTTCTTGGCCTCAGCAGCACACTGCTCACTCATATTAAGCTTCCTGTCCACCAGAACCCCCAGGTCCCTTTCCACAGAGCTGCTCTCCAGCCAGGTGGATCCCAGTCTGTGCTGCATTCCTGGATTATGTTTTGCCAGGTGTAAGACCATACACTTGTCAGTGTTGGACTTCATAAGATTCTTGTTAGCCCACTCTTAGCCACTCAGCTCTTGGGAAAAAAAAATCAAGGTGTGCCCCACCATGGCAAGATATCTCCCTGTCCTTCCCCACCAGATGACTCCTGTTGAATGAAAGCTTCCTATAAGTACTCATCGGTCTAATGATTTCAGTCACAGTCAGGATAATGGAATTCTTGCAGGACAGTTAACCAGGTTTCACTAATCCTGCAAGTTCTTCATTTTTTGTCCTGTGGGAAAATATCACAAAATTGTGCTGCCCCAGAACTTGTCTGACCAACCAAAGCTTCTCATCTACCCATTAGATGGAATTTCATAGCTGTTTATTGCAGTGGACTTTTCCCTAAATAAAGTTTCATACGAAAAATATCAAGTAGCTGATCTGTTTGAAGAAGTTGTCAGTGTGGGAAAAGCTCACTACAGAGAGAACAGAACTGAAAAAAGGAGGCTGTTTTTGAAGACTTTGAAGAATTTCTTACAAATAATTAGGTAAACTGAATGTGTTGTCTAAGCAAATTAATTTTGCCCATACTACCATGTGGGAACAAAGTGCCTATAGGTAACTGAGTTTTCTATTCAGAACAGTTGTAATTTCAAAACCTTTGTTCTTTAATTTTTTTTAGTTCAGATTACCTGAAATTGGTCTGTGTTAGGAAGCTGGCTGGCTATTTTGAATCATCTTGGTTATCTTTTGAATTATCCTGAAAGAAAGAACCAACAAAAAAACTATATCAAGCCTCTCAGAGAAGTACAGGTGATAAATGGTGTATTATGACCCTTTCATTGAGTTGACTGTACCAAGACAGTTTCATATCCACATCAGTCTGGATGATATGTTTAAAGACTGATACACTTAAACAGTCTAAATTCTGTATAGAGATATTTGGGTTCTTCTTTACATTATACCCTTTTTTTTTTTTTTTAAGGTGTTTTGCTTTGTTTTGTATCATTTGGGGTTTGGGTTTATTGTTGGTTTTTTTTCATAATATACTAAAAATGCATTTAATTTTACTAGATATCTCACACAGACCATAAAAATGCAGACCCTGGCAGTATAACATTATATTAAATGTAATCCAAAATAAATTTGAAATATCTTGGACAATGTTTTTAAGCAATCCATCATACTCCAAATAAGGTAATTGTTCATACAATGTTATAGAAATAAGCCATTTCAAATTATTTTGGCCAATTTTGTAGCGGTATAGACAGGAAATAAAGAAATACAGTTCATTAAAAATTTCTCTATTACATAATCATAAACCCCTCATTTTTGCCATAAGGCATTCTGGCAACAATTTGACAAGTACCTTAACTAATAAAATTTTTCTCATAAGAGTCAATAGGTACTCATTAGAAAAATGTAAATTTCAAGTAATTGTTTCTGTTTAGCGGGTTTCTTCTTTCATACACAACAGTGTCCTTACTGTTATTAAACATAAATTATCATCTTCTATGGTAAACAGAAAAGAGGTTTATTTAAAGCTTACTGATAATTTCTGGTTAAAATATCTTTTTTTACATGTATTTTTAGTGGCTTCTTTTTTAAATGAATGTCCATATAGAAATCAAGTTTCTAATATTCTACTAACATCCTTATGTATTTCTTCATTCTCAGCAAGTCAATATAGTTCTATTAGTATTGTTGTAGTTGTACTAATATTGTTTTAGTTAAATATAACACCAATTCTACATCTTTTTCATTACCTCTAATACCCAAAACATTTTTATTAACAAAAATATTTTGTCTGCAGTTCTTTGTCAATGAGACAATGAAAAAGAAAGGAAAGGCTAAAGAAATAAAGAAAAACCCTACAAAGGTAAAATACCTACTGGCGAGGAGCAAAGGTTCTTTTTCTTGGTGTATGCTGTGTACTTAGGAGCACGTACCCACTTAAATTGGAATGAATGTCTCTAGATTGCCCATAGGTCAAGGATACAAGACAAAGATGACAAAACCATAGAAAATGAATCTCTTTTGTTCCCCTGCCCACCTCCCTATATGCACCCACATGAGCAAAAAAATGAAAGAAAAACATTTGTTTACACTGAAATATTGTTGATATTTTCAAGGGTCTCATAAACCAAAATCTAAACTCTTTCAGGATACAGAGATTTTTTACTGATGTATGAAAAGTTAGAAGAAAGTTTGGCTTTGGAACAACAGATGGTTTGAGAATAACTAGGAAGATATCTTTGAAAATTGTAATTTCCAAATAATGACTCCTCAAAAAAATTAACAGAAAGTCAAATGTTTTTGAGCAAGACCTTTTACATGAATAAAGGAAGAGCTGTTACTTTCATAATTCAGTAAATTACTTTTATAATCACCAACTAGTTTTCTTCAAATGGTGGCCACCAGAAAGACAAATGTGTTGGGAAAAATCTCATCATCACTGGATCTTTTTTTGTAAGATACTGATCTAATGAAGAACAGGTTCACATCTGATTCAGGAAATCACAAAGTCAAATAATTTTCGTATGTAAGAGCCAGTTTGTGTCTAGATATACATGCACAAGCGTTCTTCTCAACAGGTAGGTTGCACATTTTGAAAATTTCATTCTTAAACTGTTTCTTGAATTAAAATATTACACCTTATGTAAAACAAATAACAAAGTCTCAGTTTCAGATTGATCAGAAATGTAGTATAACTTTCCCCTCAGCTGACAAATGCCTGGCGTCATACATTTTTAGTATCATAGTGTAATATTAAAATGTATTGTAAGAAAATCCATACTCTCAAAAATCAGTGTGGTACATAATACAAAATATATTTTAGATTGGCTCATCTTTGAGCATATTTTATTCCTCTAAGTTTAGGAGTTAGTGTCGTGCTTTAACCCAACTGGCAATTAAGCACCATGCAGCCGTTCGCTCTCTCCCCCTTCCCTCAGTGGGATGGGGGAGAGAATTGGGAAGGAAAAAAAAAGTGAGAGCCGTGGGCTGAGATAAAGACAGCTTAATAAGGGAAAATAATAATAATAGCAAAAATGAGAATGGTAGCAGAATATACAGAATATACAAAACGAAAGATGCACAACGCAATTGCTCACCACCTGCCGACCGATGCCCAGCCCGTACTGAGCCGCGATCACTCTCCCCACAACTGACCAACTGACTAACCCACCCCGAGCATGACGTTCTATGGTATGGAATAGCTCTTTGGACAGTTTGGGTCCTAGCTGTGCTGTACTCCCAGCTTGTTATGCACCTGGCCGAGCAGGAGAAGCTCAAAAAGTCCTTGAGCAGTCTGAGCACTACTTGGCAACAACTAAAAACATCAGTGTGTTATCAACATTCTTGTAGTACTAAATCCAAAACACAGCACTATGCTAGCTAATATGAAGAAAATTAACTCTATCCCAGCCGAAACCAGGACAGTTAGAATACTAACACTGTGAATGTATGTAGTACATCTTCAGAGGTTAATATTCATTTGTATCAAATAAACTGGATTTGCATAAAGGAAAATATGTATGAAAGCTTTTCAAAACACAGTTCCTAAGTAAATTGTGGGGGGTTGACCCTGGCTGAACACCAGTTGCCCACCAAAACCACTCTATCATTCCCGCTCCTCAGCTGGACAGGGGAGAGAAAATATAACAGCAGGCTTGTGGGTTGAAGTAAGGACAGGGAGAAATCACTCACCAGTTACTGTCACAGGCAAAACAGACTCAACTTGGGGAAATCAGTTTAATTTATTACCAATCAAATCAGAGTAGGGTAGCGAGAAATAAAACGAAATCTTAAAAAAACACCTTCCCCCCAACCCTCTCTTCTTCTGGAGCTTAACTTTACTCCTGATTTTCTCTATTTCCACCCCTTTAGCGGAACAGGGGGATGGGGAATGGGGGTTGTGGTCAGTTCATCACACATTGTCTCCCCTGCTCCAGCATGGGGTCTCTTCCCATGGGAGACGGTCCTCCATAAACTTCTCCAATGTGAGTCCTTCCCATGGGCTGCAGTTCTTCATTAACTGTTCCAGCGTGGGTCCATCCTTTCCACAAGGTGCAGTCCTTCAGGAACAGACTGCTTCAGTATGGGTCCCCCATAGGGTCACAAGTCCTGCCAGCAAACCTGCTTCAGCCTGGGCTCCTCTCTCCATGGGTTCACAGGGGTGCTCCGCCTGGAGCACCTCCTCCCCCTCATTCTTCACTGACCTTGGTGTCTGCAGAGTTGTTTCTCTCACATATTCTCACTCCTCTCTTTGGCTGCTGTTGCCGTTGGGTGGGTTTTTTTTGTTCTTAAATATGTTATCCCAGAAGCACTACTGCCGTTGCTGATGGGCTCAGCTGTGGCCAGCAGCAGGTCCATCTTGGAGCTGTCTGGCATTGGCTCTATTGGACATGGGGGTAGCTTCTAGTAGCTTCTCACAGAAGCCACCCCTGTATCCCCCCCACTACCAAAACCTTGCCATGCATACCCAGTACATAAGTACATTGCATGTTCCTGTAAGCATCTTAATCAGAAATAAAATTTATATATCGTAACTGAAGAGGAACTTGTTTCTTATCTTAACCACTACAGGGTCATATTCTGAGCTTTCATTCTTGACAGTACACTTTGTTTAGCCAATGCAGAAATTCAAATTGTATTTCAGAGAGTATTGTACTTTCCAACAATAGCTAAATACAAGACTTGGTTGATTTTATCTTCAATGCTACATAGCCATATAAACCTTGGTGAAATTAATAAAGCAGTCTAGGAAGTGAAAATAGTAGCATTTTCCACCTACTTTGCACTCACTGCATACATATAAGCAATTATACAGGTACTGGGCTGTGAAGAATCTGGTTGTTAGTCTTTAAAATCAATATTTTTATCAATATAAATTAATCTGTAATAATGACTTCTGAGGATATGGAGGTCATCTCATCTACCCAAGATGTGTAAATACTTAATATGTAAAAAGAAGTAGTGAAACATCTGTAATTAAGGAAAAGGTCAACACTGTATGAAATCTAAATTCTCTTCAGTCTCTGGAATGAGATTTAAAGCACAGAAAACATAGTGAAAGTTTCAAGTCCAAGACATCATAACTGATTAATTTATGATAGGTATTGAAGCAATTACCAGTGAGTTCAGAATAAGTAATTTCAGTAGTACTTGAAGAGCACTGTTTGCATAGGCCTTAATGTGGGTAGGGCATATATGCAGGTACCTTCACTCATTTCAACATTATGACACTTCACTGGCATCCAGGGAAAAATTAGGAAAAGAGATTTTCAGTCAGTCAATAATGAGTTTTCATGTCTTTTTATTACAGTCAGTGTTTCTTAACACATAGGCATCTGTGCATGTAGCCAGTACTGATTATTCTGTGACTCGAGATTTAAACTGCAAACCTCAGAATTGCCTTTCTACCCTGAAATCAAACTAAATAAAAAAAAAGGGGGGGGGGTATTTTTGTTAAAACTTCAAAAAATGCACTGTATTTCATACTGCTGCAGGGAATAAAATAAATACTTGGATCAAACAACAAATGATTTAAAATCCTCATGAACATTTTGATGAGAGGACAATGTCATAAAACTGCCTATGGGAAGCTCACGAAGTGGACCGACCAAGAAAAATTCCTTCTTCTGAACAACTTCCCTTTCAATTCCACTGAATCCTAATCCCTGTTGAAATTTACCCTGAAAAATATACTCTTTAAAACAGAGACTGGCTTACTGCAACCTACATGGAACATATGCATAGTACAAACTATTTAATTTCTGACTTTTAGCCTTGTGGCTTTAGAAAGAGACTGATTTTGTTATTTAAGTTTAATCCATCTTTGGTGCATATAAAGTCCTTTCTTTGTCTACAAGCACTTGACAGTCTCAATAAAAAGATTCACAGCCCCTTCCAATGAAATAGACAAGCACTGCAAATGGCTGTATGAATCTCTAGGGACTGGCTTTGCATTTTATCCAATGACCGCTTAACTTCAAATTAACAATCAGTCCCTGAAGTGATACTCGGAAACCCGTAAGTACCTTGATCACTGCAGGACAGTCATCTTCTCTCTGACTCAGTGATCTTTCTTTTCTACAATAACACAGCTGCAATAAGAGGAACCAGACATCTGACAAGCCTAAGACAATATCTTGTGCAGTTAGACATGCAGGCTGAAAAACTCCAGTGTAAAGGAAGTATTTAACCCAGATCTTACACTTCCTGGAAAAAACTAACCACGGACCTACCAGACTAAGATGATACCAATATTGCCTTAAATCCTGCTTTTTAAGGGGACAAAATGACACTTCTTCCTTGAAAGGTTTCAGGATTCAAATCAATGCAAGTACCTAAACAGTAAAGCTCTCTAACAAGCAAATGTGTAGAGATGTTTTCTGACAGCCTCAGGGAAAGTATCCTTTTCAAATACCCTCCTTTTCAACATTTATAGCAAGGCAGTCAACTTCTAGTCTCCTTTATGTGCACAGAGACTAGGTACCATATTCAGGACTTCTAATTCTACTTCCAAATTACCAAGTCCTTGTCAGTCTACTTGTAAGTAACATGTACACAACTGGCATAAAATAATAGAACTATAGAATCATAGAATACTTTAGGTTGGAAAAGACCTTTAAGATCATCAAGCTAATCTAAAACTGCCAAGTACACTACTAAACGATGTCCCTAAGCACCACATTTACATGTCTTTTAAATATCTCCAGGGATGGGGACTCAACCACTTCCCTGGGCAACTTGTTCCAGTCCCTGACAACCCTTTTGGTAAAGACATTTTTCCTAATATCCAATTCAAACCTCCCCTGGTGCAACTTGAGGGCATTTCCCCTCGTCCTATCCCTTGTTACTTGGGAGAAGAGACTGACACCCACCTGACTACAGCCTCCTTTCAGGTAGCTGTAGAGGATGATAAGGTCTCCCTCAGCCTCCTTTTCTCCAGGTTAAACAACCCCAGTTCCCTCAGCCACTCCTCATAAGACTTGTGCTCCAGACCCCTCACCAGCTTTGTTGCTCTCCTCTGGACATGTTCCAGCAACACAACGTCTTTCCTGTAGTGATGGGCCCAAAACTGAACACAGTATTTGAGCTGTGGCCTCACCAGCACCGAGTACAGGGGCACGATCACTTCCTTACTCCTGCTGGCCACACTATTCCTGATACAGGCCAGGATGCCATTGGCCTTCTTGGCCACCTGGGCACACTGCTGGCTCTTGTTTAGCCAGCTGTCAACCAGCACCCCCAGGTACTTTTCCGCTGGGCAGCTTTCCAGCCACTCCTCCCCAAGCCAGTAGCATTACAGGGGGTTGTTGTGACCAAAGTGCAGGACCCAGCACTTGGCCTTGTTGAAACTCATATAGTTGGCCACAGCCCATCGATCCAGCCTGTCCAGATCCCTCTGCAGAGCCTTTCTCCCCTCAAACAGATCAAGACTTTCACCCAGCTTGGTGTTGTCTAGAAACTTACTGAGGGCTCACTCAATCCCCTTGTCCAGAACACTGATAAAGATATTCCACAAGACTTGTCCCAACACTGAGTCCTGCGGAACATCACCTGTGACCAGCTGCCAGCTGGATTTAAGTCCATTCACTGCTACTCTTTGGGTACAGCCACACAGAGAATTTTTACCCAGTGAAGCATATATCCATCCAGGCCATGAGCCACCAGTTTATCCAGGAAAATGCTTTGGGAAACAGTGTCAAAGGATTTACTGAAGTCTAGGTAGACAACATCCACAGCATTTCCCTCATGCACTAAGAGGGTCACCTTGTCATAGAAGGAGATCAGGTTAGTCAAGCAGGACCTGTCTTTCATAAACCCATGCTGACTGGGCCTGATCCCCTGGTTGTCCTGCATGTGCCACATGGTGGCACTCAATGAACCTCTCCATAACCTTGCCTGACACCAGGGTCAGGGTGACAGGGCTGTAGTTCCCCAGATCCTCCTTCCAGCCCTTCTTGTAGATGGGTGTCACATTTGCCAACCTCCAGTCAACTGGGACCTCCCTGGTTAGCCAGGACTGCTGATAAATGATGGAAAGTGGCTTGGTGAGCACTTCTGCCAGCTCCCTCAGTACCCTTGAGAGGATCCCACCTGGGCCCATAGACTTGTGTTTGTCTAAGTGAGGTAGCAGGTCACTAAACATTTCCCCTTGTATTATGGGGGCTTCATTCTGCTCCCTGTCTCTATCTTCCAGCACAGGGAGCTGAGTACTCCGAGAACAACTGGTCTTACTTTTAAAGACTGAGGCAAAGAAGGCATTAAGTACCTCAGCCTTTTCCTTGTCCTTTGTCACTATACAGACATAGTATTAAATCACAATTATCTGTTATATTGCTCTTTCTCTTACTGCAGTGCTTTTGTTTGATAAATCTCATTGTGCAAAGACTAGGAAGTCATGTTCTAGGTGCGACATTCCTTCAATATATACTGTCAGCATAAATCTACAATAGCAGGTATAATCACCATTTACTAAAGATTCTTACTAAATATAAATTTTCCACAGAATCAAAGAACGGTGTTTAAACTAAACTTATCATATTTAGTTTCTTATGTCAATGGATATGCAGCTATATTAGTACACTCCTGCACTTCCTAAATACCTCATTATGCCTTCCATTCGTATGTAAAATCTGTAAGTTGCATCAATTTTGAATTCAGGAGACTGAACTCTGAGAATATTTCACGAGTTCAAAGCCAACCTCTGTTGTAGTCTATATCAGTATCCAAACTTGAAAAACATTTATGGCTTAATTTCTATGCAGAAATATCCTCTAGTTGTGTGATTCATGGGAAAACCAATCCAAAGGCTAAATATATGTAAACAAACTAGTCTGTCAGTGCTACCAAACTACTAGTGCGACCTTATCAATAACCTACCTGCCAACAATGCTTCCAGAAATTTCTTTCATAGTGTGCCAATAGATGTAAAACAAGACAGGCAAGATTTTTTTTTTCCTTACTTAGGAGAAAAACTCCATGAAGCGAAAAATGAAAAGGTTACCCACTTACAAAATCTTCACTATATGAACAGACCCAAAGGTCTCTGATGATGAATTGCTCATTATTTGATCTCATTACCCTGGCATGTACATCCATGGAGTGACTGGAAACTGAGAAGTTGCTGCCCACAAGCTTTAGAGAGTGCCTGCTGGAGATTAGCATATTCTCAATACATCCACATTGTTGAGGATCTATAACCATGTAGTATGAAAAATAATTGAGTAAAAAACTCACAGAACTAATTCCTTGAAATGACAGCAAAGAACCTTTGCTGTCAAAGGAGATTCTTTCCGTACTTAGCCAAAATCACACAGTGGCTGGGCTCTGTATGATGTGCATGCATATAAAACTGTGCATGTTCACTAGCTGAGAAGTTGTTAGTGCTATAAAAATGACCTGTCATGTAAACAGGTTCAGGACATAAACAACATGATGGAAGTGCAAATTTAACATGTACGAAGGTGTAAAGCAAGCTCAAGGCAGTATAGCATGTCCCAGAACACAGCCCGACTGGAAACTTTCACATTTTGATTTCATAAGGTCAGTATATATTTAGGAATACATTTTAGCACTCAGACTGCAAAAGCAAATACATTCATCCTTCAGTCTGTTCTGAGATATTATATGAGGGCAATTCCTCCGTCTCTTTTATTATTTTCCTTTTTTTTTCTTTTTTCCCTAAATGTCAAGGGACTCTTTCTCACTTCTGTTCTGTTCTGCACACAAAATTTACTCTTAAGCTTCTCCTGTAACCACTTAACTCCTGTGATGTTTCTCAAACCAAATACACAGTACTACAAGACTCCTGTCCTTGTATATTGCCACTCCAGAACCCACACCAAGAATCAGTCCTTCCTAAACTTACCCTTATGTGTGTCAAAAGGGATCCTTATACTTAGCCAGGCCTTATGGGGAAAAAAAATATATCTGTTTCTTCCCATTGATATTAAGTGAATAATTAGTGACATCAGCACTGTCAGGATATAGTTTAAATATCTGAAAGAAACATAGTTCATTAAATCCTCATGTCATTAGACTAAGAAAAATAGAGAAAGAAGGTATTTATTTTAAGATTGCAGACACGTGCACATGCACATCATGTAAGTAGTACACAAAGAAGAAATAATATGCTAGATTCAGAAAAAAGGTAGTTGCGGTCACTGATATTTCATATGGCAGCAAACAGCAAGCATTTCTCGGTTAACCTCACTTGAATTATAGTAAAAGACCATAATGATAATTAACATTTTTTTCTATTTCTAGCAAGATGGCACTGATTTTCTGTGCTCATAGAAAATTGGTGTGTCACAAATGTTGAATTATGCTTTAAGTTACATAATGGCCTATTTTCTAATGATGTAAAAATTTGGTAATTATTGCTAAACATCTTTATTAAATGAAAAATGCTTTTTCGTTATAGGTTAAAAAAAAAAATACATATGCCATTAGCTTCACTTTAGAGTTACCAAGCTCTTTATCAACAAATGGACTTACAACAGCAAAACAAAATAATCCCTGACACAGTGCCACTGCAGACTACTTCTGAGTCACAATCCATGCCAGAACCACAGAATGAGGCACACTGGCTGTATTGAAAAAAACCTATTTCTACTCCTCTCTGTCTCCACAGCTCATTCAGAGCGCTGCCTTGTCTTTTCTTATCCCAGTCACTCTGGCCATGCTTTGGAGAGTGGAACACTATCAAATTTGACATTGCTGCAGGCCCCTTAACAGAGCAGAACATCAGCAAGAAAATGATTGTGTACGGTCTGTGAATTGAATCTATTCCTACAGACTCAGTTCTGAAGTGAAATTATCATGTTTAACTCATTCTCTCCACCAACTAAAACGTAAGAGCCATTTTGAATAGTTGGAGGGCTAGCTGAGAGCTCCACTTGGAAAGTACTAGAGTAAGCATGCATACTCAAAAATGTGTCAGGATTACTAACAATACAAACATAAGTTTTAATAATGGAAATACAGTGTTCAGGAAAGAGGCCGGTGCTTGCTTTCATGGAAGAAAGCAGGAACAGTGTGGCCAGCAGGAGTAGGGAAGTGATCGTGCCCCTGTACTCAGAACTTGTGAAGCCGCATCTCTAAAGCTGTGTTCAGTTTTGGGCCCGTCACTACAGGAAAGACGTTGTGTTGCTGGAACATGTCCAGAGGAGAGCAACAAAGCTGGTGAGGGGTCTGGAGCACAAGTCTTATGAGGAGCGGCTGAGGGAACTGGGGTTGTTTAACCTGGAGAAAAGGAGGCTGAGGGGAGACCTTATCATCCTCTACAACTACCTGAAAGGAGGCTGTAGTGAGGTGGGGGTCAGCCTCTTCTCCCTGGTAATGGGCAATAGGACGAGGGCAAATGGTCTGAAGTTGCTCCAGGGCAGGTTTAGGTTACCTTTCCAAAAGGGTTGTCAGGCACTGGAATGGGCTGCCAGGGAAGTGGTCGAGTCCCCATCCCTGGAGGTATTTAAAAGATGGGCAGATGAGGTGCTTAGAGACATAGTTTAGTGGTGGGATGGCAGTGTTAGGTTAATGGTTGGACTTGATCTTAAAGGTCTTTCCCAACCTAGACGATTCTATGATTCTATGATTTTAAGAAAAGTCAGAAAAATTATCAACTTGTATGGCAATTTACTTCAGCCTATGAAGAAAAAGATACATTTTTTTCCTTCTTTCAACAGAGAAAGTAGTCGAGAGCACATACAGCTCATATTGGACCTCTTTTAACAGCATGTCCATCCCTTTCTTATCACAAAAGAATAATCAAGAACACCTTTATCTGCCTCAGCTTTGTTTACTACCCGTTCTCTGATCCTTTTTGTTTTAGGCAGCACAACCAAATTATTCATTTATTCAGCAAGCTTTTTTTGGTAGTGGTTAACCCACGACATATGTGTATTGGAAAACAGTCATGAATTTACTTTGAGGTTGTTTGAAGAAAAGGGTTGTGATATTCACCCTATTTTACTGAATGGCACCCAAGGGTGGACATACTAAAACCCAGAGATATGTGATGTACAGACTGTTGCAGGCAAGAGAGTCTTAAATTGGGGAATTTTACTTTAATTACTGCCAATTAACACAAAGTTTTTGATCATCTGCTCAGATATTTGGAAAAAGAAATCAAGCAGTTAAATGAACAGTTAGGGAAACACCTTTTCTACCCCTTCTCCAGGTTCAACTCCAGGAAAGCACCTCTCCGCCCTACTTCTGAATCTCAGCATCACATCACTTTTGCCGTGCATTTTGCTCAGTCCCTCCAAGCTCCTTCAGGGAGGCAACAGGCAGTGCAGGGGGCTGGAGTCCTGGCTGTAACAGTTTCTGTGTGCTGATCTTTGCCTCTCACTCCTTTTCCTATGTTGCAGCGTGGTAGCTCACAGCTGCAGTCCCTTCAGGGTGCCCCAGCCCCAGCGTGTGCTGCCTGTGGACTCTAGTCCCTCGGAGCAGCACCTCCTCTGCTATGGAGCACCTCTGCCCATAGCGTGCCACCAGCTGTGTCCCCAGCAATGTTCTCTCTGCCTCTTCTCCCTCTCCTCCAACCCTCCTAAATGCCGCTCTCTCTCAAACTAACATCCCTGCACAGAGGTGCCACGTGCCCCACCTGTAACCTTTGGCAGGCAGTGGGCAGTTCATAGCAGTGCCTGAGCCATCTGGAACTGCCTGTGAATGGCTGGGGGCAGCTCCTGGCCCCCCGCAACCCCTGTGATGCTGCCAGCCATGCCCAGTGCACATGGGCACCTGGAGACCCATTTATCCAGGTACTTTATGCAATGCAAGAATCTGCATTGGAAGACCAACTACATCACTGAAATGGGGACTAAGACAATACACAAATTTTAGATCTAATTGTTAGACCTCAGCATTTATAGGCAGGAAAACCTGAGTAACAGAGGCCAGCTCCCAAGGTCATGGGTAATCATATAAACTTTTTATTCACATCAGAGTCTCAGAAAACTTTCTGCAAAATACATTTCCTCAAAATAAAATACTTATTGCAGAAAACATCTGTCACCTGAGTCAAAGCACTATAGCATTGTAAGGAGTCATAAAAAACATAAAAAATGAATTGCAACAAAATAACTGCTTTAAAATAATCTAACGTGTATGATTGAATTTAGGAGAAACTCCCTTGCTATTGACTGTTAGGTGTTTGTATGCTACAGTGGTGTAAGAATAGCACGAAAACAGAAAAGTACAAAAAATTACAGCAGGTAACTCAAAAAGATTATAAAATACCATATTTTTCCCCTTTTCACTCCTGTAATAATCTTACTCTATTAAATTCAGAATCTCTGGAAATTCCAGAGTCCAGCAATAATTTAAGCATTTGTTCTTCATCTAGAATAAGAAGTTAAATTGGTCTTTCCTTACTAACTTTCACACTTGCTGGTAGTCCTGATCCAGGAAACAGCAATTAGGCTTTCTTTCTCTTTAACTGTTTTTTCACCCATTTGTTTGTGTAACAGGGGAATTGTGGTCAGCCGAGCACCAAAAGAGAACCACAACATTTAGTGATATATGATCATATGTGATCTCTTTCGTTTGTTTGTTTTTCTAATTACTAACCAGAATGGCTAGAGAGGTGGAGAGCCACATTTCATCTGTGACACCTGCACACCTCCCAATCCCAATGGCCTCAGTAATCACATACCCCCAGCTCAGCCTCCTTGATTCCCTCCATACATATAGCAAGTTACAGGTTTTCACGTGGGGTTTCTGTCACCCTCGGTTTCCCACCCCAAGTCTGTTACCAGCAGCTTTGTGGCAAGATTTGTGTATTGCTTCTTTGCCCTTCCAGCCCTGAACAGGTTAACCTGGTCTGTTAGAGCTGGGCAGATCCCATCAAGAGATGAGAGCTTTCATATTGACTTTTCCGTATGACAGCTTGTGTACTGATTTCCTCCTATATTATAAAATCATATAGGACAACTAGTGGTGATATTTCATCACCTTTTGTGATAATAATTTCATTATGTTAGAGTTCTAATAAATTTCCACACCTGAATTTAGTATTCAGATGAAAGATTAAGCCACAGTTAAATTAAGTTTTCTTGATAAACAGTTGGAAGTATTGACTGATATCAAATATGGAAATGTTTGTACAAGTAAGTAGGAAGCAGAAAATGTTAAAAATAATAAGGTTGACTACAACTTTATAAACAAACTAATAAGTGAACATATCCTGCTCTGCAAGTAATAATGTATAATAAAAATATCTTGCAGCATTATGTTTACTGAACCATCAAATATACAAAAATATATAAAAGATAAGAAAATTATCAGATTTACTAATTAAGTTCCAAAATAAATTGGATTTAACTCTGAAATGCTCACATGTAATAAAACTCTTAATAGAGATCATAAAAAAGGCAGCAATTTCCATAGCATTTAGCTGAAGTTAAAATATGAGATCTCATTCAAAGTTTATAAAAGTCCATAAAAAATATTTCTGAGACATCAGAGGGTGTACCTTGCATCCAGACTGTGGATCCTGGAACAATGCAAGTAAGAGGCAGAAGATAAGACTAAATCTTGTAACAATAAATCAGTATTGCTTAGCAGAGAAATAACTCTGTGAAAGAACTTCAATTATCACTTAGAATTGGCAACTAATTTTCTGCAGACTGTCTGCCCCTTTACTCCTAGTACCAAAGAGGCTGATGTACTGCCTTTAGAATGTATTGACTGCTAAGATGAGGATTCAGTTCCTTATTTCCTTGCTTAATGCACTGAAGATCCATACATCACAATTTGTATTGCATTCTTTCAAACTACAAGTAAGTATTTCCATTATATATCAGAGATCCCACATGGTGATTTGAAGCTCCCTCTTGTATTCTTGGGATAAAATCTTCTTTGTGAGCTCCCAAATTTGACATAGGGACAAAATGAAATGGGTAGTCACTCATTTCCAAGTTCTCTCTGCTAAGCCAACTATGCCATATGGTAGTGTTCACAACATAATAAGCAATTCTAGGTCAATGCATGTTAATAAGAACTGCAGCCTTCTTGCAAGGGTTAGCTTTTCTGTCTCCAACACTGATTCTGGTATTGTTTTCTCCACTTTTTGAATGAATAATTCAACAGAGAGAAAAGCATATGAAAGAGCAAGCACAGATGCCAATTTATGCATTCTCTCTCTAACCATAGTGCTTTTAAAGTATATATGCCAACTATGTTTAGTCTTGTGGTTTCCGGTAGATAAGAAATTGCATGCACAGCATTGACTGAGCAAACAAAAGCACCATACATTCCTAATTAAAAGGAATCAACCTATTTCAGAAAAGGAGAATCAAAATACAAAGTTTTAGACTTCCTTATGAAGTGTTCAGTGTGCTGGAAATGTTTTGACTACATAGCTAGCGAAGTAGTCATTGATTTCTTCAACATATTTTTCTTGAAAGTTATTTGATTCCATACTATGTAGGTTAAAAATGAACATATTTGTCCTATCCAGGGTGACACTTATGCTGGTCACTTGTTAGAAGCATGCTACCAAGCTGGTTGCAAGGAAATGAACACTTTCCATTTTAAGCCTTCTATAGGTAGGAGTACAAGGAATGATGTGGCACATGCAGAGTCCAAAGAACATGTACAGCAAGGGTAGGATTCAGACAAAGGCATATTTGGAAAAAAAAAACCAAAAAACAAAACAAAAAAAAACAACCAAAAAAGCTTTGAATTTCATATACTTTGCTTTCTATTTTTTATGTATGATACATTTCACCTAACAGACATGTTTGGAAAATCCCCTTATATTGGGATGTCTCCAAGGGAATGAATTGAACCTTGTGATAGTGAATGGCAGCAAATTTTTATCTGTCACAAAATTAACATAAATGTTACTTAAGAGAAGTGCACTTGCCCAAGGACAAGTGATTTAGTTGTCCTTAATTTGGAATGGAATGGAAGTGAAACTCTGTGATCTGATCTAATGACAAAGTTGTCAAATTAAAAGGGAGGGAAGCCCAAGGAATATAGATGAAATGCAATAAATCTGTTTACTTCCATATAGCTAGAAAAAAAATCACACATCTTTTCAGAATCTGGAAATAAGCATCAACAAACAAAAATCAACACCCTTTTTGAAATTTAAAACAATATGGATATCATACACTCAGATGAAATGCCTTTTAATTTGGAAATAGCACAGGTAGACCAGTTAGGGATATTAAAGTAAACTGTAAAACTTTCTGGTTTAAAAAAAGCTGTTGAAACACTACAATGTAACAAAGAGAGGAGAAGGTCTATGAACAAAACTCAGACAAAAATTCAATAGAATTATGCTCCTAATACATGAAGGAGTCCTTGGCTCCTGTAAAAAAACCCCAAATTTCTACTCAGAACAGATAGTTTCAAGCTTTATTAAATTAATCCAGTTAAAAGAGGGCTTTTTTTCTTTTTCTGTTATCTGAAAAGAAAATAATCTTAATCCTTACAAACTTTGCCTAGCTTTGGAGTAACCTCACTGATCTTGATTAAAGTGTTGTGCTGGTTTTGTCTGGGGTAGAGTTAATTTTCTTCATAGTAGATATTATGGGGCTAAATTTTGTATTTGTGCCAGAAACAGCATTGATAACACAGGGATGTTTTTGTTACTGCTGAGCAGTGCTTACACAGAGTCAAGGCCTTTTCTGTTTCTCACACAGTACCACCAGCAAGTAGGGGTCACAGCTGGGACAGCTGACCCCAATTGAAAAAGGGATACTCCATATCATATGACATCATGCTCAGCATATAAAGCTGGGGGAAGAAGCAGGAAGTTTGGAGTGATGGCGTTTCTCTTCCCAAGTCACCATTACACATGATGGAGCCCTACTTTCCTGGAGATGGCTGAGCACCTGCCTGCCCATGGGAAGCAGTGAATTAATTCCTTGCTTTGCTCTGCTTGCATGTGCAGCTTTTGTGTTACCTATTAAACTACCTTAATTTCAACCCACGAGCTTTCTCACTTTTAGTCTTCTGATTCTGTCCCCCATTCCACCGGGTGGGAGTGAGTAAGCAGCTGCATTGTGCTTAGTTGCCAGCTGGGCTTAAACCACAACATGTGTGACACAGGAAAACCCATCCAAAAGAGCAGGCCTATCTTTTTCATATAATCTGTTGTAGAAGTTATATTCCTACTTTAGATATTAACAAATTCACAGTGTAACATCACACACCCTACAAGTCAGAAAATGCCTCTCACCCACCAAGACTTGATAAAATAAACCTAAACCAGGTGAAAGACCAGAGCTCCAGTGTGCCACAGGGAGAAAGAAGTAGCAGTCAAAGACATTGCCAGTACCCTAGGAAGAGAACACAAAACCCCACCTACTAGTAACATTTGAGAAAGAAGCAGAATGAATTGTGCTGTGCACTTCAACTGTATATTTCCACCACTGGAGAGATTTCTCTCTTCCAGTCAGCACTCACCACAGCACAGTGATTATCCAAGGAAGGAAGGAAGGAAGGGAGGAAGCATAAAAACCAGGAGCACACGCACACCCTGGCCTGAAAAACAAGGCTATATACGTGCAATAGCAGACATATATATTGTAGATATAAAGAGGAAGGGACAACTGACCCTAGCCGGAATAAATTACAGTGACACAAACATTGATACAGACAAATTTCCTTGCAACTACTACTCATAGATATCCTCAGATATGCTGATGAGATAACAACTTTTTATACCTCTTAGTTATCTGTGACATGGGCAATTACCTTCTGCCTGTCAACTATCTGTGGCTTAGAAATATCATTTTACTAAGTCCTATTTGTTATCTGCTTTAAATATGCCTTCAGCTGAAAGATTACTGCCTCTGTGTGTATGACAATGTGTGTATGACAATGTGTGTGTATGCATGGGTACACAGACCTTCACCTGCTCAAAAATTTCCCTTTTGAATATTATTATAGTATTTTTCAAAGTTAAAGAATTATTTAAAAACATAATTCTTATTGAAATACTTGAGATTCATGAACCTAGAGGAAGCTTAAAAACTGATTTAATAAGAGGTATATGAGAAAAATAAAGTAATTAACAATGGCTACCAGCATTCAATAGTATTTCAGTTGAAATTTGGAGGTTTTGGTTTATTTCTTTTTTAGGATTTAGGTAACACAAGCACAATAACATGATAACCACTGAGAATTTATTTTAATTTTTCCCTAGTCCTTTGCATTATAGTAGGAGAATTGAGTAGTTTGTTCTTTTTTTGAACTGCAAGTCTCCACTGTTAATCATAGAGTTGAAGCTACTTCAGTCTTTCTTTTCTAGCTAGTAACAAACTTTCTAGAGCAGATAAACATTTAGAAACAGCAAGAATAATGACATTTTCTCCTTATTTCCTTAAGACCATCCTATTCCATTAGGAAATATCTGAGAAACCAAATTATTAACATTATGCAAGCAAATTATATTGTACACAGATCAACTTCAGTTATATTGTATTTGAATATTCAACAGCCTTGAATATAGCCAGTAACTTATTTCAACTCAGAGTAAGCTTTTTCAAATGAAAAACCTAGAATTTGACCATTTTTTTTTGAAAAATTTTGGAAGATTTTTTAAGTACCTAGATCTAATTGAAATTTTTTCCATCCTTAAGCAATCTTTTTAATGGAAACATTTTTTTTTTTTTTTCTCCCCAAAGAAGTTGCTGCAAACTTTATCATTTGTCTCTGTTTTCTTATTTATATTTCCAATACGGAAATGTGTAGCTCATTGTCTTAGTGACATCGATGGATTTATTTCTAATAAATTGCTAAGTAATGGAATGCTCCATTGAAAAAATTGTGAAGTTATACTATATATCTTACTGTACTCATTACAACAAGCTCAACGAAGCACCAAATCAAATGTTTAAGGTCTTCAAAGCACCTAGATGACTAAGTTCTTTAAAATGTGAGCTAAACCTTAGGGGGTTAAACCACTTGTACATCTGTAGTTTCTCATCTCTACTTATGTAGAAGATTTGTAGCTGTAGCAAAACCACTGCAAGAACCTAATACTCAGCCTTCACTGTTCACTCCTTTGCTCTGTATAGGGAAAGTATATGGTAGGGTACACAAGATTTTAAATCGCACCGAGTTTATGTCTCCCTCATGCAGGAAGAAGCTAACAATGGCACATCTGATAATAAATGCTGCCTATGTCTCTTCAGAGGCAAGGAGTTAAGATGGCTGTCTAAAAACCTAAAACACGGAAAATTGGGAGGAATTAAGTCAGAGTGACACTTGTCCATAGTTTATGAAGATGGTGAAAATCTGGAGAGTGTACAGAAAAAAAGATATTAAAATTCAGAAATTATGAAAATGCCAGTGAGGTAAGATAAACACTATCTGTGATAAAATTAAGCCAATGCCTAACTAGACTATACTAGCATGATTACAGGAGAAAATACCGACTGTAAAGTTAATAGACTTACGCAATGGCTGAGAAAAGGCAAACAAGTGCAAAAATTTGATAAAAGACAGATTTTTCGTTTATGTGGCCAAACAACCAAAGTGTCAAGGGAAATGAAGACTGGCACATTTCTTGAGGTTTTGAAATAAAGAATGGATACTTTTTAAAAGGGAATAATTACATTCACTGCAGGCCGTTGGCCTTAATATTACAGGCAGTGTTAAATACATAGGCAGACAAATTATTTAACTGGTGCCTCTGGTCTTAGCGTAGACGAATCTTTAAGTCTTAGCCATCATCCTTTCATTCACGTTTGTAACACCTGACTGCCCCTAGGGTGTGTGGCAGAAAATCCTACAGGGAAACAAGTTCTTTTTTTGTTCTTAAGCAATCAGTATAGGGCTGCAGATAAAGAGGAATATCCATGTGCACTCCCAGCTTATTTTGTTAAGAATACTAAGCATCCATTGTTGAACAAATCATTTTTTTGCTGTAGAGTACATGCCACAATGAAATTTTAATAACAGATGTCCATGAATGTGGACTATTAATTTATATAATAGATTATAAACATATTGAATTAATCAACTGCAATTTACAATATGGATTAAATCCTATAGCACATAACATTTATTTTCTTTGCAAAAATATAGGCTAGTAAAATGAACTTAAACTTTCAAGCACCATCCATTGTACATTTACATTATACAAGGGTATATTTTCTGTTGGTTTAATGTCCTTGACTTTCTCTGTTTATTTTTTACCCTATGATTTATGTATTGTCTTTGCTAGAAGAGATGGTGTATAATTCTATTGCGTTCTCAGCTCATTATTAGTAATGGATTCATTTTCAGTTTCATCACTAAAACCAGTTCATTATCTGCAAAGACAAAATTATCCTCATATAGATTCTGAGGTAATTGATTCCTCTATATGCTGAAGACAACCTTGCTCACTCAAATTGGGAATGTAAACTCTTCTTCTTCCCCTCCCCCTTCCATACAAAAGTGACATGAAACAACTGCCATTTTCACAGATAATATAAAAATAATCAGTGATATAACAAGTTTAGTTGCTGACAATGTTATTCTTTGCAGAAAAAGAGTTTCTTAATGGTATATCTTGGCTAAATGATATGGACACCTTCTTACATCATAAAAGAAACATCTTGAAACATCACAGGAAAGAAATATTCTATTTACTAATACTTGCAAGTGTTAACACTTACCATTTTCATGCTTCCTTTTTCATTATTCTCCTCTAAGAATACTTGATCCTTTTGCAGCACAGAGCACAATTAAAGATTTACAATAGTATTACTATATATGAAGTACAAACTATTTCTCACTCAAAGAGGGTGGGGAGGGGAGGACTGAACAGAGCACTTTTGATCAAGAAGAAAGGATATTTTTATTATTTATTTATTTATTTATTTATTTTCTTATTTTAATTTTGATTCATTTATTTAATACCTGGACTAGAGAAAGCAGCATGCAAATTGACTATATGTTTGGGTTTAGGCTCACTGATGATACAGTTTTGTTCTAGGTCACTTGTGCGTTTTTTATATCTGAGTACTTCTGAATGTGTATTGGTCTGCATATATATTTCTTCACTGAATTTATAAGCATAATGAAATACCTATATCACTCCATAGACTGCATGGTTAGAAGTCAGATAAATAAGAGAATTATGTTCTCAACTTGCCTGAACAATAGTATAAACCAGTAGAAATTTTCACTTCATTATACATAATTTAAAACCATCTTAGAAGTAGTCCTACTTTCAGTACTAAATCGACTAAGTATTAATGTGTAATTTTCAGTTTCTCACATGAGTGGTCTTCAGGGTCTTTTAATGCATATTTTCATTTGGTCATCCAAAATGAAACAGAAAAGTATTTTTTTTAAATTTTGTCTTCAAACTTTTATGGACCTACTTACAACATGAAACCACCACATTCTTCTATTGTTTCCTCAGATAGAACAAAAGAAGTAAAAAGTTAGAGCAGTTAGGCTCTATCATGGCAACAGAACACTTTGGTAATATACTTCAACTTGTTTCTCAGTAGTATGGTGTTTAATTGATTTTCATGACTGTCTGAAATTACAGAATAGATAAACTCAAAAATAAATCCCCAAAGCCTTTGCTTTAGATTGCTCACACCATGAGGACTTTTGGAACATACCAGTTTCCAGCCCCAGTAGGATGGTTTCCTTTAAAAGAAAGAAACCTAGGAAGGCCTTCTTTTGAAAGCTGTTTACTGCCAGTCAGGCCTTGGTTGAGTAAGACACTAAGTTCTCAAACTCCAATACAATTAAAAACTCATTGACTCATGAGCTCAGTTGCTGGACTATTCTACAAGCAGTGACCTCAAAAATAGATAATAGCATGTATTCTGAATGTGCATTGGGTTTACATAGTAAGTTTTTGATAACATGTGGCTGCAGCTGTGACTTCTGTGAGAAGAGACCAGGGGTTATGCCCATGTTGGACACAGCCAATTCCAGCTGGCTCCAAAATGGACCAGGACTGCAGGACAATCTGAGCCCCTCAGCCACAGCTAGGGTGCCTCTGGGAAAGTGTATTTAATAAAAGGTAAAAAGTACTGTGCAGCAGTTGAGAAAGAGTAATGAGAACAAAAAAAGAAGGTGTGAGAGACCTGCAGATACCAAAGTCAGCGAAGAAAGAGGGAGAGGAGGTGGTCCAGGCACCAGAGCATAGATTTCCCTGCAGCCTGTGGAGAAGACCCCAGTGAAGCAGGTTGTCCCCTGTAGCCCATGGAGAGGACCATAGTGAAACACATAGCCCCTGCAACCTGTGGAAAGGACCCATACTAGAGTAGTTAATGAAGGACTACAATCAGTGAGGGGGACCCACGCTGGAGCAGGGAAAATGTGAGGAGGAAGGAGCGGCAGAGAGGAGCTGCTATGGGCTGACCACAGCCCCCCCCCCATTCCCTGTCGCCTATACCACTCGGGGTGAGGAGGAAGAGGATTCAGGAATGAAGGAGTGAAGCTGAGCCTGGGAAGAAGGGTCATGTGTGTATGTGTGTGTGTGTGTGAAGGTATATTAGTTGTCTTTGTTTCTCACAGTCCGACTCTAACTCTATCTAACTCTATCTAACTCCAACACCACACAATGCTGTAAATTGAAACTCATTCCTCCCTGGTACAAAGCTTGCGTTCAGCTTGGAGCATCAATAGTGGATCTTGGTGAAGAAGCTATATATTATGTGAGCTTACCTATATCCTGTATGATATTTGGTATATTAGCAATAATGTGTATCAATTACCATTCCGGTTCCCCTGCTATTTTACATGCTTCTCTGGTTGGATCCATAACATCTCTCTGTCTGCTTCTATTAAAACAACAGAAAAGTAAATTATATCAGCAACTTCCAAAAAGAATATGATCAGCCTCCATAAATATTGTTCTGTATGAATGAACAGCCTTCCAACATATTTTCCTGTGGGGTTTTTTAAAGTTATTGAATAATTTTATATTACTTCTCATCAGTTATGAAAGTTTGCATTTGGTATGAAAACGTTATGAGATACAGTGTAATCTGAGTCAATTTCAATTGTAAAGGCATATCAATCACACTCACAAGCAGTCTGCATCATTTTAAAACAATCACTGTTAGAATGTTCTTTTATTTTCTTCTGGGGAAACAAGGCCTTTGAAAACTCCTAGTTACAATCAGTAGTTCCAATTATACTGAAGTAATCAGCATTTTTGTAATCCATATTTCTGTCACTTTCTGAAGAGAAAAGAACACACCTAGCTTTTCAGGAAGAAAACTCAGGTGTTCTCCAGATAGAGAAAATATCTAGACAGTAGTTGAATAAATTTAAAGAAACCAAGAAAATAGAACTTACTGACTGTGTCTCATTACACATAAACATATGAACAAATTATTTTAAAATAGTAAAAAGTATATATACGAGGGGTTTTTTTTTCTTTCCTTTTCCCTGCGACACTGGCTCTGTACTTTTCCAAATCAGTACAATTAATGAGGTTGCCAATACTTCTGAAGACAATAGACAGAGAGCTTGGGATATAAAAAAGTAAAAAACCCCCATATAACAGGAATGAGGTAGAGGCAGAAAAGCAGGTAAAAGTGGAAAACAAGAACAAATAGTGTGTAACTAGAAGCTAGGAATGTAGGAAAAGAAGACAGATGAGGAAAGAAGGAAAGGTAGAAAAACAAAAGCCCGAGGACAAGAAAATATTTAAGATTTGGAAGCATCTGGTGTATAATACTCAGTCCATCCCTGCATATTTCCGAAAATGTCAGTAACTTCCTTTAACTTTGCTTCTCATAGAAAATGTCTAGTTTCTACAAACTCAGAAGAGAACCCTCAATAACTCAGTTACTGTTACAAAATGGAAACAAAGATTACTCTGAGGGATGTGTATTGTCTCTCTCTAATAATTTTCACTTCCTATGTCTTAACTTTTTATGTTCTAGGATCTTAATTTTTCTTTCAAAACATCAACAGAACTTCAGTATTTAGATACAATTCTCTAAAATGTCTATTAATGCCTGTGTCAAGCAGCAAAGATTAATGCAATGTGAACTATGGGTAGAACATCACTGAAGGATGCTAAAATGTACTGATAATTTGTGAAGATGGGTAGTCAAAATAAATCAACATAAAATCATGAGAGAGCATAAAGAAATTGAGAGGGAAATGGGAAAGTTTTAAATGTGAAGATGTAAATTTAATATTAAGGGTTTGATAAAATACATCATTCAGAAAAATCTACATCAGCTTCAATGCGAAGGCAAATAAACGTAAGTTAGAACAATGTTTAGGATACATGACTTGAAAATCCAATCTCGCAGCTGAATTCCTGTAAGACCAATGGATGACTACTGTTAGAACATGATTCATTTAATTTATCTGTAGATTAAAGGATTTTTTTTATTTTCCCAAGAAAATGTGTGCCTCAGCCATACACTTGTCCAAGGAGACAACAATTTAGAATTTGTTTAAGTTTTAAGCAATAATCTAATTTTGAATATATGAAAAAAAAAGTATCTATTTTTATTTTCTGTGGAAGTCAGGAACTGAAAGGACTGTTAATATATTTACATTTTTTTGCTCTGAATAACAAGCACAGACACTGTTCTTAAAATTAGAGGTGTTGAGGCATTACAATAACTTTAGTTCAGGGTCTTCTCCAGAAAAGATTTTTTAGTAGAAACATGTTTCCCATGGAAAACTGTTATCAATCAACACTCATTTTTCAGGATTATACTCTATCTTTAGCAAGCATTAAAAGTATACCCTCATTTGTCATACATTCAGCATAGTTTTTCTATTATACCCATACTCATTGATTTAGCATTGAATAATTAGGATTATACATACATAAGGAAATGCAAGTGAATTCCCCACATACACTTGAAACACACAGCAAAACAAAAACAATGGAGGCATTTTTACAGGATTGCTTTTTTTTTAAGGAATAAATGGCTGTTACAAAACTGCAAATTTTGAACTCTGTATAGGAAAATAAGCTAAAAAGAAAAAAGAACCCTTTCAATAACAGATTTTGGTTGAAAGCACTGAGGTATTTCAGAATTATTCTTGCAAAATATAATGCTGACTAATCTACTTTATTACTGGGAAAAAAACATAGCCATCTTTTGCTAGAATCTGTGGCCTGAGGTATGTTCATTATTTGCCCCTGTAACGTTAGTGAATATTGAACAACCATTCATTTGATTCTGGAAAGAGCAAAAGACTAGTCCAAATTTCCTTAGAAATCTTCAAACAGCTAAATGTACTTAACTTTAAAGGTTCTTTCAGGAAACTTTAAAAAATAAAATAAAAATTTCTGACGTTAACAGATGTGATCCTATTTTGATTAGTCTTATGCACAAATTATAAAAGTTTCTTTGTTCATTTTATTTTGCCAATGACTAATTTACTATTTTCTTTGTAAAATAAAGGATAATACAGAAATAAAAATATAGTTCAACATTTGTTTTACTTTATGAATTTGAAATTATAGCTAAGCAAGAAAGTGCATGATGAAAACTAAAAAGACAATTAAGCCTATATTAGCTTTTTTTACATTGGTGCAAGGTATTGAAGATGCATGCTTCTGTTAAAATATACAAAAAAGTACATTTTAATGAGCTTCAAAAAAATCTCATGAAATTGTTCAAATTCTATTCATAGAATAATAGAATCATAGAATGTTTTGGGTTGGAAGGGACCCCTAGAGGTCCTCTAGTCCAACCTCCCTGCAGTGAGCAGGGACACCACTAACTACATCAGGTTGCTCAGAGCCCTGTCCAACCTGGTCCTGAATGTTTCCAGGGATGGAGCCTCCACTACCTCTCTGGGCAACCCATTCCAGTGTTTCACTACCCTTATTGTAAAGAATTTCCTCCTTATATCTAGTCTAAATATTCACCATAAGTATGATTCTAATTAACTTCTTATAAGTAAAACTTCATATGAGGAAGATTTTTATCTCAGAGCATTTTTTATATAAGCTGCCTTTTTTGTTCTCTATCATTAAAATTTTAAGTAAATCCATATCTGAAATCATATATTAAATATTTTTAATATAGATACTCAGAAATTTCCAGGACAGAAAAATTATACTAAAAGTCTTGAAAAAGAAATCAGTTCTCCAAATCTCCACACTTACATATATCACCATCAGAAAAGCTTATTAAACACTTTGATCAGATATACAAAAATACACCTACACAAGTTAAACTATTCTTGTCTCTGTGTTATTGCAGCTTAAGCTATTTTATTTGATTCATCTAGTGTTTTATAAGAAAGTATTTTGATAATTATTCATGAACATCTTTTACATTAATATCCTTCTATTTTTTATCTCACTGTTGGCAATGTCTTAATGGAAGTCATACCCACAACTGCACATTTTGCTTGATATGTTCCTTGTGATAACATAATCTGAAATCAAGAAGGAAAAAAAAAAAAAGGCCCACTGCACTGAACCGTTCTCAGATATTGAGAAAATAAAATGAACAGTTTTTCCAGATAATTTTCCCTCATATGCCCTGAAGGTACTTCTGAATATTCTAGACGTTATCATGCTATATTAACTGACACCAGTCCTCATTCACACTAGTTAATCTGTTATCTAATGTCCTGTTTGCCTTATTAAGTCTTAAATATTGATAAGGCTGGAGAACACTAAAAGGAAAAAACCCAACAACCTGATTTTTGTTATTTTCTCCAGCAAGTACACAACACTGTTTATCGATATAAATGCAATACCATTTTTGGGGTAGAAGAGATTTATCCGCTGTAATAAATGATTCTTATAGTTAACAGAAAACTGAGGTGTCGTAAGTTAACTTGGGCCAAAATAGAACAAGAAGAAAAAAAATCAACAGGTTTAATTAAAAGTTAATATTTCTATTAAAAAGTTGATTTCAAGTTTGCATTTAATCCCTGGTAAAATCTTTACTGTCTAAAAGGAAAAAAAAACCCAACAACAACAAAACAAAAATAGCCAGCATGGGAAATGAGAATCAAATCTAATATCCAAAAAACCTAGCTACAAGTACAGATTTGATTAAAAGATTTATTTTTAAAAAAGAAAACTTTCCTATTTTCAAAGCAGTCCTGCTATAGCATCTTCCATTTTAAAAGAAATATAAGCATAGAAGTCCCTAAATTAATGTCTGGGACTTAATCCAATAAAAGACTGAAAGAGTACACTTACCTCTGCCAGTTTTTCTCTGAAAAGCACAGCTCAGTATTCTTGATAATCTAATTGGCTGGAGGTGCATCCTCAATGATGTTCTTCACTGTATCCAAGCAAAGTTACCTCCCATTGTGGGGGCAGTAGGGAGGTTGACATCCTTGTTAACATGTGTAAGATTTGAAAGTCATCTGTTCTTGTCTAAGTAATTTTTATGAAATCCAGTCACTTAAACCAAAATTTACATAAGGACTTTTTTACTGTATACTGGAAAGGAAAGAATTGCAGATTATTCTAGATACAACTGAAGGCAATGGAACTACAATCTAAAATGCAATGGAATTTAGGCTTAGAATTGAGATCTAAAACTTAGATCTGATAAGTCCATAAGAAAGTATTTTCCTATTCCTAATGTCATTTGCTGCAAACAATTATGAAATAAACTGCCCTATAAAAATAGTACATGAAGATTACTGTAAAAACAAAGAACACCCCCTACAAATCTACTTGTGCTGAAAAAAAACTCTGACAATCGCAAACTGGAAATTAGACTGGCATTGTAACTGAAAATTTAGACAGCAAACCATGGTCAGACTGGTCCTGTGCTGTTCTAACTTGTAACGAGATCCAAAGCTGGACTGAGCTATATACCTAGCTTTTATTTGCATGGGTCCTATATCTGCAATTTGCTGTAACGAGAATACTTACGGAAATAAAGAATTAAGATTCAGATTTGAATTAAAAACCAAAAGACACAATTTAGGTATAAAGGCTTTGAGTAGAGTACAAATTTACAATTCAATATGTCAGAAACAAGCTAAGTATATAAAAATGAACCAATTTTGCATTTATTTAAATAGATGTTTGTAAAAGGTTTGTGCTTATGTACCAGAACTAGAATAGCTACATTTGTCTGCATTCTACACAATGTAGTAAATCTTGCTGTGCATTTATATCTAACTCAGTGTTTTTAATGCACTTGATTTAAAGCAAAACTTACAGTTATATTATTATTATTATTTTCATTATTTATCTCTAATACATTACAGATAGCATTACATTTATATTTGGCGTGAAATTTAAAGAATACAGAATATGCTTCTTGTTTACCTCTTTGTCACTTCCTCAAGTATGAAGGCTCCTTCACTTCCTTCCCTTTCCAAATATTCCTTCATTTCTCTTTTACTAAAGTCACTCCGTTCTGTCTCATTTTCCCCATTTTTCCTCATTATTTCATTCCTGCATGATCAGTTTGCTTTTCATCTCCCTTTTTCTTCCTGCATTTCTGTTGAGCTTCATCAGTTTTTGTGGATGCCTGCACTCTGGGTTCCCTTTTGCACCACATCTTCTTTCTCTAAGTGTGGTTTTCTAGTAAAGACATGAGCTAGGTTGCCTGGGGTGGAAGACGACAATGTTTCAAAGGCTAAAGGTGAATGATAAAAAGAGAATATGAGATTTAGTGGGTTTTCATGCACAAAAATTTCAACAGAGGACTCAGCTTCTCGGTTTGATATGCACAACACATAAGCTTGAGGGAAAAAACCCAAACTTATTAGCAAGTCTCCTTCAGAAAGTTTCAGCAACCATAGAATAATTTCTCTTTTTAACCTCAAGATGTAAAAAGCAAAGCTAGTTTTCTCTCTAATGAGGACAGGAGCTGTTGGATTAAACGATTAATTTACTACTTAAGCCTCACTGACATTTCTTCACTACGCATCTTGACAAGCCTTTCTGTGAACTTAACATCACCTTTGCAAGTTCCCCCCGGAGGCCAGCATTATCATGATGGGAAGCAAGAAGTGAATACCAACAACAGATGAATTAAAACTAAAATTTCCACTTGATCCAGCAAGTCCTAGCTACAACCCAAGCCAATCTGGTCAGCAATGCCTCAGCACTTTAGAGCACTGCACTAAAATATGACACCGCTGAGCCTTTGCTTGTTAATTATGGGTTTCAACAGTTGTTTCATTCACTCAAGAAACAAACTTGTAATTTATAGTGTAAAATGTTTTCCCATCCCCTTTTTCTTAGGCCATCTAAGAACAGAAACAAAAGAGATGGTGAAAAGGACAAAAGGAGGATTAAATAAGAAGTTTGTTAAAGATACTCTGTCTCATTTTTCTGTGAGTACTTCCTTCTCTTCCTTTAGTCCAATTGGTGTCCTAAATTCAGCTTGCTATTATATTAAATTAATGATTGACATATTCTGAAAAAAAAATAGATTTTTATGAAACTCATTTTTTACTAGAAAAACTCATTACAAGAAACAGATTATTTGGTTCAATTGCTAGACAAATTCAATGCTAGACAAAACACATGGTATAAAGCTATATAGCGACTATTTATACCTTGGACCTAACCCATCCTTCTGACACAGTAAATAAATGGCAATTATTGAAGTTGGAGAAACACAACTAATTTGTAGTGTTTGCATCAATGTTCAGTAACAGAACCTTCATTCTGGTTGTTTATTAGAATTAAAGCTTGACAAACAGTCATGCAGCTAGACAACTTTTCATTTAAAAGCAAATGCATTATAGTTTAATAGCAAATGTGTTACAGTAGATCTACTATCTACTCTCAAAAATCATGTCCAGGTGTGAAAACAACTGCACAGAGTTTATCTGAAATAAACAAGACAAATATGGAGCTTTGAGAAATACAGAGAAATGATGCATACTAAAAGTGAAATGAAGAAATAAATTGGACAAGATTGGAGAAAACAGTTTCACTAGAATTAAAAAAATTAAAAAAAGAATGCAAGCTGCACAATGTTCTTTAAATGCTCAGAAACGCATATACTGGCTACTTATTTATACATTTCCACATGCCTAGTACCTAAATGTTTCTTCACCAAGGCATTATGGAAGCATGGATTGATAGAGAATGAACTGCTTTGATTCAATGATCTAGGTTATCGGGGGAGACGGAGAAATGTACAGGTTTACGTCCAAGGAATCCAAGGAGCCTTCTAGGTAGAATTGGTTTTCAAACTAAAAAAGTATTTTCTTGAATGAATGGCTTAGGTTTGGCTTAACAGAATATTGATGAGCATGACGTTCTGTATGGTTATTCAGGCAACTAGGAAGTACTGGATATTTCTGAGAGTCCACAAACTTATCATTTCTGACATTCATAAATCCTGAAAACATTCTGTTTGATTCTGATTTACCATGTTTTGTTTCCTATTTACCTTGCCTTTGCCTTTTCACTTTGCAAATTATGTTTGAAAGATTTAGATCTATACTCCAAGTTGTATTTTTCTCTCTGGTATATATCAAACCATTCTGAAAGGCCTATACAAAATCTGAACAAAAACAATACAGAGAAAAAGTTAAGTTTGGTATTTTCCATTTTACCTATAGATTTTGTTAATTGATCTGTCTTAATGAGTTCTTTCAGCCACTTTAAAATGTGTAACATCTGGAGTATTATATCCAACCACACTAAAAATATCTTATAAAGTGTGGTGTCTGTTACATCTTTTTTCAAGCATGTGCAGCTGTAAAGCAAATATACATGAAAAAATATCACGTGCCAGAAATCTGAAAAAAGACCATTCCAATCCCAGGTTCCTAAAAAAGGAAAGAAAAATTATGTCTTAAAAAACCTGTGTGTGTTGTTAAAACCTCACCACTCAGAGGTCAGTAGCAAAACTCCTACTGAGGTCACTTTGAGCAAGAATTGACCTCAGACAACAACTAAAATATAATTATTTTCAAACAGAAAACTATAAATGGCTGTGAGACGTTGTTATATTACTATACCTGGCAGAACACTTCACAATAAGGTCTCTTCATCATTTTCTAACCTAAATAAAATTAAAATTCCTTAGACACAGCTGTATTACCAGTAAGTCATCGTTCTCCAAAAGTCTAGTATTCTCAGTTGACTAGAGAGATGAAATAGTGTGTTAATTTGAAAAACATTTTACAGAACATTTTGAACCAAATACATACTGTGGATCCTTTCCTATACTGGGGAACTAAAATTACTTTCAGCATCAGAAGAAGAAAAACAGTTTAAAAATATAAAAAGAGGAGATCTAGAAAGTGAGGGGTTAGAATTAGGTCCAAACTTAAGACATCTAGAAAAAATTAAAGATAACACGTCACCCATTTCTGTACTGTTTTTGCTAGCTATGTCTGAAGAAGTTAATTTTTCCTCATCCTTATAATGGATAATAAGGGATAAGAACATAAGAGATAACTGGAGTTCAGACTAGTCTTTTCTATGCCTACTACACATCTGAGCTTACATGGATAGTATGGATAGTTTGGGAGTCTAGTTATCAATGCAAGCTCAGGTCCTACATTAACATGACAGTAGTCATATCTGGGTACCCGTATTTGTCTAAGGAGGGTTCTGTTATAAAAAAAATAAGAATTCTCTAGTGACCACTAAGTTTTAAGAGAAAATAGGCTACAACCCATATGCCAAGGTAGACATTTGTTTAATAACACAGATGTGACATCTGGAAACACTTATCATACTTAACCCAACACCCTGCAACCTACTATTTTTCTCAATCATATGGTCTCCATACCTGGATAAACAGGGACACTTTTTTATTTTGGAGTAACTTCTGAATACAGCTCAGCTAAATCCAAAGTTGCTTGTGTTCCTTTGTTGTTACTCTTCCTTCATAGCAGACAAAAACATCAGTCTCCTTCAACTATCCAATGGTTGATACTGTTTGATAATTTTGCTAGCTATATGACTAAGCATAAACTGCTGCATTTCAGTAATAAACTCATGATACACCAAAGAGAAGAGCTTGATATTTCATTCCTTATTTCACATCTTAATAGACAAAAGCTACGTGTACACTGCTTTTATGTTTTACTCAGCTGTAGTCTTACTGAAAAAAGTGCAGGGTTTGCACTTCAGTGCCTCAAGACACAAATATTTATTCTGGTAAAACAAAGGTTTAAGAGTCTAATGGTCCTCATAAAATGGCAATTAACACTTGATATATTACATTATACCATAACAACACCACAACATATGTTCCTCAGAGGATGAAAATACATGTTATTAGACAGTTTTAAAAATTCTTATCAGTACTAATAAAACTAACTTTGGATATATGATGAAATCCTCAAAAAATAGTAAGGACTGGCAAAGCAATGGCTAATAAAGGAGCTCTACATTTATAGATATGTTACAGTGCCATGGACAAATATAGTCAACAGAAAACTATCACATCTTATTTCTCTCTAGACAATCTGATGGAAACAATTTGATAAAGCATTTCCTAATGCATATTCTCTGTTATAACTGAGCAGTGAAAGTTCAGATTTGGAGAACTTTTCAAACTGCACACTTCAATTTCTTACATTAAGAAAGCCTTGAGTCGACACTGTACTTAATACAGGCCTTGTAAAAGCAAAAAGACAAGACAGTCATCCTTTATTCCAAACATATAGGCAAGAACATGTACCTGTAGTATGTCTTTTCTTCCATGGAATTCCACCTGGTTTTAGTGAATTGCTAGTTTAGCATGAAAATGTAAAGTACATGCAAGCAGAAAACATCTCATTGACTAAATTGCCTATTCTTATTAAAATATAATCTTGTGATATGTCATCATCTTCTTTGTCAAGTGAATCAGATATGAAAATTTTAGTTCATAACATGTGGCAGGATGAGGATGGTGTTAGTTAAAGCATAGATATATAGTTAAAGTTAGAGATGTGCTATAATGTATTAAGATCCAGTGTTTCCTATTTTACACTAAAAGTAACCATGGGAAGTGCAAAGGAGACAAAAAATTGTCATATGAACAAAATTAAGACTAGGCAAAATACTGAAGTATGTAACTTAAATGTACAGAATATATTACCAGTTCTGTCCATTTTCATAAGAACATACAATGACAGGTAATTTTCATGACACATAAGGAGACAATGGGATAATGTTTATGCTTCCTTATCCAGAAGAGATGGAAAGATCAAAGACAGAAGATCATTGATAAATTTCACATTTTCTGATGACAGCTTTTTCTATTTAAAAAAATGTACAGACATTGCTTTTCAGGTCATCAGATCAAAGTGTGAGAATTGCAGTGGTCTGATAATAAAAATTCTTGCATTCATCTTGGAAACATCTGAAAAAAAAAATCCTCATCTAGTAACAGTCTTTGTTTTCAAGGTATTTTTATCAGCAAATAGGAAGGTGTGTGGTACTAAGAAAACGTAACTTGACTAATGAGGAAAGCTAAACATGTAATAGAAAGAATAGACAGGAAGACTAACACTGGTCCACCATACCCGTTCTGCCTTTGTGATTTCAAAAAATGATGTTGAAAAGTAGGAAAGATTTCAGAAAACTTCAATATGCTGTTCTATCATCCAGAAACATGGCTCAGACTAAATTTAAGACTGAGTGGTCATTCACTGTGATGGGTTAACCTTCTCTGGACACCAGGTGACACCAAAATCACTCCCCTCACTGGACAGCGGAGAGAAAAATATATCAAAAGGCTCATGGGTCAAGAAACAGACAGGGAGAGATCATTTTCCAGTTACCATCATGGGCAAAACCAACCCAGCTTGGTGAAATTAGTATAATTTATTACTCGTCAAATCAGGAGAGAATAAAAAACTCCTGAATCATAAAGAAACACTTTACTTCCACCCTTCCCTTCTTCCTGGGCTTAACTTTACTCCAAATTTTCTCTACCTCCTCCCCCCAAGCGGTGCAGGGGGACAGGGAATGGGAGCTGCGGTCAATTCATCACACATTGTCTCTGCCACTCTTTCCTCCTCAGGGGGAGGACTCTTCACACTCTGCCCCTGCTCCAGCCTGGGGTCCCTCCCACGCAGACAGTCCTCCATGAACTGCTTCAGTGTGAGTCTACCCGCGGGCTACAGTTCTTCATGAACTTGTCCTTGGCCAACGGCGGGTCCACCTTGGAGCCGACTGGCATTGGATCTATTGGACATAGGGAAAGCTTCTAGCAGCTTCTCACAGAAATCACCCCTGTAGCCCCATGCCACTACCAAAACCTTGCCACACAAACCCAATACATTCACCTACAGTCTTTAAACATATACAGTACATAGGTGTTACTTTGGTTTTTGTAATAATTTCAAATGAAGTACACCACTGAAAAAAAACAGGAAAAAAACAGATTATTCTACATATGACCGTTTATAACTCTAAACAGAAAGTATTTTTAAAATTCTTCTCCAAAACTTGTTTGCCTTTTATGAGAATAATCACCGTTTGACTTCCTTACGCTTTTGTTAATAATTCCCAATTTATTCAGGGAGGAGGCACTTTTAAACACTTCCAGTGATTTACATTCAAGTGAAGCTGTGAATATGGAAACACACTTTTTGTTGCATCTAAAAATAACTTTTAAATCTAAATTAAAAAAAACAGTGAATATCAAAACTTAAGAAGGGTACAAATTCAGTAAAACTGCAGACCTCAGAAATAATTGAGACCAGATTTCATATTTCCACTGGAATTCTGCAAGACTAAATTAGAGAGAGAAGTAACATCTGCAAAAAAAATAAACAGAAAGAAAATGAAAGAAACAAATCTAGAGATATGGAAGGAGAAAGGTAAAATTATAGGTAAATAAAGTTGCTGAGAAAAAATTAAAAGGTTATTAGCAGTGAATTGGTTTTTAATACAGCTATATATAGCTGCTGTAGTCATCTTTATGGTCTACTAGTTTGATGATGCCACTCCCTTGATGGTTCTTTTTGGATTTGACTTTTCTATATCTTGTCTTTTCAATATGATACTGCTTTCCCTCCTCTAGTTGTTTGGTGGTTTTGTTTTTTTTTTCTGTGGAACATTTAATTGACACCTATCCTTTTTCTTCCCTTATTGAGGACTGATAGCTCCCCACTAGCAAATTTGCCCGATGCTCACAGTTTTTATGTTCAATGTGAAGTTTTTTGTTCAGACTTGCTAATCTCACAAGGTCCCATCCACACTGATGATTCTCTGCTTCTCTGTGGCTACAACAGGTGATGAACTGAGATGAGTTATACTAAGGTACCTCTGTGGTTCCAGTTTACCTTTCATATACTCTGTCCTTAGAACAAAAGCACCTAGCTAAAGGTAGACTTCCTTCTTGATGTAGTTCAATTACAGAATCACAGAACAGCTCAGGTGGGAAAGCACCTCTGGAGATTTGAGTAGTTATGCCCCCACCACTCCATGCTGCTAAGGCATGCTCAGGGCTGTGTCCAGTTGGGTTTTGAGTATCTTCAAGGATGGAGATGCTGCTACCTCTCTACTCAACCTGTTTCAGTGTTTGGCCATTCTGAAAGTAAATTTTTTTTTGTTATGTTTAAATAGAATGTCCTGTATTTCATTTTGTGCTCATTGCCTATTTTCCTGACACTGCACAATACTGAGGAGAGTCTAGCCCTGTCTTCTTTGCTCAATCCCAACAGGTATTTGTACACTCTGATAAATTCCACCTGAGCCTTCTCTTCTTCAGGCTAAATGATTCTAGGTCTCCCTTAAACATCTTTGTGGCCTTATGCTGGACAGCTCCAGTAACTCTATGTGTCTCTTGCACTGAAGAACCCAAAGATGGACAAAGCACTCCAGATGTTGCTTCACTAGTCCTGAATAGAGAGGAAGGATCACCTCCCTTGACCTAATCGTGATGGTCTTTCTAACACAGTCCAGGATGCTGTTGGCCCTCTTTGCACATCATTGGATCATGGTCAGCTTGTTGTCTACCAGTACCTTAAGGTCCTTCTTGACAAAGCTGCTTTCCAGCAGCTTTCCAGTCAGTCAGCCTCCAGTGTGTATTGATGTCTGGGGTTATTTGTCCCCAGTGCAAGACTTGGCATTTTCTTCACTGATCTTCATGAGATTCTTGTTAGTGCATTTCTCCAGTGTGTTGAGGTCCCTCTGAATGTCATTTGGTTTGAAAAATGGACTACATTCTCCAATACTGAAATGAATTTAATTTTGTCTTGAATAACTGCTTGCATACTTTTGGAAACATGCAATCAATCTAACAACAAATTGACATTATCTGTAGCTCCTTTTCTAAAAAAAACCTGCACTCCAACAAGATGCCTTTAAGGTGTGTCATAAGTTGAATGCTGATTGATTTAATTCCAAAATTAATTAGTGAATAGAAGTTTGAAAGAAAAAAAATCCTCATCTAGTTCACAAAAATCTTCTCAGACAGTTGTTTGACTGCATGCTAGGATGAACAATCTTCTTTTAGAATGATGTGGTCAGAAACCTGGAAAGCTAGTTTTATCTCTTTTATACTCCCTCCAGAGGAAACACTTACAGAATAGATGTAATTGAATCACCCTTGTAAATGGCATTGAGAAAAGTCAGCAGCTCTGTCAGGACCTCATCAACTTAAGTTAACTTAGAGATGATAACAATGTTAAAACAATGTTATGTTTTGTTCCTCTAGTCACCACAGCAGTCATTATACTGTAATGAGAAAAGCTGCTTCTCACAGACAATATCCATGTAGGGATGGGAGAACATGAAATGAGGAATAAATAATTTTAATTCTCTTTTGTTCTATATCATGTCTGGAGCAAAATAAAACAGGAGAGCAGAGCAGCTGACAGTGGTCAGAAAGGGAGAAATACTAATCACAAAATACAGTAGGTTGCCATTAAAAGGTCATTTGGCAACCATTTTCACACAGCAGTACACAAAATATCCGGAGTTTTACTTACAGTGGATAACATATCTGTGATAATAGTTGTCAAATGATCATTGCCATTTTAATGCTTTCTACTTTATTATGGGTTAGCAATTATGTCTAAAATTACACAAGCAACTAATTTTTCCTGATCCTTTTCCCCATACAGCCTTCAGGAAACATGCTGGAGATTTCAGGGAATACAAGCCTTCTGATTATTCACAAAATGAGTAATAGCAGAGTGAAAAAATTTTCCTTCAAAATAAGACAATTTTTCCTTCAATTTTTTTCTTGCTTGAAGGAAGCAACCTGAATGAGAAGGTACTATTGTGTTCCTCATTTCATGGTGGAGACTCAAATGAAACAAAATAAAACATAACCTAAAAATTTCCCAGCTATTTCTATTTAAAAGTACTGTCTTGTAAAAAGTTAAAATTTAAGTGGTCTATTTTACAGCCGTAAGGTGATTGTTTATCAATAGTTAAATACCATTAACTTATGGCCTGGTCAACAGATCAAGCAGATGTAGTATAATGTATTAATATATTTAGAGAACTGTTGAAAACATGAGCTAGTTTCAAAAATCAAAAAGAAAGAGAGCAAAATAAGGTTTTCCTTAGAACTGTGTGCAGCTTCTAAAATCTAAAAAAAAAATCCAAGAATATTTAAAACACAGCAGTTCTAAACATTAAAGAAAGCAGCTAATTTTGGAATTTGTATACAGAATTTACAGGTTCTAAAAAGAGTAAAGATGACAATTTTTCCAATAGAAAAGGAGAATTTCTTTGCAAACCCCACTACATTCCTTTCAAAACTTGGAAGTCATTGCATAGTGAATATTCTTGAACTAATTTAAGTATATACACTGAAAAACATTAGCCATTTAGCTGTTATAAGGACTCCAATAAATAAATGACTGGCAACAACATACAGCTAGACAAGTCCATAATACGTTGGGTGGCAGGTCGGGCTCAAAGTGTTACAGTAAATGGGGTTACATCAGCCTGGCAGCCAGTTAGCACTGGGGTTCTCCAGGGCTCTATTTTAGGGCCAGTGCTCTTTAATGTTTTTATAAATTATCTGAATGCAGGAGTCAAATGTACATTAAGTAGGTTTGCTGATGATAATTAACTAGGAGGAGCTGTGGGTTTCCTTGAGGCCTTACATGAAGATCTGGATGGACTCTAGAGAGCTGGGAAACAACCAAGTATATGAAATTTAACAAGAGCAAGTGACAGATTCTGCACCTGGGAGAGAGGAGTATTGGTTATGCGTATGTACTGAGGGATGAGAGTCTGGAGAGCAGTTCCATGGAAAGAGATCTGGGAGTTTGGGTTGACGGCAAGTTGACTATGAGTCAACAGTATGCCCTGGCAGCCAAAAGATCCAACTGTGTCCTGGGGTGCATCAAGCACAGCATAGGTGTGATTGGGAGGTGATTGTCCCACTCTACTCTGCACTGGTGTGGCCCTACCTCAAGTGGTGTGTGCAGTTTTGGGTGCCTCAGTATAAGTAGGACGTCATACTATTAGAGTGTGTCCAGAGGAGGGCAACCAAGATGGTGAAAGGTCTTGAGGGCAAGATTTACAAGGAGCAGTAAGGTCACTTCGCTTGTTCAGCTTAGAGAACAGAAGGCTGAGGAGTGACCTCATTGCAATCTACAACTTCTGCAAGGAGGGCAGAAGAGAGGAAGATGCTGATCTCGTCACTCTCTGGCAACCAGCGATAGGACATGAGGAATGGAATGAAGCTGCATCAAGGGAAGTTAAGACTGGACATTAGAAAAAGGTTCTTCACTGAGAGGGTGATTGATCACTGGAACAGGTTCCCCAGGGAAGTGGTCACAGCACCAAGCCTGTCAGAATTCAAGGAGTGTCTGGACGATACTCTTAGTCATATTGATTATTTTTAGGTAGTCCTACAAGGAGCAGGGAGCTGGACTCAATGACCTGTATGGGTCCCTTCCAACTCAAGATATTCTATGATTCTAATACAGTGAAGCCACCTATGTATTTTACAATACCTGCAAACTTAGCTCTATGTTTCTGTCTTCTGAAACTCCCTGAGTCTCAAATATTTGCCATTTCACATTATTCCATAGTTACTATAGTGGAGATACATTTCAAGCTGGAGGTTGTTTACAAAATGCTGAGACTACTGTGATATTTGATCTATTTATAAGCTGAACTATGAAGTTCTCTGTATCAATTACAGACTTGAGACATGGCACACAATATATTCTATTGGCTCTATGCCATTGCAAGCCTTTAAAAAAATATGGAATAATCCTCCTGCTGACATAAGAATGATATAAACCTATAATCCATTGGCAAAGTACAAACATAGTGGAAAACCACAGCAAACTATCTTGGCATACAAAAATAAATCTTAAAATCGAAAGTAATATTTAAAATGTGATACAGCTATGAATATATGAGCATGCACAAATTTATGCATATTCAATAAGATGAAAATATGAAGAAAATAATCTTTTTTTAAATAAAGTTTGTTGTGTTTTTTTTTTTAATTGAAAGACACCCAAAGGATAACTACAGAATAACAGTGAGGAGTATTAAAATAAGAAACTAAATATTGAAAGCACATAAGATAAGAGATTTTTAAGTGTTAAAAAATTCTGCTGACTGTTCTATGACTCTGCTCCTGAGTAGACAATTTATGGAAAGATGAGTTAAATATTAAATGCTTTAGTTAAAGTAAGTGTGGAAACCTAATCCTGTGACAAATAGAATTAGCAAATGCATCTGAATACTGGTGCTTGAGCTGATAAGTCAAATGCTGTGGGATTAAAAGTGTTTCCATATTTATGTCATCTTTTCAATCATGTGAGCAGAAATAGAAAAAAACCCACATTCATATATACTTTTACCCAAGAAAATTATTGCTCACCTATAACATGGGGGGAACAATTAGTAATGTGTCTTGACCCTTTGGTCATAACATCTTTCCTGCCTCTCAATGACATCAGCCAATAAAATTTTCTGCTTTCTCAAAATGAGAATTTTCCCTTTTCACAGACTTTATTAAAAATTTCAAATAAATTATGGTCAAGAGTAAATTTCAGGTATTATTCCTCATAAAGCACCATGAATGTCATGTCATCTTTTTTTTAAGCTTGTGTTTAATTCTAAACAAATATAGAAATTAGTAAACGTTCCTGTAGCTGTCTTCTTTCCACTTTGGAAATGTTCTGTAGGAAATAGGTTTTCTCAGTTCGTTGGTTGGTTGGTTGGTTCGTTCATTGGTTGCTTTTAACTTCCTCAACATGCTAGATGTTTTAAAATATTTTCCAGCTCCATATAAGGATAAACCCCAGAATTTCAAGGTTGTAAGCAGGAGAAAATAAGGAACTTCTCCCTCTTTCTCCTGTCTGCACTTCATACATAATGATTAAAGAATGTGTGAAGGAGGAAATAGCCTAGGCATCCTACTGCAAGGAACATATACAAATCACTAGGTCATTTGTCTACCTAGAAATTAGCATTTTCCAGTGTTTTCCCTAGAAATTGTTGCACTTCAAATTATTAACTGAAGCAGGAACTTAAGCCTTTTGCTTATAGTTTATATCAACACTCCAAACTTATTAATTAATCTAATCCTTCATTTCCCAGGTTGAAGATATTACATAAACTATCATCCCCTTATTTAGATAAATCAGTACCCTTTTTCTTTGATTATGGTTTTATTATGTGAATTTTTGAAACCTAAATGATCCTTCACTAAAAGTAAGTTTTGTATAAACACTTATTTTCATGACACAGGTCACACAAATAACTAGAAAGGAATTTTTTTCCAAGTGACAGAATATAATATTTTTAACCTACAATTATCAAGCTAAGAGAATTCAATTTCATGTGATAAAATTTAAAAGAACAAAACCAATTAATGAAATTAGAGCATTATATACTAGTTTCAGAAGAGCTAAAATCAATTCATCTATTTCAGAGCTATATTTGGAAATACATTAAGTTACAATAATGAATCTGATTTATATTCCTTTGACTTCAGTTTTACATTTTGACTTCAAATGGCATTAAAAGACATATATAAGCACTACTGGATTCATGCTGTCACCTCCTGACACTGCCAGAAGAAATTATCAAGTTACATGCATTGACTAGGCACCCAAAAGCTCCATAATTACGTACACAGTTACTTTCTTCTTAAAGTGATAAAAATTTAGAAATAAAATGGGGAGGAGAAAAAAAAATCATATTTAGATACTTCCTTTATCTATTGGGAATTCAGAAACAATGGTCTGTCCTATCTCATAAAACAGAGTGGAACCGAAAAGGGCTCAGAGCAGGACACCAAGGATGATTAAAAAGTTATAGAGCTGTTCACACACAGGAAACAATTAAAACTAAAACTCTTCAGCATAGGAGGAGATGATTAGAAGATATAATAGAGATCTACAAAATCATGCATGGCAAAGGGAGTAACAAAGGATTGCTTATTCACTGTATCTTCTGAGACAAGAAATGAGATGCCCCCTAGGTTCACCCTAGGTAGAAGGTTCAAACCAATCAAAACAGAAATCTTTCTATTACACAAAAGTACAAAAGCACTGTCCATGGGCTAACCAATTGCCATAACATATAATGCTTTAAAATGGAGAATATCCTGGGAAAGTTTCACTGTACTGTTACATAGTTCTCACGCTCCATCTCTAGCCTACCACTCTCAGAGAGGTCACAAGCTAAACGAACCTTTTGTCTGACCCACTATCACCAACTTTACATTCTCAAACTATATACACACATCTCTTGGTTTTACCATAATTCTTTTATTTTGGACACCATGCATATACATACATACAAACAAATATAAGCACATACGTCTCTTCATATATATAAAATCTGATAACAAATCAGCATCTTAAGAGATAGCACATAGTGCATAACTACAGAGCTCATTCCATAAGGAGAAACAGTGAAGCCATAAGCTATTTCTATACATGGGAGCAGAAAAACTAGCAGAAATCAACCTTATTATAAGCTTGTAGGAAATAAATCTCCACTTCTGAGCCAGTCATCACAGGCCTTTTCTTAAAATATTTTTAATAGTCAATGGGGTGTAGGACATAATTAATTTTGTGTCTGCTTTAGGTTGAAATAATTCAGTGTCCTGGTTTCGGCTGGGATAGAGTTAATTTTCTTCATAATAGCCAGCATAGTGCTGTGTTTTGGATTTAGTACCAGAAGAATGTTGATAACACACTGATGTTTTTAGTTGTTGCCAAGCAGTGCTCAGACTACTCAAGGACTTTTTGAGCTTCTCCTGCTCGGCCAGGGGCATAACAAGCTGGGAGTACAGCACAGCTAGGACAGCTGACCCAGACTGTCCAAAGAGCTATTCCATACCATATAACGTCATGCTCGGGGGAGTAGTCGGTTGGTCACGGGCAGAGTGATGGCAGCTCGGGGGGAGTGATTGCGGCTCGGGGGGAGTGATTGCTGCTTGGGACGGGCTGGGCATCAGTCGGCGGGTGGTGAGCAATTGCATTGTGCATCACTTGTTTTATATATTCTGTATATTCTCTTACCATTATTATTATCACTATTGTTATTCTTCTCTCTTATTAAACTGTCTGTATCTCAACCCACGGGTCTTACTTTTTTTTTCTTTTCTCTGATTCCCCCATCTCACTGAGGGAGGGGGGGGAGTGAGCGAGCGGCTGCGTGGTGCTTAGTTGCCAGCCAGGTTAAACCACGACATTCAGATATGTAATTTCCCAAAAATTACATTTTCTCCCCAATTTTTAAAAGTATTAATTTGGCGAGCTCAACTGCATTAAAGAATACAGGAAATCACTACTCTGGAAAAATCCTGCAAACCTTAAAGCAAGAGAAAATACATAGGGCAGTGATTAAAGAGATAACCCTTAGTATACTGGGGAGGGGAAAGGTTTTTCTGGTTTTCCTGGATTGCATAATATATGACGTTAAAGCAGAAAAATGTTACGTGGCAGTCAAGAAGGTGGTCAGACCCTTTCTTGGGCTGGGGATACTCTATATTTTGACAGCTATTAATTATCCCACTTCTTTGTCATTATTCTTGAGTAAATTTGGTGCTGCAATAAGAAAGTGACATGTCATATCCACAGACAGTTTCTGAGCAGGGAACCTTAATTGCCTTTTTCATACAAATTTATATTATGCTATCATAATTTCCATTTTCGTGCAACAAATGCCCCACCTGTTACAGACTAATGGCATATAAAGGTTAAGGTAAAATACAATGGAAGTAGCTACAAGATGCTGCCTTTTTCAAGGCAGGTTAGTGAAAGATAGCAATAGCTAATGTTTTTTACTCTTTTGTAAATGATAACCTGGGTATGCATAGGTATATAGAGTATGCATGTAAGTAAAAATTACTACCTTGATACTGTGTTTGTACTGTGTTGTCAGAACATCTGACAATAGTTTCCTAAAAGCATGAAGAAGTGAAAAATGTTTATTTTCTCCTGTCTCTTGAGCATCCAACAAAATTCCTATAAAATGGGTTTATGTCCTAAATCCACTGGCTTAACAATTCTGTAATTACTTGAATATTTGAATTTCACATTCAGAAGAGTCTCCTTCTGCACAAGTTGTTACCGTCCTCCTGAGAGATTTTGCTAAAATACTGTGAAGGTCTTTCTTTGTACTTTCTTTTTATGTTTCTTAGTTACACCTGCAGCCATTCTTTAACTTATCAAAACTTGATTCTCTGACATTTTATTAATAAATTGAATAGAGAGAGGAATAAAGAATTTTCTCCTCCAGTAAACCTCTTTCTTGCAATATGTATATAGATGCTTCATAACTAATGAAAAACTTGATTAATTTCTGTTTTTTCTAAAGGCTCACTTTCCCCTCTCACTGCATATTCTGACATAGAAATCAATGATGTAATCTAGGATAACTGCAATCAGAAGATATTATTGCATCTTCTCTCACATTCAGTGTATTGAAGAAACTTCTACTTAAAATACCAAGTCAAAATTTACTAGAATGCCAGTTACAGAGTGTTCTCTCTTTAATCGTCTTATCAGTTCATTATAGAGCAAAGAGGAGAGGTTTTGACTCTGTGATGAATTCTTCAGGTGGACTGATGCAAACATTTTTAGTGATGGATGGACTAAAGTAACAAAGGGCCTTCAGACACACAAAAGGAATATAGGGGAACATACATCATGGAAATTATGTCTGACTTTAAAAAAACACAGGTTTTCTTCAGCTTCAGTAGTGGTTAGTTTTGATGAAAAATATGAAAGACTCCTTACCATTTCTTAGTAGTTATGTGTCTGCCACTTTCCAGCTTGCACTTTCTTAGTTTTTTAAATGAGCAATTAGTAAAAGCTCATTAAGGAAAGCCATAGTAAATATAAGATACAAAGGCAATACTTAATGCTACCACTAGAGTTTTTGTCTTCTGCTTGCTCCACTGAATCAAATTTACCCATGCATCATACAAAAAAGTGTACTGTGTCCTTTTATGTTTTGTCCCCCTTCATTCCCAGCAGACAGGGAGCTGAAGCACCCAGAGTTGTGTTGCTTCCTGCCAGTGCATTAAATCCCAGCTGGAAACAGGGCATTCGCAATCCCAAGAAAACTTCTCTCCAGAATCAGCCAATAGAATTGCAGCCTATTGACAATTCATACCAAATTCAGTTCCAAAGCTCGGGAAACATCCCATTTTGTTATAAGGGGTGTTGAATTTCTGAAGCTGAATTTGGTTATTTCAACTTTCAACTACAATAACGTGCGACTTGACATAGAACCTAGCTTACCAGATGACTATAGCTTGATAGCTGTCACTTGCTGTTTTCACTTAAAACTTTAGATGTAGGCAGTGGTGCTTGGCATTCTTCAACATTTTTTCTTCCTTTATGCTCCAGTTTTCCAAAAGAGCCGAAATCTAAAATAGTAGCAAACCTTCTAAAGCAACAAAGAAACTAACTTATTTATAATTATTTTTAAAGTTCAGACTTCTAAGTATTGTTATTTTCACCTTATTTATTACCATGCTACTTCTAAAAATAATATTTAGGTCTGTTCGTTGTCAACCATTAACTGCCTGAAGCTACCTTTGTTTATGTCTTAAAAGGGGCAGAGAATATAAATACCACAAAGGCATATAGATTAAAGGCATAAGAATATACCCTAGAATACTCTTCACCGAAAAAGTACTCCTACTCCCTTCATGAAGCAATGGATGACTCATACCAAAATGTGTCTGTATGCATCAGGTATGATGAATGTGTTCACCCGAAGAAAGTAAAAGTTACAAAGGCAGCCAACATTGGGGAAAATTGTCCCTGAGTAGAGGCAGAATACATTCAGGATGAGGTGAATGAAAAAAGCATTTTAAGACAACTGTCATCTTCAGTGGTGCTGCAGCGCTTTAAAAATATGTAGAATAAACATCCAATTCTAAGTACAACTGTTTAATCTTTCTTTTAGTGGAACCATTTTTCTTTAAAAATGTTACCCCAGGATTTTTGTGATAGGGAGCAGGCAGCACAAGTAGCATCACTGTTCTCAGTCACCACATGATGATATCAACTGACTTCAGTAATATCTGAAAGAAAGGCAACAGGCCAGATCTTTGGCATGCATTAGAATTGCTAGTTATTTTAATGTATTAATTCTTCTATTCTACCACATACACATAAAAGAACGTTTCCTTTAGCATTCACAAAGATCATTTGGGTCCAACAGTATCTCCAGATGTTCCACTAGGTATTAAAAACTGGCTTGTTTTGGTTTGTCAGGTTCTTTTGTTGTGGTGGGGTTTTTTGGTGGTGTGGTTTTTGTTTTTTTTTTTTAATGGGAAATACTAGGCCAAAAAAAAAAAAAAAAGGTTGGTATCTGATTTCTGAAAGTTCATGGGTTCTAGCACAGCCAGACACAGGCTGAAAAGAAAATAACAATTTACTTACATATACATTCCTCATATGTTGCAATCACATATACATGGTTTTCAGCTTCACAACACAAACATTGTGTTACACAACTATTTCAATATGCAGTTTAATATTTAGCCATAGTGGCTTAGTACTTACTTTTACTTTTCTTCATAATAGTTTGGGAGAAGTAAAAAAAAATGGATATATGGAAACACATTACTCAGTCTTAATTGCTTTAGAAGAAGACTAACAAACTAAATCAAATTTGGTTCTTATTCTAAAATAAGAAACATGTTTCAGTGTAACAGCAATCCATGGCAGTTTTCCTCTGGCAGCAAAGAAAATGTAGTGTTTGCTTTTCAGGTATTGTAAATGACCAACTAAGGTTTCATTTGTCACTCCAGTGCTGAATTAACTGCCAGAAAAATAAGAAGTTGTATCTAACCTAATAGGTTAAACTTATGTTTTCTTGAAAGTAATTTGAGGTAAGCAGGCAACAGAAATTTCGGTTGCAACCACTGCAATGAATGAATTTTGATAAGCTTTTTTCATCAAAACAAAACCTCTCCTTTCAACATAATGAACTGAGCTGACAAAATAATGAACTGACACAGAGACTAAATATTTAGAAAAAAAAAGGAAAAAAAGCTAACAAATCATTCTTCTTGGAAAAAGAAAAGCGCCGTTTCTTACAAACACATTCTACTTTACCTTAACATTAAGTGACAGACTATTCTTAGTTTAATTTGGCTTAACGAGTTCTAGTAACCACTTCAGAAATAACATTTGAGCTTAGTATCAAAGAACTAATTAGGATTTAATCTATAATGAAGGCTTTGAAGCATGTGCTGACATAAAACCTCCCCCCTCCCCAAGAAATATGCTGAAGCATTATCATGAACCCATTGATGTTCAACATACTAACAAATGACAGTAAGACAACTCAATAGGTCATTTATTTCATGTCTCTGTAGCATTGATTACATGTATAAAATCAAGTAACTTAAACTTTCCAGAAAGTTATTCAATCCCTAGATTACACATCTGCCTTAAAGGACTACTGTGACTGAAGAAATCACTTCAGATGAACTTTATAATTTTGCTATCTTTTTAATACACAGCAGCAAAATGTAATTTTGGTTGTAGGACTTATTTTTTGATTGAGGAAAAAGAGTAAGAAAAAAAATACGACTGTCATATGACAGGGTGTGCATGCATCTGTGAACAGGACAAACCACTCCTGACAACAAAGAAGCTATTTTGTAAGCAACATAAAATGAACAAAGCCATAACAAGCTGCACACTGTCAGACTACAACTATGACTGCAAATGTACAATCTTATTTTATCCTATGATCAGAGACTGCGTCTCCCCTTGGGACCAGTGCCTGTTGCATACACAATACATGGGTAGATACTTGCCACTGGAAGGAATTTGAAAGAGGATTCAGGTTTCTTAATATGCTGTCAAGAAGCAGCTAATTAGTCACCATGAATTAGACGCAATCTAAAATTAATGTAAATAATTTTCACACTCCAGCACCTACTGCTTAGGTGTGGAAAATACTGTTGATTTTTCTTTCTCAAGAATGACTGTCTTGAAAATTGTTTTAAGCATTTTTAAAACCTCTCATCTGAGACAGTAATTGATAACTTTATTTTCTATTTTATGGTACAGATGTTTTTCTATTTTTCCTTTTACTCACATTCAGCATGTAAGGTGTTACCTTTTGTGCTCCTGTTCAACCATGTGTTTGATATGATTATAATCAAGACCAGTCTTACTGTCAGTCACTTCAGTTTGCCATTTTTCTAATCTGGATGCTGTTACGTAAAATCAGTTTATTCTTATTTCAAAAAAGAAAGTAGAAAGTTTCAGCTGTTCACTTGCCTATGTATGCATATAAAACAGAAGGTAATTTTATGAATGGACCACTTTGGGCTTCATTCTCTGAGTGCTGGTTTAAGAACAAGTACTTTTCATGAGGTTTGAGGGGTTTTTTTTCCCCAGCTTGATTTTTACACCTTTCTCTTTCAAACCTGTATTTATATAATGATAAAGAAAATGAATACCCAAGCATGTCATAGAATTGTTAAGCATCTTTCAGGACATTTACAGACTAGGAGCTGTCTATCTGTTACTGGTGTAAATGACCTAAAACATGTTTCAGAATTTTGTGGTATGCTTATTAGCTATGCTGACAACAAAAGGTAACAAATGCAATGATACTGATGTATAAAACTGTTTGCACCACCTGTGCTCAAAATATGCAGACATTTTAAAAGCAAAACTTGAAATTTCTCTTCCGCCATGGCAGGATTTAGAAGTTTTTGACACAAAGGTAACAGAAAGCAAATGGCATGTCAGTACTGGGGGCTGCCAAATAAAACTGTATCTATTTCCTGCTGCAGCAATTTTGACTTTGCTGAGCTGCAAATATGAATTAGACTCCACTAAGAGTCAGTGAAGAGTCTGTTACTCTTTCTAGGAAGCTATTAATGATGTCTCAATTAACCTGAAACAGAGGATTTTTCTTTCACGTAATGGATAAAATTCAAAATTAGCTAGATCCGTCCTTTACAGCTGCAACATTATGGAAATTTCCTTATCTCAGTTCTTTATAAATAAGTTGTGAACAGATAATGACTGCCACTGCAATCGCTGTTTGAAACCAGTTCTCTCACAACTTTGTCAAAGGGGGTACTTCAGGTCAGCGACAGTGTGCAACTATCATTTTCACTAGCCTTATTAGTCTGTCCTTATGTCAGACAGAATTACTGGGGTTCAGGTGTTGCTGTAAGGCAGAGAAGAGGTAGTAAGAGTTTTACTTGAGCAACCACCCCATTCTCCTGCTCAGTGCTCTCAATTCCCATGTCCCCAGGGCAAGGCAGCAGGTACTGTCAGTCTCCCCAGCCTGTTTGCCAAATGCAGTGAGCTGAACAGAATCTGTGACACTGTGTGTGCTTCATTCAGCTGCAAATTTAGAGTATGCATATTTTCTCTTACCAGCTCCAAAATGGAAACCATTAGAATTAAGAGTGAGGAAATGAGAAATTGGAGGAGGAGAGGCGGAGAAGGCAGGGGAGCTCAGAAACTTCCAAATACTGTCACAAATTAGATTAAAATTATTTCTCAAGCTAACATTCATGTCTTACTGTAACTCAAGTCTTCTTTTCCATCTATAAAGAGTTTGATCTTGTTCTTTACAAGCTAAAAATTCACTTTCTTGAAATTTCTTGGAGTTTTTGGATCACTTCCTAGAGCTTGTATTGGCATGTAATATGGCCTTGTCAGTCAATAGACTTGTGGTATCAATCCCCTGATTTATGGAAGAAAGAAGTACACAACTCAGTTCTCATGCATAAACAAGATAAGCTAATCCAGTGGCAATCTTTACAAAGCAGACAAATGTATACAAACGTTTGTTTAATTATTCAGTATGAAAGTGGAGAAAACTGGATGTTATGTGCTAAGCTAGGCAGCTGCTAAAAATGGTTTATATTACTTCCCCCTTTGTTCATCAAGAAATTCATGGCTTTTTTAAACATCATATAAGAAACAATGCTTGTCCTGGCAAGGAAAAACTTGAGCATGCATAACCCGATGTACATGCTTACCTTATTCTCTCCTTCACATCAGCTGTGGAATACTGTAATTACCAGCTTATTCCAGCTAAAGATGATACTCTTTCTCATGACAGAATTTTAAAGGTGCTGCCCCACTGAAGTGAAATAGTGATATTTCCTTGACTTTGGGATGAAGATGTCAGGGCCCTTGCACTATGTCCTTGAGGGATTTAACAATTTCTTTAGGCAACCTGTATTTTAAAAGTTTAAGGATTCAGTCTAGGAACAATAGATGTGCCATGGAAAAAATACTTTTATTATCATTCTACAAACTGCACAAAGAGAAGATTTTATTGGGTTTTTTAGCCAAGGTTGCTAAACTCTAATAGAATTGTTTCTTAAATAAAACTAAAAATAAAAATGTTTTCATTGTTCTTGCATAGGTTCATACTGAAAACCACTGAATCAAGTGGTTGTAATATAGAAACATGTTTATAAAGAATAGTTTGACCTGAGCTATTTACAGTGCAAGCTATTTTACAGAATTACATTTCAAAATTCAGTTAACCTTTAAACCTAAAACAAAGAAGTCTGGTAAAGCTTTAGAAATTTGTTTCACACCTACATGGCAGAAGATAAAAACATCATTTGAATACAATTACCTCAGTCTATGATTGAAGCCAAGATGCAACAAAATGCTTTAAAAATTCCAAAGGCTGAGACTTTTGGTCTGATATTACTTTCTCCTTGCAGTCTCACTGATATTCCTTATTCTGTAATGAACATCTCAGGATAAGGTCATTCATATGAGAAACTTCTCTGAATGCCTATCAGCACACAAAAGCTGTAGGAAGTTATTTTGTTCTGTTTCTGCTTTGAAGATGTAATATTACATTTTCACAGAAGGTGAAAGTTTTAGAACAGAGCATCCTCACCTTACAGTTTAATTTCACCCTGATAGACAACCTATGATTTATACCATGTTGTCATACTAAATTAGGACATGATTCCCCTGAGATACACACAATCAACTTCATACTGCTAAATGATAGTGGCACTGTTTCTTTTGAAGACAGCACAGAACAACAAATCCCAGTGGAGGATTCTAAACAGCAAGAACCATTGACACAAATTAACTTTTTTGCTCAATATTTTGAGAAAAAATGTGGTTTATTCCAACAGAATACCAGTGAAGAGAGGCAATGGGTCCCTTGGTTATTCCAGTTAATATTGTGTTGTAGAAACTCTTTAGATCATTCAGTCTTGTCTGGTTTCGCTGTATCAAGACATTGTTTAAGTCCATTCTTTCCCCAAATGAGAAGCGCCAAGTCTCTTTGGTTTTGGTCTCAGGTCATAATTTGTGTGAATGGTTTCACCTGAAACCAGACGCCAAGTTTCTTCTTTGTCCTAAAGAATCAGCTTCCAATCTTCCAGTCTCCATATGACTTAACTGGGCTATTGAAAACCACATGGCCCAATATAAAATGTGCACACAAATATAATTTTTTTATAATCACTGAAATACTGAGTGTAGTGAGGTTGAGGACCACTGTAACTACTTCTTCCTCCCCCAGTTAGGTAACTTCATGCATGTACACATGTTCAGCATTGCTCAACAGTTATTGCATAGTTTTGTAGAAAATGTTTACATCTCCAGCTTTAGCAGCATTTCTTAGATTCTCAGGTACATTAGCAATAACTGTAATTGTACTTTCATAACTGTTGATGCCCAAAGGTAATAACACTGCAATATCTGAGACTAGTCACAGTTTTGTGTAACACAGACTGCTGTTTAATGTGGAACATTCTTTGCAGTCACCTTTTATTCAGTTACACAGAGCTCATTCCTTCCCATTTATTTGTTAGCTACAGCTATAGAGTACAGCTATCATTAGAATTTCAAAATCATTTAGAGTGAGCTTTTAAAAAAATCTCTTATTCAGAGGGGGTGGCAATATGCCAGAAATAAGCTCTTTTGATGATAATACCTGTAAGGTGTGTGAGAGGGTCACACAGTTAGTATGACTCAGTAGACTATAAGCCGTACAGGGTGAAAGCATCAATAAAATTGGAACAGCCCAATAAGACATATCCTATGTTTTTAGGGAACAGGAAGGATTTCTTGAGCTAACAGTAAGAAAATGCCTGTAGTCCTCTTGTGTTGAAATGCCAACCTAAAGAAGTCATCCAACAGCCCAAAAAGATTATCCAAATCTCCATCAGATAAGCTCTCAGTGGAAAGAAAGCATGATTCTCTGTACTGTACAATGTCGTTTCTACCACCTTCTCTTCATGTGCTTATGCTTTTTAAACCTTTAGTATTTTGGCTTCCTGACTCTAGAGTTCCTTTAGTTCAATAATAAATTATAATACATAATAAAACAATGTAAAGACAAACAAAAAATAAGCTTCTCACAAAGTAGTAAAGAAAGAAATATAAATATTTTAAATAAAAACCTAGGTAAATCTACTTAAGCACACATTACAGAGGAGCTTTTCTGTTACTTCCATTACACCAAAAATCAGGAAATCTGGGCAATGGATTGCCTACAGGCAGACAAAAGCTATATAATGTCATACATACTTGGTAAAAATATATTTTATGTATTTATTATATATTGTGTATTTATTGAAACAAACACAGTTGTTTGTTTAAACACATACAAACCTCCTGGTGCTAGAAACCAATTTGCCAACAGTTAATTTATGAGTTAAAACTGCTTTTCTATGTTCAAAAATAAGACATTCTTATGAATGAGCAGTAAGTTTAGTGAGCCTGGTGATTCTAGTCTATTTTCCAACAACTGTTTCTTTAACACAAATGCACCACACGTATGTATAAGGGTACCGTAATAGCACCCCTATACTCAAGCCCTGGATCAATATTCTACTTGCAAAATAGCTTTCTGAATAACTGGTTTTGCATTCTCTCTCATCACCTGTCTGTTACCATCCGTTCACTGGAAGTCCTCACACTCCTACCCTTCCTCAGTTGTTCAAGACAACTAATGCAAGTATTCTGAGAAACAAAACCCCCAAACAGCTAAGTTTTACTTTATGCAGGTGGCTTGAGTCAATTTGGTTGATTTTTTCTGGAACAGAGTAGGGAGAACTCATGCAACTCACCCAGAAAAAAAAATGTCAAAACAGTAATCTTCAGCTGATGAGAAGCAATAAGCAACTGGAGATAGAAATGAAAAGACAGTAAGATCTGCCTATAGCCTCTATCTTAGCAGAGAATAAAAGTCTAAGTATGCTTAGTGACTGAAGATCAATTCTACAGTTTAGCCTCATTTTAGCATGGACCTGTCATTTACCATCTAAGTTATAGACATCATTGTGATTTTATCTCTGCATGTAGAACAGTAATTTGACCATGGTGACTGTCTGTTTATTTAGTTATTCTTAATGTGGTAACCTTGCTAGGAAGTCCTGCAGACCAAAGACAAAGCACATTTATGTTCCAAAAACCCTACAGTGCTGTTGCTCATATGATCTCTTATGCAAGCAAATCAATTATCTTAGTCTTTCTGAGCATAATATTCACACTCCAATAAGACTACAAATCCATACCAAGGAAAAAGTTGTCAGGGTTGTTATTTTCCTCTGCAATGTGTTGGTAAGAAAAGATGCAGCTGTAGTAAGCCACTAATACCCTCCTATTATGCAAGAGGGGAACACAGATGCATCAGGGCTTAAAGGCTAAGTTCCCTGGTTTTTCTTTCTTTAGAAATTTTACTGTAAAATTATTTCTTTTTCGAGAAACTTAAGTGGGGACTCATATCTATGCATTTCTACAGATATTCTGAACCAAAATCAATATAGAATACACATTTAGTCCTTCACAAAAAGGAAGCTCTCATCAGATCTCTTCTTAAGGTTTTCATTCTGATAGTATTGCAATCATATATTTCACTTAAAAAATAAAATAAAAAGCAGCAGCAGGCTATGTGATAAACTATTAATGGGAAATTTAAGCACAGTTTTATTCCCTTAGAACTGCCCAGGGTCATTTTTAAAAAAACGTAAAGTCAACACTGAACACCAAGAAAATTACACACTGAAACTTGACTAAAATTGATAAGGCACTTTTCCACATTAAAATGGAAAAAAAAAAAATAGACAGGTTCTGAACAAGGCAAAAATGAGACTGACAAGCTACAAGCATCCTCTTTGAAAGCGCCTCTTCCCACAGAGCTCATCACTACCATAGCGAGCAGCTAAAGAGAGGCCATGGCTTTAGGCAGAACAACTGGGTCCATCAGTTTTAATGTAAGCAATATATTCTCACACCAATGGAAACTATTTCTATTCTGACATATCACTTAATTTTTACTATACTGAGAACTTCAGCAATGTTAGCAATAAGCCCACTGAAATCCTGAAACTATTATGTTTGCCAGGTTTTCTACCAATAAAATTAGTCTTACAAACTCCTCAAAAATAAAAGCAATCTCTCAAAATTGCTGAGGTTTCCTGCTGGAAAAAAATCATCATTACTTTGATGGGGATGCTATGATGATATAGTGGGATAAATAAATATAGCCCACCACCTCTCACTGCTTAAACCCACTCTTAAAAAAGTAAAACTACAGTTAACATCAGAAGGATTGAAACAGGCTTAGTGGTTTGGGAGACAGATCCCTGCCTCAGTACAGGAGGTCTATGAACCACTTACTTATGCACAGCCTAATCTGTCAGTGTAGAATTTAATCAGTTTATAGAGCACTGAGTAAATTCTCTCCCCTAGAGTGTGGATCACAAGTTGATAGGACAAAATTGCTAATATATACGCAAAATCTATTTTATGTGCTAAAAGCAATAATCAATTTAAAAATATTTCCATATTTTCAAACAAAACACCATTTTAACTGAGCACATTTCACAGTTTTTATTTGGGAAAACATTACCTGATACATATTTTCTTGAGGGACAAAAATAACTTCTTGGGTTGTGATTTTGAAAGTAATTCTAAAGGTGGCAGTTTCCATCTCAGCTACAGTCAGAGCTAGCAAGTGTGCTTGAGGGTTGAAGGAACCCTTCATATACCCCAGATACACCCTTGAGTTCTGAAACCACTGAAGCATAGGGGCGTATCCAGAGGATATTACAGGCAGGCCAAGCAATTTCTTGGGAAAAGCACATGTATGAAAACAGACTGAAGAAAGGAAGTAAGTTGCACTGTGCCCTTCCCTCATCCTGTGTGCATAACACCTCCACCACTATTGCCATAATTCATGTTATACTCCCCCATCCTGAAGTTTTTCACAGATGTAATATGGGTGTGTATATCTATACTACCCATCTGGTTTGTACAGAAGACAGCTGGAGTTCAGCTGAAGTAAGATAAAGCTGAGACTATGTTACAGCTGCTTAGTTTACAGAAAGAAAAAAAAATCACAACAAAAAACAAACCCCACAGTCTGCAAATGTATTCCTATGACCACCAGTCCAAATAACCATGAAAGAGGGAGCAAGATGTTGTTTCACCACCGGAAAGATTGCTGACTAACTTCTGATCTCATTTATCCTTCCTACAGGTTGAGATGTAATGGACAAAATTAATGCATCTCAGCATTTAGATAGCAGGCTGAGTTTGAAAAGCAAGCAGTTGGAGGATGGGGGAGGAAGACAAGGAGGAGGAAAAGAATAAAAAACATATTTTGACTTTAACACTGAAAGTCACTACAGGAAAACAATTATGGAATCCAATAAACTTATTAAAAGCATTTTTGTTAAAATGACTGCACTTTGAATCAGACTTCTAAGACACATTTATATGTAAATTTGTGTTACGCCATATCTTTATTTTTAAACAGAACCAATGTGACAATTTCCAAGTGTCAAAGTCTTTATTTAGTTACCAATACATGCATTATATTCCACTTCTTTCTCAGTCGACACTACATGACAGACTACATAACCCAACAGAATGTAGTAGCTCACTTTATTCTTACTCAACGGTAGGTTTTAGAAATTGTAGTACAAAAACTAGCCAATAAAAACAACCAATAAAAGAAATTACTGTGTCGCAGTAATGATCCATAACTCTCACTGGCTACTAACACTGAAGAAAAATAAGAGCAACAGTTTGTATGTAAGATTACAGTGAATCATTTCCAAATTTCAGTTTTATCTGCCAAAGAAAAACGTCTTCCAAGATAAGCCTCTGTTGTGGGAAGCAACCGTGGACCTGAGTTCTCTGGCTTCCAGCAAGATCGCTAGAACTACAGACAGGAAGACAACACAGAATAAAGCCCAGCAACAGAAAGTCTTTGGATTTTCAAAATGCTATTTTAAGTGCTATGATCCACTTATATAATTTCTCTTTTAACTTGTAACTAGCATGAGAAGTTCTTGCATAGATAATGTGAGCAGTAGAGAGGTTCACCCATAACAAACATGAGAAATATTTCAGCCTGAATGTATGCAAATGGAAATTATGATTTGATTCAATATTTCACTGAAAGTCTGAAAAGGCAGGTTACCATATTTTGAAATCCCTGTGTGCAATTCATTACTCAACTTTTATTTTCAGTTCTATGACCAAGAACCTAAATTATGGAAAGGAACAGAATCTAATGACATATTGAGCTTAGACATATTGTAAAGATGTCTATGACTTGGCAGCATACAATTAGAATTTCAGAAATAAAACAGCACAAAAGCACATATGCTGTATGCATTTTAATTTTCTATTTTATGCCACAGTGGCTGTTTTGTGGTCTCAACTGAAGAGTTAATTACAGCTCTTCCCTTACTCAACAACTGCCACCGAAGAGAGCTGCAAAAGCATTCAGCACTATTCAAAAGGTTTGGGGAGGAGGAAACTTCAGAACTGGGGAACTTCTCCAAGTAGGGGAGATGGGAATAATAGCTCTTAAGCAACGAATTTAACCCTCCCTTCGTATGAGGGCACGGAGCCCTGTTTTCTACAAGAGTCACAGAGCAAAGAGGTTTTCACTGCAGCAGGTATCTCCATAAATTAATAAATATTGTAAACTTTATGTGATGTTAACAATTCAGTCATTTGCCTAAAATAAATTCTGTGTGTCTTGGTTTACTTTGACACATGTTGTGATACAATGCTGCTTGCTATAAAAAAAATCAGAGGGAGAAAGACATAACTCTTCTGCTTAATGGATCTGCCCTTCTACCCATTTATTTTTTAACTCCAGTGAATAAGTGGCAATGACAAGTTATAATGATTGAAACTTACAACCTCAGGAAAGTGAAAGCTCACAAATGAGTTTAAACTATTTTTAACATATATAAACAAGCCAAATATATAAAACCTGGATACATTGTTGATGTTTAATTTTAAAATAAAAAAATCAAGCTTATGTTCCAAACTCATCCTAATGCTGGCACTGTGCCATTTCAATGAAACTGAATTACAAACTATGTTTTTCTACTGGCAGACATGTACCTACAACTCTTTAGTAATTACAGTTCAGACTTAACATATACAAGACAAAATGGATATAGTGAAGTGTGTAAGCAGAGAAAAACTCTTCTGAGGAAGAAACAGAGTCTTTGTACAAGGAGCAGAGAAGCATCTGGTCCTTTTTATCTTTCCCTCCTTCATCCTCAGGGTCAGACTGATGAAAGAATAGACCTCTGCCTGCTTATTGTCATGTCCCTAGCTGATCCAACACAGAAGGTGGAGGAATGACACACACAGACAGTCAAAAGACATTTTCACACAAGCAGGTCTACCCTTTGTGGAAGGACTGGATTTAAAAAAAAAAAAAAAAGTTCAACACAAAGCCAAAACAAACTTCTAATAAATGTAATTTCCATCACTTACAAAAACAAAATATGTTCATTAAGGTGTATAAAAAAAAATTATGTGATAGCGGGGTTGGTTCTTCAACAGGATTTAAGTTCATCAGTTTTCTTGAGGTAAATACATAGTAGTCACTTCATACTTGTTTCTTAGGTTTACTTTTTCAGCTATGATTATTATTTGGTCTCTACCTCAGTTGTCTTGCAGACATGTAATACGGCAGCTTTTGTAGTAGAATCCGATTCTATCACATGCTAATAATCCTTTTCAGATATCCGTATACCAGGGGCCATTACAAATTGATCAGCACAAATTGATCAGGATCAAAGAACCAGTAACTTCGCTTCTTGTTTATTCATGTGTACTGCATATCATAGGTTATGTTTGTTCTAAAGGGATTAAGTATCTGAGTTACTTACAAAGATGGGGGTGGGGGTGGGGGCAGACCTTCCACATATAGTTATTCTAAGGAATATCAGTAGACCTGAAAGCATCAGCACTCAACAATATCAAGCCCTTATATTTTGTTTGCTAAATAATTATAACAGCTTAAAAGTATTTTGAACTTTGTACAGTCATATCTATCTCACAGTTATTAGCTCTATTAATTCTATATTTTTTAAAGATTATTGTAGTTAATCTGTAGCTATAAACCACACAATATTTATAACAAAAAAAAGAAAACAGAAAACAAACAAAAAAAAACGCAAAAAAAATTCTGAAGAAAAAAAAAAAAGGCATAGCTAGACATAAAGCAGCAAAACTGGGCAAGAGGCAACATACAGATAAGTCAAGCCAGAGAGTATTTTCTACCTGTTTTGTATTTTAGCTCATGTTGTTTGAAGTAATGCTCCATGTGCCAGTGAATTTTCTGCCTTCCCCCAGTGCAAAAAATCATACTCATAGCAACACCTGTGCAGCACTGAAACTATACCTCCTAATACCTATGCATTGGGAGAAAATTACATTTCCATAGGGAGATGAATTAATCACTTTTAAGACATTCACTGTATTACCATGCCTAGATTTTTCTCTTTGGAAAGGACAACATATTTGGTATCTCTCATGTATTGTGACACTTTTTTACTTGATGGTGTCTGGTACAACAGTATATAAAGCATAAATTAAGGATTCACACAGCTGTGATGTCAGCACATTCCACAGCTCTGGAGACAAGGCAGGAGCCAAGACACAGCCTAGTGTTCACTAGTTAATCACCAAAGCAAATCTATTCCAATTCATTATTGTTTTGATAATAAAATAATTTGTTTTCACATTGAAAGATACGATTTGGAAGAAGGAAGCAAATGTTTAGCCTTAATAAATCTTGAAATATTTGGACTTTTTTTTCTGAATAAAATATGTTAACTAGGGGAATTACCATGGAATGTTCAAATTTGATGGAATAATCCTTTCTAAATAAATAAAAAAAAAAATCTGGGCTTTTAAATATGTTTTCCAGCGATACTGTGTATTAAAGCAAAGACCTCCTGTTAAGGATTATACCATTTTACTTCCCAGTGGATTTTAAATACAGAATTGTTCTTTGTCATACAAGAATTTGCATTTAATCATCTGTAGACCAAGGAATCATTCTTAGTAATACAAACCCACTATATGTTTCATCTGATCTATTTTAGAATGGAGCATTTTTTTTTCTGAAAGTGTAATTTATTTCCATTGACTGTATCTGAGAAACTAGTTCCGACACCTGTGTTATAAGCATTTCAATTTTAAAGAGACAAACCCTACTCAAGTCACCACTGTTACTGTTGGACATTATTTCATGAAGTACCAGCTCTACTATTTTTCAGGAACAACATCAGTGTCTCAGATGAACTCACTGACTGAACTAGTATTGCTGCACATCACACCTGGGTATTTTGCCACCAATCTCAGTGTACCTCTTGCTGTGTGAAGTCCTTTCGAGCAGTAACTCCCCTGCCAGCTTGAGCAGTATTACAGAATAAAGAGTTCTCAGTGTCACAGCGGGTGAGGCAACTAACAGAGACTTCAGTCCTTAGTCTCTAGTTCTTACTGAATTTTAAAGGAGTTCTTATTTCAAGCCTTTCTTTACAGTTATGAAAAATTTCCTATATATAAGTATACACCCAGGAGGGAAAAATGCGTGGTGTTAGGAAAATCAATTATTACGGATACACTTCCTGTATGATTTGAGATCATAAGGTCCTGTTTAGGACTCCAATTAAAAAAAAATAAAGAAGATACAAGGCTTTCAAGCATACTATGTTCTGAAAGTACATGAGTTTTCACACACAGCTTTTCTGAGAACTCAGTACTCCCACAATTCTCTTTTCAAGTCTGATTAATCAGCATTTTATAGGACTTTGATTGTATTTTACATACAACCTCTGTACTGCACAATGACTTTTCCTCCCTGTTTATTTTTCCATTAAGCAGTCTCAAGTGGGCTTTCTTGGCACTTCCCAGCTGTGTCAGGTAACCTTTGCTTAAAGATTCTGCTCCTTCAGTTCGAACAGGCAACCTGGGATTGATTATTCTAAATTATTCAGTGCTTCTGCTACTGCTGAGTGATACTTGTAGATCTATTGGCAAGATAACCTGGAAGAGGGCTTTTATAGGCTTTCAGGTGTTCTGATAGGCTTCCAAACTCCTGATGATAGGCATCATGCATATCTACCAGCTTCAAAACTCATGGCCTAATCCTGTATTTTTCATGCATCCAGGACTCCAGTGACATAGTATTCCAGTCCCTGGAACCAGGCACCTGTGAAAAACGGCTCTAACTCATTACAGATCAACAGGTTCCCATTGATTTCACTAGAATTTTTGAGTACTTTTAGGCATCTTCTCTCTTCTTGCCTGCTGAAATGCCTTTATTTCTTTCCAGGGTTCTGCAGTCTGCATATTGTTATTTCAGTTCTATTGACATTATGTGTTTGTTTTTAAATGGTCAAACAAAGCAGGATTTAGAACCTGGTTAAAGAATTTGCCTAGGAGGATTTTAGCTGCAAAGATTCTAAACTGCTCAAAGAATAAAAATATTTAAAAAAAAAACAAAACAAACTAGTAAATACTATTTCTCTGAAAACACCAGAACTTGGCATCATACTTTTACTGTCCTTTTGCAATTAAAAATGAGTGGGGTTTGCAGCAGGGGCGGGGCGGGATTTTTTTTTTATTTTGGAAGGGCTGTTTGTTTTGAAAGGGTAGAAAATGAAAATTGGGGAAAATGTATAGTAAAGAGAAAAAATTGCGATTGCACAAAACCAAATAAGGGGTAATCAGTTTTAATTATGTTGAGTGTATATGCCTTAGAACAAATATAATTCTCTACAGTTCACAGGTTCCTTGGTTTGAAATATGATGTGGGTATCTTTTGGCAGCTGTAGTTAGAATGATAAATCATTAAAAGACAAATGGAAAATAGTAGGTAAATGAATTTCTGAAATGGCTTTTCAATTTAGCAGATATATCAATTATAACACAATCATTGCAGTTTAGCAATCATACAAGAAATATGACACATTAGCTGAGCCAAATCTTAAAAGAAAGCTTTTTGAAATATTATTTAAACATTTCATGTATATCTGTTTTGATAAGGAACACATAAAAAGAATGCAGGCAGTTTAAAAATACATATTGCTTTCTCCTACATTGTCCAACTAACATGCAGTTTTCTCCATATTTTCATCAGTTTCATTCAGAAAATTTATTAACTAATGTAATGAGTGAATTCATAGTAATTAATGATAAAGAAAACATAAGGGACTCACACAGGTCTTTCCTGTGCCTGTACATGTCTGCCACAATACCCAGTAGTTTGCCCCTTTCAGTTTACATGGTTCCAAGTTTTACCGTTTCCATGGACCTGATTACCCCTTTCCTTTCTCTCTCTGCATACTTTCTATACATTTTCCTTATTTTAATTTGTCAAATAAAATGTTTTCAGATACTTGGAAGTCGAGATATAGAAAGAAAGAAAATCATGGATAGGGTAAAAAGGCAGAATAATCATATTTGAACAGGTGCACAACACAGAGGTTTTCCAGACAGCTGGAAGGACTCAATTGCACTCCAAGTCTATTAAACCCTGATGCCTCCTGATTTAATGAGAATACATTATAAATACTAACATATTTTTGTCTAGCTTGGCATCAGTGTGTCTCTACTTCCCTCTTTGACTTGGCAAATTCTGACTAGGATGAAGATCTTTTTTAATGCTCTTTGATTAAATCTGAGTTTCTGTAAAAGTAATCCTCTTTAACACAAAAATAATCTAGCCAGAGAAACATGAAATGAATAGTTCACTTTCTTACAATTTCTCTGGACAAGAATTGTTGTAACTGAGAGCATGACTTAACTAAACAAGAGAAAAATGGTACTGAAGAGTTTGCCAAGAGTGGAAATTATAACAAGTCATTTATTCTTTTGGGGAGGTGGAATGTAAAGGAGTTAAAAAATAATTTGTTATTAGGAGTATATCTGTATAGCTCTACAGCTCCAGCTCATCACCATATTATTTGGGGGCTCAGATTAATGATTTCCCTTATGGAGGTGGGGAACTAAGGCATCAGGTAGACCAACATACCCAAGATCACACAAATGTGCTAAATCAGGAACTCACACAGATTGGCTTTTTTATCTGATGAATTAGCTACTACTTTGTCTCCCTTACGACTCTCTGAAAATGTAAATTGAAAAATAATAGCCAAATTATAATGGGTGACAGTGGAAAGATCAGATCCATCCATTTATATAGAAAGTGACACATACATTTTCTATAGGATTCATTAACCTCAGGTAATAATCATGAGATGGATAGTTATATACTACTACTTCCGTAGCTTGGTTGAATGGTTCTTAACATTTTAACAACATATCAGCACTTTTTCCTCTAAACATCAGATGTCTACAATAAGCCTCTCTTCTTACACTATTTACAGTAATAAAGCTGTAGGTGCTCACTAATGTCTGTTAAAACCTACATTAAACCCAAAGCATTTTCCTAAATAATATTGTTTTAAATAGCTTCCATTCAAAGTCTTATATGTTTTATTTTTGGAATAAGCATAATATTTTCCCAAAGCTTCTTCACACAAGCTATGACCACAATTTCTTTCATTTTATTAACACTCAAATCATTGCAAAGTCTGCTTCGTGCTCAGTTTTCATTACAATTCAGTAATTGTCCAATTCAGTATTTTAAGCAAAAGCAATTTTGCAGCAGATATGAAGTTCCAGATCTATTTTGTTTGAAGTTAAGTTTTAAAGAATTAGATAGCAGTATGCTGAATTTGTATACATACATATTTATCATTCTATCTTTTCTCGCATTAACAGATTAGCATGGCTTTGTACCCTTGCAGTTATCTGCTGCCTCACATTGCATGCACAAGACAATAATAACAAGCTTGGAATTTAACCTAAGTTGAAAGAAAATCTTAACAGAAAATTGAAAAATTGTAAACTTGAAGTCTCTAGCAACTTTTGGGGAAAAAAAAAAAAAAGAGGTGTTGCAGTCCCTTTACAAAAAGTAGAAACAGTCAACAGACTTCATGTGCCTTAGCTAATGAATTGCTAAAGTGAGATTGGGAGTGTAGCAGCTCTGCAAAGATCATTCAGATAAGAATTCAGCTGATGAAGCCAAAGCACATTAAGAAAAAAAAAAAAAAAAAGTACTTTCATTTCTGGACTGTTAAGTGAGTAGATTGTCACCAAAAAAAAAAGGTTAGGCCCAGATTTCAGTCAGGAATTACAGAGAGACAGCAGAAAAAAAACTGATGAGGCAGTATCAACCAGGTAATCTGTAATGGATCCAAACAGGCCATTGGCAGTATTTGGGAGACATATACCAGTTACAATTAGGCAAGAGAGCCTTCTTTTTATTTGGAGCTTTTTTAATAGGCTTATTGTAAATATATGTAATTGCTTGTACTTAGATATCTCATAACACAATTCTAGAAAGCTAGCTACAACATAGAAAGTTCCTATTTTAATGTAAACAGGTTAATTTTATTTAATATAAAAATTTAGTCTATGTAGAATCATGTGTAATGAACACCAAATTGTTTAGCCTAAAAGAACTGCAAAAATATTCAATTAGCATATTCAGATTCTTAAAAAGCTTCAGATTAAAAGTACCTGAGGGTACTTTTAATTTGCTAGGTCTTTCTAAGATTATGGATGTTCATATGAGAATCAGATGTTTGCATAAGAATCAAAGGTATTAGTTCCCCATACGGTATTAAAAAGACTATTGGTTTTGGTTTATTACACTTGTTAGCTTAAATATTATAACACAGGGACATGCTTTAGCTTTCTGGCTTTGTTTTACTGCTTTCTAAGAATCGGTTTAAAAAATGGGTTTCAAATTATCTCTATTGTCCTCATGCCAGCAGTTCTTCATAATATATGTACATATAATGACAGAAACCAAAATAACTTGCCCTCAGCAGGGATCAAAATATTACAATACAGATTTACAGGTTAAGTAGACTTTACAGTTCATAGTTAACTGCACTATGGCTCTACTCACACCTAAACACTGTAAAAATGTTTTGGAAAGAAAGAAAGAAGTAGAAATAGAAGTGGTTTTGTAACTTCAGGGTAAAAATTCAAGAATAAGTTTTAAAAAAGAACTCTTCTGTTTGGAGATAAAAAATGTTTGTATCAAAGAGTATGAACTGTATGCTTGAAATCTTCCTCAGGCCTGAATATCTTATTTCTGCAAACATTTCAATGCAAAATTTTGACACTTCAAGTGACTTATGGCTATCCTGGAAAGAGATGTATGAAGTCATTTAAATATGCATAAGTATAATTTATAAAGCAGTTGCACAGAGAAACAGATTTCAGGTCTTATCAGATACTGTACACAGATCTTAGTTATTTTTGTTATGTTTGATAACCACTGCCAAAATTTTATCTGCAAATATCTCTCAAAGCCTCCAAAAATTTAAATACAACACAACAGATGCATCAGCATATCTTTAGATAAATTTATTATGCAGCCAGAACAGTTATTTCACTCTTCATGATTTTATTGTCACTTACTCATCCAGTTTCTATAATGATTTAAAGAATTTATAGCAATAAATTTCATTAGTAAGCATTATTTTTAGGTTCCAAAATAATTAAATGGTTTTCTTGCATTGTATTTGTCTATAGTAATATTTTTTCCAGTATCTCAAGCTATTCTTCCTCTTTTGATACTCATTATAAATAACTGCAGGATCGAAACTATTTTTTTAGGTCCAACATCAGTTCCACGTTTTGGAAAGCTGAGAAAAAGCCAAAGCACATGCTATGCTTCTTTTCAGAGTTTTGTTCTATTAACATCTCTTTCCCTCACAAAAGCTGGAAGATTCAGAATTATGAAATTTGGGGGGGGGGGGGAAAGAGCAAGTACACAAATACTTGCTTTGATCTCTGAAATCAAGATTATCTTAAAGTCTCTAGAATTAGTCAAAATGAATGATAAATAATTTTACAAGAGAGTCAAAATTAAAGAGAAAACTCAAAACTTTCTCACCATAGCAATGACTCATAGGAAATTAAGACCTGTACAACAGGAAGCTAATACAAAACTGGGTGCCAACTGGCAAATATTGCTTTCACAGCAATGTCTATAAATACATTCTTATCAAATGAATAAAATATTATAATTCGAACTTTCAATTTAGTGAAAAAGCTTTCCCAGCATTATCTGCATAGAAGCTGTCAGTAACAGGGCTGGAGCTGTCAGTATACCTGGCTAGTCAAAACAATGGTCAATGTGATGTAGTTCTCACAGTCAAACCAGTACAAAACGTGCGTGCATTGCTCCCAGGTAAAGATTTCTAAATTAGACTGAAATTCTGCACATAAGGGCAATGGAAATTCTAAGTACCAAAAGGGATATTTAGATCAGCTCTTTGGGATAACAGAGTATAAAAAGGAATCAAACACAGAGTGGTCAAAGTGTGTCAAGAATGAATCAGGAAAAAAGACACAGTTAAAAAAAAAAAAAAGTATCAAGAAACTCGATGACAAAAGACAACAGCAAGGACATTTCAGCAGCATTCTCAATATGTAGAAAATCAACTAAGATACATTAACATTTTGTTGTATGATAGCGTCAAATATCACAACAACTATGACTGTTTTCCCTTGAACAAAGCTAAAAGTTTAGAGAAAGGAGGCCACATAGAGCTAAGAGAAAGGAAGTAATTAAACCAGAACCAAAATTAGCTCTGCAAAAATGTCAGGAATAAAGCAAAAACACGAAACACACCCCCAAACTGTAATGAAACAGAGCAGATTAAAAAAATGTTGTGGGTAATATGATAACATTTAACAGATGAAGCAGCTGCTATGAGGCATGGTGATAAAAGTTTTCATGGGTTCACTAAGTTTCCACCACCCAGACAGTCTGCCCAAGAGAAACAGGTTAAGAAGTTAGTAGAAGAGAAAACATGCCAAATCAGAAAATACTTTCAAGACAAGGTAAACAGATAAACATCAGAAAACAAAATTGTCTCGACAAATTTGTCTCACAGAATTAGGCTCTGTAATATGTTACAGCACAAACAAAGGTATGAAAGAAGCGGTTACATGAGCAGTTTTTGAAAGCTACAGGAAAGAACAAGTTAATAGAAATACTCTGAAAATTCACATACCTCAAGTTGCCAAACTCTAAGTTTTGAATCAGGAAAGCCTCCAAACCAATGATGAAGCAACATATTGTAAGTGCTAAAATAATGGAATTGTATGCAATTGCAGGACAGCATGAAATGCACTTCTCTAGAGATAAAGTATTTTGGGGCATCATTTTAGACAGAACTACAAAATTGTTAGGGAGAAGCTTATGGCAGTCTACTATTAGGAATCAACTGATTCTATATTAAGCAGGTATTACAAGAAAAGAAGGTAGGAAAGTATGGCTACAAGTGGATAGGAGCAAAAATTACTTATGATAAACTTAATGTATTTCAATACAAAATTTCTCCACTTCTATCTCAACTCAGAACCATTTATAATACATATTTTCAAGTAAAAGTTTATTCCCATGATGATATGGGGATAGAGGAGATGAAAAATCAAAAAGCTCCAGACAAATCTCAGCACCTTTATGACAGAAAATACTATAAGCACATTTAGTGTTAAATGGTGATTACTAGCATTCATGGGAGAAATCAAGTTTCCTTCTCAAAATATGCGGAAGAGTCAAGACATCAAAGGTGTCAGCAGTGAGGTTAGGACCCCAGAGAGAATAATCTGCTGCAAGAGGAAAGCCACTGTGGAAACAGAGGAACAAAAGACTGAATATTGAAGGTTCAGTCAAGTGCCATGAACAAGGCATCCTCTTTTCCCTTCTCCCTCAAAAAAAACAAGCTCAAGTTCCTGTACTTGAACTTGCAAACAACCAATAGTAACAAGGCTATAACAAGCCTTTCATCTGTAGTCAATATCTCTTAAACTAGAAAGGATTCCAAGTTAAACTACAGAATTGTTATTCCACTACATATTTTATACTGTAATATATATTTTAAAGGAATTTCTAAACTCATTATAGGCATTTTTGAAAGGCAATCAATATTGTTAAGTGTTGTATGAGGAGCTTTTCATCATCTGAGGAATGTTGATTGAATCTTTGGAAACCTGGCCCCCATCTTTTCCTCCTTTCTTAGAAGCTCTTCAAGAACAGAAAGGACTCTGATCTTTACCTTGTGCTAAGAACGGGCTTCAAGTGCATCTGTGTATGTTATTTAACTGACCCACTTGAAAATCTTATTGGCCTCCAAAACATCATCACCTGTGTTACTTATGTAAAGAGTGAGTTTAATTGTTGCAAAGATCAGATGCCAAACATCAAGTCACAGCTGTTCACTGAACAGATGGGAAAGGTTATGGTATTTAAATATTTCATTATTTGTGAGACAGGTCACATAACAAGCCATAAATCATCTGTTTACAGGCACTTTATTTTGTGCAAAAGATTACTTTTTTGGTTTTAAGCTTTGAAAGTTTTCATCACTGATCAAGTTGGCCATCTTCATACTGAAAATATCATTAGTGTACAAATTATAGCTGGGAGCAAACAGATGCAACATATGATGCCCGATGCCTACATTTTTTTAGACACATGCATAAATCACATATTTACTAATTTTTCTCACATACCATGTAACTAGTAGGCATGATACCATATGTTAGAGGAATAAAACATCCTTTTTTTCATAGTGCAAGGGGATGTGGGCATGCTACAACACCCCGACCATAAGAGTTACATGACCCCATATTGGAACAATCAAGTATTGTACAGAAAACATTTATTTTAATTTTCAGAGAAAACTCAGTAAGACTGATTTCTATTAAGTTTTGTAAGACATTTGTATGAATTTAACAAAGAACAGCTGAGATTGCCAGTTAGTTATAGGCGTAAGGTCTCTGGTACTTAGTGAGCTGCAGCAAAAGAGAGATATACCGTCTGTAAGCAGTGAAGTTAGACAGCAAGAAGATATAAATTTGGCAGGAGGAGAATTTTTTCTTGTACCAAGGACAGATTGGGAAAAAAAAACCCAAAGTAATACCATTCTGTGTTCTGAAGCAGACTTCTGTTCTGAGGGCCCCTTTAACATGTCCAGTCCTGCTCTAATCCCCATCTAGATAGTAAAGTTAATTGCATTAGGAATTGACCATTTGATTTGTATTTTCACTACATGTGGCTTCATTGCCCTATCACCCTCAAGCTGAATAATCCTGTCTTTGCTCATCCTAACTTACACTCATGGGAGGGATAGTAGTAGTATAATATTGCATTAGGTGTGGTTCACTCTCACAAAAGCATACATATCCATTTATAATTTTACTATTGCCTAGGGCTAACACTGGGAAAATGTATTTATGATCTTTGTCCTATTATTTTTTTTAAGCTTTTGAAAGAAAAATAATAATGTTAGTATATCACAGAAAACACATACAAAGAAAAATTTAACAACATACATACTAAAAAGTAAGGAAAATAATGCACAGAGGCTGTTTTTTAAAATGAACTACAGTAGGATCTGAAACAGAAAAGGAATTTAAACTTAGAAAAGCTACAAGCCATGGATACTAAATTTAGGAATATAAACCACTTCCTGTGAAATAGATCAGTTGAGGTTCCTGATCTCTGTTTTCATTCCACTTTTTTTTCTATTTACTCAAGTTTATTAACCTACTAAAATATTGACTGTGAAAAATACAAAATTATTACTTTGACTCTGCAAAACCCAAGAGTCTTCAGCCATAAATAACCTAAGCTTCCTAAAACAAAGACCATTTCCTCCACAGCATATCCAGAGATTTAATTGCATGAAAGACTGGGAGTAAGCAACTTTATGATGAAAATGTAACATCAACAATTTTGAGTGAAAAATAGGAATAGGATACAGTGACAGGAATACTGATAGAAAATGGAAGTTTTGAAGTGTGCAAATTTTTTCCTCTTCATAAGGAAACACAAACTTAAAATGGCCTACTTTGAACATCCTGACCTAGATGTCATAATTGTTTAGCTTGATTTTCAAAAACAAGTTTAAGAAAATACAAAAGTAAGTTTCCATAAGTTTTGCTAAAACAGGTGGATGAGACTTTGGGTTTTCAACACATTTTCTCCTTCTCATCCTGTTAGACTCATTTCTAAGTCTGACATAAAATTCTTCAAAATTATCACCAGACTACTTCAGGAAGGGAGTAGTGAGGAGAACAAAGGTGAACTCAAGATTAAAAGCAATCATTTTTCCAAATAATGTAATATATTTGAATCCTGCCAGAGGTCCAAACTTGGTATAGAAAGCAAAATCCACCTCACGCTTAGGACCACATTTTTGACTTCCATATTCCTATGAGTTATATGACATTTATTGCCTTTTTTTTTTTTCTTTAATGGCTGACGGATGAGAAACCACCAAAAAAAAAAAAACCAACCAGGAGGAAAGAAATGCATTGCACACATGCCTCCTTCAGAGTCCTTCAGCATGCTCAGAAGGCATTGCTACAGGACATCACCTTGGGCTCTAGTGATAGGACACAAACTATCTTCCTCAATAATTTCTCCTGATGTACACAAGGTCATTATAAAAGAAGGCAAAATATTTAGGAAATAAATCAAAATATTAGCTTCACTTGGCATACAATATAATGGTTATGGACTGTTTTCCAAAAATACTTGAATAGGTTAAGATTTCCCCAAGGAAATGCATCCATTTGCCAACTTGTGTCTGTAAAATATTATCAATTTTTAATATCTGACAGTCATATAAAAAGAATCTAATGTCTTAGTTTGAGTCAGCAGAAATCTATTATTTCTGTTAGGAAAGTGAAAATATCTCACCTCTTCTTTAAAGGTACTCCACTAAAAGGATTGAACTCGCATAGAACAAAAAGTGATTTACTGTTTACCCTTCAGAGTATAGAGAATGCATCATATTTGCATTGAATGTATTGGAATTGCTGACACCATGCCTCAGTTGGCTCACTGTCGTATCTAGGATAAATAACACGTCTCAGTAAAAAGTTTTTGAATGCTCTGGTCAAATGTCAAAATTGTTTAGTCTATAAACAGGATTAATTCTGAGTGAAAAATTCAGAAAGCAATGATGAAGAAGTCTATTTTGGATATCTTATGAAACAACTGTATGTTTTTCTTGTTATCATAATTACCTCTTAAATATATTTCTCCTGTAATACAGACAGTTGAATAGCTCCTTCACTGTCAGTATAACTTGAATGAGTGTGTCACCTCAGAGAATGCCAAGTAACAGCAAAATTTATCTAAAGAGAGAATGGTTGTCTATGCCTCAGATAGCCTTCAGCAAAAGAGAACACCAAGATCTGCTCTCTGGGAAATTGCTTTTTGCCATTTTACTAAGATACAACATTTAATGCCAAAATTGAAGTGATCAAAACATGCTGTAAAAAACAAATACCATTCTAAGAATATAAAAGGCTGTGTAATATATTTGCTCTTCTTAGCCACAGAAGAGCAAGGCAAGAGCAGCCAGAAATGATTAAACTTTTTGAAGCAACTGAATGACAAGGGGGTTTTGAGCCTCCTACATATAACAAGGTAGATGCTTCTCTCAGCATCAGATGTACTGTGTCAAAACTGTAACTTTGATGCCAGAATGTTTCTGCAAGGCACCTTGATTTTCATATTTCCCAACACTGAAAAGTTAAATTTTGATTTGGTAATGCATTTTAATGTGTGTATAAAGGTTTCCTAGCTTTTATACTTTCAAAAGAAAAAAAGACAATGACAGATCACAGAAGCAGAAAATACATTGGATTTAAAAATCAGAACAGCCATCCATTTTACTAAATGTGTGCATCTTACTCATAAATTTCAAATACAAATTTATGGAATGCCAGACACAGAGTAACATTATGTCCTGGAGAGGAGTTATATCCTACATGAACATTTGAACAAGTTGCCTGGTCAAGTGAAATATAGATAAGTCTATGGAAATATTGCCATCTTTAATTTCCTTGTGACAATTCTACTTCCCTTTTACTTACCAAATGGAGTAAGATTTCTAAACTTCTAGTTCTATGCAGTTTAAAAATACTTATTCTGATAATGAAGATAACATTTCTTGACAATAGTAATGTGACTTGAATCAGGATGAAACCTCAATAAAAACTTAACATTTGCTTAACTGCAAAATGCTATGTTTTTCCAAACTAACGTATCATCTAGAGAAAATTCAACGGCAAATGAGATAAATACAGTTAAGAGTTTAAAATTATAATGACTTTGATTTCAATTTTCTTAAAAATGTGTTTCTGGAAATTTGGAAAAGAATATACTGTTTTATCCTTTTGAGTAGCATGCTAATTTTTAGCTCAGACTTTTACATAAAAGTCATGTAAATTAAAACAGGACTTTGCAGAATCATAAGATGAAATTTTAACTATATTAATACAACAATCCAAGCAATTAATTACAAGCCACTCTTTTCTATGTCCTTCAGTTTCTTGCCTGTGAATTTTGTCTGAGAGTCACTTTTTATTATGAAATACTACCAATAACTTCAGATCAATCAGGATTTCAAGACAATCAAAATAAATATGTGCTAACTTCAGTGATATTCATTGCAATGTTATTCATCAGCTTAGCTCATTGATCATCACAGGCACTGAAAATATATGCAAATACATATATCTTCATAACTGACTAATATGCTTCTGGCCAGGATGCGTTGCGGCAGTTCCATCTCCTTTTCACTTACTCACTAGACCCATACTTACTATGATTAATATGATCTTGAATACCAAAATATGCTCATACCATAAATACAGCATTGATACAAAGGAAGTTACTTACTTCCATAAGGTTATATCCACATTTGAAACACTCTCTTTAGAAATCTTTTGGTTTTACCAGTTACTTTCTTCCACAGTCTTTCATTATATATATATATATATATATATATACACACACATATTTATATATAAAAATATATATAAAATAGAGCTATTGACTTGATTCCCTAGCAGTAAATGTAAAGGTTTAGGCCCACTGGATGCTATACTTCAGTTTTACCTTCTTAAGATCTTTTTTTTTTTCTTTTCCTTGTTGGACTTTTTAAATTTTGTTTTTAAATCCCCAACTTTCCACTTCAATATTGAGTACCTATTTTAACATTTAATTTTCTTTTAAGAAGCACATAATTGATCCTGAATGGCAGCTATCCTCTTAACACTTTGATATAAGGTACTCATTATGATGTGGAAATATACAAATAGAGGTTATATAGAATTTAAATCCCTTTCTGTTCCAATGAACAGTTTGAGTTGCAAAAAATATATAGAGCAATATTCTCCTATACTTAAGTGCATTACCAAGAGAAAAGGCAAAGAACATTAATTGTTGAGGTTGAAGTTAACAATCCTGTTAAAACAACAGTATCTTTAATGACAACAGAACTTGTCAAACATTGTCCCATCAAACCCTGGATTTGCTTCACATTTATCCTGTTCTTTTATATTAATCTTCAGAGCAATAACTGAAAATTCTTGCAGAAACCATGCAGAAAATAAGTAAAATGTGCCTACCTTTGCACAAAAAAGTACTATATAAAGTCAGTCCTTCTCACACTCCAAGGAGGTTTAGCCTGCAATCACTAGTAACTGCAATTATCTGAATATACACATACAAATCCATTATAAGCACAGGTTAATGACTCCTGTGTATATTAGCTTCAGTATCACATTGCTGATTTGGATTAATCCTTGAAATAACTATGATCTTGTTTTCAAGGCCAACTTGTGTATGTAAAGAGGTTTTGTGTGTGCTTTGACATAGAGGTACCTGTAGTTAAATAGTTGTGTTGTACATAAACTAATTAGTTTGATAAACTCAAGGGCCACAGAAGTAACATCTGATGTATTCTACTAATACCCACACTATTATATACAGTTTTGTAAAACATTTTCACATCAGATACATTAATCTGTAACTGTATACTAAAGGTCATGTTATGGTGTTGTTGTAGATGGAGTGAGAGTGCACTTCACTCTTAAGAGAGAATCTACAATGTACTTTATTGATATAAAACGGTGAGTTAACAAAACTCAATGGTAAATGAGACAGTGGTTTCATAAGATTCGACGGCAAGGTACACTTGATTATTTACTGCATAGAGGACAGGGTCAGACAAAACTGTCAGTTTTGTTGAGTCATTGAGTCATGAGGTTCAGAAAGGACTGCCTTGCCTTCCAAACTCCTTCTGCAAGAGGAGTCTAGGTGTGGCTGGATCCAATCCTAGTCCCAGACTCGGTCAACGGTTTATGTCTAAATGAGTATATATGCACAGGCAATCCTTTATATCACTTAGCTAAGGTTTCAAAGTTTAGCATGGTGTTAGCCACTTCCTGAGGATCTGTTGCAGCAAGGAATCTCTTGACCTGGAGGAGTTACCTTAACAGGCATCCCTACTCCAGGGGAGATCCTGCCATGCAGCCTGCTGCCATGCAGGAAAGCTCAATGGGCCCTGGGCTGTCCACTATTTATGGGTAAAATGATTGACTTATAGTCATAACTGCATACCAGCAAGTCGTCTGGGTCACTACTCCAGACAGCCCTTGGCTACTGTGTTGCCATCCATCTCCAAAGTCCAGCATAAACTGGATGCAGCCATCACAACCCCTCTGGTGGTTACTGCTTACACAGGGCCAGGGGGGGCGAGCACACTCCCACAGGTGTGCATATCATGCTAAGCCAGAACATATCATCTGATAGTAACTCAAAATTTATGGAAACGGGTGAAACTTCTCAATCTTATTTATTTGTATGAAGTCAAAATTAATTTGCAATACAGTAAGTGGTTAAATAGCATTGATTTTGAAATATGTCTGTGCAACTTCAAAAATTATTATACTATAGTCTCTTCCTCTATGATAGCTGCCAACAGGAAGATGTAATTTGAGACTAGTAACTCTTGCCTAAGTTCACTTTCTGTTTCATTTTTCTTGGGAAATAGTATAACAGGTCATACTTCAAAGCCAGTACTCCCTGTCCAGCCCTCCATTGCTCTCATTTGGGAGATTTTTCACAAAATTAGTTTATTGACACAGACTTTTTGCACAAACTACTTAGAAGTTTTCATGGAAAACTATTTATCATGCTTTTTCCAAAAAATATCAGAAATAGGGCCGTTTATCTTTGCAGTGACATACATATACCATATGCTAGTATGAAATTAAAAGGAGTTCTAAGGAGTGTCTGCTCCAGTATGGCCCTGTGAGAAGGAATAGTAGCAATGGAAAGAGGGGTATGTGACCTTTTCTGACCTCTAGAACAAAAGCACAGAAGAGTGGCGACTGCATTGAGAAAACTCTGTAAGGACAATTACTGTCTGTTCTTGATGTAGCAGTGATAGAAGTGATATAACAGACAATGAAAGCCTTGCACAACGTATTAAACTTGCAGTGGAAAATGACTGCTTATATTCACACTGGCGAATGACTAGTTCTTGCCACATTGTTTTTACCTACAAATGTTCATGTCAACATACTTCAGGGCTAAAATAATTTTGGCAAGAGTTTAATTCAAACACTCTTAAAGGTCTGGCATGGTTTTTTTTCTATTAATAACACAGTAAGTGAAAGTGCATGTATTACAGAGCAAAATGTGGTTATTTCAAGTCTTATGTACAAGATCAATGGATCTGTGGCTATGCATATTTAAGCAACATGGTCAACAATAATGGACAGTAATGGGCCCCAAAACAATATACTCCAGGATGTTCTAATGGGCAGGAGGGGAGGGATGAAGGATTTACAAACTTCTCTCACTGGCTAAAAGGAAGACTATTTAGTCCATTAATTTTACTGACTTTTGAAAGAAACAGGTTGAGCTAAAAGACCAACTACACTCTCCTCGGTTAGATAAGAAAAACTTGTTTTTCTGGCATGTCTCTGAACTGCTCAGGCTTCACTGCATTTCATGTTTACAAACTCATTTCTAATATGTTGATAGATAATCTACTCTGTGCACACTCTTAGTTAAGCACAGGCTTCTCTGCACAGCTGTCTCGTCTCCAGGAAAGCAATAGTTCATTAATCTAACTTCTTCTAGCTGAGGCTGGGCAGGACACTTTGCCTCTTCTCACATCATGGTTTGTAGGGTTCCTACTTCAGGATGGATAAGGACCTTTTACTGTTAACTGTGTTGCAAATACAGTCATGTTCAAAGCAAATTAGTTGCTGCAATTTATTGAAGGAGATGCAGTAGAATCAAAAGCAGCATTTTCTAAGTTTGAACCCTTACACGTTCAACTCACTCAAGCTACCTGATGATCACAACCATCTTTACAGTTAACAGAATCCCTTTCCACAATTAATTTACTCACTAATACAGGAGGGGATGGGGAGAAGTGATTTCAGGGGATCAGGCCCAGTCAGCATGGGTTCATGAAAGGCAGGTCTTGCCTAACCAACCTGATTTCCTTCTACGACCAGGTGACCCACCTGGTAGATGAGGGAAAGGCTCTGGATGTTGTCTACCTGGGTTTCAGCAAAGCCTTTGACACAGTCTCCCATAGCATTCTCCTGGAGAAGCTGGCAGTTCATGGCCTAGATGGGTGTACTCTTCGCTGGGTTAAAAACTGGCTGGGTGGCTGAGCCCAGAGAATCGTGGTGAATGGAGCTAAATCCAGTTGGTGGCCGGTCACAAGCGGTGTCCCACAGGGCTCAGTTCTAAGGCCGGTCTTGTTTAATATCTTGATCAATGACCTGGATGAGGGGATTGAGCGTGCCCTCAGTAAATTTGCAGATGACACCAAACTGGGTGGGAGTGCTGATTTGCTGGAGGGGAGGAGGGCTCTGCAGAGGGACCTGGACAGGCTGAATCGATGGGCTGAGACCAACTGTATGAGGTTCAATAAGGCCAAGTGCTGGGTCCTGCCCTTTGGTCACAACAACCCCATGCAGCGCTACAGGCTTGGGGAAGAGTGGCTGGAAAGCTGCCTGGTGGAAAAAGACCTGGGGGTACTGGTTGACAGCCGGCTGAATATGAGCCAGCAGTGTGCCCAGGTGGCCAAGAAGGCCAATGGCATCCTGGCCTGTATCAGAAATAGTGTGACCAGCAGGAGCAGGGAAGTGATCGTGCCCCTGTACTCGGTGCTGGTGAGGCCGCACCTCGAATACTGTGTTCAGTTTTGGGCCCCTCACTACAAGAAAGATGTTGCCTTGCTGGAACAGGTCCAGAGGAGAGCAACCAAGCTGGTGAGGGGTCTGGAACACAAGTCATACGAGGAGCGGCTGAGGGAACTGGGGTTGTTTAGTCTGGAGAAGAGGAGGCTGAGGGGAGACCTGATTGCCCTCTACAACTACCTGAAAGGAGGCTGTAGTGAGGTGGGGGTCAGTCTCTTCTCCCTGGTAACAGATGATAGGACGAGGGGGAATGGTTTGAAGCTGAGCCAGGGCAGGTTTAGGCTAGACATTAGGAAAAAACTTCTTCACCGAGAGGGTTGTCAGGCTCTGGAATGGGCTGCCCAGGGAGGTGGTGGAGTCCTCATCCCTGGAGGTATTTAAAAGACGGATAGATGAGGTGCTTAGGGACATGGTTTAGTGGTGGGATGGCAGTGCTAGGCTAACGGTTGGACTCGATGATCTTAAAGGTCTTTTCCAACTGAGGTGATTCTATGATTCTGTGATTTGTTGTTTATATAAAACTCTAATATATGAAGTCATATTTGTCAGCTGAAGATTTCCAATAATGTACATGTTTTCTTTAAGCATTTGCTTACACTACTGTTTCTTTTTGTAGTATTGGCTTCAAGGCCCATACCTAGGAAACAACTATTAAAAAGAACAAAAATAATAAAAATAAAATATTATGGTAATAAAAATTGTTGGCACAGAAATAACTCACCGTAACTCTAAAATTAGATGCAGTTGAAAACTGGATCTTGCTGAATCTAGGACTGAAATCAGCCAAAACCAAAATCTTTGAAACATAACTCCTTGTGACCTCAGGCTAAAAGTCCTGCTGAACAGCAGGTGGGAAAGCTTTGCTGAACTGGAGATGGCTAAATTACTCAGACATCTACTGTGAGAGAGAAAAAGCACATTCCTACACTTGAAGAGGGAAACCTTCACGATTTCAAACAAGTGTTGTTTCCTAGCTCAACATGGACAGAGTTTAAGGAACAAACAGGATCGTTAAATGAACTGTATCCAAGAATTAATCGCTGACTTGTTTTTCCATTTCTATTCTGACTTGTGTGCTTAATTCAGTATGGGATAATTGCATGAACTCTTCATGTAGCAAGTGGGCACCTGAAGACGACCAAGATTGAAGCAGCCTTTTCATTACCTTCTTTTCATTATCTTTATGGGTGTAATCTAAAGGCATTTGGGACAGGAAGGGAAAAATAAATCTCTTCTTATCCTGCCAGCATTTCCAAGGGTTACAGGCTGATTTATTTTTTACAAGCTTCTCCCCAGAGAAAATATTAAAAGCTTATCCTTCTCAAGTGCACAATACCATGAAACTCTCAGGAAGATCTCCCCCTCTTTTGCACTTTTTTTCAGAGTGAGAAAAAAATTTGATCCTTATTTTAGTAGTATTTCATAGCACTGTAAAGCTCTGTCAGTCAGCTATAATGGAAACTATTAGGATGCCAAATGGAGGATTATCTTGTCTTGATTATGATCTCTGAAAGCAGAACAGGTAAAGGAAACTTTAAAAAACAAATACCCTGCTTTCTTTCAAAGACCGCAAAATCATTTTAAAAGGAAAATAAAGCAAAAAGCTTTTGAAAGACAGTTTTACATCTAGGTCATAACTGTTCTAAGTTCTCTGTAAAAAAATTAAAATTTTATGTTATATAACACAACATTCTACAAGCTTTATATGAACAACCCAATTATTTACAAAAGCAAAAGAGGAAATGAAGCCTGTATTTTTTAAGCTAATGCATTTCTTATTGCAATCTGAAAGCATCTGGAGGGAGCACTTTTGCATTATAGGAAATATATTCTAGATTTGCTGGGATTTCAAAAAGCTTTATGATGTTTATAAATATTTAGCGCTTGACAATGATCACTGGCCTTTATCTAATGTGCTTTGAGGACACAAGACTCCAAAGTGCATGTTAAAGTGCTGGAATACAGGTGGTTGGAAAATTAAAAGCAATGCACTGCCTTGTATTTTGTTCCAGTCATCCCGAAAATGTAAACACACAGCTGTGGTGCAGTATTGCAGTCTTACTCTCACTTGCTTCAAAATGAAAAAAAAGAACTAAAACATTCTGATAAACAAAACAAACAAAAGATCATGATGAGTACTTTCTGCAAACCAAATCCTTGTTATTCTGTGCTGCATTTTTTTTTTTTGGTTAACCTTTCAAAGCAAGAACAACCTCGTATACTTGAATATAAAACTTAGCAGTAAGATGTGGTCTGAAATGAAGTTTTACTGTAAGATTCTAGTATAAATAACCAGTGTTATGTTTCAAAATTATTCTGAAATTGTAACTAGCTGGTAACTATAAAACCAAGAAAGAGCTATGTAGACTTGGTGAGATTCCTGCAAGATGAAAATATCCCTGCAAAAGTATTTAAGGCAATTACATTTGAATCAAAAAGGAGAGCCTGCACATGCTGTTTTTAACTGATTTTATATAAAACCCTATGTTAAGATACAGAAATCTTTTTAATTATAAATTCCTGTAGATCAGAGTTTGCAAACCCACCAGTAACATTTAAGCTAATATATCTTCTATATAAGTATAGAAGTATAACAATTCTTTATAAGAATACTAAAGTATGTAATATAAGCATACAAAGAAATTGAAGAAAAGATAGAGCTTAAGTTAACTGAACTGTCCATTACTTTGGCAAGCTAGAGCATCCTGACATAAAACAATTTTAAAATTGCACAGTTAAGAACAGTGAAGAACAATCTCTAAAAACATCATGTTAGTGGAAAAGGTTCTTGAACATTACATTGAAGGAGGTAAAAAAATGTCAAAGTCTCTGCGATTAAGGAAAGTGTCTTTTTGTCAGATCAATATTTGCAGACCAGAACAGATTTTAAGCATTTCCTTCATCTACTGCCTACAGTCATAACCCAAGTAGAGGTATACACTTTAAAAAAATCCCATATATTGTAACTAAGCATCAAATGGTATACTCTGGGAAAAAGACCAAAAAAAGTTTTACTTCCCACACGAACAATTCTGGCATGCAAATTCTGAGGAAAATACAGCAAGATTATGCAATTCCTATATAATTAATGAGATCTTTCTCCCAGTGTCTATGCACAGAAAGTTGGAATCACTGAAGAACAACTCAAGAAGCAAAAGATGAGAATCAACAGGCAGTTTAGAAATCCATATTAGTCTAGGAATGAATAGCTCTCCTAATACCCTGTGATATTGAACGTATGAAAACCAATGCATTATGTCAGGAAAAGTCATCTCGGAGTAAGCATGCCAGATGTTTTCAAAAGATAGAAAAGGATATTTCAAATGTTTTTGAGTGTAGTCTGTGAACCGCATGAAAAATTGTAGTGTACTTTCATTATACAGAAAGTGCAAAAAAGAAAAAAGCTATTACTAAAGCCTACATTTACAGAAAATCCCAATTAGGGTTATGATTAATCTAAAATTAATCAGAAAAACAGTTTCCCACCAAGCAATAAGTATCACAGTTTTGCAAAGGTGTCCTCTATGTCTCATACCTAATGAAGAACTTCAACCTTGGCATGAAGTTTAACACTATAACTCCCTAAGCAAGAAGCTGCATCACTGTACACAAAATCATCATGCGTTCATGACAGTGACAGCAGACTTTCTTGTACCATGAAATTTGTATAACTGTAGTCAGATGCACATGCACACACACTTACACACATATATGATTGGTAGTGACATGAAATATACATAAATATACATCTATATACATTTCCATATACATGGCTTCCATCAGGCCACTTACATGGTAGCAGTTGGGAGAGAATCCAGCAGGGCCTCCAGCCCCGGCAGCTGCTCCTGGCCAAGGCTCTGCCACAGGGCCCAGCTTGAGCAGTGGCCACCACCATGTTGCAGCCTGCCTGGGCCTGAACCTCTTACCCATGGATCTGCACCCAGCTCTAGCCCCCTCCTCAGGGAGGTGACCGATGCCCAGGGGCTGGGGCTGTCCCAGTCCCCCCAGGCTGCCCTGTTCCTGGCTGGGGCGGGTGGGACAGTCCTTGGCTGCCAGGCCCTGCCCTGACTCATCGGGGAGCCCCCAAGAAATTCCTGGATAAGTTAAAAATTCAACATATCCATTTAATAGATAAAATCAGAAATAATCATCTTCCTGAATGTAATTTTCTGCCATTCACAGTATCAGTTTTATAGGTGGCTGCAGCTCCTCAAACAACAGCTCAAAATAAACATAATTGTGGATGGCACCAGGGCAATGGCAAAATCAGTGCTTGGAATCTGAGCCCCTGGAACACAAGCCTTTCTGTACTCTACAACTGTCAAAGGACCACAATGATGCTCTTTTTTTGCCATGGCATGCACCAAGTCTCAAATCAAGCTGAAATACTCTCATTTAAACAAGGACAAGGTATATCTAAACAAGTTTTATTACTGTCAGCTGCAATGTGTGAGACTGGAGGTTTAACAAATATCATGCCTATCCTTTCCAAAGAAAGAGGAAAATACTAACATTCAATGGATATTAAATTCAGGCAGGAGAGTAGAAAAGGAGGTGGTAAGGGGAAAAAAACACCTTGAGTTTGAGTGGTATTAATTACATAGTTTGGGGATAGGTCCCATGCTCGTAATTCCAGGTTTCAAAGAATAACTGTCATGAGGAAAACTGTTGTCAACATATAAAGTTCCAGTTCACTAGCGTTGTGTAAAAGAGAATGTACCAAATAAGGCTTCCTCTTTTTACTCTTCTCCATATGTACAGTTTACTTTTTGTGTAGCTGTTCTTATGTTTAGTAACTGAACATGTCTTCTTTGGGCAAGCTGTAACAAACAATGGAAAAAGCCTTTCTATTATCTATGATCAATTTAGTTACTCACACAATGAGGATTTTTTTTCCTTCACTCACACTGAAGTAAATGATTTATACCAGTAGAGTAAGCAGGAAGACATGGCATTATTCATCTAACTCTACTTTTATAGTCCTTCAAGATAATTTTCATCTACTACCTGGTTTACATCATCAAAAAGTACCTCCAGAACCAATCAAACTCTCTCCATCAAATTATGTGTACAGTAAGTCAGCAGAATTTTTTACTATTTCTTTAAATTGCTGTAGAAATAAAATAGTGCACTCAGAAGGCCACAACGAGAATTAGGGACCACAGCTTAGGTTTTTCAGTTGCAAAACTCCAAGATCAGATCCTAAAGAAACATGTAATAGAGAAGTAAGATTTCATAAAACTTCTTGAAGGTGACTCAGCCTTCAGTGACACCTTCATGGTACTTCATGCCGTAGTAAAGACAGCCTTATGCTTCAGAGACACACTGCAACTCATACCAGCTATAACGTTGATGGAGTAATAGGATTCTTAGAAAAATCAGACTTTTAGAAAATCTTGCTATAGATTAGAATATATTCACACATATTAAAAAAAAAAAAAAAAGACTAGCTCAATCTGTATTACATTCCCCTCTCTATCCTAATTCATTAATGATAGTAAATGGAAGAATTTGGGCTTATTTAAATTTCCGTTTTTCTCTTTCAGTTCACCTTCAAGAAACCTATTGAACGCTTCTGGTAATGATTCAAGAAGATGTACAAGAAGAAAAAAACCCACATTTTATGCATGATCTTATGCATAGCCTAAAGTTTGAGAAGGATGGCAGTCATATTATGAACAATACTTTGCTTTGGTTAAAAAGTCCATACATTAAATGCCACATCTTAAAATATATGTCAACAGACAGTGCACTAATATGTTATTATACTATAATTAAACCAGTGCATATTGAGATTTTTATTTTCACTCCAGTCATTTATTAGCATGTTTTGTTATCCAGTAAAATCTCCATTAAGTTTAAAACTGAACAGTCATTTCCTAGTTTCAGAGTCATAACAATGTGTTAGCAATGACTTTTTCAGTCTCTGCTAACTTCTTCAGGTTTTCTGGATTTAACAGTTTCTCAAAGACTCATATGGCAGTCCTGTCCAGGAAATTTTAATTAACAAAATGCTGGAAGACTGGCCTTATATGGCTGTGAGTATTGTACTTATGGAATGGTGAGTGCTGTGATTTATCCATTTGTCTGAGCAAAATTAAACCCCTTGTAATAAAATCTACTTTTTTAAAGTAATCTTGCTGAGGTCAATTGATATTATACCAACAAAAAAAAAGAAAAGATAAAATTTTAGAAACCCTAGTCTGGAGTAAGCACCTATAACCCATATGTTACAAAATTATCAAAACCCCAACAAGATTTTATTTCCATTCCAGGGAACTACCGCAGACACAATACCAAGAGAGAACTGTGAAGAAGAGAAAGCCTCAAAGCCTTTCAGATTAAAGTTTACAGTAAAATTCTCATCTCCATCTTCCATTTCTCCACACCAAAAGAACATCAACCACCTTTAAAAAGGTACTCTGGGGCAGAGTCCCAATTTGTTCTTTTTAGAAAAAAATGCAAGATATTTTCTGGAAGACTTATCTGATTTGTGGGCATATGAGTACGTCTAAGACTGACTGGGCAGTCAGGTATTTCCTTGTCTCAAACAACTTGCCCAGGCAGAGGGGGAACAGAGAGGGGCATGATGAGCCCTGCAGAGGCAGGGTGGCAGGCTGCCACCTTGGTTTCTTCCAGCGGGCAACACCCGAGCATGCACTGGTCAGCAAGTATTCACAAAAGGAGCATGTGATCACCAAAGACCCTTGCCGTCCCACTGACTAACAACCCTTGACCCAATTCAAGAACTCTCTATAGCACTCGACTGCATGGAAGCGAGACAGTTGCTACTCCAGGGGTGGTCTTGGACTAATGAGATTATATAAGGATGAGCACACACATTTTGCTTTGTTGAGCCACCACCTATGGATACAGACTCCAATTCAAGATGACCACACGGGATCCAAGGGTGGTGATACCTGTCTTTTTTCTATCCACCTTTCCTTTATTTTTATTTTCTCACTTCTCTCTCTCTCCTCTTTTCTACCATATATTCACACATATAAGTTCTTGACATCTTGTGATGGGTTGCGCTGAAAATAGTTCCTTTGTCAAATTACCTTTGTTCATTCATTAAGTTTGCCAGTTAATAAAGTTACCTCAGATTGTTCCTCTGAGTCATTGTCATGACTATACCGGCCACACGGCTCTGCCGAGCAGAGACCAGCTTTCTGTCAGTACACAAACCCTTGGGGGATCAAAAAGATTCATCCATCTTGCAAACCACCATGTGGGATGGGACAGAGTACTTTCAGAGAGCTTGATGGTTGTCCAACAACGTATTTTCAAAAATTCTGGGCTGATTTCCCAATCAAGTAAAATTTTTTTCTGGAACTACTAGTTTTCCATCCTAGTCTAGAATTTCTGGTGAAGCAAAGGACAGGGTTGATGGCTTTCTCACCTGATCACTGCCAGCTTTTAAGTGTGGCTATTTTCCTTTCTGAAAACAGGAATTTTTCATATCTAGAACATACAGTCATCTACCAATATTTTAAATCAACAATAGCACATAGCATAACATTTCAGTTGTTTAAGGAATTTGTGGATGGGACCCACTGGGAAACTGCCCTCAGGGACAAAAGGGCTGCACAGACCTAGCAGCTGTTTAAGGACATTTTTCTCAGAGCACAAGAGCTCTCAATGCCAATATATAAGAAAACTCTTAAGGAAGGCAGGAGACCAGCATGGCTCAGTAAGGACCTTCTGATCAAACTAAAGTGCAAGATGGAAATGCACAGGCAGTGGAATCAGGGACGTGTATCCTGGGAAGAATATAGGGACATTTCCTGAATATTAGGGATGGGATTAGGAAACCCAAGACACAGTTGGAGCTGAATTTGGCAAGGGATGTGAAGAATAATAAGAAAGGTTTTTACAGATATGTTGGCCAGAAAAGGAAGATGAAAGAAAATGTACCCCTTAGTAAATAAGACAGGAGAGCTGGTGACAACCACCATGGAGAAGGCAGAGGTACTCACCAATTTTCTTTTCCTCAGTTTTCAATGGTGATCTCTCTTCCCACATCTCTCAAGGCCCTGAAATTCAAGACGAGGACTAGGGGAATGAAGTCCCTCTCATTGTAAGAGAAGATCATATTTGAGACCACCTGAGAAACCTGAACATATTCAAGTCCATGAGACCCGACAAGATGCATTCCAGGGTCCTGAGGGAATTGGCTGATGTACTTTCCAAGCCACTCTCCGTCATATTTGAAAAGCTGTGGCAATCAGACAGTCCCCAGTGACTGGAAAAGGGAAATATTGCACCCATTTTTAAAAAGCATAGAAAGGAGGACCCTGGGAACTACCTCACCTCTGTGCCCAGTAACACCATTGAGCAGAACCTCCTGGAAGACATGTCGAAACATATGGAAGGCAAGGAGATGATTAGACAGCCAGCATGGGCAAATCATGCCTGACTAATCTAATGGCCTTCTGCAATGGAGTGACTGCACCAGTGGACAAGGGAAAAGTCACAGATGTCATCTACCTAGACTTCTGTAAGGCCTTTGATATGGTCCTCCACAACATTCTCACTGCTATATTGGAGAGATATGGGTTTGATTGTTGGACTGTTAGCAATTGGCTGGATGGCTGCACACAAAGAGTTAGTCAATGGCTCAATGTCCAAGTGGAAAGCAGTAATGACTGATGTCCCTCAAGGGGCTGTACTGGGACCAGTACTATTTAATATCTTTATTAATGACATGGGCAGCGTGATTTGGTGTACCCTTAACAAATTTGCAGACAACACCAAACCGAGTGGTGCAGTTGATTTGCTAGACGGAAGGGATGCCATTCAGAGAGACGTGGACTGGCTTGAGGAGTGGGGCCATGCAAATCTCATGAAGTTCAACAAAGTCCTGCACTCAGGGAAATCCCCAGTATCACTGAAAACTAAGGGATGAAGGGATTGAGAGCAGCCCTGCAGAGAAGGACTTGGGAGTACCAGTGGATGAAAAGCTGGACGTGAGCTGGCAATGGTGCTTGCAGCCCAGAAAGCCAACTATATCCTGGGCTGTGTAAAAAGAAGCATGGCCAGAAGGTTGAGGGAGGTGATTCTCCCCCTCTATTCTGTTCTTGTGACACCCCACCTGGAGTACTGTAGCATGCAGCTCTGGGATCCCCAGTACAAAAAAGGCATGGACCTGTTAAAGTGGGTCCAGTGAAATGCCACAAAAATTGTCAGATGGCTGGAACACCTCTCCTATGAAGGAAAGCTTAGAGAGATGGGGTTGTTCTGGGGAAGAGAAGGCTCTGGCGAGACATTACTGCGGCCTTTCAGTACTTAAAGGAGAATTAAAAGAAAGATGGAAGGAGACAGGACAAGGGGCAGTGATTTTAAACTTAAAAGAGGGTAGATTTAGATTAGACATAAGGAAGAAATTTTTCATTATGAGGGTGGTGAGACACTGGAACAGGTTGCCCAGAGAAGTTGTGAATTCCCCGTCATTAGAAGTGTTCAAGGTCAGGTTGGACAGGCCTTTGAGCAACCTGATCTAATCAAAGGTGTTCCTGCCCATGGAAGGGGGGTCGGACTAGATGGTCTTTAGAGATTCCTTCCAACCTAAACCATTCTATGATTAATATTATTTAATTAGGACTGTAATTAATAATTATAATTTGCTATCCTAAAACATGTTAAAATGAAGAGAATATAGATTATTAAGTGAATCAGGTAAAAGAACAGATTTTAATGCATCAGTCTTTAAAGGTTAGTTTTAAAAATTAAATAATCTAAATAAGTTTACTGACTAAAGTATTTTGAGAGTATTGCCTGAAAAAAAACCTGTCATTTTAACATGTTATTTCCCCTCCAAACAAACCCCAAAAGAAACATTTTTATGAAAGTGCATATTTGTAAAGAAGTCAAAAGCAAAAATACCTTTACAGATGTCCATGCTTTTGTATACCACAGCTTTTACTTGTCCACCTTAGAAGAATACAAGTTGCAGGTCAAATCACAGTGTATGGTTTCTATGAAGTAGTTCTCTAAATGTCAAGTTATGTACACACATATTTAACATCCAAATTTGAATCAGGGAAAAAGCTGCACTTCCAAGCAGAAGATGCATTCACATTGTTTGGTCAATCAAATTGTTTGTGATCTAAAAGAATACTTGTGCACACAGGTAGCAATGATTTTGCCACTTGTAATGCTCTTGAAACATTCCCCTACCTTCACTAAATGATAAACTTGTTGTGATTATGATTACTTGGCAGAATTAAATTGAAATGTCTGTTTTCAAGATACCTTACACAACTACACATACATGTACATACACATGTGCACATGCACAGGTCTGACCATTTGCAGCTGTAAGGTACCCAAACTGGGCCAGATTTTCCTTGCCTTTGTCACTGAAGTTTACTATCTGACAGCTATTGACTAATTCCTTACCTCTGGAGATATTCAGTCAGTGCTGAATGACACAAATGGCTAGATCTGTAAAAAAAAGTATCAGATAGCCATGCTAGTCAAAAGCAGAAGACCACTGTTTCTATGTAAATGTGACTTGTTCTTAATCACTATTGTACTAAAGTTACTTCAGCAATGAAAGAAGCAAATGTCAGGCACATGGGCAGGAATTACGTACATGAAAAGAGAAATGTAGTGGAGACACGGAACTGCTTTTAAAGTTTAAAGTTTTAAAGGAGCAGCTCGTAAGCGCTATGCATTTAAATTTCTTAGGGTCCTCCCCAGGCCCCACTGACAAGGCAACTGCTTGGGTGTTAACTGAGACAGAGCTATCACCATTCCCTTTTCTCCCAGTGCAACCCATTTAGCCAATCAGCTGCACCTGTGTTTCTCCAAGCTTAGCCTGTGGCTCAGTTTATGCCAATCAGTTGCAAAGTCCAGCCCCACTGATATCAAGAGTTCGGGCGCTTTGTAATCTCATTAATAGGTTGACGGAGGGAGCCACTGTGGCACCCCTCCCTGCTGTGGGATTTTCCTCATCTCTGTTATCACCTTCTCCTCCTCCAGTCTCCTCTCCAGTGCGGTTTGAACACGGGGTGGGCCCAACCATTGGTCCTTGCACAGTCCGATCGGCCGGGCTCCCTGACCGTGCTGCCTGTTTCTCGGCATAGTACAGCCCTGCGCTAAGTGCCCTATCTTCCCACATCTCCAGCACTGCACCCCATCACGACGTCTCGAGGGCATTCCAGCAGAAACTTGAGGGCAACCCCTCTTCAAATGCCTTATCTGACCGCAGCCATGACAACGAGGCTGTATTGCCTGTTGCAGTGCTGATACAAGAGCTTGCTGAGCATAGGCGGTCTCTCGCTCTAAGACATGCCTTATCATAGCTGGGAGGGAGGCATCTTATGGGAGTGTGGCCAGAATCTGCTTGCACTGCGGGTTGGCTTGTGCACGCACACACTCACACACCAGTGCCTGCTTAGCCACATCTGGCATACTTGTTGACTCAATGGCCTTTTGTAACTGAGTCAAAAAGGCGGTGAAATATTCATCAATGCCCTGAGTAATCTTAACCCAGGGCTGCGGAGGCCGGTCATACTTAGAAATGCTCAAAAAGGCCCTCGCTGCACATTGGCGAGCAGCACCAATTATTCGTCTCAGTAAGGTCGCCTGCTGCTGGGGCGTCACCCACTGCCCTTTCCCCAGCAACTGATCTATCTGCACACCTGCAAGAGCATGATTCGGGTTTCCTGTGCTCTCGATTACCATAGCCTCCGTCTCCCGCCTCATCACTTCATACCACAAAGCTAGCAGAGGAGGAGGGAGGCACGCTCGAGCTAACTGCTTTGAATCGTAAGGGAGTAAAGGAGTTGCAAAAATACAGTCAAGCAGCATCTGCGACCGGGGACCCTGCAATCCCTCCTGAGAAACCACCTTCTGCAAATTCTTAACTAAGCGGTGATCTAAGGGCTCCCATTCCACTCCCCCGCCTGGGGCTGCCCGAATCGGCATAGCAATCAGAATTTGTTGCCAGTTTACCCCATCCATCAACATTTCTGAGCCACCAACCACCAATTCATCCCCGGCGGGGCAGTTCCCTCTTCCATCGGACTCTCTCGCGCCCGTTGCACAGCCCCTAGCACAGTCTCAATGGCCCCCTCTGCCCCCATCACCTAGTTCCTTAGTTTGTCCAACAACTGTTGTATTTCCTCTGCACACGCACTCGCTTCCCCTCCCCCCGACTGGCTCACCGCTCTCCTCGGGCAGCAAAGGAGGCGGAGAAGGAGGCAGAGTTGGCATAGAAGCACAGGGTCCTACAGCCGCCTGCTCTGAGGCACTCGAATACAGTGGCGGAGCAGATGGTATCAGGGCAACAGGCTCTACCTTCGGCGCCACAGGCCCTTCAGGTCCTACGCGATGGATCAGCTTCCCTGAAATCCAATCAAGATTCACTTTCGCCGCATTCAGAGCATCCCACAGCCATCATGGAAAGTGGACTGGGACCCTTGTTCTCTTCATACCCCTTACTGTCCCACTCGCTCTGCGTCACTTGCTCAGTGGTTTTTGGCACCGGAGCCTCATCTTTAGTCTCTCTCCGAAGCACTCGCTGAGCGGCCAGCCAGTTCTGCCCCTTCTCGGCTTCCTGAAGTTCTCTCAATTGACCCCCACGTCCCAATATAGGCAGAGCCAGTTTTCCCGGTTTCCAAAAGTTCTTTTTGGAAGCATTTATTAAATGCCACAACAACCATTGGATGCACGCAGTCATGGGTTTAGAAAGTAGTTCTTCACCCACTTCTTTCACCACCGCCTTAAATACCTTGGTCACAGTGTTCTTTACTATCCATGCCATTTCCCTGGCAAGCTGGCTGCTGCCCATCCCGCGAGCAGCCGATCACGTCAGGGTCACCACTTGTTGGTTCTTGCAGCAGCCTTAAGATTACTCAAAGGATCAGGGAGACACCCTGCATGCTCCCAGTGACGTCATTTGCCTTCAAGCCCTAAACTTTATAGGCAGAAGCTACACCCCAATTAACCTTTCACTCCTCCTCCAATTAACCTTCCAGTCACTGCCCATTTGGCTTCTGCACTTCTTACCTCCCACATGGCTGCTCTGCTAAAAACCACTTCTGTCCAAATGTCTGCTGGCTTTACAGATACTCTGAAGGCTGTTCCAAACTCTTTTGGACATGTTGAAGGAATCTCAATGAGAAAATGGCAATATCAAATTACTGAAGCTGCAGTCTTCCATAAAATAACTGAATGGTCCTATCACAGTAAACACTAATAGAGTAAATACCAGTATGTCTGAAACAAAATCTAGAAACAGCTGGTAAATATTTAACAACTGGACTTACACACTTTTATTTGCCAAACTTTTGAATAAAAATAGGAACAGAACTACTCATTTAACAATCACAAAAAAGTGAAGTTTCAGACAATTCCTACTTTTGTTTTTCTAAAGAAATAAAATTTTGTGTGACAGCACCATATTAAATGATTGATTAAAAGCAATCATTTACATTCCTTTTATATTTTCCCCTTGCTTACCAGACTTTGATCAAAAATGTTAGTTTTCATCTTGATAAGTTGGAATGCTTTTATATACTCACACACTGAAAAAGAAAATGCACATGCAAACAGACATTGAAAAATCAACAAAGCTAAAGGGGAGAAGATGTGTGTCATTTGACCTGGGAAAATTCCTGCTATTTTAATTTCTTCTCCTCTACTTTAATTTCTTTTTCCTACAAACCAGGCAATGGGTACTAAACTTTAGAAATGAAACATCCATAGAAGAATTTATCAGAAAGATGTTCCTGAACTCATGCCTTTTCTTAATATCAGATTACTACACATTACAGATCCATAGTGCATAGACTTTGGCCTTAATTTTTTAACAACATGCATAGAATTTATTCTGTGAGACTTCAGCTTAGACTATGGGTATCCCTCAAGTGGTATGGAGTGCAAATTATTTGAGTTCCTAGGAAGAACATGCTGCAACTCACCTTTCAGTTAATCTTCTGTTAAGGTCTCAAAAAAGAGAAAGCTAATACACTGCTTAGGAGGAAATTGGCATATCCTCTGCTGTGCCATCACCATAAAACTGCATGATCCATTCAAATGAGTAACACAGACATGTTTCTTAAAAGCTTTTAAGACTGACCTTTACAACTTCTGACCATTTTAACAGTCAGACATACTACATTTACAAATGTGACAGAAGTATCTGTAGCTCTGTGAAAATAAGGCTTCAATTCCTAGGAAGTTCTTCAGGATTTTTACCAATCAAAGAATATAATTTTAATTCAAAACACACTTTTAATGATATTTGCCTAGAGCATTGCTCTCCTGACAAGTCTACAAATGAAAACATCATATTATTTTCTGCAGCCAATCCTCTCCCTTTCATAAAAGGAAAACTTTTTGGGTCAATTACTTTCCTGCAGGATAATTCTCAGATATTCTAAGCCAGCTGGGTTAACAGCAAATAATTACATGCAAGTTCCCAAGAAACCCACTGCATTTTTCTCAGCAATACATTTCAGCATAATGATTAAAATGAGGGGAAGAAACTATGTCCTGTAAACTCCTACAAGTTGAAATATTACAAAAAAGCAGATGTGCTGGATTTACAGGTTTGGATGACTGTGTATAAATTCATATGGTTGTCAAATGCAAGAGGAGCATAACCGGCCAAATATGTTAAGTTAGTCCTGAAGATTCCACTTTTTAAAGTCAATTCTTCTCTATGTATCTCATGTGGCTAAGAGATAGAAGAGACATATATAAAAATTCCAAATCAAATACTACTGAGATAAAGATTTTACATGGAGATATATGAAAATACAAATAAGGTAGGGATGTAAACTTGTAAACTAGTATAGTAACTTCTAATTCCATTTTAATTTAAAATGCCCTACCAATTGAAAAATATTTTGGTTTTTAGCCCATTAATTAAGCTTAAAACACAACAAAACCTAATAATTTCTGAAAAGAAAAATTGGCAGGTTTTCTTGAGTGTCAGAGACTCCATACTAGTTCCACAGTATCTCCTAAGTAGAGAACATGCAGTATAATTGTCAGTTATTCAACAGTATTTCTGGTTAAAGATTCTTTTTGGCACATTTACATCCATTTCACAGCACATCATATTCTCTGTTGTTTTACACCTCATGCAGTCATTGCAGAACTAAGTCAGACACCATCACACCTGTACCTTACTTTTACTTTACACAGATAAAGGACTTCAGAAGATATAAGGTGATGAAGGATCAGACCAGGTAGGCCCAATTATGTATTGTGTTATAATAATTATCCATAGTTCTGGAAATATAAAGTATGTTTAAACTAGGCCAGATAGAATGGAGGAATATCCCAAATATAAAAGGGTTATCCTCAGCAGAATTACACCTACATGTTTGCCCCTGTTTTTTCAATCTTACCTCCATGACAAGCATGACCAGATAACTGTCAAATTCTGACTTTTCTTACTTATTTCACAGCAGATATATCCAGATTATAAATAAAAATTTATCTGACTTTTATCTTTTATCATTTCTGTTACAGGACATTGACCTTTAAAAAGGCAATCATTTCAAATGACTCAATTTTCTCATTCAATACAGCTGTTTGTCATTATGTTCACTGCACATAATAAGGAGTACTAATGATGAACAACACATACTGAGCATAGCAGAATATGTGAAATGGAGGAAGGCAGTTAAGTAGCCTTACTTGATAGGTTTAATGAATAAAGTTAGAACATTGTAAATATGATACAACAGTCTTATTTCAAGTACACATCCACATGCAGCAGTTCCAATAGTATATGTTTTTAAATTATAGTTAAAAATTATATTTGATTAGAATGGACAGGGGGGTAAAAACTGAATTAAATACAACAAAGCATGAATTAAGTATAAAATAAACCTCTGGGATTTTACTCAACACCAAGGAGAACAGGGAGGTGTCATAGTTTAACCCGGCTGGCAACTAAGCACCACGCAGCCACTCGCTTACTTCCCTGCCTCCCTCAGTGGGATGGGGGAGAGAAATGGGAAAAGAAAAAAAAAAAGTAAGACCCATGGGTTGAGATAGAGACAGTTTAATAAGAGAGAAGAATAACAATAGTGATAATAATAATGGTAAGAGAATATACAGAATATATAAAACAAGCGATGCACAATGCAATTGCTCACCACCCACTGATCGATGCCCAGCCCGTCCCGAGCAGCGATCACTCCCCCCTGAGCTGCAATCACTCTGCCCGAGCTGCCATCACTCTGCCCATGACCGACCACCTAACCCCCCCCCCGAGCATGACATTCTATGGTATGGAATAGCTCTTTGCTCAGTTTGGGTTAGCTGTCCTAGCTGTGCTCCCTCCCAGCTTGTTATGCACCTGGTCCAGCAGGAGAAGCTCAAAAAGTCCTTGAGTGGTCTGAGCACTACCTGGCAACAACTGAAAATATCAGTGTGTTATCAACACTCTTCTAGTACTAAATCCAAAACACAACACTATGCTAGCTACTATGAAGAAACTTAACTCTATCCCAGCCAAAACCAGGACAGAGGATGAGAAGTTAGTGTGATAAGACAGCATCATCATGAACTACATCCCATGATGATATTATATGATATGATAACAATATATAATGAGTACTATTCAAAAGGCAAACAATCTGAGGATAAGGCAAAAGTCATTCCTAATAAGATACTTTCAGATTAATTAAAATATGGAAACCAAGCCAGTGAACACAATTATGTACACAAATGTGAAGATTTTCTGTTAAACAGATGAAGACATCTCTGTCAAATTCTGTGTGAGCTAGCAATGTCATTTAGGCCAGATAGACTCACATTTCTAAGATTCTCTATCTCTCACACAGATGCCATTTAATAAAGCTTTGGATTTTGTTTACATTGCAAATCATCTTTCTTAAATAAATAATACTAGAGTGAAAATACATATGTTTTCTCTTTGTGGACTTACAAAGTTAGAATAAAAACTGTATCCTTTTTAATGTCCATACTGTACCTATGAGTATGATATGTAACCCCTAACAATTTCTCTGTTTCGGGGTTGTTTTTTTTTTTCAGTCTTACTCAAATGGCAACAGAATCTTTAATATCCAAAGAACTACATTTTCAGGCTGTGAAACTGAGCAGTCATGCAGATTCACTTTATTACAATCCATTCCTCAAAGTTCATTAAAAAACAAAATAAAACAAAACAAAACACACCAGGAACTAGCATTCTGCTCTTTCTGACTTTAGAGAACATAATATATACTTTCAGGAAAACTTCATAATATATCAACAGATAAATTAGAAACTTATAAAATCAGATTAAAGCCTCTGCTGAAATGATGAGTTCTCTGTAGCATCATCTGTAAATTCATCTATTCAATCCATGCTGTTCATCTTTATTTAGAAGAGAAATTCAGTTTATGTTCAATCTCTCTCATCTCACAGGCACCACTTACACTTTCTTTTGAACACCTCAGACTTTAATAAGTGGAAATTAATAAGTTTATTTGATTCAAAGTTGAAACTTTGTATTACCTTTTTGTCCTAACTTAAAATTTTTAGTGTTGGAGCAATTGAAGTTTAAATTTTGTGAGAAGTTAAAGAGTGAAGAGAAAAATGTTTTAGTCATATTTCCATATATGAAAGCAGTTCCATTTTTCAACCACTGAAAAATAAATTATTTTGTCCTTAGAAATAAGTATGTTAAAAAAAAGAAAAAATCCCCCTCTATGAAAGGTGCAATATATTGATTAAAATTCAAATCAGGCTTTCCTATGCTCTATCAGTTATACACAGTAATTTTTTTCTTTTCTGGAAAAGGTTTTGGTATTACAGGATAACTTTGTATCTCCCCTTTGTAATGATTACTTTTTTCCATAGCTGTAAAACTGTAGTGCTGGAAGAGGCCCAAAGATTCAATTGGTCTATCCCTTTCCTAAGGGAATGTTTTACCATTATTTCTGTCATTCCTGGCAGACTACTAGTTCATTTTTTAAAAAACCTTGCAATGGAGGACAACCCCTTTTTACAATTTGCTCCACAGTGATGTTATCACTAAGTGGGAAGCTTTCCGAATGGCAAATCTGAATCTTCCTTCCTGCAGTTTAAGCCCATTAGTTCATGTATCATTCTTTGTGGATGTGGAAAACAAGCTATTCTTCATGCCTGCTTGCAAGTCTACTAGGTATTAAATGGTTGTTTTCTTCCTACTGGGAGTTACAATTCCATTTTTCTTCATCAGTCATACTTCCTGGGCCTTGCATAATTTTCCTGTTTCCTGAACTGCTGCTAAATATCATAACTTTTAAGGTGCAACACATCAAACCAGTTCTAATACTCTTCAATTTTTATATAAACATGTGTTTAAACATTTTTATAATGCCTTTCTGCACTTGGCAAGGTGTAGGCTGATGCCCCTGTGAGAGGCGGCAGGGGCTGCCCTGTGCTGGACACAGCCGGATCCCGCCAGCTCCAACAGCCCCACCGCAGGGCAGGGCTGAGCCCCTCATCCAGGAGTTTCCCTGCAGCCCCTGGGAAGGCCCTGGTTGAGAAGGGAAAGTGCGAGGATGGAGGAAGGGGCAGCAAGGAAAGACTGCTATGGGCTGACCACAGTCCCCGTTCCCCTGCATCACTTGGGGAGGAGGAGGTAGAGGAGTCAGGGATGAGGGAGTGAATGTGAGCCTGGGAAGAAGTAGGGCGGGGAGGAAGGTGTTTATTTTTGTCTTTGTATCTCACCATCCTACTCTATTTTCAATTTGCAACAAATTAATTCCCCAAATCAAGTCTGTTTTGCCAGTGATGGTAAGTGATAAGAGAATCCTGAATCTTTATCTCCACCCACAAGTTTTTACCTCTTATTTTTATCCCTCTGTCTTGCTGAAGAGAGGTAATGAGAGAGCAGCTGGGTGAGGACCTTGCAGCCAGCCAAGGTCAACCCACCACATATTTTAATATAAAGCTTCCTATATTATTAATATAAAACTTATTTTAAAAGATCCAGATTACAGTAAATCTGGTTTATTTCTCAATTTCCTTCTACCTGCTTTATTTGTCCCCATCAGTTATTTCTTTTTTTCAAAGGTGCTTTGTAATTAAACATTGCATAACTTCAAATGCAAGTGTTAAAGTAATAGAAAATCCATATTTAATTACTATAAGCTTACTGTAAAATTATATAGCATTACTGATTCAGTTACACAGACTATGGAAGTATGAGATAACATACCAATTTTTTATTTCTGCGAAAAGAGCAATTGTTAGAACTCTGCTCTATAATTTTTTTGTTTAACTATCTGTGATAAAAGAAGATTCCAACTGAATTTCCAACTGAAAAAAAGTCAAAGGCACCACAGGAAAGACATGGGAAAAAAACCCCACAAACCGTTGGAGCCCAGTATCAGCAAAGATGATTGACCAGTATCTGTTCTATAATTAGTAACTTTTTGACAGAAAACTTGTAATTTCAAATGCTAGGTTCTAAATCTTCCTTTCTAGAGTATATCCAGTTCCTTCACCTAGTTTAGTGTTCACTTTAAAACACTGTTAATAGCATCACGTTTTGTCACTCACATAGAATAAAATACCTTGAGATGTCTACAGATCTTTATATTCCCAAGCAATAATGAATGCTACACAAGGAATTTTCATTGTCCATTATACATCTTTAATAAAGAATTTAAATGTGAGTTTGTATTTAGGGTATTAGAAATATGTTAGCTTAGTTTATATGTAATATCATTGCTCATTTTATTGTTTGGCAACCTAACAAGTTTGCAATTTTTCTTTAATATTCTGCATTAAAGCAGAAAGTACTTAAAATATGTGTAAATTATGTTAACAATACAAGTTAAAAGTAATATTCCACAAAAACACAATTTTTTTTTATATAAATGCAGGTATTTGTGTGTATCATTACATTTTTCTACATGTGTATTACATGTGATCCCAAGTATTGATTTATCATTATTAAATTGGGACTTAAAATAACTACACAGAAACCAAATGTAATATCCGGTGACGAGTGGTGTCCCTCAGGGGTCCATACTGGGACCGGTGCTGTTTAATATATTCATCAATGACTTAGACAGCGAGATCGAATGCACCCTCAGCAAGTTTGCGGACGACACCAAACTGAGTGGTGCGGTTGACACACCAGAAGGACGGGATGTCATCCAAAGAGACCTGGACAGGCTGGAGAGGTAGGCCTGTGTGAACCTCATGAGGTTCAACAAGACCAAGTGCAAGGTCCTGCACCTGGGTCGGGGTAACCCCCGGTATCAGTACAGGCTGGGGGAAGAAAGGATCGAGAGCAGCCCTGCCGAGAGGGACTTGGGCGTGCTGGTGGATGAAAAGCTGGACATGAGCCGGCAATGTGCGCTGGCGGCCCAGAAGGCCAACCGTACTCTGGGCTGCATCAGGAGAAGTGTGGCCAGCAGGTCAAGGAAGGTGATTCTGCCCCTCTGCTCTGCTCTGGTGAGACCTCACCTGGAGTACTGCGTCCAGCTCTGGAGCCCTCAGCACAAGAAGGACATAGAACTGTTGGAGCAGGTCCAGAGGAAGGCTACAAAAATGATCCGAGGGCTGGAGCACCTCTCCTATGAGGACAGGCTAAGAGAATTGGGCTTGTTCAGCCTGGAGAAGAGAAGGCTGCGGGGAGACCTGATTACGGCCTTTCAGTATCTAAAGGGGGCCTATAGGAAAGATGGGGATAATCTTTTTAGTAGGGCCGGCTGTGACAGGACAAGGGGTAATGGTTTTAAACTGAAGCAGGGTAGGTTTAGACTGGGTATAAGGAGGAAATTCTTTACAACGAGGGTGGTGAAACACTGGAACGGGTTGCCCAGAGAGGTGGTGGAGGCCCCATCCCTGGGAACATTCAAGGTGAGGTTGGATGGGGCTCTGAGCAACCTGATCTAGTTAGTGGTGTCCCTGCTCACTGCAGGGGGGTTTGACTAGACGACCTCTAGGGGTCCCTTCCAACCCAAAACATTCTATGATTCTATGATTTGAGACACCATTTTATCCCTTACTATATAGAGACACAAACTGAAAAGACACCAAATAAAAATATTTAATCTAGATTTAGAAAAAAATCCAATTCATTAAAAGTGTTGGCAAGTTGCAGATTGTCTCATAAGAAAGGCAGATTATTACCTTTGAGAGCTTGAGTCTTAACTGAAATTTTACCTTGTAAAGTTGAAATTCTGCAGCTTCAATATGACGTTACCTTTCAGGACTTTTTCTTTCACAATGATTTAGCATGTAAGCTGTTAAAAAACAGAAGTTGTTTTAAAGAAAGGGCATTTTCCAGTAGGAAATGAGGCAGTAGACAAATTAAGTTTTAAAACTTCAGCTTGACATCTAAAAATATAGAAGGTACTATAAAAAGAATGGAGAAGGCAATTTTTGACTTAAGACAAAATGAGACAGAGTCCTTACTGATTAGAATGAGCCAAATGGAAACAATTATTAGAAATTAGAAGTCTATGTAGTTGTTAGAGTGCATAAACACACTCTTGCTAGAATCATTAAGAGGCACAAACCACCTTTTGTTCATTATACTACCAAAGGACAGGAAATAAATGACAGCTTTTGCAATCCTGAATCCTTTGTGATGAAGGGAACAGGTAAAAATGAAGAATTTGTCACATTGTAAACTTAATAATGCTTGCCCCAGCAGGTAAGGGGGAAGAGCAAAGCTTCTGCATTTCAAGAGCAAAGCATTCTACATTCAGATGAAGGAGGATTGCAACTAAAAGCAAAACACACCAGGGGATTTATAAAATGGGTATTAGAATGCCTGAAACTATAAGGAATAATAGGGTCAAGCTACCATATTTTTGACTCCTATGTAACTTGCCTAATTTAAAATATTCACCCTTCATTACCACAGAAAACAAAACTACACAGTAACACATTTTTAAAGTGTACTAGCTGATTTTCAAATTTCTTATTGATGTTTTTTCTCCAAACCTTTCTAAAAGACATATTACCCAATAATTTTCAAACCTCTGAAATTTAATAAAATAGTGTCACAAAATAAAACGTCAGAGCAGCAAAGGTGATTGAGGGATGGGAGTATGTTATACACTCCATAAGTAATAATAATACAGTTTAAATTGTTATACAGTTAAAATTGTCACACACACAGTTTCTACCTCTTTTCCTGGTGTTATGCTCATGCTTTCCCTGCTCTCCTGAGTCCTAAGGTGAGTGGTTTGAACTCATTTGAGACAGGTGAGTGAGGGTTCTTGTGATAAATTTTCAGGGTCTGTACTTCTTCATAAGGAGACACATAATGCTGATGGTTCTTTCTTCTTCCACACTTCCTGCCCTGCTACTTTGTCTTAGGATACTGAACTTCACCATCTCACGGTCACTGTAGCTAAGGATTTATAAGTATCAGGTCCAGCAGAACACCTTTCCTTAGTTCCTCAATTACCTGTATCAAGAAGTTGTCATTAATGCACACAAGAAATCTCTTACATTGCTTGAGTCCTGTGATATTGTCCTTCCAGCAGATATCAGTGTGGTTAAAGCCCCCCCTTGAGGATCAGGGCCTGTAAACATGAGGCTTTTTTCAGTTGTTTGAAGGCGGCCTCATCTACTTCCCAATCAGGAGGTATATAGTAGATACCCACTACAATGACAATGTTGATCTGCTCATTAATATTGATCTGTAAACTCTTGACTCACTCCTGACCCATGCCAAGGCAGAGCCCTGTGCATTCCAGCTGCTTTCTCACACATAGGGAAATCCCCCCTCCTCAGCTTCTCAGAGTATCCTTCCTAAATAGCCTGTATCCCTCCATCACATGCTTCAGTCATGTCCACAGTCCCAAAGAGATCTTAGCCCTGTAACTTCACACAGACCTCTAACTCCTTGTGTTGTTGCCCATGCTGTGTGCATTAGTGTAGTGGTATTTCAGAGATGGACCCAAGCATGCAGTCACCAGAACAGACTTGAGAGCTTTCCCCATAAGACTATTCTGCAGACATTTCCTTCTTTACATGCCTAAGCTCAGAAAGACTGCACTTCAGCTATGTTTTGTTTATTGCTAGGTTTCTTCTGTTGGAGTGTTCCTTGGACCTTGACTTGCCTGCCATATCCACCAACTTCCTTACTTTTTTTACTGGGGCAACCGCTCCGTCCCCCACTGTTGCTAGTTTAAAGCTCTCTCTACCAGTTTGACTAGCTTGCTGTCAAAGATAACTTTTGCGCTGTTTACTCAAATGGACCCCATCTCTTCCAAGAAGCTGTTGACCACCAAAGAGGGTCCCATGGCCACAGAAACCAAACCCCTGCTATCAGCAACTGCACAACCAGTTATTAATCTGCAGAATTTGTCAAGTCCTGCTCAGGCCATTCCTCCTCACCAGCAGAATTACACACCTGGCCCCCGTGTACTTGACCATTACACCCAGAACTCTGCAGTCATGCTTGATACTTTCTGGATCTGTCAGTTTCATTGACACCTACGTGGAAGAGTAGCAGTTGTTGGAAGGCTGGATGAGCCTAGGCAACCACTCCACAACATCCAGAACATGACCCCCCAGGAAGCAGTAAACATTCCTAGATGACAAATCAGGTCAGCAGAAAGGGGCCTTCATCTTCTTTAATAGTCCCCTGCTTCTATCATTCACTGCTTCCTTCTAGTGGTCCCGAGTATCTCAGACACAGCCCAGAGAGATGTTCGTTTTGATGGCACTCATCAGCTACAATGGCAGAGAATCCATTCTGTAACTGCAAGTCATAAAGTGGGGCAAGAACATTCCTCCTAGTACAAAGAGTCACTGGCTTCCAGCCTTAATCTTGATGCTAGTTTCTGCTTTCCAACTTCATAGGTCCAGGCTCTTTCCACCCTCTGCTGCAGGGGAAAGTTCATGTTCCTGAAGCATCAGGGTCTTAAAGAAGATCGATTTGACCTTTCTCATCCTTCCTGATGCTGCAAAGTATGCAGAACTCCTCCCCACAGCTCTTTCACTATGGCTCCACAATAACTGCATACCTTCTGCAGTGTAGAAGACCACATGTCCCAGCCTTAGAAAACCGGCTCCCTACAGCCTGAGGCTTGCAGATTTGCATTCTCCTCTGAAGCTCCATCGGGCCCAAAGTAAAAAGTGACAATCCCCCCTTATCTAAGGTATGTATGCTGGATTGAAAATAATTAGCTAGCTTTCACACTCTCCTGCACAAACTACTGTGCTTTAGAAGCTATGCTTTGGATCTGGCTCTTTTATAAGCCTCTCCCTAGCATGGTCTAAAAGGGTGCTTGACCCTCCCTAATCAGGGGTCAGCTAGAGCAAAGGCTGCAGACACACATTGATCAAGGACAGCTGAGAAAATTTGTTGGCAGCTGCTAGATCTACTCTTACCTTGTCCTTAGTCTTACTTGGCAGCAGCAGGAACTCAGGTTCTTCTAAGGGTTCCCAGGAGTTCCCAGATCCCAGAAAAAGTATTCAGAAACTCAACATGATCTCAGGAAGATCCCAGAGTCTGCTGTGCAAATGTGCATGAGCTGAGCGTCTCTGTCATCTGCTCTGTGATGAAAGTATGTACCATCAGGGGACCAAAGCTTGAGACAAAAAAAGAAGGATTGTGCCACACTGCCTATATAACACACGCTGTGTGACACTTCCAATATTGAGAGCATTATGTCTCTTTTCTAGTACAGATTAAAAATATATACTACTTCTGAGTATGCCAAAGGAATATTCATACTTCTAAGAAAAAGCAATATAAAAGCCTAAAACATATTAGTACCTTGAAGGATGTAGATCTGCCTTGTCTTTTTCACAAGGTGGAGAGAGACACCACAAATGGATAAGGAAATAATTCTCTTTCAAGGAAAAAAATGCGTTACTGAGAACCTCAGCATGAGAAAAACATTGCAACTTTTTCTAGGACAATTTTCTGAAAAATGCCTCTTCAGTTTGTGCACTGTAAAGACCAGCAAATGAAAGGATCACAGTCCTTCCCAACAGTTAAGAGGTGACTTAGCATTCTCAAGAAACTTCCACATATTTATATCTAAAATGCTCTCTGTGCACCTTGATACAGGCTTATGTAACTGCCTTAAAAAAAATCTTTAGTCACTATATGCCTCAACTTAACATACATGTAGGATGTAAGAATTTTCCAAAAGAAAGATACAATTATGGTAATAGCAACTGTAAGGATGTTCAAAACCAATAGCTTTTGGCATAGAAAGCTGAAATATTTCAGTGGCAAGATGACTGACTTGCCTAAAAATAGCTACGGTGAAACTGTTGTTCCATAACTGGTCTCCCAGCTATATGCTGGCATGCAATCCCCAATTATTGTGTGTAGTTTATTTAACTAAGATACAATGAGACACTATTAAGACTTTATTTTTTTCAGATATGGCACGTAGAGGGGGATAACATAATGCACATTTAAAATAATGCCATATAGAATTGTGCAATTTAATATACTAAATGTAAGAAAGCATCCATTAGCTGAAATTGGATGGAGCCCAATAGTATTTTAATTTCAGTGTTTTCAATCCTACAAAACTCGAAATAGTTTTGTTTCAAAAGCATAGTGAAACCAGCAAATCAGAAAAACAAGCCTTTGGGTAGGACAAGAGCAAAAAGGATGATTGCTTAATTAACTTCTCTATTTTTTTTTTCCAAATTCATTTAGTGTGTTTAATGATTCTGAGAAAGAACAAGACCAAAAGAAATACTACACTTTAATCAGTTCTAACCTGTTTATGTACCTATAAGCTGTGTTGTGATAAGACACATGGCAGTGCATTAGCAGAATTTCTTAGGAAGTCTAATTTAGAAGGTTCATTCCATCAACCATACCATGCACCTAAACAGTAGGTGGGTGGAAGGAGGAGAAATACCCCCAGAAATACACAGGCCTCAGTGTTAGGAGAAAAGACTTAAGTTACAGAACATTTACAACAGTTTTCAAAACCAGGTTTCCATTTAGGTTTCCACTGTACCAGAAATCAGCATTTTGAATATAGCAAGTTTGACATGATTTATTTAGTAGTAGTACATTCAGAACAGTATAAAAGACAGAAACATAAAGGTTTGGCTAAATATTCAGAATTGGCATGTCTATCCAAACCTATGGCAGCCTTGTCCAGGGTCTTGCTGTTCTTTGTCCCTCCGAAGTGTATTTCCTCTACCATAGCTCAATATCTCTGCATATAGTTACATGTATGTTCTTCTTTGAGACAATAGAGTAGGGATGTAAAAATAGACTAATTTCTCCTTTCAGGAAACAATTTTTATCTGCTTTCATTCAGAAGAAGGCAAAATTTCAGTCTTCTCACCACTCTCACATGGAGGATGGAAGATGAAACTTCTAAGTAATTGTCTCTCTACCTTCTGCCTCCATGGTTGACTTATTCCTATTTTCTTGATATTAAAATCTTTTGCCTTGTATCTGGCCCACATCTTTCCCTTGTTTATGCTACCCCTGCTCTCAACTCCAATGAACTCAATGCCAAAATCCTTTTTTCCTCCCACTTTAATTTCTGCATCCTATTAGCTATTTTTCCTCCTACAATATGAGGCTCAAAGAATGGTCCAATTTGTAGCTGTGGAGGATGTGATCTAAGCAGCAGTACAAAGTTAAAGAACTTGATAGATGTTTCTTCTATTTTTATTTTCTATACCTCATTTCAGACACTGATGATAGATATGAGAAATAGATATCAAGCAACGATAAGAAACAGTTAATGACAGCCTCCTGCAGCACTGCGTAACAACACAAGATGAAAAAAGCTGATCAAGAAGTCTGCCAGAAGCTGGCATGGAATTGACATTAGAAACTTATGATGCTCCTAGTCATTTGCCAGGTCTTCCCTACACTCAAAGCTATTTGAAGTTGTGTCATATACCTGAAATAAGAATGCAACAATTTAAAAAGGGATTCCATACAGGTAACCACATTAGCACCCAAACCTCCACCGTTTTTGTTTTAAGACAGTTTGACCACTCCTGGCTTCAACAGAAGTGAGGCCAGACCTTCAGAATCCACCATTATGAAACCCTGTTAGTAAGAATATATTTTCTGAAACAGATTTGAAGTTTTGGCTGTCTTTGAGATCATACTACTTAGAGCAGAATGTCACTATATTAAAAGCATCTACAAGAGTATATTCAACATCAGAATGGCTTAAGTTAAACTGGGTTCAAACATATAAATACATATTCTTGGGATGCAAATACTTTTTCTCACCACAGACAAAAGCAATATGGCTAAGTGCATTCAAAATGTCAGACACTGAAAAAAGCAGACAATTAACAAAGCTGCAAAAAAGCAAATACTAGCATTTTCAAGCAGAGATTTTAGGTGAAGCAACTTAATATAATTTTAATCCATAAATTTTATTTTTAAATCATTTTATAGAATCCACGCCTACTTCAGAAGACATGGTGTAACATTCTATAGGAGAATAGAAAACTTGAATTAGTGTGCAGAAAGATAAAGTTGTCACTTCCTCATAACTAAACCAGCTTACTCTGCTTGATCTATAGATTTGTCTTCTTTCTTCCAGTGAAATTATATCTGCAGAATAAATGAATACCAGAAACACATACAAGAAAACATGTTCCTCAGTCTTGCATGAAAATAACTTTGGAGTTTCAGAAAATGATTTTACAATAGGTACAACCAGTAAGTGGAATTAAAGCTGTTCTAGAAATATGTGTTGCATACCTTGAGTGTGCAAAATAAAACATAGACAATCCAGATAACTCATAAAATTTATTATCCTTGTTAGTGAAATAATTTTGAATTTATAAACTCAGAGTAATCCCAATGACAGAAACTTAGTATGGGTCACAGATTTTCTATGTACCATCTAGCACAGAAGATATAAAAAGAAAAATTCATAAACACACACCAAGGTTAAAAAAAAAAAAAAAAAAAAGAAAAAACCACCAAAACCCCACCTTTCTCTTACAGTCCTTGTAAATAAAACTTTCAGAACTTCTCTTTTAGGCAATTTGAAGAAAGTACGTTATGTCAATAAAAAAATTATGCCAGTGTCTGCATAGTCATGTTAATGTAATCATACTATAAATCAATTTAGTGCAAGATAAGCTCTCAAGAAAGCCTCTCCCAGCTCTTTTTTTTCCTTGAAACAGAATTAGAAAATAACATACATCTTGATTATGAACTGTAAATCAGGAGCCATTGAAATCAATATATAGACTTCTGATTTATAAATACAAACAGTGTGCATGGCATAAGATACTTCTAACTGAGATCTATACTTTATTCTCTCTAAGGATAAAAATTGATCAAACTTTTTGGCTGTAAAATACACCAAACTTTTTCCTATGGTTTATATAACATTTTTTTTCTCCTCAGTTACATATTAGATTATGTAATTTAAAAAAAAAAATATTTTCACAGTATCAAACTTAAAACTGTTAGACCTGAAATAGCCTATTTTCTTTGAGGAGAGGAAAGTGAGTGTACAGGCAATGCAGGAGTAATTACACTAATCTGTTTTTACTTAAAGAAACAGAAAAGAAAGAACTTTTGATTTTTTCAGAACTGCAAAGGTTCATGTAATGACATGAATATATACTCAGTGCAGTGACTAATCTCAGTGTTCCACCACAGAAGCAAATAGTTCCAGGATTCACAAGCCGAAGCAAAGGTGAAAGGAGACTATGTGTTCAAGCCCTGATTATCCTTTCATTACAAAACAAAGCAACCCAAATGCTGCTTTAAGATACATTTGCTGACAAGGACTCCAGTAGGCGTGAAGTTGTATAAGAAAAATTTAGGAGGCAATGTCCACATCAGCTTTCCTAAAATCATGGAGATAGCACCAGAGACAATCTCTCCTTTAGTGAGCATAAAGAAGAGGCAGAGTGAGCTGAAGCTTTTTTTGTACAGCACACACCTGAATCAGTTGATCTGTATGCATATGTCATGGTTTGACCCCGGCTGGCAACTAAGCACCGCGCAGCCACTCACTCACTCCCCTCACAATAGGACGGGAGAGAGAATCAGAGGAGTAAAAGTGAGAAAACTCGTGGGTTGAGATAAAGACAGTTTAATAGGGAAAACAAAAGCCATGCACACAAGCAAAGCAAAGCAAGGAATTCATTCACCACTTCCCATGGGCAGGCAGGTGCTCAGCCATCCCCAGGAAAGCAGGGCTCCATCACACGTGGCAGTTACTTGGGAAGACAAACACCATCACTCCAAATGCCCCCACCTTCCTTCTTCTTCCCCCAGCTTATATACTGAGCATGACGTCATATGGTCTGGAATAGCCCTTTGGTCAGTTTGGGTCAGCTGTCCCGGCTGTGCCCCCTCCCAGCTTCTTGTGCACCTGGCAGAGCTGAGAAGTCTTTGGCCAGTCTAAGCACTACCCAGCAACAACTAAAACATCAGTGTGTTATCAACATTATTCTAATACTAAATCCAAAACACAGCACTATACTAGCTACTAGGAAAAAAAAAAAAAACCTCTGTCCCAGCCAAAACCAGAACAGTATAAAAACAATTAAAAAAAAAAAAAATCTAAAAAAAAAATATTTTAACTTCAAACATACCAAAAATTAATGGAGATCAGGAAGAGATACTTATATAATGGAAAAGGAGCTAATCTTTGGCAGAATAACTTCTGTTCAAGAGTGCTACTTCTCACTGAACTGTCTCCAATAGAAGGATAAAACTGAATAAACTTGTGCGAGAATTTAATGTCTTCTCACCATCACTGGAGCTGAAGTGACTGTGTTGAGTGAGGCCTGACACAAGAAGAAACATTATAGAAGCAAGAAATACAATTATTCCACTAAAAGCCAGAAAACAGACATTTCATATGACCCTGAAACTGGCCGCTGAGATGTACTGCAATGGCAAAGCTATGGTAACAGCTGAAAGCTACTGGGAGGCATCTCTTTGTTTAGAAGCCTGAGAGACTGGCATGTGCAAAGAGCAGAACATGCAATCAGTACATGGGCTGGCAGGTTGGTGGAATATTTAAAGCACCAGATTATATTCAACAGTTAAAAAATGCAAGGAGTTTAGTAGAAGATGTTGTTTGTTGATTAATTCATTCACACTGAACCCCTAGAAATCTGACAGTCTTACAGTATACCTTTACAGTGACACAGGTATCTTTAAATATGAAAAAAAAAAAGTAGTTTTTTTGAATAAAGGCACCTGTCAATTAGAAAGACTGGGAATGATTTTAAATTAAGAGGAATTACAGCTTTCAACATCTACATGAAAAGACAGACACAATTACTTATAATAAGACAGTGACAGCAAAGATCCCTTTGCTAAGCAACCCTGAACAGCCTGTTTTAAGGAACAATGGCATGTCACATGTTGAATTGAAGGATAAGCAGAAGTAGAATTTCTTAAAGATAAATGCTTATTGAGATAAGTTCCGTTAATAAAGGAATGACTGCATATAGTAGATTAACAAAAGAGTATACACAAATACAAATTCTGGCCTACTGACATAGTTCTCTGTCCTTGTGGGAGTAACTGAGGATGTATGTATTTTATGAGACATATACACATACTACATATACCTAGACAAGAAAAAATTGTATAGAAATGAAAAAAAAATCCCAGTATTTCAGCTGTCAGTGCCATATTTCTATTTATAATCTTTGCTGTTTCTACTGAAGGAAATAGATCTTCAGCATGAAAACAGTGACTATAAAACATGCACAACTGCTAGATGTATCTACCAGGTCAATGGGGAGTCCAAATGACAGTTAACAGTGGTCTTCAGAACACTTATTTCCACTGGAGTGGCTGAGAAGCCAGTAAGAGGCTTTATGCAGATTTTTATGTAATGAGGGATGAAGAGAAAGTTAGAAGGTTTTTCACAGATTCAGTTGACCATTTACAGTTAGACATGCAGATTGATATGGAATGGTCTAAACAGAGCAAAGCAGAGCTCTTGCATTTACTGAGATTGAGTGGAGGGACTTTTCTGCATCCTTTGACTTCTACAACTACTTTAGCAGCCAGCATTCACACTTCAAATGTCTCTTGAAACAAACACCTCCATCAAGATTTCCCAGTTGCTTTTGCATGTACCCCACAGTTTAAACGAGAACAATTTCTGTTTCCCAGGTAATAGATCAGGTATAGCACACTTTGTATAGACACTAAGCAAGCATTGTACAGAGTAGCTGAATATGGGTATTAATCTGTAAAACATTTTAAAATAAATGCTTTGGATTAGGGCACATTCAGAAAAGCAATGCTGTCTATAACTTCTTAAGTGTGTGCAAATTATTGGAAAATATTCCTCAGCAGAGGAATTTCTTCCTCATGACCCACCAATGAAATTGCAAACTTCTGTAAAGGGACAGCTAACAGGGAAGAGGTCTGAAAAGGACAAAAATTACTAAAGGAATTATTCCCTTTGGTTTTTCTCAAGATTCTGTTTACGGGCAAAGAGAAAGCACACATATATCTATTTATCCTTAATATATTTAAAATGTTTCAGAAATCATTGGTCCAAATCTAATTATTACAGGAGTTAAGAAAAATAAGACAGTTACAATACTTCTATACAGAAATAACCTCAATATCAATAATAATACAATTAAAATTGTAATACACACTTTCCATTTATATCCTTGTTTTCTACTGTTCTGCTTACCCTTCCTCTGCTCCTCTGGGTTTTGAGATTGGTAGTTGCAGACTGCTGAAAGACATTTTCTTAACATGCTTTTATACATTTCTCTTTCTTCATTGTTTTGCAGCACCATGTTACATTCAAATTTACTGTATATGGTAAATTTTACATGGCAGATACTACTCCTGTGTTCTCTTTGTTACCCCTAAAATCAGGTGTGCCAAACCGTGGGACTGCATGTTTTTAACTGACCACTGAAGAGCTGTTGATAATTGTCAGATCTCCAATGCCAAGCCTTTGTCCCCTCTTTTCTCATCCCATGCTTCCACTCTTCTACATTGCATCCTGTGTCTCCACTTCTCAGGGCCTCTACAATCATACCAGACCTACATTTCTCTACACTACATTATTGTATTAGAGTTGTAAAAATCTTATTCTGGATAAACAGCAGTTACAAGCAGGTATTCTATATAAAACTCTGGTTGCAACATCTAAGATTAAAAAAGTAAAGTAAATTTGCCATAGGCCCTTGGCAAATTAAAGCAATTGCTGTCATGGCTAAATCAAGTAAAACAAAGCTACAGGCAGGTCAAACAAAGTTCAGATGGAACAAGGTGGATAAGCTTCAGTCCTGAGGCCTTTCCGATTCAGTGCAGAGCTTACTAACAATGGCAGTGCTGTGTTACAGGACTACATGGTCTCCCTTCCATGCTGTATCAGAGCAGAAGAAAAAATTCACACAGAGCTGCTAATTTGGACATTTTCATGTTTGTTTTAGGTGGAAGAATCATGTGTAATAGTACTTTGATCTTTTGATTTTTCATGTCCAGCAGTTTTCTGTTAACAGGACCCGATTAACTTTCTCAATTTAATAAAAAATGAAACAACTGTGATTTGTCCATTTACACTAATGTGAGCTGCTACTTAAATATTTTTGACAAGTTAAGGAAAAAAAGCTAGGGTTCCTGCTCTTTCTATTCCTTCCTCCTTACCTCTGCAGAGAAAATGGCTATTGGAAAAAAAAAAACAACAAAACCAAACCCAAATCAAACCATTCTTATCATAGTCGATTTCCATGTTTATTCACTATTCTGATTCCAAATTAGGGAGTACTTTTCCTGTTTGCCTGGGCTTTTTAACAAAAATAATAATTTAATATAATTAAAATAATAATATTTTTTTTAAATATGCTGCCAAAAAGACCTGTATTGCCTGAAATCTACTGGCTCTTCATTGACTAAAAAATGAAGGAAGGCTCCCCAAACACAACTGAACCTAACTTGTTATTTTATGCAACTCAAGTGTTGACTGCTTTTCCTTCAAAAGAAATTTCAAAATTTGATTCTTTTTGTGTAGACCACCAGAAGCATAATCAAGAGGTTCAATATAAGATTACAAAATACCCCAACCAATCCAAAACCAAAACAAAACCCAAAAAACCTTTTATGAAATGTAGAGTACAGCATAATCTCAAAATCTGAAGATTCAGTCAATAAGCAGTTATAATTATGGTGCTTAAGATAAAATTTTGTTACTATGCATCTGCTTTCACCCAGCAGCAGTCACACCAACACAGGATGGTACCTCCATTAGAGATCTTCTGAGATCTTAAAGAGTGGGGCTAAAGAAAACATTACGAAGTGTTATAACAAGTGCAAGTCAAAACAGTGACAGCCTTTTAAAATCACTATATACTAGTCAAATAATCATACTGTGTTTCCAAATGGATTTGCTGCATGAGCAAATGTAAGTAAATACACAAGCAGATAAAATTCCAATAAGGAGACATAATTCACCATGGCTTTTTGTCAAGAATATTCTGCAGGGAGTAGCATTCAGATGATGATTTTGGCCACTTCAGCAAACAGCTGAAACACCTGAAAATAAACTTATGTTTCATTGACCAGAATATTTTATTATAATTTTGCACAAGACTGTTTCCTAAATGTATTGATTCTTCCAGTGACATTATATTTACTTAAATTTTTTTTAAGGAAAACTGTTTCAGTTTTTAGTGTGCATTCATTACTACTGTCACAGTTACTATAGTACTAATGATACCATGATACAGAATTCTACTCTCACTGAACTGAAACAAATGTTTAATATCCTGTGGGCTTTTAAAAAGAGATGGATGAAGCCCTTCAATCACTATCATGATTTATCAGCAACAGCATTTTACATTGGTATATTTGAATCTTGTATTCAAATCTAGGTAAGATCAAAACAAGAGCAAATCAGACTTTAAAAGTCCAAATAAGTTTCAGCACTCTAAAATATATTTGTTTACACATGAAGCCCTGAAATGTGAAACTTAAGTATTATTAATGACATCAACAGCTTCAGTGTCAAAATGCAAATTGGATCTTTGCTTCCCCTGTTTTTTCAGCATGTTAATTCTAAATACTGTGTAAGATAATATCTGTGATAGAAAAACATGCTAGGAGTCAAGTACCACAATTAATTTCAGGAATAATTTCCCCACTAACATTGGCACCCATATAATCTAAGAAACTTTCTGCTTCCAGGTTCAAAGATGTTGAATGAACTAAATCATCTTTCCATCTCTTTGCCATCATTTCATCCAGCAACCATGACAACTCGATGCTTTGTGAACATATTTGTTCCACAAACTAAGAATATGTTTCTGTAGAGCTATTTTCATAATAAAAACTGCAGCAGTAGAAGATGTTGCTGCTGTATACAAAGATCTAGTCTTTGTATGTTGTGATCAGTACTTGGGCCTTGTTTCTTTTGGAGACAGTCCAAATGCAAAAAAATGAAAAGCTGGGGTGCTTTAAAAATGCAATTCATTGCAGCATTGACTTTCTATATAAATACTTGGAAGAATTTACTTAACACATGGGACTGCACTTCAGCTGTACTACCTATTTTATGTCTAAGAGAAGGTGATGTTTTTAGAGCATTGAATTATTACCACTTTATGGCTTTATAACTGGTCTGTGTTGAGTGTTAATAAAGTATTACAATCTCAAAAAGTAACTCAGGAAGCTCCATTATGCCTAAATATCTGTTTCATTATAGTATTTTCAAAATAGTTAAAGTTATCAGTGAATCATTGACATTAGGTATGTCCATTGACATTGGATATATTATTAGGCTTGTGGTAGTTGAACAAAGGCTGCTTGAGTTTTGGGGGTATTGGGAAGGTTTCAGTTTGCTTTTTTTTTTTTTTTTTTAGTTTTGGCTAATGAAGAGATAAAGCTTTTATTGCCTTTTCACTGGTTTGGAATAGTGTTCCTTTCAGCATACTGTATGTACTGTACAATGGAAAAGGAATTAACAAGGAGGGTAGCCTCACAGATATATTAGTGGACAGAAGGCATAATGAAGAGATAGAAAGGGAAATTAATCATAACGATTCTTCCACAGATAATATCTTCCACTAGAGTCTAATCACCCATTTAATGTTGTAAGAGTTCTTATGGGATGTGGTGAATCATATCTAATGAATAGTGATGAGATTCACCTCATTAATGACCTTAGCAGGTGAAACTGATTTTTAAGCAGAATTGTTATCTTGAGAGATTGATTAAATTGATTCAAATTGCAACTGGTTACATATTAATCTGGTACACATTTTCTTGCAAGTAGCGTGAATTGAATCGGTTTTCAGAGCTGTAATGGCAACACCAACTAAATTTGATTCTTCTTTGCTCATTTCTAGATACTTCTCTAAAGAAGTGATATATCAAGAGGCTTCTTTATGCCGTAATATATAAAAAGGAAGCCAGAAAAGGCTGGGGTTTATTTAACAGTAATTTTAGGAGGGTTCCCTCCCATCCTATTTCTGGTTTTGAAATGTCAGAAAAGTTTTATTTTCTGTGGTCCCACCACCATAAAATTGCTTAAGAATCCGAAGTATGAAAGGATGCTGAGATGTCTCAGGTTCTACAAAGCAGATGAGTTGATATATATCTTAACTTTTTTCTAAAAAAAAACCAAACACCAAAACCCTGTTCTTAGAACACAGATTTTTTAAACTCAAATTAAAATTCAGTATATTCTTTTCTGAATACTAGGATTTTTTAAAAAAAGCTTATATTGCTTCCATATTCATCAGATCTCTCATGGTTGATTTTGTTCTGAGGTTTTCCTGGCATGAAAATGCAGAATTTAATCCAGGTGTTGTAGACTTCCCTGTAGTCTTTGGGAGGCTAGATGTGTTCAACAAACTTCTCAGTGCAGGACTGATACTCAAAAAGTGTAATATTTCAATCCTATTAGTTCACCACTCAAATTATTTTTTTTCTGGAGAAAAGAACAAACAGCACAAAACCAATCCTTCTTTATACCAAATATAAAATATCCGCCATTTTAAACCTGTTCATATACCATAAGGACTGGAAAGACAATAAATAGCACTTCTTTTCTCTAAAACAATTCAGCCACCTTTCAGTAAAGTCAGTTATTTGAGTGAGTTTTGTCCATGCTGTTATTCCTCCTTTGATGAACAATAGAAAGTCCATGGTTTTATAAGGACTGATTTCCAATTGAGAAAGAATAAAAGTTGTAAAACATGCTGAATTTGTTAATAACTTAGCTACAAAATATAAACAAATCCTGGTTTACCTTCAACAGACAGCTGAAAGTGTTCCTAGGAAATTTCATCTGCAGAAATTCCAGCTAACATGCTACTGATTCCGGTCCTGTTGCCAAGAAACAGCTCTTTCTGTCTCCCTCGGTGCTAATCTCTACTTTTAGCACCGTTCCCCTATTCTCATTAGCCATGCAATGCTTCTCTTAAATGTTAAAGCTAGTGCTGAACATTTTACCAATTCGTATATCTGGCAATCTTGAAAATGGGTATGCTATCTGTGGAACAGCCTGTGCACCAACTGCCAGGTTACTGCAAGGTGAAACTCAAGTGCACTAACGCATATGTGGTTTTATACATGTATCTACATTTTAAATAAATGTTTAAGAATTAAAATTATTTTAAAATGGAACAATTTAGATTTACAAAAAGAAATGCTAAAAGCATTGCAGTTACTGAACTAATTCCAGGACAGCTGGAATATTGCCTTTAACAGTACTTAATTCTGCACAAAATGTGTCTAAGTAAACAAGCCATTGTTAATTCCACATCTGAAAAGAATGCTGTCTCTTTTACATTAAACAAGAGAATAGCCCTATAACTGGAATAATGTAGTAGACATTTCAGAAATGAATAAGGGTATTTGCTAGAAGATGTCAGTAAAGAAAATCTGTCTCAAAAAAAATCTACCAAATTAAAAATCCAAACCAGAAAGATAAATCAAATGACTAGTCAACTGACAATCTTGGGTTTAGTTAACTACACTGTACTTATGCATGATTCTTCATTTAATAACCTGGAGGAGCAAAACATTCTAGATTTTAAGAGTACATTTGATGAAAGTATAGATAGAAAGGTAAAAACCCTTAAGACCTTCTTAAGTTTCATTACAAGCTGTAGACAATCCACAAGCTTCAGATTCCTATTTTGAAGCTTAAGACGTCAATACATTCTCTAATTTGAACAGAGCTGCATTTTTAAAACAAGTTTATGTCTTTTTGATCAATAATATTTCATAAAGCACGTTGTGCCCTTATTCAGCTCCTTAGATCAGTATTGAAATGTAAACATGCCTACAAAATGAAAATCAGTGCTGCCAATATCAGTTCTATGTAAACCTCATGGTATTCTGTGCTTTTTTTCAAGTCCTGGTGATTTTCAGCTCTGACTTTTAAAAAAATTCATAAGTTCTGAGGAAAGCTTGCTAATGTAAATGCTGGTGGCTCAGAAAGGAAGAAAATAAATTACGGTTTATAACCCAAATCTTTGAAGCTGTGGAGGATGACAGTAAGCAACATACCCATGGTCTAGAGAAGAGTTAAGACTCCGCTTCTGATAATTTTCTAGGAGAGAATGCAATACTGATTTTCCTTACTCTCCTCCATGCTTTTTTCAAAGAAAACCAGTGTTCCAGTTGTGAATATCAACCACAATATGTTTTCAAAACCAGCAGTTTGCAAGACACACTGTAAAGACACATCTCCCTTTGTTTTGTTTAGCTTTGTAATCAGTGAGCATTGTAAATTCCAGTGTACTTTATCCATAAGCCACAGTATGTACTTTTGTTGGAAAGAAAGCAGATATAGAAGGCGGGTTTTGTTTGCTCATTACATAGTTGTTTCCAAAAGGGAAGACTAAGTAAATCCTTAAATACAGCAAGACTTGCAATGAAATCTGAGTGGAAATTTAAAGGTGAAAAAGAACAATTAACAGTTCTTCCTATATTAATGAACTAACTGAAAGTATTTCATTAGTTGCCAGGCGAATTTATTGTTAGTGCCTGCATTTATCACAGATCACTATTCTGGCAACGAAGTCAGCAGAATTAGCCATTATACCTTGTTAGCTGCCTGTCAAATCTCCCTGCTGTAGCACAACTTAACATCCTAAGAATATTAATTATTCATACACATATTTGTCAAAGAATAGCTTTTCAGTATTTCTTTTGATCATCCAAATAAAGTGGATTCATCGCATCCGTAATGCAAAACAATCTTAGGAACAGCAAAATGGCGATCACAGATCTGTTGGTGACGTCTGCTAGCAGAACACAGATGACAGGAAATGCTATCCAGCAGCTCCAGTTCACTGGGTAGAATAATCTGAATCACAGAATAATTCAGGTTGAAATGGACCTCGGAAGATCTGTAGTCCAGCTTTCTGCTCAAAATAAGAGGCCAGATCGGGTTGCTCAGGGTTTTATCCAGTTGGATTTTTTAAAACCTTGAAGTATGGAGGCTGCATGGCCTCTGGGCAGACTCTTCTGCTGCTTGACTGTCCCCAGGGTAGAGAAAGTTTTCCTTATATGCTGAATGAAACTCATGTTTCAACTTCTGTTCATTGGCTCATCCTCCCACCACGCACAGCTGAAAGAGCCTGGTTTCATCCTCTTCTTACCTCTTTTCAGATCGCCCCAAGGCAGTCTCTTTCCTGGCTAAACAAGCCCCATTCTCTCAGCTTCTCCTCACAGGGCAAGTCCTTCAGTCCTGACCAGTTTGGCCCTCCACTGGTCTTCCTTCATCTAGTCAGTATCTTCCTATAGCAGAGGGCCTCAAAACTGAGCAGTGAATCCAGATGGGATCCCATGAGTGCTGAGCAGAGGAGAATAGTCCCTCCCTTCAATGTCACAGCTGTACCCCCTTGAATACCTCCCAGAGTGCTGCTAGCACCATAGCAATCTCTGCAGCCCGAGCACGCTGCTCACTTATGCTCAGCTTGTGTCTGCCAAGGCCCTCAGATCTTTTCCTACAGAGGTGTCCCTAATGAGCCAGGCCCCAGCCTGTGACCTTGCACTGGTGCTCCCTGCATGAGCAGCACTTGATATTTGTCATTGTTGCATTTCATGAGTCTTATGTCTGGCCCTTCATCCAGTCTGACTAAGTTCCTCTGGATGGAAGCTCTGATTTCCTGCATATTGACTCATCCTGCTAAAGTACTATCATCTAGAAGTTTGATGAGAGTATCCTCCATTATGTCCTCCAGATCACTGCTAAAGAGGTTAAACAGGTCAGGTCCCAATTTAGGTCCCTGCAGCACTCCACTTCTCACAGACCTCCACCACTTGTCATAGGTCTCCAGGTGGATTATGACCCATTAGCCACAGCCATCTGAGCTGTTATCCCCAGCACCCTCCAGAAGTCTCCTCTTCTAGCAGATATCAGGGAGGTTCAGGCCTTCCAAGAGCATCAACCTATGATCCCAAAACTTCCTCAAGGCATTTAAAGAAGTTTTTTCCCACTTCTTCACTCTGATCTGGTGGTCTGAAACACAGTCCTGTCATGTTATGACCCTCAATGGCCTCTTCTTGAATCCTGAACCATGAGCTGTTAATGAGTTTATTGTCCATCCCACAGAAGAGTCCATATATCCAAGTTGCTCTTTACCAAAGAGAGCAACCTTCTTTCTCATCTTCCTTGCTTTTTCTGAGAAGCTTGTTTCCATTCACTGACGTACTCCATTTGTGCAAGCTGTCCTCATATATCTCAATTACTCCAACAACAATCTAGTTCTGTGACTGCAGGTGGAGCTTTTGCTTCTCCTGCTTGTTTCTCAGGCTGTATCCATTTTTGTACACACACTTAAGGCTGGTGTCTTTCACCCTTTCTTTCCTTAGGTGTGTCTGGTTCCTATTACTCTGCTTGCCATTCCATTTATTGCTACCACACATAACTGCTTGTTGTATTCAACCTCTGCCATAATTCCTTGTTTAAAGCTCTCCTCACCAGGTTGGTCATCCTGCTGACAAAGACGCTCCAGTCCCACTTTGACAGGTGGATCCTGTCTCTCCCCAGCAGTCCTGGATCCCCAAAGAAGCAGAACCCTGTTGACAACAACAACTGTAAAAACAGATGGTGACTCACAAGATCCACCTGTTCCTTCCCAAACTGACAGAAACATGAGGCACACCCAGGGATCCTGATGTCCCTGACTCTCGCTCCCAGAGCAGCATAAACACTCTTAGTACACCAAAGATTTCATTCTAACAGAATCCTTGGTGTCCATGTGGACTGGAATAGCAAGAATCGGACAAGCATCAGTCTCTCCACAACATCCCACACGTGAGTCCATGGCAAGCAACAAACGCACTTTGGGGAAAAGAGATTGGTAGGTGTGGATTTCTGTCCCTTGCAAGGAGTTTCCCCACTGCTGCCTCCTGATGCTTCCTCTTGGTGCAGACCCATGGTTCAAACTCATAGTTGGCTCTGTTGTGTCCCCAGACATGACTTTCTGCCCCTTGCCTTCTACCAGGACATTGCACATCCTCTTCAGTTTCAAATCTGCAAGGGAGGAGATGCCTTCTTGGTGCCACCAGTCACAAGCCCCAGCCTTACAATTTGCCACTCAGTTGAGCAGAATCATTGGCTGCCAAGTCCACCTGTGCAGCTGGGGTTTCAGTCTTGTCTATGTAGGGCCTCAGTGAAGATCCTGTCAATCTTTCACCTTCCCTCATGCTTCACAGCCTGTTCACCTCCACTCACAGCCCCTTCACCTGGTAACAGCCGCCCAGCCAGCACACACCTTCTGCCGACAAGGACACTCTTGCTGCCTTCTCCAGCCATGGAGAGGTATACTCCTTATAGCCCTAGATCTGTGGACCTGCATCCTCCCTTTGGACCTACTCTGGGTTCAGGCCTTTGCTGTGCCAGGACAGTTGCCTCAGTATCCCCTGGTGTGGCACCACCATTGCTGAGCAGTTCCACCACCTTCAACAGAGTTTCTGCTTTCCCGCTGCATGAATTCAGTTATTTGCACTCAGAGCTGTGCTCCAGGTCTGGCAGTTATATAGCCATCTTCCTAACATGATTTGAAGAGGTGCTGGATGCTCCCTGATCCCTAATCTGGAGTGAGTTTGAGGCTACAGGCTCTGAGAGTTTAGGATCAACATCCTTGGAAAATACATCAGGTAAAATACCAAACAGCACCCTCTAACTATGCCCATTCTGCTCGTTTGCTGATTATGAGCATCCAGCTGCCTAGCCTGAGATAAGCATGCATGCTAGGCTATCATCTTTTATAAACTGATTAAACTGTTTGGTACCATTGCTTTTTTACAAAAAGGGTGTGGGATAAAGGCCCCTATTGAGCTCAAAGACAAATTAAAATGTGTATCACATTATATTTGTATTAGAATCTTTTGTACATTGTGCCTGAGAGGGACAGCTATCTCTCTACAAGAAATGCATAATTGCAAGGGAAGCATCTCCACAGGCCTGCCACAATGAAGTTGGAAGGTTATTTGTAGTAAAGAATAAATGACTACATGGTGTGGCAATGGCAAAATATTACTGAGAATTAGAGAAATAAAGCATGAAGTTCTGAAGATGAAAGATAAAAATGAATAAAGAAATTTACAACAGATAAAATACAAGAGGCCAGAAGAAAAATGAAGTGTAATGATTGTGCATAAAACGGTAACTGTAGGAAAAGTGAAAACTGACAACTAGACACTGAAGTGCTGAGGATATCAGCAAAAGATTTTTCTCAATAGATTACCAACTCCCACACACAGTTTTTCATGGGATAACAATTCAAAAAGGACAGTCAAGCTGCTTTCTTTTCAAAAGGTTAACCTCTAAAAAGAGTCAGAAGTTGCTAAGCTAATTTAGTCTTCTTACAATAGCACCTCAGTAATGTATAAAACAAAGTCTTCAGCTTAAAATGGAAGCAAAGAGACTATAATGCAAAGTATAATCCCTTTTCTGTATTTCAAGGGGTCTGTCTTTACTGATGTTTAAGGTGAACATAGAAATAATCCAAATTACCATTCTCTATTAGTATCATATATTTGTATCTTCCAGCTGGGAGCAGCCCTCAGCTCACAGGCCCCACTGCTGTTCCTAACAACACCTAAGAAGCTGTAAGGATTCAAATGGGTTTTACCTCCTGAAAACATTCATCAAACTCCACTACACACTTCTCAACACCTCACATTTGCCAGCAACAAATTGAGGAAAATGACCCTATAGAAGGGAACTGGATCTTAAAAAGAAAACTGATTCTGTTCACACTCACTGGCCTAGGCCCACAAGCACCAATACGCCCTTCTCCAAGACCTCTGTCTTGGATTCCCTGCAATGGCATAGCTGTTGACCACACTAGTCCACCTTGTAGTTTATAGCTTCTTCTTAGGTTGGCTGTTGCACCGCATTTGGATATGTCTGTTGTACCATTGAGGTGATCACAGTGATCATGTTCTTCTTTCCATCCTGTCCTACCTTTCAGAGTCATTTGAATTTCTCTTTTTTCCTTTTTAGGGACAGAGGGGATAGTCAGGGCTGCATCTATGTCCTTTCCCTTTCCACTGATGCCTTCAGACTGTGTCTGAAGTCTGTCCTTGACTTTCACCAAATGGAGGCAGTCCTGTGTTTTTCCATGAGTGTTTCAGTTGTTATATGACAACATTGTGTGATCTTGATGACCTGCTGCTTTAGGCGTTGTCTCCACCTGCCGTTCTTAACCATGCTTCCCTTCTTTCTGTTGCTTGTACAACTAGACATTCTGTTCCAGTGTCCATGCAGAGTAGATTTTACATTTTTATTACAATTCTGTGCATCACACAGAAAAATATGTTTGATAAAAGAGAATCAATGCTCCTGACTGCAGCTTCTGACTGTAGACAAACGTAGCAGACTAACATCCAGCTATATTTATACAATTGATAAAATGCAAGTGAACAGAATTAAAGCCTACAAGCAAGCAATATCTCCAGGGTTCCAAATCTCCTCTCCCATTTTCACTGAATGGTTGATTTGGATACAATATCCAAACATAGAGAATGCATGCAATGAAAGTTAGTAATACGTGAGATTTGAACATGTAATGAAAGGAGATAGATTTATAGTGTTTCAAAACATTAAAAAACACATTGCCAAATATCATGTCTGATGACACAAAGTTCTTGTGGGAATGAAGGCAAGCTACCATTCCCAGTCTGTCCAGTGTTGAAATACGAAGTCCATACATGGCAAGTCTGGGAGATGCCTCCATAGAGGAAAGAATTTGTCAGTACAGTGAGAGATTATTAAACATTCTTTGTTCTTGTAACATTACCAGAGAAAGAATTTCCACATTAACAAACAGAACTAGGGTACAATTTGTTATTCAAGGCTGTGTTAAAACAGAATGACAAGTGGTTGATTTGCTAGACAATACCAGCCATAAGATACCTTGAATTTTATACCAGGCTGAAGTTATTATCGACAGCGTCTCAAGCCTGAAACCACCAACATTTGGTAAAGCTCCAAAGTTTCTTGAAAGACTTTGTGCAACAACTGAATTGTGATAGACATTGGCTAGGGCAATCTGAAATTTCTTCCATACTCTCATCTTTATCAGCTAAAATTAATTCTAAACCACCAGACTTTGCAGGGGTATTGCCTAGGGTGATGGACTTGAATTTGATGATGGATAAGTCCTAGGACCTAACTAGTCCTTTTGTTGGTTGCATTAGTTTTACAAAAGCTTTTTCTAAAAAAAAAAATTAAATTGTTCTCTTACATGTAGGAAAGTGTTTGTTCACTGTCAAAAAGGAAACATGAAATTGAACATTGACCTAAGAAGCAGATGCCGTAGCTCTCAGTGATATGAAGGTAGTTCTGCTCTGGATGCAGCCGTACGAATTACCTTTTACTGTTGGTTATCATGCCATGCTAGCTTTTCATGTGCAGCATCACAGGGCTGTAGCATCTGCTATTTGCCTCTTGTACAGAGCCAAAGCCAAGAACAAACTGTGGCTTATCGATACGTACCTTTTAACCTTGAGTAGGTTTTGTCACCATGAGTTGGAAAAGCATAGTCAGAAGATGCATTTCACAGCTAGAAGTTTCTGAGAACACAGTGAAGAGGTTTCACCTGACATCTGTTTTCTGGCTACTGACTGTTACAGATATTGCTGTCATTCAGCTGTTCCCTTCATCTTGCAGGGGATTTCAGTGAGACATTCGAAATGACAGAAGGAATCAGCAGGAGTCTACCTGAGTTAAGACAGACTCAGCTGCATCTGTTAGAATACTTTTGGAAGAAAGGTCTGATTTGTAGCTTAAACTTCACAAAGTATAAATCGTTTGTTGATCTGATTGTGAGAAAAACATTTAAATTCAAGGTTAGACTGAAGAGAAAGGAAGTCAGACTTTCAGGGACCAGTTCCTAATGATACTTCTTTACATAAAAGTAACCTAGATAAAGTTCATTTCTAGAAATTCAAAATAACATTACAGAATTGGATTGGGATTGTATATGTTGCCTTGAAACAAGCTTCTTTCTGAAAAAAGATGCAGAATTATATCCAGAACACATACTTTCATTCTAAATGTATCAGTTACCAACTATAAGGTTTTGGCCTGAAGGCTAGTCCATGCTCTAAATAGAGTATCAAAAAATCTGCATAGTATCTGGGAAGAATTAGATAATTCAAAGGTATTTAACAGTTCTAGAACAAGGTGCCATTAAAATAAGAAAGAGCACAGAAAGAAAAAATGTCTCCAGAATGACATCTTTACAAAGGTCAATACTCTAATTCTACTTGAGATTCATATGCCAAAATCTGGTCCCAGAGGTAGGTAGTGATAGCCTTTTTCAAAGAGTATTCCTTCCTTTAAAGCTTAGAAAAGTTTGTTCAACTGCTCTCCTCAAATACAGAAAACACCCACTCTCAGCCCTCTTCTTAACCTGTGAGGATTCATAATTTCATCTTCCCCATCACTGAACAACATATTTGTTTAACATATGGCTATAGGCTACGAACCCTTTTCTCCCTTTCTCTTAAATTCTTTGGATCCTGATCTCACTGGCCTGTTTAAGAAAAAAAATAAGTGCACTGATTCACACTGCCAACACTTTGCAGTTTTGCATGGTGAAGAAGACTACTTAGGCATTCGGGAAGCATTTCTGGTAAAAGCTCAGGAAATAAAATGCTTATGCGATGAGACAAAGACTTTGAAGGAGTTTCTCACAGTCAGGAAGAATTCAGAAAGTTCAGGTTACTTACCTTTATCTGACTTATTTCCCAAAATTTAAAGTGGAGTTGTTACTACTTTCTAGCTCATATTACTTTTTCCAAAATACAAAAGTTAATGAGAGGGACCATGAATGCAAAGCAATGGGATTCATGTGATTTATTTAAGCAGAAGAAGTCTCCCATTTGCTTTCTTGCCTTCATGCTTCTTCCCTTCCTCACACCTTGACTAATCATAGTGATTCAGTCTGTGTACACCTCCCTGATCAACCAGTAGCTCAATCAGAGCAGTATTTAAAATGGCTGTATTGTCAGCCTGCTTTTTCTTAGTCTTTCTAAACCCAGAAGCAGGAGGCAATTTTTTTCTATTCTATATTTTGACATTCTTACACAGGAAAAGAGTGGTTTCTCTCCTCTTTCCTGCAATTTTATTTGAATCTTTATTTCTTTTCCCATTCAATTATAATCATTCATCCAATGAAGTGCATTACAACCATCTTCTCTCCCTTAAGTCTAGCATTTCTACATGTAGGAAAAATACCTTGTCTATAAGAAGCTAAAACTATAGCAAATCTATTATCTTTTATGTGCTAGTGTGTATGAGCTTAAAAGGAAGAAAGGTTTTAAAGTGTGTAAGCTAATGAAAGTCTAAGCAAATAGGTATTCTAACTCATCACAATTTTGAGCAACCTTACCTAGGAGGTAACAATGAGTGCATAAAATGTTAAGCCACAGGGTAACTCCTTCAAAGTTATAAGCATTTGAAACTAACAGCCAATGAGCTCCTTCTCAACTCTAGTCGTCATGACAGAGAAAATACACTGACTGGATGCTATTTCATCTCACAATCAGAAGTACAAAGAAATAATCATGGACTAGATGCTAAAATAATAAGCTGTAACATCTATAACTGGGAGAATAGAAATTATGAAGCAGAACCAAAAATAAAAAAAGAAAGGATGAATTTGTCTGTCCCAGAGTTATCACAGCTCCCACTTAAATACGCACATCTTAAAAACGTAATTTACACTACAATATCTTAAAAACATAACTTTACAAAATACTCCAAGAGGGACCTGCGACTGGCCAAAGCTGAACCAATCATTGACGGTGGTAGTGCCTCAGTGACAACATATTTAAGAAAGGGTAAAAACCACTGCGCAACAGTTGGGAGATGGGAGTTATAAGATGTGACAGAAACAACTCTGCAGAACCCAAAGAAGAAGGAGAGGGAGGAGGTTATCCAGGCACTGGAACAGAGATACCCCTGCAGCCTGTGGTGAGGACCATCGTGAAGCAGGTTGTCCCCCTGCAGTGGAGGTACCACTAGGCTGGGGGGAACCATTGCCAGAGCAGGTGGTTATGCCCTGAAGAAAGTTGCAGCCCATGGAAAGCCCATGCTGGAGCAGGCTCCTGGGAGGACCTGTGGACCCATGGAGAGGAATTCACACAGGAGTAGGTTTGGAAAGCCAAGTTTGCCATAAGCCCCATCCCTCATCCTGCTGTGCTGCTCAGGAGGAAGAGGTAGAAGAGTTAGGAGTGAAGTTGAACCTGGGAAGAATGGAGGGGCAAGGGGAAGTTTTCTTTTATTTCTCACTATCCTACTCTGTTACAATTAATTTGCAATAAAATAAATTAATTTCCCCAAGTTGAATCTGTTTTGACCATGATGGTAATTAGTAAGTGATTTCCCTGTCTTTATCTTGATCCACAAGCTTTTCATTGTATTTTCTCCCCCTGTCCTGCTGATGGAAGAGGACTAAAAGAGATACTTTGCGGACACCTGGTGGACATCCAGGGTCAACCTGCCACATTTATGTAGCACAAAATATTTTAAAAATTTTGTACTACTTAAGCTTTCATATGTATATGCACTTCTAGAGCACTTGCTCTCCCACAGCATCTTTTTTAAATAAAAAGCAATATTTTCACTAAGATCAGCTTCATTACAGAGTCACTGAGAACTCACAGATGATAGTGAATATTAATATATTTTCATTTCAGTTTCACATTGTTTTTGAGCTCTTCCCTCCATTTGGTACTTAAGATATCAATATTATGGGATCCTCAAGCTAATATCATAGCTAATACCATAACTAGTATCATAATGCTATAGTAATGCTTGGTATTTTGCTGTATTTTTAGGAAGCAAATTACGTCAATATCCCTTTCTCATTTCTTCATTCTGTGCAATCTATTTTTCCTTTAGAGTTTCATAATGGTATATAGAAAAAAAGAAACACAGAAAATACATAGCTAAAAATGAAATAACTTCATTTTAGGAGAAAAAAGTTGTTGCTCACACTATTTATTTTCCAGTATAATTATTAACTATTGCATTCTTAAATGATGAATTTTTTTTTATGTTATTGATAACTTCAACAATTCCAAATGGTCAGTTTCCCCTCTCTTTGCCAAATTTCTGGGAGATTTAAATAATTGTCTGATTCAGGAATCTATTCTATTTTAATTCAAATAGAATGTTACCCCTTATTCCTCTGCTGTAAATAACTATTTCGTTTGCCATGAAGACACGGAGTTCCTGGTATCTAAAAAAGTCCTGTCAAGACCATGAAAAGTAATTTTTCTTCCAAGTAGTTCAGACTTACTTTCAAGGGCTAAACTTACAGCTCATACCAATATGTACCACATATTTTGTGATAGCTCATTAGCTTATGAAGTATTCAGAGCATAAAGTAAATTGTGACATTTCTTAGAAAATATTGTTGGTCCAAAAACCTCACACCATCATTTTAATGTCAGCCACAATTTTAAAGTCTGTGTCATCAGTAACCTGGAAAAGAGACATCAGATAAAGAAAATTTTGCAGAGAATTTGCAGACCAGTAAGAGCAGGTAGCTTGATCAATGGACCCTCAAACTCAGGAAGAACAAAAACTTGCTTTTCCATACTTAAATTATGATAATATAAGCATACTCTGGTGACAACTAAAGACTGAGAAACAATACAATCACTACTCATTAAAGGAAAAAAGATAGACAAAAATACAAAATTTCAAAACAAACATATTTTTGTAAACATTATTTACCATACAGATAAATTTAACAAACTCCAGAACTGAGAATATGAGGGGAAAACATCATCCTTTCATCTCAGCTGGAATTACTCATAACTCATCACATTAAATGTCTGTTCTTCTTTTATAAGACCTTATTTTATAAAAGCAGCATTTCAAAAACTGATTTTGTCTTATTTCCATGCCAAAAAATTGCTTTCCAAGAAAAAGATTGGGGTATTTCCAAAGCTTTTCTATCAACTACTTTTTGCTGAAAATTCAGGATTTTTAGCAGTTGTTGCTCTTCACATCTTCTCCAACCTCATTCACAGCAAGTTTGCCTCATGGAAAATGAATGTTTCATCAGAAACATGAACACAAATGAAGAAAAAGCATGAAAAACAGAAACAAATAAAATGCATAAATAAGAAAACATTCAGATATCATGTACAGCTGCTTCAGTCCCCTTTTTCCTCCCTATGAGTTGATGTCATCCAGGTTGTGTGACGACAGTAGGACTTACAGTGCAAAAATGCTCACCAACAGAAAGGAACAGTTTATTACAGGAGATTTAACTCCATGAGGCTAGCAGCTAGAAAAGAAGAGGGACACAAGATGAACCCTGCAAGTAACTAGAAAAGTATTTCTAATAACAAAATATATTTCTGAACGGAAACATTTTTTGGAGTAAAAAATCTTAAATGGCCACTGAACAGTCATATTTTCTCTTTTTTTTTCCTATTTAATGAGCCATGGTTTATGTCCAAGAGTAAAGCTAAGTTCATCCCATTTTGCAAGGCCTGGTATGCACAGGAGATATATCATGGAAATTGCCATTGAACAAAATCCTTATAGCCACCTTGATTATACAAGTGTAACAAATATGCTACCCTGACTCAACCTGTGGTCATTTTTGCTATGACCCTACTGGTTCTGAAAATTCCTCAGCAATGAGGAAAAAAAAAATCTTGTCATCAATAACGCCTTCTCAAACACAATGTAATCTCTCATTTTGATAAACGTAATGAATTCAAACTTCATTATGATGTCACTGAGCTATTAAGAAAAAGAGCAAAGGATGCAACTCCCTTATTCTTAGACAGAACTTAACAGTCATTTTATATGACTAAAATAAAGTTTTATTGTTCTTAACCCTTAAAAGCAGCCTTCTATTCAAACACAAGCACACACACAAAGAGAATAATCAGGTGCAGTTGTAATATATGACATTGCTGGTTGACGTGTACCTAAGTTTTTCTGGAAAAGAATTATTGGTAGGGGAGGTAAGAACCAATCACATCTTAAGAACAAAGCCTATTTTTAGAGCCAAACCTTAAATCTTTTGACCAAATCTTTTTTGAAGGGGGTATGATTTCTGAGGAACAAGCTCAAAGTGATTGTAAAGTGTTTTCAGAGTAACAGGATTTACTAGAGAGTTATTTATCACATGCTAGTTATTTTTATTTTTGCAAGTGCAAAGTTGTTTTCACTATATCATATATTTATATTTTGCACCACATAACACTATTCTTAGAATTACAAAATCAGCTAGAGAAGTGAAATAAAATCTGCATTAATCTTTAGCAAAAAATATACAACACTGAGATATCGTCCACAAAATAAAGAAGTTAAAATTCATAACAGCTAAGCAATGAAGGTAAGGAAGGTTATTTTTAGTACAAAAGAACACAATGTAACACAATTTCTAACTCCACTATGCATTATTAAATGTTATGCCCTACTCCTGTACAGCAAAACTAGCAATGATAGGAAGGAATATCTTAGAACCGCTTATTGATTAGAACATCACAACTGAAAGACTCAATGTTTATTGTACTGAAGTGTCTCATTGCAATTAAATGAGAAAAGTATTTTGTTTAGTATGCCTGTGGTTTTGTTTATTTTCCACAGCTGTATGAAATTTTAAGCATTAACATATATTAAAATATTTATGTAAAGAGAATGTTCATCCTATCCACTCTTTGGAACCATTTCTCAAAAAGCTACTAGAACTAAGGTGAGGAACAACAGTTTTCAGTGGCAAATAGTAAGAAGTCAATTTTTATTTTTCAGCTTAAGACTAAATTTATAAATTATAAATCAATGAGAATATACTACAGCATTTGTTTCCCTTTTGACAGTGATACATGTCAGTTCTCAGCTATTTGAAATATTATTTTCTCAACATTAATATCAGTTTAAAATTTTAATTTAGGAATGCTATTTCTTTATCTTATCACTGTTAAATATAAGCAGTTTTAATTTTTAACTGTCACTTATCCCATGCTAATTAAACAAAATAATCAGGCCTAGTGAAGGACAAAATCTTCAAATGAAAGCTTTCTCACAGAGAGCTCATGAGATTTCCTTAAAACATTCTTCTCACTAATATGAATATATTCAGTGCCACTTTCATGTTTCAAGGCAGAACAATGTATTACTTTAGCCAATCAGTTCTTAATTTATTTTCCATGCACAACTGAAAAACAAGGTTTACAAAACTTGGTGTGGAGCTGTACTCTCTGATGAGGTGGAAGGGACGTTAATTGATTCTGATTGACACAAAAGCTCAAGTGATTCAGATATGTCACTTTGGATAGTCCCTGAGGCCTCAAAAACAAGGAGGAAGAGTTTCCTTCAATCAGTTGCTTCAGCCCTGTGAATGGGAATGTCTCATGCAGGTACCTGCACTTTCAGAACAGTGAAATGTATGTCAGAAATAGCAAACTAATTTTAGATGTGGTTAAGAATGGATAAATGAGGTTTCCTGAGTACAGTCATGGCAGCTGACAACACTAGTTCTCCCAGTCTACCACCACCTGGTACCCTTTCAGCTCCCACGCCTCCCCTCAGATATTGTTGCCCCTTTAGGACTACACCTGCATTATCAAGTAATTTGGTATTGTCCTGGTTTCAGCTGGGATAGAGTTAATTTTCTTCCTAGTAGCTGGCACAGTGGTGTGGTTTGGATTTAGTATGAGAAGAATGTTGATAACTTACTGATGGTTTTAGCTGTTGCTGAGCAGGGCTTACATCAGTCAAGGACTTTTCAGCTTCCCATGTTCTGCCAGGGGCACAAGAAGCTGGGAGAGGGAACAGCCAGGACAGCTGACCCCAACTGGCCAAAGGGCTATTCCAGACCATGTGATGTCATGATCAGTATATAAGCTGGGGGAGTTGGCCAGGTAGTAGTGATTGTTGCTTGGGGCTGAGCTGGATATCAGTCAGTGGATGGTGAGCAATTGCACTGTGCATTGGTTATTTTGTATATTCTTTTATCATTATTATCTTCCCTTCCTCTGCTGTTCTATTAAACTGACTTTATCTCAACCTATAGGTTTTAATTTATTTTTTTTTTTTTTTTTTCCCCAAATTCTCTGCCCCATCCTGCTGAGGGGGCTGGGGTGGGGGGGAAGTGAGCCAGCGGCTGCATGGTGCTTCATTGCTGGCTGGGGTTTAACCACAACAGGTATAAACAGAGTGGATTGGTAGGTCAAAGCAGGAGATACTGAAGCTCCTCATACCTTCATTAAATGAGCCTTAGGAAACATTAGGTCTGGTCCCCTGACAACACATCCCCATTTTTCACATGGTCAATGCTGTCTAAAAGAACCAGTCCTACCAGAAGGATATTTTTTTCTTTCTCAGCTGAAGACTTCTATTGCCAAGAAGCCTCACACTCTCCTTTCACCTGTTTTCCTGGATGAAGGTAGCAGTTAGTGTCCTTGCCATCATTGCTCTTGTAAAAATCTCACATACAAAATGCTTCTACCCCTGTTTGCGCTATTTTCTAGGTGAAACCATGGTGACAGCTCCCCAGTCCTCACAGGGATGATATCCTCAACTTCCAGAGAAAGGTCACATTGTACCCAAGCATTTAGGTTTTACCTGGAGTTTCCATGGCTTGAGGAAATGACAGTATCTATGTGTTCTCAGCCTCCTATAATCCTTTTCTGCACACAAATGTCTTCACAAACAAAAGCTTTCAATAAGTTAAACCAGAAGCTAAGAATTCCTTATTTTCTCAAGAGCTTTGAAAATTTGCACCCCATGCCTTATGCTAAAACACTTAACTACTAGTTACAGAGCCCTAATTCCACACTTACACATATATTTCTTTTCCTTCCCTCTGTTCTTTGATTGACTCAGAACATCAGGCAAATGTAGTTCTTGTGCAACTGATCACCCTCTATATACCCGTGTTTTCTCCCAGACATCTGCTTCCAAGAATAGGTCATAAGGATAAACAAACACAACACCTTGACTGCTTAATGGTTCCTAGGATTTTTCTAAGTGTGCCTAAACTTTTTGTATATATGGCAACATGAGGAGTCCACTAAAATAAATGTTTTCATTTGAGATTTTTTTCTCCTCTTGCAAGCAATATCATGTAGGCATTTATACTTTACAATCAGACAAGAACCAGGATATATGGTACTGATAAGGACTTAACAATTTCTAAATGAGATGGAAAGAGTCTGGTCCATGTGACAGATTGTTTGACCGGTTTGATCTCAGTTTGCCTGTTATATCCTGTCAGAAAAGTGAAGGGGTTAGATTGACCCTTAGAAGAGAGTTTGCTTTCCTGGTAAACAGCTGAGTCTGGGTGAGAAGGCTCAGAGTGCAAACTGTAGAAAAGGAGCATTGAGAGAGTCAAAGCTGGGAGCTTGAAACACGAGAAGACAGTGTGGTGGGGAACAGGGAACAGCCACAGACAGAACTCTGAGGGGATGGACAGAGGACTCCATGGGGACAAGGAGCAATTAAATAAAGTTTCTTGTAACTCAAAAAAGGCAGTAAGAAACTGCCTGGAGTCAAAGACTGTTATGATTTGATTATTTAAAATATTAAGTAGGGTAATTTATATTTTAATATAATATCAACTTTTAAATATAGATTATATATTTCATGCCTTCTTTTGTGAGGTAGCAACAAAGAGAAGGTCTCAGCAGATTCACTGCAAAGAAGGTTCTGTCACTGTAACATCCATTAGGTATCATAATAAAGTGAGCACCTAACATGAAACAAAGATACTTTATGGTCTTTGTTACATAGTTTCCAGCAGAATTTTCCATTTTAGAGATCTCTGAACATACAAGATAGCCAGATATCAAGGGAAATTAATTTAATTTATTACCAATCAAATCAGAGTAGGGTAGTGAGAAATAAAAAATAAATCTTAAAACACCTTCCCCCACCCTTCCTTTCTTCCTGGGCTTAACTTTTCTCCCAATTTTCTCTACCTCCTCCACCCAAGTGGCACAGGGGGACAGGGAATGGGGGCTGCAGTCAATTCATCACACATTGTGTCTGCCACTCCTTCCTCCTCAGGGGGAGGACTCCTCACACTCTGCCCCTGCTCCAGTGTGGGGTCGCTCTCACAGGAAACAGTCCTCCACGAACTTCTCCAGCATGAGTCCACCCACAGGCTACAGTTCTTCATGAACTGCTCCAGTGTGGGTCCATCCTTTCCATGGAGTGCAGTCCTTCAGGCCGGGTCCCCTGCGGGGTTGCAAGTTCTGCCAGACAACCTGCTCCAGCATGGGCTCTCCACAGGGTCACAGCCTCCTTCAGGCACATCCACCTTCTCTGGTGTGGGGTCCTCCACAGGCTGCAGGTGGCTATCTGCTCTACCGTGGGCCTCCATGGGCAGCAGGGGGATAATCCACTTCACCACAGGCTATAGGGGAATCTCTGCTCCAGTGCCTGGAGCACCCCCTCCCCTTCCTTCTTCACCGACCTTGGTGTCTGCAGAGTTGCTCCTCTCACATATTCTCACTCCTCTCTCTGGCTGAAGTTGACATTTGGGTGTTTTTTTTTCCTGTTCTTAAATATATCCCAGAGGTGCTACCACTATTTCTGAAGGGCTCAAACTTGGCCAGCAGATGGTCCATCTTGGAGCTGGCTGGCATTGGCTCTATTGGACATGGGGGAAGCTTCTGGCAGCTTCTCACAGAAGCCACTCCTGTAACCCCCCTGCTACCAAAACCTTGCCATGCAAACCTAATACACCCCTTTATAAAGTAGGGCTGGATACGCAGAAACATATAGCACAGACTCAAGAAATTAGTACCACAGATTCGCATATATTTGTGTAATTTATTTCCATTGCACATATGTCAGCCTTCTAACAAAAGTTGATCACAAACAATCAATTGGGCAATTATTGTCTCAGATATCCATGTTTGGAAATGAATGTAAGATTTTATAGAGCAAATATAATTAAAAAAATCTAAAAGGAACAAAAGCTTTTTTTTTTTTGTAGTAACACATCTTTGTCCTCACAACTGATGTCAGAATAGATCTCCCCACGGCAGGATATTTGTTCACATGCCTTATGAAAAAGAACTTGGAAAACAGTATGTATTGTCCTAGCTGGTGACATCCTCTTTAAGAAACAGAAGTTTATTTAATGGTTTTGCTACTTCCTAGAAAAAGAATAAAAACATGGCAGTAAAAATAACTAGAATCAAAAAGAAAAGCACTGTAAAAATGTCAAGTTTGAATGGATACAGGACATTCAAGGATCATTATTTCTAATACTCTCATTGTCTAGTAATAAAACAGAATATAAATGTTACTAGGTCACAAACGGTTAGCCTGTACTCTTCCTGAGTCACCTTGGACTGTGAAGACTGATCCATTCATAAAGAAAAACTTCAATAAGCTCGGAAATTCAGTAGTGAGTCTTTATTTTAGTAGGTAAGACTAAGGAAAAAGAAAATTTGGGAAAAGCTGACAATTCTTCAAAGAAATAGTACTGAGAGCATAAGTATAAAGTATATGCAATAAAAAAATACAGAAAGCTTAGTAGGAGATCAGCTTGGTTAAACTATGAGTTCTTTATTGGCCTCAAATATGAGAAGGAAGAATTCAGAAACTAAAATTTAGGACAGAAAAATGAAGCCTAGGTGTAGAAGAAAGAAATTGAAAGGTCAAGACACAAATAAGATGCAATTAGCAAAAGGCATAAGAATGACAAGAAATCAGTTTCTAAGTGTAAGAGGAAGACCAAAGAAAGCATTGTTCTGCTACTAATCAAGAAGGAAAGCTATGCACAGATAACACAGGGACGGCTGAAGATTTTAATAGCTTTTTTTTGCATCAGTCTGCAGTAAAAACATCCATTAAGGAGAAGTGCCTAGCATAATTAATATCAGCAACAAAAGGGGAAGATCTCAATATGGAATAGGAAAGACATGAGTTGCAGAGCACTTAGATAAGTTAAATCAATGTGATCTGATGAACTTCATCCTAGGATACTGGCTGATGCAATCAAAAAACTCTTAGTGGTTATCTTTGAGAACTCTTGGAAGATAGCTACAGTATCAAATGATTTGAGAAAAAAAAAAATCTGTGTATAAAAGAGAAAAGAAGAAGCTGGAGAATTAGCAGTTAGTCTGATTTCATTCTGCAGAATAAAAAAGGTTTTTTAAAAGCAAAAAAAACCAAACTGCTTGTAAACAGTATGTAGACAACAAGGAGATGAATGAGAGTCTGTGTAGGTTTGTCAATAACAAATCCTATCAGACCAGTCTGTTTTCCTCTTTTGACAGGGTAACAAGCCTTTGAATGGGAGAGCATAAACACATGTTGCATGTAAGCTAGGAAGCAAGGATGACGAAATGCTATATGGGCCAAATCTGGAACTTATAGTGCTACGTTACATATAAAGGCTTGAAAAACAGGAATTATTTTGTATATGATTTAGTTGTTATGCAGATGAAAGCTAAATGCAAGGTACATGTTTTACTTAAGAAGAGCTATTTTATTTATCTGGTGAAATTCTTACATCTATGTGATGAAGTGAGTAACAAAATCAAGCAGCTGAGTATAGGGAAGAAACAAATTTGGATATGGAAGCCACAAAATTTTGTCAATATCATACAGGATAATCAGAGGTTAAAGGATGACTGTGTTACCTGATATTAATAATGATTGGCTGCATGTTGGTGGGTGAGTAAAAGTTTAAGCAAACTAAGGAATTCATATCAGGCATAGGTGAAATGACAATAGCCACAAGAGGAACACATGGCATAGTATGATAGGAATAACCAAATACTTGAAAAGAGAAATTAGATGTGGCTAGGCAAACTGTTCCCTGAAAGGAATATACTGGGAACAGATTTTGAAGCAGGCAGCTGAGGCTAGCATATGAGCAATAACACTCTGGATGGCTGAAAATCCTAAGAGCCTATAACTGGAGTGCAGGAGTTTCCAAAGTGTGTGGGTGGTCCAGATGTCACTGGCACAGATTGGTCAGTGACATTTAGTAGCCTCAAATTCAGAAAAGAACAGGCATCTTGTGACAACATGGTGGCTTTAGATGTTGTTTCATATGACATGCCCACGAGCAAACCACAGAAAAAGAGTAAAGACAGAACCACTGTAATATGCAAACCTGACTGGTTAGTTTTCCTGGAGTAGAGCTGGTCCATTGGCAAAAAGGAGTCTGCCTTGACTCTGATTCATTTCTGAGCTGTCATTATTTACCTGGATGCTAGAATAAATATAAATATAGAAATAGGAATAGATTAAATTGTGGGAGTACAAAATACTACACTGAACAGATATAACCAGCTGTAATGATATAGGAAATAAAACATCTAGAACTTGATAAATCTCCAAGAAAGGGTCTGGGGGTTTTGGCAGATAACTGACTGCCAATGTACTGACATTATGCTTTTAAAAGAAAAACATCTCACAAAAATTTATGAACAGACTTATGGACTATTGATCACATTACTCATAACTGTAATAATTCAGATGTTTACACATCTTCTTACTATGTGAACATCGGTAAGGCCTCAGCTGGAACAGTTTATGCAGTTTTACATGTTGCATTTCAGGAAAGACGTGCATTTGTTGTGAAAAACGTAAGACAGCAGCAAATATGATAGAAATTCAAGAACATCCTCATGCAGGACCCTAAGTCAGTCAGGCTTTTGGAATAAGTCTGTGCCTACTTTTTTCTTTATAATGAAATCCCCAAAGGAGAACAAATTGTTCTTAAACTCACAAAATCCAGGGATTGTTAAACTATTAAGTAGAATTCCTAATTTTTTAAATACAGAAAGATTAGAAATATAAAGGATTTATATGCAGCTATGTCTCTCCCAACCCACTGCTTCTTTACTTTTAGCTTCTTGGTGACTAAGTCACAGCAAATCATGCCCAGTTCCCTGTGCTCCCTTTCCAACACCTCTGAAAATTTCCTGTCTGCTCCCTGTTTCTTCTCAGAAGCTCAGGTTCTTCTGCACCTGCAGAATTCTACATCTTTCAAGTGACTTTCTCACTCCCTTCTTCTGCTTGCCACAGCATGCAGTTTCCAGGAGCCCTGCTCTCTGCCAGATTCAGCTGCTTCCTGGGAAGAAACATGTCTGTTCTGTCTCCAGATAAGAATCTGAGTTAATCCCTCTCCTGAAAGGAGCATAACATACAAAACCAGAAGATGCAAAGATACCATCTGTCCCATTCCTGTAAGTACTCATCAGAAATAATGTGTTCTCCATTGCAGATATGGAGAAGAAAAAAAATCATAGTCTTAAATTTCAGGAAAGATTCAGGTTAGAGACAAGGCACCGGAACAGATTACTTTGGAGACCGGAGTATCTCTCATCAGAGATACTTTAAAAAAGAGATAGCTATTCATCTGTCAGCAATAATATCAATATAGCTCGCCTACAGAATATAAGCATAAGCAAGAGGATCGCCTATAACTTCTTTTCCCAAATTTTATTGAAAAGTATTTTGTTACTATATGACTTTATCAGGTTGTTGATTTCAGCAGATGTTAAAACTAGAGTGTAATTTTGCATATTCATGATTACTGGGGACTGGGTGAACCTGAAAATCACACAAACTTGGGAGTAACATGAAAGCATATGAGCAGGAAAGAAACTACTTAAAAAATATATATTGCTTGACTAAGAACTATTTGAAACTTTGTGCTTTAAAAAAAGTTATACTTTGAAGCTTTGAGTCTGCTTGACTCTTATACCCATGGGTATGCCCTAAAACTTATAAAACCAATGTGATGTGGAACCACTAGTCTGTGTAGGATATTAGGCAATGTTTAAATTCAGTGCTGAATGGGGAGAGAAGGGGGCAACGCAATGTCTGCAGTTAGCTTTTCTTTGTGAGTGGTATTTTTCCACCTAAACTTGAAAATGTATGGACAGTTCAAAAATTAAATATTAGTGTAGTGGTTTTTGAAATAATTAAAAAAATATTTTATTTAAGGTTTTCCTATAGTTGTGCAACTTAAATATCATGCCACCAGAAAGCAACTGACTGGGGTTTTTTGTTTGGGGTTTTTTTGTGTTTGTTTGTTTAGGTTTTTTGGTTTTAATTTATCTAGAGATACAATCCTTGGGTTCTTTTGTTTGGTGGGTTTGGTTTTTTGTTTTGTTTTGTTTTGTTTTTTCCTATAATCTTTTTTTTTAGCTAAGATCAGTAGAAGGTACAAGGTGTTGAGCAACAACTGAAATCCTCCTCCACCTGTTTCAATATTAGTTAGTTGTCAACATTTCTTCTAAATGATATTTCTAACTTCTTCCTGATTTTACCTACTCTTTATCATTTATAGCTGGTTCAATGTTTAAAAATAAAAATCTAAAATAATATTCTGGCATCTCTATATTCTTCTACATGACATACTATTTTTATGCAAAGGGAAAAATCAATGTCATGTCCCACACAGCTCACTGGACATTTTGTTCCACCAGAGGTATGTGGATTCAATATATGTGCAGAGAATGCTGTAAATGACACTTCTGTTGTCCAATTCCATTTATACCCAGAATAATATTTGTGACACTTCTTAGGAAAGATAAAGAAAAAAAAATATTATCAGGTTAAAAAGCAATGGGATACCTGTACAGCACACAGTTAAAGCAATCTTACCGTCACATTTAAACTAGACATGTATGCTGTTAAGACAGCAAAATTGAAAGTATTGTTTTAGGAATATCTGCAACAGTTTGTCAGTCCACACATGCATGCTAATTTAGTATGCTGCTGGGCACACCTGCATGGCCTAGCTGCAGAGAGACTTCAGTACTTTCCATCTGCATTGACTGAGGACTAGGGGTGAATGGGAAGAAATTGGATCCTACTGTATTTACAGCTGCTTCATAACCTGCTCCTTCAGAGCATCAGCAAAAAAGCCTGGAATTCTGTCTCTGTTAATGAACAGAAAGGAGCAGGACACTTACTCCATGTCTGTGTGTTTTCCAGCCTTATCTGTTTCTAAGGAAGTGGCAGAGATCATCAGTTGGGTGCACAAACCAGCAGTAAGCTCAGCATTCATATTACATTTGCAGGTCTAACACAGGGAGTGGGGGTAAGTTGTCACCCATGCAGAGCTGAAAGGAAGTTTTCTGAGAAAACATTATGAAACTTCATAATAACTTTGGTAAATTGGAATTTTTTTTTGTGAACATGGGCCCAGTCTTACAGTGTAGAGAGGTTCCTTTACCCATAGCTGTCACACAAACAGGATTACAGCAAGGGGAACGAAGTAGCTCACAGCAATTTAGGTGGTACACTTAAATGATGTTTCCCCAGTCTCTCTCTGGGGTTCCTGAGTTCTTCCTCGGCAGTACAGAAGTGTCTTAGAGGCTAAAATCCAGCTCTGAATGCTGTTCTTGAAGGAGGGCTAAAATTACTTCAGGGAATTTAGGAAGGCCATAGAACCACTCAAAAGCTCCCTTTAAATAGGAAGTAAGTCAGGAGATAGGAATTGAAAGGGAATGACCATCTCTGCTTTGGACTTTCACTCTGCTGCTAAAGTTCCTTAGAAATGGATCTTGACTGACAGTCCAGTTGTTGAACAGCCAGATGAGTGGGTTCTTTACCTCTTGGTATCTGTTGCACAACTTATCATCTGTTTCCTCCCAGTATATGGTTCTAGCAGAAGATATTGGTTCAATTTATACATCAGTTTGTCTCACCCTTGCTTCCACAGATGGCACTGAGAAGAAAGTGAGAGAGATATTGTAAGGGACTTCCACAGTAAAGTCCAGGAAATTATTTTTTACAATGGGGAATGAACAGTATCATGTTCTTTAAATCTGTCAAAAAGATGTATTAGGACATACATTTAAACATGTGAGAGATTTGAGGATGTATTTTAACCCTTTTTTCCTCATATTATGCAATTTTAAAAGTATATTTCTCAAAATATAGCATATATTTGAAGAAAATATATATTGCAAACTTGTACCATTCAACTGAGAAATTACTATCGTTTCCTCAGCCACCCAGCATGAAAAAGATTATTATTAATAGAAGACACTAAATGCAAGCTGACTTCTCAGCAGCATTATTTCATACACAGTTTAATGAACTTTCTGGATTAGTAAAGTGTTCAGGTGCCTATTCCTTTATGAACTAAATTTTTGTGTGATTTTAGAGACTATGTAACACTTGGTAATAATCAGGACATTGCTTCTGGGAAAGAGGAGAGAGCAGCTTCACCACCACCCCATGTATAACACACCAGGACAATTCACACATCCTATGAGTCACTCCTTCCTATTGCCAAGCAAGAGCTTGACATGTAGAGACAGATAGCTAGTTTTGGCTATGTAGGTTATTCTGGTGGCTGGCATACTGGTCCCTCCATTCTTCTCTCTTAATGAAAAAGCCTTTAGATGGGTGGAAAATAGGTGTGCTGAAACACAGGAAGAACTGCATGTCAGACATGTAAAATGTGGAGAGCTCTTAAGTGATTCCAGATAGACTTCAGACTTAGCTTATATATCCAACAGCATTTCCTCTGTGCTACCATGTTGAATAATAGCACTGTAAAAATTCTGGATCATTATTTCTAATTAAGAGAGGGGAATTAAGATTCACAGTTACTATCCCTGGAAACATTCAAGACCAAGTTGTACGGGGCTCTGAGCAACCTTGCCTAGTTAGCGGTGTCCCTGCTCACTGCAGGGGGGTTGGACTAGATGACCTCTAGGGGTCCCTTCCAACCCAAAACATTCTATGATTCTATGATTCTATGATTCTATGATTCTATGATTCTATGCTTCCATGATCAGTTTGCAGTTAGAGCCACAGGCAAGTGAAACGCAATTTTGTAGTACTCTGGGAAAAACTACTCTGCAGCAGGTCCTTTTCTGCAACACTGTGAAAAACCCCATCAGACTGGTATGACCACAGTGAGGAGCAATGTCAAAGCTGTGTGTATTTCTCAGTAGCATCCAGAAATGTGGAGGAAAAAAAAATAATTAGTTCTTAGAGAGGCCTTATCTCTGTCTGAAGAGAAGACCTGTAGGAAAAGCACACAGGCACAAGGCATACGAGGAATTCCTTTCATTCCATTTACAAAATAGCATTAGTGCATGGGATTAACCAGTCTTTCACAAAACTAGCAAATGTGTTACATACTACAGTCTTAACACTCATTTTAATTTGCATGGGAAATTGTTCACAATTTAAAGTGAACTAGAATTTTAGTAGAATTTCAAGAGAATTCTGCAACACAAACAAAAGTTATTTTTCATCATTTATAATAGTTTAATATTTATGTTGTGTTTTTTTTTAAATTATCTGGTTTTGTTCAGATACTAAAATAGATATTTCAAAGGGCCACATCCTGGGACAGAACAGACGTTTTTCTGAATTCATCCCAACATGATTTTTCAGATCAGAGACTATTGTTAAATATAAAGTTAAGCTTGCCATTCTTCACTTTCTCTGATGATTTATGGATCAAAGCATCATTTGTTTGGATCTTTTCTAAGACAGAGTTGCTTTAAAGGACTTTCACAGGGGTTACTTTGTGAAACTGGAAGCCTTCCAAGATGCCTGATCTTGACTAATGGCCAAGATGAAGCTGTGTTTGAATTTTAAATGACTACACAGCCTCGTCCTCAGCATGCTTTAAGGGTCCACTCATGTAGTGCTTATGCACACAGAGTTCCCATCGATCTTAAAAGAACGACATATATATAAGGAACTTAGAATTATCTTTTTTTCCTTGGATGTACACAGAACCATTTATCATACTCTCCCTTAAAAAAATTTAATTTTATCCCTTAAAAAATATTTGCAACACAGTTTGAAAGAAATCCTTGCAAAATAATTTTTTTATGTCTCAGATTGGAACATTCCTTCTTGCTCCACACTGGCTATTGCAAAAAACAGAATTGATGAAACATAAGCAAATGACTGAAAAATATATTTTAATTGAACAAATATTTGTTGAGTCTAATGATACGGACCTGCCATGGGGAAAACAAAGGTTAGATGTGCGATAAAGATGGAAAGAATATGAGGTAGAATATTTTCTACCTAACTTTAATTCAGACTCTGAAAGAATGACATGAAACTCTGTCAACAAATGACATTATTTTCATGACTCAGGGTTTCCAACCAAGGACTGGAGGAGTTTGGTATTGCAGAAAATTAATTAGTTCATAGTCTAGTGATGGCTTTATCAAAAGCAGCAATACTTACAGAAGATCTCCTTTTTTACTATGTGAGGCATGAGCTTCTACAAAGCACTACACGTTTTGTTCAAAGGAGTTTAAGCAGATGGGAGACATAATATCATAAGCTAGAAAACTACTTCATAGCTGAGGATAACAACAGTCCTGAAATCAACCAGCATTTATAAGTGTTTATCTACTGGCCAGAATGCATAGAACAGTATAAGATTAACCATTGTATTCCTGGTACATGACGGAGAGATGCTGTTATCTCATGACATGTGACTTGTCAGAATTTATCTATTTGCTTTTAAAAACAAGAAGGGGATATGACAAGTTTAGTTTCCAGAAGAAGGGTTATCTGGAAGTTGGAAACAGAAGGTGGATTTTGCATTACCTAGCCCTGCTCAGGTAAGGTTCTGTTCAGATAAGAGGCTACATGTGGAAAAAGATCATATCAGGCAATGTTGAAGGAAGGCAATATTCTTGAGGTCCAGACAGAAACATTTTATTAGCTTAGTGATTCATAGAACAAGAGTTGCACTTCTAAAGAATAGGAAGGGAGCCAGTGAAATTAGTTGCAGCCTTAAAGAGGAGGAAAGCAATTAAGAGCATGTCATGCTAACTATCTACAAAGACTGCTACAAATGGCTTGAGAGGATGAGAACACTTTTTCAAGTGAGTTTGCTTATTTCTAACCATTAATACAGTTTTAGAATAGTGGATTTATCTTTTTTTTTTCCTCCAAATATTTGAGTTTTTCTGTCTCTGGAGCCTATGCTCATCTCCTCTATTAACTAGACGAGCTAGTAAGTCCACCTTCTTCAACAACCAACAGACATGCACCTTCGTTCATGGCACTCTCTGCTGGAAATCTAAACGGTTCACTTAAAGATTTTTCTCACTAGGGCCATAAAGCAGAATATTATAGGAAAGAATAAAGCTGAAATTTGTATCAATGTTAAATCAATGCAAATCCATGAGTGTTAAAGAGAGAGGTTATGTAGAATACAAAATATGATAAAGCAAACACGCGCCAAATGTATTAACATCATAACACAGGAAGCTCTTTGCTACCCAGTCTTCATTTCTCTTACCCCTTCTCTGTTTCACACATGAGTTGGCTGAAGTTTTTAATTGATGGGAACGCCTGAAGAAGTGAAGAGATACATAATGCTATTCCTACTATATGAAAGAATGCCTCTAAAGACCAAGTCAGCATTAATATATGGTACATATAAATCAAGAATAACAATATCCAAACTCTTCAGGTGGGGACTAGCAATCTTAACGGCACTGGACATATCCTTAAAGCAACACAAAATGCACAGATTGTGACTTCTCATTGGTGAAGTATTTTCTCCCAAGACCATCATAAAAAAAAGTTTATTGCATTTACTTGGTGGGATGCAGAGAGAGGCTTTTCTGAAATCAAATTTATTTATAAAATGTACTTGATAAAGGGTAATTTTAAGGTCTTCCAGGCTGTCCATACTCACTGATTTTCTTTTCATAAAGAACTTAAAAGGGGTTAAATTTTACCTGAACTAATAGCTCCTTTAAGGCCTTTGGAGAGTGAGTAGTGAATTAACCAGCCTCCAGAGTGATCTGAATTATGAACAACCTCTAGCACACCTGAGGCAAGTGAACTTTCCCCCACTGCATGCCAGAGCTCATGTACAACATGGTCACTTCTGTGAAGTGAAACCTAGCTGCTATGGGGCTATCCTGTAATTACTTGAGTTCTCTAAAATAGTAGCTACTGTTGCCTGCACAAGTCTGGTAAATTGCTGCTTGTTTGTTGTCTTCTAATTTGCTTGCAGAATTCTTAGCCATGTGGCAATTATCAAAAAAAAAAAAAAAAAAAAAAAAGAAAAGAAAAGAAAGAAAAGAGTGGTTTAGCTGCATATTTTGTGGTTCTAGTTAGCAGCAGTTTTGATAAGCATTTCAGTGTTTGTAAACATTGGTAAACATCAGTGCTTATTTCTTTCACAATGTTATTTCAGCTCAAGTGAGTTAATGTGAATCCTTCAGCACTGTTCTCAGAACTAAATGCTGTAAAACAATGAAAAAAGCTATTTTCATTGACTGAAATTTTTAAAAGGCATTTTAATTTTAGCTTGAAGAATCCTAAGTTAAAAAAAAAGGTTAAGATAAAATTATTGAATTTTTTGTCTACTTTCCAGGCAAAAAAATCCCAATAGAATTTCTCATGGTTTACATACAATAAAATAAATCTCCTCTGTTATTGAACAAAAATTTGTATGTGGTCATACCTCCAGATTCCCTCAAAGTGTATCTAGATCTACGAATTTAAATTTCCAGCTTAAAGATGACATTTTTATACTGATATTCTACAGTGCCATAGGTACTTCATCAAATAATATAAATTATCAGTCTGTATCATATTTTAAGTGTAAGACAAAAATTAGCAGAATTGATCATAGAACTTGCATGAAAGCAGAGTGACATAGTTCAGCTGGTGGAAACAGTGTGTCTTTACCGTTAGACTCCTAAGATTGTTTTTGCTGCTAAAGGAATTGGGCATGGAAACCTAAAAGGATTTATTGAAAGATGCCTGATTCAGATATTTAGATAATTTCAGTTTATTAGTTTCATAAGAGAGGTGTCAAATACATTTTTGTGCATGCATGTGACACAATCTAGGAAGCTCATGTTACCCAAGATAATTTTTAGTTTTCACTTTATTTAATGTCAGCTTTAATTTAATTTCATTTCATTTCATTTCATTCCATTTCATTATTTTAATGTCAATATTTTGTGTCCCCATTAATGACTATCTTAAATTTTTGCTTTCTCTTTATTTGGGGGTTTATCATTTACTGAAAGGAAACAACAGCTGGTAAAGTATATGCAAATTTTCTTCTAACTTTCTTCCTTGATATTTCAGGAAACTGTGATCTGGCGAATGTCTTAAGATATCCTGCTTTTTTCCTGTGTCACAATGTAATCCTGAAAGTTTTGATGCTTAGACTTAGGTGACAGTGATAGTGCTTGGGTATTCAACTTATCAAGTGAAAGGCCAGGTAAAGTGGGCATGTTTTCTCATGCTGGTAACTATCATGGTTGGATTCAGTGACCTAGGTGGTCCTTGTCAGCCTCACATTCCTATGATTTTCTTGTTCAAACAGAGATATTGCAGTGCATTTTTCAATATAATAATGTGTGAAGTGTTCTCCACACAAATTAGGAACTGTCAACAATTTTAGTTTTATAGTTCATATTCTCTAAGGTTGAGTTCAGAAAATTATGGCAGTGCTAACTTGGGACATCAAGTGCCATATTAAAAGTTACTTCACCCTTTCATAGTTCAACCAAGACTAACTCAAACCCCTCCCCAACAGATTACCACATTTTTGACATGCCAACCTTTGTTCGGAGAGTTTTTTTGTTTTTCTGTGGCCGTCATAATCACCAGCTACTGCAGTAGTCTCTTCCTTTGACATATTTCTGGACTTTGAAATATCAGGTGTGCATTAATTTATTTTTTTTTTAATCTATTTTATCTCCTTCAGTATTTTTCATAGGTGTCGTGGTTTAACCCGGCTAGCAACTAAGCACCACGCAGCCGCTCGCTCACTCCCCCCCCTCGCTCAGTGGGATGGGGGAGAGAATCGGGAAGGAGAAAAAGGTTAGAGCCGAGGGCTGAGATAAAGACAGTTTAATAAGAGAAAATAATAGTAATAATGAGAATGATAACAAAATATACAGAATATACAAAACGAATGATGCACAATGCAATTGCTCACCACTCGCCGACCGATGCCCAGCCCGTCCCGAGCAGCAATCACTCTCCCCGCGACCGACCGACCCACCAAACCCCCACCAAACCCCCCCCGAGCATGACATTATATGGTATGGAATAGCTCTTTGGACAGTTTGGGTCCTAGCTGTGCTGTACTCCCAGCTTGTTATGCACCTGGCCAAGCAGGAGAAGCTCAAAAAGTCCTTGAGCAGTCTGAGCACTACTTGGCAACAACTAAAAACATCAGCGTGTTATCAACATTCTTCTAGCACTGAATCCAAAGCACAGCACTATGCTAGCTTCTGTGAAGAAAATTAACTCTATCCCAGCTGAAACCAGGACAATAGGCTGTTTTACTACGTGTAGAGAAAAGATCAGTCCTATTTTAGGTGTTTCCATACACAAATAGTAGGACCTTTTAACCCTTACCTCTTTTTTCATAGAATTAGTACAATTTTCATGGTATTACTATTTCCACAGAAGAGGGTACTTTTAGCAATACGTGGGAATATAAAAGGAGGAAAGAGATTTAAAAGTGGAAGAGAAGACTAAACTATGGACAAATAATTCAAATATATATCTTTATACATGTTTTCAGATATTTCTGGGGTTTTTTTAAACAATGTGGATAGACTGGTGTACATTTAAGTATTTGGAATACAGGCATTGATGCACAGGAGTAGTACAGAACTGTGCTGGAAAAAAAATGTTTTAAGGCTAGAATTTTTCAAAAGGACATGTGCTCCTCAGATAATAAAGGTCTTTCTGATAGATGACTACTCAGTGTTTTGCCATGTGACTTCAGGTTCATGCACACCACACTGCCCTCATACCTTTAAGAACAGTAATGCTGAAGGTTCATCCGTTAATTTATGCAAAACCACAATCTTTTTTTCTTCCATACTACCTGCACATATTTACATTGCCAGAACAAATAACTTACCTAGACGACATGTTGATGCCAAAGACCACCCTCAGTGACCTGTTTAATGGTTTTGTTTTCCTGAATTATATAGCTGTGTAATAATGTTCATGTCTGCATATGTTTGCTTTAATGAATTGGCTGTTCTAAAGGCCTGAATACAGATCTGAATTCCAAGACCTCCTGAATCCTAATTTTGGCTCTTACAGACTGAATGCTCCTAAGCAGGTGTGTTGTACTTTAGTGTTTAAAGCAAGTTTCTGGGTGCATTATTTTCACAAGAATATTATGGACACTGCTAATGCTTATAACCATACTTGGAAGCCACATGGTGCCATAACTTTGAGTTATTCCTGTTTATAGCTTCTAGAATTCCTAGTTATTAAATTTGCATTATCTACCTACTTTTCATACTTATTTAATCCATAGCAGCACAACAAACACATTGCAACATCACTACCAGTTCATAGCTCAGATATAAATAATTGCATGCTTTCATTGCTTTTAATCTATGCTTGAAATCATGGGGATTCTTAACTATCATCTATTCAGATTTAGCATTCTGGTTAGGTTGTGTTGCATTTTGTGTTGAAATTCCTTACTCTGTTCACTCTGGCGTAAGTATGGGCTGCTGTTTCAAGGAGTGGTTTTGAACCTAGATAGCTGTTGTGTCTGTAAAAGCAGTTGCATGTGTGGCAAGCCAGATCAGGAAGCTAAATTATTAATTCTGAGAGGGATCAGTTCATTGATCTGAGAAGTTGTATGAATTGCTGGGGCTCAGACACAGGAATGCAAGAAATGACAGGCTAGAATCAGGAGGAAGGTGGGACTGTCCTTTTTTACAAAAGCGTAAATTTATGTTAAAGTTAAGTAGATTCTCTTAATACAATCCCAGCTTACATTACTATCGTTAGGTAGAGGGACACAGCCCAAAACTGACCAGACCTCCCTATGTTACTGCATATTTAGATCTACATGCTTTATAAAAATCCCAAAATTTTAAGTGCCAGGGCTTGTTGGTATTTTAGACTTTTTTGTCTGTGTTCTGTGTGCATATGGTTTATCATGTTGAATGAAGGAATGTCATGTTTATGTATATGCCTTTTCTGAGATATTTGCCATCTAAATATCTTGGTCACATCTGTATTTGTGTGTTTGTTTCCATGCATATGTAAATACAACTTTTTGTAGCTATACGGACTATACTTTTGTGGCATTCACTGATCATTCCGTGCAAAACCTTTAAGACTCTTGTTTTACTGTGTTCCCTATTACAACAGTTGTGCAAAATATAAGAGCTGTACAGACTCTTTAGGGAGCATAGCAATTAAAAGCACAGTCCCCACGTCAAGATCTTACTTTCCAGGAAAAAACAAACAAACCAAAAAACTTATTACCACTTAGTTACAGTATCACTTAGAGAAATCTAACGTTAATACAACATACACTTGCAAATACTTAGAACCAACCCAATAAATAAACTAAGGATTTTTAATTAATCCTAGAGGTGGCCCATGCTGTTAATTGGACCAGTTAATTTACCACAGCGCTGTCAGGGAAGTACCTCTTACATATGCGATTTCACATACTGCAAGTGCTGTCACTGAAGAAATTGTTTTATTTATATCACCTATCATAGCAATTCAAAAGCAATTTCCTGAAGTATTTTACTTAAAAGGGTTCAAGGTAGCTGCTCTCTCTTCAAAAAACAGGTACTTTGCAGTAAAAGTATACTTTGGGTCATTAGAGTTCTTTTGCTTTTCTTTTCTATTTAGAGGGATTTGAGGTTATTATAATTTAAATAGGAAAGTGTAGATAATAAAATAATTTACTTTTATAAAACCTCATTTTAATGTATTGTTGTGGAAGGTTTCTGTTTCTTTTTACAAGTTCCCAACTTTCTATTATATTTGTTCAATCAAAACTAGCGGGTTTTTTTCTCAGAAAAAACATTAGTGAAGTTTTTTTCCATCTCCTACCTTTCCATCTGTTAAAGCCAACTAACAGAACACCTGACAGTGTCCCTAGTGATATTCATACTGGATTTTTTTTTTTCCCTTGTCTTTCCAGGCCAGTACACAAAATACATCACTTAGTTAATTTGGCACTGAACAGTGTAGGATTGAAGACTGCTTCAGACCAAAAGGAACAACAGAAACCTAACTTTGCATAGGCCCCATGAGCATCAGTATTGACTATGTATGTATGTGAATTACATGAACTTTTGTTGTGGTTTAACTCTAATAAGCAGCTGAGCCCCTCACAGCTGCCCACTCATGGATAGAAGTGAGAAAACTCATAGGTTGAGGTAAAGACAGTTTAACAGGTAAAACAAAAGCTGTGTACACAGGCAAAGCAAAAAAAGGAATTCATTCAGTACTTCCTATCGGCAGGCAGATGTTCAGCCATTTCCAGGAAAACAGGGCTTCATCACATGTAAAGGTTACATGTGCCATAACTATGAATGTCCCCCCTTCTTCCAGTTTTTATTGTTGAATGCAACACCATATGGTGTGGGACATCACTTTGGTCAGTTGGGGTCAGCCGTCCCAGTTGTGTCCACTCCCAACTTCTTATGCACCTTGAGCCTACTCACTGGTGGGACACTCTGAGAAGCAGAAAAAGCCTTGATGCTGTGTAAACACTGCTCAGAAATGGCTAAAAAATCATTGTGTTGTCAATACTGTTTCCAGCACAAATCCAAAACATAGTACCATACCAGCTACTACAAAGACAATAAACTATACCCCAGACAAAACCAGGACAACCATGAACCTGTGAATGGAAAGCATAAAGAAGTATTAGAAAAATGTTCTTTGAAGCTTCCAATCTTCAGGAAAGGTGTATGAAAAGATACTGGAATTCTTCTGGATCAGTAGCTCCTTTTCAGTGTGGATAAGGACTTTATTATATGTTCCTGAACCAACAAAAAGGAACCTTCCAGCTCTGAAATTTGCATACCTACTTGTACAAGTTTTTGGGGTTTTTTTGTTTCTTTTTTCTTTCTTCAACTCTTTCCCAGGATTTGTGAAAAAGAGCCAGTGACGAGCTTCATGCCAGTTTACAGTAACTTGGAAGCTCATTCACCTTGAAGTTATTTCCAGAAAAGAAAAACCCTTTTAGTGTAGACAATATCAGACCCACAATTTGTTAATAATTTCATTCTACATTTGTTCAGTGTTGTACACAGACACATGCAAAAGTTACATTATGTATCTATACATTATTGGTTTATGTCATTCTTGTATAGATGCAAGATTCTCCTCTGTATAATAATTGCAAACTACACAGATTTCTATTAAAAAAGCAATTCTCAAAGAGTATTCTGTTTGTCTTCTATCTTAAAAAAACCCACAGCTTTATATCAGTTTTGTCTTGTATTTCTTCCACTCCCAATACTTTGTTGGTGAAAACACAGGCATGCCAGCCATTGACAACTGATAATAATACTTCACGTCTTAAATTTGCCCCTGAAGTAAAGAAAGCAGGGTGATCCTTCTGGAAGCCCTAGCAACAGCTCACTTCACTGCTCTCTGACAAGACTGGTTTTCCTCCAGCTTGCTAGAAAGTAAATTATTCATTCTAATGACTGGGTAACACTATTCTGTTCTGTGATAAAAGATAAGATTATTAAAAAGAAATATATTTATGGAATTTTGTATTAAAGGTATCGCCACCACCTCTTATAATAACATCTGAGTGGTATCATCCTAAACTTTTTAATTCAAAAAATTTGACTCAAATAAATTTTATTTTAATAAATTATTTTAGTAGTACCTTCAACCTGTTTCCCCAAAAAATACTTCCCCCTTCTTCTGAAGGGGGATTTCAGTTCATCCCCTTTTCCTTTTTTTTTTTTTTTAATTCTCCACTTCTTCCACTGTTCTCAGAAAAAAATGTATTTAGATCTAATGCTACATATTTTTTCTTCTTTCTTACTCCTCACCCCTTCTTCTCGTCATGAACCCTGATTGTAAACTGAAAAATGTATTTCCCATTTTACTTCCTGTTTTTGCAGGTACTAAAAAAATATTTGTACCTATGTACTTAAATCAATTGCAAAGCTTTTCTCACCTGTGTCCAAGATACCATTATGAGTCTTCCAGATGATACAAGATCTTTCACATATCAACAAAATGACATTATCTTCTGAAATAAAAGAAAATGATTGGTCAAATATGTCTCCAATTTATGTTGATTCATTCACTAGGAAAAAATGTAGTTCACAATTCCTACAAATAGAAATGTGAGGCATAACCGCATACATTTGCTGAAAGGGGGAAAGCATGAAAATACCATAGAAGGCTTTATAGATGACCTTGGATGTTCAAGGCTGATAATATGATAAAAAATTGTCAAAATATTTTGCATTTACTGAGTTCTTATGCAAAAAATTATTCTGAAGACTTGCATCTAATAGCTGAACTTTTTCTAGGGGAACAATGCAGATAGCAAGGCAGATCAAACTTGCAAGAATGCAGAACATGCAAAAAACCAGATGTAGCAAGGTACAAGTAGAGAAAACAGAAAGAATTATACCTGCATAGTGCAAAACTAATCTATAGTAGGATAAGGAGGAGCTTTAAAATGACTGAAATCTCTGATTAAAATCACAAAGGTGGCAAAGGCGAACATTAAACTAGATTAAGCTAGTCTGCAAAACCAAAAGTGATATGATCAATAAATTTAAGTAAAAAAGAGGAATTTGGAATCTTTTTGTTAAACAAACTAATTATGGTGATAACCAAAGCAGGGATAAATGTTGCCCGTTTCCCGGGTGTCTTGGTTTCAGCTGGGACAGAGTTAATTTTCTTCCTAATAGCTGGCATAGTGCTATGTTTTGGTTTTAGTATGAGAAGAATGTTCGTGACACCCTGATGTTTTAATTGTTGCTAAGCAGTGCTTACACTAAGTCAAGGACTTTTCAGCTTCTCACATCCTGCCAGTGAGAAGCTGGGAGGGGGCACAGCCAGGACAGCTGCCCCAACTGTCCAAAGGCATATTCCGTACCACATGATATCACGCTTAGTATATAAACTGAGGGGCATTGGCTCAGGGACTGGCTGGGTGTCAGTTGGGGTGTGGTGAGCGTTTTTATCACTTGTTTTTCCTGGGGTTTGTTTCTTTCTCTCTCTTGTTGTTTTCATTACAACAACAACAACAACAATGAATAATAATAATTGTTATTGTTATTATTGTTATTATTTTTATTAAATTTGTTTCAACTATTAAACTGTTCTTATGTCAACCCACAAGTTTTCTTACTTTTACTTTTCCCATTCTTTCCCCCATCCCACCATGGGGTAGGTTAAGTGAGCTACTGTGTGGTGCTTTGCTGCTGACTGTGGCTAAACCACAACACTGGGATTTACTGTCTTGAACACTGGCATTCAAGATCCACATTCAGCTACTTTTACAATTGACTGAGGAGAAAAATACCGTATTTTTATTAGGACTTGAAAGAGATGAGTCCAAACCTGAATTGAATCATTTCCTTCTCAATCTGTTATGTAGAAAAACTGATCTATCTGATAGGGATGTATTGAGTATTTGCACAATGCTTTAGAAATTCCAGGCCTTAGTGCAATAGTAAGAATTACCTTCAATATAATCAAATAATGCTGAACAGAACTAAAAGTGTAAAGATGTATGAAAACACCAGGTCTTTCTTCAGTGAAAAAAACACCATAGCAGTAACTCACCAGGAAGCAAGACTAATATTCATAGCAGTGTGAATGTTAAGTTATATATAAATCCTACAACAGAAAACTTCTGACATTCAAATAGGTTGCTTTATCAGTGATAGACTGAAGAACTTCAGCTTTAAAGACAGCAGTACGATCCAGTGTTTTTATTCTTCCTGAAGTTTAAAGCTTTGTTACACAGCAACTCAAATCTTTGAGATTATTTTATGATAATGAAATCAGGTAGCTAATTTCTAAATTATATAATGAATAAAGTAATGTATAAATAGCATTTTTCATTATCTAATTCCTTGGTCTTCAATCACAAATGACAAATATTCGATATGATATCTTTTTACCCATTATCAATTCTCTCTACTTGTACTATAATATAAATAAAGCTGCAAAGAGCTAAAATGACACAAGGGAATACTGAGAAAAGCTAAATGAGCAGGGAAATCTATATTGCTTTTAAGCATATCTGAGGGAGGTGTTGGGTGTTTCCATGGTTATGGTCTATTCTGCCATTGCTTATAGAAATTCAGTAAATGAGTTACATTTGTGTTAAAAGGATAATAGCACAAGAAACTGTTAAAATTATATATTATATTATTGTGGTCTACAAGGAAAGGAAACACAAAGGATAAAAAGAAAGGGAAGTTCCGAGATATCTGAAGAATACAAAGTAAAAGATTTTTTTTATAAGGTCTACAATTTTGTTTGCATAGAGGCTAGTCCTGGTAATTGATTAGATATTATTGTCTCAAAATTATAGAAAAATAATCACCCAAACACATATCAGACACTGAGATGAGGAAATTTACAAGATTTAGCAAATATAGGTATATTATTTGCATGAATAACCGGACAGTAACTCATCAAGAAATAACAGGATAATTAAGTTAATATTTTATGTTCTCTTTCATTAAGCTGCTGTCAGAATCTCTGCCTCAAAACATAATTAATTTCTTTTTAAGGACATAGAGACAGGAAAGAGGGGAAAACAGGTTTTTTATCAAGAACAAAATAAACTTGTCAGGATTTTTAGGAAGGACAGGTAGAGAACTAGAAGAGGGAGAGTAAAGTAGCTCCTTGACTGAGAAGTGGCCCATTGTGAAACATGAGATCTGAGAGTCTGTGAGTCAAGATCAGAGAGTAAGTAGAAGTGCAGTGTTGTAGTGTGGATCCATCACAAAACTCCACAAGACGAGGGAGTAGATGAGGCGTTTTGTACAAAACTCTTAGAAGTGTCATGAACTCAAAACCTGGTTCTTATTGGGGTTTTCAACCATACAGTCAGCTGCTGGGAAGAAAGCACAGCACTGTGCAAGAAATTCAAGAGGTTCTTAGATTATGCTGGTGATTACTTCCCAAGGTAAGTGCTAGAGGAATTAACTACTTGTTCTGGTGTTCACAAATAGGGACTTCATAACTATGAACTGATTGAGTTCAGAATCTAGAGGAAGGATCTGGGAAGCTAAGCAATATAATTTAGATTCCAGAAAGAAGTCTTCAGTTTACTTAAATAATTTCTATGCAGAATACCCTAAGAAATTGCCATGAAATGTAAAGGTGGCTATGAGAGATGGCTTATTTTATTTTAAAAAAGAAAAAAGAGAGAGAGTTTATAAGCAAACTATTTCAGTCGTCAGGAAGACCAAAGATCTCACCAGAAGGCCCACCCTGCTATATAAAGACCTTCATGAAGAACTGAAATGCATCCAAGAATTGGAAACAAGGACAGGCAACAAAGAAGGACCATAAAAGTATTGCTTGTACATTTACGCATGGAACCAGAAAAGCCAGACACACTGAAATTAAAATGAGATAGCGTCATGAAGTGTAACAAGGAGGAAATCCTCAAGCTACATGTAGGAAAAGGAAATTCAGGGAAGAGACAGATCTGTTGCTAAACAGGGGAGAGAAGCTAGTGGTGGACAATGTGGAAAAGTCTAAACTACTCTGTGTCTCTTTTGCTTCTGTTTTCATTCAAGTCTGGTCACAGAAGTGAGAAAGCAACAGGTTAGGGATGTGTTCAGATCTGTGGGACCAGATGGAATTCATCTGAAAGTGCTGAAAAAGTTTTCTGATGTGATTGTGACGCTTCTGCTTAGCATCTACAAAAATTCGTAACAAATGGGGAGGGTCCCACATAATTAGAAAGATGATGATATTGGACTCACCTATCTTTAAGTAATACAAAGGGGATGATCCAGGAACCTGTCAGCCCATCGCCTTCATCTGAGTCCTTAGAGAAATCACAGAGCACTTTTTCCTGGAGTTCATTTCCAGGCATGTGAAGTAAAAGAATGTAATTAGGATGATTTTATATGGATTTACCAGGGAAAAAATGTTTGAGCAACCTTATTGCATTTTATGATGAAATGACTTTCTGTGAGAATGAGAAGGATTTGGTAACCTCTATTTCAATAAGATTTTTGTCCCCTACAGCTATCCTAAGCTTCTGTGAAAAGGAAGTAAATATATTTTAATATCTATGACTTTTTTTCCTTTTGGTTTGATTTTCCATATACCGTGTAAATAATTCAAAATATATTTGTGACAGAAGTAATAACTCTACCTTTTTTTCTAAACTATTTCAACCTTTTTTCTTTACTTTCAGGTAAAAGTTTTTTCATTGCAGAAACAAATATTTGCAAATATAATTAAATGTAGAATTTGATGTGTTCATAACAATCAACACATCTTTTGCCATATTCTGAACATTCTTATGTAATTATGTATGCTTAAAAATTTGGCAATTTGTATAATACTGTTAAAATTTGCATCTTCTTTAAATAATCGACTGCTGGGTAATTATCATTGCAGGTACTCCAACTAAATTAGATTATACTACTACTGTAAATAAAGTTATTATTTTCTGTGTGTAGGGTCAAAGGTTTAATCAATGCAGAAAAAAATAATTAGACAAATAAATTAATGTGCTGAGTACTCAGGGAAAATTAAGATTCAAATAAGCAAATAAACCTTCAAGTGAAATTATTAAAATAAATTATTTTTCTGTTTATTTAGAAATAAATATGTATACGTTTCATTTTCTAAGAATAAATCTATACATCTTTGTATTTTAAAATGTACAGAAATTGATAAATATATAAATAATTTAATTTAATGGATTTTTTTGTCTCTTATAAATACAATATCTCTAAGAAGCTGCCTGAATATATACAGAATTTTTCGGGTTTTAGAATTGAGTGCCATGTTCATTGGATTAACCAATATGAAAGACATAAAATAAAAAGTAAGGAAATAAGCTGTAAAATTACATTTAAGAGAACATTCAAGATTTAACAGAACAGTATAGAGACATGATATACATCTTAAACATTCTTACCTTATCTTTATTTTATTTTTTTTTATCTTCTGTGATTTAAAATGCTTTCCCATTCAGGAAGAATGGCTGTTAAACCATCACTGTATTAACTGGGTGATATACCTCGTGTGTCTCCTCAGAATTGTTTGCTGATTTCAGGAGCAAAAATACATCTCACAATTTTTAATCTTGTTATTCCCAGACAGTCAACACAGCTAAAAGAGAACGACTCCAGTTCTATACTTCCTCCTTCAGCAGAAAAAGTTCCCTGTAAGTTCCAATCAGCTCCTGTAAAGTCCTTTGAAGCTAGGTTTGCAGGTATATTCCTGATAACGTACCTCAGAAGACAATGTGTGGCACTGCATTTCCATTGCCATAAAAAAGGAACCTAACTGTATCTGAATTCTCTGTAAGTAGTTAACTGGTAATGAAAAAAGAACAGTTTAGTCTAGAAGTCACTGAATTTTTCCTCACTGTCTTAATTCCATAGCTGTGTTTTCAGTAGCTTTCAAAAGTAGAGTAGAAAGATGGGACTTCTGTGTTATAGGCTTAGTTTTCTTTAGTGCATTTATTTAATTATTTGTGTAATTTTTCTATACACTTCTAAATTAATAACTGAACTAAAGACTTTAAGCTTCCTATCCTCTGCATGATAAATGAATAAAAAGAATGAAAATGTTTGTGAGGATTAAGCTCTTTGAGCCATGTGGTGTCTATCTATATACAATTTTTAGTACATTGAACGTGGCAGCAGTGGACATAATAAAAGGCACGATTCTCCCTTTGTCTAGGGAGCAAAACAAGCAAATCCATCCAAGGAGTGAAGATATAACTACAGTATGTGACAGGCTAAGAAAGTAAGGCTGAATCGGAAAGGACAAGTGCCTCAATGCAGACTAGGGATCAGCAATGACAAGAAAGAAACATTCTCAACTGCTACAAGTTAGCTAAACCCAGGCACCGTCCTGTTCACCATTTTCCTGTGATCCTGCTAAACATCTCAATGGAAACAGATAGGTAGCTGGTAATACATCCTGCCCCTCTACCCACCTCTGAGGTCGCTAGAGCCACGACTCGTTGCAACAGGGCTACTTCATCCATCCTTCTGTCATTGCAAATTCTGAGCTTAACATGAAGGAAATTCCCAGTGGGCAGTTAATGACTGACAGCAAAGACCGGGTAGGGCTAGCTATCCCATATGTGCTACAAGCTGATCCAGTTTCTATTCCTTGAACTGGCATCTTAAAAAGAGACGACTGTATACTGCTGCTAAATTACTGCTGCAACTGCTATGAAAAAGTAAAAAATTAGTGCAATGTGTCACCACTCTGTCAAACAGTTAATGGCCACAAGTAGGATCAGGCTCAGTACATCGAGGATTCAACATACATCTAAACTAGCTCAGGCATATGAGAAAAAAATGCATGCTTGATGCTGTACTGTGCATACTCACAGCTACGATCTCAGCAAGCGAAGTTAGAGGTGTAGGACTACATATCATCACGAAAATCTTTATGAGGCTAGATGGGTTTCTTGGATGTAGGTGTCAAGATTTGGGAAGTGAGGGGGCCGCAAGTGCAGCCCCTGTGAGGAGCAGTGGGATCCGCCCCGTGCCGGACACAGCCGGTTCCCGCCGGCCCCACCGGCCCCACCGCAGGGCAGGGCTGAGCCCCTCAGCCACGGGCGGGCGTCGCGGGGAAAGCCTGGGTCAGGAAGGGCAAAACGCTGCCCGGCAGCCGGGGCTGAGGGAAACGGGGTGAGAAACAGCCCCCCGCCCCGCGGGGAGAGCGGGAGGAGGGCGGGGGGGCTCCGGGCGCCCCGGCAGAGAGCCCCCGCCGCCCCGGGAGAGACCCCGCGGGGGCCGGTGCTTCCCTGCAGCCCCTGGGAGGGCCCCGGGCTGGAGCAGGGAAAGTTCTGCTGTGGGCTGACCCCAGGCCCACATTCCCTCTTCCCCTGTGCTGTTTGGGGGGGAGAAAGTAGAGGAGTTAGGAGTGGAGGAGTGAAGCTGAGTCTGGGAAAAGAAGAGGAAGGGAGGTGTTTTATTTATTTTGATTTTGATACTCACTACTCAATCATATTTTGACTGGCAAACTGAATTAATTTTCCCCAAGTCAGACTATTTGCCCATCATGGTAGTTGGTAACCGATGTCTCTGTCTTCCTCTTGACCCACGAGCTTTTTCATCTTATTTTCTCCCCTGAGGAGTTGAGGAGGGGGAGTGAGAGAGAGGCTGGGTAGGGATCTGGCAGCAGGCCAAGGTCAGCCCACCACAGTGGAATACATTTGTAAACTTATGGTGCACAGCAATAGAATATGAACTTTACCTTCTCTGACAAATGAACTCCTCCCCTAACATGTCTCAGGTCGAGATAAATACCCTCATCTTTGCAGACAGAATATCTCACAACTGGAAGCTCCTTGACAGCATCATCTTATCTGGCTCTACTCAAAACTGGGATCAGTGAGCAGCAGTAGCCCACAATCCTTTTTGTGTCTCCCAAGCATTGCTTATCACGTCCTGCTACAAGGTATTAATTTTATGAGGGCATTGGATGTGAAATGGCAGGAATTGTTACGATATTTCCCTCTCCCAGTGGGTGTTTAGGACTACTATGCTGTCTATATGGCATCAATCACTAGTACTCCTTGTAGCTGTTGAGGTCAGCATAGGCCAGGTGGGCAGGCAGGAGCCTCTGGGCAGGCTGTGCCCTCCCCTCCCCGGTGGCCACAGTAACACTGCACCCCAGCATGCTGAGCAAGGCCAAGGGCAAGGGCCAGGGCTCCCAAGATGGCTCCCGAGCACAGGAGGAGAGCCCTGCTGAGGCATCTCCTGGCTCCCTCTCACCTGGCTCCATCCCAGGAGCTGCAGCCCTGGTCCTGCTGCAGTGCCTGGCCACCACAGACTGGGCAGAGCAGGGTGGGAGCATGGGGCCCATCAGTTCACTGAGGACACTGACAATAACATGGTAAATGTGATTTTTGCCATCACTAGCAGAAGCCCCCAGCCCTGGGGTGCCCTGGGGTGCAGGGTCTGGGGCTTTCAGGGCCTGACCCTGGTCTGGGTGGCATCGGCCACCCTGTCTTTCTGGGGTTGAGTGACTCTCACCTCCCTGGGGTGAGCTGAGGCTGTGCGGTACCATCTGTGGTAACAGTGTGAGCGCCTGTTATCTTTACTGAGTGACAAACTCCAGCCTTGGGTGTCCCAAGGACTGGGGGTTGCCAGTGAGTGCCAGCCACACTGCCCTGCCTGCCCAGAGAAGGATGCAGGGTACCATAAGGACACCTATAAACCTAGCTCCTTGTGTACACCAGAGATGAGGCAGAATAGGCCCTCACCAGGAACACCACATTTCTCCCATAAAGACTCCAGGATGCCTATGACTCTTCAAAATTTCCTCCCCACTTCTTGAGTAAGAATAAAACCGTCAACTTTAGGACCCAGAGGAGTACTGGAAGAGTGTATTTAATGCCAAACAAGAAGAGTTGAGACTAGCATGCTTTTGTATAACGCCTATCAGATATTATGCATTTCTGTATTTGATTATACAGCTTGAGCTATTAGATTGTTAAAGCATTCATTGGACTCACAACTTCTTCACTCTGTATATGGTGTTTGAGTCTAACACCCTCCCCAGGCCCATCATCCACCTGAAGTGTACTGCTAGATACAGTCAGATGCCTGAAAGGAAAGAACCCTAAAAATTTAAGGTGCCTTTCTCATATACATGAGCACACTTTCTCCTGATCCTCACCTGTCTAACATGTTCTTATTTTTAGTATGACCAGGTCATACCTACTTTCCTGGACAACTCAAAAGTGAGGCTTGATCACCAAGCTACAAATCTCAACTCTTGTATATTCATCGTGGTAGTCAGGTTAACAGAAAGCAAAAGGATGACAAGAACGATATTTTCACAGATTAACCTCAGTACCCGATAGGAGACAATAAATAAAGCAAGCAGTACAACTAGCTGAACATTTTAGACACACTATAGGATCATAGATGGAGTGAGCAGCTAGTGAATGAGCAAGAACAAGAGTCGAGAATATACTCTGGACTAAGCGGAGGGAGAGGTGGAGGGAGAGAGCATGATGTAGGGCAGTGTGAAGACAGGACAGTAAAGCAAATGAATACACTCACTGCTTGTGCTCATCACTCATTGTTTGGAGGATCTGAGAGAGTGTATCTGGCAAGAGACCACCTGCATCCTTGGAACATACGTACTCACCTTTGAGTTTCCTGGACTTCTCAAGCAGAGATTTAAACTAAACATCAATACCATGATGGACATCTGCAGCCTGCCCTGAGGAAGGTTTGTCCCCAAATATGTCAAATATCAACTCTAACACCTCTCATGTTGTTCACCAGTAATAGAGGGCAGCTGGCTTTTCAGCATACTGCTAGTCTGTCAGTCTACCACAAATGTCAGTGGATCTTGAATTATGAAAGCATTTGGCTTATTCTCTAGGGGAATGAGAGTTCTCCATAAAGCAACAGAGGCTACCACAGCCCGAAACCAGACCATGACTGCATATCTGCATTTTACTGAGAAGAATTTCCAGCTGTAGTATATCTATGATCTATGTCTTTTTCCTGGACAGTGGCGTGTAATCAAGGACCCTAGGACTTGTTTTCTCCCTTTTCTTCAATTCTTTTCCTTACATTCTTTTGCCCCAATCCATCCCAGAAGAACTCATTACTTCTCAGGTAGAAGTGAAAAAAAAAATGTGTGTGAAGTCCCTCTGTATTTTCTAATCCAAAATATTAAATCACATCTATCCCTGAATAGATGTGTTTGAGCCAGTTCTATGATCATTTAGCTTACTGTCAAAACTAGCAGGACACTAGCTGGCATCAGTCTGAACACCCTGATCTGACTGCTGTGCAGTTCTCACATTACAAGCCACTTGGCTTTTGAGTTCTTGCTTAATCATAGAGAAAATGCAGATATTTTAATCGTGTATCTGCCTGTGCACACTGGGTACACATTCTCTATCCTGCAGTAATTCAGATTACTGATGTATGCAATAGGCAAAAGTCATAACTGCACCCTGAGTTTTGGCAAGAAAAAAATCTGCTGACATTTTTGAGCAGGTACAATGGTATTCTTAAGTGCTGGATGAGCATGGTTTTGGTTTGGTTTTTTCCCCCTGAAGAGAAAAATGTTGCTTGCAGTCTGTGGGTATCATCTCTCAAGTTATAGCAACTCCTCAGAAAACACTAACTGTACTGTAATGCACATGCTAGGACAATGAAACAGTTCAGGGGAAAAGTTTTGGGGTGTTCATGCATTAATGTAGATTTATTACCTCTTCATGAAGTTATCTGGAGCTGGGAGTTTAAAATCCAGAATAAGTAAGAGACTGAACATATATATTTCCAGTATTTGTGTGTAATGTATAAAACTTCATTGCTGTTATGGTCAGAAAGAAAACTGTGTGTAATACTTTTTGTTCTGTTTATATAGTCTCTTCTCTCTGGAGTTTCTGCTGAGAGGAGTGGAACTGACTGGCCTGACAGAGTAACAATTTGGGTTTAACACGAACATGGCTTTTTTTTTCTGGAAACCTTGTGTTTTGCAAGGCTGTGTCACAATGTGTACAAAGGAAAAAGGAATTGTACCTTCTTTCACATCTCCATCTTTTTCTTGAAGATAAAACTATTCTAAGGTTTTTGAGCTGCCAAGTTTTTTTAGTGAAAATCTGTCATGCTGAAGACTCTTAAAGCCAGACTTTAAAGGATCAAGCTATGGAAGGATACCACATTGCTCTCTCTTGCTAACAGTGATATAGTAAAACTCAGTATCAGTGCCTCAGGGTAGCAGAAGTGTAATGCCTGAGGCATTCATATATCATGTTAAGTACATATTGCCATGGGCCTTGTGATTCTACTCAGAAAGAATTCCATTTATTTGTAATCATCTATACTGCCCTTCAAGAAGTTTGCAAGGAAATCAGCTTGTAGACAAATCTGTTAACAGCAGTGATGTAAAACTTTAAAACTTTTTCTAGTAATATGCACTCTTTCACAGTGAATATTAATTTATTGGCAGATATTTTAGTATTTTTATACTAAAAGAGTCTTTGGAAATATTTGTACTAAAAAGATATATATTAGGAAAAAATACCCTAGAAATGTGTGTGTCATCTTTATTATATTGTCTGACAGTAAATGAAGATAATTCTTTGCTTTGTGATATCAGTCTTTTCAATGCCAATTTACAATTACATAATTAATTGCATACAAGCAACTTTATGAAGGTGTTAATGATGTACAGCAGACCCAGTAAGCTACTCCCATATGGCAGGAAACAGTTCTAATAACTTCTTCATACACATATTTGCTCCCTATGAATAATCATTTCAGATGCTTTCTACAGGGAAAGGGGGAGCAGATGCATGTTCGTATGAAAACAGTGCTTCCACCACCACTCACAATGCCTCATGATTATGATACAAATTCATAACTTTGTGTCTTGGGCTTTATGCCTAAGTTCTCTGCATCCATCCTGATTCCACATAAACAGTCATATAAATAAACATCATCATTCTGCCTTCAGAAAAAGGATTAACATCTCCTGTGACATTCAGAAAAACTGCACTGAGCAACCTGCCTAGCTTGAACAATTTTCAGAGATCAGCACTGATTCAGGTCTGAGCTTATTGAACACACCATGTAATATGGCATTTCTGCCTACAGAAATGGAATTATATGCTTATCAATTAGCTTCAATCCTATTTCCTTAACTTAGACAAAATCAATCATTTCACTGATAGAAATTTTTGTGATCTATGACAGTGAGGTTCAAAGGTTTCTCTTATAGTTTTGCTTTTCTTTTCCCTTGAGGTATAAATGAAGCTGAACAGGAAGCATTCTGGTACTATGTACACAGACTTTGTTATAGTAACTTGAGTTTATTACACATTTATATGGAATCTGATTGTTGCTAAAAATAACAGGCTCTGTCTGACTTTTATCTACAAAGAGGAAAGCCTACATATAAAGTGATCATTGTAGAATAAGGCTTCTGGAAGTGGAAAAGTCAGGAAATACAAATTAGGAACTACTGAATTAGAATTGCATTATATCATAAGTGGTTAAAACCTGTAACTGAACTCCTCAAATCTGGTATCATATAATGAGATCGTTCCTCCATTAAAGAAATGTGGACTTATCATGTAGATAAGGAATAAAGAACAATGTTCTTTGGAAGAAGTGGTACGTCCAAACTCCAGCATCCAAAAGAAGAGGAACGCCTTTCTCATGCAGAGACCAACTCGCTAGGATACTCACCTGAGGCTCAGTAAACCCCATTCCACAGCTGTGCAGGTCAGATGATGGAAAACCATGATCAAAGGACATAGCATGCAATAGTTTGAATTATCACTGTTTCAAAGCGTATGTCATCTTAGTCTTTTGATTATATGCTGCTTTGCAAGGGGGGAATTCAGCAGTGTTATTCCCTACTTACACTTCACTTCTCTCCAGTCTCTTTTTTACCTTTATGCCTCTATCTGAGGGCTTCAAAATCCTATCTAGCATCTATAAAAGGGCTTTGGATGTCAAGAAAAAGAAAGAGAGAATATAGCAAATTGGTGTGAGGAAGTATACCAAGGGGGGTGTTACTGTCGGCTTGACTGTTCTTGTACTTTTCTACTTGATATCTGATCCTGATCACTGTCAGATAGCAGTCAATAAATGAATGGACCTTTGGTCTGTCCCAGAACAGTTTTGATTTTGGTCCTGTATTAAATTCCTGAATATCAGAATCAAATCTAGATTCATATGTAACTTTTTAGCACAAAACAAATAGTGAAAGTTGGATTAATTTCCTTGAAATCTGCAATTTGCTAAAAATTAATATGAAGCAGTGACCTGTAGATCAGAATCACAGAATCATGAGGGTTGGAAGGGATCTCTGGCAACCATCTAACCAAACTCCCTTGATCAAAGCAGTGTCAGCTAAAGCACGCTGTCCAGGACCATGCCCAGTCAGTTTTTTAATATCTCCAAGAATGGAGACTCTACATCCTTTCTGGGTAACCTGTTTCAGTGTTTGACCACCCTCACAGTAATTTTCTATGTTTGTGTTTAAATGGAGTTTCCTGTATTTCAGGGTTTTTTTTCCCATTGACTGTTCTCTTGCCACAGGACATCACTGAGGAAAGACTGGCTCTGTCTTCTTTACTGGCTCTAATCAGGAGTTGGTTGAGGGAGGTGATTGTCCCACTCTACATTGCACTAGTGTGGCCCCACCTCGAGTACTGTGTGCAGTTTTGGGCACCTCAGTATAAGAAGGATGTCAAACTATTAGAGTGTGTCCAGGGGGTGACCAAGATGGTGAAAGGTCTCAAGGGCAAGACTTACAAGGTCACTTGGTTTGTCCATCTTAGAAAAGAGAAGGCTGAGGGGTGACCCCATCACAGTCTACAATTTCCTCAACCTCTTGTTGGTGGAGGTGCTGATCTTGACTCTCTCTGGTGACCAGTGATAGGACATGAGGAAATGGAATGAAGCTGTATCAGAGGAAGTTAAGACTGGATGTTAGGAAAAGGTTCTTCACTGAGAGGGTGATTGATCACTGGAACAGGTTCCCCAGGGGAGTGGTCACGGCACCAAGCCTGTCAGAGTTCAAGGAGTGTCTGGACGATGCTCTTAGTCATATGGATTAGTTTTAGGTAGTCCTGCAAGATATTCTATGTTATGATTTATACACAGTGACAGTATACTCCCCAGAGCCTTATCTTCTCAAGATGAAACAGTCCCAGTTTTCTCAGTTTCTTCTCATACAAAAGATGGTCTAGTCTCTTAATCATCTTAGTAGCCCTGCACTGGGCTTGCTCCAGTACGTCCATGTATTTTTTGTACTGGGGAGCCCAGAACTGGACCCAGCACTACAGATGTGTCTCACTAGGGCCAAGCAGAGGGGAAGGATCACATTCCTTGACCTGCTGGCTGTTTGCCTTCTTTGCCACAAGACCTCATTGTTGCCTTGTGTTCAGCTTTTCCACCAGGACCCCCAGATGCCTTTCTGCCAAGCTGCTTTCCAGCTGTCCATCCCCCAGAATGTTTCGATAGCCGGGGTTATTTTTCTTCAGGCGCAGGACTTGGCATTTCCCTTTGTTGAAACTGATGAAGTTCCAGTCAGCCCATTTCTCCAGCCTGTTGAGGTCCCTCTGAATGATAGCACATCTGTACGGTGTATCACCCACTCCTCCCAGGTTTGTATCATTTGCTGAGGGTGCATTCTGCCCCATTTTCCAGGTCGGTACTGAAGGTGTTGAACAGTATTGGCCCCGGTATAGATCCCTGGGGTATGCTCTAGTGACTGGACTGAACTCCAGCTGTCCTCCAGTTGTGCACTGATCACAAATATGTGAACGTGGAAGTTCAGTCAGTTTTCAGCCCTCCTCTGTGTCCATTTATCTAGTTCATATCTTATCAGTTTGTCTGTGAAGAGTTAATGGGAAACAACATTAAAAACCTTGTGAAATTAAACATAAATGACATCCACTGCCCTCCCCTTTTCCACCAAGCTAGTCATTTCATTGTAGGAGGCTACCAAGCTGTTTAAGCATGATTTTCCCTTTGTAAATACATGGTGACCACTCATCATCATCTCCCTGTTCTTGACATGTTTGGAAATGGCTTTGAAGAGGATTTACTCCATCATCTTCCCGGGGATCAAGGTCAGGCTGGCTAGCTTGTAGTTTCCTAAATCTAAATATTTGGACAAAACTCCATAAATAGAAGTTGCTGAGCTTTGAACTTTGGCCCTAAACATGAACTATATATACCTACATCTCTGAAATTATAAAGGCTTTGTATTGTTTCTTATAGAATTCATGTCTCAGAGGTCTTAAATTCTTATGGTTGGAAACAAAATATCCAGGCACTGCCTGCTCTGCCAGACAGTCATGAAAAGAAGATAGATGAAAGTAATATTTGAGAAACAAGACACAAAATATATGAACTAGATATGGTAAATTATCCTTGTGAGTCTAAAAACAGTGTAAAAGCAACAATTTCTCATTGTTTAGAGTTGTTAAATGCTGACATTGTCTCAGGACAAAAAAGGCTTAATTTTAGTCTTATTTGCATTTTGACAAAAAGAGTGGCACAGAGCTCTGTGGCTGTACAACTGCAGTTTGGTCTGCAGAAACAAACTGTAACACCTCTACAGACACAAGCAGAAGCTTGAGTGAGAATCTACTATGGACTAAAATGTACCTAAATAAGTTGAAGCATGTACTTAAGCTGATTGTTGCTGTATTGAGCTGCAGCCTGAATCAATATTATAGATTAATTTAGCATTGTTGGTATTTTCCGAAGTTCTTATCTTATCTGTGAGGGTTAAACTTGGAGAGATTAGAGGCTCATTTCCAAAATCAAAGCTTTTCACTGTCATACTTGTGGGAGACTGAATAGCCAGCTAACTGGAGACTGAACAGCCAGCTAACTGTCTCAAAGTTTGCTCCTTTGTGTGGCCATGTGCGAAGATCAGCCTTGCCGCAGGCAAGGTGGCTTGCAGGCTGGCTGGGGCAGTGGACACGCAGGCGGGGCCGCCTGCACACCAAGGCTTGCAGTTTGCTGCCACTTAAAGCCTGCGAGCAGAGCCCTGCCCCTGCCCAGCAGCAAGACAGGGCACGAACGGAGCCCGCCAAAAGGAAAGCGCACGAAATGTGTGCGCATGTGCTGGACTGTGCTCTATAAAAAAAGGCTGCAGGCTCAGGCTGCGGGGGGACCTCGTGGGAGGCCATCAAAGACACCGGAGGAAGATCACCGACCTCGTGAAGAGACCACCGAAGATTCCGTGTGCAATCACCGAAGACCCCAGAAGCACGGAGCCCCGGGACGCCACGGATCCATGGTGGTGACTGTCTGCTCTCTTCTATCTGGGCCTCTCACTTGACTTCTTATCTTTCCTTCCTTCCTTCCTTTCCTGTCGCTGCTTTCTCTCTTTCCCCCCAACAATTAATAAATGGGTGGGCTTACAACATCTGACCTCGTTTGTGTCTTAATCTCGCTCGAAGGGATCGAACCTGGAACGAGAGGTTGGTCCAGCTGCTCCTGGCCTCCCAGACTCGACTGAGGTCGGCTAGAAAGCAAGGGGGCCTTCCTCTCGTCCAAACAAAATTGGATCCTAACAATGCTTTGCTGTACAATAGAAAATTAGTCTTCTGATACAGTTAGGTTATTTTTTTCCTCTAGAACAAAGAAGTCATCCTTTAATGACTTTTCTTCCAGAAGGAGTGGAACTGCCCAATGTCTGGCTTGCTAGCTATTGGAGTTTCTGTATCTGAGGTGGTCATTTCCATATAATCAATGCTTATTATCTAGGTGGAGTCTCTGGCGTTTAATGGTGAAACTCAACAACAGAAGCTGCTTTAAATCCAGACTGCCATTGAGGTTTGCACTCTCATGTCATACCAACTTACATATTCCTTCTCTCTCCTGTTCCATCAAAAGCATGTATGTGACTTCATATTGACCATATTGGCCCTTAGAGAGATTCTTTGAAAATAAGTGATATGTTTTAGCCAGATAATTTTGTGAATTGTTTCCCTGGCTAACCAAAAGACTACTAGGCCTGATTAAAAGGATAGTATGGAAAAGTGTGGCTGAAGAGGTGATGGACATTATTAGTGTTGGATCCCAATTTATATCAATTAAAGCCAAACCTTGGGATGTGCAAATTTACAGTGCAATTTTATTCACAGTCAGAATACTTATAAAAGTCTCTCATTCCTGAGTATTTTCATAAAATACATTAGTACTTACTCATCTTTATATTCTGCGGTTTTTGAAACTGGATAATAGGTTTAAGAACTACTATGGAAGAGATATATAGAAAGAGGGATTGCTTGACCATTGATGTCTAAACTAGTTTTAATCTGTATGAATTAATCTAACCAAATGGATAATGTTTCAAAATTTATATACAGATATTTAAGCCTTTGTTCATATAAAATTAAAAGCACACAAGCACTCAAGTTCTCTTAGACAGTTTAACATCAAAGTAGCCTTAGATGTGTTTAAATATGTGTAGAGGAATGTCATCTACTTACTTGTTCTGCAAGTAAATATATTATGAAAGAACATTGTATTGGATACCCTTTTTGAATTATATACGTGAAAATATATTTCAAAGTAGAAGATAAAAGATGGAAGATTTATACTACTAAATCTTTGTCTATTGCTTCCTTCTAATGCTCTCGAGCACATTCTAAATTTTAAATATGAAGATACTAAATTAACTTTTTAAATCACTAATTGTCCAAATAATTCTAATTGGAAAAATGGCAATCTGACCTGACAGGTAGACAAAATAGAGGTGTTATCCCAAGAAAGGTTTTAATTTAACACTTAGAAAAATCATGTAAAGAGAACAAATGATCAAGCTTGGGTGGAGGAAGGGTTGCTAATTTTTTTTTTAATGCATAGTTGAGTCAGAATTTGCCAGTTTCAGCAAATTCTGGATACTCTTGTGTTTGCATAATAAAAAGTCTTCAGCATGGTAATCTTACAAGTTTATAATCAGCAAGTTGTTATTTAGTATGAACATCATACGTTCATACCAAAAGAACTATTTTGTGGGAAAGAGAGCACATTTCACTTAACTGCAATTTCCCTCTATCAACAAAACCCACAATTCAGCTTTGTGCAGGAATAACAAGTATGAAACAGTGGGATCTTTCAGTATGTCAAATTGTTCTTAATTACAGAATGTTGTTAAAGGCAAACATATTATGCACAGCAGAATAAGCATAACAAAGGGACATTTATAGGCCAATCCAGCTGTCATTGAAATGAGCAGGAATTTTGCTGTTAACTTCAATATGAGTAGAATCAGCTTTTTTAATTTAACTGTGAACATAAAATGACAAGTCTTTTGCAAGCCGTCTCTCTCTGTCAGCTGAAATAATGTGATTCCATATTAAGGCACAGAAAATTTCTAGAAATGTGCTTGAGATGAATGCATGCCTTTTAGTGAATTCACAAGTATATTCTAGATATTCTTTTCTGGCTGCCAGATGAGATTCTTCTCCAAATTTGTGGCTGTTAGTCCCCAAACTGGTCCTGTCATGAGGATGAAACCTCAGTCCATAGTCCTAGAACAACTAACAGTTCATGCTAATCGCTACGTATACTACTCAGAATCCTGTTCTCAGAAAAGTAGTGTCCAGCACTTGCTCATTTACACAGAGATTTCACATGTACAGTAGATTTAGGAAAAAAATAGTAAAAAACCCAAACCAACCAAACCAAAACCTATTGCAGCATTTGTATAACATTGCAGCAAAATTGAAGTTGTTAATTTTTACCTGAAAATTTCATTCTCTTTTCAACTCTCAGCCAGTGTTTTCTCTCACAAGTTGTTCATCCTCCATCTGAAGCTGTTCTGTAGGTTTCATTCTTTCCAGAGCTTCAGAGAACTACTTCTTGTTTTGGCCTCAATACTTACTTATCCTTATGTTTTATTGGCTGTATTATATAATGCAAGTGGAATATCAATAGTTACCTTTCAAGACATCATAACTGCCCTTGAAGTTTCAAAATAGAAACTGAGACACACTTCGTCTCTTATTTACCTACTAACTTAATAAATGACTTCTTATGCTGACCTTCATCTTAGTGGAGGCCGCCAACAGAATACTCTTAAGCTTCTTTCAGAATAGATATCTCCGAGGGACCCTGAAATGCCAGTTATTCTTCCTTTATTTATGATTTCTCTCATGAAACTAACTGAATTGTAGTCATAAATTTATGCCATAACACTTTACAAACCACCTTTAGAGGCCTTTCAGAATCCTGCAGTAATTATTCTTTTTTTTTTTGAATTCAATATAAATTTATTTAAAACAGTATATGTAATAACACCATTTCTGATAGTCTGCATTTCAGTGTATTTTGATTTCTATAGGGACCCCACATTGCATATTAATGGAACAAGTAACTCATTAAGTACATGTGGTACAAATTTTTCCTTCTTTGAGATAGTTTTGAAATAGAACTGAGTACAAATGGGGAAGTCTGATTATAGACAATTAATAATATCTTTAATTAATAGAAGATAAATTTAAAAGTAATTATTTTACTAGTAGAATTTTGTTCAAATTGTACCTTGAGGAGTTATCTTAAGTCTGTCACCAAGATCATCATTATGTAAACAATCATTAATGTAAGCAACAAAATCTTCCTGGATAACTTGCTGCTTTGGATCATAATGAAATGAAAAGACAAACATTTTTCTTCATTTTACTGGAGAGTACAACTGTGTCTTTAACTCTTGCATCAGGTCAAAAATAAAGATTTTAATGACAGAGAGTATGCCCCAAATAATTCTTCCTCTTATTTTGATGCACCTATTTTTATATCAAGGGGGAGGGGTTACATTAGATGAAGTGTACTGAACTAGACCAGAATAAAAGTTCTTATGACTAGATACCAAATTTCCAAGTTTAATTATTAAAACCCCCTCCATTAAAATATGAAGTAGGACTTTCTTTATGGGTGCTGAGAAAACTAGTTGCATTTTACAGCCTAGAGTGACATATATTTAAATTATGACCACTGTATTTCTTGTTATTTTTTGTTAGCTCAGTTTGCTTATCCAGAACATGTTATTAAGACAAAACATATACATTTTTTTCCTCTTTAAAATGTTATTCCTCCTTTCAGAGTGCTAACATCCTTCATGACCTTAGAAGCCACCCTTCTTTATTTTTAATTTTGCAATTGTTTCTTCTGGCAATGGAGAGAAGACACCTTTCTCCAGATGCCACTGGTCACTCCATGAATCCGTCATGTGGGTTTCCAGAATCCTATGATATAAGCCTGTGCTCATTTCATCTTCTCAGCACTGGCCAGAACCAAGAGAAGGAATAAAATTACTACATGAGATATTGCTACCTATTCTTCAACTCTCTAGACACTTACATACCTGTTACATTTTGGTCACTACAAAACCCTGAACCAAATGGTGACATTCTACGAAGCTATCTTGGCCATAAGAGGACCCACTCAGTAAAAATACTGTGAACCTACCTCTGAAAGTATCAAATGAGCTTCTGTAAGAAGGAAGACAGAAATAATAGAATAATGGTTAAATGCCAAGAGTAGAACTAGATGATTGTGACCATTGGGAACATTACATGAACACCAGGCAGTGAACAAATAGACAAATGACAGAGGCAGAAATGTGTTTGCAGGTGCTTCATTGAACTTCCTTGGGAAAGGCATTTCAGAAAGTCTTGGAAAAAAATAAGGAGGATTATGTCCTCTCACAATGCTACTTTGTGTGTGTGTGTCCATGCATGTGTGTGAAATAATACTTCATTTTTTAACACAGAGCTAGAATTTCAATCTAAACAGCATTTTTTTTAGTATGTCATGTTATCTCCAATTAGACATTCATGTATAATCCTTTCAGTTTCAAGAAAGATCAAAACACTGCTGTCCCAAGGTTTATTGGGGTTTAACAGAATATGCTAACTTCTGTGTCGTTAATACTGTAATCAACCAAATGAGTCCTCTATTGACCAGCAGTTCCTTAGGTGAAATGCTCAGTCTGCCTTTGAAGGGTTTGGGCTCATGAGACTCCTTTATTGCTCATCCCTCCTTGTTGAATTTTAGGTGAATGCAAAGATCATAATTGTTTGCATAGCTGGGTAATTATGCTGCTTCGACTGTCTAATTACTTATATAAAAAATTCAGATTAAAGCTTTTAAGTATGAGTATGGGGATGATCTCATGGCTCAATCTTCCTAAGAGGAAGATGACCATCATCTGGTTTGAACAGTAACCAGGTAACAAACGGACTTCTGAAACAAAGCAGTCAGCCTGAAAAAGTAACATAAAAGAAGCAAAGAAATTGGAAACAGGAGACTTCGGAGTGGAAACAGAAGCAGTCAGCCCCTGGTTTGACACTGCTGGCAGTCACCCTACAGGCATTGAAATCTCTGCCTAGGCCTGATGGTGCAGCCTCCCCATGGGGCACTGGGGGCAGCCTGCACCCGGCCAGGGCAGTGAGGGCAGGACATGGTGAGCAGGGGCCCACATCTTGTCTTGTGTGTGGGAACTCATGGAGCGCTCTCTTGCTGGTGAGCAGGTGGTAGGAAGCAGTGGGGGAGCACACCAAACTGGAGCACCCATGTCTCTCATAGGAAGGTTGTGCACTCAGGGAACTTGCACTATCCCCCAGAAAAAAGTGCTGGTAGCCCAAATGTAACTGCATGAATATGTGTGGAATTAGAACTGTTTGGGATTAGATATAGAAATTTGCTTAGAAATTTGTAGCTGTATTAACGTTTTGTAAGTGGCTAACTAACACTGTTTATCTATTGAACTATCGATCCTCATCCTGAATGTATAGCTCAGTGACTGCCAGTTAATTATGTGTTGTTAATAAATGAACAAACCACTTCTGTCCTGATTTGGTTTAAACTATGTGAACTGAGCAGTTTTTTTTCTGAGATAATGACAAGCTGTTACATTCTAAGCACAAAATGTGAACATTAGAGCCAACTGCTAGGTACTCTGTTGCACATTCTGACAGATAAAGCAACAACTATTTCATTAATTTATTTTTATATGTGCAATTTTTCATAAGTTTTCCTCAATAGGCATTCAATAACCAAAAGAGAGATTTATGGTACTAAACCTGAAATCTAAGCCTGCAGTCCCAAGGGCTATAGCCTACCCCTGAGCAAACCTCAGTGCAACTCTCTGCATTGAGAGAAAGAAATACTATTAGTCAAGTGAAGCATTACCAGGAGATAGAGATATTGATATGAAATCTAAGTAAATATCGTCATTAAGAATCTTCAAACCCTAAAGGAAAAAATAAAGAAATCCAGGACACTTAAATGTTTCTCCAATTGTGAGCCCTCCAGCTACAACCAAAACAATAAATTCTCCTTTATGCACATTTCCTATTGAAATTTTAGTAGCACAAGATTTTGAGGAACAATTAGAACTGGTGCCTCACTTCCCTTCTTCATGACCCTACCCATCAGCAGCTTTTTTTTTTTTTTTTTAACACTCCTTTGAGGAAGAGTGGAACGAGTGGAACAGAGTTAACAAAGGGGAAAGATTACCACATCAGAATACTCAGTTCAGTCTTTCCAGCTTCACTTCAGTTAGTAAATGGTTAATTATAATTTAATCTCCTTTCAATAAAACTCATAACTCTCTCATTACAATCCATTATTAGTGTTAAGAGGTTACAGGTTTGTTTTCAGTATAAGACTGTAGAATTACAGAGCATCTGACAATCCAGTACAAATGTGTTGTATTTCTAATTTTGCTGTGTATGTAACTTGGTATGAGAAACAAGAAATTGGGAAGGAAAACCTTTAGAAACCTGTACAGAGCCTGGCAGAGACACGTTCTGATGCAACAGCAGGCGACTTTGAGATGGATTCTCCTGCTTCTGCCGTGAACTCTTTGACTCACCTCGGGCAGTGACTTTGTGTTTTTTTTCAAATGAGCGTAATAAAATTTCCATGCCTTACATGAAAGTTGAAGTAACAAATAGTGAAGTTTTAAAGTTGTTCAAAGTAAAGAAAGTTGCTGTATGCAATAAGAACAGGCTTGTTTACTTACCGTCTATAAAAATTTCGAAGAAATCTGATTCAGTGTTTCAAGGTCTTTTTTTCTGCTTGGTAACAAAATCATATTTCACTCTCTTCAGTTCTTTCTGAACCTAAATGAAATTAGATAATGAGACTTAAACCAAATATCCTCCAGTACAGTAAATTTTCTCAGTACCTTCCAATTCCAGTTTGTCACATTTGGTTAGATTTTTCCTTAACAAAATACTTTTACAGGTACAAATGTTGATTTAACACGAAGTGAAGTGTGGCAACTAAATTTTCAGTTTTGCTATAGTACTATGGATAAAAAAATGGAATGTGATGAAGATAATCAGTATCTTGATGTGCATCATGTTTAAGTCAATCACACCTCGCTGGAAAGACATCTAAACTTTAAAGCATGATTGAGGTCAGCAATTTCATTTTCTGAACAAAGTAGCTGTCAGGGGAAAAAAAAAAAAAAGAAAATGGTTCAGTCAATAGCAGACAAGTAAATATTTTTCTTCTATTCTGGAGTAGAAGGTTCAGGTAGCAATTGGGATATACCTTGTGCTTGCTACTAATAATATTATAGAATATTAAAAATCTATATAGGTAACTGATTTGTCTGCAGGATTTCTTCTCAAAAGTGTGTTTTCTGCTGATTTAAGTGCAAAATCATGAAACTGCATTCTACAGCAGATTCTGTTTTTTCTAGCACAGCTCATCCAAGTTCTTCACTATGACATTTCCAATATCAAACTGTGGCAAACGATAATATGACTGAGAGTGCTCAAGTGATAGGTGGGAAAAGTAATTGGGCTCAGTCTAAGGAAGTTGTACCAGTAAAAGTTAAAATAGGATAGGCGGGCGGAACTGATTTGTTTAAAACAATGAGATATAATTACCATAATTACTGATCTCCTTTGGAGGTTAACAAAAAAAAAATGGTTTCTGTTTCATGAAACTAAATGTTCCCTTGTTCTCCAATTCAGCAAAGTGCTGAGCTTGTGAAATCACCTCTCTGTGGACATTCTTCCATGATTAAGCATGCATTTAGCCTTACAAGAGTTAAGCCACACTGAAATGAAGAGGGTTTTGCTGTGTAATAACAAGTTTTACTATAACATTGCATAAAAGACTCTGAAAAGAACTAAACCATGTATTCATTTAAAATCAAAGGATATCTTAGCTAAATAAGAAAAATATGACAATGGTTGATAATAAATTAATTCTTTCTGGAAGTAAACCAGAAATGTCTTTAGGGTCTACACGCTCATTCTGCAAAGCAATATACAAAGTTCTAGAACTGTATAAATATAAGCATAAGAGTAACATATTTTGCTACAGATGGGTTTTCAACTCATAGAAATAGTAGAATTAATTGATTGTTTGAAAAAATAAAGTTCATAAAGACAATTTACTGTACTGAAAAGCTGATGCTTTATTACTTATAACAAATTTAGTTGGTTGCATCCTTTCGTATTCTGTGTACTTTCTAGCTTGATATATTTTTGCTTTCCAAAGGTAATCCTTTTGTTTGCTGTCTTCAGTAAATAATAATACATGTTACATGAGTTATTAACATGCCTGTTTTGACATTTTAAATAGAAACCTAAAAATAATAAGTTAAAAACCTAAAACTTTAAAAAATATTGTCACCATCTCAGATTGTTATCCCTTTAATCTAATTTGTTTAACTCTTTTTTTTCCTTCTTTTCTCTACATGTGTATTCAAGCAAAATATTGGTCACAAAATGGCAGAAACAAATTCAGAATTTCTCTTAAATGTGCAGTATCTAATTTGTTTTCTGAAGCACTCTCATGGTTTCAAGACATTGGAAATCAGCTATATTTCATTGCACACCACATTTTATATTTTTCAGTTATGGAAACTACCCAAAGGCTTGAATTTCCCTCTAATAAAAAATGTATGACCATGTTTTTATAATTTGACAAGGAGTATCAATGGCTATTGAATCTTCTAACTGTCCACTGGCCAAATGGGATGCTCTCTCCTATGTAATCTTAAAATATGTAGGAAGAAAAGCTACTTGATGGAGATATTCAAAGGGCCAGGTGAGCTGTAATTCTTCTGCTGTGTCATTTTGCTAGACTTTATCATCCCATTAAAGTAACAAGCAACCAATATTTTTCATTGTTATTGCAGTCTTGCAGCCAGATAAATGCATAGTGATTTTTATAAACATGTGTTGTCAATAATGTGATAAAACTAATATTGTTTGAAGGAACTCTGTTAACTTTTACCGTTAGCTATACTTGCTGCAGAACCTGACCCTCTAGTTATACGTTCCATGACCCAGAAGAGATTATAATGACTACTCCTTCAGAGAGTTTCCTACCAATATTTGTTACAATATTTTTTCTTATTGTGTACTGTGTTCTCTGTTTATTTTGCCACTGTAGTGGAAGAATCACCACATGAGTCAGTGTACTGAGAGAAGTAAGTAATTTGTCAGAATTACAGTGGTTTGATGGCTGGAGTGAGGATAGAAATATCTGAGAATTGCAGGCATTGAAACAATAGAAATCACAGTTCTGTAGTGAACCGATTACTGTAAAGACTCTTGAGGTATTACCTGAGCTGAGAAAGCATACAGTGAAGAAATATTTAGAATATTCAGTACAGATATCAGTTTCCTTAGGTGCACAAACACAGTTTTCTGAGTTTAATCTGATAGTTCAGATCTGTGTAGCAACAGTCATTTAGTAGAACATATATAGACATAAGGCCAGCTTCTGCTCTCAAGTGTAAAAGGCGGCTTTTTAAAAGCTGAGATCCCACTGGCAGAGACTGCAATAGTGAGCTACAAGACAGCTGATGGCAAAAAAATTAGGAACTCTTATTGAAATCTTTTTGACCTCTGTAGAATTATGTCAAAACAATATAATTGGATGTTGGATTATGCAGCTGCATTTTACCACTCTCACAGAAATGTGTGGGGCTTTTGCCCCACTTTATACACAACAAACAAATCACACTTTGTCAGACTTACCGTATATACTCCTCCAGAAAGAGCCATTTACAGAAATATTGAGAGTGACCTCTTCTTTGTGTGGAGGTCCTGAATCACATAAACCAGATATTGCTGAAGTCTGAGAGCAGTGTAATTTCATTCTGCTCCCTACACTGTGAAATATAGAACCACTGGTGTCATGAAATCGAAGAAGTATAAAAATGAAAGTCCTTACTGATAGAAGCATTTGCAGTTTATATTAAATTAAGAAGGATGGAAACAGATCTGTGGCTTTTGAAGTACATGAAAAACTACAGCACCACCAAAGACACCAGTAGGTCAGGGGTGTAAATGGAAATAACTACTTTAGGGACAGGCTGTTCAGGACCCATATTGAAAACCTGTGTGTCACATATTTTCACAAAATCAATTTATTTCCAGCAACTTGGGAGCTTTAGGGTTTATGAAATATAGTTATAGCCCAACTGTCAGCAAAGAACAGGTTTTCTAAAAGTAGAAAAGGTATTGAAGGCTGTGCCCCTTCAAGAAAAAAAAGGAGGAACAAACAAAATTCCAAACTATTTCCTTCCATAGGAGTATAATGGCTGTTTTGTGATATTTACCTCCTGCAAGTAAATGGTTATATTTATATATATGTGTGTGTTTATATAAATGTGTGTATGTATGTGTGTATAGGTAGCGTACAAAGCACACAGATTTCTATGGTGACACAGAAAAGTATTGATATGAATTAATAAAAGAAACTTTATTTCTTGCTAACAAGTCATGTTTTTTAGAGAAGAATATAGCGCATTTTATAACATTTTGCAGAAGCCTAGTTGTAGCTAACAAATTTTTGTATTTACAATTTATTTCAAATTAAATATTTTGAAATTCAAATTTATTTGAAAACAATTTGAAATTTTAAAAAAGTTTAAATAAAATTATATTTTAATATATGTTAATGTTATATAGTTGCAGTCACCTATAAATTAGGCAAAATATATTATGCAATATATATTTAAGCATAGACAGAACCCCTAAGAGTTCTGGGAGCAAATCTCTTTTTAGCCATTCTGTTCGGGAGTTTTACTAACAAAGGTAACAAGAACAGTTTCATGATTTTGTTGAGATGGTGCAAAGATACATTCACGATTACAACAAAGCAGTCTCATTATTTCTTAATACCTGCTATGATTCAAAAGACTGAATCAGGTAGGAAATATTGGCTATGCTTTGAATGGATTTTTTTCTACTAGACTGGCTAATCTCCCTGAGTAGCATTTTTAAAGTCACATGCCGAAATCAATGTAAAGTTTGTACTTTGAGACAAAAGTCACTGCCTGAACCACACAAATCATGAGAAGATATTGGGAGTATACTCCATGTTACTCTCCAAAACCCAGTTAGAATGCTGTCTGATACTTCACCACATCCGTCTACTCTCTTGCAGTGTATTTTTTTTTTTAATAGGGGAAGATCAAGGGATATTCTTACTGCAGCCTGGTAGCACAGAAGTCTGTATAATTAGGACCTTTAGAAGGAAGAAGTTGCCAAACAACTCTCTGCTTTTGATGGTCTCTCAGGGCCGTCTGCAAAAAATGGAAATAGCTTTTAGCTGCAACATTTGGGGCACAGTACAGCGTCTGAATTGAAGGTCTTAAAAACAGCTTGTAAAGCCCCCTTTCAGCCTGCCCCTTGCCTGCCTTGCTTGCTTCCTCTTAACTGTTCAAAGCACTCAGCAGTTAAAGGCGGCAGCAGTCAATAAGTGCAGACTCAGAGGCTGTAGAAGTGTTCTGATTTAATGGCAGAGACTGGGGTGGATTTACTTACTCTCAAATGGTGCTTCACATCAGGCAAATCAGAGAATCTAATCATCATTTCATCCAGACTAGGATATATTTTATGGTCATTATACTTTTAAGGAAAACTGTTGCAGTAAACCCTGTTCTCTGCTGTTGATAGTATAGCAGATACTCAGTTTCTGCTGTTGTCCAAAATGGAACAGGAAAGCGAACACAGGGCCAAGAAATGTCTTGAAAGAAAACTACACTTCTGCAAGTACCAAGAAAGAGGAAAACACATCAGGTTGTCCTGATATTCTGTATATTCTTATTCCTTTCTGAAGCAGCCTTTGCTAACAGTTAATCTTACCTGAAGCACATGAAACATGTATTTCTATAGCTGCTGTGCTTGGGAAATCCAAGTAATATCTAATGAATATTTATATGTATACAACTGCTTGCATACACACACATAGGTATATATGCACATGTGCTAATTTTTTAACCTTTTTTTTTTAAAAATTCCAAATGTATGATTAATTTAATCTTATTACTATAAAATAATGGGAATAGTAACCTCACCAGCCTTTTCTACACATACATTTGACAGTTCATAGCAGTTGCAGGATAAAACAGATGACTAAGCTTACATCAGGAATATTTTCTCCCTGGAAGCATATTTTCAGGGAGGTAAGCGTATTTTCTACTTCTTATATCTATTTGTTAAAATTTTGCTCTTCACATAATGAAAACAGTTTTCTTTGTCAAGAATCATTATTTCTAGTATTTCACTGAAGAAACAACAATAGAATGCAAATGTTCATGAAGCACATTGATCTGCAGAAATCTTCAACAATATTGAAAGAAATCTTTTCTTATAAACTAGAGAGAAATATAAGAACTATACTGACTCAGACAGGAGGACTAAAGGTGTATTCTCATAAATATTGTAAATTTTATGTATTTTTGTGTTTGCTTCACAATGTCATAAATACTGTTTCTTCCCATTTAAATATTTTGAAAGCATTTTCTCATTGAAAAAGATTCTATCTTGTTTATATTATTAAAATAATTGCAAGAGAACTTTCCCAACTACATGCATTTCTTTAAATGTGAAATAAAAATAACCTTTTGCAATCCAACATTCACATTAGATATAAAATGGAATTCTGATAGCTTTTAAAGACCTGAAGATCAGTCAAGAGTCACTGCTGACCAGATATGGGAAATACAGTTTGCTGCACCAGGTGTGACCTGTTTTTAGAAGTGTTATGCTTTAGAGGCCATAAGTAAGAAAGTGTTTTTATTTAAAAAGATAGGAGAAAATAAGAGGAAAACATGGTAGTGTGGCATACAATAATAGGAGGCATCATTTGTGCAAAAAGCCTTTAGCAATATGGATTTATGCAAATGCCAGTTCAAAGAATTAGAGCTGTAAGAAAGCAAAACTTTTGAATAATTCCCCATTTGAAAGAAGATACTCTACCTTTCTATTTTAAGACAAAGAAAATATAAAACCCAAGCCCCAAATCTCCATGCAATATTTGCTTTCTTTGTGATATTCCTATTGCTTTTCTCTTGCTTTCATTTGTCTTTGTATTTTGCATTTGCATCTTGGACTTCTACTCATTATTATGGGGGAAGAAATCACATGGTTATGGTCCTATTGTTTATAACAATAGCTAATCGTCTTTTTCTGGAAAATAGCACTATTAAAGTTCCTGGCTGTGAAATTTGCATTCAGCTCCTGGCTAGAAGATTTGCATGTTTCTTTATGAGAAAGAAACTACAGCTCCCATAAGGCAGTGGAAAATAAAATAGAAAATAATAGGGTTTAGTATTGCAATTAAATTTTACAAAAATAAGTGTCTTGTTTCCATTCAAAGACAGACTATGCTTAGATCAGTTGGACTGATGCTTAATGACATAGTTCTTTTTTCATTATATCCAAATAATCCTATTGTATTAATTAAAAAAAAAAGTGTTCTTTTATTTTAAACCAAGAAACAGGAAAATCAAAACAGTTCTACTCAGATATATGTTTTTGACATATAAACTATTAATTACAGTGGGCTTTGAAAGCCTTCAGAACTTACACATTATGCTTAAGAAAGCATTCAGAACTTACACAGCATAACGAGTCACGCTTTGAGGCATAACCAGAATCTGAAATACCATATTAGGTGTCCCTTAACCCTAGCAACCTTAAGGACTAAACTAAGAATGAAAGTGGTGACAGTACAAACCCAAGGTTTTTTATCCATCATCGTTGAAAAGAGCAACCAAATTGCATTTTGTGATTGGTTGATGAAATAGGTATCACAGGTCACGAAGATGACATAGTAACTGTCAAAAAGTCAGAGGACATTAAATTATCCATTGTCCTATAAAGACAAAATCATTTATCTTTGATAAATTGCCTAGCCCTTTTGAAAAGAGTTCATGGCCACAAACTCATAGAAACATACTTAGAGGCTACTATTTCTTTTGAGATCAAGATTGACCACATCTATTATGTAATCCCTTCTTTTTTCTTTCTAATGTTGATGTATTTTCTTCAGTGACTGCTGCTCACTTATTTCCACAGTTCCACAAGCTCTACATGGGTAAAGATGGTAGGAGTTGTGGTTTTCTTTAGTAACACAGTGGTTGGTGTCATGATCTGACAGCACAATACCTGATTAGGGTGAGCATGCTGTCATTTCTTTTGATCCCAAGGTTGTCTTACTAGCTTCAAACATCTTTCTGGGTGTTAGAAATTGCCCTGAGAAATGCAGGAGATTTTCAGTGGCCAGCATCACTTTAATTCATAACATATTCTGTGTCTTCCAGTCAAAGGCGGCAGACAGAATCTAGTTTAGACATACACTTGAGAACTCCATTGACATTCAGGTAATATGTAAAGTTGATGACTTTAATTCAGAGTTTAAAGAAAATAATTTTTCCACTGACATGTGACACATGACACAGGACGCAGTCTGTGTTTGACTGATGTGATCATAGAGTTGACCTAAAACTGAAGTGCATGTCCTTGTTTTGGCTGGGGTAGAGTTAATTTTCTTCATAGTAGCTTGTATGGGGCTATGTTTTGGATTTGTACTGAAAATAGTGTTGCTGGCACACCAATGTTTTTGTTACTGCTGAACAGTGCTTACACAGTGTCAAGGCCTAATCTGCTCCCCACACTGCCCCACCAGCAAGTAGTCTGGGGGTGCACAAGATGTTGGGAGACGACGCAACTGGGACAGCTGACCCCAACTGACCAAAGGGATATTCCAGACCATATGACATCATGCTCAGCAGTGAAAATGGAGAGGAGGTTGGTAGCAGGGCAGCTGCTTGTGGACTGTCTGAGCATCGGTCAGTTGATGGTGAACAATTTTTTTCATTTGCATTGCTTTTTTTCTTGGGTTTTATTTTCCTCTCTGGTTGTGGGTTTTGTTTTTTTTTTTTTCTTTTCCTTACAATTTTTTTTAATTATTATTACTGATTTTATCTCAGCCCATGAGTTTTTTTCTCACATTTACCCTTCCAGTTCTCCCCCCCATCCCACTGTGGGGGAGTGAGCATGTAGCTGTGTGGTGCTTAGTTGCCAGATGCGATTAAAGCACATCAGAATGAAGAACTATACTGAATCTGGCTGGGATGAGGTTAACTTTCTTCATAGCAGCCTGTATGGTGCTGTATTTTGGATTTGTGACTAAATCAGTGTTGATAGCACACCAGTGTTTTACTGATGAACAGGACCTGCACCACATCAAGGCCTTCTATGTTTCCCACTCTGCTCCCACAGTGAGTAGGCTACAGGTGGGAAAGAGATTAAAACACAGCCAGGACAGCTGACCTGAACTGACCAAAGGGATATTCCATGCTATATGACATCATGCTCAGCAATAAAACCTGGGTGGTTGTCTGCTTCTTGGACGTGGTGAATGACTGCCTTTGTATGACTTGCTTTTTAATTTTTTTTTTCCTCCCATCTTTCCTTCACTTACTGAACTTTTTTTGTCTTTACCTGTGAGTTTTTCTCACTTTTGCTCTTCTGATTCTTCTTGGTGTGAGGTGGGGCAAGCAGCTGGGTGGGTGCTCAGTTGTTGGCTGGGGTCAACCCACCACAGGAACGTAACCTTTCTAGTGAGTTCCCATTTAACATAACTTTCTAGTAAAGGTAGTTTGTGTTTTAATATTAACACAATAGAATGGTGAAATTATGTGTTAACAGTATCACATTCCAGTCAGGAATTAAAGCTTCAAATGGAAAATGCCTTACACTAAAAACCTGTCCTATGCCATAAATAAGAACTATAATAGCATAATTTAAGGACAAATAAAGAACTGCATTACACATCTAAACACAGTAGACCTGCAATTATCTGTTCCTTCCTTCTCCCTTTCAAAATTGTCTGGTTTTCGACTTTTAAATTATATTTCCTTTATTTTCACCATCCTTTCCGTCTCAATGCCATTTTCACTGATGTACCTGTGTACAGGAATATGGAATTTGCATCACTGAAATACAAGGCAGGAATGAAATTAACTGATGTTTTATTCCTACCATGTATTTCAATGGGAAGATTAAATGACAAATATCAGCAATTACACAATGAATACATGACGTTTTATATATTTGGTGGCTAAACAAGAAAAAAAATATTCACTGAAGTTATATTTTCAATGAAAGTCTGACTAAAAAACGTGAAACCTCTATACAAGCAAGAACATAATTAGTCTCAGTTCAAAGACTGTAAAATTTCACTTTCAGTATTCCTGGTACAGACTTAAATACATTCAGTGTGACATTTAAGAAAGAAGGGGTACTATGACTGAAGGGCAAGGAAGTGAGGCAGGAATTTTAATTTTTCTACATGGATTTTTAGTCCTGATGGAACTTGATTGACAATACTGGCAGCTAAAATTCCTAGTATTATCTATGGACTTGATATTTATTGCTAAATCATCTAATCTCCTATCCAATTTACAGCTATTGTGCCTAAAATTTGTGCAAGAAGAAAATTGAGTTTCTTTGTTTACGCATTCTACAGCTTTCATGGTGAGACAAAAGAGAGGTCAATTCTTATGATGATCTTTTGTTGACAAATTCAAACTAGGATGAAACTTCTACATTGCTTTCTATCCCCCATAAACAGCCACAGTAACTTACTCACTTCATATGAACGTAAGACATAAAACTGCACCTTTCAGAACAGAGATACTGTATCCATCATCCTGAAAAATTTAAGTAAAAGGATTAAGTCTAGCATTTCATATTTCTGCCTTTAAATTACTCTTTTTTGTCTTTCTGTTATGGAAGGCCATGGCAACAATCCTCTAGAGATCAGCATTTTAAGTCTTTGTTAATTACATCTTCTATGAGGACACAAATCTTCTAGACCACATTTATGAAACACTCACAAAATCAAGAAATAAACCAGAGATTTGTAGCAGTACTTAAAGAACAAGATGAGAACGGCATTGTTTTATGGACCTCACATTAATATCCAATTTAGATAATTTTGTTTACACTTACATACTTCATGCCAGAAATTCTCTGTCTCTATCTTATGTTCTTGTTCAGGTAATCAAAGCATTCTCAGTTTGAGATAAGTAATGTGATAAATTGTCCTTATATGCTTGTGAACTACAGCTGATCACTTTTACCCCTTATTCATCAAGTCTACTGCTATTTCTCAGAGACATTAAGCAGCTGCTCCAATTAATAGTCTTGAAGAAACATTGAATGGGTGCATCTTTTTCACTTTTCCAAAATTACCATACTCTCCTTCGTATTTGCAATAAAAAGTTCCATGACTGTGGTAAGCAGTGTTCACTTTTGTAGCAACAACAAATTTAAGATACAGTATTTTTCCTGAACAAAGCTGTAAATAAGTGTTTATACAATTGGAAAAAGGTACACTCCAGCTCCCCTGTACAATGTGCACAGCATTGTTATAGTGCCCTGGAGAGCCTGTAATTGTTGTGTTTCAAATCCATCATGCTTGTTATGTAAGACCATATTTTCTTTTTCCTTGTCATTACCTTGCTGATAATAAAGGTTGAATTAATGGTACTAATGTCCTGTTTTTTCATGAAGCCATAACCTCTTGTGGTATGATCCAGTTTCAAGGAATATGATGTTATAGATGGACAGTTAGAGATTTTTTTTTTTTTTTTTAATCAGCACTGCTTTTATAAAGATTTTCTTAAATCCATGTGGAAATGTCTCATATTAAAATATCTGATGTTACATGGCTGTATGTAAGTAATATTGGCAGTCTTGAGAGGACTTGTGTAATTTACATGAGATTACTATCTGTGAATAGGAAAATCAAGTTTCACTCATGCCAATAAATTTTCATGATATATATGCCACTGCAATGTACTTTCTATCTATAAAGCAGAACAACCTCATTCAAATTCACCTTTTCACACATCCATACCTTTGGAGCTGGGAATATGACTCAGGATCCTTCATTGGTAAAAAATAAGTATCCTTTTCACATGAAAGTGTTTATTTGTGCATAATGAGTGAAAAGTGTTTTAAATTCCTTTAAAAATATTACCGGATTTAATTTTGCCTCTTCAGTGACATTCTTTGATGACAGCATTTGACCATTTCATTTAAATTGAATTTCTTGAAGAATGAAGACATCATGCAGACTGTAATCTTTAAACTCATTTGACAGCTATATTTTTAGAGGACATGTGAAATAAATATTTGAAATATGATGAAAGCTGTACTTCTACATTTTAATTTTGATCTGCTGAAAAAACCTGGATGGTTACTACCAACCAATTGGATGGCTGGAGTAAGAAGTTGATTGATGACTTCATACATCTTTCATTTCATCCTAACAACACTTGTACACTATATACTAAATTTTAGACAGGATATATTTTAGAAAGCATTCTCTACATTTTAACTTAGTGACTCATTAAAGCACTCAAGAAAATCTGTTTTAACATTCTAATTATGATATTGTCAAAGTGATGGACACATATGAAACTGCTGGGTAATTCTGAGCACTGCAATTTCGTCACTGATATTACAATGACGGATGGTGCTATTATTTAAGTCAAAAGATTTAATTGTGTGTGTTGGGTGTCTTCACATCCTTAGCATATGTAATGACTGCAACATTGACACAAGATGTACTGGTCAGTGGTCATGACTGGCACAGGTAAACTATGTCAACAGTTTCAGCATTAAGAGCATAAGGCATTTGAATTAAGTCATTAAAGTATATGATCTGATCTATTTTATCTCAAAGAATTCCTACAGTTTAGGATCCATATTAGTCTAAAGGTAGGTGAAAGAGTTCAAAGAAGGTTATATGAATATTTGATGTGCCTTGAATTCCTGATTTATAACAGTTGCAGTTTACTCACTTGCTCAGTTCTGTTTCACTGTGAGCTAAGTCTTCATATTCAAAGTTGACATCAGTAAGAAATAGCACATTCTGTTTGGTTTGGGGTCCAATCTATACAATTCTAGCAGATTTCTGACTGTAACTGTCACAACATGGCTCAAAATGCAATTCAGTTCACTGAGTCTGGTTCCTAATTTTTGTTCTGAACCTTTCTCATAGCCCAGTTGTTTTCCTGCTTATACCTGCATAAATGTATCTAGTATAGTAACTCCTGCTTTTCAATATGTTGAGGAGCATGTTTTACAAAATATTTAAATCTTCTCTGCCTAGAACTTTATGCTACAGGAGTATAAATGCTACAATTTTCATAGGATGTACAAGTTATTTATGGAACACAAGATATGTAGCTTCAACTTAAACCAGCAAAATTCTCTACTGTAATGTGTACTTACGAAGAGAGGGAAAAGGCTATAAATAATAAATGGAGAGTCAGGGACAGCAGAAGCTGGGGTGGTGGGGAAACATCGTTTTCTACAATAAAGTTATATGTTGTTGCATATTATACTATAAAGTTTGGGAAGAGTACTTAATAGGCAGGTCTATTAAAATGTTATAGGATTTCTTTCAAACTTAGTAAACAGTTGTGTGTAGAGCTTTTTGAAATGTAAGATTCATTTATAAGGCTGTTTGGAGGACAAATCTTTCAATTCCTAGAAACGAACTAATTAACTGCATATTAATTCAGTAACAAGGTAAATATCAAAAGTATTTTTTTTCTAGGGAAACCGTACACCTTGTAAGCATTTTTTCATTCTTATTGTGTTTTACTTATGTCAAAAATATTTTGTCTTTATGAAGAAAATATTGCTTAATGTAGTCATAACATTGTGAATATTTATACTAATTGTGAGATATTATCTGAAACCTTTGCCAGTCAGTAAGTTTGTATGTGACCATTAACTATGTATGGAGTTTTTTTGTAATAGATATGGGCACATCTTTTTTCATTAATTAATCTTTGAAGAAGGTCACATAACTGGGATTATATACTATACTGGCTACAATTGCATGGTCTGTTCATGCCAGAAAAAATATAGATACTTTTGGACAAATTCTATATCTTAAAATATGAAAATCACTGATCAGTAATTAACTTTTTTTGTAAACATTATGTACAGCAACTAGTCTATTATATCCTTGTCTATCCTCATTGACTAAACAGAAATTACCCTTCTTTAATTTTCCATATTTGATTCAGATTACTTCATGAATTTATCTCATCACCCTACAGCTGTTTCCTATACTCATTACTCATTTCTGCTCTGTTCAAAAGAGCAACAAAAATTTATTATGTAAACCAAGATTTTTTTCTATCTTTCAGTTTCTTCTAGAAAATATTACCACATGTTTCTGCTTCAGATGACATCCCAACTGTTTTCCAGTTGTGGCAAAGATGAAATTTATACCACTCAGATACCTTTGGTTTACTTTGTTTTTCTCTCCCTTCTTTCTCTTACACGCTTCATTAGTATTTGTTGTGCACTGATAAAAATCATGTGTAGACATGCAATCGCATTTGACACAGTAGCCAAATTTAATGTGGTTTTTGCTAGCCTGTAATAGACTCTTCAGTATCATTTTTGTGTTTTCCACAAAATTCAGTACCATTGTATCTTATAATACGATTCCTTAAAAAAAAAAACAACATAAAAAAGAATATTATATAGTATCAACAGTGGGAGAAAATGAAGTAATAGAATTTTTTTTTAAAGTAAAGAGGCCCTACAACCTCCAAAATCTCCCCTTGAATAAGCTCCACGCTTATTGGAGTAAGACCAACCTTCTCTGCTTTCTGGGAAGAAAATCATAGAAACATAACACAAATTTAGAACATGTAAATGAATGAGACAACTAACCACTGCAAGTTGTCAGTGCCCTTCTTATGGCCAATAGTTCTATTGCTGTGAACTTGTTTAAGTTACTGCATTACTTAAGGTGTGTACAGATGTATATAGAGCCCTGTATGGTCATTTAATGGCAGTTAATTTGTGTAAAGTAGCTTACATAAGCTGAATAGTACTTTGTTTCTGAACTAGATTCAACATGTGTACTCATGAGTTTTCCCAGGGCCTAGAGGAGTGAACAAATACCTTTTTTTCCTGTATGATTAGGTGGTTTGCTCTGGGCATTCATCCCATATCCTGTACTCTAAAAATATATGTCATGCTTTTCAGGAGTTGAATGACTTGGAGCTTTTGTCATTTACAGTACAGTATCTTTGCACAGTTGATTAGCCTGTGGGCTTTTCTGAGAACTGTAGTATGTTCTGCGCCCAGGATTACTTCCACTAGAAGACTATTCCTTTCATTCGTGACAGTATCAGCCTGTTAGCAAGACATATAATAGTAAAAAATACCCTAGGATGCCTATTAGCCCTCAGAGTGAAGACACAAAGTTGACATGTATTAATTTTGCCTGCCAGTTTACATCAGTTTGTAATGAACGGATGTGATACATTGTGGTGACATGAAGACAGGCATTGGAGCTTTCTATCAATAGACACTTAATCTGCTCTCTTAACAGTTTAACTGAACAGATCCTACTTTGCTTTCCCCATCTAGAGTGTGATAACATGCATGTACACACTCACTAAAGAAAATGCCAGCATAGACAATATGGGATAAGGAGGATGTCTCTTATTTCAGTTCACATGGGCTATTCCATTGGGGCCTTCCTAGAAAGAACAACAGTGCGAAAATATGACCTCTTTATCATCTCTCCCACATTTTGGATTGTGGTTGAGCTTTACAAATGTGTACTTGCTGCTAAAGAAATACAATCTCCTGAAATGTACTTTTAAAAATCCAGCTCCTGCAGGTTACAAGCACAGCTCCTGCTATATACATGGCATGTAATTTCTTTCACACCTTTGCAACATTATTAGATGTCTATAAATACCATTAAATTTATAAGTACCTGTTTAGATCTGGCTTATTGCAATACTTTGACAAAGAGTAGTGTGAGCCTGTTGTGAGATCCGATACAAATCTCATCATGGTTATCATAATTCACGTAACTTCCTCAGCTACAGGCAGAGTTGTACCTTTTAAAGGAGGCTGCAGTGGGACGTATATTTGGTCAGCAATAGCTTTCCACAGTTTTCTGTGCTGCATGCCTAGTGTCTTCTAACTGATCTTAGCTGATCAAGAACCTCCATTAATTGCAGTGGGTAGGTGTGTTATGTAAATGATACTGAGCTAAACTATTTGCTGTTTTTTTCTGACTTTTATTTTAATTAAGGCGAATGGATTGGACTGTGTGGACTGTTTTCCACTGAATGGCTTTTCTAGCCTGGAATCCACTGAAACCTAGCATCGTTTTGCCTTGAGCACAAAACTTTCATGAAGTCCAGCCAAACCCACTATGTCATTGTCTCGGGCCTCTGACGGTTTAGGACATTGTCTCAAGTATTTTTTTCTCCTTGATGCAATTGTAAAGACCCATCATATTACCACTAAGGCCTTTGACTGCGAATAATTTTGTTTGTTTTGTGACTTTTATTTATCTTTTGTGTGCAAGCTTTTAATGGACTGCATACTCTCATTTTCTTGTCTCTTTTTTTTTCATTTCCGGCCTCATTTATCTTCTGACATCTTCTACTTACTTCAATGCCTTCTTTTTCTTATTTATTCCTTTTCATTCTTCTGCAGACTATTCCCTCCCTTTTGTTCTGTATTTAAGTGTTTAATACTGAGACTGTGAGAATTCAGGAGATTTTCTGCATGCAGTCCAGAAAACAGAGATTATTTATTATCAGTTACATAATTTTCATGCCTCAGTTTCTCCACAGTAGAGAATGGGGGGTCTACTGGTTATTGTTCAGTTAGGGCTGGACTTGTAAGCATGACAGCGTGTTAACCTCACTAAGATTAATTCTGTGAGCAACAATGACGGCATAATGTAACCAATATTTCTTCACTGTCCAAAAAATGATTCCCTGAATTCTAATGATCTACCAATCTACATCTGCTTTTAACAACAGAGACATTCGAGCTATGTGGCAATTACTGATATATTCACTGAAATAGAAATTGACTTGTGTATTTCCTCAGAGTGATTGTATTTTTATTCCTGTGTTACCATCTATACAGCATTAACTATATTAAATACTGCATAATTCTGAAAATTACATTATTTTTAGTATTTAAATATATGCAAGGGATTGTAAAGGAAAGCTCTATAAAACAGAGAGTAAATACTTAATTTTGTCTACCTTTAAAAAGTTAGCACATGTTTTCCAAACAGTTTAGGTCTCCTGAGCTGGGTAGAACATAATGGACAAGAAATTCTCCAGTAAGATGAGCTCTGTGGTATCATCAGCCATATTCATGAGAAAATATGACTGTTCAACTCTTTTAGTTGTCAGACATATTTGTGACTGTCCAGATTCTTCCAGGAACGATCAGTCCTAAGAGTTGGTATTTGATGTTCTTTTTCTCACTACTCACTGGATTAGTCTCTATAACAGAGAGATATTTTTCCTGTTGTGGTCAAATTGTAAAACAGTATAAGTGACATGAGCATAAAAGGCTAATGCAATATGACTGCAAAAATCATGAATGAATGGAAAAATTGGCGGCGTGAGAGTAATAACTTTTTTAATCATTTCAAGCAAGTATTTTTGAAATTATTTCTTCTAATATTTGCAACATATTCAGATTTTCAAAAAAAATTATGCATGAATTGCAGTTTGGATTCAATCAATAAACATTTAGAGATCCTGAACTTACCTCAGTCTTTGGGATCAGTATTTTGGTTACCTTTGTGAACATTTTCCAAAACTGCTGCCACTTTTCCATGCTCTTCCCTTCTCATGTATATTTTTTTTCCACAGAACCCTGATGGCACTTTACATTTAAAGAACACCAGAAAGGACTGCAAGTTGGTTCCTGCTTCATGTCCTACATTGTCAGTAAAGAAATGGATCCTGGAGTCCTGGGAGGAGTCTAGAAAGACTGTCCTGCTCACCCTACTGTCTCAATGCATGAACAACTGCAAAACAGCGAATTCTGAGATGTTTATGTAGCCCGTTCTTACTGCTAAAAGGATTTTCCAGATGTCTAATTTAAATACTCCCTCTGCACATCTGCCATCTACCATGTATACAGAGAAAATATTCTTGCAGATCTTAAAACTATTCTCATTCCCTCAGTCTCTCAAATACTCACTTTTGGCTATCTTTTTCAGTCTTTTGGGTAAACCAACCACATTTTCTATATCTCTTTCTGTTCTTTCTAGTTGCCATTCTCTGGACTCTGCCTGGACTAGCAACTCCTAGTGTTTCTAAAATCTAAGAGCATCTAGAAGCCTGTATTTCTGCTTTATACTTTCCAATGTGGTTTTTGACTTTTTAGCAATAACGTGACTCTCATTTAGCTTGAGATCCACTGTAGTTCCTGGCTGTTACCTAACTAGCTGATCTTTCTTCTATATTTATGCAGCTGATTAATCCTACTAACATGTAGTATTTTGTACTTTGCCCTCTTGAATTTCATGTTAGGTGTTTCAGTCTATTGTTTTAATTTGTCAAATTTATTTTGAATTCTATTCTTGTCCTTCAATATGCTTTCTCCTAGCTTATTATTGTTTGCAAATTTAATTAGCACACTCTCTATTGTCAATTTCTCCTTCTAGTCCCAGTCCTGTGGATTCCCCTCTGCATGTCTGCAAGCACAAAGTAAACACTAAAAATATTTCTAAAATATCTCATGTGACCAATTATATTCTTACCATGATATTAATGCATATTGAGGTCAAAGATGAGTAATACAAATTAACAACTTATGTGCTTAAATTATGTTACAGCATTATACAGTGGGCATTTATAAATACTGGGTAATGCTAGAAATTTATACTGCAACTTTATACAAGTAATACAAGTAACAACATGAAGTTATATTCTCTCTACTTCTGAACTTATTATGAATGAAGTTAGAACATTCTAAACAAACATTCATATAAAATTATGTCCTTTTATCTTTGTTTTGAACTGTGTGGTCTTAGTTTAAGTTGTAATTTTCTACTAACTCATTCCAGGAAAACATTCAGTGTTTATCACTGTGTCACATTCTCCTTAATAGTGTGAGTGTGAAGCGAGTAAAAAACCCCAAACTCGTAAATTGATGGAAAAGGCAAAGAAACTTCAGAAATAAACAGATACAATCCATCAGGCAAAGAAACTTTAGAAATAAACAGATATTATCCATCAATCTGTCTTGAAGGTACCTAATATTTTAATTATTTGTTTACATCATATACCATTATACTGATACTCCAATGTTATGGTTTGATTTACTCTTGTATTTTCTTTTCTTTTTTTTTTTTTTTTTGTCACATGCTATTTATTTCAGTTCTCACGTGACTCCTGTAAAATTGCCAGTATGTGTGCATGTAATCATAAGCATCTCTAGTCTGGTATCTTCTCTCTGAGAGTAGCCAGGATCCCATCTTCAGAGAAATATGGAATTAAAATAGTGGTAAGTAATGGAGTCATCTGATGGAAAGAATTTTTTTTTTTCTTCCCCATCAATTAGAGTGTGGTATTTCTTTCTTCATAAGGGATTACAGTTCTTCCTAATTTTATCTAAAAGACCTGTGGATGTTCTCATCTGTATAAATGTCTAATCATTTCTTAAAATCCTAATAAGATCTCAGCTTCAATGATAAGCAATGATGATCCATTCCACAGCATGTTATGCATTTCTTATTGTCATATCTTATGGCAGAACACCTGACTGAAGTACGTGTTACATTACAGCCAAGGAAAAGATTCTTCCGTATTTTATCTTTCCTGTTTAAATCTTGACTAATAAGCCTTGTCAGTTTTTATCCAAGGGGACTCTGTTGCTTAAGTGAAGCACCATAAAACCCAGACACTGAATGACAATCTAGTGCTCCATCAAAACAAGTCCCTCTTTCTTCTGTCACATTTCTAGTACAATTCAGTTCCTGGTCTGTGCCTTGTTTGCCATGCTATAAGAAGGACCTTTAATATCAAGTATAATGATGCAGTAATAATGACTGTCCTATCCAGTGTACACAACAGTAAGGAATGTTACCCAATTTTACAACAACCCACACACTAGAAGAAAAATTTGCAAATTAACTTTCTATATTGCCTCCACTATTCCTTTCTTCTCATTTGACAAGATGAAAATAGAATCAGAAGAGCCTCTCCTATGTGTAAACACCTGTATTTAAACAAGAAACACAACTGGAAGAGTGAGAAGTCATGATAAAGAAAAGGCTGTAGTTACATTTTTCTACATCTCAGAAAAATGGTTTTAATAGAGGAACATGTAAGTGTTTTTAAACATGTAACTGTCCCTATTTACAAATGGACTGCTTTCATTTGAAGTCACGGAAACAAGATTGGATAGAGTCATAATGAATGTACATGCACTTTATTTCATACCTGTGTTTGAACTACCACCCAAAAGAAACTAAAGAAACCAAGTACATTAAATGCAACATGGTGTCTGAACTGCTGCACTAACAGAGTACATCGAACAGCCACAGCATTCAGAAGGGGTATTACCAAAAACCTAAGCAAACTAACAGATATCCCCCGGGAGGAGAGACAAAGTAATCAGTTGATTGTCACAGAACCTGGGTGAGTCATCTTTCCATCTTCAGTAAAGGAGAAGGACATCATGAAGTACCCACTCAGTGCATCTGATGATTATGACAGGAAAATGACATTCTGATTAGCAAAAAACCCAATAAACTCTATCAAAGTAACTATCCAATACCTCTTTCAGAAAACACTAACAGTAAAAAATCCTCCAAAAAGGCAGCATTTCTTATGAGCATCCAGGAAGACACTAGGAAGGATAATTTTCCCTACTGTGTGATTTTCCCTCCACCCCTCAAATTTAAATAATCCAGTCTACCTTTTAGCCAAACATAAACAATAAAAAATCTTTCCATTATTTTATTTATTTATTACATATAGACTCCTATATGAAGTTATTTCATTATTTCTGCAGAAGGGGTAATTTTCCCTATATTTTCCCCCTGCAACAAAAACTTTCTGTGGCTACTCTTATTTCCAAATAGTCATACTCAGTAACAGCAATTACTCTAATTGAAGTTCTGAACACTTACTTTTTTTTGGGTTGTATTCCAAAGACACATCCATCCCACTTCTTTCCACTAGTACCTTTAAAATTCTGTAGAATACTATGCAATACTAACTGAACTGAAGCTCATTTCAAGATTAACTACTGTGTTTAAAACACCAGAAAAAGTAATGAAAAATTTAATGTAGCTTAAAATTTTGAATAGATCTCTGTACATGTACATGGTTATAAGCTGCACTGCCTTAAAGAGCTTCACAGAAATGTCTTCCATTCATAATAGTATATTTTTAATGTCACCACAGTTTAAAAATGTAATACTCTTTATGTTTTAAAACTATCATTTTTAGGGTTTCTAAATCCTGCTTAACAGAATTTTGCAAGTTTCTTCCAAGGAAATAAGATGGCCTTCATGAACTCTTCAGCTTTTTTTTCTTTCCAAGTTTTAGTAAGCATTGTCTGAGCAAAAATTTTACTGTTGCTATACAGTATACAATTTCATAAAGTATGTAAGCATGTACAATCATGGATAACTCCAAACAGAGGGGAATTAATAATCTCTGAGTTATTTGGGGTTATGTAATCTTCAGAAGTAGAATAGAAGGCTTAGCTGTTAGCAGAACATAGATAAAAAAAAAAATAGTTACATTTTAAAGTAAAATTAAAACTTCTAAAAGGCATGGTTAATAGAGGTGCATTTGCCACTTATTCTATACCCAAATAATCCCACCCACAAATATCCTATCTAGATATGTTGAAAGCTAATAGATAGCGCCAGCAACTGCAATAACACTCTGCTTTGCCAAAGATACCACATCCTTAAACCTGGAATAGAGAAATGTAGTTTTTCCCATGGACTAGGAGATTGAGGAGATACCTATTTTTTTTCACTGCTTGGTGAACTAAGACGTTATTTCTTGCTAGACTCTGTACAGTGCTCTAACTTAACCTTCATATCCACATATTAAAAAAAAAAAGTAATATATGATAGAAGTGTGATGTTGGTTTTGCATATTTCTTAGAACTGTTAAAGTAGCTGTTCAATAATAAGCCCAGTTGGAAGCCAGTCTCTGAGACTCAAACAGAAAAAAGCAGGAGAAAGAAGAATATTACAGCGCTCTTTCAAACTTACCACCTATCGCAGCATTGCTCTTATCTTAAATTACTCTGGCTTACCTTCCTGACATCATTATGTGTCTCCTCCAGAAACACCAGGACAGCTTTACCAGAGTTCTGAGGGCCTCTAAAGACTGCTCAGCACAGGGAACTAGTGTGAACACACGCTTGACAATAGCTGCTCTCTTTCGACATCTTCTGCAAATGGTAAAAACTTGCCACTGAGTTTTTGAAATGAGAATCTTTGATGAAAATCTACCTTCTATCACAGTTCTCTGCAACATTCTAGACAGGAGTGCCCAGAACTACTTTCTTTGAAGTATTTTACCCTCTCTTCAAGCTACATCATATTGGTATTCAAGTGGCAGTTTTTTGTACTTTGGAACAACAGAAGAGATGGGAAAGTATCAAAATATGGCTTTATTTGTACACATTAACAACTTTGTGTGTCCTACAGTTGACATTATGCTGTACACTGTACTTTCATTTCTGCTCTGCAAACAACTGCAGAGGAATCCCAAATCTTTATTGGTCTCACATTATAGGAAATCTGTTCTCATTGTTGTTAACTGACTAATAAAAAACCCCCAAAGTCTCAGAAGTTCCCTCTACAATGCAAAGATGAAAGAGTATGGAAAGTAATCTGTAGTAAGCACACATAGTAAGTTATGAAGTGGCATAAAACCCAGGTTGTAAGTGCCAAGGAAAGGAAGAGAGTTTAAATACTTCGATAATTAAGGGGTGGGAGGGGAGAAGCAACTACAAATAGCAGTGGCTATGATGTTATTTCAGGTTTTAAGCTCTGACATTGATCTATTACCTTGGCTGGAATAACTTACTTTAACAGGAATCATGAACCAATTTATTTGTATGAACATGACAGTAGCTTGGGATAATAATTTCAGAAGAAATTTGAATTTTGCAACAGCTATAGGGAAAAAAGAAAACACATAACATGCATGCACATAGACCTTGAATTTGCCTAGAAGATGTTGATGTGGGTCAAATGAAAAACAGATCCACATATTTCAGTCAGATTCTTCAAGGAGGTCCCTTCCTAATGAGACAGAAACCTCAAGAGAAGATGATGTAATGATGCACATTCTTTCTCTTCCCTTGCTGAAGAGTTTTCTCGAAAGTGCATGTGGGGTGGCATCTGCCCTGTTATCCATCCTTATTTATTCAGAGCATTTTTACTAAATCCATTAAGGGAAGCTCAAGCTCTGAGTACAAGCTTTATGGCTACCAATTCTCACAGTGAGAGATGCGTGACAGAGAAGTTACAGGAGTTTCTCTTCTTCCTCCACAACTAGATGGTAACCATAGAGCATAAATTAATATAACCTCATAGATCTGATTTTTCTCCCTTCTACAGATAAGCACGTACCGTTCTCTCTCTCTGCATTCTAATGATACAATTAAGCAAAATAGCCATAGAATCAGACATTTCTTTTTAGTTTGAGTCATCACCTTGGTGGCATTTTTCTTATACACAGACTGAAAACCAACTCTCAAAGATCCCGGTGTGACCATGTGTCTGTTATTAAACTTTTCACCTCTCTTGCTAATTTCATTGACTAGATTTCATTTTTTTTCCCCTTAATCAACTTTGACTGAGGTTATTGAGATAAAGTTAATTTTGTTCCATATATTTCAGAATATATTATAGTTTAAAATACAAATTATATATAAGCAATTGATTGTAAAAAATTTTGAAGCATAAAAGGTACTTTTAAATTGAAACATTATTATCATATATTTTATATAGTTATTTTTCAGCATACAGATAGTGAGGTACATATTTTATATTTTTTGTTTGGGCTCTATTGCTGAGCTGAGAATAAAGTTTAGAGGCTTTACAGAAAGCCTGAATCATCAGATCCAGAAATGAGCCTTAATATGACTGCTTCTACAGCTCAAGTAAAATGCTATTGACAGTGATATGTGGTCCCAAACTGAACAGCCTGGATTTGTCTACTGATACCCTTTTTACATACCTTTTTAACATGTAGTACAGGGATTTACAGCCCAATTAAGCTGCACATCGTCTTCCTCCATCACTAAACTTCCATTTTAAGACCTTTATGTCCTCTACCTCCCTAGAGCTCTCACTGTAAATTTTATTTTGAGAACTGAGGGTACTTAGTCTAACCTTCCACTTGAAGCGCTCATCTCTCCAGGTACTTGTGTCTAGCTCCCATACCACTGCCAGCTCCTGCCTCATAAGTGCCCATAATATGTGTAGGATTGCTTATGCTGCATAGTAATCTTGAAATGGAAAGGAGCTTTTTCACTGGCTGCCCTGAAAGTCTGACCACCTCTTTTTGTCATGTGTGTTTTCATCTCCTCTTACAGAATTATTCTTCCTTCCTCACACCTCTTCTGTCTCCATCAGCATAGCATTTTTTCAGTGCAATGTGCTGTTTTTAACTCCCCTCACTTTCATTAAAATATTTACCATACTATTTAAGTCTTGTCCAATCTCAGATGCATCTACATTTTATAGTTTTATTTCAAAAACACAGGACACCATTCTATTCTACCATCTCAGTATTCCAACCTGCTTGGAAACGATGGTATTACTGATGATGATTGCTTAATCATTTTCTTAGGATTAGTAAATAACCTTTCATGGCAGCTGCTTTCTTTCATGCTTCAAAATTATCAAATGCATCCTTTATAGCTTTCCTTTCTGTATGAGACAAGCTCAGTTGTGACTGATTTGCTAGGTTTCTTTTTTCTGACTTCCATAGCTGGAAAAAAAGGCAAAAAGCACAAGCAACATGAAAGGATTATGTAGACAGTACTGAAAAGACCATTTTGTTTGTTTAAATATAGTTACTGTTCCACTAATCATCCCTTATCCATGTAGCTTTTTTTTTTTTTTTTTTTTTTTGGTAGAATCAAGCATTAGGAAGACAGCTTTAGTTTTTCATAGGCAGCTTTCTTTTAACTTAGCATAATCCTACAGGTTTCAAGAGCATTATCACTTGAGTGCAGGGACTTTCAGCTGCAATAATTTTTATAGTAAAAACTGACTTAGGTTATTTTACAACCCACACTTACCTTTGGTGTGAAAAAGCTGAAAAGTAAATTAATTCTATTTGTGCTGAAAATGGATAGTTTTATGATACACAGATAGCCTTCTCCTGGTTCAGATCAGCTGGAGAAATATGATGACTTCTTTTTGCTAAACATTGTAGATGCCGATGGATTTATGCCTGAAACATACCCACATCATCCCTGATAAGAGCTGATTTAAAAAAAAAAGCCATACCCTTTTTTGCCAGAAATATTTCAGTATGAATAATAGCTAACTTTGCCTTTTTGAAATTCCTCCTACATTTTCAGGTGAAAATATAAAAATAAAAAATTATTAGAGACAAGTATATACACTTTTCCAAGAAACTTTAAATACAGGCTGCATTTCAGTGTTGTGAAAAATGATAGTCTGCATAATGTACAATAAAGATAAGGTTTTAATCACTATTGTACTTAATGTTTAACATAGTGAAGTATCCTACATATACATATGCAATAACCCAAAATTTCATCCACTAAATACATATATGAAGTAGCAGTCAAATCAAGGTGTTTCATAAGTGTGCTTTCATATACTGCAGGGTGGAGAACATATGAAAAATTTCAAGTTAAAGGAACACAGTATTTAAATTTCTCTATTTTTAAAAGGTAATCATTTATTGTGTTCATTATACACCACATTTATAAAAAGTGTCCCTTTATAAAACTAAAGCAAAAATAATAGCTAATAATTAATCACTCCAATGTTATAGAACACTATAATCTTTGGTTTAAAAGGCTTGATCCTTTACAGCATCTTTATCTAGACTTGATTATTACTCTCTGATTTGATCACGGGCATATCACCTTCATCATACTAGTATGTATATCATCAAACTAGTAGTTCTACAAATAGGGGGTTCACTTCAAATAAATCAAATTACTTGGAAAAAAGTTGTTATACAAATATGTGACAATATGAAATGTAAATGAGTCACAAAATCAAACAGTGAAGAAAATAGTGAAAGTAAACTGGAAAACCATTTGGAAAGATTTGTAAAAAGGAAAAAGAAGTGATACAGAGAAGTATATTTAAGTTAGACTTTGGCTGAAGTCTCACTGGATCATGTTTTTATTTGTTACTCTAATCCTGTGTCCTACTTTTGTTTAATCGTTTAATTGAGTACAGTGAGCTACAGCTCTCAGCTTGTTTTGGTCCATTTAACTATGGCAACATGTGCTAGACCAAGATTTAAAGGACCCGTTACAGATGAATACAAGTGAGGCTTTCTTTTCTGCCAATTGTGTCAGAATTCCAAAAAGTGAGAGGATCAGCATATACTGATTTCAAGTTAAAGGAACAGAATATTCATCAGTTCTCTTAATTTCTTGACCTGAACATTTTTATAAACATCCACTTCGTATAAAATCCATTAGTTGGCCATGGGCAGTATCATTGTACAGAAGTCGTATGCATTTTTTGATCAAGCAATTACTTATGTTCCTCATTTTTTTTAATCAGAAATTGTTTTCAAAGTTTTATTTGGATATATGTTGCAAGATACAATGTTCATTCTTTTTCTTTCCTTTTAAACTACAAAAATACATACAGGGAGACAGACAAGAAAATGACAAGAAATTATCTATTCCTATGACGGACTGTCGTGGTTTAACCCGGCTGGCAACTAAGCACCACGCAGCCGCTCGCTCACTCCCCCCCCTCCCTCAGTGGGATGGGGGAGAGAACCGGGAAGGAGAAAAAGGTTAGAGCCGAGGGCTGAGATAAAGGCAGTTTAATGAGAGAAAATAATAATAATAGTAATAATGAGAATGATAACAAAATATACAGAATATACAAAACGAATGATGCACAATGCAATTGCTCACCACCCGCCGACCGATGCCCAGCCCGTCCCGAGCAGCGAACAGTACCCGAGCGACCGACCGACCCACCCACCCCCCCGAGCATGACGTTCTATGGTATGGAATAGCTCTTTGGACAGTTTAGGTCCTAGCTGTGCTGTACTCCCAGCTTGTTATGCACCTGGCCGAGCAGGAGAAGCTCAAAAAGTCCTTGAGTAGTCTGAGCACTGCTTGGCAACAACTAAAAACATCAGTGTGTTATCAACATTCTTCTAGTACTAAATCCAAAGCACAGCACTATGCTAGCTTCTGTGAAGAAAATTAACTCTATCCCAGCCGAAAACAGGACATTCCACCCCTTATTCTATACCATTTACGTCATGCTTAGGTCCTACCCTTACAATACATTCCAATTAATCACCACCATTTTTCTCATCTTTTTGGTACATACACAGATATCATTCCCTTAGTCTATGGACCATCCCTCTGAAATGTCCATTGGGTTCATTTAGTCCACAGTTTTGGGCTCCATCTGTTGTAACAGTCTTTCAGGGCAAGAGAGATGGGGTCTGGTGTTGGGTTGTTGCTTGCTGAAGTCAGTTCTGGTTCCATCCGCTGCACTTCCTTAGTTTCTTCAAAATTCATTCTTCTTAATCTGGGTGATCCTTACTGCTATACCATTGATAGAATATACAGCAATAGTAAAAATAAAGACATACTATATTACACAGCAATTAACATTATACAATTCAGTTCATTGGCTATTTTCACCCAAAATCAAATCCCTTTGAGGTACACATCGGACTTCCCCATCCTTCCGCATCACCCACCAAGTAGAGCCAGGTCCTTGAGCAAAAGCAATCCCACGGATGGGTTTGCCTTTATCTGAGGCAGGAGTAACCCAGACTGTCTTCCCCAGCATATTTTTTACATGCACTACAGGGACTTTATCCCCTTCTACAGTATGTAAGAGGTTTGATTGGGCAGGGCCAGCTCGGTTGGCAGATCCTCTAGTGTTGACTAACCAGGTGGCTTTTGCTAAATGTGTATCCCAATGTTTGAATGTTCCACCACCCATTGCTTTCAGTGTAGTCTTTAACAGTCCATTGTATCGTTCAATTTTCCCAGAGGCTGGTGCATGATAGGGGATGTGATAGACCCACTCAATGCCATGCTCTTTGGCCCATTTGTCTATGAGGCTGTTTCGGAAGTGAGTTCCGTTGTCTGACTCAATTCTTTCTGGAGTGCCATGTCGCCACAGGACTTGTTTTTCAGGATTCTGCACTTGTTCAGGAGTGAATTTCCAAAACATTGGAGGTGCCCATCGTTCTAGGCATTTACCCATACTACCCCAAATACCCTTCCACTCATAACTATCCAGCCCTGGGGCAGACATCTGGATGGTATTATTAAGTTGCTTACAAACTTTGGACAAAAGTGAAACAATATTCCAAATAGATATCAATAGATATACCTTAACTATCCAAGGATGTTCAAGATACTGAAAAGTTATTGTAGTGAAGGAGGAAACATCATCAAAGAAGGCAGAAAAAGTGCCATTCTGTATTTCCTCCAGAACAAACTTTTCAGAGTCCCATGTATAATTGCTAATATTCCCCGCAAGGTGGTACCCAAAGTGCAGTACAGACTTCGACATGAAACCCAAATACCAGATAAAGCTCAAGGTCATTGTTTTATAACAAGTTTCCCAAGCAAAACATGTCTGGTCACCGCAGAGCATAACAAACTGCAAAAACCAACACCAACTTTTAACAAGTACAAAAAGAACAAATGAATCAAATTGCAACCCACAACTATTTAACAGATATAAATTCCTTAATATACTCCGGTTACTCTGTCGTTATCTCAAGCCCTTCGAGCCCCACGTTGGGCGCCAAAAAGGACTGTCGTGGTTTAACCCAGCTGGCAACTAAGCACCACGCAGCCGCTCGCTCACTCCCCCCCCTCCCTCAGTGGGATGGGGGAGAGAATCGGGAAGGGGAAAAAGGTTAGAGCCGAGGGCTGAGATAAAGGCAGTTTAATGAGAGAAAATAATAATAATAGTAATAATGAGAATGATAACAAAATATACAGAATATACAAAACGAATGACGCACAATGCAATTGCTCACCACCCGCCGACCGATGCCCAGCCCGTCCCGAGCAGCGATCAGTACCCGAGCGACCGACCGACCCACCAACCCCCCCGAGCATGACGTTCTATGGTATGGAATAGCTCTTTGGACAGTTTGGGTCCTAGCTGTGCTGTACTCCCAGCTTGTTATGCACCTGGCCGAGCAGGAGAAGCTCAAAAAGTCCTTGAGCAGTCTGAGCACTGCTTGGCAACAACTAAAAACATCAGTGTGTTATCAACATTCTTCTAGTACTAAATCCAAAGCACAGCACTATGCTAGCTTCTGTGAGAGAAGTTAACTCTATCCCAGCCGAAACCAGGACACAGAGTAATGAAAATACTTCATTTTCAAAAGGTAACATGGAGAGGAAATGTATGTGCAATTCATGAGCATTTGAGCAGAACCTGTATATGGAGCTTAATATGCTATTTGCCTCACTTAATGTACAAAGCAATATAGATTACACTTACTAAGCCAGAGGTTTGACAGAAAACTGAAAAGTAATAAGAATCAATACAAGTGCTTAGGCTCCATGAAAACCAATGTTACTTAAAGCCAGATCCTGGAAGGCAGCAAGTACCTTTTTAGAGCAATGAACACTAACATGACATATAAACATGTGCGTACACAAACGCACATGCACACATTCAAAGACTACTGTATTCCTGTACTTGCTGGTGTTGAGCATTTTGCAGAAGCTGCTCAGTACCTTGCTGGAGTGCAGCCCTGGTAGCCACGCTGAAACCGTCCAATGCAAGAGAACTAGGTGATTCCTGCTATTCTACAGCAAATGGCATCATCTGCCATGAGATCATGAGCCAACATCTGCAGTTGCAGACTCCTTTCACACAGCTCCTGGAAAGAAAAAAAAAAAACACATAAGCAGAAGATGAACACAGAATTAATGAAGTAATAACAGCTTTCCACTTAAAATCACATTAGTACCAATTTACCTTTCCCTTCCCTAAAAAAATTTCAGAGGCCAGGTATTCAATAAGTGCACAAATGAACTTTCAAGCACTAGAATTTGCTTTCAAAAAAAAAAACACAGGAAGCGCAACCTACTCTGTTGCCTTTTTTTTATTCAACAGCATAAGGCAAATGGAGCTCTGGTAGATAACAGAGTCTCAGCAAAGGAATAAAAGTGTGCGGTCCTCTCATTTGCCTCATTTGATGCTGTGCTGTTGAGCTATCATCAAAGCTTTTCATCCAGTTAAAGAGTCCACCAGCAGCAGGGATATGAAAGGACAAGAGATCAGCAAGAAAGCGATCTGAGAGAAGAATGGGAGACACCTGAAAAAGTGATAACAGGACAGAAAAATGGATAACTCACAATCTCCTGTTGTGATAGGGTCTGAGAGCTCATGAGAATGTACAAGCAAAAAAAAGTTAAAGGCATCCAAAGAATGAGGCCAAAAGAAAAGTGTAAGAACACAGGTATTCTGAATATTTAAGAAAACATGGATGAAACCACCAATGCAGGTTCCTAGTGATTATTCAAAAATGTAGGAGGAGAATCAAGAGATGTCAGACTTGCAACTACTCTTATAAAATCATGGATGTCTAGGAGAAGAAAACCTTAATACCTTAACACAAAATAAATCAATAGAAAGGCTTCAGGTCATGTGGTAAAATACAGACTAGGACATCTAGCCAGAAATAAGTGTTAGAAGGTGTCATAAAAGCAGTTGCAGGTGAAGTGGATGGAGTGGAAACTGAAGCAGTATGATCTGTGTATAGGCAGAAAAAAAAATGGAAAGCAATTTATTTAATCCATCCATTTAGAAATGGATGTTTGTGGAGTGGAGCAAAGAGAGTCAGCATTCACATGGGAGACAGGACAAATGTCTTAAAATTACTGACTGAGGAAGCCTGTCTATTTATAAAATTAGTGGCCTGTGCTTATATGCATAGTCATACAGTCAGAAGTTCTAACCAAATTCCTACTTTGTGAACACAGTATTATCAATATAAGTGGGCTACTGTAGTTTATTACCAGTCAATATCACACTTTTTTCTTTTTAGCTTGAGTATTCCTAGAGACTTCTTTTAGACTAGAATGGCAAGGAGGTAGACAACTTCTTGATCACCCTAGCAAGGTACTATTTGCTTTAGTTGAATTAATCAGCTGAATATCTTTTCTCACCTCTGCCTCAGAAAAGCAAAAAATTTCTCTGTTTGGTCTACATGTGATTGATTCAGTGAGCTGATGAAACCTTACTGGTGATTTATTTATACAGTAATTTTCAAGCTTCAGAAAGCATATGAATAGTAGTCAATATTTTAAAGGCAAAACTTATAGAAATAGCTACCAAATATTTCCATAATGAATGCCAAGCATTCTATGGAGAACATGTAGTGGAATTATTCCATGGTAGGTTTATTCATCCCCTTAATCACCTTATTCTATTTTTATCACTTAAAAAAACCCAAAAAACAACAAACTATATTATTTAAATTAACTATAATGTTTAACTATAATATTTAAAATAATTATTTAAAATATTACTAATATTTAAAGATATGTTTTATATTGACTTCAGGAGCATCCTCTTTTAATTTGACTTGCAAATTAATTTCTCAATAAAATCATCACCATCAAATTTAATTATAATGTGTTTTTTTAAAATTGTCAGTTAAAAAATCTGATAGTAAATATTTTAAACAAACTGTACTTAATAGTGCTTTCAATTTCATTTTATTTATGAAGCAAGCATGAAGGAGCACATGATGTGTTACTTTCTGTATTCAGTATTTCTGTCCTTCCATCAAGACATCCATCTTCTTCAAGTAAGTTGTTATTTCTCCCCACTGGTGTAGCTTTTGCTCTATATACAGTGTTGTAAGTTCCATAGCAGTGTCAATTATTGTTATTTTATTTATTAGGCAAATTCCAATGTACATTTTAACTGCCTTCATCATCTGGCAGCATTATACCACAGAATGTTACACAACAGAGTGGAACCAAGGGTCTGAATCTCAGCTGCTGCACTCACTGGTCATAATAACTTGAGTGACTTTATACACCTGCTACATGGCCAGGGTACAAGCTTGGTCCTGCGCTTCACTATGTAACCATGTAGCCCAATAATACAGTGCTGACACCGCTAGTGGCAGGCCATAAGCTTTGTACCAAGCTTGTAAGGCCTCTGTATGGAGTCTTGCCAGACCCGCTCTGTCTGAACTTTGCTTGATCTGTCTGTAGATTTGTTTTACTTGTTTTAGCAGTGACAGAAATTTCTCTAATTCACCAGGTGTCTATGGCTAATTTGCTTTACTTTTGTTTATTTGTATGCTACAGATGAAATGTTAGATTGCAGTAGCAACCTAGTATTCTATCTAGAATGAGATATTTATGACTCTTAGCATAATGATGGAGTATACAGAAATACAGGCCTGGTACAATAACAAAGGCCTTGAGAAATGGAGGCACAAGATGTAGTATAGAGGAGTGTCATGGGATGAGAAAAGAGGGGACACAAGCTTGACACTGGAGATCCTACAACTACTAAGAAGTCTCCAGTGGTCAGTTACAGAAATGCAGACCCAGGGATGGGCACAACTGGTTTGAGGGGTAACAAAGAGAACATAAATGGTATCGGGCATGCAAAATCCACCATATATAGTAAATTTGGGTGTAACATAGTAATGTACGCCATAAGAGAGAGAACGGTATAAAAGCATGTTAGCAAGCATTTGAAAATGACCCTAAGCAAGAGAAAGGCAGGGGGCGGGGGGAGAAGAAGAAGAAATAGAAAGGAAGAGAAGAAGAAGAAACCATCAACATGAACATCATAATCCTCCCAACCAGATGTTGGCCACTTACAGTAGCAAACTCCACCACTAACACTAATGTGAAATCATTGACTTCAAAACCTAGAGAAGCAGAGAAAAGGTGATCATAACACCCAGATAAGTGCTAGAAGCTAAGAAGTGAGTTAAAATTTTAATTGTATTATTGTTATTATTGAGACTTTTCCTGTATGTAAATATTTTACCTGCATTATTATTCTTTCTTTTTTCCATAATAATTGTATCTATCTAAACTGTTAAGATTATAATAACAGTAAATTGTTGGCTTTAATTATATATCTAGAAAGTGTGCCTCCTTTTTGCCCTTAAACAGTTCTAGATTATTGACAGCATCCCTGACAAAGCAATCTCTATGCCTATTCAAATGGAGTTCCTGGATATATTTTACAGTTGGCTGTCAATTCAACATCTGTAATACACTTCAAATGCAAAAGCAAAAAAAGCAAAATTCTAAACAAACAAAGCTGGCGTTAATGAATATTTTCCTCTGCTGTAGTTATGCTTATGCTTAGCCTAATTTTGAGGTTATTTATCAGATTCACATCCTCAATGCATGTCATTTATCATGTATTTTCAACGCCATGCTTCTGCTTATGGTCAAAAACCTCTGTGAACAACTTCAAATATTTTTATAAAACACAGATGTACTGTTAGCATTTTTCAGTTTTTATCTTGAAGTTTATTAGGATGTTTATCAATCTGTTTAACACCTTTATGAACTTTGTTCCAGTTTGGAAAACCAAATCAAAAACATAAATGAATTTTCTAGAGAAACAGAGAGAAATGGTGTGAGATGATATTTGAATTTCAAAGTTTCTTGATCTTGCCAGATGAATAGCATCCCACACAGAAAAAAGAAAATGGGCACAACAGTTTTACAGTTTCCTATGAAAGTGATTTCTTCCTGTGCAAAAGAAGGCCCATAAAGAAGATGAATGCAGAATGCAGCATTATGTTAATATCAGTGCATACAGATATACGCAAGAAGGAGGGGATAAATTAAGGTCAATCACTTTGTAAATGTAGCATTTCAAGGAATACTGGATGCATTTCAAATTCATGAGAATTTAGAAATAGAAAATGCAATAAGCTACCAATCTTTAACTTGTTTTTAATACGTAAGTAGGTTGTGTAGTAGCATGAATCTTCAATAAGCAGGCTACCAGAGTAAAAGTTATAGCTGGTAGTACAGGCATTTGCTAGTCCAGAGAGAGAATCAGCAAAGTGTTGTGTCTGGGAAACAGTATAGTATTAGTCTATAGAGGCACATTCTCATTTCTCTTCAGCAGTTAGGAGCCAGAGCAGCACATCTTGCATCCTGAGAATGTAGGGAGTGGAGTGCACTCCTGCATATGCATAAGCCCGCATGTATATGGGTTATTACAGGATTAAAGTTCCTCTTCCTCTAAGACCACTCCAAGTGGAGTTTTCTGCCTGGGCCCAAATCTTCATGGGTTTTTAATACAGCAGGTTAAAGGGTCCCTCACAGTTGGACGAACAACAACAACAACAAAAAAACCCATACAGAACTGCAAACAATATTCAACAATACTTCACATTCTCTGGAGGTCTTTTTCTGACTGCTAAATTTCAGGAATTTATAAATAATAAATGTCGCAATTTATAAATATTATAACTCTTCATAAAAACAAAAAAAAGGAGAAGAAATGGTCATTTACCGTGATAAATGTTAGTCACACAAAACAAGTGCAATCAGCCTGCCATTTTATATAACATATACACACAGCTCTATCTCACAAACGCACCACAGCTGTTCTGTAGGTTAGTTAAGGCTGATTTAGACATGCAGTTAAGCAGTCATTTCTAATTCCTCTCAAATATTTGGATTTAATCCCTGCTTACATTTGGTTACTTTTTTTTTTTCAAAATATATTTTTACAGTCTTCAACAGAGACCATATTTTTGGCTTATTTTCTTTTGCATTGAGATTATATGTTCAGGTGCCACAGTTGCAGCTGCTATAAACTACACAAATAAGCATCCGTGTCTCTGATTGCCACTTTCCTGTTTTTGCCTCTGCTTAATGGTTTGCTTGATATTACATATTTTTTTTTTTGGCTTGGACAGTTCAGCAAAAATCCAAATCAGAAAGAATTATTCAGGGCTGTGGAGAAACATGAATGTCACCATGTGCAAATGACAAGATGACATTCTTCAGGAAAAAAATCACAAAAGAAACTCCATTCTCATCTTGTCTCCATAAGTGTATAGACCATCACATCATTTACTGTTCTCACATTTGCAAGTGATATAATCTACCGAAGCTGTGGTAGGAGCTACGACTTTTCATGTGAATGTTATTTTTCAGGTTTTAGATACATAAAGCATTGTTGTTCTGTATTGTAAAGAAAGGTATTACAAAAATGGAAAAAAAAATTATTTCCGTGTATGATATCTGAACACAAATGAATATTTTTAGACTACTGGTTTGTTGATTTTTACAGTTTGCATTCTTAAAGCCTGAAATTTTTTTGAGTGATTTTTATACAACTATGTTCATGTTATATATACGTATGTCATATAAATGAACAGCTACATCTCTTGATCTGTACTGTTACTGTAATATTGTCATAAAGACAGTAATTCTGTTAATTTTGAAGTATAGATTACAAATTTGTGTATTTCATGAAACATGAGCAATTTCAGGTATCAGTACTGTCCCCTAACTAGGACATATAAAGTAGCAATATTGATACACTTTTGATATCCTGCTAAATGCTCTTTGACTAAATATTTATATTTGAGGAATACACGAGATAATATAAAGACAGCATTTTTTTTTGTTGTTGTTGATTATGTCATGCAGTGGTGACCCCTGAAGTGTGTATCATAAAAACCCCAGAGTGGCTACTATTACCCATGCAAGCTGTGCACAGAGAAAAATATTACTGTGAAATGTCTTGAGGTTATTTGTAAGGACTGTTAATTCCTTTTAATAATGTCTGAACCTGGTAACATATGAAGAACAATTTGAATAGATGAAAATGACAGTGGATGTAGCTGATGATACAGTACTACTCATGATGGAAAGCACATCAATTAGATAATATTTAAACAAGCACTTAAAATTGTTCTTCTTAGTATCTAAAACAAAGTACTATTTTCCTTTCTAGCCAGACTGTAATCCTGCTTGCTATAAAGTCTAATCAATAACAAGATAGGTAAATATGAATTTATGTAATGGATTTCTGGGTGAGTTAGTACAGGTCAAGAATCATATAAATTCCTTAAAAATAATATTCTATATTCCATGTTGTACTAACAATTTGAAACCCCTTTTGCCTGAAATACTCTGACATACAATTGGTTTTACTATTGTGGTTCAGGGAAAATGATACTATGTGGTTGTGGAACTATCCTCGCCCCTACCCCGTCCCCCCACCCCTCTTCCCCACTGTGACATATAAAAGATATATAGCTGCACACAGAATATCAGAGGGATGTTCAGCATTGGAGACATGAAAATTTAGTCATTTTGGATTCCTTCCTGAAACTCCAAACACCTATTTAATTTCTCTGCAGTTGCCTACAGCAATTCCCTTTCCTCTGTTGTACCAAAACTTGTGACATACATACAAAATTACTGTACCTGAGTTTTCAATGGAAAAGAATCACAAAAAGAAAAAGGAAAGGTAAACTGCATGAATGCAGATTTGGTCTAGTGCTGGGCTCTCCTGTACAAGACAGTTATGGACATACTGGAGAGAATCCAGCAAAGGGTGATGAAGACCATTAAGAAGCTGGAGCATGTGTCATATGAGGAGAGGCTGAGAGCACTGGGATTGTTTAGCCTAGGGAGGATAAGGCTCAGGGGGATCTTATCAATGTGTATAAAATACCTCCTGGGATGAAGTAAAGAAGACAGAGCCAGGCACTTCTCAGTCACGTCCAGTGAAAGGACAAGAAGCAACAGGCACAAACTGAAACACCAGAAACTATGTTTAAACAAAAGAAAAAGCTTTTTTACTGTGCAGCCAGGACTAGATGATCTCCACAGGTCTCTTCCAACACAAGTAGTTCTGTGAATTTGTGGTTCTGTGATGAAAATAAGCCCAAATTGAGCAACAATCATAGATAACTATTGGAATACTTAGAATTTCATTCAGAACAAAAAAAAAATCATCTCCAATAAAATGAGAGAGCTTTATGTATCATTTCAATGTATTAAAAGTTAATCCCAAGCTCATGCAGAATAAATATTTACTGTAAATCTTTGAGAGATTTTTCATAATTTGATGTAATTATGGTAAGAAATGCACATGCAAAATTGGCCAGTTAGTATATTGTAACTGAAATGTCATTCTTGCCTGTCACTGAAATGCCATTCTTTGAGACATGTTTGAGTCATATAACAAAAAAAAATAAAAAATCCTTCTTCGGCAATCTTCATGCAAGTGGAATTGACAAGGTTTCTCAAAAAATTAGCCTCCAAATTCTATTGGGTTCATGGATTCCAAATTTGGCAAGCCAATCTTTTCCACCCTAATATACAGTGGAATTCTAGCATTTCAACAATTATGTGATCCTTCATATGCTTTAGCAGGGGGGTTGGACTAGATGACCTCCCGTGGTCCCTTCCAACCCTTGTGATTCTGTGATTCTGAAAGAACAGTCAAGATACTTGCTAAATATGTTAATTACTTGCAAGTTCTAGCTTATTTCTTAATAGTATTTCATAATTGATAGATTTTCTATCATTGAAAGGTTTTGAAGATCATTGGGAAGGAGGTGATAGCTGGAATATTTGAAGGTGTTTTGGATGCTAAATGCACATCACTGCTTTGTTGTCTTAAATTTTCATTACTTCATGGTGTTCTAGTTGTTTTGTAATAAGAAACCACACTGTGATAAGTGACTATTTTTCCTTTTGCCCCTCACCAGGAAAAATAGACAGAGTGCCAACTCAAAGGGCAAACAATTAAATAAGCTCTCAAGAAAAAAATTCAGCTATTCTGAACTCTGAACTGAAGCTAGGTCACCCGAATGGAAACTTAGGGAACCCAGATAAGAGGGAACTTGAGAGACAAAAGGCCTTTAGTCAATACTTCAAGATCTATGTAGGTTTCAAGATTTTTAAAGCTGGAATTACTCAAGCTTCATTCATCCTTTATGAAAGAAAATCACTAGGAGATGGGTCCGGCAGGATAAAGTGACCATTACCTTTATCGCCTTTAATTTTGTTCATATGCCAAGATCATCCAAGCAGTCCCATCTATAGGCCTCCTAGATACTAGATCCAGAGTGGGGGGAATGAAGAATGAAGACAAGGCAGTACTGGAGAGGGTAAAATGACAAATACCTTAGACACAGATGTGCCCTGAAGAGGATGTCCTACATCTATGTTCCCTTAATTACCACAAAAGGGTAATACACAAGCTGCAACACTTTAGAGTGGTCGCTGGGACAGTCTAACTCCTTGCCTAAGCTAGGAAATTCTTCAGCAGCGAAGTAATTAACATACACCGAAACTGTGCCAAGGCCTGATTTACCATTTTAATATAGTTGCCAGTTTAATTATGTTCTAGCACCTGGGAATGTTTAATTTACTAATATAGACACAGCCTTAGAGGTTAGTTTTAGAGTGTAAGGGGGGCACAAACTGACAGAAGACACGAATTTGTCAACAAGTGGTTCAACATCAGAAAAAAGAATTCAGGGACATCAGAGTAAGATTTAAGGAACATTAAAGGCTACACGCAGGGTTTATAAATCACACAAGGCTCAATTAAATTAAAATAATCTGTCTTTTGAACACAGAAATATAATTAGTTCACCACAGTAATCTGAACTCCTCCCTATGCTTCCTCCACAAATTACTTCTGTTGGTTACTGTTTGGAATTAACATTTCCATTTAAACCAGATTTTAAACAGATATTAGAAAGAGCAGATCAAATATGTCACATACTGTTCATTTCAATGCAAGAGTCAGAGACAAATAATTCTTTCCTCAAATTACCAATAATATGTGGTGGCATAATGGAGAATTGAAAAACCTCCCGGTTTTAGTCATCACATTTAGTCATAAATAACCTACAGTGTCCAAGATCTACCTCCGTAACCTTTTTAGCTTAACTAGCTGATCCAAGTATGAAATCACAGTCTGGGTGAGATGAACTCATTGAAAAGTGATCATTGATTCTTTTATATATAATACAAGTACTTAAACTGTTCCTTATATACCGTCTTGTTTCCAATGGACTATACTTATTTTATTTACAAATTCAGTATCTCAGGAAAGGAACTTGCATTGTCAACAATTCTGTTTAGCTCTATTAAAATGATTAGAATCATAGAATCATAGAATCACCTCGGTTGGAAAAGACCTTTAAGATCATCGAGTCCAACCGTTAAACTAGCACTGCCATCCCACCACTAAACCATGTCCCTGAGCACCTCATCTATCCTTCTTTTAAAGACCTCCAGGGATGAGGACTCCACCACCTCCCTGGGCAGTCCATTCCAGAGCCTGACAACCCTCTCGGTGAAGAAGTTTTTCCTAATGTCTAGCCTAAACCTGCCCTGGTGCAGCTTCAAGCCATTCCCCCTCGTCCTATCATCTGTTACCAGGGAGAAGAGGCCGACCCCCACCTCACTACAGCCTCCTTTCAGGTAGTTGTAGAGGGCGATCAGGTCTCCCCTCAGCCTCCTCTTCTCCAGACTAAACAACCCCAGTTCCCTCAGCCGCTCCTCGTATGACTTGTGTTCCAGACCCCTCACCAGCTTGGTTGCTCTCCTCTGGACATGTTCCAGCAAGGCAACATCTTTCTTGTAGTGAGGGGCCCAAAACTGAACATAGGATTCGAGGTGCGGCCTCACCAGCACCGAGTACAGGGGCACGATCACTTCCCTACTCCTGCTGGCCACACTATTCCTGATACAGGCCAGGATGTCATTGGCCTTCTTGGCCACCTGGGCACACTGCTGGCTCATATTCAGCCGGCTGTCAACCAGTACCCCCAGGTCTTTTTCCACCAGGCAGCTTTCCAGCCACTCTTCCCCAAGCCTGTAGCGCTGCATGGGGTTGTTGTGACCAAAGTGCAGGACCCGGCACTTGGCCTTGTTGAACCTCATACAATTGGCCTCGGCCCATCGATCCAGCCTGTCCAGGTCCCTCTGCAGAGCCCTCCTCCCCTCCAGCAGATCAACACTACCACCCAGTTTGGTGTCATCTGCAAATTTACTGAGGGCACACTCAATCCCCTCATCAAGGTTATTGATAAAGATATTAAACAAGACTGGCCCTAGAACTGAGCCCTGGGGGACACCGCTTGTGACCGGCCGCCAACTGGATTTAGCTCCATTCACCACGACTCTCTGGGCTCGGCCATGCAGCCAGTTTTTAACCCAGCGAAGAGTACATCCATCTAGGCCATGAACTGCCAGCTTCTCCACGAGAATGCTATGGGAGACTGTGTCGAAGGCTTTGCTGAAGTCCAGGTAGACAACATCCACAGCCTTGTAAAACTACAACCTCCTATAGTAATTATACCAGAGAACATTGCATTCTGGAAATCAACATCTGCATGATTGAGGCCTGATTGTGTCAAAAATACATGTCAGCACTCAAAAATAAATCAGTTTAATAGCTGGCTGATATCTTTTTAAAAATTAACACAGCAAGTTCGTATCTGAGTAGGACATTGATCCCAGAAGAGAACATAGTATATTTCAAACAAAAATGCTCAAAATTGTGGTCAGTATGGTGAATTAAACCAATAAAGTGGCCATATAGGAAATTCTGTGACTGTAGGGTAAGTGTATACTTTTTCCTATGTTTTTATATATATGTGCATGAAAGTGGTAAGACTATATTTTCAGGCACAGCATGTATTTTAAAGGTGTTAGGAAACCTTATTTCCCAATGATTTCAGATGCCATTTTGGGTTAGCCTTACATATACAATAAAAACTTTAGTATCATCCCTAGAATGCATTATTAGAGCTACATCTGTAACGATTATTCTTAAATTTCCTAACAGAGTGTGGAAATGTAATGCACATACACAAAATCTTTTTATGCACAGTATAATGTAGAAGATGATAGGTGAATGAAGGAAGTCCTATACAGTGTATTTCCTGCTAAAGAACAAGGGCCTCAGGTGGGATTTTAAATCACAAATTGTTGAAAAACACCCATCCCCAAACCAAAACCAAATCAATCCAAATACATATGTAATCTTGCATTTAATAAAATTTAACATACACTATGTCAGCTAAAATGCAAAGGAAAATATCAGATCTCTATAAAGTCCAAATGACTGGGTAATCAATCAATAAATCATTTAAGGCAAGGTACGTAAGTATTGAAGAGAGGTCAGATACATATAGGATTGCTTTTACGTACTGCCCAATACATTGATGCTTTGGGCAAAATCAGCCAACATGTACAAATCATGACCTATTTCAGGCAATTTGACAATAGTATTTATTTCTTTTTGCTCCAGAGTGCATATAAACAAAACCACCAGTGTTTTACTTCAAACCTACTGTAATTTTTTACGTCATAAAAAAACCTCCATTTGTTCCTCCCTAAAGAGCATTTTATTAGATGTTTTATGTGAGGAAGGTATAGTTAATGTTATTTTTTTTTCCTGTATGTGCATAGAGTTGTGTTCAAGGAAGTTTTTAGATCAAATTAATCCAATGGGAAAGCTCACCTTCAGGTTCAGGCTTATTTCTAATTCCTGATATGTTTAAAAAATAATAAACAACTTCTACTCTTTCATACTGTGAACAATATTTGTTGCCAGAGCTATATTAAAAGTAGAGCAAAAGATGTGTGAAAAAAAGAACCAGTTTCCTCAATTGTTTCTGCTGACCTCAAAGAAGGGCTGCAGGTTTGTAATGGTAAGATGAATGTCAACAATAGCTGAAAGAAGCTTCAAAAGAAAGAGTCAAGGAGCAAATGGATTGCAATTACTTCTGCTAGCCAACACGTTCAGGAAGGTTTCTTGTCCGCTGCCTAGGAATTGCTTCTGAGCTATTAATTTCATTTTTCCACCTTGTATAACCAATTTTCCATTCTTTTCTTCACCTGACACTGACAGGAAATTAGAAGAAATAACAAACAATGTCCCCAGATCTTCTTTTTCTGTCCCTGGAGTAAAAAAAATAAAATGCCATCACTATCATTTTCTGTGTTAGAAAGAAGAAGGGGAAACTATTGAAAAGGAAGAATCAGGTTTTTCATGTGTTGTAGTGGATATAGGGGGTCAATATAGTGTTATAATATGATAAAATGAAAGAAAGCCAAGAGCAAATGCACAGAGGAAGGACTATGAAATAGAGAGTGGTAGGCAAACACAGTTTAAGTTAAAGGGACAGAAAAATGGAGGAAAAGAAGAAAAAATGGTAATGTGATAAAAGACAATGAGGTAGAGAAAAGAAGGAAAGACATAAGGGTAGTTGTGTTTCAGACAGCAGGCAGAGTCAAGGCAGGCACATTTAGCCCTATGACCATCCAAGCCTTTGCTCTAAGTGGAAGTATATTTGTTAGAGTTTTAACTTCATGCAAGAGAAAGAATTGGAGCAAACTACTTCATGTCCTGTAAGAAAGCTGAGCTCCAAATCTTAGGCAGCTTCCCTTACAGTGCATGTAAATAGTAGAAAAGGATGAAAGTCAGTTTTAGGCTAGGGTTGAAAAGTTCTGATTTAAGACTAAACCTAGTTCTCCCACAATTCAAAACAGAGCATGATTTTTTTTTTTTTTTTTTTTGAGTATTCTTTTGGCTTCTCTTTTAATTCTACTGCAGGTAACATTAATATGCTGTAGATTTAAAAATTAAAAGTATTCAGTTGTCATTCCCAACTTAACACTATCTGGGCTGAACATAGAAATGTTGTTGCTGACAGTATGGTCCTAGAGACACTTTATGTAAAAGTCATTTTACAGTAAAGCTAGAATTATTCTTCTGATATAGTGTAGAACAGTTTGACATCAAGCACTGTTGCCAGTGGGAAAGAAAAGCACAGAGAAAATGGAAACAGGGAAAACATTCATGCTGTGTTTTACAGGGAAACTTCAAACAGCTATCAGATAGCACTGGGGCTGTATTAGCTCCAAACTCAGAGGTTTTGTGCTCTAACTAGTACTGAATATTGGTTATCTTGTACCAAAGAAAGTTAAAAAAAAAGTGATGCGACTGGGCAAAGACAGGTAATTCCTGAAATTTGGCCGTTGGCTGCTGCTGTGGCAGCTGAACTTCAAGAGCAGGGAAATGCAGTTACCATAATCAGATTGAGCCATCACTGACAAGTAACCTCATCTACAGGAGTCTGCATGGCTAGCTAAAACCAAACAGACCCTGGATTATCATTTTACTAGGCAGTATTTGTCCTGCTAGCAACAGCCAGTGTTCTCTGGTGAATTCTTTTTTTGTCACTATCATTTCTGGTTTTGCCATCCCATAGCATATCTCTTTCAGTGGTTGCCATACTTGTTTTCTATTCAATTAAGCGTCTATTTTTCTTTTTTTGCTGAGAGGTAATAAATACAGCACTGTTTGCCTATGACCCACCCTGCCACAGAATTCGTTTCTGCCTCTGGTAGATGTCACTTCCTAGTAAAAATGAAACCTCATGCTCAGCTGCATCTTTGCAGGACCCTGGTACGCAACAAGTCAGGCTGGAGACAGTGCTTATTGAAAAGGCAGGCAAATGGAGCAGATACTTACGCCCAACAGCAGTGTGTAATGGTATTTTCACTAGTTAATTCAGATGCCTCATTGCATGCCTATAGAAATCCACCATTGTGCTTTGCACGTACTGGCACTGGTTTCCAAGGTGCCCTGGAATTGCAATAAAGGCTGGGGCAGGGGGGTTAATCATTCTGTGCTACTACAATATTACTGCTACAATGCAATACAGTCAACAGAGCAACATATGGCAAGACTTCACTGTTTTTTATGATAAAGAATACAGATTCAGTCCCCAGGTACAGTTTCTATAAAATTACTATGACACCTTTATGGTAAATATTGCTTCCAAATAGTGACCACTAGGTATAATCTCTATTTCTCACTGTAAATTGGTTTTATTAAAGAGCTCATTCTAAACACAGAAAAATCTCCCATAGGTAGACTATATAAACAAAGATTAAGTCACTGTCTGGTAAGTAAGGCTTGGATTAAACTCTTAGGGAACTTTTCTTTGTCAATGGTAGTTATTAAAAACAATCACAAAAAAATGAGCGTTAACTGGAAAAGGCATATAACAGGTCATAGCCAACAACATATTTTTTTTTTAAAATTAGCTTTTTTCTGTGAGTGCAAAGCCTATTTCTTAAAAGAATAATAACAATAAACAATGGAAACATGGTATACATATAACAATATTAATGAAATAACTGAAACTCATATGTACTTTCTTGCACAAAAGTTTAATGTGAATGTATGAACTAATGACAACCATTTTGAAAACCAACATGAACCATGTGAAAAGAAAGTCAACCACAAGAGTGCAATGAAATAAATGTGAGCTGCCTTAAATATCTTCATAGTGATAGCTGTAAAGTTGATGTACTACTTCGAGGCAGTTAGTTGCATTTATTAATATAGGAAACACAATTTACTAGATGTTTTGGAATTTGTGAAATCAACCCCTTGAGTGAATTGTTCCAGAGACTTAGGTGTTCACAAGATAATTAATTAGCAATTATGTCTGGCTTTAGTGTCATTTAGCAATCTCAGGAATACTTATTATTTATACAAGTATCACAATTGACTGTTTTCTCCATAAATAAGATGACATTATGGGAAATGACAATGTAAAAACAGTTACTTTATGGAGAATGTTTTATTCTTCTTAGTGCCGGAGATTAAACTCTTCTTTCAGAACCCTATTCTTCTTTTTGGCAATCTCTAATGTAGTCACCAGTCTCTCCTTCCTCCCTTTAAGCTTAAGTGATACACATGTACAACTGGAGGCATATTTCTAACCACAAATGATGATGCCATTAGAGGCTCCCCCAAAATGGAAGTGGTGAATGTGAACTGTGCTGCCTGATGGAGAGAGGTTGAGATCACCAGTTAGGATACTTCAGCAAATTCTGGATTCCCTTGTAAATTTAAATCAAATAGCAAAACTCTGATTCAATTTTCAAGACAAGACAAGGTCCTCAACATTTTTTTGAGAATAGTAAAATCCTTGTGCCAGTTAAAGTTTAACCCCAAAGGTTGCTCCGTATTTGGCTTCTCATTTTATTAACATTCTGTAATAAATGTCCAAGGAAGTATTTATATTTGCCTAAGGTTCACTTTATTTGGAATCCTCTCTCATACTGGATTTGACCTTCACAAATTCTGTTCCACAAGGAGTGACCTTTAGATTAGCCACCCGTGTAAATAAGTGACTATGTTATCTGATGTTTTTCATTCTTCAAGTTACTAAACCAAAAATATATGAATAATTTTAAGTATCTGTTATAAATATCCCATTTTGTTAATGTGCTCCAAACAAAATAATATCTTTTCTAATATGTTCAAGGTCCCAAGAATATTTTTCATTATTTATTTCTTAATAAACTCAAAACATTTAAAACTTTTTCTTATACACAGACTTTTTTCCTGTATTTACCAGAAATAAGAGCACATGTGGAGTGAAGAGTTTCATGAACATAAACTCAGGTATTTTTCTGTTCCATTAAAATGCTAATCTTTTAGTAGTATTTCATTACAAACATATTCAGATGCCAAAGAATCTGCAAAGAAAAATTTAGTCTGAGATATATGCATAGCTACTCTTGAGTCAAGTGCTGGCAATAATAACACAATAACATATTTAGAGTATGTTCTTAAAAGAATATCACTTTAGAAATGTTACAGGTTTTAAATATGAAAAATTAACAGACATAAGTTGAACAAAATTTCTGAGCTGATACAAAGAAAAAAAAAATTCACCTTGTGAACAATGATGCGTTGAAGGTGGTTGCCCACACAGGCCATGCAGCCTCCATCCTCTTCAAGATTTTCAAGACCCGGCTGGACTCCAAGCAACCTTGTCTGACCCCATAGCTGACCCTGCTTCAAGCAGAAGGCTGGACAAGAATCATAGAATCATAGAATGTTTTAGGTTGGAAGGGACCCCTAGAGGTCATCTAGTCCAACCCCCCTGCAGGGAGCAGGGACACTGCTAACTAGATCAGGCTGCTCAGAGCCCCATCCAACCTGGCCTTGAATGTTCCCAGGGATGGGGCCTCCACCACCTCTCTGGGCAACCTGTTCCAGTGTTTTACCACCCTCATTGTAAAGAATTTCCTCCTTATATCCAGTCTAAACCTACCCTGGTTTAGTTTAAAACCATTACCCCTTGTCCTGTCACAGCTGTCCCTACTAAAAAGATTTTCCCCATCCTTCCTATAGGCCCCCTTTAGGCCTATAGGAAGGCCGTAATCAGGTCTCCCCGCAGCCTTCTTTTCTCCAGGCTGAACAAGCCCAACTCCCTCAGCCTGTCCTCATAGGAGAGGTGCTCCAGCCCTCGGATCATTTTTGTAGCCCTTCTCTGGACCCTCTCCAACAGTTCCATGTCCTTCTTGTGCTGAGGGCTCCAGAGCTGGATGCAGTACTCCAAGAGATCTTCTGAGGTCCCATTCCAGGCTGAGTTACCCTTTTGGTCCTAAGAAAATCATTCCTATTACCCAGTTTTGTTTACTGATGAGAAACCATCATCAAGTATATGGATTCAGTTTATACCTCTACTCAGATAAGTTCCATCATTGGTTTAGGAAAACAGATGGAAACTGCATTGTGTGTGTATCTCTATGAGTATGAATATGTAAGGTTTTCAGAATGTATATGTTTGAGACTGAAATACCATGAACTACTAGTTTCTCCACAACATTTTGAAGCTGTCATTAAGGTACTGTGACCAAATACCAGAGAACTAGAAATGCAAGGAAAAAGTATTAATTATATTGGTTGAAGCATGAAGGCTATTATTCTGTAGTTGGACTCAGACAATGAACAGTTCACTCTGGTCTTTAACGTATGTACATTTTGTTAATTTATATTACAGTCATGGATCATGGCCACTATATAAACTAAAAATAAATAGTATTCATTATTCTGAAGTATATATAGATATATGAATCTCAGGAGTTATTTCTGTGTATAACACAATTTCAGTCCTATTACTGCAATATGAACATTAACTTCTCTAATCATTTTTATATATATAGTAAGTGTAAAATATCTTACCTTTTCTGTTCAAGAATCTTAAGACAATAAGAACAAGTTTTCTACTGTAAATGTTTATTCATCCGGCAATGTCTATACCTCAGCCACCTGATGTCACCAGTTTTAGGGCAGTGTGACTCTCAGACTGCAGCCTTCTGAGGGGCTAAAGTAACAGGAAGCAATCTCATTCCTTTTCTCAGAAATATCCAAAATAATTTCTATGTAATACTGTGTTCAGCCCTGTATCTTCCATACTTTTCATTCTTTGGGGTTGATTTTTTGCTTTTCTTTGCTTTTTTCTTTTTTCTTTTTCTTTCTTGCTTGCTTTCCTGTCTTTTTCCCTTTGTCTCATTTCTGTTATCTATCTATCTTTGTCTCTTTACAATCTGAACACAATATCCAAGGCATTTCACTCAAAGGACAAAAATATTCATGTGTCAGCCCCTTGAAGACATCTCACTCAAAGAACAAGATGACAAAGTTTGTGTCTACAAGAACCAGATTTTTCATGTATAGAAAGATTTTACCTCTTAATATCATCTTAAAGCTTCCGAGAATACCTGATACCAATGACATACCATATGCAAAACACTAGAGCAAATGTAGTCCTTCCCAATGAGGCTTGACAGATACAAGCATTTTTACTATTTACCTTTTTGACATGTGTTTTAATGGCTCTCTGAATTTTTTTCCATCTTTTGGCTCTGTAAAACTTTGTTCATTCTATTGAAGAAACCAGTGGTCACTGGCAAACTACAGCATTTTGGTTCCAATAAATCATTACATTCTATAAATCAGCTTCAAAGTTGCACGTGAAGACTGATGATTCAGTGTACATTGCAGCAATACGTATATTGTATTTGTATTTCTTTATTATAAATAAAAATCCAGGTATATTATTATTAATAAATAGAAATGTACATCATTATTGATGTATTTGGTTACTTGATAGTGCTACTAATATTTAATTTAATTAGCTTTTAGCAATCTCTAAAATATACTTTCCTGCCCACAAAATACTACAGAAAGTAATTGCCTTAAATTTTGTTTGAAAAGATGTTTGGATAGCAGTCCTATTAAGAACTAGATATGCTGAGAATCTGTAAAACCTCAATCTGAGCAGGGGTGGTTTTTTACTAATTAATTATCAAATGTTTAGCTCTGCTTAAAGAACAAAAAGTATGAACTTTTGCTATAATTCCTTTTTCCACCACCCACCCCTTGCCCTTTCATGGACTTAATAATTCAACCACTGTGGATATTTTTTGCTTTTGAGAATAACCGGTTGCAACTAAATTCATCTTCCTATTCAGCTTCTGCTATCTGATCTCACATCACATCTTTAATTAAAAAATCCAGAAAAAATGTTAAGTGTCATTAATATGCTGTCCAGTATATTAAGCAAATCTATAAAACATTTTTTAACAAAATATGAGGGTTTTTTGTTTCATACAAATAACTGTAACTATTCCTGTATGGATAGACCGTGGCACTAAGGTCGATGAAGATGTTTAATACATTAGCAGTACTATTTTTATTATATTTATATTGAATTATAATGAGAAAGTGTAGTACATCCCATTTTTCTGGAAAGACCAGAAAAGGGATATTTTTCACCTGGTATATCCATATGGAGAAACATCAATGCTATGGGTGTTGATGTGAGGGGAAAAATTCTGTTTCTCATGGTGCTTTAAAGGATACTAAACCTTTCAGAACTCTGTATTATTTTTCAGAGCAGAATGAGTTCCTGAATTTCTAAGACAACTGTATGTTAGATATTGTTAAATGGTGGTCCAGAAAACATGGATTCCACAAAACACTCATATACAGCTAGAGAAATTCCTAGTCTTGCTGCTTCTCCTTGCTTTAAGGTAAATTATAGGCAAAGAAAGTAAAATGCACTAAAGACATTTTGAGTATGAGCTTTTCATGCATCAGTTGCTATGATTGCCAGAGGACTCTGTGAGATGGTGAAATGACCAGAAAAGGTAGCTAAGCCAAGAGAATCTCTCTCTTAGGACATGGTTTTAACAACCTGAGAGCTCAGAAAACTGTTTTAACTGTTGAAATAGAACCTCTGCCTACTCCCACATTAATGGAGAACTTCTGCCTTGCACTTGTCAAAAGCAATTAGGCCATAAAAAAGGTCAGCAACTTTAAAAATACAAAACAATAATAACATATTTCTTTCAAATTATTTCAAATCTCTGCTGCTGCTTAGAGACACTTTATCATGTTCCTTTACTGTATTGTTATACGCTGAAAGGGTAAATTACTATTGTTGCTCAACTTATGAACTACCTGCCTTGTTATGATCTTTCAGTAAGACAACCCTCTGGGCTTGTTTTAAATTCCAAAGAGAATTCCCCAGACAGGTGAAATCAGCTGAAGAAAATAAATTGAAACTACATTGTTGAGACACCTTGGGGTTTGACTTGGGTAATGAAGTGAAATATAAAGCTGCTGTGTTCTGCCTGCAAGTGTACCTGGACTGTAAAGAAAGGTGTGATGTATATCTGAAGCACTAATCTAGACAGAAATCTAGATAGAAACGCTAATGACAACATTCAAGTCAGGCTTCTTTCTCTACCAAGTATTCCATTTGGGTTGTACAGCAGATACTGAAGTCAATGCCACAGCTTCTTAACTTACATTTCACAGACAAACATTAGCTTGACGAGGCACACCACAGCCTCGTTAGAAATGTACAAATAATCTTTGAGTCACACAGATTTAGATTTAATTTCTGTAGGCATAGTTTAAACCTGGGGACAAAGGACTTTGGACTTTTTACATTCTTTAAGAAATTATAATGATTAAAAAAAAATGAAGCAAGGTGAGTTGTGGTGAAGTGAACAAGTTTCTTTGGTCTAATTTTTAGTTTAGGCTTTCAAGTAACACCTAAAACTCCAATGCAGCAGAATACGTAGATTCAGTTTATGCTTGTACTTACATGACTTGATCTTGTAAACATTTCAGAAGACTTTAGCACTTATTCCACCCAAGTTTATCATAGATGTGTACCAGTGACCATCTGTTTTCAAAAGAATGAAAGAATGTGAACTATTAGTTTGTTTAGTGGAATAAAGAAAAAACTGAAACAATTTCTACATCTCTGGATATATCTTGAAACTAACAGAATATTTAAGAATATATTTCTCATACATGTATGGACTAGTTTGTGTGTAATGTGCAAAATGAAGAAATCAAAACCTGCTTTGACTCTAGCCCAATCTGATTTCAATTCATTCATCAGAATTATGTTAGCAGTGATGATAGCAACTAGTAAAGGATAACAAAACATTTCAACACCATCTAGAATTTGTGCAGCAAAATATTGAATTAAAAGCACAGTATGGACAGTGTTAAAATACACTGTTTTATATCATGGGAAGCAGCTTCACTTAGAGTTGAGCAGTAAAAAAGTAAATTTATTTCATGGAAGGTTTTTATATTTCAAAACTTGGTTTAATTCCCATACAACCTAAACTACTATAATTTTGAAATTCTTTGTGAAAGGTACACAGTATTGGCTATGTGGATACCACCTGGATATCTGACTCAGTAGTAATAACTTTAGAAGCCCTAGGATCTTTGATCCTGGCTGTGTGTTTTAAAACCTAGACTTTCTAGCCACTGACTAAGTAAATCAGTTTGTAGATAAGTGTGAACACTTCTTGATATTCATGCAAGTTTTACTGAAACAAGATAAACTTTGACAAATGCTTGAATTTTGGCAATGTATGTCCAAGCCTATTTATAGAACAAGTGGTTGCTATGGACTGAGACTATATTCTGTGAGGGTATATCGGGAACATGTGTTACCTTCTGCAAGGCAGAGTTACCAGTCTGTGACAGCATTACCTAGATCATTTACCTTAAAATAAAAAAAAAAAGTCTCAGGTCTCTTGCAGCTGGTTAATTGCAGCTCTGTATGCAATTCAAGGACTAGTACTAATTTTGAAAGCAAAACAAGTATTCCATTCATTGCATGCTTGGGATATCAGATAAGCAAAACTAAAAAAGCACAGGAGTATGAATGTTCTAGTTCTCGTAACCTAAAATATTCAAACCATACTTATTCTCAGTGTGGGATACTTAAGCTTTCTGAGAGAGGAACTTACTAACAATTCTAATAAACTTATGGTTTTGATGTGTAAGAGGAGATTGTAGGTATTGACAATAATGACAAAAAAAAAGCAGGATTTATTTATTGATATACACAAAAAGAAAATAGCTTTGAAAATGGCAAAGAATATTTTTCCCACCAATGAAGTCCAAAGGAAACATCTCCAAGAGAAAAAATAAACCTAATAATTTCATATAGCTTTTTTTACGTTATTTATTCCTGTTGTCCCAACTAGGGAGTCCCCATGCAAGGCCTTGGAGACCAAGATATAGTTCTGCTTCCCTGAGTGTAAAATATCTTTTGAAACTTTGTGAAAACTAATAACATTCCAGAGAAAGAATGATGGAAGATCAAACTGTTAGGTGGGGTTTTTCTTTGTTCGGTATTTTTTTTAACATTTCTTCCGCTCTACAAAAAACTTTGTGCGTATGTGTGTGTGTGCTCATTGGGGGGTATATCAACAAATAGTTATTATGAACACTAGCTTCATAAATAGTTACTGGTTTCCTCTTTAAAGTGTAGTGTTGCCAACCACATTTACTGTCCTGTCCAAGATAGATATACAGTTTATTGCCAATACTTAACATCACCTTACTGTATGAATAGGTACTGCTGCCTTTTTGCCTGTGCTATTTTCTTTTTCTGTGAATGTCATAACAGTTCTGACAGCTGAACATTAATAAAATCAAGCTTATGTTTCTTTTCATTATGATATCCAGTTCAGGAGAAATGGATTTTTGTTTTGAAATGCCAAAGTTTTACTAACAGCACGTATGCAGACACAGTAAAAAAACTGTATCACAAGTTCATCCACTGATGATATTGCTGTAAGTTAAGAAATCTCACTACACTGCATATGGTTAGTTTCACACCATTATTAGGATTCTGAACCTTGGCTTGATTGTTCAAATATTTTTTTTTGTCTTTTGCTTTTTACTATAAAACAGTATTTAACATAATTCATTGATGGTGTTATTTATTGATTTTAATTAATACATCAATCGGTAAGCCACAGTTTTTGTCTTTGACAGACATTTTTATCACCATTGTCTTTTGTAGGAGAACATGTGATCAGCTATGACTTGCTGTGATGAAAAATGGTGATGATACAGAGCTCTGTATCAAACCAACTGTCTCTGTTCCACCTGTGGGACCTACTACAATCATTTTCGGTACCAGTTTAAAGACGTCTGGATTTCAGGCTTTTGTGCACTGAAGTTTTGCTTGTACTACTCATTTAAATGGTATTCACTCTACTGGCTTGTGGTATTTTCAACGTCAGATGTGAGACTGACTTGATCAATTTATTTTTCATTCTCCATTCCCCCTGACATTTGGCTACCTAAAAAGGAAAGAATTATAATCTTACAATATGAGTTATACCTTACTGCCTAGAATAGTGACTTATCTAAGCCTAAATTTGAGACAGAAATATGAAATAATATTTCTCAAAGAGCAGCAAGTTACAAATGAAGCAAATACTTGTACTACAGACTCTCAGAAAAATCAGATGGACTTCTGCAGGTCCAACCACCAGATTCAAAGCTTCACAAGTTGGAACATGAAAAATTAGGAAAACTTTCTTCCCATGAGGGCGGTCAATAATTGGAACAGGTAGTGGAATCTCCATCTTTGAGATGATAAAGATTCAACTGGTCATTTCCCTGGGGAACTTGATTTGATGAGGCATGCTTTGAGCAGGGGGCTGTGCTAGATGATCTCTGGAACTGCCTTCCAATATAAATTATTCTTGATTCTGTGTTTCTATAATGCAACAAGCATTTATCATAAAAAACCAGACTAGAAATATATCATCATTGCAAACAAGAAAAACATCTAATCAATTGGCAGAGAACAACTAAATATAGGAATACGGCATTGCTATTAAAAAATAAAAGAAAGAAAATAATTTAAATAATAATTAATTATTAATTAATAAATAATTCCTGTGCATTACATGTCACCAGCACTTTATGAGAGTCAGGCCCCAAAATCATCCTGTGAAAAAATAAAAAAAATCAACTTTTTTCTTCCAAACTATGTTTTCCTACTATGAAACTCAGACAGTTCAGATGTACCTCTTATCTTCCTTTTAGTTTCCAAGCTTTGAGAGTTGTCAGACTCTCTTGTAGAGCTGTCAGGAATCAAAAATTTGGTTTTCAATAGAAGTTCAAAACTTTCATATACTCAGCTGTTGGTAGGAGATCTTTTTGGCTGGCTTGAATTCCTCTACCCTCATGTAGGTCTCATTTCTCTTTGTGCAACTTGTGACCATTGCTTCTTATTTTCTGATGCACACTCCTGAGAACAGTCTGACTATGTCTTCTTTATAATCCCCTGCTCCTTTTGAATAGCGGAAAACTACAGTTGGGTTTTCCTAAACTTAAAGGTTTTTCATCTGCCAGCTAAACAAGTACAGCTCCCTCAGCCTTTCCTCATAACCTGTGTGCTTCAGCTCCTATACATGGCCCTCCAGTGAGGGACCCAAAACTGAGCATAGTGTGTCAGATAAGGTTTCATATATGTCAGGTAGAGGGAAATAATAATTTCTCTCCATCTGGCTATGTGCTTACTAATAGAGCCCAGTATGCAGTTACCGTTCATTGCCACAATAGGACACTGCTCACTCAGGTTCAACCTGTCCACTGAGACCCATGATTTTCTGCAGACCTTTCATCTAGCACATGGATGTCCAGCTTCTGTTGCCTCTTTATGTCATTCTAAGCCATATGCAATATTTTACTCTTGTCTCTGTTGGTCTTCATGAGGTTCCTGTTGGACTATTCCTTCAGTTTTTTTTTTTTATCCTTCATTACCACACTGTTGAGAATCCTAGTAGCATGTTCAACAACAAAAAAGGCCATTTTACCATATTTTCCAAAACTAGATTACAGGCTTATTGTGAAGCGGGAAAATACCATTTTCCATTTAAATTTAAGTTGTGATTTCTAGGTGTTTGGTTTTCTTTTTTTCCTCCAAGAATAGTGTTTTGGCTTGATTTTAAAACGTGTGTCTAGTTTAGGACATCAAGGCAATGTAACATTGTAACATTTTGTGATTTTCCTACTAAATAATGGCAAGTTTACAGCATTCAGGTGTTTGGAATTCTAATTAATTCACACGGAGATGGAATATAGGCCTCTGTGTTGATCGTAATAAAAAGTATACGTAAGAATTTCAGTTAATCACGTTATGATTCCACAAGTTATCAATTCTGTGTCCATTATTAATATCTAAACATATATGCTGAAGGTCAAGAGAAAGTTTTCATATACAATCTTGAGTATAGTAGTAAGCTTTTTTTTGTTATCCCTGAAATCTTCCTTTTGAGAGGTTTTGAAGAAGTTCAAGAAGTATACTTCTAGATATATTGTGTCTTACATTTTGGTCTATTAAAAATTCTTTTTAACACCATTAACTGAAAACAAAGTCATGGTTGGGAAGTTTGAGAAATGAAAAGGAGATTACTGATACTATAAAAATGTTGAGTATTTTCAGGGACAACAGCAGTTAAAAATTTTCTTCGGTTAAGATAGGAGGTGTTTTCCTAAATGTACACATTCAGCTTTGACTTTGAAATATTTACCAGTATCAAGAGAAGTTGCTTCATTTATAAACATTTTAGTATTGCTGTAGAAATCAGAAGGTAGATTTACAGTTTCTGAACAGAGAATCTCAAAATACACGGAGTAGGAAAAATAGTATGAGAAGAGGCAGCATGGACCACTCTGTGGAGAGAACACCTGAGAAAAAGGAAGAAAAAGACGGGTTATATTGGTACTCTGGTGATGTAATTTTGGACACACATTTAATTAAGATAATTAAGATACAGGTCTTTTATCAGCACAAGTAATTTCTGTTATTTATATCCTACTCTACTAAAAGCATAAAGTGACCAGAGCTGACGTGTATAGAAAGCAAAAGCCACCTTAAGGTTGGCTGCCTTCTCAAGGTGCTCTACCTGTGATTGGCGATTATAGCAACTTTGAAGCTACTGTTTTATAAAGAACCTATCATTTTCTCCAAGGTAGCACATGTGTCCACAATGGGCTTTTATTTTGAACCCAAATAGTGTAATGTCACAGTTATGGTAAACAGAAGGAAATGCTGTATTGTTTACATGAGATGTGAATCTACTCTTCCATTCACTTCCTATCGGTGGAAGACTGAACAGCCAGCTAACTGTCTCAAAGTTTACTCCTTTGTGTGGCCACGTGCGAAGATCAGCCTTGCCGCAGGCAAGGTGGCTTGCAGGCTGGCTGGGGCAGTGGACACGCAGGCGGGGCCGCCTGCACACCAAGGCTTGCAGTTTGCTGCCACTTAAAGCCTGGGAGCAGAGCCCTGCCCCTGCCCGGCAACAAGAAAGCGCGTGAATGGAGCCCGCCAAAAGGAAAGCGCACGAAATGCGTGCGCATGTGCTGGGCTGTGCTCTATAAAAAAGGCTGCAGGCTCAGGCTGCGGGGGGACCTCGTGGGAGGCCATCAAAGACGCCGGAGGAAGATCACCGACCTCATGAAGAGACCACCGAAGATTCCGTGTGCGATCACCGAAGACCCCAGAAGCACGGAGCCCCAGGACGCCGCGGATCCATGGTGGTGACTGTCTGCTCTCTTCTATCTGGGCCTCTCGCTTTATTTCTTTATCTTTCCTTCCTTCCTTTCCTGTCGCTGCTTTCTCTCTTCCTCCTGAACAATTAATAAATGGGTGGACTTTCAACATCTGACCTCGTTTGTGTCTTAATCTCGCTCGAAGGGATCGAACCTGAAATGAGAGGTTGGTCCAGCTGCTCCTGGCCTCCCAGACTCGACTGAGGTCGGCTAGAAAGCAAGGGGGCCTTCCTCTCGTCCAAACGGAATTGGATAGTAACACTATCAAGTTGTTAAGTTTATCCAAGTTTATTGTTGCCTAAGTCACAAAGCTCTAGCCCTTTGTTAATTGTGAAGTAAATAGATTACATTTTTTACATTAAATATCCCCTTTTTAAACCACTTGAACAACAACATACTATGTAAGTCCCTGGGTTCCCCTGTGCCTTTTCTTTAATGTGAGGCTGGATTTTTTCCTTCTCTTTTAAGATGTGATTCAGAACACATCTTAAATCTTTATAGATTATGTTCAACCTGCAAGCAGCATTTTATGGATTTAGACAACGTGGTGTGCTTTTCGCTACAGGGCTCTTAAGCACAGTTTACTGCTGCACTGTGCGCAATAAATATATAATTTACTCACTTCAGTCTATATAAATGATTTGTTTGCTTAATGTGTTGGAAATAATTTGATGTATTATAGTTCCTGTTGTTGTTGTCACCACATTACTACAATAAGCAAGATCTATATCTCATTTGGTCTTCTGGAAACAATTTTTAAGTAAATGCAGATGTTTGCCTCTTTATTTTAATGCTATTTCTACAAGTTGTCTGCTAATACATACACAGTTGTGTTATGCCATGAGAAACAATGACTTCAGAAGGAATTATTTTTTATTAATCAGTATCATTCTCATTTAAACCATTATTTTTCAGAGCAATATGATTCATACTCTCGGTAACATACAACATATAAGAAAAAAAATGTCATCCATACAAAATGACTCAAAAGTTATTGCAATAAACCCCGAACAATATAATGGAAATTTTACACAATCTCTCCATTATCATCTTCAGGCATCCAAGTCAGAAATTCTAAAATAAGTCAAGATAGTTTGCTTATCTTGCTTCCTATGAACGAAATGACAAAATTTTGTTTCTTTCCTGCTAAGAATCCAAGACTCATTTCCATATTAAAAGTATGGAGACACAGAGATTTCTCTCATAATTATGAATAATCTATTGACCTAACACTAGTTAAATCAGGAAAATCAGAGAACACCTTTTGTGTGCAGAACAGCTATTTCAGATTAAAATATCTTTCAAGGCTACTAGAAAGCTCACTATATAAAGTCTGTAATTCACCTGCTACTATTCTTTACCCTCTTGCAAGAAGGGGTTTAACTCTTTGGTTTCTCCCTTTCAGTGTGTGCCTCCTGACCTTATTATGCACTATTTCAACCCTGCTCCAAGTTGGAATTACTCATTTCTGCATGGCTTTTCTGTGTAATCGTCAATAAACTGGTAAGAAATATTTTCATGTTTTCATGTCCTATGAGAGGTCAGTATGGTCTTACTTCCCATCTCTGTAGGAAGGTAAGAACCAAGGAGACAAATTACTTACATAACTGATGTCAACAAAACTTATACCAACAAGGAAAATGGGTTTGTAAGCCTAGGTCCAAATTTTTTGACACTTCATCATTTGTGAGGAAGTAACTTCTTAACTGGCACTAAGCAAGCAGATTATTTTTAGCCCTTTTTTTTTTTTTTCCAAGAAGGTGACTGTTAGCTGAATTCTGGTGTGTATTTAGACTTTATTCTGGCCTTGTAGTCAGGAGCATCTCTTTCACAGCAAAATCTTTGGCACAGTTTTATTCCCTATTTTCAATATCACAGAGTACACCAAAGAGATGCTATGTCCAAATTTCTGAGTTTCCATGGTATTTGGAAACAAGCAGGGGAAAAAAAAAGTTATTATCATGTTTCCTAAAGAATCAGAAAGCATTTTGTTCATCTCTGATATGTGTGCACTTTATTTTTAAACATGTCAAAAGAAAAAAACAAAAATTTGACCAATTGTAAAACCTCTGGTATTCTACTTTTCTAAGGCATGACATAAAGGCTTTGCATTAGTAAAAGATCCAAATGAGACTCAGAGCAACCAGACATGAACTTAATTCATGTAAGTGCATAATTAAAATCCACTAGCAAAGAAAAGGGAGTAGCATAGTCCATTTTCTATTTGTAACAGCTTCCCTGATTCAAAATTTTGCATTAGAATTTCTTTTATGGCTCCTGATTCACAAATTTCAAAATTGCAGAAGTATGTGAAGTCACATACATATTACTGAAAGTTACAAGCATTGTTTTTTTGCAGCAAAGACTCATGCCTTGTTTTTTCCTTCGTAACAGAAGTTTAAGTTCAGACATAATTCCTTGTTACTTCTTCTAGAACATGACTAACACCAGACCATAATAACTTATTTATTCAAACCTTTAGCCTTACTATTTCATTGCTGTATTATGTGAGTCTTAGAACATCAATTTCTCTTCTGCCACATCGTCTTTCAGTTTGTCTGGATTTTTGGCTGTAAATAGCTTGGATTTGAAATATGAAACCTGCATGCTAATTGTGTTTCAGAAAGCTTTTATCTCATCTTCAAATATCTATCAATTCTGAAGGTAGACCACATGAGAAGAGAGACAGGGAGTCTGAGCAGATTTCCTTCCACTCCACGGAAGTGGACATGTCTCAGCAAGTTAAGTGCAGGTAAGAGCATTGGACAAATAAATTCCAGATGGCTTGAACACAAGGGCAAAGATGGCTAGGAGGCAGTGTCGGCAGAGGAATGAATCATCCCAAAAGGGACTCTTAATCTGTTTCGAGATGCTGAGTTTGGGGAGCACCCCTACTTTTTCTCCATGCCCACCCTTCTCTTTTCATGGTTGGTCCTTGGAATGTTTGTTCTCATTCAGGGCTCAGTGGTCAGTAGCAGAATGGGGCAGAAACAGAAAAGAGGAGTAGAAAGGGGGTGCTGAGTTCAACAAGCAGAAGCACAGGGCACTGGTTACTAGTGGGTCGGTGATCAGCTACCACTGTAAACACTCATTCTCCTGAGTGATGCTGAGCTGCCTTCAGCCTTGCATATCACCCTTCTCAAATGACTTCAAGGCAGAATGCATTTCAAGACAACTTTAACTGCATGTGGATTTTGAAGCACCTGGAACTTTTCTCATCTTTAAAAACAAATAAATCATAAAAGGACTAGTGCTCCACTATGATAAAATAAACCACCCATGCCTAATTCACACAATTTTCACATAATACCATCCTACTTTGTAATAACAGCATAAAAATAGCCATATAGGGACAGAATAAAAGTTCATGTTGCTCAGTATCCTGGGAAGTACTAGCCCTTCAGTTGAGGAATAAACAGTGCCTGAAGATGTATAAAAACCCCCAGAAATCCTAAAATGATAGTGCCCCCACCCCCTCTCCTTAGTACTCCACACTCCAGATATTTTCATCTCAGGGGAATTTCTGAGCAGAACATAGTTCCATATATGTCGTTACTTCTATAGATTTGCCTTCCATTTACTTGACCTGTCTCTGCTTGAATCCTAATGGGCCATGAACTGGTGTCTGCTTGTGTATTAAAAATAGAGTTTGGACTATTATTCTCTTCTGGGTGCACACACACTTCAGCAGCATTATATGTGCATCTTGTCTCTTTTAGCAGAACTCAAAGTGAAAATGCTCTTGTTTTCAAGAATGTAGCATTGGGAGTGTGACACTCAAAAAGACAAATTTTAAGAGCATGTACTGTTGAAATGCTGATACATCTGCACCTGCTTTGTAGAGTTAGGTTAATATGTGTAAAGAACTGTTCCTATGGACTTTCAAACAGAAGTGTTAACTGTACAGGCAATTGCCAAAATATGTCCTGATTAGTTATGTTTAGAAAATACCTACTGTTTCTCTCTTATTCAGAAAAAAAAAAATCAGAAGTATAGAAAATATTTATTGATTGAAGATGTATTCTACAAAAAGGAGTCTTCATCTGAATTAAATGTAGGAATATTGTAAATCCTTAATTAAAAATTCACTACTGGACAGAGTACTGAAGCAAATGAACCTGAACATAGCAACATTTTCTGTTATTGTTTCAACTGTCTTCATTACTTAGAGAAGCTTTTAGCAGGAGGCAGGGCAAGATGACCTCCAGATATCCTTTAAACCTAAATTGTTCTACAATTCTGTATGCCTAAGTAGACAACAAAAAAATAAACCCCAAACCGAACCAACTTATAAAGAGATCTAAAAATAATAACTGTTAAGACTTTATTTCATATTCTAAATTGACATATTTTATTCAGACTAGCTAGTCTTGACATTAGGTTATGAAATTGAATACGTAGACATTGTAGAAGAAAAGCTTTATTCTTTATTATTCTAATTAAATGAGACATGTAAGTAATTGTAGTGTAAGCAGGGCATAGAGTGATGAACTGAATTAATCAAGCATTCAAAAGTAGAGTCCATAAACAGAAAGCCAGACAGTGCTTTAAACAATGTTTCAAGCTGAATTTCTCAGAAGACAAGAGCATGCAGATGTCAGTGGGACTAATAGACAATGTGAATTTCCAGTTTACGGAATACTGATTTTTAGAATACAGGTATATTTATTTTCTTCTCCATAGAAGAGAAAATATTTGAAATTTTAAATGGTTGGTTGCAAAGAAAATCCACAACAAAATAAACAAACAGAGAAAAGTGAACTGACGTAAAGTGTGAAAGACTAGGATAGGTTTATCAGCTGTATTTGCAGTTTTATTTATAAATTTCTTCTGGTTTGTGAAAACATACTCAGTGCAACATTCAACAACTAACCTTGATGAATACTGCAGTTAATCAGCATCAATTTTTATTAAAATATGTGTGTAGTTTGTTACAGGACATTCTGTTGGTCCTCCAAATTGGCTGAGGAAAAAATAATGCATGAATAATCAGTAAAAGTACATACTAACAGGTAGAAAAGTATCTGCAGCATGCATTTTTAGTATTCCAGACTCACAAGTATTTTGTGAATACATTTAGTTGTCCAAATATTATTTCTTAGAATGAAACTAACCCAGATCTGTTATGTACCACTGGTCTCCAAGCTAAACTTTTTATTTTAAGGTTTATATGCATTTTAAATGATGCACAAACTTCATGTTTGCTGTCGATAAAGGTGTGAGTTGCATGTGTAGCAAATACTCTTCTTAAACATCGTTACTTCATTCAGTTACCAGTTGAATTAATTAGCTTGTTCTTTTTGCTTTTCACTTATTTCCTTAGTAGTTTTGTACCACTGCTTCTGAAATAATGGGTTCTTATGTAAGAATCACAGGTCTTGGGTCTTTGATGGAGATTTGTTAGTTTAAAAACACTCGTCTGCCATTTACGGTTTTCTTCAGCTTTAGTTTACCTCAAAACCTCAACTTCATTTAGTAGGGTTAATTTATACAATTGATCAGGTTACTACTATATATCTCCAGAGTCCTTTAATAGTTTTGCTCCTTTATTCAGTTATTTACTACAGTGAACCTCATTGTGAGCGACAGGTTTTTGGATGTTACCTGTTATATACAGAAAACCAGCTATTTATGTAAGTTTTCACAAATATTTGTTGATTTTACTCGTTTGCCACCTGAATTAATAGGACTTCAGGGCTCTCTTCCCTTACACTGCTTTGCTGTACATGTGTAAGTCAAAAAAATCACTCAAGGATTTTTACGTGGTGTTTACTTATGTTAATCTGCATGTAATAAATAAACAATATGGGGTTTTTATAGTGTTAATCACAGATAAATAGCATAAAAAATCCCAGAGTAAGACCAACATCTTCTTATCATATGTAAGTCTTATTTTCTTCTTCACATGTTTTTTGGATAATATCTGCAAGGAAACATGGGATGAATACTGGAGATTTACAATTCAGAATGAATGAAATTTGGGGAAAGGGATGAATAACCAAACAAAATTAAAAAAAAAAAAAAAAAAGGAATATCTCTGAACCCATTTAGTTTTTCCAAAAGTTGCTTTTGCCAGGTAAAAGACATTATCAGTAATGCATCATTCTGAAACTAGGAGTCCTGGAAGTGATGCTAATACTTCCACTTTTTTTTTAATATATTTTAACTGCAAAAGTAAATGAGCACTGCTTGTTCTATGATATTTACCTTGTAAATTTCTGTCATTATAAGCCTAGTGTGTAATTCTCTTATTTTATTAATATTATACTCAATCCAAGAAACTCTTAGTCAAATTACATTTGATGGATTTTTATAAAGAGATTTCACATTATTTTTTTATTAGTTATTAGAACTTAGCAGTTTCTCCTAAAGCAGCTGATCTGTAGCTTATAGCAGGAAGTTCTTGTAATTTCTTATGCAACATTTTATGAAAGTGAGTCAACTATAGCTAACAGAGATGGCACCTACTGTCATATTTCACTTTCCAGCTATCCTAGCACAAAAAAAAAGTACATATGAGCTGTGAAAAAGCAAATTAAAGCTACCACTGAATAAAGCTTAAAACTTAGATTTCTTTTTACATAAAATGTAATGAAACAACCCTCCAACTTTTAAAAGAACCAAGGGAAGTTGTGCTATTGCTTGTGCAATGTAAGATTTCAAGAATACTCTTACTGCAAAATTCGGTGATAATAATTCATTACATCTTATATCCACCTTGAATGGTAAAGTAGCATGGTGATGTGTGTGATGGTGTAAACTTACAGCTTTTATGCTGTCATTTATTTTACAGAGGACTTTCTGACTAAATGCTCTGAGGGCGCTGTTAGCCCTGATTGTACCTGTCCAGCCCTCTGGGACTCCCCCCCACCCCGCCCATGGCCCAGGACCCCATTTGTGGCTGCTGGAGACTGTCAGCCCCTTCCCCAGCCCTGTTCCAGCAGGTCCAGTATCTGGCTCCCACAGCCCTGCCCTGCTGGGCCCCACTGAGCTGGGCCCACCTGCAGGCCCACAACCCAGCCTGGCCTCAGCCCAATCCCACCCCCAGGGATATGCCCCATCTCTGGGGCTGAGGATACCCTGGTGCTGACCAAGGGTGGTGGGAGAGGCCCTGGCTGTCAGGGCCTGGCAGCTGGCTCCCACAGCACCCTGACATACAGTTCTACCTGAAATGTCTGTTTTCTGGTTTGAACACACAGTTAGATACAAGTTGCCATATGTATTCTCAAAGAAGAGTGACATGAGACGGTTGTGTCAGGGTATGCAAATCTCTGTTACCTTCTGAATTGATCGTCATAGTTGTTGTCTTTGAAGAACTCCAAATGAAAGAAAAAGTAGGCTGCTCTAATGTGAACCGCAGGATTGGATCAATGAGTTGCTGGGAAAAGTTAGGGCCAACAACAGCCAAATGTAAACATACAATTCAAAATCTAATAAAAGCCAGCATTTTTTTAATCATCATGGCCAAATTTATTTAGTGGCCAGACAAAATCACAATACTTTGAGGACATATTACCAGCTTCCACAAATGCAAATGGAAATGGTATCAATTTTCCTTACAAAGTTCTATGCTAAACAGAAATAGCTAAAAATTTGATCTAACACATTCCAATCAAACTTGTCATTATCTCAGACCCTCTGAGCCCCATGTTGGGGTGGATACTGTCCTGGTTTCAGCTGGCATAGAGTTATTTTCTTCATAGTGGCTTGCACAGTGCGGTGTTTTGGATTTAGTACTAGAAGAATGTTGATAACACACTGATGGTTTAGTTGTTGCTGAGCAGGGCTTACACCAGTCGAGGACTTTTCAGCTTCCCCTGCTCTGCCAGGTGCACAAGAAGCTGGGAGGGGGCACAGCCAGGACAGCTGAGCCCCAACTGGCCAAAGGGCTATTCCAGACCATATGATGTCATGATCAATATATAAGCTGTGGGAAGAAGGAAGGGAGGGGTGTTTGGAGTTATAACATTTTGTCTTCCCAAGTAACTGTTATGTGTGATAGAGCCCTGCTTTCCTGGAGATGGCTGAGCACCTGCCTGCCCATGGGAAGGAGGGAATTAATTCCTTGTTTTGCTTTGCTTATGTGCACGGCTTTTGCTTTACCTATTAAACTGCCTTTATCTCAACCCACAGGTTTTCTCATTTTTACTCTTCTGATTCTCTCCCCCACACCACTGTGGGGGGATTGAGTGAGTGGCTGTGTGGGGCTTAGTTGCCAGCTGGGGTTAAACCACAATAGAAATAGATAGGGTAGACATCAGAGACTGTTTTTCCACATGCAAAGAAATATGCCAAGAATGGGAAGGATGTGCTATGTTGAAAGCCAGGAGCTGGGTGTACAGTTCATTCAAATTGACCAAGTTCTTTGAGATTTATGCCTGAAGTACTATGAAAAAGCATTTTAATCATCTGTCAAAAGTGCTATCTATCTTTAAGCTTAGCTGCTACTCATTGAAGCACTCTTCCCAACCCGGAATATGAGAAGTCTCTAAGAAGTCTTACATGACTCACACCTTTATATCAGAGTGAAAAGGATCCCTTGAATATAAACTAACTTGGTGCACCCAAGTGGAAGTCATGTAATTCCAATGCAATTCATCATTTGAAATTAATTTAGGGACACTTTGCCCCCCATGAACAATTGAAATCCTTAATGTTCAGGTAGTCTATTTTTCCATCTGCATTGAAACATCTATTAAGAAATTTTTTAAAAGCTTGTATTTTCACTAGTACATGAACTTTGACTGGCTTATCCCTTAAAATATGATTCCTGAAATTGCAATCCAGACACCTTGAATGTGTAAAATTAGTATGAAGTTTATAAATTATTCCTACATAAACATGTTTAATTTAAACAATAAAAAGTTTCTTAACAAGCACAGCTCAAGACAGCAAGAAATTCACTTTCTTTAAGAGTTCTACATTCTGGTTCTCTTTGTTATGCATAATGGTTTTTTTTTTTTTTTGTACTTTAATATAATTAAAAAGGAACCGCAATCCATCTTGATTTAAAAGTTTTGTTTTGTTTTGTTTTTCTTTAAAGTTATCCCTGGCAACTGGCATTATTATTTTATTCATTATACAATAACTTATAGTTGTTATAATTAATATTATCAGTTGGGGATATTTTAAAAACTTAGAAGATCTAGATCATTAAAATTTATGAGTATGAAAAATCAGGGAACTTGTGGGGTTTTTGTGAGAAAAGAATGAAGATTTAGACTGATTCTGTTCAAACTACATGTGAGGAAATGATTAAAGATGGTAGAAGATGCATCAGTCTCAAAATATTGAAGACCTTGTTCTTTAGAGCATTTCCTGCATACGAAAACCATGGCTCAGGTGTCTACCATTTGGAACTGAGAGCTGGAATAGAAATAATCAAAATCAAACTCACTGGCAGTGTGTAAAGCAATGCAAAAAGCCTTTTTGATCTTGCAGAGATGAAAATACTTCCTTATGTTACCATTGCTAAAGGATCAAAATAAGTGAACTTTGACTATAAAATCATCAAAAAGGTAATACAACAAAAAAAGAGATTCTCACTAAAATAAAACATGATTATCAAAACTGTGAGATTAGGAGTGTGAATATGGAACACTGAAAATTAAATAAAAAATTATACATTCTACAAATATTTTGAAACTCAAATTAAGATATTGTCAATGGATGTAATAAGGAGAAAAAGAACAACATTAAAAAGGTGAAACTTCATTATTAATTTAAAAAGAGGACAGGACACTAAAGAAAAATTCTGGAAATGTCAATAATTCCACGTATCTCTGTCAAAAGGAAATTCCACAAATGGATATTAACAGATATATTTTCAAAGTTAATCCCAAAACTGTGACAGTTCTGCTCTGTACATGCAATAGTTCAATTGATATAGAAAGTATATTACAAGTAATTTTATTTGTAAAGGTTGCAACTGTATTGGCATTTTAGTTTGGCTTAAGAGTGTGCTGTCAAAGCAATTATTACCTTTACTCAGTTTTGGTCACATCACTGACTTAAATTGGAGTATCCTCTTAAACTAATCCAGTAGATGAATCAGGAATGCATTTAATATTCACCAAACACTAACAGACATTCAGTCTTTTAATCCAGACTGGATCTAGCCCAAATTATAAGCCTCCAAAATTATCATAGTGGGGACACTGGGTTCTCAGTACCAACGGTTCAGTCAATAGCTCCACTCCCATTGCCCTGCAATACTTTCAAGTCTGCACACACACAAAGGGTAGTAGACAGCTGGTTGCCCACTTAATAAAATTAGACTCCTACTTAGATGTTCTAACATAAGTTTTTGTGCTCAGAACTTGCAGTACAACAGGCTGTCTTTGCAATCTTATGACTTTTGAGCACTCAAAGGAAAACATATAATTTCCAGAAATTAAACATGAGTTACAACGCACTTGAATAATCTTTTATTATTTATTGAAATTATAAGCATCCTTATAGAAAAAGTGGTTATTGTACTTCATGCAGAAAATTAGATTCATTGTTTCAAGTACATTTTAGTGTCTACTTTAAACTTAGAATAACAAAACTACATAGAAAGAGCAAAATATTATGACCAATGATGGAAACAGAACAAATATTGCATATACTGAGAAAATTGTACAGGTTTTGGCTACAGGAGCTTCAAGATAACAATATTAACTTGTATCTAAAAATAAAATTAATGAGATCAATTTAGAACAAACAAAGAAACAAACAAACAAAAAACCCACCCCTCCAGGAAAAAGACAGAAGAGGAAAATAATGAGGAAAATACAATATTGGTGTCATGACATTTTATAAGTTTTGCATTAGTAATGATGCACGATGCTAAAAATGCTATGGGGAAACATTTCCTTCTCGTTTTGCTAATGAATTACCTCAAAAACAAAAACAGTTGTTGCTTTTGAAACTTGTACAAGATTTTCCTTAGGAATATTTAGCAATTCATAAATTACACAGTGGCAGGCATTACAGCTATGGTAATCAGGATAAAGGTAGGAAGTGGTTGTCAGTAACTAACTAAACTCACACTTCTTGAGCATGTTTTTCTGATAACAGGTTTGTTTTAGATGGTGATTATTGCCCCACTCATACTAAATTTACAATAAAACCATTCTGGAATACCTGTGAGAGCCTGAATACATACAGTGAATGAAGTGAGTAAAATACCATGATTTCAGAAAGGATTTCAATGAAAGTAAATGATTAAAAATCATATCATTGGACAAACAAAACAAGGAATTAGCTTGAAAAATTACTAAATGTTCTTATTCTACTGCTTATGGACTAGCTGTTTTATCTGTATTTCTATGAGCTCTTCTGCTTCAGTGGTATCCTTTAACAAAGTGGAGGTGATGTGTTTTGTCACCACTGTATTTTTGGCCGCTTTCAATGTGTAAATCCCCATGGAAAGTTTAATTCATAGTCCAAATCCATGAAGATTGACCTGTTTTTCTTGTGTCCTACTATGGAATAGCCCAGAGATCCAAACCCAAATTCTCCCTGGAAGGCATGAATATATGATGCAGTTCAGCTCTGGACACAGACATGCTGTCATGATTGATTCCAAGTGAAGTGCAAAATTCTGGGCCTCCAACATCTCACACTCATTGCTATTACCAAGTAGGTAGGCTACTTGAGGTGACAAGGATCAGAAATTCTAACAATTTACTAGTTGTATATTTACAATAATGTATTTATATATCATAAAGCACAATATTCCTCATTCAGGAATTGAGGAATTAGAAGGGTTTACCACAGTCCTGAGGTTCCAGAAATGGCAATTAATTATTACTGTAGTCAGGAAGTTTGTCCTTTGGCAGTGGACCGGACTGTGACCTTAAGGGATAGATTGTACCTGGCACTTAAAACAAAGTATGTATTTTTCAAAATATGTTTATTTTTAACACAGCTAACATAAAGTTACCTTTCTGAAATAGATATGTTTCCTCATGCTTAGGGAGTTAGTACCCCAAGTGCCTGGCTTCTCACTAGAATTATTCTGACAGTAGCTTCCAAAAGTTCCACATTTGAGACAGGTAAGCAAAATGTTTATTCTGAACTCATATATCACAGACAGTATGTTAGTGTCCCTCCTACCTTGGCCTCCTACAGAACTTAGTAGAGTAACCTGATGCTTAAAGGTAACCAATAAAAAAAAAAAATAAATAAAGTAAGCCTAGTTATTTTCCTCTAAAATAGATATTTGCAGTGAGCTCAAAATTCTGATTGCTGTTCTGGGTTAATATCTCTGTATTCTCAATGATGTTTGTAACCAAGGTAAAAGAATTATATTTTTTTGTCAGACTGAGCTGAAAAAAAAACCAAACCAACCCCATTGTTTTACTCGGATAATATCAAATTAAATATCTATCAAATGTAAATCAAATGTCAAACATGAAAGGTAATATCAGCAATAGAGAGAGGTCTGCTAAGATTCAAGATATTAAGAGATTAACTGATCTCACGTATCAAAGGAACCTGTATAGAAACAGGAAGAAAACCAGTCTACAAGAGTAATTAAAAGTATTCTATTGCCAAGATTCTTCACCTACCTTTGTTTTAATCCCAAATATTTTTTTCAAACAATCGGACTTGAAGGAAATAAATGTATGGGGGTTGACTTAATAACACAATAATAATAATAATAATAATAATAATAATAATAATAATAATAACATTAACTTTACATGATTAAAATAGTAATTAATAATTAATGAAATAGTGGAAATAATTCAACCTTGAAATAAAATAGGATGTAACTTACTTTTATTTGCTTATAGAAGAATCAGATCTAGTGGTTGGAACTTTCTTCTTTAGATTCTATGATGACATCTACAATTTGCTGTTGTTATGTTCAGATGGGTGCAAAAATGGCCTCAAGGGATGGAAAACCCTGCATTTTGTCTCCATTGTGAGTCCCACATTTATTTAGTAGCTTCCTACAGATCATTATCAGTTGTCTATTTGCACATGCCTAATGGCTTACCACATTTCAAAGAGCAGTGCCTCATTTCTTCTGGAGGCCAGATTCTGCTCATTTCAGTCTGAATATTTAATATGTGCATGTTTAGTGCATTCATGAACTTTGAGACGAGACACAAAGAAGGCTTTAAAAAAAATTATTGTTATCTATCTGGTATCTAGCAGCTCAGTGGATGCTAACATGTATGTGAGTTACAACTACAAATGCCCATAATCATGACGAGTAACTTTTGTGCTGATAACTGCCTGGAGATTAAAAATAAAAATCAAGAGAGAATCAGATTCATGAGAATGTTGATCATACAGTGTTTTTGCACCTTTCTCTTACTGAATGATTGGAAGCAAGACAAGAACAGCACATGATCAACTGCAAGATGTTGAGGATTTATCTTTTTAATAGAAGTGGGACACAACATACCTATGAACTGCTAGTACTTGAACTTTCTCAGGAATATACTGAAAATTCAGGTGACTGAAAACACAAGCATCCATATTTGTGCTCCATCACAAAGCTAGATAAAAAATATTAGTGGATGATATTTCTACAGTTTATGATGGCTCCAAAGGAAATGTTCCTGAGACATGATAAACTGTAAGATATTCTTTTGAAACACTGAAAATACATCTTTATTTTAACTAGATGAAAATCTAGCTTACTACTTCAAAATGTTCAATTAATTCAAGCTTTGTTTCTAGAGCTGAAGCAACTCTGCTATCCTTTTTTTCTCATTGCACTGAAAAATTTAAACTCAACCATTTCATGATGGCTGGGGCCAAGACAGCCACTTACCATCACATCCCCCGTGAGTCCTTCTCTATTCACAAAGAGCAAGTCTAGGAGGGCATTTTTCCTAGATGGCACACTGAGTACCTGTGACAAGAAGTTCTCTCCTACAAACTTCAGGAATTTCCAGGACCTGCTCCTCATAGCAGTATGATATTCCCAGCTGATGTTTGGGAAGTTGAAATATCCCATAAGCACAAGAGCTACCAATCCAGAAATTTCTCCTAATTGCCTATAGTATAACTCATCCTTATCCAGAGGCTCTCAACCACATCATCACTAACTGTAAGGGCTGTGCAACCAAACATCTCCTTTACATATAGTGTAACATCTCTTCTGCCCTGCCCATCCCTCCTGAACAGCCTGTAGCCCTCCATCCCAGCACTCCAGCTGTGGGACTCATTCCACCCTGTCTTGCTAATAACAATGATATTGTAACACTGCGAGCTGACCAACTCTTCCAGTTCATCCTGTTTCTTTCTCAAACTGTATGTGCTGGTGTACAAGCATTTCAGATAAGCTCCTGAGCCCTCTGTGCTCCCAGGAGCTGTGTAAGTGTTCCCACTAGCATTGCCACCCTCTGGCATTGCCATGCCAACCCTTCACTTACCTGCTGCAATCCTGTTGGTATCCCCTTCCCCCATTGATTCTAATTTAAATCTCTCTTTATTTATTTATATTTTAGTAATCTTTCCTCCCCCAAACATCTATCATCAGGTTATCATAACATTAACCCACTATGGGTAGAAATAAGGTGTAGAGAAACAATAATCAGAGATCTAGTAATAGCTATATTTGCCTCATAATTATAATCATTATTCACATCTGATATTTTTATAATAAGAAAAAAAAAGATAAAACTGGGTTCCTAAGACAGGTCATCAATATACGTACATCATTATATTTAAACAGTAAAAAGAAATTAAACCACTGTTCAGTTCTACCCAGAGATATTTGCATGCACACAGTTTGCAAGCAGGTGGTCACATGTGTCAACTGAGAAAAACTTCAAGGGGCATTACATTTATGGTGATTTCTGAGGTTTCAGATCAGTGTCTCACTGTTCTGACTCTACAACTTCTAAGAGATTCATACAAACATAAAATACAAGGGTAAAGCACTAAAATTGTATTTAATGTGCAAGGAGTTAATTAAGGGTAGCATACTGCATTACATCTATAGAATAATCACTGCATAGAATAAGTAATGGAGAAAAGAGGTCAGATGGATAATCATTATAGTTAGTGTTTTGTTCTGATGACCCTGGTCAGATAGTTCATTTCTTTGTCTTAAGATGATAACTACTAATTTTGCAGAATTCTTCTTTGAATACTCATTACACCTTTTCTTCTATGGAATGATGGCTTGAGATACACTGTTTAGGGGAACAGTTCTGCTTGTAAATTTATTCCTCTACAAAATGAATAGAAAAAGAATGGGAAGAGAGCAGCCAAAATAAACTCCCTTAAAAACTCAAACAATTGTCTGTAGGCTCATATGCAAAGCTTCACTGACTTGAAACAACTTGAAAGAAAAGATTATTTTCCCTCTTTCCTCAGTACTTCTGGTATTACACCAAAATCTCTAGTCTATCTAGCAACATTTCAGTTTACAGCTTTTATGTCACGTCTTCGCTGTCATGATTGAAACCTAGTGACCTCTGCTCATCTTTTTCTTGCACATATTGTTCTGAAGTTAGAGGTGAATAAGAACTCATAGTGACACAGAAAGAATCTTTAATCAGTGAATAACATTGAATATCATTATAATGCCAAATATGTGGAACTTTATTGTAATAAATCTATTATCTATGAGAAAATATACTCATCCATAGCTCAGAAAAAAATCAGTTATCAAAGCCCTTTGCATATTCAGAATCCAGGAAACCTATAAACCTAATCATTCACACAAAGTACCCTCAATAAAGCTGATGAGACAGCTATAACAGATTCCAGAAGACTTCATACTTGCTTGCTGCTCCCCGTTTTCTGTTACAAATAAACATTTATATTAAGAAACGCTTCTATTAAAAATGAAACATGACAATAGCAAAGCTAGGAAGATTGGGAGGAAAGTGGGGATAAGTTTAGATTTATTTCTGAATAATTTTTCATGAAGGTTAACAATGTTAATATAAAGCCAGTGCACTTCATTTTTTTCTGGTAAATATTTGTACAAAGGTCAACATCCACCACCACAAGTATTAAATCCTTCACTACTGAATTATATGCATGTTAATAGAAAATTCACAATGTAAAAGAAAGAGCTAGAATTCTAACCTTGAACAGATACATAAAATACATTCATTGAACTCATTTGAACTCTAAATTGATTTTTACTAAACATCACTCAAGGCTAAGTGAATTTTAGTTAAAAAGTTACTGTGGCATCATCTGTCCCTCTAACAAGGATGTCAAAAATAGCCTCTGGTCTACTTCCAACTGAGCTCTTCTTATCTTTTGCAGAAACCCATCTGCTGTAGCATCAATGAAGATGGATTTTTTCCTGAGTATTTTTCAAATGCATTGACATTTATTTTAGGTACTGTAATATGTATATGTATTAAATTTACTTTATATTTGTAAGTGAACTATAGACAACAAAAAGAATTTATTTTTTTTTTATCATGGTCCATGGAATTAATTTAAGGAAGATTTGTAAAACAAATTCATTTTAGGCATTCCTTTCCTTTGATATCTGAATCTTTTAATAGAGTGACTAGCTTCTCTACTGTAGATTATAAGGCAGGAAAATTATTCTCTTCAAGATACTGGATAAAAGTTAGACAAGCCATAAGAAAATATAGTGTCATTGGGAATTATGTGCAATTTCATTGCATCTGAAATTAATCTGTATTTGTGATATTTACTGTATGGGTGGTAAACACAACATGAAAGTTCTGCCCACTGTCAGGACCAGAGGCAATGGGCACAACCTGAAACACAGGAGGTTCCGTCCGAACATAAGGGAAAACTTTTTTACTGTGAGGGTGACTGAGCACTGGCACAGGTTTCCCAGTGAGGTTGTGGAGGTATTCAAAATCTATCTGGACATGGTCCTGGGCAACTGGTTCTAGGTGGCCTCACTTGAGCGGGCCAAGGAGGGGGGGCATTGAACTAGATGACCTTGAGACGTCCCTTCCAGTCTCAACCATTCTGTGATTCTGTGAATGAATGGAGGAGTTAGGAGGTTCAGGTAAATTAAGGTAAAGTAAAAATGGAAGGAGATTACAGCAAACCTGCCAGCTACCTTGTTGGACTGGAAGATCAGCAATGTAGGGATTAATTTCACTTTTTTTCCCAGCTTCATGAGTATTTTTTAATGAAATCTGCTCCTCTGCTATTCAGAATTCGTCTACAAAATAGAAAGACTATTTGTCTGTCTTACTGGCGTGTTGATTAATTCATACACCTGGAGGTATTTTACAGAAGTGGCTAGAGAACCACTAAATTTTTTAATAAAGTGAATACGATGTAGTGGTAGTAAAACTGAAATAGAAATAAAAACAAGGGAGCAGCAGTGGGAGCAAAAGAGCACAGCTGAAGATTTGTTTTTTTCTGCACTACTAATCTGAAGTATAACATAAACTTTCCTTTTCTGTCATTATACTCACATAATAAAATAAAATTGGTAAGAGAAGTTAAGTTCTATTTCAGGATGATGCACTTGTACATATAGCCATAGATTGCATTAAAAAACATAGCACATCACATGCGTTACTCTTCGGAAGCTAGGAGTAACCATTTCACATTCAAGAAAGACCTGAATACTAGTTGTCTGTCAAGTTAAATAAGAGATGATAAGTGATATCTGGGCAATACAATACCAAATTAAACAAATAATTATTCTGTTGATAAGCAGATCCCTAAATTAGATGTCTGATCCATCTTTATTATCCTCCTTTAAACAATTCAGACAAACCGAAAGATCCTACCTTGTGCTTATTTATAATCCTTACTGCATAATCAAGACACATACTTATTTTTAACTGTTTCTTGATCCCCCATCTTAATTTTCAATTTTGTTAACAATGTAAGTTTATGTCTAAATTGTAGCTATTTAATCAGAAAACTAAAGGAACACAAACTACCCCCCTCATAATTAAGCACCTTATTTCATATTCAGGGGGAAAAAACAATGTCCATATGATTTCTCCACTAATTTTTCTTCAAGTTTTTTCAACATCAGAAGTTCAATAGCTAAAACAAACATTTGAGATCAAGATTTGTACCTAAAGTGATCCATGGCAACTGCCCATTAGTCATAGAAAACATAATGTAATTCAAATTAACTTAGCCTGTCTCTCACTGAGGGAACCTTGAGCTAGCAATTGAGGAAAAGGGGACTGCACAGTCAAGAAAACAGACCAGAAATGATAAATGAAGGGAAAAAAAGCCATTCTAAAGGAGCAACAACATGAAAGGAAAAAATAGTTTCTCAGTTTAAGACGAGAAACCCTGGGGGAAGGACTCTTCATGTAGGTGGGGCTGGATGCTTGGAAGCAAAGAGAATCTGTGACACAGCAGCTTCAGTAGTGAATTTTCCTTCCTAAAGAGTAATAAAAAGCTGATAATTTCTCTGCATGTTTTATAAAAATCCACATATTATTTTGATGTTATGAATTATTCCAAAACAGAAGGCAAATTCTGTCCTAAACTTCAAATGAAACAATTCAGGAAGTATTCCTAACAAAAAGATAAGAAATAAACTAAGTAGCAGCAACTTGCCTGCCAATATGCTTTAATCATTATTGCAATAAAAAATGTAAACTTAATTGTATGCTTAATGTAATATAGCAGGGCCAGACTGTTAGGGACAAAGATGCAACATGATGATGAAAATCTGAACAATTTGTCCTTGCTTTCTATTGCTCTGCAAATTTTCTAGATGCTTACCACCATCTGTTCTATTTAGTTAAGCCTCACACTCTGAGGAAACACTTATCTTCTCTTCCAGTGCCCAGTCTCTGCTTTACAATGAAAAAAGGCAATCCTGAATAATGGGTTACTCCAGCTGCATAACGATTAATGAGCCAGGTTTGTTTTATGTTCATACACACTGATTTTCTATTATGACATCAGTAAGAATTTGGGTTTATATCATTGAAATTGCAACCATGTACAGGAATAGAAAATACAACTCATGAACTAGGGATGAGGGAATCATAATGACGAATTTGAATACTTCTGTGCATGTAAACTCACAAACCTCACAAACTACAGACACACAAAAGACCTACAGAACTCTTCTATCATATTTTTAATAGCTCAATAGATTGAATGATACAAGGGTTTACTGCCCTGGTTTTGTGGGAACTATATAACATAGTGGAATAATGTAGAAAAGACATAAAACATATAAACTTATAAGTGATGGTTTTATATTGTAAGAAGGAATACATATTTTTTGAGAGCTGTAATCTATATATCTCTCTAGTATCTGCTTTCTTCAGTTACTGCATTTGTGAATGACCCTCTCTGTCACTATTACTACAGGAAGAAATAGAATCACAGTAAACACAAAACTTCTGTGGTATAACAATGGAAAAGGTGTCATAAAACATGGATTTTAAGACTTGCATCTTAAGATTGTAGAGAGATATTTTGTGAAGACGTTGAGTGGTACTTTTTCATTAGTAATAATAAACATACAAATTGTCAAAAGCAATGAAAGATGAGAAGTTCTGTCATGCTGGAAGTGGATTTTATTTGCCCAGTGCAACAAAGCTTTCCAAACATCTTCACAGGAACCAGATCTGTTCTCTTATATCCTTTCTGCTCAAATTTTAACTGTACAGCTTGCATTTCTTTAATATAAATGCTATTAAGAATAATTAATCAACTGTGTTGGCTGTATCATGCTTTTTCTCAGGTGATTACCAAAATTTCAGGCTACTGACTGTAAAGACCTGCCATCATGCATTTGTATTGTACAAGGTAGCGTGATGTTAATGTGCTCAATAAAAATCTTTAGGAATAAAGAGAATATTTAAAAATATTTTGAAACCACTCAGAAGTCTGTGTAGTTTGTTTTGGTTTTTTTTTTCAAAAAAGTAGTCGTTTTTTCATCTGTCATTTTGATAAAAAGTATTAAGCATCCACAAGCAATTATCAACATTCTTTAAAAAAAACCATGAGCAAATATCTGTCATCTACAGCATTTTCTGACACTGACATTAGGGACTACTTAGTACTCACAAGTGGAAAATTTGTAACAGCTGGAATTATTACATGACTACAAGAGAAAATGCAGCATTAGCACCACATACAGCAGTTCATCTGACTTCTTTTCAGTTATAGCTTTTTTTTGCATTGAATTTTTTTTTCATTTAAAAAAGTCTGTATTGTTCTATTTTCACAAGACACTTCATATAGAAATAATTGTTATCACCACATTTTCCTAAATTTTACAATAACCTCCCTCATGAATTAGAACTATCTTAGTTACCTGACTTCAGATGATTTTGTCCTCCGTCCTTCAGAATGTTCTTAAAATTGGGCGAGTCCTGTGCATTGCAGCTGCAAGAGTCATCTGCAATTAAGGTACAACTCTAACACCACAGTGTAATCCCTCCGCTCATATTTTATCTCTCTTGAATTGTATTTTGCATGGAATGCTCAGCACAGATAGACTCTAATCCTGATTGTGCTATCAAAATTATTAATAGGAAAAAAAACCCACTAAATTAAGCAGCAGTCCATATTAATAACTAATACATTAATGTAAATAAATGCAGTAAATACTGTACCCTACCATGAGTAATCTCTTGGACATTGACTACTACTGGCAGAAGAATTACAAGGATTGTGTGTAGGCTATAAAATTTTTTAAGACATCTGGTTTAGTTTTAAATAATTACCTTCCCAACCTTCATAGACTATATTCTCAAAGTAATTCTTCCAGGCTGCACTAGCCTGTATAGGTTCTCAGAAGTAGAGATTTTAGACATTTCATGATGTATGTAGATGACAGCTATTTCATATATTAAGATCTCACTTTCTGACATCCAATTTCTTGAATATAGCTTTGTATGCTGTTGTATATTCTTTACCTTTTAAATAACGAATTCTAAATGAAAGAAGGTTTTTTCCTCTTGCTGTGTCTCCCATTAAAAATCAGATTCAAAGTGGAACTGCCTTGTTACCTTCAGAGGATAGTGTCATCCTCAGAAATATTTTTTATCAGGAATTTCCCAAAATCTTCTTTTAATGACTAGATAGCAGTATTACTGAGTAAAAAAAGAAAATCACTCCTGAAAAGAAATTGGAGTCTTTTAGATTAGAATGGCTATTGAAATCTCAGAAAGGACAGCAAATTATTTGCAGTGATCACCTACCTAATTCTGAAAACAAGAGTAGAAACAATCCATTCAACATTCTTATCTGACTCCTCTCTACATCATTGTTAAAATCCTCCAGATTATGGCAATTCTTCAGCCCTTCTAGACAAATAATTTCAGTGCTTTATTATTCTTACTGCTTTAAACGTTTTCTTCACAACTCTCTTCTTTCAGAATTTTAAACCTATTATTGTCCAATGCACAGCTAACATGGGGAAAGATTTCATCTGTTATTCATCTGAAAAGAAGTATGCTGTCTTTTTTAGCCTTATTTTTATTCTGAGCACCAAATCCTTTATTTTTTCCATGAAAGTTACACTTTCTGAAGGTTCTCACTTCTGTTCTCTGGATTTTCTTCATTAGAAGGTGTCATGGTTTAACCCCAGCTGGTAGCTAAGCACCACACAGCTGCATGCCCACTCCCCCCCTGGTGGGATGGGGGAGAGAATCAGAAGAGTAAAAGTGAGAAAACTTGTGGGTTGAGATAAAGAAAATTTAATAGCTAAAGCAAAAGCCACATGTGCAAGCAAAACAAAACAGGATTCATTCACTACTTTCCATGGGCAGGCAGGTCTTCAGCCATCTCCAGGAAAGCAGGGCTCCATCACATGTAATGGTTACTTGGGAAGACAAAATGCCATCACTTTGAATGTCTCCCACTTACTTCTTCTTTCCCAACTTTATATGCAGAGCATGACATCATATGGTCTGGAATAGCCCTTTGGCCGGTTTGAGTCAGCTGTCCCAGCTGTGCCCCCTCCCAACTTCTTGCGCACCTGGCAGAGCAGGGGAAGCTGAAAGAGTCCTTGACTGGTGTAAGCCCTGCTCAGCAACAGCTAAACCATCAGTGTGTTATAAATATTATTCTAGTACTAAATCCAAAACACAGCACTATGGCAGCTACTACAAAAACAAATGAACTCTACCCTAGCTGAAACCAGGAGAGAAGGAATTCAGGAGTTCTCTTATAATAACAGCTATATGCTCAGACTACTCTTCTAGCAGAGTCGTCTGTTCTGGAAGTCTTAAATACAGTAGCACTGATGGAAAATATAATGCCATGGATCAGAACTGGCATAGAGGCAATCTCTGGAAAGAGTCATTTTCCCTCAGGTGCATCTAGGCTTTTCTTTTAAGAAACTTCTCTGAAGGCTTATTGTGTTTGCTGAGCTTCAATTAATTTTACGCATGACTTATTTTGTGCATACATTTCAGTTTACCCTCTAAGCTGTAGTAGTTAGCTGAATGCCTGCTTACTACTGCTATACTGCTATTTGCTTATATGGAAGTGCCAGAGTGGCAAATTGAGTGTAAAGTGACTTCTTAGGAATAGGGCACACAGCTTCTGAGGAACTGGAGTTTGCACAGAAAATTGGATATAGGTGTTTGGAGGAGCATGGTACAGCCAGCTGCTGGCTAAGAAGAGAGGAATCCTGGGAGGGGTTAACAGGCCTTTCACTTGCCACTGATGCTTTTATCTCCAACTCCTTGTAAGCCTTCTTTTTTCAGTAAGGTACCAAAAATTAAGAAGAGTTCTCCACTGAGATATACTATTGTCAAATTGATGGTGAAATTCCTGTTAAACACCTTTCAGTTACACAAAACTGTACCAGAAAGCCCAGAAACCAAGACATTCTGACTGAGCTTTACAAACAAATCCTTTTGCATAACACGATATTTGTGGTTCTTGATAGCCCCATATCTGGCTTTGAAAACAGGCTGCTTGGTCATCACTAAATTAGACTTTAAAGCCGCTTTTCATGTAGTCCTTGGATGTAACTTTCTAAGTGTTCTTGTCTAAGTAGGGGGAATGTTTTTTCAAGGACAAGAAAAAGATATAAATTAAAGCATCTTGGATGATCCTCTGGATGTCACTGGGGCTGCATAATTTTTATGCATCTTTCATTCTATTTCAAGTTGGGTGTTATACCATTTCTTTGTAAAAATGCTTAGTTTATTTTTGAATCTATTATTTTCTATTTGGTCAGCATTGTTTTCCCTTCTGGGATTTAACATAAAAGCACCTGAAAAAATAATGAAGCCTTTTCTTGAATCTCTGGAATTGTAACATTGCAAAGGAAAGTGGGACAGTGATAAAATTAGTGGTTTTTTACTTTGCACAGTGACAAGGAGGTTTGAAAAAAAAAAACAGTAAACATGAGTATTGCTAATTGGAAAAGCTTACTTGTTGATAACATAAAGAGATGCACTAGAGACTGGGCATACTGCAAGCCACAAGGAAAAAATCTGTTTTTACATCCCTCCACCATGAGATTTAGTAAGAAACTGTGGGGAATGAAGTAACAATTTTAAACAAGACATTCAAGGCATTATAAACTTAAAAGTTGCAAGACTCTGACGGCAAATTTTGAAAGGCTATCCTATGCACAAAAATTGAAACACTAGCAAACACTGGCAAATACTGTCATTTTCATCTCTGTGGAGAGGCTGAATGAGAATGCTTTGTTTTACTACAAACACAACTTCCTGTCTAAATCATTTTTAGTGGAAAATTTTCGTCCCATTTTATTTACAATTAGTGCTTGGTCTCAGTCCTGCATGTGCAGAAGTATAGACATTGCACTTCTAAACTCTGCAAAGGCAGATGTGAAGAAGGAAGGAGTTTTCATGTTCAAAGGGGAATAGAGGGTGGTATCTGGAAAACAGCAGCTTTGTGTTTTAGCTCTGATCCCCTTAAACTGTATCGGTTCAGAAATACTGCTAATAATTCTGAGCTTTGTGAGATCCCACTGTCCTAAACTTCACCACATAGCAACCTACATCCCGCTGCCTGAAGGGTAACTTCCTGCTTTATTATTAAATGTAAATTTACCTCACATAGCAAGTTAGTTTGGGGGGTTTTTAATAGTGAAAAGACATTTAGTTAAGGGAACTGTGACACTACCAGCCTATATTACCTAACCTGGAATGCTTATTAAAACTTCCTTCTTTTTTATTAATAGATTTTAAGTTTCAATATTTCATTTAGAATTGTCAGTGTTTGTATGAAAATAATAAAACTATTTGTGTATATCAGGGATAAATAATAACATGGAAGATGAAAGACAATAATATTTTCAGTTGAGAAGCATTGTATTAAAAAAAAAAATTCACAGGATGTTGTACATTCTGTTACTGGCATAATACCTTATCTTAATTTCTCAGGTTTCTTTCTGTCTGAAAGATAAATGTAAACTGCCATCTAAATGATTACTCATCTCAACAATGTTGAGACACTTAGCATTAGTAATGTTTGTAGGGAAAATGTTTTCCTTTTCTGATTATTTAGTGTTATAAATTTAACCTGATTTTGGTTTCATATAGTAGTTAACAGCATTTACTCACAGGTAGGGATAACAAGAGCAACATGGTATGGGTAATAATGACTGTGAGTTTTAGCCATAGAATCTTTCTGATCTTTTAATTTTTAATATTTTCAATATTAATAAAGTTGCAATAAGCCAATCACATTTTCTTCCCATTTTGCTGTTCATACTTTTTGAACAGAATAATTGAGTGTCAGATGAACAATATATTTTCTGCCTGAATTTTGGCTTAATAGTGTTTCACACTAAGTTTTAGATCTCATGCTTGTATGTGTAATATTTTTACCAAATCCAGAGCACTGAACAGTACAGATCTGAATGACAGCATCTAGTAAATTCATAACAGAAACAGACAAACCTTGAGACTGAAAAGTACTCAGACTACCTAACTGCTCTCTGATATCACCCAGGCCTCTTAAGAAGTGGCTACAAATTTACAATTTTTCTGCTCCAATATTCTTCACAGGCTATAGAAGATCACAGATCATGATGCCCATCATACTTTTAACAGAACATGTCTTAGAAATTATTTCTTTTTTTTTTTTTTTTTTAAATTTTGGCTGTATTTCATTGGTTTTTTATAAAATTTGGTTTAGTGGTGCCTATCCTAAATTTGTTAATAGATTCTTATACTTTTTTTTTTTTTTTTTACTTCTTTCTGTACTACCATTTGGCTTTTCTTTATTTGGGCTCTATATGTTCCTTCCTATATTGTTATACACTGAATAACTGTCTGCTTCAGTTTCAAAACATTTTTCTAGAATAATATTAAATATTTCAGACAGGATTTAATTAGGCTTTTACACAGTCACTGAAACTACCTCTTTCAATTAGAAATACTCATACTAATGCATTGTCTTTTTCAAAGTAGAATCGAATTGTTATTTTATAATTTTCCAATGAACAATTCATTCATCAAAGCTCTTTTCCAAGCATATAGCCAAAATTTTTGTTTTAGTCTCCAAACACTAGATCCTGATTTTTTTTTTTTTACACTGCTTCCATTTTCTGTTACTCTTGCAATAGGTTACTTTTGTAACCTCCCTGCAGGATTTTTCTACTTTCAGTAACACTCATTGCCATCTCCTTACTTAGCTTACAATTCACTGTTAATCATATTTTTCCACCATTAAAACCATAATTTCTTGTGTAGCACCATATCAAGAACTATACTCTTCTTATTTTCTTAGAAAGTAGATTATCCAGTTAAGTTCTTCTAACATAAACTTTGCCTTTAGTGATTAATTTTATCCCATTTTCTATTCACTTCCACCACCTCTATATTATGTTTTCCTCTAAAATCTCTTAACTGAGGTGAAACAAATGTCTATTGTTGAACAGATCTGTTGTACCTAGTCTTTTTTAAATGCAGGTACTATATTTGTTATTAATCATTCCTATAGCCTGATGTTTGACTTGACAGTTGTATGAATATTCTCAAGAGACCTTCAAATTCTTGTGCTGGTTCCTTCTGGCACAGAGTTGATATAATCATCCCAGTCTGAGTGCATTAGGTCAAGGTACATCTTCAGGGTGAGTGAAAGTCCTTGAGTGCTTCCCCACCGCATCTCTATCCTTCACATGCTTCCCTTGTTAGGTTACGTGATAAAGGCAGACTTGTTGTGCTTAACCCTGGTCAGGTGGCACCACACAAGCTGTGGGACATAGTTGCATAGGGGTTGAAACCGCATCAGAAGATGAAACTCCCTGAAAGTTTCATCCACTTCAAACATGGAAATATCCATGTCCATGCTTTCATTTCCATTCTCCATTTTGCCTTTGCTCTCACAGCAAGTTTTAGAGCCCTTAACAAAGACTTACATAAAACATTTTTCTTGTTTTGGACACAAAACTAGATTCTTATTTCTATTTCTACTAGAATAACCCTGCCTTCCCCTGCCTTGTCTGTTTGGTTGGGGTTTTAATATTATTTTTGTAGTTAATGACTTCTTGACAAATATTAACATGTTTTGCAAATTTTAACCCCTTATAACTTTGGCAATTCCTATTTCACCTATACCTTTGACTTAAGATTTAAGTGTGTATTTTTTTCATTCCTTAGGACCTATATTCAGCTCATCTGGCAACAGACTATCACAGAAATAAACGGCTGTTCAGTTTTTGCTCTATAAAAGGTTCCAATCTTTTATGAAATTTTTTCTTTATATAAAGTCCACAAAATGATAAGTGACCTTGTGAAAAGATTCACACATTACCAACACTTAAAACATTTTGTTGAAAAGTTTCCCATATACTAAGAAAGCTGTGGGCTAGACTTGTTTTCTGGATCTGGAAATGCAGAATTCCTGATTAAATTCATACATGTGTCTCACAATCTTCTAAGGAACCTGCCTTACAGTTATCAAGAATTGTATCTGTGAGAACAATGACAAATATTTGAAATGGCCACCAAATGACTACCAAATAGTAGCTGTGGCTCTTTAGTGAACTGCCATCAGTTCTGAATTAGCAACAAGTTTTGAAATCCTCAACTAATAATACAAATTTCTGTTATGAGGTATGTGTAAGAGGTCCTGGCTATGCTACTTCTTGTCTTTTGTATGTACAGCCTTAACCTCCTGCAAATGAGAAATGCACACATATAGATGAATAAACAGAGAATAACATGTTCAAGAAATACTTCTTCCATAAGCAACAGTTCTTTAAGGATTTTCAAAGCATCACTCTGAAATTTTGAGAACTATATTTAGAAATGGATTAAGATTCTGTTCGTTAAGGTACTAATTTTTTTATCTGATTGTTATGGTGGGTTGACACCAACCAGCAGCTAAATACCCATCCTGCCTCTCACCGACTGCCCTATCCCACAAGATGCAGAGAAAATACAAGGAAGAGATTTGTGAATTGGGGTAAAGGCAGTTTAATAGGGAAAGAAAAAGCTGCATGCATAAGCAAAACAAAAAGAAGAATTCATTCACTACTTCCCATCATCAGGCACTTGTCCAGCCACTCTGTGGGAATAGGTTGCTTGGGGGAACAAACAATGTTACTTATGAGCGTCCTTCCTTCCTCCCCCTTTCCCTGAGCTTTTATTGTTGAGCAGGACATCATATGCTATGATATCTTTTTGATCAATTTGTGTCAGCTGTCCCAGCTACATCTCCTCTCAACCTCTTGCCCATCCCCAGCCTATTTACTGTAGGGACAGAATGGGGAGAAAGCCTTGATGCTGTGCAAGAACTGCGCAATAACAGCCAAAACACTGGTGTGTTCAAATCAATGCAAAACCAGAGAATATTAATTTTTATTAGGATGTCAACTTCTTTCAAGCAAGAAAGGTTCAGATGAAATATTACCAGGGTATCCCATCAAATAAGGAGAAAATAGCTATATATAACTGAACACATACCTTTATCCCACTACAATATTCCTTAAGCTTGTTTATAAATTATAAAGAAATGAGCAGAGCTAGTCTAGGTTTTCAACAACATCAAAAGACAGTGGCTAATTCCAGAGAATGTAAAGAGTTATGTAATCCTTAACTCCCTTTAGAACAAATGAAACAAAAACAAATGAAATTAACAAATGAAAACACACACATGAAAACAAAACAAAACAAAACCCAACCAACCAAGAAAGCAAAAACCAAAACTAAAATCAAAAATCATAGCTTGTGTGATTCTGTAACAAAAAAAACTTAATAGAATAACATGTACCATGGAGAGACTGCCATACCTAGTGATTCGTTTGAAATCTCTTATCCGTGGCACCTGTACAATAGTACTACTTCTTACGGTTTTCCACTGTGAAGCTGTGAAGTTGCAAACCAGTGAACTCGCATGTACCACTTCATCGATTAGAAAAATGAACGTGGCACATTAAACTTAGCTGGATTACCTGAAAGATTGCATGTTTACCTCATGATCTTGAAAGTATCTCAGCAAGCTTATAGGAAAATCTGTAGAAAGTTGGGTTACATGATTTGAGGAGAAACGTAATGTTGATTTCATAATTTCTTTTCAGTCCCATCGCCTTGTCTGATGTGGTTTTATTGTTTCATCTGAGTGTTTCCATTGGGTTGCAGTGTTTCATTAATGAAAACTTTTTTTTTTAACCAGTCTGATCTGTAACAAGGAATGGTTCTGTAAGACAAAGATGGGTATAGAGTAAAATTAAAACTCAACAAAACCGCAAGATTTATTCCATGTTCTTAAGTAAGGAAAACTAGTGGGTTTTTAAATTAAAATTTAAAAATTTTTATGGCATCAATACAGTTGTGTCTACTCACAATGCAAACTGTTCTGAGAAATCTTTATAAAAAGGGTTATTAAAATAAGGCCACAAATACCTCTCTGTCCCTGTGTCGTCCCCCCCCCCCCTCCACTCCCTTAAGCATGCAAGTCAAGTGGACTTACCAGAACAACAGCAAAAGGTCTACCTGACATCTTGTTATTCTTTATAGGGCTTTGATGAACATCAAAGCATAAAAGCCTTGACCAGCTAGATACAAGTTTTAGCTGAAAACTTGAGCGATTAATAGCAATTATATCCAATGTGCAAAAAATTCCAGGAGACACTGACAAAACAGATCCATTTTTTTCCTCAAAGTTATTCTTTTTCCCCTCAAACATTCTTTTTTTTGCTGTTTATTAAAGAGACATAATGATATGACAGTGATATGACGAGAGAAAGGTGGGTAAATATTTATCCATACAGTGTGAAAATGCCCATTAGAAGCATAATTTAAACAAGTTTTTAAACATTAATTATATATTTGATAAAAAAAACCCTGACATTAGTCTCACACACTGGCACAGTGATTTCTTTCCAGAACAGTCTAAAAAAAGAAATTGAAAGCATATTCATAACTTAAAAGTGTGATACCTGAATTCTGTTACCACATTCCTTAATGAAGAACAGGGATTTCAATCCAACATGGGGATACTGGAACTGGTCTCCTTATACAGTACAGGACAGTGACGTCAGAAATATTGATCCCAAGAAAAGATGGTATTATATAGCATGCTGCTACATCTGTCTTAGCTTTCCCAAGCAAATGCTGTGATAAAACTAATTTAATTTTCACAACAAGCTCTTTCAAAGGAGGGCTCAAGCGTATCTGAGCATAACTGCATTTTACTTCGCAACGATGTCCTTATGCTTTACAGACTGAAAAAAAAAAAAGCTAAATCTCATCTAAATCTGGTCATAAGTTTTATGGCCAAACTATAAAACTTTGGAAACAAATACATTAATGCAGTAGTTTTATATCTTATGCAAAAAGGAGTATGTGAGAATTAGACGTGTGTTAAATACCCTTCCTGAAAATATTTTAACACTAAACCAAAAGTTCCCTATCTCAGGCTTTCATAAGGACTAAAAGAGACTTCCAAAATTAATATTTTCAGTCCCCTGGTCCCATAGGTATCCATTTCATGTAACTCCTCTACAAATTGTAATATTTTTCTGATCTTTTCTGAAGAATATTATTTTATATTTCTCGCTTATTTGTGACCAATTTATACTTCTTTGTTCTTGTGGCAATATTGTCTTTCTACTCTTCCGCTTCTGCAGCATCTATGCACTCCATGTAGTGTGAGTGTTGAGAGAGTGCAATAATATTCCTACGTTTGTCACAAACTTAATTCACTTTTGTAATTCAGGCTAAAAAATCAGTCAAGGTAACAATAGTAAACTCAGATATTGCAGATAAGGGTTTGAAAGATGGCAGAATAGCCAACTAAGAGGAAGAAGGATGTGCTGGTCTTTGGGAGCAAGGGAAGCAACGTGAATGGATTGCTCCCACTTTCCTCTCACCTCCCACTGACTTTTATAAAGCCCTTCTGTCTGCTCTTTTTGCCATTATAAGCTTTTCACTTTATTTAGTCTACAAGGCATTTATTAATTTTAAGAATATGAATTGACTCTCCAAAACACTCTGCAATAGAACAAATCCAAATCGAACTCTCACCAACAATCTACAACTGCAGGTCAGGTCTTGTCTGTTTATAAGGCAAATTTTAGAGATCAACCACACATAGGTAAGAAATGTAGGTGACACTGGTTCAACATTTTACTTCACCCTTGTTTTCATTGGCACAGACATGGTAACACTCTTATTTATGTACCAGCTCCTTTTGGAAACACCTGCAGGCAACAGAGCAGAAGGTAGGAAGTGCTTTAATTCTAGCTCATCTGTAGAGAAAAGCTGTTAACTTACACTTCTGTCAAGTGAAGGTTAAATTTAGCAGTAGCTCAGGTTGATAAGGGGTAATTATCTTGTACGTCTGCCCCCATGCATGTTTGAAGTTTGCTTGTTTTCTGGTGATAGAGGAGGTGTTTAGAAACACAAGTTTTCAGAAAATTTTAAACCAGGCAGCACAATTTAAGTCAGGCATAGTGGCAAGTCCAGCATTTACATTTAATAATTGACAAATGGATTCTTGATTTTCCTCTATACTGAAAGGCCAGAGTTTCCTTAAATAAATATTTTACTTAAAGCCTACATGCCATCTTATTAAAACAGAAGTGGTTTAATATTTTTTCATTTGAAAGTTATGAAAATAATGGTAAGATGTTATAGACTCAACGGGAGATATTTGTAGACTTATAACCTTCATTTATTGTTATATATCTCTGCAATGCTCTTCTCCAGTTTCAGAAACACCACTATCAGATAATTTAATTGTCCTTTATGCATTCTCACCAGTTTATTTTACATAGCTCTTCCTGATTGTAGTAGGTATACTCTCCTGAAGACTAATTTCTTTTAAGGATTAAACCAAATTACTTACAATGTTCTTGACAAAAATAAACATATAAATAAACACCTGAATAGAATTTTCTCATGTGCCCACAAGAGTTTTTCTAATTTCTGAAGATTTGGTGACTGGAAGAGGAAGGACAACCTCCTAACCAGGTGTTATGGTTAAACCTGGAAGGCAGCTAAACACCACACAGCCGTTCATTCACTCCCCCCACCCCCCACCCCGGTGGGATGGGGGAGAGAATCATGAAAAAAAAAAAAAAAATTCATGGGTTAAGATGAAGAAAGTTTAATAGGTCATAAAAGGAAGGGTTAATAATTATAATTATTATTATAATTATAATAAAAAATACACAAACTAAGTAATGCACAATGCAATTGCTCACCACCTGTCAACCAATGCCCATCCAGTTCCCAAGCAGCAGTCCACCACCTCCGGCCAAATCCCCTCAGTTTATATACTGAGCATGACATCGTATTGTCTGGAATATCCCTTTGGCCAATTGAGATCAGCTGTCGTGGCTGTGCCCCCTCTCAGCTTCTCACTGGCAGGGCATGAGAAGCTGAAAAGTCCTTGACTGGTGTAAGCAACAACTAAAACATCAGTGCATTATCAATGTTATTCTCACACTAAATCCAAAAACCAACACTATACCCGCTACTAGAAGAAAAAAACCAATTCTATCCCAACGAAAATGAGGACACCAGGTGAAATTGTAACCCACTTTTCTCACAATAATGGAATTTGAGCTACATATAATGAAAAAAAACCCCAAATTCTTAAATGAGACCAAATCTATTTATTTTTCATTGGTGGTAAGGAAAATCACTGTAATTAATTGTGGAAAAAAAACCCCTGTATTATCAAAGTTTAACATTTCGAAGATTTTTTTTTTCCCATGTAAATTTGTATGTCAAAATACTGGAAGTCCATCTACATGCATAATTATGTCTGTATTCTATTGTTCTTTCCCATCTTTCTTATTAATGTGTATCTTATACTGTTTTCTTCCAAAAATTATCTTGTAAGGTGAAGTCCCTGTTACCTGATTTGAACCTTTGTAGATCAATAAAATAAATCCAAACTTTTATACCAGTTACAATAAACAGTCTGTCTATTGTTACACAGAATATATCCCCCTTTCCCTTCATTTCCCCAAAACCAGTACCAGATATCAGAACCATGCAGAATGATCAGTTACTACACTCATCCTTTTGACAGTGTATTTGTAAGATAAAACCCTTTTAATATTTGTGTTTTGAGGCTGTATTTTTAAATGGCTTGAAGAAGTGATTCCCTGCATGAAAAGAGCAGTCATGTTCAATAAAGAAATAATTCAAAAGGAAAAGAAAAATAATTGAGTTACTAAAAAAAAGAGAACAAGAGTGAAGGCAATTTAGATACATTTGTAATTGATAAACACAGAAGATTTTTTTCTTTGATATCTTGTCAAGTTGTAATTGTGAATGAAGACATTCAGCTCCATGAAGATAAAGGAATTCCAATGAAATGATGTCAACACAAAAATTACAATCCTGACTTATATAAATAATGACAGTTCTTTCCAGCACATGTATACCTAATTTTCTTACTGAGAAAACTTTAAAACATACTTGCATTAAATAGCTAAAATAATTAATTAAAATCTGAGTATTGCACTTATAGAAAAAAATTATATATACCAAGCCTCATAAGCTCCCATAAATGGGAGAGCTCTTCTAATTATAAGCCTCTGTAAGCACAAAATCTTAAATCTAAAAATTTCACATTTAATATTGTATTTGGTTTAATAATTTCATTTAATCACCAAAAGAATTTTTGAACCAATTAATTTATACGTATTCATTACCAGTTTCTCAATATATATGGAAAGGTTTTTTTGGTTTTCAGTATTATATTATTCCTACAAATTACTTCAATAAGATTTTGTTATTTGAGTATCAATATGCATGCACCTGAATAGTTGTTTCATTAGGATACAAGTCAAATAAAAATGCTAAAATCTGGTGAAACTCAAAAAAAGCCTTTATTTTAAATATTTTTGCCTGTATAAATAAATTCAAGTGAGAACACATTTAACATTTTGGCTTCCTATACAGCAAAATACTTGTCAGTTGTTCAAATACCAGTAAAGGTTCATAAGCAGCAAATGAACATTAGTATAAAAGAAAAAAGAATAGTGAATTTTCATTTAGTTTGTCATTTTTAGGCTAATGATACAGAAATTAATGTTTCATGTCTAACTTAGGATGGAATATGGAATAATGTTTATTCAAATTTTATTTTTCTAGTTCCTACAGACTTGTAATGTATTTCCCCATATATTACTGTCTTATTTACCAAACTGTTTGTTTAATGTTGCTTCTTAGTTTCAGTTTTAGGTACACTAGTTCAAGAGTGCTGTCACTCTCTCAGGTTAGGAGTAACAACACCTATGTACCACAGATTCCTCCCCTTTTTCATATTCTAATGGTGTTCACAATGTTTATTTTCTGCCACTGTTGTTTAAAAAACAAATTAGAGAAACTGATTAGACTATGTTTATAAGGAAAATGGTGCATTTATCTGTAGACAGGTCTGTATCCCGCAAAACGGGAATAAAGTAAGAGCAATTAAATTTATATTTAAATGCATTTTACTAATAATAAACTTAAATACTATTTGGAATAATAGAAAATATCTTACAATATATGTTACTTCTTCAGTCTAAGTATCCCTTTAAATATGTCTTATTTATCTTAACTACTCTACAAGGTTTTTGGGCAGAAGAAACAATTTACGCATATCTGTTTGATGGTTCACAATAGCTTTCCATAAAGCTAGGAAAATAACCCCTCTTTTTTTTATTCTCCAGGTAAAGAAATAAGGGGCTAAAATTTATGTTCCAAAAACTTGAATTAAGTAAGAAACAAAATCCTTTCAAAGTAAGAGAAATAAGGAGGATGTCTGGCTAAAAAAACAGCTGTGCAAGATTCACAGATATCTTATGTTAAAGAGTCCCAAACCAAATAATAGATTTTTTTTCTTGTTCCACACAATGAGAGAAAACCAAAATTTCCCTTTCTCTATTTCATAAAACAATAGTAGTATGTGGATTGGGGAAAAAAAAAAAACCACACCACAAAACCAAAAAAAAACCAAAACAAGCCAAAAACCAAACTGACAGTAAAGAACAGTTATCAACAGAGTCAACAACATGTCACTCTGTGTGAAAGTGAAGCTTCAGGAAAAAAAAAAAGTTAAAAAAACCAAACCATTGCATCAGCTTATCCCATCTCTAATACCAACATAACCAAAGACAGAAATTTGATGCATACATGTACCCAATAGAACATAAGCAAGAATTAAACCCCAGTACTGCCTGAGGGTCAGGGAAAAAATGTTAAGGTTTTTGTTCTCATTGAATCGAAACGGGAAATAATAAAATCACTTCTAATACCTCTTCTGCTCTACCACCCACTCCCCACCACCAAGCACTCCAAGCTGGCAAGTTACTACTTCTCTAGAGGCATAACATATCCCAACACATCCTAATAGCATATCTCAACAACCAGAGGTAAAAATATGACATATTTCAAAGGAGTTATGCAAATATTACAGGCAAGAACTTCTCTCCTTGTTAGAGAGCAGACAGAAATATAACAGTATTTGTGGACTGTGTTAATAGCTAACTCCCTAAGTACAAACCTATTGTCAGAAGGCATTGTTTGAACTAGCCCTGTGTGTTTGGTTATATGAGATGACATATGTCTGAACCCAGAAGTCTGTACAGCAAACAATTCCCTCTCATATGATATGACATATGTATGCACTCAGGCTATGGAGCCGCCACATTAATAAGGGCTTCTCTGACTTAACAGATGAGGTCTCAATTTACATGATACCTTTAAAAGAACCTTTTCTGCTTCTTTAAGCTTGATATAATAGGGAAGCAACAAAGAACTGAAACAGTAGAAAAAAAGCTCTTTCTTACTGTTGCCTTCTTCCTCCATTCTGTATTTTTTGAAGTCTATCAGCATAAGAAAATGTATGTGATACTTAACATGTCTGAATTTAATTCAACAACTCTGTAATTATGGTTTCCTAAGAGATGCCATTTATATGATCCTCTGCCATTTTCTGAAGTGATTCAGTTAAAAAGTTAAGTATCTTGCAGAAAATTCTGATAACACAGGAGCTGTGTGAGCTAATCTGATGTAATTCTATCACTCCCATGGAAACATATAGTAGAATAACTAAAATGTTATTAAAGCATTGCAGAGAATATTTATTAAGTGAGCAATGACTCAAAGAAAATTGAAGGTCCTAGATTGAAATATGTATACTTTCTTCCATCTGTCTTTGAAATAAACAGTAATCCAAGCGAGCATATTTATCATCAATGAATAATCTAATCTAAAAGTAAAAAAAGTCATGGGGAGCCACTTGTAGTGATAATTAGGAACTGCAAACCCCAACAAGCCTGTACTTAACACAGCTGTAAACCAATGTTCTTAAAAAACTATTTAGTTTTCACTTTACTAATTAGTTATTCTGAAAAGAGAAGAAAAACATCTCTTGGGATACTTACTCCATAGGATCTTTTTATTACGTAATTTACCAAGGATTCACAGTATCTTCTGTTGCTGGACAGGGAGTGTTTTCTCCTACTCACTGGCCATCCTTGCAGCCCCTTGCAGTCTATGGGAATCTTCTTCAAATACAGTTCTGTTAATCAAGGAAGGCTTTGTGGTGTACTGGCCAGACACATTTTTGGACACACAATGTGAAAGTGTATGTACAGCCTCTGATGTCATAGAGACAGCAAGGTGATGTCAAAGTTAATTAATGTTAAAAAGCCTTATTAAATATTTTGAAAAGAATAATTAAATAGATTTCTCATTACAGTCTTCTAAAATAAAATGCAACTCTGGGACATGGGTAAAGTAGTATAGTAAGAACACATGGGAGAAGAATAAAATGAGAATGCAACAATGCAACAGAGAATGGGAAGAGAAGAAATAAAATGAGTGTAAAACTAATGTTGCTTGGGCTCAGATTTCAAGGGTTTTGCTATGTATTTTTTCATGCTCACACGTAGAGAGTGCAGGTGGCCAACTTTTGGAAAGCCAGGTTTCAACAACTATAGAAAATTTGACTCCGACAAGGCATTAGAAGTTGAACATGCTAAAATTAAGACATTCATTGTCCCATGTATCTTATGAGTAGCCCAAGTCCTTTTCTAGAACAAATTCGTTGATTTAAAACACATTATTAAACACGGTAAATTGTTCCAGTTGGTTAATTATTGTCACTGTGTGTGCTTTAACTTCTTTTGAATGTATCCAGCTCAGAGGAGTCCAGCTATTGCATCACCTTGTATCTTTGCACAGTAGGGGACACAGACATCTGGGACTGTTCAGGCTGGAAAGAGAGAGGGCTCATGAGGATCTTACTGATGAAGACGAGGGAGTCAAACTCTTTTCTTTGGTGCCCAGTGACAGGACAAGAGGTAACACGCATGAACTGAAGAACACTAAATTCCATCTGAACAGTAAAAAATGCTTTTTCTACTGTGAGGGCAGTAAAACAAGCATGGGCTGCCCACAGAAGTTGTGGAGTCTCTATCCTTGGAGATATCCAAAACCCAGCTGAACACAGTCCTTGACAATTTGCTGCAGCTGACCCTGCTTGAGTAGGAAAAGGTTGGGCTAGATGATCAAGAAGTCCTTTCAACCTAAACAATTCTGTGTTTCTATGAAATAGTTTAAGGGAAGTCAATAATAATAATAATAATAATCGTGACTACTCTCTTTCTAGCCTCATAGCAGGAATTTCCTAGTCTCTGATATTCTAGTCATATTGTAGTAAAAAAGGAGGAAATGGAGAGAGAAAAGATAAAAAAAGGAGGGGGGGGGAAGAGTGGGGGAGGAAAGCTAGGAAAAAAGATAGGAGAAGAGAGAAGGATACAAGAAGAAACCATGAAGAGACTCCTAGCAAAGAGGCATTGAATTGTACTGTCTGATGCTTAAACAAGAGATGTGAGAGTAATAAGAAAAGGCAGGGTGTGAACTGAGTATTTTGGAAAACAGACCACAGACTTTTCAATACTTACTCCTCAGGTCCCAGAGTAGACTGTTAGGGACCCTTATGATTCTAGCCCCTGCAGAGAGATAAACCTTACTCTTATTACTAACAGTGATTTGTTCTCTGCATGAAGAAACCCAGATGGCACCACCTTCTGTCTTCAAAACTAAGGGCAGGAAATAAAGATGACAGCCATCCTCAGAGAAGAAAAGGCCACCTTCCCTCTCTATGCTGATTCACATAGACAAGAAAAGCAAATAGGGAGAGAGAATAAGGTTTCTTCCTGATATGCTGTGGAAGGAATTCTGCATTTTTACCAACACATTTCTAAATTATACTTAGCTGGTGGGGCATAACTCTCATAGATCCTGAAGCTCATTTGTTTCATTAATGAGACATGAAGATAATCCTTTATCAGTTATTTTTCCCCTTCTCCTCCTTATTTGATAAGTGATTTTATCACTGAATTTGACATGAAAAAGATTTATTATGAATGGTTTATAATACTTAGCTCTGATTAAAACGTTATTGTTGTTTTCATGCAGATGAATAGCTTTACTGGTTGTCAATAGATATGTTAAGCTAACCATGAGTTTCAAGAAGCCATACTTGCTTCTAGCCATACTTTGCTAGTCTCTTGAAACCAAAGGTCTACCTTACACAATAGTAAGGAAAATCATATGAATGACTGAGTTAGTAAATCACTTGTATCTTTATATTTTTTGAGACAAGTATGCTGTCCAAGGACAGTTTACTTATGCATAAGCTAAATTTTGAATAGTAGCATCAAGGTTAGCTACAGATACCTGCATGTCATGAAAGAATAAGCCATGAGGCATATATTGAGTATAAATTTGCTGGATACTTTATTTGTAATCTCCTAATAACAAGTTAAATGAAAATGTAAAATGTTACATAAAAATCAATTTACATTAATATATTCACGGTAGCATTCTTTCCTTTGTTTTTGTCAGGTTGGACTTTGTTCTTTTTTATTAAAAAGAGAAGCACAAGCTATTAAGTTGAAGGCTGAGGTACATTCAATGAAGGGCAAAGCTCCAGTGTATTGTGAACAACATCTCAGTAAACAAAACTCTTGATGAAAGAATTCTGTAAGTCACAGGCTAGAATATGAAAAAATAGGGCCATCTACAGAGTTAGTATTTCAACATACCTTGAATATATTCTGAATATCTTATTTAAATTATATGCATTTTTACTGTTTATGAGACTGTATTTAAAAAACAAAAATCATACAAAGAGAATGCAAAAAAACCCCTTTCAAGTTAATTTTTAGGAAATATCTTTAAAAAATTGGCTTTTCTAAAATGGTTTTGCTGACATTTCTTTAATATTTTTTTCTGATTCCTCAACAGCAAAATGAAGCCATTTAATGTATTAATTAAAACCCCACTTATTTGTTGTTCATCAAACAACTCAACTCAAATATATTCCCATATGTAGGAGTTGAATGTCAGAGGACTGCTGTATAGATATATTAATTAGAGGAAACTAATCTCAATAGTCCAACAGATATAATGCTGAAAGTTATTACCCAGTGAGAGCTCAAGTAGAAATTTCTTTAAACATAGCATATTCTATGTTACGTTACAGTCTTACTTTAAAGGTTATTTCCTAGCTAGAAAATATATAATTGCTCCATCTGCCAACCCTACAGCACTGTAGTACTGTCAAAAGTGCCATATGTGGAAAAGTCAGACTGTTGGCCTGTTTATCTAATATATATATATAGAACCTGTGAAATCAAATGGTAACATCTCTCAACAGATCTCAAAATACATTTTGAATGTTTGTTTTTCTTCTTCCCTTTTAAATAAGTGTATGTGGTATGGAATAGTTAGAATGAGCTCATCAACTTTATTATTGGTATCCCAGGAACACTAGTTAATTCTGCTCACACTGTAGACCTGAGTTTTCTGAGGAGATCCACACACTGAAGAAATATAATTGTAAGTTTACACTTTTAAAGTAGCATGAGTTTTGGCCAAAATAATATGTGCAACTTTCAGTCTTTTTATTTCTATCTTGTAAGCATCTGCATGCAAAAGTTGAAATTTATGAAGCTAATATTGTAAACTAGCAATCCAGACTGTTAGTCTGAAAAGTCTGGACTAAATGTAAATGCTCATTTATGTTTTTTCTTTGGTATCAAACGGTGGACAAAGAACCTTTGTGTTCAGTACCTGGGGGTACTGGTTGACAGCCGGCTGAATATGAGCCAGCAGTGTGCCCAGGTGGCCAAGAAGGCCAATGGCATCGTGGCTTGGATCAGGAATAGTGTGGCCAGCAGGAGTAGGGAAGTGATCATGCCCCTGTACTCCGCACTGGTGGGGCTGCACCTCAAATACTGTGTTCAGGTTTGGGCCCCTCACTACAAGAAAGATGTTGCATTGCTGGAACATGTCCAGAGGAGAGCAACCAAGCTGGTGAGGGGTCTGGAGCACAAGTCTGATGGGGAGTGGCTGAGGGAGCTGGGGTTGTTTAGTCTGGAGAAGAGGAGGCTGAGGGGAGACCTGATCGCCCTCTACAACTACCTGAAAGGAGGCTGTAGAGAGGTGGGTGTTGGTCTCTTGTGTCAAGTAACAAGCAATAGGATGAGGGGAAATGGCTTCAAGTTGCACTAGGACAGGGTTAGGTTAGACATTAGGAAAAATTTCTTCACCAAAAGGTTTATTAAGCACTGGAATGGGCTGCCCAGGGAAGTGGTTGAGTCCCCATCCCTGGAGGTATTTGAAAGATGGGGAGATGAGATGCTTAGGGACATGGTTTAGTGGTCAGATGGCAGGGTTAGGTTAATGGTTGGACTTGATGATCTTAAAGGTCTTTCCCAACCTAGATGATTCTATGATTCATCTTTTTAGTGTACAAGAGAATAGAAAGTGATAAGTGATTAGTATTTGAAGGTGTAATGTATTTCTTAGATTTTGCATATAGTCTTAGTGTAAGTCAAATTACTGGAACAAAATGGTATTTATAAAAAGGAGTTCTGTCTTTATGCTGGGGGAAAAAAACCCCAGATTTGATAAAGTTTCCAGATATTCTACTCTAAGTAGCTGCTTTTCAGTGATTATGGTGAGTCTTCTCAAATACAACCATTACAGAAACATGATGTCATTTATTGACAGCCTGTAATGCTGCATTATAAGTTATAATTCAATCAAGCTATTCACTCTACACAAATATTATCTTCCTTTAAAAGAAGGCTTATAACCTGAGGCAGCAAGTTAATACATATTTGCCCTGCTAATATATTTACAAGCCATTTCAACTACTTTCTTCATGCATGAGAGAGTCATCTGAATACTAACTTTGTTTGGAATGACACTATGAAAAATGCTCAGTTGGAATCAAAGCACTTTTAAAAGACATTGAAAATAGAATCAACTCTAAACTTGCACCAGACTGTCTCCAAAACAGGCAAAAAAAAGACAACACAAGTGTTCAAAGCTCCCTTTCTTTCTTCCATTAATTCATTCCTTTCAATCTTTATGAGCTGGTGTGGGTAGTTATGAATCAAAAGCTGATATATCAGCATGAATGAAAGCCCACCAGTCCCCTGTTATTCCTAGGCTCCATCCCAAAAGGGCCATCTGCAGTCCGTGCTAGTGGATTAACTCCTGGGTCCTCTGAGAAACCAAAGTAAGGACAATCAATTCTATGCTCAGTGTTAATTCCTGGATGTAGTTTCTGGTGGACACCTATTGCATGGTTGTTGTACTTGCCAGATGACTTCAAGTAGGAATGTATGACTGTATTATGTGGTGCTAAATGAAGATGCATGAAACAAAGGAACAAGACTTGCTTGATTTATTTACTGTTTTTTACATCTATTGTAAAAGCACTGTTGTGTGCCAAGAGAAGAAATACTGCATTCCAGACTGACTTAAGCATTTGTGAGAAATTTTCATGGGCTGACATTTCATAATTTTACATAAAAACTCTATACAAATGCACACATGGACCCACATGTATACAGGATCAGTCCTAATTCTTTGACAGTACAGGGAAAATAATTTTTCCACTCTCTAGTTCTCAGACAGTATCCCCCCACTTCTGCTTCTTCATGCATCTGTTCATTTTCTCTGTAGGATAGATTCACTCTTTCAATAGGTTTTAGAGCTGAGGGTGATGCTTATGAAAAATAAGCAAGCATTTTCAGAACACTCGTAGTGTTAATGGTGTTCATGGTTTATTTTCTGTTCCAGATAGTGTTCACCAAAGGGCAGAAAGATTGATTTTCTTTTTTTTTCTTCCTCCAAGCATATCTGAGAATCATGAGTTATTGTCACACATAGTCTAGGAACAATAAAGCTCAAACACATGAAGGGAATCACCTCCATGCCCTCACCTATTTTGTGATCAACTCCGTAATTCCTCACCAGTGTAGCCAATAGAAATACATTTTTCAATGTGTAACTAATCTACCTCCCATAGAAAACGTGTGATTCAGAGCAACGATTTTATTCTGAAGTCAGAGAAGGTAAAAAGGAACCTTTGAGTAACATGTCTGAAGTGACACAATGTCACTGTAGAAATAGAAAAAAAATCATCAATTCAAACATTTTTCTTTGTACAAATCAGATGAAAATAAACAGTGACGTAAACATAGATAGCCATATTGCTATGAAGACCATGATTTCCCCCAAATAATACAAAAATCTGTCACTTAGATAAAATGAATTACATCAAACCAGTCTTTTTCTCACCTTTTATTGAGTCCCACTGGGTCATATATATTACAAAATTCTTTGCTTTTTTTTTCTCTCAAATGAAAACATCTAGTGCCTTTTCCTTCTCTACCTACACCATTTACTTTCCTTTGGGTTGTGACTTTTTATATTCTCATCTCTCGTGATATCTCTTTCTTTCCAATCTAGGTTTTGATAAAATATCCAAATGAGGAAAAGAAAAACAACTATATGGAGGAAAACTTGGAGAATACGATGAAGAGACAAATACTGTTCTCACTCCACAGTTTTTTAAGACCTCCTATAAGAGGAATATAAGCAGACTCACAAAATGCAATGTTAAAGACTCATAGAAAGCAGCTAAAATGAAACATTTCTCCTTCATGCTAAGAGGAGGCTTTCAGGATCTGAAACAGCACAGTGGCAGGAACCGGTACAAACTTGTTCATCATCTTGCACAGCTGGGATGACCCAGAGTGCTAGCCAGAATTTACACATGGTTCATTCGTCTGGCTACGCTCACATCCTTCCTGACTGGTTCTGTTTGTTTCTCCAGAACAAAGCTTTCTTACTGTCAAACCTCATAAGTATCTCAGCAGCTAAATTTTCTGTGATCAATTCCTTCCTCCTTCTGTTGTGTGCACTTCCAGGCAAATTCCTCTAGGCAAAGGAGAAAGAATTAGAGGACTTTATTTACCAGTTTTGCCACTGATACGTTTTTCTGTTGAAGTGAGTCCTTGAGGATAGAGCTGGAGGATTTTTTGTTTGTTTGTTTGCTTTACAAGAACAACGTGCAAGGAGGAACAGGCTGAGAATTTTGCTCCTTTCCCCATCTTCTCACCTTTACCATGAGAAAAGGAGAAGAAACAAGACAATCAGGCCCACAGCCACTGGGCTGTTTCCAAACTACAAGAGAAGTTGTTTCCCTGTCTCTCTGAAAATGTGCACAAATCCTATCTGTTCTGTTAGTTGTGCCCTACATATACTTCCCACCTCATCCAGAAATAAGATCAATAATTAAGCCTCTCTTCTTTCTTTGCTGTTCAGAAAAAGAGAGGGAAGGAGCAGCTCTCAGCAGTAGAGCAGAGATCAGCTTTATATTTCTGCAGAAAAGTTAGTGAGCAAAATAGGTGCCTACTGTGGGGCACACAAGAGTATTACTACATGCTTCTAGCTATACCATAGACGTGGTCCTGTCTTAACAGTGTGAAGATCTGGCCTCAAAGTACTGCACCAGGTACCAGGACCCCTTCCCTCCTGAAACCAGATACAACCGTTCTACCTAGGACCAATCCAGAAGAAGTCCTGGCAGAGTCAGAAACCATTTATCCTTCCAAATAGCCTGAGGAAGGATAATTCTCATACTTCCCCTGTCAGACAGATTTACTTTCTTACCATAGTAGCAGAATCATTCAAATGCATTTTAAGTCATTAAGATAAGACATCAGCATCCAGAAGAATACAAATATTACTGTTACTGTCCAGTGGCAGCAGGCTGCATCACAGACTTGAAGGGGAAAGGTTGCCATACCAAATGGGACTTTTATCTTCAGCTTTTAACTTAAACTTTCCCCTCATTCTCCTAGTAAACACAAGGGAATATTGCTTCGAGAAATAAAGCAAACCTAAGTAATTCAAAGAAGATCTGTTCTGAAGAACAGATCTCAAGACTATCTTCTTTCAGAATGCATATTGTTTTAAAGATGTGTGGCATACAAAACATTTCTCTTGTATTTTGAAGTCAAAATATTTTTCCTAAAAAATCTTTCAATAAAAGTTTACTTTCTGAAAAGCAGTGTTAGTTTCAGACTAAAATAAAGCAAAGAAGCTTAACACTAACCAAGAAAAAAAGGAGAACAATCAGCAGATGTGTAAAATGGCTAGTTTAAACTTGTGCTTGTTTTAATGACTTCCCCCCCTCTCCTCCTTCTCTCTGAAGAAAAAAAATGTCATGCTGGCAATTAGGAACTTCTAATAAAGTCTTGATAATGTAAATATTCACTGACCTTTCTTCAGAAGAAGTAAATATATAAGGGAGTTAGGTTAATATATGTGGTTTACCATATCATCTAGTATTCCCTTCTACCAAGACTTTATTATAAAATATCAAGTCATCACAAAGTCAAAAACATTCACAAGTTATGGAATGCTAGAATCTGGATTCTCTGCAAAGCAATAATTTAATCCCACTGTGTGTATCATTATGATAATTCTTTAGATACATAATTACACAGTTCTTTATTCCATATTATCATGCATCGTTCCTGCAGAGGAGGGCTGTGTTTGGTTAATGAACAGCTAGTCAAATTCAGTTACTGCACAGTATTCAACCCCTGCTCTGAACACAGAATTATTAGCTTCTTCTTCCTGAATTTTTCTACAAGGATCTTCTATATAATAGAAGTACCTGTATTATGTTTAAAATTGTAACACCGTTGCTAATTTTAAGTGGCCTATTAGGGTAATCATACAGACAAGGGACAGTGAATATAAAATAAAATAATTTAGTATATTTATATAGAAAATAGATACAGAATCTAACTTTCCAGTTTGCTCTGCATGTTGTAGCTTCATGTATTTAAAATGCATTAATTTCTTTGCAGTTATCAATTCCTCCAAACTGAGCAGCTAGCAAATGATAAATACACAACTAATAATTTCCTTTGTGTTACTGAATGTCACACAGACTCTTTGAACGTGGTGGAGACAGAACTTCAGACAGGTCTTTGGAGCAGTAATAAACTACCTTAACTATGCAGTCTGTCTTCCTAGCCTGGCTTTCCTCTGTGAAAGTCTGAGTTACCCACCTGAGCTCCCTCTGAACTCTGAGATAAGCAGGAGCTATGAGACTATGCCACTCAGGATTGCTTAGCTCCCAGCCAAGCCCAGGGAAAAACAACTTTCCCAGTATCACTATCTGGACGTGAGAGCTAGGGCTGATGGGCAGCTAAAATCTACTTTATACCCCAGGATACTTGTTGTTAGGGATTGCAAAGCTGCTCCCAAAACAGTGGAAGGAATCTAAATTTCTTTAAAACAAAATTATATTCAACTGCTTTTTTCTGTTGTGGAAAGCTAGATTAGCCATCATGATCCCAATATCACTTGTGAATGGTCTGTATGCAGTAAACTTGACACAGTGAGTTTTCAAATTAAGGAAATCCCAGCAGAAGCAATGTTAAATTCCAAAAGGAATTTATTAGGTAAAAAGTCCATATAAAACCAAGCAGCAAGAAAAGATGAAATGCCCTCTGGCTTGGAATAGTCCTTTTAGCAGTTTTGATAAAGCTTCTCTGAAGGTGGAATAAAGATTAAGCTTGACAACAAATTCAGATTAAAGTAATTCACATAGAGAAAATAAGTCATGAGAATCTCTGAGTTGCCATGATTGAATTACAATACAATTTATTTAAAATAGATATTCAAATTTCTGAATCCTTCCATTTAAATTTCATTTTAATAGAAGATTTTATTAAACAAATAATGGGAACAATTATTGCTTCTAAACTGAAGTGAAACAATTTTTCCTCAAACTGGAACTGAACTGGAACAATAATTTTGAAGCATATATTGAAACTCAGCAGCAAGCAAAATATTAGTTTATTTTCTCGTTACTCATTCAGAACACAGGTGTAGCTAAAATATTATTTGTTCTATAAGGGATCTATTCAGCACACAGATCATTTGCAGCTGCTAAGGACTTCAGGACAGCAACAAATAGCAGACTCTTCCCCTGTCATCTTTTGCTGTCTTTGCAACATGAATCAGCACATACAGTGCACACTCATGCTCAGCATCATGACTATTGTACGCTGCTGTCCTGATTGGAACATGGACCTGTTTGGAATGACAAATTCTGTACCTGCCTGATACCTGCACTGGCTAAATAGCTACATAGCTCAGCAGATCCAAAAAGGAGGGGGCTGCCCATATCTTTCAGGTTTGTATCTCCACATTAAACTATCTGTTGCTGCAGTGGTGATCTTCTTCCCACAGTTTTACATCTCTGTGTAGATGTATAGGTGCTGCTATACCTCTCTCTGTTATGTGCAGAATTAGTAAAAGGGGAATGGAGTATTTCTCATTAGTCCCATAACTTAAGCTGCACCAAGAACATTCTTATTGCCAGGGAAGCCCAGCACTGCAGCCTATTTCCACCTTCTTATCTGCATATGACAGTGCTAAGGTATTTAGACAGAAATTGAAATTACATGCTAGAAATGCAAATGATGTGTAAGCTCTTACATGGCAACAAAAATGGGAGATTAAATCCTTTCATCAGCTGCCTGATATTGTCAGATGACCCATCCCATTATAAAATACAGTCTTTTTGAAATTTGTTAAAGTGGTGCAGGCTAAACCAAATGAACTTGATCTGTAACAGAGCTAAAAATATGTTGATATGGTTCTCTGATTTATACAGATCATTATTCTGGTCATTCCTTTACTTGTAGGAATTATCAATGTAAAATTGATAAAAAATTATTCCATATTTTACGCAAAATAGGGCACTGTTTCTACACTGAAAACTAAAGCAAAGCTGAATATTAACAACAAACAAAAAGTAGTCTATTTTCCACTTCAGAGAGAACACTTTAAGTAATTGTATTTCAATGCATTTCAATAACATGTCCAATAGTAAATTTGCAACAAGAGAAAACAAAAAGGCTCCTGGACATGTACAGTTTTGTCATTCCTGTGATGTCTCTTTTACTGCTTTAGTGACTGATAGAGGAGAGTGCACTCACAGACTAAAAATTTTTGTTCATATGTTGATATGAGAGGAAAAGGTAGACAATGACAGACAAATTACTTCTTATTACAACTCCTGACGTGTACACAGCACAGTCTTAGTTCCTGATATGGTGACATGAAATGACCTCCATCTAGTTGCTCCAACTTACTTTTTCCATTGTATTTTTGAAAAAAAGTGCAGGAAGAATTAATGTTACTCAGACCTTTATCATTTAGGTTATTTCCCTCAACTAGACTGACTGTATCACTGTATGTACTGGACGTTCTCTGTAGCAATCACATAGATAAATACACAAAAGCCTGAAGAAAATAATTATTCTTAGAAAACTAAGGCAAAAGTGAAAGTCAAGGAAATAATTTATCTTTTGCACTGTGAAATGAATAATACAAGTCTTTCAGAATCTTAATCTGAAGGTACAAATATTTTCCACAATCCCATCAGATAAAAATAAAATATGTTCAATACAATGCACAAGTGTATAATCTAAGGTAGTAGGAACAGGAAACAGCATATTTCTGTATTTGTGCTGAACTACTTAGCAAAAAAAAAAAAGCATGGCATTGTATTTCAGAAGAACTTTCTTTTTTTATAGGTAATAAGCCCTGGTGGTTTGGTTTTTTTTTTGAATGGGGGTTTTTATTATTTTTTAGTGAATCTATAGGAAATTCTTGTTTAGGTGTTTGACATTACTCGGCATATTTGTAAAAACTATTTCATCATTCACTTAACAGGAGAAATTCTAAAATCCATTAAAATCCATTAAACAGTACAGAATGTCAGAGGAAGATTTTGAAGTGCTTGAAAAGTCCCTTGATTTAGAAATGGGATTTTCAATATTGCAAGTGAATTAGAAACACAAGCTTTCATTAATGGATTTTTAAAACTCCACACAAGTCTCTGCTCCTTTTGAAACATGCTATTAAATTTTTCCAAACTCACAGAAAACTGGTCCAAAGTGGTTTGTACAAAGTCAGAGTCATCATCAAATCTTGTGCAATGTTATATCTTGCTACAGGCAAAAAAAAGCAGAACATATATTTGAACCTAAGAATGTATTGTTAATCCAAAAAAAAATTTAAGTCTAATGGACCAAATCAGTTAACTAATACAGACAAGCCTTGATAATAAAACAATTAAAATTCTGATGGCAAAAAACTCCTCATTGTCCTATTCTTGCCCCTTTTCCTTGGTGTTAATGTGCATCCCTTAGGTGTCCCTCTGGGTGTTTGGGTGGACAGTTTCACTCTCGCTCAGGAGAAGAGGAGGATTACAAGCTTTCAGCATCCTCCAGGATTCAATGAGGGGACACTGACAGTCATGGAGGAGGTCCTTTCCTCCTCAGTTTTGGGACCATTTAAGTTTATTTTTATATCTTTCCTTAGCACAGCCTGCACCACTGACGGTATCTCACAGCCCCATTGCGCCCTGGGGAGGTGAGAGCCACTTACTCCCAGCCATCCAGGTCAGCCAGTGCCACCTGGACCAGGACGAGGACAAGGGCAGCCTCACAGGTCCCAGACCCTGCTCCCCCAGGGCACCGTGGGGCTGCAGGTCTTCTGTTAAGAGAGGGAAAAATCAAATTTACTGGGATACACATCTAGTACAAGAATGAGGGAATGTCAGATGAAATTGATCAAAGTTTCAAAATAAACAAAATTTAGGTTGTTCTTCAGAGGACAGAATTTCTGCGAGATATTGTGGATACTAAAAATTAATAAGGGTTCTAAAAGTGATTAGTTCCATGATTCAAATTCATGAGAATAAAAGTAAACTGCTTAGCCTGGAAATAAAAGGAACCATTTGGAAAGCAGAAATTCAATGAGCTATGAATTAATAGAAGCCAGGACAGCATCTGTGTATTTGTACTCGGTGCTGCTGTTCTCCTACTCTCAATAAAGTATCTGCTGCAGACAGCATCTGTCAGAGACAAGGTGGTTGGTTTGGCAGAACATGGATCTGACCCATACCATTCTTTATTCAGCCTTACAATTTGGAGGGATAAGAATTTAACATGTTCTGTTATAAAACTGTTAGTATCATAATAAGCATAATAAAAAATTTGGAAATGCATCCAAAATACAGTTCTTATAGGCACTCTTCATAGTCTTTGCCTTTGTATGTCTGGATGTACAGAATTATGTCAAAGTAAAATATTTTTTTCCCAAACTGTGAGTGTCCTGGCTAATACAATGGTCAAGTAACTAATGAGACAAAACAATTTGGAGCAATACAATGTTAAAATATGTGGCCTATAATAAGCTTAACAGAATAGAAGAATTCTGCATAAAATTAATCACTCATCCTACTTACCCCAGCTTTGCACATTAGATTTCCATTTACTAAAGAAGAACAATGAAGTCCACATACTTTAAATGTTGGAGGCAACAAGCAAAAACTTTTCTCAGTTTATACCACTGAACTCAGTATTATTATACTTCTGAGAAATCAGCATGAGCAGGACCAGAGTTGGGACAAATATTTTAATGTTACTCTTAGTTTCCAAAAGAGAATTTATGTTAGATTAACTCTTCTCCCATTACAGAATATGCAGCTTGTGTGCATATTAATTGATCTGTTATATTTCAGATTTATGAAGACTTCTACTTGTCCTAGACATGCAGAGAGAAATACAAGATAAAAGGATTGTGGTTTAATTAGGTTTCAGTGTATTAATTAATCTGAGAGCTATCTGGCAATAACTCATACAGTGCAGGTCATGGTTAATTTTTATTTCTGTCTGACCAAGAGTTTATCATGAGCTGCCTTTCTCCACCTGCTCACTAGTCAAGTAATCTTTTCATATGAAGACCTGTCATCACAAGGCACTTCTAGATTGCTAGTCTTTTACCTAGCAGTCCAATGAATTTTCTTGTGAATGGTTTCTCTAATAACACGGACAAAAAATATATTCACTGCCTAATAAAAAAGCACACACACTAGTCCTTGGAAAATTCAGGTAACAGTTGTGTTACTTCAGCACAAACTCATTTTGCCTTTACCCTGCCATTCATGCACCTTTTGGGTTGTCAACCCCCAAAAGACATAACTGCTTCTCAACTTACTGTCTGCTGCAGCATTTCAGAGCACCTTAGTCTAGGAGAATTATTTCTATCTCCCTTAAATCCCTTTGTTCTTTAATTATTACAGCCATGTTATGTGGTGTGGCCAAAGCAGGCCTGTTGCACCCACAAACCAATACGTACTAAGCAAGATACAATTAATATTTGCTATCTGGAACCCAGATAGAAGTGCACAAAATTGAATAATTGGTGACAGTATGTAATTATTTTATAACATTTTACACCAACAATAACATTTTGTAACACAGCTGAGCCATAACTGCAAAGAGGCCAACAGAGACTTGTGGTACAGTTGCACAATTGGGGTTAAGGAAAACATGTGCAAGACATAAAATCTGTAGGCAGGAAAGATGGCTTGGAAAACTAATATAATTCTGCAGAACAAGCAGGAAGGATAGATGGTAGAATAAGAAAAACCATGCAAAAGAACCAGGAAGGACTACAGAATCCTACAATCACAGAAAAGCCTAATTTGGAAGGGACCTCTGGAGACCATCTGATCCAACCTCCTGTTGAAAGCAGGGTCTTAGATTAGTTTATCCAACGACCTGTCAAGCTAACTGTTAAACATTTCCAACAAGAAAGATAACACCACTATTCTGGGCAACCATTGTTTAACTCTTCCCACAGTGAATATTTGTTTTTCTTACTTTTTTCCCCCACATACATTTTTTCAGAGAATTTCCCCTGTATAAGCTTGTGCCCATATCCTCTTGTCACCTCATCCTTATGAAGGGAAAACATCCATCTTTATGTCTACTTTTTAAGTACTGGAAGGCTGTGATAAATCCCGCCTCATTAACACTTCTCTAGGCTGAACAAATCTAATTCCTTTAACTTTCCCTCATATTTAAAATTCACCAACCCTCCTGCCATCTTGATGGTGCATTTGGTGAGGCCTCACTGAAAACTGACCTGTGTTCAGTTTTGGGTCCCTCACTACAAGAAAGACCCTGAGGTGCTGGAGTGTGTCCAAAGAAGGGCAACAAAGGTGATGAAGGGTCTAGAGCACAAGTCTGATGAGGAGCAGCTGAGGGAACTGGGGGTTTTTAGCCTGGAGAAAAGGAGGCTCAGGGGAGACCTTATTGCTCTCTACCAACACCTGAAGGGAGGTTGTAGTGAGGTCAGTGGGTGTTGGTCTCTTCTGCCATGTAACAAGGATGAGAGGAAATGGCCTCAAGTTGCATCAGGGGAGGTTTCAATTGTATATTAGGAAAAATTTCTTCATGAGATGGGTTGCCAAGCATTGGAACAGGCTGTCCAAGGAAGTGGTTAAGTCCCCATCCCTGGAGGTGTTTAAAAGATGGGTAGACATGGCACTTAGGGACATGGTTTAGTGGTGGACTGGGCAGTCTTAGATTTGTGGTTGCACTTGATGATCCTAAAGGTCTTTTCCAACCTAAATAATACTGTGATTCTATGATTTTCTTTTGGAGATGGGGCTGACACAACAATGAATAACGAGGAACTATGGCAAAAAAAGGAGGAGGCCTGTTTCAATTCTGGCTTCCCTTATCACAAACTCTTAAGCCTGATCATCTTGACCTTGGCTATGAAGGAGCACAGCCATCAGTTATAACTATACTTCCTTTGTTCCATGGTATTTTGTGCTGACACATAATTTAGGGTAAATTTGTAAGACGAATTGCTTTGTACATGTAGTGATAAAGATTGATAGCTATTAAGAACTGAACACTGGCAATGTGTATCAAATCCAGTAAAGAGTTGTGTTGAAATTTGAAACTGGCCTGATTTGTTAGTCTTTAAACACTCCCATTACAGTGGTATCTAATTTCCTAACAGATATGCAGTTCTATATATTCAGTTGCGACAGTGGTCAAACACAATGTGCAATGTAGTTATGTTGGAGGGGAACTGAGAGATGCAGGCCTTTTTAGGCGAGTCATTTCCAAGTAGCTCAAGAACAGATCTGTGTTATTTTTCAGTTTGATTGCAATAGGGATAGAAATGCTATATTGCTCTTTGCAGACAGAGTCCCATAGTGTCCCTGAGACAATTTTCAAATTATTCCCAGACAGTTTATAACCATCCAACATCTTTTTTGTCACAGAGAGATTTTCCTCACCAATGAGAACCAAACATAAACCCGTTAAAGCTTGGTCTACCTGCTCGGGGAGCCACTGCCTACAGGTTAAAATATTATATATGGGAAAATTCTCTCTAGGTCTTCATCTGTCTCTCTGTGTAACAGATTCCTTCAACTGTGCTTGTCAGAAGTGTGTCACCGTAAAAGTATGAGTAAAATGCATAGTACAGTGCCTGTACATACGTTCATCATTTCCTAAAGTCCTGTTCATGTTCATAATCCTGACAGAAAAGACAAACAAGAATATATATGAATTTTAATATATATAAAATAAATTTTAAAAAGGTGAGTGGAGATTGCACTTTAAAATTCTATTTTAGGGGGTACTGTAGTTGTAATTAAGCTGAACCTGAACAAATAAGATCCCACTTCACCAAGACATCTTTGGCAGTACGTTCTCTTCTTTGACTTTAATTTCAGTTTTAACTTCATTTCCCTGCCCTATTTACAAGAGGAAACTAGAAATACATGCAGCCTCAGCATATCACTAAGCCAATTGTTACTGCCTTGATCAGGCAAATGTTAACATCTTCATCAGCATCTCAGACCATGCTCCTTTTGCTATCTCTCAGTGTTTTTAATATTTAAAATATCAGTTCTTGTCCAATTATCACAAATTCCTGCATTCCAAGACAAATGTATCTCAGCAAAGCTGAATTTACAGTGCATCAGATATTCTGTGTTAATTACAGAAATATATTGCAACACCTGTCTCAAAGTACCAGAGTAAACAGTAGCAGCCTATCCAAAAAGCTCAAAGAAGACATGAGCCAGATCATATTTATCCTGAGATGCTGTGAGGTGGGAGCATGCATACATAGATGCACGCAGGATTTGTGGAGAAGCTAATGCGCACAAAGGTCATAGTAGAGTTTAATATCCAACAACATGTACTTTTTACCTTACTACTGTGAAATATAAATCCTAAGAGATCCTCCCCCAGCAGGGTGAAGAGGATTGAACATAGAATTTATATAAATTGTCTTTTACTATATATTTGTCACAAGTAGTTAATTGTCTTCTCTGTTGATACTCTGATGTGCATGCATAAGAGTGTATGCTTATCGTGTATTGGTGAACACTCCAAGTCTCACTGTCCAAAGATATTCTTTTGTGTAAACAGATATACAATGCAGCCGTAGGTTTATATTACCTCTTGAGCTTATCTACGGTATGATAGATGGTTAGCAAACATGCATTCCCAGGCTTCTAGGTAAGGGAAATGGAGAAGGCACTCAAGTCCTACTCCAAATAATGGGAATATGACCTGGAAACCCTAAGGCAAACCTCATTCTCCAGACTGCTGTTTCTTGAGCTGTTCATACTGCCCATTTGTCCCTATGCTAGCAGACCTTTGCTCTAGCTGCTCTTTGACTTCAACATCAGGGTAGAAAGTTCATGTCATTGCAAAAGACTCTTGCTGTCTCCAAAAATCTGTCTGTAGCCTAGGGCTGTGTATTTATGAGAAAACATCTCACTTCTTAAGATAACCTTCCCCAAAGGCAGAGTCAACTCTCTTTCTTACATATTTTAGACTAAATCAACCTGTGATGTCTGGGACTACCTCATTGAAAACCATCTTTATTGTAGTTTGTTCACTTGCCTGCAGTTTCTTCCATGCTTAGCTAGAAAAAGCATAGTATTTCCTAAAAAAATGTGGGTCCCAGAAACACTTCTGTTTAAAAGAGAAAGTATTTGTTTTATTTCTATGAAAATTTTCTGAGCCTTTTCCTGTTCCCTTTTTCCCCTCCTAATCTGTGGAATCATCTGAATAAAGCAGCCATTTTGCCACCATTGCTTAATTCTTCTACCTGAAAAGAAAGGTGCATTTTGGCTATGTCTTGAGATAAGCACAGGCAAGTCTCTGTACTATGCTCTTTCCTCAGCACTATTTAAGTTTGCGTGATAATAAATTAATCATTTTTTTCCATCTTTAAATAGAATTGGATTTAAAATGTAAACACTGTTGGTTAGACCTGTAATAAAGTTTGCATGTTAAAAAAAATGAAATTTTTAAGACAAAGAAAAAAATTGAAATGTGGTATGGCCTTTTACTTTTTCCCCTGTTAAGTCACAGATACTTTGAGCTGTAAATCATCTTGCAGACAATATTAATGTTTATTGAAGACTAACTTAATCAGCATGACATATGTAAAATTGATTTGAGCCTGAGAAGCTTACCTATAAAAAAAAACCTGAAACACATCTCCACTAGTATGTAAGACATTCTCCATTTCTTCCTGTTGTGATTCTTCCTTTCTGTTAGGGGACATCTTCTTTTATTTTGACAAAAGGCACTCCAGAAACAAAAAACACCTGAATATATATTTTCTACATAATTTAAAACAAGACAAAATACTCTTTTAGACTTTGGTCCTCTCACTTTCTTCCCTCAATCTACCTTAAAAAAAAAAAAAAAAAAAAAAAAAAAAAAAAAGAAAGAAGACCTCCACAGTGGTCTGGCAATAGTTGTCCAGTTATTGTTCTTTCTGACCAAGCAGGGATGAGCTCTGCTAACATTGTGTGGTGAAAAGCATGGCATGTCCAGAAACGAACTGAAGTAAGTCCTGAAATCTGATCTTGTGATGCACAGCTGGTTATAAGCTCCTTTACAAGCACTGCAGTGATAGATAATTTTTTTCCACTTTGGGAATGTATACAAAAGATTAATAGTTGAAGGGAAACTGTTTATAAATATGTTCAGATAAAGATTTCTCAGTTTTACTGTATGTTGAGATAAGCAACGGGGAAGAAAAGCATCAGAGAGAAGATGGAAGAAACGTAGAAAAAAGCAATATTAACTATGTCAAAAGAAGAAGTGTCCTAATACAAGGGAAAGAAAAATCAAGAGTATTAATCTTATAGCACTCTAAAGAAGGAAAGGTGGGAAAAAAACCAACAAATCACTACCAACCGTCCCTCTAATGCATACTTAAGTAGGTTTTAAATTATTTTTAATCTTCCTTTTAATTAGAAGTCCCTGCATTTATTGACATACTGAAATTTGTCTTTTTTTGTTCTTAAATATAAGCATATAATCTACATCCCATAAGGAACATAAGGACCCCTTGTATGAAATCACATCTCTCCAAGCAAATGTAGCATGAAACACCAGATATGGGAGAAGGAGCAGAAAAAAATACTTTATAATTCTCCTCCAAAACTGAAATTTTAAGTTATATGAGGACATACACCAGACAGATTCAGATAGATGAAAGCCTGTAATGCAGCAGTCCACCTACAGATTCTGTAAGAGGATATACTTTGACTTAAATCAGAAGCAAAAGTTGCAAGATAACCCATTTTCCAGCCCATCTTCACTACTCAGGTTATCCAAAATCTTAAACCTGGTATGCTACTTACATGCTTCCCTTCCTGTTAACCACCAAATAAGAGATGTGCCGCCATCTGCTTCTAATTCACTTGCATGTTCCAAATCAGTAAGATGCTTGAACTGACACTACAAGTGCCTTAGTCATCCCATTGATTTTAGCACTTCTGCTCAAATGTAGGCTTGTTTTCAAGTACCTTGTTGAATCAGGACCTTAAAGTGCATTTAAGGAACTCATAAACCCAGTTAGCAGTGAAAGCTATAGTTAAATGCATCAATAAATTGTAGAAGATCAGATTGCTCTTTAATATCGCATTACAGAACAAAATATTTAACTTGGCCTTCAGAAGGGGTGGACAGAAAGAAAATTATGTTAAATAGCAAAAAATTATACAAAATTGAATCCACTCTGAGAAGTTGCCCTGTCAGACATGTATTCCTTGAGTAAAATGGGTGTATTTTTATTGAGACTAACGTTTAAAATATTGCCCACTAATGTGGTTTCATTGCTCATGCAGAATCCAATTTCTATTTATTCTGCATGGCAGTTACAAGAGGCATCTATTTACTGAAGCCAGTTCAATAACTGGATGCAGAAATGTGTATATTTACAATTACTCACAGTAATCTATCATTTAACTGCTTGTAGTACACAGAGCCCTGTTATTGAAATATATTGCTTTTTTCTCTATATCATTTTCTCCTGTCTGGTTTCATGTAGACTTTCTATTGTGTTTCTTGTACCAGCCACCTCCACCTCTCTAGCTGCTTCTATTTCCAACAAACAGTGTTTAAAACTCAGTAGACTCTTTTTCTTAGAGATCTGATGAGAGGTTCTGCTTTTGCTCTTCACTTTGTCAAAAACCTGTAGACAAGAACACAGGGCAGGTGGGAGGGGGAGGGGCATGGGTGGGGAGAAAGACATAGCTGACACAAGAAAAAAAAATAACAAACAGAAGTGCATGTAAAGTTTAGAACAATGTTCTGTACCAGTGGAAGGTTATTAAATGAGCTCTTCACTCACTTGGGTCTGGCTCCAGCAAGTACCAAATCAGAATCTCACTAAGCAGGTTTTAATGCTCCCTGGAGTACCCAACCTTCCACAGAACACAGGAGGAAATCAGAATTATCAGGCTACAGTCATAGAAGTAACCCCATAAATCATGACCTGCACACATTCTTCTTGGGACTCAAGGGGACAAGGGGAAAAAAAGGCTTTCCAGAAGAGCAATCAAATACTCAACTACCACTAAGTGCTGACTAAAGTGAAGGATGCTACTAGCTATAAACATTCTACACTCTTATAATTTCCTACTGCTTTGTTTTTAAATGCCATCACAGCACCATCTTAAAGCCATTATAAACTATTACAACCATGTATAAACAAAAGTTACATATTTAAAAAACAGTTGCATTAAGAATTTCAACTGGTCTTCTGATAATTCTCAAACTTTTTCATATATATCCTGGTTTCAGCTGGGACAGAGTTGATTTTCTTCCTAGTAGCTGGCACAGTGCTGTGTTTTGGATTTAGCACCAGAAGAATGTTGATAACACACTGATGGTTTAGTTGTTGCTGAGCAGGGCTTACACCAGTCAAGGACTTTTCAGCTTCCCCTGCTCTGCCAGGTGCACAAGAAGCTGGGAGAGGGCACAGCCAGGACAGCTGACCCCCACTGGCCATGGGGCTGTTCCAGACCATATGATGTCATGCTCGAGGGGAGCTGGCAGGGGGGAGAGTGATCGCTGCTCGGGACGGGCTGGGCACTGGTCAGCGGGTGGTGAGCAATTGCATTGTGCATCACTTGTTTTGTATATCCTGTATATTCTAATTATTATTATTATTATTATTATTATTATCCTCTGCCGGTTTATTAATCTGTCTTTATCTCAACCCATGGGTTTTATGGGGTTTTTTTCCAATTCTCTACCCCATCCCACTGAGGGAGGGGAGGGAGTCAACGAGTGGCTGTGTGGTGTTCAGCTGCCTGCCAGGTTAAAGCACAAAAATATAGAACCATATATATAATATATTGTTTCCCAGGTATGGTTCTTTATTTTTAAAAAATATTTATAATATTTCCAAGCACATAAAGGTAGGGTACTCTCATAAGTGCTGTTATTTACTGTTACAGTCACCTGATAATGTGAAATGAAAAATTAAAGTGATCGGAACAGACAACAAACGGGAGAAACAAATGCAATTTACTTCTGAACCCATTATGTAAATGCCTAAAATTCTGCAACAGATTAAAAGCATAAATTCCTTTTAACCTTCATTTTATATGTTTGATAATTTCCTTTGCTGACTTCTATTGTTCAGTTAAACTTTTGCCATTTTTATTGTATCTTGTTTAAAACAATGATCAATGGAATTAAAAAGAATCTATGTAAAAGTTAGGTTTCAAACACAACAAATGGCATTCAACTTGTACTTTTCCTACCTATTGGAACAAGTGTTGCTACTGGTGGGGCTAGCTATGTTTACAAAGGTGAAATCCGCCTTTGCCTGGGAAGGGAAAGTATCCAGTTACATAACCATAGTTGACATGTATTAATATGGATCCCAGTTTATAGAGTTACAACATAATCAAAGCAGAACTGAGTGTTTTACCTTGTCTATGACGAGGGAAAGAACTCAGGGCAATGTTGAACTATGTCTCATTTTTCTATGACTTTTCATTGTTTGTTTTTATCCAAAACAGACCTGACTTCATCCTTTCTCAATCTGATGTAACTTAGCGAAAATTCTATTTAATGGAGGAGCATTGACATAGGATCACCTATCCCACAGCTCTTTAAGGCTAAAATGTCATTATTCCATATTTCTAAATTAATCTTCACAAAAAGTCAAGAAAAATAGCTAATAAATATAAAGTAAAAATTTAGACTGCAATTTATTTAAAATGTTTCTAGTTGGTGACTGACATTTTGATCTTTTTAACAATTTGTTTTGGTTTTGTTAAAATTATCATATAGGTTCCAGATAAACAGGTGTTCTACTGACACAAACGCTAGCGCAGTAATAAACTGTCAGGCAACTCTTAACATATTCCCACCTGACTTCCCTTTAGCTATTAAGTTAAACAAGCATTTTCTTGTATTATGGGTTTCTAGCTTTGAGTACATGTTGATTAAAGATCAGCATGCATAGTAGTCGATCACCCGCTTTGTAATTACATCTCTAAGGCTTCTTAGTTAAATGAACAGAGTCTGCTTCTGAATATTTCAAGGGCTTTTTTTTTCCTCATTGGTATATGACTCTCAGGGATTGAACTGACATCCAGAGCCAGATGTAGTTTGCTTCTGTCAACAAAGAGTGGAGGAGTTTTTTTGGCAAGAAAAAAACTCTATGGACAGGCAAATTATGCTCAACAACATAATAAATATAGGGATTTATGGCTCCAAGGTCAGTGTTATAGCATGTCTTACAGGACTTGCACAACTGCCTTATGAAAGCTATAAGTTCTGATGATAAAGTCTTTTATTCTACCATCTGCATAATTTTGTGAATTTTGCAAGTCCCTTTTTACACTGAAGATGCTTCTCTCTCCAGTCATCGATGCATCAGCATGTTTCTTTTAATAGATCTACTTTCATGACTACTTAAAAAAGCATAAACTTTTTTTCTTTCTGAAAATTTAATTTTTCTTTAAGTGATTCCCCAGTGAATTCTATATATACTAGAAACACAGGAGACTGGAATCTTTCTGAACAGTGTTGTTCATCCAAGTTTAATCTGTGTTTTGTACACCAGCTGGCACTCACTAGCCAAAGGTATAGAAGGGAGAACTGGCATAACTTGCAACTGCCTATTAACATAACATTATCCATTCCACTTAAAATCAACACCCCAGGAATCTCTTCCTCTCAGCTCAGGCTTTTACTTTTTGTTGCTTAAAGAGAATTCATGAGTTCATGTTCTTCATGATGTATTATTTGTACGAATGCAAATAGTGAAACTAATACCTCAAGTTGTGAGGCTGTAGACAGTTCATCAAAAAGTGAATATATCTACTGAAGTAACTTGGAATTCCATTGTTATTTGCAATGAAAATTAAAATAAACTCTTCTCTTACTGCCACTGGAGGCACAAAATCTGTATAGAAGATCTAAATAAGACAGGAAATGTTCCTTACCAGTCTGAAACTCAGCAGTTAACTCCAGGTTCACTTTAAAATAAGAGTCAAGATAATTGTCAGACTCTCAGCATTGAGGGCTTCCTAAATGTCTATTATTTTGCCAGATTTTGCTTATATTCCTCGAATGGCTGGCTGAAATCAGCATAACTACCAGGCAGATATCATTGTTATAATTATTCAGGAAATCCTATTATTAAATGAGCAGAGACTGAAGCTAAAATACATATTCCTATTTATAGAAAAAATAGTTAGAGTAAAGTTCATAAAAAACCAGAAGTGTTTCAGTTCACTCAGCAGAAGCATAATACTATTTGTGTCAAGGTGGAGCACAAGCCAGTTGCTCCCTAAAGGAGGGCGAGCTTGTGGCCAGCTCTGTTCTATGACTCCAGAGACTTCATAAGTTATAATTAAAAAATTACCAGGATTTAATTTGATACAGTTTGCCCTAAGCAGGAAATCAGCATGTGAGGGACCAGTAAACAGTTGTCGTGGTTTAACCCGGCTGGCAACGAAGCACCACGCAGCCGCTCGCTCACTCCCCCCCCTCCCTCAGTGGGATGGGGGAGAGAATCGGGAAGGAGAAAAAGGTTAGAGCCGAGGGCTGAGATAAAGACAGTTTAATAAGAGAAAATAATAATAATAATAATAATGAGAATGATAACAAAATATACGGAATATACAAAACAAATGATGCACAATGCAATTGCTCACCACCCGCCGACCGATGCCCAGCCCATCCCGAGCAGCGATCACTCTCCCCGCAACTGACCGACCGACTAACCCCCCCGAGCATGACGTTCTATGGTATGGAATAGCTCTTTGGACAGTTTGGGTCCTAGCTGTGCAGTACTCCCAGCTTGTTATGCACCTGGCCGAGCAGGAGAAGCTCAAAAAGTCCTTGAGTAGTCTGAGCACTACTTGGCAACAACTAAAAACATCAGCGTGTTATCAACATTCTTCTAGTACTAAATCCAAAGCACAGCACTATGCTAGCTTCTGTGAAGAAAATTAACTCTATCCCAGCCGAAACCAGGACAACAGTGCTGTTTGTCAGAAAGAAAACATAGCTATTTTCATCACCTCTACTGTAACTCCAAAAGATAAAGGTACCTGAAAGTTAGTCAGTACATTCACACAATGATAAAGCAAAAATAAGTAACCTACTTCGTCATCTCTACAAGATAATCAAAGAGTGCATTTTTTTAAACTTTGCCTCTCAACTTGTGTATGAATTGCTTGTGTTTAAAAACAAGTATCTTTTCTTCTTCTGGCATTTACATATTTGATGATAACATAAGAAAATGAAAGTGAACTTTCCACGTAATTTGAGTCAGTACCTGAAAATGGCATAAAAACTTTTTAAAGAAGCCTTAAAATGTTATTTTTCAGCCTTTTTCTTATCACTTGCTATGTACCAAATATATGATAATAAAATAAATATAACATGTTGTCAGTTTTTGTTTAGTGTCAACTACTAAGGCTTCAGGTGTATCTCCGTTAAGTTTGTAGACACAATTAAAATTTTGCAGTATTATTATGCTAAGTTACTTATAACGAATCAACAAAACAAATGCAATCTGAAAGTTACTGAAAAGTTGATTTTTTTCCCCAAGTGATCCTATGCAGTTGAGGCATCTCCTTTATCAACTAATGGGAAATAATGAAATGATGCCCTGAAAACAGTGGCTGTTTATTGATTTATTTTTTTTTTTAAATGTACTGTTCAAGTGTTTTCAGCAGTTAGCCAGGTTGTAGCCTCTCTTGTAGCTGTCAGCTGAGAGATCCAAGTATATGACAAAGTGACAGAAAAAGTTAGCATCCCCATTAGGTATAACAATAACCAAAAAATTGACTAGTAGAGTGTTGAACCTGTCTCTAGCTATCAGCTCATGACAATCAGGTAGCTTCCAAGGTGTAAAATTTGCAAAAACCCCACATAATTTTATTCTTTAAAATGTAATTGCACTGATTTAAATGTGTGTTAGATTATATCCCATGATACTGTGATCTCCTTTGGGGTACTTAAAATCTGAAGCTCGCTAACTTGTATAGATTCTATCAAATTTGCACTTTCCTGACACTGTCTCACTCATATGAATGAATATTATTTTTACACTATAAATCATTCAGGTCGAAAGGGTTTGTCTACTTAGTGACACGTGATTTACTGCATAACTGGACTTCATTAGAATATTAAAAAAAAAAGCTATACTCAGAAAGTTTTAAAATTATAATTCTATTAAAATCTAACATATGTAAGACATACTTTCAATGTCAGAGGTGAGAAAACATATTAAATCCTTTTCTTTCTAGGAGTGGGTCTTACTCTAATAAAGTCAGCAATACATATAGACTCTAACTTCCAGACAGCAGCAGGATTAAAGTACAGAAACTAAAATAAAATAACATGTGGAGAAAATTTAGCCACCTTATCTAGAATTCAGATTACCTGGGAAAAAATGTAATATGAAGTAATACTGTTCTGTAAATATTACATGAAAGAAAATTAAGAACTATCAAGATTACCACAACATTTTTTGATTTTATTCTCACAATTTAATAAACACTGTAAAAGGCTTGAAGAGACTTGTTTAGTACAGTATAAAAAGTTGCTGTATCTAGACTGATTTACAATGTAGCACAAGTAATATAAATTCTCTTAAATAACTCGTATTTCAGATGCAACAGAAAAATCTCCAGTCTGGATATCTAAATTTCCAGGGAAAATCTATGTGTTAGAATCCCTGATAGAATGCTTCACTGGTGTTAAGTATTAAGAATTTGCATTTCATTAATAGTCAACATTTTCCAAGCTATGTGCTGTAATATCCCTGCATATAAAGGTATTATTGTTAGTGCACGTTTACTAACTTCAACAGTATTGCATGACTGAATCTGGCTTCACTGCACATAGTATACTGGTTTGATATATTAGAAGTTATTTTCTTTCTCCTTAAACCTGATTAATTGTGCTTTCTTTTCAGTTTACATTTTATCTGGGTGTCATGTGCAAATTGTTAATTACATTACGTATTATGTTCAGAATATATACTATACATTTAATTCTATAGATTCTATAATTGTATTGTACAATTTCATGAATAGATATGTAGGAAATCTTAATTTAAAGCATACATTTAAATTATTGAGATTGGGAAGAAAAGCTTCAAACATGTTAAACGTAGCTTTGCGCTTACAAGACTTTGGTTTGGGGAACTGCCATGACCACGGCATATCTGCTAATTCCTAGCCAGTTTGTTACATCAACCTCAGCCCCAAAATAGGTGATATTAGCACCAGTCCTCTGTACTCAATTTTTTGAACAGAAGAGGAATGCAGTGAATATTCCTGATTCAAAAATGGAATACAATGAGTATCAATAACTAGAATTCAGTTAAGAATATTTTCAGAATATTCTCTCATATACAGCCATGCCTCATATTGTGCTATTGTTTCAGAAGTGAGCTGTTCAGGACAGCTCGCCTCTGTGACATCATGAGGAAGGAACCAGGAATCTTTTAATTAAAATTTAAAGTCCCTTGGGTGCTGTGGGAAAATCTCATCAAACCATATGGTAACAGGCATGACAGAGTGCAATCTTCATGTAGTCATTGGTGCTGGAGACAACAAAGGCTAATTCCTTCTCTCTAATTAGCTAGATTTTTCATTTTAATTGATTTAGGCTGCAGGTGATTACCTGGCAACTATTTAAGCAAAAAAGAATAAGGTGACTTGCATACCCTGCTATGCTAGCTGATAGTTCCATTTATGAGTTTAAAATGGGAGACTCACACATCCATGGCTGGCTTTCCATCAGTATTGAAAAGATGGACTTTTGGACAAGGCATGACACATATTACATGCTTCTCTGTGTGCCATCAGAAAAAGACTGGCAAGGGAGGCACTTGCTGTTTTTCACTCTGTTCTATTTAAGCTTATTTTACCTCTTCTGCTTTTCAAACACTTAAAGAATAACTCAATCCTCAGACATAATGATGCTTAGATAATATAAGTAGCCATGCTCAATAAACTGTAAGAATGTCCAGTATACTAATGAAATCAGCAAGGTTCAGTAGATTTTGCTACATAGGATGAAAACTTCCTCCTTGAGATGCTTCCTATGCAGAGTGTCCAATTATCTGTTGGCAAAGGTGTATTACCTTTCAAAATTTCATTTCACTGGCAGTGCTACATAACCCGTTGCCTGACAGTTTCTGTGAGATCTCCTGTGGAAGCAGTTCACATCTAGACCAGGTCCTAAATTTTACTAAATAGAAACCAAGCATTTTTCCACTCTATTAAATTGCCAGTGTAAACAGTATTTTGGCAGCAAGTTATCACAGAGTTTCAAAATACTTTCTCTGCAAGCCATGCTTAAAATTAAAGTGACATGCAAGTAACAATTCTTAGTTACACAGAAAAAAAACCCTACAGATTTTCTTACCATATGAGAGATAGTACACTTGTGGGTTCACAGATGGCCAATGAATATTTCTAAATAAATGTAATATGCCATACCAAGAAAGTTTGAAATCTGACTGCCTGAAGTTAGGGTTCTGTATTGATATTTACATCTACAAACCACTAAATACATCCTCTTGTAGCAAACTGCTGAGCATGTGAGATTTGAATTGAAGAAAAATGAGTTATAAGTGCTGAGAACTTTGAAAAAGCAAGCTTAAAATACCTTTTTCAGTAACTAGGCACAACATACAGTGAAGTACAATTAAATATGTATGAGCCTAACTTTAAGCACATACTTTAAAATCTTTGGCTGACATTTTCTAACAAAAATATATAATATGCATATTTAACATTCTTTAGAGTGAAAATGAGGAGATAACATTTACATTAAACTGGTTTTCAAATATGATTATTTCTAATGGCCTCATACCTTATATTAGTGGGCTACTATATTTTAAAGCTTAGTACAAACATTAACAAACTAGAGTCTTGCAATAGGTGCACAGGGAAGCAGATATTTTTGGGCTTAGATTCTTATGGATATCATAGGATGGAAATGGTAGGATTCACTGAGGAGAAAGGACAAGGAAATTACAGAAAGATGGGGTTTATAAATTTGGGTTGCGAAAATGATTCCTCTGGTTTAGTACTGAATACCTGACTGAAGATGGTGACGTGTTATTTGGATCAAGTGTTGATGTTAATTAATTAAATTACATTTACTGTGGACCACAAGTCATTTCTGCAAAATGCTGCATAAATACACTATCTCCAGAGTATTCTGTTTATACCTCCTCTGAAGATACTCATGCATATAATTTTTCCTGGACATGTATTCCTTTATGCCTATTTTCATCAGGGCTAGTTTTTCACAAAAAACAGCTGTATCCAGCTTTGTCAAATCTAGGTACATGTACAAGGTGGCACTCTTTGGTGGAGCACACCAATGAACAGGTAAAGTTCAGCTAAGGACATGAGCTCAGTTGGAGATGACAGCTCATGATAAGGTGGTACAGGATACTGACAACTAGCACAGGGGCTAAGGGCATGGCAGGATGAGCAAGGCAGAAGTGAGACTGACAGGACGAAGCCACAACAGTTCTTGGGTGCTGTGCAATTAAGCTGGAGAGGATGTTCTGCCTAGGACTGCACTATTTGTGACAAGACAGAGGCTGAGGGAAATAATTTACATTGTTTTTCACACTGTCATTTGCATATACCTTGCTGATGTTTGCTTCAAGTGACCTGAGACAAGCTTCTATAATCTCCTGAGCAGGTTGGTGCCCTGTGACAGAGAGCAAGATTTCTGTATGCCAGGCAGTTCTTTGCTGGGCTACTCTTATCTCCTTAGTCTGTGTCTTCCATCACAACGTCCTTCAGACCACAAGCCACATGTAGAAGCTCAAAATCCATGGGAATGAATTTAGTTAGGTGGTTCCTGGACATCAACCCGACCCAGCATTTTTTCAGGAATCATACCTGCCTATCATAGCCTCTGCTCTGCTGTTGATTAAAACATTTTCCCTGGAGCAGAATGGTGAGATGCTATGGAATATGGAAGTAATTAAAGTGGATTATCAGGACTTTTTACAGAACTGACCTTCACAGAGAAGTAGTATACACAGGGAGCTCAGGAACGGAACAGCATGAAGGTGGGTGTTACTATGTGAGGGCTCAGTTCTCTGGAGTAGGATAAGTAGTACCCACAATGGACTGGACTGGGAGAAGCTCTGCCACAGGGTGATTTGGGACTGGTGGTTTGGGAGTGTTATGGACTCTGGATTGGAGACTTAGCCTATAATATCACCATTATAGACCTCTCTACTTAGACGATGTGTTCAAAGAAGAGAACTTCCAGTGGAAGATTAGGATCAATGGAGAGATTATTTGCAAGAACTCAATCTATAAGAGTTCATGGGGCCACATGGGCTATGTTGAAAGGTACTGAGAGAGCAGGTGTATCTCTGAACAAGTCTGCTTTCTATCATCTGTGAAAGGTCATGGAGATGCAGGAAGTGCCCCTAATGTTTGGAGAACATTCAGCCTCACTTTGGCACCTGGGAAAATCATGGATCATGTCATCTGAGAACACATTTCTGAGCACAAGGAGGACAATAAGGTAACTAGGAACAGTCAATGTGGATTTACCAAGGGTAAGCCATGACTGACCAATGTGATTGCCTTCTCTGATGATATCAGGGATTGACGGTCCTAGGGGTGCTAAAATGGGGTCCTTTGCCAGGCAGGGCCATCAGGAATTAACAGTGCCCTCAGGGCCCTGACATTTTCTTTCTCTCAGTCTGCTTTATGCACCAAGATGAAATACTATCCTGTAAATACTATCCTATATCTGTGCTTTATTTTCTCTTCGATTTCTCTATGAAGTTTTAACTTCTACTGCTCATTCACTTCATCTTTACTCTTGTTTCTGACATACACAACTAAACTTATAAAACCCTGTATGTGTCAGCATCTCCAGATTATGAATCAAAATCAAAAGTGACTGACCAATTAAATTTTAGTCCAAGAGATAACAGTAGTTATGCAGTTCCATGTTGCTTATCCACTACTAACAAAGAAAGAATCTCTGTAGCATGATCTATAAGGAGAGTTCTCTTAGGATCTTTTCCATGGGCAAGAATCAATGCAACTTTAGAGGAAAGAGATTTTTATAATTTTTTTTTTCCATTTATGTTTGCATCACTACTAACTAGTTCTGATTAACTTTATGTGGGGCAGGTTTTTATTTTTGCTTTGTATTGTATTTTAACTGCCCATTTTTACATTGTGATTCTACTTATCATTTGTTCTTCAGCTTCTCTGTGATGCTATCAAAAAGGGAGAATCATATTTTAAGTGAATATAAAAAATGCTACACAGAATCTAAACACTGTTTAGAAAAAAGTAGTTGTGTCCTTTTGGTCAAGAGCAAAAAATGTGCTGGAAACAGGGCCTATGCTGTGTGCATGAAAAAACATTTTGCCAGCTGGAACAATGAAAATGTTTACAGAATGTTCACAATATGATTTATTGGAGTTTACAGCTCTGGGATGGGTAGATTCTCTAAGGTACTAGATTGCCTGGAGCCTACACATTTCTCCATGTTCTTAAATTGTTTCCAAACTACTTTTAAAGTATATTAGATATATTTGCTAAGTCTTCTTGTTCTCTGACAGCCAGAACCACAGGCAGAATCTGTGGAATCTATGTGAACAGATGGGTGTTAAAAAAAAACCAAACCAAAACATTGTCCATGTGAATTCACCCCAAATGAATGACCAATGACTTGTAGATACCACTTCTACAGTAAGTGGCAATGTGTTAACACTGTGATATTACAGGGATTAACACCTACTCAAGAGATATTTTTTGTATGTACAATATGTCCAGAAATAGTACATTTATTCTGGTGAAGAGGGAGTGCTTTTAAAGGCTGATTAAGTGACTATGAGGTTCCTGTTGTGAAGTACAGCCAGATTCAGAGTAAATCAATGTAGGTACATAACACAATTCTTGCTCTAAAAAACACACCTTCCTTAAACAGCATGGGTGGGGAGCATTTTAAACCAGCATTTTACAGCATTTACATAATTTGCAGCATTTAAATTCTACAGCATTTTAAAACAAAGTTCTGAGGTCATGCCTACGCAGGAGGGGGTAGACACACATGACCTTGAAACGAGATTTATTTGGGCAAAATAATGCAAAAGTGCAAATATAAAGTTTTGAAAACAAGCTTTTGAAATGTTGGTGTTAAATCATGAGACTTTTCGCAGTTCTGCTCACATTAGTGTAATGGGGAAATAACACTCATAGATAAGGCATAGATAGTGAATAGATATAAATGTATAATGAAAGTATCTTATTAATGGTCAACATTTCTGTAATCTGAGAGGTAGCCACTCCAAAACATGAAAAAAAAATTGACTAATTACAGAGATCACAAAAAACATTCTCTTCTCCCTTTTCTGTTGTGTAACATACACTTTTCTGGATAACATATAGTTCTATTTATTTTTAATGTTATTACTTTTTACTATATATACCTGCCATACATATGTGTTATACACAATAAAATAACAACTTTATATATATTTTTTTCTTAGGAAAGCCTTCTAATCAGTCTTTCTTTAAAGCAAAGGAGTAACTGCTTCCCTCTTATCTGCCACTAGGGAATTCTTTCAGAAGCTGAAGAGGCACTACTACGGAGAGGAAGTTAAAAAAAATGCTTATAACAGTGATTAAAAACAGTGAAAACTGAGGTGATGGCCAAGGACTACACAACCCTAAACCTTGAGACCCTGCACCCACTCAAGAAAAAAAGGATGAGTCCTTGTGTTTCCCTGAGATTAATGAGAAAGGAAGAGCAAAGACCGGGTGATCATCTTAGAGATAAACAGGGTACCACTATTGTATGGCCTCTCTTCATCTCAGGCGAGGAGACAAACAAACACAGTATAAGTAACACGATTTCTGAAAAATCATGAAATGAGCAATATTTCTGAAGACTGATAAAACAAGAGAGTAGCAAAATAATTTTCAATGTCTTTTGTTGGGCTCTAGAAAATTAGAAATGTAAATTGATAAAAGCTGATAAAGACATGCATTCTTATTCTGTGTGTACACTTATGTTGGTTTATATTTATATTTCTACACATTCTGGAAGAGGTAATATTGCTTTCATCTTCATGATACAGAAATGTCCCTATGCAATTTAATTTCCATGGACATTCTTAGAGTTCCCCAGCAATCCTTTGATAAAGGCTAGTAACTTCTGTTTAGCTAAACCTTATTATCCAAAAAGGCATACCATTTTAATTAAAATATTAATACACAGAGAGTGAATTTCCCTTCACAGCTCCATTTGTCCATGGTTTATCACCCTCTTGGTTAAAAGGATATATATTTGCAGTTTACCTGGTGTCAGGTTCAAGCCACTAGTTCTTGTTATGCGTTTTTTTTCTCACAAATGAAATATCCCAGTACTCTCTAGTACACTTTCTTCATAGATATGTCTCTAGTACACTTTCTTCATAGATATGTTTGTACACTGCAACTAAGTTCTTTTTTAAAAGCTAAATAGACTGCTTTCTGTCCATCCTTCAAAGAAAAGTTTCTTCACCTAGAGACTTATTTTCATTGCTCTTTCATGCATCCCCTTTTTTCAACACCCTCTTAAAATAAGGACACCAGAAAACTGTAATGTTCCAAAATCCTTTCCAATAATACATGTGTGGGGGTCATTAGTACTTCCCTATCCAGTAAAGCTAACTTTTACTTTTTTTTTTTTTTTTTTTTTATATCACAGTATCACATAAAATCTTTACTATGTCATATTCAGGTTTGTTTATTATAGCCTCTACATTCTTTTCAGAGTTTTTGTCATTGCATGCCCAAGCACTGTAATGTATTTTTATTCCCAGGATGCTTTATGCTAAGTTTTCTTACAGAAATTTGCTAATAGCCAAAGGTGTTGCTACTAAAGCAGCTCATTAAAAAATCAATGATAAAAAAACCAGAAACAGGCTCTTTGAACAGACACTAAGACTGTCCACAAGGTGTGTAAATTAGATGTAAGTCTCCTTGTCATGAGTGACAAATGTCACAAAAGATAAGGTACGGAAAGAAATGCATGGCTACTAAGATGATTCCAAATAAAATAAACAAGTATTGTATGAATGTGGTTTACATGTTCTAGCATGCACAGAGCTTGTTCCAGTCCATCCTGCTGTTTTAGCCTCTAATAGGTCATCATTTAGTATTACATTAATGGAACATTTTACTCTGCGAATGGACTACAGGGCAATAAACTCACTTAGACTGCATCAATCAGATTTCCAAAACCTAAAAAACCAAATACTCTGCATAAGAAACAGTCATTCATTAAATAGGTATGGCTTGCATTTGTTGTTTCTAGATTTATAATTGTACATATGGCTGCATAGAGTAAGTGCTATTTAAGTGAGTCACTTATCAAGTAATCCAGACAGTTTTGTTTGATTCTGTTCTCTTCATTATGTTTCATTCCACTGACTTTTATGGCATATATGAATCTTCCCAGTGATGACTTTCATATTTGTTTCCAGATCACTGATTAAAAATATTAAATAGCACTTGTTCAGGCCCTGCGGAACCTTTTTGAAATACTCTCATTTGACTATTGTTCTTCAGCTAACAGTTGTAGAGATCTGACAATTACCCAGTTCTTAACTAATTTAGTGATGACCAATGCATTCTTTAGTCGTTATCATCCATGAAGGTTACCCTAGATGCAGTTTAAGAAAATATCGTGTTCCCTTTTTTGTGAAATGTGTCCCATTCTTACACAAATCACTATACAGCTTACTGTAACACTTCACATATGTTTACAATTTGGAGTAGTCTACACTTCATAATGCAGAATCCCCAAAATAATGCATAGTAAAAAAACCAGAGCATGTAAGTTTTACACACTACTCATTACTATAAACACTTTGCCATAAAGAGGTAGTCTTTAGCTATGAGAGCAATCTGGGTCTAAGCCATGATGGGATCTAAATTCTTAAAGAGCACCAGTATCTTTGCTTGCTCCTCTCCTTCCCTGTCATCTGAGGATCTGAAATTATACCACAGTAGCTTAAAAAGAAATTATAAATAAAGATTTATGGAATTAGGTCTTTCATTATGTTTCACCAGTTATATTTGCTCTGGAGTAATTGGTATCTGTGATCAAGTAATTGTGTTCTATGATATTTCATTTAAATGCTAAAAGTCAGCATACTTGAGTAACTGGACGATAAGGCACATTTCTAATGTATTAAAAAAATTGCTTCAGTTTTAGTTCCTGTGTCCAGCTTTATTTCTTAGAACTGTGTCATAATTATGCAGCTATACAGACATTTTTAGTTACAGTGAAATGGTAATTTCAAAAATGTTCTGATAACCCATTCAGTATGTGTGGTACTACGGAATTTGAGTATTTAGTTCCTGATTTTAGACAAGAAACATGCATTTTATATGGCTGTCATCTATTAATTCTTATTTTTTAGTTCTTTAAGCAAGTGGGTATAGCATGAATAAAATTCAAGATTCTAGTAATTTCTGTATATATGTACATATTAATCTCTGTCAGCTATAGTAAGTTAAATAGGCTGACATTTTCCTCAAGCAGAGATTTGATGTGAAATCCAACTCATGACTTGACTGGACACTGAGGATGGTTAAATTTTCATATACTTCACACACTTTTTTTTTTCAAGAGAAGCTACCTTTTCTCTGCATGCAGTATAGCCACAGGCTGGAGTGATAGAGTAGAATGAGGAAGTTACTCTAGGAAACATGGGTAACACAGTCAGAGCCCCCGTTGTTTCTGCATTCGTATTGGGTTCTCTGTTGTCCGTGCCAGGAGATGCCTTTAAGCATCTGACTAAGCATATGACTGGGCTGAGTATAAGGGATTCTTAATCATTTGAAGTCCGAAGTTATACTTCCAAAATAAAAATTAAATTTTTCCACCAGATTGTATGTAATTATTTTTTGCTGTTTTTTTTCTAGTATTGCCTAGTGTTTTAGTTTACTGTTACATCATTATATAACGAAGGCATGCCTTTCCCTTGAAAATTTAGAAGCTACAGAAACAATAACAGTTACAATTTTTTCCTAAAGTTTGCTAAAATGGAACTGAAATAGATTTTGTTAGTATGCATGATAACTGAAAATCAAAGTCCTTTCACTGAAGAGCAGGAGTCTGGGTTTAATTTTAGGAAAAAAGTGACCAATAATTAATACAGTTGATGTACATGTTGCCATCTTAAAAAGTTGATTTTCTAGTGTATATAAGTGGCTCTTCACTGTAAATGTTATAACATTTAATATAAGTATTAAATATTGGAAAATATTTGAATTCATGGTATGCTATTCCCATACTGGGTATATAAGATCCCGGTTTGAATGCAACACCTCTTGACATCTAAGCCAAATTAAACTTAGGTGGATCACTATGCTGTTTATAAACCTGCTATGTTTTCTAGTTCATGAGCACTTATTTCCTGTTATAATAAAGCCCAAAAGATTTCTTACTTATTTATTTCATCACTCTTCACAAAAAATACACAGTCATTCTCCTTTCTAACTCCCTTGCTTACATCCAACCCAAATACCTTGAGAAACAAAGGCAGTTTTGGGCCATTTTTTCCTCCAACAGATTTCATCACATACCTACAATATAGTAAATCAAGTATTTTATTTTTAAAAAGTGTTGTGCCTTGGTCATCTGCCTACCCAACAGCTCTCTCATTCCCCATCCTCAACTAGGACAGATGGAGAAAATGAGATAAGATCTCTTGTGTTGAGATAAAGATGGGGATATCACTTACCAGTTACCATTCTGGACACAACAGACTCAACTTAGGGAAAAGTAATTTAAAGTTTTATCAATTAAAAATAGAGTAGGAAGGTAGGAAACACATAAAAAAAAGAAACAACTTCTTCTCTCCCCACTTTTCCCAGGCTTACCTTCACTCCACTTCTGACTCCTCTACTACGTTCAGTACTAGAGTACTGCATTCAGCTCTGGAGTCCTCAGCACAGGAAAGACATGGACCTGTTGGAGAGGGTCCAAAGGAAGGCCACAGAAATGATCAGAGGGCTAGGGCACCTCTCCTATGAGGACAGGTTGAGAGAGTTGGGCTTGTTCAGTCTGGAGAAGAGAAGGCTCCAAGGAGAAATTATTTCAGCTTTTCAGTACTTAAAGTACTTGTAAGAAAAATGGGGACAGAAATTTCAGTGGGGCTGTTGCAATAGGACAAGGGGTAATGGTTTTAAACTGAAAGAGGGTAGACTCAGACTAGATACAAGGAAGAATTTTTTTACGAAGAAGGTGGTGAAACACTGGAATGGGTTGCCCAGAGAGGTGGTGGATGCCCCATCCCTGGAAACATTCAAGGTCAGGTTGGAGGGGACTTTAGGCAACCTGATGTAGTGGAAGGTGTCCCTGCTCATTGCAGGGGGGTTGGACTAGATGAACTTTAAAGGTCTCTTCCAACTCAAACTATCATATATGTTTTTCTATCATATATGTTGTTTTGATAGACAAAATTTTGTTAGCTTAGAACATTTATCTCTCTTCATGGTTATTTTATTTTATCTTTGAGCTAAGAAAAGAAAAAAAAAACCACCCTTCTTTCAACAAAGGAATATCCCTATTAAATACTATTCCAGGATGGCTTTAAAAAATCTTTACATTTTAAATCTTTTTGACAGCCCCTTAAAATAATCTGGTTATTGGTAGGGTATAATTATATCAGTCTTCCATCAATTTTCACTTACATTGCTGCAGTTCACCAAAATTAAATGGATTATTTGTGATCATTAAGAACTGCTAAATTTAATGCCATATTGGGAGGTAAATTATCTTAGTCATATTTTAAACCTTAGTGAGAGCTTTAGAAATGGTGCAACTTGAACTATAAAACTATTCAAAATCAGCATTGGAGATAACTTAGTGGTTTTGCCTGTAAACATTACTGGCTCATTTGAATTCTCATTGTGCCTCTGAACTTCCTGGTAAAGATTCCAGACTCTTGTTCTTTTGGGTTATTTACTGATTTTAATGTTTTCTTATTAATTCCCTTTGTTTGTTGGGTTGTTTTTTCCAGCTGCTTCTGGTATATTCAAAGTTTGAACTTGATTCAGTGAGAAAATTGAAAAAGCATATCATAGGTGAAGATGTTGAAATGCTTTTATTTAGTATTTTCAGACTGGACATATTAATCTCTGTTAGCAAGAATGGTCATCCCAGTGTAGCAGCTGTTGTCATCTGATTTCAGAGAGAAATTCTATTTCATTCAAGCATTGTGTTCTTTGGGAAAGAGATGGCATTTTCCACTCCTGCTTCACAGCAGAAAACAGCACTTTCTGTGGATTTTTTGCTGGAAAAAAAATCTCAGCTTCTCTGGATTTTACACTTCTTTTGTTAGATTAAATTTATCATAGCTATGGTGATGTTTTGTGAATCTGTGAGCATAAATTATTATAAATATAAACTTTGTCTTTACACAGCCATTTTGTTACAAAAATATGATTAATTACAATTTTCTTGTGCATTTCATTGCAAGTTCCACTAGCTATGTAAAACTCTTTAACCTTCCTATGCAAACTAAATGAGTAGAAAGACTGGAAAAATTTAAAACCAAAAGGAAACATATAGCTTTCTAAAAAATATTTAAATTTTCATTCAAACAAGATGGTGAGAGTAAGTAATGGGTCATTTTCAGGAGGAAAATTTATATAGGGGAATCTACCACGATTTTGTAGATTAGCATTCTAAAAGCCTGTCTATATTACCTACATTTTCATCTTAGACTTGCACTCCTGTATCAATAAGACTCAGAATTACAACGAAGGCAAAATTGAATCTCACTTGATTGTTGATAGGAACACTATTCCTCTTACATTTGGGTTTATCCTTTCTAATCTGCTAATATAAAAGGATTCTTTCATTAAATGAAGTTAGACAGTGATACTAGTAGGTTATACAATATTTGGGAAATGTTTGTTGATACATTATTCTAATATCCTGATATTAGGAAAATTAGAATAACTTTGGGTTCGTTCTTAACTGGTTGAGTCTTAATGTTAGCAGGGCTTTCAGATTCTTTTCCAGTAGTCTTCAATACTCATACTAAATAAGCGCCTTTGATGAAGTATAATGAATTCTCATACTGGATATTTAATAAGATTCATGACTTTAATTGTTGTTTTTATAGCTCATAATTCAATTTAATATACTTAAAGTTATTCAGCTAATTGATATTAGCTGGGAATATTGAAATAAACAATAAGCTACCATGTACACTTAAAAAAAAATCTGGCTTGTAATGTTCTCTGAAACAGAACTGGAGAATTATTTGCTACTTACAAGCTAAAAAAAGATATAAAAAAAGTTTCTGCAGTATTACTAAATTATACTAGTATGTATGTAATTATTATTATACTATACTTCCAATGTAAATGTAACTTGTGTTTCAAAAACTGAATTGAGAGTGTCTTAGCCTTTTAAAATTTTGAATTGTGTTGAAAAATTTTAAAGGACATAAATGCACTGAGAAGACAGTGGACGGTAAGTGGGCGGACCTAGGAAGACTGTCTGGTAATGGTAGTTTGTATATGCTTCTCACATGTTCGTTTGGACAGAAGTTTAAATAAAATATTTTGCGTTAACACACCATTCCGTCTGAGATCATAGCCAATGCCATTTGTAAGATCTTACTGCAAAGCTGCACAGAAATAGAAGACTGGGGGAAAAAAGTTTTCCAGAAAAAAAGATTTCTAGCAATGGAAGTGGTTCTGATTATATGGTTCCTAGGTGTCACCACTCACAAACCAGACCTACTTTTTAGAACATTGCAAGTGCATGTAATGTGAAAACACATACAGGCCCAGAGTGATGGTATGTGACTTCAGTTTGAGCTACATCACCTTGTCAGCCCTTGTTGTGATTTTGTTTAATATTTTCACTATTGATTATCATCCATAAAATGCACTGTGGTTACTTCCCATAGCTGCTTGTTTAATAGCTAAATAATTTGTTTACATTTCATGACCTTTATACTTCAGCCCCAGAGAGAATTGTGAGTTTGAACCAATCTGTTTCCCATCAGCACTGACAATCCTTAAAACTGGACATGAATGCCCATTAACAGCCCTCCAAAATCCTTAATCCTAGCAGCAGGAGAGAGATGTGACACAGGTCTTTCTGCAGCAGGCACAGCGCCAGCATGAAAGCCGTAGCCTAAGGCTAGGCTGTTTTAGAACACCTTGCTCTCTGTACAACCCACTGCTGCTGAAAGTTTACCTTGTTTTCTTTCATGTTCACCTGGGATAAAAGGGATTTCTCAACACTACCAATGTTTTTCTTCCATTTTGAAAAGTCTTAAATGGCTTCTCAGGTTGCAAACTTCCTGTAATAGTTAAAATAATATATTAAGTGTCAGTAAATACTTGATAGGCAGATAAAAAATTACAGCAGTGCATCAGCCAACAGCTCTCCAGAGGAGTTTAATAAACACATTTTCACTGATTGCTAGGACACTTTTACAATATTGAACAGGAAGGAGTAGCAATAATCTGTAGAAAGTACCCAGTTACTATTTGTGAATATTCCAGTGTACAGAATGTAATTTGAAATCCCCTTTTCTCCCCTTTTTTGGATACAAGTTTGCTAGCAATCCCCATCTCTTTCTGCATAGCCTCTGAACTTCAGAAATCATCAGCAATCTGTTAGCATAGCAATTAGCATAACACCAAAATCAGTGGGTGACAAACAGCTGTTTCTTGTAGGGGTAATTATCCTGTAGCTTTTATTTCTAGCAAAATCTTCCACAAACTTTTGATGTATTGCCACATGGGATTGCACTGTCATTTCAGAAAGTTGACTTAGAATGTGAGAGGCCAAGGCTGTGACCCATGATAACATCCCATCGTGAGCAGACCAGAAGTGAACTGTTAATGATATTACTGTCCACACCAAGGTCAAAATTAACTGTGAGAGGTGGTTTTTCAGCTTTGTGCTTGATTATTGTTTTTTTTCTGTTGAAGGCTTGCTGAGGTTCAGAAATTTTCACACCTTCAATTTTTATGCATGATTTGAGCTTCTATATGTTCATAGACAAAAACTTTAGGGGGCTGACACTTTTACTTGTGCAGTTACTTTGAAATTGTCTAATGATGCTGAGTGGAACTATTGGCAAAGAGGACATCTTGTTTATTTGTTCATAACTAAATTATTCTCATCCTTTGAAATTGGGTATATTACACTTTCCTGTGATAGCTTACTGTTTACTCTAACAAATGACTGTTTTTTTCCCATTTAATCTTCTATTTTGAAAATGTACTAAAATGTTTTGTGAAATTAATGTCTCATTAGAACCTTGGCAGGTAAAAAAGTAAAGTGTTTCTACAGTTCTATTCTAATAGCATAATGCAAAGTATTGCTATAGGTCAGAAAAAATTGGTCAGTTTAATCCACTGGTATTATGATTCTAAAGTGGCAGATTTTGAAATGTTCTAATTATCTTGCCCATATGTTTAAATGTTCCTTGGCTTTAGGCCAGAACAAAATATATTACAGCTGAAATACTGCTAAATAAAATGCACTGAATATTTTTCATATAAAACCTGAGCCACTGATAGTGATAGTTTTATTTCCATCTCTGTCAGCTGACAGCCCATCAAAATTATTTAGGGGTAGAGTCTGTCTGCCTCTGTATGGAACTGAAGCATATATAGGAATAGAAAGAAAAATAACTGAGCTTTCTCTACCACTGGAGAAGTCAATAGTAAGTCTAGAAAGAACTACTGCTCCTACAATCAGGAATTCTTCTATACTACTACTATTACATAAATTTCCCCATAGCTACTGGTAAGTCCAAATAAAGGAAAAATGCAGGCAAGGACCTATTTGATCTTTACTGTAAAAGGGGAAGGAAGTATGCTATATTTTTTCAGTATGCAGAAGCATAAAACCACCTAAATTAAGATATGAATGTTCAGGAATGTTTTAGAAACACAATGTTGTTTAATCAAATATATAAAAATAGAATTACCACTCAGTTATACAATCTAATGTTCTATATTTGTAAGAGACCTTTTTGAAAGTATTTCTTTCATGTTTGTGTTTTGTTACTGCAATGTAAATCAACTTTATGAAATGCAAATAAGATTTTCTTAGGAAACAACATAAAGTTTTAGTCAGTAGCAATGTTATTTCTTTTGTTTGAAACTGTACTAACTAGACCTCATGGGGATTAGAATTTTTTTAGATTATGTTACTTGTGCACTTTTTCTTCCAGCAATACCCATTACTACAAGAATGAGATTTTTAATTCAACAAACACTGTGTAAAAAGTGAACAAGATAGTGCTACTTTGACCTTTTCAGTGTTCTTTATTTTAATGGGTGCTCATGCACCCAGCTTCCATAACTCTTACAACCTCTGAGGATAAAAGAGAAGATGGTCAAGTGATCAAAACACATTACATTTTAAAAGTTAGAGCGCATCTAAAGGCTTTTTGGGGTATTCATCCTCTAGATAGACATTTTAAAGAAGATGGAAAATTGCACAAACTCTCACCAAAAAGGCTGTTCAGGTCTTTGTTGGAAAAGGTTCTTTGCAAATAATTTGCAAATTAAAACATACCTTCTTGCAAGAAACATTCACTATAATGAAAATATTAATGTAAAAAAAAAAAAAAAAATTGTTGAAGGTTACAAAACATAAAATGACAAAGTGAATCTCAAAGCTTGATGTCATGCGGAAAAAGCTCTTTTAACAGTGGCTTTTCTGTCAGCTTCAAACACAGTTAAAGCTTACCTTCTATTTGTGGCATTACTCTGTTACTACAAAAGGTTTTAAATTTTTTTTTTAATAGGTTATTTATTTAAAATTAGTTCAGATTATTATCTCAGATAGAGATGCCAACATTTCAGGCATTAAAATTAGGCCTAAAAAATTAAGCAGGATGAATCCTAATTTTTTCTGTCAAAGAATAGAATGAATAGAATGTTAGAACATAGATCATCAAGCCTAGATATATTTCCATTCATATATTTTACTATAAAAAATACTAGGTTTATTTTTCTGCTTCCTTTCACTGGAGATGTGTTTCAGAACCTCACTACTCTAATGGATATAAGACTTCCTTCTCATGTCTTGCCTGTGCTTTTTCTTGACCAAATTTTCACAATAAATTATTGTGTCAGCGTTGTGATTTAACCCCAGTCAGGAACAAAGCACCACACAGCTGCTTGCTCACCCTCCCACCCCAGTGGGATGGGGGAGAGAATTGGAAAAGAAAAGTATGAAAACTCATGGGTTGAAATAAGAACAGTTTAATAACTGAAATAGAATAAATAATTATAATAAAAATAATTTTAATGAAAATAAAAAATCAATGAGAGAGAGAGGAACAAAACCCAGGAAAAACAAGTGATGCAACGGTTCACCACTTGCCAACCAATACCCAGCATGTGCCTGAGCAGTGATTGCTGCCCCCTGGCCAACTCCCCCCAGTTAATATACTAAGCATGATGTCATATGGTATGGAATATCCGTTTGGCCAGTTGAATCAGATGTCTTGGCTATGCTCCCTGTGGTGGTGCATCCCACCCCCTTTTTCTCCTTTTGACTACCTTATGACCTCAGGAATTCCTGCCAGACCTCAGACTACCTTTTGTGTAGTGAGTTGGTCAGTTAAGTGCCCCTTAATTGTACCAGACACTCCTACATGGCTGAGGTGCAAAGAGGCACTGTCTGTACTAGAAACACCAGTTGACTGGTCAAGGCGGGGAGCAGAACAGGAACAATCAGTTATCCCTCAGAGCCTTGAAACATGCCGCACCTGCATCGCAACCCACACAAAGAGGTGCCATTGCCACAACCCAGGTGAAGTGGTACTGTTGTTACTGGAATTCTAGTAATGGCCAGCAGGATTGTGGTCAGGATGGAAATTTACTAATGACTAAAGCCAATAATCTCATGACTCTACAAAACAGAGGCTCTAAGTAAGGCCCTCTGAGCTCTCCTGCACTGCAGCAGGCTGTGACCAGTATCACCTTCTTAGTGGGACACCTCTCAGAGTTTGGAAACTCTTAAGTTTGTGAAAATCAGGGGTCCATCACTGAAGATCGACAGTAGAGCCTGGGCTGAAACCCTTCAGTCCTTGAGTCTCAACTTCACACAATCCTATCCTGTGATTTGCTGTAAAGGCACAAATAAATTCTAAACTGCTACTATATCAATTTGTGTAAAGTCACCCATTTGCAACACTCTCTCCCAGATTCTTGTGTACCTGGCAGAGCAGGGGAAACTAGAAAAGTCCTTGACTAGTGTAAGCACTTCTCAGCAACAATTAAAACACCAGTGTGTGATCAACATTATTCTCATACTAAATTCAAAACACAGCACTATACCAGCTACTAGGAAAAAAATAACTCTACCCCAGACAAAACCAGGATGTTCAGTACTGTCTGTCTTTCCCCAAATGAAATATGAACACATGAAAAGCCTTTGTTCAGGTCAACACTCTTTGCTCTTTCTGCTTCTAATATTTAAACATACTCTGAAGTGTCTTTCCATTGTACTTTAGGTGCGATTCACCTAAAGATTTTTTGTCAATGTAAATTCTTTTGAGTGTTCTTTGATCTACCCTGTTCTAACAAGTACTATCATCATATTTCAATATAGTCTGGATTTAAATTCACCTTATTTCACACAAATTCTCTGAAAACCTTTCCAGATTTTGCAACAAACTAGGCAGCTGGCACTTCTGATAAATCACACCATTCAGAGATCAGTGAATAGCTCTTCCTGAGTGGAGTGGTCACAGATTCCTTGTTTCCTGAGAAGGAAATCTGATGGAAATATTTTTTTATTATTATTTAAGGGTATTTACCATTTAATGAAAATTCCATGATTTAGTTGCTGTTGGTCCTTATAACATAGCCAGACATCTCAACTTAAATCCTGTCAATGTGTAATGCATCTCCAACATGGGGCAAAGACCCCAGTAAAATACTGGGTGGTTTTAAGATCTTTCTCATACATCTAGTTTAATTTTCAAGTGTAGAAATTTCTTTACTAGGAATTGTACCTCTGGATGTTGTAAAGATTCTCCATTTGAACACTACAAAATTAACTGAAGCCATTAGACTTCTAGTAAAAAAAATCTGATCTTATCTATTCCTCTTGAAACAGAGTTTAATTTAGTTCTCTTAATTTCCATTTTGAAACAATGTTGAAGTGCCATGATCTTTTCACATCAAAGGCTCTTGATATTTATCATCTGTAATATTTAATTTGTACTAAGAGACTGTGTGTCCTCATGGGAATTTAAACTTCTCTTTGTTAGATGCGTTGACCTGCCTTTAGGACCACTATCAAATGATCCATGATTTATCTTATCTCTAGTGTTTCCAGTGACATTACCCAAGTACTGTTATAATTTGAGAATAATCAAATCAAACATAACACTGCTGTAATTAAGTAGATACTATGAAATATAGATAGAAGTATATTTTATGTGTTTTTTGCCATTGCTACATAACACGACTTTCCAATGATCCTATAACAATATCTATGCCATGCAGGACTAAAATATACTGTGGCTGTCAAAAAAAAAAAAATATGGGAAAGCTTACTAAGCATCCATCTCCTCAAAAATAACAAATAAACAATCACACAATTATAGTAAAGGCCTTAAAATTGCAGGCTCAGGACAAAACGAGAGGTCATTGGCCTAGAAGCACCAAGTATGACCTATTAACCAACACAGATGCAACCTGGAGAGGAACAGGCTTTAGGTCATTCATATTCTGTACTGTACTACTATGTGTGCTTATTAGGATTAACGGCAACTGTAATTTTAGCATTTGGATAGGATTTTGTTGTCTATGTTTGGTGAGTCTTTGAGGAGGGGCTGTTAAAACTGAATGCAATGGTTCATCTCTGTGGCAGTTCAAGACTGCCAATAAATCAGTTATTTACTGTGCTACTTTCCTTCTCCTCAGAATTCAAAACTGAGAGAAAAAAATGTGTATCCAAAATACAGTCAAGAATTTACTGAATTTCTTTAAGTAAGAACCAGCTTTTGTTTGAATGTCCATTCACTATGTCCTACCATCTTATGGGAATAACGCTGCAGCACAGTAAATAGGATATTGCCATCACTGTCAGAAGCCCCCTGGCTCTGCAGTGTCTTGGGGGTGCAGGGCCCAGGGCCTAGGCTTGGTCTGGGTGGCACCAGCTGCCCCGGCTGCCTGGAGGTGGGTGACCCTTGCCTCCCCAGGGCGCACTGAGGCTGTGCCATGCCATCAGTGCTGTGGGTTGTGCTGAGGAAATGTACAGAAAAATAATGAAGTGGGCCTAAGACTGAGGAGGAAGAAAATTCCTCCATGATCACCAGATTCCTCTCAGTGAAGCCCTGAGGATGCTGAAAGCTTGTAATCCTCCTCTTCTCCTGAACGAGGGTGGAACTGTCCACCTGAGAACCCAGAAGGGTGCCCAAGCAGCGAGCATAATACCTGGAAAAGGGATAGATGTTAGTAAAGTGTCTGGTATAATAATTTTAAGGCTACTATTATGTCTTTTCTGTGTTAGTTTGGGTTATGATTATTAGTGTTATTGCAACTAGACCGGTGATAAGTGCTCATTATATTTTTATTAGATTTGCTAAACAATTTTTAACTCTAATCAAAAGGTTTGTTCTGGTTTGTCTTATGTCAAGCTAAGTGTAACAACATTTCTCATTCATAAGTCACACACACCGATTGGAATAAGAAAAATCAGCCTTCACCAGCTTTATTCTTTCTGGGTAGTCTAGTTACGGTCTGTCCTCCACCCATCACATGCCCTTTTTGGAGTCTTCAGCTACCATTTATTTAAATTATCAGGAAACCATAAAAAAGATCATATCTCTTCTCTTAACAACTTCAGTTGGAACCACAAGTAACGTGGGAAAAGTATATAGTCTTAAGGGAAAATATTTCAAGTATTGTGTACATGAGATGCATATACATGTGCTGTTGTATCTATCAGAGCTACGGTTACATTACACTTAACAACCACTATCACCTGGAGAATCTCTCTCATATGTACGGGGTAAAAAAAAAATAAGTGTTTATTCTGGAAGTAGGCCATGACATAATTAAAATAATAATAATAAAAATAATAAAAACTAAACTAAAATACATTGAAATAAAATAAAACAACATAACATAACATCACATAAAGTACAATGCAATACAGCACAGTACAATAGAAATTAGGGTACTCAGGTATTGGAGCTTTCACTTAATATGAATGTTAACTTCAGTTTTTACAATATGATGAAATTTCAAAAAGTATTGTATTCTTATTAATCATCTGAAGAACTGTAATTGCTTAATTAATACCTGTAGTAGCCTCAAACAGACATGGTGTTGACTGATGTTGCTCAGAAAAGATGGAGAGGATAAAATGGGAAAACAAGACCAACTAGAAAACATTTCTTAGTTTGGCCTTCCTTGCAAAGTAAGCATAGGTCTGTGAACAGGAAAAAACTAATTAATGTAGCAAAACACCACAACATTAAGAAGGTATTCTACAACCGTCTTATAATGCATGAGCTGCTTAGTCTAAAGCCAGTCTGGACTGCTACACTTTTAATGGAATATGGGGTCAGCTAACTTTTTTATTCAATACCAAGTAGGAATCCATCTTTCTTGCTTCTCTCCTTTATCTTAATGTGAATTTAGCACAGATCAAAGCTGTCTTAAAAGATCAGTGCAGTTCCCTGAAATGAGAAGTAAAAAGAACCGTCTGCCCAAGTCCCTGTTTTCCTTCTGAAATTCATTGGCAATTACTAATATCATAGGTTCTTTGATTCAGGCTTCAGACTAGGGTTTGATTTTTGAAATTTACCTCTGTTTTTCTCACTAAAATACTTTATGTCAAAGTAACTCACAGATGGTGCAGTAATGCTTTTATATTCCTGTAGTGTCAACTTAGAGCCAAATTAGGTAGCCTTCAGAAAAGTAATGGACCTACATTTAAAACTTATTAGAACTGAAATTCTTTGCCGGTTCCATTATGTTCTTTAAATCAGGTCCATAATTAAAGTCAAAGTCATGTCTACACATACTTTCAGGGACCGCCAGTTATTTCTCCCCCTGTGAGTCAGTGGTTACAATAAACAGTGGTTACAATGTGCTGTTCAGACTTATTGCATTAGAGGTGGTCATGTATCTATTGACTTTATGTCTAAGTGGAAGAACTGAAGGCTATTACACTTATTAAAGTGTAATGGAAGAAGTGAAAGCAGTATGACTAGTCTTTCATGGAACTTATGCTTGTTTTCTCTCATCATGTGACGGTGGGCTTCCCCCCCCCCCCCCATCTCTGACTCCCCCTCCTTTGACCTCTTTCAAGTGATAACTACCTGTGGCTGTGGTGATAGATGCATCTGATAGATGTGTCTGGTCGTGAAGGTTGCACCCACTGGGTGTGGGGGGAGACAGGTAACAATACAATAGCCAAGGGCTATTGTGGAATGTGCCCACCTAAGCACAGTGGCCAGTATGCAAATATGGCTATGAGCCAATCATCTTACCCCCATAAATAGTGAGCAGTCCAAGAGCCCTTTGAGCTCTCCTGCACGGCAGCGGGCTGCACGCCAGGATCTCCCCTTGAGCAGGGACACCTCTCAAGGTTACTCCTCGAGGTTGAGAGACTCCTTACCACGACAGATTCTCGGTAAGTGACTAACAGCATGCTAACTTGGAAATCTTAGCTAAGTGACATAAAGGATTAATTGCATATATATAATCCTTTAGGCATAAACCATTGACCAAGTCTGGGACTAGGATTGGATCCAGCTGCACCTAGACTCCTCTCTGAGGGCGTTTAGAAAGCAAGGGGATCTTTTCTGAACCTCATGACTCAACGGGAGGGTCTCCCTGACAGTCTTGTCTGACCCCGTCCTCTGTGCAGTAAATAACAAAGTGTACCTTGCCATCGAATCTCAAACTATTGTCACAGTTACCACTGGCCTTTGTTAACTCACTGTTTTACACCAATAAACCACATTATTTTTGCCTCCCTCTCACTCCATCTGCGACACATCATATTTTACAAAGTATATCCTTAGAATGTAAAGTCTCTCAGCTGGATTATAACTGATATTGGCAGCCTTCATGAATTACATTCAAGAAATAAATAGAATCATAGAATCATAGAATCATTTCGGTTGGAAAAGACCTTTAATATCACCAAGTCCACCCGTTAATCTAACACTGCCATCCCATCAGTAAACCATGTCCCTATGCACCTCATCATCATCCCCATAGAAGAGGGACATTGTCCTCTTACATGTTCTACATCTTTAGCTTTGTCCTCTACAATTATGCTTTAGATATCCTGATTTAATATAACGATTTATTTTAGATTGCTCAGAGACCACAGAATATGGGTAGCCCATGTCTAGTGTTCTACAAAGCTAGAGAAATAAACACCACCTATTATGTTTGTTAAACACTGAAGATTTAATACTTATATTTAAATACTTAAAATAAATATTTTTAATTAATAAGTAATTAAAAATATTTTTCAGAAAAAAATAATGTTTTGAGTATTCAGATAATGAATGACACCCAAACTTTCAGCATTTGAAACCATGGTTGAAATTGTGCCTACTGACTCTAAGAGCTCAGTGAATGTGTTATAGCTAGCAATGTAGTTGTCTAACTTTACAGGAATTTTTTTTTTCAATTAAAGGGTTGTCAAGCATTGGAATGGGCTGCCCAGGGAAGTGGTGGAGTCCTCATCCCTGGATGTATTGAAAAGATGGGTAGACGTGGTTCTTGGGGACATGGTTTTGTGGTGGGATGGCAGAATTAGGTTAACAGTTGGACTTGATGATCTTAAAGGTCTTTTCCAACCTAAAAAATTCTATGATTTTATATATTACAATGACAGCATGAGATTGCTGTGATCACTGTTATTGAGATTGCTCTGCATGGTTTTGTTTCTAGGCTGGATATTAGCCAGTTTTGTCTTTTAGAATTACATCTGAAGTTCAAGAATGAGAAGCTTGGTATACCAATAAACCCAGGGGATTTTATTTTTTTAAAAATTTTATTTTTATGTAGATCTGAAAGGAAATAGTGGCAACTTGGTCTGTTTATATATATATGTGTGTGTATGTGTATAAATATGTATATACATATATAATATGTAGTGAGACTATTTCATTTAGTATAGGGAAATAATTGAATGCATTTCATTCATTTATTTACTGCTGGAATTTTATGGCAAAAAAAGTGATACACAGCTCTTCATTCTACAGCTAGAAAAGTGATTAGGTTTTTGCTGCTCACTCAAGTGGAAAATGTGTAACCTGAATTCTGTCCAGAATATCTCCATGATGTCTTTAATATGAGTTTCTTTGACAATGGTAACTTTAAAATAGCTTGAAATTTATTGATATATGTTTACAATAGTTAATATAATTTTTATCTTTTTCCAGAGTGTAGGATGCTTTTGGTTACTACATCATTTTTAACTTGGTTATGCTCTTGCATAAATGGGGTTAAGTTAATGATATTACATCAAAATAAGCCATCAGAGCATATTTGATGATGTCTGTCTCCTTTTCTGAGTAAAAGTTTTGTTAGTCAAATAGATTGCAACAGTATCTCTAACCCTGTTGTGGTTTAACCTGGCAGGCAACTGAACACCACACAGACACTCGCTCACTCCCCCCTTCCTTCCCTCAGTGGGATGAGGGAGAGAATCAGAAAAAAAGTAAACCACATGGGTTGATACACAGACAATTTAATAAAACAGCAGAGGAAAAAATAACAATAACAAACAATAACAACAACAACAACAACAATAATAATAACGGTAAGATAATATACAGAATATACAAAACACGTGATGCACAATGCAATTGCTCACCACCCACTGACTGGTACCCAGACCACTCCTGAGCAGCGATCACTCTCTCCCCCAGCTAAGTCCCCCCACCGAGCATGACATCATATGGTCTGGAACAGCCCTTTGGCCAGTTGGGGTCAGCTGTCCTGGCTGTGCCCCCTCCCAGCTTCTTGTGCACCTGGCAGAGCAGGGGAAGCTGAAAAAGTCCTTGCCTGGTGTAAGCCCTGCTCAGCAACAACTAAACCATCAGGGTGTTACTAACACTCTTCTCATACTAAATTCAAAACACAGCACTATGACAGCTATTAGGAAGAAAATTATCTCTATCCCAGCTAAATCCAGGGCAAAAATCTAGTTTAGAAAGTATCCTTTTACTAGTTGATGCAGGATAAACTCCATGATAAAAGCTGATAAAGTGACTTTCAAAAGTGTATTCATTCTAATATGCAGAAGGAAACGAAAACCTGTAGAGGATACACTGAATCAAATTTAGAACTTACCATACTCTAATACTTTTCCTCTCCCTTCTGTCCCCATGCCAACCCACAATGCTCTTCATTAGCACTGTTGATCAAAAAGTATATGTTTAGGACAGAGATTATTATTTTTGGAACATTAATTCTTTATTGATTCTTTAGCAAAGATGAAACTGTAACAGAAAGTATTAGTACCCACTATCCTGGGTGAGTGACCCACTGTCATTGGTGCTCATTAACAACTTAAAGAAAAAAAATCTAATGCTTTTTGAATTCAGTGTTTTTAAGTGTCTTTATTGTCACAGAATCACAGAGTGGTTGAGGTTGGAAGGGACCTCTGGAGGCCATCTTGTCCAACCCCTGTTGCATCAAAATAGCTCTGGTTATAGCTTTTCAGCAATGATATACATACTAACCCAGGCTTAGGTTCATCATCATATGTTGCATTCTTCCACCTGAATTAAGATTATTTTATGTGTAAATCCATGCCCTCCAGTAGCTTAGATTTAATTCTAAATTACAGTAGTTCAAATTCTTCAAACTTTCCATTGCATTCTTAAAAAATTGAAATTATTTAATGCTTTTTATTAATTTCAAGTTCTAACTTATTAATCCCTAACTAAAATGAATAAATTATCAGTAGGAACTAATGAAAAGTGATACATTATCTACAGGAGTTTCAAAATAGCTCTGACAATTTAAATATTCTATAACTCTATGCAGTACTATGGAATGGCTTTACAAGGCTGTCCTGTTTTGTTAAATCATGTGTTTGATTTTTAAAAGAAATACCTCACATTAGCAAATATATTTCCAGTAAAGTCTTTTTCAAGTCAAAGCTCAGAGGAGAAAGTTGTTAGTGGCTAAGTCAGGCCTCTGACAGAAGTTTTCCAAAAATTCACCACCCATTTTTCTTTTGTTGCAGTATGAAGAATAAATGCTTAAGAAAGCTGTGCAGAGAAATTACTTTAAAAGCCTTATTTCCATTATTAGGGTGCTTCATCACAAAATAGCATATTGCCAGTAGAAGGACAGGACAGTTACATGATGTAGCATTGATATGAACTGTGGTTTTACAAAGTTTCTGGGTGGACTAGAAAAATCAATCATACACCTGGTAAGAATTAAGATAGACTCGAGTTGAAATAGCTGAAATTTTCACCTTGCTTTAAAAGGTAAGGTTGAAAGGACTGGATAGCTTTCTGTGATTAATTTGAAACTAAGAAAGAAGTATAAATAACTTCCATAAAGATTATGTCATGTCCTGGGTGAATATTTTTCTTACATCTGGATCATCACAGTAGTTCAATAGTCCTGGAAAAATAAGATTTTTCTTGGTATGTTCAGTTTGTTTTTCCCTAACAGAATATCTTTGGCCTCATAATACAGATATTTTTCAGAACTTAACATCTTTCTACCAAAATTGAGAGTGAATTTGAGAGGATAGGATGCTTTATTTGAAAGCCTTTGAAAAAAGAGTATCTCCAAAAACTGGTTCTTTCAGGTGTCATATGATCTTGTAAAAGTATCAAATTTATTATTACTAGAACTTGGATTCCCATCCAAAAATAGTAATACATTGTAGGCCTTTTGGTTTCAATGATATAAATATCAGTTTTTCAGACAATGAAAACCTTACTTTTGTATAAAACAGGGACTTACTACTATCCTTTTACTGCTTTTGTCCAACAGAATGTGATATAAACAATAAAATAATTGGTTTTTATGCTAATTTGGTTTACTGGTTGGATTGATATGCTGTATGCCTTATCATGCATAACTGGAATAGAAAAGAGGGCTAGCAGTTAGGCTGCAGAAGGCTATCAAAACTTTGCAAAAAGTAACACACTTAGCTTCCCATCACTGCCATGAGATGACTGCAGAAATGAACACTACAATCTCTTCATGAAAATATGAAGACACTATCTGCCCAGGAGATAAGCAGACTTAGAATAATAATTCCTGTGTTATTTTGTCATTGGTTGCCTAAACCTCATGGCTGTTCTGTTATACAAACCTTTTTTTTTGAAAGATGGCTATAGTTTCGTCGCTCTCAAAACTGGAAGTTTTATATCAGTACTTCCCACTGGTAAATAACAATACAATGCAAATAAATGTTATGAAACACTAGCTGTCGTGAAAGAACAGGGCTTTTCATGTCAAGAATCAACATTTCTTTAGTCCAAATCAAAGATGTGATCAATGGCTTTGATGGAAGTTATACTTCTTAAAGGTAGGCAAATGTCAAAGTTTGCATTCTTAGCTAAAATGTAATTATGATAAATGTGAAGAGAAAATATGTTATTACACAAGCAAATCTAATATAGGATTTTGAACTGACATACCATTTTAAGTAGCTTTAGTTTCCATTAAAAAATGTAATTTTTTTTTTCCTTAAACAACATTTTTTATAGGTGTAATAAGTGAAAAAAAAAGCATCTAATTAAATCCCTGAGAAACAAGTTCTATTGATTTGTTTAAAGGTGTTAATAAGAACATAGTAACTGTCACACCAGGATATCTGTCAGACCCAGAAATGTTAAATTTTACATATCTTATACTTCTTGTAGGATTACAAACTGAGGTACGTTATATCTTGATTTCTGATTCCAGTCTTAATTAATCTATCGATCCGTACTTCAGTTCATTTTAGAACTCAATTTCTGTTTGTTCCCTGGAGGGTCAAATGTTTTCATCCGGAATCTAAAACCTATTAATGTTAAAGGGCATTACAATCTCTTTTACTACACCGATATGTATTTGGTATGTACTAACCATATCTTGTGTAAGAAGCAGTCACTTCTATGTAACAAAATATTAGAACAGTTATATAATAACATTGCATTACTTTCAGTTAAGCAATAATGTGAACCAATTATTGTTTTGAAATTCAAAGTTACTTCATGTAATTTACATTCTATGTTATATAGAATATGATATGAAGTATCTACTTGATTAATGTTTCTTGAGGACATTATTTCTAATGATGGTCAAAGTTTTAATGAATTAATTTGATCATCATTATGGCTAATGCGCTGGAGACACATTAATCTCAGTGATATCATATCCTATGCAGAACTAATTCGTCTGAATGGGAATTTGGCAAATTAATTCTGTTTCCAATACGGGAAATGAATTGATACCCAGTTTTGAATTAAACAATGAATATAGTCTGGCATACATTTTTCTGTTAAGTCTTTATGCATTTGGGGCGGGGGGATATTTCTCACAGATAATATAGTTATGTTCCTGCAAGTGTACAAGTGTAAGGAAATGTATGAGGGTATGAATTTTAATGTGTAATAAATCATTCTTTCACTAGGACTGAAAAAAAAATCTGCAAATTACAAAAGATAATCATGTCTCTAATTATGTAACAGTTTCCAAATCATAAATAATGCTGCACGTGTGGTATTCAAATCAGAAAGTATTAACCTGATTTAGAAGTGTCCCCTGAATTAATGGTCTAGCACAAAGTTCTGCTTCTGTTCTTTCCAGCAGATTGACGTGTTTCACCTATTAGCCAGCTAACTGTGTGTTAGATTTCGCAAGTTCACAGTCATCATGGGCTTTCGGCTCAGAGGTTTTCAATGAAGTAGAGTTTGTGATGGACAGAAACAGGGCCTCCTGTCAGATACTTCTACATCTTTCTGTATTTGCTTTTTCAACGTTCTGTGGTACATTTTAGCATGTAACCAATGTGCAGCTGTCTAAACCATGGAGAACTAATACCAGGGATATGCAGGGAAATTAGCCTGAGCTTCTCAGATTCCTCAGACATGAGTAAAGATGCCTACAGGACATTAATAACTATATACAACAGCAGATTTTTTTTCTAAAAAATGGCACAAAATTACAATTGATTTACACTATATTCCAGTTTACTCTCCTTTTGTTTATGAAACAATAAGGCATATCTCCGTTACAAAACATAACTGTATGGCAGGATTATGCTAGTTCATGTAAAATAATACTCTAATAATGGAGATCTCAGAACACATGATAGGATCAAGAAATTATTTGGAGTTTGGAACACATTTTTGCAGGTTGTGAGCCTGGGCAATCTAAAACAGCCATTGGAAGAAGCTGAGCGTTTTCCAGCTTCTTGTTCTTTGTTGAGCTCCATATGTGGAGCATGAAATGGGAAATTGAAGTTCATTATGCCAAAGGAGGGAAAACCTTCATACTTCAAATAATTTTTATACACCAATAACGCTGTTGACTCCATCACAATCAATTGCTAATTGATTTTTAATGGAGTCATTCTCCCACATGGAGAATTGGCAGAAGCTCGAAAATCAAGTTTTAGAGAAGCTTGTTAGAAGGACATAAACAAGAAACTAGACAGGATGACCAAGAAAGAAGGAAACGGAGGAACAATGGACTTGCCAGATCTCAAAAGCCTTCATGCTTCTGTTTGATTCTCCTGTACTGTGCTTTCTGTCTACTGTACCACCAGTGACAAGAGCTACTGCTTTAAAATCGGGACTTAGCAATTTGTACGTCCAAGCCCTGAGGGCATCTCCAACCTAACTATGCCTGCAGAGTCCCTGGGGTTCCCACCACCCTGCCCACAGCCCAGGACCTCAAGTCAGTCCCCTGTGGCCTTCAGTCTCTGCCTCAGTGATGCTGCAGCATTGTTGGTCTCCAGCTCCTCTAGGATATCTAGATAATGTTTAGAAGAATATGGCTTGCAACACTCTTAGTTTCAGTAGAGATGGGCTATGGCCTTGTTTGTCAAGGGCAAGACTTTTGCAGCAGAACACATGAGACTCGTGCAACCAGATAACCAACCAAATGATTACCACCTCAGTCAGCAGGTTCTTTGGTGTGATGGCTGACCCTTGGTTGAGTGATAATGGATTAGAGAGTTCTTTTCTTTCAGGCTACTTATTATTGTAGTTCACACAAATGCAAAATTCTGTGTTTCTACAACTATATTTATTACAGTTATATTTATTACTAACTACTTGGCACATATACTAGTCTCCTTAAAAATCTGTTTACTGATCTGTTGAGCTTATTTTTAAGTGAGGAAAAAGATGATTCTACATATGCTGTAGTAATCTATCAAAAAAACCTGAGCAACACAAATGAAAAAATCCTTATTTCACATTCCGTCACAGTATATGCGTGGAATACAACACACATAATACCCTTCCATTTAAAGTGCATAACATTTTAAAAAAAAATTCATTTCCAAAAAGCCTCTTTACACCAGAAGTTGTATAGCTAATGCAGAAGTTTTTTCCTGATCATTTGTCACAATAATTCTGATCTGAAGCTCATAAAAGTAAGCATGTTTACAAACATAATTAAATAATAATAATAGAGAAGGAATGTTAATAAATATTAACTAAATGGAAAAATTTTGCTTACAAAATTATGATTAAGAGCTGCAGTGTAACTTTGTAGGTAGTTGTATTTCAATCAGAGCATCATAGTTTTCAACTTTTTGAAACGTACACTCAGATATCATTGTCACTACATATAGTATTTAATTCTACATAATAAGGCTGCAACAGCTGGGGGTAAAAGCTTAAAGAAAATGTTTTGCTTTTGTAATACAAAATGAGAAATTTTATTATAAAGTCCTATGCTTTCACTTGTGTATTTTAGATTTTGAGATCAGTTTCAGTACTTCACCCCTCAAAGGTGTTTACTTTCATACATTTTATTACAGCTACATTATTTTGAGGAAATTTTACTGTATGATTATGACATATTGTTCTTCTGCTATTATTTATATCCGTATATTAATATATGCAACATATGTTGAATCAAATCAGTCAAGACTTCTACCTGAAAGAGGTTTATTAAATCCTCAGGATATTTTAATCATTTAAAGTATATAATATTCAGGTTTCTGTTTTTGCTTTGTTCTATATTGTGCTATGGATAATAGGATAGCTCTTTACCTAAAGAATCTCGTGGGTTTGTATCAGAAAATATGTAGACAAAATACAATTTTTAATAACTAAAAATACAAACAATATTGAATTTCAGCTCTTAAACCGATTCATGGCAGATGCTGTTGGACTTACTTAAAAAACACACTATAATTTCTCCCAACAAAGTCCTTTTTACTTGTCTCATCAGGAGTATAGCATAATAAAGCAGAAATTGCAATGAGTCAAAGACAACATAAATGTAAAAAATCTTCCTTAAAATATATTTTCAAAATAAAATTATTACTGAAGTTAATATTATTTAGATATAAAATTCTGTAAAACCACATTTTAAAGAAAAGCAATTTTTTAAAATACCAAACTTGGAGGAATGAGACATTCTAGTTCTTTAGCATATTTTCTTTAAAGTTTTTATATCACATTAATTCATAACCTTTCCTTAGTCCATTAATACTAGAAAAAATTAAATAAAAATTGAAGCATAACATTTTAATATCAATTATTTTGGGAAAATGTTATATCTCTAACTACACAATCATTCAGATGTCATTCACTGTATAGAGTCCTTCTGCCTGTTCCTTTATGTTTTAGTCAAAGTAGTTCAGTGATATTTATCTCACCACGTATGAAACAAAACAGGGGTAGTCACTGTATTAAGTAGGTTAAAAAAAAAGTTATGGTCTATTTTTGCAGAAAATTAATTCAGCTAAAAGCTCAGTCAGTTCAGTAGAGAGGAATTTCTAGGGATTACTGGATGGAGAATAGAGGAGGTGTTGTCTGTGAACCTGAAAGCTCTATGTTGACTGAACAGCATCCTACCAAGGTTGTAACTGATCTAAGTAAAAAAAAAAAAAAATACAGGACGAATCAAGTCAGCATTCTTCCCACCTCCTGTAATAGATACAAAGCCCAAGAAATCTCTTGAAATCTTATGCATCATTCAGTTAATGGCCTTGGTAACAGCAGGGGGAGGACCAAACAGGCAGACATTATCTCACTAAAGAAAACCTTAATTGTTTTCAAAAGGGGAGAGGGTAAAAAAATAGATGATTCTGGAGTAATTACAGATATAGAATAAATTACAGTTATAGGCCAGTTCTCATTTTTATATTTACAAACATTCAGGTTTTTGTTACTGCAATTATAATAACATTCTTCTAACAGAAGAAACTCAGGCTAGAGAAACTTTCTAGAGTGAGACAGACAGACTGAAAATCTGAGTGCCTCAGTAGTAAGGAGACTGCAGCACAAGCCAACAGCAGGCCACTCTTCAAGGACAACTTATGGGAGTAATTTCCCCAAGAAACCTAGACAGGGCACTGTGGAGTTTGTCTCCAAAATAAAGCTACTGAAAACTGCTGGACATGGAAAATTAAACTGGAGGAAAGTATCCACCCTTCAAGGACACAGTGAGCAGGGAAATTTTTTCACAAGCCTTTTTATTTCTGATGGTTTTATTCTGAGCTTTGAACTTTAAAAATAGTGTGATTCTAGTTTCTGAGCAAATTAGCACTTTTTAAAGGTTCAGATGGTTGATGTTCTCTGGGTGCTTACTTCAGAGAAGTCTAGGGTAATGCACCTTAAAGCCCTGTCTGCCAGGATTCCATCACAACATGAAGAGTTCATGTTAATGCATCAAAAATATGTATCTTTTATGAATAAATGAGACAGCAATACCACAAAATTTTTAGCATTACAACATATTAAATATTATTTGTACTCTTGATTACGGTCTCTGCTCTTGGATATTATCTCACTTCAAAGTAAGTGTCTTCCTATGCTAAACCAAACTAAAATAAGTTGTTTGAAAACTAAATTTTACGTCATCCCATAGGCTTTTTATAAAACAAAGTTACTTGGTAATAATTTCTAAACAACTTTTTTTTATATACAGACTTATTCGCAAAATAAATCTTCATATAAAGTGAGAATATATATTTTATTTTCATACAAATTAAGAAAAATACTAGTTCAAGAAAAAGCTGTATGAGGGGAAGAGTATATAAACAGTTCTACAATATATGTATAATTCAATTATTAGGAACATATGAGAAAGTAAACAGATAAGGTTACAAGTAATACTCTTTATGTATTAAAATAACTAATTTTCTACTTGGATGGGACTAAATTAGCTGTTTTGGAATGCATCCTTATCAGTTGTTCATACTCTGGAGCACATACCAACACACACAAAAAAAAAAAACGCCCGAGAAATATTTTGTGTAATAAAACCTCCAGAAGCTGGATACTACAGTGATTGGAAGAGCATATAAAAAACTGTGTAACAGGCAGCAGAGATGGAGAAAAGGACACGAGCAGGAATCCGATTAAGCCAACTTGCAGCAACCAAGAAAAGCAAGGCTTTTCTAAACTGTAGATGCAGAGAAAACTCTAAAAGAAAAGGCTGCAGGTTATAAATCAATATAATGTGGGTTTGGGAATTTTGAACTAACCATTCTTTCAACCCATTCAACTTAAATTTCCAAAGGTAACATATTTGCATGTCATCATTCTGAAACTCTTAAAAGATTGGGAAGCCTCCCAGAGACAGTAATGGGAGTATTATCAGATCCTATACAGACATCCCAGCTTGTCTTGTTTTAGTGTCATTACAGAGCAGAACATGAGATAATACCCTACTTATTTCCCCTCAAAGCTCTGACCACTGAACTTTAATTAAAATGCTTAACAATTAAAAGGAAGGTATACTTAAAAAAATGTTTTTTTTTTCTTTTTGTTAGGAATGAAAGTAGACTTAAATTGAAAGGGAAACTTAGAATTTTATCAGTTAAGTGCTTTTGTTCCAATTGGTGGGGACTGTAAATGTTGAATTTCTCAAAAAATGCTGAGCAATGAACCAAAACTTCTTAAGCAGAAGCATATATAAAAAGGGATTTTCCTTTTTGTTTGAAGTCTACCTCTCAATTTTATTCTGTCAGATTGTGATGACTGCTTGCAGCTGAACACTGGATTGACTAGAAGTTTGTATCAGTTAATTAATGATTCATAAGTTTATAAGTGATATTAACTTCCTAAAAGGGTGTGACTCCTCATTTTTGCTTTGAAGGTCTTTTCCTATAGCAAAACTTTTTGAACTGTACATATATAAAGATATTTAAAATTTAGTCAAATTTGATGTTTATTACTATGTATATGTTTTTATATTTGTATGCAGACATAAAAATACTCACTTTATACAGTAGTTGTGTCTTGGTCTTGTGTTTATCTGCTAACATTTTCAAGCTTTCCATCACACACTACTACTAAATATATTTTCTTCTAAGAGGTTAAACTACTGATGTATGATCTGGCTGGATTGCAAACTCATTCTTTCAAGTTCAGCATTCCCTTTCCAAATTTTGGAAATATTTGCTGTCATGATTCCAATGAAAGTGAATGGCTTGTATATAAAACTGCTTCTTCCAGTCCTTTTATCAACAAATGACCAAAATGAAATTTACAAACTCAATTTACAAATTTACAAAGCTCAAAAGACCTACTGAGATAAAGTGTCCATTTAGCAGCTTTCAAGCTCCTATTCCTCAGAGGAGGTGAGAAATAAATATTCAGGTAGTGTGCACTGCCCAACAAACAAACTCTTATCTCATGCTTGTAAACAGGTAGCATTTGCAGCCTGACCTACTTGTCTATAATCAGATAGGAGGGTCCTGCTTCTTCTGTGGGTATACAGTTCTCAGCAAAGAGCCAAAAATCTGAGACTCCAGATGATAAGGCAGAGCACAGAAGTGAGACTGTGTGGAAAGTTGAAATATTCCAGGTTGGGGTTTTTTACTTGGGTTTTTTTGTTGTTTTTTTTTTATTATTATTATTACAGGCAGCAGTCAGAGTGCAGCATCATAAGAACTCCCTTAAGTATCTTTGATGAAGCTAACTTTGGTAGGGGAAACAATCTACTGCAGAAACAGCATGAAACTTCATCAACACTAAGCTACATTTTGTTTCAGTAAGGTTGCATAGTCTGCAATGTAGGTTTTCTCCCCAGATTCTGGGGTGGAGGTGGGGTGTGCAAAAAACCTGAAGAGCTCATTTAGTAGACTAGTACCAGGTATCAAGGAAATGGGGTAAAATTCCAAATACTTTTTAAAAACTGAGACCTTATTATAAAGAGAATAACTGACCTTTTTTGAAAGGACAACCTATGCTTAGACAAGCCTGTTTTTATCATATTCCATTATGTCTTGCTTGTTTAGATTCCAACAAAAATCAGACTTCCTAGTATTGCATGTGAGTTGCATAATCAAGCAGATGACAACACGCATTTGCTTAGTCAATTAATGAGAACTAAAGAATACATTTTTAATTAGTAACATCCTTTTGCCTTCTTCTCTTTTGCTATTGCTTATTATTTACTTCTTCCAGTCAGATACCTGATACAATGACTGGTTTATGGAGAATCAATATTTTGGCTAAAACTCATTTACATTATCCTTATGAACACACAGAAAGTTACAATCTGGGAACAGTGACTTATTTTCATTTGTCATTTTGCTATGGCATATATTCTTGTGATTCCATCTCATATTTTTATATTTAGCACTAAAAAAGAATAATTTTGAGACACATATTTTCCTTCTGCTGAAAACTCATGAAAATTAATCATCATATCTTTACCTTCCTCCACTAGGCTCTATACTTCTTGATAATATGTGGAATCTGCTGGTCCCAGAAGCAAAAACCCATGGTAGTTCTGAAAAACTTCTATATTTGTGGCTTCTTCTTTATGTTTGCTTTTACCCTTCCTAATTTTCATCTAGTATCTGTATGTTTCAGTTTATGGTCTCATTCTAATGATTTTGCTTAACCTACATTTTAATTTAAAAATGGAAATAAGCTTGGACTCATACAATAGTTAGTCCTCTTCCATGTTGCATTTACCATCCTTTTTTATGTTGCCTTTTTACTCCTTATATTCAGAATGCCTCTTAAATATAGAAATGTCTCATGTGAAGTGTAAATTTTTAGGTTTCTGATAACTGTTGTACAAGTTCATTGCTAATATTTCTTCTGAGTCTTAAAAAAAATGGAGGTTTGGATCAACACTGGAACCTTAATAGTATGTGTAATTGCTATTATTTCCTTATCTGTTTAGGAACTGACTAACATTCATCTAAGAACTGAAGCACACATATATAATTATATTACTATATATATGGAATCTCTGAGGCAGCTTTTTTGGTACATTTAAAGCTGTTTAGAAATTATACTATGAAATATGTCCTACAATATAAAGAAAAAAATATTCCGATGAAACTGGCTGCCACAGAGTTTCAAAAATATGTATAATGCTCTTTTCTGTTGCAAATCATTAAATTTAAAATAAATATTCTATTAAACTTTTTATGTGTTTATAATTTTCGTATTTCTATTGTTTGAGTATTTTAAGCAATATAATATGTATTAACACACTTCTGTGTTAAAGAAATTTGCTTTTGTATGTAAGCCTTTACTATACATGAAGTATCATGGTGCTGGAGAGCTAAGTGATGGGGTTTGTTCTCAATAGAGAAAAGCTTATCTTAGTTTGCAAAAATTTTGAATGTACAGACATACTACTGTTAGACTACATATTTCACTGTAAATTTTTAGCCTGGTTATATATAATGAAATACTGAATGTGCTTTCGGCTGCGTAAGTATCACTTTCACCATGCAGAAATGTAAACATTACACATATTGCTATACACATATAGCAAATTAAGACAATGATAGCTATTTTTAACTATCTTTCTATTCTAGGGATAAGAAAGGATTTTTAGTCACTTATTACTAATCCAGGAGTAAAAATAATCAGTGTACAGGCCCAGAAGATGAGGAAGTGAACTAATACTGAAACACTTTTTTCATTGATTGATACTTCTTTAATAAAACTCAAGCCTTTTACACAATATAACATCACACTTGTTTATCTTAGCCTGAAGTGCCAATAATATTTTTTCAAACCCTAAAACTCAGTATCCTCTGAGATTTGACCCTAAAATTCAGAAGTAACCTTATAAGTTATGTATAACCTTGATAAACATCAATAAATTATATTAATAGTTTCCTTTTCTATTCTTTAATTGATTAAATTTGTTGAGAAAAACAAGCACTAATATAAAATATTTGTACATGCCAGCAATATTCAGTGTTTAGGTATATACATACCATTAGTTGCTGAGGTATTGGATAAGACTGGGATATGTTGATGGGCAGGCTTCATGTCTTGTATAGGACTAACATGACCACATTCAGTCTACAGATGTTGCTCCACAGATACCAAGCAGTTTCACAGCTAAGAAATCTCTTTAGGTAGAGCATCGTTATTTAATACCACAAAGCAGGTATCCAGTTAGATTCAGATTTACTGACAGGTAATACAAAATTATTCAAGATACTACTATCATTATTCTGGGAGATGTTCTTTGTCCAGTTAGATTCAGATTTACTGACAGGTAATACAAAATTATTCAAGATACTACTATCATTATTCTGGGAGATGTTCTTTGTCCAGTCAATTTCTTTCATGCTGCGGTGGTAGTACAAAAGGAGTAAAACTAATTTGCAAATCTCCCCTCAGTATGGAAAATTACTAACCAAATACACCACTGTTTCTTATATCTGCATAGCACTCTGCATAGGGAGAGCATCAAGAACAAATTTTAGGGGAGCGTGGAATAACTTGAGCTGGCGCTAATGTCAGCTGCAGGAGATCCCAGTTCATCTGGGGAGATGCCAGCCAGCTGGGGAGACACCAGTCAGCTTATACAAATAAATGCATGACCCAGAGTCTGAACAGTGCTACAGCAGTTAGTTAATGAGCTGTAAAAGGAGGAACGTAGATAAGGGAAGGTATCCAGCGGTGTTAATTGCAAGCAATTTAACTCTACCTTTGGAAAGCAAAATTATATCAGCTATTTGTTTGAGGGACTTCTACATGAAAAAATCATGTTTCAAACCTATTTTTGCTTACTTTTCATATCATCATTCCCTGATTTTAAATGTTGATTAGAAGGCTGGAATTTAACCACTGATCTAAAGTTCTAAGAAAGCTGGGAACTTACATCTTGGTACCCAAAGTTGTTTAAGGCACCCAGTGAAGTTCAGTCGTTTGACACATGGGGATCATAGCTGCTTCAATATAACAAGGGGAGGAACTAGGTATCCACTTTTGCATAGAGGTGGTTCTGTTTCCTAGTGTCAACAGGAAATTTTTAAGGGAGTTTAGCAATATCTAAAATTCATACAGAAGTATTTTTTCTAGAGTATTCTTCAATTTTATGACACAGAATCCAGAAAGCCTTGCAGTAGACATTCTTGTACTACCAAAATTGAATAATTTATCATAATATATTAATGCAGTTATTATTCTCATGCGTTTTATACCAGTAACAAAGCTGTTAATTTCACAGGAATTGCATGTTGCTTATATAGGTATAAATGAGAATAGAATTAGTCCTTGTATATGCAAAACATAATTAAGAAATTCATCCACATTAGCTTAGTAAACATCTAAGAACTGTGGATATGTGAAAAATATAGCAATATTAAAATACCAAGTAAATCTAACATCATTCTATGCTCCCTTGTGGCAAGCATACAGAATACTGGAACACGTGATCTCACAGGAATTCAAACACATTAATTACTAAATAAATACAACAGAAAATGGGTTGCAATAGCTTTATTTTCCTAAAAATCACACATTCTTTTCTATATGCAGTTAGAAGTACCATTCTTGTTTATTACAATTCGCTGCCATGTGCTCTATATCATACATAATTCTGGGTTATTAAATTCCTCAAGCATGCAATACAAAAAACTTAATAGATTTTATGCAAATCATTATATAACAAAATAAGAGCAGATGGTCCTCATCACATCAGAATCTTTCCATAACAGTTTCATATTTTGTTTAAATTAAACAAAACATAAAGGTACCTCTGTGGCACCTAACTTAATTTATTCTACCCCACTCTTTTTCTTGCATTTTTCCTATGCCTTTTTATAGCATTGAAGTAAATTATTTTCAATAATATTTGTTAGATATTTAGTTGTTTACTATTTCTGAATTGTGCTGTGAACCTATACAGATATTTGTTTATTCCTATTTTTGCATCAGAAGGAAATCTATTGTTATCAATAGAGTACATAATTCATCTCACAGAATTGCCTAGAGGAGAGAAAGCAAGCTTTACGCTGGGAATCTTAAACTAGTATCTGTTAAGCTGTATTGCTATACAACTCTATGACATGTTTCCCTTAAAAATTACTCATTTTACATTCTCCCTGCTACCAGCAGTGTCAGAAGATGAATGACAGAGCAAATCAAGCTAAAAGAAGTCATGAAAACAAACAAAAAAATTATCAAAAATAAGGAACTGAGAAAAATAAGAGCAATATATAACTTTCTTCTGTCCTGAGAGATTTTAACCATGTATCTGAGGGTGATCTCTCCTGTTGCTGTGTAAAATAAATATCTTATGATCTTTTGTATCTATTGCAGCAAATATTCCAAAACCATGTCTGATACATATCCATGACTTTGAACTTGTGCAATAATTAGTTTGTTAATAAGCAATGAATGAAGTAGGAAACAGGCTATCAGCAGCTATTGCAAAAACATTATTCTCAGTCCTGTTTGGAACAAAGATGCGTAATATTATAGGTCAGTCCTTTGGAGGGTCTACTGACATAATATCACATAATGCAACTTTTTTTTCAGGAAAACAGAAAGTTTTCTTTTCACTATATTTGTCAATTCTAGAAACTCCTATTTTTATGAGACCCTCTGTAAGTTTACTTGCTCTATCTTTTCAATTTTTCTGAAAAGGAATAATGTAATTTAGGGAACTAAAATATTGGGCATTATACTCCACTGGAAGTGGTTCAACAAGTGCAAGAGCTATAACAAACATGGTTGAAATTCAGTAACATTCACCTCTTCCCCTATTTCCTTCCTTGTCTCCTTTCCTTTTCCTTTTAATTCTCTAAAATCCTTAGCTGAGGATAATACTATTCCAAGATAGATGATCATGTAGTAATTGGGGAGACGAGAAAGACATATTCCCAGCTTTGATTCCAGCCAGAAGGCAACCCAAATTAATGATCTTGCCACCTAAACCAAAAATATATAATTTTCTAGCACAACTTTGATGAAACTACTGGAGTGAATTTTTATATTTTGTTAGGATTTTGACTGAAGTGATACTATGTATTCTGCAATAAGGTTTGTATTTTTGTCCATTGCAACATGATTCACGAATATTTTCCCAGAAGCTATATCTCAGCATCTCGGGTTTTGTAAATCCTACTAGAAAGTGGGAAAAGTCATCATCAACAGAGTTAATCAGCACAAGCTACAAAATCTAAATTCCCTTATTTTCAGGGAAAATAATTACTCTCTGATTTTCGTAATAGAAGGGAATAATTATGAACAAGTTCAGGGAAATCAGTAATTCCAAGAACTAATCATGCTGTAAATTCTTATGAGATTGCACCCTGTTTACTCTTCCCTGGTCCCAGTAGAGATACTACAATACTATTCCAAGGGTATGTTCACAGTTAATAACAAATTAAATTACCGATTGACACAAAATTAACAGTATTGGTAATAATAGAACAACAGGGTCTGAAATGGAGAAAAACATTACCAAATTATTTTCCTCTTCAATAGCAGGATAACTCTACCCCTCAAAGTAGGAGGAAGAAGGAAAAAAAACCCACATGTGGCTCCTAAATTCCAGAAACCTCTCAAATCTGCTCCCAACCTGGATGCAAGAAGCTGTCCTGTCAGTTGGCAGAAACAACATTGTTTCCATCCACCTGTCCCTCCCTCCCTCCCTCTATCCACTTATTATTAGTGCCAAATTTTCCATCTTCCCCTTAACAATTGTGTGAGTTCAGTTGATGGTGCCTTACTGTAAAACAGTGTTGTGTTATAAAATATATTAGGAAGTTATCCAAATCAATATTTATTATTTAGAAGTTCAACTGGTACTTTTATGTTCTGGGGGTATAAATGATAATTCTAATTAATTAGAATCCCACAAAATTTACATACTGTAAAGAATAAGCAACAGTATAGAATAGTGTTAATTTTTTTTTTCCTGTCAAAACAGGTAATTTTTAATGTCATCAAGATGTTTTGAGCTATAACAGAAAAATGGGTACAGCTCAGATTGTACCTCAAAACTTGTTGTAGACACTGACTTGGTTTCAACATATTTCCTGTACATGTGAGAAAAGGGCAGGCACTTCCTTAAACTGAGCTAGCTGAAACAAACAAGACCTCCAAAATGTAAAAAAAAAGCTAAAGAGAAATATTGATGCCTGAAAAAAAAAGTGTATTGCAACTGTAGACAAATAAATTATTACCTATTATTTAATTCTGTATTTATGAAGTGAAAGAGAAACAGAAATTTGCTGAAAAAATATTAAATCCATTACCAGTTTGATTAACAACTTATTATTACTTCCTTTCCAGGTAAACTGCTAAGTCCAAGTTTGAAGAACAAAGCAGAAAACAAACAAGCAAAAGCCTTATAGAGTTCAAAACATTTATAGTTGCATATAACTTGACAAAGTAAGTGTTTTTCAAATGGATACAGTACCTATTTTTGAAGAAGGATGATTTTCTCCAGAGGAGAAGAGGTGTTCATATTCAGAAGCTAACATTCCTCTTCAGGAATGTGTTGAAGGTGCAACACAGTATTTTCCTTTGCCTTTCAGAGATGGTGATAAACTCTTCTGACCTTCAGCGTAAGTAGAGAAAGGCTAACTGTGAGTACTTCTGAAGATTCCACCTCAATTCTTTTCATTATGCAATAATGATTTTACATTTTCTCTTGAGTATCTGAAATACTCTCCTCAAACTTCAGTATTTAATGGCAAGTTAGATATTATGATACTACCTCACAACTTCCCTGCTTCTATTCCTTTCCTTTTGTCAGTGATTAGCATCTATTCTTCTTACAGCTATCAAGTTTTAATACTTTTATATATGGACATAAGAAAGAAAGAAAGAAAACAGTCAAGATATGTGTATAATAGCAAGCAGGTCACATAACAGACAAATCTTCTTGCTTCATACCATTCACTCATTTTTCACTGGCTGTTAGATCCTGCCTCTTGATCTAAGAATCTCTCTTTTTGTATCTATACTGTCACACTTCTGTGGTTTTTATTCAAAGATTTCTTGGGCATTTTCCAAGTAATTAATAAAAGCATACATATCATGCAGGCTTGCATATGAGAAATAATCTTTTTATGCTGAGATTTTGTATTTTCCTGCCAAAATTATTTCTTTTAAAAGTAAAGCCAGATGAAAAGATTTAAAATCGATGGTCAAAGCCCTAAGATTTGATGGTTGTTTTGCTTCAGGTATCTTAGTCAAACCAACTCAGTCTCTTGGATTTATCTGATTGGTTTGGATATCTCCAGGAGAAGGCTTTCCCCTGAGGTTTGGTTGTGTTTCTTATGTTCATGTAATTAGCTCCACAATACCGCAAGAACTTAATTTCTTATGGTATCTTTTTGTGAACACACTTCAGGAAGTACAAAGATTTATGGAAATGAAAGCATATTAACATTTTTTATAACTACAGAAAAGGATTAGCCATTGGTTTCCTGTACAGGTAACTTGTTTTTTTCACCTGGGCCATTTTTAGTATAGGGTAATTTAAGGATATGAACAGCTGCTGTAATTTCTAACAATGGTTAGTATAGTCCACAGCAAGACTTAGGAGAAAATATATCAGAAAGAAAACTTAAATACTGAGACATGAAGCTTAAGGGAAAAAAAAAGAAATGGAAAGGCAGATTCTGAATACTGTGATTATAGCAGCTTTTATTTTTCCTTTTTTTTTTTTTTTAACTTGAATTTATGCATATATACTCTTGTAGCTGGCAAACTCTCTTAGTGACAATATCTATTTCTATCTTCAGCTTTCTGGGCTCTAACAAATATGTTTTTCTTTACTTTGAATGACAGGATGACTGAATGTACAACGTGTTTTGTAGACTATTTTTTTCCCAAAAAACACCCAGATTTTTTATACAAGTTAATGTTACATGATTGTGTTGAGACTGGACTTTTCAGGGTTGAGGTGAATCCTAAATAAAAGTTCCAATAAATAAATTCTTTATTTTCCCTCTATTTTCCTTCTTATTTTTTTGGAAGTTATATTTTTTCCTTTCAAAACAGAAAAACACGTTATTTTTTTTTAATTATGTCAATTTTATGTAATGTGTTTTGAAAATATTCAGGAAAACGTATATTTCTTAAAGGACAATCTGGGTTTCCTTTAATTTTTGTAAATCCATTTGACAATGTTTTATGCAGCCTTTAAGTCACTAAATCAGTAATATTAGTCTATTATGTAAAAAGAATTCTTTTTAATTTATTGGTTGCAGAGAAGTGAACCTGAGAGTCTGGTAAATGCTGAGCATGCTAGATAACTATTAAATGCTCCTTCTGTTTTCCCAACTAAAAATGTCTTGTACAAATCCATAGAAGTTTATATTTTCTGTCTACTCATCATTTTAATCTGCATATTCACTTAGGTTTTCAAATACACAAAGAATGCTATGAGGTTCAGATGATGATAAGAACAAAGAGGGGAGGTAGACATACTAATATGTTATTGGACTGAAACCAATAAAATCATAGAATCATAGAATTGTTTAGGTTGGAAAAGACCTTTAAGATCATCAAGTCCAAACCACTAATGTCCCTAAGCACAACATCTTGATGTCTTTTAAATACCTCCAGGGATGAAGACTCAACCACTTCCCTGGGCAGCCTGTTCCAATACTTGACAACCATTTTGGTGCAGAAATTTTTCCTAATACCCAATCTAAACGTCCCCTGGTGCAACTTGAGGTCATTTCCTCTTCTCTTATTACTTGTTACTTGGGAGAAGAGACCAATACCCACAATATGCTTGTTAAAATGCTTAGACTGTCCAATGGAGTGACAACAGCTCAGGCTAAAAATTTGAGATTGATCAGTTTTACGTTTCCATACCTCAGTTTGGCCAAGCTACATGAAATGAATTCTTTATGAGCCTGCTCTTGGCATTAATCACATATTCTCTAAAATTGTTTTTTATTCATAGCTTATACATGTCCTCTGCCTTAATTTCATTTTAATATATCTTGTTAAGGAATATAAAACAGTTTGCATGTGCATATGTTTGTGCTAATAGATATGTATACAAGACATACACAATCCAGAAATTTTGTTTTGAACAATATGTATATTGGTCACTATATTTTACAGCCCTAAATCTTTGAAAGTAATCAAATGAACCACAGCATGTGCCATGCTAAAACAAATTCTTTCCTTGTTTTGCATGGTCATGTCATTCAATTGCATTCAACTCTCCCATGGCTCTTTCCATATTTTGTTCACAAGCTAAAAGTTTTGCAGAGTTTCAGCTTATTAAGTCTCTAAGCACAATAACTTTGAACATTTAAAGGTTACTGGTTAAAAAAATAACAAACTGGTACTTCTTATGAGTCACAGTCAAAGGTGGTATACAGTATTCATGTAAGCTAGAAAGAAGAAAAGTGTAGAATTATCTAAAATCTACTATATGAATTTATTTTGTCAAGGCTTGGAATTGCTAATGATGTGATATATATATATTCTGCAGGAATTTCAACTTAAAAAAAAAAAAATTCTGCAGCAGTTTTCCATTCTGATTCACCTTTCTACAACAAACCTAAAACTGTTCTTCTTTCATTCTGTATATATATTCCTATACATAACTGAAGCTAGTCTCAGTGAGGAGGATACAAGTGGGTCTACACTGTCAGTCTCCTAGCTTTTATTTCCAGCTGCATTATGAACAATGGAAGTTGCTGGGTAAGTCCTGCTCCACTCTTGAAGGTTTTAAAAGAATAATGCTCAGTCATTCTGCAACAGTGGCATGTGTCAGCTATCTGCATGTGTAAGTTACAGAGGCTTGCACAAAACAAAGTCACTAAAAGGGTAGCCTCTAAAGCTGTAAGTTATCCCTGTTAGGCATATGTTGCATGTAATGGTCCCAAGTTTTATAATTTAGACAAATGTTTACAGTTTCAGTACACAATTAAGAATTCACCAAAGAGCACATATGACTTCTCATCTGCCAAAACCTTGTTTCAGAGAGACCTTCTTAAGAATTAATTAGTTGCAGGCCAATTATATTGTATTACTAGTTACAATGTTCCAAACTACAGAACTATATTTTTGGAAACACATCATGTGCTTTCTGTCCACACACTACTAGTAATAGTAACACATATTCATACTAGAAACAAAATGGAGCATTTATCAAGTAAAATTTCATTTTATAATTACAATTCGGCATTGTTACCTGTAACTAAAAAGAAGCTATTTCCATGAAAAACATAAGACCACCTTAAATAGAGATATTAACCAAATCATCTGTAATGATGACAAAATAATCTGTAGTGATGAAATTATAGATGTGTGTTTGACAAATAAAAAAGCAAGAGGTAATTGAAAGTAAAAAAAAAGCATTAGAAAACAAAGAAAACAAAAGAGTTGGTTTGCAATGCAGTTTTCAAAAGTCAGAACAGATTATCATAAACAAAGAATAGCAAAAAAAGGGGAAAACAAATAAAATACAAGGAAAGAAAACCAAAATAACAAAGGGACTACTGAAAGAACTCAGCATTAAACAAGATGAAATGTAAAAAACGGAATGACAGACAATAGATAGCAAAATCCATCTGCATATTGGACCCATTAGGAGAGAATATAAAAGATGAAAAGACTTCCTCTTGATAATTTTTAAACTAAATAATACTTTTTTTTTTTTTTTTGAGTCAGGAGTCCAAGAGAATTAAAATCTTTGAAGAGGAACTGCTTTGGCTTTAAGTGAGCATACCAAAGACAGCACAAGTTTCCATTCTCCTAAATTGTGTTAAATTACAACACAAACAGAAAAACTGCTACAAAGTCAACCTTTTAAGCAGACTTGCTGTGATAAAATATAAAAAGTTTTGAGACAGATTTTTGCTCTCCCCACTGTGTCCTCACAGCAGCAGAACTATTCCTGTGATCCTTCCTTTCTGCACCGTATTTTAGTTGTTTCCCATGTTGCAACAAGCTCCCTGAAAAAAACCAAAACCAAAACCAAAACCAAAAACAAACAACCCTTTTGATTCTTAGGTTTTTTACCAACTCTGAGGTATGGCTTTTGCTCTGATGCCTGTTGGCTGCAACTTCCTTGTTCATTTCAGGATTCTCAGCTGAGACACATAATACAGGATTTAGGGTACACTGAAATAAATCCAGTTGTTCTCAGAGAAGGAGCATGCCCCTTATCCCTCCTTCCAGAAGATTGCCTCTCCTTTGTAATGCAGTAGCAAACCCAAGTTGAACAGTCACATTTTTTTAAACAGAACATCAGTCACATAGAAAACACATGGTAAACTGTGAGCAGGCCAGAAAGTCTCCTGTCATACACTTCTACAAGCCTGAACTCATTTTAGTATGTAAATTATAGCAAAACAAAAATCATAATAACACCATCATCTTGTCAGGGAAGGATCCATTGCACCTTAAGTAAACTCTATTGAAGGAGAAGAAATGCATACAGATAATCATGAGCTCTTTGCTTCCTAGAATTGAAGTTAAATACAACCACTTATCTTGTTCTTGGAGTGGTTATATCTCACCACTTACTGATCTGGTTTTGTGTTCTGGAATGCACCTCGCTGCTGTCATTAATACAGCAGTAGGCCTGTAAGTGCCAATATACGGACTCTGTTAATAAAACTGTTAATGAATTTAGTTTTCGTGCATTTTTTTGCAAGGTATGTGCTTTATGAGCAGAAGTCCTTTGTCACAACATTTTTCTTGTGGTCTGCCAAATAGTCCATATTGTCCTAATTATGCATGCAGCATTGCCACCTTATGAGTTTGCCCTGACGTTCTCATCCTCTCCTTCTTTATTTAAGCTTATTGAGTACAGTACAATGCTCGCTATAAGGAGCAAAAATTATTTTAAGATTTTTAAAAAAGAGAAGAAATTAACAGTAAAACAACAAAAGTGAAAAAGATGGTTGAGTAGAAACAGAAACAGAGTAGACAAAACTCAATAGCTTATGGGAAGGAATTTTATTTTCTACAGTAGTTGACAACTTTCAGAACTTTTCAAATCTTATGAGATGTTTTACTCAGTGTGAAAACTGTTAAATTTCTGAATTAATAGTTCATGGTGCTAATTTTTTTTCAAATCTGTGGTTAGAGGAATAATTTTTTTCTTTTTGTTATAATCACTCTGATTAAGCTTAATTCTGAATGCAAAGATTTTCCCTGCTCATTGTAACCATGTAGCCCTGTAGGACAGCATTGTGATTGTTAGTAGCTGGCTATAATACAGACCTAGTACAATAGCAAAGGCTTTGAGAAGAGACACAAAATGAGGTGCAGAGGAGCACAGGCGTGGGAAGAGATAGGGCACAAGGTCAACAATGGAGACCCCAGAGCATTAAAAAACATTTCAGCGGTTAGTTAAAGAAATGCAGACCTGGATCTAGACAAAACTGGTTTTAAGGGTAATGAAGAGAACTAAGCAATTATATATAATATACATAAAAGGCATTTAGATGTAACATGGAGCTGCAAGCCAAGGAAGAAAAAGAAAGGTTTAAAACATGTTAGGAAACATATAAAAATGATCTCAAGTAGATCCCATAACAAGGAAGAAGAAACCATCATCATGAACCTCGTATTCCTCCTGGAGAAAGACTCCAGGTGCTGACAGCTCACCCAACACCCCCAACTATGACCATCAGAGCGAGACCATTGACCATCCAGACCAATAGGGGAAGTAGAGCATAACATGAGGAAAAAGTGCAGAAACCAAGGTCTGTGCCTGTTATAATTTTAACTGCACTGCTATTATCTCTTTTTCTCTAACAATATTTCAATTAAGCTGTGGTGGTTTGACCCTGGCTGGATGCCAGGGGCCCACTAAAGCTGCTCTATCACTCCCTTCTAACCGGACATAGGAGAGAAAAAGTAAATCAAAGGGCTCGTGGGTTGAGATAAAAGCAGTTTAATAAAGAGGAAAAAAAAAAAAAGCAAAAGCAAAGGCCGTGCACGGTAGCAAAAGGAAAGAAAACAAGATTTTATTCTCTACTTCCCATTAGCAGGCGATGTCCAGCCACTTCCGAGGAAGTAGGGCTTCAGTATACATAGTTGTTCCTTCCCGAAGACAAAACGTCGCAAAAGATGAATGTCCCCCCTCCTCTTCCTTTCCCCTTTGTTTTTATATCTAAGCTGACGTCACATGGTATGGAATATCCCTTTGGTTGGTTTGGGTCAGGTGTCTTGGCTACGTCCCCTCCCAAGATCTTGCCCCCTTCCAGCCCACTGGTGGTGGTGGGGGAAATACTGGAGGCACAGCCTTGACGCTGTTCAAGCACTGCTCAGTAGCAGCCAAAACATTGGTGTGTTATCAACCTCTTTCTACATACCAATAGAAAGCACATCCCTATGCTGCCCAACCCAATACATAAGCTAACAATATTTTTTTGGGTTTACTTATATGTAAGGTCTGCTTTCTCTTTGCCCATGAACAATATTTGCAATATTTTGAATGCAACATTTTCATGCATACATTGTGGTTGGGATTCCCAAAAGGAAGGTCCTATGTGCATACTATCTGTAATGTTGCAGAAAGCCTGATATAAATAAAACAAATTATACTAAAAAGCAGACTCCAGCTTTTCTTTTTTTTTTTCTTTTAGCACAAAGTCAATGTATAAGTCACCAACATTTGCTGCCACTTCAAAATTGTTATGACTGGCTAGGACACCCATATACCAGTCAAATTAGTTCTGCTGTAAATTAAAATGGACATAAAGAATCCCAGATTTTTATTTGGCTGTCTATTCAAGGGGTTAGTGAGATATCATGAGTATTAAAACTCATGACTTGAGATGCCAAACTTCTTGAAACCAGAATATCTCTTCCAGGAAAGAGACAGTCTAGAATTCTGAAAGAATTTAGTGACATTTTGGAATGAAAAATTAGATTTAAAAAATTTTCTGCAAAAGAAATGAAAAAAAGTAAAGGAGATGGTTTAAAAATAAAAAGGAGGTTGAAAATACAGACTCTGAATTCACAGCTCAGACATAATCCCCAGGGCTTTTAATCTTGTAGCACAGCAATATGGAGGCAAATGAGAAATGAGCTGGAAGCCCAGAAATCTGGAGGGTTAGGAGCCAAGACTCCTATGCAGGCTGGCAGGAACCCCAACTGCCTCTGTCTCATCAGAAGTTCAGCATGAATGATGTGTTCTCAGTCTTCTCTCACCCCTCCAAAATCATATAATCATTTTCTGAATGCAACACATGACACTCAAAAACTTCCAGCCGATCCTACTCTGTTGGAAACTGGAATGGTACTAATACCATGATTGCCTTACAGTATTCTGTTGTTTCTCATAAAAGGAAACTTTCCCCTAGATATTAAGGAAGTTTTATTGCTGTCAATTTATCTATTATAAGATTTACTTTGCTGTTATCTGTTTAATAATGCTGAATTAGCAACTGCCAGATGTACTTGCAGATGTATACAGGACATAAGTAGAGTCTTAAACTTAGCATCGAAGTTGGTTTAACACCTCTGTTCTCTAGGAAAATCTTACTTGTGATTGAGAGTATTTGATAAACCCTCATGTGAGGAAGGATTGTGACTGGTTTTGAAGGATGATAGGGGTTTTGATGTACTATGGGATCAAAAGGAGTAATAGCAAGGAAATAACCTGTTTTATGGCAGTGTGTTCTGCTAACAATAATAAACTAATAGCAGTCTCCTGGGGTTTGCCCTCAATTAAGTATTTTAGATACTGTATATCTACATTTTTCTTCACATTTTACAGTATACTTATTACCAGTCTCAAAAGGATATGAATAGATTAGCTCAGGGAGAAGACAAGGTTATACCAGCTACACACGTCATATTAGATGGCCTAAACAAGTTTAAAAAAACAGCCCCATGGAATTTCTGAGACAAGACATTACAAAAACCAAAACATTAACAACATTTCTTCTAGAATATGATGGGTTTTATGAGTCCAGATGCAGACAGCGTAGGAATTCCCAACATATACCACAGGAAAATAAGAGGATTTTGTGACAGACACTGCATTTGTATCTTCAACATGGGAGGGCACAACTTTGAATCAAAAGTGGGAAGAGGAGGGAGAAAATAATTTGTTAACCAATCACATTAGAATCATAGAATTGTTTAGATTGGAAAAGACCTTTAAGATCATCAAGTCCAACCACTGCCATCCCACCACTAAACCATGTCCCTAAGCACCGTATCTACCCAACTTTTACATACCTCCAGGGATGGGGACTCGACCACTTTCCTGGGCAGCCCGTTCCAGAGCCTGACAACCCTTTCTGTGAAGAAATTTTTCCTAATGTCTAACCTATTATGGGATTCAGGATTACACCTTCAGCCCCACCTGGAAATTTCCAAACAGAAAGATAGACACTACATAACACATACATAATGCCTCTGAAGTTACCCAGAAATGACTTGCAGTGACTCTATCATGTCCAGAACACACAGATCTCACTGCAGCTGTGCAAACTGCCTGTGTGGCACATGCACAGCAGCAAGAAGAAAATGTTTTGCACTGGGATTGCTAATGAGGATTGGCAACTCTTGCCATACTGGCAAATCTCTGCCTATCTTAAAAAAAAATTCCACATGTTGAAACAGAATTGCACTGGAATAAGAGAGTTTCCTAAAGCAGATAAGCTATTTTGTTCCTGGGTTTAAATGGTTTAAAACCAACATCCTAGTACCTAGCGGCTAGGCTTCAGGGAATGCGTGAAAACAACACCAGCAGAAGAACATAGTTTCTATGTTCCAACAGACATGAGGTTTGTGTCTTGGACTCTTGTGTGTAAGGGTCCACAATGTTTGAGGCAATCTGACTTTCTGAATTTATCAACCATTGTAAAAAATAAAAAGCAAAGAGAGAAGCAAGGCAAGGGATGTAGTGTGAGCAAAAAGCAAATTTGACATTACCCACCACTTTGGGAAAAGTCTATTAGACATAACAAAATGAGAACTAAAAAGTTAAAGATTGGGTATCTGAGTGTTAGGAGGAAATATAATAAGGTCACTAAATAAGCATCCATGCCTGGAGTAAATTATGATATAACCAAAGAATCATAGACTGAGAAGAAACATATGGTAATAGAAATTGTTATAGGTTAAATTAGATAAAAGTGCAGTACTTTCAATAGCCATATAGAACTAAACTTTATTACAGTTATACTATTCTTCAACTGACGACTCACTATTGTGAATCATGTAAACAAGCATTTACTAATCAAACATTGATTAGTTGGTGGCGTTATGGATTTTTTGCATTTTGTTGGAAATGCAACAAACAGTATACAAAACTAGTATAAGAATTAAATTTTTATATTATATGTGTATCTCAGATTCATCATGATACATGCTTGAAAATTCCAACCTTATTCTTTCCTTTATCATTTTCATATTTTTACCTACCAGTAAAATTCTGCCTCAGTGATCCATACAGGTCAAGCTCATTACCTGTTATTTCTCAAAAATCCCAACTAAAAAAAAGTGTACTACAGATTTATATTCTATTAGTGAGGTTTCTATATTGAGGTACTTACGTCAAATTATATAAGTAGTCAAAACTCAGCAATTTCACAGTTCCTTTTTCTTTTATTTTTTTTTTTCCCAGTACAAAGACTAAGTTCATTGCATTGCCATTTTGTAACTACTTAAATGTATGCTTCAGGTGGCTGATGTTTAATAAATATTATAACTTTTTTTGGCTGCTAGAAACAAACAAAACCAACCAAAATATCAAGTTGTGTTTTGATTAGGTGTTTTAAACTCAATGTGACAGCATCTGTCACAGAATTATCTGTGACCTCTCCTTGAGCTTTTTCAGCTTGTTGCTTTTGCCTTTCTTTACTTTCCACCACCACCTCTTCAGCTGTGGGGGAAGCACTTTGGGGAGCACCAGGTGAACATAGCCCATGCGCCTTGTGACAACAGCGGTTTGTCAGACCCAACACCCTCTAAGGAGAGGGTGCAGCCTGGAGTATTGCTCTGACTTTGTGTCTCTCTCTGGCAGGTCAATAGGTCACAGAGCAAATAGGTGGTTTCCAAACTGGGGTCATGGACATGAGAGTAGTTGACCTACACAGAGCCATGGTAGAGCAGGCAGGAGGAGATCAGCACTCCCCTAAATGGTTAATACCATGAGAGTTAACATTCTCCTTTTCGTGTCACATTGGAGCCCAAGAGAAGGGGACAGGAGCCTTCCTTTCTTGCACACTGGGGACTTGCACCTCTTCTCTCCCTGGCCCGGTGGCCCTGTGCAGGGAGCAGAGCAGCAACCCAACAGGAGGCAGGTCAGCCCTGATGCCCTGGCTTTCTCCAGATCCAAATGGGGATCCTACTTGAATCACAGAATGATTCACTTCTTGGTCCCTATGAAGGTGTGCAGCCACCCATCTGGCCCCTCTCATCAGTGTGCCTTCCTGGCACAAAGCAATGCCAGTGGCTTGTCTGCTCCCCAGAGGAGCCCCCAGGGCCAGCAGCAATCAAGCATGCATCTAACATGACTGACAAGGGGAACAGAAACAGCAGATCTTAATCAGCAGACGAAAAGTGAGTAAATGACATACTGGCAGAGGTGGAAATGTAATTGTGTCAAAGATTGCCTGTAGGGAGTGGCAAAAAATCACATATACACACAGCAGTGCTGTATGGCAAGTGTCACCATGGTTGAACTACATGAGTGTGTGACACCTGGATGAGGTTTGTAACCCCTTTCCCACTAGCTCACCCCTGTGGCAGTCCATGAAAAAAACTCAGTGAGGGACACCGCAACAGGACTGATTCCACTTTCCCGGCCAGCTTACCGAGCTGGCTTCTGGATGCAATATTTCAAACCTGTTTTATCGTGATACACATAATATGAGGAGACAAAACTCTTTAAAAACATATTACAGAGAGAGTGAATATTTGCATACAATACTAAACAAGTGGTAGCTGTCTCATGTTTCAGACTTGTCTAACATCACAACAAATGCTAGCAGATTGAAAACCCATAGCTTAGGGGAAGGGTAAATATTCCCCTGTAAAATTACTGTGAATTTAAGTGGATATATTGTTAGCACATCCTTCAGCTGAGATTTTTTAAGAGAAACGACATGGTTGCATACCTACATTTTCAAGCAATCAACAACTACCTTGCAGTAGACTGCATTTCCAAAAGGATCTGAGAACAGCCCTTTGAAATAAGGTGGCTGAAATAGACTATAAAATACATTTTTAAAGGGGACTATTTTCCCCTCCCCCCTATATATTTGCAATGTATGTAGGTATTTTAAAATATCTATTAATTTAGCTGTCTGCTCATCATACTAAAGAGAAACGTGGTGGGGTGAATAAATAGTCCTGTGGCTTTTTTCCCTCTAACATTCACTTAATTTCAAAATAATTTAATCCGATGGGACAGCATAACAGGAATTCTAACATGGAGATCAAATTCTAAGTTGGTGTTTCTAGCTAAAATATGATAAAATTCTCAATTATGTTATATGTTTGTTTTGTTTTGGGGAATGTGCAGATTTTTTCGTCCCAGAGGTATTTGAGAAATATAGACTCAATGCCCAAAACTTTAATAAAATTTTATATACTTTTCACGGGTTTCACTATATAAGGAGTTATAATAAGGGCATGTGTTGTCACACTGTAAAGCAAGAATATCTTACTATGTTAATTCTAGTGTCATCTTCAAACAAATTCTCTGGTTGTACCTGATGCCTTTAAACCTCTGTTACACAGACCCTGAAGTGACTGCAAAGTTTTTATCTGACGTGTTTCTTGTTACAAACAAGTTTCAATGACATAACAACACTATATGTAATATATATTGACTATGGTCTACATTTAGAGGGTGTAAACAATATGCTCATTGCAGAAAATGTACATGACAATGGGAGTTAACGGCCAAAGCTGTGTGCTGAGTGCATTATGGGGCACCGGAAGTTAAAGATTCAACATGGAATGCCCTGGTTGTTTTAATAGAATAAAATCTCCAGTTTTTGCAGAGTTTGTAATTGTGTTGTTTGGTTTTTTTACAATAGACAGTGGGGATTTTATTTTTGATGTTCTGTTAACAGTTTTTTGTATCTTGGATTATTGTAAATCAACAGTCTTAATTTTATAGATTCTCCTACAGCTGCTTTGTTTTAAACTGAACACTCAGTAGGTCCTTGATTAAAATGAAATAGAACTGGAATGAAATTTTATTTTGTGATACAGTGAAATTTTCTTCTGTTAAAGCTCTTAATACTTTCCATTATGGTTCCTTGAGTAGTCCTTTCATACTTGGAGGTGAAGAGAAATTTGTTAAAGGGTGTTGTTGACAAGGCAAAAAATTTGATTAAATACACTCTGCTTCATTAATTTATGGTATATACATATATGTTTCAACTGTAGCAATATATTTACATCACATGCATTGTTATATTTATGTTGCATTTTAATTGCTTTTATTTGAGCCTTTTTATTCAGTGGTAGGGCAGTTTTCTGTTTTGCTTTTTTGTAACACTAACTATAAATCTGATACACATTCTTAGATAAAAGTACAGTCAGTGTTTCTCCCTAATAGTTATGTAATACTTTTTCTCTCACAGGGAAGATGCTAGGTTAAACTTGCTGGATTTTGTAAAATGGGTACATGTGGTGATGACCTCCTGTTGAGGTTTAAATCAGCAGTGAGCTGAACACCACACAGCCGCTTGCTCACTCCTCCCCTCCCCAGTGGGATGGGGGAGAGAATCGGAAAAAAAAAAAGTAAAACCTGTGGGTTGAGATAAAGACAATTTAATAAAACAGCAGAGGAAAAGAACAACAATAATAACAATAATAATAATGGTCATAGACTATACAGAATATACAAAACAAGTGATGCACAATGTAATTGCTCACCACCCACTGATCAATGCCCAGCCTCATCCCAAGCAGCGATCCCTCTCCCCCCTGCCAATTCCCGTCGAGCATGACATCACAGAACCACACAGAATCACAGAATCACAGAATCGCAAAGGTTGGAAGGGACCTCGGGACATCATCTAGTCCAAACCCCCTGCTAAAGCAGGTTCTCCTAGAGCATGTTACACAGGACTTCATCCAGGCGGGCTTTGACTATCTCCAGAGAAGGAGACTCCACAACCCCCCTCGGCAGCCTGTTCCAGTGCTCTGTCACCCTCAGAGTAAAGAAGTTTTTCCTCATATTCAAATGAAACCTCTTATGTTTCAGTTTGTACCCATTGCCCCTTGTCCTGTTGCTGGACACCACTGCAAAGAGTCTGGCTCCGTCCTCGTGACTTCCACCCTTAAGATATTTGTATGCATTGATGAGGTCCCCTCTCAGTCTTCTCTTCTTCAGGCTGAACAAGCCCAACTCTCTCAGCCTTTCTTCGTAGGGGAGATGCTCCAGTCCCTTTATCATTCGAGTTGCTCTCCTCTGGACTCTTTCTAGGAGTTCCTCATCTTTCTTGAACTGGGGAGCCCAGAATATGGTCATATGGTCTGGAACAGCCCTTTGGCCAGTCGGGGTCAGCTGTCCTGGCTGTGCCCCCTCCCAGCTTCTTGTGCACCTGGCAGAGCAGGGAAAGCTGGAAAAGTCCTTGACTGGTGTAAGCCCTGCTCAGCAACATCTAAACCATCAGTGTGTTAGCAACATTCTTCTGGTACTAAATCCAAAACTCAGCACTGTGCCAGCTACTAGAAAGAAAGGTAACTCTGTCCCAGCCAAAACCAGAACACCTCTGAAGAAAAATCCCACAAAAATCAGTAAATGGTAATGGTGGTATCTCCTTAGGTGATTTAATCATTCCTATGGTAATTTTAAGGAGCCTATAGTGCTGATTCAGAAGATTCCTGAAGACGTAATGGTACAAATTCACTTATGGAAGCAGGACATCTGAAAATTAAGTACTACAATGTCCAACAAGGAAGATCCTAAGGCTATTTTTTGGATGTGGGCCTGTTTTTCTAAGGAAATTGTGTGATCTGAGAAGGTGGCATCCAGCTGCAGAAAAATGCACTTTGCCCTTATCCTTTTGTCATTTGGAATAGTACAGAATAGTATATTGTGTTCAGAAGTGACACTGGATCACTATCAGATGGCTGGGGAAAGTGAACTGGGAAATAATATTGGGGAATTCTGCTAAATACTTTAAAAGAAGTATCAGAATGGGGTACATTCTACTTCCTTCAGATAATTTTATGGGTTTGATTTTTACAAAAGAACATGCTTGCTTTCATCCTTAAATAACAAACTCCATCTGTAATTAATCTAAAATAAGTAATGCTTCAGTTACGTTAGAGTAAGTACTATTGTACTTTAACACATATTACCTGAGGAAGTCTGTCAAAAAGCTTTAATTCCATAGAAGTAGTGGTTATACTCATGTTTGTAAACAATCTTTTCTTTCCTCACTTCTAGTTTTTTCTTCTTTCCCTGGCTCTGATATCTTTCTTTTACATCAATGATATGATTATATGATTATCCAGTACTTTTATTCAAGCAACAATGTTTTAGAAGTGTTGATTAATTAAGACAGTATGTAAGTATGAAAATGAAGTATCATCCTCATCTGCAGTTGATTAAACTGCAGAACAGAGAAATGAAATTACCTTGTTCAATATCCTAACTTAAATGTGTGGCAGAAACAGGAATCATAGGATAATAGATTCATAAAATCATAGAACCACAGAATAGCTTGAGTTGGAAGAGACATTTAAAGGTCACCTAGTCCAACCCCCCTGCAATGAGCAGGGATATCTTCAACTACATCAGCTTGCTCAGGGCCCCGTCCAACCTGACCTTGAAGGTTTCCAGGGATGGGGCATCCACCACCTCTCTGGGCAACCCATTCCAGTATTTCACCACCTTCTTCGTAAAAAAAATTCTTCCTTGTATCTAGTCTGAGTCTACCCTCTTTCAGTTTAAAACCATTACCCCTTGACCTATCACAACAGCCCCACTGAAATTTCTGTCCCCATTTTTCTTATAAGCCCCCTTTAAGTACTGAAAGGCTGCAACAAGTTCTCCCCAGAGCCTTCTATTCTGCAGGTTGAACAACCCCAACTCTCTCAGCCTTTCTTCATAGGAGAGGTTCTCCAGCCCTCTGATCATTTCTGTGGCCCTCCTCTGGACCTGCTCCAACAGGTCCACATCTTTCCTGTGCTGAGGACTCCAGAGCTGAACATGGTACTCCAAGTGAGGTTTCACCAGAGTGGAATAGAGGGGCAGAATCACCTCCCTCAACTTGCCAGCCACGCTTCTTTTGATGCAGCCAGGATACAGTTGGCTTTCTGGGCTGTGAGTGCACGTTGTTGGCTCATGTCCAGCTTTTTATCCACCAGTACCCCCAAGTCCTCCTCCACAGGGCTGCTCTCAATCCATTCATCCCCCAGCCTGTATTGATACCAGGGGTTACCCTGACCCAGGTGCAGGACCTTGCACTTGGCCTTGTTGAACCTCATGAAATTCACATGGGCCCACTTCTTGAGTTTGTCCAGGCCCCTCTGAATGGCATCCCATCCCTCAAGCATGTCAACCACACCACTCAATTTGGTGTCATCTGCAAACTTGCTAAAGGACCCCATCCTTGTTAGTATAGTGGTGAGTATCCCCGCCTGTCATGCAGAAGACCGGGGTTTGATTCCCTGACGGGGAGGCCGCGTCCTTTTATCCTATTGGGAGTCTGTTATAGACCACACAACCAGGATGAGGAGGTCGACGAAGTATTCTACAAGTGGCTGGTAGAAGTCTCTCAGTTGCGAGCTCTTGTTCTTGTGGGGGACTTCAACTTACCAGACATCTGCTGGAAATACAACACAGCAGAAAGGAAACAGTCTAGGAGGTTCCTGCAGTGTGTGGAAGATAAATTCCTGACACAGCTGGTAAGTGAGCCTGTCAGGGAAGGTGCCCTGCTTGACCTCCTGCTTACTAAAAGAGAATGCTGGTGGGAAAGGTGGTGGTCAGAGGTCGTCTTGGCCTTAGTGATCATGAAATGGTATAGTTCTCTATTCTTGGTGAGGTAAGGAAGGGGGTCAGCAAAACCACCACCATGGACTTCCGGAGGGCAGACTTCAGCTTGTTGAGAATGTTGGTTGGGAGACTCCCTTGGGAGACAGTCCTGAAGGGCAAAGGGGTCAAGGAAGGTTGTGTATTCTTCAAGGAAGGAGTGTTAAAGGCACAGGAGCAGGCTGTCCCCACGTACCGAAGATGAATCAACGGGGAAGATGACTGGCCTGGCTGAACAGGGATCTTTCACTGAAACTCAGGAAGAAAAGAAGAGCTTACCAGCTTTGGAAGAAGGGGCAGGCAACCCAAGAAGAGTACAGGGATCTTGTCAGGTCATACAGACAGGAAATTAGAAAGGCCAAAGCCCAACTAGAACTCAACCTGGCCACTGTTTTAAGGGATAATATGAAAAGTTTTTATAAATACGTTAACAGCAAAAAGAGAGCCAGGGAGAACCTCCATCCTCTAGTGGATGCAAGGGGGAACATTGCCTCTAAGGATGAGGAAAAGGCTGAGATACTTAATGCCTTCTTTGTCTCAGACTTTAATGGCCTGACAAGTTATCCCAACAGTACTCAGACCCCCGAGCTGAAAGACAGGGATCGTGAGTGGAATAAACCCCCCATAATCCAGGAGGAAGCAGTTTTTGACCTACTATGCCACCTGGACATCCACAAGTCTATGGGGCCGGATAGGATCCACCCAAGAGTGCTGAAGAAGCTGGCAGAGGAGCTTGCCAAGCCACTCTCCATCATTTACCATCAGTCCTGGATAACAGAGGAGGTCCCAGATGACTGGAGGTTGGCAAATGTGACACTGGGGGAACTACAGACCTGTCAGCGTGACCTTGGTACCGGCGAAGATTATGGAGCGGTTCATCTTCAGTGTGATCACCAGACATAGGGAGGACAACCAGGGGATCAGGCCCAGTCAGCATGGGTTCATGAAAGGCAGGTCTTGCCTAACCAACCTGATTTCCTTCCATGACCAGGTGACCCACCTGGTAGATGAGGGAAAGGCTGTGGATGTTGTCTACCTGGACTTCAGCAAAGCCTTTCCCACAGCACTCTCCTAGAAAAGATGGCAGTTCATGGCCTAGATGGGTGTACTCTTCACTGGGTTAAAAACTGGCTGGGTGGCCGAGCCCAGAGAGTCGTGGTGAATGGAGTTAAATACAGTTGGCAGTCGGTCACAAGCGGTGTCCCCCAGGGCTCAGTTTTAGGGCCGGTCTTGTTTAATATCTTTATCAATGACCTGGATGAGGGGATTGAGTGTGCCCTCAGTAAATTTGAAGATGACACCAAACTGGGTGGTAGTGTTGATCTGCTGGAGGGGAGGAGGGCTCTGCAAAGGGACCTGGACAGGCTGGATCGATGGGCCGAGGCCAATTGTATGAGGTTCAACAAGGCCAAGTGCTGGGTCCTGCACTTTGGTCACAACAACCCCATGCAGCGCTACAGGCTTGGCGAAGAGTGGCTGGAAAGCTGCCTGGTGGAAAAAGACCTGGGGGTGCTGGTTGACAGCTGGCTGAATATGAGCCAGCAGTGTGCCCAGGTGGCCAAGAAAGCCAATGGCATCCTGGCTTGTATCAGGAGTAGTGTGACCAGCAGGAGTAGGGAAGTGATGGTCCCCCTGTACTTGGCACTGGTGAGGCCACATCTCAAATACTGTGTTCAGTTTTGGGCCCCCCACTACAAGAAAGACATCACGTTGCTGGAACATGTCCACAGGAGAGCCACAAAACTGGTGAGGGGTCTGGAGCACGTGTCTTACGAGGAGTGGCTGAGGGAGCTGGAGTTGTTTAGTCTGGAGAAGAGGAGGCTGAGGGGAGACCTGATCGCCCTCTACAACTACCTGAAAGGAGGCTGTAGTGAGGTGGGGGTCAGCCTCTGCTCCCTGGTAACGGGTGATAGGACTAGAGGAAATGGTCTGAAGTTGCACCAGGGCAGGGTTAGGTTAGACATTAGGAAAAATTTTTTCACAGAAAGGGTTGTCAGGCTCTGGAACGGGCTGCCCAGGAAAGTGGTCGAGTCCCCATCCCTGGAGGTATTTAAAAGTTGGGTAGATATGGTGCTTAGGGACATGGTTTAGTGGTGGGATGGCAGTGCTAGGTTAACGGTTGGACTTGATGATCTTAAAGGTCGTTTCCAACCTAAATGATTCTATGATTCTATTCTATGATTCTATGATCCCATTGTCTATGTCACCAATGAAGATATTAGACAGTATTGGTTCCAATATGGAGCCCTGAGGGATACCATTTGTCACCAATCCCCATGTGGACATTGAGCTGTTGACCTGGAACCATTGAGCCCTCTGGATGCAACCATCCAGCCAATTCCCTACCCACCAAATATTCCATCCACCAAACCCATATCTCTCCAATTTAGAGAGAAGGATGTTAAGGGGGGGACCATGTTAAAGGCCCTAGAGAATTCCAGAGAGATGACATCTGTAGCTCTTCCCTTGTCCACTGATGTAGTCACCCTATCATAGAAAGCCACTAGGCTGGTCAGGCAAGACTTGCCCTTGGTGAATCCATGCTGGCTGTCTCAGATGACCTCCCTGTCCTCCATGTGCCTTAGCATAGCTTCTAGGGGGATCTGTTCCATAATCTTTGCAGGCACACAGGTGATGCTGACAAGTCGGTAATTCCCAGCGTCCTCCTTTTTACCCTTTTTAAAAATAAGTGCAATGTTTTCCTTTTTTTCCAGTCACAGTGGACTTCAACTGACTGCTGTGACTTTTCAAACATCATGGAGTGGCTTGGCAACTACATCAGCCACTTCCCTCAGGACTCTGAGATGCATCTCCTCAGGTCCCATAGAGTCATGTGTGTTAAGGTTCCTCAGGTGGTCATGAACTTGATCTTCTCTTACAGCAGGAGAAGAGCATAGCATTCCTTCTGTCACTACTGTCTTCTTGTTGGTGAAACACATACCCTTCGTGGGTTATACTTCCCAGTAATTTTGATCTGACTGTCCAGAAGATGCTGTTAATGGGCAAAACCTTATTCTAGAAAGTAACCTAGTGAAATATTAAACAAACATATATGTGCTAAAGAATGATGTAGACTCACATTCAGAAGATAATAATAATATGTCATGAAGTAATTGTCTCCCCAGTTATGACAAAATTGAAGGAATGACCTGTGACTGTACCAAAGAAAGTCAATCTGGCTTCATCAAAAAATGGGTATTGACTAGTGTGCTTTCCTTGACATGCTTAGGTTATATGACATGCATATTTTATGAATGGACAAAAATTAATTGTTCTTGGTGGTTACCTGCTTCATGCTGTTTATTTTTTTCTTTTACTCTGTCACACCTCACTTATAACCTTAAATAACCTGTTTGGCATTTTACTTAATATAATCTTTGTTGTCACATTAATTTCAGTGCTTTCTTCTGCTTGACATTTATTATAATGTTATATAAGAATACCTTGACTTATATGCTTATTGTTTCAGCACCTGATGTCGCAGAACAACAACAACAACAACAACAAAAGCATTTAAATATATTACTGTACTTAATTTTAGCATCACTAGTATCCCTCAGGTCATTTGTTATTCTACTGTGATTAAATCAAAATCTAGGGGAAAACTGTAGGGTCCAGGGATTACCTTTGTTGAATGAACAGATTCAGATACAGTTCTGAAATCAATGAACTGGAAAGATGTCTGCTCATGCTGGGAACACAACATAGCTGTATGGTAATAAACATACAGGGAAGGTGTCATGCAAACAATGCCATAGCCTGCAGCAGCAAATGACAGTTCTCTGAATTAGTATCCTTGTCCTTGAGCTTAAAATTGGATATGCTTCAAATCTTTCTGATAAAATGCTCGATACTGCACTGTGAAGTTAGCAGATTAATGCCTCTCTGGTTTTGCTGGATAAAAATGACAAGTACTGCTATGAAACAAAAAGTGGTGGTGGGGGAAAAGTTCACTCTACTCATTTTTTTCCCTTTGGAAACAAAAATATTGCAAAAGTTATGGTATTCCATAGAAATGTCAGCACAGCAATCTGTCTGCAGAAGTCTGCATAATTGGGAGAACTTTCACTAAACACAATGTAGAAGCAGAACCAAGTAAAAGGTCATGTGTTATTATTCGCTGTGTAGTGCAAGAGGGAAGAGCAATTAAAAAAGCCAGAGGGAAAGGCAAAAGCAGCAGCAGTGCACCTAAAGCTCTTAGCTAAATTTTAGAAGTGGCAGAGTGGGAGGATACCATATGTATTTGTCCCTAAGGCTAGCATCTTTAATTTCTGGATGAGATAAATCAAGGTAAAAACAAGAATCACAGCCTAAGCTATCAGCAAGTTACAATGAACTAATTAGGAAAAAAGCTATTATTAAACAAAAATACACTAGGAGAAGAATAATAAGCTATAATATCATTCAACCCCCCTCCCAACACACCACCACCACAACATGGAAGCTCTGCTATATTACTATTATGGATAGAAGAAAGCTTTTTTGCAAAATGAGAGTGCATCTGGCCAGATTCAGCAGTATTTATGTTTTGTGAATTCCTGGACTACAGTTATTTTCAATTTTTAAATACAACTTAAGAAGCTGGCATATGCAGATTACCGGGTTTTGTTTATCCCTATGCTCACTTTTACTTCACTCACAGTAGTCAAGTTTTCATCCTGGGTCAGAGTAATCCATTGCTAAAACCTGCTGTGAACAGGGATGTGACTGACTGTTTGTGCAAACTCATTTTCTTTTCTCCCTGTTAATCTTTTTTACCAAGTGGGACAAAGATGGGAACACCAGAAAGGCTTTTTTTTTTTTTTTTTTATGATCATTAAGACATGTTGCTACTGGTAAATATAACTTAGAAAACATACATCTTGGAAATATTGGTTCAGTTTTCTGAAGTTCACTTGGTCTGGAGTTTCAGTAATGTGCTGTAACTATTCTATTTCATTTTAATTGACAGTGAATTAAGAAATCAAAAAAATAGGACAGTAAATACCACTACATTGAAATTCCATGCATACTTTAATGAGGTTATATCCAGTGATTATAAAATTAATCTTTATTGTATTATCAGTTTTTAGTAATAAATATTTCCTTAGGAAAAGAGAGGCTGGTGCAAAACATGGTGAAAGAACTACTAAAACCCCAACACTACTTCATGAAAAAAAAAAAAAAACCAAAATGCAAAGGTATAATCAGTGGATAAAATGTCTGTCTGCATCTTCGTTTCTGAAAAGGAAATTCTTTCAATGATCTGACATAACATTTTGTACTAATCCTAAATTGTCCCCCGTTGAGAAGTATTTTCTTCCTGAAGGCAATATAATGATATACATTTAGGTCTTTTTGTCCCTGTGTTACAAATATTGCATATCCCAAGCATCTGTAACTCCAGATCAAAATTTAAAAGAAGCCAGAGTACATGAGCACAGACAAAAGATGCAAAAGAAAACAGAAAGAGTTATGATACATTTGTGGTTTGAAGGAATGAGTATGCCAGGAGTGGTATTATGATAGCGACTAACGGTGAGACAGGTGATCATATGGTTGGCTTGCACAGATGATTAGATATCATATTTACTGATTTAATTATACTTCCATAATTTACTTGTATATGAAAATATTTTTATGTCTACCAGAAATAAATCGAATATCTACATGTTGTGCCCCTCACTATTCACACTGTGACTGTAACAATCTGCAAAAGTCTGTCTGCTTTTCAAGTTCAACATAAGTTCATGTGCAGCACTGAACATAAACAACAGACAACTTTATGTTCGTGTAACTACTAAATTAGGACCTTTGGGCTTTATAGTAATTTTACCTTTCCCTTGAATCTCAGAAGTGCTTTTATTGAATTGATCCTGGCTTGTAATACTATATACTAATAATGCGCAACTAGGTGTGATTGCAGATTTATTATTAATTCATATCATTCTTCATATTATGTATTACACTAACACTACCAGTGAATAGAGATTGATAACCTCATCTCCCTACTTCTTCTGAAATTGTATGTCCTGTGGGCCTGGTTTATTAAAACAGTAAAAATAAAAATCTTAAAGAAGCCCAGATCTGTGCAAAATAAAAAAAACGATTTCTAATACCTAATAGAACATTCTGAAAGCCTGGTTAATTTATGTAAGGTTACATTTTGTGTTCCAAGCTTACTTAAAGATCATGAATTTTAAGCACTGCATTTTTTCTTCCTTTTAGTTCAATTAGGATTTGGCTGAAGTTCAGTCTTTAATTTTGTTTTCCTTAAAAATGTGCCTTTAAGATTAAAAAGAGCTAACCAAACAGAAATGGACCTTTAAAACTATTGGAATACTGTAGAAAAGGGAATTTTAAAAATTCCTTCCATTTTAAATGATTGCTGTTTTATCATAAATCTACTCTGTACCAGTATGTAAATCAGATGCAGTAACTTAATCCTTGCCCTTCCCTTCAGAGGAAACCAAGAGCTGAAGTTTGTCAGGATCATTAAGTATGTAATGAACTCCTCAAACACAAAAGGAGTGACTCAGATTATTGCAATATACTAGTTAATGATGCCTTCATATTAGCAATTGCCAGAAACCATGTCTTTTTGATTTATATTAAAAAAAAAAGGTTTAGGTGTTGTATTACATTCGTGCACACTACTTCCCTCATATGATGGCATCCACAAGAAAATTACAGACCTAAATAAGAAACTCCATTGCTGATATAAAATATCAAATATATTGTAAATATAAATTGTGTGGCAGATAAAATAATATTTGCTGCCTGTGTATTCTGCTCAGTGACTTGCCTATTGAAATTAACACTCCAACATATGGGTCATTGTCAAAATTGCTGTCATATTTTTGTGCTTATATTATGAGTTGATTCATGTCATTCATTAATTTATTCTTCCCCCCCTTTACTTAATACCCGTACTATGTCGTTCAGTAAAAGGCAAAACTGTTCTTTAGAAGAAGATTTGGGATGTTGTTCATGTGTCTTACAGCTTTACAAAACCAGAAGCAGGAGCTTTCTATCACTAGAATACTTTCCAACAGGACATGCAGCATTTGCTGTTATAGATCTTATGTCATAATAAAATCTTTCTCTGAATCCTGTTCAGTTGTAATCACAATATAAGAACAAATCTAGGCATCTGTTTCATATATGACATTAGTGCTATTTAAGCCTCTTCATAGCAGTAAGCAATCTGTCTCAGCCAGGTCACTGAGTGCAGAAAAAAAAAAAAAAAAAAAATTAAAATGGCAACCAGACTTTAGAATATTTCCAGAATATTATTTTCTGTGACATAGGGAGTAGGGGGTTTTATAGACATGTCTCTGCATTTCATCTGAGATTCTTGTTTTGTTATCCAGGGATAAAAGAAATAGAAATAGAAAACGTTTCTTTTTCTCCAAGGTGAACACCATAAAGCAAAATAGTGAAGAATTCATGAAGTGGACTGAAGGAAGACAGGAGGCTCTAAGAGCTTTATGAACATTTATTTGAAGATGGCACATTATAGTGCATTGAATGTTGAATTTATCTATATGAACACCAATGAAAAATTCAGATACTGTCATGTGTTTTATTTGGGTTTTATTTAGGAACATATACATTATTTATTGGTACACTTTTTTTCCTGCTTTTAAAGTCAGATAGCATGAAAGAAAAAGGGGAGATAAAATCTAGACTGACTAAAACCTTATTTTAGAAAATACTTTTTCATTTATTGAAAATGCTAGTACATTAAAGTATATTAACCTTCCAGCTGTAAAAGTTAACTCTATCTCATTGAATGTGGGGGATATCTCAGATGACTCAATGTTATACAACGCTTCTTTCTTCTTTTTTTTTTTTCCTTTTTTTTTGAGTCATGTTAATAGTTCAATATTTTTTGCTCTTGCTCATATTATGAATATGAATTGAAAGTAATTTAATTAAATTACATTAACTGCTCTAATTTGACACAGAATGCATATTGTCAAGTCATTCCTATGGTCTTGTATCTAAAAGCAGCGTGATTTTAGAGAGTTACTATAAATTACAGCTGAACAGTTGTGGCAAAGTTTAGATTTGGGTAACTTTTTGGGGGTGGTAACTTCTTAAAAGTTGCTTACAGTTTGCAGTAGTAGAAGTAATGTCATTAAAAACCAGCTTATGCTGACTTATGAACATCTTCAATAGATGTAATTTTGACTCCAAAACAAGAATAGCAATGTTTTTATCTCTAAAGGCAACTATGCACTAGCAGTTCACAGTACCATGTTTTTTTCTTGTTTTCATATCTAAAGACCAATCCAGATACAACATTCTTAATTTAAAAAAAACCCCAAACCCTCACAGTCATTATTTTATAGCACAGAAAATAAGTGACTGTGTTTGTATGTAAAGCAGAAAACCACAGGTTATTTGTGGCAGAACTGAGAATTCTGTGAAAGTTCTCTGCCTAAAATGTAAAAATGTGCATGTTATTATTTCATTTATGTTGGTGAAATATCTTATTATAGGAAACATGTAAGTGTAATGAATCATATATCTTTAAAAGTATGATAGTTGAGGGATTGCTGGAGTCAAAGAAAAAGTCTTGCTACTGGTACCTCATCACTGGACAGTTTCTGATTAATGCCTACCAGTTCTTGGAAAAAAAAAAAAAAAAAAAAAAAAGAAAATCAAAGAAAAAATAATGATTCCAAGCAGCAAAAGAGAAAAAACTCATGTCTGAAGAACACTTGAAGTACAGTGCTATAGAAAAGACTCAGGGTTTTTTATTCATGTAGTTGGTATTATGTTATAATCTGTTCCCTGATGTAGTTTTGGGAGTTGTCTGCCAGCCATAATAGCTTAAAGACTAAATCATTGTATGCTGTAGCCAAGATGTTTAATATGCATGAAGTTCAGATGATCGTATCACCAACTTACTGCACAGAATTAAGGTTATCCCAAGCATTAGCCAGCAGAAGTTTAAACTACAACACACAGAGTTTATTTTGTGTAAGCCACATAAAATTACCTGTACAGGGAAGCTAGTTTACTAAGCAATACAAATCTTGACAGCTCCATGCCATTCCAGCTATAAATTGTTAAAAAAGTAACAAACATTCTTAAAAATAACACAAGATTACTCAGACAGTACCATTATTTATGATCTTCTAAAGAGAAGAGACTATACCCTTTTTTCTGCTCATTTCAACGTGTTTGTGACAGGCATATATAGGCTAAATACAGGTAGATAAAACAAGCATTCAGAAACTAGTAGAACAAGCAAAACTTCAGAAAATTCTAATAATTTTGCCCATGGTGGTAACCTTAGGAACATGAGTCACTCCTAAAAAATTAGTAACACTAGTAAAATGTACTATATGGTAAAATACTAGTTTTGTCTTAAAGTAAAAAAAAGGGGGGGTATTATAGAGGTGCTGAATGTACTCAACAGAGGAAAGGAGATGTGTATCCTTTATTTTCCCATTTTAATATTGGATTTGAAATACTCGGGAATACTGTTAGAGGAAAGCATATTGCATGAACATTTATTGAGGGAAAGAAATAAACCCAAGTGGTTTGTTAATATTCTCAGCACAGAGAAGAATATCAGAATAAAATCCATCCTGAAAAGTAAATATTTTTTGTATTTAAAAGGAAATTTTTAATAATTATCTGGAAACATTGATGTCAGTACAGATGCCCTGAGTACAAGACACTATCGCAGTATAACGAAGACTCAGAACACAGTGAACAAAAGCCGGACTCTTGAACACTTGATGTTTACTAAGCAGAATGAAAGTAAAAAGAGCAGAATGAAATTCTTAGGTAGAGCTAAGACACTCAAGTCCAAAAATACAATTACACAACCCTTTTCAGAATTGTTTTCAGTCTCACTATGCAATGTCATAATTTACTTTCAAGCTCTCAGGAAACAAGTTTGTCTGATGAATACAGCCAGGACTGGACAGCACTTTTTCCGATTTGTGACTAACCCAGAATCCAGGAACTAGGCATTTTTCATGTAAATCTTTAGAGAATCTTGATCCAACAGTCAAGCATAAGGCTTAAGAAACCCAATCTGGCAGCGAGTTGCAGATTTTTCATCTAAACCATAAATAAATGAGGAGCTAGTATAGGTACCAGTGCTTCTTTTTATTATTATTATTTTTTTGATCCCTTGTGATCAGTTTAGTAATTGAAAAAGCAAATCTTAGATTTGGGTTTGTCTGGAAAAAACCATCTGTTTTTGAGTGGATGTTAGCTACTTGGATACAGGACACTAGATACATATACCTTCACACACCTACATGAATTCATTCTTTCTCTCTCGCTCAAGGAAATTATATTTTTTCTATACTACTTTATAAATGAAGATGGAAAGTGATTTCATTTTGGATAAGCTAAATTACCTACTGAGGAAGATAATTTGGGGGAATGGAGATTTGAATTGCTTCATTTTAAAAGAGAAATTAGAAGATGTCTGCCTGAGGATCCCAACTACTAAGCACAGAAATATTAGCTTCTTCTCACAATTGTATTTTGCTAGAAAACAGCCTTCTGCAGTTCTTTGAAAGCTGTTACAGGAGAGGCTTCCAAATCCTTGATAGAGTTGCTTAAGCCTCAGAGAAACTCTCCATCAGACAAGCTGATACAGCTTTATGCTTACATTTTTCTTTTTACCTATCCTAAGCAGCTCACTGTTCAACCTAAGGATTGCTAGAAGTGCCATTCTAAAGCACCTAGCTCTCCCCAGAGACTGTCCAAAACTTAAGGAACTTTACTCATAAGAGACCTTATGCCATTAAGTAAAATAAAGTAGCTCATAAACCTTTTTTGTGTCTACTCACATTAAGCATGTTAAATTTACACATATATGGAAACTGCTTAACTCAATAGGAATTACAATATTAGATACCTACCTTCCACTCCATGACTTACCTGCTATATACCTGCACTTGCTAATGTTTCTATTTAATTATTGCAGTCAGCTGTGACACAGAATTAGTTCCAGCTGGGGTAGGTGTAGGTACAAACAACAGTTGGGCAGTAGCTTATGGGCTTGTTTCTTGGTTCAAGGTAATAGTTCCTATTCTGATCAAATATTTTTTTCTTATCACTTGATAAAGGCAACGTGTTGTTACTTGATTTGGGGCATTACTTTTATTGGTATATTGAGCTTTTTCTTTTAATTTAAGCTGATTACAGTAGTGCTAAACCATTTGACTTTCGGTTACTAGTGAGATAAAGAAAGAATATATTATTTTCTGCATGCTTTCTTGCTTTAAAAAAAGAAGGGATTTTTTTTTTTTTTTTTTTTTTTTTTTTTGTCCTCATATGTCAGTGTTTGGTATGTCAAGGGATTTAAAACAGAGTACCATCATGGATTTGTGGCTTACTTCTATTCCCATTGAAGTCAACAGGAAATCTTCCTGTGGGAGTTCAAACAGAAAAAAATTAAGTTATCTTAAGGAAAAAAAAAAAGGACCAGTGTGTCTGTTTCCATCATTTTTGTAATCTAAATGATTACTTAATAAAAATGTAAGAGGGAGTATTAATAAATCCTAGTCTATGTTATTCCCTTAGGGCCATACACCAGATATTAGATAATAAACAACAGAGGGAAAGTAGGTAGGCAAGTTCCTCTGTCACAGTCTACAAGACTGATTCTTACCTAGTCGCCTGAGTTTTTTCTCTAATTTTTCTACGACCATAATTTTGCTGAAATACTCCATTGAATCTTTTTTACCATGAAAAGATATGTCTAACAGCTGAAAAAAAGGAGGGCAGTTAAGATGTAATTTCCTTTTTCCTCCTCCTTCTCAAATTCCTTCTAATTTCTGGTGATTCGTAGATCTGGGTTCTCATCACTATATATGTTCTATTAAACTATTTTTCTGTAAGTTTTATATATTTATGCATGTGCACAGCATTTAATAAGGCTGTCATAGAGTGAGTGAGCTTGTTGCAGTAGATTTAGGGGGATATTGCTGTGACATATAAGGCAACTAACACCTAACCTCTTACTGTAGGTTAGGTATTATTCAGTTGTTCTTTTAGGTCATAATGTCAGAACCATTTGTTTCAATTGCAGCGTCTGCTTGTGCACTGCAGCCATGTATTTCCCCCATGAGACTGGTCATGTCAGTACAACTCTTGCAAGTCCCAATAGTGAAGTAGATTAATGAGCTGATGAGAGTTCACCATGCAGCTGTGGCTGTACAGAATTTGGGATGGTACTGGATAAAATCATCAGATGTATAAGCTAGCAGGGTTAATGGGAAAAGGGTAAGCTTGAGAAAATTAAACTGTAGTCTTGGCTAGTTCTGTTAATTAGGCTTTCCCTTAGTTAGCCTTCAGTTCCTTTGCTATGTTGCCTTTGCTTATTTGTGCTATATGAGGACTAATAGTTAAAACTGTGCCTATAAAAATTCACACTGGTTTCATTTCTTTTTAAGTAAAATCACTTGAGGGAATACTTTGAGGAATTTAGAGCCATGATTATCTCCCTCCCTCAAACAGAGGACACAGGAAAAACATGATGAAGTGGAGTTATAACAGGTTTTAAAGCAGACTGAGAAAGAAGGTGGATATGGTGTCAAGGAAATTTAAAAAAATAGTGTTGTTTCTTATTAGCTACTTTTGGGGGTTTGTTTTTGAGTTATGAATTCTGTTCACTCTGTACTGAAAGAAAGAAAATATGAAAGAGAAATAGAAATGCAGAAAAAAATAGAATCCAGGGATATGTAATTTCAGTTTCAGCCAAGTTATAGAGATAGTCTTGTAGTACTGAATTTCTAATTCTCAGTTCAGTTCAGCTAGCTGTCATTTTCTACTTCCATAACAAATGTCTTTCCAAATAAAGAAGTCCCATTTACTTTAGGAAGAGCTAAGGTGGATTGGGCAGTTGCACCGGTGTAAGATAGCCCCCTACAGTAAAATAACTTGGGTTGTCACTTCCACTTTCGTCAAAACTGATGAAGAATATATGATATTAAAAATTCTGTATCCTAATGTACATGGGCAGTAAGAGCGTGATTCTGAGCTTTTTTGTTTTATTTCAATAAAACAATAATGACACACAATCTAAATATCAGTAATTACAACTCAAAGAAGAATAGAAAAAAAACCAAAACATTTTTTCTGTGTTTTATGTTGTTTATTTGCATTGAGCTGAAGGGCTGTGTTTCATCTTCTGAAGCATCTGTCATTTTCCACAGTCAAAGGCTGAGGCTTATTATCAATAATATGCAGCTAAGCCAGTGTTCAGTTTGAAAGTAGAGGGGGAAAAATCTGTTTATACTCTTTTAAAGTTTTAAACTGCAGTTCTAAACAAATTTTATTTGTTGTGTTTTTCATTTGTGCAACTAATGGATTTAGCTGGCATAAAACTCAAATTGGAGTTTGGCTAGCGTACTGAAACAAGCATTCTATAGCTTCTCATAATTAGCATTTTTGCCACAATCTTTTTACATATTTGGGTGTTCAGTGTTATTTTCTTGCACACTTGATATCTTCAAGATGTTTCTCCAGGGTTTTCGTCAAAGGAAACCTTTTGATGAATTTTGTCTGGATGAATATACTGTCTCTTTAGTGGATGCTTGCATGAGAGTTTGTGATACTTCACCCTCATAATTGATCTGGTGTTTGCAAACCATAGAAAATGCCTCAAAGGAAAATATTATGGAGAAACAATCTTGAACACTGTCTTAATTTGTCTGTTTATGAGTGAGGTTTTGAACATCTGTTTTCCTTTCAACTGATCTTTACAAATATTTTGAAGTTTCACAACAGCACAGTTGATCAAAGTATGTTAGGGGCGAACAAACAGGAAATGAGAACAAAGCAGGAAAGAGGGAGACTATAAATGGGAAACACAGTAATGTGAAAGGTGATAATAGAAGAAAAATGAGAGGGAAATAAGAATGTAGAGATTCCTTTTTCCAATACCAGTGTTTTATTAGCCCTCAGTAGACTTTTCATAAATGTGATGGGTTGACCCTGGCTGGATGCCAGGGGCCCACCAAAGCCACTCTGTCACTCCCCTCTTCAACAGGACAGGGGAGAGAAGACTATATTGAAAGGCTCATGGGTCGAGATAAGGACAGGGAGAGATCATTCGCCAATTACAGTCATGGGCAAAACAGACTCAACTTGGGGAAATTAATTTATTACCTATCAAATCAGAGTAGGAGAGGATATAAAAACCCCCTGAATCTTATAACACCTTCCCCCCACTCCTCCCTTCTTCCTGGGCTTAAATTTACTCACAAATTCTCTACCTCCTTCCCCCACCCTGAGCAGTGCAGGGGGACAGGAATGCGGGTTGAGGTCAGTTCATTACATGCTGTCTCTGCTGCTCCTCCCTCCTGAGGGGGAGGACTCCTCACACTCTTCCTCTGCTCCAGTGTGGGGTCTCTCCAATGGGAGACAGTCCTCCACAAACTTCTCCAGTGTGAGTCCTTCCCACAGGCTACAGTTCTTCATGAGCTGCTCCAGCATGGGTCCATCATTTCCATGGGGTGCAGTTCTTCAAGAACAGACTTCTTCAGTGTGGGTTCCCCATGGGGTCACAAGTTCTGCCAGCAAAGCTGCTTCAGTGTGGACTCCTCTCTGTAGGTCTTGCCAGGAACCTGATCCAGCACAGGCTACTCACAGGGTCACAGCCTCCTTTGGGCATCCACCCACTCTAGTGTGGGGTCCTCCCCGGGCTACAGATGGGAATCTGCTCCACCATGGACCTCCATGGGCTGCAGGGGGACAGCCTACCTCACCATGGTGTCGTGGTTTAACCCGACTGGCAACTAAGCACCACGCAGCCGCTCGCTGACTCCCCCCCTCCCTCAGTGGGATGGGGGAGAGAATCGGAGAAAAGAAAAAAAAAAGTAAGACCCGTGGGTTGAGATAGAGACAGTTTAATAAGAGAGAATAATAATAATAATAATAATGGTAGGAAAATATACAGAATATATAAAACAAGTGATGCACAATGCAATTGCTCACCACCCGCTGACCGATGCCCAGCCCATCCCGAGCAGTGATCACTCCCCCCGAGCCACGATCACACAGCCCGAGCTGCGACCACTCTGCCCGCGACCGACCGACCGACTAACCCCCCCCGAGCATGACGTTCTATGGTATGGAATAGCTCTTTGGACAGTTTGGGTCCTAGCTGTGCTGTACTCCCAGCTTGTTATGCACCTGGCCGAGCAGGAGAAGCTCAAAAAGTCCTTGAGTAGTCTGAGCACTACTTGGCAACAACTAAAAACATCAGCGTGTTATCAACATTCTTCTAGCACTAAATCCAAAGCACAGCACTATGCTAGCTTCTATGAAGAAAATTAACTCTATCCCAGCCGAAACCAGGACATTATCCACCCCTTATTCTATACCATTTATGTCATGCTTAGGTCCTACCCTTACAATACATTCCAATTAATCACCACCATTTTCTGATTTTTTGGTATATACATACAGATATCATTCCCTTAGTTTATGGACCATCCCTCAAAAATGTCCATTGGGTTCATTTAGTCCACGGTTTTGGGCTCCATCTGTTGTAACAGTCTTTCAGGGCAAGAGAGATGGGGTCTGGTGTTGGGTTGTTGCTTGCTGAAGTCAGTTTTGGTTCCATCCGCTGCACTTCCTCAGTTTCTTCAAAATTCATTCTTCTTTAATCTGGGTGATTCTTACTGCTATACCATTGATAGGATATACAGCAATAGTAAAAATAATGACATACTGTATTATACACCAATTAACATTATACAGTTCAGTTCATTGGCTATTTTCACCCAAAATCAAATCCCTTTGAGGTACACATCGGACTTCCCCGTCCTTCCGTATCACCCACCAAGTAGAGCCAGGTCCTTGAGCAAAAGCAATCCCACGGATGGGTTTGCCTTTACCTGAGGCAGGAGTAACCCAGACTGTCTTCCCCAGCATATTTTTTACATGCACTACAGGCACTTTATCCCCTTCTACAGTACGTAAGAGGTTTGATTGGGCAGGGCCAGCTCGGTTGGCAGATCCTCTAGTGTTGACTAACCAGGTAGCTTTTGCTAAATGTGTATCCCAATGTTTGAATGTTCCTCCACCCATTGCTTTCAGTGTAGTCTTTAACAGTCCATTGTATCGTTCAATTTTCCCAGAGGCTGGTGCATGATAGGGGATGTGATAGACCCACTCAATGCCATGCTCTTTGGCCCATTTGTCTATGAGGCTGTTTCGGAAATAAGTTCCGTTGTCTGACTCAATTCTTTCTGGAGTGCCATGCCACCATAGGACTTGTTTTTCAAGGCCTAGGATAGTGTTCCGGGCAGTGGCATGGGGCACAGGGTATGTTTCCAACCATCCGGTGGTCGCTTCCACCATGGTGAGCACATAGCGCTTCCCATGGCGGGTTTGTGGGAGTGTGATATAATCGATCTGCCAGGCCTCTCCATATTTACATTTCAGCCATTGTCCTCCATACCAGAGAGGCTTTAACCGCTTGGCTTGTTTGATCGCAGCACATGTTTCACATTCATGGATAACCTGTGCGATATCGTCCATAGTTAAGTCCACCCCTCGATCACGACCCATCTGTATGTTGCATCTCTTCCTTGATGGCCTGAGGTATCATGGGCCCACCGAGCTAGAAACAATTCACCCTTATGTTGCCAGTCCAGATCCACCTGAGTCACTTCAATCTTAGCAGCCTGACCGCCTGCTGGTTGTTTTGATGTTCTTCAGAGGCCCGACTCTTGGGTACATGAGCATCTACGTGACGTACCTTTACAATCAGGTTCTCCACCCGGGAAGCAATATAGAATAGAATCATAGAATCACCTCGGTTGGAAAAGACCTTTAAGATCATCGAGTCCAACCGTTAACCTAGCACTGCCATCCCACCACTAAACCATGTCCCTAAGCACCTCATCTATCCTTCTTTTAAAGACCTCCAGGGATGAGGACTCCACCACCTCCCTGGGCAGCCCATTCTAGAGCCTGACAACCCTTTCGGTGAAGAAGTTTTTCCTAATGTCTAGCCTAAACCTGCCCTGGTGCAGCTTCAAGCCATTCCCCCTCGTCCTATCATCTGTTACCAGGGAGAAGAGGCCGACCCCAACCTCACTACAGCCTCCTTTCAGGCAGTTGTAGAGGGCGATCAGGTCTCCCCTCAGCCTCCTCTTCTCCAGACTAAACAACCCCAGTTCCCTCAGCCGCTCCTCGTATGACTTGTGTTCCAGACCCCTCACCAGCTTGGTTGCTCTCCTCTGGACCTGTTCCAGCAAGGCAACATCTTTCTTGTAGTGAAGGGCCCAAAACTGAACACAGTATTCGAGGTGCGGCCTCACCAGCACCGAGTACAGGGGCACGATCACTTCCCTACTCCTGCTGGTCACACTATTCCTGATACAAGCCAGGATGCCATTGGCCTTCTTGGCCACCTGGGCACACTGCTGGCTCATATTCAGGTGGCTGTCAATCAGTACCCCCAGGTCTTTTTCCACCAGGCAGCTTTCCAGCCACTCTTCGCCAAGCCTGTAGCGCTGCATGGGGTTGTTGTGACCAAAGTGCAGGACCCGGCACTTGGCCTTGTTGAACCTCATACAATTGGCCTCGGCCCATCGATCCAGCCTGTCCAGGTCCCTTTGCAGAGCCCTCCTCCCCTCCAGCAGATCAACACTACCACCCAGTTTGGTGTCATCTGCAGATTTACTGAGGGCACACTCAATCTCCTCATCCAGGTCATTGATAAAGATATTAAACAAGACCGGCCCTAAAACTGAGCCCTGGGGGACACCGCTTGTGACCGGCCGCCAACTGGATTTAACTCCATTCACCACGACTCTCTGGGCTCGGCCACCCAGCCAGTTTTTAACCCAGTGAAGAGTACATCCATCTAGGCCATGAACTGCCAGCTTCTCCAGCAGAATGCTATGGGAGACTGTGTCGAAGGCTTTGCTGAAGTCCAGGTAGACAACATCCACAGACTTTCCCTCATCTACCAGGCGTGTCACCTGGTCATAGAAGGAAATCAGGTTGGTTAGGCAAGACTTGCCTTTCATGAACCCATGCTGACTGGGCCTGATCCCCTGATTGTCCTCCATGTGCCTGGTGAGCACACTCAAGAGGAACCTCTCCACAATCTTCCCCGGTACTGAGGTCAGGCTGAAAATATCTTGCCATAGTGAGGCAGCCCAGATGGCTTTGCCTCTGTGCTGCCAGTTGCTCTGTTTCCATTGCTGCAACCACCCCCACAGGGCATTTGCCACCATCCATGAGTCAGTATAGAGATAGAGCACTGGCCATTTTTCTCTTTCAGCGATATCCAAAGCCAGCTGGATGGCTTTAACCTCTGCAAACTGACTTGATTCACCTTCTCCTTCAGCAGTCTCTGCAACTTGTCTTGTAGGACTCCATACAGCAGCCTTCCACCTTCGATGCTTTCCCACAAGACGGCAAGACCCATCAGTGAACAGGGCATATTGCTTCTCATTTTCTGGCAATTTATTGTACAGTGGGGCCTCTTCAGCACATACCATCTCCTCCTCTGGTGATACTGCAAAATCTTTGCCTTCTGGCCAGTCCATGATCACTTCCAAGATTCCTGGGCGACTGGGGTTTCCTATTTGAGCCCGTTGTGTAATCAGTGCAACCCACTTACTCCACGTAGCATCAGTTGTGTGATGTGCAGAGGGGACCTTCCCTTTGAACATCCAGCCCAGCACCGGCAGTCGGGGTGCCAGGAGGAGCTGTGCTTCAGTACCAATCACTTCTGAGGCAGCTCGAACCCCTTCATATGCTGCCAATATCTCTTTTTCAGTTGGAGTATAGTTGGCTTCAGATCCTCTGTATCCCCGACTCCAAAAGCCTAGGGGTCGGCCTCGAGTCTCCCCTGGTGCTTTCTGCCAGAGGCTCCAGGTAGGGCCGTTCTCTCCGGCTGCGGTGTAGAGCACATTCTTTACATCTTGCCCTGCCCGGACTGGCCCAAGGGCTACTGCATGCACTATCTCCTCTTTAATTTGTTCAAAGGCTTGTCGTTGTTCAGGGCCGCATTTGAAATCATTCTTCTTCCGGGTCACTTGGTAGAGAGGGCTTACAATCTGGCTGTAATTTGGAATATGCATTCTCCAAAAACCCACAACGCCCAAGAAAGCTTGTGTTTCCTTCTTGCTAGTTGGTGGAGACATGGCTGTTATTTTGTTGATCACATCCATTGGAATCTGACGACGTCCATCTTGCCATTTGATTCCTAAAAACTGGATCTCCTGTGCAGGTCCCTTGACCTTGCTTTGTTTTATGGCAAAACCGGCCTTCAGAAGGATTTGGACTATTTTCTTCCCTTTCTCAAAAACTTCTTCTGCTGTATTGCCCCACACAATGATGTCATCAATGTATTGCAGGTGCTCTGGAGCCTTACCCTGTTCCAGTGCTGTCTGGATCAGTCCATGGCAAATGGTAGGGCTGTGTTTCCACCCCTGGGGCAGTCGATTCCAGGTATACTGGATACCCCTCCAAGTGAAAGCAAACTGTGGCCTGCACTCTGCTGCCAAAGGGATTGAAAAGAAAGCATTTGCAATATCAATTGCAATACCACTTGGCTGCCTTTGACTCCAGTTCGTATTGAAGTTCTAACATGTCCGGCACGGCAGCACTCAGCGGTGGCGTGACTTCATTCAGGCCACGATAGTCTACTGTCAGTCTCCACTCTCCATCAGACTTTCTCACTGGCCATATGGGACTGTTAAAGGGTGAGCGAGTCTTGCTGATCACTCCTTGGCTCTCCAGTCGACGAATCAGCTTATGGATGGGAATCAGGGAGTCTCGGTTGGTGCGATATTGCCGCCTGTGCACTGTTGTGGTGGCAATCGGCACTTGTTGTTCTTCAACACTCAGCAACCCCACAACAGAAGGGTCCTTTGAGAGACCAGGCAAGGTAGACAGCTGCTTAATTTCTTCTGCCTCCAATGCAGCTATACCAAAAGCCCACCGGTACCCTTTTGGGTCCTTGAAATACCCTCTCCTGAGGTAGTCTATGCCCAGGATGCACGGAGCATCTGGCCCAGTCACAATGGGGTGCTTTTGCCACTCATTCCCGGTTAGGCTCACTTCGGCCTCCAATACAGTCAGCTCTTGAGATCCCCCTGTCACTCCAGAAATACAAATGGATTCTGCCCCTATATGGCTTGATGGCATTAGAGTACACTGTGCACCGGTGTCTACCAGAGCTCTATACTTCTGTGGGTCTGACATGCCAGGCCATCGAATCCACACAGTCCAGTAAACCCTGTTGTCCCTTTCCTCCACCTGGCTGGAGGCAGGGCCCCTCTAATCCTGGTCACTGTTGCTCATGGTTTGTGTGTATGAGTCAGAAGTTCCTTCATCACAATCAGAATTAAGATCAGTCCTTCTATTCTGTCTGAAAAAACGACGATCTACCCCATCTCTGAAAATTGGAGCAACAAGTTTCCTGGAAGAGCCCCCTTTTGTGTTTGTTTTTCTTTGCAACTCGCGTACTCGTGCCTCTAGGGTCGAGGTAGGTTTTTCCGTCCCGTTTCCTCATGTCCTCTCCATGGTCATGCAGGTAAAACCATAAAGTGCCCCGTGGTGTGTAACCTCGATATTCTTTTCCTTGAGCAGAAGGGCGCTTACTTCTAATGGCTGAGATACTGGTCTGTACGGGAGGGGAGTAGGACATATGCTTTTCAAATCGTTCAAACTTCCAGGACAGTTTATCCACAGCAGAGACGAGGGAAGAAGAGATACTTTCTTCGTATTCCTGGAGCTGGCTAGCCACTTCATCCACTGTCGGTCCCTGTCCAGCTTCCCAGCTCATTATTGCCCATGTGTTGGCATATGATGTTGGTGCGCTCCGTAACAACTTCCACCACATGGGTCGTGTGCACCGGACACTATCTGGATCTTTAGGGAACTGGTCATTGTCCAGGTCACTATAAATCACCTCCAGGACAGCCAATTCCCTCAGGTACTGGATGCCTTTCTCCACAGTGGTCCATTTGCCTGGGCGATGTATGACATCTTCCTTGAAGGGATATCTTTCCTTCATGGCTGACAGTAGTCGTCTCCAGAGGCTGAGGACTGGTGTCCCTTTTCCAATCACTTTGTCAATGCCACCTTCCCTAGAAAGGGATCCCAGCTGCTTGGCTTCCTTACCCTCCAGTTCCAGGCTACTGGCCCCATTATCCCAGCATCGGAGCAACCAGGTGACAAGATGCTCTCCTGCACGACGGCTGAAATCTTTTCGCATGTCTCGCAGCTCACCCAAGGATAGAGACCGTGTAGTTTCTGTCTCATTTATGAGCTCTTCCTCTTCCTCCTCCTTTTGTGATGGCCCTGGTCTTTGATCCTCCCTTTCTAAATGAGTTGACTTTCGCTTCCAAGATTTCTTCTTGTGTATAGGGGCAACTGATACCGGCACAGGTTCGCTCCCTGTCTTAGCTGCAATGCCTGTTGCTGGGATTTGAGTAGCTACAGTGCAGGTTGCGGGGCTGGAGTAGCAACAGTGGGTGTTGCAGGGGCTGGAGTAGCCGCGGTGCCTGTGTCTGCAGTTGGAGGAGCTACAGTGGGTGTCACTGAGGTTGGAGTAGCTGCAGGGCCTGTTGCAGGAGTCGATCTTGGGATGGTATATAATTTACGTGGGAGTCTAACCCTGAGTAAAAGCTGAACTATATTCGGGAGACTTAACAATAGGGCCATGCTAGTTGGAACATCCCAAGGATATTCAACATTCTCAAGAACTATTTATTAGCTCAGAGAAGAAGAGGAAGATAGAGTAAAGTGACTCCCTCACAGGCTGGCTCTCCGAGGATAAAAAGTAAAATGTATAATTATTCATAATTCCCAATAGATGGTTCCCAAAATACAGAGGTGACAGCAATACTGAGTAAAAATACGAGCTTAATCTGATGACCACTAATTTTATCATAGCATAAGCCAGTATTACACAGTACAGCAGAACAGTAGCTTTAATCCACTTGCAAAAAGTGACAACCAGCAGCACAGGGAGTGCACACAGCAGGTAAGGTGATATATAAAAGAACTCCATGAACAAGGACAACAACTCTGAGAGCAAATAAAACAACATTGCGACCAGCGACTATTAGACTAATATAACAAATGCTTATCACAAATTAGTTTTAAAAATGTTCAGATCTGTCGTTATCTCAACCCTTCGGGCCCCACGTTGGGCACCAAAATAGGACTGTCGTGGTTTAACCCGGCTGGCAACTAAGCACCACGCAGCCGCTTGCTCAATCCCCCCCCCTCCCTCAGTGGGATGGGGGAGAGAATCAGAGAAAAGAAAAAAAAAGTAAGACCCATGGGTTGACATAGAGACAGTTTAATAAGACAGAATAATAATAATAATAATGGTAAGAAAATATATAGAATATATAAAACAAGTGATGCACAAAGCAATTGCTCACCACCCGCTGACCGATGCCCAGCCCGTCCCGAGCAGCAATCACTCCCCCCGAGCTGCGACCACTCTGCCCGCGACCGACCGACCGACTAACCCCCCCGAGCATGATGTTCTATGGTATGGAATAGCTCTTTGGACAGTTTGGGTTAGCTGTCCTAGCTGTGCTGTACTCACAGCTTGTTATGCACGTGGCCGAGCAGGAGAAGCTCAAAAAGTCCTTGAGCAGTCTGAGCACTACTTGGCAACAACTAAAAACATCAGCGTGTTATCAACATTCTTCTAGCACTGAATCCAAAGCACAGCACTATGCTAGCTTCTGTGAAGAAAATTAACTCTATCCCAGCCAAAACCAGGACACATGGTCTTCATCTTCATCTCTGCTCTGGCACCTGGAGAACCTCCTCCCCCTCCTTCTGCACTGACCTTGGCGTCTGCAGGTCTGTTTTCTCTTTCATTCTCTCACTTCTCTCTCCATCTGCCATTCTGAAGCAGGTTTTTTCTTTTTTCCTTATTAAATATTTTATCACAGAGGTGCTACCACCATCACTGGTTGGCTTGGCCTTGGCCAGCGTTGGACACAGGGAAAGTTTCTAGCAGCTTCTCGCAGACACCACCCCTGTGGCCTCCCCGCTACCAAAACCTTGCCATGCAAACCCAATACAGTATAATAAGAATATAAAATGATGGAATACCAAGTGTTACTTCTATGCTTAGTACAGTATGACCTGACCCACCCAGATGTCGTGAAAAATATGAGAAGACTAGTGGAAGTGGGATAAGTTACATTTTTCTGCTTTGTGATGTCTTTAAGTTTTCTGAAACTTCTTTTCTTCTAATAGTTTTTCATTCTAAGTATTCATGTAGGTTCAGTTCCAGGAGTTCCTGTGTGTATTACAACAGCAATAAATCCCATAAAATATCTTTTGTTTTAATTGATTGGAAGTAGAAAAAAGATAACAGTAGCTAAAGCTTCATAATGTCCTTCCAATATAGTACTGGTGATACCTTAATACAGATGAGAGCATAAATTATTAACACAATACAATTTGGTAGGTATGGAGAAGAAAGAATTTGATTTTGTTCTACTTTAAATAATGTTAAGTGTGTTGGGTTTATACTTACACAAAATAAATGTCTATCTGTGCTGAGGTGTCCTTGACATAACTTTAATCAATACCATATCTCCTCACACAGCAGCCACCCTACCTGACTCAGTAACAATCAAGAGACTACTATAATTTGTGATAGATGCTTATTAGGACTATGAGCTCTTTTTTTGAGGGAAAATTCTCAGGCTGATAGTTGGGAATACATACTATATGCAACCAGATTAATCATGCTTAAGTATTATTGTAAAGCAAAGGAAAATAGATTTGAGTATGTAATTATGTGGAAAAGTTAAGTTTGCACATTTAGATTCAACTTTTCTTGTATACTAGTTTTCAGGTGGTACTTTGTCAGCTTAAAGGACTGTAGCTGGAACAAGCCAAACTTTTCTCCATTGAGCAATGCTATAGGGGATCGGTAGCTAAGAAGCAGTTGCATGTGTAGATCTTTAGAATAGTTTTCTGTGCACATAGTTCATCTGTGGTTCGACTTGGAAGGCCAAGCCAGAGGTAATGGAAAACTGCATAATCTCTGGGGGATGGAGTTATTGATAAACCTTAACAGCTGGTGCATAAAATGATACAGGAAATCTGAGAAATCCATCAATATCTGGTTTGGCCCACATCACGGACAGTTCTTGGCTGCTGCTTTTTCAAGTTATAAATTCTATAGACTACTTTATAAGAAGGGAATGTTATTTCTTCCTTATTCAGGAAGAAGAAAAATAAGGCAGTTTTAGCAGGTCAAACATGATTTGAAATTCTTAGCAAAAACCATGAAAATTATATGAGACAATCGAATTACTTCCTAAAATAGAAAATTACTATTTCCTCCATTTAACTAAGTTTGTATATTTAAATATTACCTAAACTGTGTAACATACTTGATATTCTTTTTTCCCATTTTGTCGTTGTTCATGTACAAAATCTGTCGATAGACTTCCGTAACAAAAGGTCCATCGATGCATGAATTCTTGCAGAGACAAAAAGTGAAGTGAATTTTCCCCTGTCAATTTTGGTAATGAAAAATTTTCATGATGGTGTAATCAGATCTACATTACTGATGGAAGTAACTTAGTGTATTAATCCAATTTCATTTTCATTGTCGTATGCAACTGCTGCCTTTCCAAAATTTTTATTATTAGTGATAATATTTATTCATAGAATTAAAGTAGCTGATTTTTGTTACATGTGGTCCAAGCTGGAGAGAAAATAAAGGTTTTTTTTCATTTAAAGCTGCACTGAAAATACTTAAGTGATACAGAAAGTGTCCCTTTGGACAGATATTGTTTTAATTTATATCTGTGAAGAAACATTTGATAAGTAATGTTAAGTGGTGCCATGTCTATAATTTGCTTTACACTCTTGGAAATGTTATGTCATCTCCTAATATATGAAAACACTAAATGGGAAGAGCAAAATTAGCTAGGTAATGAAGACTTGCAAGTGATCAGGCAACTGAGTCACAGAAAAGAAAAATCTAATTTGTTAATAGGCACTAGAAAGGACTGTATACCAGCAAAATAACTATGAGCTAAGAAAACACATGGTTTCCATTAAAAATAGAAATCTTTTAGCAATCATTAACTCTCCTAATTAAAAGTAATTTGGACAATTAGGTAATAATGTATTTAGAAAGATAATAACACTTAAATCTCCAGCAGCTTCTGTGTATAATATAAACTGAGACTATATGCAGCCTTACTAGGCAAAAAAAAGATTTAAATTGCCCCAATAATTCCAGTACCATCAAGTTGGTATGTGATAACACATTTTCCAGATTCACAGTTCCTGCGAGTGCTCCATAATTAATTCCAGGCAAAACCAGCCAGATTAGTTTAAATAGTTTACACAGATATTTTGAGCACTTGGATGAACTGCCTTGTCACCAGGATGGCAAGGGTGCTAGCTTCCATGTCACGCTGGTGGTCTTCAATGCAGAAAGACATCAAAAGGAAATCAAGATGACATCTGCAAATGTCACTAAACTAAAGGCCTAACATACGCTGAACATACAGTATATGAAATAAAGTCTCTGCAACACTTTGGCCCATAGTTAAACCTTGTCATTTGGGAGATTATATTAAAAAAAATGTTAGTTTACAGGAAGAAATAAGACAAATGGGTAAAGTGAGGAGATTCATAGCTGATGGTAATGTATACATCAGTCATAAAAAAAATGAAGCCAGAAAACTAGAGTTCTATTGTTTAGGATGTTGTGCTCTGTTGCTTTTAACAATAAATCATTTAATGTCTCTGCCTCCAAATCTCACCTGGAAAATAAGGATTACATCAATGCCCTTTGAACTGCTGATATAGCTGTATGAAAAATGTTCTTAAATTTAGAATTATTATGCACATAGAAGAAAAGGTATATGTTGCTCTTAGGATAGTAAGACTGTGAAGTGCTAAGTAAGACTTAGCAAAGTAAGACTGTGAAGGTAATTTTTTAGATCTTTGTTTTGTTTTCATAATCTGTTATTGAACTTATTGCAGCCTTTCACTACTTAACAAGGGCCTGTAGGAAAGATTGGGACAATCTTTTTAGCAAGGCGTACTGTAACAGGACAAGGGGCAATAGTTTTAAACTAAAGGAGGATAGATTTAGATCAGATATAAGGAAGAAATTTTTTTACAATGAGGGTGGTGAAACACTGGAATGGTGTTGCCCAGAGAGGTTGTGAAGGCCCCATCCCTAGAAACATTCAAGGCCAGGTTGGATGGGGCCTGAGCAACCTGATCTAGTTAGCGGTGTCCCTGCTCACTGCAGGGGGGTTGGACTAGATGACCTCTAAAGGTTCCTTCCAACCCAAAGCATTCTATGACTGATTCTATGATTCTCCCACCACCATGTTCACGCACCACAGGGGATGTGTAAGGAAATCTGGAATATTTGATAATTATCTATATGTCCTTGAAACTATGGCTCCATTAACATTTTGTTGTATCACTTGAAGACTGCGTTATTTCTCTTTGGAACAGGGCATGGGAAACTGCCTACATTATCTTCTGTGAGAAACTGTATCTCTCTCCTCTGCCTTATCCAAGCTGACATTCTTATCCTTCACATTATAAAGGATGATAACGTGAGAACAGGATGTGAGGTGGTGAAATGTACTCAACTTCTCGAAAGGGCTTTCTGCCAGCATCTAAGTTGGCTAAGGCATGATGTGATTCATCAAGCAATAATTTGAGTGTGGATTGGATTAGGAATGATTTCTTAAGTGACAAATTGAGCTGAGTAAATGGCTGTCTCCTATGAGAGCGCTTTTCGTTGTTCTGAATAGAGTAGAATGTTGTGAACTCATTTGACTTATTTGAAAATTTAGTGCTTTTCCTAGATAGAAGCTCATAGAGTTGTAAATTTTCATGGAAAGCTCAAGGTTTTTCTTACCTACTGCTCTGTACTTAAATATGAACTAAATAATACATATGAATTCTTATCATAATCTTTTTTTCTTGATGATGAAATATGATGGAAGGAGACATTTGGACAAACTACTGAGGTATTGAAGGGAAGAATTTGGAAGCGTGATAATTCAGATTTTATTTTTATTGTTTTCTAAGAAAACAAAATATTACTCTCTTATTGCTTATAAAATCCCCCGGAGCCCAGCGTGTTTCATCCAGAAACCTTAAGTTGCAGGGGTCACTAGCCAAGTGTAAAGTTTGAATTTTACTTGGCTGGTCCTGTTTAGATAATTTTAGCTCAGCCCCAAGGAAACCTGGAATGTGAAAGTATTCTTAAAATATAGTAATTTCTATATGTAAGCATCTAATCATGGAAAGTATTTTAATGGTATTTGCCAATTTAGGTTGACAATAATATTTTGTTTCTATTCAGTCTTTTACATAACAAATATTATAAATTGATTTTTCTTCCTAACAAAACTGCCTTACATATTAATATAACCTTTAATGTTTCTGATTAATAAGTCGGTACAAGTACCTGCTTTTCAAGAGATAAAGGGAAAGATAAAAAGGCCGTAGAAATAGCAAGCAAACCCACACAAATACCCTCTCAGCTTATCAATGCACTGATATTTTTATTGATCTTTCTTCACCCCTTTAAGTAGGAATGGGTTTTGGAAAAAGAATCTGTAACATTTTGTTACCTCATGCTGTATTTCACACTTTCATAAAGTACTGAAGGGAGTTGTAGTGTCATCTAGTCTGACGTAGATGGTGGTGACATTCTCTTTCCTATGTTTTAGAACTGCTATATGGTATATCTTAAGTCCAACTTAGACAAATTTAGAAATATGTTATATTACTGACGCTGAAGAATAAAACCTTGTGAGAAATATTTTGATTTTATATTTAGAATTACTTTCTCTCCTTCTCCTCTTGTATTGCAGTACATATGTACCTATATTACATACTTAAATGAAAGGGAGGAAGGCAACTGACATTACATAAAATGAAAGAAATGGAAGGGATAATAGCTACTGTCCCCCCTAAAGAAGCAATATACACTGAGTATCCTAGATTACTTTGCAGAATTATTTTCAGTCTAACACAGATGAACATTATGACCTCTGGTTCTTTACACCTGGTTCCCTTATTCCAAATCAATTGTTTCCACAGTCCTAGTTTATTGAACCTCTATGGTTTTGTTCTAAAAGTTTTCCTCAGGAAATCAGCATAACAGAAATCTTCATATTACATAAAACAAATTTGGAAAACAGTTATTTCTGAAGCTGACAATAGAAAATTAAAAGATAAGCACAGAAGAATGAATCTCATTTTATTTGCTAAAGCCACTTACCACTGACTGTTAGTTACATGGGTTTAAAAAACCAAAACAAAACATGCAGGTTAAGTATAGATTGCACAAATTAATCACATGGATCTATAGTATCATCTGTGCACTTTCATTCAGTTACCTTTATTTTCTTTATACAATACACTGATATTAATTCTACATCTCACATATGGTAAGTAAGAAATTACATAGCACTCAAGAAAATAATGGACAAGCATCTACAATAAGATGAATTCCTAGGTACTTAAGCATACCAAGGAAAATGGATTTGAGCTTTTTTCTTTACATTGACAAGCTTTAAATGTAGGAATGTTTTAAATGTAGGAATGTTTAAAAGCATTGTTCAAAATACTTTTTACTTAAGTTATATTAAACTTTTACAAAAAATAAACTACAGATATTCTGATTACCAATATTTTATGTCAATTTTGATGATACATTCTCAGAAGGGGTTTTTTTAGTACTAGATTATACTTTTTTCTCAAATCTTTTTTTTTTTCCCCCAAATAATCTAAAAGTGACTGATTTCAATTGACACACATTCTTTGTAGGATAATTAAAGTCTGCCTTATTCATGTAGTATATAGTATACTTTTGTTGGAATACATGGCGCATAACTGTTCAATGTTTATGATTGCCTGGCTATTATCTAAATTAGACTTACTACTAGCACTATGGTGTGTCAACAAGACATTTTTTTCTGAGTGTTGGCTGACTAGCACCTATAATGGGAAATGACTGCTATGTCCTGGGAAATGGTAACTAACAACTAAATCTTTGAATCACTGAACATCTCATGTTTTAATGAGATGCCAGGAGACTACAATGTATATTTTTCTTTATGTTAAGCACTGATTCCCCAGGAAAAACAGCAGAGTTTGTCTCACATTTTCTTTACATCCTCCAAGTATTCTTCAAGGCCACAGTGATCAATAGATATGTGATAGTTGCTTGGTCTTTGAGTCTATCACATATGGGTGATGGGCTTGATTTTTCTATGAATTTCCTTGGACTGAAGAGGACCAGTGTGTCCAAAACTGGAAAAATCTCCAGAGGCAGTATGCAGTTTTTTGCATTTGTGATCATTGCCTTAATAATTTATTTTCACTAAAAGATAATCAAGATCCTAGTTTCTTCCTTTTATTCTTCTTTCTTATTTTGGAGGGAGAGTGGGACATTTAGGTGAATATGCAAACAAATGTGATATTAAAATCTGAAATTAAACTTTTTATATATCTGTAATATTATATTCTAGTTTAAATTTCTTAAAGCCTATAACATCACTTTGGATTCAACAGCATGCAACACTTCCACAGATTCAGTTGCAAAATATATCTGCAGTGTGAATTGGTAATGGTGCATTCAATCAGCCTAAAACAAATTCTTTCCACACAGAATATATTATAAGGTGGAAAAGGATTCCGAAGTCTAATTTCAGCTGTAGCTTTCTGCTTCAAATCTGTTTTGAACTATGCTTCCTGCAACAGTTTATGTACTTACTGGCTTATGTAGTTGGTAAAGATAACTGGACCTGCCTGGCACTATTACAAAATTTATTAATACAGAGGGGAAAAGCAAATCAAATTCCACTTCTTAATTTGAGAGGTCACTTGAGGATAATCATGTCAATGTTTGAGGTCTATTTATTTAGTACTAATGATACTCTGTAGATTTGCAATTATTGTAAGACATATTTTGCAGGTTACCAAGCATGACTGGTTTTTTATGTTAAAGGAACAATATGCAGATGCATTATTCACTAGAGAATATTCTATAAATTTCTGCAATATAACTATCTTTTATCTGAGGCGGGATACTATTTAGTCATTCAGATTCTTGTCAAACACACAGGAAAAAATTACGTATCCTACGCATTTTGTGTAACATTTATGTATTGATATTTCAGCTGAAAAATCAGCCATATCATTCCTAGTTAAATTTTTAATCTAAGATTCCTATCTGTATACAGCTTTGCAGTTGTGTAGAGAGATGTTCAACTATTGTACTGTGAAGTTATTTTCACAGTGAGCAACCAAATAATGATGCTATGTGGGCAACATAACAAACATAACAATTTTACTTTAAAAATATTTTTATTGTGGATTTTCTGTATGTTACAGTTTCCCTCATTCCCTCCCACCTCCAAAAATTTATAAATCTAGGACAGACTAGTAGCATACTTCACACTGAAAATATATGGTAAGGCAGTGTGGTGGTTACATTTATATCACACAGAATCGTTTAGGTTGGAAAAGACCTAGATCATCAAGTCCAACCATTAACCTAACCCTGCCATCCCACCACTAAACCATGTCCCTAAGCACCTCATCTACTCATCTTTTAAATACCTCCAGGGATGGGGACTCAATCACTTCCCTGGGCAGCCCGTTCCAATATCAGCTAGCTCAGTGATCTGCTTTCATCAGATAACAGCTTTCTCTGAATATGAAAGGTCCATTCCATCTTCTGACTCAAGACACCTGATCCTATGACTATATCTAAACTGAACAACTATAATATAACAAGTTATCACTGTTCTAACACATTTGCCTTTCCTTTTATTACAAATGTATGATATTCCCCGCCGAGTATTGTATGAAATATTTGTTGTAGCTCAGACTACATAACTTGCTTACACTCTTAAATATTTTTCATACTATTCTTTTAAAAATGTGGGGAAAAAATATGTAGTCATTCATAATGTTTAAAAACTTTTTTTAAGGAAGAAAAAGATTCTGTGAATTCTCAAAATGTAGATTAGTTAAAACACTGAAAGTATAAATGTCTGCTGAGGAATTTAATGAATTTTTGTTCAAGTTATGTACAGTGGGAGATGTGATGCATGCTGCAGAAAAAGGGGATCTTCCAAAATTATATTAATGAAAGATTAGAGCAGCTATTTACACCAGAAAATGAGCTAGAAAGGAAATACATATGAAAAACCCCCTCAAGATTTGATGTGTGTGAATGGCATGTATCTTTATATTTTTCTTTGAATTTGCAGAGCTTTGCAATACCCAGTCCAGAAGAGGAAGTACGTAAATCTCCAAACTTATCGTGGTTATTTAGTACTAAATTATACTCCAGGTTGAAAAGCAAGCTTTGAACCACTTAAAGTTTTTTGGGGGTTTTGGTTTGTTGTGGGTTTTTTGGGTTTTGTTGTGGTGGGTTTTTTTTGGTTTTTTTTGTTTTGTTTTTTTTTGTCAGATTAGGCTACATTGCTTTAAACATAAGGGTGACCTCTCTTCCCTCAGACACTATGATCATGATTCTCCTGCATGTGTGTTAGTGTGTGCTAACATCTCGCAGGTACATAAGATCTACACACCCACACATTGGTGTAGTCAAAACCTGGCAATTTATAGGGGCTGGATTTGTGCTCCTATTGCTGTTTCCCCCATTATTGCATCATCCCATCTGGCATGAGCACTTGCCATCTTTCTTTTCCTTGGCATTAGCAGCAGCCTGCATGCCTCTCTTTTGTGCAGGAAAGAGGTGCGGGGTGGGGGAAGTGTCAGGACACCGCAGAAGTTCAGAGATGTAGCCAGTGTCTAGGAGGAATGTACTGGCCACTGAACCATCTTCTCAGCAGCAGCAACTTACTGTCATTACCAAGCTATGAGTAGCTACTAAGTAAACAGGTATTCCTCATCTCTTTCAGGGAAAAGGCAACAGGCCAGATGGTGATGGGTCTCCAGGGTATTGTTTGAACTGTGCAGGACTAAACTGTGTCTTATTAATCAGTTTGATTTTTTTTTTCCTTGTTATCATAATGTATTCGTCTCCTACAGAACACTTTAATATCTAGATAGCCTGGTGTATGTATTATTTGGCATGCTAATAGAAGAGACTGTTTAAGCTCCACAGTTAGAAACTCAGAATTCAAAGCAATTCCAATTGCACCCTTAATTCAGTTAAGCACAAGTGCCTTTATTTGTCAAAGAAGCTGTAGGATGCAGACAAGAAGATGACACATGAATACTGTCTTTAAGAAATGGCTCATTTTTTGTTTCTGCTGCAGAGGAAGTACTGCAGACACTCCATAATAAATAAATAAATAAATTACTGTTTATAAAGGGACTGAATGACCAGTGTTGAAGAAGGACATCATTCAAGCTTAATTTATCCTTTCTATTCAGTGTATTATCTATCCACTGAAATAAGCAGTTTCTGTAGAAAATTTGATCATATCACTTAAAAACTGTCCCATAATTTGCCAGCATGTAAAAAGCGTAACTGAATGTAGATAGTGGTGACGTGGGTACCTCTAGCTTTTGAAGGCTTTGTTTTTCAAGTTACAATAGTCTCTTGGTATGGAAACCAAATTAAAGATTTCTATTTTATTATTAACTAGTCTTTCAACTTTGAACTATTTGAGTGACTGCCTTGCAAAGCAAAAAGCGTTTATGAGGGCAAGGACCATTGTCTTGAAAACATTTTAAGTGCACAGAGCATACAGAAATGAAAGTTGGAGGGAATTTTGTAAAACAAGCAGGCTCTATATGATGTTTATCATAAAAGAGAGAAAGACGAAACCTTTTCCTTTTTCCCTGATACACTGAATCTGCTACTCTAGAATGAAAGCTATTTTTCCTGATGATATATTTAGATTCTATTAATTGTCATAAATCTTTTTATGTATTAGAATTAATAGTATTGTACAACTTATACAGAACAAATTAACAGACCACAACACTTTTCATAGTCAGAAATCCTGGTATGTCCCAATAAGCAAATAATTCAGCATCATTAACCTGAAATGTCTGAGAAAGCTAACTTTTATTTAATTATTTTCAAATTACTCATAATTTGCATGCAAATCATAAGACTATTTCAGAAATACTATTTTGATAATTTACGAGTGCATGGTATTCCCTGTAATGATATTCACATTTCAAACGATGAGTACAGGTTTTTTGTCAGCCATGTATCAGGTTATGTCAGAATCTATGCTGTCATATGAAATACAGGTATTAATGTGCAAGTTAGAGAAGTACTTCTAAACATCTGTGTATGTGTGTACTAGAACAAAAATCAAGAATCTTACAAACTGAGTTTCAAGATTTTACTTTTGTATGTAATCAGGAAGAAATATTAATTCTTGTTTGAGATTTAATAATTTTATAAGACTAGATATAGGAGACTTACTTGTTAGCGTTATGTTTCCTTATTTAGCAAGACCGGTAATAGTCAATATCTATTCAGAAAGATATCTCTCTCATTTTACCACAATATTTATAACATATAAATCAATAGTGCTGGATAACTTAGAACAGTCACATAAATTACTGAGATCTATGTTGAGCTTCAGTTAGAAGAAAAAATATTCAATGTTATCTCTCTCATACTTCCAAACCTATGCCAAAGTTATCAAGACTTTATACTTCTGGTGGCCAACAGAAAACTGACGTTTGCAATAGTACTCAGAGAGAAAATTGTTGAAATATTCTATGCTCACAAACTTACAAAAAAGTCTGGCTATTGTGGATGATTTAAGAGTACCCTGACAAGTCAAATAATAAAAGCAGTGTGAGATGCAGAAACTAAACACAAACTGGGCCAAAACTCAAACATTAGTTCCATAATTTCTTAATCCAGAATTTGACTCCTCATGAAGTTAATATGTATCTTGAGTGGACTTGTACCCTCACAAAAAAAATGTTATATTACAATACATGCCTTGTTACTTGTTTTAGTAACATTGGTCCTCACTAAAGTGCATATCTCACAGCCTGGAAAGTTAAATATGTTTTCAATTTACATGACTCATTTGAAAACTATGACACCTGCATCCTGCTGCTATCCATAAAAAACAAAGTTGTTATTCACTCTAATTCCTACTAGTTTTATCCTTGTTAAATGTATTCATCAAAACCTAGTCAACAAGCTTTTATTAGAAATTTTAGCTGTTTTCCAGATATTCAAATACTTACTTATGTCAGTAGGTTCCTATTTAAAAAGAAAAAAAAAAAAAAATATCAGAAATTCACCTCCAGAAAAAGCCAATGTGTAGGATAAAGGTAGTAGCCAGTGGTTTAAGTGAAGAAACAAATTAGTGACTCTCTCCTTTTTCATACCATTCAATATGTAATAGAAGAGTATACAAATTAAGTTTCCATGCTATCTAGGATAAAACTATTTTACAAGTCTGACAGCTATTATTTTAGGCTTTTTGTGAACATGGCATTAGCTTACTACTGTGCACAAAAGATGACTCAGACACAAAGGCTGAAATTATTAGTGTGGTGAAATCTTAACTTCTTGTACATGTGAACTGGTATACCTCCAGAGAAAAAAAAAAGTCTCAAACATGAAATGCTAACACATAGAAAATGGAACCACTCAATTTTTACGTGTATTAAATGGAAAATTAACATGTAGTTTCCTCCTGAGCACTTTCTCTTGGATCACTTCTATTATATATCCGAGGGGCATTCATCATTGTAGCCAAAGATTCTGAAAATGTGCAATGTAATTTGAGACAAAATGATGACTAGTGCTGTCAAGTGTTTTTTACTGGGCTTTTCTAATTGTTGTAGAATGTCCTCAAAAAGATGGAGAAGGAAGTGTCAATAAAAAAAAAAAAAAGAAAAAAAAGAGAGAGAGAAAAATTTAAATAACATTTCCATGCCTCTCTTACAAGCCAGAGAAGATGCCAGGTCTTCCACCAGTGTAGGGTACTTCACAGAATAAAAAACCTGAGAGTAGCAAGTGTGGTGTTCCTGTAGGAAAATGCTAAATGGAGACTTGTATTTACAAGATTCTGTACAGAAAGAGTATGAATATAAAGTATTTTTAATCAGTTCTCTTATCTAAAATTTTATTTACAAATAATAAATGTACTGTGGTTAAATCCTTTCTGCACTTCTTGCTTTACATTATTTTTAAATAAAAAATATCAGCATAAGAAAGTTCTGATGGGCCTGACCTCTTTCAAAAATTTGTTTTCCTCTAAACTCAAGGGGTACCTTGAAAATGTCGAGGAGAGACCTGTGGGCTTTGAGGGGGTTTTTTAATCTGTAAGAGCAAGCAGTGGTAGAACATTTTTCATCCTTTCTTTCCTGTTCTTGGCAGAAGATACTAGCCATTTACTCATGGGTGTACTGACATCTTGATCTTGCACACAATATCTTCACTAGTTACTCATATACTGCAAATATTATATTCTTGTCCTCTAATTCCCTATGGACAGTGTCAGGTAACTATCATACTTGAGCATCCCCAGCTGGTTGGACAAAATTATTTTGTGGCAAGGCAGGTGTGATCTTTCTGCAGTATGTATTACACAGGATAAATGTGGCCTACATATGCTAAGTATTTAGATATTATTAGAAGAAAATACTAAGGAATTTTACCCGTTGCAATATTTATTTAAGAGTTCCCAATTTAAAAATAAGGGCATGATTCTTTACAAGCATAAGAGTTAGATACTCCGTTTACATCTGAGTCTGGCTAGAGAGGACATTTAAGATGTACCTTTGTGGTGTGCTTCCAACACAGACTGCACATTCATGTGAAGATACCTTACCCAAAAGAATTCACAGCTGAAGACTAGCTGCACATGACATGCAGGGAAAGTAGAACTGTAAGAGGGTACAGTGGCTACCATTGCTGAGGGAGTTGAAGGAAAGGAATGATATTTTCCCTACTTGAATTGAAGAGGTCACAAACAGATGGAGTAAAGCATTTAGAAATTTTTGCAGAAGAGTGGGCAAGTAAAGGGTAAAGTTGGTGATGTTGGAAGAGCATGTCATGTGGACCAGTGTGCTGGAGCAACAGGTGGGAAAAAAAGAATGTGGCTCTGAAAAGCTTTGGCATTGGAATGGGAATCTGGATATTAGTCTTCTGTTCACAGTTAAAGATTTAAATGGGAAAGAAAACCCAAACCAAAAAATGTAACAACAGCAACATAACAAATAAATTAGAAAGCACTGTGTTTCCTAAAATAAATTTTCTGGTAGATTACCTCTTGTTACAATCCACTGTGGCAGTTACATCCAGTTATGCATTTTGCAGATAGTTTAAAACATTCTTATTTTTCCTTCTAACTTTGTATTTGTACTTTATGTATTTCCTTTGTATTGGTAATTTTTTTAAAATGGTTGAGTAATACATATAGCATTTAGAAGAGCTCATCTTTTACCTTTGTATTGCAACAGTAATAGGTGTTAAATATATTTTTTTTTCTTCTGAAATTGCTTTCCTTATGATGATTATAGTTTTCCAGGGCTTCTCCCTTACACACACTCCCATATTTATTCCAAATGGGAGTTTTCCTTGCTAAACTGGATTTCGGTCCCCACCTGGAAACTACAAAAATAATTCAATGGAAATTTTCAAAAAATTTTTCTGTGTAATATAGAATAGAGAAATACTGATAGTAAGAATAAAATCAGTTCAGGAATCTGGTTAACTTATAACTTGTTATTCTTTAATTCTGTTAGCCACACACAGAACAGAGTATTTATTGCATTGTCACAGTGCTGTTAGTAAGTTCCCTTTCAGTCGTAAATAGTAAATGTTTTGATCAAAGTCAGTTTTCAGGAGGATTTTTCCAAGACCACAGACTCCTTAAAGCTTTGTAATCAGAACATAAGCCTGCCCCGGAGAGGTTATGAAGCTGGTATAATTTGCTTCAATTCAGAAACTTTGTTTTGAAATAATTTTCCTCCTCTTGCTTTTCTCTGTTACTATTGCAAGAAATAGTAGCTGTTACACAATCAATTATGACAGGCAATTATAAAAATGAAAGCAGAATTAAGAGGTGAAGGGTTTAGTGTTATGATTGAGTTAGGTTTTGTACAAGATCTGAAATCGGTGCTGCAGGGATGGGGTGGGTGAAAGCTGCTTGACAGTGTGGCTAAAATTGAACTTAATTGCTCCAGGGTGATATGCCAGAGTCTTATTACCTTATTCACAAGAAATCATGGGAAAATAATAGAGAAGAATGGGAATCTCTGTTTCTGTTACTGCTGATAGGATGGACGTGGCAAATACTAATGTTAGAAACTATCATCTCCGCTCATGAGTGGCCATAACCAGACAGGTTTGTCCTTTAGTGGAGGCAAGAGTGGCAACCATTCTGGGTTTCCAGGGATACATCGTGAGTAAAGTAAGCACCAGGGCAAGGTTATTTTGTTGCCCCAGGTGACTGGCTAGATTGCTTATGTTAAGGTCCATCTCATGTTTTAACTTGTCCATTCTCCAAAAACACCCACATTAACTCATTAACTAAATCTGTGGATGTGTCTTCATGGGTCACCAGAGAATATTTTAGCAGAAAACTTGTGGCTTTTCAGCTAGTACATTTAAGAAATGTAATCAATAATTGTTGTGGTTTAACACCAGCTGTCAACCACACAGCGGCTTGCTCGCTCTCCACCACCCCCAGTGGGATGGGGGAGAGAATCAGAACAGTGAAAGTGAGAACACTTGTGGGTTGACATAAGAACAGTTTAATAATTGAAATAAATTATTATAATAATAATGTAATGAAAATGAAAATAACAAAAAGAGATAGAAATAAATCCCAAGAAGGACAAGCGATGCAATTGGAAAATAATTGCTCACCAGTAATCAACCAATGCCCCGCCAGTCCCTGAGCAGTGGCCCCCCAGCCAGCTTTCCCCCAGCTTGTATACTGAGTATGACGCCTACGTAATGGAGTATCCCTTTGGACAGTTTGGGTCAGCTGTCCTGGCTGTGCCCCCTTCCAGCTTTTATGTATCTCCAGCCTTTTCAGTCAGTAGAGCAGGGGAAACTGAAAAATCCTTGACTTAGTGTAAGCACTGCTTAGCAACAATTAAACCATTAGTGTGTTATCAACTTTCTTCTCATACTAAATCCAAAACGCAGCACTGTGCCAGCTACTAGGAAGAAAATAAACTCTATCCCAGCTGGAAACCAGGACAATAATGCTATAGCAATTTCTCACAATTTAGAAATAAATGTTGATCATCACAGCAAGGATATACTTTCATGAACTGTAGTCATAACATGCTTTCAAAGTGCCATCCACAGATTCCAATTATTCTCAATTTGTCCACTGTTGTCATATATCTAGGGCATATTTTGAAAAAAGTACAGAAGCATGTATAATAAAATAGATTACAGAAAGATTTTGTTTTTTTGTGGCAATTTATAAAGTAGTTGTTGCTTTTTTTTCCCTTTTTTTTTTTTTTTTAAACTGAATTGTATTCATTATTTATTTAAGAGGAACGGTGTGATGAAAAGGGAAAGAATCAGGCCAGTTTTGTACATCCCAACCTAATTTCTGATCAAAATAATGATGACAGGTGAAAAAAAACAAATAACCTTTGTTTTGTTGTATGAAATAAATTGGCTACTTTCAGATCTCTAATTTCTAGTAACTTGTAACTTTCTGGTCTGTACATATTAGGTCTGTTATAACCTAATGAGTTTAAAAAAAATAAAAGTGGTTTTGTTTGTGTAGCAATGAAAGGAGTTTCCTTTTTTTTCCCCCCAATTTCTTTTAAAATGCCCTAAGTATCATTGCAAAAACTTTATCATAACAGTAGATGAACATGACTAATTCATTAAGATTCATTAAGAGTTTTGAAAGAAAGATATTGTCAATATAAATTGTTTATATTTTTAGAAACCATTACTAATTCGGTGGGTTGTTGTGACACTGTTTTCTGTTAAAACATTTAATATAAACTTAATTAGAAAAAAAGAGTATTTAATGTAATTGTGAACCACCTCCTTCACAACAGTTTACAGACATTCACTCAGTATTAGTCTCCTGCATTGTGTCTTCGGTGAAAGAGCCCACTATATTACATTTCCTGCTGCCTAACACAGTTTTCTCTTTGTCTTTGCCTTAGATTAATTTCAAAACTCAGCTGAACAGATTTTTTTTCCCTGGCCAGGATGTCAGGACTAAAAACTAAATTAAACTTTTTTTTTCTTTAATTACATGTTGTGAGTGGATATCGCTTAAAAGTGAAAAACATTAATGAGTATTTCAGTAAAGGATTAATATTGGCAGAGTTGCAAGTGTGCTCATAGATAAATTCAGAGAAAAAGGTTTCAGGTGTGTGCATTGTACACTGACAGTCAGTACTGTATACAAATGAAAGATGCTAGACAAAGTAAGTAAAAGCATGGGAATTGTCTGAACATGTATTGCCTGTTCCATAGAAATACTAATAGTTTCAGCGATTTCATCATAAATGTGTCATTAATTTAATTAAAGGACCTTGAGGTGAAAAAAAATCTGAAATGTTTTGCATGGAAAATCATTGCTATAAAAGTAGGTAAAACAACTGCAGTTTGAAACTGGTTTTAACTTCAGTTCTTGAAGTGTGGGGAAAGGAGTCAGACTACTGAGAATTGAACTTTCTGGGCTGTTAAGAGGGAAACATGGCCTGAAAACAAGAGCAGCCTAATCAGATGGGACAGGAATGTGACAAGATAGAATTGAAAGTATCTATGAGGTGAGCCAAGAGAAAAGTTTCCACAGTTCAGAAAAAAAACCCTAAAGTTAAGATAGAAAAAGGATGCAAAAGGTGTGAGAATATTTTTTTTCTTTCACTGGATGAGATGAGGAAGGGCTTGTGATTTAAAAGAAATGTGAAGGAAAAAGGAGTAATGAGAAGGAAATCACGAGGGAAATACTGAGAGACAAATAGAGGCAGCGATATTTTAGAGGGAAGGAAGCATTTAAAAAGGAGAACGAAGTTAATTTCTTCATGCTGGCAGCAGAAAAACTAACTCACCAATAACATTTAGTATCTTTGTGAAGGGGATGAGGGCTGATAACACTTCGGAAGCTAGAAATAAGACTGCAACCCTCTAACATAAAATGTCACTAGAATACTTAATAATTATTAGAACCTGACATGTATAAGTTCTCTCAATGTTCAGGTAATTCCTTCTCTTAACATTTCAAACTGGCTTGATCCTTTAACTTTTCTCCTTTAAAACTAATATTCAGTAGGGTAGTTGGGCAACAAGATCAATATTACCAATGTCACTGTAACATTTGATTAAGTAAAGTCTTGTCTGGCTTATCATGAGAAAATCCTGGATTCTCATTGCGAGAACTTAATTAATTCCCGTCTTTCTAATTTGATTACCTTTGTAAATTCAACTTGCATTTTAATTGAGTAGTGTTTCAGAAGCTAAATACTGCCTAGATTGCCAGAACCATTGAGATTTGTATAGTTTAGTCATTTTTACAATGTGTGTTTGCTGGCTGGGTCTTTTGTCTTTTTTTTCTTTTCCTTTCACATGTGGAACATATTGTGTGATGTAAAATCTAATTTCTATTAGGGCTTGAAGGCTAAACAGATTAGATAGCAACACTGCAGTTTTAGTTTGTTATTTTTCTGCTATGAAATAACATTGAGAAATGTAGCTTTATTTTCAGGCTTCCTTTCTGTGGCATAATCACAGTTGCCATGCTATCTTGTCTAGCTGCCAGTTACCTTATCTAACCACTTAAAACGTCCTTTTTGGGTTTTCAATTTTATTTTTGGTGTGGGGTGTTTGAGGTGGGGTTTTTTTTGCAAGCTACAATTAAAACATGAAAATATATTTTATCCTTCATTGTAAAGGGTTTTCTTTTTGCTATGAACAGAGAAAGGTATTGTATTTGGTTTCTGCATAGTTCTTCCAGGAATCAAGGCAATAGCTCTCAGTTAGAAAAAAGTGCTTAAGCGAAACTGCATGGGAAGGCATGTGTCAGCAGGGAAGCTATGCCTGAAGCTATAGGATGAATTAGCAGCCATTACCTACAACAACAAATTTTGTTCTTATCGTTACCTAAAGGCTTGGATTTATGTGGCCAAAATTCATGGAGCTTAATGAGACTTTGAGTACTTCAATGTTAAGCTTTATATTGTACCATGGATATCACAATTCATATAGATTCAAACCAGGAGGTGCTATTGTATATTTCGCTTGACTGATAACAGTTTTCAGTTCAGCTCTGTGCTATACAGGAGTTTAAAGGTGTAATTCATCAGCATAATTCATACTACTATTACAAAAAAATTCACTATTCATTATTGTTAAAAAAAAACGTTATTACTTTAGAAGGCAACGTGGTTTAAAAACAGTGCCACAGAAGCTGATGTTCGAGAGAAAGTATTAAACCATTTTACCTTTTTTTCAGGCTGCTGAAGGTTTAAGTCAGTTCAAAGAAAGTATAGCTGGATTAGCACTAGTAACTGAGAGTTTCCTGCAGGACCTGTCTAACTGAGACAAGGAAGGTGATAAGACTTCTGAAAATTTGTTTAGTTGCACAGCTAAAAAAGACTTGGTTTTCATTTCGGTCAGATTCTTAAGATGTCACTGAATGACATGTCCCTAAACCATGATCTACCACAGAAAACTGTGATCTAGATGTGCGCTTAAGTGCCTCTTCTAAACGGAAACACTATCAATGAAGTTAGTAAAACTGCTGGGAAAATCAAAAGTTGTGTTGAAACAATTTGAGTCAAAAGTTCATAAGGAATATCAAATATGTCTGGAAAAGAGACTAGGAAGAAGCTAAAGCTCTCTCTCCTCCAGGGCTGCTAGGCTTTTGAGTTTCTTGAAATGCCACTGATCTTGAGACCAGTAATGCATTTATTATTATTTTATTATATTCCATTTTATACAAAAATCAACTTACTGACGTGGAATCTATCATATACATTTCCTACTGATACTTCAGTGTGACTTTTACATCTAGAAGCAAGAGAAGAATTTTGGTTTTTTTAAAAACCTCAGTGGTACTTCATGTCATTCCCAAACTGTGAGTTTGCCAAAGGTCAGAAGTGTGCTGTCTGTCCAATGATTCTTTTCATATGACTACTTCTAGTGTTATTAACTGCTCCAATCAGGCATTCCAAAACTGGTTTGTATGACTTGTAAATAAATAGGTTGACCTGAAACTCTTTTGTTTGCAAGACGTCTAGAGGTCTGCCAGTCCAATCTGTGCTTACAGTAGGTCCAGCTAGATCAGGTTGTGCAGAACCTCAGCCACATGGGCTTTAACGGATGGAGACTTCAGAGCTGAGTTTACTGACAACGGGGGGGGGGGCGGGGGGCCTGCAGGCGCGGCCCCTGTGAGGAGCAGTGGGATCCGCCCCGTGCCGGACACAGCCGGTTCCCGCCGGCCCCACCGCAGGGCAGGGCTGAGCCCCTCAGCCACGGGCGGGCGCCGCGGGGAAAGCCTGGGTCAGGAAGGGCAAAACGCTGCCCGGCAGCCGGGGCTGAGGGAAACGGGGTGAGAAACAGCCCTGCCCGCCCCGCGGGGAGAGCGGGAGGAGGGCGGAAGGGGAGGCAGGGAGGGGCTGCTTTGGGCTGAGCACAATCCCCCCCATTCCCCGTCCCCCTGCGCTCCTCGGAGGGAGAAAGTAGAGGAGTGGGGAATGGAGGAGTGAAGGTCGGCGTGGGAAAAAAAAAGGGGGGGGGGGGGGGGGGGTGACCAAAGGTGGTGTGTGAATTTTTGGTTTTGTTTCTCACTATTCAAATCAATTTTAATTGGCAATACTTTACATGAATTCCCCTCTGTGAAGAAAAATGGTAAGTGATGTCCCTGTCTTTATGTCAACACATGAGCCTTTTCATCCTTTTTTCTCCCAGTTCTGTTGGAAAAGGGAATGAGAGTGGCTGGGTGGGCATTTTAATCAAGGTGAACTCACTGTGTCTCCCTTCAGGGTAGATGTAGACAGCAACTAAATCCCCCTTACACCTCTAAGACCAAGCAAGTCTTTTCCTCACCCACGTGGCCCTCTGCTGGAACCACTCCAGTGCATTACCTCTCTTGTGCAGGGGAGTCCAAAACTGCAGTTTCCAGATGTGGTCTTGTAAGTGCCTGTTGTCTCTGAACTGGGACACCCACTTCTGTTAACGTTATATCTCTATTAACTTTAAAAGCTAATGTCATCATTTATTTGAAAAACCTTTGCATTTGAATGTTCTCTGTCACAGGAAATGGAGATGGGGAAAATTCCAAATAGCACTTATATTTGGGTAGACAGAGAAAAACAGTATCAAGACATGGAATAAGTAATTAATAAATTATGAAGGTCACAAGTGACCGCTGTGGTCAATACAATAGCATAGGGGAACTTAATTTCTGTCTTTAGGCTTTAATAAAACTTAAACTGTTAAACTAGCTTTTTAAAAGGCATCTAAAGTGAATATAAAAATTGAAGAGCTTCAGGGATCTTACCAATGTCTTTGGTAGATTTTGTATTGCCTGAATAAATTGACCACTGAAAAAAAAGCCAGTGGATCTTGCCATGCACACATCCATCTATGCTAGAATTGTTTTTAATCTCGGGAATTACTGTCACCTGTTGAGGTTTTTTTTTTTTTTTTAAGACAAATTAATCTTAGAGAAACACACATAAACATGCACCAGAAACAAGTTTGCAGCAAATTCTTATGTAAACAGTGTCAGCATAACATTTAAGAATTTTACAGTCCTTAACTTAAGGACGCTGGTTGCCTGACACAATAGTGGTTTTGATCATTTCAAGATAATAGCTAAATGGTGACCAGACAGAAAAAACATTGCCATGTTTTTGTTATGTTAAAATATTTTCATTTCTTAAGAGTATTGTATCTATTGGAGAAAAAAAAAAAGATCAAGAGCAAAGAAGAAATGCATATCTTGTAGCAACAAAAAATCAGGACAGCTGTCAGAAGTTTTTCAAGGCGATAATATACCTTCTAAAAGGGATTTTATTGTTAACAACTTGTAGTATTTTACATGCCCATAGTGGACCAGTACTTCAGTTTCCATGGAAATTTCCCTCTTAGTAAATTATTAGTATCATTATCTAGTTATATTAGCATTATTTATTTCCTTACAGGAGAAGGAAACTTATCTGTAACAAAGTAAATTTACCTGCTTCTTTTAGAAAGTATAATATTCCTGTAGATAATTTTTCCAAATGCAAAATGGATTCTGAAAGATATTTTTGCAAGAACTGGAGTTTTTTAATAAAGATTTTAAAAGTTATTAATTTTGATGTAAACTCAGAAATATTTAAACTGTTTCTTTTAATCCTCCTTTTTTTCTGTCATCTCTCCCCGGGCTATCTACTGTACATTTCTGGTTTTCAATTTATTGCATTGTAATACTGAACAAATGTGTCATTAAAGTTTTTTACTAAATTTGAACTTTCTGAAATTTTACATTTTTTTAAATACTTTAGTTTTTTATTAAATTAGAAATACTGAACACTGTAATGCATTTGGTTAGCTATATATCACAGTTTGAATTAGAAAACATATCTTTACATTACCTTTATAAAATGGGTTAAGATTAAGTACGTTAGAGTTTCAATATACAGTTAAAAAAAAAAATCCCAGGATTTCTCCTACTTCTTAATGTTCTTTCCTTTGCCTTCCAGTAACTACTTTTTGGGTTCAGCAGTTTTTAGTTCTACATTGTTTTTTTTTTTTCGTCCTACCTAGTATTATTCAACATGTGCACTCCTGTGAAGGATGGCATTTGCTTGTTCAGCAGTTAGAGTAGACACGCAGCTACATTGCATTGTGCTGAATGGAGAGCTAGAGTCCCAAGGTCTGTTTTCTGAACCTTTTATAAGCCTCATTCAGCAGAGTTGAATCTTCTCTACTTAAACAAGTTCCACTGTTCCAGGTTATATTTCAATAAAACAGTAAAACCGAATGAAAGCCCTTGAGCAGGGAAGATACAGGGAGGTCTGCCTGAGGTCAGATCCATGCATGACATCGCATGCCACTGCGAGTTCTTTAAACTGTGCCTGTGCGTCACTAAGATCGTTGTGCTGCATCAGCATAACATTTGGGACTGTGAATTCTAAAAGAAATTTTAGTTGGCTGTTTGAATTTACAATAAAATTATATTCGTCATTAGAAAAATTAATGCCTGATTGAAAGGGCTTGAATAATTGCTCAATACTCTCTAAGTGGTTAGATGATTTTCTTCCTATGTTCATAGTATATAACTTCCAAGTTTTTTCAAGTTTCATTCAAGGCAGATTTCCACTCATTTTCCTTTCAAGAGAAAATAAACATTCCTTATTTAATTTTTTCATGTGCTGTTACCCATTTTGATAACTTTCCTCTTTCTGATTTTTAATTTTAGATTAGATTTTTTTTTTTTTTTTGGTTTTTTTTTTAAAATTTAAAAAAATTTTTTAAGGGTTAGGCAAATATTTTGAAAATGAACTCAGCAAAGTAAGAAAAAATTCAACAAAACTTAAAAAATCTCAGCTTTATTTTCAGAAAGTCAGTGAAATACAGTCAAACAACTTGGTAGAATGGAAAAGTCATTTTATTGGCACGGGATTTTCTCTTTCTTGGCCTTTGTAGATGACTCAGTGTTTCTGCTATAGTTTTACTGTTACTGTGACCTTGCATTTTCCTTATTAACTTACTGTGTAAAGTTTAAACAATTATTTGATAACTCTATGTGTAAGAGGAAAATCTTCAATTTCTAGAAAATGTACATATGCTCTGGGTGATTATATTGTTTGGCTTACAATATTGAACAGACATTTCGGATGAGCTGTGTAGATCATGCAGATATCAAATGCAAGGTGTCATATTCTTGCAAACAGTTGCTTTGGAAAAAAGAGACACTGATACTATTGTAATATTTCTTGTAAAAAAGTTCTCCAATGTATTATATGCAATTTTTATGGGATGCACTGTATAAAAGTGTACTTGTTAAACAGCATTATTTAATGTGCCTTTCCAAATGCAAAAGGTTAACAAGACAATCAAACATTTTTACAGCGCCTTTCCAAGTTAGTTAAGGAATTAACTACACTGTGTGGCCCTCTAACTTAAGTCAGAAGCAAGTTAATGTGGTTTTTTTGTTTTTCTTTTTTAAATAGCTAATACTGCAGTTTATTGTAATTTTTGTTCATTAATGAAGAGTTTACAAGTTTCTAGGAAGAGTTGTTTCTATAAATAAAGTAAGTCTGGGAGTGTATAAACAAAAAGATGATGGAGTGATAACTGAAGAGACTTACGTGAGATAAATTTATGCATGTATTTGTTGTGAATGAATACACAAAAGAGCATATGGGGTAATAAAATACAGAGGAAAGTTTGAGACCAGAAGTAAATGAGTTCAAGAGGATCACTGGGAAGCTTAAAGGATTAAATCTGATGGGAAACTCATGTGTCTGTAGGGAGGAGGAAGATGAAGGGGGGGAGGAACTGAGTTCTCACTTTGGTTTCCTCTTGGAAAAGGTCAGGTGTTTAGTCAGAGAAAGGAGAATAGGAGATTTGTGAAAGGAGTCATAGAGACTGTAACTTATAAAAAGCGTTCTGGCCTTGGGTTATCTACATGTGCAGTGGCAAAGAGACTTCAGGGCTGGCAGAGAGTAGCTGACCATGTAAGGGTGCAGAGAAGGAATTCAGAGTGTAGTGAACCTTGGAGAGATTAAACTGATCTGGTTTATTTCCTTCCTACTTAATGCTAGCTCCAATCAGCCTTGCCACAGTGTCTCTTTGGGATGGTTAGTATAATTCAGAAAATTGCTTTACCTTCTGCAATGCAGAGCAGTACAGGTAATGTTGCGAAATGATGTGTAGGGAGCTATACAACTGTTCTGTGTTGTATACAACTCTTTCTCTTTGGGTCTCCTGCTGCCAGATTGGGACAAGACGGGAGGTGACATACAGCTAACTAGACATCTGACTGAGAATAATGGAAAGCCTAGTAGGCCAAAAGTCAAAGCAGGACAATAAATGAAAATATAGTTTTCCGGCAGGCTTATTTACCCTCTGACAACTATCTGATAATCTTGGGTTTGGTGGGTATCAGCTTCCCATTGTGACACATTTTCCTCTTCTTCTTGTTTTGAGCAATGTACAGTAGCTCTCATGTGCCCAGATATTACTAGTTTGAAAAAGGAAGAATAAGGGAAGAGAAGGTGCCAGGAATAGTGTAAATATTTTCCTTTTTGGCTACAGGGTGAGAGAATTTGCATTATTAAATATATGAATAACTTTCTGGTATCAGTTTTATTTCAGTCGTGTATTATTTTTTTTTTTCCTCTAAATTCTAGAACATGTGTCTCAAGGGAATTTAAATACCCTAGAGTGCACTGATAGTTTTAAAAAGAGCTGAACACTGACAGCAGCCTTTCCAGGCAGCTTCAAATATAGGAACCAATGACTTGTCCAAATAGACTACAAACAACTGTGTGACATGGATACAGAAGATAGTCACTGATTAAGCAACAGATAGCTGTGAGTATTCTTCTTCGATGTCACTAGTAAATAGTCTCAGAAAACAAAAATAATCAGGTGGTTATTAAGATGCACAGTATTGGACTTTTAGGGAGCAGGCATTTAAATAACAAAAATTTAAATGAAGAGATCATACTGAAATTGGATATATAAATAGTTTAAATGGAGTAATTTTGTATTTCAAAAACAAACAAACAAAAATACCTAATAATAAACCCACAAAATATAACAGAATGGAAAAAAAAAAAAGTTGCTGTCCTAATGAAAAAGTTACTGTTTTCACAGATAGGGCCTTGATGACTTATGATAAATTATGTCCCACTCAAAATTTTTTTGCCTTTGACTAAATTAAACCAAGTTTTGCCTGTGGGAGAGGCGAAATATATTTTGATCTTTTTAAATAATGTAACCAAGGTTCAAATGTAATCTTTCTCTCATTGGACATGATCATTAATGCCACTTTAATATCAATATTCTTCTATGGATGGTAACCTAACACTGTGATTTACAAATTCAAGGCAATGGTTAGCAACAAGTGATGACTGGGGGTGTATACAAGTGTTCTGACGTCTCTAGGTTTTGGGGTTTTTTTAACTATTAGTATCATATATTTACCAAAAATTTAACTTGAAAAATAAATTGACATATTAGTGTTATCAGTTTGAAGTTGTCTCCTGGGCAGCCAAATCACTGAATTTTTTTCAGTCATTACTGAATGGATACCCTAATAATGCCTCCTGTCAATTGTGTTTTGTTGTTGCTTGTTGGGTTTTTATTTTCCCCCCCAGACAAATTGCTATATTTCTTTCTGCAATAAGTGTTCTTTGAAATTATGAAACCAAATTGACAAACAATATAGGTGCTGTCTCCCTACTTCATCTCAGTTGTTGTAATGGCATTAAAGCTTTTCATAACTAATGGCTCATTCTACTAAAGTAGACTGAGATAAATACTCAAGAACTCTTGACTTGTTAATGCTCCTTAAGTAAAGTTGTGCATCTTTCAGAGAGAGAGTATAGCTCTTTCTTTTGGTCATTCATTCTGTTTGGAATTTAACCTCAGAGCTGAAATAAAGACGTTCATGGGCTAAGAGTGACATATGATTAGTGGAAGAACTTGGTTTCAGAATGTCAATAAACTGAAGACCTTCTAGATATTATGCTGACATAAACAATAGAAAATAAGAAATTATATTTATAAAGATCAAGTAAATTAAAAAATAATGTTTTGTTGTGGTGAGTTTTTTTTTTTAAAGAAATAGTTCTCTGAGTTGGTTGAAGACCTTTGAGTTTGTAGGAGGCTAATTTCCAGTGCATTTGTTTCTTCTTGTTGGTTGATTTTTTAAGAGAAATTATACTAAAGATTTAGTGTGCACTCACCCTTCATTAGATACAAGAAAATGCTCATTCAAAGAGATGATACAAATGTCATAACACCAAGAAAAGTTTCAGTCAGCATCTCTCATGGTACTATCAGTTGTATACACTCCCACTGGCATTGGCTGCTACGTGCCTCAACTCTCCCCTTTGTTTTTGATACACAGGCTAATAGTTTTTTCCTGGAATAAGAATGATTCAGTATTAAACAGCTTTTACATAACCTGTGTATCTCTAATTCCTGTAGCAGTTTATTTGTTTATTTTAACCTGACATGCAGATCATACAGCTTCCTACTCCTCCATCCCCAAATTTGCTGACAATAATAGGGATGTTTTATTATATATGTAGTAATGTAACATTTTGCTACATGAAATTTCATAGAATGTATGTGTATGTATATAACCATCTTTATGCACATTAATGTATCATGAAATAGAACCTTTGTAAGAGCTTGTGCATTACTGTGATTTCTTCTGTAACCTGCCAAAATGATACATAGCACAAAATGTGATGTGTGCATAGGTATCTAAATGACTTGAAAAGAGTAGAGAACTAACTTGAAAAATGATGGCAAATCTCCTCTGAACAGTTTAAGACATATTGTATATGCATATAGCCAAGTTTTCTTTGATTAAAAAAAGTATAGCTTATTCAGAAACTTTGTTTTACCTTCCACCTTGTCACTCAGCTAAAAGGTTTACTTTAGTCAGAAGTGTGTCTTTTTGGTTGTTGAAAAGCTGTGAGTATTTTCATCTAAAATGAGAGTGCATCTCAAGATGCAGTATAATGTGCACTTGTCTTCAGTTCCTTGCTGCATCCTGGTTTGGTCCAGTTTTTAAACTAGAAATTAGTTACTGCTGCATACATAATCATCCTGACCCAGTATTTTTTTTTTTTTTTTAATTCCCCAATCTTTCAGTTAACTGATAAGAGAAGGATAAGAACAAAAATCTAATAAGACTTAAAAAAAAATAAATCATGGTCACTCTCACATACACTTGCTTTCTCTTCCATTCTTGAGATGAAAAAAGCACACTATACATCCTCCTAACCAGAAAATAAGAGAGACAATGTCTGTATCAGTTTTCTGTAGAACACACTGGTGTAACAAATGCTTAGCCATATTAACAGGCTTTTTTCATCTTACTCTGAAATGGAAGAAGGGGCTTTGGGGCATATATAACCTAGCCCTAACCTATTGTATGTGCCTGCAGGTATCCTGTATGTCTGACTAGTAACTTGAGGCTCTAGAAATAGTAATTAGAGAATTATTGTTACAGAAATAATTGCAAATATAATAGTTTAACCCAAATAATTTTATAAGTTCTTTTTCCACGTGGAAGCTCTCTCGACTGTGATTCACATGAAAAAGTAACAGCAACTAAAATTAGAAACCCTCTGCCATTGTCCTAATTGGTTCCTTCCCTCACACACAAGAAATAAGCATGTGTTCCCTGGTTACCTATTGATTTGCTTATACGTTGCTGGTTAACATGTCAAAGGTTGACCCTCCCATGTCTTAACAAATTAATCTATTGTGATGTAGTTTCCCCCTTTGCCTCTCTTTGCACTTCTTTTTCACAGGTAAATACAAATCCAACAGAAGTTTTGAAGCAGAGACTGGATGATAGTTCTTCAGAAATGAACTAATCCGTGGAATAGAGCTGCTCATACTCAAGGTAAGTAGACAATGAAATAGCCTTTTTTAAAGATTAGCTTGCAGCTGGTTTTGTGAAGCCCTATTCAAAGACAAAGAATGTTAAAGGCAGAATTCTACCTTGAAAATAAAGCTAAATGCAAATTTCAAAGTTTACAAATAAGGCTGAGATCAATAAATTTTGTCATCGTTAAAATATGCTACACAAATCTTTGTTAAGATGAGGTACCGTTAATTTTGCTTTCCATCATGGTATGTATGTGCAAGGTTCCTTTTTGAAATCTTCCAAGGTAAGTGTTTTATTTTTTAAAATATACCACATCAGAGATGCACAAAAAATGAACAATGAAGAGAAGTAGAACTTGATATGTCCACTCACTTCTATGTATATTCTCAGCTTATCAGAAGGAAAGTCAGTAGGTACATGACCTAAATGTAGTATCTCTGTCATATGACAGAGATTAGCCTATAAGGCTAACTCGGTAACAATACCTGTCATTTTTTAATAAAACACAATGTTCTTGCATCTCTCAGTTGTTATTTACTCAGAATCTGAAGGGATATTTCTAATTTACACTTTGAAAGTAAAAATACTGATTCTAAAAGGACAGAAACGTCAGAATATGAGTCTAAACTCAGAGTGTTGCTTTTGATATTCTGGGTATTTTTACAAGATTAATTTCTGTCTTTTGTATCTGCAAAAACTTGAAGTAAGAAATAGGAATTTAAATCCAAAATGCCTTTGAAATATATCATGCTGTTTTGAAATAACATAGTTGTACCTTGCTTGTGTGATGTGAAAGTTAGACCAAGAAAGTATATCAGTTTCGCCAGAAAACCTGACTTTCTGCTAGCCTGACCCAGAAAGAATGCCATTTTAAGAAAAACAGCATGTCTATAACGAACACAACAGTTGTCTTATTTGGATTTCTTTTTGGCTTTCTGGTAATCCATAGCAGGTTTGTCTAATCCTAACTTTGCAGTGACCTCAACTGCATAGGCTAGAATGTTTTGGGTTGATTTTTGTGTTTGTTTTTTTTTCTTTTGACCAGTATTTCCTACCTATATGTTTCTTGACACAGTGAAAAGTTAACTGCTGCTCTCTGCAGGCACTGTTTCCATCTCTCTCTGTATAGGTGTTCACTATGGAGTAAAAGGTTGTTCTGGAAACATTCCTGGGTTCTGGGGAAAATCTTTTGACATTTCAGTAGGGGTGGGGACTTTTCTAATTTGTCAAATTTACTGCAAACCTTAGAATTGTTTTTTTTTCCAGCTCCAAATAAATAAAAAATCTCAAATACTCTTATAAGCATATTATGTATTTTAGTACCCTTTGGAGAAATCATATATTCATTGTAAATCATTATTGATTATTGCTATTTTTCTTTTTTTCTCTAATTGCTCTCTAATAACATGGTACAAAAATTAGCATGACAGTTCTTACAGTTCTTGGGAAAGCTGATGAATAAAAAATAAATAAAATTATTATTTGTTAGTATTTACTGAAGTTATTCATACTCTTTAATGACAACTGAGGCATTATTTCCCATTATATTTCTGCCAATATTTTGTGGAAGGTAATTAGGAATTTGTGGATATGTGTAGCTGGTAACAAAAGTTTAATTGGTTAAATTGCCAATCAAACTAATTAAATTGGCTAAATTGGTAGACTTACCCAATTAGGGGAAAAACCACACGATCATATATATTTCCAGACAAAATCGCATTGGTTTCAGTGGAAAAAAAATTTTCAGATGAGAAGTTGAATTATCAATTATGCAGAAGCAATGCAAGGCAACTGTAAGCTTTGCATGAGAAATCTGCAAATTGATGGTGAAATATATTCATTCTGTAATTAATACCTCCATTGTAGTGATGAACACAGATAAGTGATTGGCCAAAATTCACAAAGGGCATTGATGATAGAGATGGAATAGAGGTGAATATCCCTAGAACTTGCCATGTGTAGTTGCTGTTAGACTAGACAGCCTTTACAGTTTACAAGCTATTGTATAATATCTATAGAAGGTATTTTCTGTTGTTTTCAGCTTCTTCCTACTCATGTTTTTTTCCTGTAGCAAACACATTATTAGAGTGATGTCCCATGCATCATCTTATAGCCTTCACAGTTTAGTGTTAAATTTTACATTTTTTGATTCATTTTTGAAAAATTCAGGAGTGTATTTTTCTTCACAGTGGAACCTAGGAAGCTGTCATGGTAGTCTCCTTGAGTGTATTGTATATTCTACTCTACTTAACTAGCCTAAGACGTACATTTCAAGATTTTTTTTTTTAAACTTAAAAGCAAGAACTAATCAAGGGCCATACTATGTTAAAATGTTATACAATGATACTCTGTTTTTCAGGGTTCTATTCTTTCATCTGCATCTCTTAATCTCTTAATTACTAATTCTGTATATGGCATTTATGACAAAATGAATATTAAAAATTACTTGCTAGGTCCTAAAAAAACTGTGCTAATTGTCTCCTGTAGGCCTTCAATATACCTTATATCTTCATGTTATACTGCACAGAAGCATAATTAAAAAATGCCAGAACTTGGAACTCTTGAATACTTGCTTTCTTGGGGATGAGAATGCAGCACAATAAATGACCTAACAAGAGAGTGTACCCAAGCTTCTTGGCTGATGTCCAGTTTGAAGATAAGCTATAAAAGGCTGCTGGCTCTTTTGGATCTTCCTCGTTTAAGGTTTTGTTTTGTTTTGTTTTAATGCTACTGTCCTAAGGATAATTTTATGGTATTTCAGAAAGCTGTATGCAAAATTCATGTCATGCTACACTGTGACATTTTTGAATGAAGAGAGAAAGCATTACATGACTGAAATGTGAATCATTGTTTAGAGGTTTATGTTACTATTCTTGCCATAAAGGCCATATTGTGATGAAATGATGAAGGGTTAGATCTTGAAGGTAAATTCACTTCCTCTAACTCCAGGTCACGTCCTAACTCCTGCATAAAAATACATCGTTGAAGAGGAATGTGCTTCTAGAAAGGTATATATTTAATTTTACTTGGAATATTCTCTTTTATGTATCATTGTATTTTTCAAAGGATAAGAAATAGTTGGAGATAGCATTGTGGTAAAAAAAAAAAAAAAGTATATAAAGCCCAGAAAAGTTTTAGATGTACTTTTGGAATAATATCAAAGTAACAATTCCTAAACTTCAAGTTGTAATGAAAACAATCCACACCTGTTGTTATCAAAATATCTAACAAAACACAAAAATAACGCTTTCATTTTTGCTTCTGCCTCTAAGTATACAATTTTATAGAAAAATCATAAAGTTGTACACAAAAGTAATTTACAGTGATCTTAAAGCATAGATTTAATGGTGCCTTATATTATTTGCAAGAATTTTCCCATGTTGTCTTCTGACTAAGCCATGCAAACCAGCAAGGAAGCAACATGCTGTGTGTATTAGCTTTCATTCTATTTAGGGACAACTGAATGTAACAGATTTATTTATTTATTTATTTATAAATTTTAAACTCTTCTGATTTCATAGGCAGTTTTCTGTGCCAACTTTTGTTCATCCATTTTTATTTTGGCATCAGATGTTATGCTGTCACCTAAGCAAATCTCCTTTCCCTTTCTGTTGAGTCTGCCAACAAGGTTGCTACTCTAATTAGTACTGATAACGATTTTTACGTGTGCATATTTATGATGTGGGTACTTACTCATTGGGCAGTTGTCCAAGGCAATAAAGTGATTTTATGTAAACCACTAACTGGACATTAAATGATGAATTCTCATATTAACTACAGACTAAATTTTACTATAAGGTACCTGCACAGTCATGGCCTTGGTTATATATTTTGCTATTCTGATGATGTCCGTTTCTAAAATGACACTTGTCTGTAGCTATCACATGATTTTGAATTGCAATTTAACATGCTGTTATTTGGCTAAAAGTTGGCTTTTGACAATTAATGTTTCTTTTTCAGAAGGCTTAATGATGAAAGTTCTGCACACAATATAGATGCTGATCTTTTAGCTGGAACCTGTAAAATCACATTCTTTCATGACACTTCAGTAATATTTTTCTCTCAATACAGAAAGATCACATCTCAAGGCTTGAGGAGGGGCAACTGTGTCATCCAAACATGGATGGGAACATTTGTTGACTTCAGGTAATTTGCCTCTGGGTTAGAGTTGAGCACATACCTGCACTCTGAAGTCTTCCCTGCCAGGTGAGGACAGTCATTCTTCTGCAGCCTGGAGTTCTGTGTCTCTTTTGCATCCCACTGAAATATTAAGAGCATGAACTCTAATCTAGGGTGCTATTTCATACCTAAATCCCTACAAGTCACTTGACTGATCTGTCTCTGGTCTTGTATTTGGAATAGAGGAGCTCATGATTTGACTAAATTTTCCAGAAAAAAAGATAATATGAATATATAAAACAGTTGAATAAAGAGGTTAGAAAACAAACAGTTCTGCTTGCAGGTATTGATGGTGGTTTTGCAAACTATGATGGGTGGATTGACTTTGTATTTTTCTCCCTTCCTCAGAGGAGGATAGTGCTATTGCTGTAGCAAAGATATTTGCTCCCTTCAGGGAGTTTAAGACACGTTACTACAGGGCCGGGGAGGTGGCGGTGTGGGGGGTGGGGGAGGAAGGTGCTGTGTGCAACAGCAGCTACATTGTTTTAGCACAGATGCGGCATTCTGGTGAATTATCTGGCTTTTTTTTGTTGTTGTTTTTAAATGTAATTCTTCTATTTTATGGGAGCTTATTGTTGGGCTTTTTTCCCCTTAATTCAGAGTAAATCATACCGATGAGAGATTTGGCCTTGTGATTGGGAACTCGGGGTAAACATCAGTGTTAACAAAAGGTGTTAATTTTTTTTTACTCTGGTGCCTTGTTTCCTTTACTACAAGGATACTAAAACTGTCTTCTGCTGCTTGGTACATGTCTTTTAACATTCATCTATGCAAGATATATTTTTTTGTTTTAGCGTGGGACTTATACTTTTCCTTGCCTTTTGTTTTCCTTTACTTCTAGTCTAAAAACATATCAGTAACACTGTATATTACACTTCTCTTTACAGTGTTCACCACCCTCTCAATTTTTCTGCCTTTATGATACTTATTTATAGTTTATTAATGCTTTTATTTATTTTTATTTATTCTGAGATATTATCTTCAAATCTTGATTTAGAAACATTGTTAACTAGTCTCTATTTGTAAGCATAACTTCTCTAGGGTTATTTATCCTATTAATACAAGTACAGAGGAAACTGGAGAGAAGCATATATAGAGGAAAGCACAGTTCCAACAGTCTGATGGGGCTGATAAGACTTCTCCTGGTACTGTCATGGTCTAACCTAAGTGGCAGAGGGAAGAACATTTAATATCTCTTGGTGCTTCAGTTTCTTGAAAGCTGGCAGGGGCAGTAATGGCCTTAAGGATATCCTTCTGAGGAGAAATTCATCATTACCTCTGAAAAAGTCAGATCACCTGACAGTCCAAGCAGAAAGGAAGATGACAATTGTAGCTTTTTAGATGAGAAGGACTTTGTTGTATTGCCAAAGTGTACCAGCCTAGGCAACAGAAGATTTAAATTTTATTCCCAATTCATTCATGGACAAGTTTTACATTATTTGTTTTTCATCCACTGCCTTTCTTGTTTCCTTGCAGACTATCTGATTACATTTGGGGTCTTACGCAATGGTGTATTAGGTTCTTGAGGTCCCTGTCAAAATATAAGCAAGTTGAAAGCTCCGGACGATAAAGTGAGTAAACACTGAAGATATTGCCCTGGCTGGGAAAGGTATTGTATTGAGACAGAATAGGCCAAAGTGGGAACATCTGGTGTCTGCCCCAAGAATTCTAATAAGGGATGGCTACAAGATCAGGCCAAGAAATAGTTTTCAATATGACAGAATATTGGAGTTTAATGGAGTCAGAGGTATAAAACCTGTATATGACTTCCAGTAGGAGAGCAGAAACACACTTCTACAATATGCTTGTACTGGCTTGTTTGGTTTTGACATACTTATAATTAAAACATAAGAAATCAATTGTTGCTGATACTTTCTGCCTCCCAGATGAATGCTTTAAACACAGAGATTAAAAGATTCTAGTAATAATTATGCATTCTATTGAAAACAGCTCTTACTGAGCATCCTAGCTGCTTCCACATTCTGAACGTCTCATTTCTCTGTTAGAATCTTATTTTTCACTGAAAAGAAAAAAAAAAAAAAGCAGCTTCAACATGCAGTAGTCCTCCTTTCTCCTCTTTAAACCTTTTGTTTATGCAGCAGATCAGATCCTGTGAGTCCAGGAGAATTCTGACACTGGCAATAAGAATACATGTGCACATTTACTACTGTCACATTGTGCTCTAAGAGATGGCCATGTCATTTTCATGTACTTGAGTAAAATACTTTTTAAAAAATAATTTCCTTGAACTTCTACAATATCCCAATCTGATTTATACTTGATATATGTGTAAATTCTTGTTGCTTGGATTTTTGCCAAAAAGTTTTGGCTTTCAATCTGGCAGTTCTAGAATTCATATTAATACCATTGCTCACGTAGAATATGTGAGTACTGAAATATAAAATTGAACATTCAATAGTGATGGTAATAATTGAAAGGATTTAACACTTGCTTCCCAAAATTAAGAGAAAATAAATTTGCTCTTCATACCAGTAGTCTAGCTATGGATAAGTTTTTATCTAGTTCTACTTTTAGCTATCTAGACCACCTGGAAGTGAAGTGAAGTATGTGAATTTACTACCAATCTCTTAGTCCTTACGGCTGGATATTGGACTATGTCTTGGCCAGTTTGTGTACACATAGGTAAGTTGTGGGTTTGTGTGTGATGCCTCTAAAAAGCCCTGCATGAAATAGCTATAACCAGAACCTGGAGGTATTTGATTTGCATGTTGCTAATCTGATTTCATTTTTGGTAAAGATCCGAAGTTTGGTCTTATTGCTTCTGTAGTATTGAAAAGCATGTATTTTAAGTGTATGATTTGAAACTTGTGGTTTTCTCTTTGAGTTACGGTACTGAGTAAGAAATTGTACAGTGAAGTCCCCCCCCACTACCTATTGTCAAAAGTAGACTGAAATATTGCCCAAATTATCTAGAATAGATAGAAATATCACTTGAATTATTTGGAACCAGAGCCCAGGTTGATCTTGTACCCTTCAACAGGGAACTTATCATTACTGTGTTTTTTGGTAGGAAGTGAAACATCAAATGCCATATTGCTTTTCTGCTGCTCTATAACTTCCCTCTTCCTAACCATTACATTTATCTTTGTGCAATTACAGATACCAAAGAAGACACTGTGCAAATGCTTAGGTTTGCAAAACAAGAACTGATACATGAGTCACTGCTAATAAGAAATGAAAAAACATTTTACAACCTCTGCTGTTCCATAGTTTTGTATTCTCAATCAGAACATGAATTCTCATCCAGTCCCTAGTCTAAAATCTACTAAGGACGTGTTTCAAAATAAAGGTGGAGTACAAGCACAGAGCTGATTCCTATTAGGAGAATTTATAGGTGAAAACTTAGAAGGAGTAGAAAAGGCTACTAATGGGACCTCCAGACCTTCTGGATTGCAGCTGGACTTGGTAACTGCAAATTGTTTAAGATCTGTTAGGAAAGAATTGGGGATGGGGGGAATTGTGGGAGTTTTGTTGTTATGTTTTATTTTTTTCTTCATCTGACTTGTGCCCTGTTAATGTCACTCTGTGTGAGAGTGTTTCATTGGGGAAAAAAAAATTTCTCAAGTGTACTGCTTTGCACATTGGAAGCTTGACTCATGTCAGGGACAGCATAAGAAAGAATAGGTCCTTTCTTTATTTCACTTCTCTTCTGCTATCCTAACTTGAAGGTGTACTGCTTGATAAATAAGAAGGTAGCACAAGAGTAGCACTCCTCATAATGTTAAAGCTGAAAAGAGAGTCAGTGTGCATCCTGCTAATTGCATATGAACACTTCAGTGGATAAATGGCTTAAAATGTCCCTAAGTCTCTCTGAATCTAAATGTGATATAGCTACAACATTAAACATGTTTAAATGTAGCATTTCTTTGTATTTTTGTCTTTTTTTTTCCTGAGCAAGATTATGCTTTACTGTCTGCTTTTGTCTACAAATGTAATTCCTAGTATTATTTAGACTGAAAGTGTGCTTAATTTGATTTTGTTCTCTGCAGAAATATAGCTCCTTTCACGTGTTAGCGATTGATCTAAAGCTGTTTAGCAGTTTAGCTGTTCTTAACATACCACCATCATATTTGTGAAATGCAAAATTGTTACATTTAATCTGTGTTCTTCCAAATATGTTATCAAGGGAGGAGGGATTTCCTGCATATTTGTTCATTTATTTTCAATTGCATATACATGCAGATTCTTAATTAAGTGTAATGGGATGACACTAAACCTCTTGACAAACCTGCAGAGACAGACATATATGTATAACAGCGTTGCTATACAATAGTAAAATTAGAACCATGCAGCTAAAGCAAACATCTGAATAAACCTGATGTATAAAAGTATTATATACTTGCAAATGCAGAGAAACATGTTAATGTCAGATGGGAATCAAACATCAAGTTGTTGGAATTTTTCATAACATTTCTGGTGCAGTTGTCACAGAATGAAAACTAAGAAATGGAAAGAACAAGGAAAAGAGAGATTTGGTAACTTTCACATTATTGTTACTAAGGTCATCTTGCATAGCAGTGTTGACACAGTGCAATGACATATATCTGCAAGTAAATTTTAACAATGTTTAAGCCAGTACTAACAGAAAAAATAATAGCCAACCAACTGACTTGAAAAGGGGAAATCCACAGAAAAATTTTAGTGAATTCAAGTATTTTCTGTTATATTTATTTTCATGGTATTATATAGAAATAATATCTTTTGTCCAAATCAGAGGATATCTGTTCTATAAAAAGGTTTCTGCTTGGTTGTATTAATACAGCATTATTTCCAAAAAGTACCCTGTCTATTCACACTGCTAAAAACATGATAGGAGATTTGAAGAATGCTACCAATAATCCATGAATATTTCTCTTTATGGCTCTTTAAAGTTTTTGTTCATAATCATTAGATAAACCATAGACAAGTTTGTATACCATATAGATGTTTTATTGGCATCCGTCTTAGCAATTCATCTTTTGTGTGTGTAGTCTTTTATATGAATTATGTTCCATTTTTATCATGTTTATGGATTTTTTTAGGTAACTATAAACTTTTTTAGTTTACCAAAATTCACTCGTAGAATCAGAACATTTGAATGCTCATATACAGAAGTAGGAGGGCAGATGATTTATAGAAACAAAAGTGTTTTAGCAGATACCATTATGTGTGCATTCTGGAATAACTGCAAAGAATGAAAGAATGGGTAGTTGATTCTTTCAAGGCAGCTATGTACTTATGGTTTTCAACAGCTGGGAAAAAATATGTTTGGGTTAAAATGAGATGCCAGAAACTCAGAGAACTTTCTTGGTTTTTTCCTGTCATGATAGATAAAAGGAGATTTATAACAGAAGTCAGGGCACTGCAGGGCATTGCTGAGACTGCGTGGAGGATCAGAGGACATGGTATTATTGTCAGAGCAGGAGCTGCAGCTGGTATGAACATTCCTGAGTGGAATGGAGTGTCACAGAATCATAGAATTGGTTAGGTTGGACCTTTAAGATCATCAAGTCCAATCATTAACGTAACACTGCTATCCCACCACTAAAGCATGTTCCTAAGCACCTCATCTACCCATCTGTTCAATACCTCCAGGGATGGGGACGTGACTGCTGCCCTGGGCAGCCTGTTCCAATTCTTGACAACCCTTTCAGTGAAGAAATTTTTCTTAATATCCAATCTAAACCTGCCCTGGTGCAACTTCCTCTTGTCCTATTGCCCGTTACCTGGGAGAAGAGACTGACACCCACCTTGCCACAACCTTCTTTCAGGTAGTTGTAGGGAGTGATAAGGTCTCCCCTCAGCCTCCTTTTCTCCCGCTAAACAACCCCAGTTCCCTCAGCTGCTCCTGGTAAGACTTGTGCTCCAGACCCCTCACCAGCTTTGTGGCTCTCCTCTGGACATGTTCCAGCAACGCAATGTCTTTCTTGTAGTGAGGGGCCCAAAACTGAAAACAAAGTGTGATGTTACTTTTAGAAGAGTAACATTTTGGACTGGGTACTGTCGTGTTGAATCTTTTTTTTTCTTAATGCATGTGCTGTGAAATATTTTGCTCTTCTTTCCTTCCTGAACAGTCTTTTGTTCCTAGCACTATCTATGTCTTCCTCCACAGCACTTAGGCTGATTGACATGGATGGAAGCTCCACAGCCTCTCTGTGCAGCCTGTGCCAGAGCAAAACCACCAGGTCCTTTTCTGCCAAGCTGCTTTCCAGCTGGTCAGCCCCCAGCATATACTGGTGCCTGGGGTTGTTCCTCCCCACATGCAGGACTTTGCACTTCACCTTGTTGAACTTCCTGAGGTTCCTGTCCAGCCCATTTCTCCAGCCTGTTGAGGCCCCTCTGGATGGCAATATGGCCCTCTGGCATATAGGTCACTCTCCCGATTTGGTGTCAGCAGCAAACTTGCTGAGTACACTCTGCCCCATCATCCAGATCATTAATGAAGATGTTAAACAGGACTGTACCTGACACTGATCCCTGGGATATACCACTAGCTACTGGTCCCCAACTAGACTTTGTACCTAGTACATTCATGGTCACTTAATGAATAAATAATAAAAAATTTAAATACTGATGTGCATGCAGTCATTGTAAAAGAACACTACTAAGATTTCAGATTTGAGTTTACAGAAATTAGGAAATACTAAAATTATTTTCTTATCCTGCAGCTAACATGTTACGGTGCATAAGAATTCTGATATTTTGCTATTTTATTGTATTGAAGGCACATATTTTATTAATTAACAACAATTCTGTTTCAATGTCATTATTCAATATATTTTATGGCTTTGAGGCATACTTTTCAAATTCTGCTTTTGTGTAACTTTCTTTAGGACTTCTGTAGAGCTTAGCGGTATAATAGCTGAATGTTTTCCAAACATTAGCTTATCCTCTCAGTAAGTGTCTGACGTGGGGCCATTTCCCAAAACCAGAATTTGAGGCATAGAAAGACACCATGGTCAGAAGTACAAGCTGACTTAGTGGCAAGACACAGAGGACCAGGCTTCATTTTTGCAATTTTTTCTCTCACACAGTGTGTGCTGAAACCATGAGTGTTCAGCACCTCTTTATATCAGACCCAGCTCTTCAGTCAGAAATTTAGGAATAATAGAACATAACAGGAAAACACCCATGAAAGAAATCTGGTTCAAGTGACATGCTCAGCATCATACAGGCTTAAGTGGCAGAGGATTAGATATGGTCTAGTTCAAAGGAGAATGTTTTCATTGTGAAAACTTCTATTTTCCCCTCCATTCATCTTCATTCACTACAAATTTTCTGGCTTCTAAACCATAAAAGGCAATCTTTTGTAGACAACTGTTGCTGTGCTGTGACTTACCCATAGGCCAGTCCATCTTGTGCAATGAGAAAGGGTAGTTTTGGGAGTGTATGAAGGGAGATGGAAAGTAATTAGGAGATGTGTGTAATAAATAGGTTTCTCTTCAGATATGCACTATAAAGTTTTGGGGTTTTTTTAGTTTGCATTATACATAGATAAACAATTCTGGCCTTTATTAATTTTGGAGTACTTGGGGTTTATTGTTAGATTTCTGTGTACAATTTTACAGAGATGAAAAATATATCAAAGATGGAATAAAAACAAGGAGAAATGGGATCATCAGATTCCTTACAGCTCATTGCTAGGTTTGCAGTCTTTAAAAACACCATGTTGATCACTTTTTCATGAGCTCATAAAGCAACTCGTGCTCTTTTACTTCATGTGGGCCTACACTGAGTGGAGAGAATTCCAGTGGGTTTGACAGACATTTGCTCATAGTGACACTCAGAAAAATGCGGTCTAATTCCAGATTTTTTCTTTCTCATCCTTCTTACACCTCGTTGCCTTCCTACAAATGCAACTGTTGCCAAGTCTTTAACCAGAAATTAAAAGCAAGGAAAGCATCTCTGCTGTAGTCTGAGTAGGTATCATATTAGGCCTACCATTTCAGAGGATAAAGCTGACCTTGAAGACAGAGATGGAAAAAGGCAACCCCACAGTCCCTGGTAAGGTCTGCATTTCTCTTTCTGACTTTTTATCTTGTGTGCTTACTTTTAAATTTCTTTTTCTTTTCTTTTTTTTTCCCACCCCAGGTTTCCTTGTTCAGTCTCCGTGAATTTATGACTTTACCCCTATTCTGCCATTGTCTTCCTTCCTGCTTCTTTATTAGAAATATGTCTTTTTTTTTTCTCTTTGCTGGCCAAGAAGAGTATGTCCTCCAGTTTCCACTCCTTCTGCTCCTCCCACTCTTCCTTTATTTTAATGCTCCTTGACCTAATCTGTCCCCATTGGTAAGCTTCTTTGACTCAAAGGCCAGCTGTACCCTGTGGAGTTTCACATTCTGCCTTCAACGCATGAAGGTTTTTTTACTCCTGTGAGAAAACTCCAGCCGTATATTTTTTCCTCATTCTCTGAAATCTCAGTTTCATTTTGGCTGAAATGTTTTTAAATGATTTCTGCCTGAGGCAGACCATCAGCATAGAAAATTTAATCCTAAATAATTTGTTTGGTAAATTTATAAGCAACTATAAGGGAATTCTTCTAATGAGAAGTATTAGGCAGTGTTAAAAATAGGTTATGATGCCACCTTGTTTTAAAGTTACTGTCATGTATTAATAAGTACATGGTTGAATAGCTGTTTTGTCTTAGATATCCATATGCTATCAGTATAAATAAATACTGGCTTTTAAATAGCAGACCATAGCAACAGAAACAGGAGTTAGTGGTAAAGTATGGCTTTTCTGGAGTTAAACCTTAACTCCCAAAGTTAGTTCAATTTAAGGGTGCAAGTGTGACTTGAAGTAACTATGCTTGAATAAATTAGTATATCTCTAGGATAAGATTGGTTCATTCTAGCTGAATAAAAGCCTAGCATAAATATACCAACATATACTGCAGAAAAGGGAGTAAGCCTTTCAGTGACTCTGAAGTTCTTATTCCTGACTCATTCCACTAGATCATTTATTTTCTTCAACTTCAGAATTTGGCATAGCTCTATGTGTGTGTATGCGTGTGCACATGCGTAGAATAAACTTTTGTATATATACACAAATTGTCATTTATTTCCCACTTCATGGTTTCAACTTAAATAACAGAAAATGAAATGTTAAAACACTCAATATTTTGTTCATTATCCAAAAAAGCAGTCCAGATTTAAAGACCTACTTCCCAGCCGTGTATATACATTTCCATATATTTGTGTCTCCTTTTATTATAATTTAATTTGTCTGTTACCAAATTGAAAGTGCAACTTTTATTCTAAGACAGTCTTTAGCCTTCTATTGAAAGGTCCAAGTCTAGTCCTAATATTTTAAGAGGTACAACCAGAAAAGAAAGTTCCATGAACTTTACCTTCAAATCTATGTGAGAGGATTTGGCAAAATAAGAGAATCTTCTGCTTCCAGTTTTGCACAAATCAGTGGGTAAACTTGGAAGACAGCACAGATGTCTCAATATTATCAGTTCCACATGGGTCACTGGGAACTGTGAATGTATGTTTACATAGTGTAACATCAAAATGGTGACAGAGATCAGGAAGCTTGAGTTAGATTCTGCAGTCCCCTCCTTTTCTATGAAAGTACTGAGAATGATGGTCTTTGGAAACCAGGAGCAGATGGACATACAGAAATTCTAATTTTTATATTGATAGAAAAATGGGAAAGCGAGAAGGAAAGCAATGGAATTTTTTTTACAGATGTGCTATGCATTGCACAGTGTATTTATGTGCCCAGGTACAGCCAAAGTCAATGAACTTAATTGCCTCTCCTTGAAAGACTAAAAATCTACCATAGTAGATAAATTTTTCAAAACTAAATCATTATATGTACGGTAGTAAAAAGAAATTCCCCGCACCCCACCTCCTGGCATTTTTGCTGCTCTGCTTCTTTCTGTCTCCCAAAGATGTTTTCATGTGCTAGTACAGCATTATCTAAGACCAACCAGGCAGTTCAAGTCAAATGTTTCCTTGTCTCTGACAACTCAAGCAGGCAGAAGAGGAACAGAGAGAAACAAGACGAGTCCTGCAGAGGCAGGGCAGCGAGCTGCTTCATCTATTTCATCTTGGGAGCAACACTTGAGCAAGCTCTGGACAACAGGTCAAATTTCGGCCAACTTGCTAAGGGAGTGCATGATCGCCAAAGACCCTCACTGTCCCACCAACACCCCCCAAAAGCTAATTTGAGAGTTTTCTAACACATTTGACTGCACAGGCCTGAGACGGTCACCACCTCAGGGGTGGACCAATAAGACTATAAAAGAATGAGGGCATACATTGCCTTGTTACCCACCACGTACGGATGAAGACTCCAGAACAAGATGACAACGTGGGATCTGAGGGTGGTAATATCTTTCCACTATACTCTCTCTATTCTCTCTCTTCCCCTTCCCCCCCTCCCCCTCTCCTTTTCGTTTACCTGGTTCCCTTTGATGGTTGTGACTTAGATTCAGCCTAAAATTGTTGGTGAGAAAAACTTACCTGCACCAAATTCTTTTATTCATGAAGTTTGTTAATTATTGCCAATAAATTGTTTTGTACTATTCCTCTGAGTCATTTCCACGACTCTACCAGCTTTGTGGCCCTGCTCCACAGGGATCAGCTCTTCAGTCAGTGCTCCTTTCAGGGGATCACAAAGATTCACCTCCTTCATCACCCAAGTGGGACAAGATATCTAATTGGCATCATGGAGGGGATTCCCTGAATAAGAGGGTGAGAGGGATGTAGAGGGTATATCAGCTGAAGGGCTCAAGAAAGGAGGACGATGAAGTCGCTGAGTCCAAGTCCTCTGGCAGATGATTGTGGCTTCCCGGTATCAGCCTGATCTTGACTGGTCCCCCTTATTAGAGTTATTGAATAGCTATGAAGTCTGTCCCATGCCAAAAATTGCAGTTAGAACTAGCTGACTTGTGAAGAGAGGACCTTGAGAGTGACTGTGGGTACACTAGTACAGGCAAAGAACATGATTTAATTGAAGGGGAAGTGGCTTGTAATTACCCCTGGGCTGATATGGGAGAAGCAAAACTTAAGTATAATGACAACACCGCTCCCCAATTCCAACCACTCATTAAAACTGTGTTTCAATATAACATGGACAATGAGGACAGGCCAGACGTTATAACCAAGGAAATACCCTATAGTGTGACTGAATTGGCAAAATTACAAGAAGCTGGCTCTTTAAGGAGTCTGAGTATGTGTGGAAAGTCTTTGTCACTGGAGGAGACAGGATAAGACTTAATGAAGATGAGGCCCAAGGGTACTGGGGTCCTGGTGTATTCCTAACTGTGGAGGATAAATGAGCACCCTGGTCTTTAACTCAATGAGCAGCATATTGGGCTGGAGGGTTGGACCCCTTAGAAAAAGGTGGTCCAGTAGCCATTCCCACTTCAGGATTAGACCAATTAACTGAAAGTGTGCAGAAAGCAGCTTGCCTTCAATTAATGCATGACAGGCATCTGGTACCCCACCAACCCTCCCCGATGTTGTTGAAGGCTGATCCTGATCGAATGACTCCTTTGATAAGAGGCCTTCCTAATTCTTTAGAGCTTTATGCTGTTCAGATTCAGGATCGGTTGGGAGCAGTATTAGCTTTAGAAGGAACGATGCAGGATTGCCTAAAAATGGTCTTCACTTCAAGGGGAGAAAATGGGAATGGTCTTAGTTTCAGGGGAGGGAAACAGCAGCTGCACAAGTGGAATTTACTCTCACCTGGGGGGAAATTGCTCAAGAATTGACTAATTATAGCCATCAGGTAGGGATTTCAGGAGGGGACCAAAAGGGCAAAGCCACAATCAGGAGAACAGAGTTAGAAAATAAAATGCTCAAACCCCTGAGAAAAAATTCTGCATCATGGACAACAAGGAACCAGCTTTGGAAAGAGGGCCTTGATAAAGGAATTCCTAGAGAACTGATGGATGGCCTACCCTTCCCTAACCTACAACTACTAGTAAAAATATGGAAAGGCCCAGATAGGAATTTGAAGAGGGGAGAGAATGTCTCCCCACTAGCAGAGCAGTATCCTGCTCAGCACTTCCATCAAAGGACTTCAGCCTGGGAAACTTCATACCCCGTCCCCAGTAAGCGGGCTGGGGGATGGGTAGTGGATTCATTTTAGAAGGTTCACAGAAAACTCTAAAGGGGACTTATCGATCACTTTCCTTATAGGCCCTTTTAAAACCCCAGTGACATTTTTAGAGGATACTGGAGCACAAATGTCAGCCTTGAGAGAGAACGTGGCAACATGGTGCCACGTCTATCCTGATAAAAAACAGATCTGGGTCACTGATGTATTCAGGAATTCGCAACCACAGCTTACTGCCGCAGTGAGGTGTTGGTTACCCAGAGACCCGACTGTGACAGAAACTACTGTTATCCTTGGTCCTTTACCCACCAACATTATGGGATTAAATGTGTTAAGAGTACAGGCCTGGACAGACTCCCAAGGAAGGGAATGGAAATTTGGATCGCTTTCAGTGGTTATTCAGCTGCTGCAATGTGCACCAATGTTCCCCCCCCCCCCCCCAAATTGTAAATGTAAAACTCTATCCCCTTGCCGTTGGGAGCTAAGGAAGGCATCGTGCCAGTGATTGCTGAATTGAAGGAAGAAGAGATTGTATTTTCTATCCATTCACCATATAATTCTCCTGTATGGCCAGTATGGAAACCAAATAGGAAGTGGAGACTCACAGTTGATTACCAAAAACTAAATGCAAATACAGGCCCTTTAACCGCTGCAGTGCCCAATATAGCAGAATTAATTGCAACCATACAGGAGCAGGCCCACCCAATTTTAGCAACAATTGATGTGAAGGCCATGTTTTTTATGGTCCCTTTGTTGGAATTGGAGAGGGACATTTTGCTTTCACACGGGAGGGTGTGCAGTAGACTTTCACCCGCCTACCTCAAGGTTATCGTCATTCACCAAAAAACATGTTACTTAAATGCCAACTTGCTCGTCTTCCAAAATGATGTACTTAGGTGCTGGGTCATTTCTTCCTACTGATGGTTACAGATCGGGGCAAATAACAGCAGTTGGTTACCTTAGAAAGTGATACTAGGCAAAGTATCTTGCCTTCCTTTTTTATTGTCTTTTCAACTGATAGCAGCTGAAAACAAGCAAAATAGTTACCACTGAGCAGCCTAACAGCAGCCAGTGATATATACTCCTGTATTAGATTTTCTAATAATGAAATAGTTTTCATTGTTACTTTCTTCTTCACTTCCAAATACAACATTTTTCAGCTCCCTTTTTAAAAGAATTTGCCTTTTTTTGTTTTTTAGGAAGACTTTTTTACAACCAGAGAAAGTCCTTTATGACATTTTTTAGATAGAGCAATAGTGACATCCATTGGTTTAATCTTATGTGACTACTTGTTAAATCTCTCCTAACTAATGTACACGTAACCCTCTACAGTATCACAATGAAAGGATTGGACTTGATATGATCCAAGGAGGATTGTGCTAAGTCCAATTTGCTGTATTAGAAACATGAAACCAACACAGATTAACTTGATGAAAAGGAACACATTACAAAATGTGAAGTTCAAATACAGTGAGAGAAATAAAATAAAAACAGGCACCGCAAGTGTTGACGGGGGAGAAAATATTAGTGGGGGATTAGTAGTGATGCTGCCATTTTTTCAGATAACCTCTAGAAATGTGAAAATACCTAATGCTGTATGAAGCTGTCTTGTTTTATATTAATCATAAAACTGGTGAAGCACGAGGAGAAATGTTTCTAATCTAATAGCATAAACAGTTCAGTGAAGAAAATAACTACTCTGTGGTTTCATCTGAGCCCTCTGAGCTTGTAATTTAACTTGGCACCATGCTATTTATTTTTTTTTTTTTTTTAAATATATAAATCATTTAAACATTGCTGTAAGATTACTGGTGGTACATTTAATCAAGAATAATACACCACAAAAAGTGGTGGTGTTTTCAGTATTTATTATTACGAGAAGCTAAGCAGAAGAGGCTGATTACCTTAGACTTCAAAAACAGAGAGCCATTCTGTCAGCGAAGGGAGGGCGACGGGCTTTAACAAAAAAGCTCTCCCTTTGCTGTACCCTCCCACAGCATTCACTTGCAAATCACTGTGTGCTCGGAAAAGCCTGCGCTTCCCCAGTCTCCAACCTTCCCAGGGTAAGTGCTGCGGCTCCATCGGCAGCGCCTCTCTCCCCCGCTCTCGTCCTCGGAGGGAGGGGAAGGAGGGAGAGTGAGGGTGTGCGTGTCTCTGCATGGGGGGTGTGTGTGTGTGTGTGCGCGGTGGTGGTGTGTCTTTTTTTTTTTTTTTTTTTTTAATTAGGAGCTCTGAATGAAAGCCAGTCAGAGGGAGAGCTCCCCCTTAGCTTTGGTTCCCGGCTGTCCAGAGTTAAGTGATGCTGTGAGAAAAAAGCCTGAGTTAGATTCCAAGTAGGATCAGTCTTAGAAAATAAGAGAAGAAAACAAACAAAAAAAAAGGACTCTAATAGGTCGGTTTTCAGTTTGGTTGGGGTGGACACTACTTCACTTTCTCAGAAGCAGAATAAAAGGTAGGACTCTTTCTTTTTTCCTTAAGCTCTTTGTAGTTGTTGTTATAATTATTATTATTACTACAGCATGAACAGTATGGTATTAAATCAATGCACAGAATTCTACTATGTACAACTTTTTACATTTTATAAATATGCTTCAGAAGTAATGAGGCAAGGAATAGGAAACAACTGCTGTGTATTCTCTCCTCAAAGTAAATCGATATCTTATTTATTCAAGATTGAAACACTGAGCATTTTATCATTTTTTTTTTCCTAGTAAGCAGGCTATCTTTTGAGCAGCAGTTCCCATCTGTATTCAGTTCTTGCAAATTCATTGGGGGGGAACAATACTACCTGAATTGAAAACGCACAATGTTTCATAGTGTGACTGTTATGAACATAGCATGACACATACACATATGTGCTCTTACTTTCTGTATACCAGTGCAAGTCTGTTACAGCTCTCACTGCTACTCGTTCTGCCCTGAATTGAATCTCAGCATAATTTTACACACTCAGAGCAAATGCTTCTTATGAAGGAAATCCATGTGGAGAGGGATACCAGGGTGGATATAGGCAATATTTTAAACATCTGTACAGAGCTATATACACACAAATGGGTAAAATATTGCCAGGTTTGACATTTCAGTAAAGGAGAGGAGGGGGGGATGTAAAGGAAAAGGTGGAAGGAAGAAAAATTTAGTCTGCACCTGTGTGAGCATTTATTGTCACTGCTGCAATAAAATCCATATTTGATGTGGTGTTAAATTAATGCAGCAAAACGCAAGTCTAAATCCATGTTCCCAACTACTAACTATTGATGGCATTGTCAGTTGCATTAGAAATTTAGAGTAGGCTAATACTATACATGATCTGCACGTGAAAAAAAAATTTTAAAATCCTTTATGTACACAATGGAGCTGTTGCCTATAATCTTCATCTTTCATTTCAGTAAAAGCCTCTGCATTAACCCAACTGCACACCCATTGCTTTTAAGGTATTTTTTTAATTATACAACTTGTTGTGTATGCATATGTGTGTGCATATATGAGTATGTGCACAGCGCGAGGAAGCATTTTTATAAAAATTATGTGTCTTTTTTTAAACTAATAGGCTTTAAATTTACGTGGTGGTATTACTGGAAGGGGAAAGCAGGGAATGGAGACTGGAACATACTTCTGAATCTCTAAATCCTTTTCAAATATGCCATTTACTACAAATGTTATGACTCTGATACAAGCATTTATTGAGATTTTCCAGTTACTCAAACTTTTATATTAAGTGGTTACTTTTTGAATGTAATAGCGGTCTGTGTTATTTTAGATGAGGACATAAAAGAATGAGCTTAAGGAACTAGGAAAAGCAAGTAGAAAAGACAAGCTATCTTTCTCAAGAGTTGAAAAACAGCTTTTTAGAGTCAATATTGGCTTACATCAAGAGAGGAATACTTCTTGCATTATAAACTGGTAACGTAGTTTGTGCCTGAGGGAGTCTTCTCATATTTTTGTATACTTTGTTAAATAAAAGTATGGATGAAGAGATCATTTCTGTAGCAGTTTCAGTTCATTTTAGTTTAGCTTTATGTCCATGGTTTTTTTATGTGGTGTTAAGATGATTTTCCACACTTAAATAGGAACTTTGTAATGTCTGAGGAGTGTTGATTGTATTACAGATATTTAAAATTAAAGCTAATGATGATGATTTGATTTTTTTGTTACTTTGGGTAGCATTGCAAAATATGTCTTGGTTGCTTGCTTTGCCAAAAGTTTATATTTATAATGTTCTGTAACAGCTCATGGAAAGGAAAATAGCAAGTTATATCTTAAAGGAACTATATGTGGGAATTTATGTATTCTTAAATGGTCTTGTTGGCTTTATATTAGAGTAAAAGAGTGTAAATACACTAAAACTTCATACTAGCATGTTCTCAATAGACAAAGGATCTGTGAAGAAACTGGTGAAATACTGAAATGTGCTCAAAGTAGACACTGTGGTTACTGTTCTTTTCTGTGCCAGGCTGTAGTTGAAAAATGCATAAAAATAATGTTATATGTAAATGCAAATGAGCTCATCATTAATTAAATGTAGAGATATTAATAAGATACACATCTATACATATACACCAGTGTACAAATTTCAGCTAAGTAATACGTTATTTCTTCCTAGTTAAATAATTAAATGTAAAAGGCAGAAAAGGTTAATTTGAAAATAATATCTACCTCTGATTCTGAGAAAGTAATTTTCTGATCTCAATGTGATTTACCAAGGAAACAAGTGACTGAAACACAGCCTGTCTCATCTGGCTAATTCTGTGCAGGATACTTAGTTTCTATGTCTGTTAACCATATTTACAGCCAGGTTGCAGGTGATAACACACTGCCCTCAAATTAGTATAATTTTATACCTTAGCACACCACTAGGTTGCAGCACCAGTGCAGGGGGTCAAATTAAGATTGAAATACTAATGAATGGTAATGAAGGGGTAAAGTTTCTGACTGTTATCATAATATTATTTTTAATTCATTCATTATTATCATTTGAAACCAAGTTTGTAAACACCAAGATATCTTAATTGGATTTCACAATATGTCGTTGTTCATAGATTTGAAAAAATCTGCTATACAGTTAATTCTTTGATATTACATGACAGACAGAAATGGAAGGAAAATACTGATTATTTGGGCAACTAAATAGGCAGAATATAAGGGTTGAAGAACCATTTTATGAGTGTATTAAGTGAACTACATAAATATATATTCTGTATTACTGTTGTATTTGCTATGGGCTTTTTAATAACATACTAATTGATGTGTCATTTATTATAAAAGATGAAAATTGAAATTCTTTTCTTATGAGCAGTTTAAGTATGCCAAAGTAAAAGATTATGAAGAATGACTTCACTAGAACATTTCAAATTGCTCTGGATAGTATGTAACTATTAATGAAAGCTTATGCAAACTAAAGGTACAGTTCACTGAAACCTTGGTTGACTATACAACACACAGACTGCACATCTTGCACCCTCAAATCTACTAATGTGAACACTTGCCTTTTGAAAAAAATTACTTCCTCTACTGTCCAATTTCTAGAAAAACTTGAAAGCAACAAACAATGAAGAAACAAAGGCATTCTGAATTCTGTCTTGAACTAAGTGTTCCCCAAATCTCTCTTCAGGTCAAGAGGAACTCCTGTGTTGAATGTTGTTTCCTTTTCCCTGCCTGGATTTACAGCTCTTCAGCTTTGAGTCCTTGGCATGGCGACTTCCCTAACTTGCCTTTTTCTGTGGGTTAGCAGCTCTACAAGAGAGCAGTAGAAAATAATCCTCATCTCTGGGGAGCTGAGTATGTTTCAGTTACCAGGCTGTATTACTACACACATTAAAAATCAACTAGACCTGAGCACTATTTTTTTTCTGTCTTCTCTTTTCATCTGGTGGGAAGCCAGAACACCACCCAACCAAAGAGCTATTGAGCTTATACATTCTATTTGCTGGCTTATGAGTCTAATCTTTAGTATGTGGAGGATCTGCCAAAAGCCTGCCAGTTGAAGCTTTATACGCATTTCTTTGTACTTGCAGTCTTCCTGATTATTAAACATGAGGGCCAGTTACCTCAAGTGTGTTTGTGTGTGTGTGTGTACAGTAGAGGCAAAACAAGGAAAACCTCGGTCTTCATTCTAGAAAGCAGAATACTGTACAATTTCTCTCTTAATTTATATCAGGTTTTTATTACTTTACTTCTCCCTGTGGGAGAGCGGGTAAGCTCCCACTACCATTTCTTACCTCTATTAACTTACACGAAATAGATAATGTTTATCACTTTTTTGATAAAGAAGTGTCTCCAGCAGGAGGCACAAAGCTCTAGCAGTATCTTAGAAGCATTCCCCAGCTTGTACTGTCATAGGGCATCTGATCTGGGATATAAACCCAAGTCTGCTAGTTGGAAGTGTGTAGTATTATGTCTGTACCAACAGGCTGCATCAGGGGAATACAAAGACTTAGGGAGTTAACTGGATATAATTAAAAGCAACATGGCAGGTGTTCTTTTTAATATTGTCCCCATATGCACATCATTGTTCACACAATACTTGCTTTTATTTGTAATTTTATTATGGCATTTCTTAATTGTAACTCAAAGTGAACTTTGAATCATATTTCAAACAGTAGGAAATCATATAAAGAAGAGAGCACGTGTATGTATGTAAAGGTAATGATTCAAAAAAAAAATAGAAAATAGATGTTTCCAGAATTCTGTTTTCACAAGCTAGAATTGTGTTCTTCTGTGTTCTACAAAAAAAACCCAAAACAAAACCAAAACAAAACCCAACCAAGCAAACCTCACAAAAATATTTTCTCATGAAGAACATGCAGGTGTATGTACGTTTTATGATTTTACTGTTAATATTCTGTCACCTGCCACTTTACAGATTGGATTTTTGTACTATCTTTTTCAGTGCTTTGCATTACAGCATAAAGAACATGACATACGATCACTTTAGCCCAATCAGATCATGATCCTTAAAAATTAATGCAATCCTCATAAACTCTGCAGTGCTATAATACCCAGATTTTTAAGACATAAAAACACGTACCGATGTAATTTACAGCACTATGAGCAAGGTTCAAAATGCAATGTCCAACAGGACTGGTAATTTTTTTTCTCCAAATTAGCATTAAAAAATATGTATAAATGAACTGTTATTGTGTGCTTGTGTATATCACACTTTAGTAGTTCACATGATATTTACACCTTTTTAATGAATGAAAATATTATCTTGTTAATTGTTATGCTATCCTAATAGTAAGCACAAATAAAACAGAGATATGTCTCTGTCTAGGAAACTTAGATGCAGTGCATTGTCATTGGTTCCTATAAGTATCACATGTGTACAGCTGATTTTTACTTCCAATGGAATCAATAGAATTTTGTATGTAGATTTTCTTGAATACGTTTTATACCTTACACATAAGAAAAAACACACAGACAAAATCTTTGAGTTTTTAAATGAGGGTGAGAAAAGAAATAGGAACCCAAAGTAATTGTATTTTTTTGGCAGTAATATTCAGGACAGAGGGAGGATGGTCAAGTTTATCCTGCTTCTAAGATTTCTAAGAAAAATTATGCCTTAAATGTATGAATTCCTTTCTCTTACAAATAATCACCTGACATTTTCCTGATGCCTTTTCTATGGTGAGTGGAACTGGGACCATAAATGCACGTAATGTCCAAGATGTGAGATTCGGTCAATATCAGTAATGTTGCTGTGCTTACAGTGTTAACATCCTTGCCTCTCTCCCTTGTCCTGGGGCTGTGGAATCTCCAGTGCCAAGGCTCCTGTAACCCCACAAAGGTCTGTACTGGTACTGCTACCACAGATGAAGTCTCCTAAAAAGGGATCTGGACACCCTTTTGAAAATAGATGAGGACAGAAAGGAAAACAAGAGACCCCTTCCTCTTTCACAACATTGAGATTTTCCTGACTCTGTCCACATGGTTTAATAGGTGTAATAAAATATTTTTTCTTGATAAGGTTATCATTCTCATAAGGTCCTTTTAACGGTACCGTCCCTCAATAAACCTTAAAATGCTGTCAGATATGGCCGTGATAGGCATATGGGCTTCAATTATGAATTGGGACTGTAGTGTGTTTTATCTACAAGTTCCTATTTTTTCAGGGAAGGACTGTCATCTTTTCTCCATATATCTTTATGCACCTTTGGCAGAGAGAAAAAGGGTAGAAACATGTACCTAACATTCTTGTAGTCTTGACTGAAAACTGTGGATAGTATTACTATACTTAATTTGAAATTAAAAAATGGTTTCTTTCAATCCTCAGATTGTTTTTGCTATTTTTTTTAAATACATGCACTTATAAACATGTTTTCATGTTTCATTCTTTCTTAGACAAATATCTGAGCCTAAACATATCAGACAAGGTGTGAATCTAGAAGTTCCTATTTGTGTCCCTCTCTGTTTTATGTAATTAGAGGATTTCTTGAACCCTAGATCCATTTTTCTGTGCATCATCAGCAAATTAGTTAAAAGTAAATTGATATCTCTACATCATGAAGATTCTAAATAATATATTCACTAGAGGTGTACATGTGCTAATTATGTGAATAAGATTTAATTCTTAAAATAATGTGGGGTGTTTGGGTTTTTTAATATTGAGTCTACTCAGAGGATGAACTGGATTTTCAGCAGTGGACTGTCATTTGTTAGAAATAATTACAAAACAAAACTCAAGAAAAGTAGAAAGAATACAAAAAAACCCACAGTATGTTTAAAAAAAAATCCCAAAAGATGACAAATTGAAGCAGGAGAATGACAATATTTCAGCTATTATTTTCTTTCCACCTGTAAGAATAAATTCTAATAACATTATGCAAATAACCTTTTAAAAAAAATTTACATTATGCTATAGATCATGTTTTCATTATCAGCCTACAGATGCCTTCTAATTTTTTTTTTTTATTTCATTTAGTAGGGAGAGGACTTTTACATGTCAGTACTGTTGTATATTATTTTTGTCTTTCATTCTAATCTCAATCTTGCAAAATAAGCTATGTAGAGCTACTAGCCTGCCCTCATGACTTGCTGCTAAAAATTCAAAACAAAACCAGTTAATTGAGCTAACTAACCACTGGGTCATCTAGTAGTGAATTACAGTTAAATACATAGTTTAAAACAAAACCCCATCAGAATCTATAAAATCACTGCAATAAAGTATGGTGAATTTCAGCAGAGATCAACAGCTTTCAGCCATTTAATCAGCAGTCTTTAATCAAAATAGTCCTGTATTAAATGGTAAGTAATAGTGTAGACCTCAATTTATGATTGAGTTGCTGGGGTATACCCAGTCATTTTGCAGCTATATGAAAAAATTTGCTCATTTCTAATATTAGGGAAGTAAGACATTTCATTGGGACATGAAAAATAGTTTAAAATCTGCTTCAGCATATTAGATCCAAGATCCCTAAATATGTTACTTCTTCCCACTTCCCAAGGCCAAGTTTGAAACAGTATTTTTGTCTACTACTTCTGTTTCCCTTTGGGATGGTTTCCAGAGGCTTTTGGCAAAAATGTAGTGTCCATAAAAGAGTAGGACATACACACTGTCATGAGTACCATTTTAGGGAAGTGTGACATTCTTCCTCTGTTGGATGAAGTTTCTTCTGTCATTAGTGTGCAGAGATGTGCTCTTTCCCTTGAGTAAGTGTATGGTGCTCATGGTCAAGATGTCACTGAAGTTGACATCTTTATAAAAATGAGTGAACCAAGCCCCAGGCATATTAGGTACACTTGGTTCTTGCCATGACTTAATACTTGGGGGCATTTTATTGACAGTTTGTGATTAAGAACTTAAAAGTTTGTGTTCTGTGTTACTAGATCTTTTTTCTGGTAGTTACATCTGAATGGCAGATGTACATATACAGATAGTTGGATTTTCCTCTGTAATATTCTTTTATGAATTATTGTTTATACAATTCCTTCAAATTCCTTAAGTAGTTTCAAATTAAGTAGTACCCTGATTTGACTAATTAATTTGAGAAAACCTTTCTTAAGGTGGAAATGTATTACATTTTTTTTTTTAAATTAATATTTAGACAGTCTTTAATCATTATGATGATCAGAAGAAATTGATCTCTTTTTAAAAATTTGTGTGTGGAATATTTGTACAGAATGGAAAATGAAGACAAAATATATTTCTTCTTCCTACCCTTGGCAAGGCATCTGAACCCACTCTGAAACACGTGTGCTATTTCTGAATATATCCTAATTATGACTTGGTTTCCTCTAGCTTTTTATTTGAGATCAGAATCATGAGAACTTGAAAGAATTATGAAATAAGACATAGTGTATTATAGTAATAATCCCATTAAAGTTTTGATAAGCATAAATCTTCAAGAGAATTTAGAAATCTATAATGTGGATAACAAAGGTCACTGAGCTTGTGCTATTCTAAATTGGATACCTAAAAGTTTGTGACAAAGAAGGACAAATCTATCATTTAACTACTGAAGTGCAAAGTTTTTAAAAACATAACAGAATAATTACACATTTTTACATTCAGGTTTTTAAATTGTACTTGTTATACTAGTGTTTTAGGACAGAATTTACAAATAGCCACCTACAAGTGAGTTTTTTAGGTTTTTATTTTTTAAGAATGCCCACTTAGCTGGGGTTAAACACAAATGGTAAAGCTCAAAGTAGTTCAGCCTTCTAAATTACAGGACAAAACCCCCCTGTGTTAACACAGAAGTGACTTCTTGCTAAATTTGGGTTATATGCATTCAGGAGAGGAAATACCCACCTTTTCCTTCCTCCACAGCTGTAGCCATCAAGATCCAATCACTAAGTGCTTATGTACATAGGGTCAGAGGTGTTTTGCCACTTGGACAGCCTGTGAAAGTCAGGCCTAATGGGATAAAAGAAGCCTAGGTGAATCAGTCCCAAAGCTCCCAGTTGAATGGTTCCAGCTCAGTCTCTGGAAACACACACAGTCTTATAAATATATATGGCTATGGAGTCATTTTAGTGATGTGTTTTGTTCCTTGTTGCTCTGGGCATGCTGGTTGGAGTCCATTTCTAGCTCTAGCATATTAAAATGCTTCTTTTCACTAAAAAAGAGCACAAAAGTAAAATCATGATACTTCAGCACTAGAAAAATGGATTTCTGGACTAGTTTAGAAACAGTTTTGTTATCATTATAGTGGATTAAAACTGGACGAATGGTTATTGGGACAATAACATGAAAAATATGTCATAATGGCATGATGACTGCAAAAAAAGAGAATATTTTAAAGGACTAAATTCAATTCTATTTAAGTAAACAGAATTCATCTCAATGTTTCCAACATGTAATCCGGCACTGACTTCTCAAGGGTAAACTATTAGTGCTTTAAAATATATGAGGTAAAATGAAGTGATGTACAGAAAAAAAATTAAGATAGCTTAATATATTTCTGTATAATCAGAAATACTGGCAATGAAGATCAGGATAATACTGACACAAAAATAAGTCTTATAATCTTTACAGTTTTTAGGGTCTTTTCTCTTTAAAGGAAAAATTTATAGTGACTTAAATAAATTTGCTGGTGAAATAGTTTTGTGTTCTGAGATGTTTGGTTTCTTTCTGGTTGAAGGCTGTGAACACCTTTTTAATAGTTGTTTTGTTGTTTGGTATTTTTTAATAGATAAATGAAATGTACTTCATTAAATAATTGCCAGTGAAATATAATTTGAAATTTTTCCTTCTTCATAAGGCTTTGGAGTCTTGTTTTTGTTTGGTTTTATGCAGTTAGTGCACTCTGACCTCTTCCTACCATATCTTGTTCTTTGTGAAGGATGAAGTTTTGCTGTGGGAATAGAAAAGCATTTATTTGACAATGAGTTATTCTAAAAGCTAGAAATATTGTTTATTCAGTATTTCTCACATTAAATAACATGCAGAGGTCACTAAATTTGAGATTGACTTTTTTTTAATTGCAATTAAGAGGGAAAATTGAGTGGAGTAAAGACAAAATTCTTAATGTATATGTTGTTGAACTTTGATAAAATTTCCTTTGGGGAGACTATAAATTGCTGATGGGTTTGGAGTTATTTTTTCTTGTGTCTGTTTAGTTGTATTCATACATTTGCACATGTTCTTACTTCTCTGTCCTAAAAAGGAAAAATATAATTCTAAATGTTCACTGCTTGTTCTTCGCAATTTGTAGGAATCTTAAGCTTTAGTAAAACACTTTTTTCTCCATATTCATTAACACTATGCTAAGTATCGGCATTTCAGCAGTTTGTCAAAGTAAGGAGAAAGATATTCATAACGTGCTAACCAAATCAAAAGTCAAATGTTGATGACATTTCTTGCTCAATTCCCTGAAAAGTTTGTTCATTTTTTTCAGATGGGAACCTTAGGAATGCAGATATTTTTAATCTTTTGGTGCCATCTTGTGGCAGGAGCACAATTATGTGAAACCAAAAGCTACTCTATTTTCTAGCCCACAGATTCTATGCCTATCAGCAAAATATCTTGCTTTGCTGATAGATATATGAGTATAAATGTTCATAGTGACTGTAAAATACCAAGCCAAGTAATGGACAGGAAAAAGTTGTCTTTAGTTGCTGCTTTTTTTTTTTTTTTTTTTTTAATTTTCATGTGCATAACTATCAAAATTGAATAGAGAAATCTCACAAAAATTGACCATAATTACCACATACAAATAGATTTTTAGTCTGTAATGTATTAGACCTCTGTAGAATACTTAAATACTTAATTAGTTGAAGGCAATTGTCAATAGATTTTTATTGTATTAGTGCGTTAGATCTCTGTAGAATACTTTAATACTTAGCTAGCTCAAGGCAATATTCACTTCAGCATCCTGTAATGTTTAACAGAAAGCCAAGGTCTGTGCTAGTGTTCTTGTTTTTCATTTTCTTTTTCTGGTTTTGGCTTGGAAAAATTCACACTAGCCTTCATCCAAAAAAGCAATAATAGCACAGGAATACTGTTTATTTTCCTGATATTTTCACTGGGATTCGGCAAGATGGGTAGTTTTTGTTCTGTGCTAAATGAATACTAGCTTAATACCTGATTTTTGACAAGAATGCTTGTAGATGCTTGCAATCAGTACAGAACACATTCTCGCTCAATTTCCTAAGGAGTTTTCTATTTGGTAGTCGATATTTGCTTACTTATTTACCTCTTACTTCCAATCATGCTGAAAGCCTCTACATGTAAGAATGTTACCCCTCTCAGTAGCTGGAAAGAAAATCAAGATGTCAGTCCTATTTTTACTTAAGCAAGTGATTCTCATTTTTTTCAAAAGTAATGATGATTTTATTCTTTCTTTTCTTTTTTTGAAATATGTTTATTACAGTCTGGTCCAATTAACATCCAAATATCTTGCAGTCATTGAAGATCAATTGCAGATTACAACTTTGTGAGTTATTACAATACCCTTTTTTCAAACAAGATGTGAAAGCATATAAAGATTAAAAGTGCTCATACCTCAGGGCCAGAAAACAGACTGAAATTTTGAATTTCAGTCCAGCACTATAGCCACAAAAGACAAAAAGAAAAAAAGAAAATTACAGTATTTTGTATAGTATATTCTCCCAGGCGAAGGAGGAAATTCTGTCAGTCAAAATGAGCACCAAATGAGAACACTGTTTAAGATCTCAGTTTTGAAATGGAAGTAGTATTCCAACTGGATACTCTTGCAATGACAGATGCTGACATCACTTTCTGTACACACAGGCAATACTGCCTCACTGTGTATTATATTCTTTCCAATATTATACAGAAAATAAAAATATGATAAGGATGTTAATACAAGATATATTTTCTAACAATTATATGGCATATATTAAAACATTAGTCACTAGAATGTGATTTTTAATAAGCAATCACTAGGTGAGGTACAGTTGTATGCTGTGCCAGCTCATGACTGTAATAAATCAGTCAACAGTTGAAGGGTTTGTTTTTGATGTTTAGAGATTGTGTGATTTCTCTGATTCGGGTTACCTGTGTTAGCTAGAGATAAAAGTCTATTGCCTAACGGCAGGAATGGAGACAAGAGTCACAACATTAATTTAGTGAGATATAGAATTTCAACAGTTTTGTATATGTATGTGATGATGTGTTGGAATTTTTCTTCCCGATTCCAGTAAAATTCTCTTGACAATTAACACATTTGAATGTTTCTCTCTCATTCTGTATCTTTTGGGGCCTTCTATAGTATACTTTGCCTACAAGATTAAAGCATAGGCGAATTAACTAGAGAATTGCAATTACTCATTGTAGTGAATTCACATGGCATGAATTCCCTTACAAGAAAGACAAACGTAAATAAGTGTCATAGTCTTTTTGATAAAAAGGTGTGAAGCTTAAGGCATGACTCTAAATAAAATTTGTATAAGTAAAGTTATGATATTATGATATATATAATATCCTAGTAATAATTACATTGAAATCCAAAATATAATTTGTACTTTTTGCAAACCATATAAAATCAGTTTCTATATCATTCTATGATTTGTTTTCTAGGCCTAATACAGACATTTTCTATAACTGCAACTTCTAGGCCTGGTAGTATTTACATATTCTTACATTGAAAAATATAGTCAGTATTTAGTCATTAAACAGTATTTTCTGTTATTTGAAGGTAACCTGTGAGTGGTGTGTAAAAATGAAATCTTAAAAACCTTTCTAGAAAGGTATTTACCAAATTGTATCTTCTTAACATCTTATTCCAGATGAATACTTTTCATTTGTGTATGCATGGCACTATAATTTTCATGTAGTTACATTTAATGCAAACTCAGGACAGAATATTTTAAAGAATATTCAAGAGGGGAAAAGTAGAATTCTCTTATGCATATTAAAGTTTTTGTTAATTTGGTTTATGGGGGGGTTAAAATGTATTTACTTATAATACCTGCAGGTAAGGCAGGCAGCATGCTCCACCTGAAACATGGAGTGAGATCGGCAACAAATCAAGCAGATACAGAAAGATGATGTAGCATGTCATAAATTACCAAAGAGAAAGTCTCCAATGAGAAGTGGTTGTGTTTATGCAGTCTGAAAAACAGAAATGTGACTGTGATAAGTCAACAGATGTTGTAGAGTAACAGTTTCTTGGACTGATTGATATGCATACCTGAAGCACTTCAGGAAATTAAGTTAATGCTTATTTGAACAGAAAAGTTTTGAAATTTGGAGAGAAAGTGTTCTAAAAGTTGCGTCTTTTAATTCACATGAGAACGTCCTTCACCAGCCTTCAGAAATGAAGGAAGAGGCCATATGCAAAAGAAGCATGATATTCAGTGGTAGAAAAAAGGTTTGGCCAAAGATTTGGGAAAATGTTAGAAAAAGATAAAAAAAGTTGGATGAAATAATCCAAAGTATCAATGTCCCCATTGATATTAGAATGAGGAAAGGAAACATGGTCAATTAAAATTATTATTCCTATTTGTGGAGCTTCTGGAGGTGAAAAGAAAACAGAGGAAATTAGTGATTTTGTGAATATAGTCAGGAACGCTTGGGAATCTGTATAGTGCCATTTCAGAATATGTTTTTGAAAGAAGTGGAATTGTTAGAATTTCTTCTCAGTTGCCAAATCCCTTGCATACCCTCTCTGCAAATTACACCTGTTGAATAGTAGATTTTTCTCGTTCAATCCCAGTGTGCTTAATTTAGTTAGAAATTTAGGTAGGTAAGTAAATACATTATTTATGCTGGAAACTTAGTTCCTGTGTATAAAGGGGAGACTGAAAAGTGTCTGTCACAGAACTTGTCTAGATGATCAAAAGGAAAACATGTTTTTTAAAACTGTTTCTGGGGTTAGTCTGTCAGATAAGATTGATTGCTGATCTGTGGAAGTTGTATATTTAGCGCGTTCTTCTCCTGACTGTCAAAATTATTTATGCCTAGCGTGAATACCCGCTAGTCTAAGCAACATGCACCTAGGCTGTGGCAGTGGAAGAAGAAAATTCACCCTGCTTTTCAACTGCAGTAATATATAACTGACATGTTTCAGGGCTTGAATGCTTAGAGAAATTCGAAACAAGATATAAAGGTCACAAAAGCACAGGATCCCAACAACTACAGGTGCTGTTCTTACATATAAGACATAGGTGTACCATCTTTTCAGACACATGCTGAAGCAGTCTGAACAAGTTTGTTGCTATGACTTTGTCCTTCAGAGATTACAGTATTTAGGGCAAATCAGGAACTGCTATTTGAATTGAAAAGAGAACTGCTAAAATAAGAGTAGCGACACTGATATTTCAGGTTATGACTTTTTGGCATGAGGTTAAAAAGATCTTTTCTTTACCAAAGTGAACTTAGTTGTTTTCTCATTAAGTTGAACAGAGAAGCCTATGTATACATCAGCTGCAAATGAAGCACTTGCTTCCTTCCCCGCCTTTTACAGTGTAGAAGTAATTTAAATTGTCTTTGAGATATGAATATACAAATAAGACAAAAATTAAAATTATATTTTATTGGACCAATGTAATGAAGTTTATGTGCTTCAGAAATTGTCATGGTTTAACCCAGCTGGCAACTAAGCACCACACAGCCGCTCACTCACTCCCCCCTCCCTCAGTGGGATGGGGCAGAGAATCGGGAAGAAAATAAAAGGTAAGAGCTGTGGGCTGAGATAGAGACGGTTTAATAAGAGGAAAAAAAGAGAATGATAATAGTAATAATGAGAATGGTAAGAGAATATACAGAATATACAAAACGAATGATGCACAATGCAATTGCTCCTCCCCCTCCCCGACCAACTAACCCCATTTCCACACACCCCCCACCCCCCACCCCCGCCCCGAGCATGACATTCTATGGTATGGAATAGCTCTTTGGTCAGTTTGGGTCAGCTGTCCTAGCTGTGCTGTACTCACAGCTTGTTATGCACCTGGTCCAGCAGGAGAAGTTCAAAAAGTCCTTGAGTAGTCTAAGCACTACTTGGCAACAACTAAAAACATCAGCGTGTTATCAACATTCTTGTAGTACTAAATCCAAAACACAGCACTATGATAGCTACTCCAAAGAAAATTAACTCTATCCCAGCTGAAACCAGGACAGAAATAAAACTGTATTTTCCTGCAATGGATTTATACCCATGTCTTTTGATGCAGAGCAAATTGTGAAACACTTACATGGAGATAGCTGCCACTTTTGAGTATTGTAAAGAGAATTCAGGAAACAAAAGACAAAAGAAATTATAGTTCCTTACAAATGGGAGCAAAAACTCCTACCTTAAAAAAATTTAAAACATTATTTTTTCCCTTATTTAACAATAATTTGGTAATATCCTTGCAATGTCTTGTGCAGGAAAGAAAAATTTTCTGAGAAACTAAAACCTTGTGTTTCTAGAATTGTTTGTCTCCAACAGCATTCAATCAAGTATTCCTCAGCCAAAGGAAAAAAAAAATATCTCCAGATATTCCATTAGTCTTATGATAATCTCAGACCAGGCTACAGTTCTTTTCTAGCTCCTCAGAGTTTGTGACTGCTGATTTACATGATAAAGGAATGGTAACAATGATTAGCTCTTCTGCTTTCTCTTTGTTAGTTCACATTGCTATCCAAAAGAACTCTACAGCACTTTGAAAAGACCATACTGGAGCCTTTCTTGCTCCTTATGTAAAAAACCCCAACAAAACATCCTGAAGGGGAGTAAATAAGTGTTAATTTACACTGCCTCTTTCTGTGTGTTTTGGTACTTTCTCTGAAAGGCATTTTGGTTAACAGTAGCAGTCAGGTGCTCTTGTTAACTAGGCCGTGCTTGAAATACTGTGTACTTGTTCACGGGTAAGAGCTATGCATTTGAAGCACTGCAGTAACTCCCCACGTCAGTGGATTTCTGATGTCCTCCTCCTACTTACAGAGCTTGCATGCAGGGAGGATTACAAGCCACCTCCTGCTACGTATTGCAGTCTTGAAGGGTGTACTAAACTGCACAAGTTTGAGAGCTATGGTATGTTGATAATCTAATGTGTTTTTGTGCATGGGAGACCTCAATGTTTTGCAGATGACTTAAGATCGCGTTTAATTTCCATTACCGTTGACAGGATTTGATCATATATATAAATTTAAGCACATTTAAATTGTTTTTAACACCGTGCAGGTATGTACACGCTCACATGCTTTGGCCAACTTGGTCCTTAATCAAACCTGTGCTTTGTTCTGAGACTTTAACTTCCTAACAGAAAATAAGAATAAAATGTCTCTGTATTTCTGAGATTAACTGGATGTTAACCATCAACCTATCCGTCTTTGTCTCAGTTTGGGTTTAGCAGTACTGTGTTCAGGACTTCTAAATGTTTCAGACATTTTGTTGGTTTCCACCTCGATTTTAATAAAAGAGCAATTTTCATCCCTCACATAATTCTTAGAAGGCAGTGATTTTTTTTTCATAACCTTTTAATGATCTCCAATAAGTATTTGTCAGGTAGTTGATTTAATTGATTTAAAGACCAAGAGGAGCATTCTGCTTTAGTAATGAAATGCAGAGGACAGTTGGAATGAATGAATTATATATAAAATACATGTGATCAGAGCTTGTCCTGGAAGAGAAGTGCAAAATGACAACCTACACTGAGCTGATCAGTCTTATTACCTAGGAAATGCTTAATTGCACTTTTGCTTCAGGGTGCATTAAGCAGAAATTTGCATGTCCAAAGCAATATATATAATGATATACTTAATAAAATATCAACATGCTATCTCACTAAAAAGGCTACAGTGTTGTAAGTCAAACACCACCAAATATTTTAGAATTATTAAATCTTTAACATAAGACTATGACATAAAATTATAAGGGAAATCAAATTACGACCTTTTATTTCTGTGCTTTTTTTAATACACTGTTTTACCCCTAAAAATTTAATGTATGTTGTGTTGTCCCTTATGTGTTTCTGTTCATAAACTTTCCAAAATTATCAATGATGGTTTTGTAATGTTTCATGCATCCTAACGTTGCCCAGTTGTTACTCAGAACTTGACCACCGGCTTTCTTTCTGTGCTGTGCAAGCGCTGGTATTTTGGTGTTCCTTTCATATGTCATGTTCTTTGTTTAGGTCATACTTCTTATGTTCTTCGCTTCTCACTTCATATTTCCTGCAAACTATCGATGTTTGACTTTCACCTGTGTGATGTAATATAGCAAAATAAGGAGTGAAAAGCAAACAAAACCATCTTCCTGTAGTGTGTTGGGGCTTCCAGCATTAAGGAAGACCTGTGTAAACTGCCTAGTTTAGCTGCTTGAATTTTCTTTGTATGGAAATGTGGCCTGTTAGAGACTGTCACAGTTAAAAGGCACTTATAAACTAATTAGACAAAACTGGAAAAGGCTAGGACGTGGGGAATAACTCACAGATGTTTGAAATAATTTGCCTTAACTCATACTTCATGTTGCTTGAAGATTTAGGAATAGAAACTCTTTCTCTCAGGTTTATCCCTGTCCACTAGCTATATATCATATTAGTATGCTTAAGTAAAAGGATGAAAATATACAATAAATGTGGGAAATAGAAGATAACTTCCTGGGACCTTTCAAGGCTGATGAAGAAGTAGTTTAGCAATTTAACAAAAAGATGATTTCCACACCCCCACCCCCAGAATTTTTCTCCAAATTAAAAAATATTGATTTGTTTCCCCTGCTTCTTCCCACCACAATCTCTTCAGAAACATAACATTTTATGCTTGATGATAAATGACATATCACATTAGAGCTAAGTGTGATTTGAAATGGCTGAAATATCTAAAAGAATCAAACATCATATTGGAGACAGGTCATCCTTAATAACGATGTGATTACAGTTTTCATACTATTTTTCCTCTTTCAGACAGCATTTCTTCTGCATACTTGGAATCATTCCATCTTTCTTTCCTTGAAGGCACAGCGGGTATATAAGTGTTAACCATTATGTGGTCAGGCCCCTGGGCTATGTTTCCTGTTTCCAGTGATGTTAAAAGGTACTTCTGAAAATGCAGTAGTCTAAAGTGACAACTCTAAAAAAGCAAATGTGGGGTGAGCTACTACTAAACAAAATATGAGTAGGCATTTAGTTTTTCAAATTATGTTTAATTCCTAGAAGGCTGTGGAAGTCAGCCTGCAAATATTACTTATTTTATGTTGAATCAAGGTTAACAGAGGTTTTTTATTATCTTTTATTTCACAAAATAAATACTGTATGATTAAGATTGGCTCAAAAACTTTGGTTCTCCTAGTTTATTCAGTTACTGCATGGAAGTGAAAGATATCTGAAAGTATATATTTTATAGTAGCCTTTTATTACTTTTTTTTCAGTGTAAATAAAATAAAGTTCAAGGTTGGTCTTCTGGGTATAGCACTTACAAAATTAAGGATGGATAGAGGTGGAAAGGGAAGCTAATCTCCAAGACAGTCTTCAAGAGGAAAATTGTACTGTAAATGTGTGATAGTTCTGTCTGCAGATGTAATTATTAAAGGTATATTAAAAAACAAAAAACAAACAAACAAAACCCAAACAAAACCCAAACAAACCCAAAACATTCAGTGGGCTCGGTTTTGTGGGTTTTTTTCCCCTACAAATAGTCTCAACCATTGCTTCTTGTCATGTTCAGTAGATATGGATAGCAGATTATCCTCTGTCTCTTTTACAGAAGTCTTACATATTTGAAAGTTGTAGCTTGTTCTCCCCTCTCACACGCTTTTCTGTTATAACTTAGTGGCACCAGTTTGTTCACCTGTGCCAGGATAGTCACAACAATTCCTCTTCTACCCTGACTTCTCCACACCTCTCCTAAGGTGTGGTGCTCAAAAATGGATTTACTATTCTAGCTGAGCCCTTCCCATTGTTGCCTGAGTAGAGAATATATACTTTATTTTTCTTATATGTAATGATCCTCCTTATATATCAGTCTATTTTTTTGATCCAGTTGATGCTGTTAAATCATCTGTTTGCCTCACTAGCATTAAGATGGTTGACATTTACTGATTTTTCTCTGTCCACAAGGCATGATAATTATTCAATTATAGAAAGAATTTAGAGTGGAATTGGAGTGGAAAATATATTTTTAAATAAGAGAATGACTAATTATTCTGAAATTGCTTCAGTCCATTCATGTTCTATACTAGTAGTAAATTCATTAGGCCCAGTGCTTTAAAAACCTGTATGTGGACTTGAGCATGCCTGATTCCCACACTGAGATGGTTTTAATTTATCATCATATGAATGTGCTGATACTGGGTTGCTGGGTTTTCTGAATGTCTTGTCACTGAAAGAAGAGTCCCATAACTTAATTGGGTTGCCTTGCTCGTAGTTGAACACCTTGTCCAGTGTTGTTCCATCCCCTTCAGGAGGAGTCCACATCACTTCCCACCAAGGAATTCTTTATGGATTTCTCCAATGTCTCATGTCTCTTGGTTGCAAACCCAGCTTGTTATACAGCTAATAGGATTGCAAAGGCTGGCTGTTCTCACCTAAGTTCTTCAGTTAATCTTCATCCTGACTTTTTCCTGTTTAATGTTGAGATCATAACAACTTTCTGCCAATATTAATTGTATTAGCTACCTGTCCTAAATTTACTTTTAGAAACAACACTGCTGAGAAAAGACACTGCATTCTCCAGGTGCCTTCATTCTGTTTGTAAAAGCACTATTTCTCCATTGATTATTGAACCAAAGTTTTTAAACTTGCTCCTGTTGCGTATGCTCTTACAGATTTATTTCATCCTAGCTGCCTCTGACTTCTCATTTTGTGCCTTGACTTTGTCCATTTTACTTCTCTTTGCCTCCTATTCCTTTATACTCATGTTTAGCAATAAAATATGTTTTATAATTTTTATATGCTTGCTTCCCTATGTTTTGAATGAAAGCCAAAGTCTGTTCTTTCCTGCATTTCCTATCCCACTTTTGCACTAGAAAAGCTTTTGTTTGTGCTGTATAGTTTCTTTCAAAAACTATCTCCTCCTTTGGTCTTCCTGTCTTTCCTGCACGTAATATTATCATAATCTTCCAGTCCTGTGGGATACTTTTAAAACAAAAGACTTTAAGATTTTCTAGTTTTGCTCACTGTGCTTTTTGTATTAATGTACAGATGTCAAAGACATTTGATAGATGACTAAAGCAGTACCTTTTTCATCCTTTCTGACTTGCTGTCACCTGTTCTTTTTATGCTCCTTGCCCTTAGACTGCTTTCCAGGTGTTTCCTGTTGATGCCTAAATTACACGTTTATGTTAGCATACCCATGTTTCATCTTACTTTAAAATCCTTTTTACTAAGTTAGTAACTGAATCTTCCTTCCTTATTTCCCTCCAGGTCCCATAAGAAGGAATTCATCTTTATCTAATAGCTCAATGAAAAATGTACCCTAAGTGAGGAAGCCAAAGCAGTCCAGGTGACACCATCAGTCACGAATTTCTTTCCAGAATGTTATTCTATAGAATTGGTTTTTCCTTCCAAATGAGAAGGTTGTCTAAAAGATAATGAATAAAAGGAGCTTGCTAATGAAAAGAGTAGGAGGTTATTACAGATGTTGATACTGTGGACAAAACTTGCATACCTTAGCACAGATCAGCATTTGTAGCAGACCTCAGCAGTTTGCATGAATAGAGCTTTTGGGGGAGAAAATTTCCAAATTAATTGGAAAAGGTTGTGGGACAGGATTTGGAAAAACAGTGAAGCACAGAGGTTTTGAAGAGGCTGCTTTCTAATTGCAGACCAGAAGAAGGGACACACATGCAGCACCTGTCAGGACTGCAGATGGAAATGACAGCAGCATGACTTCTTGCTGACCTCATTGTCTGTCAGATGGTGTCTGACGTCTTAACTCACAAGTTCCCAGAAAGGTGCAAAACTTTCAACAGAATAACATGTTCATTGTATGGCCATTTTTTAAACACCTGTCTGTCTCCTAGAGCTAGTGAATTCATTGTGGTTTTGTGTTTTGTTTCTTTTTTCTTCACTATCATACAGCTGTCTTTCTGAAAGAGTTGTATTGAATAATGCGATGAAGATGTTGCAAATTAGAAGGTCTGTTCCAAGGCACAGGAAAAATTTATACTTGAGTTCTTTGATCTTCCCTCATATAGCAGTTATTAGAGATGATATATCTATTTCATTTTATAATAGTGGTTAAAGGAGAGGGAGGAAATTATTGCTTGACATTTTCTCTAAGTTTTGTTAATGTGTATATACATTATAGCATTGTATTTCTGGGTTTCTCATCACTTAGGAAAAAATCCCCATAGCTTATTTAAACCCTTTAAATGTATATTACATTGTGCTCTGAGTGACACCAGTGAATATCTTCGGCAAGTACACTTCAGTCACTGAAGTAGCTGGCTTTTTGTTGCTGAAGCGCAGAACAGATCCTTGACATTCTTGTAGTAACATAAATACAACACTTTCATTGACATTAGATTCTTATGCTAGTCTGCCTTTCTCAAATGAGTGTTCAGAAGAGGACTAAAAGAAATACCAGGGATAAAATGAAAATGTTAGGAAAAGAATTGAAATCTCTCAACATACCAGTGAAAATCCATGTTCAAAATATCAGTTAGAGCAAGTAACTCATGAAGGACACTGGATGGAAATTGCAAAAGTGAACAGAAGGAGTCATAAGAAAAAAACAGTTGATGGAATGTGTTACCATTTAATTCACATGACCTTTACAGCCTGCTAAGAATCACTTTTACATCCAGTTTGGAACCATTGTTCTTTTGGACCTCTTAATGAATGGATGTAAATCCTCAAGTAATTTTCCGTCTATGTTTGTCTAAAGTCCTAAGTTCTTGTAATTGCTTGCTCTACTGTAAAACAAGCTAAAAATGAGAATAGGAAGCTTTAAATGTTCAGCATTGCTTCTTCCCATGCTGACACTAGCATTGGGTCCATGCATTTTTGGCAGGTACAACAAATAATGTTTGTAGCAGTATGACACAGATTAAGCCTGATATAAGCCTTCCAGAAGGGAGAAGCTGGGCACTGTTCTGTAAAAATATCAAGGCAGATTGCATAAAACAGTAATTCTTTAGCTACTTGTTAAGCCATGCTATGCTTTGGACAGAAATGGATCTGGATCCCCTGGAGTGATTTTGATCACAGATGGTCAACATTTCCTATATTGACACTTCCCAGTATATTTTTTTTGCAGAAGGTATTTATTGCATCTGTATACATACTCTTGTATCTGTATTTTTGTGGATTTATTTCCTAGCCAGCTTTTAGAAGATAGTGTTAGTAGAAGATATGAGATTTAGATTTTCCTGATGACTTTGGAACCCAAGAATAATAAGGGGAGTCTATTACAAATAGTTCTGTAATCTTCTATACAGCTTTCCTCTCTGCAAGTGATTTGAAGGAATCTGTTGGTAAAAACGTACAGGTCATCTCTTTCTTGTTATCCTGAAAGATTACTTTTATTTAAGATGGATTTCTGTGAGAAAAATAATGGATGGGTTAACCGTGGTAGGCAGCTACCCCTGCCTACACACAGCTGCTCCCTTACTCCCTCTGCAGTGAAATGGGGGAGAGAAAGGGAAGGATAAAGTGAGAAAACTCATAAAGACAGCTTAATAAGGAAAGCAAAATCTGTGCTCACAAGCAAAGAAAGATAAGGAATTCATTCACTACTTCCCATCGGCATGCAGATGTTCAGCCATCTCCAGGAAAGCAGGGCTCCATTGCACATAATGGTTACTTAGGAAAGCAAACGCTCTATCTCCAAATGTCACCCCCTTCCTCCTTCTTTCCCCAGGTCAGTTGGGGTCATCTGTCCCAGCTGTGTCCCTGCCCAACCTCTTGTGCACACCCAACCCACTTGCTGGCAGGGCAGTGTGAGAAACAGAAAATGCCTTGACTCTGTGTAAGTACTGCTCAGCAAGGCTAAAACATCCCTGTGTTATCAACACTGTTTTGGTCATAAATCCAAAACACAGCACCATACAAGCTCCTATGAAGAAAATAAATTCTATCCCAGCCAAAATCAGTACAATGGGGAAATGAATTGAGGCATTCTAGCTTATTATTTTATGCATCTAGTGGGATTAAGTGGTGAGATTTCCTTGGTTTTTGCCATACCTGAATGAATATTTAAAAGTATTGTTTCACAGAAATATTTTGTTTCTGTCCAAGCTATTAGTTTATACTGTCAAGAAATTCTATGCAATATGCCATATGTACCCATATATATTTCAGATATGCAGATTTGAAGGGGTTTACCTTTAAATATGGGAGAACTATCAAGTTCCTGTTGTCCTAAGTATAACACCTTAGTTCAAGGCAGTTTTCTCAGGGGATTATGTAGTATTTACATCACTATTTTTACACTTATGAGGATAGAATGTGATGGAAGTCTGTTTATCACTGAGTAGACGCTTCGAATATATTGTTGACCCTTGGAATTAGAAAATTATTTTTCTGCAATCTCCTCATGGTTACGTATTTGTGATCTTTACAAGAGAGATTTCTCCTCACTTGCTGTTCTAGACCTTTGGTAAGTTTGCAGTAGAATATTCTGTAGAGAAAATGTTACATATTCCCTAAGACAGCATCACTCATTCAGAAATGCTACTAAAATGTTGCACATAATACAGCACAAGGTAGGAATAAGTTCCTGTACGAGCACTTTAAAACTTTTTGTAGAAAAAATTGCTTTGTAGGCTGTAAACGTCAAAGACTGATACATATTAATCATTGGTAATTTGTTTTCAGTTTGAAAAAAATACTGTTGTGTAAAAAAACTTCAGTTAAATTATTAGCTGTGCACATTGTCATGAAACAGTCCCTAATTCTAAAAGAACCCTGAAAACCAAAGACTAGACAATAATTGACAAACGTAAAGAATTCCAATAATCTGAATGTCTTGTATTTCTCTTGTGCAATTATTATTCAGTCTCATTAAATAAAACTAAACAGCATTTTTCCACATGGAAATATAAGGTTTGACTCCTAATTGACTTCCAGTTATAATTAAAATATAAAGATTTTAGTTTCTAGTTATAATAATAATTTATTCATTTTAGATTCAAAATTTTTTAAAAAGTGGAGAGATAATTGGAAAAAAATAGAAATACTACATGCATAATAAAATAACTTCTTTACTTATGTAAACCCAAAGAATTCACAATAGAGCAGGTATATTGATAAAAATCATTGAGTTTTTCTGGGATAAAGGTAATCCTACACCAGACCGTGTCAGGAAAATTATTGTTTTTCTAGCTAACTCTATTTGGGTAAATATATGATTTTAAGTAAAACTCTTTGTTGTTTAACAAAAGAAGGAATTGGATAAACCTATAACATGCAAATCCATTTTCACTTAAACATGACAGTTACCTTGCTATTGTAATACAATATCCTTAAGTCATATTGAAGCCTTTTTTAGTTGTTTGCTTGATAGCTAAATGTCACAACATATGCAGTGTTTGAATTTTGGTTTTTGGTGGTATAGGTGCAGCTGGAGAATTGTTTGAGCAAAGTAGCAAGATTCATTGTCACTTTGGATATGGTGTGGACAGGCAAAGACCATACCTAGTAGAGGCCCTTCCAGCTTTGCATTTTCTGTTTGCACTAGAGAGAGCTATTAGGCAAAATATGATCTCACTAGGTGTGACATGGAGCACTGGTCATTATTGGTTGAATAGTTAATATTGTTTGCTACTTTATGAATGTCCAACATCCATGTAAAAGGAATCTGTGACTGTAGCAATACAGGAAAAACAAAAGAAAAAAAGAACCAGAGCAAATGAAGCAGTTGATCAGAGTGGACTTACCAGAGAAACAGAATAGAAGTAGATTTACTTGAAACTGAATATTGAACAGAACTATTAATAAAAAACAAATTAAAAAGCACAACAAAGTCTTCACTGTTTTTAGTTTCCCTTCAGAACAGATATTTTTATGTCCCCATATAATATTCCCACTGCTATATACTTTGCAGAATAAGTGCCCCTACATCTGCAAAGTTTATACATACACGGATACATACATATGTAGAAACCAAAAAAACTAAGCAACTGTACCCAGAACTGGATAACTTTAAGCTGTCCAACAACTTCTCAGATAGCACTTGCAGTAAAGCCATTACTGTCAGAAGAGCTTGAGTTTTGTAATCATGATTCCAAAGACTTTAATGAAATTAAGATTATCTCACAGAATTCCTCTAAGAAAGAAACCAGTTAAATACTAAAATCTATCAAAAAATCTAATTGTATTTGTAGTCCAGCTTTTTTTTAATCTTGACCTTTTTATGTTATTCCTAATTCCTGATGATTTTAAAAAGTAATTATAAATCATTGCTTTGCTTATATGACTATTTTCTTCCTTTCCTTCAATTTTATTTTTTGTCCAAAAGCAGATTTTGTCCTTTCTTTTGAGTGAAAAGGATGAAAACTCTCCAGCAGATGGTAGTTTAAAATAATACAGATAGGCCTTGTAGCTGCTGTATATTACCTGCCGATTGCCAGTTCACTATATTCTAGTGTTCCAACTCAGAAGTCTGGCTGGCCAAAAACTGTTGTAAGAACAAAAACATAACATCTGTCACCATAGTAATCCTTACCTAAGTTCTCACCTTCCAATCATTGATTTATAAATGCCAAAAGCCCACAGTAAAAGTAGTAAATTCCCTTTATTGTCTGAATTGTTTCTAGTAAAGAATTTGTGTATGAAATTCCTTGAGTATCTGCAAACAACATTGAAACCTCGTTCTTTTTATTACGGAATGTTACAAAATAAATTTACTCTGCAGATAGTGATTTATGCCTTTCTGCCACCAAAAAAAAGAACCCACAACTTAAAAATGGTACCCAGTGAAGGTTATATTCTGCTAGCTACTGTCAAACAGTTTAATACAGTCTGTTGGATGATTGCTTCAGAGTGGTACTAGTGGTCAAGGGGGAGAGGGAAAAGGAGGAGAAAAATCTCTTTTGCTGGAAGGATCATGACCAACATGTCCAGGTGTCCACAAGTTCAGAGCACTTCAGTTTTCAAGTACCTAAATACAACAGTGAGGTTAGCCTGAAATTTGTGGGTAATTGGAACTTTTTCTGATCGTTACATGAAAAATTAGGTCTTGTGAGTCTCAAAGTATGCTTTCAAAATGTATTAACACCTTGGAAATTATTGATGAAAGCGTGGGCTTATTCAGGTTTTTTGTGTGGTTCCTAGAGATACTAATTGGTGTTGCAAGCAGGCTAGAGCAGTGAGATTGCCAGAATGCAGATTAGCAATAACTACAACATAATATTCTGCCTGGCTTTGATTTTTTCCCTTCCTCTGAGGCCCTCTTGAATGGCATGACTTCTGGGCAGCTGTCATTCTCTCTTACTTTTTTTTTCCTATGTTTCACCAGCTATGAAAAGTCTACAATGTTGAATAATTTCAGTGAGAGGGGCTGTGAGAGACCCTAAGACCTGACTGATGATCAGAACAGGAGAAAAATGGCCTTGGTTAACATCTCTGCCTGGTTAGCTGCCATCTGTACCAAATTTGTGAATTATTTTGGAGTTAATGAAGTTGCACTTTGGAGAGAAAATATGCTGGGGGGAAAAAACAAAAAAAACCCCTACCTTTTAAACAAATCCTCCTTTTTTTAATTAACAGTTATTAAAATTTTTATTTTACCATGTTTAACCTACACATAACACCTAATGGGTTTAATGCCATGATATAGGACAAACTGGGGGAAAAGAAAAGAAAATTTAATACCACAACTGTAAGTAGGGCTTTTTCTTTTATCTGTTTTTTTCTTTTGTCTTTTCTTCCCTCTCTTTCCCCCCTCTTCTCTCTTTTTTCCCTCTTTCCTTTTTTTTTTCTCTTTTTCTCTCTTTTTATGCACTTTTGGCCAAGACAGAAAATAAAAAAAACCCCTTAAATTCAAAGCCTCAAATCCAGTAGACTTTTTCTAAGGATTTGTCAGTTATCTTTCCTCCTTCAGGCAGTCTGTGCAGACCACCAGAAAACATCTCAGATTAATGCTGTGGTCTGGGAAGTTTCTTGGACATTGTCTTGTTTTATGCCTTTTACAGTTCTTTTAAGAGCAAGTTTATCTATAATTATGTGGTATTATTCCAGGCTTTCTTATGCCCAAACACTGTGCCAGTTCACTTTCACTTACTCTGGAAGATCTTTACCTCCCAAACTCAAACTAACAAATATGCACACACACCGATATGGGATGATCATTCCTTTTAAATTGTACCATGAATCAGAGCTACTTTCTTGCTTGCTACCTGATCTGCAAATGTAATTACTCCAGGATATCTTTATGCTGTGCACCGTGGATGTTTCTTCATTATTTGCTGCTAAGCAAGGTTTGGGGCGGGGGGGAAATTAAGAAATGTAGGATACTGATTGTCTACAGTCTTTTTTTTCCTCTCACTCTCCACTTTGTCTTGCTCACCAGTATGTGCATTGTTTAATTATTCATTCTCCAGGCACTGTGAACCACACTTAGAACTTCAGGATACAACTGCCCATGTACCAGTTACAAATAGCTTCCTGAAATTGCCTCGTATCTCATATCTTTTGAAGACAAGGCCTGCTTGTGCTTACCCACACAACTTCACTCAATACTTCATGTGATACATAGGTTTCTTCATTTGGGGCAGCAAAGCAGATAGGCTTTGGTCACTTGTACATAGGAAGCACTTACGATTTCAGTGATTGCAGTTTTCAACAACTTCTTTCTGGAGAACAACATCTCTCCTGTATAGCTCTTTAACAGTTCCTTATATGTTTTATGATTCATTCTCCTATTATTTCAGTTCTTGCCATTTCTGTTTTAATAGTTTACCAACTTCATCTTTTCATCTCACAAACTTTAATGACATCCAGCACAAAGTTTTAAATTAATTTTATTCATAATTGAAAGTGACATATGGACACTTCTTAGTCTGCACATCCTCTCTCACATAATAGCATAGATAACTTCTGTAAAACATTGTTAGTCTTCCTGCAGACTAGGGAGATTCTGCTTGTTATTCCATTTTCTAGTTGCTCATCAGTCCACACTCAATTATGTCAATGGTCTTTTACTTGAGTTATACAGCTATAATAATTCAAGTGTTTTTATAGCTCTTCAGAGCATAGCTTTATCCTACAGGTAGCAGCTTACTATTTTTTTTTTCTTGTCTACTACACACCCACACCCCCCATGGAGCAGCTGAATGATTTCACCTGGGTAATAGTAAGTTCATTACTATTCATACATTTGATGACCTCATCAAACAGGCTTGAAACAGTACGTAAGTACAGGATACAGAATAGAAGCCTCTCAGAAGAGGGTAAATGAAAGACCATTCAGTATTGTACCTTGAGACTTCAAAAGACGCAATTTGCTTCCTTGACTGTCGCATACTTGCTCTGCAATCTCAGGTGATAACTTTGTCTTTGCCTGAGCTTCTTATTCATACAGCCTAGAATAACAGACTAGAATAATAGAATAATATTTTAATACTGTGTTCTGTAGAGTAATAGAAAAGAATATATTCCTTCTCTGCATCTTGGATGAATCAATAATGAATGCCATAAAGACTGCTAGTGTTTCTGTAACTGTAATGATCCAAGGATTTAAAGATGAGGTATAGGTTTTTTAATAAAGTCAAAATATTTTACTAGTCTGCCTAGCTGTATCTGGGAAAAAATTACATTCCTTCAGGCATAGAGGCTCTTTTTTTTAGATCTGAAATAGAAAAAGTGGACTTAAAGACTAAAGTTGAGGACAATTTCTCTAATTTTAATTAGATATTTATTGATGACATGAACTCTGGAGAGAAAAAAAAAGTGTTTGTATATATTATACATATATACATACATATGCATATATACATATTATACATATATATATATATATAGCTGCCACCAATGAAATAGTCTGGTATGAGAAGGGTGCTGAAGAGAAAAAAAGAGGTATTTAGCTCTCAAAGGAAAGACAGTTAGGTAGCTTATAACCTGAGGACATACAGAGGTTAGAGGGGAAGAGATTATAAGGTTCAATAAACCAGAAACTCATTTGAATCCATTGATTTTGGCTTCCTGATGAGTTTTGAAGTTCTGTTCCAGGTTTATCTTTGAAGAGTGTTTTGTTGGTTTCCCTTGAAAATCAGGAGTGAAAGATCAGAGATGGAATGACTGGTTTGAAAAAAGTATGTCTCCTATGGCAGCTGGGTGTAGCTGTTCAAAGCTGATTTCCACCCATGTATTTATCAGAAAAGCATACAGCACAGTGTGTGAAACATGTTACATTATGGGAAAAAACACATATAGAATTCAGTCATCTATTTCTTCAGAGGACTGTTCTTGTTGAGAAGAGTTCCTCTTCACATAATTGAGGTGGGCATTACAAGTGTTCTTCAGCACAATGATTTTTTTTTTTTCCGGAAATAATAATTTTTAAGTATTTGTTTTGTCAAGCAGTGTTCTACATAGATGACATCTGACAGGAAAAATCGACACTTCTTTATTGGCTTTCACCACAAATTCTGTAACTCTCTTCAGACTATCTCTGTAATAGTCCTATGTTATTACAATTTTTTCACATGCTATGGTGAACATCAAAACCCATAACCGTTAACCATTATAGAAAAACAGCAAACCAACTTATACATCCCCATGTAACCAGCAACCATGAAAGACACGTCAAAGTTGTACTAAACAAAGTTGTTCTTAGATGTAATCAGATTTGCTCAGAGAATATTTCTGAAATCCACAAGTTTATCTGACTTCTGCAGCTAAGCTTGCTAGTCCAATAGAAGCTATTGTGTTGGCCTAATCTCTTTTACCTTGAAGAGTGAGACAGTAACAGAGATTGTATAAAGCATAGAACTATACAGATATTACAGGAGGCATTCAGAATAGTCTTGATACAAGTGTGGAGCCCAGGGTCAGTATATGCATAATTTTGTTTATCTGATCAATGTCTACCCCTATGTTCTTATACAGCAGTGCAAGTATATGCATAAAGGATGTTTACTGAGTGTGAAGGGCTCTCTGAGTGTCAGTGCAATTACAGTGCAGATGGAGTTTTACAGCACACAGAACCATCCTTCAGAGACAATTTCCTTATCTCCAAAGTTTCCAGTTGACTGATGTTCATCAACAGTTTATCATGTCCTTAGGTAATGTCTTATTATACGAGTGATATGCTACTTAAGAGCAGATATTGCTTTTCAAAACTAGTCAAGACACATCCTTTTCATTATTGAGATATGCAAATGAGGTGAATTTTTACAATGTCAATTGCAGGTCTTTATAGTTAACCCTGGTGCAAAACTAATCTTGAAAATATGTCAGCTCTAGCCTGTTGTGTACTGTTTTAAAGCAAGTATCACTTCGGAAAAAAATAGGATGTGATCTTCTACTTAGCTGTTATCATCATGTGTCCATTGTACAACTGATAGTTTCACATTGCATAGGCAATATCAAATATTACACTGCTTAAATTAAATACCTGATGTACAGTATTTCATCTTGTTGCAATGCACTGTAGATGGTATAATGTTAGGCACAAAAAGCTACAGATTATTGTACAGTATACATAATATGTCTTATTCTTAAGAGGTTTCTCGTCATGGGTTAGCATTTAAAACAACTCATGGACAAGCTATAAAGGAGGCTCTATAATGCTAACTCACTAATGGTGAAGAAATTATGATAATTTTATCCAACCATAACAAACAAGTATAATAAATGATATTACAACTCCCTGCGATTTTTTTTTTATTTCATAATTTCAGGTAATCTGCAACAACAAACTGCAATCTGCAATCACTCCATAAAGGGACTTCTACTTTGCTGTATGAATTGAGAATAATACAAAGTGCATAGCAGGACTTTTTAGTAGACTAAAATAATTATAAAGTAATTGAACACAAGGTGAAACTCCAAACACTTTAAGAAATATTTGCAGTAAAAAAATTCAAATTAATTGAATCATAGAATGTTTTGGGTTGGAAGGGACACCTAGAGGTCATCTAGTCCAACCCCTCTACAGTGAGCAGGGACATCGCTAACTAGGCCAGGAATTGCAAATATACTTTCTTGTCATTAAAAAATATTTTTTTAATGCCAAATATAACATTTCTGGAATTTCTAAATAATAAAATGCATTTTTCAATACTTACACTTTTATTCCTGTAGATATGAGAGATACAATAATATGTTTTAACAAACTTTCTTAAAATGTGATCATCATTATTTCAGCTGTGAGCTTCCATGAGAAATGGTTATTTCCCTTTCTTCCTGTCTGCTAGGAAAGAATGTAATGCTTCTGCTATCATTTAATTAGCAGGAATGGGACTATCCATCTGTAGGCACAGGCTGTAACACAAGTTTGAGGAGCCACTGTGTAGACATCAATGAACACTTTATTAAATTACACAGTTTTCTAAGCAGGCACGGTCTCTCAATGCCCCAATTCTTTATGCTTTAGTGAACTGCCTCTGCTCTCTGAAGCTCTAAGGTTTCAGCCTGAGCTGAAGATATAAACTCCTGATGAGATTATGGTGAGTTTTTAGATATTTGGCACGCTTCTGTGCTTATTTTATTTCTCTAATAAGGCTTAGAGTTTGCTGGCAGGTGAAAGCATTGGATAGCAAAGACTAGAAGATTTAAAATTCCATCTGCCCTGAAGGAAAAGAATGTCTTTTTCTAACTGTTCAGCATTATTCATTAGAATTCACCCTGTTCAGGAAAACCCTTCAGTACTAGGAGAAAGAATATTAAGTCCTCAGGTCTAGACATTCAACAATCTCTCATTATTGGTTCTTGGGAAAATCCAGACAGAATTTTCTGATCTTTTCATTTCCAGAAAAATCATGCTCTGTCTAAGATGGACTGAAATTAATAAGAAAAAGAAAATAGGGTGTTAACAAATTCTCCTTAGTATATGTTCTTGTGACTAAATTACTATGTTATAGTGTCGAAAATAGATTTACTTTCTCTGATGAATCACTATTTTCCTCCTATTCCATATTTCTCCAGAGAAGAAAACAACATTCTGGAACTTGCCGCTTGTTGTTTCGCATCAGAATGGGTCACTGTCCTCCTCTCCACCCTAACTCTCTTCTCCCATTCCCCTAGTATGCATGCTAAATATCAGGATTTTTTTTTTTTTTTAATTAAAGAAAGAAAGGAAGGAAAAATAAAGTTAGGAAGGAGTACATGGGGTGAATTCAGGGTGGATTAGGAAATAGCTAAATTAACTCTCTGTATGGGAGAATATAGCAGACAATTGATGGGATAAATGCAACTCCAAAATCTTGCGGAGGGAGACTCAGAAGACTGGCACAGACCTTATCTAAATGGGAGGGAACCTTGTGGCTAGGACTGTGTCATTTGATGTGGAAGAGCATGCTCTGCTGGCTGGCAAGCAAGAGAATTTAAGTTGCTTTCAACCCACAACAGTAAATCTACAGCTGCTTTTGAGATGAAATCAGGTAAGTAGAAAAAAGATGGAGTTGAGCTGGAATGAATAATACATTTTCAGATATAGGAGAATAGGGTGGCCACTGGTAACACTGACACCAGAGGTAGGAAGACATAATAAGGAGAGATAATGACATGGAAAAAGATGGGAGAGAGTTCTACAGGATGGAGCTTGGAAATACCTTAAGAAATCCTCTGGTCACACCAGCTACAGGCAGCCCCTTTCTGAAAGCAGTTTGCTCAGTGTTCTTCCAAACTTTCAGTCATATCTCGTTTCAGCTGCCACCAAACTGGGTGGTAGTGTTGATCTGCTGGAGCGGAGGAGGGCTCTGCAAAGGGACCTGGACAGGCTGGATCGATGGGCTGAGGCCAATTGTATGAGGTTCAACAAGGCCAAGTGCCGGGTCCTGCACTTTGGTCACAACAACCCCATGCAGCGCTACAGGCTTGGCGAAGAGTGGCTGGAAAGGTGCCTGGTGGAAAAAGACCTGGGGGTACTGATTGACAGCCACCTGAATATGAGCCAGCAGTGTGCCCAGGTGGCCAAGAAGGCCAATGGCATCCTGGCTTGTATCAGGAATAGTGTGACCAGCAGAAGTAGGCAAGTGATCGTGCCCCTGTACTCGGTGCTGGTGAGGCCGCACCTCGAATACTGTGTTCAGTTTTGGGCCCTTCACTACAAGAAAGATGTTGCCTTGCTGGAACAGGTCCAGAGGAGAGCAACCAAGCTGGTGAGGGGTCTGGAACACAAGTCATACGAGGAGCGGCTGAGGGAACTGGGGTTGTTTAGTCTGGAGAAGAGGAGGCTGAGGGGAGACCTGATCGCCCTCTACAACTGCCTGAAAGGAGGCTGTAGTGAGGTGGGGGTCGGCCTCTTCTCCCTGGTAACAGACGATAGGACGAGGGGGAATGGCTTGAAGCTGTGCCAGGGCAGGTTTAGGCTAGACATTAGGAAAAACTTCTTCACCGAGAGGGTTGTCAGGCTCTGGAATGGGCTGCCCAGGGAGGTGGTGGAGTCCTCATCCCTGGAGGTCTTTAAAAGAAGGATAGATGAGGTGCTTAGGGACATGGTTTAGTGGTGGGATGGCAGTGCTAGGTTAACGGTTGGACTCGATGATCTTAAAGGTCTTTTCCAAACGAGGTGATTCTATGATTCTACCCCTGCAAATATATAGGAAGTTTTTGTTAATGCTTAAACTAAATCATTGTTGTTGTGATTGAAATAAATTGCTTATACTATCTGTGGTATGCATTGAGAATAATTTCTTATTTTCAACGCTGTTTCTGTTTCTGAAAACTACAGTCTTGTCACCTTCTTCATCTTTTTTTCTTCCTGTAGACCAGGCAAATATGTGTAGTTGTTCTTTCCTCAAAAACAACACTTTTCCCCTGAACATTTTGTTGCTAGCCTGATTTCTGATTTTTTACACATTGTTTAAATCTGGACACAGCACTTGAATGAGCCTGAGTAGAGAGGAAGGATTATTTCATACTTCATACTACTTTCACACATATATTCTTTACCCTTTTCTCTTTTTTTTTTTAAAGGTGAGTGATAAAATATCCATCATATTGAAATTGTTCAGAACTACTATACTACTATTCCTCAATCATTTTCTCCAGAACTGTGTCTATTCCCATGTTGTGCAACTTATTACGATCTTTCCACTTTTTTTTTTTTTTTTAAATCATATCTGCACATGTCAATAATTTCTTTAAATTTGGGGGAATACTTTGAATTTTAATTCTGCAGGGTTTGGTTTTGTTTTTTTTTTATTTTGGGGCAGGGGGCTATGTGCTCTATAAATTTAATAAATTAAGTCTAATTGTTCATTCAAATTATGTAGAAAAATACTGGGTAGCTACGAAGACCTGTGAAAATTAACTCAGTATATATAAACAGACAGGAAAGAGTCATCTAGAAGGGAGAAGAGGATGCAGCAAGGAGTGAAATGCTATAGGGATCTCACAGGGGACAGAAATGATAAAGATTTAATTTCTGCATGTCCACAAGTCACCTACCACTTTGTCACCTCTGCATGCATAACTCCTCTCCCAGAATTTTCGGGACAAAGATAAATTTAAATGTCTAAGTAGAGAATTATCATAATAGTGCACTACTCTCAATGTATTGCTGTGAGAAAAAGTGAATTCACCATGTATAGGGAGCTAAGAATTATTGTTAGGTACCAAGTAATATAATTAATACAGAAAAGCCTCACTAATGAACAGTGAAAATTGTTACACAAGATAATTTACTAATATCTTCTGCCTTTTCTCTGGGGTTCTGCTCACCGTTTCAATGTCCTGCTGTGTCTTAACACTGAGGGTTTCAGTCTTCCTTAAGAAGAACAAGAAAGGGTTTTGGTGAAGCATCCTGAGAACTTTACAGGGAGGAGGTCAATGTTCCCTATAGCAGGGGAACTGGGAACATTGAGGTGTTAATGCTTTCTTCCTCCTCAGTTGTCCGCCTGAGGTTATTTTATTCATTTTCTGGATATAACATTTACTGAACTACCAGTGAAAGGCAGACTGAATCTTTAACCTTCCACTTTTTAATCAGTATAGTGCATTTTAACTTTTTTTTTTTAATAACAATAGGATTTGTACTATATATATGCTTAAAAATAAGACATAACATGCTTCTATGTAATCTCTGTTGCCTAAAATAATACTTAACTTAGCAAAAGTTATAATGCTCAGTATTTCCTTTTCCTTTGTTTCCTCTGCTTGTTTTCCAGTCTTTCTCCCCATGAACTATGAAATTAACATGAAAAACTCTCATTTGAGTAAAACAGTTTTGATGATTGGGAAATATTATTACTGTTACTAATTAAAATACATAATTCCTGAAATGTTAGGTTTGGTGGTTTTTTTTTAGTTTAGCATCAAACTATGCATACTTAATTCAAATTCCTAAGTGGATCAAGTTTTGCAGGACTTCATAAAGAGGATTGAGATCTAAAGTTCAAAGGTATAGCTGACTACTTTGCAAATTCATGTTATAATTTAATCACTGCAATGTGTAAGTGTTCCACTGGAGGCTATGAAATAAGCAGCTTATTGACAATTTACCAATTATCTCCTTATTTAGAACTAGGCAATTAAATTACGAATGGCTTTAGGCAACTTTATTGGGATGTAATAGATAAAGCAAGGAACATAAATCTATAATACATGGAATGATGAGATTAGAATCCATTAAGAATTGATCATTTGAAAGAGCTCATTTGTTTGCCTCAGGTACTCTCAAAAACCTTTATAAAAAGTATTGTCTTTTGCCCTTAAGGGGTAACTTACACTTACAAGTTGTACTTACAGAGGGAAATATTTTGTTGTATTTTGAATAAGTCTCTTGCAAAGGTGTCAGTTTAAAGTACTTGCTTCATTATACTGTGCTCTAGTGCATTAAAACTTTCTTCCCATTTTTGATAAAGAGATGGCAAATGAGCTAAAACAACTAAATTACCTGAGCTGAAGGCTCTTCTGAGGCTCATTGAAAATACAGCTTCTTCTGCACTAAGCTGCCTTCCTACTTCCATTTTTACTAGCTCGTTAAATAGTTCCTATTATTTCAAAACCTAGCCAGAGTTTAGAATTTCATTTATGGCATCATAAGCTGGGAGTCAGAGATCTAATGAAATAGAGAAAGCACCTTACCAAGTTACATACTTCAAGGAGGAAACCAAATTGGTAGCAATTGTGTCTTATGGCTGATGGCTGTAGCCACTTTGAAAGAGCATCTGCAGTCTGGTGGTAACTCTATACTGGTGGTTGGAGTGGGACCAAAAATTTGGAGAAATGGGACAGAAAATAAAAGTTTGTCACTGTGTCTGTATGTAATAGCTCTATTGGTGTCACCTCTGCAGAGCAAGAACAAAAAAAGAGCAAAATATGTTCCAGTGCCTTCCTTTGCAATAAAATTAAAGCTTGTTCTCATAAAATTCCGATGTAGTTTAACCTACTTTGTCATGAAGCATTTTTGATTCGAAAAGTGTCTTTCTTTTGCACAAACATAGCAAAAAAGCACTGAAAGACAAGATTAGAGATGTGAACAGATAATTACTGAAACAGAAATAGTGAAAAAAGAAATGGCACTGCATAAATATATTTTTAACAAGCTTTTTGAAATGTTACACAACCAAAATTCAGTTTGACCAAGGTTAAATATGAAACAAAAATCATAAATGGTAGTTATCCCAAGTAAAACTTTTTTTCCATATTTCATTTTCTTAAATTTAATTCTCCTGACTTCCAAAAGCAGCTATACATTAATACCAAAAGACAGAAAAAAAGAGGAAATCCTTTACTAAAATATAATATCTCAGCTGCAAAAGATCAACCTCCTGGAGCAACCAGTAAATGGAAGTCCAACTGAGAAGAAATGCATCAGTTAAAGCTATTCATGTCCCATCTTAAGTGTCTGTTAAATCTCATGAGTTCCAAATGATATGCAGTATGATTTAATATTATTAGGAGGATTGCAAGCAAAATATAATATTTTCCAAATTTTACAAAAATTGCATTTGAAATCACATGAATACAGTAGAAGTTGCACTAAAAGCTTGTCTTCAAAAGTTCTGAGAAATATCAAAGTTATTAACCTGTGGAAAGTGAGAACTGTCTAATTGTTTTAAAATTGTTAGCTGAAAGCTAAAGGTGAAATGACTAATAGCTTCAGTGATGACTGACCCATCTATCTCCTCCATACTAGAGACTGTTCCAAGAAAAATCATTAAAAATAATTCCCAAAAAACCCCTGTGTAAACAAGAGCAGAGTTGGGCACAATGTTCCTCTGTAGTAAGTTTAACATAATTTAGAAGGACATTACACAGATATATGGCACCTTGCATATATTTGATAGTTTTTAAAAAGCTTTAATTTTTTTTTTTACTGTTTTTTTCTTTGTTTCTTTTATACTGTGGGGAAAAGTTGAGAAGCTATCTTCTGGAAAAAGAGGTAGAGAGAAATTTGAAGAGAAAGACTGGTAAAATATTTTAAAATTATTTAAAAATATTTAAAACTATTTCCATTTAAAAAAACCCCCAACCAACCAAAACCAAACAAAAACCCCAAAATCTTACTTGAAGCCAGCAAAACTATTACAATTCTGCTGAGTTCTCAGACCCTCTTCAAGTTAAGACTTGCACCAAAATTTAGGCATTTTTCCAATTAGTTTTCCAGGGAATTAAAAAAAAAAAAAAGCTCTGGCAGGGTAGTACAAAACCCAAATATGCAATGTATTACAGAACTGGGACATTTGTTTATTTTCTGTAGTTATATATTAAAAGGTTTCCTTCAGCTATTTCTCTTCAAACATTTTCTTTATACTTTGTGTTTTACTAGTGCTTTTTATTTCATTGTTATTAGTTCACTTTTTTTTTCTTTTTTTGCTAGCTTATTTCTAAAGGTAAATGTTATTGCTTTAGTGTAGATTACTATCACATTCATTACATTTAAAGCAGGAAGCTGAATTCCAACAGGAGTCTCAACAGAGGGAAAAGGCCTTGTTGGTACATACATCCATTAAGCAGCCATGCTTGCCAAGTCCATGTGCTTTAGCTACTTTTTTAACTTTAACAATTTCATCTGAGCTTTCATTCTGCTGACCTAATTTAACAAGGAGGAAATTCAATAACAGCCCCTAATTTTGAAGCATTATTTCCCAAGAGGAATTTAACAACACTTCTACATCAAATAAAAATGTGTGAATAATGGAATATATATACTGATGGCAACAAAAAAAAGTGGAAAAAGAACAAACCACACACACACAAAGAAAATATTATAGCTTTTTTTCAAAAAAACCCCAAACACAATAGCTTTTCATTTTTTAGGAAATCTTGAAGAGATAATTTCAAATTTGAAATTCTTATTGTCTTTGAGAAGAAACATTTCTAAGTATCTGAGAATAAATCATAGTCCCCCTCTCTCACACAGTTTACCTTCATTTCGAAAGAACATAAATATGAGTTGTAATAAATAATTTCCAAGGTGGAGGACCACAACTCCACTTGTTGATATAATTGTTGATGTTGATATATATATATATAATTGTTGATAAATGTTGATATAATTATATTTATATTAAAACGGATTGTTCTGGGTAGTATTTAAAGTTCATAAATCAAGTAAATGTCAAAGTTTTAGGAGAAAGGAAGAATGGGTAAATGAAATGATACATATCCTGATGTTCATTTAGACAAATGGAAATTAATGCCTGTGAGTTACTGTGAACAGTGTTGGGGCTGAAGTCCTTGAAAGCAGTGGCTTTGAGAAGTTCTTTAGTCTTCCAGATGTTGGAGGAGAGGGGAAAATAGTCTCCTAAGAGAACACACACACACACAAATGCATGAACACACATTCTCTTTTCACTGCAAGAAATCACTACATACCATAGACTTTCTACTCTAAACCCCTTCCATTTTACTGCAAACTCTTTTAATCAACACAGGCTTACAGACCGCAATAAGGTCTCCCCGCAGCCTTCTCTTCTCCAGGCTGAACAAGCCCAACTCTCTCAGCCTGTCCTCATAGGAGAGGTGCTCCAGCCCTCAGATCATTTTTGTAGCTCTCCTCTGGACCCACTCCAACAGTTCCATGTCCTTCTTGTGCTGAGGGCTCCAGAGCTGGACGCAGTACTCCAGGTGGGGTCTTACCAGAGCAGAGTAGAGGGGCAGAATCACCTCCCTCGACCTGCTGGCCACGCTTCTCCTGATGCAGCCCAGAGTACGGTTGGCCTTCTGCGCTGCCAGCACACATTGCCGGCTCATGTCCAGCTTTTTGTCCATCAGTACCCCCATGTCCCTCTCGGCAGGGCTGCTCTTGATCCTTTCTTCCCCCAGCCTATATTGATACTGGGGGTTACCCTGACCCAGGTGCAGGACCTGGCACTTGGCCTTGTTGAACCTCATGAGGTTCACACAGGCCCACCTCTCCAGCCTGTCCAGGTCTCTCTGGATGACATCCCATCCTTCTGGTGTGTCAACTGCACCACTCAGCTTGGTGTCATCCGCAAATTTGCCGAGTGTGCACTTGATCTCACTGTCTATCTCATTGATGAATATATTAAACAGCACCGGTCCCAGTACAGACCCCAAGGGACACCGCTCGTCACCGGTCTCCATCTGGACATCGAGCTGTTGACCACTAAAAATAGATATTTAAGATTATAGTGAGCCATAGTATAATGTTATTGAAACCAGACAACACACAGGATTGCTGCAGGCAATATTACTTACCTATCAAAATCAAAAAAGAGGAGGAAAAAACCCCAAGCTTTTTGCTTCTTGAGTTTTGTGCCACATATGGAAGAATATACAAGGAACTGTAACCATGATCCATCCATTTTGTTTTGTGCAGGTATGCTAAAAAACCCAAAAAAACCCCACAGCCCTTAAAATTTGCAGAAAGAAGATGAAACATAGGTTTTCATGATTTACTGAAGAAAAACATTACTGAATTATCTCACTAGCAAAAAGTGTTAACTCTTTAAATGCTGGGATAGAAATAAAGTGGAGAGAACCTGGTTAAATTTGTCTTGCTGAAATAACATCTCATCATTCTGTCAGAAGAAGGAAAAACTAAAAGAAAACAAAGCAAAACAAAAAAAAGAAGTGGAGACAAACAAAGATGAGTTAGGAGAGCCTTGCCTTCTCTCTGCAATATCACTTTCCATGATCAGATTAATTCCATTACTTTCCAAAATGAAAGTTATTCAGGATACTTGGAAAACAGGCCCTCATTTTTTAAAGACTTCCTACATTTTAAGGTTAAGGTTGCATCACTCCATACTGCAAGATCATCTCAAGAACTTTTTCTATTTATAAGTTTGCTTCTTGTCATGTTGTATTTCTTCTGATGCATATGATTTTCTCTTTTACTTTTTAAAACACTCTGGAGAACTGATGTTTTACCATTTCTTCGTTTCTAAAACTACTTTGTGTTGGCTTTTCAGTCCTCTTGATAGTAAGATTAATAAAACACTGGAATTCTTGTAAATCAAATCAGGTGGAAAATATCTGAAGCAAAGGCATCAGTATTTAATGTGTAAGTTTCAGCAATATTAATCCCCCAGTCTATACAAAGAACACTCTTAGAAGTTTCTGAATTGAAACATTTTAATGGGGAAATAGTTGATCATCTCAGGGCATTCTTACTCTTTCTTAGGAAGTGTTTTGACAGCAGCTACTTAACTTATTCACAATGTTCTCCATATCTGCATCATAGAATCATAGAATGCTTTGGGTTGGAAGGCACCTTTAGAGGTGACCTAGTCCAACCCCTCTGCAGTGAACAGGGATGTCTTTAACTCAATCAGGTTGCTCAGAGCCCTGTCCAACCTGGCCTTGGATAACCTTTATATTCCTAACCAGATTGCTTTCTGTGTCATAATGTTTTGAATCTGCTTGGTACAGTAGCAGGGATGTTGGACACTAGGGAGTGAATACATTTCAACTCATGTTGTCTAATTTCTGTTTACTTTCAGGCTTTGGATACTATGTACAGTTCAAAGATGAGTTGCTGGAAACTGCTTGGCTGTATCAGCAACTAGAGACATAAAAAGCAAGTCAAGCAAACCAAAACTGTAGACTCCATCACTGACCAGCTTGAAGAGTACCAGCAGTGGAGAACTATGACAATACAGCAAGTCCTATTACTTTTGCTGCTCTGGATGTGGCTGCTGCATCCCTGCCATACAGAAATGCTGTTCAGAAGGACTCCTGATCTCAGACCCAAAAGCTTTGGGGGACGTATATCAGGGAATGATGGAAAAGCAATTCACCGCCAGAAGCGAGGCTGGATGTGGAACCAGTTTTTCCTTTTGGAGGAATATACAGGATCTGATTATCAGTATGTAGGCAAGGTAGGGTTATCATTAAGGTTTCTGTATGATTGTCAAGTTTACTTATCTTTCTACAGAGCCCTAGTTTCTATGTTTTATTCTAATGCTTAAGAAGCAGATTTCCAGGCACTATATGTATTGTTTGTCCTGCTAGAATCACATTAACATTGCTGGTTAAAGTTATTCAGAAATATTTGAATGAAATGACTGAAGATATCTGTGAAAAATTTATTTGCTTTAACACATTGTTCCTTACAGCAGCCCACTCAATATCTCTTCTGTATCAAAACATAATATTTTATAATTCATTATAAAGTTCTTTTTCAACCCTTTCTCTTTGAATATTTCATGTTTTATACAAGGTAACATTATTTTTCTGTGCTTATGTTTGAAGAATGCAACCTATTTTGAAGAAACAATATTCTTCCTCTTTAACTTTCCCTGAGTTACAATAAACTGCAGTGAGTAAATTTCATTGACAACCATGTGATAAAAATGAGGTGGTTAGGAAGTGAACATCAATAGAAGTTGGTAGAACTGTACATCTGGCTGTGTAGCATACTAGATGCATATATAAAGGACACTGGAAGTGTCCTTTAAATTATTTTCAGTTGACAGTTATGCTTTGCCATGCAATTTATTGAAAAATATATGACATATAATGACACAATAATATTCAGACAAGTACAAGGAAATAATTCAAAATGGTCAATTGCTTGAAAGTGGAAGTTAGTGTCATTAGTAATGGGCAGCAGTTAGCACCAGTGGTTGGTGATAAACACATAAAATTCATTTTCTATAATCCAGATTTTCATTCTTTTCATGGTTTTGAACTTGTAAAATACTGTAGAGAAATACTGACATGTTCAAAATGACAGAATCACAGAACAGCTGAGGCTGTAAAACACCTCTGGAGATCATCTAGCCCAACCTCCCTGCTCAAAGCAAGGTCAGCTAGAGCTTGCTCAGGACTATACCCAGTCAGATTTGAAATATCTCCAAAGGTGGAGACTGCACAATCTCTCTGGGCAACCTGTTCAGGTGTTGAACACCCACTCAGTAAAAAGTTTTTTCCTGTATTTAAAAGGAATTTTCTGTATTTTGGATTGTGCCTGTTGACTCTTGTCCTGTCTCTGGGCACCACTGAAAAAAGACTGGGCCTGTCTCCCTCACTCCTTCCCATCAGGTATTTATATACATTAATAAGGTCCCTGCTGAGCCTTCTATTATACAGGCTGAACAGTCTCAGCTCTCTCAGACTCTCATATGAAAAATGCCCCAGTCCCTTAATCATCTTATTGGCCTTCTGCTGGACACTATCCACTAGCTCCACATCTCTCTTCTACTGGGGAGCCCAGAACTGGACACAGCACTCCAGATGTGTCTCACCAGGGCAGAGCAGAGAGGAAGGATCATTTCTCTTGAATTCCTGGTGATGCTTTTCCTAATGGAGCTCAGGGTGCTGTTGACCTTCTTTGCTGCAAGGGCACATTGCTGGCTCATGCTCAGCTTGCTGCCCATGAGGACCCCAACCTCTCTGCAAAACTGCTTTCCAGGCAGTTGGTCCCCAGCATGGGATTATTAGTTATAAAATGTTTCTTGAAAGGATTGAGAAAGTTGGGGGGGGTTGAGAAAGGAAATGCTTATTAAAATTAATGAAATTTTAATATTAAGTAAAAATGTAAGAGTGCAAGCTTCTGAATGAGTACACTGCCTTTTTGTTTCCACTTTGTTGCTTTGAGTCTGTAAATTTAGCACTAGCATTTGAATGATACAGCCATTTCCAAAGCATGTTGAGACCCTTGGAAATAGTCCCTATACTTAGTTCATACACTTATCAAGTGTAAAGTCTTTCCTCACAAGTGTTCCAAAGTATCTAGGCCAGTTCCTCAATCCAGGCCAGACTGACAGTTTATGAAAATTAACCTTGGCCAGAAAAGAAATGTCACTGTATCAAAACACTATGCTATTGTATTTGGAACTATATTGTTCCCAGAAGTCCCAGGAAATAAAACACTTTGCAGGGCACCCTGAATTTCAAATTATTTAGGCTCCTTCAGAAACCTGCTGATTAATTTTTTTTTATTGCAGTATTTTTCAATATTAATGATCTCAAATCATAAACTATGAGTGGTGTCACAATAATTTTCTTGTAGGCATGATGAGTGAAGGAAGATTCTTTAGAGGGAAAAGTGTTCACATTTTTATAGGCTAACTCATCTGCATTAGATGAAGAGAGGGATTTTGATAAATGCAGAACAACTTTGGCTGAGGGAAAAACAGGTGTTTGCAAATGGGAAGTGATAAGTAAAGATAAGTAAAATGGCAAATAAAGAGTGCAGAACTGAGAAACGAGGAGGAGTCAGGACTGTACTTTCAGCTTTTTTTTTTTTGCCTCTGGTTAGACCAAAAATATTGTTAATTTGAGCAAGCAAATTTAAAACTAACCTGAGAAATAAAGTTGTCCTACAGTAATTTTCTGGCAAGTTTGGGAAAAGTGTAAAAATCACATGCATGGTGAGAGTTTTACACAAAAGAAGCAAAAGGGAACAGAAATTATATGCAGAGCTAAAAATTGATTGTTATTCTAATTAATGTTCCAATGGTCTGTTAGTCCAAATTTTCAAACTATTAGAGAAAAAAAAAAAAAAAGTAGTACATAAACTCTGTAGTAGTTATCTCTTTTCCCTGCTGTTGTACACACCTTTCCAAAAGCCATTTGGATTATATAGTCAAGTCATTTCTGGATGTTTCCTTTTATCTGACTTTATCCAAAGCCAAAATGATTTGGATAGGTAGGTGACATAAAATGCCATCTTCCGGTTAATTTCTCTATAACATGTTTGGAGATGTCATTTGGAAATTATGTGAGGTAGTAAGAGCACAAGATAGAACTCAATGATTCATGGTCAATGACTAGGAGAGAATGTTTGTCATGGAAAGGATTCAGTCAAAAATAGGTACTAAGTGTGATTTTAAAAACTGAAAATAAATTAGACGACAAACATGCCAGTGAAATGATCAGCAGAAATTCTAAAACGGAGGCTACAAGATTCATCTGGATTTGTGATTTACATCTGCTTGCTTTCTGAGCTCATGATTGATATATTTTTTCTTGTTTCTTATCATGCATCTATATATCTGTCAAGGGAGCTTGAAAACTGTTGAATATCACATTACTCTTGAAACCAGTGTCTACAATTCAAAATGCAACTTATGCATTCATTTATTCACAGTTTAAGTCAGCTTGAGAGGGTTCTACTAGAATAACATGATGGAAATGAGGTTCAATAATGAATGGGTTACGTAATCCAGCAACAGCCAAAGAGTTCCTTGTTTAAGTCAACCATGTTTGTGAAATGCTGGCAAAGTACATACTGACTGATTGTGGACATTCAATGTTTTTTTCAGGTCAGTATTTATTATTATGGTAAGAAAGGAGGATGGTCATTCTTTCCTTCATGTAATACACAGCATCCTGAGGGTAGAAATCAAAACTATATAAGTGAATTTTGTGTATGCAGAACCCCAAATAATAATTACATTGGTAGTTTCTAGTCAAGGTTAAAAACATGAAAGAGCAGTGTGGGAAACCAGACCTATCTATGTATTACACTATTTATCTTTGAGTTATCTTCGAAAAAATATACCAGGAGACAGTAAATCTGATAAAAGGTACTTTTCCCAATTTCAGAGAAACATTGAAGGGATGTTAAAAAAGAAGCTTAAACCTCATATCAGAAAAGACATTTTATTCATATTTGGCATTAGAGTTATGGTTAATGCTTCCTTTATGTCTTTTTCAGTGCAGAAAGTGTATGAAGGCTCAATTATTTTTCTCAAAAGGATGAATTACAAAGTATTACGTAGCTTCAAACTTGTTCTGAAAAACTTCAATTTATTTTGAGTATATCCAGAAAAAACATATTTCTTCTAAATCTAAAAATTATACTCTAATAGCTGTCACCTAAAGGAAGTACTACTAGGTACCAACAGTGTTTTAATCCATAATAATTAAAATAAATTTACAAATAAATTCTTCATCCACATTGAAGTTTATTTTCCTTCCTTATTATTTTGCCAGATCTTGCCATTTGTTTCATTCTTGCAGCTGTTTTTCCCACTTTGCTTTCTGAGATAGATAGTGACCTTTTTCCAGCCATATTCATCACAGTAGTTTTATTGCGTAAAGGATCAACTGACATGAATGAGACTGAAGTTCGTAGTTACACTGCAGTGTTTTTTAGTATCTCAAAAGATAATGTATCACATATTTGCACATAAATGTACATATAATTTTGCGTATGCCATATTAGAACTGTTACTAGAAAAGATTATCCTAGCTGTATTCACAATTGCTTGCTTATAAGTGCACCCATTATCTTTGATGGTGTAAAAAGCAGAACATGAATATGAGTCAGTAGTGTGCACATGTGGCCGAAAAGGCCAATGGCATCCTGGCTTGTATCAGGAATAGTATGGCCAGCAGGAGCAGGGGAGTGATTGTCCCCCTGTACTCAGCACTGGTGAGGCTGCACCTTGAATACTGAGTTCAGTTTTGGGACCTTCATTATAGGAAAGACATCGAGGTGCTGGAGTGTGTTGAAGGGGCAATGAAGCTGGTGAGGGGTCTGGAGCACAAGTTTTATGAGGAGCGGCTGAGGGAGTATTAGCAATGTATGCATACATGACACAGTTTCAAGAACAACAGTTACCAATTTAAGCCTATCTTTTTCTTTTAGTAACTGTGTCCATTGACACTGTGGATGATACACCACAAAACTGGTACTTAAAGGAGGGTCCCACATCCTTAACACAATAAAGCCTTAAAGAGAGCAATCCCAATAGTGGCATTGCTTTTAGACACCTCAGTAAGAGCATAGCATGTAATGAAAGGTTGAATGGAGCCCAGGACAGCTTACCACACAGTCATAAAGATGTAAAGTAGGGAAGCCTCAGATGTTGCTTGTACGCTAGTTAAATTTATACGTATTGGAATTAAATACATTGTTTTAAATTAGTATTGCTAGTATTCCTTCATGTTGCTTAGTATTGTTAGCATTGCTTAGTATTGCTCATACATGAGAAATATTTTACATAGAATTTTTTGTTCTGTCAACATAAAATGATCAAGATTAGCTAACATCAGATGTGCACAGAGTTGTCACTGTTGGAGAAACAGTCAGTTTTAAGGAAAGATTAAACAAAATAATTTCCTGAAAGAAATGAAAGCAGAAACCATCCTGGGCAGGAATTTTGAATGGCCTTTTCATTCTGATGTAGCAGCTACCAAAAATACTGGTTTTGGAGAGGATAATACAAAAGAGCATGTTGTCTTGATTTTAAAGGATTTGCCATCAAGGTTGACAAAAAAAAAAGGTCCCAATGAAATGTTGCCATTGTTGTGGTAAGATGAAGACTTACCAACCCCTTCTGCCATAGCTCTTCCTTTTGTGAAGAACTTTGGTGCCATGAGAGACTAAAGAGTAGGATTTTTAAGTGAAAGTGTTCATATGCATGCCTAATATTTGGTGTGAAGATCTGATTGAACATAAAATGCCTTCCCTTCCAGGTGAAGGGAATAATCTCTGTGGCACTGAAGTTATGTGGAGGTTGAAATTTCAGCTACAGCAGATTCTCATGTCAGGGATCAATAAAGAAGAATGGAGAGAGAGGAAAGATATTCTGCAAATTCAGTAAATGAATTGTGATCTGCTATGTCTAGGACTCAGCTGCCAAGGTGAAAGAGGAGAGCTTGTCCTTTAAAAGTTTCCACTTGGGAATTTTTGGTGTAACTCTACTGGATGCAAAAAGCAAGTAGTTTATAGCTGTGTATCTTCAAAAATCTTATCTCATTGAAGATACCACAGTGTGGTGGAATTGACACTTGAGGGACAACAACATTTAGAAAATTATTTATTTCTCAGCGAGACTTAACACATAGGCTGTGAAGAGTGTTATTTAAGGCACCAATTTATGGCAAGGATATGAAAGCTTGCTTTTGGGGGTACTTTATGGGCTCCTAGATATTTCAGCACAGGTCAAGAGTGTCAGAATAAAATATTTTTCAATTTCTTTTCTTTTTGAAGGACTGGTTATTTTCTACCTCTTCTTGTAGTCCAGAACACAGAAACTATGATGGCTTCTCAAAGCACATGGTACAACCACTGTTTTGCCATAACATCAGAGGCATTGAAAGCTTCCTGTAAGGTTATCCTGGAGGCTGATAGATTCTCAGTGAGTGCTAAGATGAAATTATTTCTCAAACTTTGTTGGGATCCAGCTTAGTAGGGAGTTTATGACTATAACTGGTTAGATTCATGATTTACTCTAAACTGAAGTGTCCAGAGGGTTTATATTTTCTGTTTGCAAAAGGACTATTTCTTTGGAAACCTCAGTGTATGTTGGAGTCTCTGACTTGCTTCATTAAACAGCAGCAGAAGGTACTGGTGGCAAAGAGCTGACCTGGCTAAATAGTAAGTTTTTATTCCTATAAAGAATGAATTATTTGTTAGCTACTGTACTGCATGTATCCCTACAAGACATTGGATTTTGCTGGATGACTCAGGACAGAATTAACAGACAGTTGTCAAGGAGTGCAGAGGCTTTGTAATATCCACCATTTTTTTAGTGGATACCGAAGAAGGCACAGTTGTCGCGTTCCTGAATCCAAAGCCAGATGTATTTGTTCAAAGCCTGTGGATTCCCAACCCTGAACAGATGTCTGTGCATATGAGTTTTTTAAAAGTGTTGTCTGGTAATGAGGGAAGAGGGGTTGGGTCATTTGGGTAGGACATACTAAGGGCATAATCAACCCAACTGCTTAAGGGGATGATCCCCAGTGTCTAAATTATCTGATGGTAATTTTGGTCAGATGTGCCAGGCACTGTAACTGAAAGACCTAAGTGAGCATTCCCAGTTGCCTATTTAGACTGGCAAATCTTGGAGAGGGTGAGTGTCACAGAGGTACCCTAAAATTAACCCACACAAAGGACAAGCTTAAACAACTTTATTTCATGAAGCAGCCAAAAACACAAAAAAAGACCAATGAGAAGCAGGGATAAACAGAAATCAATCAACCCTCCGATAACATTTAACACATAAAAGGTTTGAGTTGTCAGTCAGGGTTTTATCACTATACATTTATACACACAAGAATGATGGCCCAAAGTACACACACACACTTACTCACAAAGGGGGAAACTCTCTCCCTCTCATGGGTACCCAGAAGGTATAACCACTCACCCTGGGGTGAGGGATGGGGGCAAGGGCTTACTTGAGGATATATATCCAGAAGAAATCATTCGCCACAAGGAGGTGAGGGCACTCAATTCCGGGAAGTTTCCTCAGGCAGCATCCCAACCCAAAGGGAGAGGCTTCAAACACAGACCCACTGCTCTAAGAAGACCACTCAAAAGGGGGTCTCTGGTGGCACCTTTTTTCAACCCTGCGTCGGATCTGAGGTGTGGTTATAACAGGTCATGGTCCAGAAGCTTCTCCGAACTGAGGTTCTTTACTGGCTGTGGACCCTCTCTGTTGGCTGAGGGGTCCCGTCACTCTGGCTCCCTCCTACTGAGGGGTACACATGTCTGGGGGCACAGCAAAGCATAAAAGACATGAGAATGAGGCCGAAAAGCCAGTGATTGCAATGCCAAAATCCCTGATCTCTGCGGTGGGGGGCAGGGAGTGTACCTGCCACAGTTGAGGAAGAACAGAGACCTGCAGTGAAACTCCAGTGCTTCCCAGTGAGTTAGTACTGGAATGGATTACTGTCCGTTTAGGCTTTTTTTTAGGGGTGAAGGCCACATCCAACAGATCTGAGGGCAGATGTTCCAAGGCAGTTTTGCCCTTCTCGGGGAATTCAGTGTCATTATTTGTTCTGTTAAGAAGAAATCCTGGATGTGTTGAACGCCTCCCTGCTTAAAATCTGTCCTTAAACACCAAACAGGTAGACTGCTTAGGGATTGTGCTCTTTCTCTAAAATGGCAAAGCCAGTAGGACTCTTCATCCAGCCAGAACCCCCTAGTGCTGCAAGAGACATGTTTCATAAAACCAGTAGGGCCTCATCAGATGCTGTTAGCTCAAACTGTCAAGTGAGGTATTAGAGGAGATACAGCACACATTGCGGGGGGGGGGGGGCGTGGGGAGAGGGAGAGAAAGGAAGGAAGGAAGAAAAAAAGGAGGGAGGGAAGGAAGGAAGGATGGATATAGGCAAGGATAGCAAAATGAAACAAAAAAACCTAAAAAGATGAAAAAGTAAGCTAACAGTGGTGCCATTCAAACTCTAGCTTTGCAGAGATCTGGTTTGACAGAACTGAATGGTGCTATGTCCTATATTTTTATTACTGTATGAGTTAGACACAAGTGAAAGAGCTCAGAGCATGCCGGTGCCTGTATGGGTGTTGCTAGGGAAAAACAGTCTGGCTAACAGAACTAATCTACTTGTGATCAAATGGATATGTGGTCTTTACCAACAGAGGGGAAGCACATTGGTTCCAGGTTTGTGTCTGCATCAAATCTTCACTGGCACTGAAGTCTGCACCAGTTCCAGGCTCACATCACATATCCATGCACAGCTAATTGTCAGAGGACCCTGAGGCACACTGCAGGTGATGCCCCAGTGAACAAAGTATACCATGGTCTCAAGAAGACAGAAATCACTCTCTGAGACTACGAGACTCCAAATAGAGAAGCAAGGCAAACCACATAAAAAAGAACTGTAAGACACTAAATTGTTTAGGCAGACAGATCTATGTCTTATGTAGACACATGTAAATGTGCTTGTAGATATAAATGTGTTTTGTTGCCTTTTTCACTTCTGTTGGGTACAGTTTTATACACAGTTTGCATAATTTAAAAAGGCAAGATAACTGGAAGAGTTATAGTGAATTAAATGGGATATCATATCTGAAAGTTATATTTGCTTAGCTTTCAAGAAAATACTAATTTGAAAGTCTGTTCTTATTTCTCCTTGGCCTCTATAGGACCATAAGTATTATATAGTTTAACACTGTTAATGGTCTTTATTGAAAACCAAAGCATGGAAGCTGCAATAGATCCTGAAAAACATGAGGTGGTTTTAGTTATTATTCTTTTTTTTCCCCTTAAGGAAAACAAACTAAAAGTGCATGCCATTTCTTGTAGGAGGTGCAAAGTAAAGGAAGCTGCTCATTGAAATAGGTCTTGAAACATTAAATTCTGCTGACAGAGTTATTAATCAATTGAAAATTAAATGAACTTTCTAATTATTCCTGACCAGAATGACCCTTCACAGGCATTTAAATCCTTTTGTTTCAAGCATGGCCTTTACATAGTGCTACTGGTAATTTCCAAGGTAAAACACTAAAATGTATTTCCTGTTTGCTATCATATGCCACAGGCAGCGTTTTGCCCTTCCTGACCCAGGCTTTCCCCGCGGCGCCCGCCCATGGCTGAGGGGCTCAGCCCTGCCCTGCGGTGGGGCCGGTGGGGCCGGCGGGAACCGGCTGTGTCCGGCACGGGGCGGCCCCGCCGCCGCTCGCAGGGCCTGCAGGCCCCGCCGCTGCTGCCCGCGCCTGGGCACCTGCACCCTAAATGATAACCTACTTACCTCACGCGTATTAAACCAGTTTTTGTTATTTCCTTTTCCATGTGTCAGTGGATCTCAGTGTTGTAGAATCATACACTATGTTCATACTTAATTTTAATCTATTGTGAGTGCTTCACAAATAACACTTTCAAAACAATGTGGGGGTTTCACTTCATGATTTTCTACAGCCATCTAATTGCTTTCACGTGCTTATCCTTTATGCAAATACTTTTCAAGTCTACTCAGAAACTAATGCAAATATCAGTAGGGACTAGTAGCTGAAGGCTGTTTCCTCTTTTTCTGTCAAGTAACTGGAAGCTACATCTAATGGTGTTCAGTGTTACAAGGTAGGATGTTAAATGTAAAGCCACTGGGAATATAGGAATGGTTTAATGAAAACTTGCTAGTTTTGATACAAGCATGAAGAATATTATTCAACTTCTCCACTTTACTATTTTTACACATTGATACTCAAGTGCAAGCCATTTATCAATATAGTCCACTTTTGATTTCAAAGAAGAATAAAAGCAGGTGCATTGTGACCATAGGTTAGAATCGTAATCTGGGAACTCAAACTGTGATATAATATGTCAGAGAGATTTTGTGTATGTTTGTGTTTTGTTTTGATGGGCACCTTTTAAGTTGCAGCTAAGGCAGAATTTCTTTTCTGAAAGCAGGAGACATCTACAGCAGTAGAGGTGGTAGTTACAAAATAAATAATTCATGGAATAAAGGCTTGGTTTTGCCGTGAATTTGATGAGAGGTTAAGTGATAATGAGACTGAGTCATTAACATGGTCCTACTAATCACTGGGGTAGGTTTCCTGCCACTGCCTTTCTCAGTCTTTGAGGAAACTATTTTAAAATGTTTGTCTTTCTCCCCCCCCCAATAATCCCAAAAGCAGTGATCTGCCATTTTGAAACTAATTTTTAAAGGAGATAATTCTGCTCTGTGCAAGCACAAAATACAATAGCGTTGGTCAGTGGTTGGGAATATTTAAAGGGAAGATAGTTTAAGTTATGGGCATCCTTCCAGCAGGTGTAAAATCACCAGTAAGATTCATTTTGCTGCCTTCACATAGAAGAGTTACAGCTCTCTTGGGTGGTTTCCAAAGTCAGAATTTGTACATGGTTATGCATTGCACTTAAAATGACATCATGCTTCAAAATAGTATAAAAACCAGGGAAGTAGTTTAGTCTGAACTTTCCAGTTCCTTTCAGTTCAATTTCTCTTTCAAATTTAAAACTGTATCTGCTTGTCACAAAAAGATATTCCAAAAAGGAAAGAACTGATAAAACTGAAATGATTTACATTCAAAGCCATAGTTCAGGAAAAGTAGAGTCCTCTTCATCACAGTACATTCATTCACTTAAGGAATTAAAAAACATAATAGAAAAAGGAGCTTTAGAAATGTTTGACCTACACCTTGTTTGAAATGATAAAAGTATAAATAGCCAATAGTTTCAACAGCAATTCAAAGGCTGATGCTTTAGGGGCTTTTTTCTTTTTTCCCTCTCTTGATTTTTTTTTTTTTAAATCAGATGCAGATGACCTTTTAAATATCCCATATACACAGATAGCAAGGAAGAGCCAGGGGCAATACTCAGGGAAAATTGGTGACTTGCAACAAAATACCCATGAGGGAGAGACTTCTAAGAAGTTAAAAGTTGATGTTTACCTTTTTAAAATGTCTTCCTGCTGGAAGCTTTTCCTTATATTTATGAGTGGTTTTGTCTTTGAAGATAATTAAAAATAAGCTGAACCAAAATGGCTATAATGGCAAGTCCTTTCAAACCCTCCAATGCCTTCTGTTTTGAGGCAGTAAGTAGCTATGTAGTCTATGTATCTGAAGTCCCTGACAGACAGAGTAGGATTTGTTTGCAGGAATAAACAAATATAATTATCCAACTCATCAGTGTTACTTCCTCAAACTAAATTTTTTCTGTTTCCCGAGTCTTTTAACAGCTATTTTACCTAGGAGCTTTAAAGGAGAACCAGACCACTAAAGGGAAAAATTGTCCTCTAATTTGACAATATTTTGGTCTGTAGCAATTTTAAATGTGTAACCATAAGTGAGTTCATACACTCTTCAAGTCTGAGAACAGAAGCTATGTTGTTTTCATTTTAAAGATCCAATTCACAGACCATCCAGTCACCTGAAAAGCAGGTGCAAGGTACCCTACCTATCTGAAAACACCTAACAATAATGAATAATTAGGTGGCTTGGCACGCCAGAAGGTATGTCCAAACAGACTGTATGCAAGCATCTAGATGGAAAATATGAGCTGAAAGAATGAAAATTATGTTCTCCGATATTAATGTTATTGTATGTCTGAAAACTATGTAGTTGTAAAGATTACTGCCTGCACTGTAAGAATCAGGTGGTTGGGCATGCAAAATTTCTGTGGGGAAAAAAATTTGGATACTTTCAAGAATATGTAAAAATTGAAGAAAACCTCAGTGCTCAATTGCAAATTTGTTCATCTCTTGTGTTCCCCTTTTCCTAATTGCAGAAAAGCCTTGCTCCTTCATATTGGCTAACACTGATACTCTCTGCCTTTCTTCTATTTCTTACAGCTATGGCTTTCAGTCCAGTTATGCTACCTGGATTTAGCATTATTGTTTTACATGCAATGCAGACCACACTGAATTAAATTTTCTTGGGTCATTTTTATTTAAGCAGAAATGTAGGTGTTCTCTCTGCTTCTGAACTTCCTTTGAGCCTGCCTTTCCTTTCAACTTGTCTACATATGTATCTTAAAGTAGTGGTGGGAAGACATGAATATATTGTTTCCTCTTGATATAAAGTCTGAGGTAATCGTACTGTCATTGCCAATATTTCAGTGACTTCTGATTTATTTTTTTATTGCCCAAAGAATGACTGTCCTTAATAATTCTTAGGCAAATTACATTTATTAAGACAAGAAGGTTGGAAATAGAGTGTGGACTATATGATTTGAAATATTTTAGGGTGAAATTCTGGTGGCAAATAAAACCCTAACCCCAAAACCGAAAAACCTACTTTGTAGAAGAACTTGGGAGATTGCCATTCTGAGTATTTTGTAAAGTGGCTGCATGATATGGTAGAGATGATCATGCAGAATACTTTGTCTCTTCCTTATCTGAAACCAGCTGAGTAAAGAATCAACCTCTTTTTCCTCCCTTTTAGTTTAGAAACTTTTATGTTATGAAAATTCTTTTCTGGGTTTTCTTCCTAAAAAGTTTTAATAGTTTTTTTTTTGTAATTATATATAATTTAGAAGGACATATGCTACAATATAGTGATTAGTAGAATAAATTTCACTTGATGTGAAGAGACATGAAGTAGAAAAATTTCTTGCTTCTATATTAAGAAACCCATTTTCTAATGAGAACTTTTGCATATCCATTTTTGAGGTATGGCATTTGATGTAAAATATGCATAAAGTAAAATTCCTGAGTCTCCATGTTTATGGTTGCTAATTCCACTACAAATGGGATCTTTAGGAAATAGAAATATTTAAGAAATATTATTTTAGAATGAATAAAATAATTAACCACTATTAGTACCTAGGCAATCATGGTTACAAATTATCTAGCTTAGTAGTAAATGATAAAAATGGTATCAATATTTCAAATTTTAACAGTGAGAAAAATGACTAATGTAACTGTGTGAGAAGTGAATGGGACAAAATGAGAGTTCTATATAAATTTTATATTTTAAAGAGTAGGAATTTAAACAAATGTCATGAAATAATCCATCTTGAGGAAGGAAACAGAAATGATAGATAGGGTAATGCAGTGTTCCAGGTCATGTTACTAAAATTTAGGAAAACTTTTTATGAAGTGGAGGTATTTGTGAAATGTTAAATTAACGTGACAAATAGAATATATGAGCTTCAAGAGAAGCTAAATGGGTGTGGCCAAATAGCAGATAAATACATCTACAAGGGGACAGAGCCAGGAAAAAATACAAGGCTTTTGTAAATTGATGCTAATTTTTTTACTTGCAAAACTCCACATAACTGTTCACTCCTTTTGTTCTTTAAAAAGATATGTCACTTGTAAGAAATACTGTGCAGGAATATGGCCACATTTTTACACAGTGATGCTACTGAGAATGCCAGGTCCACAGAGGATTCCTCAGAGGACTTAGAAATATCTTAAGCAATCAGCAGGATGTCTTAGGTCATTCAAAAATGATAATGAGTCTCCTATATAAATAATACGGTTGGAAGATAAGGAAACTGATTGCTTAATTATCTCTTCAGTTAGGTGAGGTTATGTGACAGACCATTCTCTATGTGTCAGGAGTGGCATGTTTTCTGGTAAAAGCCAAGTAAAATAAATGTAATAGCTAGAAAACTACTGTGCGGTGTGACACTGAAAAGAGCTGCATGGGATTAATCAAGTCTTATCAATTAAGAATAATGGTAGAGATTTCAGTAATATTGATGTATTTGCTAGGAATATATAATGACCTGCAATAGAAAACAAAGTCATTGAAGGAGAAAGGAATAGTATTTCAAGTGCCATGTAAGACTGTGTACCATAAAAGAAAATGAGAAAGTTTTCTAGGAATAGAATTCCTTTTACTGACAAAAGAAGAAAGTATGAGCTAATACTGCACAAGGCAAGAACTAAAGTTTTATGAAACTGGGACTAATTCTGGAAAAAAGGGAATGCAAAAGCTCCCTGTGGTTCTATACACACATGAAAAAAAAAGAACAGAGAAGTTTTGTATAAATGGTAAAGCAGTGATTTATGCCAAACCAAGGAGATTTAAAAACAAAACAAAACACAAAGAAAACCCAAACACCAATAGCATAACCAATATAGTATATTTTATTGGAAATTGTGAAAAGCGAGATTAGGTAAAGAGTGCTTTTGATGCCTTACAAATGCCAGCAAATATCATAGAAGTTTTATGGAAATGTTGACTGGGCCTATCAGCTGAATACCAGAGTTCACATAAGTTAGTGATAATTTTTCATCAGTGATGTAGTACACAGAATACATTTTTGAAAACAGCAATTAACATTGCAAAGGAAACTAATTACTATGGAGTACAGTTCTTAATCTGTAGCAGTAAAGATCAGGATGGGCTTTCTGTCTCCAGTAAAAGTAGTTGATGAATACAGTTCACTGGGCTGGTGATGCCTTGTATGTATATGCACATAACCTGTAATGTTCTGTATGATTTGTGCCAAAATATATATCCAAACCTGTTTATTCTGGTATCTTACAGTCTGATAGAGGAATAAAATATGCTGCTTTGGTAGGAAAATTTTTAATTTAAATTTTAACTGTGATTACCTACCAAGTTGTAATACAAACACGATTAAATTCAGTTAAATTTCCCTATGTAATTGTAATTCCCTATGTAACTGAAGTGCCCACAAGGTGTCTAAAAGGCACTATTGTGGAAAAATCCTCCAAACCCTCTCTGGGAACACAACATGCTGAGGTTCCCCTCTTAAGTGCCTGTATACTAATGCACACAGTATGGGGAATAAATACAATGAGTTAGACATCTGCGTGCAGTTTCAGGCTTGTGACCTTGTTGGGATTACAGAGATGTAGAGGGATAGTTCCCATGATTGGAGTCTTGCAATGGAGGGATACAGGGTTTTTAGGAAGGACAAGAAGGGAAGACAACAAAAAGAATTTGCCCTTTATGTGAGAGAGCAGCTACAGTACATGGAGCTCTGCTTGGGGACGGAAGAGGAGCCAACAGAGAGTTTATGGGTTATGATTAAAGAGAGGATAGGCAAAGGTGACATTATAGTCACCTTTAGTCGGTCTGCTATAGGCCACCTGACCAGGAAGAACAAGTGGATGATGCCCTCTAAAGACAGATAAGAACAGCCTCACATTCACAGGCCCTGGTACTCATGGGGGATATCAAACACTCTGAAATCTATTGGAGAAACTACACAGCAGGGCATAAGCAATCCAGGAGGTTTCTGGACTGCAGTGATGATAACTTCTTCCTCCAAGTGACTGAGGAGCCAACAAGGACAGGTGCTCTGCTGGACCTCATGCTCACCAAAAAGGAAAGCTGTGTTGAAGATGTGAAGGTCAAAGGCAGCCTTGGTTGCAGTGACCATGAGGTCGTGGATTTCAGGATCCTGAGGGGAGGGAGCAGAGTGAAAAGCAAGCTCACAAATCTGGACTTCAGGACAGCAGAGTTTGACCTCTTCAAAGATCTGCTCAGAGGAGTCCCATGGGATAAGGCCCTAAATGGAAAAGAAGCTCACAAAAACTGATTAATATTCAAGGACCACCCCCTCCAAGATCAAGAGAGCTCCATCCCAACGAATAAGAAGTTAGGCAGAAATACCAGGAGGCTTGTGTGGATGAACAAGGAGCTCCTGGCCAAACTCAAACACAAAAAAGTACCATATAGAGAGTGGAAGCTAGGACAGGTAACCTTGGAGGGATATGGAAACATTTTCCAAGCATCCAGGGATGAAAGCTAGGAAAGCTAAAGATCCAGTGGAATTGATTCTTACCAGGCAAGTCAAAGATAACAAGAAGGGCTTCTGTCAGTACATAGGAGACAAAAGAAAGAATAGGGAAAATGTGGGCCCATTGCTCAATGAGACAGAGGACCTGGCTACAGAGGACATGGAAGAGCTGGAAGTACTGAATGATTTTTTTCCTCAGTCTTTACTAACAAGACCAGCCTTCAGGAATACCAGCTCCCAGAGACCGGGGGAAAGTTGGAGCAAGGAATATGTATGCTTGGTAGAAGAGGATCAGGTCGGGGAATACTTGAGAAAACTGGACTTCTATGGGGCCTGATGGGATGCATCCATGAGGGAGCTGGCAGATTCATTGCAAGGCCACTCTCAATAATCTTTGACCAATCATAGTGACCTGGATAAGAACCCAAAACCTGAAGGAAAGCAAATGTCATCCCCATCTTCAAGAAGAGCAAGAAGGAGAACCTAAGGAACTACAGGCCAGTCAGCCTCACATCAGTCCCTGGGAAAGTAACGGAGTAGCTAATCCTGGAAGACATTTCCAGGCACATTAGGGATAAGAAAAATACCAGGAGTAGTCAGCATGGCTTCAGCAAGGGGAAGTCATGCTTCACCAACTTAAGAACCTTCTGTGATGAAGAAACTGGCCTGGAAGATGAAGGGACGGCAGTGGATATTGTCTACCTGGACTTCAGTAAGGCATTTGACACTGTGTCCCATGAACTAGAGAAGCTGGTGATGTACTGCCTGGATGAGCAGACTGTGAGGTGGACTGAAAACTGTCTTAATGGCTAGGTCCAGAAGGTGCTGATCAGCAGTGCAAAGTCTAGTTGGGGACCATTAGCTAGTGGTATATCCCAGGGATCAGTATTGGGTACAGTCCTGTTTAACATCTTCATTAATGATCTGGATGATGGGGCAGAGTGTACTCTCAGCAAGTTTGCTGCTGACACCAAATCGGGAGAGTGACTGATATGCCAGAGGGCCATATTGCCGTCCAGAGGGGCCTCAACAGGCTGGAGAAATGGGCTGGACAGGAACCTCATGAAGTTCAACAAGGTGAAGTGCAAAGTCCTGCATGTGGGGAGGAACAACCCCAGGCACCAGTATATGCTGGGGGCTGACCAGCTGGAAAGCAGCTTGGCAGAAAAGGACCTGGTGGTTCTGCTGGACGCCAGGCTGAACACAAGCCAGCAATGTGCCCTTGCCACAAAGAAGGCTAATTGTATCCTGGGCTGCATTAGGCAAAGTATTTCCAGCAGGCCAAGGGAGGTGATCCTTCCCCTCTAGTCAGCGCTGGTGAGACCACACTTGGAGTGCTGTGTCCCGTTTTGGGCACCCGAGTACAACAGAGACATGGACATACTGGAGAGAGTCCAGCAAAGGGCCACGAAGGTGATGAAGGTACTGGAGCACCCCACATGTGAGGAAAGGATGAGAGAGCTGGAACTCTTTACCCTAGAGAAGAGAAGGCTCAGGGGCGATCTTATCAATGTATCTAACTACCTGAAGGGAGGGTGCAAAGAGGACAGAGCCAGGCTCTTTTCAGTGGTGCCCAGTGACAGGACAAGAGGCAATGGGCACAAACTGAAAAGCAGAAGGTTTCTCTGAACATCAGGAAACACTTTTGTCCTGTGAGGGTGACTGAGCTCTGGCACAGGCTGCACAGAGAGGCTGTGGAGCATCCATCCTTGGATATATTCAGAAGCTGTCTAGACACGGTCCTGGGCAATTGCCTGTGGGCAGCCCTGCTTGACCAGGGGTGGGTTGGACAAGGTGACCTCTAGACCTTCCAACCTCAACCATTTTGTGATGTAATTGTATATAACGATTTAAATTGTAACTTCTTTACTTAGTAATGGGTATACAGACGATTTTTCTTGAGAACAATATTCTCTAGTATAATGGATTTCATAATTTACTAAAAGGAGAAACAAATTTGGTGGTCAAATAAAAATGTGAGTTTCTTTTAACTGTTCAAGCATATTCACTTCTCTTCGCTCACAGATCTACCTTTAATACCTTGACTACCCCTGTAGGGTCTATAAGATATCATCTAATACATGAACAGTCCCACTGATCTCACTGGAATATAAAATGAAGTCCGGATTAATTCTAGATATCTTTGTCCCTCATTGTTTGAAATCTTATGACATTAGATTTAGCATCAGTTTAGATTCATCAATAGTTTCCTGAGACGTGAAAAATATGTCTACTCTCTCTCTTTCCCTCTCTTCCCTTCTTCTGATTAAATTTAACAATAATACTATATTATCATGGATATCACTGTTTTGGATATTATTAAAATATCCCCTTAATGTTTTTTATTTCTTTAATTCTGATATATACGCTCCACCTTAGCTGACATTTTCCACTTCCTGGGTTTGTCATTTAGTTCTCTGTGGTATATTTGTTGTTGCTCCTAAATATACCTCTTTCAAAGATACATGTATGTTAGAATATTCATGACAAGAAAATTCACACAGTAAAGGTAGAAAATCTTCACAGCTCTTACCAATTTATATGTTACAGTGATTTCAGATGGAAACAAAGGCAATCTTGTTTAATGAGTTTTTAAATGGCCTCCAGCAGTAGGCGAAATGAACTAAGCATCAGTATTCTTAATGGTGTTCTGCATTTGTTTAAAAAAAATCAGTGCTTTTTATGTATAGTGCAAATTGTACATTAGGATATATAAAAACTAATGCTGTTTTAATGGTTATTTTGTCAATAACTAGGCTACTTTAGGAAAACATATATAAGCTATAATAAAAAATTCTTGTTAGCAAAAAAAAAAAATTTACCTAAAATTGCTTCTTGATTACCTCTTTGTTCTATTAATGCAGAGAGCATGAGGATTAGTGGTGACTTTTCCTTTAAAACAAAAAACCTAAACAGGCAAACCCCAAAGCTTTCAAATACTTAAAAGGTGTTTTGAATTCAGTAAATGAAATATGAGTTGTTTTGGCATATTAAACTTCCTAAGCCATTCCTTGGTGGAATAGAGAGATTATTATGGAAACTACTTAATCCTTTATACAATATTTAGTACAGATTTTTTAGTCCAGACAGCATAAAACATAAAAAATATTTATGTTAAAAAAAAAAAACTGAGGAAAATCTTTCCATCCTAAGACTGCAGGTTACTATACAGAGACTATTCATGGAAATAGGAATATAGACTTGTGCCACAAGCTGAGTAGGAGTAGAACCAAAGAATGTTTAGTCCCCTTTTTTAATGAATTGGAACCTGAACAGCAGACGTAGGATTTTTTTTCCCCTTTAACACAAGAATTCCCTTCTGTCTATTCATACCCAGTCATCTACAGGAGGTACTAGGCCAAGCTGCCAGAAAGTAAAGGCACTTCAGTTTCAGTGACAGTTCTCTACTTTTTATCTTCACCTGATGTAGGGACTGTTTTTATTACATTAAAATTGGAAGAGAACATGCATATTGGCTCATGCAAGAACTCTTTGGTGTATGAAATTCAATTAGCCTCTACTTCATGGTAGCTCAGTGATTGTGTGTCTTCTGGAATGAAAGCTGCAACAATCTAATGAAGCTGAAACTTTCTTGTTCTAGCTCTCTGAACATCAGCTAAGGACCTTGTCTTGAGGAGGCAGTTTGGTTATTGGCATGTTGACTCAGTGCATCTATATAAGACATTCTGCTGCTCATATGATGTGTCATAAAAAAACAAACTGCTTTTCTCAGTTGAAATCCAGAAGATTTTATAAGTGACAGGGCCATCTATCTTCTCCAGGTCATGAATCCTCCCTTCAGAATAAACTACAATAATGGGGGAAAGATGCAAGCCTAGTGATGAAAAAATACCTTTGCTGTATGATTAATTTGTGGAAAATGAGAATCTTGCAGCTGATACCACTTGGTAGTAATTATTTCAGGGAGCTGGGAAATTAATGTTTTTAATTCTGTGATAGATGTTGCTTCACTAGGGGTATGTAAAAGAACCCTAAAAACGTTATTAATTTTAATTTATATCTTACCATTTTAAAACATTGGTAGGAACAAACAAAAATCTTGAACAGCAACGAACTACTGTAATCTTTCTCAATGGTAAAAGAATTTCAGAGTACTCCTCATCTTGCATTACTTGTTATGCTTCCATTTTAGTTTGCTCTCCCTTTATCTTTCCCAGTCTCACAAAATTTGCTTCTTGAAATGTACCTTTTTCTTTTCCACATATCTCTTCTTTTAAATACCACACAATGGCATGGGACTGGCAAACTGGCAATATAACTGAGTGAGAAAATTAAATGTGTGGCATGTCTCATTAAAACTTAGTGCAAATTCTTGCATCACTGAAGAGAGTTGCTTTAAATGTTACCTTAAGGATAAATTGAAATAAGTGCATCTCTTTGGTGAGTAAAATCTGGCTCAAAGCCATGACAGTTAATCTGGCAACTAAGACAATACTGCACAGGACATGAGTTAGTCTGAAAATCTTTCAGAATAAGTGCAGCTAATGTTAAACAACTGCATCATTTAGTAGTTCAGTTCATGATGCTTAAAATAAATATCTCCATCATGGGAATTCTATATCGATTATTCTCTGGTGATTTCAGATAAAATCTGCCCACAGACTATCATTATCATTCTACAAAGTAGCCAGTGAAGGTGCTAATATAATATATGCTGTAGAAAATTTAGAGTGAAATTGTGAATGCTTCAACTGGTGTGTTTTAGCATCACATGGCTAACATGATTACATAGAAAAGTGCTAATAGGTTACAGTTTACCCTGGATAAAACCTAAAAGATAAAATAATTCAGGAGTGTACTGAGGTCTCATTGTTACTGCAATACTTGGATTAAATTGAAATGTTGACAAATACATTGCAGAAAAAGTAGAAAAAACATTTTCTAGACTATACAAATAAAAATGTCTATTATAAAGTAGGAGAGTAAAAATATGTTTAGTGAGGTAATATTGGAATAGTCTGTCATTTTTTAAAGACTACAAAAAATTGTAAATTGTATTGGAAAATGTCCTATATATCATACTATATTAAATTAAGATAAAAACCCAACTTGAACTGTATTAATGCCTACAGTAAGAATTCAAACGAAAGGCTGGTTTGTTAGTACAGTCATTTTCTGGTGTCTAGTTATCTGAATACCAATCACTGAAAATTCATAGAGGGACTCCTTAATCTGAAATTCAAATGGAAATAGGTGTGACAGTTCTTAAAGTCTTTATCTGGCATTGTCATAAATCATTTCAAAGTCCAGAAGTAGTTTGTATGATAAAATGGGCCTGACTAACTGTCCTGGTTTCGGCTGGGATAGAGTTAATTTTCTTCACAGAAGCTAGCATAGTGCTGTGCTTTGGATTTAGTACTAGAAGAATGTTGATAACACGCTGATGGTTTTAGTTGTTGCCAAGCAGTGCTCAGACTGCTCAAGGACTTTTTGAGCTTCTCCTGCTCGGCCAGGTGCATAACAAGCTGGGAGTACAGCACAGCTAGGACCCAAACTGTCCAAAGAGCTATTCCATACCATAGAACGTCATGTTCGGGGGGGTTGGTGGGTCGGTCGGTCGCTCGGGTACTGATCGCTGCTCGGGACGGGCTGGGCATCGGTCGGCGGGTGGTGAGCAATTGTATTGTGCATCATTCGTTTTGTATATTCTGTATATTTTGTTATCATTCTCATTATTACTATTATTATTATTTTCTCTTATTAAACTGTCTTTATCTCAGCCCTCGGCTCTAACCTTTTTTCCCCTTCCCGATTCTCTCCCCCATCCCACTGAGGGGGGGGGGGGAGTGAGCGAGCGGCTGCGTGGTGCTTAGTTGCCAGCCGGGTTAAACCACGACACTAACCTAATCTCTTCTGTTTTTCACAGTAGAATCTTCTGGCTTTTTGGTAAAAAATAGCATTAACATTTTGTATGCTATTAGAAAAAAGTCCCCAACCTTTATATTCAATTAGGAGATTTCAGACTTGAGTTGAATTCATAGGGGGAGGGGAAAAGACAGGGAAAAAAAAAAAAAAATCCAAAAAAGAATATCCACATCCCTGTAATTGGCAGGTTTGATGTGAATCATTGAATCATTGGAAGTCAGTTAACATAGAATTCCCACGCTGTAATTTTCAAGTAATTTTTAAAGAAGAATTATGTTGTTCATCTAAAGTCTTCTGAAAAGATGTTTTACAAAGATCTTTAATAGATCTAAAAAGATATTGAGCTGAATTTTATTCATTAACTCATTCTATTTATGGTTGCATTTACATTGAAGAAGTAGGTAATATATATTAATTAATTCTGGGTTTATTGTAAACTAAGGAAAAACACTCCATCTTTTAAAATCTGTTTTTCTCTCTGCCTTGGATTGGTAACTCAGTTTCTTCTTTAAGTGTTCACATAACACTCCATTTTGTTACCCTTTCTAAATATTAATTATCTTCTGTTCAGCAATACCTTCCTTTTTCATTCATATGAAATCCTTCTCACTTTAAAAGTTCATTCAAGCAGTTTAGATAGATGACCAAATATGCAAAATTGTCTTTCACAGTAAGTGTAGTTACTGTATGGTGAAATAGGGCTATATGAAATAAAACCAACAGACATTCTGATTTTCTATACAGTGATAAAAAATGTATATAAAGTATGTATACACTGACAGCTGAAAAGGGAAGTATTTCTGTGGAAGAACAGCAAGAAATTCACTGAAACAAGAGTTTGCAAAATATCAGTGACAGATATGAAAACAAAACCACATCTTCACAGCTGATCATTTTGTGAAATAAAATTGCGAAATGAAACAGATGTCTCTCTATTTCTCAACTTGGCTGACATGAATCACAGATACCGATTAGCCAAAATAAATATAGGAAACACTTTATACTAAAAGTAGCAGAGAAATATTTCACAGAACTTTTTTTAATACTAGAGTAAAATGACAAAACTTTGCAGGGCTGAGTGACACATTGCTCACATATTTCAGAGCTGGGTAAAGATTCAGTGTTCAAGGCTGTCAAGCACATAGGGTTGATCTTTAACCATCTTGATTCCTCTAATAAAATCTGTATTGAATTAAGAGCTAAGAACACAAAATTAGAGGCATTCTCTTTCCTTGCTTACACATAATACACATTTTCACTCATTTAATTATGTCTGGAATCCTTGTTCATTGTTTCTACAGCTTTGTGTTTCCTGATCAACCAAGAAGACCTTCTGAAATGTCATTCTGAATTTAAAATTTTTCTATAATAACTGTGGACTATTATGTGTATACATAAAATTCAAATTGGATTACCAATCCTAAGTGAAATTATTAAATTATTTTTAGAAAATGCAAAATGTTATAGCTTAAAGTGTTATTTACACTATGCAGGCTGGCATTCCTTATAAATATGTTGCTCTGAAGTACAACTATCAGCTCCCTAAAAGGCTTTATATGAATGTCTCAAAGTCTTATATTCAGCTCTCTTTCCAATCTTTTGGCTAATACAGGTGGGAAAAAAACTTATAAAGTTTGAATTTGGCAGAGGTAAGAGGTCAATGGTTTTGTGAGCAGTGTAAGAAGAATATTTTTCACTTCCAAATCAGCTTAGTAAGAAATTTTGACACACGCATAGTTACAGGAGAAAGAATGGAAAACAGTTAACATTGATAGTGCCTTATGTATTACACAAATAAGTACATTAAAAGATCTTTACATCCTGAATTGGATCTAATTATAGTTGTTCAAAAGCTTCATAGTTTGTAGTGTAGGGGCGTTCTTCATTTTCTGATTTAGTTCTGTTCACTACACTGTGTTTGTGCTTCTAGTGCCAGGCAACATTCTCAAGCACCAGAATGCAGTTATTTGGTTTGCTAAATTATTTTACAAGTTCCTGGCATGCTTTTGCTAAATATCATTTTCCAAAACAATTTCCATGCATGATTTGTGAGTTAAATCTTGCCAGATACTATTCCTGGGAACAGTTTGCATGAGGTTATGCTATTCTGGAGATAGATAATTTATTAGAAAGAATTTTGCCAGGCTCTGCTAACTGATTACTGAGTTAAAGAACAGGCATTGCAGCCTCAATGTACTATCATCAACTTTTAAAAGAATTTGTAATACTAGATCTGACTTTGGAAAATATATGGGACAATTGCAATGTGCCCATTTAAAGATTCTCTTTTTTTTTTTTTTCCCCAAAAATCTTTCTTGCTCAAATAGGACTTTATTTTGTATTTCTGGTGCATGTGTCTAAGGAATAGCAGCCTCCTATAACTGCTCTTCAACACTCTTCTGTGAAAATATTGTATCTAGTGGTAATGGACCACTGGTGAGCTCTTGAAGATAAGGTGGTATCCTAGGAAGACCCAGAGAAGAAAACACTTAAAAGGTCTAGTTTCTGAGGTCTAGTTTCACTGAATGACATTATAAAAGGGGCCACAGCCTGAAAGATACTGTCCAGTCCCCTAAAAAGAATGTTACTTAGAAGGGTGAAAGACTCCCCACAACTTTAATGGGCCGTCAAGAGACAAGCATGAGGGATTAAAACTCACTGTAAAAATTAATTCCCCAAAAGGGGAGTGAGAGTGACTTGAAACCTTCAGTCTGAAGTCAGCAAGAGAAATGGAAGGAAAAGAAAGAAAAAGATTTATTTGCAAAAGATTTCTTTTAACATCTACCTTCTTACTCTGCATGTTTGGTGGAGCTTCCTGTTTCTTTAGTTATTATAAAATCATATAAAGAAAGTAGTAAGAAAATGTGTATTTTGTAAAGTAAACATACACATATTTAAATTTGGTTTATTTCTGAATCAAAAAAAATAAGAAAATCTTCACATAGAAAATCAAACTTTGGAACAATGATAGTTCTCTAAATTTTTACCATAAAGGCATTGATCCAAGACTCCACATGAGCTGCTCCTGTTCCACATATTGCAAGTGTGTGGGAAACATTCAGTGTTTGAAAATGTTTCATGGCTGAGAAGTCTACTGTTTGACTTCAGCTTATTCCAGCAGTCCACTGTGTATGCTCGGTTTCAGCACAAAAAGCAAGGAAAGCTACATTCAGCCCTAATAGTTGAATATTCTATCTCTGATATTGACTTAAAATGGATACTGTGGAAGACAATATGAGGGCACCATAGACAAAAAAGAGAAATATTTCCATGACTGCATGCCAAGGATAAGCTATGTGTATAATGTTTTTCATTATATGAAATGTGACCTTAAATTAACAAAAAAACCTTCATATGACTAAATACAATATTACTGAAGTTCTAACTGATGTTGTTAATGTGTATTCAAGTAACTATTTTTGGAAAGGAAAAAAATGCACTGGTTCTGTATTAAACTCTCTGGAACATTCTGGTATTTTTTGAATGTGATTTTTAGAAAGTCTTTATATTTGCACTTCATTTTTGTAAGCAGAGCTTCTACTTGATTTGATCCTTCTGCTGAACCAAAAAAATAAAAAAGTATACATTTCATGGTGAAAATAAATCTGAATGCCAAATTCTTTCAGTTAATTATGAAATCAATGAGATTGGAAGGAACTTTCCAACAAGGTGATGGGAGAAATTATGGTAAGTGTATCCAAAAGATCAAATGAGCCAACCACATTACTGTACTGAACAAAGCAACATAGCTAAACAAATTTTTTTTTGTTGTTATGGATGTACTAAAGTCAGTCAGTAATACAGGTCATTAATAGATAAAGTTAAGCTTTATATTACTTACATAATGCATATTAAGTCAATACTGAGTACTTATATTTATTTCTTTAGGTTATTTACATTAGTTGACGGAGTGAAAAGACTTAAAATGAAATTTTCTCCAATTTAGGAGAAATATAAATAATATTAAATAAAATTTAAAAACCAAATATGATTACATAGTACCAGTTGTTCTATTTTCCTTAATTGTCATGTATTCTGTCATGTTCTTTATCTGCTTAGTGAATTTACAACTAGCACAGAAGGTTGTGAATTTTTAATAGGATCTCTTCAAGGAAGGAAAAGGTCAGTATTAACATAAAAATTTTCTTTAAGAATTGTGGTGCAAAGGTTTCTTAACAGAGAACAGGTGTTGCTGCAAAACTAAAATCTTCCACAACAGTCAAGTTAAAAGATTCTTGGAGCTAAGATAGGAAACAACTGCCGTTTGTCACCGTAAATGCCAGTCAATGGCAACTGAAAATTACTTTGTTTTGTTGGTATTAAACATGTTTGTTGCACACAGGATTATTTAATATAAAATAATTATTTAAAAAAGTAAAACAGCCTTTTCATTACTTCCAAACAAAATACTCTTATTTTTCTTCCTTTTCAGCTTCATTCTGACCAGGACAAAGGAGATGGATCCCTCAAATACATTTTGTCAGGAGATGGGGCTGGTACTCTTTTTATAATTGATGAGAAAACAGGTGACATTCATGCTACTCGGAGAATTGACAGAGAAGAGAAAGCCTTTTACACCCTGCGTGCCCAAGCTATTAATAGAAGAACTCTGAGACCAGTGGAACCTGAATCTGAGTTTGTCATCAAAATCCATGACATCAATGACAATGAACCAACGTTTCCAGAAGAAATTTACACTGCTAGTGTTCCTGAAATGTCAGTAGTGGGTGAGTGCTTTGTACTGAGGCACAAATGTCTGTTCTATGTTACTTGACAAATAATTTCCCCATCCTCTGAAAAGTCAGTCATGTTCAGAATTCTACCTCATGGGTTAAGTATTTTTCTTTTTCTTTTTGTTCAAATATTGGAATTGTAACCAGAAACAGATTTTTGTGATTTGAGATCTATTGCTACTTAGAATATTCAAAATATTAATTTACAGATATTTGGAATATACATATAAATAGAAAGTAGTTTATGGTGAATCACCCTTCTCCTTAAGAACTGTCAGAATAAATTCACTAAATTAGCCTGTTGAAAGCACAATGAATTTTTCCTGGCGATCCCCAGTAGTGATAATGACTGAATGGAGTGCTGTGTCTACTTTCACTCTTTCTGTGTCTGAGCAGAGTTGCGTGTTTACTCATGTGCTGTTGATGCACTGCCTGAAGTTAGGCACCCTCTTTATTCTTTTTACTTTCAGTTTTTTAGTGTATGGACAAATCCTCTTGTGTTTTCACTTCCTACTTTAACTCACTCATGAATGGCAGCTTCAAGAATCTAAACCAGCTGTTTGAGTTAATCTTTCTTTTGTTTGCAATGTATTTTCAGTTCTTATCTTAACTACAAAGTTGTGGCCTAGATCGTGCCGGCTGGTCAGTTTCATAAACAATAGCATTTTTGAATATGAACTATTATTAATTAGTACATACAATTCTTTAGGAAGAATTTTGAAAAGCTTAAAAATAGAGAGTCCTTTTTTTAAAAATTAATATTCACTTACTCATTGTATAACTGTAGATATAATACTAATTTCTAAATATCCAGAAAACACACGATAACTTCAGTACCTCTTTATGGCTATTATTACTATTTTAATTACTATCACTGCCTGAACTAGATCAAACAGTGTTTTGAGATGGTTTATATATACAGGTATTGAAGTTTCAGTACTTACTTTCCTGGGCTTTTGAAAATGTTAAAAGAGCAAGAAAATATATAACTATTGAAAGAGAATGGCCTCAGCAAAGCTGTGGAAGCATAACACTAATAATTTTCTATTCTTAATGAGATATTTCAACCTGCTTTTAGTTTGTGATTGAATCATTTTTAAAAGTCCCACCATTCGGCAAACAGTTTTTAGTATAAAGGAAAATAAAAAAAGAAAGTGGAAGAAGTCTGGCAGATGATCGCACAGGGCTGTACTGAAAACCCATTGCACTAGTCCACATGAAGAGGAGAACTGAAAAGATTTATTTCTTTACTGTTCTGAAGTAGAAAAAAATGTAATACTGATTTATTAATTTACTGATCAGTTCTCTAGAACCATGCATTTCAGTAAATGTATATAGCTTTGGGCATATCATCTTGAAAGAGCATTGGTGTATATATATCTTCTAGAGAGATATATGACAAGATTACTACAGGGTTGAAAAAAAGACATTTTAGAGCTTCCACTTCATGTTCTTTCTATAAATTCCAGAAGGCATTGCTTAAAAGATTTTTTGAAAGATTTTATGAAAATTATTCAGTGTTTACATCAAATACTATGCTATTATATAACATTCAGCTATAATCTATCGATTCCTAATTTTGTCAGTCTCAATTACATACAGATCATATTTTTCTTAAGTGTTCACAAACTTCCAAGACATTATTTCAATGATTCAAAAATATTCAGGATGCGAGCTTCCAGTGTATTTATAAGTCCACATAGATCATACAAATTTTGAAGGTGCAAATTTGCTGCACTGCAACAAAATAAAAACATTATAAGAAAAGAGATAAGATGATAAGAAAAGTATTAAAAAACTCCACTGATGGGTAAAAACCCGAAAAAGCTTGGATGTCTTTAGAGTGTTAACCCCCTATCTTGCACAAATAGTTGTGCTGAAACAAATAGACTTTATTCTGCCAATAACATGACAATAATTTAGAGAATAGCAAGTAGGTTAAAATCTACCATGTTCCTGGATTTTACAAATGTGGACATTCAGCTGCTAGACTGCTGACTACCTGATAGATAGAATTTGCTTTTATCTTTATGGCTTTTAGCTTTATGGATGAACCCTAGAGGCATATGTTCATCTGCGGTCCATGGGTGGATGGCGTGATTTTATAACGTATTCCTCAAAGTTGATTCATTTCTTCATAGCATTAATCTAATTTTCCAATTTAAATAAATTTCCTTTGCAATCTCAAAACTAAAGGCTGAATGAAGAAGGGGAGAAAAGTTCTAAAAGAACAAGCTGCATAAAGCCTCTGAGGCAAATAAAATTAGCTAGAAATTTTAAAGTTAGTATCTTAAAAAATCATCATATGTTTGTATAATAATTAAATATTATATCACATAATTAATTACAATATATTTTCAAATCAGTATCTTTTTTTTTCAGACATCATACAGTTCAAGCATTTTTAGCACAGAAACCTACACAAGAAATTTATGAAAAAAGGAGCATAAAAAATTATTTTTCTTATAAGAACACCACCTCCCTATTAAAAGGAAAATAGGAAGAAATGCCTGCATTGCTCTATTTTTCTCTCTCCAGATTTTTTTTTGTTTTGAGTTATAGTATTGCAAGTAGCCTGTTACTTGCCCAGTACTGTTGGCCATGAGCTAAAAAAGTGTCAGACTTGGTGATGTAAGGAATGCAGAGAGAAATTGCAGTCTTGGATGTAATTGTACTGTTGCGTTGAATCTGTCTCCTTTTGTGGTACTTACCTCTGTGAGCATGTAGAAACATATAACCTTTCTATAAGTGTCTGAAAACATTAAGCAGAATATTCCCTCACGCATAGGTACCAGAAAGAAATTACAAAGCCAAATTACTGTGGTGTGGCTCTCCCCTGGGCAAGTAGATAGGAGTTATATGTTCTGTAAAAAGTACTATGCTACCAGGACTGTAATATTTTCACTATCTAGTCCAGCATAGTCAACATAGTATGGTATGCACTATATTGGTAGTCTGAGAGAGAGACAGATTACTGGAACCACACCATACCTTCCCTGGGACAGTCCTGTCAGGCAGATAGGACACATGACACAGAGGATTCCCTGTCCTCTCTCCACCTGGCAGAATGCGGTGACTTATGGGATAGGGGGGAATGGTGACAAGTTCCTGCTTGGTGCCGCAGATGCGTCTCCTTCATGATTACCCCACCTTCCCAGGTGCCCTTGCATAATAGGTATGAGGCTCTGCAAGCGGTACTGAACAATGACAATGGTTCATCTAGGTTGGAGGTGTTGCTGAGGTTAAGGCAGCCTACGCCCTGTGTCAAAACTGCTTCCATAAAGGAAAAAAGATGGGTCATTGTCATAGGAGACTCTCTTCTGAAGGGAACAGAAGGCCCAATGTACAGACTGTACCCACTTCTTAGGGAAGTCTGCTGCCTCCTTGGGGCCCTGATTAAAGACGGTATTTGTAAACAGAGGGGGACTCATGGGCGAACTGGTGGTTGGTGGCTGCTCTGGTAACAGTGACAAGGAAGTAGCTGAGTTTCTGATCATTGGTGGTAGGAGAAAAACTGCCAGTAAAACTTCAACCCTGGATATGGGGAGAGCAGACTTCAGGCAGCTGAAGGAGCTAGTCAGTAAGGTCCCCTGGGAATCTGCTTTTGAAGGTATTGGGGTCCATGAATGCTGGTCACTGTTTAAGAGCCATCCCTTAAGAGCACAGAGGCAGCCGATTCCAAAGTGTTAAAAGTCAAACAAGCAGGGCAAAAGGTTGGCTTGGATCAGCAGGGATCTTCTATTAGAACTTAGGTTGAAAAGGAAAGTGTACAGACATTGGAAACAATGAGAGGAAAAATAGGAGCACTAGAGCACTAGAGAGATGCTGTTCACCACCATAGGGAGAAAATTCATGCATCCAAAGCTCAAATACAGCTCAAGCAGACCAGTATTGTGAAGGACAACAAAAAGAGCTTTTTAAAATATGTTAACAACAAAAGGAGGATCAGAGATAACATTGGTCTGTTACTTGACGTTGGTCACCTCACAAATTGGGATGTAGACAAAGCAGAGATGTTTAATACCTTCTTTGCCTCTGTCTTCACACTGATGATGAGCCCTGGGACCCCCAGAGCCCTGTATTGGAAGACCGCGACTTGGCCAGGCCATTAACTCCCAGCTGACTCTGAACTTGATTAAGACTTGCTGCTCCAACTGGATGTGCATAAATCTAGGGTGTCCAATGGGCTTCACCCCAGGGTACTGAAAGAGCGGGGCCACTGTCACTCTGGGACCTCTCTCCATTATTTTGCAATGGTCTTAGGAGTCTGGAGTGGTCCCAGTTGACTGGAAGCTGGCAAATGTTCTTCCAGTTTTTAAGAAGGTTAAGAGGCAAGACCCTGGTAATTACAGGCCTCTCTGTCACTTCACTGCCTGGTAATATTATGCAGAAAGTTATTCTGGGAGTTACTGAAAGACACTTGAGAGACAATGCAGTCATTGACCATAGACAGCACAGGTTCAGGAGGGGAAAGTCCTGCTTAACCAACTTAATTTCCTTTTATGACAAGGTCACCCATCTAGTTGACCAAGGGAAGCCAGTAGATGTGGGTTGTTTGGTTTGGTTTTTTTTTTTTATTTTATTTTAGCAAAGCTTTTGATACTGTCTCTCACAGTATACTTCTGGACAAAATGTCCAGTACACAACGAGACAAGTCCATAATACATTGGGTGAACAATTGGCTGATGGTTTGGGCTCACAGGATTATAGTAAATGGGGATGGTGGCCAGTCACCAGTGAGGTTCCCCAGGGCTCATATCCTTCTTGTTTGCTATTAACTAAGATTTTTCTTTAATCTTTTTTCTATAGTTCTCTCACCAAACTCTTTTCCATCTTCTGACTTATAATTCAATAATTTCAATAATGACAGATTTTGAAAACTGAAATTATTATATTTTTAGATTTTTTACAAACTCCAGTTTCACTCTGCACACAAATCCTGCCATAAGGAGAGGGGTCAAAAAAAGTAAAAAACCAAAACAAACCAAAAAAGCCCCAAGATTAAACTTTTTTCTTTAAAAGGGACCTCATAAAAGAATTGGAAATATTCACTGAGGTGCTTGTTTCCAGGATATTGTTTTCCAAGTTACAGGAGTACCATGTAGCCAAAGACCTTTCTAACATCAACTTCTCTGAATATGCAGCCCTTTCCACTTCTTTATTATTCTGCTTCATTAAATAGTTTATTTCAGGGGAGAATATGTGTCATTATTTTCTCCCTATTCTGCTAGAAAAAGCAGAAAATTTCTATTAATTCAACTTGCTATTTGTATGGATAATTTACTAAGGAGGGTACTTCCTGAAGTTAAATATCACATAACTCAGTTGGGATTAAGGAAATATAAGTTTCAGATTCAGCTCTACAATGGATATTATGTGGATTCTTTTTTCTAGCTAATTATCTTCAGTGATTCTTATCTAATACATCTACATCATAAATGCATTGTGAGGTCAAAGTCATTAATAATTGTATGGTGTTTGAAGATGCTTGCAAAGAATACATTAAAAAGGGCCAAATATATTAATTGCTATTATAGTACCATACCCTAGGGAGATTCAAACATTATAATTAAAATTATGTTAAAATATGCCTTTTGAGAACTACAATAATCTGAAAAATGTCAGTTTATTTCTGGGACTAGCTCATCACTGTATAATTCTGGTTTATCATATAATAAAATTTGCAAGTATCCAAGGAGAAAATCACAGAATTTATATGCCTTATTAATAACGTAGCTGGTGCCATATTCTCCAGTATATTATCACTGTCTCCTTTAAGCCCTCCTATAGAGTTCAGATTAGACTTTAGATCCTGAAGGCCAGATTAGACTTCAGATCCTCTTACCAACCTCATCAGAAGCAATCTATGCCTATGTAAAAGACAGAGTGAGGCCCGGACCAAGTAACGTTGCCTAAGTCACACCCACACTATAGTTTTTAAATCCCAGCACAACCGATCATCTTTAGTGCCCTGGGATTTCTCGTCTAGGTTTCAGACCAGAACAAACAATATATTTATAGTATTGACCAATAGTCGTCTTCAGTGACTTCAGTGAACAGCAGCAAAGCAAAACAAGCTGATGGTTTGACAGCTGATGTGCACCACATAACTGATAATACTGATATACTGCTGTTTGCTTCTTTGCACGGTTTCTATCAGGTTATTCATAGGAATCACTAATCCCTCAGTGGAAACTTAGAGACCATGTCTCTCTTCCTCTTATGAGCAAGAGCCAACATCAAAGTGATGACTTCTGCATCCTCAAGGTCAGGCAGAAGTATAGCCATGCCCTCGCACCATGTTCATTGCAGCTAGAGAGAAGGATAGCTGATATGATTTGTTCTATTTCATGTGTATGTGTGTTATAGTAGCATTAATATATTATATGCGCATTATGACACTCATACCTGAGGCAACGGTAACTATTAGACACATATTATTACATTGTAAATGGAAATTTTTAAAATTTATTTTAAAGCAATTAAACATGTTCTTCAGTTTTCTTCCAAATTATCCTTCAAAGTTATTCTGCACGATTTTTTAAACTAAAATGAAATAAAAATCTCATACAATTGATCTATTAATAAATACTGCTAGTTTGAACATATGAAGGAAACGTGAAAATTAGAAAGAAGAAATAATTCAGTTACATGTAATAGAGACAAAACATCACCTTTCATGGGTTTTCCGTGTAGATTTTTCTGATTAATACATTGTACTGTTGTGACAGATGTCTTGATGATGACTGTTCTCTTTTTAAGCATATAAAATGGTGGATTTGAAATCTGTACTTGGATAATGCCATGCTGATCAGTGTACTTGGTGGTTTGATTTTTTTTTTTCTATTGCTTTTTTTTTTTTTTTTACTTATAGCACTGAAGTTACTGAACATGATTTGTTCTCATCTTTCACCCCTTTGCTATTTCAGAGCAAATATTCTTTAGGAGCAAGTATACATTCTAGCACTGCAGTTTGCTACCTACTAAGATAGTCCAAAAAGTGCATTTCAGAATCAAGGCAATACTCCTCAGAACTTAAATATATTCAACAAAAAGGCCTCTGTATCTTCTAACAGAATAGTTATATAGACATATATCTACAAATGGAGTTCAATGTGGATGGAGATACAAGATATTTCTGAATTGGAAACAGAGGAAGTTTTTAGGACAGCTCTACCAATCATACATTCTTATATTGTAGAGATGTTCAGATTTTCAGTTTTAGCCTTAATCTACATGATCACTAAAGCAACCATTAGTACAGTGGAAAATATTCATAATTTCTATCTTATTTTTTCATTGTGTAGCAATTTTTTATCTTTTAAAATTTTATTTTGTGTTTGAGGTTTTATTCTGTTAAATCAGTGATTCATTCTATTTTAATATCAGTAATATTATAGCCAAGTAGTTTTCTATTGTGCCTTCTTTATGAAATGCAAGTACTTTTGGGGACTCACTAAAACAAGTGTTTCTGTTCCAAAACTGTTGAAAACTGAACATTTCGGAGAACTCATCTCTGATTCAACAGTTAGGCACAAGCTCTTTCCATTGATACTGGTGCAATTGTTCACATGATTGAACAATTCATTTGTCAAAAGCAGATTTGTTGTCATCTTGTGAAATCCCAAACAAAATGTGAAAGCTTAGCATTTACTTCTGTTTGCCTTTCTGTGTATGTTAGAATAAATAAGTAAAGTAGTCAAACTATGAGAGGGAATAAATAGTTGTGCCAAGTGTCTTGGATTTACAAGTACTTTATTTTGCAATATTTGGCAGTATTTGGTCAAGGGAAAGAACTGGCATAAAAGGAGAAATATGTTTGAAAGTCTTCTGATCCTCAGAATAGCCCATGGGTAACCAGTCAAGTGGATATGATGTTTTATTTTCTTTTCCTTGGTTTTTTTCACTTCTTTCCTATATAATTAAAATCATATCTGCACTTTATGGAGGTATAATAGGGTAGACCCTTCTTGACACTTTATTTCTCTGGTGGAAGAGTTGAACAGGAGGTAGAAACTGTTTTGATTCAGCAAGAAATGGCAGAGGCAATGGTAAGGATTTCATGTTTTGAAGGACTAGTATATTCCACTAAAACTTAGAGATGGTCTTTAAGATTAAAACATTTTCTGAAGTCTAAATAATCATCAGATTTCAAAGTCCATATGGCAATATTTCTTCTGATAGTATCTATCTATATTAACACTTACAAGGTAGGGAGAACTGATGACTAATTTTTCCCAAGTTCCAATGACCTATTTAAGTATCTTTTCTGTCATGTTCCTGCATGTGTAGTTTCATACCATGCTGACATCATTGGACCAAAAAAATAAAATAAATCTGTTCTAAGTAATGGAAAGCGGTTATTTATTGTAATAAAAACAAGTCTTCTCAAAAGAGGAAGTGAGTACATAAGTATGAAATAATTGTAGCTGGGTAAGGATAAAAATTCAGCTCAACCATAGCTATCGTTTACCTTTGCTAATTAGATCTTAATCATGCCTGCAGAATTAGGGAAGTTTAGATCCAATTTGTGTAGAATAAGATCCTGTAATAGGGAAGAATGTATCTGAAGTTGACTATTACATCATAAATATATTTGAAAAGCCCAGTAGACATTAGCTGAAATTTTCTTTGGGGTCTGCTTGAATGGAAATTGATGTTCTTGGACCTCTGCTAGTACCATGTAAAATTTGTCACATGATCAACTAAGTTGACTTTGGGTGTTTCAGGTACTTCTGTGGTGCAAGTCACAGCTACTGATGCCGATGACCCTTCATATGGAAACAGTGCCAGAGTAATTTACAGCATACTTCAGGGACAGCCATATTTCTCTGTGGAACCAGAAACAGGTCAGGAAAATGGTCATTATTTTCATTTACCACAAACTGTAGACTTTTTCTTTAATTTAAAAAATCTTAGATCACCTGAAAAATTAATTTTAAAAAATAACTGAAATAAAATAATTTCTTGGTTTTTTCCTCATAATTTATAATTCTTATAATAAATATAAAACCTGAGAGTTATTACAGCTGACACTATGACGCATAAGTAACTTTACAGTGGTAAAGGATCTAAGCAACTTTTCTGAAAAAGGCAAGAAGAAAAGTTTGTGTCCTAGAAAATGTTGGGGTTTTTTCTTAATGGTTCTACTTGGACTAATAAAAGGTGTTCTTTCTACTCATAAACATCTTGAATAATTTTTAGCATGAAATGTAAAATGGAAAGGAAGCTGTGATGTAGAACTAAGGTTTCTTAACAAAGAGGTAGCTTGTATTGAAGGCTATTTGTGAACAGAAATTTGTACTTAAAACATTAAATTAATATTTTAGAATTATATTTCACAGACTAATACAAAAAAGATGCAGCAGATTGTTGCACATCAAAAATAGATTATTAACAGTGGTTTTCTTTTTTCTTTATTTAAGGCATCATCAGGACTGCTTTGCCAAACATGAACAGAGAGAACAGGGAGCAGTACCAAGTAGTTATCCAAGCAAAGGACATGGGAGGCCAGATGGGTGGATTATCAGGGACCACGACCGTGAACATCACTTTGACTGATGTCAACGACAATCCACCTCGATTCCCCCAAAGTAAGCTGCATTTAATAGTTGCCTTGCACTGTAAGAGCTTCAAACTAAAGAGTTGAGCAATCACCATCTGGTTTAATTTAGAGTAAATCTAGATTATGGGGCACACATGAACAAAAGGCTTATGTACTGATTTATTCACTATTATTAAAGCAGTATATTAAATGCTACAGCATTTGTTTGTTAGGAAAACAGTTAAATTGACAAATATATCTGCAGCAAACCTGGAATACTTTCCAGTACTGTGGGAGGGGGTGCTAGGTGGACTCATAAGAGCATTAGGGCAATGTTTTTCTTTTCCCTTACTTATTGCTTAAATCCTACATACTCCTCCACTGGAAAATAAAACATGTAGTAATTCTACATATGCAGAAATGTTCGAATAGTAGTAGTATCTACTTAAATATTTAATCATGAAGAACATGGGAAAGAAATTACTTGAAGGGAATCAAGCAGATTTGCACTTTTCCAGTTACAATTGCCACAAAACCTAGCAGAAAATTTCCCAAAGTAAAGTAAATTACATTTAACATTTTTTTTTACAGCTTAAGTTTACCAAAGCCTTTTATAATGCTTTTTAACTTCTGATAGTATAGCTATCAAGACTTTGTATCCTTGAATGAAAATATAAAAATTCTTGGTCTACATGTAAAATGGAAATATTAAACTGTGTAACACCAAAATTATTAAAGGTTAAGCATTTGAAATACATTTGAAGCATTTTGAATATACTGAAGTTCTAATATATGCAACATGGTTTGGACATACTTAATAGCTAAAGGACGTAGAGTATCCTTATCACACATTTTTATTTTTTCTTCTGTATAACTCTGCTGAATCCAGTAGTTACTGCTGATCAGCCTTCAGGCTCAAAATAAGAGACTCAGCTTCAAATGATTCTGATTTTAACATGCTTTTCATGGCACAAATGGAGTACATAATTATGTTCAATTTAATATTGTAGTTAATATATATATATGTGTTTAGCTAAGATGTTTATCAGCATGTGATTTCATCTATACACTCAAAATAGAAAAAACATGAATAATTGAGTACTTACAGTTTGTGCATTTCCACACAGGCCCTATTCTGGATGGAATTTATTGTTAATTTGTCATTTTATGTTCTTTGGATTCCCGCAACTTATTTATTTATTTATTATTTTTCTTCTTTCCATTTGTATATAGAGGATTATGTTAATTTTAGTGCTGTGTAGGTGAGGAATACTGTATTACTCCTCTCTGGACTTATCGAGGAAGACTATTCAAAGAGGTGTAATGTTCAAAGCTTTATGGAAAAGCTAATTTCAACAGCTACATTTATGACAGCATATAAACAACAAACATGCATATTTATGCATACTTTTTTTTCTTGTTTCTTAAACAGTGTGTTAAATTAATACTTAGAATGACAGAATCAACTTTCTAGGCCATTTTTACATGACTTATCTGGCAGTCCAACATTATATTTGAGTCAGATAAGGATACTAACATCAGTATAAATCAGATGTGACTTTTGCTGTAAAGAAACTTTTCATCTTACTCTCATGAGGTTTTTTTTGTTGTTTTGTTTTGTTTTGTCCTTCTCTCTACTTACTGCCAATAGCTTTGCTAGATATAAAAGTTTCACTAGAAATGAAAACTAAAACATTTATAAAGCTGACTTTTTAAAGCAAAACCAGCAATTGGCTTTAAAAAAATCATTATAATGATTCCCAATTTTAATACAATTCAATGTGAGTACTGGAACTGGTACTGATTAAGTTAAATTATTCTTATTCTGTTCTATTAATAAAAACCAGATGTGTATTAGATTAATGAAACAATAATTCATATCAGATTTATAAATTACCAGGAAAAATATTAAAAGGTCTATTATGTTTTCACAGGACTCAGTAGCATATTACAGCTACATATTTCAATAAAATATTTCATGACAGATTAGACTTCTCCCACAAGTAATTCATATTAGAATTGTGTAAAATTTTACATACTGTATTTTATTATGCTTTCTAAAAAAACACAAAAGAGCCATTAATTCCTCTGTTGTTTAGATTACAGAGCAAAGGCTCTTTAGAATATTTTTCTCTTCTTAAAAATCTCCTGAAAACAATATAGGTAGCAGTGGCTGTACTTCTGAGGAAACATGATAAAACTGAAAATGTTATCAAGGTTCTGCACAGAAAGGCCATCGGAGACCTCAGATATTGGATCTTTATTTCAACTGTAATCTTTCCAAATGTTCTCAGAAGAAAGGAGATGTTGTTGACCAATGATAAATGGAAAAAAAGTGGTTTATGGACTTAGGAACTTGAATCTGACTGAAACTCAGTGCATCTGAGTTATGGCAGCCCATCCCTCCTGTGAGACTACAGCATATATTACTCTATAAAAATATTTACCTGTACATTATGTGCTTATTGAAGAGTAAATGGGAGAAGGGTAAACATGAATAAAATTGCTTTTCCATTCTTTATGACTGACTGAAGTATTTCCAGACACAAGTGTGTGGACTTCAATTTTCCAGCTGATTTCCTTTGTGTATGGAAAAGCTTTTACTTTCCTTGATCTTCCCATTTTTATTCCTCACAGACCAATGAAGGAGCATTACCCACTGGAGTAAATGCAAACACTAAATGACTCTCCTTGAGGAAGAAAAGTGAGAGAAAAAGGATTAACAGCAGAGTTTTGCAAAAATAATTCTAGTTTGGTGTAGTTAGTGTTCTGATACAGTGTCTAAAGCTGCACTGCAACCCATACTTGGTCAATGCATTAAATATCTTGACTGACAAAAATAATAAAATTAAGTGTCTCATAATATGGTGGAGATTTCCATAAGTGGATATGTTAGACATAAAATTATCTTTCAGATAATAAGTTTTGGGTTATTTTCCCTCTCTATTTCCACTACCTTATTAGCAATTCAAGATATGAGCTCTTAGCACTTTGTAGAGTAAATTAATGAGTTGGGTATTGCAGTGGGAGTCAAAGTAGTGTCCACAAGGCATAGCTTGGGGATGTAGTTTTAAGCACTCCAGAAAAAATGTGGGGAATAGTTGACACACCATAAAAATAATTATAACATATAAATATTAATTGGGAAAAAAAGTATTCTTTCACCATAGCCTCACATAGTACTGAATAAATGCTAAATGGGAGCAGAGGCTATTTTTAATTCTGCTTTTTAACCATTAGGCGATTACAGAGAGATTATATACTAATGTAACAAAGTACACAGATTTAGGTATTAGAGAAAGGTAATGAAAATGTCAGCACTAATGCAAGATAAACCACTCGACTGAAATACCATAACTGTAACTGAGTAAAAATAAATTCATATAAATAGAATGTGGAGTGTCTATGGCCACAAAGTATTAATTCTGTTGCTGTATATTAGTTTCATATCAAAAGCTACCTAAGTAAAATTTCTTCTTTATTTGAAGAAATTAAATTTCAATATTTTTTGTTCAACATTTAATTAGAAATTATGTGATTGTTTTTATTTTTTTGAATTTTTGCCTTTTTTTTTTTTCATTTGGCAAGCTACAACATAACAGAACAGAAAAAATCTAGTTCTGTAGAATGAAAATCTCAAATGTTCCAATGAATAATGTGTGTGTGTGTGTGTGTGTGTGTTCAGTGAGTGTTCTCAAAACCAAACCCAGTTCTTTTTTCACTCTGTAGCTGGCTTGTAATATAGTCTATTAAGAGACACTGATAATCCTCAGATGACTTACCTGTGCTTTCCTGAAGATATGATAAGATTGAGTGGCCACTTCCACTTTTGTGTTACTGTTAACTGAACTATCTTTCTAACTCACTTTACTTACCTTAGGAAGTCCCTAAGTAAAACAGCAAATCTTGGAACACTTAATTAAGGCCAGAGAAGAAAATGTTTTTAAATAGAGCTTTGATGACTTAACTTCCATCTTTGGAATGACAGCTGTATCTGCATTCATTTTAAAATCTTTTACTGAGAATTCTTCATAGTGCACTGTGTGTCCCACATGTTTTTCTACCGTATGTTCCGACAGATGGGACCAGAAATCTCAACCCTTAAAGTTTTCACAGTAAGGCTAGGACATAGAATACTAACATGTGGTAAGACATTTATTTCAATTTATTGCAGCATGTCTGAAAGATGACAGTTTTATTCTAATGTTTTTATCAGCTGTATGACACCACAATAAAGGGATACAACTGAGATAGGAAAAGTATCGTAAAACCAAAATTGCAACGTTCATAAGCCTTATTCAAGTACAAATTAACTGCTTTAAAAAGTATAGGCACACCTTCTGCTTTTGGATTTTCAAAAACCTATCACTGAATTAACAAGTCATTCAAATTTATTTAATATTGTATCTGACTATCTAATTTTGAAAGCTGAAATGTCAGTCTGCTGCTTAGAATTGGCCAGTGAAGTCAGAGGATTCTGTTCTTTGTATTGCTTCCATGATAAAATAGATATAAAATGGGTCCCAAAATATTCACTTCAGATATTAAGAGGAAAAAAGCAGAGTGAAGCCTGAAAAGAACACAGAGCATTCTTTCCAGGTGATGTTTCAGGAATGACATAGACAAGAAAAGCACAGACACAGATTCTTCTTTGAGATAGGAGAATAGAGGTAATATTTAATCCTATTTTTCTATTATTTTCTTTTTCTACAATTTTGTTTTCAATCTTCTACCTAAAGTTTTCCCCTGCCTTACATTATTCCCATCCTCCCAGTATTAAATTGCAATTTCTCTAGAGTAAAAGATACACAAAAATATGTAATCAGCTAATGTGTGACATAATGTTACTTAATGCATATGTAATGGCTTGTGGACCTCCTGAGTGACTCTGTCTCTTTGACAGGTACCATCCACCTTCGCATTCCTGAGTCCTCCCCAGTTGGGACAGCCATTGGCAGCATCAAAGCCACAGATGCAGACACTGGAAAAAATGCAGAAGTAGAGTACAGAATTATAGATGGTGATGGGACAGATATGTTTGATATTGTGACACAGAAGGACACACAGGAAGGCATCATAACTGTGCGAAAGGTGTCGGTTAGCAATATTCACAAAATGATTTTGGTGTTAATGTTATGCTACAAGTGTTCATTGGAAAAAAGTGCTTAGATCATATGATGAATCGCAAACTATATTGTTTGTTTTGTTCCTGTTTCCAACATGTCAGTGGGCTAACACATGAGCAGTGAACAATGATGGTGTCCCAGTTTCAGAGCCAGCTTTAGTTCTGCCCTCTGTCTTGCATCTCAGAGCACTTTCAGAGGTGTAAGATCTCACACTTAGAAATTCCATTCTCCTGCTCCTCAACAATTTCCCTTCCAGAAGTCCCTCAGTCCTTTTCTTTGGGATTTTGAGATATGTTTCTAAAGAATGCAGGCAGCATTTCTAACATAAAACACTGTTTATATCAGCTTTTAAAACAAATCTCCTTAAGCATAGAATAATGAATTAAGCACTACTGTAAAATATATCTTCACATCTCTTGATAGTGGCAACCAAGGAAAAGATAAGTTCTGCAAAAATCAGAGTGTGTTCCTCTTTAATTTCTATGTCCTTCTATGCTTGTAGTCAGCATTGTAGTTTACCTGGGAAGGAATGAAAATACAAAGTTTGTGGCCCAATATTTTTCCTTTTCCTAGAAGTTTGTGAAGGCTTCTCTTGAGATGATCCTTTCTTGCTCGCTTCAGATTTTTCACAGACTGCTATTGAATTGAATTATTATAGCCTTGAAAGAACAGTGTAGTAACTGGATCAAGCATAAAACCCTCATCAGTTATAACATAGCAGTTCCAAAAATGTCACTGATAAATACTGATGAACAAGATCTTCTCATTTTGTTATTAGCAATCTGACACATTTTGCAGTTTTCAGGATGCTTTCTCATATTGGTAAGTAGCTTATTTGAATAGCACAGACAACAACATTAACTTAACAAGGAAGAAGATATGCTCAGTTTGCCAATTTAAAAAATATTGCCTTTTTTTTAATATTTATCCATGTTAATTGTCATTTCTTTTCAGTGGTGCATAACTACAAATAGCTGGTGTTCCTTTACTGAGCCCTTAAGTTATGAAGTCTGAATTTAATACCTGCTGCAAAAAAACTTTTTCTATACAAGTTATCACAAAAAAAAAAATTGCTTTGCCACAATTTCATATATTTGGGCAACAGTATTGTTCATTATTGGTGATATGTTGGAATACCTGTATAATCTATATGTTTTATATACATATTTTACAGTATAGCCTGAAAAGATGTCCAAACTGGATATGAATGTACTAGTAGCAAGTTAACTACATCTGCACAGTGCACCCTCTGGCAAATTAAGCCAGCTAATTAGAATAAAGGAGAACTAACGTGGCTTCATTGCTTCTAGTCTTGAAGCCAGCATCCCTTAACAGCTGCATGTTGCATTTTATAGACACACCAATAGTCTCAGGTCTGAACAGCAGCACTGTCTTGCATTTCTCAATTATATTTGTAGATACTTTGCCTTCTGCTCTAACTACTTTTTTAAAACAAATTTGGGCCAGTGGGGAAACTCATTCTTGCACTGGACTGCATAGTTCTGCTCTTAAATAGAATATTTAAATTTCTAGGCTGTCACTCTGGCATCTTTCATGAACATTAATTTGTATTTAAGAGCAGTTAGGCAGAAGAAACAAGTTTCTACTACCCATTTTGATGAATGAAAACCACCAGTTTGATATCTCCCTGAGATTTTGGGGGAGTTAATGAAGTCTTCTTTGTGTCAGAAAGGTAAATTCTCAGCTTGCTCATTTCCTCAATATCATTAATTAGCTAACACTTTTCATCTATGACAGTTAGAAAAAATTGGAGGAATAGAGGTTATTTTCTATCCAAAATGATTTCTAATTATAACCCTGAACCTTTCCTCATTCCATTTTAAAAAGGAACTGCTGACAAAAATGTCAAATCTATTTTGCAAAAAAAAATCTCTGATGGTGGATTCATTAAATTAAATGAAAAGGAACAAGATTAAGCTCTTACTGTTTCTCTAGATATAAAGAACTTTGACACACACCCCCTCCTTAAAAGAAACCTAAAACATTCCTGATATTTAAGGCCAGCTACATTTGTTTGACAATAAGGATACTCAGGCCATTTTGATTATTCAAGACTTTATAGTATTTTCTGAGAAATATTAGTATTAAGTACCTTGTTCTGAAATGCTGGTATTTCAAGTCTGTATTTCAAGTATTCTAAATGCTTATATGGTTCTTTCAAATCCATATTCTTGTGAAACAGCTGCAAAATTCACTAAGTAATTGGTAAATTTGCACTGAAAATCTTTTTGTCATTGGTGCAATAATAATTCAAATAATATTTAGGAAAAAAAAAAGTCTAAAACCAACGGAAATTTCTTACTAGAGGATGTGATCCCTATGCTGTAGAAAATTTGAACTGTATTGGGGTCCCCCCAGCCCACGGCAATATCTGATAAGGCTTGAGTCCTCTTCAGTTTCCATTATGTATATAGGTTCACAACTGTTGATATGTAATGTAATTTAATAAAGTTTATTATTGTCTTCATTTTTAGCCACTGGACTATGAGACAAGACGACTGTATACCTTGAAAGTAGAAGCTGAGAATACCCATGTGGATCCACGCTTCTATTACCTTGGGCCTTTCAAAGATACAACTATTGTGAAAATCTCTGTAGAAGATGTAGATGAACCTCCCGTCTTCAGCAGATCTTCTTACCTTTTTGAAGTGCATGAAGATATTGAATTGGGGACAATAATAGGAACAGTAATGGCACGGGATCCTGATTCAGCCTCAAGTCCAATAAGGTAATACTCCAGTCTCTGTAAACATATCATTTGCTAAAGAAATTAAGAGAAACAATAATACAACATGAATTTTCAAGTAGACATTGTACACAGGAAGAAGATGCTAATGTTTTTTTTCTATTATTTGTGTCCCAGAGACAGACAGAATTGAGAATGATTGAGAATTATGCTATCCATAAGCTTCTGAACACCTCAGGGAACAACCATTCACTTGCATACAAGAGACACAGGAAATATTTTCTAGTACTTCAAATCTCATAAAACTTACAAAATTACACATCAATTTCAAGTAGGGTCTTCAAGACTACTTCTTGATTCACACTGAAAAAGTGTGCCAAACCAGTCTATGGCCCAAGAAAGGGAAAGAACCTTATAATGCTTCCAGTTGTCAGTCCTGGAAAGTAAGCACCTACTTTGTTTGGTGCCTCCTGCTTTGCAGGCTTGCCAGAGTGATTGCTATACAAAGTAAAATTATCTTTGTGTGTGCTTAAATACCACAAGATGTTAGACACTGAAAGATTAATATATTTAAAAATATTTTCTATGTATAGTACTAGATGCTACATGCTACATCGCATCTAGCTGAATGTAGTAAACTATATTGGGGGGTGTGTGTGTTTGTTTTTCTATAATGCATAATTTTTAACAAGCAGGTAAGACAATGCTGACAAGTTGGATGTGTGTTGTCTGAAATACCAAACAACGTACAAAAACTACATTCTGGCAAAAGAACCTTATTTACTGACTTTGAAGTCAATTACCACATACTTCTTAATGAGGCCCAGGTGGTAAACTGGATTAGGAAATTAAACTGAATCTAATTTTCTCCTGTGGTGATTTGTGTGTATGAAAAAGATAGGAGATGATAAAACCAAGCCTCTAAAATTTAAGGATATATAAATAACTTAGCATTGAATCTTTTTCCACTCTAATTGCACGAGACAACTGACAATTTTGCTAGTTATATTTTCTTAATTGTGGCTGGAAAAAGAACAAACTCAGAAATTTTGCTCCTTTTGTTTCTGACACAACTTGATTAATTGAAGAACTGTGGTGGGTATTTCCCTCACCACTGTTATTTACACAGAATAGCAACTTAATATATATGTCTTTTCTATGTCCCATTGACATTAAATTATATTCTCATAGAATAGAATTTAACAAATGCAGGTAGAGCAAACCAATAGTAATAAGGGCAAAAAAAATTCTAAAAAATTGAAACGGACCATTGAACCTAAATTTAGTTTCTTTAAGAGAAAAATAAAAGATATATGTGATAATGTTCTTCATAGTACAAAAATATTAGAAAAAAATGGAAGAAAGTGCAATTTTCCGATTCTAGTTTGACTTTCTGCCGTATTGCATTAGTAGAAGTTTTGCCTGCAGTAGTATAGCAACTATAGGGACATAAGAGGTCCTTCTGTGGTCCATCAGTATATTCATGAAGTTCTGCATGTGTACTTATATTTATAGGGATTTTTTTTAACTTGATCCCTAGTAAATGAATATACCCTAAAGTGCAGAAGCCAGGCTTATAACAATACTTTTGAAAAGCTCATAAATTAGCTGTCAGTCTCAGTCTGAAGGAACAGTACATCAAAGACAAGTTTCCTTTCGGGATTAAACCAATTCTTTAATTATTATATTGAAATTCTGACTTATCTTTTATGACTCTCATGTATGCCTGTAAAAGCTCAGATGATCCAATTTTACACTATTGTATCATATTTATGACATTCTTGCAATTTTTATTCCTCATTCTGTGGAACTAACTTTAAGAATTTTCATAAGTGTTATAGAAACTAAATATATGTCTTATCAAAACTAACCTTTGTTATTTAACATTTAGAACCTAAAAGCTATATTGATGTGTTGTGAAATATATGCTTTCCTACTTTTTTTTTTATAATTTTGACAATATTTTTTGTTTCTTTATCATATTTAGATTCTCTCTGGATCGTCACACTGACCTTGACAGGATATTTAATATCCATTCTGGAAACGGGTCCATCTATACTTCTAAGCCACTTGACCGTGAGATATCACAATGGCACAATCTTAGTGTTATAGCAGCTGAGATCAGTAAGCCAATTTGTTCTCTTTTTCCTTTCAAATTTCCTTAGCCTGTAAAGTTAAAGCTGTGACTTCATGAGAAAAAAACTCCCTTCCTTCCCTCCCTACCCCTTTCTATTAGATATTCTGGGAAAGTAAATTAGGAGTAGCTAACAGCAGCTGTCTCCTCATTGCTTTTTTCCTCACCTACTTCCATCACTGACATTTATAATGTCCAAGGTACTTCTGAAGTGTGACCCGATTAAATAATAATACTGAAGTAATTCTGTTTTCTTCATTTTCTTTGAAGACAATGACATGATTTTGCTGTTAAAGTAGCATAGTTCAGGATGGTAATCTATGTTTTTGTCTTTAGTGTTTTCTGCATTTCCTTATACATAATTTCAATATCTCCTCCTATGGTATCTATGCCTACAGCTCTTGGAATCAATACATCTTACACGTTAGGTTCAATTTGATCCCTAAGCTGTAGCATTTCCTGGACTATATAAATCAGCTCTTTGTAGATATTTTCGTGTTAAAAATACAAAGAAAGCAGAGATCTTCCTAAACCTGCTACATTATTGAGATTAACTCTAATTGCCCCACAAAAAATGTTCTAAGGGACGGAAGTCTGATCTTTGAAATAGCTAGCGAGGATCACTTGCTTTCAAAGACACTATTTTTGAGGGTTTATTCTGCACCAGTCAAAAAAAGAAAAAATTGCTGATCAGCAGTGAAGCATGGCTGGCAAGGACTACACTGCAGAGAAATAAATGGAACATCATGTCCAGCCAATTAACCACTCTTAGTGTGCCTGTTCCCATTTCTGTAGTCCAGAGCAATAGGCTGGTTGCTATGAGCACACCTGATAGCTGTACTTTTAAACCTTTTTTTTTTTTCTTGTGATGCACGGTCCTGAGCTTATAAACCTTCACAGTGCTGTCCAGTGTTGTAGGAATACTATTCAGAAGCATTTATATAATGAAAACATTTAGTATCCTTGTATGCTTATATCACAGTGGTAAGGTTATTTTCTTGTCAGGACACTTTGAACAAATTTACATTCTGGACCTAGGTGGAGTATCTGGCATTCTCCAAAGAGGTACATTAGTTTTGGAGAAAGAAGTGAAGGGGGAGATTAGGTTTAGGTCTTTAAACCTTTAAAAATATTACCTGTAAAGCATGACAGAATGGGACAGCAGTGTTAAGACTAGAACTCATTTGGAAAGTTAGTTGAAAAATGCAAAAGTCTATGAAAAACAGTGCCCTAAACCTGCCATTTTAAACAATTCAGGATGTCAAAAAGATCCACATTGCAATCTTTAGCAAAGGTGTTGCTAATAACAAGTGAACTTAATACCAGCCAGTCCTAAATGTTTACTGTTTTATTTGAAGCATCTTAAAAGGGGGGAAAAAATCAGTAATTTTGAATTATCTCTACTTCCGTAGAGATATTATCCTATTCCGTCAAAGTTGAAAAATCATAGTATGTCATACAGCTACCAGACAACAGAATTCCAAGAAATGGCTGCACTTCTTTACTCCCAGACATTATTTCAGATTCTTTGCATGGCAACTAGATCAGCAAGTGGGAACAGGGACACTTGTATTCCCAAATTAACCTATACAAATGAGAGGGCACTCTAAATAATACTAGGGATTTGACATTTGGCAAGGGGGAGGTTACTGTTCTTGTTTCATAACCTAAGGTCTGAAAATCTACATATTTTTTAAGATAATTAAAACATTAAAAGTCTGACTAATAAATTCTTTACCAGATTTTTTTGGGGATACTTTCATTGGCTTTGTTGGAATTTCTCCCTATTTATTAAGGCACAAGAGAGGAAAGTCAGGCTTGAAAAACTTTCAGAATATGTATACACAAAGTCAATAATGTCTTTTCTGTGTAAAACAAAATAGATCACAAATAATTTTAAAATTAAAAGTCAAAACCTTACAGGAGAATAATACTCTTGAGCCAAATAGTCAAATTAGTTATGATAGTAATGGGCATGCTTTTCATATACTACATTTGCATAGATTATTAAGAGTTGCAGACCCTATTTTCATGTAAAACATTAATTACTCACTAGTTTCCAATACTTTAATTTATTTTTTACTCTAAGCAGAAAATGTCCCTATTTTTCAGGAGGCCTGATTCTTAGCTGGTATTAATTTGTACACTAAATTTTGACCAGTTTCATACCTAATCTTGCATGTCTATTGCTCATCAAATTTGAAAGAAAACAGAAAACTGTTAGTAGGAAAATAATCTCATTCTGCTTCTTTCTTTTCCTGTCAGACAACCCCAAAGATACCACTCGTGTACCTGTCTACGTAAGAATTCTGGATGTTAATGACAATGCCCCACAGTTCGCTGTATTCTATGATACTTTTGTCTGTGAAAATGCAAGAGCTGGACAGGTATGCCTTTGATAAAGAGTTTCCACTACCCAGTTTTGCTATGGCACTCATTTGTAGATCATTCTTGCCTGTTGCTTGGGAAAAATGTCCAAAATAACTTTTTAAATGGTAAAAATGAAAGCAAAGAAGGTCTGTAGGTGAAGTTTAGAGTGAAATATCAATGTATTACAACAGCACTGGTGTGTGAATTAGCAGTTTTCTTTACCTAACCCTGTACTACTGTTAAAACCTGACTAGTATGTCCAAGAGACGTGGTCATAATTTTGCTGTTATCTTCACAAAGTAAAATGTTATATGCAGCTACTAAAAAGTTTGATCTATATTTTCAATAACTTTCAAATGGCAAAATTCAGATGTTTTTCAATCCATGCTGATGATGATTACAAACTTCTACATGTGTCGCACTTTTTTTTTCATGATTGTTAGGCTTGTCTTTTATTATCGCACCAAAAAATTTTGAAAAGAAAATACAAACCATATATTTTTTGAACTGTGTTCTTCAATTTAAGTGAAATTACTGCCGTGCTTAATATCCAGTTCCTAATGGGCAGCTGCCTATTAGAACTGTTAAAAACCTGTTTTCCTGTTACAGCACAGCATGACCCAGAGCACAGTCAGTCAATAATAAATCCTTTAAAGCAGCAGCAGTAGTACCTCAGTGCAATCATTTTAGCACTTTTGAATAGAATGTGGGAGAAGTGCCAGCTTGTCTTAACTGTTTGAGTCCTACAGGTATGACATACAGGTTGTATTACAAATGTCACATCCAGGTTGACATTCTTCTTTCTAAAGTAACATCATCTGGAAATTAGAACAGAGGATTAAAGGCCCAAATTTCTAATGTATAAAATATCTAAAGGTACTGAGCAAGGGCATTTGTCTGCTACGAGTGTTACAAGATAATTCAAGCTGTTGGACAAGTAGAAATCACTGGCTAAACATCTAGAATTTCTGACAGTTGTAGTATCTTCTGTAAATGCTAAAATAATATTTTAATCACTTCCAATATGGGATATGGATTAAGAATTGAAAAAGTAGAACACTGAATTTTCCTCTTCCAGGTTCACAGAAAATTTCCTGGGTAAAAAAAAAAAATTGAAATGAATTAAGCCACAAATCTTACTCTGAGGTTTTAAAATCTGATCTGTCTAGGTTGCTAACTATAGAGGATACAGGAAATGCTTAATACAACAGTTATATTTTCATGTAAACATTATTTTGAGGAACTCTATTTTTCTGAGCTATCTAAAATATTGAGGTCAATAGAATTTAAAAATAAATATAAAAAATATAATCTAAAAATAAATATACAAGATATTTCTGCATTAAACTGGCTTTCTGTTTACATTCAGAAAAGGCTGTCAGCTAAAAAATCAAAAAACCCCACACTAATAATTTGTGACTAATAAATGAGAAACTAAATAAGTGCATGTATGCATAAATGTTTATTTAAAATGTTATAGAGCTCAGTTAGTGTCTCATTTATCAAAAAAAATGTTAAGTTTACTAAAAGGGATATAATTATAACATTTATTTTTTTAAAATCTGAGTTTCAAATGATTGTTTAAAGAAAATAATTCACAGTAAGACTAAAAATGCAATGCAGGACAGCATTAAAAATTCATTGGAATGTAGTTATCTTCTTCTTGCTTACTGGTAGATAATAAATAATAAATAATAAGTGCAGTACTAACTAGGCTTGCCTCTCATCAAAACTCCAACATTAAATAAGCTTGCGCGAGTATCATAAACATACTAGTATACATTACGTAAGAACCCCCTTAGATTATTAATGCTGTTTTGTGTCAGTACAGTTACCAATATAGAAGTTTTAGCTGTAAAGGATATGAAGAATAATTTTATAATAATTCCAGGGAAACAAAAGTCTTCCCAGGTTTCCATTTCTAGAATAGTATTGATAACTTCTAAACTTCTTCAGACAAATAACTATTTCCTGATAGTATGTCACTTTCTTTCTAAAAGTCTGGTTTGTTAAATCCATTTCTCATGGAAAGGAAGGGGGATAGTAGAAGTTAATCATATCTACTTCCTCCTTCAAAGGGTTCCTTATAACCAAACAGGATTTTCTAGTGAGACTTAAGTACTTCTTTCCTGGATAGTTACTGCTGCTTGTTTAAATACATTTTTAAAAAACATAGTACAAAATGGTATCAACAAATTTAAGAATCTGAGGACTAAAAGCTTCAATGATTCAGTATTGTTCAGTTTTACTAAGAAATAAAAAAAAAAAAAAAATTAACAGAGGCATTGCCTATATTTACAGTAGCACTGTGTAGTAAATGACCTATAAGGCAGAGTTTACTCTCTGCCATTTCAATTCCTCTCAATTGTAGGTTTATATCTGAAAGCCACTGAGAAAAGGAAAAAGCTGCTAATGTACATATTAATTTAAAAAAAAGACGTGTACCCAGTAAGAAATGTTTCTTTTTTCTGTGGATTTGCATATATTTAAGAGACTCTAAGTAGTTACCCCGCCATTAATTACAGCCTGGAGGTTCACAGTCAAGCAAGCAATGGCTAAAAACTGGTATACTGAAGGCTTTATCAGTCCTTGAAGCTTCAAGAATGAGCCCAGGTTTGGTAAAACACAGATAGTATTGCAAGTGGCTGCCTAGCAACTATGCAAAAGAGAAAGCTTGTACAAAACAGCTCCCCATTAGCTGCAATCTTAATTACTCCTATCAGTTCTGTGCCCACAAACAACTGGATAATAACTGGGTAAAAAAATGTAGAGTCATTGGATTTACCTGTCAGACTGTGATACAGTCTGCTTAAAGCAGTTGGATTTGAGAAAATAATTATTTGAGTGAACAAGGACTCACATTTCATAAGGTACCATAAGGTGCCCCAAGATGGCTGAAAATGGAATGCTAGAGGAACAAGACATGGAGCAAAAGTCCAGAAGATAATATATTGTATCAGTCTTAGGAAATACTAAACAAAAGAACTGTACAAATATTATGGGATGGAAAAGATCTGACTCCAACCCAGGTCTTGATTAGACAAGTCTTTGAGAAGAGGCAGAACCATTAGAGTCCAAATGGCTAGTCTGTAAACACTGTGAAAACAAGATTCCCTGTGTGACACTGGGTTCCTCAGTGTCTCCTGACTTTCATTTTGATCACAACTGGTGAAAGGTGAAATAAAGGAAAGTGGAGGAAACAAGTACAACAGAGAGATTTTGATGAAAAGAAAAAAAAAAAAAAAAAAAAAAAAAGGAATGCAGCTGAGAGGGATTCCAGACCTCAACGTACTCTCAGACAGAAGTTGTGATAACTCTTTGCTCAAGTCAACAATCAGCACATCAAATATGTTCTATTTAGGACATTCAAACCTGTGATACTGCTATAATTGTCTGCAAGAGTGATGGAGTAGGCAAGCAAGGAAATCACCAAAACAAGCTATATTGTTGACTATGACCTACAGCTGTACTTTTATTGCTTCCCAGCAATACAGGAGGAATCTGCTTTCCCCCTTCCTCATTTGTATGTTGTGTCCATGTGTTGTCTGAAACTTCACGTACAGGCCTCGAAAGAGCACAAAAGTTCATACAGTGCTTCAAGAAGTTAACAGAGAGATGCTGCTTCTTCCAAAGACCAAAGACCAACTCTAAATAAACTTCATTCACACTGCACTTCCGGTCTGGTGAATTGCCTGTTCCTTCTGATGACATACAGGAGGGACTTGAGTGCACCAGCAAGGAGAACTTTCAAGGCTCACACAGGAGATGACAAATACTTGCTCTGTTGGAATGTGTATGTGGCCTCATGTGAAAAAGAGCTAGTAATGTACTTCCTGTGTGAATTTCCAGTAATATTCTCATTTGAAAAAAAAATTATAAATATTTTAAAAGTTTAGGTTCTAACTGAGAATAGCAAAACAAATTATGCTTTTGTTTTGATGTATTTTACAATTTAATTTAGAGATGCTGTAAATGTGACAATGTATCTAAACACATTGTTTCACAAGACTTTGTGTCTAATGAAATGTATCAGCAAGTAATTTGAAAACGCATAATATTTAGTCAAGCAAATGTTTGCTGGCATTTTTGAATTATCCTTATGTTTTAATTTTTAAATGATGCTTGGAATGAAACAAAAAAGCATGCAATTTTTTTTATCCCTAATGTAAGCAAATTAGCTGAATTTACTTCCAAAGTGTATCTATCATAAGGTTAAACATGATCAGTATTTGAACAGAGAAGCTCCCAGAGAACTTCAACTGTTACAAAATCCACCTCGTTACAACCTCCCTTCTACAACTATCTGAAAGGATGTTGTAGAGAGGTGGCTGTCGCTTTTCTCAAGTAACAACTGATAGAACAAGAGGAAGTGACCTCAAATTGCACTGGGGGAGGTTTCGATTGGATATTAGGAAAAATTTTTTCACCAGAAGGGTTGTCAAACATTGGAACAGGCTGCCCAGGGAAGTGGTTGAGTCCCCATCCCTGGAGGTATTTAAAGGACAGGTAGATGTGGCACTTAGGGATATGGTTCAATGGTGGGCTTGGCAGTGTTGGACTTGATGATCCAAAAGGTATTTTCCAACCATATTTCCAATGATGAATGGGGGAATTAATAAGAGATATTTTCTTCCTGTTTGTTGTCATGGTCAGGGACACTGGTCAGCAGTACTGCAGTAGGTGAATAATCCCTGTAATCTGGAAAAGATTTTAGGCTATAAAAAATTCTACATACTCCTTTTAAACTATGGGTATGCACACTCAAAAGTGGAGGAGTTGACTTTCATCAGCTTACCACCAACAACTGACTGCATTCATGATCTCCACTTGTGAAGTAAAATGGACTAGTATTTTCTTGACTTCATTTTGCAAAAATCTCTAAAGATTTATTTGCTAATTACTCACTAAATAATGAAAAGGTTCATTCTTTAAAAATAAATAATATTATATGCTTATCTTATTCGTTTTTTTCATCCAGTAAGTTATCAGAAGTTTATGTGAGAAAATAAATCTAGAGAAAGACAAAGCTCCAGTTGAGTAAGTAAGCAAGCTGCTGTGTTAAAAGAAATCCAGTCCTTGTCTCATGAAGAAATTTGTTGCTTTATTCCGGATGAGCGAGAGAGAAGTTGGGAGTTAATCACACATTTGTTAAGGCAAACAGGAGTATATTGCAATTGATGATGTTCAAGATGATCAGTCCTGACAAAAGCTGTCATATGAAGATAACTGGCTGTATTTGGAAGAACTGGAAGAGGAAAAGCAAACAGGGTTTAACAAGTATGCCACAGGGAAAGAATAGCATCAAAAGTTAGATGTAATTCCATGCTTGAAAAAACCTGGAATTTAAAATGATGGATCAAAAATGAAGAATAAAAATGACCTAGGATAAAGATTAACCTATTTTTGGAAGCTAGGAACATAATTGAACATTCATGCATGCATGCACAAAAATTCAACCATAGGTACAGTTTTTATTGCAACAGTATAAAAAACCCCACTCTCAAATAAAGCAATAAAGATGTCAAAAACTGTATTTTGCTTGGGAAATGGCATTTTGCCACCCTTATGTATAGACACTTCAGTGGAAAAAAGCCACATATTCTTTTACCTGACAGATAAACAAATGTTGATAAAGGGCTTGCCATTACTTCCCCCCAAAATACCAAAATTTTTTGTAGGCATTGCAGAAAGCACTCAGTCCAAGTATTGAACTTACCTGATGCAGCTTACTCTGAGAATTGTGACACCAGATTCTCATCCCACTCTGAGGTGGTGCATCTGTAGAGTATGCTACAATGTTTTGCAAAAGTTGAAATACATATATAATCTAACTGGTATTTTTCATCTCAGGAATCTTATTGGTGTAGTTTGCTACACTAATGGCTTAGAAACAAATGTTTTTATTTTTAAATTTAGTTTGAAACTTTAACTTTCTGTATCAGAAACATATATTTCATTGAATACCATTTTTATCACAAAAATATAAATGATACTCTGAATTCCTGTCTTAGGTGTTTATTTGAATTTAAAATGATGGATCAAAGATGAAGAATACAAACGACCTAGGCTAAAGATAAAGATATTTTTGGCAAGTTTAGTCCTCTTTTTAGTTACAAAAATATATAAATATGTATTGAAAAAAAGAAATAAAGGAGGACTAAGGTAGAAGCTGGCCATTTTACATGTATACATGTATGATTACATGAAACATGTATGGATGGTCTTGTTGGAAAACTTACGTGATATGCTTGTTTAACATTTGTTCAGTTAATATATTCTACAGATTAAGTATTAAGTCAATAGGTTTGAATATGAAGTTGTCTTAACACTTCTAGTCTACTTAAAGTAATCCGACGGCTGTATCAAAACCTAGGTGCATTTGGGTTTTTTGTTGTTTGTTTGCTTGCTTTTTTTCCTGCAGCTTATTCAAACCATAAGTGCAGTAGACAAAGATGACCCTCTTGGTGGACAAAAATTTTTCTTCAGCTTAGCTGCTGTTAACCCTAACTTCACTGTTCAGGATAATGAAGGTAAAATTCATGCCTGTTCCAGGAAAGGAATTTTATCTTTGCTGTCTGACATGTATTCCTGAAATATATTTGCTTTTGATGTCTATCAATACATAGAGAAGCTGTTGAAGCGGCTGCTAGCAAGAATAATAATTTTACCTGAATGATTGTGGTTTAGGGCTTCTGCATTTTCATCTGTGTAAGGGAGGAAAAAATTATCATGGCAAAAATGGGATAAAAAAAATATAAAGAAAATCAATAGAAGTGTTGGTTTGGGGTGAGCAGGCAGATGAAATGCTTGACTGAAAGAGAAAAAAATAATTTAAAAAATGGCTTCAGCTGACACGTTCAGATTTTTCACTTTAGCCTTCTGTTACATAGTTATGACTTCCCTGGTGTTCTGTTTTGCTTCTTTCTGACCATTAATGAAAATAATGGCTCTGAGCACACAGATGCTTTGGCTTTTGTTTTGATCCTTTGTCAACCTTTCTTTATTAGAGAAAATTTTCAGAAGTTTCTCTTGGGGAATGCACCCGTTTTGGCCTTCATTATCAGTATGACTAAGTGAGAGGGCTCTAGATTACAGAAGGAATAAATGAGGGGGGACAAGGTACCAGCCTTCAAATGTGTTAAAAGCATAAAGGCAATGGGAATAATCCTCTTTTCCGGATGAAGATTTCAGGAAGTAACAGACTGCAAACATGAGGAATTTTAGGTTAGACAGAGAAAAAAAAAAGTAAGAGTAGAGAAAGTGAAGAATTGAAACAGAATTGTTTGGGTACCTTATAAAATCACCAGCGGCAGAGGTATTTAAAGATCCATCAGACACATAATTTTCTGTGTGTGAAAACAAATAGCATACAAATACCTCAAATCAATGAAGGAATGCAATGAAGGAAAACTTTGTGTTTCACGTCATAGAGGCTACAAAAAAACTATATCATTTAATATTTTAAACAAAGATTATATCCTGATGACTAGGTCCTGAGGGCAGAGAGGTACAGACCTTGTTATTTCTTTTCTACCTGTAATTATTTTATTTCCTTTTGCACATGGCTTATTTTAATTCAGCTTGAAGTTGGCTGGCAAGATAGATAACCATCTACCTCAAGCGACCCATGAGTATGATGAAAATTAAATTTTCCTTCTAATGGAGACTAAATCAGTATTTTCTCTCTTTGGACTAAAAAGTTAGCAACTCTAGTGTTGGCTCACACACTAATGTTGTGGACCTTACAACAGAAGAAATAGTCTCTACCTGTTATTCATTCCTTCCCTTCCTTTCCTTCCCTCTGGTCACTCAGTGAACAGCTTTTGATGCTGAAGTATACTGCATAGAGCTAAGATTTGCCTGCTACAAATACAGTTTAGTAAATCCACTTTTCAAAACTATGCAGGAATGCCTACCATCTTTCACATTTTCTGAATTCCTAAGACAATTTTTCCACAAAAAATCTACTCCATGTGCTAAGGTACATAATTCATTGTTCTACAGTATGTTGAAAGTGTTCCCATGGGAATATCTCATACCGAGTTTACCAATAGCACTCCCGTAGGTGTTGTCACAGAAGATCCATAGAGACAGCCTTTCAAAACAGAGTGCTTGTTGAACAGCATGAAGTGGAAGGTTATTTTTTCGCAGTTGGCCACTTCATTTCAGGGCTTAAGCCCTGAACTGGAACTGTGTCATGCACTGCATGCATTAATCTATAAAACATTTTAAGCTTTGAGAAATCCTCTTTTCAAATCACACTTGAAGGTGCTGCAGAGACACAAAGGAGCAGGCCACGTGTACATAAAAAACTATAAGTAGCTTTCTGATCAAATGGAAATGTCAGTAGGAAATGAGAGACATCACTATGATATCAGGAACAGTTTCAAAATTCTACTGGTGTTGTAAAATACAATGGTTTGCATGTACTATAAATGTTACACTTTTCATATTCATATACTATATAACAGTATATTTCAATCAATCTAGATAACACTGCCCGAATTTTGACAAGGAGGAATGGCTTTAGTCGACATGAAATAAATACTTACCTGCTACCAGTGGTGATATCAGACAATGACTACCCGATCCAGAGCAGCACTGGCACCCTGACCATTCGCGTGTGTGCCTGTGACAGCCGGGGGAACATGCAGTCCTGCAATGCTGAGGCCTTGCTCCTCCCTGCTGGCCTCAGCACAGGGGCACTGGTTGCCATTCTCCTCTGCATCATTATCCTGCTAGGTAAGAAAAAGAAATGCATCTTTCCCCCTGTGAACAAATGTTTCAGGAATGACTCATTTGCAAAACTCTGCAGATTGGTAAAATTAATGATCATGTATTTTGCAAGAAGAATTTAACTGCAACTTAAAACAAAAAGGAAAAAAGGGCAAAACCTGTTTGTCTGGGAATTGGACATTGCAAATAAGAATTCAAAACCCAGACTGTTAAAACTACCAATGTGCAACCAGAAAGTCATTTTTGTTCTTTCGTTAAGTTGTCCAAAAAAGAACATCAGAGAGGGGGAATAGCATAATCAAAAATCATTTTCATGTCTTTCTTTTCTTTTTTTTTTGAGGGAATGTCTCTTTTTTATTTCAATAACTATCTAACATCAACATGCAGTATTTATTTCACACAGAACATGCCAGTAAATAGTATTTTTACTGTATTTAAAGCACTGCTTATCCAGAGTTTTCTGTGCTGTAAAAAAAATGATGTGAATTTTATAAAATTTCCATTCTGAGATTTTCAGAATATTGCTCAATGACCTATAATTCACCTCAAAACCAGTTTTTAACAGTATACTTTCAGCTTAAAAAAGAGAAAACTTCAGAATAGATCTGGTATTTTAAAACTCATTAAAGTTACAGAAGGAGCACATAGACAAACTCATGGTTCTGTAAAGCAGAGCACACAATGTGTGTGCAAAATAGCACATTTTGATATAGACCTTACTGTGTTACAGTAAGGGAGATAGAGATGTTATCAGACTGCTGAAATGTAGCTGAAATAAAGCTGGTGGATTTGCTAGTAAGAAATTGTGAAATAGAGATCTTTACCTATTCTTTGTTTCTCTGTTTAAGTTATAGTGGTGCTGTTTGCTGCTCTGAAGAGGCAACGAAAGAAGGAGCCTTTGATCCTCTCTAAAGAGGACATCAGAGACAACATTGTGAGTTATAACGATGAAGGCGGTGGAGAGGAAGACACCCAAGCCTTTGATATTGGCACACTGAGGAATCCTGCAGCTATCGAAGATAAGAAGCTTCGACGAGACATTATCCCTGAAACATTATTTGTACCACGGAGGACTCCTTCAGCACCAGATAACACAGATGTCCGAGATTTCATTAACCAAAGGCTAAAAGAGCACGATACTGATCCTTCTGCACCACCGTATGACTCGCTTGCAACCTATGCCTATGAAGGAAACGATTCAATAGCTGAATCCTTGAGCTCCTTAGAGTCGGGTACTACTGAAGGGGACCAAAACTATGATTACCTCCGAGAATGGGGCCCTCGGTTTAATAAGCTAGCTGAAATGTATGGTGGAGGAGAAAGTGACAAAGACACTTCTTAACCTACAGTAGGCTACATCTTTGTTTCCTTTGAGCGGAAGTAATTTTACAGACACCTTCTGCACTCAACAGTATTTAACATTCAGGAAAATTTTCCTGCCACTCAGCACAATGGTTTCCTTTTAAAATTTGTTTTAAATTTGTCCATTAATGTCATTCATTCTTTCTAGTAGGATGCCACTTGGAATATATACAGCATTTTATTTAATCACCTTCCAAGAGCCAAAGCTATGGAAATTCAATGTTGTCCATTTTAGTAAGTAAAATAAACAATATCTTACCTTCAGAAATTTGAACAAGGTGATAATCCCTTAAGCAACGTCATGTACAAGCCGCTTCTGTTAGGTACATGTCCTACCCTTGCAAGTGCAGCTTTTAAGATGGCAAAGAAGAAAAAAATCCAGTACGTCCTGTTCTGTACATTAAAATTAAAACAAAATGTACACGTGGTGTTAATAAGTGTAATATGCAGCTGGTTTAAAAAAAAAGTTTGTGCAACTTCATTTCATCAAATTCTATCTGCCAATGTTTTATATTTATATTTTTGTATTTATTTTTAAGAAATAAACCAGTTTTTACAACTATGTTGATGCTTGCCTGCCTGTTCTAACCACCAGGCTTGAAGAGAACATGAAATTTCTCCACTGACAGCACAGCCAACAGCTAGTACTTCTATGCTGCAGTATTCTCCGTACATTTAATATGGTCTGAAGTGTTTCTGGTCACAGGGAGAGGATCAAGTTATAGACCTATTTGCTTGCTTGAAAGTGCTACTTCCTACAGTTGTCATGTTTAAGAGAAATATTCTATTTTTGAGCTGAACTAATGATATTCTTTTTTAGAAAGATGAATTGCTGTTTTGTCTCAGCTTGAATTACCTTATTCTGAAAGCATGCCGGTATAACTAATCAGTCCAAACACATAACATTCGTTTCAAAACCAGAGTTTATTTGTTCTGTAGTTTTGAATCACAATTGCATCATCAGAGATGATCTGTAACGACAATGGATAAATTCTAAAAAGATGCTTAAATGATCATTTTTAAGCACCATCCTTCTGAAGACAAATCATTTGATGACAAACCACTGTGTGTTGTATCATAACCATCTGAGGGTAACCTGATCTCCTTTAAAGATGTCAGGCTGAAGGCTGGCAAAGTGTCAGTGAAACTAGCACACACCCCTCACCCAATTTACTGAGTTTTCTGATAGCTTGGAAACGTCTAGTAAAAAGAAACCTGAGCAACAAACCAACTGTAACAGAAATCATACTTTAGCTATCACAAAACAAAGTAGGTATCCCAAGACATTTTAAGATGTCTCTTTTTTCTTTCAATCTTTGGATTACACAAATCTATGCAGTAAACAAGCGTTGTGGTTTTGAAACATTGCTGAGATGAAATGATTTCAGAGCGAAAGCAGGATGTCATAGGGTCTGTACTTATTTTTTTTGTGGAAGAAACACATCTGAAGGATAATCCCTCCCCTGTAACTCTTAAGTTCTTGCTGGCATAAAATCAACAGATATTGGAAGTATATTAGTCCTTTGAAAAGTGCAATACTGCATTCTTATTTGATCAGATACTTCTTCTCCTTAATGGAGTGATTAAACCCAATGAAGTTGAAAGCTGAATACAGTGCCATTATGCAAGCTATTTTGGTGCAATGGAGACCAAATTTTTATTGACTTGATATCAAGTTAAATTATTTGATCTATTAAGAAACAGTGAAGATTATGGATTTTTCTTCATTTCACTCAATAATACTTTCATTAACCAAGGAATTTTTGTATTCCTTAATAGGAAATAATCCTGAGAATACTAAGAAATATCTTAGATAATCAACATTACAAAGCTCTGTAGAAGTCTTACAGGCCATACAAACAGTTGATCTTCTTTATGATTATCTATTGTAAGGGACCTAATTTTTCCTTTCTAATATCCATTTGTCCTTCCACAGCATGTAATAGGATGAAACAAACAAATTAAGTTCATCTAATAAACACATAAATAGCCAAAAGACACTCTTCCAATACTGTTTTCTGTCTGTAGCAACATTCTGATCAGTGACACCCTACATATTTAACTGAGTATGTATTAGGACAGAACATAAAATAGGCTGTAATACAGCTGATTTTACCTCTTTGTTAAAAACAAGATTTTGGTTAAACAGGTCCAGCCAACATTTTTACATATAACTTAGTAAGAATCTCTGTTTTGTTTCCAGAAAGAAAAACCAAACACACATAGCTCACTCACTCCTTAAACATATCAGCAAATGTCAAATAAGACTCTATTATTTTTATTTACATTACGGCACTTATTTCTGAGTAATAACTATGTGGAAATATTTGTCTATCACTACATTTAAGGAAGTCATTTTATAATTGTTCAGCAGAATATGAACCTAATGTTTAAAATTTAATCCCATATGCATTATTAAATAAAATATTAGTATACATTGTGGAAATATATAACAGTATATAAACATAATACTAAAATCATTATATAAACAGTATCAATGAAAATTTGTTTTATCATATCATAGAATCATATCATAGAATGTTTTGGGTTGGAAGGGACCCCTAGAGGTCATCTAGTCCAACCCCCCTGCAGTGAGCAGGGACACCACTAACTAGTTTTATCCCTTGCCATATCTCTGGAGTTTTTATTCCCAGTACATTTCAGAAAAAGGAAAAAAAAAAAATCGATTTTTACACTATAGATGTTACTGTGCAAATAGCTATACAAACATATAACATTTTACTGTAGAAATACCTCATTCTAGTGAAACTGGACATAGGAACATGCAGTCACATGTGGAGACAAATCATAACAAAGCATTCAGGAAGTCATAATGCATTGTCATATCTAACTTATTTTAGGAATTGGATCGTTTAAGGAACTGAGTCCAGTCCTTAATATTACACGCAGTCACAGAATAGTCCACAATGTTCTCCATGCTCTTACATGCCACAGATGAGTCATAGCAGTTTAGTCAAATGTAAGGCCATATAATAAAGGATAAAAGCCATGAGTATCAGATGTCATGGGAGGGCAGAAGAAAGGAATCAAGGGCACTATCCCAATCTCTTTCTTACACCCTTACAATAGTAAGGAACTGGAAAGTGAAACTCCCAGAAAATTCAAAGTGGAGAAAATGTAAAATGGGATACGTGCTTCCCAAGTAGTCCCTGCTAAGCCTAGACACGTGAAATTGTATGAAATTTAACAAAATATAACAACATGTAGTAAACAAGACCTAGGTATTGTGTAGTCTGAATGAATTTTCTATACATTCTTATGACAAGAATGTCAGAGGACCACACAAACAAAGAGAAAATATATGAATATTGCATTTCAGGTGGAACCTACAAATGACTTATAAGACAAACCTTATGAATGTTTAAAAATTCAGAAACTTATCAAAACTATTGCAGCCACGAGACCCCTAGGGAACAGCAAATTCTTAGACTCTGTTGCAAAAAAAAAAAAAAGATTTTTTTTTTTTTTTAAAAAAGGGATTTTGTGTAAGGAGGTTTGTACATGGTCTTATGTTAACAACAAAAATAGTAATATTTCATAAGACCTCACAGGGAAAGGGTTGATGGTAAGAGCTGTCTAAACAGACTAAAAAAACCTAGGGAATAAAACAAGCACCTAAATCAACAAAATCCTCACATTTCACATCATCGGGTCAATATCTACCAGCTGCCAGCCCTGTATATGCAGATGTTTTACACTCATTCACTGTTACAGGGTGTCACATTTCCACCATTTATCCTTCAATCGCATGTAATACTATTTCTAGGCCAAACTATTTATCAGTTACATTACTGTCTGTCAAGAGTCTACCCTTCATTCCTCTCACTCATTGTCCACTACAACTCTATTGCCTTTGAATCAGATGTTCTTATAATGTTTTTTTTTTTTAAATTCTTCTTGTGCTACCTATCACACAAATTTGGAAGAAAAAGAACAAACTTTGCTACATTATTTTTCTTTAAACCTTTTCTTACAGTTTGCTCCTACTGTAGTAACTACAAAAATACCTGTTAGGGGCTACAGAGCTGCTCACTATACTAACTGTAGATGATGGAGACAATTAAATCCAATTATTGTTCCAGGTTGTTTTAGACTGGTTTGCCTTTATTCTAACAGAAGTCAAATTATTTGGCAGTGTTCCTCTAGGTTTATCCAACATTTGGGAAAAAGTAAATACTTTCTTTTGCCCCATCACTAACTACTCAAAAGAGAAATCAATTAACTTTTTAGGAAGCTTGTTAGTAAAACATATCTGATATAAGACTTTAGGCTTCCTTACTTTTGTCAAATGAGTGAACTAGAGATCTGACTATAAAAGTTACAAGAAGCCTTCAAACACTCTATTATTATCAGCCTCACTTGAACAGCACAGAAATCACCCAAGAGTAATCTGTTCACAGCTAGATGAGCAGATAGATGTTCAAGCTAAAACAATTTCACTTGTTCTTAACAGTGTTATCTATTATGTCCAAAACCATCATGTAAATAGTAAACATAAGCAGATAACAGCAAATATAAAGAGACATGTGAATACAATTTTTTTTCCAACAAAATATCATGGGCTTCTCTATTGTGTCTCTAGAGGCTTATTCAAACTCTGATGCAATATGGTTGAACTGGCTGAAAAGTCACCTTCCAGATAAATGAAGATGTAAAACTTAGTAATGACAACATGGGAATCAAGAAATACAATAAACCATGTAGAATTATTTAAAAGAAAAAACAATTTGGTTTCTCTTCTTTACTGCTATTTTTGTTTTAATTTTAAAGGAATATAGTAAACTATGAAATCAAAATGACAGGTTTTTAACATTTTTTCTGAATGTGAGTTTCTTTTTTTTTTCAAACAAAAATTTTCAAACCAAACATTTAACTACTCAGAAAACTTCATTGTCTTTAAGTTGATGTCAGCCTCAGTAAATAATTAAAAATAAAAAACTCTTTTAAAAGAAATATGACAAATACTCTTTCTTTGATTTTTGGCTACAAACCAGACATCAGATATATTTTGAACATATACTTGGCAAAAGACTACTGAACATTTCCATTAAAGTTTGCAAAACAACATTTTGATTATTGATTAAGCATTGGAAGTAAAACATTGTCTAAGTATACTTGCCCCGATACTAAACTTCTTTTATATCTGTCCTTTTGAGGGAAACAGAACAAATTTTAATTGCATAATATTCATTAAAATGCTGGAGGAAAGCCAACAGTTAAATCTAGAAAGTATCTTTTATGTTCCAAACAGGCTATAGGATGACAAAGTATTGTGACTTGCAGGTGTACAGTCACAAAAAGTACAGCAAATGCAAGAAATTAATTAATCAATAACTCCTGGAAAGTTTGGAAGTCATGACAGTGTTGACAAACTTTAATTTAAAGAGGAGCATTGGCATATTTAACAATGGTGCATAAAGAATGTCTTATTCATAATGCACATCTCTAGGATGCAGCTCAAAATCAGTGATAGGAGTAAATATTCAATATTCTTAGTAGAGGAAGGCCAAAAATAGAATCCTTCATGATCTGATCTTTTGATCTGGAAAAAGGAGGTGAATGATGGGGTAAGATATCTTACTTGTAATTGTTATGAAGTTTAAGACCAGTGAATAAAGGGGCCATTCATAAGAAATGAAGGGACACATTGCAAATGTAAATGACTGGACAATAAATTAGCAGATATAATAACTATAGATTAATGTGAAGTGATGCAGTGATGGGACATGGTCATTCACAAATAACTTGTATTTATAATAGCTAATTCTGAGAAAACAGCTCAATATTAAGTAAATAAAGGAAATAAAATACTAAGAATTATTAGGGAAAGAACAAAAAAATTGTTATGCTACTGTCTGTCACATCCATATACTGAAGTCTTTCTTAGTCCTTATCAGTTCTTCCCTATACAATATATTTTAAGCCTGGAAAAGATAAAGTTAAGGGATGATCAAAGACAGAAGAAGGTTTCTTTAAGAGGAACAATGAGGCAGGTCAGGATTATTCAGCTGATAGGAGACATGACAGATGTCTATGAAAACATATATGATATAGAGGATCTATTATGCACTGCACTTTTCAATAAAAGAAACAGTAATCACCTAATAAAACCAACAAGTATCAGGTTCAAAAAGAAGAAAAATAGGTTATTTTTCTGACACAAAACACACTTGTGGAGTTCCTTGCTGCAATATTTTGTAAATGCTAATTGCTTAAATGGATTATAAAACTGTTGAAGGAAATGTTTAAAAGCTCCTCAATGCAACTCATGATCATTCAAGAAGCCCTAGAATTTTACAGTGCCAGCGATCATAGAAGTAACTTGTATGTGGAAGTATCACTACATGCTTACTTTATACTTTCACTCTTCCCAGCTGTCCACAGCTGGCCACCATCAAAGACAGGCTCTATAGACCTTGGATTTCTGGTACAATGATTCATATGATCTCATTTTTTATGAAATTCCCTGTGCCCCCAAAACCAAATCCCACCCTATAATTCTGAATGCAAATGAATAGGCGATCCTTAATGTTCTTTCTTTATATCTATAACTGCTGCTGAATCAACATGGGATAATTTTCCAGAAAATATTTTAACAGTATCCAGAAGAGAAGTAGATGGTATTGACAGAAAAATATTATTTCACCTGTACTCAGATAAACTTATCCTGCCTTCACTGCAGTTGCACTTTAATGTAAGTAAACCCAAAATATGAATTTATTTGAAGTAAATTTAGTGGCTACATTTTCAAGACATTGCTGGCATAACGGCTAACAATCATTAGGTTTAAGGCAACTATATTTAAATTGCCATTTAAAATATTTTGCTCCATATGAAAGTCCATCAGACACAGTAAAGGATATTACAGTTAATTCAGCTGCCATAAAATTATAGTTTTCTAATACAGAGCCTTAAAATAAAATATGTATTGGTAATCATAACCTGTATAGTTAGGGATTTCTGAGCTCCAAACTTGTGGAAAAATGTTCCTGGTATGCAAAACCATCAGTCCTTAAGACCGAGAATTAAGAGCTACATATCTCAACTAGAAGGTATTTTCTTACTTTAGTAGTTATTCCTCAGCTTCTTATCTGTAAAATACAGACAAATAAACCTTCTAGGCCATGAGAATTTTTCTGACTAAATTAATTGTGAAACACTCATCTTCTATAGTGGTGAGTACCATAGGAATGCCAGAAAAAAACTGTAATACTTGATAGCCCCCTCTGAGCAGAACAGAACAAATTAAATATATGGCCACCCATTGGACAAGGACAAGAGTTACTTATGAAGTGCAGGCCAGCTTTCATTCAGTAAAGGAGAAACCTGAAAAAACCACCACATTGTTAAATTAACTCATAACACACATAAAATAAAGAAATAAGAGCAAATCACCTCAATAATGGCTTTTCCCAACTTGCCTTTGCAACCTTAATAATGTTAACTAATATGGTTTTAGAGTATGATGTCAATTACTATATGATAAAGTCATAAAATTTTTCCTTAGAAGTTCAAATTTTCCTGTCTTGTAATGTGTAATATACCATTCCATAGGTACAATTTTAAAACATGACTTGCAAAGATTCCTTTGCAGTTTTAGCATTCTTAAAAAATGGAGTTTATTTCAAAAGCAAGGAAAAATCGTTTGTTTCTTTGTTTCCTGTAAATGAGGCTGTAACAGATTATTATTTCCTGAAACCCAGAATCTTCTATTAAACTGCTCAATAAAACTTCAGAATGCTTTTCGGCCATAAAGAAAAAATAAAAAGATATCCCAAATCTTCAAATAATAAAATGTTAAAAAAGGAATGCCTTGATATCAGTAGAGAGAAAAAAGAAAATTCTATCTATTTCCCTAAAATTCCAGTGCATAGAGTAAAACCACAATTGAATAAGAAATTTTAAGTATTGATAAAGGTAGATTTAACAATTTTGCTGTATGTATTCCTTTCTGATAGCACAAATAAGACTATGACTTATTGTTGTAATTTCATTCACAGGCATATCCTAATACCATAGGCCTTCCCTCTACTCTTAAGAACTGTCAGAACATCAAATGTCTAACATGAAATTACTCACATAGAGTGATGTAGCCTTCTACATTTGGTTCAGTACATAACATTCTTGCAGGTATAAAATATGCTTGCAAACTGAAAGGGTGTATTTTAGCTAAAAGACAGCAAGCAAACACTCCTCAAATTATCTGCTTTCAAAGTTCAAATCTGTGTAGTTCCATAGTTATAAACCTGATTGATTATTCATTGTTACAGAAGGATGCTAGTTCTTTCAGCAGCAAGTACAGCATGTGTTACAAAACAAGCAAGGCCCATCTATTTCTCAAGTATGTGTTAACACTATTAACATGAATGTTAGGAAGCTTTCCTGAAGATGCCTAAACCCAGATTTGAGCGTAACTTTGAAGACATGTAACAGGAAGACCAGGGGAAACCTTCCTCAAAGTTGTTTTTAAGAAAAAATAAACCACAGAGTTAACAAGGAAATACATAGTCTTAATAGCTAACTTTCAACTTTGTAGCTTTTTTTCATCTCTGTCCATTTAAATGAAAACAAAACGTTTTTGTGATTACATCTATTAATTTAATTAATGTAAGTAAAACCAATAGTAATCAACATTTATATGTGCAGATACAGACTGTGTAAGGCCACTGAAAATAAATCCTCCTGGTCACTACCAGCTATTTATAAATTTCTAAGCCATTTAATGCACAAAATATTATCTTACATAAGGTATTAAGGGAAAAGCAATTCATGTTTAAAAGGAAAATATCAGACAGGAAGGGGAAGCACTCTAGTTTTTTGCCTAGTACTCAAATGCTGTGAAATGAATGAACATCAATTTGTGCTGCAACTGGAGTTTAAATATAAATTCATTATTATTTATAAAATAGCGCAAGCTGAACAGTGAGTTTCATTGATTCTTGTGCAGCGTTATTACAGGAAACAGTATTAAAATAATAAAATCTTGCTCTATTACTTGCAAAGCTGGCAGAAGTTTCCTTCTGTAATTGGTTCAGTTTTATTCCTTCCATGTTAATAGTGGATGTACCTCAAACAGTTGAGAGATTCAGTTCAGTTCTGATAAGAACAAAAGATTCAATCACAGACTAATTGAATATTTTTAGGCCCTAGTCCCTCTCGGTGCCTTGACACTCCACTACTGATGCTAAAGAAAGTAGAGTCCTAAGTCTGGTAGAGGAGTTTGATATATCATGAGACAACTTTCACGTACTTTCAGCAGCATCCAATTTGACTTAATCAAGACCACCTACTTTATGATTTCTGAGTTTTTCATCTCTTTCTTAACTATATTGGTTTTTGTCATGCACAGTTAAGGAAGTAGAATCTGCAATGATAAAAACATATAAATAAATAAAACCTATATTTTTTTTTTTTCTGAGAAAAAAGCATGTACAAGGTAAAATTCAAATTCTTTATTCATTCTGGAAGTCTACCATCCCCTCATTTGTTCTTCAATACAGAATAACGGTCACAAGGCTATAAAAAAAACCAGTGCACCATGGTTTTTTCAACTCTCTTCTTCAGCAGAGATGGTAATAAGACAATCTGTGTTGTGGGCATGAGGAGAATTGATTTTGAAAAGAAGCTGTAGTAGATTCTACTAATGTATCCTGGTGTAATTATGAAAGACAAGAATCGTTAATTTACTTTAATGGCATCTATTCCAGATGGAAAAGGATAAAAATAAGATTGGGGAAAAGACAATAGAACTCCGAAGTCTGTGGCCATACCCTGATACATAAAAACAACCAGAAGCACTATCGTGGATATTTACTTTAATTAGTCTCAGACTATGACTGAAGACAACCCATATCTCTGCCTGGCATTGCTGTATTTCAGGGAAAAATGTTACTAGAAGTATTTCATAATTTCTTTGAGAATCAGATTAAGTTATTATGTTAGTATCAGATTATGTTATTATGTTAATACAACACCACATTTATTAATTGATTTTAATATATTTAGTAACAGGTTGCTGTTATCTTAACTGGAAGAGTTGTGAAGAATGGCAAGAATTATACAAACATGGTCCATTTTGTGTTTTTCTTTGTTCGTGCTCTTCCTAAAATACATGTCAAAAATATCACCTAGGCCCCTAAGGAGAGATTCAAGATACAACTGTCTACAGTATATTCCATATGCCCAAATATTTCTGCCTTTCACTGATAAGCCTTGTATTTCTAATGCCTGTGGAAGATATAATTGATTTTGATGTCAGCATATTTCAGTTATATTTTTTTTAGTATACTTAAATAGAAAGCCAAATATTCAGCAAGTAACAATGATATTTTTACAACATGGAAAAAAAGAAAAGAAAGTTGCTTAAATTTTAGGTATTATGATGTTGCCAAGAACTTGTATCAAACTGAACTCCTGACTTCCATGTTAACTCGATGTGACATTCTAGCAAAACACATTTTAAAAATGTACAGCAATCTAAGAAAGTATTTCAGAAGTACTAGTATATGACATAACATTTCCACAATATGGATATATCAGCTTTCTCTGATAGACAGAGCTCTGATCAACTCTCTCTATTGGAGTATATCTAGTTCACATTTCTGCATATCACTAAAGGTATCAATTTCACAATGATGGAATAGCTCAAGAAACATGTCATATAGTTGTGTGACTACACAAGACATACATACTATTATACCACTAAGAACCATCGGAAATGGCTTAGGAACTTTGAATTAGGACACTTGAAATTTCTTCTCTAAACCAAATCATTTTACAAATACAAAATTAAGCACTGAAAATTAATTCTCACCCCCAAGTGAGGAACTTCCCACTCATAACATTTTACTTCAGCACTTTTTCAAGTAGGAAAAGAATGAGTTACGTCAAGATAAAAAAAAGTGTTTATATTAGCTTGTCCAAACACCCTTATTGTACTACTTATTAGCTTAGTGAGTTTTTGCTTTGGCATAAAAAATCAGGACATGGTGAAACATTTTTAGACTTTTTCAGTACCATTGATGTGCCGATTGATTAAACTCATCAAAGAAGTAAAATCACAACATAATCTAATGTTGTATTTGGAAATCAAGAGACTTTTTTTAAATGGGCTTCAAATCTTTCTATTTTGATATGTGAGTCGTTCATCCCCCTTACCCCCCCAAACATTTTTTTTTTTTTTAACTGGACTGACAATTTAAGCAGAGGCATATTATGTAACAATGCTACCAAAATGCTTTCACCTTTATGTTTTGCACTCAGTCACATAATGATGGCATTAATTGATTCCACATGAAATGTGTTATTTCAACTGTATTATTTTAAGTCTTTTACTTAAAGTATACTGAAGTACTAGATCTCCTATAGTAGTTATCAATGCAATTCATAAACTACTAGGAAGAAAGAGAAAAAGGAAAAACTTCAGATATTTGTTAAGTGATTTTGCATACTAATAAAATATCTGTGAGAATTCTCTTTTTTAATTTTGAGTTCATATTAAAGTAACATTATCTTCATAACAAAAGGTCTTATGTCCCACCCCCACACTGCATCTCTCAGTAAACATCTCTGAAGAACCTCTCAGTACATTTTACACAGATAATAAGTAGAGCAAAAAATTGCAACTCTCTTTATCATCTCTTCTGGGTTGAAGGCTCAGAATTGTTTTAGCTCTTTTTCATCTGGTAATGGCATCCTACTGAAGACTCTTAGAGACATTCTTGGTCAGTGAAATTCTATGTCTGATGCCTGAGGCTTCAGACTATTCATTCTTTCTGTGGAAAACTGTTGGGAAGGTTCACTTACTGTAAAAAGGACATGTATTTTTTTCAAATATAATGGTGTTCAAAGTTTTCCTAAAGCCATATCCCTTTTCTCATTAAATGTGAACCATTCTTTATTATGGCATTCAGTCTTAAAGGAAGGCCATATAATTTCTTCACAGAAGCTAGATCAGCAGTTGTAGAAGGCTATGGAACACATATTTTTCAGGCCAAGACAAAAAGTAATTTTGTATAATATGTCATCTTTTATAAAATGCTTTCTAAAACATGTCAATAGAACACCTGATTTAGCCAATTCAGCTTCTGCCATGATAATATTTATAGCAGTGAAACTGATCTCATTTTCCTCCATACAAATTTTGAAGGAGAGTAAGTATATTTCAGTGAAGGTATTTTAGATTTTAACAGGAAAGAATGAAGTCTTGGCATGCTTTTTTTTCAGACAAACACTTGAGATTTTTTTCTCTAAATATCCTTTGTTGGTAAAATTCTAAGTAGTAAAGGAAAAATAGCCAGGTGTTTTCTTTGAAAAGCAAAAATCCTTACTTCCTTTAACCCTTTTGAAAAGGTGTTTCACACCTTATTTCTGAGTATGTTATACTCTACAAACTGGTCCTTACTTTCATGCTAATTAGTTATCTCACACGTTTTTCACAGTTCTTTTTTTCCTGGCAATGTGTGAAGGTTTGCACTATAAAGTGAATGGCATCATCTTGTGAGGGAGAAGATCTTCTCTATTAAAATCAAAACCTGAATTCTGACTTTCTCAAACACCCCTGCTATGCAAGCTGTTGTGCAAGGCTTGATTGTCAATAAACGGTTTCCCTTTTCTCTTGGTCATTTACTAGATTTTGGCTAAGAACTTGACAGATGTGATCAAATGCAGGAGGAATCTACTAACATACAATGCTAGAACAGAGGAAAAATGGCATGTGGCTTAACACAAAATGTTTCTTCCAAACTTATTTTTGCCAAACCACAATACTCTTGTGGAAGACTTTGCTTAACCTGCCATTAAACACAATGCCACCCAAACAGATGGACAAGGAATGTTGATGACCAGAGGCCACACATACACATCTGTCACTGAATGGGGTTCAAGGGATTTTTTTGCTGGTTTGTATTTTGTTTTTTTCTTGCAAGGGGGGGTGGGGTGGGGTGGAACAGTATTTCCATCCAGGAACGTGAAAATTGGCTCATCATTTTTTTATGCATAAAATATGTCCTAAGACACTAACTGTAGACAGTTTGCTTTTTAATGTAAATGAAGCCAAACCAAATCAAATATATGTTGCAACATTGCCAGTTGCCAATGTTTGGAATAGGCATTTGGAAGCCTCTGTACTCAAACAAAATTTCAGTTTTGTTTATGACTGAAAATGCTCCACCTTTCTTGACTACTCCTGTTTTTTTACTGAGTAAACAGTCATTGATCACTCTTGACACAAATATACCTTATACAACCATGAAATATAGGTAACTCAGCAATTAAACTGACCAAGTCCAACTTGGTTGTCTTCAAACTGTTCAGGTTCCAGGTGTGAGTCCTATCTCTCCAGTCCTTGTTTTCACATCATCCTGCTTTTCCAAGTGCGATAAACCTTTTAGCAGAAGGGGATAAAACTGTACTTACCTATTTAAGGCTAGAAATAAAGGATATATAACTGCCATATGGTGATGGTGTTCCTTTTAGTTGTAGCAAGGTAGTGTGCATGTGCCAGTTCATGCATGAGTTTTGTATAGATTGAAAAAAGTATGGTGATAACTTGCAACCTTCTTTAGTATCTCTTTGGGGATCAGGTCTCAGAATTATCTTAGCTAATTTTCAGTTGACAAGAACATCCTACTCAAGGATCCCAGAGACCCTATGAACTTACTCAGCTCATTATACATTGCTTCTGTATGTCAGCTTTCCTGCTTACCTTTAGAAAATGCCTACCTCTTAATTTGACTAGGCATGGAAGCAGCCACTTCAAAATTGACCAAATTCCAACTTAATAACCTTAATAATGTCTCTGGGAAGTATGAAATAAAGCAGTAATAGCTGTTTTAAACTTGTTAATAATGTGCCAAACCAAAACCACCTGGATGGTGGGCATAAATACTTGACTGACTGCTGAGACTGCCTAAACTTTTAGCTACTTTTTCCACTTTCTCTCCATCTACAGTCATCCGTGTCTAAAAAAATCACATTTTAGCTCTAGCTAACTGTCTGTTAACAGCACAATTAGATAAGTAGAAGCTAGCAAATATAATTGATATTTGCACTAAACGACTGCATCAGGCAGTTGTACAGGATTGGTGATGAACACAATTGTTTTGATACATTCTTTGTCATATCTGTTTGAATGCAGAGAGCTGGAGCTACAAATGAATAACTGAACTAAAAGTGTCTTTGCTCCTTGGTGCAAAGTTGGTGGGTTAGAGCACACAGTTCCGGATTGCACATGCACACACATCCAGATCAAAGTATTCTCTTAAATACTTTACCACAGCTTTTATTTAAACACTATTGCTACCCAAGATTACCCAATATCTGGAACCCTGTGAGTATACTCTTGTCTGGATTTTTAATAGGACTGGCTTCTGCTCCTCTTTCTCCTTCACTGCAGCCTCCTCCCTAACACTCCTGCTTTTAGCCTCACTGGATAAGATGGCCAGACACAAATGGAAATCAGAACTCTGAAAAACAATGAAAATGAATTTTGTTTTGTTTGTTTGTTTGTTGTTGTTTTTTAACATAGACACCATAACTTGAAGTACATTATGATGCAATATCATTGTGCAACTGAAGGTAAAAATGCTTTTTTTGTGGAGACATTAACCTTTCAAGAGAATGAGAGTGACGATGAACTTAGGCAAGGTGTCAATTTAAATATCTTCATATGTTATCAAGACAGAAAGGCAAAATACTGAATTAGTTGGTGGGTGGCTTTCTTTTGGATGATGCAGTCAGATGTATTTACAAGAGGCTTTTAAACTCACAGGTAGAACAAACAAGAAGCCTGAAAGGCATCACAAATGTTTATTTATATAAGGGTTTGAAATCACTGTCTAGCAAACAAGGGCATGGCTAAACAATACAGATGAGTCAATTTAATAGCTTGCTGACACCAAATCCAGAAGCTTTATTCTTCACAAGGTCCTCCTGTGCATGGTCTGAATTTCTGCAATATTCTGCCACCACGTACATGCCAACTCTGGAACTTCTTAAACTGACTGTTAAGGAATCGACCAAAAGGCAGGTAAATTCATCTCAGCAACCAGCAGAAAACTTTTTTTTTTTTTTTTTTAATTGTATCAGCTTTATTTCAGTTGAATTGGCTCATAAAATGATCAGAGGTTCAATAGAGCAATTGCAAAGGAAGCAACTGAAGCACATTTTTTCTTCTATTGGAGGGAGTCTTTGGTAGCAGCAAGCTTGTATCTGAGAACAGTCATATTAAGATTGCTCAGATGAACTCAGGATCTGAGCTTGTAGTTCAGCATAAGATGTTATTCAATGTACAAATATCTAGTAAATGAGATATATGTAATAGAATGTGACTCACTTGGAGGAGAAGCTGGCTTCTCAAGAAGAATCTTAAAATGAGTTATGAATTTGATGTATGTTTTTCATCATTTTGAGTATTTAATTTTTCTTCTCAAATGTAGATACGACAAAAGTCTTCAGAAAATTTTTAAGTTTGAAGAAACCAGGTGAATTAGAAGAAGGCAGCAGGCATGATTAGGATGCTTTGACTTAGTCCAAGGTCCACCAGGAGAGATTGGAGAAGTTTTTTGATTATTAATATGTCTGCATCAATCATTAGAAAACAGTCATTACTCCTTGTAAGTATGGTAAGGACAACTCTTATTTTGACATATCGAAAAGTAGCACATGTTAGCTCTGGACATATATTCATGTATGTGTAATACATATTGGTTTTATATATGTTTGCATATACATATGTATAAAAGAAATTCAAATACTCTTCTATATATAATATTTATATCTTCCGTGTTTATGGCACAATTTCTTTAGAGGCTACTTTTCCTCATCTAATACCCTTTACTTTCCTTTCCACTGACTGCAGGTCTTCACTAAACCACAGCACTCCTTTCTATATGCAATGTAGATCCAAGAACAGTCATGAGATTACTACATGGCAAAGAACCTCTGGTTTTTCACTTAAATCCAGTAGTTTAAAATTAGAAGCATCTAAATATTTCCTTGAAGCATTAATCTTAGTATGAACAATGTATCTAATTAGAACAGCCAAAAAAGCTTTGAATTTTCGTCTGATTGATACACGTCAGTTGAGTGAGAATTAATTTTAATTTTCCTTTTAGATATATGCAATCTTTTTAGCAGTTTGAGACTTTAGCTTCCAAGTCTAATTGCTTGAAGCTAAGTGTGCCAGAGTATATCTTTATCAGGATGTTCTTTGAAATCATATCTAAAGACTTGGGATGTGATTTTGCTTACCCTTACATTAGTGTAGATCAGGATTAATTCTGCTGAAGCTAATAAAAACCAGCAGTATAAACCTGTTGCAAGGGAAGTCAACTCATTTGAGTTCTTCTTACCTGAGTTTCCTTCCTGTGTACTAGGTCCTGAATTTTCATCAAGATTTTTCTATCACTGTACAAAGCACTTTCTAGAACACCAGCTAGCAGAGAAGGAGCAAGCTTACAGAATTGATCAGTCTGCCACATGTTCATAGGGTAGCTCCAGGTGACATTATGCACACTGTAGGAATACAGATATCTTAAGGTAGTTCTGCACCAGTTCTGTCATAATAAGATAAATATAACAGTACTGCCCCTAGGGCTTGTATGTATTTCATGGTACCTGAGTGATTAATATCAGTTGATTAGCTAGCACAAAGCACTCTTAAGTAAAATGTGACCGAAAAAGTAGGCTACGCTTGTACCTTACTTAGGATCATCTCAGCATCTCTTTAAAATTAGATTAATTTATTATCTTCTAGGGTAGTTTCTGCAACTCTCCATTCACAGAATCCTTACTCTCCCTCGTCTGACAAAAATATATTTCATATAGTTTGCAAATGTCAGAATATTAGTATATATGAGTGGGAAGATTACAGTTTCATTAGTATTATTACAAAATTAATATTTTAGATCAAAATTCAAACATTCACTGACTCAGTCTCCCCGGTACTATCAGGTAGCTCTCAATTACCTGTAAGCACTTTTCAATACATCTTTATATTCTGTCAACCTGTAGAAGTACAAAATGGGAAGTCAGGCCAAAATATTACTTCATCTTCCTTTCTGCGAGATATACTTCTCCATTTCTCATCTCTTCCATGTGTGTTCTAAAATTTTACATGGAAAAGATTGTTTGAATTGCATGTCCATGTGAAAAATCACTTGGCATTGCCTGTACAGCAGGTCTTGGATGTACAGCTGCTACTAAAATTATGCTGGTTATGTGATATCTGAACAAGGCCAAAGTTACTGCTGAAAAAAGTTTAACTGTTATTTTAACTCCTGGCTAAGCAGCACTGGGGGGCTACCCAAACTGGTAAACTATGGCATGTTATCCATAAAAATTGCCACCAATCAACAAAATTTGTGGCCAGCAAGAGAGCCCCACTCTGTTAGTCCATTTTCATTTTTCACATTCTGTGTTTCCTTTTGTATTCCCTTTTATTGTTAAAACCTAGAAAGGCTCTAATAATAGGTCTTTACATTTTATGTAAAGATCATCTAGGTCTACATTTTATGAAGTCAGAGTATTATCGATTCCTTCATGACTGTGAAACATTTTTGGGTACTGCACATCAAGCCATTGCTTGTCAGTGAAAAATGCAATATAAGTCATTATTATCACTGATTTTTTCATTCTCACGGAGAAATTTATTATCCCAGTACTGAAGACAGGTGTCCTGGTTTCGGCTGGGATAGAGTTAATTTTCTTCATAGTAGCTAGCATAGTGCTGTGCTTTGGATTTAGTACCAGAAGAATGTTGATAACACGCTGATGTTTTTAGTTGTTGCCAAGTAGTGCTCAGACTACTTAAGGACTTTTTGAGCTTCTCCTGCTCGGCCAGGTGCATAACAAGCTGGGAGGGAGCACAGCTGGGACAGCTAACCCAAACTGACCAAAGAGCTATTTCACACCATATAACGTCATGCTCGGGGGATTTAATCGGTCGGTCGGTTGCGGGGAGAGTGATCGGGGCTCGGGGACTGCTCGCAGCTTGGTATGGGCTGGGCATCAGTCAGCGGGTGGTGAGCAATTGCGTTGTGCATCGTTTGTTTTGCATATTCTGTATATTCTGTTACCATTCTCATTATGACTATTATTATTATTTTCCCTTATTAAACTGTCTTTATCTCAGCCCATGGCTCTAACTTTTTTTTTTCTTTCCCGATTCTCTCCCTTATCCCACTGAGGGAGGGGGGAGTGAGCAACCGGCTGTGTGGTGCTTAGTTGCCAGCTGAGTTAGACCACAACAACAGGTCATCAAATGAAATATGTTGTAGTATTGATACCTTTTAAGAAATAGTAAAAGACATTTGTTTGGGGGGTGTGTGTGGGGGGGTGGTTTCCATTTTATAGAAAAAGAATAGACAAAGCTGTTGAAAGAGAAATGTAGATTTTAAAAAAAGAAAAAAGAAGAAAATGTGATCAGCAGGCTAACATTCTTATGCTTAGGATTCCTTAAGGTTTGAATTCTGATTTCAAGCACACCCAGAACTCCAGTTAAGGTGAATTAAGAAATGTGGCAGGAATTTTTTTGCTGAATTTTTTTAAATTTAAAATCCTTACTGGAACTCATTTGCAAGCATTTAAGAAATCTTATGAACTGATTTTAAAACCAATTTTTTACCTGCAAACAAACTTTAATTTTTAATATTAGCATAGAATTTGTAGCTTAATGTTTATAAAATATTCCAATTTGATAATTAACAAGGTACAGCATGCACTGAAGATTGGCAAGCAAATAATTCCAATGAAACATTTCCGCAGGCTACAACCTCTCATGTTTCAGAAACTTAGGAAATTGACTAACTTTGAAGGAATTTAAAGTGACTTGACAAAATTAGATTGTTTAGGTTAGTAAAGTTAGGGTGTAAGTATGCAGAAACTGTATACTTGAAGAATGAGATTTAGGTCCACTTAGTGAAAATAAACATAAAGACGCATACATATTTTCAGTAATTCATATATCGGTTAACTGATATTACTTTGGTTTTTTTGAATACACCTTCTTGAAACAATAAGGATTTTCTTATGTTGTAAGTCTAAATACATGACTCTACATGAAAGTGGGAAAACCAGAAATAACATAGTTTGCCAAGCCCTAAGAATGAGCTAATGAGCTTTTAATTTGTTTGTTATTACTGGATATAGCCCGATTTTTTAAGAAAACAGGGTGTTTATATATGTACACACACATACACACATCCATAGACATAGACACAGAAGCAAAGCTGTTGTATGTAAATCCTTCACGAGCAACTTGCAAATCATCTGCCCAATTTCTACTACATCTGCTGAATGCAAATTGTTTCAAAAGGTATTTTTTCTACAGACTTCATGAAAATAAATAGCCAGATAGAGATGAAAAATACATATATATTTATTCTCCATTCTGCAGAAAAGACATCAGTGAATCCAGAGAGCTCTATACCTTGAAGACTCAAATCCACAGAAAAATTGTTTCAGTAGTTCTACTGTTTGCAGACATTTCCTGTTTTATTTTCCAATACAAAAAGGAAAAAGTGACCAGGCACCAGGCAAAAAGCATACATAAAATTGTCAAATTTTCCTTAGCAAAATATTGTTATAGACGTACCAGGTCATAAGATCACAATTTGGTGGGAAGGGGTGACATTTTCCTATATGATTTTCTTCCCACTCCCCTTATTTTTAAGACAGTTATTTGTAGCTGCTCAGATTCTGAGTGTTAATATAAGTTCCAGTTAAAAGGAATTAATGGGAAGAATTATACTACCTGGCAATGGTGACTAAAATCCATTGAATAGGTACACAAATGTTCTCACTGATTAATCAATCTAGATGTGAATTATATTTACCTGAGCATAGCATACATTTTTATACAGCTTTTAATTTTTGTTGGATAGTAGGAATTCTTTCAAACTATTCTTGCCATTACATAAAAATGTATGTCTGCTGTATTTATTGACCAATATTTTCTTTTTATTTTAACATAACTATTTATTTTATGATTGTAATGATTATTGCTATATTAATAAGATACATAGATCATTCTAATGGTTGTTGTAATATTAATAAGATATATACAACATTTCTGTAATGATTACTGCATTTTAATAAGATATATAGAAGACGCTTATAAGATGGAAGAGTATTAAATACTTTGCTGACTATGGAATAAGAAGTTACAGTGCACACTGTAAGGCACAGTAGAGACATATCAGTGACTATGTGTAATAAAGGAGCGCTATATAGCATCCCTATAGAAGTAGAACATTTGCACTACAAGATAGTTTAGGTTATTAATTTTAAAATAATTTCCTTTAAAAATATCCACGCTTTATTCATAATAAAAATAAAATACTGTAACATTTTGTCCAGTCTCAAATGCAGCACTAATTTCTTTTCAAGGAAGAAGTAATATGATAGAATAGGTTTTCAGGGGAAAAAAAAAGAGCAGGCATTTGAAAACAAGACTCATGGCGAACAATGAATGAGAGAAAATAAATGCAACCAAAAGCACAGTCTTACAAATTCTAGTTATTTAGTGAGAGCAATCTAAAATTAAAAAGATGAGAAACATTTCCAAGTTATATGAAGTCTATTATTTTCTTAATGTTGAGGAATGTTCAGACTCCAGCTTTCCAAGATTGAAGTCAAAGTAATTCTTTACTAATTTGTTATGTGTAATGTTGCAGCTTTTAACGGCTTCTATCAGATATATGGTCTCTACACTACAGAACTCATCAGTGAAGCAGTTACAAAAAAGAGAGTATAGGCACAAAAAAATAGCTGGTGAATATGTAAGATGGAAATCTTTAAACAAATTAAGTGTTTTTCAATATGCTCACAGTTGAATTTTGCAGATTCTTTATGTTAGGTTTTTCTGTCCAAAAGGCTAAAATAACAAAGTCTACAAGCATACAAACAAGAATGTGGCAAATAGGACAGGAAAGGCTTCACACAGCTTTAGTTTCTGTGCCTTGTTTTTCAGAGGCAAAAGCAAAATTAGATGCGTAAATTAGGAGGTTTTTTGTGGAGACAGTGATACCGCTCTGAAAGACAGTTTAGAAATTTTATATTGGCTCCTCCACCTTTGGATATGAATCTAAAGAGTATCTGAAAGATCATACAAGTCCTTTGATTTTTTTTTTTTATTTGACAGCTCACATCTTGATTTATTTCACCATCATGAAAATGATACACCAAAAGATCAGACAGCACCCAATGCAAAGAAATGGCACACCACTTACACCCTCCAACTGGAAATCCCAAAATGAGGGCCATAATCTTCAGGAGCTGTAAGTCTTCAAACATTTTTCCAGTGTTCACAGGTCTTATGCAAATATTTCAGGTTATGAATTAGCTTGTTGCCATTGCTCAGCCTCCTCATGTGCCTGTCTTCTTTTAAGGGCTGAGGCCCTGACCAAGACTGCCTGCTGTGATCTATGTGCCCTAATATTGCAAGAAATTTGAGACTAAAGTACTGGAGGTCTAAGGTTCATACCTATCCCAAAATCCAGGCTTTGCTGTTTGATACTATGAGAGGCTGAAAAACCCAGGTATACATGCAGTAATACTGCCCTTCCCAGAAGTAATTCCTTTTGCGATACTACTTTGTAAAAAATGGTAATACAGTATTGTATAGTGTGAGAGGCTCTCTGCAGACTTTATCATTCCAGAGTGTTTGGGTAGGAACCTGTTTCCTTTGCCTCTAGAGACAAAATGGGTGACCGACTAGTGAGAACACAACTATAAGCCTTTTTGTTGAACAGTTTTCTAGACAGCACATCCTACACGCTTTCCTTCCTAAGGTTTCTTTTTAAAAGGAAAGAACAGGGGTAATAATTCCCCTAAGAATAGCACATATGCTGCACCTGGGTTAGCCAAAAGTATACCTAATAAGTATTCAGGGCATAATCTTCCGTTCAAAGCTATCCTCTGAAGGAACCATTTTCTCCAGTAATTGTTTAGAAAACTAACTTGCTCATGGAAGTACATTTATTCCCATTACATACATTCAGCAAATATACAACAGTGACAGATAGAAATGAATTTACTTGAAAACTCAACCACAACTGTGAGTGGGAACAAAATTGAGATATTCAAAACTTCATGAAGTATTCTTTCATCAGTATGCTTTCTTCACCAAGACCAATGTGTCATAGTTTGACGTCTTCATAATTGTGACCAAAGACTATATAGCCATAAAAGCGCAATCAATCTAAGCTACTTACTCTTTTTTGTTAATTTCCATTAATACTTATTCACCCAGTACTTCCCTCTGGATTAACCTTTCAGGGTTAACCTGTTATGGTTAAGCAATTAAGTACCACGCAGCCGGTCACTCACTCCCCGCACAATGAGATGGGGGACAGAATTAGAAGAGAAAAAGTGGGAAAGCGCATGGGTTGAAAGAAAGGCAGTTTAATAAGTAAAGCAAAACTCATGCACCCAAGAAAAAGCAAACCAAGGAATTTATTCCCTACTTCCCATGGGCAGGCAGGTGCTCAGCCACCTCCAGGAAAGCAGGGCTCCATCATGTGTAACGGTTACTTGGGAAGACAAACACCATCACTCCAAATGTCCCACCCTTCCTTCTTCTTTCCCCAGCTTTATATGCTGACCATGATGTCATATGGTCTGTAATAGCCCTTTTGTCATTTGGGGTCAGCTGTCCCAGCTGTGCCCTCTCCCAGCTCCTTGTGCAACCTCAGCCTACTCACTGGTGGGGTGGGGTGAGAAGCAGAAAAGGCCTTGATGCTGTGTAAGCCCTGCTCAGCAGTGATGAAGACATCCCTGTGTTATCAACACTGTTTACAGCACAAATACAAAACTTAGCCCCACAGTAGTTACTACGAAGAAAATTAAGTATTCTAACCAAAACCATCACATAAACACAGAAATACAGCATGGAATTATATAGAAAACACAGGCTACAGAAATATTAAAGTTTTGTGAGACCTTTTCATCACACTCAAAGAAGCTGATTAGGTGAGACTGGACCACAGTAGTCCATTTTGGCAACCTACTACATTAGTTATTGCCATAGACACAAAAACACGGCACTAGAAATTAGTAGGTTACTCCAGTACTTGTAAGAACAAACTTCTACTGTTTGTACTGTACTTCACTTAATAATGATTTTTATATGGTTTTGGTTTCTTTCTTGATGAGATTTATGAATAGTATTACACAGCTTTATGCACTGACTGATAATAAAGTGCCTAGATATGATGACCCTAGTGATGGCTTCAGTCGTTTGTTCTTTTTTTTACTTATTGAAAACTCAGATAATTTATTTTTTCTTCCTGTTTATATTGCAGACAACACTTCAAGATTGTATTTTTTTGGCTTACACTGTTAAGTACTTAAACTGATGCAATCTGAGAAATAAGCAATTATTCTTTTTATTAAAAATAAATAATAAGAAAGGAAACATTTTAAAGATAATTGTTAAGTGTAGCTATAGGTAGTATAATGTACAACAATCTTTCCTGGGAATAATTTGCCAATTTAAGAATCCTAATTGCTAAACGACACAATAGTGGAATGAACATGAAGCTGTGAAAAGCCGAAATCAGAACTCAATAGTCTTGGTGACTATTAAGCAGGTATTCTTTATTGCGGCGCTGGACGCACAGGGAATTGCTCCTCCTAATGTGCACGCTGCACAGGATTAATTGCATAGGTTATATACTAATTTTACATACATATTCATTACATTCCTCAGAAAAGGCAGGGATAGGTAAATTAATTCCTGGAAATCATTTACATATTCTCCTCCTAGTTGCACATGCTCAGTGATTTGTGTTGGTTGTCTTCAGGGGTCACTTCATCCACTCCTCTTCTTCACCCTGTCCTTTTGTTGAACTTTGGCATTTACCCCCCCTATTCTGCTGCCAGAACAACACAGCCAGTACCTGCCAGCTCCCCATCCTTGAAACATTACCCTTTACCTCTGTATCTCATAGTTCCCAGCCCTGGCTATCCTCATATCAACAAAACACTAGACATTTTGTACCCTACATGCCTTCCAAGGCCAGCAACAAAGATAGGCAATTTACTACACTTCGGTTTTTTGGGGTTTTTTTACCTCATATAGTTAGTAAGTCTAACCTAAAACACAATGTTAGTACTTTAAGCTAGATCCTCCTCAAGGATGTTCTGCTTTCTCAAGGCTATTATCACATTCCAGCTACAGTTGGCTTCACAAAGGTCTCTTGTTAACCCTTTAGCGTCCCTTCAAACATAACAGCAGAACATGGTTCATTTGACAGTAACCAATACTGAAAATTATCTCATGACAATGACTGAAGGGAAGAAGCATCCTACCTGTAATCTGTTTTCTCTATTGTATTTCCTTTGACCTAGCTCTACCCTGCTTCACCCCAAAAAAAGAAGAATCATGCATTTCAAAGGTTGCATTTAGTATTTTCTGAAAATTAAGTACTTTTAAAGCATCTAGTATTGGCTACTAAAATAATAAAAATCATAACATCACTAGTCACTGATGAAAATCTTGGTTGAAGGCCCAGGATCTTAAAATCATTCACATGAAATAAAACTTACCTATATTATTAAAGCTCCGTTGTGGCAGACTTCACATTTCACAGCAGCTCCAGTATGCTTTTTTCCTAACAATAAACAAGCTGTTCCAAGAACAAATGAAATAATGAAACTTAATTTCCTAGAGGTAAGAAACATATCTATACTTCTCTTCCTCATTTTACAGAGACTTTGTCCCTCCTACTCAAGTTTCCTGTATTTCTTCCACCACCTTTGACAGTGTTCTTCATACTCCAGTGTATCTAGTAATAACACTCACAGAACTTAATCAGTCCCTGGATTTCCATCCATTTTGACTTGCACATCTCACCTCCAGAACTGCTCTTGGAAAAAAATGAGGTTTAATTGTAGCAATGTCTGCATGACATTCTTTCCAGTTTACATTTCCTAATAGGAACAGTTTTGACAGTCAGATTGTGGCTTATTTGGAACATCCTTTTTTTCAAACTTTTCAGAAGAAAACTTATAAAAACCTCTGCCTAGAAACAGGCAGACAGCAGACATTTTCCAGCACCTACTAAATGTAGAAATAGACTTAAATCTCTAAAATACTATTATTTATCTTTCCATTTATATATCCACAGCAGGAAAAAAAGTAACTTTTGTGAGTCTGGTTATTATTAGTATCGGTACCAATTTATAACCTCAATTTCATGTTTCCTAACTCTTTTGCCTCAGAACTAGCTCTATACCAGATATGACCTATAGTTGGCTAAAAGTATCTTCGATCCCCAAAAACTCTTCTGGTGCTGGTTGACAGCCAACTGAATATGAGCCAGCAGTGTGCCCAGGTGGCCAAGAAGGCCAGCAGCATCCTGGCTTGTATCAGGAATAGTGCGGCCAGCAGAACTAGGGAAATGATCATCCCCCTGTGCTTGGCGCTGATGAGGCCACGCCTCAAATACTGTGTTCAGTTTTGGGCCCCTCAGTTCAAGAAGGACATTGAATTGCTGGAGTGTGTCCAGAGAAGGGCAACGAAGCTGGTGAAGGGTCCAGACTACAAGTCTTATGAGAAGCAGCTGAGGCAGCTGGGGTTGTTTAGCCTGGAGAAGAGAAGGCTGAGGAGAGACCTTATCACTCTCTAAAACTACCTAAAAGAAAGTTGCAGCCAGGTGGGTGTTGGTCTCTTCTGACAGGTAATGGGCAATAGGACAAGAGGAAATGGCCTCAAGTTGTGCCAGGGGAGGTTTAGATTGGACATTAGGATAAATTTCTTCACTCAAAGGGTTGTCAGTCACTGGAACGGGCTGCCCAGGGAAGTGGTTGAGTTCCCGCCTCTGGAGGTATTTAAAAGACAGGTAGACGAGGTGCTTAGGGACATGGTTTAGTGCTGGAATGGCAGTGTTAGGTTAATGGTTGGACTTGATGATCATAAAGGTCTTTTCCAACCTAAACAATTCTATGATTCTATGATTCTAAATCTTCTGGGAAAAGAACAAGTGATGGAAATCCTACTGCTGTTCACCGAGTTATGACAAGTGTCTGGCTACTTGTAACAATTTCCGAAATGCTTTTATTTCCTTTACAGGGAGAATAAAGTAAATGGAAATAAAGGTTTTGGCATTCATATCTAGGGACAAATGCATTTTTGAAATTAAAAACAGTGTTATTGAAAAAGATATTTGTATAGTGTTTCAAGTAATGAGCACCATTACAGAGAAGAATTTAGTGTCACAGCAGAAGTGTGAAGTAATGTGAATGTAATGGAGCTGGACTAAAGTAAAAAGCAGATTCAGACCTATCAAGTCCAGGCATAAATGCTTTGCAAAATATGAAGCACACTGGGTTCTAATTTAGCTGCAAGACTAAATCTTTAAATATTAAATGGTATTAGAGTAATTATATTTTAAAATGTAAAGTATGATAGAGAAAAAAGTAGGTAAAATGAATTAACATACCAAAATAAAGTCTGGAATATACTCTAAAGCTTTAGTGTAGATTGGCTGTGAAATATACATTTAAGGAAGTAATGTAACCATATTTCATCAGTCGTCCAGAAGTACACATTACTTCCTGTGGTATTTTTCCTTTGCAGCCTAGTTTCATTATGCCAGACATAGGATCAAATAACTAAAGGGCATTCACAGATTATAGTGAGAGCTACAAATGGAAGGAGCAAAAGAAATAAGAATGACAAAAAGCAAGCAATGTTTCACACTCCTACAAAGATCCTTGACGGAGGCTACACTGAAGAAATTAATCATAAGCATGAAAAACTAACATTCATATCCTCAAAGTACACCTAATTACCACCTGAGATTATAAAATTACCCTGATTTCTTGCTATTTAAAATAGAATCATAAATGTGTCATCTCAATTTCTGTCTTTTTTAAAAACATCTGGGAAATGTTATAGTACAATAGATGGGCATTCTGTAAAGATGTTGGGGTGAAGTTTCAGGGACTATGCTACCATTGTGATCATTTTGTCTGGACCCCTGAATATCTTTCTTTCTGAGTGATATAAAAAAAAACTTCTTTTTTTTTTTTTCTTTCTATCATTTATATCATTAAAAAGGAAGCATTGTAATTTTACATTAGCTGAAGTGTAGTCTAATTTGCATAAATTGAACTGGATTATAAAGACTAGATTTCATTCATTGCACTCACCTATGTAGCATCACCAAATGTCAACAAATGCATTCACTTGAACAGAACTCAGATTATTATATACATTAACAATGTACAGACACTGGGTTGTCTGTAGTTATATAATGTTTTCTGGTATTCTAATTCTACACGTTCTTAAAAATTATTCAGAATATTTATGCATTAAGGGTTACATAAATTTAGGAGTATATTCAGTACTTCTCAGGAAGCATGCAGAGATAATTATATAATGTCCTTCTCTGATTCTTTTGACCATCCTGTGAAACTTACATTGATTAAGGTTTGACCATGGGGGTCCCACCACCAGGCCACTGGTATACTAAACCCAATCATAACTAAGCTGCAAGACTTTCTTAATTGCCACATAAGAACTATGCATTAGCCACCTCATAATATTGCAGTGTCTTTAATTAGGATATCATTCTATACAAATATATTTTTTTCTTCACAATAAAGGAGAGTTTCAAACAGTGTATAACAGTTCTATATTAATCCATTGTCCTGGTTTCGGCTGGGACAGAGTTAATTTTCTTCCTAGTAGCTGGTATAGTGCTGTGTTTTGGATTAAGTAGGAGAAGAATGTTGATAACACGCTGATGTTTTGGTTGTTGCTGGGTAGTGCTTAGACTGGCCAAGGACTTCTCAGCTCTCAGCTCTGCCAGGTGCATGAGAAGCCGGGAGGGGACACAGCTGGGACAGCTGACCCCAAATGACAAAAGGGCTATTCCATACCATATGAGGTCATGCTCAGTATATAAGCTGGGGAAAGAAGGAAGGGGGGGACACATTTGGAGTGATGGCATCTGTCTTCCCAAGTAACTGTTATACGTGATGGCGCCCTGCTTTCCTGGAGATGGCTGAACACCTGCTGCCCATGGGAAGTGGTGAATGAATTCCTTGCTTTGCTTTTCTTGTGTGTGTGGCTTTTGCTTTCCCTGTTAAACTGTCTTTATCTGAACCCACGAGTTTTCTCGCTTTTACTCTTCTGATTCTCTCCCCCATCCCATTGTGGGGGGAGTGAGTGATCTGTTGCGTGGTGCTTAGTTGCCAGACAGGGTTAAGCCACGACATCCATCAAAATCCAGTGGTTTAGTTCATTATTTGGAGAACTTTATGAATTAAAGAAGCATTAGACATCCCTTCCCCCCCGGCACTTTTAGTAAAATATCAAAATATTTTTGATTCATTTAGGGTACAAAATTAGGAAGACTGATTAATCAAAATTAGGAAGATTCAAGCCTGATATGGGTTATAAATCAACGTCTTATGAATGTAAGGATTTCATAGCAGCATTTGTAAACTAAAAAGCCTGGCATTTATACAATAATACATGCATAATTTCCTCCTTGTATGTCACATACTTGAGAAGAAAGTAATTTTAAAACACAGGGTTAGAGAAATATCTGCCAATGTCACTAAAAAAATAAAGGAAAAAGGCTAAGCATTTTAGCATTTTTGTAGTCTGCATGACATTTAGTACCTAATGTTCATTATCACACAGAATCGGGGAAAGAGGAAACAATTCCTTCTGTAAGATAGAGATAAATTCTAGGTAGAGAAACTTTTCACTGATTTAATGACTACCATTGTTCATTGGCCAACAAAACAGTTGGAGCCACTCTTGCAGAACTACAATATCTTCTATAACTGATAGATGGTATGACCAGAACCACCTCAGTCACAGCATGAAAGACATTGAACAAATTGTCAGCATGATTTACATACAAGTTGTCAACAGCATCTGGGTTGCTGTGCAGAAGAATGATGGACAGCAGATGTTTCTAAAAGTGTTCCCATCTGCCCTATCTGAATATACATCCCCTGTGAAACAGTAGGTCTCAATGGCTAGAAGAGATCATCCTGCTCCAATTTTTCAACTTTGATTCTCCCTCCTATAATAAAAAATATCTCCCGAAGTATAACAAAACCAACATACAATTACCTGCTGATTATTACCGAGCAACGTTCAGTCTTACTACTACTCCAGAGAACTGAAGAAGAGTATCCAAAGATGATTGAACCAAAGTAGTCTGTAGTGACTACGGTACTTTCGCAGGTTTAACCCATATTTTCAAGCGTAAGTGTGCTCTTGACCTTTTAACTTTTTACTGCCTTCCTGCCTTAGACTATTAAATGCCTAGCAAGTAGCTAACTGGTATCCCTAACAATTCTCTAAAATACCTTTAAAAAAAAAAGCATGGTGTGCTGGCTTTGGCTGGGGTAGAGTTAATTTTCTTCGTAGTAACTACTGTGGGGTTAAGTTTTGTATTTGTGCTGTAAACAGTGTTGATAACACAGGGATGTCTTCATCACTGCTGAGCAGGGCTTACACAGCATCAAGGCCTTTTCTGCTTCTCACCCCACCCCACCAGTGAGTAGGCTGAGGTTGCACAAGGAGCTGGGAGAGGGCACAGCTGGGACAGCTGACCCCAAATGACAAAAGGGCTATTACAGACCATATGACATCATGGTCAGCATATAAAGCTGGGGAAAGAAGAAGGAAGGGTGGGACATTTGGAGTGATGGTGTTTGTCTTCCCAAGTAACCGTTACACATGATGGAGCCCTGCTTTCCTGGAGGTGGCTGAGCACCTGCCTGTCCATGGGAGGAAGTAGGGAATAAATTCCTTGGTTTGCTTTTTCTTGGGTGCATGAGTTTTGCTTTTCTTATTAAACTGCCTTTCTTTCAACCCATGCGCTTTCCCACTTTTTCTCTTCTAATTCTGTCCCCCAGGCCATTGTGGGGGGACTGAGTGAGCAGCTGTGTGGTACCTAGTTGCCAGCTGGGGTTAAGTCACGATACATGATAGCCCACTTTCCTTTCTGCAGAAGAACAACTTTATGCTTTTCCCTAAATTATTATTATATTATATTGTATATTATTATATACACACATATACATGGACAAATATACATATATATTTATGCACATATACAGAGAAAAACAAATAATCCAGTTCACAAAATCTGTATTATTATCATAGCTCATACTTGGCAGTCATAGAGAGAATGCTGAAAAATATGTGATGGTGAAAAAACTACCAGCCATCACCATCTTTTTGCAATATGGGCTATTATGTCTTTATTGCAGTCCAAATTATTGCTCAAAGTTTCTTTAAGTTGATTAATATTGCATATTCCATGTAACAGATATATAGCTGACTCACAAATAGTCAGTTATTTTTTTATGTATATATCAAACTAAAATATCATGTGATAAAAATAATATAGTGTTCAAGAAAGAAATTAGGCATTTATGAAAATATTATCTGAATATAATAACTCTGTGAAACTAGTTAGATTATGTTTGCTTTGACAACAGAGGTGATACTGAAAACTCCCATCACCAGCTACCTTTTCCTGCCCAATCAGCTCTGGTTATATATAGTTGTCGTGGTTTAACCCGGCTGGCAACTAAGCACCACGCAGCCGCTCGCTCACTCCCCCCCTCCCTCAGTGGGATGGGGGAGAGAATCAGAGAAAAGAAAAAAAAAGTAAGACCCGTGGGTTGAGATAGAGACAGTTTAATAAGAGAGAAGAATAACAATAATAATAGTAATAATGAGAATGATAACAAAATATACAGAATATATAAAACAAGTGATGCACAATGCAATTGCTCACCACCCGTTGACTGATGCCCAGCCCGTCCCGAGCCGCGATCACTCCCCCCGGGCCACGATCACACAGCCCGAGCTGCCACCACTCTGCCCGTGACCGACCGATCCACCTGACCGACCTGACTGACTAACCCCCCCGAGCATGATGTTATATGGTATGGAATAGCTCTTTGGACAGTTTGGGTCCTAGCTGTGCTGTACTCCCAGCTTGTTATGCACCTGGCCGAGCAGGAGAAGCTCAAAAAGTCCTTGAGCAGTCTGAGCACTACTTGGTAACAACTAAAAACATCAGCGTGTTATCAACATTCTTCTAGCACTGAATCCAAAGCACAGCACTATGCTAGCTTCTGTGAAGAAAATTAACTCTGTCCCAGCCGAAACTAGGACATTAGTTTATGAAGCCCTGCCCATAAAGTGTTGGTAAATTGTTAAACATAAAGGAGGAGGGAGACTCGTATGTTACTGAAAGCTATTGCAGTGCAAAACTTAAACATTTTCAGTGGGAGGACCTTTAATGGAAGTAAAAGGTGAAAAAAGTGAATAGGCATCACAAAAGCTAGTTATGGCTAATTGTCACCAACTGAAAAATAGAATTTATATTAGGTAAAGTGATTCAAAGATTCTACAGAGGATGCTAAAATTAGAAAGTACTTCTCTAATATGTCATCCTGCTTCACAGATGTTTTCTTAGTATTTTGCTACTTGCAGTGGAAGTACAAATTTAAGAACCCCCCCTGCTTCTACAGAATCACAGAATGGCAAGGGTTGGAAGGGACCTCTGGAGATCATCTAGTCCAAACCCTCTGCTAAAGCAGGTTCTCCTAGAGCATGTTACACGGGACTTCATCCAGGTGGGCTTTGAATATCTCCAGAGAAGGAGACTCCACAACCCCCCTGGGCAGCCTGTGCCAGTGCTCTGTCACCCTCAAAGTAAAGAAGTTTTTCCTCATATTCAACTGAAACCTCTTATGTTTCAGTTTGTACCCATTGCCCCTTGTCCTCTTGCTGGACACCACTGCAAAGAGTCTGGCTCCGTCCTCGTGATATACACCCTTGAGATATTTGTATGCATTGATGAGGTCCCCTCTCAGTCTTCTCTTCTTCAGGCTGAACAAGCCCAACTCTCTCAGCCTTTCCTCATAGGGGAGATGCTCCAGTCCCTTTATCATCCTAGTTGCTCTCCTCTGGACTCTTTCTAGGAGTTCCCCATCTTTCTTGAACTGGGGAGCCCAGAGCTGGACACAGTACTCCAGGTGGGGTCTCACCAGGGCAGAGTAGAAGAACATGAGAGCAACATTCAGAACTTTTTTTAATTTATCTTACAGAAAGAAGTTCACACTCACAAGTTTATGAAGACAACGGAGAAATAAAGGAAACATTTCTGTCAAATAATACTGATGGCTTCTAGACTACTTTTAGAAGATGATTGCAAAATAGACACAGTTTCAGATGAGGGAATGTTAATGCAAAATAAAGCTGTCAATTTATTAAGGGGTTTACTCTTTGCTTTCTCTCATGCTGTAGTAACTAACTAGTGATGATCTCTATGAAAAGAAGTAAAAATGTTGCTTCTCACACATTAGAAATAGAGAACAAGTAATAAATAATAATTGGAAACCAAGAACATAAGACAAATGCTTTAATCTCAGACTACGAGTAGGTTCCTGAGTAATTTATGGGTTAGCTGGCTGACAAATAATAACATACCTAGCAAGGTCAAACAACAACATAACATGCCTTGGAAAATGCAATGTAAAGGTATGTAGTAAACAATACTATTATTTAGAGAATCTAATCCTGGATTGCAAAACACACAGCAAGGGTATGATTAATACATTCAAAACAAATTTACATAAAATTACTGAATAGTTTCTTTGGAAAGACTAAACAATTTGCAGTTTTCCTTACTTTATTTTAACACAGCCTTCCTATTTCTGTCTTCATGAACACTGACTTCATACAGGTATAGCATTTTTTCAGCAGAAGTTTCAGCAACACAATCTGGTCTGTACTGGCTCTGGCTGGGATAGAGTTAAGTTTCTTCCTATCAGCCCGTATGGTGCTGTGCTTTGCATTTTTGGCTAAAATGGTGTTGATAACACACAGTGGTTTGGATCAACACTGCTTGCACAGCACTAAGACTTCCTGTCTTCCCACTTCTCCTCAACAGCAAACAGACTGGGGCACGAGAGGTTGGGAAGGGACACAACCAGGACAGCTGACCCAAACTAGCCAAAGGAATATTCCAAACCACATGACATTGTGCTCAGCAACACAAGCTCAGGGAAAGGGGGAGGAATGAAGGACATTCATAGTTATTCTATTTTCACAAGCAACATTTACAGGTGCTGAGGCCCTGCTTCCCCAGAAGTGGCTGCACTGCTACCTGCTGATGGGAAGTAGTGGATAAATTCCTTACTTTGCTTTTCTTGCAAACAGAGCTTTTGATTTCTTTATTAAACTGCCATTATCTCAATCCAAGAGTCCTATCACTTTCCTTTGATTTTCTCCCCATCACACGAGAGAGGGGAGTGAGCAAGGTGCAGAGTGTTTGGCCACTGGCCAGGGTAAACCCACTACAAACTCAGATCAGAATAAGGAAAAATTAGAAATTAAATTTTTATTTCTCTGTATTTTTATTTACTGTGTCTTCAACTGCAAAGTTCGTGGGGTTTGTCTATTAAATCTACAACCACAAATGTCTCTATTTTTATTATATCTAACAATTTATCCCTGAGACTACACAAAGTGACTCTTTAAACTAAATTAAACAATTAGTTAAACAATTAATATACTTAAAAGCAATAAGCTACATCTATGTATTAAAATGAAAATACTGCTATTTATGATCTATAAGAATATTTTTCCAGGATTGAGATGACTATTGCACTCACTTAGTTGATGACATGTTTGGTGCATATTGGTCTACAGATCCTAGGCAAACAAGAAGTCTAATAAGGAGACAGATAAAGAAAAGAACTGACAGTGAAAGGAGATGGAAGATGGGATAGGAAATATGTGTGGGAAAAAATAAGCCATCTAGAAAAATTAAAACAAAGGCCGGAGCCTAAGACAGCCTAAAACAGAGATCCTTGTAATAGACCTTCAGCATACATAACAGCACTGTCATTCATTGTCCTGGTTTCGGCTGGGACAGAGTTAATTTTCTTCACAGAAGCTAGCATAGTGCTGTGCTTTGGATTCAGTGCTAGAAGAATGTTGATAACACGCTGATGTTTTTAATTGTTGCCAAGTAGTGCTCAGACTGCTCAAGGACTTTTTGAGCTTCTCCTGCTCGGCCAGGTGCATAACAAGCTGGGAGCACAGCACAGCTAGGACCCAAACTGTCCAAAGAGCTATTCCATACCATATAACGTCATGCTCGGGGGGGGGGTTGGTGGGTTGGTTGGTTGCAGGGAGAGTGATCGTTGCTCGGGTACTGATCGCTGCTCGGGACAGGCTGGGCATCGGTCGGCGGGTGGTGAGCAATTGCATTGTGCATCATTCGTTTTGTATATTCTGTATATTTTGTTATCATTCTCATTATTACTATTATTATTATTTTCTCTTATTAAACTGTCTTTATCTCAGCCCTCGGCTCTATCCTTTTTCTCCTTCCCGATTCTCTCCCCCATCCCACTGAGGGAGGGGGGGGAGTGAGCGAGCGGCTGCGTGGTGCTTAGTTTCCAGCCGGGTTAAACCATGACATTAATCCAAACTAAACATCCACCTAGTATTACCTGTAATCCTAATGAATAAAAGTATAAGATTAAGAGGTTAAATATGATCGAGTATCTTGCAGTAGCCATTTGATGGGTTGCTAGTAAGGAATGCAATGTGTTTGTTCTCTTTTTTCTGATGGCAAAAGTGCAAGACCCTTTCATGACAAAGGCCCTCATGCTCAACAGTGCCTGCACTGGTGTTGTGACTGTTCTAGGGAATGCCTCCCCCATCTCTGGTTCTGGATGCAGATGGTCTTTCTCAGCCTTAACTGCTGAACATGACTGAAAATCAAACAGCTCCACTTCCATTCCTTCTTGCCTTTCCTCTTGCTCTGTTTGATGGGAAACCTGATTGGGAGCTTTACTGGAACTAACCAATTTGTCAACAGTCTCCCTTTGACAGACTGTTTGTTCCTTAAATGGAGTCAGCTTGTTGGTTAGAATAATTACGGGTCAGCAATGGAGCCCTTAAAGCAATAACACTCTGCTGCTAGCTCTGAACTATCCGCTTTTCTGAGCTGCTTCTGAAGACTGGGCTGAAAAAAGCAGCAAAGAAGCAAAAGGGTCCCTGTAGAAACTGCAGATACAAACCTGGTACAGATCCATACAAAATATTAATAATCTTAATCAGAAATCATAAACAGAATTCTGCAGGTTTTCACAATATAGTCACCTGATACCAGTAAAGATACAAGATACAGCAGGGAAAACAGAAAATTGCAAAGATCTGCTGAATCCATGAAACTGCTGAGATAGCTTAAATGGGCATCTCATTGCATCCTGATATCCCTTCCTCTCTCAAACATATATTGTTGATTTTCAGCTTTTTAAATAAGAGCTAAAATAAAACCCTTCTGACATTTCAGTTTACAGATGAAGCAAACCATAATGCACAAAATATTTTAATGTATTGTTAAACTGCTCATTTACCTCCTTTTTCTAACAACAGAAACATTTAAAATGATAGACTACCATGAAACATTATTAGGTCAAAAAGAATTTAAATTTATTTTATATGTTTTAAAATCTGCCATGCTTTAATCATCAGTGACCTATCCAATAGACCAAAGAATTATATGACTGAGGTGGGCATGGCAAGCTGCTCATCTGCATATATATATCTCATTACAAGTCTTTTGATCACTACATTGAACAGTGCATGTAGATTTATTTACTTTTATTTAAAATCAGACTATCTCAAGTTTGACTGGTCAACTTGAAACTAAAGACAAGTACATGGTTCATTTACATTTCAATCCAAAGCAGGGATAGCATGGAAGGAGTAAATCATCTTTCAGAAAAGATAACATTATTAGTGACAGTGCATAAAAATTAGATAAACATGGAAAAAAAAAAAATGTACAGAATATAGCTATACCCCACAAACATGTTGTCCCTTCTACCAAACCACATTGTCAAATGTCAGTCTCTTCACACAACCAAAAATGAATGTTTATTTATCACTATCTTAAAGTAGATAATGAATTTATAATGTTAAATATTGCACTGGGTTTGCATGGCAAGGTTTTGGTAGCAGGGGTGCTACAGAGCTGGCTTCTATGAGAAGCTGCTAGAAGCTTCCCCCATGTCTGATAGAGCCAATGCCAGACAGCTCTAAGACAGACCCACTGCTGGCTAAGGCCGAGCCCATCAGCCATGGTGGAAATGCCTCTGTGACGACACAGTTGAGAAGGGAAAAAAAAAAACCAAAACCAAAAAAAAACCCCACCAAAATTAACAGTAACTTCAGCCAGAAAGAGTGAGAATACGTGAGAGAAACAACTGCAGACACCAAGGTCAGTGAAGAAAGCCCACACTGGAGCAGGCTCCTGGAAGGTCCTGTGGCCCCATGGAGAGAGGAGCCCAGGCTGGAGCAGGTTTGCTGGCAGAACTTGTGACCCCAGGGGGGACCCATGCTGGAGCAATCTGTGCCTGAAGGACTGCACCTCGTGGAAAGGATGGACCCACACTGGAGCAGTGTGTGAAGAACTGCAGTCCATGGTAAGAACCCACGCTGGAGCAGTTCATGGAGGACTGTCTGCTGTGGGAGGGACCCCAGGCTGGAGCAGGAAGGAGCGGCAGAGACAGCATATGATGGACTGACCCCAGCCCCCATTCCCCGTCACCCTGTGCCACTGTGGGGGAGGAAGTAGAGAAATCAGGAGTAAATTTAAGTCTGAAAAGATGGGAAGGATAGAGGTAAGGTGTTTTAAGATTTAAGTTTTATTTCTCATTTTCCTACTCTGATTTGATTGGTAATAAATTAAATGAATTTCCCCAAGATGAGTTTTTTTTGCCTGTGATGGTAATTGGTGAGTGATCTCCCTGTCCCTGTCTTGACCCACGAGCTTTTCATTTTATTTTTCTCTCCCCTGTCCAGCTGAGGAAGGCGAGTGATAAGAGTAGCTTTTGTGGGCACCTGGCGTCCAGGATGAACCCACCACAAAGATTTTTCTGAAAATTCCAGGTTCATACTATCTCAAAGTATGTTTTTTTCAATAGTCTGTGAGATACACTCAAGTTTTTAAATCAGTTTGCTTTAAGCACTTAAGATGGGAACAGACAATGGTAGTGTTCAGACTACATGCTGAAAGGTACTTAACATTATTATTTAGGTGTAAAAAAGAATATTAATCAGTATTGTTCCTCAAGACTTTAGAAGCTTCCAGTTTTACCAGATCAAATATTGAACACATGCTCTAAAATCTTTATGTATACTGCCCTAGGAAAACGCTTCTGCCTCCAGTCCATTTTTCTACAACTTTTCTTCCTACAGTGTTTATCATATTTCAAGTTCAAATACTGAAATATTCTCTTTTCTAGCCCTATTTTTATTTTGAACTGATATGAGCAGGATACAATGCTGTTGTGTGAATTTCATTTTCCTAATTCTTTCTTTTAGGGTTCTGCCATTTTGTTATACTCTCCTATAACTCCCTTTATTCCTCACAAAGATTGCAAATTATTCCTATTCCTGTTGCAGTGTTCTTCAACTAACCCTGCAAATTTTTTTCTGATGTCAGAGCTGAGGTTTCCATACTGAATTTCAGCAACTAACAGCATTGGGTTTCACCTAAAGATAACTTTATAAAAAAATCACTGTTGTATTTTTCCTGTTCTTTTTCTTCATAGCTTATAAAATATGTGTTCTAAACAATGTGGCAAAACCAAGTAAATCTTCCTCTGCCTATCTGTTCTTAAAGCTCCCTTTTAAATCTGTTGGTTTTTCCTATTATCCAGCAGAAAAAAAAACCCTCCCCAAACACTAGCAAACAGTGAGGCAACAATTATTCATTTACAGTCACGCTGAACAATACTTCTAACTTACGTTCCCTGGTCATTTTACTTATTTGCTTGCTTAGATTATGATTTCATTGTGCAAGTTGGTTTTGGTTTTCCTTTCAGTAAGGTACAACTCAAAAAACCCAGCTCAAACTAAATAAAATAAAATAGACCTGACTAGCTCTACTTTCTACTGTATCACTGTAAAGTTAAAACCTGGATTCCCTATAAGATCTTAAAGTGTTAATGTCAGTTACTCTGATTTCAGCAATCCTTGTTAAACATAATATTTAAGCAACATTTTGTTATCAGTAGAAAATTTAGCTTGTGTAGCCCCATCAGCTAGCAACACGGTATTTTGTCATGTGCAAGTTCAGTTGTAAAAGTGGAATAATTTAAAACTAGGCTTTAGCCTGAAGTGTGCTTCTGTGATTTCTTGTATGGAAAAATCGATGGTGTTGATCACATGCCCTCTTTATGTTATACTCTATATTTTAGCACCTCCTAAGAGCAATCCAAACAAAGAGAAAATGCCTTAATGCTACTCAGAAGTACTGCATTCAAGGTTAAAGAATCCTCAGGTGGAGTAGGATTCATCCAGAACTCTGAGAGGACAACAAACAGTTAAAGCATAACAGAGACTAGAATACTGTAATTGGTGACATAACAATTAAGTAATTTTACTTCAGTGTTGCTCAGTAAGAATTTCTGACAATGAACAGTTTCACAGAGTAACAATGCTGTATGAAAGAAGAATGAAATATCTGTACCATATGAGATGTACAGTTCTCACGGTGACCAAGAACAGAAATGTATGGATTTATGTAGCTGTGCAATAGTGCTATTGTTAAAGCTTGTTATAGATGACTAACTCCAATGATTTGAACCAATGGTTTATTGCTATACATCTGGCTTAAATACACATATCTATAAAAGCCTGAATGAGTGTGGAATTAGATTCTATGATCAGCCAACTTCAAAATGGATCTGAGATGCCTGAACTCTCAAAAGGAACAAGGATGTAATAAAGCTGTGCAAACACCAAAGAAAGTTGTGCAAAACCAATATGACAGGATGTGAAAATCTAGAAAAATATGTTCTTTCAATCAAAAGTCAATAAACCTACAATGAAATCAAAAAATTATAAAACCTGGGATTCATGAGATAAAAACCACTATACCAATGTATATGTAAAATCTAAAGAGGGGTGGTTTTTTATTAATTTTAAAACAAAATTAAAATACACTGGACTTGGATTCATTTAGTAACAACATTCAGCCATTGTATCAGGTTTACAATTGCATATTCATATAGACCAGATTTCTGAGTATGAGAGTAATAGCAGCTTCTGCACAGACATTACATGGCTCAAAATACCAAGATTAACTTCTGTTTCAAATTAAACATCCATTTTATGTAATATTATATATAAGCACAATGTTAATTGTATGAACTTAGAATTTCTATTCTGCCATGACTATCAGCTACTCCAGATCTTGAAATATTATATTTTAAAAAATTTGGTTTTAAAAGAAATATATGGCAATCTGTTGCATTGTATAGTCGTCTGTATTATTATGAATGTTACAGGTTTCATAATGACAGAACAAAACATAAAACCAGTAACACAGGGAACTGCCATTGCAGCAACTGGCAAATCCCACAGTCACAAAGAAATAGATACTATCCATTGCTCTTATTTATTTTTTATATTTATATTTTCACCTCATATTTACTTTAATATAAAACATCAGCTCTTAAAGTCAGAATTCAGTAATTATTGTCTTTATTTTACTCCAGAAGTAAAGTGATCCTAAATCCAAATCAGTAAATGTTTCCTCAGATGTGAGCAAAGAGTTAGGTCTTAGGATTCAACGCTACATTTAATAGGTATATTATTCATACCATAATATCTTTTTTTCCCTTTAGGTTTTTACATATTTCAACATACCAATAACAAGGACCCCAGAAGAATAAAAATAGCCTCTGATATTCTTCTATCATGCCAGACCTTAATCCGAGTAACCAAAATATCAGAAGCCTTTAAGAAATCTAACAGAACAGGGAAAATCGTCGTATTCTTGCCCACCATATGAATAGCAGAACTTCTTTCACAAGATTAGCAAGACCAATAATAATGATTGCATTTGGTTCACATTATTATAGTATGAATTAAAAGTGAACACAGGTGTGTGTGAGTCACCTACATTTCACCATTGCTCTTATAGGTTGAGAATGGAAGCCTAAATCCCTGACAGTGCTGTGCACATCAGACCACAGTTAGGGAAATACAATAAATTCCTGTGTTTGGTAGTCAGTCTCTTGGGAATGACAGACAACAGGACTGGCCATGAGATTACTTGATTGTGCAATGCCTTTATCAATGTGGCATAGCTGTGTGATTGCAGATCAGGTATTACCAGTGAAGGGAAGGAGAAACAATGCTCATACCTTACCAAACCATCATGCACATTTCACCTGTAATAAAGAAAAAAATCCTCAAACTGGAACAGGCACAAAGATGGGTCACTGACAATACTGTGAAAAATGGACATCCTACTATTAAAGGGAAGAGAGGAATAGTTTTGATCTAAGAAAATTAAGTCCAACAAAGGATCTAGTTGCTTTCCTTAAAGTTATCAGGATGTGGCCATTAGGAAGCAGCAAACTCTACTGAAACTTAAGGACAGATGTTGGCACAAGAACCAACATGGATATATTTAAGATAGGAATTAGGCTGATTGACAGAAACATCCAGGATGTACTGTTCTGTCAGTAAGAATAGTGGGAAAAAGAAAATAAAGTGGTGTTAAGACAATGCTTGGTAAAATGTATGTCTGTAATGATAAAACATTGCTTTTTTAAAAAATCCAGGAATTGCCTTCCACTTCTGTAGTTCTGTGAGAACATCCTATGCTTTGTGAGTATGTTGTGGGTTGACCTTGGCTGGCAGCCAGGTGCCAACCGAGCTGTTACATCATTCCCTTTCCTCAAGAGTTCAGGGGGAGAAAATACAACAAAAAGTTGTTCCCTCCTCTAGCATGGGGTCCCTCCCATGGGATACAGTCTTTCCTGAACTTCTCCAGTGTGGGTCCTTCCCACAGGATGCAGTTCTCCCTGGACTGCTCCAGCATGGGTCCCTTCTATGGGGTATAGTCCTTTAGGAATGGACTGCTGCAGGTTGGGTCCCCCACAGGCCACTGTTCCTGCCAGAAAAACTGCTCCTGTATGGGCTCTTCTCCACGGGCTGCATCACATGCTAGGAACCTGCCCCAGCTTGGGCTCTCCGTGAGCTGCAGCTCCCTTCAGGGCATATCCAGATATTGTGGCATGGGGTCCTCCACAGGCTGTGGGGTAGCTACCTGCTACACTGTGGTCATCGACAAACTGCAGGGACAGCCTGCGTCATCGTGGTCTTCTCCCTGAGCTTCAGGGGAACTTCTGCTCTGGCACCTGGAGCGCCTCCTCCACCTCATTCTTCACTGAACTTGGTATCTGCAGAGTTGTTTCTCTAACATATTCTTACTATAGTCTTCCTCCTTTTGCACAGTGGTTTTTTACCCTTTCTTAAATATGGTATCACAGAGGCACTAGCAATATTACTGATGGAGGGAAGAGCGGGGATTTCATTCCTCATAATTCCACTTTAGAAGCAAGAATACAATTAGTCTTAACCAATCACTTGGAAAATATATAAAGGAAGGAAATATTATGAAAATATCTCAAAGAAAACTAAACTTCTTTGTCTTCCCCTATACAGCTTTTGGGGGCAATAGAGAAAGGTATCAGTCTCAAACGTAATGACAGCTCAGAAAAAAAAAGCGGTGTTCACCTTTATTAAATGAGATCCATAAAAGACAAGTTCAAAAGACAAAGAAGTGTTATCAATGAGATGACCTATCAGATCCATTCATTTCCCAACTGACCAGCAAAATAAAGCATTCCTGGTAATAAATCCATGCGTAGTTAAAGAGGACAGAACTGGAGACATTATCTGTTTCAAAGTCTGTCTGCATTGCACACATTTACCTAACACTGTTTTATAGATCATAGATATGATGAAGGAATGAAAATATTGAATGTGTAGAATTCATTTCAGTCTATTGGCTTATGTTTCTTGATGACAAATTAATAAGAATTTGCCAATAAGAAATATATCGTTTGCTTCACAAGACCACTATTTTAATCAAAGCTCACTTTGCTATTAATGGATATACTTGTATTATTAATGGTGAATAATATCAAGTGTTCACACACAAAATATTAATCATTCAGTCATTCTCCATCTATGAGAAAATATATTCTCATACTTGCTATTAAAATATGGGTTTTCATTTCAGTGTTTACTGTACAACCCAACATGTTTGTGAAAAAGAAATAATGGACATATTAAAATCTTAGAAAGTTATTTAATTTTTGAAAGTTTGCATATGGTCAATCTCTTCCATGGATATCTATCAGTGATTATTAATCATTTGATAACTATGATCAATCCATTCTAAAGCAACAAATAAAGCAAATTTCATAATGGACTTGTTATAGCTAAATAACATAGAAGGTGAAGATACTTTCCAACAAGTCTCCCATTCCTTACAGGCTCGGGAGACTGATGTTCTGTATGCGGAAAATTTTCTGGGGACTTTGGATTCATTCAGAGTTTATTTACAATACACGGTGTGTTTGACTATGAAGCCAGCTTAAGAACTTCCAGGTGGCTCTCACCTACAGCTACCCATCTTGCCTCCACACAAACAATTCTCTACCTCCTCAGTTTTGTCAGCACAATTTTCTGAGGGGCTACACTGGAAAGCCAACCACTGAAAAAATCCAAGTTGTGATGACCAAGCACACTGATGTATAATCATGTGTGTTGCTCACCTGAAATGTCTGGCAAATGCATATCAGCCTACTGGAATATATACGGTTGGGCTATTGCAGAAAGTCATCTCCAGTAACTGTAAGAGCAAAGGGTTTGACTTCAAAGTCATCAGCTATATTCTGGCAGAAACATTGACTTTAAATCTTTCATGGAACTACTACATCTCATTAAATACACATTTAATAATATATTTTTTCAATAATTTCTGTTCATATGTCAAGTAACATACTGAAGAAATAAGTTTCAAAGATTAATTATACACAGATTGTATCTATTTTTCCATACTTTAAAACTGTCTTTAAGTAGTTTTTACAAGATTTCGTAGGAATTGTGTCTGGTAGTAAAGCATGGAGTTTTCCTAGGTTCCAAATGTGAACTTTACATACAAGATTGTATTGGTTTTGGCTGGGATAAAGTTAATTTTCTTCATAGTAGCTCATATGGTCCTTTGTTTTGGACTTGTGACCAAAACAGTGTTGATAACACACCAATGTTTTAGTTATTGCTGAACAGTGCTTGCACAGCATCAAGACATTTTTTGTTTCCCTCATTGCCCTACCAACAAGTAGGCTGGGGGTGCACAAGGTGTTGGGAGGGTGTTGTGGTCTCCTCTGTATTGGGCTACCCAGGGCAGGATGAGCCAGGCTGAGAGGTTCCTGAAATGCCCTTGCAGCAAATTAAAGTGAAATGACACCAAACAATCTGTTACTAGCTTGTAATTCATTAATATGTGATTTTAGGTAATTCAAGAAAGCCTTGGCTTTTACTGCAGTGCCATTAAGTTATGCCTTGCATTACTTACTAGGGAGACCAAAGACAAAAGAGTAAAACAAAAGGAGGAAGGTGGGAAAGGGAGGGAGAGAAGGGGTGGGAGAGAGAGATCACCGGTCCAGGTTCCAACATCAGTCCAGCCAATGGGGGGTGCATCTGTCTTCAAGTTTCTTTCCCCACAGTCTTGGGATGGCTTCTGGCTTTTATCCCCTGCTTAGACACACCTTCCTTGCTTCCTATGCTAAATAGCATGCATGCTCTGTCTCGTTCTCTTTTGAGTCCATGGGTGTATTTTGTCAGTGGTCGGTGAGTCACTGGTCACAACCTCCCCCTGCCCGAACTACCTTTTAGCTAAAACTTCATGGCTCCTCTCTCAGACCGGCCTCTCAGTCCCTTTATCTGCAGAATGTTTGAGACATGTCTTGAATGACTGCCAGGCGCCCCTGCCCCCTGCTCCCTTATTGAGTCCTGTCCTGTTATCTGCATTCCTCAGGACAAACAGTACCTTGTGTCAGGGCTTACAAGTTAGCCTTGGTAAGAGATCTTCCAGCTGGTCTGCTACAGAGGGGACACAGTCAGGACAGCTCACCCCAACTGACTAAAGGGACATCCCACACCATACAATGTCACACACAGCAATAAAAGCTGGGGGAAGAAGGAGGAAGGGGGGGGACATTTGGAGCTAAGGCATTTGTCTTCCCAGGTAACCATTACACATGACAAAGCCCTGCTTTCCTGGAGATGGCTATAAACATCTGCTTGTCAGTGAGAAGTAGTGAATGAATTCCTTGGTTTGCTTTGCTTGCGTCTGCAGCTTTTGCTTTCACTATTAATCTTTATCTCATCCCATATTTTCTCACTTCTATCCTTCTGAACCTCTTTCCCATCCCACTGCAGGGAGAGTGAGCAAGCAGCTGTGTGGAGCTTCGCTGCCAGTGGTGTTAAACCACAACAAAGGTGAAACCCGGTATCATTTCTTTTCCTCACTTGTTGTTAGAAATATTTTCTGAATGTATTGCCAGTATTTTCACTGCTGCAGGTTAAACGCATTCCCTTTTCTCCATGCAGTACCATAAACCAGACTATTCTTACCTTTCTACCAGCCACCTTCATACATTTAAAACTTTGCTATTCTGTTCCTGACCAAGTCTTCTAATCATTAGGTTAAATAACTCAAATTAGTTTGTGCTTTCCTCAGTTTCGATAATTTCTAACTTTCTGCATTTTTTTCCATATTTCCCAATGGATTTGTATCCCTTGTTGAAATTGAGAGGTCACCCAGAAGAAGACTAAGTTATTGACTCCCTGGAATACAATTTGATATCTAATTCTAATAGGATACCCTAAAGTAATCTTTGTTGACTAAAATTACCTCATGGGTCAGCATGTTTTTCATTCAAAAAGAGGTAAGTTCATGAATCATTTGATAATTAATATAAGTTTGATTTATAAAAATTTGAACCTTGGGGGGAATTTTTTTTTTGTTTTAAAATTTCTCCCATATAATTTTTAAAAACTATCCCATGAGCTTATTTTTTTTAAAAAAAATAGCATGCAATGGCACTTCTCAAATTGATTTTAACTACATTGTATCTACCTTGCAATGACTGTGGAATCACAGTTTTACAATTATCACACTTTCACATTAAGAGAAGCTTGAAATATTTCTAGTGGCTCATCATTCTATTTTCTTCATACATAATGAATGGATTTTTAACATGTAGGTATATTAATTACATTATTATCTAACCACAAGAAATTAGCCATGGTTATAGCTGTCAAGACAAAATTATTGTATATTGCAAGGTACAGAATGCTTACAACCACCGTATTAAAAAGTAATTCTCTACTGAACCTGGATATTCATAAGTTAATGATCACAATAGTATTTATTCAGAACATACAATGTAAATAGTACCTTTTGTACTGCTCCAAGTTTTATTATGAGACTAATTGTATCTCAAAGATTTAAGAGGTAATTAATATTTCAGATTAATAAGCACAAATAACTCCTGAGAAAAAAGTTGCAGATAAAGTCATTTATTATGGAGCATATACTACCTATGTACTTCTGCAAGTGTGAATATCAAAAGGATTTCTGGTACTCTTGCCCTTTATATTAACAAAATTTGTGCTTATTTTTAAACAATAATTTTCATACTTTCAAAGCATGTTATTTATTTTGATTAGAAGTATTCACTTGTTTAATGTTCACAGTTTGTGGGTTATATATCTAAACTACAAGTAAAATCTTTCTCTCACACCTCATATCTGAGTTTGTGCTAAACTATTTAACAAGGTAAAATTTTGTAGTAGTAATAGAAGCAGCATAGTCATTTCATTTTTTTTGATATGTTGAATTAATCTCCCCAATCTATGTAATCCACTTTTCAGCTGTTTGCTTTTCTTAGTTTTCCTTTTACCCTGGCTAATAATGTCACTAAAGAAATGGTAAGAACACATTTGTAGTTATTCTCCCAAAGCACTGTACATTGTTTCATTTAATTAAAAGAATTTTTGGACTTATTTGTGAGCAAGGTCATTTTAAAACAAGCTTTTAGCTACTGTCTGTAGAAGTAATTCTTGTATGTGACCTTATCAAAACAGGTTTACATGACTTTTTAGGGTTACATGCTTCATTTTAAAAGACCATATCAAACCCTATAGGTCACTGAATAAGGCCAAAAAAAAAAAAAGTTTGTCAACAAGGAATATGTGAAAATGAAATCTGAAACCATACAGAAAAGAGATGTTTTGTGCTCTCTAAGAACCAATAAAATTAGAAGACAATATTTTGTGATAAATGACTGTAGTTCCTTCCTCACTGGAAAGCACCAGACTTTGTCAAAACAATAGTTAATAACAATATATATATTTGCCCTTCTTGCAAAGTTTTCCTTCTGCAGCTAATCTGACTGTCTTCTGTGATATATTTTTTCTAAAAAATACACTGCATATAGAAGTTAGACGGAATAAAAGGTATCAGGATTGTATCAAGTTGGCTTGACATAAGTTTTCCAGTGCAGAAGTCAGACCATTTCATTAGCAACCATGAGACTGTAGCAGGTATCATTAAGTTCTGCTGAGAGCTAGCACACTGCCAACTGAGAGTCCACAGCTTTGTGAGTGCTGCTTTTTGCTCATACTTCAGCTAAAGGAGTACAAATAGTGTAGTAGATTATTAGTTCACAGTAAACATTGCAACGACCACATTCTTGCTGGGAAGAGAGGATTCAGAGAAAAATGGGTAATCATTGTTCAAGTAAATAGATTAACCCTACTAGTAGACACTGAAAGTATTATTTTCTCTTAAATATGCTGGAGGTAAAGCTTTTGAGTATCACAAGTCATTAAACCAAATGAAAATGACACATCTCATTTGAATTGACCTTTAAATCATTACACTAGTTACAAAAAAAAATCTAAAAACCAATGTTAGTTTGGAAAATATCATTTGGGCCTTTATCTAAGTAGCAATTCAACAGATGATTAATATGCCCCAAAGGGCTATCATTCAGCATCTATATCATGTAATTGGAAGATGAGAACAGAATCTTTACTTCTTCCTTTCCTCCTGCCTGCAACAAGGGAACATAACAACAAGCTTAAATGTTGTATCAAGTAATCATTTATTTTTGCTTCAAATTTCCAGCTGCAAAGATACTTGCAAGTGCTTCACTGCAGTCTTGAGTTTGTCTATTTGTGCCTCACAGCACAGTAGGGTATGTTATAGTTATCCATAGCTGCTGCTTTTTTTTCTCAAAATGATAATGCAGATAATAAAATATTTAAGAAAAATCTGAGAGCTGTATAATATATACAAGTTACAGCTGCAGGAGGAACATTTAAGCTCTGAGGCCGTTTTAAACTACACCAGAAGTGACATTTTAAAGGAGCCTTTTCAAGAGTACTTGTGGGGTATATAAGCTTTTAGATTTAAGCTGCTATGGCCCAGATCTCTGAAAATCTTTAAAGTGAAGTTTCACATTCTTTTACTGCCTTTGATTTAAAAAGAGAATCAAACACCACCTAAAACCAGCAAACTTGGGATGTAAAAGTCCGAGTGCACTATTAGCCAGTGAATGTAGTTGTGGTGGGGGTTTGCATGTATATAATTCCTACTAAGGAAACATCTTTACAGTTTGAGGGGGCAAAACATACAGTTTAAGACTTTTTATTCATTGGAAGCTGTCTCTTATCTTAATCTAGGACTTCAGTTTTATTTTGCTTTCAGTAATATAATACTGATGTAGTCATTGTAAAGTGTAGACTCACACATTTTTTTTTCAACTCAACATTAATTTATTTAGCTCTCAAATAAAAGCCAGAATTTTTATTTTCACTTGTTCCAGATGAGTTAAAAAGTCAATGTTTATCCTGGAAGCTTTTTCTGTTTAAGGGATTGCTAGAGTATATGTACCCTAAAAGTGTTTTTTGTCTTTGGACACATAAAAGAAACATACTGTACGCGGTATAATTATGGACACGGAATATTTTTTTCTTATCCATGAATTAAATCAGTAGTAGCAATATAATAGTCACTTACCAGACATATCATGCAATCTGATAGGGCATCTGCATGAACTAATTAGATTGTGCAATTTCCATCAGTATACTCCTCATTCATCAAAATACATTTGAATATCTTAGCTCATTAGAATGAAATTTTATTTTGTTTTGATCATTCAAGAAGAATTCCAAGGTAATTGTCATTTTATTAAACAAGAGCTGGAAAGTATATCATATTCCATTATGATTATTACTAGTAAGAAAATTAAAAAATAACATATCACTGACAATTCTCAGACATTTTATCACTTAGGTAACATTTATGAATTGTAAGTAAAGCAACTGTATACAATTGTAACAAAAATTACTAGCAAAAAATAATCTACAACATTGATTGAAATTCTAACAAACGCAGATGCTGCCCAAGCTTTTATTCTGCTTCAGGGAATATTCCTCGTAAAACACACATGAGGACTATATTACTGGATTCAGTAGGTAGCTATTTTGTCTATATAATCTCTTTGCTTATTTGATTGAAACGTTCTTTTACCATGTTACATGCTGTCACATCAACAACATCTAACTGCAGAAGGGCTTAATGGTGCCTTGACATTTATTTTTTAACCGGTGGGCAGGTGATGGACAGGTAACTCAATGAATTTTAATAGACTAGATTATAATTCAAAATGATTTTAACATTAGAAAAAAAAACCCTGGGTTTTTTATTGTTTGTCTTGAGCTTCTTTACAACCCTAAAACACATTGTTTGTTGAAGGAAGTATGTTAGCCCTTTATTTCTTTTATAAGTGTGGGAGGATCACAATACTGATGAAAGCGCTCACTAAAGTGTATGATTTTTAATAAAGTGAGGCAGGATAGAACAATTTTGCTTATTACATTATGTAAGAGATTTTTTTATAACTCTAAAAGTTCACACATTTTGTTTTCCAGCTCCTCAAGTACAAGTACACTTCCATATGTTTCACTCCTACTGTGTGATCTGACAGACTAATGCTGTGTCCCAACACCATTAATACCTTCTTCTTCCATCCAGACTTTTCTCCTAGGCTTCTCCACTTCCATGCACACGTTACAATTACTTCTTTTTTCTTCTGACACACTTCTGCTCATCCACTTCTATTAAACTTCAATTTCCTCTCTCTAAAATATTTTTACTCTCTTCTTCTTTTCCCTAAATCCTGGCATTTTTCTTCCATACCCAGCCTTATTTTCACTCTTTTCATTCCACTCAAAAACTTCCCCCCTTACTTTTTTCCTCAATTATCTCCCTTTCATCTCCTCCCCATGATTTTCTACAATGACCCAAGCCTCTACTTCTTTACAGATGTACCTCTCATTTTTTTTTTCTTTAATTAAAGAATAGAGGACTTTTTTTCTCTTGCCGCACAGACCTTAAATAATTTTAAGGAAAGAACTACTCTAGAAAGGTGCTGAGCTGGCTCGTCACTGGAGGCTATCAAAAGAGAGAAGAAAATGCACCTCTTTACAAATGAGTGGCAAAAAACCTTGCCAAACAAAACCCCCAAACAGTTAAGGTACTGAGGTACTGAAGAACTTAACATCTTTCTGTTCCTTTGTCCAGTTCCCTTCATGGCCAGAAAAATTTACCCCCTGGAAAGAGGAAAAATCCCCAGGTTTCTTCCCTATAATTGTATCTATGGTCTAACGTAGGATGGTTTCCATCAATTCAATAGTTTCCCTTATTTGCTTATTAAGAGGAAGAGAAACATTTAAAATTACACTAAGAAAATAGAGATTGACAAATGCTAGGTAGCAAATATTTCATCAATAATTCCACCATTAAGAATCCAACAAACAACCCCAGAACTGTTTTGTCTTGTGCTGTAAAGGAGACAAACCCAAGGAATTATAATTTTCTTTCAGATGCTCTGAAAATGAGTCAGCTGTTGTAAGCAAGTTTTCAGGATCTGCAGATGTTCATTCAGAGATTTAGGTGTTTCATCCTTTGTACTGTATTGTGTTCTCTATTCTCCATTGTTGAATTTTCATGGCCTATTTTCTCTTTTCAAGAGATCAATGGTTTTGTAAAAGCAACTACCTTTAATTACAAAGACTGGATCGGAAGTGAGAGAACTTCACCTGACAACTACAGTTATGTCAAATGAAAGAAGACATTAAAATCAATTTTTTTTTTTGGTTTTTGTATACATATATACAGGATGATTCTATTCATTAGGATTTTTCTGTGTGCACCTAAATTGTGTATTCTACATCCTATATATGCCTCTATAAAAACACATGCAGCATGGGAAACAAACAGGAGGAGTTGGAAGATACCGTGCTGCTAGAAAGCTACAACCTGATTGCCATTACTGAAATTTGGTGAGATGAATCCTACAACTAGAATGTAGCTGTTGATGGCTACAGGCAGTTCAGAAGGGACAGGTGAGGAAGGAGGGGCAGAGGCGTTGCCCTTTACATCAAGAAATCATTACAGTGTGAAGAGCTGGCCCTAAAGAATAGCCAGGTCAAAAGCTTATGGGTAAGAATCAGAGAGAGAGGCAACAAAGGGAACCTAGTGGTTGGTGTCTACTACAGTCCGCCAGATAAGAGGAGCTGACGGATGAAGTGTTCTTCCTCCAGCTCCAGGAGGCTTCATGTTCACAGGCTCTCGTCCTACTGGGGGACTTCAACCACCCCGACATCTGCTGGAAAAGTAACACAGCAAGCTGTAGGTAATCCAGCAGATTCCTAGAATGCATTGAGGACAACTTCTTAAGCCAGGTAATAGAAACCCCTACCCGAGCGGATGCGATACTGGACCTGGTGATCACCAATGCAAGTAAGCTCATTGGAGACATCAAGATCAGAGGCAGCCTGGCTACAGCAACCACATGCTGGTGGAGATCATGCTCCTGAGGGAAATGGAAATAGTGAAGAGTAGAGTCAGGACCCTAAATTTTAGGAGAGCAAACTTCCAGCTCCTCAAGGAGATAGTCAGAAGGACTCCCTGGGAAACAGTCCTCAGGGACAGGGGAACAGAACAGAGCTGGCAGATCTTTAAGGATGTGATCCACAGAGCGCAAGAGCTCTCGATCCCTAGGTGTAAGAAATCGGGCAAAGAAGGGAAGAGACCAGCATGGCTGAGATGAGAGATGCTGGTCAAACTAAGGAGGAAGAGGGAATTTCACAGGCAGTGGAAGCAGGGACAGGCATCCTGGGAAGAGTATAGGGACGCGGTCCGGTTGTGTAGGAATGGGGTCAGGAAGGCCAAGGCTCAGCTGGAGCTAAACTTGTCAAGGGATGCGAAGAATAACAAGAAGGGCTTCTACAGGTATGTCAGCCAGAAAAGGATGGTTAAAGAAAGCATACCCCCGCTGATGAGCAAGACCGGCAAGCTGGTAACAGCAGATGAGGAGAAGGCTGAGGTACTCAACAACTTTTTTCCCTCGGTCTTCACTAGCAACCTCTCTCCTCATCCCTCCCAAGTCAACGGATGGCATGAGGGGGACCGGGAGGGTAAAATCCCTCCCACTGGAGTTCCCACCATCTGGTTCATGACCACCTGAGGAACCTGAATGCACATAAGTCCATGGGACCTGATGAGATGCATCCCAGAGTCCTGAGGGAATCAGCCGATGTAATCGTCAAGCCACTCTCCATGATATTTAAAAAAGTCATGGCAGTCAGGTAAAGTCCCTGGTGACTGGAAGAAGGGAAACATTGTGCCCATTTTCAAAAAGGGTAAAAATGAAGACCCTGGGAACTACCAACCTGTCAGCCTCACCTCTGTGCCTGGGAAGATCATGGAACAGATCCTCCTAGAAGCTATGCTAAGGCACATGGAGGCCAGGGAGATAATTCGAGATAGCCAGCATGGCTTCACCAAGGGCAAGTCCTGCCTGATGAACCTAGTGGCTTTCTATGATGGTGTGACAACATCAGTGGACAAGGGAAAACCAATGGACGTCATCTATATGGACTTCTGCAAAGCCTTTGACATGGTCCCCCACAACATCCTTCTCTCTAAATTGGAGAGCTATGGATTTGATGGGTGGACTGTTCAGTGGATAAGGAATTGGCATCCAGAGGGTAGTGGTCAATGGCTCGATGTCCAGATGGAGACCGGTGACGAGTGGTGTCCCTCAGGGTTCTGTACTGGGACCAGTGCTGTTTAATATATTCATCAATGAGATAGACAGTGAGATCGAGTATATGCTCAGCAAGTTTGCAGATGAACTGGGACCAGTGCTGTTTAATATATTCATCAATGAGATAGACAGCGAGATCGAGTATATGCTCAGCAAGTTTGCAGATGAAACCAAGCTGAGTGGTGCGGTTGACACACCAGAAGGACGGGATGTCATCCAGAGAGACCTGGACAGGCTGGAGAGGTGGGCCTGTGTGAACCTCATGAGGTTCAACAAGGCCAAGTGCAAGGTCCTGCACCTGGGTCGGGGTAACCCCTGGTATCAATACAGGCTGGGAGAAGAAAGGATCAAGAGCAGCCCTGCCGAGAGGGACATGGGGGTACTGATGGACAAAAAGCTGGACATGAGCCGGCAATGTGCGCTGGCAGCCCAGAAGGCCAACCGTACCCTGGGCTGCATCAGGAGAAGCGTGGCCAGCAGGTCGAGGGAGGTGATTCTGCCCCTCTACTCTGCTCTGGTGAGACCTCACCTGAAGTACTGCATCCAGGCCTGGAGCCCTCAGCACAAGAAGGACATGGAACTGTTGGAGTGGGTCCAGAGGAGAGCTACAAAAATTGTCTGAGGGCTGGAGCACCTCTCCTATGAGGACAGGCTGAGAGAGTTGGGCTTGTTCAGCCTGGAGAAGAGAAGGCTGTGAGGAGATCTGATTGCAGCCTTTCAGTACCTAAAGGGGGCCTATAGGAAAGATGGGGAAAATCTTTATAGTAGGGCCAGCTGTGGCAGGACAAGGGGTAATGGTTTTAAACTGAAGCAGAGTAGGTTTAGACTGGATATAAGGAAGAAATTCTTTACAATGAGGGTGGTGAAACACTGGAACAGGTTGCCCAGAGAGGTAGTGGAGGCCCCATCCCTGGAAACATTCAAGACCAGGTTGGACGGGGCTCTGAGCAACCTGATCTAGTTAGTGGTGTCCCTGCTCACTGCAAGGGGGTTGGACTAGATGACCTCTAGGGGTCCTTTCCAACCCAAAACATTCTATCATTCTGTAATGATTCTAGAATTTCTTTGAAAGACCTTGACCAGAAAAAGTACAGTTGCCTGAATAGCAATAAGTATCCTACCTTATTAAGCACCACTCACTGAAAATTTATTTTATTTTGTCCTAAATTTCCTACCAAAACATTACTTCTCATCAGTATTCAGGACCACATTTCACTGTGTGTTGAAGAATAGAAAAATCTGTCCAGAGAAGGATCAGTAAGCAGATGAAAAATGCTTTTCAGTCTATTCTAGATACAGCTCTCCCCCCTCTCCCCGTAATTACTATATTTCAATAACATTTTAATAATAGTTGAAGATAAATTCCTGAACAACAACAACAATTATTGCTGCTCTATAACACCATACATCTGCATAGGATTTACACAGCACTAAAATCTCAAGAACTTAAAAATCAGCTAATCAGTTATGCTATTTGTAAGTGCAGGTCTGCTGACATTCAGCAGGGTAGCCATGCGAAAAAGATGTGTGGGATTTGGTTCCAAGTTAAGACATATAGTTGCAAATGCTGAGGTTCAATGTGCAGATACATCCAATGAGGCAGAGAGACTACTAACCATTAAAAATTTTGTGCTTTAATTTGCCCTTCCAGGTTCTTAAAAGTTTAATTTTAATTTCATAAAGTTGGGCGTGATTCTGGCAAACCAAAAGTTTGGCAGAGACACATATATTGCCTTATATCTCTTTGCCTAGCAAACATGGTATTCCACTGCAGTTCTTGCCTTTCTACTTGGCATATTAAAAAAGATCTGCAGTCATAGTATTACAGAATCATATAATTGTTTAGCTTGGAAAAGACCTTTAAGATCATCAAGTCCAACATTAACCTAGCACTGCCAAGTCCACCACTAAACCATGTCCCTAAGCACCACGTCTACCCCTCCAGGGATGGGGAATTGACCACTTCCCTGGGCAGCCTGTTCCAATGCTTGACAACCCTTTCAGTAAAGAATTTTTTTCTGACATCCAATTCAAACTTCCCTGGAGAACTTGAGGCCATTTCCTCTTGTCCTATTTCTTTTTACTTGGGAGAAGAGACCAACATATACCTGGCTACAACCTCCTTTCAGGTAGTTTTAAAGTTGTCCTCACCTGAGATAAATAGGAAGTTCTCACAGACAAGAAAGACCAGAAATCCTTGATTTCTGTAAAAATTCTCTCCCTGTTTTCCGAAAAGCTGCATTTCTATTCATAGTAGTTGTAAAGAAACCCTATAAAGGCTTGAAATGAAGAGCTGTTATTGCTGCAGCTGCTGGCAAAACTTAAAAGCACCGGAAGCACTACACATTTTTAGTGTTTATAGGAATTGCAATTTGGCTTGCACCTAACAAATGAAGGTCTGTAATGAGCATCACAGAACCTAATGATTCTTTGGTTACTCTGGACTCGACCCCTCTGAGAGTGCGAATTTAGGGGGTAGACACAATTCTCCCTCATGTTTAAGATGAGGGAGCCAGGCACAGGCAGTCTTTCCACCTGGGGGTACCACGCCTGTATCCAAACAACAGAGAGCTAAAATATCAAGTTGAATTGGCTGTGCTTCTAAACAGGTTTCTATGGGAACTGAAGAACTATGGTAGACAAAAACAAAGAAAACACATCTGTCAGAATGAGCTGAGGTAATGAGACAACTGCTGTGACCATGCAGAGATTCAGCCCAGGGACAGAGTCCAGGAAGGATCAGGGAGGGGAGAAATGCTTAGGAGACATCCATGTTCAGATAATCATTGCCAAGAAGTCATAAAATATGCTAGGGCACAAAAAGAAATTACTCACATTACTGAAATTTTAGAAAGCAGAAGCTGAACAAAAAAGCTATTTACTTAAAGAAGAGATTAATTACAAGTTAGGATGCGCAGACTGTGAACAGGTCAGGGTAGGGGAGATAATAATTGTGAGGGTGAAAGGGTAAGCAGAATTAAAATAGGGTAAATATGACCAATTTAGAAGGACTGTGTAGTGAACTAAAGGCAAGATGTACCAAGTGCAATATGAAGCATGAAGTACTTGAAAGACTTGAATTGCAAGGGAGGATGAGGTTATGTCATCAGCTACTGCATTTCTTATTTTTATTAAGACCATCTTGTTGGCAGTTGTATGCTGGATTGTTGAGGAAAGAATATTTAAGGACTAATGAAAGCTACCTACAAAAAGGAGTAGAAAAAAAAGGAGTAAAAAAAAAAGGAGTAAAAGGGGTGAAAAAGCATTTTTTTTCCCTGTCGTGGAAAAAATAAAAAAAAATGTTTTTTTTTTCAATTTAATTAATCTGGAGAAATTGTTAGCTCTTTCTAAATCTCATAATTTTCAAATATGAACGTGCATTTTTCTAATTTCCAAATGATCTTCTAGAGTAATTCCCTTTTCTGTTCTCAGCCTAAGCTTTTGCTAGCAGACAGAAACAAGTAGAATAAATTCTCTATAATGAAACAAATTGGACAAATGAAATTGGGCTTTATATCAAAACAAGAAACTGAATTTGTCTCTTAACCAGTGATATCTGTTTAACTGTAAAGAAAACCATAACACAAGTCATTATGAGATTTTAAAAGAACGAATTACCTTACATCATACTTGCAAAGGGCGTATTCCAAATTCAAAATGTCATTATGCAATAAATCTAGTCATGTTAAGCACCCTCTTTAGAAAAAAATGTAAAATTTGTTAGCATTATATAAACATTTAGCACTGTAGACTAACCTGTAGCAACTGTGTGAAGAAGTATGCCATGATTTCTTTAATATTTTTATTCTTTTACTCCCTTCACTGAGATGCACGTAAGTTTTTCCTTTTAATATCAGCAGATCTTTGCAGACATAAATCATGCAGCATTGGATAACATCTTTTTTAATTCATAAGGATGATACACTACATCACCAATTATTTGAAACAGAAAACATTTTTCCTTTTATTCTCTTTTCTCAAGTTTTTAAGTAGATTAAAAAATAAAAACTTCCTTCTATTCCTTTATTACATAAAGCTCATGGGCATCTGACACTGGTGCTATTTTTCTCACGTGATAGTACTATTTGTTGTTGTCTTCCTTCTGACTATGTTATTGCTTTAACTTCAGTGCACAGGCCACATTTCTTAAACAACAGAGAAGGGTATCTGTGTGGAGAGGGAGGGGGAAGAATTCTACCTGAGGTGGTGGTGAAGAGTTCTGATACAGCTTTTACATGAAGGCAAGTATTATAGAAAGAACTATTGACCAGTAGCCAATAAGAAGACAAAGTTATTCTGTCAGTTGATGATAGTGGATTTTAGCCATTGCTCTAAGGTTAATTACACTGTCTTTGATGAAATGTAAAAAAATAATTCTAAAGGACATGTTGCTAGCCAGCAACTCAAAATCTGTTTCTTCTGCTGAAATGTCAATAACCTTTCCGGCCTTGCATTATTTTTGCAGAAACAGATGGCATCACTTTTAAAGGAACTGCTGCTTAATATATCAATCAAACTATCCTCTATTATTGTGTATTTAAAAAAAAAACCAAAACACTGTCCAAAAAATTATGAGGTAATTGTATTTCTACAGCCTAATCTAGTCAAACTTGTTGTGATTATACTGAAGAAGAAATCAGAGAAACACTGAAAGTTTCTGTAAGGTTTCTACTTTATATTCTAAGATGTCTCTTAACAGTTTCTAAGTCTAAAAAAAGTGACATTTCTAGCATGAGAAGAAAAATAATGAAAAACAATCTGGCAGAGACGAGCTTTTGAAAAAGACAGTAATTGCAACTGTGTTAGTGAAATAAAAATGGGATATGAATATTAAAACTTGGGTCTAACCATTTTTTTTTGCATTGAAATATAGGTCAGTTTAGCAAAAGAACTTCTATAGTGGAAAAAAACCCATACACTGAAGAGAACCACATAGATCACAAGTTTAGCAATGGGATCTGGAGCCTTTAACTTTGAGTTCATGGTTTCAAACTGAGCCCAGTTTAGAACTGGCCAAAAGTTAATAACAAGTAAAGGCCTTTTGTGACTTGGGTGTGAAATGATATAACAGCATCATATTACTTAATACTGGATGAGTATTTATAATTTAAAAAAAAATAAAATCCATAAAACCCAAACCTGAAATATAGACTTCTTGCTTTCCTTAACAAAAAAAGTTCAAAGACTTAGTCAATATAAAGAAAATACATTCTTCTTGAGCACTCCATGGTCTGGATATACTGTAATTTTATTTTTGTTTTGGAGAGATTTGCTTTTGAAAAAAAAGTTGTGAAGAGATTATATTTTTACAGACAATGTTGCATCAATATTTAGCCTCAGTTTTTCACTATCTGATCACCAGCTTCTCTACTGACTTTACATTCAATACACTAGTTATTACCGGATGTGAGAACATAGTTGTTGAAATGAAACAATCAAAACAATTAAAACAGAAATACTCCAGATGACTTCAAGGGGTTAAGAAAAGCTTCCAAACTGCATTCAGGTAGGTTTTTATGAAGGATGAAAGTCAACATCACTGATCAAACCAGAATTTGACCAATACATGTAGACTGTGATTCCTACTTTTGAAAAGTAGGATTAGCTTTTTAATATGGAAAGGGAGGAGTAAAATCCAAGTATTACATTGTATTAAAAAGTCACTGGAATATAGCTATTAAGTGATTCATTCTTTGGAGTTGCTTGTCTTTATTCATTGATTAGGGTAAGACCCAAGGGTAAGCTCACTTCTGTTTTAGCACTCAAAGCAAAGACATGAAATTTTCAAGGACAGAGTGCATAGGCCTTATGTTTAATTTTAGACTCCCAATTTCAAAAACAAGCAGTCAGCAGCATTGTTCTCAATAATAACCATATATTTATTATTCAAATTAGGTACTAAATAGATCGCTTTTTCAAAGCCCTTTTAACAATTAACATTAAATCTGATAGAGAGATAGGAAATATGCTCACTGAAAAATTACAGAGGTTTACATATTTTCTGTAATTCTGGTTAACTTCAGCCTTTATGTGTGAAGTCCTTAGAAACTCGGAATGAAAATACACCTTAAATTATCAATACAATTTTCACTCAGTCTGTCAGCTGTGGATTTTTTTTCTTTAATAAGTTGTCTAAAGTATCTTGCAGGCTGTGTTATTCCTCTTTGATGTTACATCAAGTGAGAAAGATTAAAGTCTAGCTTGAATTTATCACCGATGACATTTCTGTGACTTTGGTCCATCAATCCTTTGTGATGGGAAGATGTCAGAACAAAGTCATCACAAATTATGTAATGTCACTCCACCTAAGCCACAGTGCCAAATAAGCTGATGAAGCATACTGTTGTGGAGTCTATATCCTTCCATAGGGTACATTTATAGTTACATGCATTTGATATATAATTCTCCTGAGATGATGAAATTCAGAAGGACCAAGACATTTTGGACTGATCATTCTATATCCCACGTGATACCTTGATCCTTTAACATAGTGAAAAAAACAAATACACCATTGGAAGAAGTATAATTTCCATCTGTGGCCTTTCAGGATTCATTAAGTTGTAGAAACAGGGAGGAATTCAGCAGGAATGAAAGAATAAGTGTTCTATGTTTGCGCTTTTTATGGGCATGCAGTTAAAATTTTAGTGTCACTTATGATAATCAATAGTGGGCAGTTTAAAATCCAAATGGTGAGCAAAGCAAACAAATTTCTAAATTGAGTCTGAAAAACATCAACAAAGAGATGGCTGTAGATAGATGGCTATTATCACAGAGGTGAAATGATCATCATCCACATGCAACATTTTACATTTACACTGATTCCACCACTGTCATGGTTTAACCCCAGCCAGCAACTAAGCACCATACAGGCGCTTACTCACTCCCCCTACAATGGGATGGGAGAGAGAATCGGAAAAGTATGAAAACTTGTGGGTTGAGATAAAGACAGTTTAATTGGTAAAGCAAAAGCTACACATGCAAGCAAAGGAAAACAAGGAATTCATTCACTGCTTCCCATGGGCAGGCTGGTGCTCATCCATCTCCAGGAAAGCAGGGCTCCATCACATGTAACGGTTACTTGGGAAGACAAATGACATCACTCTGAATGTCCCACCCTTCCTTCTTCTTCCCCCAGTTTATATACTGAGCATGACATCATATGGTCTGGAATAGCCCTTTGGTCAGTTGGGGTCAGCTGTCCTGGCTGTGCCCCCTCCCAGCTTCTTGTGCACCTGGCAGAGCAGGGGAAGCTGAGAAGTCCTTGACTGGTGTAAGCACTGCTCAGCAACAACTAAACCATCAGTGTGTTATCAACATTCTTCTCATCCTAAATCCAAACTACAGCACTGTGCCAGCTACTAGGAAGAAACTTAACCCTATCCCAGCTGAAACCAGGACAACCACCTAACTTTCTGCTCAACTCCACATCAAAAAAGCCCATTATTTTCTGAGGGATATAGGAAGGTTTGTCGATACTTGTGCCTCAATGAACTACAAATACATACTTTTCTACTGTATTTCAAAGCATTAGCAATAGTTTTCTAGTAGTAGCAAAAGTGACTGCTACAGGGATGCAGTGTGGCGGAATGCCACGATACACCATTGGAAGAAGGCTCTGGGACACAAAATCACTTGGGATAGATCAGAGAAAACAAAATCAAGAATAAAGTTAAAGGTGTTCATGTGCATGGACATAAAGGAGAGAGAGACTATTAAAGCTAGAGACAAAAATAAGACAGGGAAGTTCAACTGACATTTTGGTAGCCCAGGGATGACTTATGACAAATTTCTATGAGCTGGTCATACATGGAGCCTGATTCCTCAGGCTATCATCCAGGAAGAGTATTGAGTCCTTTCCCAATAAAAATCTGGAAGAAACAACAGGAGGAGAATGGGAAAATAGAGTCTGACAGAGAAAATTTTATGAACCATTATTCACTACCTCTTTTTGTGAAACAAACTACCTATCAGAGCTGCCAAGAAAAAGAAAAACCTTCCGGGGACAGGGAGAACTTCTATTTCAAAATAAGCAATCAAATTATCAGAGTGTCTCCACTGGAAAGCTTCAGTGGATGAGTAACTGCTGCCTTCTGCTCATTACTTCTCTCAAAAGATGAATTGATGTCCTTTGTATTCTCTGGTAACTGAAGTTTCCGTTTTGCCTTTTCTATTTTTAAGAAGTAGTTACAGATGAAGAGAAAATGTGCTGCAGCAATAGAGCCACATCAGGAAATATCCTTCTCAGCTGCTGTTCAAAAACATTTGAAATGCCTTCTAATAGAATGCTGCTTGTTCCATAACATTTGTAAGTGACTCTGCTTCAAATGTAAATTTCTTCATTACATTGAATTGCATTAAATTTTATAAGTATTCTGCTGCACATATCCCCTAAAAACAATTTGCTGAGAAAATAAAATGATGTCGTATGATGATATGCATCCATTAGATAATACCTGAAAATAGCTTTATAAACATATTTAATTTTAGTTGCTACTTAATGATTTAGTTTTAGTGGGTAGCTTATGGATTCAGCCATTCCAGTGCAATGAACTAGAATCATCTTCAGAGCTGGAAACTTTATTAGTTTGATTATTATGCCAAATATGATGAGCACATGTAGATTTATAAAACAAGAAAAAAGCTACAGACCATTGACTACGCCTTTTTTTCAGCCTTTAAAGGCACTAACTAGAAGGACATCTCAACACTGTTAACAGCAGTTCTTTTCCACGGGAGTACTTTATTAATATTTTTGGTGGTAGATAATAATATGCAGATATTTTTGGGCAATGTCAAAGTACTAACTCTGGGATGAGACAAAAAAATTTAGGCTGAATTCATTAATGCTCATTAAAGATTACTTTACAACCTACTTAAAAATCAGAGGTGTTAGAATAGGATGACAAAATCCCAGTACCCCTAATTATATCCCACTTCTCTAAACTCACTAGAACCACAAACAGATAAAGTGGTTTTCATGGGATATTTGGAACTACTCTGCTTTTCTGCCCAACCTCCCATGCCAACTGCAAAATTGCACTTCTCATTCAAGACTACATAAAGCCACTTGTGAGAACTGTATTCATTACATTTAATTCTGTTCTAAGACAATCCTCTACAACTTCATTGCTTTCAAGCTCAAACCTGATGCCCAATTGAACTAGCTAACCTTTGTGTATATACAAGGAAAAATGGATAACCATCACATACCCTGACTGCTTGGCAGAGATTATGTTAATCCAATAATAGGTAAAACAATATGGGCTCCAAAACACAGCACTCTGAACAGAAATAATGCAATGGCAGACTATTTTTCTATGTCTACCTAAATCTTGTCTTGAACTTATTTACAAATGCCTACATAAGAACTAACTCATCAGACTCCTTTTTCTGTTGCAAAAGGGCTCTTAAGATCTAGGTAATGGGAACAGTAGCTGTCCTTCAAAAGCATAATTTTGATCTGTTAAAAAATAAATTATGAAAAGTAATAAATCAAACCAGCAGCATATTAATATTGCTTACAAAGCAATGACAACACCGCCCACCCCCATTCATTTATCTTCTACTTGAGCAGGCTTTTGGAGCTGGAGCATTTTTGCAATGACAACGATATTATTTCTACAAAGTTTTGAGTACCCATCTGTATGATATCAGGCAAACATATAATTTCTTTCAAAGCTGCAACACAACAGGCTCTTCTCAGTTCCATGCTCAGTACATCCCAGAATGTCCTTTCCTCACCCCCCTCCTGTGCCCTAATTCCTGGTTCTCCTTGTTCAGTGGCCAAGTTCCTGAAAGCACTGTGAAACAGGCAATGGAACTGAAGTGGAGCCAGAAACTGCAAAGGAAGAATAATATTGCACATTAACTGTTTAGCATTCATTTCTGTATTGATTTCCTTATTATTAATCACCTGACTTGTTTCAGTGCAGTGCAGCAACTCCTATGAACCTGCTCATGCAATTTTTGCACATGCAGTTTTCTGGAACTGCCTCATTTTCCTATGTGTAGACAATACAAAACCGTTTAGAACATTTTTCTTGGAAAACAAAAGCGTATTAATTTAATAAATATAATGTTTCATATACTGAGTCATTATTTATAGTAGAAAGGTTGTCTTCTTTCACATGTAATTTTATTTTTTATTTAGACACCATGAGACATAACTCCTTAAAATAATTTAATACAATCCTGGTTTCTGGGGAAAAATCACTCTGCCTCAAAATGATTGGCAATTTCACAAATATCACTAGAAAAGCTGCAATAGGTAGCATATGCAGGTGATGTCTCTAGCAGCTCTTTTTTTGATGAACAGGTGGACCTAAGAAGCTGTTAATAGGATGGATCTCCTGGATTAGGGCTTATACATTTATGATAGGCACATGACAGGTAAAACAATTATAACAACAGGTAATATCTTTTCTGAGGCGCTAAAGTATTGTCATCATGAATACAGGTGAAAGCATCGCTCCATGGTGGCACAGAAGTAAAGAATTACAAAGTGGAAGCTGTTAAAACCTGCAGATTACTCCATGCCCTCAGGGATTCAGAAATATTACAAGACAGTGATGAAATTTTAATTATTTAAATATTTTTTTGAATCATTTTTTGAATATATACCTTTACAAAGCAGAGTTTAGTAAATCAACATATCCTCAAAGAAGCTATATACTATTTTAAACTAAAAAATAAACCCTGTACACAAAACCAATACAGAATCATAGCAGGACTATCTTGTTGAATATTTGAGTGTTTCTTGGCATACACCTGGGTATTCTAAAAAAACTCTTGCTTTACCCTCAGGGTCAGGAAATAATTCTGACAGGAAAGAGAGATCAAAGACATGCTTGCAGTGACAGGGAGGCTGCACATGTTTCACACCAGTAAACAAGAGACATAACTCCTCTTTTTCTCCATTTTCTTAGGTTAGTGCTTGTTTGTATAAGCAAAAGTACTTTTAAACCTATTTTGTGCTATAGGACAACATATAAAAGTAGTCTTTAAGAGAGAACTCTTATTTGACAAAATTACAGATATAGTGTTGTTTACAGTTGTGTTATTTTTTTCCCCTTTGGACATTACCATCACACCTAGAAAGCTTATCTGAGAAACCATGAGCATTTAATTTTGGTTTTACAACTTGTTAATTTTCATGAGCTTTTGGAGGGAGCGAACAAGGTACTATTAGCCACAAATTGGTCAATTTCCACATCTTTATCGACACTGTGCTTTTGGGAATTTTATTTATGGAAACTTGGTTCAGAGCAAAAACTGTAAAAAACAGAGAGCACTTTAGTAAAAACTATCATTGAGAAAAGGCAGTTTCACATGCGGAGGCAACACACAAACAGAGTGCTGAATTATATAATGATATTGTGGAAATGTTTTGTTCCCTGAAAACCATTAACTATTTTCTCTGAACATTTTGCTATTTCTTCATTTCTCTGCCCTCTAAAGGGTGGTCTGCAATTCTTGCTGAATACAATCTTACTGCTCAAAAGCCTGTTTATACTTCAAAGTATAATCTTTAGAATCCTAACTGTTATTCTTTGAGATCCTGTTCACAACATTATTAGCTTCCTGTACTGTCACAAAGATCCAGAGTTTAGCCATTACAGGAACTGTGGTTTTGGTTATTGATAGTGAATGGAAAATTATATGGGACACAGAAGTACAAAAGAGTTTGCATGGGATATTACTGCATGAAATGATGGCAAGTGCAGCAATCAATATCCATTTTAACAACATTTCAGTCACAATGCATTTCTGCAGCTGAAGAGATTCTAGAAAACATATTCCTTGGCTGCCCTGTTTGAAAAGCTCATAAGAATATTATGTCTAATTCAAAGAGCATTGCAAACTATATGATTGAATTTTCATAACTGTGTGTGGAATGAATATTGCCAAATACTGTTTTTGAATCGTTGGCAATATATTATTTAAATTATCAGTGTCATTTGACATTCACAAATCATATATAAAGTGTGGGTTAAAAAGCAATGCCACAGAAGTTTCAAAAAAAGATAAATCTGAATTTCACAGGTTTTTTTATTCTCCTTTGGAAGAAAATGCAGTCATTCTGTATCCTGAGCTTTGCTTCATATATTGCTTTTCACACACACATGCACTTATTCAGACAAGTGTAGTTACGCTCAAGAAGTGTGACAAGTGGACTAAATATATAGTACATTTTCATTTTATTAAAAAGAATAACATTGTTTAAGAAATTAAGTAGATTTTTTTCCATTCTATGCAAATATATGTTTAGACTAGACAAAAACCTAAAGGTTAGAATTTTGTATGTGACACATGTGACAATTCATAAATATTAACTGAAGTCTCCAAAACAGTTGTTTCAGTCTGTTTCACCATGTCATGCTTTGGGGTGTAATTGCTACAAATTTCTTCATTTGAAGATTATGAAATATGGCTTAACTGGCTTTCAGAAGTTAATAAGCAGCTAAACAGTTTAAGAAGTGGTTGAAAACTAGGATTTCCTCTAACTTTTCCTGTGACTATAAGTTATATATTCATTTTAAAATAAAACTAGATGTTCCTGATCTATTTCATTCAATAACGTTTTAGAAGAGGCTTTTACAATCTTTGCCTACGAGAGGTTTAATTCCTACCTTATCTACTGACTAAATATGGAGATTGGGGTCCAGAAGGTAAGGGAAACTGGTGGGGTCTGAAAACCAATTTATTACCACAGAGGGTTTTTATAGACACACACACATATCTGGGGTAGTGAAAGAAAGTAGTAGGATGAAGCTAGTGCCTAAGCTGCATGATTTATCCTGAAAGACTGTCTATTTACCTATACGTCTACAACAAATCTTGCCAAAACCTGCCATCTAGAGGAAAACAATCACTCTTCTCCCATACAAAGCAAATTTTTAAGGCTACAAAAATGCTACACAACTACTGTAGCTTCTCTGTACTCCATGAAGTCAAATGCACACCTACATAGGTTAAGCACTTCATTTTCTCTTTGTTTTATAAATCCCACATAAGTCTGATTCTACCTTTTCTGTTTCAGTTCAATAAATCTTGCTATCCTGTGCAACACCTTAACAGTGATTGAATGAGGAAACAGGCAGTGTAACATCCCACAAGAATAAAGACTAAGTCAGATGGGCACTGTAGTTAAAACCAGTACTGAAATATAGAAGACAACCATTATAGTTCTGTAAGAGGGAAGGCACTGTTTCAAGCTGGGCAAGGTATTTCAGATTAACAAAACATTTAAAATAAATACAAGAAAATACATTAGAAGTACAAAATACATTAGAAGTACATTAGAAGTACAAAATAAATTATACATTAATACATTAGAAGTACATACTTTAGAAGTAATACTTTAGAAGTTCAAAATTAGTTATTTTATTCACCAGCCCAAAACAAAATTTGGAATCTGGAAGTTGCTGTTCTTCTGTGCTGTATCATTTTATCCAAAGCCATTTCTGTACATACATATGAGATTTGAAGAGAGATAGATAAAACAAGACTGGGTAAAACAAGGCTTTCATAAGTAGATGTGCTGCCCTCTGAACACTTCAGTAATTCATTAAAAGAAAGACATCATCTCTGGAGGAAGAACTCCAAGTTAGAAGGGAACTCCAAGCAGAAGGGAGAATGTTTTAGGGAAGTAGCTGTACATGCTTACCCTTGTTCTTCTGTTCTTCCTTAAACCCTTGTTGTTAAATCACAGTCTAAGAGAGAATGCTGAGTTTAGCCCACCAAATATGATTTTAGTTTAATATGATTGAAGATTTTTTCTAAACAAATTAATGTTTTGCAGCAATATTGAAATGTTTTGAATGGTGCTGTGCCTGCTGTCAAAAACCCTTGCATGAAGATGTATTTGCAGATTCAAAATAGGTGGAGTTTGTAGGTTTCTAAATGTTGGCGTAACCTTCAACATTGGACTGTACATCTTCATAACTAACTTTTGTATATGAGTTTCACGAAAAGACTTCCATGTTCTTTGATGAACCTGAAAAACATTCAGGATAAAAATAATTCAGATCTCCTACATCAGTTTTTTTCTTTTTTTCTGACATTTCACTTCAAAAACTGGTTTTCTGTTTCTCAGAATGCTATAAGTTAATAATTACTCTTGCATCTGTTGTGAATGAGTGATTTAGAATGCTTAGGGAATCACCAACAAAGGTATTAGTAAAAGTGATCTTAATATGATGTTGTAAAACTGCAACTTAAAGTTTGATGGCAAGGTTCACTCTATTAATTATTGCATGGAAGAATCATATAAAGGAAAGTTTACTACACTGAGTTAAAATGATTCACAAAGAGACAGGGGATGTAAAGAGTAAGGAGGATCCTCTTGTTGAATCATGAGGTTCAGAGTAGACCCCCTTGCTTTCTAAACTCCTGATGGAACTTAGGTGCATCCAGGTCCAATCTTAGTCTCAGACTTGGACAACGGTTTATGTCTAAGGAGTTGTACATACAAACATTATTCATTAACGTCAATTCAGCATGCAACCAAACTTACCAAGACAAAATCAAAGTTACTACAAGGTTACGCACAATATTGGTCACTTACCAGAGATCTGTTGTTGGTAGAAGGTGTATCTGCCTCAAGGAGCAACCTTGAGAGGTATCTGAGCTCAAGAAGAAATCACCACCGTGCAGCCACGCTGCCTAGCAGGGAGAGTGCAAATAAGGATTACTTAGGCTGTCATCTTTATATGATAAAGCGGTTGGCTTGTAGTCAAATTGCACACAAAGGAAAAGGTATGCAGGAGACATCTTTTACCCACAACTTTTTTTGTTCCTTGGTAAGTGAGTCTTGGAAAGGCCACCTGCTATTCATTGTTAATCACATGATGGGTGTTCCAAGTTCTTAGGCATCAATGCTCACTGTGTCACTCTGATCCTTTGTGGGTTTTCAGAGAACAGGTTGAAACTAGAGTTCACAGGCCGGCTACAGGCCCTTTACCTTTTCTGGAGCCTGCACCAAACCGCCATCAGTCTGGTCAAGGAGTTGAGCATATCCATCACAGCATCCTGGGGTCTAATACACCCGATAGGTTAGTTCAACAGGCTTGTGGACTATTGTTAATGTTTTTGAACTTCAAGAAGTGATTTCTCCAGTCTGTTTCTGGCAAAAGAGGAGAGTAGCTGCTTTGGTGGAATTAGTTCATAAACTGTCTCTTGCTGCCATGAGAAGGAAGGACTGAACCCATTCACATGCTGTTTAGCTGACTGTCTCTCAAAGCATCAATTAACTGTCAATTAGCTAAAGAGCAAATGTTCTAAATAATTCAGAATGCAGCTGTTTGCCTAGAAATTAGCAGTTTATGTAGTGCAAAAATGCTCAAAAATTTTAAATGGTGGCAGTATGACATATTGTTAAATAATGCCTCTCATTAACTACCAAGAATATGAATACAATGTCTTTGGCATATGTATCACCTTTCAAAGACTATCAAAGATGAAATTCTTCTGGATACAGAAATAAAATACAGTTCAAAATACAGAAATAGCAAGATACTTATTACAGTGCTTTAAGCTCAGAAGGCTCCCAAAGAAACTTCCTATTGCTAAACCTAAGCTGTATTATTTATAATTAGCAGTAAGATAAAATATTACATGCATTGGGAGACTAAAGAGATCTGGAAAAAGACATCTATAGTTGCATATTCTGCAGTGACAGAATATGCCAGCACCAACAGCCTATCCTATCAACCCTGCAAGAACATCCAAGAAGGGAGTTCCTGCTTTCCCTCCCTGGCACCAGTCAGCTTTGTATAACAGATCTGCAATGGAGCTAGCAAAGGGCTGAGCAAGTGGCTGAACACCCACTCTGAGGCCAGGCTTGATCCTGCATCGGAAACAGAATCAGTCCTCCAGGAGTTCACAGTCCTCCTGCTACAAGAATCAAAAGAATCAGCAGTGTGGATAATGACAGACATGAAAATAACAGTCTTTTTTTTTTTCTTTCCCCTTTCCTTTTTTTTCAAAAAAAAATCTAACAGACAATCTTTTATTCTCTTCACCTGGAGACACTTGATCAAGACAGATACAGTTTCAGAACTTGAATTTCAGGCGTGAAATCTAGTTTTTATAGATGTTACAAATTCAGATTGGTTTTGAGATGATGGCTGGTCCCAAACATGCATTTTGTTACACATAACAGATTCTGTTAATCTTCAGAAACAATTAATTGAGAATCTTTTAGACCTGGCCATTAAACAAATTACTCAGCCTGACAGGTAATTACATAGATACATACTTCTCTCTAGATCAATGCTTTCAAATGTGTAAGTTTTGACAGATGCTGTAAGAATAAGCTAAGTAAATTAAATGTGTATGTTAATACTGAGCTACCTCTTTTCAACCTATTGAAATGATTTCTGCTCCTTGACTCTCTGCATAGGATACTGCTTATATTTTCCTGGGTTTTATATTGTACAATTTCTTATGCCTTTTTAAAAATATATATGTGTAAATGTTATGCTACTTACAATTTTAAATAATTTTGTTTAATAATGACTAATAAGCATAATTAAGTTCTATTATAGCAAAAAGCACACATATATTTAAAAAGAAAAAAAGTATTGTTAATGAGGACAAATTATAAATTTCAAATATTCAGAACAAATACATCCTTCTTGAGCTACATACTCTTCGTATTCATCAACCTTATTCACACACTTCAGATAAATGGATAATCTATAAAAATCAAGACAAGACTGGTAAGGTTGTAACAATGAACACAATAAAATGAACAAATAAGAAAGGAGGAGATCCACCACATATCAGAAATTAGATTTAATATTCAAAAGTATCTGACTCATAACAGCTCAGAACACAATGATAATTACTGATGGGAACTTAACTGTAAAGTTGAGCTTCACTTCAAATCACAGTTAAGGGAGTTGGTTTCATATTTCTCTTTCCATTCAATTAGCAAAACAAACATTTCAAACTTGGTTTAATAAACATTAGATGGACAATAAAATGTCCAGATTTTTTAATTTCTCATAGAACAATATTTAACACCTCTTCAAAATGTTCTAACATAAAATACTTAACGTAAAATACCACCCTGCCCTAATAAATATTAATAAATGAAATAAAATACCATTAAAAGATAACAAAACCAGAGCATTAAAAGATAACAAAAACAGAGCATTGACATTAATGAAATGAATTAAAAGTTTAAAAAAGTTCAACTTATTTTCCTTATGAAAATTAATTGGGAGATACATCCTTGTGAATATTGTCTAACTAATCTACTATTACCCTGCTGGTTGTTTTTTTTTAATGTACATGATGTGCTATATAATAGTTTTCTGTTCAGTTTATGATCAAATATCTAACTCATGTTCTAGAAAAAGATTTATAAAAGAGACTGTAAAGCATTAACAATAATATGTGTAAAATACTTGCATTTTGAAAGCACTCAAGGAAATTTATGGTCTCCAATACCATTTTTCCTGTGATATACAGAGGCTTATTAAAAATGCTTTTTCTCTATTATGCTTGCCATAGATACACTACTAATGATTAAGATGAAAATTCAGCTCTAATGAAATCTGTTAAAGTACAACTAATAAAGTACATAAGAATTACTCACAGAGCTTAACACCTTTGATATATGAGAATCATAGAAAAGAATTGGTATGCTAAACAACTTCATAATATTTAACAAAAATTTAGTGCTTTCATGAAGTAACAGAATAGTAGTACTGGTGACTAATCAGCTCTGTAAAGAAATTACAACTTGCTTCCTTCCATTCTTTTATTGAGTTATCGTATTTCATAAGTGGGAGGATTATGCATTGGCAAAAAGAGGAAAGTTTATAAACTTTGCACAGACATTCCTTATAGTCTCACTTTTGAGGCACCAGGGGTGACATGTAGTGCTAGATGCAATAGTAAGTTTTTTGTATTTTCTTGCTTAGCACAAAATCAAGAACTTTATCACACATGTAAGCCTTCAGCAGCTGTTCACATAAGTGACCACATCTCAGTATAAAACAATCCAAATAGCACAGAGGAAAAGAACTTTGAATTTATTCATGGGTTGCATGGTGACATCCTGTCTTATTGAATGCAGCAACAATGATCAAAATGTTTGAGTTCCTTTTGCACAGGAAACAACTTTGACAAAGGGTAGAAAAGGCTGATTTCTTGTAGTTTCAATATGTTATTTTTAATGTGGTTTGATGTTATCTTTTACTGTTTTAATTATCTGATCAAGTAGCAGTGTTACACACATGTAGGCAAAAAAAGGAACGTCATCCCAACACCCCATCTTGCCCAATAGTAAATTTGCTCCTTTTCCTCACAAAAGCTCTCCTGTTTCTGAGCTTCTCTCATGTTTATTACCTATTTGTTAGAGTCAATTTTTGTGCAGGTTATCCAAATGTCATGTTATATAAAGGAATACATGGTATATCTGGTCCAGAAATCATTATCCAGCACTTTTTGTTCCCTACCGAACTGTTTGCACTAGTTCCTCACACACAGATTCCACAGTCAAGGTTACTGAATTGATTGTGAAAACATTATATGCATTGGATCTTAGCTGTTTGAAAGATCCTTTCACCTCCTCTTGCAATTTCTTTGCTCCATCGAAAAACAGAATGAGGGTAAACATTTCCTGCCATCTGGGGGAAAAAGAGTTTTCATGAGAATTAGGCTAAAAATTCAGAACCCAGCACAAAGAGCTGTCCAAACTATCTTCAAAACAGAACATGAAGCCTGCATGCTTCAGTTCAGATGCAACTACTCATCTTTACACTCTCACTATAACTGTATATAATGTTCAATGTCTTCTTTATAGTTTGAAATTGGGTCTGTGTGCGTGTGTAATTTTTTTTCTTTGAAGGAGAGATAGAGAATTATCAAATCTGGACAACTCATGATAATAAAAATACTGGAAACTTGCAAAAAAAAATCACAAAAACCTTTTAGGTGGACTTGTGGAGCCCTTCTAAAATGCAGTAAGTCACATACACATTTGCGATATAGTCAAGTGCACAACTCAGCTCCTCCAGGGAAAGCTGCATCCATAAATCAATGACAGGATTACACACACCCACAATGCAAGTAGATTTCTCGTCTGGTGAGACACGTTGTATCAGATATTCTTAAGCACTGTGTGTCTGAATTCCATACAAACTTCTTAATCAAATTCAAAATATTTGTTTTATCTGATTGGTGATCAGAACACTATGCAGGTTGAAGATATCAGGAGAGTTGACAGAAGGGATAAGCTACGTAAAATTTAAGATTAATTATATGACTTAATTTAAGATAGTGAATTCTATAGCCTCTACAAACTGCTTACATTTCTGTTAAAGTTATAATCAGGTTTGAAACAAGTTCAGCTAAAATAAGGGCATTAGGTAGTCCTATAATTATTTCTAGAAGATGCAGGTTATTTAATGCAGTAGATATATTTCAGTCCTACACAATTCTTAAGTGAAATTTTCATGGATATATTCCCATAATCATAAACTTAACAAGCATACCAAAACCGAAGTTTCAAGAATGCAGTAATTTTCATAAAGGGATTATAGATTTCAAAAAAAGCTTTTTGTTATAGATAACACCATTGGTTTGCTCGTATTCACATTCTGCTGTATTTGCCTAAAATGAAACTGTCATATATTAAATTCATTCTTTTTTCTTGTTCAGCAACATTGTCACTCCAAAGGCCATAAAACTTGAACAAAAAAAAAAAAGTGGAGGGGGAGAAAGGACAGAAAATCAAAGTGTAGATTGTAAGCAAGCAGCTGTTATTATAGGTGGGAAGGTCTTCCTCCAGACATGAAGTCTCAGAGGACAAAACATAGACAGTAAATTCACATACATTCATCATTAACACTGTTTAAATCAGTGTGAAGATCTCATTCATACTCTCTTTTAAAAAATCTCTTCCTAAGCTTTTCTACGTTCCACTTCTGGGACCTCAGTTCACCAATCATTGCTTTAAAAAATATCTTACATCCTTAGTCAGGTCTTCTTAGTGTTCTATGTTCAACAGTACCTATCTTCAACAGTTCCTCTCATTTTTTTCCTGATTCAATAATTGTTGTTATATGTCTTAATTTGTTTTAAATCCTTACTGTATACTAGTTTATATATTTTATAACCCTTTCCTTTCTCCAAATAAAAGATCCCCTTTAAAGGCATTTGAAAGTAACTGTCAATTTACAAACACTGAAAGACTTCATGAATGAAAGATTTCATCAATGAAGTAGAAATCTTAATTTGAAGATTTATTTTAATGGCTCTGACATGGTAATCGCTCTATGGATAATACCTGATTGAGCTACATGTGCTAGTATGTCAGAGGACATGTCAAAACTTCAAGCAATTATATTGGCGCCCATTTCCCTTCCATATTCTGGATTTATACCAAGTTGCACACACACAATCCTAGTTGCATACCAGAATTTTTTCATCGTCTCTGCCATGAAAGCTTTATTTCCCCTTTCCTCATTTAAACTGTGAGGTAATTAAATCAAAACTAAAATCTTGCAACTGTGAGGTAGGAGTTGCAACTGATGGCTATCTCTCAGATATAGTATTGAAACCTCCTAGAACTGCTCAAGACAACAATCAGGTCGGCATCTCCATGGGAATTTAAGACAATTGAGCCTCTTCATACCTGTACAATTGTGTGAGTAAATAGATTAAATACTCAAACTACTAAGCAACTGAGACAGTAGGTTTTTCACTGGCTCCCCACCCCAAACAAGATGAGAGATTTATGGCTAGACGTATGTTTCAACTGATTAGTGTCTTTACAGAGCTCTGTGCCCATGAAGGGATACATAAAACCCTAAGAAAAACTACTAAGAAGCACTAGATTAAAACTGAAAACAAACAGCAGTGTAGTAAATAACTTTTAAATAACATAAGATTTTTCTCATCTCAGATAACTAAAACAAAACTTCACAAAACTTTCCTTCATTCTTATCTTTGAGAGTCTAAAGGAAACTTGTGATAAAACTATCGGCCAGTTATGGAAAGTAAGTTATAAACCACACACTAGAGAGAATATTAAACTGAGTAGAAGTTTTCTTTCTGTCTGTATTGGGTTTGTGTAGCAAGGTCTTGGTAGTGGGGGGGCTACAGGGGTGGCTTCTGTGAGAAGCAGCTGGAAGTTTTCCCTGTGAGAGAGATGTGAGAGAAAACAGTCCTGCAGACACCAAGGTCAGTGAAGAAGGAGGGGGAGGAGGTGCTCCAGGCACTGGAGAAGAGATTCCCCTGCAGTCTGTGGTGAAGACCATGGTGAGGCAGGCTGTCACCCTGCAGTCCATGGAGGTTAACAGTGGAGCAGATCTCCACCTGTAGCCCATGGAGGACACCACACCCAAGCAGGTGGATGCCCAAAGGAAGGAGGCTGTGACCCCATGGGAAGCCTGTGCCAGATCAGGTTCTTGGCAAGACTTTGCAGACCCGTGGGGGAGGAGCCCACGTCGAAGCAGGTTTGCTGGCAGGACTTGTGACCCCATAGGGGACCCACGCTGGAGCAGTCTGCTCCTGAGGGACTGGAGAAGAACCATGCTGGAGAACCCCAAACCCATTCCCAACCCCCTGCACCACTGAGGGGGAGTAGGTAGAGAAAACTGGGAGTGAAGTTGAGCCCAGGAAGAAAGGAGGGGTGGGGGGAAGGTGTTTTAAGATTCAGCAGTTTTTTATCCTCTCCTTCTCTGATTTTGATTGGCAATAAATTAAATTAATTTCATCAAGTTGGGTCTGTTTTGCCCATGATGGTAACTGGTGAATGATCCCTCCCTGTCCTTATCTCCACCCATGAGCTTTTTGATCTATTTTTCTTTCCCCTGTCCAGCTAAAGAGGGGAGTGATAGAGTGGCTTTTGTGGGCCCCTGGTATCCAGCCAGGGTCAACCCATCACACAGTCATAAACAAAAATCTAAGCTACAGTTTCGGAAAATTATGTGCAAGAAAGAAAAGCAAACAAACAAAGAACCAACTGAAAAAGGTAAACACTGACAGTATCAGGAGCATACTGAAGAATACACTGCAACTGCTACATCTTCAAGCTGGCAACATACAATCTCATTTGTTATGGGAGAGGAAATGCAGTTCTAAAAGAACAGAATTAAGTGATGGCCCTACATAACGTACATTACCAGCATGAACATTACCAGTCTTAAGAGATAAGCAATGACTAATACTGCTAAAAGAAGTGGTTGGCTAAGAGTCTCCAAGGACCTGAAATGCAGACATACCTGCAGTGATCAAGATGGGTACTGAGCTCTCTAATTCTAACATGAAAACACACATTAGCATCCCAAAATGTAGCAAATGCAGTAAGCCCAAATTTAAAATTCCAAAGTTAATCCCTTAGTTTCAAGGAGGGAGCAAAAGAGGAAATAATCATGAGTTGTTTTCCTGCTGTTGAGTCAAACTGTGCTCTGCCTACCAGTCATGATGCACAGAGACAGAAAACATAGTATTCACTGTTTTTCTAGTATTATTTACCACATTTCTACCTTATGTTCCTTTATGTGCCGCTTGGCTATTAGGAAGACTTAAGAGTAAGTCTGTATAGCAGTCTTCCCTGTGGTTATTCTCAGAAAGGACCTGAAAATTATTTGTGATTTTTAAGACTATTTGTAACTTCAGTTCGCTTTCTGCCCTGGACTCCCAAGAAACAGGTAAAAGGTACAATCTCAAGGCAAGTGTACTTAATTTTTTATTCTTGCAAAGCTTAAACATTCTCTAATGGGGAAAAAAAGATGGCCAGTAACAGTCTGCATTCTCCGATGTTAGTATTCTAATCATCGATTTTCTTCTTTCAAATTAAGTTTGGAAACTGTGTTTGTCCTGCTCAGTTGCCATTGTTAATGTAGGAAAAATACATTTCTGTCTATTATTCTTCATATCTTCAATTCATTTCTGAAATTCAGTGTAATAATGTTCTTTCTGAGTATTTTTTCTATATTAAGTTTGGCATATGGGTTTTCATTGCTGGGATAGAAAAGGAAACCAAAAAAATGGTGGTGGAGAGCAAGTAGGAGAACATTAGCTTGAGCAAAGAGAATAAAAATGGGGGCAGAAAAGAGAAGACAAGATCATGCTCCTATCACGTGCATCACCAGAATAGAGTTCAAGTAAAAATTTGAGTGATCTTTATCATAGCGTATACAGCATAGGTTCATGCATAGGTTCCATTACTGAAAATTAAATTTAAAAGTCTCAATTGATGCAAGCTGAAACCAGTAGAGGGCAAATTCTCTCTTACTTCTGCAAATAAATATGATGAGATACCTGACTGAAGTGAGTCAAACAAACTGCATTTTATGGATGTAATTTATTTATATGTCAGTGAGAATTTAAATTCCATATCTAATATAAACAAGCAGAAGTAGCTGGAAGAAAAGCTTTCTGTTATCTCACAGATAGGCAAGGTAAAATATAGTGTTCACTACTAAGGGTTTTTTCAAGTGCTTAATCAGTCTCTGGATTTCACCTGACATAGAAAGTTTATGCATCTACATAACTAAAATGTTTTCTAATGAAATAACTAAATTCAGAGAGTTTGGAAAGAAAAACATTGGCATATGCTTTTTTTTTCTTAAAATAATGCATCCAAAGAATCTCCAAAATTACAATGGTATCAGGTATCAGCTACTCTCTCTAATTGTATATATAAACATACATAGAAAATAATACATGTCACTCTAATCTACAAAACAAAAATTCAATTAAAGTATGTATTAATTACTTTAACTGAATAGTTTCTACTAGACTCAACCACAAATTAGACTCTAATGCAGCAGTTCCTAATTGTAACACAAGCTATTTCAATGCCTCCTGTCCAATGGAGAATTACTTTATGGTACTTTTCTGAATATCATGCCGAGATTTCACATATCAGGTTAGCACAGTGCCAAAAGGTGCTTCTGATCCATGAACGTCTACTGCAGCTACTGCTGTCATAGTTAGTCCTGTAAACCAAGGAGCAGTATATGTGGTCTGTTATTCCAAAAGGAAGAGTAATGTTTGTGCAGGTATAGTATTTATATTATTACATATGTGCACCTGCTCAGTCTACTGGAGGTAAGTTGAAGGTCACCTGCTGGAAACAGTGTGGTTTGACAATATTTTCTAGTAATCAGTTACAGGAAATTGTGCATGGAAACTTTAGATTTGTTGCTACTGTTCCACATCTTTGTTTCTCCTGTAGCAAATAGACATATTTTCCAGATCTAAGCCATGCCATTCTCACATCATCACACTAGATATTATATACAAAGAAAATAATGTAATCAAAATTAAGTATATGGATGATTTGGGGGAAAGGGAGGCATGTGTATAGGCATATAAAAACATATATATATGTTTTATAACATGTATAACAATCTGGGAAAAAAAGATTGGAAAAAAAAAACCCTTATAAAATCCAGATTTGCCATCACATGAAAAGATAAAAGATCTAGACAATTTCTCTCAGAATGGTGAGTTAAAAGTACTCATCCTGTAATGGGCAGACAGATATTGCTTACAAGGTTTACTTAAACTTCAGGGAATTCTAATTTTACATGACAGCAACTCTAAATCCATAAAACTTTACTCTCAAAACTAGCAGTTACTCTTAAGATATGTGAGATATTGTAATATAAGACTCGCTTGGTAACTATGTTCCACGCCTCAGTAAAAGGGGGATGGCTCACTATGGCCAGTAACACTACAATAGATATTTTTGTTTGTATTATTCTCATTTTATTATCATTATTTCAAGATAAAAAGAGTTTGATCCTGAACACAAAATCAAGTGGTCCTTCCCTCGGTGTGAGACAAAACTTGCAGTCAACTTTAAACGCAGGTGAGATAATTTAGGCAGCAAAATCTAGGTAAAATATTAGCCAAAGCATTGCATTTAACTTATAATTTGCATATACACTAAACTATATTATTATTAAGCTATTCCTAGAACTGAAGTTAATTTTAGAATTAACTTCAAATTAACTTCAGAATAACTTCAAAATTCAGCACGGACAAATAAAGATAAGAAGAGCATAAAATGTAGATTAGTAGGGAAAGAAATCACACCACTTGCCTTGAGAGTCTGATTAAGCAAAATGGGTCTTCAGTTGTTAAATTTGGGAATGTTTCAATACAGAATGTGCAGGAGCCGGTCTGTTGAATAACTGAAACCTCTGTGCTAGCTGCATGCCATGCCAAGAGGAATTAATGATCATGTTTGGCCAGAGGAACACAGTGAAAGAACATTGTAAAAATGTTTGTGTTTGGTAGTGTTGAATGCTGTGTAAAGAAAAGGAAAAAAAGAAAAGATGATAGATGAATGTTTTATAAAGCAAAAACTATTTGGTATATAGATAGTGATAAAATTTGAGTTGAATTTTCTTCAGCTCAGAGCTAGACTTGAAGTATTCTTTCATATATAACTTTTTGGTTTTCTGGTATTATTATTTTTTTTTTTAAAGTGATGGCAATTTGTATAGTCATAGCAAATTCTGATGAGACAGTTCAGCTTCCAGGACTTTTCTTCAGGAATAGTAAGCTGTGGATAATGGCATGTGCATCTAAGAACTAGCAGACACCATGTGTTTACACAAACACCTAATAGTTAACATTTGTGCAGTGTAAAAAATGTTATCAGATAAACAGAAACCTCTCCCAGTAAAATTATTCATGTCTTTTGCTTTGTTTTGGGGTTGATACGTGGTGGGGGAGGGGGTAATGCTACTAAAAATTCTGCTTCTTCTTATTTAACTATCATTTATTCTTATTAAGCCATTCTGAAATTACACTAATTTATCATGAGTAGAAGTCAGCCCTGCATGTATATTATTCCAGAGAGCTTGTAATTCCGGGTATGTCTGGACAATATATTTTTGATCTTGAATAATTAAACATCCTAACTCTTTGATTGGAGAAAACAATATAATAAAGGGAAGGAAAGGGGGAGAACAGGCTTTTCTGAAACAAAGAAAACTACTAATTGGCAAAGAAAAATGTAAGGCTAATCAGAATCTTAAGCACTAAAAATATCCAGACATATAGGCTTTGAGATTTGAATATTTTATTCTGCTAAATCAAACCCATATTATTTCTAGCTATCCCGGGATTTGTTCATGACATGACAGTCTTGAGCCTTCAGCATGCTTGATTTGTCCATATATAATCAAAGGTCACATTATATAAATCCCAATGCAGAACCTGAATACTTAATTTAAAAGAATGATTGCCATCAAAAAGTAATAGCCTATATAGTCAAATCTCTGATGCCTTTTTTTTCCTTATCAAAGAAATGCAATCTTAACATCATATCAGAACTAATTGTAACACATTCATATTATTAGCTGTAAGATCAGCTGCAAGCCTTAAGCAATGCAATCCTACTCAGCTAGCCATTATCCTTTCTTTTTTGTTGTTGTTGTTTTATAAAGATTAGCTGGCAGCAGACACTGTCACTGACAATTGTTGAAAAGAAATCAAATTAGGATAGATTCTTTAATTAATGAATTAATTCAAACTGACTTTGATGTGATATTGTCATACTGCCAACTTGCTGAAGGACTGTAAATTTTAAATGTCACGGACAAAAACCCAATAAATTAATTGCACTAGTAAATCAAACTGGGGTAAGTTTGCAATAACAAATTGGTGTTTGGGAAAGTAATACTGAGAACATTGCCAAATCTATTTTTCTGTAACATCTTAAAAGCATGGAAAAATGTAACAAGCTTTTAACAAAATCTGCAGACTGCTCCAAATTAGAAGGAATTGTCACTAATGGCAGAATAAGTAAAAATAGTCTTACTGCAGTAACTTTGGTTCTTCCAGATGCAGCAATAGTTGATCCTGTTGGAAGTTTGCATGCATCTTGCATGCATGAACTCTCAAATCTTGGGTTTGCTTATGCATACTGTAAATCTTCATGTTTCCTTTGATGATCTCCCGAGGTCCCTTCCAACCCTTGCCATTCTTGATTCTATGATTCTTTTTACCTAAGTGCACTCAAGCCCAGGTATGAACAGAAAAGCATGGTAAATTCTGAAGAGACAGTAATATGAAAGCACTTGTTATGACCAGAGCACATAGCACATTGTCATGAAAAAAATTTGAAGAAGAACCCAAATAATTAATTTGTTGGCTTTAGTGGAAGTAAGGTATGGGCATGAGTTTTTGAGTATGAATTTTCACAACTTTTTGGGATTGGGCTGTCATTGCTGAATGAAATCTACATGGCAGTTCTGCTGTAACTGCCCAAAGATCATCCATTTTTCTTGCTCAGTTGATAACTAACAAAAGGATCACTTTTCATCATAGTTTGGATGAGAATGAGCAAACGAATTGCTGGAGTTAGATATCATTTTAACATGAAATTACGAAGGCAATGGAGAAAGGTAGCTGATGAAACATCCAGGAACAAACAGGCAAACATAGGCTGAGCACTGAAACTGCTGCTACCCTTATTCCCTTTTTTGCTACAACTATAGCAGGGAAAGGGTAATGTCTGCTTTTTTTTATGTTCTCTTGTGTAAGCAGTAGGGGCATATGCATTTTAAATATGGAAACAATTTGGAATTTATGGATAAGGTGTGCATAATGTCAAACAAGATATACTTAAAGAACTATAATAAATTAGAAATAAAGAAATAATAACAGTTATCATTTAAATATGTATGCTACCTTACTTGGAGGAAGTATGTATTTAGGAAGAATTAAGAGGGTTTTTTTTTTGTCAAAAAAAAAAAAATGAAAGGCACTAATAGTGAAAGAAACTGGAATAACAGTGGGTAAGAAACTGTATCATAGAATCATAGAATCACCTTGGTTGAAAAAGACCTTTAAGATCATCGAGTCCAACCATTAACCTAGCACTGCCATCCCACCACTAAACCATGTCCCCAAGCACCTCATCTATCCTTCTTTTAAATACCTCCAGGGATGAGGACTCCACCACCTCCCTGGGCAGCCCATACCAGAGCCTGACAACCCTCTCGGTGAAGAAGTTTTTCCTAATGTCTAGCCTAAACCTGCCCTGGCACAGCTTCAAGCCATTCCCCCTCGTCCTATCATCTGTTACCAGGGAGAAGAGGCCGACCCCCACCTCACTACAGCCTCCTTTCAGGTAGTTGTAGAGGGCGATCAGGTCTCCCCTCAGCCTCCTCTTCTCCAGACTAAATAACCCCAGTTCCCTCAGCCGCTCCTCGTATCACTTGTGCTCTCAGCTTGGTTGCTCTCCTCTGGACATGTTCCAGCAAGGCAACATCTTTCTTGTAGTGAGGGGCCCAAAAACTGAACACAGTATTCAAGGTGCAGCCTCACCAGCACCGAGTACAGGGGCACGATCACTTCCCTCCTCCTGCTGGTCACACTATTCCTGTTACAGGCCAGGATGCCATTGGCCTTCTTGGCCACCTGGGCACACTGCTGGCTCATATTCACGTGGCTGTCAACCAGTACCCCCAGGTCTTTTTCCACCAGGCACCTTTCCAGCCACTCTTCCCCAAGCCTGTAGTGTTGCATGGGGTTGTTGTGACCAAAGTGCAGGACCCAGCACTTGGCCTTATTGAACCTCATACAGTTGGCCTCAGCCCATCGATCCAGCCTGGCCAGGTCCCTCTGCAGAGCCCTCCTCCCCTCCAGCAGATCAACACTCCCACCCAGTTTGGTGTCATCTGCAAATTTACTGAGGGCACACTCAATCCCCTTGTCCAGGTCATTGATAAAGACATTAAACAAGACCGTCCCTAGAACTGAGCCCTGGGGGACACCGCTTGTGACCGGCCGCCAACTGGATTTAGCTCCGTTCACCACGACTCTCTGGGCTCAGCCACCCAGCCAGTTTTTAACCCAGTGAAGAGTACACCCATCTAGGCCATGAACAGCCAGCTTCTCCAGGAGAATGCTATGGGAGACTGTGTCAAAGGCTTTGCTGAAGTCCAGGTAGACAACATCCACAGCCTTTCCCTCATCTACCAGGCAGGTCACCTGGTCGTAGAAGGAAATCAGGTTGGTTAGGCAGGACCTGCCTTTCATGAACCCATGCTGGCTGGGCCTGATCCCCTGATTGTCCTCCATGTGCCTGGTGAGCATACTCAAGATCAACCTCTCCATAATCTTCCCCGGTACTGAGGTCAGGCTGACTGGTCTGTAGTTCCCCGGATCCTCCTTCCAGCCCTTCTTGAATATAGGTGTCACATATTAATATTAAATTCTCATTAAATACATTGGCAAAGAAAAACTGAATGCTATATTTTACTTTACACAAATACAATTTGCTGTAATATCCTCTGAGAGTAGACATCTTCACAGAACATACACAAATTCAGAGATCTAGGGAAATAACCGATGACTTGGAGATTTTTGCTTTGGAATATATTTTTCAATTCTTTCATCTCCATCTTTGAATATCCTGCTATTTTCTTAATTTATTTTACACTTACAGGGTTGTTTAAAAAAGCTTTAGTTTTCCCATCACTAACTCTTCACTAATGACAGGCTACTTCTTTTATATGTATTCTCTCCCAGAAAGCCCTTGGCTGTTGTAAAATCTCTGTAAAAATCCATATTGCCACTGAATATTGGCACTATTTTGTATGAATGCAGCAAGAAATTTGGAGATTCTTATGATCATATGTCGGAAGGGGAAGCCAGCCCGGAGTAACGATGGAATCTCAATATGAGTATGGTCATTCTCCTTTATTGCGCAACTAACAAAAGCATATATAGGCAGAAAACAGTAACATACATACTCGTCACACTGTGATTGGTAGAACACCATTATACACACACCTACATCACTACTGTGACTGGGATGGATGACCTGTCCAGCGGAGGGGCTTCTCCTTCTCTTCCGGTCATAGTTCCGCCCACATCCGCTTAAGAGCAGGGGCTGTCGAATGGGACTAAATCATGTCCATTCTCACTCAGCCACTCCTCCACAATTCCCCCTTTTTGTTTTTGCACAAGCAAAACAGTAGATACTAGTTTGGATAATAAATGTTTCACAATACCTACTATAATAATGATAATTATTAGTCCTACAGACAAAAGCATTAACAAGCGTAAACCTTCCTTAAAGAGATCTTTCACCCATCCTGTTAGTCCCCATTGTTCAAACCACTTGTCCCAGGGACTTGTATCTTGTTGCATTTTTTCTAAGCTCTTCTTCATCAAGGCAATTGACTGATGGATTGACTTACTATGATCGTTTAGGTTAAAACAGCACATGCCATCAAAATCTTCACATCCATGGCCTTGTGCCAATAGTAGAAAATCAATCGCAGCACGATTTTGTAACAGAGCATGCCGTAGACTTTTTTGATCTAACAATAATTTTCCCAAAATCTCCGTCATTATATTACTTTGTTTCTCTGACGAACAGGCAAGACATGCTAGATTCTTTAAGGCATTACCAGCAGCAGCACCCGGTACAAAAACAGCTAAAGCAACGCAAGAAGCTACAGATAAAAGTTCAACATTGTCACTACAATCAGGGGTTAATAAGGCATGTTTTGTTCGACTCCGGCCGACAGACATAATGATATTCCTAAGTTGACTAAGAGATGGTGCAAACATGGTTAGTTTACCTAAATAGCAAGGGCCACCAATAACATTTGCAGGTATGCCTTGCCAGGCTCTGTCCCCACAAATGAGGAACGTATTGGCAGGTAAAGCCTTAGCAGAACTATTGTTCCAAATACTACTTCCTCCTTTTGCTTCAGCTCCGTACGCTCCTAACCCTTGTTGCTTGTTAGAGGTGCCACAAAAAGAGCCTTTATCTTGGTAAGTATAATTACCATTACTGGTCACGTTTGTCCAATTTGCCCAATTAAACTGTTTGTGCGGGTTTTTTCGTTGTTGTGAGGTACCAAACACGAAACATGTCTGTGTCCAATTAGCCGACTGATTGTCTATTGCCTGGGATCCCAGTAGTTGCAGTTCTTGGGGGTCCCAAGGTAATGTAACATTTAATCCCTTAATCAGCTTAGCAGAGCAATTCACAATGATCATGTCATTGGCACAACTATATGTCGAAAAGGCACCAAACTCTGAAGGATCTAAAAAGGGAATACCAATTAAACAGGTTCGAAAGAGGTCTGTCACTGAGGCCATGGCTAAACAAAATTCTGATTGTCCTGTCTGATTCGCCCAAGTAACCCACATATTTTCCCTATAATTAATGTTGTGGAGGTTCATTGTTATCGGGATTATTATCCCTAGAAGCAGAGTTCTGAACATTCTGGCTGTTAGCTCGGTCTTGCGAATCCAGCGTAGGTTTCACCGCTCAGCTGGGCGCCCACACCGGACCATCATCTGTGGAAACACACATGTAACCTCGACCATTAAAAATAACAGGAACAGGCCCCTCCCAGATCCCGGTGGCTGGATCTCTGTACATCACCCTAAAATGAGGAATGGTTGTTGCACTATTGAATTTGAGGTTTTGGTGATGTATGACCACAGGTGGTTCTTCACGATCGCTCATCAAACACAGATAATTCAATGTAAAAAGTAGTCGATATAATCTTTGCTGTGCATCGGTCTCTGTTCCTTTTTGTTTGTTCAGATGGTCTTTTAGGACCTGGTGGGTACATTCTATGAGCCCTTGCCCTGTTGGTGAGTGTGGAATTCCTGTCGTATGTTTAACACCCCACTTCAATAGAAATGTCCTTAATTTCTGGCTAGTATATGCAGGCCCATTATTTGTTTTAATCTGCTCGGGCACTCCTAAGACTGCAAAACAAGCAAGCAGGTGTTTACAGACATGAGGTGCTTTTTCACCAGGCAATGCGCTAGCCCATATCATTTTTGAAAAGGTGTCAATGGTCACATGCCTATACTTCAAACGACCAAATTCTGGAACATGTGTAACATCCATTTGCCACAACTCTAATGCTTTTAGTCCTTTTGGGTTCACTCCCTGTCCTATACCTGGTCCATGATTCCCACATCTAGGACAGGTTTGGACAATGATCGAGGTTCATTTTCTGTCAAATCAAATTGTCTCCTTAGACATTTAGCATTCTGATGAAAGGTATCATGGCTTTGTCTAGCTTGTAGAAATTTATCCATTGGGGGTACGTGACACACAGGACTAACTAGGCTATCAGCAATTTGATTACCTTGTCCTAATCCGAGATTCCACTGGTGACTATGCACATGAATAACACAACAGGCCATAGTTCACTGTGTAAACGTAGACCTCAACTGGATAAATAGTTTCCCTAGCCTAGGATTTGTTGTCTCTCTAAGAAGGGCATCCTCTAGCCGTGGCACTACACCAGCCACATATAGTGAGTCTGTTACTACATTTAGAGGATTATCCAACCAATTGCCTAAGGCCCAGACTACTGCAGTTAGTTCTAGTGTTTGCAATGAATCTTGAGCTTGCCCTTCTATTATGTCTTGACACCAATGACCTTTCTCCAGCCAGACGCAAGCTGCTTGACGCAAGTGCTTCCCTGCGTCAGTGTACACCGTGATACCATCAGCTAATGGTTCATTTTGAACTTTAGTTTTCCTTACCCATTGATTGCATTTCAGAAACTGCCATAACTTCCCTCTCAGTTGCTGTGAATGCACCTTCCCACTGTAGCCCAACAAGGCTTCCTGTATGGGTGTTGCATTCCGCAGCCACCGTTCTAAATCTGCAGCATCAACAGGTAGACTAATGTCGTCTGGTTCTTGTCCACTCATCTTGATAATTCTCCCCCTACCTTTTCGTATCAGTTCTCCTACCGCCTCGGGTTGTGTCTGAATACTAGATTTTGGCTGTACACTTAAAAATACCCATTCCAGAATACTAACCACATTGTCATTGTCGTTACATTTGTCAGTGACACAGTTAGATAAACTGGGAGAGGAGAGTTCCCCCTTTTTCTTTTGCCACTGATAAATGACAGCATAGAGTGAATCACTAGCATTACACAACAACAAAGAAATTGGCATGGATAGAATACGTCTGCTTGACCAAGCCACTTGTATCTCCTGTATGATTTGTTGCAATGCAGTCTGTTGTGCAGATGTCAAAGTAATTGTGTCAGCTGGATGTTGTCCTTGCAAAAGTTTAGTCAAAGGTGCAATTTCAGTATTGGAGATACCAACACAATTGCACACCCATTGGATGTCCCCAAGTAACGTTTGAACATCAGTTAGTGTTCGCAATTGAGTCGCTAACTCAGTTTTCTGCGTTCAAATCTTAGCATCTGATATGGACCATCCAAGATATTTCCAGGGTGCTGTTTGTTGTACCTTTTCTGGGGCAATAACAAGTCCTTTACTTGACAGGGTGTCAGCTAGCTGTCTCAAAGAATCCTCTGAAAAGGGTTCCTGCTGACAACAAAGAATATCATCCATGTAATGATAAATTATTGTGTCAGGCCATCTTTTCCTAAGTGGTTGTAGTGCCCAAGCCACATATAGTTGACATAAAGTTGGTGAGTTTTTCATGCCTTGTGGCAGGACTGTCCACTCATAGCGATCTGCAGGTGCTGCTTTATTTACCGCAGGTACTGAGAAGGCAAATCGCTGTGTGTCTTGAGGATGCAAAGGAATAGTAAAGAAACAGTCCTTTAAATCTACAATAAATATATGCCAACCATCTGGCAGCATAGCAGGCGAAGGCATCCCTGGTTGCAGGGCTCCCATAGGCTGCATTTGGTCATTGACTTTACGTAAATCATGCAGAAGGCGCCACTTCCCACTCTTTTTTGGAATGACAAAAATAGGGGTGTTCCATGGACTGACAGAAGGTTTGAGGTGACCAGCTGTGAGTTGCTCAGTTACCAATTGTCTTGCTATTTGCAGCCGCTCACTTGTCAAAGGCCACTGGTCAACCCACACAGGTTCATTGGTGGTCCGGGTCAAAGGTGGGTTGGGCGACTGCTCTCCAGTGACCATTGTTGAACAGGGGTCATGGTTAGAATGACCCCTATTTGGCTAAGAGCATCTTGGCCAATCAAAGCTTCTAATGTTCCTGGCAGTGGAAGTACATATACTTTAAGATTTACCTATTGTCCCTCTGGAAATCGCAGTTGAACTGGGTCCTTACTCACATGAGGTGTGGAGTGTCCTCCGATGCCTGAAATTGATTAAGTTGGCAATTCTACAGGCCATCGCATTGGCCATACACACCTGCTTATGACTGTGACATCAGCCCCGGTATCTAACACGGCGACAATTTGCTTAAATGAGTTATTTTGGGAAATAATAATATTCATTGTAGGTCTGCCATTCATTTTAGTGGTGAAACATTCTGCAGGTCCAGTGGACCCAAAACCTTGATCTCCACGACAGACTCCTGATTCAGGCATACAACAAAGCAGATTGTTAAGGGGAATTATTTGAGCGATTCGACTGCCTTTTGGGATAAATAAAGGACAGAGGGTATAAACCATAATGTAAATACGCCCAGTATAGTCAGCATCTATAACCCCAGGAAGTACTATTAGACCCTTAATTCCCGCCGAGGAATGACTCACAAGAAGACCTCCTATCATACTATCTTGCTGAATCAAAGGTCCAACTGCATTACTGGGAATTTTTTGCACACTGACATCAATGAGGGTGATGTCTATTGTAGTTTCCACGTCGATTCCCAGGCTCCCTCTGGTTGCTGGTCGGTGTTGCTGTAAGAAGCCTTCATTTTGTTTGGAGAGTTGACTTGTTTCCGCATGTGGACCCTCTCCACGCTCAGCTTCCGGTTTCCTGTACAGATCTTTGTCGCATGTGAGTTGCTTTGACATCTTTCACACCACACAGCACTACGGCAGTAACATCTAGTGTGCCCAGATTCTCCACATCGGAAACAGGTTCCGTTGTAGGATGGTCCTGTTGGTCGAGGAAGCTGCCGTTGAATAGCAGCTGCCTATGGTTGGACTACCTCTCGAACAGCTCCTTGCACAACTGCAGCAACTGTACTATAGTTTTTTTGATCATTTGCTCTCTCTTGACAGCATTTCATCAACTCCAACACCTTGTGGTAGACTAGCCAGAAGCTGCTTTGTAGCCTTATTTGCATTGTCAAACGCTAGTATTCTGAGCGTTTGTTGCTTGCTTTCATCACTCAGGTCAGGATGATTCATTACTGCCTCCCATAACCTGTCAACAAAGTGGATATATTTTTCAGTAGCTCCTTGCACTATCGTGCCAAACGATGAGCTGGAGGCTCCTGGCAGGCTAGAAAGAGCATCTAGGGCTAATTGTGCCAATCGCCGCAAGATGTTAACGGGAAATGTTAATTGTATGTCCAGATTTGAATACTGTCCATCTCCTGTGAACATCTCTGCCGTTACTCCATAAAGTGGATCTGTTTGCACTTGTCTTAGGGCAGCCTCATGTACTGCTCGCTGGGTCCACGAGGAATCCCATAATAAATATTGTGTTGGTGTAAGCAACAGTGTCATTAGGTTTCGAATGTCATATGGACACACTAAATCGGCAGAAAAGATCCAACTGATGATCTGCCTACTAGCCTCAGATTTAATTCCATATGTCGAAACAGTGGTTCGTGCTTGCTGTAAGATTTTCCAATCATGTGGTTCCCACTTTGCCACGCCATTTTCTTGTACTACAGGACACGCTATCGGTGAAATGCCTCCCAAGCTAGCAGCTGCATCACCCCGCCCTTCCAAAATAGCATCTCTCACGATTCCGCTCCATCGTGTGCATTTCACTGATGCTGGCGGGCCTGCGGGAATCAAGGGAGGACTGGGCTCCTCTATATTTAACGGAGGTTTGTCCTGTGATGATTCCGGTTTTATTCGTGGGTCAAAGTCATCAAGACGTTGTAGAATTGTGTGCAGTAGCTTATCTACATTCTTTTGAAACGATTTTTCACAATCGCCGCTAGGTGGGGTTGCCGGAGCAGACGACTCAGTGGAGGGCGGCAACAGCGGATACAAAGGTGGAGCTGAGGGCGGAGGCCAACCCCCCTCTCCTTCCGTAGAGGAAGGCGGCGCAGGCCACTCCTCCTCAGGAGTATCCTGGGGCACTGCTTCCGTATGCAGCTCACTCCTCCCCTGGGACTCGGTGGTGGCAACTTCCGTTTGCTCCGGACCCTGCCGCAAAACAGACGGACCTGCTGCCTCTTGCGGGAGAGAGACGGACTCAACATTCGCGCGGATCTCAGCAACAGTTTTACAAGTAGTCCCAGTCATCCCTTTTACAGCGGAGAGTCCAAAAAATCGTGCCAAAGGTCCTGACTTACGTACAGCGTCCCTAAGTTTCTCTAAAGTTGGATCGGGATTTAACATTTGTGCAGCAGTGCAAGCTACTTCTCTTTCTGCTTTCATGTTCTTTAAAGTTTCTAATACAGCGCGCCACAGCTCCCGGACCGCTTTCACTTCTTTTTCATCTTTTTCGTCCCCAGTTATCGTCTTTTGCCACATCGTTTCCCCAAAGTCTTTCCACTCAGTAACCAAAAATAACAGAGGCATGTTGGTAAAGTGCCCCCATCGGCGTCCTAAATTAATCAACTTAATCAATTGTTTCACAGTTGTCTCGACCCCTCTCTTAGAAAGGATACCGGAGAGCAACCCGGCTGCAGCTTCTATTTCCATTGCTGTGCCGCTTTTCACCTCGATCCGTGTCGAACACTTCTCCCAGATGCCTTACTTCCCGATTCCACTCCTCTCGCTGCTTACCGCAGTCTTGGAGAACTTAGTCCAGCTAAGCTCTGATATCAGAACCGGTAACCATTAGCAACATCCTCTGGGTTATGGGCCCAGCCTCTGCTACCAGATGTCGGAGGGGAAGCCAGCCCGGAGTAACGATGGAATCTCAATATGAGTATGGTCATTCTCCTTTATTGCACAACTAACAAAAGCATATATAGGCAGAAAACAATAATATACATACACGTCACACTGTGATTGGTAGAACACCGTTATACACACGCCTACTTCGCTACTGTGACTGGGACGGATCATCTGTCCAGCGGAGGGGCTTCACCTTCTCTTCCGGTCATAGTTCCGCCCACATCCGCTTAAGAGCAGGGGCTGTCGAATGGGACTAAATCATGCCCATTCTCACTCAGACACTCCTCCACAATCACATTGATTAATCAAATTTTAAAGGGGTAAATGTAATTTGCATTTGAACAAATATTACATTGCCTGCACTATTTGATCAGCTCTACTAACCAGATGTCAAGCAGCTCATTTTCCCAGACTGGCTTTAGGTTAAAGGTACCCTTTCATCCACTCATGTAAACATGTGTCTGTAATCTTTACCTCTGCTTTTCTTCATTTTATGAAATAAACATATGGCTAGAAGGAAAAAAAAGAGCATCTTTTACCAGACCCCACTGATCAGTGGAACATATTAACATGGATTCTTAAAATAGGCAGCAGCTTAGGAAAAGGATTATGAATGTTTGATCAAATGACATTGCTCATAGCACTTTTGAAAGACATTTGTATGCTGAACCATGAAAGCTTTATACTTTTACGTAATAATCTGAGAAAGAAATGGCACAGTTTCTTATTATTTTGTAGATTTATGCTGTTGGCAAAGCATTTTGAAAGAGTTAACTAGCTGACAGGTTTTACATCGAAACTTTTATTTGTCCTATTACAACTGAAAAATAGCTCTTACCTCCTTGCTTGCATAGTTTTTGTGGAAGTACTCAATTCTATCACATAAGAAGTCATGGTTTCAGGGTTACATTTTTGTATTAAAATGTTAAAAATCAGTCTTAATTTCAAATACACTACTTCAGGCCACATAAATCTGTTTGTATATATGCAAATTGGAAATCTTTATAGTTTTTTTCTATTCTTGGTTATGCACATATTTTCATGAAATGTAATTTTGCCTCCCTCTAAGACAGATGAGTACAGACCAGTATGTAGTACCTAAAATCCTCCTTAAACTAGAATAAATTTCATTTATGCTATTGCAACTATCCTAATGCAGATTGAAAGTAAACCTAAATTCAGTATCATTTGCTAAGAAGAAAACTTATATCTGAATCAAAATCCCAGATTTACCAAAAAATGCCTACTTTAACTTTATGTGAAAAAATCTGCAATTTCCAGTTCAAGTTTAACATCAGATTAGAATTACAGTTCTGCTTCAAATTAACCTGTTCTCAATTCATTCAAAGGATCATTCAGAAGGTTTTACTCATGATGGACCTAGAGAACTCTTAGTTTTTAGCTACTCTCAGGACTTCAGCAAATGAGTTTTATTCAAGATTTTGACACCAAAGTCCCTGCAAATGAAGGAACTCCAAGTCAGAAGTATAATTTTGTCTCTTCACTGAAGTGTCAAATACCATTATTTATGTTGTTGAACTCAGTGTGTCCTCAGGCAAGATGCCTTCCATTTTAGTTACATCCATGATGAAATTGCTCCAATCCCTATACTTTTTTGCAAGTCATTTAGTTTGTACTTATGCCGTGGTGTTGCTGCTTACCAAGTCACTGACCTTCCCTGTTAGAATCATAGAATCATTAAGGTTGGAAAAGACTTCCAAGTTCATCAAGTCCAACTGTCAACACAACACCACCATGTCCCAAAGTGCCACGTCTACAAGTTTTTTGAACAACTCCAGGGATGGTGACTCCACCACGTCTTTGAGCAGCCTATTCCAATGCATGACCACTCTTTCAGTAAAGAAATTTTTCCTAATATCCAATCAACACCTTCCCTGGTGCAACTTGAGGCCATTTCCTCTCATCCTATCGCTATTTACCTGGGAGAAGAGACCAACACCCACCTCACTACAACCTCCTTTCAGGTAGTTGTAGAGGGTGATACAGTCTCCCCTCAGCCTCCTCTCCTCCAGATTAAAACACCCCAGTTCCCTTAGTCGCTCCTCACAAGACTTGTGCTCCAGACTCTTCACCAGCTTCATTGCCCTTCTCTGGACATGCTCCAGCAACTCAATGACCTTCTTGAACTGAGGGGCCCAAAACTGAACACATTATTTGAGGTATGGCCTCACCAGTGCTGAGTACAGGGGGATGATCTCTTCCCTCGTCCTGCTGGCCACACTATTCCTGATACAAACCAGGATGCTGTTTGCCTTCTTGGTCACCTGGGCACGGTGCTGGATCATGTTTAGTTGGCTGTCAACCGTCACTCCCATGTTCTTTTCCGCTGAGCAGCTTTCCAGCCACTTTTCCCAAAGCCTGTAGCATTGCACAGGGTTGTTGTGAACCAAGTGCAGGACCCAGAACCTAGTCTTGTTGGACCTCATACTGTTGGCCTCAGCCCATCAATCCAGCCTGTCCAGATCCCTCTGTAGAGCCTCCCTACCCTCTAGCAGATCGACACTCCTGCCTAATTTGGTGTCAACTGCAAACTTACTGAGGATGCACTCGATTCCCTCATCCAGATAATTGATAAAGATATTAAACAGAACTGGTCCCAGAACTGAGCCCTGGGGAACATTGCTTGTGACTGGCTGCTAACTGGATTTAACTCTATTCACCACAACTCTCTGGGCTCGGCCACCCAGCCAGTTTTTTACCTGGTGAAGACCAAAATGCTCTGTTACTGGAGCATTTGCTCTACCTGAAAATAGGTCAGCAATCCCCACTTGTGTCCCCCCATAGTTGTCAGGTTGAGCTAGAAGGCATCAGTCAGGGCAAGGCAAACAGGCAGTCTGCCTCCTACCCATGTCCAGCTGTGCCCCTTTCAACAAAACATTAACAGAAAACACACTGGGAGAATTAAATAAACAAATAGAACCCCAGCCACACTCACAAGGCTTTCACACAGGTTTGTGTTAGGCTTTCCCATCACTCATTTGCCAGAATAATTAGTTTTATCTCAGAATCTCACTACTCAGCAAGGGTATACTGAGTAACGATCTCATAGAAGGATACCAACTTCTGTTATTCATTGCTAACTACTGAATAGGAATCTGAATTATCTCACTGGGTTCAACAACTGTATGAAACATCTTGCAGAGAGGATCCAAAAATTCTTTTCAAATGTCTGTGAAGTTAATTGCTGTAGTCTGCATTTCACTGCAATCTATTGCCTTAATCAGTTTCTTGAATATTATTTTAAACACCTCAGGCTCAGTTATTCCAGCTGTCACAACACATGCATTTGTGTGTAAAAACAAACATATCTAAATCATCTCAAAGAGCATATGATTCTTTCTCTTTTGGCATATGGGACTAATGCTGATTTTGCTTAAAATAACCTTTTAGACCTCTTAAATAGAAGAGTTTATATTCAAAAATATAATATTGGAGCTTGTTTGTCATCATCTCAATGAAAAAATAGGAAGAAAAAAAAAAAAGGATGCACAACAGACCTTCCTGTTGTAAGGAACAAATGAAGAGAAGATTGCCACTGTTATTCTTGGTTGTGCCTACATTCAGTGGTGTTGGGCTCTCATGTAACAATCCAGTCTACAGAGTTTTCACATTTTCAGTTATTTATCCAAAAATCACCAAATGGTCCTGCTTCATTACTAGGAAAGTGGAAAACAGAACAAAGCTTTCTCAGATATCTTCCTAAACCCTCCAGGAATTGTGGCTGTAAACCCAAAGCAGGTGGTCCACAGGTAAATGGGGAGTGATCAAAGAACTCCGAGGTACTTGCGAATCAGAGCTCACTCTTCCCACACTGCCTTCAAGATAACACCCCACAGCGAGAACTGCCTATGGACTTCTACCACAGGAAGGTTTTCAAACCAACCCTTCTTCTGTCAAATGAATTCTGAACAAATACTACCTGTAATTTCTGAGAATCATTAAATTATTTCAATGGAGCTATAATATATAATAATGGAGATACAGCATATAGCCCTGAAATGCCTCTGGCTTAAACTAACACAACATCAAATGAGAAGACATATGACAAGAATAATCCCTAAAGACACAAGGGTCTACAAGAAGGACAACCTAGGCCATTCACAAAACCTTATACTGTACCCATTCAGTAATACCCATACAGTCTGCAGTACTAAATTTCTGCATTTCAGCAGTAGTAGTATTCCATCATTTACTCATTATGCATATTTTTTTTCTTTCTCTGTTCCAAGGGAGTCATAAGATTTGCTTATCAATTTATTTTATCTGATTCTTCAATATTTGGACCTTTAGGACAAAACATCCTGCACATAATTAGAACCCCTAGGAATATGCTCATTTTAATTGCTATACTCTTATCACTAAAAATAAGACCAGAGCAAATTTTAAAAAAAGTTTCCCCTAATTTTAGTTAAATTACTCTTTCAGAACTGGCATTGTACACTCCTAGATATGTGCAGATTTACTTCACTTTTACTTACATAGGCTAGAAATATTATTTTGTGTTTTCAAGAATCGTAGTTCCTACTTGTATGCCATATATCTTATACCTAAAAATTGAACCACATTCCTGCATTGTTTTCGTAATTCTAAGATGGACTTTGAAAGGTTTGACATGTACAATAAAATGCTATTTATATAAGGAAACAGTTATTTGACTGTAGCTTGATAGTGATGCTGATAGAGGCAACATGGAAGCTTATGTACCTGCAATACATCTGGATGAGTAATGCTATTTAAGAACTGTTAGTGGTATGGAGACTGTATTGATACACCTGACTGGTAATATCTACATAGTGGAACTTGTATAGCACATGGACCAGTGTGTTATACACAGTCTTGCTGTGGGTAATTAACCTCTGAGCAAGACAAATATTCACTACAAAAACAATTTCTTTACCTGACTGACAAAAAAATCCCCTCTTTCGCTTCCTCACAAGCCAGCTCCTGTCATTTATTGGGGAAGCAGCAGCTGTAGCTGGAAAGAATCATCATAGGCTGAAACACTGAATACTTGGGAGTCTGACATTTTTTCTCTACCTCATTTGCCCCCTTCCCAGTAGCTGTTAGGTCCTTTTCATTCCTAACCTTAGAGATTGCCTACATTTTTGGAAGCCAAGCCCAAGCATCCACACACAAGTTCTTTTAACTGTCCTTCCACAATTAATTTTTCCCCAACTGTGCTTTCTGACAATCCTTAGTCCAAAAACTTACCAAATCTGTAACTGTGTGTTGTGAAAAACGAACAATAATGTGTGCACACATGAAAAAGTAAAAGCACATAAAAGCTTTTCATCATTCTGCTTTCATAAGAAATGCAATACTGCACACACTTAATACAAAGGAATGAGCTCTGCATTACCAAGATATTATGTTTTGTTGTTAAACCTGCTCAAAATGGCAGTCTATTTATACGATGTGAAAGGAATGGGACAATAATAAGGTTTTTTAAATGTTATGTATAATATTGATGCTTGCTATAAATGGCAAAACATAATATATACTATCCACAGTATAAATATTACATTATTCTATGTACTTACATATATGACAGAGACAAAACCAAATCAGCGAGCCCCTGCTGAACTTCCAGATATCATTCTCAGAAAATACACCATAGCTCCTTATTTTTCCATCCCAGAACACTCCTCACAGAAGAAACAAGAAAGTACCTTGTGTCATCTTAGCTTGGTCAGTGCACGTCCACAAAAATATTTTCAATTCCCACGTTACCACTTCAAAAAAAGCTGGTTTTGTTGCATTTAGGAAGGTCTATTCCAGTACCATTGGAGCAAATAAAACTCCCAACCTCTTGTGGGTTCTCTCATGAAAAATAAGTTATTTTTCATTTTTCTATATGTTTTTATTGCTGTTTACCAGACACAACCTTGCAATCTCAGCCAACTAACAAGAGTATTAAAACCAACACTAAAAAAATCCTTTAAATTCTTTTGAATGGATAGATTGATGAAAGTTAATTTCAAGGCATTATTAGCATTCCATTTTGATTTTGAAATGTTTTATTTAAAAATACAAATTAAAAAATTGTGGACTTCTGTAAGAACCAGTGCCATAATTAAAATATTATCAACAGTATTTCCTCAGATGACATTGAAAAAGGGAGATTTTTACATTCTTAATGTGTATTTCAAAATTATATGCAAAAAAAATTTCTTGATGTACTTTTGCATCTCGGGGGAAAAAAAATAAAATTTACCATTGGTTGTGTAAGCAATTAGGGTAACTTAATTGTTTTCAGTAGAATAATACTAGCATGTCAAAGTAAAATTTGGCCCAAGGGCCAAAGGGCGCAAGGTTGTGTAGTGCTTAAACTACTCTATTGTGAAACAACAGCTTTGGTAAAGAATTTTGAATATGCTAAAACTCATCACAATGCCTGTTAAGCAGTGAGTCACACACCTTTCTTAGGGGACCTTCTTATAGTAACAATAGCTCTGCATATTTCTCCTACTGAAGGGTTCATCATATGTTTGTCTTCAAGTTCTAGCTTTCCATCTTTTGTTATTAAAAGACAAAACAAATTTTTATTTTCTGAGAGATTTTTCAAGTTTTTCAGAAAAGTTGACTCACTTGAGCAAAAACAGGCATAAAATTTGGTTGTCTTTTTTGCCTGTAGGAGTCTGCTAAAGTCACAATAATTGTCTAAAGAGTAATTTCTTATGGCTCCTACAAATCCTATTTCCTGAGTACATGAATTCATTTTTTCAAACCATACAGTTGTGCTCATTAGAAAAAAAAAAGATATATAACATACCTTCAAAAAATGTTGAGTGACTTGTAGCAATTATGTTTCCCATATGCTCTACAGAACAAAGCTTTTGTTTGATTAAAAAGATATTTACTACATATCTGAATCAAATTTCAAAAGGACTCTACTGCAGTTATGTAGGCCAAAACAATCAAAAGGATTTTGGTACCAAAGACATGACTGTTTCCTTTTCACAATTAAACAGTTTCACTGAGTAGTATTTTCCTTATTTATATAGAAATGGAAAGATTTCAAGCCTTAGACTAAGAACCAGACCATTACTGGTAGGCTAAATCATTTAAAAAAAGATCATAAACCCTTTATATATATTGATGAGAAGCAGTCCTAGCTTGTTACATATTTAATATCTTAAAGAATTAAAGGAATGAGAGAAAAAGTAGGAAAAAAATAGGAACATTAATGGGGGGAGGGAAAAAGAAGATAGATTAGGGGGATAAAAAGAAAATCCTAAAGAAAAGACTGACGGTGAAGTGAACAAAGAATGACAGAAAGAATGACCAGAACATGTAGAAGAACACAGATTACATCATTCTTGCAATACTAGAATATAAGTGAGGCAAAGGTAATGAGATTAAAGTATTGAATTTCACCAGAATTGGGCATAGTATCATAAATCAAAGAATTAAACATAATCAGAAATGTAACATGTTGAAGAGAAAGAAGACTCATGGAAAATGCAGAGAAAAAGTCTTATCATACTCTTAAATAAAAGACTAAAAAAAAAAAGCATTCATATGAAAGTACAGCATAAATAAAAATAAAGGAATAACGTAACCAAAACCTCATTTATATCTACATCAGAATTACTGTAAGGTTGTACTATTACAGTTTCATAATGGCAACTGGTACACAAATGCAGAGAATAGATCACTTCTACTAAATACTTATGATATCAAGAGGCTTGTCATACTAGGTGGTCTCAACTGACTTTAAGCACCAGGCTTTATGTTTTTAATAAATCAATTTTTGAAAATTAAAAAAAAAAGACAGGTAAAAGAACTAAACATGACTGATCACTGTTTACAACATTTATAAGTTTATTGATCCCCAGTATACTGTCCCTTAAATCAACTTTTTTCAAACTAAATAATCCTTAATCTCTTACAAGAAAACCAGTCCATTCCTCCAATAAACCCTGTCACCTAAACTTTCCCTTATCAATTGCATTTAGCTTTTTACATGATGCAGCCAGAATCTGGTTTTGGTTTGTGTTGTGGTTTAACCCAGCAGGCAGCTGAACACCACACAGCCACTCTCTTCATCCTCCCCCTCCCTCAGTGGGATGGCGGAGAGAATCAGAAAGAAAAAAAAAAAAGGTAAAACCCATGGGTTGAGATAAAGACTGTTAATAAAACAGTAGAGGAAAAAAAAGTAGTAATAATAATAATAGAATATACAGAATATATAAAACAAGTGATGCTCAATGAGGTTGCTCACCACCTGCTGACCAATGCCCAGCCCATCCAGTGTAGTGATCGCTCTCCACTCTCCTCCACAGCCAACTCCCTCCGAGCATGACATCATATGGTCTGGAATAGCCCTTTAACCAGTTGGGGTCATCTGTCCTGGCTGTGCCCCCTCCCAGCTTCTTATGCACCTGGCAGAGCAGGGGAAGCTTGACTGGTGTAAGCCCTGCTCAGCAACAACTAAACCATCAGGGTGTTATCAACATTCTTCTCATCCTAAATCCAAACCACAGCACTGTGCCATCTACTAGGAAGAAAATTAACTCTATCTCAGATGAAACCAGGACAGTTTTTTACTCAACTTTTCCCTTATTATTCATAATACTCTATTTGTGTTTTTCATCACTGCTAACAGGTTTCCAAATTTCTTTTCTAAGTAATAATAGCCATTAATGCGTACATTAGAAATTTTTATCCATATACTTTAAAATGTAGTTAACAAAAGTGAATTCCACCTATCATTTGGTATACCCAGTCACTTGGTATCATGACACCTTTTTGTAAGATTCTATTTCAACTATAAATTTCAGATCATTTGTGAATATATTCAACTTCATGATTTCCTTTGCTACACACAGGTACCCTACATCTCTTGTGGAAAGGGACCGTGTATTCTTACCATCATTTTCACTTGTCTTTCATTATGTTATTAATACATGAGATAACATACCCTCCTAAGGAAAAGAGGTTGACAGGATGAGAGTCACATGTAAGGTTCCTTGAGTAAAACCGCTATAAAAGTTCATATACCTGTTATTGAACAATCTTATCAATATATAATTAACTTCCAGTGACAAAGCCAGATTTGTAATTCACATTTTTCTGACTCTTCCCAAATATATTATTACATGTTTGGTCAAACAGCTGTATTCTTTATTGAAGAACTTATATTTATCTATTTTTCCTGTGTAGAAATCTACCAGTTCTGGCAAGTATATCTACTCTTACTGTTTTATAATATCCATAATTTTGCTCTAAAATCTTACATTCATATATGATGCCTTTCTCTATTAGGAGTATCGCTGCTCTGATAATCTTTTGGGATAAGTTGTGGTAAACAATGACAAAAAGAATTTATCTTTTCTTAAAAGTCTTAAAAGTTCTTTTTGTATCATGATCATACTTTTCTACTATGCGTTTGAAGTAACCTCCGGTTTTAGATTTTATGCCTCTAACAACAAGCTCTTTGGGTTTTTTAGTTGTCTTTTTTAATTTTTTTTTTCCTGTGATTACACATCTTTTTTAAGTCATGTCTTTCCTATTTCTTTTGTTTAGACATGATGCCTACATTTTTAAGGATGTCTTTTTCTTTACATTCCTCCTAAGAATTCATTATGATTACTGTTACAGAGTGGCTCTTTTCTAGCTAAGTATTTTGTACTGTTGAAAAAATTTTGCCTTTCCTTCACACAGTGAGGTAACATTTACCCACTTTATATGTAGGTTATTGAAAGTGCCTATCTGTGTTTTTATCTGTACAGCTTCCCTAATCTCCCATAACCTTTTGTAATAGCTGACTTACTCCTGATCAATAACAAACCTGTCCTCTTCCTACATACATATAGATTTTAAATCCATTAAAAAAAAAAAAAAAGTAGTATGACTATATGGTTTACTTTTTACCCTTTTTGTAGTAATGCTGTACAACCTTCTACATAACTTCTACAATACTCATATTGCAGAATCTTGAATATAGCAGAACTTTTCCCAAATAACAACAGAATCTGCAATCACTCCTTAGAGAATAATCCACATCCCAACGATGCAACCTAAACCTAGTTCCTGAATAAGTCTTTTATACCAAAAGTACATATTATTTAAATACTAATCTGTAAAGTCAAAAGACTGATCTGCTTTTTCCTTTGACTATTCTGGTTTCTTAATCAGGTATTAAAACATTCACTTGACTTCTTCATCAAATGTTAATACTATATATTTAAATACTTGATATTAAATAAAAATTGTATAAAAAGGAAAGCAGAATATAAGCAATTTTCCACTGCTAAAGCAATGGATTTCTACATAAGAAATTATTGGTTTACTGGTTTACATAGTCTCTAAAATTATTTCCAGATTATGTGCCATAACTTCAGTTTGGATTTATTTCTTATTAAGTGTTGAAGAACTTTTTTTTTTTCCTAATGATCTGTTCTTCTAACCTCAATTGTGAGTTATCTCATCTGACTGCACACACATTTACGTTCCTGTCACAGATCACATAAAAATTCAAAATAATACTTTACTTAAAACATTTCAGGAAATCTAAATTATACTTCAAACCTTCACAACCGCCACCAATAACGTCTCCTCTCCCACCCTCCCAAAATATATTTAACTCATATTGTAAGGAAAAGGTACTGATTACACAACATAATGAGTTTACCAACAAGGCTAGGATCCTACTGTCAAGACTATATAAAAAAAGAATATATAAGTTACTGCTGTGAGATAACTACAATATGGGAAGTTCTTTACAAGATGTCTCCTAATTACAACACAATAGGCTGTTTACCTGTTTCAAGATGGATGATATGCACAACTTTACACTGAAAACACTATTTAAAGGAGTCATAGTACAGAAAGCTTTTCTTGACAGTTTTCCCAGATACTTACGATGGAATTTCACAAATGCTCAAAATGCAAAGATACTGAGAGCAATGATAAAATAGTTATCTAAGATCCCAATCACTTTTTTTTCTTCTTCCCAGTCCTTGTACTACAAAAGCAACCGGTAGCCTGCCCTCTGATTTGTACTGCAGCAAATATAACCTATTAGGAATACATGACATTATAATGTGTTGAAAAGAATGCCTTGTTTTCTGATGATAGCGGATAAACAGCAGGGCTGTGAGGCCCAAAGAAGTGCTTAGACTTAGTGAGAAAGGGCTCCAGCACGGATGAGGAATTAAATTGAACTTAATGGTAGCTCCAAAGTTTATTTTATAGTACAAATTCCAGAAAACTCACAGAATCCTTTACCTAAGCCAAAGAAATGTTTTAGCCTAATATTTCCATGAAGTCTCCTTATTTTTAAAGAAGGGTTTATAGAGTCCATCTCCCTCCAGGAAATCCTGCTTGCACCTTCATGAAATTTAGCAGTTTCACTGGCAGAGAGCCATAGGCTTTTTATTCACCTGTATACAGATGAATTTACTCTAAAACACATTCACTATTACAGCATAAAAGAAGGTCCATATTCTAAGAAAGACCTGGACTGAAACAGGCTTCCTGCTATGGATATCATGTAAGCATGACAGACTTGATTAAAAATAACCCCCAAATCCTCAAATAAAAACACACAGGTACCAAGTAAAACTGAGTTATTTCATAAACTCTGGAAAATCATTTTAAAAATCAAGTGAAATTTTATGTGTTTGCAACATTGAAGACAGCAAATGGTACAGATTTGACATTACAACCACTCTAAAATGTGAGCCAGTAGGTAACAACTGAATACGTCTGCAGGTTACACTGAACTCAGACATTCAACTTCATGTCTCTGAATTTTGAACTGAATCCCACTCCAATTTCTTTTAGCTTCAGGTATCACTGAAAATTCATCTTCTCTTTAACAATATTAGTTATAAAATGGCAGAGAGACTATTTTTTTCTGGCGCCAATTCCTGCAAACTATCATCATTATGTTTTGACTGGTGTTTAAAAACATGACAAGAAAATGCACAATGAGTTAGTGATTTGGAGCTACCTTGAAAATTACTAATAGACGTTTATTTGCCATCTTTCATTAAGTTTGTCATTGCTTTCTGTTATTGAAGAACGATTAAAAAAATACTAATATTTCATGCTGAGAACTGACCAATATTTTTTAAAATACTCAACGCTAAGAGCACAATGCCTCATACAAGAGGCATAACATTCATTTTTTAATTGAAATATTTGGGGTTTGAATCAAATAACAAGGCAGTAACTCCGCTGTGAGAGATTGGTAAATCTTACCTACTTTACTTGTTGATTAATGCTGCCACTTTGCCCTGGACTATCTGTCACCCAGAAGCCTGAAACCTTATGTTGGTGATGATGCAACATCTGGTTGATAACATTTTTTCCAAAACCTTGCTACTGAATGCTCTGTTGTTGTTTTGAGCTTAACTGCTGTGACTGTGTTTATGATATTTTCCCTGTTCTGCTGGCCTAAATGCAGGAAAAGCATGCTTTTTTAAGTTAAAAATATATGGTGTGAGCAGTGCAAAATAAAGATATTAAACAGGGAACATAAGGGGATGAGAGTAACAGGCATATACAATGATGCAGCAGATTAAAACTTCAATCTGTTCTTCCACCTAGTAAATATAGTACTTTTATTGACAGAAAAGAGATTACTCACTCTCCACAAAAAAAAAAAAAAAAAAAATTACATACAGAATGCATTCTCTCTCCCCTGATCCAGTACAACCAGTAGAAAAGAAATGTAATTCAGGGAAGCATGGCTACAGTCTTGCTGCTTACTTCATTACCACATTATTTATCTTGATTTCCTTTTGTAGATGTTTGGATACCATCCTCACATGTAAGCTTGTTGTTGAATCCAGTGCTATTATGGGCATATCTGTGAACATGAAAAATATGTACAGTCTGTTCTTTGGGTTCTTATGAAATATTAATAAACTATAGTACAGTAACAATTATATAAAAACTAAGCATTAAGGAAACCTGGATCCCACTCCAAAACCAGATAGGTCTCCACATAACCACAGAGCATCTGTGCCAGAACCCTGTGTGCCCTTTCTATCGATCCAGTTCCCACATTAGAGGTGTATGAGTGCCTAGGGAAGTTATCTGCATCTGAGGGGAAATCACTGGTATGTCAGACAAGATGTGAAAGTAAAGATCAAGAGAACTGTCTCTTATTTCTGACATTTATATTCACTTTTTTTAAGCTGTTTATTTTACTTTTCTCCATCTCCACTTGGAAAACACTCTTAATGACAATTTTCTTGTCAGAAAGCTGTCACTGAGAGATGATAAAAAAGATGTTTTATTTAAAAGACAACAAAACCAATCTGGCCTCATATCAATTCAACACTTAAAACTTTTTAGTGCACCAAGAACTATAAAAAAGAAAAGAAAATAATAAGCTAAGCAGCATTATTTCATTTAATATTTCTTTGTAACAAATATTGTGTGTGTATAAGGACATGTAAGAAAGTGTCCCTTGGTGACTTAACCAGTTCTTATTGCTCATTAGGTGTATTAACATACTATGAGAAAAATATTGGGCTCTCCCATGCCAATTTTTAAACTTCTTTTAAGCTTAAATTCAAACAATAAGATTTGGAGGGTTTTCTTATTTTTATTTCTTTATATCTCTTTTAAAACTAAGAATTATTAGGCAGAAACAAACTTGTAATACTCCTAATTATATTTGAGAATTACTTCATATGATAAGCACCAGAAAATACATAGCTATCTGTGAAAGCATAATAAGACAGGACATATCCTACTACAGAAGATAAAAGAAGACCATCATAATTAAGAAAAACAACAACCTTGCTTTCTTCAGAAGATATCAGAATATTCATACAACAGCTATACATAAAGGATTTGCAGAAATAAGACTTTTTAGAGCAAGTTATCTTGTTTTACTATCTCTTCTGGAGGAAAAAAAAAACTTTCTAATACAAATGACCATTTTAACATCCTGACAATCTCCTTTTTTCCCTTTACATGGGGCATAGTGTTTCATTTTACTTCTTTAAGACAATTGGCTTGTAACTCATCTGTATTGAAATCAAAAGCTGTAACAATGGCAAAAGTTATGCTGGAAACAGGAGATTGGCATATACAGTATTAAAATTGTTTCAGATATGAATGAAAAGTCCACAGCATGTTAGTATGTTAATTTGTAAAACAAATTATATCAAAAAATCTTCTATGGAAAGCTTCAAAGCCAAGCATTCAAAAGTTACTACTAGTGTGGTTCCTTAATTTTTTCCTATTGCATGCACATTTTCCTATAGCCTCTAGTACCTGATTGATTGACAATTTGTGTTTGGTTTTTTTTCAAGGCTCCTGCATTGTTCAGTGCATGGAGAGTTTCCTTTTGTCTTCCACATTCAATGTCAGTCTTCAGGTCTCATTTGAAGTACTTCACTGAACATAAACAGTATGAAATAACCTCTCAACACATGTATAGTTTTCTTACTATTCCATGAGAATTCTTCATTCACAACATATCTATTTTCACATAACCCTACAAGATAAGGTTGCACTATTAACCTTTTAAGTTCCTCAAAAAATGCATAGGGTGACAAAATATTTTAAAATTCCTCAGCAGCAAGAGAAAAGCCAATAAATGCAAGAGTAAATTATTTAACGGTAACAGAAAACTGATGACAAATTATCTGAAAAGCTTTAAAGCACTTGGTATGTCTCCTTTTTCTTTTATTTTAGTTATGAGAAAGACTAATTATGTGACTAAAAATTAACGTTATCAACACAGTTGAGAGACTTCTTCCCCTGATGACCAGCTGAAGTTCTACCTTGCCTGGATGAAGGACAGATAATATTTTCTCAGTTAATTACTGATTCCACCCTCTCTCTTTTTTTTTTTTTTTTTTTTTTTTTTTCCATGTGGAAGCTCCTGGGAAGAAAATTAGCCAACAAAGAGAAGGAAAAGAGCTTAGAAGCATACATTCGGCTTCTGAAGATGCAAGAATTGGATTTATACTCATCTACACCAGATAAAACAGAACTGAAAGGAGTTCATGCAAAGAGACACTTGGTCAGCAGTATTTGCAGCTGTCAAAAATTAGTTCTCCAGAATTGCTCTAGACTCCTTCAATTTTTTTTTATGTCAAAGAATCAGCAGAAGTCTAGATTCCAATGGAAAAGATGGACTCAAATTTATCTTCACTTAAGAAATATGTAAGATTGCAAGAGAGAGAATGCTATGGCATAGGCAAGCGTCTCAGAGAGAGAAAGAAAAAGGCTCAGACAGAAAATTTACACTATGGCTCAGAATGGGACAGAAAAATACTAGAAAGATCTATGCAAAGGTTGCGCCAAAAGGTCAGGACCAAAAGCCTTGCAAAAGAAGGTTCCTTGCTTAAAAATCTCGTAAAATCATATCTTCCATTTCAGGAAACTGTGACCATGGGCTTGACTCTGGAACATGCCTCATTCACTGATTACAGGGAATATATTTAAAAGTGCCCTCTAGTACCTCAGTCCCAATCTGTGACTGAATCTAAATCACAGACATACAGAACAGATGATTGACACAACAGATAGGAATAAAGGAGTAAGAACATAGACCAGAATATTGAAAGAATGGTGTATAGAGTGCTTAGATAAAGTAAATTTCTCAAAGCAGCTGGAAGCCATGAAAATTGCTAAAAATTACTCTGCAAACCTATGGAGACTGTCTCAGAGCTATTAACAGCTAAGCTTTAGAACCAACAAGGAGTAATCCAGGAAGAAGACAAATGTTTACACTGTCTTTGAAAGGGAAGAAAGAGAAAAGGACAGAAGAAACTATAAACCAGACAGCTTAACAAATTAAATTCCTAGGAAACTACTGAAATAATAAAACTTGGTAGTTTGGGAAGAAATATGTATGTTTAAAATCTGAGAAGGATTTTTATCCTATCTTATGAGAATCTCTCAAGGATTTTAAGGTGATACATTTTGGATGAAAATACTTAAAAGGTGGGCACGGAATTAATAATGAAAACACTCAAAACTCTGATCAATATTCTTTGTTAACTTTGGATGGCTGTATCCGGTAATGTTCTGCCAGAGTAGGTCTTGTAATCACTGCTATTCAATGTATTAATGAAAGGGAGAAAGGAGAAGAAAATATTTGCATTTGCAGGTGGAAGAACTTCATGGGTTTGGAAGAAAGGATCAAAATGCAGCACTGTTTGAATGATCAGAAATTGTTTAAAATAAGATGCAACTGTACATAGAGAAGAGCAAAGAATAATCATTAGTTAGTAATAGTGTGAAATAAATAGTTCTTTTGCAAAAAAAGATCAGAGTTTGTAATGAATTACTCAAACTGAACATGAATCAAGCTATTGAACTAAATCATATTAACATACATTAAATATAGTATTATAGAACAAGTTGTCTGAACAATTGTCTTTCAAGAAAGGTGCGGAAAGTCCAGAGGACAGACAATTGGATATATTAAGGTGTATTCCAAAGGTTTTCTTCTATAATTATCTCCATTTTAATGATGGAAGCTCAAGAAACAGGATTCACCAAGAAGGAATGTGGAGGTCATAGGAATGTCAGATGAGAATCCCAGTCCCAGAGAGAAATTTTAAAGCATGATCCTCAGAGCAGATTTGTTCACATATATTATCTGCAGAAACTATCAGGTCACCCCTAAGTAAGTTTCAGCAAATGTTTTCAGACTACTTCATGTGAAAACTAATTTTCAAAAATTAACCAGGAAATAGGATAGAGATTGGAGAGAGTTTTACATTCTTTTTTGTGTCTTCAGATTTATAGCAAAATAAAATGAGAATATACTCATAACACCAGAAAAAAACACCACAGCAATATCTTCCAGAAAGAGTCAGTTTCCCATTTTACAGTTTGCAGAAGGATTCATTTCCTTAAAAATTAAAGTTCAGCAAAAATCTAAGTTACCAAATGCAAGATGGTTTTGTTAGGGAAACAGTTATATAACATTAAAGGTAAAGTAATTGCCTGATAACTCCTTGTAAACATGCCATTTCAGGAGCTATCACCTGGTTCCATTTGCATAATGCTCAGACCAACTGATTAATCTCTGAAGTAAGAATGAGCAAACTTAATAAGAATAATATTGGGTGTCCAAGACTTAGAGAGTAGAGAAACAAGAGAAAGAAAATTAAATGTCAATACTTGTTCATCAAATCATTATGAGAAATTTCTGTAGTACTCTTTCACAGTACCTGGTAGCTATTTAAAAGCCTGTTAAACAGATTTAAATGCAGCATATTGAATCAGTTTCTAATGCTTTTCCAAGATACTGCTCTATGCTCCATTAAAGAGTTAAATAAAATAAAGGAACATGTATGCAATAATTCCTCTTATTGATTTGCCCTGCTATTCTGTCTATCTACAGATATGGGTAATTTAAATAACAAAAAAACATTAAAAAGGCCATTTTAACAATACATAGTTTCATCTCATTGTTGTTTTATTGTTCTTTTATGTAAGAAAACAGATTTTCCTAGGTAAATTTGCTAACACCAGATGTGGTTTCTGAGGCATTTATTTCTCTAAGCAATCCACAGGAAGATTTTTTGAACATTCTTTCACAGTACTGAAGTTTCCAAAGACAGAATTCAGTTGTTCCCAAATGTACTTTTCAGACGATAATATTTTATAAAAATTTGTCTCCGTTTTTTCACAGTTAAACTGTACATATCTGGAAAGTTCTGAGGTGTTTAGGTTGCGGTGGGAGACCAAATGAGATTAATGAATTTTCTTTGTTCTATCTAATGCAATGTGGATTTTTTTTTCAAAATCCAGACTATTAATTTTCATTACACAGATAAGTGAATCATTGTTGTGATCAATAAGGTATAAACATTCTATTAATTTATTTTCACTATCCAAAATAAGCTTTCCACATTCATTATAGAAATTTATTCTTAACAATTATAGGTCTTATTCAACTCTTACTGAATTATCACGCTTCTTCTCATTAAATAAAAAGGTAGACTAGACAGATTATACCAGTTCCTAGGTTTATTGCTAACCAAGCTAAGGAAACATTTAGTGCTCTAATAATTATTTATATTTATGATTAATTCATTTCTCAATACTTATCTTTTGAGGTAGAATAACTAAGTCACAGATATAATTTTTTCTTCCAAGTGGGAAATCCTAGTTATTGTCAAAAAAACCCAGAAAGGATGTCCTGACACCTGTCCTTTTGATATTTTATGAAATCTGAATTATTATAAATAAGTTTAAGATTTACAAAGCTCTTCCACACTTAACCTCAATAAAATATTTCATTTGGACTAAACAAAGGTGTTAATTTTTTGAATCAGATCAACCTTGTGAAGAAAAAAATGTTTAAAAAATATTTTAGGTAAAAAGGAAGAAGATTCAAGTACAAGCTAGAAAAATACTTAATAAATATCAATGGAATTACCCATGCTTTACAGTTGTGGGGGAGAAAAAGTATGTCAATCAGTTTAACCTGGAAGATGACTCAAAATTTAACTCCATGAGGTTTGCTCATTCTTGTTTAACACAAATCTCTGAGTTATTTTAGGTTGCTGGAACATTGAAGGGCACAGTGTGGGCTTCTTTTGGAAATCACTCTTTCCATAAAGAAGATGACTTCATAAAGTAATAACGAGAGCACTGCGACAACACATTGAAAATTAGCAGCTGTGAAAGGTGTCTAGAGGTCAAGTGGTTCAAAAGTAAGTGCAAAAATATTTCCTAATTAATTCAAACTCTCCTAAACCTTCTTCTAGCTTTCTACAATGCACGAGAGTTTTCAGCATTGTTTTTTCTCCAACCTCCCAAATGTCATGCATAGCTCTCACAACCTGCTCACTCCTTTTCTAATTCTTCGAACACCTATTATCAATGGTGAAATTATTTTCTGAAAATTGTTTTATATATTTTATACATTACGGCATGTCAATCGACCTAAATTTCATATGATGAGAGGTCAGGTTGACCTTGACCATGAGTCTGATGTTTTAGATTTGAACTTTGGGAAACACAAAAAACCTAGGGGGGAAAAAAAAAAAAAAAAAAGAAAAGAAGTGGCAGGCTGGAAAGAGGTCTTTTTAAGCTGCTGAAACATTTGAAAGCTTTTAAAAGAAAATATACCTACAGATAGTTAAGCAGGGAACTGGGAGTTTCCCTTAGAGCCTGAGACTGAATTTACATCATGCTTTACCTTGCTTTTAAAAGGAACTATTCTGGAGACTGTTTATGAAATCCCAGCATGATCACTAACAGGTGAATTGGTGAACAAAGCTTTTAAGTTCACTCTTGTTTCTCAACCCTTAGGATACTCTGAGTCACTGGAAACTGCATAGCACACATTCTGGTGCAAAAATTATAAGAATTCCATTCTGAGTTTCTAATTTCTGGTCACAACATTAAATCAAATAATCTAAAAAAGAGGCAAAAGCCTGAATTTCTTCCTACCTTCAAGCAGATCAACACTCCCGCCCAGCTTGCAGATGACACCAAGCTGGGCAGGAGTTTTGATCTGCTTGAGGGTAGGAAGGCTCTACAGAAAGATCTGGACAGGCTGAATCAATGTGCTGTGGTCAATTGTATGAGGTTCAACAAGGCCAAGTGCTGGGTCCTGCACCTGGGACACAACAACCCCATGCAATGCTACAGGCTTGGGGAAGACTGTCTGGAAAGCTGTCTGGCAGAAAAGGACCTGGGGTGTTGGTCAAGAACTGGCTGAATATGAGCCAGCAGTGTGCCCAGGTGGCCAAGAGGGCCAATAGCATCCTGGCTTGTATCAGGAATAGTGTGGCCAGCAGGACCAGGGAAGTCATCTTTCCCCTGTACTTGGCACTGGTGAAGTCACATCTCGAATACTGTGTTCAGTTTTGGGCCCCTCACTACAAAAAGGACATTGAGGTGCTGGAGCATGTCCAAAGAAGGGCAATGAAGCTCATGAAGAGTTGATAGCACAAAGCTTATGCAGCTCAGGGAACTAGGGTTGTTTAGCCTGGAGAAAAGGAGGCTGAGGGGAGACCGTATTGCCTTCTACAACTACCTGAAAGGTCTCTTCTCCCAAGTAAGAGAAATGTCCTCAAGTTGTGCCAGAGAAGGTTTCAACTGGATATTAGAAAAATATTCTTCACCAAAAGGGTTTTCAGGTATTGAAAGAGGCTGCCCAGAGAAGTGGCTGAGTCCCCATCCCTGGAGGTATTTAGAAGATGGGTAGACAAAGTGCTTAGGGACATGGTTTAGTGGTGGGATGGCAGTGTTAGGTTAGTGGTTCGACTCAATGATCTTAAAGGTCTTTTCCAACCTAAATGATTCTGTGATTCTATGATCCTATGTACTAAGCCTTTACAAAAGGCACTGTTACTCCTATTCATCAGTGATAAGCATATCCTACCTGTAAGAACAGAACCTAAAAGTTTGAGTATTCATTTATGCCAACTGAAACAAAACCAGTAGTGTTTCAGATTACAGCTGTTAGCCTGGGCTACCCAACATAACTTAGAATATTCTTACCAAGCAAGTCAGTATAGATGATTCTCTATATATCTATAGACACAGATATATACAGAGAAAGCTATAGATTTCTCTTTCATATATTAATTGACTCATCTTTTTTTTCTTTTTTTTTTTTAACATGCATGCTGCCTTTTTTAATTTTAAAGTAGTAACTAAGAATGTCCTTTGGTAGTAATAAAATATATTTTAATTTCGTGCAACTCAAATCCTAAAGAGATTTCTCACAGGCAATATTAGTTTGGGGTTTTATTTTAACACTTGAGAGTTCAAGAAAACAGTGCTATGGTCAACACAGTCTGGAGAAAATTTACACACATGCAGTAGAGCAATATTTCACACATAATTAAAAGTAAAAGTAAGCTGTATATTGCAAAACACTAACATCAGAGCAATATGAGAGATGTGGAACACCACAGGAGAATCTTGGAAGGTTCACACTTCACTTGTTCCTATGAGATGGTAGTCACCAAGAAGATTAGGTAGCTGCAATATGAGACACGCAAGTACTGGTTGGGAGAGCGGGATTTGTTCAGCCTTAAGAAGGAAAGGTTAAAGGAGAATCTTACTGCTGTCTTCAACTGCTCTGTGTATGGTTGCAGAGAAGTTGGAACTAGCATTTTCATGGCGGTAAACAACAAAAGGACAATAGGTACAAACTGCAACAAAGGAAATTCCAGTTAGATATTTGGAAAAAATGAATTCACATCATCTGTCAAACACCAGAACAGGCTTCCCAGGGAGATCTGGATCAAGCCTGAGCCACCTGATTGAACTGCAAAGGCAGATCCAACATCAAATCAGCCTTGCTCTGAACAGTGTGTTGGACTGAATGACTTAGGGAGATACCTTCCAACCTCAACTATTCTCTAATTCTAGTCCATAATACACACATCCCCTTTTCCACCTTCTGTGTTCCTTCCTCAGATTTTCCAGCTACTCCTCTCACAACTTTCTGCTTTCTCACCCAAACCCCAGACGTGAAACAACTTCATTAGATGTATCAAAATTGCCAAAATAGTACAAAATTGTAAACTTGTGATACCTGTACCTGAGAGGCTGATCAGGAACAACTGTGATTACTGACTACAGGTAAGCAGCAATTCAATGCATCGTTCAGGTTGAGCTTGTCATCTGTTCTGCACAAAAGTGAATTACCTGCGATATTTTGGAGACGGTAATATGCACATAAAATGTATGCTTATCTTAGAAATTTTTTCAAGATGTGTTAGCATCTTACCTGGAAACAGGATGAAAAGAAAGAAAAAAAAGCTAGAGAATTCTGCTTTTAATTGTACAGGAGTAGCAAATCAATTACAGATTCAGAAGCATAACACTTCAATATGAAGTTTGAAAGAAATTTGGGAATGTATTTCAGACCTGCAAAGCATAATTTCTCATACTGATTTTAACATCACAGTTCATACTTACACCAGAAGCAATAGTTATATGCATATTCTGTGCAGCTTTCTAAAACATGTGAATATTTATAGCAAAGACCCTCATATCTTCCATAAAGAATCATCACAACAGTGGAATTTACTGTTAATATTGTTTAAAAGTCAACTTTGCAGTTACTGCATTGAGTAAAAAGTTATTTTGTCTTTTTTTAATCTAATATATATGTTCTAGTGGTAGGAAGATAACTGACATTGCTTTAAAATATCAGGTTGTATTAATGTAAGATTACTGGAGAAGTGCATTTTCTAACCCCTCATGTGGAAATGTTATGTAAATTATTTGTAAATGTGAAAGCCTCAGGAGCAGGGCTGCATTAACAGATCCTGTTACAAAAGTATCCTCAATAATTTACAACTCAACAAAGACTGAATTGGCTAGAAATTGTTTCTGTCACTATAAATTCTAAAATAAATGCAGAGAGCACCATCTTCTGGAGTAAACGAAGCATTTACAACTCTACAGTGAAAGCAGAACATTGAGTTTCAGTTAAATAAATGCTTATATATGCAACAAGCTTAGCAAATAGTTCTGTGAGCAGAGTAACTAATGAAGCATGGTTTCAGACAGACTTGTGCGCCATGTCTCCCAGCACACAATCTTCCCGACCTTGCCAACTCCCTCTATGTCGCTAGCGCCTGCCTTCCTCTGCAGCGTGATACACAGCTCTCTTCACAGAAGCTCATTCAAAGAAGGGTTTCTTTTCACTGGACAATAGCTACTCACACTGTGGCTAGTTCAGAGCTATGTGCTTAGTCAACCAGTAGATGTGCTGTTTGGCAAACTGTTAGCTGTTTCTTGGAATGGCTATCTGTAAATTCTGTTGGAACAGTCCAACAGATTAAAAAGCTACTGGGAGTTTAACAAGAAATTCAGGCTTATGGAGTTGTATTAGGTTATCAGTCCAAAAAGAACTGGCATAAAGCAGGTAAGATGTACTCAATTAAAAAGGAAAACTGGTATACCAATTAACAGCTTTGCAGACAAGGACCTAGGGTCCTGGAAGAGAAGCTGACCGTGAGCCAGCAATGCGTCCATGCAGTGAAGGCAGCCAACAGCATCCTGGACTGCAGAAGGAGCGTTACTGACAGTGGTTGAGGGAGGTGATTCTTCCTCTCTGCTCAGCCCTGGTGAGACACATCTGCAGTGCTGTGTCTAGATCGGGGTTCCCTTGCTCCGAACAGGGGGGTTCGGTTAGTGTACTGGTTGGGATGGAGTTAATTTTCTTAACAGCAGCCCATACAGTGCTGGGTTTAGATCTCTGATCTAAACAGTGATGGTAACACACCAGTGTTTTAGCTCTTACTGAACAGTGCTTGCACAGTATTGAGGCCTTCTCTGTTTCTCACTCTGCCCTCTCTCCTCCCACAGCAACTAGACTGGGAGTGAGCAAAAGGTTGGGAGGGGATGCAGCCAGGAGAGCTGACCCCAATTGACCAAAGGGATATTCCATACCATATAATATCGCACTCAGCAATAAAACTATGGGGGCAGAAGGTGTTTTTCTGAGGTAGCCTTTGCCCAGAGACTGACCATCAGACATGGTAAGTGATTGTCTTTGCATCACTTTTGTTTTTCCTTTTTTTTTCTCCACTTGTTAAACTGTCTTTATCTCAAGCCACAAGTTTTCTCACTTTTGCCTTTTTGATTCTCTCCCCCATCCTGATGGGTGTGAATGAATGAGGAACTGAGTGGGGGCTTAGCTGCTGGCCAAGGTCAACCCTCACAACCAGACAATCTCCAGAGGTGCCTTCTGGTGCCTCAGCTATTCTGTGTTTCTAAAATACCATATGCATGGAGCTGACTTACTACAGGATTTCTCTCTACAATACTATATTGATTTTTGATCTTCAAAAAAAAAAAATCTCAAAAGTGAAAATTGGTATCCCATGTATGTTATTACCTGTGGCACCATTTGATAGACCTATGAATTAAAGACAAAGAAAATGTGAACATTATTCCTCTACACCAGATGTTGAAGACCTCTTATGTAGAACCTCTTTCTTAATCTGGCAGTGTAACTCCTATATTGTTTTGTCTTCAACTCTATGCTGGCAATAGCTCACACAGTGTGGGGCTTTCTAGCACAACATCCAGGTTCACAAGCACATATATGTTCCTTTTCTGTCTAAAATTTCTAAGTTTTAAAAGCGGGCACAGCCACAAGCCGGCACCTCCATAGCAGGTTTGAGGTTTGCAAAACAAGTCTATTCTTGAACTGGTATGTTTTCAGTGTCGGTTTCTTCACATCTTCTCATACATCATAGATGGTTTTAACAGGATAACAGGATTATCACAGTGTTATTGCTATGTGTTATTGTTCTGTTGAGCTATGAACATGAAATCGGCTATAAGGCTATAATCAGATTTATCTTCTCCATTAGAGGTCAGCAGAAGACCATTTATCTATAGAGTATCTGAATAGCTGAAACTCCAGGTCATTAAGCCTGTAGCAAGAAAAAATTAATATGATATTATGGGTCAGAAAAAAGCCCAATCTAAAAGTTCACAATAACTATTGCTTGTTCCACCTGGAATAACTTCATTGTAGAATCATTGTAGGTTAATTTAGATCAGTTACAAAATTGTGGAATGTGAACAATTATGTCATGAAAACTAATGTCAACATGAAGACAGATTCATGCAGAGTAGTCATGTCTACAAGGTCTTCCTTGTGCAGAAAAACTGCAATACAAAACTCAATTTTGTGGCCTCTTCCTACTGTTTGGGGGCAGTCAAGAGGCTGCAAGTTACTTCACTGTCTCTCCTCCCATTTTCAGTACCACTAAAAAGTCACCTTTGCCTAGGAGACCTTCTAGTCCAGATGACAACTTTTCCAGTTTTTGAAGTATCCCTTTCTAAAGTGAGCCTTTCACCTCACTTTCCACAGAAGAACACATAAAGCCACTGATTCTACAAGCTTGAAATTAGTCATGACCTTCATTCAACCACTAAGAAACTTTCATAGGTATCCAATTAGCAAACATTTAGGATCATGAGATATTTTTTCTTCAGCTGCTGTCATAGGAGCTATATTATGTTTTCACTCCTGAACTTAAACTTAGTCGCTGTTTTGATCAGAATTTAGGAATGTCTTCAGAACTATTCTGACAAGGATTTGTGAAGGACAGTAACATACATCAGGTTATTATAAATACTGAGGTTTATAACACACAGTAAACTGTTCTCCCAAAGGCCACACTGCCACGAACTCACCTACAATTCACCACAGACTGAAAAAATTCAGACTGATGAGTTCAAGAATGCATACAGGGAAACATTTCTTAAGACACCAAAGAAACCCTAACAGTACCTGAACAATATGCTATTTGAGAAAAAAAGTCACAATACTGAAAAAGGAATCATAAACTGAAATATGATAATACACACACACAAATCTCCCCTGCTCCACTTTTCAGGCAGATTCCAGGTTCCCCAAGACAATTTCTTTTTTCTTTTTTTAGTTACCACATATCTTATAAATTGTTTTTTTCATCAGAAGTTGGCTTAACTATAGACAAATCCTCTAAATGAAATTTTCACAGTATCAGATTCTCTACCAAATCTTATTTATGAAGAATATTAAGTAGGTATGCTCTAGTGGAAATAATCTAGACTGGGATTTCCTAATCTGAGGAAAAGAATTCCTTCGAGGATTATCAGACATCTTCAAGAGGCTGAGGCCATAATTACTAGGAAAAGGAGTAATATCCAGGCAATTGTCCAAAAGGTTTTGTTCATTTATAGAAAAGAAATTTGAAACTCATTGCCTTTCCTTCCCTACTACATTCTAATACAAAAGTCATCTCCACATGAAATGTTTCATACCAGGTTTTGGTGAGGTTTTTGTTCCCTTGCTTAGCCACAGCAGGCAGGTTTCACTCTGTGCATACATGCATAAATATATATTGTGTAAACACTAACAATAAACTGATAAAAAATAAACTGATTATGAAAGTGTTTATAAAATTTCACTTTCTATTTGGTAACTAAATCCTCTTCCTGGGGTCTATTTTCACATGAAGTCGCTATTTATAAAAAGTGAAAACTAGAAAGACAAAAAACCTTTAAGTAAAGCAACTCTTCTTGTATCCTAAATGTTAATATATTCTATAAGATGTCATAGATACAAAGTCAAAGAGAAACAAGATGCAGTCTTGTGCAGATTTAAAATGTGACCTCTCATAGTTTTGCAGGACAAAAGAAAAGGAACTTTATATTGTGAGAGAGGAAAGTATAATTGCCATTCCTTGTTTCAGAATACTGGAAAGTACTGCCCCTCCTTCAGCAGAATATTTCAGGGCGTATTCATAAGTTTCCAGGATGCCCTAATATATTATATTTTCTAGACAGATGAATAAAAAGAAAATCTGTAAAATATCTCTGAAATATTCTAATATTAGATTCTTTTTTTATTTTTTCCCTTCTTGTAAAGGATGCCATACTTCAAGAGGACCCACACTGATGTGGAACGATGGGCAAGTCTCTTTGGATCTTTGCAGGATTTTAGCGATGGGACTCAGAAGCTTGAGAAAGATCGGTGTCACTGATTTTCTCAAAATAAGCACAAAAACCCCTTTTAAACTCAAAAATCAGACTTCATTAGAATATAGACCACAATACTTAACTTTCTTAGTTAAACCTAAAGCAACTAGACTAGGCTAGTGTTACACTCAAAATCTTTTTACTAGCAAAAAGGGAAAACACCATATATACAGAAAAAAAAAAAACAACAAAGCTTTTTTAGCCTGATTAAAATATTAATAATTTAATCAAAAGACAACAGTTATGACTGGTCCAGTAATAGGAATATCTGTAGTCCAGCTGCCACAGTGAAGCCTCATTAATAATACCACCTTTAAAAACCCTATACAAGAAAAACTGTTAATATTGACCCCTTTTCATTAGTGCTAGGCTCACCCTTGTAACGCTCTTCTGGATCCTCCCATGGGCAGCTTTAGTATTCCTCAAACAAAAGCACTGGGGGGAGAAGAGGAAGTCACATACAAGGGCTTTGCCAGGAGAAGTTCATGGTTAGGGTTTCTTCTTCCTGTTGTCTGGAAGGATCAGGACGTCGATGTTTTCTTCCTCCTCAGCCTTGGGCTTATTTGGCTTTATTTCTGTGCTTTCCCTCAGCACGGCCCACACCACTGATGATGGTACAGTGCAGTCCCAGCTCACCCCAGGGAGGCAAGAGTCACTCACCACCCATCAGCTGGTGTGGCCAGTACCACCCGGACCAAGACAAGGACCAGACCCTGGCCCTGCAGGCACCAGAGCATCACAGGGTTTCTGCTAACAATGGCAAAATCGTATTTACAGGCTATGCATGCAGATCCCACACTTCCATTCTGCTCTTGAAGGAAAATGCAACCACAGCCACAGTCGTATTGGTGTCTTAACCTGAAAAGAGCTCTGCTCTCAGCCACTGAATCTTCCTGTTATAGTTGCGTGAGGGTATTTTATACTGTGTCTTGCTTTAGTCTACTTTTTCCAGTTGTCCTGATAATCTAGCATTTCAGCCGCCCCTGAATATTTCAGAGAAAGAAACCCTGAGCAAACTGGAAGCCTGTGCAAAGGAAATACAACTGAGCGATAAAACTCAGCTCTCCCTAGAAAAAAGCATAGAGGTACTTGAATAAATACGTTTGGCTGTCAAATTTTCTCACTCAGGAAAAAAAGTATTTTTATACACAGACCCACAGACACATACATACTTACAGATCAATAGATCAAGTAACTTTTCTTTTGGTGGCAAAAAAGGAAACTTATGTTTTCTTGCTATCTTCTCAGGTCAGCAGATTTATTTCCAGTGGCGAACATAAATTTACAACATCAGTTTATATCTTCTGAGAAAAATAATTGCAACTAACAGAAAAAGCATAGGAAAAACTGAAAGCTAAACTGTAGCTTGACTAATGCAGACTAAAGTTAATGGTGGAAAGCACCATACATTCCATGAGGCAAATATGAGGCTGTAATTGCTGTGCTTGTGAAATCTCAGACCAAAGAGAATTGCTTTTTATATCCATTTCATTTGTTTTGTGAAACATTAGTACAGCACTGTTCTATGGTGGATTACATTCTATCATCCTCCCATATTGCTAGTCTTATTCTGACTCAATTATATTTTACTTGAATGTTGCTAAAATAATTTCTAACAGAAAGAAATAAGAAAACAAACAACTCCCTGCAAATCACTTCCACTGTAACTCATCAACTAGGGAAAAATGTCCCCCAAACAAACCCAACAAACTATGAAAAGCACACCAAGAGTAAAAGTAGTCACGTAAAGTAATTTGAAATGTTTACCAGTCATCCTGGTATTTTTTAAAAGCCTATAAACATTTATAAGAGGACTGTGCTGCCTTACCACCACTGACAGAAAATGGAGGCAGTGAGCCTACGTGCACCAACATCAGTGATTAGACAGGATTCACTGTCAATTTTTCTTTTTTTTTGACACAATAATAACTTATTTTAGATGTGCTGCCACCATCTCTTTTCTATTTCTTGTCCATGACCTTTCCACATGGTGAAAAATCCAGACTGGTATCCAGAGTAAACTGTAAATTACAGCACCTAATATTTATCAATTGTTTTGGAATCCAAACAAGTTATAAAAACCAACATTACTAAACACTTACAAAAGTTTTATTTTAGCCTCAACCTAAGATAAAGGGAAAAAAAAGGTTGCTCAAACCAATATAAAAAAGTAGCACTGATCTCATACAGCACAGTACTACTTCCAAGTAATTACAGCAAATGCACAACATGGTAAATTATCATCATTGTGCATATTAACCCATGTTCCATCAGTCTTTCTCCTTGCATCCATCTCAGTTCTCCCACAGAAAATAGTCCAAATGCTGCCTGTTTTATTAGGTTGAAGATGCATTGCTATGACAGAAGATTTCTTCAGTAATTTACTGTATGTTTCTCACTAATTATATTACAAAGAGCACCGACATCATATTTCAGTACCACTCGCAGTGGTATAAGTTACAGACAAGCCTGTCTGGCTGGCAGAATTATTTTCCTAGTTATACCAGGCTTTCTGGAGCCTAAAAAAGGTATTTGACCTTTCTTACAATTCTGTGGTTGCATTAGGTGCTGAAATATGACACGAGCATTATGAATCTAATTCCATGGCCTTACACAGGCAAAAAATCCAAGGCCCTAAGATAATTTTTTTTATATTAATACTGCAACAACTCATTTAATCCCCTGAAAACTGTTTCTTAAATCAAACACCTTTTCAGGCCTATACTATCCACATCACACAAACTGCAACACAGAAACGAACCATGACAGTACAGATCCTAGCCGTCCAGCCTTGTTCCAGTCAAGCTTTCACCAATGATGCTGCAGGATTTTTCCTGACATTAATATCTGACTGGTTTATGTTTGCTTGCTTCCTATGCACCCCTGCTGGCTATCATGTGTGTAGCTGGTTCTTTGCAATTCTAACCCTTAACTGTAACAGAGTTGGTATGTGCAATGGAAGCCTGATAAACAGTACCTCTTCTATGTGTTGGCTTCTTGTTTGTGTGCTTCAAGAAGAGTGACCAGACAAGGTAAATCTGGAAAGAGTGCAGTGATGTCCCTGGAGACAGTGAATATGCACCAGAGGGTTTTGTGTTGCCAATTCCAGCAAGTAGTTATTGCACAAGTGGCCAGACTGCAGCTCATGCAAAGGCATAGACTGCTGAAGGAAGCAGGCAACACACAAGCAGGCTGCTGTGGGGACAGGGAAAAAAGATTTAAAGGGGATTTTGCAGAATTTGCAGTAACCCAGACAGATACTGAATAGACTGGAACTAAGCCTGGAAACATGGTCCAGCTTGCAGTGATCCACGAATAGGCAGGGAGCTGTTTATATAGACCTTTTTATTCTAATATGTTATGTAATCACCCTATTAGAAATTGTGAATATGGGGGCTTGTATTCTGAAGAATTCTGTGTCTCAGAATCTTTTGGGGTTCCATTGAGAAACTCACTACTACAGAAAGGTTTAGAAAGATCCATTTGTAAGCTCTGGCTAACTCCTTATTTCTTCTAAGGCTAATACTATATGGTACATAAAGCTATACTGAGATGAGTAGGTATCATCATGCACTCACAGCTGTCTCACATTTCTCATTCCTGTTCCCAGGATAGAAGGTAACATTCTATACCATACCTGGAGATTACTTTAATTGTATATGCCTTAACTGCTCCCCTCCCCATCCAACTTATTCTTTTCCTTAGGTATTTCTGAATAAACTTTTCAAAATTCCTAAGGTATTTCATCCTACCTTTTTCTTTACTGTTATACATACATATTACACAGATTACGTGGCTATTTGGGAATTTTATTTGTAGCTGTTCAGTACAAACCTTAAACTAATTCATGCCTCTGAAGAGAAAGGTCCTTTTCAACTCCCCCAGCCTTTATAGAGAGTGTGCAACCAGCAGAAATTCATGCTGACTGCAGGAAAAGGAAAGATTTGAGTCCTTGTGAAAGAGTTTGAGAAAGCCAAACACATTCAGGGGGACAGGAATAGCACAGAGCTAAAGTTAATCGGAGAGACAGAAAACACAGAGCTGGGCATCTGTAATGCACTTCGGCATGCTTTTATATTAAGAACTGAAATTCATGGCCATTGCTACTAACTATTCAAGACGTGAGCCTATGTGCTACTAGAAAATAGCTCCAAATATAGCAAGTCATGATTTAAACTAAAGTAACTGGTGTAAGAACTGGAAATTACTCATCAAATTACTCATCTTTATTACACGTTCTGCATTACTCATCTAAATGACCTCTATGACACAGTAATGCACATTCAGTCATTGGAGACAGAATATTTTTATTTCATTTTCACAGCTAAGTCCATTTGAACTTCAGAATTTGTCATTTTATTTAAGTAAATCAGGGCAACTCCTCCTCAGAACTGAATACCGTCACAGTTCTATAGCCAGAGCAAGCCAAAAATCAAAGCATAGTTAATCTCTGCTTAACCTATGCACTCTATCAAGTAAGGTTACTATTAATTCCTGTCTATCTACCAAGTGTGCAATCACCATATAAGTTTAGACACAGAAGAGGCAAGAGCTCTCAAGACTCAGAATATTCCTGCACTACTTTTGTGCCTTAACAATGTTAGTGTCTCAATACATACTGAAAATGAAATAAAGGCTGAAGTTTTAATTTACATGCTGGATTCATAGGTGTTTATGCTTTAAAAACTGTGTATTCCATGTATAAAAACTTATAAAAGTACTAGTAACAGACTAAGGCCATGATTTATGTATTAATTTGTAACTTCTATGTTAAATATGTAACAGAAAATTTGAAAGTACTATTTTTCAGTGTATTGCAGTTTTAGAAATATTCATTAATTACATTATGTCCAAATACTGTTTTTTAATACACTGACTACAAATTGATTTATATACAGGCTTTTAATGTATTTTGCTACTTTTTACAGGTGTTTATCATTTGATCTTAGATAAGAAGAGAACAAAGGAAAATATTCAAGACGTGATAGGCATCTATTTTTCCTTGAAAAATGGTAACCCTCAGAGAGGATGAGATAGTCGTCTTTTTTCTGCTTCAGGTTCTTAGCTCTGCAATAAGTGGATGACTTTCTTTGTTCTAGATGCTGCTAATGGACTCTCCCAACCAGTGCTGCTATCAAATGTTCTAATAACTAATTCTTCATCTCTTCATTCTAGTGTAAATAGTAAAAATTTCTGAAACAAAAAATAAAAAAAAACATACTGAGCAAGCAGGCTAATATATTGTTCCAAATTCTGAGCTGGCAGAGATGCTCTTTTTATAAAGAAATCATTTTAAGTCAATAATATTTCTTCAGTTTTGAGCTAAAATAAAAGTTATTTCACCTTTAGGAGTGCAGTACACTTTCTGACTTCCAGGCTTAAAAAGCAAGAGTAGCTGATGTCTTTCCCAATATTCTTGTTGTAATAGTTCTCCATTACTTGAAAAAGCTTTCCTCCTAGCATAATTTAAAAGTATCTACATTGCTGTGTTTTTACACCTGCTAGTAAGATCTACTGCGCTTTGGACATTCTCCTTCTCATACATTACCTAAAAGCAAATAATAACATTACCTCAGATGGAGACCAAGTAAAAATTGCTACTACAACAGAAACTTCTTTATTTTAGGGTAGTTTTTATGTCTTTTCTAAGAATACTAATGTTTCAAATGGTTCTTCGAGTTTTGGGGTTGAGGTTTTTTTGTTGTTGTTAGTGGTGGCTGGTTGCTTGGGAGGGTTTATTAGGTAGCCATTTATAAGGCCTTATATGGTAAAGGAGTAAGTTCACCTTGCCTTAAGCCTTATTTTTGGTCTCTCGTCTGAGCTAGTCACCCAGTCTCCCTTTACAGTTAGTGAGGCAAAACCTCACCCCTAGGACATGTTTCATCAGATTTCATTTACTTCTTTACTCCATGATGCAACAAATTGCATCAAGGAAGTATCTTGCTCTTCCTTGATTGTAAAACAAATCCACAGGATTAGTTCAGGTATGTGTATTTTCTTCTGGGAATATGACTTGCCCCTTGAAAAATTTTAAGGTGCTCACCAAGAAGGACATCTAAACAGGCAAACCTTCATAACTTCTTGTCCTGGTTTCAGCTGGGTTACAGTTAATTTTCTTCCTAATAACAGGTATAGTGCTGTGGTTTGTATTTATTACTAGAAGAATGTTGATAACACACTGATGGTTTAGTTGTTGCTGGGTAGGGCTTACGCTAGACAAGGACTTTTCAGCTTCCCCTGCTCTGCCGGGTGCACAGGAAGCTGGGAGGGGGCACAGCCGGGACAGCTGACCCCGACTGGCCAAAGAGCTGTTCCAGACCATATGATGGTCATGCTCAATATACAAGCTGGGGGCAGTTGGACAGTGGTGGGGGGACCGCTGCTCAGGAACTGGCTGGGCATCAGTCGATAGGTGGTGAGCAATTGCATTGTGCATCACTTATTTTATAATTTCTTTTATCATCATCATCATTATTGTTATTGTTATTTTCCCTTCCTTTTCTGTCCTATGAAACTTTCTTTATCTCAACCCACGATTTCCCTCCCACTCCCAGTTCTCTCCCTCATCCCACTGCTGGGTGGGGGGGTAGGGGGGGAGAGAGTAAGCAAGCGGCTGTGTAGTGTTTAGCTGCCTGCCAGGTTAAACCACAGCACCTCTATACTGACATATAAAGTTTATAGACCTTATAAGATGCAATGCTTCACCACTTCTTTAGTCACTGCCTGAAGGGCAAGCAGAATATTTTGCCTAAATTGTCTTTCTCAAAATCTATGGGTTTATTTCTGTCATAGCTGAGAATCTGAAGTTTGCTGCCTCTGTTAAACAACATTGTTTTTCAAACTTCACACCAAAAATTCTTTGCAAGCACTGGGGCAGATTTGCTGCTAGCAAGCAAATGAGTAACATGGGAAGAAACAAAAATACTGTGTACTAACTTGTACAGGGTTTTCCCCTGCTTTGCCCTCCCCAGTACATTATTCTACAGTATTATTTTAGTGCCCTGTCATGACAAATGTAGGCTGATAGAACAAAATGTTGAAAAATTATCTGAGGAATTAAAACTAAATGACTCTATGACCTTTCAGTGATATGTCATCATAGGATGGTGAGAAATTTGCATGCAGACTGACAGGTTTTTTAGAAGTTATTCAGATGTATTTATATGACGTGGGTTTATATTTAAATCTTACTTTTTCCTTCAAAGAATTCTTCATTATCTTCCAGGGGAAAAAAAAAAAATAACACAAAACCCAAACAAACCAACTGTTGCTACAAGGTCTAAATAACAAATAAAAAAAATCCATGAGAAAATTATTTCAGAATTGAAATTCTGTATGTTTTATTCAGGTTTATTTGTATTTTGCATTATATTAGAACAGGAAGTGGGTTTCCATATTTTAGAAGAAAGGGAATTTTTGTTTGTTTTTTTAAAAAAAGCTAGTACACCACTTGTCATTTAAATGACGAAAATAATGAATTGCAAATAGAGAGAACTCAGTGAAGCATGAGACCATTTAGCAAAATATTTATACACCACACAGATTCTTCTTGCCCTGGAAAGGTTATTTGAGTGTAAATGTGACATTTTGAAATGTGTGACTGCAGTGAAAACTAAATCAATCGTAAGTTATTTATCATTTAGTAATGAAATTTAATGTTTATCTTCATTCCCATTTAAAGAGGTCTTGTCCCTGTAATTATTGGCTTTGAGTCTGACCTTCTTACTTTTTGCAGGCAATTAACTTTTTTCTAGCTTACGTCTGACCTAGATAGGGATCTGTTCTGCTGTAACAAATATATATTTTAATAAAATTAATAACCCAGTTTCAGTCATTGATATGTCATATTATTTTTTAAAATGGAATTCCACAGCAGTTGGCACATTTACTGTATCTTTATCACAGCTTTATATGTTTTGCAGCCATTTTAGGAAACCAGACAAACAAACTGGTCTCTAGCTTCACAGTCCCAATCTAAACTTTTCTGCTGCTTGGGCTTCCGCCTAAGAGGATTGGTTAAATAAAACCAAAAGTTAATTATTCTGTTACTAGCAGAATAGACTACATGTTCACTAATATGTAATTTTGTGTTTCTATATTGTTTGATGTTTCCCAACTTGCATTCATTTCACTTACTCATACATACTACCTGCACAAACACAATGGTCTTACAGCTGTACTCCCATAATATTTAAGGTATGTTGTACTATTTTTGTACACAAATCAAGGAAACATTTCCCCTACCCCCATGTTCCCCAGGATAGAAGCAAAACAAAAAAACCCCACCACCACATGATCAGGAATTTAAAGGTTGGTTAAAGGTTGTATACTGGATACTAGATCAATTAGGCAAATTATGTCTAGACAAACAACATTAGACTTAACTCTGTTTTTCTTGATCAGAAACTTGTTTTTTACATTCAGTTTTCTTGCATTCTTACAATTTACATACACATATGCATGCATTCCTGATTCAACATACTATTAAACATAATAGCCCATTCAGGGCATGCATTTTACAAAGGTTTGTCTCACAAATCTTTCTGATGGCAACAGCAATTTTCATGTTGCAGAAAATTGTCTTTTCATCAAAGTTAATGGTGCTGCAGAAAGAAACGGAATATAATTTTGATCGGGTCAGGACAGAAGTAGTGCAGCTATAGGAGAGAACACACAGCAGCGACGTGTCAAACTCTGCTTCTATGAACTCTGTCCAAATGGGACAGTGTTTCTGTATCTTTAGGTTATACAATCCCTTCTTCACCAGCACTGGGCCAGAGAAGCAGGATATGGTAAATAACAGCAGGGATTGAAATCCTTCTGATAAGGAGGCTTTAGACAGTACACCCTGTTAAGAATAATCAACTCCTTTGTTAACTAAATTGTGCTGAGTGGCAAGACAAGACTATTAGCTGCAAATGTTTCTTAACTAGTGAGACCTGCAAAGGCCCATGAGAAGTTAGCTCTCTTGCTTCTACAGTGGAAATGTGAATGATTTTAACCACTCAGGTATGTGCCAAAACTAAATCAGAGAGGAAAGGGATGTAAGCTTTGGTTCTGAATCTGTACTTCTTTCAGTAATGCAGAAACACTGCATTGCTAATCTCTCCACCGATAAACAAGATCATCACTGCACATGTTTGGCTGTGCCAGTCATTTAAAATAAATGCACCCCGTGGCCAAGCTATGTTCCTAAGGCAAGAATGCACCTTCCATGCAGGTATTGTTCATCAGTAAAGGGGAGTGAAAATTATCTGAAACAATAACACTGAGTTTTTAGAAAGGCAAAACCAAAAAATAGAGGAGTCCTATGCGTTTCCCTCAGGCAATATATCAGATTTCGCAGACTTTATTAAGTTTGAGTGTTTGAATGACCAGAATTTCTGGTCAGAATGGAAAGGAATTATTTTACTCTTGGGCTACCCTAGGATGGATAATTTCTTATTGTTAAAGATAATTTCCTTACTGGGAAGAAAGTTTACTTCTTTAAAGTTTTTATGGGATAGTAAACCCAGTTTCCTTCCATTTCAGTTGAAGTGCCAGCCTGAAATTACAGGCTACCTCTCTAAGAATCCGTAATAGCAGGCTGAGCTCCCTTCTGCTACAATTGCAAGGCATACTTCTTGAACCTGCCTTCTGTGAAACAAGAGCTTACCTAACCTCCACTGTACATGCCTTTTTCTTTAGACCTATGAACTGTAAATGGCATTATAGGAAAGTGGTTAGATGATCCAAAATCTGCATGTGGATTGTTTTGGTACTGCAGTCAATAATCTATGGAAATGCATTATTTAATACCGAAATATTTTGCTTATAAATAATGTCAATAATTGTAGACATAGTATATGAGTTTCCAAGTGTTTGTAGGACACAAAAGAGACAAACAAATAAAAGTAATTAACATTTAGATATTAGGAAATATTTCTTCACCGACGGGGTTGTCAAGTATTGGAACAGGCTGCCCAGGGAACTGGTCAGGTCACCAACCCTGGAGGTATTTAAAAGATGGGTAGACGAGGTGCTTAGGGACGTGGTTTAGTAATGGACAGGTACAGCTGGACTCGATGATCTTAAAGGTCTTTTTCAACCAAATGATTCCATGATTCTATGATTTATTAATATCTCATCTAACACAAGCTCCAAAGGATTACCTTCTTCTAAACTGTGGTAAACTGGAACACCTGTACGCATTTCATCTCATGGGACTCTGATCAATTTTTGGTATCACTGAATGTGGTATCATCTTTCTGTCCTCCCTTCCCCCCCTCGCCCTCCCCCAAATTCCTGTGTTGCCTTTGGGAAAAAAAAATAAGATAGGCGGAAGCTTATGCCTTAAGCAGCTCCCCCCATTTCTGAGGCAGTCAGCTTTTGGGTTCCTTACCTTGCTCTACACATGACAATTCCCATATCTTTGTCCTATCCAGAAGCTGCTCAGCAGTATGTTCTGTTATACTGTGCCTAGCTGACAAATCTCTATGTGCATCCTTGTAGAATGTTTCTGTAGCACCATTAATATCAACATCCCAAGAAATGGTAAAAGAAGGTATAAGATTTACAATTAAAGTTCAAGCAGTATAGTTCAGAGACTCAACCATAAAAAGTATTTGAAGATTAAAGTGATAGCCACTTCCAAGTTGCTGATCCACAGAATAACTGTTCTTCATATACAGCCTATTGGAGATGTGGGTGAGAGAGACTGTGACATCACACAGGACACATGCAAACTCATGTGCTAGTTTGGCAACAGTTTTCCTACTGTCTTTCTATTCTTTTGGAAATGTTTCTACCTACATTTACAAGATCCAAACTATCTTTGTAATTTGGTAAGTCATACCCCCCAAGAATCCAGGTCTGCAAATAAGATGGTGGCTTCAGCATAAAAGTATAAGGCAAATTCAGGTCTATATAACAGCATTTACAATGAAATTATTAGTTGAACTTTTTGACATATTCTTCTTGTTTCTAAATCCTATTAAGGCACTTATTAAATACAAAGAGGCAAGGGAAATTCATACATGAAAAAAACATGAAAAAAACATGAAAAAGAGAAAAAAAAAAAAAGAGTTTATCAACTAATGGTGGCAAGGGAAATAGTAAAATATTAAGAAGAGGTAAAAACATATATTTGTGCCAATGCCCTCGGAAGTAGTATGTCAAATGTAACTGAGGTACTGAGTAGTTTGAAAACACACAAACCTGGAAGTAAAGTGATTGCCTATATGCCTATATGGATGGCATGAGGGGGGTCGGGAGGGCAAAACCCTTCCTGCTGTAGGAGAAGATCAGGTTTGTGACCACCTGAGGAACCTGAACGCACATAAGGGACCTGATGAGATGTATCCCAGAGTCCTGAGGGAATTGGCCGATGTAGTCGCCAAGCCACTCTCCATGATATTTGAAAAGTCATGGCAGTCAGGTGAAGTCCCTGGTGACTGGAAGAAGGGAAACATTGTGCCCGTTTTCAAAAAGGGTAGAAAGGAAGACCCTGGGAACTACCAACCTGTCAGCCTCACCTCTGTGCCTGGGAAGATCATGGAACAGATCCTCCTAGAAGCTATGCTAAGGCACATGGAGGCCAGGGAGGTGATTTGAGATAGCCAGCATGGCTTCACCAAGGGCAAGTCCTGCCTGACGAACCTAGTGTCTTTCTATGATGGTGTGACAGCATCAGTGGACAAGGGAAAACCAATGGATGTCATCTATCTGGACTTCTGCAAAGCCTTTGACACGGTCCCCCGCAACATCCTTCTCTCTAAATTGGAGAGCTATGGATTTGATGGGTGGACTGTTTGGTGGATAAGGAACTGGCTGGATGGCCGCATCCAGAGGGTAGTGGTCAATGGCTCGATGTCCGGATGGAGATCGGTGACGAGTGGTGTCCCTCAGGGGTCCGTACTGGGACCAGTGCTGTTCAATATATTCATCAATGAGATAGACAGTGAGATTGAATGCACCCTCAGCAAGTTTGCAGACGACACCAAACTGAGTGGTGTGGTTGGCACACCGGAAGGACGGGATGTTATCCAGAGAGACCTGGACAGGCTGGAGAGGTGGGCCTGTGTGAACCTCATGAGGTTCAACAAGGCCAAGTGCAAGGTCCTGCACCTGGGTCGGGGTAACCCCCGGTATCAGTACAGGCTGGGGGAAGAAAGGATCGAGAGCAGCCCTGCCGAGAGGGACTCCGGGGTGCTGGTGGATGAAAAGCTGGACATGAGCCGGCAATGTGCGCTGGCAGCCCAGAAGGCCAACTGTACCCTGGGCTGCATCAGGAGAAGCGTGGCCAGCAGGTGGAGGGAGGTGATTCTGCCCCTCTGCTCTGCTCTGGTGAGACCTCACCTAGAGTACTGCGTCCAGCTCTGGAGCCCTCAGCACAAGAAGGACATGGACCTGTTGAAGCGGGTCCAGAGGAGGGCTCCAAAAATGACCCGAGGGCTGGAGCACCTCTCCTATGAGGACAGGCTGAGGGAGTTGGGGTTGTTCAGCCTGGAGAAGAGAAGGCTGCGGGGAGACCTGATTACGGCCTTTCAGTATCTAAAGGGGGCCTATAGGAAAGATGGGGAAAATCTTTTTAGTAGGGCCAGCTGTGACAGGACAAGGGGTAATGGTTTTAAACTAAACCAGGGCAGGTTTAGACTGGATATAAGGAGGAAATTCTTTACAACGAGAGTGGTGAAACACTGGAACGGGTTGCCCAGAGAGGTGGTGGAGGCCCCATCCCTGGAAGCATTCAAGGCCAGGTTGGATGGGGCTCTGAGCAACCTGATCTAGTTAGTGGTGTCCCTGCTTCCTGCAGGGGGGTTGGACTAGATGACCTCTAGGGGTCCCTTCCAACCCAAAACATTCTATGATTCTATGATTCTATGTTTAATCCTATTTAATAATTACACTTACATATAAAATTAGCTGGTTTACCTTGTTCAATTAGTGTCTCTTCAGTACTACTATGTACTTATACTAAAGCTTATAGCAATATGTCCTAGGCTAAGTTGGCCTTTGAATACCAACAAATAGATATAATTATTAATAATTAGAAAACCTTTGGATTTGCTTAAGAGCTTTTCGTGGTTAAGTATTTTTGTTGGTTTGTTTTGTTTTTAAATATAACTTCGTGTTAATCATTTAAAAACAATATAGACATAAGAAACCCCCTCTAACAATTTATCTGGCATTTTATACTTCCATAGAACACTCCAGAGTGGCCATTACTGTATGATATCAGCATGCATACTAAACTCAATGTAGGTGAACTGTGTTAATATTATGCTTCAACAGCACACCCTGGAGTGTCTTGTTGCTTAAATGATGGAAAGGTCAAACATTTACAGCATACTATCATGTTTCACAGAACAATTCTACATTATCATTCTCTGTTACCTCATCATTTTGGGAAAAGTCATTGCAAGAAAAAATAACAAACACAATTAAATTAAAGCAGGTTTGTTAAAGTAGTAATATGCAGCATAATCTTGTAGTTCTCTTTGAGTAGTAAGGTCACATCCCTTGTATACAGTGTTAACATAAATTACGTATCAGTAGAAAATCCAGTAAAACCTCCAATCAAAAATCTAACTAGACACTAATATTTTTAAATAAAATTAAAGGACTGAATTTTGAAGAGGCTGATATGTTTACTGCAGAATATATTAAGATTAACAAAACCCAGAGTTCCACTGGGGGGAAATAGAATTTTAGGTCAGCATCAGTATCTCAGTACACATCTCAGCTGTTTTAGTACAGAGACTTTCAGCCTAAGAACCTCTCTGGGTAACAGCACACCACAGTAGAGTAGAAGAACCTGCAGCCAGGATGCCTGTAGCATGATTGTTCCTATATACTTGTAGTATACAGAACTGTTAGGCTAGTAGGAACCTTTAGTAATAAATATCCAAAAAGAGGATATTTGTCAGTGTTTCCTCTACTTTGCTTTTGATTAATCAACTGGTCTGTCACACAGCAGTTCTATATACTATGAAGACCGAGATTGCACAAAATATTTTTCCTCCTGAATAGTACTTTGTCTTTGATTTGGACTCAGCAACATTCAACTGGTCCTACAGGGTTAAACCAAGAAAAACTAAATATGGATTTTGAAAGCAGAGTATTTTTGCTCCACACACTAAAAGCTCTGGTTCTCTTGGCACCCCAGCCCTCATTCTAGAACAAAAGAAATTTTCTCCGGTTATGGAGAGGGCACATTACTTCTGCAGGCACCCAGCATTGTCCGTTTTATGGTACTAAGACTTTTCTAGAAGCATCAGATCCTCTTTCTCAGCCTACTTTTCTTGACATTGTAGGAGTAATCATGCCAAGATGCCCTGTATCTCTGTAGAAGAATTCCTGGGAGGTTCCTAAAGAAGGCTGTAGGCACAAACTACTTCCTAAATATTACTGAAACAGCCTTTCCTCTCTGCAAGAGAACACCACCACTTCAGCAATACCACCTCAGCTTGTCCTGTGAGATACCTCTGAAGTCTGAATACCATTGAAAAAAAGCAGTCTACTATTAAAAAAAAAAAAAAAAAAAAAACAAACACCAAAAAAAACCCCAACAAACAATACAAATGTACACCCAACTGTAGTTGTCTACCATCATCCTGGCATTTTTGCCTCTGAAGAGCTCTATCAGTCCTGAATCCTAATGCTGCTTTTTTTGTTGTTTTTTTACTGTCTGTGGTGGACAGGCTATAGTAGGACCACATACGAAATATGCAATTGTTCATCGCTAGTAGTGTTGCCAAGCATGTGTGCTGGTATCCTTTCAGTGGTGATTCCTCCTGGTTTGTAGAAAAAGTTCAATTTAAAAGTTAAAATAATTATTGATCCAAATTCCTGAGTATCACTTAGAAGGGAAGAAAAATTTTTTATGGTTAAGCAATGCTAAACAGTTATTTATTTTGGATACAACTGTACAGTTAGAAGAATGCAATCTTCTTCATGATTGTAATAACTAGCACTGATGATGGTATCAGTTCATTTTGAAGTGTAGAAAAATTTACTTACAAGGTGTAGATTTGTTTTAAATTTTTTAAAGTGACCCCAGTAAGACAGACTCCTTTGCCTTGTTAAGCTTTGTCTTCAACTTAAAACTTTTTTTCAGTACCTTTCAGAAGCTTCCTCTATCAGAATGGGTTTAAAAAATCACATCTACTTTATGCAACAATATCTTTAGTGTTTCATTTATGTGCTGCCATTATTTCTTCTTTTGCTTTTAATGTCTTTTATTAGGTATTTCTGTGAAAATCAATTACAGCATGTGTACACACCTAAGTAGAGAAACAAACTAAAAAGCAAAACACTTCACATTTTGACCTTTCTGGTTCTTGTTCTTTTCACCACAAATTGGGACTGTTCAGGGACACTGGGAATGAACAGACCACAAACGCTGCTGCAGGCTTTTTAGGACAATAAATTGCCAGTAGCAGTTTGGAAGTAATTCATCAGTAAATTGTGGCTTCTTTTTCATACCTAAAGGAAAATGCTTCCTTTGCCTGGTACACAGAGATAAAAGACACTTTGCTATTTCTCCTAGTTTTTGTGCCCTATCTGAGGCATAGGCAGGCTACTACTATCCTGAGACCAGCAGAAACCATAGCTTCCCTTTTTCCTGCCAGTGTGCTCACTGCCCAACACATAGTTACAAATAGAAATAAACCAGAGTGTAGGTGCCTCAAACATTGCTCACAAAATACAGCAGATAATTATGAATTAATCTTACAAACATTTTCCTGTAGAAAATGAATGTGTAGACAAATATATACTAATACTTTTTTAAAAAATAATTTAATACAGACAACATAAGAAAAGTGAATTTCAGAGGGCCTCCATGTAACAAACCCCAGACCACTCCCTCCTTTCAGCGCCATATAGGTATTTCTTTGACTCCACAGTTAAAAGCTGAGTGCTTCACACTTTAAAAATCTAGCTCTCACCTTGATTTACTCTGCTTATAATGAAAATGTAAGAGTATCATGAATGTTTGTTTTTCTTTAAAGTACTTCCTGAAAATTCCCCTTAGTTTATTAATTACTTAAGACCTTTTCTTGCAAATATGCCTTGTTCAGTGCTACCAATGGCCCATGACTACACTGCAAAATAGGCTTCCAATGCAGAAAAAAATCGTCTCCAACTACTAGAACTTATGCATTCCTAAATATATTTTTTTTTTAATTTTTGTAACATTCAAGAGTAAGGTAGTACTTTAATCAAACAAGTGCATGCTGAAACTTGGACCAGCTAGAAGCATTCTCAACTATATCAGGCACACTGACACATTGCTGTCTTCAAAACAGCCATATGAACAACCTTGAATTGTATAAAGTCATGGAAGATACAGGTTTGATACTTATATTGAAATCAGTTATAACTTCTTAATTCAACAGGCAAATCAGTATAACAGACAAGTTAATTTTAGAAATATTAGCTATTTCAGGCAAGTATTTTGGAGTCAAAATTCCAGATATTTTGTCAATGACAAAATGTCAATAATCTCAACCATTCTGTCTCCAAATTGCCATTTAAAGCTTCTTACAATCTGTAAAAGTCTCTAACATATTCTAGAAAATCTCCTCTCCCTCTCTATGGAATCAACAACAATGCATCCTGAAATACATCAGGTATTCATGGACCCTTTCCTACCACAGGAGAAATTTTCAAGCTCTTCACAGAAGCTGAAAGTCAAGTAGCATCCACCATGAGAGTGTTGATATAAAAAACCTGAAGTAAGAGCTAACATCAAATATGTAATAGTTATAAAGGAAGATTGAATGTTCATCTTTGGGTGATTTTGGTTGTGTAATTTACTAACTAAACAGAACAGATGCAAGGAGGAAAATAAATCATAGAATCATAGAATCATAGAATGTTTTAGGTTGGAAGGGACCCCTAGAGGTCATCTAGTCCAACCCCCCTGCAGGGAGCAGGGACACCGCTAACTACATCAGGTTGCTCAGAGCCCCATCCAACCTGGCCTTGAATGCTTCCAGGGATGGGGCCTCCACCACCTCTCTGGGCAACCCGTTCCAGTGTTTCACCACCCTCGTTGTAAAGAATTTCCTCCTTATATCCAGTCTAAACCTACCCTGGTTTAGTTTAAAACCATTACCCCTTGTCCTGTCACAGCTGGCCCTACTAAAAAGATTTTCCCCATCTTTCCTATAGGCCCCCTTTAGATACTGAAAGGCCGTAATCAGATCTCCTCACAGCCTTCTCTTCTCCAGGCTGAGCAAGCCCAACTCTCTCAGCCTGTCCTCATAGGAGAGGTGCTCCAGCCCTCAGGTCATTTTTGGAGCCCTCCTCTGGACCCGCTTCAACAGTTCCATGTCCTTCTTGTGCTGAGGGCTCCAGAGCTGGACGCAGTACTCCAGGTGAGGTCTCACCAGAGCAGAGCAGAGAGGCAGAATCACCTCCCTCCACCTGCTGGCCACGCTTCTCCTGATGCAGCCCAGAGTACCGTTGGCCTTCTGGGCTGCCAGCGCACATTGTCGGCTCATGTCCAGCTTTTCATCCACCAGCACGCCCAAGTCCCTCTCGGCAGGGCTGCTCTCGATCCTTTCTTCCCCCAGCCTGTACTGATACCGGGGGTTACCCCGACCCAGGTGCAGGACCTTGCACTTGGCCTTGTTGAACCTCATGAGGTTCACACAGGCCCACCTCTCCAGCCTGTCCAGGTCTCTCTGGATAACATCCCGTCCTTCCGGTGTGCCAACCACACCACTCAGTTTGGTGTCGTCCGCAAACTTGCTGAGGGTGCATTCGATCTCACTGTCTATCTCATTGATGAATATATTGAACAGCACTGGCCCCAGTACGGACCCCTGAGGGACACCACTCGTCACCGATCTCCATCCGGACATCGAGCCATTGACCACTACCCTCTGGATGCGGCCATCCAGCCAGTTCCTTATCCACCAAACAGTCCACCCATCAAATCCATAGCTCTCCAATTTAGAGAGAAGGATGTTGCGGGGGACCATGTCAAAGGCTTTGCAGAAGTCCATATAGATGACGTCCATTGGTTTTCCCTTGTCCACTGATGCTGTCACACCATCATAGAAAGACACTAGGTTCGTCAGGCAGGACTTGCCCTTGGTGAAGCCATGCTGGCTATCTCGAATCACCTCCCTGGCCTCCATGTGCCTTAGCATAGCTTCTAGGAGGATCTGTTCCATGATCTTCCCAGGCACAGAGGTGAGGCTGACAGGTTGGTAGTTCCCAGGGTCTTCCTTTCTACCCTTTTTGAAAACGGGCACAATGTTTCCCTTCTTCCAGTCACCAGGGACTTCACCTGACTGCCATGACTTTTCAAATATCATGGAGAGTGGCTTGGCGACTACATCGGCCAATTCCCTCAGGACTCTGGGATCATCTCATCAGGTCCCTTATGTGCGTTCAGGTTCCTCAGGTGGTCACGAACCTGATCTTCTCCTACAGCAGGAAGGGTTTTGCCCTCCCGACCCCCCTCATGCCATTCATCAACTCGGGTGGGGTGGGGAGAGAGGTTCCCAGTGAAGACTGAGGCAAAAAAGTTGTTGAGTACCTCAGCCTTGTCTTCATCTGCTGTTACCAGCTTGCCAGTCTCGCTCATCAGCGGGGGTACGCTTTCTTTAACCATCCTTTTCCGGCTGATATACCTGTAGAAACCCTTCTTATTATTCTTTGCATCCCTAGCCAAGTTTAGCTCCAGCTGAGCCTTGGCTTTCCTGACCCCATTCCTACACAACCGGACCGTGTCCCTATACTCTTCCCAGGATGCCTGTCCCTGCTTCCACTGCCTGTGCAGTTCCCTCTTCCTCCTTAGTTTGACCAGCATCTCTCGTCTCAGCCATGCCGGTCTCTTCCCTTCTTTGCCCGATTTCTTACACCTAGGGATCGAGAGCTCTTGCGCTCTGTGGATCACATCCTTAAAGATCTGCCAGCTCTGTTCTGTTCCCCTGTCCCTGAGGACCGTTTCCCAGGGAGTCCTTCTGACTATTTCCTTGAGGAGCTGGAAGTTTGCTTTTCTAAAATTCAGGGTCCTGACTATACTCTTCATTCTTCCCATTTCCCTCTGGAGCGTGAGCTCTACCAGCGCATGATCACTGCAACACAAGCTGCCTCCTATCTTGACATTTCCGATGAGCTCACTTGCATTGGTGACCACCAGGTCCAGTATTGCATCCCCTCGGGTAGGGGTGTCTATTACCTGGCTTAAGAAGTTGTCCTCAATGCATTCGAGAAACCTGCTGGATTGCCTACAAATTTCTTTCTTTTTTTTCTCCAAATCTTCCAACCATTAATCTGAAGGAATGACTTACTAAATAAGAGTCAGCAAATCCAAAGAGCAAAATGGGAATGTTACAGGAATTAAAAAGGAGAAAACTAATGTATGCCTTTACTATATGAGAGATGTTCAATAATCTGCAGGTTGCACAATCTTTCTGATATCCGTAAGCATTATTCCACAAAGACAAAATAGGAAGTAAAATAAATAAAAATAACATACCACCTTGGTATTCATAATTATATGACCAGAAAACTAATTCTTGGTAAAAGGTACTCCAGTAAAGGTACTGCATCTGGTCAAAGAATGAAGATAGGTAGCAATAAACCATAACAGTGATAAGAGAGTTCTGCTAATTGCAATCAAGGGGTAAGTGGCAGGTTCAAAGTTTAATTAATTAAGCACAGGTTTTCAAGGCAAGTTAGCAAAGCAACTGAAAGATCCTTCTACAGATAAATAATGATTTCTTTCTTCCTGTCGAGAAGGGGTACTGATGGATGAAAAACTAAATATGAGCTGGCAATTTGTGCTTGCAGCCCAGAAAGCAAATCATATCCTGGGTTGCATCAAAAGAAACATGGCCAGCAGGTCAAGGGAGGTGATTCTTCCCTTCTACTCTGCTCTGGTGAGACCCCCCATCTGGAGTACTGCATCCAGCCCTGGGGTGCCCAGCATAAGAAGGACATGGAACTGTTGGAGCTGGTCCAGAGGAGGGCCGCAAAGATGATCAGGGAGCTGGACCACTTCACCCATGAGGACAGGCTGAGAGCATTGGGGTTGTTCAGCCTGGAGAAGAGAAGGGGAGACCTTGTTGCGGCCTTCCAGTACTTAAAGGGGGCCTATAGGAAAGATGGGGAGGGACTCTTTATTAGGGAGCATAGTGATAGGAAGAGGGGTGGTGGCTTTAAACTGAAAGAGAGTAAATTTATATTAGAGGTGGTGAGGCACTGGAAGTTTTGCATGCCCCATCCCTGGAAGTGTTCAAGGCCAGGTTAGATGGAGCTTTGAGCAAGCAGGTCTAGTGGAAGGTGTCCCTGCAGGGGGGTTGGAACAAGATGATCTTTAATGTCCCTTCCAACCCAAACCATTCCATATTCCGTTGCTAAAAGTCTGTGTTTATATTGTATAATCTGCTGTCCAGCTCTTAAGCATTATGAATATATGTCAGTCAGATGTGATTTACATGCCTGATATCACCACTATCATAATTATATATGTGATTCTGTTTATTCACCAGTCTTTTATACGGGTGTTCCTGATTTCAGCTATCCTGAACTCAAGTGACTGCATTTCTTTTCTAGTACTTAGGAAAATAAAATGGTTTGCATAGTCAGTTGTCATACAGCACTCTCTCCTATTTGATGAATAAGAACCTGTACAATCGGTGAAGAATCTATACCTTTTGGGACTTGTTCTTTTTGATGCAGCTGTTCTTTATTCAGCCTTGATTTTGCACCAAATATGCATCTAATAGTTATATTTTCATGCCACAAATAGAAGCAAAAAGCCTTATATTTTTAGTTTTTAATAGATTATTATTTCAACACTTTTTCCCTTCAGACGTTTTCAGACTTACTTTAGCAACAGTTTGATCATATTGTAGTTCATACTTCAGTAGTATCTTCTGATTCTTGTTAATGTTTTTAACTTTTTAATTGAGCTTTTAGGGAAGAAAACCTTTTCTATTTGTTTTGTTTTAAAAAAAACAAATAAGGGTGTAATGCTTTTATAATGAATTTAGAAAGTAAATAAAGTATGTCTAGTTTGTATGATATATTCTTAAATTTGCCTATTTCTACGTAGGCATTGTAGTAAAACAAAAAAAAAACAAAACAGGGATATTAGGTCTGGACTGAAAATTTAGAGTGCAGTAAGAATCAGTGTAGTTAACCTAGTTTTCCTGAATAAACTGTGAATATGAGCTTCATACTCCAAAAGAAATACTTGCATCTTCAAATGGATATAATCCATTTACTGGGAAGTATAGCAGGCTCTTCTCTGAAATCTTACTGTCCCATATGCAAATGTAAAATTTGCTTGCTATTCCTTTGATGTCGATACTAGAATCAAGAAGGTGTGCTAAACTTGAATCAAAATACCATGACTGTGGGTAACAGGAAAGTAGCCAAAGCTGTTCTGGAATAGAATAATTAAAGTTAGCGCTCCATATAGAAAATGTTGATGATAAATGTTTTTAAAATTCCTCTGGAGGAGGAAATTGTCTTTAGTTACTGGAATAAAATAAAGCTAACTCTGTCATATGATACCCCCAAGTCCTTGTCCTCAGAGCTGCTCTCAATCCACGCATTGCCCAGCCTGTATCTATGTTTGGGATTGCCTAACCCACATGCAGGACCTTGCACTTGGCCTTGTTGAACCTCATGAGGTTTACATGATTCCACTTATTGAGCCTGTCAAGGTCCCTCTGGATGCAATCTCTTCCCTCTAGAGTATTAACCACACCACTGAGCTTGGTGTCATCCACAAACTTGCTGAGGATACACTCAATCCCACTGTCCATGTCCTCAACAAAGATGTTAAATAATACTTGTCCCAGTACGGACCCCTGAGGGACACCACTTGTCACTGGTCTCCACCCGGACATTGAGCCATTGACCACAATTCTTTGGGTATGACGATCCAGCCAATTCCTTATCCACCAAGTGGTCCACCTGTCAAATTCATGTTTCTCCATTTCAGAAACAAGGATGTTGTGTGGGACAGCCTTTGCACAAGTCCAGGTAGATGGTGTCAGTTGCTCTTCCCTTATCCACCAATGCTGTAACCTCGTCACAGAAGGTCACCAAATTTGTCAGGCACAATTTGCCCTTAGTGAAGCCATGTTTGCTGTCACCAGTCACCTTTCTGTTTTCCATGTGCCTTAGCATAGTTTCCAGGAAGATCTGCTCCATGATCTTGCCAGGCACAGAGGTGGGACTGACTGGCCTGTAGTTCCATGGGTCTTCCTTTTTTCCTTTTTTAAAAATGGGGGTTATATTTCCCCTTTTCCAGTCAGTGGGAATTTCATCAGACTGCCATGACTTCTCAAATATGATGGATAGTGGCTTAGCAACTTCATCCACCAGTTCCCTCAGGACCTGAGGATGCATCTCATCAGGTCCATGGACTTGTGCATCTTCAGGTTCCTTAGATGGTGTTGAACCTGATCTTGTCCTACAGTGGGTGGTTCTTCGTTCTCCTAGTCCCTACTTTTGCCTTCTGTGATTTGGGCAGTGTAGCTTGAGCACTTGCTGATGAAGACTGAGGCAAAAAAGTCATTGAGTACTTCAGCCTTCTCCATCTCTCTGGTAACCAGGTCTTTTGTTTCCTTCCAGAGAGGGCCCACTTTTTCCCTAGTCTTCCTTTTATCACCAATGTACCTATAGAAGCTTTTCTTGTTGTCGTTGACATCCCTTTTAATTCTATCCACTTTTAATTCTATCAGGGCTTTAGCTTTCCTAACATGATCCCTGGCTGTTCAGACAATTTCTCTGTATTTCTCCCAGGCTACCTGTCCTTGCTTCCACCCTCTGTAGGCTTTCTTTTTTGTCTTTGAGTTTGTCCAGGAGCTCCTTGTTCATGCATGCAGGTGTTTTTGCCTGACTTCCTCTTTGCTGGGATGCATCACTCCTCAGCTTGGAGGATGTGATCCTTGAATATTAACCAGCTTTCTTGGGCCCCTTTTCCCTCCAGACTTTATTCCATGCTACTCTACCAAGCAGATCCCTGAAGAGGCCAAAGTTTGCTCTCCTGAAGTCCAGGATAGTGAGCTTGCTGTATGCCCTCCTCGGTGCCCTAAGGACATTGAACTCTGTCCTGGTTTCGGCTGGGATAGAGTTAATTTTCTTCACAGAAGCTAGCATAGTGCTGTGTTTTGGATTCAGTGCTAGAAGAATGTTGATAACACGCTGATGTTTTTAGTTGTGGCCAAGTAGTGCTCAGACTGCTCAAGGACTTTTTGAGCTTCTCCTGCTCGGCCAGGTGCATAACAAGCTGGGAGTACAGCACAGCTAGGACCCAAACTGTCCAAAGAGCTATTCCATACCATATAACGTCATGCTCGGGGGGGTTAGTCAGTCGGGTCGGTCGGGTCGGTCGGTCGGTCGCGGGCAGAGTGGTCGCAGCTCGGGCGGTGTGATCGCAGCTCGGGGGGAGTGATCGCGGCTCGGGACAGGCTGGGCATCGGTCAGCAGGTGGTGAGCAATTGCATTGTGCATCACTTGTTTTATATATTCTGTATATTTTCTTACCATTATTATTATTATTATTATTATTGTTATTCTTCTCTCTTATTAAACTGTCTCTATCTCAACCCACGGGTCTTACTTTTTTTTTTTCTTTTCTCTGATTCTCTCCCCTATCCCACTGAGGGAGGGGGGGGAGTGAGAGAGCGGCTGTGTGGTGCTTAGTTGCCAGCCGGGTTAAACCACGACAAACTCCACTATTTCATGGTCACTGAAGCCAAGGCTGCCCTTGAGCTTCACATTCCCCACCAGACCCTCCTTGTTGGTGAGAACAAGGTCCAGCATAACACCTCTCCTTGTTGGGTCCTCCATCACTTGGAGAAAGAAGTTGTTATCAATGCATTCCAGAACCTCCCAGATTGCTTATTATTTTGCCTCAGTCTTCACTGGGAACCTCTCTCCCCACCCCACCCGAGTTGATGAATGGCATGAGGGGGGTCGGGAGGGCAAAACCCTTCCTGCTGTAGGAGAAGATCAGGTTCGTGACCACCTGAGGAACCTGAACGCACATAAGGGACCTGATGAGATGCATCCCAGAGTCCTGAGGGAATTGGCCGATGTAGTCGCCAAGCCACTCTCCATGATATTTGAAAAGTCATGGCAGTCAGGTGAAGTCCCTGGTGACTGGAAGAAGGGAAACATTGTGCCCGTTTTCAAAAAGGGTAGAAAGGAAGACCCTGGGAACTACCAACCTGTCAGCCTCACCTCTGTGCCTGGGAAGATCATGGAACAGATCCTCCTAGAAGCTATGCTAAGGCACATGGAGGCCAGGGAGGTGATTCGAGATAGCCAGCATGGCTTCACCAAGGGCAAGTCCTGCCTGACGAACCTAGTGTCTTTCTATGATGGTGTGACAGCATCAGTGGACAAGGGAAAACCAATGGATGTCATCTATCTGGACTTCTGCAAAGCCTTTGACACGGTCCCCCGCAACATCCTTCTCTCTAAATTGGAGAGCTATGGATTTGATGGGTGGACTGTTTGGTGGATAAGGAACTGGCTGGATGGCCGCATCCAGAGGGTAGTGGTCAATGGCTCGATGTCCGGATGGAGATCGGTGACGAGTGGTGTCCCTCAGGGGTCCGTACTGGGGCCAGTGCTGTTCAATATATTCATCAATGAGATAGACAGTGAGATCGAATGCACCCTCAGCAAGTTTGCGGACGACACCAAACTGAGTGGTGTGGTTGGCACACCGGAAGGACGGGATGTTATCCAGAGAGACCTGGACAGGCTGGAGAGGTGGGCCTGTGTGAACCTCATGAGGTTCAACAAGGCCAAGTGCAAGGTCCTGCACCTGGGTCGGGGTAACCCCCGGTATCAGTACAGGCTGGGGGAAGAAAGGATCGAGAGCAGCCCTGCCGAGAGGGACTTGGGCGTGCTGGTGGATGAAAAGCTGGACATGAGCCGACAATGTGCGCTGGCAGCCCAGAAGGCCAACGGTACTCTGGGCTGCATCAGGAGAAGCGTGGCCAGCAGGTGGAGGGAGGTGATTCTGCCTCTCTGCTCTGCTCTGGTGAGACCTCACCTGGAGTACTGCGTCCAGCTCTGGAGCCCTCAGCACAAGAAGGACATGGAACTGTTGAAGCGGGTCCAGAGGAGGGCTCCAAAAATGACCTGAGGGCTGGAGCACCTCTCCTATGAGGACAGGCTGAGAGAGTTGGGCTTGCTCAGCCTGGAGAAGAGAAGGCTGTGAGGAGATCTGATTACGGCCTTTCAGTATCTAAAGGGGGCCTATAGGAAAGATGGGGAAAATCTTTTTAGTAGGGCCAGCTGTGACAGGACAAGGGGTAATGGTTTTAAACTAAACCAGGGTAGGTTTAGACTGGATATAAGGAGGAAATTCTTTACAACGAGGGTGGTGAAACACTGGAACGGGTTGCCCAGAGAGGTGGTGGAGGCCCCATCCCTGGAAGCATTCAAGGCCAGGTTGGATGGGGCTCTGAGCAACCTGATGTAGTTAGCGGTGTCCCTGCTCCCTGCAGGGGGGTTGGACTAGATGACCTCTAGGGGTCCCTTCCAACCCAAAACATTCTATGATTCTATGATTCTATGATTCTATGATTGCTTATGCCCTGATGTGTTTTCCCTCCAGCAGATACCGGGGTGGTTGAAGTCCCCCATGAGGACCTGGGCTTGTGAACATGAGGCTGATCCTATCTGGCTATAGAGGGTCTCATCCATAAATGTTTGCCCTAACTCCTCATTTAGTGTGATTCTTTGTTCTTAAATAATTGATTTCCAGTGTAATTAATTTTTAAATAACTTGAAGATTTCAAGAAATATTAGTCAGAAATACATTGTAGGATGAAACTGAATAACCTAGAAGAGGCTACTGCAGTTTATTTTTATTTTTAGATCTATGCAGAAGTACACGCAAATCCTACATTTCTTCTCATCATACTGGTTACTATTTTGGAAGTCCCATATCTGTTTTTCATCACATAGTTAAAATAATTATATAATTCCTTTATTCCTTATGATTCTATTTGTTCGGTTTCGGCTTTTTTTTTATTTATGTTTTTTTTGGTTTTGGTTTTGGTTTTTTTTTTTTTTAATATAATACAGACTGGCTGTGGTTTTTCCCCAGTTCCTTTTAGATTCAAGCTTAGCAGTCCTCAGAAGAAATAAAATGAAGGTCAAGTGTGGACCACAGTATGTTTACCTGCTCCCACTCTTTTTCATATTTCCAGTCTTAGTTCGGGACAATGGAAATGAATCACGTCTGTCAGCTCTGATGTTTCTGATGTAATATTCAGTAACTACCTAATAGCAACTTTCCATCTCAAGTAGATATGTCCGCAGGTAAGCATTGTGCACTTCTGAAGCAGAAGCAGATTAAGAAAGATATATTTGACTTTTTTTATATATATTTGGTTTATGTAGCAAGGTTTTTGTAGTGGGGTGGGGGCTGCCAGGGGTGGCTTCTGTGAGAAGAGGCCAGGAGCTGCCCCCATGTTGATAGAACCAGGTCCAGCTGGCTTCAAACAGACCCACCACTGGCTAAATCTGAGCCAGTCAGTGATGGTGGTGACACTTCTGTGATAACATATTTAAGAAAGAGTAAAAAAATCTGTACAACAGATGTGAGACATGAGTGAGAAACCTGTGAATGGAACAACCCTGCAGATATCAACATGAGTGCAGGAGTTGGGCCAGAAGGTGCTTCAGGCACTGGAGCAGAGATTCTCCTGCAGCCCATAGTGAAGACCATGGTAAAGCAGGTTGTCCCTCTGCAGCCCATGAAGGCCCTTGTCAGAGCATATATCCTCACTTCATTCTGCGGGAGGAACCCTATGCTGGAACAAGAGAACACTGTGAGGAGGAAATAGTGGTAGAGACAAAGTGTTATGAACTGATCACAATCCTCTATTCCTCCCCCTACATTGCTCAGGGAGGAGGAGGAGTGAAGTTGAGCCTGGGAAGGATGGGGAGGAGGTGGGTTTTGCTTTATTTTTATTTCTCATTATCCTACTGTTATTAATTGGCAATAAATTAAATGAATTTCCCCAAGTCAAGTCTGTTTCACCGATGACAGTAATTCATAAGTGGTCACTCTGTCCTTATATTGATCCACGAACTTTTTAATTGTATTTTCTCTACTGTCCTGTTGAGAAGGGGGGATTAAAAGAGAAGCTTGGTAGGCACCTGGCAGCCAGCCAAGGCTAACCCACCACAGCTTCCCTTGAACCAAGGCATAGAAACATGCATAACAGGTGACTGTACATAAGCTTTTGTTAACATAGTAATGCCACTAAGTATAAATAATAGGCAACCACAAAAGGACAAACAGGGACTTGTGGTATAGTTGTCCAAACAAGGTACAGAAAAGCATGCACATAGTACAATCTGGAAGATGAGCACCAAAGATGAATGCAGGCAGGAAAAATATGTGGTAAAGCCAAAATAATCCTGCAGAACAAACAAGAAAAATTACTAACAAAATCAGAATAAGCCCCAGTTAAAAAAAATGAAGATGAGCTATGTCAGAAGCAAATAGAATCTCCCTATTTTCCTCTGGGGAGGAGGCTGAGGAACATAAAACAATGAAACTGGAAAGGCGGGAAATAAAGGAATAGCCCACAGCAGTTCCCTCACTGAGAGCTCTCAAGACTCATTAATTTGATTTCCACAGCTAAGACCATCAAGGATCACAGGTATCAGTGCTAACTTTATGGCATCAACTCCCTGGTGTAGCATACTCACAGGTAATTGTACATAAACTTTTAAATTACTAATTGTCTTCTATATGGAGTGACAATAATGAATAATGGGTAAGAACTAATTATTAGCAGTGTGTATTGTTAATGTCAATCCAGTGACCTGACTTGTCAGTCTTTTAAACACTCTAAAGACAGGGATCCCTGATATATGTATAGATAGGCATGTATCCATTTGCAAAAACTGCACAAATCCCAGATTACCTATTTTTAAGGATTAAACAAATAATTAGTATGTTCAATGCTGCTTTACACACCTCAAAGGATCAAAACTTTTGATGTATATAGAGTCAATAATTCTTCAGAGATTGTACCCTAAAGGAGAATAACAAGACACACGTTTTTCTGGGGACAAGAAAAAGGTTGCAATAGCAACAACCAATTACTGGTCTCCTGGTTTTAGCTTTGGACCTAGCTGCTGCTGTTAAGTGTATAACGGGAAAAACTCCATGTTTCTGTCTTGTAGCTCTCAGCCTAATTAACTGCTTGTGCTTTGGTGATGTATCTCCTTGATTCCCAAGAAAGGCTGACATGCATACAATGAAGTGAATTTTTTCTAGTGTGTCAGATACAGTTACAAAAGATCTGAAAAGCAAAGTAGATGTGTAATACTATCCTGTAATACAGCAAACATGCTAGAAGCAATACAATATATTCATTCTCAATATTAAATATGCAGTGTATGCTCTAGTTATTCTGACAAGAAAATCTCATTGCAGCTTTAGAGTGTGTCATATAGGGAAAAAAAAAAACATACTCTATTGAAATTCATTTAGTTGAGAGAGCAAGAGGAGGTCTGTCCTATAGGGAACAGGATGTGCCATTTCTGTTACTGAATACTTGAATCTAAGCATACATTTTCACTTGCAGTCCCTCTTTCTTTGCAACTACTCAGCACCTAAAGCCACTTAAAGTCTTTACATTACTAGAGCAGTACCACAGGTCCTGTTGAAGTGGCTGAATGGGCTGCTTGTAGAAGTTTGTTTAGTTATTAACTGGCTCCTTGAGTATCTTTTTGTGCCCTACCACACTCTCAGATGCGAGATTTAAATATGTGTCTTCTGTCCAAGGTATTTGTTCTGGTTTTGGATAGGACAGAGTTAATTTTCTTCCTAGGAGATGGCACAGTGCTGTGTTTTGGATTTAGTATGAGAAGAATGTTGATAACACACTGATGGTTTAGTTGTTGCTGGGCAGGGCTTACACCAGTCAAGGACTTTTCAGCTTCCCATGCTCTGCTGGGTGCACAAGAAGCTGGGAGGGGGCACAGCCAGGACAGCTGACTCTGACTGGCCAAAGGGCTGTTCCAGACCATATGACATCATGCTCAGTATATAAGCTGGGGGGAGTTGGCCAGGGAGCAGCGATTGCTTCTTAGGAACAGGCTGGGCTTCAGCTGGTGGGTGGTGAGCAATTGCAGTGTGCATCACTTGCTTTGCATATTATTATTATTGTTAGTAGTAGTAGTACTAGTACTATTTACTTAATTTTATTTCAATTATTAAGCTGCTCTTATCTCAACCCCCAAGTTTTCTCACTTTTACTCTTCCAATTTTCTCCCCCATCCCACTGAGGTGGGGGGCAGTGAGTGAGCAGCTGTGTGGTGCTTAGTTGCTGGCTAGAGTTAAACCATGACAGTATTAAAATTAGATAAGGGACAGGTAACATGTTACCAATTGCTGAACAGAGTCCAAAGGTCAGGAATTCATCCAGAGAAGATCAAGCTTGCCCTAAAAGTTAGGGTCAAAAAGTCTTCTGGATTTTTATTCTGTTGTTAAACATGGCCAAGGTACGTGGGTACAGAATGGTATAGGAATGCCAAAGTGCTTTTTTGAGAGACATAGAAGACCTATGTTTTCTGTGGTAATGATATAATGACAGATATTGCCATATTATTGAAGAAGTTGGTCAGTACTTATGGGAATCCTAGCTGGATCCAAAAAACCATGATAATGCTGAGATATTTAGGATGTCATTTTATGCCAGATATCTGTACTTTCATTTGCTAAATCTTTATACATCTTGTAATTACTTCTCGTAATAGTGAAGACTAAGGAGTACTGAGGTACCTTGTTCCTATATGCAGCAGTTCTTATGCTTCTCTCTCATCTGCCATCAACCATCTGGTCAGAGATGTCATTAGGAAGCGCAGTGACCTTATCTTATATCATGAAAAGAAATATCCTTAAGTATACCAACGTATAACACAAGAATAAGTCTAGTTTGCCTGATGTTGACTAACCCACCATTTTTCCAAGTGCTTTTACTGATCCCAGGAGTGCCCAGTTTTTCTTTTACAGATACAGTACTCAATCTGATGTCTCAGCTGGCAGTCATTGTAAGACAAGTACAAAGTAATTACTAGATGATGAGCACAAAGATGACTGGTGGTGGCAGAAAGGAAGAACAAAACACAAAGTAAAACTGAGCAAACACTGAGTAGAAGGTAAGAGAATGAGTCCTAAGAAAACTAGCTAGGGTACCAAACATAAAACTGCTTGAAGATGCAGAAGTTTGCCCCTAGCTTGGAAACATTAAAATGTCTACTGTGTAGGGTATGAAGCATGTAAAAATAAGTCTTTCCAGACATAAAAAAATTAAGTTGATGAAGTAAAATAGTGCTATAACTCTGTATGTTTTTTTCAGTGTTACTGCTGGCAGAATGGTTACCTGATGCGATGAGGCTACTCTGGCAATTGCTGCACAGGAAGAAAACAATACTGTAATACAAGTAAAGATAACACTCTTGGTCACTATCATTTTCTTGTGGGAAGGATTCTAGTTGCATAAGAGTGCATATCCTATGCGTCCAAGGCATAAGAAGAACTGAAATAGAAAATTATTATTTAGGTAAGAAGGAATTTATTTTAGACTGTAGTCTGAGTTTTAATGTATTAAATCTTCCTAGTTCCAAACAAAGAACTAAGCTCTAAACTTCTAAACCAGTTTAGTTCTTTCATTAAATGATTCACTGGTACCTATTAATGTACAAGTTATTCAAATACGTGGTGGTTTTTTATGCCCTGATTTGCCTGTTATTTACAAATTGCTTGTATTAATCCAGAGACCAAGATATCTTTCTCACCTTTCTTCAAGCCTATGACAGATGTGAGAGGTGTTCCCATTCTGCATGAGTGGGAACATGCACTCTTGTCTACAAGCCATAATAAAACTAGGAAATTGGCTTTTTACATTCAATAAAGGTATCCTCAATATGAATATTTACACAGTACTGCTGTACTCCATATTTTAGTTTTTGTGCTGTAAGTAAAAATAGAAAACAGATGGTGGTGCACACAAATCAAGCACAGAAAAACTGGAGTTTGCGAAGTGTTTTAAAATCTGAGTTCAAAGGTTCTACACAGTGGTACCTTTTAAATAGTAGCTTGCATACAACTTTGAACACTTTATTGTACTAACTTGACTTGTCCTTTAAAATCAACCCATCATCACCATTATTTCCAGTATATAAAATCACAGCAAATATTCCTCAAATTGCTTGTTAAATAAACAGCAACATTTCTGAGACTGACAACACCATTATCAACTCTGTGGTTTTATCATTCAACTCTTAACAACAGCTTTGTTACCTCCCTAAAACAAACCTCTAGAAACCACAGCTTAACCTGCCATAGCAAAAAATATGAAACTTTTAGCAATTACTTAAGCATAATTTCCTATTAAACTGTATAGTACCCCTTCTGGCCCAAAATATTCTATACAGTGGTATTACCACTCCCTTTCCATAAGTAAACAAGTATTACTAATCTGTTTGACTGTAATTTAAATATAAGGCAATCAGGAATTATAAAGAAACCAGATAAATTTTAGGGAGATAACTGCATGTTATCACAGCCAAAAAGGGTTGAGATAGATACATAAACATAAATTAGTGTATCTCAGCTTCTGTATATGTAAACAGGGTAACTCTTCCCCACTAAGTTTTACATAAATATATAAACTGCCAGATTACTCAAACTGTTTACTCAAATATGAGTAAACATAACTCAAACTGGAACATGATTACTACATGTGAGTTTCCATAGATGTTGGTATGTTCTGCCTAGTCTTAAATAAAAGAAGAAATTGATTATAAAATGAGTTCTCATTTTGATGGAGGCAGAAGGACACTAAGACCTAAACCAGACTGCTTTTTTGGTCTAGACCTTCACAGACAGCTAGATAACTAGAAATAGCTTACAATTTTCTTCTTTTCTACCATGGCTGTTATAATCACATTGAAGAGTACAGAAGCATAAACTTTATTTTTATGAAGTTAATTTAACATGAAAGCATGAAACAGTGAACAGAAAGTCCACACTATACAGAAAACTGAGTTTTTGAAAGGGCTTCTTCACATGAGTCTTTTTTAACCCTGCAGTAAATCTGAATATTCAGATGATAATTCAGGGATAGTGTAGTAGTTCAGGTGTTTGAAGATCACAGCTGCATAAAACCTATTAAAGGTTATAAATAATTGAAAACTTTTCCCTCCAAGAAAGTTTATAGTTTTACAGTGTATGTCATACAGAGAAGAGATAGGAAGGCAACTCTTCCCTCTGTAGCTACAAATGAAAAAAAAACAGACAAACAAAAAGAGAAAAAGCAGTAAATATTTTCCACTGCAGTTATTTTTGAGAAAAATTATAATGTTTAATCATAATTATAAAATTATTAGTAAAAAAGATAAGTGTATCTTCAGAGGTACAAACAGAAACCACACCAACTTCTCTGACTGACTTCTAATAAACTATGGTTTCTCTGAAAATACTTTCGGCCGCCTACCAAAGGCCTCACAGGTAATCTAATAAAAATTCTAGATAATCATTTGCCTAGCATTGTTAAAATGAAATGGGATAAAAATGAGACTGAGTTTTGATGCTGTCTACTCTGAAGTAAAAATTGCATCACTGAAGAATTAAAAAGTCATGCTAAACACAGAGGAGAATGAAATAACAGTGGGCATTCAGTGTGAGAGAGGTCTCTGTGAATAAAGAATCAGTTTTCCTTCAGTTCTCAAAGGGTAACAAGTCTCAAGCATAGCACTATTCAAACTCTGTAGTGGAAGCTCTCAACTGATCACCAAGAGTGTTAAAATAGCCTACTTCTACATTTCTTACTGAGCAGAAAAAAAACATTACAAAGCACTATAATTTGACTTGTTCTCCCAACAAACTTTATACAATGTGGAATTAAACAGTTTGCCATTGCTCCAGTAGCCACTAGATGTCAACAGAGTCTAACATTCTAACTCACTTTGCTTTATATTTTAAATGAGGTGCAAAGAAATAGATTTGAAGCTGTTTTTTGTTATGCTCATTCGAATTGATATATTCTTAAGCAAATGTATACTACTTGGCTCCATAAAAAATCAAATCCAATCCAATCCCGTACAAAATCCAATCAATTTAATGTAATGGAAGAATAGTAATAATACACACACACACACACACACACACACTTCCAAATTCACACATGCACATGTAGCTAATCATGTTGTAAATATATTTTTTGAGGTATCATCTAAGCTTCTAACAGGTGTCAAAACAAGCTGATCTTCCTTGCCTGGATGAGAAGTGAAGCAGACCAAGTGCTTACATTCAATTGTGAAAAGGCTAGGATAATTCTTCCTTTTCCTACTTTGAGATCTGTGCAATTTTATGCAATAAAAGCCAATGAGAAGAGCTGTGACAGATTTGCCATGACCTACATAGCATATGCAAATAGGACACTTTCACTTTCCATGCTTTCTTTTGTGACCACCTTGCTTCTTTGACACATTTGTGTTTTGTTAGACTACCTTTGACTACTCCAAGTTGAGAGAAAGAGCTGAAGCTTATTTTCACTTTTGTGCTAATTAGGGAAGCTGGAAAGAAGAGAAATAGAATTTTCCCTATGAGAATTAAAAAAAAAAAGGTGAGCATTCCTTCATTCTGACAGGAAAGGGGAGGCTCAAACTTACACTGCCAAGAACTAGAAAATTAATGACCCTTTTTCTCTTTGAAGTTCACTGGCCTAAATATCAAGATGAGTATATACCCCGATGTCAGCCTCTCTCTCACAATTGCACCAAAAGTGATAATAAACCCTTCCAGATCTAGCTGATATCAACAGATACCTCAACTGTTTATCAACCAAAATAAGGCCACAAAAACCACCCAGTACCTGTTCTAGTTTGAATCTCCCTTCACATTTTGATGACTTCTTTCTAAAGCATTCAAATTCTGAACATTATTCCTTCCTATAACAGATTGAGTTCCAGATAGAAAAACTTGCCAGTGTTTAATTTATAGTATTTCTAGAGCCACTTTTAACTGTGCAATTAGTAAATGAGAACCTAGAAGAATTTTGTAATACTTCTAAAATTGGTGTTAACATTCTGGTAGTCAACCAAGTATTCCTACCACAGCTGTTTCAAAGAAAAGCTGATTAGAAACTCTGTCATCCAAATTGTCTAAAGGCTATTAATTTTAGTTAAAAATGCTATAGTATGTTATGCTTTCTTTTAACTGTGAAAGCACTAACATACACATGCTTTCTATTTACTATCAAATAGCTCAGTCCTCAAAAAAATTGTGATTTGTTTCCATATATGAATAACGCCAACTAGGAATTATAGGCTATGTAAAGAAAAGGGCATCTGTAAGTTTCAAACAATGAGTGGAAATGTGAGTCCTAGATTTCTTTCCTTCTGGACTTCTGAATAGTCAGATAGAGTATCTTACCAGGTGCACACAATACACTTCAAAATAAATCCCTCTGTTGCTTCTTTCTGAGTTGTTCCAGCAACTATTTTTATTTATAAAATGTATGTGGAGTAGCAACACATGCAAGCATAAAAGAAATATCACAACTCTAGTGCAGATATCAGGAAAAAAAGCCCATAACCTAGAATAGAAAAACCAAACAAAACCAAAATTACTTCAAATCAGTTGAGCTATGTTTGTTTTCTTCTTTTCTAATAATTATTGGTGAAGTTTTAAACCAGATAAGTTAGCTTAACTACAAGGTTTTTTTCCAATTAAAACTAAAGATGCATTTATATGGAAGTTGTACCTCAAGACTGCAAGCACCAAAAGTTCTTAAAACAACAACAAAAAAATTACACTAGCATGAACTAAAATAGCTCCAAGATAAAGGAATTTGGAATTCCTCACTGCACTGCATTAACTTTAGCACCCTTGAAGGTTAAAGTTTTGACAAACAATATCTAAGCAGCTTTCCAGAACACATGTTGATTCCAGAAGAGATAACACTGGTAATTATAGCACAAGAGATTAACTTCCTCAAGAGGAAACTGTAAGATGTGACAGAATGGAAGAAAAACAAAAATAAGCCCAAGAAAAACAAACAAACAAACAATCATCTCCAAAAGCTTCTTAACACAGAACAGTAGGAAGAATGAACCTATTTAAGTATCCAGAAGATGATGACAGGAGTTGGAAGAAATGAAAAGGAAATGGTGATGGAAAGCAGTGGTTATTACAGTAACTGATCTTTGTCAAAGACTACAGTACATTTATCCCTTTAATCTGACAAATCTGTCAAAATCTGACAAATATAGGGGGTTACCATAAGCATCTCCTACCTGCTGGTTTTTGTACTCCTGTGCCAGAAGAAGAGTCTTGATCTTGCCAAATGAAAGGGCAATGCTGGTATTAATGTAGATTCTGCTTCAGAGGCAGCTGCACTACCCAGAAAAGAAGGCCACCATGTTTGGATTGAAATTGAGTTGCTCTTTGTTAACTCTTCTGCAGTAACACAGTTGATCAGAGTCCTGGCAAGATGAAAAGGTAACATCCATTGGTATATAAACATACATGCATGTATATTTGTACATATGTGTGTGTATATATATTTCAACATATGTTTTTCCAGTGACACATCTCCCTACAGCATGGTGGTGATAAACTTCCCTCCAAGGTGTAATTTCCATCTTCAAACAGTCACAAACAAAATCATTGTTCTGTTATTTGTGTTTACACACAAGGGAAAAAGCAGAGTGGATTATAAATTCCCTCCCATATCCATAAGAATAGATGGCACAGGATGAGCTCTATAAATCCTGTCTCCTGTTTCATTGTCTTTCTCTAAATCACTAGACTGTATGTGGTTTTGCAATTACTATATATCATTTCTGAATGACCAAGGCTGGCAGAGCAAATTTCATTTTTGTATGTATTAACTTTCTTATGCATGCATGTGTGCATGTCAATCAAACCATAAAGTAATCAGGACAAAGACACTTATTTTAATTGTTTAGTAAAAGACTAATTTTATAGAGATATAAAATTGCTAGATTTCTCAAAGAGCTGTATAGCATTGCATAATCCTTAGCAATTAGTTTCATCAGGCAATAAACCTTTCATCAGCAATATGGTACACAGTAAATTATACCAGGAATGCAGCTTTGGAGAATGACAGGTTGACATATACAGTGTGAAAAAAGAAACGCATATGTATTTCTGGTATAAATCCAAAGCAACTTCATAAAAATCAAGACATTTACTCCAGCTTATCTGAGAACCATCTTTTGTAAAATAGATTACAATGGATCATATTGTGAATCTTTTAACATACACAGTGCCTATAAACATACTGCACTTTTATTGTTGTGAATATTAATAACAAATATAGCTGAGAATGTTTGTCTTTTTTCCTCTATTGCGCTAATGGTCCCAGTGCATATGAACTACAAAGTACTGCAGGCACTATGCTGCAAGGTTTTTGGGCTGAGGTTTTTACTTGTAAGACCACCTGAAAATTAGCTTATAAAATTATGTAACTGCCTTACTTTAATAGGTCTCTTGATGAAACAGTTACATGGACAAGTGAATTTGATATCTAGGAAAGTTCCAAAACTGTTCCTCATTCCAGTATTTTACTGGACCACTTCCACTCCAGTGTGAGCAGGATGAAATTGCATAATCAGGTCACTTTTGTTTTTCCTATCTTAAAAATCTTTGAAACTTCATACACAAAAAGCAAAACACAAAAGGATTGCATAGTCATCACACCTCATTCATTGTATTTGTTGTTTTTAAAGAATAAGATCAGCTTGTTCTTCCTGCCACCCCCCACCCCCACCCCCCCACACTGCCCCAGCTTCTTTTTCTAAAAACCACAGAAAAAATAAGACTTAAGATGAATGGCAAGAAAGACTAGTCATCAAAAGGCCAGAGCTGTCTCAATGTTTCTTACTACTTGAATATCTGTCTCTGGGAGAAGCAACAAGAAACACAGAAAAGAAACTGCCTAATTTAACTTACCCATTTTCATGTTTATAAGGAACAATATGACAAAGTGCAACCAGAATGAGCTGTCTATTCTGCTACATAACATTGAATATATATAAGGCAGTTAGTATCTCAGTGTGATAGAAAAGGATTCAGCAATTCAAAATTACAACAGATAATACCAGTTTTTATTTTAAATTTCTTCTAAAGGCACAAACCAATCACCATCTGAAATGGGTCTGGAAGAAAATTCATTTAAGGATATTATTATTCATTATGAATTCTTGCTGTTTTCTGTGAAAGAGCTGGTATCAGCCACCATTAGACGGAAAAGGCTGGCATAGATTGCTGCTGGTATCACCTGTGGCTTATGTGAACTTATTATGCATAAAGTCAGCATGGATTTTTTCTGAAACCAAAAAAAATACTGGGTTTTTTTCCTGCTTGCATTTTGGATTAGAAATTTAGGATTGGCCAGCTTAGAAGTATCTGTGACAACTGTGAAATTGACATCAAAGTATTCAAGAAAATGAAATGCAAACAATTTGAAAGGCATAAGATTTTCAGCTACCTTTTAAAAACACTGGTTTGTTTGCTTATGACATCTTCAGTTACCATGACATGTTTAAAGACCAATGTCTAGTACACTTCCATTAAAGATTTTTATAAAAATTCAGTGCCTGTGCTATGTCAATTATGGAAAGGATTTGCAATGTAGAAAAATATAGGAAAAACCACTGACAACTCTGAAATTTCTGAGTGTCAGTCACAAGAGTGATATATTTCTCTGTCATTAAACATTAATAACCACAAAATTAAGTTACAGGAAAACTATTAATCAAGTAAGATCAAAATCATGATGAATGCAAATAGATATAGTTTATCTCAGAAGAACCATATTGATTTGTTCTCCTTAGAATCTGCCTACAAGTATAAGAACTTAAGGTTAAAATTAAAAAAACCAAACCCCTTAGTTAGTTCCTTAATAAAGTTTTTTTTTTTAAATTTAGACAAGGAAGATGAAGAAACTGCATAAAAAAAAAAAATATTTTTACCTTTACATTTCCCTATTTTTTGATACAAGATTCACCATAAACCAAAAACATCCTAACAGTGAGTAACAGATAAAAAACCAACAAAAAAAGAGTTTTCTGTCATAAACATTTAGATATCAATAGTTTGATTTAAACAAGGGAATACTAAGCAAATCAATATCAAGAAAGAAAGATGTAGTAAGAAATTAGGTCACTAATAGGGGAACATTACTCTGAATAATCAGTGATGCTTATAATGTTTCATTTCAGAAGCTCTTGCTGGCTAAGGGAAAAGTTGACTTAACTGAATGTTTTCCTGTAGATTTGCTTGAGCTGTCTTGACATACAGGAGAAAGAATGGTAAACAAAGATGTTAGTACAAAAATAAATTCAAGTCACATACTATAAAACTGTTTAGATAATCATTCTATCCCCCTGTATATAATGTGAGAAATTTCTTTTAAGGAATCCTAAAGTAGGAAGTTTTATACCTGGAAATAATGTTTTGAATTTTTTTTAGGATCTACAAGCTAAACTGACAGGACTAATTAAACAAGATACTGGAAGAAAGGGATAAGATTGATCATACTTTCATTTGATGTATTGCAATGTAGTCTTAGTTTATATTAGAGACTTCTTTGGAATCAGTGAATGGGCCTCTCATCAGATTTATAACTACACATCTTATAATTTGTTTCAAAGGTAGCATACCCAAAGACATATATAAAGAGAATGTTGCAGCAGGGTTTTTTCTAGCATGAGCTTTAAAACTTGATTATTGCCATAACAGGAAATGCTTGGTTTTAAAAAATTTTTTTTTAAAAAACATCGTATTTCTATTACTATAACACCTGCACCTCATATACTCTGGTTCATGTTCTTGACTAAAAGTACTACCTGATATCCAGGGTTGTACACCAAATGACCTCATGCTCTGACATGGGTAATGTAATAGGTGACTCAATCAATTCTCATTCTATCAATGTGTGAAACAGGTTTTATAAGTCTTCCAAACTTGCAGGAAGTGATCCAAAGAGTCTACCAAGGAAAACAATAGTCAATACAGAGAATTTCTTTCATAATTAAGAAAGGTAGTATATGCAGCCAACAGAGAAAGGAGGGTTTGGCATGTTTTGTTTTGCAGTTCAAACAATTCACAGTGCATATCTGAATGAAATTTTACTTTTCACTTGCTGTCAGGAAAACAGCAAGAGAGTTCTAGGTTCTCATGACTCTGGAGTCAGTAGTTTGTCATGGCCGAGATGATAAATTGCATTTCCGTAGTAATTTTTCCTTTAATCAGCTATGTTCTGAAGTGTCTGCATAGAAGAGATCATTGCTTTGTAGGAGATTATAGGTTTTCCATTTATTAGTCTAAGTCAGGAATCTAAAGCATACTTACATGGTAAGTACAAACTGAGCAGCTACCTCAGCCTACGAGAAGTTCAAAATGGTGCTTAGAAGCAATGTTAAAAACATGTTGGAGAGGCTAATCCCTGGAATGATGCTTGGGGGATGAAAAGCATAACTCAGAAATGCCAGAGAAGAAAATGCAACTAGCTGTGACTGCTTTCTGCAGAATGCAAAGTGAAAGACTTAATTTTTATTTTTTCTAGCATGCTTCTTCTCTCCTGTCCAGCACAGACATGCGAGCTCTTTAACCCTTTTATGCATGCCTCACAATGTAACTGCCCAACACTCTTGGCCTTGGACTAACAGGTGGTTGAACCAACTTTGGGAGGAGGATACACCTGCCAGTCCAAATTGCTCCAGAGGACCTGGGAATTGGACTGTTTCAGCGTAAAAAATTTAATGATATAATACCTACATGAGAAAGACTATTGAGTGGCACATTTATCTTTCTTAAAAGACTACAATCAGGATAATACAGATCAGATTATTACCTATCAGGAGCTATTAACCATATGCCAGTGCCTGACAGTGTATTTATCCATTACAAGTACGAGCAGTAGAATTTGACAGAGAGGCAGCAAATTTATGATTTGATGATTGTTAGCAATTTAGTCCAGGTTTTGGGGCATTCAGACAATATTGGAAGAAGAGTAAGAAATATAAGTCTGTGTGAACCTTCAAGCCAAATGAAGTTAATCCGTTCCTAAGATTCTGCATGGTAATGGAAAAATACCATTCTCACAACATCTAAACTTCTCATATTTTGCAAGTATAGGCAAAGCTCTATCTTCCAGACCAAACTGCATTTTCTCCACTGGTGTCTGATGGACTGATACTCTACTTGAAAGACACCAAAGTTAGGTTTTGGATGTTGGCACAGGATCTAGTAGTCCAAGGGTTTCCTACTCAGTCGTGGACATGTCAGATAGACTGAAGATGAAAACATTACACTTAATCCATCTCTTTAGAAAGGGTAGGGAAGGAGTATGTGGAATTGGACAAAACACACTTCTTGATGCCTTTGCAGCCTACCATAGCACTCTGAAAAGGACGTCATAAAGGGGTTTGGGAGGGTAACTAGTCATCTGTGTCTTTACAAAAGACAGACAGTCCCAATAAACACAACAACCAGATATGCTGTTTTAAAGAGGCGGTAATTATGATGGCGTGGACTTTTCATCCTCTGAAAATTCTGAGACAACCTGCAGTGAAGATAAGGCTGAGAATAGAATTTCTCTGATTTCTTTTATAACAGAAACATACTCCCAGGACTAGGTAAGTTAAAAGAACAAAGCTCTCAGCCGTAATTTGTTTCTTTTCCAGTAACTTTTCAAACGGCCAGTAGTATTCTTGCAGAACTGTAACTGTTCATCTCCTATGACCATTATTAGATCTGAAATACAAAGATTCTCACTATGAAGCTTTTTCTCCAGAGCCAGCATCTTACTGGAAGGTTTCTGAATTCTAAGGTGTCCTTACAGGCTGAAGAAATTACAATTACTTATAGGATCTAAAGTGCTAGTATGCAAGAGAAGGAAGATGTTTCAGTGGAAATGAGTGCTATGGTCAATCTTTTAGAGACAGACTCCCTTTCCAAAGTGCAGTGTAGTGGTTGTGATGTTCTGGAAATGACTGACTCTCTCATCAGACAAGCAGAAAGTATATTTCTTTGAAGCTTTAAGACATGTATTAGATGCTATATCTCATCAGCACGTAGGACTGCTGAATCAGAAGAGACAGCTGACAAACATAGTACTGAAGTCAGATAATTTAATGACAAATACAGTGGACCTGCTACTGAAGGTGTAACATTGAGAAATATTGCCAGTGCTCAGATTTTTTTTTTCTTTGTCCGGAAGAAACTAGTGACATTCATGCCATTAATGCAAACTGACCTTTTTGAAAAGATCATCTTTCCATTTGAAGTCTATAGTCAAGTCTGATTTCTTTGGAATAGTGGTCCAACAATAGCCATTGCTGGTCATAGCATTCCACTGACTACTTAATAAAACATACTTTAAAAAAAACCAAACATTACTGTAAGACAGATGAATGTGTAAATTGGCATTTAAGTAATGTAATGTTTATACCTCAGTCAAAAATTATCACTCAACATGTTTTATTGCTAGAAATAAACAGTGAGCAAAAAAGTTTTGAACTCTTGGATTCTCTTTTGATGTGTATAGATACCTCAAAGAACTGCATATCTTCTTAAATAGGATCTAAAAAAAAGACAACAACAAAACTTACTTCCCTCTCTCAATATGAAACATAAACAATTAACTTGCAAATGCACTACCTTTTAAAATTCTGTTCTGATGTTAATTTAACTCTAAACCTTATTTCTATACCTACGATATTACAGAGTGAAGCTCAGAATCTCTAATTGCATCTCAGAGAGAGGACTGATGGTGCATACAGTGTTTAATATCAAGGATTCTGTGTTCAAAGATTTTCCCTGATCATACTTCAGAACTACATTGAGGTGATACAACCCTGCTTGCCAAATATTTCTGACAAGTGTTTTGCTTGTTTATTTTATGTACTACCAAAAAACCCCGTGAACAAATAAGAATATTATTATGCTCTAATTATTGTAAAATTTCAGCTTAGATTATTTTTAATTTGTAGTGTTTCTTTTAGTCCTGTGAAATGTTTCCAAGTCCCCATCAGCTTGCCTTCGTAAATTTTATGTCTCTTTATAGATTACCAAAGTTGAAATACAAGTTAATCAGATATCACAGTAATAGGTCTCAAAATGAAATGTTTGGTTTATAGATAATGAGTTTTCAGCATATATGATAGGTAGATGCAATTAGAAAATGTGCTTTGAGAATTATCATTAGCAATTTCTATTCCTCAGTCAGCCAGTTGTATACGTATTTGTCAGCATGAAATACCTCTGTGATTACATTCAGAGTTTGAAATTTTTTTGCTAGATTCTTTATGGGGTCTCCAAAATTGGCTGAGCACCATTATTCCATTGCTTTCTCTTACTTTCAAAGAATTAGGAAAAGATTCCTTTGTCACCTGTACTGGTTTTGTCTAGGATAGAGTTAAATTTCTTCATAGGACCTTATATGGTGCTTTGTTTTGTGTATGTGATGAAAACAGTGTTGAAAACACACTGATATTTTAGCCATTGTTGAGCAGGGCTTACACAGAGTCAAGTCCTTTTCTGTTTCTCACACAGTCCCACCAGCGAGGAGGCTGGGGGTGCACAAGAAGTTGGGAGGGGACACAGTTGGGACAGCTGACCCCAAATGACAAAAGGGCAATTCTACACCATATGATGTCATGCTCAGCATATAAAGCTGGGGGAAGGAAGAAACTTCAGAGTTAAGATGTTTTGTCTTCGCAAGTAACCATTATGTATGACGGAGCCCTGCTTTCCTGGAGATGGCTGAACACCTGCCTGCCCATGGGAAGTAAGGAATGAATTCCTTGCTTTGCTCTGCTTGCATGTATGGCTTTTGCTTTACCTATTAAAATGTCTTTATCTCAACCCATGAATTTTCTCATTTTTGTTCTTCTGATTCTCTCCTCCATCCCGCTGTGGGGGGCAGTGAGCAAGTGGCTGTGTTATACCGCTTAGTTGCCGGATGGGATTAAACCACAGCATCGCTTTTGTCTATAAATTTTGTGGACTTTCAAGCACATTCATGTTTGGACATTCAAGCATTTAGAAACTGTATGATCCTGTGTATTTTGCTTTTCCTGTGTTTTCCCTCCAGAATCAAAGACATCATACAGAAATATAAATCTATATAAGGACATTGTCTATTTATTAATATTTTTTAGTTTGTTTTAAAGTTGATTTTAATTTGTATTTCCTCTGTTGATCCTCTTGAAGCATCACAATTGAACCACACATCAAAATGAATGGAGAATGTATTTCAAGGAAAACACCTATTCTCTGATTATCTGTGTGTGTTGCACTTCATCCTAAGAGAGTTAAAAAGCTGGCATGTGAGAGGTCAGAATACAGCCAAGTATGTCCCAAAGGTGTCATATAGTGCACAGCAGTCCAGGAAATACAGAATGCCCAGACAGCAAAAATAAGATAGAGAGCTTGCTGAAGTATTTGTTACTCTGCGAAACATCCAAAGAAGACAACACCAGCCTCTTGGAGTGTAGTTCAATTTTATAAACCCTGACACATCAGTTAAAGTTGTATGCGTTATCCTAATTCTTTTTTGAAGATAAATGTCTTGACATAAGTCTCCCTTATTTGACTTTACCAAATACATTATTGATCAGAATAAAGCTATCTGTTCCTCATCTTTGCTGTACTCAAAACTCATGTCACATTTGATGATTCCACATTTGGTGATTTATGCTCCTCATAAAAACCATCACCATCTTTTGCCTTTTCAGATATTTGTTCTTGCTCCTGCATTGCTCCTGTCACCTCTAATGACAATACAAAAGTGCTCGTGCAGCATTGGTGTGATGAACCTTGCAACTGAATGTTTTTTTTTAAAGAGACTGCTCAAGAAAACCATAGAAACCCAGAACAGCAGCACCCAAACTGTGGCCCAAGCTGGATCACAACAAGCAATCTTAAGAAATCCAAATGGCAGACACACCTGGACAGAAATCTGGTTTTAACTTGTGAATGATAGCATGTTGTTGCACCAGTCCTTGCTAGGAAAACAGAAAGTTGTCCAAAGGCAAGAAGTATTTGAATAAAGGGGTCCAACATAGAGAACCTGTTGTACCACTACTTAAACTGACCATTTATACAACATACCCATGTTATTAGTACTAGTGAACCATTAAAAACAAAACAACTGAACAAACAAACTGTTGGGTTATTCCTCAAATACTGTTACTTATCTTATGAAATAACTTGAGAATTACTCTTTTGTTTAATTCTGATTGTTTTGCCAGTTGAACTTTGTATAGGAGACTTTAAGATGCTCTTTATTATATAATCTTTATTTTTGTTGTATTTACATAAATTATTGAGGGTTTAGAGTGTTATAGAACACTTAAGTTGTGGAAGCAGGAGAATAGACAAGAGTAGAGTCTAGATAAACCTAGTGCAGAGAAAATAGTAAAAAGCATTTAGAAATTTAGCATACAATCAAAAAGTTTCTAGACAAATATCTATGGTTTTGAGATGTATGAGAAAATTTGGACGAAACTCATTGCTTGTCCAAATGATACAAATACACTTTCTCTTCTGAAATATTGCAGCACCTAATGAACATCAGTGCGATCAAAGATGCATCCATTCTGAATAAAACATACAACTTGAACAAGTTTCCTCTTCTCCCAAGAGGCATTTAAAACTGTTTGAAGTGAAAACATTTAAAGCATCATCTTTATTTCCACACAAGTTCTAAACTAGTATGGGTATTTAAATTTTTTTTCCCATAAAAGATCAAGAAAGATATAATTTGAAGGAGAAAAACCCAGAAAAATTTTGGGTTTGTAGCAATTGTGACATATAAACACAATCAGAAGACAAGTAAACTAGCAAGATGCACATTTGTGCTCTAAGCATGCATTTACATAAATAAAAAGGCCCAAACATAAATTGCAAAAAAATTAACATGCAAGGTGAAGACTATCTGAGAAACAGTTTTATTACAGTGCATGGATTTTTAAAGTCAAAGTGTAAACAAACCCTTCTCTCAAAACACCACAGAAAAATCTGGCTGAATAAGTTAATTTCATGTTTCAATGACAACAAAGTCTTTACAAACACCCCATCATACTGATTTGCACAGCCTGTGCTGAAGTGCAACCTAACTGAAGCTAGAACTGCTGAGAACATTCAGTCCAAGAATGAAGAACAGTGGAGACACCTGCATCTGCAGTAATTCAAAAGGACATTTTCTTACAATTTAACATTCTTGCATCACTCAGTACATTTGATTTGAATAAGAAAGCTGGAGGTCCTGCCTTCTTTATTAGTTCCCATTTTTCCTTAGTTTAAGCGGCACAACAAAACATTTATCATATAGATAGCTCTGCAATTATGTGGAATCTTAGAGAGAGGATATTACTTTTTTAGTTCACTTCGCTCACCAAAACTTTGTTACCCAAATTATATCAAGGAAAGGTAATTCTAAACTAAGAACTGAACTCATAATTTGATTAAATGGTTAAAAGTACATTGAACTTTTAAAACTAGCTATTGCTCAAGAAAACATTGATTGATATTAAGTTTATATTAATATTCCTTTAAAATACAATCTTTAGACATGAGAGCCAGCTTATTTTATCTACAACATGTGCAATTTATACTCCAAAAGGAAATTAGTCAGATCACTAAAAGACACATAGGAAAAGCCATCTGTGCAGATAAGGATTTTTTCATTTAAGAGATCACAAAAACAACATCCACTGAAGTGTCTTTGTACACATCAAGAATTATCGCAGACATGTTCAATCATGCTCTGCAATACTGAACAATATACTCATTTTTATATGAACCAGTAAGATCTATGTCTTGTGTTTAGTACTCATTTTAAAAGGTACTAAACCAGAGCCAATCATTGTACATAAGATGAAGTGATAGTTTAGGTAGAAAATGTGATGAAATGGTAACAAAAGAGGGCCTTTACAGTGTGATAAGAAAAATACTTCAACAATAAGTGAGATATCAATTTTTCAAAACTAAATTATAAGAGCTGTTGAGCTGGAACCTAATACATGGCTGATAGCAAAAGCGACAACGTTTAGGAAAATAGTGTCTTCTATTAAACTGCTAGACATATTTCAGAAATGTCATTGCTTATTCAACATTATTGGATGACTGTAGATAAATGAAATTAATTGCAGCATTTTCCAAAGTTTCCTAAGATTGCTTGTCCATCCCTGCTTCAGTTTGTTATGCCAACTCAGCATAATCTTAGTAAACTTTTGACCGATTGGACTATTTCAACCAGACTTGACAGAGCAAAAAAGACCCCAAATGAAAATCAAATTCCTACAAGCTTTGTAGAGACAGAGCAACTCCCTGCAGTGGGAAATGCAAGAAGAATGCAGCCATCACACATGGTTTGGCAACAGAAATTGGCCATAAGGACACAATGGTCCACAAGAGCCAGGCCACTCTTATCCTCTGTCCAGTGGCAGAAGCTACAGGTTTGAGGAATAGCTAGGGTTCAGTGAAGAGAAGGAAGGGAAGAAACACTAGAGGATGCCAAGCAGATACCCATAGAAAATGGGACTTAATTAGTTCAACTGCTTTTGAAATCATGTTCTGCCTGCTAACATATGAATAAACTACAACTGACCTTGAGAAAGAATTCTTTGGGGGAGCAGAAGACATGGCATCCAAGTGTAAAAACATCCAATGAGAGCTTCATATACCCTGAAGCAACATAATATATCAGATATAAACAAGTACATTGTTTACCGCTTCTAGCAATGGAGAAAGAAGAACACATTAAGGGTGTAAAAAAATAGTAAAACTTCAGAGAAACTAATTAACAATTGCTGTTTCATTTGCAAAAGCCTCTCATTGTAATTATTCACTCTGATCTTCTGCAACTAGAAGTTTAAATTGAAGATTATGCCCAAGATAAAAAGCCAGTTTAAAAAGACCAAGGGAAAATCACATGCACACTAGCAAAATAAAAAATTCTGAATAAAGAAAAACTATTCATTTATAGAGAAAAATCTTACATTGTAAACTAGTTTGACTTGAAAAAAACGCTTTTATATCAAGTTGAGAATGTAAAGGTTTACCAACTTCAGTGTTATAATTGCAGAACAAAGAGAGATCACTAATGTTGCTGAAGGCAAGTACAAGACCTCTAAAATTAATATTTCTAAAAACACACCTTCTGAAATTTTTAAATCTTCCTTCCAAATTATTATTCTCCTCAGTTAAGCAAAGGAAGAAATTATTTGGGAGAAGGCAATTAACATCAGCACACAAGCCAAAATTAATTCCTGAATTGAACTTGCCAAAAAATCATCAGCTGAGATAATTGGTAGGTACTTACCAACTTTCTACTGTCAGTTATACCAATGCCAAGAATGCTAGTACTTTAAATATTTGATAACATAAGAACCGATCCACTAATTCTAAACGTCGTTTATGAACACACAATCATCTGCTACAGTTTTATCACAGTAAACTGGTAATCTTATTACATTAGATCACATCCAATTGTCTAAATAGTCATGTGTTTCAATGTTATACATAAAAATAATTGAAGGAAACTTTATCCGCCTTGCAAATTCATTCATGTTATTAATAAATGCAGAAGATATTTGAAGGAATCTCATTCCCCTATTCACTTTGAAAGAGTTTTTCTTTTTTTTTTAATAGAAGTGTGGGGTTTTTTTCCATTAGGTAGAAGCAAACATTCAGAATCTATCATTATCAACTGGAACATTTTATGGTAAGCTTTTTTACCATATTTTCATAGACATACCTTGCAGACTGGTTGCATACAATGTCACACATACATTGTTTGCTTTTGCAGCAGCAGCATGGGTGGCACATCTAGAGAAAGTCTATCCAAAAGTGACTGTCAGCCATTTCAGTGCTTTCCCTACTGTAATCCCCCGACCATTTACTTCCTTTCCCCTAATTACTTTACTACCTTCTTTGGCTCTTATTCCCCTCCCAACATAGAAAGAGAACTGAAACAATCTCCATACCTAGTAGACAGATCCAAAGTTCCCCTTGGCACAATTGCTCCCTCGCTGATTGCTCTTCAGGGAGATATGTAACACACACACACACACACACGTACATATATATATATAAACCCCAGAATTTAACAACATTTTTGAGTACTTAAAATTATATATATACTACAGAGAATTATATCATCTAATAGGTAACATCACATTTGTAACTACGAAAGCCAGACACAGATTTCCTTTAATTTTGGTGTCTTGAACCAATAAAATTCAGGAAGTGGTCAGGCATTCACTAATATGTCTCTGTTTTTAAGAAAAGCTAAATCAAATCACAGCTCAAGGGCTGAATTCACAGCAGCATCTCATCCTGAATGAACCATGGTAACAGGGGCAAGATGAGATTTAGCTATTATTACTAGTGTTAAGAAGATCCTTAACCCTGCTGGTGGCTACCTCCCACTAAGCAAAGGCTCAAGCAGAGGGTCAGTCTGATACCAGACCCCATTACCAAGCATTGCCATGTCAATGTCACCATTGTTCAAAATATGCTAAGTCTTTGAGGGGTGGAGCTGTAACCCTTCTCTTTAGTCCCCTGCTATAAACTTCCTGCTCCCCATGCAGAGGTTTAGCTGCTTGTGTATCAAGGATCCAAGACCCACCTCTGATGTGGTAAAGCTGGATGACCCTAGCTCAGATTTCACTAAAAATGTTAAATATTGAGAAAATCTGTAGGTATGTTTGGAGAAAAATAAACTAAAACTCCAGACAGAGGTTAAACTGAGTGAGACGGGGATCAACAGTAGCTAAAAGATGCAAGAGGAAAAGCCCCAAAATGGTATGGTATAAAGTAATTTAAAAATAAATAAACAAGGAAGCTAGTTGGGAAACACCTTGCCAAGTCATCAGCATCAGAGCTAGTGGCAGACAACAATCCAGGAACGGTGAGGACACTGGAGACAGCCCTTCCTCTCCTGACCAACACATGCGAGGAAAGTCCTTTTGGACAGCTTACTGGTAGTGGTGAATCCAAACCAGCTCATTAATCCTTGACTATTTTTTTATGTACACGTGTGTGCCAGTAAATAGATAGTTTATACATTTAAGTTGTATACATCTTGCCTGCACAATCTCTCTGCAGTCATCTCGCCAAGGTGAGCAGCTCCGGTGCCGGCACGATCAGCAGCGGAGCACTCCAGCGAACTGCACAGGTGGGTTTTACTGAACCAGGGAAACCTCAGGGGGTTGGAGAAACCCACCAGGAGCTGCAGCTCATGCAATAGCAGTTGACGAGACATGGGCAGGGCCAGAAGCAATGGCAGCCAAGCACCCCCACAAATAAAAGAAACCCCTGGAGAGAGCCAGTGACCAGGGCGTGGCATGGCAGTTTGTGCAGAAGGGCTCTGTAGGTCTGCTGGCTGGACCAGGGAACAATCGTATCTACCTGGCAGAAGGCCATGTCCTCTTTAAACTCTGCTACCTCCTTGGGGCCTGGGTTGAAGAGAAAATTTCAACCCTGGATATGAGGAGAGCAGACTTCAGGCAGTTGAAGGAGCTAGTCAGTCAGATCCCCTGGGAATCTGCTTTTAAGAGCCATCCCTTAAGAGCACAGAGGCAGCCAATTCCAAAGTGTCAAAAGTCAAGCAAACAGAGAAGGCGGCCAGCTTGGATGAGCGGGGTTCTTATTCTGGAATCTCGGTGGAAAAGGAAAGTGTACAGACATTGGAAACAAGGAGAGGAAAAACAGGAGCACTAGAGAGATGCTGTTCATGACTGTATGGAGAAAATTCATATGGCCAAAGCTCAAATACAGTTCAAGCAGACCAGTACTGTGCAGGACAACAAAAAGAGCTTATTTAAACATGTTAACAACAAAAGGAGGATCAGAGATAACATTGGTCTGTTACTTGATGAGGTTGGTCACCTCACAAATTGGGATGTAGACAAAGCAGAGATGTTTAATACCTTCTTTGCCTCTGTCTTCACACTGATGATGGGCCCTGGGACCCCCAGAGCCCTGTATTGAAAGACCGTGACTGGGAGGGTCATTAACTCCCAGCTGACTCTGAACGTGATCAACACTTGCTGCTCCAGCTGGATGTGCATAAATCTATGTGGTCTGATGGGCTTCACCCAGGGTACTAAAAGAGCTGGCCACTGTCACTCTGGGACCTCTCTCCATTACTTTGCGATGGTCTTAGGAGACTGGAGTGGTCCCAGTTGACTGGAAGCTGGCAAATGTTCTCCCAGTTTTTAAGAAGGTAAAGAGGCAAGACCCTGGTAATTACAGGCCTCTCTGTCACTTCACTGCCTGGTAATATTATGCAGAAAGTTATTCTGGGAGTTACTGAAAAACACTTGAGAGACAATGCAGTCATTGACCATAGACAGCACAGGTTCAGGAGGGGAAAGTCCTGCTTAACCAACTTAATTTACTTCTATGATAAGGTCATTCATCTAGTTGACCAAGGGAAGCCAGTAGATGTGGGTTGTTTTGGGTTTTTTTTACTTTAGCAAAGTTTTTGTTACTGTCTCTCACAGTATACTTCTGGACAAAATGTCCAGCACACAACTAGACAAGTCCATGATACATTGGGTGAGCAATTGGCTGATGGTTCAGGCTCAAAGGGTTATAGTAAATGGGGTTACATTGGGATGGTGGCCAGTCACCAGTGGGGTTCCCCAGGGCTCTGTTTTAGGGCCAGTGCTCTTTAATGTTTTTATAAATGATCTGAATGCAGGAGTTGAATGTACAGTAAGTATATTTGCCAATGATACTTGACTAGGAGGAGCTGTGTGGCGCCTTGAGGGTAGAGAGGCCTTACAGAGAGATATGGGTAGATTGGAGAGGTGGGCAATCACCAATTGCATGAAATTTAACAGGAACAAGTATCAGACTCTGCACCTGGCATGGGGCAATCCTGGTTATATGTACAAATTGGGAGACAAGAGGCTGAAGAGCAGCCCCACAGAAAGAGATCTGGAGGTTTGGGTTGATGGCAAGTTGAACATGGGTGAACAATATGCCCTGACGGCCATGTTCTGGGGTGCATCAAGCACAAGAAGCCTGAGGAATGACCTCATCGCAGTCTACAACTTCCTCAAGGGGGGCAGTAGAGGTGGAGGTGCTGATCTCCTCTGTCTGGTGACCGGGAATAGGACACGAGGAAATAGAATGAAGCTGCATCAGGGGAGGTTCAGACCAGACATTGGGAAAAGGTTCTTCACTGAGAGGGTAATCAATCACTGGAACAGGATCCCCAGGGAAGCAGTCATGGCACCAAACCTGCCAGAGTTCAAGGAGCATCTGGATGACACTTTTAGTCATATGGTTTAGTTTTAAGTAGTCCTGTGAGGAACAGGGGGTTGGACTTGATGACCCTTTTCGGTCCCTTCTAACTTGAGATATTCTACTATTCTATGATTCTGTCTTAAAATGTGTGAACACAGTGGCCTAAAAGAGGGGTGGCAGCACTTCCTGCTGAAATCAATGCAACCTATTACCTCAATAGGAAGAATGTGAAGATATCCAATATGTTTGTAATCAATTTTGAATAAATGAACAGAGTAACTGAAAAAAAAAAAAGCACCACATTTCCATTGCTATAGGAGAGTGAACAAGATACATCTAACCAAAGTAAGTGTCATCACGTGAACATTGGAATAATGCACAAAGAAGTAAGCAAAGAAGTCACCAAATGATTCATGTCTCCATCCCTCCCAGTTCACTCTTTCATTCAGCCCCTCCTCACCCAGATCTGCTCTCTTAAAAAATCAATACTGAAAACTGAGTACAATCAAGACCTAAGTTTCATATTGGGGCAGTTCAAAACACCATATATAAGTAGACGTGTATGAAATACTGTGGCCAATACAAGTGCATGCTAGCTTCTCAAAACAAAACAAAGAAATAGCTTTAAAGAAAATCAATATGGCAAATAAAGTAGGTCACTCAACAGCTTAACTTTGTCAGAATATGCCAAGGCAAGATACACAAGTCACATTTATAAGACTCAGCTAATAGCTAGGTATCTATATTAAGCAGCAAGACAGAAGGTACCCTGATTTTTATTCAGTAAAATAGACATAGATAACAATCAGGTATATGGACAGTTCCATATATATGTCCAAAAAGTCCTTACATACTACAGAGTTTTCTATTATTTTCCTAGATTGAGTTAATCACCATAAAGCATTACCCATTGCTTAACTATCCTTGCACGACTAAAAAGTCTTCTAAACAGACATTCCCAAGAGAATCTAACTTGAATTTTTGATGCAGACTCTGAAGCTGAGACCTTCTCTCCAGCTCACACAGCTCAGAATTCTCCAAGCGTGGGAAAAGCACATTGCAAAGAAAATTTCCTATCAGAATTTTATGCCAACCCATTTTGTAATATAGGAAAGAGTGAATCTCAAAGAAATACAACCTGCAAGGAGGAGTCTCATGGTGGGATGTTGAGTGTAACACATGCTACGGTGCTAAGAACTGACAGTCTAAAACACGTTTTAAGAGACCAGTAACACAAATTATTGTTCTACGTATAACACACCTAGTTCAAATTATTCAGGAAAGTCTCAGTGACACAACTGATTTTTTTCTACAGCAAAAAACCTAAACCTGTGTCTACCTCTCTGTTTTTGTGTTTTGCTTAAAACTGAAGTGTCACTGAATATAGTTTTTGACAATAAGTTTAAGGACTCAAATCTGCTTTTTGGTGGCAAGGTCAGGTAGAAAATGTATTGCTGAGAGTTTAAACCAATATTCTCTGACCTGACAGCAAATACAATACCCTTTTACCTCAGGGTAGCTTGTTGAAAATTCATCTGTGACTTTGGTGCTTGTCACACGCTATATGAACTGCCATCACTGCAAACCAATTTTGAAACTAATATGCAACAAATCTCAAATTACAGGAGGAGGGCGGGAAGGGTTCTAGGAGCCCTAGCAGACAGGCTCCCGCTGCCCCAGGAGAGACCCCACTGGGGCCAGTGCTCCCCTGCAGCCCCTGGGAAGGCCCTGGACTGGAGCAGGGGAAGTACGAGGAGGAAGGAAGGGGTGGCAGGGGGGGCTGCTATGGGCTGACCCCAGCCCCCCATACCCCATCTCCCTGTGCTGCTTGTGGGGGAGGAGGTAGAGGGGTCAGGAATGAAGGAGTGAAGGTGAGCCTGGGAAGAAGGGAGTGGGAGGAAAGGTATTTTATTTTTTGTCTTTTTTTCTCACCATCCAACTCTATTTTGATGGTCAATAAATTAAAATAATCTTCCCCAAATTAAGTCTGTTTTGTCAGTAATGGTAATTGATAAGTGATCTCCCTGTCTTTAGCTTGAAATACAACATTTTTTACCCTATTTTCTTCCCCTGTTGTGTTGAGGAGGGGGAATCAGAAAGTGGCTGGGTGGGGTCTTGCAGACAGCCATGGTCAACCCATCACATCAACAAAGCTGCCTGCAATGGTAGAGGGCAGCAATGTTTTTACATACTAAACAAGGTATTGCAATCCATTGTCATAATCTGGGCTGCCAAAATAACAAAGCACAAATTATATAAAGCTAAGTAATTTGAACTCCAACCTTTTTTCTCTCTGATCTTGAGAAAAGTTTTAGGATTTTCAGTAATTCAAAGTAGATATATAACATAACTCATTCAGGTAGCAAATAAGGCAATATCACTAATGGCTATAAAAGACTGAAACCTTTCAAGTGTTCTTGGCATTAGCAAGCAATTTCCACTTTTTAGTTAAAAAAAAAAAATAGGGTAATCAAGTCCAAAAGGGAAACCCTTTATCATCTGTAAGGTTAGAGAGTCATCAGAGAAGTAGTGTTCCTTCCTTCTGGAAATAAAAATAAGAAGTAAATCTATGCAGCATGCAAATATCCAAAGACATAATGGTGGAAGGGTGTGTGTGGAAAATACCCTATATGATGGGTAGAGGCATATGCATAGAGAGGCATAAAGCAGCTGAAACAAATCTGTAAAAGGCAACTTACCTACTTCCTCCATAATAAAAGAATTAAAAGCTAGGAAATGTTCTAGCCTTTTAATTATTTTGGAATTTTTAATTTTTTTTTTTTGTCCTAACTTCACACTGAACTTGATCAGACATACCTTTCCAAAGGAATTTTAAAAATTTCCACCAGTAAATTGAGTTACTTGCTTAACTCCATCTGTCATTTGTAAACATTACATCTGGCTTGAGTTTTAATCACAGCTTGTCAATATTCAGAGTTCCATAATGTATCAATCAATTTAAATTTCTTTAATTAACTCCCTCTGAGGACAATACAGTAATCATAATTTTACTCACTGACTAAACAACAATTTTATGCTATTAATGATGATAGCTTCATCCTTGAGAAGAAGAGAGGAAAATATATGTGTCTGTTCATTCATTTACAGCCCTTTCCCCTTTATGTGCCTTGCCAGTACTTTGACTATTACTATTTAAAGAATTCCATGTGTCATAGTAAAAAAAAAAACAACAAACCAATTAATTATATAACTCAGATTAATAGCACACATGTAAGAAAATGAGACACCAAACATGCAGAAGGAAATGGATAATTCTTTTTCCTTAAAAACAAACAAACAAAAAAACCCCAACTGAAAACAGCTGCAGCCTAGAGTGTTGGATAGCTTACAGTGTCAGTAGAAAACAAAGTCTATTCATTTTCAGCGTGTTACTGCTTAACAAAATACAATTACCCTATCACTGGTACCAAAGGGAAGATTTCAAAAAAACCCATAAATCAGCTATATTGGCAGTTGAATTCTTGAAAAAAAAACATCATGAAGATCATTGCTAGTGACTTGGGAAACATGATACTTTTAGAGGATTTGTAAACTCTTGGAAGAGTAAATGAAAAGAGGTTTTGAAAACTGCTGATGGGAATTCATCAAAATGAATTCCCAAGTTATATAAACATCTATTCCCCCTGATTTGATAACACCACAAGGAAGGGACTTAGGAAAAGAATACATCTTTAAAAGAGGAAGAAAATGCTGACAGCAGCATGTATGGGGCTCTGTAAGATACTTTCAGCTTTTAGTATCTCACACGCATGGGAGATAATTTAGCACGGAACATATAGCTTATTGCTCATAAAACCATGTTACATTTAGAAATGTACCCAAATCAGAAACAAATCCAAATATTGGAAGTCTATAAACAGTCTTTAATTTTGCAACGGGCTATCTCTAATTTTGTAATGGGTTGAAAGAAAAGTAGTGATTCAAAAATATGTCTTTGAGCTGCTGAGGCATACTTCAGCACTGACATTTGGACCAGTCTCTAGAGGAAGAAAGCTGGCATTTGCTTCTGATCTTGAACAATTCAAGTAATTGCTTTCCCATTTTAATTAATCTCTTACACGCGTTTGATTTTTATCTTGAAAAGTATGTTAGGATTAATTGATACAAACCACTTGAAGTATTTATGTTAAGATGACAGATGACATCAGAGATCAAAATGCCTGTAGAGTCAAACAGTAACCTCTTCAAATCTCAGAAAAGTTTCATAAGTTGTATCTGGATGTCTGCTATTGCAAAATGCAAGTATATTACAAATAAAACAAATGTACTAATAGATGTCAGAAAATATGTTCTACATTAAGTATCTGAATAGGGCTAGACAGACTAGTACTATTTTAAATTACATAATCTTACCAGTCTAAATGAAGATGACGTGCAACTCTAGTCTTCAGTTTCTCTTATCACTTCTTCTCCCCCCTAAAAAAGCAAGATTAGAAAAAGGACTTTGTTCACATCCACGAACCTTTAGAATTAATTCAGGAGAATAAAAAAAAAAACCCAAAAAACCCCACCAAACTTCTGTGGCAAGGTAAACAAATGTATGTATGCACTTATTTATTTATTTTCCCCTTAGTAATTATAGTTGAACAAGTCACATACTTAGCATTTCTAATCTTTGAGTATAACGCAAAAACATGATTCACAGTGGATAATTCTTACATATCTGTTGATTCTGCACTTGTCAACTAATGACTTGTTGTCTTCAGACATCTGCTGAGACCTAAGGTTTTGAAAGTCTCTGCTGAATTGCCTCCTTCTTCAAGCCTCCAGACTTGTCTGGTGCTAAAGGAGAAACAGCATCTTTACCTCCCCAGCACAGGGAAGCCCTGCAACACACAGTGCTTACTGCTTATTCACTGACTGCCATCTGTATCCCTGGAGATACAAGAAATTGGAGTCAGTCTTTGTGCAAAGAGTATTCAAGTGCAGGATGTTAATGTATACTTTGCTTACATTGATGGAGCTAAGCAGAAGCAATGCAAATCAGGCCCATAATTCAGGACAGCTCCACTAAGATTTCAATCTTAGAATACTGCAGAGTATTTTTTTCTCCTCACACAATATTTGATTCACTCTTCTCATGAAAGAATAATCTATAGGACAGATTTGCCTTTATGTTTCAACTATGCTACGGGTACAGTGTCAAGGGTGTTGACTGCATCAGTCAGCTGAACACTCCTAGAGGATACAGCTATTTTGATAATTATTTTATGCACTGGATTTACTTCACTGCTGGCACACAGTGTAAAAATCCTAAAAGAAGGTAGAAAACTAGTTCAAATTTTCACAGTGGAAAAGGGTGTAAAAGTCAGAGAAATGGATTTATGAATTCGGCATCAACTGAGAAACAGAGGTAAAGAAAAATGATAAAGAAAAACATACATTTCCGTATTTCAGACAAAGAGAAAGCAAAAATTCCTCCAAGCTTCAGATATATTCTGAATGACTTCATTCAGTATTACTAAACAAGTATGTACAAGCAGTAGTGCTATAGAATTATCTTCTTGTTAATGCTTTACTACCCAGTATGCCTACAAAGGTACTTAGTTGAAAAAAAAAATAATCAATTATCCCTGTTACTTATTTTTGTTTAAGAAAGGAAGTATATACTGATGTTAGTTAAAATTGTAGTTCTACATACATTAGTACTGAAACATTTTTACTGCCTAAAGTTTGATTAAACTAATTTCATAAGTTTAAAAAAGTTTCACTATTGTTGTAATTTCATTCCATGATGCTTTGACAGGTTCTGACTTACTGGAAAGCCAAAAATTTCATTTTACTAACTTAATCACACGGGACTTTGATAAACAGGAAGAAAATATTTAGATCTGATGCAGCTTAGCATGAGAACTAGTCATTACAAAACTGCTAGGGAAGCTATTATCAGAACTATTTTAAAATACTTAAAAATACCAACATTGTAATGAAACTTTGCCACAGCAGCTGGTATTGTACATGGTCCTCTTGCAAATGTGTTTTGAAAAAAAAAAAAAAAAAGAAAAAGAAAAAAATGGACTGGATTTATTTTAGGGTAACTGCCGAAGAATGGAAATCCAAGTTAGTTCCTTCACCAGCAGCATCAAGTAACCGTGGCACCAATGGTACTTCTGACAATGACCACTTCCTATGCAATTTTTCTCCTATGAAGTTACACAGGTAACATAATTGATTATTACCAACCTTAAAAAAATTAAAAGGCCTCTTCCTAGATAAAGGAGGGAAAACATTTTCTGTTCTGTTTTCTGATTTTTCAGCTCATCTTTGGTTTTTTGCTAGAATGTGTAAGAATACATATTCATAATCAAAATACACCATACAGATAAAACCTCTTTCACTCTTGTCTTAGAACACCAGCAGCTTTCAGACGTCGTAAATCTCCTCCATCTTCTGGTTTCTCTTATGTTCATTTTGGGTGGAACAAGCAGACTGTTATATAATATTACTCTCCAAGTATCATCCTATTAAAACATAAATCAGTTCAGTGTTTGAAATTTCATTTAGAAAGACATTGACCCATTTGGATCTCCTGCCAAGAACATGTCAAGCAAGTTTCCTAATATGAGAGCTTTTGTACAGTTTCACTGCAGTGGACACACTGAACATCCACACAAGAGTGAAGGGGCTTCTTGCAATGTCATAAGAGCTTTTCCTCTTAAAAAAGAGGTGTCAAAACCCTCAAACCTCTAATGTGTTGCATGAGTTGACAACAATGACAGTACCAGTATTGTCAGAAACAATAATAGCTGAGGCACTGCAGTCAGACCATCTGCTACTCATTGAAGGAATGAGGTTCCAAGTCCAAGGCACAAAGCGAGGTTTATTAGGATAAGGCATTTATTAAGTTGATAACAGTTACACCACCCTGTGAGTGGGGACTCTTCTGCTTCTATTCCAAACTCCTTATAATCTACCTAGTAGGTATCACTCAGTTCCCAGGAGAGTATCCTTACCTGGCATCCCAAGTAAGGGGAGATCACCAAGGCACGGGCCAGCTGTTCCTCAGGAGTGCTCAAATTGGGCTCTCAGGGAGTGGCTTATACACCCTTCTTCAGGGGTTTCTGTGGTCATCACCCAGCAGCATCATGTTCTTGTTGCTGGGTAAGCTCAGGGCTTGCAGTTGGCAGGCAAACTCATGCCCAGCACAATGAGAGGTGAGACTCCCAACCAAAGCACTACCACTTGGTCTGGATTGTCTCGCCACAGGAGGAAAGCTCCTAAACAGTGGCAAAGCAGAGGTAGAATCTGTTTAGGTATCTAACTCTATAAATGCTTTTACAGATGTTGGCATACGTGCCTGTCAAGATCTTGAGTTCTCTAAGGGGAAAAAGATGGCCATACCTGGAGGTCTGATTTGGAACCACTTCTACCATTGTTCAAGATGACTGAATGGTAACCACCTGCATCAACTCAGTTTGCGTTTTTCCCTGTTCTCAATATTTAATAGCAAATATTTTGTGTGTGTGTGTTCTGTTACAAGGAAATTGCAAAAAAGCTTTCATGTTAAGCAGATAAGAAAGAATTAGAAGTAAACCAGTAGTAAGTCTACCTGACATTATCAAAGGCCTAGCACAGAGAAATGAAAGGATATAATTTGTGATGCCTATCACATTTTACAAAGTGCCCTACTTACATGTTGACACCCTACTGAATAAATTATGTCATCATTAGCAATTTTATTCTACTTCACCAAAAAGAATAAGCAGCAAGGTACTTAATAATCTGCTGAGAAAAAGAAGCTTTAAGCCTATCTTGCCTTTTCAAACAGAAAAACAATTTAGAAAAGTTTCATTGTCTTGTCAAAAAAAAAATCCAGTTTCACCATAGTAAGAAGGAAAAATACCAACACCACAAGATTCTTAAGGTGCTTTAAATACACAGTTAACAATTTCAATGTTTTTGTGCATTTGCAAAAATTGAAATGCAACCAGTTGATACCTGATCTTGTGTGGAGCAATTAATTTTGTACTAAAACAGTTTTAAATATACTTAAAATCGGGTTCAAAAGAGTTGACACTCAAATTGAGTAAGAAAAATATTCCTACACAATTTTTCATCAAATAATTAAATCATTTTGGCAAGTGTTGTATGGGTCTTTGGTCATTTCAAAGCCTCAGGCTGTTAAACATAATTTTTGAGAGCATTAGCAATTCATTGAACTAGGACTTATGCCTTATTTTTCCACTCTTCAGTTTTATACAAGGTCTATTACCAAGTTCTACCTCAAACATTCTCTATTTAAAGTGAGGAAAAATTTCCTATGAGAATTGCTATGTTGGCTATTACTAGTAGAAGTACTAAAATCAGTACAGGTTTCATTTCAATCAACCTTATCTCATCTCATCAAAACTTCTACAAAAAAACACCTACACAGATCTTTTACAAGGTAACAATGAGGATTATTAATCACTATAACTAAGAAATGTCAATTTTTTGCAAGTACTGAAGCATTCAAAACATTAGTCATAAGCAAACAGCCTTAAACACAATAGTGAAGCCATCTGTCAGCGACAATTTCTCCCCGTATAACACCTCTCCAGCACCATAGAAAGCAACTTACCCTGACTCCAGATCTCGGGTAGTTGGACACAGCTGCCAACAAAGCTCATCCTAGCTGGATCTAACTGACCCAAATTTTAGCAGGAGGTTAGACTAGAGACCTCTGTGGGTCCCTTCCTACCTGAATTATTCTGTGAATCACTGCAGCAGTACTACAGATGCTGCAGAGAGAGTTCAGTTTCAAAGGTTCATTCAGTTCCAGTGCTCTTCCTCAGGAAGTTTGAGAAAACTCAAAACCAGATTTACTTCATTAAGCCATCCCTTCATTTGAGACCCTCAGAACAAATAGGGGTCTTTTTCAGATAGGAGAGCTTGTATGATTATAGAGTCATCTCCAGTACCTAATCACAACTAACCTCCCCTCACTGGTAGGGAACCCCAGATCTGCCCCTTCCCCTAGGCAAGATCTTCCAGATGTAGCACAGAAAGGATATTTGGCTCCCAGGTTCCCACAGACAGGGAGTGGAGCTTATATAGCCCAGGGCTGTAACAGAAGTAGTTCTGGGACAATATTTGAAAGGGAATATTTTTTTAGATTAATTGTCAAGAAGATAGGAAGATAATCAGTAAAAATGTTAGGAACTGAAGTTTTTTGTTGAGAAGTCACAATCAAGCAGTTGTAAACACACCAGACACACTGAAACTATGAAAGAATATGTTATTAAACAATCTAAAACTCTAGATGCAAAAAATAATGTCTTCAATACTAAAACGGACATTAAAATCTATAGAATGATTGGCCATTATTGTGCAACCTTAAGAAACAAAACTGAAGACATATGACAGCTGTTGCAGAATACAGCTATAGCAAGTACTGTATCCTGCTGGGGTTCTCTCTGCAGAGTTAAGTGCTTTCAGTTTCCAGAAATGTCTTGGCTGAAGACAGTCAGCATGTCAACAGTATGACAACATTCTCTGTTGATAAATGTTTATTAGCCTTGACCCAGAGTTTCATCTAAACTGCATCTTGCTGTTCTGATGCCATATTTCATAAGCAAGTTTTGATAACGGACCTCTAAGATGAAAGCTGTATCCTGAAAAAGGAGAACAAAAATGAATGAGAACATTCAATTGCTAGCAACAGAGATTAAACTCGTGGAGAATTACTAGATAATGCAAAAAAAATCTGGTCTTTAAGTGTTGTTTTGCTTTTCGCATTGACATGATGGTTCTATCCCTCAATCTGCCAGTCTACTTCTGAAAGCTTCCCAATAAAAGAAAACTGAATTAAAAAAATTTAGAAGATTACACTGCATCTTTTTCACCTGATAAATGAAACTTAAGTGCTCACTTGCACTTTTCCAGTAGTAAACTCTCTCAAAGCAAATCTTGATTTCCCCTCAGAGTTTCCCTTCAGGGTTAAATTTGACATTGACACCAAATGTGGCAAACAGAGTTTTCTTATGTAAAATCTTAACACACTATAATCCACTTCTGAAAGCCCTCCAAACACCTAAGCATTTTCTCTGTTGAAAGACAGAATTTCTATTCACTGAGATGACCTCTTTTTCTTTTAAATTATATTCCCTTCACTAAGGTCATATATTACAACAGGTGGAAGAATAAATCCATGCATTCAGCACCTGAGTGAGATCCCACAGACCCTGCATCAGCAGATTGTGTGCTTCCATATGAGACAAAGTATGACCTTGAGTAAGTGAATTATGCCCCAACACAATTCACTTACCCAGAGCTTTGATGCCCACGGAGACACACCTCAGCTTTATACTGATCTCGGTGTTGGGAGAACTCAGCAGCTTAGGAAAAACAGACCCTCTGACCGTAGTGAAGTAGTTAGCCGAAACCCAAGAAATTAGAGGTTGTCTTTGGAAAGTGTGGCCTTAGACTTAAGGCTCCTCAGTTTCAAAAAACATGAAAAAGGACTAGTAACTATCCCTATAAAAAGGTTTTAACTCTGTAGCCCAGTAAATGAGATTTTTGCCACCACCAGCAGAAGCCCCCAGCCACTGCCCTGGGGCTTCTGGGGCCTGGTCCTGGCCACTCCAGCTGTCTGGGGGTGAGTGACTCAAGCCTTCCTGGAGTGAGCCAGGGCTGTGTAATACCGTCTGGTGAACACAGGTCCTGCTTCCCTGGTCATTCAGAAAAAGAGGTGGATTGCCATAAAAAAACCACACAGGCCTCCAAGCTAAAGATAAAGAAGGTGGTGATATTGAGATCATGGTTTTATTGGCAGAGGAAAGGAAGAAAGCCACTCTATTATTGCATGCCTTCTAGCAAGGAATTGTGGTACTCCTCCACCTTTCCCCTAAAAAGAGTGTGAAATAGCCAGCCTGAAAAAACAGAGGAGCACTGGGAGGTTGAACATAACATCAACAAACTAAAAAAAAAGACAGCTATTAAGAAGGTGTCCTTGGTTTGGGGGTTTTGTGTGGGGGAATGGCTTTAACTGTATTATTACTGAGTCTTTTCTTTATTAACTAGATAATTTGGACTATTAGACTGTTAAAAAAACCCAGCTGGACTAACTATAAATTCTTTGCTTTATATACTTAGTGTGTTCCCTTTTGACTATAAGATGATTTTGAGTGTGATGGTTCTTAACAACGAAAACTGCTAGGTGAGCATTGTTGGGACTAGTATCTATCTGCGGAGGTCAACAGGAGATGAAACAGTTTTATAATATTGGCTTAATTAAGACTGATACTGCAGCCATGCACTTTAACTCATCCTCATGTAGGTAAATACTTCTCCAAATATTATCTAGCACTCTTACACCTGCTTCCTTACCAAGCTGATGCCCCCAAAACCAGCATTAGCCACCTTCTTCCATGCAGCCTCCATTGAGCCATGCACAGAAGTTATAGTATTGCTTTATTTGTCTTACACTGCCATTTCAGTGGGAATGATTTTTGAATCAGGAGTTCTCATCACAGCAGTCCTGCTAAGCTAAATGTTCCATTTTGAACGCAACAATGTTAGTTATCAGTGTTAAAAACTCAGGAGATCTGCAACCATCTCTTACCTAAGAAATATGCTTAGAGGTCTCCAGTGGAACCAGCATATTAAAATGCTCCTCTGCAGCTTGCTAGTGCTTGAAAACAGCAACTATTTTCTTATTTAGAATAAGCTGTGATTGTAAATAATGACAAAAACCTAGTCAAAGCAAGCAAACCTCATTGCAGTGATTACCCAATTAATTTATATACCATGCCTAAAGGGCAAATATTCTTAAGAAAATATTCAGCTTTCTATGTCATAAATAATTTAAACCAGCTTATTGTTCAGTTAATTCATTGCTGTTCTGGTTTTTAGAAGGCTATGAAACCTCTGCATCCCAAAGAGTGCTACAGTATCACATGAAAGTTTAAAAAAAAAAAAAAATTACTTTTCAGCCTTCCCTCAATTCCCAGATGATTGAATTAGACCATATTTTACAGCCTTTTCATTCACAAGCAATTAAATTATTTTTTTTCCACATGAATTGTTTCCCACAACACCCTAAATTGCAGATTCCATTTCAGTAAAGGGAACCTAGGAGACTAGGTTATATAGCAAAATATATCTAAGAAAGTAAAAAATAACTGTGATGTGGAAGCACAGTAGAAGGAAAGCTGGGAGTCAGTGCTGCTGAATTTCAGATAACCTCAGGGACACAGTTCTCAACACAGGCTCATCAAAGTTTTTTTATTTCTTTTATTATTCTTTTCTAAAGTGCAGATTGCAAGCAAAGATGAGGAAAAGGGAAAGTTTGTGTACTATGACTGTGATACAAAAAGTGCTTTTTGTTTGCCTATTTGTTTTAACCCATGACCTATATAATTTAACCTGCAAGGCAGAATGGTGGATTCTTTTATTCAGCAGAAATTTAATCTCCAAGAATAACCATGAAGCAGAGTACATATATAGAGAGACACCAGTGGAGTCACACTAGGCATATATAGATTAATGATAATAAAGTAGAATAGAATAATTTCATTACATTAAACTTCAGGAGAAAATTATTCTAGTTCAGTAACCTTTGTATTATGTGCTAAAGGAAACAAGTCTTATTCACACAGCTTAATTTCAAAATGGTAAACTGCTACAAAATTGTAACACGTACTTGATTTTCAATGGATAAAACAGTGTGAAGGTTCTGAATAATAAATTTTATGGTTGCTATAAATTTATTAAAAATTAAATGGGGCCAGTGAAAACTTAAGCAAAAGGTCTTTTTTAATATTCTATTGATAAAGTACTATTAGGTGTTACATCTGATGTTTGTAGCTTTCAAAAGAGATCAAGTGTTTCATCTTTTCAAAAAGAGGACTGCTGTATAAGATTACTTGGAGAGAGAGACAAAGAACTGAAAAACACTTCTGTTCAAGTATCCAATTGTCTTTTATTTTCATTTTTATAATTAAAAAGTTAAATTAGATATACATTTGTTGCTTGTGTGTGTGTGTCTGTGTCTTAGAAAGAATACAGGAACATCCTCAAATACTTTCTCAGAAAAAATAGCATGCTTCAATATCCAGTTCAGTTGGCACCTAAATCTTTTGACCACATACTTAGGTGTCTTGATAACAGGGATTTATCAGTCAAAATATTTGGAGAAAGAGAGAGAGAATGGCATTGCAAAATGAAGCTGATTAAATTGGCCAATAAGAAACACTAAAAGAGGTTATTTCTGAAATTCCACCATTTTTCCAGACATGGGTGCAAACTGAATTAAGTTACTTCTTGAGTCTAAAAATCAGAGCCTGAATCTCTTCCTCTATTTGACTCCCAAATTGTTCTTTGGTGTACATGATCTGACTGATTTTTCCTTTCAAAACAGAAAAGTTCCATCGCTAGGAACAGATTGATCCACTTTCCATGTTTTTGAAAGCCTGAGGATCAAAAATAGTATTTTTGATATGATGTAGTTATCTATCCAAACAACTTTCTGTCTTTGAAGCAGTGCAAACAAGAGCAAGATGCACAAAATCAAAAAGAAAATGTGTGATAATATCCCAGTATGTAGCACCTTATTCCCTTTTCCAATACTATATTTTGTCTGATAGCATTATTTGATAGTTCTTTAATGTAAAATATGCTAACAGTCCAAGAACTAGGGACAAACCAAGACTCTTCTCCCTTCGAAAGCCTCTGCCATCTAAGAGAGTTATGTACTGAAACTATCACAGTGTAAAATAAATAGGAGGGAGTTCATGCAGTTTGTATCCTAAGGAGTAAGTTTCTTAAGTGGATTACCAAAAATATCATATTAGAAGTAGGGAGAGTGTTTTCCTCATTAGCTTTCCACTCAATAATGAAGTTGCTTCTGGTGTTGATTTATAAATTTCATGGAGAGCTAATATAGTGTTAGAAGAAGGGTTATCTTTCCTGCAATAGGGCACCACAGTAACTACAATCACTCCACATATGTCAGGGAACTTTAAAAATCTTTTTCAAGACAAAACTCCATTGTATCCTATTCAAAGAAATCATGTTTTTAACCATTTCTGTTTTAGTTCACACTATGAAATGCTTCTTACATACCTAGAATAGGAAAAATAATAATAAGAAAGAAGTTATGCAACTGAAAATAGAACTTGATGACATGACTCAAAAATGTGAGGAAAAACTGACCATGTTTGGAAGAGTGCTTCAGATTTTCTGTCAACTTTAAGCAACATCAAGACTCTCCAAAGATATGTTCCTTAGGTATAAGAGGTGAGGAGGAAGAAGTAATGTATTTCTTTCATCCCCACATCAAATTAATGACACTATTTCTTAAAATGTCACAGATCTTAAAAAAAAAAAAAAAGCCTTTCCCTGTAAATTCTGCTGCCATGGTAGCATCACAGGGTAAAGTGAGTTATAACATCATAAACCTCTACCTTTTATATGGTAATGACACAGTTGAAATTGTGAATAACATAGGATACATTTTTCTTATAAGGAATTAGGATAGCAGCAATCAAAGTGCTATTATACTCTGACTTTGAATCCGAATTCAAATTAAATCACCATGAGAAGTCTGGTGTAGCCTTCATGCATTGCTTGTAAGTCACAGAGGAGAGAAGCTTTGTCTCAGTCACAACATAATTTTTTTCTGGAAGAATTGCATTTTGTTTTCTCATTTTGCCAGCAAGTACATCATGATATTTGATATTTCATGTCAGGTTTCATCAGTATGTTGGCTCACAGCTGATGCTGACAGACCCTCACATATTTTTTCTTGTGAAAAAAGCATTTTTAACAGTCCCTGTTCTTGCTTCAGTCTTTGAATTGTAGCTCATTCTTCCTGAAAATTATTAAGATTACATGATCTTGTACTTAATTCCATACATAATCCTAAAATTAAAATATGTCCTACAAAACATTTGACATCCAGAAAAGCTCATTGGACTATTACAGGAAAAAAATAGTGCTTACCCAAACTGTTACCAAAATCTTCCTCAATTTGAAATCCAGGGCTGTTTCACACAGTTATTTTAGACTCATAGTTATCACTCCTACATCGCAGCCTTAACTCCTTAATGAAATAGTACTGATGCACAACAGTAGAGCAGACTTTCTATTCTGATATCTAAACAGAGGTAATTACTAGGTTCTACAGTTTTTTTCACACACTTGTTTGTATTGGTTAATAAGAGCAGAACTTCTTCAATTGTTTTCAGGAGATAAACAAATAAGATCAGGTAAACAGCAAACCTAGTTAGTATACTAACAGAGGGAGCAATCCAGACACTATCTGTCACACATCATACTGGCATCCTTCAAGTATGCATGTTGTTGCTCTTAAGGACAGATTCCACAAAAAGGCTTAAAAATCTAAAGTGGAACACAAAAGAGCATTATAGACATGCAAGTACAAGAACTATATCCCCAGGCGCCCTCTAACTCTGTAGAACCCAAAGATAATGATCATACAAGTCTGTTAGGAAAACTCCAGACATAAAGTTCTGCTGCGGAACATAGCTAGAAACAGATTTGTCAGGTCTTTGTCTGTAAAAGTCAAGAAAAGTTAAGTGCATGACTAGAATATAACAAACCTTCTGTTTCAGAGAAGGACAAAGTGTATTAAAAATACTTATCTTCTGCATTTTCTGCATCTGCTTATGGTGATGCCAGCTCTACAGGATAAATTCCTATACAGGGAGCCTATGTGCCCCACTAATGGGCTAACATAACATAAAACCTTTAGTGGATCTAGGCCTACAGATACAGCAGTCAGTTGTAAGGCCTGAAATAAATAGGACTAATACCTCAATATTACTGTTAGATACTAATATCCAGAATCTGGTGAATTTACCCTTCTACTTTTACTGGGTGAAAAAAAATGCAATTGTTCCTTTCAAACTTCACTACATGCTTATGTAACCCAGTTTCTACTGTTTCTATTTGCAAGATTTAAAGGCCAGAGGTTTTAAAGTCTCTGGAGTTCTATTAATTAAGATATTTCACTACCAATCTCCTAAGATGCAGAAGGTGACCTAACAGAGAGAATGGTAAAAGCAAGCAAGGAACTAAAAAGATTATGACAGCCAGGTTTTCCTATGAAAAAGGGCAACGTGGTTATTGTAGTGAATTACTGTGATTGGAACACTCTTAAAGCAAATATAAGTCTTCTGAGTCACTACAGAAAACTGTAGTTTCTGGCTTGGAAGTAGTTCTGACACCTTGGTAGAAAGGTTGACCAGTAAAGCAAAACAAATATTTATATGCAGTGCAGTCAGGGTAGATAATTCATTTGCCCATTATTCCTTAGAACATTTAAAGGGTCTAAAAATACTTTCCTCCAGCACAGGACATGTGGTTTACTGTATCAACCAAACCCCCTCTGCCATACAGTGCACCAGAGAGACTAAGCTTCATGTCTTTGAGAGACCATACCCTCCTTGTCAACAGTTATATATGCATCCAAACCTCTCCAGTTCATACCAGCAATTATGTGACATGTCAAGCTAGGCATTACCAAAAGCTACTCCCTTGTTCAATTCCTCTTCAGAGTTTATTTTACCAGAGGTCAAGAAGGATCCTGATAACACCCTTGCAGGGAGCAAGCTCATCTCAAGGAGATGTTGCCAAAAGCAACACAACCAAGCCTATAGCTGCTTTTATTGTTTGGAGAAGACATTCTTGTCAAATGTCAGGCTTCTGTAAAAAGATCCCATCCCAGGTAAGATATCTCCTCTTCCGGGGCAAAGAGCCATGTGGCTCCAACACAGATAGGGTCCTAAGAATTATGAAAGATCATAGGATTACATGCACATAGGTTGAAATCTTTGGTAGTGCTCTAACCTTGCTCCAAGATAAGACTATTGTCACCTCCTAGGGGTAAATACTTTTAACCATTTAACTAGATTAAGACATAAATGGGTAAATAGGTCCTTACAGACAATTTGCAGCACTCATAGGCTATATTATTTCTTGGTTCCAACTCTCATTCAACCAGTCACTTCAATACCAAATTATAGCAAAAGTGCCAGAAATCTTCCTATTGCCATCCCCCTTTCTATTTGATCCAGAAATCACTCAATGCAGAGCAAACAGCTGACCTGCCACCATTCCATGTGTACTGAATCCAGACCTGGCAGTCAGCTTGAAACACAATGTGCAGAGCCAGCTTCAAATTTTCTTCCAAAATAATTATGCTTTTAATAACATTAGATAATATCAAAGTTTTTATTAGCATGGGAACAGGGGAAAAAAAGAAGTGTTTAATATTGTCCCATCTGGATGTTAAATATCTATTCAGCATTTATTCAGGTGTTATTCTAAAATTTTAAGATAGTGGTGCCTGATTTAAGTCTTCCTCCAGTACAAATTAGCAACTAAACATGGGAAGCCAGGCATTTGGCCAGCAATAGCCACATGCAAATACTTGATCTGTAATTGCAATCAAGACATTTTCATGCATATAATTATATACATGCACATTTCACTGAAAATCATTCACATTACCTTAGACTGATATATTATCAGATCTTACAAATTAGGCTCACTGACATCTGGTCATTAAAGTAGATGTTCTAACAGAAACTCAGCAGAGTCAAGTGATTTAACAGATTTCTACCGTGTGGGGTCTATAGTAAGATAAAATCCCCTTAAAGTATCAAAAGGCACTATGCCATTAGTGATAATGCATCTCAAGTGAGATTTAAATGTAAGTCTTACAGATCCTTTTGTTGCTAAAAACCCCACGTCATCACTTTCAGAAATTATAAAGCTCTGGTTCCCTGCACAAACTCCCTCCCTTCCATTAATTTACATTTGTATAAATTTTCCTCTTCTTTTCAATTACATGTAACACTCGTTGCTTTTCTTAAAAGCCCGTGTAACATTGCAGTCAGCAATTGTGCTCCTCCACTGTCAGAGACAGCTGTCCTTCAGAGGTAGATGAAATGGCATTTTTCTGTAACAGCGTTAGGATCATTAGGGAGGCAAAGTACTAAAATGTATTGCTACCCTCCTCTCATAATTTATAAGAAACATATTTTCACATTTACATTACTTCAAATCTATTCCCTGTTCACTTACCATTGTAAACCTAACTTGCATATTTAATCTTTTCTACCCAGTCATGCTTCATCAGGAAGGAAGAACTAATTTAGAAGAAGCAAAAGGAGCAATGATTATTTCTAGTAGTCCCCTTGTAGGGGAAGATATGTGAACAATATCACCTGAGTAGGTGGGTGATCTTGTGGTTGAGGTAAATTAGTGGCACATGCTAGCTGAGGAAGACACCTAAGTGACAGTCCTCTGCTTGCACTGGATTCAGAACTTGGCATTAGCATTGGCTGGTATTTCTCTCTGATATGGATGTACTTTCATAGAATCATAGAATCGTCTAGGTTGGAAAAGACCTTTAAGGTCATCAAATCCAACCGTTAACCTAGCACTGCCATCCCACCACTAAACCATGTCCCTAAGCACCTCGTCTACGATTCTTTTAAATACCTCCAGGAATAGGGACTTGACCACCTCCCTGGGCAGCCCATTCCAGAGCCTGACAACCCTCTCGGTGAAGAAGTTTTTCTTAATGTCTAGCCTAAACCTGCCCTGGCACAACTTCAGACCAATTCCCCTCATCCTATCATCCATTACCAGGGAGAAGAGGCCAGCCCCCACCTCACTACAGCCTCCTTTCAGGTAGTTGTAGAGGGCGATCAGGTCTCCCCTCAGCCTCCTCTTCTCCAGACTAAACAACTCCAGTTCCCTCAGCCGCTCCTCATATGACTTGTCCTCCAGACCCCTCACCAGCTTGGTTGCTCTCCTCTGGACATGTTCCAGCAAGGCAACATCTTTCTTGTAGTGAGGGGCCCAAAACTGAACACAGTATTCAAGGTGCAGCCTCACCAGCACCGAGTACAGGGGCACGATCACTTCCCTACTCCTGCTGGCCACACTATTCCTGATACAAGCCAGGATGTCATTGGCCTTCTTGGCCACCTGGGCACACTGCTGGCTCATATTCACGTGGCTGTCAACCAGTACCCCCAGGTCTTTTTCCACCAGGCAGCTTTCCAGCCACTCTTCACCAAGCCTGTAGTGTTGCATGGGGTTGTTGTGACCAAAGTGCAGGACCCGGCACTTGGCCTTGTTGAACCTCATACAGTTGGCCTCGGCCCATCGATCCAGCCTGGCCAGGTCCCTCTGCAGAGCCCTCCTCCCCTCCAGCAGATCAACACTCCCACCCAGTTTGGTGTCATCTGCAAACTTACTGAGGGCACACTCAAGCCCCTCATCCAGGTCATTGATGAAGATATTAAACAAGACCGGCCCTAGAACTGAGCCCTGGGGGACACCACTCGTGACCAGCCACCAACTGGATTTAACTCCATTCACCACAACTATCTGGGCTCAGCCATCCAGCCAGCTTTTTACCCAGCGAAGAGTACATCCATCTAGGCCATGAACCGCCAGCTTCTCTATGAGAATGCTGTGGGAGACTGTGTTGAAGGCTTTGCTGAAGTCCAGGTAGACAACATCCACAGCCAGCCCTTCCCTCATCTACAAGGCGGGTCACCTGGTCGTAGAAGGAAATCAGGTTGGTTAGGCAAGACCTGCCTTTCATGAACCCATACTGGCTGGGCCTGATCCCCTGATTGTCCTGCACATGTCTGGTGAATGCACTCAAGATGAACCGCTCCATAATCTTCCCTGGTACCGAGGTCAGGCTGACTGGTCTGTAGTTCCCCGGATCCTCCTTCCGGCCCTTCTTGAAGAGAGGCATCACATTTGCCAACTTCCAGTCATCTGGGACCTCCCCTGTTATCCAGGACTGCTGATAAATGAACTTTCAGGAACTGCTGGGGACCAGCAGGAAAACTAGTCCAGTTGCAGGTTCTGCTCTTACATATTTAACGTGGGAAATGCTAAATTATCTGAGAAAAGTGGAAGACAGTTTAGATATAATGAATAAGACTTAGCTGGGTTGCTTTCTGACTTAAATGATCTTGGAACAGTTGGGCAATAAATTACCCTGTGGAGGTGACCCTTTCTTCCTTGATTGTAAATACTCGTGGGATGACTAACATCATACCCCTGTCCTTTCCCTTCCTTGCCTCACTCCATATGAGAGCTGACTGGAGAAAAGTTTTATTATCTTTGTACCAGACATTAAGGTTGGGATTCAGCTTTTCTATGTCTGCAGTGTAGATGGTTACATGTGAATTCATCCCTTCAGACTTATGGAGAGAAATTGTTGCCAAAATCAGAAGCACTATCTTGCAGCACTTGCAGCACTATCTGCCCCACAGACTCTAAAGGGAGCCTCTAGTGATCAGCTCAGATGTAGACAACTAACATTTCATCTGACAAATCCCACCATAGGAATCAAATCTTATTCTCTAATTTATTTAAGGAATGCCTTTGCCCATCTACTTCCAGTTTCTGATTATCAGAGAACAGGATCCATTAAAAAAGGAGTGCTTAACTCTGACATATTTGTGTTTGGCTTGTGCATCATCCTATCAACAGCATTCCCAGAGCAACAGCAACCGTGTTCTTAACACTGTCCAAAAATACACATATATTCCCTCAATGGAGCTACGTGTCTTGTTTTCCCTGAATACCTCAAGAACCAGATAATATATTTGGTAGGTAATAACCAGTAATCTCAAGACAAAATTCATATAGTTCCTTGTCTTGATAATGTATGGATACAGGACAGCTTATACCTTCCTTATTGCTGTATTCTTGCAGTCTATAGAGAAAAAGCTCAGGGGTCTGGCCTAAATATCTTTTCATCCCTTTTCCCCAGCAAAATTCCAATATAGGTATAAGGAGCTATATAGCAACTATTGCATGTAGCTGTTTGTTGAGGCTAAAATCCCATATTTAGCCATCAGATGTTTTCAAAACCTCCCTAAAATAAAAAGTCACATTTGTTTCATTCTCAGCTATAACCAATCAAGTGAAATGGTAGTTCTCCTGTGGTCACAGTACAGGGTGCTTATACACAAGATTATCAGCTCTTTTGGGTCATTTTCTTGATGATAACAAATAGGTAAACAGCAAAACTATGTCAGAGATCTTTAATTCCCAAGTATGGAGAGAGGAACTCACTGGAATGTCTGTCATGGATCATACTCATGCCTCGTGTGTTTCTCATGAAAAAAATTCCTCGGACACTCACAGATCCCAGTCAACAACTCATCCACCTATATTCTGACTTTTTGACTAAGTGGACCCAACCACTTGGGTGGATAATTTATCTTTATCTTGTTCAAAATCTCCAAATGAATTATCTCTGTGAGTCATTTGTATCTCCTCTCTGTCAGTCCAAATAAAATTTTTAACAAATCCACTGATTCCATAGACATTCTCTTTGGAGTAAATTACAGCTGCTTTAAAATTAAAAAGATTGTCACAAGATCTGTTAGACTTAATTCCTCCACCAAAAAGAAGTCAAAACTACGATATTATCCTGCATATCCAGTCATGCCATCACACTGCCTGTTGCCACAGAGGCACTTAGAGTAGGGTAGCTGCAAAACTGGAACTGCACCACTCAGTGACATGATTTTCAGATTTTATTTACAACACAGGATGGATATAGTGGGTGGACAATGATTTCTATTCTATGACAAATACACACTCTCTGTACAGACCACATGCACGAAAAACAGGGCCTCTAGTTGTCTATTTGTGATTAGTACCATGGACTCAGGGAAACAGGGCAGTGACTCCAGATGGACAAGGTGTCCAAGTCTTGGCTGGTGACCTGTCCTTTACATTTAGTGGGCCTTTGACTCACCCTTCTGCACAGTGTTGAACATGTAGGTGTGTTTTCCCCCAAATGGCTACTGTTTTCAGTGGTTTAGTTTTCTAACTCAGCTGGTCACCAATGGCCTCATTGTTCCTATCACTCCAAGCCCATGTCTTTGACTTTCTCTAGGTAACTTGTTGTCTGGTTTACTATCACATTCTGTCCTCCTGCTCCAAATGGACTGTACAGATGTAAAGCTAGGAGTTCATTTGTCCTTTTTTGTTACTTTTCCATGCATACCAAAGCCATTACAGGAGGGCAGATGTAATCTGGATGCTTTGGGCAAGCTCCAACCCCATCCCTGCCCCCAACAATTACCTGTGCTTGGTTTATCTTCATAGCACATACCAGTCATCTAATGAGATAGAACTGTAGCACTGTAGCCAAGCTCTTGCTTACTTGGGTGGTGCTCTCAGGTAGACTTTATCCCATGACATTTGTTCATGTGTTCTTGAAAAAAGAGAGTAATTAAAAAAGAACTAAGCACAGAGGAGCACTGAACTATTATTTTTCAATAGGTGTCTCTATAATACATCTGTATACAGATGTCACCATTTAGATGGCGTCCCCTCTAAGGCATATATGGCTCTATACCAATCTAATCCTTGATAAAGGCAATTCACTAAATGGGAAAATCTGAATGACTCTCTTTTTTTTTTTTTTTTAATCATCTGCCATGATTATAATTGATTATAATTCTCCCTGGAAAGGAAAAATGGTCTGAAATCGTCAACTTTGAAACTCCCTTTAAAGATGATAGACACAGCACTGCACTTACTGTATTTGAAGGTAGCTGTTATTTAATTTTTATGTTGAATATGGAGAAAAAGACCACTTTTTACTGTGAAATAAATCAAACTAAATTTACCTTACAATCAGCATAGATAACCTGCTGTATAAAAATAAAATAACCTACCTGCTTTTTTCTTGTAATTTTGCTTTGATTCTTAGAGGCTCCCATCCAAAAGTAACAAGAGACCTTGAATTTATGTGAATTATGTGGGTACTTGGTGAATGTCACCCATTCTCTTTCAGTGTGCTCAAACTAGTGAAATACCAATGAGGCAGCAAGTTATACCTAACAATAAGTGATATCAGACTGTATCGAATGAAGGTTAAAGAAATGATGAATAAAATACCTTTGAGCTTAATATCCTTATAGTGCCTCTTGAAGCAACCATTGCCAAAAACATTTAAATCTGTGCATTATTAACCAGCTGCCTCTTGGGAGCCATAGAGTGTTCACGTTCTGCACAGGATGCCATTACACATCAACTGCCTTATATGGCACTTGGTCTTTACATCTTGTAACTTTAAAATTAAAACTTTAAAATTTAAAACTTTAAGCTCTATATGAAAAGCTATTTCTGTAATGCCAAGACATTTGTATTCCAATGCAAAGTGCCAGTTCAATACAAAAAGGGCATGTACACCATTATACACCAGCTGCCTCATCTAGCTGTTTGCAATTGCAAAATATAATAAAGCTCTTTATTAGACATGCAAAAATGAGATTAGAATCTGGACAGTTTTATGCTTAAAAGAGTCTTTCTTGTAACTGCAGAGAAGCCATGTACTTGTAAGGATTCCTATCCAGAGCACTGACCGGAAAGGTCATTTTTAGAGGTCTCTGCTTGCTTTAAAACATAAATGCTCTCTATTCTGGGGTCTTTACGAGATTTTGTGTGTGGCCAGGGAAACAAAATGTGCAGAGAGAATTAATACACAAGGAGAAAAGGAAGATAAAAGGGCAAGAAAAGATTTACAATATGGTACCCATCCCTCCCACCTAAAACTTCCCCCCTCCCCAACTAACAAAAACCCACAAACCAAAACCATCTTCGCTTAAGTTCGGGGGCCGGGGGTGGGGGAAGGAGGAGGCAATCTGGAGGGACAATACATGGAATGTAAATATGGAAATTCAAAATAAGTAGGAAGGGACTAAATGTCATTGAATTATAAATTATGAAGACATTATATTATAATGGTTTGTAGTATCCTAATGCCAAATTTTAGGTCTCACTCCACCATGTGGTGTCATACGGTTTCAGCATCTGGTCATTCCTCACTTTATTACAGGAATTCATAATGTAATCCATATTACACAAATTCAAAATTATTTGATGAGGGTATGTGAAGCCCAAACAGATGTTGTGGATCTATTTAGAATACAGAAATAAACATAATTTTTACAAGAATGCTGGGGTTCTGGAGGCCTAACAGAATTGCAGATTTATAAATGGGCACTTATGTTTTACTTTCAGCTGCTGGATTTTTTTGCTTTTGGATGGTTACTGATGACACATAGGACTTGATCACAAAGAGTGTTGTTATAATGTTATTCGCATACTGATAACAGCTGTCATTTAGAAAAGGAAAGATGTGCTACAAGATGATTCTTGACTCATTTCATTACCAATATTATGAGGTGCTGTCTTAGTGTACTAAGAGGAGCATTTGTATGGTGTTAAGACTTCCTTGAATTGACCACCTTGTCATTTCTTTCATGAAGCAATATAGTTCTGCATAAAGCTTATAGAGTCAGGTCAAAAAGTAAGAAGCCAATCTCCTCCAGGTGAGGAAAAGAACCCCTTCTGGTGAGCATTCATATGTTTCACCTGGTAAAACACTGAGGCACTGAAAAAAAAAAAAAGATTTTATTCTGAATATTTCAGTACTCAAATAAATTTTAAGCTTGGAGAGAAAGGAAGTTTAACATGCTGTCATGGTTTAACCCCAGCTGGTAAATAAGCCCCACACAGCCACTCACTCCCTCCCCCTACAGTGGGATGGGGAGAGAAGCAGAAGAGTAAAAGTGAGAACACACATGGGTTGAGATAAAGACAGTTTAATAGGTAAAGCAAAAGCCATGCATGCAAGCAAAGCAAAGCAAGGAATTCATTTCCTACTTCCCATGGGCAGGCAGGTGCTCAGCCATCTCCAGGAAAGCAGGGCTCCATCATGCATAACAGTGACTTGGGAAGACAAAATGCCATCACTCCAAATGTCCCCCCCTTCCTTCTTCTTCCCCCATCTTTATATATGAGCATGATGTCATATGGTATGGAATAGCCCTTTGGTCATTTGGGGTCAGCTGTCCCAGCTGTGCCCCCTCCCAGATTCTTGTGAAGCCCCACCTCACTTGCTGGTGGGGTGGTGTGAGAAGAAGAAAAGGCCTTGACACTGTGTAAGCACTGCTCAGCAATAACTAAAACATCCCTGTGTTATCAACACTGTTTCCAGTGCAAATCCAAAACATGGCTCCATAGTAACTACTGTGAAGGAAATTAACTCTATCCTCTGCAACAGAAAGCTCAGTTATGTCAAAATAGATTAAATTTTGTAACAGAAGTTATGTGTTGTTTTGCCCCTTGCTGAATTAAACAAGTTAACATAGCATTATAGGCCTTTGTTTTTAAGAAGCACAGAAACAAGTGTAATATGTTGGCTTGAATAACTGATCAGGAAATATTTATGACTGCCTCTGTAATGATGATTGTTCCCTGCAATTACTTGAGGAAGATGGGACAAGCATAGAAAGCAATGGAAAGCAGTCCAAAATTAAGGTTACCACATTTTCTGCAGCCACATTTTTAATGTGTTCAATAGGATGGCTTACCTATTATTACGTACAGAGACACAGATACCCAGCATCAGCTATGATTTGATATTTTATTTGTATATACATACATTTGATTTTTTATGTATCTGTATATATGTGTTTATATACATGTCATTAGGGGACCAGCATGAAGAAGCAAGCAGATAAACAGCACTTTTACAGAAATAACTACTACCCAAAATCCCTTTCAGAAACATTATATAATTTACAAAAAAATATATATTACTTTACTAGAGAAAAGTCAATATGCCCCAATCATTTTTGGGTGACTATTTCCAAATTTGGAAACTATATTGTTCACATAGTACTGCTTTTTGGACAAAGCTACTAATTAATTCCAATTATATACACCTCAAGAGTTATGGCTCCAGAGATTAATGATACTAGTTATACCTTGTGATTATTACATTTCACCTTCATTTAAGACTTTAAAAAAATTTTACTCAAGGAGTCTGTTATTCATAGCTAAAGTGACCTCTGAGAAAATTATTTAAACCACAAAATGGTGGCTTTTACTCAAAAAGAACTAGAGATTTTTAGCAAAAAAGCTAAAACAACAGAAGAAGAAATAGCTATGCCTTTCTCAAATCAGAACACTATTTAATCTTCCCATCATTCATTCATTCTTTCACAGTATTTCTCAATTGCCATACAAATATCAACTCTATCCTCATCTGCCCTGTGACACCAGCCTACGTTGTATGCAAGGCATAATTTCAAAGCAGCTTTTTCATGATTTCTCCTGTGGTGCCCTCATATTTTTGAGGATTTCCTTCTTATACATTGACTTCATTAACTCATTATCCACTCTATTATCTTTTCTCTGATGCCAGTAGAAATTTTGGCAACAATTAGGCTGCTGAAATGTTTAGCCTAATGTCTCTGAGGATGACTAATACTATCAGAGAGCCCCTTTAACCTGTCTCATTCGAATATATCTTCTGTTCTATTTTGTGGTGTATCACAGCTTCAATTTCTCCAGAGCTGCTCATTTAGTGCAAAAGGCACAGCACAGTGGCATTCTGGTCATGAATGATGTTTCTTGAGGCTCTGACTCTGCACGTACATAAGAATGTCTTCATTCCTGTGCTGTGAGAGAGCAAGCCTTTCCTACATTTTCTCTTCCTCTTTGCAATTGCCTGACACCTTTCTCTCTCAAAATCTGCAATCCAGTCTACCTTCTTCATCCTTAAGTGCTTATCACATCTTTAAGTTTATATTTACTTCAGAAACATAAACCTGAAATCTTGAGTAGAGGCAGGCAGATAGAGAACAACAGGGGAGCTGTTAGCTTGGAAAAGCCTTTGGTCCTGTGGACTTTAGAAAAATAGAATAATCAAGCTGATAAGCTTATCATGTTTATGAGGCTTTATTAACTGAGGTTTATAAAAATACTAATAGGCCTCAAACTCCATGAGCAGTTTCTACTGAAATATTACACCACCACCACCAGAAAATGCCATTATTCCCTTCCGAGCTTTGATGCAAGCAGAAATCCCTGCAAGAACTGTTAGTTTTGTGTTGGCTACATGGAGATTAGTAGAGACCAATAACAATTTCCTCCCCCCACCCAGGATTAGTTCAAATCAGTCATGCCAAATTGATGTCTAGAAAATTCTTTGTTTCAGCAGAAATCAAAAGACAAAAATTAACATTTTTCATTTGAATTGACCAGCTTTCTCTTCACAACATGATAAGAATCACAGGTTCTGAAAAAGTACTCTGTAAAGATAATTTCCCATTCTGGGGTATTTTGTTCCTGAATAAAATAAGAAACATGACAGACAACAGCAGAAAGATACAGTGAAATTTTTTCACTCTCAATATCTGACATTAGGTATCTACCACCTACAGAGAACCAAAGACAGCATGAAATTACCCAAGTTAAATATTTTTTCAGGTCATTTATGAAAGCTCAGTTTCCAAAATTTGATATGAACATTATCAGAAAATTTGGATGGAAGCTTTTTATTTCAGGATTCTGATCCACTCCTCTTACCCATTATAAACGTCTGGATAATTACACTGACAAATCTGAGTAAGGCTTCAATAGCTGTCATTGAATACATCAGGAAAGATTATCATTACACAAGGGCTTAATAACAAAACAGCTGGATGTAGAAAAGGGAGAAGAAGGCTGGTCTATTGTAAAAGGCACTTTGCTGACGCAAGGCGATTGGCCCATGTTTTGGAAAAATTTCTTACGCATAAAGGAATAAACAAAAATTCCATTGAGGCTGTGTAGGCTCATAATAATGTAGTGAAACCCCAGCCATGCTACAGACTGCTGCAGACGCTATGGTTTTGATAACACAAAACGGATCTAAATCCAAGCTGGCTAAACAGCAACTCCAAATACACCATGCAGGAATTTTGGCTTGCACAAATGTACAGTGTTCTGCCTTGTCTTGGCTGCTTGCATTCAGCACCATCTGTGAAGCAGGCAGAAAGCCTTATTGCAGCTCAGTATGCCAGTGTCACAGGAGCTCTAGTGCCAAGCTAAGATAACTTTAGATAGGCAATCTGCATGGCCAGCCTAAGTGCTGTCTGTTTTGCCTAAAACAACTCTTTTGTCTTTGCTACTCTAGATTAAGCAATAACCATATTTAAGAAGTGCGTTGCAATACGCATATGAGTTGGAACGGAATGGTATGGAATGCAGTGGTATGGATGGGATGGTATACAGATGTATTCCAATATACATGGAGTGTGTATATGGTGTGTTTAGGCATACACCTGCAAGGCATAGTTTTTGTTTTTAAGGCCACTTTGTCAACTAAGAAAGCCTGTATTATAATTATAATTGCATAGCCTATGTGTGTTTCTCTAATCTGTAAAAAAAATTCTTGATGAAAATGGGCACATCTGCTCTTGAGGCATGAGTATCTGAAAATCTCACCACAAACACATGATATAAGCTGAAAACTTTAGCCCTCTTTCAAGTGCTGTCAGAATTTTGCCTTCCTGAACAGTATGGTTTTGCACTATGCTTTGTAGAATGCAAATATGTTACACAAAAATATCACTGATCATGTAGTTTTAACTATGTCTGTGATAAATCACAAAATAGGCTAAATTTATATCGGATTTTAATAAGAAATTACTCTGTGCATTTATGCCTATAGTTTGGGAAGGTTTATAAATTTGTTTTAGCTATGCTATTCAACAAAATATTCAGGGTTATTAAAGAAACTCCTGGTAAATATCTGCATTCAGCTAAGGAGCAATAAGCATGAGAATGTCTTTTACCATTATCTCTCATACTTAAAAGACTTTTGCTTTTTTTCTTGGCCATAGATCTATATTGTTTCTTTTAACTGTACTCCTTAGAAATAATTTTATAACTTTTTGGGTTGGCTTTTTTAAAATAAATTCTCATCAGATTTGTATCACATCAGACACTCTTGCAGTGAAACAACTTTTGTGAATTTATTTTAAATTGTACTTCAACAGCCTAAGTGGGAAAAGAGTGACTAAATAGTTATGATAACTATCTAATACTTTTGTTAGCTGCTAGAAGTCACACAGAGTGAAAACCAGAGTTGTATCAACTAGTAAGCCTTTATGAATATGGCTAATTGTATAGCTAATAAACCAACTGGTTATATTACTGACCCTGGTTCATATTGCCTGTCCCCAGTCAAAGGAGCAGCTCTACAGCTCTGCTAGTAGAGTGAGTAGTATCTGTCTCTACATTCTCCCAGGCAGATTATCTCAAACCACCTTTCTTGACTGTTCAAACTAGATTGATTTTCTTTTTTTTTTTTTTTTTTCAGCTGATTAGACAGTACATAGCCATATTTTTGCCTGTGGTATTTTGGGAAAGCTAAATTCAGATAGCAGGAAGGTAGCAAGCTGTTTGATGGTAGAGGTGGCAAAGCAAACAGAAGCGAGAACAGAAGCATCTTTAAACAGCACATTCGTCAGGAGAATTGTGGAAGGCTTGAGTTAGAGGCAAAAGCACTGTAAGGCACAGCCTGAAAACGAAGCTGAGTCCGAGGTTGAGGTTCAGGAGAGCAACAGCAGCAAGCTTCCAGGAGGATGTAGGCTGGCTAACCAGCTATCATGTATTCTACAGTTTAGCTGCACAGTCTAGGTAAGGGAGAAATGAAGCAAAAAGCCAGCTGTGAGAGCACTGGTTTGTTGACTAGAGGCACTAAAAGAGGTAGGGGAATTAAAGAAAGCTTCTTCTGGAATCAAGAATGATTACAATTGAATAATAAAATTAAATAAAAGCCCTAGTACCTTTACATTATTTCCAATATGATGCACTGTTCACTTAAACTAAAATGTCTGCAGGCGAGCTCTAGATTTTTAGAGGATAGCCTGATTGATCAATCCCCTTCTAGTAAAACTTCTCTTTTCACACTTATGCTTTGTCTTTGCTTTTCTTCATTTCTAACTAAAAAACTCCAATGGAATAATATTAGATATGGATAGAATAGGGTCTTGATCCGGAAAGTACGGCAAATTTTATGCAGAAAGCAGCAGCGTACTTTATGACAAAATCTTTCTGCTCAGTATATGGTCTTTCGCAATAAATGTGTCAGTGAATGCTGGGCCAATGGTACCAGTAAAATAACATCTGCATTGTTTTTGTTGCTCTTGATAAATACTGACAAGCTGTATTTATTTAAAGCATTACATGTTTAAGTAGCATATCTATTTGCAGGTACTGCAGACAACTTCACTGCTCACTGTTTTAAATGGTAGTGCACAAAGTTATAACTCTTTTCTACTTATGCTCATGCAAGGATATATAAGCTGAAAAAAATATATGATGTTCAGGGCCAGTTAGTCATAGGGGATAGATTAGTTGCAACCCTGAATCTAACCATCTCTAATTGTCTATAGATTTGTGTCACAAGGTTACTGACTTTGGTGTCTCAGAAGGGCCTCAGCTATGAATGAAGCTTTTCCCCAGGTTGCATCTTTGTAGAAGGGCATGCTGTTCATTTTTATGGATTCTCTCTTATCCATTAACAGCGTCCTCAAGCTGCAACCTTTCTTTACTCAGCTGTGCAATTTAACTAAACATTAAAAAGAGTCGTATTCAAGATCTTGGCACTCCTGAAAAATGTTGAATTTCTCCAGTGACTTCAAAAGGTAGAGAAAGACTTTCCCAAGCATACTTAAAAATGTGCAAATAGAGATCACGTGGTCCTTGTATTTGGAGAAACAAAAGCTAAGCGCCTGTTCGCACACACACTCTAAATGAAAAGCCACCCTCAAAATCCCACAGTACTTAAAAATTCATCCTTGCAGTAATATTTGGATGGAATCATTGGTAAAAAACATTTAAAAGTTTAAAACTGACTGCAGGCAAAACCTTTTGTCTTAATTCATACTAATAAAAATACTGTAGAAGGAAAATGCTTCTTGGAAAAGAATAAACTGATAAATTGCTTTCATGGCTATTTAAATACTGAAGTGAAATTTAGTATTCAGTAAGCTTGAAAAACCTACCTCCTACCTTCCCCACTCCCTGTCAGCCTGATGCCTCTCAGTGTCGCCACCCAACCAATCAGACATTGTGTTACTACTTGTCACATCACAGCTGAGTGTTGGAGCTGCTACTCACAAACAAGGAAGAAACAGTGAATGATGGCAAGGACAGGCTTGGCTCCCACAACTATGAGACTGGAGGTAAAGGCCCTGAGAGGTATAAGCAAGGTAAACAGCAGTATTACAGCCCTGGACTTCAGAAGAGTATGTATCGGTCTGTTCAGGAACCTATTTGGTACAATCCCATGAGAAATTGTCCTGCAGGGAAAGAGGCTAGGAGACCTGGTTGATTTTCAAGCAGAGCATCCTCAGAGGACAGGGTTTAATTTTACATAACTGAAGCAATGGCCTTGGTTGCAAATCTGTTACATGAAATTTGGTGGATGCCATTTTATTAGCAACTGTATTCAGAATGGGATATTAAGAATCATTTATTTACAGAATTTTTGGGCTAGAGTGCCCTGTTTCTGCATGTATGAGATGAAAATTGATGGAAGATGCAAAAAAGTTCTATTTTCAAAACTGTGTTAATGTTCAATTAAAACCTCAATCTCTGTCATCCTATCCCAGACAAGCTATTTCTTTATCACAGTTCAAAGCCTTCTGCTAGTGGTATTAGGGAAATTACTTCTTCCTTTCATTGTTATACCTGTCATGTAGTATAATATCTGTCCTACTTTATATTTAAATTCCTTAAGATCATACCAAACCATCTGAGAACATGTATATTCAACAGTACAAATGGAAGTCTGCATGAAGTTAATATGTTTACTACTAAAAGAGTGGGGTTTTAATAGAAGAAAAACAGGGTAAACAGCCATGGATACATGTTAAACTTAGCAATTGTTTGACTTTTACATTAAAAAAATAGATTTGGGTTATATTATTTATGACCTGATTTTTATGTTAACAACCCCTCTTCTTCCTTCTTTTCTTTTTTTGTTTTGTTTTGTTCTGTTTTTACGTTACTAGTTTGAGGTGGTTTTGGCTTCTTAGGATCTAACGATTCAGTCTTTTGTGTGAGAAAGGTGCATTCTTACAGTGGATAACAATTCCAGTTCTAATACTGTCCCTCAAAGTCTTTATTTCCAATTATTTTTAAGACAATAACAATTATTTCTGTAACTTTGTCGTGGTTTAACCCGGCTGGCAACTAAGCACCACGCAGCCGCTCACTTACACCCCTCTACCTCAGTGGGATGGGGGAGAGAATCGGGAAGGAGAATTGTGGGCTGAGATAAAGACAGTTTAATAAGAGAAAATAATAATAATAGTAATAATGAAAATGGTAACAGAATATACAGAATATGCAAAACAAATGATGCACAATGCAATTGCTCACCACCCGCCGACCGATGCCCAGCCCGTACCGAGCAGCGATCACTCCCCAAGCCGCGATCAGTCCCTGAGCAGCGAGCAGCGATCCCTCTCCCCGCGACCGACTGACCGACTAACCCCCCCCCCGCCCCGAGCATGACGTTATATGGTATGGAATAGCTCTTTGGTCAGTTTGGGTCAGCTGTCCTAGCTGTGCTGTACTCCCAGCTTGTTATGCACCTGGCCGAGCAGGAGAAGCTCAAAAAGTCCTTGAGTAGTCTGAGCACTAACTTGGCAACAACTAAAAACATCAGTGTGTTATCAACATTCTTCTGGTACTAAATCCAAAACACAGCACTATGCTAGCTACTATGAAGAAAATTAACTCTATCCCAGCCGAAACCAGGACAAACTTCATTCCTACAGTTTTAGTACCTTAACAGGCTAAAGAACATACTGGCACTTGAGCTGAAAGATTTTACTAGAAATAGAACAAGACACTTTTACACCTGACTATTTGAGAAAAGGGTCTACACAAAATAATTTAATACATTTCTATAATGAAGGCACAATAATACCAAGCAGTCATAATTTTTAACTTCATTTTCCTTTTAATAAAAAAAACATTAGTAAACCCAAAGGTATTATAGCCTAGCACTCTCATTACTGCTTTTTTTCCCCACTTTTACAATCTCAGAAAGCAAACATAACAGCCCAGACAGTACACTGCACCAGCCATCTGATATTTTACTTACCTCACACAAAGCTAGGCAAGCTACCTTCTCATTACCCAGTATAGAAGTTTGAATACCTACTCATAATAAGGAGTGGGATATTAGCTGGTATATTTTGTTCTTGTAAAATCTTTTACTCAGCAAGTATCAGTTGATATCCTCCACCCCTTTAATCAGCAATTGGAGAGAATTTTATGTTTTAATAATAAGCCAGTTCCAAGGCTGAGGTTCTACACAAGTTATTTAATACATTGAAGCTCTGTAAGCCTTTGCTAACCTAGCAAATCTAACCTAAAATCTATCCCATGTTTACTGAAGTACCTATTACAAGCAAAATTAGCCTTTTGGAAAATGATAACAGCAAATTTCCTCTGTATTAAAACTGGAATTATGTAAATCATAATACAGATAAGCAAGAAAAACATGCCTGGGAAGGTTTGTAATCCCCCAAATTGTGCCAGGTTTTCTGGTGTTCACAAGCATATAAGAATGCTTGAGCTAGCACATGAATGGAAAAGCCCATATTTAAAAAAAAAAACCAACCAAACAATAAACAAACAAACAAACAAACAAAAACCACAGCAAAAAACTCCCTGAAACTGTGTCATAACCGTGTCCATTATTTTATAACATCAGTGAATATTCTGAGTTTACTGTAATTAAAATGTCCTGGCAATCTTCCTGCCCCTCCCACTTGTGACCTAATCTTTATGCATATTTCCTGATCATGCAGCCAGCCATAAATACTCTGTAAAGTTGCTACTGCCAACAACAATGGTATTTGAATGCTCCAGAGTATATGTATCTTTCCAACTATGTATCTGACTTTACAATCTGCCTCTGAACACTACTTTCTGTGTTATCTTACAGAAAGTCTAGGCAAAGCAAAAGGCAAGATAAGGCTTCTCAGCAGAGATAATATCCTTTATTAGACCAGCAAATATAGCTGGAAAAATCAGACAAGCTTTCAGGAACTCTAGTTCTTCCTCAGGTCTAAAACAGATTCAGATTTCAAACCTAGGTATCTACTGTGAATGATAGGTTAGCAGCGGTTTAGAGGAATATATATTCTTTAGATCATCATCTCTGAAAGAAAAAATACTTGACATACCTATGACCATTAGAAAAGGGACAGGGGGAGAATGGAAAAGAGAGGGAGAGGGAGATTTAGAGATTATGAGTCGTTACCTCCTAGGGGAAAGAGAGAAGTAGTTCATAAACTGTGGAACACATAGACATTAATGGGTTTGGGATTTGATGAAGGACTATGGTAATGTGTCACAAAACCATTCTCTTTACTGAAGCTGTGGGGTTTGCTATCTGGTAGAGTTAGGAATTTTAATTCTAAGGTTTATTTTTGTAAGGAATTTTGGTTCCCTTGAGAATCAGAACAGAGAGAACAGAGTTTGAACCACCTTCTGAGAAATTTCCTGCTCTGGAAGTTGAGTGGGTTTTATTCTTCACTGATTATCTGTCAGGATACATTCCTATAGATAGTGATGGCTTAGTTTTACTTATATAGTTACTCTGAAATTACTTGGTTCACAAAAAGAACCAAAGGATGTTGGATTCCTAGAAGTACAGGTATAGAAATGTGACAGTTCTGTTGTAAATGGTATTTACTGTCATCTTGTCAAAATGGTGAGTTTATGCATCTCATGCAGAAATGTCCTGGGTTGTTTCAGTGTACTTAAGATTGCAAGGATTCACTTCCGATGATGAATGGGGCCTGAAAACTGATTGGAAGTAGTGATGGAAGTTATGTGGAAAGGGATCCATGCAGCCCAATCATTATTTTATACAGACACTTTATAATTAAACATATTATGCAGCTTTCTACACGGTTACATAATTTCATTCTACTTGAGACCACAGCAACTAATCAAAACACAAGGTATGAAAAATAATGAAAGGCTTAATTTTATGCAAGTTTGAGATTACCTTTGGTGTTATGGTGTAGTTTTAGTCTTCTGAGAAATTATCAAAATCAGGTGAATGACAAGACTGTTACTGGAATGAAAAGCCTGAGGCATTTGTAATGGTAGGTATGTAAATGGTCTAAATGGCTAAATAAAACCATTTAAACAGTAATTCAGCCATTGATTATTATTGGGAATAGATTATTCAGCTCCTAAACTTTAACAAAACCCAATTTGTAGCTTGCGATCTTTTCCTAAATCATAGTCTCTGCAAAAGAAATAACAGATGATTGAAGCAAAAAAAGCCAAACCACCAAACAACACCAAATACAAAAAAACCCCACCCAAACCATGAAATCTAGAACTGTGTTTTGTTAAAGCAGACTTTTTTCTGATAGAATGTAGATAAAAAACTCATCTGTCAGAAATGCAGACTAATTGTTACTCTGTTGCATAGACACACTTGCATAAAAATACAAAAATTTAAAGAAACTTTTAAAAGTTTCTTTATAAACCTTTAAAAAAAGGCTATTTCACCTTTGCCTTTTCAGACCAAACTGAGTTTGTTTACAGGATAGGTCAGCAATACTATCTCTTACAAATATTACTGATATTTTATGTTAAAGATTTTGTTATCATTTGCTGAAAACTGAACTTAGACCTTAGAGATGTATTTTCAGTCTATCTAGGACAGACTTAAACTAAAAAATTAAATGTTATATGAGAAGAATCATAGAATCATCATAGAATGGTTTAGGTTGGAAGGGACCTTAAAGATCATCTAGTTCCAACCCCCTGCCAGGGTTGGAACCCTACAGGGACACCTTCCACTAGATCAAGTTGCTCAAAAAACCATCCAGCCTGGCCTTGAATGCCTGTGGGGATGGGGCATCCACAACTTCTCTGGGCAACCTGTTCCAGTGCCTCATCACCCTCATAGTGAATAATTTCCCTCTTTCAGTTTAAAGCCTTTACCCCTCATCCTATCACTACATGCCCTTGTAAAAAGTCCCTCCCCATCTTTCTTGTAGGCCCCCTTCAGGTACTGGAAGGCCACAACAAGGTCTCCCTGGAGCCTTCTCTTCTCTAGGCTGAACAACCCCAACTCTCTCAGCTTCTCTTCATAGGTGAAGTGCTCCAGCCCTCTGATCATCTTCATTAGCGTTGGACTAGATGATCTCCCGAGGTCCCTTCCAACTCTTGCATTCTGTGATTCTGTGATTCTGTGATTCATGGCCCTCCTCCCTCGTGACTTGTTCCAACAGGTCTTTGTCCTTCTTGTGCTGGGGGCCCCCGAGCTGAATGCAGTACTCCAGGTGGGTTCTTATGAGAATGGAGTAGAGGGGTAGAATCACCTCCCTTGACATGTTTGCCACACTACTTCTGATACAGTCCAGGATATGGTTGGCTTTCTGGCCTGCAAGTGCACATTGCTAGGTCATGTTGAGCTTCTCATCAGCCAATACCCCCAAATCCTTCTCAAGTCTTTCCCAAGCAAAGGAAATTCATAGGTGGGTGCATACATGTGTAAAAAAACCAAAACTCTGAAAACCTTTTCTGACCACAGATGTGAAATTCTGTTTTGCAACAGGTATGTGGCATTGGGGGCAGCTTAGCCTGTTTGAAGAACACGCGTTTCACCATCCCTGTGAAAATCCATGTGAAATCAGTCAGCATATCAGACCTTCATGCTCAGCAGATACTTTTCAGAGCTTAACAAAGAAAACTGCTGAAGCACGTGGGGCATCCTTAACACAGTGACTGAGCCCATATCATACTAAAGGTGGAATGACAGCATTGAACTTCCCCATAACAATTTTTCTTGGTCTGTGGCAATCAAAGTAATACATAAAAATAGTCTCTAAATAATTTCCTTGCCTGCATCAAGGAAGGAATGCCAGACTGTGGAAAGCTAAGCATTAATTAGGACACAGAAGGGCTGATACAGATATCTGAACAGAAGAATCTAATGTTATTTTAAATGCTACAAGGTGGTACTATTCAGATGCTCTCAATGTTCAGCTACCATTTCAGAAGAGCATGTCTCCTGTAGATCCTGTATTGTATCTGCCAGTCTCATGTAGGTATGTCATAGTCTGCACAGTGTCTAAAAGGATATGTTTAAGCACCTGAAACTCTCCCACAATCTGATAAAAACAGAAATAAGTAGAATGAGGAAGAAATCCTAGAAATGGGAGGAAAGACATACAACAATTTTTGAAAGCGTAGCCACTTATTTCAGAATGCAGTAAGAACAGGCAAGGACAATGTGACAAACATTGGGAAATTGGAATGGTGAATTGGGAGACTGGGAAAATGACAGAAGGCTACTGGTACAGAATGAAAAAAAAATAAAATAGTGGGAAGAAGAGGAGAAGTTCAGTAATATTCTGGGGAAAAAAAGATTCTGATTAGGAGCCCATAAGAAAAAAAAAGAAAAAGAAAAAATGAGAACCAAGAACATGCTGAGCAATGCACAAGACAGAGGGAAGCTAAGGAGACTGAGGTTAACAAGATGGATAAGATACAAGGAGTCAAAGGTCTGAACTGTAAGGCAAATTTGGGAATCAAGCAGCAATATGTAAGGGAGGTTCACAGTGGAATTTGAAAACAGTGAGAGAGATACTGACAGTGCAAATTATGTGTTGTACGGTGTGAGCTGAGAGAAGAGAAATTTAAGTGAACACAAAGTGTCAACCTTAGAGGAGCTATGCAGAGGGGTCTGAGGTAGACAGACATGCCTCCCTCTGTGACCTGGAGTGGAGCACAGGTGTTCCTGAGCCTTAACACATTTTTGCTGTACACAGTCATGTGCAAAATACATTCTTCTGGAATGTAAAACCCTGCTCTTCTAATAGAGGTATCTTTATAAGAGAATAAACATACTACTGCTCTCAATTTGTCCATTAGCTAATGTAGCAGACCTCAAGATTTTAGATCTGTTGATAAACCATAAGGTTGATCCAGCTTAGGCCAATGGCCTAACTAAGCCGAGTCTTTATTCAGCAGTGCTCAAAACCAGATGCCTATGGAGAAGCATAAAAGCAGGATAAAAAGGCATCAAAAAATTCCTGGAATCATTTTTCTGGCTTTCACAGTTTGCAGTTCAGTGACTTCCTGAACTGCAGATAGTGTATTTGCATTTAATAGCCTTCTGGATGCCATGAACTTGTCCATCTGCCCCTTGAGCTAATGCACTCAGAAAATCACAAAATCCTGAAGTTCCATGGGGACCCATCTGGCCACAGCAGTCTCAATGCATGTGAACCACGGGCTTATCAATGGCATAATACTGTTTTCTGTTTTGCTCCTTACTTCTTTCTTAAAAACTGCTAGCAGTCTCTTTAATTTCTTGACCACTACTGAGCACAGAGATGAACTTTTCATAAAATTTCTGTATCTATACATATTATATCCAGAAGACCTAGTTCCTGAAAGAAAGCAATAGTCAGAGTTTATATTTAACTGTTTTTTCATGTGTCATTTACAATTTATTTGTATTCAGAAGACACTGAAATGGCATGGGAAGTTTACTCAGTGTATAAGTTCCTTCCATGATCCTTCATCTTGTCTTTTCTATCCTGAATACTATAGCATCACTAGAAAATTTACTCACATTATCCTTCAGTCTCTTCTTCCAAATCATTTATGCAAATGCTGAAAAACAGAGGTTGCAGCAGGAACTGTGTGGTCAATATTAAAACCAACTTTTTTAGGTCAACTCTTCTACTGTATATTCTTATGAAGGGTAGGCTTGTTTCCTTAATTTTTTTTTAAGCTGTTTTGGAGGGCTTACTCAAGAAAAGAGCTAGGCAGATTCATCCCAGATAGTTCCAGCATGCCCCTGTGGCTAAAATGCACCTATGGGATTTCCACATTTCCATTACTAGTTGAAAACTCTAATTCCAATTGACACAAGAATACCAAAACATTGCTTCTAGTTGGACTTGCTTGCTTGATTTTATTTTTTTTTAATTCTTACCACATTAACATAGCAGTGACTAGAGGTAACAGGAAATGTTCCGGCTGAATGCTGGGAGTGTCAGGGGATTCCCTGGGTGGGTGATGGCAAGGCCTGGCAGCCAGGGCCTGTCCCACTGCCCCAGCCAGAAGCAGGGCATCAGAGGGACAGCTGGACAGCCCCAGCCCTGGGCATTGGGAACTGCCCCGGGGATGAGGCCAGGCTAAGGCCAGGCTGGAACATGGGGCAGGATGAGGGCAGCCCTGGAGGGCTGGGCAGCAATGGTGAGGGCTGGCAGTGCCCTTGGGGTTGTGACACTAAACATCTGAAGGGAGCTGCTGGACATGGCCCAAAGAAGCCCACACCATTTGTGGAATGGCAGCTGGAGGCAAGTGACACTATTTTAGAGCATATAAGAAAGTGTAAGATGTCTAATATTCAGCAACAGAATCACTCTTGCATATATAATGTCCTATCTCCTCCCCAAGCACAGCAACTCCTGTGCCAAAGGATCAAAATGGTTTCTGTCCAAGATACACATATCCCATACGTATTCCCTGTTCTAAGTATACTGCTAAAATTGACTCCTTTCTTCACCTGGAATAAACACAGGCATTACCTTCTGAAGATTATATATTTGTTAACCTGGATGGGAATCAGCACTGGAAAAAAAAAATTTACTCATGCTAAGGAGAAAATATTCTCAACTCACTCATATCAAACCCAGTACTCTTCACATGTTTAAGGCCCACTCCAGTGATGATTCTTTCTACCTTTACAATTTCAGCAGTTAGCTCCAAGATGTTCTGATTGTAGAAAGTTAAGTGTTGTTTTCTATATAAAAGGAGACTTCCACATATTCCTTTTGCTCAAAACCAGCAGACATACTAAAACACAAAATTGTTTTAACACAAAAAAAGTGTTGTCCATAAACTGAAGTTCAAAATTACTTGAAACAAAAACATAGTGGCAGGAAGTGTTAGGCAATTTCATACATGGCAGTCATTGCTACTTCTGCACTCATCAGCTCCCAGTTTTGGATTCCAAATTATTTAATAACTTATCACGATTTTTAAATTTTGATAAAATCTGGCCAATGTCAGTAACGAAGATATTCTACTCAGTCTTGAAGACATTTCAGAATTTTTTCACTGCATCTGTAGTATAAAAAGAAACAGGAGAATCTGGAAATCTCACTTGACAAAACTCAAAAACCTAGTCATTTGTTGCCATAAATTTTGTTTCAGTCATTTTTATCTTAATTTACCTTAGCTTACCAAGAAATATAGCTACTCTTTAAGGGTATATTTTGAAAACTATCTGTTAAAATAGAGCATTCTTTACCTGATGAAATTAGGAAGCAGAATTTGTATAGATGCCTTCCGTTTGGAAATGCTATTTATACTTTCAAACCACTGTCATAAAATTAAGGAAGATAAATGCATGTCCCTAGAACTGAATACAGAGATCAAGAAGTAGAACCCAGCTGAAATAATATCCTCATTTTCCTGCAATGATTAATGTTTTTTAATTATTCAATTGTAATGATTCCTTTTCTATAGGTTGTATTTTTGGAGCCAATTCCACTCTCTACAATTTTACTCTGAGCTTTAAAGTTAAAATTATTTTGGTATATGTTATTTGCACAACACATTTTATATAAATATATATACACAAATATATCTTCAGAATGAAGAATGCAAAAGTAAATTATTAAGAAGTTTTGTCTGAAATGTTCTGTTCCAACAGCTAGAACAGAAAACCAAAATTCTTTGGTCAAAATACCTCCTTTACTGAAAAGCAAAGCATTTCAAACCAAGATACTAGAAGTGTATTTTCTAAAAATTTATTCAATGAACCAGGATGGCAGAGATGTGCAATCACACCACAAGACAGCATATTTGGAAGTACATTTCTGGCACGTTCTTAATGACTCAAATTTTGTTATTTAGCTTGGGTCAACAACAGAAGAGATGCAAAATCAGTTCCTTCATTCTGAATGAATACGTCAGCATGGAACTAATCTACTAGGTTTGGAAATTAAAAAGTACCACCTTGCCAAAGAATAGACAGGTAAGTACATACTTTTGAGAGTTATTTAAACAGCCATATCCCAAACATTCACAATAACCTTTAAAGCCTAATGTTCACTTTGAACAAACTGGATTATGTTTAGTTGCCTTCTGAAGATTATCTTCATTCTCTTCAAACACAGACTCCTGCATTTTATATTTGATATGCAGAAAAAAATTAATGCAAAATTGAGTTTTTAAGTATCTTAGTTTATAGTGGCTCTGTATGCGCAGGTAAAATAGAAGGTCAATGTAAAAGCTATTGATAATAATATTGACTTATTTTGGAAACATTTTATATATTGAATATTTTGGAGTATTTGCAAAATAAGATCTTAACAATGAAATTTCAATGAAGTTCAAAAATATATCTGGAATATCTAATTTTTAAGAAGCTCTTATTAAAAGGAAATTCTGTGTACAGCAATGCTGCAATTCAAAATTAGGGTCATCTTGGAATGACGTGCACCATATAATTAATTTCTATTTTCAAGGTTTTAATCCTTTCAAAAAAAGTATGTTTGAAAATGCTTGGTTTATTGCATTTGAAAATGAAAACAGGACCTTATTTTGATCAACTGTGTTTTAAGTACTGTTAATATTATTAGTCTAACAAACATAGCTGCCCATAGATAAATACATTAACCTGGTATATTATGTAAAAAATCACTACTTCATGTATTACTTTAAGAACTTATCAACAGTTCACAATCAGCAAGTAAATTTACACTATCCTTAGTGCTAAGCTGATAGAAACTTCAGAAAGTCCAAACTTTTTAAACATGCCTGGAGTTAGGTACTACATTCACACAGTCATACTAGTCCCCCCTATAACTGGCATGTCAAGCTTTAAATATCACTACAGCAATCTCGTTCCTTATTTCTAAATGATATAGTATGAGGTCAGTATGAGGAGAAGGGATACAGTTGAGGAAAAGCCAATTTTATATTAGACAGCTAAACCTCTTCTCAGAGGTGTTGAAAGATAAGCCTCATGTTTCTCATCAGAATAGTCTAATATTGATACCAACTCACAATCACTCTTCAGGAAAAGGAAATATTTAATTATGAACACTTTAGTTAAACAGGATATGCCATCTTCTTGTTCTTCAGTTGGTAAGCCCACCATCTGATAGACTAACTCAGGGAAGAATATATATAGTCACGCGGTACTTAAAAATCTACAAAACTCATAAATATGTTGAAATGATCAATAAGCTTCCCCATGCCAAAATCCATAAGAAGTAATCTATCTCAACAGCAATTGTCCTACTTTGATTTCTAAATCATGGAGTATCACCAAGATTCTATATGCTATTTCAATGCAATTTAATTAACAATTTTGCTGTACATTTCCATTTGCTATACACTGATTTATGGATGAATCAATTAATATTTTTAAGCTGGGACTGAAATGACATTCTAAAGAACAGAGATCATAGGTATATGAAATGAGCTGTAAAGAATGCTGAAGAATGTTCATAATGGAGTGGCTATCAAGTTATTTCTAATTAAAATAAATAAATGAGGTAAAATATTCCCATATATCCCAAATCAAATGTGCAAGATAGAAGGCTGATCCACCGTGTTAATTATCTCATTATTTCAGGGCCCAACAGCTAAACATAATGAGATGAAACCAAGTATGTAAAAAATTTTAGTAGATGTTATTTAAAAAATTGCTACTGTTAAGGTCAAACTACTTCCAAGGACATTTCTTAAGATTAGGTGACATTCACAGCTCTTCCATAGACAATAGTCATGCAACAGTAAAGACACAAATCTAGTCTTTTAAACCTAATAGATTTTCTTCATCTCTTTTCTCTGAAATAGCTGAGAATTTACTAGCAAAAGAAACCAAAGTACCTGTAAGTAATATCAAAATAAATTACATTGCCCACACATAATGTTAGTTTTTGAACAATAATTCTTTCTAAGGCAGAAGAAACATTCTTTCAAGATTTTATCCATACAGAAAAAGCCCTGCTGGGTATTAAACCAGAGGATGAGGTTTTCAATATGTAAAAACACATTGCCAGGTAGATATTTCTTGCTGATTAAATGGCTTCTTATAAATTAAATTCAGATTCCAAGAGCTCTGTTTTATTTCTTTCCATTAAATGTAATTTACATCGGAGTTTATTTGCTATTGTTAAATGGTTGCTGAAGCTTAATCTAAAATTAGATAATCATGTCATCAGAGGATAAAATAATGATAAGCAGTATAAGTGTGGCACAATAAAGAATAGAAAAGAGCAACTGAGTGTCAGATCATTAAAGACTACTAAAACGATATCCAAGATAATACCATACCACCTGAACTAGTGTAGTGTTTTCTAGTGGTTATCAAGGCATCTACATAGAAAAGCAAAAAACCATTATTTAAGTATTAAGTGAAAATTTTATAGTGTGAATAATAATCAGTTATGTCTGACATCTATGATTTACATAAACAGAAATGGCTAATATTGTGTGGTTCAGAAAAAACATTATATTTAACTAAACATTTTTGAGTATTTTTTTTTTAAGAGTACAAATAGGTTACCATAGACATTTATATTCAACAAATTACTATTATCAGAAAAAAACCCCATGGATTAAAAAAGCAAAGTTCACAAAAGACAAAGTTTCTGGTATGAATACTAACAGGTAAAAGTTATACATACAGCAGTAACGAATATAAAAATGAAATTACAGGAAATCTGAATAATTTTTATAGTAAAAGAGTTATAGCTCGATACGCAGATGTTTTTTAAATGTGCAAAGCTATTTACATAAAAGTTAAAAAGGCTTTTATCTAGACCACTTCAGTCAAAGCTGAAAAGCACACCATGAAAAGTTCTGTTGAGTGAAATACTAAAACTAACTACAAACAATAAGCCATGAACATGTAACTCTTCCCCCTCACCCTCACCCCTTCCAATTATACAGTATTTCCAGTAACCATGCACACAAAGCAAAGAATGGGCAGAGAGGGGGAACAGAGGTGGGATATGAAAACTGGTTAACAAGTTGTCGTGGTTTAACCCGGCTGGCAACTAAGCACCACGCAGCCGCTCACTTACACCCCTCTACCTCAGTGGGATGGGGGAGAGAATCAGGAAGAAAATAAAAGGTTAGAGCCGTGGGCTGAGATAAAGACAGTTTAATAAGAGAAAATAATAATAATAGTAATAATGAAAATGGTAACAGAATATACAGAATATGCAAAACGAATGATGCACAATGCAATTGCTCACCACCCGCCAACCGATGCCCAGCCCGTCCTGAGCAGCGATCACTCCCCGAGCCGCGATCAGTACCCGAGCAGCGAGCAGCGATCCCTCTCCCCGCGACTGACCGACCAACTAACCCCCCCCCGAGCATGACGTTATATGGTATGGAATAGCTCTTTGGTCAGTTTGGGTCAGCTGTCCTAGCTGTGCTGTACTCCCAGCTTGTTATGCACCTGGCCGAGCAGGAGAAGCTCAAAAAGTCCTTGAGTAGTCTGAGCACTACTTGGCAACAACTAAAAACATCAGTGTGTTATCAACATTCTTCTGGTACTAAATCCAAAACACAGCACTATGCTAGCTACTATGAAGAAAATTAACTCTATCCCAGCCGAAACCAGGACACAAGTCCAGACAGTGCTTCCACAACTCAGCAAAAGAGGACAGTCTGACCAGGAAATTTGTAATTCCCTGAGCCTGTTGTCCAACGATGATGCTGTGCCTTATTTCCTGCCAGCCTGCCTTATAACCATGTCTATGTAAGCCATTGCACACCTGGGTATTAATTTTAGCCTAGTATTAGTGAATTACTGGATTTGCTGTCCTTTTGACCTAGATAACTGTACTACTGAAATGACCCAGATAATTTTACTACTGACTCATATTTGTTATTGCATTACTATTTAGAGATAAATTGTTTATGCCTAAAGCTGTTCTGATGTCTGTTGCCATATCCAAACGGTATAGCCTGGCAGGGCCACATTAAGCACTTATTTCTCCTTAGCATCTGCTAGGGAAAGCACAGGAATTCTAACCACTAGAATTTCACTTTTTAAAGATTAATTCTGAAATTAATGGTGAGACTGTTTACAGTAAGCTATGCTTCCAGCTTTCCTTCTGAAGTCCACAGGAAACTCATCAGTATATATATTTTATTAAGACAGACTAGGCACCACAATGTATAAAACTTAATTTGAATATAGCTACAGGTGAAGTCATCCATCTAGAAACAAGACACATAGACCAGATCTATGTTATAAGTAACATAAATGTGACTTTGAAAAGATGAGGGTGGAAGGTGTTCATAAACAATTGAACAGGGCTTCTCTGTGACATCTTCTGGTCAAGACAGCTCACGTCGTTCATATTTCTAGGTCAAAAAATGCAGTATTGGAACAATCTTAAAACAATACAGCATGCAGCAGGAGTAAATGTTTATGCAATTTACACATTTGATATGTAAATATGGAAGCATTGTCACCAGTTTCAGTATTCAGACTTCAAAAGGATGTTAAAATATTCAAAAGGTTTTAGAAAAGAGAATTATTTTAAGTATGAAGAGGAAAAAAAAAAAGGTTGTGCGCTGAAAAATTAAAACATTCAACACACTGAATTTATCCAGGAATCTATTGGAGACATTTCTGAATATTAAAAATCCCTATATATTTTGCAAAAAAAAAATGCGTAACAAGATCTTGTGACAGAGAAGGTGCAGCTGGAAAAAATTATGTACTTGCATTTTCTCTTACTAACAATGAAAACAAGGAACACCTCATATCTTCCTTAACCTTGTATTCTTCCTTGCTTAGAACAATTGAATTTTGTCTCTTCATTTATAAAGTTTTTCATTCAAGAAAATATTGGACACAATGTGAACATTCTTAAGTTTAGTCCTATAATTTGTTTTATACATATGAAAGATTAAACAATTATTTATTTCTTCTGGGTTTATTTTGTAAACCAATTTTGTTATAGACAGTTTTTGAAATGGGAATAAAAACAGAGTAGCCAGTTCAAAACATAAAGGAAGATGTTTTTTCCCCAAGGATGCAGGTTCACATCAAAGCTTTTAAATGGGTTTCAAACAAGCATCTAAACACTAGATAGCAAAGGTGATAATTTAAAAAAAAAAAACACGCCTTAATCTAGATGTTACCTGAAAGACATGAAAGAGACAAATTCCTGAATTTTTCCATGAGGTATAATATTCCAAAATATTTTGACATTACATTATTTTTTTAATGCATTTATTTTTAAATGTGTTTGTTAATATATGGTATATAATATAGTCATGGTATATAACAGGCATTTTTTCTTTATAACTTCCTATCAAAAGAAACCACAAAATGCATTTCAAAGAAAAGTTTTGATTTATTCAAATCTTTATTTTTGAGTGGAAAACTCCTGTGATTTTGAGCAAACATACCCTTTGTTAGTTGCAATTAAAATTGTATGCTTTCAGACATTTGTCATTTCAAGTAATTTATTTAGATGCTCAGATATTCCAACTACATTAGTACCTCTACCTAAAAATGAATTGGAGAAGCACAAATGTCTTTATTTATTGGTCAGATAAAACTGCTACTTGCAACAGTTGCCTTCAGTTCTACAAAATATAGACTAGAAGGCAACGATGAGGGTCTTCAAAGCAGAAATTTAGAAGATAATTTGCATTTGGCCATGTTCAAAGAAGACTATGCTCCTTATTATGCCACTTAGCTCAGTTTGAATAAATGAACTTGTCTTCAAATCATTGTGCCTGGACAACTGGAAGTAGAATTTGAGTTAAGGGCATTAATCAAAGACAACAGCGAGTGTAATTCAACACCGTGGGACTGAAGCCAGTTTTGGGTACTTACAGATAATATTATCCAAAAGGAATAGTTCATTAAACTTGATACATGTCTATTGTCTATCAACCTCCATAACGAGGCTTAATGTAAGTATTGTTCAACTGAATCCCTCCCCTATTACTGTTAAATTGACTTGGACATCCCAAAAAATGAGCTAACTTCACCCCCTGCCCCAAGAAATAACATTGACTTATATGCTTTTTAAGTAGTATTACTGAAGATCTTCAAATTTACCACTATTCTTCAAGTAAAAAGGGTAGTCTTTCTTTTTTTTTTTTTTCATCTTGGTACATTTTCCTAATAGCATTTATGAAAAAGAGTGTGTCGAACTTTTGTTCTATGCTGTCCACAATTGTTTGAAGAATTAAAGTGCTGAATCTTTTATCTTTGGGTAAATACATTGGTTTTATTTTTGTTTGGTTGGTTGGTTGGTTTTGGCTTAGTTCTGAAAGTCATTATTTAAAAATATGAGATATGAATAATAGAACCTGCAGCTCAGATTTTATTGTATCGTGGAATGGTAACCCACTGTCACAGAAATGAAGTTGCAATACCCTGGGAAGGTAAATCTGAATCACCCAAAGAAGACGATGTGTAGCTCAGACTCTCAGTTCTGTTGCTAGCGTGTTGCAGTCGCAAATATGGCCTTTGGGTGTCTCCTAAATAGAAAACTTTACAACATGGTGAGTATTCTGCTACAAGATACACAGGAGCTCTTCAACATATTTTCAATTTTAATTTTTAATGGAGATCAATCATTTACTTCAAGCTGTATGCATGTAGAAGTATTCTGTGGATTTTGGCTGTTATTTAATGCATTGCAGGCTTGAATCTACAACCCATAAAAATTGGAAATAAAATATGTGAAAAAAAATCTGTAAAATCTGGTCTGAAAAAAAGGCTATCAAAACATTAACATCCTAAATTGCCAAAGATGAAGTACTTGTCATCTCCCGACAGCACTCCTGGAGCTCTGTAAGAACATAATTGTACCAGATGTAAAGCAGATGAAATATGTATTTTCATCAATTTAACAAAATAGAGAATAAAAATGTAATAGCTTTTACTCATTTTGTTTCCTGGTGTTGATCAAAGCCAGTAACTGCTTGCCAAAAAAAGAGCAAGACAGATTATTTTGTTCATCCTATGTACTTTTTTCACATTAAGGAATATTTCTGCATTTGTTCTTATTTTCAAGGGATGAAATCACATTAGTTCAGTTCATACCATGGCCTTAGTATCAATAACTAGAAAGTCAAGGTCCATTTTTGTTGTTAATTTCATAGTTAATTTTTTGTGTTTTCATTTCAGTGCTAGCCATATGAAATGGTATGTGGCCTATCTTCTGCTTTTGAGATGTTATTATGGTTAGTTGTTCTTCATTTTGGGTTTTTCCTTCACTAACTATAAAATACAGATGGCTTCATTCTGAAACTTGTTTTGATGTCGAAAGCAAAGAAAAAGGCAGAGATGCTCAGTGAAAGGAGTGCTATGGAGTTACATCTTATAGTCTCATGCAAAAATATTCTCAGATGAGTACACTAAGATCCAATTAGGTCTGGCAATTACCTCCTCTCAGTGCTGTCTGCTATTGACTGAATCTAAAGTCTAATTGCCTACAGACATTTGTAATACACACAGATCTGTACACATGGATCTCATGATCTCTATTTTTGAATAGTCTGTTCAAAACAAAACATAATGCAAGGGAATTTAATAAGAGAAATACAGCACCCTATGAAGCCTAGAAGATCATGAATAGATATAGTAACATAGGCACCAAAATTTATGTAACCCAGAAATACTGTAAGCAAATTGAACAACTGAAGATACCTGTGCATTTTGCAACAGATCTTCGTATTAAGTTCCTTTGAATGTTTCCTATTAAACTGCTTGCTTACAGATCAGCAAATCATGATTTCAATATTAAATCCTGCTGTGAATATCCCCTCATTACCCTGTTAACTTTGAGTAATAAAAAGGATCACTGCAATAAACAAGCTCTATACATGCTTCTAACTCCCTGGACACAGACACCAAGACTTGTAGTGCAGAAAATCAGAGACACTTGCTACACTTTTTAAGCCAACAGCTGTCAACAATGGAAGTTTTTGTAATAATACTTACTGACTTTATTTCACAAGTTATTGGACAGAACATTATATTAATATAAAAGTGTTCCATGGCAATACAATGTCAAAACACCTCAGGTAGTAGGGAACATGTGTACCACGTGCACAAATAACTGAGGAAAACAAGGGAGTTTAGGACTTCCTCGGAACTATAATCCTTGTGCTAGCACATGTGATCTATGCTAAATAAAAGTAGTTTTCAGAGAGAAAGTTTGTGGATCAAATACAATGCGATACTACATAACAGGTCACCGGGGCGGGGGGGGGGGGGGGGGGGCGGCAATGAAAAACAAAACCAAAAAAACAACCCAACAAAGTAAGGAAAAGTGAGATGACAGATAGGATACTCCAAAAAGGTCAATAGTGAATTAAGTCTGCAAATTCAAATTTTAGTTACAGCTTGAAAATGTTGTCATGATTTGTCGTAAGTCAGAGCATGTATGAAAGTGGTTAGATAGTAAAATAGTAAAATGAACAGTAGCAAGAAGTAGATATATTTAAAGGAATTCTTAGGGATTTCAAAGAAAGACTAGTGGAGGAAATAGGAATATTCTGCAACTTCTAGCTATGGTGTACATATTTAGTGTATAAAGCTACCTAACTATGAGCGGATTGGAGAATGGAAAATGTGGAAATTCTTTTAAAGGGCCACCTTGGGAAACCACAAACCAGTAGGAGTGATGTACATGCAAGGCAAATTAGCAGAAACTCTAAGAAAAATGTATTTAGTGGATTCCTGTATAAACATGAGATGTTGAAGAATAGTCAACATGATTTCTATACAGGATAGCCCTGGGTCACAAACCCACTGAAATTCTTTAGTGGAGTCACAGGCTGAAGGGACCTCTAGTCTCTAGTCCCACCTACTGCTCAGAGCAGGATCAGCTGTGAGATCAGACCAAGGAACTCAGTGAGTACATGGGCAAGGAAGAGTTATTTGATATAATCTTTGATTTTATAGAGGCACTTAGCAAGTTCATTCATCAGTCATCTGAGGAAACAGCCATGAAATGAAAGATCCTTCAGTAGATAAGTAATTGGTTAAGAAATTTATATGGATAGTAGGAACAGATGGTCAATTTTGATAATGAGGGAGTTCACAAAAGGTGGTTTAGAGATATCTGTGCTACAATCAATGCTTATATTAAACATTTTTATGAATCACCTGGAAAGGAAGGCAAGTAGTGAAGTGATGCTGATGGTATCAAACTACTCAGTTTAGTAAATATGTGAGCTAACAGTGAGTAAGTGTAGCCAGACTTTAAGAGGATCCTTCTTTTTGAGGGCTGTTGCCTGCTACACTGAAAATACAAGAGGTGATGAAGAGCACTCTCCACTTTCTGGACTCTTTCCAGTGCTTTTTAAAGATATTATGCTGGAAATGTGACAAAAAAGAGAGAGGTAGTTCCTGATTCCTAGTTTTACTGAGCATAAGATAAGACGGGCAGGTAAAGACAGAAACCAAAAAGGCCCAACTTATCTGGATGAGAATAAACTTTATGTCAACAAAGATAAAATTCTGCTCTCTCAAGCATAAATTAATCTCCCCAACATTGTCACTGAATGAGCTATAATGCAACTCTATGAGGTATTCCCTCTGCAACTTATTTCAAGGCTAATGACCTTTATGTTCTGAATCAGAAAAAGAAGGTAAGAGGTTCATTACCTGCTGGGTTGTAGAAGAGCACTTTCTGAAGTCCTCTCATTTGCTATCCTTTTTACTAGGTTCTCTGAACTTATATACTCCATAAAACCATACTCAGGAAAAAAGCAGGGAAAATTTAACTACGTATTTCCATTTTTGTGACACTAAGACCCCTATTCTGCAAAAGGAGAGACCAATAAAGATGACTCATGCTCTGATGAAATAAATGGAGGAAATGGTCCATGCATTCCTTCCATGTGTGTGCCCTCCAGCTCATCTGTTTTGCTCCTTGTTTTTGCATGGAAAAAAAAAAGGTGAGTTAGGAAAGGGAAGGCAGTAGTGACTGTGCTCAGGTCATTTGCAATAGAAGTGGAAGCTTCTACATAGAAAGACTTGTCTGATTTTTGGTAGATTTTTTTTTTTTTTTCTACAATCTTTCAGGGCACTATGGGGTCTAATAGGTTTTACTGGCTATCACTAGCCTCACCTGCAGTGTCCCTGCACACCTGTCCATGGGTCTAGGAGTCCCATTTCAGATCAGCCCAGGGACTATCTGAACTACTTTATAGGCGTGCCTGTCTCTGGCCTGTTTCTAAACTGTTGTTTGGGTTTCCTGGATTGACCCAGGACCTGGCTTATTACCTTGCTTCACATGATACTCACTGGACTGTTGATGGGACCCATTGCTGTGTCACCAATGGAGTGAGAGACAAGCAAAAAATATAGTTTATTGATATAAACCAGTGAGTTAACAAGGTTAAATGGTAAATGAGACAGTGGTTTAACAAGGTTCAATGGCAAGGTACACTTGGTTATTTACTGCATAGAGGAAAGGGTCAGACAAAACTGTCAGGGACACCCTCATTGAGTAATGAGGTTCAGAAAGGACCCCCTTGCTTTCTAAACTCCTTCCTCAGAGAGGAGTCTAAGTGCAGCTGGATCCAGTCCTAGTCCCAGACTTGGTCAATGGTTTATGTCTAAAGGATTATATATGCACAATGAATCCTTTATATCACTAAGCTAATAGTTTAGCATGCTATTAGCCACTTACCGAGAATCTGTTGCAGCAAGGAATCTCTCGACCTCGAGGAATAACCTCGAGAGGTGTCCCTGCTCAAGGGGAGACCCTGGCATGCAGCCTTCTGCCAAGCAGGAGAGCTCAAAGGTCTCTTGGGCTTCTCAGTGTTTATAGGGGTAAGCTGATTGGCTTATAGTCATATTTACACACCGGCTGCAGATGTTAAGTTTCTTCCAAATTTGGCTTGTGTTGAACATTGACAAGCACTGTGGTTAGATGGACACATTGCCATAAATTAGCCCTTGGCTGCTGTGTTGTTGTCTGTCTCCCCCAAAACACCTTGGACTTGAATGCATCCATCATGACCAGACACATCTATCATGACCATCTCTTGTGGTTATTGCTTGAGCAGGGTTACAGGAAAAGGTCAGGTGTGGATGGCGAGCACACCACCACATGCTGTCAACACCTCACTCTCTCATCTGGCTCGAGTGCTATGGGTGGCGTAGGCACTGCCTGGCTTGTGCTGGGGTCAGCCCCAACTCCCAGCTCCCTTCTTTTAGGGAGCAACCCTTGCAGCTCCCTGACACGAACAGTGATGCTTTTCTTTTCCAACTTCCAAAGGTATTTTAACTTGCTGCAAATAACAACAGAAAAAAGAAGGTCTGAGAGGGTAGGCTATGTTTCCTCTGACAGTTAGCAGCAATTCAAGGATCAAAATGGTAACTGCTGCCTTTCCTGCTGACAGGTAGTTCTTTGAAATTTAAGGTTGCAATCAATAGGAAAAAAAGAAAAAAAGCATTGCAGTCTCATAACTAAGCATGTCACTTCTTCCACTGTTTAGTTTATTCCTTCAGCTCCTAAGGAATACCACTGTATTTTTTTTTACACAAGCAGAGGACTATGTGCTCTCTATCAATAGAACTCTTACCAACAAGAGGTGCACACATAAAAAATAAGTGCAGTTATGCAAATAAAAATTGTCCCAAACCACTGAAACAGGCTTATGGTTTGAATAAGCCCCATCCCTTGCAAACAAAAGAAACCATTTAATGTCCTACTAGAAGGTTCTAACAAAAACTTGCTTTGCAGTTTTAAGCTCCCATGCCCAACACCTAGATGTAATCGCTTGTGACATTTATAATCAAGTTGTTCTTCCTTTCCTTCAGTGTAAAAGAAACTGGCCGGCTTTTTTTTAAAAATATCCTACTTTCAGCCTTCATTTTGAGAATTTATGCAATCCCCTTCTCTTATCTTTATGTAAAAGTGGGTCTTTCTTCACCTGGTCACTCTAATAATTTTTCTGAACATTTGTGTCACAGTTTAATCCCAGCTGGCAATTAAGAACTATGCAGCCACTCTCTCACTCTCCCTCCCACCCCGTATGGGATGGGGGAGAAAATCGGGAAAAAAAGTAAAAACCATGGGTTGAACTAAAGACAGTTTAATAAAACAGCAGAGGATAATAATAATAATAATAGAATCATAGAATGTTTTGAGTTGGAAGGGACCCTTAGAGGTCATCTAGTCCAACCCCCCAAAATAATAAATATGAAAATAATAATAATAATAATAATAATAATAATAATAATAATAATAATAGGATATACAGAACACAATTAATTGCTCACCACCCACTGGTCGATGCCCAGACCACTCCTGATCAGCAATTGCTGCCCCCCAGTTTATATGCTAAGCATGATGCCATATGGTCTGGAATAGCCCTTTGGCCAGTTGGGGTCAGCTGTCCTGGCTGCGCCCCCTCCCAGCTTCTTGTGCCCCTGGCAGAGCAGGGGAAGATGAAAAGTCCTTGACTGGTGTAAGCCCTGCTCAGCAACAACTAAACCATCAGGGTGTTACCAACATTCTTCTAGTACTAAATCCAAACCACAGCACTGTGCCATCTCCTAGGAAGAAAATTAACTCTAACCCAGCCAAAACCAGGACAACATGTTGCAGTTTAAATGGTCTTGGTGAACAAGAACTCCAGTGTGGTGGAACCTGATTTAGTTTATTAAAAAGTCATGCTTTTGAAAGTGATCAGAATAATATCTCAAGAGATACAATTCATAAAAACAGGTTATACTTTACTTAGGGATCACTACATGCATATGCTGTAGATACTACATTTTCTATCCTTCATCAGAAATCTGTCTAGCTAGGAGCAATGTATTATTAAAAATCCTAGTTAGCGAACCTGAAGATTCAGCTTACACTTAGGGGAGGGGGGGGGGGCGAGGGGGGGGCATTGAGGGGAAGGAGAAACTGGCTTCCACTTCTTGTTTATACAGGTGCAGAAAGAGTCGGTATCTCATAGGGTTGTAGGGTCGTAGGGTCTGAAGAGGAAGCAGGTGAAAGGAGAGCAAGAATGCATGAGAAAGGATCAGAAGAAAAGGCCAAATGGAAGAAGTCAGATGTTACAAGGGGTGAAGAACAAGCTGAGAGCACGGATCAGCAAAAGTTTTATAAGTGGAAAGCTGAACATGCCAAAGGAAACTAAAGCCTGTACTGCAGATGTTTTGTCACAGCTACTTTTACACAAAGGGTCAATAAAACCAAGTTGTTTTGTTCTGCCCCAAAGCTCCCTTCTTCTCACTACAGGAGCATTCTGGTCTCTATAAACTCTGCTCAAGCATTACAAACAGAAAAACTGCTCTAAAGCTTTATATCAGCACTAAAAGTGAATTCTGGAGGATTTTGCCTTAGTGAGATCTTTGAAGTTCTCTAATTGCACTGGAATTGCTCCTTTTATCTGCATAACTTCTGTTATTTTCTTCTTTTAAAAAAGAAAGCTTGCTTTCCAGCTTTCCTATCACGATGAGATATGTTGCATTTTGTTAATTACAGAGGATGATTAATTGCAAATTACTGATGGAGCCAAGAAGATGAAACATCAAAGAATACTCTTAATTGTGAAAGAATGATGAAAGTAATACAATTAAATCTGAAAACTTTACAGAATTTCTTAAACCAAAGCAGAAATATCTGAAATGATAGCATACAGATTTCCCCTGAATTAATATTTTTAAAATCTTTTTTCCTCCATATTACCATGACTATTTTGTTCCTATTTTAAATGTTGATATATAGATGTTGCATTTGAATGAAAAATGCATAGCATACACAAAGGTAAAAGCATGTCTTTATAAGCACTTCAATACACAACATAGTTCCACCTATACCTTTGATATTAAGTGTTACCATGTTCATGCAATATGTGCTCTTCTAATATTATTGTTGCAGAGTTGAGCTTTTGAGCAGTGAGAAGTCCAAGTGTACCAAGTCTGAAGTACAAACTGAAGATAGGTATGCATACATTTGTGCTACACTGCCTGTTTAGAAATCTCCTTCATTAACACAGGAGGAGTTGCTCAGCAAAAGGAGCGTACTTCCTTTGTGCATATGAGGACCTGCATGTGTGATACAATGTTTAACTCAAAATATGCTTTGATTTTCTTAAAGACAATGTCCTAAATAGTTAAAATTTGGGAAAAAAAAGTATTTAAAATGTTGAAGGAATTTTTTTCTTTCAGCCTTTGAGTTACCATTAACTAAAACCCCATTATTCATGCAGTTGTATAGAGTGTCCATTAAATTAAGTAAAAGGTCAAGCTGCTGCTTTCTCATTTTTTCTTTCAGTATCACCACCAGTTGCTTGTGACAGCTTTAACTATGTTGCCAGTAAATCAATATTGACAAGGGGACAGGGTCAGTGTTACTTTGCTGGCAGCATGTCATGGTTTAACCCCGGTCAGCAACTAAGCACCATGCAGCCACTTGCTCACTCTCCCCTGTTGGGATGAGGGAGAGAATCAGCAGAGTAAAACTCGTAGGTTGAGATAAAGGCAGTTTAATAGGTAAAACAAAAGCCACACATGCAAGCAAAGAAAAGCAAGGAATACATTCACTGCTTCCCATGGGCAGGCAGGTGTTCAGCCACCTCCAGGAAAGCAGGGCTCCATCATGTGTAACAGTGACTTGGGAAGACAAAACACCATCACTCCAAACGTCCCCCCATTCCTTCTTCTTCCTTCAGCTTCATATGCTGAGCATGATGTTATATGGTCTGGAATAGCCCTTTGGCCAGTTGGGGTCAGCTGTCCTGGCTGCGCCCCTCCCAGCTCCTGGCAGAGCAGGGGAAGCTGAAAAGTCCTTGACTGGTGTAAGCCCTGCTCAGCAACAACTAAACCACCAGGGTGTTACCAACATTCTTCTAGTACTAAATCCAAACCACAGCACTATACCAGCTACTATGAAGAAAATTAACTCTATCCCAGCTGAAACCTGGACAGAGCACAATGTTCCCTATCCCACACTACCTAACAGCTTACGCACTTCAGATTGACTTTACCAGCAAACCAAGAAATAGAAGAAAAAACTCTTACATATTACTAACATAATAGACAATGAAAGGTTGATTTGGTTCAGTTGCTGAAGAATTATTGTTAGATTGATGAAGTTTTGCATCATAAATTTATCACATTTTTTAAAGCGTTTTTCGCAGAAAATGGTAAGAACACACCCTGAAGAACAAATACTCTTACAATTCCAAAATCAAGTAGTGTTCAAATAAAATAAAAGGAAAATAATTAGGCAATCACTTCATGTGTGCCTTGCTATCAGCATTTTAGTATTGTACAAAAATTCTTTGTAATTAGAGCTTATCAAAAGACACTGGCAAATCAACAGAAAACTCTATTTTGGATTCTGCGCTAAGGAGAAGTAGAAGGAGGGAAAATTAATTCTTCCTTTTCTTTATCTCATCTGCATTGGAGCATAGAGCAAACGCCTACTTGATAGGTCTTCTTTTGTTCTGCAAACCTAAAGGAAGAGATTGCAAGACTGGGGAGATAATGAGCCAGAAATATAGACTAGATACTTAAAAACTGCATAGGCACATGTTCTCATTTGCAACAAACTTCCTCTCATTTTTTTTTTCTAAGACATCACTATAAAGTGCTGAAGAATACCTTCCTGACATCTAGTCTAAAATATTTTATTCTGTGCTGGCAGAATGACATTGTAACTGTTAAGAGTCACAAACACTTAGTTTTACTCACCCTCACACTGACACTACTGAGGTTATAAATTACAGGATAACTCTCAGGGGACAGAGAGACTGCATCTTCCTTTTTGTTTCTTCCAGTGCTCTTTTGCTTTATTCCTTCCCACCACCAAAATCAGTCCTTTTCATCTTTGAATAAAAACTGTACTTGTCTCTACCATGCCAAAAGATACCCTGAACTCCTACTTGCCTCCATACATGCCATCACATTTCCCTCCCTCAAAACTCACTAAACAGTATTTCCAAGCACTGCCTCAAATTCCTCTTCTCCAACCCAGTCTAAGGTAATAATCCACCCACGCACGAGCAATAAAAATGTAGTTATTTAGTAACACTATAATGCAAAAGAAAAGGCCAAGAGGTTTGTGCTGAAAATTCCTCAGATCTGCCAAGTGTCACATATCTTACATGGAACTCACACTTGGCAGACTATCATTCCTGGCTGCATCTCCCAATGAAGTTTCATGTATTAATAAGAAGTGCAGGTAGAAATGTACATCATGTACTCCTTAGTACAAAAAAAATTACACTGGGGTGAAAGCCAAGATTTTATAGTTTTAGATTTTATAGTTTCTAATCTCACATCTTCTAAGTAGTTAGAATATATTTTTGTAGAACAGAATTCTGTAAGCAAAGTGTCCTATCTCTATCCTGGAGGCAGCCAGCCCGCAACTCCCTCTTGTTTCAAATAAACTAGTTGACAAATTTCACAAAACTACTGGAAGCAGAACTGGGATTAAAACTCAGACAGGCTCTGTGAAAATGCACAACCAAGTCTACCAACAGCAAGGCTTTTTCAGCATTCTCATAAACAACTTGTATGCTCAGCCATCCTGTTGCTGCCCTTCTAAAGCCATTCTGCCAACCAGAACCTAAAACCCCTGATACCCCTCATTATACTTTTATCTCAAACAGCTTTGCAACCTTTAGTAATGGTACATTTAGCTACAATCTGGAAGCTGCTTCACACAAATTCAAAGCCCCTGGTTTGTTTCCAAGGATCTCTCACACTTTCTTTATCTTTTCCTGGCCATTCCTCCAGAGCCCCAAATTCAGCAGCACACTCAGCACATAAAGACCACCCATGTCTTCCTGTGCTCCTGCTGATCCTTCCTCCCCGGGTTCTTCTCTGCATGAAAAAATATGAGGTCTAACTGTGCAGTCCTTCGGTACTGCAAAAAACAAGGACACAGGTATTCACTGTCCACATACATGCCTCATCTCCATGATCATCTCTAAATTGTTACAATCATAGATGACAAGACTGTGGAAAATCAGGTGAATAACCTCTTTCCCACTCTTTGCTGAAGATTAGCCTGGCTAACAGCCTCCAAATCCACTGTAGGAGTTCAGAGGTACTGAAAGCTTCTTAGGGGAACAGGAAGACTTGTTGATGCAGTGGATTCAAGCTCCACATTGTGCCAGCAAACAAGAAGAATGAAAATAATCCGACAAGGCTCCAGTAATATTTAAAAACTAAAAACCAAGTAAAATAATTTCCTGCCCCCCCCCCCATTTGTTATATTTTAACTCTATCATGACTTTTAATCTAGTTAGTATAACGTGAGAGAATATGTAACACTGATTTTTGTATGGTTTAGGTAAGTAATACTGTCCCTTGAGAAGTCATAGCTGAATCTATATTAGGTCAGCCAGAATTAACTGCTCTATTCAACTGAAGCTTGATGGAAGCTATATGTAAAAAGCTTAGAAAAGTTCAGAACAATATTTAAATTAATGTTAGAATAACTATTTCTATTTTATCCACACCTTTTTGGAAAAGCAGGTGTCAGCGAATGGTTGTGCCTGATCGTTAGAAGTGCTGTATTTCAACTTGAAGTGATTCCTACATGAAGGTGCGGTCTAGACCAGGAAGTCAAAATGTTCTGCTCAAAGTATTACACTCCACTTACCTAGGTAAACTAGATTGGTACGAATGTGCTGTTACAGTTTACTTTCACTGGGTAAACACAATGGTTTGTAAAGTACCATCATACTGCTGGAACTGAACCACTCATAAGGATTTTTGCTTTTATACCAGTGTGATATGATGAACATAACCAACATAGTTCTATGCTATACTACTTTCTAATTAACTCTTATCACATCTTACTTATAATTATGATATATTTCCATCACTTGAAATCTTTAAACCATGGCTGGATAGTAATATACAAGTTACAGACCTACCAGAAACTATAGCCTTACTATGGAAATGGCTGGTTTCAGTTCTTTGGGCAGAATTATGGAACACACGAGATGAACCCACAATTCCTTTTGTCTTTAAATTCTCTGAATTTCTTTACCAATGGCAAACAAAGAATTATCTTAATCATCATCTTAGCACTTTTATATTTTCAGTATATAATTCAGCTGTATTTCTGTTTTTTTAATCACCATACTTCTACAGGAAAAATGCTGTGGGAACTCAGATGTAAGCCACTTGATTTCAGATGGCTGCAACACTAATTATTAATTCCTATGAAAAAAGTTTCCTTCTGTAGCTGGACCAAACGCTTTAGCCTATTTTTCAGTGCATTTGTTGTCACCAGGTCATCACCCACTACAGTCTTTCAGCTGAGCATGATATTAACATCTAAAGTAAAAATCTGCAAGTGATACAAAACTAGGAAGACTGATTGAAACACTAGATGGTTGTATTGCCATTCAGAGGGACCTCAATGGGCTGGAGAAATGGGCAAACAGCACCCTCATGATGTTCAACAAAGGGAAATACAAAGTCCTGCACCCTGCAGAATAACACTCTGCACCAGTACATGCTAGGGACCAACAGACTAGAAAGCAGCTTGGCAGAAAAAGACCCAAATGTCCTCTTGGACCACAAGCTGACCTTGAGCCAGCAATGCACCCTTGTGGCAAAGAAAACCAACAATGTTTGAGGCTGCATTAGGAAAAGCACCGCCAAGTCAAGGGCAGTGCTCCTTCCCCTCTAGTCAGCCCTGGCTGAGACCACACCTGGAGTGCAGAGTCCATTTCTGGGCTCTGAGAAGACAGACATGGACTTCCTGGAATGAGTCCAGCACAGGTCCATAAAGATGATGAGGGAATAAGAGCCTCCATGATGAGATAGACTGGGAGAGTTGGGACTGTTTAGCCTGGAGAAGTGAAGGCTCAGGGGGATTTTGTCAATGTATGTAAGTACTTGTGGGGGAGGAGTGAAGAATATGGAGTCAGACTCTTCTCAGAGGTGCCCAGTGAATGGACAAGAAAAGGGCACAAATTAGAACAAGAAGTTCCATTTCAGCAAAAGAAAAATACTTTCTTTTTTTTTATGATGAGGGCAGTCAAACAATGGAAGAGGTTGCCCAGAGATGTTGTGGGTCTCCATCTGTGAAGATATTCAAAACCCGACTGGACAATGGCTGGAGCAACCTGCTATAGTAGACTCTGCTTTGAGCAGAGGGTTGGACTAGCTGATCTCCAGAGGTCCCTTCGAACCTCAGCTATTCTTTGAAATAAAGCAGGAAGCAGTTTCCAGGGAATGATTGGAGTCCCTAGAAACTGAAGGTCATGATGAACCTTATTTCTTCCTTTTCCACATGATTTTTCTTATCTAATACAAGCAGACTGGAGAGGTGGGCCTGTGTGAACCTCATGAGGTTCAACAAGGCCAAGTGCAAGGTCATGCACCTGGGTCGGGGTAACCCCTGGTATCAATACAGGCTGGGGAATGAAGGGATCGAGAGCAGCCCTGCCGAGAGGGACTTGGGGGTACTGATGGACGAAAAGCTGGACATGAGCCAGCAATGTGCGCTGGCAGCCCAGAAGGCCAACCGTACCCTGGGCTGCATCAGGAGAAGCGTGGCCAGCAGGTGGAGGGAGGTGATTCTGCCCCTCTACTCTGCTCTGGTGAGACCTCACCTGGAGTACTGCGTCCAGCTCTGGAGCCCTCAGCACAAGAAGGACATGGAACAGTTGGAGCGGGTCCAGAGGAGGGCTCCAAAAATGACCTGAGGGCTGGAGCACCTCTCCTATGAGGACAGGCTGAGAGAGTTGGGCTTGTTCAGCCTGGAGAAAAGAAGGCTGCGGGGAGACTTGATTACGGCCTTTCAGTATCTAAAGGGGGCCTATAGGAAAGATGGGGAAAATCTTTTTAGTAGGGCTGGCTGTGACAGGACAAGGGGTAATGGCTTTAAACTAAACCAGGTTAGATTTAGACTGGATATAAGGAAGAAATTCTTTACAACGAGGGTGGTGAAACACTGGAACGGGTTGCCCAGAGAGGTGGTGGAGGCCCCATCCCTGGAAGCATTCAAGGCCAGGTTGGATGGGGCTCTGAGCAACCTGATCTAGTTAGCGGTGTCCCTGCTCCCTGCAGGGGGGTTAGACTAGATGACCTCTAGGGGTCCTTTCCAACCCAAAACACTCTATGATTCTATGATTAATATGCATACATATACATAAAAATATGATCCAAACCTCTAAAAAGCAAGCTATATAGGACAGATGTGAATCATATGATTTAATATAGCAGAATGTGATCAGATATTTTGGTGATGAGCGTGGTATAAAAATCTACCTAAAGCAGAGTTTAATCCCTTTCTCTTAAAGTTACATAATTGTCTAATTTGTATATAAAAATAAAGACAAGGGTAAGGGAATTACTCTCTACAGTGGTTGCTATATGTATTTATTATAAAAAAAGTAATCTCAGTTTGCTCCACACCTCTATAAAAACTGGGGTGTAACAATGCATGGACTAAGGATCCCAAATGCAAGCATCTACTTAGAAATCTTGACAGGAATAGTGATTTTACTGATAAGGATTTGATAAGAAAAGTTGAACTCCTCCAAGCAGTGCTTCCAGAAGAAAATAGCAGTTTCCTTTTATTTGCATTGAAGCACATACATTGCATGCTTTCACATCCTGCGTTGTGTATCCAGGTCTAATAATCAGTCAAAACAAAGCTGCTCTACTCAAGAATGTTATTTGTTATTTCAAGAAATGCTTTATTTATTTTCTGAGAATAGTGCAGAGTTCACTTCTGAAGGGAAAGCACTGCCTGTAGGATTAACATGTTTTTCTGCATATTTGCTTACTGTTACATATCTAAGGTAGATACAGGGAAAACAAGGAAAGACAGCAGATAGGAAAAGAGTACTTTTCTGTATGAAGTAATTTCATGAGTTTAACTATAAATGCAGTGATTCATTAGGAGTTCCTTGGCATATAAATACCGCAAACAATAAAGAGGACACAATTCTTGAAAAACAACTGTGAAGCAGTATTTATGGAATCATTTATGGCTTACTCAGAATGACACAGACTTCAAATTCTATATAAACACCAAACTTGAAAGAAACTTTACACCTTTGTTTATCCCATTGAGAGAAAAAAAAAAGGAGAAAGGGGAGAGGGGTAACAACAGGTAAATAAAGGTGGTATAACATAAAAAATACAAAGATCTTGGTATGTATTGCTTAAAATCAGAATTTAAAGACCAGTATACATGGCTTTAATGGAAAACAGATGTAGATATTTAAACTTTATGTTAAGGGGTTTTATTTAATTATTTCTTAAATATGTTCCGTTAAATATTTACCTGAACAGTCATGTTCAGAGGCTACTTTCAGGAAAGGGCTTTTTAAAGAAAATATGCAACTTTTAATTTTTATTTCAGGGATCATCTAATTTTTTTTTTTAAAGGAAGCACTTACTGCATTTTATTTACAGGGGCTGAATTCAGCTGGAATGGGGGGGAGCTGGAGAGGAAAATATAATTATGCTACTCCAAACACAGTATACAAAATATCCTTCATTTGATTGAAATGACAAAATAAAATGCCACTCAGTTAATTGTGCAGATGTTAAAAATATTATAGTTTTGGATTTTATCAAGAAATAAAAAATTCTAAAAAAAACAAGGGGATATTGAAATTTCTCTTTTGGTTCCAGGCAGTTCCAAAGCTTTTGTTCTTCTTCCTGCTTATGCTGTAATGACACTGAGCCATGTGAAATTTTGGTATTTATTTTGATGGGGCTATTTGTGCCTCATCATGCGTAAGTTAATTGTAGTTTTCCTAACTATGTCTCCTTGCTTTGCGTGTACTTTGCTCAGAGCATTACCATCTTATCCATTTGACTTCTATCAAAGCTATCGTGGGGTAACGCTACCAACCTGCCAGAGTAATTTAAGAAGGGTTTGCCTTTTGTCTTGTTTATCCCATGTCTCAGACACCGAATAGAAGGGCATTTCTAGTTCTTTGCATTGAAATAGGTTTACATGCTATCCCTATTTAGTTAGAGCATTGTTATTGCAGACTGGTTGTGGGTGCTCAGGTGTGTCCACTTCTTTTGATAAACATCAATGGATTCATTTTTGCTCCTGTAAATCTCTTCTGTTGCAAGAATTCCACTTCAAGATTGACATTTCTTCAGTCTTGAAATAAGAAACGGTTTGTTCACTAAGCTAACATCATTGCAATTCTCCTCCTTTTCACTAATTGCATGTACAAAGAAAGGCTGTACCCTAGAACTTATCACTTGACCTTTTCATTCTTATGCTCCCTATTTTTATTATAATACTATAACATGGGATAATATGTGAGCTAAAAACATTAAAGACTTTGATGTTCAGCTAGTGTAATGAACGTTCTATAAACACTTCAGAGGGATTATACATAAATCTATCAAAATATATGTGAGGAAAGTTTTTACAGTAAGAGCAATCATTAACTGGAACAACCTCCCCAGGGAAATGGTAGAGTCCCCATCACTGGAGTTTTTCAAGATGTAATTGGTCAGGGTGCTAGATAATTTCATCTAAGCAATCTTTCCCACATAAGGTTGGACTGGGTGAGTTTTCTGAGGTCCCTTCCAACCTGGACTGTCCTATAATTCTATGATTGATGCTATTTTGATATTGCTAATTAGTTACAGGGCTGCCAGTGGATTCTCTTACTAATTAGTTGGACAAATGCAAACGTTTCTGCAAGCCCTGTCAGATTCAGAACTCTAGGTTTTCTTTCCACTTTCTCCAAAATTATTAAGAACACAGAAATGCTTAATATTACACAGAAGTCACCATTTGACTGGGATTATGTTGCTATAACTCACTTACTAGTTCCACTAAATTGTTTTTCATGACTGCTAAACCAAGCACTGCAATGTGTTATGTGAGGCTGGCATTCTAGACAACCTATAAAGTAAAAACCCTAAATAAACGGCACCAGATGGCCAAATCCAGTACCACATTGTCTTCTATTACTCATTTCATGTGCAGATTAGCCATTTGCTGTCAGGATTTCAAATCAGTATCAATGGGCTGGACAAGGTGTCAGTTCCCTCTGAAGCTTCCCCAGGAAAATGTGTAGCTTTGTAGCGCAGTTAAGTATGCTGTTGTTGTTACTTACAAGGGGGCACAAGTTTGTATTAAGCTAACAAAGGTCACAGGACTTGCACTCTTTTGTACAAACTTGTCTTGGCCTGCCTGTTTTACGTTGTGTTTAGCTATAACTGTAATTATCTAATGACCAAGTGATATCACGTGTTTTGTTTAGCTTGTCCTGAGCTCTGTACAATTGTCTGGTGCCATGTTTATTGTTATGTGTATTTCTGTAACTAATAGATTACTAATAACATTCTGCATAGAATGGACTATCTTTGATCATGGAATAAAATGCAGTGAATGGTAGTGGAGACAGGGAATGAGAACATGGGGCTTAAAATTACAAGCAGAGGATAATACTGAAGGCCACAGGGTGACAACTCATCAGCAGTCAGTTACCAGTCATTGAAGGACCACAACTTTGGGAGCCAGGCAAAACCTGATTTAGGATTACCAAAGATAACAAAGAACAAGCATCCAACATATAACACACACTTTAATAAACCTGGATGTAACATGGACTTGTAAGGAAGCTAGTAAACATACAAATTTATATATCTCAATCTATCCATATAGTGTAAATATGTAAAAAACATATTAATATACATACTAGATAACAGAGTGAGGAGGAAGAAACTGTCAAGCCAGCAAAGACTCAGGTTACTGGTAACATGCAGTATCCAAGCCAGAGTAAGTCACTCACCTTAGGATCCAGAGGAGAAGTGCCAGATAAAAAGGTAGGCTGGAGAAAGTTTGTGTATCATTTTAATTGGGTAGAATGTGAACTGAAAGTATTAGTATTATTGTAATAGGGCTACTAATAATTCTAAAATTTGACTATTAATTAGGCTAATCCTGTGAAGGAGGTCTTATCCCCCAGTTTTCAGAGAGAAAACTGAAGGAGTAAATGACTTGCTGAAGATCATGCAGAAGCCTGTGGTGGAGATGAATCAAAGCATCTTGCTTCTAAATTAAGCACTTTGTCCTCAAAGATTTTCCTTCATGGTTCATTGTTAACTACATGAATGGCACAAATAACAAAATATAGTTTTTTCAAACATGAAAAAATACAGCATATTAAATATCTAGTTTTGCACTTAATTTTAGTCCATTGTGGAAAGAAGCCAAAGCTGAAACAGTTCCTAACTCTCATGAGCACCCATTGTGAAACAAAGCCCATGCTGAATTAACTCTTGCCATAACATTAGAATAAAAGTAAGTAGCAAGCCTGAAACCAGATTGGAAGACTAACTGATTAACTATGTAGGTCCAAGGAAATGAAAAATAATAATAATTAGAAGATTCATAATTCAGTATATCATGCTTATTTTGTTTAACTTTATTTCAATTTAATCAACAGTTATATCTGAAAAAAACATGAAAAAGTCAATTTTTTCCTGCACAAGCTTTGACACATAAAATAAGATACAAAATGCATCTGACTACAAAAACCCAGGAAAATAGTTTTGGTCTTGGACTATTGTTTACAATTATTTTTTCACCAACTTCTTTAGGGTAATTGACAGGAGGCATTATGATCCTATTGGCGAGCAATCAGCTTCTTGTATGTGTTGATTCTAAAGAAAATTACTGCCTAGGTTTGCTGACAGAATATAAGCATCTGGCCTGACTCTTGCTGTTCAGGAACCAGTCTGGGATTTAAGAGGACACAAGCATATGCACAGGCAGGCTAATAGGCTTTGGCCACCACCTGTCTTGCATTTAAGCTGCCTGGCTGTGACAAAGCAGCTCCTGTTCCTCTGCGTTTCCCTGGCTGCTCACCCTACTCTCATGCCACTGCCTAGCTTGTGCTGGCAAAAGCCTTTTCGTGGTAGCCTCAGCTCCCCAAAAAATGCCTCCATTGGCAATATTAAAAGAAGTGGGAAATGGGCAGGAGGGAGCGACAGGGGACAGAGTCAGCTAGGAACTGTGGGTAGAGTCAGCTAGGAACTGTGGGTTTTGGCACAGTGCTGTGTAAATGCAAGTCAGGTGGCATTTTTCAGAGTTGTTCCTATGGAAACCAAAGAAGTGTTACTTTCCTGAAGTTTTATCACTGGGAGTTATGCATTTTTATCTCCACCAATATCTCCCTCCTCATCTTTGTGGAGAAAAACAAGCACCATTAAAAACAGATTTACCGAATGTAACAGTGAACCAATTTTGGAAGTAGCTGTTTGCACAGAGTTCCCACCCAGAGACAGATTGTAAATAATTTCTCTGAAGAATACATTAGTGTTATGTGATTAATGGGGTATTTAAATTTTTACTTCTACTGGAGGAGTCAGAACAACCAATTCTTGTGCAGTCTGACACAACATTTACATAGTGTACTTAGTTGTAGACATAACCAGACTTAAACCTGTATTTATAGACCAATTCCTGCTCAAACTATATACTCCTCATCCTCAACTCTGGTGGCTGAACACTGATGTCCACAGCCCCCAGCCCATGTCCCACCCGTGCAGCCTCCATGCTGCCAAGGGTGGCTCCAGGTCTGGGGCCTACAGCCCAGGGTGGAGTGACTCCCACCTCCCACCCTTGGTGACATCCATGCGTAGGAAAGGTGCAGAAACCAACCCAATCAAGGCCAAGGCTGAGGAGGAAGGAACTCCCACCACCAGGGGAAGGCCTCAGGGTGCTGGTGCCTCAGTGTAGCCATACCCGCCTGCCCCTGGTGAAGAGCAGAGCTGCTGGTGTGGGACCACAGGAGCCCCGTGAGGGAGAGCATCCTGCCAGGGGAGAGGGGCAGCGGCTGAAGGGTAGACATCCTCAGGGGGCAAATGACAATCTGAACTCTGTTATTAATGAGGCTTTTCATATTTGTTAGATAACTTGGAATATTAGAATGTCAAAGGATTGATTGGACTAACAAAGTTCTTAGTGGTCTCTCTAGATATATATGTACACAAAAGCATATATTAGTGATGAGAATGTAGTTTCTGTCCTTCATCCCATGTTAAGACTCTTTAGTTCAACAGGCCTTTTGTTTCAGGGCAGATTTTCATTTTACACCCAGAAGCCCTGTGCAATCCCTGCTCCTGGCGCCCTTCTGAGGGCCTGAGATATACTAGAAAAAAAAAACCAAAAAAAATTGCCAATAACCACACTCCACTTTTTTTTTCAAATTAATTTAGTCACAGTGAAGAATACTAGCAGTCTTTGTGAATGTAGACTTAACAATATGGCAAGAAATCTTCTACAGTAATAATTTTTTAAAATTCCTTTTTTTTTTTTAGATTCTCAAGAAATTTTGGCCATCGTGATTGCTTAGGCTTCAGGTTGACAGTGGCTAAGCTTGTTGGTTTAATTGTATACCCTACCTGCATTCTAATCCTACATGGGAACAGGTGTTTCGTGTGTCCTAGTCCTTTCTTACTCACCATTTCATTCCTTAGGAAGAAAATCTTGATGCCTGCCCCACAAGAGAGGCTCCCAGCATCTGGATGATTTGCAAACAAAAATTCTGCAGTGTGCTGGAGCATATCTTCTCAGGTCAGTCTAAACACATAGAAACTGAACATGTCTAAACAAAATAGGTATTGTTTCTAGGAGAGAGATACTGTTAGAAAATACCGTGTCCTTAAAAATGTACTTTACTTTAATTATCACAATAATTTGTTACTCTGGACTTATTCTAAGTAATTTTCTCAGGCTATGTCTGTACAGTATCCAGTCAAAGAAGAAATCCCTGGCCTCCAGATGAAATGACGCAGTGTGGCTTGCAACCCTGTTTCTCATTGCTTCTTGGTTTTGTAGTGGCCATCTCCACTCTGCATAATCCACATCTCCTCTGGAGCTCATTGGGCAGGTCTATAGCCTTACAAAAAGGCTTTTTTTTTTTTTTTTTGCCTCTATTGCAAGGGCTTGAAATAGTTCTAGAGTATTATTCCCAGCATCATTATATTAAATAGCATTTAGGAGTTGTGTGATATGTATTCTGTGCCTTGGAACATGGTGTCAGAGGGTTTTGAAGCTATAAAGGCTGCTGAGATGGTATTAGAGAATTGTAACAGCACAGAGCTAAATGTGATGTGGCTGTATTCATGTTACCTATAGGGAGCAATACCTGGAGTGGACAAATACAAAGGTATTTATAAAGATAATTGGTTTAAAAACACCAACCTATTAGCACATTAATTGTTACTACTGTGTAGCTGTAGTATATGAAATTAATTGTAACTATATGCCTCTTTAGAGAAAGTCCCTAAATATATTTTAAGAATTATTTGATTTTTAATTAATATATGTACCTGTCACAGTAATTTTCAATTGAGTGTTCTTCTGAGACCTTCAGCTTAAACTGTGTTGGAAGGAAAAGGTATTAAAAGGAAATCTTGTAACAGTTGTGTAAACCTGATTGGACTTGTATATAGAATTGTTTTCTACTTGGTTTTTGATGCAACAGGAATGAGAGGCAAATGAAACATTTTGCTACTTTGTTTGGGAATAAAGATGCACTCGTATCTCATACATTAATCATAAATGAGATCAATCTGAAATAACTTAATTTTCCTACTCTGCAAAGTGGCTGCCTTCTATTAATCTCTGGCTGTATATTCACACGGGCAGAAGTAAAAAAAAGAAGTATCAAAATCAAGCGTATTAAGGTGCACCTGATAGAAGTTTAAAGGGTGTGAGATATTACAATCTCTTCTATGGAAAATTAAGAGAACTCTGGTTTTGTGAGGCTGCACAAAGGCAACTGTTACTGCAAGATATTCCATGTTTGAATCGTACTGATTTGGCTGCCTTTACAAAAAAAAGTCAACAGCAGCCACCATATTAAAGTAAATAAATTCCTTAAGTGGAAGAGCACAGCTGGTCTTTGAAAATATGATCTGGATTTTTCAAGGCTGCAGTCTCCATCCTCCAAAGTTTTCTTTTTACCATGTGTTTAATTAACACTCTGTAGTCATGGAAACTTCAAGCACCTGTAATTGTTCCTCACAACCATGTTTAATAGTCTGGAAATAGCATGTCATGATCTTTAATTTCTAATCTCCTCTGAATTTCATCTATGTTCTTCATCACTAATGTCTTCCTTCCCCCTCCCACCCCCCCCGCCTTTGCTCTGCAGCCCACGACCTGTGGAAGTGGTGTTCAGAGCAACAGCTGCTGCAGGCTTCCTTGCAGCAGGCCCCTGCCAATACTAACCCCTGATTCCCCAGCATGTAATCTCCATCGTGCAAGGTCACAGGCTTCTTGCCTTCCTTTTCCATTCATTACCTGTGGCATCAGAGCCCCAGAGAGCAATTCTCTTTCTCTCTTACCCAGTGTTTTGAAATCCCAAATATTTGCTGTAATTTAGCAAGGATATACAGTACACATATTGTCACAGGGCACCACAAAATGCAGCTTTATTGTCTAAATAGTGAAGGATCTTAACGTATGGCTTTAACAGGCAAAGAAGGGAACAGAAGGATGTCAGACCTCCTTTCATTATTTCCTTTCTTGTGGAAATCCAGGGAGAAAAATACATGGAGTCCCAGATGTTTAGTGAAAGATGGGAGCTGCACTGAAGACAGTTCCATCAAGAACACAAGGGACAAACTGGAAAGTATGCATATACCCGTAGGCAGTGCTAATTTTGGGGATGAGCCATTTACAAAGTAAAATTGCCTATTAAAAGGAACTCCAGTTGGAATTAAGTTAGAGGGAGTTTTCTTCCAGCTCGTTTTGATTAGATGAAGCTACTCTGTTAGCTGAGAAATGAAGGCATGGATGGCCTTTGTGTTGGTACAGGAGCATTGGGATCCCAATGGATATCTCTGTACCTTTACTACACTGTGTAGATAGCTCTCAAGAGATCTTTGGAGGTCAGGTTTAGGATTCTATCCCTTTTCATGGAGGAGGAAAAACTAATCCCTTTGCTCCTTAAATCTACGATCTCAGTAAAAGACTTCAGAAGATTATCTGTTACAGAAAGCTTATATTTTCCGCCCTTCAGACTCTCCTACTTTCAGGCTTTTCTACAGGTATCTATCTTAATTTGACACAAATGCATTATCTGCCTTGTATCACAAGTCATACATTATTCTCAACCTACTGTACAGTTATTTTTCTTAAGAGAAAACATGCTGTTAGTTTTGTGCAAGGAACGATTGCTAAATGATTATTATTTCCTGCAGATTATATCACCTCATAACAGCAAAGCATTTCTTTACAAGTTAATAAAATGCAAGAGAAGGCATCCAAGTTCCATTTAAAATAAATGGTGAATCTATTAAAATGTAAAAAGGTGTTAAAAAAATCTTCAGCCACATCTGTCAAAAAGGATGGGCACATAATACTGTGGAAAAGCTTTTTTTACCCAAGCTGTACACCCATAACGTTCTACAAATTCTTTAAGGCAGCAAATGCTGCTGGAGGGAGTGGAAGCACCATGCACTCTATAGAGGAACTAATCCACAGGTAAGTTTTAGCCCTGCCACACAGGTTTGCTGCACTTGGATGCTTAACATGATGCAGATTGGCACAGACTAATTGGATGCAGAAAAGAACACCACTCCTTTCAGTGGCAGTTGGTGCTTTATCATGCTTATAAAACTGTTAGAAATGTTGTGATCCTGAAACGAACCTCTTCATATTGATTACATTTCAATCAAAGCTGCATCCTCTAAATTTTGTAACCTGAAAAAGCATTACTTCCTTCTCTAAGAAGCTTATCTTCCCACAAAAGTTCAGTAATGATTTGCAGTAATGCAGTCCTTGCTGTTTTTTCTATGAAACAATTCACTTCTTAATGGCAAACGCAGAACCTGAGTTGCAGGATCACTGGCAAGTTAAAAGGCGTGGAATAAATATCCTTATCATGGAGTAATTTTTGGACATTATCTGTTGGGATCATGAACTGCATTTCTTATAGAAACTTAAAATGCTTTCTCTATTTATGAAGTACTGCACTTGTACTAGGGATTCAGGGCCAGTATGTAGAAAGGACAAGGCACACCAGTATTTTGAATAAGAGAATATGAGTCGAAAGAGCAACGGAGGGACATGAGCAACAGGAAAGACATTCTCCAATGCACATAGCTGCTGCAGTTGATATACAAATGGTCAGACCGCTGTGACTCACATTACATTTAATGTAGACAGCGTCAAGCCCTAACAGATATGAAAGTCGGCTTCTTATTTCTCTCATTGTGGCACCAATCCAAGTCATCTATGCTTATTTTTATGGAATTTCTCCAGATTCAGGACACCAAAACAAGAAGAAAGTTAGACTTTCACATAAAGGATAAGACTATCCTGATTATTCCTCAAGATTTTAATTTTACTTATTTTTCTTTTCAAAAGCTAGAATTTGGTATTTATTAAACTTAAAAGAACCTTTTACATTAGTCTACTCTGAGTTTCTGAAAGTGGCTGAGATGTAAATGTGGGAGGAAGGAAGGATTGCTCTTATTCTAAAATGTAATTAGGAAATGTCATATAGTCTAAAAATAGCTCAAAAAGGTGAACTGTACAGGATGTGCCAACTCCCCTGTTAGGTCAATATGCTTTGAGATTAGTGGGTAATAAATTATGAAACTATTTCCCCAAAGAATTCTTTACACTTTTTCCTACAGCTTTATGTACATGTGGTCACAGGTGGAACTACCTGAGACAAACAGCCTATGCAGGACTGAGTCACAGGTTTGTGTGGATCAAAGCTACTTTCCAACACAATGACGCAATATACTACAATTCCCACCCCACAAGAGAGCAGAGTCTGGCTGCTGAGCACCTGTGACTTATGTCTTTGGAACCCACTGGTTCAGTTTCTTGGAGGTAAACTCAAGATTTTCACAATGTTTCAGAAAGTTTCCAGCAACACTATAAAAAAAAAAAAAAAGAGAAGCAGTTTTGTACAGACATGTAAATGTACATTTCCCTGCCCACAAGGCCAATTTTTGGTCCTCACTTCAGCCCATTTGTGCTGACCAATAGCTCAAAGGTCATTGCATACCGCTTTTTACTAAACAAAAATGTATTCCTCCTAAACACAAAGGGAGGCAGCTCATATTCAGCTTCCCACAATGACACATTCAATAAGGGACTGTTATAAGCTAGCAGAACATAATTACATTACTACCCTGAAAGGGGATGTCTTTTTCTAAAACTGAAGGCAATGGCTGTGCAGAGCAGAACTTCTCTACCTGACTCTGAATGTAGATAGAATCTTTCTCCTTTAAAAATACACCTCTGTACAGAGAGCTGGTTCAGTTCCCTTAAGCCTATGTCAGAGTTTTATCATTGGAGACTTTGTGCTTAGGCTCAGCAGATCCCCCGACATACATAAAGTTTTGAGCAACACTGCCTTTGAAGGCTTGCAGTTAGGTGGGGAAATTTTACTGGATTATAAGAACAAGATTTTGCCTATAAAGTAGGAAGCAGTAGCACTGTTGTGGAACTAAGTGGTAGAGGTGTGTTATATAAAGGATTAATAGAGAGTTTCGCTAAGCACTATCAGAGCAACTCGAGCCTGCTCAGGGGAAAAGCTTTTACAGTGCAAGTTACAGAAGGCAAGGAGAGATGCTGAGTGTAGATGGCAGACTCCTGTGATAAACCAGGATGTGAATAAATACATGGGCAAACATCAGAGGTAGCAGAAAGGAGGAGAATGATCATTTCACCATCAGGACACTGTTCATTTTAGCCTTTGATGCCAGGTTTGCTGGACAAAAAGGCAAAAAGCTGCAAGACAGAATCCACCATAAATAAAAAATAGTAGGATAGAAGTTTATTTCCAAGTCTTTTATTTAATCTGCCTCACTCAAGTGATTTTGAGTTTCCTCTAAGATAACTATGTTCTCCTGGCTTATTATTTCTCTTTTCATATAAAGTATAGACTTGGAGATTGATAACCTTTGCTTTGTCCTTTTAAAATGGATGAGAAGGTTTCCTTTAATCTCTCACTAGTCCTATCTATGGTCTAAAGTGCAGTTAAGAGACAGTTTGGTGCTTTCTCAGTTCTGACATTGTTATCCACTACCATTGCCCAAAGTCTTTGTGTTTTGAAACTTTAACGGTGCAATATATGGGCTTCAGAACTAGAGAAGGTAAGAAATGCCCTGCTAGTCAGACCTGTGTCTCTGTTTCTGACAGTGGAAGTAGTACATGATATTAAGGAAGAGCATGAAAGCCTTTCTGCTTTCTAGAATCCATTCTCTTCATACTACCCAGCATCCATATGTATTGGTTTAGAGATGTTAAAGGGTATCTACCTGCCTGTTATCTTCAGTATCTTTTTATAGACCTGTTGTCTATGTACTTGCTTAACCCCTTCTGAATTTATTAATCCTGCCTGCCTCTACAACCTCCTATGGCCACAAATGTCAAATTATTACCTGTAATTAAAGATTCCCTTTATCTGTTTTAAACCTAGTTTCAATAAATACATCTAGCTCTATTATCTGGTAAAAAAACCACTCTGTGTTCAACTTCTCCACTCCTCCATGATATTGTAAGCCTTAGTCATATGGTCTCTCAACTTCATACTCTCCTAAAAGATCTGTAGCCTTTTTAGTTCATCCTTTAAAGGCAATTGCTCGATCCCCATCATTTCAATTGCTCTCATGATTCTATATCTTTTGCGCAGCATGGAAACCAGAACTGCTCACAGCAGTCAAGATGTGGATATACCACGGTACCATATACTGGCAAATGACTCCCTCTGTCTTGTTTTCAATACCTTTGTTGACAATGGCCAAAATCTCACTGGCTGGTTTTGGCTGCTGCTGCTGCACTTTCAGAGAATGACTATAAGTCACTGCAGTCTAAACCCTCTTTCTGGTGTTCTAGCTACTAATTCCAAGTTTAGCATTGCAGTAATTTGATTTTTAAAGTGCTGATTCTGATTTTGATGTTTAAAAGTGCTTGCCTGCTGCTTGACATTAACATGACTGTAAAGAAAAGAGAGTTACTCTATCTCAATAATACAACGTCTTCCACTTGTACCTCTTTATTTTCCCATGCTAGTCTTGAGACAGCTGTAGAAGGTAAGAAACTTGTTGTATTTCAGTTAAGTGAAGATTCTGTTTCCTACTGCCCAGGAGGCCTGTTGGTGCAGTAGGACATGCCTGGAAATAAGTTCATGTTCTTGTTTGAGAGGTAAATGCAACCAAAAAAAGAGCAAAAACCAGTAGACTTTGTAGCTGGCTTTAATTGCATATTTAAATACTTTGACCAGACACTTGCGGAGATGTCTTTATAATTCCCAGTTAAAAGGCAACATTTACCTAGGTACCCAGAAGAGAGACAAGAATATGGACGGTTTAGAAGTTCTGAAATATTCTTCCTAGATTTTCAACCACTTTAGTAATATCTGAGGTCTATGACATTTTTCATTTGGTAGTAAATGACAGAATTGTGAACTCACTATTTTCTAAATTTGTTTTATTGTTTCCTGGAAAATAGTGTTAGTAATATCAGTCATTAATAATGTCCTCTGTAAATAGAAGGAAACTGTGTCTTTTAAGCACACTCCTTGACCCCTTTCCTCAGTAGATGAGCCATCAATTATCTATATTTATTCAGTATCCCATTTATACAAGCATATATATGAAAGAAACATGACAGGAAAGATGTAGATGCAACAATTTTGTCTGGAATAGGAACAAGGAAACTGACTGTACAGGATATTCCAAAGTGATCTGAATAGATCATCCTTGCACAGAACTTCAGGGGGGAAATAAACTTATGAAAAAGACTTGGTGCTTCTTGAACAGTGGTCATTAGTATCAGAACAATTCAGGCCACGTATCATCTGTGGGGAGAAAATCCCACCTTCTTGAAGTCTAATATAAAGCACGACTATGTGCTGAAGTGGACTGTACTTCATGTAACACAGCTGCATAGATAATCAGCTGTTACTACAGTAGTATGAATTCGAGTTATGAATACTAAGCACTGGCAAAACTTCATAACTGGTGATGTGTCACAGTGGAAACAATATACCATAATGCTGTTTTCTATTTTAAGACTGGGTGTATTTAACTGATTCCTGTATTCAACATCTGAATCCCAGCTGTGCACAGCAAGTCTTTATATTACCAAGTGAAAAGGTTTTGACAAGTTCTGTCTCAGCAGTAATACCACAGAATGATCACAGAATGATGCAACTTGACTTGTACTTGGTATTATATTGGTTCTGACCTAGATAGCCCACAGAGCGTTTGAAGGATACGAGGAAACAAGATTTTAAAAATTATTGCATTCCAGGTTGCTACATTCATAAGGGATCAAAGGCTAATCCTGCCTTTAGCTACTCAGAATAAAACCAAGATACAAATGTCAAATGTCTCTACAGAGCAACAATATGTCTTTCACATTTGCACAAATTCTAACTTGTATATTCCATTATTTAAGCCATACTTCTTTTGTAGTAGCAATTCTCGATAAAAAAAAAAAAAGCCTGTAGTAAAACTTTCATGTACAAATGAATCCCATTAATAAGCAGACTGCCTATTTGGTTTGACAGGATGAGACATGTACTGTGCAAGATCTGTTTCCCACATGGTAAGCTCTGTCACATAGTCTGGCTCCAAGCAGTTGCATTATTTTCTATGTCACTAAAGTTAAACAAAAATGTTAAGAAAAGCTGTCGACTGTGAAAACAAATCAAAATAAAAAATTAAGAACCCAAACATGATTTATTATTTCATGTGGCAAAGCATTATTAGAACAGTGGGGAAGGAGTCTGACTGATGATTTATTTTACACTCTGAACATACTTAGTATAATTCCTCAGTAAGAACAATCACTCTTCTCTTTTTGCATGTCTCCCCACCAGAAAAATGAAATCGTAAAAATGTTTAAAAGGACTTGGGAAGATCAGAGAAATTAAATCTATTTTAAATCAGTTGTATTGTCATCAGTGGTTCCCATGCTAGGGATAATAACTGGCATCCATTCCTTTCTAACTAAAAATTATATGTGGCTCATGTGAGAAAAGGCATAGTGAAGTAAGAATAGAACTGCAGAGCTTGAATGGCACAGAATTATAAAATTCAGCATATATATATAAAGGTTGAATATGCATACAAAGAAAATTTTATTTTCATCATCAATTCTCTCTTCCATGTATGGTGTGCTTATAGTAAGGCTGTGATCCCACCCAAATTATTACAAACCAATGCTGTTTAGTTTGAGCATAAGGAATACATAATCTTTCAAATATATTGAAATCAGAAATATATGTCAGACACCTAAGCTTGCTTTTATTTCTGTTCTGAATCCTGTAAAATATTTCATGTCACATACCAACAATTGTATGGCAATTTAAACTACATTTGTAAAAGAACATGCAGAATATTTTCATAAATTATGTAACTGAGTCATGCAAATCAGCTGTAGTGCTATTTTAGTCATTTGCAGTCTTTTTTTCCACTTTTTTGTGGCAAAATAGTTTGTTTATTGACAAAAGAATTTTCTATGTTCATCATATTGAGGATTCTGGGTGCAAAACAGAACTGAAATTATTCGCCCACTGATTTTCAAATTAGCTTGCAGAACTTGTAGAGAAGAAATAGTGCTCTATCAACACAAGCGTGCATCCTTCAGAGATGCCTACATATTTACTATGATACTGCCTAATGGAAAGTATCTTCTACAATGACCTAGGACACTAGGTCATAGCCTACAGCTCCACAAATGCCTTGGCATCTCTCAGCATTTTCTGTCATCCTAGGAACCTGATATCTAGGCTTTTTAAAATGCCTGATGAGACTTATTTTCCTTTCTAATTTTAACTTAATAACATTTTGTAATGTACCTAGAATCAGTAAAACATCCATAGATTATTCTCATTCATATTTCAATTGCATGTTGACGTTTGCCAGCTGTCATCTACCATCTGAATTCCGACATAGAATATGCATAAACACTGACATAGTCCTAAACTTTGTATATATTTTGTATACCCATAAAATGAAATATTTCTAGCTTTTGTTGCACTTTCAGGTCATGTAAAGTATTCTGTGATTGATCGCCTCCCTGTTTCTGGAGGGTAGAGTGCCACCCAACTGCACTGGTAAACAGGCTTGAAAAAGCTGTAGGTGTCTGTAACAGTTGCTTTTAACAGCATGGGCAATGTCAATCCCAATCAAAATTTCTTTCTTTGAAGTTGTTGGGTTTTCACAGAATCACAGAATGGCAAAGGTTGGAAGGGACCTCCGGAGGTCATCTAGTCCAACCCTCCTGCTAAAGCAGGTTCACCTAGAGCAGGTTGCACAGGACATTGTCCAGGCGGGTTTTGAATATCTCCAGAGAAGGAGACTCCACAACCCTCCCGGGTAGGCTGTTCCAGTGCTCTGTCACCCTCAAAGAAAACAAGTTCTTCCTCATACTCAAATGAAACCTCTTATGCTTCAGTTTGTGCCCATTGCCCCTTGTTTGTCACTGGGCATCACTGAGAAGAGTCTGGCTCCATCCTTGTGACATCCACCCTTAAGATATTTGTATGTGTTGATGAGGTCCCCTCTCAGTCTTCTCTTCTTCAGGCTGAACAAGCCCAACTCTCTCAGCCTTTCCTCATAGGGGAGATGCTCCAGTCCCCTCATCATCCTTGTAGCCCTCCTCTGGACTCATTCTAGGAGTTCCTCATCTTTCCTGAACTGGGGAGCCCAGAACTGGACACAGTCCTCCAGGTGCGGTCTCGCACACACACACTCCTTCTCTGGGAAGAAACTTTCCGTAAGAAGGAGGACATGTCTTCCTTATTTATTTTCCTCTTTGTTGTAATTTGAAGCAACATTGTACTGGATAACAGACTCCTCTGAAGTTCCCTTCAACCTTCCACTCTCTATTATAGCATGGCCACACTCTGCAGTGCTTCCTCAATTTTGTTGTTGTTATTCTTTCATGACAATTCAGCTTTGTGAATTCTTCACAACAGTGAAGAAGATAGTTAGTTTTTTCTTAAATTCTCTGACCATATAACCAGGAAACCATTAGCTATATGTAGCAGAAAAGGAAAAATGATTATCAGTTTCACTATAATATTGATGTCATAATAAACTATTAAAAGATAATTAGTTTTGAAAACAATGAAGATTCATCAGTAAAGCAGCTGGTATAAAGAGATAGGCTTTTTGCTACCTGAGTAATAGATTTCCCCAAAGTGCTTTTTCCAGTGAGTAAAACTATTAAGTCACTCATTGGCTTAATGTTTTCTTGTACGTGTGATTTTTGTTTACGTTGCAAAATATGTTTCAAAGTAGTTAAAGTTTTCCTTACTGCTAGGGCCAAAGCCCTTATCTGAAAAATGATATCTTAAATTTCTTTGATTCCTATCCCAAATTATATACAGCAGTATTCAAAATTGAAGTTTGAAGTATTAAGTTTTATCTGATATCACATAATATGGGGTTTTTTATTAGATGTTATACAAATTTTATTATATTATGTGCCTCTTGCCTTATCTCTCTAAATGCATTAATTTTATTGCAGCTGTTCCCATACAAGAGAAAGTAGACTTGAGCATGATATATTTTCCAAGCAGTCATCACTGATTTCTAATCATATAGTTAAAGACTACATAACTAGTTTTGTGTTAGTGTCTAAGAAATCAGGCGTCACTAACATATCCCACACCATAATACTGGAATCTCCCACAGTTTGCTTTTAAATCCAGAAAAGAAAACCATGACAGTTTTTACAGGAAAGTTTGAAATTAGTTCTTTTGTGCTTGTGTGTGTGTATATATATATAGTTTCTACTGTATTGTAAATGCTTATACTCCTCTCATAAATTAACCAGTATGTTTTAGTTGTAATGAAATGTACATCATCATCAAAGCTCCTTCATGATTTGGGAATGTTAAGCTAAATTCCAATTTCATGTAGGCAAAGAAGTTACCTTAAGAATATGTCACAACAACCTTACTATTTTGTGTTTTCTTGTAGAAAAAGACTGAATATTTAAATTTTAAAAGCATTACTTTGTATTTGAAAAATATTACTGTGACAGTATTGCAGTCTTACATCAGATCACAATATGATGTATTAGCTTGAAATATAGAAAAAATAATTATTTGTGTTGTTCATAATTATAAATTTGTTTGAAACCATTTCCTGCTTCTTAAAATAAAAGTATGAAAATAATGATGTCTTACCATAATGGAGGTCATAGACATTTAATTCCCCGTCCAGTCATTTACAGGAAATACACATTTATGTTACATTTTTTAAATTACAACTTCTTCTGTGGCAATTAATGAAGACAATTCTACAGGCATGATTTACTTAGATGCTGAGTTAACTGATTCAGGAGAATGATTTAGAAATCAATTTTTTCCCTAATTTCTAGGAAAATCTTAAATGGCTATCATAAAAACAGCATATTGGACTTGAACACAGTGAAAAATTAAAAAAAAAGACACAGCATTATTATTATGCAGCAACCTATTACTATGTTCTATAGCATGATAAAAAGTGTGATAAAATGTATTCTTTCTAAGTATTAGTTGATTCTACCAAAAACTGGTTTTAAATGTCAAAATATTTAAAACTAATCTACATCTCATACAGGCTACACTTTTCTACTGTGTCTGCATTTGAGTAATTAAATTTTACAGCTTTTTATTCAGTAGCATCTGTTTCATATTTTTGCACTGTAGTTAAGCTATCAATTTTTGGCAGTGTAATAACCCTGTTGAGTCAATAGCTCCTGTTTGCTGTGACATTATTGACTCAGCAGCGAGTTCCTTGTTTTGCTTTTTTTTACAGCACATGTGCTTCATATACATGATCACTTTTAGCTGATAGAACATATTAATAAAAGATGTATCTCACTTGCTCTAGCAGAGGACTGTCCAGTGTTATCCATACAGTACTGCTGCCATATCTTCCAACATATTTTCAACACCTCTCTAAGCCGTGTCAGGTGCTACTTGTCCTGTTTAAAGGACTGTAGTAAACTTTCTTTTTTTATTGTTCCTTAGCCATAGCCTCTACACACTTAAGTGATCTAAAATCATAGAATCATAGGATGGTTTGCATTGGAAGGGACCTTTAAAGATCCAACCCCCCTGCTATGTGCAAGGACACCTTCCATTAAATCAGGTTGCTCAAAGTCCCATCCAGCCTGGCCTTGAACACTTGCAGGTATGGGGCATCTAAAACTTCTCTGGGCAACCTGCTCCAGTGCCTGACCGCCCTCACAGTAAGTAATTTCTTCCTTATATCTAATCTAAATCTATGCTCTTTTAGTTAAATCCATTAGCCCTTGCCCTATCACATGCCCTTGTAAAAAGTCTCTCCCCATCTTTCTTGCAGGCCCCCTTCAGGTACTGGAAGGCTGCAATAAGGTCTCCCTGGAGCCTTCTCTTCTCCGGGCTAAACAACCACAACTCTCTCAGCCTTTCTTCATAGGAGAAGTGTTCCAACCCTCTGATAATCTTCATGGCCCTCCTCTGGACCTGCTCCAACAGTTCCATGTCCTTCTTGTGCTGGGGGCCCCAGAGCTGGATGCAGCACTCCAGGTTGGGGTCTCATGAGAGCTGAGTAGAGGGGAAGAATCACCTCCCTCAACCAGCTGGCTGTACTTCTTTTGATGCAGCCCAGGACATGGTTAGGTTTCTGGGCTGTGAGTGCACATTGTCGGCTCATGTCCACTTTTTCATCCACCAGTACCCCCAAGTCCTTCTCTGCAGGGCTGCTCTCAATCCCTTCATCCCCCAGACTGTATTGATACCGGCAGTTGCCCCGACCCATGTGTCTAAGAGATTTGCAAGACCTTGTACTTGGCCTTGTTGAACTTCATGAGATTCACATAAGCCCACTCCTCAAGCCTGTAAAGGTCACTCTGTGTGACATCCCTTCCTGCAAGTGAATCAGCTGCACCACTCAGCTTGGTGCCTTCTGCAAAATTCCTGAGGTTGCACTCATTTCCACTGTCTATGCCATTAATAAAGATATTGAATTGGACCCAGTACCAAGTTCTGAGGGACACCACTGGTCTCCATTGAGCTGTGGACTGCAACTCTTTGGGTATGGCCATCCAGACAATTCCTCATCCATCTAATAGTCCATCTGTCAAATCCATGTGTCTCCAATTTAGCAACAAGGATGCTGTGGGAGACCATGTCAAAAGCCTTAGAGAAGTCAATACAGATGACATGAGTTGCTCTTCCCTTGTCCACTGATGCAGTCACTCCAGTGTAGAAGGCCACCAGATTAGGCAGGCATGATTTGCTCTTAGTGAAGCCATGCTGGCTGTCTCTAATCACCTCCCTGTCAACCACATGCCTTGACCTCCTTCCAGGAGGATCTGTTCCATTATTTTACTGGGCACAGAGGTAAGGTCAACTGGTCTGTAGTTCCTAGGGTCCTCTTTTCTACTCTTCATCAGAAAACAGAGTGATATTCTGTAAGTGGCTTTGGATTTCATGCTTTGAGTGCAGTGATTTCTCACCGCTATTGTACCTCATTGAGCTATGTATATTGAGTTAATAAAATACCTACAATGCAATAGGTGTCTTACTGCAAAAATTTTCTCAGACATCTGAAGTTTGTCCTCAACATGTCAAAACGAGTGGTACCTTGTCTGAATTACAGGAAAATTTGTGCAAATGAGAGGCATCTCTGTGAGGCTGACACACTGACTGCATCATCTGAATTATCTGAAGAGAGGAGAAGCAAAAAAATTTATTTTCTTCAATTTCAGTTCAACTCTGTTTAAAACAATAACTTGTTTAGTTCCTGTATGTTGAATAAGAATAGCAAACACTATCACCCTCCTTTAGTACTAATACAAATTAATAGAGCTTACCATGCAAGACTAATTGAAATCCCAACCCAGATTTTAACAGAAATCCATCAAAACCAGAACTACCAGCTGGAGGAAAAAAATGTAAAAGTCTATAACATATGTAAAAATTATTTTTGCCTCTGAAGAAGTGCTTACAGTTACTGAAAGATATTCACACAGAGAACACAGAAGGAGGAAAATGTTGTTATGTGCTAACCTTTATGTATTTTTTATTTGGCAGAACTGTTGAACAGTTTCTGCCCTGTCTTAGGTAAAGAAGCAAAGAGGAAGAAGGAACAGGCATGCAGTATTTGCTCCCCTGCATATCTAGGTTAGGTTCTTGGTGCCTAGGCTCCCAAGCGTTTTGAAAGCTGTTACACCACCATTAGTTTCACCAATCACACCAAAGATAAATGGGTCAGATACAGGTGGCCCACAGGCCCTGGCCAGCTGTCCACAGCTAGTACTGGGGATAACAGATGCTTCAGCACTTACTCAGTTTATTCTTCCACAGCACGTATGGTAAGGCATCCCATTCATCTCCTTCCTTCCAGACACAGTCCCTCCAAGAACAGCTAACAGTGCTTTGACTCCATCTTTCTTCAGCACCAGAATTACAGTGGAATAGTTTGGCCCCACGACTAGAAGTTCAAAACAAATTAACACTCATCAGAGTTACATTAACACATAAATAATGAGGCATTTTTGAGTACTGGTATCTGAAACCTAAACACCAGAGAAAATAAAGACTGCAATCCACAGTGTTAAAGGACATGCTGTATTTTGCACCTGAGTGAAGAAGAGTTTTTAGGTTTTAAGCCTTTTCCTTATTTGCCGTTGTATGTGAACAAAAGTGCAGTACTGTGGATATTTTCTGCTGGGGAATTCTGAAAATTCTGTAACAAACTAGCAAATAAGGTCAATTTGCACATTGCAGCTTTGGTTTTGACTACTTCAAAATTACTTTTTTTCAGATCACTCTCTCTGATTCAGGTATGCATATTTTTAATGAGAGAGGCCTCAATATCAAGGCTATTCATGTAAAGTAAATCATAGGCTTCCTTATACAACTAAAAAATAAATTGCCAACCTTTCCTACAGTTACCAAATATGGATCTCTCTCCCCAGCTCAGCTTCAGCTTTGCATGAAGCTAGTACAAACTTAACTGTTTCAGGCATCCATCTCTATCAAACTTAGTAGAATTCAGTAAATGATTCAGAAATCTTTGGGGGTGATGGAGGAAGCTGGGTGTGACTAAGAGACAGACACACTGAGAAAAACCAATTTAAGAAAAGCTAAGTACAAGCCTCAGAACCTAACAGCAACCACATTTTATATAAGCAGGTTATTAAACACATATCACTTCTTTTAGAAAAAAACACCGATGTTGGTTTTAACAAAGATATTAAAAGATTTTTTTAAAAATCCAGTTCTTTATTAAGGAGATTGCATTTTAAATTTAATTCTTTGTAGACTTCAGATTGTAAATATGGCCTTAATACAGTTTTGCAGTGAAGAAACATGCTTTATTTCAAAAAGGAAAAATGTGTTTTATGTTAACTTACATTTAATGAGAATACTATGGCCTTTCAAACCCTGAAATTGATGGGTCACATGTCCCAAAAAATGCATAATGTTGCAAAGAAGAACATTCCAGTGTGAGATCTACAACAGTTAGGGGTATTTTCCATAGCAAAAGAGAAAGATTAGCATAACATTTGCCACCTCTGCTTAACATAGAATTAATCAGATAAGCAAAGCAAAGCTGTGACTTTGTTCTTTGGTTTTACTGGGAAATGGAAAATTTATCATGATCACAGGTTTCTGAGATTTTGAGACCCAGTCCAAGCTTTTCCATCATGACAAATTATTTTATAAAAAATAATAAAATAGTTGTTTGCATTTGAAATTAAAAGAATGTTATTATGCTGGTCACATTCACCCTAACATTGAAACAGGAAAGTGCTTGCTGCTAACAGAAATAAATTTATATTTCTCCTTCCCTCTTAATCCCTCTCTCCCACCTATATGAATTTTGAATTGATTAATCCATTTCTGTGTAAAATACAACAAGCACCCATCTTGCCTATGTGACTGCTTTGAAGGCATGTGCAGGTGGAAAAATGTTTTCCAGTCAAGAGAACTCGTAGTTAGAACTTAATTGATAATGGCTGTAATTTAGGTTTGTTTCATTAATATACAAAGGGTGATTACTAGTCTGGTCTTTGTGTACCATGTTCTGATTTAATTTTGTGTGTTTGCCTTCAGATGCCTCTTTATCCTTTTCCTACACTCACTCTTTTAGCAAGTTCTTGTTTATTAGCTTGGATTTTAAGTTGAACATTGGTCGTTTATGGGAAAAGAAAATTCTACTTTTTATTTATTACTCTCAACAAAATGTCTAGGATATAATTCAGATCCCTGATTCTTCTGCAGAATATATAAACCCTTAATCTGCCCTTAAGCAGGTTTATGGTGTCATCATCAGTGTCAGAAGCACCTGACTGAATGTTATTAAAAATAAAATAAAAAAAAATCCGTACTTTAAAATCTAACTTGTCCCAAAATAACCTGCAGAATTTTTAAAAAGGTATGAAATTCTAATTCATTTCCAGTATTGAAAAAATACATTACACACAATTATTTTGTTTTATTGTGCCTCGCATTCCTTTACATGCCTGAGTGCTAGTCTATTCTGTTCAAAACATGATGGCAAGTCATTCTTCAGAAACCACATTAAAATCCAGTTGTGTTCTCTGTTTCTTTGTTACGTAAAACAAAGCTTAAATATCTCTGCTTATCTGGTGTTCAAAAGCAATATATTGCAGATCACATGTGTGTAACCAGTTTCCCTTTTGGTTAATATACTCACTTGTTAATTAGTTCACATGGTCGGATTTGAATGATTATCAAACAGAGTGTATTTATCTCCATGTATTTTTGTTCAATGCATTCACCATAAGTTTTATAATAAAAATATATATGCATTTATAATTCTAAAATGTCATTGTAGTTCTGCTTCACAGATATATAGACTGTGAAGGTTAATATCAATTCTACAGTTAATTGTAATATTTGCAGATTATTTAAATTCTTTCCTTGTTTTCTTTACTTCTTCCAAGTAAATTAAGAAGCATTCCAAGTAGACCAATTGCCAAGTGATTGATAGTTTATATATATATATGAGTAGCTGGCAAGATCAGACATAAGTATTTCTTTAGGTCATGAAATTTAAAAGGAATACACAAAAATACTTTGGGAATATTGAAAGCATTCAATATTTTTCAGCAGAATTTTTTTTTATACACAGAATTGTGTATACAGTGGGAAGAGTTGGCAAAATTGAAACAATATGCTTAAGAGCTGCAAGTACTCAAATGCTCTTATTAATACATCTAAAACATAGCTTTTTTTTTTAAAAAAAATATTGGTTTTATATTTAATTTTTAATTTTTTTGAATTTTCTTTTTTTTTTTTTTTTTTTTTTTTTAGTTTTCTTAATTTCCTTGGAAGGCAGTGCTGATTTTCAGCATCCTCAACTCGAGTAACCCAGCATCATACATTTTACTTGAGACAACTCGTTTTGCTATCCTAGCCTCTCTTAAGCTTTTGGAGAACTGTGCTCAGTGCACAACCATTGTACAACTTGTAGCCTTCTGTGTCACACAGACTATGCAGTTTTCACTCTACAGCATCAGGACAGTACTTCCTAGTGAATTAACAGGGGCACAGCAGTAGGATTAGATGATGTCCCAAGGTCCCTTCCAACCCTTGCGATTCTGTGATTCTGTGATTATTTAAAAGGTTTAAGATTTTATGTAGAATGTCTTTCTTGCACTGTTACTACTTGTCCTAAATGTTGATAACAACTTGGAAAGTGAGAGGCTGAGTAAAATTCAAACACTTACGGAAGAATAAAGTGAGAAGATGTGAAGAACCCTAAGGGACTAGTATTAGCTGAAAATGTTGAGACATCTTTTCATCAATTTATACAGGATTCAAAATTTTCAGGACCTTATCAAATTGGAAATTGTCTAAGAGGCACAAATCAGGAACATGGTAACTGACAGAACAGGCTAAAATTGCTAGGAAATCCTTTGTGCATTCCCAAAACGTAGTTTTGCATACACTAACAAAGAGGAAATCCAACATCTACTTTTGTGACTACTTGTATTAAAGCAGAAGTTTAAAAAAGAAAAATTTAAATTATTAAATATAGATGCACTGTATATCTTCTTTGAAAAGCTACTTAATGTTGCCTCTAATTTTTTTCCATGAAAAAATATTGCTATCTTTCAGATGGATTATTTAATATTCTCTCTAAAAATTGCCATTTATTGATCTTTCCCCCATCAGTAATGCCTTTTTGCTCTCACAGAAACTTAAGCAACCTTACTTTTTTTGCCAATGCCTGATAAAAGCACCTACCAATATTTGTATCTAGAAGAGGTGATTAAAACTGACAAGATTTCATTTTCTGGCTCAAATATCAGATATGAAGGTATGTTTCAAATATCAAATAAAATGAAACAAAATGCTTGGGTTTGGGGTTTTTTTTTACTTATCCTAGCAAGAGATGTACAGAAAAATGTGTCCCATCTTCACAACTGGATCTAATGCTAGCTAATGGACTTCAGACCACTAAATCAGTTCTTCTCAAAGTAACATATCTACTTCAAATATTCTCAACATTATAATAATTTCCTCAGTAAATCCCAATCAATCTGGAGAGAACTTGAAACAGTACGATACTGAGAACAAACTCTTTTGCAATTGTTCTAATTTATTTTTCATAACCAAGATACGCAATTCACATTACATCTGGTATCACAGAGATAGCATAGTTAATTTGTGCTGACACTGTGGTATTACTGCTGGTTATCCTAAAAGAACATTAAACACTAAGTTCCCTCAATGTTTTACCACCTGCAGTGCGAGCTCTCAGATAGGCCTGTTCAAAGCTCAAGAGTAGTGCAGTTTCTGAAAAATTAGAGGAAATTAGAAAGGAAATACACAGGGAAGGGCACAAAGGGCAATGTGATTCTTAATTTTGTAATCTGCTTTCTTCCAGTTTTATGTTAAAATAAGCTGCCAGATAAAGTTACTAGTTGAAAATATGACATGAGAAACACGAATTGAAAAGTAATTTAAACTTGAAGAAAATTGTCCCAGTGGAATAAGCAGTACTTTAGGTCAGATTGCAGAAAACCCTCAACATCTCAGTCTGCTAACAGTAGTAAGTGTCTGAGGTCACCTTCACATTAAGCCGCATTGTGACTTTCCTTGCTAAAATGCTGAGAGAAATCTAGAGCACCTGTTGTGGTATAACCCGGCAGACAGCTGAACACCACACAGCCGCTTGCTCACTCCTCCACTCCCTCAGTGGGATGGGGGAGAGAATTGGGAAAAAAGTAAAACCCATGGCCTGAGATAAAGACAGCTTAATAAAACAGCACAGGAAAAGAATAGCAATAATAATAATAATGATAACAGAATATACAGAATATACAAAACAAATGATGCACAACGCAATTGCTCACCACCTACTGACCAATGCCCTGCCTGTCCAAAGCAGCGACCAATCTCCCTCCAGGCCAACTCCCCCCAAGCATGATGTCATATGTTCTGGAACAGCCCTTTGGCCAGTTGGGGTCAGCTGTCCTGGCTGTGCCCCCTCCCAGCTTCTTGTGCCCCTGGCAGAGCAGGGGAAGCTGAAAAGTCCTTGGCTGGTGTAAGCCCTGCTCAGCAACAACTAAACCATCAGTGTGCTATCAACATTCTTCCCGTACTAAATCCAAACCACAGCACTGTGCCAGCTCCTAGGAAGAAAATTAGCTCTATCCCAGCTGAAACCAGGACAGCATCTAAAGAAGAGATGTTGCAAAATTTGCTCTGTTGATAATACTCTTTTATTTCTTTTGGAGAAATGTGTCAAACACTAAGAAAAAAATGATGATATTTAACTTATTAGCAAAGGTACTACCAGTACTTTTGGGGTTTTGTCTTTTATTCCATGGCACTAAGCTGTGCAATCAGTGGTTATAACTTGCCCACTATGAATTTTTCCAAGGGCTTCAAGTTGCTCTTTGCAGGAGAAACAGCTGAGGTTCTTCTCCAGTAAGGGATGTGTGTGGAGTAGACCTGAGGAAGGTGCAGTGTTTAGTAATGAATCCTGAGTAGTTATAGGTAAGGTTATAATGGCTATGGTAAAAATAGTGGAAAAACATGGCATCCACAGAGATTTTTGCAATCAGAAAGGTTTATTTGATTTCACTCCTATATTGGTTTAATTTAATCTCCTTTATCAACAAAATTAATCTTCCAGTAGTAGTGGTAAAAAGGTATGCCAAATAAATGAGTTATAAATCATTGTATAAAATGTGCAAACCTGTTAATAAGAGTAAAATATGTGTAGAGAATGGTGTTCCCTGATCTAGAAAGAGGAAGGAAGAAATTAATTCCAAATAATTATTTTCATTTGTTATATGGTGAAGGAGAATAAGTCTTGGAGTCAATTATGGAATGGCTACTTAAAGGTACAATCAGTTACTTTTGCCAGTTTTGAAGAGCCAATGGCAGAGTGGTAAAATATGACAAAGATTCTTAGAGAAGCATTACCGTACAACAACATTTGTTTCTCTCTCATTACTACTCTACCTTTTTTCTTCTACGTCTTAAGAGCACTGTTAGAGTAAGTTTTACCTTTTCTACCACTTAGCTTTTAATAGCAAAGTAATTTATAATATATATAGTATTTCAATATAACATTTCAAAAAAACCCTTTTGCAACATAATATAAACTGAACTGGAATGATCACAGTGCATGTGGAGATGTTAGGCTTGTGGGTTTCTTTTTGCAGAATGGATTTCCTGGTCCCTTTTAGGTTTATTAAGGTTTCTCAAACACTAGCTTAAGAAAGTGTCTTTTGAGATTAACTATTTACTTACAGAGTTGCTGTCTGTGCAAGGAATTTCCTTTTCAATCTCCCTAAGAATCAGAGACACTACTGTTTTCCTTTAAATTGAGAATGTTTCAAGGTAGTCAAGTCTGGATTGGTGAACAAGTAGTTGCTAAGGATTTGCCTGGCAATCTGAGCACTTGTCTGAACCTGGCTACCAGCAGCAACATGCCCTGGTTGCCTCCTCCAGCTACTGTGGGATGGAGCTCTCTCTAATGAGGCCCCTGCTTCTGCTCATCTTGCTGTCACCCTCAGCTCATTTCTCACTTTCTCTTAGGGAGCAGCCTACCCTTTCTGTCACCTTACAGGACCATGTTGTACAGACTGTCACTGAGAGGATGCTTAAAAAGCCTTACTTATTAGGAGCTTTTAAACAGGGGAATCCTCACAGAATCAGATCAGATCTCCCAAATCTTGATATATGATCAGTCCCTGTCTGGGTGATGACAGGAGTCTCCATTGTAAGGAATTTTGCAGCGAGCTCTTCAGCTGGATCAGGAAAGACTTCCCAGACTACAGCTCTGTTGAATTCTTACATCCATTCCCATGTCTTCTGGTCCTATGTGACCATTCCAGCATATGCATGTTATATTGCTATTGATTAACTTAAACTGTGTACAAAACACCTCATGTCTCAAGTATGTTCAAAAGACCGTCCTAGGTTACCATTTCTGCATCTGCGGGAATAATTTCTAACATATTTACAATGATTTTACCTATTTAAACTTAAATCAGTTCTGCAGCAAGAACTGTCTCAGAGAGTCTCTAGAGCAGCCAGATGATAATCAACACATTGAAGCACATGGATAGTCCCTCTGAATTGCCAAGTGCGCAGCAGAGAGAAACACCTGGACTCTCCGAATCTTCTACTGGGAGAGATCTTGCAACAATTAGTGAAATGTTTCGTGATGAAATTAGGGAGTCAGTCCTCCCATCTCAAATTGGTCCATGGGTTCATCTCAGCAGAAACTGGTCAGGGGGTTTCTTTGATCAGCCAGGGAATTGGTGACTGAGTGCACTGGGAGTGTACATGGGCAGACCCACCTACACCACAATTACAAATACAGGACAAATTTGAATTTAATCCTTATATAATATTCATAACTTAAATTCTGTAGATTGTGCAACAACCAGCTCTGAGTTTTTCAGCATTTAAAAAATGTATATTTGTGCTTGTTAGGCAAGTTTGATCCCTTAAAAATAAAAGACTTTGATTAATATAAAATAAATCTAAACTTTTAGCACATTCCTGATTAGGACTTTTCTATGCTACAATACAAAAAATAAGTGTCTCTCTGATATCTGGCTCAGAGAAATTTTCAGAATTATAACAAATTTGGACAAAATTTTGGAAACAATTACACCTACCTTCCAGTTGCAGATCTTTCAGAATTGGAGTTTCTTTTTTCCTCCAGGAAAGTACAACATAACCAAATTAGTGATATCAACAGCTTTGTCAGAAGGAGCTGATGGCTTGTTCATTACATCGATGCCCCATCTACAGCTCTTCATAATGGAAGATTTTTTTGCTATGGGGAACTTCAACTGTTCTTGCAGTTGTTAATTGGCTGCATGACAAAAGACTAAATTGACTAACATGGACCACAGCATGAGGTTCTTTTTGAGCAATGGGATAGTTTCTGGCCCTGTGTGTTAGTAGAGATTTTTGCTATAATGCCAAAGTCCTGATGAAAAGAACTCCTTTGGGGATGAAGACAAGATGAATCACTGAAAGATTTTACAAACCTTTCCTACAAATGGTCTTAAAATGTTGTTGCAGGTGCCTGGCACAAATGTACATATGCTAACAAAATTGTTTTAACTTTCTTCTCCAATGGAAAAAAAATATACGGGGTTCTTCAAGCATCTGTGGCAAAGACACAACATTTTCTTTTGCTTACTGTCAAGGAAACTGAACAAAAGGAAAGTACCTATTTTTTGAAAGTAAAGAAATACTGAACTACTTTCAAAGAAGCCAAAGAAGACATAGTTTTCTCCAAAAAAGAAATAAAGGTTGGACTAGTCCCATGGTTCATTCTCTTTTATTCCTCCCACACAGCTCAGTCATGTTCTCATTGTCAGAATGCTTAAAAAATCCTCAGTTACACTTCCATAAGTCTCTTAATGGCCACTCTTCATAAACTTTACATTGTATAAGGTAATCAGATGAGTCCTTTCATAAAAGTAGGTATCCTGACATTTAAAAAGGATTCTCATCTTGTCCAATGGCAAAAGTTCCAATTAAAAAATGGGTCTACTGAGGCAAAATAACTTTCCAAAGTTAGTCCGTACAGAAATAAGAGACTGAGCAGTATATTCAACCCACTTTTCCACCTCTTCTCTATCTTTTCCTCACTTAGTCCCAACTGAATATCCTTTTCATGGCTTTTAGAAGCTATGGACCATCACATATCAGAAAAGGCTGTGTGAAACCTGTAGCAGTGAGCTTCTAGTAGCAGAATGAAAGGTTTCTGGGGAAATAATTCAAAGGCAGAAAGAGAGCTGAGAATGAAGGAAGCCTGAACTAGTTGGAGCTAATCTATTACTTGAAAATGTCAGCAGCAGCAAAAGTGTTATCCGTTGTTTGCAGCAGGACTGTGGACACATGTCATGCCGGGGTTCCTATTTTACTTACACTTGGACTCATCTTAAGGGATGGGAATGATTTGACGTTATTACTGTGATTAAATCAATGTACTTTAAAGGACTTGGAGCTTTCATTTCTGGCTGCTGTAGTCAGAATTGCTCCTATGCTCTCAGCACACTAGACAAAACTGAATCTATCTGTAGGAGAAAGGAAACATGAATCTTTCTCCCTTCTACCCTCCAAAAGGACAAGGCTTTTTTTTTCTGAGGGGGGTCAGCAGAACTGCTACCTAGACTTCTGGAGGGCTGACTTTGGACTGTTCAGAGAGATGGTTGACAAAGTCCCTTGGGAGGCAGTCCTAAAGGGCAAAGGAGTCCAAGAAGGCTGATCACTCTTCAAGAAGGAAATCCTGCAGGCAAAAGAGCAGGCCATCCCTATGTGCCAAAAGATGAGCTGACAGGAAAGAAAACCAGCCTGGCTAAACAGAGAGCTTTGGCTGGATCTCAGAAAAACAAGGAAAGTCTGTGAGCTTTGGAAGAAGGGACAGGCATCTCAGGAGGACTATAAGGATGTTGCGAGGTCATGCAGAGGGAAAATCAGGAGGGCTAAAGCCCAACTAGAACTTCAATTGGCCAATTCTATGAAAGATAATAAAAAGTGTTTCTATAAATATATTAACAACAAAAGGAAAGCCAAAGAGAACGCTCCATCCTTTACTGGATGCAGGGGAAACCATAGTGACAAAGGATGAGGATAAAGCTGAGGTACTTAATGCCTTCTTTGCCTCAGTCTTTAATAGTAAGGTCAGCTGTTCTCCGGTTACCCAGCCCCCTGAGCTAGAAGACAGGGATGGGGAGCAGAACAAATCTCCCATGATGCAAGAGGAAATGGTTAGTTACCTGCTCGGCCAATTAGACACACACAAGTCCTTGGGGCCGGATGGGGCCCACCCACAGGTACTGAGGGAGGTGGCAAAGGTGTTCACCAAGCCCCTTTCCATCATCTATCAGCAGTTCTGGATGACTGGGGAAGTTTCATTTGACTGGAGGCTGCCAAATGTGACACCCATTTACAAGAAGGGTCGGAGGGAGGATCCGGGGAACTCTAGGCCTGTCAGTCTGACCTCAGGGCCGGAGAAGGTCATGGAGCAGATTGTCTTAGGTGCCATCACACGGCATGTCCAAGACAACCAGGGGATCAGGCCCAGTCAAGATGGGTTTATGAAAGGGAGATCCTGCTTGACTAACCTGATCTCCTATATGCAATGCTACAGGCTTGGAGATAAGTGTTTGGAAAGCTACTTGACAGAGAGGGATCTGTGGGTACTGGTAGGCAGCCGACTGAATATGAGCCAGCAATGTGCCCAGGAGACCAAGAAGGCCAGTGGCATCTTGGCTTGGATCAGGAATAGTGTGGCCAGCAGCATCAGGGAAGTCATCCTTCCCCTGTACTTGGAATTGGTGAGGTCGCACCTTGAATACAGTGTTTAGTTTTGGGCCCCTCACTACAAGAAGGACATTGAAGCTTTGAAGCATGTCCAGAGAATGGCAACTCACCAGGGAAGCTGGTGAGTGGTCTGGAGCACAAGTCTTATGAGGGAACTGGGGTTGTTTAGCCTGGAGAAAAGGAATCTGAGAAGAGACCTTATTGCCCTCTACAACTCCCTGAATGGGGGTTCTTTCAAGGTGGGTATCAGTCTCTTCTCCCAAATAACAAGTGATAGGACAAGAGGAAATGGCCTCAAGTTGTGCCAGGGGAGGTTTCGATTGGATATTAGGAAAAATATCTTCACTGAAAGGCACTGGAATGGGCTGCCCAGGGAAGTGATTGAATCACCATCCCTGGAGATATTTAAAAGATGGGTAGACGGGGTACTTAGAGACATGGTTTAGTAGTGGATAGGTATGGTTGGGGTTGACAATCTTAAAGGTTTTTTCCAACCAAATGATTCTATGATTCTATGATTCCCTGGAAGAGGAATTCATCAGGGCCATACCGACAATAGTCTGCAAGAATGAGAGATTCAAAACCTGTTATACTCCCACTAGCTCCACAGAGAAGATGTTGCTGTTCTCAGTGTACTAGCAGCATGTTGCTATATTGAGGAACTCCAAACTTTTTCAAAAAAACTACTGCAAGGTTGTGTGCACTGGCAGCAAGACTGAAAGGACTGTCTTATTAATAAGTGTTTTCTTACCCTCAGCAATCTACCAGGGACAGGTAGTTGTTGATTGCAATAATGCCAGCCTAGCTTCAGTCAAAAGGAATGGGACTTTTCTATTGTTCAAGCAGAACATGACATAATAAATGTCAGAATATTCATCTCAGCCTTTAAAATCAGTTTGAACTTTGTTAATGCATTTACTGGAAGACAAGGAGTAAATTATTAGGTGACCTTAAAAGCTTAATTAATTACATCCTTCTTTTTACTCAATTTCTTCATGAGGTAAAATGGGTTATATTTATGGGTAATCAATTCTTAAATGTATTAATTTTATTGTTGTTCCAATGCCATTCTGTTGTAACACCTTCAACCTTATTCAAAGCAGTTGAAAGAAAAATTAAAGATGCTAGCTCTATTATAGGTCTAAGAATAATGCTGAAGACTAAGTGTGATTCAGCTGGAGGTTAAGATGTGTAGATTTAAGGTTCTACAAGCTTCAGTGCATGTGTATGCAAGGTCTCTAAACTCATCCTGTGGCTTACATTCTGGACCCAGTTTGGCTTTTTAAATACACCTATCTGCTGAGATTTCACAGCGTATCTTAGACGTCTCCACCAGGATATGTGTGATACAGATCATAGAGGAGATTCACACCTTCCTGCAACAGTTGACAGCAGCCAGACAAGACAGAAGGGCTGAAATGGAATTAGCTGCCCATGTGAGGAAATGGAGTAGAGCTCCTGATGGCTAATCAGCCAAATGTCTTCCCTGTGACTGTAATAGTTGCCATAGCAGTGATTGATAGCTGTCTTAAGAAAGCTGCATGAAAGAACTGGAGACATAGTGCCATGAAATGATCATGAGTTTAAGAATGCATTTCACTCATGTAGCAATGGAAGAAAAAAATATTTGCTGACTGGGTGGAATGCTCCTTCTACAGGTTTGTGGATGATGCCTAATTGAAAAAAGGGATCTGGAGGGCTGGGCTGCTGTGGAAAGGGACTTAAACAGAAGAAATTATCTGACAGAAATTTGATAAAGTTTTAAAAAGGTAAACACTGAGTCCTGGACCATGAACATAATAACCCAACAAAACATTATTGGCTGGACATCAAATGGACAGAAAGCAGTTTAGCAGAAAGGGTGCTGGGTGTCCTAGTGGGCAGCAAACTGAGTATGAGCTAGCAATGTGCCCTTGCAGCAAAGTGGCCAAAAGCATCTTGGGCTTCATTAGGAGCAGTATTGCAAGCAGGTCCAGGGAAGTGATTCTTCCCTTCCCTTTTGCATTTGTGACACTACATCTGGAGTACATACCCATTTTGTTTCCTTACCACAAGAAAGACATTGATGTGCTGGAGCACGTCCAGCACAGGTTTACCAAGGTAATTAGAGGACTGGAGCACATGACGTGAGGAGAGGCTAACAAATGAGTTTGGTCTTAGGAAGAGAGGCTAATGGGGAGGTCTCATACATGCCTTTAACACACCAGTGGAAGCATATAAAGAAAACAGAGCCAGGGTCTCCTAGGATGAGAGGCAACAGGCACAGTTTACAACATGAGAAAGTCTAGATAGATACAAGGAAATCTTTTCTCATTGTGAGGGTGGTTAAACTGGCTTCCCAGAAAGCTTGTAGAATTGTCCATCGGTGAATATATTCAAAACTTTACTGGATAAAGCCTTAAATTATGTTACATAAATTAGCTCTTTTTTGAGCAGGACTTTGCACAAGATGACCTCCAGAATTTTCTTCCAACCTAAGTTATTTTGTGATTAATGATAATAACAAATGCACACATTTTTAAAATTTTAAATGTTCTGGAATGATTATCGTCAGAAGTGCAAAAAAACCCAGACCTTGCAAAAAAGAGAGTAGGCAGACTTTTACAGGCAGCAAACAGAGACAGAGTGTGAACTCTCAGCAGTCTTGTCAGTTTGTGTTTTGTGGGACTGGTCTGTCATTGCTGTATTACATAGATAAATAGTTCTGTGTATGTGTGCATTATGCTTTGGTGTAATTCTGTTCTCCTATACATGTAGAGAGCAGGGATAACTTGATGAAATACAAATCAAATAAAATGAACTGTTCCCTCTGCATAAGCTAATTTTATGCAAAAGCCACTATACTTAATGACATGCTTTTTAAAACCAACTTTACAAGTACCTCAAAACAAAAAAAAAACCCAAAACTTGGCATTTTCCCATCTGCTCTACCTATTTAAATCTATCAAGTAGGTAGATTTGCATTTTTTAAGATGGAAAGGGCAGAGACACAATCTGTCAAGCACAGTCCATACTAGATGTGGATTACACAACTGTTAATCAAGTTGATGTGTGTATATTTAGAAAGTGTCCTGAACTATTCAAAGGGATACAGTTTGATCTTCAGTATAATGCAATAGGAAAAATGGGCTCAAGAGAGAAATAGAGAAAAGACTTTAGCAGTGGTTCACCAACAGAAGAGACCAACATTTATATGGAAAATGTAATGAATTGCTGATAACTTACTTGTGTATTGATAAATTCGAGTATCTGGTCTCATCTTCACTACTTTTTTGCACAATGGAGTTGTTCTTCTGGTCCTCTCCCTCTTTTCTTATTTTAGTTGGCACAAAACCATAAAAATCATTCATATCTTCCATATTAATCACTCTATAAACAAGTCTGGTCTCTTCTTTAATCTAAGTTCACAAAACATAAATATGGAAATGGGATAATTGACTCCATAGCAAAAATATATTGTGTAAGTTAACGGTATTCAATGTTTCTGTCAGATTTAAAGAACTCCACCTTTGATCTAGTCATGTAGATTAAGACAAAATCACATTTGCCTTAGTTAAGGCATAGCTTTAACAAGATCTTAAAAATAATTCTAAAAATGCCCAGGATTCTTCATTCTTATGCATATAAAATTCTCCACATTTTAGCAAGACAAGTGACAATAAGATTTTTTAATCTCCTTAAAGAATTGTACAAAGTTAAAAATTAAATAAAATTTGGTTTTGGTTTTAATTTTACAGAATTTTAAAACTCCACCCGACTTTTTCATACTTTGCAATTTCTACTTACTAAAAATCTTAGTGCTGTTACTAAGAAAAAGAATTACTAACAAATTTTACTACATCTTGTAAAGAACTCTGCAGCCCTATCTCACAGCATTTTTATAGAATCATAGAATCACTTTGGTTGGAAAAGACCTTTAAGATCATTGAGTCCAACCTTTAACCTAACCCTGACATCCCACCACTAAACCATGTCCCTAATCACCTCATCTATCCTTCTTTTAAATACCTCCAGGGATGAGGACTCCACCACCTCCCTGGGCAGCCCATTCCAGAGACTGATAATGCTTTCAGTGAAGAAGTTTTTCCTAATATCTAGCCTAAACCTGCCCTGGCGCAACTTCAAACCATTCCCCCTCATCCTATCATCTGTTACTTGGCAGAAGAGTCTGACCCCCACCTCACTACAGCCTCCTTTCAGGAAGTTGTAGAGGGTGATCAGGTCTCCCCTCAGCCTCCTCTTCTCCAGACTAAATAATCCCAGTTCCTTCAGCCACTCCTCATAAGACTTGTGCTCTAGACCCCTCACCAGCTTGGTTGCTCTCCTCTGGACATGTTCCAGCAAGGCAACATCTTTCTTGTAGTGAGGGGCCCAAAACTGAACACAGTATTCAAGGTGCTGCCTCACCAGCACCGAGTACAGGGGCACGATCACTTCCCTACTCCTGCTGGCCACACTATTCCTGATACAGGCCAGGATGCCATTGGCCCTCTTGGCCACCTGGGCACACTGCTGGCTCATATTCTGCCGGCTGTCAATCAGTACCCCCAGGTCTTTTTCCACCAGGCAGCTTTCCAGCCACTCTTCCCCAAGCCTGTAGCGCTGCATGGGGTTGTTGTGACCAAAGTGCAGGACCCAGCACTTGGCCTTGTTGAACCTCATACAATTGGCCTCGGCCCATCGATCCAGCCTGTCCAGGTCCCTCTGCAGAGCCCTCCTCCCCTCCAGCAGATCAACACTACCACCCAGTTTGGTGTCATCTGCAAATTTACTGAGGGCACACTCAATCCCCTCATCCAGGTCATTGATGAAGATATTAAACAAGACCGTCCCTAAAACTGAGCCCTGGGGGACACCGCTTGTGACCGACTGCCAACTGTATTTAGCTCCATTCACCACGACTCTCTGGGCTCGGCCATTCAGTCAGTTTTTAACCCAGTGAAGAGTACATCCATCTAGGCCATGAACTGCCAGCTTCTCCAGGAGAATACTATGGGAGACTGTATCGAAGGCTTTGCTGAAGTCCAGGTAGACAACATCCAGAGCCTTTCCCTCATCTACCAGGCGGGTCACCTGGTCGTAGAAGGAAATCAGGTTGGTTAGGCAAGACCTGCCTTTCATGAACCCATGTTGGCTGGGCCTGATCCCCTGATTGTCCCTATTTTAAATAGATTATATATCTCCTCCAGTAGGGAATTAAGACCTTGGTGTGAAAGTGGCTTAAATTTGCTAATGTTCCTAAGTAAAATTAATTAGATGTCCAACTAGGAGCCTATTACCTGTTAGAATGTTGTGGAGAGAGATGCATATTATTGTAATCACAGAGGACCAAACCAAAGTGATGGGGTTTTTGAAATAAAAGGCAAATAAAGAGTAAATGCAGATAAGAGTTTCAGGCAGGCAGCAGATTGCATGCTGTCAGGAGGGATGTGAAAAAGGAGTTGCTTTTATCCAACTTAAACTGGAACCAAAAAAAAAGTAGAGTAATTTTCAGTGTTAGTTAGTAAAGCCTATTTTAGGAGATGATAAAGGCAAAGCTTGAAGCCACACATTATATTTCTACAGCTTTTCTCCACTGAATATAAATTACATTTAATGGCTTTATTTCACACATATTCCAATTGACTTAGGGGCACGGCCTGCAAACAAATTGGCAGTACTGACTTTATAGCCTTGCATTTCATGCTCCTCTTAGCCACTAGGATTCATTTTAATCATCTCACCTCATTGTCCTAGAGAAATATTATCAGACATGGAAGAGATTTCTGGCAAGGTTCTAAATTTCAGATCAATATTCATCACAGTACGCAGAATGTTAAGACCAAATTCAAGAGAAAACTTCAGCACTTCAAATTAATTTTGCAATGAGTTTTTACACACAGAGCAGAGTTTTTGTTGGCTTTTCTAAGTCATAGTTTTGAAGAGGGCAAATATATTTGCCAAGGCAGATGTAGTGATTGGTTAGCTACAGACAGTGAACTCACTGAATATGAAGAGCCAGCTATATGTGGTATAAAATTGCCTAAGCATTGCTTGCAACAAGAAATTTTGCTTTTACATTTCCTCTATGCAATTGTGAGACATGATTTCTAACATGGAATTTATGAATAACAGCTTTGGTATGTTAAACATTTCATAAGCAATATTTATGTGGAAACAAATAAAAAAAAGAACAAGTAAAATTACTGATTCATTTAAAGAAAATTAAAATCCTGCTGCTGAAGGAGATGATATTCTGAACTCCATTTTAGTGAAATAATTTAATTTAACCTCTTGGATAATGTAAACTTGAAAATAATATATGTGGGGAAAAAAAAGATAATTTCTCAAAAATTAAGTTTTCTAGTTGAAGTGGCAGCAAATTTTATTTATGGAACTATTATGTTGTCTCTGGACTATTACCTAGAAACTAAGTTTCTCTAACAATCTTTCCTCACAGCTATAAAGGCTTCTAGAATACACTCACAAATAGATTCTGTAACCAGCAAGACCTGGAACTTAATTCAAGCCAAAAAATAAATGTTTTGTTTTAGTTCATTTGCAAATGGAACTGCTTACTCACTCAGAAGCAGAAAATTACTATTTGACGATTGTTTTGTGCTTCATTCTGACTTTATCTTCAATAAAAGTTCCAGAAGTTGAGTAAGAATTAAATGTAAGGAAACTCAAAGCAAAATCTTATGGAAAGGGATTTTTGTTTTAAACAGGAATGTTTCCAGTCATTCACACTGATTCCCTCATGTATTTTACTCATTCATTCTTTCGTGCTAGTTCCAATTAGTACCACCAAATTAGTTAGGTTAGCATTACTTGTGGTGACATGGAAGATAAGGTTGCCAGCTATCAAGTCATCTCTTAGGTTCTTCTTGACTGGTGACAGTGAAGTGATTTTTGGCTAAAATATTTTATAGTTATTATGAGTCAACACTTGATATGGTCTGGTCTTTCATCCCTGAGGTCCTCCATCCTTTTCTTCCTTTCCTATAAATATTAGGCAAGGTTGGTGCCTGTTGCCTTATTTTCTGTATGTTACAGCTAAAATCTGTTTTCCTACTGAAATGACAAGAAGAGGAATCACACATGCAAAATTATTGCCATCCCTCTGTTATAAGTACAGGTCTTCTACTGAAAAGTTATCTGTACTGTAGTCTTACTGCAAACATACCTGTTTCAGTGGTCACCAGCTTATTTTTGTCAGTCATGCCCTGTTTCAAAATACGCGCCATTTTTTTTGCTCAGTTGTTTTTTCTGGTACTTAAACACCCATGCATTCCCATTTATACTTCCCTCATACCAATGTTTTGCAGATCTCTCGTCTTTCAAACAAGCACAGGTCTAAGTGCTAGAAATAATAGCATAAAGACAATCATGGTCAGACGTACTTAAATCTATTGACAAGAGTTCATTCTACACAGGAAGTTTTTTGAGCACAGTTAAGCACATGACATCTTAACCAGAGAGTTGATGCATCAAAAAATATTATTTCATGTTAGAAACTTGTCAGTTGCATTCTTCTGAATGCTTTGAATATGATCAAATCATGACAAAAGCATGTCCACCCCTTAGGTTTAACCTCTTAAAAGCATAGACATGTAGAACTGAAGTAGGCTATAACAGTACTCTGCTTCCATATGTCTAAATTCTTAAAATCCAGGTCTGTTCTGGTGTCTGCCTCTTCCAGTATTAATTTTCTAATACTTCTGTCTTCCTTGTTGTAGATTCTGCAAATTCTTTTTTATTTCCTTGTGAGACACTGAGAACCAGTAAGTACTGTTAATTCCTAACAGCCACCAGGGCACTTGTTCTGTTCAATGTTGGCCCACTTTTGCGAATTTTTACTAGGGAAGAAATCTAGGCAGCTCTCCTTCAAAACTCTAATTGTATCAGAGCAGTTCTGCTACAACCATATGAGCATTTTGGAAGATATATATACCTTTGGTCTTCTTTTCCTTAAAAAAAAAAGTTATCTTCAGTATCTCACAGTATTTTCTATTTTCCCATTCTATCATGCTTTTTTTCTCCTCAGATATTTTTTTTTTCATAAACTGTACTGCTACATCCTGAAAAGAATATTCTAGCTGTGATGTTAGCAAAACTGACAAGATGGGAATAATTTCATTGCTTGTAAGGTAAAGTACATCCCAGAACTGAGCTTTGTATTTTCCTTTTTATTTTTCTTTCCTTTATTACAATATAGCATCATTGACTTGATTTGCAGTCCATTAAAGCTTCTAAATCTCTTTTTAAAACAGTGCTATGAGACAGCTATTCTCTAATTTTATATCTTTTAATTTTTCCTTCTGCTTTATTTTATATTGCTTTTCTCTTTCGTTAACTTCATCTTATTAAAATTTTAAAATTTTTGAGTGTTTACTTTTTTCCTGTTTTGGTAATATCTGCAAAATGTCAAAGAACATTTCATATTCCGTTGTCTGAATCATTCATGAAAACAGTGATTTGAACTGGGTCCATCCCAAGGCTTTGCAAAAATCTCACATCATATGTTCTTGCAGCCTGAGTGAATTTCAAATATGTATTAGCTGAATGTGACTTTTAACCTGTTGTGCATTCACCTTACAGTGTTTTTTATCTAGGCTGTTGAACCTTTTTGGTTTTACTGGAAAATACTGGAGAGCAGCATGATTTTAGAGACGCGAGAGATTTTGAGTGGCCATCCTTTCTTCAGAGGACTGGAATCACGGGTGGTTCTACTCTTTTTTTTTTCAGTGCTAGCAAATACGTAGCCCTTATCCTGTATCTTTTATTTATGTCTTTTACTGGTTTACTGTATGCATGCACTGAGTGAGACCCTTTGACATTTCTCTTCTTTACCTGCTCCAGTACTTTTCCTTTTACCTTGTGAAGGTGTGTAAGTCGCAATAACCAGTCAAGTACATCTTCTAACCAAGGGTTATCTACAGAATTTAACTTCAAAACTTGCTTATAAAACCAATGCTTGAACTACTGTACTGTTATTTCTTTAATACCCAATTCCAGTTCTGACCTTTCCTCAGTAACCCAAGTTACTAAGGTTAGAATTAATGGAGGATCATGGGGTCCTGGAGTATGTCCAAAGAAGAGCAATGAAGCTCCTGAGGGGTCTGGAGCACAAGTCTTATGAGGAGCGTCTTAGGGAACTGGGGCTATTTAGCCTGGAGAAAAGGAGGCTCAGGGGAGACCTTATCACTTTCTGCAACTACCTGAAAGGAGGTTGTATAGAGGTGGCAGTTGTCTCTTCTCCCAAGTAACAAGTGATAGGACAAGAGGAAACAGCCTCAAGTCGCATCAGGGGAGGTTTCAGTTGGATATTAGGAAAGATTTCTTCACCAAAAGGGTTGTCAAGCATTGGAACAGGCTGCCCAGTGAAGTGGTTGAGTCCCCATCCTCAGAGGTATTTAAAAGACGTGTAGATGTGGCACTTAGGGAGATGATTTAGTGGAGATGGCAATGTTTGCTTTACTGTTGGACTTGATGATCTTAAAGGTCTTTTCCAACCAAAATAATAGAATCATAGAATGGTTTCAGTTGGAAGGGACCTTAAAGATCATTAGTTCCAACACCCCTGCCATGGGCAAGGACACCTTCCACTAGACTAGGTTGCTTAAATCTCCATCTAACCTATCCTTGAACGCTTCCAGGGATGGGGCATCCACAGCTTCTCCGGGCAACCTGTTCCAGTGCCTCACCACACTCACAGTGAACAATTTCTTCCTTATATCTAATCTAAATCTACCCTCTTTCAGTTTAAAGCCATTACCCCTCAGCCTATCACTACATGCCCTTGTAAAAAGTCTCTCCTCGTCTTTCCTGTAGGCCCCCTTTAAGTACTGGAAGGCTACTATAAGGTCTCCCTGGAGCCTTCTCCAGGCTGAACAGCCCCAACTCTCGATCCTGTTTTCATAGGAGAGGTGCTCCAGCCCTCTGATCATTTTTGTGACCTTCCTCTGGACTCACTCCAACAGGTCTATGTCCTTATTCTGGGTGCCCCAGAGCTGAACACAATACTCCAGGTGGGGTCTCAACAGAGCAGAGCAGAGGGGCAGAATCACCTCCCTCAACCTGCTGGTCCTGCTTCTTTTGATGCAGCCCAAGATATGGTTGGTTTCTGTGCTGCAAGTGCACATTGCTGGGTCATGTTGAGCTTCTCATCCACCAACACCCTCAAGTCCTTCTCCTCAGGGCTGCTCTCAATCCATTCTCCACCCAGCCTGTATGTGTGCTTGGGATTCCCCAGTCCATGTGCAGGACCTTGCACTTGCCCTTGTTGAACTTCATGAGGTTTGCACGGGCCCACCTCTCAAGCCTGTCATGATTCTATGACTCTAGGATTCTATGATTCTATGATTCTATATACATATACATATGTATATATATACATGGCCTGTTATATTCTGCCCTGTATGATTGTTGGTCAACATTGTTATAATTAGTTGCTGTAATAATGATTCACACTATAGTGCAGAAGGCTGTTGAAGCATAAAGGTTAGATCAGTGTTTGCATCAATTATTCATTTACCATAAAAAATTATAAAACCTCCAAGGTCCTATGGCACTAAATTGGCCAGTTTGGTAAGCTGATGTGAGCCGGTGTTGTAGAGTTTTTTAATGTCTGAAGGATCTGCACGCTACATGTGTCCCTGAAGGAATCTTCCCTTTGGATTATCATTCTGAAGTTACATAGATGGTTGGCCACTGGGCAGATCACAGCTGATTACAGTTAATTGTTACCACATCAAATTGGGCCCTTCAAATCGTGACCGTTATGATCCCATTAATGACATAGCACGCTCAGATAGGATTTTGCTTCATTCTGGCTGGTTTCTGTTGCTCACCTTGGCTGAGGCTGTGCAAGAGTCACCTTGCTTTGCAATTAATACAAAAATTAAGGTTTTATTTCTTTAAAAATGTCATCTCATCCTCCTCATAATTACAAGTGAAATGCATTTTCTAACCACAGTTTATCTTCAGTTCAGCTTAAGTTGAAAACCTGCAATAAACAAACACTGTCACTGAAAACAGAGGATATAAACAGGAAAAGATTTAGTGGTTGACCTTAGGAAGGCCTAGGTCTACTTTTTGCTTTTATACTCTGTTGTGCACTAATGCCATCCCTTACATTATGTATTACACATCCTAAATATTGTTTAAATCTTTTGTTCAAACTGGGCCTATATGGCTGTATTTGTCTGGCTTCCCTATGAGGTCTCATGAGGCACTTTGCAAAAAGCTTTATTAAAGTGAAGCAATCTCATCTTCTACACCCTTCTTATCCATTACACTTAAAGTTACGATGTCAAAGGAGGACATTAGACTGTTTTGACATGATTTACTCTTGAGAAAGCCATGTTGGCTGGGTTTTATCACCTTTTTATTTTCCTGTAGAGTGCTTATAAATTGGCTGTTTAATAACTTCTCCCAGTATACTGAAATACTTCTCCCACATACTGAAAATACTGTGACTGGTCAGCAATTTCTCAAGTCTTCCATTTCTTCAGTGAATGTTGCGGTTTGCCCTTCTTCAGTCCCCTGAGACTTCTTCTCTTTGATGAGATGTCAAAGATAATGACTTGTGATTCAGACACTACTTCGGCTATTTCGTTAAGTGCTCAAGATTTTGTTCCTTTCCTCTATCCCTACTCTTGCCCATCTAATTGCATCAAATATATTTAAATACCTTTTATCATGTAATTTTATTTTGAGTTTCAGCATTAGAATTAACTACACTTGCTGTCTGGTTATAAAGAGAAAGATAATATGGCAATGAAAATGATATTCTTCTTGAAATTTTTCTGTTATATGATCTTTTTCTTGTAAGAAATATTTATTTTCCTTTCTTTTCTTCAAGCTTATGACATATTTATAGAACCTTTGTCTCTTCCTGTTTATCATCTATTTTGTATCTTAATCTCCCAGGTTTTATCCCTAGATGATTGTGGTGGTTCTGAAGACTCTTGCTTAATTTTGTAGTTTTGCTTTCATGTTCTGTATGACAACCTTTCTTTCTTTTTTTCCCCCCCCCCTGAGTCTAACAGAAATCCTGGTTTAGCTATATTGTATTTTTAATACAGTTTTCTGCTGTTCCTCTACTTCTCAAAATCTCTATTTATTCTCAATAACTGAATTATTCTGGTTTTTTTTCTATGGAAAGCCAAATCTTGCCACGTCACTCATCTGATCCCAAAATGAGTGGAAATTTCTGAAAAAAAAAACCTTTTCTAAAAAAAATTACTGTTATTATTATTTCATCCCCTTTCTTTCTTTTTCTTTAGAATTGTGAACCTGATCCTCCTGTGACCATCCCCAGTACCTTCCACCTTCTAATCCTCAGCCACATCATGTCAGTTGGAATTGAAACTGGAGACAGTTGTTTCCTAAACCAATTCCTGTTTCACATTCTCCCCAGTGCATTCTCTAACTTCTGTTAGAAGTTGTGTATGGCTGTCTTGCTTTCTGACAGGTATTGGGTAATTAATGCTTTCACTCTTTCTGTTGCCCAAAATACAGAATTTCCTACCTGTGGTAAAATGATTTAAAAGAGTATCATTACAAGTCTTTGCTCTTTTCCTTTCATATTCATCCAGAAAAAAAAAAAAAAGTTTAGTATCTTAATCACTACCTTTTTAGAACAAACATATCTTTCTTAATATTTAACACTTCCTCCCTGTATTTGTGCTCTTAAATGTCAATATTGTGACTTGTCATGAATATTTGTGGTGCCAGTGAGGTTGTAGCTTTGTCTAAATATTAGGACTTCAAGTTCTGCCTGTGTTTTGTGCTCTGATGTTTAGACACTGCAGTTCATTTTTCTTCCTTTTCTCTCTTCCATTAGCAGAACACAGCAACCAATTCTCAGCTCCTTTGGCTAGATAAGAATTGCTTTTTACTTAGTGGAGGGCTTTTATCAACAACTCCCATCAAACAATCTAAATCTTTCTCTAGTTTATTGAATTGATGATCTCCTCTATTGTATGGGAATTCTTGGATAGAAAGGGTTTGTAATTTGTGAAAATTTGGGTTAGTTAGGCAAACTTGCTAAAATGAAGCTTAGGTGACAAATATATGGAATAGCCCTTTACCCTTAACGTGGCTAGTGTCTGGGTTTTGTTAATTAAGGAGTAGGGTAACACCCCCTGTGTCATGTCAACCACTAGGACTGGAATTTGTTTTCACTATGCAGAAAAAGAAGTATTTTCACACTGAATGCAATAGAAAATACTTCCTCCTTGTGCAAGTCAAAATAATTTCTCATCTCCTTTGGTATTACTGTGACCACAAATGCAAATGAGGTTGGGTAAACCACTAGTCTATGGCACCCCTAGTTACTGAATGCTGTGTATCTATCCCAAATATATTTGATGACTCAAGTTAGTTTCAAGATAAAAAGTATTTAACTGGGGTAGCTACTATTAATATCCAGCACCTATTAATTGGGATGATATACTGGTGGTATTAGTTTCTCCCATACTGAAAAGTCCTTATCTGACCCAGAGGAGTACAACACTAAAGAAAAGAAGTAGATACTAGGAAGTTTTTGTACAACACTTCTAATTTCATTATAAGTTTGACTGATGGCAAATTTTTAGCTCCGTGTGTATGGTGTGTTCTTCTTCTAGTAACATGGTTTTGATTGCAACACCTTCATAGAACTCTTTCTTATCATTAAAAAATTCAGAGTTCATGGATATTTATGTAGAACTTACAAATCTTGCCTAGAGTCTTTATCTTAAACTAGGAAACCTGATGTACATCATCTGTTTCTTATCAGTTCCACAACCTTTTACCTCTGGGTTTTATATATATACTTGTATATAGTACACATATCCTATAAATATATATACAGATTATAGAAAGCGTACACCTTTCCAATATATTTATGCTGCTCACATAATGATTAAGTATCAAGAAGTTTATTTTGTTAAACATGTGTCTAAACAGATAGCTGTTCATCAGTCTTCCCAGGTTAAAATGATTGTCCAGACTAGAGATGCCAGGCAAGAGGATCACTACTACAGCATGAAATGGTATTTGGTTCAACCTGAACAAGTCAACCAGGAAATACCTGCCAGATTATGTGGAATGTTCTGTCTAAATTCCTTTCCAAGGGACATAGGCTTAGCTTAGCTGCAAGTCCTATTCCTAAGAGTAAGATATCCAGACTTGGACATCCCTTTGTAGGATGAGTTTTTAGAGGTTAAAACAAAGGGGAAGCTTTCAGCAGTGTTAATATATTTTGGTTGGGTTTTTGTTTGGTTGGGGTTTTTTAATTTTTCCTTTGGGATAACTGTTATCAGGAAGAAAAGAGCTTGCTTTATTGAACAATTTAACAAGAAGATATTTCTATATTTCTCTTACAATTAATGATAGCCGCAGAATAGGCTTGTATCTCAATGCTCTCTCTTTATGAACAATATGTGTATACTTGCTTATGAAACTTATTATAAATAGGCTGTAAATCTGTCAGTCATTTTAATATAAAAAGACCATTGGGGAATATAAAATCAGGGTTAAAATAATGTACTTTTCTTAGTGTCTCAGAACTGAATTGATTACAATATAGTCAAACACAATTTCAAACAAAGTTGAATTAACTGGTTACTGTTCCTGATGATTAGCCTTCATTTTGACTGAAACATAATAGTCATGTCATTTTAAAAAAAGGTCTAATAGTCAGCACCAGCATTATCAACATTGTCACTAGTATAGCAAAGAACAGTACAAGTCATAACAAGACAAACAATTGTATTTTCTATACCGGACAGGAGGAAGTAGGCAAATCCTGTATTACTTGCACCAGAAGTGTGATTCGTATGCCTTCTTGACTGGACACGGTAAAAAAATGCCATCATGTTAATTCTCCTGAGAAGCTGCTTTTAAGATAACCGCTTTCTGACAGTTTTTCATCTTGTGTAGTTTCCCCTTCAGCCTGAAATCCTACCATAATTAATAACTGTGAACAAAGCTGGCGCATTTGTAGCCCAAAAGAGTGGCTTGTTTTAAACCTGATCCGACCTAGTATCAGCGAGAGGCATCAGGGAGTAACTGATACAGAGGAGATAAGAGGTTATCTGCAGCTTTCTGTGCACAGAGTGCACACACATACAAAGTCTTCAGGCTTCCTACTTCTACTTCCCTGCCTCAGACAACCCTGTACACGAGTCTTGGCCTACACAGCCATCAACTGTACATTTCAGCTGCACGTGCCTGCTTCTGCCTTGGCCTCTGGAGAAGGAGGCTACCTTCAGGCCTCTTCCAGTTGTGGTGTCTCAAAGGTCCAGCACAGCTGTCATATAGGAGCAGGGTCTGAGGCTAACTCTAGAGAGCGTCAAGTTTTGCTGCCCTTCCTCACAGTTCTTGGAGAATGCATAGGAGAGAAGCATTACTTATAACAGTACGCCTTAGAGCTGAGAATGGGCTGTACTGCCTGTGTCATTGTCTATGTAACCTACAGCTCGCTATGGCTGCTGTAACAGAAAGCACTGATTGCTCCCGTCGTGATTTTGTACTGTCATAGCTGAAATCTGTACCCATCAAGGGCCCAGAAAGTGATTGTGTATTAGGAAGAAGCATCTCTCATCTGGAAAGGCTGCAGTAGCCACCTATACACAGACAGGCATGGGCATATCACTCTTGTGATACTGTACAACTTTCTCTCACCAGCTCTACAATGGCACCTTGTATCAGAGCACAAACCAGATGGCTCACCTGATGCACTTGTGCAGGCAGCAGCCACAACCAGCCAAAGCAGACTCCTAATCATAGATGGGATGGGTGAAGATAGGATCTTTCCATGTCCTGGCAGTGTTCCTCAGTCTGCTGTCAGATTGTTGTCAGGATAGCCAAGGCATGGCCAGCACACCAGGGAAGTTGGATGTCTGTGCAGGAGTGGGCACAAGTACAATGTTTGCAAAGCAGGCTTGGAATACAGCAAGGAAAGAGTAAGTGTTGGTGCACCAGAGTACTTGCTGCTCTGAATCCTCCTTCCCCTGTCTTTTTCTCGAGGATCTTAATTGTGTGTCAGACAGAGGAGACACGGGGCTCCAGGTACCAAAGTGGCAGTGATTACAGTGAGCATGGCTACACGTACACTGGCAACGAATCACCTGGCCCACTGGCAGTAGAAGGGGTGAGCCTGATCTCATTGTGGCTCCTCCAGTTTGTGCAAACATACCTGCTGATCTGGAAGTGGTGTTGGTGAAAGGTGGAGAGTATCTCTGGGGGCTGCTGAGTCTCGACGGATCATGGAACCACTGATGTAGCTCCATCCTTCTTCTAACAGCCTGTCAGTCCAGCTACAGCTGCTGGACCAAAAACTATAGCAGTCAGCCCAAAGGAGCTGGGACAGGATCATCGCATCCCTGTTGCTTTTATTGGCTTTTTTTTTTTAATGAGAAAGAGGCCTGTGTAGCCATTCAGCCTATTTCTCCCTTTGTTTTCCTACTGTAAGAGTAACTTCGCAAATGTAACACATTATGCAGTCTGGTGACACCTTGCCCAGTGCATTTCCTCACGCCACCCCTGGGCCCTGATGTGACACTGGTGCAGCAAGCCCCAAAGCAGGTCTGACAAGTCAGAAGGTGTCCAAGGTAAAGTATGGCTTGCACTGGGAGATAGCAGGCAACAGCCTACTCCCTGTTACGTGAAGTAGTAATTAATGGAGTTACTGAAAACATTGCGGGCTTAGGGGCTTAGTAATGGGACAGATGGGAAAAGGTCTTGGGGAAGAAGAACAACTTCATAAATGAATGCTTAGTGGTGCAGATGTAGAGAATTCCAATGGGAACTGGATCCAAGAAAGCAGCACAGGCCAGCAGTGCTTGGCTACAGCGAGGCTGGGGTAGAGGTAGGCAAGCATGTGTGCTACAAACCATAAAATACATTGATCTGATATAGTGGAAATAAAATTTACAAATCTACAGATGGATTAACTGCATATGACATCAGCAGAATGAGAACAGTTGAAACTTAAAGAAAATGAGCAAAATTTAACTTTACATAAAGCCTTTTTCCGACTGATAGAAACTTACAGAAAAAACAAGTTTACAGATGTTTTCTTCCAGGATTTAGTCGTTTGGGGATTTCCTGAGCCACACTATTGAATCTAATATACAGTGTTATTGCTATCATTGTTGAGTTTAATTATGTGATATCTTTTGATCCTCTTTATATGTATAGGACCAAATTTACTTGTTTGCTGAGAAACTGCTGTGGCAGTGAAAGTAATTATATTTTTTATGAAAAAATATTTATTTTTACCTTAAAGTTTCTATTAGAAAATTCTTCTGTACCACATGCCATTCTAAAAGGCCAGTAACTCATACTTAAATTTATGGATTTTGATTTTAAATTATATAATTGCCATTTTAGTATTGATGCTGCAGTCCATCTTAACATATATTTCAGAAAACATTGAAGATGGAACTTCAGGAGTTCTCTGCTTCCGCTGAAGTTCATGGGCAGTTTATTTCTCAGCTGAAGCTGAAGTACATTAAACTCTGTATTTGGACATAAAGGTGTAGACTGTCTTGCATTCCATTAGCACATGCTTTAATCTATTTAGTCACAGTTGAACGTGATGATCTTAAAGGTCTTTTCCAACCTAAATTATTCTATGATTCTATGATTCTATTCCAGATCCAGGAGCTGAATGGAGTGCACAGTGATTGTGCACTGAGTCTGTTGCTTTTGAGGATGTGCCAGATGTACTGCATGTGTGTAATCTCATTGTATCACACTGGCACACACATTTGTGTGGCACACACAGACAGGAACTCGGCCTACTAGAAAGGACCAAGATAATCAGGCAGTACAGTTTACAGATGCTGTCTCATACACAGTCAGCTCAGATAATCTGCAATAATCTACACAGATCTGTACAGGTATACTCTTAAGTGCAGTAGAACATGTTATTTATTTTTGTTCACATTAAATAATTAGATTCTTAGCACTGGGAACATACTGAAGTCTGGGTACTAATCTGGATACTTCCTTCAGATTAGGCAAAACTTGATTCTCTTCCTACTAATTTTCATCCTTCTGGATGCTTAGAAAAATTGTTTTTTCCGATAAGACTATCTCTACATATATACACACACACTATCCTATATACTCTTCTATATAATACTCTCCTCTTTCATTTTAATTTATAAACCCCTTTATTTCATTAAAGGAAATTATAACATACTAGTTTTCTATTTCTTCCCAGCCTTAGGACCTAAATATTGTCTCTGGGTGTATTGGCAAAACAAACTACTTCCCTAGAACCACCTTATCTATTGTTACATTACAGGGTGTTAAGAATTTGACCAGCGGGATTCTGTACACCCTACTGGGTTTTGCTTTCACTTTTTCCAGATGTGTCCTCTCATTTTTTTTTAATATTTCTTAACATGATGGGGTTTTGTCAACAAGTTCTGATTAAGTTTTTGTTTGTCTATTTGATTTTCTTTTGCTTCAGATGGACCCTAACTTTTTTTTCTGCAAAACACTCTACCTGGATTGACTGTTGAAAAGATGCAATACCAACACCATAGGCTGGACTTGCAAACTAATTTTCACCAGTTGGCAAGCATGCTACAGTAACCCAATTGTCCTTTCTTAAGACTGCTTTCCAGCAGCCCAAGTTACTGGATTGTTTCCCTCAAAACTCTGTCTTTTGAGGCATTAAGCAAAGCTTTCTTTTGCATACCACAAATCAGAATGCTTGCTTTACCATCTCTCATTCTATGCACCTGTATACTGAAGTGTGAGATAGTAAAATAATTCCAAAGAATTTAGGAATTAGGACATGTATTCCTTCTTTTTCCTCCATGAAGTGATGTGCATAAATTGTTCCAATTTTATCTTGAAATAATGTCAAATTCTTCATCCTGTCTGCAGTTACAAGCAGACTAAAACAATATATGCCAGCCTTTAAGAAAGTAGACCTGCGATTGCCAAGTCATTCAAAAATCTGATGCATTATTTCAGATACTTCATTATTACATTTGCATGGGAGTTCCAGGAGGTTGTAACAGATACAGTATCACTAAACTACTTTCTCATTGCTTCTAATGTTAAACCGGGGCAACTGAATCATACAGGTAAACTCAATATCTTAATTAATGTAATTTTTGAAAAAAAAAGAATCTGAGTAAAATATTTTTAGATAAAGCACAGCAAAACATAAAGAAAATCTGGAACAGATATTCCATCAATATCTGTATGTATGTGAGAGTCTAAAGAATACGTTAAAGTTTATTAAATAGCTTGAGCTGTGATGTTATTATTAAATAAATTATTACTTTAACAACTTTTTAACATCTTAGGCAGTCAAAGATCAGTAAGAAAACCGCAGAACAGTTTGGCCTTGCTACATCTAGCAGTTGCAATGGAATTATGCAATGTATGACAAAGTTTCATATACAAAATGACATGCAGGTTGCCATGAAGGACTCCAGAGGAACTTACTAAATTTTGGCAGTTGGTTTGGGCCGTAGACAGTATTTTTTGACCACAGACACAGAGAAACAATATAACAGAAGACAAAAAGTTGAAACACTGCAACACACTGCTGGGTTGTAAATCACTTGCAAGCACTTAAAACCAGACTTGGTTTTCATCTGTGAGCAGTCATTCTGGAGTATCTACTAACATCTATTCAGCGTGTAGCTCGTGATACCTCAAATCCTAAAATTGACCGAAACATATAGCTAGGCCTCTTTGGCCGAAGTTCGGGGCAGCAAGGGTTGGTTTTAGGAGAGGAAGTAGACTTGGGGGGAACAGACTGAGGTCTTGTTTACCCTTCTTATACACCATAGAAAGAAGGAAAAGTTACTAAAGTGTCTGTGGAACTTGTGATGGCAGACAGTCACAAAGCGTGTGATAGGAGATCTGTCTGTGCATCTGTCATCATTTACAAAAGCATTTTGATAAAACGTTTTCTAGATGACCCTGATAATATGTGCTAATATTCTACTACGTGTTCAGCATGTTATATCTGCTTCCCATTTCTTTCAAAAGTACTTTAACTAAAAATGAGACTAGTAATTAATTTGCATATAAAGTTGTAAGAATGTTGAAGTATTTTAATGTAGGAACATTATTTTTTAAATACTCTGGTGGTGTACATTACACTACTGTAAAGTTTAACAGTCTCTAATTTAGAACTAAACAGAAATTTGGAAGTCATGGACCAGTCCCAAGAAATTACTAGCACACAAAGCACCTGATGCACTTCATGCCTGTCCTATCACATGACATATAGTGTATCAGACATATGTGAGATCAGATATGATGCAATTAGCTTGCGTATTCCAATATCCTTACCATCCAGGACAGGATCAGAAACTGAAAAGATGATGCAAGTTCCGTTCTCTGAATGTCTGTGATCTTTTTTTCTTTATGTGGCTCTGTGACAAACACTTCTGTGGTACGTGATGTGGTATGTGGACCTACCAGGAGTTTGCTCCTGCTCCTCCTCATGCAGTAAGATCATCCTGTTTTGTAGTCTGTATTTTTATTTTACATATCTTTTGCCCCTGTTACTATACCCTTCCTTAAGGGCACAGAGGTAATTCAGATAATTTTCTTCTTCAAAAATTCAAAAACATAAGTGTTAAAGTGTTTTATAAGATTGTGTACTACTCTGTGAAGGCCAATGGACATTCACTTTCTTAGTGTTTTCCCCCCTCCCAGACCCACTAATAATAATTTCTATCTGTCTCTCCATGTTCAGCATTGGGACCAGTTGTATTGTCTTTTTTTTGTCATACGAAAAAATCAATTATCAGTAAAATTAAATGTTGAGACCTTGAGTTGTAAGAAAAGCAGCACATGAGTCCTAGAGGCAGAAACTTATCAACTTACCATTCAAAGCTGAACCTTAGGTAAATGAGTTGGACTGCTTCACAAGTGATCATTGCTAATCCAGCTTTTAGGTTCTACAAAGAATCAGTCCTTTCTTGGTAGTGTAAATTGATAGTAACTCCATAAAGACCCTAATGCTGGGTTTCTACACACTTCTGTGTAAGATTCCATAGAAACTTTTTCTGGTGGACAGGGGGTTCTCTCATCACTTACTCTTTCTTGTCGTTATACTGTAAAAATATGATACAAGTAGTATTTTTGTAAAAAATGTACATCAGGGGATTTAGTAAATATTGAACCTAGCAATTTGTAAGATTCAATAGCATTTCTTTCTGGGAAATGACTTCACTGCATTGCATAGTACATATAATCTGTGCATTTTTAATGATGCAAGTGAGATTAAGTGTTTAGACTTGTAATTTGACTGGACTGATATTTCTGCTTATGTAATATTGCTTAATCGGTATACAATCTAATTTCTATTATTTCAGATACAGTAGAATTAAAGCTATATTACCGTTTGGTTTTTTTTTTTTGTGTGCGCTGATAAATCTTCCTAGTGCAAAGTTGCATATTGATGCTGTATTGTCCTTTTACAGAATGTTTGAGCTCCTGGAAACAGATATTTCATCCTAGAATTTAATCTGACATGTCAAAAACATCTTATAAAAAAAAGAAAAAGCTGTATTAGCTTGCACACTTTGCTGAACAAAGATTCTTGTGAAGTCAGTGAAAATTAAACTGCTGTTTCAGTGTGCATGGAAATCCTGAAAATCCTGGTAGCCAACCCTATGTCTAAAAGTAGACTGATAGATTTTCTCCAGTCTCTTACAAGCTTCCATGAAAGTAATGTCTCTATATTTGTAACTGTTTATGGATCAATGGATTTCTAACTTGAGAGAAAGAATTTACTATTGAGTTTGTGCTACAAAATCTATACTTTAAATTATATGCTTAGGTTGGGGTTATATATTATTATTGTAAAACCTAAAAATATGAGAGCCTAATATGTGTATATATTAGATATATACTAAGAGAGTATTCATTATATTCTTAAGCATCTACCTGGAATCTCTAATACAAGCATTGAACCTGCTTACAGACAAAAGAAAGAAGAGTGATCTTAGCAAATTAAAAAAAAATATTACACCAACCATATAGTAGACACAACAATGTTTAGCTCTAAGCCTGTTATAATAGTGTTTAAGACGATTTGGTTTACATGGCAGCCGAATGAAATGGATTGTAACTACTAAGAATTAGATAACAGAATAAATTCAATCACATAAAGGAAATTCAAGAAAAAAAACTTCTTTTCCTTAAAGCTTCTTTTGCTGCCAACATGTTTAAAACCAATTTAAATGGATTATCTGAATAATCTACTAAGAAGTTGTGGCGGTGTGCTTCCTGCACCCCACCGACTCCCCCTCCCTTGACCTCTTTCAAGTGATAACCACCTGTGGCGGTGGTGATAGATGTGTCTGATCGTGAGGGATGCACCCACTGGATGTGGGGGAGACAGATAACAGTATAGTAGCCAAGGGCTATTGTGGAATGTGCCCACCTAAGCACAGCGGTCAGTATGCAAATATGACTATGAGACAATCACTTTACCCCCATCAGTGCTGTGCAGCCCAAGAGACCTTGGACATCTCCTCCACAGCAACGTCTGCGCACCAGGATCTCCCCTTGAGCAGGGATGCCTCTCAAGGTTACCCCTTGAGGCTGAGAGATTCCTTACCCCAACAGAACCTCGGTAAGTGGCTAACAGCATGCTAAACTTTGAAACCTTAGCTAAGTGATATAAAGGATTGATTGCACATATGTAATCCTTTAGACATAAACCGTTGAGCAAGTCTGGGACTAGGACTGGATCCAGATGCACCTAGACTCCTCTCTGAGGAAGGAGTTTAGAAAGCAAGTGGGTCCTTTCTGAACCTCATGACTTAATGCGAGGGTGTCCCTGACCCTGTCCTCTATGCAGCAAATAACCAAGAGTATCTTGCCATCAAATCTTATAAATTAGTGTCACATTTACCACTGAACTTCGTTAACTCGCTGTTTTACTATAGTAACTATAGTTTTTTGCCTCCCTCTCACTCCATCTGCAACAGAAGTGATGCACTGATTTCTGGTATTGTCCAGAAATGTGTATTGAGGACAGTTAAAGCCAAGTCATTCAACTCTTAGTAACTGGTTAGAAAATATAATGTACCTTAAGGATTCCAGTATGGAGTTTGGTTGAAGGTAAAGCTTCTAGAGATCAAATATTAGTGTTTCAGGAAGACCTCAGGAAGAGTAGAAGCTGCAGTGGAGTCTTGTCACTTGTGCTTCTCTACAAAAGGTAAAATAATAATACAGAGTGTTGTAGTAATGCAGAAGCAAGTAAACCCACACTGTATTTATTAGGGATTGCCAAAGAAATGTTATTCAGTGTAATAAGTCTCCATATACAGCTTTGGACGTATAGAAAATAAGTAGACTCAACTGAACTGTGCAGAAACTTGTATCTTGTTTTATTAAGACTTTGTCATAGACCGCGATTCAGTGTGCTCTATGAGGAAGAATGTTATAAGATTTCTTTAATAAAAAAGATTGTGCTTACATTATCTCTCTAGGATATCTAGGAGAGCAGAGTGTATTATAGGCACTAGAACTTTAACAGCAGTTCTGGACTATTCAACATAGAGGTGGGTGTAATAGCAGAAGAGCAATCTGTCTACAGAAGGGGTACACTGAAATAAGCTCAGTTTTCAATCTATTTGGCAGCTAGCCTTGAGCTGTGATTACTTTTAAAGGTTTCCAGTAAAAGTGGGTAAATTAAATACAGAAAGATTACTCAAAAATCAATGAGAAAGTTATCCAGGCCAATGGTATTACCTGCAGACTTTCTTACCACATTCAGTAATTTTTGCACCATTAAATCCTATGTCAAAAATCCTTTTTTATGCTGACCTTCCTCAGAAGATTTTCAAGGGCTGTTCTTTCACAAAGGAATCCTACTCCTTTTGAAAAATAATCTTGAAGTACCATCAATGAAAAAATTTCATCTAAAAATGAATATTAAAGCACCAGACTGTCCAGTCATTTTTGCACCTAATGCTGACCAGTTTCTAAAGCAGTTTAGTATCTACATAGAATTGTTGCCCAGTTACCTTAAAACTTGAAGTAAATGGGAAGCTGATCACATAATGCAAGTACTTTGAAAAATTCATCCCCAGATATCTTTGGGTAGCAAAATCTACCCATAAAATAAACATGGTGTATGTTATCCTCAGACAACAGTATATCAAAGTTATACGTAAAGAAATCTGAAGCAGATCTTTGCTCCTTGAGAGTTAAGACTACTGTCAGTACATGAGCTAGCTTGTTTAGATATTTATCTCAAAATTTACCTTGTAGCCTGTGGTATCAAAACCTTAGCTTATAGGAGAGGTGCCATCCTGACAACATCATGAACCAAACTGTGCATGTTCCAGATCCGCTTACCCATATTCTGAAACAGCCTTGGAAATTCTCATCTATCATCAAATTGACTAATCAATAGCTAACATCTGAAAACAGAAGTAAAATTAACTAAATTACATAGATTATACTGATAACATACTTATTCATGAATAAGACAAATACTATGCATTTTAAAATGATGGTAATGTTTGATATTTGCTTGAAGAACTGATACCATTTGTGGTCCCATAGCAAAATGTTGATCTTCTGTCATGGTATAATGCAAAAACAGTGCCATTCCTATGCATACCCAACAGAAAAATTGATGCAATAGTTTGTGCCTTGTAACCAACCATTGTCTGTCATACAACTATCACATACTGAAATGCAAACCATGATTTTTGTATTAAATCACTGTTCCTAAACAAAGCCATGGCATTATGTATGTATATTTGTTTTATTCCTTCACATCAAGCACAAGCATAAACAGTAATTATTGTATAGCTAAACTGTGGCTGAAAATAGCAGTGTACTAAGATCGCAGGGCTTTAATCATGGGTACTGTCTCAGCACAATGTGGAGCTATCTTACTGCAATATGGTAGAAAACCCAACAATAAAGATGGAAGAAGGAACTAACTTGATGTTCTTTTATACCACTGGTATAATAAGCAAGAGTCGGTTTAATACAAGGGTGTATTAGATATTAAAAAGGCATTGCTTTTGCTTGTCAGATTGTGGCTTATAGCAAATGACTGTATGGATGGTGGTGGGATAATATTTACTGAGATATAGTACACTACTAAATCATCCCTTGGAAAGTATGGCACAGATATGTCCTTGCAGCCAGCACTAATCCCACTGTCATAGGCTACCCTTCCTTCTTTTACTCTGAAAATCAACTACCAAAGCGTCTGCCTGATACAACAGTAGAAACGACATTGCTGAACTAAAAGCTTTTGACTGCTTACATGGTGAGGAATTTCAGTGTCTACACCATCAATTGATTGAGCCCTGCAACTCTGGCCACTTCAACTGTCATGTTCAATCTGCTCAAACTATATGCCTCATCTTTTAAGTGTTAAATTGCCGGGGGACTGGGATGCAAGTACTTGTCCCGTCCTGTCCCCCCTCAAAGGCATGTGGAGGTTACCCTTCAGCCATCTTACATCGACAGGGTAATATTAACGTGGCTTCAAGTAACATGACTGCCTCCCTGGATACTCTTGCTTCCTCACCAGGCCTAATTAGATTTTCTTTCTTGTTCCAGAGGTCCCCAAGCAGGAATTACGTTGCAGCCACTCCAGCTGGAGGTGGTGGCATTTAGATACATTCCTATTTCTAGTTCTTCCCAGACCTCTTAGTTAATAGAGCCCTGCCTTGTCCCTGATGTCAGATTAGCCTTTGCATCCTTAAGGATAGGGAAAGCCCTGCCCCACCCCCACACACCATGATCATCGCTAGACCAGCAGAACAACACCTTTTTCCCATTCTAAATTTTATTGCCAAAGTTTCTAGCTTTATTATTTTTCAGTAGAACAGTGAAATTTTATTGCATGTCCTGTTTGCAATTCATATGTGAATTGGCTTTCAAATTGCCTGTTGTCTCAGGAATCTGCTGATTTACCAGAACTGTTGATTTGAGTTCAGTCTAAGGCCAGCGCCTTGTTGTGTTGTACTTATGAGCTTGTTTTCCATAATTCTTATTTCCTGCAGTCTCCTAGTAAAGCCCTCAGATTTACAGATGCATTTACTCCTTCAGACATTCTATGATAGCTCTAATTAGCATCCATCTTTAACTTTCTGCAATTTTCTGCAATTATCTCTTTCAGTTTTAGCAGTTATTAAATTGCCCCTATGAAAGTGCACTTTCAACAGAGACTGGCAATAAAGGTAACCCTGAGAATAACAAACCCCAAAATGCACAGTGACAAGGTTTACTAATTACAGCAGTGGAATTAAGCGTGCATAATTAAGGTAAAATCATCCAGTTCATGGACTGAGAGAATATGACAGTTTGTCAGAATATGGCCCCTTAAATGCATCACTCATCTATTTCGTAATTCTTTTCTTCTAACTTTGTAACACATTAGTTGGCTCGGTAAATATCACTTATGAGCTGAAAACTTTTCTACCTGAAGAAATGATTTATAAAAGTCAAAGTAGTTTCTGTTATGGTAGTTAAATTCCCTAGAAATAGTCTCCTGGGAATTGCTTGCTAATGCCAAGAACACTCAAAAGGTTTCAGTCTTTTATAGCCATTAGTGATCATAGTATCATAGAATATTTTGGGTTAGAAGGGACCTGTAAAGGTCGTCTAGCCCAACCCCCCTGCCACGAGCAGGGACATCTTTAACTAGATCAGACTGCTCAGAGCCCCATCCAACCTGACATTGAATGTCTCTAGGGATGGATGGGACATCTACCACCTTTCTGGGCAACCTGTTCCAGTGTTTCACCACCTTCATCATAAATTTTTTTTTCCCTGTATCTAGCTTGAATCTACCCTCTTTTGCTTTAAAACCGTTACCCCTTGTCCTATCGCTACAGGCTCTACTAAATAGTCTGTCCCCATCTTTCTCATAAGCCCCCTTGAAGTACTGAAAGGCTGCAATAATGTCTGCTGGAGCCTTCTCTTCCCCAGGCCGAACAACCCCAGCTCTCTCAGCCTTTCCTCATATGAGAGGTGCTCCACCCCTCTGAATATCTTCACCTTCACGCCCTGCTCTGGACTCACTCCAACAGGTCCACATCTCTCCTGTGCTGAGGACTCCAGAGCTGGATGCAATACTCCAGGTGGGGTCTCAGCAGAGCAGAGGGGCAGAATCTTGACCTGCTGGCCACACTTCTTTTGATGCAGCCCAGGATATAGTTGGCCTTCTGGGCTGTGAGCGCACATTGTTGGCTCATGCCCAGTTTTTCATGCGTCAGTACCCCCAAGTCCTTCTATAAAGGCTGGCTCAATCTCTCCATCCCCCAGCCTGTATTGATACCAGGGATTGCCCCAACGCAGGTGCAGGACCTTGCACTTGGCCTTGTGAACCTCATGAGGTTCACATGGGTCCACTTCTCAAGCTTGTCCAGGTCCCTCTGGATGGCATCCTGTCCCTCAAGCATTTCAACTGCACCACTCAGCTTGGTATCGTCTGCAAACTTGCTGACTGCCTTATGCACTACCTGAATGAGCTATGTTATATATCAGCTTTGAATTACTGCAAATCCTAAAAGGTTTCTCAAGATCAGAGGGAAAAAAGGTTGTTCAAATTGTTTAGCTTTATATAATTTGTGATGTGATTATTTTGATAGCCCAGATGAAGGGAATGGACTGCAGTCCCTTGCTTAATGTGCAAAAACATTGCTGCCCTCTACCACTGAGTCAACTTTGTTGATGTGGTGGGTTGACTTTGGCCATCTGAAAGACCCCACCCAGCCACTCTCTCACTCCCCCTCCTCAACAGGACAGGGGGAGAAAATAAGGTGGAAAAGCTCATGAGTCAAGATAAAGACGGGGAGATCACTGACCAGTTACTGTGATGGGCAAAACGGACTCAACTTGGGGAAAAATAATTTAATTTACTGCCCATTAAAAATAGAGTAGGATGTGTCATGAAAATTTTGCAACTGGCCTGTGCTGACCAGGGGAAGAGACTAGGACACAAAGTATAGAATTACAAGAGTAATTTTATTCCTGCATATGAGGCGTCCCATTTATATTGGGGCACACCAAATGTGGTTTTACACACGGTTCTTCTACTTTTCAAGCATTCAGGTAAAACATGATTTGACCAGTCACTACTTGGTATTTATATATGATGCCAGATAATATGAGGTTTTCACAGAGATGTTGGAGGGGCTTGGGTGCTGGCATTACCTTGTAGTCCAGGGGTATCCTTTATTCTTCAGGGTGTGAGCTGTCCTCCTTGCAAGGAGCTGGGGTCCTTTAGTCATGCTTACTTAAGCATGACTATGCAGTATACAATATAAACTATATATAGATTTCTCTTAAGAAAGTTCCTATAATTTCATACTATAAAGACTAATTGGTACAACAATTAAGGAATGAGATGTTCCTAACAGATGGTGAGAAAAATACAAAAAAATTAAACCACCGTCTCCCCACCCTCCCCTTCTTCCCAGGCTCAACTTCACTCCTTCATCCCCGACTCCTCTACCTCCTCTCCCCTCAGCGGCGCAAGGGGACGGGAAATGGGGGGGCTGCAGTCGGTTTGTTACAGCCTCTCCTTACCACTCTTTCCTCCTCACACTTCCCTGCCTCAGGGCCCTCCCAGGGGCTGCAGGGAAGCACCGGCCCCCGCGGGGTCTCTCCCGGGGCGGCGGGGGCATCTCTGCCGGGGCGCCCGGAGCCCCTCCCGCCCTCCTCCCGCTCTCCCCGCGGGGCGGGCAGGGCTGTTTCTCACCCCGTTTCCCTCAGCCCCGGCTGCCGGGCAGCGTTTTGCCCTTCCTGACCCAGGCTTTCCCCGCGGCGCCCGCCCGTGGCTGAGGGGCTCAGCTCAGCGGGGGGCCGGGGGAACCGGCTGTGTCCGGCACGGGGCGGCCCCGCCGCCGCTCGCAGGGCCTGCAGGGCCCGCTGCTGCTGCCCGCGCCTGGGCACCTGCATCTGGTACGGTACGAAAGGTTCCGAATTTGTTTTCAGTGTCATCTGCAGCACCCCCGCTAGCAAAATAGCTCAAGCAATTTATTTTTTTTTTTAAACACATATGAGTTGAACTGTGTTTCTGACTGAACTAAAGAGATTACTTGCATCACTGTTAGGTGTTCTTTATTTCCTCCTTTTCCTGCTTAACCTTGTGGTTTTCGTACAGCTTATTCCTGATATTCTTAACTAAACAGCACTTACTAAAATGCGCAACACAGTCTCTTGAAGGTATTTTGGGTTTATAGTATCACGTGTATGTTTTCCTCATATTTGTAATAGAAATCAAATAATGTGAAATATTTTTGCACATTAATGATTTTCCATTTCACTCTGTTTATCTGTTGATTTTTTGCCTTTGTATATTGGTAGCTGAGGCTGTGAGCTTGTAATACGTTACACATGTAGTTCACTACACATGTGTGAACAAACTCACTGTTTTCAGCAAATGAGTTCATCTCTGTAAGTTAGGTATACATATAAACATGTGCAATTTGAGTCCAAGTATTTATATTTGTAGTCTACATAGGAAGAAAAATTACAAAAGGAAAATTAATCCTTTCTTTAATATTTCCCAAAGCTTAATGCAAACTGTTTTCTTGCATTGCATACAATGAAATCATGACAGTAGTTCCTCAGACACGCAACCCATTTGTCTGTTTAAACTTGCACTGCAGAATTGTCATCATTTTGGAATGAACTTGTCCAAAGTTTCTTGTATATATTGAACAAATTGAACCATCATACTGTGGTTTATCATGCGATTGATGCTTTAGGAGAGATGTTTGAATGTGGCAATATAAACACTGGAATGTATTAAATCAGTCTGTATGTTCAGTTCTCTCATTTTTTTTTGTCAGATGAGGAAGATCTTAGCTACGTTCCGTAGAAACATAGTCTGTAACTTTGCTGTCTGAAAATGAGTAATTAAAACTCTGCAGAGGCCTGAAATGAGTTTTTTAAAAAGTCTCATCAACTGGATGGTTACACATTTTGGGTTTGTATCTTTCCTGATGGATTGCAAACACAGTTAATGAACCTAAGAAATGTTTAAAGCATCTGCAGTAAACTAAGGCACTAGAGAGAAATCTCTTTCCACTGTTATTTGTGTAAGTTTAAAGATTCAGCAGTGGTTCATGGGCAAACTTGTTTCTATTATGTATTTTAATTGTGCACCAATAATGTGTTAGCTTATAATTTAAGGATAATGGCCATAATTGATTTTTTTGGAGTTACAACCATTTCACATCCAATATTTTAAATGCTTTTAAAAAAAAAAATCCAATTACAAAAAAAATCTTTTAGCACCATGTTTTACTTTTCTTAAATAATCAAATTATAATCAGATAATGTTTAAGCTTTATTGAGTGATTCCCCCCCCCATACAGTAATCTTATGCTCTCATCAGCAATAAATTGCTTTATGGGGAAAATGCTATTTGGATTGATAGTGGTTTTAATCCTTATTTCGTAAGCCAAATTACTTATTTCACCCACTTGCAATAAGCAATACACTTCCAAATGCAAAAATCTCTATAATTTATTCAGTTAATGTCTTTCTCAACTCCACTCCACATGATTTTCTGTAGAAAATAGCGGAACTTAAATATGGCATCTGCTTGATGCTGACTTAACTTGCATATAGCTTGTGAATCTGAGTTTGTTGAAGATCCATTACATCCTCTCTTTGAAACCATCCTTCTGCACAACAAGATTAATGCCATACATTTTTCTTTTCCTCTGGAAAACTATAAAACAAATAAGATCCTGTTTAAATATCTGCTCATGTTTGAGCCTGAAGTCAGCTACAAGATCATCTTTAAGATTTGAGGACTATGACTTGCTGAAAAGAAAGTATATAGACATCAGTTGTGACATCAGCATTTTTTCCACAATCCAGTGATCTCCAATTTTTCTGCTCCTTGGGAACTATGAAGCATAGGAACTCTGGGAGAATCATAGTGAAATGAATCAATGGCCTTCTGTATACTAGCATTGAGGTTTTGAGATATATTCCTGGAAGACAGAATTGAGAGGTGATGACCAGTTGGCTTAAGAGATAAAGCCTTTTCTACAGCACTGTCTAGATATTGCAAAAGGCATGGAGTCAAAACATGGATATTCTTGAAGAAGTAAAATGTGAGAGGAGATTCTATGAAGAGAGGGGGGAAAACAAACAAACAAACAAACAAACAAAACCCCACTTTAAATGCAAAGTTTTAATTACAAACACCCAAAGACTAAGAAAATTGCATTCTAATTACTTGTTTCAGCTTGGTTGGAACACACCGCTCTTAAAGATTATATAAACAATTACTTAACTGTAATAGCCAGTCAGGCATAGACATGTAATTACTTGCAGCGGAATTCTAATACTGCTCCATATAGAATTTTTGAGAGGAGGGGGTTTTATTTTTCTCCTGGAGCTCATCTCATTGTTGAATGTTAGTTTCAAAAGAAAGTAATTCAGGGACAATTTTAGAAGGAATCTTAACCTTTCTGTTTCTGGAGATGTAACAATGTACGAATGTGACTATATATCTACTTCAATAATATATGTAAGTATAGCAATTTGCCTGAATGAATATTTAGCTATCCTGTCTCATGAGAAAAACATTGACCTATGTCTTACTGTATATTACTTGTAGAAAATTAAATATTGACCTCTTCAGTTATTACCTTTCTCTATGTCAATAAAATGCTCCACAGAAGACTGTATCATTTTCATCAGCCAGCTAAATTAGCAGTACAGGATCTTGGACAAACATCTGTATCACCAGTTTCAAATACCTACTTCATATTGCATCATGTATTTTTGAAAGTCTGTGTTTAAAATTTCAGCTGCCTGTGTCAAGTGTATTTAAGTGGCAAAATGGCTGTTTGCTGATACTTTTAATAAAAACACTATTTTCTGAAAACGAGTATTTTTAAAAGGCATATGTGCTACAGAATTCTACTTTCCTAACTTCTTAGTTGCTTCCAAATTGTTTTGAGTAAATCTCTGTGTTTTAGTAGGAAGTATTTTAAAATCACAGGAGAACTCTGCCATCATAATCTTTGTAACTGTTGAATATAAACAAGCAAGCAAACAAACCAACCTGAAAATGGTTGCCATGACCTGAATTGTTGTCAAGACAAAAAACAGGTGTCCTTGCATTTGGAAGTAAGTTTGGATTTAAAGCAAATTATCTCAAAACTTCCCACCTGCATAGAGACCCCAGTTAAAATGCTATCCCTTTTTTTGCAAAACCTATTTTAATAAATGATTGTGCATCCTGAAATTCAACAGACGAGGCGTATTTCCAGCTCCCCCCAAGTCTAAAAGATTTATATAACTGAACCCTGGTCTGTGATTGCTACACCTCACTAAACTTCCACACTTTCTAAAAAGTGTAATTTGGTATTCTATCACTTTTATAGTTTTCCTTTCTGAAAAAGTTACTTATGTGTGCTCTGATGATTTCTTCAATAATATTTGTGCTGCTGAAAGATAGATGAGACACATCTGTTTCTTCAACTTGGCAGAACTATAAATAACTGATTTCTGTTTAGAAGAGCCCTGACTGGTTTACTTCAATGCAAGGGATCATTTTAGTCTAATGACTTGTATGCTTGCTCTTCTTTGACCATACTTTTATGCTAGTTATTTTTAGCTAGTCATCCACTTTGGAGAAATACTGCTCTTACCATAGAATTCAGTTGTGTTCTTCAAATTTCTGTAGTGTGTGGCTTGATTTCCTTCATCTAAAGAAATTAATGATCTTTTCAAGTCTTGATTTCATAATTACTACCAAGCTTTTTTGTCATTTTTCCCTTACTTTTATAGTGCCATTATTTAACTTTCTTACTAAGTCAGCCCTACCCTGTTGTCTGGGAAGTTTGCCTCTCAATCTTTGGGCCATGCTCTGAACGAAGGCTGAGGCAGCCACTGACTGTTGTCTTCCAGACTCATTTGGCACGGCGGGCAAAACAGACCATGTTGTTGGGCTCTTACCGACTGCGTGTGGCTGGTAGTTTATTAATTGAACAGCCTGGATTGTGAAGTGTATTCTTTAGCCATGGTTCCTAAAAGACTATTCAGAGCTTGGTAGCATTTTATTATAATTAAATATAAATCTTTGTCAGTGAGCTGAGTGTTGTGGCCAGCATTATTGACACGGAGATATCCATGTTACAAATGGCAGCAATGGTTCTTCACTGTTCAGTGTTGGAAAAGGGCTATCAGATTTCCCATTAAACAGACTGGGCAAAAGGAGAAGATGCGACAGTTAAAATAAACACTTACAAGGATTAAGTGTTCCTTTGAGGATGGTCACTTATCAAAGAAACAGCAGTTGCATGGGTATAGCATCATGGAGTTTTTGTTGCTTGTTTATTTGGTTTGTTGGTTGTTTTTTTTAATGGGACAGGGTGGAGTTTTTATTTGTGACTTGGGCTTGATTCTGCCTTCCATGCTATACCCTGGTGAATTTATTTGGATCAGGCTAATCAGCATAAAGATGGAAAAATTAAATCCTGTATGAGTGTTTTTTTCTTCTGGTTCACTTAGCTAAGTGCTATTTTTTCCAGAAATAAAGCATATCATACATTTCGATTCCATATATATCACTTAGAAGTTATTGTTACTGACTCATTTTAGAGGAAAACACTGGTGTGTGCTGAAAACTGCATTTCTTTGGAACAATGCGTCCTTTTTTTAGTATAACAAACAATGTAGCTGAAGCTTGCCAAGAGAACACCTAAAATGGAGATTTGTCATTGAGTAATATATATATATATTTCTCCCTTAGACTTAAAAACCCCACCAATGTATTGTTAAAACCTTGTATTAAATGGGAGAGAGGTCTTAAGCGTAAAAGAGTGTTCTTACACCAGCCTGAGTTTTTTCTATGACACACTGTGGTCTTGAGTAATTTTTCTAGGTAAGTTAAAGTCCCTTGAAAATATTTTCACAATTGAAGTGCTGACATAATCTTAACTACAGCAGTGTGATCAGTGGTAGTGCTAATACAAAAATGAAAAAAATTGGCATAGATCTCAACAAAACAGAAAAGTAAATGAAAAGCATATATCTGTGCTTGCATTTCCTGAAGGGATACCTAAGTTGTTGGGTGCTGCCAAAGTGCACTATTTTTCTTGAGATTTACTCTGCATAAAAGAAACCAAAGTTGTTTTCTTGTTTTCAGCAATTTTATTCAATTTCTACTCACAGCATAGCACATTAGCCTGTCAGGAAAAATTATCACCGAGCAGCTCCAGGTATGTTTCCAACACTCTTTTATGGGCTTCTACTAATGGTTATATGCCATCAAGACAGGCCATACTAATGTAATCATGTGTGTCTGTGTGTGTCTGCATGCACAGTTATGTTGCTGAGTGTGTATGAAACATTTGATTTTATGAGTAGTACAGAAATTTACATATAAAGTGGGCTTCTCTCCTTCTCCCCTCGCCCCCAGAAAAAAAAAGTATTAAGTTGTTAACACATAGCAGTCTATGGCTGGTTGTTTAAAATTCAGCTCCTGTTCTCAGGATACATTTTTCTGCAAGGTATCTTACTTCTTCAGATCAAGAAGGACAAGAGGCTATGTGGGCTAAGTATTTTAGAATTACTTTTTCTAGGTAAGTCATTGATTTTGTTTTCTCTTATATTCTTAGTTAGTTCAGTTTTGAGCTGAAATAGTTCTCCCTTGCATTCTGACAAAGGGCTGTATTATCTTGCAGTTGGATAACCAGATCTCAGGCGAGAATTGTGCAGTTGCTAACACAGCAGCACCTAATAGCACGGTGTTTTGAACCACGTGGAATTGTACCTTACTGCAGGTAAACACAGTGGAAAGATTAAAATAAAATCTGCTGGTTTCTTGGGAAGTTTGTCTTGTAATGCATGTGTGTGCATGTACTACCTCTAATCGTCATCGGTTCCTCATCTTCTAGTGTTTCTCCTAGACTCTGATGTCTGGCTCCTTGTTCCTTTGTTGATAGTTCATGGAGAATGTGGCAGAGTAGGTAGTAGTGAGTAGGTATTTATTAAATATTCCTGTGCAATGAGACAAGAAATAAAACTAGGAAAAGAAGAAAAGAAGGAAAGAGATGGGAAGAGCAATTAAATCGTAAGGTAATACCTGAAGATAGATACGCTAATTAGAATGTGAAAGAATTAACACTGCAATGACAATCAGCATCATAAAATGTTTATACTCTAAAAGTCTGTGAGCCTGCCTCACATGAACTAGAGTCTGCTGTAATCCTGACGACTCAGCCTGAGCTGAGCGTTCAGGTTGTTAATAAGTTATCGTGTCTTCTTTCTAATGTCTGGCTTTTGAATCTTTAGTAAATAGTAGAAGCAAAATTTCTATCAAACCAATGATGAAAAATTATTTCCTTCATGACAATAAGCTTTCAAGAGGAACTTGGCTGGAAAATGTATTAGAGGAATGTAAGAAATGTACAAAGAAAAAGATGATGACATATTACGATCTGTAGAAGTTTCAGCTGATGGCCATTATCCATAAAACTAACCCTGAAGCAACAAGAAAAGGAATCACAAAAGACAAAAAGACATGAATAATAAAACCTCTTCCAAGGTTTCTTGGGGTTTCTTCCAAATACTACAGTTCAAAATCTACCCCGAATCTTCCTTCTTGACATTCAAACCCACAACTTCATCATTAATATTATGTAATATGTCCTAGGCAGTGGTCTTGCATTGTCCAATGTACTAAACCAATCTGGTTTACTGTCTGTTTAACATTTGCTTTGTGTGTCTTCTGATTTTTGGAGAGAAACATGAGTAAGAAACAAGATGAAGGGTCTGAAATGTCTGGCCATACATGAAGTCATGGACATACTAGTCAGCAGAAGACTGGTGGAAGGAAGACACTCTGTCATTGGCACAGTAAAATACAAAATGCACAAGAAATTCACAGTAAGCCATGTTGGTGATAAATTAGTACTGTAAGTTATAGAGAGCTAAAATCAAGTCAAATAAAATAACCATCCTAGCAAGAAATGCAGAATCGTGAAGTCTTCAGACAGTCATTTATCACTGTATGTTGAGAGAGAGAAAGAGGCAGAAAAGGAGAGTAATTATAGTGGGAGACTCCATCTTCTCCCCTTGCCTCTTCTTCTGCTATGTATATGGGCCAAATACAATACCAGGATGTGATGCAGTGGAAAAAGTTTTATATGCAGTAAGTGATTATTTATTTCATGGAGCAGCTGCATAGTGAATCCACAAGAGGAGGTGCAGTCTTGTGATTTGGTGCCAAACAGTGTTCAGGGTCCAGGTAAAGATTTCATTGCTGAGGAGTAACTCTTTAACAACAGCAATGATTGTAATTATTTAGCATCCTCACAGGATTTGCAAAAGTCAGTCACTGAAAAGGAACTTATGTAAAAATAAACTTTTTAGGAAGAAACTAACAAGCAAAGCTTGGGAATTAAATACTTACTGGTTTTATGGCCATTACTGAAGGATACCATCCAAGAAGTGCAGCATTGATAAATACAAGAAAGCTGGTTTAGCTAAGCAAGAAGGTAAGGAAAATCGTTAGACATAAGAAACCATCTCTAAAAAGCTGGTCAGCTTTTTCAGAATGAAAGTAGAAAATATGAGGAACTCTGGCAAACAAAATTTAAAAAGACAATTAATCCAAAAGGCTTTCAAGAGCAATTAATACAGGAAACAAACAGTATAGCTTTCTTTAGACAGGAAAATCAAGAAACCTTTTAGAGAGTCTATTGAGCTAGTTGCTGATCAGGCTGTTAAAAGAGCACTCCAAGAAAGCAAGGCCTTTACAGAGAAGCTAAAATTATTCTTCTCATGAGCTTACACTATGAAAGAATGGTAGCAATTCACATGCTGGACCCCATTTTTGAGGTTGGCTCAACAGAGGATAAGTCTGAAATTGAATAGGATATGGAACAAGATGATAGCATGAACACACAAATCAGCAGGACTGGAATGGCACTTACTTTCTAAGAGAGCAAAGGGAAAGAGCCGATAAATTACTAATGGTATTTTTAAGCAAGTTTATCAATTTCCTTGCTGCCAAGGTAGGTAGAGTAGAAAATGTAGCACTGTCTTTAAAAATGAAAGTTCTAGAAAGATATAGGAAGGTACAGACCTATCAGCCTGTTGGAACTTAAAACCATTTCTCTCTCTGGATTATATCTTCTGGTTTGTTATTTGGGTTTGGGTTTTACATTTTTTGGGGTTTTTTGTTTGTTTTTTTTTTTGTCATGTAATTTAAGCTCCTGCTTTTTTCTTAAATGAAAGTTCCAAGTCCTGTTTGGACTGTTATACAAAAGCATTAATACATTTGAGAAAAGTAATTCCTTTAGAAGTCCTTATAAATGACATATCTGATATGGAAAACCCTCCAGTGTGGCAGCTATAGACATATAGGTAATTACCGCAGTCTTAATAAGAGATACGATTCCAGAATGCATATTCCCAAAGTGGGGAGCTTGGGTGTCCTTAAGATGCATATTCTTTGTGTTAGAAATGGCTTTTCAGAAGTCTTTTCTGTCTTTTATGTGTGCAACTGCAGTAACTCAATGAAAAATACAAATGTTAAATTGTGTACTTTGTGGTTTTGGGTTTTTTTTTTTAAAGCACAGATTTGAATAAAACTTATAAAATAAATGACAGTTTTTATCTGCACAATAAACTGAATTTGCAGTGCAGGAGAATTTAGGTCACCTCAACAGGTGAAAGTAGGCTGCTAGAGCCAAGAACAGAAGAATATAATCAGATTGCACATACTGTTGATAGATTATGATTAATATTTCTTTTTTTCTGATAAAGAAAAATCTTTGGATAGAGTTTTGAAAAGTACTTCAGCAAAGATTAAAGTACCTCATTATATTAGGGTAATTAGAGATTCCAGCTGTTAGTAAATCAAGAGTGCATTCCACTAATTTACAGTGCAACAGTTGGTATTTCTTTTGGTTTATTTTCAACTACAGAATGTTCGTTATTGCAAACTGATGTTCTGCCTTCACAACTTTCTTTTTCTGAGGTAATGAACTTATTAGTTTAGTCCATCTCAGCTAAGAGGATACTATTAGTGATAGGTTTTGTCACAACATTTGTCATGCATATTGCACTAAAGAGCCTATTCATATTTTTTTCCTGGTGCATGGTACTGATCACATAAACTCTTGGCTCCTAAATCTATCAGATTTTATGCTTTGAGGATATTAAGAAAGCATTTAACTTTGCTACTCTTCAGACAATCATTCCTTTTATTCTGTTACATATTCTGTATTATCAAACTCCACAGCAGTACTGTAAAGTCATGTCTGCTAATTCACTGTTATGAAAATTGTAGATAGCAGACATTGACATTAGAGGCATCATCTACTGTAGCTATTTTCAGGTGCTGTGCTGTTTCTCAGACATCAATTAAGCCTGGCTGAATGAGGATTTGAAGTGACAGGTACAATATGCTTCTGTTATGAGCTTTGTATTGAGTGGCAGATACAGTGTGCTTCTGTTATGAGCTCTGTATTGAGAAAGTGTCCTGTAATAGGATGAATCATGTAAGAGTCATCAAATTCTGTCAGTGATGTTATAATTTTATAAATTTTAAGTGTTTTCTTTTTAAAACTGCGCTCCCGTACTGTTTAAAAAATAAGCAAGGACAAATACAGCCTGTTCAGATATTTGTTTAATTAACATATTAGAGAATTTTCGGGTACTCTGAGCATGGGTTACATCCTTCACTGGAAATGAGCCTATATCTCTCAAACGTATTTTTGTGAGATGTTTGTACAGATGAGACTGCAATCAAAATAGCTTTTATGCCACATGGTTAATCATCAGAGTAAATAACTAGTTATAGTATAGAACAAAAAGTTCTGGAAAATGACGCAATTGTGAGACTGTAATATGTGCTGATAGTAGCAAAGACTCATATGCAGCTTTAATTCATGATGTAGCTTTGACTTGACGGGTTCACTGGATCACATGCTCACTTCTGAACTATCCATCTAAATTGCTTTATAATCAGTGGAAAGAAAGAGATGCTCAAAATGCAAGACTGACCTTATTCTCAAAAAAAAAAAAAAAAAAAAAGCTTGAAATAGGTTACTGGGTTCATAACTTAAAATTATGAATTTCATTTTCTTGACTGGAAAACTAAAGTACCTCTCTCAGATGCAGATGCGTACACAGTAAATACTGAAATACTGAGAGAGATGAATCCCATCCAAAGCATCAATCAGTTATCTTACATTCTGTTTTGAGCACAGTACTTCAACTACAGATCTTGAAATGAACTATTTCAAAATTCTGAGCAATAGTTACTCCCCAACTGTTCTCTATTTGGACATTAAAAATGTTTCTTAAATAGGAGAAAAGAAAGAATTTTCCCCTTATCGTGCAGTAAAATGATCCTATTCTAGAACAGCCCAAATTCAATGAGAATTCTATCTATGTACTGAAATGCTTGAATATGACTCCACAATTCCAATGTTTTTAAAGCTTTATGAATACCAGAAACTAGTAGGACTAGTTTTGAAAAATGAGAGCTGTTACATAGAGAATAACTTATGGATTTGAATACTTGTTAACTGTTGTACAATGCAACTACAAGGGTACAATAAGTAAAATGAAAAGCAATTAATAAAAAAGCTAAATATTTAGGGTTTTACACAATGCCAATTATTTTCTGGCATTCATTACTACAAGCTATGACTAAGACAAAGTTTGTAGTATTAAAGGATTAATTCTTTATAGTACTGAGAACACACCCTTAGATAACATAAATCCCCTCAGGAAAAGGAGATAAAACTGTTCATGTTTCCAAGCATAAGACAACTGGGAAGAAATTTCCTGTGTGGTTGGATTAAATTTCCAGTCAGGTTTACCTGCTACTTAGCTAACATGATGGTAAAGACTGTTTCCTACCTTTGCTGACAGCTAAATGTTGATTAATGTCATATTAGGGAACTCTTACTATAACTTTGCTTATGACCTAATTTTATCTTATTGTTTACCAAGCACAGGGAGGTTCTTTTTCTTTGAAGCATTTATAAGTATTTGGTGTTGAACAAAATCTTCACCAGATGGAGCATCAGATCTGGCATGGAGATTACCACATTTTCAGCAAATTAACCCAAACTATGCTGAAAACTTCATAAGAAGAGAATACTTAGGAACAAAAACTGTTTAGGGTTGAAGCTTCTCTGTGATCTTTATGTAAACTAGAATCATAGAATGCTTTGGCTTGGAAGGGACCTTTAGAGGTCACCTAGCCCAACTACCCTGCAGTGAGCAGGGGTATCTTTAACTGGATCAGGTTGCTTAGAGCCCTGTCCAACCCGACCTTGAATGTCTCTAGGGATGGCACCTCCACTACCTCTCTGGGCTTGAATTTAAAACTGTACTTTATCCCTTCAAGATAATCCAAACACTTCTTAGTTTTTTGCGGGCTAGTAGGTTATCTTTCTCACAAACTCTATTATAAACTTCAGTATTTTTTTTCTGCCTAAAACTAGGAACTAATGTTTAATCAAAAGTTTGATTAGCGTCATGTCATTATTTTTAAAAAGTATAAAACTGAAATAAGACATGTCTGTGCATACCAACATCTTCTAACAAGACCAGAATTTATCAGTCATATCCAATAACCAGCTCAGTATGTTCTAGCCAGTCAGTCAGGTTTTGCTACACTGAAAATAACCCACAGTATTATTTCCCACCTTTTATATGTCATATGCAGCTGATGACATTAAGCTCTTGATCCCTCTGTGAGTCTTCATGTTCTTCCTTTGGAGAGAAACAGGTGTACCTGACAGCAGGCATCACATAGTCAAATGATCAAAGATTATAGTTGTTGATAAGCAAAACCAGGGAGGATTACAGAAAGCAGAGAACTTGCTAGAGTGTAATTTTAATTTTAAATTAATACAAATATATGCAAAGTGAAGATTACAATGACATTTAAACCTGATTAAATTGTAAGGTTGACACAGTCTGATCTGAAACTCTTGTTATTTGTACACTTAAAGATTTGTAACCTAGTTGCTGTCTTGCTTAAAAATTAATGGTTTATTTTTTTTTACTTGTATACAATAATCCATTAACAAATAGACACATATCCACATGCTCTTTCAATATAATATTATAGTGAGTGGACAATTACAGCTTTTCTGGCAATTACTTCTGGTAATTGGCTGTAGATATCGCAATCTGCATAGAACTCATGAGTTCTTCATTAAAAGGTTAACACTCAAAACGACGCGTTCTGTGTATGTTTAACAAAGCATTTGACTTAGACTTGATGGTTTAATACGTACTAAACAGAAGCTAGTTTTTATGAATCTATAAAGATTCAGCAAGAATATAGAAGCAAAGAGGAATATATTCATTGAGGGTATGAGTTTCCCCAGAATGAATCTTCTTTCAGAGAATTCTTTGTAGTTGTTGTCCCTATAGATATCAAACATAAGATAAAAGGAAAGGCAAAAATCAGAAATGCTGTAAGGCAAAGGTTTATTTTTATTTAAACCATGATAATAGACTTTGGGGGGGAATGATACCTGCAATCACGTTCCTTGCTTCGATGTCAAGATCAGAGTTAGTGTCACTATGTAGTACTTAAATATCTGTCATCCATCAGCTCTAGGAATTTTAATTTAGCTTATTATAGTTCCTTTGGATTTATACAGAATTTGAACGATCATGAAGGATGAAGTAACTGGTTTTTAAAGCTGTTGTTTAGTTGAATCTTGAATCTTAGTAAGATGCACTTGACCTGTTAGAGAAGAACTGAAATAAATTCAGCCACCAGCTTTGATACAGGTGACTTATCTTTTAACTGGTTCCTGTTATATTCCTTCAACTCTGCATATCTATGAAGTAGAATTTTTGGGTAATGTTAAAGCATTAATATTATATGATTCTTCTGTGAAGTACTCTAGTGACATTCAAAATGAAACAGATTTTTAAAAAAGACTGACAGACATTGAAAAAAATGGATATTAGGAACAAGATGGGATGCATTTCTAAGTACTACCATGTGCAAAATCATAGTAGAACTAAATAGTAGTTTGTATCGCAGCAGAAGTATAACAAAGTTATGATTTTTGTTTAGTTCATTAATCGGGGATATGAGATAAACACTGAGAGAGCAAAGTTTGCAGTTTATTTTAATGCATGTTATTAAAGCTGAAAGAAATCATAAGGAAGCTGAGGGAGTAAATTCAGTGAATGGGCACTATGATAATGAAATTAGTGTTGAGGACAGCAGTCCTGTTGGAGGGGATGACGACCTGTAACTGCGTAACTGGTCCAGAATTCAAAATTAACTGCATGCACTCCTGAAAGTGATCTAATTACTAAAGTGGAAAATTCACTAAAGGTTGATCGGTGAGCAGTTGCAGTTTAAAAGTAAAAGCAAAATCCCTAATGAGAACGTTGAGTCTGTGACTATGTTAGTTAAATGAAAAACAGTATAAGGTATCTCATTTCAGAGATCTCTGAAATTGCACTGAGAGACTTGGTGTGAGTGCAATGAGAAAGGGATAAGCTAGTGTTTATTTGTTTTAACCTGAGGAAGGAGATGTATAAGAAGCAGCACAATAAGAATGTAGAATGAGAAGCAGTTTAAAGAAGTTAAATTGGATAGGGAGGGTAGAAGAGCAATAAGGTGGCAATCTGCCATTCAGTTTGGAGGCATCTTCCATTATTTATCTAAAAATGCATCTTTAAAATCAGGGTGCTTGTGCATTCATACAGATTTTAAATTTTGCAGGTGTTACAATGCAAACTTCATTGGGCTGTAAAGGGGCACAGGAACCTAATTTGAGAGAGCTATGGCGGTATTTCAGGTGTGAACTATGCAGGCATGAATTAAAACTCAAACTGCTGGAAGTAAAAAGCACAAGTAGATTTTGGTTGTATCATCAGGGTGTGAATATTTCTATTAACATACGTATAGATTTGGCCAGCAACACTCTCAATTTATGGATGTCATGCAGGTCTAAGCTCTTATCCAGGCACCCTTTTCAGGCTACATCTTACTTCATGGTACTCATTTGAGCTAATGGTCACGTTCCAAGCAAGCAGGCTGTGGCATAATTCATCACAAAAACTGAGCAGACTGACTGGAAGGTATACATATGTCCAATGAAGTGTTCTTTTAAAATATAAGGCCAGTAAGCCTGGAAGCCACGTTATACCTGCAAGAATGCAGTACATTCTCTCTGAAATAACCTGATCATTTGTCCATGTTTTGTGTTCTGTGTCAGTCTATATATTGGCTGACTATAAAATAAGTTCTCTGGAATGAAATCCAACATGTCTTAGAATGGCATTTGAGTTTAATGTGAAAATCAGTTGCTGATTAGTAGGCTTGTCTGCAGAAAACGGTACGTTTCTGTTCCATTAATTCCACAAGCTCTCCATCTGCTTTTGAGCAAAAACCAGGCTGTTGTGTGTGATTTTTTTGTAGAATCATCTTTGATTTCAAATTATTAATTTCTAGTTTTCTTAAATATTTTGTGAAATCTTATTAAACTGTCATTCAAAACACTGCATGAAACTACATTTAAATTTGAACCTTGACATGAACATCATATAGAATTGAGGGATCTGGCTCAGACCAGCTGGGACCACCCAGATCTCAACAGCCTTTCAAAATTACCTCAGCCCTTGTTTCTTTTTGTAGACAACTATAAAATATTCAATTGAAGATGACATTTCACAAGGACATTTTTAGCTTCTTCCTCATCTCAGAACTAAAATTTTGAGCTATAAGTGAACAATGGTAGTTAAAATCCATGGCTGAATTTGAATGTTATGTCTTCCCTTGAAGCCTTCTCCAGTAATAAACAAACAGAATATTCATCCTCCTTTTTAACTGTGTTTTAAAGTTGATTTTATCACAGATCATTGATACTGTTTGCCAGCCATGAACACTGGCCCATTACTTTCTTCTTGTTATGCACCATTGGTTTATATGCTATTTAAAGTGCAAACCCAGATTAAGCACTGTTGAAACATCACACAAAAAAGGAAATGTTTTATGAATAATGGAATAAAGGAAATGATTACTCAGCCTAGAATTTTAGAATCCTATTTCCATCTTGTAGCTCAACAAATCTAACTGTAATAAAGACAGATCTTTAATGCCTAGAAAGACTTGTAACAGAGTCTGTTGTTCATATATTAGTAACAAACTGAAATGTTGCTTTAGCACCTAAGATCTTGATATGCCTGAAACATGGAAAGAAACCCAGCCTCAGTTAAAGTAAAGCTGTTCTGTGGGCTATACAATATCCTGAAAAAAGTTTAAAAGCAGTAGAAATAAGAAAAAGGTCTGACTTGATAATAGAAAGAATCTGTGGGTTTTTTGTTTTACTATAAGATTTTCAGATAGGTGACTGATTTCACTTTTCAAAATAATATTTTACTACTTGGTGCTATGAAAGACTTCTTCACTGGATTCCTTTTTTCCCTGTTGAAACTTCAGTGTGGCTTTTAAGGAGTACAGAAAAAAAATACAGAAACGTACCACTTTTATGTTGGCTTACTCTCTTTTCATAAGGTTCTGATATGTATATGCATTTGTTTTTATTCTGTGTAGAATCATCTGTTCTCTTTATAACATGAAAGATAACTTATGATCTGAGTCAAGCTTTGACATACAACTCATTCTACGTCTCATTCTGTTTACAAAGCTATAAAAATATTATTAAAGGTCATTTTAAATGGTTCATATTAACCAAACTTTTGTAGTTAAAAGGTTACGTGTGCCCTTCTCACTTAGAGACCAAAATGTGTCATCTTACTGGAACCAAGAATTTCATTTTATGAATGGTATAAATTGGTGCAACTTCTGTGCCATTCCTTCCTTACTATTAACTGTATTCTCCCTCTTTTTATATTTAAATTTCAGTGAAAAAAAAATAGAACTAGTTAAAGAACAACGAAACAGTTATCAGAATTGTCTTTTAAATAGTTGCCACATCAATGTTTCATGTGTCATACACTATTCTTCAGAAAGCTTTTCTTCGATATATAGAAAAAGCTGTTGAAGATTGCCTACTGATGCACACTCATAAAACTTATTTCAAGTCTTATTTTGTTGAAACAGATACTTTAATGTAATGCGGATTCACTAACACCTTCTTATGGTTTTTAACAAAGATTGATCCCTGTATTCTCCTTGATACAAGGATTATTGCGTCCTAGGAGTGTTAACTGCTTCATAGACTAAAGGGAAGAGACTCTTCATTTTCTTCACTCAAATGGGTGTCAAAAGAAGGTTAAATGGCATCATTCTAAAAGGTGATGCAGAGCATTAATTGGTTTTTCAGTGAAAGCTTTCCTGTGAGTAGTCTGGCCATTATCTTTCAGTTATAAGCTAGCCTTGAGCGCATAAGTGCATAAATGACAGCAGAAAACTATTTCCTTTTAGAGCTATTGGAATGAGTTAGCTTTTTGGGTTAGAAAGAGGGCCCTTAAAGATCAAAAGCAACTACCCATAGGAGGCAAACAGGCACAGGAGAAACAAATTCTTTTTGAATCTTCAGAGCAACAAAGGTTTTGGTATAGATATGTCAAATAATTTTGAATCTATTCAAGATATATTTGAAGAGGTAACAGCATGAAACTCGTCCTACATGAAACAGCAGAAAAGACGTGAGGGGTAAAAAATAACTGTTAACGTATTTGTTCATACCAGGCACTAACTTGTACGCTCTTCTAATAAAACCTAGTCAAGCTAATTATGCATTCCTCTCATTAGCGGCAATAATTCTGTTAATTTTTGCACTTTGGGAATCAAAATATTGTGTAAAAATCTAACTATATCTTAACAATTACGTGTTTCTTCCTTGCATATGACAATAAAGTCTATTCAAGCGTTTTTAGGTTGCTTTTATTCTTCCATTTCTATGAACAGTGGAAAACCTCCACATTCACATTAAATAATGGTGGAACAAGATGGTAGTTTTCTGGTTTATGGTTGTTTTTTGTTTGTTTTAATGGTTGTAAGGAGAGCCTATATACTTAATTTATCACGGAATACAACAAAATATTTCCATGAATTTCAATTTCTTGCAGAATATCCAGCCTTAAATTACCCATCTCAAATTTACAATGAGATACTTCTGAAATACACTAGGACTCAAAATTCCATTGGCAGGAAAAAAATGAAGGAGCTACTTTCAGAAATCAGTGATTCCTTAGCTGTCCACTAAATGGTGTTTCAGCTGCCTTTGACATTGAGACAAGATGTATAAACATATGGAAATAGACTTAATCTAATATGACAAATCTAGTACAGCAATCTAGTATGGCAAAAGGATGCTTGCCAAGAAGTTAGCAGGGGTCATTGAAAGAGCTTTAACCTAGATTTGAAGAGGGAGGGGGGTGAAACCAGGCTTGCTGGGGGATGGCACGCCAATGTGTGAGGGACAGTATGCTAGCAAAGTCTTTTGGTCTGCCACCTCAGAGGAAGTGGCAGACAGTAATCCAAGCGGCAGCAAAGATGCAAAGGTTATTGATGGGTTAGTAAGGACTGTAATTAGTCACTTAGGAATTAAGGGTTGAGTGGTTATGGGTAAAAATCAGGGGAAAGGCCAATGAGGTGGATGTCATGGTGGGAGTCTGTTCTAGACCACCCAACCAGAAAGAAGAGACAGATGAAATATTTTACAAGCAACTGGGAAAAGTCTCATGATTGCCAGCTCTTGTTCTTGTGGGGTACATCAACTAAGCAGATGCCTGCTGGAAGTACAGTACAGCAGAAAGGAAACCTGGAGTGTGTGGAAGACAACTTCCTGACACAACTGGTGAGTGAACCAACTAGGGAAGGCGCCCCACTGGACCTGTTGTTTGCAAAAAGAGAAGGCCTTGTGGGTGATGTGATGGTCGGGAGCCCTTACTGAGGACAGTGATCATGAAATGACAGAATTCTTGATTCTTGGAGAAGAAAGGAGGGGGGTCAACAGAACTGCTACCTTGGACTTCTGGAGGCCAGACTTTGGACTGTTCAGAGAGATGGTTGACAAAGTCCCTTGGGAGGCAGTCCTAAAGGGCAAAGGAGTCCAAGAAGGCTGATCACTCTTCAAGAAGGAAATCCTGCAGGCAAAAGAGCAGGCCATCCCTATGTGCCAAAAGATGAGCTGACAGGAAAGAAAACCAGCCTGGCTAAACAGAGAGCTTTGGCTGGATCTCAGAAAAACAAGGAAAGTCTGTGAGCTTTGGAAGAAGGGACAGGCATCTCAGGAGGACTATAAGGATGTTGCGAGGTCATGCAGAGGGAAAATCAGGAGGGCTAAAGCCCAACTAGAACTTCAATTGGCCAATTCTATGAAAGATAATAAAAAGTGTTTCTATAAATATATTAACAACAAAAGGAAAGCCAAAGAGAACGCTCCATCCTTTACTGGATGCAGGGGAAACCATAGTGACAAAGGATGAGGATAAAGCTGAGGTACTTAATGCCTTCTTTGCCTCAGTCTTTAATAGTAAGGTCAGCTGTTCTCCGGTTACCCAGCCCCCTGAGCTAGAAGACAGGGATGGGGAGCAGAACAAATCTCCCATGATGCAAGAGGAAATGGTTAGTTACCTGCTCGGCCAATTAGACACACACAAGTCCTTGGGGCCGGATGGGGCCCACCCACAGGTACTGAGGGAGGTGGCAAAGGTGTTCACCAAGCCCCTTTCCATCATCTATCAGCAGTTCTGGATGACTGGGGAAGTTTCATTTGACTGGAGGCTGCCAAATGTGACACCCATTTACAAGAAGGGTCGGAGGGAGGATCCGGGGAACTCTAGGCCTGTCAGTCTGGCCTCAGGGCCGGGGAAGGTCATGGAGTAGATTGTCTTAGGTGCCATCACACGGCATGTCCAGGACAACCAGGGGATCAGGCCCAGTCAAGATGGGTTTATGAAAGGGAGATCCTGCTTGACTAACCTGATCCTTCTATGACAAAGTGACCTGCTTAGTGGACAAGGGAAAGGCTGTGGTGTAGTGTACTTGGACTTTAGTAATGCCGTTGACACTTGTTTCCCAGTGTACTGCTTGAGAAACTGGCTGCCTATGGCCTGGACAGGCATACTCTTTGCTAGGTAAAAAACTGGCTGGATGGCCAGGCACAAAGGGTGGTGATGAATGGAATTCAATCCACTTGGAGGCTGGTCACAAGTGGTGTTCCTCAGTGCTCAGTGTTGGGGTCAATTCCATTTAACGTCTTTATCAGTGACTGGGATGAGGAGATTGAGTGTACCCTCAGTAAGTTTGCAGATGACACCAAACTGGGTGGGAGTGTTGATCTGCTCGAGGGGAGGAGGGCTCTGCAGAGGGATCTGGACAGGCTGGATTGATGGGCTGAGGCCAACTGTATGAGGTTCAACAAGGCCAAGTGCCAGATCCTGCACTTGGGTAACAACAACCCCATGCAATGCTACAGGCTTGGGGATGAGTGTCTGGAAAGCTGCTTGGCAGAGAGGGATCTGTGGGTACTGGTCAACAGCTGAGTGAATATGAGCCAGCAGTGTGCCCAGGTGGCCAAGAAGGCCAATGGCATCCTGGTTTGGATCAGGAATAGTGTGGCCAGCAGGATCAGGGAAGTCATCCTTCCCCTGTACTTGGAATTGGTGAGGTCGCACCTTGAATACAGTGTTTAGTTTTGGGCCCCTCACTACAAAGAGGACATTGAGGCACTGGAGCATGTCCAAAGAAGGGCAATGAAGCTGGTGAAAGTTCTGGAGCACAAGTTTGATGAGGAGCGGCTGAGGGAACTAGGATGTTTTAATCTGGAGAAGAGGAATCTGAGGGGAGACCTTATCGCCCTCTACAACTACCTGAAAGGAGGTTGTAGTGAGGTTTTTAACTGAAAAAGGGTAGATTTAGATCAGATATAAGGAAGAAATTATTTACTGTGAGGGTGGTGAGACATTGGTTGGCACAGGTTGCCCAGAGAAGTTTTGGATGCCCCATCCCTGGAAGCATTTCAAGACCAGGTTGGGTGGGGCTTTGTGCAACCTGATCTAGTGGAAGGTGTTCCTGCCCATGGCATGAGTGTTGGAACTAGTTGATCTTCAAGGTCCCTTCCAAACCAAACCATTCTATGATTCTCCTTCATTGCAAAAAGTGTTATTTGCAGAAGCAGGAAGACTGCTAAGTAGGAGTCAAAGGTATCATATAATTGTCTTTAGCTGAGAGATTTGAAGGGATGGAGCGGAGAGTTGGTGATGGTGTCACTGTTGTGAATTATTAACTTCTTTACTTAGTAAGTTAATACTTCCTAGAAAACACCTCTTTATTTATACTTCCAATCTTTTTTTTGAGAGCACTGGAGCATGAAAAGGACAAGACAGTGTCTTGTGCTTAGATTTCCAACAGATTTGCTGGTGACCTTAAATAGTAACATCTTTCTAAAATGGAAACAATACAGTTGACCTAGCTGGAATAGTAAAATTCCATGTCAGACACATTGATATGAACCACAGGAACGTGACACAAAATTCAATGTCTTTAGTTCTCTTTCCAGGCAAGAACAATGTCATCATCATCTTTATAGCTTATCTAGTATCTTTTTGCCTTGCACGGATCAGCATTACTTCAGTACCCAGATGTTCATTTTATGCTATAAATTGTGTGGCAGTCAAGTCAGGATTAGCAATAAACAAACAACATGCACTAGCAAAGAAAGTGCTCTTTCACTGAGAACTCTCTTGAAAACTCCAAAGATTTGCAAATAGTACATTTGTGTGCAGACAGGGCAATAGCACACAAGTACAAATTTGCCTACATAATGATATGATCTTCACCATCCAGTGGCTTCCTGTGCATAACTCACAAATGCTTTTTATGTATACTAGATAATTGTTCACAGCAGTATTAGAAATATAAAAAGGAAACTTGCCTGAGTCCACGTATATGCAAGAAGCTTGTTACTTAAAGATCTCCAGGAATAAAACTTCTGGGGGCTTGAGGCCATCGTATAATTCCCTGAGGATATTCTGCCGTGCATTCAGTAACTAAATCTGCCTTCTCTTTCCATCTCAGTCCTGAGTATGTGCCCAGGGTTGTAGGTAGGTGTGGTGGGTTGACCTTCGTTGGGCACACCCCCACCCAGCTGGTCTCTTAAGCATATGTTTTAATGAAGTGTATTCTTACTAACATAAGTTCTGTAAAATCATGGTATGTTGACCATGGCCAGACATCAGATTCCCACCCAACCACTCTCTCACTCCCCCTCCTCAATAGGACAAGGCGGGAAATGAGATGGAAAGGCTTGTGGGTGGAGATAAGGACAGGGAGATCCCTTACCAATTACAGTCACTGACAAAATGGATCCGACTTAGGGAAAATTAGTTTCATTTATTGCCAGTTAAAAATAGAGTAGGATGGTAAGGAAAAAAGATAAAAGAACTGAAACACCTTCCCTTCATCCCCCCTTTCTTCCCAAGCTCAACTTCACTCCTTCACACTCAACTCCTTTACATTGTCCTCCCCAAAGAGCGCAGGGGGACAGGGAATGGGGGGATTGTGCTCAGCCCACAGCAGCCCCTCCCTGCTGCCCCTCCCTCCTCCTCGCACTTTTCCTGCTCCAGCCCGGGGCCCTCCCAGGGGCTGCAGGGAAGCACCGGCCCCCGCGGGGTCTCTCCCGGGGCGGCAGGGGCATCTCTGCCGGGGCGCCCGGAGCCCCTCCCGCCCTCCTCCCGCTCTCCCCGCAGGGCGGGCAGGGCTGTTTCTCACCCCGTTTCCCTCAGCCCCGGCTGCCGGGCAGCGTTTTGCCCTTCCTGACCCAGGCTTTCCCCGCGGCGCCCGCCCGTGGCTGAGGGGCTCAGCCCTGCCCTGCGGTGGGAATAAACCTTTTGCCTCTTTACGTTGCTTATGTGTACCTTTCACTGTGGAATATATTTCTAAATTGAAAAAGCTGACAAATCTTTGGAGGACAGCTGTACTCAGAATCACTATGTCACACCAGGTTACTGCAACCGTAAAGGATTTGCAAGTAAAAAGCTAGAAGCATGGAGCTAACCTCCTTCTGCAGCATTCGTACTTGGTGACATAGTATAAATGAAACAAATGTTGAAGATTAAAAGAACTGTATCTGTCCTCTATCTATGGCACGTTCCCTCTAGAGGTCATGATCAATCCTGTATGTTCAGTGCAATGTGTGCCACAAAGTGTCATGGAAGGTACTAGAAACTGCCGTGAGGTGAAGCATAGTTTCTTTATTTCAAGTTGAGAGCTTCCAGTGATTTCTATTCATGTACCTCAAAAGGTATTATGAATTTGGATGTATTTATTTAAAAGCTAGATACAGTTATTAGCGTATGGGAATGGTAGAATTAATGGGCTCATAAAGCATAAGTGTTTTTCACAAGCTATTTATTTATAAGTCTTACGAAACTACACTCTTGTTCTTGGAGAAACTGAAAAATACTGAAGAGTAGTATTGACAATTCAATTAAGGAAAAAAAAAAAAAAGAAATGTCCTGTACAGAATACCAAATATGTCCTGTAGAATAAATATTACTTTCAATAAATGTTTGCTTAAGCAGCATAACACTTCAGGCTTTCATTACAGAAAGCCCACACTCAATAAACTTTAGAAAAATAGTTTGAACTTTAATAGAAACAAGCATGCTAATGAAGTTTTAATAAGCAAAGAAGTGATGGAGGTTAACATAAGAGGGTAGTACATTTTTTATTATGATTAGTGCCTCATTAAAAAAGATGCTATAAATGTAGTCTGTTACTGTATCAGTTCTTTGGTCTTATCTTGTATATTTTAAACATCACTGAAACTAGTACAAAAACCTTGACCTTACATTGTGGTTGAGGCTGAATGCTATGGTTGCATACAGTTCCAAACCAATAAATAACTTTCTAATAAACAGGGAGTGAATATTTGGTTTTTTAAAAGTTGTTTGATTCTAGGCTTCTCTTGGGAATTTCTCTATAGCAAAAGATATGATCTCCAATTTGTGGTCTTTGTGACTGTCAGTGTCCTCTGGATTAAAGCTGTGTGGAGCAGTGTAGAGATACCCATGCCAACTCTAAAAAAAAATGTGAAGACAGCTATGTATGGCTAAAGCAGATGTTTGCCCAGGGGAATTATCTCTATGAGCAGCTGTAGTTTATACCATCAGAAGTCCATCAAGACTATTTTCAGTTCTCCACTGAAAAGAACTTCTAGCTCCTGCGTAGTTAAGGCCTACGAAGAAGAGTTGGTAGCTGGAGGAGTCCACCTGTAATATCAGATGAATCTTTTGCGGCTCCCTTCCATGCCTTCTGGTCTCCTTTGGCCTGTGTACCTACCACCTACTTAGAGTTTCCATGCCTAATACCTGCTAAGTGTTAGAAGTAGAAGAAAGGTCTATTGGTATTTGAGAAAGTTATGAGATGCCTGTGGGATGGAGGACAAATACTTCATTTGGGCCAGACGGTAAACAGTTCATAGTGACTTTGTACTTCTCTTTCATTATGACTAAAATGGAAGTTGCTTCCCTATTATGCAATTTTTATTTTTCTCTGCCTCTCAGGATTTCTGTTTGTGTCTCTATCAAGCACACAAAGAGTATATGAGGGGTAAAAGAAAATAATTTATGCTGGCACACCTCATGGCTGCACAAATTCTTGTATTGGCATAAGTGAAGAGGCAGTATAAAATGTGGGTTATACTGGTTTTGGATGGGATAGAGTTACACTTCATAGTAGCTGGTATGGGGCTATGTTCTCGATTTGTGCTGAAAATAGTGTTGCTGGCACACTGATGTTTTAGTTACTGCTGAGCAGTGCTTACGCAGAGTCAAGGCCTTTTCTGCTCCTCACGCTGCCCCAACAGCAAGTAGGCTGGGGGTCCACAAGAAGTTGGGAGGGGACACAGATGGGACAGCTGACCCCAATTGACCAATGGGATATTCCAGACCATATGACATCACACTTAGTAACAAAACTGGGGTGGAGGCTGAGGGGCAGCACTGCTCAGGGACCGGCTGGGCATTGGTCAATTGGTGGTGAGCAATTATTTTCATTTGCGTTGCTTGCCTTTCTTGTGTTTTATTTTCCTCTGTTATTGTTTTCTCTTTTCCTTATATTTTAAAAAAATATTATTTCTTTTTAATTATTAAACTTTTTCTTTCAGCCCACGAGTTTTGTCACTTTTGCCCTTCTGATTGTCTCCCCCATCCCACTGAGGCGGGGAGGAGAATGAGCAGGCGGCTGTGTGGTGATTAGTTTCCATCTGTGGTTAAACCACATCAGGTGTTTTAACATGTATATGAAACTTTGACTTTCTAGTTGCCAGATGTATTTGCAAGGATGATTTCAATATCTTTGTACTTTAGTCTTCTTGAGTCCAGAAGTCTTTCAAGACTAAATTGCAATTTCAAGAGTATACTGCAGCCATGATCAGATTCTTTCAGCCAGATTTTTCCAGCAGTAGGTACTCATCATATAAAATCAGTTAATACAGTTTTAGTTTACCAGAAGAACGAACATAATTGTGAGCACAATATACACCCTGGTTACTGGTCTAGTCCCAAACAGGCAAAAGAGCTCATTTTGCTAATCCAGCTGTGGCTATTTTATTGCTTCATATATGGAAGTTTCAGTCAACTTCTGTTAATTCCAGGTGTTGTGCAGATTTGGTGAGCTGTTAAGTTTATCTCCTGGACAGTATCAGTGGAGCTTGGTTAAAATGTACACAGCATTGTACTGTTGGAAGTACACTACTTGAACATAGGGAAAGAAAATTAGTAAATTTTTGGGGGTTTTGGGGTTTTTAACATATGTAAGTGAAAAAAATCAGTTCCTGTGTACTGGAAAAAAAAAAAGACAATTACTTTAGGGCAGATATCAAATAAGTATATTTTAAAATGCATATATATATAAACGGGTTTTGGAAACCCCACAAAATACATTTACTGTATACAGAAGACCAGTTGGAAAAAATATGTGATTATATACAATTTGCTGACTCAGATGTATGTCCCTCATATAATTAATATAACAGCTGCCATTCCTTTTTGACAAGATCAGTAGAAAAAATTAGGAAGAAGCTGACCCTGATCACTTTTTTTGAATATTTAATTTGGAGTAGCTTTGACCATCCTAATGGGTCTTTTGTAAGTAGGTGAAATTTCACCTGCTCTCGTTCACTTTGTCAGATATGTGAGTTACCAGCACGAATAACAAATATTCCGTGGTGATCTAACTTGACCATGAGGTACTGAAATATATATGATCAGTTAACTCTTTGTTTCCTGCTGTAGCCTTCAGGAATCTTGAGTCCCAGAGGTGAAAAAGAAAGGCAGGAGCAAGGAGGGCTTAGCCTTGGTAGAGGAGAACATTTAAGTGAACTGAACACACGAGTCCATGGAGCCTGATGGGATGCACCTATGAATGCAGGGCAATCTGTCTGATGTCATTGAGACACCACTCTCAGTTATCTTTGAAAGGTCCTGAGCATCAGGGGAGGTTCCTGAGGACTAGAGGAAAGCAAATGTCACTCCTTTCTTCAAGAAAGGCAATAAGGAAGGTACAGGCAACTACAGGCCAGTCAGCCTCATGTTGATTCCTTGGAAAGTGATGGACCAAATAATCCTGGAAGTCAGGATGAGAAAGTGATTGGCAGAACTAATCCAGGAAGAAGTCTTAAAGGCACAGGAGCAGGCTGTCCCCATGTGCCGTAAGACAAATCGGTGGGGAAGATGACCAGCCTGGCTGGACAGAGGTCTTTTACTGAGACTCAGAAAGAAAAGGAGAGCTTACCAGCTTTGGAAGAAGGGGCAGGAAACCCAAGAAGAGTAGAGAGATCTAGTCAGGTCATACAGAGAGGAAATTAGAAAGGCAAAAGCCCAATTAGAACTCAGTTTGGCCACTGTTGTAAGAGATAATAAAGAAAGCTTTTACAAATACGTTAACAGCAAACAGAGAGCCGGGGAGAACCTCCATCCTCTATTGGATGCAAGGGGGAACATTGCCACTAAGGGTGAGGAAAAGGTGGAGATACTTAATGCCTTCTTTGCCTCAGTCTTTACTGGCCCAGTGAGTTATCCCCAGGGTACTCAGCCCCCCAAACTGGAAGACGGGGACGGTGTGTGGCATAAACCCCCCATAATCCAGGAGGAAGCTGTTTTTGACCTGCTATGCTACCTAGACATCCCCAAGTCTATGAGCTGGATGGGATCCGTCCAAGAGTGCTGAAGGAGCTGGCAGAGGAGCTTGCCAAGCCACTCTCCATCATTTATCAGCAGTCTTGGTTAGCAGGGGAGGTCCCAGATGACTGGAGGTTGGCAAATGTGACACCTATCTTCAAGAAGGGCAGAAAGGAGGATCCGGGGAACTACAGACCTGTCAGTCTGACCTCGGTACCAGGGAAGATTATAGAATCATAGAATCATAGAATCACTTTGGTTGGAAAAGACCTTTAAGATCATCGAGTCCAACCTTTAACCTAACCCTGCTATCCCACCACTAAACCATGTCCCTAAGCACCTCATCTATCCTTCTTTTAAATACCTCCAGTGATGAGGACTCTACCACCTCCCTGGGCAGCCCATTCCAGAGCCTGACAACCCTTTCAGAGTGGTTATTATGGAGCGGTTTGTCTTGAGTGTGATCACCAGGCATATGCAGGACAATCAGGGGATCAGGCCCAGCCAGCATGGGTTCATGAAAGGCAGGTGCTGCCTGACCAACCTGATTTCCTTTTATGACCAGGTGACCTGCTTAGTGGATGAGGGAAAGGCTGTGGATGTTCTCTACCTGGACTTCAGCAAAGCCTTTGACGCAGTCTCCCACAGCATTCTCCTAGAGAAGGTGGTGGCTCATGGCTTAGACAGGTGTACTCTTTGCTAGGTAAAAAACTGGATAGATGGCTGAGCCCAGAGAGTTGTGGTGAATAGAGTTAAATCCAGTTGGTGGCCAGTCACAAGCGGTGTTCCCCAGGGCTCAGTTCTAGGGACGGTCTTGTTTAATATCTTTATCAACGACCTGGACAAGGGGATTGAGTGTGCCCTCAGTAAATTTGCAGACGACACCAAACTGGGTGGGAGTGTCGATCTGTTCGAGGGGAGGAGGGCTCTGCAGAGGGACCTGGACAGGCTGGATTGATGGGCCGAGGTCAATTGTATGGGGTTCAATAAGGCCAAGTGCCGGGTCCTGCACTTTGGTCACAACAACCCCATGCAACACTACAGGCTTGGGGAAGAGTGGCTGGAAAGCTGCCTGGTGGAAAAAGACCTGGGGGTACTGGTTGACAGCCGGCTGAATATGAGCCAGCAGTGTGCCAAGAGGGCCAATGGCATCCTGGCCTGTATCAGGAATAGTGTGGCCAGCAGGAGTAGGGAAGTGATCGTGCCCCTGTACTCGGTGCTGGTGAGGCCGCACCTTGAATACTGTGTTCAGTTTTGGGCCCCTCACTACAAGAAAGATGTTGCCTTGCTGGAACATGTCCAGAGGAGAGCAACCAAGCTGGTGAGAGGTCTGGAACACAAGTCATACGAGGAGCGGCTGAGGGAACTGGGGTTGTTTAGTCTGGAGAAGAGGAGGCTGAGGGGAGACCTGATCGCCCTCTACAACTACCTGAAAGGAGGCTGTAGTGATGTGGGGGTCAGCCTCTTCTCCCTGGTAACGGATGATAGGATGAGAGGAAACGGTCTGAAGTTGCACTAGGGTGGGTTTAGGTTAGACACTAGGAAAAATTTTTTCAATGAGAAGGTTGTCAAGCATTGGAACGGGCTGCCCAGGGAAGTGCTCAAGTCCCCATCCCTGGAGGTATTTAAAAGAATCATAGATGAGGTGCTTAGGGACATGGTTTAGTTGTGAGATGGCAGTGTTAGGTTAACGGTTGGACTTGACGATCCTAAAGGTCTTTTCCAACCTAAACGATTCTATGATTCTATGATTTACAAAGGGCAGATTGTGCTTAACCAGCCTGGTAGCTTTCTAAGATGAGATGACTGCCTTGGTAGATGAGGGGAGAGCAGTGGATGTTATTTACTTTGGATTTAGTCAGGCTTTTGACATGGTGTCTCATCCTCATAGACAAGCGGATAAAATGCGGAAAAAATAGCGGGATTGACTGTCAACTGGCTGAATTGTCAGGCTGAGAAGGCTGTGATCAGTGGCATAAAGTCCAGCTGGAGGCCAGCCCCTAGTAGTGTACTGCAAGAATCAGTACTGGGTTCCGCAGTGTTTAACGTCTTTATAATGAACTGTATGATGGGATTGTGTGCACCCTCAGGAAGTTTGCATATTGTTGACGCAGAAGTCACGGACACTGCACATGATCAATGTGATCAAGCAAATGCCAATTTATTGTTGATACATCCCAGTTAATATAGCTCTTCTACTACCTTATCATGCACAAGCTCTTTACTAATTCGTTAACTATGTCTGTCCATGTGCTCTTAGTTAAGATATGATTCGTTAAAGTCTCTTGTCCACGCGCATGGTCCTCTCTGTCTGCATCCTGCTTTGCTTTCTAATCTCAGTCACATACACCAACATTTCTTCTTCTTCTCAAGGTTGTTCTCATCATTTTCTGACTGCAGGCAGCTCCCACAATGTCCTTGAGGCTTACTGCTCACAAACAGGTGCACTTGGTCTGGATTGTTCACTAAGTGTCTTTGATTCTTCAGATATCCCACAGCATATGATACAAAATTGGGAGTGGCTGATGCATGAGATGAGCGTGCTGCCATTCAGAGGGACCTCATCAGGCTGGAGAAATGGGCAGACAGCATCTTCACTGATTGCAACAAAGGGAAGTGTGGAGTCCTGCGTCTGGGGAGGAGCAACCCCATGCACCAGCACATGCTGGCAGCCAATCAGCTGGAAAGCAGTTATGCAGTGAAGGACCTGGAGGTCCTAGTGGACAACAGGTTGAGCATGACCCAGAAATGTGCCCTTGTGGCAAAGGCAGGCAACAGCATCCTGCGCTGTGTCCTTCATATCGGATAGAAATATTGCAGGTGAATACAAAACCAGAAGGCAGGTTATATCAATCATATAAAATGCAAAATCAATTTGGTAAACCTTTTTTATTCAGGTCAAATTAAATAAAAAATAATTATAGAATATTTTCTCTGTGAGCCAGATTTTTATCTCTGGTATATTGGTATACAAAACCCCAGAATCTTTCTCAGATAGGGGTCTGAAGACTACTCCATAACATAAAGTCCATGAAAAGTTCATGATACCAGAAACAGGACCATCTTCCAAAGTTTAAACCATTGCCTTGTGTTTTCTTCTCAAATCTTCTATAAACTACTGAAGACTGAGCTTTCACAGAATCACAGAATTGCAAGGGTTGGAAGGGATCTCGGGAGATCATCTAGTCCAAACCCCCTGCTAAAGCAGGTTCTCCTAGAGCAGGTTGCACAGGACTTTGTCCAGGCGGGCTTTGAATATCTCCAGAGAAGGAAACTCCACAACCTCCCTGGGCAGCCTGTTCCAGTGCTCCATCACCCTCAGAGTAAAGAAGTTTTTCCTCATATTCAAATGAAACCTCTTATGTCTAAGTTTGTACCCGTTGCCCCTTGTCCTGTCGCTGAGCACCACTGAGAAGAGTCTGGCTCCATACTCGTGACATCCACCCTTAAGATATTTGTATGTGTTAATGAGGTCCCCTCTCAGTCTTCTTCAGGCTGAACAAGCCCAACTCTCTCAGCCTTTCCTCACAGGGGAGATGCTCCAGTCCCTTTATCATCCTTGTTGCTCTCCTCTGGACTCTTTCTAGGAGTTCCTCATTTTTCTTGAACTGGGGAGCCCAGAGCTGGACACAGTACTCCAGGTGGGGTCTCACCAGGGCAGAGCAGAGTGGGAGGATAACCTCCCTCACCCTGCTGGCCACACTCCTCTTAATGCACCCCAGGATACCATTGGCCTTCTTGGAAACAAGGGCACACTGCTGGCTCATGGTTAGCTTGTTGTCCGCCAGGACTCCCAGGTCCCTCTCGGCAGAGCTGCTTCCCAGCAGATCATCCCCCAGCCTGTACTGGTGCATGGGGTTCAACCTCCCCAGGTGCAGCACTCAGCACTTGCCCTTGTTGAATTTCATCATGTTCCTCTCCGCCCAACTCTCCAGCCTGTCCAGGCCCTTTTGTGTTGCACTTCTGCGGCAACTCTGCCCCCTGTCCAGGTCATTGATGAACAAGTTGAACAAGACTGGGCCGAGTACTGAGCCCTGGGGAACTCCACTAAGTACCGGCCTCCAATTGGACTCTGCCCCGCCGATCAGAACCCTCTGAGCCCTGTCGTTCAGCCAGTTCCCAATCCACTTCACTGTCCACTCATCCAACCCATACTTCTTGAGCTTCCCTGTGAGGATGTTGTGGGAGACAGTGTCAAAAGCCTTGCTGAAGTCAAGGTAGACAACATCCACCGCTCTCCCCTCATCTACCCAGCCGGTCATGCCATCATAGAAGGCTATCAGATTGGTCAGGCATGACTTCCCCTTGGTGAATCCATGCTGGGTACTCCTGATGATCTTCTTTTCATCTACTTGCTTGGAGAGGACACCCAGAATGAGTTGTTCCATCACCTTTCCAGGGATGGAGGTGAGACTAACCGGCCTGTAGTTCCCTGGGTCCTCCTTCTTGCCCTTTTTGAAGACTGGAGTGACATTGGCTATCTTCCAGTCCTCAGGCACCTCTCCTGTTCTCCACAGCCTTTCATAGATGACGGAAAGTGGCTCGGCAATGTCGTCTGCCAGTTCCTTCAGCACTCGCGGGTGCATTCCATCAGTGCCCATGGATTTGTGGGTGTCCAGCTTCCTTTAAAAAATCCCTAACCTGATCCACATCAACAGAGGGAAGGTCGTCCTTTCTCCAAGCTTGCTCGCTTACCTGCCAGGACTGGGGAGCCTGAGGACCAGCCTTGACAGTGAAGACTGAAGCAAAGAAGGCATTCAGTAGCTCCACCTTCTCTGTATCTTCTGTCACCAGGGCACCCATTTCATTCAGCAGTGGTCCCACATTACCCCTAGTCTTACGTTTACTGCTGACGTACTTGAAGAAGCCCTTCTTGTTATCCTTGATGTCCTTTGCCAAACTTAGTTCCAGGTGAACCTTGGCCTTTCTAGTTGCTTCCCTACATGCTCTGGCAGCATTCCTGTATGCCTCCCAAGTGGCCTGACCCTCTTTCCACATTCCATGGAGCTTACTCTTTTCTTTGAGTTTCACTAGGAGCTCCTTGTTCATCCATGCAGGCTTCTTGCCTCATTTACTTGATTTCCTACTCACAGGGATGCACTGATCCTGAGCACGGAGGAAGAGCTGCTTAAATAGCAGCCAGCTCTCTTGGACTCCCCTACCTTCAAGAGCCTTAGCCCATGGAATTCTTCCAAATAGGTCCCTGAAGAGGCCAAAATTAGCTCTCCTGAAGTCCAATGTGGTAGTCCTACTTGTTGTTCTGCTTCCTCCTCTCAGAATCCGGAACTCCACCATCTTGTGGTTACTGCAGCCAAGCCTGCCCCCTACCTTCACATCCTCAACCAGTTCTTTATTTGTTTGCACAAGGTCCAGTAGCGCTCCACTTCTTGTTGGCTCCTCCACCACCTAGGTCAAAAAGTTGTCGTCGATGTTCTGCAGGAACCTCCTGGACTGTGCGCACCTTGCCGTGTGGTCCTTCCAGTTGATATCAGGATAGTTGAAGTCTCCCATGAGAACCAGGGCCTGCGATTGCGAGGCTACATTTAGCTGTCTATAGAAGACCTCATCTACTTCCTCGTCCTGGTTGGGTGGTCTATAGTAAACACCCACCACAGTGTCAGCCATGCTGGCCTGCCCCTTAATTTTTACCCACAAGCTTTCAACTTGTTCTTCATCTGCTCCTGGGTAGAGTTCTATACATTCCAGTTGGTCCTTTACATAAAGAGCGACTCCACTGCCTCGCCTCGTAGGCCTGTCTTTCCTGAAAAGCACATAGCCATCGATGGCAGTGTTCCAGTCATGCATGTTGTCCCACCATGTCTCTGTAATCGCGATGAGATCATGGCCCTGCAACCACATACAGAACTCTAGCTCTTCCTGCTTGTTCCCCATGCTGCGCGCGTTGGTGTAAAGGCATTTCAGCAAGGCAGTTGAGCACCTAGGTTTCTCTGGAGGGATGAAAGAGGATCTGCCACAGCCAAGCCCACCTTTAGGGCAGTTGGTCTTTTGGTTCTTAAGTTGGGAGGCAGCTACGGCACATTTATTGCTGCTCTGAACAGACACACTTGTTCCCCCATCGGATGCGACTGCGACCTGACCGCGCACCCCAACCCCCAAGTCCTTTAGTTTAAAGCCCGCCGTACCAAGTTGGCCAACCTTTATTCTAACCCTGTTATTAGTTGCATTTTTTGGACATATGCATACATAGATTTGCTCAAGGTTAATCAACTAGTTTATCACAAATGAGTACTTTCTAGATTGCATACATGAACTCTTAGCAGAAGGTAGGAAGAATCATGGTAAAATGCTCTTAGGAATTTATTATGATGGAGGACAGTGATATCAGTTCATCTCTCACCTTGTTAATTTCAAATGTGGTTTTCTGGCAATACAGAGTTTACTTGCAGGCAATATTCAAGTATAAGCAGAGTACTCTGTAGAAAGCCACAGAATTTTATTAACAAATTTTTATTAGCCAGTCTAAAAAAGGAGCTGGAAATAAACATCAATAAAATTCACAGTACACAGTATCAAACATAAAATAACAAACTCCTGCCTGAAAACTTTTCATTATTAACTCTCTGGATTTCTGGCAAGTGTCTCGTGATGGCAAATGTGGCACAGCTGGCACAGTAACACTCACTACTTAGCTAATTTTCCAGTACTTTCCATTACATTGCACCAAAGAGAATCTAAACATGAGAGATGAGTTAAGTTTTTTAACTGATTTTTTCCTCCCCCAAAAAGAAGTATATTCATGGAGTATTTCAGCAAGATGTTCCTAGATCATTAAACTTTGTGTCCTCCCAGACAGTTTTCTGTTGGACCCTAGTACTGTCGAGGCACAAACATAAAGTTTTATAAGGACAGGTAGACACCTGGAGATGAAAATCCTCTCTTAGGTCTACTCAGTCATTCCATATTCACGAATCCTGTTGACTTGCATTTTGGGACCCTTCTTCCATATTCATTTCCAACCATCTTCTCAGATCTCCACTTACTCACTTCCCTTGTCCCTCAGATAATTTTCTCCCACCATATGCCTTATCCATACCTCAGATGGTTGGTAGGACTTCCTTTCCTATGATGATAACAAAATACCCATTTCACCCAAGCTAGAAAGGTAAATGGACATGTACACAATACAGTCAGACTAGGACTGAAGTAAAATTCCACTAAAGAAAGTTTGTAGCACTAGGTACAGCAAATAGATTTCTGCTAATAAAACTCTAATGCTACATGAATCATGCAAAACCTGCAAATAGAGCTGTCTGAGCTTTACGTAGATTTTCCTCACTATGCGGGGCTGGGAGTAGCCCTTAACTATTTATATGAGCAGAACTGCAAATTTCATAATAAAATGAGGTGTATTTATACTTGAGCCAGTCCTTTGTGAACTTACAATACAGGGTATTCCAGTCACTCTGTAAAGAAGTATTAATCAGACGCTACCTAGGGTGATTTAGTGACAGAATTCAACAATTGCAAAACGCATGAGACTGCTCCACTACCTCAAAAATTAATTCATTTTTATTTGTATATTCATCTTTTGTGTTTGTTTTTTATGAACACTGAGTATTTTGTTTGCATGAATGCTCACAGAAAAAGCACTTCAAGTTAATATACCCAACTTCTCTGAATGCTTAGTATGTATCAGCAACAATCCATCAATAAAATTGTGACTAAAATGAAGTGTTAGTAAATAATTGTGTTTGAATCATCTTTATTTGTTTGGCTATATGTTGTTTCTTGCAGAGCAATTGAAGTATGTAGAGTATTGTTCAAAGCATCTGCCTGCTTGGAGAATGGCAAGCAATCTAACTTCCTATGGGACTAGTTCAAAGGTCATTTTGTCATGTTAAGTACATTTTTCATTTGAAGTTTTAGAATAGTGGAATAAATTATATATGTTAGTTTATCTCATAATAAGTCTCAAACATTTTAAAAAAATTGATTTCTGAGAAACACTGAAGCCTGGTCTGGTAAAACTAACAGCACTTTAAAGAAATTACTGAGCTCCTCACAGGATGAGGCATAAAAGCAACCATACGGAAGGACTGGATGCTGATACTCAAAACCAGATCAATATTTAAAGCAACTTTCAGAACATTCATAGTATTCTGAAGAAAAAATAATCATTAAACTTGACACATTTTCTCCTGCAATTGCTAATGCTATTTAGGTAATCTTTTTACTTTCTAAATAATATGCCTGTAATATGGTTTAGTACAGAACATCCTAGACCTGTTACAGTTGCTATATGTTGTAAGTCAGATTTTGCCATTGTTCTGCATAATACCTGCTTGAAAAATAGTCCCATTGCTGCTATGCATGAAATTCTTATTGTCCAGTGTAAGACATCTAGTGTATGTATCTGAATTAGGAGCCTCATTAGCATGCCTCTTTGAATATACTCGGAATACAGGCTTATACCTGTGTCACGAGGGCTGTGTACCTAAGGCTAGGCAGTGATGTGAGTAGCTGTATGTGTAACTGGTAAGTGTGCTGATTCACCATTAAGGGCTTTAATCTGAGAATTTGGATAGAAATAGGGGGGTTGTTTGTTTGAAAGAGAAACACTGTAACTACAAACAGTATTTTTTTTATTTTAATAGAAGTTGTGTACCTGGAAACTTTTGAAACAGCCATGGGTTTAGATATCAAATACCTCTGAAGTTCATTTGTATTCAGATCTAGAAATGTTTTAACCTGTCTCTTGCCCTTAAAAGATTCTCTGTAAATGTTTTGCATCTTCAAATCTGATGCATATTTTCAGTGCCCATCTGCATGATTTTCACTAGTAGTTTTTTGCTACTGTAATAAAAAAGATCATGTGATAGCTTACATTATACCCCAACTAAAACATTTAACAGTTTCTCCAAAGCAATCTGAGGACCTGCAATACCTAAAAGATGTCAGCAGCCAATATATAATAGCAACAGAGGAAGAGTGCAAAGGACAGTGATGCACAGCATCAAATACAATAAATTATTTGTCTTTTTTCATTTGATAGCTGGATTTGATCTTGTTTTAAAGAATTTGGCTGGAGATAGGCCAGCACTGGAAACAAAGAAAAATCATTTGAGGGCTGCGAGATCATGCAGCTTACAAGTTCAAGAAAGCTGTTTTACTTGGGGAGCATGATGTTTGAGAAGGAAGCAGATACCTAAAAAATAAAAAAAAAAAGTCAGAGGCAAGTCTCAGTGTTAGGATTTGGAAGTTATTTAGACCCTGAAGAAAAATCAGATTTGGGTTTGATGTAGGAATAAAAGGGAAGGCAGGAAAGAACTCAGAAATACAATAGAAGGGAATATTTCTTTATCAGTGAGACAAATTACCTAGATACCTGCAATACAGTTGTTGAACCTTTTTGTCATGGTGTTGGTACTCTTGGCAAGGGTGTTGGTGGTTTTTCTGTTTTGTTTTTCAATAAAGGGTTTAGTTAAAATAGATTCTTCCAGATTGTTTGGGATTGACTTTATTAGGGGACACGTGCCAGCCTTTACAGCATGTGATGAAGAATGATAAAATGCTTTCGGGTGGAACTGAGTGGATCAGGCTCCGAGGTATAGCTTCTACATAAAAGTAAGTTATTTGATTAGAGAGTCACTAAATCAAACCTGAAAACACAGAATATGGAGACATATGTCTTGGTCTGGTTTCTATGAAATTAGAAACAGACATTTTAAATGCTGTTTCAGTTTAGGAAATAATTCCATATATGCCAGTCATTTGGGGTGATTTACGTAGTAATTAATGTTGTATAAATTACAGTGTTAACGATGTGTGAGGGGTTTGTAAATTCCAGAAATTTACATCTCAAATAATCACAGATTACACAGATCCATTCTAAAAGTCTGCTCAGGCGTATTCCGCTGACTTTTGGTAAATCATCTCCCTATCTTCATTGCCAAAGTACTAGTTATTTATTACTCAAACAACAAACAAACTTATAAAAAAACCCAGAAGTTGATGTATTTATTTACTGCTAGTGGAATAAGGAGGTTCCTAAAAGCATTCAAAAAAGCTGCCTGTATGTGTAATATTTTTTGTCCTTTCTTCAGAGTCGGTGATCAGTCAGTGGTCCAGTTCAGAGAGACTTGATAGGTTCAACAAATTATATGAAGCAAAAATATCTTTTAACATGAATGTACTTCTAAATGCGTCAACATTTGGTGTGTTCCCTGACTAGGTATTAATCCTAGCTAATCCATCAAAATTGTACACTTAATATTCTCTCCTGATTTACAGCCTTTTCTGACAATAACAGTAAAGCTTTTATTCTCATACTGCTGGGCTTTAACGACAACAGCATAAAACAGAAGATAAATATTTGTGTGGTAGGTTCATCATTCCAGGTGATTATCTTAGCCTGTGATGGATGTGGATATATTGATTTTACAAGAATACATCTCTGTAAGCATGAATTATATTATATGATACAGTGACTGGAAAAAAAAAAACCCGCTTCATTATTTTTCAAGTGAAGAATGTAACTCCTCCTATTTTCTTTGTAAAAACAGTTGTCTTGAAACATTTGACTGTTGTATTCAAACTTCTCTATTGTTCCGTTTGCTTCAATCAGACCCAAATAATATAGTCAGGATTTAATTTCCTTATTCACTGAATCTGTATGAGTATAATACTTCTATTGTATAGCTGTACAAGCTAACATCAAGGGAGAGTAAAGCTGTCACTCAGGTGCACATTAGAATGCAGATTAACTTCTACAGAATGTGGTAAATAGCACTGGTTAAATAAAAAGGTCTGACCTTTATTAAGTGATTAGAACATTATTTCACTGCCAATATATATAACTTTCCCAAAGGATTCAATCTGACAGACTAATTTGGTAAGAGAAAAAACAGGTGCATTTGATTAGAGAAAATATTTTGTTGTGTGTCAGTCAAACAGTGACTTTTACCTCTTTCAGAGGATAAATTAATCTGTCACTTGCTTCAAAAGCTGTTAATTATTAGTGGTTTATGACTCTTGCTTTTGCTTAAGTTTGCTGAATTTTGTTATGTACACTACATAATCTGAAGCAATTCATACTGAGGCTGAGGAGCACTTTAGCCAAGGTGTAGTTTCATCTGTTTCAGTGGAATTACTCATGTAATAAAGAACTAATGTCACCTGAGTAAGACGACAGACATCCTGTAAGAAATCTCACTGTGATTTGCTAACAGTGATCTGTGACATTGTTGTGCCTTACAGAAGAACTAACAAAAGTGCTGTCTGTTACTGAAGTAAAGGATATACCATAGAATTCTGCTACTAGACTATAATATGTCCCTCCTAATATTGCTCTTGGTATCAATAAGCAGTAATGGATGGAGTGTGCAGAACAGATCAAATAGCAGGTATTTAATGATTGTGATAGATAACACTTTTAAAATATATTCAGAAACATGGTACAATCTGAAAAGTTGCCAAATGGGCTCTTATTTTTTTCATAATAACATGATTAGCATGCAACTATAATATATATTTCCATACTTTCTGACAAACTGGTCCTTACAGTGCTGAGACAGACGTGAATTAGCAGATGGACCTAACAGGATCTCTTCCGATCAGGTATTTGCTCTTCTGGTGCTCTGCTTGACTATGCTTTATCAGAGCCTGCATGGACCCTCATTCCACAGGAATTAAGTTTTCTTCTTCTGCTTCTTTAACATTTGTCCTTGGCAGACCAGGTAAGCTTTAACCCGTAAGGCTTATTATGTTGTTCAAGGTTAGAAAAATAATTGTTGTAGTATCAATTAATGAAATAAGAAGAAAACCCGTTCTAATTTAGGCAGCTCAGAAAAAAAGATACATTGATCGAACACAATTACTTAGAGGTGACTCAGAGAAGAAAATTGGGTCTGTGCCCTTTTTTTGTTTCATTATGAAATACAACCATAGTCAGAAAGTTTGTTATTTGTCTTTAAATAAATGTTCCTTGTTTTCACATTGAAGATTAAAAAAAAAAAAATTAATCTCTTTTTTTGTGGAATATTTTGTAGACAAACTGGTTAATACCTCTCAGTAGCAATCAGCTTATTTCAATGTCAAACATCATGTAACCAAGATTAAAAAGTGTTCTCATGTCAATGACGTGAGTCATGCATAGGTATGAGTATTGTACAGGTATTACCTGATAGTTCTGCCAACAAATCTCAACTTTTGCCATAACTCTTGCTACTTTGGTTGCAGACTATTTTTAAGCAGAACCTGGAAAACATTTGAATATGGCAATGAGACTGACACTGAATAAGGTGTATTTCATATGTGATGTTAGTTGAGGGTAGTGCGCTAACTCAGTGACTGGGTCTGTCATTCAAGTATAGTAAGCAAAAGTTGATGTGCCATTTTTGCTACCATTAGGGTTTTTTTGTATTACACTATAGCATCTATAGTAGAACTCAAAGTATATAAAAAGCCAGGAAATTTAGACCTGGTCATGGATACACATAGGATACACATAGCCACTCAAATTTGTAGTGTGTAAATAAAATTTCATATGCCAATCATAAAAAAAAAAAGTTGTATCCAGTCTTATTTTCATAAGCAGTTGAAAAAAAGGCAGATGTGTGTACAGTTTTACAAAAATCTGTACATAAAAAATATGAAGTTCTCCAAATTAAGTGAGACTTCAAATCCAAACTTCTTGTTTGATCATACTGCTGAAAACATAATCCAGTTACCAAGGGCAAGTTAATAAACCCAAGGATATGGGTGGATGACCTTCTAGTGTTTGCAGCCAGCTTTGAAACTGGTCCATAACTGGTCTAATAATTGACATGCTTGCTTCTCAGCTAACCTGAAAGCATTTCCAGTTGATTTTAGTGGATTGAAATCTATGTCTTCATTATTCTCTGTGCTATCAACATCTACAACATTTGTAGAGTAGGAACAATAATGGTACCATTGCCATATTTTATAAGGCAATAATAATGATTCTAGTGATCTTAAAGTGAAGGGATGCAATAAAAGGAAGGATATATGTCCAGGAGTGTAATCATGTCCATTTTTTTCCTTACCCTGACTGAAGGAATCTGTCTCTGAGCAGACAGGTTTAGAAACTGCTTTTATAAAAGGGGAAGGTAAAGAAAAGGGCAGTGTGTAGTAATGACTACTCTATAACTCCAGAGGGAACATTCTCAGCTGGATGGAAAAAGGTGAAGATTACCATGTCATAAATTCTTAAAGACTCATTTTCTCCAGCGTTGTCACAAAACTCTCTCTGTTGAAGAATAAGGAAATAACAACGTAAAGTCGCTGGAAGATGTCACCACCAGCAAGGATGCCAATTATGTTTTTTGGAACACTCTCTTACTACACCATCTGGATGCTTTTAGTACAAAGTCCAAACACGAAATCACATGAGACCACATTTGTAACACACATGCTTCTTTGAGAATAGGAAGCATTTTGCAATATTTATGTGGTGCTCTTTTCCCTCCATGCTTAATAATGTACAAATAAACTGGGTTTATCATCTTTTGATAGCTCAGTTCTCCACCTGATCTTTCTTAAACTTCTTCAGTAGTACACGGGACATATGTGACAGAATGCTGCACTGTGGTTTTAACACACACTGTGCAACATCATGGAGATGAGCGTGGAGAGAATAGACAGGGATCACTTCCTTGACCTTTCCAATGTGAGAGCTGTACTCTCTACACTGCAGTCCTACTTCTTGTTAATGTTTGCACAAATGTTAAATATTTTACTGTCTGGTAGTAAATTGTTTGCTTACATTTTCACAATACACTCTTTTCTCCTCCTTCTAGAGGTACGTAATGGAAATACAGTAGATTTTCAAAACTAATATTCATTTCAGTTGGGATTTTTTTATCAAATCTTAACAATCCTTTTCAAAGTGTCAACTATTGCTAATGACAAGTAAGAATCTGTGTCTTTGTGATACTGAAGACTGCAGTCTTCAAAGTATTTGAAGACTTGATGACTGAGGCTCATATTTGTCTGTTACAAGCATATGTTGTAACAACAGTTTTTGCAATAACTTACACCTTGTGCAACTGCCCTGCTCAGAGTCTGTTCTGAAGTTAGGCTAAATAAGTGTGAGCATTAATCCACTATGATGGGGTATTACAGCTCAATATTCAGTTATGCAACCAGGATCACAGTTTTTCTCTGTTCTGCCTTTTGCCTCTAGTCCTTCCATATGCAAAAGCAGAAAGAATAAAACATTATCTACTTAGTCACTCTGCTTGATTTTATCTTCATTATAACTTCTGAATTGACTCTCACTTAGGCAAATAATTCCATTTCGAAGCATGTAAGACAGCATCAAATTTGGTTAAAAATTATTGCAATTCGGCCTGTAAATAGAAATCACTTCTACCTCCTAGATGTTTTCATTAGTGTAACTAGAATCAAAGGATTATTTATGCTTGTGGTTTTTGCTTGTGGAAATACAATCTTAAAAATATATGAGGCTTTTAGGTAAGGTATAATTCACTAATAAGGCCTGGAAATAAACCCACATAGATCTTAAACCAGAAGACATTAGGCTTTCTGGAAAAGACTTACAAGCTCTGGGTTGTTTCAGTTTCTGATTGTTTAATTTTTTCTTGTTTTAAATAATCTAAAGTCAGTGCACAGCATGGTGTGTATTTTTAAACACTGAAATAGTACGTGCAATTGTGGTCCAAACCCGCATATAATGGAACAGAGTCAGTTCTTTTCTAAGGTCCTCAGTTCACAAAAGACAATGCCTCAATCTGTGCATTATCTTAGCTGTAGTTCCTTTGAAACCAATGTACCTGTATTCATTTAGACCAACTGAATACGAGAGTACTTACAGAGTAGGTGCAGTATCAATAAAGCAAAAGGGGAAATTGCTGAGCTGCTTGTAGTCTAATCTGACATCATCCTTTATGAAGCATTGGTATAAAGCAACATATTACTCATATATAGATATTTCTGTGTCTAATTCTGACAGAACCAGAAGAAATGAGATTTTCAGATTCAGATTTGTGCTTTAACAGCAACGTAATTTTATTTTAGAACCACAATCCTGAATTGCCAGTGCATCCTACTGTGCAAGTAGAATTTGAATTTTACTGGAATTGCACTTAAGAAAATACAATAGAAACCTGAAGAATCATGTTTGTATGCTTTAAAATATTACATATGTCTAGAAAAAATGAGCAGAGGATTTTTTGATACATTTCCTACCCAGGTATTGAACTTTGAATTGAATATTTTGTGAAAGGAATGGAAAAGATATTCTTGGCTTTCTTCTCCTCTGGCTCCTGCCATTGTCCTTTTGCATCAGATTGCATATCATCTCAGTTCATGAAAAACAATAGGGAAGGGTATCTTTGCCTCATTTGTCAACTATATTATGGTGACTGAGCATTGGTGGAGTATCAAGAAATACCAGTTATCTAATAAGAACCAGATTATGTGATCAAGGTGTTTAATGCAATATATTGTGAGAACGAGGGTCATTTATAATGGCATCTGTAACTAATACTTTAGTTACAGGGCTGTTCTAGTTTCATTTGTTCTTACTAATTTCTAAGCCCTATAGCTCAACCATAAGCATTGCTTGCTATATCATATAAACATTTTTTCTTGGACAGGCAAGAAACCCTGTTCTTCCAAATTAAAAAAAAAAAAAAAAAAGGAAGGAAACAATATAAAGGCTTAATTTTGTTTTTATTTTTTACTCCCTGTTTCTGACTGCTTCAAGAGCTATTAAGATACCAGCTATCAGCTGGAAGTCAACAGATAAATTCTTTGGTACTTTCAATGTTTTCTATCCTCATACTTAGGCAAAGTTAGCTTCCAAAATGTAGATGGAAATTTTTCACAAGTCAGGAAGCTTCTTATAAACGGCACTTTCAAGTTAATAAAAGAAAAAAATAATGACCTGTGGTTTGCAATGCCAAATGGAATGAATGGGCAGGAGAGTCAGATGCTAAGTGCCTCTGAAAAATTAGTCAATCGATCTCTGTGTACATTGGCTTCCAGAAATGTAAACCAGGAATAACAGAAACTCCCTACAAGTTGGTGGACTGAGACACAATTCACTCATGTTTCTAAGATGCTCAGATGCTATGGTAATGAATACTCATAGCTCAATAGTAAATAACAGAAGTAAGCTGAATTAATTATTAATTTCTGTGATGGTCACTTCTCTTTTCACTTCTCTCAGTTGAAAAGGACTAAAAATTACATGATTTTAAACAATGAAATAACTGGTATTTTCCTTCTTGAAAAATGCAGTTATAGAGACTTTAAAAGCTGACTCTAAAGTGCTCATGGCTATGTCAAAAAACTTTTCAAATTTTTCATCCTCATTAATGTGTAGACAACTTCAGTTAATAGTACTGATAGCTGTGAATTTCAATTAATAGGTGTATTTTGACAAAATTAATGTGTGCATTATTAATTTTTATTTTTCATTTTAGTCTCCAACTGTATGTTGTGTTAAAGGCAGACATTGAAGAGATTTACCTCTGGTTTATTCTCTATTTAGACATTATGTGCAGCATCAAATCAAAATTTTCCTGTATTTTCTTGTCCAGATGAAATCTATAATGTTATTTGGAAGACAGCCTCTCAGAGGCTTCAAATTTATGTCTTCTTTTCATATTTACTTCTTCAGTGAAAAATTGTTTTAGAAGAATTATGACATGGAAGAGTAGAGTTCCCCTCCCCACCAAAAAAAAAGGCAATGAAATAGCATGCCATCACTGAATAGCAACAAGGTGGACTTAGAAAGAAGACATGTCTGTAACATATAGGGCATACCTAAACAAAATGTCCCAATCTTGGAGAAACTAGTAAACACTTGAGTGAGAGCTGCAGACCCCCCCCCCACAGAGGAAGCTTCTGTCCTTCTTCACCTCTTCTACTTCAAATGCCACTTCACATTTTGAACTGGTCAAGAAAGCAGGGTCTTCGCTTCCTGCAATTCTCTGACTTCCTTTCTTGAGTATCCTTCACCCTTCCTATTAAGCACTATCTAGACACGGCTCACAGCCTCAGACAAATTAACTCAGCTTACCTGAAACAACATAGGTGATTTGCACTAGCTGGAAATGGAATTAATCAGATTGCTAGGGCAGTTCTAGTTGACTTTCACACCTTTCATTTTCTTCTCTCCTCTCAGGGTATGACTGGCCATTAATCATCTTTCCTTTGGGACTAATAAATTGATATTGAACCAAAAGTGCAGAATTCTCTGGGTGCATAGTCTGGCAACAGCTTCAGTGTTTAATGTGAAAGGTCAGATATTCTTCATTTGGGAGTGTGGTGCACTTCTGTGATGTTATAGTTGGCTTCCTTTTTTAGTTGTGGCAGATTATATCAAATTTATAGCACTTCAGTTGTTTTGTAACTACATTATCACTAATCATGTAAATTTGGTGACAATTTACTGTCACTATGTCTATGCACAATGGAGGAACAATGATCTCAGCAAATACGCTATTTAGGGTAATAGCCATTGTTCTGTAAGAGTTGTCTGCAAGCCTACATCATTTTAAAGGAACTACAATACGTGAAAAGACCTTAGATTTTACTTGTGTAAAAGACATCCAGATTCTTAACTCTGCTCATTATGAACCTCTGGTCATCACTTTCGTTGTTTTCTATGTGGATGATATTTCTCTTGTGAGTCTGCTTCTATCTGTATGTCAGTAACAGACATCATTATATCATGGGCGGCCACTCGGCATTTGGTTTGGTGGGTTGACCCCACCTAAAAGCCAAACTCCCACATAACCACTCACTCATTCCCTTCTCTCATGAGTTGGGGAAAAAAAACCAAAAAAAGGTAGGTGATAAGATTTGTGGATTGGGATGAAAACAGTCTAATAAGTGGAACAAAAGCTACATGTGCAAGCAAAGCAAAGAAGAAATTATTTACAGCTCCCCATCATCAGGGAGATGTTTAGACACATCCTGGAAAGTAGGGGCTCAGCATGCAGAGCAGTTACTTGGGAAGAAAACGTTGTAACCATCATCATCCCTGCTTGTCTCCTTTCCTTGAGCTTTTATTGCTGGGCACAATGTCATACGGTAGAGAAAATCCCTTTGATCAGTTGGGGTCAGCTATCCTGACTGTGTCCCCTCCCAATCTCTTCCTCACCCCCAGCATACTTGCTGGGGGAGCAGAGTGGGAAAAAAAGAAAGCCTTCACTATGCAAGCACTGTTCAGCAATAGCCAAAACACTGGTGTGTTATCACCAACACTGGTTTAGTCACAAATCCAAAGCACACCACCATACTGGCTGTTGTGAAGAACGTTAACTCCATCCGACCCAAATCCAGCACAGCTGGTGATGGCTCTGACTTTTTATATTCCCATATGACAGGTCTTTTGGTTTGATGCTTGTTGCATTAAAAGGCTGATGGGACATGTAGTGTATTTTCATAACACTTTTCTATTTCAGTGCCTGCTGTTAGGAAAATAATTTTGTTTCACCATGGGGGCTGAAGTATTGTGAATGCCAAGGGAGAAGTTTGTAAGACCGTATCTTCAGTAAGTACTGTGTGCTGTCTGAAACAGTTTAAAAGGACAGTTGCTGTAATGTCACATCACTGAACATAAGCAACTACTGTGTAAGTAACGGCAGAATTTTCTTGTTTTCAGTTCTCTGTGTATCATTAAATATATATACAAACTATCAACATTCGTTAAAGAGGGGGCACTTCCCCTCATCCCAGCACAGATCCAGGGCTGCATTTCGCTAGCAGGGGCAGGAGTGGGTGAGGGAGGTCCCTGGGCTGGGCTGGAGACTTTCAGACACCAGGGGAGTCAGAGGGGAAATTATTCTATCACAGCAAAGTGTGTTCTGCTCGCTTGCCTGTTAGCTAGTTAGTATGCCTTGTCTACAGTATGACATAAAATATTAGAAATTTTAAATACACTGTGCTAGCACAATGGCTGCTGCAAATTTAAGTTAAAAAAAAAAATAAAGAAGTGGAAGACCTAGGTGAAAACTAAAATGATAATTTTTATAAACCTTTACATTGTCTCTGCATTAGGTACCCTGGAACTCTTAGTCTGTTTGGATGCCCTGATAACAAATACAGTATTCATCACTCATGTTTAGTGTTAACTGGAAGACAAATTTCATTGTCATAGTTTATAAAGTTTAAAGTTAGACTGGTCCCTAAACATACCATTGTCAAGCATTTTCTTTATGGCCCTGTCTTCCTCTGTTTGTCTGTCTCCCAAACCCATACCTTATTTCACTTCTTTCAAAAGAATTAACCGCTAACAAGAGCGCTTAAGTTTGTCAGTTAAACTTTCCAGACAGTTGAACAAGCTACTTACTACAAATCTTCTTAGAGAAAATCTTGTTTAAAATTACATAGCTTGCATTTGAATTTATAATGCTTAAGTAATGTTGGTTTACAGGTTTATAGGAATAATAATAGTAAAAAAATAGAAGTAAACTCTGTAAGGAACATCACTTTGTCTGAGGAAAAAACTGCAGTTTAGAGATCAGCTGTCTGCAGAAACATGGTCTCTGATCAAACAACTGGATGAAATCCTGAGTTAAAGGATGTCTTTTGCTAAGCATCTTATAAGAAATATCCATACACTTGCAGAGCTAATCCAAATAACCAATCTTGAAAAAGACATGACAACAAAACATATGGGCTGTAACTTGTTAAAGTGTCCATAAATCATTATGACGTGAATAATTAACTTAGCTGAATGCATGGTTGTCAATTCTATAGGATTAGCAAGTTCATTTGAAAGGCTTAGTTTAAAGGGTTCATATAAATATCCCTAAGGCCTGGCATTAATGCACAAGTTACTCTGCAAATATGCTTTTTAAATTGCCAATGACAGCAAAAATAAGATTTTTTTTTTTCCTCTGGATAAAACCTTTTCACAAATGACATAAAGCCTACATGCAACGAGGACTGAGACTAGATCTAATGAAGAACTTAGGCACCTACAATTTAGGTACCACAGTGTCTTAATGGTTAGCACCTGCTCAGTAGAAAAACAAATCCAGAAAGAGGCACTGGGTATGTCTCAAATAAATAGGGCATTCAGATTCCACAGCACTGTAATTTTAAAACCTAGATGTTCATCAGGCGATTTTAGAGCTGTAGACAAAATGTGTCATTAGTTTTCATTCACTCTGAAATCACAGGATCATAGGAAAATTGCTCAGATGAGGTTGCTCAGGGCTTTATCCAGTCGAGTCTTGAAAATGTCCAAGGATGGATACTGCATCACCTTTCTGGGCTGCATCTTCCACTGCTTGGCTGTCCTCAAAGTGAAAAAGATTCTCCTTGCATCCAGTCTTGTTTCTCCTTATGCTTGTTGTTTCTCATTTCCCCACTGTGCACCACTACAAAGAGTCTGACTCCATCTTGTCGATAAACTCTTCATAGGTACCAGCAAGTTGCTGTTAGTTCCTCCCAAGGCCATTTCACCTCCAGGCTGAACAAACCCTGGTCTCTCAGCCTTTTCTCACAGGGCAAGTGCTCCAGACCTTGGCCAACTTGAAAGCTCTCCCTCTTTCCTGTGCTGGGGGCCCAAAACTTGGACAGAGTATCCAGATGGGATCTCATGAGTGCTGCACAGAGATAGTCCCTCCTCTTGATGTCCTGGCTGTGGCCCTGTGAATACCTCCCAGGGTGCTGTTGGCCACCTCTGCAGACAGGGCACACTGCTGGCTCATGCTCCTCTGGTGTCTTCCAAGGCCCCCAGGTCCCTTCCACCAGCCTGTGCCCTTCTTTGTTTTTGCTGAATGTTGTAAAGTTCAAACAAGTATTCCTAGTATTATGAACTGGCTTAAATAATACATCTAGTATTATTTCTCAAAAGACTGAGAATGAAAACCAGCTCATTTAAATAAAGAGATGAACCAGCAATCCGTCATTGCTAGCTGTTCTGGTGTATTGAATTGTGGTCACATACTTTCTGCATTTTTAGTATGGTTCCTTAATTATGTCTAAATCCCATTTTAGATTAATATATCTTTTACTAAATGGTCAATGATAGTTTCTAAACATATGCTCTTAGAGGAAAATATTTGATAGACCCTATTATCCTCAAACCAATTCCAGCACTGCACTGCTCTTACTTTAAGTCTTTTTGGATTATTTCTTTATTGTTTCTTTATGATTTTGTTTTGTCTAGCAATGTTTGTTTTCCACAGTCTGTTTCCCATAGGTAACGGCAAGGCATACCATTCTGGTCAGCCTCAGTTATCAACAAAGTAGGTTGAAACATTTCTGCATCCACCCTAAAAGCAAAGTACACTGTCAGGATTTAGCTTTAGACAGGAAATTTACTTCTGGAGTTATCCAGAAATGAAGAGATAAATATGCTGCTGCTGCTCAAAGTAAAGAAAAAGGTGAAGTTCCGTGAATTTTCATAGCCATTTTTAAAGCAAAGATGAGAAACAAGATAGCCTTTCAAAAGGAATCTAAGGTGCTGCTCTGCTGGAATTAAAGTCATCTGACTGTCATTGTGTGGTCAAGAGTATATAGTGTAAGTTAAAATAAAATCTAATTCCACAGCCAGCTGGCAGTAAAAATTGTATGTCTATATTCTAATGGCTAATACAACATTGAACTGTGACTTTAGTAACGTTTACTCTAAGTTGTATTTAGAGTTTGAGAGGGTTTTTTGACTTAAAAGCTCATTTGGGAGCTGTTCTTTTTAAAAAAAAAAAAAAAAGTAAATGTTTAAAGATCTTCTCTGGGAAAACTTTGCAAAGGAAGGAAAGATGGACCAGAATGAAATGCTGGAATCAGAAAATGTCATAATGGAGTCTTCCTTTGTTCATTATTTGTATCACTATTTTCCTTCTCTTTCCACCTTCTGCTGAAAAATACTGGATGTTTTTAGGTTTTTTGTTTTACCTAATACTGAATAGCTCAGTGTATTTTCTATAGAGAACTTTTTATTTTGTTTTGTTATGTTACTCTGGACTTTGCAGTTCAGCTTGGTACAAGACATATCCCTATAGTATTGCCCTTCTGGATGGTTCAAAATGCCTATGGAAACCCTAGATAAACAGAAGGTAACTAACTGTGTGTCTGTCACAGATTTTTTTTTTTTTTTTTTTTGTATCAGATCTCAGTTTTAATTTAGTCTCTCACTGCACTTCTGCAGACAGGAATCCTCCACAAATATAAAAAATACACTGTGGTGTCTCTGATGTTACTATTCTTCGGAAATGCTGCAAGGAAAAATTATTCTTGTTGATGATATGCTGTGACTTTTTAGATGTGGCATTCTGCCATTGTTTTCCTGGAAACACTGGTGTTGGCTTGAATATATGATGGGTGAACAGAAAATCAGCAGATTAATGGCAGGACTATGTGAGTGATCAAGAGCATGAGAATGTAAGACCATATATTCAAATTAAGAGCAAGACATGCTACGCTTTTTATAGTCTCATTAAAGCTGAAAAAATAATTCTTTTCAGAGGCTTCCACTGTATTCGCATACCATCATACCATCAGCTGTTACTTTTTATTGACTCAACACTTTTGTGGATATTAAAGTTATTTGTTCTTGATTTTTATACTCACGCTCTCTTTGTCATGAGAAGCTGTCATGACACCTATAAAAAGCATTTAATTATTCCTTTTATTCAGTGTAGTGTGATATATCCTTTTAGTTTCATTAGATTTTAACAAGACTTTACAATAAGTTTCGAATTAATCCAAACCCCATGTTCTTCATAGATATTGCAAGCTCTTGAAATAATCTTTTTAAGTTTAAATGGTAGTTTTTAATAGAGTGGCTATCAAAAAAAGATGTCTTTTTTGCTTAGTATAGTGTTCTTATCAGTATAGTAACGATGGCCAGACAATTAAATAATTCTTCACTTAATACACATAGTCGAATATTTAAATGTCCTGCCATATAAGTAATCAATTATTTCAATTATTTTTTGGCATATTTGCATGTACAGTAACCTGCAGTAATATCACACAAGTTATATAACTAACAGAACACACTGAATGAAGAAGCAATCATTCTGATCACTTGAAATTCAACAAAATGTTATCCCTAGCAAGAAAATATAAACTATTTTCTTTGAGGGTTTTTCCAAAGGGAAAATTTTATTGATTTTATAATTAAAGGGTATTATAAAAATAAACAAACAAACAACACTACTAAATTAATTGTCTTGTAGAGTTTGCAAAAGCTGTATTTAATGTCAGACTTGGTAGATCAGACTTCTTTCTCTTGAACCGCTAGATCATGTAACCATATACTTAAGCGTATGGTTAGTCCTTCTGAATCACTAGATTTTTCAGGAAAAAAAGGATTATACAAATTAAGTTTAGCTGGCTATAGCTTAATTAGCTTCAGTGTTATGTTAATTCTTCTTAAAAAGTCTAATTCAGATTTTTTTCTGCAGTGTCAGACACTTTGAAAGGACCTCTATAAATCTTTGTCTCCCTTCCCTTTTACACAGTAGCAGAACCATTATGGGATTTCTAGACATGCCCCCCTTGTATGATGAAGAAGGAAATAATTCCCTAGCAAATTACACGAGAGGTCTGACATCCCCTGTGAAGGAATGCATTCTCCTAATTCCATTTCCTGTTCTGGAGAGTTAAGGAGGGAAGACAAGCCCTTGGTTTAGATGAAGCAGATCATCCAAGCTGACAGTGTAATTTATTCCTACAAATAGGTCTTCTCCTGCCACCCACCACCAAAAGAAACAGACAAACTCTTGTTCACAGAGGAAAAAAAACCAGGTCACTATGTTTGTACATGACATTCAGGTGAAATGAGTATAAATATCACCATAAAGAGTCATATAGACTGACAGCACTGGGATGAAAAGTAGTCAGTACATGATGCATTCTTCTTCCTTCATGATTCCAAGGATTTCTTGTTAGTTTAGTTTTTCTGTCAACAGTCACCTTTCTTACTACAATAGTCTCTGTCATCCAAACTATGTTGTTCTCATTACAGTTGGCCTTTATACTTGCTTCCTATAGTGTTTGTTTTTATTTGTCTAATACTAAATTAAGCCTTACGTGCCTGTCATGCCAAATCAGTTTCATAATTTCAGAAATTATTTCTCTGTATGAATGGCTGCATGAAGTGAACATGAGAAATGGGTAGAATTTCTGAAGGTATGGAATGTTTCCCACATTTGACAAATGTGTTTATTTGCTCTGATATTTTGTGTCATGGAGAGAGATGCTAATTAAATCTTATTTTTCCACATGCTGCGATTCATGCACACTAGCTATACTCATACCACTCATTTTGCATGTTGTGCTGTCATTGCTGAGTCTATTAAATATGAATTTAGCAAGGAAGATAATTTTTTTTTGGTACAAATTATTAGAATGCCTGTAGTCAGTGCTTCTGGGAATGTTCACAAAAATAGTTAAAAAAAGCCCACACTTCTGTTTCTGCCAGTCTCCCACATTTCCATTCATGGTGTGGTGAAGAGCTTGTTCTGGATTCTGTTCTGTAACTCAGAGGTTGAACTACAGATCATACTATGTAGGCATTATTACAAAGAATGTTTGCATCTCAAATACCCTAAGATATAAATGAGAAAGTATCCCATTAAGGAAATACTGTGTTAAGGAAGATGTGATTATTTTCGTAACTATCCCCACACAGTACCTGAATATTATTTCCCCCCTAAATTCAAGAGTAATTTATAAAGAGAGCAAATGATTTTCAGTATCTACTAGGTTGCATAATGCTACTTTGTCAGAAAACTGCTCATGTTTCTACTCCTTGAAATACCCAAGTTTTTCTATGCTGCTAATCTACAGATCAAATGGATAATTACTTTCAGATGAGTGTTTTATCAATCAGGTTTCTACTTTCCTGTTCCCCTGCACCATGTCATTAGTAGTCGCGTTAGCACTTCCTACAATCTTTCAATCAACTACATCTCCAGAAGGGCTTTCCGCATGTCCAAGTGGCTTTAGTTAGCCATTTCACCTCGTTGGAGTTGTATCAAACTGTAGAGAACTAGTAATTACCAATATTTTGCAGGCACATTTCCATGTCCCTCTGTGCTTACTAGGAATGTGCTAGTAAAAAGATTGTTTAAAAAAAGTCTCACTTAAGAAATTATTTAACATGCAATATCCAAGCTCGTTAAAGAAAAAAAACTTCTCTGCTTCACTCTGAGCACAGCATTTGTGGGCAAAGCTGAGATTTGACAGACACTGTTCTGTCAAATGATCTGCACTGTAGAAGAGGAACAAGAATGTTATCTGCAGCTGCAGGCTGACAGACTGCATAGACAGCCCTAGCTACCCTGGCATTTTAGTACAGTACTGTGTGCTGGCATGATGGAAATAAAGAGAACTGAGAAAAAAAACTCCAATATAAATGTGCTATTTTAAATCCAGTTAATTCTATATAATATAAATTTATTTTCTATTTTAAATGGAGTAATTTGTGTCTGTATACACTTCAGCACACTTGGTTTTATAGAAATTTGCTGGGTGAGCATTTATTATGCTCTAAGATGAGATCCCACACCAGCCAGAGTGTTGAGGCAGAACTTTGTATTTTTCTTAAAGTAAGGACACCAAGAAACATCAGAAACCTTTTCATATTTAATGATGTTATATTACTACAACATCTATATTGAAATTAATTTTGAATTAAAGAAAATTCAGTTTTGCCAGTACATACAGGCTCTGAAAGTGATTTCCTCCCTCTGCCTCAGCCCTGCACACTGTAATTGGGCAAGTTATCACCTCCAGGCTTGCTCTCATTTATCAAGTGTCAAGGGCATCCTGGGCTGGTAAAGCCTTCACGCAGTCATCATTGGGTCTTTAGGAAAGCCTGGGGTTTTTTATTTGCCACACCAGAGTTTGGCTTATAGCTGCTCTGCTGCTGCCTTAGGAAATTCCTGTCTCGCATGGGCAGTGGTCTTCCTGCCTGCCTGGGGCCTGGTGTGGTCCACTGCTCTCTAGGAAAGATGCAGTCTCCTTCCACCTCCTCATAGTTGTACCTTACCCAGGGTGCAGCAGCAGGGACACAGTAGAGTCAGTTGTTCTCTCTGCTTTTACTTAAATGTAACATGAAGTTAACAGTGAGTCAATTAGATTATTATCTTGATTATAGGAAGCAAGCCCATGGTCCAGCTAGGTGTACAGTTACCCACCTGCCAGCTAATACATGTGCACTCAGCTTAAAAAAAAAAAAAAGAAAAAGAAAAGAAAGAGGAGTTATTAGGAGAGTTCATACAATAGTTTGAACAACAGTCACTCCTCAGCCATGTCTTGGTCAGCCAATTTTATCAGACAATCTAAAGTATTTCCTTTCAGGAAAATTTTGAATTTTATATTGGAATTTGAACATTAAGTTGCAGTGAGGTGACACAAAGAGCAGCTTCTTCTAACTGAAGTGCATTCCTAAAAGTTACAATCAATTGAAATAGTTTAAAAATAAAAGACCCTGTACACGCACCATCATGTTTCCTTCAAATACCCTACAACTAATTCAGTCTTGATATTCATTATTCCCTTGGTGCTCAAGCCCAATGGTGAAATGAGGTGTGATTTTCACCAGAGAATTCCCAATGGAAACTGATTCCCAGTCTCTTAGGAAAGTGGGAGATAATGTCAGTGGATTTTTGTAAGAGACATTCAGCCACTCTAAAGTATACTCTAGGCTACACTAAAATAACAGAAGTCCTCTTCTGTACTCCTTCGCCCTCCTTTCCTTAAGCTTGCAGACTAAATGCAGCACTTTGAAAGAGACAAAAAGAAAATAGGCTCAAAATTACATTTGGTCCCAACTCTGATTTTACAGTTCCCTTGTACTGGCTCTAGCTGAGTCTGGCCACATCTCTTTACTCTGAATGTCTACTTTAGCTCTTTAGCTCCTGCCAACGGTACAGGCCAGGCAGAATAATGTTGAAATTTACAATCTGCAAATGTTGGAACACACTTTTGTATATATTCCATAATTGAAACTGTTACCGTGTTCTGTATATCCTGCAACCTTTTTGTACATGCAGCCATTGTTATCCATTTTCTGTAAAATATTATCCGCAAAGGTTTAGAAAGCTTCATTAGGGTTGCCATAAAAGTCAGCTAAACCATGTTTTATGTCTTCTCTTAAGTTGAAGTATCTTGCAACTAATAGAAAACACTTCGTAGACCACTTGCTAAATGAGCGTATAGAAGACAAGCAGTATATGTGATTCATTTTTATAGGGAGTGATGATATTAGAAGAGTTAGAAGCTAATACATCTTTAGCTAATGATTTTTCCTTTGTTTTCAGCACAGGAAACATTGTTTCATGCATATTTTTCTATCTCTGCAAAGCATCTCAATCTGCATTTGGACTGAGGTTATTTTTATTGAATAAGTGAAATGCAGTCTTCCACGCACAAGTTTTTTGAGAGACAATGGAGATGGATTGCAAATTAAAAATTTGGAGATGAGAAACACTTAGCTCACTGATTTTTCCCCCATACATCAGGCAAAGTGCCTTACAGGTGGGCTATGGTTTGAACAGGAAAAAAATAGTACTGGGTAGTCAAGATTGGTCACTAGATGTACAATCTAGTGAGATGTAGCAACACGTTTCTCTTTTCTGGGGTAGATAGTATACTGTCAATCAGATGGCTCACTTTTGCGAGTTAAATTGCAATACAAATGACCTGTGAAATCTCCCTGTGAAGATTTTTCATCACAGGCAGGACAAAAGCAGTGGGGTTTTGATGCTGTTCCCGCTTTGTGAGCGCTGAAACCACTTAAACTTTCTCATGCCCTGCTCTGTGTGGTACTCGAGTGTATTATGTGAAACGAACTACAGATACTTGGGTGACAAATTATGAAGTCATAGTCTTTCTAATAATTTTCCTTTTTTTTTTAAAGCATTAACCAAAGGTTTCATATATGACAGGTAAAAATAGGAAGGGGAGAAAGAGGAAACTGCACACAAGAAAAAGGTTTTAAAAAATTAGGATAGAGCAGCACTAGAAAAACAGCTTGAAATTACAGTTCACAAGTTCGTACAGGGACATTGACCCCTATATAGTACGATCTCCCCCTCAGCTGCTATCCTTTTCTATTTCTTTGAAGTCTGTGGCAGCATGCTGATCAGTTTTACAATAGGAACAGTTTTTGAAAATCCCATCCTACTTAGTCAAATAACTTTTTTTATTTATTGTGGTTGCAGGACCAATAGATAAATAAATACACTTCTTTCTTGTGGAATTATAATGCTGAAATTTGTGATTCGCATTTTAAATAACTTCTGTTTTACTAAAAATTTAAATGTATCTTTTGATGGGATGGACCTTTAAAAGAATATTGAAGAGAAGAAAGGAGTAAATTTAAAAAATTTTTTCATTTCTCAAATGATACAAGGAGATGTCTGTGATGTTCCTTTTTTTTTTTTTTTCTAGTAACTTAATGGCTTGGGCACTCATTATCACGGATACATTAAATTTCTTCTTGTGCTGGCATTTTACAGATCCAGGATCTAATGTCTTCATGCCTGTATATTCTGGTTCGGTAAGAGAGTTCACTGCCTCTTCCAGGGTTGCTCCTTCAATTTATGTAAAATAGTTAGAATAGTCCCATAGCAAAAATAAGGATACCTCCTAGCTTTATCCTAAGGCAGTCCCCTGGGAAGCAGGACTTTACACTCTGCTACAGTTAATGTTTGTTCATTCATGGAATATGGAGCTTCACTAATACGAGATTTTTTTTAAAAAAATATTTCCTTTAGCCAGAAGGCCTGCCAGTCCTAGCACTATGGCTTCAAGAATCACAAGGTGGATAAGGAAAGTGAATTTGGCTGTCCTGCAATAGATCCCTAATCTGTTGGCTCTTGAACGAAAAGGAAATGTTGCTTTAATAATATCAGCCTTTTTTGGCCCAGATGGAACTTTTTAAACAAACCTTACATTTATTTTCAAAACCAGCAATTCCAAGATATACATTTATTTTTAAATATTTTGTTTACTGAAAAAAATGCCTAGCTCTAATCTTAACGGAGTTATATTTTGTTAGCACAAAGTTTTCCAGCAAATCAGTATAATGCTGTAAATCCTTAATATAGACAGGGCCTATTTCAGCACAAGTACATGCTGCTGTGTTGGCACTATTGCGGTGCAGGCTGCTTTAGGTAGAGCAAATAACCTCCCTAGGGCAGCAAAGAAAACTTGAGTTATAAAATAATTTTCCAGGTACTCCTGAACAGAGGTTTGGAAACCTTTTCAAAGAGTTTTTCATTTCTCAGCTGCCACCCTGTGTCAAAAACTTTCATTTTGTTTAGGGGTAATATGTAATTTGGCACCAAATGACCTTATCAAATTTTATCAAAAGGAAAAGCAATGCAACTGGATTCCCTCAAGTAATTTCTTTGAAGTACTTTTAATATAATGTTCAACCAAGGATTTTTTTTTATCACTTTCTTTTAGCACAACTTTAGCTGGGACCATGCTAAATTGATGCTAAAACACTTTCATCTACTGTAGCTCAAGCACTCACTTGTTCACTTAAACATGTCATGTTTTATTTTTAAAAAACCTTTCGAAACATGTATGTAGAATATTTTTACTCTTTGTACACCTTCTTTGATTTGTATGTAGAAGTAGATGAAAACAGACTCATGAATACAAGAAGGTAGTAGGCTGCAGTTTGCCTACAGAAATATGAGGACTGTATCTTCTTCCAAAGTTAGAAAACTACCAGCACAACACCCCTAGCATGAATATATTATTCTTTGTTTACTCAAGGAGTTTAGTTCAGGCTCTGAATCTTTATTTCCCTTCTCTCTGCAAAGTATGCAGGATGATTGAGATGGAAGCATTTAGCCTTTGAAGACCAGAACCAGCCCTTCGACCACTGTCATGAAGAAAGGTCCACCAGGAAATTTTGAGGCTTCTTATTCTGAAAGCTGACTTTTGACCTCACATTTGTGAAATGTGGACAAAAACTCTGACAAACTTGAGCATTGTTTTAAGCTCGGTGACTTATATCTTAATGATATAAAATTTTATTATAACCAAATAACCATAGCTCTGTCATCTGTAATAAAAGTGGGGAAAAAAAGACAACTCTGAATTTGTGTGCACGTGTATATGCAAACATGTACATATGTATGTGTAGGCATGTATGTAGACAATTTGGTAGGGAAGAGTTTCTTTTTGTCCTGAGATGGGGTCAGTCAGACTAGTGAGGAAAGATGTCACAGAGAATATGAAACTTCAAATACCCTGACAACTTTAGAGTGTTAAGACAGACTTTCAAATGCAAAAAAAAAATTATAACAGGAAGGATCTGTCCTGTGTGATTCTGCAAGCTATGTTAGCAGATTTGTTCATTAAAGAGCAGATGAATTTGTTTTGTTTTACCCTACATTGGCTTATTTTTGGGGCCCTTTGTATAGAGCTCTTAGTAATAAGCTTATATTGTTAACTTGCACTTGAGTTAACCTGTTCATCATTTCAGTCAATTGAACAGCATTCCTGTTCTGCTTTTTTTCCAGATGGAGTGGTGGTATGGGAATAACCTATACTTGAGTAAATTTGCATTTTAGTGGAAATGGAACTAGATATGTAACAGTAGGAACGGGGGTGTGTGCTTAACTAACTCTTTTAAAGGGAAGACTGATGAATCTTTTACAGCACTGTGTATTATATAAAGACAGAATAACTAAGAAAAAGTTTGGCTATCTGTGAACCTAGTTTTATAACTGCTGTTGAATAGTCTTTTCTATAAAGCTTGTGGTAAGAGTAGCTGAGGATCTTGCTTTCTGAATATTTTCATGTTCCTTGTTTTTAAATGTTTAATTCTAATATAGAATGTTACACAGAAATAATTTTCATAAAATTCTAAAAAACTATACACCAACATGATTTATGCAATATTTCAAGTATTTATGCAATATTTCTTTGACCTGCTATGCCACCTGGACATCCACAAGTCTATGGGGCCGGATGGGATCCACCCAAAAGTGCTGAAGGAGCTGGCAGAGGAGCTTGCCAAGCCACTCTCTATCATTTATCAGCAATCCTGGAGAACAGGGGAGGTCCCAGATGACTGGAAGTTGGCAAATGTGATGCCTCTCTTCAAGAAGGGCCGGAAGGAGGATCCGGGGAACTACAGACCAGTCAGCCTAACCTCAGTACCGGGGAAAATTATGGAGCGGTTTATCTTGACTGCGCTCACCAGGCACATGGAGGACAATCAGGGGATCAGGCCCAGTCAGCATGGGTTCACGAAAGGCAAGTCTTGCCTAACCAACCTGATTTCCTTCTATGACCAGGTGACCCGCCTGGTAGATGAGGGAAAGGCTGTGGATGTTGTCTACCTGGACTTCAGCAAAGCCTTCGACACAGTCTCCCATAGCATTCTTGTGGAGAAGCTGGCAGTTCATGGCCTAGATGGATATACTCTTCGCTGGGTTAAAAACTGGCTGGGTGGCCGAGCCCAGAGAGTCATGGTGAATGGAGCTAAATCCAGTTGGTGGCCGGTCACAAGCGGTGTCCCCCAGGGCTCAGTTTTAGGGCCAGTCTTGTTTAATATCTTCATCAATGACCTGGATGAGGGGATTGAGTGTGCCCTCAGTAAATTTGCAGATGACACCAAACTGGGTGGGAGTGTTGATCTGCTTGAGGGGAGGAGGGCTCTGCAAAGGGACCTGGACAGGCTGGATCGATGGGCCGAGGCCAATTGTATGAGGTTCAACAAGGCCAAGTGCCGGGTCCTGCACTTTGGTCACAACAACCCCATGCAGCGCTACAGGCTTGGGGAAGAGTGGCTGGAAAGCTGCCTGGTGGAAAGAGACCTGGGGGTACTGATTGACAGCCGCCTGAATATGAGCCAGCAGTGTGCCCAGGTGGCCAAGAAGGCCAATGGCATCCTGGCCTGTATCAGGAATAGTGTGGCCAGCAGGAGTAGGGAAGTGATCGTGCCCCTGTACTCGGTGCTGGTGAGGCCGCACCTTGAATACTGTGTTCAGTTTTTGGGCCCCTCACTACAAGAAAGACGTTGCCTTGCTGGAACAGGTCCAGAGGAGAGCAACCAAGCTGGTGAGGGGTCTGGAACACAAGTCATACGAGGAGTGGCTGAGGGAACTGGGGTTGTTTAGTCTGGAGAAGAGGAGGCTGAGGGGAGACCTGATCGCCCTCTACAACTACCTGAAAGGAGGCTGTAGTGAGGTGGGGGTCGGCCTCTTCTCCCTGGTAACAGATGATAGGACGAGGGGGAATGGCTTGAAGCTGTGCCAGGGCAGGTTTAGGCTAGACATTAGGAAAAACTTCTTCACCGAGAGGGTTGTCAGGCTCTGGAATGGGCTGCCCAGGGAGGTGGTGGAGTCCTCATCCCTGGAGGTCTTTAAAAGAAGGATAGATGAGGTGCTTAGGGACATGGTTTAGTGGTGGGATGGCAGTGCTAGGTTAACGGTTGGACTCGATGATCTTAAAGGTCTTTTCCAACCGAGGTGATTCTATGATTCTATGATTCTAAGTAAGTGGCCTATCTGTATTTTTAAAACTGGAGACTATTACCATTTTTACTCTGTTGTCTTCTGTAAGTTGTTCTGTGTATCTGTCTGGAGTTTAAACTTCAGTGATGTTTACTGGATTATAAAGCAAGAATTCACCACAGTTTTGTATCAAAGGAGCTAGATTAAATGTTTATTTAATTAAATAAGGTATTGTATTTGGTAAGATCAGATACAGCATTGCATTCTGTGTTAAGATCAGAAGCCAAATATCAACACAAATACAGGAAAAGTTATTACTGTGTAAATTCTCTCGTGGTTAGGTACCCACATCCAAAGAGTGAGACTCTTTATAGTCAAGCATCCAGTCAAAACCCTTTGCACTAGATTGCAGAAGTAAAACTGAATTGCTTGTGCAGTCTTAGATAATATGGTCTCTTTCACAGGAATATTGTAAAAGTCTGACAGATGAGAAGAAATGTAAATAGAAGTGAGCAGCTGACAAGCACAACACTTTTTCAAATGTTTTGGAAAAAAAATTACACCTGTCAACCTAGTTTGGGCTCAGAGTATTTTGGTCTTGACCTCTTAGAAGTAAATAAATAAGGAACGCAGGAGACTAGAACAAACCTAACCAGGTGCTTACGTGACGAATCTTTGTTGATGAGACAAAGACACATAAGTATATTTCTTAATGTCATGCCTAGTTCATAGCCAATGCAATGATTGTACATTACATGTACATGATTGTACTGTACATTCTGTACCAGCATTTTCTTTGTTGTTGCTGAAACACAGTCTTATGATTTTGAAAACCTTTTGTAAAAAAATCAGATTAAAAATTGACATTCTGAACAAAGAAAGAGTAGTGCTTGAATTGTTTTCCTTCACGGTTTTTTGTTTTGGAAAGAATTTTTTAGGAAAATAATGTATTAACTCTCAGATGGAGAATTCCTTAGCAGTGTATATTATTACTGTGAGCCTGGCTTCATATGCAGTAATACCTAAGTAAATGTCAAACTATTTGACATTCCAGGTTGAGTATTTGGTGTTTGAATGTTTTCATTTACAGTGTTTAGTAACCTAAATCCCATGTATATTGTAACTAAAAGGACCTTAAATTTGAAGATAAGAATAATTACCTTTCCAAGTAAGTTCAGATAAGTAGGCAGATTTTAAAAAGCTGTAAGGACCTGTTGAAACAAACCAATCAAAATAAAAAACTTTTAATGACATTTCTCTTGGTCTGTTGAATCTGTAAATTCCAATTTTATTTTGTAAATTTATTCACATATGAATAGTTTTATTCATGCTTAACCTTGAGTTTCAAGAAACAAGACATAAAACCTGTCCATAGACCCCTGTTTCTTCCTAAAAATGAAAGGAAAAAATAATTATAGTGTTGTTGCAAAGAATACACAAAAGCATGGACTGTACTTCTGTTACTCACTGTTTTCAGACAGAACTTGAAGATCATACTTTCATCAACATTTACAAATCTACTCAATATAGAAACTAAGTTTGTGCTCATGAATTTAAGTTACATGTAAGTCACATGTATGTTTATGTTAGGAGAAAAGCCCACTCTCATTGAATATAGAACCAATGAAAAATTCTGGCAACAGAATGGATGTGTCTTTTGCACACAGTTTATAGACAAATACATATATATAAAAAAGTATATATACACTTGTATTTGCATATATATGCATGTAAACAGATATGTAAATAGATACAGGTATAAAAATATATTACAAGGAATCATTATTGCCCTTAAGTATTCATCCTCTTCAGTTTACTATTTACATCAGTTTCCAAGAAGGAATTTTTGTGCTCCAGTGATCAGATCATTTATGTCAAGCTCATTCTGAAGGAATGAAGTTGATGTATTTCCTGTCTTTTTCAGAACAAAAAAATGGACAAATATTTATATAATCTTCCTGCTAATTGATGCATCCCAGAAACATTCAGTAATCGTATTTCTTTGTAAGAATATGTCAATTCCTTACAAATAAGTAAAATTCTAAGTTAACATATACCTGGTTCCATCAGACATATAAACAATAACATAATGGACATAAATATTATTAATTGCTTCATCTGGTCAAGTTAAAATATTAAACAAATAATTAAAAATCATTTAAATATGCAAAGTGAATATTTGATAGATTGAGAAGCTGCTGTTCATACATGTATTTGTCACTAGCAATCCCTTGAGAAGCAAGTATTTTGGATAGCATCACTTTAAAAGCCCTTTATTTTAGTAATCTATGGGGTTTGACATTCCTGCTTATTTCATCTCTGACTCTTTAAATATTTTTGAAATTCCATTATTAATGGGACAGCTCTTTATTCCTCTCAAAATTGCAGTTAGATTAAGTTGAGTGCAGATGAATTTAATGTCATTCAGAGAAACACCTAGGCTCATTTAGGGATGTGGCAAGCAGTAATAGTCTCCATCTAACACAGTAATGTCCTATGTCTAACCAAATGCACATTCAGTGTGTAGTAAAAAGTCAAAAATAAAAGGACTGAATAAGAAAAATGAACACTATGATCAAAATAATAAATTAATTATATTAGGCAATTTAGTTTAATTCCAGCATAACTACATGTAGTGGTATGGGTAATTTTTATGCTCATTAGACACGCACACTTACGCTTATAAGAAATGTATATGCAAGAAGACAGTATATCTGTAAATCAAAGGAGAATTAAGAAAGTAAAAACATAAGTATACTATAGATGAAAATAATGACAATCAAAATGCAAATGCCAGAAAGTATTGAAAGGAGAGGATTATGCAGGAGAATTAGTGAAAGAAGTAAAAATGAGGCAATGAAGGAAGAAAATGTCTGGCATTTCCTGTAATTTATATAATTTGACAAACTTGTAAAATCCTAGCTTGACTAGAATTAAGGCAAAACTCCCTTTCTCTCTAACAGAATTAAAATGCCACCCCTTATGCTTCCATTCTTTAATCTATACCATGTCATTCAGACATGTCATGACAAAATTAACCCTTGATATAATTCAAGTGAAGAAAAGGAACTATGTACGGGATGCATTTTCTTCTGATCTTTTCTAGTTCATTACAACATGAATATAGGTATTCAATATTACTCTTATTCATTGGCGAAATAGCAATGAAAGAAGGCTGAGAATTTCACAGGCTTTTCTTCCTGTTCATACTTCAGACTTACAAAATATGTGTAGGATTATTACATCAAGAAAACATTAACATTCATGTATTCTAGCTTCCAAGAAAAAATATCTCACCTAATAATTAATCAGATTATAAACTAAATAACCTTTGAGATTGGGACTCAGATGAAAGCGATCATATTGCTGATAATAAGGACAGAGAATAAGTGGGAGCAAAAGTGTAAAATGCAAAAGAAAGGACTAAAACTGACTTTTAATGAGAGGGAAGTTAATAGCTCATTATAGAAACAATGTAGGAGGGACTGGGTTACAATGTAATTATTGTATGAGGCAAATAGGGTGAATAAATTGGAGCTGTCAGTAGGCAACTAACAGAATAACAGTTAATATTACAAAGTAAAATTTAGATTTAAATTCATGTAGTAAAAAATAGCAAGAGGAAATTACAATTATTTGGAAGTTTCATCTTTGCCCATCGTAGTAAAACTTTATAGAAGGTAATATCCATGCTCTCCAAAAGCACTGCTATTAATATCAAAGTAATGCTTTACTTTTTGTCATTTTGAACAGCTGATCATTATAAGTAGAAATTCCTAAGCAATAGGATTCCATTTGTTACTTTGTTTCACATACAGCTGTGGAAACTAATATTCTGAAAACATTAATTACTTTGGTACTCTAATAGGGAGGTTAACCTGGTGGCACATTCAAGTTATGGTTAATCATCTGTATGCTCTTTGGGTTTTTTGTTTTTTAAAGTAATGAATACAGCACTTCCTAGCAGTGATAATTATTACACTCTACCTGTGTCATCCTTGCCCATAAAATATTGCCTGAGTCAGTCTCTATTCAAAAGTCAGCATCGATAGTTTACCACACAGTTTAATCAGAGATATTGAAAAGGATGATGGCAAGAAAGCTAACCAGTATTTTCTTTCAAAATCTTTATTTGGTGAAAAAAAATCAATTTTTCTTAAAGTATACATTCTCTGTTTCCGATATGTGCTAAAAATACTGTTTGGGAGCAGTTATTTGAGTGTGATGTAGTTTGCTGAACCAGATTTCTTAGGGTAATTTGTGGCACTTTTAAAAATGAGAGCAATTTCATTTACATTTAAAAAAAAAAAAAAAAAGATTAATGCTAGTTATTTTCAGACCTGAGTATTGGCCTATTTCTGACAGAGTTGTCTTTAAAAAGATACCTGCACTCTACTTCTAAACTAAGTCATTCATGCCTATACTAATAAGACTCTTCCTTAAAATACAGAATAAAGGAGGAAATGAAAACACAGTTCTTTTTTCTTTGAAGTAATTAAATTACAAAACCTGATTGATGTTTTTTATTGATCTCTTATTCTTTTTCTTTTTTTTTTTTAATTGGTGAAAACTACAGAGCTTCACAAAAATTATTAAAATAAGCATAACTTCTATATTAACTCATAATATATGGGTTTGGGTATATCATTGTGATTTACTTATCCTCAAATATTTTTCTTAACCTCAATTGACAGTTGTACTGTGGATTCATACCTATTTCTCTCACATCTTTTCAATGTGCAAATGAATTCAGTAATGTTAGAATATTTCATGGGGAAAAAAGGGGTCTTTTTACCTTGAATTCTTTTATTTTGATAGACAGCTGTTAGAATCCATCACATGTGTGTCACTTCTTTTTCCAAACAGAATAGATAGCACTTTGGTATATCATGCAGAAAAATTTGCTTCTAAAAATGCTACAAAAAGATCAGCATGAGAACTATTAATAAGGTACAGACCTTCTTTAATCTCTCAAAAGTAAGGCAGGTAATTGAAAAAATAGGTCATTGTGGAATTTTTAATCAAATGTAATGTATTTACCTCTGTCAGTCTGTCAAAGTACTCATATTTTACTAGCAATTTATTCTGAGAAAAATGATTTCACTGAGCATTTTATTACATACAAATTCAACATGCTGTAGGTGAAGTAAGAAGTCCTGGCTGCTGTGGAGCTATTTTATTACCTTCCTGATTGTCTCGGGTTCCAACATGTGATGTTCTCTGTAATAAGAATCATGACTATAGACAGAACATACTTTATTATTCTCTGAGTTTATAGGGTCTTTTTTTTTTTCAGTTTTCAAAAAAATCAGCAGCTTTTGAACATGAAGAAACCACATCCTGTAACTGATGGCAGTATAAATATGCCTAACTGAACTACATAATGTCACCGAATAAATATTGATTTTTATTTGATTTTTAAAATGGAACAAAATGATGCTACAAAGACTGGCAATGATAATGTCTTTAAAGCAAGGTCATATATGGGCTACTGGGGGACAGAACCCTCTTAACCTTTGAGAAGCTTAATGGGAAGAATTACAGCATAAATCACCTCTGATTGAGGTAATGCTATTGAGATAAAAATTAAAGGCCTGGTTCACCATTAATGTCACTCATTTTTTTATCAGCGTATCCCAGTGAAATCAATTGAGCAAAGTTGATATATGTAATATCCATTAGTTTAGAAACATGTATTAGATTGTTTATTCCTTTTTTCCAGTGCAGAGAAAATGCAGTTTTTTCTTCTATTTCTGCCAGCCTTATTAAAGCCTATTAACATTTTGCCAGTAGCTTAACAGGTTGCAAATTTTAATCTGGTGTTTAAAATGAAGCAGTCCTTCAACATTTTCTGACTACAACAGTTTTGACCTGTGCTGGTTTGGGCTGGGATAGAGTTAATTTTCTTCATCATACCTACTATGGGGCTAAGTTTTGGATTTGTGCTGGGAACAGTGTTGGTAACACAGGGATGACTTCACTACTGCTGAGCAGTGCTTACACAGGGTCAAGGCCTTTTCTGTTCCTCACCCCACCCCACCAGTGAGCAGGCTGGGGCTTCACAAGAAGCTGTGAGGGGGCACGGCTGGGACAGCTGACCCCAACTGACCAAAGGTGTATTCCATACCATATGACGTCATGCTCAGCATATAAAGCTGAGGAAAGAAGAAGGAAGGGGCAGACGTTCAGAGTGATAGTGTTTTGTCTTCCCAAGTTATTACCTCACAGCACATTAGTGTACAAAGGTACCTAAACAGATGAGTGCAAGCAGTCCTACTTTTACTCCTATGCTATGACCCATCTATGAACAGCATCAATTGTTACAGTGATCTAGACCAATTAGCATAGTAACAAAGCTGAAGAGGGGTGTTTATGGTCTCAGGTTTGGCACCACGGTAATGTAGTTTGACAGAAGAATGTAGAGGATGGAGCCAGACTCTTCTCAGTTGTGCCCAGCGACAGGACAAGGGGCAATGGGTACAAACTGAAGCATAAGAGGTTTCAGTTGAACATGAGAAAGAACTTTGAGGGTGACAGAGCACTCGAACAGGCTGCCCAGGGGGGTATAGAGTCTTCTTCTCTGGAGATATGCAAAGCCTGCTTGGATGATGTCCTGTGCAACATGCTCTGGGTGAACCTGCTTTAGCAGGAGGGTTGGACTAGATGATCTCCCGAGGTCCCTTCCAACCCTCGCCATTCTGTGATTCTATGATTTACCAGACCACAGCAGGGCGAGAGAAAGTCCCTTTCCAAATGACAGGCTTTTTTTGCTACAAGTTAATGTTTCGGTCTGAAGAGAATACCAAGTAAGAAGAACACTTTCCCCTCACTATTGCTTTTCCCTCCATTTTTTTCTTTCCTTCATAGAGATGCTTATGTATTTTATAATTACACATGAAAAATATTTTTGTTTTAGAAGAGTATTAGATTAAACATTCAAAAGCTAATTCTCGCTAATAATCAAAATAACTCCAAAGCTAAACGCTTGTTATCCATCTACACACATGATAGGTGCAGAAATAGGGAAAATTATAGGATCAACTACCTGATCATGTTTTGTGTTTTTTTTTTTTAATTGCATACATCCATCCATCTTACTGAAGGAAACAGAGGTTAAATAGGAAGAATAGGATTCATTACAGACCGTATTACTGTATGTAATACTTTTTGTAATAAATAAGCACAAAAGAATTAAATGGAGGTTGTATATTCTACCTTTACTGGGACATAAGCACATAAAAGTAATCATATCAGCTCAGACCAGATGTTCAAGAAGCCCTGAATCCTATTTTCAGGAGTGGACAATAAATAGTTTTAAATTATAAAAAATTATTTATGGTAGGGAGCTTCACGGCTTATTTAGATCCTGTGTGAAGAATCACATCCTTCAGTGTGTTTTGAATGTCACTTCCTGGATTCATGTAATATCCTCTGGTATATTAGAGGTGAAAAATCACCCGTAGTTCACATAGTTTTCTATACTGCTGTCTCTTCCTACCTTAATTATCCTTTGTTTTTCTAAATGGCAGCACTCTAGCCTATCCACTCCAGAAACATCAACTGTTTCATACCTGTGATCATCACTGTTACTTTCTTTGAGTATATCCCAGTTCTAGTATACTCTTTTTCAGATGGAAGCACCAAAACTGCAAGAGGTGTTCAAGATGAAAGTTGGTACACAATTGTAGGAGGGCATTGTTTTCTCTTTTGTCCTCTATTCCTTCCTGGATGATGTCTAACACTCTTTCATGTTCTGCCCAAGGTTTCCTTTCTGAGTACCACTCACCAGCTCAGAGCAATCTTCTTTTACATAAAATTAGGGTTCTCATTTTGGAGGTATGGCATTTCACATCTATCTATGTTAAAATTATTTGCCATTTTATTACAGAATTTTCCATATTATGAGATCCCTTTGCAAATTTGTCATGTCTGGGTAACAACTTTCCTACTTTGAATTCAGTACTGCCAGCAAGAATTATCTCAGTAATTTTAATAGTTCCAGACTATTCCTACTGATGTGCTTAGCACAAACATTTGACTTAATGGCGTGGAGTCTCATAAAGCTGCCTAGAATCTTTTCTAATAATTGACAACCCGTCAGCTGCCATCACAGGCGGTTATCATTGAGTAGAGTTGCGGGAAGAGGTCGTGTGTGTGTGTGTGTTGTTTTGGGGGAGCACACCGCCACAACCTCAAAACTAGCAAAGCCCAGTTATGAGTAGTAAAATGCACATTGAGAAATAATTATGGACAAATTCATATCTAATATTATTCATAATGTCTGGCATTAGGAATACTTAGGAGTTTTGAGTTGCACTATCATGCTTAAATATGTTGTAACTTTTATTTGAATTGTATACATGAGATATAAGTGAAGATATTAATTTATTTATTTATTACCTGTTAATAGCATATTTGTCAAACTTTTTCTTTGGAAGAAAGGATCATAAATCTCTTGAGGACTTCTTATTAGATGAAATGTATCTAACAATTTTCTTATTTTTTTCTTAATTACTACAGTTTTACATTGGAGTTATTGCTCTACCAGTTCTTAAAGACACAGAATTTTGTTGGTGACGTGTAATGGCCTCCTTGCAGAGTCTTCTTATTATTATAAAAATATGGTTTCATCTTAGAGCTAGAATAAACACAGAAAAACATTTGGGATACAGTATCTACCACCTTTTATAGGAGGAACAGAATAGAAGAAAGGATAATGGGTAGCTTAAAGGACAGCAGTGATATTTTTGATTTTGACCAAATGTATTTGACTTGGCTTTAAACTTTTATTTCAGTACTTAATCTCAGTTCTTTATAAATGAGATGAACATTATGTGAAATTAAGGAAGAAGATGATACAGGGAGTTACATTCCTTCATTGGGCCAGTGAGTGAGAGGTGAGGACAAACGGAAATAGAAGAGGACCTCCAGTGCCCAAACTACCATCACTGATGGATTATGTTGTCTATTTTGGTGAAGATACATAGCCTCTCTGCAGTTAAGCAGATGAAGTAAGATATTAGTTATTTGCATCAATGTCTACTTCTGTCACTGTTCATTAAGCACTTCAGCTGTTATACACGTAATACCTATACATTTATGTATAGTTAGTTATTAAATGCAGAACTGATTTTTTTCCATCGGAGCATATAATTCAACAGCCAGCATATCTTAATCTATTATTACTAATATTTGTCTCTACTAGATTCCACATATACAGCATAAACAGATCTCTTTTTTTAATTAATTAATTATTTCTATAGAGAGCAGATCCTGTCCATTTTATCTATGTTTTCTTCTTTAAGGGAAATCTGCAGCTTGGCATCTTTATTTAACACTTTATTGTGGTAGATTATCATTCAAATTATCTGCAGACACATTAAGCCAGGTGTTGATGACATGGAAAGATTAGAATGAAATAGGGAAATTCTTGAAGGCAATGGAAAAAGACTTTTATTTCTGCACTCTTTTGTGCCTGGGATAAGGGAAGGCTAGGGAAACTGGTGTGTAGGTGCCCCATACTTGCCAACAGATTGTTGGCATTCTGGAAAATCTGCACTGTCCTTTTGGGTTTGTTTTTTTATTTTTTCTTTAAGCTATAAAGTTATTTTAAAATCTGCCTTGTGTGTTTTGTTTTGTTTTTTAAATAAATATGTGCAATAGAAATAAGAAAATATAAATCTGTAAAACATATAACTGATTTTTGAGTGACATAGTCACATTAATACAGGCAGATAATGAAAATACAGTAGAACAAATGTTTCTTGGTCATAGATGAGCTTTTTATTTATAATGCCATTATTCCTTCTTTCGTGTGTGTAGACAAATCCTGAACAGCAGCCTTTGTTTTTCCTCTGCTGGTGTCAGTATAATTGTGGTGAACGACACTGCCTCCTTTCTCCCTAAACACGGCAAAAAGAGCAATGCTGCTGGTTCTGAGTTATGTTGTTTTGGCAGCAATAATGACTGATTTGCTCGGGGGAAAACTGTGAAGTCTCCGTAAATTATTAACAAACACAGTTCTGTATTATTAATAAGATATTGCAAATACGGCTTAATGATCATTTAAAATGATGGCTTTAGAAAACAGTTGTTTCTTTACAATTCTTATTGACAAAAACAATTTGCCATCTTTATATCAGGGAATATTTCACAGGGTATCAAAGAAAAGCACAATTTTAATAGCAACTTAAAATGATTTTTTGCATTTATCTCAATATTTTCTACTTTTTTATAAAATTAACTTTTATTGTAACAGACAGGTGAAGTCTGAGGAGAGAACTGAGATTGTGAAATTAACTTTTCTGTGTATGTAACTATAACATATTTTTCAGCATTTATATTGGGACATATTAAATTGTTCCTTCTCAATGAAAATCATGAGGAAGATGCACGTATGTGAATACTATCTCTTAAGTCTGAAAGAATCTAGGGAACACTGCACTAATATTTAGGTGCTTCACAAGAGTGGGAATGTGAAATGGACACTGCTTTTCTGCTGAACATTGTAGAGAAAGGATGGTCTCACCGTCAAGAACAGTCTCTTCCTCAGATACCTTCTCTGAGCTTGGACAAGTAAATCACCCTCTCCATGTCTCTGTGTTTCTGATTTTAAATTAATGGTGTTGATAACTTCCCTGCATGCATAATGTAATGTCAACCTGTATTTACTAATTGTATGGCACTGTTTCCATGTTAATGGGATCACTGAAGTAATATTTTCACTGGAGCACAGTCCAACTCTCATCTGAGACAAGGATGTTTGCATGAGGTTTTATAAGAAAATTGGCAATTCAGTTGTGGTAAAGAGAATCAAAGATTATATCACTTACCCTAAAAACTTTTTTTTTTTTTTCATTCAAGCTTCTTAGCTTTACTTTGAATTGTTTTGAAACTTTAATAAATCCTCAGATTTTTTTTTTTTTCCTGTTTGTGTGTGCATACCCTATGCTGGCTTTCTCAGTTAGATAGCTGGAATTAAACTAGTAGCTCTGATAAACTCCAATACCAATCAGGTGAGATGTCTTGGTTGTAAGGTGTGAAAACAAGATACTTAGTTGTTTAATGGTTTGTTGGCTATGTGTAGGATGCAATTATTTAGAGGAAGCAGATTTTCTGTTATTGTAATTATTTCTTTAGATACAACTTTGCTTATGAATCATCTTCCATAGCTTTAACTTTGTATTTAATAACAATTCAAGGGTATATATATGGTGAAAAGCAATATTCAGTGGCATCTAGCTTTATTTTTAAGTTGGTCTCTCTCTTGCATCTTTTTTTCATTAATGGCCATTGGAAGATGAAGAGTAAAACTTTCTTTGACAAGGAATAAAAATAGGAAGTTCTGCTTTGTTAATCATCAATCTGTTTTGAAATATGATTTTTTTTTTTTTTTTTTTTTTTAGAGCAAAATTTGGGTTTAGGAAAGGAATCATTATGCTTGCATGGAGCAATATCAGCTCTTTCCTCCAAACGATTTGGGCTTAATTAGGAATCACATAGCTGCTGTGAAGCCAACATAGGAAATTATTCTTTATCTCTTCAGCTGCATGAAGAAAACGTGTCCAGACTCTTTGTATTACTTTCCTTCTTTTTGTACTATCGCTGCACAATTTCTAATGGGATTTTGTCAAAATAATGGGCTAGTATAGACAGCATTGACAGTGATACAAGGAGATAACATTCTTTAACCAGATTGTGTCTACTGAAGATCTGGGCAGTGTAGACAAAGGGTTTATAGTAGCCTTATTTCCATCCATCTGTACATATTTTTTTCAGGGCTGACTTTGTACATGAAAGAATATGGCCAGAGTCCATAATTTTGCAACAGTTTTCTGGCATGGGATTTTGAGAAGAAGCACATGTTATGACATTCTTCTGGCTATATGTCTTACACTTGGAGCAGAGGTATAAAAATACTCTGAATGTAAGCAGTAATTTAACAGCATAATGCTACTTTGCTGCCTTCTGTCATACTTCATTCTTCTTTCAAATGCAAAGACACAATACATGAAAGCCAGAAACACTGGCCAGAACCATTAGTCAAATATTTGTAAACATTTCTGCTGGGTTTCCATTCCCTCCAGTAGACAAGTTATTCAAAAGAGAGTTTGAGAGGAAAAAGTCAACTTGTTCTCTAAAACAGAATTTCATGCATTTTCACTTAGGACAGAATGAGAAGATTTATAGGCAATTTGAAAAGATATATACAAATTATGACACTGACTTTTTTAATACTAATGAGGTGAATGCAGCTGTAAGAGACGCTAATAAAAATATTTTTAATCCATTTGCTTGAAAGGTAGTAAAATTCCTTGTTCCTTGGTGGAATAAAAGTGCAATACAGCTATTAAAGATATTGCAGGGAGAGGGAGATCTAAATAAAGCTGAGACGTCACATTTAGTAGAAGGCTTAATGGAATATAAGAGGCTCAAAAGGTTATAAGGCTGAGAGAAAGCACATATTGGCATAAGTTTTATTCAAGATGATAGATGAAATACAGTGTCATCAAAACTGAAATGAAGAAAAGGTCTACAATGCTAGGATAAGTAAAGATAATTACATAAAAAATTTATTACTATGTGAAATTTAAATTGTAATCATATATAATGGAAGGCTTTGCTGTACAAAGCATCCATGGTGCCTTTTGATGCATTAGGACAGGAGAAACGTAAGGAAGGCATTGAGCAGCCAAAGAAGACACTATGCTAAGAAGCAAATACATCTCTATGTTAAAAATAGCTGCTACATTTGGTTCATTAAAACTCCCCACTTTGGAAGGGAATGATATATGGAACATTTCACCTATAGGCATCTTTGAGTCTGGCTTCATGAGAGTCAGAAGCTGAATGTAGATGTTTTCCTTTAAAGGTTGATTCTTCCAGTAAGGGGAGACGTCCCTCAGCAAAGCAATGCAGAAAAACTCACACTCCTACTCTCCATGCTCTGTCTGAATACCATACTGCTTTTATTCCTTCCACTGTGAGTGCATCTGCATAGCAATTCAGTTTGGATCAGGAGTCATCTTTTCCTGTGAATCTCCTGATTCATGTCCACTTACATTATTTTTATTTTAAAATTGAGTGATCTTAGAGTTCATGAACTGTATTTCTCTGGAATGATGCTAAAACACAGATATACTTCAGGAGCACACCCTGGTCCTGCATCCACTAATGGACATTCAGGTCATGGGAACAAAACAGAATCAGTATTATGCACCCCTTGCCCTCACATACAGTGTAGATGCTGGTGCTGCTCAATGTCAACTATTTTTAGTTGACATCTTAGTTTTAAGTTTGCTGTTATTGGTACATGCTAGTTACTGAGATAGACATAGCCTTGATGCTGAGTACTCCTCATGATTTGAGGATGAGGAAAAAAAAAGTTTTAAAGTATTGGTGTTTACTAAATAACTAGGCATAATTACAAACGCCATCACTCCAAACGTCCCCCGCTTCCTTCTTCTTCCCCCAGGTTACATGCTGAGCATGACGTCATATGGTCTGGAACAGCCCTTTGGCCAGTTGGGGTCAGCTGTCCTGGCTGTGCCCCCTCCCAGCTTCTTGTGCCCCTGGCAGAGCAGGGGAAGCTGAGAAGTCCTTGCCTGGTGTAAGCCCTGCCCAGCAACAATTAAACCATCAGGGTGTTAGCAACATTCTTCTCGTACTAAATTCAAAACACAGCACTGTGCCATCTCCTAGGAGGAAAATTAACTCTGTCCCAGATGAAACCAGGACAAAATGGCTATAAAATATTTATGTTTATCATTTAATCTTACACATTTTTGTTGCTTTATTAAAATAATCTTCTCATTCAAAGTTTTTCTTTGTTATTATCTGGGGAAAAAAGTTGACATTTGTGGAGGAGTGGCTGAGTGAGAATGGGCATGATTTAGTCCCATTCGACAGCCCCTGCTCTTAAGCAGATGTGGGCGGAACTATGACCGGAAGAGAAGGTGAAGCCCCTCTGCTGGACAGATGACCCGTCCCAGTCACAGTAGCGATGTAGGTGTGTGTATAACGGTGTTCTACCAATCACAGTGTGATGTCTGTGTATGTTATTGTTTTCTGCCTATATATGCTTTTGTTAGCTGCGCAATAAACGAGAACGACCATACTCATGTTGAGATTCATGGTTACTCGGGGTCCGTCTCCCACTCCGACATCTGGTAGCAGAGGATGACCAGAGGTCGATAGTTCAGCTGGACTGAGTTCTCCGAGACTGCGGTAAGCAGCTAGAGGAGGGGAGTGGGAAAAACACGGCTGAGAGAAGTGCTACTCAGGCACAAGAAGTGCGGTAGACAACGGTTGTGGGGTCGCTCCCCACCTCTCAGGCGCAGCTATGGAAAGAGAAGCTGCAGCCACTTTGCTTACTGGTATTCTGTCTAAGAGAGGAATTGAAGCTCAGACGAAGCAGTTGATTAAATTAATCAAATCAGGACAGCGATGGGGTCATTTTTCTGACACACCGATGCTGTTTTCTGTCTCGGAATGGCTGGTGCTTGGAGAGACGATGTGGCAAAAAACAATTGAAGGGAATGAAAAATAAGAGAAGGAGATAAAAGCTGTTCATGAATTGTGGAATACTGTATTAGAAACTTTAAAGAACATGAAAGCAGAAAGAGAAGTAGCTTGCGCTGCTGCACAAATGTTAAATCCCGATCCAACTTTAGAGAAACTTAGGGACGCTGAATGTAAGTCAGGGCCTTTGGCACGATTTTTTGGACTCTCCGCTGTAAAAGGGATGACTGGGACTGCTTGTAAAACTGTTGCTGAGATCCGCGCGAATGTTGAGTCCGTCTCTCTCCCGCAAGAGGCGGCAGGTCCGTCTGTTTTGTGGCGGGGTCCGGAGCAAACGGAAGTTGCCACCACCGAGTCCCAGGGGAGGTGCGAGCCGCATACGGAAGCAGTGCCCCAGGATACTCCTGAGGAGGAGTGGCCTGCGCCGTCTTCTGCTACGGAAGGAGAGGGGGGTTGGCCTCCGCCCTCAGCTACACCTTTGTATCCGCCGTCGCCGCCTAAGCCAGGCCGACTTGAAACCTTTTTCGGGGTTGGACATCTGCGCCCCATAAAAAGCATGACCAGCCAGCAGTGCAGGCGCCGCCGCAGCACCCGCTATGGAACCATCAACCCCCCCCCGATGTGCCTACGATGGCACAGTGATTTTATGAAAAGGACTTGGCTGTGGATCATCAAAAAAAAAAAAAAAAAAAAAAAAAAAAAAAAGAAAGAAAAAAAAAAAAAAAAGAAGGGGGGAGCAGCCGAGACATGTTCCAGCATATTCTCTCCATGAGAGAACTGAAATATGATAAAAAGACTCTAAATCACTTATTGCGATGGGGACAGTCACATGGTTTTTTTACCTCAGCTCGAGATGCTTTTGATTTAGTCTGCTGGGATAAGCTGGGAGCCGCGTTGTGGGATGAGGTCGGCAATGGGTCTAAGGAGGCTGTCGCTTTAAGTTCGGCATGGAAACTCATTACCGTGGTACTTAAAGATCTAAAAGCTGAACAATCAGTAGCCACCTGTGCCGCTGAAGCACTAGACACGAAAAACAACAATACAGAGGAACAGGAGGCTGAGTGAAAAACGAACGTACCTATGATTATTGAAACAGTATTTCCCCCTCTGCCTCATATTCCACCTTTGCCAGAGACATTCTCTCCTGTTGAGGCGCAGGTGATTAGAGAAGAATTGTGTAAGCAAAATCAAGAAACACAAAAAATCATTCAGAAGTTAGCTGACTTGTCTCCAACTCGATCCGGAGATGGTCTGTGACGCAGATATGTTGTTCTTACGAACTGAGTTATCTAGGCATAATGCGGAAGCGCAAAAGCTGATACATCGATTGGCTCACCTGCCTGTGCGGGACGATGAGATTTTACCAGGGCTGAAAGAGTTAACAGAGCAAACGGCAAAAGTCGGAGAAGCCCTTGATGAAGGCCGGTATGCAGGAATGCGACCAGTAATTGTGCCTGAACTAGAGGAAAAACTAGGCAGGATAGCTGAAGAAGAGCAAAGAGAATTAGAATATTGGAGGAGGACATGTGATGAGAACCAGGCGCGGCAAGCTATGACCTCAGGGCCCGACTCACATAATTCCATCACTTTCCCTAATCCACAGGGCTCAGATAGGGACCCCCCCCCCGATCCAATTCAACATTGACACAGAGTAATTCGAAATGCAATCATTGAAGGGGACTTTATGCCTAATGCTACTGCCTTCCCTGCTCAGGTGATAGGGTGACATTTTGAGCGGTAGCGTCTGTCTTTTTAAGTAACCATTACGTGTGACAGAGCCCTGCTTTCCTGAGGATGGTGAAACACCTGCCTGCCCATGGGAAGTGGTGAATGAATTCCTTGCTTTGCTTTGCTTAGCTTGCGTGTGTGGTTTTTTGCTTTACCTATTAAACTGTCTTTATCTCAACCGGGGAGTGAGCGAGTGGCTGCATGGTGTTTACCACGACACTCCCGTTTGGCATGAAAGGTGTATCTGAAAACACGGAGTTGACAGAATTGGAGTCAGATTTTTGTTCGAGTAGTTTTTAAGATACTCTCAGCAATGATATGGGACTCGAAGGGTTTGAGATAATGACAGGTTTGATTGGAATGTGCTAGATTGAATTTATAGCTGTTATTGCTGTTTAGCTATTAATCAGCAGGCTCCTGTGCTTGCGATGGGGCTTGCTTGCCTTACTGTACATTAGTTCAGTGCTTGTTGGTTGCTGCTTTTGCTTTTGCTGCTTGCTGTGCCATTGTGCTGCTTGTCGTTTCACTGTGCTGTGCCTGGGAACATTTTGATAACCGCCCTGGTGATGTGCCTGGGCTGGCAGATGGCCAGGGCATCGGTGTTGTTTCTGTGCTGCTGTGCTGGACAGGCTGTGGATAAGTCCAAGCAAGAGGAGGAGTTCATAGCGATGCTAAACCCTAAGGTCTGGTCCAAAGAGACCAAGGGTGGAGATTGTAATGAATATACCTTTAAATTGTTGTAACCCATTATTTGAGTTGCATGTTCTAGGAATTACTATAGCAAGAACCACCTGAACCAATGGAGGACAAGCCTTACAAGAAGCAGTGCAAGTGCAGCAGTGACCTGACCTGAGCTGGCTTTGGTGCCCAGTTACTCCATGCAACACACCACTTCTCCTGCCCTGAGTGACCAGCATAAGAGATGGAGCCCAAAGTCATGGACTAAATTAACTCAATGGACATTTTGTGGACATTTCTGGACATCTTACAAGGGCAGTCCATAGACTAAGGGAATGATATCTGTGTAATATTTTAAAGGATGGGAAGGGGGTGGTCGTTAATGAAGATGTATTGGATGTGTGGGGTTCGATCGAGCTTTGCCAGATTTCCCTGTATCTGTACTTCTTTGCAATTTGAAGAAATCACCTTTTGCCTTGCTACTACAAGTCCCTGCTTGGCAAAAAGAAAAAGGGGGAGAAGTCGGTATGTTACCCATAAGTGCCAAGCAGGCCTCAGGACAACAGAGGGAGCAGAAGCTACAGTGCACGGTATTAGAATGGCTCTTTTCTGCTTCATACCAGTCCAAAAAGTATTTGGCATTAATGGTCGAGGTTACACTTGTGTCTTGACAGGTTCCGGACCTCTCTGAGTGCCAAGCAAGTGGACACAGCTGTGGTACGGACACCTAACGACCATAACCTGAGAAAGGAAAAAGACCAGAACGAACAGGATGACATGGAAATTGGCATGGCTAATCTGCTTGAGGGTACAACTTCTGGGGGAATTAGAAGTAGACAGGCTAATAACAAAGATTACACCAAGATCTAACATCTGAGTCACGTCAGCCAATATTACAGGCCAGAGCTCCATTTGTCTAAGTTTGGCCACCCCAGGGGATCCATTTCGTACATGTCTAATAGGAACCCCTGTGTGGAGACCAGAGGAGCTCTGGGGTTATGTTGGAAATAAGTCTATTTTGAATTTTACCATAGCTAATATGACCCTGTCAGCCCCAGGGCTAAACCCTCAACAGTGAGATGGAGGATGGCAAGCAATAATTGTGGAAAACTTGAATGTTACTCTGATGTCCCCCCCAGAAGAGCTAGATCTACTGGGGTGTCTTAATGCCTCGTCTGTTGGGAAACAAACTGGGTGGTTTAGTTTTGAGTCGCCCTTAGTAACAGACCTCAATACTAACTATAAGAACTGGGCAACCGTGGATTCCACCCTCCGTCCTGGAGATGTTTACACAGCTCTTTACTCAAGGCTCAACCAGACCGGACAGCCAGCGCAGAAATTGCCGCCGGGCATATTTTTAATATGCGGTGACTGGGCCTGGAGTGGAATCCCTAAAAGTCCGCACGGGGGACCGTGCTACCTGGGGAAATTGGATCTATTTCACCCCAGCTTGATAAACCTCATGCAGTGATCGTTGGGAAAAATCAGTCATAGATCAAAGGGAGAAATCTATGAATTAGTACAGATCTGGATTGTCCAAAAAGAGAAGGTCGGTCCCCCAGATGGGACACTGCTTGTGAGTCTCGACGGATCCGTGGGATCATGGGACCTCCAGCCGGCACAGAGGGATTCTCAGGGAGAACCTCTGATCCCCGGACCGAGAAATTCTAAGCAAGTCCCCTGGAAAGGTAATAAGGTACAACAAGGATTTCTTGAACAACAGGGCCACAATGTGTTGTGGAGCTATGTGGACAATCCAGGTGTGTGACTGATATGATAAAGAGGGCTATTCCTGGAGTTTGGTTAGCACAAAAACATAGAAGGGGGATTGTGGATACATTCCTAGCAGAACAAGGACATCAGGTTCTGGTAGGGTTGGAATGCTCTTAAAGGGGAAATGCTTGGCCAGTACGGGACGCTATTAAAGGGGAAATGCTTAGTTGCTAGAATAGAGAAGCAGTAACCGCAAGTAGGGTAAAGTAACCAATGAGTGAGGCTTTGCTGTATATATCCAATCGTTATTAGAGGAGAAGTGTATGGACAGTGTGTTACACCTATGAAATTATTGCTTATGCTGTGTGAACCCTGCTCTGCTCTATAAGCATACCTGCAAATGTCATTGGTGGCCCTTGCTATTTAGGTAAACTAACCATGTTTGCACCATCTCTTAGTCAACTTAGGAATATCATTATGTCTGTCAGCCAGAGTCGAACAAAACGTGCCTTATTAACCCCTGATTGTAATGACAATGTTGAACTTTTATCTGTAGCTGCTCGTGTTGCTTTAGCTGTTTTTGTAGCGGGTGCTGCTGCTGGTAATGCCTTAAAGAATCTAGCACGTCTTGCCTGTTGGTCAGAGAAACAAAGTAATATAACGACAGAGATTTTGGGAAAATTATTGTTAGATCAAAAAAGTCTACGGCATGCTCTGTTACAAAATCGTGCTGCGATTGATTTTCTACTATTGGCACAAGGCCATGGATGTGAAGATTTTGATGGCATGTGCTGTTTTAACCTAAACGATCATAGTAAGTCAATCCATCAGTCAATTGCCTTGATGAAGAAGAGCTTAGAAAAAATGCAACAAGATACAAGTCCCTGGGACAAGTGGTTTGAACAATGGGGACTAACAGGATGGGTGAAAGATCTCTTTAAGGAAGGTTTACGCTTGTTAATGCTTTTGTCTGTAGGACTAATAATTATCATTATTATAGTAGGTATTGTGAAACATTTATTATCCAAACTAGTATCTACTGTTTTGCTTGTGCAAAAACAAAAAGGGGGAATTGTGGAGGAGTGGCTGAGTGAGAATGGGCATGATTTAGTCCCATTCGACAGCCCCTGCTCTTAAACAGATGTAGGCGGAACTATGACCGGAAAAGAAGGTGAAGCCCCTCCGTTGGACAGATGATCCGTCCCAGTCACAGTAGCGATGTAGGTGTGTGTATAACGGTGTTCTACCAATCACAGTGTGACGTGTGTGTGTGTTATTGTTTTCTGCCTATATATGCTTTTGTTAGCTGCGCAATAAAGAAGTATGACCATACTCATGTTGAGATTCATGGTTACTCGGGGTCCGTCTCCCACTCCGACAGACATTGAGTATGTCCTGGAAACTTTTGACAAAAAAGGCTTATTTCATTAATGAAACCCCATTTTTTTCCTCCCTCTCTTTTTAATAGATAAGCAAACATTATCAAACATTAGTGGAGCTGTAAACACTCTGTCTACCTAACAGAAGGGATGGCTGTGTAATTTATCCTAGGATTTTAGTAGTGATTTTATTTGCTAAACCCATTTAGTCATTTGTTGCAATTCTGCATACACTATTGAACTAACAGTGAACAGATGTAATTTGCTTTAGTTTAGTGTGTTGAGTAAACAGGACATGAAGACCCTAGTGAAAGCACTTGTTATATATTGCATAACTGATTAATTTGTAGTAGATTGTAGATCTTATTTTGGCTCAGCAGACAGTTCCAAAGGAAAATTGAATACCAAATCTGAAAGTTCATTTGACCTTTATACTTATTTTATCTTGTTTGAGGAAAAAAATGAAGAGCAAAAACATCTTCTCATAAAAGAACAGGAAAATCCTCATCACCACTTAATATTTTTTTCCTTAGGTAAATATTTTCTATTTATCCTGTTGAGGGAAATTAAGGGGCTATGAAATTTTAAATTGAGTTAAACTCTATAAGGCATATGGGAAGCAAAAATCTGGAGAAATGGTCTTAGAAAAAAGTAATTAAATTGCAACTACTTTCAGGAAACACAGATTAGCGAATCCCCCAAAGCAGAGAATATATAATTTTACTTAACAGTATTACTAAATCTGATGATAAAAACATAATGTGAGCTCATAATATAAATCATATGATTCATCATAAAAAATTGCCCAAACAGTTCTCAGCAGAGTCTTCAGATTGTCTCAAAGACCATGATTTATGGAGGTGTCTTTAAAATCTAGACTGTGATGCTGTATAAAGTAAAAGACGATCAAATAATTTAGCAAATATTTTAGTGCAGTATTCATACTAACATAAGTTCTAACAGACTGTGGTGTGTTGACCCCGGCCAAGTGCCAGAAGCCTACCCAGCCAGTCTCTCACTGCCCCACCTCAACAGGACAGGGCAGAAAATAAGATGGAAAAGCTTCTGGGTCGAGATAAGTACAGGGAGATCCCTTACCAATTACCATCATGGGCAAAACAGACTCAACTTGGGAAAAAGTAGTTTCATTATTGCCAATTAAAAATTGAGTTGGATGCTGAGAAAAACCGAAAAAACCTAAAAATCACCTTCCCCCCACTCCCTCCTTACCTTCCCCCTTCTCACTGCCTGTCCTTACCCTGCTGAGAGGGTGAAGGGACAGCAGAAAGCAATAGCATTTTTCGCCTTCCCTACACATTACACTGTTACTGAGATACAAAGTCACAGCTAGAAGTGATCAGAATTTTCTGAGGGAAAGTTTTTTTCATTGATATATATTGTTACAGGAGTTTATGACAAAAGCAAGTGTGCCAGTTCCTGCAGTAGTAGGTTTCTAATCAAAATAATGGAGGCCTCCATTCTGAATACAAATTCTGTATTGTTTTTGTCATGATGAAGTTTGGGGTAATTTTGAATTCAGGAAAATACTTAACCACACAGCTGTAGTAATAGTGACCACATAAAAAATTCCTCTTAAGGAATGACGGAGATGTGTTTTGGGGCCGGGTATATTCTCTTTGCAGAATGAAGCAAGTCAAAATAATCTGAGAACAGGTCTGTATTAGGAAGTCGCCAAGCCTATGTGCTCTGAGCACTGCTATTATATGACAAAGTCCTTCAGTTCTTTCCATACTAAATAATAAAAATACTTTTTAATCCATAGACAAAATAGAAAATTTGTCAAAATATGTGTATTGATACTCATGTAGGTGAATGCTTGCAGGTTTGTAGTACAAGTTTGCAGAGCAAGGTTTTTACGTTAAAGTTCTCTCTTGAAGATGACCCAGTTATTGTATTCATTTGCATTCACATGTGCCAGTATTACATTTTTTTCTATGTAAGTGATCATTGCTAGGCATAAAAATGTTAGGAGAAACAAAGCTAGCTGTATTTCTTAGTATCAGTTTTTACTGTGCTTATAGAGTTCTTGGCTCTTCACAGATGTATTAGAAGACAACTTTTCTGCCAATTACCACTGAAGAAGCTGCAGTTGTCCTAACACTTCTGATGAAAACTTTTACAAGATATTGCTGAATCTTATTTGCTACTGAAAAAGGCTGCATAAACTTTTTTTTTAAAAGCTGAATGTACACTGTTCCTATTTGAGAAGCTCAAACTTTCATTATCTCTCTGCTTTTAGGTTTGCTTTCTCACTACCCTTATTTCATTTTAAGTAATCAGATTTAGCAGACTGCTACCACCCTTAGGTATTATGCTTTACTCCTCCACTCATTTTGCCATCTGTATTTTATTATGCTAGTATTTCTGTTTGCTGCCCTGGAGGATTTATTTTTCATTATTTTGACCAGAATTTGCTTATGTGTCTGTATTTGTGTGTATTAAAAAATTATGTATAAAATATTTGTAAATAAGAAGAAGCAATATAGCTCACCTCTGGAATCTGTACAGCGTCACTCTGCACATACACTGAAACATAAGAGACATAAAAATGAGCATATAATGTGGTCACTGGTATAAAGGAATGCATGGGATTAATTGACAAAATAACACCTGGGAAGTGATTTAATAAAATTATTTTTCAGATAGGAAGGAAAAGACCATAACATGTCACAGATGTTCCAGGGAAACTTACAGGATACAGAAGTCTGTCAGAACTATAATGGAATATGCTAAGTACCAAACCAAATGGCCAGCCCTTCCCAACCCACACATGACTTTTTTTAAAAGCCTTTAAGCACTGGACAAAAGTGCCTTCAGAGGGTACCCAGAAAAGCAGAAAATATCTATCCACACACAGAGTAGGTACACATATGATAGTTTGGTTGTTACTCACTCTCATTTTATATATATTCAATTGTCTGTTCAACATTTTACATATCAGTTAAATTCCCTGCTTGGAGATTAGGAAAATAAATATGAAATCATGGTCTTGCTCTTATATACCCTGCATATTTATCATTCCATCTTTCATTGCAATCCACCTCCATTGTCAGTATTTTCTTTCAGCTTTTTCTTGCATATGCCAGTCTGTCTGCTCATCTCTATTTTTCCTTAGGTCTTCACGCCAATTTCTTCAACAATGCTTAACAATCCTTGAGTTCTTGGAAACTGCTGCTCAGGAGGCAGAGGAGGCCAGGCAAAGGTGCCCTTCTCATTTGATCTTTGATTGCAAGGTAGGCACACTGCACAGACTGCCAACAGGCAAGCAATCCCACAGCTAGACACCTAAACCCTGATTATAAGGCAGGCATTTGGCTTAAAGGACTCCAAGACCACCTGTTTTGGAGCCACCTTGTTGGAGCCCCACTAACCATGTTTCTCCTGGAGCATAATGCCACTGGTGTCTGCACCAGCTGCATCAGACCCAGACCCATGTTACTGAGTGGTCTCTTGGCTCCTACTTCAGAAGAGCTCCCTCCTGCCCAGCAGAGTTTACTTCCACCCTGGTCACTCTGAGTGGGGTAGGATGTATGAAAGGGGTAGGATGGGATAAGACCATATGGACAGAGTGCAGGCCCATGGGGAGGCAGTGTCCAGGCTGCCCATGGGGATAGGGCACCAGGTTGCCTATGGTGAAAGGAGGACAGGCTGCTTTGGAGAAGGAGGGAGCTCAAGAGCATCAGGGAACACTTATCTGCTGCCGGACCTAGGGGGAAAAAAGTGTCTGGATCCCCTTTGCTTTTCCTCACTATCCTGTGACCTGGCTCCTACTAACTTGCAGTCCTTCAATAATTTATTAGTATTTGGGTTATAAGCAAAATAGAAACTCTGCACAGATTTCAGTAACACTGCTATAATCCAGACCCCAATGTTAACAATGCCAGCAAGTGCCTAAGACTCTTGGAAAGTGGTCACTGAAAACTCATTTGTGTGTCATCTCAGTACTGTGCAGGGTAGTACTGAGCTTCCTGCACACTAAGAAAAAATTCTGTACAGATGCTCCTACATAACTTAGATTGTAAAAAGCTCTCATCCTTTCTCAGTTTATTCCCCTTTTTAGTCTGAGGTGCAGAGAAAGCCAGTGTGATGCCACTTACTATAGCACATTTTTCTGTGCTGAATTTCTCTAAATCTATGACTAGATCCCATTTTGGCAATCTCATCCCATGCTACTTTTTATACAGTCATTTAAGATTAGCAATATTTTAGAGGATGGCTCACTATGGTATTGCACCAAAAGTAAAAAATCCCGAGCTTGGGGGATAAATGCTTTCTTGTTGTTTGATGATTTCTGTTTCTTTGTTCATTTATTTGTGGTGTACTCAAACTGAACAATGGGCTGGGACTTACAGAGAGAAGGAAAAAATGTGACAGGGCAGGGGGAAGGGTAGAAATGGCCACTTAAATGCTAGAGAATTACTTCTTCTGACAATGCTGCATCTGACAGAGATGATCTCCACGCTGTTCTTTTTTATGTGTAATTACATTAATGAGAGCTTGAGACTCTTATATAATCTGGGAGCAAAATACAAGCAAGTAACTGCAATCTCAAGTCCTGTTCCTTGTCACCCCGAGCTTCCCTTTCTCACCCTGTAGGAAGGGATGATAACTGAGGACAGGGGAGGCCTTCCAAGAGAGGCCTCTACCATATATTGGATATAGAAGGAAAGGTCATGAAGGCAAAATCATGTCTTTGTGCACAGCTGCCTGACTTGACACAATTATCCCTGTTCCTTGCACCAGAAGGACTCCCAAGTTCATCAGCTGAAAGCAGCCTTTTAGGGCTGGAGTAACCATGGAGTTCTATATCAGCAAGACATGTAAGAGCAGCATGATCATCACCATAATCCATGATCATCCAAACCCCATAGATTGACCTAGGAAGTTGCTATAGAGGGAGCTAAAGCATGGTATCACATGTGATTATGTAATTCTTAACAGAAGCTTTGACTTTATACAGACATTGAGGTTGCCTTGGGAGAACAGTGTCCCTGCCCAGGGAAAATGCCTGTGATAGCCAGCCCTCTCTCCCCTCAGGCACAAACACTTACTTATCCAGTTGGTGCCCAGGTCCTTTCTGAGGGGCAGCTCGCTTTTCCTTTTACTTGGTGTCATCATGATGTATTGACATGTGGTAAGCAGTTACTGCAGAGCGGATTATGCATGGCAGCCTGTAACCCTGTAGTAAAGCAGGGCTCCATCACACATAATGGTTACTTGGGAAGACAAACGTCACAACTCCGAAGGTCCCCCATTCTCCCTTCTTCCTCACAGCTTTTATTGATGAGCATGACATCATTATGGTCTGGAATATCCCTTTGGTCAGTTAGGGTCAGCTGTCCCCTCCCAACTTCTTGTGCACCCCCAGCCTACTCGCTAGTGGGGCAGCATGAGAAGCAGAAAAGGCCTTGACTCTGTGTAAGCACTGCTCAGCAATAACTAAAACATCCCTGTGTTACCAACACTTTTCATCACAAATCCAAAACATAACCCCATACTAGCTACTGCGAAGAAAAGTAACTCTATTCCAGCCAAACCTGGTACACTACTGCATAGGCAGAAAGCCCGAGATGCTAGCAGGCCACTTATTGCAAAATTTGTGAGCTTAATAACTTAATTTCTGGTATAAATGAAGTGGATTATGAAATAGTAGGCAAGAAAATACCTCCATTCCAATTCACCGTGCACCAAAAAACTTTATTGTGCAAAATTAGAATGATTTACAAGACATCATCCTTAAAAAGCATGAGCATTTGAAGCACATCAGAATTTTGGCAATATCAAAGTATTTGAAAACATGTCATTGTTCTCTTCAGCAACTTTTGCTCTCTCCCTGAAACTGTCCTTCACTGCAATGTTATGTGACTCAGAAGACTCGCAAGATGGAGGCCAACCTTGCTATAAAAATCTGGCCTCACACACAATATGAGCTCCTGAGTGGATCTTTTATGGAACAAAAATAATCAATGAAAGTGGAAAAGTTAACAGGTAACTGCTGGCTTTAGTAGTTTGAAGTAGCAAAGAAGAGGAAGATCTGTATTTCAGATCACAGAAAATTGCATACCTTCAGAAAACAAGACTAAAAATATATGAAATATGCTATAGTATAGCAGTTGCTTTCATATAACATAAGAAGAAAGCTTCTCTCTTTTACAGCTTTATTGGCTTTTTTCTCCTTTAGTCAAAGACAGAAATGACTTCATGGTTTGAGAAGTGTTAATGTATATGAATTTAATATGTATTATCTTTGAAATGTTACTGAGTAGAGATCATGAATCTTCATTGCTAGATTTCATAAATTCCTGTCAGAATACTATAATAATAGTGAAGAAGACACACCTTATGAATGCAAGTTTTTAATGGCCACATATTTTTCCTACAATGATTGCATTTGAACAAGCTTTAGTGAAACATAAGAAATTCCTAAAGCTGTCACAGGCTTCAGACTTGTCAAAGTCCTTTTCATTCCATGTGAGTAAGAGCAAAAGATGAATTAGCTGTAAGCCATTTAAGTCCACACAGAAGGTAAAATGAAACCACCACTTTCAAAAACCCATCTACAAATAACTTTCACACTAACAAATTGAACCACGTGGCAATGTCAGATTGTTTTACAAAATCCAATAACAGCCACACACAGAAGACGACCTACATTTTTCAACAATTCACACTGAGTCAATACGCCTGTGTCAGACCTTATCTCAAAATCAGTAATTACAAAAGTACTTCACTTTTACGCTATAATCAGTCTTTAACAACCAACAAACTTTTAACTTTCATATTATATCTGAGCATCTTTAAATACAAAAAACACACAGTAAGTGGCCACTTAGATCAGTGTCAGTTAGAAAACACTGACACAGTAGATGCACTCTTGCAGTGACCATTTGGTGCAATTTTGTTAGCATGGCAGTGAAAGGTGGGGCGTCAAAGATGGGAAGCAGGAGGATGCTTTAGTCACTCATTTCCCACCTGCTTCCTTCAAGTATGCAACAGGCAGCTTTATTAGTTTGGATGCTTAAAAAAACCCATGAAACCTTGAGTGGGTGACTTCGCAAATAAATATGTGGTTAGACATGCCTTTGTAAATATTAAGGTTCAAATCTTCAAAGTCTAACATCAAACAGGTTATGAAGAAATGGCAAAGATTAAGTTTCAGAAATTAAACTGAAGATCCATTTCCCTCTCCTCCTACCAAACTGTGAATGTATAACTAGTGAGCACAGATCTATAGTCCATTTCCAGACACATCTGTTCTTGGCAGGCCTGTGAAGGGCCAGACCCTAAACGTGGATGGCTGGGGAGAGTGTGGGCAAAGTTCTGGCAGAAGAGACCTGCTCCTTGCACAGAGCACTTCCTGAGCAAGGCTGACAAAAGTATCCCAAACCCAAGGCACTAAACGAACCATGAAAGGAAAGAACAGTAGGAGAACAAGCATCACCATCAACATTCATGTTCTTTTTGTATTCCTATTTGTGGTAAGCTCTAGCAGAGATTATGCTAGTTAGTTGTTGATCTGGCTTGGAAATGACCCCAAACTTAGTCTGGCAAAATTGTAGCGAACCCTGCTACACTAATCTGTAAAACAAATTCTAATTTGGGTGTTGTGGATAAATACAGTTAAATCTCATCAAAGGCATGAGGTCAGTTAAAAAAAACCCAACCTAAACCAAACAACTCCAACACAAAAATACCCCAAATGCCCAAACATTAAAACCAGTTACCCTTTAAAGGAATTGTTCTGAGATAGGCCCATCAATTAATAAAAATTCTTCTAAGTGAGAATTAAAGCCTTCTATTCACACTGTAGGCTAGCTCATGAGTCCAGTTATGCACAATTGAAACAATTTCCTTGTTTAAAAATTGCTAACATCTTTAATTCAAAAGGCAGTGCATTACCCACTAAAATAATAACAAATTAAATACAGTCCCATGGTAGTGCTAATAGTTGTTTGTTGCCTGTCCACATTAAATTCCTGGTGAGAGTGAAATTTGTACTAAAATATTTGCTTCCCCTGACACTTAGCAACTTGGTTGCTTCTTCCAGTACTTATCACAGCTAATTTGCCTCTACAAGTACATTTAGAACAAGAACAAAAAGAATGTGAAGGAAAGAGTGACTTGATTGGTTTAGGAGGGTTTTAGAATTCCTCCTTCCATAAACTAATGAGAAAGACGAGTACGCTTTCTCAGGGTGCTATTTCCTATTACAACTGAATGGACAGCTTACTTCCATCAAAAGACCTCATTACCAAATTCTGTCTCACAGATACTTATTTCCTAGTCTGTGTCCTATACCAATTCTGATGCTTATCTGAACATACAGTAGCAAATTAAATTTGCTAAACTGGCAAAGAAACAAACACCCACTCCTTAAAACAGAAGAGCATTTTTTCCTGGGTTAGTTTTCTGCCATTTTACTGACTTGATCAGATAAGCTTCAAGTCAGGATAAAATCAGCAAAAGAACAGAGTTAAAAGAGATATGACTTTTGCCTATCAAGCAACCTGTTAATTTGTTTCTAGCCATAAGAAGAAACTTCCGTTCCTTTTCAAAATAGCTAACTTGAGCTATCAATCTGTAGTCAGGTTAATGACTATACAGTATATACCTACTTGCTGCTTTTTTCAGTACCAATTTCTTAAATTTTCCTAATATTTTGGGGTTTTGTTTACTGTGTTTGCTCAGAGATTTTTCTTAACTCTTAGGAGTTGGAACTCCTCTCCCTCTCGAGTAATTCCAGAAAGACTTATTTAATAATCCATCTAAAAAATAGCATGGACATTGATTATTTTTTGCCTTATTTGATTTCTAGGAAGTTAAAATGACAGAAATAAGATATTTTCTTTTCTTTTGAAGAACTTTTCCAATTGACTGTTTTATTTTCTAAGAGCTAGATAAGGAAACTGATTAAGCATTGATACTTAAATAATTTCTTTAATTAGTAGCAGTATTTTTCTATGCTGAAATGTGTCCTATTAGTAATAATCAAATGTAATCTTGCTGCATTAAATAGAATCTACTTCATTTTCTAATGACTTACTAACCTACGTAATTATTGTTAGAAATATTTGCATTAAGGTATATGATATTTATAATCACACACTTTAAAAGGTATTTGTCTTCTCTTATAACTGCTAGTATGCTCTTGGACATGTGTTTGACAGAACATCTTCCAAAATTTCCCCAATTATAAGAGTTTTGATTAACAACTGAAGATTTTTTTATAAGCAAGTGTAGGAAAAAAAAACCCAAATATTTCATATTAGAAAAACATTAGCCCTATTTTCGCTGATCTTCTTGCAAGGGACACAGGGGGAAAAAAGGACCCTTTTAGTGATAGGGCTTATGACTCTGACAGTGCATATGTCCTGAACAGAAAATATCCACTCAGGAGATTTGCAGTCTCTTGTAAAGAACTCTCTTAAAACCATATTTGTCTTAAAGTGACTGGTTTGTGGGGATAAAGATTACATTGGTGCTAAACTGCTTTTAGTTTCATTTATTTTATCCTTCTCTAAGGAGCCTTGTTCTTGAAGGAGATGCACATATCGATTGCTAGTTTGTTGACAAAATTATTTCTCTCTTTACAGTCTTTTCAGTTTTATACATTCATAATGTATATAGGTCAGTTAGTTAAAAAATTGTTGGATATTTTACCCAAAGAACAAATGCAAAACTTAAAAAAATTAGAATTTAAACTATGACTGTAGTTATAAAAGTTCCACTGCAGAGTGCTTATAACATGTTTGCTGTTTTATAGTCGTGGATGTTATCTCCGTTCACAGCTGAGGCTCATACTAGTGTTGCAGAAAAGAAAACTCTCACAGAATACCTCTGAATAGCTGGATACATCATTGGATCAGATGACCAGTCAGTACACTAATATATGGTTTTCTTCAAATGTTCTGAGTACAAAGATAAGTTTAAGTGTCCCAAAATGGATGACTAGATGTGTTTACAATTATGTTTAGCATTATTACAGTATAATAACTTTATCTGCTACTGTATCTGCATTAGCAGCAAGGTTTTGCCTGGCACCAGGCTCATTTTCAAGTTTTTGTCTCTTAAATGGTGCTAGTACTGTACAGGAGTTCTGGTTGTCACACAAAATGCATCCAAAGTCTGACTTTCAGTGATGCTGAGCATGAAAAATGCTTTTTGTTTTAGTGGGACCAGAAATGGTCAACAGTTCCCCCAACATAATAATCTGACTAAATTCACCAGTGCTGAGGCATCCAAAAAGAATGATCCTGTGGAAATTGAGTCAATGAATTCTTTTTTGTCCTGTTTTCTAATAGGCAGCGCAAATATTTCCCAGGGAATTTACAAGGTCCTATTAATTAATGCTCATTAATTTATTTAAAATCCCTGAAGAAAAGGCATTATGGAATTGCAAAATACTGTAATTCCTTGTTCAAAGTATGAGCTTCATTCCTCGTTTTACAAGTGGAGCATTCCGTCTGCTTTTCTTCTGGCTAATTGCCAAAGTGGGAAGCCTTTTAATTACCTGCTAGAGTGACAAGGGCCATTAGGCAGCTTAGGGTGCAGCTTCTCTTTGAGAAAATGGTGCTTCCAGTCTACAGAGGATTATGTGTGCCATCTACTGCAAGAGTCAATTAATAATTTGAAATTTCAACTCAAGAAGGGAAGAATGAGCTGTGATGACATTATGTTAATTGAATCCTGTAGTTGTAATGAAGTGAGTGATAGCACTATATTCTAGAATTAGTTCTTCAGATGGATTGAAAATGTTAGATGAGTACCATTTCTTGTAAAGCTCATTTTGTATATCAAACCTCTGAGTAATGATTTTTAAAGTGTTGCCATTTCCTGCCATGTATTGATTACATTAATTGAAAAGTGCTCTAGTATCTCAGTAAGAGTACAGAAATTACACATTCCTCTGAGCATGTTTCTTGTGTAAACGGAAAACTTACCATAATACTCATATTGATAATTATTTCTGTTAATATCCTAGAACATATGATTTCTGTCTTACCATTTCCTACTATATGAAACACTATGTACATGTGATTCTCAACAGAAAACCTTTGAGAGATATATATACACTATTGTTCCATTTGATTTACTTGCTCTTTACTTAGTATTCAGCAATACCCAAGAAAGGAGAGAAACATGGAGAGAAACCGTTTCCTACCTTGATTTTTAGTTACCTTCTCCATTGTTTTCTCACAGCGATTCAAACACTAAATTTACACATGCAGTATTATTAAAAAAAAATAAAAACTCATAAAATGTCATCTTCTAAACGCTGAAGAATATTCACTATCTGGCCTGTATGATACTGAGTATTAGGAACTGGGGTGTATTATCAAATCTCAGGAAGTCTTCTTGTACTTATTTTATCTCTAGGTGAGACTTTCTGGTTAAACAGCAACTCCCTTGATTACCTGCAATTCAGATATTCCCAGTACACACAGTTATGACTCAATCAGATGGAAATGTTAATTATGAATTAACTGAAATCAAGCATGCTCAGCCAATAGTAATATGAGTCATTTTTATCACATTGATTTATTTGGATCTTTCCAAATATTACTCACAGTTATGGAGAATGGGATATGAATAGAATAAACAACCAATTGCCCTTGAATAAACAGTCAATTATAGAAATCATAGCAGTAAGCAGAGGTTATCACAACTACATTTATTAGATGCAGGTGCTAAGATGGGATGTAGCAGAGAACCCCACAAACAACAAAGCCATCCTTTCTAAGCAATTATTGTGGTTTAACCTGGCAAGCAGCTGAACACCACACAGTCACTTGCTCACTTCCTCCTCCCACCCCGCCCCCCAAAGTAGGATGGGGGAGAGAATTGTAAAGAAAAAAAAAAGATAAAACCCATGGGTTGAAATAAAGACAGTTTAATGAAACAATAGAGGGGGGAAAAAAGCAGTAATAATAATAAGTAGACCATACAGAATGTACAAAACAAGTGATGCACAATGCAATTGCTCAACATCAGCTGACTGATGCCCAGCCCGTTCAGAGCAGCAATCGCTCTCCCCGGCCAATTCCCCCTGAGCATGATGTCATAAGGTCTGGAATAGCCCCGTGGCCAGCTGGGGTCAGCTGTCCTGGCTGTGCCCCCTCCCAGCTTCTTGTGCCCCTGGCAGAGCAGGGGAAGCTGAAAAGTCCTTGACTGGTGTAAGCCCTGCTCAGCAACAACTCAACCATCAGTGTGTTATCAACATTCTTCTCATACCAAATCCAAAACAGAGCCCTATGCCATCTCCTAGGAAGAAAATTAACTCTGTCCCAGCCAAAACCAGGACAGCAATCAGTCAAGTATTTTTTATCATCAAATTTAGCATAGTAAAAAGTTGGGTACATGATGGTTATTTACTAGCAAGTTAAAATGTATAGAACCCTTCTTAAGTGGGATAGTACTTGAGTTGTATTTTGACAACTGGTGAAGCAGTGGACGTTCTTTAATAAATTTGAGAACAACTTACTGCTTTGAGTTCTGGTCAGAACTGGGCCACACAGAAGTGTCTTCAATGGGAATGTAAACTATAGAGCAGAGTGAGCCCATGACTGCCAGAAACCACTTTACTGAATTAATTATTCCTAGTTATTTTCTACTGTAGTGCTCCCTTTCTGGAGCCTGCACTAAAAGGCAGGAGCTTCCGCCACCATGGATTCCTTCTGCAGGGTGAGCACTGCTCCATTCTCCTGCCCCTGTGCAGCCCTCTTCATCCCCTGGTCCCGCCTCCATGGACTCTTTTTTTTTTGTGTGTGTGTTCTGTTCCTTTCGGCTGATTGTTCATGTTCCCACTTTCTTTCAACCCTGGGATACTTCTCACTAGGCTGAATCTCCTGTAAAAGTAAAAGAGCTCTCCAATAAGAGAAAGGGGCTTTTCAGGGTGGTGCAAGGTGGAGGCTGGGGAAAAGAAAACTCTGACCTAGTTTCTCTGACTTAGCTATTTAAGAAAGAATATTGCTTGTCAAAACAATATTGACACAGCATGATGTTAGTCTTTGATTGGAGCTTGTACCTATTAATAGGACACAAAATAAAATTTGTCACAGCTCAAGTTATACAATGCAGTCATTCTCTGATATGAGGAAGGAATAAAGCAAAGGGCCTTTTTCTTTGTGGGTTGGTTTTTTTTTTTCTTTTTCTTTTTTTAACTTTGCTATGCTGTTCTTTGGAGCTCTATAAGTAATTCTGTTATTTTATTTCTGGTATAGCTGGAGATGTCTACCCTGAGGTTAATTTATATTTGAAGGACAGTACACTGCTGTCATAGATTAACATAACACACTCATCCCAGTCACACTTTCATTTCAATGGGACCTTGTAGGGTATTTAGTAGGAACATTCTCATGGGTTTTGGAGGAAACTAACCAGTCAACCTGGTTGCAAAAAAATAGCCATACATCAGGTTTGTTAGAAGTATTGTACACTGACTGGTTATGTTATTTCTTAAATTTCTTAAAATCCAAGGTATAAATTCTTATCTCCTGCTCCTCATTGAGAGATTGAAGAGTTGTTTAAATTCCCACTCTTCCTCTGGTAACAGCTGGGAATGCTCATTTTGCAGTTCACCTGCTTGGATTGGATTGTGCTCCATGGGCAGGTCACCAGTTGTAGCTATTTTCACCTCAAACTATATAGGATGGTGGAGGAAGAGATGCTCTAGCCATGCAGTTGGAGATACCAAATAACGTCATTTTTTATTCACACAGGCAAGGTGTTTCACTGTGCATCAGGGGTGCAGGGTTTCGTAGAATAAGAGAGAATAGAACAAAGTAAAGGCTCCTGACTCTCCAGGGTAGGGAATGGGAGACTGCATTGGAAGAGAGGAGTCCTGCATTACAAACCAAGTCCTCTGCTATCTCTATGTCTTATAAGACAACTCTTAAATGAAAAATATATAAACAGACTCTAAAATACTTTTTTCCAAGCAGAGAAGGGGAGTACTCATTGCTAAAATGGGGATCCTGTCAACTCTTGCCTTTACTGTCTGCATGCCATTAATCCTGTATTCCAAGACTTAGACTGAAAAATAAGTTTGGGTCTCATAAAATAACACTTCCCTTTGGTTTAATCTACCAATCCCAATTATTGACTTAGTGGTGTGTCAGAAATTATTAAATGGGAACAATCTTGTCTGTTTCAGGTATATTCAACCTTTTGCAAGTGATCTTCCTATTCTGGACATGTCATCATATATATTTTCTAGATGGAATGTATAGTGTTAGCATCCCATTGATCATCACACATGTCCGTAAGGGAGCCAGTAGCAGGTAAAGGATAGAAGCGGGAGGCAGCTCCACAGGTAAGCTTTGTCTAATTTGTGCCAAGCTGGATGCAGTGTGGGGAAAGCTGCTGTTTGGTTGTATGCTTGGGTTTTTGTTCCTGTTTTTAACCTCAGGCAGCTGTTTGCTTTGGAAAGCACATTTGCAGGTCAATTTTGTCTATCTAGTTTCAATGTCACCAATCTCCACAGTCAGTGAGTCCTATCTGGATCTCAGTAGGAGATCTAAATGTTTTATTTCACATTGTTTTCTTGAATCACAAATTATCTTACTTCTGGGGTGACTCAATATTTGTATCACTGCCCTTTCCTGCCTCCTGTGTCCCTGGAATATCCTTTATGAAATGTTTTAAATTCAGCTTTGCCTTTCATTCTATTACCCTAATTTTGCTGCTCAGAGACAATAGTGAGAAATTCTGCAACAAGTTGGCAAATGGTATCTAAATCAAGGCAGGAATGAGACTTCAGTGGGTAGGTAGATTTCTGTAAGATAGAAAAGAAATAAGAATGAGGGAACATTTTCTTTTTGTCCATTCCTATCTACTTTGAAATAAAATATATGCAGCCTTTGTAAGTCCAGGAGAGAAGTGACTGTAAAGGACATAGAGTATTTTTGACCAAAAAAAAAAAAAAAAAAAAAAAAAGTTTTTCTACACAGGAGCTCCAAATGGTAATTGTTAGCATCTACATGGAATTCTGTTTTTCTTCTTTTCAGGGATACTGAGCTGCATTTCAAAAGGAAATAAATAGCTTATTACTTTCTGGGTCAGGAAATAACTAATATAGAGACTGTTGACTGGGGAGATAAGACTTCTCTATATATGGAAAGAAATTACCTGTGTGTCGTTATTCATTTCATTCTATCTGTATTAAGTTATTTTAGAAGTATTTAATTAAGAGAGAGGCTGCTTTCCTCCAGCCGTTCTTTATGATAGAAGGCCTTTCTTTTGCAATGGAATTAACTTCGTACTCTTCTAAAGGAATCTTATTTTGCAGAAGTTATCTGGTACCAAATCTGCCCTTATTGCCATGTATGAGTTAGGTGTGGAAATGAGAATATAATTTTTTTTGTTAAATGAGGAGAAAGATGAAGCAAGTGATCCAGTTCCCCAATAGCTAAGCAAGAACACAGGTTATATCCAGTTAGCCCTATGAATCGTGAAAGGAAAAGTGGGAAAGGGTAGTCTACCAAGGTTGTCAAGACTGGGTCAGAGATGGCTACTCAGAAACAATGATGTCAGACAGCCTAAAAGTATTGTTGTAAGAGGTGGAAGGAATAGAAAACAAGTATTGGCTTCAGTAGGATGTGTCAAAAAATACAGGAAGGAGCAGATGGTGGCAGGAGAGACAGAATGGAAAGGAATAAGAGACACAGAGCTACAAAATGTACTGAACTCAGATGCATGGAATTCAGTCATTTTTCATTTGGTTGAGGTTGCTGAAGATGCTGTTGCATCCAATCACTGACTGAGAAATAAAGGCATAACCCTAGCACATAAAATAGTCAAATCAGGTGGCAGAAAACCTCCATTGTCAAGACAGTTTTCCACCAGGGCACTGCAAGGTTAATAAGACATTTTGCCTCAGCAACTTACAAACTGTATCATTACTATACTACTGGTTATAAAACATTCCTTTCTGAAGTTTAAAAAAGCCCCTGAGTCACTGAAGAGAGCATGTTGTGATGCTGCATTGGTATTTTCTAACATTACTACGTAAAAGCAGAAAAAAGAAAAAAAAAAAGATGCCTGAAAAATATTTTTGCAGTCAGTAAATTGCATCACTGCATGTTTAGCCAACTATGGGAAATATGCATAAAAACAACCTGTCCTAAAAAGGAATATAATTTTTGCTATAGACAAAGAATACTCACTGCATTATAAAACATAATGTTTGATATTTTTCTGCATGGCATTTGCATTGAACTTATATTCTTTAGGCTTCTCTTGATACGATGCTGTTGTCATGTTTGGGATTGGTGTAATTGCGACATTCAAGACCCCATTTTAATCTGGCATTTTGACACTGACTCATCATGACAGCAAAAACTGAAGTGCTAGGTAGGGACATAATGCAGCAATATATTTCAGTTTAGAGATACTATATTTTGTTAGCCCAGAGTTTTTCACTACCATTGGTATATTTAAATGTTTTCCTGATCCACCTGGCCCACACTCACTCTGCATGCAAAACCACTAAAGATTTTCTTGCCCCATATTGTTTGCTGCCCCTGGCAAACACCTGTTTTGTCCATATGGTAGAATAGGCCCTATCAGGATCAATGTTTCCCAGCAATCATTATTAGATTCATTTTATGCCCCCCCTCCCCAGACCAAATAACCCCACAGACTTAGTTGAATTATTACATTTGGGGTTAAAGTAAAATGGAGGCTTCTTTACCTACTCTTTTTGTCTATAATTTTGTATAATGTTTAGGGCCATTCTTCACAGCAATTGATGAATCCATTTGCTTTCCCAAGAAGTGAAGTTTAAAAAGTCTATCCTGAAAGATCTGATTTTTGGAGTGCTCAAGAGTAGCTCCTGAAATGTTCTCTTACCTACCTATACACCTTGTGAATTTTTAATTTAACTCCAAAAGTTACACGGGTTCTTAACTTTCATTTCTTCTAATGTTAAAGTGAATTTACATGACAAACATTTAAATTAGGTTGGAAAAGACCTTGCTTAACTGGCACTGACTGATCTTTTTAGCTTTGCAGATCTTAGCTTATCTAGAAGCACAAGTGCTACTTGTACCTCAGCCCTCTTTTGTAAAATGCTGGGACCTACAACTAATCACTTAATTGCCATATGTGCAGGAAGCCATTTGCTTCCTTGCATTTCTGGATTTACAGAGCAAGGTGTGCAGGCTGGAGCACGGCTGGGTTTGAGAAACGCTTGGGAAACGCAGCAGCTCAAAGTGGGCTACTGCTGCCTGCGCACTTAAAGCAGTCCATGGTGGCCAGACTTAAATGAGCAGTTCAGATAGGTGCTAAGGTCTCAGCAATGTCTCCTTGAGGCTTACATGAACTTTTCTCTGCATCTAGGAAACGGAAGAAAGCTGAACTAAATAGGTACTTTGTGTAAAGTCTTTAGGTTAAATTAACTATCTCTGATAATGATGAAACATTAACTGTATAGGCTATTTCCATCACAGGGTATAAAGAAGAGGTAATAGCTCATGTGCAGATATAAATGTAGCACCTGAGAGTGTTATAAAGGTTACAAGGTAAGGTGATGCCAGTCCCATTTTCAACTGTAGATAAAAAAGCTGGTCAGAGCCTAAGAATTCTTTTGGACTTTTCTTTTAGTGGAAAGGGGCCATAAGATTACCCTTGCTGGGTAGCTAAGGTTTCCTTATGCTGAGTCTTAATGACAGGCTCCTGCACCCTCTAGCAGGGGTAGTTCATTGGGGTTGAATCTGACAAATAGTGCTCAGGGGAGGAGGGGAAAAAAAGGTCAGAGGGCTCTTCCATGGAGGCCTTTGCCCAGTAAAGCATTCCCAGGAGACCAGGTAAACTGGGACAGGACCAGGCAATCCTAAGGGTGATGCAGAGCAAAAAGGGGTATGTAAGGGCATCAGACTCTGGTCTATTGGAATATGTATCTGTGACTCTTACACTTCGCTGAGCAGGGACAGAAAAAAAGCTAGTAAGTTATAAATAACTCAGACTCTTGTGTCAGGCTGCTTTTAGGTGGTAATGTATTGACTGCAAAAAAAGATTCTAGTTGTAAAGTAGCAGACTTTAATGAAGCTTCTCTCTTAAATCACAGTATACTATGAAATTGCTTCATATACATTGCTAAGAAACTTTCTATGGGTAGTTACTGAGTTCATAGCTATGGGATATATCACTTGGTATGATCCATAAATTACCTAGAGCTGAACATGTGAAGAGGTAATGCTGGAATTGTATTATTGGACTACTGCAGGCATTATTAACACTAACCAGAGTAATAGGAGCACTATCTCCATTCCTGATTAACAACCTAACTTAATAGAGTCATGGGCATTTCTAGCAAAGCTCATCTATCACGTGAATTCAGAATGATAGCAGTTCTGTCGCTGCAGATAACTAGAGCACTGCCAATGCACGGCAGTGCCCTAGCTGTATCATTTATCAGCATGATGGGGTTTAGAACATTTATTTACAGTTACGGTGATGTACAAGGGGCTCAGATGGCTGTCATCATTGGAAAACCAACTACAAGGGGTGTTCAGTGAAGAAGGCATGGTGTATCTCTTTCATCTGATACTCAGTTATGAGAAAGCAGAGGTACAAATAGGAAGACTAAAGAATTAATTGGCTTTATTTGTGGAACTACCATACACTGCCAATCTTCCCTTTGCCCTTTCAACCTCAAAGAAGGACTAAAAAGGAAAATGAGCCAGTCTTTCACTGGTAAAGCCCCTGACCCCACAGTGCTCTGGGGGCACAGGGTCTAGGGCATGTGGGGCCAGCCTGGTCCTGGTCTGGTTGGTGCTGGTCACCCTGACTGCCCGGGCATGAATGACTCTCACCTTCCTGGGGTGAGCTGTGGTTGTGTGGTACCATCTGTCCTAAAGGCATAATCAGCCATGGTCATCACAGAGGGATAAACCCCAGCCCTGGGTGTCTCTGGGGCGGGGGGCAGCCAGTGAGTGCTGGCCACACTGCTGTGGCTGCCTGGAGAGGGCAGTGGGATGTGTTGAGGAAACATATAAAAAATCAATCCAAGTAGACCCCAGTATTAAGGGGGAAGAAATTTCTACCATGAACATCAGATTCTTCTTGACCAAGACCTCAGGATGCTGGTGGTTGTTGCAAAAATCCAGTGTCGATCAATAAATACCTGCAAACTAAGTAATTGCACAGAAATGCAGGCATAGGAGTATGAATAAAAGTTCCTTCTCTGGTATTAATTTTTTCAAGTTTCTGCAAACTAGGGATTGTTGTAATTTTGTTGAACTCTGTATTCTGTCTCTGCTCATCAGTATACCTAACTCATGCTTTTGTTTAATTGATTATTAATAACTAGTTCCCATACAAACATCACTTCTCATCAAAGCACTTTGCAAAAAAGGTCAGTGTCAGTAACTTCACTTTGCAGTCAGTGAAACTGAAGCGCAGAAGGTGATTGTTGTGACCCTGGTATGCTGGGGTCAAAACTAATCCATACTACTGAATCATTTAGCTGCATGCTGGGGTTAAAAAATAAAAATGAAAAAAATCTTGGTGTAAAAAGAGAAACCCATTTTTAAAAACATCAAAATGATTGACAAGTTCATTAAGAATCCTGTGCTGTTTACTACCTAAACTGTTAGTAAATCAACTCTGAAACTAGGAAGGCATAATAAAATCCAGATGCATTCTTAAGTACCACAAGTGGTATTCAGCCTTAGAATTTTGCAAACAACAAATATTTGGGTAAAAAAATCACTATTTGATATTATGTTTGCTGTCAGTCATTCTGTGAGGGCTAGCTAGCTACTAAAAAACAAGGATTCAAAGTTGACTCAGCCTATAAAAAAAAAAGTACAATTAATTTTGAATCTGAACTGCATAGACAAGCCAGAACACCTTTCTTCCTAATGTTACAGAATATATGACTGCATAGATTGGCTTGCTGCTATAGCCAACCTTGCCCATTGTATTTTATTTAAAGAGAATTTGTTCATGGTGTTGAAACCTTCATGATTTCTAGACTTAAGGAGGGAATTTTTTCTTCTTATTGCTTATTCCAAATTTATTTGAGTCAGGGAAGAATGGGAGAGAAGGAATGACTATGAATCTTAATGAAAATCTGAAAACTTCAGATTTTTTTGAGGAAATTCCTTTATAGATTATTATAGCAGATTCTCTGAAAAGTTTTTTGGTTTTGTTTTTTTTCCAATTTCACCTTTGAGAATGGGAAGTTAATTTGGCATATGCCTTAAGGATGAGCGGCCAAATTATCATCACTTTGACTTTTAGACAGAATATTACATTTTTCCCACAAAATTGATTTTTTGTTGTTGATGTTGTTCCCCAGGAAAGTTAGATTTATTTCAGCTAGAGCATGGTTTGTTATGCTCTGGGGAGAATTAAAAAAAAAATTTGGTTTAGGAAATAGAAGCTTTGGAAACTGGAGCCAAAAGGTATGAAATGCACATGTGCAGGAAGTTGGAGATGCTACTAAGAGAGCTGGAGTGTTTGAAAGAGGATGTTATCGTGATAGCCGACAAACTGAAGGTGCTCTCATTGCTGAAACTAAAATGCATGCACTAAGTCCTGCTTTTTTGGCCTTCCCCAGTTCATGGGTTTATACACATTCTGCTGGAGGTTTTTTTCATGTTAGCTTAGACCAAGCTTTCTGGTTCCAAGCCTATATTTTAAAGTACTCTCAAATTGATATACAGACTTATTGTTGTGGCAGTGATTTTTTTTTTTTTAAATTACATTTTAATAGCAGTTCTTTCAACTGCTTATTTAGGCCTGTTTTGTATGGATGGTGTTAAGTCTTTGTCAACTGGACGCTTTCTTCCATTCCTTCAGTGGAAGAGACAGCTTATCAACAAAAACTAGTTATCTAGGTAGAAAAGGGAAGAAACAAAACTGTGGAAAAGTGACTGATTTATTTAATTGTACCTTCAGGTAAATGAAGAGAAAAGCTGTTCAGTGATTAGGACTTTAGCTTGAATCTTTACATTCCCAACTTTGTAGAAGACTCACTGTTGTATCCCAAGCATGGCATTTAATCACTTGTTCTTCAGTTCTGTTCTTAAAATAAAAATACTAACATTTGTCTACATCAGATACTATTAGAGGAATACATGGCATTTATATATTACTGTTTATAACATGGTTATACTACTTTTTTACTACCTTTAAATATTTTCGTACCACTATTGAGTCTCATAGAAGTATCAAAAGACATATAGGTATGTATACACATGTAGAAATAAACACATTATATCTTACCAAAATAGTATTTACATATGGGTAGAATTAATGGGAAGACTGTTGGCTTAAGAATTTGTATACTTTTCATTACCTTATCCTTTTTTTGCTTCCCTTACTTCTGTAGACACAAAGCTGTCAAAGCCAATCTCATCAGTGTTTAGAATATAAGCTTGTTCTGTGTGTGCACAAAAATTCATGGAACAGTATCCTGAACAAAGCTTCTAGACATTATCACAGGAAAACATTGAGTGTATCAGTTTATGTATAAATATGCATTTTTCCCCACATAGTTTAAGTTAAAGAACAGAAAAGCATTTTATATTCAAATGTAGTTAAAATTATATGTTATTATGTTACAACTCTATCCATTTCTGCCTGTGACGTGTACCTGTAAATCCATGGGAAATGTCTTTAAACTCAGTGCAAAACTATTTGTATGGTTAGCTATGAGCTAGTTAAAAAATTATATTCCTCATCTTCTCTTTTCTCTTTTTACAACTTCAAGTGTAATTCAGGAAGATAGCATTTTTATTTCACCCTGTTATTAGCTTTTCTTTTTTTTTTTTTTAAAGCTAGTAATGTATAGGTTGTAGGATTTTCCTTCTTCCAGACTAGAGTAAGAGCAAAAGGGCAGTGTATAAAATGAGAACGATTTTTCTCAGCATGACCAATGAGTACCATGGCAGAGATTCTTAGAAAGTGGTGTCCTGCAATGAGATGCCTTTTGGAAACATCAAGGTAATCTGTGCCATTTCAGAGTAGCCTGCGGGGAGGAACATCACAAAACCAGTGAAGTGCATCACATGACAGTTATTTGTACTGTAGAGCAACAGATTAATCCCAGATAACATGCTTTAAATGCACATGCCATTTTACTAAGCCACCCATAGAGAACGATCGAACAAGGTCAAAGAGATTCCAATAAAGAGGAAATAGTGAAAAAGTTAAATAAGCTAACTGATGGCATCCCTTTGTTCCCTTATACTACATCACTATTTTTGTCTCTGTTCATCTGGTGTTGGAGAAAAAAGTTTGAAACACCACTGTGTTAATCCTAGACTAAAACTAGAGTAATGCAGAGATGGTGTCAAGAGCAAATCTCTTCTATCTTTGCACTTAAGTATTTTTTCCACAAACTTCCATACCTTATGTTTATGTTTTCATAGTTACATTAGGCATAGGTTTACCAAAACTGCTGGAAGGGCTTTTCCATCTTCACCTTTCTGTACCAGTCTGTAATCCTGCATTCTGTGCCTTGGTCATGAGTACATAACTTCTCCCATTCAGATAGGGCCTGTATCCATTGCTGTTTGTTGTACGATAGTGTGATGTGACAGTCAAAGTATAAATTGTCGTTGTATGAATAGATATGTGAAGGGAATAAAACTGAAGCCCCAAATGCATAATATCTTGAGAGGAAGAATCCAGAAAATAAAGAGAAGAATTTATCTCCATATTGATATATTTCAAAAGATCTATGAAACAGAAGGTAAATTGAATCTTTCTTACCAAATTCTGTGTGTCCGTTGCTTTAATGGCATGGGGAGGGGGATTTGTGGGGAAGTAGTCCATGCCAGTGATAATGTAAAAAAAATGTAGGCACTCATAAGCTCCCATATTTTAATTTGACTCACAGTTATTGGACTCAATTTTGAACCACAATTAGCTTTACTCTGGTAATTGAAGTCCCAAAGAACAGAGATTTTAATTTTCCCAGGGTTTAAGCAATAGCATAAGCTAGGTGCTCCTCCCACAAACTGAAGAAAGAAAAGAAGTTGTAATAGAGGTGTAAAAAAAGTTCAAATAGTAAAAGTTGCTTCTGGCAGCAAGTCAAATCTTGGTTTATCAGGATTTTGGCACAGGCAGACTCAGGAATGAGCAAGCACATAGCAGGTTTGTTTTGCCTGACAGTAAGTAACAGTGTGATATACTCAAGTGTTTACTTTCCCTAAGGCAAGGGTTTGCCTTCATCAAGTCTTGATTCATGCATGGTCTTTATCTGAAATAAATATTAAGAAAATTTATTTTAAAGTTTCAGTATCATTTTTGAATATCATTTGCTCAGTTGACAGAGTTTCATAAGTAATGAAACCACTTTCCCTTTCTTGTTGATTCTTTTTTGATGGAGAACTTGTAAACCTACATCCAAACTTTCTTCTACCCCTTTTCTGAATTACACTTTGATTGCTTAAAGGTATATATTTATGTGGGTCTTTTCTAAATAGATTAATTTATTTTCAATGAATTAATAAATACAAGATATATCGAAAAATATCTAAAAATAATTTTCCTATCTGAATAAAGAAAAACTAGAGAAATATTTTTGTTTACTTCATGTCTTTGCATTGAAAATCTCTACCCATAAATATCAGAGGAAAGCTAATAGTGTAGTTTTTACTATTTATCCCTTTACCTGCAGTGTTCATCCTTCTGATTTGTGTTTCACCAAACTAATTTCTTTAAACTGCTTTCAGCACTCAACACCCACTTCCCTGAACCTCAAATGGAAAGCTTCAATCTACCACAAAGGGAGTTGCAATTACCTACCAGGTAATCTGATCTCAACACTTACTAAAAAAAAAGACTCCCAAAACTGCTGGACTAATTGTATAAGACTTTCCACAGAGAGTCTATCAAAACTTCCCAGAAACATTGTTCTGTGACTTAGTTTCCTTCTTGCCTCATGAAGTATTTAAAAATGATTGTGAATTTGAAGAAAGAAAAGAAATAAAGATGACAGTGCAAAGATGGCCTGCAGCCACCTGTGATCTCATCACATGAATAAATTTAAGTGTGATCAGGGACTTCTAAAGAAAGCCTCAATTCAATAATCCCTATTCTATATTGAGGAAATAATCTGTTTGCCTAGGTAAAAGACATTACTTTCAAGAAATCTTTGACCTAAAATAGAGTGTGACAGAATCAGCTAAATGGCTTTCTCCATTCCATGTATTAGTTTATATGCTCTGGCTGTCATCTCTACTACTTAACAATGGCCTTAAAACTTCTTCTGAAAAGAAGAAGAAAAAAAGGAAACTGCAAAGTAATTTTTCCTGCAAAAATATTTGTGTATTTCAACTTTTTAATGTGCTTGTTCACTTGCCTGTAACTATTTCTTCAATTTTACATCATGTTTCAATTCCTCTTGTTACTTCAAAAGTCTTCTAGATAAAATAGACTGAAAGACAATGTTTTAAGCACACTTGATTTCATCTGGTTTGGCTTTGCTGTCTTCTAGTACCCCTGTTTGATTAAGGAGCTGATGCTGTAAGACACTTTTTCATTATTTTTGATAGCGAATAGCCTTTTGAAAAGTGATTATGTTGATGGTATATCAAAAGTTAGCTGTTTTACAAGACGGTCTGGATCAATAAATTAAAAACGACCCTGGAAAGGCGATACAGGAAAGAGTTTTCTCTTGAAAAATCTCATTGTGATTTGTTTATCAGTTACTCCTGTAGTAAGCACTGACCGTATATTGGGTAGTCCAAAAAAGGAAACAGTCATTCATCGGAAAGGTCCATAATCTGAAAATCAAGGAGAAGGAAACTGGATGTGTTGGTAAGCCTGGAGGCAGGATTCTAAACTCGTAGACTGTTATTCATTAGCAGCAGTAAGACAGAGTCGTTAGCAGAGAATTACATGTGAAGAAGTAGATGGCTTAGAACTTCAGGACTAGGGGCAGGAATAAAAAGAATGCTTGTCCAGGGTAACTGAACAAAATATGTGCAGAATTATCAAATGGAAGATACTAAGTTGCATCTATGCGTGCCCTGATTTTTCATAGCTTTTTGATAATCAACTACCATTCGTCAGTGTCAGAGCTATCTTACTGGACTAGATGGATCTGTAGGCTGACCCATTTGTGTAGCCTAACTTGAGGCTGAGGTCGATGATGTATATTTACTTCTACATGGCATATGCTGGAATTTCTAACACATAACCTTTTAAGTACTCATGTATGAAAAATGTAACCATAACTGTTAACCTTCAATTTCTCTTGAAAATTTTAAATAATGGCAAAAGGTAGACCCAGGTTTTTCTTCTGCATTAGGCAATGTAGGGATCAAGAGGCACTAAAGGGACTGCACAACATGTACAAAAGAATTTCCATGTTGCAAAGGCTTGGGATTCCACTAGAAAAATGTTTTTTTGAAGGGTAATCTACGATAGAGGGGAATACTCTATTCAAAAGGATGGTTATGGAAAATTTTATTTTGGCTTTTGTAGACAGTGCACTTGTCAGACAGTAGAAGGAGATGCTAAGGCATGTAATTCGACAGGTTATTGGTGTGGCAGAGAGATACCCAGCAGAAGCCCTTTTAGGGGACAGCTGTGCAGCCATTTATAAGATTTCCTGTCTGAAGTCAATGGGAGGTCTGAGTCCATCAGGGATTCAGAACAAGCTCATAGTAGGAAAGAGAAGAGGCAGGAAGTCAAGTGTCTGTTGTTTGCTCACTAGGAAAGACTTAAGGGCAAGGAAGATCAATACAACTGGAGAACTGGAGTTAAGAGGAGGATTTATGAATTATTTCTCAGACTCTTCTTCTCTGAAAGAAGAGAGAGAAAGCAAGTGTCTAATTTTCTTGTCTCAAGGCTTTTTTTTCCTCACAAATACCAAGCATGTAGGTAGGCATTTTATCGATGCTTAAGTTAAGAACTGGAAGAATTTTCAAAGGTATAGTTTTACTAAACCCTTTAATCTCTCATCTTTTTTCTTTCCCCAAACCAGCTCAAGGTCAAAACACGAATCTCCTCTTATTTTCCCCAGTCTAACTTAAACGTAGGGATTCTTTCAAGGATCATTAAACATAAAAATCCCCCACATTTTTTATAATTATACAGACTTAATACATTAAGAATAAACCTTGGTGAACTTCTTAAACACATCTTCAACACCTGAAGTGCAATAGGTAGGCATCCTGTATGTGTATATATACTTATTTGTCTTGTGTGTGTGTGTGTGTGTACAGGTGTGTGTGTATTTAGAGAGAAACTTTTCTGATATCCTTTGAGCTTTCCTAGAGGTATGAGGTATTAGTAAATTTACTGTATTTTTAAAACATGTCAAGCGCTTTAATTGAAAAAAAAAAAAAAGCCTATTTTCAGTGAGTTTTAGACTTCCAAGCTGAGATTATTTTCTTCTACCTTTGGCATCTAGATTTCCTCAGTAATCACTAGATTAGGTAGATACATACTCTGTAAATGCCTATTTTTCTTTATTGTTTATAGGGGGAGCTGAGATGAATAGCTTAGACAAAACACTTAAGTTTTATAGGTGATATTAGTTCTTTTGCAATCGCATTCATCTTGAAAATGAGACTACACATTTTTAAAAGAAGACATATTTATAACATTAGTAGTGATATAGGCAGTAAAACATGCTCTATTATGAGTTACAAAATAATAGCTTTCCTTTGTACATTGTTTTTGTTTATGCATTATCTCTACAATTGTAAACTCACATTTTATCTTATGCACCACTTATAACTTTAAAACAATTACAATTTGTCATTTAAGGAAAAGGGAAGAGGAAAAAGAATAAATCTTAGACAAAAGAAGAAATGCCAAAGAAAGGGGTGATGGAAAAGTCCTTAAAAAAATCTTCATTTATGAAAAACTGGAGTCTGACAATGAGTTAAAAAAGATCATTTAACCGTAATGAATGTAATACCTCTGTAGTACTCTAGCAGTAGAAGAAACAGCAACAGAAATTAACATTGAACATAACTTTATTAATTTATAAATCAATAAGCAGAAGCGGAGTAAAATAATTATTATAGACAAAGTTTAGTTACATTGTTAAGAGCAAGCAACTCCCCTTCCCCCATTAATAGAGGGGATCCTTACAGTTAGTTTTATGCAGCTGAATGAAACCCTTGTCCTAAGCATGTTTTGAAGTAGAGTGTATTTTGCACTTATTTTATTGAATTGAACCATACTTCACACAGTTTTAATATACAACTTATTATTATGTTGTTTGTTTTTTTTTACTTAAAATATTATTCCCATCTTATTTATGTGTCATAAACTTGCATTCTTATGTTTGTGCATTTATTTCCTTTATGAAAGTTCACCATATAAGAAAATATCCTGGTAGATATATGGTAACATCCTAAACCAAATATGAATCCAAGTTCGGCTCCCCTTGAAATCCAAGTTTACCTCCATTTTCTTTTCATGGCTAGATCTACCCTTTTATCCACAGTCTAAGTAATGGATTATCTGAAGCAATGTCTCTTTTGGGAACTACCCGTTGAAGCTGGTGTGTCTCAAACAACCTGAAGGCACAAATCCTGTCTTTTGTCTCTAGTTTCTTCTGTCAATGTGCTAAATTGATGTTGCCTTATAAACATGTTTTACCTGTGCTCCTCAAGTTGTTGTGTCCTAACTCACAAACAGAACATAGGAAGAGTAAGATGACAAAAATTCAGCTGCTATGGAGTATCTTGCAAACAGGATCTAGGAAACTGGGAAACTGCGTTTGGTTGTTGCCTGTCTAATATTTTTGTGTGGTTTTTTGGGTTTTTTAATTAAGCTGACTGAATTCTGTATGCATAAGAAACTCGTCTTGTTTCTTCAACCCATGGTGAGAAGAAGTATTTGTAATCTGGATTATTCATGATTATGATAATGATAATTTTAAATTAAGAGATCAGGACAGAAAAAAAATTTCCTCATTAGTACAACCATTCCTCCATATCAGCCATCCCATTTTTAGTCAGCTGAATTCCTAATACATTCAAGAGTAGTTCGGTACCTATCTCCAAGTCAGGCCTGTAAGGATTGGCAGCAGGAAACAAGTGGAAATAAATTACGCAATAGAAAAGTTTAATTGATGTTAAATGAGTTTTAGCTACGTGCCAGCACATAAAATATTGCCCCAGTTAGTTCATTTTGCTATTTTTTCCCCCTCAGTCTCTCTGCTTTCTTTCTGTGACTTATGTTTGTTGTGATGTAAGAAAAAAGAAACCCAAGAAAAATAAACCCTCCAAGCTGAAAATGAGATGATAACGCTGATAATTTCTTCTTTAATATTATCTCATGCTTTCAGATACTCATTTCAAGGATCTGATCTTAAGGCAATTTGATTGTCTGTGGCAGGTTGATGAATTATGAAAGCTGATATTCTTCATTACAAGTCCACAAGAAATTACCTTGAGTTTCAGAGGCCCTTCTTTTTCTAGAGATGAAATATTTTACTGTTTCTATTTATTATAGGTACAAACAAACACAATGTACCAATTTTGTGCTACTGTGTATTGGGAGTAGCTGTATGGACAAAAGTAGAGTACAAACTGATAAAAGATCGTACTGTTCCAGTGCCATACTCCACCAAATCTGAATTGCTAATTTATGAGACTGCCATTAACGAGATCATGGAATTATTTCTGAAACCATTTCTAACTGGAAATTCTTTTCAAACAACTGTAATGCATTTTTAAGTCTTCTCTCTCATAGAGAAAACCTGTTTGTCTGTCTGTTGAATTAATATAATACAACTAGAATATATTGAAACAAAAACCTGTAAAGACCCCTTTTCCAATCACTTTAAAACACCAGACAACAGAGTTTGCCATTTCCAAGGAGCAATTTTCAACAGTTAGACACTTTCCTCTCTCTAGGGAAAAGAAGAAAACCCCAGGGATATGAATCTTCAGGCTACTGTAAGCTTTCCATTTGTCCAGGTAGCAGTAGACTTTGTACTCATACTGGAGTTTGGAGGTACTTCTGTAACAATGTGAATTTCAGAACTAGAAACTAACTCTGTCCAGAAGACAGGTTTGACATAAAGTACTTCATCACTGAAATGTCTGTGTATTATTTTTAATTGCATGTAGATCATTGTTTAGATTACATGCACCTTGAAGATTTTAGTGCTAAGAAAGACCTGTTGGCTGCTGTCAGATTTTAACTTCTCGCATCTGAATTTCATGAATTTCAGTGTTACATACCTTGCTGTTGAATTTCTTTATTCTATACACAGGCCTAGTGGAAGAGGTCTGAACTGTATGAAAAAAATTTCCCTGGTCTTTAGGATGCCAGGCAGTGTGAAGACACTGTGAGTGGCAATATCTGATGGAGGAGAGGGATGGAAGAGGAACCAAACTGGCATGTCAGAAACATGGGTATTTGGGGTTGGTTGTGGGGTAGGTTGTTTCATTGTTTTGAAAGACATTTTTGTTTAAAAAAAAGGGGGGGGGGAGGAGCAACAGAGGGAAGGAGACATCCTGATGCAGAGAAAAACTTGAAGTTTTATCAGTATATGGGTAACAATGTCTAAGAGGTTTCTGGCTGGCCAGTCACTCTTACCTAGGACACTCACTTTCAACCACAAAGTGAAAAAGTTAATCAACCCAAAAATGAGTGTTGGGGGTCTTTCTTTAATAGCATGCATGAATTAAAAAAGAAACAGTTGTTAAAAGGTTTCCTGTGATCTGAGAGGTGGAAGAATATATGTGTATAAAAGGGATATGAAAGTCCTCAGTGCTACCTATATTTTGTAAACAACTAGAATAGTAGAAAGTTAAGTCTGTTAAAAAGACTGAATTAATTAGTAAATCATAGAATCATAGAATCATTTAGGTTGGAAAAGACCTTTAGGATCATCAAGTCCAACCATTTACCTAGCGCTGCCGAGTCCACCACTAAATCATGTCCCTAAGTACCACATCTACCCATCTTTTTAATACCTCCAGGATGAGGACTCAACCACTTCTCTGGGCAGCCTGTTCCAATACCTGAAAACCATTTTGGTGAAGAAATTTTTTCTAATATCCAATCAAAACCTCCCCTGGTGCAGGACCGGGCACTTGGCCTTGTTGAACCTCATACAGTTGGCCTTGACCCATCGATCCAGCCTGTCCAGATCCTTCTGAAGGGCCTTTCTACCCTCAAGCAGATCAACATTCTCACCCAACTTGTCATCTTCAAACTTACTGAGGGTGTGCTTGATCCCCTCATCCAGATCATCGATGGAGATATTAAACAGAACTGGCTCCAATACTGAGCCCTGGGGAACACCACTTGTGACTGGCCACCAACTGGATTTAATGCCATTCATCACCACTACTTGGGCCTGGCCATCCAGAAAAAATGCATAAAAGTAGAAACTAACAGAGCAAGGAGGGGTGAGGAACAGTTAGGGCAGTTAGAGAGTGGCATTACTGTGGGAGTGTTTTGAGACCAGCTAGTGAAATACAGCGGGAATAAAAAAACTAAATATTTTAAATGTGGCATAAACCATAATCAGATACAACTTGATCTGTGACTTCCTATCCAGTAAATCTTGAATATCCCAAGAAGTAAGTGAGGAACAGACTGTGAAAAAGCAGGAAGGCCAGCTGCACTAACAGTTTCATCATCAGAGTAGAAGTCAAAATAATAGTTATGATTTAGGAATTGAACCTTAGCCTCCTGATCTCCTTTCTTGTTTATGTTTTCTTCCTTTACAAAAATTTGTTTGTGAGTAGGAAGAATTAGTTCTGTGAGTACAAGAAAGTTCAGTTTAATTTTGCCATGATGCAGAGGATCTAATCTGTGTGTTATTAATGAATCCTTAAATTTGACCCTGACCTGTGAAACACCTCTTGCTAGAAGTTTACAAATAATATCTCTAGATATGATGATAGAGATTTCTTCCATATTTTTTGCTGAAAAATGTGGTAGCTGACCATAAAGTATAGCAAAAGGAAAATAACTTTCAAATTTTATGTGGTATTGAACACAGCAAAGCTATTCTTGCATCTTCAAATTATCCATTACGTTCTGGATGCAAATGCATGCATGGAGCTCTTTTCAATTTCACTGGAGCCTGACTCATTTAAGAAACAAGTATTATCCTGTATACCAAATTTAGAGGCATTGGCGTAATGAATTGAATACTAAACATGCATTGAATCCTGGGAATTTCTGCATGCCTGTGAAAATATGTTTTTTATATCTGAAGATGTTAGGTAAATTTTTAAAAGAAGAAAATTATCTCATGTATAAAAACCCTATTCTAATAAAGGGATTAGTAGAATGTCTCAAATAATATAGTAAATCATATTTAATCTTGGTAGCTATACCCAGAAAACCCTCCCTGCGTTATTTAATCTGGATAGTTCGAGCTGCTTCCGCTTCCCTACTTTTCTGTGCTGTCACTAGCTCATGGTCTGACAGTCAAGACTTTTGGCCCAAGTCCATTATCCTGTTCATATTCCCCTCTGTAATGCACCACTTTCAGAGGCATCTATCCACTGGTGTTGTTCACATTCAGTCTGCACAGCACTTTGGGTCATCATCAGCTGCAGATTAGGTCTCATGTGGCTGCTTGTCATTCTAGCTGGATGTAGATGCTTACTGTTCAGTTGTTGTTAGCAAAAGTCTGACTTTGCTGAAGATTTGCACCTTTTCTGTGTTGCTTTTTTGTCATTGATTTGTTGTTTTGTTGGGTTTTTTTCCTCAGAGTTATTACTCAAAGACTACTGGAACTTTTGGACTTTTTATGAGCTCACACAAATTCAGTTTGGTTATTCTGAGTTAGCACTTGGATTGTCATAATTCCCCTCCAACATGAAATGTTTGGTGCTCTAAACTATCCATCCTTAGGAATTGTAGCAGCCCAGTTGGGTGATTCTTCCTGATTATATGAATTACAACTATTCATTTTTATGCAAAGACAGGAAGAGATAGGTTTTGAAGTTGAGTGGAATTATTCTCATTTATTTCAAAACAACCAAATTTTATTCACTAATTAGTTTTTTTTAAAATATTGTTTCATCTGTTTCTTTGAATCACCTCTGCATACATACCCATCCATACCCCTGCTCACATTCACAATTTTTCCTCTCTAGTGCATCACATAAAGCTGCATTCTGATCAGTAGTTTTTAATTTGTATTAAGAAAGATTGCTTGTTGGTTTATTTGTTTGATTTATGTACTTTGGATGAATGCATTTTTTGAGAGGTCACATCTGTACTTTTGAAGTGATAAATGCTGAAGGATGAAAACATACAGGACAACTAAACTTACAACACAATATTAAAAGAATGTGGGTTTGTTAGGGCTTCTTGGGCAATGAATGTATTTTAAACATGGAGACAGTTCTGTATTTTCTTCTAGCACGTTACCTACAGTTCTCAATTCTAAAGACAGAAATGTTTCTACAGATATTTCTGCAGAAATAAGGATGATTACTATCAGCATTTTAGAGAACACCACTACCTGAAGGACAGTGAAGTTTCTATGTGAAAATCAGCCCCCCACTGACATGTTCAGTAATGACCTAGCCCCAAATTATTTGATACCAGAACTGACTGAGCCTCTCAAAGTGAGGGGAGATTAGAGGATCTGAAGAGGAAGAGAAGGAAATTAATCCCAGTAATTGCTCCTTTCTAAAGTGCCTGAGATGTTATCAGTAAATATAGCCAGTGAAGAATCCAGTACAGGTCCAGATATACAGTCCTCCAAGTTTGTCATGATCCAAAATGAGTAAAAAAGGTGCTAGCACTAAGATTTGTTCATCTGTCAGTACCATATAAATATGACTTACATTATATGACTAATACGATTATCAAGATCGTTTTGATGCTTGTCATTGATCACAGTGTCAAATAGATGCAATAGGCACAACATTGCATTTCTAGCATCACTAATGTCCATTATTATTTAATTTTTAAACACAGTTAAGAGTTCTGTCTTCCGCCCAGGTTCCATTGAAGATTAAGCAATTGCAAGGTGCAAAATTACTAACAAATTATAGATGAATGCAACCCTCTACATCTACCAAATCCAATTCAATATCAAATTGATTGAATAACAGGCCAAATGTGTGCAGTTCATTTGTGTAGCCTCTTCTGTTTCTTTTCAATTAATGCCATTTTTAGATTTAGGATGAAGTAGATGACTTGTTGCATTCTTTTGTCCAATCCTATTGTAGAATTACAATTAAATAAATAAGCAGTATTAACAAGAGCTAATCCTACAATTTGAGTTCTGCAATGCCATGGTTTTGTCTACCAGCTTAGTAATCATATACTTTCCACCCAGCTTTATAGCTGCAGCAATTGAATTGCAGCTACAGAGAATCAATCCATGGTCTTAGGAAAGAAAACCTGTTAGGGAAACAAAAGACAGTGGGGAATCTGAAGAGTAGGGTGTGCACACTGAAACCTAATACAGTTTTATGGCTTTTAAACATAATATTGGCTGCATTCTGCAGTGTAAATAGAACAGAGAATCTCTATGTAATTGTCTTGAAACCCAGAATGAAAATTGATTCCTTTAAATTCTGTCAGCAAAGACTGGCATATCAGAGGTCATGACTGTTTCTGAAATATTTTGACTCCCATGATGAACTTTAACTTTGGATCCATCTATGTGAGGACAAGAAGTGTGATCTAACAGTACATCATTTTTTTTCCAAGTTTAATTGTTGGTGATTATTCATTTCCTTGTTCTTTGGATTTCTAAAATATCAGTCACTGCAATGCCTGAATAAACTTCCTGTATATTTTTGCCACAGATTGCCAAATTCCAAAATACATGACAATACAAATTCAATACATGAAAATATAGATTCCCTTAAAAAGTAATACGAACAGATGCCAAAGCTCTTTGCAATTTTTTAGCCCTCTTCCCAATGCTTCCATAAAAACAGGAAAGGCACTCCAGACCTAGGAAAAGCTTTTTTGTTTGATCCATTGTGTTACTTAGGGACATGGAAAAATGCATTTCCACCAATCATGCTTGTTTGAAAATCTTCATGAAAACCACGTTCATTTACACTGAAGCATTCCCAGAAGAGAACCTGTCGTGGTTTAACCCAGCTGGCAACTAAGCACCACGCAGCCGCTCGCTCACTCCCCCCTCCCTCAGTGGGATGGGGGAGAGAATCGGGAAGAAAATAAAAGGTTAGAGCCGAGGGCTGAGAAAAAGACAGTTTAATAAGAGAAAATAATAATAATAGTAATAATGAGAATGATAACAGAATATACAGAATATACAAAACGAATGATGCACAATGCAATTGCTCACCACCCGCCGACCGATGCCCAGCCCGTCCTGAGCCGCGAGCAGTCCCTGAGCAGCGATCACTCCCCCCGCGACCGACCGACCAACTGACCCCCCCCCAAGCATGACGTTATATGGTATGGAATAGCTCTTTGGACAGGTTGGGTTAGCTGTCCTAGCTGTGCTCCCTCCCAGCTTGTTATGCACCTGGCCGAGCAGGAGAAGCTCAAAAAGTCCTTAAGTAGTCTGAGCACTGCTTGGCAACAACTAAAAACATCAGCGTGTTATCAACATTCTTCTGGTACTAAATCCAAAACACAGCACTATGCTAGCTACTATGAAGAAAATTAACTCTATCCCAGCTGAAACCAGGACAGAACCCCACCTCAGATTCTTCTCCACTTCAAAATAGAAAAAAAAAAAAAAATCACTGCATTAATTAATATCCTAAAAGGCTTTAACATTGAAATGAAGTTATCCTGATGCTACAGCCAGCTTCACTGGTCTTGGTAGGATAGCTATATTGACACCAGTTTAAACTGCAACAGAGTGTGACTCTTGGTTCATTGCTCATAAAACTTTCCCTTTTATGAAGATAAAACTTTCCCATGCATAAAGATATGAAACAGTACTGAAGTGAATTTTCAAATTGGCTTAAATTTCAGTATGCACTGATTTTATATCTTGGTTGGCTTATAAAAGTACACAATACTAAGTAATGAAAGAATAGCTGTGCTTCATTGGAGAAAAAAAAAAAAAAGAGCTTTTGGTAACTGCCAAAACCTTTCTAGCAATGCTTGATAATATTAATATCCCCTAATGAAAATTGATTTTGTTTATGTGCAGTCATAATGGATATGGCCACATAATTACTATGTGCTAACTGCTAGTTATTAATTAATTATTGTATTTTCTTCTATAATTTATTTACCAGAAAAATTTAAGTCTGAGGCAGCATCTGTTTTCCAGTGAAGTCCTGCTTTGACTTAATTTTACAGCTGAGCAGGAAGGCGAACAAAGAGCTTGAGTAACTTGCCCAAGGTCACCGAGACTGCAATCAGCCTTGATTAGAGCCAAGAACAAATTATTTTTCAGTCTCATGTTCTAGTCACTGAAGTTGATGTCTCCTTAGTTTTCAACAGCTGTTGCTGAAGTTACCAAGAGAGGACACAATCTTTGACCACATTGACCCCTTTCTTAAGGAACTTAAACTCCACATATTCACTGGCTTTTTTTTTTTTTTCTTTTTTCTGTGTACAAAGAGGCTTTTGATAACAGCAATAAATGTAACAGAGTTGGCATGGTAGACTACAATCAATCAGGTGGCTGCAGCTGTAGAGCTGGTACCATCCATTCTGCTTCTGTGATGCATGTTGCTGCCCTTAAGGCAGACATAGCTCCTCCACTGCTGAATTGGTTCCTGAAGCAGCAGAATTTTCATCTAGGCATATTAAAATAAAGGAAAATAATTTGTTTTGCCTTGATATGTCAGGCTGAAGATCACAGAGGTTTAACAACTTATCCATGAGATGTACGAGTGTCCTGGGTTCAGCTGTAACAGTGCTCACCTGAGGAGAAAATCAGACAGAAGTAGTAATAGTTTCAGCTAGTTCATCTAAATCAACCTTTAGGTATGAACCTTAATTCAGAAGATCACCTGGGTGGTTTAAGTGGATTCTGCAAGAAGACACCTCCTGACTCAGTTTGCCAATCAGACGTTTGCCAGACTCTGTGCAGGATACCCTCAAAGTGGCACCTGTATTTGCCTTTGGAAGTTGGAGTACGTGGATCACTCTGTTCCCCTATCCTACTTCTGTAAAAGGGCAGGTATGCTGGCTCCATGGGCTCCAATGGGTCAGATTGTGTTAACTTCCTTAGAGTACATTATTTAAACCCAGCAGTTACGTTGTAAATGGGGAGGTAGGTCTACAAGGCTTCCAGATTCCCTTCCGGCCTAATTTTTTCTTTGATCCTCTCATCCCTCCTTCTGAAGACCGTCAGTATGTGAAAACGAACAGAGGATTCTTGGGATCAGAAAGAGAATAATCATGAAACTGTCTGATTCTGTAGCCCTATGAGACAGTAATTTTGTTACAAAGGGAAAACACTGGGTTCTGCCAGTGCTATACAACCTAAAATGTGTGTGAAATTCTCAACTGAATTATGTGTCTGTAGAGTCTGATGATTGAGTTAATGGCCTGACCTCCTCTCATATGTCTGCCTAAGCAGGGATTTTTATTGTGGCTTTACCTCAAGGCATAGTATATTTATGTAATAAAGCATGATATCTGTATCATCTCTTCCCACCTGTTTGCTGAAGAGAGATTTCCTTTTTCTCTTACAGCTTCAGGAAAATATATTGTAGAACATGCTTTCTGGCTGCTGAAAGAACAGTCTGTCTCCACTTTTCCTTCCTTTTTGATGACTGAAAAGCTATAGCATATATCACTTCTACTCTTTGTATTTCTAGTCTTTTCATAGCACCAGGCAAGCACATATATAGTGATTTGGATTCAGGTATGAAGGATTTCTTTACAGGATACTTTATTAATGGCAATTTTAAAAATGGAAAATGTTGCAAAACTAATGGATTCTTAATGGTACTCAGCAGTGGTGAGGCCACACCTTGAATACTGTGTTCAGTTTTGGGCCCCTCACTACAAGAAAGACATCACGTTGCTGGAACATGTCCAGAGGAAAGCAACAAAGCTGGTGAGGGGTCTGGAGCACAAGTCTTTTGAGGAGCAGCTGAGGGAGCTGGAGTTGTTTAGTCTGGACAAGAGGAGGCTGAGGGGAGACTTTATCGCCCTCTACAACTACCTGAAAGGAGGCTGTAGCAGGGCGGGGGTCAGACTCTTCTGCCAAGTAACAGGTGATAGGACAAGAGGAAATGGCCTCAGGTTGCACCAGGGGAGGTTTAGATTGGATATTAGGAAAAAATTCTTCACTGAAAGGGTTGTCAGGTATTGGAACAGGCTGCCCAGGGAAGTGGTTGAGTCCCCATCCCTGGAAGTGTCTAAAGGGTGTGTAGACGTGGTGCTTAGGGACATGGTTTAGTGGTGGACGCAGCAGTGCTAGGTAAATGGTGGGACTTGATGATCCTAAAGGTCTTTTCCAACCTAAATTATTCTATGATTCTATGATCCTATAATTAAATAACTTAAAGATACCATAATGATCCAATTAGAAAGACTCCAGTCAGAAACTGATCTTAGAAACATTCTACAGAAATTCATTGGAGATATAAGGATAACATGCATACCTTGAAGAGATATCTGCAAAGGGTTTTGATTTTGAATACTTAGCATATTAAAGTATATGTTTACAGTGGTACCAAGGTAACAGCTTTTAGAAGTGCGCCTTAAAATGTAGTGAAAGAGACCAATAAAAATTGGCATGAGGAGGAATTAGAGTGAACATTTTATGTGAGTTCATGAGGCTCAAAGTTATCTAAAAAAACCACTGAGAATAATTTTTAAAACCTGTTTTCCTCTATAGAAGTGCAATGGCCACAGTTACAATGACTATCATGCCAGTGCCTGGGAGCATGCCTGCATAAACAAAACAAAGTATTTTTCTGTTTGGGATGATGACCCCAGCTTCCAGATGAAGCCGACACAACAGATGTAATGTCTATATTTTAATATTTGATTGGGTAATTGAAGTGTTACTTGAAAAATTCATGTACTGCTGTGCCTAAGACTACAATTATGTGGAAGGAAAGCCAGAAGATATTACTGAGCAAGCAAAAGCATCATGCTTCCAGAGGAATCAGGGTGAGGTTCTGTTTATTTAACATCTTTCTTAAGCATTTTGATGAGAAAATGTATGGCACAAAAGTAAGTTTCATAATACTAAAAAAGGGCTGTCCAATACACAGGCTATGATGAATAAAAAAAATGCAAACAGAAAGACCAGAAAAATAGGAATTAAAATAGAATTAGTTCAAGCATAGGTCTCCGTGGTTGAAAAGAGCATGAATTATGCCATAGGTAATTCATGGTATCACAGTGGTTGGAATTATAGTAATTGGAACCACAAGTTAAGGAATAGAGAGATGTTCCTATGAACAACCTGAGCTGACCATTTAATAATACAGAGAGGTAAAGCCAGTTATCTTTCACTTGTTTGTTTCAAGTATCTGCTTCAATGTGTCAACGACCTCCTATGTAGGAGGCCTGAAATATGATTAAATACAGCTAGCCCTTGGAAAATGCTAATGCCCAAAAAGTCCCAGTTGAAGGAGTATATGTAAAAGTCAAAATATGACTTTGTTGTATGGTACAGAAAAGAAAATAAGGTAATTTAAAAGCCAGTATCTGTAAGTATCGCATATTCTATAGGAATTATGAAACTCCATTGTCTTGATTCTATCACCCTTACATATATTGCTCAATGCCTTTGTCTAGATTTGATATTCCTGAAGGCAATTGCGTATGAAAGAGCACCTAGGCTGATGTACAAGCTGATACAGTTAAATGAAAAGCAATACAATAGCCTCCTAATACACAGGCACCACATTTTCCTAAATTTGTTGAAAAATTCAAGCCAGAAAAAACTCAAAGTACTGTTAGAGAGTTGGGGGAGTGACTTGTGAGGGAACATTTTGCAAGAGGATACCGTGGCTGAAAGAAAACCTGACATATTGTCTTCAACAAAGTGTTAAATCCAAGGAATAAGCAAAATTATTTAGTGTAAGACTTGGAGAAAAAGGTAGGCATGGTAAAATTAAATCAAATAATAGGAAATGTAAGGTTGCTGTGAGAAAAACTGGCACTGTGGGATTTTTGGAGTAGTCTCCAAAGGTATGGATTGGGGGTTTCAAATAAAATAGCTTAAAACCACTAAACCCCTATACTTTTGGGAATCATACCTACATTTGCAGAAATTGGTAATCTAAAATATTTTGCAGTTGTAACATATCCCACAGGCGCATACAGATGCATTAGCACAAGTCAGGAGCAATAGGAAAAGCATACTAATAAACCCTTTCTGACAACTACCACATTCTATCATTTACATCTATCACTTTAACAAAACCATGAGAGTCAGATTGTTTGTTTCCTGTTGGTGGAGGGTGAGGAAAAGTTACTGTGAAAAAGTAGATAGAGCTTTTATAGACAGATTTTATTTCCTTCCTCCTCTGAAATCTGGTTCTTCAATTACCAGGTTTCCATTCTTGGCATGTAGGAGGATGCATTTAAAGTGCCTCTCTAATATAAGTCAATTAACTTCCCCTGATTGCAGGATAGTTTTAAGGTCCATCATCTTTTGAACTCCATGGAATTTATCCAGCTGTTGAATTGTGGACTAGCAGGCAAGACTTTTTCCAAATTGTATGCTTAAAGTTATGCTCCTAAATCTGTATTTAAGGATCAAGAGCAAGTGGCCTTTTTTTCTCACTAAAACCTAAGAAAAAAAACCCAATCAGATCTTTTGATCCAAAGGCAGATGCTGTACTTCTGATACTCTTACTGTTAACTTATTTAGTGTGAATTTAGGAGCCTGATGTCAGGCATGTGTAGCCCCATCCACAGCTCAACATCTGTGGTGCAATGTTGCTGTAGTCACTGGAGCTGAGCCAGTTAATACCAGCTGGGGACTCTGTCCCCTACTACTGAAACTATTCCTTGGCAGCTCTTCATTAGTATAAAGCTTCTTATTTTTCTTCTTTTTTTTTTTTTTTTTTTTTCTCTTTTTCTGGTGACAAAACTGTCACTGAATGAATGCTAAGTAAAGCAAGCCTCAGATCCAAAGCAATTTATTTTTCCTTTATCTAACCTGATTGGTTACAGAGTTCAGTATCCAAGGGTTGGATCACCCAATCTGTTGGGTATGTGTGCAGAAGGCATGGTGCAGTCCAATATCTGTGGTTTTTTTAAACTGCTACTGCCAAGCAGATTGCCATTTAAATCCAGGCAGTCAGCTGCTGCTACTGACTACTGTCATTAATACCATAGCTTTGAGCACTATTTGACTGTTGCAAATATTTCTTAAATTAGTTTTCCTCCCTTCCTGCCTTCTGCTGTGTTCCTTTAAAAAAAACACCAGTGGGTTTTATTGGGAGTTTTGAAAGCAACTGGCCTCCATGGCATTTATTAGTAGCAGGAAGCAACAGACTTTCGTGGGCTCCTACAGAGAAGTTAAATAGCTTCAAACATTTTCTATCAGCTTAAAGCACTGTGCTCGATGGTGCAAGCACACTTTGCTTCCTTTGCCTTACAATCACCCTGGGATATCCATTCTGAAAATAGATTTGAATGAACTTGAAAATTCAAGATAGGCTTGATTGCCAATCTGTCAGCAGCCCCTAAAAGTAATAAAAAAAATAAAATCAAGTGACAGCTCAGAAAAGCAAACTGCTTGGCACACTCCATGCCCCTCTCAGTGTTTTCTGTCTTGTCAGCTATCAATATTTATGCTCAGTGGGAGAAACCTGGCCAAATTAGAGGACATAAGAGGGCACTGCTGAAAACAAAACTCTACCACAAGGCACAGTTGGGCTTGACTTTTGTTTCATTAAAAATTTAATTGGAACCAAACTGTGCAGTCACAAAGCTCATCAGTGCTTCCTGTTCACAACGTTAAAGAATCAGATGTTCAAACACAGCAAATTAGTGAAGAGCATGTTTACACTCTGCTCCCTTATTACTGAAAATGATTGTTTGATAAACAAAGAGGCGCAGCCAGGAAGAAACGCCAGCATTTGCTGACAGATTTAGTGTGTCTTGGTGACTGCACCTTATACCGCTGGGTGGACCAGAAATGGTGCTTCCATGAGTACTCTTGAAGAACTGATAAACAAAAGAGAGCAGCCAGCTGCCTGTGAGCTCTAAATTAACCTCGGAGCAGAAATGGTATAGGACTCTGACTTCATGGAATACTGGCAGCACTACTCTAAACCAACAAGCTTACATATCTGCATAAAAGGGAAGCTTGTTTGCAACATGCAGAAGGAGCTCAGGGGGCAACACACCTATGTAGATAGGATCTTTACTGTGTTTGGGGTGCGTTGTCTCCCACGCTGAGAGAATGCATTACTCACAGGTAGACAGCAGATGTTCCTGCTTTCACTGCGGTGGAATCTATATAATAGCACTGGACTGCTAAAACTGTAACCTTCTTATTTCAAAGCTTATCCAGTCCAGCTATTCTGTGTGGCTGTCCAATGAAAATTAAACTGAGAAAAATAGTTTTCTTCTTTCCGAGGCTTTAAAGGGTCAGGACTTCCCTTGAGAATAAATATATTGCTGCAAGTCAGAGGAGCTTCTACCTGGTTTAATTTCAAACAGCTTGCAGCTGGAAGACAAACAGAATAATAAAAGTCTCTTACAGAGGTAACAAATACCAACAGTTCAAGAACAACTGAACAAATTTACATTTCTGTAAAATGCCTTCTTAGCTGAGATCACGACTTATATGCAAAGTTGCAAGTCAGTCAAAACTTAAACATACATGGGTAAGTAAAATAAGGGAAGAATAACAGTAAAAGTAATAGTCATCTGTGGAATTGTTAACTGTGAATTCATTAGATTATGTATTTTTAATAGGAAAATATTAATTTAGTAATCAGAGGTGTTAAAATTAATTACTGACTCTGCCAGTTTTATTGCCAGTGGGACTGCCATGAAATTGTTGTACACTAAAAAATATGATTCTTAAAGGTACTCAGAAAGTTGTCTGGATTTAATTGGGAAGTCCTTAAATCTTCTTAACTGGGTCTGCCAAATCATGCAGGGAATAGATTTAAACCCAGAGACAGTGGCAACAATTGCAATTTATGTAGCTTCTATTTCCTCTTAAAATGGGATTCAGATGATTTTAGTAATGCCTGCCTGTAGGTTGCATGGTGACTACCCCTGCACCAGAGCACCCAGAGACTGCCCGCTAGGAAGCCCGGTTGGAGCCTCAAGTGTCTCCTCCTTTCTGCCTGGCATAGGTGTCTCCATGTTGATATGTTCCCAGGTCCCAGCTCTGGCCTCCTGCCCTTATTGCTCAAACAGAGCAGGCACTCCTCAGTTCTCCTTTATCACCCTGTGAGTCTTTGGGATGCCATACTACTAACCTGTGGGGTTTATTAATTGTTAATTCAATTAATTAATTGGACAAGCTGGAGAGGTAGGCCTGTGTGAACCTCATGAGGTTCAACAAGGCCAAGTGCAAGGCCCTGCACCTGGGTTGGGGTAACCCCCAGTAGCAATACAGGTTGGGGGATGAAGGGATCAAGAGCAGCTCTGCAGAGAGGGACTTGGGTGTACTGATGGACAAAAAGCTGGACATGAGCCGGCAATGTGCGCTGGCAGCCCAGACGGCCAACCGTACTCTGGGCTGCATCAGGAGAAGCGTGGCCAGCAGGTCAAGGGAGGTGATTCTGCCCCTCTACTCTGCTCTGGTGAGACCTCTCCTGGAGTACTGTGTCCAGATCTGGAGCCCTCAGCACAAGAAGGACATGGAACTGTTGGAGCGGGTCCAGAGGAGGGCTACAAAAATGATCTGAGAGATGGAGCACCTCCCCTATGAGGCCAGGCTGAGTTGGGCTTGTTCAGCCTGGAGAAGAGAAGGCTCCAGCAGACCTTATTGCGGCCTTTCAGTACTTAAAGGGGGCTTATAAGAAAAATGGGGACAGATTTTTTAGCAGGGCCCGTTGTGATAGGACAAGGGGTAATGGTTTTAAACTAAAGGAGGGTAGATTCATACTAGATATAAGGAAGAAATTTTTTATTATGAGGGTGATGAAACACCGGAATGGGTTGCCCAGAGAGGTGGTAGATGCCCCAGCCCTGGAAACATTCAAGGTCAGGTTGAATGTGGCTCTGAGCAACCCGATCCAGTTGAAGATGTCCCTGCTTATTGTGGGGGGGTTGGACTATATGACCTCTAAAGGTCTTTTCCAGCTCAAAACATTCTATGATTCTATGAATAATTCTAGTAAAACATTTCATTAAGTCACCCCCTCCCCCCCCACCAGCTTTTAACAATTTTATAGCTTTTATATTTTCTTGTTTTAGGAATTGGTGCTTTTATTGTCATTGAATTTTTATTAATCATTATTATTGAACAGTTGGAGCGGGTCTAGAGAAGGGCTACAAAAATGATCCGAGGGCTGGAGCACCTCCCCTATGAGGACAGGCTGAGGGAGTTGGGCTTGTTCAGCCTGGAGAAGAGAAGGCTGCGGGGAGACCTGATTGCGGCCTTTCAGTACCTAAAGGGGGCCTATAGGAAAGATGGGGAAAATTTTTTTGGTAGGGACAGCTGTGACAGGACAAGGGATAATGGTTTTAAACTGAACCAGGGTAGGTTTAGACTGGGTATAAGGAAGAAATTCTTTACAATGAGGGTGGTGAAACACTGGAACGGGTTGCCCAGAGAGGTGGTGGAGGCCCCATCCCTGGAAGCATTCAAGGCCAGGTTGGATGGGGCTCTGAGCAACCTGATCTAGTTAGTGGTGTCCCTGCTCACTGCAGGGGCGTTGGACTAGATGATCTCTAGGGGTCCTTTCCAACCCAAAACATTCTATGATTCTATGACTCCAGTTAACACCTGCATTGGCAAGAGTACTCTGTTGCTCAGTGTGTTGGCTAAAACATTTACTTTTCCTTTTCTTTACAGATTCCAGAAGTATTGTGAGAGGTGTAATCTAAGACTGGCCATACAGGACACTGCTCTATTAAAATAAACCAGAGATGCTGGACCTGCTTTTATCCTGATGCCAATAAGAGGTGACTATACTGAAAAAGTCTCACGTCTATTGTCCCACCCTCAGCCAGTTTCAGCTTTAGCCTCTTAACATGCATCCCAGACCATCATGGTTGTGTGTGTGAAATATATTTTAAAAGATGGTTTAAAGTATATACAGATATCATTGCACAAGGTACAGTGTCTTAGATTTAGCGTTTGCATAACAAAACTGAAGGTCTGTCTTCCCATCATAACGTAAAACTAAAGCCTTGTCCAACTATGTTATTTTCCAAAATACTAATTTTATGTTTCACGCTTAGCTTGTCCGTACATGTCTGTGATGTTATTGCTGGTGGGGCTAAATGTAAAGTGAAAAAAAAAATAAAATTCCCGCCGGCCCCACCGCAGGGCAGGGCTGAGCCCCTCAGCCACGGGCGGGCGCCGCGGGGAAAGCCTGGGTCAGGAAGGGCAAAACGCTGCCCGGCAGCCGGGCCCTGCCCGCCCCGCGGGGAGAGCGGGAGGGGGCGGGAGGGGTCCGGGGCCCCGGCGAGATGCCCCCGCCGCCCCGGGAGAGACCCCGGGGGCCGCGCCCGGCGGGGGGGGGGGGTGGAGTGGCAGGGAGGGGCTGCTGTGGGCTGAGCACAATCCCCCATTGCCTGTCCCCCTGCGCCCCTCGAGGGGGAGGGAGATCAAGTTGTCAGGGAGGAAGGAGTGAAGGTGAGCTTGGGAAGAAGGGGAGGGTGGGGGGAAGGTGTTTTAGTTTTTTACTTTTTTCCTTACCATCCAACTCTATTTTAATGGGCAGTAAATTAAATTACTTTTCCCCAAGGTGAATCTGTTTTGCCAGTGATGGTGACTGGTAAGGAATCTCCCTGTCTTTTCCTCAGCCCATGAGCTTTTCCATTTTACTTTCTTCCCATGTCCTGTTGAGGAGGGGGAGTGAGAGAGCATCTGGGTGGGTCTGTGACATTATGATACTTGAAGAATTTCATTCCACATTTTTCTTTTCCACTACGTACTAAAAAAAAAGGCACATTAATCTGAATTCTCTCGTTATTGAGAACTATGCAGCATGCCAAATCTTCAGGTGGTGTCAGTTTGTGTAGTCCCACATCTGCTAAGAAAAAAGAGGTAGAAGTGGCTGCAGAGACTAAGGAACTGAACTTCAGTGGTGATCTAATAAAATATTTATTTTTGGCAGAGAAAAATATATAAAATGTGCAACAGTGAATATTAGAGAAGTTGAATCATGTTTTTATACCTTCCTGTTAGTATTGTCAATGGCTGCAGAATTTACCAGTTTGTACCCATACTAATGTATAAATGCACAGTATGGTTATATGCAGATTAACTTCCCTGATCTATCACCTCGTAAGGATGCCTACCACCGCAGCTTAGAAGGCCGTTCCACTACAGACTTCCCCAACAAAAGCTGGTTTCTCTGCGATCTATAAGCTTAATGAAAAGGAAAGTGACGTCAGTTTAGTGTCCTGAAGCCACATCCAGTGGCCTGCACAATGATTCAATTAGTAAAACACAGGCCCAAACCACCTACTATGTCCACGTCAGTAGCGGGAGGTATTAGAGTGCTGCGTTAGACAAAACTTTGAGGTAGATCTGCTGATCATACCATTGAGCTCAGATCCTTGCAAGCACGCCACTGAGTTGCAAAGGACTTACATACTCTTTTTGTTCTGGTTTGGTTTGGTTTTTAAGCATACTTCCTGTACTGGAATTCACTAAATTTGAATGAGGTTTAATTTATACCCATAGGGCACCTTATGGAAGTGCTACACAGCCATTTATCAGTTTACATGCTCCAGAATTTTCCTCCAATAGATTATTTTGTTAGGAAAGTTGCTAATAAAATCTGTGGACTTTGTAAGGAGACCAACATGTTGAAAAGCAATAGAAAAGTGGAAGACCTGAGCAGAGTCATATGTAGGAAAAAATCAGCAGCTTATCAGTTAGTCTGTAATTAATTCAGTTTTCTAAAGCCTACAGGAGCAAATGGCTTAGGTTTACTTCAGACTGCTGTGGCCCTTTGCTATCTCTCTTATGGAGAAAGGAGTTTAAGAATGCAGGTGAAATTAAAAAGAAACAGTGATAGTTATTATCCTTCTTTCCCTCTTCCACAGTGCTGCGCCTGGAGACAAAAGGAGGGAGGAAGCCGAATTCAGATTTTGTGAAAATGGTAATTTTTTATTTCTTAATAAGTGGCATCTTATTTTCTTTGAAATCATATTCTTTGAAGAACTGATTCCTTCCCTCAGTCTTCTCAAGTTTCTTTAAATGGAAGAAGGATAGAATGAATCTTTATTAACTCTACTATGGGAAAAATCCAACTGTTATAAGTTAAGGGATTCCAAAACTCTAATATATAATGAGCTTAGGCTATCTAGAATTTGGATGTCTTACAGGACAGCATATGCACTATCAATCTATGAATGAAAACTCTACATTATTTCCTGACCGACTTTATCCAGTTAGGTGAGCTATCACCATCTGAGAACTCCACATAAGAATTTCTTCAGAAATAGTATCATGCTAAAGTAGTAAAGTTATAATTTTACAGTTTTTTAACTTTCCACTCAGACAACTGAATTAAGTCCAAATTTACAGGGTTCACTTCTTCCCACACAGTTTTATAGCGATCACACTCCTTGAATAGGGGATGTTTTACTGCCATTTTAAATGAAAGGGGAATTGTTCCCTGTTTTAGTTAATTACATTGCTATAGCAGAAACATGGTTTACTATTCTTTTACTCCCATCAGCTTAATAGAATATTAAATAGTTATTGACTTTGGAAGAGGGGAACCATCATGATTTATTGAGCTTGGAGGTAAATATTCAGCAAGCAGCTACAATTAAACTTCCGCTTGTGTTCTTCATTTACAGGAAGTATAGGTGGTAAAAAGATGCTTATTAAATGTGATAATAACTACATCATTAGAACCCAATTACAAAGTGAACTAAAGAGGATCTGAAGAACAGTAGTTTATAAGTTAACACAACAAAGCTGACTTTTAACAAAAATAACAATATCTTTAATATCTCTGATTGTATAATTTTAATTTCTGCTGGAACTAAAGAACCTAAGGGAAATGGTAAAAAGATGCACAGAATCTCCTTTTACAACATCAAACTACTGTTTAACTTTGTTCAGATGAAGCAATAAATTATCGCAAAGTTGACATCTTAAACTTAACAGTTTTATTGGGTGTCCTTTTTCTATCACCCCTAATTCATTAAATAGGAAACTGCCAACATCTCTTTGTTTTACAGCTCCAGGAAAGTACTTTGAGTATTAAATGCAGCATAGTAGTATTGTAATCTTCAGGCAATTGAATATACAGAAAGAATATATTGCACTGTAGTTTCTTCCTCCCTGTGTATATATTCAGAAAAGTACGGTGCTGCTGGAGAGTTTGGATGCAAGAGAGATAATTTGTCTGCCTCAGTAAAGAGTGTTAAAAGAATTTTACTTATTTAAACTAAACAGGGGAGGTTTACGTTGGTTACTAAGAAAAATGTCTTCACCAAAAGGGTTGTCAGGCATTGGAACAGGCTGCCCAGGATGAGTCCTCATCCCTGGAGGTATTTAAAGGATGTGTAGACATGGTGCTTAGGGACATGGCTTAGTGGTGGACTTAGCAGTGCTAGGTTAACGATGATCTTAAGGGTCTTTTCCAACCTGAACAATTCTATGATTCTGTAATTCTATGAAATGTTATTGCAGTCACCACCATTTCTGATGACAAAGCATGATCTGTCAATGCATCTACAGAGATGGATCTATCAGTGTGATTTGAACTGAAATAGACTGATTCAAGTCCTGCCATAAGTCATTTACATAACTATTTGCTTAATGAAAGGATGAGTGTAAAGGAAACAATGTTTGTGATTTACAAGAAGTCTGTAACTTTTTTCCCTGCTTATCATACAGTTCTAGGCATGCAGAATGTAATTTAACTCATACTCAAAAAAAAAAAGGTAGAAAATGGGACTGGTAGGGAATGGCATTGTCTATACCGGAGGGCATCCTGATCTTCCAGACTGTGAGATGTGCTGGACAACACCGTAACTCCCTCTCTGCCTGTCTGCCTTTTTTCTCCCCAAGGATGAGAACTGTGCTACCAATTCCAACATTCAGTTCAAACAAATCCAGGCACCAGGAGGTACTCTTGAGTCCTTTTCTGAAGCAGCCAGTGTTTTCTGCAGCTAGAATGTTTTGTTACTTCACAAAAGAGTGGCAACTATTGGTTCTTCCATGGTAAGAATTATTACTCCCATGGACAACTTTTGCCACCTGATGTGAGCTTGAAATCAGGTAAGTCACCTACTGGTTTTCTTGCTGATGAAATTTCATTGAATCACAGCTTTGAATATTTTAGGCAGAAGCAAAAAAGCAGCATGAATTTGTATAGTTCCTCTGACACTTCATTTTAATCATCTGATTCTGCATGTTTCGTTGAATGTGTAGAAGGGTTGTTGATACTCCTATGGCAGTAATGACTTTATGGGACATTAATGCTAGAGCATAATACAGTTCCTGGTACAGCAAATGTATATGTCAGGCACTTATGTACGAAAATTATTTCATTGTTGAGGTAATTACCATACATTTTAAATATATTTAGAATGGACAGTCTCATAATATATTACCTATGATTTTACAGTCATTGTGTGAATGCTCACTACCAAGCATAGAGGTTCATTCATACTACGTAAAAAAACTTGCTTTAATGAGAACAAGTATTTCTAGACCTTTTTTTAGCTAGATAAATAGGAAGGTATGCAAGCTGTCCAAAGACTAGATTGCTTTTTTATTTTTATGTAGAAAGAGCCAGAAAGGAAGTCAGTAATCTGATTTTTAGAGTGTTTTGTTTGAAGATGTAGTTAAGTGACTAGCCCTTTCCTAAAGGTGTCCTTTTATTCTTCAGGGAATGATTTCCACTCCCACTTGCATACAAAGCCCTAGGCCAGTGCCTATTTTTTTGTATTTTGACTTACAGGAAGGAAGAAAAAAGAAATTTCTGAATGGTGGATATTGGTGTTCTGTTCTGCTGTGGCTACTGCACACACATGAGTCTCCTGTTAGTGCCCATGGGAGTTATCCACACAGGGGATACAGTGAAAAGCTTTCTGGGAAGGAAACTGCTCAGACATTATTAGCTGTAGCTGCTTGAATACTCCACAGGAGTAATTAAACTTTGGTACCAGCCTGTTCTGCCTTCCCTGAACCTGTCATTCTCAGCAACTGCAGAAGAAATGAATTTATTTAGATAAATAAGGGGTATATTTATTTAGATAAATACAAGGGGAAATCATTCCTCTTGTTTTCCTTTACTGCAGTGTTCATGCTGCTGTCAAAGATTAAGATGAATCGTCTGTCCCTCTGTGACATCTGTGTACTCAGGCTTTATTGAAAGAAATGTGTGAGTATGGTAAGATGGTACACTCTTCTGCTGATCTATCACTATAGCTTTAAGATATGACAGACACCTCTCCTCTCTTGGTTCTATGGGCTGTGAAGGGACATCCAGGCATTTAATACTTGCAATTTCCATATGATATAATAAATAACACCATCTGCCTTTGGGTCAAGTACAAAGCACCATTAAGTAGTGGAAGTGAGCAGTAAGCCTTTTACTGGAATGCTGTGAAATTTAATACGATGTAAAGGAAATTGTCCTTACTCCCCTTAAGTCACAGAGAACAGAACCATTTGCATAGACATTTCACTGCTGTAGCTTTTGCATAATGAAAAAAATGCATCCATTCAAGGCTTGTTCAAAATGTGTAGCGTAGATGCCTAAAGAAGCAGGCTTTATACGTAATTATATATATCTGATATGACACTTTATCTTGGATAGTATGAAACAGAAAATTCAATATCTCTAAATTTACTATGATTTTTGTGACTCGTGACTCATAGGTTTTTGATATTTTTGAAACCCATATGTTCCTTTTCAGAATCAAGATAGTGCCTGTGTTTACAGTCTTAGCATGGTGGTCTCTTTTCCATCTCCTGAATGTTAAGACCTTCTCTAGTAACCCTCATGCATTTATTAATCAATATTCCTTTGTGATGTGCCTTAGTTTAGCATGATTGAAAATATGATAGTGTTAAATTATAAGACATAAAAAATTACAAGCACAAAACAGTGTTAGCTGCTGTAAGAATCCAGTTGCAAGAATACAGATTGAACAGGACAAATGTCAAAGGAGATTATATTATAAAAGAAAAGAAACACACCTTTATTTAATCTATTTACCTTAGATCAGATTGTTTTCAAGGCTTTTTTTTCTGGAAATTACTTTGAATTGTATACTGTTATATTAATTTTTTGCTAGAGATTTTTCCTTTTGTTGTTGTTGTTATAAACGGCATATGGGAGGGCTACTTTCAGCTGTATATGTTTATCAATATTGTGGTGACTAAGATAAAATCAAGAAGTGATTATTTGGAAACTACATACTTAAGTATCTTAATAGGTATAAAAATGCATAACTATTAGATACATACATATTAGATACTGAAGATACATTTTTTTTAACTTTGGCTCCCCACTTAAAATTGAGTGGACACATTTTTCTGAAGATACTGTCACTATGCATTCATAGACAGACTGGATATTTTACGGAAAAATCCTCAACATGGTGATAAGAACTGGTAGGTGTTAGGCTTCCATGGAAAGCTATTGAGACTCCTGGTTCTCTTTTCATCGTATCGGTACATGTTCCTACATGCAGAACAGACACTGCCTTTTTTGCTTTTCTTTTTTGCTGGGCAAAGCTGGGAATTATCTAAAAAAAAAAAAAAAAAGTAGCTTTTGTTAGAATTTGTGGTGCCACAAGTTCTGTTTAATTAGACTTTGTCTTGGTTGGTATACCTTTCTGCCTTCAGTCTTGTAGTATTTGAGATTCTGTCTTAAAGCTGCTGTGTCAGGATACTGTCTGCTCTATAAACACAGGTATAAAAAGTGGCAAATTCTGATCACTGAGTCTTCTAGCATCCTGCAAACATTGTCCTTCAAACATTTCTTTTTTAAGACTCTGCACTGGTTCTTCAGTTTTACATCTGCCAAAATCTTCTATCTTATTTTTTTGTGAGTTTGTTGATTGGGGGTTTTTTGGTTGTTGTTGTTGTTATTCCCTGAGAATTGCTCCCTCCTGTGTTTCATTTCTTGTGTAACCTCAAATAGTTGCTCTCATTTCCACCATACAGCTTCCCAGTTTGCTTCCCAAGCCTTAGTTACTGAAAACTTGTTACAGCTATTAAAAGTTCTGGAGATTTTTGGCAGGGCTGTTGGAAATTAAGCTGTATCATCTGAAAGCCTTCCTTTTTGCTGGCGCTTGCTACTGGCAGGTACAGATGCACTTCTGTTTCAGAACCTGAGCAGTTTTCTTCTGTATTTCCAGAGATCTTCAGCTCCATTGATGCTTTTAGTTCTCCAGTTCTTCCATGCAAGTTATTTTGCTCGTTTTTTCCCGGTAGATGTTTTCCTTAGAAAATACCATTTGAAGCCAAGAAGTCTGCCACCAGTCTGTTTTATTTAGTGCCCAAGTTCCAATGGTACAAGAACAGCCCCTTCCTTTTACCACTGTTTTCAAATAGCTCATGTTAGGGAATTGATGTCATTAATACTTGTCTTCGTAACTTTCATGTTTTCCTCTTTTTCCTAATAAATTCTAAGGAACTATGCTACCTCTGTCCTCACATAGCTCAGACACTTGCTGGTCCTCTGACTGCGAAGAAGTTGTTTTTCTCAATATTCATTCTTGGTCCTTCTTCAGTTCTGCTTTTTGGTTTTATTAACCAGCCCAGCAGTAATACTGTGGTTCCAAGGCTAGGAGTCTCACTGCTGTTCTGGAAGGAAGAGTAGCTGCATCTCCTTAGTGCAGGTAGTGCTTCTGGTTGCATGCTTTGTACCTAAGAGTTTAGTCAAGTGAAAAACTATTAAATAGTCAGACAAATCCTGAGACAGTGTTTGGTGAGAGAACCTGATGCTTTTTAAGAGGTTGAAGACCTAAGGGAGGTAGAGACCCTTACTAAAGCTCAGGAGAATTTTGAAATCAGGAAAACACAGAGCAGCAATAAAAGGCTACTGTAAAGTTTGTGGTCTTAAAGTCAAACATTAACTATATCATGCTGAAGTGGAGCATAAAATGAGAAATGTCAATGTCTGATTTTAACAATGCCTGATTCTCAGGAGAGAACTGAAGCAGAAGACACCGAGACACCTAAGAAATCTTTCTCGTGTGGCAGTGATTGTTCATTTTTGTTATTTCTACTAATAAATTCAGAGAACTTCAGTTCAACTGCTTAGAAGAGATACTGAATCAATTTGTGGAAGTTTATTAGGTAACATAGTGTCAAGAATAAGCACATAAATCAATTGCTCTGTAGCAGTATTCAGATACACAAGGGTTGAGTGAAAAAGCCCAGAATGAGCATTATTGATGGATCAGATATGCAAGATTGTTATATTAGACTATGGCCCAGATTCAGATTTCTGGCACACCACTTTTTACTGATGTCGCCCCAGGGGAGATTCAGAATGGCTGTAGGGTGCCACCTGTAAACGAGCTAACAAATACTTGCTCTGCATGGTGTATGATCAGCTAATAGGATGTAAAAGCCATCATATTCACCTCTAAATAGCCTTTAAGGAAAGATCCCCAAACTAGAATTCTCATTACAGAAGAAACTGAAAGTAGGGATATCTGTAGTAAGTTTTCATGGACTAGATATTCTCTATTTTTCTGTGATTATTTAGTGAAATAATAGTGACATGTTAACTGTCCAACAGTGGTAGGTGGACATCCTGTGATTTCTTACTACAGTATACCTATCAGATTGTTTTCTATGTTAGTTACATAAATCACAGGAGATTTCTCATCTGAATGAAAATAGATGCTAGCCCTCACATTTCTTCTCATGTTATTTATAATTCCTTTTATACAATCTGTATTAAATTATAAGCATACTGTTTCTCAAAAAGAAAAATATGTCTTTCCAGTTGATTGTAACATGTTAATGAGACTGTCATTCATTCAAAGTCTGCTTTTTAAATTAAATAGGAAGAGTCATACTGAGATGCTAAAATGAATATATTATAATAATTGAGCTTTCAGTTTACTTAAAGCAAACAGCATGAGTGATGGCCAGCAACTAGATCATCAGAAACTCTCTTGCTGCCTTATGTATCTGATTAGTTATTTTACAGCTTTGGCACAATTTTCTCTGCCCAGAACTGACTGTCTTATTGACTTCTGTCATCTCCTTCCTCTACACTCAATCTTTTCACTATATCTTCATGCCTGCATTTTTCATGCTGTTTTATTTTTTTTTTTCTCCTTCTTCATGACAATGTTTATGAAAAAGTAATGTCATAGAGTCACAAAAAAATAGCTGCCTAAATGTCTATCCAATCAGGTACCATGTCTCTGACAAGCTTTTCCAAAGGCACCATCAACAGGCTTCTTCAAAATATTTTGGAAGCTGAAATTGTGAACTCGCTGATAGCTTGGTCTTTTAGACTCAGGTTAGTGACTCTTTTTCTCTTTTGCCTCCTTTCTAATTTCCTGCATTGAGATGTCGGGTCATTAAGGGAAAATAATAATAAAGATTATAAAGATGAATGTGACTCTAAAGGTTTATTGGAGTGAAACTTAAAAAAAAAATAAGGCACCTGTGTGTGAAAGCATTATGTGTAATGATCAATATCTAATTATAACATAATTATGGTTTTCAAATGAATGTAGATAGCTTTAACCTAAAATACAATCGGAGAAGAAGATGTGGAGATGTTTTTAACATGTCCCAGTATAGCCATTACTTTAGTAATGGCTTTAGTCCCATTTACTTTTCCTGTAAATGGGACTGGCTTTGTGCCCCAGTTACACATGATAGGCATATGGTTGTAATATTATAGTAGCAAATGTTAAATTGCAAACACAGGTAGTATTTTAATCTATTTGCTTTTGCATTTTCAAACCATTTCCTCCACATCTGTGATCATTATGTGTTTAACCTAATTTGTAGCATTATCTACACTTTACATCCTATTATTTCAAAAGCAGTGAACTCTGGCCTGGTGACAGTATGGCCAATTTGTGTAAAAGAGAGAAACATATAAAATAAGACTGCTGTCTATTCCCTTAATTAGACTGTAAGTACTGTGTTATTGATAACCTGTGACTAGGAATGCTGAACGATTTTCTACATTAGAAAACATTTTACATTTCTACTCTACATTAGAGCATTAGAGTTTTTAATTCATTCCTCTAGATATAGCATAATTTACAAGAGAGGTTAGGCACTTTTTGAACTGCATAAGTTGGACAGCAACTAGATGTAGCTTCTCCTCTTTACTGCAATAAGAAGACATAGAAATAGAAGACAACATTCACTGAAAAGCAAGTCAGTCATTACACATGTAAACATGCGGAACTGAGCTTTTCTTTACCACATGAATGTTTGCATGCTTGCATATTTCATCTCTTGCAGGTTACTCCTCCCAAAGTGTTTTCTATTTACTATTAAGAGGCACAAGAAAAGGTCTATGCATTACCACCTGCTTACCTTTTGCATTTTATACCGAGAGCTAATGTGGAATCCTCCAGTTTCTACACATTATGTCTCTCACCATATAGCTAGGTGAAAACTTGAAGTTGTGGGTTTTTGGTTTTGTTTTTTTTTTGAGGGGAGGAACTTGAATAACATCATATGAACATGAAATGAAGGTAATTATTCTGTAGTTTTATACACCCGTACATATGTGAATTCTGGATTAAGAGCAAAATGTTGAGTATCACTTTTCAGGAGGAATAGAATTGCACTGATCTGATCATACAGTCATACCAGGAATAAAAACATCACATACATTAAAACAACATTTATGTGAAAAAGCACAAGACACCAGCTTCCTAAACACCAAGTTCATTACAGTGGAGTTGACCTTTTTGCCCTGATACGATGGAACTGTTTAAGCCCAACTGGTGCTGTAATCCTTTCAAGTGCTCTTTCGCTCCACTGCCTGATTTACTGCTTGCAGAAGCAAGAAGCCCAAGAGAGAATCCATTTAAAATAGACTGCAAAAATAAATAAAACAAATGGAGGAATGAACTCAAGCTTGTTTACTGCCAAACCCTCTATGCATCAATGACTAATAGACAAAAATGGTAATATTACAGCTATATTTTAATGAGTAAAGGTCCTGTGCTACAGGTAGATGACACTAAAAGGTGAAAACGGGCTTAGATAACTAAAAAATAATTTTCAAAGCATTGGAAAGCACTTGGCACTATTTTCATAATACTTTGATAAACCCTGCTATTTGGGTCAGCCTATTGTTTTCCAAAGGCAAACATTCAGCTTTTCAGAATTAGCTTCATAAGCCAAGAAGAAAAATCACATTTGGCATGGATAGCTTAGCAGTGTCCAGAGATGGTGCTGTGCACTGCCAGAGGCAAGAAAGCCCCTCTTATTTCCTTGCTTATTTCAATTATTGCTTGTTAATATAGTTCACCATGCCTTGTATACTGTAAAACTGTTGAATTCAGCAGGATATTTAGCTCTTATCTCCTGGAAGGATTAACTTATTCATATTTATATGGCTATCTTTACAGAAATTAGATTACTACTTTTTTTTTTTTTCTTTTTTTTTTTTTTGTCAATTACTGCCACTGTTCTTTTTTCCATAAGAGTCTGTGAAATAGGACTTGTGTAAAATTGTTAACTCTGATGGAGCTGGAACAAAACTCCGAAATAAATGCTAGCTGCTGCTTGGCAGTATTGTTACAGCAAACAGAATTTTTCTTAGCATGCAATCAAATACTCAGTGTTGGAAGTATTATTTACTACATGTCTTCTACTATTCCAGGTTTTAAGTAGGGGCAGTGGCACTAGAATATGAATGTGTACAACAATCTGGAGATTACCTTCCTCCACTTTGTAAAACATATGGTTCTTCTGTACTTGAGACAGAAAGATTCCCGAGTAAGAGCAAATGCTCTCAAGGGAGAGTATTGTTCTGAAACCTGTTAGAGGTGTGAGAACATCTACATGGAGAAAAGCAAATTACACTGGGGAGATGGACTCTGTCTTACACACTGATAAAGTGGCTTGCAAAACTTCTGATTTCTGCTGTTTGATGGAGGTGTTAAAATAGCACGGCAGTGTTATGTGACAAAGCAACAATATTTTTGCTTGTAGGTATTATGTTTGTTAACCAGCTTGTAGTGCTGGACAAACATGCTATTTGAGAGCTTGAGGAATCTGACAACATACAGGACTTAACAGAGTTTGCTGTTAGAGTATTTGTAAACTTCCAGAGTGTTTACATTCATATAAAAATAGCCTAATTTGGAAACTCACTGTACTTTCCAGTATTTTAATAATTTTGAGAAAGCACATGAAAGTGACTGGAAATGTTCAGATTATCATATTTTTTTACTATCAGACCTCTGATTGTGCCACCAGTGAGTGTATCAATAGCCTAGTTTATTAACACAGGCATAAAATTACTGCAGTACTGCCTTAAGGGTAGTTTGCGTGAGGAGAAAGCATAGTCACAGTCAAGCAGCATTCAGTTTAAGCTAAAAAGTGCAGGCAAAGGCAAGCTCTTTCCATAGTCAGTCTGTAAGTCCCTGCGCTGTGCCCCACAACAGAAAACATGGAGTGGAGGGCAGGGACACTTGAGCTGATTTTGCACAGAGCTATTATTGACCTGTATTCCTCATTGCTTTAATCAGCACTTGAGACTAAAGTCAAATACTGTGCAAAACCATGTTAATTCAAGCCAACATGGCCTCTCAAAATCCAGAGCACAGTGCAAAGACAACCATTAGGGCAAGAACACACTGTCCAGGGCAGTCAACACACTGTCCAGGTTTTTCCATTGTCTGTGGTAGGCTAACCCTCATGACATCAAATAAGGAACTGTTGAATCCTTTAAATACTGCAGAAGGCAAATTAGAAAGGCTGATAGCAAGCTTAAGCAACCTATTGGACTAAATTATAGCAATAGAAGAGATCTATTGGACTTCCATTTCTTTCACAGTAGCTCTGAGACCCACAATTCTGCTTTATAGGCTGGTGCCACACTTGGCCTGCAGCTTGAAGGAATATTGTCTTGGAAATAGGATTAGGCTGAGACTAGTTGTTTGATAAAGTGGAGAAGAAAAGGAAAACCAGCAACTCATATTCTAGTAATGGTTTGCCGTGTTTTTCCTGTTCATCAGAAAGTCTTGAAAAGAAAATAGAAATTAGTTAAAATCTATATCTAAATGTGAAGTTTAGGTATAGATGACTTGTCTGAGATTTTTCATGGTGTGCAGTTCATCATGAGCATAGATTTTATTTTACCTAAGTCTTCAATTTGACTGTGACACTATTCTTACTCTCTGTATAACTTATTTGGCCAATTAAGCATGTTGATTTAGTGAGTTACTGCCTTAATAAAATTGATTAAAAAGGCTTAAGAAATAGACACCTGGAAATATTTAATTTATCTGACACTGCTTATAAGTAATTAGGGCTAAATCAACAGAGTTAGCTAAAAACACCCAGTAATAAAGAGCATGCACTGGGATTTATCTTCAGCATGCAGCAATGAAGCAGGCAAAGTGACCACCAAAATGATGTTGTTGATTTCATGAAAGTGCCAGTAGAGCAGCTGATGAAAAACTGCAGGTACATAAAGCTGTTGCTATGGTGTTCAATTCTTGCACCACTGTGTCTGGATTTAGTGCCTTAGACTGAATTACAAAATCATATATTCCAAATGCTACTTATCATTTCAACGGAGCCTAGTAATAAATGACAGGAAATGCATTACCCATCTGAGATGTGTAAGAGTACATGGGCAAAGATTGAATTCAGGCTTTCTAAAATGCTCACTATTTTTTTAAACTGCCATTTGTCTCCTAACATATAGCTCCAATTTGTAATTCCAAGGCACAAGGTGATGTTTGAACACAAAATTCAGTAGCTATGAGCAGTTAGGGATAGTGGGCGCATGAAGACAAAAGGATATATAATACATTTGTAAATAAATTTTTATTTGACTAATCAAAGTCCATACTTTAGAGAAGGGGGGGGGGAGGGTTGTGAGGAAAGCAATTGAAAATTTAAAGTTCAAATATCTACAATACTACAGGCTTGGTATGGCACAGCCATATCTGCAGTGTGATGTCACAAAAGACATTGCTAACTGAAGAAATTGTCAAATGGGCTTCTGAAGATAAAGAGTCACAACAGCAGCCAGTTTTGAGACGGTGAAATGGGACAGGCAGACCTTTCTGAAAGCGAATAAAGAATGGTGGCAGCAATGCCTTTCCTTGACCTTCCCTCCTTCTTTCCTATGCTTTTTTTAATTTTCTCAGTATTGACACAGGTGTTTTACACCTGGTCTTCCCTAACTTTCCCCTTTCCTGGAATCTTACATCTTCTGGTCTCTGGACCTTCCTCATTATTACTTTTATCCCTTCCACCTTTGACAACACTCATGTCCTTTTTCTTCTCTCTAGTTCTTCTCCCTCGATCTTCCCTGGCCTTTTTCTCATGATACAGTCTTGAACCTTTTAAATTTTGAAACAAAAACCCAGTGTATGTTTCATTATCTTATATTTTCACAACAGCTTCTTCTTTCAGAATGGCCTTCACAAAAGCCATCTTGCTCTCTCTGTGTAACTTGAGAGCACTTTCACAGAGTATATATTGTTTATATGCTGCCGTCTAGGTTAGCTCCCTTTTTCTCTTGATCCCTTCGTCAGTGATCCCCAGTTTCTGTTGCATCAAGCCTACATGACATGCCTTTACATCAGCTCTCCTGGACAGAGTTTCATGCAATAGTGACTCCCTATCCCAAAACTCATTGGGACACAGAAACTTTCTATGTGGACATCAGATGTGAAGAGGTAAGCAGGAAAAGTACTTTTTTCTTTCCATGCATATATGGTTCTCCCATCAAAACTCAGACATAATTGTAATAAGTTTGGAGCCATGTAAAATGCAGGTTCATGACCCTAATCCTGTTTTGGACAGTGTGGAAATGTTGCCTTAATCTTTGAGTAAAACAAGAATAATTACATTTCTTTTGTCATGAACATTTAATGGGCTTGCTCTCTCTTCTGTGTAGTGGTTATGATCAAGACAGCAGACAAAAAGAAGGTTCACACTAGCCAGTAGAAATACAGATTTTGCCTAATGTATTTTGAAAATACCAAACTTTAAAAATTGAATAACAGATAACAAAAATCTGCTGAGATTTGAAATGACAGTATGTAATTTGAAGATAAACTGATTTAGCAGTGTAGATTAAACATATTAGATTTTATCTGGCAAATTATGCTCATAGCTAGGGACTTCTAATGCAAAATAATCTAATATGATATAATAATCAAATTTAATAGCGTGGTAGTCTTAGCAAAAAGCTTCTGTGAAGGTTTTGTAGAACTATGATTTTTGTGTTTAGTTGTAAAAAAAAATGTTAAATTAACTATGCCTTGACTATTTGTACAGATCAGAGAAACCCCATTCTTTCTTCAAAAATCTAAAACTTGAAAGATGTATCAGTGCCTTTGCCTCAGTGAATGACATATGGGTTTCATTGTGAATTACTGAACTGTTAGTGTTGTAAAGGAACAACAGCAATAAAAATAATAAAGAGGAAAGAGAATAAGAAATGTGAAAAAAGGTGAAACATTGTCAATTACAGTGAGTAGGAGATAAGTAAATAGTCTTATATACAGGGCGTACTCAACATTTTACTAAGGGGAATTAGAAGGGCCACAGAATTTGGTCTAATTATACACAGAAGTATAGACTAAGTGAATACTGTTTTCATAGCAATTTTGACAATATAATAAAAACATGTTAGGGAAATTGCATTAGGCAGAATAGTTACAGGATGCTTTCAAAAACACCTGGAGATTTAATTTGCAGAGTACATTGAGGTAACAGTTAGCTAAGAGCAACACTAGGGCTTCCCAATTTTACAAGGGATTTTTTTTCATCTAGTGCAATAACATGTAATATCTCAACAAAAGAGAATTTATTTTTGCTACTTACGTTTGTAATCTCAGAAGCCTGTGAGTGCTGGCAGCGCCTCAGTTTACACACTGAGAAGGTGGGAGGACTCCCTGGAGAGCAGATTTTATGTGCAAGTCACACATTTGCACTTTCTCCTGTAGGTTCAGGTTTCAGGTGAGGAACAGGGTTGTTCCATGTGGTTGTAGCAATCTGTAGCAAAAAAACCCCACTGATGCTAGAGTATGGATCTGAGAAAGATCTTTATAGATGTGAATGCGAAGCATCAGAAAAACTCTCATACAAGGCCCTGTCAGAAAAGGGACTTTGCCAGTTGTAAATTGTGGTCTGGGAGGCTGCAGTTTGCCTAACAAATTAAATATGTACAAGTCAGTGAAAAGTGGTACAGGAATTGACTTTGAGGCAAGTATTGATACTATTTATTCAAATTAGATACAGCTGTTGTGTGTGAAGTCAGAAATGGCTTGAAAATTATACACTGACTCTATTGGTCACTCGTGAACTCACAAGCTCAACTCAAGGAGACAGTCAACTTCTGTTATTTTCTTCAAGGCAAGTGTTGGTGCAACAGCAGTGTATCTTTGGTTGTACCATGCATCTGAAGTGATTTGAGATTTAATGACCTAGCAAGAAAGACATGACCTTATTATTTTCATTATTTTACCACCTAATCTCCAGTGCTCTGATGTACAGAGAGAAAATGTGAAATTAAAGCACCTCACAGAACAAATTTTAGTTGCAAAGTTTGCACTGGCAGGGTTGACAGGTTTTGGTACAGTAGGATAGAAGCTACTTACACAGCTATTTAGGTGTCAGTGACTAATGCCATCCATGTTATCACTGCAGGTTTTCCCTGCAAAGTGCCTGTAGGCTAGACTTTTCCTCAGTAGAAACCAAGGAAATTCATCTGGTTTTTGCTCCTGTCAGAGCCCTGAATGGGTTTCTCCTCTCCTGCCTCTCCTGGTATTGGGATGCCTGGGCTCAGGGCCATATTGCAGCTGGCTGACGTTGAGACATCTCAGCAGGGGCCTCTCCCTGCACTCAGGAGCCACCTTGGTCCCTGCCTCAGCCATGGGCATCACTGCCTCAATCCACTGCCCCAGCCACCCGGCCTGCTGTGCTAAGAAAATCTGAGGTGCTACATTAAAAAATCTGAGGTGGTATATTGTTATAGAATACAATGCTGTGCTGAGTTTGTCAACCCCAAAACTAAGTGGGAAGAGATTGCCTACTAAAGGCATATTAAACATAGATGTAATCTGTAGCTTGAGAAATTCATTGATTTTTGAAAGCTGGGAGAGTATATTGAGATAAAATCATTACAATGTTTGACCTGCTATTATACCTTTCTCTAAGCACCCTGGTCTTAAACTGTTACATATATAGTGGGATGGATCTTTCAGTTTTACCCAGTATTGGCATTTCTGTGGTTACAGTAGTACAGGCGGGAGTCCTGGTACACGGCTGCTGATCCTGTGGAAGTGCAGAGATCACGTACCAGCATGAAGAGGAGTTCCTAAATTCAGTTCTCTAAATACTATGTGCTTCTTTGGCCTACTCTGATAATACTCTAAGCATGGCCATTCTGTAGTTCTCCTTTGGTTATTCAACGTATTCTCTGGCAGACCACGTCTCAGACTTCCCTTGCTTTCATGATGATTCCCCTCCCTACGAATGGCCATCCACTGGCAGTGCAACAGAAATACAAAATGCTGAAATATAAATACAAATACCCCAGAACTCCTCTCCCACAAGTCATTATGAAAAGGAGAAAGTGAGAAAGGAAAAAAAATTACTTTTTAGCAAAATCTTATAACATCAACGTGTATAAAACTTTCCTATAATTAAATGATTTATCAGAAAACCGTGTAGAAAAACCAGCCACATTCTAAAGCAAATTTGCATCCTTTTTTGTAAGAGTACTTTTTGTAATACACTGAGTGATTGATATTCTATTCCTTTATATTCAAGGAATAGAAAGTTTTTGCATGCTAAAGGGATTGGGTTTGAAACTTTTTTCTGCCTAAGAAAAGAGTTATATATAGCCACTGTTACATAATAAATTCCTTTTCTCCCTTATGCTTGCTTTATTTCACAAGCAGCAAAGGTGGGAAAGAAACGTCATGAAAGCAGATTGTGATCTAAGGCATAGAACTGCACTAACAAAATGTAAGGTTTCCAAAAGCAAGACTTTTGTTGACATCAGACATGGGATATGACTCATATTTCTGATGCAGTTTAACTCATAATAACAATGCTAGAGGCTTCATTCATTAAGGTAGTTCTTCATTCCATTCCAATGTTGTTGTTTATTGTTTTGGCTGAATTGACAATGTCTAAAAAAGCATGTGGATTTATAAGTCAGTTTCATATGGTCACACTGTCTGACTGCAGTTGGTTCTAGCACTGTTTTCTGTTATGCAATTTGGTCCTGTTCTTCCACACCTTTTTCTCAGGGTTCTCTTTGAGTCATATGTCTCTCTCTCTTCCTTTAACGTTAGTTTCTAAAGCTAAAACCCCAACCACTTCTGCTCAGAAGTTCTTGAACATTTCACAGAATCACAGAATGGCAAGGGTTGGAAGGGACCTCGGAAGATTATCTTGTCCAAACCTTCTGCTAAAGCAGGTTCACCTAGAGCAGGTTGCACAGGACATCATCCAGGCAGGCTTTGACTATCTCCAGAGAAGGAGACTACACAACCGCCCTGGGCAGCCTGTTCCAGTGCTCTGTCACCCTCAATTTTATTATTATGTCACCCTCATATTTGATTACATCCTTTCACTCAACATCTGTGCCAGCCAGATGTTGGTCTACCACCATAGAGTTTAAAAGCTTCTCCCAAAACCATACTGGCTTTCACACATGAGAGCATAACCCGAATCTAAGGTCATTCTTTATTCTTTATTAACTCATGTTGAAATGACATTTTAGAGCTCTTTGGCTAAAGAGCCTAAGTTTGGTATCATAGAAGCAGGATGTTAAGGAAAGGGTTAAATGAGAGTTGCATAAACAGCTTCCACTGTGTGGAAGGTCAGTGACAAATGAATATCTAGAAAAGCTGGATGAAGCAAGAGGATTATAAAAAATTATGATCTACTCAAATAAGCTTTTAAAACATCCTCACTACAAAGTAATCCACCTTTAAAAAAAAATAAAAGTAAAAAGAGAAGAAAAAGAAAAGAAAGAAAACTGAATTATTTTGGTATGCACAAGCTCGTGTTGTTTCAAAGCATATAGGCATAAGACTAAGCCTTATTTTTCAAAAACTGTGTGAAGCTGGGCTAAGAGCCAGGTTAAAACTGAAGGTAAATTTGTAGTGGTGACACGCTCTAAGTGACACATGGCCCTACATCTTATTTTCGGGACTGATTTTGGCATATTTTAATGTGCCTATGTCAAATTACAATGAATGAGATTTAGACTTCTTCCTCATTAAACACTCATAGAGGACTGCCAGGAACTCATTAAGCAATATACTTGGTTAGTGCCCTGGCTATGTCTGCGTGTAGTACAGTTTATTTCAACTTGTTAGTTTCTCCTGTCAGTAGCTGTGCATCTCAAGCATTCTGTGGACAGATAAAGATGACAGGTCAATGTGAATGCTAAATAAAAAGAAAGGACAAAGATTTGTCCAAAGCATAAAGCATCATCTTTGCAAATGCTGAGAAAACCTGTATATTCTGGAGACAATTCCAAATGATTTTCATTCAGTTGGTGGAATGCATGCTGCTTTCCTCAGTGGTCTTGAAGCAAATCCGGAGTATTTGTCCTGAGGTAACCTAAGATCTGACTTCTTCTTCAACATACAAACATACTAATTATGCCATTTGTTTCTGGCAAACCAGGATTTTTCAAATTACATTTAATTTTCCTGGTTGCTGCAATAACCTTTTTAAGACAATCAGAAGAAACTCTGATTTATCAAAAATAAAATGACCCAATTGATTCAACCCAAAGCTGTAAGACAAAATTTATCTTTGAAGTTTTGACTTTTGCTTTGATTCGGGAAAATATTTTCTTATTATGGACATATTAACTCAACTGGAAAACTTTAACTGTCCTAGTGCTGTCTCCCATTGCTATTCTAGTGGTAAATTATAACAGGGTGAGATAAAAACCTAAGTTCCCTGCTTAAGCAAGGGGTGGGACCAGATGATCTCAAGAGGTCCCTTCCAACCTCAACCATTCTGTGATTCTGTGAAGTTTTAACAAATGGTTTATGGCCTTTAGTTCTGGTACTGTGTACTAATCGCCATTATAATTAATCCCATTGTCCAAAGATTAGCTGTTATTAGCTGTGTGGATCGGAAATCACATTTGTTCTTGGTTTTCACAGGACAAACATCCAGCTTCTCCTAATGTAAACCTACATCTCTTACCTATTTGCTTTATTTCTTATTTGGTCTATAGTCTAAGCTATGAGATTGCAGCTGGTCAATCAATGTTTATTAATATCTGCTCAGCAGGAAACATTTGGTAGATTCTTTTTTTGAGAGGTAAATCAGATGCTTCACTTTTCTTACATGGCTATATTAGTGATGATGAACTGCAGCTGTTCATTAGGAAACTGGGAGGATGATAAGGAATATGGAATCTTCTGCCAATGTGGAAGACATAATATTTTTAGGACCTTAGTGTGTGCTGGGCAAAACTTACTTGCAACCCATATTTGAACCAGCACCTGTTACTGGAATTATGTTTTACAGGGAACTATAGCCATGGCAAGCCTCTCAAAATCTGGATTGGAGCGGGTTTAGTACTGATTAGACCTTCAGAGGTGTCTGGAATCTAAACAGAGTTTTAAATGATGTGCAGAGATATCACTGATCATTCTGCAGAGATTGCATTCAGTTCCACCACAACAGAGCGATATTCATACTCCAGCAGGTGTGCTGTAGATACATGCATATATATAAATGTGATTATCAGATAGTAAGGATCTACAAGGTCACCTCTTCTCAGTTACGGTCTCTTCTCTTGCTCTAAGTAATGCAAACCTTTTTGTTATGCATTTTTAGCTTGTATTCCTATTTCCCTATGCTATTGTGTATCTTCCCTTGTTTGTTTTTTAATTTCCGCTGCAGGCATTTTCTTTTGCCTCTAGGTGTTTCCTGGATAAGTCCATTTTACCACACTGGTGGCATATCTGATCTGTAGAGTCGACTATCCAGCTTTTACATCCTGAAGCAGTTGACATTTGTGTTTGAAGTGTCAACCATTTCGTACATTTTTATGGGTGGATTCAGCAGCTGAGATTTCTCAGCTTTCCCCCACTTTTGCTTTCTTACATGAAAAACTGAATGTAGAAATAAGAACCATTTCCATTATCTCATTTGATAGTTCACAAGGGTAATCTCATTAAACACACATGACATCTGCAGTGTTCAGTGGGACTCTTTAGGGCAACCACAAGTTTTGAACACATTTTTTTCTCAGATCACATTAGAGTCATGTAGAAGTTGGGCATCAGGGAAGGGGCTGCACACAGATTTTCACTGAAAGTAGTGAATTACAATTTCTGAAGTTTTCCTTTTCTGAGGACACATTTTTTCTCATTAAAAAGGCAAAATTATCTTTTTCTTCCAAAAGAAATGAAAAAACTTTAGAGTAACAAAATCCCTCTCTTCATTCACTTTACTCATGGGAACCATCCCATAGTTCTCAGTTTAGCCTACTATGGTGAGCTGTTTGCACTAAACATAAAGCTGAAACAGAAGTCATCTGATGCAAGGTCCTTAAGAAAAAAAGCTTTTTTATAAGAAAACATTTGTACTAAAAAGGGTCCTCAAGCAAAAATTACACAGATAATTTTCAGATACAATTTAAGGGATCCTTTGCTTGTCCACTCACATAATTCATCCTCACATTTCTTAACATAAGCACAGTTGTACTATACATAAAGTTCATCTAGTCCATTAAGCTGTCTCCAGTGATGCTTATTAGCAGATTGTGAAAAATACTTCTGTGGTATTCTGTCCTAGCCTCCAGCAATCTGCAGCTCAAGGTCAAGATGAACCAGAGGCAGTATTTGAATTTAATAACCTTTGTCAGATTATTTCTTTAAGAGCCTTTGTAATTATTCTTATTTTGAAAAATAGTTCCCTGTTCTTTTATCTTTGTTATGTATGTCCCTCTTTCCCTATTTAGTTCTTTAAAAATTAATAATTTAAAAAACAAGCAACCCCCTGAGATGTATAATGTTAAGAACATAAAACTGTGCTGTCATTTTTTGAAGATTTAACTATTTTTACCTTTTTCCTATTCTTTCCTCCATAAAACAAAGAGTAACAGAAAGGCTGTTACATTTGCTGAGTCCTAGCAAAATCATTCATGTAAATTAAGCTTGATTAACAGTGATCAAACGGCATATTAACAATGATCGCAGTGAAAGCATGTTTGCCAAATTAAGATCGTAGAATTGCACCTTCAATGAAAATGGCCCAATAGTGAGTAACTTGAAACTTATTCTACAGTTTCCAAATGCCTAGTTGAATTTGTAAATAAAGGTGCTAGAATTACATCTGTCCTGGAAAAAAAAAGCCAAATCAATGTATTGCAGTATGCAATATATGCATTCATTATGGATTTAGCTAATCCATTACACTCTCTGCTTCCATTTCTATCCTTTTTCTAAGTCTCAAAAGCTTTTACATGCTTGGGTTTTGTTTTTACCTGAAGTTAGAGTTCAGAGGTTGGCTTTCACTGCAGGTGAAACTGGTAATCTCTTTACTTTTCAACAAGAGGTTACCAAACATAGGTGCCTTCATGTGTTAGGTGCAGCTAACAGAGGTAACCAAGAGATGCAGCAGTTTGTGCAGCAGTTCACACAGACGGGTGCACAGAACAGGCCAGCAACTACACAGAACAGTATATAAGTCCTTAGCAAAGTCCCACAGGGCATGGTCCCCAGCAGGGATTTAAATCACTTGCCCTGTAACATCAAAGGCCTCGAACAACAGTGAGGTCCTGAGGAAGGATGCAGCTCTTCAGTTCTTGGGCTGCAGGTGTGCCTGGCACCTCTTACCGAGGCTAAGGCAGCAGGAGTTGGTCTTCTAGCCCAGAGTAGATGTACAGGCTGCGGATATATGTCACAAGATGAAGAGGATGTGGGAGGATGTCAGCAGACTGTGCAGCATCAGAGATGATAAAGAAAACTTCACCAGATTTTCTCTGAGACCCTGCAGTTTCAAGAGGCTGAAGTCCCAACTGGAGGAGCAGGCAGAGTTTGTGCATATCAAGTTGGGAAATGGAAATTCCTGTGGTGGCAAAAGGCTGGAAGCTTGTAGTTTCTGGCACCAGAAGGAAGGGTCCTGCTCCATGTGAAGATTTGCAGGTTCAAAAGAAGTAAGTTCAGTACCCTTCCAGGAGACGAGCTGCTGGGAGCCCCATCCATTGAATCATCTGAGCAAGCTGAGCCTGAGTCATGCAGCACAAGCATCAGGAGGAAGCAGTGAGTGACAGCAGAGGAAGACTCTCTGCTGCAGAGAGCAGAGGCTGCCATCTGTCAATCTAACTGTCATCTGGAGACATTTGCTGCTTGCTTGGGGGTCTGATGTAGGATGTTGTTGAAAGATTGCCAAGGCAATATTATGCAGATGTCTGTTACAGACTGATCAGGAAGAAGTAGATGGGGCCCTCTTCAGTCAAGTAGAAGAAGCATTGTGTTCATAAGCCCTGGTCCTCATGGGGGTCTTCAACCACCCAGACATCTGCTAGAGGGGCAACAGTGCAGAGCACAAGCTGCCCAGGAGGTTTCTGGAGTGCACTGATCACAACATGATTGAGTTGCTGCTGAGGGAGATGTAGTGCTGTACCTAATACAAAAAGCAATCTTGAAAGTGTATAGCTACTTTCTACATTTGATCCAAGCTTTGAAGAAAGTCTGTCTCTTCCAGTACTAGATTTTTTTTTTTTTTTAATTTACTAAAATCATCCTGGGAAATCTGGCTAAACTATCAGCGCAGGGACCTTTCTTGCTTAGGCTAATTTACCAGGGACAAGAATTTGTTAACATTATCCATTTTCTCTTCCATTAAATTGTTCTCATAGCAGTTGTTGTAGTATAAGAATACTTTCAGTCTTTCAGTGCCACAGACTTGACACATTCATACCTAAACTATTATCCATCCTTTGGTGTACTTCGATTTTTGTGTGATTTTATCTTGAGGTAAATAACCTTTATAAATCTTGGACCAGATATAACTATTAACTTTTACATTTTCTCTTGAACATTTCTGCTTATTTCTTGCACATTTCTAATGGAAAATATGACACAAATGAGATGGGCTTATGGTATGTCCTGCGTGGATGTATATTCTAGCAAGAAAATCCAGTTGGGAAGCAAACTGGACAGATTGAAAGGATTCAAAAATGGTTGTTGTATATAGATTAACGTACAATTTTTGATTCCAACAATTACTACACTTTTCTGTTTATGAAATTGCCTTCTTCAAAATGAGTGATAAGTGCATGCCAGAAAGAGAGACAAATGCAGAGTGCTTCTCTTGCTGAAGTTAAAGAGCACTTTCCATAATTGAGAAAAGGAAAAAGTTAAGATTAGATTTAAACAAATTTATGTTTTTATGTGTTGGCACTAATTGTGTTGAATTGTGAATGATTTAGTGAGGTTAGGTTACAAGATCACCATGACAACTAACTTTTCCATATCAATCTGAAGCTATATCTGGTTTTTTTAGCATGCCAAACAATGCCAGTTAAAACACTGCAGTATGGAAACATAAAAGAATATATTTGAGGAAGACAGTATATAAAATGTCATTTTGTAATTACAATGATCATTAGCTGAATCCATGTCTGCCCTAGAAAGCAGACTGTGGTCTGATGCTTAGTGAACTGTGTCCAATTCTCCAACTATTTGCACTCCTAAATATAATTTTATATTGTAAAATGAAAGATAAATATGTCAAAAAAGGAAATTTGAATTTGAAATAATAATTTAAGGCACAGCAGTTTCAGGTTTATAGTTTTCAGTCCATAATCATTATCTTTTGATCATCAAACTCATATTTCTGTGTATGTCAAATTTTGTCTCAAAAATTTTTTTTTGGTAGCACTGGAAAAAAAAAAAAAGTTGATAGAGATACAGAAATAAAAAAACCACTGGGGAACTCCATAATGTGCTAAGTTATGCTAATTTATTTTTCCTTGCTTTAACACAACTGAAGTTAGTCTTCATAGCTAAATTCTGTACTAAGGTGTGTGTCATATTTAGGTGAGTGGACATACATGTGCATGACTCTAATAATAAAACTTGTCCCCTCACAAATACTTAATATCTCCTTCTTTGAAAGTAGTAAGACAGCTGTATGTATTCCAGAGGAAAGACCATTTTATTTTGCTTACTGTAATAGAAATTGTTCTTTCTCAAATGCTAGGTTTAAAGATTATAAATTCAAAAGAAACAAAATAACAAAATCCTACATTCTTTATATAAATATTAGAGTTCCTGAACTTAAGGTTTTTCTGTCTTCTGTTTCTCTCTTCTAGGCGATACTAGAAACTTTTGTTTTCTTAACCTTGACACAGACTGAGTACTCCTTCAACTATTGCTTGAAATAGAAGGCACTTTTATAACAAATGTGGCAGGATATATGGGATAACAGCTCCTCATATGATGTAACATGATCCAGTTTGACCTACCACAGCTGTCATGTTAGTGCAAATTGAAAGAAATAACACATTGGGGTTAAAAGCGGCTACAAGCAGATAATTGCCCATGAAATGTGTGCACTTCCTATCTCCAGTGGATTGATGAGGAAAAAGAATCCCTTGAATCTGCCAGAACACCTCTATTATTAGACTGATGGGATAAAAAAGGCTTTATGGAGAAGAGGCCTATTCCAATATTTAGCGCCAGTTGAAAGCAATTGTTTTCAAATGAATGATTATGTTAGGGGCCTCTACCAATTTTATTCTCTGCAGTCAAGAATTAACTTTCATGGCCATCACTTCACTTTCAAAACATACCATCCTCGATTTCAAGGTCCTTGGCAGTATTACAGAAATTGTACTTTTAGGGAGAGAGATTGTTCTTGAAGAATTTCTCTGTTGTAATAGTTGTAATAAATATACTTAACAGCTTGCAGCAGTTGTGTTTTTTTTTTTCCCTACAGTAATTCTCTTCAGTTTTTTTTTCCTAGTTAAGTACTTCTATGCCAAGTTAGTGAAAATCCTAACAAGAAAAAGTAGTGGTTTAATTTGTGGGAAAAAATAATTACCATTTAGCAGCAATATCCATCGGCATTTTTTGTTTAAGATTCATGCATTAAAATATTCCAGAGCAGTGACATAAATTCAAATATTCTATCTACACCTGTGTGCAGAATCATCATGAAGATGAGGGCTTTTTTTTAATCCTTGATCACATTGCCCCCTTTATTTTCTCCATTCTACTTTTTGTTTGCTTGCTTCATAAATTTGATTAGTACATTAATTAACACTGTCAGATTTAGAGGGTTATTTTAGCATTGCAGAGCATTGCTGGGACCAAGTTGATGGAGGATGTAATTCTGCTTCTGTTTTGCTAGTTATCATGGTAAAGCAAAATTAAATCTGATCTCCAGCTATGACCAGAACTTACTCAATATGCAATACCCATTGTCTAAGGTAAAAATTAGATTCTGGCATAAACCTTCAAATTACGCTGCAGATAACCCATTTCTGCTTCTTTGAATGCTGTAAAATTTAGAATGGATGAAGGCATAGTGCAGGAGGGAAAACAGCTGGAAATGGTGTTAAAAGTTCAGTTACCTCAAAATGCTCTGTATCTATAGTATTCTCAAAACTTCTGATAATATATATTCCGTTCTCTGTTGCAGCATATGCTAGTGCTTACTTATCATTAGAAATAATTTTACAAATAATCATGTTGATAAAGAAGTGTGAAGGATTTATGCTGTTACTGGAGATGGGACAAAAGCAGTTAATTTCCTCTCTTTGCACCAGCAGATGTTTATGAATTACCATCTCTCTCCTCGTGCCTTCTCTAGAAATCACTCCAGTTCTTTCAATCTTTCCTCATAAGCAAAAGTCCCTAGATCTGTGATCACTTACTACCATATCCTTCAATTTCTCTGTAGGCAATTTCTGACAAACTCTCCATGGAAAGGTCTTACTCTTTTGTCTGGTATTTCGGATCTCTCTGCTTTCTCTTTTTCATTCTTCTTAAAGCTTTTAATATGTGGATAATTGGCCAACTTTTAGTTTTTTCCAGTTTTTTTTTGTTCCATGTATCCTGGAGGTAAACAGAGCATTTCAGTCCCTGGGAGAGAGCATCACATTTATTTAAAGAATGTGTGCAAGGCTGCAGATTTAAAAATGTTAGGCATAGCAAAAAGCCAAGGCTAGTTATTAGAAGAAATACAGGTTTCCCAGATGACAACCTCATAATAGTAGAGAAACCAAAGAAGAGTAGGGGCAATTTTTTGCTGGTAAAGAAGTCATCTTTTTTTTTCACTCTGTGTAAACTTGCTTCCTCAGAAGATATGTCTGACCATGTGTGTAAAGGATTGCCCGGTACCTAAGGGAATGGTTAGAGAGTTAGTGGTTAAAAGGTCCCTTTTTCAACCCAAAATGTGGCTGGGACTTGCTGTCCTCCTTGTAGCAATTCCTTCAGCATTTGAAAAGGTAGTCCCTGTCCCTGTTCTAGCCCTCAGGACTGGGTGCAGCTAGCTATAAAAGAAAGGTCCTCCCCATACCTTGACTAAGATAAAAAGTCAAAAGGATACATGATGTTGGAGACAAGGCTTATGACTGGAGCTATGGCTGCTCTTACAGCTCAGAGTGTATGGGGGCACAGGGGTGAAAGAAGGAAAAATTGGAGAAAACATAGGTGAGAAAGATTTAAAAGATAAGTAAGAGAAGGGGATTTAGAAATAAAACCCTCCCTCCTGAATTTAGACCATCTGGAAGATATCATAACTTAATGGAGTCTCCTCTTGCATACCCACACCTAACTCAACCTGCTGTAGCCCACTAAAACCCTGTTAATCACAGCCAGCTCTCCCTGACCTTCCTTTCTTGGTACCAACTCGGACATCATTACAAGGATAAAGACTTACATTGTAGGCCTAGCAAAATTCAGTTTTGTCTACACTTTCAAAAAGTGCTAAGCCAGCTCTATTTTCTCAGTGGTGTTTTGAGACCATCTAATTAAGTGTGACAGATATCTGATTACAGTTGGTTTTCTTTTATGTTGACCTCTTGTTAAAGCTACATCATTTAAAACTCTCTTTCATCCTCTATATTTTGAGATATGTACAGCATTTTTTTTGACTCCCTCAACTTTCTATTGCAACCCACACAGACTATGATTAGATATGTTGATTACAGAGAATGTGTGACAAACATAAAAATGTCATACTAGAGTGACATTGGGCTCTTAATACTTTAATTAGCAAGTCAGTTCCAAGCTGTGTACTTTTTCTGAAAAAAACTCTTTGTTTTTAAGCTAACTTTTAAATGGGGTACTAATTGGCAATTGCAACAATTTGCTTGCTTTTTATCCTAGAGAAGTAATCCATTCCATTGCAACTCCATTACAGAGTCTTTAGTTTCCCAGATTTTAATCACCTTTACTGAGTTTTAGTGGTGGCTATGAGGTGAATAATTTATCATACTCTAAACAGAGGAAAAGAATTAGCGTAAATGATCCTTCACAATTAGATATAGAAGGTGACTTTAAAATCTTAGAGGATTGCCCAATATATTAAGAGTAGTCAATTTAAAAATTTAATTAGAGAGGTAGAGGCTGGTTTCATGTGTTATATGTGTACTTTAGGTTAACCCTGAAGGAGGTTTCATTAACATTTGCTCATTTCTATGCATTTGTGGTTTTAAGATTTTCTGCTTTATAAGGTCTGCTGCTTCCCTTTTTAGATAGAGGTAAGACTAAATACACTCAGATAAAACAAATACAAAGCCATTAGTGAAAGGGCACATTTTTGGAGCAGTCAATTAGGATAGTCTGGTCTATTTAAATTCTATCCAATTTATTTTCCTTACACATATAATTCCTTAGGAGAAGGTAGAGAAGTTGAGGACTCTATAAAGATCTTTTTCCTTACAAAGATATTTATCTCACCCTATTTTGCTCATCTTCTGTGTAAATACGGCTCCTGAAAAAACACTTTTTTACTTTTTTTCTCTTCTTTTGTATTGCCAGTATCATCTTCCCATTTTGTAGTCATTCTCTAGTCAAGTGGATGTAGGGTAACTGCTTCTTTTGTTGAATCATTTTCCACTTTTCTCACACCAAAATGGTTATAGCTTAAAGAAAATTTTACCTAGGACTGGAAATTCTGCTCTTAGGCAAGAGAGAGTTTCTGTGGCAGCCAGAAAGCTGGAAGAGGCATGGATAGAAAAATCTTTCCTTAGAAAAATCATGTAAATGGGAGGCAGTGAGGGAGTCCATGTGTTGTGACAGTCCTGAGCATTGCTTGGAAAGGAAGTAGTATCATCTTCCCATTTTGTGAAAGGCTGAATCTTCCAAATATGAGAATTTAAGTTTTGGTGTAATATTTCTGTGGAGAAATATTCCATGGGGTCACCTGGAATGTGATTTTTCAATCTCAGTCAAAATACTTTTATCTTGAATAACATAGAAAGGGTCAGTGTTTTCTTCCACAGCTTTAAATAGCCTTTGAATTTTACCTTTTGAAGAAGACATAAAACTTAATGATTTTTTCTTACTATCTTTAGAACTAGGGGAAGATCGATTCCTTCAATGTTGGGCATTATACATAGGTTGACAGTTCTGGTGAGTTGCAATATTAACTAGCATTTCTTTAGAAATAATGTACACACCTTCATGGTGGTTTTAAAATTAGATTTGCTTATTTAGAAAGGATAAGTGAGACCCTTTATCCAGTCACTGCCAGTAAAGCTGACTTTTGATTGGGAGAAGACTTTAGTTTTAGAAGCTCGGCTCCATCAAATTGATGTTTTATAAGTCAGCTTGCCCTAGAGTTCAATAATAATTCAAATTAATAGTAACGACAATAATTGCTTTTACCAGGTATCTTTATAATTTTCTTTCAGGAAGAAAAGCAAAGTATCTGGTTTCTGAAAGAAATGATTAATCGCAGCTCCATAGGAAACTATTTTCATGTTTTTTAGCTCAAGGCTGAAGGCTCCCTTTGGGGTAGGGCTGCTTCCTTACCAATCATAAATAGTTTATTACATCTTATTTGAATGAAACAGGTAACACTAAGAGTGAGAAACTGGACCTATTTGAAAATTATATCAACACTTCCACTAACCTCTGCTAGATCAGAAATTTCATACAAAAATCTAACCTAACTTTTTTCCCCAGTTGAGTAAGTTCTGTTGAAACCTGTGATAGAAACTTTCCTACAGGAAGCCTACGGGAGTTGTCCACATTCTGTGGAACCTTCATGAAATTCCATAAGGATCCACACGCTTATGTGCTTATATATTTTAGAACAGCTCTGTGATCCAAGAGAATAACATTGCCCCTTTTTTGTCATTAAATAATTTTGAGGCAAAAAGAACATGTGGTCCTAAATCACTTAAAAAAACTCAGAAGAGTTTATCAAAATGGCTTAAAATATTTTCTGACATGATAAAACCACTCAAAAAGGAGAAAATAAATGGAGTTATACCAATATATATCAAGTGTTTTACTGTTCTATATTCAGGTGGTTTTAAGACTAGGAAAGGCTACACAAACACAAAATCAATTGTAAGCTCTGAGCAACTCAGATCAAAAAATAAGTAATAAATTTGTTAGAAATTCAACTGACTTTCTAGAATAAAAACAATGCAATGCATGTTATAAAACTTGAAAAGGATTACCTGTCATGTGAAAGCTGTAATGATTACTTTGTCTTCGAAAACTGTCTTCATCAGCAAGTGTGATAAATGTTTGAGTCAGCATGTTAATGCATCCAGAGTCTTGTCAGCATTTGAGTATTCTCCTTGTGGGACCTCAGTGGGCGTAATGCAATGGTTTCTTTCCCTAACTTGGAGGGGGGAGGTTAATGTGAAGAAGAGGGGATGCATGAAATAAAAAATGCAGGCCAAAAGAAAATATTAATTGCAGCAGCTGGAATAAATTATGACCAGTCAAGATGGCTTGGAGGTTAAGGACACATGAAGCTCTAAGTTATTTCAAGCCTATGAGAGATTTTGAGGACAGAGTAACCTTTCCCATTGTGGATACCATTTTAATATATTTGGAATAGGTTTTGAATTTTCTGTATTCAGTGCAGTGAACAGATTAAATTTTCTTATCTATCTGTGAAATGAAAACTTTGATAAAACCAGAGGAAAACAGAGGCAGTATCTGTATGTAACGCAGGTAAATAATTTTTCCTTGATTAGACCAGTAGTCCTGATCTACCCAGGACATAGGATTATTAAAGTAGAAGAGACTACTGTTTTTGATATGCCAGTTGTCAAGCATTGGAACAAGCTGCTCAGGGAAGCGGTTGAGTCCCCATCCCTGGAGGTATTTAAAAGATGGGTAGACGAGGTGCTTAGGGACATGGTTTAGTGGTGGACTTGGCAGTATTAGGTTAATGGTTGGACTTGATGATCTTAAGGGTCTTTTCTAACCTAAACAATTATATGATTAAAAGTTGTACTGTTCAACTAAGATTAGTGGGCTTAGTTACTATGGCAGTATTTTGTTGTCAAAAATTTACTGGGGATGTATGCCAGTTCTGTGCTACTTTACTACAACAAACGATCCTAAATAATGCTCTGGTCATTTGCAATAGATACAATAGTTTCATCATCACTGAAGTCAACTGCAGTTGTTGTTTATTAATGAAAACAGGTTTACTAATGTGTAGCTAGCAGACCACTCCTAAATTTACAAAATACTGCATGCTTATTATTAGCGTAGGTTTACTTAATATCAGAGGTAATTATGTGTCTGGAAACCTCTGAAATTCATAAAAGCATGCTACCTTCATCCACATGAAAGTATGCTTCAGAAATGGAACTGAAGATTTTGCATTTTAATCTTTGCAAAATGGAAAAATATACTAATGCTCCCCAGGACACTAAGAAACAGAAAAAATATTTTCAGAGGCTGAAGTTATATTGGCATTTGCAGTTCAGGTAAATAATATCAGTTCAAAGGCAAAGACTGCATTTTTCATTTTTATTTTCCAGTAAAGTAAATACTGAATTTAATATGAAGCTACCATAGTGACAAGGTAAAGTAAAGATGCTTACAGCAAAATGAGACTGTAACACAGGCCATCATTCAAACCCAGATCTGTGATCACTTTGGTGAAATTCAGTGATGCTAGAAGTCTGCGTGGGGTCTGAAGTTGAAACCCCAGATATTGGCCTTGAGTATTTTATAATACAAACCATGCCCATAGCACCATGTAAGAGCGCAAATAAGTTCCTCAGATATCCTACATTTCTTTATACTTGCTTGCTTAGAATATAATCTTAGGGGACCAGTACTTTATTTATTACTTCAGGGCTTTTTCTTTTTTTTTTTTTTTTTTTTTTTTTTTTACTGCTTGAACATCTTCAAAACTTAGAGGAAATTAAAGTGACTAAGAAGCTATTTCTAAACCTTAAGTTCAACTTTTTCTCATTCTTTAGATTTAAACTGCATGAATTTTATCTACAGAGAAGACTTAATATACTATTCCTTCATAATTTTATTTCTAACACAATAAAGTCTTGCTTTAGGAATAAACCTGTTCATTCTGCTGAGTAATGGGAAAATATGTCTATTTCACTCAAAAGGAAACAAGAGTAAGTTTTCTGCTAAACTGTGAGTAGAACTGGTATAGCAGTTCTAATTTGATTATGAAGATGTATTTCAATATAAAGTCTTGAAGTGAACTGAGGAAGAGGAGACCAATTCTATGAAATAAAGTACGGTTTTAGTAAAATAAGTACATTATGAGAATTTTTCTTGATTTTGCTTGGCCATGTTTTTGTGGTTGATGATGTAGTTGATGAAATAATAATGAATAGAGTAATTTAATATTGCACATCAGTGCTGCTAGAACTTAGCAGCATGAATACTTGCCCCTGGGGCAATGAAACCTTAATTACATAACTGGATGTGTTACTCAAGGAATTTAAACCACTTTTTTTTCTCCCTCAGACCATGCTAAGCAAGGGAAACATGCTATTATACATAAATCTAGGTTAGTTAAACTGTTCACATATTTGTTAAAAAACGTTGATTTAAAAATTTTAAAAGGGTTTCCAAAAAAAAGGTATCAAGGATAAACCACTTTTTTTCCGGGTATTTACTGCCACTTAGATATTGCTTATGTCTGTATTGACAAAACAACAGGCACTAAAAGGACTGAGTTATGATAGATCACAATGCACCCCCTCAAGCCATGAACGACACACAGCCCCTTTTGTGCCTGTACATTTGTTATGCCTGTGGAAATAGAGCTATATTTTTCTTGAATGGGTTTATGTGAAAACATACACATACAGCATAGAGTAAACCTTAGCGAAGAACATGGTAAACATTACTTGTTTGGCTTTTTCACATGACAGCATCTCATTTATTTATTACCTTGTCTTTTGCTCTCTCTCGCTAATTATAAAAGTGCCTGTAAAAAGATCTTGAAATCCTTCATGTCAGGAATTAGGCTCTAAACAAAATTTAATTTCAAAGCAGCAACATAATTGATCTGCCCAGCTGACAGTTTCTCAAAGACGTTGAAAACAATTGCAAATTATCTTGAAGGCAAGTGATTCTCTACTCGATAATCATTGTATGTTCATATTCTTAAACGATGTTTTGTTTCAAACAGAGCTGGCCAACTTCATAATCTCTTCATACTAATATGCAGAGAGTGAGAAGAGTTTTCCTCCAGCTGCCAAATAACAGAAAAATTGATTTGATGGGGTGTTGAACACGGATTTTAGTAGAATATTCAGTATTACACTTATACTTTCTTAAGGCAGTCCTAACTGCATAACACTGGTTAGAATTTAAAACAAAATGGCTTAAGTTCTCTAGATAGACTTTCTTTAGTAACCTGGTCACCCTGGCAAAGCTTCTTAGCCATCTTAATTTTAGTCTTCTTCCAATAGCCAACATTCAGAGGATCCCAGTCAACATGACTTCCTGCCTCCACAAAAAATTTGATTTTAATTTTCCTGCATTAATGGGCAAACTGTTCAAAAACTATTAACAACATAAATTGATATAATTAGCTCTTTACAAATATTGAAATGAAAATACTCTTCTCTAAATATTTCTGCTGTTTCTTCTATACACTAACATATGTCAGGTTTCAGTTGAGGCTATGCAATATTATTTGTCACCATTTTAGGTGTTTTCTAAATAAAAACAATAGTCAGAAGTCCTAAGTAAAAAAAAAAAAACCATATCACAACTTGCTTTTCTTTAGGAAAATAACTTAAGAAACAAATTTACCTGACTAGCAATTGCATCTCAAGCAGTGATGGATGCCAATTGAAACTAACAAAATTGGAGGGTATGCACTTGGATTAAACTAAGTATAAAATACTGCCCCCCCATCCCACCCAAAATAAATCCATGAAAAATGACTGATAGTGAAGAGGTAGCCTGGAGTATTTGCTTGTGTAGGTTACATAAAATATGTGTATTTTAAATTGTTATTTTTCTAATTAAGTCATTGCAAATGTGTCAAGGCTATATACCTTTAGTTCTGTTTCTAGGTTTTAAGAAGTTCTCCAGCCCATATCATGCAGTAGGAATTAGGAACAAACAATATGGGCTTCCTAGGTAACTAGTAGTTATGACTACTCTGGTTTTAATGTTTCAGGCTGAACTGGAATATATAATTTTATATTGAATCTTCTGCTAGATGCAACAATTGCTGTGTAGACGTCTATGACACACCATGGTAGGGTATCAAAAATCAGACAAAAGGTCTGTAATTTCCTTTATGAAAATTTCTAGTAACAAAGGAAAGCCCATAGTGAGTCAGGAAGACAGACCTTCAAGCCTTAAGTGACTAAAGACATATTAGAATAATTGTTTGGTATCTGATTTGTCATAAAACATCCAGTATTCAGGAAGAGATCAGTGACTCACTAATATTAGCTAATTAAATCTTGTAACAGATTGTTCTTTGTGTTGATGTGTTCACTATTGTAACCTTTCATCTTCTTAATATTTTCACTGCTTTTTTTTGGTGAGATCTATAAAATAGACCTAGTTTAATTACAATTTCTACTTTTTTGAACCAGCCACAGTTTCTCCTTCTTGGTTTCTGTTGCATGATTTAGTTACCAACTTAGACTTTTAATGAAATTCTATTCTTTATTAGGCTGTAATCTGAAAACTTAGAATTTACAAGCTAGCACAATAAAAATCCTAGAAGTAACCCAGTATCTTGTCTACTGTAACTAGTTTGCCATAGTGGATTTATAGGACATGGCTTTATGGCAACAAGAGAGTTTTCAGGACCATGGCAGATTGAGTAAAAGAGCCAGACTTGCTTGAAACTGATATACACCGACTGAGAAATACTCTTTATAAAGCAGTGTAAAATTTAGTTGGGCACTTTTATTGCACAGGAACTGTGAACACTAATAAGTCAGGATTTATGTGTGTGATATAATTGCCCATTAAAATAAGCACAAGACATAGTTTAGAATAAGTAACAAAAAATTATTCTCTATCCTAAGATAATTTCTGCCAACATAATTTCCTATAGACTGAATAGATAGAGGCTATCTTACCAAACAAAAATTTCGTGTGGAGCTATTGTGGTTTTGGCTACAAAATTTTGTATAACATTACTCTTTAGATTCCTGTGGAAAAATGTGTATATAATTAGAAGACTGAAAAGAAAATACTGATAGAGTGGGTATGAATAGAGAAGAGCAGAAAGAGGAATTTTTAGAACATCAAATCATCTTACCAAAAGAGAAGAAACAAGAAATAGCAAGCCTTGCTATTCATTCTCTCAATAGTACTTGCCTCTATTTTAGCCAAGCATTCTTTACAACATTTTGGAAATACGATAGTTAAAAACAAGCAAAATATTCCATTAGTAATTATATACTATTGACTTTTCCCTTTGCTTCTGTAGTAATACAAATGACAGCAAACAAAGCCCAAGACAAACACCATCCAGTGGTAAGTAATCATTGCTTCCAGTTTCCATTCAGTTTTATTTGAAAAGTCTAGTGCCTGGTTTCAGAATTCTGTCAATTGCTGACATGACAGTAAGTTCTGAAATAAGAAGCTTCACTCTGATCTGAGCCCCCATTTCAGAAGATGGGAGTAAAATTATTTTTTAACTTTCTGTCTGACAAGGTCAGTTATTATCTACTGTACTATTTTTTGTACCATGCTCAAATATTTTATATGATTAATTTTGAACACTATGAAAATATAAAGCAGCTACAAATGGTGGCTAGCTTCTATCAAGCCACATAGATTTTATGGGTGCAACCCACAAGGACCTGATGATGTAATTATGTAGATTATAGAAGGTTAATACAAATGAGGAGAAAATCAAAATGCTCAGTCTGTTAAATTCTTAATTTTGAGGTTGACTGCATGGCATGATAAATGCTAGAAAATCGCAAATATGTAAGTGCCTATAGTAAAACTAATGAATTCCAGACTATGAGTATTCCCAAGATATACTTGTTGGACATTCTTAATAAATGCACTGAGTCTTTCTGGGATGGAGTTAACTAGAGTTCAGATTTGTGGCTAGAACAGTGCTGATAGCACACCCATGTTTCAGCTGTTGCTGAACAGTACTTGCACAGCATCAAGGCTTTCTCTTTTTCCCTCTCTGTGCCCCCAGTGAGTAGGTTTGGGTGGGGAAGAGACTCAGAGGGGACACAGCCAGGACAGGTGACCTGAATTGGCCAAAGGGATATTCCATACCCTAACTGGAACTGGAGTCCTAATTTCAGTATGAACGTTTGAGTCACCCAGTGCCTGCAGTCAATGGGGAGGACTAGACATCAAAAAAACCCACCCCAGCTTAGAATGCCTGTGTACTGAGTGGGGTGCTACAGGAAAATCTAAGCACGAGACCCTGCCTTCTTTCCTGTGTGCCTGTTTCCCAACCTTCACCATGCTCTGCCTTCCCCTGGACGGATGGCAAGCATTGAAAAGAACTGGGCATGCAGCAGTAACGGCAGTGGTGGTATTCTTTTGCATATCCATTAGCAGTTAGAGCACTCAGGAAATGGAAGATCTGAGACGTGGAGACTCAGGTGAACAGAGAAGTTCTGTCAGATCATGAAGGCAAGTACTTGTTTTAGATACTCTAAAGAGTTAGGAAATTATGAAGAATATGTCATCTGGATTGCTGTCTAGGAATTTGATCTGTGACTTGATAGGAGCTGGATCTGTCCAATGCCTTTTTCTCTGCCCTTAGGCTATAAGGTGAATAGACTAAAGCTTTTCAGACTTTGACCAGTCTAGCAGATTTTCAGAATATGCCCTAACAAAAGGAATTACCTATTTGTAGATTTAGATGCTCTGGAGAACTGTCAGAGTAATTAAGTTCATCTTGTGCATGCAGTTGGAATTCCTAGTTATGATATGAGTTATCATGGTTATCAATGCATTGGGCTGTTCCTTTGCTGCCATATGCAGTCCCAATGAACAAAGATCAACAGAACTTTCTTCTCTGTAGGCACTGAGCAGGCCTGATGTGAGACAGCTCCAATTTACAGGCTGTGAATATAACTAACCATTAGTGTGGTTTTGAGATTAATTTGATAAGCTTTCAGCAGGACTTCATGTATGGGACTTGGAACAATCTAAGATGACTTACATCAACCTCTCTTAGCTCGCACTGATCTGTACAGGCAAGTGCTTAAAAGGTTAAGTTAAAAATTTCTGTGAAACAACACAGAAGTTTTCAGCAGGTTGTTAAGGAAACCTTCATTGTAGTTTGAAAAATGACAGTTAAGCAGAAATAACAAAAATAGCAAACTCATGACTGATGACTTCTTAATAAATTAAACCTCATACCAATGACTTTTATAGGGATGTCCAAAATGTATGCAAGTAATAAGACTCTGAAAGAAAGTGTGATTGAGATCAATGCAGGTAAATTACACGAGATGTTGGTAGTAAGGGTTCAAGAAGCTCATACCTGATTTTATGTCATTTGTGTTAGATACATATTTAACACTCATGCTTGGAAGGTCTGCAGGTCCATCTAAATGAGACTGCAGTGTAAAAGGCTAAGTTTGTATTTACCAACTTAAACTTGTCCTATTAATTATATGCTAGGAAACTGAGATCCACAAATACAATAGTGTCTTATGAAAATGATTTGGGGTCTTGTTGAAAACTCTAGCCTCTGAAAGCAGCAGTCAGATGAGAGGAATTACTGCAAATGGTCTGGATTTGTTTCCTACCATTTTAATTTAAAAATCTTGGTTTTCAGCTGGAATCCAATCAGTATTTCTGTATTTTTGAGTTACACGAACAGCTGTTCTTTTTGTACAAGCATACTGTCAGTGTCCACAGTGAAGCCTTTGGGATTATTATCAGAGAATTACCAGCAGAGTAATTATTAGCAGAGAATTACGTACTCTAAAAAGACTGGAGTAAGTTCAAAACAAGTGTCTTCACTGTGCAGTATAAAGCCTCACAGCACCAAGGTCAGGGAAGATAAAACTGAAACAATAAAAATAAATCATAGGATTAGTGGCAAATGCCAAGGCAGCCCAAGAGTAGGATCTGTTACAGATATCCATAATGCAATTCCCTGCAGCAGACCTGAAATTTAAGCTACCCAACTTAAAGAAATTCTTTATTTTTATTTTTCTGCAGTGGGAAAAGATCTACTAAGGAGGCTGTTTTTATTGTGAAAAGAACTTTTACCATGACTTTGTTAATCAGTTAATTGGTTATAATGGAAAATAGGTAGCACTCCTTACAAAAGCCAGAGTTTGTAATTTCCATGCTAGGCACAGTGTGAGAGAGGCATCCAAAGCTCCTTTGGGTTGGATGGAATAAATAAAAATTAATAATAACAACAACCACTAGTAACAATTGAGAACAAACCCAGAAAAGCTACTCTACCATATATTCATTCTGCCAAAGAGAAGAGACTTGCAAGTGTCATAAAAGAGGTGGTCTTTAGGAAAGAAAATAGTGAAAAAGAAGGTAGTAACTTCTTATTAAGATTCTTCTTCATTTATGTGAGCATTATCATTAAATCTAGATGTGTAAAATCAGCTTCTCATTGATGAGACAGCTTATGTCAAGGGCAATCATATTAGACTGTGTCTTTTTTAAATGTACTGTTCCCTTAACTAAAATAGCACATCCAAGGTGAGAATAGAAAACAAAGTCAAGTCTGTTTTTGATTCTGATGTAAAATTAGTCTATGGTTTCAGGATGCACAGAAATAGGAGGTTATAAACCAAAACTTACTCCCTCTTTTGCGACAACAAAGTGGTTTATATATGTGCATGTATACATATATATGTATGTATGTATTTTCAGACTCCACACATCATTAAAGCAGCAATGTGTTTCCATGCCATAAGTAGAAAATATATTTTTAAAATTCTAAATGACTGAAAGGGAAATACAAAATAGCTTTGTGGAGGAAGGTGGGTTTGTGTTGGTTTTGTTCTAGACTGCAATCCCAAATAATCAGGTAATTGCTCTTTTAAAGAAAAGAGTAGAAGGTACAGGAAGAGTGCACATTGTTTGCATAGAGTTTTTGAGGTGCAGATATTTCTGTTTATAGTCTGTAGCTTTCTGTAGTATTTCAAAGCTTTCCAGGGCATAGATTAAGGTTTCCTGTGTAGCTGAATATTGCTCTCATCTTTTAAGTACTAGCCAGTACCTCAAGCATGCAAAGCTCATAAACTGGGCATGGCACAGAAAAAAATAATGTGACTTAAATATAATGATTTTCAAACAAATTATATTTTTATTTGTCCTTTGGCCTCAGAAGTTTTAGAGCACACTTGAGTTATATTTGTCCTTCCTTTCTCCAAAGCTGTGAGAGCTAGGAACTTCTAAAATGAAGCACAGATTTTCTCTAATTACATGGCTGGGGGAACTGGAGCTTAAAGTTCATACAACATGGGAATTGCAATAAAATTAGGAGTTGACAACTGTGTACTACATAGAAGAAATCTTCATCCAAAAATAGCGTCTTGACACGAGAAAACCTGCTGATTAATATAAATGATTGGCCCATTGGCATGCAAGTAGTAAAGATGGAATAGTAGCATCTCTGCAGGGTCAGACCTATAGAGAAATCCACTGAAGACATGAAAACTATCTTTTTTCCACATATTTCCATTTCACCTGAATATAAAACTCTACATGTTTGCCTTCTCATGCTCTGCTTTGTTTAGTTTTCTCGTATTTACATTTTATGGCATTTTTCATTTTACTTTTCTACTGGAAGTATAAAGAATGTTTTTCTTACTCCTAAATTAAGGATTTCTCTCTAAAGGCAATTCTGCATTTAGCTGGTCAGAAAGGCCACTGCTTGCAGAATGTCATCGTACACAAGTACTGATAGTTACTGTATTTGGTGATTGTCAGGTATGTTTAAAGGCCTGAAAGAGAATTGCAGGTTGCATCAGCTGCTGTGATGCAGATGGAGAATTCCATGTTTACAGAACCTTCCATTAAAATGTCATGAGGACTGAGAAGTCTCATAAAGAAGTCTTTTTATTAGTCATACACCCGTATATGATACCTGATCAACCTAAACTCATCTAGTTAGCGAGATCTGGAGGTGGTAAGCTTCCATATGGAGATGGCCACATGTTTCTGAATGAAGGGTGTAATTGTCACCTGTCTATACTGAGGCAGTGACTATGTTCTGGGGTAAATTCCATCAGACATCTAGGAAAGCACCCTTATTAAGCTGAAATTCCAAGATCGTTTGGCTACCCCAGGCCTGCAGCACAGTCTCATTCACCCCTCACTCATTTTACAGCTTAGAAAACACGATGATAAATACATCTGATCAAAGAAAAGATCTTTGGAATTGGAAATCTTCTGTGACTACTGTTCTTGCCAAAACAACAGCAGGTGTCACTTTCTAAGTCACCTAATGACAATTTGCCAAAACTCCTTTGTGAGCCACTCTGTTGTGATGCCCTGCATCGCTGGTTGAGGTACAGTAGTTGGATAATGGCCTGAACATGCCACCTCCAGAAAACATGGCTGACTGTACAGAAGGGAAAAGGATGCAAGGGTTTGGCATTAGCCACAGGTTCTGGAACTGCAGTTGTCACAGATCTAGTCTCTGTTGCTAAGGACTTCCATGGTATAAATACAGTAGGCTCAATCTGTGAGATGAACAAATTCAGATTAAAATGCTTCCTTGGTAAACCTTTTCTTTTGACACTTTAGCTGTTGTTTTACTGTGAAGCTGTTTTACTCAGTTTCTGGGAATGGGCTTTTTAATTTGTTTATGTGCTGAGAAAAATCTCTTAAGGCCATCATGATGAAAAATACACACTGCTTTGCTTACTGAAGGATTTTAGTACTGAATGTCTGTGTATTTGTAGCAAGCAAATTCAGAGCAGTTTTGCACAGCAGGCAGTATTCCACCTATTTATTTCAGTCTGATGCTGAGCTGTGATTATCTTGATGGTCAGTGGGACTAGAGCTGGGTAATCAATTGTTGCTATTACATAATACACTATTGACACCCTGACCTTGCAACTTCACTAACTTGTTTGTAATATTATCTATAAGGCTAATTTGAATTACCTAAGAATGTGTCTCCTATTTTGACCATACTGTCAGGGGTCCCAGGAGCACACCCTTTTACAAATCTTACCAGTATTTCTTGCTGTAAGATGCAGATGTCACATTGTTGTAAACAACCTATTCTTCCCTCTAAATAAATACACATTTGAAATATCATTGAAAGTTTTCAGAAATTACTGGGTGCCCTCCCTCATTACATGCACCCTAGCTCCTTTATATTCTAATAATCCCTACCAATAGTCTTAGGATAAGGTTATGTAAATTATATTTAAGCTCCTTAATTTCCATTGGGGAAAAAGGTGCAGAAATAAACTTGCTGGTATAACAGCAAGATATGTTGCTGGTTACAAAAAATATACTAAAGTGATAAACATAAAGTTAATAGGAAAAAAATTAGCCAGGAAAGGAACCCCCCCATTTCAGCTAGGTTTATGTAAATTAATCCCTAAGACAAAGTTATTGAAATAGAGCTACTTTGAGAAAGAATATTCTATTACTAATTATTACACTTGAAATCCTGTTAAGAGCAAAAAAGCAGTACAACTTATGCATGAAACTAAGATTTTATTGTTAGACTAATCAAAATGTAACATGAAGTTACTACTTGTCCAGTTAACTGATAAAACATTAATTAATATTACAGTTAAGATTAATATGCATAAACTTCCTAGTATCTCTGCCTTTTCTTTAGCACTATGCTCCCCCTCCAATATAATTTTGGGTCTTGAGGTCAACAGTACTAGTCTTCCTCAAGCAGAAAAGGCAAGATGTTATGATAAGACACTACCATCACCACTCCCAAATTCTTCCATCAGCTGGCATTTAATGCTAGCAATAGAAGAGGTAGAGAAGTTTATCTTCCTTGAGAGCCACTTCAGGCTATTTTTATTTTTTTTTAATGTTTTATTACCAATCTGCTTTCTTTTCATTGTACTGTGGTTCCCAGCTGAAGCTGAAGCTTGCAAGTTACACAGTAGCCTCCTTAAGCCCCAATTAGGACAAAAGTTAGAAGGGTCCTGAGTGCCTTAATTGAACTTAGTCACTCTAACTAGCCTCACCTGGGACAGACCCTCACCCACATCCTCTCCCTGTAGCACCAGGAGCACTATTTAAGGTTAGGTCTGGACACCTACTTCTTTCTTAAGGTACATTACAGGTGATCTATCTTCAGTCCTGTCTTTAGGCCCAGCTTAGACTTTGACCTATGTTGTAGCTCTTTCTTCAAGCTCTGTCTATGTCCTGTTGCACTGAACTGGACTCCTTGGATGGAACTTGGACCTGACTCATCGCCCTGCCGTGTCTGGGACTGTTGGTGGCACTTTTTATCAGCACCCAGCTCTGCCCAGATCCTGTAGTACTGCACTCTGCTGCAAACCTGGTACCATCAATGCGATCCCTCCTCATGGAGAGTCCCGTCCCCATCCTTCCCTTTCACAATGGTCAGCTGTTTGCTATGCAGTAACTTCATAGGGTGGTGGGACCTTTTTACTATACGTGGTGTTCCCTGAGCTCAAGTGATAGGGATTAGGCAATAGTCACTTAGCTAATTATTGTCTAACACCTGAAGCAAGATAAAACCTGCTGAGGCTGCCACAGAACTAGGTATGGTGTGAAGATCCTGTGCTGTCAAGTTGGTACAAAGCTTGCAGCCTTTTAGTAGAAGTAACAAAATTGTATTTATTGGGATTTGTGGCCTGATAAGGCAGTGAAGTTTGTTAACAAAATGAGAAGCCTGTGTGGGATGCTGTAGGATAACCCTAATTGAAACTGGTTCTGTTCTGTGCTGCTATGGCCTCCCTGGAGCTTCTAGGTGGTCAGGTAAGATAGCATAGTATGTTTTAACTGTACCTGGTAACAAAAGTGGTCTGCATAATTATTTCTTGTGTTTCTAGCTAAAGTGTTTGCTCTATTGTTGAAAAGTTTTAGACTGTGGGAAATGAGGGTCTGTAGCAGCATCTATCCACTGGCTCTTGCCTTAAAATATATCTGGAAGCTCTTCAGAGAAGTGCTTGTTTTCAAATCCTCTTTCTGTAGGACTCTGCAAAACAGGGTCCTGTCCTAGGGTTAGTATTTTTTTGGTAGCAGAAATAATTACTATTGCTGATTACTTTTCTTTGGGATATGTATTGGAACAAAGTCTACTAGTTATGTTTTGGTGATAACATGTGGTATTTCAACATTAAAAAAAAAAATCAAAAAAACCCCAAACAATGAAATACTCCACAGGCTGTATAAACTCTTGGCTTGTAAAGTAGAGAAATATGATTTCATGAAAAGTTTTGTATGTGTTCTTTGCTTGCCACTTGGATGTGGTTGCTGAGGCATTACTTTCAAAAACAAGATGTCAGGGCTGTCCCAGAAATGGCATGTTGGTGGTGAGATAGCAGAATAATTCATGAAAATCTGTTATATAGATACCATATGTACAAAACAGTCCTGTGTGTATTGGCAAAACAAGAAGAGACAGGATGAAAGTACAATAACTGGTGCCAATATAAAACCAATGTGAAACTCTATCAGTAACTTTAAGACTGTAAGTTGCACAAGTAACTGTTTGGATGGGAGCTTTAATAACTCTGAAGTTGAATTCCACTTTAACTTAACAGCTGGTCCTGAAGTTGCCTTAAACTGCAAGGCTTTTAGCTTTATCATCTGTACTAATTAGATCCATAAAAATTCTATTCATCCTTCATGGCATGTCTGAGACATTGTTTTGTTTCTTATGTCTGGATGCTTACAGGTTGGTTGTTGGGGGTGGGGAGGAAACAACAAAAAACTAAACACAGTAATTTTACAGTGTTTGCCAGCAGCTTTGTAAAGAGATACAAAGAAATTAACAAATTGAATTATTTAAATAATTCTACTGGTTTTACATGCACATTTATTTCAGCTAATGTTACGCAGAATTTTGACAGTGTTAAGCTTTACCAAGACACAGTGAGTAATCATCAGTGAGAGGAAATGTGTTTAACTAGGGAATGATGACAGACTAAAAGCATATGCAAAAATAGATGTGAAATAACTGAGTATCTCTAATAAAATATTTTTCTAAAAACTCCCGTGAAGAAGAGTTAAAGATGCTGTTAATGATCAATTTTTTTAAAGAGCAGTCATTAGTTTGTGCAAACTGAATTCCAAAATCAAAAGCAAATTTTCCACCTCAGTTTTAACTGAGCATGAAACTGTCCTGTAGAGTTGATAGTGACGTTAAAATTTTTGAAGCATCTTCAGTTTGTAAAACTAAAATTGAAAGTGGCTGGTCTCTCATCGTACATTTTCAAATTCTTTAGTTATCCAGTAACATGGAGATATCAGCTCTGAAGAGAGCTATAAATAACTTGAGCAATTCACTTTGCAGGAAGAACAACTTTACATATTGCTTTTTAAAAGTCTGTCTTCTATCATAGTTCATAAGCACAGGTAAAAAAAAAAAAAAAATCTGAAGAGCAAGCAGACACTAGAACTATACTTATAAGGAAGCTGTCTGTCAAGTGTAGAAACCCAAGGGAAGTGTGTAGCCCTGTACTGATGCAGAGTCTTTGATCAACTGTGTAACTGCTCAGTCTCCAGATTACAGTGAATATCTTGTATGCATTGGTTTTGGAATGTATTTAAAATTGTATTTAATGAGGAAGTGCAACTAGACTTTTAATCTAACTGCTAATACGCTGATGATAAATTGGTATTAATCTTAAACTAGAATTTTAATGTCATTCAAAAGGGAATTTTAAGGATTTCTTAGTGCTTTCTTCTTGCAATATTTGACAGTATTCAGGGCCAAGGTCTTAATTCCCCCACTTTTGTATTGCCCCCTGAAAAGTTTCAGGTCATGACAGTATCTTTTGATGCTTATAAAACACATTGGATTCTTAGCTCTTCTAATTTGTCTGGACTAGCGGTGATTAAGTGTCCAAATCATTGAAACTGAATTGGTTAATAATACATCTCCTTAAACTGTCCCTTAGTAACTCTCTATCATAGTATTTTACAAGCTTCTTAAACAGTTGTCTCTATGCATCATTATAGCAATTTCATGCAATTGGGAAGGGAGGGGGGTGTATTTCACAGTGAAACTAAGCAATGTGCTGTTCAGAGAAGGGAGACTTGCTGTGGATAAATATACTGCTCGCTGTAAGATACCAATATAATTACTTGCATTAGCTTATTACAGCCTTACTGCTATGCAAGTCCACAGTTTTCTTTTTCTAAATATATTGCTTCTCTTGGATCACACAGATCAAGAGTTGTCATGACCTTCATTATTTGCCCTGCTCTTCCAAGAACACCTACAGGTCTCTTAAAAGCATCAAGATATAGCACAGTTAAGACTTCATTACTGTATCATACACATGCCAAACCTCCCAGCCCCAAATGGTGGCTCTGGCTGTTATTTCAACTGCAGGACCATTGGCAAACACTAAAGATGGCCTTTGGGCTCAAGTTTTCAATCGTTGTTATTTCTGTGTTTACCTAGTTATGCTACAGCATGTTTTTCAGTATTCTGTCCAGGCAGGTTGTTTTAATTAAAAATTCCTCTCAATGTTTTTGAAAGGGGTTAAGGGAACAGTGAAGAGCTGACACTGTAATTCTTATCTAGTATATATCCAGAATGTCAGAAGGAGTGAAAGTGAGGTCTAGTATGAAAGTAAAACTATGTGAAGTAACGGACAAGTACTACAGCCAGAGAATCTACTCTTCACTCAGGTAGTACAGGTAGATATTCATCAGTGGAAATACTAGGATAATTAGTAGTGGAAGACTTCCAAAAGCTAGAATTTGGAAAGACTGTGGAAGCTTTGTTATAGCTCAAAACAGTGCTAAACAAAGTTTGGGCTTCTGTTAAAGGCAACAGCAAACAAGGATTTAAACCCATGCAAGAAAACCTTTAAGTTTCATTTCCAGTTATCAGTAATAACCAGTTAGTATGGGGGGGGGGGGGGGGAAAGTTAATCCTGCAATAAGCAGTTATGGAACAACATTCCCTAGAGAAGCTTCTCTCCTGAACCCTAATATTTTATTCATCTACCATCTTTAAACTGTTCCCTGTTTTCAGTAGACATATTTGTTTCAAATACAGCAGTGTATCAAAGTCATAGCATACCATGACAGAAGCAGAAGTGAAATATCTGCATGTAACAACTGTTGTCAATCATCTCCCTTTTTAAAGTACTAAAATGATGAATGCATTAGTCTTTAAAGATAATGCTTATTAAGACACCACTTCCCCCTCCCCCCACCCTGTAATTCTTGAACAAATATATACTGTATTAATGATAAGTGAAGAGCACCATGCCCTGACTGCCCCTGGAGAGTTGCTGCTGTGATTGTGTATTTTGCTTAGAGGTAGATGAGGAACACCATGGCAAGAAGCATAGAAAGGAAGAAATTGTTCACAAGGGTATTGCAGTGCATGTGACCAGAGATAGTTACATGATGAGTGAGGTAAATGTTGCAGAAGTATTGAAGTATTCAATTATACCTGATTAATATAGTTGGCTGTTTGATAACACAAGAAAATAAGTAGAAAGAGAGTAACATCTGAGAATTATCTGGGGTGGAAACTTTAAATCTATACTGACTTGTAAGGCAAGAAAAGACACTGTATAGAAATAAAAGCATCGATTTCATTAGTATCTGGTGGCTTTCCTAAAGGTATTGGAATATAGATTGCCTGTCTCACTGTGTGTGCTTTGCTGAACATTTAGTGTCAACAAATAGGCAGAATTCCATCTTTTTCAGAAAATGAGTGTGTTGGCTTCTTTAAAAATACATTTTTATTGGTTATAAATGGCTTTCTCCTCCAGTTTACAAGCCAGGGGAACTAGGTCATATGTTGCTCAGGACAATACGGTGGTCTGAAGGACCCGAGAGGCTTAGCTGCTTTTGCCTACCAGAACCCAGCAGAATCCTGCTCCGATTTAGAATCGGGGGGAGAATAGACATATCATTGTACCTACCTGGCTAAAGAATAATGTGGCTTTACAGTGTGGCCTTGGTGAAGACTCAAGGTGTTGGTAACTTCTTTCAGGAAAACACAAAGATAAGCCTGAGCTGTGTTTGTAGTTTCCCAAAACAACCACTGAGAATTTAATACGAGATTACTAGGATTTTCTGCCTCTAAAGTACTCAAACTACAAAGAGCGAAGGCCAATTTAAATGTAAATGTGACACATACTGTGGTGATCAGTCCAGAAGCTCTGTGGGAATATAGATCCTTTGTAGGCATCAACAGTGGAAATGTAGTTTCTTGAATGATATATAATAATTCAAATATTAAATGGGACCTTATTGTCCGCATTTCTGAAATTGGGTGTCAGAGCTGTGGACTGCTGTTAACCACTTGAAAGTACTGCCACAGAGTAGTTTGCCTATTCATTTTGGTATAATCTGTTAGCAAATTCTGGTGAGCTCTGATCACTGCTGTGTACTTTGGTGGATTGGACTAGATGACCTTTAAAGGTCCCTTCCAACCTAAACCATTCTATGAGTCTATACTTGCGTTTTGTTTGGCGACGGCTGATAAAACATGCGTTTCCACGTATCTTGTGAAGAGAGTTCTCTAGTACCCACACAGCTTAATGATCATTATGTAGCTATCTGCAAAGGACCACCTCCTATAACCATCATTCCTTGAACCACTGCAGACAGTCCCCCTCTAGATGATACTGTTGTTAGTGCTTGACATCAGGGCTGCTGGGTTGGACCCAGATCCCTATGGCCAACCTCAGCTTTGGGTGGGAGGAAGCTGGTTAACCACTGAGGAGTTGCTGCTTTATTTTTCTAAACAAGGAGGAAGACCTTCTTCCTATGACTTTCTGATCTATGTTGTTTGCCTAGTATACCAAGTGATGAGCCTGAGTTTTTCTATTGCTTTCTACGCTTTTGGTGAAAGGTCCTTCAGAAACAAGTAACAACTGTAACAGCTCCCATCTTTTTTTGTGCACTTTACTGCATGCCCTTCTAATGGCTACCCCTCCCCAAGCATTCTTCTAAATATTAATGCTTTTTCTCTTACACATTTGTGTTCCCAGAATGTTTTTCAGGTATGACCTATTGTAATCTCATATCTTTGAGAATTATCATACATATAATAACATGGTAGTTCTACTTACATTGCTACAAATACTTTAAAACCTATTTATCTCAGTTAGGTATATACAATTATGTAATTAGTATATGCATCATTGAAAACACTTAAACTATAAAGAATTAGCTTGACATTTTACCAATTAAATACCTGGGAAGTCTAAACTCAAACACCTTAACTGTATAGATTTTTCACATAGCATGTTAATGGTGATAAAAGATAGTCTGAGGTGATAGACTCATTTGAGGCTACAAGCTAATTAGTAAGGTCCTGGTTAGAACCACAGAACTTAATGATTTGATAAAGCTGCCTTGTGAAGAATTGATCTTTAACTCTTTCTCAAAACTCTACAAATAGTTCTCATTAAGTGCTGGTAACATGCCTGAAGTTAAACATCAGGATCCCAGGACTGCAGTCAGACTACTACAAAAAAAAAAATTCTTGCTGAGCACTGAAGTTGTTGGGTAACTTGGAATGGGGGGGGGGGGGTGGTGGAAATGATGCTTAGGGACATCCTCACACATCAAGAGTGTATGCAGTATTTTTCAGGAGAACAAAATTGTCTAGAACACTAGTTAGATGATAACTATGGATGATTCATCACTATTACACTGCTGTTGATTTATCATTGATCTCTTCGGTGGTTTGTATTGAGATTCCTATTTTTTGTTTGTTCTGGTTTCCTGTTTCTGAGATGAATAGTTGAATGTGTAGGACAGGATTCTTTACTGCTTTCTACTGTGCGTTTATATTTCTCTAGGACCAGGAGTAAGATATAATGATAGACTTCTTGCCAAAAGTGTAAACTCAGAATTATTCTGGGATGGAGTAAACACTTCTGCACATATACAAAAGAAACACTACTTTCTTAAAAGGCTCATTTAGTTGTTCTTATAGTAGGCTTCAGTTTTCTGTCTATATTTTTTATAAAATAAAAAAAATTAAATGCTACCAAGTGAAGGAAAGTGTCAATGCTTCTTTCCTACAGTATAGTCAAATAGATTAAATGAATAGGAGAAAAATTGGTTCAAAATACCTTTTTTAATTTCTAAGACATTAATTTGAATTTGCTTCTCTTTTCAGGGAAGTTCCCTATGTTTCCTTTGAACCAATGAGATATCACTTGATTCTCCATGCCCTGGAGAATGTCTTAACCAACAAGCTGAAAGAATTCTATTGCTGCGTCATAAAATAATGAAAGAAATATACAACATAGTAAAGCCTTAAGGTTCCTATTATGCCATCCTCAACTACTAAGTGACCCAGAACCATGGATACCTGTACTGGATGGTAAACCCCAGGTCAAATACTTGAGGTGAGCAGAAAACAGGATACAACCCTTCCTCTTTCTGAGCTGGAGTGTCTTTACAGAGTTGTATGTCCAGACATGCTGATGGCTCTATTGTGGATTGTCTGTGACAATTTGTTCATTTTTGAAAAAATCCCCCTGCTTCTACTGGAAAAAAAGTTTATTATGGTTCTTCTAGGCAAATTAGAATACTCTACTCACAAACATAATCTTTTTATTTAAAAAAAGATATAAGAAACAAGCTTGAAGTGGTTTTTTTCATTTTTGGCCACTAAATTTAAAAAAAAAACATTATCAAAAACTTAATTCTGAATATGATGATGTTATACTAGCAGCTCCATTTTAACTCATCCTCTGACAAATGCGGATTCTTACCTTAAGACATTTTAGGTGAGTTTTCAAAGTAAAGACAAATCCATACTGTACAATCATCTTAAGTATTTTAGGTGTAGAATAATGTATACAGTGCAGTTCTGGAACACACGTTCAGTATTCTATACCCAAATCTCAGCCCTTTCACCAGTGTTTGGCTTCCAGGAAGCTGTGTTACCCCTGGGGTCAGCTGTCCTGGCTGTGCCCCCTCCCAGCTTCTTGTGCCCCTGGCAGAGCAGGGGAAGCTGAAAAGTCCTTGACTGGTGTAAGCCCTGCTCAGCAACAACTAAAACATCAGTGTGTTGTCAACATTCTTCTCATACAAAAATCCAAAACACAGCACTGTGCCAGCTACTAGGAAGACAATTAACTCTATCCCAGCTGAAACCAGGACAGAGCAGAAGACAAATAGATCAGACTGCTAGAAGTGCCCTTTGTCAGCTCTTACTACAACACCTGTGGCAAGCAGTATTGTCTGTCTTCAGAATGAACTGAATACATTTTCAATTGGGACCTTATTGTTTTATATTGGGAGCATGGTATGAGAACATACTAATTGGTCTGTGATGCTGTTATTGCACAGTACAAATAAATAAGCCACGGGCAATGTGTGCAGGAATGTCTGGTGCAGAGCTTCACTCTGCATTGCCTGTAGAGATACTTCAGCTAACTGCAACTAAGCCAGTATATCTTTGTGGCATTATGCCATGTAATGCAGAAAAACTGAGCTATGGGAAGCAGTATAGCTGCATAGCATTGCTCTGTGCCTGGATATTTCCATCTGAGATTTAGCTCCATAAAAATATTATATAGATGAAGCTGTATTCTGGAATTTCAGTTAATTGGAAAACCCTTTGAAAAATCTTTATAAATTGCACAATTCCAACTGCCGAGGTAATCTGCATATATCATAAGATTATTGTGAGGCTTTATCTAGATTATTTGTCCTTTAAGCCAAGAAAGATCATGCATCGATGAAAGAATCTAACCAAGCTTGTTTAAAAAAACAGCATTCCAGATCAAAGCAGTCATAGCTTGTTTGCTAGTTTCAATCACAGATAATTATCTGTTCATTTATCCTAAGTATGTTCTTATAACAAAATGCCCACAATTGTTGGCTTGGTTCACTGAACAGTATACACTTTAAAGGAAAATAAATATAATTCTGTTTTTCAAATGCTTAGATTTTTCAAGGAAAATCTAAATGAGATCTTTGGGAATAGTGTTGATGAAGTGTCAACATGAAATAGGAAATACTAAAGAGTTTGTTACTTGAAGTACTAGGTCTGGATGTGTAATTTGACTTTAAATTTTTTGTACTTTGATACAAATCAAAGCAAAGGGAAAATGGAAAGGATCAGAAAATCTAGGAAGCTATACGCAAAATATATATTGAGGCAAAACCCAAACTGTTTAATGAATAATTATTAAAAAGCAAAGTGCAGTCATAAATCTTTTCCAAAGACTTTCCAAGACTTTTCCAAATCCTTTCCAAAGTCAGATTGAGGAGAGCTGACAAAGAGCATGTAAAGCTAATTGATGATGAAGGCATAAAAAGAGGACTTAGAGGGTGAGACCACAGCAAAGGAATTACATGGGGGTTTTTTGCATTACAGCTCATCATTCAGGAGCTTGGGGACTTCTCATGTTGAAATCCTGGTTTTAGTCTGTCAGGGATTCTGTTAAATTGTTTGGTAAAAAGGTTATGGAACACATACAGAAAATGAACAAGAAGAAATTGTGATCACCAGATGATATTCACCACAGAGTTCTAATAACTCAAATGAAATTGCTTGCCACTATTAATAGTTCAGCTATCTCCAACTTAAAGCTACAGTGGTATTACAGGCCAGGAATTACCTGATGTGGTACTTGTTGTTTTGCTTTGGGTTTTTTTTTTTAAAGGTTTCAAAGCTGATCTAGGTGACAGCATAATCACTGGTCTGTAATCTGTTCAGGGCTAATTAATGGAAACTTTTCCAAAAAGTAAAATTAGTAAACACAGATGAATAAAATACACCATAGTCAGTATGATTTTATAAAGAGAAGCTTCCTGATCCAGGGGTTCAAAAATTATTAGGAAAATGAAGATAGATAACTCATGGATATCCCTTTGTTCCTTGAATTCTGAACCACATATTACTGGAAACTACAGAGTATTCTTGAGGATTATCATTAAATGTGTGTGCTGTTCTTGTTGTTTCCTAGCGATCCCCTGTTGGTAAGAGGGAAAATGTTGAACTATACAAACATTTAATCAGGTTTGTTACAGTCGTGTTCTTTGTGGTGAAATCTGATGATGGGAAAAGGTCTTGTGTTGAGCTAGACTTATTAATTTGGTCAAAACAGATGTCTACTGCTGGTTAGTATTCTGGCTTCTTGTATCTGTGCTGTAGCCCATGCAAAAGATTATTATTTTCTAGAATGAGAAACAAGTTGTTTTCTAGAATACAAACAAGTTACAGATGTGCAGATAGCATACAGAACAAATGTATGCAACTTTCATTGCCATTATATTAATTTGATTAATATGCCAAAGAAGTCTGATTTCCAAGATAGTAGCAAGCATGATGGGTCAGAAATCGTCACTTCTCTGTGGGCCTTGAGGAATGTATTTGTCTGTGTTTTAGACTCTCTGTACTTCAAAGTAAACTGATTGCATATTAATCTCAATAACAACTAATGGTCTGTCATCCACAAACCTGAAGAGTTATGCAAACATTTCTTTGGAAATGGATTGCAGAAATTGGCGAATGATTTGCCACTGACTGTTAGAAATAAGCTACTGTGCAAGGTATTTTGTATGGGGAATCTAATCAGTAATTGGAGCTGCACAACTGCTGGTTTTACACAGATAGCTCTGCAAAGATATGGAGTATATAGTAAACATTTAGCATGATTTCTAAAATGTAAATTGTAGCTCCTGAACTGCATTTGAATAGTGTATTGTGAGTTATTTGGAAAGCTTTATCTGATATAAGCATATGCCTGTATCTTTCAAATCAAATCACCTGAATTCTAAGCAAATTTCCTAAAAGATTACTTTTTTACCCTGTTCTCAGGGAAGGGGACTATCCTGATAGCAGTATTTCTATGCATTCCAGCTTTAGTCAGACTTGCTTCTAGCTGCCCTTTACAGTGCATGTGTGTAAAATGGGCATTTGAGATTCTCAGTATGATAAATTGTCATTACCAAGCTGTGTGACTTGATAGTTGCCAGCATGAAAAAATAATGTAAAGGTGGAGCTCAAGTAATGGGACACCATCTGTGGAGTTCAATCTAGAATTGCAACCTGATCTCCATGCCCAAGAACTCCTAACATGAGTATTGGTAAGATATTTTTGAATTGTATTTGCTCAGTTTCTTATATTTTATATTTCAAACTGATTTAATTGGATAGTTCATCCAAAATGGCAGTAAACAGCCACCATGACTTTGTTATTCTTGGTATTTGAGAACACGGGATTTTTACATGAAGGTAAATCTTCCATCAAGGCAGAATCAGCAAACTTGTAGTTATGGCCATTCAACTGTTCTGTCCAGCATCAGGCAACAGGATAAAAGGCAGCCAATGCATTGGAAATAAGAGGTATTCCACATATGCTAACTCAAAGCAGCAAGGCCAATTTCTTCTTTGGTTTAATGGTAAATATCAAAGAAATGCTCTTCAAGTGCCATGCAATACAACACTTCTTGAATGCTACACAGAACAGTGAATGTCCTGATTACTCATCAGTTCCCAAAAACCTTTTTGGAAGGACTCTGCTGTAGAGTCCCGACTTCTGTAATCTGTACAACCTTACTCTTGGCTGTTGTGGCATTCATTTTGCCATCTTATGCCCAATTTATCAAGCAGCCCAGATCACTTTGGATTACTGATCTGTCCTTCATTAGATTAATTTCCCTATTTCTTGTGTCATTCAGAAATGTTGTCAGGGATTAATTTGTATTTCCTTTCAGGTCTTTGATAAAATGTTAAGTAAGAGTGTGTTTAGAACTGTTGTCTGAAATCCTGCTAGAAACACGCCCTCTTTGATTATTATTCCTCACTACAAGGAAGCTCAAGGAAATATTTATCAGCTTTTAAATCTTACTATGTGTCACTTTCATTTTTTTTGCATGAGTCCTTTTAACTGAAATGCTATGCAACAATAAGATGGTAAGCAAGGCACTAAATAAATAACAGGAAATAAGTCCTGTTGAACTAGCCAGGTATATCTTTATCAAAAGAAATATGGTTTTCTCCTATTGACTGGCATTAATTATATTTTAATCCTTTAATTCTTTAGCATTTTTATTAATTATTTATTAGTAGTCTTGTGTCAGCCATTCAGTATTTCACCCAGGATATCAACATCAGGCTGTCAAGCTGTTACTACACAGATTTCCTCATTTACCTTTTAATACACAGGCAAATTTTAGCTCTCTTCTATTGGGTTTGGAACATGGCTAATGTGTCAAGTGCTGTTGAACCTCTGCGTTTCTGCTCCAGCCTCCCTCTGGAAGCAGGCTGTTTGGCTGCAAGCAATCTGGGAGCATTTTCCCAACATGAGAGTTACAGTTGCATATCCAACCTGTGATATGACAACATCACCTCTCTTTCCAACTTGCAAAAAAAAAAAAAAGATGTGTCTATCTTTTGCTTGAAATGCATCTATCATTTCTATGTAGACAGGCACTTAAACTGATTACTTTTTTCAAACTCATTAAATAAACATGAGACACTATGTCCCCTCATCCTATTTATTAACTTTTATAATCATTTATTTCTACAGTCTCCTTTGCTTCCTTTACTGTTTAGTTAGGGTTTTTTCCACTGACTTTTAACTTCTTTCATTTTCACTGCACTCAGCCACTACATATGTGTCTTGGGATTGCATTAGTGTGCTTTTTTCCCCATGAGCACCTCTTAAATCCGTGAAACCTTATTTACTCATGGGATTGTGATTTCTAGAGCACCTAGTCAAGTAATGTTAAATAACTTCCAATTATTATTCAGCTTCATTAATATTTTATCAATTGACTTGACCCATTTGTCTCCAGATTCATGAATATAGTTTGAATGTCTTTCAATTTGTGAATGAAAATAAAGAATGAGGTATTTGCAAAACATAAATGCATAGCTTTTCCAAAAGTGAAAGAACCTGGCTACAAAAATTAAGTTATTTTTCAATATTTCTTCTCATTAAGTGGAAATGGTAATAATGGTGGACACTATCTCATAAATTCTGCAGAATTTAGGCCTTCTGGGTTTAAGATCGTGCAAGAACTCCAAAGTGTATACAAAGTTGTACAGTCATCCAGAGAAGGAAATCTTTTGTTTGAAAGAGACTCCATTTGGCTTCTAAATCTTCAAAGAAGAAAACATACGAAATTCTGCCTCACAGTTGCAAATGGTTAAGCATACAAAGTTGCCCAGTAAGTGGGATGTGTACACATGCTGTGCCCCCAAGTCCCTTCCTCCTTACTGTGGCTGCAGGGAAACAGACCCTTGGGAGGCTTTGTGTGGTTGAATTTGGAATAAAATGGAAGCTGCCTACCTGGTATTTTGTTAGTGTCTGCTCCTCTATCACATGTATGTGTTGGCTCTTGAGTGAAAGATGTTAACACATAGTATGTCAAAATGCTCTTGTTCAGAAGTTTCAATATGATAAGCTGTTCCTGGGAAGTAACTGGATCTCCAGTGTCATCACTGTAAGAGGCTAAGGCAAAGTAAAAGTTCCCAAGTACAAGGCAGGACTTGTCACTGCTAGTATGCACAGCAATTGCAGCAGAAAACTGCATGGCACAGCACTTTCTCCAGAATAAAAAATGTGCCTATTTTCCAAGAGAACCTGCAAGGCAATATGTAACAGCATCATATGCAATGTAATGAATTAGTCATGTGAAACTATTAATCATACGCCTTTCACCACTTGCGCCTATATTAATCCATTCCTGCCAGAAATTTAACATTACAAATTCCTCAGATGTTTCATACACCTACCACTGTTTAAATTAACCTTAGGCTTCCTCAAGTCTCCTTTCCCTTCAAACTATCTCTTTTTTTCCCAAGGAGTGAAAGAGCAAGATTCCCACAGGAGGTTAGTTGTTCTAAATGATGTGGGAGTCAGTTCTGGCATTATAAACCCAGAATTATTTCATGCTTTGCGATGCATGGCTGTAATAGGCTTTGTAAATTTGTTACTAACTGCAAAAGTAAAAAAAAAAAAAAGAAGAAACTAAGGTTTCTTTATTCTATGGATGAGTGGGTGCAGTACAAAGCTGTGACATCCTTAGTTCTTTGCAAGAATCTGAATGCGAGTCAGGAGCTAGAAATAGGTATCTGTGTGAGAATAATACCAGGTGATATCTACAATAGTTTGCTGACCTTTGGAAAAATGTAATATATGTCTGGATGAGGTTGCTGGTGATATACTCTGTCTGTTTTAAAAATTCAGCAGAACTTATTTTAGGAAAACATTTACATCTCAAGGGGACGGTGTTGAAAGGCCAACACAGCAGAAATGAGACTTTAGGGTCTGATGACTCTGCAAGGTGATTTGGGTTTTACTGGTGTTACTATAGTGTTTTGGGGTTTTTTGGCAGTGCTTTGTATGGGAAAATGGAAGCACTTTTATGCATTAAATATGGCAATAGAGTTACAGGATCGTAGGATAGGGACATATGAGATTGTTCAGGCTGGAAGGGATCTCAGGGGGTCTCTAATCCAACCTCCAACCCCAAAGCAGGGTCAGCTGTGCAGTCAGGCCTGGCTGGTCAGTGCCTTACCTAGTCTGCTCCTGAACACTTCTGAGGACAGAGCCCACACAGCCTCCCTGGGCAGCCTGCTTCACTGTCCTCAGGGTGAATTTTCTTTTCTTTATATCCAGTCTGAGCCTCCCAGTTTCAGTTTGTTACTGTGAACCTCTGCATAGATCCTGCCTCTGCCTTTCCAATAACCCCTTGTAGGTGTGGGCAGAGTACTGCTTAGGTCCCCCAAAGGCAGTCTCTTCCCCAGATTGAAGAAGCCCTGGTCCCTCACCCTCTGCGCATAAGGCAAGTGCTCCAGCCCTAGGCCAGCTTGGGGGCCCACCACTGAACTCCAGCTCATTGATGTCCCTCCTGTACTGGGCAGCCCGAGACTGGATGCAGTACCTAGAATGAAGTGCAAGTGCTGAGCAGAGAGGCTTACTGCCCCCCACTAATGCCCTGGCTGTGCCCCTGTGAATAGTGCCCAGGGCACGCTGCCGGCTCACACTAAGCTTGTGTCTGCTGAGGCCCCTGGGTCCCTTCCTGCAGAGCTGCCCTTAATCACTGCTCTTGCACTGGTGCTTCCTGCCCAGGGGCAGGACTTGGCTTTGTCCTTATTAAATTTCATGACACTCCTGTTGGCCTGCTCCCTGGCCTGTCCAGGTCCCTGTGAATGATGGTCATGCTCTCAAGTGTATTGACTCACTCACGCCAGCTTGTCATCTGCAAACTTAACCAGTATATCCTCTGTAGCCTCCTTCAGGTCCTTAATAAAGTTCTTAAACAGGACCAGTTCCAGGATGGACCCTGTGGAGTACTGGTTACTGGCCTATGACCCATTCACCACTACCCTCTGAACCCAATAATTCAACAAGTTTTTACCCATCTGCCTTTTCACTGATCTGGGCTATAATGTCCTATTTTTTTTTTTTCCAAGAACATTGTGAGTGGCTGCTCAGTTGTGCTCAAGTTGAGGTAACTGACATCCGCTGTTCTCCCCCTGTCAACGAATCCACTCATTTTATCACTTTTTATATCTAATGAATTAAAGGCTATAAGTGAAAACTGAGGCCTTCCTATTTGGCAGAAATTTCTGGAAATAAAAAAATAATAATGAGAGCAATCCTTTTTCTGTGTGAAAATCTTGATGAAGTGAGCAAGTGGAACTGATGCATGGAAAACCAAGAAGGAATGTATTTGGTTAGCAAAAAAATAAACCCCAAAAAACCCAAACCAGATACCACTGCTGCTGTGCTTCCGTGCAGCTTTGGAGAACTAAGAAAGGGGAAAACACTGACTGTGAACTGGAAAAAGTAGCTTATAGTGTTTTCATTACAATGAATACTTTAACTGAAGGGATTGAGAGTAAATCTGATGCAAAAACAAGCAAGCAACTCAAAGTCTTTGATGTTTCTTAAAATATAAATCACTGCCAGCGTATTTGACTCAGCTGGAAGTATCTACAGCTGCTAATTTTTCTGGGTTCCGTTTTTAGCTAACAGGTACAAGGGGGCATTTTTAGGACAGTTTTTGTCCTGTGTTAGACATCTGATCTACGATCAAATTATGACTTTTATACAATAGGTGATATTGATCTTCAATGTCTATAAAAGCAGTTAGAGTAACTAGCTTAAAACAGTCACCTACATCATGGTCAAGTGGGGGGATTTGTTTTGCTTTGAAACAGCACTCAGTAGGGTGCTCCTGTAAGTTCTCCAGCTGATGTTAAGGTTGTCCGTCAGAGGAAGACTTAGGTATATGTGACTGTTACCATTTTGCCACAGTTGTTCAGATTTTAGTTTTGACTCCTAACTCAAATTTAAAAGTCTTGGTTTTGTACATTCTAGTATGCTGCCAATCTGTTAGTAAAAGCTTTCAGTGCCACATGCTCTGAGTGGAGAGCATGAGAAACAGCTACCACCGCCTGACAGACCATGTACTGTTAAGCAGTAAGAATAGGCTTTTATGCTCAGGCAGACTCAGCAGTGATACAATACAGTAAGCATTGGAAAATACAGGGGTTTAGTGTCCTCTCACTCCACATTTGTCTAATTTGTGCCTTTAAAATGTGGCTGTTTGGTACAGAAACATCCCACGATGTTTATTATACTTCAAGGAAAAATAAATCCCCACCACAAGTGTTTTTTGAGCTCTAGTATCGTATGAAGACTAATCATCAATAGTGGGACTTCACGCTAATGAGACATAATTGTGCCTCCCCCTGCTCTCCATCAACAGTTGATTTCCATAAAGAACCATAACTTGTTATAGCAGTATCTTACTGGTTCATTGGGTAGATTCTAATTGTTTGAAGAGACTCAAAAGAAACAGTGTAGCTGATCATTGTTCACTTAATTCACTAAGTAAATTAGAAGTTGAATTGACTTCATGATGCATAATTGATTTATCTAAACAGCTAACTGAAAACTGGAAGTAGTAAAATGAATTAAATGTGCTGCAGTAATTATGGCAGACTCATTCATCTCCAAAGTTCTCTCTTCATTTTTACTGCTTATTCCCCAAATATTCTTTCTTTCTCTGCTAATGAAATATCCCTATACTTAATGCGTATACTGCAACTTTCCTTACTACTGCAAAATGATAATTGCAGTCAGTGGTTAAGTTGGAGGTAGGGGAATACTTTACATATCTGTTACCATGAAAATTTGAATGCATATGGGTAACCCCTGATTTTATTTCACAGTTGTTTGTTCTATGAAACTGTTCAGCACAACACACTAAAAAATAATACGGATGACTGACATGTAGTGATGATTATTCTTGATTCCTTGCACTTTATGGTTTCTCTTCCTTTCTCTATTGTTATTTTTGTTCAAGAATACAAGTAATTCTAAAGTTGCTTAATACTGAATAGTGACTTTTTACATCTAAGAGATTAATTTGAAAAGTCAGAAGTTCCTGCTTCTGCAGTGAACCAGTCCTGAGAATTATGCTTCGCCTTTTTACAAATTCTTTTTATTTCATATTCACATGTGTTTTCACAATAGCTAGAATAATGTGCTTTTGTGTTGTCCTTAGACTGTACTGAAAAAAACCCAGATTTTTATGAGCCATCCTCAGATACTGAAATCACTCCACCTGTTAAGTGGCAGGGTGCTTCCTTTGCAAAGTGTTTGGGAGCGTTACAAAATCCATACTAGAAGCAACATGAGTTTAAGTAGAGAAGAGGGTTTTTGTTTTGTTTTGGAATTGCATGTTTACAGTAACAGCATTTCCATAGCTTTATGGTTGCTGAGAAATAGAAAGTTAAGAACAGAGCTGAGACCTTACCTTAGGGTCCTGATTCCTCTACTGACATTAGCATACACTTGTATTGCTCCCCTAATCTTACAGCTAAAGTCTGCATCTATAAAATAGGACACTTTAAAGAAAATATTCTTGGATAATTATACATGAAAAGTAGTCTTTATTGACTGCTATGAAGAGAGTGTGTACATATCTTCTTTCTGTACAGAATATATGACCTCATTTGCTGTATCATTAGAAGTGATTGTTAAATTAAACTGCAAAATATTGAGTGGTTTAATGTTGCCTTTTACCCCATGGAAGTACAGGAAACATCCAGGTGAAACCACTGGCAGTATTAGCACCATAGATTGTCAATGTGTTGACAACATGAAACAATTGAGAAAGTGTTGTGGTTTTATTTTTTATTTTTTTCCACAATATCTTCTTTGTAACTAAGCTTTCAAAGATTTCTTCTTTGTATTTATCATCTTATTACAGAAAACGTAAGGGAGATGCCTCAACATATTTGGCTCCAAGTTGGCTATTTTCAAGTTAATTTTCTAGAATCTTTACTGCAATGTTTGGGGTTTTTTTTTATATTTTGTAGGAGTTCCAGTCTCTTCCAATCTCTTGATGTAAGATCTTTTCAAAATGTGAAATTGTGTTGCACTTCAAAATATGATTTTCTTCAATTTTCAATCTTCAACTATAACTGTCTAGTTTGTTTTGTAGTCACTCTTGCTAACAGTTTTAATTGTATGCATTAATTTTACTCATAATAGATGTTACATATTCTGTTTGGAAAAAATTAAGGGTGGAACAAAAATAAGATGGTAAAGAAAAATGGAGATCTAGATGACAGGTGAAAGGGGAAAGGCGGGGCTAAGGGAAGATATGGAAAACTAATAATAACATGGAAAAGTTAATTAAGCAGGAAAAAGCAGTTGGGTTGAAAGTTCACTTGGACAAACTGATAAGGAAAACATCAAGAACACATCTAAAAAAAGTTTACCTGTCCAAAGGAAAAAATAAGATGTGAAAGTACGTACATTATGCTGCTTGATTAAAAACAAATCAAAGTGATCCGATGGATGAGAATCTGCTGATCTCAAACCAAATGCCTTCTGCAATGATAATAGCTGTTGCTTCATATATAAAATAACTTGTCTGAAATCTCTTCAGTCCCAAAGGCCAGATCATAATGCTGTACATGCTGTAAAAAATGTTGTCCCACCTGGATGGTCCCATTCCAGCCACAGAGCTGTCTCAAGTGGAACAGTGTGAATTGATGTCATAATGGCTGTGATAAGTTTTTCAATTTTAAGCAATGCCCATGTATTTGGATATCAAATGCAATTATAATCTGAAAGATGTCTGACTGATAGACTAGAATTTCAGGGTAGCATTTTATGGCAATGACTCTCTATAATGTGCTTGGCTGACAAGCCAAGAGACCCGTGGTTGAGGTTTGCTGTTCCCCCTGCCCTGTGTGCTGTGCAAGCACGGACTGGGAAATCCAGCTTGCTTTCTTTCTCATTCATCCACCACCAGCAGTTCGCATTTTTCTTCTTTCTTGCTCAAGAAGAGAGTTCACCTTATACCTCTAGACCTAGTGTTATGGTTTTCTGAATGTATAGCACGGGAAAAAAAACAGACCAAACCTACAATTCAAAAGGAGCTAATCTCTAGGGTTTTAAAGTCAAACTTAGTACAGATCTAACAACACTAGTAAGCATTCATTTATATGAAATAGTCAGACTGACCAGATTTGTGACCTCCCATTTGCTTTGTTATAAAAGCATTCCTGTATGCTAGCTTGTATTGGCACAGATTTTTAGGAAAAGAATGTGCCTTAGCAAAACAGCCATGCTGAAATTTCTTGATTTGCTTATAAAACTTGAGTAGTTGAATGGGGAAGAAGAAACTATGTGGGACACTGAGTCAACAACCACATTCAAGTAAGAAAAGGTCAAAATGAATAGTGATGCAAATGATATCTGGATCTAAATTCATAGGCATAGATTTATCTGAAGGAATGCAGCACATACAAACTTGTAAAATATCCAGCAATATCATATAGTCCAAGCTGCTCTTACAAGGTAAGCCACAGTCACTGTTTGCATTTTCTTTCTTTCTATGTGAAATTACTTTCTTTAACCCCATGTGTCTGAAGACTTAAAACACGTTATTGTGCATGTAATCCTAAAGAGTTTCAGTTAAGTCTGTAGTCATCATGCTTTACAAACTCTTTTTTTTAAAATAACCCCCCCTTTAATCTAAAGGTTTCTGTTTCATAGGTCCAAGGTTATAAACAGGTTATTACAATACAAATGCATACCAAAGCCTGCAAATTAAAACTCCAAAGCCTATTTTAAAGCTCTCTGATCTTGTTTAATCAGCAGCATAAGAGCAGTCAATTCCCTTGTGTGCTCCAGTTAGCTGAATGTTATTGCTTAGATAAACAGTATACCTGTTCTGATTAGGTTCATGTTTATTCATAGAGTCAAAGAAATTAGGGATGGAAAGACCTCTGAGGTCATCTTGTCCAATACCTTGTAGGTGTAGGATTGTTCCCAACAGGATACTGTAAGCTAGATTTTACACTTCAGCTTTAACCAATTCAAGTAATGGGGTTTCTGCCACTTCCTGTGAGAATTATTAACCAATTTAAGACTTCCGTTTTAACAGAAATTTTGATGATGCTCAGTTTGCATTTTATTTTGAGTTTCTGGCTGTTATATACAATGTGGTCCAAGCAATGATCAATCTTCCACACACAGTGTTTTCAAGTAATGCTAGACCTTTATGAAACTCTTCTGGTTTTTTTCCTTATCTGATGAAAAAAGGACTTTATGCAGCTATCTCCTAGTGCTTTTTATGTGTCCGTTTGTCTTGCACTTTCATACATTCTTATAATTCTGAAATGTTTGTTTTAATGAAGTTTCTTCTTAAAATCAACTAAACCATCTTGCTGAAAACTTTAATGGGAGCCTAGGGTTTTTTTGAGGGGGGTCTGGGTCTATTGTTTGTTTTGTGGGGGCCTATTTTGTTTACTTTGTGTTTAAAGTATCCACGTTTCTCCTCTTCGCTTCATATCAAGCTTGTGATAAGCCTTTCTGAAGCTGCTGAAAGCTTGTCCCTGTTTGACTGTGCTTTTATTGCTACAGAATATATTTTTAAAAGAAAAAAAAAAACAAAAACAAAAAACCTCGATAAACTTGTTCACCAAGTTTGTGTACATTCTGAATAGGTCCCATGTAAAATACAGGTTGAAAAAAAAAAATATTTAATCAACTTTGATTTTGTAGCTGAAAGCTTATGTATCAGTAGTTACAGATGGCTACAGGCTTTGTCAGGTGAAGAACAGTGCTTGAGGAACTGCTTAAAAATCCACTGCATCAGCAGTTTTATGAGGCCTTATTCTACAGAAGCCTAGATGTTGACCACATAATATTCTTATCTTAGAAACTGTATGTCTTCCTCTAGGAACAGAACTCTGCCCTACCAGTGTTCCACATCAATTACGTGTCAATCCCTCCATGACCTTTACTTGTGAATCAATTAGGAATGCTACAGAAACCTAATGCCTCACATGAACTCACAAGGAGCTGGAGGGGGGAAAAATGAAGTCACCAAACAACATGCCATAACTTTCAGCTTGTCCATATCAACAGATCCTATATTGTGGTTGTAAGTCTGAATTTTCCTTCTACTACCTGATTATCCAAAGTCCTATCCATCCGCAGTTAATACTGGGAAGCCATCGTTTAGTAAAATAGCAACCTCAGAGACTAGTTTTGGCTTCTGTCTTATTAATGTGTAGGGCTTCGGGACTAGAACAGTAAAAAGTTCTTTAATATATTAAACACTCGTGTCACTGTATAGTAGCCAAATGCACAATCATCCTAGTAATTGAGTCTCTTCTCAGCAATCACCTTGATAAATATCTATCAAAACAAATGATATCCTACCTTTTGTTATTTCTACATGTACTATGAATTTTTAAAACAACTCTCCCTTCTTACTGGGGTGGATTTGTATGTTAAAAATAAACCTGAGCCTGTGTTGAGGTCTCTATAGCACTTTTAGCAATGTTTTGAAATGTTTCAATAGTGCATAAGTGGTGTAAAGACAATGTGCTAGCTTTCAGTAACAGACAAGTTTAATTCTGCTAACCTGAAGCCTGACTAAAATATATACTTGCCCTACTTTAATGGTGGGGAGGAGGAGGGGAACATCCAAACCCACCCACTTTGAGGAGGAGTGCCATATCAAAACTAGTTATATTTTATGGAATCCATTATGTCATTGTAAGTGGAATTTCAGTCTTGAGCAACCGTGCGAAAGGACAGAGATAACGTTTCAATAAATACATCTATTAGGGTGCACTTTTGATATAAAATCTTACCAGCTCAATGTGTCTTTTATTAATCTGACTTAGCTGATATTTAGCACTATAAATAAATAAGGTGCATAGATATAAATGAGAAATGAAAAAGAGAAAACAAACTGTTTGCCTTTAGAAGAATAACATAATCCCTTGCTCCTTAAGTTCAACTTTTACGGGGTTTTCACTTTGATACAATAAGGTCAGATAGACATAATTTTTAGCTTCCACCCCCCTAGTTATCTGCAGCAATGAAATATAACCTGAGATCTCTCATTTTATGCAGAAGGTGAAATTAAATTACCATAATGGTGCCTTGAGTGAGGTCTAATGCTTTGAATTGTGCACAGAGAACTGTATCGGTGGCCCAACTGACAGGATATCTTGGGAGTCCCTGTCCCTTATGGTGGAAATCTTTATATTTTCACATGGTGGTGGGGGAGCTCTGTAGGGCGCAGCCCGCTTTCCAGCAGCGTCCTCAAGCAAAGCCTGTGCAGCATGAGTGCAATTCAAGAACATGTTGGCCAGGGCATAGGGGGAACAAAGGTGGGAACAGGAGGGGCCTGCCTGCCTGAACAGTCATCTGTGTTACTGTCTGAACTCGGGCCTAACCAAATGATGGTGATGACCCAGAAGCTGTTAACTGTTCTTAACTAGATCTTTATTGGCATCTAGTAGGGGGCTAAAGAGGTAAGGGTGATATATCCAACAGCTCCTGTTAGCATAGCTTGAGTATTGTACAAGAGGGAATCTAGGTCACAGACTGCAGTAAAAGCTAGATTTGTTGGAAGGGAGTATGGGCTGTTATCAATGTCACTTGTTCTTTTCCTTATCTCTTTCTCCTTGGTTTAGGATAATCCGAGTGTGGTCCCACATTATGAAACAAGGACATACAGTTAAGTAATGCACCCATTTCTCCCGCCTAATCAGAGTACCTGTGCTCCTGGTAGCCAGCCAGACAGAAAGACATCCTCACAGAGATTTTTCCATCAAAGCTTTGGCCCTGGTCCTTTAGTGCTGGAACACAGTGATGCATGATGCCCAGCACCTCTTGGCCCTGACTACCCAAGGCTGAGTCCCACCTGGAAATAAGTCTCAAGTGGTAAAACACGGTTGGATGCTTCTAAAAAGCAAACTGCACTTAGGTTTACTATCACCTGAGCTCTGATACAATAGAGGGAAGAAAAAAAAGCAAAAAAAAAAAAAAAAAAAGCTGAAGTCCATGCTTAAAATATAATTTAAAATAACTGGGCACAGACTAAAGACGGAACCAATTAATCCCTAGCTGGGGTTGCATCACTCCCTTTTAGTTCCTTAGTGGCAGACATTTTGAAAGAATCTTGAATATAGAATCCATTTACTTTGCTTTCAAGACTGCTTATGTTCTTAACTTTCTTACATTGGTTACGTCAGTTGTACTCTAGATACTTCAATAATGTATTATCAAATAGAATATGATCAAACGCATCCATATTGAATTTTAGAGAAAAATAATTTTTGCCTAATGCAGCCTACAAAAAATTCAGGCAGAAAAACTACAATAGTCAGAAGACAAGAAAAGCTGGAGAAACAATGACTGCTCTTGCTTAGACTCTAGACTTTATTAAGGTGAGTAACTAGGTCCATAGATTGTCATGTACGGACAGATTCTGCAATATGGATAAGGGCTGCAAAACTAACATTAACATGAAGAAAAATTAAATAATCCTATGGAATCCAGAGATTTCCTTTGGTAAAGGGAAATTAATACAAAAACATTGTAATGGAATGTATTAACAAAAGCATATATGGTTGTGAACAGGAAAAAGATTGCATGCAGTTATAAATAAGTGATAGACGAGAAGAAACGGGACACGCAGCAATATATTTTCCTAGAAGATAAGGCAAATTAACTTGCAATAAATTTCCCCCAAAATGCACAGCTTTGTAAATCTTCCAATTAAAAAATTATAGTCCTTTAAACAGAGTTTAAAAGTCAAGAAAAAGCTAAAGAGAAAGGAAGAAAAATAATGATGCTGGAATGATACCACATTAAGAAAAAAGGAGAGGCAACAAATTAATTTGGTCTTATCTGCTATGAGACAAGAATAGGACAGTGTGCATGCAGAAAATAAGGAACCCAACTAACTTGGAGTGGATTGTGCTGCCTCCAGTTTCCAAAAGAAAAAAACAAGTTCCATGCTGTTTCTGTCAGCATTTGAGCGTTTCATTACTTGAATACAGTGCAAAACCACTTGCAATAACAGTAAATTGGCAATGCAAATTAGAGGAGAAAATGAATACTGCTGTGCTATAAAATGTTGCTTTTTATTTTTTTAAATATGAGGCATTACAGACTTACGTACATAGGCTGACAAAGAACTGAAAGGTAACAGATGAGTTAAAGGGGGGAGGAAAAAGAGAGGAGAAAAAAGCCTAGCCCTAGACTGACAGTGAAATAAGTGGTTGTTTTAAGGCAGCTCTATGAGAGGCTATCAACACTTCACCTCTGCTAAGTTTTGCTGTATTCATACATAAAATGGAGCATGAACAGCAGACTGTAACATTACAGCAGACTAATCAAATTATTGCTGGTGAAAGCAGATCCTGGCACATTAAGTAATCTCCTTTTATGACACTTGTCACTTCAGGGATTTTCTGATTAGTATAAAGAAACAATGAAGAAAATCCATTCGTATTCATGGGACTTCTAGATGCAGTACTTCAAGAACTGGACAAATAGGGCAGTAATCTGTAGATTATATTTTTCACTGCAGAAATGAAAAATACTGTTAAAATAATTGACCTCATTAAGGTCTGTATTGCTGATCCTTTTCAGGGGTCAGCACTAACACTGAATCTGAATACTCAATCCAAAATGTTCTTTATTTTGACAGTACTGAGATTTACCAAGATACCTACAATTTTTCTTCTGTTCGTATCCTAGTAATGCCTGATGCTAAGATCAGAGTACTGCTGAACTGAGTTCCTGGATCCCCAGTCCTCTTCCTAGATAGGAATAATGATCTACCTGATCACGCGAAACCATTGTAAGATGCTTTGTGTTGTATTGGGAGTTGCAATGTTATTACTGTCCATGTACTGATTAAGCACTGAAACTCTGGTGATACCCTGTAACTGCCTACACCTAACCAGAAGTGCGAATAGTCCCCATGCTGAAATCCAACCGTGCTGAAATACTCCAAAATGCGTATTTTTTTTAGTTGTATTTTTGAATTACATAGTTCTTTTGAACTGTGCAGAGACTCTAAACAGCAAATCTGTCCCAAGTGGCAACATCGGTCTGGCTCATGTTACTGAATTTAAATCCAAATGCTGATCAACTTCTGAATTTGGCCTCTCATACCTATTTCAAAACTAGCACTTTATTTCAGTTATATTAACTTCTAAGCGGAGCAACGCTGAAAATATCAAAGAAACTGCTCTTCCTTTGCACCAGTAGGAGGGAAGAGAGTACTACCATCTACTCTTGCTTTTTAAAGTATGCCATTTGCTTTTTTAAAACCACGTACTTAGTCTACAATACTAACTATAATGTTTTATTCTTGACTAAGCGATTTGAAGTGTTAACAGTGGAAATACTCTTTAAACATAAAGGTACATTTAACAAAGCTCAGTATGATATTCCCCTGGCATGAAGTTAATTCTTCATCACTTGGGAGTATCTCTTCTTACATTATAAAAGCAGACAACGCATTAATGATTAAGGGTATTCCTGAAGAGCGAGAATAGAGTATTTTGAAGCTTCATTGTTCTGAAATACCTCTGGTTTAAATGATTTCCAAGGCATTTCAAAGCAAACAAGTAAGCAAAGTCTGTTCCTGAATGATTTGGTCTGACTCAAAGTTTTCTTTGAAAAATAAACCTGAAGCGATACTCTCTTTAATGGTTTGCAGCAGTTGACTGAAATGGGCATTGTTTAGCACAGGAGCAGAGGCGGCAACTTGCTCAACCTGTAATGTGGGATAATGCAAGAAAGTCCCACTCTGCATTTGAGTTTTGCCATTTCTGTCAGCGCTCTGACACTGCGGCGTCCTGCCTGTGCCTAGCCAGCTCCTTCCTCTGACCTTTTTGTTGTACTATTGATTATAAAAGCAGTGTGGACCCCACCTAAAGAGAGCTACTCTGTCCTCCTCGGTGACTGGGGGACGTGCTCACAAACTTAGAGCCATTATGGAAGACACAGTCAGCACCAGCAGGCCCTGCAGCCTGCCCCTGCCTGGGGCCTGTGCCCTGCGCTCCCCCCAGCCCAGCTCATCCCAGCTGGGCACCATGGTGGGACCTGGGCTGCGGCCACCAGGCAGGCAGTGAGCGAGAGGGAGCTGGGAGAGGCCCCGGCAGGAGCCTCCCCCCATGCCGGGGAGCCACCATGGAGTCCTGGGCCTCCCCGCCCTGCCCTGCCGGACTGCTCTGGCACCCCAGGGCCTGTCCCCAGCCCCTTGGCCGGGGAGGGCACAGCCCCGACAGCCTGTGGGCACCCACTGTGCTCGCCCCATCAGGTGTTCTGGAACATGTAGAACAGCAGTCCTACAACAACTTTAGGAGCTATATTCTCATATAATACCGGTTTATAGAACTTACAGCTTTCTTCCATGCATAAAGTAGTTGTCCTGGTTTTGGCTGGGATAGAGTTAATTTCCTTCACAGAAGCTAGCATAGTGCTGTGCTTTGGATTCAGTGCTAGAAGAATGTTGATAACACGCTGATGTTTTTAGTTTTTGCCAAGCAGTGCTCAGACTGCTCAAGGACTTTTTGAGCTTCTCCTGCTCGGCCAGGTGCATAACAAGCTGGGAGTACAGCACAGCTAGGACCCAAACTGTCCAAAGAGCTATTCCATACCATAGAACGTCATGCTCGGGGGGGTTAGTTGGTCAGTCGGTCGCGGGCAGAGTGGTCGCAGCTCGGGCTGTGTGATCGCGGCCCGGGGGGAGTGATCGCTGCTTGGGAAGGGCTGGGCATCGGTCAGCGGGTGGTGAGCAATTGCATTATGCATCACTTGTTTTATATATTCTGTATATTTTCTTACCGTTATTATTATTATTATTGTTATTATTCTCTCTTATTAAACTGTCTCTATCTCAACCCACGGGTCTTATTTTTTTTTTCTTTTCTCCGATTCTCTCCCCCATCCCACTGAGGGAGGGGGGGGAGTGAGCGAGCGGCTGCGTGGTGCTTAGTTGCCAGCCGGGTTAAACCACGACAGTAGTAAATAATCGAATGCCTTTGGTAATGGAAAATTCTTTTCCTACAAGTGCTTTGACTAAAGCTATCACTGCTATTTTCTTTATAGTTTTTCATTTCCTTGTTGTTTGGTATGCAGAGCTGACTTATAATTTTGTTATCATTTAGTCCATAATTTCTTCACTTTAAATGGCATGTTATACATCTCAATATAAGCTATAATAGAGTCATTCAGCCTACCTGTTTTCTTAGTTCATTAATAAGCTCAGAGTGACCTTTCCAAAGGTATCTTGGAATCCCAGAAATTCCATGATTCCCTGAAACAGAAAAATATCTTGCATGTCCTGGTGATATGATCTCCTCCTAACAGTCATGTAGGCCACTGGGATTACTCTCTTTCTTATAATTAAGCTTATGCTTAAATGCTTTGGTGCACATGCAGAGTATGTTTTCCATATTCATTTATCTTGCTCACTTTTCTGTTGTAACTAATGATTCCTACTTTTACTAATAAACTCTTCCTTTGATAATTTTTCTGAAAAACAAATCTCTTCTGTGGGAAATCCTTACCTTAGGACTTAGAGATATTTTCAGTGATGCAAACAGGTTTTCTAAAACCTTTCTGACAGGAAAGAACATATTTTTTTGTGAATACGGGTGAAAGATCAGAGAAAAATGCAAGTGGAACAAACACAGGTTTGTGGTTCAGATTATGGAGTGATCCTGCTTTATGAAATAGAAAGCAAATCTGATAAGTTTATGAAATCTTCAGGCATCATAGTATCCCTAGTGCTCCTCAAAAAGCAATCAAGAAATAGAAAACTGCCTTGATGTTACTCAAGAATGCTTTCTATTTATATGTACAATAGCTTGCTGAGTAAGTATGTCACAATTAGGAGATTCCAGATGGATAAAGGTTGAATGAAATAAAAACACTTAGCTGGTACTCTTTTTAATAAAGACGTATTTGTGTACTTTGCTCTAAATTCAGACTTAACTGTTAGGCATAACAATCTATCTTACTTTGTCTCTCAGTTCCACAATATATTTGAAATTCTATTAGGCTTCAGCAACCTGTTCTTAAATGTAGCACATACTTTGCTCAATGATTATGATGACAAATCCTTTGTAGTGGGGATCTGCAGGATGAGCCATAGTGTGAGGACTCACTTATGAATCTCTTGGTAAATAGGCAGGACCCTTGCCTGTTCCTCACAGAGCTATCAATGAAACCATTAATGTGTTAGTGTGACCTTACACTGGAACAAGTCTGATGTTGCTGGCAATAATGATGTGCCCTAACTCAGTACTTTTTCTGAAGAGAATGAGATGGCAGATAGATTGTAGCCAGTGAAATCAATAGCTCCTTATGCAAGGTCTGAAGGCCATTTTAAGTTTTCCCTCTTCTGTGAAGAATGGTCATCAGAGAGTAGCTAAAGTATGTCTGCGATAAATGCCTTAATTTCTGTAGTTTTGAGATGGGCAATCCCCTTATGCTTTGCTAGGAAAACAGCAGGTCTGGTTTTTTCCATTCCTGTTCTACTTTTCTCTTACCTTGCATTAGAAAGTATAACCTCTCAGCAAACATGACTGATGTATGGAAACACATGAAACTTGAGAAGGGCGACAACTGATGTTCAAGGACAGAATAACCAGACTGATGTTAACTGTTCACAACACTGCTCTTGCATTCTGCATTCTAACAAGAAAGCACTACAAAACATTTCAAGTAAACCCACACCATTGCTTCAATACCTAGTTGGAGAAAGGAAGGATGGTTTTATTGTGGAATGTACTGACCAGACCATGTAGTAAGTTTTTTCTGTGCTCTCCAAACTGCATAAGTAGTTCAAAATATTTCTAAATTTGTCAATTAAAATAAAAGATCAAATGCATGTGATATGGGAATTGCTGGTAGGCTTAACATAATGAGTAGTTCCGAATATATGATGCTTGATGAGAAATTTTGATGAGCAGCTCTGGACCCATTATTTCCAGTAAGCTCTGTCAGGTGACTGAGGATGTGTTAGGGTAACTTAGATATTGTAGCTTTTTTCTTGTCAAAATTATCTACTATCAAATATGACGATGTTATTTAAGCAGCCAGAAAGCCTCAGAAACTGTGATGATTGGAAGTATCTTTGGAGACAGCTTGGGGTCTATCCCATAGTTATTTAGCACTTCTAGAACTAGAATCTTAGTGATGTATTTTCTGATAACTAGAATTAATAGTCTGTCCTTTTTATATTATTCTGTGATACCAGAATACCGTGACCTTTGTAGAATAAACCAAATCTCTAAATGGACTGATGTTACAAGACATGACAAGAAAAGTACCAGAGGTCTTTGGGTTAATTCCCTGATGTCACAAATTAATCATGCTGTGTCTAAATCCTTTCTAAATCAATTTTTGTGTCTGTATCCTCCTACTAGCATTCACAGTCTCTCAGTTTTGAGTAGCAAGAGATTGCAAGCTCCTCCTAAATATAATTCTATTCCCAGAAATCTGATTTTTCCAAGACTACTGCTCAGTTCTAGCCCTCTTCTACTTCTAGAATGGAATGAGACCTATGCAGCTTTACTAACTACCTTTGTCTGGCAGTCACATTTTCCCCTGGTAACTTTTGAACACATTGGTTAATGTGGGACAGGCTTTTAAAAGGATATAGTTTTCAAAGTTTTGTTTTCAAAAATTCCTATATATTTTGTGAAAAGGATAGCTGAATACAGCAGAGAGATGCAAATCGGTGACCTCTGCTGACAGGGAAAACAAACAGAAATTAGTTCCTGGTATACCTGGAGAGGCTAATCAGTGTGGGACCAGCTTTGGTCTGCTCACAGCATTCATCTCTCTGCCTGCTGGAGTTGTCTTGGAGAATTGACTTGGTTCAGTTATGAGGTACAGATGGAAGCTGAAGCATTGAGTAGGACAACTAAGGACAGAAATACTTCTTACTGTTCACAGAACAAAAAAATATAAATAGTTTCTATAAAAGCCGTAATTCAAGCATTAGTTTTCTTTCCCATGAAACCTTACTTAAATGGTCAGATAGAAGGATGGCACATCACTGGCAGTACTCACTTTTGTTGTTTTCTTTTTCATAATAAAGGTGAGTTACAATGAGGAGTCTTCGATGTCTGCTGTTCCTGAAACTATACTTAGAGTAATCTGTCTTCTGGGGCTTGTGACTAACTGCTTAAACATGACAACAATCACAAGCATTTATTTCCATTTTACAGGTTTATAAGGGAACTAAATCTGTTCTATGTAAACAAAGCAAGATGAAATCCATGTTTATGATCTATGTATAAAAATGAAAGGAGAAGAAGAAAGGAAAGAAAGCTAATAAATTTGTCTTAGGGCCACAGCACTTTCATTTTGAAAACAGGCATACAGTCTGAAACTGAAGCTTGCCTCGGGGAATAGCACAGAATATCATGAGGCAAATGAAAAAGTTGGAAGCCTTAATGCTTGGTCATTTTCTTATGCGGAGGCACTAATATGGCAGCAGTGGCTTTTTTTCCCAACCAAGAAAGTCGTATTGAACATAACTCAGAATGGTGTTTTCTTCCATGCCTCTTGAAGTTTCCTGAAATAGCCATGAAAGCTTAAATAAAGAAGGGAATTTAGAGTAATAGCACTAGAAGAATGTCAGCAGAATATGAACCAAGGAAAACCAACCACCACTCATCACTATTTCAGCTATGTTCGTCATTAAGTCTAAAAAAGAATTAAATGAAAAATAACAGATATTTTCGGAACAGTAACTGGGACATGGGTATTCCCAAATAATTTTGGAGTAAGGCTGAATATGTAATTTTTTACTGTACGAAAGTCATCCTATCTTTAGAGTTCATGTAAGTAATGACCTTTATGGCTTAGCCTTAGCTTAAAGCAACCTAATTGCACAGTATAAAACATGCTATATCAACATCTCCTTTTCAGTTTTCCACCACTCTTTGAAGCTTTTAATTGGTGCCCTTTTATCTTCCTAAACTGTAATATAAATTAATAAAATTACCTTTTACTTTAAATTTTAATTAATTGTTATTTCATAATTAAGCAAGAGAGTAACAAATATGCCTTGTCTCTTCAAAATGGTAGCCAGCTAGCTCTTTTCTATAAAAAGGAGGGCCTGCCATTCCCCACTCTGAATACAAATTTTGGCTTATATCCTATTAATGCACCAACAGTACAATTTGAAATTAATATGTATTGTGGAAAGTAAGAGAATTTTTGTTCTGAATGATAGGAGCAAGAGGTTCTCTGTCCTTGAATTAGCAAGTGTGAGTCATTGGAACATGTGAAATCATAGGTGGAAACATTGTAGGGTTTGTTTGGTTTTGCTTCCGAACAGTCATTATATTGAAATCAAATACATTATTCAATCATATTGGTTATGAGTAGATATTTGATCAATCTAAGCTGATTGATCTGCTGAAGCATGGAAGTAGTTTAAAAGAGAATACAGCTGACATTTCATTTCACAAAGCTAACATGCAGAGTATCTCCTTTCCTAACACATCCTGGGAATTAACAAAATATTTGATCCATTTTTCTTTATATTGCATTGCAAACCTTATTCTAACAGTTCTTTAGCAGAATAATAATAGCAGTGATTTAACCTTTACGTAAGCTGGGGAAACTGAATGAAAAGGTAATGTATCTTCTGTCCTCCACAAAGAAAACCTCTGTACGTTAACTTTAGTTGCCATTTCTGTCCTAAAATGTAATAACAATTGTTTTCTTCATCCTATTAATAACAGTACAGATTATCGGTGTGTTTGTGTTCTTGTTTTTAAAGACCAGCTGCATTTACTATTCTGATGGGAGAAATGTAGTGTTACAACAAATGGATTCAGAATGAGAGCTGTAACAGCATCAGAATGGTGGATTTATTTTTTTTTTTCTTTTAATGTAGTGGGAGGAAATAATGACTTTTGTTATTGCTCTCGACTAAGGCCTGGCGGTTAATAGCATTTTTTGTTTGTTTGCTACAGAATTCATGTATCGGAGCTTCACAATCTTAAATTAATTAATCTTCAAACCCTGCGGATAATTATTGTGGCAGTTTTGTGGGTGTAGAAAAATATGAGGCAGAGCACTTGATCCGGCTTCCATGGTTGTCAGGGAAATAATCTCATTGTCTTTAGAACCTGATTCTAAGCATGTGAAAGTAAAACTGCATAATTGTGTTTTAATGACAATACAAACCACCAGTTCAGCTGAAGATACTGGGAGGAGGGGTTGCTGCCACCTGTGCTCCGCTTGGCATAGCACCTCCCAGTGGAGGGCAGGCAGTTCCAGTGATGTGCTGAAGTAATTGCTTCACAGCCTCTACATTTGTTTTGTGGCTGTGTCTGCTAATGCCTTAAAAAAAAAAAAAAAAAGCCCCATACATGTTCCTGATGAACACTGTTTGGAAAAGAGCTTGAAAGAAGATTTCAATGGATACACCAGTGTGACTGTAGAAGCAGTATTTATGTGTAGTTACTGGCTTTGAGTGAATAAATACCAATTTGCATGCCCATTATGAGGTTTTGCAAGCATAATGTGTGCAAAAGCATTTATGTCAGGCACAGTGAGTATGCCTATAAATCTTGAAAGTAAATGTTAAGAGCAAAGACACGTTTGAAGTTCTGAGTATACGGGGAAGTAGATTGCTTAACAAGCAGCACAGGGCTTGAACGCTTGCAACATTATTTTCTTTAGGGTTTTGTACTGCTGCTGTCACTGCGTTTGAAATTTTCGGATGGTATCCTAAGTGAAATAGCTGCCATTTTTAACACCAGGTCTGTTTTCCCTTTCTTTCATCTCCCTCTTGGAAGGAAGAAGGGGAATTAGCTGTGCATTTTAACACTTTAAAAACTAAGATAATTTTACCTGTTACTGCCTGTGAGCAAGCCAGTACCTCCATAACATAAAGTGTTTGTGGATATTTAAGTAACCTCCCTTCAAAGCTGATCGTTCCTGTCCCCATGCTGCCCCCTCCATTCCCATGACAGAGCTGTCTGCGGAGTTGTATTGTGATCTGAATGAGGGAACAAGCCTAGGTTAAAAGAAAAAATACTGTTTAAACTTAGATTAGTTCCCATATAGCAATAGTGGTGACTTTTCTCACTATACAGATACGTGAATATAATTGAAGGGCAAGAAACAGCACCTGCTGCAGTCAGAGGATGACACCCCAAAATGTTTTTTTTCACTTTGAAACTATCGTCTTGGAGAAGGACTTTCATGAGGGCTCTGCATATCCCAGCTCCGTGACAGTTATGATATGAACAAGGGGATCTAATTACTACTTCTTTAATAAATAATAGAATTCTGATAACAAATATTAATGATGAGAAAAATAATCTCCTATTTACCTTGATGTTTGATAAGGATTGGCAGCCATTGAGCCTATATGAAAAATGTATGAATGTAGCAATGTATAAATACTATACAGCTTGTGTGGGAAAAAAGTAATTCTGGCAGCTGAATTCATTGCTGTCATTTTTATAGATCTGGATTTGGCAGACCATCCAAGAGGAAATTACAGTGACCAATAAGCATTTTAATGAAAGCATGGGAGAGGATTATTATAATATTCTAATTTAAAATACATGATACAATTTCAACATTTGTAGATTAAAAGGCTACTGTAAAAGGGAAAACATGGCAAAAATCTTTGGGCTAAATATAGCCGAGTCGTTTAACAGATTTGCCCAGAGCATAATAGGTGCGGTTTTATTAAATTGAATTCTGTCACATATGTGACCACAGTCATTCAAGCCGAGAAACAAAACTTATGTATCATAAGTCATTCAGACAACTACGTATGTTTAAAATGTGAAACTACAGCATACTCCTAAAAAGAAAGGAATTGCATCATAATAGTTTTAGGTGAACAAATATTCTATCAGTTGCTAAGGAACTGTTGTGACTTAAATCAGAATTTTTAGCACTCTGAAAGAAATAAAAGTACTGAGTACTTAGAAAGTATTAAGATTAAGATCAGGTAAATATGGAAGGATCTTAAATACACTGTGATACAGTTCACAAGTGAACAATGTAGCATTCAGAATTTGGAACATTAAGCCTCCTACAAATGTAAGAGTTGATGGAAAAAGTAAATAAATGGGCATCACTAAATTTTCTTACAAGCAGCATTTTTTGGCTAAGAATTTTCAGGTTAAAGCAGTTAGATGTGCAATCAGGCACTGGTGTATCATGGTAGGTCCTGCAACTGTTTTATAGGGCAACAGTGGAAGCTTCTGAGAAACCTGGTAAAGTCACTGCCCCACGTTTCTTTGTCTGGAGGGATATGATGCTGGAAAGGGAAAGCTGACACGCAAACTGTTTAAGCTTATGTTCTCTCTAGATCATACACTTGGTTGAAGAATTCTCCATTAATTTATTATTCCTTTTTGTATGTATTTTCAGACATCACAGAAAAAAGACTGAATTCAGCATATTATTATCTCTTAACAAGTGGTCAAGGAAGTTAGCATTTCCTATTAAATACCATAGACTATACCACAAGCATTTATTTTCTGTCAAGTCCTAGAGAACAGTTTTAAATTGATATTAGGTATTTTTAAATTTTCATCTTGACATTTCCCATCCCTCAGCTCTTTTACTCTTGTTTTGTATCTGCTAAACTGTGTAAAATACTGCAGAAAGCTACATGAAAGCACAAGTGAGTATATGACGCTTGACTTGAAGACCTGCGACTACTGTTTAAAAAGTCAGTGACATGATGTGACTGTTCCATGGTGTTTTCCATAGTTCGTCCGGCCTCATGACATGCTCGGAGAGTAAACCCTTCCTAAAGTGTCACTCTTACTCCCTTGAAATCTCTGGCGGCATAAATCACATCAGTTAACAACTCCCTTCCCATGTGAGAAATAAATAGCAGGGCATTTTTTGAGAGATGTAGGTTCTGGGAATAATATGAAAGAAAGGTCATCCCAACATCAGGCCTCAGCTGGTGAGACAACTCCGGGTATGCCACAGAGGGGAGCAGATGTGTTTTCCTGATGTTGGGAAGCAGGATGAAGGCAGGTGGCTGGTTCACTCTCCCTTTCAAGGAGCCGTACCGGTGACTTGATGCTTTTGACGCACTCCTGTCTCCCTTGATACAATTAACCACCTTTCCAAGGTGCTGTGAATCTCATGGACTTCCTATTTTGTGGATCAGAAAGCTAGGGTTTTTTTCCTGTTGGAGCCTAATTGATATTTTCAGGTATGTTAATACCTTGTAGCAAAGGAATACTTCTACTGTTGGTTTCTGTGCTCTATTCACTTCAAGTAAGTGATAAATAGGACAGTCCCAGAGGTATCTGAGACAGAGCTGGGGAACTATTTATCTGTCGGGGGGGAAGGGTGGGAGACTTGGATGTTTGGTGAGTGTTGGGGTTTTTGTTTGTTTGTTTGTTTTATGGTTTTCTCTCTACTTCGCAAAAGCATAGAGAACTCATCTGACCCTTGTGGACTAAGCCAGAGAAAACCTGCCCCACTGCATTGATTACCTTTCAAGAGCTCTATAGTGCTTCTCGATTCAGTAAATTGACTGGGATCTGAGATGACAAAGTGTGTGGCTAATACATCTCCCCATTGCTGAGTTAAGAAAACTGTGGCCCACTGCTTAAAATCGGCCGCCTCTCTGTTAGTTTTTTCCTACTGGTTATCTGATCCATAGAAGCAGGACTGTGACATGAGAAAATCCATTTCTAATACCCAGAGCTGCACGTGAGCTATTACTGATTTCATAATAGTTGTCTGTCATGCTGCCTACGCAGTCCCAGTCATCATCAAATCAACAGTTTTCAAAGCATCACAGGAAGAACAGAATCTGGCTTTGTAATCCTCATCTCATATAAAAAACAGTGTTGCTTCTACGGGAAACTGAGACCCGTAGTCCTTAGAATCATTAAAGATCTCCTGTTACTTAATGGTTGGTTAGGGATATTGGTTATAGGATCTAGCCAAACTCTAGACCTCTACAGACTACCAAAAGGCTGAATTGATCTGTAATTTTGCAGCACTCAGCTAAACAGCGCATATTTGTACAAAATTTTCAATGGACAGTAACATGATAATTTCCCAAATATATATGATTTTAAAGGGCTTCAAGGAGTTTCAAGGGACCATACATGCCTTAAATGTGATATCAAGTAATGTAGGTAGGTACAGATTAAAAAAAAAAAATAAAAACAACCAGTCAAAGCAAACAACCCCCTCCTATATTTTACACATAATTAGGCTTATGAATCTAACTAAAACCGTGTTTCTTGTTTCTGATAAGCTATGTTAACGCATTTTGTTAAATTGCTCTTAAAATCTTTTCTGTGTCTATGTTTTGAGTTTAAATTGCAAAATCACTGTTTCTCTCTAAATTATTATTCTAAGTTTCCTCTTAATATCGCTCTCATTTAAAACATCAATATTTTTATTTCTAAGAGTATGCATTGTTATGAAAAAAAGTATATTGCTTTAGGGTAATGATAGGTTCCTGTTTTCCAAATTGCTTTTCCCATGACAAAAGCATTACTGTAGAATTTGTAAAGCTGCTTTCTGTATAGCAACAAATTGTACTCATGTGTCAGGAATATGCATAAGCAGCTTTTTTCTCTGTATACAAAATGAGCAGTTTTCTCATTTTCTATTTATCATCCCTAAAAGCAAAACCACTTTCATGTTAAGTGCCTTGATGCAGCAAGATAACCAGTAGTGAACCTTACATATTAGGATTTTCCAAGTACTCTCCTGACTCAGATCCTTTAGATCTGCAAAATCTTCTCCAAGTAGAGATGAAACTTATCCTGTGTTTTCTACTGGTCTTACTGCTAAAGTTTAAAGGTTTTGTTCAACCTCTACCCTGAGAAAAAGAAATGGAAATTAAGTATTACCACCACATTGTAAATCAACAAGATTCACATCTGCCTTCTCTTCACGCCTTTCAAAAATTGCACCCCAATCTTGCAAAGTACAAAGCTCCTCCTGAGTGAGACTTCACACTCATTGCGTTCCATAGGAACTTAACCTACACTATGATTTGGCATCATAGTTACATAATTCATGTCTTCATTGACTTTGACGGGGAATTAAATGTAACATCAGAACTTGAGAAACAGTTTAGAGGTTTTGAATTGTTAAGATCATGCTTCCATAAACCCTCTGAAAAATGAAGTAAATGTATTTCCTAAGCACAGACCACAGAGACAGCTTAAGCCATAGATGACAACCCTCAACTGACGTGAATTTTGAAAGCTAACATTCAGTAACGTTTCTGCAGAATTCAGGTTTTTGATAGCTGCTTAGTAGCTTCCTGATCCAATAGGTTGGGGGATCTCAGCAGCAATCAATTTGCAAATATCAGTGATGTCTGGGGTGGTTCTTGATGAAGGTTAAGGGACTTTCTCTCTCCAGTTCCTCACAGTGTCCAAGGGAATTAAACTCAGTGGGCTCTGGGACCTGTTTGCTGGAAATACCTGATTGGATTGTCTTGTCACTGAATCTAGAAATAGTTGTTCACTCAGAGGTTCAGCATTTATTTTAGGCAGATGTGAGAATTCCCTGTTCTTAGTAGCAATACAAAGCAGGTCAGTATTAGGGTACATAAATTAGGATTGTGGTTGCACACACTGGTGAACTACACCATGAGGATGAGTTGGAGAAAGGGAGGATGAGGAAAAGGTTGGGTTAAGGAGGGAGAGGAGTGAAAGCTGAGACATTACATAATAAGAATTGGCTGGATGGTCACATCCAGAGGGCAGTGGTTAATGGCTCTATGTCCAGATGGAGATCAGTGACAAGTGGTGTCTCTCAGGGGTCTGTATTGGGACAAGTACTGTTTAATATCTTCATCAATGACATAGACAGTGGATTGAGTGCACCCTCAGCAAGTTTGCAGACAATTCCAAGCTGAGTGGTGCAGTTGAAAAGCTTGAGGGACAGGATGCCATCCAGAGGGACCTGGACAAGCTCGAGAAGTGGGCCTGTGTGAACCTTATGAGGTTCAACTGGGCCAAGTGCAGGGTCCTGCATATGGGCTGGGGCAGCCCCCAGTATCAATACAGGCTGGGGGATGAAGGGATTGAGAGCAGCCCTCTGGAGAAGGACTTGTGGGTACTGATGGATGAAAAGCTGGACATGAGCCAGCAATGTGCGCTGGCAGCCCAGAAAGCCAATGTATCCTGGGCTGCATCAAGAGAAGTGTGGCCAGCAGGTCAAGGGAGGTGATTCTGTCCCTCTACTCCACTCTGCTGAGACCCCACTTGGAGTCCTGTGTCCAGCTCTGGAGTTGTCAGCACAGGAAAGACATGGAACTGTTGGTACAGGTCCAGAGGAGGGCCACAAAAAATGATCCGCGGGCTGGAGCACCTCTCCTATGAGGACAGGCTGAGAGTTGGGGTTGTTCAGCCTGGAGAAGAGAAGGTTCCAGCAGACCTTATTGCAGCCTTTCAATACTTACAGGGGGCTTATAAGAAAAATGGGGACAGGTTTGGTTTTTTTTAGTAGGGCCTGTAGTGACAGGACAAGGGGTAGTGGTTTTAAACTAAAAGAGGATAGATTCGGACTAGATATAAGGAAGAAATTTTTTATGATGAGGGTGGTGCAACACTGGAACAGGTTGCCCAGAGAGGCTGTAGATGCCCCATCCCTGGAAACATTCAAGGTCAGGTTGGATGGGGCTCTGAGCAGTCTGATCTAGTTGAAGATGGTCCTGCTCACTGCAGGGGGGTTGGGCTAGATGACCCTAAAGGTCTCTTCCAAACCAAACTATTCTATGATTCTGTAACTCTAATCTTTGTGAGGGCCTACAGGAGGGGGAAACCCACTGAGCAGCTCTCTTCCTGCTTCTTTCTTGCCTATGCTGAACACCAGCTCTGAACATGCCTCTAAAATAAGGTGGTATTTTCAGTGTTCCTGAAATTCATGTCTGAAGACAGAACCAATTTTTTGTCTGAAACTCCACTGTCATCACACTGAGTGAAAAGTTGGGCTAGTATATTAATATTCTAAAAAACTGAGGTAAGGAAAATCAGTATATCCAGACATGTGGGGAATATCTCCAGCCATGTTTTCTTTGAAATTGTGGCGTGATAAAAGGGAAATTTATTTTCTAGCTGCTATGCATACCCTACACTTCTTTTTTATATGGGATTACTAATAGAAGATGGGACTTAGACTTACTGCTACTCTGAAAGACTGATTACATAGTTGTGAAGTGACTTCTGATACTGGGAATTAAAGGTTGAATGGGAACTCACTGGACCAAGCATTGTCAGAAAAATGGTAGGGAAATGTATTATGGCTGGGCTTAATTGAAAGAAAATTACTTTTTTAAAAGAAAACTCTTACTGTAAATAATGAACACTAAAGAAATAATACTTCTGAAATATTTGGTGTGTTTCATGAATGAAGAAAAGAGAGAGGCAGTGAGAATAAACCCACACAGCATTAGCAACTGAATGAAAAATTGCATTAGAAGCAGTATTTTTTCTCATTATGATGTAAGGGTCTTATTTCATGCAAAAATTATGATCTAATTGTGACCTCAAGGGTGAGTTCTGTGAGCCTTAACTTCAAAGTACTGGCCAAGCAGTCAGTATTGTCACCTGAGACTACTGTACAACATTGGTCTTTACTCCTAAAATATTTCTCCTGTCTAAAATGATTATGCATCTAGCTTATTCGGTGCTATTATGTAGTGAGAGCTAGAGAGGTTTTTAAACTTTGCAGGCCTTTTTGTGTATGTGATGCCTTGTCACAATTTAAAGAGAACTGGTTTTGACAGAAAAATAAGTTTTCTACAAAGATTACTTTTTCACAATGAATTTTTCCTTTCTGTAAGAAAAGGTTATTTCTGGAAAAAGCCTGAAAACAGATTTTCTTTTTCTTTTTTTTTTTTTTTTAATGTTCACACCCACAGATCTGTAAATACCCATGTCAGAAAGAGATCTGTAAATACCCATGTCAGAAAGACTCTGCAGCTTAATAATGCCAACATGGGATGCTATTTCATTCCTCTTTCTCCGTAAGGCAACTTCCCCAGTCTCTGTGAAACATACATCTCCTTGCCTTGCATCATGAAATAACTGTCAGTACACTGCTGAAATGTCTGCATGCACACACATCTAAAAACTCAGTTTATTATTGCCTTGTAAATATTACTGAAGAGGAAAAGAAAAAAGCATGTCCACCAATCCATGTTTATAAAATATATATGTATTTAAAATGTTATTTTTTAAGCCTTATCCATGTGGAAAAGGTGAGAGGAAACGGAAGAAACATTTTCTTTGTACAAACTGTGCAATGAATAGGATATCTCTTGAAATTTAAAGAAATGGTTAGGTTTATTTTCCTGGTGAATGGTATGTTTTTGCTTCAGGAATGACTTGTATCTCACTGGTAAACCTGAGAGTAGATGAGTTTGACTTACTCTACTGTCAGTTCAATGACTTTAGTAATACTTTAAAGGCTTTAATGTGACTGCACTGAACTGCACAGACTTTAATAGCAGCTTTCAAAAGCAGTGATGGGCTTGGTCTCAGGCTTGAGTTGTCACTTAGGACTGGAATTCTTGTAAACAAGTTTAACAGATGTCTGTGTAATCACTTCATTCATATAATTCACTCTGCAAAAGTACTTGTTTCTCCTCAGGAAGGCTGAAAACAGATTACTTGTTTCTGTGTAGGCATGCGGTACTTGACAATGGAAGGCCACTACATCTGACACAGCTTTGAAACAGAAATAGTATAATCTTGGAGATGAGAACATAATAGGAAGTTTAAGATAAATTTTGTTTCTAAAATTAATTATGTATTTCCTCTCTTCCACACACCTCAGTAAAGACACTCGGCAATTCTTGGCATTAATACTCATTTAATTACTTTGATATCATAACTTCACTAGCCTTGTTTTCATCAGCAGAGATCAAAGTAAAATTAAGATTTTTAACAAGTGTCTTCTGATTAGTTTTGTATTTATACCGAGAGTACTTTTAACTGTTGCAAAGTCAGTGATCTGGAGAAGAGAGAAGAGAAATAAACAATTAAAAGAATAAGAACCTAATGTTGCAGTGATTTTCAGATCTTCATGTGCCACAAATTCATCTTCCTTGGTACTACAAGTCCCTCCCAAGAAAAGAGTATTAAAGTAATATAATAAATCAAGAGTATGAGAGAGCTTAGCTTTTCTGCATGGCACTGATACAGGCTAGCCTTTTTTTTATTTATTTTGTGCTTCTCTATGGCTGCTTTTGAATTCATAAACAGTGGAGTGGGACATTCCTATGTCCAAGTGCACATGTTGGAAGCATCCCTGGCTACGAAATGGGTATTGCCTAAGGAAGCTGCTCCTTGAAGTTTCATTTTCCACCCAAAATCTACGTAGTAGATGGCATGGTAGTCATAACTGACCATTTAACATGCTGCCTCTTCATTCCGTTGTTTTAATCCAGCATGCTGTCAGGGTGCCAGGACACCTGGGCTGGCCGGGCAGGGGCCTCTCCAGCCAGAATCCCTCCCACTGCCCCCCCGGGGGGGGAGCAGGATCAGGCCCAGGAGGAGTAACCAGGGTCAGATACAGTCCATTCATCGCTAAGTGAGTCCAAAGTGGTGCGACAGGGCCAAGGCCAGGCCGGGATGTCAGCCCGCGGGTCAGGGTTCAGATCAGCAGTGCCCATAGCTACTGCGATATGGCTGGAGGTGTTGCTCAGGTGGGGGCCACACGTCAGCGGCTCAGCCTAAGGGCTGCTCCTGGGGTCCGGGGTCAGCTCTGGTTGAGGCCTCTCCTGTACCACCGGCCCTGTCAGGAAGGGGACAGCCTGTGCCTGCACTGGCTCTGAGCTGGCCCTGAGCCCTGGCGGCCAAACCTCCAGGAGCGGGGGTGTGCTCAGGGCCCCGACGCCTGCGGTGCTGCTGGTGCTGGCTTGATGGCATGTTGTGATCCAGGTGCAGTTGAAAATGCACGCGCTTGTCATCATTCCGTTCTTCTGGATGATCAAAGACCCTCATCTGAATTTATTTATGTTTTTCTTCTATTTATTATGGGCACTTAGCACAAAGGTACAGACTGAGAGAACTGTTATAAAATACCTAAGCACAAAAATTATTCTTTAGTATTGGGAGTATTCTTCCCAGCAACAGTTAAGTATCCAGGCACAGTTCAGTCTCTGGATGTATTAACCCAAATGGATTTATATGTGGTAGTTTGTGACCTTATACTCAGTCTAGTATAGTATACATATAGTGTAGTTTGTATACATTTAGTTCCGAGTTCAGCAAAACTGTAATGAAGTAGAGTGAAGTTTATGTGCAGTTACAGAGGAAGGTGGTCTGCTGGATTTGAGCCAGATCTTCCCCTGCAAGGGCTCTGCAGTATCCTGTTCAGCTATCCTGTTCCAAATACCAGCACATCTGCCAGCACAAGGCTGTCGCTTACAGAAGGGGACCTCTTCTCTTGGTACTCTGGCAGACTGCTGTGTTGCTTTGCAGGACAACAGGAGAAAAAAGGACTTGCTGGGATTTAGGAGAAATGTATGGAGAGGTAGGGCATTGGGCGTTCAAGGATCCAGAGATCAGACAATGTGTTTGAAGAGAAAGAGCAGAAGCAGGTTTAAAATGAGGTAATACAGCAGCAGAGGCTGATTGCTACTGACTGGGAACAGCAGAACCAGTGGTTCAGGTTCTCCAAAAAGGCTGCATCTTTTGCTAATTCAATGTGTTAAAAGTGAATGGAAGCAATAAATACTTTAGAAAATCAGAGTAAGACTCGGAGAAAAGTGTGACACAGGGATATGGGCCTTAGGGAAGTCCACCAATAAAAATCTAAGTGTTTTACTGACTGTATCTTTCACTCAGTAGTCATCAGAGCCTCCTATTATTTTCCACTGCTATGCTAATTAAAGCAGAGAAATATCAAAGGAAGTCAACACAGTTGAACTGGTGTGACCTATCAAACCTAGACAATGCCTAGAATCTGCCAAATAATTTATACAAACTGCTTGTTTTGTTGGTAGTGCTAATCTTAATTGACCATTGCTTACAAATATGTAGTGTGGATTTTTAATGTTCCTTATTTTCCAAAGAAAGTAGTTTATCTGCTAGCCTGGATTGTCAACTTACTTTGCATAAAAATAGCTTGGGTCTTTGAAAACTTGTCTTGGAATATTTTTCTTCATGCCACTTCCCAGTGCTGGGAATACTAGTTCGTGATATGTTCCTCATCTATTTTCTACCCACCTTCAGATCCTACATGCACGGGCCTGTTTATCAGTACTAGGGCACAAGTTCACACAGCAGGAGACAGTTACTCTAAGATGCACAGGAGGAGAACTGTCCCAACAGCTACCTTGATTGTACAGTACACTGGGAGTAACATGCCCTGGAGAGGAAGAAGCAGGTAGTTAATGCAGGCCTCCAAAAATGGTTGGTTATTCTGCTGCCTTGACTGCAGGAGGTAGATACTTCCCCTTCAGGAGCACCACCATCTCACTTGAGAGCTTATATCAACAGGATGCTGCTTGTGCAGCTTCCCGTAATCAAAGTGTGCCTTTGCTAAACAGGCAAGAGAAGAGCCACGTGCAGGAACAATGCGTTGGCTGTGCGTTTGCAGCATTCTGTGACCCAGGCAGGCCACCTCCAAATGCGAATCATAATTTTACTGTTTCACTAGAGGAGAGAGAGGATAGACAGAGAACGTTGTTAACACATCTCTGCTCCAGGTTGTGTGTACAGTCTTAGCCACCCAATTACAGCTGTTGTGCTTGGAGCAATAGTAGCGTAATTGTCTGGACGTGAGTTGGAAAGGCAGCAATTTAGTATGATGAGAGGCGAGATGAATTTCCTATGTTAAAAAAGACTTCTCCATCTAATAAGAGTACTTCCAGGAGATCTGAAACAAAAAACATGTTCTGCCAATGAAGTGCTGGATGTACCACTGAAAGAGGTTTGTACTGGTTGATCCTGTCTTATCCCAAGGGACTGACGTTATTTGCAGTTCTTTCTGAATCTCTCCTTGCTCGTTTCACAGAAGCTATGCATTTAATAGTGGGTAAAGAAGAATCCAACAACAGATTATGGCTTGGAAATTATAAGGTGGAGAGCTTTTTATTGGGGGGGAAGACAAGGGGAGAGGAATTGTATGGAGACAAAATCTGCTTCATTAAAGTGCCTGCAATTTTTTAGGTATTTCATAGACTGTTTTGGGAGCCTGACAGCTGCGTAATGCAGCCTGTTGAAGTAGATTCACATACACAAAAATGTACCAGCAGGGTGCATACCAGCCACAACAGCACTACTGGGCTTTCCAGATGCATGAGCCTTGCAGCACCACAACAGCGGCAGCAAGGGAAAAAGTGCAGCAGGGGCTCTGGGAGGCTCTGCCGGCACAGCTTGGGTGGAAACACGCAGTGCTGCAAATGGCAGGGCCCCAGCATTGCTGCGGCTGAGTTGTCAATGCACTGCCCAACACAGCCACCTAATGTCTCTCCTGACATACAGAGGTTACTGGGTAATAGAGCATTTGGGGCAGGACAGGATGCGGCCATGGCACTATTTGACTTCTCCTGCCTCAAGCAAATGGAATACAGGTGGAGAGGATTCCTCAGAAAAGCTTTAAGGCGGAGAAGACTTCATGCTGTTTCCTTCAGTACTTTCTGAGGGTCATGTCCTATCTGATCCTGAGTTAGCATTATTGTCTTCCTAACGTCTAGTTAATCAATGGAAAACTATTATCTGTGAAAACTTTGTTTAAGAAGAAAATTATAATTGTTTGGCTAAATCAATCTCCCTCCCTCTTTGACTTTGGCATGTATCCTATAGCTTCCAGAACTTGTAAGACTCAGATGCCTCTGCACTAGTTTCTTGTTTGTCCTATTCCCATTTGCACCGCATTTGAATCTGTCTAATCTGCGTTCCACCTAAGTACTTTATGACAGTGCTCTGGGAAAGAGGGGCTCCTTTGAAGTACAGAACAAGAAAAAGAAACTTGTCTGAGAATTTCAGTGATGAGGCTCTGTTGTTACCTCAACCTTTGCTGTAACATGGAAAAGTGAACTTTTCACTGAAGGTGGCTGTGTGCTGCAGGTACAGTCAGGGTAATGTAAATGCGGACAACAGATTACTATTTCTAACAGTTGGAATAGACAGCCCTGTTGTTTTCCATGTTTATAGATACATTTTTCACTCTCCTAGACTTGTCAGACATAATGAAACAAAGTGAATCATGCACACACACAAAAATCACACTTAAATTACTGCTGCTTTTGTAATTTGTGTGTTTTTTTGTTTGGGAGATTTTTATTTTTATTTTTCGGTCCAATAGTCTCACTCCCAGAATAGTTAACTAACTAAAAATGAAAGAGATTTCAACAAGGAAAGCAAGCACTTGAAAATAGGGGATGGTGGTGGTTTTTTCTGTTGTTGTTCTCAGAATATGCGCTCACAACCTTCATTTTTTTTTGTCTTCGTTCTGACGCCTGAAAGAAGAAAAAGTGTCTTGACAGTGCTCTTTTGGGGCTTAACTTCTCTATTCTCTCACTTCCTGTCATGCACAAGTCTTGGATCACTCCTTAAAGCAAGGAAGAAAATCTCATTACAGAAAGAATAGAAGGGATACAGTGATCTGGTTATGATGGTTTCAGCAGTTTTCACTTTTACTGCAATGTTTTTATTATTATTATTTTTAATTCAGTCAAAGCTAGTGCTTTGAGCCAGAATTTGCAAGGGGTGTCGTGACTGATGTGAGACTATGTAAGTTTTTGACTGGTGCTGAGGTTATTCCACTCTTAAGGTGGCAAGAGCACAGCCCCTTCGGCTCTTGGAAACATCTTTTTCACCTCACCATGAGGACAGCATGACAGTGGCAGAGAAGCCACCGCATCCATGTTTCACTCTCTAACCAGCAGGGACCACTGCAGCATTCAGAAGTCCATGCATCTCCTCCTCTTCTCAGTCCTGCTGTCCGAGAGAGTCATTTGTCATCGCTTCTGTTACAGCCCCCGGGGCCATACCCTGTAACAGGCTGAATACTTTTAATTGCCTCTGAATTCACTCAGCAGCTCTTGGGAGATATCCCTGGCTTGCTAATTCCTTTTCATCATCACCTACTCTTTTTCCATGAGCCCTAAAGATTACTAGATGATACCAGCCTTTACTCATTGAACCCGGTCCCCATACATACTGCCAACATAAAGGTGAAAACTCTATGCTACAATCAATGGTCTTGAGCCTTTGAGTCCCCCGAGCTTTTCTGTGTTTAGACTGTTACGGGAAGAGTATCATAATTAAAATTGTGTGAATAAGCGATGATGAATAATTTATCATACAGATTCCTCTATTTTGTCTCTTAGGAATATCTCAAAGTAAATTGACTTCTGTTTGTTTTTTGAGAGTAGTTCATTGTCCAAGGAAGTGTTTACATTTCATGATTAATAGTCAATGCTACCTTTTTATCTGCTTCTGTTTTGACTGTTGCTTAGTCTTGGATTGGCCAAACAAGCCACACTGGGGTTTACCTTTCTGTTAGAATACAGAAACAAGATTTTTGACATAAATGTTTTACAATGCTGTTGCAAAATCTGTGAGAAAAATAATTACTTTTCACTTGTTCTAAGTGAGTGACAAGTATTCCTTTCCTTAAAAACCCCTGGACTACTACAGGCGCGTGATGTAGCTGGTGGGATGGGTTTACCAAAATACAGATCTTAGTACCTAGACTGTGACCTCAGCTACGCCAGCTGTTTAAGGTGTCACTCATACAAACACACACATGCACAAATATCCATGAGAATTCTTCATTTGTAGCTAATGAAGTAAGAAAGCTGGGTAAAAATATTGTAACATTAATTGGGAGATTTTTGGTCAAGCTTTAAGCAACATTTCAGTTTTAATTTTTAAAGAAATTATTAAAATGTTAATTTCTGATATTTTAATCTTAAAAAAAAAAGTTTCAAGTCCAGATCATATGAAATTGTTGCTGTCACTTTGCTGTGACACTTAGTTTAATTCTGTATTAGTTATCTCTTGTCTGTTGTCCTTGCAGTGATCTTTTCCTGCTTATTTCTTTGAAATCAGATTCTTAGATGATAAAACCAGTATACAACTACTACCTGCAATGTAAGTATACGAGTTCATACAAACAGTACACTGACAGGGGTAGGCAATTTATATGACCAATCTCCTCAAATTAGAAAATTATTACCCTTAAGAGGATTATCTTGAACATGTGTAGCAATATTGGTGGTGGAGCGGTGAGGGGGGGAGTGTGCCTTAAAGGATATCGCCAAATCTGTTATATAAAGCAATATCACAGTGCACACAGCACTAGGACTGTGCCTCTCTTACCACGCCTGGAATAATGCAGTTCCTGATTTGCTGTTGTATATTAGGGTATCATTAGATCCACCGCTTTAACAACAGTTGTATAAAGTAGAATACTTTAGTTGAAATCAAAGGATTTTCTGAGATAGCTATTTTGCTTATAGCACTGTCTCTAATTGTTGGGATGCCTTTTTTCCTTTGTCACATTTTCTGATTTGGATTATACAGTGTTCACGTATAAAGAAGACCCAGTACCTTCACAGCTGCAGAATCCAATCATATTCCTTACAGACAAAAATAGTGCATGGCATCTATTAATTTCCTATAAAGAAATAATCCCAAAATGAGCCTGGAAATGTCTTCCAGATTCCTTTAAAAAACAATCTTCCCTCCCCCCATCATAGACAGAGTCTCATATGTTATGATAATTTAATACATTTTGTCAGAGAAAAGTGCTCCAAAACACAATGCCAACATATGAGCATCTGAAGGTGTGTTTTTTGTTTCACTTTTCGTTCCTTTTTTGTTATTTAAGTCTATGTGAATTTAAGTTTTATGTGAGTTCTCAGCAGGATCTTAAGCAGGAGGGAGTGGGAGGTCTGAAATGTTTTGAGTCGAGAGCAGAGATGCTATAAAGGAACTGCCGAAGTGGTAAGCAATGCTATCTGTAGCATGTTTTAATTTCTATGGACGGGTATGGAAATATGTGTATGTCTCCTCCTCCCTCCCATCGCCTTGAAAACTTAGAAAACCTCTGGTTTTACATTGTTTTGAGTAATATGTGGTAAGATGGAAGGAAATTATGAAAACACAGGAGAATTAGAAGTCAGACTGAAGCAGATGTTTCAAATACAGGAAATGTTAATTTAGGATCATTATATCTTCCTTTTTTGCTTTTTGAGATGACGAGACCTGAAATGTCAAAAACCCAGGGGTTTTTTTTCTGGTCTTTATGTAGGATTTTTACTGCTACAATTAAACTGATGAATCTGAGACTGTCTTCCATGTCTGTCTTATATTTCCAAGTATACAGAGTTGTTTAAAATCGTACTACAGAAAAATGTTTTATGGCATACCTTTTTTATATTCTTAAAAAAGCATATTGCTTGTGACCACTTGCTGTTCTTCATACATGAGTTCACTCCCCCCATACAAATAACTTGACAAGATTTTCATGGGAGCGTTGTGCTGCTATGTGGACCAGGCATTCATTGGAAGCTGATACTGCTAGAGCCAAAGCAGTGGCTAAGAGTATTTGCCTGCAGTACCTTGAAGCATGAAAGCCATATCTAAATTGGTCCTGGAGGTTGCTCCAAAGGATACCCTGGGGAGTTTCTTATGGACAGGATTAGTGAAATGGCCTGCCTCCATGCTAGTGTAGAGGCAATACGGATTTGTAGTTTGTAAGTTCTCAGAAAAGTTTCTACGTGTTGTAGAGGCCACACTAAACAGGGAGGTTTTTCAAAAGTACCTTGTATGGGTGTAAACTTACTGTAGTGTTTATGGCAATCAGCAGTTAAGGCTTTACAGTGTTTATCTTACCATAATGTGCAGCTATCTATATGACTCAGTTGGACATTATCAGTTTAGTTTAGTTTATTGCTAGGAAAAAAAAAACAAGTATTAGCTGCACTTGCAAAAAGCTGCACCTAGTCTTTCATCACTTATCTCTCACTAAGTACAGATTCAAGCTTCCAAGTCAAGATGGGAAACAAAATAGGCTGCTTTTACCTTCTGGATGTTAGTAGGTGTGCCCAGTACTCGGATGCCTAGTCCCCTATAGGGACTTGAAGCGCAGGTTTGGGAGGTCTCCTCTCTTAGATATATTTGAGCCTCACCCCATCAATCACCCCCAAGCTATCTGAATTCAGCTGAGTCAAGGGAGAAAGGATGTAATGCTCAGCTTCTTCTGGAGCTAAGCAGATTTCTTAAGACAAAAAAATTTCCTGCTCCCTCCAGGCATGCACGTGGAAGACAGAAGTCACTGATGCGTCGACAGCAATGTGTCAGTCTATCTTACCAGTGTAACAGCATAGTGATGTTGAATCTACAGGGTTCTGTGACAGGGAGTTCGAGATAGTGGTTCAAAAATGGTGACATTAAGACACTGCCTTAACTTCAGCTTTTTAGGTATTTTAATTTCCTTGCATTGTAAAAGCCGTAACAGCAACAGAATTTTGATGCTCTGCAGATGTCAGGGATTAGATTTGTCTGCAGTATACCCTCTGTGGGAGACAAACTCCCTGTCATCATCTTCATACACAGACCAGGTTCATTTCTGGGAAGGACACGTATGCAGAATTGCCTGCAGTATTTTACTATCATCAAAAGAGAGGCTGCTAGATGAGTGCTTTGCAGAAGCAGGCAACGGATGCAGGGATTTAAGCAGTGTTTACTAAATCACTAGATGGGATTCAGCCAAGCATTTTGGCTCCAGCCATATTGACAGAGATATTCTCAGATGTTGGAAGGTAACAAGGGTTGCAAACTGCGTATGGCATATCTGGTAACCAGGTTGTGTCTTCTGCTCCTGCACAGCAACCATGCCGTCCCAGAATGACCCAGTCTACTCTGAACTGTGCTGATGTGTGCTAACCAGCTGGAATGAAAATCCAGAAACATCATTGCTCGGATCAGTCTTTCTAGCTCAGTATCTTCTCACCAAGAGCAGCCATAAACAGATGCCAATGGACAAATAAAAAGGAAAATACATTAACATTTTCCCTGTACACACTCCCAATTTCCCAACTTCTTTTCAGATCTGAGTATGTCCTGAACTTGCTGGAGTTTCTATGATTTTCAAAGACGTTCTCTTTCAAATACTTCTCTGATTTCCCTTTAAACTTGTACCACTGTCAATGTTATTTGTTAAGAAGTTCACAGGTCCACTATTGGGGTGAAAAACACCGGTTTATTTTGACACTGGCTCCAAACAGCTTCGTTTGCTGGCACATCATTCTTGTGTTGGAATAACTGATGAATGACTGAGCTACACTTCCGTGAGACCTTTCCTTTATACTCATGATTTTGAGTTAGTGAGCCCTAACCCATCCCATGCTGTCTCTCTCTCAGATCCTTTTCACATGATTATCTTTGTTGCCCTTCTCTCACCATTTTCCAATTCTGATTTGGCATAGGTGGTGTTTTGGGGTTGGTTGGTTTGTGAGGTGCTTTTTGGTGGTTTGGGTTTTTTTGTTTTTAAATGATGGTACCAGAGTTCACTTAGTATTAAGATGTGGGCAAACCATGGATTTATGCTGTAGCATTAAGTCATAGTAATGTCCGGCACTGGACCTATGCTGAGGTCTGACCTGCTGTTTATCACAGAGAAGGCTACCATAACCTGAAGTCTTGCTCCCAGGGGGCTGCAGTCACCTCAAACCCGCTGGCTTGTATTAGGTAGATGGCACCTGTGCTCACAAGCATACGTGAGGCCTGTACCAGCTGCCTGGGGCTGGGGACTGCCTTTCCCCTTGGGGAGGGGAAGGTGAGGAACAGACTGGCTGTGCAGGAAATGTGTACGCAGTTAACCGCTCGTATTGGCTCTGCTTTTCTCTCGGACTGCCTTGGAGTTTCTGCCCTGCTGTGCCTGTTCAGACGCAGCCCGCCGCTTGGGCAGGCCTCGGCCAGGGCGCGAGGCGACGCCCGGGGCCGCTACCCCTGCCCAGAGACCGTCCGTGCAAAATGTCCGCCAACGCCGCCGCCGGCGCGCTCCCCCGGCGCGGCTGTGATTGGCTGTGCTTCGCGCAGGCTCTGCTGCTACTGGTTGCTAGGCGGGCTGGATTCTCCCAGCAACCCCGGTGATGGGCACCGCGGGGCGGACGCCGTTTCTCTTGGGGAGCGCCCCTGGAGAGGGGGAGGGGCCGGGGGTGCGCTGCGGCCGCCCGTGGGACGTCTGCTGGTGGTTTTGGCCGCGGCTGGAGGCGGCACCCCCGGGCTGCCCGGCGGGTGTCGCTCCCGGAGCCGGCTGAGCCCGGCGTTGTCCCCGACCTCCCCCCCATCACCACCCGCTTCCCCGGCCCCCACTGCTGCGTTGGGGCGTAGTGAAGGCCCCGGCGTGCGAGGAGTCGCACCCCCACGGTACAGGCAGCGGCAGAGCACGGGGGACACAGCCGGACATGGGGCAAAATACATCCAGGCAGTTGTTGGGACGCAGGGAGAGCAGAGCCAGGGAAGGAAAGGGAATAAAACCCGAAAGCGGCGGTGCCTCGGCGGCCCTGCCTCGTGTGTGCCCACCCAGAAGAGCGTGTGCCCCTGGGCAGATGGGCCACGGTCGTCTCTGGGTGAAAAATGCCTCGTCGAGGAGACGCAGGAGGGAATGTGGAGTAGGGGAGACTTTGTGTTGGTAGAAATGGGGTGCCCCGGTGCTGTGGGCGGGCCTCCAAACTGCTGCCACGGGCTTGCGGTGTCTGAGGCAAAGACCGTGCGAGGTGCAGAGGCGGTTCCTCGGCTACTACTGTGAAATGCACACTGCGCTGCCAAGGAGCTCTGTGTGTTCTTATCAGCTAAAATATGGCCCAGTACATACACATAAGAAATGGGTGAAGAACTGATAAATACCTAAGGCCCTGCATCCTTCTGTGTTTTTAAAGGCACGGCCGGCTGCGTTTTCTCTGTTTTTCTAAAGCAGATTTATTGCTGCTTGCCTGCAGTGAGAGAAATGAGGCAAGGCTCTGTCCACAGAAAGTAGCGCTGTAACTGCAGTAGTGCTGGAGAAATGAAGGCCAACACATTTCAAACGTACCTCACATGTTTTTTAATCAGAAAGGGCTTCTGCGAAGCAGTAAAACGATGCCACGATTTCTTACTCAATACTGAGTTGACTGTCCTTGCAACTAGTGGTATAAATAAAAGCAATTCACTGTAGCAAAACTGTGGCAGCATGGGTGTTGCCCCTTGAAGCATTCATTAGCTCTTCCCGTATGTCAGAATAAAACTTATAATTTAGCTGCAGTGTTTCAGCGAAGCTGGTCTACTCTCAGCACTGTGCTAGTGTAGCTCCATTGCTGCTTGCCAGCTCGAAGCACAGGCAGGGCACATTCACATCCGTACGGAATACATCGTTTAAACAAGTGCTATACCAGTGTCTCAATTTTTATGCCAGTCTGATTTACATCACCTTAACTATGTATCATCTGGACTGCTGATTATATATACTCATGTTGGATTGGATAATTCTGTATGAGCACTATCTTGTTGATTCATTGTATTATTGTGCTCTTTATCTGGAAGTTCAGCCTTTAGTAATTGCAGACTTTCATCAGTTTGAAGTAGGTTTAAATTTCCTGCTTTTAACAACAAGTTGTTAATTTTTATAGCCTTTTTATTGTTTGGGTTTTTTTTCTTGAGGTGGTTATTGGTGTGACTGTTATTTTGGTGCAAGAAGGCAGACTTCTCCTTCGACATACGTAGCATCCAGCTGGGAAAGTGATGGGCCAGAGTAGAGCTTTGTCACCTTGATGCTTCAGCTGTGCAGGCAACTCACCTATGTGCCTGAATTGACAGGGTTGGTGTAAAGGGATGTTAACAACTCCAACTACGCTGCATAGTTCCTTCATCCTTACAAGTACTGTGCTATTTCACAAGGTGGTATCTTCAAATGTGAAATAGCGTCCATACCCAGCAAGATGAAGGGTATCTGGGAGACTGGTGGAAAGATAAGAAATACAGGTTCACCTGCAAGAATTTGAGAGATCTTGGCAACATGTACTCTAAGTCTAGGTCAGAAATGGAGACTGCACTACTACATTGGGTGCTCTATCACTTTTATTTCTTTGAAACCTTCATGAATATTTTGTTTTCAGAAGTGAACAACTTTCCAGAAGCAGACTGGTAGAAACTGTTGGTAAAACACTATATTCTTAAAATGAGACATGAGAGATGTCTGAATACAGAAGGAGACAATAAACTTTAATTTTGCTTTGCAAATACCAATTTCAGAAAAATGTAACTGAATCTTTTCAGCTCTCTGATGTCGAAGAAGGCCAGGAAAGCAAAAATGGATTTTTACTTTGCTTGACACAGGCCAGCAACCAGAAAGTAACCTCAAGAGTTCTAAATTGTATCTGACTTTCCCTTAAAGACCTAGAGCTAGGGATTTTTGAAGAATTATAGCAGCATGGCTCTTTCTTTTTTCCTCCCAGATGTCTGTTCTAAAAGGTATTCAGTATAGACCCAAAGGATTTATACTGCTAGTATCCCCTGATGCTGGAGAAATAGCTAGGTAGTTTGAAGAAGTTACTGCCTTTTTTTTTTAATCACAAGAAAACGTCTGCATTTAGTGGAATAGTTTTTGAGGTAGATAAATTACAATAGTTAATACGATATACACATCTACTTTGAATTTTTTCTTATGGCATTCAGCTCTAACAGTTTCTTCTGTGCATATAGTAGGTTGAAAAAAAAAGGTAGCTAAAGATCAAAACTTTGCTGAACTTGAATTTTTAACCCTCCCCCTCCAGAAAATCTTTTAGATCTTTTGTTGTTGGCTTTGCCCTCTTTTTCCTTTGCTGTTACTGCAGAAATTACGTATACAAATGTTTTTGGAATGTATGAGTGTTATATTGTTCCAGCAATTATGCCATATTGCAGAGTAGTTATGCTAACGCTGTATCACTTTTGCATGCAAATAGTTGAAATGAGAGCACTGAAATGAAACTACTTAAAACATAGATCTCCACTACTAGTTTTCCACTCTACAATGGGTCTGCATCTTTCCATGTAAATGATTATGCTTCTCTTGCATTTGTCTGCTTCTATTTCACTTGTCTGTGTGCCTGCAATTATGGTGTGAGTGCGTAATATCTGTGTTTGTGGGCTTCTATCCAAGTATGGGGTTTTTTTATGAGATTGTAAGGATTTACAGAGGCAGAAACAAGCGATACATTCTATTAATGTAGTTTCTTTGGGTTTTTTGTGCAAATTCAACACACTATCTGAAAAATCCAGTATTTGTGTAAAATGTATAAAGCAAAGGGAATTACCTGATACATGCTTGATACAAAAAGTAACCAAATATGCAGTACCTTGAAGAAATATTTTGGCTATAGTAAAAACAAAAAACAATTTCCAAAATGAATTCAGCTGAGCCTCTTCAAAGTCCTAATATGCAAAACACTTGATATGAAAATTCTGTTGTATGTTATATAATACACTGATTATATATGTTGTTACTTTACCACAATACTGTGCATTATGTTAGCAACTGTAATATTATAGTATTATATATATTATATAATTACGTAATATTATATGCATGGCACTGGTGCTCCAATAACAAAAGCTGCTTCCACAGTCCCCATATTTTCCTTGGATTTCAGGCATTTGCCATTACTTTTTTTGATTCATTACCTCCAGAGAAGTAAAAGCACTCCAGTTTTCACATTTAGCACTGGACAAGGTTAAAACCAGGCTTGGAGACAAAAATATAGCAGCAAAAAAAATACAGAATGGGCAAATAAATACCTGGTATCACTGTCTTTAGTTATCAGTTAGGCTTAATGTAAGGTAATCCTTAGCTCTGGGAGCCAAACATTTACCTTAACATTGTTCTCATCTTATAATTGCTTTTCAGAGGAGTGGCTGTGACTAGGTCCAAAGGAATCTAATTCAGGAAAATGCATTGTATTTTGACTTTAATTAGTTCGGGGTGCTTTAGAAAAATGAAATTAATATCATCTAGGCTTGTCCAAGGCTTCAATTTTTGGTTGGGGTTTTTGCAGTTTCGGGTAGTGGGTTTGCAAAACCTTGGAATTAAAAAAAAAAAAAACAAACAAAAAAACCCCAGGGTATATTAACCTATAAAACCTGAGTAGTCTCACATATACTAATAAGTGTAATAAGTGAGCACCTAACAATATGCAATGTGTTAATAAGAGGGTAAAATTCAGAATTAGAGGGTTTTTTTCCTTGATCAGATTTTCTGGTACCCTTTGCATTACCTTTTCTCTTTAGTCAGACTTAGTTATCTAATACTATATCCAAATATGTACCTGCATGGGAGTAGTCCTTTATTTAAGAAAATTAGGTTTGAGAAGAGGCTGGTAGTGTCCCACCACCCCATTTGTACCCTAGGCTGGTTGCAGGACTTAGCAAGATGAACATGTTGGTTACAGATAGATTTATTTTTTTATATAACCAATATTTTCCAATTTTGTATTAATAACTTGTCATATCATAGTCCAAAATGTAGGACTCCCCATCCCAGGTAAGTGATCTAGCCACCAGAAATTGTTATCATTATTCTTTTGCGTAGCCCAAATGATACTTAGTCATATTAAAAAAATAAACCAGCAGCAACGAGGTCATATGCCATCTCGCATAGCAGGTGTTAGGCTGGTTGGCTAAGGCATTACTGTAAAGCAGGTAAACCAGATCTTCTCTGGCAAAGGAGAGAAACGAATTCCATTCAGGGTGACTACATATGTACTGTTAGATGAAACGGTGCCAGCATGACCTCCTCCTTTGGCTGTCCTTTGATAGGAAAGACTAATCCTTTTACGTTTTTTAAAAGGTGCCGAACTCTGGGTGATTATTCAGAGCTGTGACTCCCAAGTGAAGGGCAACCAGTGTAAAGCAGCTAATTGTTCCTGAAAGGCAAAAGGCTTAAAAGCTGTGTCATGGATGCTTTGCATTACTTTGGGTAGTTTTCTCTCTACACATCAGCTTTTGAAGACTGACTTCGTGTTTTTCTGCATTTTGTATAAGGAATTAGGGAAGAGGCTGTTACTTACATTGTATCTGAAATCATATCAATTTGGGATATAAACTGGTATTATTTCAGAAATTAACTTATTGATATAAATTTTGCAATTTATAGATGTGGGTGGTTCTGGTACTGTTAGCAAGAATACATTAAAAGGTATAGCTTACCTTCACTTCAGGGTCTGAAATGTATCATGATTTGAATCCATGGAAAGTACATTTGTAAATTTGGAAGTTTACTTTTTCCTCTGTCTATGGTTGTCCTTCCTGTGCAGGCAGTGGAACCAGCAACATGTATCCTGGGATAATACAGGGACACTGCCTGGATGTGTAGAGAAGCGATTAGGAAAGCTAAGGCACAGTTGGAGTCGAATTTGGCAAGGGATGCGAAGAATAATAAGGGCTTTTACAGGTAGACAGTCAAAGAAAGACATGGACCTGTTAGAGCGGGTCCAGGGGAGGGCCACAAAAGTGGTCAGAGGGCTGGAACCCCTCTCCTATGAGGACAGGCTGAGGGAGTTGGGGTTGTTCAGCCTGGAGAAGAGAAGGCTGCGGGGAGACCTTTCGATACTTAAGGAAATTACGTATATAAGCTTATAAGAAAGACAGTAAGAGACTTTTTACCAATGCTTGTATGACAGGAGAAGGGGAATGGTTTTTAACTGAAAAAGGGTAGATTTAGTTTGGACATAAGGAAGACATTTTTTATGGTGAGCATGGTGAGACACTGGGACAGGTTGCCAAGAGGAGCTGTGGATGCCCCATCCCTGGAAGTGTTCAAGGCCAGGTTGTGTGGGGCTTTGAGCAACCAGGTCTAGTGGAAGGTGTCCCTTCTTATGGCAGGGGGGGCTAGACTAGATGACCACTAAGGGTCCAACCCAACCTATTCTATGATTCTATGATAATGGGGCAATAGCAACAATAAATACCGTTCAAAATGTTGGCTATAGATGTGATCAAAGCACAAAACAAGGAATTGGAAACTCTCAAACTTTATTTCTTGCCTCTCTTTTTAGGTAAGCAACTTCTGTTTCTCCCATGTATCACCTGGGGAGGACAACTCTTACAAGCCTCACCAGGTTGTTGTCAGGATTAATTATAATGTTTGCAAAGTGCTTTGAAGATAAAAAGTGCTAGGTAAGTGCTAAGTAGTATTTTTATTCTGCTAGAGTCACAGTAATGTCAAAGAGAATGTCAGCTTCAAAGACTTTGCTGTCAGATCTAGAGTGCTCACAGGATGGATGAAGGTTATTTAATTTTATCCGCACATACTGAAATTATAATGGTCAATATAATCCTTTCTTTAATCCAAATAATACTGAGATACTTGTATTTTATATAGCTATGTAATTTAATAATCAGGTTTTGGTTGTATGATTATTAGAAAATGGATGGATTTCAAAAATCTGCTAATTAGAGCCAGTATTAAATAGTACCCAAGCCACATGCTGGGGGAAAGCAACTGCTGCTTAAGTGTTAAGGATATCTACTTTTTTGGGGGGGGGAGGGGGGTGTGTAAATCTCAGAGGAGATGCTATTTTAACTGATTTGAAGAAAAGTTAAGTACACGTGAAGAAAGAAGTGAAAAGCAGCAGAGGAAATTTGAAATGGAGCTTAACCTTGGTCAAGATTCATGCTTCGTACATACCCTTAAACAGGAAGTTAGAGACTTTGTGCTTTACAGTAAACACACTACAGTAGTTAAGATCTAGTGAGGAATCTAATATGCTCTCTTTATAAATTTTAAAAATATATCTTTCAAGTTGACTTGATTCAGTTTTGGCTTTCATTTTAGTTTCATTACAGGTTTTTGTTTTAGTTTGATTTGTTCTAAAATTCATACAATTTTTGTTAAAAGTAAACCTTTATCACCTCGAAACTTACTCAGAATTTACTGAGTTGAGGCTCATGGACTTTATATGCTTTGACATTTCTACAAGCTTGAGCTCTCACAACTTGCTTCATGATCACTGGCAGGATGAGAAGCAATTCTGAAACCTTAGCCCCCAGAATCATGATCCCTCAGATTTTAAAAGCACCTCAACCTTTGAGGGCACTTGAGTCTGGATTTGGGGCAAGTAATTATGTATTTTGAGAACCGAAAGGCACTTGCTTCTTCAGATAAATGACTTCATTCAGAAATGTAGCTTCACTGCTGTTCTATAACCCCATTCTGTATTTTTCTTTTTTTTGTTTGTTTTCTCATATAATTGTTTTTCAGACAATAAGGCACTAAAAGTATTGTATTTAGTATTTAAGCCTGAGCAGTACAGGACCCTTATTTTATTCACTGACTTGCCCTGAGGATGGGAGGTCTCATCATTTCATGGGGTTCAAGCAGAAATATAAGAGGAAAATAGGTAATTAGTAATTGGGGCAAAGTGCAGTTCATGAATAAAAATGCCATAGGGGAAACATGCCAGCTATTGAACCCTCAGCAAGTTTGCAGATGACGCTAGGCTGGGTGGAAGTGTTGATCTGCTTGAGTGGAGGAAGGCTCTACAGAGGGACCCGGACAGGCTGGATTGATGGCCTAAGGCCAGCTGCATGAGGTTCAGCAAGGCCAAGCGCAGGCACTTGGGTCACAATCACCGCATGCCACACTACAGGCTTGGGGATGAGCGTCTGGAAAGCTGCTTGGCAGAGAGGGATCTGGGGGTACTGGTCGACAGCTGACTGAATATGAGCCAGCAGTGTGCCCAGGTGGCCAAGAAGGCCAATGGCATCCTGGTTTGGGTCAGCAATAGTGTGGCCAGAAGGACCAGGGAAGTCATCCTTCCCCTGTACTTGGCATTGGTGAGGCTGCACCTCAAAAATTGTGTTTAGTTTTAGGCCTCTCACTACAAGAAGAACATTAGGTTGCTGGAGAATGTCCAGAGAAGGGCAACGAAGCTGGTGAGGGATCTGGAGCACAAGGAGCGGCTGAGGGAACTGGGATTGTTCAGCCTGGAGAAAAGGAGGCTGAGGGGAGACCTCATTGCCCTCTACAACTGCCTGAAAGGAGGCTGTACTGAGGTGGGTGTCAGTCTCTTCTCTCAAGTAACAAGTGATAGGATGAGAGGAAATGGCCTCAGGTTGCACCAGGGAAGGTTTAGATTCGATATTAGGAAAGATTTCTTCACAGAAAGGGTTGCCAGGCACTGGAATGGGCTGCCCAGGGAAGTGGTTGGGTCCCCATCCCCCAAGGCATTTAAAAGACAGGTAGGTAGATGAGGTGCTTAGAGACATGGTGTAGTAGTGGACAGGTACGGTCGGACTTGATCTTAAAGGTCTTTTCCAACCACATGATTCTATGATTCTGTTGCTGGAGCAAGACCACTGATTTAGCTATATTTTTACTGCCAGATTCAGGCACATAACCTGTCTTTAAGATCTGTTTTGGAGACTGCATATTTACCAGTAGAGAGACTGATAGTATAGTGTAAAAGATAAAAATAGCAGAAGTATTGTCATGAGTTGTAATCTGAGGCAATAAAAGAAATGCTCAGCTTTGTGAGAAACTTGAATTCAGAAGCATGGATGTAAGTGAATTATCTAGTCCACTGCCTGCTGACAACTTGCAAGCAGTTAAAGTCCAGTTGCAATGCTGCAGCTACTCATTTGATCCATGGAGTGGCTGTGCCTCCACAAAGTCTTTTGAATACTCTTAGTGTGTGGTTATAGGAGAAAGATGGTAGATGCTGCTAAGGCTGACCTTGCTTGGAGACCCAGATGCACAACCAACCTCAGCCTCTAGTGGAGAACCGAGACCTGTTACCCACAGGAAGAAAATTCTTAGTTTCAGAGTTCTACCTGTACTTGGCATTCAGTGCTGTGTGATAAAAGTAGATTTTGTGGGTGTCTCCAGTATAAAGATCTTGCTGCATGGCTCTTAGGGTTGCGAATGACTGTGGGTATGTTTGTATTCAACTGTGGATTTAACTGTCCATGTTCCTGATTACCCAGTGAAAATTATTTACTTTTAACCCATAGAACTTCTAGTCTGGTTGTAAACTCTGTCTTGAATTTCAAGACAGTAGAAAGACGGTGTACATTTAGTAGGTATAAGTACCTTGATCATAAAACATCTTTGATCAATAGTTCTCTGAAACAGTTTGATGGACTGTTAGTGGAGAATTGGCAAGAAAATGCCTACTGTTACAATTAAATCTTGCTACTCAAAGCGGTATCAAAGAAAGCCCTCAGTATAATGCTTATTTTTAGTAACCTAAATTTTGCTCAAAAAAAGAAAGTATTTCTCATGACTGTAAGTTTGGTATTGTATACTCAGTGAAAGTTCTGTCTTGTGAGATCTACCACCTTCTGTAGCTAAGCTAAATTACTAAGTGGTTCTTTGATGTAGTTTGTATCTAAGTACTCTTTTTCCAGTAAGGGAGTCACTGGTCTTAGCTTCCCTCATCTCACATTTGTAACCTTTATTTCCTTGGTTGGGAAAGAATTCTCAAGGATATCTTTCAGAAGTCAGGTTCCAAGTAGTATCAGCTCCTCACTCAATCTCTTTTCATCCTGTCAAGGAAGAAACCCTTTCCCTACCTTATGCCAGCAGCAACTAGTTCTGAGGCAAATCTGCTCTATGCCTTCCCACAAATGCTCTTACCTCCTCTTTATTGCACACTGTCTTCTTTGGTCAGAACTGGTCTTAAACTGCAGCATTTCAGCTTTGAGGGTTACAAGCTGCTTGCATTGGGTAAATAGACATATCCCCTGGACAAGTTAGTTGTCTTTTGTGTACTTTACCTTAAGCATCCTCACTCAGAGTAGTCTGCTGTTGATATTTGATCTACATAAAGAACTGATGTTTTTACACTTCAAATCCTTAAATGTAGTAATTTTTTCAAAAAGAAGCTTCTTTTAAAAATTGTTTTCACTCCCCCCTTCTTAATAACTTTATTTTCCATTTCATTCACAACTTCTTTATCAGGTTTCTTTCCCTCATTGTTACTCTATATACTGTCTGCAAGTTTGTTTTTCTTCCTCTTCCCCCCAAGTTTAAGAATGACTGATTTTGGATTGTGCTGTGCACTCTTAACTCAGCATAGTTAGCTGTGGAGAGGGTTATCGTATCTGAAAAACATGTTCACTCTGGTTCACCAAAACTTGTTTTCACACTGTTGAATCACGGGATCATAAAATATCCAGAGTTGGAAGGGACCTATGAGGATCATTGAGTCCATCTCCTGATTTCACACAGGAATCCACAACCTAAAAGTTAAACCACGTATCTAAAGAGCATTGCCCAAACACTTTTTGAACACCAACAGGCTTGGGACCATGATTGCTTCGCTGGGGAGCTTGTTCCAATGTTTGAGCATCCTCTCAGTGAAGAACTTTTTCCTAATTGCCTCCTATCCTATTGGAGTAAGAGGAATCACATACTGTTTCTGAGTTAACATCCTGATACATATACTATTAGGGTTAGATACTGAGCTTTGCATTAGACTTTCCTTCATTTGCCTATCTCAAATGGAGTCCCTAAGTTGGAAGTCTGGGTTCATGCTCTTCGCTGTTTGAATTTTCATGCTTCCTCCAGCCCATAGACTGAGCTTTGACTTATAATCCAAATGTTTTGTGAACTCGGAACATGATCACGCAAGCAGATTTGGGGATTTTTGCTTAAGTCTGAATAGTGTTGCAGGCAGATGTGGCCTTCTTTCTGTGGCACTGCATCTGGCAGGTGCAAGATATTTGTGCCAGTTTCTTCTGTGAACACGGGGCACTTATGTTTGCAGTGTCACAGAAGGACAGCATAACTGAGTCATTGAAGATCGACAGAAGAAATACATTTAGAAATTGTGTCTTGAATACAAATCTCTCCTTGCTTATACCTTCAGCTTGCCTTGTGATTACCTTCAGCATCTCTCCTGGATTTCCAGCTAACAGAAGCAGAAGGTCCTGCTCACAGCATAGTCTCTGCTGTGTGTGTTTTCTGCAGGCAGTGGCAGTCACTAGTAAATCTTGTCCATGCTCAGAGCAAATACCAGCTGTCCTTGCTTGATCTCTGAACCAGCTGGATGCAGGCCAGCTCTAAACTGGAAGCCATGTAGCTGTGTTAGCATGGCGCTGAGCCTGAGTGCCACAGGAGCCCGAAAGCCCTGTCTCCCAGCTAGGCTTATTAGCTAAAACTCAGTGCCATGTTAATTGTACCTCGGCATCTTCTGGTCTGCTGCTGGCTTACATCCAGCCAGCCTGCAGTGCAGACAAAGCTAGTCGCAACTGTCTGTAAAATACCATGTTGTTGCAACCCATGTTTGTTCCCACAGCAGTCAGCCTTCTTTTGCTTAAACCCTCTTTAAAATTGGGCTGCAAATATTTAGTAGAAGCTTTGTGCTTAGAGGCTTATCTCTCCAAGGAAGTGGCTCTTAAAATGTCTGGAGCTGGTAGGGGAGTATTCTTTGATAAATATATTCTTGATAAATAACTCCAGCTGTTTCTTCAAGAGCTCTTATCTGTCATCACCTTTCTTGTTTGATGCTGTAACTGTTTTTCTCTAGTCATTTGGATTCAGGTGAAAAAAAAAAAAATCCTTAGTCTATATAACTTGAAAAATTCATATTAAAATCAAACAAACTCCAAGGTCTATTTAAGCTTCTGTGCATCCCAGAGATATATTTTAAACAGACTGTTTAAGTGCTGCAGAACATATTATGTCATACTACATTTTATTGGTGTAACATTACTTAATTAACTTCTGAGTTGCAGAAGATCTCATAACAGCAATTTTCAGGTATTGTGTAGTTTATTATAGCTATGATATTTATTATTGACTTATTAAAAGAAGGCAGGAAGCCTAACTAATAGCTTCTTTAAGGGTATATTTTAACTGCGGTATTACAAAGATTGTTCAAGTAAAAAGTCTGTTCAGAACTTGAACTGTAATTTGGTTTGAAAACTCTCCTGCATGCTGAGTGAACTCATAATTCTAAATGTTTGTTTCTGCATTCCAAACAGCATATCTTACTATACTGATGAAGTAGCCACAAGGTAATTTTTATATTACAGCAATGGAGATCTTATTGTAATATCCAAAAGGCACACACTGTGCTGCCATCTGCTTATTTTTTTCTTATTAAACTGAATGAGAGACAAAGCTTTTAAAAAATATTTTGTTTAAAATATTTATCAACACTGAGTGTCTGTGAATGGTAAAGATGGATTCAGTATTAGCTTGCAAAAATGGTTTTCACAATTTTTTTTTATAATTATGTTTTATACCCATATTCTGAACCCTTAAAAGACAATATGCTTTGCTTTTTTTTTTTGGTTTTACAGCATTGCTTTTGTTTTTAAATTGGTTTATTTTCCAGAAACAAACACATATTTAAAAGTGGGAAAAAAACCCCACCAAATGTCACGGAGAAAACAAATGAAGTCTCATAGAGAGGGGGAGAAAAACTTGTACAACCTAGGATAGAGTAACACCTTCATTCATCATGAGACTTCTAGTAGAAAAGGAAGGGTTGAATATTTATAAATGTGATGACAGACAAAAAGACCGAGATACCTGACTGGTTTCAAATGATGTCTGTGGAAATCAATCCGTTGGAACTTCTCCAATTAACTGGAATTCTGCTTCCCAAACCTTCCAGCAACATCTGAAGATTTTCTTGAGGACACGCTATTTTTATTTAGTGTTTAATGAATATGTAAAAAAAACCCCAACCTATTCTCCCTCACCCTCCAGTTTGATAGTTTCTAGTTTACGTCCTTTTCTCTTACTACACAAGGTTATTTTAATCTTTACGAAAAGGCAAACTTATGATTTACTGTCTTGTCAACTCCTTGAACAAAAAATAGCTTTCTTTTGTCAGATCACTGGTGACTCAGTGTAAGGTACAGAAGACTTATCTCCTCCTGAGAGCTGGTTTTCTGACTTACTACTGGAAAATATACTTTGGATTCATTACACAGCTTTGTGGATGTTCTGCCTTTTGTATAGATGTCCCACAGTAAAAAGAAAAATAACCCTAACGTTGATAAGCTAGTCATCTGGCTACACTTCAAAGTGAGACCAGGACTATCCATTTCTGAAAGGGGTTTGGTTTTGGTGCATGTCCAAAAAAAAAATAAATCCAGTAATGGCATGGTGCAGTAGGCACATTTCATTGGTAAGACATGTAAAGCATTGATAGGTCTACTTCAGATTGTCTGTTGTGTTCATGTAAGCCAGCAGAATACCATTCCTAACCCTCTACCATAGAGACAAAGAGAATTATGTCAGTAACGTTAAAGTGACTTCCAGAATGATAGCAGGCTCTGTCATATGGATAGCATATTGTTTCAAATTCAGCTGCAGTTCAAATATTTCCCCACGTTCTACTATTTGCATCTGCTGCTGTGTAGGATGTCCTAGAACTTCTGCTTAGGTAAAGCAGATGAGACTTGGGACCTACAGGAGACTGTATGGAAGAGCAGGTAAAGTCAGGAGCCGTACTCTGGGGTTTCTTAATTGGCACTTAAGTGCCAATGTGTAGGCACCTGAATTGCATCCTTGATGACCAAATGCATGATAAATTCTTAGCTGCTAATATGAATGGTCAAAGGTAATTGTGAGCATTGATTTTCAGGAATTAACAAAATAACCCTTCCTACTTCCTCTGTCCTTTTGATCTCTGTTTAAAAAAAAAGCACTTAAGAGTTTTCAGAAGCATCTGATTCTGGCACAATTCTGCCCTGACTTTTCCAAAAAGTTTAAAATGGGGTTTTTTGCAGGGTAACCTTATTTCTCATGTCATAGTTGTAGAGAAACTTTCCTGTCGTTTTATTTCTGATTATATGCATCTTTCAGCTAAGAAGGTCTGTACAAGGAAACAACTATTTGTTGAGGCCTTGAAAACTCACTTTCTTGTTAAGTTCCAGCAAATAGGGCAGTCTACTTTTGCATAGTGGAAACCAAGAGTGTAGTAAGTGCATGCTTCTCTGTTCCACCGATGGTGGCTATTCAGACAGCTAAACCTGTCTCATTTCTGCTCTTTCCAAGTCTTCAATTTTCAAGTCTGAGCTTGGAATCACAAGCTGTCATTGCAAATTACTATCGCTCAAATGGATACTTGGATTAAAATCATGCACCTGTTTACAAATTACTCTCCAGTGATTTACAGTGCTGAAAAACTGATGTGATGTCCTTCATCACTGTCTTGATAAAGCGATTGGATTTTCTGTGTGGAAATCGTTGTGTTTCCCATTGCACAAAACCCAAAAATTGGTCTACAACTACTCATTTTAAGTGGAGATCAGACATTTTTAAAGCCAGGAAATAGAGACCGTTCCTCCCTGTTTCTTCCTTCACTCAATTAAGCAGCTCTACCTTGTCTTTCTTCCCTCCTTCAGTTAATCAGGTTTACTACTTCTACTCTTGCACAGTCAGGGCTTTCTTACATAAATCTTGTCAACTTGGCTCTAATCAACAGTGACTATGGTAGTTGTTTTGCACTTTTCACTTGCAAAAATTTTAATGCTACTTTCCTCATTTCATTAGTTAATTTTTAAGTGATGAGCAATTATAGCAGATGCTTGGAGGAATTACTAAGGTTCTTAACTCATTATGGTCTCCCATCATGGACCTGGATGATTTCTTGATTGTGAGCAAGGTCTTTGATAGTCCACTCTAAAGATCTTCAGTCATAGGGGATCTCATGAGTTTTCCAAACCCCTATGCCTTCCGTTAGATACTATTTTTTCAGATGAAACAATATCCTAATTCTGTAGCAGATACACTAACGGTCAAATCTTTCAGGGACCTAATAGTTTCAAAACTATCTAAAAAGGCAAGAAATCTGGTCTCCTTAGGCAGCCTTGAAGGTGTCAACTTGTATGTATTATTCACCAGTTAACAGTAATTTCATCCTGATTGTTTCTAATCAGTTCTTCCTCTAAATTCACAAACTGATTCAACAGCTCTGCGTCTACACCAGTAATGAAGCACTCAGTAATGAAAGCTCGCAAAACATTGATTTCTTTTCCTATTTTGGTTTTTACTTTTTTCTTTTTAAGTGAGATGGCAACTTAGAGCAACAAAAATTACTTCTAAGGCTCTTTCCTTAGCACAATCTCCCATCTTGGATTTAGGTGTCCGAAACTATGGAACTACCAAATATTGCTTGCATTCTTAAGTATTATATAAATTATGTTTCTGTAGAAGCGATATTCTTGAATTTTTAGGAAGCTGGTCAGCACTGGAGGAAGGAGGTACTGTATCTGAGTAATCTGTTGCAATTTTTAACATATATCTTCACATTAGATGCAACTCTTCTGTATTCAGTTTTCCTCCTCCTTGTTCCCTGCATGAACGTACATGAATGCAGTCTTTTAAACCCTTGCATTATTTTTTCCAGATCCCGCTTTTATAAGCATTTCAAAGAAACATGAACTGTAAGACTGAGAAGGTCACTGTGATCATTTAGAATACCCTTCTTCATGGAAAGAGTTTCTGTATACCGAAACATCGCTAAATGTTTGTAAATTAGGCTGAATTCCTCATGTTTCCTTAAGGGGAGGAAGGTACCATTTGTTAATATTAATTGAAAGTATAACAGTGTTATTATTTTGAATATGGTTTTGTTTCTAATGACAAAACAGAACAGAAAGGGATGACAGAGTTTACTGTGGTGTGTAGTTCTTGATACATTGAATGGTGCTCTAGAATATAATTTTATAAAGTTTGGAGAAAATCCAGAGCTTTATCAAAAGCTCAAATGGAAGAAAATGGTGCCATAAGAGGAAGATATTAAATGTAGCATTAGAAAGAGTGAAAGAACTGGAATGCCACAGTGATTATATTTTCAGCATGATAACCACTGTTTTCGCTAATTATCACCAGACAGCTGGGACCTCTAGAGATTGCCTAGTTCTCCCCCTCCTGCTCCAAACCTGAAGTTATCTGAGACCTCGGAGTTAAAAATTGTCATCTCAAAATTCTGTATCATTTAGGGTATGGAAAGTTACTGTTCAGTATCTAAGGAGGTTGTTAATTTGTTTTATGCTGCTTTTTCTCTGAATGTTACAAATTTAATGTCACTAGGTATCTTGTGCCCTTCCAGATGATCAACTTCAGCAAAACAGAAGCCTCTGAAGCCAAATGTGGCATTAAGGCACAAGGTGATACAACCTGTAATCTGTCCCTTCCAGAGGCAGAAACTGGTCTCTGGAATTACCTGCATACAGTCTGGTAACATTCGTTATGTTAGACATATCTATATTGATGGCAGGGGGATTAGCCAGAACAATTTAGCAGAGTGGAGACTGAAAATGGGTGATCCATGCATTTTAGCTGATCTTTTGTGACATGAAGAATTCTAACAGCCTTTTGCCCTTTTCAGTGTATCAAAGCATCCCCATTTTTCTTTTGATAAAAGGGAAGAAAAGTATATATTGTTGAGCCATACCTCATTTCGGTTGCTGTGTATGGGAGGAAGGGAAAGGTGAAGTTCTTACTGCAGAGATGATGAAGTGGGATACTAGATAAGTGAATGTACCATACTTAACAGTGTTGTGGAAATAGGAGGGAATGAGTTGTGAAAATGATGCATGGAATTGTAAAATAAGGTGCCTTTCTTTAGCACTTCTCTAGCCTCTCTGCCAAATTCTCACTACTGTGTATCATTTAGCCATTAATCCTTTAAAAGCGAGTAACACATGAATAATCTCTCTGAAGCCTTAGGGGTTTGAGTTAAGTTGGTTTTGATTGGGGATTGTTATTCTGGTCTTGTTGGGTTTTTTGGTGTGGGTTTTTTTTTGGGAGTGGGGGGAAAAGGACATGGCTTTGTGGTGGGATGGCAGTGTTAGGTTAATGGTTGGGACTTGATGATCTTAAAGGTCTTTTCCAACCTAAACGATGCTGATTCTATGAAGTGGGCCATATTGTTTAATTGGTTTTGTGCTCTTCCTTGGTTATGTAATCGAAGTTGTGTCTTTAACTAGATGCATGGACTCTCATCTTATCTGGTCTGGTCAAGCAGTGTTCTTGCTTGCCACTGTATCTCAATTTCAGCAACCTCCTTCCCTCACACAACTGTGTAGTGGACTGATCTATACCTTAATTCATTGTTTTCCTGAGTTTTCAGGGTTTTTTAATGGCCTTTCTTCAAACCCTGATTCAACTCACATTGGAGTTCATATCTCTGGAGAGTCAACTGTTTTCAGGAAAAGCAGTTTAGGAATACTCTTACACTCTCCCTCCAAGAAGGCTAATGTTTCACATCCCTCCAGATCCCATTAGTTTGTGTTAATGGTCCCACAGACTCTCTTCTTCCTGCTACTATAATCTGTTCCTGTTTTCTTGCCTAATTTGTCCATTCTTCTTCTTGAAAGTTAGCCTTCACTATAAAACTATTTTAAAAAACAGTCCATGTTTTCTGAGTGAAACCATGATGCTTCTTTTTCCCCTGTTATTCTGAAAGAAAATAAAAGCAAACACTTCAGTCATTTGTTGTATTATTAGTATGTTTATAGTTCATTCTTAGAATATTGGGAAAGATTTTGACTAAGAGGACAAGTTGAATAACAAAGCTGTATCTATACAAGCAAGTAGGGTCATATGAAAATTGGTAATTTTTAATTAGCTTGTGTTTGCTTTCTGGAAGCTGAGAGTGTTAGCTCTGGTTAGTTTATCAAAACTAATAATTCTGGAAAGTATGATGAGGCATCCAGCTACATCCATATATAAGGGAAGCATATTTAGATTTTATAATGTGATTTTATATAGAGGTTATACTAGGGGAACCCTTTGTTCAAAAGATTCATATTTAGATCTCCAACCTACACAGCAAATTTCTAACTACTTGGAGTTACTAGTAGAATCTAAATAATCAGAAGTTTGGCTCATGAGTGCTGGGCATCTGCTATTATTTTAGTTTTGTTTCATTAGAAGTAGTTTATCCTGGTGAAATTAATAGAAGGATAATTTGTGAAGGTGTATAACGTTCCAAAATTACCATCTCCAATTCATGAATTTCCTGAGTCAGATCTTTGGAACTGGGGAAGCTATAATAGGAAGGTATTGCTGTTTGGTTATTATGTTTTATATACCTTTTTTGGACATTCACTTTTGTCCGCTCTTACAGATGGAACACTGGGCTAAATGGGCCTTTGTTCTGATTCAGTACAATAGGTCTTACTAAGCATGTGGATTTTTAATAATAACTGAGCTTTAAACAGTAAGGACTTCTCAACCTTAATTCTAACAAAACAGGCATTTTGTCATAACATTGTTTGCATTCTGCTGAAATCCACAGGAAAAAAATCGCTTCACTGCTGTCCCCCACTTGGAATCCTAATAAATAAATGATACATTTGGCAGTGAGAGCTTTCTTAATCTCAGTGACTGGTGCTAAAATAAGAGGTGGCCTGCAATCAGGAAGATATTTTTAGTTAAAAGAACTGCTGCATGAAGTGCAGTCTTCAGTGCTATAGTGTCAGAAGCAAATCCTTATTGATTCTGACCTCTCTACATTATACAACTTGCTGATCAACTCTGTGATTGTGCTGCTCTGTCAGACACTGGAGCATGGGATTCAGAGTAAATGGACCTGCCAGAGCAGGTTTACACCATGATTGGATCAAAGGCCTGGAAGTCATTCTACAATTTCTTCACCATAGAAGTCCTCTCAGCGTCTGTTCAGCTTTGCAAAAGGAAGTTAAACATATCCTGCTATGCAGCAATATTTCAGTTTTACTTGGTGCTTAATGTTTTCACTGATGCTTTCTTCATCATCCTCTGGGCAGAACCATTTTAGTCCTTTAAACCATCTGTTAGATTAACATACTTTCTTAGAAGACTTTCTTAGCTCCTGTTCAACTTCTTTTATAAAGTGCATATTTGCAAGTCGTGTAGTATCTATGGTGGCTGCTCTGAGAGCCCCACAGATTAAGGTTTGTGAATATTGAACAATTTGGTTCTTAAAATTCTGTAGACCTGAAATTAAGATTACATTCTTAAAACAGAGATGGCGTCACTTTTTCTTTCAGCTTCAGAGAGACATTTGGTATTCAAACTTCAGGATCACTTTGCATTTAAAAGACATGTATGTGGAGGTCATTCGTAATGCCACCCCTTTCAAAAAAACAGTCTGGATAGATTTATTTGGCCATTGAGACAACAGCCATGGCTTTGTTAAGCCACACATGGCTTCTAATTAATGTCATCTGGGTATCTGTAGGCTTTGTTGCTGGTTCATAGACTTTTGGGTCTAATCTAACTGAAAAATGTGTGTTCTCTGAACAAAGGAAAGATATGTCCATGGTGTGAAAGTAAGTGAACAGAAGAAAGTGAGAATGATTATAAAATTAAAACAAAAAAGAATGATACTGATATTTTTTTTTCGCGTCCTCTCCATACTACTGTTGATACAGTGAAAATGAGTCCTTTCCACACCTGTCTGTCAGTTGCTGTTCACAGAATCACAGAATCGCAAGGGTTGGAAGGGACCTCGGGAGATCATCTAGTCCAACCCTCCTGCTAAAGCAGGTTCTCCTAGAGCATGTTACACAGGACTTCATCCAGGCGGGCTTTGAATATCTCCAGAGAAGGAGACTCCACAACCCCCCTGGGCAGCCTGTTCCAGTGCTCCGTCACCCTCAGAGTTAATACGTTTTTCCTCATATTCAACTGAAACCTCTATGTTTCAGTTTGTACCCATTGCCCCTTGTCCTGTCGCTGGGCACCACTGAGAAGAGTCTGGCTCCGTCCTCGTGACTTCCATCCTTAAGATATTTGTATGTATTGATGAGGTCCCCCCCCTCAGCCGAGTACTGAGCCCTGGGGAACTCCACTAACTACCGGCCTCCAACTGGACTCTGCCCCGCCTATCAGAACCCTCTGAGCCCTGTCATTCAGCCAGTTCTCAATCCACCTCGCTGTCCATTCATCCAACCCATACTTCTTGAGCTTCCCTATGAGGATTTTATGGGAGACAGTGTCAAAAGCCTTGCTGAAGTCAAGGTAGACAACATCCACGGCTCTCCCCTTGTCTACCCAGCCGGTCATGCCATCATAGAAGGCTATCAGATTGGTCAGGCATGATTTCCCCTTCTGTACAGTGCTGAGTGACTTCTATTTTCCAAGAGATTTCCTTATGCTTTTGAGAGACCCTCCATCCCCCTTAGCTTCTTCTGAAAAAAATTCATTGTCAACATCTGGAGAGCATACCCAGAATACCTCTATTGCTTGTTTCATTGTGTGCAGCAGGCAAATTGATGTTTGTAGGGTTTTTTTTTTAATTTGATTGCTTTGTGGGTCTTTGTAGAGAATGCCTGAGGGTTTGGTTTTAGTTTGGGGTTTGTTGGGGATTTTTTGTTTTGTTTTTTTTTTTTTTGTTAGCACACTTTCAAATGACAATATCATTTGAACCTATTGCTTTCACATCTTACTTGGGTGAGCAAAGAAATGCAATTATTGTTTTCAGCTGTTTTTTTTTTATCAGTAGTTATTCTGTGTTTTATAGTTATGTTCACAGTAGAAAAAGATACTTTTAAGGTTATGACTTTACGATATTATGTTTGGATGGTGTAGGCACTCAAGAAGCAGATAATTCAGTGGAGTATGCTAGGGTGGCCATGCAGCACTACTGTAGTTTACAACTTTAAGTACTCTTACTCATTCTAGGTCATAGCAGTCCTGAATTATCTCCCCTGAGTTATGTTTTCTGTGCTGTGAATCCCAGCTTAGACCAGAATCATAAAGAGACATTTAGAGTCCTCTGGAAGATAAATATTTAGCAGCCAAAAAATGTTTTTGGACAACTAACCTTTGAAGGGAAGAGGTGGAGGAGAAACTGGATATGGATGTCAGCAGCTTAGCTCTTCGACTAGAGGAAGGAAGCTGAGCAATTTACAGATAAATTGATTAATCCCTTCCTCCACACAAGCACTAAATTTGAAGACCACTTCAAAGATAGTGATCGTCGTGATTCTGGAAGCTGTAAAATCATTTTAGATGAGGAGATGATGGATGCAGCATAGCTCAAAATGTGATGGTAATTTGGCACAGCTGATAGCTTCCTAAGGCATAAGGAGGGTTGCGAGCTTTCACTTTTATTCACATATCTAGCAGAATGCAATGAATAGGCAGTTCAAAATAATATCCTGTATAGGCTATAGAAAAGACCACATTGTTTACTCCTGTGAATGTGTATGAGCATTAAATTCTGTTAAAAATGGGTAAGAAAATACTAGAGTTAATTTCTCTTTCTGATGGGTCCCTCTTCTATTTGTGCTTCCTTAATTGTTTCTTTCTTTGGGCAAAATACTGGATTCTATTAGTTGAAGCTTTTAACTGCTCTCCACTCACCCCGTTCCAGTGAAGCCATGCATTTCCATACAGGAGGGCTTTGCCTCTTTATTACTTGCTCTGATGTGAGCAGCAGCCCATGGAAAGGACTAGAGTGAACCATATAACATCATTACTTTTAATGGGCTCAGAAAGCACAGTCCATGGAAATACACTAGTTCAGCTTGGAGAAAAAAAAAAAAAGTAGAAGTTTTACCACACCTCATTCAAATGATGAATGAAAATGCTGAACCATTTCTACAAGACAGATGAACACTCTGAGCTGAAGAAGGTTGTTCAGGCAGACTGCATCCATGAAACCTATGGTTATGAAAGATGACTGCAGTATCTTTCTGTATCAGTATTAATGATGCTTAAAATGCATTCCTGAATATACACATCTGCTTACAGATATGGATAGATCTGAAGGTGTGTCATGCTTTGTGGCTTTTTTCTTTAACTAATAGATTAGTGGAAGTGGCTGCCATAGTTCAGCTTCATAACTTCACTAATGTAAATTGAAAAAGTTTGGTTATAGTTTGACAAATGTTCCTGTCTTCATCAAATCCTCTGAACCATAATAATTTTTATCTAGATATGTGCCAAAGTACTTGAGAATAATTTGGGCAGCTGGCGAACTGTTACCCACTAGTTCAGAGATAGAACTTTCACCTCTTTCTTTCCACTTCGGTGAATTTGGCTACAAAAATTGTTAGCACAATGGGGGAGACTTTGCTTCTCTAAACCACTTTATTTACCTTTTAACATACTGTTGTACTGTAGTCATGTGTGCACTGACATAGGGTATGCTACTGAACTGCTGCAATGGTAATATAATACCACAAAATATACAGTATTACTTTTAACTGATTAAACCGGTGCTGAACTGATCTATGTGAGCTGTGCTTTGGTATTCTCATAGTAGATGGACACTGGATGACTTTTTGAATGGTAGAGCTTATGGACTAGCAGAAATACTATGAAAAAACTGGCAGCTTGGGAAGCAAACACAAGAGATGCAATGAAAAATTTCCCATTCCATGTCCTATTGGCACTCCCAAACTTTGACCCAAAAGAATTATTGCTGTTACCAATACATGGTTATTCAGTCTCATTTTAAGGTATTTTCCTAACTTCTAATGTCTCTTAAGTGATTTGCTGCTCATTGCAATTTGTGGAAAATTAGTAGCATCGCCTATTTCATTTTATAATAGTAATACAGCATTAATCTGTGCAGGAAATACTTTAGCTTGTCAAAATAAAGATTTGTGGATGGATACCTGTATTAAAGAATAAAGAGCACGTGTAATTTTTTCATGCGTGAAAGAACACTACTTTAACCTCAGCTTTGCTTTGAAAGCAGGTAATTTTTAAAGGCTATTATTAATAAAACTAAGTAATGTACTGTTTTGTAGAAATTAGTCTAATGCAAGAATGTTCTGCTGCACTGCACCCTCTGCAATGTGTGGGCTAAAGACCACTTTGTGTTTATTGGGAGTCTGATCCATGTCTTGCCAGTCTAATCAAAGTACTACAAACAGTTGTCATTATTCCGAATAAAATGATGCTAACATATAATATTACGTCTCATTCCCAATAATGATCCACTTCATACTGCTGTAAACAAGATTTCTTGTTTCTACACACTGGGTGTTACGCTCACCTTTCCAGAGTGTTCTTGTGGCAGGTTGTGAGGATTCAAGTTCATTTTCTGGAAGGAGGAGAATACTGACGGTGGGGAGTTCTCTTCCTCCTCACACTTGCTCCACTTGAAGTTGCTTTTATATGATTTCAATCCACTGCCAACACTTCTTTTCTTACTGGTCCACAAGTTTAATTATGCAACGGTCGCTTAGTTTCATTATACCTCTAACCACATGCAGTTTCATTTCTTTTAGAAGTAAATCCGTGCAATTTCAGAAAGCTAACCTAAAGCAAGTCAAGTTATGCTCACTGCACCACCAGGCAATGTGTGTTTTACAGCTAAAACAAGCGCAGGTGAATACACAGCCTGACAAGTCCTTAGGCCCTGTACTGTAACTGGTACAAAGCCTGTGGCATATTAGTGGCAGCAGCAATATCACATCACCTGGACTTGCAAGGTTACCATTCTAAATACATGTAACACAAAGTCAGTCATTCTGTGTCTGTTTTATCCAAAAATTTCTTCGGGTTTGCACTTCTGGTTGTATTGGGTTGACTATACTACAGCTGTGGAACCGCTTTTTCATTAAGCTTCCCGTTCCCCACCTACTCCAGGCTGGAGTGAAAGAATTTGGGCGATGGTGGGTATTTCCTCCTGCCCTTCTGCTGTAAAAAGTCGCAGTTTTCAAACTGAAAATTTTAAGTAGCAGCCAAGTTCAAAGATGTGGTTCTGTGTGGCTTGAGAAGATGTTATTTGGGTATTTAAAGGACAATGAGGTGTATTTCTTCCTTGCTTTAACCGTAAGTAGAAAGTAAGATGCATGTAATTCCTGACTGGGGGGGTGAGGGATGGGGGTGGGGGATGTTGCTCTAAGCAGTGAGATTTGGATAGTAAACATTAACTTCACAGTGTTCTCAACTCTGAGCCTCAAGCTCTCTGCCTGATAGTGCTGCCACTTCTGGTGTAGTGGGTTCTGGAGTACTGTGTCTTAGGCATAGGTGTGCATGCAAGTGCGTATGTGCACACTCCACCACATACAATGTCCAGACCTAATAATGCTATTACCAGTTTAATGCACTTTTTTCATGCTGAAAAATAAAATATACATTTACATGTTAATTAAAGGAAACCTGCAAAGTATTTTAACTTTTAGAGCTCTGTTGACTCTAAAATTTGGAAAATTCCAAAGACCATTTGACTTCATAATGGCAAAAATGATGAGTAAAGAGTACATGCCTTTTTCAGATGGCATGAGATACTATGGCAAACATTTTCTTTTACTCCTGACGTTACCAGATCTAGAATTCTTTTATGAAGAGGGACATCGCAGAACAATGCAGGAATGGTGGCTCCTGCTGCTTCGCAACTATCTTTCCAGGCTTGAAAGGTCAAAGTTGTATTCATTTCAAGCATAGGTAAAAAATCCCACATTGATCTGAAAGCATGAATGGAATAGCATAGAATGACTCTTATGCCAGAAGCAGCATCTTAACTGAAAATTACGCTTTCAGCTGAAATGTGGTAATTGACAGTATGTATACTTCTAGTTCATTGCAATATGACATAACTTAGGTTGCTTTTAGTCACTTTAAGTTCAGTTTTATTATTAATGGAGATTTTTTAATTTTTTTTTTACTCTCTTATTTCACTGTGAAAGAACAGAAATTTGAGCATGATCAGGTACCATTGATTCACCCAATAATAACACATTGGCAAATGGCAAAAGAGAAAAAAAAATCTAAACGGCAAGCTTGGGGAGTAAAATTTAATTTAGATGATCTGACAAACTTATAAAGGTCCCATAAGCATAAAAGCCTTGAGACCTAAAGTTACTTGAAAATATTTTTATGAAATACTATTTTTTTATAATTAATTGGCCTCTTAGTGGGTACTAAAATTTCAATTTTTTTTACAACTAAAAGATGGGAAAGGAAAGTTGGCACCAAAAGCTGAAAAATTGTACAAAAATGAAAAGAAAGTTAATATTTCAAGTTTGGAGGCTTTTAATGAAAACTGTAACCTGTTGGCAAGCTTTGATGGTAATTGTTTTCCACAGAAACAGAATCAACATTTCCTGGTGAGTTGCTTTAAACATTTGCAGCAAGATTTACTGAACATTTGAACACTTCTAGGGTCATGGTGTGATTACACAAGCTACCCAAATGACAGAAAAAATATTTTAAAGATACGTAAAGAACACCATAAAAGTACATTGCATTGCATACTGTCTGATGAAGATTTCATGCATATAAGTATTCGTAGTAAATAGAGCAATAAAATGTCTTCTGTCCGATTAGTTCTTATTAGGCTAGAATAGTTATGTTGTGATTAAGATTTCCAGTTGAGTCACAATATATTGAGAAAAAAGCAAGAACGTATGTGCTAATTTTCAGTGATTTCATCAACTATTTGGGCTTGAAATAACTTGAGGTAAATTCTGACAGACTCATCTTGTGGAAACAATTTTTGAAATGTCATATCAGCCTCAAACAATTAGCATTAAATTGAAGAGTGTGTATTAAATGAAGTTGATGTTTTCCAAGTAACCTATAAATTAGGGAGTTGCATGAAGAAATATCTAGAGTAAGTGATGCTGGTACTGTCCATCTCTTCAGCAAAATATGTCAGGCTCAAACAAACAGATGAAATGATCCAGCCTTACAACAGATTGAAAGTAATTCTTCATGGATGGCAAAAAGAAGCAGCACAGATCCTTCCAAGTATAAAATTACACTGTGACTACATAGATGCAATTGCTGCATATGATGGGATTCTTTACAAGGACACTGCTTCAAAGATATCATATAACACAAAGTATTGCTTTGCTGAAAAATGGTACGTGCAGGCTGTAGTGACTGTCCATATATTGAGAGCAGTTTGAAATGTTTTATGACATCCAAGCATGAATAGTGCCAACAAATGTTAGTCTCTAAGCAGAATGTGATGTACCTAGAAAGTAAAATGTGGAGCGAGCGAAGCCCATGAATTTCTTTATTAAACTGGGACCAAATCTCTCACAAACTGAGTTTATTAAACACAAAACAGTACCCAGTAAGACAATAGAAATAGCCCCAAAGTTAAAAAATAAATACATGAGAATTAACAGCTGTCATTAAAAAGTTGCAATACAAAACACACTTTAAAGAAAAAAATTCTTATTGTGAAATTCCAGGTGAATTAGAGAACAGCTCACTGTTTAGCAAGAATTCATTCCAATACACCTCTCTGGTATGTCATTCAAGTATTTCCTGTTAACTTCATACTATACATAGGCAAATGAACTAAGAAAAGATTAAATATAGCACTTGAAAATAACTTAAAAAATAGTGAATTAAATGCAAGAGAATATCTTAGCTTTCAAATTTGCCAGGCTTTATTGCAATCACCAGTTCATACATGCATGCATTTTAGGGCTAGAATGAACAAATGCCAATCTGGTCTAAATTATATACTTGGAACTTCTTTTATTACATCCAGCCATTTGTGGTCATATAACTTTATAAATATATCCAATCTCAACTTAAAAATGTAAAATGGTGGCAAAGTCATAATACACCATAGAAAATATTTTCCTTCAGTCAACTAATCTTAAAAATGTGTTTCTGATTCCCTTTTGCTACTGTATTCTGGCTAAACAGATAGAAGGTCCCTCTAGAATTCATTCTTTTTTTCTTGTATCAGTGTTTACAGATTGTGATTAGTATTTCTATTAACCTTTCAAATCTTTGATAAGATAAATAGATTGATCTCCTTGTATCTCTCACTCTATGATGACGTTTGAATATAAAATGTAATTGGTAGCTAAAATACTCTTGATGAGGCTCAGCCTCAAAACTTTTCTGCATGATATTGCTGAGAGCGTCAATTCTGTAAGAAATGAGAACAAGCTCCTTCAGTTCTTGATTCTATTACTGACCAGGTCCTAACGATGTGTTTTGTGTGATGCACATATGCATCTTTTGCATCTCTTCATAAAAATCCTATGCATTGCTTCATCAAAATCAAGAAGGGTAACAAAGCTGGTGAAGAGTCTAGAGCACAAGTCTTATGAGGAGCGGCTGAGGGAACTGGGGTTGTTTAGCCTGGACAAGAGGAGGCTCAGCAGAGACCTGATCACCCTCTACAACTGCCTGAAAGAAGGCTGTAGTGAGGTGGGTGTCAGTCTCTTCTCCCAACTAACAAGCGTTTGGATGAGAGGAAATGGTCTCAAGTTGCACCAGGGAAGGTTTCGATTGGATATTAGGAGAAATTTCTTCACTGAAAGGGTTCTTAAGCATTGGAACAGGCTGCCCAGAGAGGTGGTGGAGTCACCATCCCTGGAGGTGTTCAAAAAACATGTAGACGTGGCACTTTGGGACATGGTTTTGTAGGCATGGTGGTGTTGGGTTGACGGTTGGACTTGATGGTCTTGGAGGTCTTTTCCAACCTTAATGATTTTATGATTCCATGAATGTATTCAAATATATCTTGATTTCTTAGTAAAATATTTATTCTACTTTCGTAGTTTTCCAAATAAGCAGCAGATCTTTAGACGCTCTGGTCTGTTATTTGTGTTTCCATCCACTTGTCCTTTCTTCTGATTGTCTCCAGTAAAAGAAAAAACAAAAGAAAGTTTAAAGTTCTTACCCATTCTATGCAAATTTATCTCATCATAGGGATTGTTTCCTGTTTGTTTTCAACTCTATAAAAATGACAGGTTTTTTTGGAGGCGTTTATTTCCCAGGACTATGGCTTGCAGCTGCTTCATAGTTAGCATCAACATGAGATGTGGAACAGCTTCAGGCCACAGCCTGAATGATATCTTAATTTCTCTTCCAGTTCTTTCATGTACAAAGTACTCATATTATTTCTCTGCGTGTCATGTTATGGGCCCCTATCACTGCTTTACAGATTTACAAAGGATTGAATCTAATTGTTAGAAGTTGGTTAAATCTTAGGTTGTCCTCTAAGTTTACTGGACTACTGGAGTATTAGGCAACGGTTTTTTTTAAAGTACTTTGAAAGTGTGGTGGGTTGACATTGGTTGTCTGCCAAACACCTACCCAGCCAGTCTCTCACTCTTCCTCCTCAACAGGACAAGGGGGGAAATAAGATGTAAAAGCTCATGGGTGGAGATAAGGACAAGGAGATCCCTTACCAATTACAATCACTGACAAAATGGATCCAACTTACGAAAAATTAGTTTCATTTATTGCCAGTTACAAATAGAGTAGGATGGTAAGGAAAAAAGATAAAAGAACTGAAACACTTTTCCTTCATTCCCCCCTTCTTCCCAGGCTCAACTTCACTCCTTCACACCCGACTCCTCTACTTTCTCCCTCCGAGGAGCGCAGGGGGACGGGGAATGGGGGGGGATTGTGCTCAGCCCAAAGCAGCCCCTCCCTGCCGCCCCTTCCTCCCTCCTCGCACTTTCCCTGCTCCAGCCCGGGGCCCTCCCAGGGGCTGCAGGGAAGCACCGGCCCCCGCGGGGTCATCTCTGCCGGGGCGCCCGGAGCCCCTCCCGCCCTCCTCCCGCTCTCCCCGCGGGGCGGGCGTTCCCCTTTCCCTCAGCCCCGGCTGCCGGGCAGCGTTTTGCCCTTCCGACCCAGGCTTTCCCCGCGGCGCCCGCCCGGCGGCCCGCCCCCCGCGGGGCGCGAGGCCCTGCTGCCGGCGCCTAGGCAGGTAAAACCCAGTTGGGAGGCATGAAATTAGGACTGAATCCACCAGCAATTCTTTCTTTTTCTTCAGCTTTGTGCTCTATTAGTTCTTCATTGTATGGCACACACAGATATGGATTGGAAAACACATTGAGGTGTGTTTTACAAATATTTATTTTTTTTTTGTGGCAAAAAAGAGGAAATTTAACAGTTTGCTTTGGCTGAGTCTAATTCAAAGTGGAATAAAAATAAGATTGAGACGCAGTGAGTTGTATTGTTAACTGTTGAAAAGTTTATAGGCTAGTTACGATTTTTGGTCAATGTGTCTCTTACCTTGATTGCACACTTCTAATCTCCTGGGTCTGTGTGTTAAGGAGTTGACAGCTGAAGGAATAGAATCATACAGTTTGACGTTGTTGTTGTTTATACTGATAAAATATTTAAATTGCCTAAAGACAAAATAGAAAAAGAATTTGAGGCAGGAAGCAAAGACAAAGAACTCATGGAAACCCAGAGTTTAAGTGTGCTTCACGAAGGCTCAAGGTATTGCTCCCAGGAGGTGTAATCAGACAGTTACCTACCATCATGGCACCCAAGAGTGAGGAAAGAGTGCTGGCAAACCCAGGATTAAAGTATCCTTGGTTGCTTTTGCTAGTTAATGGTCCAAAGAATACTTTGTAAAGTGTGAAAATAAAGGTTGGCAATTTTGCATTGATAAAAGCACATACTTTGAGACAGGTGTTACAATGAGGCTGAAAGTTGAATGAGGGGTAAGGGTACATGATTTCTCAGGGATCTTATGTGGATAGGAGTATGTAATAAATAGAAATTACCAAACAGAGACACAGGAATAAATATCTGTGAGATTAATTTTGTTGTCCTAAATCAAAAAAGTCATCTTGGTACAACTAAGACTGATAAGGTTAACTAGATCCACAGCCTTATCTCTACATTTAATACTTTTGCAAGTATGCAATGATGTCTGCTAAAAAGCTGTTAAGATGGACTATCATTTGTGGCTGAAAATGTCTGTGGCTTGCCCTGGAAATGTATCCATTAATTTTAAAAAGCACACTGCTGCTTTTTGTAATACTTTTAATTTTGGTCATTAGGTGATTTTTAAATGGAGACAAAAATATGAAGTAATTGGCTTTCTTTACAGAGAACAAATGTGCTATGTGTTGGTGATCCCTGATTCTAGAGTTGAGTATCCCAGACTGGCTCACATCCATGCTGCTTGGGGCTTGCTGGCCCTAGAATAGGCTGGCCATGTTCACACTGTGCAGCACAGGGGTGTCAGGCAGTTCTCCGGTGGCCCTAAGGCATAATTATTATGTTGGTGGGGTTTTTTTCAGTGAAGCGTGTCTGAATGAATGTGAGACTTGTGTTACTGCCCACCACGGGCCTTTCTGCAAAATACATTGGTGGTGTGCTACAAACCTGAGATGTGGTGTGAAGACATGCAGAGAGTTTGAAGGCACAAACCTGATAGTGCTTGAGGACTGTACAGATTGAAAGGAACCAAAACTTCCAAAACAAAGTCTCATTCACTCTGCTTATTGAATGATTCCCAGACAATATCTGTTGGTGAGATTCAGAACAGAGCTAGGAAGCAAGCTGCTTAAGGAACAGGAGGTCAGGAGTCCTGTGCTTGGTCTCATTCTTTGGACTTCTTTTATTTAGAAGTGTAGATGTGTACAGTCAGTCTCTGAACTGGCTTGCTTTACCTCGTATATCTCTGAAGCTTTTTGTGAATTAGCTTCAATATTGGTTTGCACATTCTTTTCCACTAATCAGCTCAGCCTTTTCAGTTTATAGAGCTTAAGCCTGTGTCTATTTTTCTACCTCTTTTTCTCTAGAATAAGTGGAAGGCTGAAGGCTTGCACCTTAATTATCACTCCTAAACCAAACCTCCCAAGAAATATCTATTTTGGGTGCCTGTTTTCCGATTATACCTGTGAATACTGTCTTATGACTAGAAATGCTTTTGATCAAAGGTTTTTTTGGGGTTGTTGGTTTTTCTGGTTGTGGTTTTTTGTTGGTTGGTTTGTTTGGTTGTTTTTTTTAATAGGATGGACTTACAATAGCCCTGTTTTAAATGTTATGGTTATTTAATCAAGTACTGGACTGACAGTGTGTTTAAAATTTGTGACATTTGGCAAAACTTTTGAGCCTCTAACAATCTAATTATGATTCACTGTCACTCAGGACTGTAGCTCCTATGGTTTAGCAGTGCTATTTCTGGATAGCAGGTGTAATAATTAAGAATTAATGTATACTTCCCAAAAACTATTTAATCCAAGGAGCCAAAACTCCTGTGACTACCACTGCAGGCTGTTCGTACCTGAATTTTCTTATTTACATTCTCTGATGTTCTCTTATAAGCTTTCAGCTGAAGTGAATAGAATGTAGTTCTTGGTATAAATAAATTCTCTAATATATCTGCTTCACCAACCCTTGCTTTAAAGTTTTAGGAGGGGCCAGTCTGACTACCTTGAACCCACCTTGACTGGAGTAGTGGGTATGTCAAAGTTTTTTCTTCTGATATATTTTTGGTGCATTGGGAGTTGTATGAGTAAATCCACTCTTGAAATTCCCAGAGATATTAATTAGTTCTGTAGTTTCTTCCATTTTCTTTTTTGATCCCATTTAATCAATCTAATATGTCATTAAGATTTTTATTGCCAACATTTTCTAGATGCCTCTATGACAGGACAATTGAATTCTGTCAGCTTAATTTTATATTCTGTTGACAGCTTCCCTGTGCTAATAAAGACATCTTGGAATCAATCTTTAACATTTCACTGCTTTTCTACATGAATGATCCCAGAATCAGATTTAATATTTGAAATGGTTTTGACCCACTGTAAGGAATCCATTTCCTGCAAAAATTACAAATGTTGACATTGTAAGTTTTAGCTTCACCTTTGCATCTCTCGATACCCATCAAGTGAGCTAAAGCTTACTTCTGTATTTTGGGGCAGATGCTATAATGGAACTTCAGCTATCATATTGACTTGTAGTGTCTAGTTTACAATTGCCCAGAGCTCAGTTCTGTTGAATATATTAAGAATATACCCCTCTCTTGAAGATTTCTCATGAATGTTTTTCTGATTGTACACTGTGTCCTGTTTGTATGCCATGTTTCTTTTTCAGCTCTTTCCATGAGCTTTCACAGAATTGTTTTAACCTCTGCAAACTGTGGCCCTATTTCCAAGGCAGAAAACTGCTCGAGTCTGTTAAATTCCACGTTATGTGCTTTTTTTCCCCTGCAAGCATAGTTTGACTGTATTATGAAGTCTCTATGGAAGTGCTTGTGAATTTCCTTTGCCCCTGTGTATTTCTATGTATCTTTGCATTTCCATCTTATTCCAACTGACATTTTATCTTCCTACCCAGACTTGTAATATCATGCAACAGTGCTCCTCAGCTTGTAAAATTCTAGCTTCTTTACCTTATCCAAAATCTTCTGGCAGTTGTCTTCTCAGTCTCTGATCCCAGTTATGATCTGAACATAAATTAGGATTTCAGAAGCCTTCTACATACATCTGTGATTAGTTGTTCTAAATGTTCATATAAATAGCTGTGAAATTTTTCTCACTTTCAAAATTACATACAAAATAAAAATAGTATATATCAAGTTTAATTTGTTTTTCACATCTCCATAGGACAGCCTGAAAATGGTGTTAAAAATTTTAACTTGACTTTCGCTGCCTTACTCAGGAAGTAAGGAGGAGAGAATAGGGTATTGTGTTCCCAAACAAGGCAGCCTGACAGAGTTTTCTCAGAAAACATGGAGGAAAAAAATATTTAAAAAAAAAAAAGTTACAAAAGCAAAATTAAAAAAAAAAGAAAAAAAAAAAAGGTTCTTTGTTTGAAACATTTATTGGTAGACTGTTGAAGCTATGCCAGAAAAACACTTATGCACTTTTTCCCTAGTGATGGCTTCTTGCTCAGTTTACTTTTTAGTGGCTCCAGATATCTACACAAACAGATTCAATTCTTGCTTAAACCTTTTTTTAGTCAGTGTTGCTCTTTGATTTTGTTACACACATTTTTTTTCATTTTATTTCATGAAGCATTATTCTTTTTCCACATTAACTTCTAGTGTCGTGCAGGTACAGGAAGTACGTTCCTAGATGGTTTTTAATAGGGAGTTTGTGTTGGAGCTTATTACTACTACGAGCTTTTTATCTCGTAAGACCAGCAAGCTTTAAAGAATTCCAGAAGCAGAAAAGGAGCAAGAACTATGTGTCTCTCCTTAGGTGCTGACAGAACTGACTTAATAACCAAAATTACTATACCAGAAGTTTTCCATGACTTGCATTTTACCCTAATGCATGCAGGACTCAGTATTCATATGACAGCCTCACAGGTAACTACTATTGTGATTCAGTGTAGACAAAATGAAGTCTAAGAACATACAGTTGAGCCTTTTGTTGTAGGTATTTCAGTGAAAAGTAATGTTTAGCTCTTGCTAAGAGCTAACATGGTCCCACAAAAATCAGCAACAGCAAGAAATGTTTTCATGAGTCAGTCATTTATGTTAAAAAAGGTATTCTAGCAGAATAGTGTTGACGAGATCCATTTCAGCTGGGTGAAGATAATCAGGTTGCTTTTACTGATTGAACAATGACCTATCATGATACAATAAATCTGTGAGCAAGAGGATGGCAATGACTGACCCTACAGTATGTATGTGAAAATACATAATGTATTGTCTACATTATTTATTCGATCTGCGAAGAACATAAGGCATGACACCAGGTGGATCAGGAATCCTTTCTCAGCATTTATCTAGAAATATAACTGGATGGAATTTCTTGTGATAGGAGAGAGTAGGAAGAAGTGATGTATGAATTTCAAAAACAGGATCATAAGCTGTCAGGCAACGATAGCAGTGTGCAATATTAATATATGCATCTCACATGGCAAGGTGATAAATGAGACAACCCTGTGACAAATTGCATAGGCATGTAATAAATAAGTTTACCACATAACCCTGCAATTTATCAGATGCCTTTTGCCATTACCTGCCCACTAATCCATCTCTCAGGGATTTATTTTCACAGTCCGGATTCCTCAGCAGCTTGAAACACCCTACTTCCTTTAAAGTTCAACCTGCCAAAAAAACCCCTTTTCTCCTGTTCTCCCTGCAGTAACCCTGCCAGAAGCACATAATGAGGCTAACATGGGCTGTTGAACATTAACAGCTTTGCCATACATGAAGATGTCTTCACAATTCTAACATACATTAATTCTCAGCACAGGAAATGGGCTACTGAAAATCAGTTTTCTCCATTTTGCAATAGGCCATATAACTCTTTCTTCTATTAAAATCTGTTACATATATTTCTGAAACTATTTTACATTTCTAGGTGTTTTCTGGTGCAGTTAGCTGTGTACTGACACAGGTTTGGTTTTGTAGATGTAAGAGTAAGAACAACAATCCATTTCTTAAGAAACGGGACCAATTAGCTTTGCCTGCTAAATTAATCTTCCTGAGTTTACTAACACCCCCTCCCATCCCAGTAAGTCTGAAACACCAACTGTTTCTGATAATAAAATATACTTCCATCTTTCATCCCTTCTTTCTTTTCACTGTGGAATTGCTTCTGGAAAAGCTCAAAGTCACAAGTCTGTCTGGATTACTGATTTCAAATGTGTTACCTCACAATTATTACAAGTGAATGACATTTAACAGGGAAGGACATATTTGAACAGGAGCTGATTTAAAAATTCTTAAAAATGTGATCTTGTGGGTATGGCCTCTCTCAGAAAGTGGTAGGTCGTTTTCAAGGTGATATTTGGGGAATTTTTTTTAGCATTTATGAAATTTCTCCAAGTATGGATACATTTTATTTTTTCCATTTTGAATTTCTCCATTTTATCAAGAGGTTTTTCTCCCCCCATTTTCTTTAAAGATTCCTAGGAAGTCTCTCATGGTGACCTGCCTGGATACATAACAGTTCTCTACTGGCTTTTGGTTTGGGTTTTTTTTTCCTAAATGTTATTGTGAAAGTTGACTTAATTTTAGAAACTTGTGATAAATGTTTCAGTGTCACATTCTAAGAACCAATAGCTCCAGTTTATTGTCTGATCAACTCCCCTATGTCTGAATTAAATTTTTTTTTTCAGCTTTGATTCTGTGAAGATATTTGAAAACTTAATATTGTTATGCTCATTCAACATGAAATTAAGCTCTAAAAACCGATAGATGGGTGTTCTTGTGTGTTTCTTTCACTGTTTTAGATTTTGTGAATCCTAGCCAAATTCATACCGATTACCAAAGTAAACTTGCCATCTCCTTGCAAGATCATTTACAAATTATAACAGCTTTTCATTTACTTGATTTGCTGTTTTAGAAACCGGTTGCACTTAATTTTATGGGCAGCCATGAGTTGCCTTTCTGGATAACCAACAGTAGCTACCCAGAAACCATGTGTGTCCATGTGGTTTATGTTCATAAAGACCAAAATTGTAATACTGGACGTAAAGTACGCTTCTAAATCACTTCTTCTGCTGTACCATAGGCATTTTTTTACTCATAGCGGTGCCAAAATAGCTCCTTCTGGCCAGATATAAACTAAATAGAACAAGGTATGGTCTGAACTAAGTCTTTCACAGGGGTTTTTTGGGTGCTTACATAGTTCTGTTTAATTCGTGATGTCTAGGTTCACTGTCCTAAATGCAGTTAACTTCAGTGAGAGGTGGGCTCCAACTAGCTTTTGGAACCCTGTCTGTAGGGATTCAAAGTCTGTAGTGTTCATAATTCATGAGATTTAGCAGTTGTAATAACATCCTCTTTTTAAAGGCTAGCAAACATTCATACAGATGTGTGCTGCACGTGATCTGCAGACCTAGCCCCTTTGTGAACTCTGGGACTGCTGACTCCTACCTCACACATGGACTTCCTACTTTGAAATCAGTGTGTGGGAGAGGAGAGAGAGATTTCTTTGCAATATAGTGTAGAAAACAGGTGAGTTGTGTACTCAGACAGGGAACACAGTTGCACTGTTGTGCCCCTGGTTCAGCTTAGCTGAAAGACCAAGTGAGTTTCCTAACTTTTAGAGAGCGTATTAGCGTGGGGAGGATCAGAAAATCAAACTAATCCTCTTGTGTCCTAGGCTGTAGTAACTGCTGTGCCATCCTCCTTCTGTGTTTTGTCAGTTGTAGATTATGAAAGCTTTCTGTGTCCCAGGATACAGCTTGGGTTTCTGTCTGTGTCTTAAGATTTGTACATATCAGAGTTGGTTTATATGTTGAGGGAGAATTTAAATAATAAGAAACATGATCTTGAAAATGACTTCTTATAGATTTCCGTTAGTGCTACTTGTGAGGGAGGAAAGTAATGTCTTTTTCTTAGTGTGCCATTTATCAGTGAGCGCAGTGGCTCAGAGCAATTTTGTGCTCTTCTCATGTCCCAGGCGTCCTCATATAGATTTTCACTTCTGCTAGTAGGATGGAACCTTGAAACGCAACCTGATGCTTTGTCTTGATGAGCTGCTATTGACTGCATAGGTATTTTTTCTTACGGCACTGGGCTAAAGAGAAAGTTATGTCTTACAAAGCAATCCTTACACTTTTTTGTTTCTTTCAATATACCATGTGCAGAAGTTAAAACTTTTTGATTAAGAACATTTCATTATTGATCAAGAATCTATCTCAACAGGTTAAGCCTTAACCATAGATTTTGCTGAGCATTTATGATTCCTGTGGACATTAAGCAGTAGTAGAAAGAACTTTCTTGCACACCCTGAAATCATTAGCAAAGTTAGGAGGAGACTGAGCTTCAGCAGCTGATTCTATATTAAATAAAATAATTTGTGTGGAGAAGAAAATATGAAGGGTATTTATACTCAGACCCATCAAATTTTAATATCTGTAGCAACGAGTAAAATCTTTTTAGTGGCATTCAAAAGAAGTCAGAGGCATGCTTTGTGTTTATGTCATGAAAGATGGTACCAGGATGTTCTGGGGTTTTTGAGAGATTTCAGAAATCAATAATTTGTCATTTACTTTTATTAGTTTTTCTGTTACTTGCAGATACTGGAACGGGTATGACTTTGATGGGAATGAAACACGTTTAGTTCATTTAGCTGCTGTAAATGTGAGGTACATTGAGAGATAAACAAAGCAATGCTTTCTTGAATTTTACTTTTCCATTTAAACTGCTATTATTTAAGGTGGCACAGAAAGAATACTAAATATAGATGTTTCCTTCTTATTTTCTTCTTATTTCTGTTGAGCTGGCCAAGTTTCACCAATAGCAGCAGACTACTTATGGGGAAAAAAGAAGCAAAATTACTTCAACTGAGATAATTTCCACTTGTGCATTTCATAGCCATGCAATCCCAAACAAAAGATCTTACTTTGAACATTTTAATTCAAATTTTGTCTAGCTGTGTTTGTAACAAACCGTATTCTTGCAGTTTCATCCAAAAAAGTAGTGCACCTGATTCACTGAATAATATGTGAACATCTGTAGTCTGCAACTCATGTAATTTTTCTGATTTGGATTTTGGAGCATAAATTTGCATATATTATTTATTTCCAAGCTTCTGAACTAATTTGTATCCATAGAGGATTTGGGTCTTTATGCAGAAATATTTAAGCCCTAGTTATTTTTTTCTGTGTAGCCATCTTTTGCATTTGTTCTATCATATGCCTTTAAAATTAATTGAAAAAGTGATGAATACCATTAATTTTTTGAAGTTTAAAATAAACTTGTTCGGATAGTGAAATGTACCAAAGTATGAAGGATATTTCTGTGATGTGACTCCATTGCATTTTTAGTATTACTCTGGCTTTATATTTCACTTGGTATGTCTATTTTAAATCAAATAGGTAAAGACCTTAATACCGTATTTCATGTTTTCTTACTTGTTTTGTTGGTAGTCCTAGAAGAGATATGAAGGGAATAATTCTGATGCATTCTGAAAGTAACTAAAGGTAATGGAGAGTTCAGGAAAATACAAATGAATGTCTGAGTCCTTACCCATTTAAGTGCTATTTGTATGCAGTACGTTTTGTTAATACTGTATTCATAATAACGTAAGGAAATCTCATTTTGCTGGCAGGGAGCATGGAATCAGGTTTAGCATTTATTTAAGCTACACTTCACTTTTATGACTTGGGGTAAAATAGTGCATATGCGCATGAACACATTTTTGGGGGGGGGGGGGGGGGCGGGGGGAGGAAAGATTGTTTAGTTCTAAAGATGAATCATCTGTTTAGCTTTATAAAATGATATTTTTTTCCTGTCCAGTAGCATGTGTGGAAGTACCATTTGTAGTCGAGAACAGAAAAAGATGATAGCTTGTGAACGAACACACTGACTTCTTCTTCTCCTTACTAGTGCAATGGCTCTTTGTAGATGAGATTGGTGTTGTATTGAAGACTTGGATGATATAAGTAGATATAGCCACTGTAGTATCCTTTTCACTCATGGGGTATAGTAGTAATGGCTCAGTCACTGTCACTCCACATACATAACTAGAAAGAATTATTTTCATAAAAGAAGGGATTGATAGCGGCATGTGCTGCTGGACAGTTGCAAAGATGATGTTGGCAGTGAGATAAAAGGATCATGCCACTCTGAAAGTGAAACTGATCTTGAATAGAAACATCTATTTGAACCTGTAAAACAGGAACAAGGAGCTAGTCAGAAGGTTCCCTGTGAAAGAGTTGCAGCTAATTATTTACCTCATTCTCCCACAAGAAAAAAAAAAATATACAAAAAGGCACTATGGTAGCTCTGTAAAAAAATGGCATTAAGAATAGTTTAGATGAGAAGGTAAGTGGATTTAAGCAAAATATTTGTATTGTGAAAATATAAGTTAATTGGAAGAGTACAGGACAAGTTTTGCTGAAATTTTTATCTCGCTAGCTGGTGATGGAGAATATATCTGTTAGAGCACTGTAGCAATCCTTTTATATTTTTTCTATACAAACAAAATATCATCTCTCATAAGAGAGAAGTACATTCCTCACTTTTGACTGAGAAATGTCATTTAAAGATAACAGTGTAGTTAATACAGGAATTTGGCATAGAATCTCTTAAGTAGCTGTAAAGGAGATACAGGCTCTGTTCGGAACAAAATTACTTTGACCATGCCCTGTGTATGTGGATCAACAAAAGTATAGAGCCAGTGTTACTTTCCATACCCATTTGAATTCTTTATAGATGTTCATCTGGTCTCTCAGGGTCATCTGTATAACCTCTACTCAAAGCAAGTCTAACTTAAAAGTGAAATCAGATAGCTTAGGGTGTTGCCATCAAATTTTAGTATATTTAAGGGTGGAGATACAACAACCTCACTGAACAACCTTTCCCAGTGTTTGACCAACCTCAACATAAAAAGTTTTATCATCTAATGAGAAATTCTTTTGCTACAATTTTTGAACATTGCTTCTTTTTCATGACACACCTCTAGGAAAAATCTGGCTTCATCCTCTGTAATTACCTGTTATGCATCTGAAGAGAGGGATAAGATCTCTCCCTTAGCCTTCTTTTCTTGGCTGAACAGACCCAGCTCGCTCTGCCTTGCCTCCTCCAGTCTCCTTACCACATTGCTAGCCCTCTGTTATAGTCACCCCGTTTTTTCAATTTTTTTTTACATTATGGAGCCCAAAACTGGACGTGGTACTCCAGATGTGGTCCTGTAGTGTCAAACAGAGGGAAAGAGTCACTTCCCCTGACATGCTGGCTATGCTTCTGCTGACACAGCCTAGTATGCAGTTGTGTCATCATTGCAAGATACTGTTTGGTACCTGCAAGATCTGTAAAAGCATCTATAGTTCTTAATTCAAAGTAGTACACTGTGCTCATCTTTCTGCAGGCACAAGAACCATACTTCAGGATAGTCCAACTTTTATTCCTTTAATCGTATCTGGCCCATTGAGGTGATCCCATAGCTGTTGTACCAGAGTGAGAAGCAAAACTGCCTCGTATTGTTTCTGCAAACAGACACATATTTAAAGCTGGAAAGTATCAGATCTGCATGAGAAGAAGCAATGAAGAACTGACACCTGCTACGCCTGAGGAGGGCAGGGTACTAAGAAGCACTGGGTTTTATGTTTGCATGGACTGGTAAGGGAGAAGTAGATGACATTCACTGTAGTAATTGCTGAACTCCCTTGCATGAATGTAAGCCTGTATATAAAGTAGGACCTACTTAGGGACAACTGCTATCACTTCTAAAGAAAAACAAATACATTTTTAAGTGAGAATATTTGTGGATGTAGCTGGTAATACCATTCAGGTACTAGTAGAATCACGTAGTTTTTTTTTAATTTTGATACTGCCAGGAAATACTTTTTCAAGTTATATAGCATCTTGGATTTATAAAAGTTGATTTTGACATTTTATTTTCTTTTGGCAACATTTTGATCTGTAAGAGAACATTGAAAGATCCTCCTAATTAGTACAGAGAGATCATTCCAAACCTGTCAGAAAAAGCTGCTACTTAGTCCTTTTGGTTAGTCTGTTCTTTAAGGATGCTATATTGATGGGGTGGGGGCAGGGAGAAAGCATGGAAAACATGTAAAATATCCCTACATGTGGAAAAAAATAATAAAATAATAGTGTTTATCTTTCACTGAAAGACTGTTTCTTTTCTTCTTTTCCTCTCAAAATCTACAAAAGAATTTTCAGGTTCCCTGTCAAGTTTCCAGTAATCTTCCACTTGCAAAGAGATGTAATTGTATTCTCACTCAGACCTATTCAGGAAATACACTGATGTCACACAAGTATTCACTCATTGTTTCCGTTATTTATCTAAGACATGCAAATATTTTGCAGTTATCTAGTCTCCAGAATTATGGATATTTTTTTTTAAACACAGTTAGGTCCTTTAAGCAATACTAGCTTTCCATAACAGGAGAGATCTTGAATTAATATCTTTGTCGATCTTGTATGTTGACCCATTGTTCTGTCTACCTTATAATATTAAATTCATGGCATAATTAGTGACTTCAGTAAACAGTAAATTTAGTTTAATAAATTTAATTTAGTAAATAATGAGTGCATTTAAAAAACTGGTAATCTGATGATCAGCAGACAACAAACAGCTGAACTTCTGAGACCTTTGCTTAGTATTTCTCTATATGGTTGTCAGTATGTAAAAAAATGTTGTGTTGCATCTGCTCAGTTGTGCAGTTTTGATGATTTTGTAAGCACCTATAGGCAGAACCCTACTGACTTTTATGATTACTGAAAAGTAAAAGGGGAGAAAAGCAGCTAGTCTTTGAAATCAAGAGTGGTGAAAAGGTGGCATATAAATTGGTTGTAAGGAAGAATCAAAGATTTCTGGGTGTTCCTTGTGTGGGCTTTAGTTGGTTTACTCAAGTAGAAAAGTGTGCAATATCCTAGTGTAACAGTTTCCATATGATGAGTCATACTCCTTTGTTATGATACAAGAAATATTTGCTTGGAAATATGCTGGCTCCTCAGCACAGTATTAAGTCCTGGCTAGTTAGGAAGGAGTTATAATAGTGCAGTTTACTTCAGAAGTAAAAGAGTGAAAATAGCTTGGAGTATATTTTATTAGGTAACAACAGAAGGTCATTGAATTCTTATGATTAGCTTTATACTTTCTTAGACAAGATTTGGTTAACATAGGAAAATCTGGAACTTCTGTTGGTTTTGGGGCGTTCCCTTTCTCTCAGCTATTGCAGAAAGATGAGTATATATTCCTTAACAGTGCTCTGGTTTTTTTCCTGCTTTTTTATTGCCATGAATGTTATTTATTTGTTTGTGTCATTTGCTTAGAAAAATCTGGTTATCAGGTGGTTTGTTTTGATTTTGAATATCACAGACTTGGAATGAAGAACTTAGTCTGTAAAGATGCTGGCAAACAACAGGGCTTCCTGTGATGTAGTCAAGCTCTAAAGAATAGACTGCTTTAAAAATGTGATCACTGAAGATATGTGGTTTACTTTGGGTAATTTGGATGATGCTTTGACCCGGGGGGTTTGGGTTATTATGAGCAGGAGCTCTAGCCAGTCTTAAGGAAGAGTGCTACGAGGACACAGGCTTCAGCACTGTTAATGTGAGTGATGTTTTACTGCAGTACTGTTAGGCAAGTTGTAATAGTTCTGCAAACCTAGTAAGGCATGGACAAAAAAACCTGTAATTGTACTAAGTCACATTCCCACTCTGCTTTCGGCAGAGTGGCCCTTTACTGGACTATCATTTTCCATTGCTTCAGAATATTGTCTTGTTCCACAGAGATTATAAATTTGGCACTGAATGAACACAAGTTTAGGACTAGACTTCTATTTCCCTACCTTGAAGTCCATGACTGTGTCCTTATCATCTCCCACCTTGATGAATGAAATGTATTCCTCCCTAGACTGTGTCCTATGCAAATCACAATCCTTCAACTTCCTACAAAATTTGGCTATTAGGATTACTCTGTGTACAGACTATTTTGTCCATTTTTTTGTTAGCTTTTTCTTGGCCCTATATGGAAAAAAAATCCATGCCTTAAAAGTTTGAAACACAGATTAGATTCCTGCAGCATTTAATACGTGTAGCCTTTTAACATAATGAAAACAACTTAATCTAACCTAAATATGCATGTAAAATCTGCATTTCTATCTGTTATAACCCCAAAAGAACCAAAGTGTAGCTGTTAGAGAAGTCATCTAGTCTATTTCTCTGCCACAAAACTTGAACAGCTGTATATAAACTATTTGAAAGGTGTTTGTTGAACCTATTTAAAAAATTCTTTGTCATTTAATTACTTTACATTATGTGTGGGTCTCTTTGGATTTGTTTTCATTTTTGACAGCACATCTGGAAGGGCTTTCTTCGTTTTTCGTTTAATTGCTTCTTTTTCTATCATTAAAGACAAATTTGAATGTCTCTTAATGTAAGAACAGTCAGTTGAGGAAGTGATAATTGTTTTCTTTAGAAAAGATCCACTGAGAAAAATCACAGTTCAAATTTTCTGAAAAAGAAGAAACGGTATGGAAGTATGAGGAAATCTCTCTTCAAAACACTATCAATTTCTATGATCCTATGATTTATATAATTCTTAGCTTTAAACTTGGACAATTTGGTCAACCATGCTCTTCTTTCAAAAGTTGTTTCAGATATGTTCTACCTCTTTTTTGTGTTTAAACCAAGGAAACGCATACCTTTTTTTCTTTTTATGTTTTACCTCTGTCCTGGTTTTGGCTGAAATAGAGTTAATTTTCTTCCTAGTAGCTGGCACAGTGCTGTGGTTTGGATTCAGTACAAGAAGAATGTTGCTAACACCCTGATGGTTTAGTTGTTGCTGAGCAGGGCTTACACCAGTCAAAGACTTTTCAGCTTCCCCTGCACTGCCAGGGGCACAAGAAGCTGGGAGGGGGCACAGTTAGGACAGCTGACCCCAGCTATTCCAGACCATATGACATCATGCTCAGTATAGAAACCGGGGGAGCTGTCCAGGGGCAGTGACTGCTGCTTGGGGACGGGCTGGGCATCAGTCATCAAGTGATGAGCAACTGCATTGTGCATCACTTGCTTTGTATATTCTGTTATTATTACTATTATTATCATCATCACCATCATCATCCTCTGCTGTTTTATTAAACTGACTTAATCTCAAACAACACGGTTTACTTTTTTTCCAATTCTCTCCCCCATCCCACTGTGGAGGAGGGGAGTGAGTGAACGGCTGTGTGGTGCTTAGTTGCCACCTGCGGTTAAAACACAACCACCTGCTTGGCAAAACCAGTTTTAATCTTTCCTCCATTTAAGCACATCCTTCTGCCTTTGTCTTTTTATTTTAAATGTGAGGAAAAGATGCATGTGTATGTAAACAGATCCCATGTATCAGGTTTAAAATATACCAATTAATTTTTATAAGCATATTAATAAGGTTAATACAGAGAACAAAGAAGATATTGCTTCTGGTGCAGGTACGTGTATGGAGATAGATGGAATGTTATCAATTCATCCTTACTGGAGTAGCAATCCTTCATGAAGGAAAATTGTATGTTCACATAACTAGACTCTACACACAGCAATAAACTGAGCAGGGTCTAGCTGAGAGGTCTGAATGACTGACTTACATGATATATCCAGGTGGCATAACCTGTAGTTTGACTCCAGCTTGGCTTTGTGAAGCTTTTCCTAGTAAAAAAGGCCAACTTCGTTTTGACCACAGACATACTCTTGCTTAAAAGAAAAGTAAATATCATAGTCTGTGGTCTGACTTGGTCAGAAAAGGAGCTGAGAATGAAGAAAAAAATATGATTCTTGATCATGAGCTTTATGGTTCTTTATTGGGTTGTTTGGTTATCTTTTTAGAAGTGGAATTAAATTTTTTATTTGTTTCTATTTCTATTTCCTGAAATTAAGGTGATCTGTCTTGTGGCTTTTTAAGCAACATAATGAAAAACAGAAAATAAAGCAATGGTGAAAACTGCATCTTCTAATATAATATGGTATCAACCGCAAAAGTCTTACCCCTGCTTATAGTACTTGAAATAAACTGTACTGATAAGTCCATAAAGCTGCTTTCTCTACCACTGACTCAGTGCATTCTGGGTTACTACAGTGGGTCTGCTAACACCAAGTGAATGAATGCTACAAAAGTTTTTCACAAAGTCTAGCACTGTCTGCTTAATGCTGAATGGCGTTCTGTGCCTGATTAATTGGATAGATTATTGGGAAAGTAAATGGATGATTTTCACTTTGCAATTGCACTTGAGTTCTAGCGTGTATTGAAGAGAGTTATGCACAGGTTAAACCACACATTAAATAGTTATCATACTTAGCTGCTTTGATCTACTAACTGAACCTAAATTTAAGACTCATATGAAGTCCCTCGTAAAATAGAAAAATTGTGCAACCCGAGTGCTGTTTAGTTTCTTTTTTCTCTTTTTTTTTAATGTGTATTACAGTATAAAATATTACTGGTTTTATCTTAATAAACTTGTAAAGCACATTAAAAACTTTTAACTAATTCCTGAAATTTGATTTGTAAGCACAGTTGCCAAAGCAATGCATATAGGAAGTTTTGTGACCAAATAAACTTAGTACAAGCTCTGCCAAAGTGACATTAAACATCATTGCAAATTCAGTGAAGCTAAGTAACTGTCTAAATTGGGTGGTAAAGAAAATAATGAGGAATGCTTTTAGATCTATTAGCAGCTAATGGAAAAATCAAAAAAACAGCTTCAGCCTATGTGCCTGATGTGGCAGGAATCGGTAAAACCTGCTGACTACTGGATCAGCACAAAATAGAAAGGACTGCTTAGTAGAAAGCAGTAAAACCTGAGAAGTGTTCCAAATAAATCAGTTGCCAGCTATTTCCATGCAGCAGGGTTCGCTGAACACTGAGGACAGAGATGTGCCAAACTGTTATCTGGAGGTACACCTGCCTTCCACAAGTCGGTCAGTACTTCCAGAAGTAACGCACTTCTACTTGATTTAGAGCTTCAGGAATACTATCTAGATCTAATATCCATTTATCCAGACTATTGTGAAACTGGAAGAGGACAAATTACACAAAAATGTTACTTTTGAATGAAGGCTGGTTGCAGTGAAGTACTAGCTGTTCTGATCCCGAGATAATAGAAATAATGGTCAATGGTAATAGCAAATCATTAAAAATAGGGAGAAAATAATTACTACCTTTTGTTTTTAATTTTTAACATTTTGTTTGCTGCCATTATCTTTAATACAACATTAGTATTTAAAAACAAAAAATTGCTTTGAGCCAAAAAAAGACCCAAAACTGCCTGTATTTTCCATTTTATTTCTGAACAGATACATTTGTCAAAAAATAGGTCTTCTGTATGAAGAAATCCATTTAAATGTGACATACTTTTTAACTAAAAAGGTCAAAAGCAATTTTCACCATTTATAGTGTATTCCTAGGAAACTATTAATTCAAAGTACAGTTCAGAATTTAAACACAACCATAAACCTGTGAGACTACTTTGACTTTTCACCCTTATTAGAGAACAACAAATTTTGAAATACAGTAATTTCCATCAGGCTGGAAATATTTGTTCAGCTGTAATAAACTGCAGGATACACTATGCGTCTCCCTCACTTGTCTGATGGGGGAGGCTGTTTGGAAGGGCTGTTCATACTTCAGCCCTGCACTGTTTTCATAATGGCTGGGACAGGTCTCAGAATAATTGCATCCAACTAATGAACATGACATATAGCTATTTACTTCTGCTCTGGTGCTTCTGTGGACCCAGCTGTCTTCCTTTCTCTTCATACTTTTTACTTGATGTGAAACTTCGTGGGAAGTGTAACACTTCCTGCAGCATACGTGACAACTTTAAACTTAACGCTGACACTTTAAGTCTTTGCTGCCCAAGAGCTACTAATTTAATTAGAGACTGCTATGCTGGAATTAGAAGAGAAATAAAATACCCCTTCAGAGAAATTTTATTGAAGATGATTAGGAGAACAAGTGGAAAAAGGAAAATTACATCCACAAGCCTGTTTGTCTCCACTGACTACAAAAGGAGCATAGGATGAATAGCAGGGTTGGACATATCTTATTGTAGACATCTAATGTTAGCTCAGATTACCTCCCCTTTGTAATTTGAAGATTAAATTTTGGTGTCCCTAGTGGATTGTCATTGAATTTCAATATAGTTGCTTCCAAGTTTTTGTTGGTTTTTTTTCAATAAAACATTAAAAGTGCAACGAATATGGGAAATATTTTAGCTCATTGGGGCACCTATTTTAAGTGAGACTTCTTTTTAAGCAGTTAAGTTTTATGGGTAGTGACTCCTGCATTTACTTACGTTTTCATGGGGTTTCATTGTCATGATTTCTACCTCAATTTTCATAACTTCTGAAGTTCATAACTATTAAAAAGCATCACTGGACTTTCTTGAAAAATGCAATCAAATATTTTCAGTGATCTTTACCCTTCTGTTTGAGGTAAGTGAAGACAAAAATAAAAAAAAAGCAATTATTGTATTTGTATTCTAAATATATTTACTTCTTCCATCTGTGCCTGATTTTTTCCATCAGCAGTGAGATCTACCTGCATGATATTTAATTTAAAGTAACTTTCAAAGTCACGTTTGTGGTAGTTAGCAGAACTCCGGCTTTATACTTACGTGTCAAAAAATTCACACAAGAAACTGTTGTGCCCTTATCCAATTGTAAAACTAAATAACATATTCTGCAGCTCACCCTTATTGTTCCAGTTCTGAATACTCTATGACAACAATTTATATTTAAGTTACAATGTTAAAAAATAATATTGGTGAATAAAACTGCATGATTGATGTGAGCAAATATGATGCTTCTTAAATCAGTAAGAACAAGGTTAGTTACTAAAAATAAAGCCTCTGGTACATCTGATAACTTGATTTTGATCTCATTTTTAATTTATTTAAAATACTGTGAATTTAGAGTAACCCCACTGAAATACTGTATTGGGGCAAAAGGATGAGACTTGGTATCCTAAGTTTCATTTTCCAGGAGAACTGTTTCATATGGGGTGAGACTTAGGCCTCTTCTGTTAAAAGGCTATCTGAACTCTGAAATATTATCATCTTTCTTTCTTATAAAGAAGAAACCTCCTTAACTTGTTAATGAGATGCTGATTTAGACTATCATGTTTTTTCATAAGAAGTAAATATCTGCAATAACTGTCTCAAAGATAAAACCAATTTAAGTAGCTGAAGCGGGTAAAGCCATGCTTCCATGGACCTTACCAGATCCTTTATAATCGTCTTGATGAAATTAGGTTACTCTAATTAAACTCATCATATGTATCAAAGAATAATGCTTTTAGTTATGCATATGCAATAGCTAAATAAATTTTAATGTAGTTAACATTTTAATAATTAACCTTTTATTTCTCTAAATATGCAAATAAGATAAGATAGCTGAACTGTCACAACCTTAATTCTCCAGCTACAGATGGTCTTAATGTTGTCAGGTCAGCAGGTCAGGAACTCATCCCCACCCCAACAATGCCCTACAACTGGCCTGCACTAAATTGATAAATCAACGTGTATTTTCTTGCAGGTTCACTGGAGATCCCTGTCCTTGGGCAAAACCTTTACATGCTATAAATAGATCCTGAGTACCTCTTTCTTCTTGCCTCTGAAGTGACTACAGCTGTGGGAGATAATGTATAGGCTAAAGAGAAGCCGTATTTAAACCCCTTTCAAGCTGCTGACATCTTGAGCACGGTAGCATGAAACTCCTGATGGTGTTGCTAGTGAATTGTGGCAGTCTATGCCGAATCCTCTGTCACTGCAGCTATGCTGGCAACAGCATCTTACCTAGTTTAAATTTAACTGAGATACACGTACATGAGGTGCATACATAGCACTAACTGCACTATATATATATATGCATAAGTCAAGACAGTCAAACCAATGGCAGCCCACCTGCAGGATAATTTTATGTATCCTTTGCCAATGCTGTAGAAGAACTGCTGCTGTCAACATTTAAGTGATGTTTAACGGTGAAAGTGGAGGCACGGTGCCTAGAGTGTCCGTGCAGGGCCCAGTGCCAAACAGCAGGAGGTATTCTGTTGCCTGAGCATGGCTGGTGGGAGCAGCGGCGAGATACCCTGAGTTTGGCCCCTGACAGTAAGAAAACTGTAACTCTTTTCTTCAGTCCTTGAAATAATCTATGTGGCACAACAGAAAAATTATTTTCTTGTTCTCTGTTCTTCATACTTACTTTATTTTTCCTTCTCTCCTCCCTGACCCCCAGCTCAATATGAAGGCTGTTCAGTGTCTCTTGGCTAAAAGGGCTTTCCGTTAGCAAATACAGTTTCATCAGCATCATACAGTTTTGACAAATATACTGAAAGTTTGAATTTTCTGATTATTCCTATGAGACATCTTTGCAGATGGAGACAAATGACATTGGTTTCTTTAAGTGCAGTCTAGAGATTTGGTTCTGTGTTTGAATGTGAACACCCTGATGTCTGTGTACATGGGCCCCGCTGACTGAGGAACTGTGTTGGCTTATATTAGTATATCATTCCTGGGAGAGAGAAGGCAGTTTCTGAACAGAGAGGGGTGAGGCAAAGTTACTAAACTTTGCAGTTAAATATAGATGTAATGTGGTGTTACTCTCAAAAGGGAGGCACCTTAAGGTAAAGCCAGGAATTCATTGTTGGCATAACCAAAACTTTTAACTGTAGCTAAAATACTATGAACCATTATTATCGCTAGTCAGTTCCATTGTAGCATAGGGTGGATACTAACACTCACAGTCCACCTCATGTACTTATACAAACTAAATCTCCTTAACAATATTAAAGCTAAAGGTTGCCATACAAATCTCCCCCTCTGGTGAACTCTCCCTTTTCCCTGGTGTTATGCTCACCGCTTCACCGCTCCGCTGGGTCCCAGGGTCAGTGGTTTCAATGCGGGGGTGGGGCACAATGTTAGGGTGAGCTGTGAGCATCCCAAGATGTTCACTGGGAAGTCGTTCAGGATAGAAGAGTTCATCTTTCTTTGCTGGAATTGCATGTTCCCAATTCCTAAATTTGCATTACTATCAGTAACCAGCCTCTGTTGAGTTTTTGTACCCCTGGGGCCTCTAGTACTACTCTCTGCTCTCACCTTCAAGGCCTTTGCTATCACCTCTTGCCTGTACTCCTTTAAGCTTCATCATTATTCTGTGGTCATAGACAGTTCATTGTACACAGCATATCTACTTGTTATTCATAACTGTGTCAAAATTCTTAAAAGTAGGCATTACACCACACAATTATACAAAGCTAAGCAAGACTAAAACAAATTAGGCAGGAGCTACCTGATCATTAGGTGGTTGCTGCTGCAGCTAAACAAGCTGTTCCAGGCAAGACAAAACAAGACAAAGCGTAACAAACCCTGAAGGCCTTGTTAGCCTAGCACAATGCCTATGAGCTGTTACTAGGAATCATAGTTCATTCACACTTGCTCAGTCTTGAGTGCTAACAGCCTCGTCATGTGTATGTCACTGTTTGTCTATGCATTGTCCTAAGTGCAGCATTGGCCAATAATTATGTAAGTTGCCAAAACTTGTATTAGTTAAAGAACTAGTTTATGATACTTTAGCCTGTGTGTATAGAAGTAACAAGGTGGTGTACCAAAATGTTATCAGAGAAATGTATAGCGCCTCTGACTTTGCCAGCTTCCCTAAGCTCAATGGTTCTGACTTCCTTCCCAGGTTTTACAGAAATCAGGATTTATCTGCTCGGAACCATTTGCTGGATTAGAGCTTGTGTTTGGTTAGCACTTTTAAAATCAATTTAAAAAAATATATTTTGTCAGTGTCAAGAATTGACAATAGTATTGGTTTTAGTAGTTTCATAACACACCTGTGCAGTTGTGAGTAGTTATATTGTGCTGGCATGGAGGTATTATACTGATTTACAGATTTTTTCAAGAGACATTATAGGGAAGTTGACACAAAAAGTGATTATGACTGGTCAGCATCTGAAAAGTGCAGCCAAGATACAGGTTTACGACTTTACATTTTATTTTAGGAGAGTCTGCTTTCCAGAGGACTTAAGAAGGATCAGTCCTTGCACTCTCTAAAGCTTTTAGATAGGTACATATACTGGGAGAAGGTGTAAGCTGCCTCTGAACTTCTTACAGTGCTGTGCTTCCATGTATGGACTGGTTCCAACAAGGAACAAAGCGTAAAAATGTCTTTGAACAGAATGTTGTCTAGATGGGCTGCACAAAGAAACACTGTGTGCCTTTTCTGATACAATTCAGGGCCACTCTGCATAAATAATTGCAGAAGTGGAACACCTGGCACCCAAAGAGCAGAGTTATTTTATGTTTTAAGTGTAACACAAACATTAGCATAAGAAATTAACAGATTCGTCCTTCTGTCAGCAAAGAATTTGAATGATGGATACAGAGATGAGAATTTTACTCCTGCTTGAAATCATGCAATATATACTGTAAGAAATGAAATGGCATAAAGAAGAGCAAGGTGCAGTGGAGGAAAGGTGTTATGTCTGCTAAAGGTGCAGAGGAATGAGAGGACAGAGAGAAGCAATTTACTGAGGCATAAGACGACATGGCATTTGCAATGGTGAAGCAGAGTTCACAAGGATTTAGGACTCTCACATACTTCTGTCTTTCACATCCCCATGCTGAATTTTCATAATTCTGGGGCTGAATTGTTGCAAGGAGCTTGAATGCAAAACTTTTTGTTTCCCTAATATGTTTTTAAGACTAGGTAGGTTCATAATTGACTGTCTTTCCCTCCTCTGTAAATTTGAGATGGACTGTGCTGGCAGCTATGAAATCTCTAGGGAACCTGAACAGAAAATCTCCCTGGAGAACTTCAGTTCAATTTATGTGGAATAGATTGGTTGGCACCAGTTACTGAAAACTACGTTTAAGCACATTGTGAGAGACAGATTGTCTTCCAAAATTTTGTCTTTTGAAGCAGGGCCAGCACTTATTATTGGAACTGCTATAATTCATGAGACGATCTCAAGCAGCTTCTATATGGGAGAGATTTCAGAAAGACATCTGAGAATTCATGTCCTCTCCTCTCCAAGTCACTGGTGAGAACAACAGTTAGAATTTCATCCAAAGACCATTGCCATCAATGGGACTCTATTATCTTCACTATAAAGAGCTCTCAGTCTCATATAATCTCTTACAAAGAAATTAAAAATAGGTTGGTGAATTAGTGATGCTGTGTAGCCATGGTAGTCTTCTAAGGTATATAAGAAATACAGAATTTATCTCTCTAATAAAATAATGTTCTTTGCTTTATGTTATGCATTAGAAAATAGCTGAACTATGTCTTGTATAAACCGCCACTAACACTTAGTGTTAACGTAGTTCAAAATAAAAAAAAAATACTGCAGGAATGAAATTATATAGAAAGTTTGAATGTTTCGAAAAGAAATTAGTATGTTTACAGCTTTTAAAATTTGATTTATTTTAAGTAAAATTTTCAATTTTTTGACACTTTATTCCATTTTAAGATGAAAACAAAACCATAATTATTTCAAATTCCAAAGGAATATAAATGTCGCTATTCTTATACTTTTCTAATTCTGCTTTTCTTAATGACTCATGTCGCCAATGTAAATGAAAAATTGCGTACAGGGAAAAAAACCCGCATAAGTTGTTAAATTGTTGAAGATTGATAAAATCTAACTAGAATAGCAGTTAGCATATTATGTAGTCTGCATTCTGATCAAGAGCAATTTGTTCCATGTAAACAAAAATTTTATATAAATTACATGGATTTTCTTGTAAATCTGCTGAATTAGGGCTTTGTGGTGGTGGTGGTGGGTTTTTTTTTTTCTTAAGTACCTGATTTGAATTCATTGATACCAATGGAAAGCTCGTTTTATTTTAAAAGGCTCTTGGATTGAGCACTCTCTCCCCTAAATTACTTACTGTATATAAAATGAATTGTGAGAAATAGACAGTAAGGTGTTCAAGTTGCAGAATATCTTCAAGTACATGTTTCCTACTAAATCTGTGTCGATCATTTAATGTGATACTTGCACCTTTATGTTCTATCCTGAAGCGCGTATACATCTTCAGCTGCCAGACCTTTCTTCACGGCAAAGCTTAACTGAGCTTTTAACTGAGTCCTAGTCACTTAAGAAAAATCTCATCTAAATGTATTATTGCCTTCATACTGGTCTAGCTGGCTTATCTTGGACTACGGACAAACATGCAAGTTTAACATATTCTCTGTCTGACAATGACGTGCTTTGCAGGGAAGCTGCGGTTTAAACCACTGCAATGCAGATGACAGTCCTTTTGTCCATCCCTACAAAGTTCTTCAAACAGATCCTCCAACAATCCAATAGAAGGAAATTGAGGAGTAACTCAACTTTTTACAGTCAGATTAATCATAGGGTGCACTCCTGTAAGGCTTGAGAAAAAGCACAAATGAATGCAACACAAGAAAACATGTAGAATGGATTTTGCCCTTTTCAGCGTTTCAGCTAGGAATGTGTCTTGCTGACACAGATTATAGGATCATTTTATTTCTACCATTCAGTGCCACGTAGGCTATTGCTGTTGTAAGTCTTGTCTGTCAGTCACAGTGTGGTCTGCGATCCTTTAAACTGCAAATATCTGGAGGGATACATTACAATGAAAATGGAAAGGGCATGAAAAGATCATGCAAAATGTAATTTTAATTCCCCCCCAATGTTGTTTATCTATAGTATAAATGCATTGTTGAGCAGATGGTATTCAACCCATAACAAGAGGGAATGAAAACTAGTAAGTACTGCTTTCATCTCTAGTGACAGTGAATAGAAGAAGCAGTAACATGCCTAGAACCTTTCCTCATATATCCACTCAGTTTGGACGGTCTAATCCATATGTAAGCCCAGAGTGAAAAAGTAGAAAACAAGATTAGTCCCCATTCTTAGTAAAGAATGCAACTTTCTGATCAGATTTGGCTGTGATCTGATAAAATGTAGTCCTAGAGGATACTGGGTTAATGTAAAATTCATAATTATTCTGTCTGACTTTACAGTCTGATGGGAAATCTGGTGAAGGATATGACAGTAAGGAACTGATGTGGAAATACTCTTCAGTAGGAACAAAAGTCTATATATTTATGCTGTATTTTCTGTGTTTGTTCTTGGTTCATTTTTGTTTCCCTGTAAAAAAAGAAAGGCCAAAAAAAGCTATTTGTGCATCCAAAACAGTTCCTGAATGTTGCTTGTACACTCCTGTTTTCTTCTCAGAACATACACCTTACTTGTCCTCTGTATGGAACTGAGTAGTGCTATTGAAGATGGTTGTTTTGATATTTCTGAAGAAGGGGTTTGTTACACCATAGCAATCAGTTTAGTAAGAAATGACAAAGTTGGATATCTTTGTATTACAGTGCTGTTTGAAGTGACATGCACAGGGTGAAAATAACTTTTAATAGAGTCCAAAGGAGGCATCCGTTTAAACAGTCTAATCCCCAAACTGATGGGTGTGTTGTGCCTACTGATCACCCTAATCCATAATAAATTTTGGATGTGCATCAATGCAAATGCTGCTTATTTAGGCTATTGGTTTTCAGGGACGCTTTTTAGCCTGCATAGCTAATTATTATTAAGAAATTATTAATTTTAAGGAATTATTAATAATTATTAAGAAATCTATTGTGCACTGTCAGACTGTGAAGGAGCTGGTAGGCATTTGCAAATTCTGTATTCAAGGAAAGATTTAAAGGATCATCAAAGCAGAAAACACACAATATGCTGATTTTCAGAAGGGGACAGACTATTAGGAATATCTGTCTCATCTTGAAGCAGCAAGAGGACTTTTTCTCTAAAACTGAAGAAAGCATGGGGTACATCTACCTGAAATCAGACTGCTTAGAAATGGACTTTGCAGATACTACCTTTTGGACAGATCAAGCATTTTCTTTCAGAATTCTATATATGAATACTGAAATAATATAAATACAGGTCAAGTCTTTAAATTTAGGACTGAAAGAGATGGGGAAAATTCAGAAAACTTTTAAGCAGGTGGGAATTAAAGCAGCATTAAACTGATGTCTATTCAAGAAATCCACAGTCCAGCCCAGGAAGATAAATGTTTGATAGGTCTCTTCTCAGACGATAAGCAAATTGGAAAACATGGCAAGAAAATGCTTTGAAGTGTTCCCAGGATGTGATTGTGATTTCTTTAATACAAGAATTGCAAAATTAGTATTAGATGTGGGGAGAGGGAGAAGACTCAGCAGGGAGAAACAATGAGCACACAAAAGGAGTCCCAGAGGGTTTTGTTTTAGACACATAGGCTGATTCATCTCTGCTTTGTCCTCACAATTAGTACAGGCATCTCCTAAATAATATTTTATTTAGTCATGCAGCACTGCATTACAAATATCAGGTACCACTGCCACTTTAAACTAACACTGTTACTTTGGAGCTGTCTTTGCTGTGTATTGATGGAAGGAAAAATTTTAGAAAAAAAATCTGAGAGAAGTTTAGAATGAAAGTTTCTCTCATGCAGAGTACTCAAGCAGATGTATAAAATGGAAGGTTACCAAGTTGGGGAATATTCAGCCAAACCCCTTGCTGCAGCTGCTTCCATTGCTCAGACAGAACAGAAATAGAAGCTGGAAAAAGTTGTGGGAGGAAGGGAATAGCCAAGATACGTGCACAGGTAGGATTAGGAGCCAGGTGGCCAAGGCAGTGTGTGTTGGGTTTTGGTTTGCCTTTCAGTGCCACCTAGAAGCAGCCTTTTATTTGTATTGTTTGTCCTGTGTCTGATTCATCAGGACTCATTGTCCTTTGTCTCCCTATTTGTGTGTCTAAACTAGAATCTATTCTGTTCTTTAACTCCATTTTGTCGTCTCTTACAGCTTAATCTTTTGTTTAACCCGAGTGTTGGCTTTTCCTTGTTTTAATTTGTTTCCCAACCTGGGTGTCCCAATGTGTCCATCTAGGTGCCATCAATACATGCCATTCTTATAGATCTGCCTCTCCAGTTTTCTCCTTCAGGTTTTTCCACATGCAGACATCCACATTCATTCTCCATTCATGCCAATTTTAACATTGCTATTGCAGTTCTCTACAATAATCCTTCAGAAGATTTTCTGTTGTTGTTAGGATATCACACTTTAAAGTCAAATATACAGGATGACCCCTAGGGAGTGGAAGTTAAGATCAAGAGGATCAGTTTTAGGGATTACAGTAATCCTACATGTGAATACATCCGCTCTAGCACAAACCAGTTACTATGCTGGCAGAAATCTGGGGAGCTAGAAATTTAGAAAATGTGAAACTATATCCTGACTAGACTACATATCATTTAACTCTCAAAAACATATTCTACCACCAATTCTTTCTCTGTTAGCCTCCCAGTTTAAATCAGAGAGAGTATCTGAGGAATGAAGTTACATTCAGCATGAATAAAAATATCTAATCTGGACCTCACTGGGAAAAAAAAAAATAATTTAGAAGGCACGGTAATATCTTTGATTCTAAAACGGAGTAGAACTGTTACATGTGAACTAAATACAAGAAGATATGATTTTGGCACAGTAAAAGGCAGATCAAGGCCACATTTGAAATACAGTGAGCGGTTCTAATCAGCTCATTATTATAAAGGTATTAAGGAAATGAGGCAGCAAAGGAAAGGGTAAGAAAGGGCATTCAGAATTGAGACTCAAGGATTTTAGTTATTCAGAAGGTTAGAAAATCAAGGTACAAATTCTTTAGAAAGAGAAGATTAAGAAGAGACCTTAGCCAGCTGTACAGTGAAGAGACTGGGGAGGACAATTGATACAAGATTATTCAAGTTGAAGAACCAGGTGGCAAAAACTTAAGCAATGCAAATGGCTTGAGGAATTCAAGATGAGCTCTTTTTCAGCTAGAATAATTCATAAACAAAACAGCAGTAGGAGACACTTTTAAACAACATGTGATACTTACATAGATACTCTGCTTAATGGATTCATTGATAGCACTTTCTTAAAATAAATAGAATGAAAACAAACAAAACACTTTCCAGAAAAAGGACAGTAATTCTTAAGAAGCAGAGAAAGAAAGATAATATTAAAGATAATGCTGCTTCTTAAGGTTACACACATGCACTGCACACCCACAAAAGTTTCATTGCTCTCTATGGTTTCTCACTCTGACCCTTGTGCTGCTGTTATTAACCAGGACAAATATAACGCGTTTATCTTTCAGTTTTATCATAAGCCATGTTACATTTAATTTTACAAGATTTTATGCTGTAGTGTCTAGCAGTTAGTATCTTTTAAAAACACAGTAAACCTCCTGAATGTTAAGAAAGTCAAAATATGACCTGTGTTATAAGTTTTGGAGACTTATTTAATTTTATTTTATTTTAAGCTACTGTTATGACTCTTGGGAGGTTTTACTCAGAATTCCTGTACACCGAGGATTTGCAAGAATACAAAAATTTTGTTTATTTTTGATTAGGAAATACATCTGAAGTACTTAAATTATAATGATCTGTGCATGTGAAACGGGCCATAATGTTTGAAACGTAGCAAAGCACTCTTAGATCCTTAGCAGTTTCCTTGCTCCCTTTATGTTCCGTGAGGTTTTTAGTTCCTTGTTCTTTGACTCCGAAGAGCTTCTGTTATTTGTCTCCCTGAATTGTTCAGAGGTCATTCAGCACCAAAGAATCTGGCAGAGGGTTGCTTCCTTCAGTTCTGCATACTTGCTGATGCACTGAGACAGATAAGCCTCTGAACTTGAAGATCTTGCACAGAGCTATCAGTCACAAGTATTTACATGTGCAGGTGATTCTTTTTAACTAGCTTATGTGGAGATGGTAGAACTAATAAGGAGAAAAAAAATTCCTCATCTGTTATCTATAGAAGTTCTTCTTGTCTAGTGTGTATGCAAAAGTGCCTTAAAATGGCTTTGGGTATGTGCACCAAATTCTGCTTACATAAAGTTCAGTATTTCTGTCAGGAATTTCTTCTGAACTAAAGGTGCATTCAGTCTGAGGCATCTGGAACACTTTAGAAATCTTCTTCATAGATCTACTTCATTTGCAATGGACATGTGTGGGAGTTCCATATGCCCTTGCAGCCTAATCACAGAAACTGTTTTCTGCCAACCACTTCAGGGAAAATATCTAACCTCTCCCCGCGCCCCTCCCCCCTTTTTTTTTTTCCTCCTCTCAGGCCAGAGTTGTAGGAAAAAGAAGAGTTGTTTGTAGAAAACTAGGATGTTTTGTAGTCCTGTCTTACATAAAGAGAGGATCAGTTAAGAATGCTTTGAAAATCAGATTAAAAATATTCTTCCCACGGAAGTTGATTAGTACACAAAGAACTTTATGTAAACTTTTTTTACAGTGCATTTCTACTAGGTATGCTGGTTTAAACTGGTTTTCAGATTTGTATTTAAAGCAATGGTCACTTGAAAATAGAAGTATTTCAGAGAGATTCCTTTCCATTTACACTACTCAAAATCTGTATGATGTCCTTTGCACCACTAACTGATTTTGAAGGCAAATAAAGGGGAAGTATCTAGAGATGGGGTTTGGTTTTCTGTTTTCTGTTTAATAGTTTTTATTTTCCTGAAACTGTAAAGGGGGAAGTTTAGTTGGAATAACCTATATAAAATCAAGCTTTTCTCCTTTATGCTTTCAGTGTTTTATGCCTCATGCTTGTTAAGATAGATCTTATGGCCTAAATTACCTTAGTCTTCAAATACAGAAGGAAATAGCCATGGTTCTTAGATCATAGACATTAATTTGGCTCTAATAAAATTGTAAATCGTATGTAATACAACAGCTAGGCTACTAGCTATGTTATACCTGGATAATATAATATGTAGAATCACTCCCCCAAAATTAAAGAAATGTTTCTTATTTAAAGTTTCTTTCCAATGTTACTGTCGGTAGCTAGTGGAGTTCCCCAGGGCTCAGTACTTGGCCCAGTCTTGTTCAACTTGTTCATCAATGACCGGGACGAGGGGACAGAGCGTACACTCAGCAAGTTCGCTGATGACACAAAACTGGGAGGAGTGGCTGATAAGCCAGAAGGCTGCGCTACCATTCAGCGGGACCTGGACAGGCTGGAGAGTTGGGTGGAGAGGAACCTGAAGAAGTTCAACAAGGGCAAGTGTCGAGTGCTGCACCTGGGGAGGTTGAACCCCATGCCCAGTACAGGCTGGGAGATGACCTGCCGGAAAGCAGCTCTGCCGAGAGGGACCTGGGAGTCCTGGTGGATGACAAGCTGACCATGAGCCAGCAGTGTGCCCTTGTTGCCAAGAAGGCCAATGGTATCCTGGGGTGCATTAAGAGGAGTGTGGCCAGCAGGGTGAGGGAGGTTCTCCTCCCCCTCTACTCTGCCCTGGTGAGACCCCACCTGGAGTACTGTGTCCAGCTCTGGGCTCCCCTGTTCAAGAAAAATGAGGAACTCCTAGAGAGAGTCCAGAGGAGGGCAACTAGGATGATGAAGGGACTGGAGCATCTCCCCTACGAGGAAAGGCTGAGAGAGTTGGGCTTGTTCAGCCTGAAGAAGACTGAGAGGGGACCTCATTAACACATACAAATATCTTAAGGGTGGATGTCACGAGTATGGAGCCAGACTCTTCTCAGTGGTGCTCAGCGACAGGACAAGGGGCAACGGGTACAAACTGAAACACAAGAGGTTTCATTTGAATATGAGGAAAAACTTCTTTACTTTGAGGGTGACAGAGCACTGGAACAGGCTGCCCAGGGGTGTTGTGGAGTCTCCTCCTCTGGAGATATTCAAAGCCCGCCTGGATGAAGTCCTGTGTAACATGCTCTAGGAGAACCTGCTTTAGCTGGGGGGATTGGATGAGATGATCTTCCGAGGTTCCTTCCAACCCTTGCGATTCTGTGATTCTGTATTGCATGGAAGTCTTATGGGAGCTTTGTATTGTTATCTGGATTTCTGTGTTGGATACTGTGGTACTAAGCAACTATAAAATAAGATGTGGACCTCAACAGTTTCACAACTTTAGCCTTTGTTCTTTATAGACAACTCAGCCAAGAGATACTTTCTCAGTGCTGTTAGTAATGAACTGGGTTGGAGTAGTTCGTCTATTTCACGTTTCCTATACTCTCAGTAATGATGTTCACTAAGAATTTTTTTTTACAGATGACTAACATAGTAAACATTGTCATACTTTAAAAAAAAATTGTTTTATTTCACTGCCATATTTAACAAAACAGCCCGTCAAAAATACTTCAGAAAATCAAATCCACATTAAATGAATTGTTCCTGAATAATTAGATGTAATGAGAATTAATGTTGTGCAGTACAAACCCTCTAGCAAGTGGCATATCTTCAGGAACATTTAAAAGGATCTGCTAGAAGTACCTCTGCACAGTGCTGGCTTGGTCCTTCAATGAAGTAATTAGTAGGGTTTTGGGGAAGGGGAGTTCAATCCTTTTAACTAAACTGTCAAATTGCAATGATCTACCACAGTGCTCTATGCATTTTTTTTAATTTATATTTCTAAATATAGACTGTATGATGGTAATTGTTCATGTCAACTTACATGGAAAGTCATAGAAAGTTCAGGTTACAAAGATCTTCTGGAATTCACGTAGTCCCACCTTCTGCTCAAAGTGAAGCATGATGTTGTTGCTCAGAGCCTTGCTATATGTAATGTTTTCCCATTATATGTGTAAATAGAACTAGTTGTCAAATAATTCAAATTCACAATGTCTCTTGTATTTATTAATTTGCTGGGTAGACTGTAGACTTCTGAGTATTTGTCCAGCTGACCAGCTGAGTGTACTTCTTTCAAAGTTCCGATATACTGAATGATAATTTTTTAAAGTAGTTATAGATTTCTTTATCTGCCATCAGATAAAGAATTGAGTGACTTGAGTAATTGCAGACAAATACAAATACCTAGCAGGAAATTAGCCAGAGAGTTACATTAAGAGTGTTCCTTGATTAAAGCTCTTATACTGATTCCTGAAAATTATTTTAATCTTTGTAGTGTCATAATTCTGAATGTTAGTCATGTATTAAGATTGGATTTTATTGCTGACAGCTTTAGAGCATCAATATTTTTTTTTATTTACAGTATCGCTAATCTATTTGAAACACTTAATACTTAGAATCAATGAAAGTAATCAGCCAGACTTAAAATCATAATATGAACCTGTATCATGTGCATAAAAGCAGTGTTGTAAGAACAAAGGTAGTGTTATTATGATTGTGGATGTGAGAGAGCCTATTTGTCTTTGCAAAGCAAATCTTTTGCCGGTGCCAATAGAGATTTTCCAAAGCATTGGATTGCCACATCTATCAGCAAATAATTATTAAACAATAAAATTAATGCACCTATGAGTATGATTACCTGGCCAGTGGCATCCATTGGCGAGAACCATCACTTTGGGGTTGGCTTTGTCATGTATCTAGTACACTCTGAGCTGTTAAGAACAACTGGGGATTTTTTGCTTGAACTTTACATACTGAATTGTTGTCTCTTCTTCACTGAAGAGTTCAAAAACCGTACCTGACAAAATGAAGAATGACCAGGTAAACCCATGTCCGTTTATAATTATTGAAACTACTCCAGCCAGGATAGCTTTATAATCTCTTTTCCCATGGTGCAGCATTGTAGAACAGATGTTCTCCTGCTGTTTCTTTTGATTCTGGGAGACTTTAAACAACCTGCTCAGTTTATCTGTGAGATCTGATAGTAAACATAGCAACTACACACTCACTGCAATTATTTTTACCCGATTGCACTTTGAGATGCTAGGGGAAAGAACAACCTGGTAATATCTGGTTACATTTCTAAGTTCATGAAAGGCAGCTAGATGAAAAGAAATCCAGTGAAGTGGTAGAGGAGGTTTGACAGAAATAATGACCAGTAGTTCCTGAAGAAGATTATTTTGCCATAAAAAAATGATGCCAAGCTTATCTTTAAAATAAAATAATTTTTATTAATTATGTAATGGTGATCAAAACTGGCATAATTGTTATAGCAGCTGGGACATTGGAGTGCCTAGGTAAAAATATGAATTCGCAGACTGAAAAATCAGCTGTGAGTGACAATGGCAGGAGATTTCATTCAGATCAAACATTACATTAAAGTTTTTTCTGCCCAATTCAGGAGCTTGCAAAGGATGATAAAACTCACAACAAAGTTCACATAGAGTAGGAGTATATGGGTGGTGCTCTGAGTGACATTTCTTCTCTTTTTTTTTTTTCTCTCTCAGAAGTGGAATTACAGATTAATTGGCACAAATTCTTGCTGCAGAACAGAAAATAATGCTGAGTTCACAAAGGCATTTGCAATTGCCTTTCAGAAACATAATGCATTCCTGTAGAAAATACTGTTTTAATGTAGCATAGAAATACAATTTAATCTCTAAGCAGGTGTGACTGTAAATGGGGAGAAAGTGTAGTTACTGTTCTTTGTTATCATCAATTCCTCTAATTATTTGGCTTCATTGTAAGAATTATAGTCTTTATAGCATCAGAGCTAATTCATGTACCTAAAATGGATGATGATCTTTATCTTTTTATGCAGAAGTAATAATTACACATTTTACATTAATGAGAAACATTACTGGTTAGAATTTTTATTTCTGAGGTTAAATAGCTAAAATGTTAGATGTGGGATAGGACAGATGGTTAAGTAGGTAGAGCATTAAGATGCTGGGCCATGATGGTGATGCAATACTTAAACAGGAAATGTTCCCCAATCTGGTCACCTATGAGCATATGCATTCCTTCTTTTGTCTTGTTTTTGGAAAGCAGAGATTAATATTTGCAATTATATGCTTATAAACCATTTTACTTTTACATATCTGTAATACCTTTAAATTAAGGTTGGAAAATCGAAGCCTGAAGCTTGGGAAATATGAGAATTAAAATTTAGTCATTAACCTTTATTTACCTTGATGTAAATTTACTAAATGCATGAATGCATACTGGTTTTATTCTTGTAGAAAAATTAATTACTTTATCTCCTATTTTTTTCTTTATATGTTATATTGTCATTATCTATACGCCTTATTTAGTTGATCTCAAGCCTTACAGCAATAACAAAATTATTACTGCAGTGAATATACTCCACAAACTATCAACAAAGATTTTTCTCTCCTTTACACCTAATAATTTGTGAATTTTCATGGGTATTGGAAAGATCAATTTTTATTAGTAGTATTACAGGTAACTGTTGGAGAACCAAGAAACAAATATTATGATGAAAATATTCAGAAATACTTGCAAGCTTGAGATAATAAATTTGATATATCAGTATCTAGTTTTTCAAAATTGTCTCTCTACTTTTGAAACAATTAGGTATTGCATCAGTTTGAGGAATGTTTATATTGGCCACAGTTGCAATTACAAGCACATAGTATTCTCTATGATGGGCAAATTAATGAGGAACACACAATTATTGACTTCCTGAAAATGTCTTGTTTATGACTTAGATCCTTATTGCTATTTAGATGTTTAAATCTCATCAATGAGAAATCAATGAGAATTAGGCTTCTGACTAGAACTCAGGTTTTTAATTTTGAGATCTAGCGTAAATCATAAATCTTGTGCTACTCTGGGTATTGTGAAAGGGAGAGAGGGAAAATCTGCTTATTCTAGATCATATTCAACTTCCTTAATCTGCTTTTTCTGAAATCTTCTGCCTCGTTTGTAATAAACTTTCCAGTATCTACAATATATGAAGTACAAATTTTACTGTAAACAGCTACTTTTCATGTGGGTTTTTTTTTTTTTTAAAGGAAAAATGAAATCATGAAACTTGTGGTATTCTGGGTGGGAATAAAGGAAAACATAATGTAGTCACAAAATGATGGAAATAAATATGCTTTAATTTTGGTGAACATTGCTTCATCCTCCTAATGCTGTTATAACAACATCTTTTAATGTAGTGTACAAGTTAATGCTCTTTTATTCCTATACTTACCACAGTACATTGAAACCTCACATAAAGCATGAGGCCTGCAATGGTTAAGACTTTTGAAGAGAGGACCTTTACAAGGCTTAATATATGAAAACTAACTTTGCCTGTCTGCTCTTCACAGAGAGTGTGTTAAAATTGATTCTTCTGGCCTGGTTGTTGAGGAGTGCCATACTACTGTCGTTGTCTTCAGTGTCCACTTACACTGTTGTTTCTCTGGAGAGATAAAAGGATCAAAGGGTTTGAAGTATTATGCTGGTTTGGAAAAACTGGAATTTGTGACATGCAGAGATAAAGTGACTGGTTTAGGTTTTTAGAAGAAATCTGTAATAAGAAAATCTGAGCCATTGAGTTCCAAAATACAAGAATCCCTTCTATATAGTACAACTGTCATTACCGTGCTTTCTATGGCATGAATTCTTAATTTTCTACAGAAACATTAGAATAATTTTCAAATTTATGCTTTCTTTAGAGAAACCTATGAGGTGTTCTGTAAGTGTAAGACTGTTCATCTTCTTAGCGAGAGACAGGATTAAGATGTTGAATCTTCTGTGATATTGGCTCAAGCCCTATTACAACTCCAGTGAATTCACAGCAACTATATTAGAAAATTAGTATGATGAGTACATTTATATTCATTGACAAGAAAAATGCTGTTTCAAAGAGTTATTAAAAAGAATGCCGAAACCCACCAAAAAAAAAAACCCCAAAAAACCAAACTGAAAATCTACCTGCATATGTTCTAAGTCTATGTGCAGATTTGGAGTACAATATCTTCAAGCATCATTCTCCAACTTGAGCAAAACTAGTGGCAATAGCAGATTGTTATTCTTAGAGTGAGCAAAAGGCATGAAGAGGAGGTGATACCCCTCTGAGCAGACAATTTCACAGTCATGGGACAAGCAAGACATTCTGGGAAGCATGGTGCCAAATTTATTATTCCTTGTGCTGGAGAGGGAGAAACTGTGCTTATACCCGGTACAACAACATCTGTTAGCCCATTCAGCTTTGCTTGATTGTGCATAAGTAGCATAGACAAACATGCATTCAGCCTCAAAACCAGTGGAGGCTTCTTCATATCCATGTTACCCATTCTAACTGAGGAAGATATAGGATATTTACCATCTTCCAAGCACATCTCTGTGAAACTGTTGAGTAATATGGACAGTAAAGAGAATGATAGCAGAAAGCTTCCTTTGCTTCTCAGCCCTAGGTGTTATTATTTCTGTCTACCAATCTGTTTCTGAGAATAGGAAAAAATATTACATCGTTTTATAATCAAATTCCCATTGGCATCAGCTGAAACTAGTGATTTTTTTCCCTGGGATTTGTACCTAAATTTAATAAGCTTAGGTGTGTGTTTCTTCTCCTCAAGGAAATCTGAGGCCTACAGAATCATTACAGATCTTTTCTGTTCATCCTAAGTTTGGTAATTTCATTTTCTATTCTATTCAATTTCTGAACATTGTTTTTTATGGAGAATGGCAGAACACAGCAGCCTTATCCAGTATGTAAGATTTCCAAAATTGTACTGGGAGAGGAACAGGTAGAAAAAATACTTAGGGGTCAGGAAAGGAACAGTAGGAACTTTTTTTTTTTTTTAAAATAACAATGGTATTGGATGGATTTTTATGTCATTCTTTCATACTGATTAATTCCGTACTACACAAATGAGAATTTGGGACACATTTTTAAAATATTTGAATTCTACTATCTAATGTGAGATATATTAAGTCTCACTGAAAATTGATTGTTCCAAACAAAAATGCTTAAGTGCTTAACCTAAGTTCTGACAATGGGAACAGGCATGTGAACTTGTTAAGCATTTTTGAAAATGTTATCCTCCCTTTAGTAGAATTACATTTATACAAACCCAGTTATATTCAAATTTGTAAGGTTACTATCCAGAGTGCTACTAGCATAGTAGGATATTCACAGAATTTTTTGTTCATCATGGGATAAAACACAGAACAGAAATAAGAGCAACTGACTCTCTGTGGATGTGATTTGGAATATACTTAAGTACTTGTGCCCTTGAGCATGTGAACAACCCAGTTAACTTCAATTAAACTACTAGTCAGAAAATGCTTGTGTGTTTAAGTATTTGTATGATTTTGTTCTATAATAACAGACAATCTCATATGAAAAAATGGAGGAAAGGGCTGAAATGTTTGAAGTTATTTGTGGATGTTTATGAAGAATGTAAGAAATAATGTGATCAGGAGAACTTTTTGACGTATAGCCCTTTATATGTAGCAATGTGATAAATCTTTCTTAACATCTACCTGCAGAGTTGTCCCACTGAAGTGAATGAATTTGCACTGCTGTGAAATTACTAAGGACGTAGAGAGAATAAAGACCTATTCCTGTCATCGATATATCTGATAAGTATGCTATTCAGCATACTTGTTATTTGATTTGCCCAGCCCTAATAAAAAGTCCCATCTGTTTTGTAAGGCCTATGAGTCATAATGCCTCCTGCATAAGTCATATCCTTTTTTTTTTAAAAAACCACAGCAATAAAATGTAATAAATGTGTTTTGTGCTTCTTGTTTATTATAATTGCCTGAAAATACCTTTTATATCATAACAATGCAATAATTTCTCATACTATTTTATTATATTGCAAGAGTAATCAGATAAAGTGCACAAATTGCCATTAGAGCTTCAGAGTCCCCCATCACTTTCTTTTCTGTATAAAATAGAGCAGATTAATGTCTCCTTAGCCTTTTCCATTATTCAGCCACGAATATAGTTAAGAAAAGAAAATCTATGTTGCAGTATTGCTGCTTCTCCAGGGTGATTGGAATGTTTATTTTAGTAGTATCCTCATTTCTAGGCAGGTTATCATTTGTCAGCTGTTTGTCAGTCTCTGGTAACAAAACATGGTGACTCATCCAATACAGAAACTTTCAAGTTGTTCCCAAACTCTTTTGCTGAAACTGAAAAGCCATTTAATTTAATGCATTTAAAATCCCAGCAAGGGACCCAGGTACTTACTTGCGAATGCCATTGCCCTTGAAATGATAGCAGTATGCCTAACTAAAGGCCACCTACATAGCCATATAACAAGGAGGGACAGAAAGAGGCAGATTATGTACATTAAAGCTGCTTGGAGGAGATACAATTTCCACCTGTAATGTTAATGGAGCAGAAAGAGCAAAGATTTCATTCAGAGACAGCAAAACAACTTGCCAGAGCACCAAAAGAGGCTACATGATGGGGGAGGGGAGCCAGTGCTGGCAATACACAAGCAGAAAGGGAAAGGCTCCTTCATTTTCTGCTCTTTTTTCCCTGAAGCAAAAATTTCCATTTTCTCATATGCTAATGGGAAGAAGAATAGACAATACGCCACTAATGTATTTAGTGTGATAATTTAAAAACTGCAAGAGCGTAGTGTTGTGTTTTCAATATGCATCTTTTAAGTGGATTTTTTAATTTCAGGGTTTTGGGTTTTGTTTTGTTTTTTTTTTTTTAATGCAAGCATGTATGTAACTTAGGGTAGATATTACATGTTTGCAGTGTTAATGTGTGCTTGTGCATATGTTTTGCATAGGCTCCTGTCTTTCCCACCAGACACACCTATAATATAAAGAATAAATGTAAAAAACATCCTTTTAATCTAATTAATAGGATAGCTCTACATTTTTCACCAAGAATTTCTGTTAGGGGCAGAATTTATTCACATCTTCCATATGTCCACTTTAGGAGAAAACAGATTGTGAGATCCTATAGGTAGAGTTTTCTGTGTGCTTTCTTGCAGCCTCCAAAGCTTTCATCTCTTGAGGTAAAATTCCTCAGGCTTGAATTCTGACAAAATTCAGGGCTCATTTTGCTTTTTGTCTTTTGAAGGAAAAAGAAAATCATTATTTTTCTATCTTTTGAGAGCGGTTATGGAGCCTCAGTGAGCTTAGCTTATATGTGCTCAAAGTCGCAGAGAACATCATGATAAGCTGCAGATACTTTATCTTGGAAGGACAGAATGGCTGTTGAAGCTGCACCTGCCTTTGCATGCCTGAATGAAAGCCCAAAGCTGCTGCTTCTCCTAGAGAATTGGATTTCAAGAAAGAAGGGAGGGAAGAGAGATACTTCTTGCCTGTGAGCATGGACCTGCTATTGTAGGAGCTGTGTTGTATCTGACTGAGAAGGGAAAGAGGAAAGAGTGCACTAACTAAAGCATGCTTTCGTCCTTAAGCATATTTATAGTGCATATGTGTATGGAGAATTGGATAATGAGGGAACGAAGAAGTTTTCTATTCATGCATAGTCTAACAGAGCCCAAATGCTGCTGCTGTTGAGATTTACTAGTATAAGATTTCCTGTATAAACCATTAATACCACCTCCTGTATTAAAAGCATGTGACTATTATATCTCCCTGTATTGCTGCACGGTTGCAATACTGGGTTTGGAATCAGAGGCTTAAATACAGACATCCCACTGAGATAGTCTTACTTTTTACCAAGGCTTGTAGTGACAGGACAAGGGGCAACAGTTTTAGACTGAAAGAGGGTAGATTTAGATTGGACGTAAGAAAGAAATTTTTTTATGATGGGGGTGGTGAGACACTGGAAAAGGTTGTCCAAAGTTGTGGATCCTCCATCATTGGAAGCATTCAAGATCAGATTGGCTGGGGCTTTGAACAGCCTGATAGATGGTGATAGATGTCCCTGCCCATGGCAGGGGGGTGGACTAGATGATCTTTAGAAGTCCCTTCTAACCCAAACCATTCTATAATCTTAATTCTTATGGTTTGTCTTCTCCATAGACTGAGAGACATTGTGATGAGAAGGGAAGGAGTGTGGAGAGCTTTAAAAATTTGGAAACCAAACAACTTCCAGAGTCCACAAATGCCTAAAGCATGGACCCCATACCCATAGTTCTCTTGGATAACCTGCATAGCCTATTTGTGAATTAGAAGCAAAACCAAGTATCAAGATAACCAATGCATGTTTCATCAACTAAGCTCCCCAGAGAAAGTGCGTTGAATGAAATTACCTATGCCTTCCTGAAAATGAGTTTATATGTGTTTGCCTATCTTTTCATCACTCTATAAAGATTTTAACGTGGAAAAATATAACTAAGCCAATTCTATATTTCAGAGTGCTGAAAGCAAAAGTCTTTGGTTCTGAGCAAAAAGAAAATCTTTCATTCCCTTCAGCTGAATGCTTATTTATGCTATGTCTCTGCCCAAAAATAAAAAACAAAATACAAAAGAACTTTTTTTCTGGATGCTTTCACTCTACATTTACTGTTCTCTGAATGCTGGCTGATAGCAATCCCATTATATGGTCATTGCATATGTTATGGCTTTAAATAATCAGAGGAATAAATTATTCTGATTTAGCACATACTCATGTCTATTGATGAGATATATTTTCTTATCTTTTTAATTTCAAAACTGCTCATAATTTTTTTAGATGGAGGTAATCCAATGAAATTTTTTGAGTGAAACACACAAACATATTTTTCTTTAACTTATATCTACAATGTTTGTTTTCCAAAATTCTGAAAACAACCAAATTTAAAAAAAATAACAAAGATCATTAGAGACAAAACTAACATCTATTTAAGCTTAATTACATTTATAATGACATTCAGTTTCCCAATGCCCTTTCTACTTGAGTTATACTAACTGTTTTATGCTAACATTTCACACATTTTAAGTAAAGTAAATATAGCTTGAGAAAGTTTCTATCATTGCTTATTGCAGTAGACAGAAATGATTTAAGCTGAAAGATTTGCATTTTAGATTTGTCTTTCAAACATTCCTAACAGTCTGAATGCAATCAAATGTGGAACCATCACTTTGGATTCATTTCTGCTTACTTTCAGTGCCAAAATACAGACTATATGCTCAAACAGTAAAAAAGAATAAGTACGGTCCTTGAGGTGTATATGGGTTCCATTTTTGCACTCCCTGCCTCCCCAGTCAATGAAGCTGCTGAAAAAACGGATCCTCTCTTCCTCTCCCCACTTGTGTCTTCTGCTGTCAGCCTTCAAGGCTGGACAAGGGATGTAGGTATTTTATACAGTCCTTGGCTTTGATGGCAAAGCCGTCTTAAGAAACTCCTGCTTCTCCTCTGGGCACTTGTCTCTGCCACAACAGCTGCGTTGATATTGCTGTTTATAGGCTGAGTTACACACCATATTACTGAAACGGTCCACCTTAAATGTAACCCCAAAGGTGGGTTATTTTCTTACAAGTTCCATTTTTTGTTTAACAGTGTAGCCTCAATAATGGCTGTAGTGGTGCAGAGGCAGGTGCAGATGAAGTGTAGAAATAATGGATTTGGTATAGGAAATTTTTAACTGGCTTTGAAGCAATCTACGCCATGAGTTGCAAGACTAACCTGTTCAGTCCATTACCAGCTTACATAGAGCTTTGCAGAAGCTGTACTGATGTGATGTGTAATCTTTTCAGTACTCCTTAAAATAGACTTTTTTACCTTCATTCAGATTTTTCATATTCAGATTTTTGGATAAGAGCAAAGAATTTAACTGGAAAACATGATATGAGAAGTGGCAGGATTTTGTATTTTCTTATGGATTTCTTTTTGGTTATTACTTTTCTTTTTCTCCTTTGATTATTTATGTAGTTACTAGCCAGAAGTCACATTTAAGCCTTCAGGTGTAGAAGTCCAAGTCCAAACAGGGCTTTCTGAAAGCATTTGTTAGAGCATCATGCTAGGCTAGGTAGGGTTATGTTTTTCAGGTAGGGGAAAGAGTCCAAGTGGTGTTGGATGACTAGAGATAGTAGGGGACTTGTTTTTTCCACTCTGAGTTGCTAATGCAACCCAAATAAGCTGTCAAATAAACCCAATTTTAGCCAATTACAAACTCTGAGTAGTGCAAAGATTTACATTAAAAATTATTTGAAGGCAACATCACATGCTTAGATTTATTAATTGGGCAAAACACAATTTAAACAGTAATCCTTGAGAGCAGAATGCCGTGACATTTCAGGGCATCTAAGTATTTTCTTGGGGATTACCATTTAAAACCAGATTGGTTTCCTGTGAGTAATTCCCTCTTTGTGGCAACTACTCATTCAGTGGGTAGCACTTTTGATCTGCCTGTTGGCTGACCAGCAGTGTGTTACAACAAAGATTTTTCAAGCAGGGTAAAAATCATTAACCACTGAATTGTAACAGAGAAGCTGACTGCTGAGAAAAAGAGAGCACTAAAGAACTGCCACTAATGTGACTCCAGAAATGTTAAAAGTCTAAGGGACAGGAAAATTGCCTTATAAACCCCAGAAATATCAACAGTCATTTTTATGGATAAAAAGAATGATAAGTACAGTAAATATTAATTGCTTTTATGAACATATTATCATTCACTTCATAAATTAACTCCAACCATGTATTTATAGCTTTATCTTTGTAGCTGCAAAAACACGCATTCTGACACTTTTCAGATAATAACCATGCTTCTTGAGTATATGTTCACATATGATATGACTTTGCATACTAAAACTAATGAGTTTGCAAAGAAACTAAAAAATAAATACATGGAAACAGAATGAAACAATTGGGAAGAATTGAACCGTTCTTTAAGAAACCCAACAAATAGAAACTACACCTGTTGAAAAACCAAAGTCACCCTCTGAAAAAAAATTAGAAAAGTTAAACCACGAACCAATACACAGTTTTAAATCACATGCACAAAAGTAGTCCTAGGTATCCTTTCAATGCATACATGGAACAACGTTATGTCTAGAATAAGCACTTATATTTTTTCTTTGAAGAATGACCTCTGAAGCAAGGCGTTTAAACACAGGCAGACATCCTAGCAAGAATAATTTTACTTTAATAAGAACATTTATTTGAAAGAAGAGAAAAAAGTATTACCAAATGTCTTTATGCCTTTTGAGATGCTGCAAACTACATTCCTACGTCACTCCTTCACTGCTGTTTAACATAGCTTCTGTAGTATTGCCTAGTGCCAGTAAAGGATGGCAATCTCAATGTATTTCCACAACTGCATGATCCATTAATATGAGGGTTAGTTTCTGAATAAGTCAGTAAGTTCAAACCTGTGTGCAACTTATATTCTTTTGATATTGCACACAATGTTAGCTTCATTTTATAGTTTTCTTACTTGTGTAACTGTGTTTAGTTGGCAGCGACAGTGGATCACTGAACTATTTTACTAGGCCCCTTTCCTAAACAGTACAAGTTTTCATTTCCTTTTAAGCTGTTGATGTGTGTTCTCTTTCCATAAAACCTGCAAACATGAAAATCTATAGCCTGAAAATCCTTTTTACAACTACAGTGTTTTTTTTCCAGCTGCTTCCACTCATTTGGCTTGATCAGTGAACAATATTTCTGAACACCTCCTATTTAGAAGTGTACATTGTATTTAGATACGAAAGAGAATGGGCTTAGGCTCTTAATGCTCTCTCAATTTCTTTTCTTTCTTTGAAAAACAAACAATAAAAAGCTGGAATTTGGATTCAAATCATCCTCAAATATATAGTCCACTCTGATAGTGTGTGAGTCAGCTAAGTCATTGATATCTAGAGGTTTTGTTTGCTTATATTATGTATTTATTCATGTTAGAAAAGCTTTTTGAAATGTGCTGCCTAGTGCTTTGCTGTCAACATGCTCATGAGTAGCAAGCACTAGGATTTTTGGATCTCAGTAGCTCAGAAATCAATAGTGGAAATATACCAATGACTTTTTGATTCTGTCACTCAGAATGAAAAGATCTGCTCTCTACTGTGTAGCATAACTACTGTGACAGAATAGTATCAGTCGATAAGGGTTGTCACTTTAAGCAGTCAGGCCAGATACTTTTTAGTTTTATCCTAAGCCTGTCAAGTCACAGAGCATCAAGTGAAAAACGGGGGGGGGGGGGGTAAAAGTATCCAATGGTTCCTGAGAATGCTGTCATTGTTATATTCATCTATTCTAGCACTCGATCTTCATAGAAACAGTTTACTTTAAACAAAGAAAAACTTTCACTGTTTGATGTAGGTGTAATCATTATAGTTATTAAGGAATATATTGATTAAATAGACAATGTGAGTTAAATATCATCACGATTTTGACCTATCTGCTTCCTGCTCCCGAAGTATAATGTTGCAATAACATGATCTTTTTTACAAGTCACCTCATTCCGTGATCCAGTTCAGCAACCATTTTATTATACAGGTCATTATTCAGTAAAGGTCACATACTTTAGTTATTAAATGTTATGCACATTGATCGTTTTTAGATTCAGTGAAGTTTCTGGAATTGTACTTATTAGTTAATAAAGAACCAATATTTCTGTCATTTTTAGTTTTCCAGGACTTATCAAACTATCTGCAGCAGCCACAGTCATAATGTATTTCTTGTCACTGTAAACCCTGAAGATGTTTAATTTCAGTCACAATACTGCAGGAGCAGCAAAAGTTTTGCTGCTGTTCAGTTTGAAGGTAAAGATGTTATTACAAATGCCTTGGTCTTCCCTTCAGCCCATCCCTAGTAAATCTTACTTTAAAGTCTGTGGAAGTATCTCCGTAATAACTCTACCATAAAGGAGATTTTAAAGTATTATTTAAGGAAAAGGCAGCATTAAGATTGAGCGGATTTGTGTTATGGATATTAGATTCTCTGAAAATTTTGTGATAGTGGTTTTACTCCAATTATATCCTCTTATAGTTATGCCCATTCAGAGTAAGAGTTGGTGGTTAAAAAACTAACTAGCGTTTAAGAAACCCTCCTTTAGTTCCATGCTACTACATAGACTTGCTTCATGACTTTGAGCAAGTGCTTAAAACAGCTTTGTGAAAGTATTCAAGACAGCTAGGTGAAGTTCCACAAATGCAAAGGTATCCAAATTTCAGTACTTTAAGACAGCACACTTGAACTCCAGCTGTTTCATTAACACACAGTACCAGTAAGAGTGGCTCTTTAAAAGTTTTTTTTCTACTGTGTATAAATATTCTTACACTGCACTTTGGGTATTAGCTGTTTGAAGGGTTCAGAGGTTTCTAATGTATACACACAAGATCTGGAAAAATAGTTGGCTATTCCTTTCAGCAAATGGACCTTTTCCACTTAGCCTTTCTTGAGTGGTTCTCTGTTTCTCTGGCTGGAATCTCTCTGAAGCCAACAAGTGTCCCTTTTGGGCTCTTTACATAAAATATATTAAGGCTGCAAAAATCATGAAAGTTCACTTCGGTCCAAAGGGTGATTGAATAACTCACTGACGTCTATTGAGGGCTACCAAATACAGAGATACTACCATTGTAGGAATGTCCCTCACCTATAAATTGTTGCAGGCCAAAAAATCTGCTTGGGAACAGCAGTAATTCATTTATATACCAATAACTAAGCATATAAGTCTTTCATTAGTCGCTTCTCAAGGTATCCAGCCTGAATGTTAGGCAGAGCTCCAGCCTGCATAGTAAGGATATATGTGAGGAGCATGTTCAACTCCTCATTATTTCAGGCAGCCAACTACAAGTGCTGCAAGTTATGGACTGAATGAAACTTTCCCTGTCTTTTCTCCCTCTTCTTTCTATGATGAAGCATCACACAGCTTCAGTAGTCTTGCTTTTATGTTCTTGTATTGATTTCAGCCTGTCTTCTTCTAGGATGTTATTCAAAAGTTGGCAGCCATTTAAGAGTGGTTGTAATGTGGATATCTTATGGTTGTCCATAGTCCTGGATTTTTGATATTTTTTCTATTACAGGATAAGATCTTCAGCTATAATCTTGACTGTCTGAGATTCTTGTGTTTTCTTAGAATAACTTTACAAGTGGATTCATGTCCTGCAATACCTACTGAGAAGACAAGAGAAAAATTGACACATCCCTTTTAAAATGTCAGAACATATTTAGCAACGCAAGCAATGTGAATGATGTTGCCATGGATAAATCAGGAAGTATGTCTCAATGTAGATTCTCAGACTTAAAGGTTGTCTTGCTATTACAAGTCTACTGATGAGTTCTGTAATTGTCTCAAGGGATGAATGTGCTTCTTCCTTACAGGCTTACTATTCTTCACTGGCTTTATCTTTGCATTTTTGTTGATGTACAAAATGCAGCTTGCCCTCCATGTGAATTTACTGAGAGGATGTATTTTCTGTGTCCTCCCTCTTCCAGCACCTCTGTGTGTCAGCTGTTATAAACTCAGTGCAGTAACATGTCTTGTTCTGTGAGTTTTTTTACTGACAGCCTGAATTTATCCATCCACCACAGAAAGGTTTTGTTGTACAACCCCTAACCTTTGGTCACAATCTTCCAGGCTGCTACAGCATTGTATTGTTGGAATTACATTGCTGCTGGCTTTACAATGCAGCTGAAGATAAATGGGTCATTGATCCAGTAGCATGACTGTAAATATGGCAGCTAGATGGTTGGCAGCTTTTTTATTGCATAGTGTGCATATTGGAGATATTTGTCTGCTAGAGTCCCACTGCAGATGCTCTCCTCTACTGCAGGTGTGTAGCCTCTATCTTCTCTATATGTTGCTCTTTTTTTGCAGTCTTGCTCAGTTTCTGGGCATTTTTCCTTTTATGTTTTGTATTTCTTTATATGTTCTTGACTGGGCTATCCATCCTGCTTCCCATATTGTTTAAGTTTGACCTTAACTTTATACTAGTTGCTACAAATACTTATGCTTAGGCAGTAGTGTAGTGCGGATATATTTGAACCACCATTAAACTTTCCAGCAATGAAGCTGGATAGGATAGAGGTTATACAGGCCTCAGCAGTTATCCAGATTCTCATGACATTTTTCAAGAGTGCATTGAGCTCTACGTTGTGGTGACTTCACTGCTGTGTCTCTCGCTTAAAAGTAACTTTACTGCACCTATTTTTTTGATCTTGCATGATTCAGTTGCACTTGGTTTTTTGGAGGAAGTTTCTTCATTGTATCTAACTGTTCTGTTAGATTTCTTTCTCAGAGCCATTGCTTCCATTAGCTGATATTATGAGTCTGTCTCTAATTAAGGAAACTGTATAGTATTCCAGAAGTTCTATATGAAGGTCAGCTTTAACTAGTCTATTTTACCTTTTGCTTCTTGGTTTCAGATGAAAAACTGCATCTCATTCTCTTGAGAGTTATATCACTCATTAAACACCTTTATTATTTCTAGCATCAGTCTTACTCGCTTCTCATTGCTTCTTCAGTGAAACAGAAAAGACTCTACCTTCATCAACTTATCTTTATCTTCCATGCTTAACTCTGCACGCAGATTCATTTCTTGGTACCATTTACAATGTTTTCTTTTGCTTTCTTTCTTCCCTTTGAAATCTGGTTTACACTCTAGTCTGAGTTCTTCTGTTCCCTATTATGAGCATCTAGATGCTTCATAGTTTGACTTTTAATTATTTTTTTCTTTTAGTAGATCTTATTATTCATGGCTGTCAATACCATGTTTCATGCATTGCATGCGGGTTAATAACTACACTGAACTAGGATTTTTCTTTTCTTTTAGGAGCATTTCTTACCAAAATGTGGCTATTACAAGCAGAACTGTATATTCACTCAGTTTCACTCTCTGGCAACCTCTGCTCTTCCATGCAAGTTCCATGCTATTAGCCAATGCTGATAAGAAAAAGAGGAAATGATTCTATGGAGTGAGGATGTATGGATTTTTACCTAGTCCTTTGGAATCCTGGTACCAAAGTTTCAGAAGATGGGAATAGCAGTCAGCCTTTTGCATTAAGGAGATGAGCGATGTACTTGGATATGTAACGCAATGCTTCATATAAGCCCCCAAATCTTGAAAAGACTAAGAATTTATTTCTTTAGTGTCTGCTTGGTTTACAGATTAAAACTAAGTTGAGAAACATGGTATTGTTTTCCGAAGTTTCTAGTTCAGAATGTCTTTTCAGGCTAATAGAAGTAGCTACTGTCTATACTGTTTTGCCTAAAATAAAATCAGAAAGAGAAATGTTAAGTGGAAATCTGGGGGAGAGAAAGAGAGATACAAATGAAATTAATGTGTCTCACTGCTGTACTAGTTTAGGCCTTAATTCAAGACTAAGCCTCAGCTTCATTGCACTTTACTCCATCTTACTGTTCCATTGATGGAGGAATTGCTCTACTTTAATGCAGAGACAAGGTGTATCTAGTACCCCACTTACAAAGTATTTAATTACAAAAAGAGAGAATCAAAATAATTTATAATGAAAACAGATACTGAAACTGGAAGACAGCCAACATGTCTGGTCCTGCTGTTTTCTGAAAGAAAACTGTTTGATGTGTATGTGTCTCTCATTCTTTTTATTTTATCATTTTCTTGTCTTTGGTTTTGATTTTTTCAGGATCAGTGGAGGCATGGATTCTGTAAATCCATCCAAAGACTTGTTTTTAGCCAGTGTAAAAAGAAATAAATAGACACTGTTTATTTTTTTTCTCTCTCTGAGCAGGAACTCAGTGCAATATATCTAACATTCATATTGAGTTTTCTTCGTATTGAATTCTCATCACATTGAATTTATATAGAACTGATTCTTTTTGTACTCAGAAGTATCTGCATAGCATTAACTTCAAGAGAAAAGTGTTATCTCCATCTGCAGTGGCCCTGTTGTGCAAGGTATTGCAGTGCATGCTTCTTTTCACCGTGTTTTTCTGGTGGCACCTGCAGTATTTGGCACAACAGACAACAGAGAAAAGAGACAGAATATGCATATAAGCACTGTCTTTAAATAGCATTTATAAGGAGCTATTTTGCTTTCATTTCATTTCATAAGATTTTTTGATTAATCAGTTCAACAGAGAATGCAAAGATAGACCTTTATAATTGTGTTCATAATTTTATGTTAAGTTCTTTTTAGGCTCTGACAGTGTTTATTTTATTCATGCTTTACAGCTTGAATTGGAAATACTGAAATACCATAAAACAGGCTTGGGCAAATTTGATAGATTCATATCCAGACCTAGAGCTTCAGTACACTTCTGACTGTAAACATGCCTCTTACTCTCCCAAATTACTGCCCTTCTGTTTATATACTGAAAAGGAGGACAATTCCTATTCTACATCTGATTAAAGACTTCATGCTCTAGCTTTCCGCTTTCCCCTGTTCCCTTTACTTTGCAGTGTCGTATTGTTTGACATCTGTCTTTTGTTACACTCTGCTGTCCCAGCACTGATTGTTTCAACACCATCTTACTATGTCTCCTGTGTACAAAGGGCTTTGTACGCAGCATGTTCTGGTCAGTATCCCTTAAAAGAAAAGCTCCCTCAGCACATTATTTACTGTTAAATGAAAGGGATTGCAGAATTTTATTTTATATATGGTATACACTGCAAAATATTACACTGATGGAATGCTATTAGGGTTGCCAGAGTTACCAAGTTTTTAACTGAAATAAAGTTGGCAATGTTAAATGTAAAGTAAAAAGTTTAATGCAAATATATTTGTAATTCATATTTTACAGAATATTATAAGAAAGAAAAACAAATACTTTTCCCTATTCTGAATTCTTTGGAGATTATCTGTTCAGAGCTTTGTTGGAATTAAAATATTTCCATGTCATTTCAATGAAGCAGCATTTCCTGATGGAATATGTTTCACTAAAAAAAAATTAACTTCCTATAATTGTGACTGAATAGAAAGCCCTACTATATCTAGTTTATGTGCTAGCCTTATAGCAGTCGAGTGGGTCAAGAGCATAGGTCCTGCAATCTTAAATGTATGTTGAATCAAGTTGGATTTTAATAACAATTTTCTTAGCTATAATTTTAATCAAAGTAGAAGACAAAACAGACTGAAAATCATTTTGCCTAATATCCTTGAGGTTGGAAGATATTCTGTTAATGCTTCTGCTGGTAGTGTTATGGGAAATAGTAACAAGCTGAGGCTTACCTCCACTTGCTTATGAAAGGACATTTTTTATACAAAATGAATGTTACTTTTCCCACCTAGGTATACACATGTGCCTCTCTACCATGAAATATTCTGGTGGCTTGACATCTTCCTTCCAGAACAGCTTTTCATTTTTCCCAAATGAAGCACTTCCAATGCAATCTTTACTACTCTGGGCATCACATAAATACTGGACGCCATCCTGAATAAGTGTTAACAAATAACCAAACTGTGCATTATTGAAATTGAAAAATCTAGAGAAACTTTTGGGTTTTTTAAACTCACCTAGACCACTTCTGAAGATTCATGAATAATTATTAAGAAAAATAATCAAAACCCTCAGGGGTCCGTACTGGGACCGGTGCTGTTTAATATATTCATCAATGACTTAGCGAGATCGAATGCACCCTCAGCAAGTTTGCGGATGACACCAAACTGAGTGGTGTGGTTGACACACCAGAAGGACGGGATGTCATCCAGAGAGACCTGGACAGGCTGGAGAGGTGGGCCTGTGTGAACCTCATGAGGTTCAACAAGGCCAAGTGCAAGGTCCTGCACCTGGGTTGGGGTAACCCCCAGTATCAGTACAGGCTGGGGGAAGAAAGGATCGAGAGCAGCCCTGCCGAGAGGGACTTGGGCGTGCTGGTGGATGAAAAGCTGGACATGAGCCGGCAATGTGCGCTGGCGGCCCAGAAGGCCAACCGTACCCTGGGCTGCATCAGGAGAAGCGTGGCCAGCAGGTCGAGGGAGGTGATTCTGCCCCTCTACTCTGCTCTGGTGAGACCTCACCTGGAGTACTGCGTCCAGCTCTGGAGCCCTCAGCACAAGAAGGACATGGAACTGTTGGAGCGGGTCCAGAGGAGGGCTACTAAAATGATCCGAGGGCTGGAGCACCTCTCCTATGAGGACAGGCTGAGGGAGTTGGGCTTTCTCAGCCTGGAGAAGAGAAGGCTGCGGGGAGACCTGATTGTGGCCTTTCAGTACCTAAAGGGGGCCTATAGGAAAGATGGGGAAAATCTTTTTAGTAGGGCCAGCTGTGTCAGGACAAGGGGTAATGGTTTTAAACTGAAGCAGGGTAGATTTAGACTGGATATAAGGAGGAAATTCTTTACAACGAGGGTGGTGAAACACTGGAACAGGTTGCCCAGAGAGGTGGTGGAGGCCCCATCCCTGGAAGCATTCAAGGCCAGGTTGGATGGGGCTCTGAGCAACCTGATGTAGTTAGCGGTGTCCCTGCTCACTGCAGAGGGGTTGGACTAGATGACCTAGGGGTCCCTTCCAACCCAAAACATTCTATGATTCTATGATAATTGTCATAATCCAAGGGGAAATGGTTAGCGACCTGCTACACCGCTCAGACATGCACAAATCTATGGGGCCAGATGGGGTCCATGCAAGGGTACTGAGGGAGCTGGTGGAAGGGCTCACCAAGCCACTTTCCATCATTTATCAGCAGTCCTGGCTAACTGGGGAGGTCCCAGTTGACTGGAGGTTAGCGAATGTGACACCTGTCTACAAGGGCCGGAGGGAGGATCCGGGGAACTACAGGCCTGTCAGCTTGACCTCAGTGCTGGGGAATGTTACAGAGCATGTCATCTTGAGTGCCATCATGCGGCATGTCCAGGACAACCAGGGGATGAGGCCCAGTCAGCATGGGTTTATGAAAGACGGGTCCTGCTTGACTAACCTGATCTCCTCTGTGACAAGGTGACATGCTTAGTGGATGAGGGAAAGGCTGTGGATGTTGACTACCTGGACTTTAGTAAAGCCTTCGACACCATTTCCCACAGCATTCTTGTGGAGAAACTGGCTGCCCATGGCCTGGACAGGCAAACTCTTTGCTGAGTAAAAAAACCTGGCTGGATGGCTGGGCCCAAAGAGTGGTGATGAATGGAGTTAAATCCAGTTGGTGGGCGGTCAAAAATGGTGTTCCCCAGGGCTCACTTGGGCCGCAATAAGCCCATGAAACACTGTAGGCTTGGGGAAGAGTGGCTGGAAAGCTGCCCGGTGGAAAAGGACCTGAGGGTTTTGGTCGACAGCCAGCTAAACATGAGCTGGCAGTGTGCCCAGGTGGCCAAGAAGGCAAATAGCATCCTGGCTTATATAAGAAAAAGCATGGCCAGCAGAATAAGGGAAGTGATTGTCCCCCTGTAGTCGGCACTGGTGAGGCTGCACCTCGAATACTGTGTTCAGTTTTGGGCCCCTCACTACAAGAAGGACATTGAGGTGCTAGAGCGTGTCCAAAGAAGAGCTACAAAGCTGGTGAATGGTCAAGAGCACAAGTGTGATGAGGGGGGGATAAAGGAACTGGGGTTATTTAGTCTGGAGAAGAGGAGGCTTAGGGGAGACCTTATCGCCCTCTACAACTACCTGAAAGGAGGCTGTAGTGAGGTGTGTGTCAGTTTCTTCTTCTCTCAAGTAACAAGCGATAGGACAAGAGGAAATGGCCTCAGGTTGCATGAAGGGAGGTTTAGATTTGATATTAAAAGATTTCTTCACCGAAAGGGTTGTTGAGCACTGGTATGGGCTGCCCAGGGAAGCAGTTGAATCACCATCCCTGGAGCTATTTAAAAGATATCGCGATGTGGCACTTAGGGACATGACTCAGTGCTGGACTTGGTAGTGTTAGGTTTACAGTTGGACATGTTGATCTTAAAGATCTTTTCTAACCTAAATGATTCTATGATTCTAATTATATTTAGCTATACATAAATTTATTAATGTAAAGGTTTTTTAAAAAAATGTTTTGAGAAATGCCATAAACAGAAGAAGATGAAAGACTCCACTCTAGAGTTACTGTTTTAGTACCACATCTGCTGGTCTTATGTATTGCATGGAGCTCACACAGAGTACTAGATACTTCTACATAAAGTGTAAGAACGTGAAGACTGCCTGTGAAAATATGAGAGATCCTTACAACACTTCTTGAAATGCTCTACCCATGTGTATATGTATCGTGGAGAGTTAGACTAGATTACAGTATAAGAAGCCAGCAAAACCCCTTCATTTCATGCCAGACAGTATGATGCAGGGGACTGTAAAGACAGTTGGATTGATGATTCTTTCAAGTGGAGGTAAGCAACAGCCACAAGATGTTCATGCAAACATTACTGAGATTTCACACAGTATGACACAGACATCTAACTGTTGCACTTTGGCATTTAGGTTGCCAGTAGAACAGCTGAGGGAATGACAAATATGTCAGTGCTAACCTTTGTTGGAAGGGATAATTGGTTCTAGAAAATTTACAGGTTGTATTTGGGGGGTTTTAGATTTATTTCTTCATTCTCTACTTGATAACCTAACGTCACATGCACAAAATGGTGACCACTGCCATCGGCTACCAATATCTGTCCTTTCTATGCTCTGTCCTATCCTTTTGGTTAAGGTAAAATGCTATTAAATTGCTATATGTTCAACACTGTGCTTACCGTTTAAGTATTTACCCTGCCTCTTTCCCTTCTTATCTTCCTTTCTTGCTATAAGCTCAGCCCCTAACCATTTGGAAGAGGAGGGCTAGAAAAAGGGAAAGGAGAGAGGAAGGTATCTTAGAAGCAAAATCTGTTTATTGTAAACTGAAAATTCAGTAGTCATACTCCAAAGGGCACACTGTGGTTTGCTAATGTGGTGAATTAATATATGAAGTCAGTGGAAGTTTGGGTTTTTTACAACCTCATCAATAAATTATCATCATGGCCTTTCTTTGCAGTAAAATATTTGTAAAGCTTTTTATGTCAACACATTCTAGAAAGGCTTTTATGTCAATATTAGTCAAAGAAAGGTTTTAATATCAGCATAACTTTTAAAGGATGTTATAAACTGTAAATCCCTTATCAATGTGGTTTCTAGATTTACTATGAGCTGTACAGCAGTGCTATCCAAGTAGAAGCAGCAAGCACATCTGAAAGGGCAAATCACAAAACATAAAAGGATTCACTGCTCAAAATACTTGAAAATTGACCCAATCAGCAATAAATGGCATTTTAAGAATGGATAGTGTTCCAATGCAACCCATCCATTGCGAGTTAGACTGCTTCCCCTTTGGCTTCCCAAATTGGTAGTTTTGCTCTTCCGCTGTGGCTCTAGTAAGGAAAAAACGCTGCTCAGCAGCACTGTATCTTTCATGGTTCTCCTCTGGTTTTGAAAAAATATAATTTCTTAGGGGGTTGGGTTCTGTTTTCTTTTCTTTTCTTTCTTTGTAGAATGTTTACTTTGTACATTCTTCAGATAAATGGTATTTGCAAAAAAACAAATGCACCACAAGCTTGGACTATATAATATTCCTGTTCCCTCATTTCTGCATCCTCAACTCCTGTTACACCTGCTCATGCTGTGAAACAATATTCAGCAGACTGATCTTCTTCACTTCCCTCAGGTCTTTCCAATAACAAAATGAATGCAGAAACAAACCAAAACCAGCATGACATCTGCAATGACAAAGTATTGTTTGTTGTTTCTCTTGCCTAACAGGATCTGAGAATATGAAATGCCTAGGTTTTCAGAGACTCCTACTCTAAAGATTGCTCAACATCTGGTGTAGCATAGGGCAGATAGGGTGCTGGATCAGGAGGAGGTGAGATCGATAGCTTTAAGTATAGGAAAAAGGCTCAGATCTTAATAGTAGAAAGAGGAGAAGCAATAAGAAAGGATGGAGAGGCCATGGTGGTACCACAGAAAAGGGATGAAAAAAAAGGGGCTTGCGATGACTGAGCAGAATACATTCATGGATATAAGAACAGCCAAGTTCTATTGTTGGATGCTAGGCTTCAAACCTGATGCTCACCTGCTACCTCTCATACATCCTAAAACCATTCTGCAAATATAGTGTCTGCAAGGTTTTGACAACCTCAGTGCTGTGGATATTTAACAAATGCCTTTCTAGGATCAGATAATTATCGTTTGAGTGCCTATTTGAGGCTCAGTATGAATAGGATCTCCTGTGACAGTGCAGCTCCTTTGAACTCAAACACAGGGTTGCCATGACATCCTAGTTCCAAAGAGAAAAGGTTTTTGAATGCGGCTCTATCCTCTCCCTCTAAATTCTGAAGCTAAATTTGAATAATATATTTGAGTTGGATAAGAGAGTGTTTTTCTTTACTGATAAACTATACAAGTGTTTGTTAAATGTAGAAAAGACCTTGATTTACCTAGAGCTTAATGTACCAAAGAGCTAAAATAGAAAAACTTTAAGTTCATTTAAGGATATCAAGAGGCAAAGAATACAGATTTCTGACCATGTCCTTTAGTCATGATCTTTTGAAAATAATATACTGTCTTTTAAAAACTAGTTGAGTTTCAAACTTGAACTACAAATACAACAGTATATACTCATCCTTAGTTCTGATTTTAATTTCTCTTGATGATTTTTCCTTTTGCCTTTGGCTATTAGACTCCATAGGCTTACAGTGTCCAGCATGTAATCTAATTATTGCTCAATTTTTATCTATTTTAATTTTCTTATAAGCCACATGTACTGAGTTTTCCTACACTGTACTTTCCTATACAAAATATTTTTGCCAACCCAGAAAATGTGTTTTTTATCTGCTGCCTTCTCAGTTTTCTCACATTTCAGTTGGAAAAGTAAACAACAAAATCATAGCCAAAATTACCTTTACTGGTATTACGTAGGCATAAAAATGCCTCCTTACTTAACCTGCTTACCTGGACTTCAGCAAAGCACTCAGCACTGTTTCCCATAGCCTTCCCTTGAACAAACTGGAAAGATGCAGATTGGATGGGTTGTCTATGAGATGGGTAGGAAATTGTCTAATAGGTCACACCCAAAGGCTGGTAATCAATGGCTTTTACTCAGGTTGGCAACTTGTCACGAATAGGGTCCCCCAGGGATCAATACTGAGCCCCACGCTGTTCAACATCTTCATAAATGATGTGGATGATGGGATTGAAAGCATCCTCACCAAGTTTGCTGATGATACCACCCTGGGTGGTGAGATAAATACATCCTAAGGACAAGCCATCTTTCAGAGAGACCTGGGCAGGGTGGAGGAGTGAGCTAGCAAGAACAGTATGAAGCTTAACAAAGACAAGTGCAAAGTCCTGCACCTGGGACAAAATAACCAAAAAGCCCACCACAAGTTAGGTGTGTGTGGCTGGGGAACGGCCTTGCTAAAAAGGAGCCAGGGGTCCTGGTGGACAACAAGTGAAACATGAGGCAGCAGGGTACCGCTGCAGCAACAAAGGCGAGTCGGATCCTGGGCTGCATCTGCCCAGGAATTACATTCCTTTAAAAATGACTCCATATGGTCTAGTCTGCTGTTGTTTAATTTGCTTTTTTTTTTTTTTCAGGGACATACATTTTTGTTGTATACATATATAAAAAAGAAATATTTTTAGGAAAATTTAAAATTAACATACTCCATCTATACTACCATAATGCTATTTACAGAAGGAATATGGATCAGAGATGATTATTGTGGTAAATCAGGTTTAGCTGATCAGACTTTAAGATCAAAATATTATTTTAAAATAACATACTTGATTTGATATTGTGCTCAGTGCTTATGCAGGCACACTAGAGAAAGTTCTTTCTAATAACCTGCAACTGCTAAACCCAAAAGTAATTTGAAAAATTTTTGAGCAATATTTACTTGTCCCTTAAGTATTATCTAACTACTTAAATTCCTACCGATAAACTTGTGGATGAAAAGGATGAAAAGTTTTTTTTTCAGCTCTTTGCAGCATAGGCAATCTACCAAAAGTTTGCCCAGACACAGAGAACATACGGACACGCTCCAAGACATGCTATGGCAGTGACCCTCAGGGAGTCCTACTGATGTTACAGAGACACAAGTGCAAGGATCTGGCAGAATTGCTTCCAGATCTGGAGTTTAGCTTGTAGGTTTTATAGATAATGACTTGGTAAAATATATCTTAGTTATTTTATTGCTATGTCTTTTAAGCAAACGGTAAAATTGTGAGTTATAAAAAGATGATGAAACATTTGTATTTAAGTTAATGTTAAAAATCACAAGTAATAAGTGCTTGGAAACTCTGTCAGTTATCATTATCTGTTAATGTTGTGCCTTAGTGCAGCACAGTATGTATTATGCATACCTGCTGGTCAGAGGGAATTTTTCTTCATATGATTTTTGTTGTTATAAACAGTATGAACAAGTGACAGTCTTGTCAGAATTTCTCATAAGGCAAACAAAATAAAATTGCAATGATTTACTTCTTTGTCAGGGCTCACAGGCCTGCAACATGATTTCAAGTTAACTGTCATTCCCACTCCCCAGTTCCTTGCATTTAAAATTAGTAAGTATAGATTATCCATCAGCATGAGACTATGTAAGATAAGGAAGTATAATCACATGATGTAATTTTTTCCATTAATAATCTCAGCATAAAGAATGACTCTAATGGTTTTTTTCTTTGAGTTTAGTGCTATTGCTGTCATGCAGCAGAGAGGCAGCAGCTGCTAGGAATTCTGGAAACTGTGGAGAATTGAGAGTGGAACTGAACAAATGCTTTCCCCCAGTGTGATTGCAGGGGAGCTGTGAAAACCTTCTTGCAGGGAAGCTGTACAAATTTTGCTCAGCACAACACTGAAAATTTGTAAGATGCAAGGCATCTCACACCATATATAAACTGTGAATTGCATATGAAAATACTTGGTTTTTTTCTGTGAAATTCAGCATTTTGAACATTTTCTTGGTAGCTACCACTATATTCTTTTGTTGAACTGAAGACTTTGACAGCCTTCCTGTGAATGAGTGTCTAAATAGTGGCATATGCAAATGAGTGCAGAGAACATGCAGACTGGGAAATTACAGAGTATCGCAGGTTGAAATCTACTGCCTGAAAGACTGTAAGATCTATCCCATTATGTACAGTGACCAGCAGTCACACTAGTGGAGACTTGTATAGCCACTGCTCTCTTAATTTTCCATTAGTGATTCACACTGTGTCTCTAGCAGCTCTTTCCAGCCTCCTGCTGACCATTCCGAGTGGAATGATCTAGCTGGCATCTTGCTTCTACCTCTCCCCCTCACCTTGAGTCCTGAGCAGGGTCTAGGAAGTTTTCCCTCTTCAAGTGATGTCTTGTACAGGTAAGGGCCGGGGATAAGTTAGGAAAAAAAGAATAAGAGACAAGGAGTTGCAGACTGAAAGTTTTGTGGGACCCAGCAGTTTATTTTAGAGATTGCATAATTAGGTCTGAGAATTGGGAAGGAAGATCTTAGAGGAGAAATAAATTGTTGTGATAGGGACAATGTCAAGGACGTTCAAGGTAAATATTCGCGTCTGGGAAGGGATCCAAGAATGCTTCGCTCAAGGGAAGATCTAGGGAGTAGAGCAGGTTGATGTTCTGGGGAGGGATGGGAGTCCAGACCAGTAAGCATGAATTTCACCACAGATTAGTTCCATGCCTATGATGAGGCCTGCAATTTGTGCCGAATTGCAGATGTGTGGTTCTCAATGTTTTTTTAAAGATTCCTGGCTTTTCAGGTGGAAATTATGTTCTAAGAAATGCGGTAGGAAGGGTCTTAGTATTGTCTGGCAAACTCAGTGAATATTCACTCAGTGAATAGCCGAATTATTTGTCCTAAAGAAAAGAACTGTCAGAAAACTTCAGTTAAATACTATTCCCCAGGGAAAAATAGAAAGGCCAGCAGGCAGGGGGGTTGCAATAAGGACTGCCTGTTATGTGAAAAAATTGTATTTCCTCTTACCCTGACAATTTATTTATTTTTGGTTTAGGATTCACAGTATATTTGTTGATAATATAAAGTAGGGTAGAACACATTTAAAAAGGGAGATCTTGGGAAAGAAGAGAGGAGGGAGTTGAACAAGTGGAAAAAGTAGTAATGGTCTTCAGAACACACTAGTCCTTAAATAGCACAGAGAAAGCAAGCAGACTGTAACAGCTCTTGAGACAGTTTGGGATGTTAGTAAAACACTCTGCCTTCTGGGACCTCATTTACCAGCAGCACATCCTCTGTGATACATCATCTGAATGCTGAAACAAATAGCTGGATGGGATATATGCAAAGCTCCAGAGTGAACCTCCTTACAGTCTTCTTATAGGCTTGACTGCGCTCAACAGCATGATAGTCATAGATAATCCTCTGGGATGACTGGGATTATGATACTTGAACATGTGTCAATGTCTGATTTAATGATTTTCTAGAAACCACTGCTAAGTCATTTAAAATGAAATGAAAACCACCACTAAGTCATAACACAGGAAAAAACATTATATTTGTAAAATGCCATACATGCCAGTGACTTACAGATTTCTAAATCTTACAGAAGAGTTCACCATATAACATCTATTAGTGTCAGTGGAAATAAGGAAACCCAATACTTCACTGGGTTTGAACAACCTTTCTTATATTTTAATTCAAGTTTGTTTATGTGGGGTTTTTACTAGTTTTTCAGAGAGCCAAATTCAATAGAGAAAAGTCACAGTTAAGGGTCTTGCAGAATACTCTAACACTGTCACAGAAATACAGATGCATTTAGTTCTTTCTGTTTGGAATAAACCTCTTTATGTTTGCTCATGGAGCATTGCCCCTGCATTCCCTTAACTGGAGGCTATTAAAGAAAACTTTGTTTACTTCAGTTTTCTAGAGCAACTCACTGTATTATAAGGATGAAATAATGGCCAATACCTTACCAGATGTACATGATTTACTGTTTTTATCAAGTATAATATGAGTGTGCTTACATGAAGAGTTGAATGCCCTTCAGCCTTGACTGTAAGTTTTGTTTACTCACTGCACATTTTGAGTTGTTCAACTCTAGATTATTTTCTAACAGTCACGAACTTGGTGTTTGTTCCACACGCTCATAAAAATTTTTTATGTTTGTGATTTCCCTTTGTGTAAGGCTTCTTAAATTGCATTTATTCTGATGTTAATTATTCTAGCTTAATAAATGTTTCTGAAGGTCTCTAGGTGCTGTACAAACACATGCAACATTTCTATTGTGTAAGTAAGATATCCATCTTTATGTATCTACAACCCATCTCTGTCTAATGAAAATATTAGTCATTGCAAGTCGCAGGTTCTTCATAAATAACCCCTAGAAAGTAACCCCTAACATGACCTTGTTTTCAGAGGCACTGATTACCTAAATCTTCTTATTGCTGTCTGTTGTCTATAATGTAACTACTTCTCACCTATGATAATACTGAAGATTTGAGTATCTATGGTATTGGCACTGGTATAGATATGGGCATAGACAATGGTTTAGACAAAAAGTGATAACCCAAAATGGTGCACAAATAATTTTGTTTGCCTAAACATTTTGCACTAACTATGCAAACAGAATTGAGGAAAGAACCCAGTTACATAACATTCAGATACACATTATTTTAAATTATTATTTTTAATGTATACAAATAAATGTATAATAACATCTTAATTGTATTTGCTCCATCACCTTCTTTGCATGTTGCAAAGCTTAGCATTATGTCACAAATATTTTAAAAACTTGGGCCATCAACTATATTAGAGGTCAGAAGTGATGCTTATAATACTTATGTCCAAGTTTTGCAGTAGATAGCTTCCAAGTCACATCTGTTTCCCCAAAGATACGATCTTTTAAATGATTTTGAAAAAAACACACCACCAAAAAACCACCCAACAAACCCACCTTTCTAAAAGATTTAATTGACCAGTAATTAAGAGACAAGCAACTGCTTATCTAAAAGGAAGGAAAACTTCAGGGCTCTCTCGCCCTAGTTTGAAAAAACAACTACTTGTTTGTGTTATCACTGAGGTCAATATATTAATCCTCTAGTGTTCTCAATGTGCAAGGCAGTTTACAAGAAACCATAAGAAAAAGACACAGTTGGTCTCCATTGTTCTTCAAAGTCAATGAGAAAAGAGAGCACAGTTTTGCCCTTTTTGTGGAGGTTGTCATGTCTAGAAATTCCTCAAAAAAACCCTCAACCAACCAACCAAAGGAACTCAACACCAAAGCCCTGGGCAGTGACTGCACACCATCACTCTGCACGGTGACCCAACCTCAAATTGGCATATATGAATATTTCAGACTTCCCTTAGACTTCCCTTAACTCCTGAGAATGAGCATGAAGCCTATGCACAATTAACACTGTACTTGGAAAACAAAGTAGAATTTCAGTGGATCACACACTAGTAATGGACTCACTGTACAGTCTCCAACTGTACTTACAGTTTGTTCTAAGAAATTATACTAAACATGGATGCTGATAGCTAGAGTGTCTGTGGATATGCTGTAAATTAAACTAGCTGCTAAGCCTATCTTCAAAAGAAAAGAAAAGGGAAGAGGGAATTAACTGCCAACATTGTACACCAGGAAAAGTAATTTTCCTTTTTAAAAAATTACTAAAATGCCTGCTAGATTTTGCAATGTAGTTGTCAAACATGCAGAAATAAACTAATTATATTCCTCTTGTGCACTATCCATCCTTAGTATTTTTTAAAAGGTCATGAATCAGTCTTTTGTGATTAATAATATTGGCTGTTTCATTGTACATTTTGATTTGTTATTGTCTGTCTGTTGTCTATTGTCTTATGCTTTAATTGTAACAGCTCTAGCGTAGGGAATCTTTTGAACTGTGTATGAGTTTGGCTTATAGAGAAGGCTCTATATGCAACTTTTAAAACACTAACAGTTCTAATTATTTTAAGGAAAGGAAGGTTTCTGAAGTCTGTCCCTTGCTGTCCTAGTCAAATATTCTGATCTGGTATATACCATGTTGCCAAATATGCTTTGTCTCTTGGAAACTCTTCTTTCTACCTTACTGAAATAATTACAGCAAATAAATTAACCTAAGTTAAATTAAACTCAAGAGCCCAGGCTATGATAATTTATGACTATCCTTTTTTTATTTCTTAGGTAGATCAATTAATATTTTTTTAAAAATTTTAATACCCAGTTTAGAAAACATATATCATGAAGTATATATTAAAGAAAAATATTTAGGTATAAATTCAGTATATTTTTTCCATACTTCAAATTCCAGAACTTAAGGATCATTAGATGATGAATTACGAACACCTAGTTATTCTATTTGCACATATGTGCATGTATACACACACACAAAAGGAAAGCTGAAGTACTAGGCATGGATAAGTTGATTTTTCCTTTGTTACACTGGAATTATTAAGCGGAACTAAGAGACTGTTAATTTGAAGGGGTAAGGAGTCAGCTAAGGCAGCTGATTTAATACTTGTCAGTACGATTGTTCTTCTTTTGACAGCACAGTTTTTATTCATGTAATATTTTTACTATATTAAGGTCATAATGCCTTACTGGGTTAAAATTTTGGCCTTTTTTTTATTTCTGCTATTTCTATTGAATATTTTGCCTTCTAAGTCTTTTTTTTCCCCCAATAATTTTCTCCATGACTATATTAAACCTTTGAATACTTTTGTAATTTCAAACTCTGAAAGATTTTTTTCCCACACATACATAAATATTGAGGAAGTTTTATTAAGTAAAAACATCTATGAAAAACGGCTTACAAGGATTACTTCTTACTTCTTCATAGCAGATGGGAGTTCCATGATAAAAACACAGCCTCCGAGTCTAGAAAATCCTGGGCTTTGCGTAGAGGGGGATTCACTAACAACAATGACTTATTTTGTCCACAATTTATTTCTTCATTTCAAGTAATAGGAGAAGAACAATAGCAGTGAATGCAGTAAATATAAAATCCAGATTAGAAAAGCAAAGTTAGTGATTCACTTTTAGACCTAGCTCACAGCATTAGTGCCTCGAAAAGATGTTCTCCTTAGTAAGTGGTTTACATGTTCAAAATAATATAACTGCAAACATTCCTTGAAGTGCATTTATTTTCTTAGATTAATTCCTTTTAGTAGCAACTGAGGATGCTTGCAGATCCTCAGATGTAATTCCTTCTGGATTGCGAATGGCTTCCTGGAAGCTACATATTTGTGTCTTTAATATGAAAAGCACTGCTGCAAATAAATTCTGCTTCCTCTCCCTTTGTACCCATACTTAATACACATTTCAGTATTTCTTACTAAGCAGCTGAGTATGAACCAGTGAGATGAACGGGGCAGCTAATACAAGCTTTAAGACTTACTGCATATTTGCAGAGACATTTCTCCATCAGTTTTCTTCAGAACCATAACTAATGTGAAGTAATTTAACAAAAAAAAAAAAAGAAAAAAACCCAACTGCCTTCAGTTCTTAAGAACAGGGTACCAGCCCCTGGAAGATGCAGAAAGATTGTATTGTTAAGTGCTAATGTAAGTCTGAGATCATACCATTTATGTCAAGACATCCATAATACTGGAGAAGGGGTCCCATATTGATCTTTACCTATATAATATATTGGTCTTTCTCTATTTTCCCCCTTAAAACAGACCATTAGACTAGAGGAATTATCCTGATTATTTTACAACGAAGTATCAGCAGTTTGACACTGAAAATACGTTGGATTTAATCTCATGGTGTTAAGCTTTGATTTGAGAGGTGCACCTTGAACCAGTTCAAGAAGTTAAAGAAGCTTTCTAATTTAGTCAGATTAAAAGCTGTTAATGCTCTAAATTCCTCATGTGGACAAAGAGGAAATACATTACATAAAACCAGTATTTTATTGTTAGTGTAATAGAAATCTTAATATTCTAATCTAAGACTTATTATTAGTCCAGATCTAAGTATTTTGGAAAGACAAAGAATACCTGTATGCAGAAACATATTTAATAATAATAGTGGTAGTATAATAATAATAATAATAATAATAATAATAATAATAATAATAAACTTCAGTAAGAACTGTTATGCATATACTTCCTAGTTTGCACCCCTTTTCCTGATTGTATGCTCACCCTTCCACAACCCTTCTGGCTCATAAGATCGATGGCTTCATCCTGGTGGTTGTGGTCTGTTACAGCAAGTTCTCAGCACCTGGGGTCCTCATGGGGAGGAATCTAAAGCTGATACTTTCTTCTACCTCTTCCTTGCTCCTTTCTCCTTGTTTCTTACATGCCTTAGATTCACCTGGGTCCGTTCTTACATGTTTCCTAACATGCTTTTTAAACTTTGCTTTTTTCATTGGTCTGCAGCTCCAGTTTTATCAAGCCCAAGTCTGCGTTTCTTTACCTGACCACTGGAGAGTTGTGTATAGCTGTGAGGTCTCCAGTGTCCAGCCTGTGTCCCATCTCTTCTCATCCCGTGCCTGTACTCCCCTGTGCTGCATCCTGTGTATCCACTGATGAAGCTCTCTGCTCTCATAGCAGGCCTGTATTTCTCTATACTGCATCATTATGTTAGTCGTAAATACCCCATCCTAGAATAACTGCTTGTTACTGTCATCTATATAAAACTATAGTTGTTCCACACAAAGATAAGTAAAACAACTTAGCCATAGCTACTTGGTCAATTAGAAAGATGATGGTTACAGCTAAACTAAGTACAACAAATCTGCAAACAGGTTAATAAAAGTTCAGACAGAGCAAGCCTGACACGTCCTGAGGCTTCCAAACTCAGTACAAAGCCTGTGGCTGTCCCCCTCATACTTTCCCCTTTTGTTTTTACAGAGAGCCAAGTAGTAATTGGTGCTGCAGAATTTGTTTAAATGTGTCCAGTTCCTTTGGCTCTGGAGCCCAGGGGCTTGTATGTAGCCTCACATTCTCCTGGGCGAGGGTTAGTACCTTCAGTGAGCCAGACTCTCACAAGGGAGAGGTCTCAGCGTGGGATGCAGCAGGGCTGGGCTTCATCTGCAGCTCCACCATCTCCAGTTTTGTCAGCCTCACTTTGTGGGTGCAGGTCTGCACCCTGCTTCTACAGGACCCGGGGGTCCCACACCATTGCCTGGACTGCTGCTCAGGTCTCCTCAGCATCTCCAGTATTAGCAGTTAAGTTTGTCTTTTAATTCTTGATTTTCAGTCATATGTGCCCCATGTCATCCACACACTTCTTGATATTGTATAACCCTTCTAACTTCTTGTAGAGCTGCAAATCCTTCTGGAATTCTTCACTCCTCTAGTCTAGTTTGACTCACTTTGTTTCAGTTTCCAATTTTTCATTTTCTGCCTAGGGATTCTGATTCTCCTCTTCATCTAGTTGATACTAACCACTCTGTCCATGCTCCTGCACAGTTTATGGCATTTGGGGAGAAAAATTGAAACTTGGTGGTTTTCTTAAATTTTGCAAGATCTTACTCAGCTTCCTTGATACTTTTGCAAGACTCCAGATCCCAAAGGTTTAGTCCCCACTAAAAAACCAAGTTTCTCAACTCTAATTTCTGCTGAAAAGGGATGTGTGTGTTAGGGGGACCTGTTTATTCTGGATTAGTATGATACAATCATACTGTTAATTGCAGTGTTTTGTTTCACTTTGATTTTACTTTCTTGGCTGTCTTTTGAGTCTGTCTGTCTTTCTGTTCTTTCTAAAAATATCTGCCCCCAAATTAGGATGCAAATAGTGGGGACCAGGACAGGGAGGGGGTGAGAGAGGGAGGAAGAGGAAGCAGGGAGAGTTTTCCAGAGGTCCTGTGTAAATTTGGCTACAGAGATAGAGCTAGTTGGGATTTTATCTCCTCATATAAAAAGATAAAGGGGTTTTTAGTTACTCCAAGACATACTGGCCTTTCTATAAATTCAGCTTTCACATGGATTTCCTCCCATCTCTAAATGTTAAATGCTTGTTCTCCCAAGACAAAGTCAGAGAATACAATACCTCTGGGTTACTCTGTCTCAAAGCTTTTAATTTACTTTTTTCTTAGATTTTCAGCAAGTTGTTAGAAAAGTCTGATTAGATTTCATATAAATCAGTAATTAAGTAAGATACTTCTCGGGACCATAGGAACACATGTTAATTGCATTCCTCATCTTCTGCGTTTAACCATAGGCTTTCACCCACAAAAGTCTATACATAGGGAATGCCCCCAGAATAGTACAAGGGTAAATAGAGAAGAGCTGTCCCTATTCGCCACCAATTAGTGATGCTTAAAATTTTCTTTATGGCCAAAGAGGTAACATACCTTTCACATAAAACAAATAATTTATTATAGTCAAAATCTTAACAGGCCATCACAAGACTCATTATTAGTCCAGATCTATTCATTACAGGAGAAAAAAAAAAAAAAAAAGTAGTATATTTGTGGGCAAAAGACATGCCACTAACAATTCAGTAAAATTTTAATGCACATGCTTCTCCATTTCTACCCCTTTTCCTGCTGTATCCTTACCCTTCTACTACCCCTCTTGGGCCTAGCTGTAGGTGGCTTCATTCTGGTGGTGGTGGTGGTGTGTTACAGTGAGCCATCAGCATCTGGAGTTATTTGCAGGGAGGAAACTTGTGTTGAATCGGATCTGAATTTACTATATATGGTGCCTTTTATGGATGTTAGATACTATTTCTGTGTTCTCTTTTTTTACCCCTAAAGCCAGTTTTGTCATTCTCCAGTGAATGAATTTACCTGACCACTGGAGAGTCGTTTATAGCCATGAGGTCTCCAGCGTCCAGCCTGTGTCCCGACTCTTCTCATCCCATACCAGTACTCCCTCGTGCTGCATCCTGTATCTCCTGGCATGAGGATGCTCCTGGTACGAGCTCTCTGCTCTCATACCAGGCCTGTATTTCTCTATACTGCAACATTATGTTAGAGTCATAAATACCTCATTCTAGAATAACTGCTTGTTACTGTTGTCTATATAAAGCTATGATCACACCATACAAGCATAAACAAAAGTTAACAAATTAGGCATAGGTACCTAGTCAATTGGAAAGAGGACAGTTACAGCTAAATCAAGCAAAGCAAAGCAAAGCTGCAGGCAGGTTAAGGAAATTTCAGACCAAGCAAGCCTGACAGGTTTTGAGGTCTTGCAAAGTCAGTAGAAAGTCTATGGCCTGTTCCTACCAATGGCAATCCTATGTATTACAGGGCTACAAGGCAACAAAGCTCAGGCTGAAGATACTTTTTAAAGTCTGTTTTTATAGATTATTGTAATTAGTTTACTGTATTGTCCTCTAGGAGAGCATACTATAAAATATATTGACCATGTTTTTTATGTATTTATGACAATGCCTATATAATTAGACTTTAAAATAGAAAATGTTTGTGTATATATATATCTTATCCTACTCTGAAGATATTCGTGACTTGCTTTTATTCTGAATTAGATATCTGTGGTCTAATTAATTCCATACTGAAAAGAAGATATTTTTTTTTTTTTTTTTCAATTGTGACATCAGTAGTTGTACTAGTGTGTTTTCCATCCTGGCATATTCTATGGAAATATATTGAAGTAGCATGTTTGTGGAAATTTATGCTATATTTATGCAATGTTTTACCACATACTAACAGTATACATTTGGGATTATACTTGTTCTTCTTTGGCTGCCTTTTGACAAGAAAGACTGTTCCAAGTATCCCAAAACATTATTTCTGTAGGTTAATACTGGTGCATTAGTGTCTTAGAGAAGAACGATGGTTCTGCTCTGCAGGAGGAGGCAAAGCAGGGTGTTAAAGCTGACAACAGGGCAGGTAGGGCAGTGGCCTCACTGAAAGAGCACAGTCCCACATAACAGGTCTGGTGACAGTAACCATGGCAGTTGTGTGGCCAGACAATTGCTCAGCTGGTGCAGGGTGCCATGGTGAGGAAAAGCACCCCTGAGAGACCCTGGCTTTTGCCCTCAGGCTCCGGGCATCCCCCTCCTGCAAGAAGTCGGTGATAGGGTTGTGCATCCACATCCAGGGTCGGGTAAGGATGACTGGAATTATGGGTCATGCAGGATGGGGAAGGGCAAATAATCTGAGTGTCTGAGTGCCATGGTTACCCTAAGGGGAATGGCCTCACAGGTGATGGGCCCTTCATGGTTCTCCTCCCATCTATGGCAATGACTGTGATTGGGGTGTGGGCTGCAGCTGGGTGGAACTCCTGGTTCTCTGAGCAAACCAAAAGGCCACAAAACTATGGGACACTGCTGCAACCAGCGGAGCAGTGGTTTACATGGTGCACTCACCTGGGATGATGAAGGAAGGCGTACTGAGGCAGGGCTGTAGTGCCCACACCTCCAGCTGTGCCCCCTTCCAGTGTCATAGCAGGGTTTGTTGGGGCAGGTGGCTGCGTGATGGCCATTTATACCAGAATAAACCCACACTCACTCCCTATGCCTGTGCTCTTGATCTCCAGGTGGGGAGGGAGAGCAGCCCCCACCTAAGTGGGGTCCCCATTATGAGTGGTGGGGAAGGTGGTATAGAGCTCATTCATGGTTTTGGGTATGCTTTCTTGATGCTTTGGCAGATGTCCTGCTAGGGTGATGGCCATATCTGACAGTTGCCCCACATTCCTGCGTGCCAGAGCAGGCCAGGTGTGGGGGGATGCTGGTTGGGTCAGGGGAGCCCGTGGCCAAAGCAAATCTGGGGCTGAGGGCTGAGGCTCTGAGGCAGTTTCTGAGCATGGTAGGAGGCCCCTGCCAAGGCCTCTCCTGGCTTCCTTGCACTTGGAGCCTGCCCAGTCCCGCTGCGGCACCCAGCCGGGCTGGGGGGAACATGGGGCGCAGGCCCTGAGGTGCAGCCCCTGACACACCCTGAGCCTGCAGGGCCTGCTGGTGCATGAGGGGCTCCAGCAAGGAGCTGGAGAGAGGAAAAACAATGATCAGTTGGAAGGGGAGAAATGTATAAAATAAATTCACATGACAAAAGTGTTTGCAGAGATCTTGATTTTGATGTAAGATGTTTACGTTGGCGGCAGGCAATTTTGAACATTAAGCTGTGTAAACTTTTTATCTCCCAACAATAATTAACTTCTTCAGTTTTTTCATAGCACTTAATCATAGGTTACTCCCTTTTCCGTGTTCATTTCAAACCTGAAAAATGTGTTTACTCCTGTAACAACTCTGTTGAGTATCTTGTGTGCATCTTCATGATATATGAAATGATACAGTGCTATAGTGACTGTATTTCTTTTTTTTTAAGTATTAAAAATAAAACAGTCTCCCAGTGTTAGTCTTCTTTTTCTAAAGGAACCATGGAAGCAACTTTTGCCATTAACCAGAAATTTTGAATAGATAGGTGGTGGGGGTGATTGCTGTAATGAAACACAGGAGTTCAAAAAATAAATGTCTTATGTCTTCAACTGGACACTTTCAAATAGTCAGCAAAATATAACCAATATTTAGCTTTCTTTTTAATGTGAAAGAGATTGTGCGTTAATTCTTCTTCGCCTTACTCTTTATCCTATTTTTATTTCCTGCTTTTCACATTTTATTTCATATTGAGTGACATATGAATCCAAGACAACTTAGCATGTTAAAAGAAACTCTGAGTTGGGAAAAATGAATTCAAGTCACAGGCCAAATTTATTAAATCTTTTCCATTTAATTTTTTAAAATGTTTTAGATACATCCTTTCACATTAGATATTTTGCAGTCTTCACTTTGTAAGTCCTCGATCAAACCATTTAAGAATGTGCCTAATGTTTAGATCCCATTAAATTCCATATATTTCCTTAAGTGCTTAAGAATAATAGCTAAAAACTTGCTGAGCTATTGCAATTAAGTGAGATTTAGCATTTCTCTAGGATCAATTTATATTTGAAAATAAAAGCTGTGAGGTAGATTATATAATCGCTTTCCAAAGTTTTCATGAAAAGGATGGAACATTTATTATTTAAATTTAATGTATTTTTGTGTGCTATTTGCAGTAAAAAAAAAGGTTGCATGTAAATATTACTTGGGAAAAAAAGAGCCCTATCTCAATTTTTCTTTCAGTTAATATTTCTTTCTCCCTGTGATTATAATATAGCAATCATTATATATAGCTAGTTTGCTGAACATCGGAAAAATCCATTTCCAAGTTGCAAGGCATTTTTTATTATCAGAATGAAGCAGTAGCATACAATAGGATTTGCATCTCATGTGAGACACAATGCCAGATCCAGTCTTCTGCACTGATGAATGTTCTCCTAAGTGTTTCATATTTTCAAGGAAACATATATGTCCTATGAAATCATACCCATCACCTTACAATCTTACTACTGCTGATAAAACTATTTCAGATTACTCAATTATCTCAGCAGGTTCACCAGTAAAATTCCTGATGTGAGGTGTTAGTAGAGATCTAATGGTATAAAGGGCTTGCAGCTTCAACTGTGGCTTCAGCTGGAAAATGTATTTTATTTCATCATCTCTATTACACGGAATGCAAGCTAATACAATTAATTTGTATTCATTTCCTTGACCCTCCCTTGTAGAGAAGAAATCAGGAGAAAATATCATCAATAAAGTTATTTTTTACAACAGTTTTCCTGTTATTTGGTCTCCATAGCAGAGGTGGGGGGTTTTCCCTCTTTGCATATTCATTCATGTTCTCAATGAAATGGCATTGCTCTTCATTTACATTGGCTAATCAGAAGATTTTCGTAGGTTTGACTACCATGCATAATACAGCAGGCAAGATACTTACCATATCTCTGCTAAAAAGCCTGTACCATGAGTTTAATCATGCTATTTAATTGCTAGGCTTAATTTGAAACTAATTGTTCACAGCAATTAAGTAAATGCCCCAATTTCATTAACAGACTTCCTAATTAGAAAGTACAACATAAAAGTGCTAATGTTGCTTCATTAGGCTTGAATTACTGTTTCTAATACTACTTTTTTACTATCTATATAATTTCTTTCTGCAGTAGAGTATCAGCCTAATTACTGGTATTAGATTAGTAACAAATTTCCTGGTGTAAAACATTCATGTGCCAGCCAAGTGTGCAATGATATATTAAATGGGACATTTAAATCTATATTTTAAATTTTAAGTATAGTCTGAAACTTAAAGAAATCTGAGATATAGCAATATCTAATCAAGTATGTAGGAGTTAATTGCTTTGAAGACTAATAAAATAGTTCTTCCAAAATTTAATGTCTCAACACATGTTGGCCACTTGCTATATAAGAAACTGGAATGAGAAGTAAAAAGATTGTAAATGTAGCTGCTAATAAGATATAGTGATGACAAAAGTAATTATGGCAGTGTCACAAGATTATGAGATGCCATTAATATTCTTCAACTGTCAGAGACATTGTTTCTTTAGAACACTGAGGAATCATTTCACTTTTTTACCGTATTAATACAAATGTGTGCTAGAAAGAAGAAGGATACTTCTGTTTCAGTGAAGATGTTCCAGTTTTTGGTGTTAACACAATTGCTGGAAAGCTTAAGAGCAGTGAGAAAAAACGATCACATTAAGATGATTAAGAATAATGATGATAATGAAACCTTTTTTTTTTTTTTTTAAACATATAAGATTTAAGTGATGTATGAATCCTTGTGGGTTTTTGAGGGTTTTTTTTGTAGAAGGTATTAAATAGCGCCTACCTGCTCGGACTGTCATCCCTCACTTGTGGTCATTGCATTCCTTTCTGCATATTAAAATTTCAGTATGCAGCAGCTTCATCATGCTATGGAGTAGCTAAAGGAAAATGTAGAAGAAAAAGTTGCACATAAAAGCAATAAGGAGAAAATTAAAAGAATGTAGCAGTATATAAAAGCAAGAAATAAAATAGCCCTTGCTTGTTTCTGAGTTAGCTTCAAGCTTTCTCTCAATTTCCTTTATTTTTCCTCATACTGTCTCTTGCTTAAAATATAAGGATGATTAATAATAGGTTAGGAAGAAAAACATGTTGATATATTTCTTGTGAAATAACAGCCAGCTGTCTCATGTCCTGATCATTAGTAGATATATGTATCATTGACAACTTTTATGTAATTATAGATTTTCATATTGGTAAAAATATGTATATTGTTAGGTTTTGTGGTTTTTTAGTTTTGGATTGCAATATCTCGTCTCATTCATGCATCCGTATGTATATAGAAATAGTAAAGCTCATAAATAGCCAAAGAATAATTTTGATGTACTACTCTCTATCCAAAAATACAAAATCCTGATTATATCTATGGAATATGGCTATGGAGAAAAAGTTACAAGTACATAGAAATGTTGCAAATCAACCATGGATGTTCATCTCATGAGCAAGAGGAGATGGAGACAATTTTCCATATTAAATGACAGAACCAAACTCTTCTTGGTACTGAAAGACGATACAGCAACGAATAAACGTCTCCAGCTGCAACTTGGCTGGTTCATCTGAACAGTAGGAAAATTATTTTCAGCAGCAGAATAGGGCAAGTTTTCCAGGGAGGATAACGCTCATCCTGGATGAGCTGGATGAGCTTCAAGGCTCATCACAACAAAGCCACATCTATCTTGATTTTACAGGTTTAGGTTTATTATTTTAACAGTTATCTTTATCCATGGTTTGACATTCTCACATGTGAACATGCCGATCCCTCTCATTCACATTAGGTTATGTGACATTCATAGTCCCACATCAGGACACATCATTATACCTTACTACAGTACTCTGGAAATACTGCTTATCTTCAACTCTGCTACACTGCAGCTACAACTTTTTTTCTGAATCTGTGTAAGTTCACAGGACCTTCTGAGGTGTTACAAAAAAGTTATGACATTGGTATGGGAATACGTGAATTCCAGTAGCTGGAACTCTTGATATTTTATTTTATTTTATTTCATTTTATTCTATTTATTTTTATTCTATTTCATTTCATTGCACTTCATTTTATTTTCAGTCTTTATTTACAAGTGAATTCAGGCTTGTACTATAAAGAAAGATAAAAAACTGTTGCTGCAAAAAACTTCGTTAGGTCTGTTGTGGGACCTGTAGACAATATAATTTTCCTCCAGATCTGAATTTCTGAGAACCATATAATAACATAGGGATGTGTCAAAAAAATCCCCAAAACAAACCTTATCAAGAAAAGACAAAAAATAATTTTCCATTTTTATAATTGTTTTAATTGTTATACTCTTTCAACTCAAGGTATATCAATGTGAAACAGTGGACATACAATCTTTTAGAAGGGAATAGACTGTTTCAGTTGGAAGGGTCCTGCAATGATCATCTAGTCCAACTGCCTGACCAATTCAGGGCTGACCAAAAGTTAAAGCATGTTGTTCAGGACATTGTCCAGATGCTTCTTAAGCACTGGCAGGCTTGGGGCATCAACCACCTCTCTAGGAAGCCTGTTCCAGTGTCTGACCACCCTATTGGTAAACAAGTGTGTCCTAATGCCCAGTCTAAACCTCCCTGGTGCCCCTTTGAACCATACCCATGTGTCCTGTCACTGGATGCCAGGGAGAAGAGCTCAGCACCTCCCTCTCCCCTTCCCCTCCTCAGGAAGCTGCCCCTCAGCCTGCTTTTCTCCAAGCTAGGCAAGGATTAACATCTTGAGTAGTGTAAAAACAGAAAACATTCTGAGGTTCATACTATTATGAAACATGCTGAGAATTCTGCTAATAGAAACATATCCTGAGTTTCATTAGGATACCGTGTCTGCCTAATAATACTTTAAGACCAAATTAGGACTGACCAAATTTGTCTCCATCTTCCTAATGAGTTTGACAGTTTCTTCCTCGGTTATTATTTCAGGGGACTGTCTTGACTGAATATTTTCCTGATCATGTAGTATTTTTTTCTGAAGCTTGCATGCCATTTTAGTAGCCATAAATGGCTTAATCACTTATAAAGCCATAGAGTTTCTGCAGTGCATCTTCTGTGTGGCAAAATAAACTCGGGTTTAGCACTACTGTTGCTATTTTAGAACTCATCCTTTCATTCTCAGAGGATGCTAGCTGTTAGGTTGGGCTCCTGCTGTAGATATAAATCCTAAAAGCATTTTCAGAGGCATGTTCTGACAAAATTTGACTTCAGATGGAAATGCAGTAAAAATACACCTAAAATTAAGGGTCCTAATTCCTCAAAGGTGAAGAGCTGCATTTACTTCAGTATGTAATTTAACCTTAAAAACGATGTTTCTGAAGCATTTAAACTCTTTAACTGTACACAAGGGTAGTCTACTTGCATGTAGATAGATCCCATTACTGTGGTATATAACCATCTATTTATTTCAGTTACTTAAGAATATTCACATGATTTTTTTTTCCTTCTATTAATAGGCTTTTTTGCACAGACACTCATAGAAAGAGTGGTTTGGTTTGGCTTAATAATTTATTGGATTCTTGGCATAAGGTAATGATCATATAGGAAATCATATCTCTTGAATAGCGTGGTCAGTTGTTGTCTGGATGGTGACCTCTTGTAAGTGTACTTGCACAAGTGTCGTCAGCTGGATCACATTAGTTTCTCCAAACTGCTGTTCTGCTCAATTCTTTTAATCCACGGTTCTATAGGACCACTCCAGCATATACATAATCCATTGCTATTGACTATCTGTCCTGGTTTCGTCTGGGATAGAGTTAATTTTCTTCATAGTAGCTAGCATAGAGCTGTGCTTTGGATTTAGTACTACAAGAATGTTGATAACACACTGATGTTTTTAGTTGTTGCCAAGCAGTGCTCAGACTACTCAAGGACTTTTTGAGCTTCTCCTGCTCGGCCAGGTGCATAACAAGCTGGGAGGGAGCACAGCTAGGACAGCTAACCCAAACTGACCAAAGAGCTATTCCATACCATATCACGTCATGCTCGGGGGATTTAGTCGGTCGGTCGGTCGCGGGGAGAGTGATCGCTGCTCGGGGACTGATCGCGGCTAGGTACAGGCTGGGCATTCGTCGGCGGGTGGTGAGCAATTGCATTGTGCATCATCCGTTTTGTATATTCTGTATATTCTGTTACCATTCTCATTATTACTATTATTATTATTTTCCCTTATTAAACTGTCTTTATCTCAGCCCATGGCTCTAACTTTTTTTTTCCTTCCTGATTCTCTCCCTCATCCCACTGAGGGAGGGGGGGAGTGAGTGAGCGGCTGCGTGGTGCTTAGTTACAAGCCGAGTTAAACCACGACACTATCTTAACTACACACAAAGTGTATCTTAAACAATTTACAAGTGTCTTATCTATGTAAAATTTGATCACTTCACCAGAAGAAACTGCCTGGAAATCTCTGGGTCACACTGCACAGGATGTTAATCAACAATTAGACATACAAGAATAGTATTAATTAACAACAGGTAAAGGGAATTCACAAAAAATAATTCATGTTACTCATTCCTCTCAAGCCTAGAAGACATTGGAATAATTTAATATAGAAACAATACATTTAGCTAGTAAGAAACTCTTGCAGGCAGTGAAAGGTATATACTAATTTTAATGCCAGTAAAAACATCTGCTCATATTTCAAACAGATACTGCCAAAGTGGGATGTCACATGAACTGAACAAAATCTGAGCCAGAGTGACATTCTCTTTGTTTCTGTGGTAGACTAACAGAGAACATATTTGTAAGGTGAAGAATCTCAGGGCCTAATTTTTTCATGTTTAGGGTACACAAGGAAGCCAACAGGAATTGTATAAGCTTTGAAAAATGCTTGTATTCTATGCAAGACCAAATATCAGCTGGGGTCCACACGCTATTGTTTATATATGAGAAAGGAAGGGGTTTTTTATCCTTTGCTTCTGGTGAAATGCTGCCTGCTCATCAGCATCTGCTTTTGATAGTTGGTTTTCCTTACTAATTTGTACTAATAAAAATATAAAACATGGAGGGTTATTTAACTTATTTTTTTCTCTTCCTGGCTAGACTAAGAAAATGTTTATATGCTAAAAAAAGTTGTCGATGCTACAGTCCATCTTTTGTAACATAAGAGTAAACCCGAAAGCTGCACAATTTATTCTTCTCATGCTACTGAGTTTTAACAGCCTCCAAGATCTGACCTTTTTGGAGGTCCTAGAGTGTTGTTATTCTTTTGTTTCTGTTTGCTGTTATCCATAACAGGAAAGGAATTTCTTTTAGAAGTCCATCAAGCACAATTTAGTTTTATCCATATATTTGTTGCAATCTTTACATCATGACAGAAAACTTATGATAATTATCATAGCTTAAAGTTTCTGTCTTTCTGCTCCCCTGTTTGTGCATTTTCATTTACTTATTCATTATTTCCTCATCTTGAAAGTTTTAAAATATGGGTCTTACTGTGTCTCTGTGGTTGGCCTGTGATGGCAGCTAAGGTTCCATGTGGACAGACACCACTATTTTAACCCTTTCAGTGCCCCCCTACACAACTATAATTACAGCTTTTATCTTTCCTTTAGACAGTTTACAATGTTGTTTTCTCCCTTCTTCTCTTAGGCCTGAGCCCATAGATTCTTTCTTATACAATTAACATTAGTTGTGTGAGGGGGCAGTTGCAGAATCAGGCCTTGTATATATGTACATGCACTCACACATGGAGTTTAAATTGCTTTGTTCTCTGTATTTGTTGACAATTCAGTCAAGGTGAACAACATTATGAGACAAAGAAAGGGAAATAATAAAAATAAGCCAGATGTTACTTCAGTGTTGAATGGGAAATGTAGAGTTTAATGTTTTCTTCTGTTCATGAATAAAAAAGAAAAAAAGGAAAGAACCTTTCTTGGAAAAAAAGATGCAAGTAGAATATTACCTAATATTTAAACATACATTCACAGGAAATGGATCAGAATGTAATCAGCTTTTACTACTTTTCTTCTTATTTGCATTAAATTTCAATCTGGGTGCCAGAAAGATATTTTATGATTACCATTTTTTATGGTACATGTTATTTGTCATCTTTGTTGTAGAGAGTTCTTTCTTTAGTGGTTCTTCTCCTCGTTGAAATCCTATATTGTTAAATGTGAAATTTTGGAGGGGAGGAGAACGTATTAATCTTCTGGCAAATGACAAAGTTCGTAATTTTAAAGTTTGCCCTGGAACAGGAATGAAAACCAAGTTAAAAATAATTTGTGTCTTTCCAGGGGAATTAGTGAAACGACATCAAACATGCGAATATTGTCTCCAGCTGGAGGGGCTTTCTGAAGTCACATGTGCTTATATGCTAAATCAAAATCAGCCATCTCTCTTGGATCCCTCTTCTGTCTCATAACCCTATCCAATGAAATTCTTCTGAGCAGATCCCTGAACAGGCCAAAGTCTGCTCTCTAGGATTGTGATCCTGCTTTTTGTCTTGTTCCCTTCTCTTGGGATCTTAAACTCCACCATCTCAGTTACTGCTGTCAAGGCTGTCCCTGACCTTCACATCCCCAGCCAGTTCTTTCTTGTTAGTAAGTATCAGGTCCAGCAGAGCATCTTCGCTTATCAGCTTCTCAGTCACCTATGTCAGAAAGTTATCATCAGTGCATGCAGGAATCTCATGTACAGCTTCTGCCCTGCTGTGTTGCCCCTTCAACAGATATTGGAGCAACATAGCTAATTTGATTTCAGAATTATATGAGATACTTTGGCAGTCTCACAAAATTTGAGATTTTGTCATTTTCTTTCTTGTGGTGCACCATGGGAAGCCTAATGGGAGCCAGACAGTTATGTGACACTTCAGTCACATACTTCATCAACAGCTCAGCAGGCAGAAGGTGCCACTTGCAAATTATGACTAACCTAAAGAAAAAGGACTCTATGCCACTAAATGGTCACAATATGAAGCAGTTCAAGAAGACATATTAATTATGTCATCTTCAGTTTGCTTCACATTGCAAATTACCATTGTGCTATCAAACAATTTTTCAGCAGTTTCAGTGGATGTTCTAGTAACTGACCTGCCAGTATCACTAGTAGCAGGATGTGAAGGACTTGCTCTTCTTGGGTCAAATTTGTTTAGATGCAGAGCTGTTGCTGTGAGAAGACTCTGCTGCAGACTTTGGTTATCTGCCAATTGCTGTGGAGTGTCAGGGTGACAGACAGTTTACATGAGAATTTCTCTGATACATCACCAGCAAACCAATATGAAAATTTCTGTTGCCCCTGATTGCTACCATACAGAAACATCATGATTTGACTTCACTATACAGATTGATGGGCCTGTTATGATGAGAGAATTACCACTTTTTAAAAAATGCGATGGGACAGATTACGTCATTTGCCACACTCACGTTGAGTATTATTTCAGTCACATAGGCTTCCCAACTATACAGAAAGGAGGAAGCCTAATTCCTGCTTTTCACCCTTTGCTTTGGCACTATTTATAAACAGGCTTTCTCTGATTAAGGGCATATTGTGGAACTCACATCTTTACATTTATTTGTTCCTTTGTTTAGTCCTGGTGTTGGTACGCTTCTGGTTTTGGGAGATCAATATACCCTCTGCAGCTTTGGCTGATGAAGTCTTTCCCTAAGCACTAAGCATTGCTGCAAATAGTTATATAATTGGCACCTACGTATTGCAAGATAAAAGTTGAAAGTATGTTTTTGGAAGATGGAAAACATGGTGGCATTGTCATGTACCAAGGCAGCATTTCCTGTGCAGTCTCTGCCCTGAATTATAGTTGAATATTATGTTTTCCTCACTACCCTCAAGACCAAAGAGTTCAGGAGAAATCTGAGGTCTCTCTGAAGTTCTCTGCATGCAGAACTTAAGAATAGGCAGCTGAATGTCAACCTCGAGATCTTACTTGCTCAAGTTATGGGTGCTAGTATTCCTACTTTCAAGATAGGGTGTACTTTTGATATTTTTATCTTACATATTATTGAACTTGCAATATATGGTATTTTGCATGTAGGAGGTTTGACTTTTTATATCTTTAAATAAACTTTCAATAATCACAATTCCTTTACATTTTCATTAATTCAATAAAAAGAATTAAGTGCATCTTACAGAAAAAAAGTCAATGAATTTAAATACTGTATTTTTAAACTAGAACTTGGTGAAAAACAGGTTACAGCATAAACTAAACAAATTTTGTTTGAAACTTCTCTTGCTTTTAAAAGTTTTGTCTTTTTGCTTATATAAATATGTAAGCATGGCTTTCTGCATGGTTACTCTTTTAATATGTAGACAGATATGCCAGTTTGGAAAGACTCTGCTCAGGAGTTTGATGATGGACTTCTAGAAATAGTTGCTCTCACAGATCACTGTTCTGGTATGTGGGGGAAAATAATGTTGCTCATTCAGCATTATGATGTTATGCCACTTCCAATATGCTTTGTTATCCAAGGGTAATTGTAAATGAGCTGTCTTTAGTGGCTTTTTATGCTGTAAAAGCTTTGACAAGTTGGGTTTTTAAATGTTTTTTCCTACCAAGTCATATAAAGCTTTTGTTCAGTCATAAGCTGCAGATCATGTAATTCCTCTGCCCTTCTCCTTTTCAAACCAAAGAAACCCCTTCCAACCCTTCCTAGCATCATTTAAATTCTCCAAACATAATCTGTCTTCCCTATTTCCTCTTCATATTTGGAAGGTGTTGGAAGACTGATAATGATTCTATTCGTCATGGTCATCCTGGCAAATATGCTGGGCCTGTAAGAAGTATAGAAACCCCCAGAGGTTACTGGGTTTTTTGTTTAGTTTCCATGGTAGCAAATAAAAAAAAAAAAATTCTCAATTTTTTTTTTCCTTCCTTCCGGCTACCTACCACTACTAGGGAAACTGTATGTATGTTACTCCTTTTACTTTTTCTACATTTTGGTACCCTACTTGTTTGTCTAATGCCTGAGTTAATTTTGTGGACTTTGCCTGGAGAGCTTGGCTGCAGAGAGTTTTTGAACGTTGCAGGAGTGCACTGGTAGCAGGGAGCTTAGATGAGTCAGTATAGGGACCGCCCTTCTGCAGGAGTGTCTTATGTCAGAGGACCTGGAACTTCTTTGTGAGAAGAGAAAGCACAAACTATACCAGAAAAGAGTGAGAATACATTAGTAGGATATACAGCAATTTTATGTTACAAGTACTACTGGACTGGAAAGAAACCTGTGAGAAGGCCGGTCTATCTCACAGGAACCAAAGCAGAATTCTGTGCCTGAAATCCCATGTTACATTTCCTTTTATGAAAGAGAGACTGTACAGTAAGTTGAGTTTTGCAGTTATTTTCTTCAGAATAATAAGAGTTAACATTGTTCTTCACCTCTTCTCTCTCTGTTTCTGTGCTTTTATATTTGTAGGCAACTGTATGCCATGAAAATTGTCCTAAAAGTTTATTGCTAAAATGCTATTCATGCTATCTGGTAAAGTGGCTACATAAAATGCTATCAAATATATCTTATAAAATGCTATGATAAAAAGCTGTGGAATATACCTCATACAGTGCTGATACAATGCTATGAAACATACCTCATAAAGTGCTATGAAACCTGTAACATCTAGGGCACTGATCAAACTGTGAAGCAAATTAATTTGAATGGTACCTAGTTTTACAGTACTCAAATATATTTACTTAGAAAGTAGCGTAATTGTGATCTCCCAGGTGGAAGTGAAAGAGGAAGGGCAGCTCAAAGTCACCATTTTGAGAACACTAAGAGAAGAAAATGCATGACACTGTGATTTCCTAGGAGTGAGCTGGACCAGGAATTATAGATAGGCAGAGTCAGAGAACATTATAAAACACATTGTTCCTGTGACAATATAAATCAGTTCCTGAGGCTGACCTAAACACTGTTAATCCTTTTCAGGCAGGAGGAGAGTAACCTTAAAAATACCTGTGTGTATCAGCACATGTTTCATTTGGCAAAAAACCACAGTTTAGCTAGTTATACTTTATTATTCATATTACACACAAACAGGAAAAATTATGGTTAACTTAACACAAAAGACACTATTTCAGAATTTCTTCACAATACATAGTGCCTGTGTAGCTTCCTTAGAGACTGTTTTTAGAATCTGAAGTTGAGAAAAAAAAAATATGACTTTTAAGAGTGATCTCATTGTCAGAATGATAATCGTATTCATGTCTTTGGATTTTATTATTCCTGCTCACAATAAAATACAACTTGGTGATTGCATTCCAGGTCAAAATTTATCCTTGCTTCTTTTTGTATGGACATGCGATATCAGTATTTCCCTGAGGTCCAGATTCTACTGGTGGATTCTGAGGAACTTTCTCTACCTTGTTCTTGTTGCAGTTTTGTCAGGTACCCTTGGCATCACTCCTGTGTACCCTTCCACTGTAAGTGGCTTCATTATTCCAGCAGTTACTTACAAAGGTTTTTCTCTCCCAGAAGGGTCGTCCAGGACTTCTGCTGATCTCCAAGGCATTGCACAGTGCATGACAATACTCAATATTACCACTATCACAAGGAAAAACTGCTCAGTTCACACAATTTAAGCTAATCAGGGCTGAAGTATTTATTAGCAACAAGTAATTAACCGGTAATGAGTGAACTACACCTTCAGGATCAGTGTCAGCAATACAGCAGATAGACCACAATAGTAGACATTTATGAGATGTTTAAAAAGACCTACAGATCTGTAGACACACTTCCATACCTAATTCCCACCAAATTGCCACATACAGAGTGTTACAGGCATACCCGTGTGTTGGGTAATTAGCATAAACTTGCTCAATGTTAGGTGACCCCCTGAGCCTACAACCACAGGAGTGCTGAACACCAGTTCGGGCACCACTTAGGTCAGTAGAACTCCCTATGTTAGTGTTTTATTATGCATTTATTATAATCCCATAAGAATATATAAACTGGAGAAGGCCTTAAACCTGTTAGCCAAAGTGAGCAAATTTCAGTTAATTGTCTACATTAACCCAGTAATTAACCTTTAGCCAAAAAACAATTTAGCCTTAAAGCCTATCCTGCGTAAGGTAGTCAGATTCCCTGAGCTTTGAAGATGTGGGAGGAAGCACGGCTTTGCTTATAGGCAGTATAATGAAATACATCAAATCAAATACCCAGAATGCATTTACATAATACTTAGATTTAATTTGATGATTGTCTGGGTTATCTTAGGAAGGCTTATACGTTTTGTTTTCTGTTCATTGAATTTACTATTTCAAAAGGAGCAGCTTTGGGAAAGCTGGAGAATGAAATCCCTTTATCTGTCCACTGAATTAGTTCAATTCTGGTAGCAGCTGTACTTATCTGTTGGGCTTCAACCAAGAGGAAAGAGCTATTCAAGAGAGAAGGTGGTTCTGTCTGCTGAGACCGCTGACAAGAATGCCAACTGGGATGCAACTTTCTGAGCCAGTAACTTCAAAGAGAACTGTGCTTTCATTTCAGCACAAGTTAAGGATGTATAGCCAGCAATTTTGCAAAAGGCCTGTGCCTTGGCAGTACCCTGAACTATCTTCTGCCAAGTGTTGTCAGCAGCAAAATGGTTCAAATGTGTGAGGGGTTCTTTAAGCAATTAAGAGATGTTTCTGGCACAAATTCCCACCCAGAAATCTGAAACAGCTAGATGCCTCCCTTTGAGGGCCCTTATTAGGCTAGGCTTCTAGACTCACACGTCTGCACTATGTGTAACACCAAATATATGTACAACACCAAAATCAACTGTTTGTCAGAAACGATACAGAATACATGTGTGTAAGCTCATAAGATACGTCAAACTGTCATCTGAAGATGAGGGAGCATGTGATAACAGAGAAATCTGTGCTTGATTTGTGGGAATATGGCATGGAATTACAGTCCTTCTAAAAGATGACATAGATTTAAGGCTGCCCAGTCTGAATGAAAGATCAGATGACACCGGGTATTGAAATGTATGTGTGCAATTAATTTCCTTACAGTGGATGAAGTTCTTTCAAATGCTACTGCTCCCAAACTCTGCATGTTACTTATTTCTTGATTCTCTGAGGATGGACTGTAGAAGGCTTTTGTGCTTGAAATCTTGTGCCTTTTTTTCCCCAACTCTATCAGTGTGTCTATCTAAAAGATATTTGTCTCCCAACCAACCTTGTCCTTTGTATCGCAGTAGTACTTAAATAATCAATCAGCGATCAAGGCACCATTGTGCCAGACAAAAAGTGGAAGACATCCATGCCCTGAGGTGCAATTCTCTGGATATGACAGTGATCTTATTCTGTGTCAGGACACAAAAAAGCATTATTCAGTATTGTAAATGTTATATACAGCAGTCACTGGAAAATCTGCTTTAACCATGGCCAAGCTTTTTAGCTTGTTGTCTTCTCTCTTCAAAGGACTTGAAATTTAGATCTGACAATCCATACAGGCTCTGTGCCTGTGGTCTCAGGAGATGATCTACAGATGTGAAAAATCCAAGAGAAGAGATGTGTAAGCAGGAGAGCAACATTTTGCTATATGTATAAATGAGAGGTTTTAAAAGTGCTGAATGAATATAAAAAAGATATGATAAATGCTTAGGCATTAAACATATTTTTAAGCTTTGAAACTAGTGTTTCAAGTGAAAAATATATTTCAGAATATTATACTTGAAAAAAATTCATAGCATGTTGAAACGGGGATGCAGTCATGCTGTTAGTTTTTGTGTGTTTCTACATGACAAAAGCTAGTTACATACCATAAATATTAATGTCTAACAAAATTATATTCTATTGGTAAGTAGCAGAATATATTTGACACAATGAAGGATAAGAACAAAAATGAAAGTATAACAATTAATATTGCTTAATGCATCACTAATTGTAATTTATTCTTTTACTGTTATAAATATAGCTTCACAAATACAGTATCAAACAACTTTACATAAATGAAAAGTTTTTAAAAGATGTTTTTAGATTAATTTGTCAATTCTTGTATGAATAGCGAATTGCAAAGTATAATTTTGTGGCCCATTGTCTTATCTTAAGAAATTCCTTGAAGTCTGAAGGGCCTTCTCCTGAGGTGCCATGTCAAGTGTGTATGTATGATTCTGGAGCTCTTACACAAATTAGTAAGTGTAATGGAAGCAAATTTAACAGAACATCGCCTAAAAATCTTTACTGTGGTAGATCAATTATACAAGTGTAAGTACACTGTCAGTGGTTTATGTGGCAGAAGTTGAAAATTATAAAAGAAATAATGAAATGTGAAAGAAATCAAAGCTACATAATGCAATGAAAACAGAAGTATGTGATAAAAGCAAGTTTGTTGCTGTCAAAGACAGAATTCAGTTTTCTGGATAAATTTTCTAGGTATTACTTAGATAAATTCATTTATATAAAATCTAATATCAAAGTGGAACATAGCTTGTCCTACTTGAATGTGAAGCTTATGTCTGGCCAATGTTTTCACTTTATTCTCCAGAAGATTTCTGTATTAGGTAAACTGTATGCACTTTGCATTGACTGACATCAGTGAGTCAAAACTCACTGCAACACTTCAGTATAACAGGGAAAGCTCTTGACTTTTCAAGTTGCTGTAGGACTCAGGCAGCAATGAGTAATAAAAAGAATGCACATAAAAATCAGGCATGCTGATTTCAGGAAAAATACTCAAGTGTCATCTAAGAAATGTGGATCTTGTCTAAGGAGCTGTGGCAAATCAATTTTAATCAAATAGGGTTGCAGAATGCAAACATAATAAAAACAAGAAAACTACCATGAATGCTGCACTGTTTAAAACTATATAGCATGAAAACCATGATATTCCTTGGAGAACAAATTCTATTCCTTTCACTACTACACCTGCTGTGGTAAATGATATTCCCGTGTCCTTCTCACGGATGTTGGAAACTTAGGAATGCTGATTCACTAAGAACTCTCCTCCACTTACCCATGCTGTGTCATCTCACACCAACCCACCCAAGATGAGAAGTGCATTAGGTGTCTTGATGGCTCCTCCGTTACACATCTTGAGCTTCAGCGTCATGGGGACTCTAATGCTTTCATGGCCTTGTGTACTCCTGCTAAGTGTGGAGTGAAGCAAAGGGCTGGCATTTGACTCATCATGCAGGGAAAGCTGTTGGATAGACGAGTCTAGAACCAAGGCATTACCAAACTGTGGCATATTATGAAATAGTAAATGCTGAAATAATTATGAATGGTGGCTGGTATTGTGAGACGATATTAAGAAAATCAAAGCTGTCACCAATCCACTCAGTCACCTTCATATTAAATATACAACCAACCATATACCACCAAAGCAATGATCTGTGAATCCTAATTTGGAGTCATAGAGGCTAACAAAAAGACATGCAAACATTAGATTCATCCAAGTAGCTGTGACCTGATCCAGTCCAAAATCCCTGAAAGCAATTAATCCTGGCATCAATGAAAGGTGGATCATGGTATATCACAGCCAGTCTATACTGTGGGGGATCCATCCTGTTTTTCTGCACCCACACCCCAAGCATCCTAGCTACCCAAAGTTTCATTCTCGTGCTTCCTAAAGCCATGGCAAGATTGCCAGAATTAGAAGGAAACATTGAGTCTCAGCCCCTAGAAGGAAAAGAGATGTATTTGGAAGGGGAAAGTGAATGCTCAAGATATTGCTAAACAGGAAGATTTCAGTGAATTGCAAAGAAAAGCATTTGAGACAAAAAAGACCACGTACCTGAGATATACTGGAAGCTGAATGTTTCTGAAACCAGTTAGTTTTGCTTTAGGCAAATGCAGCTTTCTCATTTCAAGCAAATGAAATCTGGTCATCTAATATTTAAGTGAGGACTCCTGCTTAAGGAACTAAACTTCCTTAAAAGTTACTGTGATTATAAATTTGAAGGCCTGAGTCAAAAAAACACAGAATATACATATTTGGATACATGTTATCTATATTAAAAATAATAATATATATACAAATTTTCATCAAACAGGAACAGACGGCTAGGTCAAAACATGCCACTGCCTGTGGGAAAGCAGAACATACTCAGAGACCTAATAAAAGTATTCGTATAGTCTCCAAAGCTGCAAGTAACAGTCCTTGCATAGAGTCATTAATGGTGTTATAATGATCCTGAATAATTTTTACCTTAATAGCGTTCACTCAAATAAAGGAACTAATGGATGCAATGACTAAATTTTTGTAAAGTATATAACTCTAACTTTTAAAACAAAATATTAATCCTGGTTTTCACCTACCACTTCAGATTATTTTGTTATGACGATGCATCCATTATTAAAACATTATTAAAATGCTTCATCTGCATCTTTTCTTTATCCTTTTTGTTTGAGTCTGGCACTCTTGCCCCATTTTTTTACAGTCAGTGTCTGAGGAGACAGTATAAGTACTTTACTTCTCTTCAAGTGTCTCCTGGATTCTTTACTCTGTTTCATTCTGGGAGTTTCTCTTACACCACCACTTCTCTCCACCTTTTTCCTCTGCATTTATTTAGTCCTCTATTAACTTAACTGACTTTTAGATCTGAATCTTGATCATGGAGTGAATCAATACTTGCACATGAAGGAAATTGAGGCTACAGATATGCCTAAGCCTAGATCTTCATTGCCTACTGTTCATAAGGCGCACCTGGTTTTGTAGGCAGTAAAAGTGAGAAGCAGCATACCCAGATTTATATCCACTAGCCTTAGGTACTGCAGTCTAATAATTGGGTACCCGGCTGGATATGAATCAGCTGAAGAGAACTTTCACCGCATGCTCAGAGCAGAGACAGATATGCTTTCTTATTAGACTGCTGTGGGAATTTGCACTGTGGCTGTGGCTCTAGTGGTGTACATGCTTTATTTTAATGGAAAGAATAGTTTTGTTAGGGGACTGAGGCTTCAGTTGCTGCAACCCCGGTAAGGCACAGCAAAACACATACATGTGACTTTGCAGTGAGATGGAAGGTAGGTGAAAAATAGGCCAAAGAAGGGTTTTCTGCTAGTCCAGTGGTATGTAGCAAAGAAACAGCTAGGCCAGCTCCATTCTGTTGTGTTTATTGGCTAATCCATTCCTGCATATAACCAAGATATTAACATATTTCTGGAATAAAGAAACACTTTAAACGCAAGCCCATTAACTACATTTTGTTATGAAACCATACCTCTTACTCCCCCCAATCCTCTCCCATTTCTACAGCAGCACGCAAAGACTTGCAAATATCAGCAGTCAGGGCACCAGTCATTGCCTCAGCTTTCACACAGCTGTACAGGGCAAGATAATGATGCACAGCTGTGCCCAGTCAGACGTGCTCAGGAAAATCAGCCAACTCCATAAAACCTTCTTTCAGGAAATGCATAGAGAGGGAAGTAGTTGTGTTTGAGGAATGGGAATTCTTTCTTTTCATAGTAAGTTGATGGCTTTTTTTTTCCTTTTTAGTATTTGGTGGTATCGTGGGTTATTTGTTGGGTGCTATTTATTGTCTGTGTGTCTCAGTAAAGTAGCTTGTGGTTTTAGTTTAAATTTAAAATGTTTTTTAAAAAATTTTTGGGGTTGGTTTTTTGTTTGTGTTTTTTTTTTTTGCATTGTTCAACAAAGCAAGCTTATGATGATTTTTTGATTATAAAGGCCTTAAAACCTGATTGTAGCCTGATAGGTGACTAACTGAATGTCAGTATGTGGCCTAAATAGCTCTCCTGGTGAAGAAAGGACATCTCTTAGTAAGAAGACTATTACTTCTTTCAGAGAGCTGTGTAAATTAAGGCTTTTTCTAGAACATAGATGAAAAGAAGGTAGCCAAAGCTATCAAAGATCTGAGCTATAAAATCTAATGAAGTTGGGAAGGAAACTGGACTTTTGTACAGGGTTAAACTTGTACCACTGTGTTGAGTGTACCTAATCTCCTGAAAGACAAGACAATGGATGTCTGAATTTACTTTTAAACTACCAAATTTAATTTGCTGCAAAGTCTAATCTTGCAAGAAATGGCTGTATAAAATAGGACCTTGTTTCTAATATGTTTAATTGTTATGTTTAAGAGCTGAAGTCCTTTCACTGAAACTTAGCTGTATGGCAGTTATAGAAAGATTGATGTTGCTTCTGGTGCTGCACAGTATTAGTATGGATAATGAGACTGAAGTACTGAATGTGGAAGAAATAGTTGTATAGGTCACTAGACAAGTTCCTGAAAACTTAGAAGCAAAGGCAGAGAGGAGGAATATCTGGACAGGTGAGTTATTTTCTTTCACTACCTCTCTGTGCAGTGTTTTCAGTTAACCGATGCTCTATATTAAAGCCTGTGAAAGGTGTGCTGAAGTTTCTAAGGGAAAGGGTGATATGATGATCACACGTGGATCATACGGACTGGCTTACAGACACTTTTTGTTAAGGTGTTTATAGATATCTGAATACTAGGTTTTTTAACGTGTCTGGATATCTACATGGAATTAAGCTTTTAGATGTCTTTCAGTGTTTCTCTAGGCCTTGCTTCTATGTATAACTGCTGAAATAGGTTTTTAGCTCTTTCTGTGTGCTGAAGAGATTAACTTCCTTGGTAAACTGAGATAAAGCAGGGGCCCAAATGTCAGGGAAGATTGCTTATATATAGCTGTAGCCATATGCTTATATATGAGCTGTAGCTCACTGCAGGGGGGTTGGACTAGATGAACTCTAGGGGTCCCTTCCAACCCAAAACATTCTATGATTTTCTTTAGTAAATGCATTTGAAATTACACCTTAGTTCTGTAACATAACATAAGAGCTGTGCCCTTTTTTTGTACTTGGTTGTCTTCTGGAGGTGCATGAGGTGTGTTCTCATGTTGGTGTGGAGTACTAACTAGCCTAAATACAGCTGTAGCCTAGAAACCCAATTATACCCAGGTAACATCAGAAAACCTAGATTATATCTGACAATAGTACAATCATATCTGCCCTGTGCATACTCATGAAAACTGAAAGGTGCTAGCACTTTAAGTATATAATATCTGTTGTATTTGTACTTTCAGTATATGTTTCCTAATGGTGTGAGTAAATGCTAATAACTGTACACTTAGTTTCTGTGCATTTACAGTATCCTTGTAAAAACGTCTTATTTCTGCCTTTGTTTTGGATTATCTGTAACTGTAGTTATTTTCAATTATATTTTTTTAAAGAAAGAGGTGTTATTGTCCACTTTTTTCCTATACTTCAAGATGTTTATGCTTTGCACTTTTTTCCCTTGAAGCAGAAAAAGCATGAAGATGCATTTGTAGTTGTTTGGAGGGCAAGGTGGGGAAAAAGGGGAATACTGAGGCAGGAAGAATCCTAGTGCTGTCAGTCACCAGTGGTGTAACTTTTTCTTTTTAAAATGTCAACACTGTGTATATTGTTTACAGAAGACTGTTTACAACTGTTATGCTTCTACATGGATGAGGAGACTTGAGATCTTCCAGTTAACTTGCACTTATGTGATTTCTAATGAAGAGTGCTCCGTTGCTATGTAATCCTGCCTGGAAACTTCACTGTAGAATGATAGAACACAATTATTATTTAACACCACGTGTGTCTTAGCCTTTTTTAAACAGATAGCATTTTACTGTTTCACAGGGTCATAATGGAAAATATTTTGTATGTAATGTTTTTTGTGTTTTTAAAACAAAATGATAGTATGCATATTTGAATAAAGTGTCCAAAGTTTTCTTTCTGCTTGTTAATAAACTTTTACATATTAATTTAGTACTCACAGGAGCTTAACAAGTCTGTGTTCTTGTTCAGCTTACTGTTTTCTGGGGTAGGCAGCTAGTCCCCTTAATGTCAGATGTTTCTTCCCTAGTAAGTGGACGATATCATCAACAGAGAGGTTTTTGTGGTGATTTTGCTGGTTGAATAGTATTGTTCTTGCTTATACACAGAAATAACAATAAGTGTGGAGACCAGACATAAAACATTTGACTGAAAATTCAATTGAAGGCAAACATGAATACTTTGTCATAACCATAGCTAGACTGAACAGCTTTCAGAACAGAATTTTTTGGAATGCAGTTTTTACGGTATTTTTAGCAACTCAAAAATTTTTTACTGTTAAATCTGGAACACAGCCTGGACTATCCGCATTATGTTCCCTCTTACTAAGTAAACACATGCTTTATTTTCTAAAAGTGTTAATGCAGCTACGTAATGTGTGGAGTCTTTTCTCTTTTTCCAACTGTTAGGCCTATACACGGTACAAGCAACTCTTGAGAAGACTGGCTTACACAAGAGGCCTACAAACTAAAGGGAAGGGTTTTCTTAGTTTTCCACTTTTCAGCTGCTGAAATATGGACAAAATGATGTTAGGACTTAACATCCTACAATTAAACTTGAACTCTTATCTCAGTCACAGCTGTTTACTGAAGATGACTGGAGGTGCTCCAGATTCTGGCCTAAGTGATACATTGCAGGTGAAATTGAATGAGGTTAATATTTGAGTTTCTGGAGCAGTGTTTTCAATATTTATGAGTTAGACTTAAATATAATATTGTGGATACCCTCTAGAGCTGTTGCAAAAGCTCTAAGAAACATTTTTTTTTGTGGTGTAAGTGCTAGAAATGCAGAAATAGCTTATTTCTTCAAAAGAAATATGATTCACCTTTTTTTAAAAAGTCATTTACACATGGAATCATTCCTTCAAGGCTTCAGTTCCCGTTTGCTTATTTTAGTAAATACCAGTGTTTAAATAAATAAGTGTTGAGATACTACTGTCTACGCTACTTTGTAGCCTGACTAGTAAACTGCAGATTCTAGATTATTTTATTTTTTAGGGCTGAACCATCTGAAAACATGCCTTTATAGTAATATGGAACCTTTCAGAAAATGTGGCTTTAGCAATTTCATCTGCAGCTTTGGCTGCCTTCATCACTGCTTTAATTTTGTTTGGGTCAAAATCTTTCTTCCTTTTAAAATATTGCATTAGGGTTTTTCTTGAGAGTTCTTTTTATCTGTTTAAAGTGGCTCTTGAAGTGGAGAGAAACACATCACTTTCAAGGCAGTCATATCAACACATCAAAAATAGAGGAAAACCAGAGTGCTTTCCTTTTCTGCTATATAACCCATATGGCTATCAAGATGTATTTGAAGTCAGTGATTTAATTTCTAGAAAGAAGTATATGTGGTATCCTATGGAAAATTTTACTTCCTCAGTATTGACAGAGGTTTCCAGGTATGTTTAATGCAAAAGCCTGGCTGTTCCTACACAGTGGTAACTACAATGACACACTGTTTATTTGGGGGGTTGGAGGAAATCCCCTCTTATTTCAGAAAAATATGATGTTAGACATAGCAGGTCCCTTGGTATTACTAAGGCTGAGGCTCTTTGCAACACTGCAGCCTTTCACTGGTGCTGTTGAGGTAGTGTTTTCCAGGGCCTCTGCAGCAGTATCTATCTTCTTTTTTTTTTTTTTTCTCATGTTGTTCTCAGATTGTTGGTCTTGTGCTCTGCTGCTGCAAACCCTGATAGTACTGTTGTGGCAGGCTCATAAGGCAAGAAACAGCTACTGATAGGAGATTCATATCTTTTTCCTCTCTAGTCCTTTTTCTTGTTTTGTAGCTTTGAGTTTATACTACTTAGTGCACAATAAAGTTAGAGAGTCTTTTAAATAGCCTATCATTGTGTAATATTTATTAAGTCTCTGTATGTATAGATTAATGTGCAACACTTGCACCTGGTCAGCACACCCTAATCAGAGCTAATAGCATTATTAGGCAGGAGCAGCCAGTGGGGAGATTGCAAAAGTCCTCAAGACAAATATATGATAACACAGGGGGAAAGCATGGTGAAAAATAATCCTTTTTCATTATTAGAGTCTAATGCTTAGTGTAATCTCATTTGAGGCAGTAGGTATGAATGCAGGTATGCTCAGGGTAAGCTAAGAATTAACTGTTTCATTGTTCTTACTACTGCAATTTTGTCCTTAAGTGAGCATTTAAAAGAAAAAGTCATTCTTTCTCTGTCACTGTCTGGACAGCTTCAGGTGACCTGAAATCCTAAAATCTTGGTCAATTAGTTATTTGTTTAGCAAAAAAAAAATCTCTATTCTAATTAACACACATCACGCTTGCTTGGTGAAATTCATAAGCATTCTCTGCAGTGACCCTCATAAGGGAAAGATTATTCCCTTTGGGGTGGCAGGGGAGACCTACATAGCTGTGTCTTGTCTGAGCTTGCAATTTTCCACACACATTTCTCAGATGCCTGAATTTGTCACAGAATATACTTCTTACTTTTTACTTCAAATAAAAATGTGAAATTCAATGTGCTGGGCTTAATGCATCCTGTCAAAGTACATGCAGTGTTTCAACAAGTATGGGCCTTCTCTGCCACTGCATAGGAATGTTTAATGTTCTAAATATTTAATGGATAAGGACAAATGTTCTATTCCAGGAAAGGGTGGGGGGAAGTCACAACTTAAATATTTTAGTGGTACATTAAGCCAGCGAAGTGCTAAGCTTTTTTTTTTTTAACTAGGGGGAAGGGGAAGTGCAGGAAGGAAAAATTTGTGTGGCTATTTTGTCTACAGTTTAAAATTCCCATGAGTTCTCAAGTGACTTTGCATTGAATTGGCACTGCTACACCACCATCCTGCTACAGTGAGATTCTACAAGCCATGTCCCCACTGAATTTGGAGTTTGCTATTGCACAGAAATGGAAGAGACCCAGTCTTGGTCATAGTGTCTGTTTTTCCCTGCACAGCAGCTGCTTCAGGGTCAGGTTGTGGATCTCAAATGTGCTACAGGCTGTCTATGAAGTTAAGCAGCTACCTCATAGGGTGGAACAGTTGTTCTTCAACTAACTGGAGGAAGCATATATTTGTAGTCATAGTTATAGCTGGAGTGCATTATAAATGTACCATCTCTTTTTTTCAGCCTTGAGACCCTTCCAATAAATAAATGTTACTACACTTCTTTAAGCATCTTGAAAAGCTTTTTTTTATACTTCAGTATTACAAGCCTGTTAGTAACAAATTCAAGGAAAAGTTCCATATTTACAACAAGGCTTTCCTCACTGAATTCTATAACGAGGTGTATAACCAAAGGACTCTGATTACTGATGTGATATTTCATCTTTATTGGAAGAGGTTTCAATACTTTTTAAAGCTAAGCTTCTGACCAAAATCAATGATTACTGACCTAGATTCAAAAATATTTGCAATACTTACCAAGTGTTAGGTTACCTGATAAAAGGCTTGTCCCCACACACAAAAGAGCAAAAAGGTCCACTGCAAGGCAAGGTAATCCCAATAATCCAAATGGAGGAGTTGGGCAGGGCCTCCCTTTTTCCAAAGGCTGTCACTGGAGAACCATAAGCCATGTGGTCTGGGGGGAGAAACACATCAAGATGAGTCAATGGAATGGTTGTCCTTGTCACCCTTCAGACTGAGGGGTTCCTGTGTAGAGGGGTATGGAACTTGTGGTGGGATACAGTGTTTTGGGACTGCAGAGGACTTGGTAAATATTTAGGGGAAGGAAAAAAAGTAGGGCAAAGGGAGGGCTTAAGGTGGTTTTTGGGAGGGATGAGGATGGGAACAGAGGGATAAGGGAATGAGAGACCCATTGATTGTAAGTAGGCTGCTGGTTGCTATGCTTGTCTGGCCACACACCACACCAGATCAGCACAATGTGCCTGTATTTTTAAACTTCAATTATTTCCCTGAGCAAGGGGACTGTGTGGTGCATGTTTGTGTCTTCAGGTCTGAGTTCCAGCAACTGGAGTGGGACTGTGGGTCATAGGGTCTCATGTGCCTGTGGTACCAACGGTTGGAGCATGTGAGGGTGTGCATATCAGTATTTGATTGCTGTATCAAGCTGGACTAGCTAGTGAGTAGGTCAAATATCTTGGGAGCCATGTATCAAAGCAGTTACAAATCTGGGAACAGATGACACCATTAGTGCATGAGAGCTGAGTGTTTACCTATGTGGCCAGCCGTGTGTTGTGTGTGTGCCCTTGCTATGGGTTAGACTGGGGGTCAGGGTGCTGATGAGGCCATACCTTGAATATTGTGTTCAGTTTTGGGTCCCTCACTACTAGAAAGATGTTGAGTTGCTGGACCATGTCCAGAGAAGGGCAACAAAGCTGATAAGGGGTCTGGAGCACAAGTCTTCTGAGGAGTGGCTGAGGGAACTGGGGCTGTTTAGCCTGGAGAAAAGGAGGCTCAGGGGAGACCCTATTGTCCTCTACAACTGCCTGAAAGGAGGTTGTAGAGAGGTGGGTGTTGGTCTCTTCTCCCAAGTAACAAGCAATAGGACAAGAAGAAATGGTCTCAAGTTGTGTCAGGGAGGTTTAGGTTGGATATTAGGAAAGACTTCTTCACTGAAAGGGTTGTCAGGCTTTGGAACAGGAAAGTGGTAAATACCCTGGAAGTATTTAAAGGATGTGTAAATGTGGTGCTTAAGGACATGGTTTAGTGATGGACTTGACAGTGTTAGTTTAATGGTTGGACTTGATGATATTAAGGGTCTCTTCCAACCTAAACAATTCTATGATTAAAAAAGCACTGAAACCAATAAACAGTTGTTTCCAATTCCACTTTCAGGAGGCTTGTTTCCAAGAGTTCTCAGCTGTATTTATTCTACAAGGGAAGTAATACAGCTCCAGATTACTCCAAAAAGGGGAGACGCATATGCCAACCTACTTATAGACTAACGGTTACTTACACGTTGTGTTTTTCTGAAAGTCTCAGCATTATGGGAGTAGTCAGTATTTGAAGACACTTTAGGTCTGGAATTTTTAATGTTTAAGTAGATTTACCAACTTCTTTAAAAAGCCTTTATGCAAGGGTATCCTTAAACACTTTGGTTCCTTTAAAATTTATTGTTTAGGGAAGTGGCTTTCTCTTATTCAGTCTACTTTTATCATCTTAGGATAGATGACTGTGCTGTCATTCTGTAGGATTAATCAATATGTATCTTATACAGTTGTAAGAGGCACCTTTTTGCTAGGTAGGATGAAATATGACTTTTGCAAGCACTTAAAGCTTTTTTTTTTTCTGTGCTGCAGATGAAAAATGAGAACAAATCTAAAACTGAGATTCTCTTTGTGCAGTAGAACAGGTCTGCAATTCTGGCCTCTGTCCTTCATTGCTTAATCTTTTTATGAATAACCTTAGAAAACTCATCATATTTCTGATTCTTAGATTATATAAAGGATTTTGGTCATCTGAGTGATGCCAAACTTTTGTTGGAATCTGAGCTTTGTGGTGTTTGTAGTTTGAGATGTATTGCTTTGGCTGTGCCTTGGAATGTTGTGCTTATGCCTGTATTGGTAAATTAAACATGTTGAAGACTGCCTCCTGAATACAGCCATACTGTGTCAGCTAGCCTTAATGACAGAATGTTAAACTGTTAGCCTTTAAAAATAAAATTGCTGTGTCCAAACTGGCTTTTGGGGAGTAGTTTCTGAATGTTGCCAACTCCTGAATTGTGCCCAGGAATAGTTTGGGAGAGCACTGGTTGTTCCAGGCAAGTCCAGGCTAAAAATTATGCCAGGCAGGGCTGTTCTAACAATTAAAAGGACAGATAATTGAATTCCAGTGCTGGGGAACACTTCCTAGCACTTAATTAAATAGTATAGGGCTAGCCAAAGTAATAAGCTAGAACGTGTTTTGTTATAACACCAAATTTCATATTGTCAGTTAACTTAAAAGTTGGCACTTAGGGCCACACACACAAACTTTGCTTTAAAAGGAAAAAATATAATGAATTTCCCTTAGACTGTAGAAAACATAATTAATTGGCACAGCCTTGAACAGTTTAGCAACTCACTTCTGTTGCAAGATAACTAATGATTTTATAAAATAGCATATATCATTTGCTTTCATTTGGGTTTTTTATTTGTTTTCTGTTAATATTCTGTTTTACTGCCTTAGCTGCTGGATAAGACTGTTTCAAATATCAGTGTGCTAGACTAAGATTTGAAGAAAGGAAGCTCTAGACTCAGGATTAACCAATGGAGATGGTACTGCAGCTATAATCTTCTATTAATCAGTCTCCCCTCTTCTGCAGGCTGTAGGTCTTTTGAGCATCTTCATTAGGAGCAGGAACTGAAGTCAGAACTTCAGCCAACTGCACGTAGTGACGTACATCTTTTGACCATTGGTTTAGAGAGGATGTTCCCCTGCTTCTGTACAAATGTCAAGTTTTTATATAGCACACGTTCATGTTCAGTCTTTAAATGTTCATCATTGTTTCTTGAGCACCTAATTAGTGCAATTATAGCAAAAACTTTACAGCAAATAGTCTAGAAAGAGCTGTAGTAAAAACTTCACTGTACTATGAGATTATGGAGAAGGAGAGCTAGTGTAACTGATGTAGTGGTAGTGTATGTACTTTGTGGGAAAACTGGAAAATACTATCCTCACTGTGGGACTTTGCTGTCTTCACCACTTCATACCACAGAAGCTTATTGTCCCTTCTCTAAGTATTATGCTGACATTCGGTTTTATCTTTTCAAGCGGATGTGAGATTATTCCGTTGAATTTTTATGAATATTTGATATACCTTAGAGTAACAAAATATCTGTGAAGAGTTTATAAACAAGAATGGTCTGAAAGCAATATGGGCTGATAAATGTGTGGCTTTTGGTTAGCTCTTCAGTGGATCATCAACTACGAGAAGCAGAATATTTCAAGGGAGGGTAGATTTACAATGCCATGAAAACCTTGGCTACAAAATTGTTGTCTAACAAAGGATTTCTGAAGCGATAAGAAACTGTTTGGGGGGAGACCTATTTAACAAAAGCAGGAGAGAAAGGAAAAACTTGGGTATGGTTTTATGAATGATTTAAATATGCTGTTAGAAGAGGCAGTCAGTCACATCTCTAACATCAGCACCAGCACTCCCTGATCTGGCTGAAAGCTAGCTGTGTAAAATAAAGATTCAGCTTTTTTCTCTTGACCAGAAGCAACTGTATGAGGGATAGCATTATGAACCTCTTTGCACACGTAAGGAGACTTGAAAAATATGACCAACAGTGAGCTTGAGGGGAAAGGTGTTTCTAACAGCAATGGTAACTGGCTTGTGAAACTGCACTTTTTTGACATTGTTTTGAAAAACATGGAATCTGCCAGAAACAGGCTGCTGCAGAGCTTTTTTTTAATAAAGAAAAACAAACAAAACCCTTCAGCACTTAAAGTTATTTTGTATGTACAGATCAATCCATGTATCTGTGTAGGTCTCTATTATAGACTTATGTATGCCCTTGTCATGTATCAGCACTTCCTTGCTTGCTGTCAAAATCTTTTTAAACTTAACCTGGATGCCTTGACCTCAGGATTCTTGCCTTCTGCATCTCAAATGCATAGGCAATGCATAGAAATTGCCGAACCACAGCTGATCTCCTCCAGGGACTGACAGAAAAGTGGCAGAAGGGAGGGCATTCTTGGATAACAAGCAGATCTGTTTGATGCCCAGGATTCACAGCTTACTACTACCTGAAAACTATATCAGGGACTGGCTGGATGGAATATTCAAGGAGATATTCACAGCAAGAGTCTGGAGCAATATCTTTTTAACTTATCCCCTCAAAGGAACTTTAATGTTGCATTAACACCCTGTAGAGAGGTACAGGAACAGCCCAGAGAAATTACTTCAGGATTTCTGCATTTAAAATAGCTTACATGCAACTACAGGGGATAAATACCTACTTATTTTACAGGCGGTGGGGTTTTATTCAGCAGAATTTGACTGTCATTAGGATGCTTCAAATTTAAGAAGCAGAAAAGAGACAACAAAGGAAATGGTATTTTGCAGCATTGTTGTATTGGATCTTTAAATTCATGCAGTATTAAAGCAGAAAGTTGTTACATATCAGCAAGTAGAGGATATGCTGTAATAAACTGTGATACTTTAAAATCTGTTGGCAGTTTCCTAGTCAGACTTGTCAGCAAGATACTCAATGCTTCATGCAAGGCCTTCAATTTTATCAGACTATAACATAATGATTTGAGGAGTAGTGCCATTCAACATCGCTGATCTTGGGATCACTTTCATAATTTTTTTATCATGGTAGGAAATTTGTTAACTTACATTACTTTGTGTGAATTAATTCATTAAATTGCCCATTTTAATTTTTTCCCTTCCAGGTGTATTGGGTATAAACTATAAAATCATATTTTAATGGTGGAGGCTGGTTAAATGAATTATTTTTAATACTACATTCATTAGTGTCTTATCAGTATACTGCTTTTGTGGGTTTCTCTATTTCTTATTCCAGCAAGCCAGTAGATGGGGATAAACAGACTGATAGCCGAACAGGATAAATGATGATCAAGTGCATCTTGAATTATGTGAACTCTTTCTGTATGAGTGTGATTTAATGGACTTGAAATATTTGATTTGTAATGGCTAGCTTTAGGGTGACTCAAACTTATTATAAGAAGATGCGATTTATTTTTTTTTTCATTAGAGATGCATAATCTAACAAACCTATGTGAAAAAGGTCAGATAAATTCCATAAACTATTTATCATAACTGGAAATAATTGAGAAGTCTTTCACATACCCTTTTATATTAATGAAGCATAGTTAGGATGTTACTTCAATAACATAAATTTAGAGGTGTCCACTTGTTTCATTACAGTTTGGGGTTATGTTAAGGAATAGAAGAGAACATGGAATAGCCTTCTGTATACACCTAGCCTGTTAAAATACATCAACTCTCCTTCAGCCTTTCATTCTGGATGTGTCCCAAGTGGGATGTGAAGTAGGGTGAGTGGGGAAGGGATGGGGAGTTGGAGATACTTTCATAAAGCATGGTGTTTGAATGAAGTCAAATAATATAATACCTGATCCAAATTTAAGACCCTGATGTGGTTAGATTATTGTATATTGTGCCACTATACCTACAGCAGTTTCTGGCTCTATCAAGAGCAGAGATCCTGTGCTTTTTCTCAGGGGGCACAGGGTAAACAGTGAATATGTCTTGCCAGTTACAACAGCTCTCGCAAGAGGAAAAGTGTCTCATCTTTGAAGCCCCTAATAGTAAATTTTTTTCCTCTTGCATGCCAGACCTGTCAGTTTTCCCCTCTACAGTAAGAAATGATCTTGGAGGAAATTGTCCTTGCTGTGGAGGCCCACACAACAAGTATGTGTAAGGGATAAAGTGAAGCAAAAAAGGAAATATGACAGGAGAACATCTCTTAACATAAAACATCTTGGACCTGCCCTCATGTTACAATATCACATTGTAAATGCAAATGCCACAAGTCATGCTACAAGCAATGCCACCCAAAACCTGATAATAGAGAAACTTAATCTACACTTGAATGGTGCATGTGTGTTCTAAAAGAATGGAAGTTGTTCACAGTATTCAGAAAACGTAAAAAAGTGATTCAAAGTCATCCTGGCTTTGTTTGCTTCTTTGAAGAGTTCTCCCATGACAGATGTATCTAGTTCATGAATTTCTGCTTGCAGCAGAGAAGTTATGTTCTTTTCTTTACCCATAACATCTCTTTGCAACATTAGGAGATCAAATTACATTTTTCAAAATAATTAATCCTGTATTCTATACAACTCAGTGGGAGTAAAATTCCTACTGGTGTTACTGAATGCTTGTAACTTGGGGAATGAAGGGGGGATGTGGAGAAAAAGCAAACTGTCTGCTACTAGAGGATGGAGAGAATGCAGGAAGCCTTCACTAATTCTTATTACAGTTACCAGCCCATACATTTAATTGCCAACTCAACAGCAGGAGGAGGGGGCTGCAAAGACAGGAATTGACTTTTTCGAGCAGTACGCCTTGCTAGAACAGCTGGTTGCTGTCTCCTTTGATGTGGATAAAGAAGGCAGTCTGCAGCCCTAGCAGCTTTTTACTTCACTTTTTGTTTTAAACAAAAAGAAAAAAAAAATCTAAATACACTGCAATCTGCAGGTTGTAAGAGTTGTCACGTATGTCAGTCCAGCTTCTATTCAGACCACTGTTGTGGAACAGGAAACACCTGCGTACAAATGGTTCAACGTGTTAAGCTGTGAAGCCAGCAGGGACTGAACTGGCTCAACGCTTCCAAAATTATTACCTAGCACAGAATGATGTCCTTGGCCAGATTGGCCTCTCTTGTAATGTCTGTGAGGGTGTTACCTTAGCCCTTTGGCAGGAGTGGAAATCTTCCTTAGGACAGAATTAGCATGAAGTCCGCATATATGGGAATATGTTCTGTTGCGTTCAGTAAATGTGCAATCTGTTTTCCTAAAATTCTGCAGTGTAAGTAATCTGAAAAATATATTTCCATGTACAACAATATGATACTTACTTTGCCATTCCATGTGATTAGTAGCAGTGCTGAGCATTTTGCCTGTATGAGATTCATATGCTCTCTTCTAATTACAAGTATTTCAAGGCAGGAGAAGCAGCAGCAACTAGAGTTCTCAGAACCTCAAAATCTGGTGTGTTTTCCTTAGTTTCCTTCTGCTTCCTGTGTCTCCTACTTTCTGTGAATAACAGATTTTGGTAATTGCATAGTTAATATGGTCTTTAACTGAAATAGTTTACTGGAAATTTATAAACAGCTTTGGGTGAAGTGAATCTTATTTCAGTACATTTTTGGTGGCATACAATGAAAACATACCTGAACCTCCCATGCAATTAGCCCATCTGAAAGTTAGTTCTAACTGAGGTACTAAGATAATAAAAATCCCTGAGCTTTACTTACCAGACATTCAAATTTCTGACTTGTTTTCCTTGCACATTCAGATTCTGCAGAATGCTTAACTGAAACCATGGTGTTATGCTGATGTTTTGGCTAGCTTCTCATGTCTTCTGGTCTACTGAAAACAACTCAGACCTCTTCTGTTGTCTTCATTGAAATAGGCTTGGAAGTAAACTCATTTTGTTTCTGGTAAGTCTTGCATGTCTTTCCTATTCCTATCCAGTAAAGCTGTTATAGGACAAAAAGCAAAAGTCAAAGCATGTGGTAATACCAATCTGATAAGGTATAAATTGAACAAATTAATAGGAAAATAAAATATACTAACTGGCACTTAAACATTGAGGGCTCTGAGATACAGAGTCAATCATACACTTGAGTTAAAATCAGCAAGGAAGAGGTGCACTCATCTGTCTCCTGGCATCAACTTTAAAAAGTCCTGAAATAGTTAACTAACTGGAGAAAACAGTAGCTTTGTAAAACTGTGTATAATACACTGACATTTTAGATGCTGGGAAACTGCATTAAGGATTGATTTTATGGAGCAGTTTTTACCTCTTTAAATTGAATGTAGATGTGAATTTTCCACAACAAAAGGAGAATAGGAGAAACTGAAGGGAGTAAAATACCAAACCACGTAAAGTGCTGAAATGCCCCAATGCTGTCTGGTTTTCCTGGTATGATGTGGCTGTCCTGGACATGTGCTCATGCATTATACACATCCCTCCACTACCCCCATTCACAGCATGCTTGAATTTGATGCTAGGTTTGATAATGTTCTTCGCATCTTGTTTAAACATAAACTTTGCAGGAAAGTACTGTTTATAACTAAGTTTGTCCTATGTTGACTGTTCTAGTAGATCTTCCTTTGGTAACTGGGGTTTTTTTAATGGAAATTGGGGCTAGGGTGGGAAGAAAGTTTTTCCTTAGTTTTTTGTTCTTTTTGACTTTTACAATTTTCCTTAGGTTTCTTTTTAATCTTCAAGAAGAAATTTTCTGTAAATCAGATATAAGAACGGTTACTAGCTATGATGCATCAAGGAGAACTCTGAGAATGTTTATTGTGTTAAAGGTGAGAAAAGAGACAAAAGTATTAATTAGAATGTTGGGGACAGGGAAGTTATGCTGTTACACTTAATTCCTTAGTGGGTGGCCTCTCTGCATTTAGCCATTCTCATGCATATAAAACTTAATTGTTCCAATTCAAGTCCTCTTTTCTGAAGGTCTTCATAACAAGAATTTTCTTTGAAAAATAATTAAATGATGATATGGAAGGTGTGTGTCTGTCATATTTTTGGTTGTACCATACATCTGCAGGGAAGTTCTATATGCCGGAAGAAGAGTTGAATGAAGTTGGATAAATTGCAGCAATAACTTGGGAATAATCTAGTGAGGATCAATAGGACACAGGTCAGCATTCTCCTAAACTTATTTCCTTGGATGGCTGCTTGTCATGAGTTCTTTGCCATTAGGTAGCTGGTCCAGTCTGTATCTGGGATCTCACTGTACCCCACTCCTGTGGGAGTCCATGGGTTATACAGCTGTCTCCTTGTTTTCTAGGATCTTGAACTCTAGAGGAATCTTCTCCAGGCATCTTCAGGGGCTGCCTTCTCAAATCCACTTCAGATTTTTCCTATTGGGTAATTAAGTATCTGTTAAAAGGCAGTAGCAGTGCCATAGCCAAGTAGCCATTACAGACACAAGCAGTGCCTGAAAAAAAGATTATAAGATGTTTAGTGCGTTTGGAATAAGTTTTGGAATTGCTCAGATGCTCTTATCATTAGAAAAGGTGGTGCCTTTTATACATCTTGTCATTCCAATCACTGAGGGAAAGGAATATGCTCCAAACAGTGCTCTCGTCTCATTTTGACACTGTAGCTTTAAGATGCTGAAGATTGAGATTTGGTCCCTGAAAATAAATTGTTATTGGTATCCAGTAAGGAAAAACAATCCTTGAGTCATTTATGTGTGCTGCAGCATTTTGAATGTCGTGTACTTGCATTGAAATTAGAGGTTTCTTCATAGAAAACTTCTGAGAAAATATTTACGACAGAATATATTTTGTACTATCACAAATACATTTCTGCAGCAGATTTTTGTGACTTGATTATGTAATGCATGAACAGTGCCCTCATTACCAGGTAACATGATGAAATTAAAGTATGTGATAAGGACTGTTCTTTCTAGTACAATTATTATGTAATGCCTTGTGATGGAATTAATTTTACTTTTAAGTATTTTAATGTTAACTGAGGCTTGTGAAAATGAGTGCTAGCTCTTCATTTTGGGTAGGTAGTGACCAAAACCTCACTTCCTTTGTTCATCTGAGCAGCTTTTAAGCCCTTTGATTACTCTTATAAGTTACTAGTTATTTTATTTATTAAATATGTTGTGGTTTAACCCCAGTTGGCAACTGTATACCACACAGCTGCTGGCTCACCCTCTCCCCTCTCCTGGCGGGATGGAGGAAAGAATTGGAAAAAAAAAAAAGTAAAACCCATGGTTTGAGATAAAGGCAGTTTAATAGGACTGCAGAGGAAGAGAAAGTAATAAAAATGATAGTATACAAAACAAGTAATGCAAAACGCAATTGCTCATCATCTGCTGACCAATGCCCAGCCTGTCCCTGAGCAGTTGTCACTACCCATTGGCCAACTCCCCCCAGCTTTATATACTGAGCATGACATCGTATGGTCTGGAATAGCCCTTTGGCCAGTTGGGGTCAGCTGTCCTGGCTGTGCCCCTTCCCAGCTTCTTGTGCCCTGGCAGAGCAGGGGAAGCTGAAAAGTCCTTGACTGGTGTAAGCCCTGCTCAGCAACAACTAAACCATCAGTGAGTTATCAACATTCTTCTCAGACTAAATCCAAAACACAGCACTATGCCAGCTACTAGGAGGAAAATTAACTCTATCCCAGCCAAAACCAGGACAATATAAGAGTTCAGATTTTTTTTTTACTTATTTACATTTGTAGTCCAACAAATCTTCCATGTCCTAAGATGAAAGTAAATTTATGAAGTATTTAGGCATTATAGTGACAAAAACTACTTGAGTACGCAAGCTGGAAATAATGGTTCTCGAGTAGATAAGAACTAGGTCACTGATCTATATTGTTTAGTCTAAGAAATACTTCTTAATCTATAGTCTTGGAGAAGGAAAAGGAAGAGAGGAAAAAAATGCATATTGAATAATGAAGGAAACATTTTTCCTCATGTTTTGTCAGAGGAATTTCTTAACTTTTGAAATTACCAACTTCCAGACAGTAAATTCAATTAGTTACCAAAGTTGTGTTCTCTTCAGTGAAGAGAGGGAAAAATGGAGTCCTGTTGATCTGAGTAAGAAAGAGAAAAAAACATGGTAGTATGGAATGGAAAAAATTAAAGAAGAAGTTCCTATCCAATGGTCACTGATTTCATCTGGTGCATAGTGATTTCATTTGGCTATGTATTAAGCTTGAGGATAATTTGTTTGATGTACAGTTCAGGCATAGTAAGAAGTGAGTGAAATAGTTAAAGTTTAAGACCACAGTGAAAGTTAAGCTTAATGGGCTTTGAAAGGGAGAAAAGAAGAAAAAAATAGTTGGGTAATGAGGGACAGTAATTTGTTTGGTTTAAAAACAAAAAAAAAACCCCTCAAAAAACCAAAAGCAACAACACACATCCCTCCCACAACAGACTGTTTCATGTAGAACAGAAAGATTAAATTAGGTGAGGTAGATGGTCAGCTCTGTGTGCTACCTACTATCTCCTAGGCACATCATTATTAAAAATGTTGCTGTATTTACTGTACTTCTATCTTTTGACAGAATTTTGAATTTGCAATGTGCTCAAAATATTAACATGTAACACTCAACTTTTCCAGTCAATGTATCGGCAGTAAACAGCTGAATATCTCTGATGTGCCATATGAATGAGAAGAGATATATGGAATTTAGTCAGATGCAAGGAGTTAACTGTCCTGTCCAGCACAGTGGCTTACATGGGATGTCTGAATACTGATGGCAGTAGTGACACTAGTTTGAGCATCAATTGGGTGTCTTGAGTATAAAATTCAGTGCGCTTTTAAGCAACCCCAAGATATTTTCTAGTTCAGGTCTTAACTGTTAATCAGATACCACTTAACTGTGTCCAGGTTTTTATGTTGGCTCTTGGAGCAATTACACTTGATAAATCCCTTATTCCTACAAACCATATAGTAGTATTGTCGAAGATAAATTTATCAGGGGTGCAGTGGGTGGGGGAGTAATACTTTTAAGTAAGCAATACTTACATGTTTCAATATTATTGCTTATACAGAACTCTTTAGATGAGCTCAGGCACACAAGTAAACTGTCATGATGTGGCTTAGCTCAGCTGTTACAACTACTTGTGCTCATGCTATGACAGCATAGCAGCTCTAAGACTACCCAAGATAACTTAGTTTCTGCAAAAGGAGTGCTAACACAAATATATGCATTTCTGTTGAAACAAATTTAACACAAGAGGCAACTTACTGTGACTAGTAGTCTTGCTTTTAAGGTGTTCACTTCACTCCAATTTCTCCATAGAAAATCTTTTTAATTTGCCAAAAGGCGTAAGTGGCAGAGTGAACACTGGATATTTGTACTGTTGCCGAGACCGGAGCTACTGAAGAGTATGGTGTAATGAGACCATGAATGTGTGTGCGCGCTCTCTCTCTCAACTCCCCCTCTCCCTCCACTCCCAAAAAAACCCCACCAGCTGACAACCCCCCCTCCAAACACCAGACTTTATCAGCATGTAAAGTTTTAACTTGACAATCTTAACTAACACTGAAAGATCAAATTAATAATTCATGACAGCTTAATCTTACCAAAAAAGAGGAAAAATAACTTGGGTAACTTGGATAAATTGATAAATTAGAGGTGTTGCTGAGCCTATTCAGAACTGTAGTCTAGAATGTTTAAACACTGAGGTGCGACCACTTACACAGCTTTTAATTCTCTGATGCTGTTAATGCATCAGTTCTTTGCTAGTGATCTGGGTGATGGGATACAGAATAAAATGTCATCTCACTGAACTGAGGATGATTATACATTTGAGAATTGAAAAAGTTGAAGTTGCAATTACTTAGAAAAAAAAAGTAGGATGCAAAATCTGGGAGGAAATATACAAACATTCAGGTGGCAGCTATTCCAAAAATCTCAACAGTGGATCTCTAGCTGAGCAGCAACTTGGGGAAATCCTGCTGTTCTGGAAAAAATTAAATGCTCTATTCTGGTATAAGCGAGCCTACAGTCTGTAAGGCCTTTTGAAGTAATCCTTCTCTACTGAGTACTTGCAAGATCTTGGCTCCTGTCCAGTTCTGAGCTTTGCACTGCACAATTGAAGGAAGCTCAGAGGGGATAATACGAATGATCATACGTCTACCAAACATGGCTTACAAGAAAAATATGATTTAATTCATGTTATCCTGTTTAAGCAGATAGTCTTAAATATGTAAAACACTCTTGCAAAGAAGGCTGGAATAGTATTTTGCTGTGTCCATGATAAGATAAAAGATAATGAATTAATGAAATGGTAAGGAAGATTAAGGTTGGATATTTTAAAACTTCTCAAAATGCTTAAGTAGGGAAGCACTGGAATAAATTTCTTGGATATAGCTTCTAACAGTGGAGGACAAGTAGATAAGCAGGTTTCAGAGATGATGCAGACAGAATGATGCCTTAAGGTAAGGGAATAGAGTTAAATGATCATACCTGTAATTCCATGGTAAATGAGGAGTAAGTATGTCAAACCTTTCACTCTAAATAATAGTGGGCCCCTCACTACAAGAAAGATGTTGCATTGCTGGAACATGTCCAGAGGAGAGCAACCAAGCTGGTGAGGGGTCTGGAACACAAGTCATACGAGGAGCGGCTGAGGGAACTGGGGTTGTTTAGTCTGGAGAAGAGGAGGCTGAGGGGAGATCTGATCGCCCTCTACAACTGCCTGATGGGAGGCTGTAGTGAGGTGGGGGTCGGCCTCTTCTCCCTGGTAACAGACGATAGGACGAGGGGGAATGGCTTGAAGCTGCGCCAGGGCAGGTTTAGGCTAGACATTAGGAAAAACTTCTTCACCGAGAGGGTTGTCAGGCTCTGGAATGGGCTGCCCAGGGAGGTGGTGGAGTCCTCATCCCTGGAGGAATTTAAAAGAAGGATAGATGAGGTGCTTAGGGACATGGTTTAGTGGTGGGATGGCAGTGCTAGGTTAAAGGTTGGACTCGATGATCTTAAAGGTCTTTTCCAACCAAAGTGATTCTGTGATTCTAAGAGCCTTCACTTATATTCCTCCCACACTTGTGTCAAGGTTATTAAATCCTGCACCTTTCCTTTTCTCTCACTCCCTTGTTACTTATAACATTCTCTGGCTGTTACTTTAGTCTTAAGCTCCTGTATTCCTTATCTGTAACAAGGTAGCAGTCATAACACTTCAGTCTTGGTCATGCCTTTCATCTTGGGATGCAGGCATCAGAGAGGCTACCCCTTGCTATCACAGTAGAGAATTTTCCTTGGAAATTCCCCACTGGTAAAGGTAAGTTTGGGGGTTTTGTTTGCTTTTTCCCGATACTTTCATAGAATAGAATCACAGAATGTTTTGGGTTGGAAGGGACCCCTAGAGATCATCTGGTCCAACCCCCCTGCAGTGAGCAGGGACACTGCTAACTAGATCAGGTTGCTCAGAGCCCCATCCAACCTGGCCTTGAATGTTCCCAGGGATGGGGCCTCCACCACCTCTCTGGGCAACCCGTTCCAGTGTTTCACCACCCTCGTTGTAAAGAATTTCCTCCTTATACCCAGTCTAAATCTACCCTGCTTCAGTTTAAAACCATTACCCCTTGTCCTGACACAGCCGGCCCTACTAAAAAGATTTTCCCCATCTTTCCTATAGGCCCCCTTTAGGTACTGAAAGGCCACAATCAGGTCTCCCCGCAGCCTTCTCTTCTCCAGGCTGAACAACGCCAACTCTCTCAGCCTGGCCTCATAGGAGAGGTGCTCCAGCCCTCGGATCATTTTAGTAGCCCTCCTCTGGACCCGCTCCAACAGTTCCATGTCCTTCTTGTGCTGAGGGCTCCAGAGCTGGACGCAGTACTCCAGGTGAGGTCTCACCAGAGCAGAGTAGAGGGGCAGAATCACCTCCCTCCACCTGCTGGCCACGCTTCTCCTGATGCAGCCCAGAGTACGGTTGGCCTTCTGGGCCGCCAGCGCACATTGCCGGCTCATGTCCAGCTTTTCATCCACCAGCACCCCCGAGTCCCTCTTGGCAGGGCTGCTCTCTGTCCTTTCTTCCCTCAGCCTGTACTGATACTGGGGGTTACCCCAACCCAGGTGCAGGACCTTGCACTTGGCCTTGTTGAACCTCATGAGGTTCACACAGGCCCACCTCTCTAGCCTGTCCAGGTCTCTCTGGATGACATCCCGTCCTTCTGGTGTGTCAACCACACCACTCAGTTTGGTGTCGTCCGCAAACTTGCTGAGGGTGCACTCGATCTCGCTGTCTAAGTCATTGATGAAAACATTAAACAGCACCGGTCCCAGTACGGACCCCTGAGGGACACCACTCGTGACCGGTCTCCATCCGGACATCGAGCCATTGACCACTACCCTCTGGATGCGACCATCTAGCCAGTTCCTTATCCACCGAACAGTCCACCCATCAAATCCATAGCTCTCCAATTTAGAGAGAAGGATGTTGGGGGGGACTGTGTCAAAGGCTTTGCAGAAGTCCAGATAGATGACGTCCATTGGGTTTCCTTTGTCCACTGATGCTGTCACACCATCATAGAAAGACACTAGGTTCGTCAGGCAGGACTTGCCCTTGGCGAAGCCATGCTGGCTATCTCGAATTATCTCCCTGGCCTCCATGTGCTTTAGCATAGCTTCTAGGAGGATCTGTTCCATGATCTTCCCAGGCACAGAGGTGAGGCTGACAGGTTGGTAGTTCCCGGGGTCTTCCTTTCTACCCTTTTTGAAAACGGGCACAATGTTTCCCTTCTTCCAGTCACCAGGGACTTCACCTGACTGCCATGACTTTTCAAATATCATGGAGAGTGGCTTGGCGACTACATCGGCCAATTCCCTCAGGACTCTGGGATGCATCTCATCAGGTCCCATGGACTTATGTGCGTTCAGGTTCCTCAGGTGGTCATGAACCTGGTCTTCTCCTACAGTGGGAGGATTCTTGTCCTCCTGGTCCCCCTCATGCCATCCATCAACTTGGGTGAGGTAAGGAGAGAGGTTCCCAGTGAAGACTGAGGCAAAAAAGTTGAGTACCTCAGCCTTCTCCTCATCTGCTGTTACCAGCTTGCCAGTCTCGCTCATCAGCAGGGGTACACTTTCTTTAACCATCCTTTTTTTCTTCCTTGACCGTGAAATTAGGATGAACATTCATATGCGATAGTGATTCATTTGGTTAATCCATTTCTATTCTTCACACACAGTTAAATGTTTCTGTGACAGGATTTAAGGATTTTTGTGGCCCATTAGCTCCAGGCCTTCATATGTCATATCTAGAATTTTTTTTCTGCCGGTAATACAGAGTGTCCGTCCTGCTGATTTGAGAAATTTAGCTGGGATGTGCAGAAGAAAAATTAGTTTCTAAAGCAGATGCTGTTTGTCATAAGGTAGATAGTGTTATCAGTCCAGGTGATCTAACTGATCTCTTGTTCTTTGATAAAACTGATTGTGTTGACCAGGTTTGATTACTCTTCACTTGACATAAGTATTGCTGCAATTGTTCCTTTAATTTGGTACTGCTCTGAATTGTACCCCGGTGCTGTATACCAGAAATACACAAATCCCCCTAAGATCTGTAGTCCATTAAAGGTTAAAAATATATGTGCAATATAAGAGGTGAAGGAAACAAATGTTATACTTCCGTTGGTAGATACATGAGCCATCATATCCTGTTGCAACCTCTGCTGTCTTTAAATTACAAAGGCTCTGATTCTGCCACTGATAAGTATTGAGTGGTGCCTTATTGTGAAAGTATTTCTGCTGACTCTCTCACAATTCCTTTGGTTCTTAAGAGAATCTGGGCTTCTGTGAGTTTTACGCCTTGTTGTCTTCCCCTACTGTTGTAAAAATTCAGCTTGCAAGTCCAACATACTTATTTGCAGCAGTAACACTTATATTCCAGGCAATGTGTGGGACCTGTCCTTATTTGGAAATCATTCTAATTTATTCTGTTACAACAGGCTTATAATTGGTTTTTGTTTGCTTAATGTGATCCTGAAGCTGGAGAACAAGTTAATCTCACTCCTTTCATTGGGTTACTCTGTTTGAAGGAAGAGTACTTGTTTTTTGCAGACAACAAAGATATTCCAGTAAAGATCAATCTCCTGATTTTTTTTTAATAAAATGTGATTAAAACATCTTGGTAAATTCATAATTCTATGAAAAAGAAAACCTAAGCATTTTATAGATGTGGGCTGTCTTTTGCTTTTAACTTAGCTTCTTTTATTTCAAGATATTTGTGTAATGTGTTTACATTTAAACAAAATGTAAATAATTATGTCAAAAATGTTCATAGAGACATAACTGAGTTTTAAAAGTTATTTGTACTGTGATAATACCTGATTTCTAGATGGTTTTTTTGGTGGCATCTTACTGATTTTTCTGTATAGAAATTACATATACAACATGACTACACACACCAAGCTTCAGAGACAGATGTACTGACTTTGCTTTCAAAATAAATAGAGTATTTCCTGCCTTTCCATGGAGAATTTGCAGATGGCTAAAAATTAAAATAGATTTGTAATTGTGTACTGTAAGAAACACACAATCTTCTCCAGACTGTGAGCACAGGGTGAATGTATGAACTGAGAAAAACAAACTTTATGTTGTTACTAAAATGGAACTGTATTTCTGAATAAAACTATTTTTAAAATATTATCAGATTTCCCATTCATTCCTGGTCTGCAAATTAAGAGACTAAGACAGTTAACTTAAAGTTATGTTCCATTTACAATGGAGGTGTGGGTAGGCTATTTTCTGAATGACCTTACTAGTGACTTGTAGAAAATGAACAGTGGCAGCAAAAGTACTTCTGGGTCTTCTAGTCTTCGTCAGCCCTAGCATTTACTACATCTCTTTCACTGTAGTGGTATCTGAAGGTCAGTTTCAGATTCCATTTTCTTCGTTCATCTATTGCTCCCCTACATCAATTTTCCATAGCAATGATCCCCAGGCTATCAGCTCATCTTTGTTTCATTCTTCAGGGAGGACAGCAGCAGCAGACAAAGTAAGTGACATCATCCTGCCTCTTCCTAGAGTGCAGCTATGCCAAAAAAAAAAAAAATCTTATCTGCAGCTCTGAAGGATACTCTGGAGAACCAGTGAGGGTCCTTCTATCGACACAGTGCTTGGAGAACAAACTTTGCCAGCCTTGCACACTATTGCAGAGGATTGGGAAGTGGTAGTTTTCAGAAAATTACTGTTTTCTTAGTAAGTGGAAAAGAAAACACCCTGACATGAAGCAACTCTTTTCTATGGACAAGCTTCTGTAGCTTTGCTCCAAAAGTATTTGATATCTGGAGCTTCTCAAGGGAACATGTGAAATCACAACTTATCATTAGTATCATACTCTTCTTACTGGGCTTCAGAATAGTTCTTTTTTTGTTTATGACAATTCAATTGCACTGAGGGTCTCAGGTAGGTGGAAATCACTGCCAAAATTGACTTTTTTCTTTGTGACCCCAAAAGTGTAGAAAAACCTGTACTATAGATAGTGATTTCAGCTTCATTTATGAAGTTTCATTTAATAAATCTTTTTATAAATATTCCTGTTCACTTCTGGTGGTGTTCCTGGGACTTCCGATATTCTGAAACTAATTTCTCAGTTGAGGAAGAGGATATTAAGGATTACACAATTCATTTACCTTGAACAGCAAGGCAAGGATGTAATCCTACTTCTCAGGAATGTTTTGGAGATATCGTCTTCCCTCTCTCCCTGACTCCACTTCTAAAATTATGCAAGTGCTAGAATGCAGTACTGTCTCATAGCTGGATGTTTCATAAGGAGGTCTGTATGAAATATAATAATTGGTTTGCTTCAACTTTTCCACTTTGCTTCACTTGCTGGTACTTTGTTCTTACATCTGGGATATGTATATCCTACCTGCTGCCTTGTTGTTCTGTTTATAACACTCAAGTCATGTCCCTGTAAACTAATTGGCTGCTGTTGCTTCTCATTTTCTTGCTTGTGGTTCTAGTTATCAGAATATTTGTGGGTGAGTTTCTCTGGTTTTTGTTTTGTGGGGTTTTTTCCTCCCTTCCCCACTGACTTCACTTTCATTTGTAGTGCAAATATGCTAAGAGGGACGAAAATCAGTTTGTGAAGTTCCAGAAATGTGTGGTCAGGAATAGTTGCATCCCTAAAAGGCTTGTAACTAATAAACAAAAGTTTAGGAGGAAAGAAGAGTGATGTTCATTATGAACTAGAGGATTGAAGCACAAGATTCAAGTATACATATTCATACATAGCAGTGACTGGCAGGGTAGGCATTTAAACAAAGATCTTCAGAGAATCAGACATCTCTATTCTTTTACTGTTACAAGTCATTAAGCTGCACCCAAAAATTCAAACACAAATTGTAACATTTTTCCAAAATGACAGATACAAATTCATCATTTTGCATGTGTGATTTGATGGATGGCTGAAGCACGGAGCTTGGCATTTATTGCAGAGGTTAACAAGGTCTGTGTTCTGAAGAGTTTGCCTTTAATATTTAGCTAGTTAGAAAATAATTTTGGAAAAGGAAAATATAAAAATAGCACACTTTGTAAGGGTTATATTTCATTATCTTATCAGCATATATTAAACCAGTGTTTCTTTGGGAATTTTAAAAATGCAAAGAAGTAACAATTACAGGTGATAAATTACCCCTTGTTAGCACTGCGTCTGGCTAGATATGAAATGCCGAGTGTCTGTATGTAGAAACCCTAACTGTGTGTCTGAGATGCTTTATTAAGCACCTGATAGGAACCTCTGATCTCTGTAAATAAAACCAACAGTGACACTAACCCTTATTAGACAAAAGCTGCTGCCTTGCTCTACCCTTACCAATGTGTTTGTATATCAGTGACTTGCAAGGAAGTATGAAAAATATGAGTTATTGTTAGCCTTTTCATTACCTATTAGCAACATATTTCAGATCAAGAGACTGTATCACATCCTTTTTCAACAAATGGCTTTTCAACTGAAAGTCATTTCAAGATGAAGTCTTAAGTGCCACAGAATTAAATGTAATGTCAACCATAAAATTGTCATCTCAGTAATTCAACTTTCATAGAACATGGACTAATTCCTTGAATATTCAGTGTAGTCTGCTGTATATGTTGTGCTATGTTGTAAATGCATAGTCATAAAATAGAGGCTACCCAATAGGTATCCTAATTTTTATATGATAAAAGATAGTTAAAATAGTTAAATCTTATTAAATTCTTTGTGCTGAGTGCTATCAAAGGTAAGATTACCAATATAATTTTTTTACAATCCTTCCATGAGACCACCTCTTGTTCTGTTAGCCTGAAGCAGGGATGAGACCTACTGATTCCTAGCAATTTTGAATTGGGTGCTATTTCTAGGGCTAAGTAGGGGTTTGCATCAGCAGGCATCCCTTTCAGTTAGAAGTCCTAGTTTTTTTTCTAAAAGGATTGTGAACAGAGATATAGTTTTAAACACTAATTGTTTTTATTAATCTTTTGACAGAGCTTTAAGAAATGACCCTCCAGCAAAGAATATTTCAATTAGGTTTGAAAAATTTTCCCAGCCTGAAAAAGGAATTTTAAGAATGGAAACATTTAAGTGGTAGCAACAGCACGCATAAAACTTTTATTACTATCTTGAAATAAACACTGTTTCACATGACACTGTAGCAAACAAATTTCCTCTTTTCTACTTCGTCTCTCTACTTGAAATTTACTCTGTGACAAAATTAATTGTTCAAGTTGTTTACTAGCAGAAAATAACTTACTGATATTCTATGCCTAAACAGAAGCTGAGGATCAGTTACCCCAAATTCATTTGCACACCACCTAGTTTTCACTGGTAATGAACTAATAATAATTACCCAGGTTGCTTGCATAATTTATAATGCCACAATTGATACAGACTAAAGTTCCAGTGAAACATGCATTCCCCCTAAATTGTTCCAGGCAACAACCTAAAGGAGGAGTTTTATCCCTTTTAAAATAAGGATTCGCTAGTTTAATCCAGGAAGGGATTGCCAACCCTACAAACCCTTTTTCATAACTAAAGCCCAATGTTGTCTTAAGAGGGTGAGCAGACTATGTTCCTGGAGGAGGGAAAAAATGTTTTGGAGTGAAAGATTTCATCTGCAAGGAGCCCCAGGTAGAGGAATTCAAGGGAAAGCCCAGCTCTAGAATGAATATCACTGCTGATGCCACCCCCACCCCAGAGATCTGAGAAGGGAGCTCATTTGCACTTTCCCTATGTGAATATCTTGAAGGTCTCTCAAAGTAGCTTTCTAACTTGTTTGTTGCCTTACATAGTCACCTAAATAAATATCATCTATAGTATAAAGTAAGCCCAAAGCCCACAATCATAATTCTGATCATGCACACATAGGGAAGGAGAAGGGATAGGAGTGAGGATGTTTAAATGACATGCAAGGATGCTATACATGGACCCTTTTTTGTCTGTTAAGTTTTTATAGTTGTTTTCTGTTCCTTGTTAAACAACTGGTTTTATTTGCATTTTTCTTATTTTAGATTAAGCTGAATTTTTTTTAAAGCTACTTGAATAAACAAGACACTTCTGATGTAAGGGTGTGCTGAATTTATAAATTGCAGTCTTCAAACACTTTATGAAGTGCCACATGTCAGTAGCACACACCCCACCACCATGCCACATTGTATACAAATAGTAGACGGGTCCATATTTGAGTGGTAGGAGCCTGGTGTGGAGGGCTAACTCAAAAGGATCTGAGGGACAAGCTTAATATTGACTTCTAATAACACTAAAGGCTTTGTGGCATGCAGAGAAATATTGGGCTATGCACTTGAACCTCAAGGTCACAAGGACAATGTTACACTCGCATAAGATAATTGATTTAAAAAAAATTGAACTGTTAATTTACCAGTCAACTGTCTAGATGTGTTTACTTTTTATGAAGTGCATAAATATAAGATTTGAAGTGTGGACTATATTTTAAAATACAATCAGTACAATACTAATTTAGTTTTTCATAAATGGACCATTTGCCTTTTTCCTGACAATCATCCTTTCTTTTGTCCTAGTGAAGTCTAGTGCAATCATATCCAAAATGCATAAAAACCACAACAATTGCATCACTGGACTGAACTCGTGGTTCCTTTGATGACTGACTTCAGTAGTGCTCAACAAAGGACAAAAGAGCTTGTAATTGCAATTAGATAGGATGTGGTGAATGAAGCCTGAAATATCAGATATAACTCTTCTAATATGCTCTGAATTAATAAAAGTACTCTGTCCTTTTTCAATATCTATTCAGTTTTTTGCAGTTTGTGACAATTCTGCCATCCTGTGACAATGTGCAAGAAGGTGGTAGTATATTGCACAAGAGAAAATAGATAACTGCAGTCACTTGTTCTAAATTTGCCAGCCTTTGCTCTCAAAGGATACAGAAGTTCTTGCTCTGCCAGAACTTCTACCATTGCTATGCTACTTGTGCACCAATTCTATTTGTTTAAAAACCAAAAAAAATCACAAGCCCAATTTTTGAAACCATATCACTATTGGACTATCTCAGAGCATTCTATGTTCCTCCTACATTTTTGAAATTTGTTAAATGGTAGCTTTTTTAACTAGCTGGACAATTGAACCATTATCCTTTTTTCTTTTAATAATCTTACAGAATTATGATATTTACCGTCATCTGATGCCAGAATCAGCTTTGTTTAGGAAGTCTGCTCAAATAAGGAATCATGACTCAAATCAATAAAGGACAATGGCTTGTAGGTACAGCTAAGTTAATTTTGTTGCCAACAAAAAGCAAAAGTATTCATAATAATTCTACCTTTTCTGAGAAACTATAATACCCTTACTGTATAATTTAAATATTAAGATCAAGTTTTGAAAGGTTTGTATGTCTCTCCAGCTGGCTGGGGAAGCCTTAGGAGTATGTCACAGTTACTTTTTGATGAGCTTTCACTGATCATAGGACCCGACACTATGAATATGCAGAAATCAATGAAAATGCTGCTGATTGCAGTTGCTGTGCAGCTTGCACAGTGCAGCCAGTACAATACAGGATTATATGTTCCTGTGGAGATTTATTTGCTTCCTGATATTAGAGAGTACTGTTGTTATCAATCTGCAGCAAGATGTGACTTTTGTAACTAAGGCTGAAAGCTGACTCTCCATCGCTTAATTAATTGGAAGATTAATATAAGCTAAGGTCCTGATCAATTCTTGAGAGATGATTTGAGAAATAGGTGCTTATGCCTGCTGATTAACCACAGGTGGCTGATAATCCTTAGGCTAGTCCCACTTTGAGATTTCATTTCTGTTCTAAATTACTTTTTAAAATTTTTAACCACCTCTTGTGAGTTCAAAAACACTTCCAGTCATTCCATGCCACTTGTTAAACTATGCTGGATCTTTTAAATAAGTCACTAGTTACTGTTTTATCAGGCAAATAAATTATCATTTCTTAGTATTTATATTAAAGACAACTCATCTCCAAACATAACAAATGGCAACTGGATCTACCTAGCTATGTGCTTTTGAACTCGCTGGCATACAATTTACTGTCCTATTTAAGCTTCAAACACATCATAATACATTAAACTTTCCTTCCCCATTACCAAATAACTTGGCAAAGATCTGAAATACAAAGAAACACCACACACTGTGGAATACAACTAGCAGGAACTGAACTTCTCTTTCAGTTTCTATCATGAGGTTTAATTTGCTGCCTTACCTTAGGATTGTAAAGATATTACACTAGTAGTTCACCCTGAAATAGAGTTTCGTTAATAAATTTTAGTTCATTTCCAGGCATCTATAGTTACAGCATTGATTGTCATATATAGCCTACCCTTGTCAGGTCCTGGAGACTTGAAACAATTTTAGATATATGTAAAACAGTGTATGGTAAGGGTGAAGAGATAGTATTGTAAGAAACTCTACAGCTCACTTTGATATTGAGTGCACTATATCACACCAGATTGTTCTTTGGAAAATGGTTACTGATAACAGCCTACTTCTAACTTTAGACTTGCTCAGTGACAACAGAGAAACCAAATGGGTTTTTTTTCTAGCCATTCTGCCTTGAATGTAGGTAAAACTTTGGGGAGATCTCAATTTCTAGGACTGTGAAACAATGGCAAAAAAATATTTACATGTGTCACTCTCAGGATCCTAGAATCATTCTGGTAGGAAAAGACCTTTAAGATCAAGTCCAACCATAAACCTAACACTGCCAAGACCTTAAGTACCATGTCAGTACCAGTAACACTATGGCCTTAAGTACTATGTCTACCCATCTTTTAAATGCCTCCAGGGATGAGGAATCAACCATTTCCCTGGGCAGCCCATTCCAGTATTTGATAACCCTTTTAGTGAAGAAATTTTTCCTAAAATTCAATAGAAACCTCCCCAGTTCCTTTAGCAGCTTCTCAAAGGACTTGTGCTCTAGACACTTCACCAGCTTCTTTGCCCTTCTTTGAACACACTCCAGCATCTCATTGTCGTTCTTGTAGTGAGGGACCCAAAACTGAACACAGTATTTGACGTGCAGCCTCACCAGTGCCAAGTACAAGGGGATGATCACTTCTGTAGTCTGGCTGGCCACACTATTTCTGTTACAAGCCAGGATGCTATTGGTCTTCTTGGCCACCTGGGCACACTGCTGGCTCATATTTAGACAGCTGTTGACCAACACTCCCAGGTCCATCTCCACCAGGTAGCTTTCCAGCCACTCTTCCCCAAGCCTGTAGCATTTCAGGGGGTTGTTGTGAATCCAAGTGTAAAGCCTTCCTATTGTCAAACAGAACAACTGTTCCAACCAACTTGGTGTCATCTGCAAACTTACTGAGGGTGCAATCGATCCCCTCATCCAGATCATTGGTGAAGATGCTAAATAGAACTGGCCCCAATACTGAGCCCTGGGGAACACCACTTGTGACCACCTCCCAGATAGGTTTAACTCCATTCACCACAACTCTTTGGGCCCAGCCATCCAGCCAGGTTTTTACCCAGCAAAGTGTATGCCTGTCCAAGCTATGACCAGCTAATTTCTCAAGCAGAATGCTGTGGGAGACAGTGTCAAAGGCTTTACTAAAGTCCAGGTAGACAACATGCACAGCCTTTCCCTCATCTGCTAAGAATGTCACCTTATCACAGGAGGAGATCAGGGTAGTGAAGCAGGATCTGCCTTTCACAAACCTATGTTGACTGGGCCTGATCACCTGGTTGTCCTGTACATGCTCTATGATGGCACTCAAGATGATCTGTGATTCCAGTAGTCAATCTCTCTCTTGGACTCCCTGATACTCCTCAACCTGCTCACCTCCTCCTGGACCTCTGTCACTAAGCAGATGAGTTCTTCTACCTAAAAGACTTTTCTTTCCTCTATACCTTAGCAGAAAGGAGAATTGGAGGAGAGGAAGTTCAGATTTTTAATTTCTCATGCTTTCAGTTAAAGTAGTTACAGTCAAACAATAGTAAGTAATAAAGTGGTAAATGCAGAGCACTTAACTTTGGCACCAAAATCAGTTGGCTAATACAGTTAATCTCTCCCTGTGTTTCCTTTGTAGTCCTGGCAATTATTCTCCGTGAGTCTTCTCATTGTCGTCCTCTTTCCATGGCAGGAGTGTAGCAGGCTAGTCAGCAAAATGCATTTCTGGTTTGACTGGCTACACCTTTACTTAATAGTGGGTGGCATAAATATCCTCAGTAGTTACAACTCCTTTGAAGGTGACATGGGAGAGAGAACTCATTGGTTGGGAGAACCATGGATGTTCTGCACTTGAGGACTTCCTTCTAGTTTTTGGCCCAGTTTGTCCAATGATTTTTGTTCTCTTACAGATGTGGTAAGGAAAGAATACATGATGCCTAGCATACTGGGATTTCAGTTTTGAACAGGGCTTGGAGAATGTTACACTACTGTGTGTAATTATAAGTTAGTATTACTTGGTCACCTAGTCACTCTTCTTTCCTGGAAGTCCCAATTCTCAACCATGTAGACTCATAATCCAGGAGTCTTTTGGAGAAGAACAGAAGCATATAGCTGTGACAGCTTCAGATTTTTTTCCATAATATTCCCCTGCTATAATGATCCTGAAAACGGCTGGTGGAATGGATATAGATAAGCACAACCTGTGTCCCATTCTGAAAAGTCAGGGAAACAGCAAATGATGTCTTGTAATAAGTCACTTCAATAATGTTGTAGTCTTTAGCATAGTCAATTGTGGTTGGAAGTTATGATGGAGGCTTCAAAAAAGTTATACAGCCAGATTTAATTGGTGTAGTGTTTGAGTGATTTGATTTCTGAAGAACATTTAAGAGTCTGAGACACAAAGATTTTGACTGTGCTAGGACTTTGTAGGGACAGGCAGTTCTCTGTCATTAATATCTAGTGTTTACTTGGATGCAGATATTAGAAATTGAGATGTAAATAATTACTTAGCTAACTGTAATAGCATAAGTAAACTATGAAGGTAGGACATGATTTAATCTCATTTTAATGAAAACTTTCCCCAGTGTTAACCTTATCTTTGTTTTTGAACTACCGTAGTATTGATTATTTCTGGTTTTAACATTCAAAAATGACTTGGCTGAATAAATGGTTTTCTTAATTCACTAATTAAAGAGGTATAACTGCACAAAGTTTAAATATTGGAATTTACAGCTTTTGATGTGTAAGAGGCAAATATTTATGTTTTTATTACTATATTTAGTACTCCTTCATAAAATAAGATTATTACTTAAGCTTAATTTCTGAGGTAAACAAGATTTCATCAAGACAAAAAAAATTATACTGGAAACCTGGTGCAGTGAAAGAAGTTATTCCCTGTTGAATTATAGAGTTAATGAAGTATGAAAATGATGACATTTAATATCTTAAATGAAAGATGCTTTAGGGAATGCTTCAGCACTTTAAACTGGTATCTCATAATTTTATCTCACCTGGCTAGTCCAATATCACAGTATAGCTGCCAACTTTTCAAACTCCTTCAGTAAGTTTCTGGTACTGCTATCAGATTTGGAGGGAAAAAGATGATTGGACAATCTGCAACAATCAATGTGACAACTACAGACATTTCTAATTAGGTAATTTTTGGGACCTGTAATATTTCTGCAGCTTAAAAAGACATTCATTTAAGTATATAGTAACATGAACATTTCTTCAGTTAGAGAATTAACCTAGTTACATGTCTTCAAATATATTCATGAAATATAAAACAAGGTGAAATCCTTAGGCTTCTGTACTTAAATAAACTGTCTTTCTGTTAGGAATTATGTGGAGATTTTGGAAGGGTTGCTAAACCCACAAGAATAATTTCAACAGAAATCAAAACAATGTTACAATTAAAAAAGAAAAATCCTATAATGCATCTAGATATTTAAGAGTAGTATTTTTCTTTTCCCTGTGTAAAATGTCCTGTTATTACTTGGTAGAATAAGAGTAATCTGTTCTTTAAACTGTCGTGTACATATTCTTTTTGTTAACTTTTACTGTGATAACATTACTTGTTGTGGGGATAACATTACTTGTTGTGGGGAGGAAAATCTTTAGTGCAGGTTTCTTTTGGTTGGTATTTATGCGTGGGGATAGTATATGAATAAAAAATAGTTGTCGCTTGGAACTCTCTTCATACTCACAGATGTGGATAAGGCAAGCAGGTAATACATGAGATCACAGAACTTGGGTAGCTTTACATTTTGACTAATGTGGATATGTACTTGGATATTTGAGAGTGACAGGGTAACTTTTAAGATCAAATTTACTATAAAATATGTAGTATAAGCTCTATTTCAAAGTTAGGGGGCAATAGTAAGTACATGCATTAAAAATAGCTGGCTTTCTCTGTTTCTCAGTGCTAGGATGAGGCACATACCTCAACCATGGATGGTAAGAGCTCTAGCGTATCAGTGTAAGAATATGTAATGGCAATTTTGTGTCCCATTCTGCATTTTCATAAATGCAGAAGTTTAGCTGAAACTTTTCTTAGACTATATGTCTCCATACTAAACTAATGGAACATACTTCATCTCAAAGAGGAGGAGAAGTAAAGTTGTGGCAATGGAGCATAAAAGTAAGCTGCCATCATGTTTGATTTGCTCTTAATATTTATGGTATTTCCTACTTCATTATGTTGTGAACTGCTGAGATTTTTCAGTCCTTTAACTTTCTTGTTCCTTATATTGAAGGCTTAATGCTTCTTTGCAGTGAAAAATGAAATACTTAATCACATGAATCAAAGGTTTAGGGAAAAATTAAGTAAGAAGCATGGATTACAAGAGTTGAAATGCATAAAAACCCAGATATTGTTCTAAGAATCCTCAGGTTTAGCACAAAGAAAGGCAACTATTAGAGGTAATTCCATCAAGGCAAGTTTTTTCTCATCCACATATGTAGTTTCAAATTGCAGTCCAATTCAGAACTTTTAAAAACTGGCTTTTTAAACTGGTTTTTAGTCGCCCTTCACAATTTACCTTTTCTAATGCAATTAAACTTAACGTATTTACTTACCTTCCACATGAAAAATAAAGCCACCATCTACTGTTACTGAAGCAGGTATAATGTGATCCAGATACTGAGATTGTTTCCTGTCTGAGGGGAGATCATGCCAAAAAGTTTTTTCTTGCATTAGTTACTTAGCCCAAAGAAGTTTAGGTTAGATTCAGGTGATTTGTACTGTAATCTGAAATTAACTAAACCCAAGATAATTTTAGAAGCCTGCTTATATCTAAATTATAGGCATAAAACCCAGTATAGACTGTTGGGGAGAGGGGGATGAGGGGTGGGGAACACAATGAAGGAAAGCATCTTGTATGCCCAGCTAAGTAGTAACAGAAAGATAAGAGTTTGTATGTGGATGAGCTACCTATCAAGTTGTCAAGCTGGAGTAAAGAGGGAGAAAGCAGTAGGTCTAAAAGAACATTGGTTATGATGCTGGCAATTATTATGCACTCATCCGTGCACCAAGTGACACTTCTGATCTGTGCAAAGGCCTTTTAACTGTAAACTTTAGTCTAGCAGACCCTTATGGTGACCCACTCATGTTAATGACTCACATGTGCTCAGTTTTGAAAATGGATTCATCTTTCCAACTATTAATATTCGTCATGTTGGGTCTATAGTTGTAGACCATATTAATAGAACATTTAAGACTCCCAAGACAAGGATCAGGATGTTCTTTTAATAACTGTAAACTACTATAAATAAACAGAAATCATGATAAGGAACTTATTCCTGGATGGTGGAGAAAGGCTAGGAAAAACATTCCTTTGGTTTTCATAAAGGCAAAAACTAACCATCTTTCAGAGTTCCCCCTCCTCAGCTGCTTGTTTATTGGAAATCCTGTTTACAATTAACAGGGAAAAAACCCCTATGCTGTGACTTCAAATCACAACAAACTATATGGAAGACTTTTGTGGATCACTCTACTTTCTTGATAAAGATTTCCAAACTTCTATTCCTGTTTAATTTGAAGATTCAGGTAAACAATTCTGTGCTTCTTCCTTGAAAAGTTACAATATGGAATGAAGCTAAATACAAACACATTCTGAAGTTGATTGCAGGCATCACTTGAATGCTTTCACTCCATGAAAAATTCTTCAGTCCATCTTTATTTGGCAGTTTTCAGAATTAACCTAGGCTAGTATATGTGCTAAATGCGGAACATGTGGGTATCCTGCTACAAATGTCTTACTATTCAAATAGCTAAACAGTTGGGGGAGGGGAAAGGAATATTTTTAAGTCATATGGATGGTTTGACCAAGTGTGCTGACCAAGAGCTGAGAACAGGATGCAGATTTTGACTTGCATTCTAGTCTTTCCTTGGAGTGCTCCTATTCATTTTATAGTTGTGGTGATGGTAATTAAAACAATACTTGACAATCCATGTGATTGGGGGAGTAGAACTTGACAGTATTTCATAACACTTTTTCTTTGCCTTGTCAGCCATACACGCATCTCTAAAAACTTATTGATATAGTAAGTATATTAAAGACTTTTTGGTTGGTTTAATTCACTTCTAATGGGTGAGAGAAATGCATGCAAAGTACAATCACAATTCAAGAGACACCTGACATCCCATGACAGAACTGCTAATCAATATAAAAGCAGCTGAGACAACACAGCTCTGGCATTGTAATGAACTCCATCCTTTAAGTGTACAGATCCCCTGTAAACAGTTGGAGGCCAAATTTTCAATTCTAATTAAAAATAAACATCATGGGCCAATCATATATATCTCAAATATTGACATTTCTTTCTCCAAGAAAATGTCTCTTTTGACACTTTCTTCTGGATGATTCTCCATGCATAAATGGAAAAATCATTATGGTATAGAAAAACACACAAAGCATCCGTTCTATTTTGAGGTCTGTGTATACATATTAATAAAACTTTTGTATTAAACACTGTTTTTGCTTGCAGTCATAAATTGGGTATGCAGCTATGCATCTGTTTACACATTAAGAAACCAGGACCTAATAACTGGGCTTAATAATTCACCTCATATTTTCTATGTCAGTATTAAGTTGATCCCTGTCTGAAGAACATTAACTATTTAAATAGAAAATCTAAAAAGATAACAGAACCCTTTTGGAGAAGAACTTGAATAAAAGCAAAGAAATTGCATAATATCATCATACTACTAGAAAAGCATACTGTCTGTGTCATTAGTAGATTTATTTCACTCTTGCCATTTTTCCACTTCCAAGAGTTTGTCATGTTTTCTTCAAACATTTTCAGTGAGAAACTGAGCATACATGTAATGTCATACTTTAATTCCTGTAAATGCACTTAGCATTTAGCCAGGATCTGGGCAGAGACCAGTGGGGATATCGTAAGGAGGAGGGGGCAGGACACACACCTACACAGCAGCAATTTAAAGCTATTTCTACCTTTGTAGAGTGTTCATGACCAGACAGGAATTGCTTCTAAAATGTTGCTTCAAAAAAATCCCCTAAGCTTCTAGTCTAATGCTAAAATGTGGAAAATAACAAACCTGATAAAATATACTCAAAAGATGGCTTTTATGAGAAAGTCATGACTTGTTTATCTTTCAGTCTGCCCTTATAGCAATTATTCTTTCTGCACATCTTTTCCTTCTCTAGCTGTGATTTTGGTTGAACTGGAGCTTTTCGATATTGTTTGATTGCTGTAGCTTTCAATTATAAGCACTTCAAAGTGGTTGTAGGAGATCTAAGTGAGACTTTCATATACTTCCTTCTTGTATTACAATTTTGTAGTGATATCAGTTTTCAGTAATGGGATAAAGGCTTGTTTTTGAAATAAGTCTGTGAACATTTATTGCTTCTGCTATGAAGGACTACCCAAATCTATATGTGCAACTATGTCCAACAGGGTTTGGATGCATTGAAGTAAACCTGGCCTGTGGGTTTAGATATATCTGATAGACTTCAGTGTGATCTAGGTAGATCCAGAAGTCAGCCTGTCCTCAGCTCAGTTTCTTTACATGTTCCTTATCAGAGCAAATGCAATACCTTCAGAAGCAAAATAAACAAGGCTTGATCTATCTGCTGGAGTGCTTCCTAATGTTTAGACAGAATTATGGAGGTTAAACCTAGAGCAGCATAACATTAGCTTGCAAGTACTCGGAGATTACAAATAAATTAATCACCTAATTTCCATTTAATTTCGATAGTGCTTGGACTCCAGTGTGCCATAATGACTGGGACTTTGTAAAATCATCTGTACTTAAAAATGAGTCATGGAGGTGGTTGTGGATTCCTCTAATATACAGAATTATCTGTTTAGATAAAATTCTGCAGATTGCAGGACTGAACAAAATGTCCTCTTTAATAAGAGGAAGATGGAGGGAGAAGAAGGTAAGCCATGGGAATGCTTTCTTCCACTTGAATACAGTTAATGGAGGTGAACAAAGTTAATAAAGATTAATATCCTTAAACCTAAAGAGTTGATTTTTATGTCAGAGACTGTGGGAGTGTTCACTCATCAACTTTTAACTATCTAGCTCCAGGAACCTAAAGCAAGACACCTATGCCCTTTCTAAATGAATAGCTAGCGAAAAACCCTTCAAATGGGTGAATGATTTGGAGAAGGAATCTCACAGTGGCAGGGCATGTGTGTAAAGCTGCAGAGGAGCTTAAATTTTTCTCACTTACTTCTGGTGTGTAAAGCTGACTGTGTGCATATGCTTTCTTTCCCATACATGTTAAATTCTGAATTCATGTACTGTATGTTGATCATATAACTTGAGCTGTGACTGTAATGAAATGACCCCTCCTCTGGGGAAAGCAGAACCTTCATCTCCTCTGTATATATAAATCTTTGCTGTGTTATGCATGACCGCACTTCCTTCAAAGTGCACTCTGTTAGTGTACATCATTCAAAGCACTGTAAGGAATTAATGGTCCTCTTAAGCAAAGCACTTAATTCATACACTACTTCTTACAGCTAGAGTAGTCTGAAAGAACATACACGTTTGATTATAGTACTTCTACCTGCTTATACCAAGGGTACTAGGTACTTTGGGTACCTAGAAATAGAAATCACTTCAGAATTTTAAAATGTACTTTTTATGGTTAACATCATTGGAAGATGATTGGATGTAGAATTCTAAGTCAGCAGAGTATTTCAAGCTTTAAATTATCTTTAAAACATGACACTAGAGATACACTTATAACAATTAAAAGAAAAGTAATGAGAAAGTGCATAATTTTAATTTTTACTGGTTTTACTACCTGCCTAAATGTTGCATGGATTTGATATATTGAATGGTAATAGTAATAATCAAAAGTACACATGAAGGCTGCTGTGAATAAGTCCAGCTACTCTGGGAAAATAGTATGGGAACAAATAGTTGGAAAAGTTATTTTAACATGTGAACAAGTTTTCATGTGGAAATGGGTGTGTTGAGGATTTTCTCCATTTGGAAATTTCATTTTGCAAAACCAGAGTCCTTGAAAACCTCATTTTACACACACAAAAATTTCAATACACAATAAAATAGGATAAAAATATTTAAAATACAAAGTAAGGTAACTAGTATATAAAATGTGGAAGGAGAAAAGTTATTTGACTAAACAGCATATCCCCTCTCTTTCAAGTAGCTGCTGTACTAAAGTATAGTATTTTTCATATTTAAAAATCTGGGGGTTTTGCTCTGGTATTTTGAAAATTACTTTTGTATTGTCATACTGTTACATCTAAGTAAATCTTGAATAGAGAATTTGACCTGCAAGTGCTGAAGTATTTAGATGTCTTCAGGTAACTTAACAATATTTTCAGAAATATTTGTCTCCAACCATTTGAATAAATACGTATTTGAAATTAAACAGCAAATTATTTTGTATAACAAACAAATTTCTCAAACTCTGCTTGTAAGCATTGCTAGGTTTTTTGGTTTGTTTCCCCCCCCCCCCCCCCCATGCAAAGATGAAAAGCTCTTATGGACCTGTTTGCATTGTAGAATATCTAGAGAAAGAATTTTTTAGAGTAACACTTTAGAACTTGCAAGTACTGTTTTGTAATAGTTTGTGTGGATAAAATATAAGAAATGTTCCCAAGTAGATATATAAATAGAATGTGGCTTTTTTAATGTTATGATCTGGTTTTAACTTGTGTTTTTCCCTAGACTTAATTGTCTAGAAAGTAAAATCTCTCTGTAGTTCATAAAATGCTTATCATTTTAGAAGACTTTTTTTAAGTGAGGGAGACAGACAATAGGCCTATATAAGGATTCTGGCCCAAGGGTGAGTTTGAATAGAAACAACCCACCTTTTGCTATTTTATCCTACATGTCATCTAAGCTAAGAGAGTTGGTTCACAGAAAGCTAGATAGCCTAAATTGATTACTACACTGTTATAAACCTTTGTCCCAACTCTGTGGACCTGTGCTGCAGCTTATGAAAATACAATCTGTAGTCTGTATTGCTGTAGTATGTCCCTTCTCTGATTCCTAGTTTCAGACTTTTGTCACCTAAATACCAACCACTGAACAACATACCAGTGTGGCACTTTAGGACTCTCAGCCCCCAGGATCATGCTCTTTGCAGTACAATTGCCCAAAGCCTCTCAGTGATGTTACTAGGCTTTGTGCTACTTTGGGAATTAATCTAGCACAACTGTAGCACTTGAGGGCAGTAAAATGGTGAAGCATCCCTATGGACAGAGCGCAGGACAAATGGTGGGAAAGGTTTTCTTTCAGTTGCCTGTAATTTTGACATTTTCTTTGGAAATGGGGAAAAGATCATTGTTAAGTTTTAAATGCCAGTAAAACTAACTTCTGTTCCAGGCTGTAGATATGTTTTTTCTCTGGCCTGCTAAGGAAAGGCAGATATCCAATGTTTTCTTTTTTAGAACCCGATAGAGTTGTCCTGCTGTTGGCTCAGAGATCAAACAAAACAGACATTACTCCCACTCTATGCTTCCAGAACTCATATGTTCGATCCACTTTTCCTTTTGGTTTATAGAAGCTTTTGGAACAAGGCATTCTGCTTATTTCTTATGCCATAAACTTTTCATGTTATGGGATGGGCTAGGTAAAAACTGAGTTATTCAAATATTACTCAAGTCAGAGGTAAAAAAGATGGTCTCAAGAGTCCATTATCTTTTGGAGTAGTCTCTCAAATTAGGTGAGCTACCCATGTAACATGGGTTTGCTCTTTCACTTATTGTAATAAATGAGATCTCTCAAAATTGTTTTTAAATAAAGAAACTCTGGTCTGCTTGGTTATGATAATTAGCCTTCTGGCATCAAATTAATTGTTGGAACCAATGCTGAGAAAGCTGAAGCAGTCATCAACAGGAAATGTTTAATTTACACACCAATAATGGAATAATATAAATCTTAAAACACAAGTAAAAGGGAATGATTAATGTATAATCTATTAACTTTTTAATACAAAAATAAACAGTCATGAAAAGAAAGCCCGAAAGGGACAGAACACTATCTTGTGGGGGGAATATGCGTAACTTACTGCTACACCAATTGCATGACCATGAACAGGTGCTTCATTTTTTCCTTTTTCTTCCCCAACAATAAGCTGGAAATAAAGGGTGCTTGCCCTTATGTTACGCTTTTGTCATTATATGGGATCATTCTCTTTGTTAATGGAATGTCTTCCACTGAAGTTAAAAAAAATAAAATAAAAAATATTGATCATCTGGCTAGTAACTAACCTGGTATCCATGGGAGAGAGCTAAAGGTGTTTTTCAGAAGCTCCTTTGGCTGAAAAGCAAATAGGAATAAAAGTGACTGTTGCCACTGAAACATAATCATGTAGAAATGCTGTTGCCATGAAATCTGGTATATACGTTAACTAACAAGCAATAATCTGTGGGGGTTTTAATTAATTCTTAACTTATGCTAGTGCATATTTTGCAACTATTTATGGTGTGATCTTATAATAATGGCACTGAATGATGTAAGATAAGTATTATCCGCATTTTCCATGTCAGGGAACATAGAAAGTAGTCCAATTCTGAAGATTATGGTAAATGCAAATTAGCCTCTTCTATTTTTAAAACAAATTAAAGCATGTGATATATTTAAAAACTCTAGTGCCTTTAAAATGTGAAAGAAGCAGTTGATTACAGTGCCTGTCATGTTATCATTCTTTTTCATGTTCTGGTAAGTACATTACTAAAAATGCTGAATAAAAATGCAAACAATATGACTAGTATTACAAGCTGTTAATTTTGTTCCATTGCTACAGAAAGCTGCTGCCTCACTTTAATATGGGTTAGTGGTTGTACAGTACAGAATGGTTGTTGAAATCGATATGTCCTTGTGTAAATGGCAATGAAAACCAAATGCCTCTCCTCTACTCGTCTCTGGAACTATCCTACAAAATTGCTTTAAACGTTTGGATGGCTTTGTCAACACTTAATGAATTTTGGCCATCATAAATCTCAGATGCCCTCACTGAGTAAACCCCCAAATTATCACAGTTTCATAGCCTAAGCTGCCCTTGGCATATGGTGAGTGCAAATGTTTCTAAAGCAGCAAATGTTCTGTCAAGGGTTCCCAGTGATGTTTTGATTGGATTGCTCTATTATCTGAACAAGTCTGCCAAAAGGAAGCACCTGCACAATGAAAAGTGTGCAGAAGCTGCCAGTCTGTAGCAAGGGAAGGAAAGTGAAGCAGGTAGTGACAAGTTACCTGTCATCAGGAGGATATGCTGAATAGGTTATGATAGATTCTACTGCACACCAAATATCACAAAACACCTCTTGCCAAAAAAAAAAAAAAAAGTGTTGGGGGTATGTGAAAGAACTAGTCTGGCTCCAGTAACCTTCTGCCCTTGAAGATGACAAGTCAGAGCATAGTGTGCTGTAACAGCTCACAAAACAATGAAATCTTCAGTGGCTTCTCAGCCGGAGAGGTTATCAAACAATAACTGGCAGAGAAGGTAGACACGCTCCTTTTCCATATTCAGTTTTGTTTCAGTTCTGGGATGCCAATGCTGTATGCAGATTTTTATTCTCTTGGATGATCTGGCCTGGAGCATATAATTTACTTATTATAATTGATAGCTGAATATGAAAATGCATTAAAGAGCTGACAGAAGTAAATTCTTTCTTCTGAGGTGTAATACTTAATGAGATCCCCTTGCTACAGTCCACTTTACTGAACTGTATATCATCTCTAAATAGATTAAAATTATCATTTGCACAGGAAAAAAAGTTTCACATGAACAACATGTGACAACTGTTATCAGTTATGTATAGAAGTTTACAGACCATTGCTGGTTTTGTCACTGAAAAGAATACACAGTTATACTGCACCCATTGTTCTCAACAATGAGTTTCAATCTTACTGGTAGCTAGAAGAGTGTGTTGTGTTGCCAGGACATGATCTCTGTGCAAATACCTTGACTCAGCCTTTGTATTGTAAATTTTACTGTGTATGGTTCCATGGAACAGAGGAGAGGGAATTGGTCCTGAGAGGCCATTGTATATTGGCTCAGGGGAGCATAAGTGGCCTTCATCAGAAGGACAAAGAATGGCAGCTGGATGGTGGGAGTTGGGAGAGCCCCCTTTCAGTAAAGTAGATCAGACCTGAGTGGGAGTAGATTAAAAATCTAAGGAAACAAACTGCAGGGAGCTAGTACAATTATTGGTATTAATAGTTTTACAAGAGCCTTTGAAGATAGATTTTTTGGTTTTATCCCCACTGTAGAGAAGGATAAAATTTGTTAATGGATTTCAAAGCTCTGATTTAAGTTCAGTAAAATTTAACTGACCTTCCAGACATACCTTTGCATACCTCAGGTCTAAATTTTTCACATAGTAAATTTTCATCAAAGATGAAAGGAAGAACTTGAGCATAATTTAGTGTCTTAACTAAAACATTATCTCAGTGTACCTCATCTTCTACCCATCACAGAGTAGATGTAGCTGTTACACAGATGCCATATAAAATGTTAGTTGATTACTGTCCGAATGCCAACTGTTTTGACGTGTGGAAAACAGACTCCACAATCTGTGCAGTAGGTATGTTTATTCAGTACTGGGCAGCACGGGGGGTAGTCCCACCAAAGTCGTGCGCACCGCAACACGGCAGCTTGCCCTGTTTATATGTAGCGAAGTGTTACATATACATGAGGTTTCCCAATACGCCTATACATAGGCATAACCTGTCCCTGCTTCGTATTAAAATTAGTTTCAAGAGGTCATTTCCATAAGTCCCTCCCGACTGCACATGCTCAGTGATTTGAGTCGGTGGTCTTCAGGGGTCATTTACTTCATCCACTCCTCTTCTTCACCTTGTCCTTTTGGTGAACTCCAGCTTCCACCCCCCTTATTCCACTGTGAGAACAACACAGCCGGTACCAACTGGCTCCCCATCCTTGGCTATCCTCATATCGACAAAGTGCCAGACGCTTTGTTCTCCTAGGTGCCTTCCAAGGCCTGTAACAAAGATGGGCCATCTCCTACTAATCTCTCCTCTTCCACATTCTCTACAGTGTTAGTTTCTTATCTATAGTTTACTTATATGATTAGTAAGTTAATCTAAAACACAATGTTAGCAATTTAAGATGGATCTACAGTTGGCTTCACAAAGGTCCTTTTGTTAACCCTGTAGCCTCCCTTCAGTTTAGATGTTATGAAAGACTTTTGTTGTAGACCATGCTGTAATAAACTTTGTCAAACACTTCATCAGTCTCAGGACCTGGGTTGTTCTAGCCCTCAGTAAAGCATTATGTTAAATAAGCTAATTCAGAATTCCTAGAGGATGTGTCTTACTCTTGAAAAGTCAAATTCAGAATAAAAACAAATGCGAGGGGGGGAAAAAAAGTGTTCTCTTTTGAGATCTGTCTGATACAGGCAGAGTGGTCCGTCTTACCAGCATTTCCATAATTCATAAAGTATAGAAGTGATATTCTTGCTTTGCCCTGCCCAAAGTATGCTTTGGGTGATTAAAGACTATCCATTTTTTCTTTTCTTCATTCAGCTCTCTGCATTCTTTCATAATTCACCTGAATCTGAAGTTGAAAAAATAGGAGAAATAGCATTTTGCTATTTTGCAAAACCTTCTGTTGGATGCTCTCATCTTAGCTCCACTCCATACTTGCCTGATATTTTCCTTCTCTCCTCTGTTAGTCACTATCCAAACCCGGTCATAATTTAATATAGCACTAATACAAAGCTTTTCATTCTCACATCAGTGATGTATCCTGTGCATTATCATTATTTTTTATTAAGTTTTTCTGCACCTTTACAACTGTAACTTGTTCTTCAGGGATGCTAAGTGTGATTCAGGGCTGGCAGAGTGCTTAACACTGGGCCTTAACACTGTTTAATGTTGGAATTCATAACTGTTTCCTTTTTCATTATTACCTTACTTAAAGTAAGATGTTTTGTAAGATGGAAGGGCTCAGAAATAGGAGAAAAAATATTCTGGGACCACAGTCTTGAATGCTAAGGACATGCAAGCAGATCACTAAAGACTGTCCTGTACATAGAGCACCTCCCAGTTATCACTGCAAAATTTCACACTAAGGATATGAATGAGTGATAGGAATATGACTGGTAGGAATATTGATCAAAAAAAGCACTAAGATTTTGCTGTTTCCTGAAAGATCAATTTGAAAAGCAACAGAATTGAAGCTGAAGGAGATGCATTATTTTATTCTTTTAATTTTGCAGTAATTTAACTTTAATACATTTTCTAGAAGTTTTTCTTTAGCTATGTATGATTTGGGGCAGCGGAAAGTGTGTATGCACCATGATCTGGTTGGTACACACCTACTTGCATGATAAGTAAAGGAAAACACTTCTGACAGGGTGGGTGGATTTCTTTAATTGGTAGTCTTGACATTTTCCATGAAGCAATAGATGTTAGACACTGGATTAATAAAACAGACTATTTTTGTATGTGTGTCCAGAGATGAAAATGTCTTATTTTGTTTACATATGCATATTCATTTTAAGAACATGGAATTAATACTGAAACCAGTCTAAGTACGGAAGACTATAGCTCTTACAGGCCACCGTAGCATAGGCATTTATTAATGTATATTTTGAGGAGGAAAGCTGCTAAAGCACATATCTTTAAAGCAGAAGAAATGTGTCACTTGTAGCCGTTGCTGGATCGCACAACTGGTACACCTGCATGACAGGCATGGTATTCTGGTGATGCGTAAATAATGAAGCAGTCTATGCATCTGGTGACTGGCCATTTTGCTGTTACACTTAGATATGTTCATCAACTAGCAGGTTAATATTGGAGCCATTAAATAAAAAATTTTAAAATTCAAGCTGATTTTTTTCCCAAAATCTCAGACAACTTGCTATGCTTGTTTTTGTGAGAACAATATGCAGAACAAGAAAAATGTTATTTCATCCTCTGACTCTCTAATTCAATTATATCCTAAAACTCATTGTGTACTTCAAAAATAAATTAACTCAAGATGTTATTCTGCTCTCCATCTGCTGCATTTCCTTAAATGTATTCCTTCCACTCTCAGCTTAGTTTAAGTGATTTTTTCCATCAAAAGCCATAGGCATTTTTTCTTGTTTGCTTTTTTAATGCCTCTGTTTCAGAAATTGCCACATAAACCATGTGACTCTCTTGTTTTCTGTTTTTTCTCTTGCATGAAAAAGCAGCCAGCAAAATGCATCTAATGGCTGTTTTGTATCTATGTTGCTATAGCTTTTGTTTCAGCATGCCTTTCATTTTTTTATCTATGGTCTGGGTCTCGCCCACAGAAGATGATGTGTGATTGTAGAGCAAATTATCAAAGTACAGTTGCATCGTTGCCCCTTGATACTGAGAGGCAGAAAATTGCAGAAGAGGGTACTTGAAATAACCAGATCTTTGGTCTGAATTCAGCTGTTTTCCTCAGAGGTAGCCATTCCAAAATATTTCTTTCTTCAGTTCGATCAGTTGCTACTGCTACCCCAGATGTCAACAGTATTATTAGCCATGCTAAATAAAAGACTTAAGTCTTTATAGGACAGAATGTTTCCTCTCTGCTCTTCCTGATATAAGTACAGCTTTAGGGCCAGAGGAAGGAGTAAAATACAGTTGTGCAGATTTCTCCTGAATCTTAAATGAGTCCTGAATTAGTAGCATAGCTGAATATTTATAGTAAACTAAGTCATACTTACACCTTGTGTGTGAGGAGCTCAAGAAAAAATGTTAATAAATATCAATAATTACAAAATGAGGACAGGTCAGAAAAGCTGCAGCACTTTTGCTGAAGAATTTAAATAAGATATAATACCACTGTCCAACTTTGAAATATATAAGTATACATTTATATTCAAAGTATCATACATGGGAGTCAACCATGCTTTTATTGGGTTAAGGTAGCCTGTCCAAGACTTTATCCAGAAGGTCAAAGAAGTTGGTACAATTTCCTTAGATACAGTAAACAAAATTTTGTCAGACTTGGAGGATTCTTTTTAACCAAGTCTAAATTGTGATTTACGACATGAATCTTTCTGAAGAACAAAGTAATTCAACAGCAGTTATGGAAATATTGCTGATGCCAGTCCTAATTCTTTTTAAAAGGTATAAGCCTCTTTATGTTACAGGCTTAAACAGTTAAATTCCATCTACTCGGTCTCCTACTTTGCATCTGAAACTGAATGAAAAAATCTGGACTTCTTAGGCCTGTATTACATTTGGTTTACTATCTAACATTAATTTAAATGTTTAAATGTGCCATGTGATATCTGTTATCTGTCAAAAAAATCAGGAGGCCCTAATACTAGTATGTCTGGTTTTAGTTACAATCATAAAGGTTAAGCTTATTTAGTCAATTGCTTTTGTCACTTCACTATGTGACTGATGTTTATCATGAACAAATTAACTGTTTATTCAGAGATTATTTGGGGGTTATTTCAGTATAAGATTTGTATTCAAATCTGAATCATTATTAATAATGTTTGCTATAAGGGAAACTACACAGTTCTATAGGTTATGTCTATGTAATTCCAATTTTGAACTGATATTTTCTTGTAATTTCTGTGCCTACTTTCCCTAGTTTATAAACTTTGTGTTTGTATTCAACAAACGAAAGATGGAAATGTTTTTCTCAAAAGCTCCATTTTCTCTCAACTATATTGATAAATTTATACAAGTGTGTTTGTATAAACTATATAAAATCTATATATTTCTAAAATTCAGGGGTTTAAGGAAGATTAGTTAACCTAGTGTCCTTCTGTTTACTTTCTTTCAAAGTGTTCTTACATAGTAGCTGTACTTTAATATTGTCTTAACTTTTACTGGAATTAAACTGTGGAGTGAGCAGATGGAGGCAGTGTTTTCTCTAGTGGTTGGGGCAAATGATTCTGTGTGAAGTTCCCTCCCTGGGGATGTGGTCAGAAAGCAGCCACGGACTTCCCTGGGACTAGCCTCTCAGCTTGAGCAGCAGGGCTAGAAACCGCTCACCTGGGCTCTGCTTCTAATGTATTTCTTTGAGCCTGGGTAGACCACTTATTCTTGTGTCTGTTTCTCTACGAAATGCATGCAGTACTCATATACCTTGTAGAGGTTTTTATGTTCAATTTGCATTTTTTAAAGTTTTGGCATGCTTAAATGAAGATTTATTTAGAAGCAGAAAAATTAGCGAATCTCCAAGATAGATAGATGTATGTGCAATTGAACAGATGTCTGTCTTGATACCTTTATGCTGCTCTAATACTGCCTTCACAGAGACAAAAATTGAACAGCTGTTTAGTTTTCAAATGAATACAGTGAAATCGAGTGTTCATGTCACTCTGTTAGTCATCCTAACAACAAAAAAGGCCAGTTTCATGCCATTGCTGTGGTATTTAGTACAGTCTTAAGAAGTCCTGTGTAATCTGTTTGTCCTACCTGTTAGCTGAGGTTTTGAGCTTTGACCGCAGTGAATAACTGAACAAAATCTTACCTCCTTCTCAGAGAAGACGACCGCTGTTAAAAGTCTAATTCATGTATTTCATTGCTTGACAGATTTTTTTTATCATGTATGGCTTGAGATTCAGAGGCTTCTAGCTGAGATACAGCTGAGAAATTCTAATTTTCATAGTAAACAATTTACTGGTAACATTGTGAAAATTGTTTTGGGTTTCTTTATTGAAAGCAGTTGAGGTTAAAAAGGAAAAAAGACTAATTTTGAATAAGTTCACACACAAACATACTTCTTAGGCCTAGTTTTCTTCCTTGACATAAGAAGGAAAGTTTTATACTGATGAGAGAATGTAGAATTTTTATACTTATGTATTACTGCTGGTCTCTTAACATCAGTTGAAATAGTATAAATTAAAATATCTGAAGATTTTTACCTATTATATATTGATAGTAGGCTGGTGAAACATCTTACTAGCACAGGCTCTGTGCAAATTATTTCTGTTTCTCTAAGTCACTTAGCAAGCTGTCTTAGAAACTTAACTTTCAAGACAAAAATTGCCTACCCTGAGGAGACTGGGACACACAGATTCTATCTGAAACACGTACAGTATTTACCTTCTCTTGAGTCTATGTCTGTGTTTTCCACAGCAGAGTGAGAAACACTTTCTTGAATCATTGATTTGAATCGTATCTCTTTCTGCACAAACTGTACATCCTAAGAGTGATTCACCATTTTTGTGTCAACTAGACCAATTTTCTGAGAAAGCCTGGTGCTATAGTAAGTTCCTACTCTGTTCTCACTTTGACTAAGATACTTTGTATCTCTCTGATTTAATGAATCCCAAAGCATCCTCCCCAAGAGAAGAAGTATTGTGAATTTTCTGTTGTTGTTCTTTGGGAAAGAAAGCACCTTGTTCAAACAGCAAGTGAACTTAGAGGTAGCAGTAGCATTTTTTAAATTTATGCTAATAAAACTTATTTTCCGCAAGGAAAATTACTTCCAACATAGAAGGGGAATGCGGTAGGTAAGCAATGGAGGTATTAAGAAATCTTTATTATTTTAGCTTCTTATTTCTAAACAGCTGTATGTTTAGCTGTTAAACCTTTGTAAGCATTGACCTACTGTGTATAAGGAGGAAAGAAACTGATAGATGTTAGCCATCAGTGAGATATAAGAAAGAAAATAGCAACATAGAAAAAAATCTTCATCTTTAGTGACTAAATGATTCAATCCACTGACCTATTAATTTAATAGTAGTGGTGCCCTTTCATCATAGAATTTTATTTCATTCTAACTTATTTTAGAAAATTATATTTTAGTTTTTAGTGATACGGTTTTTTGATGCTAATTTTCATAAAATGCAAGAAAAAGTATGGAGAAACCATTTCTTTCTTTATTTACTATATGGGCCACTAACTCCAGTAGTTAAGGTAATTGAGCTGAGGCATTTTTAAAGCCACTTCACTCCATTTAGATTAAAGTCTTTCTTTCTCAAAGACTCTATTTCAAACACAATTTTAAGTATTTGCCTTGTTGCAGATGGTAACCACAGGTATTTCCTCCTTGTTTGTCTGTGAGGAAGAACTCTTCTACCTATCCCTACCTAATAATTGCTTCTACGCTCTTCTCAAATACAACCACTGAAAAGGAGAATGTTTCCTTTCTAAAGCTACACTACCATAAATCTGGTAATTCCCAGTATGTGTAAGAGTAGATCATTATTTTCCCACATAGATGGATGTGAAAAATGCATTAGCTAAAAGTTCTGTGACTAAGTGATCAGTAACATGTTGTGAAATAATTACATTTTGCTAGAAAAAATATATCAGCACTTATGGATGTACTTTAGATACTATAAAAAAATTAGGAATAGTTGATTGAGTGCAAATAAAAAGATACTCTGATTAGCTGATTCATATTCCATTAAAGTACTGGTTTGTTTTTAAGACACATGGAAAACATTAGTTTATGCATTTCTGCTATTATAGCTTTTCATTAATTGCAACATTCCCTACGAAAAATGAATAAATTAGGCATTGTTATATAAAAATGTAAATAATAAAACATTTTTTCATTGCCAGAAATAAGTGAGGATTGAAATACAATAAATGCAATTAATATAATTATTGGGGAAAATGCATGCAAGTCTGCAGGTGAGTCAGCTGATGTGGTATCAGCAATGAGGATGAAAATTTTGAAAACTGTACAAACTCATCATGATTTTACCCAACTGTTAGTTCTCTGTTTTAGCCAAGAACCTCACAGTGTTGTACCAAGAAGTCAATAGAATCTTTATTTTATGTATTGGAAAACCGAAGTACAGTGAAGAATAACTGGATATTTATGGTACCTTGTCAAGTCCCATAGTAGAGTGGAAATAGAACCCGCATCTCCTGAGTCGTCTCTCTTGATCCAGTGAAAGGAAATATTTCTTATCCTACAATTTAAGAAGCAGTTTTGTTCTGTTGAGTAAGCTTACTGGTTCTACTAAAATCCAGAAATAATTCACATTAATTGAGGCTCTGTTTCATGCAGTAAGTCACATTTTAGGTACCATGTGATTTACATTAACTTATCTCCAATTATCCTTGATTTTCATTGATCTATTTATACACATATAAAAACTAGTATGAGAGGTTAATATTAGGTCATTAAGGCAAAAATTTTCCATCTCCAGCTTGACATTTAAAACCCAGATTTAGGAATTTAATGACTCACTATAATAAATGTTGATACCTATGAAAAGCTCTGGTATCTGTGATGAGAAAATATGCAGGACCTTATTAGCAGCTTTTTTAAATGCTCTCCTGAACCTAGAATTCTGATATGAAAATAATTAGGAAGCAGATGGAAGGCCAGTTTTCACTGAATGTGTCTTTGGACCAGGTAGAAGAATAATTAATTAGTTCCTAATAGAATATAATGGGGAAAGTAAAATCCTGAGTGGTGGGGCTAATCCAGACTTTCTGCAGTACTAAAGAATCATTGAGAATGTCTTGCAATTTGCCTATGTTTCTATCTCTATTTTAGCATAACAGCAAATAGTTTAGAAATGAAGACTACTGGAGGACTAAGTACTCAGCCAAGTATCCAGTCCTAAAATTGTCCCAAGAAGAATCATCTGTGAAGGAGAATGAAAAATGTTCTGTCCCCAAATCATCATCTCTAAGAAGCTGGGGGATGAAATCCAGACATAGAAAGCGGATAGCGTCCCGTTGCAGTGACCAGACAGCCACAGAAGGGAGGGAGCTGCAGAGGTGATAAAGGAAGGAAAAAGTGAATCCCTCCTAATTATCAAGATGCCTTCCAGATGTCATCTCTCATAGGCACTGCCACTGGAGTAGTGGGGGGAAAAAAATGCAGCAGCTGAGGAGCTATGAAACTGATGGAGCCATCATTGTTAGCCATGGTGATTAAACTGGGAAGGAAATGGAATGACGTATTCCATCAAATGAAGTAGGTAGCTGGGACGGTCCGTTAGCACAATTAACATCTTGTTTCATAAAACAAGATCTAGCATATCTCATACACCATTTTCCTACATGAGTAGAACAGTGTGTCGTCTTTTAAGTACTGTAGGCTCTCTTTCCCCATCCCCCGGATAATAAATTTCCAGCCAGGCACAACCAGCATTGTAAAATACGGCTATCTTGCCCTAAAATGGCAACGAAAGTGCAATAATCATTCAAAGAATTTGTCATCAGATGAATCAAATTCTTAGTAGCAGAGGTGATCAGAAAATCCCATGTTTAAGAAACATTAAGGAGCTGAACCTGATGGTATTAACATACTGATTTAATAGAAGGATGAGAAGATAGAACATAAGCAAAGCACTTTTCAAATCCTGGCAAAGAGAATAATAACTAGACAGTAATCCATAGGTTGAGGAATTTCTATTGTGAAGAAATTATTTTAAGTCATCAAAATGGACAACCTGTCCTACAAAGTATCATTTCTCTGCTGCCAGTCTGAAAAGTATTTAAATGGACTATTTCCCATGAAGAAGAATTATAGCTGTTGTAACAGTAAAATAAACAATAATTGTTGGCAGATGCAGGAATTTTAGATCATTTATGCAGTCTTGAAGTTCCCAGTAATGCACTGTTTGTCTCGGCATTTACACCACTTTCTGTACTGTAGCAGTTAATAAATCACCCCATGGATTTTGAATGTTTTTAGTGCTTTCTCTACATAGTTCTGTGACCCAACTTTCCCCACAAGATATAGATCTTTTCCCAACCAAGGAAGAGAGAGCAAGTGAAATCCATGAATCAACAACCATTTGGGGTTTCATTTGTGCGTAACACCTCCATTTGAAGTTTTAGTCTTCCAATGATCTGTTTTCTTCCATTGGTAAATTAAAATTTTGTTGGCTTTGTGTCAGCAAGGAAAACTTCGGTTGCCTTTCTTGTAATTTTGTGTGTTATTACAGCACTTGAAATGAAATATAAAGGTCATACAGTAGTTCTGCAGAGAAATCCTATATGAAGCAATCATAAGGATCATTACATATGACAGGAATCCTCATCCCAGAAAGAAATAAACTCAAGCAGACAAATGCCTGAGAGATACTGATGTTAAAGGAAAGCCCCTTTGCAACAGGAGCTGCCAAAATATCTGACATGTCCACTGCCAGTATGATCCTTGCAAACTAAATCACATGACAAAACATTGTAAACTTTATTTAGGTTCCTCTGTAAAAGTATTTGACAAAGTTTCTTCTCAATAAAAGGAAAACCGTGATTGAATTAAACAGATATTCCTCTTAACATATGTAGACATTAATGGGCAGCATTAGTGGTGTTTGTTTTATTAAGAAAAAGATAAGTGAATATTTATTGGCTGTGGAAATGAATGTGTGATAAATCAATCACAGAATTGGTGAAAGAGCAATGACTGGAGGAAATCCATTACTGGGGCAAAGAATTTTTCTTGTAAGAAAATATTTTTTTTTTTTCTTCCAAGACCTTTTCCTGGAAGAGAACAACCACATAGCATGAAGGATCTATGTATGAAGAATTTGAGAAATAAATAGTGAGGCTAGGTAGATAAAACCAGCTCAGTGTCTATCACTAGGAACAAGTATTAAAATTACAGTTTAGTTCATTTCATAGTTATTCTTAATTAAAACATCTGTTCTGATTCCAAGAGGATCTATGAATAAATAATTGGTAATATAAAATTTGTTTCTATACATTTTCTTCCAATGTTATGCATTTCATGTGATTATATTTGCATATGTTAAAATTAATGAAAGCTAATAATTATGGAGGTACAATGTTAAAGGGCATAAGCAGTGAAAAAGTATTTAGAATACATGAAATAATTCATGATTTATTTTTTTATAATTTATGCAATAAAATATAGCCTTGGGCGCTAATTTCTTTGACATAAAGAAACTGAAAATTTGTCTTTTTGGGGAGCAACCTTGGGTTTTGGTTAAGGCAGTATACTAGGAATCAGAAGATTTTGGGTTCTGTTCCACTCCCTTGTTCTCTAATGTCACAAACTACTGTGAAACCTATGTAAGCTAGCCTGCGGGTGCCTCAGTTCACTTAGCAAAATGGTCATAATACCATCTTTCTTCAACCTGTTTTATTTGTTTAAATTTAAACCTTTTTTTTATTTTACTCATTGCCTTTTGTTGTATGGCTGTGCAATGCTTAAACTGTTACTCTAGTCTAGATGGGACCTTTTAAATGCTACTGAAATACAGAAAATAAGTTGGTTTTTTTTTTCCTTGAAATGTATTCCACCATTCTTGAGAAATGCATATGGAGGTAATTTAAATTCTGAAAAAGTCTCTCCCTAGAATTACAACTATGGAGGTGCCTGTAAAAGAAAAGTGAGTGATATCATGGATGACTTGCTAATAGAAATACCTGCATTTAACTGTTGTTCAAGTGTTCAGCAATTCCTGACATTCTGTCCACAAACCACAAGACTTATTGAGCCACAGTGCAGTTTACTTGAAGGCAGCAGAAACCTAATCCACTAAATCCTAATCCTAAATGATTAACTTGTGCGTCAACTTTACAGCAGATCCAGCATCAACTTTGTTCTGTTTTACAACACCAAATAGCGCAGGTTGAGTAGATTATAGCCATCAGCTAAACTGCATTCACAGCTATTTTGTTTTGCCAGAATAGCATTAAAGTAGCTGAAGTACATTCTCCAATATCTCTCTACCTCTTTTCTGTCAGCCCCTCATTTTTCTTCCACAACCACATCATCCCTCACAAACACACTGCTTATTCCTTCTCCTTATTCTTATCATATAAGTTACTATCACTGTCCTTTTCCTCTAGCTCATCTGTTCTTATTTAACAGCAGTCCTGCGAAAGAAAGAAAAAAACATGTTTTGAAGTCACACCACTACCCCCCAAGGACTGGGAGGTGCAAAAGGCTTTTAATGGCTGCAGATGTGCCCTGGTATGCAGGGAGGGAATCAGTGCTGGCCTGGACATGTGAAGGACATGGGTCAAGTTAAAAATTCTTCTGGAACTGAAGGTGCCAAACCACGTGACAAAATTATATAATATGGGAATGAAGTAGCCAAAGCCTATTTCTTTCTGTATGCACACTGTCATGTGCACAAGTTGTATGCATGCATATGTGGCAGTATTTCTAAGTGTTAGACATCTGGAGAATTACTGAAAATAAATATTTGAACTTATATGGTCATATTGGACTGCTAGACACTTGGCAACTCAATTTATCTATCTTTAGAGGAATTACCTGAGGTTTCTATTCCAAGAAACATGTAACAGTTTCCTTCCCAAATGGCTGCTGCATCTCATTGTTCTCAGTGGCACTGAAATAAACTGACACCTTCCAAAAAAATCCTCTGACTCTTGTTATTTCCCCTGAAGAAAAAAGCTAGCCCAGAGTCAGAGTCACATTGAGAAGAATGTGAGGTAGCAGCCATTTTGCAACTGGATAGTCCTTTATGGAGCTTCCCTTTTGGAAAACTTCATCTGTGAGTCTCTGATGAGTCTCTGATGTTGAACCTTCAAACCACATAGAACAAGACATTAATTAAAGAATAATTAAGAAAAACATTAATTACAATTGCAAAGAAAAAATTGAAGAAAGCCTTGAAATATTTCAGAGTTTAAAGTACAGTCTTTTAGAGTGTATGCGATACTGGTGGTTTGCTTTGCTCATTACGAGGAAGAACTAAGGGAATTGCACATAGGGCTGCTTTTCCTACAGGCTCTGTATCCTATTTAAAGGATACATTTGTAAATGGATACATGTTTCAGTCAACACCATTTTGAATGGAAAAAAGCATATGGTGAAATCTCACCAGACCTCACAAAAGAGGGACAGAGCTGGCAGTGCTTTATTGTATTACCTGATTAGTATATCTACATATTCATTATATGGGATATACTCTGGCTCCTTGCCAGCTAGAAAGGTGCATGCTGCAGTAACCTCTTCTGTTTTATTTGTGGGTTTTGGTTTACCTCAACATCTGCTTTGGTAGGAAACTCTGTTCATAGGTGTTGCATTTGGACAGGGGTGTGTATGTGTATGTGCATGTTTATTCAGGAGGGGCTATGTGGCCAGGGTGACCAAGGCCTGTTGGGGTATTACAGACTCATGCATCTTCCCAAGAAGCAATTTGCTGTTTGTTTTCATGTGCTTCTTGGAAGGCTGCTTTTAGAGGTTTTTCTTTTTGCTGTTCTGTATTGGAAAATTACGAAGAACCTTTTTTAAGACTGGACAGCTTTTCATTTCCAGAATGGGAAAAATATTTCTTTCAAATTCATCTGAGTACTGTCATTTATTTCAAATAATGTTTTGTCCTGTGAAGTGACAAATGACTTGTCATAACTCAGTGTATTGGCAGGTGACTGGACGAAAAAAGAAGAAAATATCCTTTCAATAGGCAATATTGAAAGCTAACATTAAAGATATAGTTTGTGATATTTGGTGAAACACAAATGATGACATGTTGGCTTATCTAATTTTGTATTGTATATTCATTTTTGTATAGTTTTCTATTTATTTAATGGTCAAAATAGGGTATTTTCTATATAGGCATTCTTTTGTACTATAGCTGAGTATTTCATACAATTTTTTTTATTACTGGAAACTCCTTATATTTCTTGCTTTTAATTAGAAAAAATTATTTCACATCTGCACTTATAAGTGAAAAAATGTAATAATCTGTAAAGCATAAAGTCATTAGATGAGCTTAAAGCCTGATTGACATTCATGAATCTTGTGCCTTTGCTATTTTCCTGTGTCCTTAGTATTCTCAGAGTACATATCTATAACTTGACTGTTTTCAGATGATACGAAGCACCGTGAAGTGAAACGTTGACATGCAATTGCTATATCAAAATATGAGAACATGGCATAATGTGACTTTAGACTCAGATTTTGTCAGAAAAAACAGTAGTATACATCAGACCTGATCTGGCACTGAAGACCAAACATTAGATTGCACTGTTGCTTCTTGTGCCAGAAGATCTGTGTTGATTAGTCAGCAGTAATGGGACATTACTTGTGAACTTCTGCCCAGGGTGACAGTGCTGTACCAAACAAAAAAAAAAAAGCCTTTGTAAGCTAGAGGCCGCCTTAGTTGGCAGCTCTTTCAAAACTGCTTAGATGATAGGCACAGTATTTCCATTATTTAACAAAGGAAAACACAGTCTTTTGCATTGCTAGTTGTAAGGAACAACCAAGATAAAGTTTCCTATAGATGCCCAAGACAGGCAAAAGGCTTTTCCGTAATGGAATGGGAGATGAGAATGGTCTTAAAGTGCGAGGACTCTCTTATAATTGAACCTCATTTTGGATGTATGACATAGGTATTAAACTAGCTGTATGTGCCAAAGGAAGGTGCTTCTAATTTGCTACCTCTAGCAGTCAAATGATGTGGTTACCTTCTTAAAATTCTCTTTGGAAAGACTTTTTCTTTTCCACATGTAATAAAAGGCAATTAGACTACGCTGTTGCTCTGGTGATCCTGTCCAATGGAAGTGTTATGTCTCCCTGGCCAGCTGGCCCTGTGCAGCTAACATCCAGAGCTGACTGTTCCCAAAGCAGACTGGCTGAGTCTATGCTGAATAGCAGTACTAGGACACCTCTGGATGAGGAATACATCTTGGACACCTTTGTACTTACTCTTCTATAAACCTTCCTAGTATGTGTTACAGACACAACATTTCTCTAGTTTGTGCACACATCATGCATTAAAATTGAGCTGAGCCCTAGGTACCACCAATAATCTGTTACTACTCATGTGATAGTTGTGACAACATACCACTCTTTCCTGCTCCCTCTTCTGCTGTCATCTCTGCACCAGCTGTTCTCATTAATCATGTTCCTGATGGAAGAGACTTTCTCACTGTTTCAAGTTGAGGAACCTAACTTTTCAGGATGATGCTAGACAAGCTGCTGTAAGATGGGTATAACCTGTAGAAAGTGGTACCCCCAGAACTACCAAATGTAGAGGAGATAAACGATATATATGCGATGACCATCACTTCACTGTATGTTAGTAGCAAAGCAGTCTGGGTCATCTCCAACAGGTATCTCCTTTCACAGAATCACAGAATGGCAAAGGTTGGAAGGGACCTCGGGAGATCATCTAGTCCAACCCTCCTGCTAAAGCAGGTTCTCCTAGAGCATGTTACACAGGACATCGTCCAGGCAGGCTTTGAATATCTCCAGAGAAGGAGACTCCACAACCCCCCTGGGCAGCCTGTTCCAGTGCTCTGTTTCTGTTGCTTAGAAGCTGCTGATCAGGCAGATGATACCCACTGGTGGGACTGGGCAGTAGTCTGCACCTGAGATGGCAGTTACCATTTAGAAGATATAAAACATATGCACATGGAGGTCTCCCTAAAAGTGCCTTGCTCTTGCTACAGAGCACAAGCTCACTTTCTTGGAGCTAATGTGTCAGTAAAGAGAAGGTTGCCATCAGAAACATTTCAATATTTGTCCTCTTCGTAAAAAATTGAAATAGAACTGTCTTAATTCCTCCTTTCATCTCTCAGATGGGATCCACTTCCAGCTCCCACACTCGCTGTAGCACTAACTGGGAGACTGACAAAGCAACTTCTGTGCCTGGTGATGTGTCCTGAACTGACAGAATATATTTTAAAATGTTAACTGAAAAATTAGAAGTGCATATTATGTTACTTTTATAACATTTCTCATCATTCTGCGTATGGAGTGATGTGTGCTGCTAAGGAGATGTGCTGCTGCGCTGGGGTGGGGATTCATCTATATGCCATGTAATGCTGGTGTAACTGCCGCACACCAGAGGAGCACAGCCTTGTAACCCTCAGCATCTGGCACAGCAGAGTCATTTGGTTAAGCTCAGAAACTCATGAGAAACTCATTGAGGTGTGAGTCAACACATGGGCTAAAGACATGGGAAATAAGAAATGTTTAAAATAAATAAAAGGAAGTCAGCAATGACTCACAGGACATCATTAGTGGAGGCCACCATACTAATGCTTAGTCTAGCTCATTAATCCTGGCTATCTTTTTACATGAATTAGCCAACAAATGATTGTTTTCTACTCCTTCGATGTTGTTTACCATGCTCTCAGAATCTCTTTGCACTTGGGAAAATTTGCCCGAGCAAAAGTGAAACCCCCGCCCATCCCAAGGGGGATGTGCACAGTGCTGTGCCCTGTGGTCCTCTCTGGCCTGTTTGGCGTGTGCTCGCAGGATGCACAACACCTTGTCTGTGCTTGTAGAGATAGCTTAGCAATCTGGTTTTACATGCACACACAAGCATTTTGTTCAGAAACCTTTTTCAGAAGATTTTTTAATGTATTGATTGCGTATCTTGTATTTATTACATCACTTAGTTCTGCTCTTTTCATATTATAAAAAAATAGGACTGTTACTGTGATCTGTACACCTGGACCACCTGTCAGTTCTGTATAGACCAGAAACTGACCTTCTGTGACAGTCATATCCTGTTAAAATTGGCTTATGCTGCTACTGATTTAGAAGCTTTAGAATCAAAGATTGCTCTAAATACTTTGTCTTTCTCTGCTTTTTCTCCTCAATTGTAAATTCTAAAACATTTCAGTAGGATTCACCCTAATTATAAAGTATCCTCTCTTTTGAAGTATTTGTTGGGATTTTTTTAAATGCATTTATTAAGTTAGCTGAATGTAAAATGCTGGTTTATCTAGACTATAGCCATACAAAAAAGATTGAATTTCTAAAGCTGTCAGTAGATTACTCTGTGTAAACGCTGTTTGCAAATAAGCCTGTCTGCTGTATGGAAAGCAAGCAGGTTTCTGTTCAATTTCTGAGGTCTTGCTGCCAAACTACACTTCCAGTCCATCCTCTAAATCTACTAACAAACTATAAGCGTCTTTGCAAAGGTAAACTTCTGTAAACTAAGAGTTTCCTGTTTTATAAGGGAAGGTGTGTTGCTTGGAGGATAACGGATGATACAGGGCAGTGAGAGAAGCCAATATTTCACACGCAGTTGACTGCTGCGGCAAGTAAACTATTGCATATTTGTTTATGTAAGCAGGTTGTAACACTTGCAAGTTTACTTTTGATAACTCACGTGAGAAGAGGTAGAATCAGAGACAAATAATTTCTTTAAAAATAAGCAAAATAACTATAGCTCTCTTTTCAGCTATTAACAACAAAGGCACACAGCCTCCAAACTCCTTTCTCTCCAGTATAAGGATAGGTAATTCAGTTATCAATAACTGCATAACAGTTACTTTACTATGAAATATGCTTGGAGATGTGTAAAACCTCTTAAGTTTTTTTCTGCTGGAGATTAACTGATGTTGTTGTGCAAAGGTGTGTTAATACACAAGAGCTGAATGGAGAAGTTCAAACATATAAATGGCTGACTGGAAAATAAAAATAAAAATAATGCATTTCAGGTTTATTCCTTGCCTTTTGCTTAAAACCAGACTTCAAGGTTTCTGAGAACAGAACACGTGAACCTGAGCTACATGCAGAACCCTTCATACAATATGGTGATTATATGGCAGTGCAGCTCTATTGGAGAGAAAAATCCATCCTGGAAAGAATACAAGTGAGTTGATCATAAAATCTGTATCCAAAGTTAGCTTCCATACGGCTACACCTTCAACAGCTTAGAATCTGCTAGGAATTACAGGACATTACTTTGGAGTTTTATCTTCCTCAGAAGAAATGGTTAGCATTCGCAGAAACAGGTCATCAATATCGTAGATTGAGACAAATTTTGTGTAGTCAATTAAATGCACTTAAATGATGGGAAAGTAATTTTAAGGTTAAATAGATTTTTAGTGATAATTCTGATGTTGTTTATTGTTTCAGACATATCCTTTCGTCTTTCAGCCTCAGCTTTCTCTATGCCTTGGATTTTAGTTCCAGATCTTTAGTAAACTTGATTGACCACTTAACCCTCCAATTTCTTTCTTTCTTTTATTTTAAATGTGCTTTCTTTGCTCATACTCCTCACAAAAGACATCTTTACTGTTAATCTTTTTGTTGTTGTTGATTTTGAGCAGGCAGGTGCACTTTGTTTAAAGATTGAATCAAATACAGTCAGAAAAGAGAGAATTTTTAAAGGCTTAGGTTCATAAAACTGGCAGCCAGCCAATCCTATGACATAGTTCCCTCAGAAGCCTTGCTCTGTCTTTATTTGAACTGTGTTTCAATATTACATTACATAAATCAAAAGAAATACTTTTAAGAGGCGAAAACTTTTTTTCCACAGACTTGGGGTTTTTTGGGGTTTTGTGTGGGAAGTTTTTGGTTTTCTCCCCAGTTTGTACCCGAGGGATGCTGAACGGGCAGGATCGCTGCTGGATGTACACTCTGCTGCAAGCAGCTCCGTGACCGCATGCGTGGGGCTGAGCGTGGCAGGGCCGTGGTGCGTGGCAGCAGCTCTAAGCTGCCTGCCCCTCCCCGCCCCTTGTGCCACCCACCGTGCTCCTTGGAAGACCCTCGCCCAGGCTTACAGAGAGCAGTGGGAGATACCCCGCAGCTGGAAATGACTCCTGCAGAGAAATCGTTTGCTAATTATCCTCTAGTTTAGAACAGACTTGCTGCCTTATGGTGTCTTGAGACATTATATACACCTGAACCAGTATTATGTGTCACTGCTCTGATATGGTGACATTTTAAGCTCTTTCTGGACAGCCACATGTCATTCCACAAAGGAAGGGGGTAAATCAAGTTCTAATTCTGCAAGCCTGATGTTCTTTCAGCCCGATTTTCTTCTAGTCCTGTGGCAGTGGAAGGGAGAGAAGAAAAAACTAGATTGTGTTATTTTTTGCCTTCAGAGGTTCTCCCATTTTCACTGGATTAGCAGGTCAACCACTGTATTTGGCTTGCTTATTGTGCAATAACAACATCTTTATTAGACAATCCAATGCTGCAATCATACAGTAGGAACAACTTACACATTACATTTGAAGTTTAAAATGAGTAATTTTTTAATATTCTCGGTTTTCTGGGAAGGAGGATGGTTAGAACTGTTCCATAGATAAGGGAAAGGGACAACCTTATTAAAGTATTTGGCTTTCAACTTTAAAATGTTGTTTCAGGAATGACCTATGCTGTTTTTTACTGCAAAGTGAATATTTGGGGAAAATAAAAGTAGATCAAAACAAGGAACTTAAAAATAAAACCCTTTTGAAGGTCTACTGCAGTTGCTGGTAGCATAAACGGTTTTGCTTACACATGCATATTTATTAGTTTCTTCTCCTGAAGCCTGGCACAAACCAGACAATTTCTTTTTATCTGATATCAGTGAATATGATAACACCGGTTTCATTGTATTTTCTAAATGCAGTATTTCCTCCCTTTCTTTGCCTGAGAAAACTGTAACCAACATACGGATATAAAAATAATTCTGATTTTTAAAATTATTTTGTAAGTATGAATCTGTGATTGTGTATATACGAACACATACCCATTATATATATAGTCTATACAAATATAGAAAATGTAAAGGGAAGTTAATTTTTAAATTTTTTTTTGACATTTGCAAAGCATATAGCTATGTTAACTTGGCTAATGTTCTCAGCAGATTCCCTGAAGAAATTCACACAATTTATATAGTATTTTGCATGCAGGAACTCTGTAAAATTATGTAATCATCTGTTCCTGCACATGCTTTTGGAGACGTGTTGGGCACTCAGATTGAATGCAGTTACAGTATGCATATGTTAAAAATTACGGACATGTTAAGTCTTCTCCAGATAAGAGCAAAAGATTGATGCTTAATTCATTTTCTAAGACCAGTATATACACAGAGTACATAGAATTAGTGACTGTTTAATGATTGCTGGTTTTGAGACAATAAACTAACATCTTTTTTATTGCTCTGTTACTGAATATTGGGATGCTGACTTTTCCTTCTTGCATGAATGATAATAGAACTTATAAAGAAATGCTCCAGAATTAAAATATCTGCCCCTTTTTCCAGCTACAGGTAGGTAGGAGCCCATCTAATACCACATTTTTTTTTAAGCTACAAAGAACCCAAATTTCTGCTCATTTTTCAATTCTGACAACAAGGTTTGTTTTCAGGTAGATGGGACACACAAGATATAACTATCCTTTTTTTTTTTTTTTTTTTTTCCAAACTCAGGAACCTTACTGAAAATGAAAGCAGAATTTTAAACTATTGATTAACTACTGTGGTTTTGGAGCATTTTAAGATGTATAGCTGGTAATGTATCTCACCTGTCAAATCAGAAGACAGTTCTGTACCAGATTGAAAACATGAAAAGAAAGTTAGGATTATAGGCATTGATTCAATGTGTGGAAATATTGTGCAGCTGGTTAAAAAAAAATCCAAATGGTGGGAAAAAGTGTAGAAATAAATAATACTGAAGAGCATAAAGTTGAAATCATATAGCACATTGACAAGGTATTCCAATAGGACCTGTACCAAAAAAGGCAATTGTGATTTTTAGCAAATGTTTTGAATTAGAGAAGCAATATAACTTTTTTTAACTTCAACTTCTGTTGCAGCTGGGTTGATCCCTTAATTTTTTGTTATTTTTTTTTCAGTATCCTACCAGAATGCTATTCATAAAATGGGTTCAGGTTCATAAAAAGCAATGAAAGTTGTTGGGAAGAGGAATGAATAGTATCTGGAAGGAGAAAAACTAAAAGCATCCAACATGGAGAAGTATGTGCTTAATTTAATTCTAATAAGCTCATAAATACATAAATTATCAAGTATTAGCATACATAATTCAAATATTCAGATGCTTTAGTAGATCAAAAATTGTTTCGGGTAATCTGGCTTTTATCATAGGAATGCATGTGCAGAGGTATTTTTTTCTACAGTAATCATGATTCAGTAGGAAGAACACTGTTATAAGAGGTATTTGGAACTCAAGTTGAATTTTGTGTCATCATTCATGCTATGGCCATCATACTGCCATGCCATATTTTACTTTATACCATCTCTATATTGAACTGCGTATGGAATAACAGGTGGGCTTTTCTTCACATACCTTTATTCATCTCGACAGTTTCTCTCCAGGAGAGGTAAGAAATATTATCTCCATTTGACAGATGGAGAAATGGCACAAGACAAGGTAAAAATAATTCAAAACATCCACAGATTTTGAATCTTAATCTGAAATGAAAAAGCTTAATTTTTACAAGTAATTTACCATTTTGAATAGCATTTAATAACTTTGAGCCACTTTCTTGGTAGCCATGGGTACTCAACAAGCTCTGTCAACAAATTCTGTATTTCAGTTATTTAAAGAAATGCAATGTCAGAATGATTGCCAGTTATGTAAAGTACTACTGGGGAAAAAAAAGTTATTTACTATTGCACAGAAATTTTGAAAGGCAAGACAGTACCTACTTCTCCAGGACAAAGTGCAGCTGCCCATAGTTGTAATGCATTTTCTTTGTTTTGTGAGAGGGTTTTTTTCAGCATCTTCCCTCTGTAAATAAATATCTCAGCATGCAGTTATTGGTTTGTTCCTGGAAGGTGGCCCGTTCGATGTATGGAGATGTGAAAAATTTGCAGAGAACTGACTATTGAATCCAAAGAAAAATGCCTATTAGAATTGGATAGGCAGTTTTAATTCCAGTCTTGAAAATGATGTATTCTTTGGGTTTGTGACCTTTTTCATATGTGTTCTAAAAAGGGTCCGAAAACAATGCATTTGAAAATTTAGGCCAATGTAAGGACTGTGGGAGATTTGAGACTGACAGCTGCTGGCTTAGGTGGAGAATGCTGATGCTCACAGATCACAATTTCTAGTTTAGAGTCAGATCTCTTTGTGTTTAGGAGTACTATTAGTTGCAGTCTGTTTCCACTACCTCTGACATTCATGATTGTTTCCCCCCCTTTCATCCTGGTCCAGTTGGTTTTCAAGAGGTGGAAGCACAAGAAGCATGGAAAGAGAGAGTACAGTCCCATGACAGCTCCACGCCAGCGCCCTCCTCACTTTCCTGCTGTGGCTGAATGTGTGCTCATATAGTTTCTACTCGCACTGACACAGATACTGGGTGGGTTTGCTGAAAGCAAACACTGCTAAAAAGCTTTTGGCTGGCTGTGCTGCACCCAGGCTGATGTGAGAAGGAAGGCAGGAGCACATGCAGAGTTTGGGAGAGAGGGAGGGAACGCGGGGGCCTCAGCTTCGGCTCATGCTGCCATGTGATAACGGCACACACTTCCCTGGTACCTGCCGGCAGGCTGGCACAGCCAAAGCTGTCAGCTGCCAGAGCAGCAATTTCTGAAACTTGTGTCTCTATTTTGGTATATGCAGAGAAGCAAGGTGAGTGAAACAAGCTCTACATAAGCAGTGTGGAGAGGCAGAGCCTTAGCTGTAGGGTCCGCTGTAGAAATGCTCTGCTTGGGTACTGTTTTCCAGGGGAATGGCAAAGGGCATGTCCCTGACATACTGGTAACTGTGTGCTAAATGTCAAACTATTAGAGCTTCAACAAAGCAACTGTGAAATAACAAAAAAAAAAAAAAAAAAAAGTACAAGTATCATTTCCTCATTGTGATTACGGCAATATCTTCTTTTTTGTTGCTACTTAATACTTCAGGTTTTGTTTTTGTTGGTTTTTTTGGTTTTTTTTTAATATAATGAGGTGAATATCTACCATGGAAAGTTTCAGCCTGTGTGTATGAAGTTTAACAAAATTATAATAATCTGAAAATGGATCCAAATGTTGGAAAACAACATGCAGGATGTTTCAGAGAAAATATATAAATTCTGCAGATGATGGTGAACCTTAAATAGAGGTGATGCATCCACACCTTTTCAAGAAAAGAAAGAACATTAGGATAATCTATTTCATATCAAGGCATATGACGCTATTTTGACTTTACAAGTGAGTCTATGCTGCAATTCTTGTGACTTTATTTTGAAATAAAACTGTACAACATAAATCCTTTCAAAGAGTACAAAGAGAAATTGAGCATCATTCAGTTTTGTCTTTCATACATTTCTAATGCTGCCAGCTATAGTTATTCTGAGTGACACTATGCTGTGAGTCTATTGCTGCTTCTGGGACAAGGCGTGATATATGCACTTCCTCTCCAGCACTGTATATGCCTGGAACTTCTTTGGGAATGGTTGTTATAATCATATTCATGGTACAACAGAAAAGGTATTTAAAAGATTAATATTGATATTAGTCAGAATTTCTTTGTGGGAGACCTTGAATGGTTAAATTAGTAATCATCTGAAACATTCACAGCTCTCTTGGCTTCTGATTTTTAATACAGATACTTGTTTATTGTGGACAAAATGCTCTATTGTTAACCTACGTTCATGGAGGTCTAGAAGGCATTAAGAAAATAATAGGCAGAATTCTCTTCTGAGTTGCATCAATGTGGACATGAGTTTCAGAAGTGCTAGCCTAGTTTAAGAGTAGTTCAACTTTTTTTTTTTTTTAAGTGTCACAGCATGTCATAGAAGCCTTTAATTGTGTATGCTGTACGCCCACATCTACAATTATCTCAGCTCGCTAGCATGAAACTTTGTTAATGTGGAGTATCTCATGCTGTCGTGTTCTGAACATCATCCAGTGAGCGAGAGTTCCTGGAGAAGAACCTGAAGCCTTGAAGTTTGCTTCATCAGGGGCAACGTGGCAATTTTTCACCTAAGGGTTTGGTTCTGTTATAGTGTGAGGATATGACTGTCAAGAGGATTTCTATAAAATGAAACTTTCCCTTCTTCCAGGTGCCTCTTGAGCTAAAGAAAGATCAACCCTAGCATATTTATAGCTCCACATAAGAACATCTTTGGCCATCACTGTCAACATATGTAAAACTTGCCTGGAAGAGTATGAAAAAGCTGTAGAAAAAGAAGAAATAGGCCTACTGCAGACACAGCCACAGATTCCAGCTCATACTAACCAGAGCCCTTAGTACACAGAAGCTACTATGTGGTCTTCATTATGTCTCTCAAAAATTCTGAGATTATATTGAACTGTGATGGCCGTCTTATTTATATACTAGTATTCATTGTGTGCTAGTTGGGGGTTTTGGCAAACAACAGAAGAAAATGCTGAAATTTTGTACCCATCGGTGCTCAGAGATGATTATAATTTTACAAGGCTTACTCTGTGAATTGGTAGGGATTTCAGAGAACCGATAAAAATACATGATCTTTGCCCCACAGGCCACCTAAGATGCTGGTTATCTGTATGTGCCAGAGAGAGCCTCAAACATTTTGCATGAAATGGTCAAAGAACACAAATTCTAAAACATTATTCTCCAGCAGCATACACACGTATTTGTGCAGTAGAACAATATTCATTGATTTCTAGTTTCTCCCACACTGAGTAGTGCCAATTCTCCTACACCAGAGCTGTCTTATTTCATCTGCTAATCGTAGCATTTGTCTTCTGAAATTTGGTATGATTTGTCAACAGTTGCAATCATTGTGACATTTTCCTTCCCCAAATCAAATTAATATGCTAGGTAGAGTGGTTGCAATGGATTTTCTCTAAAAATTCATCAGGGTGGGATGGGGAGCATAATTCTTGATTGTGTGACTACAAGAGATTTCTTTGGTTTTCAACTGTTAATTTTCCATGCAATTGATTTAAGACATTTCCAACAACTAGTAAAACCACACACATATTACATTGACTTTGTATTGTCTAGAAGCATTGCAACAGATCATTATCTGATTAAGTAATAGCTAACTTATCGATCACATCAATATCCTTCTGTGAAAGTTGTGTAAAAATCATCATTTCAGAGAAGCAACCTATTGACTATGGAAATTATTAGTATGCTCACCACTGGCTGCCAGAATCAGACCATGCCCAAGTTAGGAAGATTTTCTTTTATTCAGGTTTGTTCTCCTTTGTACTGTCAGAAAGTTCAAATATGATACAGTTTCTGAAGAATCTGGAGAAAAGTGTCTTCTATAAATTTGAATTGCCGTCTTGATCACACTGAAGACCATCTGACAGGCATAATAGAGATGCAACTTGCAGTGTCACTTGTGATTATTTAAAATTTAAATTGGCTTGTGAATGGTTGTGGATACCTAGTAGAAATTTCTATCATCATTTTGGAAGTTTTGATTTAGCATACTCCTTTTTAATATCTTTTCTAATTTAAGCTTCATAATATTATTTTAAAATAACTTTTTCTAGAAGCAGAATTTCTAAATAATCATGCAGGTGCATATAGAAAATCATTCTTAACTACTGTTATTCTCAGAATCTTGACTGTCAGGTGTCTTATATGACAAGTGAATACTGCAAAATCCTAGAATACAATTTTGAGAGGAATCAGTGGGGAATACTTAAATAGGTGTTCTGTAATCTTTGCAGCTAGTGAACTTGTCACCTCAGAGTAGAAACCATATTTCAGAGCAAGGGTGCATGGATCAGAGGATGCTGAGCTGTCACTTAGGGGCATAAATATTCACGAAAAGAGTATTTTATTTTTAAAGCTAAAATCATAACAACAGCTTTGTCCTTTCTACTTATTTAGAAGTGCTTACTTTAGAACTTTCACAGTTACTGAGAAAAAAAGCTATTGATGAAACACAAGGATTTACTTTTCATTCTTGAAGTAAAAACTACATAAACTATATTAACTAATCAAATTCATTCCACAAACTGTGTATCACATAGCCCATATTACAAATAAAATAGAATGCTTCTGGTCAGTGCACTAAAAAATTAATAATCTTTATATAAGGTTTCCCCTTCCCAAAATAAACTAAACCAGAAATTTTAGAAGTATTTAATGAAAGGTAATTATTCTTTGCCAGATGAGGTTCATTCCTTAAACAAACAAACAAAACCCAAAACAACCAAAAAAATACAGGGGTGAAAAAACCCTTACACTTTAAGTCAGATGCAAAGTAAGATAGTAGAATCACAGTAGATCCTGCAATTATTCTACCACCATGGTTTTTATTTACTTTTACTTGGAAGATGAAGATGGTAAGGTAGGGAACATGACAGAAGAGTAGGAGGGTGAAGCAGCAGCAGGGAAAATGTGAGGGAGGAGAGTTTGTAAGCAAACAGCCACAGAATTGTGTTTTTATAGATCCATCTCTTAAAGTTCTTACATCTTACAAAATCAGTGTTTCCTGCTTTGGTAGAGCTTTCATCTTAGAATATGCATGTGGATCTTGTCTTCTGGTTTCAATTAATGGCATTTGGTGAAACAGCTAGGTCCTTCCCTTAGCAGCTCTCAGTGTAGCAGCCATGTTGACTATTTTCTGATTCCTTTTCAAAGCAATAAGTTTTTCTTCATCTCTTCTTTATCTGTAGACTGTTCTTTTGATGCCCTGAGAGAAACTCATAGGTCATACTTTCTCATTCCTATGTTTGTCAATATTCATCGTATGATCAATAATTTACCAGCTGCTTTCCTATAGCAATGCAGCTAGTGACACAAAACCAGCCCAGGAATGTCTGTGTCATTCAGGGCTCCCCCAGTCCGCCCATTCTTATTGAGCCACCTCATCAGTGGCTTTATCTATGCAGTTATCATGCTGCTCCCATGGAGTTTTGACCCAAAGCTATGCTTTCATTTGCATAAGTCACCAATGCCCATTTTTCACATTCCATTTTACTAAGTGGATACACTATGTGCTGGGAGAGGTGCATTACAGTGATGAGTAACAGGGCAGAATCTTAAAGAGAATAAATTTTTTTTGTTGTAAATACTAACTGCATCATTTATTGTTGACATCATTCTGGTGTTTTTATAGCAGGTGTTACCTTGCTGTATTAATGGTCTGAAATTAGATGGGATAAGAGTATTATCAGTGTAGAACAGCCACGCTAACACTCCTTTTGTAGGAGGAAGAGCTGCTCTGGGAGAAGAATGTAGTCCCACAGGAATTAAAGATTATTTTAAGCATTATCTGTTTCATCTAAACAGATAACATGATTTAGAGATGAGGGCGCCTCTTTGGTTGTGCTTTCTTTAATGTAAGCACACAGCAACATAGTTTGCGTATTACAAAAAAGAAAAAAGTCGTCAGTATACCCTTACAGTGAAGAAATGCCATGGCATCTTGGGCTGTATCAGCAGCTATTCAGAAAGTCAAGGGAAGCAGTTCTTCCCCTCTGGCATTTATAAGACCATACCTGGAGTACCATGCCTGCTTTTGGGCTCCGCAGTACAAGGCAGTCTGTGACATACTGTCAGAGAGGGCCACCATGGTCAGAGGGATGAAGCACAACAGCAGAGGCAGAAAGAGCAGGACTTCTTCAGTCTGAAGAGGGGAAGGCTGAGGGGAGACCTTATTGCTGTATACGAGGTACCTGATTGGGAGGGTACAGAAAAAACAGAGCCAGAATCCTCTAGAGCACAGTGGTAGGACAAGAGGCAATAAAAACAAGCTGGAGCTTAGGAAAGTTTGGTTAGATATTAAGGGGAAAAAAAACCATTCACCCTGAGTGTGGTCTGACACTGGCATAGGTTGCCCATAGAGGTTGTTGGATCTCTGTCATGGAGATACTCAAAACAGAACAGGACAAGACCTTAAGCAACCTGATCTAACTGGACCTGCTTAGAGAAGGAGGCTGATCTAGATGACATTCACAAGTAGTTTTCAACATATACGTCTTAAATATCAATGATTCTATGAATAAAAAATCAAACTCCAGCTTAAATAAAATACTCCAGTATATGAAAAGAAGGTGAGAAAGAGAAAGATACAGAATTTTGCATCCAGATTTTCTAATCTACATAGAAGATCACAAAGGGAAATACAAAACCATTAAAATTTATACAAATATAATAGGAGATATGTTTACCAAATTTCTGTATTATTATCAAAGTTGCTAAAAAAATAGTATCTTATCACTTATTTGGTGTATCCTAGATGTTTTCGTTGTAATTGTGCTTGTCATTGCAGTACCTTTATGTTGCAATTGATGCTCACTGGTTAAGGTGCTCTGTGGCTGCTATACGGGTATAGTATCTTATCTTATTTGTCAGCCACAGCTTGTGATATGTTATGACATGACATAAAGCTGTGCAACATAAAAAAAGAAAAATAAAAAGCAAGTCATCCATTCTGACATAATTTCTGTAGTGCAAAACAATTTTTTGCTTCTAACTCAACCCTCAGAACCAAATACAACATATCGGTTGTCAATCATAACTTGTGTTAATGCAAATATATTACTTGATAGAAGAAACATAAGGCTCCAAAAGCACTATTTTTATTTTGTTATAAGTAGTTGTTTCCTTATTCTTTATGATGTAAGGCTATTAGACTTCCTACATAAAATGTATTAAAAGTGCACTTCCAAAATTGTCTCTGTTCTAACAGCATACTTTTCAAATATTAGGTAAATTTCTTTTCTATCATAATGGCTACTATGGCATTAGAAGATAATCCTACACATTAAATCCTAAAACTAGCAGATCAGGTCAGACTAATTCAAATCCTGAAAAAGTAATGAAGTTGGAGGCAGCTTATCTGAAAACAACAAATAGCCTTTGAAGAAATAATTTCAATATTTTTCCTCTTATATAATATGCATGATTACGGTATCCAAGCATCTTGCATATGTTGATATGTTTGTCCTCACACATACATTTTCAGAAAGAATTGTAATGGATGTTGGTTTTTTGCTTACTTCTTGATTGACTAACTCCAATCTATTGCAGTTCTTAAATTCATATTTACAGTAGCTACAGTATTTGAAATCTTTCTGGAAGGATTGTATGTTTATATCCCTACACACAGATTATGTTCTACTTCTAATGATTTCTTAAGTATACAGTATTTTAAGGACTTTATTGACAAAAACTTCAATGGCTTTGTAAGTGTTGTGCCGATGGATTTACAACACTTTCATAGAAACTAGTTCTTATGTTTAAAAGATAATGCTTCTGGCAATATAGGAATGATTGTAGACTTTCCACTGATTGAAGTTTTGTGAGCTGTAGTCTGGATTTCCACTTTCTGAAGACTTGAGATGTGAGAACCTATGCAAATTTTTTGTGTGATTAAAGTTATTAAGAATTGTCAAGATTATAAATTACTGACACTTTCTTAAATACACATTGTACACAATCAATTGGTGGTTTGCATGCCCAGATGCACATATTTAAATTTCTGTCCTTGAATATAACTGCTGTAGGCTAAAGGAGAACCAAATACTTGTATTAGGCACTGACAATCTCCAACCAGAATGACAAAGAGAGGAAGAAATTGTCAAATATCTTCTCTAGATAACTTAATAATGCATGCAACTTAAGGTTACATGCATAAAGGTTTAAATAGCTCTTCTATCCAAGAATCGAGTATGGGCATAATAAAAGACTGGCATCACTGTGTATAGGATTTTAAATTTAAGGATGTTTTTTCTTAAATCAAGAAACAAAATAGTTCTATTAAATAGCCCAGGTGATTTACTAAGCTGTGAGGGACTATTACCCTGTATTGTTCTAAGATTTGTCTTGGATAGGTTTAAAGAATAGTAATTGTGTTATACAGTCTTGTATACTGTCTCACAGTTCTTATGCTCTGTTAAACCTGCATATATACTTTTATAAGGGATAGATGAAGAAATGCATCCTTTGATGATAATTCACTAGTGTAATCTAATCTTTGCCAGTATTATTTTCCACAATGAAATCATCTACTTTGCTTTTAAGTATAGCTTCAATGAGATTATTTTGGCCACTGTAACAGGACAATTCATTGAGTTGCCCTGATATATTTGTAATTTGTACCGTACTTGTATTTGATGTGCACCATACAAAATATGCCAGGTTCTAAGAAGCCCAGTATAACCAGTTTTTATTTTTGTATTTTTGAAATTAATAACTTTTGTATAAAAGAGACTGGAAAATCTACCCTGTCTATATATTCTAACATGAATTTACTTTTCTATAATAAATATGTTTGCTTACCTTACTACGGCAAAACTTAAAGCTTAAAAGCAGAAAAAGCTTCCTCCCATTTTTCAACTTCCAACATTCTTTTTCTCCTGGAAATTTCTGTGAAACTAGCAGTCTTCTTTGGTCATTTCTTCCTCTTATTTTCAAATGATTCATAATAGAGACTAAAAGACAGCAAATGACAGAATTATGTATAAATTTTTATCCGTTGAAGGTTTTATCTTCTAACTTATGTTCTGTGTTTTCCAGCTGAAATTTCAGAATTTAGACTTGAATTTAGTGAACTCTGTTTTCTACAATCCTGTGTCCCTTTACCTGGTGGAGTTTGGGAGATCTGGCTCATTCCTAGTCATGTTTGGGTCATCTTTGGGACTTGTTGACTCAGCAGATGTTTCATTTTCTAATTTAAGAATGCCTAGCCGGGTAGACCAACCAATTCCTTGGATAGCTTTTGGGGAAAGAGCTCTATGTTGTTCTGCTTTTCTGCTACAGGGCTTTCTAATTACTTGCGGTGGCACAGCTACAGTAACACTTCCTCTTTTTTAAAAAAATTGATCTTCTAAGAATCATCATTCCAGAATGCTCCCATTAAGTGATCCAAGAATTGCGTAACTTGTGAAGATGCTAGTGGGGAAAACTGAGGCATCCCTACAAAAAATGTCAGAGATGAGAGGAATTTAGAAGACTGATTCTTAAAGCTTTTATTGTTGATGTAAGACAGGGTTTTTTTCTCAAAAAATAATAATTAAATAAGAAAACAGAGCAATGAAAATGTGGCCGGTTGACCTTAGTTGGCTGCCAGGTGCACACTCAGCTGCTCTTTCACTTCCCCTCCTCAGAGGGAAGGGAGCAGAAAATAAGATGAAAAAGTCATGGATCAAGATAAAGGTAGTTTAATGAAGAAAAGCAAAGGCTGCACATGAAAGCAGGTCAAAAAGATTTATTCTCTATTTCCCATCAGCAGGCGATGTCCAGCCACTTCCTGGGAAGGGGGCTCCAGTGTGTATAACCATTGCTTTGGAAGACAAATGCCTCCCCACCACCTTCTCCCTTTCTCTTAGCTTTTATTACTGAGCATGATATCGCATGGTATGGAATATCTGTTCAGTCAGTTTGGGTCAGTTGTCCTGGCTATGTCGCCTCTCAGCCTCTGACTGGTCCCCAGCCTACTGGCCTCTGAGGAGGGGTTGGAGAGACAACCTCGATGCTGTGTGAGTACTGCTCAGCAGTACCCAAACATCGGCGTGTTATCAACACCATTATAGCTGCGAACACAAAGCACAACATTATGAGGGCTGCTATGGTGACAGTTCGCTCCATCCCAGCCATACCCAATACAGAAAGTTTGGAAATTTGATGGTTATTCATTCTTTGTAGAGAAAATGAGACTGAGCCTTATATACCAGGATATTAGCTTGTGCATCAATCACTTCTACAAGTTCATCTGTCACCCAGACAAATACAGTGTTGCTTCATGCCTATCCATTAAGTGCTGATACTGTATTATTCTATAAGTATTTAAATTTTAACATGTTGTTCTTCCCTGTCCATCCACTCACTGGCTCCTTTTCTTTTTATGATAAAGTAGTACAAGCCTCTCACTTTCACTCTGAGGCTGGATAGTCAGTCTTCCACCCTTCCTGTCATCTGTAATTCAGTGTCAAGAATATTGCTGCAGACCACCAGACTGTGCTGACAGCTTCCATCATGCTCCTCAGATAAGCACAGCCAGGCTTTTTCTACAGCTGCCCATCAACCTACCTACAAATATATGAGCAGGTTTTAAACTTTTTCCCTTCAAATGTCTCCTTAAGTTCTTGTTGTCGTGTGCTGCCTACATGAAGTTGCTGTTAGTCTAAATGGTTGTCATGTGCTTTTGCCTACCACAATGGTTCCTGTAGTTTCCTTGCTTCCTTGAATATAACATTCCATGAGTTACTCAACTTGAAATTTCTTCGAAGACCATTTTCAATCTCTGTTTGTACAGCATCAATTTCAGTGGAGTAGCAGTCTCTGAATGGGACTGTGTGCTGTCCTGATAGTTTAATGATAAGTGAAAACCCACATGATTCACAGCCAAAGGGTGGAGATGGGTTTTTTCTTTCCTGTTCAACTAGCTGTGACTAATCATTTAAAAGCTTTAGACAGTTTTAAAATTGATGGATTTATAAATAGAATAAAAGGCAGCTTTTGTTATAAAAATGAGGAATGTTTACTACAGAATTTTATTAGAAGGTAATAAAGAAAATAATAAAGACAGATTTAAGTTAAAGCCATCATCCATAATTAATCTGAGAACCTCTTTTTCCTTATCACTGCTTAATGGGTTTGTATGCAAGAACAGCATAGAGTATTCAATGGAAATCAGAAGTAGGGAAAACTTTTTAAATAAGAAACCATTCGGTGTGCAATTTGTTCCTGCTTAGTTTGGTAGAGCCTGTTTTTTCTGCCATTCTGTGATGCTTAAAAACACCATATACTATTTTGCAGTGTGGTGACTGAGCAAGTGAGGAAGGGAAGTTTGAAGTAATTGTTGTCTGGAATATCTATTTTTGTTAGTCAAGTCCTGCACATTGGCTTTGTGTCAGCATTCAAAACCTGCTATTAACTACTGTACTGTTTTCAATGTTCATGTACTGAGGGAATGTGGCTAGTTTGCATATTTTATAAGATGAAGAAAAATAAATAAAAGAAAAAAGAAAATAGAATCATGAAGCAGTCCATGTTTCTAAAGGCATTGCCAAAGGATTTCAAGCCTGAAGGCTGGTAAAAAACCCAAACAAACAAACAAACAAAAAAACCCCAAACCAAAACACCCACACAACTTTTGAGACATTTTAATCTCAGTATAACATAACTATTATCAGCCTAAGGAATGCTGAGTGAGAGATTAAGTATGTTTACTGAATTGAGATCTAATTTAAAAGCTGTGTGAAGAAATGAAGGAGAACATTTCTTATAATAAAATTCTCTAAACTACATCTTAAATGTTGACAGAACTTGGACCAAGAATAAAGCTGAGAAGTTATACTTTCTTTGAATTCAATGTTCCCGTTACAAACAGACATATAACAATGTTCTAGTCTGCGGCAGACATATAAAACCCAAAATTTTATATGAAAATCTATAAAGCCATTTCGTCTTATCACCTACCCACCTCCAGCAGGGTAGACAAGTATTTGCTTTTTTGCAAACATTTAATTTTTGAAAAACTGCCTTTATACTTAGATCAGGATCTGTCATGTTTGTTGTTGCAGCAATTGAAAAGACAATTGGGAAGTCTCAGAAGACTACCAGCATTTTAACAAGTTGAAAATTTTTCTTTCACTAATACATTAGAATAGTGAGCCTGATTTCTTAAGTTTTGCCAAATTCAAAACGCCAGTTAAATATTCAGAAGTGAGTTGAGAGGAAGATGGAAGTTCTTGGAGAAAAAAATAATGATTCTCAGGGCACAGGCAGAAGCTTCCCCTAATCTTCCCGCCCCTGAGTGTACTATTAGGTTACCTCTGCCCCAATTTTAGTTTGAAATTTCTTCAAGTTGCCAGTGTCATGCTATCTCACTGAAAATGTTATCACAAAGATAGCAATGTTGTAGTATCATATAATGTGTCATGAGTAAGGTCGGTGAGTTCCAGTGTGAAAGTTGCATGAAGCACTTCATTATTTTTTTTTTTTAATATTCTCAATTGAATGAACATTTTAACTTTTTCTTACTCATACTTTACCTGTTTGCTTATTTTTCAAAGACTGCTCATCTATGAACATAAAAGATCCTTGTAACGTTTCATGAATGCTCCAGTCCTTTTGCGGCTTTTTTTTCTCCTTTAGCATCTTTTTTTTTTTTTTTTAAAGAATTTTTCTCTTTCACTGTGATTTTTGTCTTTCCCTGTTTCAAGGAGGGGCACCCAGTGGTTGTATACTTTTTTCTCATGTGTATTAGTTTTTGTTTTCCTCAAGTTCCATCATTACAGTCCTACTAAGTGAGACAAAGTTAACAGTATAACTCCAAAATTGCTGTATGAAAGGACCTAGTTTTGCCTTTGTTTAAAAGAAAAAAAATTAAAACATTTGTTTGGCTCTCTATGTTTATATGATATAGTTTTGTTAAATCAATATTAATATATAAGTTGTAAATAGCATATATAACCACTATGTGTTGGTGAAAACAGTAAATTCATGGAAAAATTAATTGGTATTAGTGTGGTTAAATGCAGTACATATTAGAATAATAACTTTAGCTAAAATAGATGGAAAATAAGCCCATATTTAAATTACTTTCAGAGCAGAGCTTTTGATAACAACTTAGGGAGGAGTTTTTTGCGTCTCTTAGATATGTTTTAAAAGGACAATAGCGGAGATTTTAGACTCTCTACCTATATAGTACTGCAATATTACTGAAAGAGTGGTGAGAATGATACCTTTAACAAACAATTTTGCCAGCTGTTATGTATTGATTTTAATGTTATTTTAAATGTCACAATATTATTAAACTATTTTAAGTTTACTTTTCACTTCCATGAAAGTCTTATGAAAGAACCTATCTACCTCGGATCTAAATGGCAACACAATTTTAACCTAATCACATAGATTAATGTCTTTATTATTTATGCAGTCACTTTCAAAACACTATAATTCTTGGAAAATTTAATAGTGGAAAAAAGTTGGAGTATACAAGTCCAGTGATTCAATGTTCTGGAAAAAAATAGAAAGATGATAGCAAGAAAAAGAACAAGGCAGGGGCCTGTAACATTTTCCAGCTTGTCTTAAAGAAGAATAAAATTATTAATGGCACAGCCTCTTAATGTTGGTCAGAAAGAGTATTCATTATTTTGGAGACTGGAAAGATCAGCACTGGATAGTGGATAGTTTTTCTCAATACTTATTGTATCTTCCTCTGAGACTTATTTTGAGGCATGCAGATGTGCAGATTGTATACACAGGTTCCTTTAATAACTTGGAAGAGAGAAGAAAGCCCATATGGTGTTACTGCATCCCAAACATTTTATAGTTTAGGGAGGATATTTAGTGGCTGCCAGGAGGGTCAAAGTTTTTTTTTTTTTCTAATTTATTTGTTTGAAAAGTAGATTCAGTAAAACTATTTCCTTAAAGTCCATACCTTATCAGTCAGTATCTACTTTGTAAAACACCTCAGCTCTCTAGCACTAAGAATGATTCACTCCAAAGACTGAATCTTTTCACACACAGAAAACTGTTGCTGACTTCAGAATTTTGCAAACTGACCTCTAATCCATATTGCTATTATTTTCTTTATTAGTGGATGATAGCTGATATTGAGGCTGAACTGATAAGAACTAGTAGGTCTTTAATATATGTGATAATTCACAGATATTCAAAATGAATCAGTGACACAGTGTTGCTTAAGTTTCAAGTGCCATGATACTCTGTTTTTTGAAGAGCAAGCGTAGGTTGGAAACCCGTCCAAATATAAGACAGATAGAAAGTGATAATATCCCATGGCAGAAATAAAACTCTCTTTTTCCTATTTAAATATCGCCGCTTAACATTTTATGAAATGTAATAGCCTATGTTGCCCAGGTGGCTTTCTCCCCTGGTATCTTGTTTGAATATTTACTTTGTTTAAGAGTCAACAGAGGACAGAAATATCTCTGAAAATACATGTTTAAACATTCTCTAAAGGTTCATATTAAAAAGGAATTTTAAACAGAACTCTATAAAATGCATTCTATTTGCATGAAAAAATATATCATATTTCTTGAATTTATAAGGTTGCACAAATTTAGGTTTGAATTATGCATTTACAGATATTTGCTATGTACAAATATGGAGGAAAAAATCCGACCAACAAAACAAAAAAGAAAAAACGCAGGCCCTGCTTTCAGATAGCATAAATGCCAATTAGAAATTACAAATAAATTACATCAACCATGATTAAATGAGTTCATCTGCAATTTGTTATTAAAGAAAATGTCATACAAGTTTTTTGGAAGGAATTTGTGTGAGACAATTCTACAAGAGAGGAATATTATTGCAACATTACAGTAGTACCTAGATTCATCTACAGTAGTTTAGATGCCTTTTTGCTGAATTATTCACAAACAGAGATGGTGTTTCAAAATTTTAAGGAATTTCAAAGAATGGAAGAAACGAAGTATCCGCTTTTATCTAGATAGGAAATGCAGGCATAAGTAAGACGTGTCAAAAGATAGGCAAGTTGTCTGTAGGTAAGCCATAAGAGAAAACCTGGTTTTTCTCTGAAGGATTTGCTTAATAGCTACTATCAAAACACTAGATGTCTTAGCACTGTGGCAAAATAAAGCACTAGCTCTAATCTGAAAGCATCTTTTATTAGAGGTTACTGTGTCGCTTGACCTCTTTTCTGAAATAACCAGAAGGCAAGATTTTTCTTTGCATTGACACTGTTTGTACCATAATGATAAACACTAAGTCTGGTAGGAATCACACTGAAATAACTAGGGGTTTTTTCCACATGCCACAGAAGGATGGTTGGATAGTAAGATATATTTCTAACATGTCATTGTCAGTCCTAAACAAAAATTGTTAGTTTCCAAAGAACGTATGAATTGACCTAAAACTCATGAGATTAGAGATATAATCTTGTTAGATCTATTAGCCTTAATATTTTGTGTTTCTAAGCATAAGGTCTTGTTCCATTTTACAATTGTAAGAATTGGTAAACTACTGTTTGACTGACATAATTATTTGCCTGTAGGAGCTACATCTTTAAAAATCTGATTCATTACAGATAGTAAAAAACCCATGATTCAAACCAGAACAGGACATTAAAGTATCCAGAAGTGATCAGTGTGCAAATGTAATCCCCACAATTTGTGTGCATTCTATCCTTGTAAAAAATTAAAAAAAAAAATTAAAATCACACATTGGGTGCAGTACCTACTATGTTCTTTTCCCTTATTTTTTTTGTGGTGCATGATATTGTTTTAATATTTTCCATCTTTTCACACAGGTAAATTTTGTAAGACCTTTCATGTACTTAATCTATACTTGTTATGTAGGAGTGAATTGTGTATTTATTATATAGGTCTATATTATGTAAATAAAATGAAAAGCAAACTGCAAGATAACTTTCTTCTTTTAGGAAACTGGAAATCTGAAATGTATTAAACAAAAATACTAACCCAAATATGGTGGGCAAAGCTGGGTGCAAGCTGTTTGTATTCTGATTGTTGTTCTACAGCAGTCTTCAGGTGTAGCTTGGACCCAAGGTGCACATCTGCAGTGAATCTACGGGCCTTTTTTTTTTTTTTTTTTTTTATACTTTAGGGTAGTTTCCCATGAACCCATGCCTTTTCATGAGAAAGAGTCAGAAAAGAAATCTTGGAAACATGTCTCAAGTGCTTTGTCCAAAAGCAGGGATTCCTTCCTTGGGACCACATTAGACCCCCTTAAATTAGTACAATGAGGACCACTAGGTCATCAGCATGGACTTTTTTTCCCGTAGCAGAGCAAAAAACTGTTTACTTCATTTCTTAGCTGTATCGCACTTCTATCAATTAAAAAAACCAAACCAAAACAAAAACAACAAAAAAACCCCGAGTAAAAGTTACTCTTGAAGAAACATTCTTAGTCAATGTATATATCCTTGCTCAGAAGTTAAGGTGAATCAAGCAGCCTCTAAGAATAATAGTTCTTAGAAGTTTGCTTACCCAGCAAAAAATATGATTAATAAAATGCAGTTGCTCTGTGAGCAGTTGTTAATGTCTGCAGACTGATAAAATTGCTGAGTTTAAGAAAGAAAAAAATAATGTATTTTTGACGAGTTAATGTGAACTCTTGCAGTCCAGTTGCATGCTTTGAAATCTATTTGCCAGCAAGTCACTGTCACTTATTTCTCTTGCTGTGCTGAAGGTCCTGCTTTTAAAGCATCATTCCTAGTGCAATTTATATTTGTTCGGCTCTGGTGTATATATATATACAAAGTGCTGAGGGAAGAATGTGTTGTTTGAAAAAGACACAGAATCACTCTTTCCAGAACACCAACAAAGACTTGATTAGAGTTAACAATGCTACCCAGAAAAAGTATGCAAGATACACAAGACAAACTTATAATCAGGTTTCTGCTTCTTTTATTTCTTCTTAGGTAATAACTCATAGACGTTTGTTCCATGCACTTGTCTCTTCTCATACTTGAGGTAATAATACTTTAGAAATTTGTACAAAGAGAGTCCCATCTCTTGAGAATTTAAAAATATATGCTTTAAAATTGTGTTGCAATTTACAGTTTCTCATTTCTGCGTATTTTTTCAGAAGGCAGGGTGTCTCCCTCCCACTTCTTCCTTTCAATAATGTATAGGATCAGAAGGATTTCTTGAGGAATATTTGGTATGTATTAAAATGCACAACTAGGTTTCATAATCCTGGAAGTGTCTATTTTAATACTCTGGCACCATTGCTTTTATGGATTTTGCAAACCAATGCTGTAGATGATTTTCATGAAGGAGTTGCTTTATTTGTGAAGAAGCTGGTATTTCAGAGTTGTCTTTCTGTAGATGTAAATTTGAAAAAAATCTAAAAAGAACAAGAAATAATGGCAGAAAAGTTTGAAGATTATAATCCAATAGAAGATCAATTACTTGTTGCTTTTTTTTTGTAGGGATGGAGAAACTGAAATTGTCATTAGCACAAAGGTGGTTACAGGGTTAATCTAGTGTGATAAAAGCAACAGTGACCATAAAAAAAGATTTTATTTTTATGTGAGGATAAGCCAGTTCTAAGAATCATTATGTAGTCTGAAGGATGGGATGTCCAGATGTTTTTTCTCTTCTATCAGATAGTAAAAGAAAAAAGGAAGACAAGATCAAAAGTGGGGAAACCTCCAGAGTTGCAACAGGCAAACAAGCACAAAGAGAATCTGGTAAATTAAACCATCTATACTAAGAATCCATGCTGAGGAGTTGGTTACTACTGAGATTTAATTAGCAACTCAGTACTGGAAGAAGAACCAATTATACAAGCACAGGGAGTTAACTAGGGAGGCTGAATCCCGACCTGCATCTTTTAAAAAGGTCCTTTTTTATACACAGAAAGTGTTTCTGCTTTTCTTGTTTGTTTTCAAACAGTAGACAAAACACTGAAAATTATTCCTCAAAAATTTGGAGGTGAATTTTGTTTCAGATTGCCATCCAAACTTTAGAGGAGTTTCCAAACCTATTTCAACATATTTTTCTCTGGAAAATGAGCTAAAAACATTAAGAAAGCATGTGTATATGTGTCCCCTCTAGTTTGTCTATGTTATGGCTCTTTGATATTTGAAAAATAGTAACACATGCTGATATCTCTCTACGTATGCGTAGACCCAGGGAACTCATAAATACATGAAAGTTCATCCAGTGTAAAACCATAAAGAAAGCTTCCTTATTTTTTAACACATATCCTGACCTTTAGAAAACTGGAGATTCTGGATAGGGGAAAGGTGAAGACTTATGTGTTTGTCCCCTCATCGTGTGCTCTAGAAAAAATGTCTTTTTATGCATTTTGTTGCTAACCTTATGACTCCAGCCCTATTAATCTGCTCATCTCCTCAGAATAACTGTCCCTGGCTGTAGTTAATAATTCAAACCCCAATGTAGGTTAAAATCTTGACCAAACATTACCATGTCTGTTTAAAACATGGTTTGGTCCAAGTTGCTGAGCAGATGCAGAACTTTGTTTTTCAATATTAATCTCTAAATATTGTAGACTTTATAGTGCCTCATTGAAGCTGCTTTTGTTTCTTTCCTGTATTCCCACAGAGTTTAGCTTCTTGGCCAGCCTTCTCAGACTGTCATCTATTGTATGTATTTACACTGAATTAAACTTATTAATCATACAAGACAGTGACACTAGTGAAACAGACCTTTCGAATACCTGTATCTAGAGAATTCTGGTTCTGACCAGATTTATATAAATAATATAATTTAGTTTGGTATCTGAAGTACAGATATCCAAAGTTATTTGGGATTAATATCTGTATCAATTGTTTTCAATATAACACAAGATGCTGCGTTTCATTGTGAAGATATCTAAAAAACCCCACCCAATAAGTATTTTAAAAAGCAAACTTTTTGAGGTGAAATCTGAAAGATTTTGTACTGAACATCTGAAACAATAACATTTGATATTATTTTTATGTATTTACCCCCATTTTACTCAACCAAAAGTATTTGTTGAATTCTATGTGGATTCCCTGAGATTAATTCTGACTTAGCTGTTTCGCTTTATGTGCATGTCCGATCCACAGCTGTCTTATTTCTAAATCATGAGAAAAGGTTCAAACTTAAAGCTATTGTATGGCTGGTATCTCCACAGGTTCTGCAGTTCTATTTGGTTGCAAAGTTCAGGAAATTCCCTAGTGCAGCCCTTGGTTTCCAGGGAGGACATCTGGATGCTTAGCACAGCAGGCAATAAAAATTAGCAGTTTCCTAACAAGCAGATTTTAAAATACGCATAGTAATAAATATAATCCCACAAAATATACACTAACAAAGCACTAGGTAATAAATTGCTGCTTTCAGATTTATGTGCTTTATTCCCTGGAAACTACTGTCTGTCTGTCTGTAGAGCTAAAAATGGCTGTTCACCTTGTAAGGTTTTATAAAATGTCCCTACTGCTTTTCTAAGTAAATTATTTTTCTGTAGCCTGAAGCTACTAACAATACCTGAAGAATTAATAATGGTGTTGGCACAGGTCAGCTCATATCCTGCCAATTCTCTCACACACTGAGCACACGCACTAAGAATACAGCACTTGCAACTCCAGTGGGTTTTATTACATTTGCTGTTAGTCATGATGGTAGTAATCTTAAGTGACTAGGAAAACAGGAAGGCACTAAAAAATACATTGATAAGCAACAAAAGAAATGGGTCCTTAAGTGGAAATTTTCAGGACTCCAGCAAAAAGCCCTTGGAAGAATTTGGGTTATCAGGTGCTCTGTCAGTGCTTCACTGTGGGACATTAATTTCTTCCTGTGAGAACCTGGCAAAATTAACTAATTTTGCCTACCTGAAATTTTAGATAGAAGCTTCAAAAAAACCAAAATAACAAAATCTGATGTTAATTCAGAGATGTTATGTGGCTAGCTTCTGGTTTATCAGTGTATTGAAATGCTATCTTTCTAGCAGGTTTGAGAAGTTAAGTGATATTCCAGTGCATTTAATGGGAGGGGGAAGATTGTGTTTTCTTTAGGTTTACTCATCAGGGTTTATGAAGCTGATCTGGAGACTGGGTTTAGAAGTTTTAGGAAAGTTTGATTAATAGGGCTGAACACTTTTTGATTATTACTGGTTTTCCTTTTCTTAGTGTGAAACTGAGGCCAGGCCAGGGTCCCATTATAGAAGTCACTAAGCAAACATATAATAAAATGATAATCCCTGTTGTGTAGAGCTCACAACCCAAATAATAGCCTGATATTTCAACAATGCCAACTTAAAGTATACCAGTGAAATTTTATTCTCACTACATAATAGGTATCTAAGCGTTAAGAAATGTGTATGAATATGGATATAATCTGCATCAGAAATTAATATATTTTAAATTATAATTTTAATGAAGTGGTATAATTTTGAAGTGATGGACGTGTTATAGTAAGACGTCACAGCTATTAGTTTAAGAAGTAAATATTTGCAAACATTATTTTTAAGAGAACATAAGGCAAACTTCTCTAGAAACATTCAGTTACCTTCCATATGAAAACATGTTGAAAATTCTCCTTCTGGTGAGATCTTATCTAAGCTTGGAACTGTTTTTTTTTACACTTATGAGGCAAATTACAGTATACCTAATAATTATCAAGATAACATTAAATCTCATACATATACTAACAAGAGCTCATTCACTGATTAATTTCTGTCCTGTTCAAATCAAAATAATGGATTTTATTTGGCAAAACCTACTCTGGCTCAATTTAGACATGTAATCCTAACCTTAGTGATACTACCAGAATACCTGTATGCAGCACAAGCTTCCAAGGAAGATCAACTGAAATGACCTAGAATACATGAAAACAGTGCTTACATATAATGACATGCTAACAGCAGGTGGTGCTGTACCTTTAAGTTAAAGGCAAACTGCGGCTCCCCTCTCTCCCCCCACCATGTGCATGGATATAAAAATATGGGTCAAGCTTCAATTGGTATGAAGGCAGATGAAGCTTGAACCATATATTTATTTTTTTTTAGATCTGTATGGATTCATATAAAAATGTGAGTGTATATAGAGAGTGTATATGCTATTTCTAGTTTAAAAGTTGTGAAAATTGTTCTCTTGTCTTTGTGAGGCTTTAGTGCTAGCAGTCCGAGGGTTAGCGTGTATTACTTGCGACAGTCAGAATTAGTCTTCTCAAACGTGACGCTCCACTTCTGGAGGAGAAACCTTACGGTTATTTTCACTATGCTTTGAAGCCTGAGGTAGATAAGGCATATGGAGCTACCTACAGTGGAACAACTCATGTCCATGCCAGGTTTTCCTTTGGTCATTACTCTGTGGTATTCAAGTGCCTTGAATGCAGGTATCCTTTTATTTTTTTTTATGCCAGCTCTAGTTAAGGGGCAGCAAAGCACAGAGCCGTTATGTAATTTTCCTGGGAAGATTTTTGGGCTTCCTTCCTCAAACAAGGTCAACCCATGTTCCAGCTGTATGGTTTAATTGTGGAATAGTCCTTCCCAGGCTCCTCCCTCACACAGGTATCTCTGTGGGTGGTGGCAAGAACTCTGTATGTAGAGCTGAAGCTGAATCTTAATGTCTCTGACAGGAATAGTCTGAGTAAGTAGTAAGTTACAACAGATGATCACATTCCTAAAGGATCTTGTGAAGGTATCCCAGTGAACAGTGAATCGTATGAAGTATAAACAATTAATTTAACCTATCTAAAGGAAGGGCTAACAGTCATGCTAATCAAAGGCACAGAATGTTATAAAGCTCTTAAGATTTCTTCCTCCATAATGATTTCTATTATGAAGCTTCCTTTCTGTATAGGTATAACAGCACTAGGAAACACAAGATCCAAAGAGAATATCGTATATGGAAAAAAAAAGTCTACAAGCAGTGTATGAAAAATGTCAAGTGTGAAAAGTCTCTTTATGAGACTTAATAGGCAAATTCTGTAACCTACAGGGTTAAAACATAGTGAGTAACTAAATCTGTGAATTTCCTGGTTGCATGTTATTATGAATGATGAGTTAGAGCATGGTATTTTGTTCAAAAAATGTATCTGCTAATTCAAATCCACCTTAAGTGATTCTGTGTCAAGCTGAGCACGACCAAAATATCACTACCATTGCACTGACTACATCTACAGAGACTTCTTTTCTATTTCATGTGGAAAAAAGAGGTTATTCTTAGAATCTGATGGTACCTAAAACAACTGCAAAAGTAACTCTTTGAATACCTATTTAAATACTTGCCTGCTAAAGCTAAATGAAAACCACAATATTTATTGGATTCAGTTTACGGTCAAATGGACATAAGGAAGGACGTTATTGGCCACGTAATTATCACTGGGAGCTGGATGTGTGACACACTTATTCTGGAAATTCAGAGAGCTTTCAGTTTTATTGACAGAGAAACAAAGCATGATGAATTCTTTCAATAAAAAGAAGCAGTTGTTACATATTGAGTTTAAATTGTGTAATGCATGATTATTGTTTTGTAGTTCGAACAAAATAAATGCATGTTAATAAGAGAGTGATCAAAAAAAATTCTTTTTAACATAGATGAAGAAAATAATTGAGAATTCTTAACATTTCTGTATCCTTCTAATATATGTTAGTTATAAAAACTATTTGGATTTTATAACTGTTTTCAGGACTGCTGCTAATGAGGTTTTTTTTTTCTTTAGGTAGGGTTAAAAATTAAGAGAAACGAACATAAAGGCAACTCTTTTTTCACCTTGCTGCACATAGCTGACATTTAATTTGACATTTTTATATAAGCAGATTAAGACCCTAGCATTTACATCCTGTGCCTATATGTTAGGTACGAACAAATGAGCATGGGTTAGAATCTCATAAGGGATTTCGTTGCTTTCACAAGGCTTCTCTTAAGCATAGATATATTTACATGTATTTAAATTGTTACGTAATCTTTGGATAAAAAATACTTTCTTTTTTTTTTTTTTACAGTGGATATAACCTAAATATGCATTATGTTATTTCCAAAGTGAGTGTTACTATAGAAATATATATATGACAAGGAAACATCTTGGGTTTGCTGGTACAAAATTCGTAACTCTGCAAAAGACTCAATAAAACTCCAAACCACCAGCTTAATGTGCAAGCTTATTTTGCCTCCTCTTAGTAATGTTCTTTTCATCATATGCTAGACCTTGTTTAAAGCTAAACTTTTATGTAACTGCCTCTTTGGTGCTGATGTTTTATTAATCATCATACAGATGATCAATAAAATATTATTCTATTAGAATTTCATAAAATGCTTGGAATGATGTCACATTTGCAAAAAAAAGTCACTGAAGTTCACTGCAGTTCTTTTGGAACAAAGTTGATAGAGTCATTAGCAGGGAAACCCAGAAACAGCTTGTACAGCTTTAAAAGTATGCCTGTCTAGACAGCAGATGAATGGAGAAGAAACTCTTCCTGTGTTGGCCTTGAGCAAACTCTATATGAAATCGCAAGTACTTATATAAGCCAAGACTGCAGTGACCAGACAGGAGAGCTTAAAATCTGCATTCTAGATTATATTTTATGTAATCATGACTTGTTTACATATTATAAATGAGCATACCTTTTATGTGTTGGGTACTCTTCAATAGCATAACATATGGCTCATGGAACCCCAATAATAAAAATAAATACATAGAAAGAAATACAGAAGGAATAACAATAGTAATCTTCCATCTCTCCTTGTGTGCCATTCCTGGCAGAAAAAATAAGCTTCAGGATAGAGCTGTAAATCTGAGCTCCAGTACATTTGTGGTTGTGCCTCAGGCTGACAAGAACTGTGACATGGCTCCTCCCTGGTGTTCTCCTTGTATTTGCTTTCCCAGTATAGACCAAAAGGCTCCTTTGCAGGGAGGTCTCCCTCTCCCTCAAGGGAGTTTCAGTCATCCTAAACAGACTTTGAAACGTGGTGAGCGAAGAGACAGGCAAACCCCTAACGCTTGGTTCTGTCCAGCAGTCACCAAGAAACATAGCAGAGTTGGCTGATGCCTTTCTTTTTCTCAGGGAAAGGGGGCTTTTGCTCAAGTATTCCCTCCCCTTCCTCTTCACTAACATGGTTGCAAATTTTTACTCTGTCAGTTGTTCACTTGCAGACAAAATATGTCATGGACTGGACTAAGGGTGTATATCTGCACACTTAATTCATATATAGTATAGCTTAACCCATAGTAAAAGAGTTCAGATAAATCCTGGGTTTTGTGAGCTATGAACATACAGTGTATGTGGAAGGTAGCTCAGCTTGCTCGGCCACAGTAACTTGATTCATTATCAGTTCCCTGGGAAGCTAGGCCACAAATCATGTCATGTTGCATAGATTATAATATCAAGAGCTTTTAACAGATTCCTGGTATAATGTACTCAATATATGACTGTCACATATTGACATTTGTGAGTTTTAGCTGGAATCTGTTTAAAACAGCTTTAGAAGAGAAAGTCTGCTTAAGAGTTATTATTATGATGGATAAAGGGGTAGAGCAGATATTAGGAGCATTAGAGTATGGGGACAAACCTCAGGAATCAAGCAAGGAAGGTGTAAGCAACATAGTCTGTAAGTGTTGGCATAGACTTGATAGAAACCTCAGGGGAAAGGAGTGAAAGTAGCAGCTTGAACAGCTGTTTCCATAATGTGCCAACATAACCTCCATAGGAAGTAAAAACTGGACAGAGCAGATCGTGCGCAGCCAGTGCTGAACCTGGAAGGGTTCCCTTAAGTCAGCGCACACACAGACTCTGGTCTGTGCCGTGCCAAGCAGCATTGCATATGAGCTATGAGGATAAGCGAGTAAGAATAATCATAAGGAGCTCAGAGCAGCAGCAATCTCACTTGAGCCGTCTCTGCCACTCAGCTCTCACTGTCTGGGGGATCAGCGATTGAACAGTGGCATGCGCTGACTGGAGGAAGCTTAACACAAAGCATGCACGTATTCAACCCCACTAAGGCAGCCTCTTAACCTGAAGACAATGGCAGAAAAAGGCATCTTAAAGCGTAACATACTGCCGGTTTTACTGGTGCCTGTGCTCATGTTCATTGTCCATTTGCATAGTTAATGTCAGAAGTCAAATATACAGAAACTGAAAACTCAAATAGGGGACAGCACACTGGGATGAGCTAGGTGGAGCTGCTACTAATGACTGCTTTCTGTATTCATCCCAGCAGTGACTCAAGCCACTGACTGCCAACATTTTCTTTAATCCATTCTCAATTGAAAAACTACTAACCTTTCCACATTCGCCATGTCAGATGATGTATTTCTTTACACTTGATCCGCTCTGCCTCTTGGAACTTTTCCACATTTCACTGATTGCAAATTGGAAGAGTAAGCAAAACTTGTTCAGCAAAAACCAATTTCCTAAAAAGTCCATTTGTTTTATGTACATTTGTTAAATTCATTAAGTTGTTCGGAACAGCCACCCAAAAGTTACTTTAGGGAGTCATATTGGCAAAAAGGAAAGCAAGACATATGCATGATAGCTATCGTTATTACTAAAATAAATAAAAGGTCAGACAAATTCATGGTTACAGCCCTGACATGATAATACTTCCTCATTTTGTGCTTAAGATATAACTTCAGGAAAAAGTTAAAAAAAAAAAAAATAATCTTGCTCTTTTTTCCTTTCCAAATCAGAAAATGTTCATGTTTATTACTTCTCTGTATATAATATATGGGACCTGGCAGTAAATTCAGGATAATACACTTGGTTAATTTATCATGTTAACTTGAATCCATATAAAAATATCATTAAATATCTTTTTTTTTTACCTTAACAAATATAATTTTCTTTTTCTAAGGAAGTAAATCTACATACCATTTCTCTCTGAAGTCATTAATGAGCCTTGGAAACCTTAAAACCAATTGGATTTTATTCTACTAGACTCCTCTTGCTAATTTTAATAAAACACCTTTTTTTTTTTTTTTTTTTATTTCTTTTTTTAACTGGCAGGTAAAAGGTGAATGGGAGCTCTCAGTCTCAACCCTCTCTCCAAGTTTTCTGTATTCCCAGCTTCCCCAGAACAGGCAGAGGCAAGCTGGCAGTCAACCTGGAGGAGGAAGAGGAGGGGCTGACAGTCAGGGCACTCAGGCTCCAACAACTTGCCAGAGAAGTGCGTGCCAACATCACTTTCCCCCTGCAGTGAGAAAATTAGTTGGATAAAAGCCTTTCAGGCAGGCAACAGGCAAACTACTTTCTTTTTTTTTTTTTCCCCCATTTGTAAAGCCAGTATGGGATTTTTCTAAAAATCTTCCTCTCTCTCCCTTCTCTCACTAATTTTAAAAATTATCTTTATCCCAATTTGCATCATCAAAAATACCTACAAAAAACATGGAAAGAGAAGCAGATGGAGGCAGATAGTGCTGGAGAGAAGATGGAAGGCTGAATAGCTTTGTATGGTTAATTGGGTGGTTAATAGCTCATAGCACTTTATAGTATTACACAGTAGCTTCACCAGAGAGACTGAGGGAACTGGAAGATTCCTGCTGAGGTGGAGATGGTTGGAGGAAGTGCAGCACAGGGTTTCAGGGGTCCTGTGGACTTACAGAAAAAAATGCTGAGCAGTAAAAAATAAAGAACATTTAGAAGGACAGCAAATTATGTAATATTTGGACTCCTTGATCTAACCTGATTATTTGCTAAAATATGTCCTGTTGATGGATTCAGTTAAGCTTTCATTTCTAGGGCATGAATATAGTCCTGCAAATGGAAATAGTGGCTTTGAAGAGTAACAGTAGGGTGTAGGAAAGAAAAAAGCATTCAGCAACTGGGTCCCAAAATAGTATGGAGGAAGGCAATCTATTTTATCTTCTGTAATTGCTAGTTAGAGAGTTTGTTGAATTTATAGGCCACGATACTCTACTAATGTGTCTTACAAAGTAAGGCCCTGAAGAGGTTTTAAATAAATGTTTACAGTTCATCATAAACTTGGAACATGTAGTGCAGTTGCAGACACTTAGTTTGTTGCAGTGAGACAACAATTTAAGTTCATACTCCTTCAAAGAACAGAGTAAGGATTCTTAGCTACTTCTGTAGAATTACGCAAAATGTGAGTGTCCTGCCATGTTCTTCACATGAGTGATTGACTGGGAGATTTCTGTAACTCCTGTTATTGACTGATAGTGATTCTAGACAAAAAAATATAAAAATTGCAAAAAATAACATTGATATATTTCCAGGGTACTGTTGTTACTCATTCGATATTTTCTTCCAACAGCAGCCACCCTCCTGGCATTGTGATTCTGGAAAATTTTCAGATTTTCAGATTGGTTATTTTCTGGGAAAAGATGTTGCTAGTTTTTAAATTACTTTTAGGCCCCGAAGTGTCAGATGATCAATTGAAAATATAACTAAAATATATCCTGCATTTTTGTTTGTGTTTGTTGGTTTTTTTTTTCGGTTGAGGAAAGAAATCTGCAGAAACCCAAAGCTGTACTTTTAAGATAGCCTTGAGATTTTGGGAGGAAAGCTGATACTGAATGTGACTGCTAATGCTATAATAACAAATATGTGACTACATTAAGAAAGAGAAAAGTTCAAGCAGTGTGTCACATTATTTTGTCTTATTGTGGGTGAGGAAATTTAAAATGTGATTCTTGATTTTTTACGGCAGTATGTTGCACAGCCAGGAGGCTCAGACGACAGACAGGAGCGGTTTGTATGTACAAAATTATGAGAGGTCATATGGGCATGCCTCACTCAGCTGTGCTTGCTGAACCTTCAGCCTTGCTGAGGATTGGTTTGCAGGGGCACTTCTCAGTAAATCGCAGAGATACCAGCACCGCAGTGGGCTCACAGAGGACCCACCACATACTGTATCTTTGCTGCGAAATATGTGACGTTTTTAATTCGGGCTGAGTAGTAGCCTAGATGTAAACTTAATGGGGAAAAGAAAACTGCTCCTGGAGTGTCAGGGGCCAGTGTGGGCCATGGGCCAGCAGGGCCATGCCCTTCTCTCCCCTCCCCAGGGACAGAGTCCCACCACGCCCAGTGAGAGGAGCAGGGCTGTGGCCTGGGGCGCCGTTGCCCAGGGCCTGGTGATGTCCAAGTGAGGTAGCAGTGGCAGCAATGAGGCGGGTGCTGGGATGAGGTAGGCAGTCAGGGTGGGGAGGCCCATGGCCTGTGCTGAGGGCTGGGGCTCCGGGGCAGCTCCCAGATGTGGAGGGAGGCCCCTGCCGAGGCCTACCCTGGCTCCCTCTCACCCAGCACCTGGTTGGGCTGGGCTGGGCTGGGCCGAGGGAGCAGTTCAGGCTGCCAAACACCAACGAGGCCACTGACATGGACCTTCAAAGTGAAGGTCAACGCGCTTCCCCCATCACACGGCCTGTGTCAACCTCCACAGCATGCAGTAGGGCAAGCCAGGCGGCTTTTGGTAGATTTTTACCTCATGTTAAAACTCTGCTCTTTTCTAAAGATGCATGCGTTTTCATCCAGTTCAAGCGTGAAATATAGTACAAGAGTTTGTGAAAGAGGGCTGCCCTTAGCACTGGGCACAAATTATGCTGGCAGGCTCCAGAGAAGATTTCAGCAGAAGAAAACCAATGCAACAATGGCATTGCTCTTCATCAGGCTTCAACTTTGACTGTATATTGGATCTAGTTGTGCACCTGATGGCAGTTTGAGCAACTTGAGGACCTTGCGGCAGTTTGGGTAATCAGCACAGTGGTGGTGAGCTCTATCATCATATCTTTCATTTGGATTGTAAGGTAGATCTCTGCCCTTTCATCAATTTTTAACCTTCGTTGTGGGCTAGAACTGGCATAGGCCTGTGAAATACTGTCACAGGTGAGGATTAATTTTTGTATTTGATCACTGAAATAACTTCTCCAGAATACCTTACATGAAACAATGTACTGGATAGACTTCTTGCTAGTACAGGTATTCACTGAACTCTGTTTCATCTGTAAGAGCTGTGCTAATGTACGTACATCCATCAAAGATCTTGACTAGGAAATACAGTAAAACATAAAACCAAAATTTAGCCCCTAGGCCACCTCGTGACCTCTTTCTGGGTATTATTTTATCTGTTTTTTCCTCAGGTCTGTGGTTTATTGCATACATGATATTTCTGGTTCTTAACTGGACAGGTGACATTCTTTAAGGAGAACAGCTGTTTAAGGAGGAGAAATAAAGAATAACACAGTCTTGATTTATAGACATAATATTAAACTTCCCCAAATTTTATCAGATAGCAATTTTTTTTAATTCTCAGAATAGCAGTTATCCACATCTATCAGGTGTACTGTATAGTCAAGAGGTTGTCTGCTCACAGTTGTGTCTCAGGGATTGCCCCTCGTGGGTGGTTGGTGCTCATTAAAAAGAGGGACTGAGAACTGTTCTTGAGGAAGGAGCAGATCCATGAACCTCATAATTTCTGGCATCTGAAACCAGAAGACAGTTGTCAGGTGACAGGTGAAGCCATTTCAAATGTGTCATTTCTAAAAAGAAGCAAAGCCCCTCCTGAAGGTGTGAGCTAAATTAAATGGAAGTGAACTTCAGAAGAGATTTATTTTGTTGCCACACTAATGATCTACTAAGAAAAAAACAACAGTGCCCATGAATAAGTGTGGGTGTATGTGTGTGCACATGCACAAGAAGCAGACCAGGGCCTGATGTAGCAGGTAGAGTATGTCCCACCCCCAGCAGTCTGCCCAGGTCTCCAAGGGCCAGGGGCTGCCATGAGGATCACATTGCAGAAACTGGAGCCTGATGACAACAGTTTGGTGAAAGAACATTTATCCACAGTTTGTTAAGTCGCAGACCTAATCAGCAGCTGTGTATGTCTCCCTACATCTACTTTTTTCATTTCACTCTTAAAATGCACACTCCTCTGGGAGAAAGAAATCAGAACTGGAATTTGGAAGACTCATTAGGGAAAGTTCCTGGGAATGTACTTAAATAGTAGTAGCAAGTTGTTTCAACAAAGCGGAGGTTTTAAATGAGGTCATTACATAGGCTATGTGACATGTAATTTAATTTATCCTTGGTGTACAGTTGTTTAGAAAACAAAGATCTACATGTATCTTTCTTTTCTATTTGAAATTATTCCTCTTCTGTTTGACTGAAAAATTCACCTGATTTGGAAGCTGTAGCAATAAATCCATAGTATTGGCAGGAACCTATTCATAAAACATGGAGATTTTGCTATACATTCTGGAGGAAAGTCAATGTTGCAAAGTGAAGTGTAAAATTATTCCTGTCTCAATGTTATTTTTGAGCCATATATCTCTGCCTTTTATGAACAGCAGGCATATTTGGAAGAATTATGTCTGAGTCATAAATCCCTATTTGCCTGGGACATGACTAATAGGTGTCTTTAACACAGTAAGATGATATTACTGTCTTAGCTTGCAATTTTTTTAACCTCTGAAACGCATAGAACAGATGAAGTTTAAACAGCACGATGACATTAATCTATGGTCTGTCAGAGTATTGTTACCTCCCTCCTTTTCTGGTCCATTGGTTCCAGCCAGCAGATACTGTAATTTATATGAGTCCCCAAATTTATTATTTCAATATTTAGTAAGCAGAATCGGCGTGGTTGCTCTCAGAACCCTCTGGCTGTCATGATCTGTGAGAGACAGAGAGCAAGCGAGTTGAGGGAGGGGAGGAGGGAGGAGATCATTGTTTGGGCACTCCCTCACACCACGTCTGCTGGGGCTGCGACCGGCAAAAGCAAAAGTCTATTTAAATGAAAAATGCTGCAAGATCGTTCTGCTGCAGCTACGAGCAGGGGCTTGTCTGTTGTCTGTAGGCAGTTACCAACCCTTCGTGTTGTGAATAGCTATACATCCTGAGAGCAACAAAATAATCTTCATGAGCGGGTTTCTGTCATCCTCATTGTCTTGTGGAAAAGACAGAGAACAACTCTAACAACACATCTAAAATATTAATATTTAATATTTGTGAATATCTATGCTAGTCTAAAGGCTGCTAAGCATTGCTTATGAATAGGTTCTGAATTTTACAAAATATATTATTATTATAGTAGCAACAACACCATCTTCCCCACATGACTTTACTAGCTGCCTACTTGTCATTATCACTGTTATTAGCTATTTATTTATCTGCTGTAGGTCAGACTGTGCACTCCTGCACGGCATTATGCAGGTTACATTAGTTGCCCCAAAAATGCCCCCAGAAGCCAAAGCCTCTTCATGTGTGTATACTGCACAATGCGTTACACAATACACTAATAATTGTTATTGTATGTAAAAGAAATGAACAATACTTGGACTCTCCTGAACATCCTCAATTGTTCCTGCCAGTGTGTTACCTGCAACATTAATTTATCATGGCTGTACAGTGTGAAAATACCATCCAGAAGTTTCTTTGTGAAATTTTGATGTGGTTATGTCCTTAATTGTTTGCTCTTTAATATTCCTGGTACACAATTTGTCCCTTAAATCACATGGTATTGTATTTGCTCAGTCATTAGATGGCCTAAATTATTAGAAGAAAATAACTGTTGAGGAATAATGAATGAGGAATAATATATAATACATCATTGATATGGAAATTAATCAAAATTTATGCAGAAATTTGCAAGCCCTTCAGCAGTCGTCAGCATTTTTTATAAATAAAATGGTAGCTGTCCAAGTATTTACAAACAAATAACAAGCCCTACCACTATTATGGAGCTAACTGATAAGATATATTTGCTAAAGCATCAACAAATTACAGTTTGTGCTGTTCGATCAGTTCTAATTAATTCTAGATGCTCCTCAGGGGAGATTCAGTTCAAATGAACTGATTATTAGCAGTGATGAGAGCTGGATAGTTAAAACTGTACCCTTTCCTATAGCCTTCAGGAATATGAAAGCAATTGCTTGGACATGAAATAAGGAAGTGATCAGTGTATTCAAATATGACACATGAAAGAGATTTTCTGCTTCTGGTACAAAAGATAATCAGAGGCTTTGTGTATTTTAAACTTATTTTTTCAATTTTTTTTTCCTTTTTTATCTAGAAACAGTGCAAGATAACACTGCAGTACCCTAAAACATAGAACGTGACTGACTGCAGTTTAGATTGGGCACATTAACATCTACCTCCAGATGAAGTATGCTTGTGGTTATTTAGTTTACTACCAGTTAGGAATTTATAGTCTTTACATTGGAGGATGACTTTGTGAGCTTTGGGCTCCGCTTGAAGAAGAAATGGCATCTTGAGGTACCAAAAAGTACACGTTTAAAGACAAACAGCTGAAATGACAGCAGCTGTTGCCCCCAGGCTTATCAAGCTGAGCACTGGAAAGGATGATTTTATCCCTGTGCTGTGTAGACTGTCAATTTCTGATGTAAACAACTAACATGTAACACTTCTTCTTAAGCAGTAATAATTGTAGGCAACGTGCCACAAATGAAAGAGAAACTGTGCTACTACATCTGCCAGCCCTTGAAGGCTACAAGTGGTGACACTGACTGCAAAATTTAGACAATTATTTTGAATTCTTTTAAATTTAATTATGCTAAACTGTTTTAAGGGAAGAATATGAAAAATAGCAGCTGTGAGAAAACTGCAAGGAAGAAGTTGATTATTTTTGTTTTGTCTCCAAAATAACAACTTCTGTGTTACTGTGCTTAATTTTAAATACATGTTTAGACATGTTCAGATTGTGGATTTCTAGCTCCAGAGCTCTAGCTTCCTCGGACACAATTACTTAATGAGTGGTATTATCAAATATGCATCAAAATTTCTTTGGATATTTTCCTTTGCTACTATAATTTCATACAGCTTTTCTACATCAGTGATGTATTTTGTAATCATTCTGTGTTTTAATACAATTCTTTTTTAAGTATCACACAGTTCACACTTTTTTAGGTTTTCATAGGTTTCATGCCACTTGTAGTAAGATAATTTTCAGTGCTTGAAATATACCTTCTGTGGAAAGCGAATTTCTTATTTTAAGAGAAATTAAACTCCTGGAGTGACTGCAGATGTTACTTTATGATACTTTTAATCAAAGATATTTATTAAGGACTAAAAATATCTTTAGGATAGATATTATTTGACAATTTTTTTTTTTATTAAAAAGGTTAATTTTCTTTCAGAAAGCTGACATCTCTGATCTCGTCTCTGAAAACACATTACACACTGTTTACTGAAGGACTATCAGATTGTAGCCTCTGCACATAACCAAACTGAGTTACAAGCAAACTGGGTTACTGATTGACTAGATCAGAAAGTTCACTACCAGGCTCCTAGATTGCTGAAACCCTCCTTCAGGAAGTTTGTTATTTTTATTGTATGTGTAATCATAAAGAAAAGCAACAAAGAAGCCTGTGGAAATTTAGCTTGCAGACAATTTCTGGTTTTTTAATAGAAATGGGCTTCAAGAGCTGTCTAAAACAATAGCTCATAAAAGGTTTCTGAAGAACCAGTGAAAAATTCAAAGCCTGCTTTTTGAAATGTTAAGATAGGAGATCATACTACTGAGGTACCAAGGGACAAGTATTTAAATTCAAATATTTGAGTTCAACTGGAGAGAGGGTAAATAACTTTGCAGAGAATTTGAAAAAAAAAAAAATTTGACATATGCTGTGTATACTATTGTCTCAGTCACCATGAAGGGAGAGAGAAAAGAGGAAAAATCTCTACCTTAGTTAAAATACGTTTGTATATGTACTACAGCGTAGGTGAAATATCATAATCTTCCCCATGGTAGCTGTCTGTTGGCAATATATACACTATGGGTTTTTTGACAAAAGTCTATATAGGACCAATACACTATAGAAAGTACAAAGTTTTCTACCTTACATGTTATTGAAGATCTTTATATAGGCAAGGTCATATGGTAGTAATGTACTAATGTAGGAAGCAGAAGAGAAATGAAACTGTTGTCAGATTTTTGTTTTGGCTGGCATATAAAATTATTATCTTGACACCCATGTCAGACCAGTAAAGAAAAGGTCTGAATTCCCATAAGGTTTTTACAGCATTTTTACTGATTCAAGTTGATCTTTAAAGTCAGAATGTAATTAGAGAACTTCTCTTTTTTGTTTGTTTTTTAAATTCTTTGAAGCTATGCAAATAGACTGAACTATGCACTTTTTAAAATATCTTTCTTTCTGGATCTTCCCTAAAATCTCAGCATAGCTTTCACAATTTAAAGTTTTGAGCTGTTTTTGTTATATTGTGGAAGTTGAATAGATGAATTTGCATATCACTTCCAGTTGCCTAGCCAGCTGAAATTAACTCTGGAGCCTAGGAAGAACAGGAAATCCCATCATTATTTGTTGTCACAATAGAAGAAATCAAATATATTGTTTTAGTGAGGATTCAATTCTGAAACACATTCTTATGGAGGTTAATAGTCCGATATAAGAACACTCCTCTTCTGCAGTAATTTCAGTGGAATACGAACAGACATACATGCTATCCAACTGAAGTTAATACTATTTTATTCATTGATGGTCAGGCCTACTAAATCTATTGTTGTTTTCTCTCCATAGGTTTTCTTTATATTCAGTCAAATATTGTCGGAATGTGTCTGCGTCACATCTCTAGCCAGCAACAGCAGCATGATATTTCTAAAATATTTCCACCATTTCTAGGATAGAAAAGCTCTGTGCCAGAATGCCCCCTTTTATTCTTTCTTTCTGAGAAATAGGTATCTTTTAGCATTCCTGAGAAAGCGGCAGTGAGCACAGAGGAAGAGATTTTTTTAGGAGCTGAGTGTTTTTCTGGCAACAGATAGTTTTGATAGTTTGAAGAGGCACTGATGCTTACCTAAATAAAAAGCTTTTGAAATCCTCCTCCATTAGACAAGTTTAATTTTACTGTCTGTATATCTTTTTATGCCTGCTTACTACATGCTTGCAGTGGTGTGGCTGGCTTGTTTGTATCCATAATGGCTTCTTTATGCTTCCATTTTCCAAAGTTAGACACATTTCTACTGAGAGTAATAAAACAAAACCAAAAAGCTGCTCAAGAGCTAGAGTATTTCTCCATCTTAGAAATTAAGGATAGCTGATTGATATATAGTCCCTAGTGAGCCTTTACACACATCTTGGACTAGATGTTCAGCAGAATCGAACCTCTTTCTGTAGACACATAAGTCTTGTTTCTTTAACTGCTGCTGGCAAGAAGGACATCCTCCATTATCATCAGTGTATTTTTGAAAAAAATTATTTGTCCTTATGGAGACAGTGTTGGTCATCCAAATCTTAGTAGGCTTTTGTACTTTACTGTACTTTACACTCTCCAGATTCAGTGAAATGCATTGTGCACTCCCCAAATCAGCACGATTTCACTAATTAAATACACATTTTACTAGGAGGATGTAGCTAAGAATTACTGTCAACCATTTTCTCCAGATTTTTCTCAGTTTCAAACTTCATTAAAACACTAAGAACATCATGACTATAGAATTTTGTCTTAGACATCTAATTTAATCAGAATTTTTTTCTTGCATACTTATTTAGAAGAAGTAGAGAACATGAAAATTGCAAGGTCAGGCTTGAAGACAGGAAATTGTGCTTTGCATGCAACAGCAACTTCTAAACTGTTTTAAGAAAAGTAGTTCGTTGCAAGACATCACTTATGTGCTATGGTATATTGTAGTTGGTGGGCTCATATGTATATATATAATAATATGATTTACGGTAAATTGCCTTTAAAAGATCAAATCAGAGTGTGCACTATTCAGCTCTATACACTTGACTTAGTTGAGTTATTCTTAATGTTTTGCAGTTGCAGTGCAATCAAAATCAAAGCTTTCTAAATGAAACAGAACTGATAAACATTTCTGTATTTTAAAGGGTATTGCTTTCCATTTCTTTTATTTTCTTTGACCTGGTGGTTAATTTTTTGTCCTGAATACAGTCTCCCCGGTACATATTCAAATAGGTAAAGTCCTAAAACTTATGAGAAATTCCAAATAAAATACTATCTTTTTCACCCAAGCAAATCTCACACTCCATCCATGCTTCTTTGTTACCTGCTGGTTTCAGTTTTTCAGGTATTACTTATGCAATATTATCATTATCTGGCACTAGTAAATTTGTACTTTATAGTAGCATCTGTCTCTCTCATCTGCTCAGTTGTTCTCATTGCTTAAAGGCTATGTTTTAAAGAAAAGTAGAATAAAAAAAAAGGGGAGTAGAAGTGAACAGACGAACATTGAGATATTCTACCTGTCCAGTTATGGAAAGAAGGAAAACAAATGTTTTACATATTCATAAATCACATATTCTGTGGTTTTCTTGGTATCAAACAACCTTCCCAGAAACAAACACATGTAGTAGTAGTTCCTTGTAAAAAAAAAAAAAAAAAAGGTCTTCCATAGACAGCTGTCTTTTTCATGCTGCAACATTTATCTAGACCATGTCTGTATAAGCCACTGGCAGAATTTTTGTTCCGTCTTCTTTTTCAGTGTTCTTTCTTCTAATGCACTTGAAAGCAGGAGTGGGCAGTCAGTGTAAATATACAAAATTTGTGTGGACAGTACTGAAAGGTTGCTGAAACAAATTCCATAAAGCATTTAAAAAAATGCAAATATATAAATTTAGAGATAAGAATTTGCAAGTGCTAAGATACTATAAGCACAGTTTAAGATGAAAAATAGATAATTGTTTCCCTTTCTGTTTTCTGTAATATCAATTTGGGTCTGTTCTAAGCCATATAAATGTTCATTATTTATTTTTGGCAGGGACTGTGAAGGATTGCTTGTGAATTTTGCTTTTATTTCCAACCTACTACCTTTTTGATCTAGCAGTAGTAGCCTATCTTCAGCAAGATAGATGGATGCACTAGCCTATGCACATCAGCAGTAAACAAGGTACAGAATCAAAGAAATAATTCCTAACTAATAGATGTTTTGTGGACTGCAAATGTATGTTTTGTGAACATAGGGGTTGGAGGTCCCTTGGTTTTTCTCAGGCATCTTTGTGGAGAGTAGAGTGAAATACTCCTATGCTATATACTGTATTCACTTACCCAGTAGCAGATAAATCTTGCCACCTCCAAAAGCCTTAGGAGGAGAGGGTAATGAATTTCAGGGTGATGCAGAGATATACCATGAAAGAAAAAGAAAGGGCACTCTCTTGTTCAGGGTCAATGCTAGAGCACAAACTGGATGTGAATAGACTAGAGGAAGAAGGAACTCAGTTTAAATTGCTGCCCCTTGAAAAGAATGCCAGAATACCCACTGAGGCAACACTTCATCCCAGTGTACATATGCTCAAGCTCGATGGGTTTTTACGAAGTTGCCTGCCAGGAAAAAGCTTTCCTTGGTTGGGAATTATGTGTCACCTTTCAGTGCCCCAGTACCTAATACTCAACTATGAAACTATCTTCTCTCAGAATAGCTTCTATCTTGATGAATGTGTCTGTATTCACATTTCACACGTTGGTGTACTGAGATACGCAAATGAGAGGACTTGTTAAAAGTTGGAAGAAACTTGTAAAACAGCGTGTTGATTTTTGAGGTCATAATAATTGGATCCAGTTGCATCAGTAGATATTAAAACACTTTAAATAGGTACATATGAAATTTATGCTGCTCTTTTTTAGAGGACTTGCAAACAAGTACGTGCTATGACTTTTTTAAGGATATCTAGACTGTTAGTGATAAATCTGAGGGTTGATTCTCTGCCTCACTGTTCCAGTTCAGTGCTTTAACACTTATCTATATTTTGTCTATAGAAAAAATTACGTCTTCAATTTTCTTTTTTTTCTGTGTTAGTTCTTTGTGAAAATAGTGCTGCTGCTGCTATGAAAACTAATTTGAGATCTATGTGTATAAAATTGTTATTCGTGTGAAGTACTAGTGTTAAACACATAATGGAGATGAGGGCTCTTAAGTACATGATGCGATAGGCAGACTCATACTTTTAACAAGTGTAAAGAACTATTTATTTGGAAACAGTTAAGTTTATTGTATTTATTGAGAGAAAACTAGTTGTCAGTATCTTTACCTGTATATATCATCTAGATAAGTATATAAAATCCATGGCAAGATCTTTTCAATAGTTGCCTTAGAAATTAAAACAACAACAAAATGTAACATTGTTTTAAAGATAATGTCTATTGTTTAGAGAAGGTATTGTATTGGGATTTACAAAGAGTTTCTGAGTTGCAGGAAAATAAATTTACCTCTCAGTGAAATAAATTCACTGTCTTGTTAGAGATGCAGTAAAATAAGAAATTACTAAAAATGGATAACATTAATATGTATGTATTTATAATTGCACTCCTGTGAAAAAGCTCACAAGTTTCTAAGGTTAGTGATAACAATTTACAGAGATGTACTTATCCCCAGAAGAAAACAATGATAACTTGCTAGAACACAACAGTTTCAACAATACTATCAAAATACGTAATGTGAAAAATTTACCATCTAGGAAATGTAAGTCAATATGATACGTTATTTAAAAGCAAAGTTTGTATAAATACTAAAAAATTATTAACTGTTTTATGAAATACTGCCAATGTACCTTAGGGCTGATTTCCATTCTGTGATAACTACACAGTTCTCATTTGTGCTATTGACATAACTTTGTTGATATTTCTTAAAAACCACAGTAGCCTTTGCAATCCTTCTCATGTTGATAATCCATTTGGTGCTGGTGATGCCAATTAAGTTCATAAACAGCCAGCTTTATGGATGGACTTTAGCTGACATCAATTTGACAGACATTATAACTGTATTGTTTAGCTATATGATTGTGTCTGGTTTATTGTTTTCATGAATGCATCAAAACACGCCTGTTTTACTGGAAAGTGAGATGAGCAGCCATTTGTGGGTGTTGACGATGGTGGTAGGGAGCAAAACTAAGTCAATTAGTAGGCAGGTGTTAAATGGAGATAAGCCTCAATAGAAGGATTCAGGAAGAGCGTCCTGATGCTTTGTTTCATGTTTCCAGCAGTAGGCCAGGCAAAGTGGGACTCAGTGCTGGAATCATCAGCAAACAAAACTATTCAACGGTGAAATCTATTCTTCCTTTCTTACTAGTACTTATGTCATTGTCTAAAATACAAGAGAAAAACATCAACAAATTCACAGAATGCATTCCAAGAAGTGGTATAGATTGCAAAGTTGAAAAAATAGGTAAACAGTTATTTCAAAGTAAATAGTTTACAAATTAATTGTGGTGCAGGTTAGGTTTTGCATCTTAAAGATTAATCTTCCAAAGAGTAGAAGGATTAAAACCCCTACATTTTGTGGATATATAGACATTATAGAAAGCAGGCAGTTTGAATGAGACAAAGGTAGTGACAATGACATTGGTAAACTGAAAGCTTTGAGGAAGGATGTAATAAGAAATATGAGAACTTCAAAATGCCTTGTGCAAACACTATTGCATCCTGTTTTGTCTCTCATTTCCTGTGTCGCTGATGACTATTAAACAGTCAGTCATGCCTGGACTGTTACGTTCATAGTGTGCTGCTGTGCTGATTGCATCTGAGAGCTCTCTCTCATTTTTTATTTAAAATGCAAGTTCTTTGGAGAAGGGACTGATTATTAGTATAATAGCTCGACAGAGAAAAGAATGGCATTGACCCTGCATAAAGACAGCGCTCAAATTTGAAGGCACTACATTTCTAATAATCCTCAGGATGTGCCTTACCAGCACTGAGCACAGCAGCCGTATTGTATCCAGAATTAGGCATTTAATTTTAGGAAACAGGAAATCTGTTGAATAGAGAAGAGAGCAGAGAGGGAAAAAAAAAAAAAAATCAGAATCTAGGAACCAAAAAGTTCTGTGAAGAGAGATGGAAGGAATGGGGATTGTTCGAGATGATATATCTGTATTTCATATCTGCATGATATGAAATATCATAGCAAAAAGAAAGAGAATAATCCGTGTTATACTAAAACATAGTATATGTAGAACAAAACCCAGAGGACTTAAATCTCAACCAGACAGTTTTAAGTTTAACACCTGGAAAATCTTTCAGTTGTAAACCTAGCTAAAACGTGGAGGAGGCTAGCTGAGAGACTGTGAATTCTCTGTCCTCAGAGGTTTCTAGGGGCAGATTAGACATCAGCTGGGAGTGACACCTCTGTCTCTGACTTGCCTGCGGTCTTAGGGAGGGACTTCAAATACTGTTCAGCTGTACCTATGATAATGCTGGATCTCTGGTTGGTTTCTCTAGGTGTCACCATAACAATGTGTAATAACAACTCCAGTAAAAGCAGAAAAGTTTGATGGCTGCATGGATAACTGATGAAAAAAGTAGGGCACCACTTGAAAGGTAGGTTACCACTTTATTAATGTAATGTACTGGTTTAATTTTAAGTAGGTCTAACTGCAGAAATTTCAGAAATTATACAACTCATGATAGGTTGCTAGTAATTGTACCAGTAAAATTAAAGTCTCTCTTTGAATGTTGTCTGGAATAAGGTTGCCCAAACAAAAAGAAACTCTCAGGTAAGGACTGCTTGCCTGATCTTACATACATATACATGTAAATATTTATTGATTTAGAAGGTTCACCAGTGAAATCTCAGATCTCTTTTACCTATGACATGCAGCACCTGGGCTTTAAACCCTAGTTTGACACTGTAGATGAGCGAATTCTCCATAGAAATTGCTAAACCTTGATTTCTACCACTTACAATTCAGGTGAATAAGTATCTGCATAAATACATTCAGTTATTCACATATGTGTGCTTCCCTGAAGCTGCAGGGCTAAAAGTCTCAGACTTTATTTTGGCTACAGTGGGAGATCTTTCTTTTTGACTCCGTAATGGGTATTTGTCCAGCCTGCATCTTCTTAACACAGATCTTTGAAGGATCCTAGGAGGACTCTGAGCATCTAGCCAGAGAAAGCAAGAGGCTTGAGATATCTGGCCAAATATTTAAACAATTTGCAGGGGAGTTAGGGGCAGGATTCATTCATATTACTTCTACTGGCATTCAAGGACCTTTTCAAACAGGAAGAATTCCAATTCCTCAGGGTGCATTCTCCTCCATCCTACATATTGTGGACCATTTTCAATATGTGTTCTCTTATAATTAAGTAGCCCTATCTCCACATAAGATTGAGGTGTTATGCTCCACATAAGAAATGAGCTGTTCATACTTCAGGGGTTTTTTTTTTAAAACAAATTGAATTCTAAACTACATGTACTTCTTTATGACAGATAAACAGAGCAAAATTGGAGACTAAAATTAGCAATTTAACTCTGTGGCTTTGAAAGACTTTTATGTTTCTATGTAAATGATAGTGGTCCATTTTTTTAGGATTTCTTTTGAACTTTCAATTGCCAAACTTTAAATAAAAATGTAAAGCTAAACAAAGATCATTTAAAGCAAGCTTTTAAGTGTTGCAGTGTTTTTGCAGATAGTATGGGCTTTATTATTGGTATTTTCCATTTTAAGGTAATAGCTAGAATGAATGAACTTTTTAAAGCCACCTCTATGGTATCATAAAAGGAAATGCAACAACAAAGTTTTCCTTGTCACCAATTAATAGGATTGTTTACAATGAAAATTATACTTGCTGTTGATCTCCTAGTTTAAACTCTTCTTCAGTCTCTACACTTCTGAAGTAGAGTATCTTGAGGACACTTTCATGGCTTATTCCACATGATGGACAGGAAAAGAAATTGATTTGTTGAGTCCCTAAGAGTTATTTGAATCTGTGGTGGTACTCACAGCTTTCTCCACGCCGAAGACAGGACTCCATTAGTTGTCTTCCTGAAGAACGTTGTAAGAGGAGAACCTAGTGGCTTTGGTAATCTGTATAAACAACTCTTAGGGCATGTGTTTTTTCTTGTTAACTACCAGCATTTTCACAAATACAGTAGCTGAGTTTTTTGAAGAAGCTGGACTTTGATGAATAGCTTACATATTAGTTTTGAGCACACATTGTCGTCTTTATTTTAGTATATGTTTCTGTAAGAGAAGAGAAAGAGCTACAGGACAGGACTGTGGCTGGAGTGAGAGGCCTGACCAACTGTGGAGAAGACCATTCCCCTACCATGGATATTAGAGCCTTTCTACTTGATGGGCTTGGTGCTTGCTGAGAGGAGAAGGTTTTGCTTTTATCAGGGTCCTTTAGCTGTGTGATAGCACCCAAGCTATTAACTCTGGGAGAAGGGATGCCCTCTTTTCACATCATACTAGAAATTTGGTTTTAGTTAAGTGTAAAGTCAGCAAGTATCAGAGCCACATGCAGTTTGACTCCAACTGTAAATTAGTGCCTAACATGGGCAAAGATAGAGAATCTTAGTTTTTTGTAGCTTAACCTAACTTCTGTGGTTCTCTGACTTTTTGGCATGCTGGAAAGCCTACCTATCTCCTGCAACTGGACAGGTCTTTTCCACAATATAGTCTCTGTGTGTGTATATGTATAGTATAATCAATCTCGCAACGGATCTTGTGCTTCTGGACTTCATGATGTTGGTATGCTTGAGATATCCTGCATACTTTTTACTTCTTGCAGCATGTATCCTGCATACATACTACTTTTTGCAGCATGCTCTCTGACTTGATCTGAGAAGACTGATAAAGACTTTTCAAGTCTTCTCCAGTGATAAAATTTGGGCCATGAAGATTTTTCTGCTGGAGGCACCTTGCTCAGAACTGGCAACACATTGAGAAAGCAATTTCCTGAGAGTCAGGGAACTCAAAACTCTCTTGCAGCCACTACCAGAAGAGCTCATTACACCATACCCTCTTCCCCAAGTTACTTTTGGAAAGGAGGGCTGCTAAAACTGAGCCTACAGGTCATATGAATTATCTTAACAGGCTGCAAATGGCCCATGAGCCAGCAGCCAAACCTTTCTGAACTATGTCTTTGTAATGCCAAAGGGGGTAGTTATTTTCAGCTGTGGCCCTTGAAAGATGAGTGGACCGAGAGGAAGGCCTCATCTACCCTGTGATAGCTGCTTTGTGTTTCACAGTGCTGTTTGCCCTGTTTCCCTATTTGACTAAAATTAATGAAGTTGCTGCCTGCCACTTTAAAATCCATGCATGTATCTGTAATTCATTTGCCTGTCTCTGTCAACTGAGTATTGTGTATATGCACTCTTATCAGCTAAATAGAGGAAACATAAGTGTGTTTTCACTAGGTAGGCTATCTAATTTGCAAGTACAAACTTCGGGGTGTTGAAATGTTATGAAGGTTGCATTGTCCATGTAGCAGAGGCAGAGTTCAGGTTACGGGGCTGACTTACCTCTGTGTTTGTATATTGTATCCAGGGGTTTTTTGTTCAAAATTTAACATAAGTCTTTTTAAATGTTTTATTTTGCAGTAATCCATGTAGCATACCTTTTGCTTTTATGTTAGAAAAACAGGCTCTCAGACTTAACATATTTTACAGAAGTTCTTGCTTCAAATAAGTGCCAAGAAACAAATAAGAAGGGGGCATATTTACTTTGAGTGTCTTAAAGTACAGTTATTTCTTCAAATGTAAAGCATTCAACATTCTTGATGAAATGAAAAAGCCTTATCCATTAAATAAATTTCAGCAGTAGCCAAAAGAAAAACCTCTCTTCTCTAGGCATGTTTTTGTGACTGTGTATGCCACAATTTAAGTTCTTTTTTCCTGTTTGATTGTTCAGACAAGTTTTGTGGTCAAAAATCTAGGAAGGCTGTGGGGAAAAAAAATGGTGATGATATCTGGGTGATAGATTGCAACATAGTTTCTTTGGGGTTTTTTTTGTTTGGTTTTGTCACATGCTATATCTATTAGATTGCAAACACATCATCCTCCCGGCCAGTTGATTACAGTTTGAGATATTTTAGTTTTCTCACTGAATGTTACCCGGCTTTAAGGAGTCCAGGTGGGGATGTTTTGGTCAGGCAGAGCTTTTCTCAATGCAAAAAGGAAATGAGAGGTTATCTGGAGCTCCAGAAGCATAGGATAGTTTTCAAACAAGGGGTTAAAACTACTTTTCCCAACTAATAAAATTTCAAATGCACGCCGTGTATTTTTGTGGGAGGGGGTTACAGAAAGGGAATCCTCGGTACCAATTGGCTGGTCTCTCTCAGCTGCGGCTGAGCTCAGGCTGCTGCTGAAGAGCAGTATTGATCTGAAGGGTAAATGTGCAGGGAACCACAGAGAGGGATTCAGGCGTTTCTGAGAAGGAGCCAGCCTTTTCCCGTAAGGAAGTGGTTTCTACCTGCCTCCCCTGCCGGTGAGACCCTTCGTGAATGAAGGGGAGCACGGGGACGGGCAGTCTGTTGCTACAGTGATTCGGGGAAAGAGGTACCGCTGCTGGGCACGCTGCTGCTACTGCTGATCTTGCTGGTGCTGCGGCGGCTTCATGTAGCAGGTGAGGCGGCTTTCTCTGGGGAGGGGGAGGAGGAGAAAATTGGGATTGCATCGCGGGGGCTGGGGCGCGGGGGGGGCCCTGGAACACCGCACAACAGGACGCCGGCTCCGCGGAGGAGCTGCAGGGGCACACGCGGGAAATGCGGCCGGGTGGATGAGCAGGCTGGCTTTCCTGCTCATCCCGGTTTGGAATCGCAAAACTTCAGTAAGTTCTAAACAAAGTGTGCGAGTCCGCAGTGCCTAAAGGGAGAGGGGGCAGTGCAGGGAGGGGAAGGAGCTGCACCTTTCCCTTCCCGCTTCGCGGGCGTCCAGCCCGCCGCCAGGTCGGGCAGTGGCTCTGGAATCCATAGGTGTGGGTGCAACTAATTTGGTAGTGATGGCTAGCAAGATCAGCGCTGATAAAAAGGAAAATACGGCGTGCCAAACTGGGGACTTGTTTCAACTGAAGGGGAAAATAAATAAGCGATGGTGTGAAGCTTGTGGGACTGAAAATGTATTTCCCATATTATGTCTTTTTTTTTTTTTTTTTTTTTTTAAAGCGCTCAGTCTTGTGTGTGTGCGTGAGGGAAGGCAGGAATGGGTGGGGGGGCGGCGAGATTTCTGCAGCATTGACCTTTAAAGTGATAAGGTTCAATTAAAAAAAAAAGGTAAGGAATGCGAATTCGACTTGAAGCAACTTTGAAAACACCTGAGCAGCCTCCTCCCTTAAACAACAACAACAAAAAAAGCACTGCAGAAATAATTTAATGGTGAGAAATAAAATTTAGCCCTGATATACAAGATTTTCAAATGCAGGCCATGATTTATTGTTGTTATGTTTCAAATTGATCTTCTACAAATTAATCATGTGATGAGCAGTAGAATGTACATAATCTTTATACAAACATTTTAATGGTGAGTTTAGCCCTGAATTATAAATCATGCTGCAAGTGTGCCTATAACAGAGATGTGTGAAGGTACTTATCCTGATAAATATTTTATGTAATTTTTTTAATGTGAATGGCTTTGTGGCTTTGGTATTTCAATTCTAAATGCTTGGTCTAGATTAAGAAGGCTACATGTTTCTTGTATTTTAAATATTCCTTTCAAAGCACACTATGGTGGTGATGGACTTTGTGTTAATTTCTGTGTGTACCGAGTGATGGTTAATAATGTGGGGTTTTTTTTTCTGTATCTGTAAATATCTATACAGAGCTAAAGTAGGAAGGCAGGCTATTTTATTACTGGATAGCATCATTGAACAGTTGAAGTTATTGGTAATTTTTTCCCTATTTTCAAGTTCAAATATAATTCACAAAAACCCTAACAATTCAGGAATACTAAGTAGGACTTATGATAATGTACCTTTTGCTGTGTATGTGATTGCATTTCAGATACAAAATAAATCAGGATTAAAATGTTTCCATGAAACCATGCTTTCAGGAAATTCACAAATTGGTCGGGAGGTCTTTATTTCAGCCCTCTGAACATCTTGTCAGACCTTTCATTGATCACAGAGTGTTTTTAAGAGGTTTCAAGGCTTCTTACAAAATATTTCCCCAGATCTGAAAGCCAGATGGCTACATTGCAGAAGTCATAAGCAGTTAATTGCTGAACTGATTTGAGTGCTCCAGAACATATCGGCATACAGACCAAAGGCTTCCATCTCAGCTGATCAAACTAGTTGCCTGATGTTCTTTGCAGAGATGTTAGAGATAGGAGGGAAATCAGATTCTCTTTTTGGGAAGCAAGAAACAAAATTCTTTATTTTGAAGAGACTTCTTTTGTCTTTCTCACATCTATCGCATACATGACATTTTTCTCAAGTTTACTTTATTTGGATTAATTTGCTCCCCCCTCAACTCTTCTGAATGTCAGGTCTATGGTATTTGTTTACTTACTATGTTGAATGATATACCAGGTAGAGATCATATGATCTCCCACAATTTTCTTTCTATTCACAATATAGAGAGAGAATTCCTTGAAAATGTTCCATTCTTTGGTTGTTTTTTCTTTTTTTTTTTTTTTTCCCCAAATATATTTAAAGGAAATACTATTTGAGTTGCAGTGACACACAATGTAGAATAGATAACAGAATGGCAAATATAAATGTTACGGTTGTCTTGCTATATGCAGTTTCTCATTTTGTACCCATCAGTTGGAGTTCTGTTCTTCTGAGGAAAAAGATGACTAGTAATCAGTATTCAGAGGGAAAGCAAATGCTTATTTTGCTTTCTTTCAACCTTAAATAACGCATTAGTTCAGTAGTAGTGCTTGAGATGATTTAAAAATTTTATAGGCTAGCAAATTCCTAAATTGCTTTTCCTTAAGTAATTTTTAGGCTGACAGCTTTTTTAGTATTCAAATTATTTTAAATGCTTTCCTGTATAAGAATTTTTAGAAATTGTTGACACCTGTGTAATACGAAAACTGCATGATGTTTCTGTCTTTATTGCTTTTATCTGGATACTACTATCAGACTATCTTAAAGGTATGGTTATAAATGCTTCATAAAAGGTTTAGAAGTTGTGCTTAAGTAAGTAGTTAAATGGTTATCACAGAATTAAAGAAGTGGGTAAGTTACATGTAACTGCAAAGCATCATTATCAATTTTTTCAGATATTCCTCTAATCATCCAAAGCTCAGGTAAACTGTCTTCACATGCTCTTGATATCTGTTAGTCCCATATGAACCTTTCTGAACTATTCAGACATGCCCATGCAATGTAAAATGTTACAGTAAAACAGAGAGGATAAAGTCAGGGTAAAAACTTGCGCTGTCTTTGCGTAATGAAGCACATAGTCAAGGGGGTGGGCACAGAGACCTGTATCTGCTGTACGTGCAGCCACAGAAGGACGTGTAGCCATCTCATTGGTAGAGTGGGGCTTTTCTTACCATGTGCCCTACTGTGAAACTCATCCAACACTCATCGTTTCCTATGGATTAACTGACTCTTTAAATATTAAAACAAAGATTATTTGGAACACATTTTTCTCATTAGGCATAACTGATCATAAGTATCAACTTTCTTGAGGTGGTTACATAAAAAGAATTTCTGCAGATATATCATTCTGACGATGACAGTGTCTGCCCAGGGGGACGTAATACCTTTTGCTCTTGAATATATTGCTTATCCTTATGCTTTTAAAGATCATAAGGTAGTGCTAGTGATCTTTACATCTGTATTCTTATTTTCTAGTATAATTGTCTGAAACTGTTACAACAAAGAAGTAGAGTATGTTTTAATTTGGATATATTTACTGCAAAAGCTGTGTTTTGGTCATGCATTCTACTTCTGATTCTAACAATGTATATCAGTAGTTACATAACAATATTCAAAGTTTGATAAAAGTTTTGCCTCTGTTGCTTATACTTTAATACCACACAACATAGTTAATAGTATAATTGTGAGTATAGTGTCAAATCATTTTGTGATGACAACTTGCATTTTGATTGTTACCACAGTTGTCCAGTTCACTGTCATTAGGTTCTGAAAAAGTTATATGTGTTTCTGTTAAAATTGTTTCCTTCTTTTAGGAATACAAAACTGTTTTCTGAATATTTTTCATAATATTGAAAAATGATGATATGTGTGTTTATGTGTTGAAATACAAACTATAAATAGAAAAGCAAAGATAAACAAGTTGTTGAATAACTTCAGCAGAAGTGTCATCATCTTGTGAAAGTCTAGAAAGAAAACACGGGCAGTTAAATTATAGTGTAAATACATAAAGAAAAATATTTCTGCAAGATCTAAATGATGTTGTTTAAAACAATACAATATACTGATATTTTTTCAGTATGCCGCTGAGTAAAAACAGCCACATTTTAATCTCATTTCCACATTGTCATTCATTTCTGACAGCTGATATGTTTGAACCCATAAATTAAAGAATGTTAATAAAGAGAGGCAGGTGAGAAACACAGAGCAAGAAAAAATTAATGCTGATTCCATAGTGTCTTTGATTTTTCTTAATTTAACCATGGCTTTTCTATTCATGTGTTAAAAGAACAAACTGTAATACCTCTGCATTTATCTGCTCCTCTTCAAATCATATGTACTTACCTACAGCATCAGTATATCGGTTGGTTTCCAGGCTATTCATTTGCAAAGCACTTTGAGGGATCTTGGATGTGAAAATTGTTATATGAAGCCAAATACTATTCTGCTTTTAAATTACTCATAAAAATGCCTCCACTTAAAGCATTTGTATGTATACTCAAGTTTGGGTGTGTTTATACATACCCTTTAAATGGAAACATTTTTATGAGACACTTTAAAAGGTGAACAGAATTTGAGTTTATATAGCACTTACAGAGTTTAAGGTATCACAAAGAAATGAATTATGGTGCATGATGGCAACAGAGACTTATTAGACAAATGCTACTAAGAAGGGATGTTGTCTGAAGTGTTATGCGTTATAACACTGTGTTATAAAAAATACCATGTGATTTTTGCTTCTTCATGGGCATCTGTAATATAACATATAGGGACTGTAATATAACATCTTGTATGAAAGATGGACCCTCCTTTTTTTCCACTCTAGATTTCACTTTCCTATAAGTCTTTGGTGGGGGGGAGGGCTAGGCTCTGCTGTGGTACATTAATTTATCTCAGTATATTCACGCCTACTGGCCTGCAGTTAGGAGCTGTATGATATATATATGTGGCCATGTCATAGTAGTGGAGGTAACGTTGGGGTATATTTTCACATGTGCATTATTTTGTATTCTGATACTAACAGACCCCACAGAATAAACCTGACAGTGTCTTTCTTAAGGTAAAATCTAGGGTAAAGGAGTATAGATTCCTTCATTCCTCATTAATACAAGTTGCTGTTCAGAGACCTCAATTTAAGAAAGATGGTTAAGTCTGTCTCTGTTTAGGATGCCACTTAAGAGTCTGCCTAATATTGAGATGATTTCCATATACATCAGTATGGTGTGGTGGTTTTTTTGTATTGTTTCCCACCCCTCTCCACCCACCCTCCCCACGCCCCCCAGCGTGTACTACAAGATGTTAATCGTCTTTCATTACTGAAGAGCCTACAGTTATTGAATAAAACAGGGTAAAGTATACTGTCTTGGGCACTATGTTTTATTGGATCATTTTTCCTAATTTCATTGTCTCTTCTGTTTTGCCTTGACTGATTTGTTTTATTTTGTCTGGTGAAACAAATTGTGAGGGACTCTGAAATAGCTGCTTTGCTAAACACCAGAAAGGGGTTGAGTTTCCCTGACAGATCACATGAACTTTGTCATAGCTTGTTATTGCTATATAATTTTTTGAAATTTTGTAACAAATATTTTGTTTCATTTTTTGCTTTGCATTATGTTTCTTATCTGCTTTGTCTCAGTACATAGATTCTTACTATCTACAGCAAAATTTAGTTATAAACTGAGTTTTGAGATGCCCTGACCACAACTTCAAAGTAGCTGCTCCTGTTGCACTTACTGTCTTTTAGTGCCCATTGCCACTTACAAAATGACAGATTTTCTATAAACATCTGTCCTATAGTAGTGGAGTCAGAGGCGGCAGACTACGCAATGCCTTCACCCACAGAAATAGTCTCTTTTTCAGCTCTGTATGTCATGTTTTATAAACCACTGAAAGCTTTGACAACCGCATGAAATATGATAGGACTTGTGTGGAATTGGAGATGCACCTTGAAAATGCCTTCAGCTAAAGGAAAACGCTTCCAACTATCAAAATGAGTCTCATGGAGAATGTGTTAATGATCTGATGGATTGAACTGCATATTAAAAAATAAAGATGGTAGGTAGGGAAATGTTAGTACTGAAATCCATTCCTGGTTTAAAATACTTAGCTAGAAAAAGAGAAATTAATCCCAGCCAAAGTTAAATAAAACCTCTTTGCTTCAACTTTCCTGGCATTGATGGAAATAGCCCTGATTCTGGTCTTTGTCAGAGAAATAAAGCTGCATGATTCACTGAAGAGACAGCTCAATGAACAGGCGTGACAAGCTTGATTCATCAGCATCTTTCATGTTGCTTTCCAGCAGCAATTATTTATTCCTGTAGAAATCGGCTTTAGTTTTGGTTCATCCTAGCCTCTTTGGGAGCACAGAGCAGGCATAAAGCTAGTTTAACCTTGGTTGGAGACTCTCAGTTGCAACGATAGTGCTGTTCTGTTATGGGCAAATAGCAGGCATTTGGCCAGGCAGAGTACAGCTACCATGTTGCTGCCCTGCTGTTACATACCTGCTGGTAAAGCTCCTTTTGGGAGCTGTGGTTAGTATGTTATAGGGAAGCCATGAAACTGCACTGTGAATTTCCTTGGAAATGGGCCAACAGCCAGCAGAATGGCCTGGGTCTTACCCTCTTCCTTCAGGTGTTGGACTTTGTCAGAACAGATCCTTCTATGAAATTTTTGCTGTCTGATGTCTGCACTTAGTTGGGCTGATATAGGGAAATGAGGAATTAATTAAGCACTAATTTCTAGTAGCATCCAAACTTAATGAAGGTTCACCTGAAGTGTAAGGCATGGCCTTGGGTGATTCGTTTCACATCAGTCTGCCACTTTCTTACCACCTGTCTTTCTCCTTTCTTAATTTATGAGCTATATTTTAGGTCAAAGATTTAACCTTCCCATCATGTATTTTCTCTCTTTAACCACTCATAAACATTAGGTAACCTATTTCAGGCCTAAAGCTGTGCTTCTGGCCCCATGTGGAAGAAGAATTTTCACACACAAGCCTACAGGTGAATGAGAATGTGAGTCTGTAAGCGCGTCTAAAGAAGGCCACTGTGTGACTCAAAACCACATGATGTCTCAAGCGCTTCATTTAATACATATGTTCACAGAAAGGGATATCTTACTCCGGTGCATAAGATCTACAACAGCCACCTAAACTAGGCAGAAAGAAATAGGTAGGAGAGTGCCTATATTTTTCCAGTAGTTGTTTCTGGAAGGTGTGTCAAGTGTCTTTCTGTGTTAAAAGGCAGACACATCTGACCACATAATGAGAATGCATTTCACTGTGTGAAACTTCAAAAGTCTTTCGGATTTTGCATCTGTGTCCTGAAACCTAGGTTTTTACCTATGGAACTAGTTCAACTCTGCAAACACATGAAAAACTGGGTACAGTCACCAGGCACAAAGATGACCAAAGTCTGCTCTTCACTGCACATGCAGATGAATTTCTGGTATATGTAAATGGATGTATATAACAGGAGTGAGGGGTATAGAAAAAGTATCATATAAAAAATATTGCTATTTTTTATGATAGCATGGCATCTGTTCTCAGTATAGGAACAGACACTAATTCTATCCATTTAAAAAACTAGTATCGGTTATAGAGGGGAAAAAAAAAAATTTGCTTATGTTGGTTTTAGAACTCGTCCAGATAGTCCAGGAGACAAGAATGAACTTTTTAGGTCAATATAACTATTATTTCTAGCATGTGTAACTCAAAAGAAGAACAAAATACCAGTGTCATTTGCTTGGCTGTGACAGAGAGAGAAGGTGATCAAAGAATAGATTGCAGCTTTTTTGTCCTGCATTTCTAAGTTTTGTCATGAGCAATTGTGTTGATTTCTATATACTCTTTTCTAATTTAACACTGAGAAAATGCATTTTTATTCAATTACTGGATCAAATGGAAATCAGAGAGAACTCATCAGTGGCCTGCATACAATCCTAACTGTTTAAGGGTAAACAACTTCTACCTATAAAAGTTGGCACACTGTTTAAAGTGTGTTTAGGTTCCAGAAATACAAGTGTAGACAGACTTCAAAGTTAGAGAAGTGTCTGATACAGTAGCTTACTCAAGTGTCTAACAATCAGCAAAAGCTCTGTGTGATTCATGGGGACTTCGTTATTATGCACAGGAAAGGTATTTCACAGGAGTTGGTTCCCAAGGCTGTAGAGTGAACTGAGTTGTTTAAACATGAATATAAATGTCCTCCTTGAAGCCATGACTGGAGAAAAAAAATTGACTACCCTTACGCTCAGGCTTTTGTTGCTAAAAACAGTGTGCCGTAGTGAATTTTAGTCCAGCAGGTAAAAGTCTTGGAGGGTCCTGAGGAAGTATGAAGGAGAGGGGTATATCATTTGAGTCTATCAAAAGCAAAGTCTGCTCCAACAAAGAAATTAGCAAAACAGCATGTATATTTAGTAACTTATTCTGATACACCTTTAGAAATGTAATCCAAGTTATTCTGTGTGGATTCCCTGGAATTCACAAAAAGTGCAAGATAGACTCCCTTCAAACACCTTAAGTATACTCAGAACAGCTATATAACAGAGTCATATGGGAAGTAGGCATAGATATTTTTTAATTTTTCAAGGTGAAAGTGAAGAAAATGGAAGTAAATCATCTGTCCTTCCTAGAAGCAAATAAAAATGCTTTCAGGTGTTAGAATTACCAAATTCTCCACCATTTAGCAAATTGTGCTGCATATGCTCCTCCCAAATTACCCATGCAGTTCCTGCAGATTAGTCTTCCTCTCAACTGCTAAGCCCATTACTACCTTTGTCAGGCAAAACCTGTTTGCTAGTGTGTAACAATTTGCTTAATAGACTCATCTATTTACTCCCCTCTTTGCAGAGATTTGCTGTAAGTTTTAAGTCGGTAAAGACAAAAAGAAAGCAATTTTTTTTTTGGCAAAGAAATAAATAATTTTTGATTTAAAGTTTATTTCAGGAAAATGGAGGAGGAAAATAATTCCTTCTTCATTTATGATTCAGCAGTCTCAAAGGATGGTGTCCATAATTCCTTGTTGCATCCACAATTAAATAAAGCTGCCAGGATGCAGTAAAAAGGGGGAAAAAAAATCTTTGAAAGGTTTGTCTTAACTGGTTCTGAAGCTCAGTCTTGTTATCGAAGCTGAACAGTGAAGAACTGTGGTATTAACACCTGGACTTAACGTCTACGTAAAATTCAGAGTTCTTAAACTAGCAATTAAATGGCTTAATGTTGAAAACCTTCTAAGCGGAATTCTGAAGCTCTTTTCTGAAGGACAATGTTAATTTTTCATGTAGTGCTGATTCGTATTAACTATAAGTGCATTAATTTTCACACAGTCCCAAAGTCTTAAATCCTTGCGCTATAAAAGTTTGTGAGGAATAAAACATTTTGAAATTAGTGATTATTTTCTTCCTTCTTTAAGGAAAAACTTAAATTGAGACACATATGAAAATACATTTCTATATATGTGTAAATATGTTTCAGTGGAACGTTCTAAAATTATTCTTGTCTAAATCTTTGGTTTTCCCTTCTTTCCTACCTACCCTTTAAGAGCATACTTACAATCTCAGTTATACTCAGCCTCTATGTTCTAATAGAATATAAGTCCTTGGAGCATTAACAAATCTCTCAGCTTTTAAATAGACTGTGACCTATTCATTTACAGGGCTACTTCAATAAAGCAATAGCTCACTTAGGTTAATGATGGATCATGGTGTGATTCGATTTGCAGAGTGCAGACTTTCCCATTATACCCTAATGTTTGTATGGGTCATGTTATCACATCCAAATAATGATCCGTGCCACCCCTTGTTCCTGGAGATATCGTGGTGATTACAGGAAAGCTCGGCATGCTAGTACACAAAGCCTTTAGGGTTCTGTTGGCGGCTGCTGTTGAATTATTATTTTTGGCTGGATTATGATAAAGCAGGAAAGGCTTAGGTTTCTTTGACTGTGACACCTTCCTCTTGTGATTCAATTGGCCATCTGGCTGAGCAGACGGGCTGGACATTAGCAGAAATCAGATCTGTCTCTCTGTCTTTTGCTACTTGCCTTTTCCTTTTTTTGGTGAGGAAAGTTAGCTGACCCTGACCTGCTGTGAGAGATTATTTGCAAGTTGAGTGCCTTGTGATCTTTTTTTTTTTCTTTTTTTTTTTCCTCCCAGCTTCAGTATCTAGCATGAAGATGGAGCAATTTCTAACGGGAAGAAAATATATCAATACTTCTGTACTGACTGTAGATATCACACAGGAGAGACTCGGGCTGGTAGCCACATTGAGAAGGGAAAAATAGGGTATGTTTTCTAGTTGTGAATACACTGCAAGTACCAACATAATAATTTCTTTTTCCAGTGATGTCACACTGTCATTTACTGCGAAGGACTGTCCTCACTTAGGCACAGCAATTCAAAACAGTCTAAGTGATAGGATAAGAAGTGAAATCTTGAATGTTCTTGAAAATACTTGTAAAATGCTCTTAAGGTTTATTTTTACTTCTCATTTTTGGGGATGATCTGGGTTTTCTTGTCTACTTTATACTCAATGACCATCAGGCTGCTCACTGGTCCACTGCTGGCAAACACTGAATCTTGTTAAATGCTTCCAATAAAACTGTCATAAACCTCGCTAGCACTAAACCTTCCTATACATAAACCACTCCTAGTTAATATATAGTACAGCTAAAACATGAATGGGCAGAGGAATGGTTTCCTTATATTTTCTTATACAGAGATATAAGACCTAGGGAAATAGAAAAAATGAACTTCTTTGTTTGCTACCAGCTGCACATGCAACCTAGATAAAGAAGAAATTGCTGTAGGAAATAATGCTGTTCGTCATGTGAATTAGTTTTGTTATAGCTGAATTTAAAGATTCTCCAACAGCTTCTGGCACTAGGGAGAGAGAATAGTTGTACATGGTTCAAGAACGCTTTTCTAAGGACAGCCACTGGTAGTGAAAGATCGGAATGGAAAGCACCTGTTCACATTGTTTTTTCTACTTTCTCTGCTTCTAGACAATGATAAATACAAGCGCAGACAACAGTGTCAAGTAGCGATGAAATATTTTTAAATATACTCTTTTTTAACCCTTTTGACTTCTTTTCTCACTCATCCACGCATAAAAACTACATTTCCTAAATAGTTCAAATACTATGGAGGGGGTTGGTTGCTTAAATCAGACATTGGAAATAGAATTGTATGTGATTAAAATAATATTGCTGTGTTGACCCGCTGGGTGTGGAATAAGGGAAAAAGATGGGCACTTATAATAAATTAGTAAAGCAATTTCATTACCTTACAATAGATTTGGGTCTCATTATATAAGATTTTTATTCTGCTCTAAAAGCATTATACAAGGACCTCCCCAGAAATAGTGCCAAGGATCTCAAAACTGTAAGCAGATTTCAAACCTAAATTAGATTTCCCAGCTGCTTAGTAGTAAATACCCACAGTGAAATAGTGAAAAATGGCTTTTGAAATGTTTACTACATATAAAACTCTGAAAAGTTTTGCATATTTTAATTTGCTGAGAGTTGAGCAAATTTAGGACTCAAGTCCCTTGTGATAGTTGCCTGAAGCATTAATAGAAAGCGGTTTTCTTCTTTTCCCTCCCCTTGCATCAACATTGTAATGATTTTTGAGGATCAATATTATATTCCTGTATTTGGAAGCTTAAAGTCATGCAATCGTACTTTTCTCAAGTGTTTTTCTTCCTTAAGCATACAGGGCTTACTGAAATTTGAAAGGATATTCAAACTCACCATTTGCAAAGACCAAAATCCAAGGTCTTGCTCCCTCCTTCCCAGCTCCCTTTTCCAATGATAAATGTATAAAAAAAATTGCTGGTGTTTTTATCATATCGAAGAAACATTCAGAATTAGTTCATATTCTGAATACAATGACTCATCTTTCAAACTCTGCAGACTAATACTAGGGAACATGTGAACTATGGGCATTTTTTGCAAGCAAAGCAAAGATTGCCATTTAAGCCATAACCATAGTTGTAACTATTACCTAGCAACTTTAGAGCAGAGTAATTTTTGTAATGAAACATAAAGGCTTAACATTTCAAGATTTCAAAGTTTTTGTTAATGCTGATAATTGTAGATTAAGTTGTCTGCCAGACATAATGCAAAAGTATGGGAATTTTCCATTTTGTTTTCATTTTTGTATTAATCTTCAGTATGTAAACATAATGTGGCATATCTGTATCACTATGTCCTTATTTTCTTTGCCTTGAAATCAGTGCAGAGAAAAAGATGGCCTGAAAGAAATTGTTGGTTCTATTGTTATTTTTCATATAGACTAGTGGAATCGATCCCTAGAAAGAAGAAATTGTAAATGTCACCATGACAAAATATGTACATAGGAATTTGTGAACTGTTTTATTAATCTGTAAAAATATGTGGTGAGAATACATATTTAAATCATTATTCTTTGTATCATCTTTAAGAGGATAGAGTTAGGGTTCTTGTTCATGTCTTGATATTTTAAATGGAAAAAGAAGATCCTCAGGAATTTAGGGCCATAACTTCCTTCTGTTGCATTCTAATTCTCAAGTAGGAGCTAAGTGCTCAGATTTCCTTGAGGATTTAAGTTAAACCCTTATGTAGAGACTGAACTTAGATGAGAAGTAATGCAAAGCAGGAAATTATTTTTTTTATGTCAAGTGCAAAGCTTTTTCTTTGGAAGCTATCAAATGTCTCTTGCCTATGCCTTAAAAACCCATAGATGTGTAAACCTACCTCTGTCATGAGTGTTAAGAAGGTCGTTAGATCTACTGTAAGACAGACACTTGATGGGAAAAAAAAAAATCTTCCTCTCGCTGCTCCTCCTGGAGTTTGCTTTATATCATGTAACTTTCCTCTATGAAGAAAAGACTTCAAACTTTTGTGAACTTAGTTTAGAATTATAACATGGGGCTTTCTTGTCCAATTAATTTTACATTATGAGGACAATGTTTATTTCTGCCTCAGATATAATTTAACAATTCCAAGAAAAACTTGGTACCGTGGTATCTTGATAAAGGAATGGATAAGAGAAAAAATTGGCCTTATTTCAGTAAATAGTGGTTTTCTGATGACTGCTGTCACTATACCATTTCACTTGAATTTACTCATTTATTTATGTAATATGGGAGGCTAGTCTGCGGCTAATGCTGTAGGTAATATAAATTATGTGGATCAGCTTATTTTTGACACTAGACAGCTAGTCCTGATGCCCTGTGTATCCATGTTGTATGTGACAATTTCTACATTTGAAATTTTTTTTGTTGTTTTTTTTTTATCCCCGTTAACGTTAAGCCACTAAACTGCAGCGGTAGCTATTGACATGATGAGATACTTATTAAAAAAAGGAAATTAAAAAAAAGGAAATCATACAATCCAAGAAGTTTGAATGTTACCTAATAGTATTAAGTGAGTGTACAGATGTGATTGTCCACCTTTCATAGATGGAGAACTGAAAAGAGAGGTGCTGTGAATTACTGAAAATGAGTCCGTTTTGTCAGCCTCAGGATGAGCTGTAGAAGCCCTGGTCAAAACCTTCAGGATGGAAAAATTTTTCTAGTGAGAAATTGATTTTCTTCTGAAGAAAACATTTTGCAAACAGAATTTGCTTTCGTGGAGAAAAACGTAAAATAAATAGTTGAAACAAAATATTCCCCCCACAAATGCATGAAAATAGAAAGCATTTAAGTAAGAAAGATTGCATGGTTTTGAAGTTGTACTTGTTGACTCATGTGCTCCTTCTCAGTGAAAGACGGAAACACTGTTTGCATTTCCCCCCACATAACGCTTCGTGGCCTTGACAGTCTTAGTCACTAAGGGAAGTGTTGGTCTGTGTAACAGCAAGGGGAATACAGTAAATAGGAGCAGACAGAAGTCCCATTAAAACAAGAGGAAGACTCTATAAATCCTGAGCTCCCCCTATCATGTGACATCAAGAAAATATTCCAACCGAACATTTTGGCTAAAATTATATTTTGTATCTTGGTCCTTTTTTCTCTGAAAAGCTGAAAGTTTTCAAAAGCAAATCCCTATATTTTGACCATTCCTAAACTGTCTTATTTGCTACTTCCTTACTCCACATTTTGTGTATAAGATTTAAGCCCCCAAGGTATGTTTTATCTATTGCTTGTGAACTTAACAATGTGGAAAGCTGTGTTTATCCATCTTCTTTATAGAGGTTTTCACCTCTAATTTATTCAGCACTCAGTTTATTCTATCACTTCTTCACTCCAGATCAAGACTTACAGCAGGACAAATGACACCACAGACTAATTTGTAGGAGTTTAAGAGCTTGGGAGAATTATTAGGCCTTAGTTGTTGTCTGACAACCTAAATAATTGTCTTAACATCAAGCTCTGACCCTCTTCTACACTTAGTGGAAACACTGCACGCTGTTCTGGCATTCTTGTAACATCTACGGCTGATTATTTTCCATTTTTCCTTGAGGACGTTTATTAGAGAGATAGCTTGATGTTGGTACCTTATGATTTCTTGACAGCTGGCCATAAAACCTGATAAATGTTCCTGCCAACAAAGCAACACGTGGGTTCCAAAAAAAGTTTGCAAATTCTAATAATGTAGATTATTTGATTGATGCGCAGTATGCAATTTAATTACAAAAATAAATGAGGAAGAGGAAATTTGTCACTTCCCCATTCATTATTCCTTAATTAGACTACAACTAATCAGGGTTTCTGATTGGCTAAAATAACCTCAGATATAATTTACTGCACTGCCGTTACGGTCAGATAAAAAGGAAAGCATGAATTATCTCTCGCTGCCAAAACAGCACAAAAGAACAAGGAAACAAGATGAACCTTAAAATATTGTAAACATTACTCTGTCTGCAATCTGTCAGATTAGTAATTTATTACAACAAATGAAATGCTTCTCTTGTGAAATGACAGAGTATATTTTTTCAATATGCAATATTTATGTATATTCTATTTCTGAGTACCAGAGTAGATCAATACTGCACCTGAGACCAATGCATTTATTTTGGTTTTGGCTTTTGTAAATGCATTCTGCATACTTTGCTTAACATCAAATCACGTTAAATGGGCCAAATGGATGGTGATAATAACACAGCTCTGAGCTTGTTATAGCTTCATTGCTGAGTGTAAATGTGGAGTACAAAATTTAATTTAGGAAAAAAACCCCCACACCTAAGTCAATTATATTTTACCAGTTTGGTTATGTTGTGATGTCTGTTGTGTGCTTCCACTACCTGCGTTGCTGGTCTAAGTTTTAATGCATGTATATTAGGGGAAGAAGACAGAACAGAGAGAAAGTAAACTTTCCTTATTATGTACCTGTACATGCTATTTTCTTGCAAGGGTGACATCAAGTTTACTTATATCCCTGTGATACATTCATGCACATATGGAAAGAGTATATTTATTTTTTTATGGGAATCTGATAACTATGTGGGCAAACAGGATAGGTGCATGTGGTGCAGGGGTGGGGGTGGGGCAAGGAATTGTAATTAGTCAAAGTTAATTCTTCTTCTGAGGTACTGTCATTGCTTCAAGATATTTTGTATGCCCAGGATGGAGGAAAAGAGAGATAGGAAGAAAGATGTCAAAGCAGAAGTTAGCACAGTGGTTAAGGAATACTTTTGGGATGTGAGAAAATAAAGTTTGAATCCCTATTTGCCTTGCCCAGCTCTCATTTTAAGTAAGTAAATAGCTTCACCTTCATACTATAATAGCTTGAGTCTCTCCAAGGAAGTTATTTAAAGTTTTATACAAAAAATAAGAGATCGTTGGTACAGACAGAAATTCTAAATGGCTCAGTAGGAAAGTGGGCAGAATACTTATCCACTCTTTCCAAGGCAGGTTAGGTTTCTATTTTGAATTGGGCTAAGCGGGGACTTTAAACCTTGGTCTCCCTAAATGTCAGATGAGTTACCTTCTGCAATATTAGCTGGACTAAAGTTTTTCCTCAGACTCTTTACAGATGATTCAGTATTATCTGTGAGGAGTGGGAACACTTGTCTGAAACAGTGTAATGGACAAAAAGTACATTTTTAACCACCTCTTCATACAATTTTTTTTTTTTTTTTATTTTGCAAGTTCTAATCTAGGGGATGTGTTTTGGCTGCATTTATTTCCTCTTCTATTAATGTAGAACCAAAATGGTTCAAGAAAAAAGGAAGACAGTGAGAAACAGGTGTCTATGAAGAAAGAGTTGTAATCTTGAATCTGTCTCACAGTACAAAAACTCTTGAGGTTATGGCTAAAAAATAAGTAATTAATTGAAAAGTGCTTATCTCCTTGTAATACAGCTGCACACAAGAGCAGCTTATGTACCTCACTGAAGGCTCAAGCAACAGGCCACAGTGTCATTTTTATTTCCTTTGATTCTATGGCTTGCAATTATGCAGGTGCAATGTGTAAGACTGAGTAATGTACAGCCACCTTTGGTTCTTACTGCTTCAAATAGCGCATAATAAATGACCAATTCACTAGTCTATCATTGTCAAGGAATCACTGAAAGTGGCAGAAAGCTGTGTACTTGCCTCTGTTTATTTCTGCAGTAAGATTGTTTCTTGTGTTCTTATTTAGGCAGAGCTTGTCCATGATGTGCAGGGCATCTTCTCTACGTGTGTGTGCACATGTGTCGTCCCAGCATCCTGATAGTGTCCTTATCCCTTCTTTTTTCTTCTAAGATTTTGATTGTTCTTTTTAAATTGTGCTTTTTCTTTATTTTGTGGGGTTTTTTTCTTCTAATAATTTCCACCTCGTTTGATCTTCCTGTATCTTCCATTTTCTCATTCAGAAGAGGTAATGTAGCTCAGTAATGCCACCATTTTATATTTAAGGAGACAACGTCTTCATTCCAAGAAAGCTGGGCCACATCTGCAGCAAACAATAGTTCTCAAATGCATCAGATACAGAGAAAGAAGCCTGAGGCTTTGTAGCACAAAAAAAGCTGGAATATTTTTGTAGTCATCTTCATTTGCATTGTATTTGTAGTTTAGTAGATATTCTGTAATTTGATTGCACCTCTATTTTCACTTCTCTACTTTGTAGAAATACACATTGCACCATGGAATTGAGGATGTGAAGACACAGTCGGTATCTCTGCATCTTTGTCTGTAAATATAAGAAGATCTCCACATAGTATGGTCTGATCTATGAGAAAATTATTTAAAGGAGCAAGGTGGAAATTCCTAGGTATACATAATCATTATAACTGGATTTCTGCAGAGGTTCTGATAGGATTTTTATTGTGCAAGGCTGAATCTTAATTCAGATGGCTATTAAAGCATTACATATTATGATGTCTCCTTCACTACTTAAGCAATACTTCACTAAGATTTTTTGTTTGTTTTTTGTAGAGGCAATTGAGTAATTAGGCCACCGAATAGGTGAAATAAGACAGCCCATGATCTAGACTCTTCATATGCTTTTCAAAAGCTACAGAATTATTTTTATTACATTTGTTTACTTCAGGCACCTTCTGTCTGACTTTGGCAAGACTTGCAGCAAGGGCTTTTACAAAATGTTTTTAAGGAAAATTTATGTCTTTGAAATTTCCACACAGATTCAGACACCTCAGGAATCTTTAAAAAATGTGCAATGTTTTATTTGTTGAAGTATTTAACTTATTTCTGTTAAACATACAGGCTCTGCATTTATCCTGTGTGATGGTAACTTTTGAATACTCTCCAGGTGCTGCTCTGTCTCATGACAAACTAAAACAATAGCTTTGCAAGTGATGCCATCTGCCTGCATCCTTTGAAATATGTTAACTGAAAACCAGTAGCCTTGGAAAAGGATTAACTGTTTCTGTGCCAACCATATTAGCTCCAATTGTACTCCTAATACTGTGAAAACACTGACTGTAACTGGGGCTATGGAACCGCACAGGATCTCCTATGTCACATTACTGAGACTGTGTCTGTCACAGCAGGGGGTTTCCAAGGAATTGCAGCCTTCTCAGACAAGTTAATCTGGACCCAAATAGTGCGTAGCTAACAAACGGTTCCAGAAGGTTGGGCATTTCATTATTTCTTAGTTTGGGGAGGCTTTGTATAGGTGAACAAATAAATGCTGTTTCCCATATTGCTAAATAGGATGAGGCAAGAAGTCTTTAAATAGGGAAGGTGGAGAAGGAGAATCCTCTTTTGAACACTTGGCTGTGTGAACGGAGGCTGCGCAGAAGTAAGTTGGCAAGTTTAAAATTGCGAATTGAGCTTTCTGGCAGATACTTCAATGAAAGTTTTTCCCTGAGGAAAACTATCCTCTCTCTATTTTTCCCCAAATCCTAGTTTTCTGAATGTGGCTTGATCATTATATGGAATATGTTTATAATTTGACCTGTATAATATTTCATTTGCTTATATGGATACAACCTGTGGACAGTAACTTCAAATGAAAGGCATTACTCAGAGAAAGAAAGAGCATATTTTTATTGGCGATGTCTTAAAAAAATGCTGGAAAATATTTTCCAAAATATATTTGACTCTACATTGAATTAGATGAAATGTGTAGAACTGCATCTAGTAGTTCCATCTGGCTTAATTACTCTTAACATAATTACTCTTACTGTTTTTCCATATGCTGAAAATCAGATTTTGTCCAGTTTCAGTTTAATCAGGATACTGCAGCTGATTAACTTCCTTGTGTCTATGAGTTCTTCCATAGTGGATTCCCTGCGATGCTGAACAAAAAATATCAAGTTGAGCCAGCTGCCACTTACTATGTCTTCCTATACACTGGGTTATTCTGAAAACGCTGCTCCATAGCCCGAGGTGGAAGCCTGAGACATGTAAGGAGTTAGGGGTGATAAAGCTGCAGGGTGGGGTGATCAGGCCATATAGATGTGCATAGTCTCACAAAAAGTAGGTCCTCCATGGTCTTTATGTGGCTGGATTTTATTTTAAATCTTATTTACACAGTGCAGGGAGTAAGTAAAGAGGAAAGCAATACAGACAAGATGTCATGAATGTGGATGGGTACAGATGATATTACTTACAGAGTATATATAATAGAAAGATAAAAGGATAGAAACACATAGCATTGATAACTTGAGCAAATGGTTTGCTTACTAGGGATTATATGTTATGTCATATGTATAGATTTCCTAGATCATGTTCTTTCTGAAAACTGGTGTAGTCAGTAGGATCCTAAACCAGGATTCATGACATCTGTATACCTGCAGGTGAAAGCCTATGTGGAACTTGTGAGTTCAAGGGAGGAGAAAAGTTGTTGCAGAGGACTCTCTCATTACTTTTCATTAATAGAGAGTTACCCTGCCCTGAATAGAGCAAGCTGATAAATCTGTTTTATTATTTATTGTTGCATAATCTGTGCTTCTGGAAATATAGCAAATTTATTGTTTCAAGATGTCTTGGTTTTGACACTTTGCCCAGTATTTTAGTTGCTACATGGTTGCCCTAACTTAAAGTATGGTCTGTAGTGTGTTTTATACGATTATTTGTTCATATCTAAATATCCAATGTCCCTTAAATTATATTTAACTTAATTTGCTCCCCCATATAAGACTGAAATGACAAAGGTCACAGGCCTTGTCTACAGATATGTCAGATGAATCCTTTTGTCTAATTCCCTGTGCATCTGTGTGCAGGTGAATCTATTAATCTCACCTAGGTGGGAGGTTCAAGAGAAGAATTTGGACTGATGTGAAGAGAAAGAAGAGAGGTGGCACATAAGTCTCTCAGTGTCCTGGATGGTAAAGAATGTGTTAGTAGTAAATTGGACATGTAGAGAAGTAGCCTCAAACAATTCCCCCTTTCTAGTTTCCCAGATAATTTCCCTGTTATCCTAAGCTTTTAATGCAACTTCAGCTCAGCCCACTGTCTTTGAACAGTAAAAAAATGCGTCCCAATATTTAAGGTACTTCCATGATGGCTCTGTCTGGTCTTGATAAATTGAAAGAGCATTGGTTTTGTCCTCTGAGACACAAACATTTTGTTGCTCTAAGTATGCTTTCAGAAATGCATGTATTCCACTGCCTCTAGGGAGACCTAACTTAGCAACTTCTTCAAAGTTTCGAGAATATGCTGTCCTATGAAGCAAAAGATGTGGTTTGGAAATAAAGGTTTGGTACATGAAAAGGAAATACAGTGTGCTCTCTGCAGAACAAAACTAGCTATCCAGTAATATTTTACTTTTTTTAAAAAATAATATACTTTCTCTCTCAATTACAAACTCAATGTAATTTTTATGCCTTTACCTTCTTCCCTAATGAATTCAAATTCATACCATGAAATCAGTGTTGTTCCCTAAAAAGCTATGCTTGGATTCCTTAGAAAATGAGATTTGTGCATCCATTTTGTCTTTGTGTATCCGTCTATGTATTTCCTTGTTATGTTTGAGCTTATCTAGCATCTTCAACATGATTTAACAAAGAGGTAGAAATTATAAAATAAATTAATTTCTTACAATGGGAAAAAAAAATATTTAGAGGTAGCATCAGCCTCCAAGCCCAGCCACTGGGCCTTCCAACAGATAGGAGCTTGTTCTTTTTGGCTTGTCCAAAATCTGAGAGCAGCTAGCTGACTGCCCAGTTTACACCAGGTCTGAGGCAACCAGAGTTCATGATGTTTCATGACTGCCTGGGTAAGGGGCCAAGTAAAAGTGGGTTAGGTTACACGGAAGGCTCAAAAAGGTGATGGGAATGTGCCACAAGGGTTGTTACATACTAGAAGGGGAACTCGTAAATCAGTCACAATGACAAATCCACCAAGCGTCAAACTGTAAATTCCAAAATTTAAGGAAAAACCCAGAAGAGGTACCGTGATATTTCCTTATAACTTCCTGTACCTGTAATTATCATAGTTATTTCCTCCTTCTCTTGGTTACTTAGAGTATTTAATTCCCACAAAACCACTTTTTCCTATACTAACAGATTTCCGCTTCCATTTTACATTGACTTCATTCATTACATGTTGAATTTAATTAGATCTTCCTAACTCCTGAAAAACCATTAACCATTTCTTCTGTAACAAATACATTTATGGTCACTTTCCTTAATCCATCCTACCTGATTTCTTCATTTTATAGGTTACAGAGTCACCCTCTGTGCAACAGAATAAGGTTTTTATAGATAATTGCCATGCAAATGTGCAGGTAGTTAAAATAACTTTCTTGGTATGCTTTTTATTAGCAATAGGCAGACTGAAATTCTACCTTTGGCACTTGTTATCCTATGTGGTATAACATCCTCTCTGAGGGGGGCCAAGTGCTGAGAAGAAGAAAGGTAACAATGAAACAGAGCAGGTGCTATGGCGGCTAGAGAGTAACGGGGGGGGTGCTTCTGCAGGCATAATATCTCAGTTTGTACCACAATATTTAATTAGGTAATACTGTACCACACCTATCCTTAAAACAGTATTTGACTGCGTGCCCCTTGAAGCTTTGCACCTGAAAGGACAGCAGTGGAATAAAGAGAGGCAGAGATGATAGTGAACCAGCGGTGAAAGTGATACTTCTCCAAAAGTTCTTGTTCCCTTAGCTCATGTTGGGGTGCAAGCCTCAGTGAGCACAATAAACAGAAAGTGGAGAAAATTGTCGGTATTTTATTATCTTTCTCAATCTTTGTGTTCAAGCCATCCTAATGGTTAAATTATGTTGCTAGGGTTTTTTAGCTATAGTGTTGAATATTTGGATTTTAGTTGTCAGTTATTATGGAACTTGTTATAGGGAAGACTAAGATGCATTTTACTGCTCTGAACAGTAAGCTCTGCACGCATTCACTCAGTACATTTGTGCAATATTGTCTCTGCTAAAACTGGTTGTTTTTACCAAGAAATAACAGTAAAACAATTAGAATAAAACCATTTTAAGGCAATTTACCACATGATTACTAAGAATTCCTCCCATTTCTGGAGCAATGCTTTCTAAAAATTATCAGGTCAGAAAGTAAACTGCATAAAAGAAACTGGTAGCTGCTGTTCATCTACTGGGCATAAGTATATTAGATAAAATCCTTTTCTTACACTGTTTAATTGGCTACTACACATCTTCACAAGCAGATTAAATTTGGTTTATGGATTTACATGGCTAAGATTGTATTTTCCACCCATTTAGGAGTGCTTAAAATGCATTTAATTTTCAGGGTAAATATTCAGTTGTTTGTCAGGCCCTGCATTGATGATATATGCTTACCCTGTTATTTAGCATTTCAGAGTTTAGAATTTGTAGGTTGCTAAGCTGAAGTAATAGAACTGGTAGTCAATTTGCCATAGCACTACCATGTACTTTATACTGTTACTTGGGAAGAGAAGTATTAAAATATATCTGGCACTGCACTGGGCAGATAAATGTGACCACTATTCAGTGGTATTACAAAATCAGGGGGAAAAAAAAAAGTCTAACCACCCCCCCTTCTTTTTTAGCATTACATGTTATTTTTAAATCCATTAGATCACCTTACCTGAATTTCAGTTACCTTGAAATAACTGCTACTAAATGAGTACTTAAGCTTAGCATTATTAGAAGTCGTGGCTTTGAAAGCTTTTTGGGTGACTGAAAATACAAAGTTTGATTCTGTGTTTATTCTCATTAGTTTTTCAGTAGTGTCACCTGATGGTTTTAAGAAAGTAAGGTTTCAATTTTGGGCAGTGCAAATGACAGCAAAACCAATCCAGGTCATTCTTACTTTGAATATGACTGGTTAAAGAATGAAAAATAAAAATCTTTGTCAGACAAGCAAACGGGCTGTGATTTACTGGGCTTTTATATTGCAGTTTCCAGCATAAGGAGTTATTTCTCTTGTAATGGTAGGTCATCCACTAGCCCTACAGTAAAGTCCATAATAAATAAGTGACTCCCCAAAGCAGCAAAGCTTTCTTGGAAGAGGGCATATAAAGATTTTTTTGAGCTCAGTTTAAATCTGTATTTCCTACAGAGATAAAAAAGGTGAGATACAGTGCCTATGTACGCTTTCATTAAGATCTTAAAACACTTGAATGTTCCTGCCTCTCAGAGTTACACATCTTGCTTCCCTAGGTTCTCCTTAGAAAGATGCTGAAAAGAAGGGATAATTACCCTACAAAACTGTCTAAAAAAAAGTTGGCATACAATTTGTCATACAGCAATACAAGTCACTATTCACTGATACTCGCACACCCATTGCTAAGATGTGTAAGGATTTCAAGAGGCAGCTAGTACATGATATGTCCATTGATTGGTCTTAGTCTGCTGGGCTTTGGCTTATTAAATGTGTAACATTGTTGGAGTCAGTAGTGAAATTGCTCCTGGTTTTGTCTCCACGTCTCTGAATCACTTTTTTTTCCTGTGTTTGCATTGCTCATTTTTGACGCCCAAAGTCTGAGAACTCGCTATAAATGCTAATTGTTCAGTAGTATTTTCAATTCCTTATATTTTCTCCTTTTGACCTTGTCCTGTTTTCAGCTGGGATAGAGTTATTTTTCTTCCTAGTAGCTGGCACAGTGCTGTGGTTTGGATTTTTGTATGAGAAGAATGTTGGTAACACCCTGATGGTTTAGTTGTTGCTGAGCAGGGCTTACACCAGTCAAGGACTTTTTCAGCTTCCCCTGCTCTGCCAGGGGCTCAGGAAGCTGGGAGGGGGCACAGCCAGGACAGCTGACCCCAACTGGCCAGAGGGCTATTCCAGACCATATGATGTCATGCTCAGGGGGAGTTGGCCCAGAGGGAGAGGGATTGCTGCTTGGGACGGGCTGGGCACTGGTCAGCGGGTGGTGAGCAATTGCACAGTGCATCACTTTCTTTTGTATATTCTGTATATTGTCTTACCATTATTATTACTGTTGTTATTCTTTTCTCTTATTAAACTGTCTTTATCCCAACACACAGGTTTTACTTTTTTTCCCCAGTTCTCTCCCCCATCCCACTGAAGGAGTGAGTGAGTGAGCAGCTGTGTGGTGTTCAGCTGCCTGCCAGGTTAAACCACAATATACCTATTCTGTAGAACTTGCCCACAGCTTTTTCTTTAACATAAGCAATCTTTTCCCTCCTTTCCCAAAGATCTCTGTCTCTTTCTCTACCACATATAGCAGCACTTCCTGATTTTGATGTGGTGTATATTGTTCCAGATGTATCCATATATAGGACAGGGACCAAGCGACCCGGTAGACCTCAGGGAAAGAGAAACTAAGGAGGGCTTATCCAGTAATGAGTAAGAAAATGAGAAAGGAAAGCAGAACAAATTGTTTCCTCAACTGAAGAAATCATTAAAGACTGTTTTGGGGCAACTGCACTAAGTTTTCACTGTCACAGATTCTTGGCAGTAGCTGTCCTAGTTTCAAGCAGAATGAAGTGTCTGAATTTATAGCTTGTGTGAAATTATGCTCTGGTATCAGCAAACAAAAATATTGAGTTCACATCATTCCTAAGTGCCTCAAAATCTAGAGCTCTGAAATAGAAGTTTAAGTTCCTAATTTTAGGCAGTCTGATTTGAAACCGGACCTATTATTTGTATATGTTTTGAAGACCAGCTGACAGATTATCACACCACTTTAAATCTCCGACATTTCAAACAGTTTCACAGTGCTAGAGCTATGATATTTGAAAAGCACTTTACTGTGTAAGAAAAGCATTCATTCTTATTTCAATGAAAGCTGCAATAAATTTGGTAGAAGTAAACAGATTTTAAATGTAATAAACTGACAGTTCACTAGTTATAGCTGAAATATCTGACCATAAGCAGTCTAAATTACAAAACAGACACAGTTTTTCAGTCTCAGAAATGTATTTGAGTTTTAGCTGAAGGGCAACTAAAAGGTTCTCTTTCCTGCTCAGACCAAACTATTATTTTTTGATACAGTAAGGACCAGCATAAAAGTCAGTACTAACTTAATTTTCAGATAAACAGCAATAACAATATTGAATGTTATTGACTGTTTCATTGAAATTAATAAAATGTGGCTCCTTAACTACAGCATTCAAGATTAGCAACTGTAAAAGTGGGTGTTTTCAGCTTTAATAAATACACCAATGTTGAGGCTACCACATCATGAATGAATTTGGAGCATTTTGGGAAACAGAGGAGAACTTGCAGGGTACAGTAGCTCACATGGATTAGTCACATTGCAAATGTTTGAAGAACTCATGCAACATATAAGAATTTCAGTCAAAGACTTTTTTTCTTTTATAGTAAAGATAAATTCAGCTTTAAATTTTAAAAATATAGTGAAGTATTTATAATTTGTCAGATTTAAAACTTCCCCCCAAAAAAACGTATTTTGAAATTGTTTCAAAGAAGGGATCGAGTTGATGGGGGTTTTTTATGGCTTTATTGTTGTTTCTTTACTTAAAGTTATGCAAGGAAGGTACATTTTTTAAAAGATGAATATATGGCATCTTTGACAGCTGGGATTTTGTGTGTGTGTTTGTGTAAAGACTTATGCTTTGTCATAAAAGATAGTGATATCAAATCCTGAAGTGAACTTCGCAGTAGCCTTTGAACAGATGAGCCACTCACTTAGGTGAGCAGGTTGCTCAAATAAGTAATCTCACTCCCTTATTTGGTCTACTCTAGCAAAAGCCTTGTTAACTGTGCTAAGTTCTTGCACTTAGATTACTTCATAAGAGTTATTCAAGACAAAAGTGTACACTTTGACAGTGAATTGTCAAAAGACTTTGCTGTAGCTCCACAGTGAATTGCAGAGTTGATGTCAGTGTAATATTAAGAGAAAACTCTTTAGCAGGATGGTGTTTGCTTTATGTAGTAATTCTCTAATCACATATATAAATATTGGTTTAAAAAGAGTCATCTTATTAAGAAAAAGCAATGACATTTAAAAAGAACCCTATAAATGTCAAGGCAGAGGCAGTCTCGGGAAAACATTAATCTCCTGTTAACTGTTACAATCACAAAATAAAATTATTAGAATGGAAAATAATTAAAATGAGCTGATTTGTTTTATGGATGTTTAAAGTGTGGATAGTGTTAGAACTTTTGGCAGAGTGGCTGAACTGAGAAGATATTTTTATTAGAACAATATAATGGCATAGCCCAAATCCTTTTCTTCTGTGCTTAAGAAGCTCTTCTTTTCCATACTTGCATAACAAAATCTTTCTTTTGGCAGAAAATGTTTGCAATAAGAGTATACAGATAGAAAATATTGGTTTGGGTTTTAAATTTTATTTTCCCAAAAAACCTATTATATTTCAATAAGGAATTTCTCAGGAAGCATTGTCAGCTGTGGTATAGACTATGAGTATCACAGTACAGGCTGTGTGTGATGTCTGTGGATACACAGGAACCAAAATGTACACCTCTGATATAAACATCACAGGCTGAAATCTCAGTTCCAGTTGACAGGGCTGGGACTTCCATTTGCATCAGTCTTCTGAAACAGGACACTTGCAATGAAGAATCATTAACATCAGAAAACAGGGTATTTTTTTTTTTTTTACAAGATGTAGTATTTAAAGGTGGAATAACGTAAAATTTTAAACAAGGCATTTACTTTTGAGCTCTGTGTCCTCTAGTTGAATAAGGCAGACATTCAACTGTGTCTTCTGTGGGTGGCCCAGGTGAATATTCTAACCATGGTGTGCTTAGCCATACAGGGACAAGGCAACACCTGTACCAACAGGAAACATTACATTGTAGTGTTGGGAGAAAGCAAGGATGACTGTAGAACGTACTGCCTGTTATCTGTGTTGAGCAATGGAAAGAAACAAGTGGCAGTTATACATGGTCAGAACTGTTTGTAGATCCTTTGTGGTTCTGAAGCAACATGTTTTGAATAAAGTTACTTGGATCCAATGTTTTTATTCTTCTTTTCTAATATTTTCAAAAAATTGCATTCCAAAATTATTCTAAAATCTCACAATTCCCATGAAACATCTTGTCTTTTGGTCAGTTGTACTCAATAGTTTCTATTTCTCTCCTCCAAGCATTGATGTGGACCAGTTGTTTTGATTAAAATTATTTTTCTCTCTCTGTTTCTCTCTCTTTTTGTTTTCCAAAACAGATGTTAAAATTGCTTTTTGTCTGATCTTCCTCATCAGTGGGTTGCAGGTCTGTGCCAAATCCCTTTCAAGTCAGTGAGATGCCCTGCTTAGAGATGTAGCTATGACATATTAGGACATAAATTAGTAATGCAGAGGAAAACTTACCCAGATATCTAAGTACATGTGTTAATACACTATATTGACATATTTGAATAAAAAACCTTTATAATTGGCAAGACAATTTCACCTGAAATTTTCAGTACTTACTATATGTATACTCTTACTCATCCCATACACCTTGTTTAATTACTGCATTGCCAATAAAGCAACATTTAGCTTTAATTTTTTATTCTGAGTATTATTCATGGGATAGTCCTGAATTCTACAACAGTATGCCTAGCATACTTGTGAGAATACAAGCACCTACTGACTATGTGGGTAAAACCCAGTGTTTGTCATTTGGTTGATCTGTGGAAGATTCAGTCAGTTTTTTAAATTTTGCTATTTACTGCTTGTAGTGTTTGATGACTGCAGAAGTCGGGTGACACTGTTTCAACTTCTTGATTAGGGAAGAGAAGCTTTTTAGAAAAAAGAATAATGAACAATAAATCCTTTAGTTTGTATGCATATGCACTTATTACTTGGAAGTTTTTGCTATGAACTACTGTCAGTCCTCATGATTTTCATGTATGATCCTTTGTAGATAAAAGTGTAGAGAAAGGAAAACAAATCCTTTCCTGACCTATGAAGCAAGGTTTTTAAGCAGCAATTTTCTAACTGCTCTTCGTTTGTGGCAGAAAAAAAATCTTAAGATTTAGTAGTGGCAACACCTCACATCTAATTCAGGGAAGGCCTGATGCACAAATTCTTGAAGGGTGGAAGGTGGGAGGATATTCTCAGGAAAAATCACTAGATACTTGCCATGTTCTTGTATTCTTCCCCCAGGCAAACATTGTTGAACACTGGAGCAGACAGGATACTGATGTAGGTGGATACTTTATTTGACTTGACTATGTTCTCCAAAGTAACTACTCCCACAATTTCCTAGTCCTGTTTTTATAAGGGAACTACTAACCTGTATTATTCCAACAACCCTTCTGTCCACACACCAGCCTGTCAGTGACCTTCTTCAAAACTTTTAACACTTGCATATTTTTGTGAGATTGATTTAAAAATTCTTCATGAATGAGACATGCTATAATATCACAAGGACCTGGAGAATAAGAACTGGGAGTACCCAGACCTTTTGGAATAAAGTATGAATAAAATTAAAATTTACCTATATCTTCATACAAAACCACATGAAAATTAGAAATACTTAATGGAAAAAATTATAATTAAAACTTCTGTGCTTTCTGGTTGCAGATAAACTTTTGAGGTGCTAATCAGTTTCTTACCATAATTGGCATTAGTCTTGCTGACAATATTTTGACTTGAATAAAAGCAGAGAACTCGGCAAACTTATCAGCTTGTTCCTTAAGCCTTCTAGAGTAATTTCTCCTCCAGTAAATATTTTGGCAATGATAGTACTTTGGGGCTTTACGTTCAACCAGTCCAAATGAACATGCCCATCCTATGGCATATATTATCATAGAAACATTTGGTTGGAAAAGACCTTTAATATCATCGAGTCCAACCATACCTGTCCACAACAAAATCATGTCTCTAAGGACCCCATCTACCCATCTCTTAAATACCTCCAGGGATGGGGAGTCGATCACTTCCCTTGGTAGCACGTTCCAGCACCAGATAACCCTTTCAGTGAAGAACATTTTCCTAATATCCACTCTAAACCTCCCCTGGTGCAACTTGAGGCCATTTCCTCTTGTCCTATCACTTATTACTTGGGACTAGATACTGACACCCACCTCGCTACAACCTCCTTTCAGGCAGTTGTGGAGAGTGATAAGGCATCCCCGCAGCCTCCTCCTCTCCAGGATAAAAAGCCTCAGTTCCTTCAGCTGTTCCTCACAAGACCGTGCTCTCGACCCTTCACCAGCGTTGTTGCCTTTCTTTGGATATGCTCCAACTTCTCAGATATATGCACTGATAATGCCAGTGGATTAAGTTGGCTGTACTCGTAATTCATCCTTAGATATGCATTGTGCAATGTAAGTTTACACCTTTTCAAATGATGCAAATCTATCCTATTGATGTAAAAATAGTGTTCGCAAAACTAACAGCAGCCACTAAAGGAAACAATAATATAGAGCAACAGAAAAGAAATACTATAAAACTAATTTTTTTTTCTAACTAAATTAAGGGCATTTTGACTTTTAAAACCCAAAAAAGAAATTTTTAAAGTTAGGATTAACTTATGCGTGGTTGTCTCAATAATTTTCATTGGCAATAAAATAAAAAAGAAGTTAAAGGGTTAAACATTTATTACTTTAGTTTTGTTTGGTTCCTTGCTTACAAATGTTGTGTGCCTCTGCTCTCTCCCTTCCTCTAATGACATCTGGTTTATAGATATTCCACAGATCATGGTTGAGGTACAGTGCCCTGTAATATGGTTATAGGACTATTTTGATCTAGAAAAAGAAACCATGAGTACGATACACATTTTTAGTTCTAACCCCACATGAAGTATGCATGCCCTGTTATGGAAAGACCTGAAACCTGCATGAAAGAAACATTTTTTAATTTGGTCTTAATATTCACTGTATTTTCTTAATCTACTAACATTTTTTTTAGATTTTGACATTCACTTGAGGGACTACACCTTATGAAATTACACTGCAATTTGTATGGTCTTCACACCAAGTGCAACAAATGAAGATTATAGTGAAAATGTAGTGTCAGACTTCATAAATGAAAGTTTTTCTGTAACTGGGTTGAATTCAAGATCAACAAAGGTCTTTATAGACGTATAGATAGGAAAAAAACCTGGGAGGAACAGTAACCTTTTTTTTTCAATTTTTTGACATTAAAATGAAAACAAGTTCTAATCACGTCCCTTTAATATTAGATTACACACTGAACTTTTATAATAATTTCCAAAGACATTATACATAATGTGAACTTTCCAACCATTAAAGGATCTGTATATTTCAGCATATACTTCATTTTTTACTTAAAACTATATTACGGAAGCTCTGCTAGAAAGTAACATGTTCTGTGTATATATATGTCTGCTGATATATCCATAAGCAAAACTGATTCCGGTTGACTATGTGAAGAACTATCAAATGCGTCTGATGTAATAAAATAATATACCTTAAACAAGATCTGTTAAAAAGGGATTTCTTTACAGCACAGTAAAGTGCATCTAATTTACTCTTGATTAACAAGAGGAGATAAGCCCCATTTCACCCTTGTTTTCAAAGATGATAAATAGCATGACTTCCTCCAAGGCAAAGATCTATCTGAATCATAGTCTGTCTTGTTTTATAACATGTCACTATGTTATCTGATTTTTTTTTTTTTAATCTTTGTCTTCTCTCTTCTGCATTTCTTATGTTTGTGATACACTGTTTAACTTACCTCTCTTGTAATTTAAATTCCACCTCCTCTTGTATCTTCTTCCCTAGAAGATCAAGCTTAATAGTAGATGCTGTGATTAATACGTCAACTGTGCTTGCTCTTTTACAGCAGGTAGTTGCACCAGAGCATGTGGCATGAAAGGTCAGTGGTACCTGAACTGAAACATTGATTAAAGTGCTGAAAATCATCTCTGGACAGAGACGTTTCCTCTTAAAATCAAGAGAACAGGCTGTTATTAAGCTGTCCTCTTCCATTACTGTAACTGAACTATTTGTTAACCCCCTAACACTTAAAACTAGGTTATATTAGATTGAAATTTAATTTAAAGAAACAAATATGGAGAGTTAATTTTCTAAGATCTTGTCTGGTCCACAGTCCATTTCATATATTGCTGTAAGACAGAATTGCATGAAGGTGGTCTCTTCAGCCAACAGAACTATCTGGAATAATATTGTTATACTGTGTTGTATTGCGTTTTAGCACATTTACATGCTGCATGAATTTGTGTCCTTTACAATAATTGTAAATGTTATCACTTTCTTTTCCCCAAGGATTCTGGGAAAAGTATCATAAGATCCCTGAGAGTAATATTTGTTTGGTGCTTTCAGAAGACAAGTTATTAGAGTTAAAATGTTCATTAAACAGTAAGGTACAACCAAAAAATTAATGCTATGTGGGTGTGAAGAAAATTGAAAAAATACTTTTTTTTCCCTCTGGGACGAGAACTGTTGGGTGGAAGAATTATTTTAGCATATTCCTAATTCTTTCCCAGCTAAACTGTGAAAAGCCAATATGTGGACAGCTATTTTCTACCTTAGATCTACCTTTAACATTTCAATTTAGGGTATAACTTTTTTTTTTAATAAAATCTCCTGAAAAACAGTATACCTTTTTCGTTTTAGAGATAATTTTATAAATGTTCTAGAAATTCACGAATTCGTATTAACTTGCTTGGGTTTCTCTAGGACTGCTTGGTTAGAACTCTATTTTTTTCACCGACTTTTTTTTCACTAACATTTACTGTGGTTGTATGTTCTTGGTCATTTCTCCATCTAGACTGAATGCTGTAAATGTGACAATGTTGGAAGGAGTAGAGATATTCTTTTCTCATCTAATACTCTTGCTGGTTACCATATATTCTTTTTTTTTAACTTCTTTCTTTTCAGTAGCTGTCTTCTCCAGTGACGTTATCCATCTAAATGTGCAGTTTGTCTTCATATGTAGAGTATGCTGAGTCTTTGATAGAAGCCTTAAACCATAGATTTGTTTAATTAATTAATATAAGCTAGCTTATTAAAGCTGAATTATTTGGGTGGGGATATATGTATGAATCAATTCTGTTAGAAAAAATTCCTGGGTCCATGATAACTGTGTGAGGAAGACACATTCTCATACCTCTTAAAAGACCACAAAGCTATAGAATCAGTCTCGTTCTCTGCCTGGCCTACTGTTTATATATATTTTAAAATCAGAAGTGTTTGAAATTCATACTTCCATGAAGAGGAATGGAAAAATATTATATTATTCTGTAGGAAATATTTTTAATTTTGACTTTTCTCTCATGATGCTTCAGTTAAGAGTGCTTTCAAAAACTAGATTGAGAGAGACCTGTTCTTTTAAATAACTTGCAGCATACTGGTTCCAATAGAAACATGGAGTGTGAGATGCTGGTAGAATAGCTTGTAGAATTTAGGAATTTAGGAATCCTTACTGCTCCACTGATTGTGTTAATCACCAAAATATATGACTTTTAATGGTTTACAAAATCTCAAGTGTTTTTCTGGAATGAGATGACTGTTGCTTCCATTTGTCTATCTCTCTTGGTTTCTTCCAGATATTCAGATGTTTTACAAATTCTCCAGAAATGGCACCTAAGTATATTTTCTTTTCAGTTATTATTCTGAGGTATTTATAACAAATATACCATCAAGTTCATTTGCTTGCCATCACTTCTTGACTCTTATCAAATACCAATCATGGACAGTACATCTGGTTTCACTAATATCTTTCACCAATATTCATGAAGTTAACATGTATGTATTTTCATTTGCATATGCTCACCTTCTGTCTGCCAGGAAGAAGTACATTTATACAGTGCGTATGAGAGCTTTGTAGTCAAATTAATGCTAAATTCAACTGGATCTCTCATCACAAGGAGCATTCCAGAGGCAGTGATACAGCACAGTGCTTCTTAGTGTAGGAAAGATGACTTTCTGCCTCAGCTGAGAGTTTCAGAAAGCCTTAGCTGAAAATTTAGGCTCAGTAGAAAGCCCAATGAGAAAGGGTGAAATGAGAGACAACCTCACCATAAATCAAAATCATCTTCAGGCTGGGCAAACCCTAGAGACAGTGTGCTAACAAACACCATCTCTTCCTTCCTGATACTTGCTAATACATTGATGCAGAGACAGGAGTTTCTAAAAAGTAGTGGGAGGGAGCCTGCTCCACAGTGCTGCAACAGCCGGTTTAAAAGTTGGCCTCAAAAATAAGAGGAGTCTTCCAATGGCTGTTGATACCAGCACTGCTGTGGCACAGCCCTAGGGGCAGTGTGGAGGTGGCTAAGAAACCCTTTATGATTGTAGAGTTCAGACTTGAAGGAAGGACAGAAGGAACTATTCTGATAGGCTGATATGAGTTCACAAGCAACCTGGAGTGAAGGACTTCCTCAGGTTAATTACTGTTTCCAAACAAACACCATTCTTGATTTATAAATTCCTGGTTTGGATAGTTCTCTTCAATGCTTGGCCAATGGATTCAGTGGCTAATTACTGCCATTATGAAAACAAGTATGTGCTTTATTGGCAGGCTACATTCAGCTAACATTAGCTTCCAGTTATTGATTGGTTTGCCATTGTTTTCTCTTTTTTAATAACTTTATTTGCTAGAACAGATATTCTTATATTGTCAAATGGAGGATGGAAAGTTACAATGATATCAGAGACTCAAGTCAACAAGTCAAACAAAACAGTAAAGAAAATAATAAAATCTCATTCAGTAGAATATCAAGTACCATGTGTGGTAACATTGGTTTAAGATTATTTCCTCTCCGAATCTCTTTAATTCTGTGCACATTTTAACACTGCAGTTATAAATACAGCAATATTAAGCTAAATGTTTAAAATACTTTAATAAGAAGGACAAAGGAGGGTTAAATGACTATGTAAAATGACTGAAAATCATACAGAAAATGGAATACCAAAACAGATTTTCTTTTTGATTTGGGGCATATAATTTTAGTTACATCTTATCCTTAACTGCCATAGACTAGATCAGTCAAAATTAACATGTAAAGATGACATTTTTAAGGAAGCTAAACCAAGAGAGAAAATTTAGACTTGTAGTGTAGCTTTCTGCTTCCCCTTCTCCAGAAACATAGTTTTGAGTGTCTTAATATTGGCTGATACTTATAAACAGCATTTATTTTACACAATGAAACCACCAGGTTGTGTAGTTATGTCTTACACAAAAAATTTCTTATAGCATGTAAAATATTAGCAATGTTTTGTTTTCTTATCTGATGTGACTTATAGTCATACATAAATCAGGGATATTATAAAATCAAACCCATGAAATGTTGTGTCAACCATGAAATTAATGTCTTTGAATCTCTTTTATGAATGCATGAGCTCTAAAAGATTTTCTGCAACAGGATACTAGGTAGTTTCAACAAAGATGTTTATAATTTTTCATTAATTTTCTTTTACAAAATATAAAATTCTTTTCTGAAGTTGAACTTAACTGCACAATAGTAATTTCCCATATAGGTCATCAGTACTTTGTGTTATTACATTATTCCTTTACTCTTCCCTCTTCTACCTCCCCCATTAATTACAGAATCATTTTTCTGACTGTGAAGTCACATATAAACTCTCTGTGGTACTGTCCTCCTGTCTAAGCTTTCTGTAATCTTAGATTCATAAAGTCCTCAGTTACAGGGCTTTGCTTTGCAACTACAGCATCTGGCATATCCAAGTGGCCTCATGCACGAGCCAGGGACAGAATGTATTCATTCTAGTCTCTCTCTCAGGTTTGGTATTCATACAGCCCTGATTATTATAGTTTTATCTATTTACACTATCTAATGGATCCATACCACATTCCTTTGAGATACGGAGGAAGTACTGCTGTTCACATTTTGTAGGTGGGTGTTGAAGCATTGCAAAAGAAGTGATTTATTTTGAAAGATAATTAATTTTTTTCTTTTGTATTATTTGACATTCAACATTTTAAATCTCTGAAGGCAAGATTCAAATAAATCCCTCCTGATTCTTTGGTTCTATTGCTCCTTAATGACTGGCTAGGAAGTTGAGTAACAAAAAAAACACATCAGGTGGTTTGATAAAAGCTTGCAGTCCCAATTAGTTTAGCTCTTTCCTCGTCAGTCTGCCATGGTCAGTCCCTGCCTGGGAGGAAATGTGAGTCATCAGTAGAAAGAACTTCCCATCTGTACAGCAGTGTGAGGGCTTGAGCTACCTTGACTTTAAATAATAGCTTTCCAGGCCATGTATTTCCTTACAGACGCCTCTTTTGGTTTTAGACCTTTGTCTTCTTGATGGACTGAGATCTTCTGGCTTTTTAATGGTGCCGTGCACCTTAGCCAGATTCTCTTTTCCCTATTTCCATTTTTTTTTTAAATTTATATCTAGCTAATAAAAATGTTAGAATTTGAGTGAAATTCTGCTCATTAGTGCACACGTGACTGTCAAGGGGATGCGCTACACTGTCAAGGAGATGTTTTACTAAATCTCTTAGGCCTTGCAAAGTTAGGCATTTAAATACTTTAAGCAATCTGGAAGCAAGTACCTTTGCCAAGATCAAATAGGAGGAGTGTGGTGCCATATTTCAAACTGGTCACCTTCGGGACTTTGTCTTCCTCCCTTTTTATGCATTCGTACCTGGAATGCTGTGCATGGATTCACAACTACCAGTGTACTCTTTTTTTTGTTTTGTTTTGGTTTTGGTTTTTTGTTAAGAAAAGAACTGTTACAAGAAGAGGTACTGAAAATAAATTATCTCTCCCACTAGATCCAGGTGTTTTGAGTCCCAGATGAGTTTCTAAAATAAGTCTATATTTTCTCCTTAGTTTCATATTCTAGATTTCTTAACTCTACCTATTAAGAGTGAATTAAGGTTAATTAAGAAGTTTTTTAAAAAATAGTATGCAAATAGAAAAATATACATATAGGTGGTGTTAAAAATACTTCTGCTGTGAGAATCTGATTGTCTAGCATGCTTTATGTATCCACTTTGATGTAAAAAAAGAAAAATGAAAGAATATTTGAAGTTAATTAGAATGAATATCAAATCTTGTGTCTGATATGACTTGTTTTGAAGAAAACAAAACAAAATTTCCACGCAGCATTTATAATAAAGCAGTAATAATCGTCTTATTTAGTTAAACTATAACTGGTTAGGTTTTAATTAATGCAATTTCATTAATTAGTCTTAACACTAAGTAAAGATCTTTTTGGGAGTAAAATTTTTCAGAAAGGGATTTGTTCTATAGACATCTTTTTATATTTTCAATTTATCCTTACACAGTACTAAGAACCCACTTTTATTTTGATTTGCAACATCTGACTTTCACGCTGACTACAGTTAATTAATTTTCTTTCAAGAATAAGAGCAGGTAAAAAATATTTGTCACCCTAAAATGCAGTCCAAGTGCCTTAGGGAAACCTGGATATCTGTCTGGTATAGGCAGAACCCAGAGTGAAATTATTGTTGGAAAGCTACATGGCTAAATGGGGAGAGGTGTGTGTGTGCTGTAGGGAAAGAATGCAAGTTGTCATGGATGGCTTATGAGCTATAGCCCACTTTCCACTAAGCCTGAGGATCACATTTTTATTTTCAGTAATGAGAAGGGTTCAAAAGAATTCAGTTTCTCTTTATGAATCTTACTGCACTTCTGTGACAATTCTCAAAATCAGATTTTAAACATTCTAGCCCAATCCTTGCATTTAAGCCAAAACTCTTCTTAAATTATTAATAATGCAAAGAAATTATCAAGTTCCTACACAACTTACAGAGGATATAATTAAACTAGGCATATCTGTTGCTTCATAGAGGTTAATCTATCCTTTATATGCATTAAATTTTATTTTATATGAGGAATGGTTTTTGTTGCTACATAAGGCAATATTTATGCAATATAAAGGTATTTATCAGGGTTGTTGAAGGAAATATTAAGGGCTTATTTGGTATGTTTAGGAAAAGAGACATTATAAACTTCAATGCCTTGCAGTTGGTAGAGTCAATGTAAATGAAGCATTGTGGTGTTATTTTTCATAGTTAAGTAGTATCTCCTTACATTTTCAATGGTATGCCCTTTTTCAAGCCACTGCATGAGAACCCAAGCTCTGCTGGAGGTTAGCCTGGTGCATGAGCTACCAGTAGATAAAGCAGATAGATATATCTCACCTGAAGTATGGCATTATCTTTCATGCTCATGTGTATTTATCTCCACAGATGTTATAGCTACTGGTAACAACCCTGAATCTATTTAGAGAAGTCAGTTATTCCAGAAACAAAAAGAGGAAAACCAGTGCTGCCAAGCACAGAAATCTGCTCATATAGTTCATGTCAGCAAAGCACTTATCTTTGGGCATTTAAGTATCTGCTAATTTAAAGCAAGCACTTAAGAGTTTTGCTGAATTTAGACTTCAGAAAGTAGGGTGAGTAAAATGGCTATTTTACCTATTGCCTTTGACTCAGATAGAATCACCTCCCAGTGATTAAAAAGTCCATTTTTATGATTAGGAATCATTTTTGTGGAGGGTAATAATGCCAATAAGCTGCTAATGTCTGTAGGACCATTAGTGTCACTGTAGGATTGGCAGAACTGTGGGCTTTCGGAATTGAAAAAAAACCAAAACTTATATGTATGCAAAAGCACAGGAGAGAGAACACTACCAGATGTAACTTTGAGAAATGAGATTTGCATGAGGTCTTGGTTCACAGTGTTTGCAGATGTTGTGTCAAGGGCAAAATAAATTTAGACATGCCAAGGAGAGGAGAGGACCCACATTTATATCAGAATACTCAACATAAAGGACAGAAAACCCAACCAGGGAAAAGTAAAAGGTGCCCTCTCAGGGCAAGAGAGTCTAAATATGAAAAAAGAAGTACAATAATGGCTAAGGAGGCATTGAAAAGAAGGAAGTTAAAGTGAGTGGGGAACAGCTATAAAAATACAGAATCTAAAAAGAATAAGGGATCTCTAAATTTATGAGCACAAATTAAAATAGTATAAAGGAAAAAGCTAAGATGAAGATGCTGGATTCATTAGCAAAGATTTAAAATAGGTAGAAAAAATATATATATGAAAGCAAATTCTGAAAAGATGAAAATACTACACTAATAATAATAAAGGTAAATTAATAATAAAATAACTCTAAATTACAGATGTCTCTTAATGATTTTGAAAAGCAGACATTTAAAATACCAGCAGACTGTAAATGGAATAGCCTTTAAAATGGGAATGGGAATTGGTCAGAGAATGATGAAACCAGTTCAGAATGGAAATATTGCTCTGTTACACAACAGCGATTAAAAGAGTATTAGCTATTGAGATTTCACCCATTTAATGTTTTGTCCTTTCTCAAGGATACAATAGTATTATAATTTCAGGATCTCAGAGTGCTGATTGCTGGACTAGTGAAAATTAGCCAGGTTAGTCATGACCGAGAGTTGTTTAGTCCTGTACTGAGTATCCATAAGGCCTGATGATCCAGAAGGATCTGAACTCAGTCCCTGTGTGGTGCAGAATTCTTAAAGCATTTGGGATGAGCTCAGGCTGCAGCTGGCAACCTGGTGCCGGCTTTCAAACTCAAGGCTCAGGCCATAGGCTTGATAAGCCTTTACGTAAATTACATATAAGTGAATTGTGTCTCTGTGTTTGATCAAATCAACAGTTGCTTCAGAAGTACACTAAACATTTGAATGCAGGTTTGCATCCATATAACCTGAGACATTTAAAAGGATGTTCTTGTATATCCACACATAATGTGATTTTCAGCTGAGACAGGATTCAGTTGAGATAATTTTACAGCTGAAATATTTGTCCCATTGAAAAAAAATGGACAGAATGAAGGACACGGAAGTTTAATGAAAGAATGGGAACTAAAAGAAGTATTAAAATTCCCTCTCTGAGAACCCCACAATATTTCAGATACCTTTTAACTCAGAAGAAATATAAATTGACAGAAAAAAGGTTCATAGGTGAGCCTGGAGCAAAACGTTCTTATCTTTCTGGATCTTCCACTGCATTGGAGGAGACAGCCAGTAGTACGGTTTACATTTATCTGACAGCTTTACTTTTCTGCCTAAAGCTGAGCGAAAATGTAGGCAAGAAGGAACTGTAGAATTCTCCACTAATCTTTTAAAAAATTCTGGAAGCCTGCTGCTTCTCAAACTGGAGTATTTCAAAGGACAATTAAGAGTTTCTGACTCTAGACTAAAATCTTAGTTAAATCTGAATCAAGATTTAATCTAGAAGTTTTGGCTTTTGTCTTATCAGGGTGAGGGAGCTCTACTTAGTGGGGTGGAAACAGACTTCCACTTCTTTAAAATCTTGGAGTTTCATATAGATAAAAGGAGCTGCATTAGTTCCTCTATAAACAAGTCAGTTACACAATATTACTGACACATTGAAGAATTCAGGGGAAGTGCACTGAAAATCTTTACATCATGATTCACAGAAGAATTTCAAATCATTATTTTTACTTTACAGAATATCTGTATTCATTTTTTAAAAAGATGCCAAATATTTCACATGATATACATTGATAAAGCAGATGTACTGAGTGGATACTAAAGAGTACTATAAGCAGGAAAACAACAGCCAATAAAAATTAAGTTACACCTAAATTATTTTGTTAATTGTCATGTTTAGGAGTTTTAAATTTCTGGCATTTTGGACTTGTGTTGAAATGGAGTTCAAGGTTTGCAAGGATGGGTATGGAGAAAATACTGCACATCTAGTTGCTAAATGAGATCAAAATCTCTGTGCATACAAAAAAAATGAACTTGTTTAATAGAACCAACGATAATATAATCTTATGTTGAATTTTCTACTCTCCAATCAAAGAATCTTAGTTTCACCAACTGCACTATAAGCCCATTCAGTCAACTAACATGAACTCCATCTACATGGAAATGATAGGATTTTCCAGCACTTAAGATAGTCTGTCAAAAATAATTTACCTATTTAAAATGATAATAGGGAATTGAGGTTTAAGTTAAGAGAAATATAATTATCCCAAGTGGAATTTTGTTTGGGGCATTCTGGTTTATGTAATCAGAAAAAGTGCCCTGCAAGCTTTTCTGCAGAGAATTGGTGAAAGTGTATATAAAGGATGTTGTTCACTTCAGCATGGTGCTTCCCCACACTTAGCTGTGGGAAATGAGGTACAGTTTACAAGATGTTCTTTAGGCTGAATTGCCAGCGCAATTTGCTGGATGTTCCAGAGATGCTTCGCTCATTCAAATATTTCCTCATCAGGACTTCCTCATCATTCATCTAGTATAAAAGTATATGGCTGCAAGCCAAGGCAGAAGAAATACTGAAACACATATCCAGGAAGCAACTGGATTTAGACACAAGACTGTAGGTATACGTATGCAGTGACAATACCAACACCTGAGATACAGAAGTAATTTCAATATATAATTTATTAGGACACTGGCAATACTCAGTATATTCAGCGTTAGTGACAAGCAATTATAATTTACCAATTTCTGATAAATTGAATATACAAATAATTTTGCTTTAGTACTGATGCTTTTAATTTGCTTATTATGATCTGTTTCAGGAACTGGATGTAGTTAATTTATTTTATTTGTTTTCAAAATGAAGATGTTTCACAAGACTATTATCAGGCTGCATGAAATAAATGAAATTGCCTGATTGAACTAGTATTAATCGGAACACATCTTATCTAAGTGTGTACACATATACATGTAGGCATAATTTACGTGTATATATATGTGTTACTGAACTTCACGAACTTCCTGTCAGCCAATGTCTCCAGCCTGTCGAGGTCCCTCTGACTGGCAGCACAACCCTCTGGTGTATCAACCACTTCTCCCAGTTTTTTATCTTCTCCAAACTTGCATCCACTGCTCAGGTCACTGATGAAGATGATAGACAGTGCTGGTCCTGGTATCACCCCCCAGGGCACATGCTGTTCTATCCTCATGGTTCAGCTCACTGACTCCTAAGGCCAATGTGCTTTCTATAAATTTAGTAATTTTGTATATATGAGTTTCTCTGTGTGAACTTTTCCTCACCTCTTTTGAACAAGGCACTTTATAGCAGAGTTAAGTTGCCCAGATGTCAGTGATGCTCAGGTTTTTAGACCTGTCAACATAAAAACACAGGAGGGTCAGTAGGATGCTTTCAATGCCCAATAGTCATATCATTTTTTTTTCTAAGAGCCACTTGGTTACTGAATTTTGGGAATTTATTTAGTGACAGACATCAGGTAGTCACAGTTGGTAAATTGATTACAGTTTCTATTTATAAGGTGAAAATGCAATAGCTTGGATATTGTGGGATATCTTAACAAATACTGTCCTAAATAGCAACTCCTATATTAATTCATCAGAGTCCCATTTAATTGTTAGCTTTTTTTTTAAGTGATGGCACCAAATTTAAATAAGATTTACATTTTCAATATACCAGTTTTAAAAAATTGCCTCTGGAAACCAGAAAATATTATAATTCTCTAATTATAGAATAACTTGGTTTGTGTTTCACTGATGCTTTCCAAAATTTATAGATAAAACCAGCAGATACACCAATCCTTAAAATGAAAAAAAAAAAAAAAGAGTCAAAGTTTTAAGATTCTGGCATATATATATATAGTTTGGGAACCCGTCAGTCCCTTTGTACATTTACATTATGTAATGTCTTGTTTTACTATTTTTCTTAGAATTTCTTTCACAGATACAGCTGGATATTTGCAACTTGTAACTGCTTAGTTTTGCTGTAAGTTTAAAAGCAATGTCACACCTTTTAAGTGTGACATCTGTTATGTTAGCAGTATTTCTACATAGGCTGTGGACTAAGCAACGCAGGAGATCAGTATGGTTTTCATGCATACTTGAAAATGAATGGCAAGACTTATGGCTGATTTAAGATTTTGGAAAGAATGTACCAAAATCACACAGGTACTCTAATATATACAGACATTTCTATCTCTGCCCAGATTCCTAGTCCAGCTCTCTTGCCTCTCACTCCAGTTCCCCCACCCCACTCAGCACCACACTGAGGTCCTGTCCTCAGGGCCGGTATCTTGTGGTTGCTCACTAGAGTCATCAGGTCAAGGCAGATAGTACTTGTCCACTCAGTTGCAGTTCCTGATACTCAGCTCCTCACCTGGCCTTGGCCTTCCGGCCTACCAGTCAGGAGCAGTCACATTGTTCCTGCCATCCAATCTTTAGATCTTGCCATTCTTCATTTTAAGGAAATGCAATTCTTCTCAGAACCTTCAAAGTCCATAATCTGAACAATATAGAAAGACCAAGAATCTTTTGAGGAGCTACCTTTACCCATGCCTTTGAGACCAAATAAGGTATTAAGTGATTTTACTATTTTTATGACCCAGGTCCTGAGAAGCAGAGATAGATGAAAAACTCTGCATAGCCTTATTTCTGGGAGAGGAAACAGTTTTTTAGCTAATACTTTGCCTGTTGTTGGGCAACATTTCTGTAGTGTTTAGAGGTGTTTTGTAAACAAAATTGTGCTTGTTGTACACCTAGGTACATGTACTTGCAACAATAGTAAAGTGCTGAAACTCAGCAGAGTGTGTTTTATTTGTCAATTAATATATGATTCAGGTACATTGTGTGGCAGAGTGCTTTTACCAACTGAAGTTTGTATTAATAGACTAATAAAACATGCCTTAGAACATCTTAATACTATTACCATATGGCTCTTTAAGCATCAATTAATTTAGTTAAACTATATTTTTTAAACAGTTGTTCTTTTAAGATTGCTTTTTACTACATAAAGTGAAAATAATTTTAGTAGTAAAGGGATAGAATAGGAAAAACACTATTTTACTGCCATACGGTTTTTTTTTTCATTAATTATATGTCATTTTAAAAATCTTTTCACTTGTATTCCCTGTCCTGTATTATATTTGAATCTTACTTTTTCCTTTCCTTGCAGCTTAGCTCTGCTTTCTCCTTTCATTGCTTTTCCAGTTCTTCACATATTTTTCTTCATTCACATTAAAGCAGAAGTTCTCTATCTTTTTTTTTTTTTTTTTTTTTTTTTTTTTTTTTTTTTTTTTCCAATTTAAGCCACTGAATGCCTTGATGGCTGGGTTTTCAGTGTTCTTAATTTTTTTCTTTTTTCTCTAAACTCCATCCTTGCAAATATTTGTAAGAGCTAGATTGAAGTCAGTGAATATGTGTCATCTGGACATGTATATTGTGCCAAGATATTAGTTTATCAGATTACAGTTCTGATAATTTGAGGGATGGGAGTCTCAGTCAGCAAGATGAGATGCCCAATCTAGTCATTCATTCATTGAATTTCTGAACACTTCACTTAATTCTCCAGAGCTCTTCTCTTAAGATAACTTTTAAAGGACATCTTTAAGCTTTCTAGAACCTGTAGGGCTTGTTTGAGAGACACTTCATAAAAATGCCTTAAATAAAAATGATAGTTATAGAAGGATGAAAACTCAGTGCTGAATCCTATATAGACACCTTTTTACTTGTGGGTTGCCAGGCCCCTCATAGGTTGAAGAGCTATGCTGGTTATTTCAAGCCCCTGCAGACCATATGAGCTGTGCCTTTTAAATTCTGTGAAAGTCAATTGTAAAAATGTATAATGTATCTAGGAAAAATATTCCACTTAGGAAATTGTTATGCAGCAAAATTCTAGCATGTCTGACCTTTTCCTTAGTTGTGTAGATGTCTCCATACAGATACAATGAAGTGCAAACTGCCAGCTACTTTAAACAAAGTAATGATACTGGGCAAATTTTAATCCTTTTATACTTCAAAGAAGCATTGGATTTTTTCATCTTCTCTATAGAAACAGTGTTATCAGGATTAAGACATTCAGCTTTTTACAAATACTTTCTGTCCACTTCTGTTAGAGAGATATTGATGTTGTCACTTGCAGATGGCAATCCAGGTATTGCAGGAATGCAAAAATTGAGTGTGTCTACCATGCATGTCAAAAAGCTTCATGATGCCATCTAATAATTTTAAAGCCTTTTAAAGTCAAGCTACAACTTTAGAAGCTAAGTTGGGAACTTCCATTTAGCTTTCTACATTAAATCAAAATGGAAAGTAAATCATTTCAACATGTCTGAAATGCTAATGAGATGAGCAGCCAAACTTCAAAGAAAATTGTCACCTAATTCCAAAGTCCACCAGCTACATCATTTCTTAGGCAGCTCAGCTGTTGAGAGACCTGTCTTTCACCGGAGAGGTAAATTAGCGCTCTCTGAAGTGCTACAGCCAGGTAGGGAGGGCAATTTCTCTTTGAAGTTTGGCCACTAGCACTTCTTTCTTAAGGAACTGAACTTCAAAGAGAAATATTGTTTCTCTTTCTTTTGGATGTTGTATTCAGTAGCATATGAGACACAGCTGCTTTTTGTGTCATGGGGAAAAAACCACATTCTTTTAAAGAATAGTTCTGTATACATATTAAATTGAAGTTTCAGATTAGTTTCTCTGTGATAAGATAAGCTGAATAGTGATTAGGAAGAGCTACTAGAGACTTTTAACTATATAATTTACAGGATTCTTAAAAGAAGTTCTGGGTAAGAAAGAGAGAAAAGATCAAGATGGTGATTTTCCCTACAAGCTTTCCATTTTATTGACATGAGGACCAACACCCTAGCAAAGAAACCCCAGAATCCAGTGACTGGGCATCTGGTCTAACTTTTATATGTTTCACTCCATACCATTTTGGAGTTTGTAATAGAAATGGTGGTTAGAAGCACCCTTGGAGGTCATTCAAACTCCTGCTCTCAGCAGGACTATCACCAATAGATCACATCAGCTGTGGCTTTGTATAACAAAGTCTTGGAAGTCGCCAAGGATGGAGACTATGCTGCCTCCCTAGGTGACCTGTTCTAGAGCTTCAGTATCCTCCTATTTTTAAAAATATCTTAATTTTTTTTTTATTTCCAAATATCTAATCTGAACCTCTCAGGCTGCTAATTTTAGCCATTTCCCCTTTAACTTGGTTGTCTGCCATTGCTCGGAAGAGTTAGGCTCGGTCATCTTTGTAACTTCCCTTCAGGTGCTTGTAATTTGTTTTTAGATTGCCCCTTTACCTTGACTTCTCCAGATTAAAGAAGCTCAGCTCCCTCAACCTCTCTTGGACGTCATGAGCTGACCCTCTTCATAACCCTCCACCTTTTTCAAGTGTGGGGCCCAAAACTGGTCACAATATTCCAGGTGTGACTTCATTATCACTGAGTAGAGTGGGATAAATGGTCTGCTGGCCATAGTCCTCATAATGTAATTTAATGTGCTGGTTGCTTTCTCTGATGAGAGAACACTGCTGGATTACATTCAGGTTTGTGTCAACTATAATATCCACTTTCTTTTCAGCTTTCCATGAAGCATTAAAACTATCATAACTGCAGCTTGTCTGATTCATACCAAGCAACCCCAACATATACCACTGCAGTTGGAGAAAGAGGAGTTTGTCATTAATAGAGCTAGCTGGAACATGTCCATTTAGGCAAAGCTTAAGTGGTGCTCATAAGCTTCACACTTCCTTTGCGTTGGGGTGTTTCTTACCCATTAATAATATCCTGAAATTCAGAACAATGAATGCCAATTGTGATGATGGAGAGAGCACTAGTGTCTTCAAGACCTCATGAATTATCTTTACAACATTTTTCTCTCATGATTAAGCAATTATAATCTAGACTCACAAGGAACAGACTTACATCCTTAAAATATTTAAGGGTTTTGTATAAAGTAGATGAGCTGTAAAATTACATAAAATCTTTCACAATTGACCATTTTCAATTAACTCCATGGAGGGATGTTAGGAGTGACTTGAAATTTTAGTACTTGCTGTAGCACTTAGGAACATCAGTAGGAAACTTACTGAATTCAATGGAGAGAAAGCTAAAATACTGATATATACAATTGCAAATGAAGATGAAGAATGGTGCAGCCCCAAGTCTCACTGCTTCTTTCAAGATTAATATGATACAAAACTAAAACAATAGCAGTACATTTCAAATACTAAAATAAAATATAACTAATTTGGTTCCAGATAATACCCCAGAGAGTTTCTTATATCTGTGTTCTGTTTTTGCAGTAAAATATCTCCAACATTAGTTAAGTGTCCCTTTAATCTCCATTATTCTTACTTCTCTTTTTCTGCCTGGGTGGTTGTCATGGTTTAACCCTGGCTGGCAACTCAGCACAATGCAGCCGCTCTCTCACTCCCCCCACAATGGGACAGGGGAGAGAATCAGAAGGGTAAAACTGAGAAAACTCATGGGTTGAGATAAAGACAGCTTAATAGGTAAAGCAAAAGCTGTGCGTGCAAGCAAAGCAAAGCAAGGAATTCATTCCCTACTTCCCATGGGCAGGCAGGTGTTCAGCCTTCTCCAGGAAAGCAGGGCTCCATCACTCATAACATTTACTTGGGAAGACAAACGTTATAACTCCGAATGTGTCCCCCCCCCTTCCTTCTTCTTCCCCTGGTTTCTATACTGAGCATGACATCATATGGTATGGAATACCCCTTTGGTCAGTTTGGGTGAGCTGTCCTGGCTGTGCCCCCTCTCAGCTTCTTGTGCCCCTGGCAGAGCTGAGAGCTGAGAAGTCCTTGACTATACTTAGCAACAACCAAAACCATCAGTGGGTTATCATCATTCTTCTCCTACTAAATCCAAACCACAGCACTATACCAGCTACCAGAAATAACATAAACTGTCTCTCAGCTGAAATCAGGACAGTGGTTCATGTTGTTTTGACAGAACCCATTGTCATCAAGAACCACTGTGCTCTTCAAAGGCTGGTGTGGGTCTTCCAGATTTGAGGGCATGTAATGAAATTTCAACAGTAAAAAAGACTGCAATCACATTCATTGCAAATGTGAAGATGGTAATTGGAATGTGTGCATCCATGCCAGTAAAATGAAAAAAAAAAAAAAGCCAGGACTGTTCTGTTGTGCTGCATGGAACAGCCCACATCTATGTTTTTAAATTTTCATAGACACCAAAATAGAGTGGCCACAGGCAAACTGCTGTTAGTAATGGCCCTTAGTCTGTGTTAAGTTCTGTTCCATGTGTTCTGTTCTATCTCAAGGAATTGATTGAGAAAGTGTTGCTTAGCCTATGCCAAAACTTGGATGGGACTCATTATGATTCAGCAGGACAGTTGATTAAACACATGGGAATTCTTCTTGGCATTGTTTAATTTAGAATAGACATGCCTATTGTTTTCCAAAGTAAATAAAAGTTTTCTTTGTATTTACTTAATTGTATTAATCCTAATTTACGCAAACATTTGTGATCTGAGCCTAGGTGCTTTTGAATTTTACTTGTTATATGTAGGGCAGACAGAAACTGCATTGTTTGTCCTCAGAATTACTCTGAAATCTTGTGCAGAAAAAAAATGCAATTAGATTTACTGATAGGAAACTTCTTGGCTTTTTTTTAAAAATTGTATTTTATTGTTTGTTTGTGTGTTGGTTTGGTTTTGGTTTAATTCTAAATATGCTGGTGTTGTAAGTAAAGCAACCTAGACAAAAGAAGAAAATAAAACATTCTGTAAGTCTGATTATTTGACTACAGCATGAGTCAAATATTGTACTTTGTTTTCTTCCAGTGTTTAGGTTTTGTATAGAGTGTTTCATGACAGAGAGAGTTCTGGCTGACTATTTCTCTTACGGACATACACATGGTTCACTGAGGTGATTGATGATATAGGAGTAGTTCCTTGTGGCAGTCTTCAAGTTTTTTTCTGTACATCATCCCTGTAAGCAGAACTGTAGAATTTCCTGGGGAAGTGAAAAGATTCTGAATTCATAGTTTCACTCACTGGAGTTACAATTTAAACAAAAGAGTTGAATGATGTAGCAACACAGTAGTTTGTTAAAAAAAAATAAAATAGGATTCATCAAATTAAAATGTTATTGTCCTCCAGTGTGTAAGAAAAAGGAAATTAAGAGGGTAGAGCTGGCTTTTCTGTCAGATGCAGCTGTAAAGATGAATGTAGGGAGATATCAGAGAGCGACAAAACTGGTGAGGGGTCTGGAGCACAAGTCTTATGAGGAGTGGCTGAGGGAACTGGGGTTATTTAGTCTGGAGAAGAGGAGGCTGAGGGGAGACCTTATTGCCCTCTACAACTGCCTGAAAGGAGGCTGTAGTGAGGTGGGGGTCAGCCTCTTCTCCCTGGTAACGGACAATAGGACGAGGGGGAATGGTTTGAAGTTGCGCCAGGGCAGGTTTAGGCTAGACATTAGGAAAAACTTCTTCACTGAAAGCATTATCAGTCTCTGGAATGGGCTGCCCAGGGAGGTGGTTGAGTCCTCATCCCTGGAGGTCTTTAAAAGAAGGATAGATGAGGTGCTTAGGGACATGGTTTAGTGGTGGGATGGCAGGGTTAGGTTAAAGGTTGGACTTGATGATCTTAAAGGTCTTTTCCAACCAAAGTGATTCTATGATTCTGTGATCTATGAAGTTTATCCAGTCCTTGTAAAAATGTGGTGGGTTAGTCTTGGCTAACAGCCGAATGCGCACCCACCTGCTCACTCACTCCCCTTTCTTTGCAGGATGGAGGGAGAAAATAAAATGAGAAAGCTCCTGGGGTGAGATAAAGATAGGGAGATTGCTTGCCAGTTACTGTTACAGGCAAAACAGACTCTATTTGGGGGAAATTAGTTTAATTTATTGCCAATTGAAATAGGTTAAAGTGGTGAGAAACAAAGGCAAACATTAAACCAACACCTTTCCTATGCCCTTTCTTATGCCCAACTTCACTCCTTCACTTCCAAGCCCTCCCCAGGCAGCACTGGGAGTGATGGGGGAGGGAAGAGTACACAGAGGTTTTCTCTCAGCTTCTCCTTCGTTTTCACACTTTTCCCCTGCTCCAGAGTGGTTTCTTTCCACAGGCTGAAGTCTTTCTGGATAAATCTACTCCAGCAGACTGCGACCAGCTGTTTCCAGCACAGGGCAGCCCCAATCCCTTCTCTCAGGAGCCACCCCTGCCTGCCCCCCCTTACCAAAACCTTGATACCTATACCCAGTAGATAAAGAGATCCTGATTTAGCAAAATAAAACATACTATCAGTTTCAGTCTAAATGGCACTACTTATATGTCAAAGCACTTGTAGCATTGTACAAGAGAAGTGAATTAAGCCACTTGAAATGAAACGTAATATTTTATTGTTATTTAAGTGGAAATAACAATGCCATCATTGTTGCAAAGAGTTTGTGTTCTAACACCGTGTTTGTATGACCCCTGACTGTGCACGCAGCGATCTGTCAGTAGAGATTGACCTGGATTATCTGTGAACATGCAGTCACATTTCTCTTGAATTAACCAGAATACAAGTTTCAATTTTTATTTAATATATCCTTTCATGTCAACTGCAGAAGACAGATGATACCTGCTTTGACAAAATATTTTTTTCAAAATCATTTAAATAACAGATTGAATTTGTACCAAGTAAATGCTTTGTATGATATGATCCACATTTTTTATTTTAACCTAAATCTAAATCATAAAAAACTACTATCCTAATTCTTCCAGAAGCTATATGCCAGTTTATCCCTCAATTATTATGAAATGCTACTGAAAAAGATAGACTTCATATATATACCAGACTGGTAATCTGATTATTAATGACACTTTTAAACAATATTTTTAAGTTCTTGTTCATTATTTTGCATTTGATTGCTTTACCATTTCTGAAGGACAGGCACTAATTTGAGATGTTTGCCCTAAAAACCACTCAAAGTTAGATCAGTCTACTGTTAGTAATGTCAACATTTTATTGTTGGTGTAGTAGATTGTACCACTCCATCAAGTGCCTTACTAGGAGATGAAGCAATGTAATGTAACAGATACTGTTTCTGAGAAGTCAGTACTCTACAGTAGGTGGCTTGAAATGTGAGCCAAGTAGCATGAAAAACAAACCAGAATAAAACAATACTTCATAAGTTTATGCTTCCTAAGATGAACTTTATAGCACTGAGACACTGGGTTTTCATTGTCAGTAATCTTACGCTGAAACAGACTCTGCCTTTTAACATGAAAGTTGTTTTTCAGAAGTTCTTTCTCATTAATTCTTGCTTGAAGCCATATAATTAAAACCTCACAAGGTGTTCCTTGGTTAAAAATGAGTATTTTTTACATGAAGATAGAACACAAATCCCACTCCTAATACAATGGACCTTCTAACCTGGCACTCCCATAAAACCAAGATGTTGCCAAGTAAATTGGCTGCTAGGCTATCAGCGCCCTGCAGTGCTTTTGTTAATTATCTTGCCATAGTGCCTGATGCAGATAACAATCTTTCCAAAAGAGCAGGCAGATTTAAAGAGGCAGAATTAATTAAAATTGATTTGTGCAGCCTGTCATGTTGAGCTCTGCTGGGAGAATTTTCTTTCCCCTCCTCTCTCTAATTCATGCTGTAGTAATACATGAAACAGGTAGTCGCCTCACCTTGGAGTACTAATTATGGTGAATGAGTGGGATTTGTCTGCCGTGATTCACAAGATGAGAAGACATCAAAATTTAGTTCATTTGGGTACCACCCAGAGGGAATACTTCTTTCTTCCAACTTTCTAGGTTAGTAAGGAAGAGGACTAGAAACCAAAATTCAAGGTCATAATTTTGCAACTGAGGGTGTACTTTGATTTAATATGTCCAAAGATATATGGCTGTAAACCTTCATTGCAGATAGGATAGAAAATGGTGATGCAATAGTAGTGCAAGAATGAAAAGACCCCAAGATTATAGAGAAATCCCAATGTGAACGGTGAATTTATTTCCTATGTCTGAGCTTCGTTAGCAAGGAATACTACTCAAGAATTCCTGAGCTCCTTTATCCAGCTTAAATTTTATGTAGGATTCTTCTTATATTTATGAAACTCAAAACATTGAGCATTAAAAATAATCTTGAAGAAGACGGCAACAGTTACAAAAATTTGCCTATCATACTGGCAACTAGTGGGCATGTGTGGGCGAAATTAATGATTTTTAAGTATTTAAGTCAAGTCAGTCCAAGATGGATTTTCCAGAACCTTCTTTTTGAAAAATAATTATCTTTAAATGTTTTAGATTTTGTATATGTTTTGCAGTCATTTTTTTTAAACTCTGATTTATGTTTGTGAAAGTAATTTTTATTATTTGGCAAGGTGAGATAGAGCTATGATGAAGGCATAATATATAGTAACAAGTTTCTCCTTATATTAAACACCTTTTTCCAAAGTTATGTCAAAAAAAAGAAATATGTATTTAAAGTAAGAACTAAAGTTTACTTATTAAAGAGGGGGTCATCGAGCAGGACTTGGTACTTTTAGTAAATGGGTTTTTTTAATCCTTTCCTGGATTTTTTTAACTTCAGAAAACTTTGCCTGAGTTTCTGGTGCTGAAGTTGCTACCCAGAAAGTTATCTTGATCTAACTTGGAAGAAGGATTATAATTTGTATTTAATGTGAGAATTTGGATAGAGTATTTTAAGCAAAAAATTGCTTCCATGCAGCAACTCCTTACTAAATTAGAAATTGAAAAATGTATTTAACAGTCAAAAACTGAGACAGCAACAGCTGGGTGGTGAAAGAAATACATCAGACAAAATACCTTGACAATGATGTATTGGATACATTTACATAGTGAACTTGCTATCCAGCTTCTTACCACTTTATTCACTATTGTGGCTGCCTCTTTTCCTTATTCTAATAACAGGTTTTCCCCTCTGCCCTTTTTCCCAGCATAATTTCTATAAATGAGATTCAACGTGAGGCAAATTCTACTCTTGAATAGCTGTGATTTTAATGAAAACGGCATATTTTTTAGACTTAAATATGGAAGGAGAAATAATTGAAGCATATTGCGCCTGATTCTTCTGTGATTTTCATCCACTCAAAGGAATATAAGAATTCATAATGGTACAAGACAAATCACAATGTTATTATTTTATATCCATTTGTATGTTTGAAATATGAATTTTTATACAAAGTGCAAAGCAATAAAAACACCTCACTTGGTTTAAGAAATAAATGTTCATTAAAATAACACATTTTCCTAAATAGCAAAAGAATATATGTAAATAATTTTATGAACATAGATAGTAGAATTGTGCTACTGTATGGTTTTATTTCTATTTTCCAAGTATACTTAGCAAGTTTTTCCTAGTGATTCTGCCCCAGAAAACAATACATTCATTACGCTCTCAGTGGAAAGAATTCTGTAGTGCATGGAATCCGTGCAGTCAATGTTTGGCTCTAATAAAACTAGGATGGGACAGAACAAGAATTAGACCTAACTAATAGTGTTCTACTACCTATATATTTAATAACACTGAAATTATATTGTGCTGTAAACCCATTACATGTTATTTGATAATTCACTCAAACTCAGTTTCGCTATCTCTAAAGTATGAGAATAATTATGAAAGGAGAAAAAGTTTTATAAATATTGATCATTATTTGCTATGGGAGATGTATCACAGTTCTTATCCCAGGATATTTTGGTTTTTAGCTAACAAATACGTGATATGTTTTTGAACCTAGTAAACTTGGCTTTGCCCTGTTCTGGATCATATCTTCAGCATACATGCAGAAGGGGAATGCAATGAATAGTAATAGTTAAAAACAAAACTCTGCTTTCTTATAGTTAATCTGGTGTCTGTAATTTACATAATGTCTCCATCTTTTCTTTTTCCCTCTCTCAAACTTGCTGCTTTTCTTGACAAAATAACTCTTTGATTGCAAAAAACCCCGAAGTGCTCATCAAAATCCTCATGAAAAAAAGTGCTTACAGCTACTCCAAAGTTATTTTATGTTCATTTCATTTTTTTCTTCTCTCTCAATATGTCATATAAATTATCTGACAATTTCACTTTCTTCTTTTTTTTTAGCTGTAGCCATGAAAAATTTGAAAATACAAAACCTTTCTGATATCACATAAAAAAACCCACTTTAAACATAATCTCCTGAGACTACTTCTGAAATGCCACTCTCATTTGAGACCCACATTTGCTCCCAACTCACAGAATACATGACAATATGCTTTACTACTTGTATCTGTTCCCATAATAATAACAGGAATGATACCCAGCTTTTCTGTAATGTATTTCTTTAGAATATGTCTAAGCAATTTACAAAGATAGTAAAGAGCTGCATTCTGGGAATCGAGTTAGATTGGGGAGAAAAAAAAGGCCTTCTTTTTTCCAAGAAGAGGTCATGTACAACTTTCACACACTGCATGACTATTGAAACATAGGAAAGAGGCATTTGAAATATGGTTTTGCTCTGTTTCCATTGGGAAAAGTCAGAATGTATATTAATAGCTGGAATGCAACTTTTAAAAATCAAATTAGATGTAAGGTGTAAATTACTAAACTGAAGTTAAATTTCTATTGCAACAATTTCCTCAGAGTAATGGTGGTTTCTTTCTCGCTGCAGCTGAACCTAGATGTTCTTCCTAATAATATTACAGCTCAAATAGAAATCATAGCCTTGGTGCTGAAATTGCTGTGAGGTTTGGATCAGGAATGCCTAATCTAATCTTAGGATCATAGAAAAAATTAGGCTGAAAGTGACCTCAGAAGTTCATCTTACCCATTTTTCTGCCTAAAGCAGAACCAACTGTGAAGGTAAACAGGTTGAATATCTCCAGCAATGGAGACTGAACAACCTCTCTGTGCATGCTGATCCAGTCTTAGCAACCCATACTCCTAAATACTTTTATGTTTCTTGTTGCTTACTTATTAAATGTCTATATGAATTTTTTCCTTGATAGGACACAACTCCATGGTCAAAGAAGCTATGAATCATTGGTTCAGAAGTACGTCCTCAAAGAATAGAAAGCTATTTTCTTATAAAATAAAATGGTTTGGCATATAGGGATAATTCTAGTCTTGAGGAGGCAAAGTTTTCAGCATACATTTTTTAGAAAAAAACCTGAAGTGTGTGCTTTGGATTTTTTAAAACATGCTGAATTCAAAACCAGAATAGATATGTGGTAAGCTCTTGTTGGTAATTGCACTTTAATTTTTTTTTTATCAGTTCTTTACAAAAATGAATAACTATGTACTTTGAGGTCTTTGCATTTTATAAAAAGCATTGATAACTGACAAAATGATTTGGAGAAGATGCTGATTCTTCTAACAAGATGTTTCCTTTCAGGATAATAGGTACTAGCAATAGTTCAGATGCTTAGTATGGCAAATTTTTTATGAAATGAAAAGTTGAAAATATAATAAATGTAATTATGTTTATTTATAGGCTGCATGAGGTTGAAAGGGACCTCTGGAAATCATCTAGTCTGATGCCAGTACTCGGAGCAGGGTTAGCTAAAGCAAGTTGCCAAGCGCTGTATCCAGTCAGGGTTTGAATGTCTGCAAGATATTTCAGTTCTTCTATATTTCAATTTGTGCCCATTGCCTCTTGTCACCAGATACCACTGAGAAGTCTGGGTCCTTCTTCTTGACTCCCTCCCAACAGGTGTATATGCACATTGATCTCCTGAGCCTTCTTGTCTCCAAGCTGAATAGCCCCATTCCTCTCTGCCTCTCCTCATATGGCAGATGCTTAAGTCCCTTAATCTTCTTTGTGGCTGGATTTGCTCCAGTAGCCCATGCCTGTCTTTTACTGGGGTGGACACAGCTTTCCAGATGTATCTCACCATGGCAGAGTAGAGCAGAAAGATCACTTCTCTTGACCTGCTAGCAACACAGTTTTTTTTCTTATGCAGCCCAGTACGTTGTTAGCCCTCTTTGTTGCAAGGGCATATTGCTGACCCATGGTCAACTGTTGTCCAGCAGAACCCCCAGGTCTTTTTCTACCAAGCTGGTTTACAGCCAGTTGGAGCCTAGCATGTGCTGGTGCAGGGGGTTATTCCTCCTAGGTGCAGGACTTGGTAATTTCTGTTATTGAACTTCATAAGGCTCCTGTCAGCACATTCTTTCCAGCACAACCCTCTGGCATATCAGCCACTCCTCACAGTTTTGTATCATAAGCAAACTTGCTGAGGATACACTCTGCCCCATCATTCAGGTCATTATTGAAGATGTTGAACAGTATTGACCCCAGTGTTGACCCTTAGAGTGCTCTACCAGTGACTGGCCTCCAGCTGGAGGCTGATCGCTCTTTGTGCCACTGATCACAATCCTTTGAGCCTGGTAGTTCAGTCAGCTTTTAGTCCACTTCACTGTCTATTTATTGAGTCTGTATTTCATCAGTTTGTCTATGAGGATGACTCCGGAGACAGTGTTGAAAGCATTACTAAGGTCTAGATAGACAACATCCACTGCTTTCCTCTGAATTAGTATCTTGACATAGTAGTTTTCTATTACTCCTTTTAAGCGAAAGGTGTGATGTGCAGTGTATTAAGATTGTTTGAGGCAAATTTTAATCCAAAAAATCCATGAAATTGATTGGTAATTGAAAAAAATATTACCGCGTGTGATAATAATAATTGGGGAGCTTAGAAATGATCTTGTATTGCCAAAGCAACTTCTTAGCTGAACTTAGCCAATCTCTGATGATTTGTAAGTATTTTCAAAATATCCTCAAGGTTCATAAAATTTCTTCAGGAATTAAGTTTAATAAGTCTTTTTTGAAATGAAAAAAAGTCATTCAGTAGTGTAGATAAGTGTTTGAAGATGTCTGAAACAAAATATCAATTCCTGCTAAAGGCCAATGAAACCAAAAAGAAATCTCAAACAGTTAACTGAATGGAAGAATAGATTCAACCTCTAAAGAAGATAGAAGCACTTCCTTACTATATAGACAACCTGTGAAGAAATCACAGCACTGTTACATTTGTGGTAGATTGCCTTTACAGAAGCTCCAATTTCTGAAAACTTAGCCAATGACAGTACTGAGATAACGCACATACCAACATCTCATTTAATTCCGATCACATAAGAAGAGGGGATTTTTATTTTCATCAACCATCTTCCAGTGACAGAAGGAATTATAACAAACCTGCTAACTGAATAACTTAATTGATATTAAGGTAGAACTCAGCAGATATAAATATCTTGATGGTGAATAACTTTAAACTACAGAGCTTTTTAAATTGATTGTCTTGAACCTCTTTATTTGTTTAAAATATTCCTACCTTGATGATTTAAAATATTTTTTTTAAGCAGGGGAGAATCTGATAATTTAAATAAGGATGAGAAAAAGATTTTCTGCAGCAAGCCTAATAGTGAGTAGGTGTTCCTGTGTGTTACTTGTATCTAATACATGAAGTGTTTTCAGGTGAAGGTGATTTTCAGGTTTCTGAGTAGTCCTTAATGATTTCTCTTTTGAGTTAGAGCAAGCAGATACAAGATTAAAACAGTGAAAAAGAGATGGTATTTTTAATTATCTCAACAAGAAGCTGAAAGTTACTCAAAGAGAAGGGATTAAGTTAGAAAATGAAAGCTGTACTATCTACACAGTAGTGGAGTACTACAAACAACAACCAGATTTTTCAGGTTACATAAATCAGTATTGACCCTTTAAAATCAGTGACGTTACACTGACATACATCAGCTGAGAATGAGGATTTCTTTATTTTTAGGAAAACACCACTGAAATGCCCTTATTAAATATATGGTACTTACATAGATCCCAGTTTAGCAGCAGTTTTTTAACCAATGTTGACAAGATTAGTTTCCGGAAACCTGTACTGTATATCTTTGCTGGCACTTAGGAAAAAGTTAAAAATCAAATGGGAAAGGAATGGTGTCCTTAGAGTTTCAAGTAAGAGAAACTATACTGCAGTTTTTTGATTTCCTAGCAGTGCTAGAAACTGAATCCAAATTTAGTGAGAAATCAGTTCTACCATCTATGCTTCAGTTTTCCTTTCTGTCCTTGCTTCCCTTGTTCATTCACATTCCTCTTTTTTGAACATGAGTTACCTCTGACAAGAAATGACAGTGGTTAACACGTAAACAGGGATTTGCAATTGCTGCGGTATGAAATAATTGCTGGAGAACAGAGACCTTTGATCCTTCAAAGTGATCCTCAGGTAGGCATGTGCAATGATCATGGCAGCCCCCTCTCTAGGAACAGGGTATCTAAGATGAGGAAAGCAGCTTTAAATCCAGATAGTCTTGGCTAAATTTAGACATCTTTTTTTATAAAACAAATACATCTTTTTAATATATATATTTACTATAGACAAACAAGAAAAGAAAAATATAATCCTAGCTATTGTCATTTATAATGATATTCCAGGCATTGTACTCCCTTCAGTTTTAATAACTTACAGTTTTTCTTGCTCTGCACTAATGGCATCAAAGTGGAAAACAAATAATAATCATTTCTTTAAATAATAGCTTTTTTCTTAATAGAGAGAGAAATTAAAAACAGGGCATAGCCAAGCAGCGAGCAACTGTTCCACACTGAAATCTCTTCATCACACCTCTATATGAATAGCTTTTAATTGGGGTTAGAATTGTGACTGGGAGATACCTAGGTAAAGTAAATATGAAGGATGTTATTCCATATGTCAACAACTAAATTAAGGTATTATACATATGTTTATAATACATCTTTTGGACAAGATCACCTCCAGAGGTCCCTTCCAACTTTTGTTTTCTATCATGCTGTGATTTTGTGATTCTCTGAAATAGCCAAGAATATTAAAAAATTATCAGAAGTGTTTTCTTTAAGGATTAAAGGGAATATGGAATTCTGTTTAGTCTTCTACGTTACCTTACAATACAGCTACTTTACCTTAACTACTTCCTGTGAAAACTAATTCCAAAATCCATCAATTCACTTTGAAGAGCTATCTTTAACAGCAACAAAATTAAAACAAAACAAAACAAAAAGGTATTAGGCTTTCTGCATTCCAGAATAAATCTCATTATTTCTTGTAGCTAACCAAGTTTGAGTTTATAACACCTTTTCATGAACGTATAGTCATAACAACCTGATGCTTAACAGAAGAAGCTGTTAAACAATAAATATAATGGCTTTCAGATTTCTTACAGGAAAAATTAAAGCTTAGTCTTTGGCAATGCTTTTACTTACATCCTCTACTTAGTCATGGCAGTTTGTGCTCCCTCCTGCACAAAATGTGCCAAAATAGAAGGTTAATGATTCTTGAGTTATCAATAAAGCTGACAAATTTTAAATTATCAGTTATTAATGTTGATATTAGTATGTTAACAAAGTTTTCAACTAGTGTAAGTATTGAGAGATTTATTAATGATAAAAAGATCATTGACAGTGAGTAACCTGTGTCACTTGGAAAAAGGACTGCAGGAAATACTGAAACCAAATATTTTTTCATAGATTTGAAAAATGTATCATGTTCTTTTCATATATCAGTCTTCCTGGTCTTCGAGAATATATTCCTGTGGCTTTGTTTCTTTTAGCCACACAGTACTGAAAATTGCAAAGGGCAATGGTCTGAAGCACAGTTCACGATTATAGTTCTGTGCAATAAAAAAAAATCCAAAACCAACCCAAACCCCACAAAAAGTAACTTAACTTTTGGATACACTTTTATAACATCAAATAAAAATATATGAACCATTAAAGCAGTATAGAAATCTAAAAACTGAACTTCCAAGTCTATGCAATGGACCTCAAGGTGATATGTGCAAGTTTATGACCCAGCAAGGGGTATTTATCTGGAAGATTTTCATGCCTGTATTTACTGATGAAGAACTGAAATTTACCTTAAAGCAGAGGCTTATTTAATTAGCCTGAACTCTTTATTTAATAAAATGAGCAACCAAAGACATGAACATGTGAATTATTATGTTCTTCCAGCATCATGTCTGAGGGAGTACATGTATCTCCTACCAATCAGTAAAGGCACAGGCAATTTTACAATACCTAATACCATTTTTTTCTTTATATTAGAGTTTATTACACCAAAGTACACCAAATTTTCCTGCTGTAGGCTTTGACACTTGTGCTGATAAATCCTCTCTTTTGCAGAGTTTTTGAGTTTTAATAATATTGGGCAGTAGGATAGATGCTCATGTCAGAGAGTGCATTATTTAAGGTCTTTTTCTATGATGTGAAGAAAGACTTAGTGTTTAATGAATAGTGACTGCTAGTTCACAAGTGGTGTTTTAAAAGGTAAAATGTGTTACTGCATATTAAAAAGATTTTTTGATTCTTGTGTCTTATATTTTGAAGTGATTGCTAAACATTTTCTTTTCCCTTTTCCAAGTTTAAATAATTTGTAGCAGAAAATACAACTGATTGCTTGTACTGAAAAATATTTCTAATTAACTCTTAAAGTAATCCCTGAAGGGGGTTAGGATTCTCTTACAGATTACTTGTTGCTTTATTTCTCTCATCCATCTTCTTTGGGCATCTTGACATTTTACAGTGCATTATTTTTTACACACCTTAAATTAAGGCTCTTAACCTGATCCTAGAAAACATGGTTTCCACTGGAGAGGGAAAAAAATACTTTTATTTTTGATCAGATGATTTCTAGGCCACCTGCCTTAGACATACATGAACAACTGCTGTGTCATAATTCTGTTCAAGTCTGTGTCCAAAGACAATGCCACATAGACTTACACTTTTTTTTTTCAAATGACACTTTTTTTATTGGTGCTTATTAATGAAAAGACAAGGTGACCTTATTATTTTCTCTTTTAAAATTTTTTTTGTTGTTTTGGGACTGAGGCTAGAGATAATTGGCATACTTCTTAACAGTCTCTAAAGACCAATTAACAGCAGGGAGCCATGTACTCTGCCAGTCCAAGTTTCAATTAAATGTCTGCTCCAGGAGGAGCTAAACTAACACATAGCTATTGAACAGCAGTTACACTATTGATATAGCTGAGTCCACTGCTGAGGACAAAGACTCTTGCTTCACGACAGATGGCCTAATGCTCTGACAATTAATACATTTTTATGACTTTTAAATCTTTCTGACCTTTTCCTTTTCTCTGTCTGAATTAGTAGGGCACAGTTTTATCAGTGGAATGGAAGTTTAAGGACACGTGAATTAGAGATCTCTTCAGGAAGTCCCTTCTACTTTTTTTAAAATGTTATATGCATTCTGTTGACAAGAATTAACAGCCCAATTTTAGTCAGTCAGGACTTCAGTGCACTAATTCTGACTGTAGGGAGGGTGATGACTTCTGGTGAGATCCTGTTGTTACTATAGCTGGGCTACCAAGGTAGTTAGGGAATACAGAATAGCATTAAGTATTAATAAGAATTCAGTGGCCAAGATACATGTAGTGGAGTTCAATACTTCTGTCCTAACTCATTATGTCCTAGAGCTGTATCTTTAAAACATAATTTTCCAAAAATAGAAGCCGAAGAATCAAATCAACATGGTATAGATTGCCCTGTAAACATTCTCCTTCAAATTATAGAAGTAGCTGCAAATTTTGGTTGACTAATAAAATAAGTTGGAACCTAAGAAAATACAGTCAACCTAACGCTATCTTAAATCTTTCAGGTATTAAAAATGTACCAAAGTTTCCCTCATTTACTTCTTTCTTTCCGTAGAATATCATAAATATAAAGTTAAGATAAGAAAAAGAAAAAGAGAAATTAATAAAACTCTCTCAGGCATACTTTATCCTGAGTTGGTTTTTCAAACATGACTAGATAAATTTAGGTATCTCACATTTCTTTTTACTGGCTCTTAATAGAAGCACGATGAGTTTCTGAAATAATAATAATCCATAAGTCTAGTAAAAAAAAAAAAAAAGAAATTATTAGTGCTCGGTTTTTGTGAAAAACAAACTCACATCTAAAATAATGGAAAAAGGATGAAAGATGCAATTCATTAGGTGCCTAGCATTAAGCATTACTCAGTTATTTATTTTTTTTAATAGAATAAGGATTGGATTATTTAGGTATGCATTCACATTTTTGTAAAGGATCCAGTATTTTAATGTGTCATTATTTTACCTTTTTCCCCTGTTTTTATCCAATGTACATCATCCAAACAATGAACTCAGTTGAAAGAAAATAAGGAACACTGAAAGTTATACATTGATTTTATTTATAATTACAGAAACGTTATTAGTCTGCTTAAACCTATATTTGTATTCTAAGAACATAAATTACAAAGACAAAACCTTTTCATTTAAAATCCACCTATTGTTTGTTTTTCCCTAATATCTAAGTATTAAAATGATCTGAAATACTTTTCCTGTATTAATACATTATCTTGTCTATAGGTAACTTCAGTGATACACATTTATTAATAACAGTTGTGACATTCAGAAAATCTGTAATAAATTTTTTGTCCATAAAATATGAATTAAAGTTTAAAAATTCGCATACTTTAAGAACCCTCCACTTCCTAGAAATTAAGATTTTATTTCTCCCCAAATTTGTGATTTTTTTTTTAAATAATAGCAACAAAGAAGTCTTAAATGAAACCTCTGTCATCCATATCAGCCTCTTAGGGATGTCATATATACATGTTTTAGACATTAATAGGTACGTAGACAACTCAATCAAGCTCCTAGTTAAAACAGCCATAAACTTTGGGAGTTACTCAGTTGATGAAATTTACATGAGCTCTCTGAAATCCACTGATTTTATTGATTACGTCTTTATTGGGCAGTGAAAGTTTCCACATCTAAATTGCATGCAAAGACTTTAATGCTTAAATTTGTGTGTCCAAAAATGGATCTGCTTTCTATTTGTAATGATATCTAGAAGTAAGATTCTGCTCCTGTTCATGGAAAATTTTGAAATAGCTAATTTTATTCTGATTTTTAATTACTGAAATACTACATATATAGAACCAATTTTGCACGGTGGATCAAAGTTAGGGTCTCAGTTTTTTATTCATATTTGTTCAACTTGTTCTTTTTATTATTACTTGTTACTATTTTACTGTGCAAAATAATTTTAAAAATACACTAAATGAAAAGCAGTGGAAATTTAGATGCCTTAACATGTCTAGGCAGGCACAAATTCTGTTTTACCAAGTTTTAACATAAAATCAATGTGAAAAATGGTCTATATGTAATGACAAACATAAAGCCCTTCTAAAAAGTTGAAATATGTCTTACAGTAAAATTTGGTAATAAATAGGCTGCTCTTACTATAAACTGACTTTACAGTCCTGTGGTCTAATTGACCTTGCTTGGGAATTCCTGCAGCTGTTTTAAAAAATTAAACCTCTGGACTCTAGTTCTAAGAAATATTCATCATATTGATACTTCCTAAGTATCTTCCTTGATGTACTTGTCTTCCAAGATCTTTCTTGTGGGAACTTTTCAGTGTGCAGGCAAGAATCAAGTGAGATTTTGTCAGAGAAAAATAAAACATGAAAGAGAACAGGACTGAAGACTCCACTCTTCATCTTTTTAAGATAGACAAAGTGAACTGAGAGTCTAGCTATTTTTTTTTCTGTTGAAGGTCGGAATATTCAATGCCAAGGAATTGATACTTCCACATTGTCTGTGCTGAACATGGACAATGCTTATTATCTGTAGGTGATCTAAAAAATAATAAAATCTACAAGATTAGCTAAAGTGACTATATTACTGTGTGTGTACTTTGTTGGGTATACATTAGGTCCCTCAGCTCCCACACAGGCCTTCTCTAAGCTAATTCACAGTTCACAAGGGAAAGAGGAATACCAGATTAAGGCTATCGGGACCCTTTTTCAGTATAGCAACAGATAAACTGTGGGTGAATATGTGACCATCTAGAAATAAATGGAAGGCTCAACAAGCAAACAAGCACCTTAGAATTATGTCTGTATTTAGGAAAATGGAATGTATTTGCAAGTGAATAAGGTTGATTCATTGTCTTCAGAAACTTCAGATACATTGTAAAACCTATAATTATTCCCTCCTTATAAAAAATGTTTTTTCAGCACACAGCTTTACAAGTTAACCTAGTATTTTTAATATCTCATCCCATGTGAAAAAGCTTTTCTCTTATTTGGAAAAGTTTACTTTGCTCTTATGTCTATGCAAATGTGGTTGTGGTAGTGTTGTTGAATTTCTATTTTTTTTTCCTTCAGTATTCTTAGATAAGGAACCTGGAGATGGGTAGAAACTTTTGAATTTTGTCTTTCAAATAGCGTTTGTCTATAGTTTCCATTAATTTCCATTAGTCTGTAGAGATAACTTTGTTCACATATAAGTCTATTATCTGCTTTTTACAAATTTACTTCTAATCTTGGCTTTTATCTTTCATAGACTTATGGTTTGGGGGATTTATAGACGTGTGAAAAACCAAGAAATATGCATTTTAGTTTCCATTTTGGTCTGTATTCTTCATAGTAAGTGATTATTGAAATGAAGAAATCAGTTTTTATTAATAGCTTGGTTATAACTTTATTGCTCACAAAGCACACCAAGCCAACAGCACTCTAGGCTGATATCCTTTGCTTATCCAGGTATAAGTACAGGATCATTAAATCCATGCTTTTCATTAGCCCTATTCAGTGTAGCTACAGCTCCATTTAGGTGTATGATACCTTTGGGACAGAAAGTGTATAACCATACTTAAAGCTAGTTCAGGATATGTGAAGTTTTAGCTCTATAGTGCATGGTTGTTATGGTTTTATAGGAATTTATGTTCTTTCTGTGTTTCTCTTTCCCTTGTTCTTTCTTGCTTTCTCCCTTCTCCTTCCACCCTTCCCATTTTCCTTCTCCTTCCCTTTACCCCCTAAACCAAACCCCATCACACATCTTTGCACCGTTCCCTGCTATCTTAATGAAATAAAATCCATCTTCTAGCCAATATTATTCCAATCTACAAAAAGGGCATGAGGAAAGACCCATGGAACTACAGACCAATTAGTCTAACCCCAGTTCCTCAAAAAATTATGGACTATACTGGGTACAAATGAAAGGCATTTAAAGAATAATGCAATCATCAGGCACAGTCAACATGGGTTCACAAAGGGAAAGTCCTGTTTAACTGATTTGTTATCCTTCTATGGTAGGATCACACACCTAGTGGATGAAGGAAAGGCAGTGGATGTAGTTTTTTCTGGATTTTAGTAATGCTTTTGATACTGTCCCTCACAGGATCCTTCTGGACAAGTTGTTCAACTGTGGGGTGAGCAGGTTTACAGTGCAATGGGTGAAGAACTGGCTGAAGGGCAGAGCTCAAAGGGTTATGGTGAATGGGACTACATCTGTCTGGTGACTGATCACCAGCAGTGTTCCTCAGGGTTTAATTCTAGGGCCAGTTCAATATATTTATTGATGACCTGAATGCAGAAGTTGAATGCACCATTAGCAAGTTTGCTGATGATACCAAACTGGGTGGTGCTGTTGACTCTCTTGAGGGATGAGAGGCCTTGCAGAGGGATCTAAATAGATTGGAGCATTGGGCTATGGTAAATGGGATGAAATTTAACAAGTCAAAATGCTGTATTCTGCACATAGGATGAAGTAATGCCAAGCACAAGTATAAACTGGGAGAGGAGTGGCTGGAGAGCAGCCCTGCAGAAAGGGATCTGGGGGTGCTGGTCGACAGCAGGCTCAATATGAGTCAGCAATGAGCCCTGGCAGCCAAGAGGGCAAACCGCATCCTGGGGTGCATCAAACACAGTATAATCAGCCAGTCAAAAGACGTGGTTATCCCACTGTAGTCAGCGCTGGTGCAGCCTCACCTTGACTACTGTGTGCAGTTCTGGGCTCCACAATTTAGGAAAGCTGTGAAGGTCCTTGAATGCATCCAGAGAAGGGCAACAAAGCAGGTGAAAGGGCTGGAAGGAATATTCTATGCAGAGCAGCTAAGGACTTTGGGTTTGTCTAGTTTGGAGAAGAGAAGTCTGAGGGGCGACCTCATTGCTCTCTACAGCTTCCTGAGGTGGGGAAGGGCAGAGGGAGGTGCTGAGCTCTTCTCTCTGGGATCCTGTGATGGGACACAAAGAAATGGTTCAAAGTTGCACCAGGGAGGTTTAGACTGGGCATTAGGAAGCATTTGTTTACCAATAGGGTGGTCAAACACTGGAACAGGCTTCCTAGAGAGGTAGTCGATGCCCCAAGCCTGTCTAAGGTTTAGGACACATTTGGACAATGTCCTGAACAACATGCTTTAACTTTTGGTCAGCCCTGAATTGGTCAGCCAGTTGGACTAGATGATCGTCGTAGGTCCTTTCCAACTGAAATATTCCTGTTCTGTTCTATTCTATTCTATTTAATCTCAGTCAGGTTTTACATTTGTAGGGCATTTCATTTGCAAAAAAAATGCTGGCAGGTAATTAATTATGTATACAAAAACCTTTTCCCTTAAAACACAAGGTAGTGGTACAAATACATGCTTTTAAATAACAGTGAGCAAAATATCAACTTCAGAGGAATCTGAATATCCCCGTCTTGAATTTGTTCCTAGTCCAGTACTGTTTTTGAAGCTGCACTTGTTTTGAGCTTTAAAAATGTTAAGACCAAGATAAGCTCAAGTATTCAAAGGCTACATCTGTTCAAAGCTTACAGATGGTCTTTTGTGTTATCTCTGGGCTCTGTATAATTATACGTGACACTGTGCTTTTCAGCGAGGTGTTGCAGTGTACAGATACATTACAATTGAAATGTTCCAAGGGGTTTTCCTTAATACTTATTATTATCTATTCCTCGGTGTATGCACCATAACCTCAAGAGCAAAGATTAAGTTTTTGGGTATTGATTTGTACTTGTTGCAGAATCCCTGCAGTTGAAAAAGTCTGTCTTCTTAGGTTAAAAAAAATACTGAAAAGCTTTCCTTGTCGTCCTGCATAATTTAATAGAGAAAAAAGATGGGCTTTTAAGTTTTTCAAACTTAAGGGAAATTATCTTTTTTATATTTCAATAAAATGCATAAGATAAATATTAAAAACATGTTTTCTAGTAACATCAACACTAACCTTTTGATTTGTGTTAGGTTGTTTAGTATTCTTTGACTTTCAAGTTTATCTCTTTGTTGAGTGTTCCTTCTTTCTGCCTTCTCAAATAAGCTAGCAGTCTTAGAAATGCTTATTCTATTTGACTGCAGAATCTCCCTAGTTTGCCTCACAGAATAAAGATGAAAGGGTTAAATACAGTAATGTGTATGTGAAGTTGGTTGGAGAAGCATGTGGAATTTCTTATGGATGAGACATATACACCTGAGTATTGAAACAAAAAGGAAGAGAACGATCTTGAATTATTTATTCTCCTAGATTCCAACTGCTCTTTTCTCAAAAAAGCACTTTTCTGTTGAATAAATAACCAATTCCCAAAGGTATCCCTGCTACAGTTGAATCTTATTAATCCTAATATGAAGGACAGGGAGACTTTCTTTTAAGGAACCAAAACACCATGCAGTATATGAGGGACAAGAAAAGTGGCAATATTGTAGACAATTTTTATAGGGGAAAAAAAAGAAAAGCTGTAGTATATTGCTTAAAGTGTATTAGGCTATTTTAAACTTTCAAATCTCTAGATGCATAGCTTGAATATTGCTAGTTTTTCTATTTTTCAATAAATCTTTGTATTACGAAGTGTATGAAACCATTGTATCAATGCAGTTCTGTGGTAACTAGTAAACATTTGTATTATATATATTATATATATAATATATATAATACATATATATATATTAAATACAGGAATAAGTAACCACAGGAAAATGAGATAACTAGTTCTGCTTTCTAAAACAGCCTTACAAATAAATGTAGAGTCTGCTGGAGGTCTGTTCTTTTCATCCAACACATTCTTAGTACCTCTTGACACTAATAAGAGTTATCTGCATGTATCAGGGTGAGAACTGAGAAAGTCATTATTTATAAAGCTTGCTGCAACTTTATCTGTAACTTCTAAACAGGCTTTTGCCCACTTAACAGTGTAGGAAAAGCAAATATTGGCCAAATAATGATGGCTTGCTGGTTTTTGCTGAGTTTTTATTTAGTCCTTACTAAGCACCCCTTTTGCGAATTCTGATTTCCTAGTCATATTTCAGAGCAGTTTGGCTCCATTGGAGATATGCATAGTATTCATTGAAGTAGAATTGGAATCATGAGCTCACTAATTAAAACTGCTATTTTTCAGAAAATTTGTCTTATAATTGAATTTTTAAGTTTAAAGCTTTTTTCAACAGTCTATGTTCAGCAATATCATCATTAGCATAGCTTTTCTTAATTCTGGTAACTTTGGTGGTATCCTGGGTGTTGAAAAACCAAAATAACAATTGAGCCTTCCAGTTCATCCTCTTCTGTGGAAGTATTTTGAACTTAATAAATGTTTTCTTTTCGTTTTATCATTAGAACCATTACAGTTTAATTAAAAAAAGAAAACAGAATTTGCTGCAATTTTTCAGTTGATCTTTAATTTCATCTAACTTTCAGAATCTGAAACACCATAAATGCCTTTTTAAAGAATCACACATTGTTTTGACTCAAAGTGCATAGTGCTTTTGAGCATAGTGCTTTATCCTGTTCATTTCTGTTTATCATGTGTTTCTGTAGACCTGTATAAATTTTTACAGGATTGGGACCTAAAAGTGGTGTTGGCTTTTGGAACTGGTCTGCATGAGTATTGCTGTTGTTTTTCTTTACTTAAAATAAACCTCCATAACAAAAAGCAGTATTAGTAACTGATGAATTACTAATAACTGCAGAGAGAAAATATACTAACTTAAAATGTCATCCAGGCAGTTTTAGAATATGTTCTGAGAAGATGAAATAAACAAACAACAGAGAGAAAAACAAAAAAATAAAGCATAATCTTTGCAAACATTGACTTTTGAAAACTATTTCTGACATTTATTGAATATGTAAACTCAATTGTCAGTAAAAGTCAAAGCAGCAAGCAAAAGCATTTTATATATTATCCCACTTCCCTTGAGAAGAGAATATTTTCAGTGGAAAAGGGTAGAATCAGATCAGATTTTTAGGACCACTGTTGGCATGTGGGCATAATTGTTTTTCTCTTGATTGCTTTTCTATCAATTGAGCTAGAAGCTTGAACTTTTTCTTTGTAGGCAAACCTCATGGCATCAACTTATTCAATTGTCATCTTTTAACAATTCATTGTAATAAGTTTTAAACGGTGCTATGCTAAAAGATAAATAGAAAATCTTAATAAACCCAAATGCTATTTTCTCATTTCCTATATACACATTGCATCAATTCTCGAAGAGTCTAGTTTGTTTTCAAAATACTGATTTCCAGATAAATGTCCCTAAGTGTGTTGAGTTTCCAGTCTAAGAACCATTTGTCTTCTCATACGGTAACTGAGATCAGCAGAAGAATGTCATTCCCAGATGATCTTCAAGTTATGTTGGACAACCTTGTTTTGCATTGAGTATTGTAAACAAGCAAAAAATCAAGGGAAAGATGTAGTCTTAAAATTGAGGAACTGATAGTCTTCATGATTAATTAGTTAAAGCGGAATCTTTTCAGTAGTTTGATGATTTAAGCAAATATCCAATGCTCAAATCATGTATTAGAATAAACAAAATTAGACTACTCTGTATCTTACCTGAAGAAATGTTGACTACGTTCACAGTCATGTGGAAAAAGAAATACCTAAGAAAAGGGAGATATGCTAGGAACATAAAAATACCAGCAATGCTCTGCAGAAGTCCCCTTATAGAAATATCTCATGCCTTTATAGATTATCTGGAAGAGAGAATAAACAGTTTAACAATGAAATCTGTATATTAAACTTACTAGGGTGAAATTGCCAGCATTTGTCAAAATAGAGGAATAGGAATCTAAAGGGTATTCAAACATGGACAAAACCAAGTTGAAAGTCTTCTTGGGGAGAGAAGCAGTTAATATAACCGAGGAAAACAAACCAGCATGCTCATTGTCAGCTGGAAGGCAGTAACACTGGAAAGAACAAGGCTCACTGTCATCACAGAGCACATCAGGAAAGAGCAGCAGTAAGATTAATGAAATGTTGGGCTTTTTTCACACTGGCAACATTAGTAATGATAGTAATAGACCCTTAGAAGTGTGGTCCAAGTGTGACCACATCCTGCTATATTACTTGGATTGATTAGAATAATTTATGCAGTTATTATAACGTGGTTCAATGAAATAATAGGGAAAGAAACAAATAAAGGTAAAAGGCATTTAATTGCAAACATAATTCTTAGTCTGTTTAAATGCTAGCCTTTTTTTCCCTAGAATTAGTGAAATATGTATCCCTATACTTCACATAAGTACACTTAACATACATCCTGTGATGGTAAGAAAATTCTCTAATCTTCTGCAAATATTTGGCTTTAGTATGTATCAGGTGCCTCTGGTGTACCCCTGTGCTGGAAGGAAAGTAATCTTTTTATTGATACTGCTCTGTACCAGCTACCAAAATGTGAGATCTCGCCACAGAGTGTCTGTTGCCATTCGTGGCCCTGCTTGGCACAGGAGGTGAAAGCAGGGACAAGCAGGTCCCTGCCTCAGAGCCACTGTTTGCTCTGTGCAGGTCGGGCAGCCCCAGCATGAAATTTGTTCTTGGAACAAGGCAGCAGCAAGAGATGAAGCTTCTGCAGAATCAGAGAGAAACCCGCTTTGTTTGTATGAGTCCTCAGTTACTACTTTTCTCTTGTTTGGAGCTATACTGAAGACTATACAAAAAGTCTTTATCTACTGATGGCTATGAATAGCTTAATAAAAAAAAAATACTGCCATGACATTAAAGTATTAATGATATGCCTGATTTTTTAATAGAAATACCCGGTCACTATACTGTCTGAGCAAATGACTGAAGCTGTCTGTTCTTGTAAAACGTAGTAAATTGGTCAGGTTCCCTAAGAGTTCCTCATTTACAGTTTGTTTTTATTAATTTGAATTCAGCAATCAAACCTGCTAAATAATCTTGTGAACCACAAGATACTTTGGCCAGATCTAAAGAGTGCTAAAGAAATAATAGTTGTACTGTTATGATATTACAGATGAAAACTATAAAGATACTTTCTTCTACAAAAGTTACTTGTTTTCTGTTTCAGTCTTATAGCTGTTAGCAGAGTTTAAAAAAACAAATCACATAAATTAATACATAGCTTGAATATTTTTTATATAGTCCTATATATCTGAATGACTACACCTAGGCAAGGCATTGTTTGAACAGTATAATCCAGAGAGATCAAAGTTCAGTCAATGTAAGAATGAAAACAGGATTAGAGTAACAAAATGTAAGCAAGTTTAACTATTGTGGCTACTAGTGGTCCTGCTGTAATACTGTTTTCTTGTTAACTTTTAAACTTTTCCATGAAAAAGAGTCTTCTACCTGGAAGGATCTTGTAGTGAAAGCATGATATAGTTACAAGTAGCACCCTACGGCTCTCACTTTAAGACCTGCTGATTGCCTTAAGCAGTAGGAAATGAATATAGAACAAAGTTGTTCTTATTTGGATATTTTCAGTGTGCTTTTCTGCCTCTGAGATAATTTGAATAATTTTTATCAGTGTTTTGCTGGGAGTGATCAATCATTAAGAAATGGTTCTTGGTATGAACAATTTAGAAAGAATCATTCCTCAGAAATATGAAAGAATCTTTTATGTTTAGCTACAGTCTGTGGCACAGTGACTGCTACCTGTGACCCTGAGCTGGCATCCAGGAGTATAGGAAGGATAATGCCAGAGGCATTTTTAGTAGATGAGAGAATGACTACATCTTATTTTGGTAAGTTAGGGGTATCTGCTTCTACAGGCTTGTTTAATGAAAAGCTCCATGAAATATCACACCTTTTTAGCAGTGCATTCTTTGATCTGATCCTTTTCAAAATATCATCACTGCCACCATTTAAAATATATAATGAATTTATGTATAGATATTTAAAAATTAAAGGTGAAATTTAGACGTGCGGAATTATAATTTTAGATACAAGAAAATCCAAATGTTTTTTCCTGGGGTGGATTTTAATGATCAGCAGTACTGGAATCATATAATCATAGAATTGTTTAGGTTGGAAAAGAACCTTAAGATCCGCAAATCCAACTGTTAACCTAATACTGCCAAATCCACCACTAAACCATGTCCCTAAGCGCCACATTTATACATCTTTTAAATGCCCCCAGGGATGGGGACGCAACCACTTCCCTGGGCAGCCTGTTCCGATGCTCAACAACCCTTTCAGTGAAGAAATTTTTCCTCATATCCAATCTAAACCTGCCCTGGTGCAACTTGAGGCTATTTCCTCTCATCCTAACGCTTGTTACTTGGCAGAAGAGACCAACACCCACCTCGCTACAACCTCCTGTCAGGTAGCTGTAGAGGGCAGTAAGGTCTCATGCAGATCATTGATAAAGATATTAAACAGAACTGGCCCCATGGGGAACATCACTTGTGACAGGCCACCAACTGGATTTAACTCCATTCACCACCACTCTTCAGGCCCAGCCATGCAGCCAGATTTTTTACCCAGTGAAGAGTATGCCTGTCCATGCCATGAGCCAGTTTCTCCACAAGAATGCTGTGGGAAATGGTGTCAAAGGCTTTACTAAAGTCCAGGTAGACAAGATCCACAGCCTTTCCTTCATCTACTAAGCGAGCCACCTTGTCACAGGAGGAGATCAGGTTAGTCAAGCAGGATCTTTCATAAACCTTTCATAAACCCCTACTGAGTGGGCCTCATCACCTGATTGTCCTGTACATGCCACATGATGGCATTCAAGATTATCTGCTCCATAACTTTCCCCGGCACCAAGGTCAGACTGACAGGCCTGTAGTTCCCCAGATCCTCCCTCTGGACCTTTTTGTAGATGGGCATCACATTTGCTAACCTCCAGTCATCTGGGACCTCCCTGGTTTGCCAGGACTGCTAATAAAGGATGGAAGGTGGCTTGGTGAGCAGTTCTGCCAGCTCCCTCAGTACCCTTGGGTGGATCCCATCCAGCCCCATAGACTTGTGCATGTCTGAGTGGTGTAGCACGTCACTAACCATTTCCCCTTGGATCACAGGAGCTTTGTTCTGCTCCCCATCCCTGTCTTCCAGCTCAGGGGGCTGGATACACCGAGAACAGCTGGTCTTACCATTAAAGACTGAGGCAAAGAAGGCATTAAGTACCTCAGCCTTTTCCTCACTCTTTGTCACTATGGTTCCCCCCGCATCCAATAAAGGATGGAAATTCTCCTTAGCCCTCCTTTTGTTGCTAATGTATTTACAGAAATATTTTTATTGTCTTTTACAGCAGTAGCCAGATTAAATTCTAATTGGGCTTTGGCCCTTCTAACTCTCTCCCCGCATAATTTCACGACATCCTTGTAGTCTTGCTGAGTTGCCTGCTCCTTCTTCCAAAGGTCATAAACTCTTTTTTTCCTGAGTTCCAGCCAAAGCTCTCTGTTCAGCCAGGCTGGTCTTCTGCCCCGCTGGCTTGTCTTTTGGCACATGGGGATGGCCTGCTCCTGCGCCTTTAAGCTTACTTTCTTGAAGGATGTGCAGCCTTCCTGGACTCCTTTGCCCTTCAGGACTGTCTCCCAAGGGACTCTGTCAACCAGGCTCCTAAACAGGCCAAAGTCTGCCCTCCAGAAGTCCAAAGTAGCAGTTCTGCTGAGCCCTCTCCTTACTTCTCTGAAAATCAAAAAATCTATCATTTCATGATCACTAGGCCCAAGATGGCCTCCAGCCATCACATGACCCACAAAGCCTTCTCTGTTCACAAATAACAGGTCCACTGGGGCACCTTCCTTAGTTGGCTCACTCGCCAGCTGTGTCAGGAAGTTGTCTTCCACACACTCCAGGAACTTCCTAGACCCACAATCAAAGCAGAAAAGAGACTGTAGTGAGGGCATATGATCTCCCAGCTGCAGCAATACAGGTTGCTAAAGCCAGTAATAACTTAAAAAAAACCAAACAACAAAACTGTGTGTCATATTGCACAACCACTCATCAAGCATGCAGAGGTTTAGGGGCAGAATGACGCATAGTTATCTGTTTAAATTGCAGGAGACAGAATCCTCAAACTTAAATAAAGCAAGCCAAGGTTTTCATGTGTGCATCATGCTCCCTCCCTCTTTACAGACCTCAAGAAAATTTCTGAATGGAAAGGAAGATATTGCATTATTATTGCATTATTCTCTCACTGTACTTGTAAACAATCCTATTCTTAATCACACAGTTCCCATAGCACTGATATTCCTTTTAACTCAGAATGAGACTGGTGAAAAAAATCATAAAGCCTCTGTGAGCCTTCAACTTCATTCAGTCTTTGTTTTCTTTATGTTTCGGTTTGTATGTTCCCTTAGACTTTGGGGATATCAAGAAACCTTTTTCTCAAGAAACTATGAAACCAGAGGACATCTTTATTATAAGGAAATGGTACAAGTTTTTGAGAAAATGGCAGATGGCAATCTATGAAAAGATATACCTTATGATCTATGGAAATACATCTTTATCAGTGTCCTGTGCCAGAGCTTCCCTGCATTAGGATTCAGCTGATTTGTCAGCAAAAGGCAGACTAGAGCCACAGTCCAAAGCAGCCTGCAGCACCGGGGTGGTGTGGGGTGGGTGAAGGAAAATTCAAGACCTAAGTTAACAGATAGACAATATAGCCTGGGACCACCAAGCTTCCCTGACTTTCAGAGAAACCCAAGTTCCAAACTATTCAACAGTGCCTATAAGAAATGGCAGTAGTTTTTACCAATATTGGTTTATATAGTATGCTGAAAGTGACTACAATGGAAAAGATGTCCAATATCTTAAGCTAATAAATATCTAAAACAAAATTAGCTTTCCAGCCTCAGAAAGACCAAAAAAAATTTTTTTTCAGTCTAAATCATCATTTATTATATGTTTACCTTTTGCAGTAGGATGTGGTCTTAATCTTTACATTTTAATATAATGAAAGTGTTAAGTAGTCATATTTATACTAAAGCTGAAAAGTTGTATGAACATTATATAATGTTTTTATCTGTGCCTTCTGACAAACAGAAGTTTAAAAACCAATGGAGATTTTCAAAAGAATAATTTTCATTCATTATTAAGAAAATAATCCCAAATTACAAAAAAGTACAAACCATATGGAAAATCTAAAACATTCATTCTAATGAGAAAAGGGTACATCCTTTTTTTTTTCTTTAGAACATCTCTAAGAAATCAAAGTTCATCTATTTAAAAGGGTAATACCGATAATTTTTCCAGCAAAGGCAATTGATTTTTATATATATATTTTAAATATTTTTCTGCAGTTGAGAATCTCAAGTCTTAATTTGATATTTCTAGGGAAAAATACTGGTATTTCTTCTTTAGATCTTATAAGCAATAACAAAATAATACATTCTCCTGGCTTTCTATTTAATTTGTTCTTTAGGTCTCATTTTTGTATCATACCATAATAAGGCAGAGATTAAAGCAGTGATGAGCCCATGTAAAAGAAAACTCTGCCTGCTGAAGTTAATGGTTCTGAGTGGTTTGCAATTTACATTAGACTGATTAGTTTTACCTCATGTAAGTTTATTTATAAATATACATTAGCCTGGCTCTATTTATCTTGGCTGTAACTGGGAAAACTAAGAAGTGATTTTGTTTCTGGATACTTAGTTACCTAGAATGATTGTACCATTATCGGTTCATTGCTCAATTTGGGTAAAATTAATACATAGAACTGGGTAAACCACTTTGCTCATTGACATATGTGGCATTAAACCAATGGAATTATTTCATCCATGTCAGAAACAGAAGCATGGGCTTATAAAGCCCAGCAGCAGTGACTGTACATGGAATTGAATGCACACACATGCAACAATATTAAATTTCCATTCTTTGGGCAGTTAAATTAGAAGCAGTTATCATAACACCTCCCATGAACATAGGGGGATACCATCCATGTGGGCTCATCATAACCAGTTCCTGTTTTACATGGTTATCACACAGTTTTGGCTTGTCAAATGAATGTGAGTTCTGGATAACTTCTACTTTTATTGTACAACAAACAGCCTAACTGAGATGCTTTTCTGAATATTTTTATGAGTATTTTTTTTTCCCGGATTATAGCAAAACACTTTACTATCTCAAATTTACTATGTGTTTCTTTATTTTCTACCTGTAGGGTTTTACATGCAAATAAGATGCATGGATTAACCTTAAACTAGGATGAATATAATTAAAAATATAGTCTTTCCTGTTGAGAAAATAAGTTTTGAACATCCATATATATTTTAGATTCCAAATTTTTTTTCAAAAATCAGATAATTAATTTTGGCCTAAAGAATTATGCAAAATAAAACCAAGATTTCTTAAACTTAATATTGAACTAGATGCTAAAACCTGTGTACTTTTGTGCTGAGTAGATAAAAATTATGACTACTTATAATTAGTAAACCCTTGGGAATAATTCCTGGGCAAGTCAGTAATTAATTTATTCATATTGCTGATGTTGTCTCTTTTGATACAAGTGGCGTATTTTTTCCGGCCCATAGAGTGAAATAAAAAATATTCCCAGTCAGACATTACTCAGGGAAAAGCCTCCTAATAAATATCTAGGCATTCTGAGTAAAGGTTGAGTACAGGTACTTGATTTGTTCCTACAGAAGGCAGAATTACCTAGGCAAATAAATGTATATTTGTATTCAAGTTCTGTAGACTCCGTGGCAAGTAGAAATTCAGAGTATGGTGGATGTACTCCAGGAAATACAATGCGTTCCCCAACTAACAGTGCTTTACGTTCTTGCTGGCAAGAAACAGTTCAGAGTTTTCTTTAACACTTAGATGTGCTTTAATCTTTTATTTGATTGCTAGGGTGTAATCTGTTAGCAAGGGCTTTTATTTGGCACCAGGAATTGCTCCCTCCCATCGTGCCATTTTTTATATGTAATTATTTATATCTTTAGCTTCTAAAGAAAGAGTTGCCCTAAAGATATTTTGTCAATGTGTAACAACAAGTACGGTAAAACAGGTATGAAAGAATTTGTTGACATTTAAATGCTTTGCATACTTGCCACATCTCCAGCTGTTACAACAAACAATTTTCTCAAAGAGAAAATTTAATAGAGAAACATCATTGCATGGTATATTATATTGTTTTAGCTACAGCTTTTACAGTGAGATAAAAACCTTTAAAAATGAAAGTTGAAAACCTGAAAGAGAACTTGTAACTCAAATTTTCATATACCTCATTGTCCTGGTTTCGGCTGGGATAGAGTTAATTTTCTTCCTAGTAGCTGGCACAGTGCTGTGGTTTGGATTTAGCACCAGAAGAATGTTGATAACATGCTGATGGTTTGGTTGTTGCTGAGCAGGGCTTACACCAGTCAAGGACGTTTCAGCTTCCCCTGCTCTGCCAGGGGCACAAGAAGCTGGGAGGGGGCACAGCCAGGACAGCTGACCCCAACTGGCCAAAGGGCTATTCCAGACCATGTGACATCACGCTTTTGAAAGATCTAGAACTTCTTTCTCTACTTACAATGCCTTTCCTTCTATAACGATAATAAAATAATAATAAAAAAAGAAACCCAGCTATTTGGAATATCTTCTTGAAGTATTTCAGTAAAATATTTAAATTTTCTATAAATAGCATAAGACGATGGTATAAGGAAGTGGAGGTTGAAACAGCTTTTCAGTGTTTTCCACTGTGCAAGAATAAGGGAACACGCAATGACAGTCTTAGGCAGGCTTAAAGCAAACAGAACAGGTTGCTTCTAAAGGTGCGAGACTAAAAGTACCTCTGATTGCCCCAGAATATTATCAAGGTTAAAAGTGTGTTTAGTAGCCATACAACAGTGACCAGTAACAAATGTCACCCAGGCGCAATCTCATTTTCAGGCATATTCTTAAATATTTAATTAATTAACTCCAAAAATTAGCATTTTCTATGCTGCTGTTCTGCTCATTCTCACAGTGTCTGTTACTGACCCTTCTCAGGATTTCAGGCTAGACAGACCTTTCATATGGGCTATTACAGCCATTTTTATGTTCACATTATTCCAGCTCTGCTCTCTGTCTGGTTTCATTTAGCTCTTTTCCACTACTTAAGAACTCCATTAGAGCCTGAACATCTGTAACTTCCTTTCCCACGGTTAGATTCAGCATCTTCCTTCCCAATAAGTCTTGTTCTTTCTTGCCTCTCAGCCTTTTCTCCTAGCAAGTGGAGACTGTAGTTGCATCGTTGCCTATTTTCAGCTTTAGCATGGTATTAGATGTCCTGAAAGCGCTTTCGGTTGAGCTTGTTCTTGTCTTCTTCAGTTTGGAGTTAAGCCATGAAAAGTCTGTACAGCTGTGTAGTATGTATGTGGGAATTATAAAGGTTCCCAAAGATGCCAGCTTAGTGGAACCGAATTGGGGGAGCTGCTAAAATGCTGCAGTATTTTCAGGTTTGGTTAGGCCCAGTAGTCCTTTGGTATCACAGGCACTGTCTTGGGACAGAACAGTCTAAGTCACTTCAGACTGTTTTCTGATTTCAGCTCTGTAGTGGGATGGGGTGCAGGGACTAAAGGCAGCCGTTAGCAGATTAGCAACCCAGTAACAGCTGAGGCCGACTGCAGCAGAAAGTGCAACTCCTGGACAACATAAAATATAAGAAAAGGTTCTGAATACCCAAGCCTCTCTTATGATCAACAAAACCTGAGACAAGATGCTAAACAAATTTCCTGTGAAGTACAAGGGTATTTTTTTCTGATTTAAAAAGTTGTTCTTGCCCTCAATAATAGCTCTCCTATGATGGGAAATATGCACACATGGAGAAATTAAGCTGCAACATTTACAGAAAAGAATGATTTTTTTTTTCCTGTGTTTCTGTTTACAAACCTTGAAAAAGTTCTGGAGGCCAGGAAGTGACCTATTTTTCTTTTTCAAGAGACAGTAATTAAAACAATGGAATATAACAAGTGTTCTTATATGAGTAATTTCTGAGAGGATTAGCAAGCATTTTGAGTGCCTAGGGGGTAGGACTTTTTGTTTACTACTAAATTCCATGTTGTTCTCTCTATTCTACTTCCCAAGCCTAACTTTTCTTGATTTTAAGATGTCAGTTTTTCAAGCAAAAGCTTTAGCAATAGTCAAATTTCCATGACCGACCAGAAGTTGTTTTTAATGAATTTTGGTCATGATTGCTTTTATTTCTAAGATCTAGAGTATGTGTAAACAAATTAGCGAAATAAGCCCACACAGACACACACAGAATTACTCATGCATATATTCTGTATGTAAAGCAGGTAAGCCCTTGTCTAACATCTTTTTATAGAATTTAATAAGGATTACATGAAATGGTCTATGCAAGTTAACTAGGATTCTGTAGTAATACTTTCAATACCTATGGGATTTAATGAAGGATTGTAGTAATTTCTTTAAAGTTTTAAACCACCTTGAGACTGTAATATGAAGTTACAAAATGTCGTCAGTTGCTTTAAAAACCCTATAGCAAGACCATTCTCCATTAAGTTCTCAGATTTTTTTTCTGTAGAGCAATTTACCTTCAAGTATGAGTGCTATTAGCTGAAGCAACCCATGGCCTAGAGGTTCAGCTGTCTGTGATCCTCAGCCTAGTTTTGGAGTGGCACAACTGCATGACCTTAGTTCAGTTTTGGGAAGAAAATTGTTGTCCTTTAATTTTATCTTTTTTTGTCATCTGAATCCCCTATGGATGGATTTTTGGAAAACGCAGGTTTTGTCCAGGCTTCAGAAATTCCAACCAGGACAAACATAAAAGTTACTTAATTAGATGGGTTTTGGCTGGAGGTGGAGATAAAAGAAGCGGTTAGGACAGAAGACAAAATTAAAAGCTCTGAGATGGGAGTGAGGGGAAATAGTCTACAATGGGAAGAGATGCAAAACTTTCATGAATGTCAGAGACTTCTGGGAAAGTTTTTCTTGGTTGATATCTTGGGGAAGAGCATCATGGTCAGTAATCCCTTCCCTCTGAAAGTTAAGATTCTTGCCAGGGTCTATGAGGGAAGTGAATGTACACACAGGACTGCTGTTTTCTGTCCTCTTTCCCAGTATCTCCTTTTATAAATTAAAGAAATTCAGTACCTCTTATGTCTTGATTATTATGGTTTATTTTCTATTCCTTTTCTCCCCTTATGTTTTTCTCTCATATTTTGATTTACCTCTACTGCCTCTGGATCCTTTTATCTTTCTACTAGCATTCTCTTAAATGTCCTTTTTCTTATATATTTTATATTCCAGTGACCTAGAGGGTTTAGTTTAGCCATATAATCAGTTTGTAGGCAAAATTTTTGTTTTGGTTTGTTTTTTTTCACTTTCCCAGAAGTTGAAAATGAATATGATTATGATGCAGGTCTTCTAAACAACCAAATTTGTTCTGAGCCAAATAAAGTACTTTCCAAAATCAGCCTGCAGATCACTTCTCAGACTGTCATTACTTTCACATCTGCTGCTGCTGATAGAATCTTCTGCATTGAAAATGCATGCTTGAAACGAGAGCTGCACACAAATGGCAGGACATAAAGTAATATAATGAATGTAAAGGAACAATAAAAATCACTGCCATTTATGGGCTCAATCCTTGCAAGCTGCTTGGAGTTTTCAAGGAATAGAGGGCAATCTGTACCTCTGAGGAAGCGGTCAGTACCTCACCAGACCAAGGTCTGTAAAATTATGACCTTCCTTCCAAAAGCACAGGTAAGAAGAATCTTTCTTTTGCCAAGAGAGAGATCTGGCAGAAGACAGAAAATAACATGCAGGCTTATTCTGGTTTGAAAATACAGCTCTATCCTACTAAAGCTCCGTAACGGATTGGAAAGGTTAGCCACCTTCATTCTGAATGTCTTTTTAATTTCTAAAAATGTAAAAAAGGGGGGGGTTAATTCTAAAACTGTTTTATGATCAAAATACAAATCAGTGGACAAGGCTGTCACTGAAACCAAAGTTGAAGTATCTCTGCTCATTTACTTCCCATGTTGTATTTTTTTTTATAAATTATATTCTTAACTGTGATGTCAAACCATGAACACAACTTATTTATATGTTTTCTGTCATAGTACTAGCTATTCATAAATCATGGTAATAATAGGAGTGTCAATATTTAATTCTGCATTATCTTTTCTGTCATAAGTCTTTGCTTTCATTTGTGTTTAGTATTACCAGAATTTAACTGGTGGGGATAATATACTCCATGTTCACTATCTGATGCAGGCTTACTTTTTGTGAAACAAACATCAAGACAAAAGTTTTATTAATACACTAAGAAAAAAAAATCTGAGTATTATTTACCCCTAAAATTCCCTTTCTTCGGGGTGTTTTTTAAACCAGTGATTTTTAAAACAGGCCAAATTCCAGTGTATTCCAACATGAAGTTCCATCGAGACCAAAGTCTTTGTCCAAAAGATAATACTTCTCTCTGAAAATAATATTTTAAATATTTTTATTATCAACTCGGTATAAAGAAATAAATTTCTAAAGCTGTGTGCAGGTTTAGGTTGCAGGTCCCAGTTGTGTCCCATATACAGTAGGGTGCAGTTAAGATTTTTGGCAGGAGTTAAATGTTGAGTTGTCTAGTAGTTTCTTAGGTTTTGTTAGTCCAGCAAAAACTGTGTATGAAGAAATGCATTAATGAGATGATATTTTTTAGTGCATACTCCTCCACTGACTGTTGGATGTAGAAAGTTCTGTATAGATTAGATGCTTTTGAGTTCTGAGTTCAGGAAGCTCTGAGTATTGTTTCACTTGATGATATCGATTATCATCTCAGTTTTTCAGATGTTGGAGTTCTACAGATCATTTCTTGCAGAGATCTTTAATGCAACCCCCACACACACCCCTCCAACTTCTAATTAGCCTGACTGAAGTCTGATTTATTCAGCAACAAAGTTTTTCACTGTGGTGTGGTAAGTCTATAAATATGTCAGCACTGTCAATAACTCTAGGTCATGCTTTCAAAGGACAGGAAAATTATTTGGAAATTCTGAGGATCAGAGGTTCTCTGCTCATATTGCAAGCCATTATTTACACAAGAGTAAAAGGTCTGGCACGTTTCATCTGCCAGGCTGGCTGACAGAGCTTTTCAGTATAGTGTTGCTACCATACAGTATTGATTCAAATGACAGAGATCTGCATAGGCTACCTAAAAAGTCTGTTGGGTGGAAGAAGATGTGTATCAGGAGAACAGTATGTTGAACCATGGAATTATGTGAAGGGGTGATATGGGACAAAGAGTGTTTTTCTGTGAATAGCACTCTGCTTTGTGCCAAAGGCGAAGCTACCAGTATGACACCAGACAGAAAGAATAATCCATATACAAAGGGACACAGCTGCAGAAACAATCTTAAGACTGGTATTTTCATATTTCTGTACTTCCGTTGTATCCTTTGAATTCTCTTAATATATCCAGTCTGTCTCCATGACTTGAAATGAAAGTCCAGACTTCCATTTTTATTAATAATAGAAGGCCTCATATAGGAGAGGTGATACCTTGTTATTAGATTGTAAACAAAACAATGTGATTGAGTGGTCTATATCCCCTATCCTGTCCTGTGTTACTGAAAATTTAGAGGTTCATTTAAAAGCAGAGTCAGCAGGAGCCAGACTGAGATTATGTGGGCTTTAAATTACAGCAAGCAAGTGCAAAGAGAACAAAACAGAAAAAAGGCTTTGGAAAAAGAATAAAGTCTCTCCAGAGGTAATGATGGTATCTATAATTAGTAATATTGGTGATGGCACTTACTCTCAGGGAAGGGCACATGCTGCTTGTATCCCTATTCAGGATAATAAAAGATAAGAAACCTGGGATTTTATTAGTCACTTATTTGTTGTTCAAAGTGATATATTGACACTATCTATTCGATGAGTGGAGGAGTATCAATAGAAGGAAAAGATATCAGTGTATAGCTGCCAGGGAACATCGTCTTCTTACACCTCTATAAAGAACCATACACATGCATGAAAAATGTGTGCAAGCAGCAGAAGAATGCACTCAAAAGTTCCCAACAAGAAAGGGTTAGGCAACTTTTTAAAATTGCTACTCTCTACTTTCTCCTTCATGCCTCATAATTGCCTGACATTTCCGGTGCAAATTTGGCTTTCAAAAGTAAGCACATTTGTTTCCCACAGACTGTTTCACTATGTTTATGCACAAGATGGCTGAATTCAGCCTGCACAGAGCATCTTACTTCTGGGATTCCCTGCCTTCTCTATGTCAAATTTTAAAACCTTTGAAGTCCCAGTGTGTTGTTGTACATTAGTTCGTATAGAGAAAACAAAGCAAAAGAATACTCAAAACACTAAGCAATCAGTAATTCTTTCAGAGATTTAAGCTGATTCACGTTTAGAGTCACCAAAGGGTTCAGACCATCAGATGTACAAAATAAGCTTTCCTTCCTGCATTCATCAGTCTAGGCTGTTACGTAGACTGACCTCTGAATAGGTTAGCTATCAGGTAGCCAAGAGGGAATTTAGCTAATAGTTTTCGCTGTTTAGGATTGTAGACTCTCAGTCTTTACGGATTTCTGCAAGAACATATGTGCTGTTGATTATATATGCTGTTTCTTGCCCTTTCCACTAACTCTTTACTTAATCTTTTGCTATCCAAACCTCTAACTCCCTCCTTTCTGCATCTTTATTCTGTACTATTGTATTTACATTTCTTGCAAGAGCTCTGCATCCACATCTGGCTCCCTGGTGCCTGCATCACAGCATTGGGAGTACTGAGAAAAAACCAGTGTAACAGGCCAGCATCTACTTATTGTCAATACTTATTTATCAGATGGATTTAAACGTAAGCAGTGCCTGGAAGGTTTTCTTTTGTCACCTCACAGATAGACAGAAAGTGCTAAGTACTGAAATATCACAAAATTGCGTTTTAGTATTAGCTTTTTTGCTAGTCACATTTATGTAATGAAATCTGTATTGCTAAATATTGCCCAGTCATATAATAAAACAGATTTGCCCCAGCAAATTTGTTGTCTATTATATGTGTTATTCAGCCTTTCATACTTTAGACTTTTGAAGATAATGAAAGAAAACATTCCAAATCTAGGATATCTAAATAAGTTACTGAACTTTTTGGCTTTGAACCTCACAAATTTGCAAATAGATGACCTGTAACGTGCTGTCTTCCCATGTTGAGGTATATATTTTATTCCTCTTTTTAAATACCTTTCCTCCTACTGTAGCCATGGCAATACCATACTTTTGGTTTGTATGCCTGGGTCGTTAGCAGTAGGCATAGCCTTTAATTTCTAAAACAAAAAATCAGAACTGATTCTGAGATTATAAAAGGCATCACAAAAGGGAACAAACTACCATAACACATAGGTTTGAATGTGCTTACCTGTAGTCCCTGTATCGTTACTGCTTTTCCTGTCACATATTTTCCAAATGAAACTACCTTTCCTCATGCTTTCATTTACAACCTCAATTCACACTTACAATATTTCCTGTTCCTGCTGCCATCTATTGCAACAAAAGCTTTTCATATATTTCCAGTGACACTAATTTTTTTCTTCTTCAGAAAAGGAAATGCTTTACTGACTGAAGTAAGGTACACAGGTTGATGTGCACTTCAAACTGATTCAGAATAAATTCCAACATACAGAGGTTTTACATTGAATAAAATATTTTGTTCTTCCCTAACGAATGCTGCCTTCTAAACTGATAGTGGCCATTTAATCAGGAACAACCAAAGCAAATTGTAATATTACTCTATGATTCTTTGATTAGTTAATTTGCTAACAAATAGATACCTCCCACAGATTTGAAAGTCAAGTTGGAAGAATAGTCATTTGTGTTAAACTTAACATTTGATAGTCTGAGCTACTGAATAATGAGTAACAAAGCCCTTTAAAAATATAAATGTTGAAAAATAAACGAGTAATCTTCTTTCTTTGGTTTTTGCTTAATATCTCTTTTCTACTCCTGTTTACAAGTAGATAATAATCCTGACAGTATAGCAACATATTCTGCGTAGATTTTCCAGTTGGAGGTACACCAGTGTATTTCAGTGAGGGTCACATCCAATATCCCTGTTGTTGACATGCATAGATTTTGAATTTCTCTTCTTTAGTTTAGCTTAGTTGGGCATAGTTTAGTTCAGTGTTGTTACATTTACTTGAGTTTCATTTTGGTTTGATCTGGTTTGGTTTAATCTGGGCCTTGCTTTCATTACAAGAGGAACAAAGATACAGGCAATTTCAGATTAATAGCTCTCTCGAAAGATACTAGGATTAAGCAGGCAGTGGAAAAAGGGACTGATTAGAATGGGAAAAAGGAAATGAAGTCCATGTTTTAGAGCTCAGTAATGAATGAATTAGGAACTGTCAGTAGTAAAGTAAAGTTTCCAGAGGAATTAAAATTGAAAGCACGGTTTCTCCACCCATATGCATAAAATAAGAAAAAAAATTTAAAGAAGTAGTGGGGCTGCTACATAAGGGGAATTAGGCAGATGTTAAAGAAAATCCTTGTTTGCCTTGTTTTTCAGTAAAGATAATAATGTAGAGCATGGAAGCAAAACAAAATGGCCTGTAAGGCAGAGAGAAGAAAGGCAAAAATGAAGACACAAGGCAAAACCAAAAATAGGTAAGTGAGTTCAAGGTGGTAGTGGGTGGATGGATCATAAAAAAAGTCAATTCTGAATGAGGAGAGGCTGAGGGACGAGGTCTTGTTCAGCCTGAAGAATCAATGGCTTCAGGGGGACCTAAGAGCAGCCTGCCTGTACCTGTGGTTACTGAGGAGACAGAAAGAGGCTCCTTATGGAAGTGCACAGCCAGAGAAGAGGCAATGGTCATATCTTGAGAAACAAAAGAGTTTCTGACTTTTAGTAAGGGGGAAGAAAATTGATGTGGGGACACTTAACTCGTGGAAGAAGCTGCTCAGAAAGTCTCTGCAATCTCTGTCCTTGGAGACTTTTCAAGACCTGACCAGATAAAGCCCTGGGCAACCCAGTCTGACCTCAGGGCTGACCCTGCTCTGAGCAGGAGTTTGGACTAGAGACCTCCTGGGGTCCCTTCCAGCCTGACTGTATGTGTGAAATGGTGAACAACACATTGCCCCAAAAGAAAATAAGGCCTGAGAGAAGAACTTAGTCACGTCTCTACTTATATCATGTGATGGGAGTGAATAAAAGGAGGAAATGTAAAAAGCATTACTGTGCCCAACAGCAAATCAGGGTATGTACAGAATTTGAGTAAATTCAGCCTGGAATTAGAAGATTTCTAACTGTTAGAGTCACAAAGGTTTTGGAACCACCTTCCAAATTACAGTAGTGAGGCCCAAGACTAAATTAGTTTTGCCTAGGAACTTGGTTCCTACATGGAAATGATTATAGTATGTGTCTGCCTGCTACAGCGTGCCATTCCAGTTCTATGGCTAGGCACATCTTCACAAGACACATTTTGTTCCTTATAAAATTCCTTTGTTGTGACCTAATCTTTGCTTCCCAGGGGTTTCTACAGTTACTCTGTAAAAACTTGACACAACAGGCTTGTAACATCCTCTCTCTGTAGTCAGTTACAGATGTTCTTAGGAGGTAAGCAGAAGAAACCCATGTGTATACCAAACAGAAAGGTAAATCTTGTTTCTGACAGTCATCCTCAGTTCATTCTCATCATGCTCAGTTGAGTAATACTTTGAAGCATAGGCTGCAGGGGTTACTGCTGAACTGTAGTTGGTGTTCGAAAGTTCAATCCTATTTGGCTGATATTAAACAGATTTGTTTTAATGTCCTTCCATTCTAATTGAATGTTAATATGTTAATTTGCAGTATTTTGAGAGTTCTTTAATTAAATACTGCCATATTTTCTTCCTATTGCTAAATCTGCTTTCTAGGCTCTCAAATTCAGTTCTGGAAAAAAAGTTGTATTTAAACACTTACAAAGAATAAAGTTCTAGATCCTTTAAAGCAGGTCCTTTCAAAACTTGAGATAGATGCAATCAAAAGATAAGGAGAGAGAGAGCAAATTTCAGTTTTTCTGTAGAGTTATTCTTTTTAGATTTCTGTGCTGTACTTATATGTGGAATGATTTTTAAAGAACAAACCTAAACCATCTGGTAACATAATACTTGGTTAGTGCTTCATGTCTATGTACTGGGTACACAGAAGAGCTTTGATTTACACAATGTCTTTCTGAAGCAAATGAGATACACAATGCATAATTCATGATAGTATGTCTTGGCAATGGATGGCAGTCTCAATTCTGATATTAGAACCATTTTGCTTTTTCAAAAGATTGTGACCCTGTAGGAGCGTGATTACAGTTAAGTGCACAGATGAGTGTCAGATACAATGAGAGGTTGTATCTCTGTCTTACATCTCTGGTTTGAGTGTGTTCTTTTAGAGCAGCCATAAGCTGCAGGCCCTTATGCCAGGTAATGAAGCATGGATGACTGACATTACCAGTGTGACTGGAGAGAAGCAATGAAATTTGAGAGGAGTTTGTTCTGATGCTTGGGACATTATTTTTTAAAAAAAGTTTTAATTGAGTTTAAAAAAATCATAGCTTTAGAAACTTTAGGAGATCATAGCTTTTGAGTGTGAGCCATATTAGTTCATAAATGGGTTATGCACCTGGTTCATGACACTTACTAACCCTTATATTCCCTTTAGTCTGAGGAGCATACATGGACCTTCAAATGGTTGGAGAGATGCATTTTAGGGCAAGCGTGCTTTGCACTTGAACTGCCTCTTGGCTGGCAGATCAGTACAGGGAATGATTCCCGCCCGTATGCTGTCGCGGTGAACCTCAGACTAACTTCAGTGACTGTTGACATCAGTCTAACACTGCAGTGCCACTTCTGAGGGTTGTTCCATCTGTTGAAAAAATGTGATGCCTTTCACTGTGGAGAGAAGGGAATGCTATCCCCATAATTTTTAGGACTATATATTTTCTCAGTGAATCTCACTGTATTTCCTCTCTTGATCCCTTTCCTCTCTAGATTCTTTTTCATAATGTGTCTGTTCACTCCAGTGATGGGAACACCTATAACAAATGTGCTGTTTATGCCTTCTCTTGGATTATTAATGGAGTTGTTACGTAAAATAAATCCAACCTCTGAAAAATGCAGTAGTCTAGCAGATTAATATCCAGACTCAATATACTGCAATGCCCTTCAATATCTTTTGTCATGAGCTGCAATGACATGGTCTTCATTACTTCCTAATTGTCCATAACATTGCCCTGTATTTTTCTTATTAAAGATAGCTTTAAAAAGCAGCCCAATCACTGAGATAGTTCAGAAACATCAGTAATGTAACCGTCTTCTTCATGAAGGGTTGCACAATGACAACTCTGTAAATCCTTTGTTTAAATTAAGTGAAGTATGGCACAAGCAGCAGTGAACATGTTTTTTCCCAGCCCCCCAGATACGAACGACCTTGAGGGGCAATTCCCCAGGCCTATTTAGTCTTTGGCTTCTCGTGAAATTGCTTACAAGACTGCAAATTAGCTTGCTAATAATAGTGAGGCAGACAGCATGTACGTGAATTCATGAATACCTTTCCCACTTAATAAAAACCTTTGAAGTCATCAAAGTTAGCTAATACAGGTAACCTTGTGCTTCTAACTCTAACATTTTGTGTTAGGTATCGCCACTTAATGCTCTACTTAAATGCCATTACGTATCCTGCTTATTTTCCCTTTTTATTTAGGTAAATCTTTGGGACATGGCTGTTGCCTATTTCTACAGCATCCAGAAAAATGATTCTCAGGATGTTGCCTGGGGTTTCTTTTCTAGTAGAATAACATAGATTTCACAGCATGCAGCATGTAAAGTAATTACTTTCCTAAGATGCATCAAAGAAAAAAAATAATCTTACATTATATGGCAAACATGAAAGAATAATCCCAAAAGGGACCATCTTTTTCATCCTCTTGCCCCAACGGTTCCTGACAGTTATTTCAAATCCTGGTAAATACCTCCAATGATGGAAATCTCACAGTCTCAATGTAATTTAGTGCTTAACTGTCTTTACAGTTAAAGGTTTTACTAATGTCTAATCAGACTTAAGGCTTCAGTTTAAGCCTCTTACTTCATGTTCTATTCCCAGTGGACGTTAAGAACAATTTATTCATTCCTTGCGTGCAACAGCTATGTACGTGTACAAGGCAGTGCATCTTGATCTTATTGTAAGTCAACCAAAGTGCTCTTTGTCTTCACATATTGCTTTGTCTCTTTCCCATCAAATGTTTATACATTTTGGACTCTGAAGACGTGGTCTCCTTATTCTTCATCTATGGCATCTCGCCTGCTGAATTAACTTCTTACTCCTAAATTCTTAAATTTTGGTAAGAATTTATAAATGCTGATTTTATAAATAAAGTTTAGGAAAGCTTACATGTTCTTGCTTCTTGCACCTTTCAAATTATGATTGCTTTCAATGAGATGAAATTGTCTTGAGAGAAGGTTCTAGTTGTACAATTCTAGAAGTCAAGCACTTACTTGGATTATCAAATTGATCTATTAGCTCTACTTGTGTACATCCCACCCCAGTGACAGATTTATCTTTAACTCAGATCGCAATCTGGAATAGAATTTTACAAAACCAATTTTTTCTTACTTCTATTAATGTAAGTTAGCCATTATAATGTGAAATGGGTATTTGTCAGTGAATCTAAATTCAGTATAGTGTGCTATTAAAAATGAATCTGTTTGTAAAACAGATGCTTAATTTTGGTATGTGCTACTTTCATTGACCTTGTCCCTCGTCCAGGATAACACCAACTGAATTCAAGGTATCGGGTGCTCAACTCATGTAAAAATATATACTTGTTTAATGGAGCATTAATAGATCTGCTTACATCCCACAAAATCTATAAATTTGAAATTATGTTCTTACTTGGGACATTAATGAAGTACATGGAATAAGTAGACCAATCTGACTATTTTGTTATGCAAAGAGCAGGCCCAATTATTTTACTTAGAAAAATCTATATTAAACCAGTATTTACCAAGGGTAATATTTACCAAGTTTAATGCCTCACCGGCCTGATTGGTTTTTTGATAAAATGACAGGTTCGTGGATGTTACTTGTTACTCATGAGAGTACATCTGCATAGAGTCCAGTTTTAGGCTCCCAGCACAGGGTCGACACTGATAAGCTGGATTGAGTTCAGCATAGGACCCCTCATGCTGACTGGTGCCTGAAGCACTTGTCCTGTGAGGAGAGGCTGAGGGACCGGGGCTTCTTCAGCCTGGAGGTATGGATGGCTTCAGGGGGACCTAACAGCAGCACCGCCCTCCACCTTACCATCCCCCAACACCTATGAGGGGATTACTGAGAAGGTGAAGCTGGGCTGTTCAGAGCAGGGCCTGGTGGGAGGACAAGAGTCAACACACATAAGGTGAAACATGAGACAATCAGACTGGCTCTAAGAGCACAGGGAATCACCCTGAGGACAGTCCAGCAGCAGAGCACATTTCCCAGAGATGTTGTTCATTCTCTGTCCTTGGAGGTTTTCAAGATACAACTGGATAAATCCCTGAGCAACCTGATCTGACCCCATATCTGACTCTGCTCTGGCATCCCTTCCAGCCTGAATCAATCTGTGAATACAAACTATGGAAAGTTTAGTCACCATAATTTTTTAACTTCTTGGAAAATATTATGGAAATGCAGTTGCTTAGTTGCTTCTGTGTTTGTTTTGTGCATTTACTTCAGGTTAAGTTTAAATATTCCTTATTATTGGAATGTTTTTTATTTTGCAATTAATTTTACAGCCTTCTTTAGAGATTAGTCAGAGTCATGGAACAGGTTAAGGAGCTGATTGTGGCACTTTGGTATATTTGCCTGAGATGATGAAAGATGAATTATTAAGGACCTACAGGCTATCATAAATGATTGTATTTTCTTTCTGTCTCAGTCACTGATTTCCCGTATGATTCTGAAAGCCTCAGTTGAATGACACTTTTAACAACTGGGTATCATTCATTTCTGAATACTTAAAATGACTGATTTGCAGAAGCCCTAACACATAAAACCTGAAATTAACCAGAGCCATGTTTTAAACCTTTAAGTTTATTATGAGAAGTCTTCTGAAAAAATCATACTTTTGATGGTACTTAGTAGATACTTCTGACAATCTTGTCCTTATTTTCACTGTTGTAAAATGAAACTCTATTTCCATGTCACATTACAGAAATGTTGACATCAGTGTTCCATTATCTCATGAAACTTTGAAGAAATAGTAAGAAAAAGACCTATGGAGTAAGTAACCCATTCCTTGGATGAGACAGGGACTTTGTGGAAAACAACTGTATGTGACAGTGTCATAGTGTGTGCAAAGTGGAAAACAATAAATGGAGCAGTTCAGCTCTTAATTTTTCTTAATTTTGCAGTCCTAATATTATTTTGAAGTAAGTTAGGATTATTTTTTATTTTAAAAAATTATTTGAGGCTCTATTTCACTGTTTTGATTATTTGATTTGATCAAATAATGGGAAAACCTGAGAGGTTTGCTCCGTTGCCTCAGCATTGAAAGTAAGTTTCTTAATAGCCACATTCAAACCTTCTTTTCCTTTGCTTTCTATTTTGGTTTCTTTTACACAAGGGGAGATTCAGGTGCTCACACCTCGTTCATATCCGCATCACTACTTCACAAGTCAATTCACTCTATTATCTTTCACTTCAATGCACATTTCATATATTTCTCCAGCAGAATACACAACTCTCTCTCAAGGAGAATATCAAAGAAAAGACAAACACAAACAGCAGAGGCCATCGCTAGCTGCACATCACAGGTCATTATTATTGCTGCTTTGCTATCTTGTTTTTCTCTCTGGTCTCTCCTCCTGGGTGTAGAGAGTGCATCTGGCTATAAAACCAGAATTTTTTGTTTACTGAGAAAAACATTTCTATATTAGAAATTGTTGTGACTTTTCCCCCACTGTCATCAACCAACTACCATCTGTCCAACAGTGGTGAAAGGCATGCTTGAAACAACATTCTGGAGGACACATAATTTGCAGAAAGTTTTTTCTAGAAATGACAAGGTAAGTAAGAGATATTAAAGTGCATACGTATAATCTGCTACCCCTCTATTCTCTCATGTGTAAGTCAAAACTTTTAAAAGTATTAGTATAATTGAGCTATCCCTTGTTGGTTCATTCTTCTTGTCAGAACAGTTTTAATACTGGAAATGAAGGCTTTCAAATTTGGCAGCAAAATAACTGGACATTTTTGTAAGTATGTTGTTTATTTAAGTGAACAGAAATCAAGCCCCAGTGTCTCTCAGCCTAGAAATTTGTATTAATAAACACATATTGAGACTGTGCTACTAAATAAGCTTAGCGATACTTTAATTTCAAAGGAGCGTTTCCACCTAACGTAGCAGTCAAAACTTGTTTTCTATCGGAAACTTGCTTTTAGTACATTTACAAAATCTGTCTCTAGCTTTAAACCAACCAGAAACAATATGCACTTAGTCCATTTACATTATGTCACCTTGAATCTTTTCTTCCTGACAATTTAATGTAATCTGCTTTTCAGTTTCATGTGGAAAGGAGTGCCATACAAAAATGTATCATTCTGTGACAGGTTTCACTGTAATGTTTACCCAGTGGTAATGTTCTCTCCAAAGTGCTATGCTGGTTTAACCTCTCTCCATTACTGAATTCACCAATTACCTAGGAAGCAATTCAGGGCTAACATAAGGTATCCGCTCTAATCTTGTTAAATTTGAGTTTATGTAGATATGAGTCAGGGACATGACCCTACATTGATATTGAGAATAAACCACAGAAATGTCAGACAAATTTCAGCTCATTAGTTTTCCTAGGCTGTGAAATTTTCCCTTCTCACTTGTTTTTTGGGAACAACCACTCCCAAGGAGGATAAGTAGATGTGGAATTGCTAGCCATGTTCCTTCCTGTGCTGGACTGAAGTCAAGGCTAATGCATGATGTGGAAACATTCATGTGGCATCATGAGGAGTATGAAAAACAAACAAACAAAAAAGCAAAAAAAACCCCCAACACAGTATGGCAGCCCCTGAGGAAGAGATGGTCTGTCTTTGAGGCACATGCTCTTCTGAGGTTGCTTTTCAGATGAGTCAAGAAAAGATGTCAGCTCATACCCTGAAATTCTTCAGTTTTCATACCTCTTTTCTAACAGCCCATAAAAGCTATTCAATAGTTGGCAGCATGCTGCTGAAAGTAATCTTTTACAGATATAGCGGAGAAGGAAGATATAAATCAGATTACAATATATTCCTCAACCAGTTTTGATGACAATGATTTTTTAGTAGGTAAATTTTTAAAATACATTTCAACATATTTAACACTGTAGGACAGTGTCCAGTAAAGAACTGAAGGACAGAGGACTTTATTTGTCTGTGATATGTTTATATTGTCCTTCAGGACTTCTCCTCAGTTGTCTGCAACATCACGGAGATAATTCTGGTGCTTTCCTGTTCAATCAAGATCCAGTTACAAAGTTGCCTTCTTTGTTTCTGAAATGCATTACAAACTGGTAAAAACCTTTTTCTGCTGATACCTTCTTCTCTTCATTATCTCACGCCCATTATTTAAATATCTTTCATCATGAAATATTTTATTTCATAAAAATGGAATATTCCATAATCTTAGAAAAAACAAATTCTATTGTATTCTTTCATCAGTTTTCTATTTTCTTTCAATTGTTACTTCAAATTCTTTCCTTCATCTCTACTTTCTCATCCATATGTGATCTTATTTCTGCTTAACTAGTAATTATTTTTAAAACTTTATAACTCTGTAAAAATGTTATCATCTACATTGAAGACTTCTTAATCACACTGAAGAGAAACCACTAATATGATCAGTCAGGCTAGTATTATGCATAGAAGGTTCACAATTTGTTCTTATAACAACAACCAGTTATTTTATTTACTATGGTAAACACAAATATATAGTTATCATAATAATATATCATATAGTTATAATATAGTTATCATAATAATAGATGATTAATATATAGTCTGTAGTTATCAGCTAAGGAATCAGAGATCGCTGTGAAGGAAATATCTAGAAGTCTGACGTCATGGGCTAATTTTACACCTTAAAAATAAACTTTACTAAGTTCTTTGATTAATAGCAGACTTGCTAATGGTTAATTCATACTCATTATTAATCATCACGGCATACACAGTACTATTAACACATATATTAAATTAGCTCTAAGCATTTAATAGTTTGAGCTGATGCAGTGTAGTTATCATTGATGTCTGTGGTCCTTGGTGGCTCTTTGTCACTGAGGTCCAGGTGGTCAAGCTTGACAGTTCATCAGATTTTTTCATGCAATTGCCCCGCTCCTCAAAAGGGGAGTCTGCTCTGCTCCTGATCCTGCTTATCTTGGTTTTTTTGGTCTTGTCACTTTTCTTGTGTACTCAGCAGCATGTTGTGCCTATCTGTAGTCCCTTGTGCTTATCCTGCCCTCTTCCTGGCAAATTTGTGTTACTTGGATGCCTCCTACGAGCAACTATGCCCGTCTTTGCCCCTTTGGTGGTCACATTGCATCTGAAATTACCGTGTGTGGTATGTTCTGCATATGTTGGATGTTACTTCTTTGCTACCCCTGTTACCCCTAAAACTGGTTTTGCCCATCTCCCAGGGTTGCATTCTGATTATGGCCTGTAACGCACTGTAATGCACATATGTTCATAGCTTCTGGGTTTATCCTGTGCTCACACTTTCAGTGCTTCTGCTATTATTGTATACCTCTGCCCCACCATATTATTCTAATGTGACAGTTTATTCTACACAGAGTAATTGCACACTATCACTACTTATTGCCTACCAAAATATATACATAAAAAAAATCTTACAACAGACATAACATGCACTTGTTCAAAGCTAAGCAAAACTGAAATAAATTAGGCAGAATTCACCTGATTGCTCGGATTGCTAATACACCAAAACAAGCTAAAACAAATATCCTGGGAAACCTGAGGAAGCCCAGACAAACCAAGACAGACAGGCCCTGGTCCTGAGGCCTTGCAGAGCTATTACAGCATTAGTACAGTGTTACTGGTGATAGCAATATTTTATTTACTAAGCTACAGGTCTACATGTTTCTTAAAAGATGGATTTAATTTCATGCTTATAGCAGCTGAACTACATAATCAATAAGGAATCAATTCAGGAAAATAGCACACTTTTTTAGAAAGGAGAAAGAGAAGAGATGACAGATATTCAAAACATTGACTTTTTTGCTGGTTTTATCCAAGTACATGTTATAAAAACTGAACCTTGATTTTTTCTTAGGAACAGAGTTGAATTAGGAAGCTGGGTCCAGCTCTGTGTGCAAACAGAATTCTGGGAAAAGAATTTATTTGTTTATCTTGTGTGATCCCAGACTTACCATGAATACTATTGCTAGGGTTGCTTGTAGAAAAGTTACCAAGAGAAGGAAGGAAAGCAACGTAACTGGAAGTGGTGTAAGCTGAGCTTTTTGTCCATCTGCGTATACATAACAGAATGCCACATACTGGCATTCTTCTCAGGGAATTCTTGAATCTTCCAGTTATAAGCCTCTGTTAAGGCACTTTAACTCTCTATTTCTCAGTTAATTGTATTTCTGTACTTTCTTCTTTAGTTCACCTGATTAAAAACTATGACATTTATTTTCTTCTATTATATGTTCACATAATAATAGGTAGGAGGAACTCACTGGTTGAGACGTGTGTCCGGCAAGTCTCTGTATGTGGAAGTATAAGACACTTCCATATACAGAAAGTGTCACTTGGCTAGCAAAGGTGATTTATTATGATAAAGATTTAACGCAACCTGGACTTTTCTGCCAATACAATTACCCAGGTACTGAAATGATCCAAATTAATCTTTCATATGGATGAACTGCAGAGTTGCCCCCAAGAACTGATGTTGTTGTCTTGCTTGAGAGGAGGGTTTGAGAAAATAGGAAAAGGCAATTTTATTTAATATTTTAAAACAGGCTTACATAGTAAAGTTGAGAAACCTTCAGAAACACTGTATGGCAGCTGTGAGCCAGACTGGAGGCTGAAGTGTACGACTGGGCATGAAGGGAGAAGTCAAAAAGGGAATTAGACAGAGGGGCAGGTAGAGCCCAGCAGATCTGGGCTCCCCATTGCCCTGGGACTGGGCAGGGGCTCCTCTGGCACGCAGGCATGAGCAGAAAAAGGAAAAAAAGAAGATAATGCAGGGAGTTATTCCTCAGAGAAATCAGTTGGAACTTTCATCAAATTAAGATTGAGATTTTATCTGCTGCAGTGGCGTCTGCCCTGATGGACTGACACTTTATCGCCTGTTATACATCTCATTATGGTAATATCAGTCTATAAGGAAATGTGCTTAAATGATGTTCAGAAAATTTTCTGCAGACTAAAAGTAAGAATGGAAAAAACATATAAATGCATATTTTAAAAAGAATCTGAGAGCATTTCTATTCAGACACATTTTCAAATTTCTGTAGCATTGTCTGAAATTAATAATATTTTTATACATCCATTGTCTTCCAACAGATGGAAGCTAGAACACTGTGGAAAGGGCCCCCATTTCACCTTTCCTTCTCATTCTTCTGCTTTGCCTGCTGTCTCAAGAAAAAGTAATAGACTGAAAATTAAGAGATGTGGAAAATAAATTAATAATCCAAAATTACAACCTGAAATATTTGGGTTTCCTAAGAAGAAAGTGATATTAGTTCAAGTAAAATGTAACTTGTAATTTTAATTCAAAGTACAAAATACTAATTTTAAGGTTATCTTAGGCAGTAACTAAACAAATGTAATCAAGGTATTTCAAGCTTTTAAATTATTTCTCTTTTTTTCTCAGAAAAAAAAAGTTTTTCAAAAAGTTTTATTACATTACAATCAGGCATATGGATCTATAAATGAAAAGAGTCTCTGCAAAAACTTGTGGTTGGATGTGACCATCATTTCTTTTTCTCTTATATTTATATCCATGGGATCTAGCTATAGTTAATTTGCATCATGATACAGTATTATAAACATTTGTATTACAAAACATGGAGACGTTACAAGGAATAAGGGTGATCCAATGGGCTCAAAACATCAGTGTTCTTCTGGCTTACTTAGATTTTAACCCCTTACTGAACTTACTCTTCAGCTTCATGTTTATGTCTATAAAGGAAGAAGAAATACTAATTTATTTGATCCATACTGCTCACTTTCCTTTTTACATTGTCTAGGAAATGGCAGTTCAGTGAAGTAATACCACAGGTTTTGATTTTTGTGCAGTGAACATTGGAATTTTGGGGTCTTTTTTCCATTTGTTTGTTTTTGCAATTTGTTCCATGTACAAATGAAATGCATGAATGGCAGAAGTTCCCTTATTTACTTCAGTTTATTGCCTCTCTCACACTGTACTAGATTACATTTGCACTAACCAAACTCACTGTTTACACTTATTTAACCGTATTGACTGAAGTAACAGTGAATCTCTTCCAGTGAGGGCTGATTTAGCTACAAATCACTGTTCCAGCACCAAGATCATTAATCAGCCTCAGGCTAGATCCATTATGTGGATATTCAGCATAGAAGAAATATTAACGGCTCCACAGAAGAAACGTTACCATCAGATTAGCTCTGACTCCCTGCTGGAGCAGCAAATTACTCTGAAGTAATAATTATAATACATTAGTAGAGGTTTAATTTCCAATAAGTGCTGTCTGTTTAAGGGATGGCAATCTCACCACAGCTTGGAGAACAATAGATCATGTTATCAGCAAGAACAAACCTACATGGAATTAAAAAAAAAGATAATAAAAAATTCATTAGAGTCTCCAAATTGAATCAAAAAGTCCCTAGAACTTTCCTAGCTAGATTTTTGTGGGAAAGAATCCTGTTTACTCTGTTTGCTAAACTTCCCCTTATAATCAGTAACCAAGGAAACATGTTTTATCTGTAAATAAGGCCTGATTATGCAAACTCCAGCCTTCTTCTTGACAGTCATTTCTGGAACATCCTCACCTCTGGTTTAGGGTGTATATAAAGCAAGAAGAAAGGAAGGTGTGCTGTGCCTGAATGATTTAGTTTGAGTAAGCATAGCACATTGATTTTGATGGAGTTACACCAGTTTACTACAGCTGAGGGTGGGGACTTTTGTGTATAGCCTTAAACTTGGACATGAAAGGATTTGATTAGTCTGCACAGAGCCACTACACACCACAACACGGAGTTTTCTTTCAGAATCAGCTAAAAAAAAATTGTGGTTTTTTTTTTTTTTTAACTTCTTGTACCTCTGTATTGATATTCATCAATTTAAAACTTTTCAAGTCAGAAAGTCTATGATAAAAAACATTTCAAGTCCTCATGATGGCATTCTGAGGAGGTAATATGAACTTTTTACACCACATGGTGGCTTTGAAATATTCAGTACAGCTCTGATCAATGTTTGAAATGAGTTACTAGAAACTTTTGAAAAACTCAGTAGCTAATAACTGCAGACATGTTCCAACAAGGCCTCAGTGTAATGTATTAATTTTCTCCACTCTATGCTTGTTTGCTTGTGAGGTTTGGGGGAGAAAGTAGCAATGGGAGAAACAATGTTAGACTTCAAGGGAAGAGGGGAAAAAAGGCTTTTTTAATGTGAAGATTAAAATATTTAGCTACTAGATGTTTACTACTGTAACTTCAGTTGCAAGTGTTAAATTATGTCTTGCCATTTTAATCATCACTTCCTTCACACAGTCAGAAAAAAATGATGACGTTCTTGGGAAGTGGGGCTGAGGAAAGCTGATAAGAATACATATTATGTAATCAAGTTAAGTAACCTCAACCCACCGTTCATGCCATCTTTGCCTCAGATGAGACCAGAAATGACCATAGCGACAGTGTGTCTCCTCATCTTCTACAGAACAGCTTGGTAGTCAGAGTCAGACTTGCTGCCTTGGCACAAAAAAAGACAAAAATTGTGACCTGAAATATGTTTCCAGAGAGAGATCCAAGGCAGGTCAGCATAGAAAAAGCCATTGTAGATGAGTTCCCATACTCTCATTCTAGAACAAGAATGACCATTCTGATTTATCTCACTCTACTTTGGAAAGAGAAAACTAAAAGAAAAAAAAATCTCTGGTTGTTCTGTAGCAAAAATATCTGTAAGGACACTTGTTCAATAATACATAATCTACTTTAAATTCAAATCTTGTTTTACTCAAGCATAATTTTTTCTGTAAACAAGCTGGTTTTGAAGGTAAATCTGATGCATTCAAGGTTAGTGAGTTCAAGAGCTTCTTCTCTTTCTCATAATGACATTTAACCTTTTTTTTTAAATTATTACCTATATCCCATCATGTATTCTGAGGATTGTTCTACAGGTTCACTCAAACCTTGATTTATGGAATTCTTTGTGGTTCCATTACAACAGTAGAGAGATTAATATCTTTTAATCCTGTAGATTTCTGATTTGATTTATATCTCTCAAGAATGTATACACTTGAAGGTTTTTCCTGTTTTTTTCATTTCAAAAAAATTTAAAGCCATATTGTCAAATACAGAATAAATAAAAGTTGTGGTGTCTGGATTTAAGCTTTTATGGCAGAGTTATAAATACTGCGATAAGAGGAGTTTGGGCTCAGATCACTAAATTCTGCAGAGTTTGCATTACAGAATTGAATTAATTTTGTTCACAAAGGAATAGACTTCTAGGTTCCATGGAAACGGCGCTCTCCGAGTTGAGCATTCTCTTTTCCTTTGTGTACCACCACACTTTCAAATTGGGCAATGAACTGGAAAAGACTATCACAACACTTGAGGAAATGCTGCTTCCTTTTTATATGTGGTCAAATCAGAATTATTCTTTGGACAGCTTATGCTCAGACTAATTCTAATATAGTTTAATAGCCCTATTATGTTTGGAGAAATCCTTCAGCTGTAAAATGTTTATGTGAGACTCCAGTCTCCAGTTTTTGGCTTAAATCATCAAAACTGCATTCACATTTCCATCCGTCATACTGTCCCATACAGGAACAAGAATAATTACACCGTAAGTCTCACCATATTTTAACACAAAATGATAAACCTGTACAATCAGAGAAATTCATATTATCACAAATATGGTAGCAGGTAACTATAATTCAGAAATGCATAATGTATAGCATATTTTAGCAAAATCACAGTTATTGCCAAGTGTGAAACTTGGAATTCATGAAAATGTATAGACCGCAAATATTTTACTCTCTAACCTACTTCAGGAAATCTGTATTTTATTTCTTTTATTAGTATGCTTTTCCTACCTGAATTGTATTGACTAAACATAGTTAGGTACTGTTTACAGGTGCAGCTATTCTGTTGAATCCATGCACATAGTAATTTTCATGAAAAGTGGTCATAAATACGGAAGTACAGGTGGGTCTTGGTATCTTCTTTACTGAGTCACCTGTAGCTAGCACAGGATGAATGACTAGAGCCTGAGAAGAATACACTGTAAAATAAAGTATTGAAAACATTTGGCAAGATATGGTCCTTATAATAGATTGAGCATTATTTTGAAAATTGCATATTTTTGTGGCTTTCCTCTTTTCTCCTGCCCCTAACTTTACTGAGAAAGGAAGAAATAGAGAAAGAAAAAGAAGGATAAAATAAATCCTCTCTGCTTGCCCCCCTTCAAAGACTAGAGAAAACAACCTTTTCTGGTATCAAAGAATTGTTTCATAGGCTTCCATTGCATTGAAACTAAAACATTTCTGTATGAGAAAAGGAAATTTTTACTATCCCTGAACTTTAACATATGTTAATGCTGAATCTCACATCCCCATCACAAATAGAATTTGTTTTCAGAAATCTATACAGTTCTGTGCAGGAGAGTGGTAGGAAGTTTAAACCATCAGTTACAACTCATAGGACCTGAAACCTTAGATTCCAAAGCTGCTGATCTCATCTCATGGTATATGCATCAGAACTGCCACTTCAGTCAACTACCTAGGAGACTACAAACTGAATTTGATAGCTTATTGCACACTTGCCCTGATTTAAGACAAGTTGGCAAAACTGAGTAAGAAAACTGTCACGCTCACTTCCTATGCTGTCCACAAGGTAAAGGCAGAGGATTCAGCTTTCCTCAGCTTGGTAGCATAATCTAAAAGATTATTCCAGGTATACAGAACACTTAGCTGCTATTTCCTTCATATATATGGAACCTCCTCATCTTTTCCTCTGCCTCCTACAAATGATACTAATTGACTGCCAGTCTGAGCAATATGCAGCCATGTTTTTCAGCATTTCATCTGCAGACCCCATAAAAATTTGTTTCTGTAGATTCTGTAGCAGTTATTTGTGTAAAACCAATTCAATATTCATTATCATTTTTCTAGAGAGGGAGCACATTCTGTAAGTTCTAGATGAGCATTGCTAAAGGTGAAACTGTAAAAATAATTTCCATACTCTCACATTCTAACAGTTATTTATTCCTGCTTAAAGATCACTGATAAAGATACGAAATAAGGTACAGCTTACCAAAAATGAGAATGAAACACGGATATCTTCATCCACATCTTCTGAAACAGTGATTTATTCTTCACCTACTGAAAACTAAAGGATGGTAGATTTTTCATTACTACTTTTTTACTTAAAAATAGCTAGGATGACTTTCAAATTTGCAGTATTTTTTTTTTTCCTCTAGAAATATTTGTTCTCTCAGAATTGACCTTTTTGCTCTACAAAAAACTTAGAGAAAACCTTCAGATGGCTCTGATGAAATCTACATATGAAACAGGTATAGGCATGAACACAGGTCACAAAATAACAAAAGTTCTGATTTCAGCTGACTACCTCCAGTCCCATGATCAGGAGCCATAATTTCCTGGTTTAGAACAGTCTTACATTACTGTCACAAGCACAGTATTTCAAAAGACCGTGAGAAAACACTTCAGAACAATCAAAATTTCTAGAAGAATTCAAAATTAGTATTTAAAACTTTCAAAACAAAAATGTTTCAAGATGTTTGCTATTCTAAAAAATAACAGAGTTCACACATGCGTTGGTTTATTCAACTTTTAGACAGATCAGTTGCAATCCATTCTCATGTTTACTAGTCCTTAGGTTAGGGCTCCGCTCTCTGTCCTCAGGTGAAAACCACCATGTGAACCATCTCAGCATATTTCATCCTTTTAATCCTTTAGAAACACACCAAAGACTCGAACTCCTCTTCAAGGAGTTGATGTGAGAATAGATTTGCTACCTGAACTGTCTCAGCCACTGAGAATTGTAATTCATTTCATTATTTTCTCCACCGAACAGGAAAAACAAGTACTTACAAGCCCAAGAGACACAGGCATGGATTTACCTCACAAAGACCTGAATGCTCCTCTAGAAGTATCTTCTTCTGCCCATTGACTACAAACAAGACCCACAGTGATTACATTCCTGTATTAGGCATCTTAATTAGGAACCCAAAGTTAATCTCATTCAGTGCCTTGTTCTCATTCAGTGGCCACATTGTTCATGTTTCATGAATAGCAAAAAAAAAAAAAGAAAAAGAAAAGAAAAGAAAAGAAAATCATCGGTAGTTGAAATTACAGATGTGTATTTATATGTCACAAGCCTCAAGCATGTGGATAATCTTCCACATTAAACCAACCCAATCTAACTGCTGGCTGCAGCACTCCTGCCTTTACCCATAGCTCTACTTTCCAGCCCCATCACTCACAGGACATTGAATTAAACCTTTTCAGGAAATTCAACAGAAACCTCCTCCATCCCTCCCCTCTCCCAAGAGCAAACAAAACTGACATAAAGAATTTAGTATTTTTTATATACTTACCATGCTTCAGCTGCAGCCTTAGATGTCACAAAAGGAGTCTTAAGTGGTTTGTATTTTTTTTTCGTGCTTTCTCTTTTTTCTTTCATTTATTCTAGGTGATGAATGTATGTTTTCTTTAACTTAGCAATGATCATAAAAACTGAGCAATTCAGGAACACTTGATGACTACGCTTTGGAGCTCAGCCACTTCCCATACATATTTTAGATTTAGCTGGATTTAGCATACTAGCTTGACTAATGCCAGGAGCTAATCTGAATTACACTGTGTGGTCCTGTACTGAAGGTTAAGCTTCAAACCTCTGAATCTGGCAGAGTTATGAAATCCCCCCTTGATCTATTGCTGTCTGTAACCAGCAGGGTTCCTGCCTTTCAAGATGGGTGAGTTACTCTGGAGATCAGACTATAAAAATGTGCCTATAAAGGTGAATATTCCTCTCTAAAGGTGCTGGCTGGTTTTGTTAGGTGCTCTAAGATTTATATACACTTCTCTGAAATGGGTGCTCCTTCTCCCAAGAGATGGACTTGAAAGTCTTTTTCCTCTCCCACTATTTAGTTAATATCCCTTTGTGTTTTGGTAGAACTAAAGCATTTCTCCTGTTAAGGTGGACTCTAGTGGGGATTTTAAATTTCATTCTGTGCCATGATCCATGTCCCAGCCCTCCCTGAATCTGCTTCAAGCAACGCTCACATTTCAGAGCTCTGGGAAACTTGGTCCAGGATCCCCCTAGGCTGACTGAGCGTGATTTTTCCTCAATAAATAGAAGGTTGGAAGTCTCATTTTCTGGTGCCATTTTTAATTTTTATTTTTTCAGTGATTTTGGTACCTCAAATAAATTTTTTTTGAAAACAAGCCAAGACGTAAAATAGGAAATAAAAATATATTAATTGTACTAACATGTCAAGGGCACTGAAACAAAAAGCATTACATATACAGTTTTCAGAGTGCAGTCTAGTTACAAGCCTTTCGGGGGTTTGATGTGTTTGAATGCTGCATTTCCTTTATACGTATTTATATTCTTTGAGAATGTGACAAGAAATTAGAAAGATAGTATCTTTTTTGATAAGGGAGAAGAAGAGGCAGAAATATATTGGAAGTAAGCAGTTATCATAGTACAAGTGGGTTTTAGTTGTTTTGGGTTTGTTTCTTCTTAAGTAAGGAACAGAAGATGAAATAAGGAATGGTAGATCACCAATATCATAACAGAAAACAAGGTTTACACACAAGACAAACAATGAAGAAGTACTTTTGGAGGGTCATTTGCTTAAGTGTATGAATGGTGCGAGAGAATCTATTAACAAGCAAGTAGTTGCATTTTAAGTATATATGAAAACTTTTTTTTCTCTTGATCTGATTATTGGCTATTGCTTGACTGTCCGAAAGAAACTAAGACCAGTAACTGCTTTTTGAAATGACCGTCTGAATAAGATATGTAAGTAGTCAAAGCTAGTTCTACTTTCACTGGATTTAGTCCTTGAGAAAAATCATACAGAATTTTCTTTTAAAGTGACCAATTGCTCATTATGGCATATTCTGATTGCTTGGCCAGGAATTAGTACAGCACATCATAAAGCAGAGAGACCTTTTAAAATTTAAATAGTATTAAGCATCCAAATAAGAGGTCCAGCCACTACAACACCAGGTAGACAATTCGTCACTGTCAAGAGCAGGAGAAATATCACTAAGCATATAGCTATGTATTTTCTGTCTCACTGACTTTGATATGGTCATCTATTTGCAAATTGGTTACACCACTTTCCTGTAATTCCTTTATTGCATTTTCTTATTTTATTATTTGTGACATTCTTTCATTTATATTACAAACCAGAGAAGATGATGAATCAATTGTTAAGGTACAATAAGTCTACATTTTATATTCTACATTTTTTACTCAAGTACAAAAAAAATATTTTCCTTGGTAAATTACTGGTGAGCCTATTAGGCACACAGAAGTCAGATAAAACTCCTCTTTGTGTACAGTGGCATTTGCCACACATAAGCTGCATAAGTGCTCTGAGGGCCATCAAATTTCTTTTTTTGGGAGCGAAAATTACTTGCTGTGGCTTTGCATCAGCACAGGGAAGAAAGGAGATTATAAGAGGTGAATACTTTCAGGACATAGGCTGTGAAAATCAGACCCACATCCATGCTGAAGCCCTCACGGAGATGGGCTGTCAGAGGGCATTGACTGTATTTAAAATATAATACTCTCTTTCTACACCTATATATGTATACTAAGGTCATTATAAGGTTACTATCTTTATTAGAATCAAAGTCCATTTTAACAGTGGTAGGTATTACATCCACCACTCAAGCACAACAGCTGTGTGGTGAACTATAAACAAGATGCAAAGCAATCTTGAGTGATAGCCTTTCTTCCATACCCACGTTACCCCAGTTTACTCTAGGTATTCATTATATATGTAGTGTACCTATAACCCACAGAAAACAGGAATATTGTATTTTATTAGGTATTATAACTTCATTCATATGCACATCATGGTGACATCAGGTATTGTTTACTTCAGCTTTGATTTTTTTCTTTGGGGGGGATTGAAAGGAACTATTTCTAACAGATGTTGACCTATCTAAATTATGTTTCACACCATCTTATTTAAACTACATATTTGTCTTACAACTTACTACAAATACTGCTTTTCTTTATTTAGCCAGAAGAAATTCTGATTTGGACTTCATCCAAAGTCAGTTTTTCCTTTGTGTAGTCTCCTTCAGCCTAATGAGGGCAATTACTTTTTCCCTTCTGACTGCGTTTTTGTTCCTAATGTCCCTTCACACACACGAAAAGCTTACTTTCCAAATACTTCCTCACTGTTTTTTCATCTTAATTAGAATTCTTAGAAATAAACAACATCACAGAGAACAAGGGCAAACAGCCATACTCCCAGGGACAATTTAAAGTATAACTCCTTCTAGGATACCTTCATTTTACTGAAAATCAGATAGAGTAAGCGTAGCAGAAAGCTTTCACTATGGAGACTAATGAATTAAAGCAGGACACCTGATGTGCTAGATTAGAGAAAAGCAATCACTTCTTGCCTGTTTTTTTAACCTGCAGAGCAGGAACCAGCTGGGAGCAGTATGAGTGGTAAGGCTACATGAGGAAGCGGCAGGCAGGTGGTTTGGAGGAGGTTTTGAGTTGGTGGAGCCCTGGGATTTTCTGTATGTTACTGAGCACTTCTGCGATGAGTTGGGGTGCTGGAGGTAAGCTCTAAGTTGTTGTTTCTAAAGCTCTTTGTTTGTCTTGTGTGGTGGGAGCAACTGGGCTGCCAGGAGAAGTTGGGGTCACTTGCTTTCTGCGTGTCTGAGGTTTTGGTGTGAAGGTTTCTTAATGGAGAACTACTTTAGAGCAGCCAAAATGTTATTACTGAACAGCTTGAATGTAGCTGGGTTTGTCTGGCCAGCTTGCAGGACTGCTTAGGAAGGATTTCTATGAGAATGTGATTCTTTAATCTTCTGGTTGAAGACTATGAGCAAAAAGGATTCAGGAAAACCTGTGTTTAGCTCGTATCAGGTGGTTGTTATTTGTGTTTATGGCATTAATTCTATTGAGGTGCTTTCCTACTAACAACAGGTTCTCTTATCTGCTTTTGTTTTATACTTATAGATATAAAAATGAAAAAAAAAGCTATAGGTGTGGGCTTCAGTGAATTATTATAATTTTCATGGCTACATTATTTCAGTGGCTTCCACTTCTTTTTTTTTTTTTTTAATATCAGAAGGATTGAATGTAGCTCTAGAGACTTTGGATCTGTTTAGCCTTATTCCTTTCATGGAGACTGTACACCACATAAAGTATCAGTCCTAAAGGCTACTACTGTTACATGCATAAGCAGTTGTTTGATGTTTGACTTTTTAAAAAAAAAAACAAAACAAACAACTGTTGGGTGTTTAATAAACAAACAAATAGAACATAACCTTTTCTTCTAATGAAATATTGATCAAAACCCTAAGATTTAATGCAATGACTCTGACTTCTCTGTTTCTAAAGAGTCTGTATGGAATTCTTGTTATGAAAGAATGATAATTCAGCTAAATATTTAAGTATGTGATTAAATCCTATTGATTTCAAAAGTAAACATATGCCAAAGTAGCTTGATTAGTAAAGCTTTATAAGAAAAAAAAGAACTCTTTATAATGTTAGTACTTTGATATCAATTAATAGGATGGTACTTTGAAAATCAAGCATGTGGCTGACTGTATCCCTAAGGATAGCTTCTTGCAGGCATGAAGTATTTACTCACTTCCTTGGGCTTTTTTGGCTTAATTCTGGGAATTGTTTCCATGTCAGCCTAGTGGATATTCTGGAAAAAAAAACTTTAGTTCCTTCTGAAAATTCAGGCTCCCCTTGTATATGCAGTTTTAGACTTCACTGTTTGATACCAAAAAGGTGGTTCACAAAGGAAAAACTGGTGCTCTATAACTTTGGCATGCTGAGTGAGAAATGCATTAGGGATTCTTTTAAGTAATTTTACATTTGTTTTTTCTGGTGTGCTTTCAGTACCTGCAAGAATGTATCAAAACCAGTAATATTTTGAATTTTTTTCTCCCTTTTCTATGTTAAAAAAAGTATTCAAAACCATAATGTTGGATATAATAGAGATGCTATGTTTTCATTTTTTGTATTTAATTTCTGTTGATAAGAGTAACTTGACTGCATTTTTTCTTCTTTTTATTGGTTCCTTCACGTTCATATATAACTGAATTCATAAATGCATGTCCAGCTTACATTAACGCTTGGACATCTTGGAGCTTTTCTGCATCCACATGCTGTCCCTTGTGACACTGTTAGAATTTCATCTTGGGTCAAAAGACTACTGTTTTAAAGTCAAAGCTTCTTAAAACCTTGGATGGTAATTAAAGAAACGAAAATGACTGCTTTGTGATGGTGTCATGTGCAACACTTCTTAACTAATTATGTGTTTTTATTGTTAATTCTGTTTTGTGTTGTACAGTTTTGAAAAAAACACAGTCCAGTTTCTGTTGCTGGTCATGTAGCCAAATTGTATCAATCTGGAATGCTACTGGAAGAGAACAGGCCCTCTCACAAGTGTGTGAAATATCAGTAATTAATGACAGCTGAATCCTGAGAGAGTGTTTGACTTAACTGAATTTTTTTCTATCTGAAGGCTTGAGCTGTAGATAAGAATTTGTAGGATAAACAAAGTCTAAAAGATGTTACTTGTCTTAAGTACTTTCTAAAATCAAAATTAAGTGACAATATATGAAAGCTGTATACAAATTTCAGTAAGTCAGATGGTAATTATCATCACAGTTCTCTTTCTGGTCTTTGGGAAGGCAAGAAAGGAAAGTTAGTGGCAACTACATGAACACCTTGGGTGAAAAATATTTTAACTATAGGAAGGATCTAAAATAATTGTTTTCTTTGTTTCCAAACAATTATAAAGGCAGATGTTGTCAAATATGACTGGGTTCCTTGTGATCATTGTGGGGTTTTTTCCCCTCCTCTGCCCCCTCCTTCTTTTTCTTTTGTTTTTCAGAAGCAACATATTTTCTAAGTAATTGTGGATAATAAGCAGTACAGTATATTTCTTTTTTTTTGCTTGTGCCCAATAATTTTTTAAGCTTTTATGCTAGGATTTAGTTTTGTTACTTAATTTATGTTATTCTTGGAGTGTCTGATCCAATTATACACTCAGCTGGGCTTTGATACAGACAGCTAAATTAGTATGTGATAGGAACCAAGCTTTAGAATTGTCCACAAACAGGAAAGGATAAGTGGGTTTTTTTTTTTAAATCTTTACTGTATTCCATCCCTGCTGAGTAATACCTGTAAAATAATAATCATAAATGCGTAATTAGAAAGGATAAAAGATATAATTTCATTAGATATCTGAAGTTTTCATCTTTTTAACAAACATACAGTCTGTTTGGATGTAAAATAAAAAATGCCAAAGGATAAGTACAGGGTTTTCTTGTATTTTGTGGAACCTAGAAATGTATCTTTAAGTAGGTACCAAGATAGGCTTTCAAATGTTTTGTGAATGCAGACATGTATGTGAGTCATTAAGTATTAATTAATCTGGCCACCTAGCTGGCTAACCTACACTTGAGACAACATCTATCTGTCCTCATTATCCATAAGCTTTATGGCATTTCCTGCTGATTGACTTTTATGTTCAAGACCTGGCTCTTTCAGAAGGAAAGCAATTAAGAGGTTCTCCTGAGTACCTTGTAGTGCAATTCCAATACACGCTGCAACATTAATCTACTGCACTTTAACATCACAGGAAGCTGTAAGATTAGGATGTACATAACTTTTCACAGCCTTGTCTGAGCTCAAGTACGTGGTGTTTGGCTTGTATTTCTAGACAACTCAGTTTAAAGTTTTTTGTTGTTGATCTCAAGTTTTCTATAACACAACAGCCTTAAAAGGTAGTATGTGTTACCTGTGCTTCTTAAGGCTTTCAAATGTTTTGATCTTTTCTATTGAATATATTCCAGAGAGATGTGAGGGAAGGGACGGACATGACAGCTATTTTTTCCCCTGTACCTGTAATTGAATTCCTTGGGATGGTTTTGATGCATAGCATGCTGTGATAGAATTGTAATGCTTCTAAAATGAGAGATATTAAATCCTGCTGATGCTTATACATTTTCAGTGTCCCAGCATGTAGTTACATCAGCTGTATCCTTAACTACTGTTGTTGTACTGTGTGATGTTGCATAATCAGAATATGATGCTGCTACAGCTATAGGCCTTTCATTATGGTTGCTGCTGAATGACTGCATTCAATATTCTGTATTCCACTCCAGGGAGTACTGCAGGCGTGCTTTCTACAGATTCTGCAGCCCCCTTAAAAACACTTGAATCTTTCTTCCATTCAATGTGGGCTTTAACTGTTTGCATATATGAAGTGATAAGCACTATATCGAACAAAGAAAATTTACAGAGCTTCTGTTCTATTGCCGCGAATATGAACAGTTTCCAAGAGGATGTAGAATGTATAGAAAGTCACAAAGTAACATAGAATTTTTTTACCATGCTTATTTACCCTGCCTCAGGATCAGAGGAAGCTAACTAGTGGAATGAGAGATGTAACAAAGCTGTCCTTCCTCCATTTCTGTTCAATAAATAGTTTGGGTGAAGCTGCCAACCTTGTAGAAACCTTCAGAATCAATCTAGCAATGACTGTCATGTTAATGACAGGTATTCTCCTTGCCTCTACCATACTGGGATTCCCAGCCTAAGAGAAGGAAGGTTCCCCTGACCTCATCTATTTAGCTTCTGTTACATAAGTGCATGATGTGATGGATTTGGTTTGGTGGGTGGGAGTTAGACTTTACTCTCCTTATGCAGACTTATCTTTTTTCCAGAATTATTTACTGTTTTTTTAAAAAGTGAAGCAACTTCATAATTTGGAAGAACACAGGAAAGAGACAGTTGTATTCAACTCGTTGGGTTGTGGAGGATCTGAAGGCATCGTTCTTGGACTCCTTCAGCAAGCGCTGGAGGCTTTTAGGTCTGTTCTTTTTAGTTCCCCTGTCTGGTTACCTCATTCAGAGTTCTGTAAACTTCTGACATTCTTGTTTCTCCCTTGACCTTTTTTCCCTCCATTTATCTTCTGCAGTAAATGTTTCTTGGGTTTCTCTACATAAAAGCACATGCCCATCTCACTTAATCTTGCATTTGAAATGGAATAGAGTAACAGGCTTTTGGAAATGCAGAACTGAGTATTCTATTGAAATCTGATTTTTTTTTTTTTTTAATATTAAGTAAAGCAAAATAGCTTTCTGATGGTTACAAGTGTATTATGGTCTTATACTGTGTATGCTTTGGATCATTAAAATGAATTCAGTTCTCTGGTTTATACATAAAATGCAAACGTTACTAAGTGATACACATTATTTCCTAGACAAATCAGTGTGGTTTTATAAAAAAAGGGAAGAATCTGGTCACAAACACAGAAGAAAAAAACCCAACATATTTTTAACTGACTATTTATATGAAATTGGGGAATTAGTGGGGAAATATGAGAGCTGAGTACTGGTTTCAACTCAGCTGAGGCTTGTTGTAGTACAGGTCAATTCAGTTCATCTTTCATTAGTCTGATAAATTCTCTTGACTAACAGGAGTTTCCATCTGAAAGTTACCTAATCTATATGGTAAACTGCAGATTGTCTGAAATTATACTGTTTATATACAAAGCATGATCACTATTATCGTATATAGTTAAAGTGGGTTTGCTCAGTGACATTTAAAAAATACTTTTTGGGAAACATTCATATTCTTATCTCTGTTCAAAAAAAAAATTACAGCTGCTGTGATCCTTTAAAAGGGAACTCTCTTAAAAGAGTTTTCAGAACAACAGAAGAATTTGCTTCCTGGAACCTGTCTGTAAGGCCTTTGACACGGTCCCCCACAACATCCTTCTCTCTAAATTGGAGAGCTATGGATTTGATGGGTGGACTCTTCGGTGGATAAGGAATTGGTTGGATGGTCACATCCAGAGAGTAGTGGTCAATGGCTCTATGGAGACTGGTGATGAGTGGTGTCCCTCAGGGGTCCATACTGGGACTGGTGCTGTTCAATATATTAATCAATGACTTAGTGAGATCGAGTGCACCCTCAGCAAGTTTGCAGATGACACCAAGCTGAGTGGTGCAATTGACACACCAGAAGGACAGGATGTCATCCAGAGAGACCTGGAGAGGTGGGCCTGTGTGAACCTCATGAGGTTCAACAAGGCCAAGTGCAAGGCCCTGCACCTGGGTTGGGGCAACCCCCAGTATCAATACAAGCTGGGGAATGAAGGGATTGAGAGCAGCCCTGCAGAGAAGGACTTGGGGGTACTGATGGACAAAAAGCTGGACATGAGCCGTCAATGTGTGATGGCAGTCCAGAAGGCCAACCATACCCTGGGCTGCATCAGGAGAAGCATGGCCAGCAGGTCGAGGGAGGTGATTCTGCCCCTCTACTCTGCTCTGGTGAGACCTCACCTGGAGTACTGCGTCCAGCTCTGGAGCCCTCAGCACAAGAAGCACATGGAACTGTTGGAGCGGGTCCAGAGGAGGGCTACAAAAATGATCCGAGGGCTGGAGCACCTGTCTTATGAGGACAGGCTGAGGGAGTTGGGCTTGTTCAGCCTGGAGAAGAGAAGGCTGCAGGGAGACCTGATTGTGGCCTTTCAGTACCTAAAGGGGGCCTATAGGAAAGATGGGGAAAATCTTTTTAGTAGGGCCAGCTGTGACAGGACAAGGGGTAATGGTTTTAAACTGAAGCAGGGTAGGTTTAGACTGGATATAAGGAAGAACTTCTTTACAACGAGGGTGGTGAAGCACTGGAATGGGTTTCCCAGAGAGGTAGTAGAGGCCCCATCCCTGGAAACATTCAAGGCCAGGTTGGATGGGGCTCTGAGCAATCTGATTGAGTTAAAGATGTCCCTGCTCACTGCAGGGGGGTTGGACTAGATGACCTCTAGGGGTCCCTTCCAACCCAAAACATTCTGTGATTAAGTCCATCAAGAGCTATCAAACACGAAGATGAAGACACTAATTCTAGTTTTAAAGGTCCAGAAACTGTAGGTTAATGTATCTCAGAAATGCGTGTTTTGAAGTCTGTTGTCCTGAGCACATAGTACTATTTGGTATACCTGCTGGGTTCCTCAGTCAGACCAGATGGATCCTACTAGATAAACAAAAATTCTCAATTAGTTTACAGAAACCCACAAAAGAAATATTGCAGAAGACAAACTGGGAGTAAAAGGGGGATGAGGGGAGATAAAGAGCGTCCAAAGCTTAAAAAAAACCCCCTCCAACCAAAACTCTGAGGTAACCAGGTAGGGGAACTAAAAAAACCCAACCAAACAAAAAACCTACCCCATGAACCTAAAAACCTCCAGTATTTGCTGAAGGCATCCAAGAAGCCAGTATGCTCTGCCCAGAGGCGCAAACATATAGGGAAAAGTACATCTGTGAATATTTGGGAACTCCCTGACAACTTTCAGGCAAATGGTAATGAAGACCTAATTCTCTAATTATTCTGTTTTGTTATTGACTTTTTATGTGTGTTCCAGTGCTAATTGTTGACACAGATAGCTTGATTATTTTTAATTCAGTTCCAAGCTTGTTTGAATGTACAGCATTGCTTCATTTCCAGCATGGGCTATTTTGGCTTTCTTGGGAACTCATTTATCCTGAGTGGGGTGTTTTGTCTTCATTTCATCATGATTGTGATGTGCCTTGTAGAGCAAGTCCTTCTTTGGAGCTAGATATGCCAGCTCCTTTCTCATGTTTCTTAGATTATTTTTTTTTTCACTGTTTACTTGCCCTGTATGTGTATCTGTGGCTAGTGTTTTTCTGGCTTTTGGGTGGCATGAGCCTCTATGCTTCTCTGAGACCTTCCTTTTAAATAAATTAAAAAAAGAAAAAATAAAGTTAAGGGACAAAGAAGGGTGGGTGTGAGTCTCAAAATAACAGAAACTTAAGAGTAAGCAAGCTGAAGGGGGAACAAGCGGAGATTCCCCAGCTGATCCCAAAGGTATCTGGAGAGATGCTGCCCCAGGGACCTGGGAACAGGAGCAGATTCCACTCCACCTTCCTTTTGTTTAAGCTCCCTGTGATTGACTGGGCCAGAGGGAGTTGAAGGAGGAGCTGGGGAGGGGTTTGAAGAGGAGTTCCTCTGACTTGATAAGGTCTTGGGGAGTGGCAGCTTATGAATTGTGAAAGGGGATCTTGCTGTGGCCTGGAAGAAGGGCAGCATCCCAGTGAGTGCTGTGCAAAATGTCCATGTGGATGCAACAATTCAAATGGCACTGCGAAGGTCCTTGCACCTGCTGCTGGAGTGCAGCAGGGTACTGGAGCCGAGCCTGACACTCTGAGCTGCTGGCTGTTCAGTGCTGCTAAAGTGTTTGCAAGGGGTCATCTACATTTGGTGGGAGACACTGGGAATCCTTATCTGTTGAATATGTTTGTGGTTCCCCCCTGTCGTGTTCCTCTGACTGTAAGGATATTCTGCCTAACCTTAGCTGATGTTTCTACTTGTTGGCTGGTTATTTGTCCCAGTTTGGTTAGTCTTGCAGCCCTTTCAAAGGATTGCCCTTCCTGCTCCCTCATTATCCCCAAAACCTAATTGGTCAGTCTCTGCTGCTTTCCTGCTTGATTTGGTGGAGGTAGAGGGGAGGGATTACTCTGATACCCAAGCTACTTGGCTGACAGTGACACCACCAGATTATTTGGAGGCTTTACCCAGTAGTTTTCTCCTCTGTTTTACCTCGCCAATCTCTACAGAGGCTTTCAAAGAATACTCTTTGTTACTGCTTCACGGGGTCCAAGCTTTAGGTTTAAAATGTAGCCATATGTGCAGCTAAAATCTTTATTTCTGGGGGAAAACCCCATTTTGAGACCAACAGATGGCTTTTTCTTTCCTCCAGACCTGTTCTCTGTCCTCCTCCTTATAATATGGTCATTACAATGTAGTTAAGACATACCTGAGCTGGATTAAAGTTTGGCAAAGTGCCAGAGCTAGCAATGGTAAACCATTGTGTCCTCTAATATGCTGCATTTCTGGCTGTGTTCAAAAATGACCTGGATGGCAATATAGGAAGGAGGAAAGTTGAGCTAATAAATTCCAGTTATGTGGAATACACAAAATATCAAGGTGGAGGCTGCTAAGCTTTCTGTTCTTTGGATGCCTGGTTTCCATATGTTCAATAAGAATGGTCATCTTAAATTTCATTTATGATGTTGAAAATACCAGACAGTTGTTCTGACACCTTCTTTTGCTTATGTTTGCCTATTTTTTCTCAGTTGACTCTGTAGATCTAACCTTTTCAATGTACCCGAGCGTTCTGTTTGCAATCCTAATACCCAACAACTGACCTCATCAAGTTCTCCATGGTCAACTCCAAATCTCATGTTAAGAACAAACAAACAAAAATATCTTTTCATGAAGAATTCAAGAATGAGTCAGGGAGTTTCTAATCCTCTATTCACTGGGCACATATTTATGCTTTGTAATAGATAAGTTACATTTTATCTGCCATCATCTTGCTTAGTCCCCAGGTGTAAACATGTGATTTTATCTGGGTTTCTCCCAGATTACTATAATGTTTTATAACAGAAACAGTGTGGTGTCACTGGGAAATGTCATCCATTTGCTAGCTATTACCTTTCCAAATCATTAGCTGCATAGACCCATGAGATTTTTCTGCTTAGAAATATCTGTGGTTGTTTTGAGGAATAACTTTTAAACTTTATTTCCGATTGCTTAATTAGTTTCTAAATCAAGATATTTGCCCCTTAGAAAACTACCTAGCACACAGCTGGTGACATAAAGCTAAATAATTAATACACTTATGTGTAATTAAAAAAATTAATACTCCTTTAGGAAAGACCTAATTATATTATTTTTGAAAACTGAAGTTAATTAAGCCCACCTTCATCTACTCTCCCTCCCCTGTTCGGGTGTGTTTGCAAAGAGCAACTCTATTGGGTTAAAGGAGTGAGATTTATCCCCCCCCTTACTGGAGTCATGCTGGCTTGAGCCTATCAAGTTATATTTATCCAACTGTTCTGCCATCCTATCTTTAATTAGATTCTCTATCAGTTTACTCAGTAATGGGACAAATCTCACCAGGCTGTAAATTCTAGGTTCTTTTTTAGCAGCATTATTTAAAAATAGGTACTGCATTATTATTTTCCCCACTATTTACCAGCAGTTTGAGTGTTTCTATAAGGACCTTCTGCAGATTTCTTTTCTCTTTATTTTTTTTAATTGATACTGCAATGTGTTCTCAACCTTTTCCTGAGTATCACCCTCTTTTTCTGTAGAACAAACTCTTTTTGTCTGATACCAAGTAATGGGTTTAAAACCAGTGATTTGAAGACTACTGTGCCTGTCCATAAGGGATGCTTAAGAAAAGCAATCTTATTGGCAGCATCTGAAATTCAGTGTTAGTGGTGGGTTGACCTTGGCTGGATGCCAGGTGCCCAGCAAGCTACTCTGACTCCCCCTTAGCTGGTCAGGGGGAGAAAAATAAACACAAGGCTTGTGGGTTGAGATGAGAACAGGGAGAGACCACTTGACCATTACTGTTACGGGCAAAACAGACTTGACTTGGGAAAATTCATTGCCCATCAGAGTAGGGTAATGAGAAATAAAAAAACAATTCTTAAAAACACCTTCCCCCCACCCTTCCCTTCTTCCCAGGCCCAATTTCACTTCTGATTTTTCTCTATCTCTTCCCCCTGAGAAGTACAGAGGGATGAGGAATCAGGGTTGTGGTCAGTTCATCACATGTTGTTTCTGCTGTTCCTTCTTCCTCACACTCTTCCCCTGCTCCAGCACGGGGTTCCTCCCATGGCAGACAGCCCTCCACTAACTTCTCCCAACATGGGTCCTTCCTACAGGCTATAGTTCTTCACAAACTGTTCCAGCTTGGGTCCTGTCCATCGGGTGCAGGGAACAGACTGCTCCAGCATAGGCTCCTCTCTCCGTTGGGGACACAAGTCCTGCCAGCAAACCTGCTCCAGTGTGGGTTCCACTCCACAGGTCTGCAGGTCCTGCCAGAAGCCTCCTCCAGCACAGGCTCTCCCTGGGGTCACATCCTCCTTCAGGCATATCCACTTGTTCCACTGTGAGGTCCTCCATGGGGTGCAGGTGGATATCTGCTCCATGGATAACCTCTGTGGGCTGCAGGGGGACAGCCTGCCTCACCATGGTCTTCACCAAGGACTGCAGGGGAATCTCTGCTCCAGTGCCTCCAGCACCTCCTCCCCCTCCTTATTCCCTGACCTTGGTGTCCACAGAGTTGTTCCTCTCACATATTCTCGCTCTTCTCTCTCACCTGATGTTGTGCAGCAGGGTTGGTTTTTTTTTTTTCCCCTTCTTAAATATGTTATCCCAGAGGTGCTGTTGCTGGTGGGCTTGGCCCTGGCCAGCAGCGGGTCCCTCTTGGAGCTGGCTGGCACTGGCTCTATTGGACATGGGGGAAGCTTCTAGCAGCTTCTTACAGAATCCACCCCTGTAGCCCCTCAGCTACCAAAACCCTTCCATGCAAATCTAATACAGCATTCTAATGTAGAAATGTGGTGAGCACCCACTCTGGAAAAGTTGTTGAAAATAATTGTCTTGGGCAATTTCTCTCCTTTCTTGGCCTTTGCATGTTATAGGTAATTGACTGCTTGGATTATGCATCCATTTGTAAGACTAAATGTAGTGTGAACACCATAAAGTAAAGCTGAAATGGAGGGTAATTAAGTGCAAGGACAAAATGTTTACATTTTAATACAAAAGGAGCAATGTAAATGATCTGATTTACTTAAATTTAGTCATATGTAGCCTCATGTATGTGCATAGTAGAAAAAATATTTCACATTGGTTCAAAAGCACTTCCACAGTAGCTACATATTTAAATTTTATTTGCAAAGTAATTTTTGCAAATTGATCTTAAAATATTTTAAAAAAACAAACAACACATGGGGGTATGTGTTTTGGTAGAGTTAGTATTTCAGCCTGGTTTCAACCGAAGTGGTTTATGTGGCTCTACCATACGTAACTTTTCACTGGCTTTTGCATCTAAAAGTTAACTTGCCACTAGAACATACACAGTCTTTTGCTGGAAAAAAATGCCGTTTTTCTTAGTGGTTTTGTTTAAGACCTTGTATTTTGCCTCAATCATATTTAATCTGATTTTCATCTATACTGATAGAGGTTAACATGAATACTGTGAAAAAAGAAATTAACTGTAATCAAAGGCAAGTAATGGGGGGGGGAGGAGAAGGGGAGGGAATGACTTGTTCTACCTGTATACTGACCAGAACTCTAGAATTTTAGGAATTCTGGCTATGCCCAAGGCATGATGTTAAATCAGAGTATCTTTATTGTGTCCTACAGTTCTGAGGAGAAAGATGTTTTGGATGTTATTGATGAACTGCATCTGAATGTGCTGGTTTGGTGGGTAGGTAGCAGCTGGTTGCCAGATGCCCACCCTGCTGATCTTTCATGCCCTGTCCAGGAGAAGGCAGCAAGCTGGAAAAGCCCACGGGTTGAAATAGAGAGGGGGATCCCTTACCAGTTACCATCATGAGCAAAACAGATGTCACTAGAGTAAAATTAATGCAGTGACAAAATAGATTTGAGTAGCGAGAAAGACAAACTTTAAAACAATGCTTTTCCTCCCTTGCCCTTTCCCCAGACTTCAGTTCACTCCAGGCTCTTCCACCCTTCCCCAAGCAGCACAGGGGGACGGGCAATGGGGGATTGTGCTCAGCCCACAGCAGCCCCTCCCTGCCTCCCCCCCCCCCCTCCAATCCTCCTCGCACTTTCCCTGCTCCAGCCCGGGGCCCTCCCAGGGGCTGCAGGGAAGCACCGGCCCCCGCGGGGTCTCTCCCGGGGCGGCGGGGGCCCCTCCCGCTCTCCCCGCGCGGCGGGCAGGGCTGTTTCTCACCCCGTTTCCCTCAGCCCCGGCTGCCGGGCAGCGTTTTGCCCTTCCTGACCCAGGCTTTCCCCGCGGCGCCCGCCCGTGGCTGAGGGGCTCAGCCCTGCCCTGCGGTGGGGCCGGCGGGAACCGGCTGTGTCCGGCACGGGGCGGCCCCACCGCTGCTCGCAGGGGCCGCGCCTGCAGGGCCCGCCGGCACCTCGCCAGTTACAGCAGTTTATACTGTTCCTTGCCCCTTACACGTGTACTTTGTGTAAACTGAATCGTGTGTCTTAACACATTTTTTTGGTAGGGAAAATAACATTTCAATTTTTTTGATCTTGTTGAGATTTGCTTACTTTGTATTATGTTGGAGAGGTTTTACTTTAGTGAATCATAGAATTATAGAATGATAGAATGTTTTGGGTTGGAAGGGACCCCTAGAGGTCATCTAGTCCAACCCCCCTGCAGTGAGCAGGGACACCACTAACTAGATCAGGTTGCTCAGAGCCCCATCCAACCCAGCCTTGAATGTTTCCAGGGATGGGGCCTCCACCACCTCTCTGGGCAACCTGTTCCAGTGTTTCACCACCCTCGTTGTAAAGAATTTCTTCCTTATATCCAGTCTAAACCTACCCTGCTTCAGTTTAAAACCATTACCCCTTGTCCTGTCACAGCTGGCCCTACTAAAAAGATTTTTCCCCATCTTTCCTATAGGCCCCCTTTAGGTACTGAAAGGCCACAATCAGGTCTCCCTGCAGCCTTCTCTTCTCCAGGCTGAACAAGCCCAACTCCCTCAGCCTGTCCTCATAAGACAGGTGCTCCAGCCCTCGGATCATTTTTGTAGCCCTCCTCTGGACCCGCTCCAACAGTTCCATGTCCTTCTTGTGCTGAGGGCTCCAGAGCTGGACGCAGTACTCCAGGTGAGGTCTCACCAGAGCAGAGTAGAGGGGCAGAATCACCTCCCTCGACCTGCTGGCCACACTTCTCCTGATGCAGCCCAGAGTACGGTTGGCCTTCTGGGCTGCCAGCGCACATTGCCGGCTCATGTCCAGCTTTTCATCCACCAGCACCCCGGAGTCCCTCTCGGCAGGGCTGCTCTCGATCCTTTCTTCCCCCAGCCTGTACTGATACTGGGGGTTACCCCGACCCAGGTGCAGGACCTTGCACTTGGCCTTGTTGAACCTCATGAGGTTCACACAGGCCCACCTCTCCAGCCTGTCCAGGTCTCTCTGGAGGACATCCCGTCCTTCTGGTGTGTCAACCGCACCACTCAGTTTGGTGTCGTCCGCAAACTTGCTGAGGGTGCATTTGATCTCGCTGTCCAAGTCATTGATGAAAACATTAAACAGCACCGGTCCCAGTACGGACCCCTGAGGGACACCACTCGTCACCGGTCTCCTTCCGGACATAGAGCCATTGACCACTACCCTCTGGACGCAACCATCCAGCCAGTTCCTTATCCACCGAACAGTCCACCCATCAAATCCATAGCTCTCCAATTTAGAGAGAAGGATGTTGGGGGGGACCGTGTCAAAAGCTTTGCAGAAGTCCAGATAGATGACATCCATTGGTTTTCCCTTGTCCACTGATGCTGTCACACCATCATAGAAAGCCACTAGGTTCGTCAGGCAGGATTTGCCCTTGGTGAAGCCATGCTGGCTATCTCGAATTATCTCCCTGGCTTCCGTGTGCCTTAGCGTAGCTTCTAGGAGGATCTGTTCCATGATCTTCCCAGGCACAGAGGTGAGGCTGACAGGTCGGTAGTTCCCAGGGTCTTCCTTTCTACCCTTTTTGAAAATGGGCACAATGTTTCCCTTCTTCCAGTCACCAGGGACTTCACCTGACTGCCATGACTTTTCAAATATCATGGAGAGTGGCTTGGCGACTACATCGGCCAATTCCCTCAGGACTCTGGGATGCATCTCATCAGGTCCCGTGGACTTATGTGCGTTCAGGTTCCTCAGGTGGTCATGAACCTGATCTTCTCCTACAGCAGGAAGGGTTTTGCCCTCCCGGTCCCCCTCATGCCATCCATCAACTCGGGTGGGGTGGGGAGAGAGGTTCACAGTGAAGACTCAGGCAAAAAAGTTGTTGAGTACCTCAGCCTTCTCCTCATCTGCTGTTACCAGCTTGCCAGTCTCGCTCATCAGCGGGGGTACACTTTCTTTAACCATCCTCTTCCGGCTGATATACCTGTAGAAACCCTTCTTATTATTCTTTGCATCCCTAGCCAAGTTTAGCTCCAGCTGAGCCTTGGCTTTCCTGACCCCATTCCTACACAACCAGACCGCATCCCTATAATCTTCCCAGAATGCCTGTCCCTGCTTCCACTGCCTGTGCAGTTCCCTCTTCCTCCTTAGTTTGACCAGCATCTCTCGTCTCAGCCATGCCGGTCTCTTCCCTTCTTTGCCCGATTTCTTACACCTAGGGATCGAGAGCTCTTGCGCTCTGTGGATCACATCCTTAAAGATCTGCCAGCTCTGTTCTGTTCCCCTGTCCCTGAGGACCGTTTCCCAGGGAGTCCTTCCGACTATCTCCTTGAGGAGCTGGAAGTTTGCTTTTCTAAAATTCAGGGTCCTGACTATACTCTCCATTCTTCCCATTTCCCTCTGGAGCGTGAGCTCTACCAGCGCATGATCACTGCAACCCAAGCTGCCTCCAATCTTGACATTTCTGACGAGCTCACTTGCATTGGTGACCACCAGGTCCAGTATCGCATCCCCTTGGGTAGGGGTGTCTATGAGGGAGAAAGCAGTTGAACTCCTTACCTGCATTGTCACTTTCTGATGCCACTTCTGCTGGCTGTAAGCAACTAAGGAGGATTTGGGTTGCTGTGCCTACCTTCTGCTCCTTGAGGGTTTTTAAATCTTGGTTTGGTTGATTTGGTCAGGTTTTTTTTTTTTTTGGATTGTTGGTCTGTTTTAAAAACAACTCACATTGCAATTATACAGCTTTAAATTCAAAGTACCTTCAATGAAAACAATATTTTTACTTGGTAGGTGATAAACCCCTTTTCCTTTATTAAAAAAAAAAACATTCTAGGACTAAACAGCTTGAATCAAATTGCAGTTAGAGAAGTAAAAACCTAGATTTAGCTTAATGAGTAAATGAAGAGTTGGATAATGGTGATCCCTTGTAAGAGGCTTTAATGAGGAAAATGCTCTTTAATCATCTGATGATTATGGAAGAAGAGCAGTAATCTGTGCCACTTTGATGTCCTGGCAAGGTAATTTACTGTATTTTTTTTTTCTTGCTGTGAAACTGAATAGCCTTACTCTGTGCCGAGGCAGCAGTCTGAAACATCTGGAGTCTGCTGCATTCAGAAGTATTTTTTTTAAGTGTTCATCCCAAATTGAGTGAATGGAGAACGTGTGCTTTCTACTGCTGACACCCAGAAACATACGAAGGGCTGTGGCTGTGGTTAGAGATAGGATTACTGGAAGGCATGTGTTGTAAGCACTTTTCTTTTCAGAAATTCTTTATACTTGTATCTGAAAGCTGTTTTTTCTAAGGAGTGATCTAAAAGCTGTGACTGCCTGTCTCAAAAATATGAAAAGCAACACCCTACATCAAATGCTTATCTGCTGCCACAGTGCATGAATATGCCTTTAAAACTACAGGTTCTGAAGTGTTATGGCCGATTTTTTTCATAAATGGAAATACTCTTCAAGTCTATAATATTTGTGTACTTACAAATGGAATGAGTGGCATCTCGTTCCCCTGAGGAAAGGCTATATGTATGTGTGAAGCAGAGTATAGCATCTTATACTGTCCCGTCTTTTTTTTTATTCAGTACTGATATCTGCAACCATGCTGATATACCTTCTGATTGACAACTAGCACTCTCTTAATCTAAAGCCCCCAAAGCAGTCAATGGAGAGCCAGCTCCTTTCCTACCTGAAGACTTAGCTGTTTGTGGCACTTTATGGACTTCAAACCTTATGCATTTTACTAGACTTTCCCTTCCACATCAAAGTCGCAAACTGTAACTTCCAAACAAAATGTTGGCAGAACTTGTAACTTAAATTCAAACTTCTTCAGCTGAGTTACAATTACACCATTAAGTATGTCATGGGTCCAGTTTCTGAGGTTGCTCTTACAGGCTTCAGTTTGTATGTTCCATAAGTGTCTGGTTACACCCTTCCAGTGGAAAGGTACCAGTGTCATCAGTTGGTAGTGCCTATTTCTGGTAGTATTTGTTGATATCCAGAAGCATGGTGGTTGCACAAGAATAGGCAAAGTACCGATCTGCATGTGGTCAACACCTTGTTTGTTACAGAGGGAAGGGAAAGTAAAATAGGTTTATCTCTTCTGCTTCTGCATATTTTTTTTATGGATCCTGTTCTACAGGGTGGGAGGTAGAAGCAGCTTCCAGGACTATTCCTGACAGCAGATTGCTGCTGAAATTAATAGCTTCCAAAACTTGCCTAGGACTAATTCTGTACTGTATGGTGTTTACATCTCTAAGAATGTGTAATTGGATTCATGGAATGTGAAGGTTATGATGACAATGAGTTAGAAACATAAAAAAATAAAGTAATTTATGTTAATATATTTAAAATACTTTCCATAAACTGTTATTTTTCAGTTTTCTTGGTATAAAGCCCTCTTTTAATGACTCTTCAGTGACTGGTATAAGCAAAACCCTGAACGTGAATGAGGGCCTGCAGGTACTACTGCTGTATGATTATTTTTATGTGTTAGTACTATAGTCTCCCAGCTTCTGATAGTTATTGTGTAATCCTTCTAATTCTAGTTGAATCTATTAACAAAACCCACCTCCATCTCCAAGAATATCTGATATCAAGCAACCAGAAAACTGGTGAAGGCCACATTTGTTTTGTGATGATGAGAGAAAGTCAAATAAGGGTTTGCCTTTCAAAGATGGATCACTTTTTTCATTAATGAAAGCCTAAATAGATGGTGAGACGCGACTAGTTATCATGTATCTTGAGTCAAAAGAAGTGTTCTGATGCATTGAGTGTGGTTAGAGAGAACGTGGAAGTTGCAGCAGGAAAAATGTATAATGCTCTGGCTATATTAATGATTTCACTATCAAGACTGCTTCTAGGGTAGCATTTAGATGGTGGCTTTGCTGAAGCACTCTTCCTCTTAAAAATAGAAAAAGAGGAAGAAAACCCAAAAAGCAGAGAACATACAAAGCTATGCATTTAAACACCTGGGATTTTTTTTTTTTCTTTCTGTCCTGTGTGCTTTGAGAAAAGGAAAACAGTGGCCATGCAGAGTTTGGGCTGAAAAAGCAAAAGCTCTGTAATGAGATTACTGCAGCTATCACAGTGTGATTCCATTGTACTGTTAATGTCCCTGTCCCACTTTTCCAATAAATCATAATAACCAGCTGACAATGCAAATAACACAGCATGTTGTCGGGGAATTATTCTGATTAGTTTGTAACTTGCAAAGGCTCCACTCACTCTTGAGCAAGGAGTCCTCCCTTCGCTATTATTTTTCCCTGATATTCTGTGTCATAAGAGATACTGAGATTGCAGAGGCCATAATTTCTGGTTCAAAGGTTATAATAGCTTGTGTGTGTTACATTTCAGGGCATTTGGGAGTATGCTATTTTAATAAAAAAAAAAGTTTTTACAATCTGCTCTTGCAGAATATCTATAACTATGTATTTAAATCCTCATAATAAAACTTTGGTTTTAAATCTTGCACAAAGATATATATTAAACCAGTATAGTCTGCATATGTCATCTGGAACATGATCATCTCTATAGAGGCAGAAAACATTACTAAATTGTAATCCTTATATATGTGTCTTTTCTCATACAAACAGCAAACTTCCTGCTCTGGAAACTATAGATTTTTTTTTTTAACCCTTAATATATTTTTGTCTCTTACTGCAATAGCTGCAATAATGATTTCTGTGTAATAAATCACGGTGTTCTTTTTGAGCAATTTATTCTTTTACTGTGTGCTAAGTCTGTATTCTCTGGTGTGAGAAAAGTACGAGACATTGACTCCAGTGTAAAGCTTGGAAATATGTGCTAGACTTTTGAAAAAATTCAACAGAAAAAGGATTAAAGCATGCAAATGTTTACACTGACACTTTTTTTCTTTTGCAGTCTAGTTCAAAGTTTAACAAGAATGAGTATGTTTGAAGTCATCACAACATTGTCCTATAGGGTGCCCAGAGTGAAGGACCTACCAATACTTCTAGCATCTTTGTCTATTGCAGAAAAACCTTAGACTTCAGACACAGTAACTAGCTCTTGTTTGTTTTGTGGTCACGTTAACTTTCTGACACCCTTCTGTTAAAATGTTAGCTCCCATTATTGAAAACACCCAAACATCAGATTTTTCAGAATAGTTCATCCATTTTTAAACTTGTACCATTTGGGGTCTTGTGTACTTCATTAATATTTGTTACCTAACATATTAGTTGGGAATTCAGGTTAAGCACCTAGGCTCAATTCCTTGCTCTATGACAAATTTCCTAAGCTGACCTGGGTAAGTCATTTTGCTTTCCTGTATCTCAATTTCCAGTCTATTTCATAGAGAGAATGTTGTTTTTCCCATTGTGAGAGAATACTCACTATCACTGTGGAAATAAACTTATAATGGATCCCAAAATGCTTCAGAAATGTATGATGGATCTACGTTCTAGAGATGGATGTGGAAAAAAGCAGTCCTGTCCTCCAGTGTGGCAAATGAGGACAGCCTAACAGCCTTGTCCTGAACTGTATTTGAGATCTATGGAGACTTATAGTAGCTTCATATGAATTGCAGGACAGTTGCAGCATTAACAGAATAAGTTTTGGGCTTAAGTAAAAAAGCAAAGTGGAGTTTTTTCAGTTGATTATAGTATTGTCATCTGCTCTTCATAAATGGTGACTTTAGCTATAAGCATGTACTTTGGTAGTGGAGAGCAAAGAAGTTTCTTACAACTGTGGAAGTGAAATAACGTGAAACTGCTCAAATCAAGTTGCTATATTGCAAGTCATAGAATCATAAATAGTTTGGGTTGGAAGGGACCTGTAAAGGTCAACTAGTCCACCCCTTCTGCAATGAGCAGGGCCATTTTCAACTGGATCAGGTTGCTCGGAGCCCAGTCCAGCCTGACCTTGAATATTTCCAGGGATGGGGCATCTACCACCTCTCTGGGCAACCCGTTCCAGTGTTTCACCACCCTCATTGTAAAGAATTTCTTCCTTGTATGCAATTTAAATCTACCCTCCTTTTAGTTTAAAACCATTGCCCTTTTTCTATTGTTACAGGCCCTATTACAAACTCTGTCCACAATGATTTTTTTCTGCCAGAAGTGTATTTGGTTTGTTAACATGGAAGAGGGACAGTTATTGCTTCACTTGCTAGAGCATAAGTAAAAAAACTGTTTACCAGGGAATGAGACTTTTCTCTTCTGTGTTTCTCAAAATACATTCCTGCCAACATATAGATAAAATTATTTGAAAAATCTACAAAGAGCAAATGCTTCTCTACCAAAATATACAAAGAAACTCAGTAGAACAACCAATTTAACTGAGAAGGAACTAGTGGGAAAAGAACTGGTAATTAGCCCCCATGCTTCAAGACGTGTCTCTGAAGGACTGCGTATAAAAAATAAACCCTGTTTTTTAGAAAGTGTTATGGGGACATCTGAAACCTTTCAGATAAATGTTTTATTGGATGAATACCATTCCAGTGGTGCATGCTGGCAGCAGGGGTTATGACTGAACTACAGCAAATGCCAAGGTTCAGTTAACTATGTTTCAGAATCACTGGGCTGGACTGTAATTACCTACTGTAAAAATAGGAAATTGTCATGCCTGGTAACGCTGGAAGCAGCGTCAGCAGGAATTTGTACATTGAACACAGCAGAAAATCCAGGAGTCACATGTATACGCAGTGTCTGCTGTTGCTCACTGATAACATACTGTGCCATTTCTATTAAGGCCAGGACTTCATTCTAAATTAGGCCATAGGAGCAGGGAAATACATTGCTACTTAATGCGTAGATAGTTGTCACTGCCTACTAGGAGGCCTTCTGTGTGTACAGACATTATCTTACGCATCTGTAAATTTGGGAGGGGTGTTAATTTTTTATATTTTTTCTGCTTTATTACTAGACTTGTTGAGACTAATGTTCTACTTGATACCTGTGTTGTATTTCATCTCTGATTAGAGCACTTTAATCCATCCATCTGTATCTATTAATTGTTAAGTGCTAGGAACACTTCTGGCAGGGCTGAGTTATGGGGCTGTATTTTCACCACCTGGGATCTTGGGGTCCCTATATCTGGGCAGAAATTCCCCTCCCCCCCCCCCAGCTTTCCTATTCTGAAGATAACTATGTATTTCTCATCCTAAAAGTCATCCCAAAGAAATACTTGCTATTGCTGCAACCTAGAAAACAGTTGGATACAGTCTTAATCATTCCCTGTTGGTTGCTGTTTAGCTTAACACTGAGATGATGTCTACACTAGTAGCTTATAACGGTGCCTGGGAAAAATCATGAGTTCTGGAACCAAATTATCTCAGTTGTGAGGGGGAGGGGGGGAAAACTCCAAACCATCCACTAAGCTTTAAGCCTGTTCTCACTATTGTTCCTCTAAACACTTCTTGTCAACAATTCAACAACAAGAATGTTTCAGGGACCATTTTAACATATTGGATAAGCAGTCTTCCATCACCATCCTGTTATGAAGCCTAATAAATATTATTAGAAAGGACACATATCACTACCTCACAGTGGCTTGAGTGTCTGAGAATATTCCCAGGTCTACTTAAATGTATTATTATGGATGTAATTCCTTATTCCCCATACTATTGAACAGAGATGGAAGGAAAGGTGCCCTACGTACTGCTCTAGAGCTTAAAGCTTTAATCTCTTCTAGCTAGTACTAGAAATTGCTAGGGATACCTTGCTCCTCCCCTGTACCTCTACTTATTTTTGGCATTTCTGCTGACATGAGAATCTATATCAGTAAGCATGAAGAATTCTTACATCTGTAGTATGTTACTCAGTGCTAATACAGGACCTGTTTACAACTGTCTACATCATGATCCATGGCAAATAACTTAAAATTTTCAGAGTAGCTTGGTCCTTGATTCATGGGTAGAAAGCTTTATACATTATTTGCTAAATGTTATTTAATTTGAAAGGTGCAGAATGGTCCCTGAAAAGATCCAAATATTTTCAGTTGGGGTGAAATAATTTTGGAAGTCAAATTTGAAGCATTGGAAGTAGCAATAGTTAGCTGAAACTTCAGATCTTCAAGCCTGTTAGTGTTAGAACTACAGTAAAGTCTTTGAGCCCCAACCAGCATCTCACTTTCTTCATGCCAGATGGTGTTGTACACGTATGCAGTAAAAGGTTGCTCATGTTATGTAGAAATTTTGGTTTTAATTGGCTAACAAGAACCAAATTAAGGTTAGAAGGTCTATCTTTTAAGCCCTTGTCTACTGAGCTACTTACTGTTTTGCTTTCTCAAATGAGAACATATACACAAAACCTTGGGAATCAAGTTGGCATTGCATATTATCTTGCGAAGGATGTTATGTACTCTTATGAAGCACCACATATGGATATTTTAAAGTTAATTGGCTTTTCAGAGCAGAAGTGCTTTGCCTTTTCACTCTGGACAAAATGTTAGGATAAATCCCTGACTCTGGGATAGTATGGTTTTCTTGTTACTTGTTGGTCACATTAGGATGGATTTCCTCTTGTAAATACTGCTGTAGTCTAGAATCCTAGATTAATATGAAAACTTCCCCAAGCTGCTTGTGCTTTCAGGGTTTTTTTTGACTTAATGAAAACTTGTCTTTGTGTTGTAAAATAAAGTTAAAAAATGTCTGTATACTCTGGTATTACAAGTATTAGAGTTTGTGGGTAGGTTATTTGCTGTTAAAGAAATTATTTTTGTGGTCCACAGTATCTGGGGGGGTAGAGCAAAATTAATTCGGCATGTTACTAGCCAAACTTACACCTTCAGTATGACATGTACTGAACAGTGGTTTTCAGAAAATTTCTTCAAGGAACAATGACTGCAGTGTGTTCCTCTTGGTGGTGGGATCATGTCATTTGACAATCCCTGGACTTTAGCATGAGTGCTGTACAATGATATACTTGGAGTATTTTCCTTCTGATTATTTCTTGATGGGATGGACTTTGGCAAAGCACCATAATTTTTATCATTAAGTTAATGAGGTATGTAGTAATCCTAAAGAAAGCAACTGAGAACTGTTAGAGGAAAATATTTCATGCAGAATCCAATGGCCTAAGAGGTGAGGTGAGGCTGCTGCAGCTCCATTTCCCAGGTTCAACTAGTAGCAAGGCCGAAGATGTATTCCCATAGGCACACATGCACACATTACATATCCATGGCCAGCCACACAGATCAGACAGACACACTGAGACCAATGGCCTCATCCTGCTTCCCTCTTTGCTGGACAGAATGGAAGTCCACTGGTGAGAACATGTATACGTATATATATGTACAAGGTGGATCCCCCCACAGCTGGGCTCACTCAGTTTTTCCAGTAGCTACCAGTCTCGCCAGTTGCTGGTACATAGATGTACAAGCCCACTGAGGCTGCAGCCTCATTCCAGTTGCTGGTGCATACTGCAGATTTGTGTGCACATAGAATTGTTTAGGTTGGAAAGACCTTTAAGATCATCAAGTCCAACCGTTAACCTAACACTGTCATCCCACCACTAAACCATGTTCCTAAACACCTCGTCTACCCATCTTCTAAATACCTCCAGGGATGGGGACACATACCACTTTGCTGTCCCCTCCCTAAGCTGTCCAGGACTACCTTGGTCCCACAGCTGACCCCCTTCTGCTCCTGCCCCTAGAGAGACACTTATGCACTCATGCCCAAAAGCTGCCCCCACCTCCTTTCTCCCAGGTCACTTCACCCACTCACCAGCTCATCTGGGTTGATACTTGTTAATGATCACATGCTCACTTGCACAGTTATACTTGCTCCAGTCACTGCACCATTGACACACAGGCTCTCCTGCCCCAGTCGTTGCACTCACCCCCCCATACACGTGTGCACACAGCATAGTCTCCTCACCCAGGAAAGAGGAAGAAAGCAATTTAATAAGACAGGCTGTGCTGATCAGGCACAGGGTATGACTAGACGAGCATCCTGAACAGCCAACTATACATGTGACTGGCCTTTACATCCTTGTACCCCTCTGTTTTCCCACTCTTGTTCCTACTCAAATCAGCTGAACTGATCCCTTTTCCTACCTTTGGTTCTTCCCCTAAACATCCTATAATAACTTCTGTGACCCTAAACTGCTGTTTCCCCACATCCTATAGCGTGTCCCTTGGGAAGCAACCCTCTTACTCTGGAAGGTGATCTCCAGAGCTGCTTCATTGACTCATGGTGATGGGTTTCATGTCTGGATAATGGGCCTGAGGCTCTGCTGGGACAGCCCTTGGAAGGGGCCCTGACAGGCTGCTTGTTCCTTGGCAGTCCTTGGTTTGGGTTAACACCTGTGTTTATGCATCCCTGTGTTCCTCTGTGCTTGTGGAGATGGGCCTTTGATGGGCTGGTGGCCTGTGGGATGGGCCTGGGAGCAGCTTGGGCAGGGTATTATTTGGGCTCCCACTCCTGTCATTGTGTCTCTGAGCTGCTTTGTGGGTCTGTGGATGAGGTTTATCACATAACCTAGCAATAATGAATGCAGTATAATGTCTTATGAATAATAGGCTGTGTTTACTAGTTCTTAGTTATGTTGATGGAATTAGTTTACGTATTTTGTGCTGACAATTTATGTTGTTTGCCTTTGCTTTGTCCTTAAAATAATCTTCATAAGTGATCCTTTTGACTTCTAATTTTAAAGGTTGTCCTCTAGAAAACTCAAACTGTAGCAGGCTCATATGAAACAGCTGACGTGTTCTTGTCTTTCACAGATAAGTATGGAGAAGAGGAATTAAATTTACTTTTTCTTTATTCTTCCCAAGCTATCTGTCATGTTGGTTATTTACAAGGTCATGCTGTGTTTCCCTAATTACTGAGTTATTCTGGCATGACAGCATTGTTTTATGGAGAAGTCTTGCCTGGGATAATGTCAGCAGGAAAACGAGTTTAGACAGCCCTGTGATTCAGAGCTTACAAGGGATCAGTCTCTAGTGTGCAAAACTGCCTGTCACTGTCTGAGCAAGATGAAGCTGAATGGGCCATGAGAGAGGGATAGATATTCTTTATCAGGGAATTCAGACCTTTCTGAAAGGTGTCAAGCGGTTGGGGAAACATAGTGTGAGGATGTATGTCCTGCAGATGGAACTTGTCTCGCTGTGTTGTATTTGGTCTCTGAAGTCAGTGACAGTGTGATAGTCCCTGGAAAAGGAGCTCATTAGTTAAATGCTCCTAATGAAATATTTTAAAAAACAATGCTTCTAGATTCAGAAAAGTGAAAACAGTCATCTGGTGTGCTATCATGTTATTTTAACTGTAATCATTGAACTGTCTTCTCACTTTCTCTTGTCTGTTTGGGACGGGCATAAGAATTTACCTACAGGTTGGTGAATGGTTGGTTACTCACAAGGAAGCATATAACTTTGGAAGAAGGTAGGTGTAAGCCAAAGGAATTATTTAAAAGTACTTGCTGGAAGCCTTTTATGTGCTGAGCGTGAGTAATTGGATTTAGCTGGTTGGAGGGAAGTAGGGATGTGAAGCTTTCACCGGTGGGTGGCAGGTCTGGGATCTGTTTTTTCAGTAGTTTTGAGGATGCACAGAACTGCCTCTGTTCAAACTGTATCACCATGGCTTCTCACACCAATAGGGAGATATAGAAAGTCTTGAGGAAAACCAACTTGTATCTGAATTAGGTCCCCTTATAATGGTGTTTCCTAGGTCTCCTCTTCTAGGAGGTATTCTGGAACTTTTATAGAGGGAGAGGAAAAGAGTTGTTAGAATAGCTACTTGTTATCCTATTTAAATTCTCACAGATGATAAAATTTAGTACCTTTTCAATGTCTTACAGTTTAATGTCGACAAAAAGTTAAGAGTTTTGGTGTAATTTTGAATATTCATATATTCTGCTTATTAATGGGTTTCTTCTTAACTGTCATAACAATTTGTCAACAAGCAGGGATGAGAGGTAGTAATGTGTTACAAAATGAGAATATGAGCAAAGAGCTCAATGTTCATATCAAAGGATTTTTATGGCCATTTCTTTTTCTAGAACTTTATGGAAGTAAAATGTGTATCTCAAGCTTAACTTACTGCAAATTAGCCATTATTCCAGCACCTTTATAGGTTGTCTTACTAGTATTTTAGCTCAAAATAGGCAATCTGTGACGACCCATACAGTACATAGACAGTTATCTTTCCTCAACTTTATTGTTATATAGCTGTTGTCATCTTTCTAAAAAGTAGTCAAATTGTCTTTTGGAGTTAGGTTTAATTAACTGAGCTTAGCTTCAACAAGGTATCTTTCAGTGTTGGGTTAAAAAGTTGTTTCTGTATGACCAGAGAGCTAGTCCACCCAATAGAAAACATTTCATAGATTTGAGTGAGTTACTGTACCGAAAACAGATCGACAAAGTTTTGCTATCTGTTAGATATAATAGATGTGCGTATGGCTATAGATATAACTGCTATTAGCAGTTTCATGTGCACATGCAGCATTTTCAGGAACTCAGCATAAAAGAAGGCAGTGCTGCCATCTTCAAGTACTAAATGAGTAAGAATAAATTCCATCTTCGAGAACATTGGTTAGAAAGGCTGCAGTGGTGCCTTCTGAACATATTCCAGCCAGCAGTGGTTTTATAGAAATTGAAAGTTGTAAAATTCTTACAGTGCTTAATTTTACAGAGAACATTATTATAATACTTAGATGGTTTGTTAGAATTTTCTGGAAATTGTGTTTAAATCATAACACACTTTCTGCAACTTGGGTATTTTAAAGGGTTATAACGCTTCTTTTTTTCCTCCTCATATATCATTAAATATTTTGAAAACACTTTCAGAAACTTAAAGATGATGATATACCTATAATGAAAAGGAAGTGAGAGCACTGGAGAAAGAGGTGCCTTAAAGAAATCTCAGGTCATATTGTCAATCTTTGCTCAATTGTTCAAGTCTGAGATGCATTGCACTTGGATATTCGAACAGCCACTTGCAGCATATATGGCTTTTTTTAGTTGAAATCTTGTGTACTATAGTACCTAGCTAATCCAGATTCCAGTAATTAGTGTTAATATACTTCAAAGATAACAGCATAGGAAAGCATGCAGTACAAAGGTAATTACAAGCTTTAATGATAGTTTATAAAAACATGTATGTCCTCTAGGTTGTTTTCTGCTTTGATTCTTTTATGGAGGTCCTAACAAATTAAATGGTCTCTAGAGATTCTTCTTTCTCTATCTCTCTGCTGAGAGAGCACATCTCATATCTGGTATGGAGCTTTTTAATTCTCTACTGCTTGCCTTCCCTTGGGTATGAGCGTGTATCCTTTAAAAATGAGATTTTAACTTTGAGTCTTAAATGTTGAAACAGTTCTCACTATTGCCTTTTTTCCCCTGTATATTTTATGCACCAAGCGGTTTGTAACCTAACTCATGTTTCCAGCACTAGCACTTGCTTTCAATAATAAGCTCTGCTCTGACTATGAGGGACAGCTGCAGTTGTGCCAGTGTTTGCTATTTACATTGAGTGCTGGGGAAACAAATATTCTTGTCTTCCCAGAGATAAATAAAAAGACTGGCAAATCAATGTTGTATTTTGATATGAAGTAGTCATACAAGCCAGTTCTCTCCATGTAGTAATATTCACATTATCAGTCCATGGTAAAACTCCTGTATTAAGGTTAGCAAAATGGAAGTACGGAGGACACATAAATCTGCTTCAGTGCTAGGGAATGTACAGAATTGGACAGGATCATCTCTTATGACTTGTTCAGCCTGCAATTGAAGTATTTTGCTTAAAAAAAGGTTTTATTCCATAACATGAATTAGTTTTTCTGTTTCTGTATGCTGTTATTTAAGTTTTCTCATACCTGAGACAAGAATGAATACCGCTTAGATTTTTAAAATTTTTACATAGCATATCTAGTTAGAGTTGGCTGGTTTAGTCTTCTGCCATTATTTTTGCCAAAGGAACAATTCTATGTAGATAAGATGCAGCTGGCCATGCCATTGAATATGTTGATGAGTGGCAAATGATATTCAGATTGGGAACAAAGTTGTTGTTTTTCTCATAACAATGTCATCAGTCACGTCATAATGTGTTAGCCCATTTAGTACATGCATTTTTCTTTGGTCTGTGTGAAACCAGAAACTTGGTTTGCAAGGCTTTTTTGACTGATAAACTGCATTATGGGTGTACCAGTCTCATTCTCTAGCTGTAGAATGAAAATGCCATCACCATTAACTGAAGGAGGTCAGGAAATACTTCAGGCTTATACTGTAGAGTACTCTACAGTAAAATTGACAAGAGCTGAATAAGCAAAAAGGAGTAAAATTAGAATCATAGAATGGTTTGGGTTAGCTGGTATGTTTAAAAATCATGTAGTCCAAATCCTCAGCCATGGGCAGGGACATCTTCCACTGGATCAGGTTGCTCAAAACCCTGTGTAACCTGACCTTGAACACTTCCAGTGATGGGGCAACCTGTTCCCGTGTCTCACCACCTTTATAGTATAAAACAAAAAAAGGCCCAAAATAATAATAAAAAACCTCAACCAACCTGTTGTGGTTTAACCCTGGCTGGACACCAGGGGCCCACCAAAGCCGCTCTATCACTCCCCTCTAACCAGACAGAGGAGAGAAAAAGTAAATCAAAAGGGCTCGTGGGTCGAGATAAGGACAGGGAGAGATCATTTTATCAGTTACCATCATGGGCAAAACAGACTCCACTTGAAAGAAATAATTAATTTATTATCAACCAAAATCAGAGAAGGAGAGGAGAAAAACTTCTAGATCTTAAAAACCTTTCCCCCCACCCCTCCCTTCTTTCTGGGCTCAACTTCACTCCGTTTCTCTACCTACTCCCCCCCAGCGGCACAGGGGGATGGGAATGGGGGTTGTGGTCAGTTCATCACACAGTGTCTCTGCCGCTGCTTCTTCCCTAGGGAGAGGACTCCCCCTGCTCATGCGTGGGGTCCCACTCATGGGAGACAGTCCTCCACGAACTTCTCCAACGTGAGTCCTTCCCACGGGATACAGTTCTCCATGAGCTGCTCCAGCGTGGGTCCTTCCCATGGGCTACAGTTCTTCACAAACTGCTCCAGCATGGGTCCATAATTTCCACGGGGTGCAGTCCCTCAGGAGCAGACTGCTCCAGCGTTGGGTCCCCTGCGGGGTCACAAGTTCTGCCGGCAAACCTGCTTCGGCGTGGGCTCCTCCCCCCACGGGTCCGCAATGGCTTGCCAGGAACCTGATCTGGTGCAGGCTTCCCACAGGGTCACAGCCTCCTCCCTTCAGGCATCCACCCGCTCTGGCGTGGGGTCCTCCACAGGCTACAGGTGGAGATCTGCTCCACTGTGGACCTCCATGGGCTGCAGGGGGACAGCCTGCCCCACCATGGTCTTCACCATGGGCTGCAGGGGAATCTCTGCTCCGGCACCTGGAGCACCTCCTCCCCCTCCTTCTTCATTGACCTTTGTGTCTGCAGGGCTGTTTTCTCTCGCATCCTCTCGCTTCTCTTCTCTCTCCAGCTACTGACCCGCAGATGGTTTGTTTTTTTTTTCCCTTCTTAAATATGTTATCACAGAGGCGCTTCCACTGTTGCTGATTGGCTTGGCCTTGGCCAGCAGCGGACACAGGGAATACTTCTAGCAGCTTCTCACAGAAGCCACCCCTGTAGCCCCCCCACTGCCAAGACCTTGCCACAGAAACCCAATACACAACCAAAACCTAACCTCCCCACCCCCCCGCCACCCAAAATCCGAAACCAACCACCCCAAACCCCCAAACAAACAGAAATTTTTTCCTTCTATCCAATCTAAATCTACCCTCTTTCAGTTTAAAACTGTGGCCCCTTGTACTGTTACTATAGGCCTTGGTAAGAAGTCTCTCAGTGTCATAGAAGCACTTTTTATACAGTGAAAGGCCCCAATAAGGTCTTCCCAGCGCCTTCTCTTGTCCAGTCTGAATAACCCAACTCTTTCAGCCTTTCTTCATAGGGGAGGGGTTCCAGCGCTCTAACCATTATTAGATTTACAGATACGTTATATATTAGGAGGTAGTTAATGAAGAATTGTTAAATTATTGCATTGAATGTACAACAAAACTATAACTGTGCTTCATTATTATCTAAGTTATCAAGAGATTCAATTGTTGGATCTCAAAGAATACCTTTATTATTTGGACACATATATGTGGTGCGTTGTGAAAGAGAAGAGCCTTTTTTGCCTGTTTCTTTAAAGTCTTTCCCAGTAGCACAAAATCTTTCTGAATTAAATTGTTAATGATAATTTTTTTGATGATTTGGAAAATAGATAAATCCTTATGATACAAGGTCAATTGGTAAGCAATAGAAACTCAAGTGCTGAAAAGGTTGGCGTTTAAGTGGCACAAAGTACAAATATATACAAGTTCTTATGATCTTGGGTTGGATTTAGAAACCAGGCAAGCGTATTAAAATAACACACATAGTTAAATTGTGGATTTCTTGTGCACAGTTCCTTCAGCAACATTAATCCATTTCAAGTTTGTGGAGGATGCCAGCAGGAGAAATGATGTTTTCATTAAGGTACCAGGCTGAAAACTGGCAGTTCCTTCTACTGTTCAGGCAATAACTGTTTTCCTAAGAACTCTTCTATAAAACCACAGTGCTTTTATCTTTTTGTTGTTTAAGCCTTACCTGAGACTTAAGGAGCTACCTATGTCTTACATAGTTTTCCTCTAACTCTTTATAAAATTTTCAGTAAAGACTTAGGTTTGGGGAAGTGCATTGGTAGTGCTGATTGCCTAGTTCACAAGTTACTACTTGTCCAGCAGCATCCAGGAGGGTACCGTGTGGAATGAGCAATTCTTATAATGGCCTGCTAGAAACTTTCCTAATTGAAGCATTAATATAAGTTAATTTTCAGATATGTTGCATAAATCTGTAATGGTGGTCTTCAAATTGCATCATTAACATGGCAGCACATTATAATAGTCTAATTGCTTTCTGTCTGTATTGCACTTATGGTACTCTTAAAAAAATACTTAATAATCCATAAAATTGATACCAAACTCCTGGGAACTATTACTTAGTCAATGAATTCTTCCAACAAATCAGTTGATACAGCATGCAGCAGCAAACCATGATTTTTCAAGTGGTTTGTTCTAAGTTTGCTTTTGTTTTGCAAGTTCTTGTAATGCTTTGAGAAATAAATAATGTAAGAACCAGTTTTCTGTTTTACTGATGATATGTCTGCTTTCTTAGAGCTGGGTACTAATCCTGAAGTGAAAAGGTTTTTTGAGAATGTGGATTTCTTCTGCCTCTTGCTTTCTTTGTGTTTCCATGTGACCGTTTATGGTCTGTAAGCATAATGAATGGCAGATACATGAAACTAGTGTGTGATAGGCTCTGAAACAGCCCTACCTATGTTTTTCATAAGCATAGTTATAACAGTGCATTAAGAAAAAAAAAGTTTCCAAGTTGAAGAAATAACTAGGATAATAATTGTATGCAACTAAGAAAAAGCTCTTGCTTGTCAAAGGGAAAGAAGTAGGCATATGAAAGACCTATTCAACATATATATAACATTGAGGGGAAGGGAGATTCCATGGAAAAAATGAAATAAGCACATAAATAGTGGAACTACACAGAAAGTAGAAAGAAAGGGTAGAATCTTATGAAAAAAGGCTCTTTAAAAAAGTATTCTGCACTTGTTTCTCGTTACAAAGGGTTTTAAATTCTGTAAATATTTGGCATGTTTAGAATAGTAATGATATGACTTCCTGACACTCATGTTTATCCACAATCTATTTGTTGTTGTTGCAAAAATCTGGATTCCTGGTCTTGGGTTAAAACATCAGAATGGGTGCTAGCTACAGCTAGAAAGGAGACTATACAGTCAGCTGACTTTCTTGAAAAATGATGCAAGATTCTTTAGACTGAAATGGAAAAGTAACCTCCGTTCTGCATATTAACCGGGCAATAAAAATGTAAGTAAATTTGATTTGGTTTTCTTAGTATCAGTAAAGGATAAATTTCTGCACACTGATGTTAGTGCAGAAAAACTTTATGCTGTAAAATGAAAAGTGAGTGTCTTTCAGAGACAGTAATTTTCTCATCTTTTTCCCAATATGCATGCTTTGATTAGACAAATAGTAACCTTAATAACAGAATGAATCACTATAGATGCTATTCATGTAATAATTGGACTATCCCCATTATACTAACTTGTATTGTGTAATTAAACTTGAGCTTTCAGCGACATACTTACTCTCTTTAAGACAGAATGCAGAACAACTTTACTTATACAGTGTCCTCCTTATAGACCTTCTCTGTAATAATGACTATTTCCCCCAGTTATCTACTGGGATTGGTTTATTTAACTTCAGAGCTTTCATAGCACATAGCTTACTGCTTTAAGACCAGAATGCCGAACCTCCTTGTTTGTCTGCTGAGAGGGTTCCACCCGTGTTATTGATGAGGATGCTTATATGAAATTATAACTAACCATAAATGATCCCATTCTTCCCACTTCTCATATCTGCACATGGGCTAATTCTATGCAGAATAAATATCTTTTCTTACTGGGAGTCTACAGGGAGTTAGATGAGCTGATTTGGTCTTGTAGTTGTACTAATATATGCTTCTGTTGAGCTGCAGTCTAGGTGAATGTCTACTTATTTTAACTACAAAATTGCCTGTAACTTCTCATGATTCAGGAGTTGAAAATTTAACACCTAAATTAGTATTTATGCTTTACTATGATATGCAAATTAAGTATAATTTGTAGAAAAGTGTGTATGTTTTGAATTCACAGCAATCTCTGAAATTTGAAACTGTAATAGAGTGAAGGTTGAATCGTTGATCCAAATTGAACTTGCCTTTGTTTTTATAACGGATTGACTCAGTATCCCAGGCTTGAACTTCAGGGCTTCACCCCTCTTTATAGGAACTTAACTCGCTAACTTGCTTTAATGAAAGTACTGTAAACAGCCTGATGAACTGACTGGTTCATCAGCATGTTTATCCCCTTTAGTAATGGAGAAATAACATGACTATACTGCTATATTATTGAGTCCTCTTGTTGGTAAGAATAGATTTGAATACATACCACAGGAAAAAACATAAAACATAATTAAGCCTGGAGTAAAAACATAGTATGCAGTGGCATGTCTGGATCTCTTGCAAAATAGGTCTTGGCTAGCAATACCTGTGTGTATAACTGCTTGTGTCACTGTGTTTCAAATACTAGTAGTATTGTGTGTGCATGTGCATAGGTTTAAAGGAAACAGCTAAACTAAGAAATCAACAAAATCCTGTTGTAGTTTAGCAGCGCTGCACCGAGAGTCTGTTGAGATTTCAGTCGTGTGCTGTTTGCCCTGAAGTCTTCCTTCTATTCTCTGCACTTCTTGAGTGGAGGCAGTTTGTAACAGGAGGCTGTATGTATGCCTCTTTCTTAAAGTGAATGTTCAGATTAGTTAAGATAACCACTAAAATCAAAGGCTCTATTTGTGCCAAAATACATGTATATAATTGTGTTATAATCATAATTTAGGTTCAAAGGGGCCTCAGGAGGTCACTTAGTCCAACTTCTTGCTCAAAGCAGGATCAATACAGAATGGAGACGAGGTTTTGAAAACCTACAAGGATGGAAACAGTACAACCTCTTCGGGAAATGTGTTCCACTGCTTAATTATCCCTGTAGTGATTTCCCCCCCCCCCTTACATCAAATCATAATCTCTTTTGTTTCAATTCATGTTCTCTGTTTCTCACCTTCCAGCTGTCTATGTATGGAAAGAGCTCCTTCCCACAGGGCAAGAGCTGTCTCACTAGCACTGAGTAGGAGGGACTAATCCTTCCCCTCAGCCTCTGGCTCTGCTCCTAACTGGCTCTCCTCTGCTCTAACACAGGCCAGGATGCTGCTGGCGTTCCTTGCTGCCGGGTCACACTGCTGACTCAGGCTGAGGTATAAACATGCTGCTTTTTTAGTCTCTTCAGAATATGAAGTTTGTCATGTTATCTTGGACAGCAAGGTCAGAATCCTTTATTTGGAGTTAACCAGTGTGCAGTATTTCAAGTGAAAGTAGGAAGAAACATGATGCTGTAAACTGGAGCATGTGTATTCTCTGATCGATTTGCTGCCTGATGCATGAGTCTTCTGGGTAATGAGTACACTCTAAAAAAAAAAAAAAAAAAAAGCTCTTTTTGGCTATATGAATGTTATCATTGACTTTCACAGCTACTTTACCAAGGACAAAATGATACTGGCTTGCATAAACTGAATTTGACTTTTTTTATCACTAACAAAGAAATATACTTTGCACATTTTTGTACCTGAAATGTTAAATAAAGTAAAATATATCCTGAGTGAGGTTGTTTTTTCTTTTAAGGGTAAAAAAAGCACTTGGGCAAGTATCTAACTATTTGGGTTGAATTGTGTCTTTAGGGATATGATGCATCTGCTTTTGAAGTTATATTTGTACTTGGAAATATTTATTTGAAATTGCTTCAAATGCATGGGAAAGTCCTCTAAGATTTAATCAGAGGTAAAATACAGGTCTCTGCTTTAGGAATCTAACAGAAAATTAGATTATTCCTGACAATTTTTTAATTGCTCAGCTAAAGAATATAGAACAATACTCTTCAGTAACATTCTGTAGAATATGCTAAAACCGAATTGCTATTTAAAGACCTTGTTCATAATGGATATAATCAACAGAAAAGCTTTTTGCTACTTTTGAAGCTGCTTAGCCTTTTTAAGTTTGCTACTTGTAATATATTTCATCTGTTACCATAAAAAACCTCAGCCAAAAGCAGAAATAATTGTTTAGGAAAGACTTCTGGGGGTTTTGTCTCAGCCAACAAGAATAATGCCAACAGAATTGCTTTCTGAAACTTCTTGAGGCCAAAACAAGGGCAATCATAGTGTGGAATTTATAAGATTTTATCTTTGAAATTAAAAGGGCAGTTTATTACTCTAGCAATTTGCTAGAGTAATTTTCATATGCAAAACAACTGTTTAATCTGAATTGCAGTTCACTGGTGGTTGTTCAGCCAGATACTCTAATCATGATTTTATTGATGATAAAGTCATAATTTGCTAAACCTATTTGTAAAACTGGTTTTGTTTTGCATTTAACTTCTCTTCATAAATCCCTGTATCCGTGTTGACTTCTCTTTCTTTTGATAGTTGCATTTATGCTAGTGTGCCGCCTCTTAATTAATTATATTTAATTTTGAACTTCTGATGGTTCTTCTCTTCTTCCCACAGTAATTGTAAATCATTAAGTGGTGGAAAAATTACTTGTACAATTCCTATCCTTTATCAGGGAGCCAACTGATTTTTACATAACCATGTTTAAATGACAAATCTTGCCTACCATGGTCTTCTGAAAAAGGTAATTTGCCTTGAATCTTTAACTTTCAAGTTTTTTTCCTTTTTGGGCTAAATGAGATGTTGATAGAATTTTTCTGTCTCGCTCTGTCAAGACTTTTATACTTAGGGCTTGGTTTCCTCCAGCATATCTGTCGACCTTCAACTGTTGTAAAGAAGTAAAGAGGCAAATATAAGGGAAGAGGAATTACAAGAGGAACTTGTAATAAAACATAGAATAAATGGTTGCATTTCTGTGTGTAATCATACTTTCATATAAAGGAACCCTATTCATTGTATCAGATTCTCTTCCCCCATACCTTTGGTTGCTGCTCACATACAATATTGAAATACTCTGCAACTTCCCTAAAGGTGCAGCTACTAATTGGCAACACTGATCTGTGATGCAAGAGAACACCTAAGTATGTAGAGCATGGTGGTAATGTTCAAACTGAAGTGGAGCAGAGGGGAAGCTAACACACAAAATTACAGGGCTAGTTTAGGGATATTGATATCGAAACAAAGTTAGTCCAGTAGGTTAGGCTACTTCCTATGTTTTAAGGCTCTGGAAACTATTCAAGGATTGGGATTTTGGGAGGCTTTCGGTGTTGTGTGTGTGTGTGGTGTTTTTGTTTTTTTTTTTTTTTTTTCTTCCTAGAGAGTAGGAAACTCTTCAGTTTTGTTTGTAAGCTTATTTTTTTGTTTGAAATAATCTCACCACTGGCAGTTGCGCTCGATCATGTTTCCTTGCAAAGTGCTAAGTTTTATTCAACTCTTAATGTTAGTTTTTAAGCTAACTGTTCAAGTGCCATTCATATTTCTTATGGTTGCTAATTAAAAGGAAAAAAAAATTAGCACTTGATGACTGCTTCATTTGTAAAGCACATAAGGCATTTCTATGTGACTCCAAAACACAGCTGATAGTAGTTTAAATACAGCCGAATTCTAATTCAGAAAGTTTCCCCAAGTCTGGGAACAATGTCTAATGATGATATTACAACTAGAAATACCGTGTCATTGCTATAGCAGGTGCTCATAGTCTTATATTTCTATCACTTCTTTTTTATAACTGTTTCCTCTTTTATCTGCAGCTTTATATGTTTTCTGCTCATAATCCTAGGCTGCATATGTTTTTCTTGCATGTTCCCTTGTCAAAAGCTGCTTCATATTCAGCCTTGTGGCAGTGGTTGCTGTTAGGGTCCCAGACTGGTCAAATGTCACCGAAAGATGACAAAAACGATTGAAAAGACTATATGCAGTTTTGATGCCTGTCCCTGTGGGAGTCGCTGATGAATGCTACAACCTTCTGATCAGCACTACATCTCTCTGCTAGTGTGCTGCTTAGAGGTATAAATGATTAGGGAGTTAGTAAGATATTTTCTTTCTCTAATATTAAACTACCAGAATAACACATTCTTGCTGTGATTACATGGTAAAGTTTTAAAATAAATGTTATGAGAGTGAATCAAAATCCACAAATGTCTGCATTTAGTGTGATTCAGGAAATTGTGTAGTATTAGATTGCTTCATGTATTTTGGACTCAAGGAAGCTACAGCATTTTCACTTATTTTTGCTTTTGATTGAAGGAAAAGTTTTGAAAATCCTATGTGAGTGTTTTCTTAAAAGAATCGGTTGGTAAAACAGATGATGGGGGTTTTTGGGTTTTGTAAGACACTTGTTCTCTTAATCTGTATACTAATTAATACAGTTGATATCTGATGTGGGAAACTTTATAAAATGGATAAAATTAAAGAGGAATTTTTCATCATATTTAGTTGTTTATGTAGGCAATATTGCACATTGAACTATGCAGTTCATAGTTCAAGAAATTGAATTCTCTCATCTGCAAAAAAGTTGGAGAAAATACAGGAATTAAACTGACTTGTTCACTGAAATTATGTAATTGTCAAAATGCTAATAACTATGCAGAGGCAAAAGCACTGCCTCATGAAGTGTAACAATAAGTTATATTTCATCATCACAATAATAATGGATATAAATGTATTGAACTTCCTGTTTAGGAAATAATTGAGGAGCAGTAAACATGGGGTAAACTGATAGCTGCTGAAATGAACACAAATAACTGGAAAATAATTAATCTTTTTGTCATGTAGCTTGTGTGACTGTAACCAGCTTTGATCTTGTGCCTGTGGGTAGTAAAAGGATAAGGCGGGCATGTTTGCCCTGACAACACCACAGAGCTATGCTTGCCACAATACCCACATAGCTTAACTTGTTGTAATAGTGGTATTGGCATTTTTATGCATTGGTAATATTGCTGAATAATTGGAGCCTGAATAACTGGTATGAAAAGTATTTGATGCCTGTCAGGATTCCTAACTGGATGCTTACATGTGTGCACACATTTACTTACACATTTTTAAATGTGTACATATATATATGTATATATATATAAATGTACATAAATATATACATATTATGTGCATTTTAAACCCCCTCCTCATTTGTCACATATAAAATACCAGATATGTATCACTGTGCTAGTTGGCATTGCAGGCACCTAATTTCTGGAAGAGAATAACTATTTTTTTTTTTTTTGCTGAGTTTACAAGCTGACAAGGCAGGAAATATCATACCTATAGATAGTGCATCTATGCTGGTACCCATAGGAATAAGTATTTGGCCATTTGCGATAGAAGATTTGTTGAAGGCTAAGGAAGAGCTTTGAGCAAAAGGGAAAAAATCCTCCATAGGCTAGTACATAGGAAAGTGAAAGGACTGAGTACCTAATAAAGGACTGCTAAATCTCACTTTGCTTTCCCTCGTAAGCACCCTCAATGCTTTCTCGGGTAGTTCAGTGTGGCTGTGTTCACTCTTGGCCAGAGTGCAGTGTGGTTGCCTATGTTGGTTCAGGAGGTTCTCTGATGTTGTTTTCAGTGTCACTTAAGCTCATCTTCAGAAAGATTAGGTTTATGTGGCTGAGCAATGTAGCAGCGCTCATCTCTGAGCAGCACAATGCAGTAGCTGCCTGTTCTACAGGTCGACACAAATGCATGGCAAAAACCTGACTCTTCTTTGCCTTTGGCATGTCAGATTATTGTCTTGCACTATGTTAAAGCCATAAAGCTGTATTAGCTATACTTGTGCATGTGTGTATATATATGCACATGTGTGCATGTACACTGTCTTTCTTTTGTGTCATGATGACAAGTCTTGCGTCTTTTTGGGTAAAATGGCTTAAAAATCTTCATTTAGGCATAATGTTTCAAACGGGAGAATTGATGATTTGACTTCTCTGTATATTTCCTGCTCATTGCTCTTGATATTAGTCATTATTAAGAATACAAGGCAATTGAAATCTGTCTTATGTAGTTTGGAGTATTGTTTGGCTTAACAGTTTAGAAAGCATAATTTAGGCTCTCTCCCGATCTGTTTACTAATTCATGCATCTGCAGCCTCACAGGGCATGAAATCTCTGTGTACTAGACTGTGGTGTTGGCTGTCTGATTGTATAGGTTTAAGAAATTGTACTGAGTTCTAGAGTTGAGTTACTAGGCTGTGTTAAAGTTCCTCTGGATAAGCCTCTGCCCATAGAAAATATCTTTAATTGAACTGTGCTTCCCCCTTCTCACCTTGTTCCTGTTTACCCAACATGGCTGGTTGGCTGCTGATCCTGTGGGAGATGTTGATAACAAAACCCTAGGCTTCCGGAGGGAAGCTACCTTGACTTGCTCTTGCCGTTTACATGGGATAGCACTCTCATCAGATGTTGGTAGCCTAAATGTTCATGTCTAATTGCAGTTGTGTATCTGAGCCTGCTTTCAAGTCACATGTGTTGCAGTAAGGTCTATCCCATCAGCCTTACAGTAGGAAGACTTGTCCTTTTGGCTATGCTTCTCTTTCTCCAGACTAAAGACCTCTGGGCTTGGCTAAGATGGAAAGATGAGGTGGTACAAGCCGGCTCTTACTGCCCTACTGACTTTAGCTTATTGCGTAGGTAAGGCCCAGATGCAACTATTTCAGCTGTTTGGATTATCTTGTCTTGGATGCAAAAGGGTGAATGCTGTGTGTAAAGAAACTTGTGAATTAACACACCGTGATACTCTTGCTAAACCAGAGGGAGCAATCAGCTTCTTACTTCCTTTCCTGTAGTACCTTATGCTGATACAGTAAGAGAAATTTCTGTTAGCAGACACTGGGTGGATGTAGAAGTGTGAGTAACGCTTTCAAAGCTGGAGCTTCTTAACCTTTCACTCTTTCTTTTTAAATTGTATTTACCTGCTTTAGCAGCTGCCGTCGAGCCTAAACCTACAAGCTACTGCTTTGGGATATTTGGATTGCCCCACACTTCATCATTTACCCTTAGGTGCTTTGATCTGTTGTTTTGGAGCAGTTAGAAAGGCCAGGGTCTAGAGGGGAGAAGGATGAAAGGAAAAAAATGTTTCAAGTGATGCTGTGTCTCTTATACTCCATGAATAGTTTGTGTTAGTACTAGACACCTCTTCAGAGGATATTATTTGTCTCTGCCTTGTGGCATTAGACTTAAAACTAGCAAAGAATTAATGATCAGTGTCATGATCTTTCCTGACTTCTGTGTTTCTTTTAGTTTGTACCATCTGTCTCAGCCCAAGCCAATGTGGTTGACTGTGTCTATTATTTTTTCTTTGATTTCTCTTGTTGCAGTTGATTACTGACTCTGCTTTGCTATAAACCAGGGGGTTATAATGACTGATAAGACTTCATTAAACTAATATTGGCTCTGACAAAAGAAATTTGCAACAAATTAAAATGACTAAATAGCTTTAATTTTCTGAAGATGCTGTGTATTACTGCTGAAGTCTCCTGTGTATGCAGCCTTTCAGTTTAGGAAATCAATAGTAATCCAGGTAATCACAAATTGGCTAAATGAGACTAATTAAAAAAGCTGAATCTACAGTATCCCAGTCACAAAATGGAAATGTTACAGGTTGCTTAATCCCATGCAATACATACAACTTCTTTGTGCCAAGAAATGTTAGGTGATATCCTTTTGAAAACTCTTCCTGTAATGTTAAAATTGGTGATTACACTGGACATCTCTCCAAGATGAAAAAATAATTTATTCTATCATTAGATAAAGTTTATACTATCGTTAGACTACTGTAATTGGCTTTAAAGGCAGAATTAAGACTGTATAGAAAAAACACTTGTGTTTGAATGAGACCTGAAATTGTATTTTGGATTACAGCATTTGGAGATTTCTTCTGATTGTGTGGTTAAAAAACCTCTTACAATACAGAGTAATTTATTCTTCGAAGTAGAAGAGATGCAAGATGGGGACATTAACGTTAAAATGTAAAGTCTCCTTGATGTAGTTGAGTCATTCCGATGTCAACTGTCATACTGTAAAAAGAAGTTGAAGTACTTGACGTACTTCTAATCAGGAAAACGGAAAAATGTTAGCATAGGTTAACATCAAATAGAAAGCATTTCCTATGTAATTTGTTTATTTTGTTCTTTCTGAAGATTTATTTTCCTTTGTTTTGTGTACATTTTAACATTGCCTTTAAATTATGTTAACTAGATTTATTTTTTTTAATGGTTTGAGTTTATTGCTCTTGGTAACTGAGTTGTTTTCTACTAGTAAATCTGTCCTCTCTGTAAGAAGTTACAATTCAAAAAAGAGAATGGGAAATGGCAAAATATACAAAATTTGAATAATGAACCAGGCTAGCACTTCTATATTTTTGTGTTATAATTACATCACATTTAAATATGTACTTTACAGATGCATTACCAACCAATGAAATGACCTATAATTCTATTGTGATCTGAACACAAGGGAACAGCAGCTGGAACACAGTAGATGGCCTGAACCAGTATGAAAACAATTGGTATATATTTGTGTGGCTGCGTAGTCAAACCCTGAAGCCAGAGTGGAACTGTTATTTCTGACACCACTAAATTTGTTAAACTAGTTTTAAAAAAACTGAAGGTGCACTCATTGCACTGAAGTTAGGAGAAAAGCAGTCAAGGCAATTTTGGTTCAAGTGTTGCCTACCCAGTATCTGTTAATTCCCCGAATCATTCTCTGACTTTAATGATAACGTTATAACCCTGAAATTAATTTAGCAATTGATCTACATAACCTTAGTTACAGTACAGAGTAATGGAACTCTGGTTGTACACGAGCTAGACTATAATCAATAGCGCGTGCACTTGGGAAGAAAATCCTGTCAGAGGTAAACGATCTTTGTGGGCTGTGGATATTAAAAACTACAAGTTGACAAAAATAAAGAAATAGCCAATCTTGCCTTTTCTGTAACTAATGAAAATCCTGTTTAAGAGATTTAAGGGGGGGAGGGGGGGTGTCTAAGGAAACTCTGTTTCAGCATGATTTTAAATAATTTACTGGCTTCCTGACACAGTCGCAGTCCGTGAATGTTAGTTCTCTGCTTTTTAATCTATTGGCCAATTCCTCCTGAATTTGTCAGGCACTAGAAGCCTGAAGGCAATGAAGGGGTTCCTGCAAGTCCTGTGAAACTCAGGAGTTAGGAGAAGAGTCTACCTCGCTGTCTGCATGGAGGGAAGGCAGGCAGAGTGCAGCCTGACTTTTCCCCACTGGAGAAAATGCAGCTGGGCGTACCTATGGGTGTTCCAGGTAGGTAGTTAGTACCTGCTGGGGCTTGGATGCAGATATGCCTGTTTTAGGCTGTCTAGCCAAAAAGGGAAGGTAGGAGTTGGGAAGAAGGAAAATGAAAATCTTCAGATGGCACAGAGGAAAAGGAGAAAAAACAAGAATACTGTGGGAAAGAGAGGGAGAGAGGCATATGCGTGTAGCAAACGAAGCTTCATTAGTTCATGGATGGAGGACCATCCTTACTGATGTGTCTTCTGCAAGCCCACAATTTTGAAAGAAGACTTAAAAATACACTAATTGTTGATCTACTATTGCATATAGAGAAGTTGGGAAGCTCTACCACTAATTGAGTACAGAGATTGTATGCCCAGTATTGAGCTGCATACATCTGATGTCCACCCTTTCTAATGCAAATTCATACAAAGGAAAAAAAAATGTATTTCTAGGGGTTCGTTTTTAAAAAAAAATTAATTGGCTACTTAAGGGAAAGAAGTTTGTGGAAGATGGATGACTGCTGACAGTATGGTACACAAAAATGTTGTTTTACCTGTTGTAGCTCTAGGAGATTAAATGGGTAAGGCATTTAGACCTGCCCTGCTTCCGATCTCTTCAACTACTCATTTGAATATCCTACAGGGTAAAAAGCATCTGTCTCTGTCCTTTCTCTCAGCAGCTCTATGAAATATATGTGAAATGTGAACTACAGGTGCCGGAGGCAGTCTGAAAAAGTATCCATGTATATTAAAGCACTCAGACCATTTGAAAGAAGGAAAAGCAGTGCAACAATATGTTAATCTCAGTCCTATTAAGAAATCAGTATTATTAGATACTGCTTAATAAACTCATTAAAGATTTTTGAGTCTGTTTTGTTCCCCATAAAATTAATGTCCAGAGAAAAGGAAATGCATAGAAAAAGAAATCTGTTCGCAGAAAAGTTACTTTCTGCTGCCTGATTGCACAATAAGTGCAAAATCTGCATGTGATTTGATATTCAAACCTAATTTATATGTTCAAGGAATAGATAATATGTTATATTTTGAAAGACTGGCAGTAGTAACCTTGACAGGAGAGGTTACAGTGACAGAGTTACTGTGTTGCTAGTAGCAACATCTGTGTTAAATGTGCTTTAATTGAGCTTGAGTTTTGAAGCTTATTGTTTTCACAGTACTTGCTGACATTTCACAAAAATGGGCTGGGATTGTTAATGCAGTTGGGCAGCCAGCTAGTCTCTGCTTCCCCCACAAGTCCCAATGCCCTCTTCTCCAACTTGATCCCTCTTGTCCCCTCCCGTAAGGAAAGGGGTGACACCCTGCTGAAAGACAGCTAGCCTCTGGGCTCAGCTAATCCTGTCTTCAAACCTGTAAGGCAGGTTCACTTAAATAACTTCATGAATTAACTCCAGTATTTGATTCGTGAGCTGCTTTGAAGATGGAAGCCCAGTGAGTTCATATGGCTCCATCTTTTTTTCCTACTACATTTACAAAGTTATACATTGCTTAAGTTGTTATCTTACTACAGAGTTCAGTCTGGCTCATTGTTTGAGATTCGCCTGGTTTCTAGAAGCTCAACTGGAAAGAGGTTTTGTAAGTCTTTAATACCAGCAAACTGAGGTCCTATTTTAGTTGAAATCCATACTACTAATTACTTCAAGAAAGATAAAATATTTCATTACTGCTAGAACTAAGATGTTAGGTTAGTGCCCCGTTTCGGGGGGGGAGGGGGGACTGTTGGTAAACTCAGGCTACAATGCTCTGTGTGCTGTGGTTTGCAGGGTTTTTTTGTGTTGGTGAGTTTTGATTTGCTTTTTGTCTCTCTCTCTTAGTGGGGTGTTTGAGATTTAAATTTTTATCTGTTCAGTGTGCAAGTGTCAGTCATCAATGCTGAACAAATGAATGTGCTTAATCAAATGCAAGATAGAAGTGTTGGAATCTTCCTGTTCCATTCTCTGGACTGTATTATATAAAAGTTGGAATACCTCTGCACTCTATATGTTTTATGCATCTAGTAATAGTGCTGAGATGGGGGAGGGAGGAGAGGTAGCACCCTTGCCATAGGTCAACAGTAGCATCTTTAAGGTCTCATAATGAAGCTGGGAAAGAGCATTTTTTGACTGCGGTCCCCAAGGCTTGCAAATTAGATGCAAATTCAAAACTCACTCATTATGAATTGTGAACCAATGAAAAATATCTTGCATCTTACAGCCCCATGCATAGTCTGCATGTTATTTGTAAGCTTCCACAGTTCTACTTCTGCATGGAAACCCAAGTGTTGGAGGACCTAAGTCCAGCTTCATCCTGTTCCCTTCTTTGACTGAGCAGGATGGGGGCTCATTACTGGGAATATATTTGCATATGTACAATATGTCTCTCTCCAGAAGCTGGGCTCAGTCTGCCCAGTAGCTGCCCCTGGGTCCCAGTCTTCCCAGTTACTGGCATCTGGGCATGTGAGCCCTGAGGCCTGCAGCCCAAATGCCAGCAGCAGGTATGGACCTCTGCATGCTTTGGCATGCACACACACATGCACGCCTTGTGGGTCCCTACAACAGCCAGGCTTGTACACTCAGGCCAGTAGCTGGTCCTGGATCTTTGCTCTTCTCAGGTGCCTTAACCAAAAGAGACAAACATATACATAAATGTATGTGCACACAAATACATGCATGTCTACACAAATGTGGGTGCACTTGCAGAAATGGGGGTCTCCATGGTCTCTCCAGCAGCTGGCCAGGACTTCTCTGGAGTCTCTGATACCCAGCTCCTCCCATGGTCTTGTCCTTAAAGGCATGTACACATACACAACTACTGCCCCTGCTCTGGCTCCCAGGCCACATCACCTGTTCCCTGACCAGCCTCCTTCATATCCATATCCCTCTACTTTCCCATGCTTGTTCTGGTTCAAGCCACCTTGACCTCTCCTTTTCCCCACCTTTTCTTCTTCCCCTAAACATCCCATAATAAGCCTCATGGAATCCCAAAATGTTCTTCCCCTGCATCCAATAATGTCTCCCACATCCTTGGGTAATGATTCCCTACCTCCACCCAACAGGTGATCTTCAGAGCTGCTTCATTGATGTGATGGGTTTCGTGGTTGCACAATGGGGCTGAGGCGGTGCTGGGATAGCCCTGGAAGGGGCCCAGACAGGGTGTTTGTTCTTTGGGAGTCCTTGGTTTGGGTGCTGTGGTGGGTTGACCCTAGCTGGATGCCAGGCACCCACTAAAGCTGTCCTATCACTTCCCTTCCTCAACTAGACGGGAGAGAAAATAAAACAAAAAGCTTGTGGGTTGAGATAAGGACAGGGAGAGGTCACTCAGCAATTACTGTCACAGGCAAAACAGACTTGACTTGGGGAAATTAATTTGATTTATTACCAATCAAATCAGAATATGATAATGAGAAATAAAAACTAAATCTTAAAAACACCTTCTCCCCCAACCCTCCCTTCTTCCCTGGGTTCAACTTCACTCCTGATTTCTCTACCTCCTCCTCCTGAGTGGCACAGGGGAATGTTCATCACACATTGTCTCTGTTGCTCCTTCTTCCTCAGGGGGAAGACTCCTCACACTCTTCCCCTGCTCCAGCCTAGCGTCCCTCCGATGGCAGACAGTCCTCCACTAAATTCTCCAGGGTGAGTCCTCCTTACAGGCTGCAGTTCTTCGTGAACTGCTCCAGTGTGGGTCCCTTCCATGGGGTGCAGTACTTCAGGCACAGACTGCTCCAGTCTGGGTCCCCCATGGGATCACAAGCTCAACCAGCAAACCTGCTTTAGCATGGGCTCCTCTCTTCATGAATCCACGGGTCCTGCCAGGAGCCTGCTCCAGCGTGGGCTTCCCATGGGGCTACAGCTTCCTTCAGGTACATCTATCTGCTCTGGTGTGGGGTCCCTGGGCTGCAGGTGGATATCTGCTCCACTGTGGACCTCCAGGGGGACAGCCTGCCTCACCATGGTCTTCACCAAGGACTGCAGGGGAGTCTCTGCTCCAGCACCCTTCCCTGACCTTGGTTCCACAGAGTTGTTCCTCTCACATATTCTTGCTCCTCTCTCTCGCTAACTTTGTGCAGCAGGTTGTGTGGTTTTTTTTTTTCCCCCCCCCTTCTTAAATATGTTATCCCAGAGGTGCTACCACTGTTGCTGATGGGCTCTGCATTGACCAGCAGTGGGTTCCTCTTGGAACCGGCTGGCATTGGCTCTATCAAACATGGGGGAAGCTTGTAGCAGCTTCTGACAGAATCCACACCTGTAGCCCCCCAGCTACCAAAACCTTCCCTCATAAACCCAGTACAGTACATGTGATGGGCCTGGGAGCAGCTTGGGCAGGGTATTATTTGGGCTCCCACTCCTGCACTTGTGTCTCTGACCTTCTTTACATGTGTAGAAATTATCTCTCTATCATATAACCTATAATTAAGCCTAACCTGAATGATAGCCAAATAATATCAGGTAAACAAAGCTGCTAACTACATTTTGGAAACCAATCTGCAGTGTGAATTTATTGGGCTGCTAAAATTAAATGATACTGAGTATCAGTTCCCTTCATGTTGGATGTATTTTTTTAATGCTGAACTTAACACATCTTAAAATTGCTTGATAATTTTGGAAAAGTTTTGTTCATGTTCTGTAGTCTTTCTTTTTTTCCCCACTTGTAGTATTCATAGGATCAAAATGATAAATTAAAATTATCTAGAAGTGAATTCTTTTAGGAGTAGAATTATGACATAAAATAGGCCCTTACTATGTCAAACTATATTTTAAATAATACATTTTCTTGTAAGGAAAGGAAAACGTAACAAAACAGTTGTAAACAGGAGCACCATCTGTAATTCCTGCTATCAAAGACTGATTAATGCTTCCTATATTTTGACTTTTAGCGATGAAATTTATCAACTGAATCATTTCCTGATATTCTTTTTTAATAAAAAGTGATTATTTATAGTACCTTATTGCTTTAGCAGTAATTTTGGTCCTGGTGAATTTCCATTTGCAGCAGGTAGTAAATAGCATTTCAGAAATTAGTCTGTTTCACCTTCTGTGTGGCAGATAAAATATTGGATATATTAGCTTATGTGGTTTTTTAGGTGCATGAGATAAGAGTAAGATTAATAGGATTCCTTCATGCAGAACTGCAAAAATAATAATAAAAAATTAGTGGAAATTATAACTAGGAACTGAAGTAAATTTACTTTGAGTATGTAAAGGGCTTTCAATTTGCTACTTAATCTGCATAATGGGGATGTAGAGTACCCTGTCACTTTTCTGCATAGCATAGTGCTGCTGTTCACTAAAGGTAAAGGGGAAGGTGATAGAATATTACTCTGTTGTTATTTATGTGGTTGTTGGCAGTGAGACATGCAGTATAAGGATGAGGCTGATTCAAACAACTGAAAAGTTCACAGATCTGTCTGCAGTTTTGCTTGTTCTTTTCTGATACAAGTTGGATAAATATGTATATGTGGAATGGAACATATTGATGAAGAATACTGAAAGTTCATATGCTTTGCAAATATCAAAAACTATTATTAGGTATTTCTTTGCTAATTCTTGTGTTCTTTTACCATAGCTCTTTTGACTTACATCTTTTATTCATTAAGGTAGATTTAAATCTAGGTTTCTTCCACCCAATATATAATCAGTTAAGTCTCCCACACCACCACTACAAAACCAAGTGCATGTACAACCAAAATGGATCATACACCAATATTGTTAAGTAATAAAATTCTTTAATGCCTATTGTCATTATTCTCTAACAAATGCATTTTCCACACATGAAATACAGGACCAGTTCTTTTGTTCAATGTAAAAATAACAGTTGTTAGAAAGTAGTCCAAATTTTGAATTAAAATTGACATATTGCATCTTTCTCTGTTCTTGGGGAGGAGAAGGAACTTAAATTTCCTTATTGATGTTTTTGTTGCTATATTACTTAAGGAAACAAGCAGATATACAGAAGCCTGTGTATAGTTCTTGAAGGTATAAGTGTGATGATCAAAAACCATGTTGGGAAACAATTCCAAATGAACTTGAAATTCAAGTTCTCAGAAAACAAAAGCACCCTGAAAACTTAGTATCGCTCTGAAAAAAGCAATTCATTATTGGGCTGTTGAAATGTCAGGTTTCTTTTAATAGAAAGTGTGGACACGCTCCACAGTTGAGCTATTTGCAACAGAATAGAAGCAATTTTTTTTTTAAGCTGCCAAAATTATAGTAGATAGTGTGAGTCATCAGTTTAATGGCTGAAATACCAGCATCAAGTCTGTGAAAGGTGATGTGAGTTCCCCTTTCTATGTGTATCACCAGTTGGAGCTGTGGCAGGATAAAAGAAGTTTCTTGCAAGTACCTGAAGCTGGAGCATTTGTACAGGTGCCCTTGGAAGTGTTGTGCACCGGCCAGGTCACTAACTTGGTCTTTCGATTTACCACACTTCTGAGTAGCTGTTACTCGTAAGTGAAAAGCATTCGCAAGGCTCCCTGCATCCATTTGTTTACCTGCAGGCTGGAGGTGGAAGGATTTTGCCTGAAGTGTGCATGATCAGCAATTATGTTACTGTGATATATGTTAATGGGTTATCAATGAAATGAAAGCAAACCAGATCAATAATCTATAAAAGGCAAACTTATTGCAATCACTTTAAGAGCTGGATAATCAGTTTAAAGAAAAAAAAAGATCAAGTCCTCGTTTTATGAAGAGCCTGAATAACTGCTGTCTTTGAAGTTTTTATTGTCTGTTTGATAAATAGTAAATATTGAACAGGGAAAGTTACGCATCTGTGAGTCACCCAAATGCAAACATTATTTAAGTGAACCTAATACTGTAGATTAGAATGTGAGCATAAATTGACAGGAGAGAATAAATACCACAAACAGCTCAGAATTACATTTTACTGCTTGTGCATGTTAAGAGAAGGCCAGTGGCCTTTGGGACTGATGGGAGTCCTCCCTGCCCTGCTAGAGCCAAAGGGGGTCCTCCTATCCCTGCTGTGTGCCAGGATGCTGCTCTCTCCATTCCCATTATTCCTAATATGCCAGTGTGTATACCCCCTGCACACACACGCAGTGACATGCTGAGCATGGCTGCCCTTAAACAGATCAATTCATGCAGGAGAGTATCGCCTCTAGCTGTTCAGGACCACATATTAACAAACAGCACTCATATAAGCATGGGCAGTGCATGGCCCAAAGCTGTTCTCATTTACTGGCTAAACAGGCTCAAACTCACATGCAGAGGTGTCTCTGCTAGCACTCAAACTCACATGCAGAGGTGTCTCTGGTAGCTTTCCCTTGATTTACATTCACAGCCGTATGCAGTTACAGACCTGTAATCTCTTCAGTCTTCATTTCCTTGCTGTCTTGTCAAGCTTGAAATTTGCTAGCATCTCATGTGTGCACACACACAGAGTAGATGATACACTCATGAAAAAAGTTTGGAATAGAGTTTAGTAAGAAGATAGGATGAACCACTGTGGTCAGGTGCTGGACTTGTACCTGCTTTTGTAGGACCAGCTGCTTTCATTTCCCCTTCTCTCCTTTTTGCTGTGCATGCTACTTCTAATCCACTTTGATTCCCCCCCTTTTTCATCCTTTTCTCCTCACAGATAAACGACCTGCCCATGGTTTATTTTCTCCTTTAGGGCCAATGTTGCTATATCCATCCCCCATTTTGGTATTTCCGGTGTTAACTAAAGTAATCTCAGACTGATTGTAGTCTTGAGATGTTTACCAAAGTACCGTTAGCTTAGCAAGACTCTGCTCTCAAGAAGATTTCCAATGCTTCCCATTCAGCTGTCCATGAAGTGTGTCTGTTTCTCCCATAACTCCCCCTTGAACCATTTATGAAACACAGCTGTTCCTCACAGCACTACATGTAATTTTTATTAATTTCTTGCTCTGGCTTCTCTTGCATTCAGCAGATTCTCATGTGATGTTCAGGAATTTCTCTTGCCCTCCTCAGTTACCTTAACTTCAGGACCCAGTTACCTGCCTGCATGCCTCAATACTGCACTTGTTCTCTTTTGTTCCAGAAAATATGATCTGTGGCCTTCTTGGGCAGAGTTTCACCTAGTTTTCAATCCAGCTAGTTGTACTTGGGATCAGGGAGAGACTCAGGCTCTCATTAAACCAATAAATTTTAAATTTCTTCCTTTTTTATATAGAGTGGCTGCATCTTTGTACAAAAACATCTCGCTCTTCTGCCTAACTACTGCATGCAAATACATATGAACTGGAAGTCTGACTTACTGCAAGGTGGGATAGGAGGACTGCCTGTCTAAAAATAAAGAATCAGGAAAATATGGCTGCAGTTGGTGGTTTCTTTGAATGTGTAGGAGACTGATCCCTTTTCTTGTTCACGAGCAGGCATGAACTTAAACTTCCTCTGTAAGTCATCATCCTTGCTGTCAACATTCATGAATTCTTCAGAAATAACAAAACTGATTAATATTAGAGGAGGCCAGCAATGCTGCTAAATGTTCCAGATATTTCTGTAATTTTAACTTTGCATGGGGAAAAAATTTGTTTAAACTTGTTTAACTTCCTTTGATTTGGTTAAATTCAAATGAAGTTATTACAAAATAACTACCTGTTAGGCCTCCAGCAACTTTATAGTGCATTGTCAGCAAACAAAGGAAAACCAGAAGAACTAGAAAGTTGTGACAGGTCATTCCTAGCCTCTCTTCATGCAACATCAGCTGGAATTGGGGAAATTTCTGAAGAAATACTTGAGACTGGCCTCTGTGGATTTTATATCAGTCAGTAACTGGGAGATAATGTGATACTATTAAGAAAGATTGAGCTCCTTAACTTTATCACAGAAGAGTGCCACCAATATAATCCAGACAGGATAGTTCTTTCTATGCTGTAACTCAAACTATCCTTAATGAGAACCTGGTCTTTCTGGTATATAATGATCAGCATTGTCATACAGGCAGAAACCACTGAAAACTTAAATAGGAGTATCTCCTCCTTTCGTGTAACCCCCAGCTAATCCTCTCAAGTAATGATTGTCTGTTGCCACTTGCCTAGGCTGCATTTAAGTTGATGCTTTTAAATAAAAGTGATCTTTTCCCAGTGTTCCTCAAGCCTTTGTTTTCCTGTATGTTCTCAGTCAGTTCTATAGCCATGTGCTGCCCTCCTTAGAAGACTCATTTGTAGTTCATTTATAAATTCACTTAACTATTGGATGAATGACACAACTAGCTTTGCATTTCCTAGTTGCTTCACTTATGGTCTTAGATATATCTTTATATTTTATTCTCTAATCTGTACTGGTTTATATTTTACTATTCTTGTTTCTGTGTTTTAATTAATACATGATGTAATTTACCACTAAGTGAAAAGGAAGTATACTATAGTTGAAGAATATGAATGGCAGAATAATATACTATTAATTTAGTATGGTGTTTCCTGCACTGTAGTTGGTAGAAAATCGGTCAGTTACTGAGTTCACAAGGCAGCTAGTCAACCATGATATGCAAAACTTATTATAAAGCTCATTATTAGAGCTATGAACACAGAAACAGTAACATGGTATTTAACAGTGGGATTCTCATTAGAACTGAAGCTAATAATTTGTTTAGTTCAGTATTAACTGACCTCAGCAATGATCCACCAGCCAGGAACCCCCCTGAGAGGAGTGACAATTGCAGTCCTCCACCTTCATAGTGTTTATCGCTTTGTTTTTTGAAAACTTAAACAGAAAACTTTAGTAATATTGATAATTCACAACAGTGGAAAGGGAATTGAAATGTTAAATTCTGCCACTGTGAAGATCAGGCTTGCTTATTGTTAGCATCAATGCCTGCTCTTAGGAGCTATGGATTATATTAACAAAACTTGAAGGAAGTTGGTTATTGACAGTCTGTGTAGGTACAAGTGTAAAAAGGTTAAACATCAAAATCTGAGAGTTGAAAGATTCTTTCACAGTTCTTCTACTTTGATCCTTGGAAGTGCAATAGTGGAACTGGTGTTTGACTTGCTCAAGAGTTTACAGCCTTTTTTTGCAGGACAGTGAAAATACTGTGGTGCCTCACCCTTGCATTCAAAATATTGTGTGCAAAAGGATATAAACCACAGATACACTTCTAGTCAAGAATTTTTACTACTAGCCTAATTACAATTGTAATCAAACCTACATACAAACCCCAATTATTATGAGGCTATTTGCAATAATAATATTCGTAATCCAAAATAATACGGAAAAGCCTCAAATAATAAAGAAAATGGTTACATAACTTCCTAGCGCCTAACCCTGTTCCTCGGTGTTATGCCTGGTCTTCCCATGCCCCTCTCTGCCCAGACGCTGAGTTTTAGGCTTCCTGCAGCAGATTGGTGGTGAGGCATGGCAGCACATCATCAGCACCTGGGAAACGCTTGATGCTGATGGTGAGAGCCACTTATTCCGTAGTCTGAAGGTGTGTGAGTGGTTGTATTTATAATGGAGGGGTGACATTTGAATCTCCTGAAAGGTTTCTGAATGATATGTTTTGAAAACTTCTGGGTCTAAGCATCCATGTGAAAGGAAAACATTAAAAAAGAAAGGAAAAGCATTACAAAAGTCGGGGAGGACTGTGAGATGGTAATGCCTGCAGCACTTGCAGGTTTGTGCATATATTCTCTTGTCTTTAAAAGCCTGTTGTTTCTGTCGTGCTTGCTGACAAGGGAGTATGTTTGTTGAAACTAATTATTTTGGCTTGGCCTTACAAAACCAAGCTTTCATATTTGTGGCCAATGTTGGCTCTTATGAGACACAAACTTTGTGTATTTTACTAATTGTAGAAGAGTGAAAATGAACTCTCAAATCATTGCATAACATCTTCATTAGAAGTCTGAAAAGAGTTTTTATAATTACAAAATTTTTTTAATTTTATTGGAAAAAAGGGATTCAAAAAGGAAATGTCTTTCTCTGCTTTTTTTTCCCCCTGTTTATTCTTCAAATTAAATCTGTTCTTGTTAGTCCTGTTGGTGGTAGCCTGTTGAAAATCTGAAAGTAGGGTATGAAGAGAGGTGGTTTACACTTTTGTTCTTAAAAGTAGCTGCTTTGGGTCTTGTGTATTGCACAGGTCATCACACCTGATGATTTTAATTGTAAGGTTTGCCGTACACTGTAAATCTAGCGCTTTTTTTTTTTTCCCTCTCTCTAGAACCCTGGCTTCTGAAATAAAGGAACAGATGAATCTTAGGTTTCATTTGAAAAGAGCATTCTTCTGATGTCTGTAGTTGAGGAGAAAAGTTTGAAAATATGTTCTGTACTGGAAAACTATTAAGACAGTCTGTGAGGAAAAAGCCTTCACTCTTCCCCTTTCTTAAGAATGTCTCTGAACAAGCAGGCTGTACAACATTCCTGCTTTGGAATTTCCTTGCTGTGGTATCTGTGGAAGCTTATACTGCTGCTATCCCTTTTATATAATTAGTGGGTGAAATGTCTTCATGCTTGGAAATTATTAGCTTTCCACACTGTGTATTTTCTTTCGTCTTAGGATTGTAATTGTATTAAAATATTGAAAACAAACTTACCTTTCAAAATTTCCCTAAGTGTTTCCTTTTTTGCTAGCAATGAATACAACTGCTTTGTATATCTCTGTTTATAAGTAATTCTAAATCAGCTTTAAATGTCTATTTTGATACTGATGAAGATCAGGTGAATTTACCTTGCAAATCTTGCATTGGTACCAGTATCCATGGAGTTGGATTGTCCTATGCGGTTGTAGGATACAAATGAAAAGCTCACTTTTCTATGCATATGACTTTTATCAAATGTTAATTGCTACTTTACATACAGATTTTTGACAAGGTCCAAATCAGTCAGAATCTTGGGGTATATCTGCCTGCACCTTTTCTTTAAAATACATGCACTGAAAATACCAAAAGACTTCCAACTGAGGTTTAATAAAACATCAACTAGAGCAAGGTGTAGCTTTTCAAACAAATTAAGATTCAACTTCTGACAGCTGGAAATGAAAGTAACTAGAATCAGTGTCTCCCTACTCATTCTGTCCTTGTAGAGCAGGTTTTTTTCCCCACGGCCTTGCTCTCCAAGTGATTTCCCATTACATTCTCAGTTGCAACAAACTTCACACATCCACCTCTATATCCTTAGGAGAATCACTTTGTCTGCCACCTCTGAAAACTGGGCAGTACTTCTGCTCTTATGCCTTCTGAGGAGCTTCCCAATGTGCATGCTTTCTGCAAGTTCCTTCTGTGCTGTGTTGCTGTTTCTGCCTGTCTTATCTTGCAGTCCAGAAAGCTTTCCGCAGTTGAATATCCTCACTTGCTCTCAAGGCTATTTCTCCACCCATCCAGGAGGTCCCTCCTAGCACAGCACACGAGCTCAGCAATTTTTGTTGTGCACATGCATCCTTTCAAACAAAATTGAATGTGCCCTAGGTTATGAACAACCAGAAAAAGATACTATCCTTCACAACATGTAAAATAGACAACAGACAAACAAGTCCAAAGGCTTGTTCTTCATCACTCCCAAAGTTCTTGAAGTATTTTATATCCATTTACATTATAACAATGTTACCTTTAAGTGATTTGGAGCAGCTTGCCCTTTCTGGCAAGTCTCTCATGTAAGAAGTGTGGAGTTATATCCCACACTAACATCCTCTTGAACAAGATAAAATGCTGAGGGAAACATCAGGCAATACTGTCACAGGTGACAGTGTTTAGGGTAATGCTTTTATAAGTGTTTATTAGACAGACCACCTTTCTTTGATGCCCGTGAATGTGTTTGACTTGGGAGGAGCAACCCACTAGCAACCCAGTCAGTTCCATATGTGGGCTGTGGTGACCTTATCTCCTTCCAGAGTCCATAGGGGCTTTGTTTGAGCAGGGCCAGGTCAGCTAGCAGATCCTCTAGTGTTAACAAGCCAAGTGGCTTCTGCTAAACTTGCTGAGGATACAATTTACTTCAAGATTTTCAAGACAGGTTAACACAGTTAGCTTGGACATAATTTTTCTATGATCCTTAGAATCTGGAGACCTGATCAGATGGTCGTTTACAGTGCTTATTTCTGTTTGGCTGCATCTGGTGACTCCTCCTGGGTATTGCAATTGTTAGCTTAATCTTGTAGAAACAACAATTCTGTGAAGAAAGAACTTCTTTTTTTTTTATAAAGAAGTTAAGAGTTCTTTATTAGTTGCTGATGTAGATTACAAGGGAATGGGAACATGTGTTTTCTGCCTTGACATGTGACCCCGAGCACATATGTTTTACTGTTTGACTACAGTCTTCTAAATCTCTGATAAATCTCAACTTGAATTTACCATTTTTAAAACTCAAATTTTCTGGGTTTTTTGTGGGATTTTTTTTGTGTGTGTTTTTTTTTTTTAAATTAGTTTTTGTCAGTGTTGTGGTTTAACCTGGCTGGCAACGAAGCACCATGCAGCTGCTTGCTCACTCCACCCCCCCTGCCCCCAGTGGGATGAGGGAGAGAATCGAGGAAGAAAAAAGTAAGACCCATGGGTTGCAATAAAGAAAGATAGTTTATAAGATAAAAGAATAATAATTATTATGATAATGGTAAGAGAATATACAGAATATACAAAACAAGTGATGCACAATGCAATTGCTCACCACCCGCTGACTGATGCCCAGCCCATCCTGAGCAGCAATCACTTCCCCTCTCCCCACCAAGTCCCCCCTGAGCATGATGTTCTAAGGTCTGGAACAGCCCTTTGGCCAGTTGGGGTCAGCTGTCCTGGCTGTGCCCCCTTCTTGTGCCCCTGGCAGAGCAGGGGAAGCTGAAAAAGTCCTTGGCTGCTGTAAGCCCTGATCAGCAACAGCTAAACCATCAGTGTGTTAGCAATATTCTCATACTAAATCCAAAGCACAGCACTGTGACAGCTACTAGGAAGAAAAATAACTCTATCCCAGCTGAAACTAGGACAGTCAGCCGTCTTTGTTTGTGGTAAACTTTTTGTAATAATGCTGAGAATCATAGAATCACCTTGGTTGGAAAAGACCTTTAAGATCATCAAGTCCAACCGTTAACCTAGCACTGCCATCCCACCACTAAACCATGTCCCTAAGGACATGGAAACATCCAGGAACTTTTTTAACAGAAGGGAGCTTTTCCAGACAGGGGGCTTCATGATGAACTTTCTTTCATGTATTTTGGCCACAAAAAGACACTCAGTATCTTAAATCTTACTACTACTGCTGTACAGATGTGGGGGATTCTTTGCATACACCCGAAACAAGTTGGATTCTTTGGTTTATGAATTTTTGCAAAACTCTTCCCAAGAATCTGACCAAGGTAGATCGAAAGAGTTGTTCAAGCCAGATTGATAAGTTATCTTGCAAGTGTTGAAGCAGAGGAAGAGCTACGCTTGTGGATGTAGCAGTTTCTGGGGACTTCAACACCCAGATGTATCACTGTGTATCAGTTCTTAATTTATCAGGGAGTATGTAGAGACTGGTTTCTGATGGAATTCTGCCAGTAAGCTGAATGTAGTATTAATTTTTGTCATCTTTCAGCAATATCCAGTAGGTGGCACAAATACACAAGGAATTTGTACAATCCTTTTCTTATCGGAGTTCTTTTAAGTTTGATTCATTTCAAGGATTGTAACTCAAATTTAGTCAAGATGGTTAAAGTGCTCCCACTCCTTTATGCATATGTATCTCAAAATTTTATCTCGATTAGGTGTGTATGCCTCTTAGTTTTCTTTTTATGCTCTTCCACCACTCCTTTCATACCAGTTGGATTCTGTGGTAGACTGTGGAGAGAAAACCAAAATATTTTTTGTCTGTTTTCATAAGGGACTTCTCAGTACATCTCTTGGGAACAGTGGCAGGTAATCTTCTTTCACATCACTGTATGCTAGGATCCTAATATAAACAAATGTTTTTCATCTAAAGAGATAATTGTCTTTCGTCAGGAATCAGAAGTTTTATCTTAACTCTCCATTCTGCACCTTTTTTATAAATCACTTTATTTTACAATTATTTAGCTTTTCAATTTCTTTACTATGCTATGAAACTCACAATTTTCAGGTCACAGTTTCTGTTTTGTATGATAGCAGGAATTTACTCCTTTTTAACACATAACAAACTGGTGTCCTTAATCAGAGCAAACCCCCCAGTAATTTCATCCATGTGTAAGTCATACATGAGGCTGATTTGAGTCTTTAAAAATGGTGGGGAGTCTTTCACTTCCACTTTTACTGTCATTTGATCTTTCATAGAGAAGTGTCTCCATGTTGAATACATACTTTTACTCATTGTCTTCCTTACTAGTTTCCCTGACAAAACTAAAGTATTTAGTTTTCTATTAAAACAAAAGGAAGTACACAGGGAAGAATTTGGGTTATAATGTTATTTTCCATGGAGCTGAGCACAGATGCAACACCAATTACAAGGAACAGAGAAAACGCTGTAGTGTCTTACTGCAGATATACAGTCAAGGCATATTGGCTGTTTATTGATTTCATATTTCTGTTATTTGTATAATTATCTGAATTTTCTTTGATTACCAAAATAAGAAAAATAATTCTTCTCTTAGTAGCACGTAACTGATAAAACTCAAGAGTCTCTGTAACAAAATGCGTTGGAAAAAAAAGAACAGCGTGCTTTTACGTTAGCCTGTTTCTACATGTAATCATTGTATTTAATGCATTGTATTTACACTATCCAGGTCTACTTGGTTCAGAAGCTTTGTCTCAGAGTATATTAATACATCTTATTCTTTATAGCAAGAGATGCTTAGATATGATAGCCATACTTCATCATTTTAGATAAGGAAAGAGCTAATTCTAGTTTTAAGGAAGCCAGTCATGAAAGAAAATAAATGGAAGAAGGTCACTGAAGAGCTATCATAGAGCTAGCCTTTAAAACTTTCTGCAAAAACATTTTCAGATGGGTAAACTTCATGAGCTCCTGTTGTAATTGGAAAGCTTCAGAGATGAAGCTGCATATGTGATTTGTGCTGCTGCCTTTGAACAGCAAAGACATGAGGACTACTTTGTTTAATTGCAGCATCAGGCTTGTAAAAATGTGTTGCTAAATCAGAGCCCAATCTCAAGTATCACGTTGCTTGCCTTGTAAAAATGTGAAGACAGTTATCATACTGTTTTTAATTTACTCCCTTAGCCTGTAACTATGATCGTTCCTGTAACATTGTGTCAGTAATGCTTTCCTTCAGAATAGCAATGAGAGATGCCACTGTGGCAGCAGTGGCTGCTGCTACATTTTCCCTTTCTTTTCTTTACTTGCATCTGTATGTCAAGCGAAGGTTCCTTAGACAATCATATCTGAAACCTTATCTATGTTTTAACTTTCATTACTAGATGAATGCTTCTCCTTTAATAATTAGGAAACATGGTGGGCAGGTCTGAATATGATAAGTTTTAGAAATAAATTCAATGTTGGTTTTTTTTCTAAGCAGTGTAGCTTTCTGAGTAAGAAACAACTACCTCTGGGTGATCTAAGAACCATGTCATCATATTCTAAATTTCAACTTTGTTCCCTTGTTACTTTTGCTTTTAAATAAGAAAACAGTCACACTGTTGGCTATTATAGGTCTTCTGCATAATTTGTAATTGCCTTAAACTCGTAACAAAATCTTAAAATGAGAAAAGATAGTCAGGCAATTAGTGCACTAGCAGTTACAAACCTCAGTTTAACAAGAATAAAACAATATAATTGCATCTAATTACTTTAATTTTTTTCCATGGTGTTTGCTGGAATGATGAAATTTGTTCATAAATAGTCTACTCAAATTACACTATCAGACATGAAGCACCTCTATACTCAAACTTTTTTGGTGGGGGAGTGGTCTAAAATACACTTATTTGAAAAAGAAAAAATTCAGAACCTAAGATGTGGAGCAACATAAATCAGTGTTTTTATTTAAGATGTTTAGATAATAGATAATTTAGTTAGGGTGTTAAGTGAGTTCTTTAACAATCCTTTCCATACACAACATATATTAATATGGAAAGATTTCTTACTACTATGAAGAGCTTTAATTCAAAACTACATTTAAAATGGTGGGTTTGTACTTCCGGTATTTTCTGCACTTAGAGCTAAAAACCCAACTAAAGAAAAGTTCAGTAAACTAAACCTTGTTATACTGATCGCTGTCATAACAAATGCATGTAAAATTGCTAGGTTACTATTTAAATATTTCAAACCAATTTTTCATGCACTACTTGCGATGGCTCCCAAAATTACCTGGTGTTTGCCAAGAGAACGTGAAAGAGAAACACATCCATTATCCATCCTCATCAATCTTTCAGGAATCAGGTAGTGGCTTGGTTTTTTTAGACTCCAAGAAAGTGTTTTTACCAGTCACTAACAAGTCTTCTAGCTAAAGCTTTTCCTAACACAAGGATTAATTACTAACTTATATGTTAACCCTTCCAAAAATTCACTTTGTGTTGTGCAAAAAAAATGGGATAAAGTGTTAGATTGACAGTTTTCCCTGGCAAACAGCATAATGCCCCACCTGGCAGTGCAGCTGTAGAAAGCTTTGGCAGTTTCCCAACAAATCTTATTTGCAGTTCCTTCCCCCCCCCCCCTTTTTTTTTTTTTTAATGCTGGAGTTAAAAACATTTTGAATCTTCATTTTTCAGCCCTTCTGTTTATGTGTCCTTCTGTCTGTGTGTGTTTCTGCAATACATTGCTCTCCTGGATTGTCACTGTCAGAAAGTATCAATGTAGTCCTAGGGAACTGGAGCCTTTGGGGGCGTCCCTTGCATGTCATCTTACAGATAGGGGCCAAATCCTACTTGAACAGTAAGGTGTAAATATTAAGAAATGCTAACCAAACTTTTACAGAGGATTTTGAAGTTTAAATGTTTAGTAATCAGTAAGACAGTCTGGTTTACCGGTTTTTTGTTGCATAATATTTTGTAATAAGTATCTTTGGTTTTTACTGAATTTTCTCAATTACCTTTTCAAAGCAATAATGAATAAAATGAGGAGTCCTCTCAAGACTTGTCATGTCAGTATGCAGACAAAAGTACTGTTAATATTTCAATTTTCACTAGTTTATGGTGTCCTTGTCACTGTACAAATAAACTAGCTCACATCAGTGTTAGCCCAGGATTGTTGAGTGCAGAAGTCTTTCCCTTTCCTTTCCCTGGTGCCCAACGCTAGGAATTGCCCCAGGAACTATCTAGTGACTGAGAAGCCCTCCTGTAGCACCTGAATGCTCTCTCCCACCAGCTGCGGCACTCACTGGCCACTCTGGGATATCAGTTTCCTTCAACACAACAACAGAGGCTTCAACATCTGGCAAGTTTTTACTAGCATCCTGACTCTGAATTCAAATAAGAGAAGAGATTGGTTAAGAATAATCAGTTAGATGGAAAAGACTTATTGCAGCCAAATTAAATCCTTGCTAATATAAAATAGTCTTCTAGCAGATGAAGCACTGGCTATCACTTTCTTATTGAATGCAAGCTTAGTAAAAATGCCAAGAAAAACTCATTGTATAATGTGGCAATACCATAATGCGTTTCTAAAAATCTCTTCCATATATGACTGATAGGATTTAAAGGAAAAAAACCCAAACCATCCAGGTGATTTCTAGAAGTTTTGTGGATTTTAGAGTAGGCTTTCATTCCTTCAGGTGATGATAAAATAAAGATAGGTTTTTTTTCCCAAAGCTGATCTCAATAACATGTATCATAGACATCAATGCCTTTCCATCTGTTCCCATCACTCATAACAGGAAATTATGATAGACTAACAGTACACTCAGACAAAAATCACCATATTTAAGTTGAAATCCAGCCCACTATTTTTCTGCTTTTTGATTGCAAAGTGGCTGAAACTTGTATTTAGCAGACATTGGGAGGTCTAGAACTTTTACTTTATCAACAGGATACTCTATAGAATAACAAGACTTGATGAGAACTGCCTCAGGAGGAGATGAGTATGTAAATTTGGCTACTTAGAACCAAACTTTGGTCATACTGATGGGTCTATCCTGCTGGTTAATCTCTAATGCTGAGAAGGTTTGTAGTGAAATACACATAAATAAAATAAGCAGGTATTGCTTTTTCTGTTAGCATGTGAAGCAGAAGGGCGTGTGAGCATGTTCTACAGTTAGATTACAACAAAAGTTGTCTATTGATACACCAGGAACAAGATTAAAAGACTGACAGGTAGCTTACCTGAAGAAAAACAGAATTAATGTTTATTCTGCAATAAAAGTTATTAGCAAAGAAGTATGAGCTAATGTCTTTGAAATCCCCTGAATGCATCAAGAAGGAGCTTGCAGGTCAAGTGCTTGAGGGTTTCCAGTCACTAAGAATGAAGTAGGGGCCCTACAGGCTGGGCATTTGGTTACTTATAGCGTAAGTTGTGTAGGGTTTGCATGTGTTCTGTTATGCATCCCTTTGATGTGAAAGTTAAGGTCACACCCAGCTCCTGGGAATAACAGCTAGAAACTTAAATGGAGTTCCTAGATAATTAACAATTGCCTACCCATGGCCAGCCAAGATGCATCTGTTCCTGGCTCATGATGTGTTCTCCATCATTAGTGAATGATGGAGCTAGTTGCCAGTCTCACTGTCAAAGGTGCATTGCTGTTTCTCCTAATCTGGGTGAGAGGTTTGATTCAACAGAACAAAAAATATCATTGCACAGAAAAGAGAAAGGAATCGGAAACAGGGTTATTTTCCAGTTATCTGTTTTGTCTCAGATCCACACTCCTGGAGATAAAAGCATTGAAGGACCATCACCTCCTTCCCCTATCAAGGATGCTGTGAGCATCGCTAATGGGCGCGTTGCTCAGAACCAAGAGGAAACTTGTGTTGGTAGCTACATTTTAACAGAACTGCAAACCATGCCTAGTGTCTAGTTAAACACTTCAGTTTGCCTTCCTAGCCTCAGACAATGCTATTATTGGCATTGGTGTTTGCTTCAATGAACTACAAAAACACAGAGAAGAGCATGATTTGCTTTGTTTATTTGTTCCACTGTTCCAGCTGGATTAAGCTAAATTATTCTCATCACGGTGACTTGCTGCAGACATAAAAGGACTGTGGTTTGTACTCTGGTGAGAAAGAAGAACGTTACCTCTGCTCCAGAATCTCTTTTTTTTCCCCTTTATGCATAGTGTGTTCCTCCAATGTTTGGTAGTTAAGTGAATCATAAAGCTTTCATGCTCTGCAGTGGGTATATTCATATGTAAAAATACTACTATGCTTGTCATGAAATTGTAATAAGACACAGTACTTACTGCAGATGTGGACTTTTTCCCAACCATCTGAATCTCCAGATGTGCTCTTGAATAAACAATAACAAGGTGGTGTTCTACTGTTACACCTTTAGTGTATTTTATAATCTCACTGTCTGGGAAAATTGTTTCATAGCAAGGAGTTAATATAGATACCTGTTCCTAACTTTTCCCAAAAATTTACATGGTTTTATATGTTAGGAATTTCATGGGAAAACATATAAAACTTAGACATATAATGACGCATAAAGCTCTGTTAACTTTGTGGATTAAAAAATTAAATTTAAAGTAATAAGATGTTTCATAGTTCAGATGAATAAAAATATTTTATAAAATTCTAAGCAAAGCTTTTATATTGTTGAGTATATTTCTGGCTGCTTAGTTATTTCTGTGTCAGTGTAAATGATAGTAGCCTGTAATTAGAGCACTTTATTTACAAGAAAGAAAAGAATGAAATATTATAACTTTTCTGTCTTACAGAAAATTCATATGCATGTGGGGTTTTCAGTCCCAAAACAAACCCCAAGCAAACAACTTGGAATACGATTATCTTTGTTAATATGTTTTGAAGCAAAAATAGTTATCAGGGGTGAAATTCACCTTATGCAAAAGATAGGCAGCAGAAAGCCCTCCATTGCCACTACATTTTTAATATAGTTGGAGGAGGAAGGCAGGGAAATGGAATCTTGAGTTGCATTTAGGGCTGTACCTATTCCCTCTCTGCTACATCTGTGTGGTTGTGGCTGTTGGCATTGCAGTTAAATGGACTTCTGCCTCTTTTTCAGATCCTCCAGAGAATATTGGGGCTATTCCATGCCAGTGCTCAATGACTTCCAAATCCCGTTATCCTGTAGGAATATGAATAGTTGAGTAGGATTTTATCTTCACAGGTGTGATTTTTAGGGATGTCATGTGTAATAAACTCTAGAACAGAAGAAACTAACTTGAAAGAAATAAGCAGATTTTTTGGGGCATACTTTTTTGCTTGATTTCTGTTAGTCTGGTTAGACACTGGATGTTTTGGGAGAGTTTGCTAGGATTTTTCTTTATATTGATAACTAATACTGCAGGTGATAAAGTCTGGTTTTTAAATATTCAAATTGAATGTTTATTGTCACAAAATCACATTTGTACAAATCCTGCTATTTTTTTTAATGACTTAAGGAAATCATAAAAATTTTTGCTTATAATAGAGATATCCTGGGGGGAGGGGAACACTTTCCAGTGACATACTATTTTCTGGTGGGAGAGGGGAAGAATCAGTGTTTTCTCTCCTTTTTTCTTACAAGTGTGCATATTCATCCACAATCTGCTAAGAATGGAGTATAGAAACACGTTGTTAATTGGTAAACTGCTGTCCTTCCTGTAGCTGCCATTCCTGCCCTTGAAGTGAAGAGTTTGCATTTTTAAGACCAGATTTAGGTATTGAGTCTGCAAAGTTTTGGTTCCTTTCTTACTTATGTCCACCAGCTTTTGGAAGGATTTGGGCTTAGCCACAGAACTTTAGGGCACAGCCTCTTCAAAATAAGATCTCCTCATACTCGCATGTGATGATCTCTGTAAAAAATGTGTACTGTATCTCGAGCTTAACTCTTATTTGCAGACCATAGCATTTTTACTTTACCTTACATTACTACAATATTTATCTATAAAGCAGCTACTACCTAAATCATGTAAGAGCTGAATCTCATAGACCATGTTCTGAATCTCTGATACTCAATAAAGGGGGTTTTGCTTGTGAATCTGGGATTTTAAGCTATGAAAGTTAGTGATGTATTTTTTCTTTTAAATGATGAAATTTCAAGACTATAGAACTGCTAATAATAGTTGTCAAAACAAAATCTTTTGAGATACCCTTTCTTATATTTATGGTTACATAATTCTTTAGCAGAAAACTTATTCTTTTAAAACTTACAAATCACAGTCATTAGGTATTTATGCCTGCAATTGTGTACCTGCTCTGGCTGGTGAGCACAGTAGTTTCTCCATACTTTGCTATTACGATGTTAGAAAACCTGCTTTTCCTGAGCTGCTCCAACCAAGCAGTAGGACTGATTCTTTTGAGAATCTATAGCTCTTTTACTGGAAAATTTGAGCTTTAACTGCAGGATCATTTTGAAAAAAAACTATGTGTAGACTAGAAGTTGTTAAAACCATGTACTAATCATCTTTTGACCAGAGGTAACAGCACAATATAATTACGAAGGAACACTGCAATCAATATCCAGATAAAGAACACCAGAAAGTCACTAGCTAGTTTCTGGTGACTTTGTTATAGCATTTCCAGAAAAAGCTTCAGAAATAAACTTACCAAAATACATTACTCTGTTTGAAATTCTACTTGCCAAAAGCAACCACATAAAAATTTTAAGCTGCAGTGTCTGCTGGGGAAAGCCTTACAAAACAAAAATGAGGCCTGACACCCCCAGGAACAGTCATAGCCAAAGAAGCTGTGCATGTAATGGAAGAATAAAACACTATTAACACTGTCATTATGTTTAACTAAAACAGTTCTCACTGCAACATAAAGAAAAAAAAATTAACCTGGTTATAAGACATAACTGGCAACCAAATACTTTGAACAGAGATTTCATTTTATTGAAAAAAAAATTAAAATAAACTTTCTGGTGGTTTTGTGTCCAAATAATACCAAAGTATTTTAAAGATATGTATGTGTCATTGAGAAATTAAATTATGAAGTTTGAAAAGTTGTGATATGTTATTAAAAAGTTAAAATATCTGTTGTTATCTGCAACTGTACAAAGCCATTGCATAGAAGCTATCAAGCTATTAGGAGAGTTTGTTATTTTTAGGATACGGCAAAAATGTCATGGAATTAATGAATGATGTTTTTTCCTGATGAACACTGCGTCAACATTGTATCATACTCAACCTCATTCTGACCCTGGACATACCAAGTATTTACAGCTATACTCAACAGCTTATATCTGATTAATTTCAAAGATTGTACTTGCTTTATTTAAATTGGCTATCTACCTCATTCCTTCTGTCTGTTAGTATCATAGCAACAGTGACTTACTGTAGCTATGATCAACATCAATATTTTTTGTAAAAAAAAAAAATTATAAGCCCAGGTTGTTCTTTTGTACCCCTATTCATCACTACGGCTTTGTAGCGTGTTACACTGCTAATTTAATTTTCAGTTCTGGAGCCTAATCCAAGACTTGTAAATGGACAGACTATACGGACACTTTGGAGCATTTGGAAAGGTTTAAGTGCGCTGCTGGGGAAAACTCCGGGCTCTAATAATGGCAAAGAAATTCTGTGGCTTCTGAGAATTAAAAATGAAAACCTACTATGTTTGGCAGATGCTTTCAGAAGCAAGCAAGCAATTTTGTTCATCTTCAGCTACAGAGTGATAATAAAAATTATCTCAAATGCCGAGAAGTTTGTGAAACAGTGCAAAGTTGCTGTTGTACAGGTCGTGTTTAACCTCTGTTCAGAGAGCTTGTTCCCCTTCCTGAGTGCAAACACTGTATCATGGCTTCAGCCGCCCCACTGAAACTGAAGCAGACTGTTTACTTGTTCATTTAAACTTCTGTTGCATAGTTCTGAGGAGGGTACAGAATTACACTGTCATCCTGTTCTCAAAATGGTGTTTGCTACTGTTAATATAAAAACAAATTTTGAGGTGGAAAGTATTTGAATGTGCTAGATAATGGCCACCTTATTAATTCAGCTTGAATCCCTTATATTACAATAATAGGACTAGAAAAAACATGGTAATGTCCTATATCAAATGAGAACATATGGCTTCAGTATATTACATTTCTTGTATTGCTATTGAATCTTTTCATAGCCCATGTGCTCATTGAAAATACTGTCAGAGTGAAAGCAGAGACAACACTCCTTTTTTGCTTTCTTTCAGACTTTTAATATTTTTATCAAGTAAATCAATCAGAATTACTAAAAGGCAAGGAAAGAAATAGCAATGATAAATGTGCTAAACATAAAAGAAAATGTGTAATAAAAATCTGTTATGTAGCAGAAAGAAATTGGATATATGTATAAGCACTTATGAGCATGTGTGAGTAGGTGTGTACAGAGGGAATGGTGAGAGACTAAGGAAATACCCATTTGTTTTTCCACTGAGACAAATTGTGTTGCTACAGCCATTAACCAAGTAGGCATATGGCATCATTTCACAGAGGAATTTAGGTAAATTCCTCATTAGCTCACTGTTGTTCCTCAAAAAATGCATTCAGCACAAGTGTGCTTGTAAGCTATTCCAAAAGCAAAATACTTAAAATATTGAGAGACCATGATGATGTATTCTAAGTAGTAAGCTAGATAACTTTAGAAATCTTAAAATTCTTCTTTGCTTTTTGTTTTTTTTTAATAGAACTTCAAAAGGAACATCTCATTTCTCATGAGGCATATATGCAATATGAAAGGGGACAAGAAAGATCAAAAACCCTCTAAGAAAATCATGATATTCTGGATCTGGAGACAACAATTAAATGCTGGCTGGTATTGCAACCAGTCCATCCTTATCCTTGTACTACATGACATCTTTATCCAGAAGATGATATTTAGAAGGCCAGCATATAGGTTCCTTATATGTATTCCAGTGATTCTTTGAAAATACTGAATGTCTAATCAATAAGACTAAACACTTTTATATGCTGTATTGGGCTCTGGATGTTTCAAACCAGATGAATTCCTGTCTGAAAATTCTGGCAAAACTCAGATGTTTAAGGAACCATAAAATAAAACTCGCTGTAGTGACAGAATCCTTTCTCTTAACTCCTAAATAAATCTCAAACAAATATTTAATTTTTAGTGGTATTTATAGTAGTAATTTTATTATGGTTTTCTTGCTTCATCTCTGGAAGAAGCAGCTGTAGGATGGAAGTAAATGTCAGAGCCAAAGGCTTATTTGATTAAACTATGGCAAGAGCATTAATCTTCAAAAGGAAATCAAGATAATAGGGGGGCTGAATGGACCAGGAGATTGATAATTGGTTAGAAAGCTTTTGACCTTTGAGCAAGTAGTTCAGATTCAAGCCAAGTCAGTAGTGACTGAAAATCATTACTCTCTGATAGCAGTGCAATTGCCATGTGAAATGGGTGATTGGTTTTGTTCCAGTTCCTAGTGATCTGGTACTTTCGTAGTGAAAATAGCTACTCCCATAGTCAGGGGGTTAAGGAAGGAAAGGGCAAGGGAACTTCTTTACTTTTCTCACCCTCAGAAGTATTTTGGAAGGTGAGGGAGGGGAGAAGCTGCACATTGAAAGCATCAGCAGCTACCATCAGGTTCCTGTTAAGGAATTAAAAAACCTGGATGCCCGTTTTGTTCATGTGACACATCTCATTGACATTAAGAAAAGTGAAAGTTTGATATGGAATACAACTGTAAACACCTTTATAATGATATTTTTTATTTATAATAAGTTGGACTGTTTTCACTATTTTCAGTAGGAAAAATTTGTGGCAATAGAGATTTATTTACTTCTTGACAATTTGTGATTCACAGAAAGCTGTTGAACAAATAGCTTATATGAATCTATTTGACCTTGGAATTGCGCTTGGCCTGTTTTGAGTCAATGGATGATTCATACCTGAATTAAGCTTCTAAAGATTTACAACTGCTTGTCTATGTCACATTGTGTTTTTCCCTCCTTAATTGGATGACCCTGATGTTAATAATTAATGCCACCTGAAACCAATGTCATTTAATCCTGTAAGAAATCATTTAGCTTGCTGGCAATCTCAAGAACCACAAAGAGTCATATTAAAATGATGGAGGATTACATTTGTCCTCCTTTACTCTTCTGAATAAAACTTGGTTGCATTTACCATCTCCTTCACCATCCATTTCCTTTCATTATTTTTGCTTGTGAAGAATGTGGCTATGTTGCTCATACGCTTCCTGACTCTTTTTTTTTTGGTTTGCCTGTTTCTTCAATCTGTTTTCTGAGTCCTCTGCAAACCGAGAGGATGTTCTGTTGCTTCAGCATGCTCATGTTGCCATGTCTTTTATATGGTTTATGCTGAAATTAATAATGTTTTATATATTCTTGCTTATTTTGCTATCTGCCTTTCTTATAAATAACTCTAAATTTAGAGTTTGACTGTCTGCTATGTATTGTCACTGTAAGGTATTAGGTTCCTTTTCTCTAAAAAAACACCCACCCTGCCCCAGCTGAACCACTGTCCACCCACCTCAAATCCCCAGTATTTAAAATATAACCTCTGTCTCATTTTACTGTATAGCTAGTCCAGGCGGTAGAATTAATTAGTAGAGGGGTTTTGTGTACTTTAGTTCTATGTTGGACAAAACATAGGAGAGAATAAAAATAACATTGGACAATTTAAATCTCAAGGAATGCTCATATTTTTAGTGTGAGAAAACTTCTAATAAGACACTGATTCAGAGGTTGCTGCATTGTTTAGAAACCCATTGGATTTTTTTGAATCCTGTCTGATGTGTCTTTGTAAAAAACAAAGTGCTCAAAATGTGAACAAATACGATCATTGTATGACATGCATTGTTGGTTGTTTCCCTGTAACTGGTGCATCTCCCTTAGACTGCCAGCAATGACAGGAATCGGCCTCCATCTACTGCAGGCAGAAGAAACAGGAAAACCCAGGGATGGATGCAAAGACTTCCCCTGCGGTGCTGCAGTCTATGGAAGCTTTATTACTGGATTCTATCACAGCAATCTCAGGCTTCAGCAAAGGAGTTATTGCTGTTTGTTTTAATATTGATTTGTGAATGTGTAAATATGAAAGCATTATTAGCTGTACCTTGTTGCATACTTGTGTTTGAGAGCATATTTATCAAATAAGCCCAAATGGAAACATTCTTTGCAAAATTATTATGGTTTTTAAGAGAGGTTAAAAATTACATGAAATTCTTGTTTTTCCAGTGTGTGTTTGAGTGCCAAATTTCTGTAAACACCCAAGTACAGTAAAATGTAAATATGATGATATTGAAAAGTACAGGGGAATTGAGGGGTAGAAAAGTCTTTCAATCTATGACTAAATTCTAAGTCACCTTGCCTGTATATGACAGGCCCAAATTTGTATCTTGCATTGGAAACCTTTTGTCCATGAGGAATAAACTTTGGTATAAAGGGAACATGAAAAGAAAAGTAAGCCTGGACGCCAGCTTCACAAATGGCTTGACATTGAGAGCTGTCACCTTCGCTTGTGATCCACCTGCCCCATGGCAGGGGGCAAGGGGGTAACAGATAGAAAAGTGCTGTGAAATTCTCCAGTCTGCATACAAATCCAAAAGAGAATAAGGAACCATAATTTCATGTAGTAGCCGTCTAATTTCTACCGGGTAAATGGTCTACTTTGAAAAAAATCCATAAATCAAACTGTATGATGTTTCACCAGATATGCAGGTTTTGTATCACTTGGTACTTCCTGCAGTTTCACAGATCATAACAATTCTGGCAGCTTTAACTTTGTTTTGTAAATGTGTTCAAAAAGTTCTCTGTGAACATGGGTATATTCCAGTGTACTCAAATGGCATCATAGTTCCCAGTCAGTCTCCTCAGGCTAAATGATTAATCCATACTAAATATTATAGTTCTCATGTTGTACTCTTCCTCTAGCTAAGTAAACTGGGTATTTGCAGAAAAGATTTTTCAAATTTAATCAATACAACCGAGAAAAAAATTGATCAGGTTTACAGAACCACTCTGGTCCTTATTTGCAATAGGAGTCATTGTGATCTCTTTCTTGTTGCCAACGTTTTTGGTAAGAGGTACTAAGCAATAAATAACTACTGCTGTATGCTGCATGTTAACAATATTTTTAAGGAAACGGGAACTTGCACGGCTAACACCAGAATGCTGAATTCTTTTTTTTTTTTTTTTTTTTTTTTTCCTTGGCTTTACAAACTTCCTAATTCATTTCTACATCAGCACACTCTGGGCTCCTGCAACGTGTGTAGTTCTAGATGCATGTGTCAGCTGCTGGTTTTAACTGATATCAAGTCTTAATCATCTATAAAGCTAATATTGTTGCTATCAAATCCAATTCAATAACATGAAGAACTAACTCTGAGAAAAAACATTTTTTTGTTTGTTTTGGATTTTTCATTTTCTATTAGAAAGTGGTTTCCGAGACACATAAAGCCTGTATGGTGTTGGGATTCTTCTCTTCTTGGACTGGTTTTTTTTGTTTGCTAATTTGTTTTTCTGCAGGTATACTCATTTTTAAATGTAAGAGCCACAAGTAAATTCTTAAAAACAAATGTGGTTGATTTGGTAAGTTTGGAGTAAAGCAGGTGACTCAAATTCTGCTTGCCTTACTGAGAAAGTCAAAAGGAGTTCTCCTGTTCAGCGGGTAGGTTTGGTTCTGGTGCTGCCTCCCTCCCAAGTACAACTAAATTTGAATGGTAGAAGAGATCAGTGTTCATCTGGTCTGAGTATTTGAATAGTACTAGCTATTGGAGCCAATCACTCCTGCACTAAACTTATTGCCAGTTAATATAATGACTTGGGCATAAGAAATTTGTGGTTGAATGGTAGTATGATTTCAAAATGAAATACAAATGATTATTGAATAAATACTCCTTCTACTGAAGTTAAAGGAAATGCTCTGATTTTTCCCACCCACCCCCCCAAATAAGATATTGTAGGTTCCTAAGGTACTGGAAGTGGTTATGTATTAACCTAGTGGAGGCAGGGGAGTGGAAGTACTGCAAAACAATGCAAAACAAGTTACATGTTCATAAATATACAATTTATGTTGTAGTATGCTATTAGCTTTTGTTGTAATGTTTATCGGAATTATGGAAATTTGAGTTATTAATGTCTGTATAAATGGCTTATTCCCCTTTGCGTGCATAATTCATCTGCAACTTCTGCATCTGTAAATTTCTAAAAGTCTTAATTTAGTATAATCTAATGTTTTGACACAGAGCATGTATCATGCCTCTCTCTAGTAGCCGCTTATCTTGGATAAGAACACTGCCTGGGGTGTGAGAGAATGCAAATATACTCACCAGCTTAGCTGTTTGTCTTCCCCCTGAGTCTTCTCTGCTTTTATAGTTTCATATCTGGATGCCATCTCTCTTTTAATATGCCTTCAGCCATAGGTTTGGAGTCCCTTGGTTTTTAATTTCCTTTTTCTCTTTTCTCCCATTAATTTCACTTTCTGCCCATCCACAGTCAGAAATTCCAATATACAAACAACTGAACAAAAAATAAAAGCACCAAAGAAAGAACCCTCCAACTTTTGGTTCTATTCAAGTAGTGGAAAACATTTTCTGGCACTTTTTTATTTGTTGGTTTTTGTTTTCCTAATGATCTAAACATTAGATCAAGGTTCAAGTAAGAATGTGTCTCAGAGCTGTAATAGGAACCCGTTTAGGATGGGCTGGCTATGGAAGTTGCTTCTGTGAGTTATAGACTTTGCACTTATGAGAAGAATTACCATCCTACCATATGTGATACTGATTTATGCCATTATGGTAGCAACAAAATTGGCTGCAAAACAAAGAACAAAACACTATATGCAATGTCCCTAGCTCATGTTATCATTCCTCCATCCTTTTCAAAGAAATCTTTGTATATTTATTTTCACGCTGTGATGAATGATAGCTGACACAAAGGAAACCCAGCCAAGGCAATGCATACAAATCAGAGCCATAATATGATGTTCTGCAGTAATGCCTACTGGCAGTAAAAATCCCACAAGTTTTAGACAGCTATAAGGAACGTGAGCAGTTTAATTCTGAATGTTTGCTCAGTGGAGTCCATCTACTTCAAGAGGTATCTGTGTCCTGCTCCTCACCTTGCTGTATTCACACACGAGGCACAGAAGCAGCACTGTGTGGTGATGGTTTGGGGTTTTTTTTGATTCAGTCCCCTAACAACATAGTACTTGTTTTCTTGCTGTTGACTTTTTCAGTCTCATCAGAAACAACTGTTGATAATGACAATTTGACTTTTTTTATATTTTTACAGACTATAGTGACCCAATCAGTTGAGGATTGTGGCGAATGAGGCCAGCTAAGGTCTGAACTTCTCTTCTGTAAGATCTTGGAAGATGTGGCATCATATTCACAGGTAGACTTTTTAAGAACTCTATAGATGTTTCCATTGTCTCCAAGAAACTTGTAATAATTGCGGTCAACTTGCCATGTTAAACTTAATGGACTCAGTTCTCACCTTTCAGTTATTTATTTTTCTATTCTGTTATTTATGTATTAAACACAAATTAGTTTTAGGCCCATGAAACTGCTGGAGAAATTCAGGAATCTAGTATCTTTGCTGCATATCTCAACATAAATACTAGATGCAATCCAGAGATTGCACTACTGACCAATTAACAGGTTTATACAGGCCTGTGCTGTATGTTGCCTTTTCCAGCCTATTTCACTTTATGTGCAGATTGGAGAAAATAAAAGTACATTTACAGTTTGTTCCATACCTCTTAAAGGACAGAACCTGTTTTTCTCTTTCTGAGCTTTACTTTTATGATGCTTTTTCTTGTAATTGCAGGATGTTATTTTTGTGAAATGGTATTTGTCTCATTTCAAAGGCATAGCTTAGCAGAACCTCTTTCACAGGGGAAAAAAACCAATGTCATAGGCTTCCTCGTGTTTATTAATATGCTATTGTCTGCTTCAGTTGTTGCTTATGGAATCCACTATAAACTGTTTTTACCATTTACTGTTCTTGGCAAGAAACTAATGCTGGGGATGACAAAAAAAAATCCATTAGAGGCAGATAAGAATTTTATAATTCTGAAGTTAATTATGATATATCTTGAGGTAAAAGCCAAAATGAGTTTGAAGCAGTCTCCAGAAGATGGCAAAGGTTAGTGGACTTGGGTTGTTTTATTTGGCTTGGGTTTTGGGGGGGTTGGGGCTTTTCTTTCTGTTTTGGTGGTTTTTTCTGTTTTGTTTTTTTGGTTTTTTTGGGTTTTTTTTCCAGCAATTTGGTCTATGAAGCATTGTATACTGGAGAAAAAAGTACAGGTGATGTGGAATGATTAAATTCAGTAATACTTTGTGTAGCACAGCTTCACTGAATGCTTGCTATGAACACTCATTTGTAGGCAGATATAAAGTGAGGAAGATCTGGATGTTGATTGTCCTCTGGTAAAGTTATACAGAAAAGGTAAAAGCTGTGGAGAGTAGTTTAAGGCTGGTTGTGGCTTAATTTCAGTGGGAAATAAGCACAATATATACAGGCTTTGATTTTATTAAAAAAAATTGATATTTTCTTTATAGTAAGATATTGTTCTGCACAAATTTCATTTTATGCAATCCTTGATTTCAATGGATAACATACTTTTTTGCTGCCCAGTACAGTTGTGTGGCTGATCCTAAAGATGGGGTTTTTTTTTACATATCACACAATTACCAAAATGCAGTAATATATCTTATGTAAATACTTAAAAAATTGAGATGTATTTTTTCCGTAAATTCTGGTGAAAACTTGATACAAAGTTGGAAGAGTCTGGATCCTAGTTTTTTGCTCTGGCTCATCTCTACTGGTTCTTTTTTAGGACAAATAATACAGTACGATTTTTGGTTATGTATCTTCTCTTACTAAACTCTGGGCTTCTGACACAGTCAAAAGGAATTAGGAAATAGAGATGATATCTCAGTGACTCTGCCAAATACATAAAAAGAACTTCCCTAATGTCAATGCTATCAGCACTTGTTATCTTGACTAGGCTCACTGGAATGGTGCCTAAGGAGCTTGGGCTGTGACTATGACTTCTGCTTTGTAAAATGGTGTTTGGATGGTATATTGCTATGCACTTTGCCTTTAAGATGTTATTCTTTTTCACACCTGGATTGTAATCGAAACTGCACATTGCTTCAGGGCGTTCAGGTAGACAGTATGAAAATGTAATGAGAGTGATAATAGAGATCAAGTAATGTGGAATGATTTTATTAAATTTTATCTGAAACTTGATGAGATCTGTACTTAGTAGAATACCTTCTGAGAACACCTGTGTGTGGACAAAGATGGCCCTTGGCATGCTGCTTTGTGGTGGGAGCAGTGATTCGATGTCCACAAAGGTGGACAAGCACAGAGGATGAATGGGGAAAGAGAAGAGAGAGTGAGGGGGGAATAGATACTATAGTAAAAAGGTAGCTGCATCTGGACTTTGAAAAGCCTTGGCTGGCTGGTTTGGTTTTTTTCTGGAGTTTTGAAATCTTGGACCAATTACCTTAAACTGTGATGTGATATTGATAATGAGTTTATATTCTCACTGTATATATTATCAAATAAAGTTTTTAAGTGCAAAATTATAAAATCATGCACACAGTTAAAAATCTAGGTTAAAATTTTAAACAGGGTAAGTGATCTAATTCTTAGTGTTGTAGTACAAGCTTCACAAGTTATGCTATATTAGATGCACAAATGTACACTGTATACTGTATAGGAGCTCAGCTTTTCATATGGGTTCAGTAAACCTATATGGGTTTGACATGTTTATATTAGAATATGTGCATATAAGTAGAGATGTGGAAGTCAGCATATTAATGAATATGTAATAGAGATGTATAAGAGCAAGAAAAAGCTATGTGTTCACCTCATTCAGGTGGGTTTAAGTGCTCAAATGTCTCTTTTAGCTACATTTCTGTTAAGACGAGGAAAATAAGCTCTAGATTTCTGAACTTTTGAAGAGCTTAACACACAAACCAAACGTTATGTAGCTGTCTGCTCTGTTCCTCACAGCCCGTTCCCTCCCCTCCTTTTCACTGCGCGTTTTTACAGCTGAACATACTGTTTCAAAATGTGCATCGCAGGCAGTAATCCAGGTCATCATAATATCACCCAGTCTGGCAAAACAAGAGTGATAAACAAGGGGAAAAAAAATCATTTTGTTGTTACCAAAGAAATACTACAGGAGAGATGAAGAGGCAGCTTGGTTGTGGGACAACAATCTATAATTTACTTTGCAGATATCTCTGTAAGTTAGTCAGCAGGCAGAACAACTGCACAGTTGTAGATGTTCTGGGGAAAGGATACTCAGAGCCTCGTAAATCATGGTAAGGATTAAAAGCAATGAACATTCATCTTCTTAACCTTGTAAATCAATATTGCAAAGCCAAGGATTACAACTTACTGCACGTGTAATCTTTGTTCAGGGATAAAGGGTGTCAACTTTTTGAAAAGCTTCTCTCTATTAACCGTAGCACCTACCTTTTGAAAAGGGACAAAAAACTATTGTAAAACTGATTTTAAAAGAATTCCTACTATTAAAGGAATCCTTAACATTTCCCACAAAAGAAGGAGAAAACCAGATTGATTCTTGGCTGAGCCCATGGTTTGTTTCTAAGCCCTGAACTGATTTTAATGGTAACATTTATGAATACGTTTGAAAACTTTGCTTAGTAGACACAACAGAAGAAAACCACTTACTTTTCCTATTGTAAGATGATGGAGTTCTGACCAAGCTTTTGTCCTCCTTGACTTCAGCTACTTTTTCAAGTATGTTGAATATTTGACTCAACTACTCATTGTGATTAAAGAACAACCTTAGAATGAAAAACCATACAACCTATGCAGTTTGCTAAATAAGGACTATTCAGTTTGCTAAATAAGCACTGTAAGCCTGAATTTATCTGCTTTGGAAATTTTGCCAGTATATTTGTAAATAAGTTCTAACTATCCACCAATGTATTAAAAATATTCAGAGTGCCAGTGTAGAGGGACTGAAAATATTTAAAGGGAAAAGAATGTGCGCAACATTGAGGAGTTCCTTTCATTGTGCAGCAAATGAAGAAAATCGGTGAAACAAGACTTTGTTGTTTGTTTTTTTTTTTTTGTTTTGGTTTGGTTTTTTATTATGATATGCAACTCCAGATCCTAGGCATTTCTATTGGGGAAAGGAATACAGGAAAATACTATTCAGCAGAGTCCTGTACTGCATCAGTGACGATGATGACCTGCTTTCAATATGTACTACAAAGAAAGCAAAAGGGTGTAAGGTTCTTGTAGATTTGGTCCAAACTAATGGAGAGGAACTGGAGGAGAACATGAAAATAGAGAGTGAGGCCATTTATAAAGCGGTAGAGTTCAGGAGAAGGAAAATAAGAAAATTAAAATTATGTACTTCCTGGAAGCAGATTTCAGTGAACTCAGATAATTGATAAAATCCTAAAGAATGTAAATCCTAAGGAGTGAGAAGAATTTGTATTTCTTTAAATAAATGTTTGTAATAGTAAGAAGAAAGTGGCGGGGAGAAAACAACCTGTCATCAGTTTTTACTGACCAGTGTTTTTATTATTTGATTCAGTCTTTTTCTTTATTTGTGATTAGGTGGACATCAGTTAGTACCAGTGACAGTGTTATGAGATATCAGATTATGTAGATCACTTGGTTGTTATTTATTTTCATGTTGTTAGAACGTGATGAAAGTTATCCCAGGTTGCTTGCAGAGCCAACTGAATCTTTGAGACATATTATCTCAAATGTATCTCGGAGATGTTTCATAGAACATGAACAAGATGGATGAAGTACCAGAAATTTGAGTAATAAAAATAAGTACAGGATGCAAAAAGAGGAGATTGAGAATTATAAATTAATCATCTTAACATTCATTCCTGGGAAAAATAAACTATTTGTAATCTAGGCGGCATAAAAGAGTAACATTAAATATGAATTTGTGAGGAACAAACTGTATCCTTTTGCAATTGGACTTGTGGCTGTAGTAAAATAGTAGAGATCATCTACCATATGGTTAGTAAGATTTCTCATAAGATCTCACACAATAACAGTCTAGACAAAACTATACAGAGTATATGCAAAGGCAGTAGAAAGCCTTCAGTAAACCTGTAGTCTTTGGAGTTGTCTCTTTCATTCCCTTGATTCCAAATATTTATTCTGTCAGTTATTTCCAGGCTCTGACGTATTTTGGGAAGGTCAGATCTGTATGTATGCAATATTAAGTTAATTTAGAAAATTAATTATTTATTCAGAAGTCTATTCCATTATTCTTATTATTTGAGTATATATCTGCTTAAAGACCTTTGCATTACTTCTATTCCTCCTGAAGTCTGCACTGGAATTGCAAGATTTGAATCATCTATTTTTTAATGATGGAATTGGAAAAGGGTTTCTAAGCATTATTACTTTGGGATCTAGGAGTAATAACTTTTAAGAAAGTAAGGCTATTCTGAAAGCAGGTGTACTAAATGAAAACAGTTATGAAAAACCTTATTTCAATTACCTTGTTTAAGAAAAGAAAAAAAACTTTAAAACCTAAAAATTGAATCCATTGCATAGATCAGCACTATAAAGCAAATTAATCTGCGGTCTAGTTTCATAGTCTTCAATGGTATTTTGATATGGTTCACTGCTTTGAATATCTGGCTTTAACACCTCAGAGTAGTTGAGCTTTTGAAAATTATAGGATTTTGTACTATCAAGTTTTTAAAACGCAAAAGTTAGGCGTCCATGACAAAATAGGTACGTTTGAATACAGCTCTGAGAGTTGGTAGTTTGCGTGATTAATTTAGTGGGAATTTTCTTTCCCCCTTTTTTAGTTGTCAGTTTAATATGTTCTGTTGCATTAATGCTGTACTTGTTTCATTCTTATTTACTTCGTAGCCTGTCTATTTGTAATTTGAAAAAACTTTTCTAATGATATTGGATAAGTGGAAGAAAAGACCGCAATCCTGAAAAGGACTGTGGTGCTGAAACAGCTCTTCTGTTTTGAGTTGGGAAACGCTGCTTTTCTAGTTCTCTATTTACTGCTAAAAAAATCAATCCACAAAATAGCTTAGTATTGATTAATCAGCTTTAAAATTAATACGTCTCTGAATAGAAATGCTCTAATGTTGAAGAGTGATGGTCCAGAAAGAGATGTCCTTCAAAATATATTTTCACCCTGTATGTTCTTTAGGTGTGTAATCATTGCTATCATACAGAATACAACTACTATACAGCATCTTTAAGTGAAAGATAGAGTTGGCCCACATCATGATTGCCATATTTCTGTCTTCCAATTTTAAATCTTTAAAATTTTGAAAAAATGGAAGATATATGCGTAGTTTGAGGCTTCTGGATGATTCAGACCTGTGGATTGTCTGCAGACCCAGACAGAGGTTGTGTTATAATCTTTATTTTCAGTCATTTACAGAGAGTCTTTTCTAGAGAGGGCTTCCTGAGGACTGACAGAGATCATAATCGCAAGAATATTGGTCTGTCAACTGCTTCAGGCCAGACCATTTGATAGCAGTTTATAAACAATGCTGTAAAATTTTACAGGCCTTAGGCAAGACTTTGTCATCTCTTCAGGATAGCTGTACCCTCTGATTATCTCATTAAGATTGTACTGCAAATGTCTTCCTGGGTTGCTTTTCTGTGTTGATTTTTATTTCTCTGCCTTTTTTTCTTACTTTAAATACGTGAAAGTTCATTTAATTTCTAATATTCCATTGGGATATTGATTACGCTAGAAATCTAACATATAAAATAGATGATGCAGGGAGACAGAATTTGCTTATACATTTAACATGCTAGGCAAGATTGATGCAGTTGCTATGAAATGAAATATTGGGCTTGGATACTATTTGTACATGGACTTTTCTTTGTATGATTTCATGTAAACTTGAAGAGGATTTCTTTCCCATCAATATTCTTTTTTTTCCTCATATGCCATAAATGTGAGCTACGTGCACAGTTTTTCATCCTCATAAAACACATTGTACTGGATTCATGAATCCTGGACTGGATCACTGGTTAAGGTTCCATGATTCATGAAAACCATTAAAGCAAAGCAGTGAAGGAAACAGCTGGCTATTTAGCGAACTGGCAAAACCTGGTTTTATTTAGGAGTATTAATTTGGCCTAATATAAATTTATTTTTAATAAAGCCTTCTATAAATATACTATGTATAATGAACATAGAACACGCTATTCTAAGAAAGCAGTATGTTCAGGTGCTGGTTACAACTGCATAGCTGCGACTGAGATTTTTGTAAACTTCTCATGCACAAACACATGCACTGTTCACAACTAGTTATTGATTTGGGTTTCTTAGATTTTAGCGCCAACTTGAGCTAATTTAAAAATACATTAATTTTCTGAGCATGGGACAGTTTTTACCCTTTTTAACGAGCTGATTGAACAAATATTCAAGTTTCAAAGACTATACCTGATTGATTTATGACTTCCAAAAATGGAGTCTAAAAATAATCCAAGGTAATCAAGTTCTTAAGGAAATTCCAAATTTGCTTCACGTAGTTGAAATGAAAGAGTTATGTTAAATGTATGTGGTATTTTTATTCACCTGAACCAAATAATAGAAAATGGGAAATTGTTGTTGCAATGCCATAGAAATAGCTGCTTAAAGAAATTGCTTGTAAATATTTGCAAGGAAAATAGAAAGTTCTGGAGCTGTTAGATTTTTTTCAGTTACAAAAAAGAGGGTTGTGGGGTTTTTTGGTTTGTTTTTTGGTCTTGGGGGGGGGGTTAGCAATTTCATGAAAGTATTCATGTTATTACTGTTATTACTGAATCTTGGTATTTTGACTATGTTTGAAAAGTTTTGGTTTATTTAAAATCCAGGATGAATGAGTAGATTCTAGCAAGAAAAAAACAAATCTATTAATTTGGGCAAAAGTAGGACTAGAAAATTAAAATCTTTCTAAGGCTCAACTATTTCAGAAAGTGCTATATGGTATTGGAGAGTCATGTGCTACTGCACTTGAAAACAATTTATATTACTATCTAACCAGTAAAACACCGTGCCAAAACTAATTAGTTTTGATGAAAAAGACTGATTAGCAATGGTGTAATGCTGGGCTGTCATAACAATTTGTCTTCAACTTCTTACAGAGTGTCCTTATATGGTACCATAGTGTATTACATAGGCATCTGCTGGCATTCTACTTCCTGCAGCAGGCATGCCTTCAGAATCAGGGGAGTGTGAAAGAACAGTGAGATTTACAGGATCAAAATATGAGATCTGTACAGCCATAAGAGCCAAACTATCAAGCTCGCTATCTTGAGAAGGTGTTCAAAGTCGTTAGAATTCACTAAGAAAAATTTTCATCTGTTTGCAACATGAAGCACTTGCTTTACTCAGTGATTGGTGGAGTCAAAATCAGCACAGGTTCTTCCCAGTCTTAATCCCATATTTAGTTGAATGCTATCAAGAATGAAGTAGGAGTTCAATGTTCATTTCATACAGTTTTTGTTTGTCCAAGGACACTCATTTATTAAAATTCTCTGATCCTTATTGAAATATTGTCCTTGTTTGCCAGGTGGCAAAGGAATAATGTGTCTGGTAAAATTGCTTTGCTATGCTGGTTGCATATGCTCTGAACGTGGAATTGATACTAAGTCATGGAAGTCAACCAAGATCAGTTTAGGTATTTCCTCCTACTCTTTTGTGCTGTCAGCTTGTAGGTTCAGAACCTATGTGTCCAGGAAGGGCAACTGAGAGTTCTGTATTTTCCATACAACCTCTGTAGGGTTTACAAGAGTAATATGGATATTTTGTTATTTATATGGATATCTTATTATTTTGGGTATATGGCAGTCAATCAAGGTGTTGAAAGGTGTTTCCAGAATTTATTTGCTGCAAACTACTTCTTACCCAGGGAGTATGTTTGGTAATGGATGCCAAGGCTGCATTTATTTATCTGATATGGACATCAGTAGTAAGCATATGGGAGCCTCTAAAGAGGTAGGTTCTATAAACATTTATTTGCGTTGGGAAGCCTGGCACTGACCTTGGTTACATAAATTGAGCTTTGAAAGGAAGGTTTTTTTTTTAATAATTTTTAATATTAATTTCTAAGATAGGATATTACAGAAATTAGGATTATTACAGTGCACTGGGTACATACAATGTGCTGTAAAAAATTCAGTCAAACTTCAGATGTGTACAAAATGCTGTAAAATCTAAGTGCTTGTTGTACAAGATCAGGCATATCTGTCACCTCTAATATGAAGTACAATCTATTAAAAAATCTTTCACTATATAGGGAAATTAAGCACACAGAGTCTATAACTAATATACTATACATGATTCATTCCTAAAATCAAGGAATTTTGATCAATGTTGATTAAAAATCAATGGCAACAGTGTAGGATTTTTCACTTTCACAACTGGGGGAAATGTATTTATCTGATGTAAATCTGAGGCTTAGCTGAAGTAAAGCACAAAATAAGGCATCTGAATATGAAAATCCCGCCAAAGTGTGATTGAGTTGCCTTGAACAATTTCAGACCTCTTTAGACTTAAATATTTAATCATATAATGGAATGATTCGAAGTGTTATTCTTTTTTATATCAAGTCTATTTTGCTTAAAATACAAAAAAAACCACTAGTGCGAAATTGAATTAAGTGTTATGGACAAGTTACTTGTAAGTAATTATTGTGTTGCTGGTTTTGGCTGCCCATCTTGGGACATCAAAGTGCCACTCATATCTCAAAAAAAATCACTTAGTTGCAACATAGGCCTATTGAATTTGTTTCAAAATGACCATGTCAAAATCCAGGCAATCTAAATTCATTAGTGATATAAAACAAAACATCCTCAGTTCCTTTATTATATCCATCAATTGCCTGACCACCCCAAAAATTTTTGTATGTTAAGACTGCTGTTGTAAAAAATATACATGTAATCAATGTGACCTGTTACATAGTGTCGTGGTTTAACCCGGCTGCCAACTAAGCACCACGCAGCCACTCGCTAACTCCCCCCCCCCCCTCAGTGGGATGGGGGAGAGAATCAGAGAAAAAGAAAAAAAAAAAAGTAAGACCCGTGGGTTGAGATAGAGACAGTTTAATAAGAGAGAATAATAACAATAATAATAATAATAATGGTAAGAAAATATACAGAATATATGAAACAAGTGATGCACAATGCAATTGCTCACCACCTGCTGACTGATGCCCAGCCCGTCCCGAGCAGCGATCACTCCCCCCGAGCTGTGATCACACAGCCCGAGCTGCGACCACCCTGCCCGCGACCGACCGATCGACCCGACCGACCCGACTGACTAACCCCCCCGAGCATGATGTTATATGGTATGGAATAGCTCTTTGGACAGTTTGGGTCCTAGCTGTGCTGTACTCCCAGCTTGTTATGCCCCTGGCCGAGCAGGAGAAGCTCAAAAAGTCCTTGAGCAGTCTGAGCACTGCTTGGCAACGACTAAAAACATCAGCGTGTTATCAACATTCTTCTAGCACTGAATCCAAAGCACAGCACTATGCTAGCTTCTGTGAAGAAAATTAACTCTATCCCAGCCGAAACCAGGACACATAGTTATAATATTAACACGTAATGCTTCTAGCATGCTGATGAGTGACCTAACATCACATTTTGAGTTCTAAAAATGAGAAATGAGAGCTAAAAAATTGCATGGTAGAAATGCATAGACAATGAATAAATTGTGTCAAAGCTCTCTAATCATATAGTTTTATGGATAGCAGAGAAACAGTAGGTGTCACAACTCCTGATTAAGTAAGAATTTGGTACTGTTTTGCATGGTATTTTAATCTGCATTTGATCTAGATGTATCAACAAAGAGAAAGCACAAAGCTGTTTGCAAAACTGTTCTGCATAATGACAAAATGGCTTACATTCAGAGTGAAAGTGTGTCATAAGGATTTTGCTATGGTCCTAGACGTTTTTTTTCAGTACTGTCATTAACCTAGTGGGTGATGGAATAGAAATGTATATTGCTTATGAATTTTGTAGATAAATTTGCCATCTACAAAACTGGTGAGAATTAAGTGTTTAGAGGCTAGACTCAGCATACAAAATAACACTGAGAAATGGAGAAGTAATCACCAAAAGGTGTGGTGAAACTTAAAAAAATCATAGAATCATTTGATTGGAAAAGACCTTTAAGATCGAGTCCAACTGTACCTGTCCACCACTAAGCCATGTCCCTAAGCACTTCATCTACCTGTCTTTTAGATACCTCCTGGAATGGTGACTCAACCACTTCCCTGGGCAGCCTGTTCCAGTGCCTGATAACCTTTTCAGTGAAGAACTTTTTCTGAATATCTAATATAAACCTCCCCTGGTGCAACTTGAGGCCATTTCCTCTCATCCTATTGCTTGTTACTTGGGAGAAGAGACCAACACCCACCTCACTACGGCCTCCTTTCAGGTAGCTGTAGAGAGCAATGAGGTCTCCCCTCAGCCTCCTTTTCTCCAGGCTAAACAGCCCCAGTTCCCTCAGCTGCCTCTCATCAGACTTGTGCTCCAGACCCCTCACCAGCTTCATTGCCCTTCTCTGGACATGCTCCAGTGCCTCAATGTCCTTCTTGTAGTGAGGGGCCTAAAGCTGAACACAGTATTTGAGGTGCGGCCTCACCAATGCTGAGCTCAGGTGAAGGATGGTTTCCCTGATCCTGCTGGCCACAGTATTCCTGATACAACCCAGGATGCTGTTGACCCTCTTGGCCACCTGGGCACACTGCTGTCAACCAGTCAGCTGTCAAACAATACCCCCAGATTCCTCTCTGCCAAGCAGCTTTCCAGCCACTCTTTCCCAGGCCTGTAGCATTGCATGGGGTTGTTGAGACCCAAGTGCAGGATCTGGCAGTTGGCCTTGCTGAACCTCATACAGCTGGCCTTGGCCCATCAATCCAGTCTGTCCAGGTCCTTCTCTAGAGCCTTCCTACCCTCCAGCAGATCAATACTTCCACCCAGCTTAGTGTCATCTGCAAACTTGCTGGGGTTACACTCAATTCCCTCGTCTGGGTCATTGATAAAGATGTTAAACAGAACTGGCCCCAACACTGAGCTCTGGGGAATACTACTAGTGACTGAATGCTTTTGTAATGTTTTGGTCATTATACTTTGAGAAAAACATGAAGAGTTTCCCAAAAGAGCAATGTATCTGATTGGTTTAAAAAAAAAAATACACGACATGACAGAGCCTTTGAATAAGTATGGGTTTAAAGTCTAAAGAAGAGAAGATGGAATAAATGAGAATCTTAACTTGGTATCCTAAGTTACTGACAAGGGGGAGAGTAACCAGTTGTTCAGATTCAGGACAAGTAGGACCAGATTTAAGTCCTTTCTTACTTTATAGCAAGAAAGACTTGGATTACATATAATTAAAAATCTTATAATGGCAAAAATACCTCTGAAATAAACTGTATAGGAGAAGCATGAAGTCTTCATTATTAGATATTTAAAAACAGAAACACCTGTCAAAACCACAGTGATTTCTGAGAGCAGAAAATAGAATATTTGAGTATATTTCATATTGTGCATGCATAGACTATGCTAAAATGATTTAAAACTTTCCTGATTTCAAGCCCCTATTGTCTGCAGTGTAACTGGGAGGTAATTTTTTTAAAAAACCTTCAGACAGTGAGTGTGTCAGGATTTGTTCAAAGACTGACTTATCTGTCGGTTTCACTACTTCTCTCTGTAAGATTTATGTCAAATCATGTTAAAATATAACAGTACGTTTTTACACATGTCTTTGTAGAAAACACACAATCTTTAAATTACAGCAGCCTGAGTTCTAACATTCACAGTGTATATCTTTCAATGCTGTTAATAAAACATGGATATGATGCCAATTTTTTACAGCTCATTAAAAGAGTGAAGAGCAGGACATTATCACTTTTCAAACTTTGGTTATCTGAAATAGACATAACAGCTGTAGTTTTAAGAGGGTGCATTCTCTGTTTTCTTATGTAAAGGCAATTTTTCCTGTAACCTATGTGTGAAAGTGGTAATAGCCTACACTGAAATATATGTATTTACAGCCTGAGGACCAGAGTCAGCCTAAGGAATGCGGTCTTTGCTCTCCATGTGCTGCACCAGGCAGCCCTCCTGACGCAGCACACTCCCTTGTCTTCTCTGCTGTGCTGCCTGGTACACAAGGTTGCTTGAGACAAAACTCGTACCTTTTTCTTTGTGATTTGTTTGTGCTTTAGGAAAAGTAGTAGCGTGACATGAATTGTTCTTTCTCTGGACAGCCCTGTGTTATACTGAGAATTTAATCCAGAAATTGTGAGTCTATTCCTTTGTGTAGACCAAGAAGTCAGCTTATGACTGACCCAGGAATAGGTGGTCCTGTTCAGTTCACATGTTTCAGAATCGTAATTGTTCCGCTTGCACCGTGCAGGCCGGGTAACACAGCATTGTCTGAAGTGTAGGGGTTTCTGAAGCTTCTTTTTCAGGGCCTTCTGACTGGGTTGGTTGGTGATTTTGGTTTGGTTTTTTTTTTTTGGAATGCAGACAAGCTAGAGAGATGAGGTTTAGTGTAGACTGCTAGTCAGCCTATATGGCGATGAGGCTGAAGGCTCTAATTCTTGCAAGATTAAAGTGAAATTAATTATAATGTGAATAATCTTTCTCTCTCCTATATTGTCAGGCTTGACCTGTAGGGTATTATCAACCTTCAGTTTTAGTCTGAGTGGTCCCTGAAACAGACATGTCGTCTTATGCAGGGACTGAATCATGTGAATTAATTTATTTTAGAGCAGGATAAACAAAGGAAAGAAATAGAATTTTATTACAGTATGCCCTCTATACTTGGTTTTTTTAGTGTGCTGGTTTGCTACACAGTCCTATTGTACCTTTTGCTTTCAGTCATACCTCACAGACCCCATTGTGAACTGATAAGAAGTAATAAAAGCTTTTTAATAGCAGACTATGTGAGTTACGGTGGTATTTCACTAATTTGATCAGGTGACAAAGGGACAACAGAAAAAAGCTAAAATACTATATTAGTTTATTTTGGTTTAATCTTCAGTTGGATTACTGTTATCAAGCATAATGGAAGTGTGCCTGAAACAAGATATCTTGGATGGTTTTTCTGTGAAAAAACAAGTTTGTACTAAGAAAACACCTGAATATTTCCATGCTAATGGACAGTGGCCACTTTTCTTACATCTGTTCATTGGGATATTGCCTGACTCCATGTGCTCAATGTCTGATGATGCTAGAAGAGAAATGTGTTTTGATTGACTTGCTTATTCTTTTGAGTGTCAGTAATTGTATTTAACGCTGTGACTCGTGAGATCTTGCTATCTGAGGTTTTGCCCTCACCATTGACAGTATTAGGTGAATACGGTCAGTAGGGAGAGCTTCACAGACCCTTTCTATTCTAATTGCCTGATCTAATTGCCATGAAGGACATACTTATTAGACCAAACTAGGGAATTTCTGTTCTGTTTTTTTTGTTTTTACCAAAGTGTGGTGTTTTCTCTTGTCAAGCATGTATTGTTGGATGTTGAGTTTGTGCTACAAATCACAGACATTTTTAATTGCTCACTTGATTGAAGTAGCATTTTACATTGATTATTTGTATCAATAAACATGATAATGGTTTCTGTAAATTTAACTGCATTATATATTATCTAAAATACCATGTTATGATATTATGCAATTTGTGAACTTTGTAACTAAGGTAATTGATACTGTGGTAACAAGTATGTTACAGGAAATTGAAAAGACTAATGAAACATTAAGGGTGCTAGTTTGCATTGATTCTGGTTATAATCTCACCTACCAAGACCTTTGAAATCTGCAGTTCATTTTGTGTCCCATGACTTATGATATCAAGATCAGATGGGCTTGTTGATTTTATGAGCTAGATAAGTGGAGTACAATGAAATATTATTAGCTGAAGTTCACTTAGCTTCACCTGACATATGGTAATTTGCATAAGCTCTTCTACGCTCAGCTGGGCACTTACTTTTGTATTAAATGTTTCCTCATAATGTTCGCTGTTTTTTCATTACTGAGGGTGTGTTATTTCTTTCTGAAAGCTGAAATAGCTATATCATCATGTTGAGCAGTGTGTGCTTGCAACTGCTACAGATCTTTGAGAGAAGTGAAGAATAATCTCTCAGTGAGGTTTTGGGGTATTGCTAGTGAGAAGAATTCTCTGATAATTCCCCTTGGCTCTACCTTTCATTTCAAATGGAAATCTCAAACAGACTGACCCAAAAGCTCTTTATTCCTTACTTAAAAAACGTAAAAGACAGAAAAGGAATATTGAAACTCTGTAATACCTTAGGTTGAAATACCTTGTACAAAATGTCACCTTAGAATTCATGTCTTGAATTTGGGAGAGGAATAAAATGTTGTTTAGATTCAGAAGTGAATATAAAATTTCAGAATTGCAGGTAAGACTGGGAGGGGAAATCTTGAGTAAAGCAAAATCGTCTCAGTGGAAAATTCAACTTTCTGTATTGAGTCATATTCTTCTACAGTGCCATGATCTTTCAGGAGCACTCATACAATAATGTAATGACTGATTATGAAATAAATGAAGGATGATGAAATTGGAAGGTAGAATGTAGAAGTGTTGTGTGCTACAATACATTCAATTATCCTAGCACTTCCTTAGCTAGAAAGAAGGAATGGACTAGTGAGGCACTAGGAACAAGTAGCAATATATAAAGCACCTTTCTGCCACAATCATTTTCTATGAATTATAAGAGTTCTTCCGTGACTGAGGCAAGGAGTGGGCTAGAAAAGGTAAATATTGAAATATGTGACAGCGCTAATACTCTGATGAGGAAGTTTTATGCAGAAATCTAAATTAAGAACACATATTAAATGAGCAATACAATAGATGGCAGCTCTGTCTATTTCTGGATCCCACCAGGTGGATCAGTAAGACACTTAAAATATTTTGGGAACAAAGATGCAAGTTTTAGTAGTAATGCTTTGTTATAAGCTTTAGAGAAGGACGACTCCTTTTATATTATTATGTGTTTTTTCTCTCTAATGTGCATTCCTGCTGTTGGGGGGAGGACACGGGACATGTACAGATCAATTATAAGGTGCTTCAGTGTATCGCTTACAGCTGAGTTTATGATAAATGTTGATGTACTTCAATATACTTTTTCATAAATTTATTACACTTTATAAATTTTTTCTTGGGTGTTCAACTCTATGGAAACAAAGTATTTTTGTTACTGATTCATTTGTGGTGGCAGTGGAGGTGATAAATTTGCACAAGTTTTAAGGAATTGAGATGGCTAGTTGAGGATAGGTGTCACATGCCTTCATAATACTGGGCTTCTGAAGCATGTGTGCATTTCTCTGAATCTCTCACAGTGCTTTTACAAATTATCTGTATAAAACCTTTTCATGAATTTTCAAGCTTTAAAGACAGTCTCTGGTTTCTTTGAACAGTTTTTTTTTTTAAATGAATCAAATCAAGGTAGTCTTGTTCCTCGAAATCAAAACACGAGGTACAGTTTTGACAGCTTATAGGGCTACTGTGTGAAATCTTTCCCGTCTTGTTTTTTAACTATGATGTGTTAGACAAATAGTATTTCTGATCAGTATTCTTTGTTATAGTTGGTCTATCATAGAATTATGATGCCAAACTTTCACATTTATTTGGTAGTGGTGTTCTGCTTTTAAGACTTTGATACATAAATCATTGACATCTGTCTTTTCATATGTGAGGGCACTGTAGGGGCCTGTGGCTGCCTGAGTGCTGGGGGTGTAGGGTGAGTGTGTGTCAGGGCAGGGCCAACATTTTAATATATATATTCAAGACTGAAAAAATGAAATATTTCCTCTAATTCACAGATATCTTGGCATTTAGTTATAAAGAGTTGAAAAGTCATCTTGCACATATTTCAAGATTGCACATATTGGTCAGACAACCTTGAAGCATTAATTGGTAACAGAAATTTAAGTAATGAACTATGTAGTTAACTGTGCATATTATTATATTATTATGCTGTGCTTTCACAGATTTTTGTAGCTGCACACTTTAATAAGAAGAATTTTCAAGTGTTTCTTAAAGCTATGCTGGAAGTGTTTGTTGATTTGTTGTGTTTACATGACTTTTTACACTTGTCAGTCCACTATGAGGAGTTGAAAAGCTACTACTACACTAAATATAATAAGCTTTGTTACAATTACTGCTAAACAATGCAAAATAATCTCTAGTCAACCTATAAAATGTAAAATTATTTTTCTTTTCCATGTCTTTGTTACCATCATAGTTATTGTCATGACCCGTGTAAAGAGAGAAGCTGATGTACTAAAATTGCCTAAGTAATACTTAGATCATGATCACTGTATTTGTTCTCAGTATGTGATGATAACAGGTTCCAGAATATGCAGTCAGTATTTAGCACCTGCTAAAATTATAGGATAAAGTCATCTTGACTCATAGGTAGAATGAAATGTTATGAGGCTGATTATAAAATGTGCTTCCATAAGGAATCTTGGAAGTACAGTTAAGATTTCCCTTTTGTATTTAAGTAACAGCTGAAGCTTGTAAATACACATGGTATCATGTGGTTTTAATTTACATCTGCAAAAAAATGTAAATTTACTTTTGTTTGACATTGTAGATTTATAAAAAGATCAAAGTAGGAAGAGGCCTCTGGAGGTCGCTTGTCCAACCTCGTGCTTAAAACAGGGATAACTTCAAAATATTCTGTGACAGTCCATGTTGAAAACCTTGTTGAAGTCAAGGCAAATGACGTCACTGCTTTCTTTTTCCTCTGCAAAGCTAGTAATTTTATTGTGAAAGACAATTACCTTGGTCAAACACAGTTCACCTTGATACAAGCCAGTATGGATTTGTGTTTCTGGAAATAGTTTTCATGAGTATTATTCCTTAATTTTCCAATGAAACTGAGGGAAGCCCAAAAAGCCCAAAGCTCCTAAAATCATTCCTTATGCCTTTTCTGAAGTTGGGCATGATGTTCACCTTTCTTCAGTCATTGGGCAGCTCCTGCAGTTATGACAACTTTTTAAGGATGGAAGAGTGCAGTGCAGCCTTGCTATAACATGGGCTTCTTTCGTCAATGCTTTGGAAAGTCTCTCATGCATCCAGTCCCAAGAATTTATCTGTGTCCAACTTAGGTAAACAGTCTCTAAGATGATCCTTCTCTGCTGAGGACAATAATTCTTTCCCCAAGACTCTACTATAGGGCACAGGGATGTAGAAGACATGACATTTGCCAGTAAAGTTTGAGGCAAAGAAGGCATCTCATAGTTTTCCACCTCACTTGTCACAGGGTCATATGTCCCATTCTGCAGAAAGTCCACAGTTTCCTTGTCTTTTTCTACTGAAGTCCATCTCGTTGCTTTTTCCTTTCCTTGCCAATTTCAACTCCAGCAAGTTTTGACTCTCTTAATACATATTCAAGATGCCCAGGCAGTGCTCTGGTATTTCTCCTCAGTCTGTCTCTGCTTCCACTTTGTAAATGCTTCCTTTTGTTTTAAGTTTGGTCAGGAATTCAGGCAAGCTGACTTGTCACACCTGCTCATTTTCTTGTATATTCTTGTGCTTTGAGGATATCCTTGAAAAGTATTCAGCTCTTCTGTGTTCCTTCACTCTTCAGAGTGGTCTCTGTTTGGATCCTGCTTATCAGTTTTCTAACCAAGCTGAAGTTTTCCCTTCTGAAGTCCTGGGCTGTGTTTCTGTGTTTACCTTGCTCACTACCCTCAGGATTTAAACTCATCCATCTTATGGTTGTCAAGTCTTCAACGAATTCCACATCTACAACCAGTTCTTATTTATGAGTAATTGGTCCAACAGACTGTCTCTCCTAGCTGTCCCACCCATCACCTCCATAAACCATGATCCTCAACAGTCTCCAGAAACCTCTTTGATTGCCTGGGGCCTGTCACACTGCACTCCCAGGAGATGTCAGTGATCAAAATCCCCTAGGATCTACAATTGTGAGGTTTCTTCCTGTTGTCTAAGGAAGGCTTTGCCCACCTACTCCTCTTAATCAGATTGTTTGAAGCATGTACCCACCATGATGTCTACTTTGTTGGTCCTTTCTTCTGATCCTGGCACAGTAGGGCTCCTTGGACCTACCACCTCCCCTATAGCAGGGTTCTGTAAATTTTTAAATTTTTTTTCAGCTGTTTCCCTCCACCCCCACCTCCACGCAGAGTGCAGCCCTCTCCTTTTCCTTCCCGTCTGTCTTTTCTGAAGAGCATTTCTCCATCCATCATGTCTTTACAGTTGTGTGGGCTGTCCCACAGTATGATTTGTAACTTTAGTGAGGGCATAGCTCTGCAACTACTTCCAGTTTCTCCTGTTTGTTTCATAGGTTGTGCAAATTAGTGTACAGGTGCTTCAGACGGGCACTTCCAACAGGCACTTGAGATTAACCTGTGTTTTCATAGGCAGCCACTTTCATTGCCACGTATACCCTTACCTCCATATGCTGATTTACCTGCAGGCTTTGGTCTGCATCCCCTGATGAAGCTAGATAAAAAACTTCATCACTATTAGCAAGCTTGCTGGCAAAGATGCTCTTGCTTCTTTCCAATATGTAGCTTCCATCTCTCTGGCAGTCCTTCCTCCTTGAAGAAGATCCTGTGATTCCATAAGTTGAAACCCTAAAAGCAGCATCACCTATCCAGCCAAATGTTATTCTGTAGACCCAGGTTGTGAGTATATTCAAGTGTCTGAACTCAGAAAATAAAGGTAGCTCAGAAAAATGAAGCTGTTTAGCAAAACTGACTTAACATAGAAATCACTAATATAATTATTTTTTTCTTGTCCTGACCACGTTCTTTAGATTACAAGGAGTATTTCCTGTTATAGCTGAATGAGACCCCCATATCATTTTCTGGATGATCTGCTTTTCTCTGAGACCTTAATCCTATACTGAATTCCAAGGGAAACCTTTTTTTTTTTTCTGTTCCATTTCACAACTCTGAAAATACCCTCTACAGTTTCCTCAGTAGCTTAAAAAGCACTAAGCAGCACAGCACAGAAAAAGCAAGAGCTGAAAACCTGCTTTACCTAGAGCTCATTGAGCCTGGATGAAAATTTCAAGAAAGGTCTGGTAATGTTTCCATGCATGAACATCTAGACTCTGCCAGAAGGAACTGGGTTGATATACGTTCCAAAGCCATGATCTGCATATAATACTCACAGAACTTTTCACTGAGATACACTATTGCCTTTGTACAACAACTGTTTTCTGTTGATGTAATTGTTTTTCTTATGCCACTTTCCATATGTGGGTTACAATTATAAAACAGACATCTGGAGTGTACAGGGAGAATAAAATCATAAATATAATCTCATATTTTGTATACATTTTAGTGCAGTCTTGGATAAATCTGTTCTCCTGCTTTGTTTTGTGGCTTTTTTAATGACGACTACATTTTTTCAAGTGTTCTACACCAAATAAAAGTTTAACTAGTAGTTATACTGCTTTGTGTTGTTCAGTAGTAGTTTACTTTTTTCCACATTTATGTAACAAAAGAATTATGAGACTTTCTTAGAGTTTTGGAATCCTCCCTGCAACGCTGTGGGGAGCTGTATCTTATACACAGAAGGAAGAGAGGAATAGATCTAAAAAACTGTGATTCTCAAGCCATAACTTGACAATCAGTTCATTAAGAAGTCATTGCAGTGATAGCCTTTTGGGAAGAAGGGAATTCTTTATCATTTATTTTAATGTGGGCATAAAGGGGGAGTGCAGAAGGAGGTTTTGGAGGGAAGGGGAATATGCAAGCCCTGTATATTGATGCTGGAAGAAACACTTGTTGCTGTCACTTTCATTCTGAAGTTCAATATGGAACATGACCTGGTTATGTGTTCTGGATATGAAAGAAGTTCCACTGTTAAATGACTGAAGACATCAAATTATAAGTTGCGCATATGATGGAGAGGAGAAAAGTTAGGGGAGCAGAAGGGAAATATAAAAGACTGTCTCTACTTTTGAAATCTGTATGTCATGTTATACGCCAATAATAATAATAAATTGGAAAAAGGTCAGTGCTGTTTAGCAAAACCTTATGTGGAAGATGTGGAGTGGCTGTAAAAGGGGGGAGGTCTGCTGTGTGTATATTGCTACCTTTTATGAGAATAGCTCTTTTTCAGAATCTGGTATCAAAGAAAATAATTCTTCAGCTCATTGAGCCAGCCTAGGCATAAAGAGGCTTCGCTGAGTTGTGAAAGTCTGGAAGTAAAATTATATGCAAGTAATTGGTAATAGAATTTTAAACTGAATTTTTATTTGGTACAGTTTTTGCATGAAAGTATTTTCAGAAAAGATTTAAAAAGTAGACAACTGGTACTGCTTGCTATCTATAATTGCACAATTTTTTTTTTTCTTTCTGAGAATTTTTGCTAATTATTATGGAAGCTTAGAGAAATACAGCGTAGGTATAAATTCTACTCCATCCTCAAGTCCAGTTATTTTACCAAATAATTTATATTGCTTACCACATAGTCCTTAGAGTAGTGTTTAGAAGACAGATCTTCATTACGGTAAATATTTTGCTAGGTTTTGCTTGTTCTGTATTAGTCTGTTAACGGATAAATAAAACTATGCTATTTTGTAGAATATAAAATTCAATACTTGATAGCTTTTTGTACGGTATATTCTATAGCCTGGATATGAGACATTCTGCTGGACTGAAACCTGGCAAAAACCCAGTAAATCAGTCTTTCCCATGTTTCCTGCAAATTCTTTATCCATTAGCATGATATATAGAAGGGGCAGCACTACTGTTTTTTTTCTTGGGATAATGAGCCTAAATGAAAGTTGGCATCACTGCTATACTTGTGTGGGGCTCATTCTCTAAATGTGAACACATCTCCTCATCTCGAGGAGTCTGTGAATGAAGGTAGACATTAAGTGATCCAGTTCAGTTGAGGCAATTCTGTGAGTGCAGAGGTATTCAGGAAATGTACCTGTTAAAATTGTACATACTTCCTGACTTTGAGTATTTATGGGCTTATGCTTGGATCCGAGGATAAGACTGCTTAACTTGAGAATTCTAAATGATGTCTTGTTTCTTAAATTTTGCTTTTGTGACTCTTGTTGTTAGTTCTGTGTTTCTAAAAGGGAGATGGTAGCACTATTTGTATCACTGCAATGAGTCTATGCAGTTAAGGTCCATAGCACTTAGGTCTGTAAAGGGAAATCAGAACTTGAGTATGTGGCTGTGAGAAGCACCTTTATTAACTTTGTCAGTCACTTCACTTGGGGTTTGGTTTAGCATCTGCCACTGATACTTCCTGTATTTAATTCCAAGATACTTTTGCTTACTGCAGTGATTCTCATCTGCTTATTTGTTGGCTAGTATGCTGTACTTAGTCAAATATAATTTTAAGCTCTTATTGGAGCCCACTTTCTATCTAGTTATAGGGATATATATTTGCATGACACCTCTTTGTTTTATCTATTGTAGCTGGCTTTTATTATTGCCTCAAAGGAAGAAATATGAATGTCCTGGTTTCAGCTGGGATTAGTTAATGAGTTAATTTTCTTCCTAGTAGCAGGTATAGTGCTGTGTTTTGGTTTTAGTATGAGAAGAATGTTGTATGTTGGCGTTCAGCTGCCTGCCCAGTTAAGCCACAACAACGCATAAGATGTGTTAGAGTAAGCAAGGTAGAAGGAAGCAAGGAAAATGTCAGGAGCAAAAGGGGAAGTGAAGCGAAACGTAGAATAAACAATGAAAGCATTAGATTTACTGAGGGAGGCGCAGGGTGAGGGAAGCTCACAGAGGAAGGAAAGGACACTCAACACTTACTAAAGTGTTAGTTTTGACTTTCATATTTGGAAACATTCTATTCAGCTAACCTCCAGCATGAAAACACACCTTAATAAATGCTGTAGATGGAATTTACTGGGTGTAATCATCATCCTGTTGCAATCTGAGTCAGACAAGGACTCTTAAATATTGCTAAAGAGAATTTTTTTTTTTCTTCATGACTTGATACTGTGAAGTTGTTATCCCAGGTAAAAACCCCAAGGAAATATAGGAGAAGTAAAAAGTTTTCTGTCTCTTTCCTTTATTTGTAGGTGGTTGGATAACACAGTCTTGACTCTGGGTGGGAATAGGGATGGGTATGGGTGTTCCTTGCATGACTTCAAAAGAAGTAGGTTTTTTTAAGCTTTCTATATTAGGGCTCTTTTAATGGAGCAAGCAAAGGGGGTGGTTTCTTGTGGTTTTGTTTGGGTTTTTTGTGTGTGTGTTCTTTTTTTTTTAAGGAAAGAGCACTGAGCAAAAGTGTTAAAACCGTAGATTAACTGATCCTTACACGCTGATGATGGCATTTTTCAATTTTTAATTGTAACATTAGAGAAAACACATTTTAAAACTGTTAAATTCAGTGTATGTGTTTAGATACTTTTCTGCTTCTATTGCAATTATTGAAGCTGTTTACTTCCCAGGTCACTGCTTTCCTCTTGAAACCATAAAACTTACAGTATTATTGTAATTTGCTGGATAAACAGTTGTGAAGTCACAGAGCCCGCATTGAGACATCAGATCAGGAAATATATTTATTCAAATAACAATTGATGAACTTATACACTGGAATTGTATATCAGACTGAGAGTTGGACCTGATTCTGCTTACTTCTGGTCCATAAATGAGCATTAAAGAAACAATTTCCCTCTTATTTCTAATGATTTCACCATATGTGAACATATAGTTGTACTATATTTTTAGTAAATGTAAAAGCTTCCTTATCTCTGTCATTGTAACTAGTCTCTTGGGTTCTTTTTGTTAGAAATATTTAGTCATCATTTTGTTATCATCTCTGGTTTATATCTATCAAATAATTATTTAGAAAGAAAAAGGTTGGGTTTTTTTCATTTTTGAAAGGATGTATTTTAGCGTGAATAAATAAATTTTGTTCTCTATTTCTGGAATGTCATAGAAATCAATTGTTTTCCACCTTGTCTTTGAATATTTTTATTGACAGGAAACAATCAGGTGCAGTTCCATAAACAATCCTCTCAGGTAGCACTAAAATCTAAACCAAAAAAAAGGTGAACAAACCCAAACAAAAACAAAAACTCCTCCCAAAAAAACAACAAAAAAGCCCTGGTGCAAAAGTGTAATTTCTATTTCTCTGACATGGTGTTAGTACAAAGAGATAAGCTAAGCAAGAGTGCTGAATTTCAAAACTGTTATAATAGCAGGCAAAATCCATTTGCTGTCTTTATCAGAGAAATTACAATCACAATGTCTTTAGTCAAATATTGTTCATATTCTATTCAGTCCTGCATTCCTCTTTCCTGTGACTTTTCATATACTTATTTCATTTGAATTTCCATAGTACACTACAAAATATATTCAGCATTGAGTTCTTTTAACTTTGTTCAAGGGAGCCTCTTACTAACTGGAGAGTTGTAAGCCTGTAGTTACCTGAAAAGCTTGGGGGAAAATAAACAAAACACACCCAAAACAACCTTCTTCTCTCAAAAACCTAAAATAAAATTTTATGCACAAATAAAGTTTGACAATGTTCAAAACTTGGAATATGAAAGGAAGAAAAATTTGTAACCTGTGCCATATACCAGCAGAATTGGGTTAGCATAGAGTTCAGAGAGTTCTAATAAGCAGTTGAAGGTCCTTTCTAGAAACTGGCAGTTCTTCAGCCTGAGGTGACTTGTATTGGGGCAGTTAACTTCCAGTTCCAACTAGAGAATTCAGATACATCCAGAGGTGGTCTTTCAAACTGTTCTTATCCCCTGAGCAAACATTTTTGAATGAAAAATGTCACCCACACCTCCTCTGGAAACCAACAACAAGGGTTCATCTTAGACATTTCTTGTTACAGGCCTGTAATGAAAAGGGAGGGTGTTCTCTCCTAGGGTATTTTCATTTTCTCTATAGATTCAAGAAATACTAAGGATATAATGAGCACTGACTGCAAATTCTTGGTCAATTTTTGCCTATTAATAGCAACAAGGAATCCAAACTACTCTATATTAGATTCTGTACTAGAAGCCATATGTAGCTAATAATATGGGAAAGCCCAAGCTCACCTGGAGTTGAATTTGGCAGGGAATGTAAGAGGAAAGAAGAACGGGTTTTACAAGCATGTAAACAGCAAAAGCAACACTAAGGAAGAAAATGTGAACCTGCTGCTGAATGCATCTGGGAAGCTGCTGAGAAAGAACACGTCTAAAGGCAAAAGTACTAAATGCCTTTTTCCCCTTAGTCTTTGCTGGTAAGACCAACCTTCAGGAATCCCAGGCCCCTGAAACTAGAGCCAAAGTCTGGAGCCAGGAAGACTTGGCCTCAGTGGAGGAGGACCAAGCTAGGGAGCACTTTAACAAACTAGGCACATACAAGACCTTGGGGCTTGATGGGTTGCACCTACAAGTGCTGAGGAAATGGCTGATGTTGTGAGGCCACTCAGTTATCTTGGAAAGGTTATGGTGATCAGATGATGTCCCTGAAAACTGGAAGAGAGCAAATGTCACTCTTATCTTCAAGAAGGCCAAGAAGAAAGATCTGGGAACTACAGATTGGTCAGCCTCACCTTAGTCCCTGAGATGGCAATGAAGCAACTAATCCTAGAAACCATTTCTAAACATGATGGAGAAGCAGGTGCTCAGGAGTAGTCAGCATTGACTTACAAATGAGAAATCATGCTTAACCACCCTGGTAGTCGTCTACAATGAGGTGACTAGCTTGGTGGACAAAGAGAGCAGTAGATGTTTTTTACCTCAACTTTGGTAAAGTCTTTGCTATGTCCCATAATATCCTTAGAAAAACTAAAAAAGTACGGATTAGATAAGTCGACAGTGAGGTGGATTGAAAGCTGACTGAATGGACAGGCCCAGAGGATGGTGATCAATGGCATAAAGTCTCATTAGAGGCAAGCCACTAGTGAAGTACCCCTGTGGTCAAGAGCGGAGCCAGTACTGTTTAACATCTTCATTAATGAGCTGGATGATGGGGCACAATGTGGGTTCAGGAAGTTTGCAGACGATACAAAACTATGAGGAGTGGCTGATATACCACATGGCTGTGGCGCTATTCAGAGGGACTGTGGTGGACTGGAGAAATAGGAAGAGAGGAGTCTCATGAAATTCAGCAAAGGGAAATTCAGAGCCCTGCATCTGGGGAGGAGTAGCCCCAGGCACCAGTATACACTAGGGCTGACCAGCTTGAAAGCAGCTCTTCAGAGAAGAACCTGGGGATTGTGGTGGATACCAAGATGAGCCAGCCCATCTGGCTTTGTGGTAAAGGTGGTCAACAGCTTCTCAGACTGCATGTGGAAGAGTGTTGCCAGCAGGTAGAGGGAGATGATCCTTCCTCTTCTGCTCAGCACTGGTCAGACTGCTCTGGGAGCGCTGGGTCCAGTTCTGGGCTCCCCAGCTCAAGAAAGATATGGACGTAACGGGAACAAGTCCATTGAAGGTCCATAAAGGTGTATAAGCAACTAGAGCATCTGGCATACAAGGAGAGGCTGAGAGAGCTGGGACTGTTCAGCATGAAACAGAGAAGGCTTGGGGGATCTTATCAATTTGTATAAATACCTGATAGGAGGCGATGAAGGAGAGGGAGTTGTGGCAGAGCGTAAGAACTTGGTGAGCTCTGATAAGAGCTAAAGTCTGTAAGACTAAAAGTCACTGGCATGAAGAATGATAATCTATGTTTCTTCATTTATTACTATACTAAATGGATGTTTTATTACAACAATAAAAGATGGAGCCGTTGCTCCATCTGCACATTGAGGAAAGAGGAAAAGCTGAAATATGAATAGCCCTATTTATGGTTTATCTTGTTCTTGCCACAGAAACCTGGCCAAAGCTTCAATCAGTCCTGTACATTAGAACAAATCATCCAAAGGGTTATCCCTCTAGTCCTGTTAGGGTAAAGATTCTGCTGTCGGGACCAGTCTAAAATGAAGGATAGCAAGAGCAGTTCATGTGAGTCCAGCTGAACTATAAGTGACACAGGCTAACGTAGCATGTGAGTATCATTAAATTCAATGTAAGGCTATTCTGCCTTGTGCATCTTTATTGCATACAAATCTAAACCACCCAGTGTTAGTCACATACTATGGGATTTATATTTTTCCTTGTCTTTTTCATAAAATGTACATACAAGCCACAGTCATGGAAGAGATTTGGCTTTTTACATGATGGATAACAGTCTGGAATTCCTTTACAACATTGTTCTTACCACAGCCTTAAATGAAAATTGTAGCTTGTTGTTTCGTTGCAATAAAAAATAAAAAATCAAAACCTTATCAATTCTAATGTTCAATGTGTGAGAATTAGACAATTTGCAAAGGATCTTAGGGACATGGTGAGGTGCTTAGGGACATGGTTTAGTGGTGGGATGGCAGTGTTAGGTTAATGGTTGGACTTGATGATCTTAAAGGTCTTTTCCAACCTAGGTGATTCTATGATTCTACGATCTGAAAATCTAATGTAATCTTTAGCAAGTTACAAGCAAAGAATGAAAAAATGAAAGAACTGCAATATGAGAGCTTGAAAATAAATCAGAATTAATTATGTGAACAAATGAATGTATTGACTAAATTTAGACACAATTATATGACAAATTACGCTGAAAATGAAATTGCTCACTGAAATAGAAGCAGCTCCCTAGAGGCTGCTTATGTTGTGCAATACTGTCATGAAAAGCACCAACGTAAAATGGCTTTGTCTTACTCAGTAGATTTATGTATATGAAGAACCAGTTTGATTACTTTACTGACTGAACTTTTTGTAATTTTTGTGGCTTGTCTCAGCACTGAAGTGCTAACACACAACTTTGGGAAAGTAGAATGGATCATTAGCAGGATTCTTGAATAAATTCAGATTCATTTGGTGAAACTCACTGTTAAAGCTGATCAACATAGGTGCCCATGATGCAATTTAGAAAAAATTAGAAGGGCCAAAGCCCAACTAGATCTAAATCTGGCTATTGCCATAAAAGGCAATAAAAAAAGTTTCTGTAAATACATGAGCAACAAAAGGAGGGCTAAGGAGAATCTACATCCCTTACTGGATGCCAGGAGAAAACATAGTGACAAAAGGTTGAGGAGAAGGCTGAGGTACTTAATGTCTTCTTTCCCTCACTCTTTAATGGTAAGATCAATAGTTCTCGGGGTACCCAGCCCGCTGAGCTGGAAGACAGGGATGGGGAAAAGAATGAAGCCCCCATAATCCAAGAGGAAATGGTTAGTGACCTGCTACACCACTTAGACACATGTCTATGGGGCTGGATGGGATCCACCCAAGGGTACTGAGGGAGCTGGTGGAAGTACTCACCTAATCACCTTCCATGATCTATCAGCAATCCTGGATGACTGGGGAAGTTCCACTTGACTGGAGGTGGCAAATGTGATGCCCATTTACAAGAAGGGCCAGAAGGAGGATGCAGGGAACTACAGGCCTGTCAGCCTGACCTTGGTGCTGGGGAATGTTATGGAGCAGATAATCTCGAGTGCCATCACACAGCTTGTATAAGACAACCAGGTGATGAGGCCCAGTCAGCATGGGTTTATGAAAGGCAGATCCTGCTTGACTAACCCGATCTCCTTCTGTGACAAGGTGACCTGCTTAGTGGATAAGGGAAAGGCTATGGATGTTGTCTACCTGGACTTTAGTAAAGCCTCTGACACTGTTTCCTACAGCATTCTTGTTGAGAAACCAGCTGCCCATGGCCTGGATAGGCATACTCTTTACTGCATAAAAAACTGGCTGGATGGCTGGGCCCAAAGAGTTGTGGTCAATGGAGTTCAATTCAGTTGGTGACCAGTCACCTGGTGTTCCCCAGGAGGCCAGTTCTTTTTAATATCTTTATCAGCGATCTGGACGAAGGGATCGAATGCACCCTCAGTAAGCTTGCAGATGACACCAAGTTGGGTGAAACTGTTGAACTGCTTGAGGGGAGGAGGGATCTAGAGAGGGACTTGGACAGGCTGGATTGATGGGCCAAGGCCAACTGTATGAGGTACAACCAGGCTAAGTGTAAGATCCTGCACTTGGGTCACAACAACCCCATGCAACGCTACAGGCTTGGGGTAGAGTGGCTGGAAAACTGCCTGAGACGGATCTGGGGGGTACCGGTTGACAGCTGGCTGAATACGAGCTGGCAGTGTGCCCAGGTGGCCAAGAGGGCCAATGGGATCCTTGCTTGTATCAGAAACAGTGTGGCCAGCAGGACTAGGGAAGTGATTGTCCCTTTGTGCTTGGCACTGGTGAGGCTGCGCCTTGAACACTCTGCTCAGTTTTGGGCCTCTCACTACGGGAGTGATGTTGAGTTGCTGGACTGTGTCCAAAGAAGGGCAACGAAGCTGGTGAAGGGTTTAGACCACAAGTCTTGTGAGGAGCGGCTGAGGGAACTGAGGTTGTTTAGCCTGGAGAAAAGGAGGCTCAGGGGAGATCTTATTACTCCCTAGAGCTTCCTAAAAGGAGGTTGTAGTCAGGTGGCTGTAAGTCTCTTCTGCCAAGTAACAAGTGATAGGACAAGAGGAAATGGCCTCAAGTCGCACCAGGGGAGGTTTAGACTGGGTATTAGGAAAGATTGCTTTACTGAAAGGGTTGTTGAGCATTGGAATGGGCTGACCGGGGGAGTGGTTGAGTCCTCATCACTGGAAGTATTTAAAAGATGTGTAGACATGGTGCTTAGGGACATGGTTTAGTGGTGGACTTGGCAGTGTTAGGTTTGTGGTTGGACTTGATGATCTTAAAAGTCTTTTCTAACCTAAACGATTCTACAATTTTTAACTTCTACTTTGCAGGGCTCAGCTAAGCATACATGCTTCATATTGTGTAGTGCTTTTAAGTAATCAAAAGCCTGCCAATGAAGCTGGAAAATATTCTGAAATATAAAATTTTATTTATCTGCTCTGTTTTATTTAGTATTATATTCCTAATGCTACTAACTCTGCTTAAAATATATCTGTTTAGATTAAATGGGTCTTTTGGAGTAGCTTTGAATGCTTGCATATGTAGGGGAACTCAGAAACTTTCTGATGAAACATATTTATAGCCAAATTGAAAAAGTAATCAAAGAACAGATGTATCATAAGCTGTGTCCCTAATTTGCATGGCTGTTTTTGTCTATGGCTATATATATATATTTTTTTTTTTTTCCTCCTTAATAGATGTTAATATGTATATGTCCTGGTTTTGGCTGGGTTAGAGTTAATTTTCTTCATAGCCTAGTGCTGTGTTTTTGGTTTAGTGCTGGAAGAATGTTGATAACACACTGATGGTTTAGTTGTTGAAACCAGTCAAGGACTTCTTAGCTTTCAGCTCTTCTGTGTGCATGGGAAACTAGGAGGGGGCACAGCCAGGACAGCTGACCCCAACTGGCCAAAGGGCTATTCTATACCATATGACATCATGCTCAGTATATAAGCTGGGGGAAGAAGAAGGAAGGGGGAGACATTCAGAGTTATGATGTTTGTCTCCCCAAGTAACTGTTAAGTGTGATGGAGCCCTGCTTTCCTGGAGATGGCTAAGCACCTGCCTGCCTATGGGAAGTGGTGAATGAATTCTTTGCTTTGCTTTGCTTGCACGTGCAACTTTTGCTTTCCCTTTTAGATTGTCTTTATCCCAACCCACGAGCTTTCTCACTTTTACCCTTCAGATTCTCTTCTCTGTCCCATTGTGGGGGGAGTGAGCGAGCAGCTGGGTGGTGCTCAGTTGCCAGCCGGGGTTAAACCATGACAGCATAAATATGTAGTGTTTATCTATATGTGTGTCTTCATCTGTGTATTTTCATTGCATAAAAATGAAAGAAGTCGGTATCTAAAGACCACAAGATAATTCTGATCTGTTAGTATAACATAAATTGAAAATGAAGCCTCTAATTAGTGACTTTGAAGCAGTAATAAGAGTGTAAATGAAGCAAAGTCTTGTTGACTGTCTTTATAAGAAACATAAGAAGAAAAATCAATAATGTTGAAATAATATGAAGATGAAACCTCTAGGAAAGCAAAAGCTTTTCTTGAGCTTCTGAGGGAGCATATTGGTAAATAGCTGTGAACAACAAAATTTGAAGCTGTTAAGCAGTAGCTGAATTTTCAACTAACCCTTAGTTACCTGATTATTTTTAGGTATATTATATCTTGTGATAATGCTGTCTCTCAGAAATTGGGGAACAGCAGAACAAAGGGAAGAAGGGTTCACATTCTCAAAGACAGAGTTCAGGTTTCTACAGAATAGAAGTCAACCCTTCAGCGTGTTCTGAATTGTTTTCCTCTTCCAGCCTAACATTTCTTTTGCTCTGGATATCAGATTCCAGTTGTCCTTTCAGATCAGATAACAGAAAAGAAAGAAATAAAGCATGAGAAGGGCAGGCGAAAGGAAGACCTTCAGGAGGAAGGTCTGCTGCTGTTAGAAGGAATGTCTGATGCTATAATGAAGGATTGAAGGAGAGGGTGCCAAACTGTCTTTTGGTGCTTTCAGGAGACGAGGTTTGGCAAAGGAGGCATAGAAGATAGAGCTCTTCTAGCCCTGTACAAGAGTTTTTTCACATGTCAAGGCTCTGGAGGGTAGAAGTTCACAGGAGATTAAATAAAAATGGTCAAGAGATTCATATTATGCAGAAATTTAGATATTGTGTTAGGCGAGGATTGTAGTGTTTGGGGAACCGTTATTAGGTTTTTAATTAAGAATGAGTTTGGGCACAGCTGAATTGTAACTATTTCCTTAGTAACTTGTTCCCTGCCTGAAGACTAATAGAGTTACAACTGTAACAGCTAAAAGTTTCCCTTCACTTTCAGCCACTTATACAGCCACTTATTTAGCAAAGCATTTTTGTTCTAGGTCTCATGTAATTGGCAAAAGGAAGTACCTGTGATTTCTAATGTCCTTTAAACAATCTTGTGATTGAGCTACCTCTACCGGAGGCATTAAAATAGGCATTATTAGCAAGTGTTGTGTATTCCTACTGATTGAACATGATCCTTAGTGGTTTTTCTACTCCAGTCTCTGTTTCTTCTTAGCCTAGCTCTGTTTGCTCTTGTCAGATATGAGTCACTTTGAGGAATGATTCAGAATTCAAATTCAAAATACATGGGCTCTGTTGCAGGGGTGAATAAGAAATTTATGTCTGAAAATTCACAGTAAGGACTTTTTATGGCACCTACGTAGGAGAATTCTTTGGCCTTACTCAGAAGCTGAAGTTTAGATGTATCTGATTATAGATGAGGAAGGTTTGTTTCTGCCATAGGAAACACTTGGTTCTTTACAATCAATTGTATGACCTATATGAAATAAAATACTCTCTGATAGTATAACTATATGTAGTGACAGTAGCCATGGATTTGCAACAAATCAGCCATTTTATAATGATACTTCTGTGTGGATTGAGTGCTGTGTAATTCTGAAAATTTTATGCTAATGCAAGCAAATGCATCAGTTTTCTGGGTCATAATCAAAGGAATCATAAATAACTGGAGCGCAGAGTGCGACTTACAGCTGAGCAAGGCGTTGCTGTCTGAATTCCTTCCTATTAATATGCAACCTGTGAAAAGGGAGTCATAGCAAGATTATGGTCTTGCTCAATTTTCTCTTTGATCAACATACAGCTAGCCAGCTGTAGTTGTGAAAACAAGCTATCCCACTTAAAATGATACTGTAGTGAACACAGAGTATTATCTTTACATGAAGTACCATACGTGAGGAAGGATTCTGTTGCCTGGCACTTGATTCTGTTGCAAACTTCTCCCTAGGATATTTTAGAGTGCTCTAATGTCACATTTTGGGCTTACGTTCAAGATATTCACCTTTAAGTTTGTGGTCTGGTAAAATGATCAGTTGTTTCAATAGGCTGAATGCCCATGTTGACATTTCACTGAATACTTAATTGGATATGTTGAATGTAGAGAATTTTTTGTATCAGAAATTGTTCTGAAACTGAAAATGAAGCCATATAATGGTAATGAGCTCATACAGATGCAAGGTATTTTTTGTACTGAATGAATACATAGGGCACAACTTCTCTTGAGGGTAGAGTTGTACAGATCTCTTTCTGGTAACATACCAAATAACTCATTAAATTATTCTTATCTTCCTGTAGCAGTTTGATTTGTGGATGTAGAATCAGAAGGAACCTTTAAGGTCAATTATTCTCACACATGAACAGAGACAATCATGGGTTTCTAGAAAGTTTTAATTATGGGTACTTTTACTTATGTCAGTAGTTCTCAGGACGAATAACGTCCAGAATAGCCATATAATGTGCTGGGGCTTGATCTGTCTGCACTAAATGATAGGGCATATGCACACCATCTTGAAGCACCTAAATTACAATGTTGCAGTCTATTTATTCTAATTCTTGCCTGACAATAAATCCACATCTGACTGTCCTGTCTCCCATCAATATGAATTTGTGAATGGACTCGCAAACTTCTTTCAAACAGACCAGCCTTTGAAGTGTGCTAATCCATGAGCTATGCCTGAGTAACTAAAACCCCATTGTGGTCATGCCAGACACCCTTTATATGACTGCTTGTCATACTGCAGTTAGGACAGTTAGGAGTATCCTTGAGAGCAGTCTTCTGCAACAAAAGAGATAGATAACCATCAGTTCTCCAACATACCTTTTTTTTTTTTTTTTTTTTTTTTTTACTGTATCCAGAATGAAGGGTTATGGAATGTTTTGGGAACTGAATATACTTCCTATATTAGAACTTCCTATATATAACTGTACGTTAGCTAGTTGGAAACCTCTTCAGGCTGTTACAGAAGTTTTATAACATATATGCAGGGTGAAGACACAAAAGGGCAGAGCTTAATTAGAGCTGAAACTGGCCAGTGTTATGTCAGACACTGAGAAAGGGTATTTTAAGTATGTTAATAGCAAGAGGAGATCTAAAGAAAACATTAGACCAATACTTATTGAAGACGGTCATCTGACTAACAGGGATGAAGAAAAAGTGGAGGCATCAAATGCTTGTTTTGCCTCAGTCTTTAATAAAACTCATAGACCTTGGGCTGCCCAGTCCCCTGAGTTGGAGGACCATGAGTGTGGGAACAGTGACTTTCCATTTGTAGACACTGAAATTGGAAGCCACCAGCTCTATCAGCTGAATCTTCACAAGTCCATGGGGCCTGATGAGATTCATCCCAGAGTTCTGAAGAAGCTCCTGGGTGCTATGGCAGGACCCCTCTTGATCATCTACCAATGGTCTTTGGAGTCTGGGGAGGTCCCTGCTAACTAACTAGCTAATGTTATTCCAGTTTACAAGAAGGGCATGGGGGAAGACTCGGGAAACTATAGACCTGTTTGTCTAACCACAATTCCTGGAAAAATTATAAAGAAGATTATACTGGGTACTGTTGGAAGGCATTTAAAGAATAATGCAATCATCAGGCACAGTCAGCGTGGGTTCGCAAAGGGAAAGTCCTGTTTAATTATTTTGATATCCTTTTATGATAGAGTCACCTATCATAATGGGTGAAGGGAAGGCAGTGGATGTAGTTTTTCTGGATTTCAGTAAGGTTGTTGATACTGTCCTTCACAGCATCCTTCTGAACTAGTTGTCCAACTGTGGGATGAGCATGTTCATGGTGCACTGGGTGAAGAACTGGCTGAAGGGCAGAGCTGAAAGAGTTGTAGTGAATGGGGCTACATCTGGCTAGTGACTGGTCACCAGCAGCGTTCCTCAAGGTTCAATTCTAGGACCAGTTCTGTTCAATATTTTCTCAGGGGGTCCTATTGACTGACTCCTTGAACAGCTATAAGTTTTCTTTCCTAAAACGCGGTGTCCTGACTTTGCTCTTTGCCTGATCCATGTCCCTCAGGACTGCAAACTCCACCAGCGCCTGATGAGTGCACCCCAGGCTGCCTCCAATCTTGATGTCAACAATTAGCTCACTTGCATTGGTGATCAACAGGTCCAGTATCGCATCCCCTCTGGTAGGGCTAATATGAATAGCCTCTGCCTCAGAAGTAGTCGAAAAAAAGCCTGAGAGCCTAATTGTTTCTCTCTTACTGCAGCTGAATTAGTATCTATGCAAACAAGTCACTGGTCATCACAGAAGTGAAAGGTTTTTTAGGAAAAGTAAAGAAACTGTCATCTTTTGACAATACATCAAAAGATAGAAGCTAGATGGCTTAATAAAAAACTATTAAAATTTTGAGCAGGAAAGTAGGTATGTCTTTGAAGCATCCTATTAGAGTGTAGGCTTTGTAAGACTAAAACATTCTTGAATCTTTCGTACCTAATATCATAATGATGTACAAACACTGATTAGAGAAAATTCTAATACTTTCAGAACTTGCATTAACTCATTAGTTTTGGGGAATTACTAGATTCCTTTTTTTAGTTAACGGGTAAGACATTTAATATTAATGAATCTAGCATTTTCTTGTTTCTGAAGAACATAAAAATTAGGTAATGAAAAATAAAGTTCTTTATAAACCATCTTTGAATGACAGTGCACCTTCTTATGCCAAAGCTATGCATATTTGGTGCTTCAAAAAATAATGTTCATGATTTCATATTTTGCCTGTGCTTAGTAAGCAAAATCTAGAGTAAAGTCACAGAACTACCTTTCTGTGGCTTGTTACATTTATTTCTGGGGAAAAAAAAAAAAAAAGTAATTTTCCCTATGTGATCTAACTTGAATTATGTATAGATCCAACAGCCGCCAGTACTATATTTCACTGAATATTCTACATGATTTCTGCATACGTCATATAAATGTTGTTTATTATAGGCTCACCTGTATTCAGGCATATATTATAATCAAAGTTTTCATGCCTTCTAAAAACTGCTAATAACAAGAGGAGAGCTTTTGGAACAGTGGTCCATTAGACACTGTTAACTAGCATAGCTCTTCTGATTTCACTTGTATACTGCCTGTGGTTTGAGTTTCATGTCCACATAGCATTTCTTGGAAAAAAAAGGTTGCAAGTTATGTTAAACTTATATGAGAAATATGGATTTGATTCAGAAGGTTTCCATGTTCTTATCAGCAGGCTATTCTGAATGTGTATACCATGGTATATACCAGCATGCTGGGTAGAGGTATGGTTGGTTTTTTGGTTGGTGGTTTTTTTTTGTTTTTGTTCTTTTTTTAAAAAAGCTGTATAGAAATAATTAGAAAATGAGGACTTTTTTTTTAAGGAGAAAAACAAAATAACAAAACCAGCAGCATTTCAACATATCAGTCTCAACATATTTTGCTGAAATAAGGGACCTCCAGTGTGTTCTGTTTTGATAATGATGGGGGCATCAAACAATATGCAATCCTAATGTAAAGCAAATCCTTAAAAAAATCTCCATAGAGCAAGGCCAACGTGGTATTGTTTTGGACTCCCATCTCAAATTTCACTGAATCACTTTTGCTCTATGATATTGAGGGAGTGGCATTCTCCTGGAGTTGCCTGTTAAGAGCCTGCCTGGTGCAGGCTGGGAAGGATACCCTTCCATGGAGCTTCTCAGTGCCTTTACAAAATGTCATAGTCTCATTGCTAAAAAGTGATTTTACACTATTGAGAAGGTAAGTCAGCAAAGGGAGCTAAATTACACTGAACACTTCAGCCTTTAGTGACAGAACTATTTTCCATTGGGGACCTTCCACTTTCTCAGATGCAGTACCTGGAACAGATAAGAATTTAATTCTACTGCTAAGGGTGCAGTTAATAATACAGGTAATAATTACAGCAGTGAAGTTAATGATCTCATTTTGTGCAGGCCTAGATACTGTAAAATGCTGCTGACTATGACCTGAATACATCAGATACTTGGTAATGGAATTTCCTTAAGCTTGTCTCTGGTAGAGTGTAACAGGAAACACTGAAGATAAACTTAGATTTTTAGTATAAGAATTGTATTTTGACCATAAAAGCAAAGTCATGTGGACAATAAAGTTTCAGGCCAATTATCTTCACAAATACCTGTCTCCATCCTATTTTGGGAAAAAATATAGAGATGAGATGAGTTATAACAGTTTTTCAAAAATAGTGTCTTAATTTTATTATCTTCATTTTAAAACTTGCCATCTGTTAAAAACTGTGGTTTATCCAGAACTGGAGGGTAATTCTGGTTGTATTCATACCTCTGCTTTTTTTTTGCTTGTTTGTTTTGTTGTCCAGTTCTTATCTTTAGAAACTCCCAGAGGTTCTCAGGCTATGTTCAAGCATTATTGATGCTGATATATAGAAGCATATGAAATAATACATTATTCAGTTGTCTTTAATATTAAAAGATGGATGTTGAGGTCCATGAGAAATCCCTGTCCTAACACGCACCAAAACTTTTGGATGTGATTCGTTGAGGGGGAAAAAAAATAATTTGGAATACTGTAATTTCTGTATGGATAAACAAGGCCAGAATCCTACATAGCTCAATATGCTACTGCCAAAATCAGTCTCTCAGAACTGTGAATCTGGCCTAGAAAGCCATGAGCTTAAATTAAAAATAACAAGACAGAAAGTAGTAGTAAATAGACATTGCACATGCATACATATATATTATAGGTATACATTATTAAATGTCACTCATGCACTAAAATACATTTTAGAGATTGTTGCAATTAGCCTTCATTTTTGGAAATGAAATTTAGATTTCTGAACATTTTTTCAATTACTTCTTCAGAAACTGTTAAAAAAAAGCAACAAAAATTTGTTGACAAGTCATCAATCATGCAACTGTTTAATTGTAGTAAGTAGGAAAAATATTCTGCATTTTATGAGACAGAAAATAAAGCTAAAGAATTGTCATCACTACCTCACACATGTTATATATAGTAAAAAAATTTCTGTCCAAGTGAGTTTGTGCTATAGCCTCTCAGTTCAGTAAAGCATCTTTGTACAGGTAAACTATCATAATTTTCCAAGTCCTACTAAAATAAGTATACACGCTGTCTGTTAAACTGCTCCTTCTGATTTGATCCTATATAAACAGAGGCACCAGGCATGAGAAAAACCATAAAGCTGAAGTGATCTGGTCAAGGGTAAATGGCTGGGCGGAAGTGGAACAAAATCCCCTGTAATCTTAAAATTTTATCCTGTGCTGTGGCTTGAATCATGCGCCTATTCCTTCTAAAGTGAAAGGTCAATAAGCAAATCAGTCTCTTCACCTGCAAATAACATAATAAAAAAAAAGACAGCAAGGAAGATGGTGGTCTTAAGAATTGAAGAAGAAAAAAAAAAAATCTATGTTTAGCAGAGCCATGCCTAGATCTCTACTGAAAGCTTATCTGTTTTTTTCCTTAAGAATTTTTTTGATTACAGTCTTCATTATATTAAGACAAGAATTAACACAATAACCATAAAAGCCAGATGCATGACATAAATTCTATGTGCTCTCAATGTATGTATTAAAGACTAATACTTTTTTTCTTAATGGTGAATTTCTGAGGATTGAGAGAATATGGGTGACTCTGAGGTGTTATTGGGTGTGTGGGACTCAGAGGAATTTGACATTTTTCTCTACAGAATTCTAAAGGTGATAAGTTTTGGTGCTAGATGGTTTTTTAATTGTCTGAAGGATTATTATGGCATAGGCATATTAATTTCAGAAGACTTGCTTATTGGAAATGTCTTTCCAAGACCGGTGGTACCAGCACAGCCAGCCAAGTGCTATGACTCCCCTCATGCTTTTTCAAGCCAAAGCTGCTCTCTTCACCAGATATAGCCAGAAGAAAGCATTCAACAGATTTGTTGAACAGTGCCTCAATAACCCATTTTACTTACTTGTATATATCTGCACGTGATATAACTCTATGTATATATATAGGATATATATAGGTTATGAAAATATATAGGATATAATTATCCTATTGTGTCGGGTGCAGGTGCCCAGGTGCTGCCAGCAGCCGTGGGGGCTGTTGAGGCGACCTCTGTGAGGAGCAGCTGGGGTTGCACTGTACTGGACACAGGTGTTTCCAAGGGAAGGCCCCATGCTAGAGTAGGGTAAGGTGTGAGGAGGAAGGAGCATCAGAGAGGAGCTTTTATAGACTGACCGCAGCCACCCATTCCCCATCTCCTTGCACCGCTCAGGGGGGAGTAGGTAAAGGAGTCAGGGATGAAGGAGTGAAGGTGAGCCTGGGGACAAGTTGGGATGACGGAAGGTATCACAGAATGTCAGGGGTTGGAAGGGACCTCAGGAGATCATGTAGTCCAACCCTCCTGCTAAAGCAGGTTCACCTGTAGCAGGTTACACAGGACATCATCCAGGTGGGCTGTGAATATCTCCAGAGAAGGAGACTCCACAACACCCTTGGGCAGCCTGTTCCAGGGTTCTGTCACCCTCAGAGTAAAGAAGTTCTTCCTCATGTTCAGCTGGAACCTCTTATGCTTCAGTTTATGCCCATTGCCCCTTGTCCTGTTGCTGGGCACCACTGAGAAAAGTCTGGCTCCATCCTCATGACATCCACCCTTAAGATATTTGTAAGTATTTATGAGATCCCCTCTCAGTCTTCTCTTCTCCAGGCTAAACGAGCCCAGCTCCCTCAGCCTTTCCACATTATGGGAGATGCTCCAGTCTCCTCATCTTTGTTGCCGTCCTCTGGACTGTCTAGTAGTACCTCATTTTTCTTGAACTGGGGAGCCCAGAACTGGGCACAGTACTCCAGGTGGGGTCTCACCAGACAGAGTAGTATTTTAGCTTTTGTCTTTGTTTCTCACCATCCAACTCTAATTTTCCTGAAGTTGGGACTGTTTTGCACATGATGATCTCCCTGTCTTTATCTTGACCTGTGAGCTCTTCCATCCATTTCTCCCCCTGTCCTGTTGAGGAGGGGGAGTGAGACATCTGCTGGGTGGGCATTTGGCAGACAGCCAGAGTCAACTCACCATGCTTGTGTAATGAAAACTGTGTAATGAAATATACAATTCCAACAAGGCTGTAGGTGATGAGGGAATAGAAACCACAAAATTATGGAAAAAGCAGAGGAATTATACAGGCAGTTGTTCCTATGGGGTAGTTTATACATTTGTGCTGTTTCTTATAGTATATCACCAAAAACTCGCAAAGAATCTTCCAAGTTGCCACCGATGAGCTCTTAAGTATTTAAATATTGTGTATCTGTTCAAGTTCAGGGCTATTTTCTTTTTGAAGAGGTAAACTTTCCCAAATACTAGAAGGATAACCAATAAGTTATTAAATAAAATATTCCATGTTTTTATAATTATGAAGAACACAATGAATGGATTCATTAATTATATGACATTTTAATAAAAATTTGTGCTGTATAGTGGGACAGTTAAGTGCATGTACATTTTAACAAAAAGTCACCGGGAGTAAAGCCAGAGCTACAGTAAGAAATTACAACAGCCCTCTTGACCTGCTAATCTTTTGAAAATTACTGTTTATAAAATATCTCCTTTGTACAAATCACGAGTCTAAGCTATAAACCCGCACATTACAGATAAGACAAGTTTTTCCTTTTGTCTTTTAATTCATGAGTAGACCTGCCAGTAGACATCCAAAGCCCACTCCTACCCACTGTTGTTATTGGGTAAAGCCTCACAGCTAGAAATAGTTACGCTGAAAATAAGGTATGGGTCGTAGCTCAGCCTTGCCTGTAGTGACTTGCAACCAGAACAAAGACTCCGTTCAATTATTCAGAAGGAAAACATGTTAAATGATGGTATAACAGTTTTCTGTGTTTGTTCAGTGTCTAATTAACACAGTGGTGCTGATCCATAACTAGGGCACTTAAGCAATGCAGTAATAATAATAGTGATGATGATGGCTAGCATAGAAAATGCAGGAACCTCAGAAACAGTAAATTAATGAGTGCAAAACCTACTAGAAAATTTGTCTGGAGGAAAGAGTAATTCAACATATTCATTAAAAATAGCATGAATCTTTGTAGACACATCACACATTTTTCACTTGCAAATTCTTAGTACAGTATGTGTACTTCTTGCACAACTTCCACACACCCCCCCAGTCGATAGGCTCACTGTATTAGATTCTTCTCGTCCTAGTTTATCAAGTACTACCCCATTAATCTGTTAACCCCCTGAAAACTATTGCTGTATATAGAAGTAATCAGAAAATGTTTTGTGTTCACAGAAAAAAAAACCTTTTTTTAAAAAAAACAATAATGGTTTACTTGATTTTAATGAAAATCAAGTAATATCTCACAAATATTGACATTCAAAGAGCTTCATGGGGGAAAAAAAATCTACCTAGAAAGCATTTAGAAGAAACATTCTCACCTTTGCTAGATACAAGCTAGATTGTTACTTTACATGGTCTCTAAATCAAATTGAATTATGCAAAACAATTTAATATCTTATTAACATGTAGTGGTAATATCTGACATTTACAATTTAATGATATATTAAGGTAAAAGAAAGTGGTGGTTGTTCTGCGTTTTAAAGAATTGCAATTTCCTACCATAATACTAGTAAGAATTCTGGCAATCTACTTTTGTAGCAGGTGCTACTCTTACAGGATTTGTAATACAATGATGCAAAGACATTCATGCTTTGAAACATAGTTTGTAGCCAAGGTTGAAAGTATAATCAATAGAATACCAGATACAGAGACAAAAGGAGATTATTCGTAATGTAATTTTATGAAAATCATATGAATACAAAATATATGCTTAGTACTGTGGAGTTTTTTTTCCTTTCTATTGCATTAAAATCCCTACAACTAATTAACCTCAGTGCACTAAACATCAGACTTGTGCTTTCTTTTCTTTGAGGAGCCCTGACATTAGAATAAAGACCCCAGACAGGAGAAATTATTGCCTGTGCTTGTTAAAGTTTTATGAACCAACTGGTTGTTTTAAGAAGTGGTTGTGTTGTCACACCAGTTACATCTGAATAGCTGGTTCATCATATCAAAGACAGTCCAGCTCTAAACAGCCACAGCAGCACTGTATAATGTCACTATATGTCTGGTATTGCTTGATGGAGATGATGCAAGCATCTACTTTCCACCTAGCTCCCAGTGAGCTCTGAATTCACACAGGGGTCTTAAGTCTGGTGCTTTTGCAAATAATTTGCTTTATTTCTGCAGTTACTGTTATTTACAGAGACACACTCATTCACTAACTTGTCCTCCTCCTTAGTCTCCTTTCCACAATTGCACATTTCCAAGATAAAGTCAATAATCTCAAGCAGAGCTGTTCCACTAGTTTCTTATCTGTGAGCCATTGTGTGGAGCTGCATTTTCCGCCCCAAAACTACCATTTATTATCATAGTTTATTCTCTCTGCTTTTTCAATTCAGTGTCTGGTTATGTATTTTTTAAGAAATGCCCTATTTTCTTTCTTAATTATCTGGTAAGCGAGTTAGGAGAACATGGGCATGGATAGATAACAGTCTTACCATGTAACATGATCACCTGGAGCCATGAACTTACTTTTATCAGTGCTAAGTAATCAGCAAATAGCAACATCATCCTTGGTCAAATACACACAGTTAGAGGACTGCTGTTTTCCATTTTCTAAGACTATGTCAGTGGTGTCTTTGTCTACTGGCAACATCAGTTTGTTTACTCCTCACAGTAAAGCTCATTTTTCTCCCTCCTGTTATCCTCCAGATCCATTTTCAGTATTCCATGATAGAATCCTCTTATCCAATTTCCCTTCCACAGCTCCAGACATATGAAATTTGCCAAAGCCTGATTTTTTAATTTTATTTTTTGAAACTGAAGTGAGGCGTTTTTCAAACATGATCCACAAAAAATAGCTATTTTTCTACCCTAAGCATACAAAAAACCTAAACAACAAAAAAAGAAAAATAGTAACATGAAATCTTTAAAAAATATTTCACCAGCTCTAGTCTGAGTGAAGATGCCTAACTAGAAACACAAATGTAAAGAGAGATAGAATGTGTGTGAAATAGGCCTGTATAAATCAGAAGTTACTAGAATATATTTGCAGGCTAGCTATGTGGCTGATGCTAAAGCAAGAAACAAACTCAAAATATCCTACGTATACTCTTCAGGAAAATCTGTTAAAAATTAATTCAGAGAAGTGTAGAACCCAATCAATAATGACTCAATAATTTCAAAGCTTTGCTTTCTTTTATTCTCTTGTTCTGGATTCTAGTGGTTTTTAAGTGCTCTTCATCCAGAGACTTATAGCTGAGCTTACTTGTGCTTTGCATTCTGAATTGAAACATTATTTATTTTACTTTTAGGTACAATTTTTTTTTGCTGGATGGAAAAAGTGAACTCTGAACTAGTTTTGCAGCAAAGCACTCATAGTTATTACCTTCATATGCTCTATGCAGACTTTGGCTATAAAAATCTCAGGAAACATGGAAATGTATGAAAGAGTATCTTCTAAGCCAAATCATAGTGCCATATGATAGTCTAACAGTTTCTTTTGGTGCAACACACTATTTCAAAATTAAGGCTATTAAATTGTTTTATAACTTCCTTGTAATTTATTTCAAGTTTGGAAGAAGATACTGATAAATTTCGTGTCATGCTGGTTGTTTATATCCCATATTATAGTAAAAAAAAAAAAAAAAAAAAGCTAAAAAATAAATAGTCTGGGCTGGTACACAACAAATCTCCTATGCTACAAATTTTTTTAAAAAAATTATAAATCAAACCTATCCTAGTGACAAACTACTTCTGTTTCTTCTCAACTTTCCTGCGTCTGTGTGCCAGATACCACAAGTCTCAACAAATGGGAAAAAGGCAGAGGGTGAATAAAGGAGCAATGCTGAGATGATGCAGTGTACATAAGCTGTAGTGCTTCAGTTAAGGGTCTCTCTCAATACTACGTCTTCAACAGTGGATCTAAGCAGATAATAAGGGAACAGCAAGAAGAAGGAAGGTGGGTATTTTTCCATTCTCCAAATAGTTTTGGACACCAGGAGATGCTGTTAAGTGACTTGCCTGCCTAGTAACCTTTAAATATATATACATATATATACACACACCTTTTTCCATTCACAGTTATCTTTAGCAAGGAGTGCTAGTGAAGAATGACTTGTTATTGTTTGCTTTGAGCCTGGCTCCTATTTAGTTTCTGATGACCCCTAGTCCTTTGTTTTTCCTGGCCCATAAGATGTCGGAGAATATAGATTTATACCGAGGCAGGATGCAGATCTCTCTTAGTTTTTTCCCCTATTCTTTTGCTCCCAATTCCTAGCAGTTATTTGCTTTTTGCTGCCACACACTTGTATGTCTTCTGATGAAATGTCCCTAACATCAACCTGTTCCTCCTGATGGTAAACTAGAGTTCATCGTTTTATTTGTGGAAGTAGGTGTGTTGGGTTTTTTTTTTTCCCTATATGCAACTTTATATTAATCTTTAATGAGTTTCACATCTAATTTTTTCATTCCATTATTTTGGCTTCTAAGATCCTTCAACAATTCTTTTCAGTTGTCCTTACTGTCTTAACTTCATCAGCAAACCAGCTCACCTCACTGCTTGCCTCTTGTCCAGATTATTTATTAGTATGTCAGAAAACACAGGTGACAGAACTGGTTCAGGCACAGGCTCTGGAGGATTTCCATTGGTGACCGCCCTCCATTGTGTGAAATAGCTCTTTACTCCTACACTCTTAATTCATATCTTTAAAGGTCCATGCAGCAGCTGCTTAGTTTTCTTAAAAGCCTGAGGTAAGTGACTTTATCAAAAGCCTTTTGGAAATCCAAGAAACGCACAAGAACTTGGTCACTCTTACCCAAATGTGCTGAAAAGTCAGGTGACTCCAAAAGTTTTGTAACTCTTCTATAAAAGGAAGGACTGTTGTCCATTCTGAAGTAGACAGTATTCACCCTGATGTCCACAATTATTTTTAAATTTTCTCTTCTTTTTTTTTTTTTTTTTTTTTTTTTTGTGTTTATCCTTAATAATACTTATTAACAAGTCTGAAGTTCCTTAAATCTTTTTGGAAACTTTTTATAAAACTGATGTCCAGATTTGCCTCCCTTCAGTCCACAGGTATCAAGTGATTTTCAATGAGAGGCTATACGTCATCATTAGTATTCTTTTTTTTTTTCCTTGAGTTCTTGTTAAGCTCTTAAGCATCTGATCTGGCAGTATGGTTATTATGTGAGTATTATATGTTAGTAGATGTTAGTATTACATTCCTTTAAAAGGCCAGCATGCATGGACGTGTTACATCCATTTACCTATATGCCAAGGACCCAGATGCTTTCTAACTTATACAGCATTGTATTTGATTCCAGGGCTAAGTCATGCCTACTCAGTGAGGTAGAGAAGGGTGTGGGGAAAAAGTAAAGACACCCCCCATACACCCCCAGATAGTCAAACCTGGAAAGAGAGAGAAAAAAGTGTGATTCAGTGCTCTCCTCACTCGTATTGTTACTGTAGCTCTTTAAGAGGTATGCTAGATGCTTTGATTTATTTTTAATGACATACAAATTGATACAGCAGAAAACTAGTTTGAGTGCCTAGCTATAGCTAAGTGAGCCTATGTTCATGTGTGGGGATAGGTTCACTTTGTATGCATTAGTCCTTTCTTTGAAGAAGTCATTTATTGTATTCTGGTGTACTTTTATTCCTTCAGGTGTAATTTAGGCAGTGAAGATGTTTCTTTATACACACCCACACAGAAAGAAATATTTTATTTTTTTTTAGTTAAAGAGACAAGAAGTAGAGAATTAAGTGAAGTGGTAGTATTGGATCCAACACATTCTGCATTTAAATGTAAAAGAAAAATGAAATTGGTCTATCTTATTGTAAGTAGATTGTCTTCACAGTCTTATAAAGATGAATTCACTGTTTTATTTGTACTTTGTGCAAAAAAGCATGAAAATCTTCAAGTGAAATCCAGGTCACAATGAAAAAAAAAGAGCAGAAATCTAGTTTATGCAATATTTAACTAAAAATGGGGCTAGCATGAGCCTTCAACCTGTTGCCCAGCAGTGTGCCAGGGGCACTGCAGAGAAGTTGAAGTCCGGCGGAGGTGAGCCGGAGGCTCCTGAGGTAGTAGGAGCCAACAAGGAAAAGCCCATGAAACACCTCAAAGTAGATGAGGGGTGTTCTGCTATGAAGGTGATGAGGCCGACAGCTCAGATTAAATGCCTCTATACAAACGCGCGCAGCATGGGAAACAAACAAGAGGAGCTGGAAGCTATTGTGCTGCTAGAAAGCTACGACCTGATTGCCATTACAGAAACTTGGTGGGATGAATCCCATGACTGGAATGTAGCTCTTGATGGCTACAGGCTGTTCAGAAGGGACAGGCAAGGAAGGAGGGGTGGAGGCGTTGCCCTTTACATCAAGAAATCAATACAGTGTGAAGAGCTGGCCCTGAAGAATAGCCATGAGCAGGTCGAAAGCTTATGGATAAGAATCAGAGAGAGAGGCAACAAAGGGAACCTGGTGGTTGGTGTCTACTACAGGCCGCCAGATCAAGAGGTGCCGACTGACGAAGCGTTCTTCCTCCAACTCCGGGAGGCTTCGCGCTCGCAGGCTCTCGTCCTGCTGGGGGACTTCAACCACCCTGACATCTGCTGGCAAACCAACACGGCAAGCTGTAGGCAATCCAGCAGGTTTCTCGAATGCATTGAGGACAACTTCTTAAGCCAGGTAATAGACACCCCTACCCAAGGGGATGCGATTCTGGACCTGGTGGTCACCAATGTAAGCGAGCTCGTTGGAAATGTCAAGATTGGAGGCAGCCTGGGCTGCAGTGATCATGCGATGGTAGAGGTCATGCTCCAGAGGGAAATGGGAAGAATGAAGAGTATAGTCAGGACCCTGAATTTTAGAAAAGCAAACTTCCAGCTCCTCAAGGAGATAGTCAGAAGGACTCCCTGGGAAACGGTCCTCAGAGACAGGGGAACAGAACAGAGCTGGCAGATCTTTAAGGATGTGATCCACAGAGCACAAGAGCTCTCGATCCCTAGGTGTAAGAAATCGGGCAAAGAAGGGAAGAGACCGGCATGGCTGAGACGAGAGATGCTGGTCAAAGGGGAAGAGGGAACTCACAGGCAGTGGAAGCAGAGGGTCCTGGGAAGAGTATAGGGATGCGGTCCGGTTGTGTAGGAATAGGGTCAGGAAAGCCAAGGCTCAGCTGGAGCTAAGCTTGGCTAGGGATGCAAAGAATAATAAGAAGGGTTTCTACAGGTATATCAGCTGGAAAAGGATGGTTAAAGAAAGCGTACCCCCGCTGATGAGCGAGACTGGCAAGCTGGTAACAGCAGATGAGGAGAAGGCTGAGGTACTCAACAACTTTTTTGCCTGAGTCTTCACTGTGAACCTCTCTCCTCACCCCACCCGAGTTGATGGATGGCATGAGGGGGACCAGGAGGGCAAAACCCTTCCTGCTGTAGGAGAAGATCAGGTTCATGACCACCTGAGGAACCTAAACGCACATAAGTCCATGGGACCTGATGAGATGCATCCCAGAGTCCTGAGGGAATTGGCCGATGTAGTCGCCAAGCCACTCTCCATGATATTGCAAAAGTCATGGCAGTCAGGTGAAGTCCCTGGTGACTGGAAGAAGGGAAACATTGTGCCCATTTTCAAAAAGGGTAGAAAGGAAGACCCCGGGAACTACTGACCTGTCAGCCTCACCTCTGTGCCTGGGAAGATCATGGAACAGATCCTCCTAGAAGCTATGCTAAGGCACATGGAGGCCAGGGAGATAATTCGAGATAGCCAGCATGGCTTCACCAAGGGCAAGTCCTGCCTGACGAACCTAGTGTCTTTCTATGATGGTGTGACAACAACAGTGGACAAAGGAAAACCAATGGATGTCATCTATCTGGACTTCTGCAAAGCTTTTGACACAGTCCCCCCCAACATCCTTCTCTCTAAATTGGAGAGCTATGGATTTGATGGGTGGACTGTTCGGTGGATAAGGAACTGGCTGGATGGCCGCATCCAGAGGGTAGTGGTCAATGGCTCGATGTCCGGATGGAGACCGGTGACGAGTGGTGTCCCTCAGGGGTCCGTACTGGGACCGGTGCTGTTTAATGTTTTCATCAATGACTTAGACAGCGAGATCGAGTGCACCGTCAGCAAGTTTGCGCATGGCACCAAGCTGAGTGGTGCGGTTGACACACCAGAAGGACGGGATGTCATCCAGAGAGACCTGGACAGGCTGGAGAGGTGGGCCTGTGTGAACCTCATGAGGTTCAACAAGGCCAAGTGCAAGGTCCTGCACCTGGGTTGGGGTAACCCCCAGTATCAGTACAGGCTGGGGGAAGAAAGGATCGAGAGCAGCCCTGCCGAGAGGGACTTGGGCATGCTGGTGGATGAAAAGCTGGACATGAGCCGGCAATGTGCGCTGGCAGCCCAGAAGGCCAACCGTACCCTGGGCTGCATTAGGAGAAGCGTGGCCAGCAGGTCGAGGGAAGTGATTCTGCCCCTCTACTCTGCTCTGGTGAGACCTCACCTGGAGTACTGCGTCCAGCTCTGGAGCCCTCAGCACAAGAAGGACATGGAACTGTTGGAGCAGGTCCAGAGGAGGGCTACAAAAATGATCCGAGGGCTGGAGCACCTCTCCTATGAGGACAGGCTGAGAGAGTTGGGCTTGTTCAGCCTGGAGAAGAGAAGGCTGCGGGGAGACCTGATTGTGGCCTTTCAGTATCTAAAGGGGGCCTATAGGAAAGATGGGGAAAATCTTTTTAGTGGGGCCAGCTGTGACAGGACAAGGGGTAATGGTTTTAAACTGAAGCAGGGTAGATTTAGACTGGATATAAGGAGGAAATTCTTTACAACGAGGGTGGTGAAACACTGGAACAGGTTGCCCAGAGAGGTGGTGGAGGCCCCATCCCTGGGAACATTCAAGGCCAGGTTGGATGGGGCTCTGAGCAACCTGATCTAGTTAGCGGTGTCCCTGCTCACTGCAGGGGGGTTGGACTAGATGACCTCTAGGGGTCCCTTCCAACCCAAAACATTCTATGATTCTATGAAAACCTTAATTTGCGTAATACAAACATAGAAAATGTCTTGGTTCTGTTCCTAGAAATAATTGTGGGAGGGGGAGAAAAATAAAAAGGTCTGATTTACAGTAACTGAAAGGAAATTTGTGACACTGACTAGCCGACAATAAACTTCCTACTTTGTCTCACTGGTGTGTTAGAAAATGAGTTTTTTCACCAGTTGTGTTTTTCTAAAGAGCCCTGTCGGGAAATATAAAAATTTCATAGGGTGCTGGATGATTTATAATCACTTATATTTGTTCTGAGTTACAACTTGCAATTGTATTCCCTGACTTTAAGAATCATTTTGTTAGGATTCACTTCAGAGGTAGGCTTTCGCTCATTAAGCACAGAATGTTTAAATCTGGTAGCTGATTTCAGGTTCGAAGTACTCCATTTTGCAACATAGAGAGTGAATGGGTAAGTCTCTCAGTAATCCTGAAGGCCAAGTTTGATACACCAAATATATAACAATTGATGTAAAACTGTTGCAGGTGGCAGCTCTGAAAGAAACAACATATTGGGTGTAAGTAATATAAAGGCAAAATTAGAGCTGTAATCCCCTTGAAGCAATGCTTATTTTTTCATGAGAAACACACAAAACTGCTATGACTTTTACCCTATATATGCATCTATGTATATGTACATATATATGTTTGGTTTTTTTAAAATTGGAAACATGTAGTAATCCCAAAGTTAAAGAATGAGGTTAGAAATTAGGAAAAAATATATGGACAATACCTAATCATATTCATATTGTATTAAGCACATATATATTTCAGTAGTTATACCAGTTAAGCATCATATTAAAAGGAAGAAGCTCACTAGTGCTTACTTTATTTCAATGTTTTATGTAAATACATGGCAGTTGTAAATGAGCTGTAAACAGAGTTTACTAACCTTTACTGCATGAACGTATCATCGCTTTCAAGACTAGTTAATGTAATTCAGTAAAGCTAAAAACAAAGTTCCACAGCAATCCAAAGATTGATAAAGTCTTTTAAAAACCAGCAAGAATCTTGAATAACTTAAAATCCTTAACCTATGATACTGTATTTTTAACTATTTTTTTGTGTTGGGAGCTGTCATTTTTTCCATATTTGTATGGTGCCAAACAAAATGAAATTTGACTTAGAATATCATTTTTAACAAATAACATTAGTGCCCTAGCTATCCTTCTTGATCAACTGAAAAAGTTCTGCATATTTTTGTGTGCATGCACTTGTTTGTAACTATACTAAAGATACACTTGTTCATTATTTGGGAAAGACTTTATATAATAGAATGACTTCTATCTCAAATCCATTTATTAGCATTAAAAAGAGAACAGTTGTACCATAATAGTTTATCCTTTTATATGTTTGTCAGTATTCAGTGACAGAAAAATGAAATGGATTTTTATTACTTACAGTTTTCTCAAGGAAAAGTCTTAAATATGCATAAGTATTTTTGAAGGAAGTGGAATAGATAAACAAGACCCAGTACAGTGCTTTGGACTTGCCTAAACCCTATGGAAAATTAAGTTTTGAGGATCAGTTCATGGGCAGGGCTAACACAAAAAATAGTGATTCAGATTCAGAAATGCTGTCACCTGCATTAAAATTTAGGGTATTTGTGGCTATCTATATGTACTAAAAATCTAGCCTAGAGTTTTATACATAAAGACGAGAAAGAAAAGTTCTTTTGTGCTTTAGAGCTGCCGAGAGAGAGACAAAAATCTGTGACCATTCATACTTTAGTCTGAAACATTCTCCCATACGTAAAAATAACACAAAGATCAGTATAAAGTATGCTCAACAGCTGATTAATATTTATTGTTTCCCTTTTCTGAACCAACTTTTACATCCCTAAATGCTTGATTTTCTTTAAAGCTATGGGTTTTTTTACATGCACAATAGGACAGAAAATAAAACGTGCTTTTAAAATGTCCAGGTACTCCTTGTTCTCTCTGAAGTGTTTTCTTTTGTCCTCCACCATCTGTCATGGAACTTATAAAACAAATTGGATTTTAGGATTCAAGGGAAATGAAGGGTCAGAAATAATGTTGTGTGCATAATCTGACCGCTTATGTAGCCCAAGCTGTGTAAACGAATCGGTATTTTCTAAGTCTTTGAAGAAAAGAACACAACAAACACTGCCTGAATATACTGTATCTACTGTATCTGTATCTACTTGTCCAACTCAGCTGTAAAAAACTACTGTTTGTCCAGTACATTCATCCTTGGTTTCTTCACACATTTCTACCTGTCTGTCTTCAAGCCTTCCAGCAGATTTTCAAGAAATCTGCACAACAGACGCTTTTAACTCTTTGACATGGAATGAAAGAAGAACTCAGCATGGGAGAGAAGAAATTCTTCTTTCAATAACTTAATTTTTTCATAGATGTTACCAGTTGTTGACAAAAAAAAAACAAGCAACAACACAAGCACCAGTGTATCATCACTTGAGAACTAACCTTTAAATAACTCCTAAAGCAACCTCTGCACTGGGAAATGAATGAGGCCTAAGTTGTTCAATAGGGAGGATTCTGATATGCTATTGTCTTATAAATTAGGCTGGTGAACCTGCTCACTATATGAGAGAGGATTTGCAGAATTCAGTCTTGATCAGGAAAGCAATTCTGAGTGTTGTACTGGTATCATGCATCATAAAATAGGGAAGAAGTAATAGAAATCATAAAAAGAAATAATACTAATGAAAAGAGAGAATTAGTGTGAAATATGTAGTTATGGTGCACTTCTGCACATTTTTCAAGCCTTAAAGGACTGTCGTGGTTTAACCCTGGTCAGCAACTAAGTAGCACACAGCCGCACATTCACCCTCCCCCCACCCCGGTGGTTGGTGGACAAAATCAGGGGGGAAAAAAAGTAAAATCCATGAGTTGCGATAAAGACAGTTTAATAGCACAGCAGAGAAAGAGAAAATAATAATAATAATAATGATGGCAAATATAGAAAACAAGTGATGCACAGTGCAGTTGCTCACCACCCACTGACCAATGCCTATCCCAACCCCAAGCAGTGATTGCTGCCCCTCAGCTAATTCTCCCCAATTTATAAACTGAGCATGACATCATATGGTCTGGAATAGCCCTTTGGTTGTGATCAGCTGTCCTGGCTGTGCCCTCTCCCACCTTGTAAGCACTACTTAGCAACAACTAAACCATCAGTGTGTTTCAACATTATTTTCTTACTAAATCCAAAACTATACCAGCTACTAGGAAGAAAATCTAACCCAGCCAAAACCAGGACAATGTATTACATTAGGAAACATGATACGTTTTTTAAGTAAGGACTTACCCAAATTTCACTGAGTAGAGCAGTACAAAAGATAGGGATTTCAAGTAAAGCTCAAATAATAAATAAACTAACATCAGCAAAATAATTTAGGAAAACTTTTTTTGTTCTTTTCTGGCAAGTGAACAGAAGGATACGGGAAAAGTCCTCCCAAATATATAATTTCTTACTAGCCAGATTAGGAAATAGCAATGATTTAGCCACATCTGTAGTTCTTTAGCATTACATTTAAGAACAAAAAAAGGAAAAAAAATATTTTAACATCATGACTTCAAGGCACAGCTTGTAATCTGCAAAATTTTTATTCCTGAGTTCTAGGAGTGTGGAGGTGAGGGTACTTACATTAGAAATGGCCTGAGAAATAGGGAAGACTCCATTAAAAAAGGAGTTATTTTGCTTTTCCTAGCAGCAACAGCAAGAAGAATGTTAAGATAGGTAAAGCCAGCATTATTCTGCCATTTTTCTCTGCCCTCAAATACTATACCTGTTTCTGAAATTTACTATCAGCTCCAGAGACATGTAGTGATGGAGTAGCATAAGTAAATATCACAGTGATACAGGTGGAGACAGGTCAAAGACTTGCAGCCCAAATATTGCTCCATTATTTTTACCTCTAAATCTTTGAAACTGTTATATTAAGCAGATAGATAATTTTGCTCAAAGTGAATATGAAGAAAATTGCTATTTATGTGACAGAGCCACGCTATAACACTACATGCTCTACCATCCTGTAGAAAACAGTTTTCACTTTCAAATGAAGGACTCATTTACTTTCCCCATTTCCCCAGTATTTTTTTTTTATTATTATTATTTTGCAGGGGATATTACTTAGGAAGAAATATCCATGTAAACTACTTTATTGCTAACTTAAAATGTTGCATTCTTTCTTTGTAGCTTTTATGGATCACAGAAAAAAGTCATTCCAGGTCCTTAGAAATCTTATTTGGAAAAATAATTGATCTTTCAAGTCTTTCTGTTAAATAGTGCACAGTAGACTGTTGTTTGTGTTAGTGTTGTTCATACTATGAACCTTTATTATTATAAAGCTGATCCTACTGTCGCAGCCCTGTGGCAAGACACCAATTTATTCAACAGGTCATATCAGAAGACAATCCTGATCATCAAAGCCAGACCCGGCCATCACTTTTAACAAAAACTAGTTACCTTTAAAGACACTGTATAATCTACATAGTTGTGTGTTTGGATGGGAGTCACTGTCTACCTGTAATTGTTGCCACCATGTGGATTTCCACAAAACGGTAAGACGTTTAATATTTCACATCCTTTCTGGTTAGAAATCCATGCTTAGATCAGTTATGTGTTACATGCTTGACAGATACCACTGGAGAGTATTTAATATCAACTGTTTCATAAATGATCCATTACGGTCAGACTTCATGATGACTCCTGGGAGAAGTATACATTTATATCTTTGCCATTTACTCACTCAGCTTTTTATCCTGTTGGGAATGAAGAGCTGTAAATTCTCCAGATAGCTGTTTGTAGTCAATGAGAAACTGAGATGACTATGGTAGGATGTTGGCTGCTGTGCTCTCCAGCCTACCCACTGCAGAAGGACACCACTATCTTTCAGAATTTTATCAGTTTTGATCATGAGCTGACTGCTTTGGTAAGAAAAAGAACAACTGTACTAAACCATGTTTATCCTTGTTATGAGACCAGACCCTTTCCAAAGTTTGTACTGTTGTATGTAAATAGCTTTTTGCCCCTTCCAGAATACCTTATGTCCCATACCGCAGCCATCTTCTGTCATCTTTATTGATAATTTGCTAGCTCCAAAGTGATATTTTTGTTGCTAATGGATTAAACCACATCATCTTCCAAACAATTCTGAGCTGCAGAAAAGTTCATACTGAGATCCAGATTTCAAGTCTGACATTTGTGGCTGTTTCTTGAAGGGCCTGGCATTTTCTGCAGGATGAGCTGCTCTTTGCAGCTTAGGTGATAAATGTGGTATCAGACAATTAAAAAAAAAATAAATAGAGAAGTGTAATCACAGAAATTACAATCTAGTCATGTTTAACTCATCCAAAGTATGCTAGATGAGAAAAATAATAACTATTAAAATCTAAATTACATTCTGTGACAGAACCAATCCAGTATAACATCAGAATGGATGCATAACTCAATTTTTTCAACTATGTAACAAATAAGAGGAAAAAAAGCACAGAGAAACCTGTTATCACTTGTCAGAGATTTTGGCAGAAATCAATCAAATGCAGATCAAAGTGCACTGATGCTGAAGTCAAAAGGGGCTGAAATTATCTATGTCAAAATAATAATGATATCATTTTTAACTCCAGTTTTCCCATGTTCAGCATGTCTTATTTACCCTTACGTTATAAACTTATCACCTGGTTTAAAGGATCTTTTTTTTTAATAATATTTGCCCCAAACCATGTACGGATCAAAATATCTCTGACTTTGTCATTAGAGGAAGTAGGAGGAGTTTTCTTAGTATTTCACTATGTAACAAGTTTTCTGTACCTCATATCACCCCCATGGACCTTTCTTGGGCTATTTCTAGTGCTTCAGCAACTTAAAAGGTGCAGCTGCAGAAATGACCATACTATTGTATAAGCGACCTTGCAAATAGCTTTATATAGGTCATATTTTCTATGGAATTTTAGTAGATCTTCTCTTTACTCATCTAAACCTGAGATCAAGTTGGTTTTTTAATTGCTTTATTGTACTGTAAGCAATAAGTATCTGGTTATCCACCCTTAAATCCTTCCCAGTCAGCTTTAAAGCAGTCACTCGTTTTTGCCCCTGGTATGACATATATTCTTGATTTATACTTATGGGATATACCAAACAATATATGAATGTATGTGTCTCAAATGTACCCAGTTTACCAAACAATCTTAATTGCTTCATAACATGGTCTCCTCTTAGAATTAACAGGCCACTGACTTTATGTCATCTGCAGTTATTAAAAATAATTTTTTTCTAGATAGCTCATATAAATATGCATGTATATGTACAGAATACTGATATTTTTTTTCTGTAGGACCATATTAAAATATTTCAAGTGTATTATTCCTCCTTTACAAATACATTTTGAAGTCTTTGACTGAGAACATATCAGTCTTATCACAGGTTAAAATAGCATAGAGACAGTAAACACTGCCAATTCTATTATTTTTATTTTGGTATTTAACAGAAATGTCTCTAGATACTTCAAGGAAGCTGAAAAGAGGAAAAATTGGTTTGCATTTTCCTGTCCATTAAAGAATGAAGACATCAGCAATCGACATATCCTGCAACCAGGAAATCTAAGAGACAAAGATGCCATAGACAGGCTGCTGTTGCTTTTATCAGGATTGTACTAATATTCATACGAACTATCCCTTAACAAATAAAATAAAGTAAGTAAGCCTGCCTTTTCCCATCAGGGAATTGAGAGAAGAGCCATCAGATCTCTTTATTTTTAAGATAAAATAATTGTTGATGAAGATCAGCAAAGAAGAAACTTGAATAGAGAGATTATAATTGATTCAGACCTATAGGTCAGCTGTTGTGGATGTTATTTTCAGACTAGAGCTATGACAATGTCTCTCTTTTAAAGATCTTACAATCTGCATTAGAATGCAAGTTTCTAGGCTGGCATGGGCTCAGCATGAACAATTTCATTGATTGCTGGTTACCATTTAAAAAGCAGTTCCAAGATTAAAAAAGTAATGATTTCTTTTGTCCTTAGAAAGACTTGTAAAGCCAGAAAAAAATCTCCAATTTGTTTATGCCATTTTTAGATGTATGAATTTTTGTGCTTCCCCTTCAGTACTAGAACTGTAAAAGATTGCTTTGCTATATCTTTATCAGTTGATATACGCAGGCTAAACATAAACAGGTTAATTATTGATCTCCATGACAACTTTCCATTGCATATCTAAGCCTAAAATAGATTATAAAATTGACTAATCTCAATAGGGTTTTTTGCCTACATGATCCAATAAGTGGGCTACATAGCAAGGAAGAATAAAGCAATTCTATTGTTAACTTACTGAGAGGAAAATAAGTGTGAAACTAAATGTGTTTACAGCAGGTCAGAAAACTGTTTTATTTACCATTGTGTCTATTCAACTGTGGTTGATTACACGAGGAAAGAATTCCCAACTCATCTGAAGAAAGATAAAGAAGAAATGGAGTCTATACGTCAATCTCTTTCTATGACATGAGTTTTTTTGGCCAACTATGTAGATGGTAAAACATTGAAATGTTTGTCAAATGTATTTTGCTCTCAACAAGATGTTCTTCCAATGGACAATAGGGGAAGATTTTTAAGAAAGTGCAAACATTTGACCATTTTCTTAAGATTATTTTCATTTGAAATATCCTTTTTTTATATTTCAGTGAATACGAAATTTAAAATTATGTACTATAATGTGGTATACAGTTGACTCCATCCAAAAATAGGTTATGTGTCCCTAGATTTGCCAGAATTATATTGTTTCCCTGAATTGTTTTGACTTTACTGAAAAACTGCTGATGTACCTGAGATATAATAAGCAGTGCTACATTTAAGCTGACATTTGATAAAAAGGTGCTGTCCTAAAACAGTGATGTTGAAAAGAAATGTATTCTGTGGGGATGGCTGCCAAACAGGAAAGAGTTTGCACTGTGCAATGTGACATTGCTTAACACTTTCTACTTACTTTGCTAGATGCGGATACAATTAAACCAGTTGATCTCAGCTACAGTTTGTTCCAATGATTTTGCTTAGCCTGAGAGCACTATACAAAACTTTTCTTTTAATACTTTTACTGTACCTATTCTTTCACAGAAGTATCAAGGAGATTTCATTAACTTTTTCACTGTGCTAATAGCCTTTAGTGAACGAGACTAGTTAATGTGTGTTGCAAATGAGAACACCTTAAATGTCGTCTTTTACTGTTGAAGTTTACAGAGCATGCACAAAAGATGCACCAGGGTGGCACTGGCAGTTTTCTTCCAAAAACAAGTCCAGTAAAAAATGTTCACTGTTACTACTCTGAAACATTTTTAATTGTAAAAAAAAAAAAAAAAAAAAAAAAAGCAGCACATGGACTTGTAAATAATGGAATATGCAAGCCTAGGAGGTGTTATTGATCATAATCTTGCTTGCATCAAATTGTTTTGGCTCAGCCTGCCTCTAAAAGCAATGTCACACTGAGTTCTCATCTGTCTCTGCCAGTTCTCTTCATTTCATTATGGTACTGCCTGCAAGCTAAGGATAGGGGAGGAATACTGCACTGCAGTTTCATACCTGTACAACCAGCATCGCTAGCTCTTTGATAGTGAGCTCTTACTGGACTGTAATGCCCTGATATTAGCAGTGAACCCTCCCCGATGGAGGTAAATGGATCACAGAAAGGATCAAAACACACTGTGAGTATTGCAAGTTCCAATGATGAATGCAGGTGGAAAAAAACAATAGGAATTTCCCATCTTCTATATGCAACAACTATTGCTTGAAAATATATTTAAACACAGAAAAATTTTGTATACTTGGAATAGAAAGTTATTTAGGAGAAAGCTGGTTTTCAGTAAGGTATTTCTTCACATGTAGTAACTGGGAAGAACTTTTTAATTAATACTCAATTGTTAGTCACAGTTTCACAAATTTTGGCCTCTTGCCCACAAATCTGTTAAAAAATACAGGCTTTCATTCCTGTATAAGCCTTGTGAGGCACACAATTGTGCAATTAATGCAAAAGTCTTGAATGGAAAATATAGCAGTCATTTTGCAAAAATGTATCTAGAATGTATACTTTAACAAATTAAAGACTCTGAATACTTTTACATTAATGGCTATCAAATAATTCTAGACTGCAGCCTTATTATTCAGACCAGACTAACCATTTTGCTCCATTGCTTTACATAAAGAAATCATTTTTACTGTCGTTATGCAAATAAGACTTTCATTTAGTTGGAGGTTAGGCATATATAAAGAACCTCAGATAAGTATGATACATGTCAATAAATATGTTGAAACATTACATCTGCAAAGACAGAAAGGGTTGTCGGTGTCTACTACATGTCAAGAGGGTTAAATATACATATTTTTTCCTATTTCCCCATTGAATAATGCTGTAAAGTCCAATCTTCATGGTTCTTTACTTCTTGTGGCAAAATACAAGACTGATTTGCTGACAGCGTTCCCTTTTTTCCTCTCTTAGTCTGACCTTTCTTGTACTCCTTATCTGAACTGTTGCTCACCTTTGATTCTGATCGACCTCACTTCTTTGTTTTGACTCTCTTCCACTTAGTGTAATGCATGACAAAAATATTGAACTATAGTTCAATAAGTTTATAAGCTATACAAATGGTCATATAAACCATCTACTGTTGCTTATTGATGCTGACAGGGTTTGATCTACTGGAGATGTGTCGGTCATATAGGAAAGATGAAAAAAATGACCCTGGTAATTTATTATCTGACAAATATTAACAAAAAGTAATCTCTTTATTACATTTTTATGCAATTTCAATTGAGCTTTAAGCAAGCAAAGCTCTTTCCGAGTCAACAACATGGAAGAATGCAAATGTATATCAAGTTTGGAGTTAATAATAAACATTAATATAAATAATATTCTTAATGAAGATATTGGTTTTCACTGTAATAACTCAATTGGTTTAAAATCCTAAGTGAATATTACCTCCACCACTGAAACATTGAGTGATACATGACAACTGTTATAATGAGCACAGTAACAATGACATGTAAAGGTATTACCGTATAGGAGTCAAAGAGTAGGAAGAAATAGGAAGACTTGGTGGGGAACACTTAGGGTGGGAAAGTATGATATTTTGTCACTAAACTTGAGCCAGATTGTAGTCATTATTCAGTCATATTCATATCTTCCTTCATGTGAGAACAGCAACATTTGATCTCTTTTCTGTATGTGACATCCCTTGACAAGTCAGGTAGATGAAGCATATAGTCCATCCTCTTAGCCCAAAGCAGCTGTTTAAAAGCTAAGCATAAATGCTGTTTTGTGATCCTAAATAAGCCAGAATGAGATGAGGACCCTTCTTCCATAAGCTTCTAAGAGGGATTTTGCCATTATCTGTAGTTTTCTGACCATTTTTTTAGCCAATTTCCTTACAAAAGACTGAGCACCGTGATTTCCTCTTATTGTACAGCAGTGTTTGAAAATAGAAGATATTTTTTTCTTTTTCCCTCCTCCATGTTCCCCATGCACTTTTTTTTAAATACAAACCTCAGGTGAAAAAGTTCATTACAAGAAAATTCATTCAAGCTCCAAATTTTGGCGGTGCATATTTGATGTCCAGTTAGTGGAAAAGTTAAGTTTAATTTTAGTTTGTATTTCTGTGTTAAACTAGAAGGTAGAAACAACTTATTTTAAAGTCGACCTCATAAGACTGTGCTATATGTAAATTGTTCAGGAATAAATCTTGGCACCAGTGATGTCAAAAGCAAATTACCCTTAACTTCAGCAAAGATGAATATCTCTTAAACTACAATAAACTGATATTTATGACTTCTTATCTTCAACTTTGCTGAATTTGAATATACGCATCCTGAGCTTTAGGTGGTGGTACTGCTGGCAACATGGTCTACCTCTTGGAAACTTTGTTTTGTGAGGAAAATTCCTAATGGTTCAGCAAAGCACTGACATAAAACCTGTGTGTCAGCATCTAACCTGGTTTCCAGCTAATCTCTTAGTGCAACTCTAATTGTCAGTATAGACGCTTAAGAGTATTAATGATTTGTACCTTGGTTCTGTTCATCCTCTCTCACTAGAAGGAAGGACCCTCAGGTTAGTGTCTGCTTGTATCTCTGAAAGTCCTGTCCCTGGAATGGCCGTGACTATATCACACACAACTTAAAGACAGCCTGTCTGGGTGAACTCAAGCACTGAGCAGAAATCAGCTCTTTGTGTGGCCTGTAAATATGGCCTTGCAGGCAGATTTTAGAGCAGAGCTCAGCATGCAGGGTAGGCATATTCCCATCAGCCTGGTCCCGTGCTATTTGCAGTTGGCCTCTCCATTCTGTTTGTCTCAATGAGTGGAGCACCTGGATCAAGATGCTGTCGCAGGAGTTATAACCTCTGGTTTAATGAGGGAAGCAAGCAGAACTCTTTTGAAGGTGGCTCTTGGCCATGGAACTTTTTTTTTTCTCCCTCAGCTCAAAGGGATTTGAGTCTGTTGATTTTCAAAATAAATTTCAAAACAACCATGTCTTTTCATCTGTGAGACAGGGCTGGACTGAAAGGAGTAAGGTCACTGACAGGAGAACTAAGCATTCTATTGGGTCAATTTGGCAATTAAGATCATAGCCTTTGATGCCTTAGACAGACAGAGCCTAAAATGTACTATTAGATATATGTTTTAGCAAGGATTTTCTTTAAAAAAAAAAAAAAAAAGTGTGATTTTTAGATGAGTTATTTGTTGATTTATCAATGGAAAAATGTTATAGTCTTCTAAATACCTTGTCTAATACTTATAGTCTTCTCATTACATATCTAATGAGTAAGATTGCTTAACATTTTAGTTAAATGTAAGAAAAACTATTGCTAACCCTGGTTTCCTTTTTTTCTAATGATGAAGGTAAATGAGGTTTTAGAGAGAATATCAGGCAGATCCTAACCCTACAAACTCTTAGTGGGAAGGAGTTCTACTAGTCCCTGTGGTATCTTAAGTTTGGTAACATACCTTAATCATACATTATTTGTATTATAATGTCATTAAAATGCACACATCTCAACAATATTTCTAAATCTGGTGTATTTCTAAGAACTGGACATTTATTTACTAAATAATTCAAGTAGTTGCTATCTGACTGCTTTTCCATTGTATTTCAACAAAGATGAGGTAAGAACAATGTTATATTTCAACCCAAATGGCACTCTTTTGTAAATTGCCTTCTTAATCTTGGTTACATTACAAGCAGAAGAAAAAAATATGGGGGGAGAGGCTTAGCATCTGCATTTCTTTTATCTGTTTGTTCAACCCCTAACACTGTTTCTAGCAACTCAAGAGTTCAGAGAATATGTAGGTTCCTTCCAATTACAACATTTTAAATATTTTCTTTCATACTGATTACAAGTATAAAATCCCTGTTCATCATAAGGTTATTCTGAAAGTAATCAAAACCCTGTCATTGTCAAGGTCCATGACTAGAGGACAGAGACTGTGGTATGGAAATATGTAATGCAGCATCTTCCAGTGTAAACAGGAATTAATCTTTGATGCATTGAGCATATCAATCATTATCCAAATAGCAATTCCACAGTAATGCAGTTGGAAGAGTCCTGAGGAAAGGAGTCCATCTACCATTAAAGTGGTTATTGATTGAAGGTTAATGTTGTGTGTCTGGGAGATCACTCTGCATCCTTCTGGTAATCAAATAAGTGCAGAACTGAATGACTGACTAAACTGCTTGGCTAGCTGTCCATTTTACTCAATATGGGATATCAGCATTGATTGTTTAAAGTAATCCAGGGCCTAAAAAGGTTTTATGCCCAAAAAGCTGCAGCTCTATGTCAGCTGGAAATTGTCATATATTCACACTTACCTACCAGAAGAAAATTGATATTTTTTTTTACCTTGTTCAAGCTGTGAGCCTCTGTTGCTTATTGTATTTTAAAGGTTTCACCCGTTTTTTTTTTCCTGTGAACAGAATGATTTGTATGCTATTATATTGTACTGTACACTTCTATATAATCCTCATACAAAAAGAGAATGACAAGGTAGGATAAATGCCCTTGAGGGATGGGGTGAGTGAGGTAGCCCAGGGACCACACTAGAAGGAGGGGAAGGTTCAAGTCTTCTGGGGCTACAGGCAACAGCTATAGAGAGCATTGGGGTAAAAGCCACGCCAAGCAGCAAGCACACGGCACAGGAATGCTGCTAAAAACTGACAGCAAATGTGGAGCCAAGTTCCCAGTATGACAAAATGGGAAAATTTTCTTAGGAACAGAGACAGACTGTGCGTAGATAGCTGCAGCCCAGGAAAACCACTGAGTTGCTGAAACGAAGGTGAGGCTGGGGGCGAGAACTTAGACTGCTATGGCACAGTGGGAAAGGTTTCCATTTTATTTCTCTTCTGTCCTACTAGTCAGTCAAAATTTTATGTGATTTAAAAGTAGAAAGGGAAGAGGACGATCTATAATCTAAGCACATGAATTAAAAGACTGTGGTCCCTAAATGCTCAAGGATAATAAAGGAGTTAACACACCATTTCAGAGCACATAAATGAAAAGCCCAATTAAAGTCTGCATAAAGTAGGTTATGTAAATATCATACCAGTCTAGGAGTTGACTGTGTCAACTTGTCAGCTGATATTTCCTCTGCTCTGGTATGTTCTCAGTGGGTTGACGATTCATTTCTCTGTTTTTCTAGCTTAGGCCTGACCTTTATTCCTCAAGGGCCAAAACCGAATTGTGGTCCAATCTTCTAGAAACATCAGTAGTGAATGCCTTGTGTGTTACTGTTAACAGAATGTGAAATGAATTCTTCCAGAGAAAGAAATGTATGCAAACAAGTGATTCCAAATGAATAGATTTGTGCTGTCTTCTTGTTGTGTGGTCTGAATTTGAGCTCTTAGGCTATATTATACTAAAAACAGTGGCAACTTAGAGATGACAGCATACATTGTTTTTTTTTTCCCCTTATACTTTGTGGTAATAATAACTACTCTGTACAATAGGAATTTCATTTGCTGTGTATCTTTTGATGAGTTTAGTTGTTGCATGACATAATTCATAGAACAGCAAACATTAGCCTGTCTAAATAAAGCAGCTATTTCTATTTGCATGATAATGAAACCTCCTCTCAAAAATGCTGAGGATAATCAACAAGCTAATGAGACTTTCTGATTGACCTAGGACTATATGTTGGTTCTTCTTGTAATTTAGATCAAACACTGCTGATAAATGTAGGAGAAAATCCTTAATTGAATGTTAACTTTCAAAGAAGAAAAGAGAAGAAATTAGTATAAACCAGAAATGAAAGGAAAGGGAGAAAGAAGTTCTGAATGGAAGTTACTCAAGCCAGGACGACTGTATAGGAGGCAGAAATGCACTGCATTAATGTCTATTGATTCAGGCACAATAAAGTTTCTCCCTGATTGTTTACTGAGCTATATAAAGGCTTTCCAATGGGCAAAGTAGCCAGATTTATCCCTAAAAAAAAGTGTCTGCATTAAACATCATTTCTCCTTTTGTGTTCTTCCTTGGTCAAATATCTGGTATCAGATACCAATTTATACGAACAGCCTCAGAGATTTCTTTGCTTTCAGATCTCCTGTAAAACAAGTTTTCTTCATAAGGGAATGACATTATAAAGATCAGAAGAGACTCCAAGGAACGTTTTTGATATCTGAGCATATTCTCTAAGATAGACGTGACATTATATGTTTAGATTAGGCTTCTTTTTTATTTATGTACATCTGTAATGTAGCATGAGTACTTTAAAGCAACCTCAATTGTAATTTTAAAAGTAGCTTGTGTTTCTAAATGTCTAACTTTTGACTTCTTAGACAGCATATTTAAACCAAAAAAAACAACAAAAAAAAAGAAATAAAATTACATTTGAAAATATTGACATTATCCCTGAACTTGGCTGCTCCCTTCTCCTTGCTGCATCTAGTGACTGGCTGCCAGAGCTTCATGCCTCCTGACATGGCCTATGTTTTCACACATTTCCTTTCCCCTTTCTTCATTGCCAGTTGCTCCCTCTTCTCCCTCCTAGTTGGGACAATTACGGATCATGCTGCCTTTCCTACTTTTGCATGAGCATGCTCAAAGTGGAGAAAACAATTTCCTCTGCAAGTGGTTGGTTGGTTCTGCTGCTGAACATGTATGAGAACAGAAAACAACAGAAACTGAAGAGAAAGTGGTTGTGATGAGACCTATAAACTTCAAACAAAGAACATTCTCTTATGGGTGATGTTAACATACAAAAGAAGTTACCCTCATTTCGAGGAATTTTAATTTTCTTTACCAATATGATGACATTTGGTAATATAGGAATGTGTCATAAACAGGTCTTGGCAAAATATCATATTAATTTGTAGAAGAAATAGGAGAAAAGTCTGTTGGTTAATTTTTTTTTTTAATTTTAAAGGAAGAGATAGCTAATTATTAATATAAATTTGATAGTGGTCTGGCTTGTTTTCTGGAGAAAATTTCCCACATATACAGATTTAAAAGTAAGTTTTTTGTATTTTATGAATGCAAGCTTCTGCCTGATACATGTATATTTTTGCACGGTGATGTGTTACTCATTTCTCAAGATATTATTTCTCAAGCATATTATATATCAACCTAAGGGGTTGGTCATTACCTTGATACATGAGATTAATTTTGCTGGTTGTGAATGGTATGGTTGCTACAGCAGTGTGAATCAAGAGCAGATTTTAAACAAGAACATAAAAGTTCATTTTTTTAATACAGTAATGTTATCTTGTGGCAATTTGTCTGTGTTCTTGAGCAGTCTCTTTAGACGTGCAGTGCATGATAGTCAGTTGAACAAAAATGAGATGAGTTTTCTGCAGCAAATGGTAGAATTCTCTGGTAGGGCACAATCAGTACAGGAAAGACATGGAACTGTTAGCCTGGGTCCAGAGGAGGGCCACAAAAATTATCTGAGGAATGGAGCACCTCTCCTGTGAGGAAAGGCTGAAAGAGTTGGGCTTGTTCAGCCTGGAGAAGAGAAGGCTCCAGGGAGACCTTATTGCTTCCTTTCAGTATTTAAAGGAGGCTTATAATAAAGATGTGGACAGACATTGTAATAGAGCCTGTAACAATTGTATAAGGGTTAATGGTTTTAAACTAAAAGAGGGTAGATCCAGACTAGATATAAGGAAGAAATTGTTTACTATGAGGGTGGTTAGACAACTAGAATAGTTTTCCCAGGGAGGTGGTAGGTGCCCCATCCCTGGAAACATTCAAGGTCAGGTTGGATGGGGCTCTGAGCAACCTAATCTAGTTGAAAGATCCCTTCCAACCAAAGCATTCCATGATTCTATAATATAAGAGCATCTTTTCAGCCGATAGATTTCTTTTCTCCAAGTAGCACTTTTCTTGGCCATGACTTGTGCAGGGACAGAACTCTGGGCTGAGAGAAGTACAATTTCCAGACACAGGATGAATGGAGAACAAATACCCTGAGACCCCTGAGTCAACACAAGAGAGAATCTTTGGCCCGTAAACAGCCTTGTCAAATTTGAAATTGATAAACTTTAACCTCTCTTACTATGAGAATAAACTTGTCCTGCTTCAGAGACAGTTTTGAGAATGATCAGTAGTTATATGGAAAGAGCTTTCTGATCTGTGGCACCCCTTCTGCATCTTCTGTTTGATAGAGAGGTATTGGTCACAATCTCAGTAACTAAGAGAGTTATTGCCAAGGGGAAAATTATTATTAGATGAGCGTATCCATAGCTCACACACTGCCTGTACTTAGGAGAAAGTGGCTGTGAGAAGAGTAAACAAGGAATTAGACTCAACATGTGATTAATACTATTGATGTTCTGGTTTTCTTAGGCAGTGGAAGGTATTCTGTTAGCAATATTGAAAGCATTATAGAAATATCCATAGATTTTTATTTATTTATTCCATAAAAGTCATTAGGCAGGAAAAGAGAAGGGGAAGAAAATAAATGGAAAGCCAAAAAAAAGAAAAACAGCTGGGTTTTTTTCATATATTTTGTGTTTATTCCCTCCTTTTTCAATTTTCACGGTTTAAACATTCTTTCATTTCAATAGTGATTCTCTCACCTACATTGTCATTAATTTTGTTGTTGCCGTGGTGGTCTTCAGATTTTGTTTTTACAAAAAAAACTTTTAGTAGTTCACACAAGGAATGCACCAATTCTTATTAAAGAATTTTGTCTGAAGGGAAAAAGAAACGTTATAATGCATGTCACACTACAGGGGTGTTTATCAAGAAAATTGGTAGAACATACAAGGGCCTGAGCAACTTTATTTCTCTTTGAAGTTAGCTGTGCTTTAGCAGGTGGTCAGACAGATGGCTTCTCTTCCAACCTATATTTTTCTGTGGAAAAGCAAAAATTATGTTTATGGAGATCATATCTATGTATTCAAGATGGTTTACACCAATAGAAGTTCCTTTTGCTATATCTGCTTTTGTCTTTCAATACATATGTTCTGTCCGTAAACAATATTAACGTCCCTGCTGTAAATTCCCTCATGGGTAGAGTGGTATTTAGCTCTTAGAATCCTCAAGTGAATATTCTCTTCCAAAACCTAAATCTACAAGACTTTTGAATTCATAAGTGAGTAAACGTGTAAGTCTTGATATGATTCCTGATTTTGCTCAAAGTAAGAGGATATTTAGAGGCCATATTTAAAATCCATTGAAGTTGGTGGGAGTCAGTAAATGTTTTGCTGGAATTTTAGTATGTTGTCTACCTCTGTATGAATTCCCTCAGGAGTCTTATGGTTCCTACCGCTTCTGCTCTCCTCAACTGGTTAGAAAGGAAAAGGAAACCTGGAATCCTGCTGAGGGTGTTCAGTTTCTTGAAACAGTACCTGTTCAGTTGACTAATTGTCTCTGTTGCAGAAATGAATCCTGTTCTCTTTAGATGATTTTACAGCAGTGAGAGGCCTAATGAAACAGACTGAGAAATGTACTGACAAATGAGATTCAAAGTTGTCTATATTTGAAGGAAAACAAATGTGAACCATATTTTCCTTTGAAAATACTTAAAGAAGTAGCATTTGAAATGTAACTGGAAGATACAAGCATAAGAGAGTAATAGTACTGAATAAATGTGAATAGCTGGAATGCCACCTGTAAATGTTAACACTAAACTTGTTCTTAGCCTAGTTAGATTCTTCTTTACTGTTGCGCTTGGAATTGCCCTCACTGCTCAACATTAGTTTGATGGTACTATATTGTTTTCTATTAAGAGTACCACAGAATTAATGGCACAGAGACTTTTAGTGAAACTGCCTCTTAGAATCCCAAAATGGGAGTAACATCTCGTACAATTCCTGTCTTGCCATATTAATGAGTCTCAGACAATGTTGATGCACATGGAGGACATGGGTCTCAAAAGCCCAAGTGTAGCATAAAGGAAATGGACATTTGTTTGAGTCTTAGAGCCTCACGGGGCCTTTACAGGTATAAACTTGGCTATAAATTGTCAAGAAACCTTGTTTGCCCTCAGGCTGTCTGAAATCTATGTGAAGAGTAGTTTGTAGTGTTTTGGGGAAAAAAGCGCTTTAATGGATTGCCATTTGTTTAAAATCCAGCTATGGTAGTGTGTTCTGTGTACATATTCTGGTTATGGTATGCAAGGTGAATTTAAGCCCACTGGCTATAGATTTTCATAGCAAGTCAGCCATGCTTCTACATTGCTCAGTATTGATCAATTTACATTAAACAGTTACCGGTGTGGTTTTTTAAAGGAAAGCTAATAAATAACTACGCAAAACCCTTGCCAAAAGTAACAAAACTTGAAATGCTAATGCCTTTCTCTAATGTGAATTTCTGCCAGTCTGTCCTGCTTCTCCATGCTCTGAGGCAGGTTTCTAAAATTGTTTAGGTATGCAGAATATGCTTGAATTAGGATGTTCTAACTGTTTTGTTATATTGCAGAATACAAGGAATCTCAAATAGTCTATCATCCTTGTCTCTTTTGGAAAACAGGAAAAAAAAATACTGTGAAAGCAGACTGAGGGATTTGTCTTGTGTGCTCAGACAAGTATTCTAGTACAATCTTCAAGTAGCCTGCAAGTGTTGACAAGCTTCTTCCTTAGGATTTAACCATTGTTTAGTAGTCAGGTAGAACTGAATTAACAAGGACCATCCAGACAGAAAAGAATTTTTCAGTGCTGATGCTTTCATGTATTAACTTCCTTTGTTTTTTGTTTTTTTTTTTTTCCCTCTTGACAACTTTCTGCACTTTTGTCCTCTGCCAGAAGCAAATCAGAGGTGATTTCAATTGACAGTAAATCTGATGGCATATCAATAAAGAAGAATAAAAGCATTAGAGGCTTCAGGTAAATGTAGATTGTTCCCATTCAGGTAATTATCGCTTGTCCATCAAAACAAATCTCCCTATTTTTACAGGGAGGTGCCTGTTTGTTGGATAGGACATTAGAGTGGGATACTCTTCTGTTGACTTTCTCTGGGCTTTGGACATGTCACTTTCATCGTTATTCTGAATTACAGATATAATTACACTTAACTTCCTTTTCTGAGATCAGTAAATAGAAAGTGCTATGTAGTTGTTTAGCGTTATTTTTAGATTTTAACCTTAAATCTCCTTGAAAATGGTGTCATGTTGCACATACCATATTACAAAGTCTGGGTATTTTTTGGAAACTGTCACAGCCTTTTAACTAGAATATTAATAAAGTGGGCAAACAGAATGATTGCAGATATAAGCAGATGATTGTTTTGATTTTTGTCTGTCTTTTCCCTGACAAAATCTAGTTGAATTTGGAAATCAAGTAAGAAGGTGTTGATGATCAGCATTTATACAATAGAGATCCTGTGCATTACAGCTGGAGCACTAACAATGAGTTTCAAAAGTTCTCTTTCATATTATGTTTAAGGCACCGGCTCGTAACTTGGTTGGCTTGATTTTGGCTCTAACAGAGAAACTCTGTATGAGTTTTGACAAGTTGTTTGGTTAATCTTTGCCTGTGTTACACATTTCATATCTGTAAAATCATGATAAAGATGATTTTTTTTTTTTTTTCTATTTGGATTATAACCCTTTCAGTGCAGCATGCAGTGCTTGTAAATAACAGACATGCTTGTGAAGGACATTCTTCTGAACTGAATTATTGCAAGTAAAAATAACCATAAGATTTCAGGAACCTGGTTTCCACCAGATCATGAGGCAGGTGTGATTGTAAAGGACTTCTCCCTCGAAAGAGCAGTCATAACAGCAATAAACCACAAAATATATTTTACAGGTTCTGGAAAGCTTTTCCTCTTTAGAGAGATTTTTGTGGAAGTTTCACATATTGTGTTTCATCTATACAGCTTATCTGTCACTAATTAAGATGTTGTAGGAATGTAGTATATGAGGCTGTTCTATAATTAATTCCAGGTTTCTGTTCATTTTGCTCAAGGAAAATTTCTCCATAACCATGAATTCTTGAACAATTTACATGGAAAACCAAGAATTGCTTGTAGAACAAACAAATAATTCCTCTTGTGAATGTCCCTTAGGCAATTACTAAAGAAGCTTCAAAAACAATTGCCCCTGAGTCTTTGCTGCTGGCCCTAATGTAGTCTTAGAAGATCAGTATAAATGAGCACTATGAATATTTTCTAGACTGCGATGAAGAAAATCAATATGAAATTAATCCAAACTGTTGTCCTTTCTCTGAGTGTTCCCATGGCTAGATAAAACCAGAATTGTTTACTCCTATGTGCTGGATTCGTGGGAAAGGCATACTGAAAACTAAAAACAAATTAAAAAATACAGATGCAGGATAATCTCCATATTTCCCCATTAACTCTCAGTAATATGGTTGACTAAGTAATGGCAAGTGGAATTTCACCTGCAATAGATAGCAGAGTGTTTATGCAAATGAACATATACAATATTTGGTATGCAACCATACTTAATATAAAATGCATATTGCATATGCATTGCATGTTGCTGCTTTTGTATCCTTCATTATCTTCATAGTTTCTTTGGCCTTAGTACACAGATTTCCTTTTAAATGACTGTCATTTTCCTTCTAATGTACACTAAGGGTCTGGCTTCATATTGCTTTAGAGTTTTAAGTTGGTGTAACGCTGGTGAAACCAATGGTGGTGTTGCCTCTGAGAAAATGGAAGAACTCAGTAGTAACTCAGACTCCTAGTTTTAGCAATTTGTGGTGCCCCCCCCACCCCTCCCTACTTCCTGGGCTCAATCACTCCCAGATTTCTCTATCTACTCCTCCCCAGCGGCGCAGGGGGATGGGAATGGGAATGGGGGTTGGGGTCAGTTCATCACACATTGTCTCTGCCACTTCTTCTTCCTAGGGAGAGGACTCTTCCCCTGCTCATGTGTGGGGTCCCTCTCATGGGAGGCAGTCCTCCACAAACTTCTCCAATGTGAGTCCTTCCCATGGGCTACAGTTCTTCACGAACTGCGGGGTCCCTCAGGAGCAGACTGCTCCAGCGTTGGGTCCCCTGCGGGATCCAGGTTCTGCCAGCAAACCTGCTTCGGCATGGGCTCTTCCCCCCACAGGTCTGCAAAGTCTTGCCAGGAACCTGATCCAGTGCAGGCTTCCCATGGGGTCACAGCCTCCTTCCTTTGGGCAACTACCCTGCTCCAGCATGGGGTCCTCCACGAGCTACAGGTGGAGATCTGCTCCACCATCCCCGGCAGGGCGACAGCCCCCCACCATGGTCTTCACCACGGGCTGCAGGGGAATACCTCTGCTCTGGCGCCTGGAGCACTCCTCCCCCTCCTTCTTCACTGCCTTGGGCTGCAGGGCTGTTTTCTCTCACATCCTCTCACTTCACTTCTCTCTCTGGCTACTGAGCCGCAGCTGGTTTTTTCCCTTCTTAAATATGTTATCACAGAGGTGCTTCCACCGTTGCTGGTTGGCTTGGCCTTGGCCAGCAGCGGACACAGGGAAAAATTCTAGCAGCTTCTTACAGAAGCCACCCCTGTAGCCCCGCCACTACCGAGACCTTGCCACAGAAACCCAATACACAGTTTTACTTTGAACTTTTGTCCAGCTTGATCTGTGCATGGTAGGAGTGTGAAGGAAGAACAGGCCATCAAAATATAAGGATAGATGTGGTAGGAGCTGCCTCCCACATTTTTCATTCTAATAATGAGATTGATGGCTTTTTTCCAATTCAAATGAGTCACAATTAGTTTTTATTATCCAGAGGAAAAAACAAATGGTGAATCATAGCTTCATATCCCAGAGTGTTTGTTATGTAATACCTATTGAATTTCATTTGCATGCTTTATGCATATATTTATTATGCTGAAAGCTGATTACCCAATTTCTTCTAAAGTCTTTGAAGGCACTGTGCCAGCCTTTCCTAAAGTTTGCAAGCACATTGGTTTTGACAGTCAGGAGAGTTTGAGATTTCTGTATTAATTACTCTGTTTACATAAAAATGAGCTTTATATAGTTTGTGTATTCCTATTATATGTATTTTAGAAATTGCAGAGTAATTACAGCAATTGCTTAAGCTGCATGTGATGTCTAATTTAATAAGATGCTGCTACATCATTTTTCACATATAAAACTAGATGTGTGAGACAGTGAAGTCATAACGAACTGTTATAAGAGTATACATAGAGTTCTAAAAGCATTGTTCATTTACTTAATGATAATTATTTATAGAGTTAAGAAATATTGGTATGTTTGTCTCTGTACATGATGTGCAATGTATGTGAGTGATTGCTACTTCTTATTTTGTTACTTTATATAAAGAAATGCACGTTTTATTCCGCGTAGGTCATAGCCTTTACCAGTTTTAGTCCGGTAATATTAGCTATCGTCTGTGGTAGTGCACTTTAGTAAGCCAAAAGGGATGGCCATTCATCAGCCTTGACAAGTGGTGGCTGAATAATAACTTTCCTGTAATGCAGACGCTTTCCTGAATGTTTAAGTGCTGATGGTTTGAACATTACAGCTCACCAAATTTTAATTGATTTGAGGTTCACTGATTCACTGAACTCTAAGTAAGTGCCAGAACACAGTGTGGTTTTATTTTCTTTCAGTTGTCTTTCTATATGGATTTACAGTCAAATGCTTGATCCTCTAATGTCCTGTAGGTACCCCAGAAATTTACATCCTGTAGAGTCATTCTCTGAGTTAGAGATGCATGATCTATACATCCACAAATACTGGTTTTAGCTGTGTGTAAGGTACCTGAAGCATAAATATTGCTTGAGGAGGGAACTACTTGAATAACGAGATTTATCTTTTCTCAAGGCTTGATTGTATGGGTTGGGAGCATAGGTTTTACAGCTAGACAGTTGCAGAATAAGGATGAGGTTTTCAACTCTGGTATGTGGTTGAGCTAAAGCAGCCTGGCTCTGTCTAATTATTGCCAAAAGTTTGACCGGCAATCTGAGCAACGTTTCCGTTTTCCACTCTTTCCTCATAGCCCTAATTCAGGAGTTTGTGAAGGGGTCATGGCAACTTGCAGCTATGTCCTTTGGTTCCTCCATCAGGAATTTTCATTTCTGGTTCTTTTTTGAAAGTTTTCTGGTTTTAACATACACAAATTCCCCAAATATTTTATTTTTTCAGCTTCTTGGGTTTTGTCTCACCTTGATTCCAAGACATGTAGACATTCTTTCCTTTTTCTTAGCTTCAAGGAGAAATGAGAATAAAAGCTGCTCTGTGCTCCAGACCAAATAGGAAGCATTGTAGTATCAAATACTTTCTGGAGATCAAAAATGTGAGCAAAAAAGACATTTTGTTTTCTGTTTTGGAGCAATCAGTCAAAAATTCTGTGCTTTCTTTAATACCATAAATGAAGTATGAAAAATCATACCAAATAAATTAATGACTGTCGTCCTTTTTTTTTTTTTTTGGTGAAATCTCAATGATTTCTTTGTATACTATCACTTATGTTTGGAAAAAGCATTTTGAGTAAAGTTCTCTGTTTAGATTGGAGCAATTTATATGGGGTTTTCTGGAGGTTTCTAGAACTTCTTCCCCACGTGAGATACCTCAGAGTTGATAAGAGATCTGTGGGCAATAAGTGAGGGGACTACAGACTCATTTCTTTCATCTAGACTGTCAGGAAATGGACTTTGTTATAAAAGAAACCAGATAATCGAAGTATGAACAAATAGTTTCAATTTTACTTCATATCCATATAGAAAAGGTGACATAACAGGAGTTTAGAAAACTGGTAGAAGAGACAGATTCAAATAGGAATAGATAAGGAGTACTCATTATATTATGGATTTTCATAGCTGCTTTCTGGAGAACGGTGCAATCTTGTCTTCCTCTCCAGATACTCAGAGGATGACATATCCCCTGCATAAAGATCAGCCATTTACACAGAAAACACTTAAACTTATAAGTAAAAAATAGCTAAAATGGTGAGTACCAAACATAAAACAAAACTGTAATTTAGACATTTAATCATTACTACAGTGTAGGAAACTTTTTCCAGCTGCATAAAAACATTGCTTTAGTTAACAAAACTGCTTTAGCTGTTTCTATCTGCTCTACCAGTTACTCACACTGCTTTGTGGGTTAATGTTTACCTTCATGACATTTATCATTAATGGAGCCAAACAATACAACATATATATTTATGGAATAGGCAAACTGCAATAAGTTTGCTACTTATCTGCAAGTAAAAATATATGCATTTTAGGTATGAGAAAAGGCCCTTCATATTTTTCCTTTCCTGTGTATTAATGTACTTTGCATGGAATTTTAGTGTTGTTTTCAACAGCAGCATATGGAGTGCAAGTGTGCTGAGTTAAATGTTATGTTCTAAAATTCACACAGGACTGGAGTTGTTAGGTAGTGAACTTCATGATATCGTAAAACATAATTAAAGCATATTTGGTGTGTATCTACCACTGGAGAAGGGGCCAGGACAGGCAGCTTCAGCAGTCCTGGTCCTTCAGCAAGTGGCTCAGGGATGAGTTGTATCTCTGTAATGTAGAGCTGGCTCACAACTGGAAGCTCAGATAGTAGGATTATTAATACAGTGTTGGTTCCTATTAAATTGATGTACGCCGTGGTTTTCACATTTTTATACACAAAACATACCAAAGAGAAGAAGAAAGAAATGCCAGAAAGAAAAGTATGATTTATTGCAGCTAAAGGATTTTGCTGATTTTCCAAACTGTCAGTATGGTGAAAAAGTTTGAATATATAAATAAATATGTGTTTAAAGATCTGTTTCCAATTCTGTCTTTTTAAGCTGCCTGATTTGGCCCAATCCTTAAGACCATCCAGTTTAGGTAGGTAAAGAAAATATGTTCAAAAATAGAGTAAGATGCAGTGATGTAAACATGAGTGTTTTACAATTACTCGGTTTCAGGAGGAAAAAAAAAGCTTGTGGTAACCAGCATCATTTCTATACAGTATATGGGATCTAAACTCCAATGGGAAGGAGTTTCTGATAAAAGCTTCTTTACTTTTATACTTGCTTCTTGCTCTAAACTCTAAAATGACATGGAGGCTAATTATGCTACAAAATTATATCATATTTATCATTTGTACTATTACATACTGTATTTTAAGCATTTGTGAGACAGTTGCTCCAATAACACATTTCTGGGTTAATAATGGGCTTATGCATGTTTTTTTGCTAACGTAGCTGTGATTTTGTATTACACGTAATGGTAATATATTAACTTGTAGGTATTCTGTTCTGCTTTGAACTTCTGTATATGTGTATATATATGTACTATATGTACATGTATATGTAATATCCAGATAGGTATTGTTTTCTTTTTCATGTATTTATACGTACCTATACACACACATAGATATAACATAGTTTTCATTCTTAGCATGGAGATGCATTGTTATTCACAGTGTGACAAATCATCAGTTCCTCACTTAGGCAAATTTTTACTGAGTGAGGTCTGACTTAGTGAAACTTTACTCTGAAGTTTGTCATATGTATTTAGATAAATATTATTGTCTCCTTAAGATGCTTTAAAAAATGTAGAAATTGGCAACCAAAAGATGGAATGAGAAAAATGTTAAGGTTGCTGTCTAAGTTTTCTTCCTTTTTATATATTTGAAATTATTTTCTTCAGTTCTTGAGAAAACAGATTGTCTAAGTTCATTTCATATGCTAGAAGTTCATAAGAGGAATCATTAACACTTTATTCTGAGAAAGATGATGACACCAAATTCAGATTTTTCAACAGGGATGCTATCCTGCTATATTATTCAAGCTGATTTAATGAGCTCCAACACTATTTTTCATGCCAAGACTTGAGTTCAGATTCTGTTTCATCTGTGAGAGCTGGTAATGTGTGTAACAAATAAAGCAGTGTAAATAAATTTCATACCCCAGCTTTTCTTTTTGGTGATAACAATATCAAATATTGCAGTAAGAGGAATGCCAGGTCAGGTCTTAGCAGCCTGGATGAAATCTCTCCAACAAGCTCCCCTTTGCATGATCTTTCATAAACTGGTAGATTTCTTATAGCTTTTTATATACCTATATTCTATAAGTGAAACTGTTAAGATGTATGGAAAAACAAGAGAGAATTTAGTCTACTCTCTTAAAACAAAGTTGGAAGACTAAGATTTCTTTTCTTCCAAAGTACAACTACTCCAGAAATATTGTGCCTTGCCTTTAGGGAATTTAGGAAAAAAAAAAAATCACTAAAATCAAAAGGAATTACAGTCTCATGCAAATAAACTTTGCCAAAGTTTTATGTGTGTTGATAAGTCCTAGCATTTCTTCCTCCATAAGTAAAACTTATTCCCTGGGTGAATCATTCATCAAATGGGATTTAAAAAGCAGCAGCGAGGTCTGTTCTCTCACCAGACTGTGAAATGCCTCAGGAAGTCGATGCACATTCCGATACGTGCTTCCTGCTCTTCCTTGACGTGTTCTCTCAGTAGGTTGAGGAGATCCTTGCTGCACAACCTTTTGATTAACTATTTAATTCTGAACCCCTTTTGAGGATGTCTTTATTCACTTGCAGATATATCTACACAGCCTGAGCCCTTCTTCTGTACTATTCCTCCCTGAGTGTGTCTTTTAGGCGTCAGGCTGTTCCTCTCCATGACACTGCTAAGAGATTTTTCACAGGAAAACTGGCTGCATTAGCTCTGCAGAGTTCTCAAAGATTAGGACATCATGCAAAAAGGGTGTGATTTGTGCTTGATGGTTTTAGCTTTGTCTTGAGATCTCACTGAATTGTTTAGATGCTGTTCAGTGAGCTGGGAAACCTTTTTTGAGTCCCTGTTTGGAGACCCTGTTTCTACAGAACCATGCATGATCTGGTAACAGTTGTGCTGCTTATTTAGTAAACTCCGCCTGCTTGATAATACAGGCAGAAAAGCTGTGTGTTTGGCTTACTTGAACACAGAGTTAAAGTGATGTTCTAAAAACATAATTACTGACACAAAGCCTCTTTGATTAGATGATTAAGTTCACTATTGAAGCCAGATTTATCCTGTGTTGTTTGGTAGTGAAAAGAGGAAGACCTCAGGGAGGCTGGCAAAGTTCCCCTCAGAGTTCTTTTATTTACATCTACAGCATAATTCCCTGGTACAAATCAGAAATGTCCTGTGTATCTAACAAGAGAAAGCTGGAGAAGAGGATCCAGTCACACCACCAACTGGCAATAGACCCTTCTTCAGGCTGTCCACCCAAAAGGCCACTTGGACTGCACAAGAGAAGAATTCTAGTGATGCTGCAGAAGCATCACCAGAAGACAATTAACTGGCACTTTTCACACACTTTTTTGTTTCAGATATGAAGATACCTCTGTGAGATACAGTACTGTTACAGGCCTGAGGCATCTGTGTGGGCGAGGAGCTGAATTTGCTAGTTGTATAGTACATTGCATATCCCAAATTCGATTGCTGCTCCCTCCATGCCAAATGAGTAGTATAAAAAAGCCAATTTATGGGCAGACTGACTCTTTGGTTCCTCTTAAATACTGGAATGAAGTCCTCCATGACACAGATATAATTTCCATTGATTCCACTCAAGCTTGGTGTTAGCATTGATCTTGCATTTTATCTTTGACTTACAATGAGCCCCTACAGCCCGCTACCAAGAAAAGGAATATTTTTTAGGTTTTAATTAGCTACTGAGTTTTGACAGACTTTCTATTAGAAATTAGTGACAAAAAGTCCAATCTGATCTCTGCGTGAATTCAATAATTTATTTTCTGAAGCAGTTATCAAAACAGAGGAAGGTTGGCACAGTCTAGGGAGTTTCCTGAAGTTAGCTTTTGCTAGGTCTAACCCTCTGTTAAGAAAATAACATTAATCTAACTTCACTCAAGCAGGCTTCTTTGCCGACGTCCATTTTTGAAGTGGAACGACCAGGTACTCTAAACCTCAGACAGAGCCATCCTTAGTCCCTGATTTTATAAATGATACAGTGTTAGTATTTAAAATCCTACTTGGTAAGGTGGGAATTAACACAGACAAAATGAAGAAGCAGTTGCAAATAACTAAGGTATAGTAGATTAAAAAGTCAAGTGACTAAGAAAGGTTTGGTTAGGCAAAAGTCTGGAAAGAGTGAAAATCTTATTTTCAGAAGAAGAGTAGAAGTAGTCCCCAGGTCTGAGATGAAACAGTTCCACTGACGATAGTCCTATTAGGCAGCAGTCTCATTCTATCTTTAGCTGAATATGACATTGAATGTCAGCATCCCCAGCTGAGATGACAGCTTGACTTTGGGTGGGTAGACACTTTATATTGCTACCATATTTTTTTTTCTCACTGTTCAGCTACACCCCCAGAGAGAAATTTTTGAAAAGCAAAAAACAAAACATAAGGATTTTTGAGTACAGAGGTTAGGTTTGTTTTTATACTCTCAAGAAAATGCTAGGAAGATGCATATGCTTGCAAAAATAATTACCAGTTGGTAGAAAACATGCAGTTCTCATCTCTGTGTGAGTTAGCTTTTTTTGTTTTGAGGTGCTCTATATTTCAGAGAAATATGAGACTAATGGAGAGCAGGGCAAGGTCAGGCATGGGCATTGAAGGCCACTGTTGTCACAAGCTAGAAGATCAGAAGAGCTAGAATTAAGACCACACAGGAATAATTGTAAAAACTCTGTTGCGTTCTTTCCCCTTTACCTGAACTAATCACAGAATCAGTCTTCCATATTCTAATCTGTTTGTAAGGATCAGTACAGGCAGTAAAAGCTTGGGGCTTAGCTTGTCAATTTGGCAATTTTCAGCTGTAGATGTACACGAAAAATTGAACTATAACTACCATGAAAAATCTGTATTAATTGGCAGTAGTTTCAAGAGAACATATACAAGGTTGGTTCTCTGCTGAGTACCAGGTATGTACTAATCCTGGGTGTTTGTTGGTTTGGGTTGTGTTTTGTTGTTTTATTTTTTTAACTTCATATGTTTGTATTATTATTTATATTTATATAACTATTAATATATTTTTTCACTGTTTTCTTTTTAATTTTTTTCTTATTTTTATGGGAGAAGAGCTTTTAGCATTTTAAAAATGTGCTAAAGGAAGTAATTACAAGAAACGTAATTTCTTCTACATAATTTCTTTTTTGTTGTGTTGTCATTGTTTATCTAGAGATACTAGAAGAAATAATTCTGTATAAATGTAATGGAGCTGATAAGCATACACCATTTAATACAGCACTTGGTGGTTCAGGACAAGCAGTTATAAAGTAGCAGGCATGTGCAAAGCAACATAATTTCAGAATTAGATTAGGAGACTGGAAATCAGAGTTTCTATGCTGTGATTCTTGTCTTTTGAGATATTGGACAAATCACTTAAACTTGCTTAATTATGCAAGTTAAGAAACTGTTAATGTAAGTTTTCAAAACAATACTTCACTAGTTTACAGATTTTAGAACTCTATATAATTATTTGAACTTAAATGAAATCCCCCCCTTCCCCCTTCCCCCCCCCCCCTTTGGAAAACATTCTCTCTCTGAAAAATGGTTAGTGATTATTCTTGTGCTCTTTTTTATGTGCCTTAAAGAAGTCTGGTTTTCACAAAAACTTTCCCTTTCTATGAATCTTACATTGTATAAATTTAGCACATGTTCCTGGCTCCACAAGGGTGCATTGGTCTAATGGTAGGTTACAGGAAGCAACACTCTTTGTCCCTTATGCTTCTGCCTTTCGCAAACTATAGCACTAAGGTTGCACTGTTTACACTTTGCATGCTGATGGATGGGTCAGCCAACCTTGTTTGGATCAGACCTGTAGGATGGCATGCATTATTTTGGAGCCTAAACCAGCCTCCAGTTACCAAATGAGCTATTAAAAGCATGAAAGCTGGCCTGAAACTAGGTGTTACTGTTGGGAGACAGTGAGGAAAACACATGCATGTTTCAGTGTGTTTCTTGTGTCTAAATTATAGTGCATGATGTGCTCTTTCACCTCTTCTGTTAGCTCAGTTTGGTTTAATGGTCACCTTCTCTTTACTACATTTAGCAATAAGGTAATCTGCAAAGGGCGGTGAAACAAATTTATACATCCCAATCCTGGCACTGGATTCAGATGAATGAAAATGGGTGTAGACTTTACAGCTTCTGACAAGGAATGAACTTTGTGTTACCCTTGCCAGTAATTAGGTAGATCGTTGCTCTTACTTTGACTGTCTTTTGTTGCTAGTGATGGGAATGATAACTGATTTAAAAATAATGAAAGTATTTTGCAGTGATAGTTTATGTTCTTGGTCTTATTGTTTCATAAATGGGAATTAGGAAAAGTAGTAGCTCTTCTGGGAACAAGTGGAGCTTGAGAAATGAGAGCAGCTCTGTAAAGGTCTGTCTGCAAGATGTAGCCTATTGGAGGTAGGGTGGATGATCAAGTTGCATCACAAAATTCATGTTCATGCTGGATATATTTAAGAGAGTGAAGGAAACTTACTGGATCTGGGACTTTGGAGGAGGAAAAAAATCATTGAAGTTAAACAGAAGCAACTGAGGAGACTGCTGGTTTCAGAATGGAGGCTGGTCCTTATTCTTACCAGTTTGCGTTTTTTTTAATTTTTTTTTTTTTAATCTTCAAAGCATTTCTAAGCATTAAATAAAGTTTCTCCTTTAGGTATTTTGGAGGGTATTGGTGAGAAGTATGCAGATATATCACCCTGTGCATTGGAACTAGAATGCCTAACTCATTTATTATCTAAAGTATTTTGTGGTCAAAGGGGAAAGAGGGCTGCAATTTTCTGTGCAGATGGCAGAAGTACTGTACAGAGGAGTCTAGTGTATCTATTAATCTCATCCAGAGAAGCAGACAGTGAAGAGGTTCAATTCTGTGACAGCCTAACCATTAATGGCATCCCAAACTTGATTTTATTTCTTCACTTTTTTGGTCTGAAAACACTGTGGCTAGGATTTATTATGTCATTGTCGTCTCTGCCTTTCCTCTGTCTCATCTGTATTCTTTACAGAGCCTATAAACATGGGCTGTCAGCAAGCTAAACCTGTCAGATTTCCACTTCCCCCCTCCTCCGTCTGTTACTATGCTGCCCGAGAAACAGCCCTGCCTGCTGTACCCTCACTATGATTCTCATCATCACATCTCATTCATCACTGTGACTCCAAACTCAGCTCAACACATTAGAAAAAAGGTCAGGGATATGAAAGGAAAAGAGAAATAAACAACTACCCAGCGGAAGCGTTGAGCTACAAGAGACGTGGGAGGTAAGATCGGAGCCAATTTCTCTGCCAGCAGCTGTACTGGGCATAAAGTACTTGCTATACAAGTTCTAAGTGTTTTAAGCTGGAGGGTTGTGTAGGGGTTTCCTGCAGCTACTGGTTTATTTCCCAGCACAGAAGCATAATGAAAGGATAGAAAACCTTAGTTAAAGATGGAAAGGTTATAAAACTTTTTATAAACGGGGTAAAGATGACGAATTGGTTGCTGAGCGACTAGAAACCTGATGGCATGCAAGATTTGGACTCGAGAGTTCAATAAACATACTTATAGTGATGAAAGGACAAGTCCTGTGTTGACTTTATGAGCCAAACTTTAAGAAGCTTTTGACTGGGGATGGGGGGAATTTTGTAAGGGGGAAAAAGAAATTATTTTATTTGAAGCAGTAATATTCCTTTAAGTGGGATCTGCTTCTTATGTGCTGCACTGTCAGTGTAGTTAGGTAGAATTTATTTTAAAAACTATTTTGGCTTAGTGATATCCCGTCCTTTTTCATTCTCTTCACTGCTGCTTTGGCTACTTTTAACCGATCAGCTTTGTTTTCCTGATCAGGAATTATGGTTTTTTTGCCTTTATGCCATTTTTTCAAGCTCTTGGCCCTTTTCATCATAAATAGAAAATAGCTAGTAACTCTTTCCTTATTTGCATTTGAAAATCTATATTTAAAACATTGATGCGATATTATGCCAGTAATTTCTTTCTCTCAGCAAATAAGGGAAATAAGAGAAACTGCTGAGCTTAAAATAGATAACTTGCAAAACTCCATTCAGAAGAGTTTGCTACAAAGAAATTAGTTTGTGCAACCATAATGTTTTTTCTCACAAATGGTACTCATCTTTTAAGGATTTTAGTTTACAGTTTTATTTATGTATGCAATAACTGGTTAAAAATTTTATATGACCTCTGATTATAGCATATTACCCAGCAAGCATGATGACTTTGGTCAAATAGTCAAGAATATAAATATCTTTATCTACTATTATTCTTTAAAAAAAAAGTAATTCTGACTGTGCTTTATGTTAGTTCCAAACTTTTTAAATACACTGCTCTCCAGCTCATGCTAAAAGCTTGTTTTCATGCTTTGTGTGTTTTTTAAGCTAAACAGAGAAGATAAGTAAACTGATTATTCGATACATTCAACAAAAAAAAAGTAAAAGGTCCCTAGTGAAATTATCAGGCAAATGATAAAACCGTAAGTATACGGTGATTTAGAAGGGAAAAGGCAATTTCATGGAGAATGGTTCCCATGATGTCCATTAAATGCCATACTTGTTATGCAGCCTCCAAATCTGATAATCCTTGTGCCACTGGCTGTTGAAAGGTGAGAAGGCATACTACCCTACATTTGGGATCTATTTCTCATTCTTTTCTAAACATTTTCTATCTTGATGAAGCTGAAGACAAAATACTGGAGTTCTTGGTCTGAAACACTATAGCACATCTTACAGAGTCACCTGTGGGAAGAATCTAGCAGAATTTGGGGAGAAGCTTCTTATAACTCAGAAAAGGAACTTTTGCATCATGTAAAAATAAAATAGAGGACTGCTATATCCCTCTACTTCTGTGCAAGTGTGTCTTTTCCTCAGTAAATGTCACTGCTCTCAGTGCCATTAGGAAGCTCTTTTCTCTATGTTCATCATACCCCATGGAATGATAGTATGGAAAGTCATCACTTTTGAACATACTGAATATCCTAGCCTTAGGAAGTAGGGAGGGTTAAGACCCCTGAACCAGGCAACTGCATTAACACATTGTATGCATAATAATGTAACATCTGATAAAGGCAAAGAGCTGAGCACGTGGAGATAGGATATTCAGACAACAGACAGTTCAAAGTTGAGCTGAGAATTGATAAATTCTAGATTAATGTGAACTGTGGGGAGCAAAATAAATTGCGGATAATAAGAACCAGGAAAGAAAACATGTTAGAAACAAGAAGCACATATAAGTTCCTACAACTTACTTTATGCTGTCAAGTATAAATGCAATGTTGTGATACAGCAGAGCTCAGTACTGACGTGACTCCTGTGGCCCTAATGTGAAATGACTCATGCTCCAAAATAAGGAAACAAAGCATACTAGATATTTCAAACTTGTGAAGAGGTTTGAAACACACATTGCAGTATATCCATAAAAGAGGCTACAACTGTAAAACAATTAGGAAATAAATGTGAGTAGCTTTTCAGGAACTACATTGAACAATAGCAGTAGTAACAGCATTGGCAGTATGAAAACGATTATCCTGATACTGAAGGAACATACAATAAGAGAGTAAGACCAGAATAATTAAGTAAATTGTGGTAAGAAAATGTGAATATTTTAGAAAATAGAGAGGCAAGAAATAGAAATCTTTAAAGAGTTTAATCTGTAAAATAGTAGAAACAGTGTTGTTATCTACCGCATCACTGCAAATTTAATATAGATTGGGTGGAGGATGAAAGGAGGAAAAAGAAAAGTCCAGAATTCAGTACTTCCCTCTACTGATATAGTAGGAAGAAGCAAAATCCTAGCTAGTTTATCTGCTGGCGTCAAATAAGATTGCTTCAGTTATCTTGATCAATAACAGATGAAAATGAGGTACAAAGGAAAGATTACTTTGCACTGAGATATCAAGCATTCTTTTATGTTTCTCCATCAGAGTAAAGTAGTATATTGAACTTGGTGGGCTGAATATGATAAATACTTAAAATTTGACATCATATCTTGGAAAAATAAATGGGTATCTCACTTTTCCCTCTTGAATATACAGTAGAGTTTGCATTACATAATGCACTGCTGTCCACATAGCTACTGGTTGTTTGCTAGTAAATGTTGAGAGGGCTGCTTTATGCTATGAAAAAATTGTCTTTAACTGAAGTATGAAAGGCAGTCATTTTAAAGTTACACAGCTGAGGACAGAAAGGAAATTTGGAAGATGATCTCTTTCAAATGACTAATTCATCTCACCAAGCAAAAACTTGGGTTAGGATTCACGATCTAATAAATATCATGAATGTTTTATGACAGAACTTGCCTACCCTTAGTTTCTCACAACCACTAAAACTAGACTTGATTTGCCAAGTTGTAAATCAAGTTCCTGTAATGCAGATATGTAGGGGTTGAGGTTTTTTTACTCCTGTACTTCTTAAGGAGGATTATTTTAGGGACACAGACTTTGATACTCATGCTTCACAGATCATCTTACTGAAATCAATAGTGTGTAGACTAGGACAGATTTGCAAAATTAACAAAATCATTCTTTCATTACAGATCATTGAAACAAAAATCCACTCTTAAGGTAGCTGAATACAGAATTTTATGATATACTCAGCTCTTGCAATTGTGTAAAGAGAGTCACAATGACTTCGTTCCACTGGTAGAGTTCAGGTTTGTATATTGGGTATGACACCAGAATTATAATGCTTGGAGTGCACTCAAGTCAACATTTGCAACATAAAAGGATGTACCACTCTAATAATTGACATGACCATTGACCCCTCTTTATTTTCTGGCAATGTTTACTTCCCAGGTGAGACAGTCTTAAAAAAACATTACTTGCCATATGGAATTACGAAAAATGTTGAAACACATTTAGATTTCTCTTCAGGAACAGTTAGTACTCTTATTTTTCAGATAGGAAGCTCTTTCTGGGAGTTCTAACTAGTCTGTTCTTCTGTGGGTTTTATTAAGACCTCTTAAAAATATGAAGAGGAGGGGATCCAAATGTTTGCATAGTTAAGAAGTCTTGATTAATGGTGCATAGCAAATCAAGTAGGGTCTTATTCTTACGACCATTCATTTGATGCTATCTATAATGTTATTTATTTAATATGTATGGTGCTAGTCCAACCACTGAGTATATTTGGATATTGAATTTTATTTTTGCTTTCACTTTTCCCTACACGATTTCTATGATTCAGAAAGACTTTTGAGTTCTATTACATGTCTCTTGAATGAAAATCACTGTCTAACATCATCAGTGCATATGTCCTTTGATTGTGCTGCTTCACTTTTTTTTCCTCTCTCCAGCTGAGGCAAACCAAACATTCAAACAAGATTAGCCCATTTCAAACTTCTTTTGTGAATATCAACAAAGTTATAATTTAGGAAAAGAATGTGTTCTCTTTTTACAGTTATATTGCTTTAGTTTTTAAATGTCAATGCTTGAAATAGTTTGAAGTCATTCATGAGTGACCAGAATACAGTGTTAAATGTATTTTGTTTCCACTTTCTTTCATATGCTGCTATATGAAGATGTATAACAGTGCTTGTCATTTTATTTTCTTCAGGTAATATTTTTAGAGATGTAGTTAAAGATTTCAATGTTGCTCCCCAAAATACTACTTTTTTTTAAAAAACCCTATGTCATTATTTAATATAAAACTCAGGAATTAATTAGAATTGCAAGAATATACAGAAAAGAGAGAGAGAATAAGTGAAACTATTTTTTAAAAGTACAGCCAGATCATTTTATGGTTAGTCTTACAAGAATTATGCAAAGCAGTTGAAATGCAAACTACTCACTACATTATGCATTATATTCATTATTGGTACTGTAGTTAATATGTTCTTGGCAATCTATTGCCTCTTACAGTAATGGGATATAATGAGATCTTTTTTTTAATGCACCAGGTGTACAAAGTGTATTATTCAGGATTTCTCAGACAGCCACTGGAATCTAGTCAACCCTGAGATATGCTTGCTAATAACTGGAGATACTTGGCACCCTGGTGTGTAACTTACAACAGCCCTATACTACATAGAAAACCTTCTATCATGTGTAGTGGAGAAAACATACAATTAAAATGAACTGTTTAGTCCCCCAAGGAGAACTGACCACTTACTGTGTGTCTTGGCTTAAAGCTTTTAGCAGCAAATATCCTTAAAACAGCACAGGCATGATCTTTGAAGGGAATTAGTGTCCTTCCCTTTCCCTTCGTAAGGGATTTAAATGTTCAGATGATGACACCTGTATGCCTAGGAATGGGCAAAATGTTGTTAGCTCTCTCTGTTCGAATATAGGTAAATGTGAATATTCACTCTCCTTCTCTTTCTGCTGGATTTCATAGACAAGATGAGGAAGAGAGCGCTCTAATTCAATACAGTGTCACACTGTCAGTTGTGATTTGGACAAGAAAGATTGTCCTTTAATTTAAAAAAATCTGCCAGATCCAAAGTAACACAGCTTTTGTTTTAATTGGGCACAGCAGGAATCTATTCCTGATGTACCATGTTGATATGGCACTCGTTAACCTGTCAGATTTCAAGAGATATTACATTGATGTTACCACTACCATCTTCAGGGCATTGTAGTGACAAAACAACTTGATTTGGTGTAGCACAGTCTTCATGTACCAACCATTTTCCCGATGAGTAAATTCTTTGTCAAGCAACTTCTTTGTTTAAGATACCCTTATTCTTTCAAGGTTTAGCAAACATAGTTATTACTTATGACATAAGGACTGTACAAAGCAACAATTTTGAAACATCAGCTTATTTACAATACCTTTTTCAACCTTTCAGTTTAAGAACTATACTTCTTTTCTAAGCATCACTCTAATATTACTGAACGCTTTTCTTTTGCGATAGTGTTGCAACCCTGGATTAGCATATAAAAAATTACAGAGAATAACACTAAAAAAATAATTAAAAGACCCCCTAATAGTATCTTAGAGAATTGCTTCTCCAGAGACACTCTGAAAGAACAGATAAAAATAAAATCCACCATTATCCAAAGTGTGTTGCTTTGTATGTATCCAGAGTGTTTAATTAGTGGTAAGTTATTTCTGAAAGTGCTTTTTACTACCTTTTTGTCTGGATATCCAAGGTAACTGGAACAAAAATGAGCTGGACTCAAATATTGCAATATCAGTAGAAGTATTTTCTGATTTCAAATTCATTTTATTTTTACTTAGAGTAGTTTGTGAATTACAGGAGGAATTTTCCTACAAGAAATTTCTTCAAATTACGTATTTGTAAGCATCTGAATTCTAGAAATGTTTACTCCTATTCACTAAATTGAATTTCATTTGAATTGGCCTACAGAATAGTATTAATTTAAATACCCACTTCTTTCTCCAGTGCTTTTCCAAACCTCTAAGGTTAGAAATGTTTCATTTCCCACACCACCATACTAATGAATGTTTCTTCACTGAAGAGCATAATCGTATTTAAGTATTTCCTCTACTTTTTTGTTTTCTGGTTAACATCCTTCAAAACTCTTTATACTTGGAGTCTGAATTTTTCCCTGTTTAGACCAAAAGAAATTGAAATAAAAGCATTAGTTATAGCCATTTTTAAACACTATCAATGTCTAAATTCAAATTCTGACTCTGGGGCTCAGTCATGCTCTTCTTTCTTATTCATGCTCCGAAACAGATGAATTTGTTTTTCTCTTTATTTCTTCTTTTGTCCTTTGCCATCCTATACCAATCTTATATCAATACCAAGGTGTACCTGTTTGCTTGTTATTTGCATTGCAATCAGAAGCCTGGTTTTCTTTTTAGATTTTTTTGCAGCAAATTGCCCTACATGATAAGTGTTCATAAAATATTGTGGGGTTACTCTGATGGGTTCAGATGAAAGCACCTGTCCATTTTTCAGCTGTTTTAATAATTACTGAATAAGAGACAAGACTTATTTGGAGATTAAACATATATGGGTTCAGCTCTCCCATCCACCAGAAACAGTTATTCTATATCCTTTGTGTGAAAGGGGGATAAAGGGGGATTTTATTTCTTTCCTCACAAAGATACTAAGAGCATTAATTGCCTCCAGATTACAAGGCATTTAAATGTTATAAGAAAAGGAGGAATGGACAGATAAATATCTATTGATAGCACTAGCAAAAGCACCAATATAGTGAAATACCCTATACTCACTGGAAATCAAAGTAAAGCATACACATTTTTATTCAAGAATGATGTCTTGAATTTTGGTCTCATGCTCTTTTGTAATATAATGGAGTACTATTGTCCTAATTAAAAAAAAAAAAAAAAAAATTAAAAACAGTGGCACATGTGATGTGCCATAAATGGTTGATGTGGAGAACATATAGAAGGTATTGTGGAAAGAGTCAGACAAATATATTTGCCAGACAGCGCTCTCATGTTTCTACTGTCCTTCTGCACTTAAGCCACACATGTAACAACTTAAGGATCTGCATTACTAAAGTAATGCAGACTGAAAATCAGTGATTGGTTTCTTTCTACCCCTAGCTGCAATACCAGAAATACTTTTCTTCAGCAGACTTCAGTGCCTTTATATAAATGAGCATATGGGACTTACACCTTTGTGTCATACACTTGAAGGCCCGGGGTCCTCTACTGCTGCTACAACCCACAGCTTTCTAATTATGTCACAGAGAACATGAAACGATTATGGATGAGCAACAGAGTAGTTGCTAAGAGACGTCCTGTGCAAGGAGCTGGGTAGGAACTGCTGAGTAAAACTGTTCAACAGGCACCTCTCAAGTGTTCATAGTACTAATAAGCAGAATTCTGGGTTAAAGAGTTGCTGATGTAAATATTTTTTAATGGAGGTATGTTTGATTTCTTTCTTTCTCTCAGTGAGCTCAAAACAATAAACGGGGAAAAAGGCTTAGGACTTTGCTCTTCATGGTTTTTTTAGTCCATTAGCAGTCTGTTAGTTTCATAAGCTTATGAACATATTTTGCAAAATACTTGAGTTTGTTAATGCTAATCAAAATTCTTCTAGTTCTTTCAATTAAGCTAGGTGTTAATATTTAATATCACTGGTCCTTCTACCAGAAGCAGAATGTAATGAACTGCATCTTTCAGAAGTGCTTTCTGTCTATGAATCTTGTTGGCAAAGTGTTTTATCTAACGGTATAGGCAAATACTTCTCCATGAAGCTGAGTATATTTACCTGTATGAGATTATATGGACAAGGCGTTGTGAACTTTGACTTTGATCCAATAAGTCACTGTGACAAATAGCTAACTTTTCAGCTTATCTCCAAATTTACTGAAAGTTTTGCTTAATCAAACATACCATACTCTTCCTACAAATGACTAACTCCTAAAGCAGTATTGTCAGAAAAGGAAAGTAGTAGTTCTCTGTAGTATGGGTAATCTGTTCATAAATACTGTGATATCATCTGAACTTTAACAGCATAACCACACCAAATGAGGCATCTGTAAATATATCAGTCTAATGTATCAGTATTTTCAACTTTGTAAGAGAATTAATGATTCATAATTCAAAATCAACCCACTTTTCTACTTTTTAACTCTGTAGAAAGACTCCTAATTACTTCAGTGTGCTCTCAGTCAGGCCCATTTTGACCTAATGGATAAACAAGCATACGGATGCTATTATAAAATGTTTCTTACTTTTTTTCTCTAAATGTCTCTGTCTTTCTCCCTGTTTTTTCTCTACCTCTCTCCTTGATGATTATGCACAGCTTGCTAGAATATAGACCTATTTAAAATTTGAGATCTCTGTAATTCTGAAATTAAATGCTTCTCCATATATTTGTAGTTTTCTAGTGTAGTACACATATCATTAATGTAATAAATCATTATGCCATTGCCGATCCGTTCTAAATGCTCTCTGCATTGCCATAAACATTGTCTACCGCACAGAACTGATGACTAATACTGCCTGACAAGTTGCACTACGATTTCTGGAAAGACTAGAGTAGCAAATACACAATGTGGGTTGTGCTAATGTTCTTGAAACGATTGATAAGTTTTTAATTATAAATCAATTTTTAATTTAGTTACTCTGTTCACCCAAGTATATCTTATGAAATTTAATTTATGAAATATTAATACATGATATAATTGAGTTTCCAGTGCTGGTAGATTTGGTTGCTTGAGAACACAGAGTAGATCCTTTCATAATGACTAGTTTTATAATCAGGAGCTTAGTCCCATAAAAAGATACGCGGGAAACTTCCCTTCTTAATGGTATTACTTTTACTGGGATGGTGACATGAAGAAAACTTACTATGTTTGGGGTCTTGCTGCACAAAATCTTTCCATTTGTGTCTTAGCCTTGATAGCACTGAAATACAGCATTTATTTATAAGCATTGTGATTGTGTTTCTCCTCTTAGGCACTGTGAATCATAAGTAACTAGATGGAAGGGTAAGAGCAAAGGCAGTTAATATCAGCCAGTCTAGGCAACCTCCACATTATTTATTTTTCCTTACTAAACATAGACAGTAGATCGTGTTTTCCCTGACACACCTTTTAGGCTCAATTTGCACACCACTATTCCTGCATTCAGTTCGGCTGCTGTGGTCGGTCCTCACTAGTTTTAAGAATACGTGTCATGGTTTAACCCGGCTGGCAACTAAGCACCACGCAGCCGCTCGCTCACTCCCCCCCCCCTCCCTCAGTGGGATGGGGGAGAGAATCGGGAAGGGGAAAAAGGTTAGAGCCGAGGGCTGAGATAAAGACAGTTTAATAAGAGAAAATAATAATAATAATAGTAATAATGAGAATGATAACAAAATATACAGAATATACAAAACGAATGATGCACAATGCAATTGCTCACCACCCGCCGACCAATGCCCAGCCCGTCCCGAGCAGCGATCAGTACCCGAGCGCCCAACCGACCCACCAACCCCCCCAAGCATGACGTTCTATGGTATGGAATAGCTCTTTGGACAGTTTGGGTCCTAGCTGTGCTGTACTCCCAGCTTGTTATGCCCCTGGACGAGCAGGAGAAGCTCAAAAAGTCCTTGAGCAGTCTGAGCACTGCTTGGCAACAACTAAAAACATCAGTGTGTTATCAACATTCTTCTAGTACTAAATCCAAAGCACAGCACTATGCTAGCTTCTGTGAAGAAAATTAACTCTATCCCAGCCGAAACCAGGACAATACGCACATGTGTTTGCATGGTCAGTAGATGGCTTTATAGCCATTTAATGACATTTATGCCTGACTTTCTCTGGAAGAAGGGGAAATAGCAAGCCTCTGACATATATTGTTGCTAATGTTTAATTTTCTATTCTTGTTTAAAATTTCTATAGTATTTAGCTTCAAAAATCCCCAGAAACCTCATGAGTCTGCTGGTTCTTTGTGTCTCTGGTAGTTTAGCCTATGGTAGAAATAGATTTTTAATTGAGTATGTACCCTGTTGGCCAAAGTAACTGCAGGCAAGTCATTTTACTAAATATAATCTGCTGAATAGTATATGCTTCATAAAAAATAAACAGTTTTCTTGGAATGATTTTTGTGTCACAAAATATTGCAAAATATACATGATTTTCATAAGTGGAATATGTTGTCTGGAGGTTCCAATACTTAATTGGAAACTGTGATTAAAGAAAAGTGAGTATACAAATAGCACTGTGGATATCCTTTGTGTTTGTTATTTCACAAAGTATTCATTATCTCTTTTTTTAAATCACTTTTCATCTAAAACTTGGAAAATTCAGGGCTGAACTTTCTTGACCATAAGTAAATATCTGATATTCCATACTTTACTACAAGCAATAAATTCACCATTCAAGAGAGAATAGCAGTTTATAATCTACATAGTTAAATGGTATAACCTTTCTAGAACAGACACTGAAAGGAAACCTGTATTTCTTCACATGAGTTTTTGAATAGTAAGGGAACTCTCAGAAGAATGGGATAGGTTGACCTGGGAGGGGGAGGTGATTTAGTTTGGTTAAAAATTTACTTCTGATCTTCTATCTGCTAGAGTGAGTTTGGTTTTTTCTTGCAGTTTTTTCTTATTGCAGCCTAATAGTATAGGGATGCCAATGCAGATTTAATATTTGGACTAATAAAGACACTAATTCAGTATGTGGGTTTCCTCATATTAAGTAACGCTGTGAATGATTACTTAAGTTGTGTATACCTGGGACTTTTTTATAATTTATTCATTTTAGATTAATATTAATTAATTTCTCTTCATCATTGATGAACCAGTTATTTCTTGTTTGGGGGTTGAAGATGTGATAACTCTTCTTGGGTTTTCTACTTTCTTTTGTTTACTTTGTTTTGTAATCATTCAAGGTAATGATTACAGAGTCAGCCTTTCAGTCACCAGTTCCAGTAATATTAGAAAAATTCCACATACATATTTTTCGTAGGAAACTGTGTAGTCAAACTCAACACATACATGGTTTTGGGCTAGATGAAAACATGGTTCTCAGCGTTGCTTATAGGAATGCAGGTTATTCATGAATAGGAGGTTAATAGTATGTCTTCCAACATTTACAATAAGTTACCTTTACATCAAATTAAATTAGCATCATAGAATCCTAATTATCGTAAATACTTCTTTGGACACTATTATTGGACAAAATGTGTAAGTCATAATATTTAATGTACCAGTGATGATAAAGATGTAGCAGTAGCTGTAATTGGAAAAATCCTTCTGTCCTTTTTCATACCATCTTCTGCCCTTTTATTCCCTGATGTTTACACTGGTATTTGTAAAAATAAATAATGTTATCATCTTGGCTTTTTAAAGCTCCTAAAAATCCTACTGTTCGAGTAAATGTTCAAAGAGTCAAAACTCATATTTCTAGAAGGTTGAATACTTTTACTTCTCTTATTTTGGGAGTCCTAGCAGACATAAATTTACAAGAGACATTTTAGAAAATAAAAATTCATATCATAATGATTTTGGAATGGAACTTTGAGAAGAAAATACACACCTCTGCTTTTTAAGGAAAACAAACATACCAATACATTCCCTGTTATCAACTATTCCTATTTCTACTTACCTTTCAGTTACTGTTTGTTCTTAATTTTATCAGTCATACTCAGTGCTAAACTCTATGACAGACATGTTGGGAAAGTGTACCACGGAAAACACGTAGCATGAAATATTGCATAATCACAGAATCGCAAGGGTTGGAAGGGACCTTGGGAGATCATCTAGTCCAACCCCCCTGCTAAAGCAGGTTCTCCTAGAGCATGTTACACAGGACTTCATCCAGGCGGGCTTTGAATATCTCCAGAGAAGGAGACTCCACAACCCCCCTGGGCAGCCTGTTCCAGTGCTCCATCACCCTCAGAGTAAAGAAGTTTTTCCTCATAGTCAAATGAAACCTCTTATGTCTCAGTTTGTACCCATTGCCCCTTGTCCTGTTGCTGGACACCACTGCAAAGAGTCTGGCTCCGTCCTCGTGACTTCCATCCTTGAGATATTTGTATGTGTTGATGGGGTCCCCTCTTGGTCTTCTCTTCTTCGGGCTGAACAAGCCCAACTCCCTCAGCCTTTCCTCGTAGGGGAGATGCTCCAGTCCCTTTATCATCCTTGTTGCTCTCCTCTGGACTCTTTCTAGGAGTTCCTCATCTTTCTTGAACTGGGGAGCCTAGAGCTGGACACAGTACTCCAGGTGGGGTCTCACCAGGACAGAGTAGAGGGGGAGGATAACCTCCCTCACCCTGCTGGCCACACTCCTCTTAATGCACCCCAGGATACCATTGGCCTTCTTGGCAACAAGGGCACACTGCTGGCTCATGGTGAGCTTGTCGTCCACCAGGACTCCCAGGTCCCTCTTGGCAGAGCTGCTTCCCAGCAGCTCATCCCCCAACCTGTACTGGTGCATGGGATTTGACCTCCCCAGGTGCAGCACTCGGCACTTGCCCTTTTCCCCCCCAACTCTCCAGCCTGTCCAGATCCCACTGAATGGCAGCGCAGCCTTCCGGCGTATCAGCCACTCCTCCCAGTTTTGTGTCATCAGCGAACTTGCTGAGGGTATGCTCTGTCCCCTCATCCAGGTCATTGATGAACAAGTTGAACAAGACTGGGCCGAATACTGAGCCCTGGGGAACTCCACTAACTACCGGCCTCCAACTGGACTCTGCCCCGCCGATCAGAACCCTCTGAGCCCTGTCATTCAGCCAGTTCCCAATCCACCTCACTGTCCACTCATCCAACCCACAGTTCTTGAGCTTCCCTGTGAGGATGTTATGGGAGACAGTGTCAAAAGCCTTGCTGAAGTCAAGGTAGACAACATCCACTGCTCTCCCCAAAGTAATTTTTTAAAAGCTGCTTCCAGGCAGGGAGGAGTCTCTCTTCCTTCCAGATGATTCCTCCAGGTCTACACTTGCATTATCCTTTTGTGGTGCTAGCTGGTAAAATATACAGAGAGATGGAAAGGTATTTTTCTAGCAGGTGGGAAATTATCACCTAGTAGCTAGCTGGTGGGAACAGGCTTGTGTGTGTGTGCATTTGTGCATGTATGTGTGTGTTTAATGGGTTGTTCCTCCTTTCTAAAAAAAAAAAAACACTAAAAAATTTTTATTCACTAAGTATTACCTATAGATTTCAAAAGAAAAAAAAAAAGCAACTTAAACTAGTCAGTACTCTTTCTTTCAATGAAGCGACTAACTGTGTCTCGGAAATATCTTTTGCAAAAACTCCTTTCCGAGGTTCTCATTGCAGTACCTGTCTTGACCCTAACTGAGTCTCACAGGGGTAGCACTGCTCACAGGATTTCCAGACTTCCATTTTTTAGTACCAGTTTGAAAGCAGCAGACCCTGGGCCATGTTTTGAAAAATCGTTTAGTGCCTGTTTGATGAGACTGGAGTCAGTCTTCAATTTATCATCCCCTAAACATTGAATATGTTTTGAATCTCTAATGTTGGTTTTATTAGAACAGAGACTAGAAGCATGAACTTTTTAAAGTAGAGAGCTCAGGACATGACAGAAAACTAAGACGGTATGCAAACAGAAATTTCTCTTGCCGCCTTTGTCTTTGCAGAGTTCTTGTGTCCTCTAGGCTTGCTATTAGTCCAAGTACTGAGACTGGATTAGTGCAAGCAAATCTTGTTGATCCCTAGAAAGAGGCTAACTCCCATTTTGGAGGCCTGGGTGTTTGAAAATCCCTTTTTCTTCCCCACTGTCCTCTCCCAAGGCAACATTTTTACTGTCCCATGAGCCCCTTGCTCACCTGCACACCAGAGAACCCCGCTGGCACCTGGACACCCTTATGGCTTGCAGGAAGTAGTAGTCTCCCCTTCTTCCCAAGGCTCCTCCTGATCCAAGACACAAAGCAACATCTATCCTCTTCCTGCATGGAACTGGGCTTTTAAAGGAATGGAGCACTGTAGTTCACTGTGACTAAATTAAGGAGATTCCACTCTCAGCACCACATGAATTCAAAGGCCAGAGGTGCTCAGGAACAGATTTGCAAGAAATAGGTTTGCTCAGAAATAGGTTTGTATTCTAACATGCATGGATAGGGAGAGGGAGGCAAGCTAAATGTTTTTCTGTTACAGGCTGGTCATTTTGCGAAGTGACATAATTTATGTTGCTATCTGTCTTCCTGATAGGAAAAAGTGTCTGCCTTTGTGATTTCTAAATAGTATTTGATGATGTTTAGCCAATAAGTGATATTTGGTTCATGCTGCTCATGCTGTAGAAGTACACAGTGCCTACACAAATGTCTTAAGTGCAGAGCAATACCCTCAAAATGAGGGTCAGAAGCAGGTAACTACCATTTGTGCTGTATTCACTGGTCTCTGGGGGGCAAGACTGAACAAAGTTTTCTAGGCAAGTCTTCTTAGAGTCTAGCCAACTCCATGGATAGAAAGCAGCATTCACATAGCCTGTGCTTTTCCACCCTTCAGACTCCTTGTTTTGTTCTTTTGGACCCCTGCCATGAGGTAGCCTTGGGTATTAATTCCAAATGCAAAGTGCTTGGTCTGACTTTCTTAGCATTTTCCAGAATGACTGCTAATTGCATTGGATGTGGGCTGCTATTGCTGTTGTGCTACTATGTTCCAGTTTCTGTCTCTTGTGCTCTCATTTGCTCCCCTTCTTATTTGCCTGAAATGAAAGGACTCATTTAGTGGAATGTATTTACGTGAAGAATTATGGTTTGGTCTCTTGGCCGTAAGGCTGGTTGGAGGTATTTGGCACCAAATCAGTTTCAGTGGATTGCGGCTGCCTGTTCTTGTTGTATAAGGTTGCCAGTTGTAGTTTATAGTCTGCGTGGAGCAACTAATCTCTCTCTGGTGTAAAGGACAGAGCTGGGTTGCTGTATACTATACATTACATCTCCTGCCAGCTGGAAAGATTGCTAGGCACTCTGGAAGCTTTTTTCCTAAAGTAAGGACTTTTACTTAGTTTCTATATGTAGTTTTTTCTTCACTTGATTATCTCTTAGCAACAGGCTTGAGAAGTGTTAAGAAGATTAAATGAATAAATGAAAAAGGAGACCAGTGGGAATTTTTTTAATTCACTGCAGAATAGGACAGAATAAATGGAAAGAGATGCAGCATTGATATGCCCCAAAAAATTTTTGGAATTATTTATGCATTAAAAGGAAAATCAGAGCTTTATTGAATAAAAATTATAAGAGGAGGAAGTGCACTGTAGATTTAATATATTTGTTCTATTTGAAGTCAAAAATGAAAATGAGGCAGTTAGCGCAATGCTTTTTTGGTAGATTGAAATTACCCTATAACAAAAAAAAAAGAACAATAATTAAATGCATACAGTGAAAGTTAGCACTTTTTCATGTTTCTTCTTCCCATGTGATATTTGGAATAGATGACAAGTGAATTGCTGGTTTAGATTCATGCACACTTGCAGTAAAGCATAAGGATGACTATATTGTCAGATTTCACATCCATGTAACCTAATATTCTGTCTCAGACAGTGATCAAATGTGAAGACCTAGAAAAGAGTATAGGAAGTGATTGTCCCTTTGTCCTTGGCACTGGTGAGATTCCACCTTGAATGCTGTGCTCAGTTTTGGGCCCCTCACTATAGGAAAGACTTTGAGGTGCTGGAGCCTGTCTGAAGAAGAGCAGCAAAGCTGGTGAAGGGTCTGGAGCACAAGTCCTATGAGGAGCAGCTGAGGGAACTGGGACTGTTTAGCCTGGAGAAAAGGAGGCTCAGGGGAGACCTTATCACTCCCTACAACTACCTGAAAGGAGGCTGTAGTCAGGTGGGTGTTGGTCTCTTTTCTCAAGTAACAAGCAATAGGACAAAAGGAAATGTCCTCAAGTTGCACCAGGGGAGGTTTAGTTTAGACATTAGGAAAAATTTTTTCAATGAAAGGGTTGTCAAGCACTGGAACAGGCTGCCCAGGGAAGTGGTCAAGTCCCCATCCCTGGAGGTATTTAAAAGATGTGTAGATGTAGTGGTTAGGGACATGGTTTAGTGGTGGAATGGCAGTGTTAGGTTAACGGTTGGATTTGATGATCTTAAAAGTCTTTTCCAATCTAAATGATTCTATGATTCTGTGGTATTCTTATGTTATGCCTTTCCAGCCTTCAACTATTTTCAGGTCAGGGACTCTTGATATGAACATTTTATATAGGTGTTTAGCAACCATCTGTGTGGATTCATCTTCCATGACCTTTTCAAGTCTCCCCTGGACACCCTGTGGAACATAGGCAATCAAATATGCTTTGGCAAGAAGTTCCACAATTCAACCATCTTTTTGAGCCTGGGTCCTCCTAGCTTAGTTTATTATCATTAATTCTTGTTTTGAAAGAGAGTGTTTAACTGAACCCTATCCACGTCGTCTTCCTTGTTACTTAATTTTATAAAATCTTATGGCAACTCTCAGCCTTTTCTTTTCCAGGCTGTAGAGATCAAACTCAGTCAGGCATTCAGTGTAGGGAAGATACTTCATCTGTTTGCTCATCTCTAAGCCCTTGAGATCTAGAAGGAGGGAAGGGCCAGAACTGCACACAGCATTGAAGATGCAGATGGACCACAGATTTATACAGTGGCATGGTGAAATCCAAGCAGAGTGTATTTTCTGGGCTACCTGTATATTTTAGAGAACTCCCAATAGGTTTGTAAGTTACTGCAGGCAGAATTTATCTTCTAGAGGTAGATTCAGAGCAGGATCATGTTTTACCTGTCTGAATTGCCAACTAGGAGATTCTACTGTGTGCCCTGTGTTGTGGGATGGTCCAAAAAACTAGCCTTGGTGCACCAAAGAGCTCAAAATCAAACAAATGATTTTGCCTCTGTGTGTTAGTTTTAAACCAGGTCTATATACAAATGAAAAAATGTAAGTTCAGTTATGCATAACCCATCTATGAGCTTAAATATGTTGAAGATCCCATTTCCATTAGGCTCAGAGGAAAAAAAAAAAAGGCATTCTGCCCCCATGAGAGAGAAGTGATTCAACAGCAATAATATTATAGGTAAAATACCAAATTAGTTTTTCATTTTGTTTAGAGTGCCATAACTGAATTTTTCTGGGGTTTAAGGTCTTTTACATTGGTTGAAGACCTGGGTCAATAAATTCAAGTTAAGTTGAATTTGTAGCCGTAAAATTACCATTAAAATAGTAGTTGTTAATGGTTCTGCAAGTACTTCTGCTGACTGCATAGAACAGGAATAGTTTGAGCCTAGAGTTCGTTTAATAGTTGTATGTGTAATTTCAACCAAGAGTAGAGCAATTTAAAATCATTGGAACAAATTCTATGAGTTAGGAATTCCTTTGTCAGAATGTGACCTAATTGCACAGTTGACAAAATTATGGCAAAAGACAACAACTAATTGTTCTGTTTAAGGAAGCCTTTCCAATGCAGGCAGTAAAGGACTCAGTCTTTTTAACACAGTAGAAGACAACCTTGCTCCTAAGTTGACAAATAGGTAAAATAAAAGCTGAACCAAAGTTCTTTTGTTTCAGAAGAAGCTGGGAAGAGTCCATTAGAGTGGAAAGAATTCTCCAAGCATTTGAACAGCCTTTGTCCATTCCACTCTTGTACATCAAGCACTAAGGGTGGCTTTGCATTTTCTTTACTTTTTTCTTTTTTAGCTCTAGAAAGAAATGCTGCTTTAAAGCAGGTGGCATATATTAGTACATTTAAGGGACATTCTTTATGGCTATTTATTGCCTTTGATCTTAACTGACCACATCTGCATGAACATCTGTAATATATGAAACAGTTCACAAGTTCACTGTAATGTCAGTGATGTTCCTGTCCCTTCTGACATCGAATTTCGTTTTAGTTTTTAAATGATTGCATACTTTGGATGGATGTTGTTGTTCAGAGAGTATCTTGTAGACAAAGACCAAGCTCAGATCAACAATTAACCTTTCAAATAAGTAGGAATATCTAAATGAGCGGAAACAAAAAGAACAGTTGATCAGAAGAAGCCAAAGTGATTTCCATTAATTTGTTTTTAACCTGACTTTCATGACTGTAACTTTTTTTAAAGCTAAAGTCCATAATTGAGAAGTATAGTGAACTTTATGGAAATCTTCTTTCTACTTATTAACAATGAAACACTTGCTTGACTTTAGGTATGGCTATAAGATACTTCTAAATCCAGTAGTATATTTTGAACTGATGTCAAGGACTTGTCACAGGCTTAAATGTTTTTCTTAGTTGCTTGGAACAAGAGAACAATAAAACAAAAAAAGCGTAGAGAAAGAATTATTATGCTGATAATTAACCAAAAGGACCTGTCTTTACAGGCTAAATGCTATGCTGCTAACTTATGAAGAGATAACTTAGCAGCAGAGATTACTAAAACAGTACATTCAGCAGATAAATATGCTTCAAGTACATTTTTTTTAAAACAGTGTGTTGAAATCCTTAAAACAAATTCACTTCATAGTCAGAGATTAATAAGACCTTAATGTTATTTGTATTGTTACACTTCTTAACTTAAGCAGCACACAATGAGTTTACACAGGCACTAAACAATCTCTTCTTAAAAAGGTTTTATGAAACCATTTGTAAACATTCACAGCAAAGTAAAGCTCAGTGGAACCACCAGCACAGTATTAACTCTATTTGCACATCATAAAAATACAGGTACTCCTTTAGTGGAACCTAATAACTTTCATAAAAAGAGAACAGGGTTGGTATAATTAGAGAAGAAAGGACAACCAGACTGTTAGGCATTTATCAGCACTGTAAAGTTAGTATGACTGGTTACTATAAGAAGCTTTAATTAACCATTGATCACACTGAACATTTTAATGATCACAAACATATTGTGATGTACAACATGCAGAACTGCTTGAGGCATCACAAAAGATGTATAGAAACCAGTGTCAAATGTGCTACTAGTAATAACTGCTCTTCAACTACGTTTATTATTTAATGTAGAGATATGGAATTTATGAAGCCAATTGATATTAAAATGTGAAGTATTTCACAAGTTATGGAAATGCTGCAATGACTTTAAACCTCCATCCTAAAATGATAACTTTTAGTGCTGGAAAACACATGACCAAAAAAACCCACAAAAAACCTGGGAAATAAAACTGTAATACTCTCTTTTTATTCAAAATAATTATACTAATACTACTTCTCATTGCCTAAAAGAAGGTGACATATTTGCAAAAGAGCCTAGCCAGGAAGGTACTGTTCTGAAAGAAGGCATTGACTTGTTCACCCTTTATATAAGAGTTAGCTCATTGGCTCGGAGTGTCTTATCGTGAAATGAAGGTAATTATGTTTCTCTGTTAGCTTAACATTCCAGGTGACCTATGATTATAAATAATTTCTAGCACTAATTCAATATTTCAGCTGTAGGAGGAGTTGAGATCCTAATACAGATCAATGGTATAATGTGTATGTATAGTGCCTAGATTTAAAAATCTATTTGAAGAAGCCAAGTGGGTCTAGCTTAGTAGATTCCTAAAATGGATGGATAGAGAAAGGGATGTACCCTGAATTACTCTCCCATAAATACTGAGGGCTTTTACACCTCTCTAACTTCACTAGGGGATTAGCTGATTAACTTAATAGCCAGCTAATTCAGGTGTGTGAAATGAATAGTCCCTTACATAGTGTCCTATTCATGCTGCTGTGGTGTAGCCTGTCTGTAGCAAAATTGGTTCTTCCTACTTTCAGTTTTCTTAGAGCATTTCAAACCTCTACCTAAGGGATAATAGTCAGTATAAGTAGTCTGGTAATTTTGTCCTCCTTATCCACAGAGGAATAAATGAGGCCAAGTTCTTAATTACTGTAGTGTAAAAAGAGCCCATAAAATACCTAAAATGTTCATAATACATCAGATGTCCAACAGATCATTCTTGGTGTTTCAATAGTGATTCTAGTAATGCATTGTATTATTCGGTGTGTTCTTCATTCTTATTGCACAAATGTAATCTAACACAGTAGAACCCCACGCAATTCAGTCATCTTCTGCTGCAAAAGTATTCTGACAACAGAAGATTAGGTTGCTACTGATCTGCTATCCACCATACATTTAGATAACCTGATGTTATCTGAAATATGATATACTATGTTACACTATTTTTGTTATTGTTACATATAGAAGAAACCTATGTTTAGGCCTTCTAAATTCCTATGTCTATCTGTTAAAAAATAACTATACACAAGAAAGCTCTGAAATTTTCCTGCCATCCAGCATAAAAAATCCCACAGAGATAAACTTTCTCTTGGGTAATGTACAGTGTTTACCTTGTCTGTAACTTGAAGTTATTTTCCAGACTTGTATGTCTGACTTTAATTTAGAAAAATGGTTGACAGTGTACAAAACTGCATGTATCACAGATGCAGGTGAAGAAGGATGACAAAATACAAGTTTCAGCTCTGTGCTCCAAAGGACTTGACATGGCCATCCTTAAATTGTAACTTGGAACTTATGAATTCTCCCCTAAATCACAATTAATATAATAAAAATTAAGTTGAAATTCTGTAGGATTTTGCAGATTGTATCTAAGAGCCTTGCTTATTTTAACACCCATCGTCTTTGATGGTGGCATTTCACTGTGTACTTTTTCTTCTTTTAATCTCTTTAAGTGTGTTTTGTCTAGTCTTGACACCAAACTAAATGCCAGTACACTGTGAATTTGATATTCAGTAGCAAAAGATTATGATATTTACAGATATGACATCAGACATTTTCTAAATTGATGAAGACTGGAGCACTGATATTTTGAAAAGTGGTGGAGGTGTACTGGGAGATTTGGGAATGAATTCCAAGGGACAATAGGAGTCAGTATTTAACATGGACAGTTAAACTGATGAAGTGAACAGTTTAAAAACTGTATGACCAGGTATGGTAAAGCAGTATTTGTCCCACCTATCAGGAAGCAAAGAAAGCATAATTTGGGTTTTTTTAATCTTCTGAATTGATTTGATTCTTGGAAGCCAAATGCTAATTGGCAGAATTTAATATTATCCAAGAAGATAATAGCCTCTCATTTTTGCTGTTCCACCAACTGCTCCTGGGCTAGGGGTACAGAAAGGGTCAGAGGAAGCAGAGATGACTGCTGTATCTTAAGGTTACTTTCCTTCAGGAAATTCTCCTTGGGTATCTTATGTCACCTATAAATTTCTTATAACCTTTTTGTATAGCTGTGCGTATTAGGGTTCCATATTAAACAGACGGTAGTAGATCTGACATTCAGGCTATATGGAATTGACAGCCAGTTTCATGCATTAAAATAAAAAAAATTGTTAATACATACCAACTACAAAGCTGCCTTCTCTTCACTAGGATTTTACCTAGTTGAGTTGCAAAGTGAGCAACACAACACACCTTTTCTCCTCGCAGGGGAGATAAGGCTACTAAGGATGAATGCTTCATATCCCACCTCCTCTATGTTGGTTCTTTGTGATAATTTCAGAATGACCTTGCCTCCCTCACAAATCATATAGGTGTTACATGTCATGCTCTGAGTGTAATTCTACCTCTTCATGGATAATAGGTGTGAATTTGTGCAGGGTACTTAACTTCTGAGTGCCTGGTTATTGTTAGAATTGAGGAACTTTCAAATACTTTAAAGAATTTTTAATTAACCCATGTATAAAATAGACTATTTCTGCTTGCCGTTGATAAATTTTTTTATTTAGTCCTGTTTTTATGGATTAAATAAGCCTTTTCTAAAAGTACTTTTTTTTTTTTTAATTCATATACAGTTTTCCAGGTGCATGGAGACTCAGGCAATAGAACCACCCTAGTAGCAGTGGCCATGCTGCCTACTCTGGCCATCCATCTTCTAAAATAATGTGCTTTTCAAGTGATGTGGCAGTTTGGAGTGTTGCTCCTGCTGGAGGATGGGTTTGGAATAGAAAGGTTGGAGGATGGTTATTGCTGAGGGAAGGAGGAGAAGTAAAGTTTTCCACTACCACTGATGAGCAGTAATGAGTTACTGCACTCATCATCTAGAAGCAGCGTCTTCCCTCCCGCCTAAATTTTCCATCACAGACCTGCCAGAACAGCTTTCCTGTTTCTCTCCTTCTGAAAAGTGTGGTTTCAGACCCCTCTTGCCTGTATGCAAGCGTAGACTTGCACAGGAGATTTTGTGGGAGAATAAGAGTTAGCTTCTGTACAAAGCATCCAGTATTCCACAAGTAAGCAAACAGCTACAGAGAAATAAGTTTTCCATCTTCACTGTGGTCTCCAGAAAACCTGACTGGAAGATTTTCATGGACAGACTATGTCTTTCTTATTCTTGCTAGTCAAAGCTCACAGTTGAGCAATCAAGCTTTCTGTGGATGGAGTGATGAGTCTTCAGGAGCCATAGACTGACATTTAAAGCAAGCCAGATCTTAACACAGTTGTATCACCCCTGCCTTCTTAATTCTTCTCCATGTGTCATATAACTGTCAGAGTCTTATCTTGTGTTAATTTTGGATGGGAGGAGGCCGGAAGACATAGACTGTGAGTGTCTTTGTATTTTTCATAGGATAACTTCACAAACTAATGTATGTTGATATAAAAATTTTCAATCCATAGTCTTATTAAGAAGCTGTACATGACTTGCAGCTGTTTTTTAAAAGACAAACATTTGTAAGACAAACAGTTACTTATATAGCATTAGCTAATTAAGCATTCCCATAAATCACAGTAAGAAAATTTTACAGTACACAGGACAGGATAAATTGAAATGTGCAATTGAATATTGATCTATGGCCAAATAAAAATCTTTTAAATGTAAAGCCTTCACTTAATTTAGGCAGAATCAAAAATAACATCAATGGACCTGTTACAATTCTCCCAAGACCTTGTCCGGAAACATAATACAATTTTCATGTTGTCCGGTGATGGATCCAGTTAATGGAATAACCCTATAACCTTTAGTGTTCTTATTCATATTCAGGGGTAATATAAATATCATCTGTTCTTCCCTTGGGCTGTAGAACATTAGGCTAACCTCTTTCTTCAAGGCCCAACACGCTGCGGTTGCTCTATCTGTCTGATGCATTGATTATTTTAAAATAACTGGTGTTATTTTAGGCATAGAAGACTTCTTTACTAGACCTGCAATGTATTAAAGACTGAAAATTACGCTAAAACTTGCAGAAGTGAATCTGGACCAGACATGTATCAGACCCAGAGAAAAAATATTATTTATTTATTCAAGGAATTCACCCTAACAGATTTGTCATCTCTAGTGTTTCTTCATGTGGAGATTTCTGAATTAGAGTTCAAGTAATCATACTCTATTTTCCTATAGTGAGCCCTCTAGCTTTTCCATAAAGCTTCCTTGTACTGTAATTCTCTATGAATCTAATTTACAAAACCTATGAAGAATAAATACAAAATATGAATCTGCATAGCTTTTTATTTACTGGCTTCAGCTTTCACGATTCACATTTTACATGTTTAATAGCAGGTTAAACTAAATTAGATTATCCTCTGGATGGAGGTCTGAGGTGTACTTGGCTTCTTGGGAAGTCTAGAGGGTTCAGCACGTCTGCTATAGTTCCTAGCTGCAGTCTATGAGCAGAACAGCTGCTAAACACATAGAGCCTATCTAGTAAAGGGAGCTTTCAGCTGGGTGTTCTCACTGAAGGCTCTGGTAAAACATCTGAGGAAATGAACCCCCAACACTTTTTTTATTAAACACTCTTCCATCGCTACATTATCCTTCTAGAAATGCCAAGGCAAGTATACCCAACTTATGTTTAATGGAGGTAAGCAGATCTGTCATTCCTTACGCACAGTTGCCAGTCTGGCTTATGTGTATTCCTACAACTATAATGCAGCAAGAAGAGACAGGCATGGGAACTGGGCAGAATGATAAACTTGAGTTAAGCCAAGGGAAAACTCCTAGCCATCGTACCATGTTTTGGAAGGAAAATAACTAAGTCAGAAAAGACATTAATTTCAAGGAAGAATTTAAAAATAAGAGGGCTGAACTCAAGGAAGGAATGCAGAGAGCAACAAAATGTAGGACATGGGGAATGAAAAGCTGCAAGGGGGACAATATATACATAGTGCACTTGTATGATGAGTAAGATGAAGCAAGATCAGTCTTAATGATGATGGTAAGTCTTTCTTGGGATGTCCTATTTTATATATGCTTAAAAGAAAGTGCTGATGGTGGATGAAAAGATATCAGTGTTTTTTCCTTCCCCCAGGCTTCTCACACCACCTGGTGGGTAGCTCAAACCAGAAAATTCTAAACCTAAGGAAACTGTTGGCATTGAAGGGGGAGAAATGAGAGAATAGAGAGAAAAGAGGAAGGGGATGATGTGATGCTTGCTGATGAAGAGAGAGGGGGTTTTTATACAAGGACAGCTATGTAGTAATTTCTTTTCCTAAGTTCTATTAAATTTATGGGAAACTTCCAGCTCCTTGCAGATAAAATGTTTACCTATGTGTAAGGTCTGAGGTCACTGTATGTTATTTTACAATTTTTTTCCCATTTTATTCAAAGAAGCTTTCTAAGAAGCATTCTAAGAAAAGACTCATTTGCATTGATTTACTGGACTGATTCTTTGTTCCAGTTCATATATAAAACCAGCAGATCTGAAGCAGGACTCCTCTAGGTTTCTTAGGGAATGAGTGAGTATATAGCAGCCAAACACTCAAGACAGCACTGCAGTGATGAGTGCATTACTAGATATATAACGGTCATAGCCTTTCAGCACCATCAGGTTTTAATAGTTGTTGGTGCATGTAGTGTGTAAAATAAAGTGCAAGGCTATGGTTCTGTGCACTTCTCAAATAAATGCCTGCTGCCTTTATGCACAGTAAAACAGAGAGGAGAAAGGGAAGGTAATGAACTGGTAAGCTGTCTTTTGGTGGGCTAACAGAGAGAGCATGATCGAAAAGAAAAAGTTTGGAATTAGATGCCGGAATAATCTGTGTCTTCATCTTTAGTTGCATATTCACAGTCAACCTCATCCTGAAAATGCTTTCTGTTGCATTCCAAGACCTGTAAAGCATCTGTGGTTGTGCTTAAGCTTCTAAGCTGAAGTCAGTAGGATCATTTGAAAAATTAGACTACTTATGAGATTTACTGGATTGAAAGGCCAAGGGTTCATTGCTCTGCAAGACTGAACCATCCCTTATTTTTCAGATGTGCCATATAAAATCAACTTGCTGTTGATGTCAGCAAAAATAATCTTTCTGACATCAGACAGTAACATGTTAACTAGCCTGCTCTAGCTCTAGGGGTAAAGCTGGGACCGTTGGGCCCATTTACGGTCAGGATTGAATTCTAAACAGAATTAAAGGGCTATGAGAATTAATTAGCTGATGACTGTCACATCCTTTGAAGACGAAAAATGCTATCTAAGTGCTACTGTGGTCACCATAACAGTCCTTATCTTTGCAAATGATTACATGTAATCAGAATGTCAGAACCATTTGCAGCACCATGATAACTGTATTGTATTGGCAGAGAAAATACAAGGTTCTATGATGACAAGGGTTACTGCAATGTTCTTTGCCATCTCTTCTTAATTCAGTGTCAGCAGCAAAATGTATTAAGCACAGTAGTAGTTCTCTTTCCCTCTGCATTCTGAAGCAAAATGTTAGGTGACTGAGGTGGGAAGAGAAGGCTAGTATGCAGTGTGCTCTGGAGTTTTCTTATATGGAGCACTTTGGGAGTGAGCTGTGGGGTCCTGTGAAAATGAATAGTCTAGAAAGACAGATTATCTTGTTACATATTATCCTCTTTATTTTAACTTTTGCAAAGGCAAACTGCATTTATTATGACATGCTAACAGTGTTAGATTCTCAGGGACTGTGGACTGGTTCATGAGTCTTTGTCCTGATTCCTAGCTCTGTTAGTTTTCTCTTTGTGCAACTTCAGCTGTGTAACCCAAACAATGCAGAGAAATACTCAAAGTAAACAAACTGAGGAAAAATGTGAGTCCTTTCCAGCATCAGGATTGTGGGGAAATGGTATTTCACACCTCTGTTGAAACTTGAAAAATATATCTATTGTACAGTATCAGGCAAAATTCTGTAAAGGGACAGGTGGACACAATGTACCTCTGTCTTGGAGTCCTCTTGTTGCCAATTTACAGAAGTGGTAGTAAGCAAAAGAAAAAAGACATCACATTGAATGCAAAGGAGTGCTAGATCACAATTTAAAGTGTTTCTTCAATCCCTGTAGGACTAGAAGTTGGGAGCCTGCCTTTGTCATGTTCTGAGCAGGGCTGGAATTCACATCTATGTTTAATTTCCTATCCATTCCTCATTCCACCTATCTGAGACCGAGTAGTGAGTGGAAAGAGATTTCACTTCCTTTAAAATAATAGTTTAAAAAATGCTTAGAGTGAAAAAAGGGTGAGGTTTTTGTCTTCTAATAATACTATGCATCTATAGAAAATCCAGACACAAGGAAATCCTATGGAAAAATTCTGCAGGGCTGTTTGTAGGTGTAGTTTAAGCCAGCAATTGCCTCAGATGGTAAAAATATCAGACACTGATTCTAGGCCATGGCAGCTCTGCCCAGTTTGCTCATGGCAGAGTTGCAGAAAGCCTTGATTCCCATTCCTACTGTAAGAGAGAAGAGGAGGGCTGGGGCAGTCAGATGGTCATTCCAGCTGGGGTGCTCCCTGTCCTCTGGAGCTTCATGGGCCCAAGACTGACTCCATAAGATTCTTTTTGTTCTGAGTAACTTCCTCTTTACCATGACTCTACTGCTTCCTTTTTTAATTTTTTTTTTTAGTAGATGCTGTAAAAATCAGTTTTGCTGAAATTGGCGAAAATTCTTGAACCAGGTCTGAAAGTACCTTTTTTTTTCCTATTGCCTTCATAACAAAACAAGACTGTAAAGCTGAGATCAGTTAATGTCCTTGGTTTCATTTCCAAACAATATATGCTAGTGTTATGTTTGTGTATTGGACTTTAATCCCAATAGGATTAAGGTTTAGAAAAATCTGCTACTACAGTGTGTCTAGCTAAGGCACATAATATTTGGTTAAATGTTACCTTCCTGTTTGCATTGACTCTGTGTTTCTCTTATTCTCTAGACTGGCAAGGGCTTGACTGTCAAAAAACGGGTGAAGAAGATGTTCTGAGAAAATGCATTTCCTCAGTCTTCTGACTTTTAAAATAAGTAATGGATCTGGTTTGTGAATTTATTAACTGCATAATAAACAAACTGCCCACACACACTAAAAAAAAAAAAAAGACTGTTGTTTTAGTAGAGTTTTAAAACTAATTTGTCATTACACTCATAGGATTTTTTTGTGTGTATATTTGGTGTTATATTCAAGGTTCTGAAATCTAGAGTCCATGAAAGAATGTTCTTAAGAAATCTACTCTTTTAATGTTTTATTAGTTTCTGATATTGTATGTAGTGTTTCTTTTTGAGGGGTTTAGGCAAAGATTAAAACAAGTTAATCCAAAATGAGCTTAACAGACATGTTGTAAAGATTTACCTCACAGGACCTGTATCAATTACAAAAATTTTATCAAAAACCTAGTGATTATTAGACCTGAAGTTGATTTCACATGTGAAGTTGAAATAAATAATTTGTATTGTTTACATTAGAGATTTTCAGGCATGACTGACTTTTTAAGGGATGCTACTAAAGCATAATTCTAAGTTTAGATAAAATCTGCACTTAGTTTCGGATGCTTTTTGTTCAAGTGCTAGACAGATCTTGCGTTTTCTGTTTTTTCTTATTAAGTTGAAAGACTGACTGAGTTATTTCTGTTCTTAAGCATATAGTGTTGCTTTCTTAGTGATAACTGTTAACTGTTATAGAGTAAAACCATTAAAGGATGCTGTTCAATTTTTTTATAATTGCAGGTGCTGTAATACGATTTTCTGTCCTGCAGGCACTGTTGTGGCTATGCTATAGTATAAAATTAGATTGAGTAGGTATATTTAAATAATTAGCTTGTGTACTGGTTTCACAGGCAGACAGTGGAATAAACAATAGAAAATTGTTTAGCACTTCACACATGTCTGATTCCTCATTTTGATTTCCGTGTTGCCTACTTTGCTTACAGTACTCTGGCTAGCTAATTTAAAACTAGCTTAGATATGTTGCTTTATCATAGGTGGTAACTAAGGTCAGCTGGGTTATTCAATATGAACCTTCTTCAAGAGAAGTGCAGGATCAGAAATTCCCTGAAAATTATGTTTATATATGGAAAAAAAAAAAAGAATGTAGAACATCTGAAACTCCACAAAGAAACACTTTTGGCAATCTCAAATCTTTCATGAAATGAAGAAAGTGCATGAATCCTTGTACTAGTCCAGGCACAGCAGGGCTCATGTCTGCACTGAAGAACAGTAAGCCTTCCTTGCCACTCATCACATCTTCCTTCGTAGATAAACTTTTAATGGAAAAGGAGTTTTCAGTTTTATAATTATGAGGCCACAGCTGTAATATCTCAGAGGTACTATAGAATCATGGAACAGACCAGGTTGAAAAGGACCTTGAAAAATCATCTGATCCAACCTTTCATGGGAGAGGGAGCCTATACGAGATTATCTAGCCCCCTGTCCAACTGCATCTTGAAAACCTCCAGCGACACGGCATCTACCATGTCCCTGAGGAGGTTGTTCCAGTGAATGATTGTTCCTACTGTAAAAAATGTCTTTCTTGTGTCACAATAAAACCTTTTTTAGTGCTACTTCTACCTGTTGCTCCTTGTCTTCTCTATGTGGCTCCTTGTGAAGCAAGAGCTTCTGTCATCTTTGTAGCCACCCTTTATGTATGGAATACTGTGATGAGGTCCCTTTGAGCCTTCTCTTCTCTGGGAAGAAAAGACTTAACTCCTTCAGGCTTTCCTTATAGGCAGGTTGTCTAGCTCTTTGATCATCAGGTCTGATGATCAGGCCCTTTCCCTCAGATCTGATGCCACCTCTTGTTTAGATCACTGTGATAGGTCAGATTAAGCTATAGGTCTGCCCCTTCAAGTGTAGCAGTGTACCAAATAAGTGTCCAAATACGATTATCAAGGTGTTTTCCTCTGTCCCCTCTCTGCCAACTTTGTCTTATTTATATATCATGTGTTTAATGTGTGTGCATGTGTGTTTGAGATATTATCCAATTTCTTCTCAAGTACTCTTAGCAGCCTTTTCTCTACTGCAGAGGTACATTGTCATCATAGAAAATTTTTATGTTTGTGTTCCAGGTAGGAGTGTAAATGGTAAATCTGTTGAAGTCCATGGTTTAAGATAGTGGACACGATGGTGCCTCTGACAGGACCAGAAGCAATGGGCTATAAACTGAAACACAGGAGGTTCCTTCTGAACATTTACTGTGGTGGTGACCAAGCACTGGCACAGGTTGTCCAGAGAAATTGTAGACTCTCCATCTTTGGAGATATTCAAAAGCCATCTGGACATGGACCTGGGAAGCCAGCTATAGATGTTCCTGCTTGAGCAGGGGTGTTGGATCAGATGACCTCCAGAGGTCCTGTGCAGCCTTAACCCTTCTGTGATTCTGAAACTCTGTGATATGGTGGTGAGAAGATTCTGATTAAAATAAAAGCACCACACCCTAATGTAACGTGGTTGAAAACTTAGTCTGCTGCCCAAAACCGTAGGCTGTTGTAGATTCTCTCATCACCTTTTCAGTCGCTGCTCTACACACAATTGATATAATTACTTTTGATCTCTAATATTCACTATTCACCTAAGGGAAGAAAGGAAGCTCTTCACAATACATTCTGTTTGAAAGCTAAGGAGGAAGAAAACGGGGGTGGGGTGGGGTGGTGGAAACAGTTCTGCAGTAATACAAATTCAGGGATTTCAGTCACCATGTCTGAGTTTGGGTTTGATTGTGTTTAAGCAGAAAAGCAGATACTTGACTTGCACCATGCTACATATCAAGGAAATGTTCCCAAAGCAGAGTCTAGGGGTCATGTCAGGTGTATGGTGGGTAGAGGCATTACACAGCTGCTTCTCAGGCCTGGGGAGGACTTGTCACAGTGTGAAATGTTTATGGAAGTATAATGTGGATAAAAAGTTATTCTCTCCTTTATCCAAATGAGCAAAATTGCCCTGGTAATGATTACTGAAACAATATATAAAAGAATAGTAAGTGACGTGAATAAATTATTCTTTTGAAGCAGGTATTCACTGGTGTTAACAAGATCAGTATAAATGTGCACTAAATGCTATACCAAATGTTCAAACTTAAATGCTTTACAGTCTCACCTAAAGTTTTAAATCCCGCAGTTACATAGATAATTATTGTCTCCAATATATAGGTAAATGCAAATAGGGATGTAATAAAATTTTGCAGCATTGAAAACATAGCACAAAGGCAGGATTTCAGATCTCAAACTATACAGCTCTTTTCAGCCATTTGCCAGTCTGTGCAAGGTTAAGTCACTCATTAAGAATCTGAATATCTGGCATCTTATTTTATCCAAAATGATAGTGCATCATGAATGATTTTTAGACTTTTTCCCTTCATTCTGTGAATCAAGTTCATCATCTTGGTAGTATGGGAGAAAGATTTGGGGTAATAATAATGTTTACATTATTAAAGGATATCCCCAGCCTAGCAAGCAAGACTCCACAACTCTTTAGACATTTTGCAATTTTTAAAATAAATTAAGCTTAAAGCGCTACACATTAATTTACATATCACTAATCATAAGCAATAGCTATCTCATATATTGTTTTATGTATACAGGTAAATCTATTTCTAAGCATGAATGAACCGTGCATTCAGAATCCAAATCTGAGGTCAAATATCGCCTTTCCATCATCTCAAGTTTAGTTAAGAGGAGATAATACAGAGCTAATATTATTAGATGCTTGCTGAATTAAATTTTATTTTGTTGGGGTTATGAATAGATAAGCAAATTAAAGTAACATCTAACAAAGTCTGCCAAGGATAGTATTTTGTATGAACAGAAGTGGTATGCTGTAGGAAACATTGATAAAGAATATGAGCAAAAGATATACTTATTCTGTATGGGACACTTATTTAGATAAGACTAGTGAAAACTGTACAAATAACTGATCTTCTGAGTATTATGGTTTTCTCAACGCTGGAAAAATATGAAGAAACCTAGATAGTATAAAGAAGTCAAGATTCTTCATAAATTGAATGTGTGTCAAACAAAATGTCTTTTTACTTAAATCCAAATATTTTCTGTAGGGTTCATCCATTCCTTTTAAAACGTACAAAAATATTTTTTTATTAAAAATGAAAGATCCTATTTAGAATAGACTTTTTATTACTATCTGAGTTGATTTTTTTTTTTTTCCCCCAGGACAAAACGTGTTCAGAATAACTAGAAGTGGTGACACATTTTGGTATTGCTAAATCTGCATGGGGCTTTTTTGAAGAATAATAATACCTGATTCACCTGTTGAAAATACAGAATGAAAACGAAGTTTAGTAGTATGTTTACATGTAGTGCTATTTTGGAGTAAAGACAATACAAATGTCGCTACTTATTAGGGAGCTGCTCAAAAGCAAATGCTACAGTTGTAACCATAGGACACGGTCCACTGTTTTGTTGCAGAATATGGGTTTAACCCACTGCCATAGTATGGTACTAGAAAGTACAATTTGTAATGCAGATCTGTGTCACCTCTTGGAAGAACTACAGTGCTGCTCTTAGCTTTGAACTGATCAAATTAGTTGGCAAGTTATCTCCAATTTAATTTCCTTAGTAACTGTTTTATGATGTCCAGATGGTTACAGAACATATCCTGAATACTGTCAGTATTTGGACTCGCCAAGAAAATGCATGGAGATCAGTGGCTGCTTCACTGCACACATTTGAGACTGTAGCCAGGGTAATAAAGAGATACATATGTAGGAGAACACCCTAAACATGTTATTTAAATGCAGTCTTTTTCCAACAGCTCGACGCAGTTCTTCTACACCAGTATATTCTGGCATGTCTACTCAGGTAGATTTTGACAATCCTGAGCAAGCTTCCGAGCTGTTGGATCACAGGGCGGAAGTGGGCTGGAAATAGTAATCCCTATTAGGCCATGCAGTGCTGTATTAATGCAGGACTTACACCTCCAGAACTTTGTTACTACATATCAAATGTTTCAGGCAAGAAGGACAGGGCTTGTGTGTACTTTGTATAGGCATAACATTTGTCACGTCAGTGTCTGGTTTAGGTGGTGTGCTGTTGCTTTAACTATACTTGATTTTATTAGATCTCACTCTAACCAAAATAAATTTAGGGAGGCAATTATTTGTGTTTCTCCTTGGTAGCAACATTAGCTCTGCTCTTGAATTTGTGTTCCCTGAGCTTATAACCACAGTGCTGTCTGAAAACTGTAATAGTATTTTTTCCTGCAAATTATTAGCCCATTGCAGTTCTATCTCTGGAAATACTTCTGTTCACACTACTGTGTGATTGTGCAATTTTCTTGCATTAAAGAATGCACCAAAACTATTTGCTTAGAGATGTAGCCATAGTTGCGGATAGCCTTCACTGTCAGGATTTGGGAACTAAGACATTCAAGTGCTTCCATTGCCCAAAACTTAAATTTGTTGCACTGGAATTTGAATGAGGGCTGATGAACGGTTTTATTACAGCTGCTTTTCTCTAGGTGATCACTGGTTTCATTAAAGCCTACACACTTTTCACCATGAAATATAAGACAAGAGTGAAGATCAAAACAATATTTATTTTTTTTTTAATACAGAAACAATTGCTTGTTAGTGATATCCAGAGTTTTTTAAAAACTGTATTCCTTTACAGTTCTTCAAGTGAAAATTACTTTAATTTTCAAAGCCTTCAAACACCAGTCACGCCCAGGAAGGTCCAGTGTGCCAGAGCACTTCTAAGTGTAGTAGGACTAAATAAAAGCTGGACATGAAACAATCATATAGTTCACTGTTATAGCACATATCAGCAGTTTAAAATGTTGGGTAGTCAGGCAAACAAACAAGGGACAGAATCTCATAAGAGTCCTCTTGACATATTTTTTTAGTCTCAAACCTTTTATATAATTCCATAGGTAGTAATTTTTGTTTGGCTTAAACATAGATTCCCAGGAAATAATATCATTAGTGCTAACTTTCTATTTTCAAGATCTGCTTCCGTTTCTTCCTGATGTTAGTCCTTAATCCAGGTATAAAGTAGTGGGAGACTTTTATTTTTACAACTTTTTTTAGACATTCTTAAGATATACTGGTGCTTATTGCAGTAATATTGTGATTGATATTAAATGTTCAAGAAGTAGTAAAAAGTCTTAATAATTCAGGCATTTGCATAATGCTTTGGGATATGTACTGACCTCTGTTGATTACTGACATGACATACATTTGAACATGGGAGGATTAATAATGCAGCTCCCTCCACTCCATTGACATGTTTGCTCTGAATCTCAGAGGCGGTTGCTTTTTCTGTAATAAGTGGGATTATTCATAACCCAGTTATATTGAACAGCCATATATTCTCAACTTGACCTGTAGCTTATTAACCAACCATACAGTCCAGGAATTTTAACTAAAATATTAATATAGTATTGCTATTCACTCAGGACAATTCATGTCACCACAATTGAACAGGTTCAATTGCTGCCTCATAAATTCTGATTTTTAATAGATTATTGCACACCATATCAAGCTGACTGTTATCATGGAAGATATTGTCATCTTGTCAACTATTTATTTTTCCTAATTAATAGACTCAAAGTTTCCAAATGTGATATTTTAGAGATTGGTTTTCTTTTATGCCTTTATGTCCTGTAGTGTGAAACCTGATGTTTCAGAGGAACCTGAGTCTCTTGAAATCGCTACCACCTATTCCTCACTGAAAACATCCTAAGACTGAACAGAATATGATACATCATTTATATGTAATAAATATATAATATGCACTCACAATGGGATGTCATATTATTAATTTAATCATACACATACTCAAATAATACTAACATAGTGGGTAGTACTACTGAGCAATAGCCTATGGAGTGTGAAAAGACCAGTTTCCTTAATGACCCTTGTTGTCATATTGCAGTGCATTGCAAGAATCTAGAGCATAAGTACAGAACATAAAGACTCAAGAGGTCAGAGATTAAGTAAACAGACAGTTCATGTGAGTCTATGAACAATTCCTCCTACTCTTATGGAAAAGCCCAAGATAAATACTGAAACAGTGTTATCTCTTGGGTTGTAGACTTACTGTATTGATGTTTCCCCAGTCACAAACAGAGCAGCTACTGTGTGTGATCCAGGTATGTGATATTATAAATAGGGATAATTCTTGCAGGCACTAGAACCTAAGGGTGAACTAAGGAGAGGAAGTGTCAGTATAGATAGTCTAGCACATCAGATGATTTGATTTTGACACTTTGCTTACTTGTTTTGAAGATTGATTATCTTCTTCAGAATTGATTTCTCCTCTCAATTATTATACAGTCTGTGATCTGCACAGCAATATGCTGCAGCCTTACTGAGGTTTTAGCACTACTCTGAGATGTAAAATTAGGCCTTGAGCACCTGTGGTCATAAAAAACTCCTTGGTACTTCTTTTAAGAGAGGAAAGTGGTAACCTGCTGAAGAATGGCTTGCTCTGCTAGCCACAACCTAGTCTGGGTAATTAATTGCATTTTTCTTAGTTAAAAAGAAAAAAGAATGGCCAGATTGTCCTGATAATGCCATAAAATGACTGATCATCTCTGTAACAAACACCATGTTTTCCCCAAATATAACTGATTTGGTGATTAGTGAGGAAACTATCTGTCCCTATAAGCTATTCATAAAAATCTCATATGCTGTAGTGACAGTTCAATTTAAGTTATAAAATAATATGTTTATTTTAACTGATACAAACAGATTGAGGGAAACTGTTTTGGAACATCCTTGTAACTCAGATTTGGGAATTTGGAAGGTAAAGTTAAGCATTGGTGTAGGATTTGATGTATTGTGGTTGAGGGTAGAGAGGAGCGTTGATATTCAGTTAGTTGTATTGAAACCTACTGAAAGTATTTCTGAGTTAGAGTTTATTCATCGATTAACCCTAAATCATAAAAAATGCATGCTTTGCTTTTTTTGTCAGAACGTTTAGTTATGAACATAGTCCAAAATATACTTGAGCCTCCACCTTACGTAATAGGTCCTGCACTGATAAGAGGTAACTGTGACAAAATGTGGATTTCCCTAGCATATTTTGGTGTTAATAGGCTGAAGGGATTAGGATTTTTAATTATCTATTGGAAGCAGAAACATCATCATCAGATCAGCACAACTCTTACAACATTTTGTTTTCTATGGTACCTAAATTCGGTTTCAAGAGCAAGTCAGTGAGGGCATCAGTATGGACTGTGTTAAAACAATCAAGAAGTTTGCTTCCAAAGAGAAACTCTTATGAACTCCTGCATTTGTGACCACTTCTATAGGATGGATTAGTTTCTTCTTATATCCCTTGGGGTCTGCTGGTTCTTAGGGGAAGGGGGTTCCTCTCTGGCAAGTTTGCCTCTGTCTCTCTTTTCTCTGGTATTTTTGTACTTTAAAATCTTTTTATTGAGCCAGGGACTCTAGATCTAGAAACTTGCCATGAGTTCTCTTAGAGGACATGTTGTTTGAAGGCTGGTTTTTTTCCGTGACCTAAAAGCCATTAGAAGAGGGGAAGAGCTAGCAAATGGTATAGCTAGATCATCAATTTGCCTCATCACACTCTGTAATTCCAGAGTGATAGAATGAAACGCCAGTTACTATCCTGGAAGCTGCAACATCTTTAGTTTGCAGGCACATGGTCCTTTTTTTTCTTTGTTTAAAAAATAGGCATTTAAAAAGTAGTAGCCTCTTTATGTCATTAATCCTGCCTTGTGCAGACTGGCTAGTCCTGGGGAATATACTGCCAGCAGACAAGTCTACTGCCTGGGCATAATTCCCAGCAGTAAAGCTGGCATTTGGCCTGCAGGAGTAGATTACTATGGATTGTTTCCCAGGAGCAGCTTTATGAATTATGTCATTTGGCGTCTGAACCATGTCTTTGGGAATACCCTCTTCATGACTTTCAAAATTCAGTGTGGACATTCACTGAACTTCCAACAGAGTGCTTATAATTCACCCCAAATCATTCCTTGTCAGACCCATTTACTATAGTTCCAACTCATGCGAAACTATCAGTCCATGAAAGAAGAGTTGGGACCTGGTGACTGAGTGTTTTGGCCTTGGAGTTGGGGAAGCAAGCATGCTCGTTAACACTTTAAGGATTCTTGCTTATTGTTCCCATTGTTCATCTTAAATGAGTCTCTGCCTGCACTATATTATAATATCAATTACACTTATCAATTACACATCTGTGCTTGGCATTCGTAATTACAGCATTTCTTTTTTTTCCCCCCTCTGTTAAGACCTGTGTTATGAACTTGTTAAATGTTTGTAGGGAAATGGATCACTATGTTTTCAGGTATGTGAGTATTCTGTCAGACTCTTGCTGAGATTTAGAGATGCATTTGAGCTGTCCCATCATTTGGCCAAACCTTTAAGCACATGCCTGAATTTAATTAATTTAAGAGTGCATTAAGATTAAGGATTTTTTTCAGGTGCTTTGGTGAATTAATATTTTAATTTTTAAAGTACAGGCTTAGCTTCTGGTAGCGGACTTATGTTATTAATAGTAATAATAATAGTACAAAAATTTTGAAAACCCAAAGTGATGGTGGTTTGATTGGGCTAACTGCTTCTAAATAGAAGAAAAGAGTTTCTGCCCCACTCTGGGCATCTCTAATAGATAGGACAAATAAAAAGGAGAAGGAAAAATAGTATTACCTATACTGTATTATTGGGAAACTGCCATTCAAACAATTTTAGCAACCTGTACAAATGACAAAGGAAGCATACATAGCAACGGAAATGACCCCCCACCTTCACCATCTTCAGCCCCCAACCATCCATTCATTTTCCCCCACTGCTATCACATCCCTAAAAACCAGTATGTTCCTTTTTCTTTAATTAACAGTCAGCTAAAAGATACAAGTCTCTTTTAGAAAGAAGAGACTTGTCTGACATCCTTTGTCAGAGTTCCCGTAATTGGAAAATCTGGAATGGCTCTGCTCATGGCAGCTAAATGTTAAAATCCAAATTCAGTCTTTAGCCTATTAAAAAACATCTCATTTTCTGTTCCCTCAAGCAGCATTGTTAAAATTCGCTCCCCAGGTGTCTGGATAGATGGAAGTTACAGCTGGTGTCTGTCCCGCTCTTTACATTGATGTTTGTATTTGTCCATCTGACTGAATGCCACCTGCTGCAAGGGCAAGAGAGTGGGATCACCTGTTTCTGAACAATGTCTTTCTGCCAACAGAAGGTTATTCAATTAGGCAATCATTCCTGCTTAATGCTGGATGGGATGATGTCATCCACCTACACTTTCTCTCCCTCACTTTCCACTTCCTGGGGACAACAGCCTTTTCTGTCCCTGGAGAGGAGGGGAAGGTTTTCAATCCGTTCTCTTTTTGCATTAGCTTCTGACTACAGTTAGTCTGACATTTGTTTCACTTCCTGAATGGGGCTATATTCAGTACAGACACTTTGTAGAAATATGAATAAGCATTTGATAATATATTAATGGTTTAGCACCCCTCCCTGTTCTAGTGGGCTGAATTTTTCTCTTGCTTGCCTCAACGTGGGGTTAACAAATTTCATGTGCTTTAAGGCATTATACTAGGATCACTAAGGGAAGAGTCAGAATTCTTAAGTGCAATGGCACTATGAGACTCTCCCTGCTATTTTGTAGGCATTTATACGGACTTTTTAAAAAAAAAAAAATTTTTTTTTTGCATGGTTGATATTACTAGATTTACTCCAGTTTATAGAAATAGAAGCAGTGTTTATAGCTGTAGTTACTCTAGCTTCAGAAGCAAATACTTTTTTTTGGAGAAGAGTGTTCTCTTTGCTTTTAGTTAACTGGATGTGTGGACTTGTGGCTTTTCAGGGTGTTCCCTGCACCCTGCATGGTGGATCTCATTTTGTAGAAAAAAGAAGAAGGAAAAAAAAAGCCCACAACAAAAAGCATGCAGAACATCATCTGTTTCCTATAAACAAATATATATGCTCCTTTGTACCCTTTCTTAAAACTTCGCAAATTCATCAGTAGTATGTCAGGCAACCATCTACTCCAAAGTTTATTTTAATTAAAGTATAATGACAGCTTTTATATCTGTATCAGGTTAGATAATAATTTGATGAAATATGTAAGAGTTATGACATCTTGAAATTTTTACGTGAATCTGGAAAATTGTTCTCTAAGCATGGTTATCAGAATAAAATTGAGGATCCTTCAACCCTCATATTTCCCCAAGATCCTACTGAACCCAAGTGCCCTACTGTTGAATCTGAAGTAATTCCCTTTGGGTTTAAGTGCACTGACAACAAGATTGAGTCTGTCAGGTCTTATTTTAGTTGAAGGGCATAACTCAAATTATTTTCGTACTCTGGTGGTGTTTCACTTTATTTTTCTCTCAAATATTTAATTTATGTAGGCCCTGTTTTGACTGGAAAAGTATCTAGTCATTGTGTTAAGTACACTTTATTAATGTTTTGCTAGTTTTAAAAACTAATTTTCCAGTAGAAACACACATTTCACCAACCTATGTGAGAGCAGTGTTCACTGGTTTCAAATATACTTGCTGCCTTTTCTGTCTCCAGTGTTTAATGATCTTACCTCAAATGACTGTTTAAACAGTTTTGCAAACAAAACACAGTTTTCTGAAATAATAGAAAATATAGTTTCAGAAAGAAAGAGGTCATTTACATTTTCTTCCTCCTCTTGCAAAGGAGAGTACACAAGATTTCAGTTTATTGTTTTAAAATTTTCAATAAATGTGTCCTTATAAGTTTAATTGATGTTTAATTGTAAAACTAATTAATTTTTCAGACCTCTAATTAGTCAGTAAAAGTTTTACACTGAGTCTGCACCTTCTGCCTAGAATACAATAAAAACAGAGATCATAGGAGTTTGTAGTTTGTTGTTTGTAAATATGTGATGACAAGCTTCCAGGACTGTATCCCCATTAGTGGAGTATGTTGCCTCTTATTCAGAACCATAACATAGCTTAGTGTTTTGGAATTGTCGTGGTTTAACCCTGGCTGGACACCAGGGGCCCACCAAAGCCGGTCTATTACTCCCCTCTAACCAGACAGAGGAGAGAAAAAGTAAATCAAAAGGGCTCGTGGGTCAAGATAAAGACAGGGAGAGATCATTTTATCAGTTACCATCATGGGCAAAACAGACTCCACTTGAAAGAAATAATTAATTTATTATCAACCAAAATCAGAGAAGGAGAGGAGAAAAACTGCTAGATCTTAAAAACCTTTCCCCCCACCCCTCCCTTCTTTCTGGGCACAACTTCACTCCCAGCTCCTCTACACACTCCCCCCAGCGGCGCAGGGGGACAGGAATGGGGGTTGGGGTCAGTTCATCACACGTCGTCTCTGCCGCTGCTTCTTCCCTAGGGGGAAGGCTCTTCCCCTGCTCATGCGTGGGGTCCCACTCACGGGAGACAGTCCTCCACGAACTTCTCCAATGTGAGTCCTTCCCATGGGCTACAGTTCTCCATGAACTGCTCCAGCATGGGCCAATAATTTCCACGGGTGCAGTCCCTCAGGAGCAGACTGCTCCAGCGTTGGGTCCCCTGCGGAGTCACAAGTTCTGCCGGCAAACCTGCTTCGGCGTGGGCTCCTCCCCCCACGGGTCCATAATGGATTGCCAGGCCCGGGCCCCCACTCTGGCGTGGGGTCCTCCACGGGCTACAGGTGGAGATCTGCTCCACCGTGGACCTCCATGGGGGGACAGCCTGCCCCACCATGGTCTTCACCACGGGCTGCAGGGGAATCTCTGCTCCAGCGCCTGGAGCACCTCCTCCCCCTCCTTCTTCACTGAACTTGGTGTCTGCAGGGCTGTTTTCTCTCACATCCTCTCACTTCTCTTCTCTCTCTGGATACTGAGCCACAGCAGAGTTTTTCCCTTCTTAAATATGTTATCACAGAGGCACTTCCACTGTTGCTGATTGGCTTGGCCTTGGCCAGCAGCGGACACAGGGAATACTTCTAGCAGCTTCTTACAGAAGCCACCCCTGTAGCCCCCCCACTACCAAGACCTTGCCACAGAAACCCAATACAGGAATAAAACATCCTGTTAAACAATTGATGTGTAATTGCTGCAGCGTTTGGGATTCTTGTACATCAAAAAGGATGTGCCAGCTTAGAAGGCTGGGCAAAGCCCAATTGCTGTTGACCTTTCATTTTTGATGCTCTTGAAGCATCTAAACTTCTGTAAATAGTTTCCCAGTGGTGATTAGGCATGTAGTCTGTCTGCTTGCTTACCATAAAAATAATAATGCTACTTCTAACATTGTTACATCTGGTGTACTTAATAAACATGCTAAAAACATTCTTCATGTAAGTAAATTGAGGCAGAAGATATTCAAACAGGTTATTCAATAAGCCGTTTACAGACTATAGGGATAGAATTAATATCTTTACACTGGAGAAGAGGAGGAAGGACCAGGACATTAGAAAGTGTTCTAAAGTCAATTTAAAACTTCCTTTGAGTCTCTGGGCATACATAAGTTAAATATTTTTGTTATCATTACTTACAATGGTAATAAATGACGAATAAAAATATACAGAAAGCAAAGCTCAACCATTTCTCCAAGTGAAGAATGGTGATTTAAAAAGACTTGGACAAACGAAAAGACAGATGAAAGAAATGAATGTAGAGACTCAAAAGCTGAAAATTAGGGAATTCCCTTGAGTACAAATGCATTCACCCATCTCATCATTCAAGACCATCATAAACATATCTTTCCACTCTTTGACTTTTCATAGGTTTTTCTGCTAGTCTTCCAAAATATCACAAGATCAGCAGTTCTGCTAAACTGTTTCAGCAGTTGTTGAAATACTTCAATACACTGCTGCATTGAAAATGCAGAAAAGAAAAAAATGCAAAGAACTGGCTGAAGAGCAGGATGGAGAAAAATGAAATTAGAAGGAGAGCAAGAGGGGAAATACTGTTAAAGTAGTGCTAACAACCTACAAGTTAGTAAAATGCTGAAAAGTGAGAATCAAGTTTAGAATCTCTAATGTGATATAAAAATTTGGTGTGTCCTTTTCTCTCTTGATCATGGTTTTCATCACAACGTAGTAGCTTTGTATTTCCCCAAACTGGTAGAGGCCAAGATAGGTGATAAGTCACCCACCTTATTAGTCAGGACCATTCAGTTTTTTGAGTTGTGATAAAGGGAAATGTGCTGTTTCTATTGGATTAAGTCCGCTGATCTTTCTTTAACCCAGAGATACTAGTTTCCAAACAAGTTTTAAAAGAGGAAATGAAATAAAGGTTTTAAAAAATATGAAAAGAAGGAGGAAATATATCTTCTCCAAACAAAACTTCTCCAAAGCAGATGATATCACAAGTATTTTGTCTCAGAAATTATGAATGTAAAAAGAGATTGGGGGGAAAGAGAATTGTAGAATCATATAAAAAGTGAAGATGAAGGAGAAACTTAATTCTAGGTGGATAAGCAGAAGGTAGCTTTGGGATGAAAATAACTATATGCAACTATTGAGTTGAAACGGGGTTGCAAAAATACTGTAGTAAAATAGAGCAATTCAGTCACTGCAGAATTAGCCACTATAACATTGTTCTTGTCTTGCTATCAAGATAGAGTGGGACTTGAAAAAGGTGTTTCCAGACCACATTACTTAGTACACATTACATGGAATATTAATGGTATCAATTTAGAAAATAAGAAAATTGTATTTGGAATTATCATTTATTTGACATTTCCATTTGTACAACTTAATGCTGTGTGTCGACAGAAGTAAACTAGACTGATTATGAATATATGCTTTTAGTTTTTTAAATGTGTTCAAGATAAGTAGGACTTCCCATGGAGATCTTAATGGGCCTGCTGTGCATGCAGAGTCTGCAAGTACAGCCTGGAGGATAAGCCCGTTTATAGTTTCCTGAGCATACAAAGCCTAGCAAGCCAGAGATTTTCAGCCAGGTAGCATGCTGACACTCAAGAGCAGGCTGGCCACAGCTGGCCACAGCTGTGTGTTTGGAACAGAGGTGGTGGAGCATTTTGTGCTTAAGCTTTCTTTGGAAAATTGCACCTTCACAGCAGGACAGACATAAAATATGGGTCACGTCTGTAATTCATATAAGCCAGTGTGCATCAGTGGAGATGTTCTATAATGGAATTAGCCTTCAAAAGGATCACAAAGTCCTCTATTTCGCATGTGAATATATATATGTATATATGTGTGTGTTATATATATATATATATATATATATATATATATAGTAAAATCAGTAATATGCAATTTAGGTTGAAGGTTAAGTTTGTTCCTAATGAAAGTCCGTAGAAATCTTGATGCTGCCACAGATAAGTATATGACCAACAGTGTTTAGCTTTAAACAGGTAAATCTCTGTTTTTATGTACATACGCTTGCAGCACTCAAAGTGGCATAATCAATTTGTATGAAAATTGGTAAAAGAAATTTGTTGTGGGCTATGACCTTATATGCCAAGCTTCATCACAGAAATATTTTTTCTTTATGTTTGAACTATAAATCTTAGAAAAGCGGTTTTTATTGCAGAAGTATTGACATAGCTTTAACTCTAATGGTGTGGCTATGATTTTGTTAAACAGTAGGTATGTGTATTGCTAGCTGTTAATTAATATTTCTCAAATAGTACACGTTGAACAGAGAAGCCAAAGAAACAACTGCAGTAAAACCAGTAAGTAATTGATGAGAAGAATTAATAAAAGGGCAAAAAATTACTATAGGGATGACCCAGGATGAAAATTATCTGGAGAGCTGAAATTGTTTAGAGCATATGTGGTGATAATCATACAAGGACATTTATAGGATATATATATATTGTATTTACTGTGTATTTCAAGACTCAGTTTTGTTAAGAGAATACAACAGCACTCTAATTTTGTAGTATATAATATTATAGAAGGCAGTAAAAGCAATTATTCTGGCTAACTGCCACATGACTTAAAATAGAATTTGGGTGCGGTTTTACTATGTACTACACCATATCTGTGCTTGAAAAAAACCTGTTCTGCATTTGTTAGGGGAAACATGGGAAGTTCTGGTTATCCCATGTAGCATAACAGTACAAAGATGTCTGAACCTGAATTATTTGCTTAGGGTAAATACTTGTTTTCACCCATGGTGCACTGTCTTAAGATTCATAGATTTTATTGGGTGTCATTTAGTTCGCATTTAAACACACTGAGAATAGCTGATATTTGCATTGCGTTCATGTTTTCATTCAGTAACTTTCTTTCCTTTTAAACTTAATTAATTAAAAAATAATTTAGGCTAAAGCTCCTAGCAAGTGCATATAATTACTTAATAAAGATGTACCTTTGTGATAATCAGATAAATTCTCCACAAACATTCATAAGAGGTGATGGCAGTAAGATTTTATGTTGACATAAAAAGAACCCAGTTAAATTATATCTTATTTCAGTGGGCCTACATTTTAAATGAAATATGAAAGGATGAGATTCTTTAAAAACCTAGGAAGGAAACAAGCATCTGTATTGAGATTGTTCTCTTTATTAATGTCAAATCTGTAAGTTAGTAAGCATTCCAAGGTCATGATTTACTGAGCAATATTTGTTACCTGAAAATAGGACGACAGCATTTTAGAGGCAGAGTTTCTATCTTTGGTAATCTAAGACTAAATAAATGAAAATATTTTGTGATTTTTCACCTCTTCAAAAGTAGGAAAAGATTATGAAGAATTAGGGGCAAGCAGCAGATGTGACTGCAGTGACAGTTTTCTGTATTAGCCGCACCCTTATTTAATGTGTAATCACAGGCTTGTCTTGAGGACATGCTCCCTATTTTTTTTCAGAAATACAGTAATTTGGTAAAACTGGTTTGTGTTTCAACCTGAGTTCAGTTTTTTTTTTTTTTTTTTCTAAACCAAGTTTATCCAAAGTGGGTTAGCTTTTATACCTGAATCCAGTTGTCTGGCATCTCTGTACATTTGAAGTATAGGGACTTCAGAGGGAGTGTGTAAACAAGAAGCATACTGGATGAACTGTCCCATGAATAGCCACAACAAGCTAACATTTACAAGATGCCCTCTTAATTGCTGGTTTTCTGCTCTTTCCCTGTTTCTGCACTTTCTTGATGGTAGTCAGGAGTGAAATTGGAGGGTTTGCCGTGGTGAGAATCTCTCTGTATTTATATTTCTGCACATGCTTCAGCAAATTCTGGCCTGTTTAGCCTTTAGACCATATCATATTCTACTCTTAACATTGTTTTTGTCGTGTCTCATAGCAACTCAACAGAATTGTTTTTGTAGCCTCCCTGACACCTTTTCATCAGCATGCCTTCTTTCTCTTTAATCATTTCCTTTATTTTCTTTTCTGTTTCCATGTCCATGGTCTTCTGGCCTTGCTAGAGACCTTGTACATCAGAACACAAGGGGAATTTTTGAGCTTTTCCTGTCCTTTGTGACCACTAAATGTTAAAAAGAGAACTGTTCTTACTTCCTAACACCCTGTATTGATAACACAGCAAGCTAACAAATCTTTTAAATCACAACTTTAAAGGTTCCATTGGTCTGGGAAGTGAGCATCCTACAACATTTAGGTACAATCTTACAGTATCATCAGCTCCACTGAATTCTCTGCTTGAGGCAGTTTGATATGTTCTGTCAGCTCAGCAGCATATTGTTTGACTTGCTCTTCAGTGCAAATCTAATGGGGATTAATGGCAGCAAACTCAAGAGCACTCAGAGGCTTGTTCACCCTACTTTGGCTCCAAGCAGCTCCCTAGAATGCTGAGGAAAGTGCTCCAGCTTAAGTTTGTCGTAATGTCTCAGTCAGTTCACTTAAGAAGTGCCTACTTCAGGGAACCCAATATTACAGGACAAAAAAAAGCCGTGCTAAGTGTGAAGACACTTCTTATGTCTTTCTAGTACCTAATGCGCTTAGAAATTCTGCCAAAATTTTGTCCCTGTCATGCCACAGTGCAGTCATTCACTCTGTCTCTCTTTTCTGCAGGACCATAAGTTACATGTGTATAATTAGTTAGAAAACTTGGAAGTTTTATTTCTTATCCTTTTCAAAGGAGTATAAAGTAAAGAAATAGATTTTACTGAGAGGTGGTTTGAGGGAATGTTTCACTGGGGAAAACTGAATTAAAATAATCTTGTTTCCATTTGAGTCAAAAGAGAAACTTATTCTTCCAATCCAGAATGCATCAAGGTGCCTTCATTGATTTCCATAGGAACTCTCACTAGGAATGTAATTCCAGATTCCATATCTTTAGCTCAGTGTCCCACGTGGACAGCAAATGCTACATCCCAGAACACAGTAGTGTTCTCCTCCTCCAGTATAGACTATATATCTTTCTTTAAGAAAGCTGGAATTCAGTTTTAACTCTCAAGTTCAGTTGTTACTACTTGTGTAGATGCTCTGCTCTAATTGTGTTGGTGCAGAAGAATCTCTCCAAAGTAATTGAATTCACAAATGACATAGTATGAAAAAGACTCCCTTGTGTATCTGAGCCTGATATCTGACTACAGGAAGGTTTAAATGTTTAAGCAAAAGAGAACCAACCCTCTCTAAAAGTCAGTTCTTATTTCATACAAACACTGCACTGGTAAAAGAAGATTGGATTGCAATCAATTCTTTCATTGCAAAACAATACTCCTAGTTATAAACATTTATTATGGTGCTATTTCTCAGTTAGATTTTAGTTAACGCAAGTCCTTTGCCACTCTGCTGTTTCAGAAATTATCCCAAAATATTCACAGCAGACCATAATATCTTAAATTGTATCAGAAACCTGTAGAAATGGACATTTTTTCAATGTAGAGGACAAGTCTGTGGTTTTTTATGTAGTTTAATGCTTGCTCAAGTGAACTTTATTTTTTTGAAGATGTTTATAGTGTTTATTTTTCCTTACCAATGGTAAATTATTTTAAAAGCATCTACTCTGGAAAACATGAAGAAGGAGATGGATAGAGATGCATTAGTTCAGAGTGAGTGCTTTTTATACATTTTACATTAAAATACTACTACTATGTTTATCCATCACATTCAATTGCATAATCAGGAGTACTGCCAATTTTTAAGACAATATCAAACACTGTAACTCTCTTTCTGAAGCATGGGTATCCTAATTTTATGTGCTAAAACATGTAACATAACAGCTGAATCAGTTAAACAGCTGGTCTCTCTCCCTCTCTTTTTTCCTTTTTTTTTTTTTAAATAAATCTATATTTGTGAGTTTTGCACGCTTTTTCTTCTTGGAAAATGTGCTTTTCATCAAAGCAAAATGCTTTTTATGCCAGCGTAAGTATTTTGAGAATTTTTCTGAAATCCAGGTTGTAGCGTTTTAATCAAAAAGAGAACAGCTTCTCTCTTCTACTATGTGTGAGGTGCAAGGTCAGATTCTCTTTTCAATTGTTATTAAACATAATGATGCAAAATCATCTTTTTTTCAACTGTTAGTAAATATAATTACTTGCTTTTAAAAAGAGTAATTTTTATAATGATTAATCAAATTTTAAGTGACTCTGTATTGATAGAATGATCAGAAGAGCTTCAGTGTGGGCAACTGAGAGATACTGACGCTAAAATATTCCAGAGTGGCTCTAAGGGAGCTCTCACTTAGTATGTGAAAGATTAAGGGACCTGAAGCTGACATTTGCTACATACTAGGTGAGTATTCTCACCTTGTCTGTGGTGAAAATGCCTCTGACTCTCCGTTTAATTATTTTTTCTCTCTCAGTCTTTTTCTTTTTCCAGATCATCATATAAAGCGCTTTTGGTTTCATTTCAGCAAATATTTCCTATTCTTGATAACTCGGGAAGAGTTGTGTTACAAAGAAAGTTTTCAGGAACCTTAAAATGAAGCTCCATCTTTAAATGTAATTCAAAACATTAATATTAGTAGATACTAAATACATTTTACAGAATGCATTGTGAAATTAGGTGCGTCTTTCAATTATCTCATGTTCACTCTCCATAGTGATATGTAAATATACAAACTGAATTCTGGTAAAACTTCATCTCTCAAGGGAAGATGCCTGTGAGCCAAACAAGGACAAAGACTAAAATTTACCTAGTCATGAGAAAGGAAATTGAACAATTGCCTGAAATACGTTTTAGTTCTTCAATGGGTGGCAATCCATGGCAGATCATATTTATATGAGACCAGGATCATCTACATTTTGTTCCTCGGCTGTATGACACTGCTTGGCTAGGTCATTGTCTGATGAGTTAAGGCACCATCTAAGGCACCATTCACAGATAAGTTATGTTTAGAGATATTCTGAAGAGAGCTTAAAGCATGTGAAGGATATGAATCTACTTTCTAATCTCAGTCTAGGTGATCTGAGACAAAACTGTGGATGGTGCAAATTGTTCTGAGTGCTTTTACATATCTCTGCTGTTGCTTTTCTTTTCAAAGTTCCATTTTACTGAATTTCTTGCCATGATTTACTGATTTTGTTTAAGCTTAAGAAAGCAAGGAGGTGGGTCTGCTTACAAGCAATGAAAGAGAGATGTAAGAATAATATTGTCTACAGTGTCCACTTAGACTATCTGATCAGTGTTCCTAGTTTGGGGTAGGTATTGAGTTGTCAGGAGAGGTTGAGACTTGAAGGACTTCTCAGAGTAAAGTTTTATGGACATGGGCTGGTCTATAGGAAAGGTAGCAGTTCAGCCCTTTTATTGATTACTGAAATTTCTTAGAAGCAGCCTAAGAAAGCATCTGCTAATTTGGTGTTATGTGTATCTGGACCTAATAATTATCTAACCTAATCTCTCACTGGTAGATTAGTTTTGCTTGAATTGATGAGAGGACAATAGGATGAGAGGAAACAGCCTCAAGTTGCAGAAATGGAAGTTCTGATTGGATATTAGGTAAAATTTTTTCACTGAAAGCTTTATCAAACACTGGAACAGGCTGCCCTGGGAAGTGGTTGAGTCCCTATCCCTGGAGGTATTTAAAAGATGGGTAGATCTGGTCCTTATGGACAAGGTTTAGTGGTGGACTTGACAGTGTTAGGTTTACAGTTGGACTTGATGATCTTGGAGGTCTTTTCCAACCTAAATGATTCTGTGATTCTATGATGTGGTGTGGATGCCTGCGCTGAATGTCTTGGGAATGACCTCCAGTGAAAATCATGCGGGAGACAGTAGGATTCCGTGGAAAACAGGAGGGTCTGAGGTTTTGATAGGAATATAGTTTGTTTGTGTGTGTGAATGCATGGATTATTCCTTACTTTTTGACTGTGCTTCTCAGAAATGTGGACCTTACTAAGGTACAATTCTTGGAGAACGGAGAAAGCAAAAGCCCCACCTACATGCACAGAGCACTATGAAATTAGGACCAATATAGGTTCCAGTAGTTAATTCAATAGAAAATAATTAAAAGGATATGAATCATATATGATATTGTGTTTAAACAAAAATATAAAAGTATCAAGAAAAAAATAAAACAAACTATTTAATTACATAATTCAAAACCTATTTCTTACCAGATTTCTAAGAAAGCCCATTTCAGCATCAGTTTTATGTTTCAGTTTAATGTGAAGCATTTTCTTTAAGTTGCCAGAGTATATGATAGGATGTTTACATATTATTACAAAAGAATTCATGGTTCATAAGTACTTTAAATTTGATATTTCTGTTTGAAGGAGCCTAACTGGCTATACAATGAATTACATTTTATATCCATCTGGTTGGTGTATGGAGCTGGAATGAAACATAAAGAATTAAAAATTGAACAATTAAACTACGCTTTTTAGATATAGTAGTGAAGAAATAAATCTTGTTTGAAGTGTACAAATAATGTAATTTATCTTTCAAGACTGACACATGAATAATTGCAGCTACCCATTTCCCTGGTGAAATGAATTCCACTTACATATCATGCTGTTGTGCTTTGCAACTCAGTTTTTTTCCAACACTAACCAGCACACATCAAGGTGCAGAAAAAATTTCCCTTCAGAGCAAATCATCCACACAAACAGCCTTATTTGAAAGGCTTAAAGGACAATTAGTTCCTCAGGCTATATTCCTATATAAAAAGGTACAGAGAAGAATATATTATAGTCAGCAGCATGTATGAAATATAAAAATAGTGAATTTGATTTAATCTTGACACACAGATTAGGCATTCTGTAAAAAATATATTAAGTATATTAGTTTATATGCATAAATGTACTGCTTGAATTGGATGTCATTAAAAAATAATATTTTTCCTTTTAAGCCAGAAGCTATGTAAAAACCTCTCAAAGATACATTTTCTTCTTAGTAATATATCTTTATTGATTAACCAAAAGCAAAAAAAGAAAAAACATTTGAAACTCTCTTTGACCCTAAGGGGCAGTTATGGTCAGAAAATTGATTGACTGTAAAAGGATTGTTTTTATGATAGTTTTGAATAGACTCTATAGACCTTGTTAGCTAAAACAGATATGTGTAATTTGCACATATTTGTACTGCACTCAGTACAAAGGGTGCTTCTGTTTTTTGCTTTGTTTTTTGTCCTTGTCTTAGATCATTTCACTAAGTGAGATGGAGAATGGTCAGGTAAATAATAAAACCAGCAGAACTGAAACAGTAGTATTGAGCAGTGGGATAGCAACCACTTAAGCAGGATCAGCAGTGTCTGACACGGTCAGTCTGATCATGCTCTAATATGCTGTATTGTTTATGTGCCAATTACTGAGACTGCGTAAAGCACTATAGCAGATTGCAGTAATCAGTGGCTTTTTATTTTATTTAATTTCCTAACCTGTTTTTCAGAGATTGTTTCCATATATAGTTTGTTTCTGATCAAACTAAGTCTTACTCAACCCATAGTTCTTTGCAGTATTATTTTCTGTAAAAAAGTAAACTGAAGTAATTGCATTGCATGTCCTAATGTCCTAATTCATTGAGTCTGGAAGAGACATAATTGTATTTCTGAGTTGAAATGAGTTTCATAGTTTTTTAAGAAAGCTGTATATTAACTTGAAGCATTTGAACATGACTTCTTGGAAAGTTATCTCAGTTAAAAAATTATTGTAAAATAGAAAACATTCAATACCATAGAGTAAGATAGTTTGCTATACAAATGATAAGCTTTCTGGTTTAAAGTGGTTTATTTGCTCACCAAAAAAATAGAAAAAAGATTGGATTTTATATGTACACTTGAGTTAGATTAATTTATAACTTAAAAAAAAACCCAAACAAACCACACACTTTATCAGTTTGTTTTTTAAACTTGGGGACAGTTCAGCAAAAACTTGAAATCTTCCACTGACTTTTTTCCTTCCTATTTTCTACTGATAGTTGTTTTAAGTCCTTTGATGAGCATTAAGGTCCATTTGAAAAACAAAGCTTCGGTAAAAAGGTAGATTTTCAGCTCAGTTTCTTTCATTAATCTTATTAAAGGGGTTTTGTGTGAAATTATAGTTCTGTGGTATGTCTGAGGTAGTTCTGACTTTAACTGAGAGAATTTAGACTGTTCTTGCATAGCATATTAAAATAGTCATAATTCATTAATCAAACCTGATCTAACAGCAACAAAACCAGGATGTGAATACACATAGATTGGCCTGCTGCTAAACTAAAACTGAATTCTGATGTCCATGTTCAGCTTCTGTAATATTTCTTGATCTTCTTGCTTAATACCGTTCCTTGAAGTGACCAAGACAGTCAGAAATTCAGAGCAAAAAACCACTAATATTTGTAATATTTCATTCATCATTAAACTTCCTCCTCAGATAAAGTGTTTGCTTCCTTTTAATCTAGGAGAAGGCAGAATTATTTATTTTTGTCTGTATATTGTAAAAATAAACTGAGACTGAGGAAATAGATATATTCTTTGAAATTTCATACGTGCTGCTAGTTCTCAGAATAGGAACTTCTAAAACAGCTTTTTTAAAAAAAGAGAGCTTTTTAAAAGTTCATTGTGACAGAAATTAACGTGGATCAGAAGCAGCAAGTGGTTAAAAACTGATGGAGATGGATTTAGGCAACAATCTACAACTTTTCTTAGTCGGGGGAAATCATTTAACCTCAGAAAAGACAAATGACTGGGGCCAGAGCAAGTTTCCATGTCCTATAGAGAGATCTATTTATTAAATTATCTTTAGCTTCTTATGTAGGACCCTGCTCCTATTTCAAGTCTTTTGTCCTCCTCCTTAAAAAGGATAAAAAGATACAAACCACACATGAATGGTAGAAGCTTAAGATTTCCCTTCCTCCATCTTGACCTAGGGGTTAATCAGTCTCTTGCTGGGTCTTTACGTACACTGACCATCAGGCAGACTTTATGAGAAAGCATCCCTATATTTTGTGCAGTATTAAGTTTCTAGACATAATGTACTATGCTTCCACAATGCTGAAAAGAAAATGAAAGCCTTACACTTCTGTTGATCCAGCAGAGAGAAAAAAAAAAAAAAAAACTTCCATCTCTCCTCACCTTCTCCAAAAAATCTGGGTGGGAAAGTTAGAAAAATAAGGACTATAGGACACTAACCACCTTTCACATGATGGGACTGTCTCTCCATGGGATTTCCATACACAAAATGCTGCATTGGTTTGTTGTCATTGAAAACATTCTGAGATGGAGAATGCTGGAAGTGCAATACAATATAGCAATTATCAATTCCAATGAATTTCATAAATGTTACCAAATTTTCGGTGTATCAGTATATCCACAGAAGCACAATGGTGTTACAATAAGAAAAATGCACCTGCTGGCATTTAGCAAAGATATTTTTTTATTCATTCTTTGTATTCCAACCTTACAATTACCATCATCCTTCTCTCTCTTTCCTCTCTGTGCACCTTACTGCCAGTAAATGTGATTTTGCCGTTGCTAGCCTCACAGGGCCTTGTGCCGGCCTGGGTTGGCGCTGGCTGACCACCTGCCTGGGGGTGCGTGACTCTCCCCTTCCCTAGGGTGAGCCGGGGGTGTGAGGTGCCATCAGTGGTGTGGGCCGTGCTGAGGGAATGTGCAGAAAGAAACGTAAGTGGGCCCAAGACTTGAGGAGGAAGAAACTCTCTTCATGAAAGTGGCATGCTCCCTGGTGGAGGGCTGAGCATGGCAATTTGATGTAAGTCCCCCTGGCACCCCCTCCTGCCCTTCTGTGTGCGCAGACACTGGTCCTCTGGAGGAAGCTGGACATAGGCCATGTTCAAGCCCCCAGGAGCCCTGGAAGGGTGGAAAAACCCTAGAACCAAGGTTGGACCACATGGTTATTGAGGGGATTTTTTTGTATTTTTGTATTTGATAATGTGGACTGTAAAAACTGTGAGCACATCAGCTGCACCAGCAGCGCTTTGTTAGTACCACTGGCATTACAAGGTCCCTTTTGCCCATGACAGGCTTTTGTGGGCAACCAGTGGTGGAAAAGGTGGGCAAAACCCTCAGTGATCCCAGGAACAGTGACGTGGTGACCTACCCTCTGCAAATGCATCTCTGCCAGAGGTGATAGCAGAAGACTAGGAAGCCAGATCTTGTGTCAAGTCTGCCAGCTGATTGTGTGATTCTTCTCTCCCTCTGTCTCCCTCTCGTCTCCTCGGGAAAGGGGACGGAGAGGTTTTCCCTTGGTCTTGCTGTCAGGCTACGACCCCAGCTGGGCGCTTTGGTGTGGAGAGGAGTCAGCAGAGGTGCTGGTGGCTCACATAGTTATCCCAGACCTGAGAGAGAGAAAGAAAAGAGGCAGCCCCTGAAGCAGTCTGAGAAGAGGTGGGACCCAGGCTAAAAACTCAGAGTCATGCAATGCGATTTCAGTCTCTGGTCGTAGTCCGAGGAGATCAGAGGTCTCTGTTTTCTGTTCTTTTCGTGACCTGGTTGAGTCCAGGTGTTTGGTCTCTTTGGTAGGTTTTTCTGTGAATTGAGGGAAAAGGCAGAAGGCCAGGCACACCTGTGGGGGAGACAAGAAAGAGGAGAAGACCAAACACCCCCACTCTCCTGACCCCATGCTGGATGCCTGGTCTGTTGCTACATGAGCTCTCAGGGCTGAACTGAGTAAAGGGGTTATACATTGGGAACCAAAGCCTTGGGGCTGGGCTTCTGGCACAGGGATTCCTGCAGTTCAGCTTTCCAGAGCTTCCTCTGGGAAAAGTGACACCCAAAGGGGAAAGAGGAGTACAGCACAATAAAAAGGAGGGGAAGAAAATGCAAGGACGCAAAAAGCTTTAAAACACAGGTTTGTTGACTTAAGTGCTCTCTGTACTTAAGTGGCTGTTAGTGAAGTGAGGTAGAGCTAGCTTGCATAAGCTAGAATGTAAATCTGTAAGGGATAATTGTAACTGATGTATTCAGATAGGCATTTATTTTTAAAGGAAAGATAAAAAAGAGAGAGTTAAAAATTTAGGTGCAAGTGCTTGATTTTTTTTTCAGTTAAAATAGCAAGTTTTATGTGTTTGTTCTAAAAGAGATGAAACGCAGGGGTAAAAAACAAGGTGATTGGATCACTGAGCAGTTCCTTAAGCACACCAAGCAAAATATTCTTACCTAGTAGTAAAGTCATTCATAAAATATACTGCAAAATGTATTGAGAAAGCAACAGTGCTGCTAATTACCTGGAATATCACTAGAAATTCCTCTGGAAGGAGGTACTTTGGTTGTGTTGACAAAGACAACTATCATAGTACTCTTGGTGGCAGGTTTTTTGTAGGTTTGGTTTTTTTTTCCATAGGTAAAACAGAAGGATGAGCAATCTATTTCAGTCCTGTGGGTATTGTTAGCTGTGTAATGCATAGCTTTATTCTATTTGGATTTTGGTTTGGTTTGTTTTTTTATTACTGTATCTCAATGTGGGAAAAACAAAAGCTAGTATACTTTTCTCTTGAGGTCAATTGCCATGGCTGAAGCTAAAAACATAAGAAAAGTATGCATCTAGGTAAAGAGGGAACACAGTTATAGTATAAGGTGTTTTTTTCTGTATTAATTTGGATTATAAGTGTTACTGTAACTAGACTAATATGTATTTGTTAGGCTCCTTATCTATATTGTGTTCTTTTTTCCCATAACACTACTTTGAATGTAACAATCCAGTGACGGATGCCTTGAGCTATACATTCTCAATTATGATCAGACTGTTAGTGCTGGACAACACAAATCAGTCTGAAGCAAAGTAGATCATATTTTCACTTTGCCTGAATTCAGTTGAAAATCTGATCTGTGTCTAAGTTAGTTATATGTAGAAACTCAGTGTGTCACTTTGTGGGCTACTTAGAACTCAAGGGGTCCAATCTATTTACCTTGCTCCTGGGTGATGTTTCCTGGACATTCCAGGTTGAAGTGCTCCATATACTTGAACTAGCAGGAAATGCCTTCCCTCCACCATTGCTCCTTCACAATTAATTGCACAGAGGTTTTCTCTTGAAAATGACACTTTTTCTAAGACACTGGGTTGGATTGCGGAGCCCAGCAAATAATCCCTTTGTTCTTACTTAAATTTAGATCTCTGAGTTCAAGGAGATTTTAATGTTACGAGGAAACTTTCTTTAACTACCAAGTATTGATGCTCAATACATCACATTATCTACAAAACTCAGAGAGGATGTGTAAACTGAATATTGTGCTCACTTACACTCCCTTACATTCGTTGACTTTTTCAGAACTGTTTGCCTACCCGAACTTAAATGTTAAGGTGTCAAAGTTGGTGCAAATAACAAACTAAGGAGTTAGAATAGAATGTAAAAAAAATACATTAAATATCATATTTTATGATGATACTTCTTGGTATCTTTCAGTTAATTGTTTTTCATGTGATATCCTAGACGAATGCACAGACCAATGATGTGCAGACACAGGTTAAATCTAAAGCACATATAGGCTTGGATGGATTTACTGGGGAGCTAATGTAGCTTTACTTGGCCTGCTTACACTGTGAGGGTTGTCATACATACTCCATTGTATGAGAAATGTGATCTTTGTTTGGCTTCAAAGAATTCTTTTAGCTGGGGCTCTGTTAATGTTACTCTGATACGATCTGTGAGTTAGGGTAAAGCAAAGAGTGCAATTTATGTGAACTTTACATCTATTTGAATTTCCACAAATATCTGAATTTTGCTGTTTTCCTGTCATGGATGAATCCATCTCTTCAATCACTGTCCTGCATTTAATGCAGCTGTATTCTCCTTTTATCCAGATGCACGCCTTTGACTTAATATTTAGTGAGATTGCTCAAGGGCTGGTAGCCTTCCTACTCAGTCTTCAGACTTGCACATTTTCTTCTTATTGGTGTTTGAGTACAGTGACCATGTACTTCATGCTCTAGACTTTGCAAATACTTTTAGGATAAAAGCCTATATAAGCAAAAGGAGCTACTGTATTTATTTAGGGTTTTGCTTTTATCCTCTGCTTTTACATAGCTCTGCTAGCCTAATATGTCTTTCATTGAACCCTTTTAAGATGCTTTGAACTATCAAAGATAATCCTACATCTTGTGTTTTGTCAAATCCAGTTGATGATAGTCCTAATACTTTCATCTCTCCATACCAACATCCTTGTAATGCTTTCCTTGTACTGTTGTAGGTTTGTTTCAAAAGCATGATACGTAAGATTTGGAATGGTTATTTTGAAACTTTTATGAATTTACAAAAACAGTAAAAATAAAACTACTTAATTGAGGAGGTTAATATGATCCCATAATTTTCATAATATGAATAGTCAGACTGACTGACATCTGGCATAAAATGAAGTAACCCCCTTCCTTTTACTGGATAAATTTTGTTTTCAGTGTGACGTTTGGACTTGTAGTTGCATCTCCAAGGAGAGGTTTTTATATAAACGGACATTTTTAAGGCTTCGCTGTTTATGGTTGTTGGGTTTTTTTGTTTTATTTTTTTTATTGTAGGTTTTTGTTTGGTTTTTTTAAAACTTTTTCTCATTTTGAGTGCTTATAGGAGCACTACATTCCAGAACACAATTACACAATTCTGGCCTTTGAGGGAAATTTTGATCACTATAAGAACTCTCAGTTGCTCACCTAAAATCATTACTTACTAGTGGTTTATGATGCTTCCAGATCTACTTTTATTTGAAAGATTACTTTCAAGGTATTAATTTATTTGAGGGTTTGTGAAAATTTTTGGAGGCAAATAGTTGATTTTGACTGATAAATATCTAATTCAAAAATGTCTTTTGACTCATTGTATCCTGGACGAGAGAAGACGTAAGCATGCAATGCAGACCTTTCCTGAATCATAGGTCTGTAAGTCTCTGAGATGGAACAGAAATTTATTTCTTCTATCTGGAGTAGTGAATGTGCAAATTATGAGTAAAATTCACATTTATTTCAAGACAGATTTTTGCCAAGAGCAGAAGAATAAGAAATATCCATGAGAAGAAATCTACACTGTATGTTCCTTGTTTAGTTTCTAAATTTTATTTTTACCTTTCTTTTCAGAGCAGAAAGGGTTTGAGAAATCCATTGCAGGTAGCACTCAGAATTACCAGAGTCCTCATGACTCCACATCAGCTCCTGACTCTCCTTGTCTTGCTTCAAGGTAGACAAAGTACAAATGAATTTTAAAAACTTCTGGAACAGACTTTGATTAGGACTCTTTCTCTGAATAGGGTATGTGCCTTTGTAGATTGGAAACATCCTTATTTCATTTAAACTTTTTCCATATCTTCTCCATTTAAGAAATGTTAATTCAAGAAATATATATCTAAATGGTTTTATATTTATATATAGTTTTTTTACAGTTGTATTATTTTTGTGTTATGTGTAATAGTTGATTCTGTGGAGCTGCGCAGTTGAAAATAGTATTGCAGGAAAATTTGTGATGTTGGTCATTAACATTTAGCTAGCATAAAATAGAATAAAGTTGTAATCATGTAACTGAGGGCAGCGTATTTTTAAAGTTCACGTTTTAAATAATCTTCATATTATTTATTTTATGCTGGAAATATTGGGGTTTTTTTCTGTGTCTTGATAAATATTTTAAACTAAGTTATCAGTTGGGAGGGGAATACCATTAAAGAAAAAGTTTTGAGAAATCTTAGCGGACCAATTTGCTTGACGTTATGGAGATGTGGTTTGGAAATAAAGCTGTTGCTGTGAAACTACTACTCTGTACATATATCCCCCAGGGCATACAAGAAGGAATTTTTTTCTATAAACTGTTAGTGTGATGTTCTCATGAATTTCCTGAAAATAATGAAGAGGCTGTTGATAGTGTTTCCCACAGAAGATTGGCTATTTTGGTAGGCAGTGAACCTGAACCAGGGAGTCATCTGTTCAAAGTGCAGCCTGACTCCAAAGCAGCAGTCTGCAGTTAGAGATGTTACTTTTAGACTGGTAGGGAGGATGATACTTTGAGTATAGAAACCCAAAGGGTGATGGTAGTCTCTCATACTAGTATTTCTCTTATTTTTAAGCAATCTTTTCTGTTAGTTGGAAGATTTATGTCAAATGTTAAATAAAATTTTGTGAAGTAAATGTATTTTACTAAAAACTCTCATAAGCAACAATCTATTATTAATAAGACATAAAAATTAATCAAGACCATAACACAAAACTATTTCTATATATCACATAGACCTAACTGGATAACATCACCTCAATTTTAACACAATTATTTTACTTTTAAAATTGTATGTAATTCTTATACAGAATATTCATTATGGTAAAGAAACCAAGTCAGAAATAGAAAAATAGCTCACCTAAGAAGCCAATGGAAGGTCCAGGAACAGAATCTGACTTTCTAGTATCTCAGTCTAGAAGTGTAGTTCTGAAAAAATGTATTGTATAATTTAGCCATCACAATAAGGAATTAAGAAAAAGAAATCACTTCTTGAAGAGCAAATTTTCTATTGGAATTAAATTGTCATTGAAGTATTCCACATACATATAGTGCTTTTCATTTTGACACAAGCATATATCAGAAAAATCTAAATGAAATATTGCAATCTAAGCAGTTCATTTTCACAAGATCATTTAATTATGTTTTCTCTCTTTTGTGTGCTCCTGGTCATTCAATCTTGGTTACTTTTTTTAAAAGTAAGGGCAATAAACTCCCAAACTTTATTTCCTGTGGGGAAAAAAATATAGTACCAAGGGAGATTAATTTTACTAATGAATAGATTCAAAATTAAGTATTTTGGGTATACTTGAGTCAGACTGAAGTCTTCCAATTTAAGGAACCTCAGAATATTGTCATTTGTTACATACTGCAATTATTTTTAATGTTCCTCAAAATGGAACTTTTCTTTCTCTGTCTTGATAGAAAAGATAAATCTTGCAATGTCATATTTCCTATGCAACAGAAATAATGAGGTTTGCATAACTCCTATTCTAGGATGTCTGTTACTCTAGCAGGTAAAAAAGCTTTTGTGAACGGAATAAACATTTATGCCACCATGAAGGCCAGAGGCATTTCTAACGTGAGGTGAAACTGTATCAAAAAAAATTTTCATTATTAAATATGAGTCCCTCTAACTGTTTGGCCTCGAAATGTTTTCAGCATGGATTATGGAAAACACCAGCTGTACCAGCAATTTTCCAGTATTAATCTAATACTTAGTTAAGTATTTACTGATGTCAAGGACATGGCTGTAATCAACAAACTATAAGTAATGTCTTTTTCACAGAAAGTGATATTCCCAAATAATTAAGATAAGTAAATAACATTAAAACTCTTTAGTGCAAACACAGAAGTTAATAAAAAGTTCTGTGATAGTTACTGTTTCAGTGATACATCTGGTTATTTTCCATCTCAGAGTAGTTAGCAAACAGTGAATGCAGCTTGGCTGTTGACACTCCATTGTATTCTTAACTTGTTTTGGATCAGATCCAAAGTCAATTGCTATCAATGGCAGTTTTCTGATCTATGTTAAGGAGAGTTGGATCTTGCTCTTACTCATCTAAAAATGTTTTATCATTTCCATAATACTGTCTGCCACACTGAAACACTAAACATTTGCAGGGGTTTGTGCTTTTCTCTGTTTCGTGATGAGATAGAGCACCTCTCTTGACTAATGGGATTGAAATCAGTAATAATAGCAGTTAGCAAGTAAGTAACATTCTTTGAAGATGTCAAAACAAACAACAACAGCAACAAAAAACCCAGAGAGAGAATTGATCTTTTTAGTCATTTCCCCCTAAATGCCTAACAGACACAGGGTTTGCCATCTATAAAATGGATTTTGGAGAATCAGGATAAAAAGAAAACAACCCCCCTTACACACACAGACACCTCATTCCACTGTGGAAATGAGCTATTCTGGGAACTGAACTTAAGCCTAAATGGTACTTCTGCACTTGTCTATATGGAAGACAAATGCAGGATTTGGCAACCCTGAACCATCATATTTTGAGGACATTTCCTTCCAGAAATCCAGTCAGAACTAGAGATCATTAATGCAAAAAGTGCCTGAACAGTGTAAAGCTCTTTTCAGCAGCCTGAGAATACACACAAAACATACGGTGTGAATGTTACAAACCACTTCTTTCTCCTTTATATTTTAAATGTCAGTCTTCTGTTGTCTGGTGGATTTCTTATACTAAACAGTATGCGAATTTCCTACTTACTACAAGGATTAGTTTTTCAATCATGACGTCTTGCATCTGTGTGTAGTGGTGATTGCTTATATGTTCAGGATTGCTGAGAATTTCTTTTGATTCTGTTTCTCTGTCTTCATGACTAATACTAGGGTTTTAGATATGTGCCTGCCTGACAGCCCTCAAAGGCAGAGTTTTTTACATTTTCTTCTAAGTTTATATAACATAGGTAATGCATTCTCCATGATTGCTTAATTTTGTCTAACTTGAAATCCTGATGGGACATCATTAGGAGAAGTCTTCCTTACAGATCTCGGTCACTTTGGCTGTGTCTATATCACCAAATGAAACACACCAGGATCATTATGATGAGGGTGGTGAAACACTAGAACTGATTGCCCAGAGAACTGGCCTATGCCGCATCCTGAAACATTCAGGGTCAGGTTGGACGGGGCTCTGAGTAACCTGAGCCTGTTGAAGATGTTCCTGCTCATTGTCAGGGGATTGTACTAGTTGGCCTTTAAAAGTCCCTTCCAACCCAAACCATTCTATGATTCTATGATTCTCTGGCACTGAGGCTAAAAAGAATAGAACAGCAATGTGAGTAAACTCCCTTAGCTTCCAAAAAGATGATTCCATGCAAACTCCCTGTTGTTCTTTGCTACTTCTTAAGCCTTGCATAGGAATAGCTTGCAACACTTGGGGCCAAAAGTGTGCCAGAAACTATTCTAATAACTTTGTGGTATGAATGAGTCCAGTGCCCAGGAACATTCACAGACACTGGTTAATTTAATAGCATAAGGCATATCTTTTGAGGCTGCTGAGAGGTCTGAAGTTAATTTCAAGTGCTTACTATATTTTTAAATTATAGGATTTGATTTAACACACAGATTGGAAAACAATGTCAGGACACTTCCCTGTCTGGATCATCAGTGGACTCCAACTTCAGGTATAACATGACAGAGTGCTCACCTGTCCCCTCTTCTAGAAGTAGCTTAAAGATGCCAGACTGAAACCAACTGCAATGTTTGTACTAGGAGTAGCATCAAGTCAGTTGGATCCACCAAAGGTGAAGTCTAAGACAATTAAAATGATAACTAGTGAAGAAAAGCTACCATTTTCTCCTGAAGCCACCTAAGTGGGATATAGAAAATGATGCATGTCTTCATATGGAAAGCTGAGCCGTAGTGCCATCAGCTCAGAGATGTGGATGCATCTCTTCACAAATCAAAGCTAGCTCTGAACTTGCTGGCTGAGATGCTGACAGTGATGTAACTGCAGAACTACAGAGCTCAGTTTGGCCAGCTCCCCTTCTCAGCCACTGTGTGGATTTCTCTTAAGAAAGTCCAAAAAGCAAAAGAAAGGTTTAATGCTGATTATTTGACAGATCATTGAGTATTGTAGCAAATAAAGACTGTATCAAATCTTTGTAGTATACATGGATAGAGTTCGAAGGATACACATACATTTTGGGGGTTTTGATTAAGGCACAAGAATTATTCAAAACATCAAATAACAAAACTACACAGTAAAACTGCAGGAGACTGGCACAGACATCCTATTTGCTTTAAGGAATAATGTTTTTTGGGTACACTGAATACGTGTTCAAACAGCATCTTGTCCTTGTTTTAGTTATGCTGCTACCTCAAGACCTAAACCATTCCTGTATTTGAATGCTTTATGCTTGCCACTTTTGCAGTGTTATTAAAAAATGTCATGTTGTCATCTCTTGCTGCTGTTGAAAGTCACAGAACTGAATGATGTAATTCAGGTATTGTTCCTGAGCCACAATTTCGAGAATATTTGAATTTAGATTAATCTTCATCCAGCTCCTAGTATTTTAACCCTGCAAGAAATCCCTGCTTTAAGATATCCCTGCTTTATGGGTTTATAAACAACAAATTATTTTGTTATATAGTATTACATATGACAGTATTTATAAATGTACATTTTCTAGGTGCTTTTTGGCACTCATCTTTGCAGTATTATTTTTGCTAATTGCTGTATCCCTTTTTTGGAATTGACCATATTGGTATGAAATGCTTTTGTTAAATCTCAGTGTTTATAGGACCAAAACCTGAGGCCCTTCATTCCCCAAAATCAACATTAAATACAGCAAGCTGAATGTAATTTTTTTGGTTTGCGTCAGCAAAATGGAAGCACCTTGGCATTTCAGTCCTCAATTTTCTTAGGTCATGCCTATGAAAAGATTGTCATCAATACCTAAAATTCATAGAACTGTAGAACGGTTGAGGTTGGAAGGAACCTCTGGAGTTCATCTGGTCCAATCCCCTACTCAAGCAGGGCCGCCTAGAGCCGGTTGTCCAAGACTGTGTCCCAATGGCTTTTGAATATCTCCAAGTATGGAGACTCCACAGCCTCTCTGTGCAACCTGTGCCAGTGCTCTCACTCACGGTGAGAAAGTTTTTTCTTATGTTCAGAAGAAACCTCCCGTGTTTCTGTTTGCGCCCATTGCCTCTGGTCCTGTCACTTGGCACCACTGAAGGGTCTGCCTCTACCCTCTTTACACCCTCCCTTCATGTATTTATACACATTGATAAGATGCCCCTGAGCCTTCAGTCCCAGTTGTCTTAACCTCCTCTCATATGAAAGATGCTCCAGTCCCTTGCTCAGCTTTGTGGCCCTTCACTGAACTCTCTCCAATAGCTCCATATTTCTTCTGTGCTGGGAAGCCCAGAACTGGACATAACCAGGTGCTGCCTTACCAGTGCTGAGTAGAGGGGAAGGATCACCTCCCTCCACCCGCTGGCAATACTTTGTCTAAGGCAGCCCAGGATACTGTTACTCATCTTGGCAGCAAAGGACACGTTGCTGGCTCATGTTTCCGCTCTGCCCAGTCATCCAGATCATTGAATGAAGGTGTTGATCAGGACTGGACCCAGTATTGACCACTGGGGTACACCACTAGTTACTGGCCTCCAAATAGCCTTTGTGCCGCTGATCACCAACCTTTGGCCCTGGCTGTTCTCTACCTCACTGTCTGCTCATCCAGCCAATATCCACTCCTCTCCCCCATCTGTCAATCCAGTCATTTCATCACAGACATTTATCAAGTTGATCAAGCATGACTTCCCCTTGTCAAATCCCTGCTGACTATTCCTGATCACCTTCTTGTCCTTCATGTGCCTGGAAATGGAACACCAGAAATTGGAAATGGAGTTACTGGTATTGAGCTGGGGTTATATACAGAGGTGATATTATATATCTGTTGCTTCACACATTGCAGTGACAGATGGGGAGATTGGAGGTACTGACCAGTATGAGGTGTTTTCTCTTTGTTTTTAATTTACACATAATATGTGAATTTATTTGCCACGGTAAGATGAGAATTAAATTGCAACTGGAAATGGACATATGATTAAATTCCTTAAATTGTAATGGGGTGGGTTGTGTTTGCACAATGTCCCATTAGCACTACAATCACTGTTATGAGAATGAATTCATGTTGTTCCATATTCTGCTCTCATTATTACCTTTCTATTTCCACATAACCATACCGTATTCTTGGGGTAAACAATAGCAAACCATGTTAATAGCAATTCCATCTCTGTTTAATTCCGCTGACTTCATTTGTCCTGTGCATAGTGCTTACTGTGAAGAGCATAAAAAGATAAAATAGCATAAGCATCAGAAGGTGAAAGTCTGACCTTATTTAAGTGAATGGGAATTTAGCCATGGGTGTCTTTGTAGTTGAATTTTCTTCTGTTATTTCAAGACAATGCAGATACAAAGGGGAAAAATCTTAACTGAAATCAAGATGAAAACTGTTTTGAATTTGTATTATGCCTACTTAGGAATGAATTATCAGCCAAACTTTGAAATTATTTTTAAAAGAAACTCTAAAACCACCCCGAATCCTAAACACACTTTATTTTGATTTTGGTTTCTTAAATTATTTATAATTGCAATTAAAATACAATATGGAACAAAGCATCAAATATAAAAAAAGTAATATTAACATGAAAATAGTGGAGATTCAGCTACACTTTTTAACTTGTCAGAACAAATTATAAGAAAATAAAATTTCAAAGCATTTTTATTTAGGCATATGTTTTCTGACAGAAAAGCTCATATTAATGCATTTATTAAAACTTTGCATGTAACCTGAATTCCCTGGAATAACAATATTTACTTTATAAAATGGCATAAAAATAAAATTAGTTAGTTTCAGAAAATGTAACAGCTGACATAACAAGCCAGGCATGCCACTTATTTTCTGTAGCTGATTTTTCACATAGTTGGCATAAATAATTTGCTCAGAAAATAAGATATTAACAAGATATTGTTTAAAGAGCTCTTCCCCTGCCTTTGCTACCTTGTATTGCCCGTCTTTCTCAGTTCTTGAGTGACAAAGAAATATGCCACGTGCCTCAGTTGTTGCACACAGAGGCTCTGCATTTCTTATTTGCTGAGTGTTCACTGAAATATTCAAGAGGAGTTACTTGCCTTTAAAAAAAAAAATCAAAACTGTGATATTTATTTATTTCTCCTATTTATATATCCTGCATTGGCAACAGAAAATAATGAAATTATAGACCATATTTTTTCCTTCTGGCTATATACAGTTAAGGCCCGTAGTCTACACCTGAAAGTGGTGTCAATTCAAATTACTGTTCTGTGGTTTAGATTAATTTATAGATGCTCAGAAAATCTGTATATCAAGTAATTTTCATTTAGGTAGCTACTCAATATTTATTTAACAGTCAAATTGTGGGGAATTATTTCTTTATTTTAATTGGTAATACATTGGCATGCAAGACAAAGTCACTTTTATTTTAGGGTTTCGAGATTCAAAATCAGGTTCTGTTTCAACCTGAAAATATCTCATCTTTGCATCAGTTTGTGATCTATCAGGAAAAATTTGAAAAAAATACTTAAAAATAATTTCTTTCAGAATTTTCGGGGAATTTTTTCCAGTTTTGTCTGAAGAAAAAAAATCATTAAATTTTAACTGTTTATAATTTTAGTTTTCAACAGAATTACACCTTTGCATGCAAGGTGCAATATCAAAGGCTCATATCACAGTATGTGGCTTTCTGCAGTGTTCTCAAAGGGAAGTGTTCTGTTCACAGATTCCTCCATAATATCTGTTGGAAGAAATCTCCTTGTACACTGATAGGGAAGAATTCATTAAGTCAAAGCTAACTGTGGAGAGTGTAGTAGTTATGGAAAGTGTACAATGTATGAATGTGGACACGTGTGTCTGTGTATATTCTAGTGAAGATACCTTTCAATTTTAATTGGTGAATCACTGTTGTTTGGAAAATTACCAAGTTCCAGGTGCAAAGGTGTTGTAGTAAATGGAAGTATTTGCATTGTAGGAGGCCTCTGTGCTTCACTAAGTCATGGCTGTTATTGTGATAGAGAATAGATCTCAATTTTTCAGCAGGAAAAGACATTCTGTTCAGTGGAAAGGTCTTGTTTTCTTTGTTTTGTCAGTAAGAGTGTTGTGATCTAACAACATTTACCTACTGTTTCCTTGAAAATGGAACACGCAAATGTCATGATCTTGGAAGGAAATTGCTTGTTGCATAACAGCCACATTAAATGATAAATTATGGGAGTTGCACTGTATACCAAATTGAGGATAAGGCATTTACAGTGTGATTTTAAAAATGAATGTGGAATACCCATATTGTTTACAAGAACAGCTATCATACATCTACATATGACTGACATGAACTTTTAGCTGTGAAATTACAATAGCTATCTTTCACAGCTCTTCTCTCATTTATGAAATGAACAGATTTATCCTGTGATACCATTGCAGCATCAGCCTCTTTTTGCCAGGGAACACAGCAACTCACCCGGGCTGTGTCTGTTCTCTTCCCACTGATACCAGTCCTGCCTTTCGGTTTACCTCACACATAGCAGGGCTACATGGCTATTTAGAGGACTGAATGGCTAATTTCTTACACTGAAAATGTACCCTGTAACCAAAACATACCTATGAGAAAAGACTTAATGACTAATATGATAACATATCTCAGATATGATCTTAAAGGTCTTTTCCAACCGAGGTGATTCTATGATTCTATGATTCTATGAAATTAAATTTATGCAGTTGTATTCCTTATCTTTTTCTACTCCTTCCCCCAGCCTGGATCATAAAGGAAAAATCTTTACAAAATGATCAAAACCTGGGTAAGATTGCTTTGATAAAAACTAAGAAATTCTTTAAGGAATAAATAGTAGAAGGAGGCCATTTACTTAAAAGTTTGATCATATATTTAGATAACATTAACTAAGTTAAGAAACTTAATGCTGAAGTTCTGCTCTGTAAAAGATTTATGTCTGTTTGGCTAAATGGCGTGCTCTGAGTATGTTGATAGTTTGCAATTTGCATTTAGGACCTTAAAGAAGAATACTTATGCTTTGCATTTTTAAAAATTTATTTACCAGTTATTGTTTTGGTTAGCTGAAGTTATTGGTTAGCTGAAGTTAATTTGCACTGTGGATATATTACCTGATCACTATTGTAGTAAAATGACATGGCATAATATTAGCTCATAAGACTCTGTAGGAATGTCTATTTGATACACTAGGGAATGTAGCTGTAAAAGCTTGACAGAGAAAGACAAAGCACTTGACCAAAATGTATCTTTTAAAAAAATAAGTATCTTTTTTCTCTATACTTCTACTAAAGGAAGCTTGTGGGAAGTAATGGTATGATTCTGCTCACCTAATATTAACTGTCTAAAATGTTGGCATCCGATCTTAGCAAATTGTCTTTGATCTTTTCATGTTTGAAGGGGGAAGAGCTAGATGCCAGCTGAGAATAAAAAATCTCATTTTGAGAAAGATGTCTGTGTTCAGGTGAAAGAAAACTTACTGACATTCTTCTCTAATAATGGACTATCAGTAACCTAAATAACTAGCTTAAATTAGAGGATTAATTATGATGGTGTGAACTCAGTGAAATAAATCACTTGTGAGAGTCTTCTGCAGTTTTAATGACATTGTAAGTTATACAGGAATGTTGCAGCATTCTTTATAATGGGACTCTTAGTTGTGAAAATTAATAGATTTGCACCAAATCAGACCTTCTGAAAACTTCTAAATGTTTTGGTTTGGTTAGGATGTTGAATACCACCTTTTCTTCTTATGAATAATTCCATCTATATGTACATATGTATATCACATTTTAGCAATGAGTTATTAAGAAGTTTCTCATTTTAATTACATGTGTGTATATATATTAGCAATGCTTTTTTTGCTTGTTCAGGAGTTATGATTCATGAATATTTTGAGTAAACTATAATTATGAACATGATTATGACATTAGAAGTTAGTTTTGGAAATGTTAAAATGGAATTTAATGAGTTAATTGACATTTTTTGGCTCTTATCTGCACAAATAAGGATAGTCTCTTCAAGAAGTGTACGCAAGGTCTGGCCCACAATCTATTGGCCTATGAATTTAATGTAAATAGTCTCACTTGACTCACTGGAACAATTTTCTTTGAGACCATACTGAAACAAGTCGAATCTTGGGGTGGATTTTTTTGGTGGAATGTAAGGGATATGTCCTGCATTGTTCCTTTGGTCTCAAACTCTCTGTTTGCTGAGTGTGATATTGTAAAGAATGCATTTGGGCAGCTAGCTTGTAGTTAGCTCTTTGTGCCCTGCTATCCTGTTACTGGTATTTGAGCTAATTAGGACTAACTGAGATACGTCTGTGTGAGTTGCAACCATTCCCAGTCTGCTTGCCACTAAGGATAAGATCACTCGTAAGTTCTGAAACATGAATATTTGTGTCTGATGTTTTACAAAACGTGATACTCTTGAGCTTTGTGGTATGGGACCTGCATGAAAAGATTGCTAATGTATATAATACCAAGTGGAACTGAAGTGACTGGAAATATGCCTATTAGTATTGAGAATGAGGCATAGAAACAGACAGCACTGTGCTACAAATTAAGGGGTACGGATGTCATCACTGTTGCTGTAGCTTTCCTGTATGCTTCAAAAAACAGTTTGGAAAAGATGCACACAGAAAGGAAGATAATTTACCATCTGAGCAAGTTTAGATATGAAGGATGAAAAGTTGAGGTAAAGGTAGACATAAACAATGGGAAAAAGCCCCAAACACTTGAAAAGCAGCCCAACCACTTAGAAAGGCCACTTTCATAAGTATTTTACTCATTGGAAGACTGACTGAAACACTGTAAAAACCTGTTGGAAGAACAACATATACTTACTTTTAAAGATTGTCAGTTGCGGACAATGAATCTTTGTTGTGTTAGATCCATAGTTATGTTCAGATACAGGACTTTCTTCTGACCCATCCTAGCCATTATTTCATTGTTCTTTGTTTCCCTGTTTTGAAGATGTAGGGTTTTGAAGAAGAATATCGTTAATCTCACACATATATTGTCCCGAATTAGAAAATAAATGACACAGAGTGCAGACGCTTTCTTCGATTTTGTTTTCAGGTGTTTGTTTTGAATTCTAGACTTTGCCTGTCTTCTTTTAATACAGAACTTTTTCACTGAAAAAGAAGTACTTTCAGAACTAATGCTTGATACAGCACAGCAAATTAATCCACTCTTACAACACACTCCTTATGCAGGTGCTTACTTAGAGGTTGTTCCGAGACATGTATTTTACCACTGTTTACAAGGCAGTAGAGTTCTTTTCTATGAGTGTAAGTCTGTATTTAATTATTTTCTAGACCAGATTTCATCCTGGCATCGCGTTCATGGAGATCAGGATTATTTATTATTAATACAGTGTTTTCTTCAACAAATTAATATTTTATTATTAATATAATCATAAATAAATAATTTGTGTCTTTTATATCATTAATGACATAGGACAAACATGCTTTCAGTTGATTGCAAATGTGCTGCTGTGCAAATGTCAGTGTGATAGAGTTTGCTTTATGCCATTTTCTATAGTTTTAATTAAGCAATAAAAGAAGACATCCAAAATAATTACATATCATTTCCTGGCTGAAGAATACAATGCTAAAGCCTATGCAAACATAAAGAGTGCTAGAAAAAGGAAACTGGCACTTTCTTGCTTAGCCTAGAATAACCTTAAGTACTTCAAAATATTAGCATCACAACATTCAGATTGTATTAACAAATTTTAATTAAAGATGAGCTGATATGTAAAGCTAGTTCACTTGTAGGTCCCATCTAATAACCAGTATATGCCTTACCTTGGTAACTACTCATTTAACTTACAGCATTGAACTGCATAGCACTGCCTAATTTTTTGACACAGATTTAGGTAAAACAAGTAAATAATAATCGTTGTTTAGAAGAACTTGGTTCCTAAAACAGTAATTAAGTTCCTATCATCAGTACTTCTGAGCTCTATCCTTGCTCAGAGGGCTCCAAATATAATCCTGGAGACATGTAAATAAAACCCATATCTTCCTTTTAGACTTGAAGTATGTTGAAGAAAGGGAACACAAAATGAAGCTGCAGCAGCTTATGTGTAACCTGGCAGTCACAACACTCACCTGGGAAGAAACCCAGGGCTTCTGGTCCCTACCCCTGCCATTTTTATGTCTGTTGCATAAACAAGGTTTTTCTCCATGCTGAGCCACATCACAGCTGAGCCAGGCTCTTTGTTTTCTTTACCACTTTTCCTCTCTGTTAAAGTCCTTTCTGCACAGTGCTCCAAATTTCAGCAAGAGCAGTTTATGGCCTTGCCTAGACCTCCAACAGTCTGACCTAAGCAAAGCAAACCTAACTAAACTTCTCAGACAAAATGCAGTATTTGTTTCTGGCATGATACCCTCATGTCATTATCGAGCATCATAGAATCATAGAATCACTTTGGTTGGAAAAGACCTCTAAGATCATCGAGTCCAACCTTTAACCTAACCCTGACATCCCACCACTAAACCATGTCCCTAAGCACCTCATCTATCCTTCTTTTAAATACCTCCAGGGATGAGGACTTGACCACCTCCCTGGGCAGCCCATTCCAGAGCCTGACAACCCTCTCGGTGAAGAAGTTTTTCCTAATGTCTAGCCTAAACCTGCCCTGGTGCAGCTTCAAACCATTCCCCCTCATCCTATCATCTGTTACCAGGGAGAAGAGACCGACCCCCACCTCACTACAGCCTCCTTTCAGGTAGTTGTAGAGGGCGATCAGGTCTCCCCTCAGCCTCCTCTTCTCCAGACTAAAAACCCCAGTTCCCTCAGCCGCTCCTGGTAAGACTTGTGTTCCAGACCCCTCACCAGCTTGGTTGCTCTCCTCTGGACCTGTTCCAGCAAGGCAACATCTTTCTTGTAGTGAGGGGCCCAAAACTGAACACAGTATTCGAGGTGCGGCCTCACCAGCACCGAGTACAGGGGCACGATCACTTCCCTACTCCTGCTGGCCACACTATTCCTGATACAAGCCAGGATGCCATTGGCCTTCTTGGCCACCTGGGCACACTGCTGGCTCATATTCAGGCAGCTGTCAACCAGTACCCCCAGGTCTTTTTCCACCAGGCAGCTTTCCAGCCACTCTTCCCCAAGCCTGTAGCGCTGCATGGGGTTGTTGTGACCAAAGTGCAGGACCCGGCACTTGGCCTTGTTGAACCTCATACAGTTGGCCTTGGCCCATCGATCCAGCCTGTCCAGGTCCCTCTGCAGAGCCCTCCTCCCCTCCAGCAGATCAACACTGCCACCCAGTTTGGTGTCGTCTGCAAACTTACTGAGGGCACACTCAATCCCCTCATCCAGGTCATTGATAAAGATATTAAACAAGACCGGCCCTAAAACTGAGCCCTGGGGGACACCACTTGTGACCGGTCGCCAACTGGATTTAGCTCCATTCACCACGACTCTCTGGGCTCGGCCACCCAGCCAGTTTTTAACCCAGCGAAGAGTACACCCGTCTAGGCCATGAACTGCCAGCTTCTCCAGGAGAATGCTGTGGGAGACTGTGTTGAAGGCTTTGCTGAAGTCCAGGTAGACAACATCCACAGCCTTTCCCTCATCTACCAGGCGGGTCACCTGGTCGTAGAAGGAAAGCAGGTTGGTTAGACAAGATCTGCCTTTCATGAACCCATGCTGGCTGGGCCTGATCCTTCTCATCAGTCCTGTATGTGATCTGTTAACAGAGTTTTGTGATCATTACTTTTTTGTAATAACATAAAAAACATTGTATCACAGGAGCTAAATAAAAGTTTAATCACTGGATGAAATCACAAATTTAATAGTGTCATTCTGAATATAGCATGCTGCAGAAGCTGGTCCCAGTCAATTTGGTTCTCACCACTACAGAATTTGAGAACATAAGTGCTAAGTTTCTTGCTGTTTTCAGTGTGTGTAGTGGCTGCAAAGCTTACAAATGCTGAGGCTATGATAAAGTTGTGTTAGTAACATCAAAATAGTGCCAATAAAGGCTCTAACCTAACCCTAACCTTGTCATTCCACCTTCTCATTTACAGGAAAACTTTTCCTGAATATGTGTCTTAAATGAATTTTATAGGGATGTAGAACTCAGAGAGAAAACTATAATCTCTACTTTCAAAATCTTGCAGAATGAAAGAAAGATATATTTTGGTTATTCTTTTTAGAATAATAGTTTCCTCTCAGGTTCTTAGAACTTGAGAAGCAGATGATTTTCCTAGATACAGAATAGTTGTATCTATTCTGTGGGCAAATATATTTTGTTCTAAGGGCATCTCCAGACAGGGGGGTAACTGGAGAGAGAAATGCATGGGGTACACGAATGGGAGCTCCCCTTTTAGCACTGAACCTTGCAGCATGTATCTTACTGTCGTGGTTGAAATTAACAGGGGCTTTTTTGCATTCCTTCCTTCTCTGTAGTGTGATAGTTTTGAATATGAGAGTATATAGATTGTTCACCACGTTGCTTCTGTCGTCACTGATCAGCACAATACAGCATTGTATACAAAATACCAATGTCTGCACAAAGTGCAACTGGAACAAACATTTTCCATATCAATGGAGCAGAAAGCAAAACTTCTCAGGGAGGGGCAAAAGTGACCTCAGCTCAACCTGATTGTTTGGACATCTGGTAGATTTTGTACGGGTGTCAATTTTTTTTTTAGTTTGTTCCCAGTCTGCATGAAGCATAACGTACTTTGAATATTTTTGTAATCATTTGGAGCTTTTTGATTTGGGTAGGTATCTGTAGTATACTTGTTAGGATTCTACTGCAATCCAAAAGAAGTCCCCAAGTTCCTATCAGCTGCGACATAGAGAACATGTTTTACTCTTGGATCCCTCAGTCATTCAGCACATGGATTTAGCTTGGATAATTCGCATCCCCAGTCACTGTCCTAAATTCCAAGAATGATGTATCTCTTACAGCCTTAATGAAAAAGTCTTCCCACCAACAGTACCATAGAATAATATTAACCCATGTTGTCCTGTAGTCGTAATGTTGAAGTCTGTTTTCCTGCAATCATTTGGGAGATCTAGATTGAAAGATAATTTTTATTGTAAAACTAAAAAAAAAAAAGTTAGTGGGAGATTTAGAGGATTATTTGGAAAGCAGAAACGCAAGGTATAAGAGGCAAGTCTATTTTGTTAAATACAGTTTGAACTAAATCTGAGATCTAGATCTAGTCTTATAAACTGTATGCTTTCTATTAGCCTCCCTAGACATGAAATGAACCAGTCATACAAATCCTAACTGAATTTATGCCACTAGTTTTGGGCAGTCTTTGAATTTAGTTGTTCCAATGTCGAGTACAGCTAGCCCTACATCAAGCGAGATGCCCGATAAATTAGAATTTTCTAGTTTCCTGACCTTAATTTTGTGCTTGTGATTATTTTTAAGATTTTGCCAGTATCTAAGAACAGATTGTGTTTTGGTTTTAAAAAAATTGTGAAAGCGCACAATATGTTTTATTTGGCAGTTCCATTTTTTTTATTTGTAGATCCTTTGGCATACTGAGTGACTGTATAATACATGGTAGGGCTAGCACTGCCTGCCCTCCGGTGGTACGTTGAATTCTTCACTGGAATCTTATGATTATTTGCTGAACCATCACCATAATTGTCCCATCTGCCTCCATTTCTTTCTAGTTATAAGCATCTTTCCCCCTTAGTCCTCTCCCCTTTCTCTACTCTCCATGGCCTCAGGCAGGTCACTTACCCTCTCTGTTAATGCTTCTCCATCTGTAAAATGGGAGTAATCTGAGTTGTTGGTAAGATTAATTAGTGAATTAATATTTGTGAAGCACTTGAAAGATGAGAAGCACTAGATAAAGGCTAAGTAGTGTAATTATTATTCTCAGAAGTGCCTTCATGAATAGGGAAAAAAAAAGATACAGGTTTTCTGCAAACTCTGATTAATAATCAGTATAGATAGTGCTGGAGATAGCTGAACACAGGCTAGTTGGCTATGCTTGTAAAAAGACAAATTCACATGAATGAATATGTAGCTTTTACATTTCTTATCCACCATTTTTAACAGACAATGTTAATATTACACATTTTCACATCAGTCATGAATGACAATTTGCAACCATGAGAGAAAATGCTACTCTGTGAAGTTCAGAAGTGAGTCCTGTACCTCCCGGCCTCCAAATTCTTCAACTCTCATTCCATGTACGTGAGTGTCTTTTAAACATGCTAGCTATTACAGATGCAAATGGAACTGAGAGAGTAACTGAGAATAAATATTTTAAGGTAATATTCTACAGTCTCAACTTTGTATTGTGAATGTAAGACCATCTTCTCCACCCCCCCTCTAAAGGGGAGGTAATTTCCTAGTGCTATAATTAAGCCATCTTTCATTCCTTCATGTTCAGATAAAGGGGAAAGAGAGGCTAATGGCCCAGAATGGGTATGATCACATAATGAAACTTCCTGTCCAGAAAAGATATAATTATTAACCTGAACATTTTTTTTTTTTATGTATCGTATGATTCATCTGTCTTCTGTGGCTGGAGAATCCTATTCAGATTAACCACTAGAGGCCAAATTGTATTACTTAGCCAACTGTCTTGAACCATGTCATCTTAAAATGAGATAAAGGGTGACTATGCTTTGTGGAAACATGTTCTCTTTTAACATATTTCCACAGCAAGTCTGTATTAAAGAAACTCTGTTCCAGCATGCTCTGCACTGGTTTTTCACATCAAGCTGCAGTGAAGCAGAGTTTAAGATGCTACTTCTTTATTCCCTCTGTGGGATACGATGCCCAACTTCTGCTTCCCTGAGTGAAGGGGCTGCAGCTGAGACATGGCTTTTGCTTGAGCTGCCTGAGTGAAGGTGGCTGGTTTTTTGCTCCATTCTCTTCCTCCCCCCTTCAGTTTCCTGCTGGCTAGAACAGAGTGTCACATTTAGTACCATGATCTGATTCTGTGTCTTCTGAGCTTTTAAAATGTTGGCATTAATAGATCCTATTGGAAATAATGGCTACAGGATGGAATAATTAAGAAGGCAGTTTTGTATATTATTGCCTTTTTGTTCTTCTGTCTCTGCTGATTATCTAAGGGAAATCTTAGGGAACCTGATAATCCCAAAGGCCCATCAGCCTGATGTTTTTGAAGTGCAGGGTAGAATCAAAAACAGGTGGCTGAGGAATAACATGCAGCTCTGCAGAAGGAAGCAATAATTTTGTTCAGAATCTTGTTATAGACTATAGATAAGCAAACTAATGGTGTAGTAATAAGTAGTGTGCTGTTTGTAAAAGGAGGGTATTGGAAGGGTTAATGATGTGAGTGGCACAAACAAAAAGAAAACTCTACAGGGTTAGGTCCTGCTCATCAGTGTCAGTGTACTAGATTGAAATCTTCATGTTCCTTGGTATGAAAAAATAAGATCTATATACATTACGCAGTTCAGCTTCTTTACGTCATGAAGGCCACTTAACTTATTAGACACTTGGATGCAGTACAATGCTTTTGGGAGTAATGGTCTTGCCAGTAGGCACATGGAAGGAACTAAATTACATTCCTGAAAGGCTCCAAAAGTTCTGCTCTGCTCAGAAGACTGGGATGAGGCACTACCTTACCCTCCTGTCCACCATCAGCTTGGCGTGCTGTGGCTTGAGTATTCCCACAGCAGAATCTAGCCTAAGTGCTGACCAGCATGGTCACGCATGAAGGGAAAGTGCCGACCCCAAATGAGAGCTTGTCTTACTGCCACTGTTTCCATCAGCATATTCTTTCAGAGCTTGGCATCAAAATAATGCTACAGGTACTTCCTATAGTATAGTCCAGCCATCTTCCCTGTTTGCTGTGCAGAAGGAAGTTTTTCTTTACAGCCAAGGGGCTGGTGTCTGTTGTCTGAGAGAAAACTTGCTTCAGACCATGAAGAACAAGAGAGAACTAGGAATCAAAAACTTTCCAGTCATGCTCCTTTACAGCATTTCTAGCTCCTCCTGAGCAGTAGTTTAGGGAAAGTGATGCTAAAAGCAATTTTGTCAGCACTTCATTCCTTCTCCTACATAAGAATTTTTATGTGTATATGGAAAAAATGCAGCTGTTATTCTCCCTCTTATTTTCTTCTTCTATACCTATCCATTCTAACACTGTCAGAAAAGGCAGAAGCATACCTTTCCTTCTAAGACTGCTAAAATAGAGAGCAAGAACACAAGGAAGGAGGAACGTTAAGAGAGATGGGGAAAATAAACCTTGGAGAGGAAAGATGGGAAGTGCTCATGGTACTGGAATTGTGTAGTAAGAAACATTAACAAGGAATGAGTAAGTGGAGAGAGAGCAGATTAAGGTAAGAAACAGGATGTTTCATATGCCTAGAGAACAAGTATATTAAAATAACTTGAAGAGAAAAGGCAGATTTTTTAAAAGAATTTATTAAGAATTTTTAAAAAAATCGAAAGATTACTCTGAAATGGACAAACTGAAAAAGAGAAGAGTGGCATCATCTAAGGAAAACCAATTAAGGGTAAAATTAAAATTAAACAACAAAAAAGAGCAAACAAAAAAAAAGGAAAAAAAAATTCCCCAAAGTTAGAAGACTAAAAACCAGTCAGAGACACACAAAATAGGATTTCTGGAAAGTTTGGTTTAATTAATGATATATTTGTTACTGTATTTTTCCGAGCTTTTTCAGAAACCAGTAATGTCAGAACAATCTCAGGCAGAGATGTTGTCACCTCCTAAGATCTGATTTTCTCTTGGTATTATAAAAGCCCTATGGTTCCCCTGAAAAATGGACAGATATGATGGTTTATGACACCGAAAATGCGGCCCTTAAAGTGTGTTAGATTGATAGTATTGGTCTGAGTAAGTAGCAGTGCAGGCTTCAGCTATAAAAATGCCAGGGAGAATCCCGAGACTAAATAGCAGTTCAGTTTTGTGCCCTTCAAGGGGATACAAGCAACCCCTTCTTATTCAGACAGACGAGAACATGGAGGCTAATGGATAGGCATAAGATATTTATGTGGTTACAAGCAGTATATCGCATCCCCACACACCCTCTGCGCTATCCCCTCTCCCCTATCCCTGCATGCTAAAGAAAGTGGATGGCAAAAGGGAGTGAGCAGACAGAGATTTTATTGGGAAGTTGTTGTAAATTGCTGCTGAGATAGGTCATACCACAAATCACACTGTTCCCTTCACCTGAACAAGAAGGATGTGGGGGAGGATTTGTACTTTAGATAGGATGTCCCTGAGTCATTCTATCTCCCACGCTGCTCCTGTGGTGCAACTTGCAGGGCACTCCTGTTTTTGCTGTTATGCCTAAAGAAGGTCTGTAGCCCCCAGCAAAAAGGAGACCCAGACCAGAAATTACATGTTGCACTTTGCTACAAAACCATGCCCCTGGTTACAGCTGTGTAACTGGTTTTCAGTTGAACTGTATAGGTGTATTGCTGACAGAAATTTTCAGCAGAGATTAACTTCACATATAAAATTTCCTCTGTCCTGTGGAGTACATTCTAGTAGTTCTGAGGTTCTCAATTCATACAGAAAGACATACCAAACCGACTGAACGGAATTTGGATTCCATGTTTTAATAAAACTGCCTTTATAATACATATCTGTAAATAAATAGTATTGTAGGCACATATATTCAAATTCATTCTGTTTCTTTCTTTATAATTTTGAACAACCGTAATTCATTGGGCACTTGAACATGAACTGTGGTATTAAGAACCCTCCAAAACTTGCATTTGTTTCTTTATGCATTTTGTGGACCTTTACTTAAATCCAGGGTTACCTGTGCCTCCTGAGTATCTCCAGCATTGTGGGGATGCCTTCAAGGGAATAGAGAGGACTAATATTGAAATGTCTCAATCTACCACCCGAGCTTAATAAAAGTGTACAATTGCATAACATAATCAGAAATGTCTTAAAGCAATATGCTGTACTACTTTCCTTATCTTTGGGAGCTTGGCCTAGTAAAAAGAACAGTACTGATTGTTATTGCAAAACTGGGAGTGTAAACAGTGGTCAGATAAGAGCAAGAGCACTTTGGATTTGTCTGAGCTCCTAGAGCTACCACGAGGAGAAGCCTGATGAAGTGAGCAGTTTTCCACTAAGTATGGCTAGGATTCAGCTGTGTGCTTCCATCCAGATCACATCTGTATTTTGACATCAAGAACCTGTTGAACAAGATGTTGAACTAAAGCACCGAATGTTCAAGATGACACTTTTTGTTAGACACAAACAAGTTTCCCGTGTTGTCTGTTCTCACTGTGGCCAGAAACTTTGGAAAAAAAAGTATCCATATCAAAAATAAAATATTGGATGATGTTGCAGGAAGGTTGATCTTTGAAATCTGGTGAAATATTCATTGATGACAAATTGTATTGCTTTTACATGAGATCTCACTAATTTATAAATCTGCTGTTCAGTTCCACTTTAACCAATGCAGCTATGCTGGTGTAAGCCAGATGAGAATTTGGAGTTGAATACTCTCAGTTTGTGCTTTTGGAATTAATGAGGATGAGAATAAAATTTCAGGGCTTAAATATATGACAATTGTCAGGTATTGCTGAGACTTATCTAGTCTGGTTGTTCCCAGCTGCCGTGGGGAAAAAAATGGTTGCCAAATGCAGAAAATCTGATGGTTGTGAAAGTTCAAATGGTACAAATGGTTTTCTTCTTCTTCAAAGCATTTTTAATGAGTTTAAGTGGTTTATTATTTATATATTTTTCTCTGGAGAGATGAAGGATAAAGATGGTTTTACTCAGCCTCTTCTATAAAGTCTTTTATTCTGTTGGTTTCGCTGCTATCCTAGAGTATTCCCACACCTGATTTCTAGTTACTGTTTTTCCAGCCAAAATGAAGTAGACAATACCTCTTTTTGTTAATTACTTATTAAAAAAAAAGAAATTACTGAGCAAATTTACACTCTCAGTACATCTTGTATAGTGTACCTTTTTCATAGCAAAGGACCTTTTTAACTGTAGAAAAAGCATAACTCTGTATGTTGAAGCTACGGGTATAGACATGATTAACTTCTAGATCATTGAGTTCCTGGGCATCAGCAGAGCTGAGGCAACCGACTATGTGCGATTTGGGCCAGCAGAAAAGTTGTGAATATATTAACATGTAGGTGATTCCATCACTTTTCTTACTGTTCTTCTATGGCCTTTTATTCTGTACTGAATTTACATTGACGCATGGTGAAGTATTGTGCTGCAGTAGTTCGTGTCTCTGAACTGAAGATCTTTACATGAATATTAAAAAACAGAGACTAGTATAGTTTTCTGTATTTATTTTGGCATTCAGTCTATTCAAATTACCAATTTGGGAAACACAGCTCCTTTACAAAATGCTGTTCATCTGTTAAAATATACCCCAAACCAACTAAATTATTCTTTTAATGAAGCATGAGTATCTAATGACCTTTGACAGTGAAAATACTATGGCTTATGAAATGATACTGTAAAGGTCTTCTGAATTTTTTTACTAAATGGTATTAGTTTTTTCCCATGCTTAGTATATTGTCTTGCCCATGAGGTAATATTTTTATTTCTCATTGAGGAACAGTCCTGAAATAGGGAAATTTTTCTCGTGTATATAATTTAATTCCTGTTGTGATTTTAAGATTTTTTCATGCATGTATATTTTAATTTTTGTTATAGTCAAAAGGTGGGTTGATAAAAATGATTCCTTTTTATTGCCTTTTTTTTTCACTGGTTTAATGTATGGTCCCATTTGTATAAGTATCTAGATGACTGATAGGAACTGAATTCAAAATTTTAAGTTATATTTAGGATTGGGAATAGGACCCAAGACAACTGGCTTTGCTTCTTTTATTTAGACTGCAACAAGATTTATGAGTGATTCAAATTATTGTTTCCTTTTGTTAACACTGAATTGAAAGTGCCAGTTTCTTACCCAATTGACCAAGTCAACAGTAAGTCCCAATTGTTTCTGCACAACCTTAAATCACGTTGTCACTTCAGATTTTGTCACTTCATGCTTCAGTCCCTTTTCTGGACCTGGTTTTCTATTTCAGACCTTTCCTTGCAGTAAGAAACAATTAAAATAATTCAGTTATGTACTATGAACTTCTGATGAATGCTGACTTTTAAACCTTAAAAAGACAATCAGAATATTAAGTGAGAAGGATTAAAATTTATATTATGAGTGGAATTTTTAGTATAAAACTACTGAAAGAGATTTGTAAAGGGGCTAGTAACGTGAAAGTATTCCTGACATGGAGGTCTCTTAGGTTGTGGAACAGTAGTTTAAGAGAAGTGTTGAAAATTCCAGGTCTGGTGAGAGCTAGGACTCAACTAAACAAAACAGCAAGAAACCTGAAATTGAAAGCTTCCAGGAATGGCAAAGAAATTGTCTTAATAAGGTCTTTTTCCTATTTAATTTTTTTCATTGTAGTTGAAATCATAAATAATACAGTGTGTGTCTGTGGGTTACCTGTTTCATGAGGGATGCCATGTCAGAACAGATAAGATCATGAGTGTTGGGATGACTTGCTGCCCATTCTGTCACAGCAATTTATGGGTAAGGAAAGCAACCTCTTTTTCAGTGAGGGTCGTAGCAGCAAATCGCTTTAGTCTTGACACATGAAACACATTTAGTTAAGCTTAAGAATGCATTTATGTTTCATATTAATATGTGTAAAAGCCTTCTTATTTGATTAGTTATTATTTCATTGCCGTTAGTCCCAGGTGGAACAGGAATCCCTGGGTGATATTAGAAGATCATTGGGAAGAGAGAGGCACTTCCAGAGGAGGATTACGAAAATTGTATAGCTACCACTGTTAGGGTAGAAAAGTTGGTCTCTTCCTACTGTCTGTGTAATGGGAACACAGGGTTTATTGCCTGTTTCTCAGGCATTACAGCTAGGATGACTGCAGTTCGTGTGAGAAACCATTGTATTCCTAAATAAATTGGAGATTCCAACTTTTCTGGTTACTGCTGAGTGACCGAAGTCACGTGATACTGTGTTCTCTGTAATAAGATTTCTGATGTCAATGCCTGCAGAAAGTAGATATGTGGTCCATTTCCTCTGCCATTTGCTTAACAATTTAAAAACTGCTTTCATGACTGCTTATCCTACTGAAATACAATTATACTAATTTACCTGAAAAAATGGATAAAACCAGACCCAAATAAATATGATTAAGAATTTCTGTATGTGTTTATGATTATCTTTATTTCAGCATTCACAAAGTAACTTATGACAAGTACATATGAACTAGCATTGCTACTACAGGTTCCAAATCTTTAGTTGCTATCAGAATTAAATTTTATCCATTTTATATTGGTGCATCAGACCACCATTACTAAACACTTTGTTCTGTGAACTCCTCTCTTAGTCACAAACTGGTATTTGCATGGGTAAATCTGAATGGAAAATTGAGTCAACTGGCTAATGCCATAACTGTCATCCAAGAAAAAGGAAAATAGCAGATGAGAATAGTCATTAAAGTTGACATACTTTGGCTGAACTCATTTGACCACATAAGCCTGCACGCTTGGTACACAAAATTTTAGTTCCCGTAATACCCTAGAAATAAAAACGGATAACAAATATAGCGCATTCTTTTTTCTCTCTGCTTTTTTTTCCTTCTAAATTTAAACTCTTGTCTTTAATAGATTTATTTGTCTCAGTGTAAGTGAAAGGCAAATTAGGTCCTTTAAATGCATTCCTTGTTATTTTTTTCTCTCTAGTGCAAGCGTTGAAGAGAACTTGTATCATTGTGCTTTGCTACTGATTTTGTCTCTATGTTGAAGAGTCCTTTCTGTACTAATTTGGCATTCTTTCTCTACATTTTATTCAAATTGCCACATACACTTGTTAAATAATTCTAGTCTGTTTGGGTTTTGTTGTTCTTTTCTTTTTCTTTCCATGGTGATTGATTGCCATCTGGGGGCTGACATGAGCCCACCATGCTAATTTCACTTATTCTACCCATTAACTGCTATTGTCTCCAGGGTCAGAGACAAATGTATGAATCCATTTTATCTCTCAGCTTACAGAACATCTCATACAGTGAGCCTTGTATTACGAAACGGCTACATCAGCCTCTAATTACTCAGCCCTACCCTGTGATGAATGCTGGTGCACCTTGAGAAACAGCATGCAAAAGCACATTTGTTTAAGTCCTCAGATGGTTAACGTTGTGCATAACCTCCTCACAAATTACAGCCTCAGCTGCAGCACATCCATTAGTCTGGAAGAATGAAGATTCCCAAGTGGCCCTGGTGCCTTTCCCAATTCCCTCGTGACCCACCAATCCTCTCAGTGCTTTCCCTGCGTGTAGGGAGTCGCTCAGAGCTAATCAGGTCAATGATCATCTCACAGCTCCGGGGACATGACAGGAGCCTATCACAGCAGTTATGCGATCTTCCAGACCTGAGCACGCTTGCTGAACATCTCATGTTAAGAAACATTGCTTTGGTGCCTCTTCTCTCACTCCCTAGGAGCCTCAGAGGGATTTCAGCTTCTCTCTCTCTCTCCCCCCCCTTTAGAGAGTGAAGAGTTCAACATCAGCGAAAGAAAGGCAGAGCAGTATGCAGCTACCTGGAGGGTGTTGATTGAAACTTAGATTACCCCCAAATCACTCTTGATTTGACTGATGCTCCAGCTTTACCAGGGAAAAGATTTCAATTAAGGTAAGCGCTGCTTTATCTGGCTGATTGCATCGCACTGGATTTCTGCATTGGAAGGGAGTTGAAAGGGAGTAAACCCCGCCGCCTGCACTGCAGCAGGAGGGGCTGGGGGCAGAGGCGGGCGTCCCAGCTGGGAACTCCTCTCTGGGGGGATTCAGGTTTTAAGCAGATTCTTAACGAGTGGCTGCGGTTATTTCCGATTTGGTGGTTCCCTGAAGCTTAAAAATAAATGTTGGAAACATGCAGGGGTGTGAGAAGGGAGGAGGAAAAGCAAGCACGCTTTCCCCCTGCATGCTGAGCCCGTTTATTTGGGGAAGCACAGCAGCTGGAAGGCAAAAGTACCTTACGGTAAAACTTCATTCTGAATAAGGAGAGTGGTTCCTTCGCTAGCAGGAACTCACAGACGTAAGGCTTCAAGGTCCCATGGCGTTTAACAAGACAGAAAGGGATTTTTGAAATGTGAGTCAAGACTACGCGTACGGCTTTCTAGGTTACCGTCAGAGCGACTGGGGGCTGTGACTGGCGCAGGCAATGTTGCACTCGGAGGCTGGCGGGGTCCGCACAGCTCCTTTCACAGGATTAGCAGTTCTGCGGGGGGATAAGGGTTTGCGGGGCTGCTGGTTCAATACAAGTGGCCAGAAAATTAAATTGGGAGTTGTGGGGGCAGGGCAGGGGGGGAAGTCGTGTTTGATTGAAGAGGGAGAGGACGTATTTTTCATGGGGTGATGGAAAGTGTGGCAGATCAAAAGAAATAGACTGGTGATTGAAGATCTTTATCTGGAAAGAAAAAAGAGAGAGTAAATGAGGGAGGCTATCTTGAAAGATTAAATTATTAATAAGAAAAAGTCAGAGATGCTTACTCAGCCTGGACTTAGTTAGATGACCTGGTGTACTTATGGTGTATCCACCCTAACATGTCTGAAGTGAACTGAATTTGGTAAAGTCTCGCTCAAGTCCACACTTAATAGCTATGCTGTTGGGGGATGCTATTAAGGAACTGTTAAACAACCCAAACTTTCTGATACTGTAAGGGACCAAATGAAGATCTGTTGTATTAAATGTGTCCATGTCCTTTCTGTTGCCCACAAAAATTAATGCACTGTGTTTAAAAATCTGTCATAATAGGGAGAAAAGATCAATGGAAAGTTAATTGATTTCAGATCTTGTTATCTTAAACGGATGTGTAACTCCTAGGTAGTTTATAAAAGTGTGACTTAATTGCACTGCTTTTTTCAACCAGTACTGTTTACTGTCATTAAATATCTGTATCATTGGTTATCCAGTGTTGGTAATGCAATTCATAGCACTATCTTGCATTAAAAGCTCAGCTACTCAATATGAAGATATATGTTTTTCATCCAAAAAAACCTCCCAAGTCTCTGGCCTGCTCCACTCCCCCCTGCCCCACAAAAAAAAAAAAGAACAATTCAGGGAAAAGTTGGTTACTGCAGGTTTGTTTTTTATTCCATTAGCTTTTTCAGTGAGACATACCAAGTTCTCTTTCTCACAAAAACATAAGCATATGGGAAAATGGCCTGAGGTTTTGGGGGAATGTACTAAGAATGCTGACAGTTTTAGCTGCCTATCAATATATTCTCCTTCTTGAAAATTATTTCTAAAAGTAATGTTTTTTTTTTATAATGGTGACTTAATACATCCACTTTCTTCTTGGAAATGAAGTTGGTTTTGGAAGTAGTTACAGGCGCTGATCCTCATTTTGGTGTAGCATGTGGCTCACTTATTTTTTCATGTTACATTAGTATGGCATTTACTAGGTTTTGTGCTTCTTCCACCCAGAGGTGCAAGTCTTGACCAGGGTAGAAATATTTGAATCCACCATCAGCTTCCATTATACCTGCCTTCACTTTTTTCTTTCATGAATAATCAATAGCTTCTCAGCATAATTATTATTCATTAATATACCTCAGAGTATTCATTAAAAAATCAAAAGACAATAACTTAATACACTGCATGGAAATATTTCTAGTGTAAACAATTCCTATACAGTTGCAGACATCCAGGTTACATACAAATAGCAGGAACTTCTGTTCCAGTCTTTCACAAGGACTGGCTACAAACACTGTTTGACATGATGGCTCTGTTCCCCTTTTGTCTCACAAAGCTGTTGCTGTAAGTAAAAAATAAATAAATCACGCTTTCGTGGCAGCGTGTCTGTGGGTTTCTAAACAAGTCTTACAAATGCACTTACATCTCTATTATTATTTTACAAGATCAGATGTTCTATCTGCTTCTAAGTGAAGAGCACTTACTTTCCGGTATGCTGGCCTCAGAGATAGTATGAGATGACAGTTAGCCAAACACAGAGAAATGCTGGTTTTCCTCGTGTTTTGATAAAAATAGACAATAATGTAATAATTATTTTCTGACTTTTTCCGTTGGTGAACTGTGGGCTTGTTCATACATAGTGATGGTCCAAAAGCTCAGCAATATGGGAAATATCATTCCTCATTAAACAAATAATTTGGGGCATCTGATTCACTGAAGCTTTTCAGACTTGGTAAACAAGAACAGGTTACACAAGAAGTCAGTGGAAGACATGCCAGTATAGCCTAGTTCCCTCTCTTGGACCTTTTTATTTTACTCTAAGGCTATATCAAATAGTATTAAATATATAGCTGTATGCAGAGTTCAGCTTTATTTCAGATATTTCAAGTTCTTTGAACGAGGCCAGTGTTAAATTTTTTTGCCTGAAGCTATGTCTCCTTATTACTGACTGAAGAGTACGATTGCTGTCTGGCCTAACTCCATTGAAAATTAGCATTTGATGCTAATGCTTTAATGTTTTAGGAACTTTTAAAGGAAATTTATTAAGTGGAGGTTTAGAAATAGGTAAAGCAAAGGGCACTCTCTGAAAGCGGACATAAAACCAACTATAGAGCAGCAAGGAACAGTCCTGCTAAAACAGTGATAGTGATATATGAAAAAGAAAACTCCCGTTAACAACTATAGTTAATAATCCCAATAATGTAAGGTAAAGAGATGTGTCATTTCAGAAGGCTAGGGTGAGAATGAGATAGAATAAGCTTCAGGCGTTAATGACTTTCCTCAGTTTCCTTTCTCAAAGATATATGGGAATTAGCTTTACCAGAAAGGGAGGCTTTTCAAGTCCTGTCTTATTAGCATGCATTGGAGAACTAACATCAGCTTTCCCAGCCAGACCCTGTGTCCCACCAGACCCTTGTTATCCCTGCTCCGTCTATTATTTTCATAGCCAGTTTCCTGGGCACTTACTCGCGCACCTCAGGGTAGCACCTTCCTCGCTGTATAGCTTCTTTTTCTTCCTAATGATTTGTGTGTCTTTTCATTCTGTTCCTCTTAGCATTCTCCTTCTTTCTTTCTTTCCTTTCCTTAATCTACCATGATTTATTGCTTCATCACTTTCACATCCATTCTCTTCCATCCTTTGATGCTGAGAGGATGTTGCTTTTCTCACTTGGTCCACCTGTGTACATTTTTCTTTTTAATTGAAACAGAGCCCCCCTCTGAAATATACACCAGTAGTCACATGAATGGGATGTATATGCTCTGACACTCTACCATCTCTTTATCCCCTTTTTCTATATTTTTAATTGTTTTAGATTGTACACTTTTTGTCAGGGACTCTATCTCAGCATACAGTATGTAGCTAGCACAGTAAGAGCCAGTTCTGTTTCCAGTTTTGGAGTCTGTGTGTATATCTACATGGTAGAAATTGCGTGCTCTTAACTGGTTCATGGAAACAAAGCTCTGTAAGGTTTAACTTGCATATCTCAGGACGTCATTGTTCTTGGAAAAGCATAACTTACAGTTAACACCTCCCCCCTCCCCCCGTGTATTCAGTGTATGTATTTATACATATGCTTGCAGATATGTAAGTTTTCAGCATATTTTCAGGGGTGTTATTTTCAAGTCACTGTGAAAGTTGCACCTTCTGAATGACTTCTCAGACTCATAATTAGTTGATTTAGAGGTAAATGTAGTGTTTGCTGCTACTTTGTCCTGGCCTCTCTTTCTATTTCTCTTTCTCATGAATGCACAATATTAAAGAATGAGTTTCAAAGATTATCTTCCTTTATATTATTAGAGACTTTCACTGAGGTCCACTTGTTTTGCAGAGACGTAACTCTTTGAAGGCATTGAGTTTGGCACGTGTCACTGGATGAACGTTTGTTGAGGCAATAATTTTGTAGCAAAGCTTTGATTCCTCAATGGTGGTTTGAAAGGCAGAAAGCATCAGTCTGCTGTCTTGTTGAGCCTTCAAGCCTGGTAGTTTGAGGGAGGGGGAATCTTTCCTGTAGGTGATTTCTATATCAAAGTAAAATACAAACCTACATCACCATATTTATTACCGGACTTGATATTTAGCAGAAGTCAAAGACATACGTTTTACAATGCTAATCTTGCAATGGATCATTTAAAGAGGTTTCTTTTCCTCCCAACCAGATGGGAACCAAGATAGTGCATCATGAGACTTGGTCAGATTACTTTAGGAGCAGCTGTCGTTCAGTTTCTGTCAAATATAGCACTTCAGTTTTGAGGGTGAAGAGTCTTCCTGTAAAGATCAGATTCATTGATGGACACCAGACAGTTCTGGGGCTGGAGGGCCATCTTTCTCCTGCAGATGTCTCGGCTGTCAATATTTTTTAAGGCAACGACTGCATTGGTTGACATATGTATAATGTAAGCTATGTTTACTGTCCTGTATCCCAGGAGAGTGTAATTTTGGGGTCTGTGGGTGCTGAAGTCGTTGTGCTGTTGTGCTGAATGGCCCAGACCTGTAATCACAGCTCAGACTGGAAACCTTTATGGAGTCATTCATGAGGAATGTGAAGGTCAGAGATTCAAAATAAGAAAGTATTTAAGCATCTAACTCACAATAAAGTTCTGTCTCCCACTTAAGTTTAAAAGTTGTATATTTAGGTACCAGAATTATGTTGTCCTTCAATTTCCAGAGTACAGTATATTCAGAACAGCCTCCAAAGCAGATGATAAATACTCAGTTATATTACTTGGATGAGAAGGTTTTGCTTCCAAATTTAGATCAGATTTATTATTGTTTTCATGCATGCATTTACTCACTGACCGCAATAATACTATGTCCAGCACAACAAATACAAAATAGAGTTGTGGCTGCCTTGATTAGAAAAACATTTGAAATTATTATTTTTATATTTTTTTTTCCCCAGCGAGGGTAAATAGGCTGCAAACCCACTCCTTTTCCAGAAAACAGATGAGACTTTTGACCTTTCTTGATCAACAGTGTGCTCCAGCACTGATCCCAAAATCCAGCTTTTTGACCTAGGTCATTTAGAGTCTATAAGCACTAGTTAGGTTCTTGGCTGCTGTTCTCTGAAGGCTGCCAGCAAGTGCTAAATGTAATTGTAAATGCAGACACACATTTGCTAAAGAGTTGTCTATGTCCATTTATTCATTTCACAAAGATTTTGGTTTGTTTATACAGTTCGACCACTACCCACAGGGCTTGGTTCAAACTGGTGACCTACGTTCCGAGTTCCCTTACTGCTCCATTATGTTTTTCGGTCCCCTTGGACCCTTTATGTGTATATAGTACAGTGTTTCTGTATATAGAGTTGAGATGGCAGTTTAAGCAACTCTCTTAAAAGCCTATGTGAAGATCACAAAGTACATTTATTAAGAATAGGCTTTTTGGCATTCTGTCCTCAGGCATACTGACTCTCTGTATGCATGTAACACACTTTCATATATTGGTTTTATATTTAGTTCAATATTTAATCTAAATGGGAAAAAAAAAAAAACAAGCTTTATCCCATGGTTCATTTTTGCTATTTAAGAAAATACTGTAAATAAAAACAATATTGTTAAATGGAACAAATATACTAGATAGTACAATTTAATGACAGATTTCTAAGAATACCTGTAGCATGAAGAAAAACTAAAAAGTAGTATTTCTTGACTAGATTTCCATTGTCTTGAACAGTTTGAGCAGACTTTTACTCAACACTTTAGCTAGAGATCTAATGGTGAAGCCATTCTGCCAAATCTAGATGCACTCAGATTTAGTTGCAACAAGCTTTCTGTAAAAACTCTTCAAGTTCAAGTAATATTTAAGTCATTAAAATGCAGTATTAGTTATACCACAAAATGAAAAGCCATTACGTTTCCATTTCGGAAACTTGTATCTTTGCTTGTTAACAGTCTTTTCATTTATCCCTAAAATATTAATAATAATCTTGGTACTTGTTTACCATAATTTTAATTATTTAACTATATCTCTTCAAAATGGTAAATGGAATATAAATTCATTACATTCCCTGTCACAAGTAACACTTCTTATTCCTTTTCTGGATAAAATAGTAATAATTTAGAGCAGGGAGTAAAGCTATCTAGTGTAGATCTACCTCACTGTAACTCTAAACAGATGTTACAGAAGTTGTGATTTACACTGGTAGAAGAAAAAGAAGAAAAAAACCAGCCCTGTGCCTTTCAATAAAGATCTCCTTTTTTCTATCACTGTGTGATGAGCAATCCCCTCAGGATACAGCGGTTTTTCATAGTCTCATCTTCAAACAGTTGGTTTTGGGTTTTTTTAATCTGACCTTCTAGACAGTGGGACTCAGGTTTTCTATAAAACAGATTTTTTGGTAATTTGGTTCGTCTACCTCTGAACTGCTGCTTGAAGTAGCACATATATCAAAATAAATAAAGAGAAAAAATGTGATATACCTGGCTCCTGCTTGAAAGTGTGTGCATGTCAGAATAAATACAGAGATTAAGAGGTGATGTTGAGAAGGTAAGTGCTGATGAGGAAAACACTCAAATTAACTTGCTAATTAAAATGCTTTTTGAAGAGTATTACTTCTCTGATGGTTTTTTGTGATTCAGTGTAAAGACTTCTGTCCCATTTTTTGGTCCTCAATGCCTATAAATGGATTGAAATTTTCAGGCACCATCACTTTCTTTTACATTTGTCCTCATGTCTCCTCATCTCCTTCCCCCCTTCTCTCTTTTATTATTATTTGGAATGGAAATGTCCTTTGTTTGGAGCACAGAACATGTAAGCAACTGAATTCAGGTCCATCAGTGGACTTCAATCCCACTCTGAACTACCCATCAGATGTAGCACATAGCAATTAGCCTGTTTGTAAGGATGCTTTTCAACGTGAGAGCCAAGAACATTGAGTAATAGGTAAAGTAAAACAAAGTAGAAATCCTAGGTTGAGTGTAGAGGAGGTGCTATGTATGGCAGAATGGTGCAGAGCCATCAGGGCAAGCATCTGGATGTTTTTAATAGGTAAAGTAAAAAAAAAAAAAAAAATTCCTGCTGTTATAGTTCTGTGGAGGGGTTGGAACGGGTATGCTGAACAGCCAGAATTACCATTCATTTCTCATTGCCTGGTGGCTATACAGCCCTTTTCATGATTATATGCCTAGGAATGTAGTTCATGGTTAAAAACTGGCAATATCTATGTTTATAACTTCTCTTCAATGAATTATTCTACAACTTATTCTAATTCATATGCATGTCTTCTGCCTAGTCTGTGTAAGAACCTGGTTCATGTTGTTCAGATACCTAGTGATAGATCATGATTTTAACGAAGAGCTGAGATTTAATAAATCTAACTTGATATAATCTTACTGATTTGATAAAGAACTGTTGGAGCTGGTTACAGTGCAGCCTACCTCAGTTGTTTCCATCAGTGCATGCTGTACCTGGCAAAACACAAACTAACCTACCTATAAAATTTTGAAGGCAACATTTAGGTGCATCAGGCATTTCTCTTTCTACCAGCTATTCTTTAGGTTTTCTTTGGACAGAAACCATGGTAGGGAACTAGTTTATTATCATTTCAAAGCATATATTAGCATGTATAATTCTTTCACTCTCTGCCTGTGAATTTCTGTCTGTATGTCTTGTGCAAAAATTATTAATTAAGGAAACAGAACTAGACGTCTTGTCCCATCTAAAGCTATAAAACATATACATGCTGAAGGTTATATCTATTGGTGTTGTATGGTTTTCCTGACCTTCTTCTTTTCAGATTTCACTTTTGAAGAATAATTATCTGATATTACTGATGTTCATAGTTAAACTAGCCATTTTAGGAGTCCTTCTTCTAAATTTTATGATAGGATATTAGGATATTTTTCCCCTCCCCAATAAAAGTAAACAATAGTAATTGTGTCAGAAAATGTTTCCTTCACATCTCTTTAGCAATAATGTTCCCAAACAGAAATTGCACTTCTTGCAAAGAAACAAACTTGGGTCAGATGGGTCTAGGTTTCATGGGATATATAGATATATTTTTTTTAAAGTGCAATTCATAAGGCACAAATGTGATGTTTTAAATAGCTTGTCAGGAGAAAGAAGTGATTTTTAATGCAGATCTACCAAATATAATGTTCTTTAGTAGTGTCAGTACCCCTGAAGGCAAACATTTGAAAAGGCAGAGCCATAACACCAAGATAAATGTTGTGAGTAGGATATAAGGCAAAACATAATACAAGGAAATAAAGAAATATCTCCTGTCAAAAAGGAAAGTATTAGTAATCAAAATTATTGTTCTAGTTTTCAGTTTCTTTGCAAATATCTAATGAGGCATTGGGGTTTTTAATATTAATATTTTTCCCTGTAATTACTTTTAAAAATTGTTAAATCTTTATTTTTATTCTGAAAGTAGTTAGGAATACAAATGAAAATATTAATACTTATTTCCTTATTATGCAAAAATGTATAGCTCAGATACAGAAACAAAACATAGTCACAGAAAGGGAAACATACTAAATAGTCATTTGAAGTATGTCTTTAAATTCTATGTAAGAATATAATCACATGCATGTTGGAATTTGATATTCTAAAATTGTAAAACTTCTCAAGCTCTGTGAAACCAAATGTTATTTGCTAACCACTGACAAGAGATTTATAATCAGATAATCTTATTCATCCCTCTGAGACAATACACTATCTTTTATGAAAGGTATTGTGAGAGCAGCCCTACTGCAGTAAAGCTATAACCTAGCTTTAATTTAATTAAAATAGATTTCATGTTTACCAATTGAACAATGGAAAGAGGTTGTGTCATCTGCTCAGTATATTGCCTCACAGTTAAGAAACCTACAGCAACAGAAGTAACTGGCAAAATCTGTTTTACAGAAAGGGCAAAAAATAATTGAGATCAGCCAAACCTGGATGAAGAATCAATTTAACCTTCTCTGACTTCAACAGGAACTGAATAAGGGTATGGCTGTGAGGTACGCTGGGTATGATTGATAGAATTAGAAAATCTAACTGAGCAGGTAGGTTTGATAAGCACTCATGAGAGCTTTGAAGTTTCGTGGACTGTCTAAACAAAGCCAAAGTCTCAGAGCTATTACATCTTGATTTCTACTGTCCTGTTATGACTGAGGTTGAAGTGTCTTTCAGTGGCCAGGATGTTGAGTAATGGACAAGTTCCTTCTTTGAGTGATCATTAAGCCAAAAAAGTGTCATGTGCTGGGCAGTGCAGCAGCTCTGACCATTTGAGATTAGGTGAGGATGTGATTACTTGTCTGATGCCTTCAGCAGTTGTTGAACTTTTTCTCTCAGACAAGTTGAAGTTTATCAGTACTGAAACAATTTTTGTTCTCTGCTGATATTACTTTGGCATTTAATATTTAACTTGGTTTGTCCGTTTTTCATCCCATCTTGCTCACAGAATCACAAAATCGCAAGGGTTGGAAGGAACCTCAGGAGATCATCTAGTCCAACCCCCCTGCTAAAGCAGGTTCTCCTAGAGCATGTTACACAGGATTTCATCCAGGTGGGCTTTGAATATCTCCAGAGAAGGAGACTCCACAACACCCCTGGGCAGCCTTTACTCTCAGAGTAAAGAAGTTTTTCCTCATATTCAAATGAAACCTCTTATGTCTCAGTTTGTACGCATTGCCCCTTGTCCTGTTGCTGGACACCACTGCAAAGAGTCTGGCTCCGTCCTCGTGACTCGTCACTGCAAATGTGACGCCTCTCTTCAAGAAGGGCCGGAAGGAGGATCCGGGTAACTACAGACCAGTCAGCCTAACCTCGGTACCGGGGAAGATTATGGAGTGGTTTATCTTGAGTGTGCTCACCAGGCACATGGAGGACAATCAGGGGATCAGGCCCAGTCAGCATGGGTTCACGAAAGGCAAGTCTTGCCTAACCAACCTGATTTCCTTCTACGACCAGGTGACCCGCCTGGTAGATGAGGGAAAGGCTGTGGATGTTGTCTACCTGGACTTCAGCAAAGCCTTCGACACAGTCTCCCACAGCATTCTCCTGGAGAAGCTGGCAGTTCATGGCCTAGATGGATGTACTCTTTGCTGGGTTAAAAACTGGCTGCATGGCCGAGCCCAGAGAGTCGTGGTGAATGGAGTTAAATCCAGTTGGCGACCGGTCACAAGCGGTGTCCCCCAGGGCTCAGTTCTAGGGCCAGTCTTGTTTAATATCTTTATCAATGACCTTGATGAGGGGATTGAGTGTGCCCTCAGTAAATTTGAAGATGACACCAAACTGGGTGGGAGTGTTGATCTGCTGGAGGGGAGGAGGGCTCTGCAGAGGGACCTGGACAGGCTGGATCGATGGGCCGAGGCCAATTGTATGAGGTTCAACAAGGCCAAGTGCCGGGTCCTGCACTTTGGTCACAACAACCCCATGCAGCGCTACAGGCTTGGGGAAGAGTGGCTGGAAAGCTGCCTGGTGGAAAAAGACCTGGGGGTACTGATTGACAGCCGGCTGAATATGAGCCAGCAGTGTGCCCAGGTGGCCAAGAAGGCCAATGGCATCCTGGCTTGTATCAGGACTAGTGTGGCCAGCAGGAGTAGGGAAGTGATCGTGCCCCTGTACTCGGTGCTGGTGAGGCCGCACCTCGAATACTGTGTTCAGTTTTGGGCCCCTCACTACAAGAAAGATGTTGCCTTGCTGGAACAGGTCCAGAGGAGAGCAACCAAGCTGGTGAGGGGTCTGGAACACAAGTCATATGAGGAGCGGCTGAGGGAACTGGGGTTGTTTAGTCTGGAGAAGAGGAGGCTGAGGGGAGACCTGATCGCCCTCTACAACTACCTGAAAGGAGGCTGTAGTGAGGTGGGGGTCGGTCTCTTCTCCCTGGTAACAGATGATAGGACGAGGGGGAATGGCTTGAAGCTGCGCCAGGGCAGGTTTAGGCTAGACATTAGGAAAAACTTCTTCACCGAGAGGGTTGTCAGGCTCTAGAATGGGCTGCCCAGGGAGGTGGTGGAGTCCTCATCCCTGGAGGTCTTTAAAAGAAGGATAGATGAGGTGCTCAGGGACATGGTTTAGTGGTGGGATGGCAGTGCTAGGTTAACGGTTGGACTCGATGATCTTAAAGGTCTTTTCCAACCGAGGTGATTCTATGATTCCACCCTTAAGATATTTGTATGTATTGATGAGGTCCCCTCTCAGTCTTTTCTTCTTCAGGTTGAACAAGCCCAACTCTCTCAGCCTTTCCTCGTAGGGGAGATGCTCCAGTCCCTTTATCATCCTTGTTGCTCTCCTCTGGACTCTTTCTAGGAGTTCCTCATCTTTCTTGAACTGGGGAGCCCAGAGCTGGACACAGTACTCCAGGTGGGGTCTCACCAGGGCAGAGTAGAGGGGGAGGATAACCTCCCTCACCCTGCTGGCCACACTCCTCTTAATGCACCCCAGGATACCATTGGCCTTCTTGGCAACAAGGGCACACTGCTGGCTCATGGTGAGCTTGTCATCCACCAGGACTCCCACGTCCCTCTCGGCAGAGCTGCTTTCCAGCAGCTCATCCCCCAGCCTGTACTGGTGCATGGGGTTTGACCTCCCCAGGTGCAGCACTCGGCACTTGCCCTTATTGAATTTCATCAGGTTCCTCTCCGCCCAACTCTCCAGCCTGTCCAGGTCCCGCTGAATGGCAACACAGCCTTCTGGCTTATCAGCCACTCCTCCCAGTTTTGTGTCATCAGCTAACTTGCTGATGGTACACTCTGTCCCCTTGTCCAGGTCATTGATGAACAAGTTGAACAAGACTGGGCTGAGTACTGAGCCCTGGGGAACTCCACTAACTACTGGCTTCGAACTGGACTCTGCCCCGCCGATCAGAACCCTCTGAGCCCTGTCATTCAGCCAGTTCTCAATCCACCTCACTGTCCACTCATCCAACCCACAATTCTTGAGCTTCCCTGTGAGGATGTTATGGGAGACAGTGTCAAAAGCCTTGCTGAAGTCAAGGTAGACAACATCCACTGCTCTCCCCTCGTCTACCCAGCCGGTCATGCCATCATAGAAGGCTATCAGATTGGTCCGGCATGACTTCCCCTTGGTGAATCCATGCTGGGTACTCCTGATGATCTTCTTTTCATCTGCTTGCTTGGAGAGGACACCTAGAATGAGTTGTTCCATCACCTTTCCAGGGACAGAGATGAGACCTGTAGTTCCCTGGGTCCTCCTTCTTGCCCCTTTTGAAGACTGGAGTGACATTGGCTATCTTCCAGTCCTCAGGCACCTCTCCTGTTCTCCACGACCTTTCATAGATGATGGAAAGTGGCTCAGCAATGTCGTCTGCCAGTTCCTTCAGCACTTGTGGGTGCATTCCATCGGGGCCCATGGATTTGTGGGTGTCCAGCTTCCCTAAAAGATCCCTAACCTGATCCACCTCGACTGAGGGAAGAGAGGCTTCTCTTCCCAGCATTTGAAAAGGGCTCCATCTGCCCAATGTAAATGTCAAGAAAATCATAGAATCATAGAATACCAGGTTAGAAGGGACCTCAAGGATCATCTGGTGTAACTGTTTTTGGAAAAAGCGCGGTCTAGACAAGATGGCCCAGAACCATTTTCCTTCTTTCATTTTGTCCCCACGTAGCACACCAAGGGTAGCGGGTTAGTATAACTGCTTTCTGGGAGTCGTGTTTCCCTCCACAGCTTCTTGTCATCATGTTCCCTTTTCTGTGCCTAAGGAAATAATGAGCCACTGTCTCAACACCTAACCCAAACTTTTACAAGAGATTGGCTTGTGATCACAAATTGCCCTGATGTCAGATATTAACCTTGGGGATTATCATAGCCATAAGCAAAAGAATTTGTATTTTGGATTAAGGAATTGGTGGGGGAAGAGGGATTGAGGCTATATTTCTTCTTGAATATGGAAGCAGTATATTTATTTTCACTAACAATGGCAGCCAGTAATTACAGCCTTTTCAATTCTCCTGCCTCAGGGGAACTGAACTGCTGCTATCTCAGGAGAGGCTGAGCTGCTACTGGCTGCTGCCATTTAACAGTTAGTATTCTCCTTTGAACCTGTTTGTGAACCACTTCTCTTTCCCTGTTCCTGTTTGTGTGCTTTCCCTGATAAATATGTTCCTGCAATGCCCTTTAAAGCAAGTTTAGATATCTGTGCAAGTAATATGGTTTAAACACCTGGAGGGGACTAGCAAACATAAATCTTTAGTACAGGAGAGTCTATCTGTAACAAATTCCTCCTCCTCCCCATAAATGGATACACTTTATTATAATTGCAGATAATACATATTTATTTTTTCCATTTTTTTTTCTAGCACGCAATTGAGATTACAGCTGTCTATTTCTTAAATATGTTACATGAAACTATATCTTTACCTTTAAGAGTGAGTGATCTCTTTAACTTAGAAATACCTGGCTTCCTGCACCGTGCCAAGAACTGCGTAGATTATCTAGAATGCCAAAGAAAAAAGACTTGGCTTTTACTTTCTATAAACAGAATATTCATTTTCTAAATTATGCTTCCTATTAATATTCCTGTACAGCTATAATGTTTCTTCTCTATTGTTGTGTCCTCTAGTGCCAAAGAATGAAAATTTAACTAGTGATTTTAAGAGAGTTCCTATAATGTGTATATGTTAGTAAATGCATCTGAGAAAAAAAAAAGTGGCATTTCTGTGAGCATACACATACATTAACATCTTAATTTTGCTTATTACTGGCTGATAAATCTTGAGCATTGTTTAAAATCAGCTTAATACCCAAAGCATGAGATATTTATATGTTTATCCAGTCCTTACAGAATTTGTATGATGGAAGTGATACACTCCTCATGCTTTGAATGGACATTTCCTAATCACATTCCATTTTTGTTTATTTCCTACTTTTTCTTCTCTTGATTATGTCCTCTCTAAAATCACTGTCTGCTGTTCTTTGCAAGTACTACAGTTGCCATTTCCCCAGGTCAGACTCGCTACTTAAGAGACTCTCCCTTTCCCCTCAGCTATATTCCTTTGCTTAACATTTACTCCCCAGCACCCATCATTTTAAAACAGGCATCAAGTCAAAGGAATAAAACAGGATGTGTCAGATCAGCTTTTCTTAAAGATCTTTTATATCACTGGATCCACATATATTCACATACTGGTTTTAAAATTCTTTGTTCATTCTTGTGTGTGTTTTTTCTTCCTGTGTGTTTGTTGTAAAGGTAGCTACGTAATGGGTAAATGGAACGAGAGGAAATACCAGTCCAATCATATGTTACAACTCTTTAAAATCAGAGTGAAACCAGCCCTTTAAAATGTCATTAATATTATCTGCAAAATATGTTTTTATTCCACCGTTTAGAAGGCTGATGCATTTACAGGACCCAAAGAAATGAGAGCTGTGCAGGATAGTCCAAAAGATAATATAATAGTACAATATAAGGATTAATTGTGAAAGTAATCATGTTCGTCTTCTAATTATTCAAATCTTAATTACAACTGTGTTGGCCCAATTAGTACAAAACACAAGGCTAATGTTAGGGTTGGGTGGATACTCAGCATCTGTGCATAAGTAAGAGGCATCTGTTGCCAAGTGGTGGAGTGATGGAAAGTGTCAACTCACCAGCTGTGAAGTCAACAAAGCTCTTAAAAAACAAATTTGAGCCAACACAATGATTTAGCACACTTGGGGGAGTGTAAAGCTTATTGCACATGTATATTTTAGCTAGCTGTTGTCACCTAGTGGGGCTGAAATCAAGAGCAACTATGTACATTTAAATCTTTGCCTGCTTTTTTAACAATGTCCTGCCTGACAGAGATCTGCAGTGGGGAATCTGGCAGTGATATTTCTGCCCGTCAGTGCTGCAGAGGGTTGATTTTGTTTTGTTTTGGTTTTTTCTTGATCAAATTAGAGAACAAATTATTACTAAGCTATTGAGAATATGCAATGTCCTAAGGTGGTTACAGTATTTTATCAGTATTACATACAGACAAAAGAAAAGAAATTAGTGAAATATTAAGAGGAGTGTCTTAGTTAAAAAGTGTTGGCTTTTCTTTCCTAGTATCAGTTTCCCTATTCTCCACAGTTCTGCAGGGAGGGGTGACTGTATTAAATACCAGTTGTACTTTGTCCATTGTTTATTGCTATGAATTCCAGAAAGAGGATTTTTATAATTCTGACTGTTGATACTGATCTTAGTAATTTCTAGTATCGCCTACAGCGATTGAGGATATTAATAGTGTTGCTAACTTTACAATGGTGTGCTTAATATTTATGCATTATTAACATTTAATGGTAACGTGTAAACTTTACTGAAAGATAATCAATTGGCAGCAAGAACAAAAGAAGAAGGTGAACACTAAAACCTAAGATGGAATTATATTGAACACTAATGCATTCACTTTTGACCTAGTTCTGAATTTTGTGGATCTTTTGTCAGTGACTTCATTTGCATTACTTTCAAGTTTTTATTTATTCACATATCACAAAGTACAGATGGAGGAATGTTTAGATTCATTGTAGTCTGGTAATGTTTTTAATTTAGATGAAATGCATAGAGTTTGGTACTGTACTGCAGTGTAATAGAAAATGAGCTCAACTTTCAACACTGCCTTCACAAGCTCTTTCAATGACATTAAAATGAAATTAGACAGTTACAGGGCATTTATAGCATTCTGGATCCAGGTTTCTTTATTTGTAAATTAGAAGAAGAAAGGTTTTTTCCCGCTTTTAAAATAGCCCTCTTTAGGTATGGTTTACACTTTAATACAGAGCCTTTTGCTTTAAAAAAAAAAAAAAGTCTAAGCCTGTATGGCAATACTTGATCTATCCTATTAAAGCAGCACCCTGACTGGACTGAAGAAGCTAAGCAACTCAACCCACCTCTATAAAAATATCTATAAATAAACACAGCTACATCTGAGCAGGTGTAATGAAGTGTAAATTTTAAGGGTTGTAAACTGAGGACTTTGGTGACTTGGAAAGCACCTTTTTTATTGTCACAATTTATTTAGGTGTTTCAACATCTGCACATTTCATACTCACAAGGCAAATTCAGCATTTCTCCACATTATATTGCAGTTTGTGTATAAATGTGTGTGCAATGATGTAATGATACAGACAGTAGTTATACATTAGGTTTAGCTGGGATTACCTGACCAATTTTACTTAAGATCGTGAGACTTCAGCAGAAGCTCCTGGAAGATCTAAAGCTGCCGTTTCCACCAGTGTTATGAGTCTTACTATACTATTTCTGTAAATGGGGAAGAGAAGGAGCATAGTGAGATGCACAGCAATTAGTTATATGTGCTTTAGTGTTTTGGATTTCAGCTTCCTGTCACAGTTGCGGCTGTATTTCACCTGCAAAACGTTCTTTCCTTTTAAATCATACTGACAGTGTGAATAGCACGTGTATACTTTAACTAAACAACTTACCAATTCAAGTGGGCTGCCTCAGCCGTAAGACATGAACTCAGAAGTGATAAAGCATGGCACTGCTTCAGTAAAATGGAATAAGAAATCATTTTGACAGAGCTTAGATCTTGGTCTGGGCTGTTGAATGGGTTTGGTTGTGGGATTTATTATTCCCCCTCTCCCCCCCTTCCTTTCAAGGTCGATGTTCCTTATTTTATGTAGAGTACATCTTACATGACAGTACAGCAAGAAATGCAAGCTGGCCGGGTTAATGCTTTGGGGGTCAAAATGGGCTCCTGAATGCAGGGAAACAGCACATGTGAAATAGCATTCACTGTCACCCCATAAAGGCAAACAGGGACTGAACGTCTGATAATCAGACTGCAAATCTTTACTAGGGGCTCGTTATGAATGATTTTGAAAGTAAATATTTCAGTCTATCAGTACGTAAAGGAAATAACTTCCCCTCTCTTTTGTTTAGCTCCCTTGACTGCATGGAATTAAAGGAGGGTGGAAGCTGTTGCTGTGATGTTAGAATAATGATTATAAGTTATGTCTGAGAACTGATTCTCATTTATTGGGTCTGCAGACACCTTTAAAATAGCAGTATTCAGGCAATTAGCACTAGAAATAATATAATTTTTGTTCATTTCCCATCCTATCCTTTGCTAATGCAGGAAACACGGTTGAGGTGAATAGCAGTGATTTTTTTGAAGATGACTTGACATTTGCTTATGATAAGAACACATTTTTAAAATGCTTAATCCATAATCATGCAGGTGACTGGCTATAGAGTGTCTGTAAGACTAGTTCATCTTTTTTGAAGCTCTCTCAGGGCCGGAAAGAAGCAAACCTGTGCTCCTCTGATTGCCAAGGGAGATAATATTTCCTTTGCTGCTGTTCCATCCTACATGGTAGAACAATGGTAAAGCCTCAGCCACGTGTAAACCAGGCTGGAATAACTCTTCATCTAAACCCCTACCCTGTACCACTTCTTGTGACATATACGTGTGCATAAATAACATTACCGTATTTGTGGATTACAATCAACATGTATCAACTATTTTACATTTTTCTTTGCACTAAAAGACTAATGTTCACCTAAAGCTAATGAGGTACAATAGAGTAGACAGAGCATTAAATCTGACTACCTCATGTAAGTAAGATGGTGTTTCTTTAAATAATTTGTTCCAAAACCAAAGGATTGCTCTGGCATCATTTTACTCTGTTATGTTTAAGTTGTCACTTCTTCCAAGACTTTCTCTAGAAAGACCATCTAGGTCACATTAACAGTTGCAGTTTGAAAGTGCACCTTGAAACTGCATGCAGCATGTAAACTCTTCTCTCAAGTAAATACAGTATATCATGTCTCAAACATACCAAACAAATCAGGTGACTTCGGTAAGGTTATTTCAGAATGTTACTAGTTTCCATAAGAACAGATACTGCCAGCATCTGTCTGATAGAATCACACCGGCATTTTCTGCTACTTGATGTTGAATTGCTATTGTCATGTAAATGTTTTCCCTATAATTTTAAGGATATACCTTTACTAGTGAGGTCAATGATGCATTTGCTGGGACAGTTCCTTAAATAACTTTTATCAGTTGTACTGACTTGAGAGCAACTATTCAATTTTACATTATACTGAAAAAAAAAAAGAATCAAATCTTGATCCAGTGAAACATCTGTCACATTGATTTCAGTGGTACTGGATCAAGACCTGATACTCTTTTTTTCAAAAGGAAAGAAAACTGAACCAAGTCTTAAGAACACAGGGGGACCTGTCTTTGTAGTGTATCTTGACAGCATCTCACTCAATTTTATGTTCATCAATGTCACAATCACTTCTTGAAGCAAAAGTAATCATAAGAAAACTGCTATGGATTCTGGAAAATGTAAAGGTATCGGGAGGCTGAGTGCACTCTTTGTTTATGACAATTGTCTGCTTGTATTGCTCTGTAGCTGAATTTTTCCACTAATAACCTTGAGTCATCAGCACACTGGTGCAGAAATCATGGTGTTAAAAGACAGCATGAAGCTTTTAATGTAAAGCATCATTTTCTAGGGAAAAACAAAATTATGCTAACTATGGCAGAGCAATATGCTACTATATTAATCAGTGTAGACTCTTTTATGTCTATTAACTTAAACTTCTACAATGTGTGTTCACTAAGAAGGAACTGATTTTATAGTGTCCTGCACTAAAGTTCAGTAGCCATGTAATTCTTGTGGAACTTGTATTAAAATGTAGAAGGTGAACAGAAAACTTAGAGTAGAGGTCAGGTATCAAAATACCCAGTAGGTTAGGATGAAGACAATAGTCAGACCAGTCACCCTGTATGCCATACCCCAGCAAAGATTCTCTTTGGAGTTTTGCTTTGGTGAGTTGAATTTTTTCACCAGTCTCCTTCAGGACAGGAACAAGTCAGACATGAGATAGCATCAATTCAGTTTTGCAGAGGAAGGAAATTATGGTGCTTATTCTCTCTGAGACACATTATATTCCAGAAGACATGAGGAAGCAGGCACTATTCTTGCCAGTACAAAAATCAAGGAGGACAGTTCTGAAGATAGTATGAAGGACACTGATGGTTCTTTTTATACTTGTATAACTTTCTATATATGAAATTAGGACTCTCCCTTCTACCTCCACTGCTGTATCTGCACTAACTGTAATAACTTGATGTGATTTCATTATGTGAAACTGTTACTGCAAGAGACCTTTTTTACCTTCTTTCAAGGAGTCTTATAAAAATAACATTCTGGACATAAATCTGTTTATCCCACAGTTTCTGTAAACATTAATTTTTGTAACTTAATTTAAAGAAATAATTTACTGATATTGCAACTTAAATGGCATATATAATGCTTGGGGTAATAGCTGGCTGTAACTTTCTCTGTGTTGTTATTAATAACAAAGTCCTCATTATTCATAGTCTCTCTTCAGTTTCTACCTTTTCCTCCTAATTGCTTAGAGCAACTTTAACTTCAGAATAAATTACAGAGAATTCCTATTGATAGTTCTAACTTGCCCGTGCTCATAAGGATTCTGTTTGAATGGTAAACTGAACATAGGAACGGTACTACCAGCTGGATTTTCTTCTGTGTATTTAGGACTAATTCAAGTCTCAGTGATGAGAATCAGAGTTTTCTTACTGACTTCCCTGTGAGGTGGATTGAGCCCTTAGGCAGTCCTAACTCTGGTTCTCTAACTGCTAATGCCTCCACTAGGAAGAACTAAAGCATACCTCAGTTATTAACCACTTAAACAACATGGAGTGGGAGTAACTGCAAATGTATCATTGAGGAGGGAGGAGATAGTAATTACAGCTCATGGTTCCCCCTTTCATAATGAAAAAGAAACAGATTCTGTATGAATAAAACTGGCAAATAATCTAGCAATATTCCTCCATTAATTTTATATGAAATTCTATAAATGAAATTAACGGTCATCATAATCGAAAATTGAAGTGATCAGGATAGAAATCCATGCTCTTTTATACTACCCACCTTTAAGTCTTTTTCTGAATTTTAGACCTGCTAAACTTGAAATCCCACAATGTATATATTTATATATATATAGATATATTTTGACGTAACAGAAAATTTCTGTCATCCTAACAATTCCTGTCAGTACTGATGTTCATTCTTCTTGATGAGACTGAGAGAAAGAGATGAGTAAGGTTCTTAATGAAATTACTTGTATGTCACTTCCATGCATACTGCTCAAAGTCTGTCTTGCAGATAGCCAGAAAATTATTCCCACTTAACCACCAAAGCAGAATGCTGTGAGAAACACATAGTTGAAAAGCAATAAATGTGAAGAGTAGGATAATATGCTTGTTGTTACTTTTAGAATCATAGAATCAAAGAATCGTTTAGGTTGGAAAAGACCTTTAAGATCATCAAGTCCAACAGTTAACCTAACACTCACCTTCCTACAGCCTCCTTTCAGATAGTTCTAGGGAGCAGTAAAGTCTCCCCTCAGTCCCCTCTTCTCCAGGCTAAACAACCCCAGTTCCTTCAGCTGCTCCTCAGAAGACTTGTTCTCAAGACCCTCCACCAGCTTTGTTCATCTTCTTTGGACATGCACCTCGATGTCTTGTAGTGAGCGACCCAAAACAATATTTGAGGTACAGCCTCACCAGTTCTGAGCACAAAGGGGCAATCACTTCCCTACTTGTGCTGGCCACACTATTTCTGATCCAAGTCAGGATGCTATTTGCCTTCTTGACCACCTGGGCACACTGCTGGCTCATATTCAGCCGGCTGTCAAACAGGTACTTTTCTGCCAGGCAGTTTTCCAGCCACTCATCCCCAAGCCTGTAGTGTTGCATGGGGTTGTTGTGACCCAAGTGCAAGACCCAGCACTTAGCCTGGTTGTACCTCATACAATTGGCATTAAGGCCATCAATCCAGCCTGTCCAGATCCCTCTGTAGAGCCTTCCTACCTTTAAGTAGATCAACACTCCCCCCCGACATGGTGTTGTCTGCAAACTTACTGAGGACACACTCAATCCCCTCATGCAGATCATTGGTAAAGATGTTAAACAGAGCTGGCCCCAATATTGAGCCCTGGGGAACACCACTTATCACTGGCTACTAACTGGATTTAACTCTATTCACCAGCACCTTTTGGGCCTGGCCATCCATCCAGTTTTTTACCCAGCAAAGAGTATGCTTGTCCAGGCCATGGGCAGCTAGTTTCTCAAACAGAATACTGTGGGAAAGAGTGTCAAAGGCTTTACTAAAATCCAGGTAGATAACACCCACGCCTTTTCCCTTGTCCACTAAGCGGGTCACATTGTCACAGAAGGAGATCAGGTTAGTTAAGCAGGATCTGCCTTTCATAAAGATGATCTGCTTCATAACCTTTCCCATCACCAACGTCAGGCTGACAGGCGTGTAGTTCCCCAGATCCTCTCTCCAGCCCTTCTTGTAAATGGGCATCACATTTGCTAACCTCCAATCAGCTGGGACCTCTCTAGTTAGCTAGGACTGCTCATAAGTGATGGACAGTGGCTTGGTGAACACTTGCGCCAGCTCCCTCAATACCCTTGGGTGGATCCCAACCAGCCCTATAAACTTGTGTCTGTCTCAGTGGTGTAGCAGGTGGTTAACCATTTCCCCTTGGATTATGGCAGCTTCATTCTGCTTCCTATCCCTGACTTCCAGCTCAGGGGGCTGGGTACCCCAAGAACAACTGCTCTTACAGTTAAAGACTAAGGCAAAGAAGGCATTAAGTACCTCAGCCTTTTCCTCACCCTTTGTAACTATGTTTCTCCTGGCATCCAATAAAGGATGGAGATTCTCCTTAGTCCTCCGTTTGTTGTTAATGTATTTATAGAAACATTTTTTATTGTCTTATATGGCAGTAACCAGATTAAGTTCTAGTTTGGCTTTGGCCCTTCCAATTTTCTCCCTGCATAGCCTCACGACATCTTTTTAGTCCCCCTGAGTTGCCTGCCCCTTCTTCCAAAGGTCATAACCCTAGAAATTCTACGCATTCAAGAGCTATGGTAAGCAGTTACCTGTCAATCAGCATTTTCTATCAGAGGTATTATAGGTATTGTTAGGAATTAAGTTACAGTTCACTACCAAGCTTTATTATGTTGTGATGGAAGATTCTGATTTTTTTTTTCAGTTATTATTAACAGCTCTTTGTGTGGGCGTGTGTGTGTGTGTGTGTAACTGTGCTTGAATAGCAAATGCCATTCAGAAGATCTAGTGGTGTATATATTAGAAAGTAGTAATGTGTAAGAATTGAGAGACAGTAGATAGCTTAAACATGAAGCTGTGTTCAAATGTAAATTTGGAAAGTTATTTGCATCAGGAATTGTTTTATTACGTTATTTTATCCATAATCACTTTAACTGAAATTGGCACTGAATTCTTCATTTCTGAAATTCATGGGGTTTGTTTTAACAATTAATAGCTATATAATTGTTCATAAACTACTACTTCTGCTTTTGGTGTGTTATAGTTAAGATCTTTAACCAAAAAAATTTACAAACATATTTAAGTACGTGGCTAATGGTGATGAGTACAGTAAGACTACTGACATGCTAAATTTAAAGCCACACATAAATGATTTGCTAGTAAGAAGTCACAAGAGAGTATGGAACTGGATTGTTTTCTGGTTCACTATTTCGAGTTGAAGCCGCTCTCAAAAAAATCATGTTCTCTGTTAAAAGAGAAAGAAAAGGTCCAAACAGGTTTCCTTTTCTGTCTTGTGCCATCGCAGTGTGACTCCAGTAGGTGGTGAGCAGTTGTACCTTTCTCAAAAGTCTGTTTCATAACTGGGCACTAAATACCTCTTTGCATCAGTACTTTATTTGCTATTTTTATCTTTTTCTTCACAGAAGTTATATTGAATTTAGCCTGTGCTAGCTGTAGAATTCAAGACAAAAATGACCAAAGGTGTAAAATTAAAGAGCTCTTTGATTTCTGATTTTTTACACTATTTGCTGTAGAAAGGTACATCTGGAAAAGATAACGAATATATAGAATATCAAGGCAAAATTTTGGCTAAGAATTCAGACAGTTGGTTTTGCCAGTCTGCCTGAATTTAATTCAATTTACCTAACAACATTGTAAATCTGTATACCCAATTGCATTGCTAGGCTGTGTGAGAATTATGATTTTCACTGCACACTAGGGGCAAGAATTCCTCTGTCTATAATTTTTGAGGGGCTTATTAGTTACTTAGTAATAGGTTTCTGGAGAGGATGGAAAATGATCTGGAACTCAGAAGGTTTTAACCTCTTTTTTTCCATTAGCATTGGCAGGTGCTATTGTGGCCCTGTACTGCGTGATAGCGGCTCTGTGACCCCAAAGTCTTTGCCAGGCCCTCATGTCCTCCTTTAAACTTTATTAGACATTGATTTTGTAAAGGTGCTTTCAGTTTCCTGAAGGTAAAGTCCTTAATTTTAACTTAGTTTAAAAGTGCAGATAAGGTTTTTCAAATGGTGATAGATAGATACATAGACAGAAAGATAAAAAGAAAGATAGAAAGTTAGTTTTATGGGATGTGTTTCCTTTGCATCAGGTATGAGAGCTGCTCAGTCGATTCATTCTGTCTGTGAGAATATTTAATTGATCTACTTAAGCCGTGGTGATTAAGGCATTTATAGAAATTGACGGGAAAGAAGTCTCTTCACAGAATTTACAAAAATATAATCATTAGTTTTGCCCTGATGTGAATTCTCTGTGGAGAGGCTGCAGTGTTTATCAACTTCGTTAGTGTTGTGCGTTTTTTTGTTAATTTTTAGGTACACTTGGATTGTAACCAAAATAACTTTTTTCACTCTTTTGATGAATCTTTCTTTTGTTTTTATTTTCATCAGGTAACTCTGCTACTTTTATTGTCTTAATACTGTTTATGCAATTATGGATAAATTAAAGTGCAGAGGGATTATCACAACCCTAAATCATTTACAGAGTAATGTAAATAAAACATATGAAAACAAAATTATAAGTAAAATTCCAGGGATTATTACCCACATATATTTTTGTAAAAATTTATTTCTTAAAGTCTTTGATATGGTAGGAATTCACAAAAAAAGTGAATGCACTCTGAAAAGGTTCTTAAAGATTTAGAAAAAATCATTTACTGACCAGATTAAGACCTTCTTGACAGTAACTTTCTAAAGGTATAAAAAGGAAAAAATACTTTTTACTTCGTTTGAAGCACTAGAGCACAATCCAAATCAACTTGTTCACTTGTTTGGAGGTTTTTTTGGTAGCAATTACTATTGGATTCAATTTGAATTGCCCCCTCTACAATAGAGCACCATTTTTAAGACTTATTTTATTCTATTTAGATTTATATACAATGCTGGGGAAGGGCGTTTTAGTGACATCTCTCTCTCTTAACTGTTCTCCATAATACAGGAGCACACTAGAAAGAAAATACACGGTTCTGTGTGTAGAATTTTCTGATTAATAGGTCTGTGATTACACACCTGGTTAGTAAACATTGAAATTTTGAAATTTCTTTTGGTTGTTTCTGTCTGCCTCTGTTTTTACAGAACAAAATAGGAACTTAGTTTTTACCTTTCAGTAGTGCTAAAACTTCCAGTAACTTAGCTAAAAGATTATGGACTCCAACCCTGTGAATTACTGAGCTAGTAGAAAGATTAGGTTATTTAATTTAGGAATTGTTGCTGGCAGTGAACTTTTCACTCCAAAGTTTAATTTTGATATGTTTTATTGGAGCTCTGTTTTGATTGTCCAGAGAACTAAACATGGTAAAATTCCTCTCACTGAGTCCAGAGGTACTATATAAATAGATACAATTTGAAGATACAGCTTGGATACAGCAATATAGATCTTGGATACTACACTTCTTGCTTGGGAAGGTTGCTGGAATGTTGTGCAGACATACTGAATTGGATCAGGAGCAAAGATTGGCATTGGGAAGGGAATAAAACCATATTAGAAATTACTTTGAGATCATGAGAATAATTTATTTGTGCATAGACTTGGGGTATATGGGAGAACAGAGTTTGTTTAACTTCCCAAATATGATATCCAACTGGGATGAGTTTAAGATTTGACAGTTTTGAGTTCTTTATCCCCAGTTAAGGTAAGCTATGGAGTCCTTTTAGTTACTACACACTACAGCTTGTTTGTCCTTCAGACTAATGTAAATAAGTCCTTATCTTGTGAATGTTACATGAATTTAGGTAGCAGTAAAATATGATTCACTTAGAAAACTCCTATAAAAACCTCTTATTTTAATACTTTTATAAATTGTAGAAAACATCAGTAGTAGTAGTAGTAGTAATAATAATAATAATGTGCTAATAACTTACTAAGTATCATCTCCGATGCAAATGCTTAACTCTGCTATCCAGTTTTTCTGTTCTCTATCCACACGCTACAATATGTTTTTAAACAAGTTAGTCCAAACAGATATCTCAGAGGAATTTGTCTTATTACTTGTATTTAGGCTTTAATGTGAATCTCAGTATTGACTTTACATAAAATATTTTCACATGAAGAAATCAGTGGTGCGATGTGTTGCCTGCCTTAAAAAAAACATTTGATCTTTACCAGGATGAAAAAGACACCTCAATGCTGTACTTCTTTCTCATCTCACTTCTTATGATTTTGGTGGAATAGTACATTTGGAATAAATAAAGTTGTGTATATATACGAAGAAAACAGACCCTCCTGTGAAGTCCACGTGATAAATTGCCTTTATAATGTGCCTTTTGCCATGTGCTCGTGATTCCTTTTATAAATTCTTCTAACATATCTTAAATTGAAAATCTCTTAAGTATGTGGCATTTCATACATACACAACGTAGATTGCATGCTTACGTATGTGTTTATACTATTTTTCTCTCTCCCCTTCCCCAGTGAGATAATAAGGGCGATGCAACAGAGTAGAATGGAAGAATCCAGCTTTCTGGGTGGACTGGCTCACTTTTCCATCACTCGATGGGCTAAAAATATCATCTCTTGAAACTGAAGCATTGTGTATCTGTGTCAGTTACTGGTTAGATCCTGCTGGCCTCCTGCAGAATTCAGTAGGAAAAGTTCTTTGTGGGAACAGGGCAGAAAAAATGTAACACGAGGATATTTTTATCCTCTTTAAACTTTTAATACCTTTTTAGTTGCCTGTGTACATTTCAAACTGGCTAATTGTGGGGTGTGGTACAAGGTTACATAGACCTTTATTTAAGATGATCTGTACAAGTTACTCATGGCTTCACACAGAACCTCAGAAAGCATGAGATAGTAGCCAAAAGCTGTTTTAAAAACTAAACATTATAGTTGTCGAATAGATAGTTTAAACATCCAATAATTTGAAACATTGAAGGAAAGATTAAGAAAAATGCCGCATCATAGCTCTTGATCATCATCTTCCAAATGAGTCTGCACTACTGGTTTACAGGTGCAAATTCTTGTCCTTTACCTGCAGATATATGTCTTTAGTTTGGGGAGATGTCTTGAGTATTTCCTCTGGAAAAAAAAAAAGTTTCTACATCTATCTGCATGTTCTTTTCATTTGTGGAAAGAGGCAATGTCTTCACAGTTACACATCTCAAAAAAAAGTCTGATTTCTATGGGACAGGATTGATGGCAGTGAGTGAGGAAAATGATTACCAATAAAAAATGAAGCAGTGGAAACATAGTGTATCTGACATAAAAGTGGGGTTTTGGTTTTGAGACTGAAACTCATTTTCAAATGGAGGTCAGAGTAGCATAAGTTTTTCCCTGAGCAGGTCTTTGGTCTCACCTTGTAAGATGTGTTTTGGCATTATTTGTGTTATGCATTTAAAAATTTTTCTTGATGCTTGTTTTGTTTGAATAAACATGTTTACTGAGCTTACTGTGAGGTTGCTGTGAGGTTAGGAGGTAATGCAGATTTTGAAGCGTTACTAGGAATATAAGTTTACTGACCTGTGTTTAATAAACAAGAGCAATGATTTATTATAACAGACCTCAGTGACGGCTGTAGGACTTTTTTTAATGATAAGGATTCAATGTGAGATTGTGCTTCTGGCATTCAACAGTCGCTCTCTGTCCCGGTTTGTTTTTGTGAGGTCACTCAATGTCACTGTGGCTCCTCTTCTCACCAGGGGACAAGTACCCTGAGTATAATATTCCTGACTAATATTTTGACATTCTTCCATTTCAAAAATCTCAGCCTACACAGGCGCTCCTGGAATGTGAAAACCTCAAACGTGTTGACTCACCAACCACACAAGCATGCTACAAAATTATGCATTAGCTCATACTGATTAAAATTGGTCTCATCTAAACAAATTAAGGGGTCTGATCTCTCATCCATATGCATGGATAATTCTCATTAATTCTAATAGAGGGTATGTGCATACATGGATGGGAGAACAGACCTCTGAGGCTGTTCAGTTTCAGTTTGGTTTATTTTCTACAACAGCAGCAAAACATTCAGTGTTAAGTGTTTCAATAATTTAGAGAAAGATCAAAGGGGAGAAAGGTCAATAGTGTATCTTTTCTTGTACCTCACTGTGGTAAATAGATAAAACAATATATGCCATCTCTTGTAAGCTGGGAGGCAAGTAGTATCTTTTACCTGCTACTGGCTTTTTATAGTACCTACTAACAAATTCAGATTTATATGCCTGTGTTTTCAGCCAGAAATAAGGAAAATACCAAAAGCAATAATGTTACAAAGTTTCATCATTCTAAAACAGTGAAACATTGATTTATATTGAATCTCTTAATGCCATCTTCATAATTTTGCAAACTATAAATAACATTTACTGTATTTGAGCATGTGCCTGTGCTACATACAGCATATCAGCTGTAATGTCATCTAAAGAACTCCTCTGATTTAGTCATTTGATATTCAGTTAAGCATTCTCAGAACACAGTCTGTCAAAACACTTTAAATATTTGTGTAATACTGTAAAAATAGTGTCGTGCATATCTTCTCAGACAGTAGGAGCTTAATTAGCATTCTTAACAGCCTGAGCTACACTGGGATAGGGAAAGAGATGCACAGTACAAGGACTGATGCCTCAAGGGAGTTTGTTCTCCGGGTACAAGGTCTTTAAACTGAGCCAAACTGGAAGAAGCTGGTCTGCATTGTTTGAATTGTAGGAATTTTTAAGTAAGAATTGATTCATTCATGAGCGCTGAACCACACCAACCACAGATTTCTGGCAGTACTGATACCTAGACAGCTGCTCTAGGCACAGTGGAAGCCTTGGAAAGGTCAGGGTCTGTTCTGGGCTAGACATTCCTAAGGAAAAAACCTTTTTTCCTAGGCACAGTGTGGAGGGTCTCTAGGTATGCTCCTGGCCACCTAAGCCTGGGATCCTAGTGGAAAACTAAACCACAGGATATGATGGGGGCTTACTGAGCTGAACATTTTAGATTAGTTGTTATGGGTGAGTATATTGGGTTTCTGTGGCAAGGTCTTGGCAGTGGGGGGGCTACAGGGGTGGCTTCTGTGAGAAGCTGCTAGAAGTATTCCCTGTGTCCGCTGCTGGCCAAGGCCAAGCCAATCAGCAACAGTGGAAGTGCCTCTGTGATAACATATTTAAGAAGGGAAAAAAACCATCTGCGGGTCAGTAGCCGGAGAGAGAAGAGAAGTGAGAGGATGCGAGAGAAAACAGCCCTGCAGACACCAAGGTCAGTGAAGAAGGAGGGGGAGGAGGTGCTCCAGGCGCCGGAGCAGAGATTCCCCTGCAGCCCATGGTGAAGACCATGGTGGGGCAGGCTGTCCCCCTGCAGCCCATGGAGGTCCACGGTGGAGCAGATCTCCACCTGTAGCCCATGGAGGACCCCACGCCAGAGTGGGTGGATGCCTGAAGGGAGGAGGCTGTGATCCCGTGGGAAGCCTGCACCAGATCAGGTTCCTGGCAAGCCATTGCAGACCCGTGGGGGGAGGAGCCCACACTGAAGCAGGTTTGCCGGCAGAACTTGTGACCCTGCAGGGGACCCAACGCTGGAGCAGTCTGCTCCTGAGGGACTGCACCCCGTGGAAATTTTGGCCCATGCTGGAGAGTTTGTGAAGAACTGTATCCCATGGGAAGGACTCACGTTGGAGAAGTTTGTGGAGGACTGTCTCCCGTGAGTGGGACCCCACGCATGAGCAGGGGAAGAGCCTTCCCCCTAGGGAAGAAGCAGCGGCAGAGACGACGTGTGATGAACTGACCCCAACCCCCATTCCTGTCCCCCTGCGCTGCTGGGGGGAGTGTGTAGAGGAGCTGGGAGTGAAGTTGTGCCCAGAAAGAAGGGAGGGGTGGGGGGAAAGGTTTTTAAGATCTAGCAGTTTTTCTCCTCTCCTTCTCTGATTTTGGTTGATAATAAATTAATTATTTCTTTCAAGTGGAGTCTGTTTTGCCCATGATGGTAACTGATAAAATGATCTCTCCCTGTCCTTATCTCGACCCACGAGCCCTTTTGATTTACTTTTTCTCTCCTCTGTCTGGTTAGAGGGGAGTGATAGAGCGGCTTTGGTGGGCCCCTGGTGTCCAGCCAGGGTTAAACCACGACAGTGAGGTAGCCACAGGGACAGAACCACACCAATCTGTGGTGTATAATGTAAATCATATTTATAAGTAGGATGGAATCTCTGTGCCAGGATGTTTTCCATGAAGTGCTATTGTTTTTGCTGTTTATTGCTTTCTAACATAGCTTCATTGGGTCTTATACCATTACCCCAGGCCAATCTCTTCTACTTTCTCCCTAGCTGTCATGACCCGGGCTGGACTGTCCAGGGAGGGCTTGTGGTAAATTCAGAATTCCCTCGGGCTAAATTAAGGTGAAATGACACCAAACAATCAGTTAAAACATTTTATTTATGGTAGAAGCAACCTGAACTTGGAAGGTGGAATAGTGGCAGTGTAGTTTCTATTAAAATGTTCGCAAAGGTGAGAAAGAGGAAAGAGAGGAACACAAGAAAAAGGGGGGGGAGGGGGGAATAGAGATTGCCACCCTTGGATCTCACAATGAAGCTCGCAGTCAGTGATGCTGATGGTCACGGTGATCCTCCTGCTGTGGGTGTGCACAGGGCTCCTCGTGTCTGCATGTTTTATGGCCCAATTCCCATCCTTTTCACGTCAGTCATGCCCCTCTTGTTCTGCCCAGGTGAAATTATGGGAGGTGGTCGTCAGTCCCTTCACCAAATAAGCTCTGGGGGCCCCTTGGCTATGTATGGTAAGTTTTTCTTATCAGGATGCAGGACTGTGTCCCCTTCAGCACGCCTCTGGCATCCTCTGTTAGCCAAACCTCTCACATGGAGAGTTATTATGTGGAGCTTATCTTGTCACAGCGCCTTGGCAAGCAACTCGCACCCCTTCGTCACTATGCAGGACTTATCTTGTCACAGTGCCTTGCAGGCAAGTTGCACTCCTTCCTTCAGCTGCAAAACCCAGGCCTGGCCTCTGAAATTTTTTATGGCAATGGGTGTTTGGGGCATTTAACTATGTTCAGTCTCTCACAATAGCTAAAGCCATCAGGCTTTTGTTACCGGGATTACTGTCACCTGCTGGTTTCCTGCTCCAAATGTGTTACCTGGGCACAAAATTGTTAAGATTTCATCTGGGCTTCTCTATTTCTTTTCTGTGCATATGTCATCATTGGAGCAGGTCAGGTGTAGGCCAGAGTTTTTGGGTAAGACCCTACATAAGAAATACCTAGGCTTGGTTTGTTTTCATAGCACATACCACAGTCATGTAAAAGTTCAGGCTGGGCACTGGGCAAATGCAGTCAAGGTCTCCGTCACTTCAATGGTGCTGTTGGGTAGGCTTTACCCCTTGGCAATTACCATACTTTGGGAACATGCTCTGAACTTGCCAGTGAGGGAGTGAAGCCTTTCATGTGTTTCTGATTAGAAAGATGTGTGATGCAGTGATGGTTCTTCAGATCCCTGCTTCCTTTAACTTAGCCCAGCTTGTAACTTGAAAAGATATCATTTGTTATATAACATCACTAGAGTCATCTAGACAATTTGTGAAAGGTTTGGGATCTTGAGCTCTTCGTTAGAGTTAACGTTAAGGACAGAGTTATCTTGTTTTTCTTGCATTAGTATACAAAAGGCACCAACTCCCACAAATCAACAAAAGTAATGACAATGTGTTTGAGTGGCAATGGAACCTTTAAAACAGAGTTCTGTTCTGTACAGTGCTTCATGGTCACTTGAGGAGGTCACTGTCAACCATAATCACTTGAAAACCTGAAGTTAACACCTTTGTGCAGCAAGACATGAATGTTATGGATTTGAAACATAGTCAATACTGCATGACCCAAAAATGAATCCGTTACTTTTCTGTAGCAGTTTAGAATGTATTCTGCCAAAGGAAAGATAAAAAAAAAAAAAAAAGAAACCTTGTAAAAAATAGGGTTAAAATAGAAGAAGACAGGGCTTTTTTTACATTTATAAAAGTGCAAGCAGAAGAGATGAGTCACATAAGCAGGTGTTTCCTTTTTTTTTAAAATCAAATCTATGTAGTAAAGCACCAGAAAAGTTAACATGGTATCACACTATCCAAATGACATTCAACAATAAATATTGACAGATAAAGTCCCGTACAGAAATTACTTTTAGTTTGGATAATTTTTATTTAAACAGACACATAACAGAAAATATTCTACTGGCTAACTAAAACAAATAAAGAAGCTTTTAGCCAGTTACTTCTAGTGGTGTATTAGAAGACAGCTCTTTATGTACAAACATAAGAAAAGTGGTGCTTCCTAAGAAGATCAGTGTTTTGGAAAGCGCTCACATGATGCATGTGAATACCATGTTGAAGAATTTATCTTTAGTTAGAAAAAAAAAAAAAAACAACTGGCTAAACTTGCAGAGTTTGTAGAGTGTATTTCCTGCAAATGTGTCAGACCTGTTTGTGGGTTAGAGCATAGATCTTTAAAGCAATTTAAGTTTATCTAGAATTAGAATAACACAGAGAAAGAGGAAAGACAGTTTTGTTGTATGAATACAAGGTCAGCCAGTCCCTGGCTTTTGGGGCAGAGGAAGGAGGTTGCCAAAGTAATTAAGGCATAAAAATTAAATAGTAGAGGAATTGTATAAGGTGAAGAGGAGACATGAGGCCTTTACATTTACTTTGTGAATGAGACATGTTCTGTGCCACTGAACCCCCAGGCATGGGACACAACTCCTCCTGCCTCGGGGACATCTCGGGAGCATTTTCTCTGATTAAACATATATGCTTGCCTGGTGGGATACACCCTCTTCCCACACTTTCTACTTTAGGGATAGTTTTAAGTAGTTTCAAATCTGTGCTGTTGTATTCCTGAAGGCTGCCTGTAGCCAGCTTCTGCACATTTCCATTTATGATTACAGAAAAGCTGGTTTTGTCTGGGAATTACAGGGCAGAAGAAGTTAAAGCTAAGTGAGACTGTAAAGGCTAATCAGTCCTTTTTCTGCTGCCTTGCTGAAAAAAGAAAACCAAACCCTAACCAAAACTAGAGCCACTCTCCATGTATCTAGAGTATAACATTTGATTTTTCCTTTTGATTATATAGTCTGTTTCTCATATTCTAATTCTCTTCTCAAATAATTGCTTGCATCCTGTGGAAACATCCCTTCTCCTAGGAATTTAAATCACACAAAACTGCAAATGTGCTGTAGATTCTAGAGAAATACAATTCCTAGCCAACTAGTCATATAATTTATTAAAACTACATCCTTTAATCTTATCTCTTAAAACAAATATGCATTCTTCATTAATTGACTAAAATAAATAAGTGGCAAAAATGTAGTTTTTGCAATTTTCCTTTAATAAAGAGAAAACAAGGACAAATAAAAACAGAATAAGAAACGTTCATGTGGGAGATTGTAAATTGATTTTTTTTAAATAGAACATGAAGGTTGCATTTCTGTTCAATGCTGGCTTATTTGAGAATTTGTGCTAGTACAAGAACAGGCTGCTAACAAGATGAGTTGCAGAATGTTTAATAGTCATTCTTATGCATCCATAGTAATGTGAGATGTCATCGAAGAATATGAAAACTTCAAGAATACAATGTTTATGGTTGGTTGTGTTAAAATGAAGATGGATATTTAGATCAATATGAAGACTGGTGACAGGCTTAATTGGTTATACTTTTAAATGAGATTAAGCCCTTAGAAAGGCAGGAGAGAGGTTTTCAGAATGATTTTTTTTTCCTTGAGTATACAGTACATACTGGGTTAGATTCAATGCAAATTTTATAATGTCTTAATATAATGAATTTATTAATGTAATATAATTTATAAAATAATACAATATAATTTCTAATGCTTTAATTACCATTCTACAATCAGATCCACGAATTCCTTCTGCTCACACAGAAGCAGATAAGCTTAAGTCTTCTTACAGGTAGTACAAAAAAATATGTTCATGCAAACTTCTTTGAAGTTTTTTTGTTGAATTACATCATTTGGTTATAATATTTTTGAAGATGTTGGTTTTTTTACACTGTAAATCGACATCTTCTCAGTTATACTTAGACAAAGCAAATTTTTTCATAGATTTACTTAAGGTTAGAGGTGTTCATTAACAGCTGATCTCCTGCTGCTTCAATGATGACAATAGGATGAGATTTTTAAATGGTAGGGTTATTTTTCATTCAGCATTATCCCTTTAACTCTTTATATACATAAAAAATATCCAGCAAAAATAACATTGAACAGGATAATTCAGCTTGTGATTGGCACACAAACTAGGAGCCAATATATCTTTCTTTTTCCTCAATCTAAAAGGTATTTCATTTTGAGGATATCATTTTTAATACCCATTTCTCTTTAAGTGATATAATTTGGACTGCCTACATTTGGGTACTTAAGTATTTATAAATTACGTATTTAATAATTTTATTCTTTGATACGCCATTTGAAAAAGGTGGACAAGACAACTTTTGTGTACCAGAATGTTATATAAAGTTTGAAAGGAAGTGTGAAGTCTTCAGACAAAGTTCAAAGCTATACTAGGCTATAATGAACATGAATTTATGAAAGAGGTAATACAGAACATTTGCCATAATATTATGGGTGTTTTCTTAACTTGAAAGTAGGTTTATAATTGACTCTATTGTTCAAATGACTAAATTCTTGTGCTGATTTCACTTGCTGAGATGGGTGATCAGAAAAATGGAGCCATTGGTGCCAATGTCTGAAAATTTCTTACATGGGAATTTTCTTGAGTGTTTTCTCTAGTTTCAGAAAAAGAGAGAAAATAAGAGAAAAGTTTTTCATTCTTACCAACTATTCTGTTGGATTGATTTTGTTTTTGAGAAAAAGCAAAGATTTGCACTCTAGCTTTTTGAATTTGTTGGTGTTGGTTTGATTTAATAGATTTTATGACTTATTTGAAGTACCATGATGTTTGAAGGATTTTTTTTTAATGATTTTTCATGGGCTAAGCTAAATTGTTTTGCTGTATTGGAAGTCAGGAGTCTCCCAGTGGTACAGTGAGTTATGGTCTTACATGTATCAGATAGGGTTGGAGACCAGACATTTGAAAAGAAAAGTAAATTAGAGCAGGCTGCTTTATTCTAAAATAATATTGTGTTAGAAGCAGCAGAAGTCTAGTCATTTTGTCAAAGACTGCATAGGGCTTTTTTGGAGGACATAAAATTCTCTCAAAGTCTTGATGCAGGCCTTAGTTGAAGGGGATATCTGAAATTTGCCTGAAGTGAGTTGTTGGCAACCTGAGTGCCACCCTTTGGACTGGAATCAGCAAAAGTCTGGTCTTGTCACAAGTCCTTGTCCAAGACCAGACTCGCAGTCAGGGCAGTAGAAACTTTAAGTTCAATCGTCTTTGTCGATCTGGTCTTCCCAGTCAAGAGAAAAAATGGCATTTCCCATTTTGCTGGGAGTTTCAAATTCCATTGCCTCTGGGGGGGTCTTTCCTTCCTTCATTTCCTCCCTTCTTTCCTTCTCTCATTTTGCTCTCCTCCTCTTTATCCCCCTCCTTCCCCCATTTTTTTTTCCATTTTTGTAATATAATTCCCTATACCCATTCACTTATTCATATGCCGAGGCTTAGTTTTGATTTCTTATTTTGCTGCATCTTAATTTTTGTATATCTAAGATATAGAAGCCTTGCTTTCAATGCTCCAGAATTGGATATTGCCACATAAAACTTTAGTTTCTTTTGTTTTCTGTTTTATAACTCCAGCTACACCTAGTGACTTGTTCAAGACAGGGAGATTTCACATTCTTTGTAAAATTTAATATATGAACAACTGTTAGCTATGCACATGATGGACTCATGGACTCAATGTGTATTTCTGAAGTTGCCTTTTATAGGCACAGCAAAGCCAACAAAAATAACAACAAAAAAAAGATCCCTGTGAGATCTGAGTAAGGAAGAGTGGTGAGGGAGAGTGGCCATTCAGCTCCACAGGATGTTGACAAGGGCAAGGTCTTTGTGGGTTTGTGTCGTGGTTTAATCCGGCTGGCAACTAAGCACCACGCAGCCGCTCTCTCACTCCCCCCTCCCTCAGTGGGATGAAGGAGAGAATCGGCAAGAAAAAAAAAGGTTAGAGCCGTGGGCTGAGATAAAGACAGTTTAATAAGAGAAAATAATAATAATAGTAATAATGAGAATGGTAACAGAATATACAAAACGAATGATGCACAATGCAATTGCTCACCACCCGCCGACCGATGCCCAGCCCGTCCCAAGCCGCAATCACTCCCCGAGCCGCGATCAGTCCCCAAGCAGCGATCACTCTCCCCGCAACCGGCTGACTAACTAACTGCCCCCGAGCATAACATTATATGGTATGGAATAGCTCTTTGGACAGTTTGGGTTAGCTGTCCTAGCTGTGTTCCCTCCCAGCTTGTTATGCCCCTGGCCGAGCAGGAGAAGCTCAAAAAGTCCTTGAGCAGTCTGAGCACTACTTGGCAACAACTAAAAACATCAGTGTGTTATCAACATTCTTCTGGTACTAAATACAAAACACAGCACTATGCTAGCTACTATGAAGAAAATTAACTCTATCCCAGCCAAAACCAGGACATTATCCACCCCTTATTCTATACCATTTACGTCATGCTTAGGTCCTACCCTTACAATACACTCCAATTAATCACCACCACCTTCCCATTTTTTTAAAAAATATATACACAGATAGCATTCCCTTAGTCTGTGGACCATCCCTCTAAAATGTCCATTGGGTTTATCTAGTCCATGGTTTTGGGTTCCATCTGTCATAACAGTCTTCGAGGGCAGGAGAGTTGGGGTCTGATGTTGGGTTGTTGCTTGCTGAAGTCAGTTCTGGTTCCATTCGCTGCACTTCCTGAGTTTTCTTCAAAATTCGTTGTTCTTAATCTGGGCAATTCTTACTGCTATACAATTGATAGGATATGTAGCAATAGTAAAAATGATGACATACGGTATTATACAGCAATTAACATAATACAATTCAGTTCAGTGGCTGTTTTCACCCAAAATCAAATCCCTTTGAGGTACACATTGGACTTCCCAATCCTTCCGCATCACCCACCAAGTAGAGCCAGGTCCTTGAGCAATAGCAATCCCACGGATGGGTTTGCCTTTACCTGAGGCAGGAGTAACCCAGACTACCTTCCCCAGCATGTTTTTTACATGCACTGCAGGGACTTTATCCCCTTCTACAGTACGTAAGAGGTTTGATTGGGCAGGGCCAGCTCGGTTGGCAGATCCTCTAGTGTTGAATAACCAGGTAGCTTTTGTTAAATGTGTATCCCAATGTTTGAATGTTCCTCCACCCATTGCTTTCAGTGTAGTCTTTAACAGTCCATTGTATCGTTCAATTTTCCCAGAGGCTGGTGCATGATAGGGGATGTGATAGACCCACTCAATGCCATGCTCTTTGGCCCATTTGTCTATGAGGCTGTTTCGGAAATGAGTTCCGTTGTCTGACTCAATTCTTTCTGGGGTGCCATGTCTCCATAGGACTTGTTTTTCAAGGCCTAGGATAGTGTTCCGGGCGGTGGCATGGGGCACAGGGTATGTTTCCAGCCATCCGGTGGTCGCTTCCACCATGGTGAGCACATAGCACTTGCCATGGCGGGTTTGTGGGAGTGTGATATAATCGATCTGCCAGGCCTCTCCATATTTGTATTTCAGCCACCGTCCTCCATACCAGAGAGGCTTTAACCGCTTGGCTTGTTTGATCGCAGCACATGTTTCACATTCATGGATAACCTGTGCAATAGCGTCCATAGTTAAGTCCACCCCTCGATCACGAGCCCATCTGTATGTTGCATCTCTTCCTTGATGACCTGAGGTGTCATGGGCCCACCGAGCTAGAAACAATTCACCCGTATGTTGCCAGTCCAGATCCACCTGAGCCACTTCAATCTTAGCAGCCTGATCCACCTGCTGGTTGTTTTGATGTTCTTCAGAGGCCCGACTCTTGGGTACATGAGCATCTACGTGATGTACTTTTACAACCAAGTTCTTTACCGGGGCAGCAATATCTTGCCACAGTGCGGCAGCCCAGATGGGTTTGCCTCTGCACTGCCAGTTGCTCTGCTTCCATTGCTGCAACCACCCCCACAGGGCATTTGCCACCATCCATGAGTCAGTATAGAGATAGAGCACTGGCCATTTTTCTCTTTCAGCAATATCTAAAGCCAGCTGGATGACTTTCACCTCTGCAAACTGACTTGATTCACCTTCTCCTTCAGCAGTCTCTGCAACTTGTCTTGTAGGACTCCATACAGCAGCCTTCCACCTTCGATGCTTTCCCACAAGACGACAGGATCCATCAGTGAACAGGGCATATTGCTTCTCATTTTCTGGCAATTTATTGTACAGTGGGGCCTCTTCAGCATGCACCACCTCCTCCTCTGGTGATACTCCAAAATCTTTGCCTTCAAGCCAATCCATGATCACTTCCAAGATTCCTGGGAAACTGAGGTTTCCTATTCGAGCCTGTTGTGTAATCAGTGCGACCCACTTACTCTATGTAGCATCAGTTGCGTGATGTGTAGAGGGGACCTTCCCTTTGAACATCCAGCCCAGCACTGGCAGTCGGGGTGCCAGGAGGAGCTGTGCTTCAGTACCAACCACTTCTGAAGCAGCTCGAACCCCTTCATATGCTGCCAATATCTCTTTTTCAGTTGGAGCATAGTGGGCCTCGGATCCTCTGTATCCCTGACTCCAAAACCCTTGAGGTTGGCCTTGAGTCTCTCCTGGTGCTTTCTGCCAGAGGCTCCAGGTAGGGCCATTCTCCCCATCTGCAGTGTAGAGCACATTCTTTACATCTTGTCCTGTCCGGACTGGTCCAAGGGCTACTGCATGCACTGTCTCCCGTTTAATTTGTTCAAAGGCTTGTCGTTGTTCAGCGCCCCATTTGAAATCATTCTTCTTCCGGGTCACTTGGTAGAGAGGGCTTACAATCTGGCTGTAATTTGGAATATGCATCCTCCAAAAACCCAGCTTGAGGCTTACTTTGTTATCACATCCATTGGAATCTGACGACATCCATCTTGTCATTTGATTCCTAAAAACTGGATCTCCTGTGTAGGTCCTTTGACTTTACTTTGTTTTATGGCAAAACCGGCCTTCAGAAGGATTTGGACTATTTTCTTCCCTTTCTTGAAAACAACTTCTGCTGTATTGCCCCACACAATGATGTCATCAATGTATTGCAGGTGCTCTGGAGCCTTACCCTGTTCCAGTGCTGTCTGGATCAGTCCATGGCAAATGGTAGGGCTGTGTTTCCGCCCCTGGGGCAGTCGATTCCAGGTATACTGGATGCCCCTCCAAGTGAAAGCAAACTGTGGCCTGCACTCTGCTGCCAAAGGGATTGAAAAGAAAGCATTTGCAATATCAATTGTGGCATACCACTTGGCTGCCTTTGACTCCAGTTCATATTGAAGTTCTAACATGTCCGGCATGGCAGCACTCAGTGGTGGCATGACTTCATTCAAGCCACGATAGTCTACTATATCCAAAACACAGCACTATGCTAGCTTCTATGAAGAAAATTAACTCTATCCCAGCCAAAACCAGGGCAGTTTGAAAGCACCAGGAAGCTCAGTCATCATCTCTGTGCAAGCCCCCACTCTCCAGGCCAGCTGTGCCCTGGTCTGCTGCTGCTGCTACCACCACTATACAGGTCTGACTTGTCCCTAATGGGACCAAAGCTGTGGCAGGTTTGTACTTTTGGAGCAGCACCCTGCTCCCACAGTGAACCCCACTGTGCCAGGTCTGAGGCTGCCTCAGATCGGCGGGACTACTCGCATACGTGAAGTTAGGGCTGGGACAGAAACCCTTTGCTGAATCAGAGGCTTAGCACACTGATTGATGTCTGTTCATCATACCTGCATTCTTCAAAGCATTCTCTGTCACTTTCAGCTTATTAATTCATTATTGTAGTCCTGTACCAGTGATCCAAATATCCCTTATACCTTATATCTCAGTGATGGAAGCCTGTGACTGAAGCATGATAACATTAAGAATGGCCAGTTTGATGGGACATCGATGTCATAGATCAAAGCTGAGCTTTCACTGTAAATCTAGGGAAAATTAAATTTTGAATGACTTATGGCTCTGTTTTCAACTCCAAACACTCCAGCAGGATTTGAAGTTAAACTGATCCAACATTCATACAGTCAAATGCTTGCATAATACAAGAGCACAAATCTAATCCCTAGAAAAGGTGGGGGTTTGTTGTTTGGGGATTTTTAAAATTAATTTAGATTTCAGAAGTTTAAGACTGAAGGTTTTTATTTGCAATAGAAAAAAGGCATACAAACCTGTGGTTAAAAGCAAGGTCTGTTTCACCAACAAAGCTCAGTAACAAGGGGAGGTAGAGTATTTGAATGGTACATTCTGTTGCAAAAAAAAAATCCTAGTTTCCTGAAGCCTTTTAAAATGAACATTGGTAATTAATTAGCCCTAGACAGTAGTGTTGGACTATTCCAATGTACGCAATAAAATTAATCTTGAAACTTAAAATATCATGAAAATTTCAAGGTAACAATAGTTATAAACATATAATTACAGAAGGGGTTGAGATTTATTTGACATAACAATGTGCAAAGAAAATCATCTGTAAAGGGAAAAAAAAATCACCATAGAGCAGATAAAAAAATCAGAAAACTATCAAAATTCCTCTGCACTTAACTTTTTCAGGGAGTGACTATTGTAATAGGTAGGATTTGAAAGTGAATAGGCAGTCTCATGAGTTTAAATCAATTTTTATTGATGCTAAGGTGATAAATTTGAATTCTTAATACTAATTTCCATATTGCTCCATTGGTTAGTGCTGGATGAATTGGTTTGTGTGTTGAGTCTTTTTCTGTCTCTGGTAATGAAGTCTTTTTCTCAGAAGGTTCTTTTATGATACGCTGATGAGTAGGTGTTCCACCAGGGCAGCATTTTCTTATGAAATAAAAAGTTATCAGCACGTTTCTTATCAATAATGACAACCTTAATACAGAAATACATGTCAGATGCAATCCACAGATCCATGGCTCTGGGAGGAATGAATGACAGTTGACTTTAGGTTTTAAGACTGGCTAGACAGTTCTCTGTAGTTCTTCTGAGAGAGCTGTACACAGCCAGAAAGAGCAGTAGTGATGACATGAACCAAAGTGAAGCCCAATTAAAGCCACTGCTGTCAACAATCCAACTCCACCAGGACATTTTCTCTTTACTACTTTTGAAGTTACAGGTCTCACCTGAGTGAAGCTAACCATTAGGCTACATATGTTAGGTGCATTTGGTTTTCATTATTATTGAATATATTTATATAATATACCAATACATATAGTATATATGTATACATCGTTAAATACACACACAGCCTTCAAAATGAGGTTTAGATTGTAGGTTTGGTGAACTAGAAAGCATTACAAAATAAGGTACCCCATATATGTGAAGCAGAGCAGTTACAATGCAGCAGATCCAGGTTTCTTTGAAGTGCTCTGACTGTGCCCCCACTCCCTACTCCTCCAAAATGCAACAAGAGTGGTGGAAGCTTACTATATTTCAAGAGCTGAATGTAAATTTTTGAAGCTTCTTGTAGAAGAGGTGAAGCAAATAACGTGTAAACTGTGATTCCCTTCTCAGTCATGAAAATGTTCAGTTGCATAGTTTGGTTGTTTTCTATTGTCTATTTAATTTAACAGCAAAGGGAGAAAACATCAGAAGCCATTAGTACTCCTTTCAAAAAAATAAAAAATGAAATAGGACATGATTCTGACAATTACAGCTGGTAAGCAAAAAAATCCTGGAAGATGGCTGTTTTCATTTCAGTGGTGTTTTTATGAAATATTGTAATATAAACACGGGTTTACAGACATTTTAAATAGATAACTAAATAATTTTCTTATTCTTACTAATCTGAGGTCAGTTCCCATCACACAACCAGGGTCCAAGGCATAGAAGTTTGGAGATGCATAGCACTGTAATGACTAAGAACACTGGAAATGTAATGCTGACTAAATGAAATACTGCACATTTTTAGATTTAATTTAATAAGATCTGTCTCTGATGGTAAAAGGAATAAAGCATCATGAATATATAAAAAATGCATAGGTCCAGGTTCAGCCTCATCCCTTTTCAGTGTTTCCTTTTTGTTGTATTTGTTTTGGAGGGAAGTTTCAGGTCTTAAGGAGGTGTGCAGTTCAGAGAGGTTAAGAATTTTATGCACTGTATTAGCTACTTCCTCCATATTTAATTAACTAGAAATTAGCTACCTACTGTAACTTGATGATATCAGTAGTGGACTGCTTGAGATTTATCTTTAGTGTCTTAATAGGACAACTGTGCTGTACATGCATATGTACATTTGTCTAACATTGCTGTTAAAAGAGATTATCAGAACTCCTTTTGTGAGCATTAGAGGAAACAGTGAAAACTGAACTGTTTATGTAAAACAGTCACTGGCAAAGAGTTATCTTTTTGTGTAATGCTGGGTGCAGTTTAGAATTTATAGCCTACAGCCCCAATTGGTTTTCTAAGCAATTGTTAAACCTTCAAAATTTAACTAAAAATCTCTGGGAAAAAAACCATATAGATCACTTCCTAGCTACTTGTGATGTTAGCAGTCTCATTCACATATATATTTTATTGTCCTTACCACTTATGTACTCTACAAAATGTAAGTCATAACATTTATCTTTTTCAATCAATGGATTCTGAGGTGTTTATTCCTTATGCTCACCTATCCTTCTTGCTCACTTTTCTCTATATGATCATATATAATGAGAAGTCTCATATGTTTATTAAGGCTATAAAGCAAAGCAATAATACATGTCTAACAGGTGTTGTCTTTGGCCCTCTTATACTCAGTGGACTCAGACATGAGCAGTGTTGATTTCATTCTCATGGTGGTCTGCTCATTATGGCCTTTTCTGCTGTGTCTTCTTTTGTCTCATGTGACTAGCAGCATGTCTGTCACGTGGCAGGTTCATGTTCAGTTGTGTGATGGCATCATATAGAAGTAATTACATCGTGTCATATTGCACAATGTCTGCGCATCCAGTCACATAAGCATATATATCATCTGTATATCCATCCTGTGAGGGTCAGGGCAACCTGATTTTTGGTCTCATGAACTTGGTCTTCTCATCAAGTAAAAGGTCGGGAAAAGTTTTCTTGAATATTAGCATAAGAGGCTGTGTGGCTTCCTGAGCCATATAAAGGTCTGTGTATGAGGAATTTCGCAGATGAATCTAACATGGATGATGGAGAAAATAGCAGAAAACATGAAAAAAAAAATGGCTGAAAGAATAATCCAACTCATGACTATATAATTCAGTAGTGTGTATCAAAGAAATCATACACCTTGAATTAAATTTGAACCATTTCATTTCATCCGTGTGTAGTTAAATCCATTCTTTTTGTTTTAATGCCACCTTCCTATCAATGTGCATTCACAAACATTTTCAGGCACAGTCTAGCTCATCATAAATCATCTGATTTATGACCTGTAACTTTATGGACTGATACAAAACTAGGTAATTTTTCAGTATGAACAGTATTGCCTGCAAAACTGAAAGAGTAGAGATGGAGAGAGATGCTGTGTTATGATACTGACTGCTCAAAACCACAAAGTAGATTCTTAACACAGAGTAATGAGATAAAAAAGGAACGTGGAAATCTTTGCTCTGCTCCATCCGTGTCTGACTTTGGGCTGGTATCTTTAACTAGAAATTTAAAACAAAATGAAAAGTAGAAACTACTTATGACCAATTCTTTGAATTTGTGTCATTGCTTCATCTCAACACACTAAAGGTAGCTAGAAACATTAATGGTCTGAGCTTTTCTGAGGTAGAAAAGCACTCTTACCTGAAGTTGCTTTTAAGTATCCTTGTGTCAGTCTGATGTGACCAGATCTGCTGCAAAACTTGAAAAATGCCATGTTTAGTTCTGTCCTCAGATATATAACTTCAAGACCCAAGGGGTTGTAAAGGATTAATGCCAATTTAAATGAATCCACACGTGTATGGAAGAGATATAAAAGAATAAGCAAGACACTTTGAGATGCTATCTAGACTTATTACATACATGTGCCAGAGTGCTCTGCTTGGATTTCAAGAACATTCCTCTCACTTGTTCCTTGCTTGTTCCTATAGGCTGTTTGGCACTTAATCATGTTAAATACACCTGGCCATGAGATTTGTATTTTTCTCAAAAGGTGGAAATGTGGGCTAGGAAACCAGCAAACAGAATTCTGAACACTACCAACAACCCCAGACAAAATAGGAAGTGAGAAGATAAAATTCATTAAATAAAGTGGCAATTTTACCCATATTATTAAAGTATCTGAACTACATGTGTAAGTTAATAAACTGGAGAAAGAGTGACAGCTAGTAATAATGTCTTGGTAAAAGACCGAAATTGTCAAGAGACTGTGTTTATTACATTTCAGGAGATGTGAAGTACTTCAGAGTTCAGAGTCAAACCCTGACAACTAGACAGACTCCAACCCTACCCACAATTCATGTAACTAGAGGGTTCCCCTTTCCTAGGGGAAAAGTGAAATTCCATAATTAATATTTTTTGAATAACGAGCAGATGACATATAGTAAGCATATATTTTTAACCTGTTCTAAAAAAAACCCAAAAAACAAAAAAAACCAAAAAAAAACCCAAAATCAACTACCAAATCACCTGTACCTCTAAAATAAAATTATGATGGAATTCTTTCCATAGAGAGAGCCAAATATTTGAAGACATGTGAAAAAGGAAGGGTTTTTGCTACTAAGAAAGAAGAAGCAAGCTTTTCCAATACTTTCATTTAAAAAAAAAAAAAAATCCTCAGATTACTTTCTGGGTTGCCTTTGGCATCTAGGATATCTTCTGGGAAAATGCACTCTCTTGATATAATAGAGAACATATTGGACATTTAATCTGAGGGGAAGAAACAAATGGAGCAGGATGACCCGAGATTCTGAACAGCACTGGGAAGAGCTTAAAAATGTAGACCTTATGGAACACAAACAGGGAAAATAGTAAGTAGGGAAATAGTAAGTAGGGAAAGTAGAGGAAAAAGTAATAATGAAAATAGTAAATAAAATAAAATGTACAGATATATCTCAAGATATTTAAGTACACCTCTGGAATACCTGCTTTAACAGTGTATGGGTACAACACATTCATGGATTGGTAAATACAGGGAAAAAAATGGGGGTTTTATTATTCTGGAAGATACATGGGACATAAAATGTAACTTTGAGGTAAGGATTTTGAGGACCTGAAGAAGTTTCTATTAGAAAGGTCAAGTCCTGAAATATTTTGATGGAAGCAAACATTCGGGTTGTCTGCTGATTCTTCCAAGTAGGATATTGGCACAGATATTATGTCTGGTATTTTGCAGTAATAACATCGAAGAGAAGCCTCTGTTTTGGTAATGAAAATGTGAACAAAAGCTGAAAAGAAACATTTTCAAAATGAGAAAAGGATTTCAGCCATGAACCATGAGAATGTATAAATATATATTTTTATAAAAGGATATTAAAGATGCTGACACTGATGGTTATTGATCTTTCCAATAGCAGCTTGGTGAAAAGATCTTTCAGAGTGTAAGATTTTGCACAAACTGTAGAGACCAGTCTTTAAAACATTTTAGATATTCATGGAGCAAAGACGGGAGCTTGATTACAGACCTGTCATTCAGTACAGTGCAGTCAGCAACAACTGAGCATGAGACACCGCAGGTTGTAATTGAGTGATTAGAGCCTGGGACTTATCATCTATGCCCTTTTAAAGTTACCGCATATGTTGCTGTTACTACAAACTAGGATTTTAAACAAAGATAGCAGACTTGTAACTCTGTGTCATTTCAGAAGAACATATTTTCATAACAGTGCATGAGGGTTATTTGAATTACAAAAAAAAAAAAAAAAAAAGTTTGACATGTTTATATGAACTTCAGGTGCATGAGGAAATAGAATAAACTGTGAAAGCCCATTGCATAGGCCAACAGTGTAAGCTATAGATTACAGAGCCTGAACTGGTGGCTAGTAAACCAAATAATACCTCTTGCTCAGCAGTTGTAACACTCCTTGCTTCCAAAGGAACAGTGACTGTCTTAAATTTGTAAAAACTTCTCTTGCCAGCTTGCTAGAGACATTTTCACTTTCATTCAGAGTACAGAAGAATCACTCTGAAATGAGATCTTATAAAAGACAAGATACCATTTTTTGCACTATCCCATTCACAAGCAGAGAATCACAGAGGTGTAAAAAGAAATCCAGCAACCTGCAAGGAAAGAGAGTCCTGCGTAGTTTTCAGCTGCTGTCCCATACTGTCATATACTGAATTAGCAAAATGACAAATTGCCAATAAAACTGAAATAACAACATTCTAGGACAGCATGAGCAATACAAGGAAAGACATAATCCATTTGATGGGCTGTGTCTTCTGCTGGTAATGGAAAGTGTGTAGTTAGCTGACTCCTAATTAAGAAAAAAAAGCCACCCAGATAGTTATATTTTATGATAATATGACCTTAATTTAGCATCTGTGCTGGGCATGCCCAGTTAGGTAAGAATACATTATACAAACCTGAGTCCTCTGAAAGGCTGATGGGAAACAGAGAGAAAAGTAATGCTCAAAATATAGGATTTTAATCACCATCTTCTTAATCTGAAAAAAAATTACTCTCACTCCTATATTGCTATAGTCATTTATTAATACGGGAATGAAAACATATTTTGACACTTCAGTTTGAGACTTCATGGAGTAAAGTATTGAAGGCCTTGTGTAAAAAAGTAAAAATTGACAGTAGGTTTCTGTGGGAGTCAGTAATCCGCATAATTCATGCAAAAAATAAAGTGGCAATGATCTTCAGCATGCACTAATGAAGGTGAAAGATCCATGTCTGCATATCATTGTACAGGTAAAAGCTGGGCTGAGTCATGAGAAGTTGACAGTGGCTTAGAAAAAGATGTTGAAGATCAGTCACCTAAGAATGACTAATTACTACCATATTTTCTCTTAATAATAATAATGAGCTACATAGCTGTATAACATTGACATATTTGTCAGTATTTTTGTTAATGTAGAGGAAAAAAGACACAAAATCAGTAGTGTTTGCTGACTGTATATCACAATGAAATATATCAGTAGTTCACATAGAGGAAGAGAGGGGATGAAATTTCTCACTGAGTAAAAAGTTGTTAACTGGTCAGTCAAGCACAGAATACAAACCACACATATCTAAGGAAGCAGAAAAGTACTTACTCTATTAAAAAAGCACAGTCAGTTGATTTCCTGTGTAGGTAGCAAATACAGCAATTTTCCAGGAGAAAGACTGAATCTGCCTGGGTGTTTTGGGACATTTGATGGGGGAGCATGGCGGTAGGAATGTAACATTTCACCAAAAGATAATGATTTTTGATGGAGGTGGTAAAGCAGAGGTTCTCTCTGAGAGTGCTGTCTGGGGTATAAAGTAAGGATAAGATTGTGAATGCCTTACTTTCTTCTTCCCTGCAAGACCATGGCAGCTATATCTGGGTTTGAGACAGGGAGAAAGAATATTCTGGTTTAACCCTAGATGAATAGGCCAAGTCTCGCTTTTGAAGACATTTATAAGTAGCAGAGATGAAGAGAGAAGAAAATAAAAGTGTTCTTTTGAAAGCTGGGGGGAAATATGCATTTTACTTTAAATTGGATTCCATTAAAGTGATTTTTAAATGTGTTGGTAGATGCTTACCACTAAGATATTAACATAAACCACTGTGTGGTGCAGTTGACACACTGGAGGGAAAGGATGCCATCCAGAGGGACCTTGACAGGCTTGAGAGGTGGGCCCATGAGAACCTCATGAGGTTCAACAGGGCCAAGTGCAAGGTCCTACACCTTGGTCAGGACAATCCCAAGCACAGATACAGGCTGGACTGGGAGAACGGATTGAGAGTACCCCTGAGGAGAAGGACTTGGGGGTGTTGGTTGGTGAGAAGCTCAACATGACCCAGCAATGTGTGCTTGCAGCCCAGTAAGCCAACCATATCCAGGGCTGCATCAAAAGAAGCATGGCCAGCAGGTCAAGGCAGGTAATTCTGCTCCTCTACTCTGCTCTCATAAGACCCCACCCGGACTACTGCACACAGCTCTGGGGCCCCCAAAATAAGAAGGACACGAACCTGTAAGATTGAGTTCAGAGGAGGGTCACAAAGATGATCAGAGAGCTGGAGCACCTCTCCTATGAAGACGGGCTGAAAGAGTTGGAGTTGTTCAGCCTGGAGAAGAGAAGGCTCAAGAGGTCTTATAATAGCAGCGTTCCAGTACTTAAAGGGGGTCTACAAGAAAGCTGGAGAGGGACTTTTTATAGGGGGATGTAGTGATAGGACAAGGGGTAATGGTTTTAAACTGAAAGAGGGTAGATTTAGATTAGATGTAAGAAAATTCTTCACTATGAGGGTGGTGAGGCACTGGAACAGGTTACCCAGAGAAGCTGTGATTGCCCCATCTGTGGGGCCAGGCTGGATGGGGCTTTGAGCAACCTGGTCTGGTGGAAGTTGTCCCTGCTCATGGCAGGGGTGTGGGAACGACATGATCTTTAAAGGTCCCTTCCAATACAAACCATTCTATGGTTCTATGATTCTGTCATCTCTCCAACACAGTGTTTGGGGTGTGCAGAAGATAATAGAGCAAGTCCCTATTTTATCCGCATAGATCAGGCACCATAAAGATCAGAAGAACCGGAAAAGTTTTCCAGTTACTCATGGTAGCTTGCAGCACACTGTATGTAACACACTACTGGGATGCACGTGTGAATGCTGAGGATTCTCAGGGAGCATGTTATTTTTGCAAAGTAAATGGGATTTGTGCTTAATTTCCTATGGACTAAGTTATGGTTTATCCATCGCATCAGTCACATGGAATGTTATAGGTTTGGTTTTGTTCTGTTTGTTGTAGAATTTTGAATTAGGGAAAGTAAAAATACAAGTATTCATGCAGAAGTCATTTTTGGAGAGTTGGCATCAGCTAGGTAAAAAGAGGCTGAATGGTCTGGTAGTGATAGACAGTCTCTGTGGTAAACAGTGAGGTGGTCCCCAGGGAGTGTGATGCAACTAAGTATGAGTGAGTGAGTGGTAGGGCAGATAGATTTTCAGAGTCAGTGTAGGTCCTTATCTGAAAATTGGATATAAATAAATAAATATTCCTCTTTTTTTTTATAACACAAAATGACATTTCCTTTAATTGCTACAATACTTTTTCTGGTTACCAAAACCAATCAGTGAGTTTATTTAATCAATGTGTCAGTAATGTTTATAGAAATTACTGTCCTAAGGGGAAGAGAAATACGCTGTATAAGACGTTGCTTGAAATCACTGGTTTACAACAGTTTCAATTTTTCAGTCCCCTAACATGTGCCATACAGAAAGCTTCATTAACTCGTTTTTGTTTCTTCTTGATTGGCTGTCAAAAGCAGACATTTGTATCTCACTGAAGGCCACTTATGATTCCTCCAGGATGAAACCGGTTTAAAGACACTAGTTGTGAGAGGAATTGAGAAATATGAAGTAGTATTTTACATATTTATATTTTGTAAATCAAACAACATCATCATGGCAAAATACTTGAGAGCAGAAACCTTGACAAATAAGGGTTCATTCATCATCTTATGTGAAATCATTAATGCTCAGTTTGGGAGGTTGGTTTGGACGAGTAGACTCATCTTTAAATGAACATATGGAAGTTTTCTGATCTTCTGCAAGTCCAGTGCAGGCTTTGAAAATGAGAAATACCTAAAGAGCTGGTTTTCTCTTTGGGAGTTCCACGAAGTAGTTTGTGCAATGGCTTCTTGAGCTACAGGTCAGGAGAATTGAAATCAAATTCTGGCCCTTTGTTCTCGATCCCGTCTAAGCCTTTGAGCTCTGACGTGAACACAACAGTTACTCTCTGCAAAGATTAATACAGTCACCTCTTTGGTTATATGGACAGTTGAAAACTGAAAGGGTAGAGAAAGGTGCAGATGGACTGAATTTTTAAAAATTTATCTGTTTGGGGTCACTTTTTAAATACCATTTTATTGCTTAAAAAGAGAACCTGTTTTTGCGATGCAGAAAGAAAAACAGAAATATCACAAGGTTTGGAGTGCGAATGATGCAATACATTCCTGCCCACCAGTGGACTTTGTGATTTTACTGTCAATTTACTTTACCTCACCTGAATCCATTTGTCTTTCTTCAGGCACATTTGAGATGTAAAATAGGTGATGAGATATTTGCTGCTTTTAAAATTTAGTGGAATTTTGGGCTTTCAAAAGCTAAAAAATCCCATCTAAGTTATTCAGAACACTGCTATGGTCTTTTGTAATGCATGTTACCACTTCTATGAGAAAATGGATCCATATTATCTATAAATGAACCAGAGTAATATATCACCTACATTTTAGGTAACTAATTGTTTCCATTTTACTGCAGCTTTCAAGCAGCTTTGAGTATGGGGACACAGAAACATTTCTTTTTTTCTGTGTTTTATTGTAGGAGAATGAAATATTTTTGCTCCATGGGTTGGGGGAGAAGGGAAAGTGATGAAGGGTCAGACATAACCAGACAGTTTCCTAAGCAGGAAGCTGGAGTGGGAACAATCAGAAAGTGGACAGGAAACAGCCACTTTCACTCATCAGGGTAAAAAGGTCAAGTAAGGCCTGTTCAATAAGGAGAGCTTATTGTGTAACAGAAGCATGGAACAAATTAGATGATGTTTCATTCGAGGGGTTTTTTTTTGGTCTTTCTGAGATTTTCACCAGGTGTGAACTTCTTATACAAGAAATTTACTTTGATGCCAACAAACCATATGTTTGTTTGAGCTATATATAGTGGTGGGATGGCAGTGTTAGGTTAACGGTTGGACTTGATGATCTTAAAGGCCTTTTCCAACCTAAATGGTTCTATGGTTCTATATACTTCCTAGTGATTATCATGTTATCTGTAGTTGAAATATGGAGAGTTTAAGATCAGCTTAAGCACATTAAATGTGTAGATAGTTTGTGAATTGAATAAGAAAACCAATTTTTGATCAATGTGTAGAAATCAAGAAATTCAAGTTAATGCTGTACTATCATGAATAAGTAATACTAAAAAAATATAACCGAATCATTTCGAAGCTTCTGTGGGATACAAAAGAGTAGCATACATTAAACAAAAGCAGCAAATTACACACAGCACTATTAAAATGTAGTTGTTATAGGCTTTATAGAGGATAGTCATCCACTGTCTGTAGGGGGGAGAAGAGTTCAGTAGCATTCATGACATAGTGCACCTGAATAATCAAATTTCGAGTTCTTTTCTACATGGTATAACTTCCCTTTGAACACAATACACAATTGAGAATAGCCACAACTTATAACTCAGCAAATAAATTGCTGTGCACTTTCTACAGATTGCAGTCAGCCTGGAAAATTGAAATGAAGTGTAGCTTCTCCCCACCCCTGCAGCCCCCCGCCCCCGGATACCTTTCCTTCACCAAAACCTCATTGGTTTGTGCTCTCATAGAGCTTCTAAAGAAACTGGTGGTGTTTCAGATGTTTTCTTTTTAATTAAATGTGTGCATTTCAAGGTTACATGCATGATAAGTCATAAAACCAAACGCATGTCACATTCTCTGTGCTTGTGATTTCCTGCAACATGAAGGCATCAACAAGACAATCTCAGAAGTGAAATCGTAGAAGCTGAGGAAAGCACTTGCTATGCCATGTAGTTTTTAAGTCAACTATTAGTCCAATTTTGTATTCTCAGGATGCAGTTTTTAAAAATGACATAACCTTTTAGATAGGACCTTTTTGGTTTTTTAATATATCACTTAAAGCCAAGGGCCAAGTAAATGTTGAAGATACAGGATTGGATTTATTTCATATCCTAGCTCTGGTGTATTCTGTTGCTTGCCCCGATGGATTTTTTTTCAGATCACTTTTCTCTGCCTTCGATTCTCTCTTTGTGAAATATAGTTGGTGTTATTCATATTCTGTGAGGATCTGTCAAGATGTTTTATACATTAATGCTTAGAAAGTCATATGTGCTGAACTCTGAAGCATTTATTAATATGGTATATACAGGCATATAAATGAACAGTCCTATTATATACACTGCTTCCTATTATTTGTATCACTATTAAGTTTTTTGGTCTTTAGAATATTATGAAAAATTTTATGTAGTAAATATATATTTTCTCTTGATCTTTAAAAAGTTTGATGTGCTTCATGTTCACCACCATCAAACTGTGCTGTAAATAACCATACTGATATGTTATAAACCTCTTTCATTTGTGTGTTCTTCATATTAGTTATTACTTCCACAAAAATGTTTGTTGGTTTTTGTGGGGTTGGTTATTTTTTTCTTCCTAAACAGGACAGAAAAATTTGAAACTAGTTTTTGTTTTGTTATAGTGTATATTTTCTTGGTTTGCCTGCATTACCATGCTGTGTCAGATTTTTTTTCCTGAAAAGTTCAGGAATAGGGTTCAGGATTACAGTAGAAACTTATCTATTAATATTGTAGCTATAAAGCTTACAGTAGAATTTCACTCATGTCGATATTTTCAGAAGGTGCATAATAAGTGTGTTAGCTGCAGGGGACACAAATTCTGTTTTATAATGGAAACTCTGCCAAAAACTTATATGATAAGTATTATGAACCTGCTTTTAATGAGGAGGTCGATGGAAAGATATTATACCACACAGAAAAGAAAGTTTAACTATCTCCATATGTGGAACGTGAAAAAAATTCTACCTACATCTTCTTCCAAAGCAAAACTGAAAGATTATCCATTTTTATTTCCTCAACTTAAAAGACAGCAGAAAAAATCTCCCTTAATGTATTATTATTTGCAGTGGATGCAAAAGACTATAGCATGAAGGTCAAAGAATGAAGTTTTAGTTGCCTTGTGATATAAAGATTTTTTAAAATGAGAATATTTTAACCTTTTTTTCTCTTTTCCCATTTTTATTTGTCTTTGCCCTGGTTGACTCTGGAAAAGACTGCTTCCAGTGTTTCAGCTTCTGAGCTGAGAAATGAGTTTGTGGAAAGAGTGAGCACATGCTTTTGAACAGAGAAATGAGCAGAACCAAAAGCACCATCGGGAAAGATGGCCCATAGTGACCAAAGGAATGTCATGCTGTTTACCCAGGGCACTTCATGCTCACATCCCACTGTGCTTTGCAGCTGTTCTGAACAGAAGCAGTACTGGATGTCCTAGAACATGGGATCTTCAGTAACTGTATGCAGAAAAAGGAGCTGTGGGAAATTTATAGGCTTTATAAGAAGCATTCAGAGAACCGTGTTTGCACTACATCCTTGAAGCAAATTGGTCCCAAATCCTTGATTAAATTCCTGACATTTACAGCACTGTGTACAATGTTTTTCAGCCTTTCTAGTATAAGTATGAGAAGACTCATGTATCAGTTTTTCAGGATATTAGAGACTTGTGGAGTTCTTTTCGGGTGAAACTGATGTATACAGTTTCTTTTTTTTTCCCCGCAAGCTACTTTTTTTTTTTCTTCTGAAATGCCATTTTAAAATGTCCCCAGATCCTGTGATCACAAAGGTTTGTTTTGTCATTCATATAGAATCATAGAATCATAGAATGTTTTGGGTTGGAAGGGACCCCTAGAGGTCATCTAGTCCAACCCCCCTGCAGTGAGCAGGGACACTGCTAACTAGATCAGGTTGCTCAGAGCCCCATCCAACCTGGCCTTGAATGTTCCCAGGGATGGGGCCTCCACCACCTCTCTGGGCAACCTGTTCCAGTGTTTCACCACCCTCGTTGTAAAGAATTTCCTCCTTATATCCAGTCTAAACCTACCCTGCTTCAGTTTAAAACCATTACCCCTTGTCCTGACACAGCTGGCCCTACTAAAAAGATTTTCCCCATCTTTCCTATAGGCCCCCTTTAGGTACTGAAAGGCCGTAATCAGGTCTCCCCGCAGCCTTCTCTTCTCCAGGCTGAACAAGCCCAACTCCCTCAGCCTGTCCTCATAAGAGAGGTGCTCCAGCCCTCGGGTCATTTTTGGAGCCCTCCTCTGGACCCGCTCCAACAGTTCCATGTCCTTCTTGTGCTGAGGGCTCCAGAGCTGGATGCAGTACTCCAGGTGAGGTCTCACCAGAGCAGAGTAGAGGGGCAGAATCACTTCCCTCCACCTGCTGGCCACACTTCTCCTGATGCAGCCCAGGGTACGGTTGGCCTTCTGGGCCGCCAGCGCACATTGCCGGCTCATGTCCAGCTTTTCATCCACCAGCACCCCCAAGTCCCTCTCGGCAGGGCTGCTCTCGATCCTTTCTTCCCCCAGCCTGTACTGATACTGGGGGTTACCCCAACCCAGGTGCAGGACCTTGCACTTGGCCTTGTTGAACCTCATGAGGTTCACACAGGCCCACCTCTCCAGCCTGTCCAGGTCTCTCTGGATGACATCCCGTCCTTCTGGTGTGTCAACCACACCACTCAGTTTGGTGTCATCCGCAAACTTGCTGAGGGTGCATTCGATCTCGCTGTCTAAGTCATTGATGAAAACATTAAGCAGCACCGGTCTCAGTACAGACCCCTGAGGGACACCACTCGTGACCGGTCTCCATTCGGACATCGAGCCATTGACCACTACCCTCTGGATGCGACCATCCAGCCAATTCCTTATCCACCGAACAGTCCACCCATCAAATCCATAGCTCTCCAATTTAGAGAGAAGGATGTTGTGGGGGACCGTGTCAAAGGCGTTGCAGAAGTCCAGATAGATGACATCCATTAGTTTTCCTTTGTCCACTGTTGTTGTCACACCATCATAGGAAGCCACTAGGTTTGTCAGGCAGGACTTGCCCTTGGTGAAGCCATGCTGGCTATCTCGAATTATCTCCCTGGCTTCCATGTGCCTTAGCATAGCTTCTAGGAGGATCTGTTCCATGATCTTCCCAGGCACAGAGGTGAGGCTGACAGGTCGGTAGTTCCCAGGGTCTTCCTTTCTACCCTTTTTGAAAATGGGCACAATGTTTCCCTTCTTCCAGCCACCAGGGACTTCACCTGACTGCCATGACTTTTCAAATATCATGGAGAGTGGCTTGGCGACTACATCGGCCAATTCCCTCAGGACTCTGGGATGCATCTCATCAGGTCCCCTGGACTTATGTGCGTTCAGGTTCCTCAGGTGGTCACGAACCTGATCTTCTCCTACAGCAGGAAGGGTTTTGCCCTCCCGACCCCCCTCATGCCATCCATCAACTCGGGTGGGGTGGGGAGAGAGGTTCACAGTGAAGACTCAGGCAAAAAAGTTGTTGAGTACCTCAGCCTTCTCCTCATCTGCTGTTACCAGCTTGCCAGTCTCGCTCATCAGCGGGGGTACGCTTTCTTTAACCATCCTTTTCCGGCTGATATACCTGTAGAAACCGTTCTTGTTATTCTTTGCATCCCTAGCCAAGTTTAGCTCCAGCCGTGCCTTGGCCTTCCTGACCCCATTCCTACACAACCGGACCGCATCCCTATACTCTTCCCAGGATGCCTGTCCCTGCTTCCACTGCCTGTGCAGTTCCCTCTTCCTCCTTAGTTTGACCAGCATCTCTCGTCTCAGCCATGCCAGTCTCTTCCCTTCTTTGCCCGATTTCTTACACCTGGGGATTGAGAGCTCTTGCGCTCTTGGATCACATCCTTAAAGATCTGCCAGCTCTGTTTTGTTCCCCTGTCCCTGAGGACCGTTTCCCAGGGAGTCTTTCTGACTATCTTCTTGAGGATATAAATGAATTTAAAATGAATTTGACAAAAGTGGAAAGAAAATTGATAAATAATTTGTTGGGCTTTTTTCAGCATCATTTTCACAAATGTTTCCCCTCTCTTATTCTTTTCCTTTTTTCTGATCAACTTTAAAAAGCAGAAGGGAGCTAATGAACTTATAGAGATGAATTATAAATGACTGACATGCTGTTGACTTCATGACTTACATGGATGCAAAAGAAATGAGGATTTTTCACTAGTACCCAGTCCTCCCTGTGCTTCTTTTTCCTGATGTTTGCCCATCCTCTCTCTTTACTCTTCATAAGAAGAAATGGGGGTGGAAGGTGGGGTTACAGTTTAGTCTGTGATTCTTTTTATTTATTTATTTATTTATCTTTTTCCCCCTTTTTTTCTGTTGTTTTTGCAGGCTGTGTGAATGCTATACTTTTAAGTCTATATTTCTAGCCTCTTCAATAAGCCTAAGCGGGTTTTTGTGTCAGTTACATTGATAAAAATCTGTAAGAATACCTTGTTTGTCCGTGGTGCTTCTCGAGATGTCTATTGGTGTACCTGAAATCCAGAAAACCTTTTATCTTTTATTTTTAAGGTCTGATCACTGATTGCTCAGGAGAAAATTGCTTCTGGACTCCTGCAGGAAAGTTTTCTAGATCTTAAATTTGGTTTGCTTAGTGTCTGCTTAACAGTGACGTGTCAGGTCTGTTGCTGTGTTATTGAGCTAAATGCTGTTATAAAAACCAACCAACCAAACAAACAAAAAAAAACAAAACAAGAAGGAAGACAAAAAAAACAGCAAAACAAAAACTTTTAAGTGTCTACAAATCCAGTAACAAAATAAATGCACCAATTCAGAGAAAACAACCCATAATGACAAAAATACTCAGTAGTTTACTGAAATATACTTACTGAGGAAGGTGGGACTTCTAGAAAGTGATTTGAAATCAGCAATGTTTTCTATCACTTTGTCCCATTCCCCACATTAATATTTTTTTCCTCTGAGCTCCAAAGTGCCTGTGCAAAGACAAAAAGCCCATCTGCTGCCTTGAGAGGATTCTGTTTCAAGTAATGTCATAACCCTCCCAGGCTCTCAAAGTGACATGCCAGACTTTCCCTACCCCTTCTCCCCCTTCTCCCTCCTCTATGAAATATTTCACGATGGAAGTGTTAGGCTCCTCCGAGTGATTTCTGCTCAGCCAAACTAATTCCATTATCCGTTAGTCATGTTTACATCAGGCTAACAGCTAATAACTCATGTGGAACTGTGTAACCATCTTTAATCTTGTTCTTCATCCAAGCCAGTGCTCCAGGAGCCCGGCTTTCTCTGATTATTAATGGTGATGGGTAAGTGTCCTGTCAGGCTTCTGCTCACGGAATCAGAAAGAGGCACAAGGTCATCCCTTTCAGACCAGCTTGCTGGAGTGACATATGGTAATCACAGGTACCCCTCCTCTTAAGGGAAGGAGCTGGCCATCTCATATGGAGTCTCAAAATAGTAATGTAGAGCTTGCTCTCACATAACCCATTAAACAGTTGAATTTTCACTTCTGAAAAAGTTGGAGATAGAGGTAGAGAGAATTGTGACTGATGAAAAGTCTGCTGTCAGCTCGGTGGCAGGCTGTTTATATCCAAGTGGGTCTTTTTTTGTAGTAAAATGATCTTACAGAAGATTTCTGAATCCCAGTAGGCATACGGATGCCAAAGGATGCTCTCAGAATGAAATAAAACATGGTTGACACATTGTGAAAAAATTACTTTTTAATACTTTTCTGACTGACTTAAATTATTCAGAGTACCAACAGTATTACAGAGCAATACTTATATTAAATTGGTAAAATGTTTATGTATGAGTACTTGACGACATGAATATGTACTATAATTCTCATGCATGTTTACATAGACAGCAAAAAATTATTAGTCTTAGTACAATAATGTCAAACCACAGCTTTAACTTTAGACACTATTGGATAAGAGACTGAAGTAGGGGGGAGAACTTAATTAAGCAGTTTCTATTCAACAGGGTAAATCTGCTCTGTTGTTATAATCAGAATGAGTGGAGTGTAAGTAACTGCAGGGTAAGTGATCATGCTTTTCATCCTAGACAGTGCCCAAGAAGCCCGTCTTTCTCTACTGAACGAAAATGATGTGCAAGAATCCTGCTGAGCTTCAGTTTGCGGAATCTGAATGAGGCCAAGGGCAGAACTTGCTAAGGAATCTGTAATTTATGCAGCCCTGAAATGCTGAACCTAGGGATGTTACTACTTTTGTGATATATTTATTTTTTGTTTAAAAATACCAGACTAGTAAAAAACCCTCCACTACAGTTACTTGGTCATGTAAGGAGCAAAAAATTAAGTTTAGGATCAAAATCGTCCCTATACTGTGTGCACGTACTATGTTCTGCAACAGTTGCTTTTATCCATTCCAATGTAAAATCTTTCAAGCCTGAAATAGGCAACTAGATTCTTATCTTAAGACATATCTGCAAACAGGTGATGTTAATTGAATAAAAAGGAAAATTAAGGGATGTAGTCGGATCTATGAACTTGTGGATTGTCTCTTGATTGGAATTGGAAAGCAATCTGCTATCTCAGTTAATGTTTAAAACTTGAATGCATCACTGCATTGTAAAGAACAATTACAAAATTATGTGAATAGGCATAACGGACTTTAAAATCTTTTCAGCCATTTGAATTGATCATTTAAATACAAAATCCCTTTTCCTTTATTTTTAAACTATTAATAGTTTTCTTCATGAGGATCTAGTTCATTATAAAATTGATAGCTGGTAAATAAACATTTGGAGCCAAATTCAGAATTCATTTAACATTATAAAAAGTCAAAGTAATTTTGTAGAACTCCACAAGTACTTGAACTAAATGGGTTTGGTATATGAAGTTGTCACTTCATTCATCATTCTTCGAAGATGTTGGTTAGTAGCTGTGGGACTGTGGAGGTATTATCTAGGCTTCAAAAGTTTTTTGAATGACTACAGAATATAATTAAAATACAGAATAAGAATACAGAGCCAGGTTCTGATCTCCACTAAGACTATATTAAATGCAGTATAACACAACGGATTTTTCTTGCATCACATAACTGACATTGGAAAATGACACTTTTTCAGCTCTTTACATTTTTTTAATTAGTATAATCACTTATTACCTTAGTGGGTAAAGAATGAAATATAGAATGATATTCCTAATTCAGACAATGGAAAAAATAAAGCATATGAAAAATATTTATTTTTAAAAAAACCATGGGCCAACACAATAAAGATTGAATTCTGTTAAGCATTTTTCACTATTTTTTTTTGGTATGGAATGAAGTGTAATCTGTTTAATCAAATTATCTTTATTGTTTCCCTTTCTTAAATCAGAAGCACCAGATTTTGGGTGGCAGTGATTCTGTAAGACAGAAATCTTAATTGACTTACTGGCCTTTGACTCGAAGCAAGGGCTTCCTCTTACTGCATGCAGTGGGGAAAGAGAAGAGGAGGACATGAGTGACAAAAGTGGATGAAGAAAGCAAAGCTAAGCTCATGGGCCCTGTGAAGGTTGATTTGCTAGCCTCGATAGCTAGAGCAGGTGCAAGCGTACAGGTTTGCCAAGAAATTTGGTGTTGACAGCATGATGGAAATTCATGCAAATAAGTGTTTCATGTCACAACTCAGCATTTGGTACATGAAAATTATGCTGATGTTATAAAATTAAACTGTCATTTTATGGAGAGAAATATTTGGAGCTGCTGTGTAATAGTATTCAATCATGTGAACATAAGTACAGGCTGGCTTCAAAACCTTTCCTTCAAAGTCCTTGCTCTTCCTGCCAGGTTCCAGGAATGCTGTAGCCTCCTTTGCATAACTCTCTTTGCTGCTGAGTCTGTGGTGTGTGTAGCTGCTGAATTTCTGGAGTCTCTAACTCGTAAGGCCGTTGCCCGTCCTGGGGACATAGATTTTACCTCTCTGCTAATATGACATGTTAAACCAGCTGGGCAGACTTCCAGCTCGTGTTCCATTTACTTTTATAATTTTTTGCCTTTGTTTTGTTGAATGGCACCTTGTAATCTTCTCTATTCCTCTTTTGTTTTTACCTCCCACAACTGATGACTCCAGTTGGACTGTACTCCACTTAAATTATGATAGCAGTGACTCCGGGATACAGGGCTACTGGTGTAGTTTGATTTATTTCTTTTTTTTTACTGGTGTTTTTGTTCTTAAAGGCTCGCAGAGTTTCTACTATTAAAAGAGAATGGAAAACAGTTGTTATATAACAAGTGTCATACTGTTTTGATAAGAGACCTTACCCTAAAATGCTTTATCGTATTAAAAAAATAGGGGTTTTTTTCTCTTTTCTTTTAAAAATCCCTTTGGAAACAATCCTTGGTTTACAAATGTTCTTGATTTAAACTTAGAGTTGATATAAAAAGCTGATAATACTAAAAGTGAAAGATTTTTTTTTAATTAATAAAGCACAGTTTACAAAGAAAAAGGTGAAATTTCAAAATACTATATGAAATGAAAATGTAAATTTTGTTTAGTTTTTGAGTTTTGAGATCAATAGAAATATTTTTTCAATGATGACTATTTTAATTTAAAAAAGTTTTGGTTTGGAAAGGTATTTTATGCCTGAGAAATCTATTTTGAAAAACTCTGAAAGGGAACATAATTTTAAAAAATACTTCCTCATTTTGTCTCTAAAATAACTTTTCTTTAGTTTTATGTGGTTTAACTTAGTTTAACCAACAGTATTATTTCCAACAGGAAGCTTTTCATGTTAATTGTCAGTCATATTTACTTTTCAACAAACAATTGAAGGACAGTTCAGATCTAGAAAGTCAAAAAGAGAGAGCTTTCCACTTTATGAAGTTTTCTACTTCATATAATCCTAGTAGAGTATATTTTACATTAAATCTAATTTTATTATTTTTGCTAGTGTATGCATGCCTCTTTTCTTTCTTTGCCTCTATTTTCTACAAACTAAAAAAGAACAACTTTTTTAAGTTACATTTGGGGATTTCCCTGTGAAGACCTGTCAGATTAACTCTTCCAATGGGTCCCAGAACCCCACAGTATGGACAGAGCCTCTCCACCCTACACTATAAATAAGATGCAGTGTCATGTGGGAGGTACAATCAGCCCCCCAAAAATTTGATACAAGTGATTGAATTTTACATGTAAAAGGGCTTCCATTGAGTTAATTGAGAGTCCACCACAGTGGTCAGCCTTAAACTTCTCTGCTGTGACCAGAAATCAAAGCAGTAATTCTACTGCTAAAATTTCCTTGGCAATAGCTATCTTCTGAAATCCAGGCTGACACTACCATAGCTGCTGATGGGCTATTTTCAGAGCTGAGATTTTTTTATGGGTAGAAAGTTTCTGACTCCTGGAGACATGTCAGCTTGTTACAGCTCTTGGGTTTTCTTGCTGGCTCCTGTTTAGGGAAACAGCAGACAGGCATCTTGCTTGCAGCAGCAACAGCTATCTAACACATCTGTATGGCTAACAAAAGTAATATTGTCTACTGCCTCACCACAGAATGATACATCACCACTGGGGTGTTAAAAGACAAATTTCATCTCATTCTTTTACAATGATAGGAGATATGCCATACTTACCTTTAAAAGTGGTAGATTTTTTATTTCTCATTGCAGTAGCATAATAACCTTGCTAAAGCAGTATCAGAAGAAAAGAGAAAATATCATGGAAGAGTGTATGAAAAGATTGGCCATTTAAAATCATTACTCTTCTACTTCTGTAATGTTTTCTTGTGAAATTGCTCATCCTCTTTAAATCTCAGGTAAGCATTCATTTCTACTTTTCACAGCTTTAAAATTTTCTGGCCTTCTTAGTTGTACTGCAGTAAGAATTTGATAAGCAGGGACTATTTCCATTAATAGCTTACTTTGCAAGAATGCAAAATGTGTATTGGTATCTATTATGAGTGTTTGCAATTTATCCATTCAGTCTTAAATTTTCATCAAGTTATTCTTCCTGCACCGCCCTCTGTAAACTCAAGAAAATTCTGAGCCACATTAAGATTAATTTTATTTCTTTTTTGTGTCAAAATTAAATCTGTAGTTCCAGTTTTGACAAGAGAAAATTTAAAAATGAAGCATGGAATGTGAAAGTGCTACAATAAGTGCTTTAATTTTCAAAATAAATGTTATTGGAAACACAGTCAAAATAATAGAAAGTGCATGTGAGTTTTGTATGGGCAGATTATACTCTTTGGGATAATGCATTGTATTCAGGGTTTTTTTCAGTGGAAGAACACACTTCATTTTCTTTCCACATCTAGGCACTAGACCACTGCACTTTGTGGAAAGTGGAAGATGTACTAAGTGGCTACTTTGGGTTGTTTGCCACTGGAGAACAGCAAATCTATTATTGAAGGACTTTTTCAGAGTGTGTATGGTGTGGGGTCCTGGTTTCGGCTGCGATAGAGTTAATTTTCTTCTTAGTAGCTGACACAGTGCTGTGTTTTGGATTTAGGATGAGAAGAATGTTGATAACTCACTGATGGTTTAGTTGTTGCTGATCAAGGCTTACACCAGTCAAGGACTTTACAGCTTCCTCTGCTCTGCCAGGTGCACAAGAAGCTGGGAGGGGGCACAGCCAGGACAGCTGACCCCAACTGGCCAAAGGGCTGTTCCAGACCATATGATGACATCATGCTCAGTATAGAAATTGGGGGAAGTTTGCTGGGGATGGGGAGGAGCTGGGCATCTGTTGGTTTGTGGTGAGTGGTTGCATGACATGTTTTTTCCTGTGTTTTTTTCCTCTTTTTTTGTTGTCTGTTTTCCTTTTCACTACAATTTATTATTGTTGTTATTATTATTATTGTTTTTGTTGTTGTTATTATTAAAATTATTTTATTTCATTTTATTTCAATTATTAAACTGTTCTTATCTCAACCCACGATTTTTCTTTTGCCCTACCAATTCTCTCCCCCATCCTAGTGCAGGAGGGGAGGGTGAGCAAGCAGCTAGGTGGCGCTTGGTTGCCAGCTGGGGTTAAATCACAATGTATAGGAAGGGAAACTTGCACCTTAAAAAAATCTGAGAAAGTCATATCATCGGTGGTGTCCCTCAGAAATGCTTACTTTTTATATAAATTTGGAAATGTAAAGGTTTTTTACACTGTATTGGGAAACTTAATTTATTTTAGTCAGCAGTCAATATATTTGGTGTTTTTTCTGACAATTTACCACTCTTAAGCATGTCTGTAAGGAATACACTTTCATTTTTCTTATGAGGCATGTGTACAAATATTTGTGCATATATGTGTGTGTGTTAGTATTTGTGTATAAATATACACATAGAAACAACACAGAATAAAGGAAAATTTGTTATCCTGAAATTTCTGTCCTAAACACCAAAGCAAATGTACCTGTCATGAAATCTTTGTCCTGCTTATTTAGGAGATTTTATCATATAAATGATAGGCAATTACTTGATTTTTAAATAAGTTGAAGAAAAATAGACACCTGAGGGTTTTGCCTTGATTTCCTAGGATTGTGTGTGTGTGTATATATATATTAAAAATATATATATAGATATCAATATTAATCTTTGCAGAACAAAAGGACATCTGGGAGGTGAAATGTTGCCACCTCCCTTAGGCTGAAAGGGACATCAACTCTGAGTCAATTAAAGAAAAAGTCTTAGTTTTGCTGCAAATACTTGAAAAGACTCTAGTATTCTTCAGAATCACATTGGTTACAACTTGGTTGCTCTGTTTCAAATATCCTTTCAGATAGCAACCATGTGATCTAGAGCATCATTGAGGATGCTGTAATTTTTTTCAGTACTCGCACGAGTAAACAAACCCTAAGTTTTAGCATGGCATATAGTCCAGCCTCCTGTACAAATTAATCATGAAAGGATATATTGTGCCCTAAGCTAAGATGTATCTAAAAATCTGGCCTGATTTTCCAAAGTGCTCTGCACACACAGCCTCTGACTGAGAACATCTTTGAGAAGCAGACCTCTCTAATTCAGGAGTCTAACTGTAAACTCAATGACTTGTCTTAGCTATTGCATTTTAATAAACAAGACAGCCCCATTTCCTCTCTCTTCCCTTTGCCCTCCTCTAAATACTAGTTCTAAAATTTGCTACAGCAGATAAGAGAGGGAGATAAGGCAGGTGATTAATAAGTGAGCAGTAAAGGCATGAGCTGATCAATGTGTTGACAAGCTGGAACACTGGTGCTGTATTTTGTTCTTAATTTATGTAGCCTGAGTCAGTTAGATAACTGGGATGCTGCACAGTTGCTTGCTCTCATCTGTGTATTTATGGGGCAATTAGCAACGCCCTGCACCTTGTCTGCAGGTTCACTTACATTATTATGGTGTGGTTATTTCTCAGCAATAGTAAAATATGAAAGTCTGTGTAATCTGGCTGAAAGCTCTTTTTTGCATACTTCTTATTCAGGTTGTTTCTGACCAAGGGCTGAGTAGGTAAGTCTTTTTCATTGATTAACTGAGAACCATTTTAGCCACCTCATTAAGAAATAATCACGATAATTCTTTCTGCTCTGATTGTCTGCTGCTCACAGGAGCTACTGCCCAGCCAGGCTGCCAACTATTGTCCCAGATGCTAACTAGTTAAATATTTATTTATCATTAGTGATGCTTGAATACCGTAATGATGGTTAGCACAGGTAACAGAGAAGTAGAGCCTTTTTTACTGAACTGGGAAGGGCCTTCAGAAGGTCTAATACTTTCTGTATTTGAGGGGGCGTATGCATCCTAGAGGATGAATTGCTTATTCCATGCTAATGGAAAACCTGAATCTTGGAACCTTGTTTTTTCTTTTTGTTTCCTTTGATGACAATAGATTTGTTTCTGAGCTTTCCATCATTAAACAAGCGTAGCAGAAACATCATGATGAATACTTATACGTAAACATAAGAGATCTCAGTCATTCTAAGGTGGAAACCAGGACTTTCTAAATGTTTGGCAGAACAGAGAGGAAAAATACAAGGATAGCCCCCTTCCCAGTATTATCAAAACATAGTTAGGGCTCTCAAGTGGGTGACCTTAGTCAGGTTTCGAACTGCTCAACACTGATTCTGTTTCACACGTGTCAGGGGAGAGATGGGATCTGCTGGGCTCCTGCCTGGTCTCTCTCTTGCTTTGGTCCTCACCAGAAATTCCTTCCTGCCTCTGACTGAAGCTAGCAGGTAAATAGGTGGAAACACAGCTGACAGTCTAGCAGATGCTGAGGAATACAGGGTTGCAAGTGGTGAATCAATGAAAAATTCTCGTTGATCACAAGAGTTTGTTGCATTGTGTTGTGTCTGCAAAACCAAAGGAGCAGTAAAGACAATAATGGTAGACGCTGTCTCAAAAGTAAAACTTTATTCAATTTCTCAGTTTTGAGGTTTGGGGTTTAATGCTTTTTAATGCCACAAACCATATAAAAATGTGTATGTGTATCAAAAGGGGTAAAAACAAAGAATTATTTTAGTTCTTTTTGAAATGGAAAATAAGACTCTTCCTGGGGATAAAACCCTCCCACGAATTTCAAAGCTCTAACATCAGAGAAAATTTCAGCTAAAGTGAGGCAAAGGCATAAAAGCAGTTCAGCTGGAATTTCTCTAAGCGATAAGCTTTTATTGTCTTACATATCATCAATTGCTTTTAACATCTTACTAACACCCAGCAAAGCAAATACTTGATTTTATGGTGACTTAATTGTTCACTTTATATTTCTGAATAATCTGTCATAAAATTATAAGAAATAATTTTACTGTCTCTGTTAGAGAAGTTAGGAAGCTGAGTACAATTTTAAAGAATATTGGAGATATAAATGTATTAATTTACAGATATATTTTATAAAGCTCACTGTGAAAATTGAGCTATCTTTACTTACATATGAAAATTACCCAGATAACAATTGTGACACCAAACAAGGTTTGATTATTACATTTATGATAAAGTATGACCCAAACCCATTAATATTTAGAGCTTTAAAGGAAAAAAAAAATTTTCATATACATATTTTAAGTATCATAGGTGAGCTAATCTTTTTGTTCACTAGATTAAAATGCTATCTTCTAGATAGTATTTATTTGGTACTTTTAATATCTACTAAGTATCTGCATGTTTATTGCTATTAATTTGTAAGTCTTCAGAGTACAGAGCATATCTTGTTCCTTGAAAGCATTCTCAGGATTTCACCAGGCACTTGAGGTCCGCAGTGGCTCTGAAAAATCAAACCTGTCCTTATTTCGACCCATGAGCCTTTTTATATATTTTTTTTCTCCCCTGTCCAGCTGAGGAGGGGAGTGATAGAGCGGCTTGGTGGCACCTGGCATCCAGCCAAGTTTAACCCATCACACTTTGAAAGGTCATGACAACTGTGACAGGTTCCCAAGGGCTGGAGGACAGCAAATGTCACCCGTATCTTCAAGGAGGGGAATAAGTAAGATCTGGGGATCTACAGGCCAGCCAGCCTCATCTAAGTCCTTGGGAAAGTAGCGGAAACCTGGAAATGGTTTCTAAACACATGAAGGACAAGAAAGTGGCTGAGACTAGTCAGTATGGATTTACAAAGGAGAAATCATGCTTAACCGGTCTTGTAGCCTTCTATAATGAGGTGACTAGCTTGGTGGATGAGGGGAGAGTAGTGGATGTTGTTTACCTTGACTCAAAACAGCTTTTCACGCTGTCTGGCAAACATCCTCATAGAGAAGCTGATGAAATACTGATTAGATAAGCAGATAGTGATGTGGGTCAAAAACTTGCAGAATGGCCAGGCCACTGGAATAGATTCTCCAGAGAGGTTTTACAGTCTCCATCTGTGGAGAAATTCAAAACCTAACTGGACATGGTCCTGGGCAGCCTGCTGTAGCTGACCCTGATTGAGCTGGGCGGTGGGTGGGGTGGGGTGGGGTGGGTGGGGGTGGTGTTGGACTAGGTGGGCTCAAGAAGTCCCTTCCAACTTCAACCATTCTGTATTTCTGTGATCCTGTAATGAGCAGAACCACACAGTGAGTCACACTTGACCACATGTCAGAAGCTACACTGGGGGAAATATATGTTTATTTCCACCAAAGCAATAGCACCCTCTGTGGTTTTTCAGTGCAGAGTATTAGCCTTCCTTCTAGCTTAGTCTTTGGCCCAGTACTCCATTTCTACCTGGACAAAATGTGTGTCTCTCTTTGGGCTGTGTCCTCTAGGAAGGTTAATTCACTCATTTTAGGGAAGTATTTGATTTAGGTTGCTCCAGACTAAATGTGTCAATCTTTCTACCTTGAGGCCTGAGGGTATTTTTTTAGTACAATAGGATTGTGCCCTTAGCGATTACAATATATCTGATTGATTGGCTGCAATCTATAATACTGCAGGTATGACATTATCCTCTTTCCATAATGCTGTTCTTTGTGAGTTCAGCTGAGGTGCAATTTCATCAGGGACTATTTCAGCACTTTGTTTCACTGAGCTTAACTTTAAAAAGGCATTATTGATTTCCCACCTAAACCACAGTTTTGCAAACTGCAGTAACTAGACAAATTTATGCTTATTATAAAAAATAGAAAAAATATGTGCAGTAAACAAGCTGCTCATTACATGTCTTCAACTAAGTTGTATAAATCATAAACCACCTATCCACTATATAGTTGCATTTTTACAGTAGCATGGAGGGAGCTCAAACAAGGGAAAAACTTTTCTTAAATTGCAAACACAAAAGAAAAACCAACCACTGCCTTTTAGGAAGACTGAGGATCTTGGGTGTAACAGTTTTGAAATTATGAGCTTTTTTTTAATTAATACTGTTTTATTTGACTATTAAAATAATTCAAAGCAGGATGTTAGGGAAAAAGCACAGTAAGATTATATGGTTTCTATTCTAACTTAAATCAGTGCTAACTGAAAATGGCTTATGACTCTTTATGAACATTTTTGTTTCCCAAAGAAAAAGGTTTTCTGAAATTGTAAATAAGCTTTCAAAGATTGATAAGATTTTGCATTTCACATTTAAAGTTGTCTATTTCCTGTATTTTTTGTAATGCTGTGGGTTGGGGCATGTATGTATGAACATAAGAGACAAAAGAATGTTTGCCTTTAATGTATTATATTAAAACAGATGACTGAAATGACTGAAATTATGAAAATATATCCACATCAGTTAATAGAGGCCCACTTGTGTACCCTATGGGGAAAAAATGGGTCAGTGAGAGGAAACCTGCAATTATTTATATTGCCGAGTGTAAGTGCTATACAGATGACAAGACCTGTCTCTCTTCTAATATATTATTTTCTTGTCCTTTAAAATGTAGAAAGGTAGGAAAGAATCTGAAAGGAAAATTATTTTCACAAATTATATTTGCATTTATTTCTCTGGACAAGACAGATAAGGCTAGAGTAGTAAGTGACACCAAAATGAACCCTCTGTTTCCTCATGCACCACCTCATCTATTGTCTGTATTGGGCCTTAATTGCTGAAATTCATAGCAGGCATCTCTTATAAAATTACTCAATTCATTAGGCTTGAATTTGGGAGATGAACAGTCGCACACGAGAGACATGAGGATTCATAAAGATGAAAGTCAGGCAAGAATATTGTCTTATCTTTTCTAAAGACTCTACACAAAAAGCCTCGTGGTTGCTTTTAACATTTCTGAGTTTAATTGCTGACTTAGGTTGGGAACTTTTCCACATTGACTGGAGAGTGGAAGGTTTTACTTGAATGAAAGGTTTCTTGAGGAGAGACTAGCTATTCACGGACAGCTCTGATATTTGGTGAATTTTCATGGAACGCATCTGCTTCTAAACAAGAAAAAAAAAGTGAGGATTACTTTGGTTGAAGTTATTTATAGATGGCTGTACTCTCTAGTTAGAATAGCTGTTGTCAGTCTACCCAGAGCTGTGATGCTGTAATATTCCCATGCTGTAAAGGTGGGCAAAACAAAGAAAACTGTTTTAAAAAATAGAAACAGAAACTGTAGGGTTACTATTTCTGATGTTTTAAAACCCATGAAGGATTTTTTTGTTAGTTCATCAATGGTCAGAAAAGAGTCATAGGCTGATTACAACTGCTGGACCTAACAGGGCATATGTCAATAGAGTGAGAACAAGTGAAAATGAGTTGTGAAAAGAGATAAATTACTAAGCATAAGAGTTATTTATTACTGAGCATTGGAGTAAGCCCAGTGTAAATTAGGTGATTCCAGAATATTGAAGGGAGCTGAATGTTCATCCTGAGCTGGATGTTCTCACAGTTAAGGGAATTAATGGGTTTTCTGTTAGTCCTGTTGTCTCTGGGACTACCTGTTAACATTCACAAGATTAATGGCTTGAAACTTGTTGGGCAAAACTTCTGTCTGTCATTTTTTCCTGAGGAGGGTACCATCCTCTAAATTATATAATTCAGTACTGTTAGCACAAATCTGTTAACCTTTCAAAAGATGGAAAATGTAGGAGTTGGGCTGAAAGTACAAGTCAAGCTATGGATTTCCATAATCTATTATGGAAAGGAATATTAAGGATTAAATACTTTTGAATACTATGGTGAGGGAGATAGAGACATTTAAATCTGTTTTATCCAAATTGCTGTAATTGAGAATAGAAGAGCCATATTTTCATTTTTAAGTGTATAAGGTTATACATCAAGTTTGTATTAAGCAATTATTGTGCCATTATATACACAATATCCACACAGATGCCTGCAAGGACTCATTTTAAGATATCTATCCTTGACTTAGTTCTGTAATGTAGTATATTTATGTAGTCCTTCTAACACAAGGTAATATAATGGATTGTGTCAAATTTATTTCAGAGTCTGATCAATTGCAGAAAGTCTTTTAATAATGGGGTCTTAACTAAAGTATGTTTGCAGTCTGAATTAATTGATAGAATTCTTGCCAGATTGGCAAAAACAGAAATACCCCAAGAAATAACAAAATGATAGGTCACAGAGCACATTAAAATGTGCTCACATTCATTTCAGTATCCTGTGTACCTACAAAATTATAAATATATTTGAGTTGCAGCCTGAGATTTGTCAATTCTTCCCTTACATATATTGCTAATGTTTTGAAAGGTTTTGATTTGTTTGCCTTTCTCTCCTTTCCCCCGTCTCATGTATTCATTCAAAAAAAACATAGGAGGACAGTGGAATGAAGGATGGTTTCCTGATTGTCCATGCTTTGACATTGACAGATTCCTACCAGAAATGAAAATGTTTGTAATTTATCAAAAATAAAGATTTTAGATCATTGACAGAGGTATAAGTTCACCATAGTACTCTTCTGAGACAAGACCAACATAACATGGTACAAGACAGAATAAAAGTAAAATTGATGATGGTACTTCATCATCTGACCATCTTCCTAAAGCAAAGGAAACTTTGTGCTGTTCTCAGGCATTTTGTTTCTTAATTTTAACTGATGATTAAACTGTAGAGCTGCACTATGTGTTTACAGAGTAGTACTGGCCTGGATTTGAATCTCACTGAAATAAACATTCATTTTTAACCTGTATTGAAAATTTCATTTTACCTGAGTTAACTTTCAAGAATTCAATTAACCGTGGAGCCTTGTGCATTGACTGATGTATTTTCATTTTTATAATGAAAGTTGAATTTTATAATGAAAGTCTTTTTTTTTTTAAACAATTATCCCCCTGATATATGTTTGCGAGTTAAACATGATAATTTCCCATGTAGAGGATGGTGGCTCAGTGGCTTATATTTAAGTAACAAATGATCTCCTGCAAGTATTGCTAATGATGACAAAGCTGAAACAATAGGTATAAATAGTTGTATATAGAACCAGTTTATTGTTTTGCAAGTACACAGAATATTTTTATGTTGCTTTTTTTCATTACATTTTTTATAACCCTCAGCATTGTACAGCTACACTTTTTTTGGAAGTATCTATCGTGTGATTTTGTTGTTAACAAACTTTCTTAAGTAATCACTTTTTTATATGCTAGAAAGCCAATTATTAAAGCATGTCTGTGGAGCTATAGTACTTCTATTATTGTAGTGCTTAGAAATGCCAAATAGAATTAGACACCTCCCTAATGTTAGGCACTTCAAAAATATATTTATTGGATACTGGTGTGCTATACCACATGTTTTTTGTACTGTAATATATCTTTGTCGCAACCTTCCTATGAATGTGCTACAAGGACAGTCATACTCGAAGATCAGGGACATCATTCTCATCTCACTTTGGGTTTATGCCAGTAAAAACTCAATAGAGTGTTCCAGATTCATAGTAATATCACTCTTGATATCTATAGGCATAACTGACATTAGAATTGAACTCTTAACTTGGTATAGAAAATACATCTCTGCAAATAACCATTGAATAGAGAAAGGGAGTAGTTTTGGCAGTCAAATCCAAAAATCATAGCCCTAATCGAACTCATATTTTTCTTGCCAAGTTGCATATTTAGTAACTTTATATCAAGCAAAACATTTGACATAAAATATTAGGATTTGGGGCTTTTGTAATAGCATTTAACAAAAGGAGAGCTAAAGTCACCATATTGCAGGAGAAAGGGCATCATCTGCTTGTTGTCCAGTACAGTTCTCCTCCAGATGGTGGCATGTATCTTCCAGAAATACCAAGGTTCATCTTCCATTTGTGCATTTTCTACCCATAGTTCTCACATTTTATCGGAGTGCTCTAATCACTAAGCTACAGAATATTTGGGTTTGGCATAGGGTATTGGGTTTCTGTTCCTCCTGTTCATGATTAGCTTCATATGAACAACCACTTAAATAGGGACTGAGATTTAGGTGTTCAACTTCATGAGGGGTCAATCTATATAGCTAGAGAGACATTCTAGGTTTCTATGGCTTATTGTCCCACACACAAATGGAGATAAAGGAGTAACCGTTTTGGATCATGTTAAGACCCCTGTAAGTCAGATGATTTCTCAGCAGGTAGAAACACTGATATTATTTTTTTTTCCACCCTATGAGAGTTACTTGGCATGGATTCCAGATGTTACACTTACCAAATGGGTTTAGTGGCTACAGAAGTGGGACTTGCTCAATCACTCTGTTGAAACTCTTCCACCTTGAGAGGATGGAGAGACTGAGAATTAGTCTCCTTCACAGTTTGAGGTTTCTAATCTGTTCACTTCTAATCTCCCTCTTAACCCTCAGTTCCTACCCTAACTAAAAAGGACAAGGTGGTAAAAATGAAGCACTACTGTTTTTTCCAAGGTGTCTAGATAGGTTGCGAAGCTCAAGGAAGTCAAAGTCATAAAGATATATGGACATCTAGAGTCTAGCCAAATGGGAATTCTTTAACTAAATGCCTTTGAGTATATCAGCCTAACTGATTTGCCTAAGGTCAGAGAAAGAAAACATATCAAGGTGAGAGATGAACTGAGGTTTTCCATATCCTTTTACCGTTCCTTTAACCACAAGATATATCATCTCAAATGCTTTAGCAGTTAGTTTTAATAGAAGCTGACAGCAGAGACAGGTTTTTTTTCCTGTTGTTGTATTTTCTTATTTCAAGATATTGCAGAGAAGCGAGGTTAGATGGTCAGCTATTACAGCATATCCACAGTTATAGATCTTAGCTGGCCTTCCCATCTGGCATGGATCAACTATTTTACAGTACCGCCAAGTTTCTTCAAACATCTTTATGGGTAAGATCTTTGCTCTACATTAGCTGTTGTTTCACATAAGCAAAAGCATTCTCTATGCTGATAGATTTATTATTAAGGTGGCTGCAGAAATGTTCCCACCATCAGTGCATAATGGATACTTTTTCAGTAAGCAATTTGCCTCCATTCATGGAGGTGCAATTATCAGCTTTGCTGGACTGAAGACAGTTTTGAGCGCTTCACAGAGCTTTAATGTTTCTTACTTGTCTGCATGTGACAGTAGCACACCTGCAGCCTGATCCAAATAGATACTTCATACAGATTTGCACTGGTTTTGGCTGGGATAGTTAATTTTCTGCATAGTAGCTTGTGTGATGCTGTGGTTTGGATTTGTGATGGAAACAGTGTTGATAACACTGGGATGTTTTTGTTACTACTGAGCAGTGCTTACACAGAGTCAAGGCCTTTTCTGGCCTTCACACTGCCCCATCAGTGAGCAGGCTGGGGGTGCACAAGAAGTTGGGAGGGGACACAGCTGGGACAGCTGACCCCAACTGGTCAAAGGGATATCACATACCATATGGCATTGTACTCAGCAATAAAACTGGAGGGAACGAAAGAGGAAAGGGGCAATGTTGAGAACTGTGGCATTTGTCTTCCCAAGTAACCGTTATTCCTGATGGAGCCCTGCTTCCCTAGGGATGGCTGAACAACTGCCTGCCCATGGGAAATGGTGAATGAACTTCTTATTTTGCTTTGTTGCACATGCAGCTTTTGCTTCCCCTATTAAACTGTCTTTATCTCAACAACCCATGAATTTTCTTTCTTTTACCCTTCTGATTCTCTTCCCCATCCCACTGCAGGGGGAGTGAGCAAGCGGCTGAGTGGGCCTGAGCTGCCTGCTGGCATTAAACCAGAAGATGAAAAATCATTTAGAATTGCCTTTCAAAGACTTCTCTGAATCAGGCCTTATGTGCACACTAGTGACTTCAGAGGATGTATGGCTGTCCTCTCTAGAAGGAACAACCTTTGTCAAGCTTGGTGAGGTGATTTGTGTGTGCAGTGCCATGGCTCCCTTTGATTAAGGGTTATTGCAAAGGGGCATCAGTTTTGCTATTCCGAAAACATTCCTATGCTCAGGCTGTTTAGATTAATGACAGCATAATCCAGGTCAGTATCAAAATTCTTGCAGGTGCACCATTTATACTGTATTTCAGTGTTCTCAATAAATAATCTTAGTAGGGATATTTCATCATTTGTATTTAATTAGTTTCTAAGCCTTTGGAAAGTAGTAATGGAAGGCATCAGTTTTGCTATTCCGAAAACATTCCTATTTGCTGCTGGGTCATTTCACTTTTTCAAACTGGGGAAATGAATAAATGTAATCTCAGTGTATAAAAGTATGTGTGGGGGTAAATTCATACAGGTTCTCCCTCTGTAGCTCTCTTTATGGGCTAATTAAGTCACACATAATTGTTAAATCCACATAAAATAGTCTGAAGATATGACTAGCACAGCTAATCTTGAAAAAAACAAGATCTAAGAAAAATCTGGCCTTCTGTACTTTCATATTGTGTGGGGAAGAGATGCACTGAGAGTGCATGTCTGTGCACAACTCTCTTACTAGATAAGTATTTCTGAGCATCAGAGGAAATAATTCCTTAAAAATTTTAGGCAATATAGTACCTTTCTTATGGCTAAATGTTCTGATTGGATTTCTAAATCCCTATCTCCTACGCCTCATAGCAGTTTTCCGGGCAGAGGTATATGAGGGTGCTAGATTTAAATGTCTAACAAGCATAAGACAACATAAAAGCACCAAGAGATGTTTAGGTATCCTGGCTGGAAGACTAACACATAGGTTAAAAAGAAAATACCAACCAGTAAATACAGACTAAAACAAATATTGGCCTTAGCCTTTGAAATGCTGTACAAGTTCCAGCTGTGTTATTAAATATATTCTATCAGGTCACTTCCACCAGGCTTCCTCCAAAGCCAGCAATGAAATGCTGGGGAAGAAGAGGTGTCAGGGGGAGACCCTCTGCCTCAGTTTCCTACTGCTCAGGCGTTACACAGCAGCAAGCTGGAGTGGTTCTCTTGAGTGCCAAAGTACTGGATTCTCAATTATTGGCCTTCTAGCTGCTGAGCTTTAAATAAAAAAAAAAGAAAATTCTTCATAGTGAACTCTGATGAGGGCATCTGTGCTGCAGTCCTGTACTACAACACCTATTAGCCACCCATTTTTCTCTGACTGTCCCATTCATCAGCTTTTTGAAGCTGTAGGTAATGAAGGTAATGAACTGCTCTTTCCTGCCTCTGCAGTACACGTTCTGGACCGACAGAGAAGGGGTTAAAGTGCTCTGTGTTTTACACTTGGTTACTAACCTCCCAGTCAAGGGGGAATTGTTCTCCTTTCATTGAAGTTCTTCAATCTCTTTGCATTACTTTTGATGCTGTATAACATTTTAAAAGCTCCCTGACCGACAGACATGGCCAGAGGCAGAGCTCTGCTGGGAGAACTGTAATGTACAGAGCCTCCTCAGCAAATAACAGTGGTATAGCAGTTAAATTGAATACAGTATGATTTGGGGGGGTTGTGAAGCAGTGCAGACTATCCCACCACTTTTTAATGTTTATTTCCAACTCCTGTCTGTGGCTGGGCAATTCAGAAAGATACTTTGAGTTCTGTGTTTGTTTGGTTGGATTTTTTTTTTTTTTTGCTATGTTTCATGGTTACTAAGATTTTGCCATAAAAACTAGGCATGCACCCTGCAACCATGGATCAAGAGAGGTACAGGAGTTTGGAAGTCTTGGAATTGAATTATGGATGAACACAGTCTGAACCTGATGTCATAGACTGTTGAATGTATTGAAGAGAGAAGCACAAAAAGTCATGTGAACTGTTAAATAAAAAAAGCTGCTAATAGAAATACATACCAAATATATTAAGTGCAGTTCTCTAGTGTGGTAGGGTCCTGCCTTAAAGATTTGTTGCTGGAATAAAATCCATAGAATACAAATGATAAGGCAAGTGGGAAGTTTGTACCCATTACACCTAAAAATATTTTGCTCTAGATTAAAAACATTGAAATGTCTTGAGCACAACTTAAAAAACTTTTTTTTTTAAAGGATCATGAGTAGATAGTTCTCTCATTTTTAATCCTTTCTGAAGGCAGAATTAAACACTCACTTGCACTAGATACCTTTAAACCACATTTTTTTCTTTCTTTTTATTAAGATCTAAAACATAGCCTTTCTAATCAGAACAGAAAATCTTGCCCTAAATTTAGAATAGGAAGTGCAGTTATTTTTCTAGAGTGGTTTTTTTTTTTTTAAAATTGTTATTTCCGGCCTCCCAATTATAAATCCTTTTATTTAGATTCTTCAGCATGTACCTAGCAGATAAGAATTTTTCTGTAATTTATTGTAATGGATAGTAATAATACTATTCATAAGGAAAATATAACCTTTGCCAGTGTTTGAAAATTAAAAATATATATGGTTAGGTACTTTATTGTTTCTTCTTTTCTGAGGTCCATATAATGTCATTGATTTTTACGCAAACTCTTTATTGATTTGGTAGAAACTTCTGCTTAAAAATCAATGACACAATGTGGCCCTAACAAAATGGTGAATTCCATAGTGATATAAATTGTGGTTTTTGTTTTTATAATGTAAAATGCATCCATCTTAAATCCTACAAGCAGTGTTTCTTGTACCTGACAACCAGCAGGCCACAGAGTAGTCTGGCAGTTCATTCCTAGGTTGTAGGTCCTAATGAGACAAGATTATTAATTTATTCTTAAGTCTTCAATCCATAGTGGGACTTCAAATTTGTTAGCATAGAACTGTGGTTTATGGAAATGTTAGTTATCAGAAAACAACTTCAATCCCCTTTTATTCAAGTTACTGCCACATGCAGCCTGCCAGTCATCTGCCCCTAATGAAGAAGAGCCATGCAAGGGAAAGCATATTCATTAAACAGGTGTCCTGGGCCTTATGAAAGTGTGAGGGTTCAGTTTTAACACCTGTATCAGGGCCAGCATAGTCAAGGATAGCTTCAAGAAAGCCATTAAGCCATTCTATTAAAGGAAAGATCAATAGCCTGGAAGAGTGGGGAAAAATAAACACTAGAGTCTTCATGTTGCCTCAGTACTTACTGCTGCCCACCTGCAAATGAATGTAGATATTGTATTATTGCTTATTGTCTAATTCTAAATTCTAGAATAGCTCCATTTGTTTCAGCATGGATTCAATAGATTTAGCAGTCTTCATGGTGTCTTTACTGAGGCCTGGGTCACAGCATTTTTGGATGGTGTGAGTGCTCATTTTCACCAGTTTTTATTGCTGCTGAATTTTGGCTTAAAGTTGCAAATGACAGCTAGAGCTACATTTTATTGAACTTGCTTCATACTCCATAATTTTTAAATATTTACATCCTTTAGCACTGCCATTTTATTAATTGCAGGCAATGAATCAGGACATTTCATAAATACAAAAAGAAAGCGCCTCTGTTAATTATATTGTGGCTAGAAAGCACAGTATATTTTCCTATCTGTCTTTCTGTAAAAATGGTCTATGCTGGTATAAACAGAGCAATGTAAGAGCATAAGAGTTCCTTAGGTTGTTTGGTTTGGTTTTATTTTTTCTTTGCTGATGGCATTTGGCTGTTACAAAGATCACCACAGTTTTAATTGTCACCTTGATGTTGTCTCAGCCTTGTAGCTAGTTAGCACTGATTTATTTTTAATCTGTGTACCTGGCATTTAAAAACCACTGTCTTATCTTACTGGCTTCTGTATTGTTTCATTTTCTATGCTGACTGCAGTTCTATCATTTTCTCCATATATCAGGACTGCATTTTTAATGTGCTTTACAGTAGTCCTGAAGAACAACACAGCTATCATTTTGATACAAGGCTTGTTGTGAGAAGAGAATGCCAGTCAGAGACTTCATATTGTGTGTTGGCAGCTTTGTGGTATTTAGCTATATGGGCACTATTTCCCATGGAATTCATACAAATCTGTCCTCTAGAGTCCAAGGTTTAGTATAAACTTTGTCCAAGTCCACCCACAGACAGGAGGGGATGCTTCCAAGATGCTTTTCTGGCAAAGACAACAAAGCATTCCTGCTCTGCACAGTAAGAAGGAAGAGTGGGTCCCCTCTTCCCCAATATTTTCTGTGTAAATCCATAGTAAATATTTTTGACATCACTGATGGGTGACAGTTTTGTCTGATAACTGGGGCATAAAGCAAAGGCTATGGGCCTGTCCTCAGACAGATGCAAGGGTAATGCTAAGCAGAGCAAGAATGAGCTATTCCTGTAATAACTCTACAGTGTTCTAGAGCAGCTCAGTGCTACAATCAAAATAGCAATGTCTTTTAAAACTGTGATTCCTAATCTTTTTCTCTGTCTCTAGAAACTAACTAGGTGTGAGAATTTTGATGAACGCTTCAATGTAATTTTATGTAATTTGATGTTGCCATGTAAATCTCTTTTATAGGTCCCTTTAGATGGAATTTAATGCGGCAAAAACCTTGTCATCAGAAGGATTAATGCCTGCATTAGCATTTCCGCAATAAAATCGGAAGCTAAATGGTGGAGGCGACAGACACCTCAAACCTGGATTGCTCTGCTCTGCATTAAGTGCTGGAGTTTTTATTGCTCGCTGTAGGGAAGTTGTTGCCAATGCTTACAAGGAACTGCTTATCCCTGCTTCTCTGGGTCCTGTTTGATGGAGGTCTCCTAACACCACTGCATCCACAACCACAACAGCCTTTAGAAGCAGAGCCAAGAGAAAATGTTGTCCCAGTGCCAGGGAGGAGGTCATCTGCCCAGCGAGTCAAACGAGGCTGGGTGTGGAATCAATTTTTTGTGCTGGAGGAGTACATGGGCTCCGAACCTCAGTATGTGGGAAAGGTAATTTTTCACCCTTTCTTTAAAGTTGAAATGACACAGACAAATATTAAAATGTGCTATAAATGTGTACCTGTTTCTGGTGGGGCAAATCTTCTTCAACTGTCAGTGCTTCCCTCTGTTTATCCCCTTCACCATTCAGCCTCATATAGCCACTATAGACATTATTTTTACTTTTAGTGCACAAGTTTATAACATCTACTTTCTACCTTTGTAAGTTTTGTCTTATTTCCTTATCCTTGGTTTTGGAATGAAACAAAAAAAAATAGAAGGGAATTCTGAGATAAGTTTGTGGTGCACAACTAACTTTAACTGAATCTACTGTAATAGCATACTTGATTTTTAGCAATGAATGTCAGGCTGATATCAGAGATAAGATTTAAAACAGAAATGTCTATCCCAGAATGCACAGTCATTTCTGTGATTGGTATGGTTAATCCAATTCAGTTTTCAGCTAACGAAGATACTTGCTTTTTGCTCTGTTATCTTATGCCTCAGTATCATTTGCTTTTATTTCTGATTGTTCAGATTGTTTTCAAGTATTTCTAATATGTTTTATTGCTTCATAATTCAAACTCTCGCATTATAGCTTTATACTCTGTGTGCAGACACACATACTTACACATGAAGAGAGTTTTTGCAATTCTCTCTCTCATTATATGACCACAGTTTCTGTAATAGGGCATAAGTAATTTGATAACCAACTGTTCAAGGTGTGTGGGGGGTGAATTTAGAAAATCGAGTTTTCAGAAAGGAAAGCTGAAAACAAGACATGAAAAAAATAGTAGCACAGTACATAATTGCATGCTCTGTATAATTTTCAGCATTAGTAAAAGATGCTACTCAATGAAAATAAGAGGTCGGGGATTCATTTCCTGCGTCCCCTAAATGCCACTTCCCTAGACAGTGAGGTTCAAATTCACCTACCATAAAAATGAGGCATCATGCTTCAGTTTTTACTTTAATACTGTGTTTTAACTTCTTTTAATGTAAAAGCTGAGAATGTGGGGGTTTTTCTCTAAATACAAATAAAATTTGCAGAAAGTTAATTTTCCCTTCTACCCTTTGAGGAAACTATTCAAAGTAGAAGACATATAAATAAACCAGCAAAAGACTACATGTGGTTCACTGGATGATTTGATAACAAAAAATGTACTTGGATATTAGACATGTAGGCATTAGTGTTAAGCACTAGAACATATTAGTCAAAACAATTTACAAAGCTTATATCACAAAGGTAACCTAATAAGTTTGTTTCACAGTCTGAAGAGAGGGCGATCACATAATGAGAAATTGCATCTTTCTGACGTCTGGTTGATACAAAATACACTTTCTCTAACGCATGTCTTTGTTCTGTCCACTTGCTAAAAATGCAAATGAAGACTCTATTCACATTTGATGCTGTAGCACAGGCAACACCATTGCTCTTTTTACCTCAGAAGACAGATGTTATTGCTACACCACTGCAATTCATTAGTCATTATTCCTTCATGTAAGATAGCCTGGGTAATCATTTAGGGTCAGTTCTAAGCTGCCAAAATAATACTAAGTTTGCACAAAAATTACTATTATCAAAACATTTGAATTTGTGCTTATAAGCAACTTCAGAACTAATGGAATATTTTCATTAAGAGGAACATCACAGATTTACCTGGGATGGTTTTTAACTCTTAAGACTTTTTTTAACTGTTACAAGTTGCAGAAAAGACACTTTTCAAATATGAGGAGAGAACTAATTGCAACGCAGCACATGCAATAGTCATGTTTCTTCACAGGATATTGTATAACACTGTTACCTAATTAATAAAATATGGAAGGATCTTGGTGGTGAAATACAAAATAAATTAGTATGTTTAATTAGTGCATCAGTAACATTAAGTAAAAAAATATGCTTCCAGAATAAGGCGGTTCATTCCAGGTGAGCATTTTTTTCAACAATGTCTATTGCCTGCTAAGCATCCTTTTGATGTTTGCTATAATTATTTTATCTATATTAACTATTTGCTTCAATATAGCTGAAAAATAACCTGCCAGTTTTTACATGTCATCTTTTCCTAAAGTCTTCAAAAAAAAAAAAACAAACCAACAAAATCAAAACCAAAAAACAAGATGGAGATCTTCGTGTTTTCCCCTTATTTTCCACAAAGCTCTCAAAGGTAGAACACTGAATAGGGGAAGTTCTTTAGAGAAATTGTGCTTTCAAATCCAGATAGTGAAAGCCATGCTTAATATAAATTTAAACCATTGTCAACATACTGAAATACACTCAACAGTGGCTAATCAATATCTTTAGATCTTATGTAATTTTTTAAAAGCACAGAAAATTTTTAAGATATGAAATGCAGTTGAGTTCTTGATTGATCACAGAAATAAATTTTGTTTATATTTGCCATAATTTAGTTTTATTCCAAAATAATATATTTTCAAAGTAATTATTTTTATAATACTACTATGCCTTATTTTAAAGTGATATTAAGTATATTATAAAGTGCAGGATATTTCATGTGACCTGAAATTACAGAGATTTTACCATCTTCTTCCAGCCATCATAGCCAGACACAATATAGTGACATGTGCATCGGCGTTTATATCGCTTATAAAATTACTGCACTAATAATGTCACAGTAATTTATAAATAAGAGTTTAATGTGTCTATTAAATCAGCTGACAATTTCACTTAACAGTTAGGTGTGACTAGTTAATTTTTGAAGCCATCCGTAAGAGAACACAGATTTACAGCAATAATGTCAGCTGTTATCAGCCAACGCACTTAATTCCCTTTATGTCTGTTTTTAGAAGACTATCTCAAGAAGTGTCAGGTTGCAAATCAAAATATAGTTTAGAAACTGATGGGAATAGTGTAGCTCACAGTTAGAGATCTTGAAATAGTACTTCATGTAGAAGCCATTTAACCTGAATATGAAATAAAAGTTTGGAAATCCTCTGTTTGCGTAATATGGAAGAGCCATAAAAATCCATCATGTTACCAAACAAAAGATAGCTCCCTTTAGTAGAGATAAGTGGGATGAGTGGCTTGAGAACAGCCCTGTGGAGAAGGATTTGGTGGTACTGATGGACAAAAAGCTGGACATGAGCTGACAGTGTGTGCTCACAGCCCAGAAGGCCAACCATACCCTGGGCTGCATCAGAAGCAATGTGGCCAGCAGGTTGAGGGGAGGGATTCTGCCCCTCTACTCTGCTCTGCTGAGACCCCACCTGGAGTACTGCATCCAGCTCTGGAGTCGTCAGCACAGGGAAGATGTGGACCTGTTGGAGCGGGTCCAGAGGAGGGCCACAAAAATGGTCAGAGGGCTGGAGCACCTCTCCTATGAGGAAAGGCTGAGAAAGTTGGGGTTGTTCAGCCTAGAGAAGAGAAGGCTTCAGCAGACCTTACCGCAGTCTTTCAGTACTTAAAGGGGGCTTATGAGAAATATAGAGTCAAACCTTTTAGCAGCGCCTGTTGTGATAGGACAAGGGGTAATTGTTTTAAACTAAAAGATTCAGACTAGGAGGAAGAATTTTTTTTACCGTGAGGGTGGTTAGACACTGGAACGGGTTGCCCAGAGAGGTGGTGGAGGCCCCGTCCCTGGAAACATTCAAGGTGAGGTTGGGCATGGCTCTTCCAACCCAAACTATTCCCTGATTCTACAATTGATTCTGTGTAAGCAGACCCGGGCTAAAATGCAAAGTTGGAATATGGTGTTGCCATGTGACCCATGAAAATTGAAAGAATGCTGGAAGGCTTACTGTAAAATAAGGCTTGCTCATCTACTTTGCTGTGCATTATTTGTCTTCCTGGTTCTGTGAAGCTCTGGAAGGTCATGCACATGTGTGGATTAAGATAAAAAAGTTCATGCTTCTTTTCTTGTGTCAAAGCTCAGTCCCCACTGAATGGTGATAGAAATCATCAGAATATCAGATCCTCAAGCATGGCTGTGTCCCACCACAGTTTATAACCACTAACAAGGTAGCAGTTTTAATTGCCCTTATGCAGGGGTAGCTCAAGTGGGTGCAACACCACCAGAACATTATAAATCTTGCTGTAACCTTTATTGTTGTGTTTCAATAGTGACATGCAGAGGCAGCCTTAATGAAATTAAAGTTCAAGAGAACAAAATAGATGAGAACAGTATAGGTTCTTCATTATCAAGATAATATTAAAAAAGTTTTTAGTTGATATACGGGTATCATGCTTCCATTTATTTATGTGTGTCTGTGTTCCTAGTATGTAAATGCCTTACATCTTTCTCATATTGTTCACCTGCGCAGCTGCTCTTAGTAAGGATTTTTGCTGGTTATCCTCAAGCTTGCAGAGGCAGGCAGGTGGCAACTTGTTCTGAACAAAGAATGGGTGCATAGGAAAAGATTGCAAAGTCCTTTTTGAGGTAATGGTCATTTTTCTTCTGTTTTCCAGTGTGCAACAACTAAATATGCTCAGCTTGCCAGATATTACCTTGCTAATGAATAACCTATATGCAACATTTTGTTCTTTAAACCTCTGTTACATTACACATGCTCACGTACAAACTACTATGCATTTTTTTTTTGTTATGATCCCCACAAGCTGAAAAATGTAATAGATCCGACCGCCCTATGGCAGTATAGGGTGCTCGTCACAATATGGTGTTTTTCATCTGACTCACTCCTGAGGGAAAGCCTCATCATCTTCAGAGGTTTCACAATATATCAAAGCAGAAATGGTGCTGACTTGGAGGAAGCAGAGCTCTATATCTGTGACCAGATCAGAGTGCTTTTCTGAAATCTAATATTTTATCCTCTGCATTTGAAAAATGAGCATAGAACATATTTATGCATTTTGTAGTGGATAGTTTTTAATATAATGAAATTAATGTTGACCACCTTCCACCAGGCTTAAATCAACACTTCATTCTGAAAGCACACTCAGATTTTACAGTTATTTTCCCACTCAAGGGAGTGTCTGGATGACAGCACAGTCTGTGAAGGAAATTTTGGACTGCTTGTGCAGAAGCTGTTCGCAGACAAACGAATTTACAGTGCTGCAGCTATCATTTTGGTGTTATTCACAAGAACTGAGTTAAGTTGAAAGAAAAGGTAAAATTAAAGGAAAAGAAATACATGCAGTGAATGTGAAAGCTACTGCCCTTTGAAGAAAGAAAAAGGCTTAAGTCTCTCTTCATAACTGTACCCTGATTAATCTGAATTTTTAAAGAATTATATTAGGTTTCTGCTAAGAGTGTCACAATATTTTATTTAAATCTGTCATAAAGGTTTTTCCTAGCTTACTAGATGCTATGCCCGCAACTGAAGTAACAATACTAGAGAGAGACCTGTATATCATTTCCATTAGACATTCGTACAGTGCCATTTTCAAGGATATGAGAGTTGTTTCAGGGACTGCTGCTAGTAACATGTTAATTGACTCCCATGATGCAGAACATCACAGTTGCTCATTTCTGGATTATTTTAATATGAAAGATCTTCCAAATAGTGTTTATAAGAATGAGCTTGTTCAGTACATCTTTAACACACAAGAATTCATATACCCACTTCTGTCTGCAGACAGCATTAGTGATATTGTTGGGCCTTACTGGTCCTTAGATAATAGTTTAAAGCATGATCAGGCACGATCACGTTAGCCTGGCTTACTAAACTGAGTTTATACCATGCACATCTTCAAGTAAAAGGATTGTCACAATTTATTACAGATAAGAAAATTGATGAGGAGAAATGAAACAGTAAAAAGAGTATAAGAGGAATCAGAACGGGGGGCAGAACTCCAGACTTCTCATCTTGCTGGGTTAAGCTGAGACCTTTGTCTCTCTCACCTATTTCTGACTGGTGAAAAAAGTGATTACTTTAAAAGCTTTGCATCCTGTATATTGCATAAAGTATGTGAGACACGAAGCAATTTTGACAGCTGCACGTGAAAGTGTGAGAAGGAAGTAGAACCATGGAAACACAAAACTCCCATGAGCAAAGTCGGACCTGCATTTAATGTTTACTTTTGCAAGCTTATATTTTTACAAGATATTTAAAGACCTAGTTTTGTCACTTGTGGTAGAGACAAACAACTTAGAACATTTCTCATTTAGTGGCTTCACTTATTTATCAATTTACTTAGGTAGCTCATAGTGGGAAAATCAGAAGCAAGATACTGATAGTAGCAGCACCTTTTGCCTGTGGTCCTTGCATTCATGAAAATTATGTGAGGTATTTGGAGATGAAACAAAGATGAGAACTATGTTTTCATTAATTGAATGAGAGAGGAGAAAGAGTGAGTTCAGGACTAAGAGAGATCAAAATAAAAAGGAAGGATCAACTTCTTGAGCTGTAACCCACATTTTAGGGGTTGTAAAAAGTTGTGGTATTGTTCTGGACTGCTACGGAGGTCACAAACAGAAATAGTTAAAACTCTCAAGCTCATCAGGCTGCATTGGCCAAGAATTCAGTCATCAATGTAGGAGACTGAAAGCCTGTGGAGATGGTCCTGATAGTATGAAGTCACCAACTCTCACAAGACCTCTGAACACAGCTGAATGTGCTAGCATGTGTCTGAAGTTTATGTTGTCAACACAGATGGAGAAATACAAATGATATTGTAGAAATTAAACTGCTAAGGAAAAGCCTTATATCTATTGTAGTTTTATTTGGAATGTTTTCGTATAAATGGCTTCATCTGGACAGGAAGGTCATTTGAACCAGGAAATATGTGAAAGGATAGCTTAAAAAAAACACTTACAAAATATATTGGGGGATTGAGGGGATGGACAAACCAAAACATATTCTCTCTCTTAACCATTGGTCAAACAATGACGTTATTCTTCCTCTAGGTTCACATACCTCTACTTCATTGTATTCTGAAATTATTGGCTCCGGTGATGGTAGCCAAAGCGTTATGGATTGAGCCATGGCAGTGTTAGCTTAAATAGTAACAAATGCTTCAGAAGTACAATAGGTTTTGTCTAAACAGCCGTGTGCAGTAGTTGTTCTTGTATTTACAACAAGAGAAAAAAGCGTGTGTAGAGAACAAAGACAAGCTTGGAAAAAAACCCTATCTGTCTTCTAGCACCAGCTTTAATTACAGAGATTATTTTCTTCTGTACATTGTATTTATTTTAACTGTCAGTCCCTGAACATGTAAGCTAGAGTTATTATAGATACTGTTGGACTAGTGCCATTACGACTTTGCTACACGGCTTGCTAAAAAAATAGGTTGTCACTAACACATGGATTATTCACTCCTAGTGTCATGAAAATACTTAACTGATAACTGAAAAAAATATTACTGTTTCATCCTGGACACTCTTGTGCTATCTTTGGTATCAGTAAGGATTTAGGCTGGGACCTATGTTGTTTAACATGATCATAAATGATCTGGGAAAGGATGTGAGTGTCCAGGTGACAGTGTTTGTTGTTCATATTAAGCTATTGGAGTTAGTAAAGACAAAGGCTGAATGGGAAGAATGAGAAGAGGACCTTGTGAAACAAGATTAAAATAATAGACAATAATTTATATGAAATGGTACAAACTGAGCGAAGGAGGGGATAATTCTAACTTCATTAGTAAAATGTTGTGCTCTAAGACAACCATAATCTCTCTCAAATGAGATCTTGTTTTATAATAGTTGTATGCACATTTGCTCAGTGTGCAATGAGTGTCAAAAAAGCAAATGAAATGGTAAAAATTCTTAGCAGCAGCGGAAAATAAATGTCATTAATACAGCTTTGTATCTAAATTTCTGGTGAGCCCGTTTCTTCAACATTGTGAATTATTTATCTCTGGTCTCGGAGAGAACGTGTCCCAAAGAACTGAGAAAAGTAGAGAGATGGATACAAAGGGAATCAGTACCTCTGGACTGACTTCTCGGAAAGGAATGACTGAGTAAGATAGGATTCCTTAGCCTGGAAAAGAGACAAAGGGGAAGAGATAGGACAGGTCTCCATAACTTCTAGAACAGAGCGATGAGGCTGAAGGGGGAGGAATTCCTCCTTCATCAATGCAAGATGGGAGGCATCAAATGAAGCCAACAGACAGCACACTCAGAGCAAACAAAAGGAAGTGATTGTTCACAAAATGTATAAATCCAAAATAGGTAGCTCCCTGCCACAGAGTGCTCTGAATATTAAAATTTTTCATGTGTATGAGAAGAGCATGAAAAAGTTCATGAAAAATCAATCTGCTGAAAGCTCGTAACTACAGAGTCACCACTAATGTCTCCACAAATTAGTGGAGGCTTTGAAATTACGTGGTGAACTGTGCTTTCTCTCCCCTTATGCTTTTCTCCAGGTATACGTTTCTGGCCTTTGACAGAGCTTTGGGCTGGAGGCCACCTGCACACAGCGCAGCACACCAGTCTTCTGTGGGGATCACTGGAAATAACAGATCTCCTCCTCCACCTAGGAAAAAAATGTAAATGAGAAACCTTAAAGGAGAAGTGTTTATTTTGGTCTTCTCCCAAAAAGTGACTCATTTAACTTTGTTGAAAGTAATTTGGACAGTTTGATGGGTATGAATATGATCAAAGAAAACAATTCAGTTCTAAATAGAAAAATATATTTACTTAAATATTATTTTTCCTAGTGAAAATATAAACATTGCTCCTCATATATAAAATGCAAATATCTGCAGTACTTCATGTACCAATGTACTAATTCTTTAGTGAATGTGGCTTTAGCGATTGAGTACTATTTTTTTAGTGAATTATTAGTAATAATATTAGTTTAGAAAGCTTTAAGACCGTAGTGCAGATTAGCATCCTAATGCAATGTTGAGAAAAACATCCAGTTAGCAAGAGTTTTGTGATATTGTTGCAAATATTCACACCTTGCAAGCCCTCTCACTACCTACCGTTTCACACTGTTTCATTAGTTTTCTAGTCCATGCAGCTGGCAGAAGATCTTCCTTTAAAAGATCCTTAAAAAGAGCTGAGCCTGCTCAGGCCCCCTACAAGCCCCTCAGAGGACCCCTTAGCTCTAAAGTTTGCCTAAGCACCGAACACCTAGGCTGTGTGTGGCTGCGGCTGTACTTACTGTCCTGTTAGCTAAGGGGCTCAGCTTGTGCTGCAGCCTGCATGCCCAGTTTACAGGCTGCCTGTGCGATTCTCTCTCTGCCTTCAGGCAAGAGGGAACCAGCTCAGTCTGTGCTCAGGCCAGCTTGAGCATGGGAAGGGACTTGATCAGGTGCAATGAAACCTCCCAAGCAAGCTCATCACCTACATGTAACACAAATTTGACAACCCTTGAACTGCAGTGGTACCTGCACTCAAGCCCAAACTCAAACATGGCTACAAAAGACAGATATGAAGCACAAATATTCCCATATGTCATCTTGCTGTGATGTTTTTATCTCTTTATAAAAATCTTATGCCTTTATTAGAAAATGCAGTAGGTCATTCAAATCTTACCTTGCAATCTGCTTCATGGAACTAAATTGACCTGTTAAAGTGGGTAAGAGTGGAAATCATGTCATGATAATCTGACTGCCTGGTAAGCTGAAAAGCAAAAAGTAAATGAATGGAAGCTTTGGTTATACCTTCTGCTTTACTCCTGCGGAAGAAGTCCTTGTTTATCTTGCAAATTTAGAAACCTTCAGAGTTCTTTATATGTTTGCATACAGTCTTTCTATACAAAATGAATACCACATAAATTGAAGGAGAGTAGATATTTGGTGTGCAGGTTGAATAGAGGATTTAGGCCTGTCAGGAGTCTGTACACCAGCCTTTTGATTTTTCTTTACTTCTCCAGGTCTTCGAACCGCTTGCCCTTTAAAGAAGCTTAAAGTGAAGCAAGAGAGAGAACTTTCTGTTCCAATATCTTAGAGCTAATGTCAATAAATGTGTTTTAATTAGTAAAACCTTTTCTCCCGGTGACTGTGGCAGAGAGTAAACCATAGTCCCTGGTCATGACACTGTGCCATTCAGCAGAGGCTGTTCTATTCACTTTTTTCTGATGTCATTGCTTTTCTTCAGTGATGTCTGAGGAAGCTGTGGATCACAGCTGATTATGAGTCTGTCTTTTTATTCTTGTATCTTGGTGTTGAGAAGAGTACAGTCTGGTAGTATTTTGTAACAAAGAAAACAAAGACATTTTCTTTGGTGTGTCAAAATACAGATTTGGTTAGTTAACAAGATTTATTGTGCCAAAAAACATCAGTGGTGCAGAGCAGTCTAAATGCTCTAGCAATATGTTTTTTTCTTATTGTGAGAAGTGAAGCATAAACTGTCAAGGAGCAAGCCAAGAAAAAAAATCTTGTTGAAGTTATTAGTGCAATGTATATCTTCTAGAACTGGAGAGCACTTTTTCAGCACTATCATATAAGCCATTTAATAGCTCCCACTTGTCAAATCCAGCTGTATCAGCCCAACAGCAGGTAACTGCTTCTAGTTTAACCCTAATTGATGCCAGTAGTAGAGTCCAAGAAAAAAATCGATGAGTGTTTGCGGAATCAGGAGATTCCCGCATAAGCCTAATGAATTCTGGCAGAAAACATTTGTGCAGTTTAAGAACTGTAATAAAGATGCTGAAAACTTGAAACACTGACCAGTTTTACTGAGAATTTTTACTTTTCAGTAAAGGTATGTGTTACTGTGGCATTTTAAAAAACTACAGTATTTACTTCTTTTGAGTAATTTCTATGCTGATAGACTAATTTGGTATTATCAAAAAGTTAAAGGGTAATAAGACACTTGCTATCTATGTTAGAAACAATAACTCTGGCTCTTTTGTATAGCAAAACACAGAAAAAAAATAAGTTTTTCTTTCCTGTGGGATACAAACAGGATTAGTCTACTTTACCATTTTGACATGTTCATTGCAATGGTTCATTTGCCATGTCTGAAAGCTGTTGTAAAGCCTGGTTCTGAATTGCACTTACTACATCATTCCTTCTTCAGCAAGCTGAGTGTAAAATTCTGCCAGATGAGCCTGGTAGCAACTGTAGCATAATTTTATTTAGGGTAGTCAAATTAGATATATTGTCAATTAAAAAATAAATTAATGTGTAACCTAGTCTTTTGTTTTGGAGGAACTTTATTTTTTTTAAGACATTGTAACTGATCCTACACAAAATGAATTGTTCTGTCCTCTATGCTTGTCACCATCTCTATAAAGTACTGTGATTCAGAGAGGTGCTTTTATGGGCCTCATCACTAAGGCATCTGAACACTGCAACGATTATCCTTGCAGTGGCTCTATGAGGCAAGTATGTATTAGTTCTCTTTCATAAGTAGGGAGTTGAAGCCCAGGAACGACTGAATTACTTGTCAGAGTAATTATCAGATTTGTATTGAAACCCTAGAGACTATAAAGTCCATCCTTCCGCTTTTTTTTTTTTATTTTTACAGGTGGGGTTTTTATATAAATAATGGCCTACTATTTGATATTGTCTGAACTGATAAGTAGGGAGTTCTCTCTATGGTGAACAACACAGTATCTGAGAAAGCTGGACAGATCTGCCTACCTGGAAATGAAATAAAGGATTACTGATTAAATTTCTCTACATACAACCAACTGCAATGCTCTTTAGATTAAATAGTTATCTTCCAAGACCATTCCTAGTCTTGACATTAATAATGTCAGATTTGTAACTGCAAGGTGAAGTAAGCTCAAGGTAAAGAGGGAAGGGGAGAAAAGGGCACTGCTGTCAATTCCTTGCTAGCCCACTGTATTACAAAGCTATTAAAATAACAGAAAACCTGTAATCAAAAATATGGTGCTGTTAAATTCCTAATTATCTATATGCATTATGCTTTATGCTTCTTCACTTGTGTTCCTTGGGTTAGGTTATTAACTTGTTTCTTTGGGGACCCCAGCCCCAGAGACTGAATCTGGAGTAATGGTTTCCTCAGTGTATTAAATAATTCTGATAGGTTGCTCATTTTCTTTAATTATCTCCAAGTATCAGTAGTTAAAAACTTGTATAAAATAATGGTATAAGTAATTAGCCTATTGGCATTACATTTCCTATAGGCTATACAAGGTAATAAGAAATGAATTTGATCACATTTTATACATTGTACAGATAATTTTGCATTATTGGGGAAAATATAAAAATGACATTATTTGGGGGCAAAAAGGCTTGCAACCCTTCTGCCCAATATCCCCAAGGCAGGAACCAAAGTTTCTTTCATTCTGTGTGTTTGTGTGGGCTCTATTGCCGTGTTTGCTAATGATGGGCTATGTTAGATAAATATTATAAATTATAAATGGGCTATGTTACTGTCCAATAATGTAGCTCAAACTGCAGGAAAAAAGAATGTTGCAAAGGTAAATTTAGGTAAAATTATGCAAGGAATTTGCAAAGCCATTGCCATTGTATCATGGTCATGTTTTTAAATAGCTGAAAGTCATTTATAGTCTTAATATTCACGCATGTTATAAACTAAAAGACAATATGAAGAAGGGCCTAAAACAATGCCTACAAAGAAAGATAATGGTGGCATTTGTCTAAATGCTGCCAATACCCCACACATTTTGACAGACTTTATTAACACAAATCCTTTTCAGAAAATTGATCTTCAGATTCAGGGATTTTAAAATAAATTTTCATTTTTTCCTGTGAAATTCCAGTTCACGTCACATTATGCCACCACTAATTTTATAACCAGCCGATGAGAGCTGTATTTCTTTACTTCAAGAGAAATCACCTTTGTTTACAATACAAACATAAACTAAAGCCCACTTTCATTTTGATCTGTGTCCAAAAAATAAATTGGACTTTTGCTAAAAAATTCTTTTTGATTCTCTCAAAATAAAGAAGTGGATATTTTCCTTCTGAAATGCTGAAGTCTTGACCATGTTTCAGAACTGTGGCATTTGTGCGTTACCTGATAGCTGGCAAATCCCCATGAGCATTTTTGTTCCAATCGAAAGTGCACTTTTGAGGCAAATCTCTTGATCATTCAGACTTACTGTGCTTTTGTTCACACCAGGAGAGGTCTTGGAGGGTACAATCTAGATCACTTCTGGATAAAAATACGCTGAAAGGATGCACTACATGAATTGGCACTTAGTCCGTCAAACCAGATGAGATCTTGTCTGCAGCAAAAAAACCCTGAGGTGCATTTATTGTGGGCATTGTTCCTCAGCTTCATTCTACAGATCCACTCTTACTGGCTCACGTTACTTGCTAACATAGGTACAGCTCATGTCTAATAAAAAATAGATACAGAGAAACTACCCAAGGCTAGGTGAGTGATGGCGTGTTTAGTCAGTCCTCTTTCCCTAAATTTTAGTTAAATTTTCCAGTCCTTTTAAGAAGAGCTACTGAGCAGAAGTGATTTATACAGTCAAGTGTCTGAAGGTGAGGAAGAAATCATGCAGAATATTAGTATAAAGTAGGAGAGTATGATCTAAGTTTTGGAGTAGCTAATTGTGATATTTATATTAAGATTTATATTTATACAAATTATACATAAATATGTCATATTTTCATGCTTGTAATGTACACCTTTCATAGTCTACAATCCTTGAAAGCTGTAGATACTAGAAAATAAGTCTTTACACGGTTTGCACAAAATCAGAGCAGAGACAGGCTATTGAGTTTGAAGAAATGAGCTTCCAAGGTGCAGAGGGAAGAGAGGCGCCTGAGCAAAAATTTCCATTGCTTGCTCATGTGTATATCCTGCTGTGCTGATGAATCACTTTTTAAACAAATAGCACCCAAATTATATTAATGGAATCTAGTGTATACATGTATGTGTGTGTGTGCACACGCACGTATGTATGTATACTTGTATATATTCAAAAAAATATCTATGATCTGCATATGAGGTCTACAGGTGGACTACAAGTACAAAATAAAGCCTCAGTAAAAGTTGCATTTGCCCATACACCCTTCTTTTTGGTTACTTTTTGGCTATTACTTTTTGTAATATGAAAAAAAATTACAAAGAACAATAAAAATATGAGACAGATCAAATTTATGTTGAAGTCCCTGAGATATTTCCATTGTAATAAATTTTGACTTGATCCTAATTGATTGATAAGACAAAGCATGAAGTAGGCAATGCAAATTTATAAGAATCATGACAGAGAAATGAAGAATTATTTGTTTGATGTATTTGGTTTAGGAAATACGGTCTATTTAAATATATTTTTTCACTGCAATAATGAAAGATACCGTGAAGTCTAGTTAATTATTTTTTTTTAATGGAAAGAAAATTAGAATAGTCCAACTCAAAAATGAATTTTTCAAAAGAAAAATTTTGGTGTGAAAAACAGGATAAAATGAGTTACAAAGAACAGAAGTAATTTTCTAAATATTGGTTTATGCTCTTAACAGTATTTTTATTCCTGTGAAGGTCAGTACTTTCTCCTGAATATGTGCTCATGAAAATATTCACTGTATTTTTTTCTAAACTACAAAAATTAATATTTCAAAACTTTTTATGTATGAAAGAGATGGGAAAGGATACATACATTATTCACAATCTGTGATAGAGAAATCTTGTATGTAGAATGCAGTCTAAAATGTCATCTGTTTTTTCCTTTAAGATTCTCATAAAATGCATATTTTTAAAATCCTTGGCTATGTAAAATTCATTTGCCCTTTTCTGTTGGTTTTCTTTTTTTTTTTTTTTTTTTTTTTTCTCTTCCACATCTCACCAGGTAAAGAACTACTCTAAAACAAGCACGTGGAAAACATATGGGGGTGTGTTTGTGTGTGTAAAATCAGCAGCTGGAGAAACTCCATTTGATTATTTACTTTTGGTGCTGATAAATGATCCAGATTTTCTTCTCATAGGTCCTCTGGTTCTACTGTCTTGACCTTTAGTGTTTTCATCATTGAACCTTCATGGAACTGACCCAGTTTCATATGGAAAGAGGACAAGTTTGCTTTAGTTGGTGTTCTCTGTCATGATCATCATCTCTGCTCTTCGTCAGAATCAGCTGGAGTTACTGGGATTAATAATTTCTTAGGGGTTCCTAGCTGAAGTTGTATAAAGCTAGATTACTTCATTTCTCTGATCTTTGTTTGGGGTTCTGTGGCTTGAATGAAAAGCAAACTTACTGCTCATCTACAGCTGCTATTGTGCTGGAAGGCAGCTAAAAGATAGAGTACTGCCATTAAAGTCACTACATTTCCACTGAATTCTGTTTACAAATTGTACCATTGAGCTATTTTGTACGGGTTTATTTCTCTGTCTGTTTCCCTTCCTCTAAGTAGGGTTGATAATGCCCTCTGTACATTGATGTACAGTTATCATCTGTAGCTCTTATATGAATAGAAGTAGAAGCTTGTAGAAGCTGAACATCATTAACTTTCCTGTGTCAAAGTCTGTTATACCTCCAGGACTTTGATAATGTGTTGTTACTCAAACCTATATACACCCCAGAGTGCTGATATGCGCTGCTAATTTGCTGTTGTCATGACTAGTTTATTACTTCGCCTGTCCACAGGGAAAAGCGCTTTTCCATCCTTTTCACAGCAGACAGTACTGCTCAGCAAGAAAATGTAGGAGCTCTTGTGGACAAAGTAGAGAAAGAGCTGGTATCTGCTGCCCTGGTATAGCACAACACAGATACTTCTCCTATGGGAGAGAGGTAGGTATAGCAACAGGATCAGCCCAAAAAACGTAGTCAGTAATAGCAGGAGACCAAAGGTTTATTTGCACTTTGGAGAAGTCATCTGGAAGCACCTTACAACCTTCCCTCAGTGGTTCTGGTGCATCTGTGTTGCTGTGCTGACGGACCTGTGTTAGAATGCTGCACTGCAGCCATGGGGAGAGATATCCTCCAGCTGAGATACGTAACCTCTCCTTCATAACCTCATTATAGATAGGCATGCATCTCTTCTTAGCGGTGCTTTGTACAGCCCAGCCTGGCCGAAACACCTATTCATCTACCCATCAAAGTCATGACATTCACAGATCACGGGCAAGTTGAGGAGCCGCTCTGTATAATTTTTTTCTGTCCTCCGAAAATGTTTCTTGTTGCTTTTAAAAATGAAAAAAGTGCCTTTCGAGGGAAAACTTGCTTTGGTAGAGAGGGCATGTATCAGAATTTTTCAGGGGGGGAGGTCAACCAGCATTTCTGAGGCTCTTTCATGTGTGCGAACAAAACACTTTTTTATTTGCGGAATGAAGAGAGGTCTTCAGATTCTCCCATTGTTCTCTCTTCTAAAATACAGATTCCATTTCACATTCATCTCACACTTAAGAATGAATTTATGTAGGTTCATCTTTACAAGGGTAAATATTAGAGTTTTTACTGAAAAAGAAAAATCTCAAGGAATCCCATATTCTTTGGTCAGTTCCATGTTGCTGATAATAAAGGAGTCACACAAGCCCCAAAATTGTTACCAGGGGTCCAAAGTACTAATACAGTTGACTATAAAATGGATGCTTCAGGAAGTCAGAAATGCTACATGACTACTAGCTGCAGCTGGTATATCAAAGTAGGAAGAAAGTAAATTACTGTTGCTTCAGGTAACAGCTGTTCCAGTAATGAAAACTCCACTACTTAGAAGTATGGTTTAAAACAAACTAATTTTAAGATTATCTCATGGTAGATCGGTGTTAGCCAGCTTGTTAATCATGCTGGCTAAGCCCAGTCTAACTAGGCCATTAAGTTAATGAACAAATTAGCAAAGAAATCTTAATATATTTATGAATTTCAAAATCTTTAGCGGGGTTGTCTCACTAATTTTACCAATTTTAAAATAATATTTACGAAAAATTTAGTATTCAATTGAATTATTACAGAACATCATCCCGATAAGGCTTTAAGTGTGCTGGGATGTAGTTTATTCATGATTTCATAGCATGAAATTTCATTGTGACAGGTGTTTGGCATCCCACAACACCAATTCATGCTTCCTGTAAATGTATCATTAAAATGAAAAATATGCACTTTTAAGGCAGACATATAGTAAATCAAAAGCTCATTTTTGCTTAAATATTTTCTTTTGCCCGTGCTAGATGATTTTTCAAAGCATATTTTGCAGCACTCAAAACAAGGCCAGCTGGAAACCAGCAAGGGATGAATATATTCTGAAAGCTTAAAAAGGCCTGCTATAAGTGAATACTGTATTCTTTTCATACCCGTAAGCCAGCCTCTCAAAAGACTTGGTTTTAGAGTAAAGGATGTCATAGCAGCTCAACAAGAATGGCTATTTCCCCATGCAGGTGTGGAAGGTGAGGGTAGGAGTGGGGAGCTCTGTGCATAAAGCCTTTTTCTTTTTCTGTTCTTACTGAGTCAAGCTCCCCATTGTTCCTTTAATAGAACAAGCTTTATGGGGCACATGGCTCCTACAAATAGACCCATGCCCTGCTGTGGTTTTGGCAGTTACATGTTATCCCCTATACGTAAATAAAGTGCAATACTACAGAGTACAGCCTTGCATATCTTTCCACGGGTGGCTTGCGCACTCTGTTTTCAGAGGCTGCACCTGCTCTGTTCATATAGTCATACGCTGTGATTATTGTCCAGGAGGTAGATCTTGCCTCCTGAATGAGATAGGAAAACAGCTTGCCTCAGTGCTAGAGAGCAATACTCTTCAAGTACTGTAAGCAATACTTACAAGAGAATACTCTTGTCAGGCAGTTTTCGCTGCATTGAGTCTATACAGTACAATTCTGCTGAAGATAAATCACCATCAGATATCCTTGAAAGAAGTGAGATTTTTCTACCACATAACTTTGCATTGAAAAGAAATATTTTAATAATGAAATTGTTAATAGAATTCGAAACACTAGCAGTCCACAGATTCAGTAAGTTGTCTATCTAGAGTATTTTCCCCTCAAAAAAAGATGAGCAACAGAAACAACTACTATTTCTGGCTTAGTCATTTTTGGCAAATTCATTAGTCAATAAGTGTAATTACCTGTTCAGTCTTTGATTTGGTTGAAGCAAAAGCACTCTGTTTATATATTACCTACCTGAATGAATTGGATTCTTGCTGTAATTGACTTATTGTCCTATGTAAATTAGATTACATTATCCTTTATTGTAAAATTCAGTTCAATTTATGGTGAAAATATTGTTTTTAAATAGGTACCAGTGTTCTGTGATCTCATTAACAAATATGTAGTTTCTATACATATGTCTTTCAGGTACAGTTAAAATTCATCTGTCACTAGATTGTAGTGGGTTTTTTGGGCCAACTTAAGACAAGTAGATTAAAAATTCAGAAGATATTCTGATTCACTCATAAAATTCTGTGCCTGTAGATGCGTTAAAATTATCCCTCTAATATATGTATTAATATTTTTCACATCTGTGATAAAAACTAAGATTTTTTTTTTCCTATTTAAAAAAGAGCAGTGGTCAAATAGTTTATAATAGTAGGCCTTGTCACAGTGATAGACAGGTTGAGGCAGAATCTTTCTACTCTGTCGTTCCCTACCTGTTCTAGTGTGTCATTATCAAACAAAAAGAGACACCTTAACTGACAGTGCTTTAAAGCAAGTGTGACTTACAAAACAAGTTTTTTGTATGTAATGTAACATTAAATTTAAATATCTGAGGAATAGAATTTTTTATTCATTTGCAGTACAGTCAGTGAAGAAAAATATTTGAAATAACAAAAAAAGTATTAAGGGAAAGAAAAAAAAAAAGAAAATTTAATCAGCACTAAGGGTGTTTAATAGGCCTTTGCTCTAAAACCCCCCAAGGTCAGGCTGGAATTGAAGAGCGTACTGATATAAATAAAAAATGAAACAGCAGAAGATTTATTTGCTACTCAAAGTTCCAATCAATGTCAAATTAAGCATAAGCTTTTATAATCGGTTTAGAATCTTTGACCTCTCCAAATGCAATGGACTTAAACAGCTACTCTTTCAGCATGTTTCCAACAATGTTTCCAAAAGCAGGAGACCCTGCAACTCCAGTCTTTCTTTCTATGTTCTAACTACTGGAACCTGTTCTTTCTTATTTATGTCAGAGCTCCAATTAAAAGTAGTTAGAAGCTGTGTATTTGTCAGTGATTTTTTAAATCATTATTATTATTGTTACCGTCTTTGGGATATAAATACAGAAAAGATTTCAGCATAGGTAGTCCACTGTGTAACACAACAGGAGTCTGTATCTGTGTTCTTTCATGTCTCTGCATGTCAGAATTACGGCTTCCTAAAGTAGGATAAACCTAATTTAGGGAGTCTTCTGTATGGTAAGCTTCTAGGAACTATACTAAGCCTTTGACTTTCTGGAGAAGCTACCTCTGGATATTTTACAGACCTGAGCCAGGGAGCAAGAGTCAGGCTTGGGATTCACTTTGTGTGTGGTCAAGTGCACCGTTTCTAAGACTGTGGAGGTCAGCTAAGCCCTAACCACAGTTTTCTGTTAGGAACTGATTAACAGTAGGAGATAACTGGTTTCATGACTACAGTGCCTCTAGATGCTTATGACTACATAGCTGGAGATAGATTTCCTCTCCTAGTTGCAGTTGTGGTGTGGAAATGTATGCTGCCCCTCATACAGGTTGCTGCCTCCTAAGAAGAGCAACTCCAGCAAGAAGTTTGAGTTTTCCGTAATTAATTTCAGAAGAGCCAGTTACAAAGACCAGCTATTCGACTGCCTTAACTAGATGGGACAGTATGATATAAAGTAGTTCATGGGAATTCAAGTAGCTTCAGACATTTGGGGTGGAGGAGTGAATGCCATGAAGGGAAGGAGTGGGAAGCTGCTCAGAGCCATGATCTCTTCCAGCAGTGGATGTCATTCCATAGACCCTGTTTGCCGTGGCAGCCATCAGCAGGCAGCTGTCTTTTTGTCTGTCACTTCAGAAGCAGAATGGCATACAGTACACTGCCTTCCCTATAACATATTCATAGCTAATCCTGCAGCCTACACAAAGGTATTGCCACTGGCATCAGTAGGGCAATTTCTGTGAGAGAAACAAAAGGTTGTGCAACTGAGCAGCTGTAGCTATAGCTTCCATGGGAAATTAAATCTCAAAAAAAAAAAAAAAAAATTAAAAAAATGCCCATAATGTCATGACCCATTATTAGATGAGATGAGGAATCTCATATATTGATCATGGTGGATTTGCTATTCAAGCATGTGTCTTCTGATGCTAATGGTATGTTTCGTGTAAAACCTAAGTAATTAACATATAAGGAAAAGCATAATGCAAAATAATGTGTTATTTTCAGTATGTGGCATCCAGAGAGATGCAGGTCTTCTCAGTATTCTTACAGTGATTCCTGTTTCAAAAAGGAAATACTACAATCTTATATACTACCTAAAAAGAACACCACCCCTCTACGCTTACCATTTTCATTAATTACAGCAATGCCATTGGGTGTTTTGCACAATTAAATAGCAAGAATGTAGATTTTCATTGTAATATTTTCTTTTCCTCATTTAGTTTTCAGAAGTAAAAAACAAGTATTGCTCTGAAAAGGAATACAAGTATCTGCTGCTGAAAGTTCTGATGATTTTTTTCCCCAGACCCCTGTTTGTGGCACATTCCTTCCCTCATTTCTCAGTTTCAGGCATCAGCGTTATGCTCCCACTTAGCCACCGGGACTCCAGCCAGGCACTGGCACAGAGGGAGCGCCAGTGCTTTCACAGGTGTAAATCAAACCAGCTCCACTGGTGCCAACTGAAATGCGTTCATTTGTAACAGGTCATGTCTTGCACAGACTCCTTTGAACCAGAAGATAGTTCATCATAGATTTCAGGTGCACAATAGTGAAAAGAAAGGAAAAGGCCAAATATATGTATGAGGATACTTGGCACAACCTCACCTTTACCATCTGACGCATTAAGGTGTTTGGACTACAAGGGTTTCACATTCGATGCCCTGCTCTGTTCCTGTTAAATACCTTGAAAAATTCTGAAATTATAAAAATTTAATGAGATAGCAAAATAATTTTCCACTGAGCTGTCATCAGCAGCTGCACGCTTCATTGTACCTGATAATACTTGAGCAGGATGTATAAAATTGCATTCACAGAATCATAGAATGGTTTGGGTTGGAAGAGACCTTAAAGATCATGTAGTTCCTACCCCTCTGCCATGAGCAGGGACAACTTCCACCAGACCAGGTTGCTCAAAGCCCCATCCAGCCTGACCCCACAGATGGGGCAACCACAGCTTCTCTGGGTAACCTGTTCCAGTGCCTCACCACCCTCATAGTGAAGAATTTTCTTACATCTAATCTAAATCTACCCTCTTTCAGTTTAAAACCATTACCCCTTGTCCTATCACTACATCCCCCTATAAAAAGTCCCTCTCCAGCTTTCTTGTAGGCCCCCTTTAAGTACTGGAAGGCTGCTATTATAAGACCTCTTGAGCCTTCTCTTCTCCAGGCTGAACAACTCCAACTCTTTCAGCCCGTCTTCATAGGAGAGGTGCTCCAGCCCTCTGATCATCTTTGTGACCCTCCTCTGAACTCAATCTTACAGGTTCGTGTCCTTCTTATTTTGGGGGCCCCAGAGCTGTGTGCAGTAGTCCGGGTGGGGTCTTACGAGAGCAGAGTAGAGGAGCAGAATTACCTGCCTTGACCTGCTGGCCATGCTTCTTTTGATGCAGCCCTGGATATGGTTGGCTTTCTGGGCTGCAAGCACACATTGCTGGGTCATGTTGAGCTTCTCACCAACCAACACCCCCAAGTCCTTCTCCTCAGGGGTACTCTCAATCCGTTCTCCCAGTCCAGCCTGTATCTGTGCTTGGGATTGTCCTGACCAAGGTGTAGGACCTTGCACTTGGCCCTGTTGAACCTCATGAAGTTCTCATGGGCCCACCTCTCAAGCCTGTCAAGGTCCCTCTAGATGGCATCCCTTCCCTCCAGTGTGTCAACTGCACCACACAGCTTGGTGTTGTCTGCAAACTTGCTGAAGGTATACTCAATCTCACTGTCAAGTCTCCGACAAAGATGTTAAACAGTGCAAGTTCCAGTACTGACCCCTGAGGACCACTCATCACTGGACATCAAGACATTGACCACAACTCTTTGAGTGCAACCATCCAGCCAATTCCTTATCTACTGAGTGGTCCATCCATCAAATCCATGTCTCCTCAATTTAGAGACAAGCATGTCATGTGGGACTGTGTAAAATGCTTTGCGTGAGTCAAGGTAGATGATGTCAGTTGCTCCTCCCTTATCTGCCAATGCTGTAACCCTGTCATAGAAGGCCGCCAGATTTTTCAGGCACAATTTGCCTTTAGTGAAGCCGTGTTGACTATCACCAATCACCTTTCTGTTTTCCATGTGCCTTAGCGTAGTTTCCAGGAAGATCTGTTCCATGATCTTGCCAGAGATCTCACAGAGGTGAGACTGACTGGCTTGTAGTTCCCTGTGTCTTCCTTTTTTTCCTTTTTTAAAAATGGGGGTTATATTTGCCCTTTTCCAGTCAGTGGGAACTTCACTGGACTGCCATGACTTCTCAAATATGATGGATAGTGGTTTAGCAACTTCATCCACCAGTTCCCTCAGGACCTGCGGATGCATCTCATCAGGTCCCATGGACTTGTGCATCTTCAATGTCCTTAGATGGTCTTGAATCTGATCACCTCCTACAGCGGGAGGTTCTTCATTCTCCAGTCTTTCATTCTCCTTTGCCTTTTGTGACTTGGGCGATGTGTCTTGACCACTTGCAGGAGAAGACTGAGGAAAAAAAATGTTGTTGAGTACCTCAGCCATCTTCATATCCCAGGTAACCAGGTCTCCTGTTTCCTTCTGGAGAGGGTCCATGTTTTCCCTAGTCTTCCTTTTATCACCAACATCCCTGTAGAAGCTTTTCTTGTTGCCCTTGATGTCCCTGGCCAGATTTAATTCTCTCAGGGCTTTAGCTTTCCTAACCTGATCCCTGGCTGCTACGACAGTTTCTCTGTATTCCTCACAGGATACCTGTCCTTTCTTCCACAGTCTGTAGGCTTCCTTTTTCTGTTTGAGTTTGTCTGGGAGCTCCTTGTTTATCCATACTGGTGTTTTTGCCTGACTTCCTCTTTGTTGGGATATATTGCTCCTGAGCTTAGAGGAGGTGATCCTTGAATATTAACCAGCTTTCCTGGGCCCCTCCAGAGCTTTGTCCCATGGTACTCTACCAAGCAGATCTCTGAAGAGGCCAAAGCCTGCTCTCCTGAAGTCCAGGGTAGTGGGCTTGCTGTATGTCCTCCTTGGTGCCCTAAGGATCTTGAACTCCATGGTTGCTGCAGCCAAGACAACCCATGAGCTTCACATTCCCCACCAGCCCCTCCTTGTTGATGAGAACAAGGTCCAGCATAACACCTCTCCTTATTGGGTCCTCTATCATTTGAAGGAGGAAGTTATCATCAATACACTCCAGGAACTTCCCAGACTGCTTATGTTCTGCTATGTTATCAGGGTGGTTGAAGTCCCCCATGAGGTTCAGGGCTTGTGAACATGAGGCTGCTCCTGTCTGTCTATAGAGGGCCTCATCCACTCAGTCTTCCTGGTCAGGTGGCCTGTAGCAGACCCCCACTATAATGTCACCTGTCCCTGCCCTCCCTTTAATCCTGACCCATAAGCTCTTGCTTGGCTCCTCATCCAGCCCCAGGCAGAGCTCCAGGCACTCCAGCTGGTCATTGACATAGAGGGCAACACCCCCTCCTCGTCTTCCCTAAAGAGCCTGTATCCTTCCATTCCAACACTCTAGTCATAGGACCCATCCCACCGTGTCTCCATGATGCCAATAAGATCATAGCCCTGCAGGTGTGTGCATGTTTCTAACTCCTGTTGTTTATTCCTTGTGCCAGGTGTGTTTGCATAGAGGCATTCAAGTTGAGCCCCTATGAGACTTATTTACTGGCTGGAGTCCCTTTGTGCTCTTCAGGTTCTCTTCAGTTCTTCAGGTGTATTCCTGCTGACCTGTGATCCTTCTCGAGGCTCTGGGCCTCTATTGCTGGCACTGGCATCAAACTGATAGGGCTGGGATGGATTGAGGTTCCCCTCCCCTGGCAACTTTCATCGAACATCAACATACATACACAGAGCAAGTTATAACATGGAGTTATATGAGTTCAGTAAGAATAATTTAATAAAAAAAATACTTCTGATATTGATTCTTACATTAAAGTTTGCGAGAGGACCAGGATGCAGTGTTTCTATATAAATCAACTCAAGCTGTAATGGTGATGTAAATGTCATTGTCAGAAATATATGCAACTTGCAACTTACATATATAATTACCTGTATAATCAAGTTATAATGAGATATTATTGATAGATTTTTATTCTTTCAATATTTTACTAGTGGATTTTTTTTTTTCGTTTAGCAATATTTTTTTCTGTCTATGGGCAAATGCATTTCATGAAAGAAAAAAATATTTATTTTGGAATATGCTTTCAAAAAAAAAAAAAATTCTTATAGAGCAAAATTAGAATAATAAGAATCCACGCCCCCTCAAGTCAGTGATATTGATAGGGATGAGGATTCAGTCGAACTGACCAGGTCAGGTACTGTTTTTATTCTTTGCTAATGACTTATGTGGCACCGTATTACTAACTGGCAACCACACTCATTGGAAAAGTCTGGACTGACTTAGTATGCTTAAACTAAATCCCCGTGACAGAAGGAGATAATGTTTTATTTAATTGGATAATCGGTGTTTTAATTTAAATAAAGCTCAGCTTTATTTGCCAAACAGGAATCATTAGAAAAAGAGTAGAAAAGCTCTTTATTTAATTCCTCTTGCATAAGAAAGTATTCTAATCTAATTTGGACAGTGTACAAAAGATACTTCCAAATGCTGAACCATGTTGTCTATTACCATTTTCATAAAAATTAGACAGAAGAATGCCAATTCTTGGAAATAAATATTTTACTAGGCATAGAAAAAGAAGAAGCCATAGTAATACATCCTTAAGAAAATTAGTCATGGTGATATGGTATGCACAGCTTGCTAGTTCAAATATTTTTTTTTTTATTCTTGGTATATTTTTATATATATTTTTATATATATACACATCCTTTAATTGACATTTTTAATCATTGTTTAAAATTCACAGAGCACTAAGAAAGCCTAGTCATAGGTCGGGATCTCTTGTAAAAGCCTAGTATAAAGACATCCCTTCCTATTGCAAATAGTATTCAGTCTTAAAAGGAAATAAAACCATCTTTTCAAAATGATCTTTAAAAAAATCATTCTTTTCTTTTTTTGTTCATCTTTCTTTTAACTCATCTTTTTGTAGTTGGCCTTGATGATCTTAAAGGTCTTTTCCAACCTAAATGATTCTATCATACTATGATTTTAGTCGCTACTTCTTTCCATACACTTATTTTGCAGATTGTTGTTCATCTGACCCATTTTTTAGCAGTGTCCTAATCCTCCCAACTCAAGCTTTAGTCTGCAGTCTTGCCTGATTAATGCATGTTAACTGAGTGTTCAGAAGATGCCCTAGGTAATCCAAATTTTTAGGATCAAGAAACATTTGCACTGTGTTGTGAGCAGATTTTGCCTTGTCCCTAAATGTCCTCTGGAGGGGGGAGAAAGGGGTGGAGGGGGATGAAGAGTGGAGGAAAGAAAAAATATTGGATTGGATTTGATTAGTAGCAATTGCATTGTTGTTTTTATTACTCAATTTCCTGAATTAAAGTCTCTGACAACACCCCACCCCTTTTATCTCAGGAAAATTTTCAACTTTTATGTATTTTTAGAGAGAAGAAAAAACTACATTTGTATAAAAGCAGTACATTGGAATCTAATTACCATTTTTTTAAAGGAACTATGCAATCTGTGTAGACCATAGAGTTCTTGCTGATAGAAAATATGTGTAGGATAAGTATCTTGTCAAAGGGCGATGTTCCAAATAGAAAGTCTTCTTAGATGGTTAGTATTAAAGGTTTCTTCAGGCTCATTTACACCCTCCTCTTCTGTAGTGGGCATCCCTGTTCCAACGCACAGACTTTTGCGGTGGAGGATTGCCAAAATAGCTCTGCTTGCATCTATGTTTCCCATACAACAATGACCTTTTTTCCTTTCCTCAGTTTAGGACGTCATTCCGTGTTTGCTGTCTTAGGTAATGCTGGAGTTGACTGGCTATTTTGACTTCTTGAACGGTTTTCATTGTGCATCTTACACAAGAAAGGGCAGGGGGAGGAGCTGGTGGCTACAGAGCAAATGGAGATACTTGGAAGTAGATACAGGCAGAGGAAATAATGGAATAAGGTCCTAAAATATGTTGCATAATGAAAAATCATGTAAAGATACAGATATGGGATGGATAACTAGTACTGTTGTGCATGCAAGGAGGCTTAATATCTTGGAACATTTAGCAGTGTTTTCAGTCCAGATATGCACTGCAATATAGCATTTAAATTTATGTACTAGCAATAAGTAAATTGAATATTGAATTTTTTTTCAGCCTGTAAAATTGGCAATGGAATAAGAGAATCTCAAAGTATATCACAGGGTGACTATATCAATTTAGGGCTGTTAAACATTCCTTGACATTTAAAACTTTTTTACTTCCTCCTCTTTTCTTTCTCTTTCTTTTTATTGTATATGGATGGGAAATTAAGAAAGGGAACCAGTCAGTTTATAAAACAACTTTTCAATGTCTGTATTTCTGTCAAGATCACAACAATCCCAGTGAATGTCATAGACCTTGTTCTTGCATGCTCTGTGAGGGTATAGCAATTCCTTCATTTTTTTCAGGCTAAACTATCTTGCAATTTGTTAAGCTTCTTTTGCTTATGATTTCTTTACCTATATCTGTGAATTTGCAAATTTGACTTTCCAAATCATTGTAAGTTCATTGCAATTAATGCAAGCCATTGAAGTGTTGAAGAAAAGAGAATATGTACAGTTGAGGATCAGATGCATAGGATATGAAGAAGCAAATCAGCAGCAAGGAACAAATACTTCTGATCCATACTACTGACAAGTTGAATTTAGCTGGGAGTATACAGCAATTCTCAAAGTATGTTAGCTAATGCATTTCTTGATCTTTCATCTGGTTTCATATGTAATATCAAATCATTTGTGCAGGTGTATGAATTCTTGAAGTTACACAGAGTTAATTACACTGAGTTATTGAAGCAGTAAGGTCATAATTTATTGCTAAAATACAAATAATCATGCTGCTTGTTAGGAATTGGACATAATTGCCTGAAGAACTGAATAAATAATTTCTCCCAGACATGCTTGTTATCAACTTTGTTGTCCTCTCTGAAGCAGACTAGCTTTTAGCTAGTTATAGCAGAGCTGGCTCACATGGCTTGTAGACTGACTTAGTCTGGCATCTGGTATTGGATATGATTCAAGAATACTGTCATAGTTTCCACATAGATTTACACAATGTATTTCACAATAGTCTCCATCTTGTTATTCATACTTGATTTTTTTATCAGTCATTTCCTTTGCTATATATGTTATCATTTGCACACATTAGCAAGAATTATGGGATGACATGTCTTTATCTGCCATCACAGAAAAAATATTCATGATTTTCTGCACTAACAGAGTTTGCTGAAAGAAACCATTAATTTTACACTTAGGGCAGATTTTCCCAAAGATTTGACACTAAACTCTGTGCTACTTAGGCAGTGAGAATAATAGCGCAGATTTAAGCAAAAGTAGAAATGGATTCCTCACATTTCCAAACATTTGTGGCATTTTTAATATTCAGGATATACAGAGAAAACATAACCATAAGAAAAATCCATGTGAATGCAATCATTTGTACCACCCTATTGCAGTAAATTCAAGTAATTCTGAACTGTAAACACGGGGGGGGGGGGGGGGGAGGGGTGTAGGTAAGATCTGAGCACTTGTCCTCTTGCCCTGTGGTTTTGCTCAAATATCTGAAGAGCAAGAATTAGAAAATAAGTACAAGCGAGAAGGAGAAATGGGATACAAAACCAAAACTATCACTGGACACAGTGTCAGAAAAACTAGTCTCTCACAAATCTTCTGTATGTTTTTCAGCACAAAAAATAAATGTCTTTTCTTCCAGTGCAATACAGCTTGTAGCACTCAAATCAGAAACACCCTAGCAAGCACTTATTCTTTAGCCTGAACTGCCTTCTGGAAAATTTCAGGCATTGACAGTCAGGATTATTTTCTAGTGTTGTTCAAATCCAGCCAATGCTAGTTCCTTTTTCTCCATCCTTGCATTTGAATCTCAGTATTGCATGTCTTTTATTGTTGGACAATTTAGTTCATTTAAAATTAAATCAATCAGTTATTCCCCTATGGTAATTAGACACTTTGTAAGGTTGAATTGCCCCACAAATTGCATAGCTCAATGTGGGTTACAAATAAGCATGAATTTGCTCATTGCCCAGCAATGACATCTAAGAAGCCTATATTGAAATCAGCAGATTGGCATGATTTGACAAATAGATACAACATGACAGATCCCAGCTAATATAAAGCAGTACAACTATGCTTAAACCAGTGGAATGGTTCGTAGGTTATATTAGCTGAGTGATATTTGTGAAGCACAGTAAACACCTCTATAACTATAGAATTGCTAATGCTGCCAGTTATAAAGATTTTTGCTCTAATACATTTGAAAAAAAAAAGCTATGCTTGTGCTTGTCCTTGAATTTCACTCTTCCTTTCTCTTAGGAGCCCTTATTTGGCTTTTTTCTTGCTATATTTTTTAACTTTTTCCCTAGCTAGGGGAAGCAACTATAATTATTTCTCTCTAGTATAATCCAAGCGCTCTGATAATGCATGCAGTGCAGCCTGATTTGTTACTAGTTGAACATAAATCCTTCATCTGGCAATCAGAAAGAGACTCAACCATGTCAGCTTTAGTGCCAAACCTGATGACAGGAGATGGGAGTAGAGACAATACACCTTCCCTGTTTACAAATCCCTGATTTGAAACCACATTCTTTTGCTCTGTGATATTCTTACTTCCAGGAGTATGGAACAAGGTAGACTTCACAATAAAGCCCAAATGTATTTTATTTAATACAGGGACACAAGTAAGGAAAATGCTGTGCTTCTGTAAAGTTCTGACATTGTTTCTTTGAACTTTGTCATCATCTTTTTTTTTTTTTTCACTCCATGTGTGTCTGTAAGCCTCTACATGATAATGGAAGGAGAATACTAAGTTATAACTGAGCAAGGTATAATGGAACAGCAGGAAGCTTGTGAGCCACTTAAATTAAAATGATGAGGAAGAAATAGGCATTAATTATCTCAGGCTGCATTATCTTTTCATTTTGCAAGCAAGGAAATGTTTAACACCCCAGGAAGAAAAGAATTAACTTCCTTTGAATCTTTCCACAGTGAACCAGTGCTCAAGAAGCAAAATGCTTTACTTCAGACTGGAGAGATAATTTTAAATCACATGCAGGGGGCAGCTATATAAAGGATCAGAATCTAATATATTCACAGAGCAAGAATGATGAGATGAAAAAGGAGACAAAGAAGAGACTATGTTCATGTTCGCTCTGTCCCACAAACCATGACCTCTTCCACAGTCACAAGGACCTATTTTCAATTTCAAGGCAATAGCTATAAATGTTAATAATTGCCTTTACCTCTTTCTCTGTAGCTTAGCTTCTTGCCCCATTACCAAAACCATTTGGTTTCTCAGTAATTCATTTTCTACATAATCTCCTTTCATGTCCCTTGTTTCCTCTATTGTGTTTCACCTTGGGCAGTACACCATGTAAATAAAGCCTATATCCATAATCACTTTACTATACTGCTTAAGGGAATTCACTCCTGAAAATTCCATTCCAACCTGTGTCCATTGTAGTAGATCTCTTCAGTCCTCATTAGGTGGGACAAGCAGGCAAATATTTTAAAAGCCATTTCAGCATCAGTAATATAACCTTCAGTATCTATTCAAAACTTTTAGATGTATTTAAAGGATGAGTATGAAACAGATAAAGGCATCTGCAAAAAAGTTCATCATACTGTATTTTGATTTCAAAAATTCCTGCTTTTGAAATAGTGTTTAAGGACACATTATAGTATAGACACTGATCAAATGGACAAGAACACCCAAGAACTTGTATTCAAGTATTTTTTTCAAATCAGAAATAGAGTTTTAACATACTAGCAGCTTGGAAAAATATGTATATTGGTATTTAAGGCAGAAATAATTGAGTTAAAGTAGAAATGATTGGGTTCTGTATTCTTCCAGTGAGCAAGAGAACTCCTAGCTTCACACTGTCCACAGTGTGACTATCTCAGAAAAGACAGAAACAATCAAATATTTGTGTAAAACAGGTAGTTTTTTTAGTTTTGTGTAGCATTTACTGTAATTGAGGTGTATATTGTACTTCCTAAACCAGGTTTGAGTTTGAATTTAGTATTCTGTCAAGCTCTTGGGTGTGAAATGAAAATAAAATAGTTCCCTTCTACTCCAAAAGCCAAATACCTGTGAAAGCAGCTTTTGACCCTCTCTCTTGTCATCTCATGTTTCTTTGATGTGGTTATTGGTGGGTTTCCATCCTTGGTCTTAAATTTCAGTTTATAACAAATCCGAAGCCCCGCTTCATTGCAGTTTTAGTACTGAACAGTATTCATGGGAGAAAGCAGGTGCTGGTTACCTAGATGGGGGTAAAAATATCTGATAACATTACCCACATTTTTTCCATGCACTTAGAGGCAGTTAAGGACTTGTGAAATTGGTTCCTCTAACATTTTATTACATAAGAGAAAAAAAAAAAAAAGTGCCTTCCAGCCTAAAAAAAAGCCATTAATGCTCTTTTCCTCCTTTTTTTTCTTTTTTTTTTTTCTTTTCTTTTTTTTTCCCCCATTTTTTCTCAAGCTTCATTCTGACTTGGACAAGGGAGTGGGCACTGTTAAATATACCCTTTCAGGAGATGGTGCCGGCACAGTTTTTACCATTGATGAGACCACGGGAGACATTCATGCCATAAGGAGCCTAGATCGAGAAGAAAAACCTTTCTACACACTCCGGGCTCAGGCTGTGGATGTTGACACCAAGAAACCACTAGAGCCTGAATCAGAGTTCATCATCAAAGTGCAGGACATTAATGATAATGAGCCAAAGTTCCTGGATGGGCCTTACGTTGCCAGTGTCCCAGAAATGTCTCCAGTGGGTGAGTAAGAAGCTTTAAACACTTGATAACTAATTGCATATTACTTGATTGGCTCAATGTGCATTTCCTGCTGAGGAAAGAAAGAGAAGGTTGAAATGATAATATAACTTCTAAAACATATTGTTAGAAAGATCTTAATCTGTGCTTAGAAATATACAGACTACAGTTTTGTTTTAACTTTATTTGCTTATTTAGAAACTTCTTGTCCTGCAAAATGAGTGCTTGTAACTTTAAGTCTTTGAGGACAGGAGGATAAAAAAAAAAGATATTCAAGACAGGTATGCTAAGATCCAGGGGTTCTGTATACCCCCAAACCTGTTATTTCACATGATGAAGTATGTTGCCCTTTCTTCCCATTGACTGTTTGCTGTACAGATTTAGATGGTACAACAGCATCTTGCCATTTACTGTTCTTGTCTTTGTGGCCATTAAACTCCTACAGCACTTGCATGATCCTCTAATTCACAATTAGGGGACAATTCTTTATCCAAGTCCTGCTATGCTGTAGGTGCTGAAAGTAATAATTGCCCTCACCTGGCTCTCCACAATGCAAGAACAGGAGTCAGAGAGGCTCAGCAAGACTGGCTCAAGGTCTCAAAAACCAAGTGTCCAAAAAAATATCGACTGCATTGGACTCTTAAGTCAAGAGAAAGAGGAGACTGACTGGAAACATGGTAAGTTTTCAAAAAGCCAGTGTACAGAGGAAAGAATCATTTTCTCTCCAAAGCAAGATGGACTGTAGTAAGGATACCGAAGCATCGGAGAAGGTTTTTGTTTAAAGAATTTTCACAACACAATAGACATTTGCTAGGAAAAACATAAAGAACATCGACCCTGCTTTGGAGCATGAGAATAGACTAAATGGGCCCTTTGGGTCTCTGCCTGCTGGGTGATTCTGCAGTGGTCCTGAGGCGTGTGTTTGCAACACAAGCGCACTGCTTGTGTCCTGCTGCCAGATGGCAATTTGGGCTTCCCTGTGGGCACCAGAAATTAATTTGTTCTGGGCTAGAAGGCCCTTAACTTCCCAGTGTTAGTTTCAGCTTATTGCCATTTTCTCTCTTAAGCTGTCTTTTCCCAGTACTTCATAAGCCAGTACGAGTCATTTAATACTCCCTGTAGTTGCTAACAGTTTCAGAAGTTTTCTGACTCTGAAATGTGCAGAGGGATCCTCTTGCCCCTTCAGCTATGCTGCTCAGATGGTGATGTTTTGAAAGACAATCCAGGAGGCACCTAGCTATCTACACAAGTTGCTATATGGAATTAATGAGGTAGTGTTTTAAATTTTGTGATAAAGAGTGGTAAAATGTGATAAAATGTGATATGAGTAAACATGTAGAGATGATCACGTTAATCTCGTACGTGTGTAGAGCTGAGTTCACTATATGCACCCATAGAGGTGCATCTATAGATTCATATACAGGTGCACTATTGTCGTTGCCCCTATAGAGATGCCTAGTCATATTACTTACAGTTGTAGTATTTATACATGGAAAACAATTGTTATATTTTCAAGTCTATTTCTGTGGCAAGTTCAGAATAACATTTTCTCACCAGAGAATGTATGGTTAGTTGTTAATTTTTTTTTAAGACTTGATCAGAGAGAAAGGAGAAAAATAATAATGAATTATGCTATTTACACAGTGGAATGCAGAGCATGCATTCATTCTCTCACCCTGTTGCTCTCCCTCCATCTTCCTTTCTTATTTTCATAAATATGTGTGTGCAGTAGCAGACAAAATGCTAACAGTGATTTTATTTCATGGGAAACTCTTCAAGGTGTGTTATACATTGGGGCTTTTTCATTGACTAGCATGACTAAATGAGATGCAACTGAGTATGCTGTGTCATGCATACAGCATTTTAAAAGAAATGCTTTTCAACTTATTCTCCATTGGAGAAACAGCAGTAGATGCCATGGCAAAAATGCATCCTCTGGATCTTCACTTTATTCAGTCACATTCACTACTTCTAGAAGATTTATTCATAACAATTTTTATTTTCCTCTATAAGAAAAATAAAAGATGGATGAAAATCAATCAGAAAAGACAAGGCAAGGAAACAGCGCCCTAAATGGAGGCCTAAACTCCAATTAGTGGTTACTAAAGCAGATAACAATTTTTGCTGTTGGGTTGTCTTGCAGCAAAAATACCCAGAAATGCCTTTTGTCGCCTCTGACGTGTCAGGAGGTTGTGCCTTCTCCACTGTAGGTTTCTCCACTGTCTTGCTCTCTCTTACCCATGCTTTTGCTACATTATGCAAGCACAGATTTCTCAAGAGGATCTAAAACTACTGCTCCCTGTCATCATTGCCATTTAGTTGCACCTATAGAGATGCCTAGACCTACCACTGCCTGAGGCTGACATTGAAAATCACTTTGATTTTTTAGCTGGTACAGCATATGGTTGCCTTGGCTTATGCAAAAACCCTGATAAACCCTTCCTCTTACCTATTTTTTTATGCTTCCAGTTTCTAGTTGCCAGTTTTCAATTCCCAAATGTCCTAAACTTCACTTACTGTTAGTTTTGCAACAGTATCTATTATGAACTGCACTCATGCACATGGTTTCCGTTGTGGGAAATGCACTACAACGTGATGCCTTTTCCCCCTTACTAGTCATTTCTATGAGTCTGACAAGCTTTTGTGAGTAGTGACTTGCTGTCTTTTATTGCTGCATGACACTTGCATGCAAAGGTTTATTCAGTTTGGTAGTTTATCCTAAGGTTATTGGTAATAAGGAGAAAAATATGGATGCCAGAGTTCATGCTGAAAGGGGAATGAAGGGATAGAGAAGTAGCTACTAAAATCCTCAAGACTTAACACCCAGTGTGAACACACAGTATATATTCCATTTGGACAGTGAAATAAAGTGATTTGTATAAAACACCCTTGAGGTACCACAGTCTGCAGCCATAAGAGAGGTTTGTATGAGACTGGGACGTCTTGGGAAGAAAAAGTGTCTTTCAGACCCCTTATACACATTTTAGGAATGTTCATGGTGGCACTGTTCTTGATTTTTGTAACAGCTCTGACCTTTGTACTACTTGCTGTTGCTGAAACTTTGGCAGCTGAAAAAATGTCATAGTATTCTTCCCTAGATTCAGCGTTCCAGTCACAGTTATAGTAAAATTTCATGTCAATGATAAAGTTGGACCTTGGTGATTTTTTTAGTGGAAAAGTACAAAAAGATAGAAATTCATAGATCCTCAATATCTAGTTTTCCACACATAGATATTATTTAGACATATCTGTCATATCCATGTTTTTCGTGGTAGATTTTCTAAGAACTTTGCTGTCTTTTTTTCCATGTGTGTTTTAGGTGGAAATTTTTTTTTTCCCTTCAAATTCACTTTGAGGTTCTGTTAAAATTTATTCTACAGCTTCTGTGCACTGGAGTTTGTTTCATTTTCCCTCTCATCAATACCACTCCTTAAAAAAGATCATAGTAATGCGTATCTTTTAGCTTTTTCTGAAGAAGAGATAATTCTAGGGTCGCCAGTTTTACTTAGTGGTGCATTCTTTACTGGTAGCCAAATTATTTCATGTGCTTTTTACTAAGAAAAAAAAATACTAGTAGGATGTTTATTGTGTTCTAAAACTCTAATTTAAGCCCACTACCCACTTTATGCCAGCGGCTTGAATGGCTAGCTAGTTTCACTCCTTCCATACATGCACTGTAATCTGCTTGTGTATGATGGACAGGACAGTCAATCACAAACATAAATGCCAAAGATATTCTCTTGAAAAGCCTCTTGGTTACCAACTGGTGTAACATGCAGGCTACTGTACCCATCTATGACTTCCATTATTTCTGATACTTTCTAAGTGTGCATAGTTTCTGTATTGTTGCGGAAGGATATTGGTAGCTGCAAATTTTACAGTGTATTGCTCACATAACAAATGGGGTGCAGAATACTTTCTGGTGAAGAATTTATCTTGGAAAGGACAATGATATGAAATTCTCTGCAGAGAAACTCAGGAGATGGAGTCAGCTTACAACACAGAACCATATTTTAGGAACAGGCCTGCTATGATGTTATCCTATGCCTAATAAGAGACTTATAAAAGCTTAAGGGCTGGACTCCTAATGTATTTTTTCTGATATTGGATTGGTTTTATCAATATTTTTATTTGAAAGTATTGTCTTGATTTAATAAGACAAAATGTAGAACAAACCAGAAATGGAAATTTATGTATGAGGACTGAAAGGGGACTGTAATTTCCCCCCCATTGGTAAGTTAATATTAGCAAGATATGGTGTCCTTAAATATAATTTAATCAACGGTGTTGTTGCTTCTGGCAGCTGTGCCAGCTTTTGTTGCAATATAGCTCATGTAAGCATGCAAATATATGGTGAGCTTAAACCAAGGTTATGCCCTTATTAAAGCTATCAGTCCAGATGACTGAGAGTAGGGGCATACCAGTGTTAAACACACATTCAGGGAAAAATCTTATTATATATTTTTATATATTTATGCATTAAAATGTGCACAGAAATACATCAGCATTTCTCATGCATTTCTTTCACTGACTATGCTGATTTTAATTGATTTTATGTATTACATGTGACAAATTTATAACTTCTACTGTCATAGTCTACTAATTGTTTTCTAAGGTATTTCCATATTCCTCTCTGCTTATACACAGCCCAGCTAGGGCTGTGTTAAACCTATCAATTCCATAACATACAGATTCCATATGTTCTTTCCCAATAAATTTCATTTCATACCTTTCCACTAGATTAACTCTTTATTGCTTAGGGGGCTCTACAAATTCCAGATCACCATGGCAATTCTTCTGTCTCTTTGGTTATTAATTAACAGGTAATGAAATAGGTTCACATCAAATAGCTATATTACTGATTAAGCTTAAATATTCTATTTGAAACTGCCTCAGTTGTAACATTACATTCTAACACTAAAATGGTCAATGATACTAGAAACTTGGTATCAGGTTATTTTTACTGGATATCCTCCATGGCGCAAGGCAGCTACTTGAAGAGTGTTAAGGGTTTGCTTCGCATGGTACTGACAGCCTAAAAATAGTCTCTATAAATTTTCTGGCAGTTTTCCTTCTATAAAGAATGTTTAGTTGGTTTATATTTAAACATTGGCTTATATTTAAGCATTGACAAATGCTTTTATATATACATTCACAAATGGAGCCTATGTTTAATATATCCATCTATGTAGTTTAATGCAAAAGGATTACAATGTGTAGAAAACTAATCTGATAAACTGGTGGGTAGGAGCCTGCATTCTGGTTGGGCATAGCTTAGTACCATGTGCCTGAGTTTAGCCTGAAGCTTACACTGAGCAGAGGCTGGGGAAGGAAGGACTATAAAGTATTGGAGCAAAGACTGAGTGATCCTTCCCTTGATATAGATTCCTAGCTTCTGGCAATTTATTTTTAAGGACTTCCAAAAGTGTACCCAGGCTGTTGCCGAAGATATTACTTTGGGAATCCGTAGAGGCCAGAGAAATTTTTGAATGGTATGACATGCTCTCAGGAGGAGATGACTGGCAGTATAATCTGTCAGCCCCTGTCTGCAGCCCCTCTGTCTCTACCCTGGTCTCTATGATTTTTTCTGATGTTATTAAGTCCTTAGAGACAATGATGGGAAGTGGATGTCATATTCGAGATACAAGTATCTTGAATATTGTTGTTTATTCTCTTGTTTATTCTCTTTTCCTTATCTAATAATTCCCATCAATCATTTTCCCTTTTTTGTCTGCTGTTGATCATTGAGATGAAAACTTTGGAGGATTTTCCACAGTCATCCCAAGATCAAGAGTTAATAGGTAAGCGAGCTACAACCCACTTCTGTGAAAGTACTGATAAGGTATTTTTTTCCCCATGCTTTTTACTTTGTATTTCTCCTATCTCCAGTTACTTGCTACGTTAAGATTCCCCTGTAACACTTTGCAGTCAAGCTTTCATTTTGTCAAGCTGTCACCTGCTTATATATTCTCTTTTACTGGCAAGCTGTGAGTTCAGATCCAAGTGAGATGCTGGTGGCAACCCACCTCTCATATAAAGACTGGCAATTTATTCCTACCATTTGATTTCTATTTTTATTTGGATGTTATCTTAGAAAGGCTGTTCTCTCTTAATCTACCTTTTTTTAAAGATCCTTTGCTTAGGAACCTTGCTAAAAACTTTTTGGAAATTTAGATACAGTTTATCTATGCAAGTAATCTAGAGCTATATACTCACTGATTCACCCAATAGTTTTAACAGGTTTTGTGAAGAGCGGCTTCCCTTCACAAAACTGTACTGACTCCCCCCTTACAGGGTCCTATCTACATGTCCTTGAATTTGGTACTTTATTACAGAATGTACAAATTTGTCAATCTCCTAGGTCAGACCTGGTGCCCTAGGTCATACAGACCACTTTTCAGAAAAATTCTTGTCCCATCACTACTGCACTGATCATCAGACTAAGTCTTAGAGCCACTGTAGAGAAAGGTGAGTTTTAAGGAAGGAACAAAAGGAAAGGCAGGTTATGGTTGCTTAGGCTTTTGTCAAAGAGTTTTTTACCATGTATAAGGGGCATTGCATAAAAATACAAAGCAAAACAAAATGCAAATTAAAAAAAAAAGCAAAAAACACTGAGACATTGAGAGAAAATTACAAGTAGGCAGTAAATGCTCTTGAAACAAAAGTGTTTCTTGACATTATGATAGATCACTAGGCAGCCTTCAACTACTGTGAAAGACCTTACAAACAAAACCCTTTTAGATCAAAAGGGAGGAAGAAAACAACACAGAGGATCAATGCTTGCTTGGTGAAAGGATTGTGCCTATTGTCATACTCACTGTGAGTTTCATTTCCTACACCCTGGCTGTTGGAAATTGTCAGCAAAACAAGGAAATTTGGCAAATACTCTTAGTTGGGAGGATCTATGTAAAATGAAAGCTGTGACACACAGGACCCTACAAATATGCACACAGCAAAATATCTGAGAAGCTTTTGCTCTTAAAAAGGTGAGATGCTTTATAAATGTTTTCTGCTAGTTGGTTTCAGAGTCCCAAAATGTCAGTGTCAGTGCCGAATTCATGCAAAGCATTTGAGTCTTACTTCGTGTATATCCAGGCCTACTTAATATATTGTGTTTATCTGGAAGTGGGCAAAGTTAAAAACTCCTGTCACAGCAGATAAAGCCATTATGTTCCTATCCACATGCTGGTTTTACACCAGCTCAGTAGCATAAATCAAATAACATTTTATATTCCATCACACCCAAGTCTTTTCATGCTGACCCCTTTGTTAGGTTAACCAACCAATACTTTCATTATTAAAAGTAAGCTATTTGGTTTTACTCTAAATGTATATGTTGATCATTTTACTGGTGCTGAGTATTAATTCTTTTAGTTTTTTAAGGAGAATCTCTGTAATTATTTGTACTGTCATGTGGTTTGCATAATCATCTTTAGGTTCAAGATATATTGCATTAGTGTTGTTGGGACTATGTGTTATTTTTTTGTCAATGATACTTATTGCTGAGGGAAAGGTAGTCGTAAGTTTTAATGTAGTATTGGGAGATGTAGGAATTGTTTCTATACAGGCACATATCATCTCTAAACATAAACCAAGTTGTATTGATAGTTGTTTCAGTAGCCACTCATCAGCTGTAAATGTTAAAAATTAACAAGAACTTGCTTTTTCCTTACTACAAAATGACTCTGAACATTAAATATCTTTTCAGCAAGAGCTGCTCTTTTGGCCACCAAGCGGTTTTAAACATTTTTAAAATTTTCCTGACTTAAACATTAAATATGTTTTATAAAAGCTGCTTTTCAAGCTTCTGCCTGCATGGAAAAATTTTTAAATTTTTCCGCCCTATTTTTTTTTAATTTTTAATTTTTAAACAAAAGGTTTTGGCACAAGGCAGCTCTTCATAAAGACACTGCAGCTAATGAGAAGAGGACAAAATTAAAATAGATTTCTATGGATATTTTGTATGGGCATTGTGTGCATGTCTAGCATTCTTCTCCCTCATTTTTGTGTATAACTCTGCAGTAAATCATAATAATAAAAGCAGACATGAGAAACATCTTTTGTCCTAAGATAACTGGTCTAAGAGATCAGTCACTGATGGATGGTGTGAATCAATCAAGTCATCATCAGCCCTAGAGGAGGACAAAACAGAAGGCAAAATAGTTTCAAGATTGCTAAGCAAATGGGAATCACTAAACCAAATATGATTAAGGGCTTTAATTCTGTGTGCAGAAATAACTCCATGTGGCAAATTAGATGTAATCCTAGGAAGGCCTGGAGTGATAAGAAAAGTGTTCGTGAGAATCTGGCTTAACAAGAGCTAAGAGAAAAAAAATCACTTCACAAATTTTCTGTTAAGGCAAAATATTCTCTGTTTAGAGAATCCCATAAGGCTTAAAGTCTACAGCAAAGACACTGCAGATAAAGATAATACCTTAGGAAAAAAAAAATCTACATAAAACAGAGGTCTAAAAATATCTGCAGAATGAAGAACAACACTTGCTAGAGTATCTTTAAATGGCATGTCAACAACTTAGTAAGAGTATCTGTCTGTTGACCTTGGATTTAATGAATCTTAGATACTTAACGTTTCTCTTTATTTGTAGTAAGGGACAGCATAGATGGGCAATCCAGCCCAGTCTCCCTCCAGCCTTTGATCCTGACAGAGCTGGTTGAAAACTTTCCACAAGAGTAATTTTTCCTAAGTTTCTGTAGAACTGAAACATGCAAACATGTAGTTCTCTCAAAACTTTTATGAAAAAACAGATGGCTGCCTAGTGAGTCATCCCCCAGGTTAGCTGGTGACTGGCAAATTAAACAGGTCATTCCTAAATTAGTAGAGAAGCATTCTTTATGTAAACCTGACAAGCCAAGCACTAGCTGCTGGGAACCCATAGGCCAGGCAGTCTTCCCTGGAGCTGGGAGCCTGGCAGGTTTGTCTGTTCCCTGATTTTTCTGCCGCAGTCAGTGCCAAGGCAGGCTGCCATGCTTCCCAGACAAGCTAGCCAGCCTGCAAGCTAAACAGGTAATAACTACATAGGAAGAAGATCAATGGAAATGAAACAAACTGTCCTCTCTGTTAAAAACTCAGCAGTGGTGATGTTGTTCTCTGGAGTCTGCAAATAATTTTTTTCAGGAGTGAAGCAGGATGAAGTGAAAGGCCAAAACTACGTGAAAAATCCCAGTAAAGCAATATTCCACTGTCCAGACATCCTTACTTGCCAGTTATGTCTGGGGACCTTCTGTGCAGAAGCCAGCAGTAAAAGTGAAATCATTGAGGGTTAGGGAGGAAAAGAGTGGAAATAGAGATGGGTGCTGATTTCAGGCAGGTGTGGAAATAAAGAATGATAACAGAGGAAGAGGAAAAGCTTTACAAACTGTACAGTTTTCATTTCAGGTACTACTGGAGAGAAATGTAACACTCTTAATACTGCATTGGACTTGATTCAGACTGGCGCTCCTAAAAAGACTGCTATGGTTTCTGTTGACAGACCTCAGGACCATCTTTTTTTTCATAAGAAGCTTAAAGGATATTAATTCATAAACAAATGACACTCAAGGTATGAGTGAGACTATGGAGCAGTCTTGAGGGAGCAGGGAAACAGCATGAAGCAGGCAAGGGTCCTTCAGCAAGGAGTGCCTGCTTGCACCAGTCATCAACAGAGAATGTTGCAGATGCCCTCAGAGGTGTAATTTCAACCAGCCATTTGCATCTTGGTACACACTTGTTTGCAACTGATGATTTTCACTGGTAATAATTGGTTGACTGCTAGTCATCCCACTGAGGTTGGCATGATGTTTTGGGGATAGAGATTCCAACTGGTAAAGGATAATATGAAACAAAACAGTCAGTCCAGTAATAACCAGGTCAGGATATCTACAGCCGGAGAGTTTCTCCTCAATCATATCCTTCATCTCCAATCTGTGTTTATAGTCGTTAGTACAGCAAGCATCAATTTTACAATTTGTTCTGACCTAAAGGAGTATCCTAACTTATTTGAAACATAAGATGTAGCTAGGTTTCCCATATTGTAGGAATGCCACCTTAGAGGCGTATCTATCTTCCCGTCTCTGTAAATGGCCAGAAGTAGAGGCTAGGAGAAAGTTAAAGACATGTTTAGGTAGATTATCACGTCACAGTCTATTTGGGGGTAGGTCTTGTCCAAGCACACTTATTTATTTTTTAACTCTGTTGAAAATGGTTGCTGTTAAGAGTTCAGAAACATGTCAAATACTTCTCTAATCCCCATTTTGTTAGGTCTAGTGACTGCATTCTCTAAATCAATAATGTCATTCTACAAAGCATTTCCTTTTCCTATTTTTAACATTATTTTTTTTTTTTTGTACTTTCAGTCTGGAAGATAAAAGATGAATAGGAACAGATAATTTAGCTTTGTTATAGCCCTAACTACTGTATACATCTCTATTATGCCCTGTCTATTTGTCTCATTTCTAAATTAAATAGATGAAATCTTTAAAGCTCTATGTGGAAAACTTTTCATGTCTCACTGACTTGTACTGCTTGTCTCTAAGCCCCCTTTATTTCTGCTTGCCTTTTAGTGATAGAGCAATAGCAATCAATATTTTCAATAGTCTTGAGAGAATTCAGATGAGAAAGACGCCTGAAGGGCAGGTTCATGTGTTCAAGCCTGCAATTTATGGTCTTGCAAGAGATGATACAGACACAGATGCTCAAATTATCAGCCCCACTTGCTACTTCTCTGGTTCAGTAGCTCCGAATTCATCCACTTTTTCTTCCTGCTTTCACTCCATATCACCTCATTCCTGAACACAAACCAAACCCTGCCGACAGTTTTCAGCAGATGTTTGATAGTCCTGGGATTCTTTCATGGCTCTTGCATGTGATTCTGAATGAATCCTCTGTTCACATATTTTAAGTCCTAAACCAATATTAATCACTGAGCATAATCCAGTGAGACACAGCACCTCACTGTTAAAACAGTGGATGATCCCTTGTGCCTTCAAAAGATCATCCAGTTGCTAATATAGCGGTGGCAGGGGCAGGGAATCTTCTCCTGGTTGAGTAGAAAAGAATAGCTTCACTATGATATATTAAAGTGTGTTTGATAGTTTTATTTGCAGTACTGGTGGGGAACTGGTAAACATTTGTGGAGGGGAGGCAGTGGCTGAACATATGTAAAATGCTGCTTTTATTTGCCACAACCCAGATTCAAACACTGGTGTACTAGGAATTGGTCCAACATAAAAAAAGGGATAATCAGTTCCTACATCACCTTTCCTTTGTAACAAATAAACAAAATCAAATTTAGCCTTTCCTTCTAAAGAAAATCTTTCAGAAATGACCTGAAAGGTACCAAGACATCAGACTGCCTGCCTGAATCAAAAGATGGCAGCAAGGCATCAGCTCCTTAAATTCCAAAATCCATATGAAGCTGATAATTGAACTGGCACGTTGTAAAGAAGGAATCCTTTCTCTGGGCCACTGCACAGCAATAAGAGATCTCTCAACTGCTGATTTAAAGGAAAGATACAGGATAAGAACTGCACCAGCACATCCTACTGATTTACTGTAGAGCTGAAGTTGTGGCAGTTCAGTAATACCTATGCTGCAATCTGGATGCTTTATATTTTAGCCAGCTTTATCAATTTCCTTTGGGTAGCACAAGGGGACAGTAACAATGACGACAGGATAGGTTTTATGGCAGTGTAGTACAAGGGACTTTGGGATACTAACTCACCAGCTACCTTGCAGGGATGTCCTAATGGTTCATTTCCAGTGCTACTGTTACCAGACTGCCTACATTAAAGCCCACAGGAGCCTTCCTGCAAATGCGTTTTATGATTTGAGTGTTGACTTACTTGTGGATGCAGTGTGCATCATGTCAGTACTGCTCTCATCAACAGTAGAGTTTTAGACTGGTTAGTAAGATCTCCTTAGTGAATGTTTTTCATCAGCCCATTCTCAGGCCAGATTTGTAAAGGTAACTTGGCACTGAAAGAGTTTTATAGGCATCTTACGGGTTTGGGTTTTTTCTTGATATCACTAAGTGCAGGGCACGTAAATGGTTTTGAAACCCTAGTCAGTCTTTAGACTCCCAAATAGCTTTTAAAAGCTTGAGCTGTACCAAGTTCCGCAAGCAATGCTGGACTAATGTATAGGCACCTAAATTTTGCTGGCATACATTATAAAAGTGAACCAAAATGTTCTGGAAATTTGGCCAGGTAGTCCAAGCAATATCTCCAGAGCCCAACCATCAGACACAGGTCAAATTCAGCACTGTTACAGTAGGTGATTTGGGGGGTATACCATGGAGGGTTAGATGTCCACATGGATTTATTTGTTTAATTCCAGATGAAGTATCTTAGTACCTGCCTGAACCTGGAAAAAATTAAATGTCTATGAAGTTGTTTCATGGGTGCCTAAAATGTCACCCAAGTCTGTCGCCAATCTGCTTGCACACAGAACCATCTGACCTTTACACTGCTGAGCAGCTAGATGCCAATTAATGCATAAGCGCTGTCAGAAATCATAAAGTAGATATACTTAATTCTTTTTTGGAAGAAGTTAGTGACATTTTCAGAGTTCAGAGTTACATCCCATGCAAAATGTGGCTGGAAGAGAGGTTATGTGATTTTGATTTTGCAGTGAGATAAGTAGAAAACTTACACAAGATGCTGCAGATACAACTTTAATACTTTCCTTTTTTGAAAACCCCCTCCTCATGTTTTAGCCACCAGGCCAGAGAGCCTTTCTTAGTCTTTCTCTCCTGTCCCTTTTTTTAGCCTGATGAATATTTAATAAGCCTATATAAAACAGATCACCTTCCTCCTCCTTCAAGAGAGTGATGGTCAGAGCATTCACTTAAGAGGTAGGAGATTAGCATTCAACCACCATATAAAAGATGAGTGACTTAATCTGTATCTCATGCATCCACTGGGCAGTCAGGAGGGACCATCATCTGCGTCTGCATTTTGTCAGAATAAGGTTTTTTAAACTGTTAACACAGAAAAGGGTTCAAAATTACTTTTCCCCAGTAAATAATTTCTGAGAAAGAGGGTATCTAGGATGCAACCTTTTTCATTGGTGTTTCTTACAGGCTACAGCATCTTTTCACTAATAAGCTCACTTGTATGGATCTTATTGTTAGGCACCTAAATAACACCAGGTAGAAAAAAACTGCATCTGGGCTCATTGCATTTTGCAGTGGCTCTTCGTATGATTCATGCCCTCAGTATCTCTGCAGTGTGGTTGTGTATTAAAGCACTGTAATGTTGCTCCTCTGTTTTATAGGTATAATCTTGAAGATGGTGAAAACTGAGAAGCAATATTCATTGCAGAGCTTGTTTATTAATGCATATATGTTACCAGAACTGAGAAACCACAGACGAGGGTGTACATGCAAAGGAACTGGGGGAAATTCGCCTTAAAATATAGTATGCCTTTTTTAATATGTTTGTGAAGGAGTCAGGAAGAAGAATAAGTTGAGGAATAGAAAAAATATGGAATAAAAATCTAGGAAGTAACTCATAGGTGAGTAACAGGATAAGAGTGTAATGCTTATTAAAAAATCTGAGCATGATTAATTTAGCGAGTTAAGATGATAAACATGTTGTCTGTCTTCATGTATGTGGGAAGGACTGTGCATGGATTACAAAAATCCACATGATAGCTTTTTTAACAAACCTTCATAGTTGTGTGGCTTTTCACTGTCTGACTCTCAGACCTAAATTCTGATGGCTGAAAAGTGCCTCCCTGTCACTCTGTAAACAGTGATCTATATCCAGTCTCCAGCTAATGTAGTACGGAAAGTGATGAGCTGTGGTAGTTGGAAAATCTCCTCCTACTGTTAAGTATGTGTATGAGTGTCAAAAGAAGTGCCATTTAGGGTCTGGGAGTTTGTTATGATGATGATATTATTAGTAGTATTAGTATTAGTATTTTCTTATAGGCATTTTTCAGGAAGAATGACATGCTACCTGCTACTAGAATTCTACTACAGGTAGAAATCAACTTCCAGCTATAAAAATACTCCAGTTCATTTCAGTGATTAAAATGAAGGTCCAGATGTCTGGTAATGAATTTATAGCCCATATCTTCCTTTTTTTTTTTTTTTTTTTTTTTTTTAAATTTCATTTTGTTTAAGATTAGGGTAGAATATATTTTTGCAGATCTTACCACTTTTGATCTTTGGGCAAAATCAATACCTTGGATTGTAAATTATTTAGAAATTTCAGGGGGAAGACAAGAGTCCCTGAATACTGAATACACTCAAATTTTAGACAGTTGATATGTAGGCCTGGATTTGGATTTTAACAGCAGTAGATTCATCTGTAAAAAAATAACACAACAAATATTGAGCAAATATTTTCCTAAGAAATGTAAAACTACTTTTTTTCTGAGCTAAGCAGTAAGTTGCAAAATATTTAGGCCATATATAAGTGCATTTAATTTTAGCTTCAATTTTTCACAAGTTCAGAATTTTATGTATATCAAGGCTTGCTTATCTCGCAGGTTTTAGAATTTATGAATAAAATTAAAGAAGTTGGGGGGGCTGGCATAGAAAGGCGAATTTCTAGAAGAGAATCCTCATCACAGTTGAAGGGTTAAACTGCACTTCAGCCTGGACAACAGTCAAATATTGTCTGTCTTTACCATTTGAATTTTATCTTTCCTTAGCCTGTTTTTTTAGGGTTGTTTTTTTTTTTTTTGGCCAGTGATGCCAACTTAAGTATTGTGTTTTATCTCCTCTCCAGAGACAAGTGATTTTGATCATCAAAATAGAGAAAAAAATGCAAATCAGGGGAAAAAAATCTCAGAGCAGGCTCAGAATAACTCTAAAAAGTAAATATTTCAAACTCCTATCTGGTAAGAATTGTGGAGTTTCCACCTTGATCATTTCAACAGCATGAAGTACAGAATTAGGCATTTTGTATCATCCTTGACTAAAATTTTCTGTATCATAGATGTGCCATACAGATATTGAAATACCTGTAGTTATGCATGTATCTATGATTACAATTCATTTGCAAGTTGTACTCATCTTTTTTTGTCTTCTGTCTTGTTTAAAGGATATTATGTGTTGCAATAAAACTGAGGTATTAAAGAATCCCTAAAAAAAACTACAAGAGCTTAAAATTAAAATTTAAAAAAGGAACATTGCAGCTTTGCTAGAGAGAGAAAGAGCACACTGAGACAGCAGCAGCTTTTTCCTTTAGATTTTGAAAACAACTGAATTTGCTGTCAGTGTCTGATTTTACTCTTTTTTTCAAAGTTAAGGTAGTTGAAGTAAAGAAATAGTAATTTTTTAGTGTGTTTCATTTGAAAAATCAGATTACAAGTGAAACACTTGGAAAATTTATATATACATAGCTGTATATGTCTTGACTTACATCAGGAGAAGCCTATGTTGTAGTCACTGGTGTTTGCAAGGTATTAATTTACTAAGGGGAATGATGCCACAGAAGTCTCAAATAAGAGAAATTCTTCTCAACCAAGAATTGTTTTAAATGTTGTAATAAAGGTTTGTCTGTCCATAGTGCAGTGATAACAGTGGTAGGCAAACATTTTCTGCTTACATTTTATAGCTGGGAAAATGAGCAGGTAAAGAAAGTTACTTTATTACATCTTAGATTTTTCCTCAGAGCTTTCTGCTTACCAGTTTTGCCCCTAAATTTTTGGTCACGGGTAAGGAACAGAAAAACATGATAAAGGAATGACCATATGCCTAAGTGGTTTGCTGAATAGTTACGTTCTTAAAGCCTGTTATTGAAGCCAGGCTTTCATTCCTATTTTAGATGTCTCCAACGTGATGCTTACCCAAAATATTTGGTCCGTGGAGCAATATAATACAATCCATGAGTGCAAATGCTGACCTGGACTGTTCATTATTTTACACAGAGATAACTCCAAGATAACTCCTACTGCAACTATTTGATCAGTGTAAGCTTTTGACAGCACTTGAGCAGCTGGAAAGGGAGGAGGGAGAGCCACCCTGGGTGGCAGGAGGAACTCAGGATAGGGAGGAAGAAGCTGGAAGGAAGTCCCAAAAAAAGATACCCTGAAACCTTCATGCAGGCGAGGTTCAGTGCAGAGCTCCTGAGTACTACTCAGAAGTCCTCTGAGAAAAGGTCTGAGGAAATAAGAGGTTTTGGATATATAGTATTTCCAAAACATGGTGTGGCTGAGATACTGCACTTGTGAGGACCATGTAGTTGTGAAGTGCAAATATCATGTAAGATTCTGAGAGGTGTTTTTCAACATTAGCTTTTAAATACTCAGACAATAGGCAGAAATGCACAAATTTGGGTGTTTTCTTTGACAAAATCTAGACCTGATGTGCCCCTATGTTTCTGATATTGCGAACACATCTGTCTCAGCACATTTCAGCTCTCTCAAGTGGTAACAGGCAGATGTAGGTACAGGAGCATGGCAGCCTTCCTTGGTGACTAGCATAGGTTTCACAGGTCACGCACACTTGTTTTTTCCCTTTGCACATTGTGCTAGCAAATACTTAATCCCTGTCATAAAGTTTGTCTGATAGAGAATAGAAAATACTGTTTTCACTGTTAGAAATACCTTCATTTTTATCATCAGGGAGATAAGCCACAGGTTCTATATGCTCATCTATACCATACTCCATCTCATCCAAACCAGACAAGTAAAATGCCATATTGAATTATTTCTCTTGGTACCAATATTTAATCTTAACTGTTTGATACCTGGATATGTGTTTGCTTGTTAACATCTGGGGGAAGAAAATGGGGGTCCCCATTTGTTCAATTTTTTATTACTTTTTCACAGGTACTTGAGCTAGGCTTAGCAGATGAAGGGTCTGACACTGTATTCCAATTTGCAGAACACCAGTATGTCCTGGTTTTGGCTGGGATAGATTTAATTTTCTTCACAGAAGCTAGCATAGTGCTGTGCTTTGGATTCAGTGCTAGAAGAATGTTGATAACACGCTGATGTTTTTAGTCGTTGCCAAGCAGTGCTCAGACTGCTCAAGGACTTTTTGAGCTTCTCCTGCTCGTCCAGGGGCATAACAAGCTGGGAGTACAGCACAGCTAGGACCCAAACTGTCCAAAGAGCTATTCCATACCATAGAACGTCATGCTCGGGGGGGTTAGTTGATCGGTCGGTCGCGGGCAGAGTGGTCGCAGCTCGGGCTGTGTGATCGCGGCTCGGGGGGAGTGATCGCTGCTCGGGACGGGCTGGGCATCAGTCAGCGAGTGGTGAGCAATTGCATTGTGCATCACTTGTTTTATATATTCTGTATATTTTCTTACCATTATTATTATTATTATTATTGTTATTATTCTCTCTTATTAAACTGTCTCTATCTCAACCCACGGGTCTTACTTTTTTTTTTTTTCTTTTCTCTGATTCTCTCCCCCATCCCACTGAGGGAGGGGGGGGAGTGAGCAAGCGGCTGCGTGGTGCTTAGTTGCCAGCCGGGTTAAACCACGACAAGTATTATCTACTGAAAGTCTGCTGTGATGAACTAATATTTTCCATGCGAATTTCCAAATTTTTCATTCAAAACAGAATCTGACAGGATTTCAGTTTTAAGGTAAAACAACGTCAGAGTTATAGAACTGCAGCTGTACTGCCACATGCAGAAATGGATAAACTCCAGCTCTTAGATAGGTTTATGAATCTGGGCAACTCAGATCCTCATTCTTCTCCTTGGCTGTTTTTCTCCCTAATCTTCCATCCACATTTAAGGACTCCCTTCTGATGATGGAGTAGCACTGCAATATGAGAAATGGAGTCTAGCCAGAGCTCCCAGGCCCATATTAATTTTGTTTATTTATTTTGTTTCCTGCTCCATATTTTATTTTCCCAATTCCATGTGAGAAATATGATCTTATCTGTGTCAATATACTTTTTTTTGTTGTTTACCTATATGAAACAAAAAAATCCCATTATCTGAAAAAGCTCACCATATTTTTAGAAGGAACAGGATTCTTCCAATCCAGAGAATTTTGTGGGACTAGCTGTTATAAAACCAAGAGGAGTACTGCATGTAGCAATATATTCTGAAAATACAATTCGAAAAGTTACCAAGATCATACCTTTCATTAGGCTGATGAATTCCCATGAACTTTTATTATTACAGGTGTTCACATCAGTTCTGAACATTTTTCCACTGTTTTTGTAAATTAGTTCTACATTTCAGCAAATTCCCAAGTATTCCTACAGATCTTATCCCCCAATAGCAAAGCAATGTATCATTTAATCTTAGCATTAATTTCAAGTATATTGAAATACTTCTTTAAAATAAATGAAGGCATGCAGCTCTTAATTTTATACTGCTTCTCTAAATATCCATACTATTTGTAGAATAGTAGATGACCCATACTGATTACATGCTTATTAAACTAAGAATAGTGAGGAAAATTCTTCTAGTAGTATTTAAGATAAGAGGGTAATGATATAAGCATGTCAGCTGTTTGCTGTCAGAGCTCTTTGTCTTAAGGGATATTTTCTCACCTGTATTTTAGTACAATACAATTTGAAATTACGTATTATGGTGAAATACAACATTCAGTGTTGTTCTTTTTTGGCCACAGGCCACATGAAAGGCTAATAATGTTTAAAATTTTTTTTATATATACTTTTTTTTTTTTTTTAAGAAGGTGCTCACTGCACCTTTCTTTTATATTTGTACAATAAGAAATGGCATGTCACACCTTGGTAGTCTACAACATATTTGCTTTTGCCACTGGTCGCTTTCCTAAAGCAAATCTTTAACTTGTGGGCAGAAATTTCATTTTCCTTTCTTGTCCATTTTTCATCTGGGGACCACGCTCTGACATTGTATTTTCTTGTTTCACAAATCTCATGTTTTGAAAACATATGCTGATGCCCTGAAGAGTCATCGTGACTCTTCATGATGATGACTCAGGAGTCACCATGACCTAAGCTTATTGGGGAGTTAGACATGTATGTAAAAACTATTTACCTTTATTTTAATATTTCTTTTTGTACCATGCAAATAAAGAGTTATAACACACAAGTATGTCTGTACAAGCAACTGGGTTTTTTTAGTTCAGTGACCTGGAAGGTTAATGTGACCTAAAAGAAATATTCATTATAGAATCAAAGCATGAAAATTTCAAAACAAAATGTTTTCAACTTTCTAAGTATTATTTCAAATAAATTTGTGGTGAAGCTGTTCAGCACAATTTTGGAAATATCTTTGATTAAGCTGAACCTGTTCTTCAGTGATTTGTCTACCCTCCAATATTCAAATAGTGTTCAGGATTGTGTTCCCAAGGTCAAAACCAATTGTAAAACCTTTTAAAGACTTTTTAACATTTGAAATGTTTATAATGACAATCTTAGCTGAAGATCGATTCTCTTTTGCAACATGGTTATTGCAAACTTCTGTGCAGACTCAGCTGTGTGCTAAGAACTAGATCTAAGATCAGCTTGGAGGCAGCATGATATGTGTTATGTGTATCAAGATCTTTTTAACAGTAGAGTTCCCAGCAGAAGTGTAAACAGCCTTTTATCCCAGATGTCAGTGTGCAAGTGGTATGTAATTGCAGAGCTGTAAACATAGCTAAAGTGTTTGTAAATATTCAATATTTCTAGGATTTGGGGTTTTTTTTCACAGACATTTACCAATATTTTTAGGCTCTCTCACATGACAAGTATCAGCAGAGAGAATAGGGTTTCTTTTCCTCTAGAAGAGACATAGAATTATACCCTTTTTTCCATGTGCCTTGAGTATTTTAAAAGTACAAGCATAATTAAGTGGTTTGCAAGCCACTCACTATTGTCTATGTGCTTCCAGTCCCAACTGGCTTAATGTGTTCCTGTGTTTGTCATTAGGCTGCTGAGCCCTGATCACCCTCGTGACATTGGGTGTATGCGCTGTACGGTCAACGCTGAGGCTGCTGATCTCCAGCCGTCTTCAAATTTACTCACTACAATGTCTTTCACTAATTCACAGTTTTACTAAGCTACTAGTAAGAACCTGACAAATCACCTTTCTATGCCTGAAAACCCCACTGAGCCTGTAAAAGGCAGGTGATAATACTGAGAAGCTGCATTGAATTCTAATTGAAATTAGAGTAACATGAAGGGAGAATGTATTTTTCTTCCTAAGAATACAGTTAATATTGCCATTGCTGTAGGTAAAAACATCATTAATATTTACAATTCCATAATGGATTATATTATACTGTATTCAGATCACCTCTTATGCAGGAAAATTATAATGCTCGAATGCAAAAGATTCAGGTAAAATGCAGTGAGTGATTCTGTGGCCAAGGGGACTGCAGCTGGCCACAGGTGCTTCAGATGTTTACAGAGGACCTGTTCAACTGTCCACGTCTGGTGTCAGCCCAAAAGGCAAGTATCTGGAAGTGTCTGTTCACAGGCAGCTCCAGGCACTAGACAGGCTCTTGTGGAGGCCAAAGAGCAGAAGTGTTTGAGAGCCAGGCTGTGAAGCACCTGGCAGTCAGCTCCCTTCAGGCATTTGTCCCACCACTGTGCAAAGTGGAGGCAAGCCAGAGGGAGGAACCCAAGACACATGGCACAGCCTGAAAGACCCAGGCAATGGCAGGTATTTTGAAAGCAAAACATAACCGAACTAGCTCAGAGAGCAGGTATAAAGTTTGTTATACCTGTTGTGGTTTGTGTTTTCAAAGGCATGGCTGTGTTTTAACAAGACAGCAGGGCTGATGGTGGCTCTTCTGAGGACAGCAGTGAAGGTGATGAAACTGCTCTGCAGCTGGCACTGTGCATGAGCCGTGAGCCAACCCATGCCATGCACATGGCTGGCCCAAACAGGGCTCCACCACATCCCAGCTCTTCCTTCTTGCAAAGTGAAGGAGTTTTAGGATCAATATCAATAGGTAAAAAAGGAATCGAACTCTCTGACATACAGCAGGTTTACATTATTTCATCTCAAATAAAACTGAAGTTGTGTCTGGTTTTCATCAGCATGAGTTATCTAAAGATGCTGAGTGTTGTCTTTCAGTCTGTGGAAATCACTAAGTGCTATGCTAGGCAAGTGTGATACTTTTGCAGGAAAGAAAGGTTAGAAAAAGAGAAAAATAATGGGGTTTTTTCCCCCTGATGCTGTACTGTAATTTGTTTAACCTCTGAAAATTATATTTAAGAGGATTTTTTGGCCAGAGTGTGGGACACTAAACAGATAAGTTCTGTGTTAAATTTCAGCTGAATATGATTTGAAATGGAGGTGATATTAAAACCTGAAAATAATAGTTTAAAAATGAAAAAAAAGCCCCCCTCCATAAAAAGAAAAAAAAATAAAAAATAAAAGAAATCCATAGCACATCAGTCTAAACCGTGATGCATCAGAAGTATCAGTATGGGACTGCATGTGTTTATTACGTCTCAGTATGTTGTTCCACTGTCTTTGTACTTGCTGGTCTGTGTAATCATCACTCCCTGTTGGATTTCATGTAAATTCCAAGTGCAAGCAATACTTAGCTCTTCTGGAAGCATTTTGCTGTACAGAACTACTACATGAGGCGATCCGATACTCCCATTGCTCAGTGGTCCCCTTATTCTTGCAGCCTTATCTTCCAGCCCTTAGGGGCTGAAGCTGCATCTGCTGCGGAGCTGTTTCTGTAATAGCTCTCCGAGAGCCTATTCCAGGTACTCTCTAATTAGACACACCCAGATGGTGGGCACCGAGCAGATGTACTGCCAGCTTGGGGTAGATATGGAAGAAGGTTTTCTTTTGGCTCCCCATAGTTTGTCTTTCTAATGTTTCTTCTCAATTTTTATTCACAGTGAGCAGCTGAAACGTTTTTTCATGATTTCTAAAATACGAAGCAAACTCAAGCGCTCTAATTTTTATTGCAGGTCTAATCTAAAGTAATAAACATTCACAGCGCTTGGTGTCATCTGAAGCCTAGAGGTATCGAAGTCATGTTACCCAAATGCTGTCATGAACAGAACTGCTCACTTGTGCTTTGATACAGAATCTTTATCAGCAATTAAGATTTTGTTCTTGGAAACTAATTAACAATTATGTTCATGCTGCCAGAGACATAAGTAAGCACGCTCAATCATGTCTATGTAGCCAGCCTTGCAGATCAAATGAATGTAACTGGCTGGAATAGATGCTGATGTTTTCAGTCACATGAGTAAACACAAGAAGCAAATCTCCAGAGTGAGAAACACTTATTTTCTGACAGATTCTTTTCACAGTAGAACCATACTTTAAGTCTTTAGCTGCATCTGACATTGAAAAGATTTCGAGGCAGAGTGCTTACTTACCCAGCAGTTCCACCATTGTGTTCACAGTGCTGTGTTCCATGCTTCATTTTCCATAGATGGTGATGTATTTTTCACAGCATTCAAGACAGTGACAATTTTAATTAGAAAGTTCCTGTATTATTTCTCCACCTTTCTAAGCCTGATCTCACACAGAATAAATATATATATATATATATAACATCACAGTTCTTGGATTTGCAGTACGGTGTCCTGTAATCACCTATGTTTCAACAGTTGTAACACAGGTGATCTTCAGGTATAATCTTTCTACTGTGTTGTCATTTTTTGTATGCAATGATTTAATTTATTTGAAAGCAATGTTCACAAAATAGCTATGTTCCAAACTTTGTCATGTGTGATGTAAGAACTTGTAAAGTATATCACTTGAGAACTGAAGATAAACTCCAAATCCTGAAGGCAGATTTTGTGAATCAAAATGCTTTTTTTGAGGAGGTTTTGAACACATCTTTACAACCTAACTGTCAAGAAACGTAACTAAAACGTCATTAAGTCATTATTTGTGTGATGCTTGAACAATAATAGATTTTCACAATCCATGTGAGGCTCACTATGTTCCTTCTTGTACATTGCTCTGTGTTTTGGCATTACTTGGAAGGAAGTCTTTCAGACTATGTTTCTTTGAATATCTTGTATGAGAGAGAATTACATTGATTGATAATTGGTTAATATGTAGCATGCCCACTAAGTTGTTGTTTAGTCATGCTGCAGCCAGATGAAAAGCAAGGAAATATGGCAGGGAAATGCTATTCATAGCTCATGTTTTAAAGAAGGAAAAAAACACCAACAACAAAACCCCAAAACTACAAAATCTTTTGCAAGTATTAGATCTTAAAAGCTAAACCCGGAGAACCTTTTCCACTTTTTCATCATTTGATGATTACAGAGTTGTTGAGACTATCTTACAAGATACATGCAGTCACTTTAAAAGCAGATTTATCAGTAACTGTGTTGTATTTAGATATACTTTAAAATTAGGTAATGACAAACCTATTCAGTGAAGCATAAGCATTCAAAGATGCTCTGTAATTAATCTTTATTTCCCATTATTTTATCATTTTCATATGTCTTTTCACCTCATTTTCTAATGAAGAGTGGTGTCAAAGATTCTGAGAAATCATAAGCAAAATGTTTTCAAGTTTTTCCTGGCCAACTGCTTGCACAGTATTAGAGACCTGCTTGAAAGTATCTCCTCTCACAGGTTTTCAAATTCAATTTTACAGACTCAACAGATCCAGAAAAAAATTTCGATTAGCTTTCAGACTCCCAAGTCTTTATCTGGTTGAAATCAGGACTCTGAAATTCTTGAAGTTCACCTGTGACTAGTGAAAATGTATTGTTACACACAGTTACAGTATGTATGGCAAAAAGCTTTTACAGTTTTTAATCTTAATGTCCAGTGGAGCCAGGTGCATGATGCTAACTACTGAAAATGTGGCTTAGTAAACTTTCTGTAAATTGTCAGTGTTTTAATATATTCTGGTCAGCCAATGCAGCTGTGCTTCTGATAGCTTTTTTTGAATGTTTGTTTTAAGGCCATAATCAGGCAATTGCTGCAAAAATAAATATGATTTTAAATGCCTCAGAAGTGCCACCCCCAAGTCTGAGCAAGCAGAAAGAACCACATGAACATTGCTCATCTGTTTTAGGGGCAAATCATTTGTCTTGGCTTGAGCAGCTGCTGCTGAAGGCGGTTCAGGCTAGGCTGGAGAACACTGCACTGTGTTCAGCTGCAGAGAGCTCCCAGCCAATGTTCTGGCAGCCCGGCTGTGCAAGGTCTGACCTAGAGGAGGTGATAAATGCAGGTATGGAAGTTCATGGGTGGGAGCAGCTGAAGGTGCTACGTCTCCTGATGACAGGGTTTGAGGGTAGATAGACCAGTTGTGCAGCCCATGCCATTCACCTTGCACCTGCTGCTAACCCTGCTAGCAAAGGGCTGCAGGGTGGTGTGGTGGTGTAAGACATCGTTAAAAAAATAGTATGGACATTAAAAGTTGTTTAACCAAAGCAGGGTGCTCTCTGCCTGGGGTAGGTTATGTTGGTATTGTGTTTTTTCTGCTTTTACAACCTAACCAAGCTCTCATTCATCTCAACGCAGCATGGCATTAAGCTGTATAAACCTACCTAGGTAATTTTAGATAGCTTAGTTCAGGGATAGAAGAGGTGGTACCAATGCATCTAATATGTCTGCATCACTGCTTCCACTGTTACTTCTGCTGCTGGTGGGGATTATACACCTAGGATTTAGGGGTTTGGTCTTTTCAGTGATTTAACTGACCTTCCATCCTGAAGAGTAGCTCTGAGAGTATTTAATACCTTCCACAACTAACAATAGTGGAAACTTAAAAACTAATACGGTCTTTATAAATGTAATTATGACTAAACACAATTTTCCCTTTGTCTTTCAAATGAAACTGACAAAACATGTACATGTCACTGATCTGAAATGAATGTTAACTCACAAAATCAGAGGAAGGAGAAGAGAGTATTCACATTCAGCCTCAGTTATGTCTATATTATTAAATTATCTCTGCTAGTCTGCCTATTATTTTGTGCTCTGAGTCCTTTCTTTTCCTGCTCTTGCTCTCATTCTTATCTGCTTTCCCTAAGAATAAGTTTTTTATCTGATTAAATGGTAATTAGTGACTTCAGTGAGGCTGCATGTGTGTATCTGAGAACAGAATTTTGCCTAAAGAATTTTTAAAATCAAATGTGTAATATTAAAAGGAAACTGAAGTGGTGTATGGTTTTTAATATAATGACCTAAAAATTCAAGGAATTGAAAACAGGCTTTCTGGAACAAAATTCTTTCTCAGCACGTGAAGTAAGCAGTGAAAAGGGGCACAGCACATGTCATGTTTGGTAGACTGTCCTTTCATATTTACTTTTAATTTGATAAAATTCAGATATACGCAGATTAAAGAGAAAATAAAAATCAAGTCAAGTGCAGGAGTGAATTATCTTTAAATTTCCTATAAAATTAGACTCAGACTCTTACAATTGCTTTGTTCTTTTTAAATTAAACCTTAAAACACATTCATCATATAACTATTTCTAACACATCTTTGTACAGTACTTATTTTATTGGTTAATGATTGCAGAGGGCTGGGAAGAAAGAAAAGACCTGCTCATTAGTTCCTGGATAACATCTGAGGAGGCTTATTTAGTTAGCTGTTTTGCAGGTAGCCAGCTGGTTTATATGCCCTGAATTCCTGTATTGCTCGGGAGGCCGGTGCGGGTGTCACCTGAAAAAGCACACACAGAAACTGCAGACCAAAGGGGCAGGGGGTGCAGCAGGTTGCAGACCATCGCTATTTGTCACGACACATGCTCTGTTGTCCTGAGCAGCTGCCTAATTTTCGGTCCCCAGGGTGGCTCTGTAATAAGGTGCTAATAGTGACCTGTCAGCAGTCCCAAAGCTTTATCTCTGAATAGTGAATGGGAGTAAATGAGAATTAGATCTAGGTACATACTGAAAAGGAGGGACAAAACGCTTCCCAGCCTTTCTGCAGTCCTTATATCTCTGACAGAGGCTTTTCTTTTTCCTGTGGTAAAAAGAGATGGAAGTGTGTCATTAAATATACTTATATGAAGGTGTGATTTGGTAAGTCTTTCTCATATGCCATATGGTGGTGTACTTGTAGCTTGCCAAAGATAAATCAGTAGCTTTCTCTTCTGTGCACCAGTGTGATTGTGCCAGCAATCAATTTTGGAGATAATTGCATGAGCCTTGGCTTTACCAAACCCTGAGCCCAGAGAAACCACAATAAATTATCAAGAACGGAACCTCTGACTTCATATTTGGTGGAGAGGCATTGCTTCCGTAGAAAAAACTTCATTGTATCAAAAGGAAGAAATCTTTAAGTTGCTTGTTTTACTAACGTACAATTAAATTAGCTTTGTGCAATATGGATGGAGTGCACTGCATTAACAAAGGTGACAGGGTGCTTTTCAGTATTTATGTTGAAGCAAGAACGTGTTTCCTTAGTGCTTCTGCCTCTGAGTTGTGGTATTTGTAGTTTTTTATCTTGCAAAAAACCTGATGGTAAATGGCCTTACGTGCTTTAATAAATAGCAGTATAGTGTGTTCAATTCCTGTGTTTCATATATAAGAGACCAGGGATTTTGACAGCTCATCATTTCAGGCTTCTGTTTTCAAACTAAGACTCAGTTCTGATTAGAAGTGTTTCCAGCTAGCATATGACTTACATAGTAATAATGAGAACACACCTGTAATTTTCAGTTCTTTCCTTTCACGAACTTGCACATATGGAAGTCTGCCCTACAGTGACATAGCTTTCTTGCTTGTTATACGAAAAAAGGGATAATTTAATCTATTCCATAGCTTCTTATACTGGAGGCACGAATTTCTGTTACAAGGGGATGAGAGAACAAAAAGGAGAAATTATTCCATACTTGTTTCAGTATTTCCTTGTAATGAAGGGAATACAAATGCTTCTTTTAGTGATTATAATCAGGAAGTGAAAGGATGAAAAATGAGACATCATCAGAATGATGTCATTCTAATGGCCACGCACTCTTGAAGCCAAGTAAGGACATAAAGTGTGCAAATACTGGAAAAAAAGAGCTTAAATAAAAGATTTCATTTCGGATATCTACTTGCAATGCTGTTGAAGGATGTATCCCTTTAAGTGAGTCGTTGCCCCAGATCATCAGTAATGTCTGTACGGAGTCCTTAGTGCATGTGGCTTGCTGTCAGAAGAATTCCTTGGCGGTTCATGCCACAGTCGCTATAAACATCACTCATTAATCATAGCCAATTACAGTCACAAAGTTAAAAAAAGGCAAAAATAGGTAACTTCAATGACTTTATTTTGGTCTAAACCACAGAACTTTCTTTTGTTTATTTAAAGAACTCTGAATAAAGAGCCAATTACCTTGACACAGGGGCATCGGTGTACATAAACGAAAGGATTTCCCAAAGTTACAGGGTCTGGTTAAGAATATCATAATGAACATAATGTTTTAGGTCAAGCTATCTGACATCTTTCATTCCTTCTGTGTTGACAAAGGGCTTAATTCAAGTGTGCTCCTGCTTAACCTTTCTTGCACTGCCACTGTTCTTTAACTAAATGCATTCCCCCAGTGAAAAGGAGGAGTAATGAATGCATAAGTCAGCCCTTGGATCACGATCTAGGAGCAGCAACTAATTCCATTGAAGGCAAATTAAAAAACAAGCAAAAAAAAAAAAAAATCTTTGAAGGCACTCATATTTCCCACAGTCTGAGATATGGAAAAGAACCACAGTCAATAAGAACAAACATCCTGGAGGTAGAAGTCAGATTCTGTCAAATTTTGGATTAGTGCCATAATGCCTATATAAATTTTTCAACACCGTTGTGGCTCCTGTCATTTTAGTTCGATTTCAGAAGAGAGGAGTTGTTCTAGAAGTGTACTAATACACTCCATTGTAGAAACCAGCACTGGGCTGAAAAAAATTAGGCAGGTTCAGCAGATTTAGCTTGATGCCCATATACCTAGGAACTAGCATGACTTACTTTTCTTACTATTTTTACTTTTTAAAATTTAATATTGAAGGGATTATCAAATTCTTTTTTTCTGACTAGGGAATCATTAGCCTGAAAAAGCCAAGAAACTGTTACAGAATGCTTTTCTAGCAATTGTGTAATTTGCCATATGCAGTCTTGACACTGTGTCGTTTGCATATGAAAGCCTGGTATTATCACCATCAGTTTAAAAAAAAAACCCAACAAACCAACCCCCCAGAAACTTGATACAGTATAAAATCCTACATATTTTAAATGTGGCAAGATTTAACTTTCTCAGGTCAGTAGCAGAAGACATATTTATACACACACACACACACACACAGAGTACTATATTCATGCCACAAATCTGATTTGTATGCATTTATACATTCAAAAGTAGGATGTCTAAGTCTGGAAACAAAATTGACTACATTTGTCTGTAGGAAGGATATTTAGTTTAAGGAAAAATCTATAGAAAAACAAATAAACTGAGAACCGGTTGTAAGAAAGTAAAAGCTAAGGTGTTCTGAGAATACATCAGGAAGAGAGCAGGCTTACAAAGATGAGAGTCCTGCCAAAATCCGTTAATGTTGGCCTGAATAAAGTGTGAGAGACTCCAAGTTTAAATGGGAAAGTCATTTTGAGAAAGGAGGCACTTGGATTCATTGGAGGACTCTGCTTACAGGGTGTTCCAGAGTTGTGAAGAAACTGAAACCAGGCATTATATCAAGATGCTTATTTTTTTCTTTCAATGTATAAATGTATTGCATTAAGTAGAGAAATGTTTGTTTGGGATCCACTCGGAGTTTGTGTGCAAATAGTAGTAGTGAGAAGTCACCACCTCTCCCTATGTACACAGCATGAGAGGCTCCCAAGGCTGTTGGTGCTTATTAGCACACCTTTGGGCAGAGACTAACATGTCCTGTATCTCAGGTGGATAGACCAGCACTGTTATGCCTTTCAGCCCTGTGGTGGCTCGTAGCCATACAGGAGAATGTCTAGAATTAGCACCAAACAATTTAGTCTGTGTTTTCTGTTTAATCTTTTTTGCCTGTGCTTTCTCAGTAAGTGCCTACATATGTGCCTTGTTCCTCAGGCACCTCAAACTTTTGTGCTGTCAGCTCCAGGTATGTTTGGTCTACTCTGGGGCTGGGAACAGTAAGGACAGGCAGCCTGTGGCAGGTGGGTTCTGGGAGTCTTCTGGGCAATGGAGGCAGATGAAGGTCCCCTCTCTGACAAATGCCACGTTAAGGCTGAGGAACAAAATCATGTGCTTTCATTAAGCCAAGAGCAGGTAAGGGTGTAGGACCCTGTGCAATGGTCTTTTGGTGTATTCAAAAGAATTAGGCAAAACCATGGACACTACTTGAAGTCACATTTAAGGTACCATATGAAGATAAAAAGGAGTTAAATTTCTTGCTAAAATGAGGATCTGGACTTGTATTTGTTATTTCAGTCCTAAGGCACTGATAATGGAACAGTAGGTGTAAAGTGATTTTTATCTGAGAAAAAGTATAACTAATTGGAAGTGGTCATTTAAAGTAAATCAGAACAAGCCTGTGATTATGTATTTATTTATTTATTTAGTGGATAGATCCAGCTCAAGCTTGTGTCAAATCTAAGATCAACATTTTTTAAAAAAAATTGAAATATATTAGCCAATGGTAAGACATTCTGAGCAATTACATAAGACAAACTTACATAATGATACTGAGGGAAAAATTAGGGGAATGAGGTATAAGGTTTTGCTTCTCTTTTTGCCATTTTTCTTCCTTGATTACATGCAAGTTCTACATCAGAACATGAGGTTTTTTCCTCAGCAAGTAAAAGGGAGAAAGTTATGAGCAGATGATGACAGCAGATGACTGCTACTGAGCAACATGCTGGGCCACCTCTGCTCATCTACCCTTCCTTGAGAAACAGATGCTCTGACAGGTTGAGGTTTTTAAATAAAAGTCAGCATAGCATTCATAAATGCATAGGACATAGATAAAATGGTTAACAAGCACATACCGATTATTAAACAATATCTATCAATAAGAATTTGAGAGCTTTCATGGACCAAATTCTGTATCCTGCTAGGAGAATGGCACCATCTGGTGGATCTTATCTTTGGAAAATTTCTAATGGGAATTGCAATCATAATTTAGAGGCTGTCTCTCTACCATAAACCAGTATTTTTAAAGAAGTGCTAAAAATTAAATAAGAGGAGAAAAAAGGTAATAGTGACTAACAATATAATTGTCACAATTGTCCATTGTGGAAGCTTACAGTTATTTCTTGCACAATAAATACCATATGAATATTTAAGAGAACAAAGAAAATTACTTGGAAACTAAACAGCTTATTAAGTGTTTACTTGAACTATCTGTTCAGACCATGAGCAGCTAGTAAAGAAATTATTCTATAATTCTATGAAATAAAGTTTTATGCATATAGTAATGGAGTACAGGAAATCAAAATAATATATGTTGTGGTTTAACCTAGCAGGCAGCTAAACACCACACGGCTGTTCGCTCACTCTCACACCCCAGTGGGATGGGGGAGACAATCAAGAAAAAAAATAAAATTTGTGGGTTGAGATAAAGACTGTTTAATAGGACAGAAAAAGAAGGGAAAATAATAATAATAATAATAATAATAATTCAAATATACAAAATAAGTGATGCACAGCACAATTACTCACCACCTGCCAACTGTTGCCTAGTCAGTTCCCAAACTGTGGTCGCCACCCCCTGACCAACTGCTCCCAGTTTATATACTGAGCATGACATCCTATGGTCTAGAATAACCCTTTGGCCAGTGGGGTCAGCTGTCCTGGCTGTGCCCCATCCCAGCTTCTTGTGCCCCTGGCAGAGCAGGGGAAGCTGAAAAATCCTTGACTGGTGTAAGCACTGCTCAGCAACAACTAAACCATCAGTGAATTATCAACATTCTTCTCAGACTAAATCCAAGCCACAGCACTATGCCAGCTGCTAGGAAGAAAATGAACTCTATCCCAGCTGAAACCAGGACAGTATCCACCCCTTATTCTATACAATCTACGTCATGCGTGGTCCCACACTTTCCAATATATCCCAGTTAATCACCACCACCTTTCCTGTCTTTTGATATATAAACACAGGTATATATCAGACAGACCCTTAGTCTACAAGCCATCCCTCTAAAATGTCCCTTGAGTTCATTTAGTTCATGACTTTGGGCTCCATCTGTCATAACAGTCTTTCAGGGAAGGAGGGATGGTGTGTGGTGTTGGACTGTTGCATGCTAAAGCCAGTTCTGGTTCCATCACCGCTGCGCTTGTCCAGTTCCATCACTGCTGCACTTTGCTCGGTTTCATCAAAGTTCAGTCTTCATTAATCTTTGTGATTCTTACTGTAATAATACTGATATGGCATATAGCCACAATAGAAGTGATGATATACGTTATTATATAGCAATTAACATCATAAAATTTAATTCATTGACTATTTTTACCCAAAATCAAATCCCCTTGAGGTACACATTGGACTTCCCCATCCTCTTGCATCACCCACCAAATGCACCCAGGTACTTGAACAAAAACAATCCCACAATTGGGTTTACCTTTGCCTGAGGCAAGAATAACCCAGACTGTCTTCCCCACCATATTTTTTACATGCACTACAGGAACTTTATCCCCTGCTACAGTATGTAAATGTTTTGATTGGGTAGGGCCAGCTCGGTTGGCAGATCCCCTAGTGTTGACTAACTAAGTAGCTTTTGCTAAATGTGTATCCCAGTGTTTGAATGTCCGAGCACCCATTGCTTTCAGTGTAGTCTTTAACGGTCCATTGTATTGTTCAATTTTCCCAGAGGCTGATAGGGGATGTGATAGACCCATTCGATGCCATGCTCTTTGGCCCATTTGTCTATGAGGCTGTTTCGGAAATGAGTTCCGTTGTCTGACTCAATTCTTTCTGGGATGCTACGTTGCCATAGGACCTGCTTTTCAAGGCCCAGGATAGTGTTCTGGGTGGTGGCATGGGGGATGGAATATATTTCCAGCCATCCGGTGTTTGCTTCCACCATGGTAAGCACATGGCACTTGCCTTGGTGGGTTTGTGGGAGTGTGATATAATCAGTCTGCCAGGCCTCTCCATGTTTATATTTCAGCCATTGTCCTCCATACCAGAGAGGCTTTAACCGCTTGGCTTGCTTGATCACAGCACATGTTTCACACTCATGGATAAACTGCGCTATAGTGTCCATGGTCAAGTCCACCCCTTGACCACGAGCCCATCTGTATGTTGCATCTCTTCCTTGATGGCCTGAGGTGTCATGGGCCCACTGAGCTAGAAACAATTCACCCGTATGTTGCCAGTCCAGATCCACCTGAGCCACTTCAGTCTTAGCAGCCTGATCCACCTGCTGGTTGTTTTGATGTTCTTCAGAGGCCCGACTCTTGGGTACATGAGCATCTACGTGATGTACTTTTACAGCCAGGTTCTCAACCTGGGCAGTAATATCTTGTCACAGTGCAGCAGCCTGGATGGGTTTGCCTCTGCGCTGCCAGTTGCTCTGCTTCCATTGCTGCAACCACCCCCACAGGGCATTTGCCACCATCCATGAGTCAGTATAGAGATAGAGCACTGGCCATTTTTCTCTTTCAGCAATATCTAAAGCCAGCTGGATGGCTTTCACCTCTGCAAACTGACTCGATTCACCTTCTCCTTCAGCAGTCTCTGCAACTTGTCTTGTAGGACTCCATACAGCAGCTTTCCACCTCCGATGCTTTCCCACAAGACGACAGGATCCATCAGTGAACAGGGCATATTGCTTCTCATTTTCTGGCAATTTATCATACAGTGGGGCCTCTTCAGCATGCACCACCTCCTCCTCTGGTGATATTCCAAAATCTTTGCCTTCAAGCCAATCCATGATCACTTTCAAGATTCCTGGGTGACTGAGGCTTCCTGTTTGAGCCTGTTGTGTAATCAGTGCGACCCACTTACTCTATGTAGCATCAGTTGCATGATGTGTAGAGGGGACCTTCCCTTTGAACATCCAGCCCAGCACTGGCAGTCGGGGTGCCAGGAGGAGCTGTGCTTCAGTACCAACCACTTCTGAAGCAGCTCGAACTCCTTCATATGCTGCCAATCTCTCTTTTTCAGTTGGAGTATAGCGGGCCTCGGATCCTCTGTATCCCTGACTCCAAAACCCTTGGGGTTGGCCTAGGTGCTTTCTGCCGGAGGCTCCAGGTAGGGCCATTCTCCCCAGCTGCAGTGTAGAGCACATTGCTTATATCTTGCCCTGCCCAGACTGGCCCAAGGGCTACTGCGTGAACTATCTCCCATTTAATTTGTTCAAAGGTTTGTCGTTGCTCAGGGCCCCATCTGAAATCGTTATTCTTCCAGGTCACTTGATAGAGAGGGCTTACACTTATCACACTGTAATTTGGAATATGCATTCTCCAAAAACCCGCAACACCCAAGAAAGCTTGTGTTTCCTTTTTGCTAGTTGGTGGAGACATGGCTGTTACTTTGTTATCACATCCACTGGGATCTGACAATGTCCATCTTGCCATTTGATTCCTAAAAACTGGATCTCCTGTGCAGGTCCCTTGACCTTACTTTGTTTTATGGCAGTGTCACTTCATTTAGGCCACAATAGTTTACTGTCTCTACTCTGCATTAGACTTTTGTGCTGTCCATGTGGGACTGTTAGAGGGTGAGTGAGTCTTGCTGATTACTCCTTGGCTCCCCAGTTGATGAATCAGCTTATGAATGAGAATCAGGGAGTCTCAGTGCAATATTGCCACCAGTGCACTGTTGTGGTGGCAATTGGCACCTGTTGTTCTTCAACCCTAAGCAACCTTTTTTCCTTTGTGTGACCACAGCTAGCAACTGAAGTGTGCTTATGAGTTTTCAGTGAGAAAATACTTAGAATTACTTAAGGACAGTAATTTGCAGCTGCAAAATTCAGTCACTGTTGGGAACCCCAACAGTCTTAAGCATATAATAGAAACATATTGAAAGCGACAAAAGAAGATTAATTAGACATTTTTACATAATGGTCAAAGAGTGCATTCCCTCATTCAATGCAGCCTTCATATGCCTACTGAATTTTAAGAAAACCAGACTGTATTCTGCATTATATTTAGCTGCAATAACAAAGAAATGAATGAGCCTGTTTTCTCCACTCTCTTCCTGTAAATTTGTCCTCAACTAGCCCCCATTCACATGAATTTATTATTAATTTCCTTTTTTTTACTTTTGATGATAAGAAAAGCATAGAGGCCCATAGAGAAAGTGAAATGAATAAATTAAAACCAGACAATTAGAAGTGGCCTGACACTGCTTAGATTTCTCATTAAAATTCCATATTTTTTAGCTAGTTGTGACATACGCTCATTTTTGCCAGCCTTTTGATGTGAAGCTTGTTGTTGACACTAGATGCAATCGGGCCAGGAAAAAACTAGTTGTGGAGCACTGTCAATCATTTGATATACAGTGCATTTCCAGAAAACACAATCTCACTTTTATTCATCCTATAATTGATTAAAAAGTTTGAAAAGTGTCAAAAAGAGTTATTTCCAATATCACCATGAAACAAAATTAAAAGAAGATGAAAACAACAGAAGTAGGCTGATTAGAGTCATAGGATGAAAAATGGCTGAGCAGCTGAATGTCAGTTGCATCCAGAAGCATTGCTTTCTGTGAAGGAGAGAGGCTATAAAAGAGCTTTTTTTTTTTTTTTTTGTAGAGAGAAATCTAGAGAAAGAAGGAGTTGCTTCAGGGACATTTTATCAAGCAGGGCTTGGGCAAGTTTTGAGAGTGGAAGTCCCAGAAGAGATAGAGGCAGGTGGAAAAGGGAGATGGTTGCAGAAGAACAGGCGCAGTAGGGCACATAGCAGGAGAAACAAAGAGGATAAGCAAAAGTAGTAAGTAAACATGGGAGAGCGCAGATTAAATTGGCTGAATTTGGAGCAGAAACCCACTGTGCTCTGTGTGAGTCACCAACTGGAGTAAATGGGAATGGGAATACAGCAGTCAAAGATTTAGACCTCTGGAAATTGCAAAAGGTATGAGTCTTCTCAGCAGCTGAGAAGAAGGCCTGTAATCAATGTAGGCAAGGTATCACTGTTCTCTAAAGAGGAGAGAATACTTTTAGCAGCTGGATGGAAGACTTGGCATTTTTATTGTTTTGGGTTTGGTTTTGCTATTAGATGGCAACTTGTCCTATGACTGGGAGTCTTCCTAAGTTTGAGAGGAAAATTGAGAACTTACTGCATTCACATGCTGGAATTTTTGGTACATCTTCCAGCAGCTGCAATGTGTACTCACAAATACATGTGCTCCACTTCATCTAAAGGGTTCCAGAGCTGTTAAAAAAAAAAAAAAAAAAAAAAAAAAGAAAAAAAGAGCAAAGTTTTTCTGCTGCAGGAATAAGGGGTTGTTCAGCTGAACTACAGTAACTACAGTATGATCCTATGTAATATTCAGAATGATCTCATTTGCCATAGGTCTCTAGTAGTTAATAAAACAAAAATGAATGGTAAAAACAACTGCTGTCTTATGCCTGCGGCTTGTTACTAATTTTATCACACTGTTGAATAATTTGGATCTCATTTCAGGGATCAGTTAAGTTGACAAATGTGATTGTGGTTCTTGGGGAAGAAAATTATGTTAAAAATGTTTAGATTTAGGACATAAATAATAATCTGCTAAAGGGAGGGGTTTTTTGTCCTCTCTAGCATCTGTGATGCTCTCACAGGTCGGGGTACATTTCTAAAAGCCTTTAACTGTGGTCTGAATCAGTTTCAACTGAATTTAGTAAAATAACCCTGACTACCATGGTTTTGGAAGTGCTAAAAGTCTACAAGCTGATCTAGTAAGTTAGAGAAATTATTCCTGTAAAAAGAAAACAGACATAAAATCTTTTTAAATGCTTCAGAATCTAAACAGATTTTAAAAAAAACAAAAACAAACAAGTTTAATGTTTAAAGTTACTTCTCAAAGGCATACAACTTTGCAAAAGGGACCAAAATATTTTGAAATTGAATTTCTTGTATACATTAATATTGATATGTATCTGTGACAGGTGACAGGAGGTTTTATATTTTAAGAGTTCCCAGAGAGTCCAATCACTTATTTTGGATACAGAATGCATTCTCTGTGTAGTTAATGATTTGAAGGAACAAATAGCTGCAGAATCATGCAAACAATGTTTTGAGTCAATATTTCCACAAGAAAGGCTGCTCAAAATCAGTCAATAGCTCACAAAAACAAGTTTGAAAATTTTAATTTTAATCCAATTTCTCTGGATAAGTATCAACATGTCAGGAAACATCTGGTTTTATCTAGAGTAATAGAGCCAGATAGATTTCATATTTCAAAACAACAGGGATATCTAAATGTATGGTCCTTCACTACTGAAGGTAAGAAGAGCTTTGTTGCTAATTTTAGGATGAACAGGATTTCACCCTTCCCAAATAGGGCTTTACAGAGGAAAGTGTTGAATAACATGAGCTAAAATATTCTTAATTGGGAAAAAGATAAGGAATATAATTACATTTTTCCAGAAGAGACACTCTTTGACCAGCTATGAGAACAGTTTTGTTTACCAGTCATGGCTAAAAGAAGGAAGTTTGAGAGTGGTGGTCTGGGCTTTTGATTTTCCTCTGAGACACAGGGTTAAATGGCACATACATGAATACAGCCTTTAATATCACCTAGAACGACCCCAGGACCTCTGTCCAACTCCTTTTTGAAGTTTTGCAGCCACAACCCACTCAGTCAAGAATGCAGGCTATCCCATGAGGATTCAGGCATTTATCTTTAGATACAGGATGAATGAAGATTTAGTTGATAAATGAACACTGACTGCATTTTGGGGCGTCCAGGTACATTAACTTATAGAGTGTTGAGATTGAAATCTCGAGTGCCTGAAGTGAAGTTGTAAAACTTCAGCACCCACAATTAGGAAACACTGAGGAAAACAATACTAATTTTCAAATAGAGTAATCTTAGAGTAAGTCTTTTCTAAGCAGAGGAGGAGGGGGTTTTGTCCAGACCCCCTCCACCTATATCCTCCATCATGTTTCTTACTTGCCGTGGCAGTAGTTTATGGTGGAATCACAGCACTGCCTTGACTCTCTCTTAAGACATTAAAACTGAGTCACAAAGGACAAGAGTGTTACTAAAAGCTTTTCTGTGTTAGTGAAGAATCCATTCACTTTAAAACTCAATACCAGTTATCTTGAAACTGTTTGCCAGTTAGCTGATTATTCACACAAAAATGTTCTAGGAATGTTTTTAGCACAGTCTAATTTATGTAGAAGACCCAACTTCTTTCTGTTTCACTGCTACCAGTGGTCTTATTCCAGCTATTGTAGGTAAATGGCTGCCTTTCAGGCTTACTTGTTGATATTGTTCCATGTTGCTGAAAGCAGATTTTCATTGATCAGGAGTGCTCCTATAGAAGAAACTAAGGAGAAAATGAAAGAAAGAGTGGCATTGCATAAGAGTCAGGAAGCTGTCTTAGAAAAAAGGCATGTAACCTTGTGAATAATTAAATAAATGAAATGTAAAAGTTTATAAACAGTCACACATATGAAATTTTCCAGAAATGTGGACAGTACAAATTTGAACTTCCTCAGGCCAATAAAGGCGGCTGAATTGAGAACTCCCACAGCATATGTGTCTCTTCTACTCCTCATGTCATCCTGGAAACAAAAGCTTTCTTGCTCTTGCTTGTTTACCATGCTCAAAAGTGGAATGTTTTGCATGTAGTGGAATGCTTGAGATTAATTTAAAATCATGGGTTTGTTTGAGGTTTGTTTGTTTGTTCCAGGAGTTGCACTTTATCTTCCAGTTTTTAACAAGACAAAAAACAAAAAGAAAACCAGATATTTGCACAGCCATAAGTTACAAGATGCCTTCTAAAATATCATAAGGTATTGTCCCAAATAAGCAATATTTTGTAATTCTGTCAGCTCTTGAGATTGTTGTTTGACTCCTTCTTGACTGTAGTGCATAATTCTTTCAAAGATACGACTTTAAGGAATTTGAAGAATGTGATATACTGCTTTACGTGTCTTAGATTGGGATGGTCTGATGTTCTGCCCAATGCTACATTTCCAAAATATTTATATTATTATGCCATGATGTCCTGGTTTTGGCTGGAATAGAGTTAATTTTCTGCCTAGTAGCTGGTATAGTGCTGTGTTTTGAATGTAGTATTAGAACAATGTTGATGAGACACTATGTTTTAGTTGTTTCTAAGTACCGCTTAAGTAGTCCTTAATTAAGGACTTTTCAGGTTTTCATGCTCTACCAGCTGAGAAGGCTAGGGGTGCACAAGAAGCTGGGAGGGGGCACAGCCAGGACAGCTGACCCCAACTGGCCAAAGGGATATTTCATACCATATGACATCATGCCCAGTATATAAGGTGAGGGAAAGCTGGCCTGGGTTGGGGGGGGCACTGCTCAGGGACAGGGTGAGCATCAGTCAGTGGGTGGTGAGCAATTATTTTTCATTTGCATCACTTGTCTTTCTTGGGTTCTGGGGTTTTTTTTGTTATTTTCCTTTTCATTACTATTACTGTTACTACTACTACTACTACTTCTATTATATTTTGATTATTAAATGGTTCTTATCTGAACCCATAAATGTTCTCACTTTTACTCTTCCAATTCTCTCCCCCATCCCACTGGGGGGTGGGAGTGAGTGAGCAGCTGTGTGGTGCTGAGTTGCTGGCTGGGGTTAAACCACGATGCATGACCAGTGATATAATAGAAAACCTCTCTATTATCACCACAGTATGGAGCACCAAAAATCACCACACATTGAACTGTCTTAGAACAGCTTCTACCACTGTAAGTGTGAAGGCTCGTGTTTCCATTGTATCATGGAGAATCTAAGAAATAGTGAAATACTTTGTTGACCAACAGTATAGAAGTAGGAATAGGACAAGATCTTCCTGTTCCAGTCTTCTGCTGTAGTTGCTGTCTTTCCTGATGCTGAGGAAAAACTCTGCCAGCAGTATTCTGAAACAGAGATGTGCTTAGTAAGGCAGAAAAGAGTGAAAAGCATCTTTCTGTGACCTTTTGGCAAAGAACATCCTTGTATTTATGCCTGGGAAGTGCATTCCTCCAGTGAAACACTGACATTTTCTTTGGCTCACTGAGCTTTTCTTAAGAAAACTGGTTGTAAGTCCCTAGTCTGGCAGCACACAGTCCAGAAATTTGCCTGCTGTGAAGGACGTTTGAGGTTTTGTTTAATAATACTGTATTGTCAAGGCATTATACTGATACAAACTGTGAAGTAAATACAAAATTGGATTTACTGTTCAGATCAATAACCAATCAGACTCGTACACTAGAGAGTTGTAATATGATTTTAGAAAAAAAACAGAATGCAGACACATGAAAAGAAGGGTATTGTCACACTAATATATCTAAGATAGGAGAGTCATGCTCACAGCTACTTTTAAGTGGGTGTATTTAAAACTTCCATATGTTTAATTTGACCTTGTAGTTTGAATTTCTTCTCTCCCCTAATCACTGAAATATTACATTTGCAGTGCTAAATTGGCATATTATGCACAGTAGTATTACCATAACATTTTCAGTCTTCAGTTAAAACTTCATACATTTTTGCTAATCAATTTGCAGCTGTTCCTTACGTGAAATAGTAACTATAACTAGGTATTGTTATGGTAGTATCTAAAGGCTCTGAAAAAGGATTGGAGAAGTATTACTCCTGCTGCTGGACAAATAAAGAGTTCTACCTACTTCATACTAGACAGTAATATGATGCAATAGGAGCAGATTTGTGTGATGAAACAGTGACTGCTGAGAACTTGGCATCCAGAGTATATCTACTCTCATGGTTTCAAATAAATTATCACCTGGCCCCCTTGGAGTCAACACCTACCTATTAACAGCTGCGTTGCATCAAGTGCACACCTACAGCATACCTTCCACCATAGCTTCACCCTAAAATAATCCAGTTTGCACACTTAAAAAGTGCTTCACATATTAACCAGAGCGTAGCAAGTGGGGACAATTGAAAGACTTGCTTCAAAAGTGTAATCCTGAACCAAATTAAAACACTAACACAGGGGTACCTCTGTCATAGCCACAAGGGCAAAGACAAAGTAACAGTCTGAGGGGAGGGATGTCTCTTTATACAGTTCATGGAATCACAAAGCTAGGGTTAGAAGGGTTCTCAAATTCACTTAATGCATATCCATGAGGATCGATCACATATATGTCATTCCTAATGAATGTCTAATCTGTTCTCAAGAACTTCCAAAGATACTGACACTACAATCCCTCTAGTAAAAAAAAAAAAAAATTAAAAAAAATTAATTATGTGCTTACAGTTAGCATTAGGGCTCTGTTTGAAGATCAAACACTCTTAACCTGAATGCCTGCACTGTCTCCTGTTGCCAGCTGTTTGTTCCACCTCTCTCTCAGGAGTTTCTGCTCCAAGGATGATTCAGCTTCTTGTGCAAAGTCCACTAAACTGCTGTGAATTACCAAGGAAATCTGAAGTTGACCTCAGTTTGTACATTTATAAATGGCTGGGTTATTCCTACAACAGGGATGGTGTTTGTGAAAGGGAACACAGAAGAGTCACTGCAGTCAGCCCTGTGCAAGCTGCCTTTGTCCATTAAAAACCTCTGACTCCCCTGCTGTATGTTCAGTTCATTACTCCTTACCCTGTTCCTGCAGAAAGGGAAATTAGTTCATTAGCTTTGTTTTAGGAAGGCCCAACTATTCTGGTAAAAGGTAAGAGATGTTTGGAAGGGATACGATGGCTTGTGTTTCAGGGTTTAAACTAACCACTGCTAAGAATCAGGCCAGGACTTACACAGGGCCATGTTATCCTGAGTGCTTTCAGATGAGGGATTTCTTCCACTTTTTTTTCGGAAATACCATTTGTGATGGAGGCTGAGCCTGATGTCACTTGGAGTAGCAATGTCTCTTTTACCATTTTTCTTATTCTTGCAAATGAGTTTGCATGAGGACAACCTTTTGTGGGGCCTGAGGACATCCATGTCATTAAAAGTTCTGAAGCCCCTATAGTCAGACCCCTATCAAGGGTATGTGGGGCTACTGTCCTCTATCACCACTGAAGGTTAGTGTAGTTGGATGTAGATGTAGGAAGCTGTGTAGAATAGTATAGAAATTGTTAATTAAGTCACTGAATGGATCAGATGACATTTTAAATTTTAATGCAAATGTATAAAGTAAAACTGTGGATTCTTAAGTGCTTTGATCTTGAAGTAGCAGGAATGTCTTCAAAACAGTATTCTGATTAAGTAAGCGAAACAAACCGGCCTCCATATGCCATCCAAACATCTACTGAGAATCAAACCAAAGTCCCTTTAACTGACATTCAGTATGAATGACATTTATTTCACACTAATTTTTTTATTGTGTCCTGTGTAAAGCTCAAGTTTTCTTATTACTACATTCTGAATAAATCATTTGACATTTGAAGAATTGATCTGTGAAACTCCAGCTCATGAAAACTTCAAACAGTAAATAATGGAAGTACACTGTGACATGCTTTCTCTGAATTCTTTGTGTGATGTCCACCATTTTTGGCATACATTTCGGGGGGGATGCAGTTGTCACCATTTCAAGACTTGCACCACACCTTAAGAATCTCCGGGAGTTTTTCCATGAGAAAAGTGAATGTCATTTCCTGGATTGCTTGAAAACGCTTCTTTTCCTGGTACACTTTCTCTGGGCACTAGAAGGACAGAATACTGTTGAAAGGCATGCAGCTGATATTAAGTGCTGTATAGCTAAACATTGTGACAACCATTAAGTTGCATTACCATTCAAAAGCTAGGAATCAGTTCCAGTATATCATTTTCCTCACTCAAACTGGCCTTAGTACTTAGCCTTTTCTTTGAACATTTGCATCTGGAAAATATTTTATCATACTGAAACCACTTTACAGATTAATAAATGAATAGCAATTTTGTGCTATTATTCTGGGCTTGACTCTTTTTTCCTCAAGCCCTTAAGGTTTCAGTACATCAGGTATGGCTAGCATCTATTATTTCACAATTCCACTGAAGAAAATATTTATTTCCCAGGGCACATCTAATTTCATACAGGTTTTTTCGGCAAAGTCTTCTGGTTCAGACATAGCATTTGATATCAGAAAGGTTATTTCTTCTAATACAGCTTACACCACCTCCCTGCAAAACATAAAATAAACCAATGAAAGCATGCTTTTATCAGCACAGAGACATCCACAGTAGGGGTTTTGCCAGCATAGCTATCATGGTTAGAGGGTGTACTGGTTATTTTTATCTTCCACATTCTAGCCATGATGGGTATACTGGCAAAATTAAGTCCCTGTTGAGTCATGGTCTAAAAAGTTATCAAGTTTGTCAAGATTTAAAAGTAAAAGTCAAAGCTCAGTTTTTCTATTTGCTAAATTTCATATATGTGAGGGGATCTTTTGTCACGTTGGTAAGATGAAGACAATCCACAAACTTGAAAACGGAAAGGAAAAATCACTCTCAAGAGATGTATTTCTCAAATGAATGGACATTAAGCTCAGTATTTGCTAATTGCTTCTTGTGCTGCTCTCCTTGTGTGTTATTTCCAGCAGTTACTTTACTAGGTTACTCCTTTATATGCATATTGGGTATAAACTATTAGCTGCTATTTCAAGCTCCTCATTTTCTTCAGAAGTGCAACCTCTGTAAACATTATCAAAGCCTTGGGACTGTATAAGCAGCTGGATGTTGTTATAAATAAATAAATAGCCTAAATTAATAAAAATAAATAAATTAAATTAATATTAATCGCTAACAGAGTATTATTAGCTTAGCCAGATTGTGTGCCCTTAGTGTCTTAACTCTGGCCGACCCCAACAGATGAGGGTAGGAAAAAAAAAGGGAAAAGAAAATAATTGCTTTGCTGATTTCCAAGATAAATAATTATCTAAAAACCCCACAGCTGTAGGTTTCCCCTGTTTACCCCCATCATCCAGGAGGGAGACAGGGATGGCCAGGAGAAAGGGACCTATTAATTAATTAGCAAGAAAGACTTTGAGAGACAAAAACATTGTAGGCAATAAAATGTGCTGACTCTTTCTAAAACCTTACTTCTACTTTATAAAGCATTTATGACAAGGAAGAAGAAACAAAAAAATCTATCTTCTGCACAATGCCGTGTCTTCCAATTTACCAGGAAAAAACCCTCAGCACTTAAAGCATTGTTTTCCAGATGAAATCAGAGTTTGTATGTGGTTCAGCTTAACAAAGCCAGCTTCCATACTCCCTGGATTGTTAGTGCTGTAAATCAAATGTTATTCTGGAGATACCAGAAATATGTTTGATTATGCACTAAATGCTGAGACTTGGAACAGCTGCTTTTAGCTACCAGCAGAGCAAAAGTATTAGCAAAAAGCTGCCATTCTTTATCAATTACAACAGGGAATGGCAGTATTGCTTCTGTGGACATGGCTGCTTCTGACAGCTGAGAGAAATATATATATATGTTCAGTGTGATGTCTGGAACGCAAAACAGGAGAAAAGTGTGCTTCCCTGATTGTGTCTAGTATTGAAGATATTGATGGAGCCAGCAAGCTTTTGTTATTATCAGGGCTGCACAGCTATGAATACATAAACTGGAAACTGGTTTTTCGAAGTAAAATATGCCTTCCTCACACTACTTTAGTGGCAGTCAGCTCCAGGAGTATATCTTCAAAACATATTATTGGTAATTTCTTCTATAAAAGATAAGCCCCAAAAAGGCAATGTCAGCATCTCTCTTTACAGATGCACATGTTCTCCCAGTACTGGAGCTTTACTAAAACTGCCAGTGGCAGGTCAGGGGAATATTTATTGAGACAGGGGATCTCCTGATCTGAATTGCAATGTAGTGCTGCAGTGAGTCATAAATTCACTCTTCCTTTTTTTTTTCCCCCCTTAAAAAAAAGAAAACACAAGAAAGGTAGATGTTGATTAGGTTTTTACTTGAATTCTGAAAAGAGGATGGACATTGTTTGGGTTGCCAAAGCGCTACTCTGGGAATTGTTTAGGAAGAATATTGTGCAAGTAGTGAGTTTCTATGCCATCAGTTATGCCCCTCCTTCCTTCTGCACATCTAAAAAAATGTTTGCACAATCGTCTGATTTCTTTCAAAATTGCTAGGCAGCAACAACTCCCAGCAGAGCGACAAAAACACAAAATCATACACGTGGTAGGGGGACAGGTGGTACAGGAAGATGACAGCAGCTCTTCTAACTACAAGAAAACCATGTGGAGGGAAAAAAAAAAAGAAGGCTTATGGCAGATCTAGTTTTTGATCTTTACTCACCATGAGTAGATGGGACTACCTTGATAGTCCATTACAAAAAGTTAATTCCATGAAAATTCACATATGATGTCTCATTCATTTCCTACTAACAAAAGGCAGGGGAAAAACGTGAGTGAGACAAATCACAGACCTGGACTTCAAAAGAGGACACTTAAGCTTGTTCAGGAACTGCTTCACAGGATCCCGTAGGAGCATCCAAAGAGGTTGTGGGATCTCCGTCAGTTGAGATGTTCAAAATTTGGCTGGACAAGGGCCTGAGCAACCTCCTATGACTGAACCTGTGATCTACATGGAGAGGGGCTCCAACCAGAGCCTGCGGAGCACTTGCTGCAGTCCTACTCTCACTTACTATTCCTTCCCTTCTCAATTACCCCCAAACCATACCACTGCCATCCAGCCCTCTCTTGCCTCTTCAAAGTCTCAAAGCAGGTCCTGTCACTTTCTGTGGAAAATAATGCACTACCACCACTTAACTGAGTTTTGGCATTTATTACCAAATTTAATGCAATTTGCAGGCCTAGTGAAAGCTAATCGTAATGAGAAAAGACTTGACATATTGCCATCTCCTTTTATCTTCATCTTTTCAATTCTACTGAGTATACCTTATTTTTGCAGGCATCATGTCTAAAAAAATCTGTTCTCTTATTCTCCTAGTCTTGAATCCTTTCATTTTCCTCTACAGTGAAATAATCAATTTATCTAGTCCCAGCTGTTTTGTGAATTCTTGGTCATGCCCTTCAGTTCAATGAACTAAACATAAAAAATTAAGATTTCCTGCTTGGTTTTTTTGGAAGCCAACAATAGCTCCACAGCCAGCAAGGTATCCCACCTATACTTTGGTGATGGCAAAACTTATTTCCAGACTGAAAGGATACAAAAGCTGAATATTTTAGTCTTTTATAAGAAAAAATCAGGGGAATAAATCAATAAATTAAATGTTCTGTTTTGAAATTGAGGATGGTCTGAATTTTGGAGTAGAGTATTTAACAAATTTTGCCTAGTCATTCTTAAGTGATTTGAAAATATCAAACTGGGTACATGAGAAAATTTGGAAATATCTTTCTAGTACTTTTTGAATGGGAAGAGATCTAATCAATACTGCTCTTTCAGAGATTCTTTTGATTTTGTCAAAGTAGCATTTTTACTAATGAAAGGCTGTCAGAAAAAATGGTAATAGAAGTCAAATCCTTATTTCATAAACATTCTTATTATGGTATAAACTCAAGCTTCCTGTAGTTCCCTCCAGTCATTCTAATATAAACAACAAGGTTCTTTAGTACTATTTTAGTCAGTTTGGCCAATGAGTTACAGAACTTGGGCCCCATCCTATTTGCAGTTATTGCTGGATTGCCTTTGGATTTAAGCCAGAGTAAAATTCAGGCCAGTATGCTTGCTGTGATTAAAACAACTATTTACAATACGTTAGTCCTCAATATTGTTTCTATTATTTTAAAGAAAATATAATCTTCATTAAAATTCCATACCATTTCCTTGAGCCATGTGAATGGTTCAGCACTATCTTTCTTTTCTTTCTAAACCATATATAACTACTTAAGCAGATCATTCCATTCTTCTGCATTTTATAATGCCTTAGGTCAAATATTTTATGATTGCACATCAAAAATGAAAAATAAAAGTCTTTTTAAATGCTGACTATCATATAAGGTATTTCCAAACAACAAAAAATATTTTATTTTTTTGTTCATTTGATTAGTCCATGTAGTAATGTAAGTACATATTTTAATTAAAATGTCATGAGCTATAGTAAATATAATCCTCCATCACTACCTTTGTGCATTAAAGATTTACAGCTGTAGTGCCCTGTATTATTGCCTGGAAAAAAATAATTAGATTTTAGAGTCTATTTTAAAAAGTATATTGGTTTTATGCTTTGCAATAAAATAAAAGCTTGTTAGATACAATGGGCAATGCTTGATAAAACTGAAAGGATGAGAAACCAATTTCAGAAAACCAGTTTAGAACATTAGTTATGTATTTAAGTTAGTAAATGACTGAAGGCACATTAAAAAACATGCCTGATCTCTCATAAAAATATAATCTTTGCATATTATCTGTTTGTTGTAAAAGATCTGACAGATGAACTAATACGGTTGAAACTGCTATCACTGTGAAATGGATTATTTTTCATATTCAGTGCCTTCTATTTATCAGGCTAAAATATGACTTTGAATGTCTGCTTTAATAAAACTTAGTTTATAAATCAGCATTTCTTTGTGTAATAAGGTTGAATTACCTGGAGCATGTACCTAGGAATATCTAAACTAATATTTTTAGACAACTAAGAATTGGTCTGTGCAGGGATCATCAGACATCTAGGTCAACGGCAGAATTTTCAGGCATGCTGCTTGCTGCTCTCTGCTTCCTTTACCTTGCAATGTCACATTTTTGCTTGAGAACTTAGACATAGGTATGGATTCAGCTGTGGTGTTTTGCATGCTCACCTGTGTATCACTGGTACATGCAGACCAGTGCTACCAAGATCCCCGTGCACTGCCCCTGGCTGCAAAGTAAGCTGTGGGTTCCTGGCATGAGTGTAGATGCCTACATGGTAGAAGTCTTATAAGATATGACATGAACTCCACTGTAAGTAGCGCTGTGAAAGCACTCATTCTGGCTCTCACTCTTTCAGCAAATTTTTGTTTTGGTAAATAATTTCTGGTTTGGAGGAAACTGCTGCTGGTGATGTAGCAGGAGCCACTTGCTGGTCATAGTGGTTTTGGAAAGAAGGGGAGGTGATCACTGCTCTGTAAAAGGATATTGATTGGTTTTAATCTGCTGTTGCTAGGGTTCAACAAACAAATGATGGAATAGGGAATGAGCTCCAAAATCCATTCTCAGCCACAGTAGCTTTGCTTTGAATATACAAAACCAGATAAACATGCTTACTACTGTATCTGTTGTTGCAGCCTCCTGAGACACTTCATGGATTAAATTTATGAAAAATTACCAACTTCTCTTATTAAAAATCCCCCCCCAACACATTCAATACCTTGCATGCCAACATCCTAAATATATGTGAATACTTACAGTATAAAAAGAAAAATTAAGGTTGCTTGAGTATCTTAATTGAGCATTTCTTACCTAAACCTGTTGGAACTTAAGAGAAGCCAATGAATATACTGTCAGTACTTTTTAATTTGTGTTAATTTAGTATACTTTGTAAAGTTTTTCTTATTCTGATGTTACCAATCCATGCATTCAGTTGTAAATCCCAGAATCATAGAATGGTTTGTGTTGGAAGGACCTTAAAGATCATGTAGTCCCAACCCCCCTGCCATGGTTGCTCAAAGCCCCATGTTGAATGTTTCCAGGGATGGGGCATCCACAACTTCTCTGGGTAACCTCTTCCAGTGTCTCACCATCCTCAAAGTAAAGAATATCCTACTTGCATCTAATCTAAATCTACTGTCTTTCAGTCTAAAACCATTACTCCTTGTCCTATCGCTACAGGCCCTGATAAGGAGTCCCTCATCATCTTTTCTGTAGGCCTCCTTTAAGTACCAGAAGGCTGCAATAAGGTCTCCTTGGATCCTCCTCTTCGCTAGGCTGAACAACGCCAACTCTCTCAGCCTTTCCTCATAGGAGAGGTGCTTCATCCCTCTGATCATTTTTTGTGACCCTCCTCTGGACCTACTCCAACAGTTCTATGTCTTTCCTGTGCTGAGGACTCCAGAGATGGATGCAGTACTCCAGGTGAGGTCTCACCAGAGTGGAGTAGAAGGGCAGAATCACCTGCCTTGACCTGCTGTCCATGCTTCTTTTGATGCAGCACAGGATACAATTGGCTTTCTAGGCTGCAAGCACAGATTGCTGGCTCATATGCACTTTTTTCATCCACTGATACCTCCAAGTCCTTCTCCGCTGGGCTGCTCTTGATCCACTCATCGCCCAGCCCGTATCCATATTTGGGATTGCCCCGACCCACAGGCAGGACGTTGCACTTGGCCTTGTTGAACCTCATGATGTTCGCATCGGCCACCTCTCCAGCCTGTCAGGGTCCCTCTGGATGGCATCCCTTCTCTCCAGTGTGTTGACTGAACCATGCAGCTCGGTGTTGTTGGCTAACTTGCCAAGGATGCACTCAATCCCACTGTCAATGTCTCCAACGAAGCTGTTAAATAATACTGGTCCCATTATGGACTGCTGAGGGCACCACTCATCACTGGTCTCCATCTGGACATTGAGCCATTGACTGCAACAATTTGAGTGTGACCATCAGCCAATTCCTTATCCACCAAGTGGTCCACCCATCAAATCCATTTTAGAGACAAGAATGTTGGTGGGACAGTATCAAAATAAATTACAATTGTTGGATTTGGTGTCTTTTTTCTGTGTTATTTCACCTGGAGGAAATACATTTATGAATTCCACTAATTCAGTGTCATGTTATTGTATCTTATTCATTGTGTGTGACTTTTTGTTGTGAGTTATCTTTTATTGCACATCTGAGTAGAACTTAAATACTCTACCATGTGCATAAAAAGGTAGGCTTAATGAGATTAAACAAATAGTTTTTAACTGTTAAATACAGATCATCTTTCCCTCTTGGTCTCTCTTATAGCAACAACAAAGAAATGTCATTTAACCATAAGGAGTCAAAATCAGATTTATTCTAGGTACTGGCTTGATAGAATAAAATAATAAATAAATGGCTTGGTATTTCATCTATAATTCTATAAATAAATTAATAAACCACACTGTTCATACAAAGGTAAAAAGTTCTAAAGTTTTCCATAAGAAAAAAGACTGCAGCATATTTTGCACAAACTTTACTAGAGCTAAATCTGTCTTCTGAATGTGACCTAGCATAGCAAACTAGCATATCTAACATGTCCTCTTCAAAATACACTGTAATTATTTTTTCCTGAACTAAGCTTCTAAGATTTAAAAGAAAAGCTGATAGTGATAAACACAGGTGCAGAATTGTAACTGAAATTGATGGAAAATAAGCATTATTATTTAACTAACAGCTTACATACTTAAGAGGCGGAATGCTTTATTCTTAAATAATTTCCTTAAAATTGAATCATATTTATGTATTGTCTCATTGCAGCTTCAATGTATCAGTTAATATTGATTTAAAATCTTGAGATCAGTACAATATTAGGTTTAAGAATTCTTTTTTAAAAGAGCTGGCATATAGACTTAAATTATGTAGTGTTTTCAATTTGCAAGTGAGGTGCAGTGAAGCAAAATTCATACCGATTATATATCCTAAAGTCCAAAAGTACTGAAAAAGTATTGATTAGGTAACATGAGATTTTCCTCGCTGCCTGACTTTTCACTGTCTACATTTGTTGTCCAAAGTTAGTTGACATGAACATTCAGTAGTAAAATATGTGATTCAGCCTCTTGATATGATGTCCAGTGCTCTGTGTGACAGGTCTGCTGTTTCTATCAGATGCTCCCAAGTGTTGGGGAGAACTTCATTATGGTGTTTGCAAGTTCTCTGTTGATTTCCTTCAGAAAATAAGTGCACATAAAAAGAAACTCAACCGTCTGCTCTTGCATTTGTAGATCTCAGTCTGCCTGTCCTGTTCTCTTATGGAGAACGTTGCTTCCCTCAAGGTGCAAAGCAAAGGTCTTGGTAACATGACAACAAAATGTTGTAAATTCATACTCAGAAGACAAACTAAAATCAGCTCCCTTAAGTAACAACCAGTCTGGCATCAGAAACATGAGTCCTGGCCCAAGGGGATACTTTGGGAATGTGTGCCAGCGCTGCCTTGGTGGGGAGGGGAGGGGGGTGTGTGGGCAAAAGTGCAAGCTATTGTCTTAAACCAGTCCCAAAGCAGCACAGTTCTCAGCCAGAGCACGTAGTCACACAGTTCCAGCTCAGACCTCAGCATCTGGGAATCTGATGCTTTGTTCCACCACTTCAGAGGGGGGCAAAACTCGCCAGCCTAAGGTCAGAACACAATGAAAGACTGAACAATGTGGTAGGGAGGAAAGAAGGTGGCCGTTATGTTAAAAGGTAACATTTCTTATCAGTGGGTAAAATAGACTGGGTTTTTTTTTTTTTAGTTTGGAAAGATAGTGGGACACTGTAGCAATGAAGGAAGACAATTGTGTGTATACCAGTAAGGGAAGTTGTACTGTACGGTGAGCGAACATGATGTGTTTTGTCAGTGTAATTGCTCTGGAAGGAACAGACCTCTCTTTTTCTTCCACAACAGTAAGGGTCCAAAGGTGACACCTACAGTGAGCTTCTCTTTTTGGAGAGAAGAGAAGGAAAAATTTGAAAGCTACCATTTCCCTCTCCATCTTGGTCACTGGAGTAGAACTAAGTTATTGCTGTGCCTCCCTGAATTTCTGGAGCGGAAGACAGGGCTTAAAGTGGGAGATCCTATTACAAAGATAGTCCTTATGGACAAGAACAGATGAAAACCATCAAATGCTCTATAGGTATTAGATAGTTTCTGTCTGCCATTCCAGTAAGAAAACGTATTCCTCCAGCTGGACTTGTTTAAGCTATGTAATATATAGTCAGTTACGGTTATATGTTATGTAAAGAAAGGCACAAGTGTTTGAGTAGGCACTGCTTCCACAACTGTTACATTGAACCTGGACTTTGGTCTTCTCTAACAAGTATTATTCCTCACCTTCCACATCCAGAAAATGAAGGGAGTAACCTCAGACTTTTAGTTAACTGAATCCATATCAATGTTTTATTTTAATTCATTTATTCATTGCTAATCTTTTATTTCTTTTAGAAATTGATTTTAATGAAACTTGCCCTCAGCTTAAAAACATCATCAGCCTATTGACAATTGATTGTTAGTCAAATAACACTTATATTTCTGTGTCTTCTTCAGGAGATAGAAAGAATATCTCTTGGAATACCTTTTCATTCTCTGTTGTTCAATAAACACCTGTAACAGGAGCAGTCTTGTATGATCAGCCATCATGCAGCAAATATTTTTACAATGTTAATTCCAAACACTTCAGCACCGCTGTCAATCCTCATATGGAGAGATGGGGGGGTTCACTGAAAAAAAAGTCCTCCAAACAGCTACATTTGCTATGAGTTACTTTCCTGTCTAGGTCATGGGACCTTTCACATGGAGCATCTCTCAATGAGACACTGCCAGAAATAAACTTCGACAAGTCCATTAAGGATAATTTTAGATTGTGAACATCCTTTGAAACTTGCCAGTTTTCATTACAGAAAAGTAGCAATCTTGAAGTGCTTGCGGTATTCCACAGATATTCTTGAAAAAATGTCAGATGACCTCCAAATGTAGAACATTTCTTAAATCAAACATGGTGGGGATAACCCTCCTCCCTGTGCCGTTCCTCATGTAGGTTGTCTTAACCCTCACTGACTCCAAATCAGCATTGCAAATCCCAACATTCATTTGCAAAGCAGTTCATAGGAAACTATTAATTCTTCAAAGCTGATGGGGAAGCCTAAATATGTGGCTGTTCTGCTGAAGACTATAGTTTTAACACTATTTTAATTATGAGGCAGTGGGGAAATGCAGGTAAATTGCTTAGCAACCAGCAGGAGGGACAAGAATTTTCTGCAAGACTATTGTAATTTACAGTGAGTTTTCTGTCTTCATGTGCAGTTCTTTTGCTCCATGACATGGGCCCCCTTTAAGTCAGAATATAAAGTGAATTGCACTAGTTCTGGTATATAACCATGGCTGAAAATAGAGCATCAAGGGGAGGTTCTTCCTCCATAGTACTTTTGTTTCCTACTGAGCTGTACTGGAAAGGGAAGAAGACTCAAGTCTGGATTTTGAAGACAACTGGCTGAACCTAGCACCTAATTTCTTCCTACAATGGGAATGTAAACTCCACCTTTAGGAGACCACAGTAGAGTTTTTTAAGTTACTTAGAGACTGGTTCACTGGCAGATTCAGGAGTTGCTTGATGAAGCACTTGTTTTAAAGGCAACTCACATATTTTACTTCCACAGCTGTCAACCTTTTCACAAAACTGTGGGGCATACTCCTTTTTCAAAATCCAGTATTCCACTTTCCCAGGCCTCCACCCTGTATGTGTTGGGTAAAAAGGTTTTTGTAAATAACGCATGCATTGTAAACTGTTTATATATATCTTCTGATGGTGGGCTGCTTCCCCTTTCCTTCCTATTATGCCTCAGCTCTTACCTACATGGTTGCTTGCATGGAGCTGAAGAATTGACTGGCTTAGTCTCATTTTGTTTCCAGTAAATCATGAATTACAACAGAATCCACTAGCAACAGGACTAATGTATCTGAAATATGCCTCATCACTGCTCTATACTGAAAATGTGATTACCTGTGGTTCTTTGCAGGTGCATATGTGCTTCAAGTAAAGGCGACAGATGCTGATGATCCCACTTATGGAAACAGCGCTAGAGTGGTTTACAGCATTCTTCAGGGGCAACCGTATTTCTCCATTGATCCGAAGACAGGTAAATACTTTATCAGCAACAGTGGAAGATTTAAACTTTGGATTTTGATTCATGTGGGCAGTATCTGTGAATAAATATGGACTGGGCTGATAACATTGCGCATGATTCCTTTTTGAGTATTGATTAGTTTTTGAATGAATTACTGTTGCAGAAACAAAGGAAACATGCTCCTCCAATCAGTCACGGAATATCTAAAATATGTATACATTGAAAAATTTTTTTTTTATGCTTTACCATTTCACTTGGCTCTACATTCTTTTTTCTCAGCATTTTTTACTTGCTGAACCTACAGTCCGAAATTCTCTATCAATGATTGTTTTGCTATACAGAGCTAATTTGAGACCGTGGAACAGCTAATCATCTCCTGCCCATCTCTTTTCCTGGGGCATAGTATGTTTGTCTGGGGTTACTGGATGTGTGGGCAGAAGAGGATAATATGTTTAAAGAGACTGAAGTATTTGGGAGGTTGGTAGACATGTTAATTCAGTATCTTGTCCTATATTTCTAAATGTCATTCTTGTTTCTATATTTAGTAATTCAGTTAAGGAGCCAATAACCTACATGGTGAATGCCATGCATTGTGTCATCCTTTCTCATTGATTTTTTTTGCTAGAGACGAAGTTTATCTTTATAGAAAAATATATAGAATGCCCTTATACTTCAAGATAGGAAAAAACAGTGGGAGATTGGAAACTTTACTACTAGAGTGATAGCCAATTCTTCATTTTCTGAAGACCATCTGGAATATTTCTGAGAAAGTCACTCAGTTGTACCTAAACCAGGTATAACTATCAGATGAACTGCATCTCCTGCTCACAAACTACTATCTGCCCATTTTCAGGTTTTTCTACTTACTGTTATTTTGTTTTTCTAATGTAATGAGGAAAGTCTTTAGTTCTCGTAGCTCTTTTCTCCCTAGAATGAGCATAACAGGGATGCTGCAAAATCCTGTGGAAAATATAGCCTCCAACTGCAAAAATATGGATTATGACATTCAAGAGGAAACCTAGTAATGTTCATCCTATTTACAAAAATATTTTTTCATTAATATCACATAATTATGAACAAAAGTTTACAGTTTTACAGTTCAATATTTCTGTCTGGAACAAACAAAACATTGACCAACACTGATTGTTTCCAGAAGTTCAAAAGGATAGTGTTGCAGTATCTAAATGTATTTGCTAGTCATATTCCAGATCTATGCAAGTACAGTATATGGTATGCTGAGGTAGAAAATAGTAGTGACTATTAATGTTGTCATTATCATCATCACTGTTACAAGTGGAGAGAAAGGAAATTGTTATACAATTCAGTTCAGTAGGAATTTTCAATAGATTCCAGAAATAGCAGATTTAGGTCAAAGTTATTTCTAGACTCTGAACAAGTACAATAGGATAACAGTTCCTGTTCCTACTTGTTAACACAGCAGAGGCTAGTTGCTATAAAGATAAGAACAACCCTTAAAGTTTGTTTGTTGTAATTCCAGACCTATTATAAAACCAGGGGAAAAACACAGCTTTTAAACCCAAATGTTTTAATACTAAATAATATTTTCTAAAACAATAATAACTTAGAGGAGAAGCATGGTTTATTTTTCACTTGTGCATGCTACCTGTACCAATCTGCACCTAACCATTTTCTAAAAACTGTTGCTGAACATATAGCATTTTGCAATGCAATATGCACTTGTAAAATTTTGACAAAGAAATGCATTTTCTCCTATACATTTGGTTTCAAGAGAAAGGCCTGAGTGCCCAAAACTCTACAGCTTTTTACAACCTCATCAGTTAATCCTATGATCAGTAGTACCTCTCTCTCTACAAGCCTTCCGTTTGTCACATATATTCTTAACATATCAGAAGGGACATTATGGCATACCTATTTAGATGTCAGCTATCCAAAATGACTGAAGATTAAAAGTAATTTAGGTAATGTCTTGCCATAATATTTTAATTATTTTTTTCCTAAAGTTTTCACTGCATCTATGTGCTACATCCAGAAAACTTTCTCAGGCAGAGTCTTCTAATAAAGACCTCCTTTCTTTCAGTTGAATATGAGGAAGTACTTCTTTACTTGAGGGTGACAGAGCACTGGAACAGGCTGCCCAAGGGGGTTGTGGAGTCTCCTTCTCTGGAGATATTCAAAGCCCACCTGGACGATGTCCTGTGTAACATGCTCTAGGTGAACCTGCCTTAGCAGGAGGGTTGGACTAGATGATCTTCTGAGGTCCCTTCCAACCCCCACCATTCTGTGATTCTGTGATACACAAGGACACAAGGAATATTGTCTTGGCCTACAATAGCTTAACTGTGATGGTAAGTGACTGGTTGGAAATACTTGAAGATGCAGTCTCTGAAATGCATTCCCACCTCTTCCTACATTGCCCTACTCTGCACAATGCAGCGTTCTTTGGTCCTGGTGTGGCAAACCTATGTTCACACCTTTCACGTCCCTACTGAAAACGCACCATTCTCTTTCAGCCATTCATGTCCTGATTGAAAAAATGCAGCAGTCATTCTGAGTGGTTGAACGGCTGATGAGCACACTTTTGAAAAGCCTGAGTGATTTCCATGTTGCTATGTGAACTCCTCTCTTATCAACACTTTAGGAAGAGTTCCACTCCTGGTCCAAGAGATCCAGTATTAAAATGCAGTAGTAGACAATAATAGACCTTTGTTTACTTGTTCTTTCTCTTTCCCATTTCTTCTCTTAGGTGTAATAAGAACAGCTTTGCCAAATATGGACAGAGAAGTGAAAGAACAATATCAAGTTCTAATCCAAGCCAAGGACATGGGAGGACAGCTGGGAGGACTAGCTGGTACTACCACTGTAAACATTACTCTCACGGATGTCAATGACAACCCACCCAGATTTCCTAAGAGTATGTTGTATTCCAAATGCACTAATTTTCAAATAAGCATGACTGAAAGTATTAATGTGAAAAATCCTTCAGATAAGGAGTAGACATCCAGGAAGAAGAATAATATATGATGAAAAAATTCAGAATACACTATTGGGTTTTTAAATAATATAAAGCTCAATTTGAAAGTATGAGTTTTGAATGTTTAAGAGGAGATATATCATCATTCCACAGGACCAGCCTGAGCCTGAGACTTCATTTCATTTGCACTTTAAAAATTATTTGGGAAATACTATTTTGTCCAGGGAAACTGGATGTTCTCCTTCAAATGACAAAAGGTTATAACCTGAAACTTCCAGGTACCAAAGAGAAAACTGGCTCATGCTAAGCATTGTTGTTACTATACTCATGAACAGATTTTTTTATGTGTCTTAGCTCAGAAGATTATATCTGTCCTTGAAAACACTTACAGCCTCAAAACAGTGATCACCCACTGACAATTCATAACATTTCATATCAATTAGTTTAAATGAGGCTTTTCAGAAGTATGCTAATTTAAAGTTTCATAGACTGTACATGATTAGCAGGATTGTCACTTACTGCTCTCCTTAAATTTACTGAAGTTTTGTATATTCTGTATCTTTGAAATGCAGACACTAATCAAGCGTAAACCTTGATAACTATGCCAAAACAATTAGCTGCTAAATGTTGTTAATAAGGAAAATTCGTATTAGAACATTCATGTGAATTTGCAGTAAGATCATGGTAGCTTTTTATTTTCTATCTCTTTCCTTGCACATTAATTGTAATCCAACTTTATGTATTATAAATGCTCCTTAGGCACCAAATCACACCTGAAAGGTCACAGTTTTTTTTCATATAAAAATTATTCTTCTTTTCCTCAGTATGAAAATACATTGCATTTCTGCAGGCATGTAAGAATGACCATGTTAAGACAAAGATCTATGTTAAGACAAAGGTGCTGAATATGAGCCAGCACTGTGTCAAGGTGGCCAAGGCGGCCAACAGCATCCTGGCTTATATCAGAAATAGTGTGGCCAGCAAGACTAGGGAAGTGATTGTCCCTTTGTACTCAGCACTTGTGAGGCCCCACCTCAAATACTGCATTCAGTTTTGGGCCCCTCACTACAGGAAGGACACTGAGGCACTGGAACATGTCCAGAGAAGGGCAAGGAAGCTGGTGAGGAGTCTGGAGCACAAGGAGCAGCTGAGGGAACTGGGGTTTTTTAGCCTGAAGAAAACAAGGATGAGGGGAGATGTTATCACTCTCTGCAACTACCTGAAAGGAGGTTGTAGTGAGGTGGGTGTTGGTCTCTTCTCCCATGTCACTAGCAATAGGACAAGAGGAAATGGCCTCAAGTTCCACCAGGGCAGGTTTAGATTGGATATTAGGAAAAACTTCTTCACCAAAAGGGTTGTCAAGCATTGGAACAGGCTGCTCAGGGAAGTAGTGGAGTCCCCATCCCTGGAGGTATTTAAAAGAAGGATAGATGAGGTGCTTAGGGACATGGTTTAGTGGTGGGATGGCAGTGTTAGGTTAACAGTTGGACTTGATGATCTTAAAGGTCTTTTCCAACCTAAACAATTCTATGATTTTTTGATCCATCTGGCTCTGTCTTCTGTCTCTTACATTGACATCTAGAGGGTATATATAAAGAACAGGCCAAAAAATAGTCCAGAACATTTCCTCAGTTTCTAATGATTTTTACCCCAGATGGTATCTTTGTATTTAACAACCCTCAATGGATTTTTCTTACAGTGAGTTGCTGCATTGCTTTGAAACTTATGTAAAATTTTGGAGACTGCAACATTCTGTGTTAGTGAGGTGCATGGGTTAATCATATATTGCACAGCAAACAGTTTCCCCTCATTTGTTTTGAATCAATCCCTACATATCTACCTGCATGTTAACGTCTTTAAAGAATTCAGAAAGCATTGCAAAATATGACCTTCATTTAGAAAAGCTGTGTTGAGGTTTTTTCAGTATGGGATATTCTCCATGAGTCCATTAATCCTGCTCCTACTGTTTTACCCTGTGTATGTCAGTCATATCCATCCTTAGCTCCCCTGAACTGCCTGGAAATCTTTGGGGAAAAAAAAATTAGTGTTATATTAGCACCTCCAAGCCTTCATGTGCCACAGTGGTTTGAAGCAAAATATTACATATCATAATAGTTCACTTATTTCATCCTTCAGGCTCTTGGGCATGTAACAGCTAATCCCAATGATTTGTTACTGTTGTGTCTGTTCGTTCCACAACTGCTTCTATAGCTAATTTAACCTTCTCATGAGTCCCCCATAAAGAAGGGTTCCAGGATGGAAAAATTCCCCAGGTATTCTAAGCTGGACACAAAGAAAAAACTGTATTAAATTTTACATTTATGATCTTATCTTCTCTGAGCTTTTCTTCTATATCTCAGTTTTGGGTTGGCTTTACACAGTTCCTCTCAGGCCTTTGCCTCCAGATGTCTTTAAAAGGCAATTATTATTAGCTTGTTTGCCAGAGATTTATTCAAACTCGGGTTTTGTCTTCTTTATTGCGGTCTTATAGATAAAGCAGGTTTTATGGTTATTTCTATTGTCCTCCCTGAGACACAACTTCATTTTTCTGAAAGATGTTCTTGCTTTTATTAGCTATGTTGTTTACCCTTACTGACTTGCTTTTTAATGGGTGCTGTGCATTTGCTGTGGGTTTTCAAAATCATGTTTCTAGACAGCATCCACTCCTCCCATAGTGATTTAACTGTCTCATCTAACCCATTCAGATTTTTTATAGCAATATCCCTCAGTTTTATTTATTTCCACTTTTGTTTGTTTTTTTTTTTATTTAACTGAGTACAACCATCATGTAATTTTGGCTCTTCTTGCTCCTGCACAGATATTGCATTTAAACTCATTATGTTTGCTGTAAAATTTAGAAGAACTAAAGAACTTTTCCTGACTAGCTAGCGTTAATATTGTTCTCTTCTTTAAGTCTACTTTGACTTAGAGCTTCCTTTAACAACCATGGTTATTCCTCCACTAATAAGGTCTACTTTGCCTTTCCTGTGTATTTTGCTCCTCGGTACTGCGCTGCCTGACTGATTTTCTTCTTTCCCATAGTTTTGAACATGCCTATTATGCTTATATTCTTATTTAGTATTAGGCGTTAAAGCTACTCATACTAGTTCCCATTCTGACCCTTGGCTTTATATTGTGGCTTTCTTTCTGCTCTTCCCTGGACCCTTGTTTGAATCTGTGTGATCTACCATTTCTGCATTTCCTACTGGATGGCCATCACCTTTTGCAATATTCTTCAGTGAAGAATGCAGAATTCTGGTGACCACACCTTTTATCTGAACTGTGTACTTTTGCATTTCTTTGAATTGTGTGCTTGCCAACACCTCCAAAATTTCCTGAACTTTTCAGCTAGAATCACAGTGGTCATAAGAAAATATTTTAACTTTCTGAAGCCTGCTTTTCCTACAGCCAAAATGAATTTTCATTTTCTCTATGGGCACCCATTCTTTAGCAAATAGCCCCTACTTTCCAATAATGTGGATCCCTTCTCCTTACACCTTTTTCTCAGCCAGGCATTTAAAGCTTTGCCTTTACATCTTTCTCTCCCTGATTCTACATAGTGAGACAATTTCAGACTATGCTACTATGAATGTCCTTAACTTCAGCTTTCACTTGCCAGCCTAAATTTCACCCCTAAGTCTTACCTTATTTTGTCAGAGCTCACATGGACTACAGCCACTGGTGCCTCCTTGTGTTTCCTGACATCCTGGCAAACACTTGTGAGATGCTCCAAATCTGGTCAACAAAAACAAATCATCCCAGACAGTGTCTTTGAACCAACATTCCCACTGTCCTCATCCTCGAGGTTCATTAAACTACCCACCACTGCATTCTGCTCGTTCCTTCCGTTCAGCTGGAACCCCTGCTGCTGGAAGGTTGCCACAAGTGCAAGAGGAAATAATGGAACTGCCTGGAAATTGAAAAACTCAGTGCATTGGCAAGTTCCTTGGGCATGATGCTCTTTCCCATATCTTGTTTTCAGTTGTTTATTTTACTTGCTTTGCTGTTAGGGGCCTTAGTAATTTTATTGTGTGCCTTCATCTATTGTGTTGCAAAAAATACACGTCTCACATAATGTCAGACAATTTTCATGGCAGACAGAAATCATGGAATATATCATCCTCTTTGAAGAAGATAGCCTTGAGGTCTTATTTAATGCATGCACTATAGTTATGACGTCTTTGCCCAACTGTTGCTATGAAGGAGAGCAAAAAAAATTGCAACCAGAGACCTGTGGTTTGCATGCTAATAGGGTTGAAAACCTTTTCTTTCTATTATATCAAATGTCATAGCAGTGACTCTCAACAAAACAGAGGAGAATAATATTGGAGGTTTGTGTGGATATTGAAAATAATAAAATTTTACCATGCTTTACAAGCTAAAATGTCAGTATGGGGACTCCAGTGAACAAGCTTGATCAAGGCAGACAGCTACCTGAAACATTCGTTTCTTTTGGGATGAGTTACAGGCAACATATTTATATTTTCATAAATGAAGGACTTCTGCTTAATCAAAATATAAAAGCAAAAATCCTGATCAATAGGGATTTACATAGCCAGTCCCATTTGGTTAAGCAGTATGTGAGATGAGGTCTAATGTATCTGAAATTCACAAAGCTAATTACAGCTAAACAAAAAAAAATTGATAGAAAAAAAAGTTGAGTATTAATTTTATTTCTAATATAGTAACTGTTTTTTTCAGTTTTGCTCTTTGAACACGTTGCAGTGATTCAAAGTAACTACCTGATGGCAAAATGGGGTTTGTCATTTGCTTGACTACCATAGCTAAATGGACACTTGTGCAGAATTTTGGTTTATGTGAAAAATAAGCCTTTAAAATCAGGTCCAGGTAGACCTGAACTGGGGTTCAGGTCTGGTAAGACCTGAAGAGCCCTCACTGTTGCTGGGATTTGAGACCTCCAGTACCATATTACTTGTTGCTGATCAGCAAAGCCAGGAAGCCCAAGTACAGACTGAGAAAGGGGACTGAAGGTCCTTTAACACTAACTGCTGCAGGGTAAATGTTTTTGCAGCAAATAATCAGGACCACAGTTTTCCAAAGGGTTTATACCAAAGGTGCCATGCTATAGATTACCTTATCGAAGAAGACAACATTAATTATCACAGAATAAAGTTTAAATTTGTTTTCTGAACTCAGTTAAGTTGAAAAAAAAATATTTCATGATAGCAGTGGGAGAACATATATTATTAATACTAGGAAGAAGCTACATTGATAAATAATACATTACAAGCTTGCCGAAAAATGTGTCATGGAACACCTTCATCTCATCGAGGGTCCTTTAAGGAGACAGGCAGGTTTGGATGTGGTATCAGCATCCAGTGATGAAAAACCACTGACTATCCTGCTGAACATGGAATTTTTTATTTAGAACCTGTGCTTTTGAACATATTCAGTGGGGAACTCCCACCTTGCAAGTCTTGTAGTAATGAGGAATATAACAAAGGGGAAACCTCTAAACATTAGATATTTCTGTCAGAGTTGTTTGTCCTGAAGGTATATATTGGCCCACATTTCAGAAAGCTGAGATGCTTCAGAAAACTGGTATTTTCTTTATAACTAAAAGGAAAAATGAATCTGAATTATTTCATCAGTAGAAATTTATTTCCAAAAGTGCTTTATATATGTCTCGCCTGACTCTTCATTAGTACACTGACTTTCTGCATTACTGTGCGTGTTTCATTGTTAAAGATAGAACTTTTTCATAAATACTAAAAAGTTTCATACCAAAGTTTGATTCTTGCCAAAACCAGAAAAAAATAAGGCAAAGACTGAAAGGGAAAGTACTTTTCCTATCAGATCAACAATGTTCAAGCAATTAGATGAAAATTGGTATAACAAAACATTGCCTTTGAGCAGAAAACAGTGGATAAAAGCCGTTTATCTGTAGGCATGCATCCTGGTCCAGAAGGGAACTGATGGCCTTTCTCTCTCAGCTACTCACATACATGATAGCTGATTAAGTAAAAAGACAGTTCGGTACATCCTTCCTAGAAGCTAATGAGCTAACGCTTAATGCAACAAGTGTTAGACCAGTCTGAGCTAGCTGCAAGGACAGACATGGCTTGTTTCCAACTTTTAAAATAAGCTTCAAGAAAGGATGGACAGATTATATTTACTTCAACATCTGAATGACAAAAACTGTATAATTAGTTGGTATAAATTATATTTTATAAAATCAAACCAATTAAGTGGTTGATTCATATTTTGTAAGGTTATTGTGCTTCAGTCTCTCTTTCTTTTGTTCAGTGATGACAGAGCTATTATGAAAGCAGTTTAGCGAAATAAACCCTTATATGATGAGCAATAAAAGCACATGTGAATCATTTTAGTCAAAGGAATAGTATTACTTTTTATTTTAATATGACATATATATATACTTGTAGAGGATAAGGCCCTGAAATAGAAGAAATGCAATTGAATTTTAAAATCTATACAGGCCTTATTCTGATACTAGCAATTAAAAGACCATTCTCAAGTGTCTTATGAAGTCAGCAATAAGCTGGGTTTCTTTTTATGGTGTGTATTTTTAAGATGACAATCCCTTAATTTACTTTTTTATATTCCAAAAATAGCTATTTTGCTAAAGCTATGCTTTATCATATTATTTCCAACTCACAGGAAAAGTCAATACTGTAGGGAAATGATTAAAAACTGTTTTTAATAGAAGAAAAATTAATTAAGATTTGGACCCAATACTTGAATTTTATCTACTTGTGCACGTCTTGGCTTTAAAAAAATAGCAGCTCTCTGATGGTCAGAAAACATTATCTCGGGGCTGTTTTGCAACCACATTTAAAATGTTCAGATGGCTGTAGCGCAATGCCTAGGCATCACAAGGGCCTGTTTTTTGCTGTCATTGGTCTTTCCAGAAGCATCCCAGTGAAATCCATTGAGTTAGTTTGCATAGAAGAGCATGACAAATTTACACAAATGATAATGTGCTTGGAAACAGAAATGCAACTATTCATCTTTCTGGTAATGACACCTTAAAGAAGGCAAGGTTGAAGGATCATTCCTAGGACCTTGCACATTATCTGCCTGTCCATACTGTAGAATTTTGCAGCTAATTGGATTTGGATTTCAAGAGCAAGCAGTACAATGTTTTTCAAAGAATGTGTTAAATCCTCCATTGGGACAGCAGAGGAAACAACAATCTTAAATAGAAAAGTCAACAAAATGGATGACACAGAAACCAGAAAAATTATATTTCATTGATGCAATTTCAGGAATTTCAGTGCAAGTGAAAAAGACCTTTATAAAAGAGAGCTAGGCTGGTTTTTTTCTTAGCTATAACCTTTGCATGCTACTTGAAAGATCTATTATCTGGATGATCTATTATATAGATCTGTTATCTATTTCATGATTATTATATTAGGAATAGAGTTTGCATATTATTACCCTTTAGATATCATCTATTTTCAGTGATTATTTATTGGTTCATAGCATGTTTTAATAGGCTTACTTTCAAGTACTAAAATCTGTAGAAATATTTTGAAAGAAAGGACAACCAAGTGCTGAACTTGTAATAGCCTGCCTATACGTATGCATACACCCTTTGTGGATTGAAAATTCTTATCATGGTTATTTATTTATATATTCTGGGAAGCTTAGTACATCACAGAAATTGCACACATGCTATTTAGCATAGGTTTTACTATATAGAAGCAGGTCAATCTTGTTCACTCAGTAAACTAAATGTGGCTGATTCCATTCATGTGGCTTTGAACCAGTCTTGCTCAGATTTTATTGCAAAATTGGGTTCAGATGCAGAGTGCAAACAAAAGGTCTTCTGGTTTACATGAGATAAAAAGAAAAATCTTTTAACCTACAGCTTTTGGATGAGTGGCCTATGAGAGAGAAGTTCCTCAGATAATCGTATCTGCTTTTAAAGATTTCAGAGGAATACAACACAGGCCCTACCCAGTAGTAAATTAGACATTTACAGAAAAGGACTGGGTGATTAAGATATTATTCTGTTCACTAACCTAAAAAATTAACATAATGAAAGCAGAGACTTTGATTACAAAAAAAAAAAAAAAAAGGAAGATTTAAGGTTCAGAGCTCTGATCTGCCTAATTAAGTATTTTAATAAGTCTGCCCAACTTTCTGGGAAGTTATTCCACCCACTGCAATTTAGATAGGGAAGTATGTCTTTCTCTTGGTACTCCTGTTAAACATTGCTGTGCTTTGTATACAGCGCTTGTATCTTTATTGGTTCTCGGAATAAAAATGAGTCTGTCTTTCATTGATTAAAGAATTTGCCTGGCAGACAAGGTGCCCTAATTCAGTTCCAGCAACTAATGACTTATTTTATACCAAATGGGAGATACTTGTGCAGGACAGGTGGACAGGTTCATTGCAGACTAGTCTGCAGGCAGTGATTGTGTGGGAGACTGAGTCAGAGCTTGCTTTGAATCAGAAAGGGAGGGAAGGCTGAATCCCAGTCTACTCCGTATTTGCTAATTTTCTTACCACTATGCCATAAGACACAAAGGGAAAAACCAACCAGCTTGGTTTTGTAAACCAAGCTTAAATTTTTAATGTCAGAAAATCTTAGGCAATCTGATTTCCATTTACCCGTGAGTTTTGGGTAAACTAAAACTGTATTTCTGAGTTGAGCATGTATTTTAACCAACCATTTCAAAGAGTGATGGAAAACAGAAATGCAAAGACTCCAGAAACAGGCCCATACAATTGTAAGCCAGGCATGAAACCAGCAGCCATGCAGAGGTCATTACAATTTTGGATTGTAATACCAGTGATCCACTTAACTACAACTTTAACACCAGCAAAACAACAGTCAAATCAGTATGTGAATAAATACTAGCAGACCAGTATTTGCATAGTGCTCTTAGAGGAATCAGAGGAGGACTTAGGATAATTCCAGTTTCCTTCCAAGTCTCATACCTCTGTACCATCTGCATCTCTGTCTCCCTCTCCTCTGGTCTTCTCTTTGCTCCTCACCCTGTCCTTAGATGCAACACGCACTCTTGTCTCCTTTCTCTAAAAGAGACACAAGTTTATCCTTGATCTCATTTTCATCTTGTAACTACAGTGTGGCCATCTCCTCCACCCCAGTTGTTTTTTTTTCTCCCCAGTAACACTGTTAAAATAATTTATCCTTTGTTGGTTCAATTCCAGCTCTAAGTCTCTCCACATTTTGCTGTACTGAGATCATGAGTCTTCACCTTCCCAGATAAGCTCTTTACAATGCCATCTTGCTTGGTTCAGCTACTACACTGTCAGCTCAGTGGCCCTTGCCTGCTGTTTTTATTTTACCCACCTGAGTTAGCTACACGTTTCACAGCTAGTCATAAAAAAGCCTCTGTACTTTTTTTTTCCTACACCACCACTTAATCAGTGCGATTATAGACATTTTTACATAAACTAAAAGAAGGTATACAAAGGCTAGTTTTATTTTCCTTTGAAGAGTTAAAAAAGAACATGAGAGTGTTGGGGAAGGTTCCTGTACTGTTAGCCTTAGCACAGTCACTGGGCACAGTTGCGACCAACACCAAGTAAAGCCTTCTCAGACAAATTCAAGGCATTTGGGGAAATTAGTACAGATCAGGAACTATTCTCTGCAGTCACTTGCCATGAAACTGACCTATTTTGGTGTGGGTAAAAGAATTTAGTAACATGGAAATAGGCCATTCTATACTGGCTAGCTTCCGGACCACAGAGTACAGCTGGTACATGAATTTTCTTTGTACACTTGGAGCTTCTTTGAGCCTATGCTTTGCAATCCAGGCCATGCAGCCCACCTTGGGTCACAGGTCCTTACAGGTAAGTAGGCTTCTGTTAATGTTGGGGTGTGTGCCACATAAAGGAGTTAACAGAAAATTCAACACCTGTATAGATTTCTACTTCCACTTCTGCTAATTTTCTCTTACTTTTTTCTTATTCTTTTTCATATCAGAATTCTTCAAGCACTTCCAGTAAGAGCTGATTTGTCCCCAAAAGTAAATGTAGTCTTAGTAAAATCTCCCTAGAAACTTCTTTTTTTTTTTTTTTGTGGTAGCTGTCACTGTTGCATGGTCTTGATCATAAAGCATTGTGAGGAGTGAAACATTTGCTTCAGACTGAACGATGACACAAAACCCAACTAAACCATAATATTGTGAAAAAAAATGAAGAATAAACTGGAGGGAGAAACATTCAGTTGCCATAGATTCTCAAAACACTAAATGTTTAGTAAATTTTGTTTGCTACACTTACATTGCTTTTTAATTTCCTCAAGGATGCATAACTAGCAAAGACGATTCTTAGAGGACTGTTTGGAGTGCTGATTGAATGAAACAAAAATCCCTTTAAAGCTCTAAACTGAGAGACACTGAACCCTCAGCTGCAAAGCAGGGCATGAAAAAAAATATAGCTATTTATTGGTACTATACCATAACCAATAGAAAAGATAAGTAATTTGTCACTAGGTAAAATGTAATGCTCTGATTGCACAGTAAGCAATAGTCCAAGAAGTACAAATGAGCACAGTAGCAGTTAGAAATTAAGTATTTTCTATTGGTCATAAAATTCTGTTGTTAGTCTGCACTTATCCAATTCATTTTCCCCCTATAATCAGCTTTAAGTAGTAATCGATCATAAACAGCAAGATTTATAGGTCAACTATTTTTAAACACATCGTTATCATCATAGTAGATTATTATAATTAATAATTGCATTTTACATCTGCTACGTTCTGTATAGAAGGTGTAAATAAACACAGTTCATAGAAATCCGGTAACCTTTGGCAGGAATCATGGCATTCATCCCCTTCCAGTGTGTCTTCTGTGGGAAGCAGTGAAGAAAGCATTCATTCAAAACATAGAGAATATTTATACTGGATGCATGAAATTATCCATGGTAACCTTGGGTAAAGCACCATGCAGCTCCACTTACTCTCTGATACTGAAGAGCAGCTAGGGCTACCCATTTAACAGCATGGGGTTGCCTTGCAATGCCTCGAGAATTGGTTGCAAAGTGACTCACAGACTACAGCATCACTTGCTGCATCACTATGATTTCTGGCAGCATCTGCCTTTTTCCCCGAGGCCTTCTGTCCAAATAAGAAATCAACGCAGCCTTTCTGCTTCTGACCATGGTGGGCTTGCTTTCTGAAAATTTAGAGGCTACAGTGCAACATGAAGTGAAACAGACCATATGTTATTATCTAATTATAATCACAATAGTTTAGGCTCGTGATTTTCAGAAATACCTAACCACAGTTGTAGGGAGATTTCCAGGAGTGCTCCACTCCTTGTAAAAGCATTAAATGGGATGCTCAAAAAGTGCTTGCAACAGTCCAAAGATTCCTACTGACAGCAATAGGAGCTGCAGATACCAAGCAGTTTTGAAACTGTCTTCTCTGAGTCCAAAGAACTTCTAGCTGAATTTTTGCATAAAGAAAGCTATATATATAAATGAATAGAAATATTCTAGAGGATCTCTTTCAAATTCTTTCATGAAGTCATGACAATTATTTTTTTCTCAGTGTCTTCCACAGCAAATTTGTTGATCTTATAACTGTGATCACGAATGCTCTCAAGAGAAGGACCTATAATTAAGCACACACTACCCACAGATTCCATTGCAAAAGGAGCAGTATTTATATAGAGTTTACACCTTTAAACACTGAAATTGGAAGACATAAAAATCACTTTTGATAAGTTAATCATACTTGCTATAAAGTATAAGAGACAACAAATGTGAGGCCAATTGCCATCCTATTGTGTCATTATTTTTTGGTCTATATCACACACTAAATCACAAGTATTTTAAGGAAACTGAACACAGTAAACCAAAACTTAAAACAAAGATCAGTAAATATTATGCACTTGTACTTGAAAATTTCACATTTTGATCTTTAAAACCAATAATTTTCTGCTTCAGACTGTGCCAACATGGAGAAGAAAATATATTTTTTAAGGAAAACCATTTACATAAAATTTACCCAATGAGCATGTGAAAATCAAAACTTCTCAGGGAGTCTTCTGAGTAATACAGATGTTGAGCATGGTTTTTTTAGGTGATTTTTAGGCATACAACTTAGGTTTGACTTGGAGGACTAAACATAGGGACCTAATTTCCTTAGTCAATGGAGAGAAAAATGATTCTTCCAATAGAGATAATTTAGAGTATTTGGCTTAGATCCTAAAGTAAATGGTTCAACTACATTCTTAAGATTGAATGAGTTGTAGTAAAATTGTGTTATTATATTTTGTGCCAGAGTAATAAAGAAAATATGAAAAAGCTCCTGCAAGATATTTGAGAAGCAGAGATGTTAAGCAAAGCATTACAAACTGTGTCCTATCCTCAGCAATATACTTTTTATCAAGTTAATGTTTCACATATATCATTCAATTTAAATTTTATAGAGGGAATAAATGTATTGATTTATTCATGGTGATGGTGTGGTCACCAGAATATTACCAATAGACCTACCTGATAAATGACAATTACATGCTGCCTAAGATTCTGAAAAAGGAAAGACATTTTCTCCTGAAAACTATCCTTTTCCTTTTGGTAGCATGCTACGCCTTGATAATCCTTCATAATCACTATATAACTTATATAAAAACATTCTATTCGAGGTTTTAGACTATTCCCACCAAAATTATTTTTCTCTTTGTATTTTGGACTTTTTCTGCTGACTTTTTTTGTTTGGTAATAATTTCTTAATCAGTAGACTGGATATTAGCAAAACAGTTCTTTATTGGTCATGATACATAATGAAGCTGATCATCTACAACTGGTTTTCCAGAGCCCTCAGATATCCTGGAAGCATGTTATCTGACACATGAACTCATTGACGAAATCAGACTTTGCACAGATGACCATTTAGCCACCACTTTTCCATATAGCAAGACCAATGGAAGGGGAATTGATAATGATGGGGTCTTTTCTATACAGTAATAACAGCATGATTAAAGCAGTTACTCAGGAACTTGATTTGGTTTCCTTAGCTTGTCAGAGTTCAACTCCATATCATCTGGGAGAAAACCTTAATTACAAATGTGGAAATTCTAGAAATGAGCACTTTCTTCCCCTCCTAGTAAAACTGTGCCACCATATAAAAGGAAATTTAAGATTCCTCAAAGAAGATTAAGTATTGTTCTTGCCTAGGTATTAGGACACACACACCTCTGAGTGTCTGTGGCTCCAAACAACTGCTTCTAGAATTATTTCTACATTATGCTGTTAAACAGAATATCCTTTATTGTCTTTGTTACATCCACCATTCTTTGGAGACAAAAGCTCGGGGTGTGAATATCTTCAGCTGAGAAAATGAGCTGGAATTTCTCATTTCCTGAACCCTTGATCCAACAAGGGGGATATTATGCTCTGTGCAATTAGTCTCTGACATGCAATGGGGACATTTATTCTTAGAAACCTATCTGACAACAGCTTATCAGTGGAAAAAACAGCAAATGGTTAAACTGAAATTTTTAAAATTATACGAGGTATGATGAACCTTTTTTTCCTTTTAGGGAAGGAAGAAAGAGGACAGCCTCAAAAACTCAGTCTGCTAGCTCACCTGAGGGACTGATAGAGTCCTGGCTCAGCAGCTGCCAGCTCTGGGGAAGCTCCATCGTGTGGATTACCCTAAACATGGGCAGGATCAAACTCAAAAGGCTTTTTGCCTCTGATTCTTTTCCCTTGAAGAACTGGGACCCTTGGATATCCAGGATCTCTGCAGTCTGGGGAGATGTAGTTCTTGCTAGGTGTTGACTTTGGGATCCACAGCAGAGAACCAGGAATTTTTAAGAATAGTTATGCTATATCTAATGAGGCCATGAACCCTAACTCAGAGTAGTGGGTTTGAGGATGGAAGAAGCCTTGCTATAACTGAATTTTTACCAGCCTATGCCAGGTCAGGCATGACCAGCATTGGAGCACATGGTGACAAAGCCCCGCATTTCTCTTTTCAACGCAGGGTCCCAGCCCCCTGCAGGGCACAGAGCCACAACTAGAGGAGGCACAAATAGATCTCCTGCTGTGTTAAATCCCACCTTCTCAGTTTTAGGAGCATACACATCAGATGTTGTGAATTATTAGGCTGATTAGCTGTAGCCGATGTAAAAGGTTTCGCGTACTGAGTATCTGCTTGTATTTAGAATATCCTCTCTTTTGCCTTTTACACTATTGTTAAAATACCATAAAGTAAATATGAACTGTTGTCTTTGGATTCTTCCTAAACATTCAGAAATCAGTGCCCTTATAACCTAGCCAGGATAAAAACTGAAATGCCTTGGTAATTCAAGCTAATAAGAATATTATAATATACATAATCTGATTTTTTTTTTTAGTGAGAAAACATTAAAGATTTAGATCGAAGAAAAAGAAATTATTTTGTTTCAGTGTTGTTGCCTGTAAGATTCACTCTATCATGATTAACTGCAGTGTAATACTTTGGCAGCTGTCAAAGAGTACTGAAAAAAATATAGACAAAGAAAAGGCAGGAGAGGATAATCTTGCATATACACAGTATGTGTGTGGTGACAGATTAGAAAAAAGCTCAAATAGGGTTTACAGCTGTTTGATTGAAGGCTATTATGCATTTAGCTTAAGTCCTTAGATGTTAACCTGGGTTATTTCTTAACGGTTGTTTTGCTGATGAGATCACAGAATCACAGAATCGCAAGGGTTGGAAGGGACCTCAGGAGATCATCTAGTCCAACCCCCCTGCTAAAGCAGGTTCTCCTAGAGCATGTTACACAGGACTTCATCCAAGTGGGCTGTGAATATCTCCAGAGAAGGAGACTCCACAACCCCCCTGGGCAGCCTGTTCCAGTGCTCCGTCACTCTCAGAGTAAAGAAGTTTTTCCTCATAGTCAAATGAAACCTCTTATGTTTCAGTTTGTACCCATTGCCCCTTGTCCTGTTGCTGGACACCACTGCAAAGAGTCTGGCTCCATCCTCGTGACTTCCACCCTTAAGATATTTGTATGTATTGATGAGGTCCCCTCTCAGTCTTCTCTTCTTCAGGTTGAACAAGCCCAACTCCCTCAGCCTTTCCTCGTAGGGGAGATGTTCCAGTCCCTTTATCATCCTAGTTGCTCTCCTCTGGACTCTTTCTAGGAGTTCCTCATCTTTCTTGAACTGGGGAGCCCAGAGCTGGACACAGTACTCCAGGTGAGGTCTCACCAGGGCAGAGCAGAGGGGGAGGAGAACCTCCCTCAACCTGCTGACCACACTCCTCTTAATGCACCCCAGGATACCATTGGCCTTCTTGGCAACAAGGGCACACTGCTGGCTCATGGTCAGCTTGTCGTCCACCAGGACCCCCAGGTCCCTCTCGGCAGAGCTGCTTCCCAGCAGGTCATCCCCCAGCCTGTACTGGTGGTGCATGGGGTTCAACCTCCCCAGGTGCAGCACTCGGCACTTGCCCTTATTGAATTTCATCAGGTTCCTCTCCGCCCAACTCTCCAGCCTGTCCAGATCCCACTGAATGGCAGTGCAGCCTTCTGGCTTATCAGCCACTCCTCCCAGTTTTGTGTCATCAGCGAACTTGCTGATGGTACACTCTGTCCCCTCGTCCAGGTCATTGATGAACAAGTTGAACAAGACTGGGCCAAGTACTGAGCCCTGGGGAACTCCACTAACTACCGGCCTCCAATTGGACTCTGCCCCGCCGATCAGAACCCTCTGAGCCCTGTCATTCAGCCAGTTCTCAATCCACCTCACTGTCCACTCATCCAACCCATACTTCTTGAGCTTCCCTATAAGGATGTTGTGGGAGACAGTGTCAAAAGCCTTGCTGAAGTCAAGGTAGACAACATCCACTCCTCTCCCCTCATCTACCCATCCGGTCATGCCATCATAGAAGGCTATCAGATTGGTCAGGCATGATTTCCCCTTGGTGAATCCATGCTGGGTACTCCTGATGATCTTCTTTTCATCTGCTTGCTTGGAGAGGACACCCAGAATGAGTTGTTCCATCACCTTTCCAGGGATGGAGGTGAGACTAACCGGCCTGTAGTTCCCTGGTCCTCCTTCTTGCCCTTTTTGAAGACTGGAGTGACATTGGCTATCTTTCAGTCCTCAAGCACCTCTCCTGTTCTCCACGACCTTTCATAGATGATGGAAAGTGGCTCAGCAATGTCATCTGCCAGTTCCTTCAGCACTTGCGGGTGCATTCCATTGGGGCCCATGGATTTGTGGGCATCCAGCTTCCTTAAATGATCTCTAACCTGATCCACCTTAACCGAGGGAAGGTCATCCTTTCTCCAAGCTTGCTTGCTTACCTGCAAGGACTGGGGAGCCTGAGGGCCAGCCTTGACAGTGAAGACTGAAGCAAAGAAGGCATTCAGTAGCTACACCTTCTCTGTATCTTCTGTCACCAGGGCACCAATTTCGTTCAGCAGTGGTCCCACATTACCCCTAGTCTTACGTTTACTGCTGACGTACTTGAAGAAGCCCTTCTTGTTATCCTTGATGTCCTTTGCCAAACTTAGTTCCAGGTGAACCTTGGCCTTTCTAGTTGCTTCCCTACATGCTCTGGCAGCATTCCTGTATGCCTCCCAAGTGGCCTGACCCTCTTTCCACATTCCATGGAGCTTACTCTTTTCTTTGAGTTTCACTAGGAGCTCCTTGTTCATCCATGCAGGCTTCTTGCCTCGTTTACTTGATTTCCTACTCACAGGGATGCACCGATCCTGAGCACGGAGGAAGAGCTGCTTAAATAGCAGCCAGCTCTCTTGGACTCCCCTACCTTCAAGAGCCTTAGCCCATGGAATTCTTCCAAGTAGGTCCCTGAAGAGGCCAAAGTTAGCTCTCCTGAAGTCCAATGTGGCAGTCCTACTTGTTGTTCTGCTTCTGCCTCTCAGAATCCGGAACTCCACCATCTCATGGTCACTGCAGCCAAGCCTGCCCCCTACCTTCACATCCTCAACCAGTTCTTCTTTATTTGCCAGCACAAGGTCCAGTAGCGCTCCACTTCTTGTTGGCTCCTCCACCACGTAGGTCAAAAAGTTATCGTCGATGTTCTGCAGGAACCTCCTGGACTATGCGCACCTTGCCGTGTGGTCCTTCCAGTTGATATCAGGATAGTTGAAGTCTCCCATGAGAACCAGGGCCTGCGATTGCGAGGCTACTTTTAGCTGTCTATAGAAGGCCTCATCTACTTCCTCGTCCTGGTTGGGTGGTCTATAGTAAACACCCACCACAGTGTCAGCCATGCTGGCCTGCCCCTTAATTTTTACCCACAAGCTTTCAACATGTTCTTCATCCACTCCTTGGTAGAGTTCTATACATTCCAGTTGCTCCTTTACATAAAGAGCAACTCCACCACCTCACCTCATAGGCCTGTCTTTCCTGAAAAGCACATAGGCATCGATGGCAGCGTTCCAGTCATGCGTGTTGTCCAACAAATGTAATGATGGTTTTAATTTCTTATTCTCATCAGAATTGAAAACCTTTTTGGTAAATGATGGTGTACCCGTAAACTGAAGGTGTAGATAAGCAAAACAAAAAAACCCTTTGTAAATAAAAATCAAACTCTGGAACAGCTTTTGGGCCTTAAAAGCTAAAACTAATCTAATCATGTCAAAATAACCATAAATGTGTGCTGAATTTCAGTCAATATGACTGATTACCTATCACTTACTCAGCTCTGATTTCTTCTCACTATGTTCTTTGGAACCATCTTTGTTTTAGAAGCTCAGAGACATCATGTATGAACTGTTAGCTCACCTGCACCTTGTTTTCCTGAATGCTTTTGGGGCTGAGTAATAACTCCTATCAGTCATTTCAGCCTAAATGCTTCAACAGCATCATCACTCATTTATTTATGTCATCCCCATTGATGCTGCTCAACCTGAAACTCCGAGGAAGTTTCACACATTGAGTCACATAAGGACTACACAAGCTTTATCAGGGAATGTCTGAATGATTATACTAAGCTACATAATCACTGGGCTTTCTCTAGTTTTGGATTCTGGGTTGAATTTTAAATGTAAGTTAAGTGTGAAATGTTGCATCAGTTAAGCATGTCAACTGGCACGTGACTTTTGGCCTTAAAAATAACCTTTAATATTTTTTTTTCTTAAAATTCCATTTAGAACAGACCAGGAAATACACATTGCTACTAGCTTTCCTGTATGTGAAAATATTCCAACATACAGGCAATATAAGTGACTGAAATCAGCAAAGGGTAACTAGTTGCAGAGTGCAGTTTCATAGTGCAGTCTGAGGGAAGTAAGGGCTTGCTCCTTTGCTACATCCCGTATCACTCCTCCTTTACAAAAGCCAGCAGCAAACTTAGCAAATACATTTAAATGAGTAGAAGGAAAGATTTTTGTAAGCAGAGAAGTCATGACACAATCTGCAAAATTTGACAAAACTGAGCAACGTAACCAGCTGCTGCATAAGTTTGTCTGAGCTGCTTGTTCCATGATTCCTAGAAGCTGCAGAGAACAAAGTTTTCAGGACGTTTAGGAGTAAAAGGTTATTACTCAGGCCTGTTTCAATATACTTCTATAGCAAATGTAAGTAATAGTGTATACAGGCAAAATAGACAGTAAAAACTGAGTAACATTAAACCGTCACAGCAAGTCCACAGCAGGAAGTAATGTCTTCTAGAAAAAGAAAAACAAAAATCTACAAAACTGTCTTTCTGTTACATTTCATGTGCAACATGTATTGATCATTTCAAATGTCCTTTCTACAAAGACTATTTTCAGGGGGGAAGGGAAAGAAGGTTTCTGTGCTATACCTTATATTGTTGTCGTGGTTTAACCCGGCTGGCAACTAAGCACCACACAGCCGCTCGCTCACACCCCCCCTCCCTCAGTGGGATGGGGGAGAGAATTGGAAAAGAAAAGTAAGATCCATGGCTTGAGATAGAGACAGTTTAATAAGAGAGAAGAATAACAATAGTAATAATAATAATGGTAAGAGAATATACAGAATATATAAAACAAGTGATGCACAATGCAATTGCTCACCACCCGCCGACCGATGCCCAGCCCATCCTGAGCAGCGATCATTCTGCCCAAGCTGTGATCACTCTGCCCGCGACCGACCAACTAACTCCCCCGAGCATGATGTTATATGGTATGGAATAGCTCTTTGGTCAGTTTGGGTTAGCTGTCCTAGCTGTGCTCCCTCCCAGCTTGCTATGCACCTGGCCGAGCAGGAGAAGCTCAAAAAGTCCTTGAGTAGTCTGAGCACTGCTTGGCAACAACTAAAAACATCAGTGTGTTATCAACATTCTTCTGGTACTAAATCCAAAGCACAGCACTATGCTAGCTACTATGAAGAAAATTAACACTATCCCAGCTGAAACCAGGACAATTGTCCTGAAAATTTTCCTTGAGCTGGCAACAATATACATTATTTGTTTTCATTTATTTATTCTGAAAGTACGTTGTCACAGTAGCATCATTACCCTGTGAAGATACTACTACAGGAAGAGGATGGCAGTGTAATTACATACTACATCTTCAGAGATCTGACTCTGACAGAGTTGAAGATTACTTCAGAGTTTCAAATTAATCTGAATGACCCTATCTTTATTGCTGTTGAATTTCTGGAAGTGATGAAATGCCAAGTCATTGAAAATAACTGATAAAAGCCTAAACAATCTGAAATGAGTAATGTAGTGTTTCTTTGACTTCATCTAAGTCCTATTTGCTTTACAGCCAGGTACAGTATTTTATAAAGAAATGTTTGTTTTAATGAATCTGAGTGCTCTTCAGTTCACTAAGAATAGATCAACTAGGGAAAGAAGGAAAAATCCATTATTGTATGCTCTTACATTTTATGTTCACCAAAACTGTAGCTGTAAACAGCAAACACTTCAGCAATGATTTCTGTCATACGATGTAAGTGTCTGTAAAAGACCAAGGCATCTGGGCTAGAACTACGGTGTGGAAATGTAATATAAGATTCAAGTGTAGGCAGAGACCTTTTGGATCCCTTTTCTTCCACCTCTTCTGGATAACTTGCATAACTGATACCCAGTAGTAGGCATATTTGTGACATTAGATAAGAGGAAGATTTGTGATTGTCTCCTGCATACCATGACAAAATTTTGTTCTTTACTCAGAGTCATTGAAGTACGACTCAGAAATAGCTGAGCCTCTTCTTTCTGGATAATATTTCCATCATAGTGCTCCTTTCCAGCTGTTAAAACAAGAAGTAAAACTTCCTTTAGTATATTCCCTTGGAAAAAGAAGGAAAGTTTCTTTTAGGGTGTTTCCTCTGAAAAAATAGTGAAATGGTAATTGCGCAGCCCTTAGTAGCTCAGTCAATGAGTGCTACAAAGCCACACAGGGCAGTGTTCAAATGTGGATGCTGACACAAGTGGACTTTACTTACAGGGATTTTCTCAAACAAATTAAGCAAGTTTTGCCTTCAGATATATTTTGGATATTGATGGACAGAGGAAGGAAGCAGACAAAGCTAATTTTTTCAGAGGCCATCAAATAGACAATTATATAGGTACCATATCGCAAAATACTAGCTCACATAAAAGTAGATTTGCTCTTAATCCAGCAGTGCTAATGCCATTTTTTTCCTCACCTGGAAGTATTGTAAAAAGCTGACACAGCGTGCATTGTGAGGAGATAACGACAGGGAGCAACATCTGCTGTTTAATTCAGCAGCTGCATGCTAAAACCATCTATCCTGCTGTTAGTTGATATACAACTTCTCAGGGCCTTATTTTGTGAAGTGTGACTGAACCACTACCAGGAGGAAATCTCTGAGACACCTCTCTAATATGCCTCCCAGTAGTCACAGATGCCTGTCCTGCAATACTATTGAAGAGAGGTATAAATTCCCTCCTATGTATTCACATGTAGAGGAACAGAGAAGGACACTGCCAATGTTTACCTACACTGAAGCATCTGCTCTGTGAGAGCTGTTGTAGGATGACCCAAGAAAACGAAATATGCAGCTGATGGGGCAAGCAAATGCCAGCTTTGTTCAGAGCCAGGATGAAGCGAATAAAACATCCTGGGCCTGCTGAAATCAGCTCCAAAAGCTGCTGGCAGTTTTGACAGAAAGGCGAACCCTTACCTGCCCGCTGGAAATATTTGCCATGGTGGAGCTCGCTGCCAGCTGCGCAAAGCAGCCACTCCGGTGGGAGCTGCAGCTGAACAGCAGGGGCAGGGGCTACAGTGGCGCTGTGATAAACCAGGGCACAGTGCTATAAACCACGGCCCATTGCTACCAATGTCGTGAAAGTCAAGGCTGACTCAAAGTACTTTGGATCTTTTCTTTTAGCTATTTTAACTATTCCACCTAGCATTTCTGTTTCCCTGAATGAAACCATTTTGCCCTCACATATCAGTAGTAGTAGCACTTATTTTTAAAGTGTGTAATTTTTTGTGGTTTTTTTAACTTTTGTTACCACTAATAGTAAATAAATTGAAAATAACTGAAATGTTTAGCACTGACATTTTAGTAAGAGCTCCCTCTGGTGGCTAATTTATAAACGGTAATCTTTAGATCTTCCCCACAAGGAGTTGTACCTGTAATTATAATGCTGAATATTACAGAAATGGGTGAAGATCATTTCTCCACTGAATTTTTTAAACTACTGTGAAATGCAGAGATATATTTTCTCAATCAAAACAAAAATTCATGTAGTAAAACCTGTTAAACAGAAGGAGGAAAATGCTTATAAACAAGTACTACAAGTAGAAAACAATTCAAAAGAGTCAATGATATGGGTAAAATTAAAGATAGAAATATATAAAGATATCTCAAGAGATAAAGATGCTAAGGTCCTTACGGATGCACTGGATGAAATCTAGAAACTAGGGGACATTAACCTGTTCAGTGGGTTAAACATCTTTTCCTAATCCTTTGTTGTCTTGATCTCATCATTTTAATTAGATAATTTAAGTCTGTTTATTTTGCACAGGCTCTATGGTTTTAATCAGACATACTGTGTTACTTATCAAGAAATCCCAAGAATGACTGTTTACCACTTTGTCACAGGCATCTTCCATTTAAAAGTACCTGAGTCCTCTCACGTTGGTTCTGCTATTGGAAGGATCAGAGCTGTGGATCCTGATTTTGGGAAAAATGCAGAAATTGAGTACAACATAGTTCCGGGAGATGGAGGAAACTTGTTTGACATCACAACAGATGAGAACACCCAGGAAGGAGTCATCAAACTGAAAAAGGTATGTGGCATTGATGGGGTGTATGTACCTATGACTGACATGAGAAACTAGGTAAGAGAATTAAATGTTGTGCAATTATACCTCATAAGTAACATGCAGTAGTTTGTATCTTTATTAGAATCCATGGTTGTGATCTTAAAGAAATTGGGGTTTATTTTTTTATTTCATCTACAATCGGGTATGACTTTTCGCAAATAATGTCAGTTTTAATGGCAGAGAAGTAATTCCTATCTCTTTCTAGAAAGTATAATTTCTCTTTTATGGGAAGTTTTCCATCTAAAACTGTACGATAGATGCTCCAGTTCAGAGCATGGAATGAAAGAGCTGCATTTTATGTTTGAGATAATACATTTCATTTTCACTTGTAAGCATTCTATTTTGAAAATTTTGATTTTATGTTATTTTAACAATGAAACTGTTCTATAGTACTGTGGTGAACAGAGTTTTTACTCAGGGTAGAGGAGTCCCAAGTGGTTGCAAATCAACATGTCCTAGTTCCAGTCTCCTAACAGTATCCCAAATAGCTGGTTGTCAGATACTCATGCAAGGGAGCACACTGCATCTCAGCTGTTGATGTTGCTTTAGTGTACCAGAATAAGTTTAAAATTACTGAATTTATGAATTTCAAAGATTGAGAGGATAAGTGTTATTTGGAATTTAGTGATTAAAGCACTCAGTAGGAGAGATCCAAAACAGGGACGGTCACATTTTAACCAAAGGTTGTCTTCTGAGCCCAGGCACATATATGCACACCAATGATCAACCTGTTTAGTAGAAAGAAATCTGAACCACCAGCTCATTCTGAAAGGCGAGGTTATGCTTTATAGACAGCTCACTCTTGTAGGTGTAATTTGTATAAAATAAACCCACCTATGAGCTGAACACTTTGCAAGGGTCTGGGAAGGAAAGAGTTCTGCATATGTGTATTAAGACAAGCTTTAGGAAAAGAGAAGCTTTAGTTCCAATAAAATTTAGAATTTAGATACTTAAATTTTCCCGGGCTCTGACCATGGATCTGTATTTGCATTATACTCATACTAACAAGGAAATTCCTGTCTTCAGATTCTTGACCTGGGATATAGCAAATTATCCATAGGTGCATTAAAAGACCCGATGATGTCAAATCACTTATTCTTCTGCTAATTTTAGTGACATAAACCAGAAGCTACAATACCCACAGGAAGTACTTTGTCAGTGAGACACAAACTCTTTGCACTCTTCACACATCCCCTTCTTTTCTGACTAAAAGTTTGAATGTACTGCTTCCACCTTATGTGAATGTGTAAACTTTGTTTCATTTCTAAAAATCGTTCTGATCACCTTTTTCCCTCTATGCAAATGACAGAAAAATAACTACATCTGGAACTGTCAGGCTGAGCAGCTGCACGTCCCTCTGTATGCACTGCCAGTCAGAAATGGCGATGAGTGGGAACCATTGAAAAATGAGTGAGCATCCAGAGTAGGTTTTTTGATAGGATTCAGTTCTCCCTGGCTTAGTCCTACGCCTCATCTGTGCTGCTTGTTTTTATACACAACAATGAATTTTTTCCATACTTATGGTTGAGTGTGTATATATATATATATTTGACTGTATAGGCAAAACATTCAAATTGGCAATGCAGATTCAAACAGCATGCATATAATACTTGTCACTGAAGAAGAGTGTCCATGTATGAATTTGCCTGATACAATTTTCTTAAGACCAGCACAGACAAAATGTTTGGCCACTTTTGAGACTACTATATGGGGAATTATGTAATATCTAATTGACCCACTAATTAAAAAAAAAAATACACAAGTAGTTCTACTTTATAGTTGGTCATTGCTTTCACTGCATTTCTTTAGTCTTTTCAGTAACAAGATAAGGCATATCTGAAAGTTTAGGGCACGTCTACAACAGCAGAACATTGGTTGGTGTTGCCTAATGCAAATGATAGACCTGTGTCATTGAACCGGAGGGAAAATAATATAATCTTAATCCCTTCTTAATCTTCATCGCAGTGAGTGTGGGGGTAGTGGCAGGCTGTGAAGGTCAGGGAATGCCAGCTTTGTTCTATGCAGGAGTATGGAAAGAAGATAAACCCAACATGCAGGTCCTCCAGCAAAGAATGCCTTTATGCAGACTCCGCACATTGCCCTTCACAGAACTTTTCTCAGGGAAAAGGTCCCATTCACTAAGATTTAAATGATCCAATTGTTTGAAGACATTTTGGAATCATCCAAAATTAAACAAGAGCAATCTGGATTCTTAAAGATACTGTTAACTCAGTTGTCTTTTCATATCCTCTACACTTCTAATAGTATAAGTGTGTTTTCATGGGTTACAGTTTTCAGATTTTCAGAAGTGCTGAACATTCACAATTCTGTAAACACCTATTAAAATGTGTGCTACCCCTACTGTACAAGCCTGCAACAGCACTATTTATTCACCTGGACAGAAGCAATTTCACATTTCATGGTGTTCAAAACCCTGATTTGACCTTGAGGGATTATGCAAATATTTAAGTTAGGCATGCATTTAAGTCCTTCTTTAAACCAAAGCTGGTGAATGAATAGGACCAACACTTTCTATTAGGAGGTATAAACAATAAACAGTCAAAGCCACTAATAAAAAGTACCATGTGCTTTAAAAACAGGTTTGCACTTTTTTCTGTATGATAGCATATTACGATGCTGTAAAGTACTGTAGTAATTCAGTGCTGAGCCATTTCAAAACCATTTATAAAGTTTGCTTTTTTTTTCCTGAAAAATTTCTTGCAGCCAGAAACTGTCAGTCACTGCATAGATGCTTTTTTGTTCTGTTGTTAAGCAAAAAAAAATAGAGACATTTCTATATCAAAATTGAGAAAAATGAAGCCTTCCTGGACTACATTTATTTTTGGTGGAAAATACATTTGATGATAAAAGATTGCGCAAGCCAAACTGTTCTTTTCAGCATGCTAAGTGCATTGGTGGAGGCAAAAGGCCATTCTTTGCTTCTTGGACATGGAATGGGCACAAACAGCTCCAGCTGGACAAGGGCACATCTTAAATCATCTGGTTTGGTTGCTAATTAATTTTCATGCGATGATCCGATATAAGCTTGATTACTACTACTCTTGTGCTATTTAAATATATTAAAAATGGAATAGTTTTTCTTATATTCTGCTAAAGAAATGATCCAAATGCCATTTAGCACCACTGTGTGGTGAGTACTGTAATAGCTTCCTCTCTCAAAAAAAAAAAAAAAAAAACCGGGAAAATAGTACCTGTAAAAAGAGAGGTAAATGTCTGGCTTTAGGATAATGTGGCATACGGTTCTCTATAAGAGTAAGAAACATTACTATCTTAGGAATAGAATGACCAATTTCTTCCCTTATCTGATGCTTTTTAATGCAATGTTCATTGGGTTTTATATTTATATAGTTTCTGTCCTCCTGCCTGGATGTGAGTGTAAGCTACAAGAAGCAGGGTGAGAGAAGGGGCCATCTCCTTCATACCGGAATGTAGTAGCCTCAGGTGGGGCACAGAGTAGCGCTCTCAGGTATGGAGGGAAAATGTGTCAGTCCCAGGCAAGCTCCTGATTTTATCAAAACTGCTAAGAAACCTTTAATGACCGCACCCAGCAGAAAAGGAAAACAGGAGGATCCAAGCCTTGCTGAACAGGTGGCACTAGATCTGTTAAACTAAGGGTGAGTTTATAGGAGAAGCCCACTGTGTGCAGAAGCCTCTTAATTGTCTCCGCATGAGCTAATCCAGAAACTGAGCAGGGTTCAAGTACAGAGTCTGGCTCAGACATCACTAATTTGTGCAGAGTGCCATTAAAACCCGGGAAAAAAATGTTTCTAGGCTTCACCTAGCGTGACCCTACACTACTGCACTATACTGGGCAGGCTTCTACATGTTGGTCAGTGGAAGCTCAGGGAACATTTGCATCTTATTTTTGGTAAGCGTACCACTGCTAACTGATCAGGTGACAAAGCCGTACCCGTGATATCACAGCATGCCACCTCCGTGCTATGGAGGACATAGCACCACGTGATGAGAAACAGTGACTTTTGTGATGATAAAATAACAGACACTGGTGAGACGTTGAACATATCCTGAGGCTGCAGGGAGGTATTCGGAGTGTATGCTTCCTTGTAACCTCAGGGGCCACTTTTAGAAAGCCTTTAATTGGAGGCAGCAAGTAGAAGTTTGACTGCTGACTGAGCTGAGCTGTCTTGCTCTCGGGATAGCCCAGGTATGTAGCAACAGGACATTGCTATAATGTAAGAGCAGTCTGATAGCATCTGTATACCATAACGGTGAGCATAAGGGAGACTCCTGACATCCCTCAGCCACAATTGCATTACTGCTATTTGCTTTACTAGCACGACTGTACAGACTGCTCACCCCACCTCTTCATTCTCCAGAGGCACGGAATACCCTCTGCAGGTGTGTGCATAGGCACTGTCTGCCTGTAATCATACCTCAGGAGTTTGTGTGAGGGGGAATTGTGCTTTTACATTTTAAGGAGGAAGAACAGGTGCTATTAAGTCCTTCAGTACAGGCAGAAAGTGGTGACCCAAGTGCAGACGCAGGCATCAAGACCATGGCAGCCATGGAGAAGGATGACGGGAAGAGTGAGGAAAGGGAGATCTTCAGTCTCTGAAGTTTGTGGATACAGCTGTTGGGTTTGTTTTTTCCTTGAACGGTGAAAGGCGCCTGCAGAAGCGGGTAAGATGTTTGAGAGCAACAAACAGCTGAACCCGTGACATTGGTCAGCTTCTTCCCTTCTCCAGATACAGAACATGCATATATTTTGCCCACTTTCCATTGAATCTTAAAACACTCACTTCAGATTTGGTCAAATACTTGCTGTAGATTTGGCCTACAGTTCTCATTTTTTACTGTGCGTTCTCATCTCTGTAATTAATTAATGTTCCTGGTTGATCTGGAGCTTGCTTTAGCAAACCAATCTGTGCTATAATACCAATTATTTCCTTGTGCTATTCAAAATCCAGTGCAGAAGTGCAATTACTGAAACATGTCAGTGCACAGCAAATAGGCTGATGGCAGTATTTCACAAAATAGATGCTCAACCCATCTTTAAGGAGAAAGTGTTGCTCAGTTTTGAGACAGGCACACATGACACAGGGTTGTTCTACAATTGCACAACACCAGTATGAAGACAAGCCTAAGTTAATATGCGCTTCCTCTCAACGCAGTGCTACTGTCCATAACTATCCATATGGCCTGCTTACACTCTCATCCCAAACCACATTTTTGCCATCACCGTAGGTGTGGATCATGAAAGCCTGTATCACAAACAGTGCTCTTGTATCTCTCAGGTGCGGATAAAAAGCAGAAATTCCTGGAGTTTCTGGTGTGTCTTTGTGAAACAGAGTAAACTGACAGGATAGTTCTTTTCCCACCCTTGCCATGCTTCTCATCAGAATTCATTATATCTTTCAACATGTTTTTTTTTTTCTTCCGGTTCTTTAATTCTCTCTCTCTCCCCCTATCTATCTATCTATCTATCTAATATTTAAATTTAGATACAGATAGATCTATATAATAGCATTTCTTAACTTCTACCTTGAATATGGGAAACGATAATATTTCAAAATATATCTATTTCTGAGACAGAACTATTTATGTGCTTTGCTAGTCACACTAAATACGTCCATTCATGGTACTCCCAGAGTTGCAAGATAAAGTGATTTGTCAGTATGTGTTATTTGGTTTGGGGATTTGTAGAATGCCTTTGCTGCACACAGCTGTGTATATGCTGATCGTGCTTTCCTATGCGACTATATAGAGCAGCTTGTAACTGCAACATAGGAAAAGGCAGATAAGGACCGATAGGGGGGCCAAATACATCTATTCTGTCACTGGTAGTTAGAATATCAATTAGAAATACTTCTCTAATTGTTGAATAATTCAGTTAAAAAGACATTGCCTTAATATTAGCAAAAATGCTGTTTACTGTGGAAAAAACTTGAACTTTTATAAAGTAAAGCCTTATTCAAACTTAGCTTTCTGAATATAATTATTTTTTATAAAATGAAAAATATTTCTATTGGTTATTTAAAAAAAAAAAACCTCTATGAAGCCATCCCATTAAAATTGTTTTTTTTAAAATCACATTTTAAAAAAAATAGTTTTAGCACTGTCAGACATTTATTATGTAACAGCAAAATATGTTTTAAAAAAAAAAAAAAAGGCAGCTAAAAAATTGTGTGGACCACTCTATTCCTTCACAGATTTTAGCGGTATCTACTAAAAAAAGAAATACAAAGAAATGCTATTTTAACATCTTCAAAATTAAAAATCCAAAAGATTTTGCTTCAGAGCCAGACAGACATTAAATTCTGTTTTCAGGCAGACTCCGGGCATATCAGACAAACGGCAAAATTTGAGACTGCTAAAAGCTGTCTATATGGTGCAACTGTTCAAAACTGGGAAGACCAGAACTGATCAGGAGATTGTAGCATGGACTCCTCATAAACACAATACATGAAACCATACTCTTTTGCTGCATGATATATGATGTACACAGTCTTTTTTTTTTTTTTCAAATTAAATCCTGGGTTTACCATTTGCAACTTTTGTTGTCTTTCCACAGATATTTCAGCTGCAGTTTAACCTCACTTATATTAAAAGGTTAAATTCTGCTATTTTGTGGGAGTCTGTCACTGATTTCTTTCTCTGACAATGGCTCAGCACTTTCAGCCTGTCTTATTTTGAGTGCCATCTATGCTTTGCATTGGCCGTGTATTGTTTAACCTCTGACTGTATTTATCATCAGACCCATAGGAGGACAGAAAGACTGAATGGGTTGCCCTAAGATTACAGTGCGAAAACATTTCCTTTCTTGGGGTCAAATCGTCTTTTCAAAAATATACCATAGCGTTGCCCCATAATGCTGGGGGGAGAGCTGTAATGTCACAACTTTATCCGACTTCTGGGCAGCTGTGCGGTAAAATATGGCAGCCTGAGCACACCAATACACAGAATTGCTTAAAATCTTATTTCCTTCTGTCCATCCCCAAACAAGGACTCTGTTCCCCTTGCATCAGCAAAGTCGTGGGCACTGGACACCGGCCAAGGACCATGAGTAACTCAGTGAAAGACGACCTGCAAGGACCACATGGATTATGGCTCTTTCCATTAGCACATCTATCTGCAAATATGTGTTGCAGGAGCCAGTCTGGAAGGTTTTAATGCAGTTTTGGGGGTACGAAAGACACATACAGGGCATCAGTTAGAATTACTATTTAACTGAGGACTTAGATTTCTTGCTTCCTTTGTCTTAATAATCACGACCTTAACCCCTCTTACTTAGACTTTTTCCACTCCAGGCCGGTTCTTTAAATTCCACGTTTTCTCCCCTTAATGTATTTTTTGAAAACATGTTAATTTATATAATCAGCTGGAGGAGAGTTGAGCGGGGTGTTATTTGGGGAAGGATTTTTTTGGCAATGTGTAACACTGAACATGAATAGTGTAGAAACTGAAAAGACAGTGTGACAACAATTTGGATAATGGAGCAGCATGTCCGTTCATAGTTAAAGAAACAGCTTAGGGTTTCACCACTAGGGCACAAGGTCTTCCACACTTAATTCTGTCTGTTTCTTCTTAGCCTTAGTTTCTTCTTCTTTCTGACAGTCCAGTCATGAAGGTGCAACTCATATTGGCTTTTACTGGGAATTTTATCTGTAGGAGGATGGTTGCATGTGGTAGTGGCTTGATTAGTAATACTTGGTTTTCAAGTCTGATTATGTCTATGGTGTATACACTTGGATACCTCAGAAAAGACTGACCATCTGGCCTATTAAAATTACAAAATCTTTCATAAGGATTTAAAATCATTATGCTAGCTGCTCAGCTAATGTAAGTCAAGGTAACTCGATTGATTTTAATGGAGCTACTTCAATTTACACCAGCCAGTCATCTGGCTAATTACATCCTGTTGTGATAAGGACAGAAAAAGGCAGAATTTAAATCTATCCTAGCTGTGACAAATGACTGGAAACACTGCGTAATGATGGCTGGGGAAAAAAAATGACAGACATTGAAATATTCTTGCTTATACACTTGTGATCCTGCTCTCTTTTCCAGATAGCATATCCTTTCCCATTAGAAAATTTCCAACTTGACAATTATAGGCAGAAGCCACTAGGTGCCAGTGTTATCCAGACATCAGGAAAAGGCTTTGTCAGTAACATTAAAAACAACATGAAAGCCAATACAGCTAAACTCTTTAACTGGAAATAAAGCTTCTGTGTCTTTTCAACTAAATAAGACTGCATTAAGGTTTTTGAGATGATTACTTTTTCTAAAACCAAAGGCACTAAATTGATGTACATTGGCAGAAACCGCCATCAAACCAATCTGACTGCAGGATGCATTTCCATCAAAAACCCAGATAGGTACACAAAAGCTGTTATGCTGCCTTCAAGACCTTATGGATTACACCAAGGATCATAAGGCAGAGTCAAGTCTACATTTTTCAACGTACATGCAGCTCAAATATACGGCGTGAATAGCAGTTCACTGCTAAGATAGGCATTTTACAGGAAAAAATTGGTTTAGATTTTGTTTGAAATCACATTCCAAGCCATACCTGAAGTCTGGTTTGACCCATTGGTATATATCAGAGTTTTCATTTGGGCTCATTTCCATTGTTGTCATGGTCCTCTGAAAGCTTTCCCCGTTAAAAGAAACTGAAATCTTCTGTTTAAGGATCTGGATATGCTAGAGACAGCTGATTGCTTGTGCACGGGAGTGTGAATGCAAATCTCTGGCTAACCTGCACACAGTTCATTTGCAAGAGATGAATCTCACTCATTTAACTTCACACATCTACAGCGCAACTGTTTCCATCCATGCCAGTCATCCTGATTTTTTTGATGTGGAGAAACAGTCATTTCCTGGGTATGATTCATCTGGCTTATTTCAGAAACCACCTTAGCAGATGAATGGTGAAACAAGCTTAGATGATTAGCTCAGGAGCTGAAGTTTACACTGAAGGTGTCTTAAGTTATGTCAGACTAATTCTACCAAAGTGGGTTTGCAGAGTTTAATTTTTAGTCAAATCTGATGTTTTGCTTTTGTTCTTTCTACAGCCATTAGATTTTGAAACAAAAAAGGCATACACCTTCAAAGTTGAGGCCTCCAATCTCCATCTTGACCACCGATTTCACTCAGTGGGTCCATTCAAAGATACCGCCACTGTGAAGATAAATGTGTTGGACATGGATGAACCTCCAGTTTTCAGCAAGCCTATGTACACAATGGAGGTTTATGAAGATACACCTGTGGGGACCATTATAGGTGCAGTGACAGCACAAGACCTTGATGCTGGCAGTAGCTCTGTTAGGTAAGAAAGCTTTCCCTCCTTCAATAACTCTCAGACAACCCAAAGTGCTGCTGACAGTCAGACTTGGTGGTAAAGAGCTTAGTAAGAAGATATAAAATGTTCCAAGTCTGTCACTGTAACAGATAACTGCTGCTATGAAAAATATTGAAAAGAGATGCTAGTTTGAGTGGGCTATCTGGAAAAATACATTAAGTGCTGACAGCTTCTTATCATACAGATCATATAAGTTACCATGCATTGACATGACTTCAGAGATGGTGTGCTCAGACTAAGGAAGTAAAAACATTGTTTTGCTTGGTGTCTGGGGCTTCCAAGACTGTTCTCTGAAGAACAGTAAAAAGGAGGTTGTACGTGCTACGTCTGTGTTACAGCTCAACGGGTGACAGCCCCTTTCACAAGAACCACTCGCAATCTACAACTGGCAAAGAACACTAATAAACAATTGCTACCTCTGTCTTGGCTAAGGCTGTGGGGATGTGTTTACTGACCAACATGGCTGTGTTGAGCAGACTTCAGCACAAGTAAACCCCTGCCAGCAAAACCTCTCATTTACTGGTATAGCTTATTTTCCTGAAATAAAACGGAGAGGGGAGCTGTTATACAAAGGTAATATATTGATTTTGCTGATGTATTTCCAGCCACATTAGAAACTATAAAGTGAACCAGACTCATGTACCAATAAGGAAGCTACTGTGCAGACACGGTCTAAGATGTAGGCAGTCATTACACATACATCGAGTACCAGTTCATGCTGGACCTACCTGACTTCAGGAAATATTTTTATTCCCATACTTCCATGAGCAATATTGCAGACATAATGGAAGTCATCAATCTTTAAATATTAATGTTTATCAGATGGGGCTATGATGGAACAGCAAAATGCCACTTGTATCTACCAAGTGCATACACATTCATGCATATTTGACTACAAATTTAATTTGGACTTTTTATTCCATGTTTATTAACTATGTGTATTTTGACTCAGTACTTCTATTCTCAAAATGTACAATAAACATGCCAGATGATATGTTGTAATCATATGCAAAAATCTAACATGCAACAGTGACTGTTTAGCTCCTGCTTCATCAATTCACTGTTAATTAATTCTTTAAACTATTACTAATATTGTTTGTTTCACTACTCTTTTTTTAAAAAAAAAAATACATTCTTCATTCTTTTCTAATACAGAAATGAATTTGTTCATGAATCTGTGACATATTCCTTCCCTGACAAAGGATCAAAACCTTCACGAACAAAGACTGAAGTGGGAACCTTTTTCCCTGGTGGTAACCTACGAAAACAGCCCCACTGAAGTCAATATTCTATTGAAAACCATACTCTCCTTTAATCATATTGTTGAGCAGTTTTTCATATGACAGCAGAATCATTTGACTGTATAACCACTCTTCAGTGCGAGTTCTTTACTTCACAAACCCGCCGAGGAGACTCAAGTGCTTTAGCTACTTTTTTTTGCAACTGCACAGGAAAAGCCATCGTCTCACAGTGGTTTCCCCATACGCCGCACCCACTCTACTATTGAATCCTAAGCCATTTTAAAGTGTCCATGTCTATCTTCTTTTAACCCTGAAATCATTACTTGGGTGTCCAAATGCCCATCTACAGTTAAAAGATCAGGAATATTATAAAATACCTTTGCATTTTAGTCTCACTGTTCTACTTGCTGACCCCTTACACTGACAAACTACTGAAGTGCTCCCAGGGTCACTTTTTATGAACACATTCAGCTGATTCATGTCCAGGGAAAAAAAGTGAACTATGTCCCAGTATTACCAGTTTCTCAGAGGACCCGTCCCTACCCAGAAGTAAGCTGCTCATTGAATTCAGTGGAATTTGGAGGGAGATACTTTGCTTTAAGGAGAGGCATGTGTTCTAGTAAGCCAGCTGACATGCTGAGAAGATTAAGTTGGAAACCTCTCCATGCAGCTCTCTTACAGCATTGTAAGATTACTTATTTATTTCTATCAATTTTCATGTTTCAGCCCTGAAATCTCTTCCTTAGCTCACCTGAGGATATATTTGATTCTCTGTATCTCAGCTTGATCTCCAGCTCTTTGAATTTAATGACAAAATTCTTACTAATTTGTCAGAGATCTGACTATGCTCTTATTCTCTGTAAGAACCTACCTGTATCCAAATGTTGAGTAGTCCAAGAAGAAAAAGAAATTATATGCAAATGTTAGTTACTGATCTATTAGTGTTCAATATTTCATAAGTTTATATACTCTAACTGAAAAAAGTACAGGACCAGAAGTTAGAAAAGCATAAATTAGTTTGAAAGAATATCTTAACCAATTATGCTCTTTCAGCCAGTTTAAAATCTAGATCATGTCATAGATGTAAAGAATAGCTCCATCAATTTAATCATATTTTAAAGAAGGAGTCTGAGCGGCTCCTGAGTAAATATGCCCTCTAAATAAACATGGAAAAGCAAGTAATGTTCTTTGAGGCAACAGCCCATACAATTTGCTGGGTGGCACAGTTTCTCTACAAATTCATTCATTTTCTCTGAAATGTTTTCCTAGAGCAGTTTGTCATTAAGATGCCCATTACAACAACAACAAAATCAACACTCTGCCAAACAATAGAGGCTGGGATAAAAGACCAATCTGCACTGTATGCAACAGAAGGCAAAACTCTGGAGAACAAAGCAGGCTAGAACAGCTCACATGAAAGGAAGCAGCACTAGTCACAGCAACTAAATCCCTGTTATCAGACAAAAACTTTAGCTTTGTCGCTAGACACATCAGGAAGGGGGAGATAACAGCTAAGAATGAAGGCTGGGTTCAGCTGGTAGAAAAAGAAAAATATTTTGCTGGAAGCCATTAAAAATATTGAGGTTTATATTATTTTGCTCTTTTCTCCTGTTACTGGAATCAAATTTTTGTACAAGTCAGGTAATGTAAAAGGTTTGTTTTGTAGGATGATACTTGTTAGAGGTGTTGAAATGAAATGGCACAGAGCGCACATTCAATAAGAAACAGGAAAAGGAGAAGAGGGGCAGCAGGTATTCAACACCTGCAAGGGTGACTGGCTTTGAAGCTGGTTTGGAACATTTACCCCAGTGCACCTGATTTTCAAACTGTGTTAAATCTGGAGTTTATGTGTCTCAAGAGAACTATTTTGTCTATTCCCATTTTATCCATAGTGCTGCAAGAAATGCTCAGCATAAATGTTAAGATGAACATGTACTTTGTGGCCATTAAAAATCCCAAAGCGCTTCTGAAAATAACAAAGATCTCATATTCTTCTCAGACTCCTCTAATTTACACTGGTTACAAGCTGTCTGGGAGGAAAAAAAAGCACCTGTGTTGTAGTGTATTACAATGTATGTAATTTGTAAATATGCAATTGCTTTTAGTAAAGATCTTGGTACAAGAAATTATAAGACTTCCTAAAAATCACTTTTATATGTGTCCACATAGCATGAATGTTATAGACAGAGCTCTCTAAATAACAGGAAAGTGTAAATGGATGGCAAGACTGAGTTATCTGCAATAATTTACTCACTACTGGAATAGTGAGCTCTACTTAATTGTGTGTGTGAAGTTCAAGATCTTTGCACTGACACTTTTGAAGTTGTCAGATATCCTTAGAGATGGTCTTCTGGCATAAAGCACAAATTTTTGCCCCTGATCTGAACCCCAGCTATGACTCCAATTACAATGAGTTTCATATTCCATGCCACAACACTGCCCTTCAGATCTTCTCTGCTTGACTCCGGCGTTTTGCCTTATGAACCACAAGAACCATTCAAAGCAGGAAAGCTGCAGGGACTATGCATTTTCCTGTCCAAGTCCAGAGCCATGAAACTGTGATATTAAAGAGTGAAAAAATCATGTGTACTAGTCATGCGTCAATCCTGCCCTCAGTTTCTTGGGGACAAGACTGTATTCCCTGCATGTGCATCCAAAGAAAAAGCCTTATTTATTTTCTGAACTAGTTCACAGTGGTCCAGAAGCTTTTATGGATAGGTTCTGTTTTCCCAGTGTAATACTTTGTCATGTAAAGATCAAGAAAATACAAATAGTAGGTTTCTTACTGAATCCTTAAACACTTTATCTTAATGTACAACACAAACAAGATGAAGTTAAGTATTTAACAGGAAAATGCTTGAACTACAATCTCATAATTCTGATTTTTTTTGCGCGTACACTTTTTGAATTTGCTTTTTCTTCAAAAAGAAAAATCCCATTCCATTCTGTGATATCAAAATGTATCTTATAGTTACATACATACCTAGAAAGACTGGGACATCCAGTTTCAGCACCTCAAGCCTCCTCATTTAATAACAGATTAAGTGACCGCTATTTCTCTGTATATAGTATCATGCTGGAGGGGAACAAGATGCTTTGCCAGTTGGTTTTGCACAGATAAAAGATGGTGGGACTCAGGAATTTTGATTCCATTCTAGCTGTTCTGGTGAGTTTTGCACAATTCTTGGTCTGTGAGCTCCTTTCTGTTTCTGTCGCAATTTTAGCTCTACTCCATCTCTTGCCTTTTACTGAAGTCTCAGTCCCTTCAAATACTTTTAAGACCTCTGTTCCAACTTCTAATTTATCCAGGCTAACCAATTCAAATCCCTGCACCGGTATCGCTTGGTTCCTGCTGCAGATCACTTTCTGTCTTTTTCAGTCCTTCCGCTAGCCCAGTTTTTTCTTATACCTCCTATGCTCTGACAGTCTCATACCAGTCTCCTATTTCACAGTCCATCTTCCTTTCTCCCACAGCTGGTTTCTGCCTTTTTCCTCCTGAAGCCCATCCCATTATCTTCATTGGCATCCTGACCTACTGCCTTACTTTCTTCTGATGATAACAGATGCCTTTTTCGATCTCAGTGGCTTGATGTTATTTTTTTCTCTTTGTTCCAGTTACTTTGATCTTCTTTCTAGAATATAGAAATGGGGTTGCTATCACGGCATTTTTTCTGAATCCCAAGGGGTGTATTTGGCCAACACATCTGCTATTTCCCCACCAGCCTCATTAATTTCCAGTCCCATTTGACTCAGTGAACGCTTGGCTACCATATACAAACCAACATCCCCATCTACCCACCTTCCAACAATGCTGGAAATTATATAGGGCAACAAACTCCTACTTCCTCCTTCTATTTCTCCCCGACTTTCTGACTCTTCCTCTGTTTTCTTCTCTGGCTGCTAGACTTTGTCTTCATGACCTCAGACAATTACATCATCCTCTTCCGGTAAGTCGTACCATTCCACTGTTCTCCAGGCTTGAATGAGCTGGATTCTTCCTGAAGGGACTGACCAGAGAGGTTGACTTCTCTTCAAACGCAAGGCAGAAAAATCTTCCTCTTCTGTGTATAAACTGTCTTTCAAAAGGAACTGCTTTATTGCAGCTTAATGAATTCCTGCCCTTCAGCAGAGTCACAGCACTGACTGTATCTGCTTTACTTTTACTGTGAAGCAAGATGTGTATAACAAATTATTATGGTAATCCCCTTCATGGTAGTTTAAATTAATATGTTTTATCTCACATTTGCAATGTATTTAGGTGCACACAAGCAGACAGGTACCACAGCTCAGTTGACAAGTGACTCAATTGTATTAATTCAAGGACTGTGGTACCTTGGTTCCAGTGATCAGCTTGGAGTAACTACAAGTAGCCACTACAAAAAAGCGCAGATTTGTTTTAACTTTAATCTTAAATTTATAGACTTAAGGCTGAAGGGATCACACATCATTCTTTGGTGGGGAAGGTAAACATACTGCCACTCATTAGCCCTCTGCGATGCTGCAGCATGTTCACTGGCAACAGCCAGGGACTTGAGCTAAAAAACCCTTCTTTGCCATTTTGGAGCACATGCAGACTGACTTTTTGATCTGTGTGGGTTTTCACAGGGCTGGCAGGAACACGGAGCAAAGGTGAGTACTTTCTGGCACAAGTCAAAAAGCCTGTGCTAGAGAAAAGTCAGACCTTCCCAAATGAAAGATTGCTAGGATTCATTTGACATGCATAAATATTCCTAGATTGACTTCTGGAAGCACTTGCAGCATGAAATATTATTTCCTAAGTCCAACAAGTCAAAAGCAATTGAAAGCAAAATTTAAAACTCAGAGAGGCCAGTAACCTTTTTTACAGTCAGTAATTCATCAAGTTACTGAAGCCTGTGAAAAAGAGCAAGTGATCTCCAGTTGGCATATGCAATCATATTAAGCTATAAAATGTCAGCTAGCAGTTTAGAAGTAAATGCCCATGTAGATTCAAAAAGTTTATGGAGTACAACTTTCAGTGAATGACCTGTTTGTGAGGGAAGTGGATACTGAAAATCAAGAAGTGAGCATTCGGCTCCAAGGCAGAAAAGAACAACTTGGCAGGGAAAGCTTTTAAATTAATTGAGAATAGCGAAGAAGCCAGAGTGAGGGGAAAGGAACAATATGACTATAATAGTTCTGGTTTACTTCACAGCACTTGTACCACCTGGTGATGCGATTTTACAAAGCTAGTTTGCGTCCCAGAGGCACACATTGTAATTTTACTTTGGCTCAAATAATAGTCTTCCTGATTTTTGATCAAGGGCTCTTATTCTGAATTTCTCCAGCAATGGATTTCTTAAGCATTCTAGAAAGCAATTGTGAGATTAAAACAGAGGTTTAATGGCTGCAGCTATACCACCACAAGCTGTGAACCTCTCAGGGCTTGACACTAAGAGAATTACGAAGGGTCAGGACTTAAACCAATGTCTACGAAAACTTATGTGCTACAGGGAAGCATTTCAGTTGGTTATTCTGCACAGTGGTACACAAAGTCAAACCTGAAACTATCTTCCTGGTATAAAATTAAGTTTCCCAGCATTTTTAATTAAAGATCTTACATCCCTTTCCAGAAGAATAACTATTTTAATCATCGCATCCTAGTCAGATTCCAAGTCCTTTCAGTCTGGATTTCTCCTTTGTCTGTTTGTAAACATTGCCTTTATTTTCCTGTCCTAAGATGCTCAAGTTTATTTTTATTTTTAAATAATTATTGCATACTGAGTTTCTTATATATTTGGTAATATTTTTGGTTTTGCTTGCAGGCTTGTTAATGAAGTTTAAACAACAGCAGTTTTGAGAGGAAGGACAGAGAGCTGGGACTGTTCAGCCTGGAAACAGGAAGGTTCAGGGGGCTCTTATCAATGCATATAAATACCTGAAAGGAGAGTGCAAAGATGACAGAGCCAGGGTCTTTTCAGGGGTGCCTAGTGACAGGCCCAGAGGCAATGGGCACAAACTGAAACACAGAACACTCTCTCTGAACATCAGGAAACACTTTGTTACTGTGAGGGTGACTGAGCACTGGCACTGTTTGCCCAGGGAAGTGGTGGAATCTCCCTCTGTAGAGATATTAAAAAAACCATCTAGACATGGTCATGGGGAACTGGCTCTAGATGGCCCTGTCTGAGCAGGGGGTGTGGACCAGATGACCTCCAGAGGTCCCTTCCAACCTCAATTCTTCTGTGATTCTGCGACACAGGCACAGGATCATCTATGGTGGCTGGATGTGCAAAAGGAGCAAAAATAATCTCAATACAATGCTGAGGTTCAGTACGTGCAAAGACTAGAGAAAATAATTAAAAATACTGCTGTCAGCATTCATCTAAATAGTAAATCTACGGATTTATGACAACAGAATAATTTAGGCAGTAAATCTGAAAATAGTGTGGAGGAAACACAGCACAGAAATTCTAGCTCAGGAAGGAGGTGAGAAGAACGGATTTTAGAGGCAAATGATGGGACCTGACCTGGCTCAGGTCAGACCATCAGCATGCAAGGGGGAGCAGGGAGGTCTATATTCAGCAACTTTTGCCTGGGGGCCCTCATGAAATTCATAAAAACTTTGAAAAGGTGACTGCATGCTTATACTGATCTCTGCAGATTCTGGATTCCTTTATACATTGTGGAGGAGAAACAAAAAAGGGAAAAGCAGCAGCTCCTGCAGCATCAGAGCTATCCTGAATAATCTCTTCCTTTCTGAGTGCTTCAACAAAGCAGCTTCAGAGTAGCAATGTAGCCTCCAATTCCTGACTTCACCGAGCGTTTCCTCTTGCAGATCCAGCTGACAATCCAAGCGAGTCCCAGCTGAGGATCTAAGCAAGTGATAAATCCTCTACTGTGTGCTGCAGTTTTCTCTGGAGTCAGCATGATTGCTTTTATTTGCTTTTTCTTTGATTGTCTCAGCATCAGCATTTTACTTCAGCTTTTTTCTGGGGAAAAATATGAGAGATTTGTTCAGATTTTTGTATCCAAAAGATATGGAACAGAGCTAATATTTACATGATGCAAAAGCAAAGCAATCAAAGATTATTCCTGTTGAATTTTTGCCACCAGGCCTTCTCTCCTTTATAGCAGCTATGCTGCTTACTGCCTTAGCACTTTATCAGAAGACAAAGCATTTCAGGCCAGGTATGGGAACAGAGGCCCAGGAAGCATCTCTGTGCTGTTTAGGTCACATGCACCTGAGTACAAATTAAAGTTTCAGCTTCTACTGAGGCTGCATATCTGACAGAGTCATTGCATCTGGTTCCCCCCTCTCAGCTTTCTCAAGGGTGGGGGGTCCATTCAGACTCATTTGCTCCCTGTCTTTCTATACTGACTCTGCCCATTGACAGAGATACTGATACACATCCTGACACCCATCCCAGCACGTCCTTTCCCCACCTAAAACCAGAAAAGCAGGAGTTCTGCTCTCATTTGCACCAAATGTGAGATGCACCCTCCAGTGCCTGGGTGCCTCAGTGAATGTGGGTGGAGGGTCCTCTGTGCTGAGGGCAGGATGAAGGTGGAAATGAAAGAAGGGGTTAAGGGAATCTTAGCAGGTAAGGTGCTGCATGATAACTGTCTAGATTGCTGCGTAGCCCAGAGAATCAAATTGATAGATCGTGCTCAAATGTTTTGCTAACTATTGTGCGAACTAACTGACGCAGGAAGATTTGCATCTCCTTGCGAAGGACAGTTCTTGATAAGAACCAGGAATTTGCCTTAAGAACTGGCTTAAACCAACCCTGCAGTTTGGGCAAGAGCCAAGGAGCAACTGAGTCTGCGCAAGAACAAGGGCTTACTAGCGGTGACGAAGAGGAGCCATCAGCCTTCATCCCCATGACCCCCGACGACCACCACAAGGAGGCACTGAGCAAGCGCAGTGGGGAGGGACTTATGGAAATGACCTCATGAAACTGATTTTAATACAAAGCAGGGACAGGTTATGCCTATGTATAGGCGTATTGGGAAACCTCATGCATATGTAACACTTTGCTACATATAAACAGGACAAGCTGCCGCGTGGAGGTGCGCACGACTTTGGTGGGACTACCCCCCCCGTGCTGCCCGGCGCTGAATAAACATACCTACTGCACAATCTTACAGATTCTGGAGTCCGTTTTCCACACATCAGAAAGATGTGCAGCAGTGCAGAGGGATATGTAGACCTTTCAAAATCAGGGTGAAATGGTGTTCAGGGCCTATAACTTGTGGTGCTGGCAGAGCAAGTGCTCTGCTGCTTTCCCACTGTGGCAATATTGACTGCTAAGCCTGGAGTGAGGGGGTTAAATCCAACATGCCTTCTACTGCAGCTCACAGCCTAAACAACTGAGACTTAATTAAACTACAGGACAAAGCTTTCCTGCTGCCTAGCTGTCTTGCAGTTCTGCCTGCTCAATGAGGCAGGAAAAATGATGTTAAAACTGAATAAAAACAATGCATTTTCCAAACTACAACGGCTTTTGATAAGATGCTCAGCTGGTAATGAGAAATGCAGAGCAGACACTGGAGTTGACTGAAGGGTTTGATAAGCAAATGAACAAAACCTTTAAAGGGAGAGGGGGGAGGAAGCACAAGAATCTGTAGTCAGGTAGAACTGGCAGTTTGGAAGTGCTGATAACTGAAATGCAGCACATTTTATTTCTTATATTGCTTAGCGTGTTTTACTAAAATCCTTATGTAAGATTTATAAGGCTTATGAAAAGTTTAACAGCTTCTCTCGCTTGACTCTGACCCATCGTTAGTCTGGCTGTCTGCAGCCACGGCTTCCCCGTCAATTAATTCTGCATAATGGTTGATTCTCTCCAAAGGCGCAAAGTATAATTTGTTTGCACTGGTATTACTCATTCCAGATCAGGTAAGCTACTGACTGCTAAAATCACTAATCCTTCACACTCCTGATGCAGCCATGTATGAAGGACTGTGAACCCAGTCATGTAGTATGCAGAAGACTTAGTGTGTTATTTTTTCATGTGGAAGATCATGTTTTATATGAGTCGCAAAGATGGTAGGCACGGGGCATTCTGAATTGTTGTTTTCTCCTTCTCCAAAAGTGTAGCAATTCCATCTGCCCTTCTTTAAAGTACCACTACCTGATGTGCAGTATAGACAAGATTCATTCCGGGAAGGCTGGAGTACAGCTCACAGGATATCAGTCTGAGAAATTATACTGATGAACTCCTTTGGATAAGGGGACAGAGGAGTACAACAACTTATTAGGGCTTCTGTCAAAATAATCCAAAAATTCTCAGTTTTTAAAGCCAAAATATTTTGACAAATACAAAGCTATCCTTCCACTAGAAGACTAGATACGTCACTTCAGTGGGATGTTCAAAAACACTCAGCTTGGACTATTACAGTAGTTTTACATTAGTGCTAAGTACCTTTGAAAATATCTACAAAATCATAAAGAAATATGGCATTTTTAGTGGAATGAGCAAAGAAAAGTCATGGGAAGACAGTCAGAAATATTTTTGATGTGCGGAAAACGGACTCCAGAATCTGTAAGATTGTGCAGTAGGTATGTTTATTCAGCACTGGGCAGCACGGGGGGTAGTCCCACCAAAGTCGTGCGCACCTCCACGCGGCAGCTTGTCCTGTTTATATGTAGCAAAGTGTTACATATGCATGAGGTTTCCCAATACGCCTATACATAGGCATAACCTGTCCCCGCTTTGTATTAAAATCAGTTTCATGAGGTCATTTCCATAAGTCCCTCCCCACTGCGCTTGCTCAGTGCCTCCTTGTGGTGGTCGTCGGGGGTCGTGGGGATGAAGGCTGATGGCTCCTCTTCGTCACCGCTAGTAAGCCCTTGTTCTTGCGCAGACTCAGTTGCTCCTTGGCTCTTGCCCAAACTGCAGGGTTGGTTTAAGCCAGTTCTTAAGGCAAATTCCTGGTTCTTATCAAGAACTGTCCTTCGCAAGGAGATGCAAATCTTCCTGCGTCAGTTAGTTCGCACAATAGTTAGCAAAACATTTGAGCACTATCTATCAATTTGATTCTCTGGGCTACGCAGCAATCTAGACAGTTATTATGCAGCACCTTATCTACTAAGATTCCCTTAACCCCGTCTCTCATTTTAATATATCAGTAAATTGGGGGTGGGGGGTGGGGTGGGTATTTATTTTTAAGTGTGGTAAGTGTGATATGGTATAATGTGAAAAACAATTCTGCCACTTACATAGCATTGCCCACACAGGCATCTCTAGTTTTTGCTGCCCGTGAACAAAGCAATGCCACTAAGACCTTTCTACCTATGCTCAACTTGTTGGTTTTGTGTTATGATGTGGCAGTAAAGGCACTTAGAGCAAGTTAGACCAACTACACTGGCTGCTCATTTTTTGGTTGCATCTGAGCATACCACCTCGAGATGCTCATTTCAAAGCATCACCCATGAGACAGTTACCGGCATCAGTTCTGCAAGTGCAACTGCCCATTAACCCAATTTGTGAAACAGGTTAAGTTAGAAAACAGCTGAAACCAAACTGCTTCTTTACAACCTGACCCAAGTCATTTTAAAAACAAACACTATAGGGCTAACACTGAGATAACCACTTGGAACGCAGAAGCCCTTCTGTGGTTGATTGTGTCTGACTGGGCAGTTGGGAGAGTTGTTTAAGGCAATGTTAAATAGTATTGAATGGTGGCGCTGGTTCCTTTTCACGTTTCAGCTAGGGTTTTGTTTTTGTTTATTGGGGGTTTTTGTTTGTTTGTTTGTTTGATTGATTGATTGTTTGTTGGGGGTTTTTGCTTCATGCTTAGTACCCCCCCCCCCCCAAAAAAAAAAAAAAAGTTAAGCACTGAGATTTTGTAACTGCAGGGTGGGTTGGGCCAGCTGGTTTCCACAGGATTACCCAAAGGATAAGATCTGACAGCAAACCAGTCAAGGTTTCTTTTGGTTTGACCTCTAACTGTGTTCTGAAGATATTCAGCAAAGGTACAAAAAGCTTCTGCTCCCATTAAGGGAGATGGCTTAATAAATTATTTAAACATATAAACAAAAAAAGGCAATCTAGCAGAACAGCATCTACAACTTTGTAACATTACCACATCCCTTACATTTTTTGGGAAAATTTTAAACAAAACTTCAAATGTTATTTTGCTGTTATTAACATTAGATTTTTCTAATAACTTTTTCTATGACTATATCAGATTATGTTTCTATGTGACAGTAGATAAGTTTGACTGGATTTACCTCCTCTGAGCAGGATATCACAGTATTAAAACCAGGGTATTAAAACCAGGAGTTCTGCACAAGAGAGGTCCTATCTATTTTCATTATACTAATACATTTATTTTGTATTTTAACAGAGTTTTAGTCAAGAAAATATGTTTCTATTTTATTACATAGATCTAATCTTTTCTATATCTAATACTTTGTATGCATACAGCACAACAGTTGCTGGGCTGCACAGTGTAGAGGGCACTTAAAGAAATATGAGGAGGAACCCTGTGGTTGTATTACCACAGGACAGTGAATGATATGCAAAGCCTATTGTCTGCTATTGTTGGGCAAGTAGTGTGTTACACCTTATTTTGCATTATCATGCTGCACAAAAGAGAAAAAAAGAGGTATTTACTGTTGCTGCTCTTGTAAATCCTCAAGAGACAGCATTTTTAAGTTAACAGAAAACCATCAGACTCAGAATCAAATGTAATCTTTAAATCAAACAAAGGTAGGAAAAATAAACTGAAGTAACTTAATGCTGATGCAAGTGCTGCAGCCCTGTGGAAGACTTTAGAAATCTATCCCGTTTAGCTCTAAAACCAGATAACTCAGGTGACTGTATCATTTTGCATAGGAAAATAACATGTTATGTTGCATCTAATTATACTTGTTTGAACTTCACGGCTTCTCTAAGCATGCATAGTCTGAAGAGGACTTGCTTTAAAAATTTTTGATTGCACCTTTAGCAAAATCATGGCAATCACTCCACAGTCTTAACTGGAATGAAAGACACCTCCAGTAATTAGCAGAAGAGTTCAGCACCTATATTTGAGAAGAGCAATAAAGAACTGACTTAATGTTTCAAGTATGTATGTATGTATATATGGTGATACAATTTTTTTGAGTTTTACACAATGATAACTGAGTAAATGGATCATCTTAGGAATTGCAGGAAGGAAATTTCAGTGGCAGGATGGGATTTTGGAGGACACAAAGTGGTTTGCATGCTTCAAAACATTACAATATCTGTCATTTTAATCTCAGGCTTACTTGGAGTCTGGATTTCTTGTTTCTCATTGTAGTAGTGATTTTTCTGTTTCTTTACTTTTTAGTAACTGCTACCTTAAAAAAAAGACCTTTCATTGTTATATTTTAAAATATTTGGAACTGCACCTTAGAGAAAAGTTGTATAATTAGCATGAAGATACTGTTTCCTGTTATGTATCGGATTTTAGCATTACAGGGACTAATAGGATTATTCTGCCCATCTTTCTAGAAATTTCCCTTACTGCACAGTCTCCATTACTTTATCCAGCTTAGCTTTGTGGTATAGTGACAGAACTTGTATCATTTCCCTTGTGTGCAGCATAACATACATCACTGCCAGAAAGATTTTGGTATGTAACATAAATTTTCCCTTACTTAATTTTTCCCCTCTACTCCTCAGTGCTGCACAAAATAGTCTTTCCTTTCCCAGTGTTTAAGCCTTTCAGCTATCTGTAGACCATTATCATGTCTCCCTTTTGTCATCTCTTATCAAAGCTGAACGTATTTTATTTCTTTTATTCTTTCCCTATAACTCATGGTGCCTAGATCCAAGACAGTTTTCCTTGCTCTTCTGTAAACTCCCTTCAATTTGTTGATATCTATCTAGTGATGCCCAGGACAAAATTCTGTTGTAGAGGTGTCATTTTCTCAACACACGGTTATATGCAGTAATCTATTAATTTCCAGCCACAGCAACATGGTTATTCTACTCATGAAGAGTCTTTTGGACTTTCAGGTAGTCAAATCACACCTAAGGTCTCATTTGTACTGTTCTAGTTTCTCACTCCTTTTGCCACTGAGTGGCTGAGGGAACTGGGGTTGTTTAGTCTGGAGAAGAGGAGGCTGAAGGGAGACCTTATCGCCCTCTACAACTGCCTGACAGGAGGGTGTAGTGAGGTGAGTGTTGGCCTCTTCTCCCTAGTAACGGATTATAGGACAAGGGGAAATGGTCTGAAATTGCACCAGGGCAGGTTTAGGTTAGACATTAGGAAAAATTTCTTCACAGAAGGGGTTGTCAGGCACTGGAATGGGCTGCCCAAGCAAGTGGTTGAGTCCCCATCCCTGGAGGTATTTAAAGTTGGGTAGACATGGTGCTTAGGAACATGGTTTAGTGATGGGATGGCAGTGCTAGGTTAACGGTTGGACTTGATGATCTTAAAGGTCTTTTCCAACCTAAACAATTCTATGACTCTATCATTCTATATGTATTGGAATTACAAAAAAATCCTAACTGATCAAAATTCCCAAATGAATTTTATTAGCTTTCATTTATGTTTCTAATTTTTTAGGTTCCTATCTATTATTTGTGATATGATAGATGGTATTTAACTGTCCCAAGTTGGCATAAACTCTGAATTTCTTTTACCTTCGGTTCAATATTTAAATAAAACTTAAAGTGAACACATTTTAAACAATTTAAGGTCACGTACACAAATAGTGATTATCACATTACAGTAAATTGTTCTTTCATCTCTCACCTTTCTTTGCAATGTTTTTCTCCCAAAAATCTATCTCACTAGGTACCAGAGTAAGAAATGTGCTTTACATCAGAAAAGTGTGAGTCGAGACAAATTGAGATATTTTTATAAAACACCTCTATCAACCAAGTTATTTGTCCCTCTCAAACTAAAAAAATCAACAGGAATTTGTGAGGAAATTTCTATTCTGCATGAAGGTACAATGATCAGAAGCCATTAACTTTCAAATGTCTAATTTCCAGTTGTGCTGAGCTCATATTGCCACTGCCTTTTTTAACTCAAGGTTACTCTTTGCAATGAGGCACCAAGTAATTTAGTAAGAGGAATCACTTAAGTCCATATCTTCTGAAGACAGTCACTTAGCTATCTCTGAGGATCTTGGCCTACAGTGCTGGTATTTCACATGATACAGATACAGCCTTCAGTTACAGGAAAGTACCAAGACAGCTATCCTTTCCCCCTTTAAAGATCAGCATTAACTTTGTCTTATTGTTGTTGTTCCTATTTCTTCCCATGTTGTTTCCCCCACAAAGCAGAAAAAGAAATCTGTGTTTCTGTAGATTCTTTCGCTCCCTCAATAACTTAAGATTCATAGTCCAGAGGAGCTAATTTGCATATATAAACATATCATATGTATTACTCATTTGCTCCTTATCAACAGAATTACTTTCAGTAGCAATTCTCTCAAAGCAGTCAAACTGAAACCTCTCAAGTGGGTAATACTAAACAATCCAGTTTCAAGCAGCGAGACGTGGTTTAGTGGTGGGATGACAAGGTTAGGTTAACAGTTGGACTTGATGATCTTAAAGGTTTTTTCCAACCTGAAGGATTCTATGATTCTATACACCAATGATTCAGCCTGGACTGAGAAAGTTGCCTTTACCTCAGTTGACTGAGTTGCCTAAATGGAAGCCTGCATCACAGCCAGCTCCTCAGGTGTCTTCAGGGCAACCTCCTTCTCCTACCACTGACCAGACATGAGAGCTTTCCAGGGTGGCTGGGCAAGGATGCAGGACTTGGGGAAGATCAGAAGGGACTGGTGACCTAACAGAAGAGCATCTTCAGTGAAATTAAACTTAAAAATAGCCCAGCCAGTCAGGAAACTACTTGAAAGGTGAAAGGAAGGATCTTCCCTCTTTCCAATATGGTTCAGTTACAGGGAAAGGCATTAAGTATGTACTTGAAGTTGGAAAAAATTGGGTTGGAAAAGCATAATTGAAAGTATAGTTTCTCTTGGAAATGATACTTCTTTTTATCCCATCAGCGTTTTCCTTACATCCAAAGTGCTTCATTCCAGTGCTTGGGTTTGGCAAGCTGTAGTTGGAGTAATAAGATGCTTTCTAAACTGGGGTTGGCAGTCAAATTATTCAGAGTGTACACATAACATTTGTGATTTGGGTATTCTTAGATTCACCATCTGGGTCTGCTTAAGGTACAGTTTTACACTGAAAATTGAAATAGAGACAAGAATATTTATGCTGTTGAGTGGCACAGATGACGAAGGACAAGTCTATATCATATTAAAGGAGTGTTCCCCCCTCGCCTTTTTTTTTTCTTCCTCCCCCTCCTCCCTTCCCCCCCTTCTTTTAGAAAGCTGGTTGCAATTACTGTACCCTATTTGTGGAACAGTAAAATAAAAGGGAAAGCCAGTAATTAAATAGTAAATGTGTTACTGCCCACTGAATTTGATGACTCCTTTCCATTTCTATGCCAATGCCAATTGAATAATGTACTGTACTCCTTCAGATGATTTTCTGAATGCATGCTGAATGCAGCAGGAGTAAGTTTGATCTGAGTGCCTTCAGCTTAACAGCATCTCTAGGGGCGTGATCCATGCATCCCTTCCCTGCTTACTATACAAACAGTGAAAACAGGTATAAACAGCATCTTTTCTTCACTGTTCCTTTCAGCATCTTGGGCAGGTCAGAGGTCTTCTCATGTTCACCCTCACTGCACCATACCTATCGTGTATGTCTCAGCACCTCTTAACTAAAACGCCTTTAGTTTTACTTCTGTGGCATTTGGTCTTAATCCTCCCAGTCCAGCTTTAAAGCAATCTTTTCTTCCTCTAAAATACACACACTTATATATGTCTTACCTTGCTCATTTCCCGGTCTTGAATTGCCTGTCTGCAATATCATGAACAATGTTTAAGAACTGCATATTCCATTTCAGATGGTCAGAGTTTAGCTGTGTTTCTAAGTGCTCTATCTATTCATCTTTCAGGTCTGGTATTAGAAAAAAAACTTCCTAGAAACCAGTATTTTTTTCTCCAGATTCGTAAGTCCCCTCATGAATGTCATAGGCAGTGATATGGCAGAGTTACGCAAGATTGTTCCTGCTTGTGCTCTTTCTTACTTTTTAGGACATGTGGGTGTATATGGGCAAGGTATTGCAACTCTGCTCCTTTAATTAATCTCTGAGACCTTCCAGTCTAAAATGACATCAAAGCTGCTTGTCTGAGATCTGGATGCTGCTTTTCAGTATGGGTGGATGTAGCTGTCAGCTACATGTCAGCCCAGGCAAAGATAAACACGTTGGGGCACCTCTGGGCTAAGAATGCATGAGAGAGCACTTAGACCTTGATATGATCAACTTTCACCGTGTATGTGTAATGTGTATGTGTAAATTTTTCTGGTACCTCTTGATTCTCTGTTACTTTTACTTTCTCTACATTTATGACATCCTCTTCAAAAGAAGACCTGAGAGTGGTTCTGTCACTAGAAAAATCCCAGCAACCACAGCCACCTCATAAGAAGGTGCCCCCAAGATCCTGAAAAGTGTAGAACAAAATACTTAAGCCAATACTTTGCAATTGTCCTTCTTTGGAGCCAATAAAACCCTGCCAAAAGAGCTGAGAAGAGACAATGATACTGAGCACCAATGATGGCTGTAATATTTCTTAGCTGGTGGAAATAGCAACAGAAAAATTTATATGTATGTGTGTGTGTATAAGGAATGCAAGGGAGATTTGAGTACAAAACCTTGACAATATAGGTTATTCCTTATCAAGGTAATGCTAGCGAGACTAGAATACTCAGCTGAATGCTACAAAAGGTTACAAGGCTGTTACCTTGTAAAGGACCTTGTAACTTTCTCCTAAGCTCCCCTTTTTGAGCTTAGTCCAAGCCACAATATGCTTTCCTCTGCAAATTTAGGAACAGCTGGTGAAATTTCCACTAAGGGCCAATTAATGGGCACACAAATAGGTACTCTGTATTGTGTTTAAGCATCAACTAAAAAAAAAAAAAAAAAGAAAAAAAGATAGTAATATGTTATAAGTTGTTGAATGCTGCAACTTGTTATGTGATTCCTCTTTTGCATTGTGTCACCACTGCTGTCATTATCAAGATAGAACAACAAAGAAATACTTTGGCAAGGTTTACAAATTTTGGTGATGATGGACCCCACTGTTCCCAGGGCCATCCCTGCTAGGCAGGGGAAGTCTTCCCCTCAACATTCTTAAGACCAAAAAACACAACCCAAGTCCTGAGCTTCATAGCCTCCTTAGCCTCCTGCCACCTTCCATCCCTCCTGAGCATGTTGTCATGCATGTTTCCATAGGAGCAGCAGGACAGCTGTCCAGTTCTTTTATTCATGGTATAACAGTCTGAGGCAACTACAGTTGTCTGCTTGATGGCCCAGAGTTCCTGTTATCCTCATGAGGGTGACCTGCTGTTACTCATGTATTCAACAGCACTCCATCGAGCACTCTGCTATCTTCTGTGCTGCAGTTAGAGTCGACAGAGTTCTTACCCTTTGTCCGCTCTTCAAAAGAAGGAGAGCCCTCTTTCAGGGGAGTGGTCTGTGAGACCCCACACAGCCCCATCATTTAGCCAAGATGAATGAAAATTATCCTTGGAGCTCCTAAGAGGGCAATGTATGTCTTTGAGAACACTCTGGATGAGAGTTCTTCAGATTTGATTCATTATTTTATAAACTAAATATTTTCATTCTGTCTCTTCTATCCTACTTGATGTACAAATATAGCTATTCCTGGGAAGACCAAGACAATGTTAGCAAAGGTATGTCCTTCCACACTTATCCTCCCCCCACTTCAATAATATAATCTGGAATACAAACCTCTGCTGGGACATATATTCAGGGAGACATATAGCTCAACGTTTCTTCCTTGTCAGTGAATATGAGCAATATATCAATGTCCTGGTACTCAGAGCTGCCAGGCAGGGGTGTTCAGGTGCTTCTGAAAAATAATACTGCTGTGTCCTATGTCAACAAGTAAGGCTGTGCCAGTTCTCCCTAACTTTTCAAGGAAAAGAGCTGCCTCGTGGGATTAGTGCAGTTATCCATGACCTGTTTTTCAGGGCCTCTGAGCAGTCAAACAGACCAACTTCAGTTGCTTCAAACTGCTAGACCATGACTAGAAGGTCTAGACAGCTGTCCTAATACCAGTATTTCAACAGTGGTCCTCTTTGTTTCACAATGTAACAACAAATGTCAGGCTTTATGTACCAGATAACTGGGTTTATCTCTGTAAAGTTACAGATTTTTGTGGTTGGACACCCTTTTCCCATTTCTTCTCTTCCTGAAAGTATTTTTTCCAAGTAAAAGACATAGTTCAGGCAATACTGTTGGCCTTAGAAAGAGACTAACCCTTGCTGTGCTGCTTACAGAGAATCTCACATCAAGCATCAGACTGAGTAAAAGAGTGCTTTTGGGCTGTAAAAAGAATCTACGTTTCTTTTAGGGCCTCCCCCAAAACGGACTGCCCTCTGGGATGTTCTAAAATTCCCATTTGAAAAGCATCCAGATGGGGTCCCATTCACTCTTTTAGTACGCCTTATAGGTTTATTGAAGTATCTGGGAGCAGTACTATGTCCAGAAGAGCTGTCTGTAAGAGAATTGTCTGCCAGATATATTTTCATGGGTGCTGCACATGGACAACCAATAAAAAGACGAAGAATGGCTGCTTGGTTTTTGCAGTTTTTCTTGTAAATATGTGTATATATTTTAGGCAATATGTCTCCAATGCTTCCTCCTTACTCCTCTTTCCTCTGTAGTCTAATTGAATATAGCTTCTTAGGATGAGAGGAGCTGAAATGACTGGCTGTTCCACCCCTAGTTTTACCATATATGCAGCACAAGGAGAGAGAATGAAGGGATGCTTTTAAAGATAATGCCAAAGTAAAAAAAAAAAAAAAAAAAAAAAAAAAAAAACTAACAATGCTGGCATAATAGTTTCCACAGTGTTAATGCAGGCAAAGGCAATGAATTTCAAAGAACTGCTACAGTTCTGTTTTTATCAAACTGTTCAGTTCCCACAGATCCTGCTTCCACCAAAGCTAAGAGGAATTCTGCCATTAGTTTCAGCAGGAGTAGTGCTAGTCTTGCAGTGCTTATTGTGGACTTTGATCCTGCTGATGCTTATGTTTAGGAGTAGGCATACTGGGCTTGTGCGTGAAGTTAATCACCTGCATGAATGCTTGCAGATAGACTATCAGATTCTGATCCTAGAAATATTCATGCTTGAACTCAACTTCAAACACAACAGTGTTCAAACTGAGTATGTTTTCAGTAGTTACAAAGCCTCCTGGTGAAGGAGGCTATCACCTGCACTGTGCTTTGGATTGGGTCCTGTACTTTCTTCACTGACTCATACTGTGGTGTGTAGGGTACTTAGGTTAAGCTCATCTTCCGAAGGGGAAAGAGAAGCAAAGTTACTTTCTCATGCTTCGATCCCATTTATTTGTGTGTGGCTGCATATTTAATTTTTGAAAGAAATTATAATCTATGAAACATGCAAAGCCTGAAAAAGTAAATTTATTCTTCCTGAAAGTGTATCTCAGTTTAATGACATTTCTAATACATGGCTTATATATTTTTCATAATTTTATGTCAACCAAATTTTGAAAAATGAGATTGAAATTACAAATGTGGGAAGACAATATTATCATATTCAAGAAAATGTGCCTACTCAGCTGTGTAAAAGGATACAGACTGCCTTTAGCAAATAATTTCTGAGGCTTTTCAAATAAAGTGGTAAACTGGTAATGATGCCTGTCAATCGATGAAATAATCTATTTTATGTACGGATAGGATTTTCTTGTGATTTTGATTAAACAAAATGTATCCAAAGCAGCATGACACCGTATGTGTGCTTTTTTTAGTATTCAAGTCTTTCTGAGCTATTGGCATTCTTGAGTCCCAATCTGAGATATTTTCTTCAGGAATATGCCATATAACCCTTTCTACCATTGCTTCCTTCTACAGCAATGAACATTGTGTTTATCACACTAATCGGAGAAGGAAATAATAACTTTTGTTCTCACTGGTTTGCATGCAATGAGGAGTCATAGGCACAGTCCTCTGGCCTTTATGATCTTCTAAATGTACTTCTTGTTGAGTGCCATTTTGTTCTTATTGCCCACTGCTCACCAACGGCTTTCTCAATTTCATCCTGCCTAGTTTTTGAGAACCATCATCTAGGTATGAAGAGACTAACAATGAAAAGGAAATTAGTAGCTGGCGGCACTGCATCAGAAAAATTATTATTCTGTTATGACTACAAACAGTAGCATCAAATGTGAAAAGTGTCTTTCAAATTAATAAACATTTAAAGGAAATGGGTTTGGAATAATTATCATATTGCTTTGAAACAGCTATGTTTACAAGCACATCTCTGTTTTCTATTAAGTCCTTGCTAGAAAAAAATAACAAATAAGTACACGTTTTGAGTTTTGAATCTATGTTCATACTTTTTTACAAACAAAAGCTCAGAAGAATAAAAACCCAATGTTATTTCCCTGTTCCTCACAGCTCCAGTGAAAGTGAAATTTGCCTACTCTTCCCAAAGGCAAAGAGCCTTTTATCGTTCCTATGTATGTGGGGGAATAAGCACTCTTTTCTCCATGACCCATACTGTGACTCTTCCAACATCCCTTAGGTGAGGGATCTTTGAGTAGACTGTACCAACAGCCTGTATACATCCACTAGGACACCTCTTTGCAAACACAGTGAGGCTATTTCCAGCCTATTGCAGCTACAAATGGATGTAAAGAGACCAGATCTGATCCACTGCTCATCGCTCTTCATACCTTAAACACTATTTCACATATCTTTTCTCTTTTTCCCTCTAAGCCTATCTAGTGCTTACCAAAGTTACTGGTATAAGTGATTAGGATCACAGAAGCTGTGCATCAGCTTCTTGGGAGCTCAAAGATTTCAAATAATCTGAACACTAAAAATATTAAATCTTTTATTATATCCCATTTTCCTTTGAGCATTCCAACTCTGCCAAAAAAAACCCAAAACAAATCATTCTTTATTGTCTTCTTCCTGCAAGGATGGTAATAGCTGGGAAGAGAAAAATAACAAAACTTGAGCTAGCTAGACTGCTGTTATGATAAATGAGTAATCTTGGCATATTTGCATCTACTTTGTTTAATATTTTTCATATACAGATATTTCATCGATTGGAAGAATGATGTGGACAGCTACTTTATAATAGATGCTACTGAAGGAACCATTGCTACTAATGAATTACTGGACAGAGAAAGCACAGCACAGTACAATTTCTCTATAATTGCAAGTAAAGTTAGTAAGTATGACACAAACTGAATGAATATGTTAATGTATTTTTTTCAGAATGTAGTGCTTAGGCATAAATATGCTGTGAGGAATGCATGCATTGCCAAGAGATTATTTAAGAAGGCCCAATAAATATCATTTTGCCAGACTCACTGTGAGGCTGTGTGATGTCCAAACAGCTCTGTATAGTAAGGTTTTTCTAGTAGCCCTCACGTAGGTGCTGCTCCGTCAGAAGCTGAAAAACAATCTGTCAACACAAAGAGCATGAGGAGCTTTATGAAGACCTTCCAATTCTTATTTCTGATTTTGTAATTCACTCCACATGAAAGTAGGTTAGTCAAATAACAGGTCTGCCAATCTGTTTTTTGAAGGTAGAAAAATTTAAAGATTCATTGGATCCTCAGACAAAAAGTACACTAAGATTTAAAGCCAGAAATGAATCAGTGTGCTGCATCTCTGCTCTTGTGTTTTCTCTCTGCCCAAGACTTCATGCCTAACCACTTGTTTTCTTTTTCCTATACAATTTGTGGTGGAGGGTTTTTTTGTTTCTTGTCTTTGTGTCTTCTCCTACATAGCTTTCTTTTTTACAAGAACTCCCTTCTCCCTCTGTAATATGTAGCTGCAGCTTTCTTCATTGCCATCCTTCTGTGTAGCATTCCTCTCTCAGGCATATACCACCCTTTGAATACAAGTCTTTTGGTCACTTAGCAGTTGTGTAAAGGCTGCAGAAGTCTTTCTGTTGACATCAATAGGTTGTAGAAGAGAACCCCTGCTGTATTTCTTATTCATTCTGTATTGTTTGTGTGTCCAGAAATGCAAGTTTCTAAAGCAAAGGGTATGTTTTCCTCATTGTATTGCTTCACATTGAGTCTTCAAAAAATAATACGTGTTACTAACAGGAAGAGGGAGATTTTGGAAGCAGAGAAGGTATACATTATTTAAAAATAAAAAATAAATTCTTAGTTTTAATTATCTCAAAAATAACGATAGGCTCACTCCCTGGAGCCTGAAAATATAATGAGGACACCAGTTAAATGAAAACTTGAATTTTATCTGTAGCTTGGAAAAGGAATACACTAACAGAGGAAACTAATCACAAGAGATTGAGTATATGGAGATACATGTGCATGTGCATGTTGACAGGAAGTCCAGCAGAACTGTAATTTGTTTCCAGAGAAATTGAAAGGCAGGTAGATGCAGAGGAGAGTTCTCATAATGATCTACGTTTCAGTAAAGCTGAACTATTTAGATTTATTGGTGGACAAAGAACATTTGAGATTTGTAATTTTTTTCTGCAGTAAGGCAGCAGTTTTAGTAAAATTTGTGTGAGTCTGTTTATTACTCCCAACAGTAATTAAAAGTAGCTAAAACCTCTGAGCCTACTTGCCTGTGTACCTTCTCCAGCACATACACAGTAATATCATGTTTATGTAGAGTTGTAACAGGTAGGCTATATTATGAAATTCCCACTTTTAACATCTACCTAGTTAAAATTCTACACCTAAGACATATTTGTGATTCATTTCAGCATACCTCAATATATTTATATATTGACCATTATTCATAGCATTAAAAACAATTGCCATACCAGTACTACAGCCAAAAATGGCAGTATTTTTGAGGATTTGAGGTATACTAACTGTCAAAACTTCATACACAGTTGTCTGACTAAGAGCTAGCACAGGAATAAAGGCTGGGGTTTGAGGGATGGCACACTGCACACAACCAAAAAAAAGTTAGAGAGAAGAGAACATCTGAAGAAAAAGAAGGGGGGGAAATTACTACACTTGAAGAATTTCTGCAATTAAAAAATTTCTACTTGTTCACTGCTGACACAGAAACACTGAAACTTCCATCTTTTATCAGTGAAAAAGTGCACTGAACAGTGCCTTGACAGTGCCATAATTACCTAAAGAAAATGTCCAATATTGCAATCAGTTGCATAAACTTGCCTCAGGAATGGACACTATTGTTGCCTAAGTATTCTCAGTTCTCTATGACCTTATCTCTTTAAAATAAACAGGCTTCAAACTAGTAATAGGCATATTAAGCTCTGTTACTTAAAAAACTTTATTGCTAAAATGTATATTTTGCTTTCTCACTGTGAGAGAACAACAAAAAAAACCCCCACCTTTTAGATATGTCCTAATGGTCATCCTGGAAATTATTTTCTCTTGAACAGGCCAATTATAAACAAAGACCACCAGATTTATCCCCATCAAGTCAGAGAGAAAAATAAATTAAACTGGCTTTGCCATAATTTCCCTATATGTGGAAAATGATGCCATCGTGAGCAGGCTTGCATGAACTCCCTGCCTTAGCCCTGGGGCCTTCTGAATGACTTTTCCCCTTTGTTCTTCTGTACCTTCAAAATATAACCCTGTATGAATCACAGATAATGCTTGTGCTACATTTTTGCTCATGGGCAGTAAAGTCTTTACTTTTGAGCAATCACGTTACCTTTCAAACAATGGCACAAATGGCATGCAGTTTAGATAGCTAAACATCGCAGCAGGAAATTGATAAATGAAAATATAGGTATGGATGTATCATTCAGACTTTTCTTACAAGCTGATAAATCTGACTATTAGCACTAAAGGACCAGAAGTTATAATTTTTAAAGGAATAAATTTCAAAAATGTCAGAATTACCTTGTATTTATTAAAGTAACCTTTGCTGACATCACCTATTGTGGGGAAAAAAGTCTTGTTCAAAAGCCTGGTTGTTTGGGAATTTGTAAATGGTTTCATGTGCAATGTCCTCATTCTACATTTATATTCTCATATATATACACACACAAACAAATATATATATTTACACAGATTATTCTTCCCTAAACTCCAGGTCCTGCCCCTTCATCTCTGCCTACACTAGACATGATGCAGGTTGGCAGCTTAAAGAGAGGTAGAACTTGGACCTTTAGCAAACAGTTAATTATGAAATCTTCTTGTCCTAGGCTTGCTTGTGTCAATTTGTACACTCACAGCCAGGGAAGTCCTGTTACCCAGCAGTTACATAGTGTATCTTGTATATGGGCAGTAGATGCCATTTCACATAGAGAACTGGAATAAGGGAAGTTATTCTACCCATGTTATACAATGACCAGCTCTGACCATGTATTATTATATTGTGATCTTTATTTCTAACCCTGAAAAAAATTCCAAACATCCGATCTAAACACTGTCTGTGAATCTGTCTCCAAACAGCAACACAACTGACTCCTGAGAACATCTTAGATATGTACCCATTATGGAATGATGGTTAGCCTACTGTCATGTTTAACCCAAGACCCCGTAACTTTATTCTCACCTGTGTTAAAGAAGCCTGTCCCAAAGTAGAGATCTTTTTAAGTTGGAAGTGGATGATTGTTCCGCTGACACATGGATGATGACACAGACCTGAAGGCAGCTGAATGCAGAAGGTCCTTTAATCATCTGTAGAAATAAAAAAATCAGCCTTTATATAGAACAGAGTGCATGAACAAGGAGGGGACGTTTCAGATTCACATTTTTTCCCCCCAGTTTCATTTCCAATTTCTCCATAGTTCTTTTCATTCCCTGACTATATTTCACAGTAGGTTTTTTCTTCTTAGAGTAATTCAACACCCTAGTAGCCTTCATGGTTGCTGTTTCTGAACATATTTGATCCCACAGACTCTGTCCAAACTAATAAATTAAACACAGCTTGCATTTGTTTCAGGCACAAAGGCCAGCCGGCACTGAGCAACCCCTATTTCTATGCCATTAAACCTTCCAAACAGGCTGTCCACATGTAAATTGATTCTTTGAGAGTGGTCCCTCACCCATACTAAATCCCAGCACATGGATGAGAATTGTCTGCAAGTCCACTAGTTGCCCCAGGCCAAAACCGTGCCAAGGGCTGCTGTAAGAACATAACAGTATAAAAAAATACAAACCAGTGCTCAGAAAGTTCCCCAGCACGCTGCTTAATTACCTAGTATGGAAATGGGGTTTGTATCTTACAAAAAAGGAAATAGATAAGAACCATAAGATCTTATTTCTGCTTTCCATTCCTCAAGGTGCTAGTTAAAGATAAAGTCAAGTAAAAAAGTTAAAAGGTAAAATAAATATAAAGTAACCATAATCCATCCTGTCCAAACCATCTTCCCAACTCCTCTAACTCTAGGCTCAAGTTTTATGAATGCTAAAGAAACCTCAGCTTAAATCTCAAAATAGGTTTTATCTTCTCCTGTATACCATAACTGGGATTAAGGAATCATCAGTGCTCCTCAATGGTCAGTAGCTATTTTCTCAGATATCTTGGATTTTCACAAATTCGTTAGTCAAAGTGTATTTTCTACTACTGTAATATCCTTGAACCACAAAGTTGTTAACAGATGATGGTACTTGAGCAAAAGAAGGAAGCAGGGTTGTTACTTTCGTACGGACCAAGAAACTGAGGAAGGAAGAAGCTGATTAATTTGCCTGTATCTTACAGGCAGAATTGAAATCTGAAATCAGTTTCTTAATTCCTAGGCTAATGATTCAACCAACTTGTCTTCTCATCTGTGCAATCTGGGTTTAAAAGGCATGAGCAGATGTTTTCAGTGACTCACTCACTGACACCAGCATGCACGTCACTGCTACACTCACAAGGCTCAAAAAGATTAGAATTTGAGACCAAGAGCAAATAAAGCAAAAACAGAGAAAATGGAGGTCAAGTCTGCAAACTGGTCTTTGAAATGCAATTCTTCATCCTTGTTCACATCAAGTATTACAGGTCTTTGCAATTATATATGAATTCAAAGCTGTACACAATCTTCTTTCTGTCTTCCTTTATAGACATAAGTAGTTAAACTGATATCAGCACAAACCAGAAAGAAAAATAATCATGTAAATAAAGTGAAGCACAGAAGTAGGTCCATCTTATGCTGGAGTAATTCTGTTTACTTTCATGTTTCATTTTTCCTGACCATTTATGCAAGGCAAAATTCTACCTTGCTAAAATACTTAGCAAGAAAAGATTTTGGCCACTAATATATCTTTCAAAGAATCATAGAAAATAAATCACAGACCATCACTGAGAAAGAGATGTAAAAAGTATATTCAGATTCACATATATTTTCAAAGCATGTTATCCTATCATGATTTTGAGGGAAGGCAAAATGTCAAATCCCTTTGTTAATTTTAAAAATATACAGTCCCATAATATGTACTGTTCCAAAAAGCTGAAAAAGTAATTTATGTAAGATACTTCAAAAAATATTTCCTAAAAAGACTTCTTACAGAAACTGATGTTTAATAGAAATTATCCAAATCAGCTGACATCTCCCATGTACATGATGCATAAGTTTTGAATACTTTCATTCTTTTGCTGGAAAGGCATTGTTAACATATTTCTGAGAGGAAACAAACTAACATCTATGCCTGCACTTTCATGGCAACGCATTAATCTCTAGTATGTTTTAAGAATGTATCCTGAACTCCTGTTTTTCTGTACCTCAAAATAAACACACAAAACCTAAAGGAAAACCTGAGTCATTCCATGTGAGTTGCTGTGTTCTTTGCAGCGGGTACTGCTAGGAGGAAAGTCTTAAATTAGGTTGTATCTGCCAGCAATTGCGTGAACTTGACCTCTTCAGGGCTTTTTTGATCTCTGTATATATTCAGAGTCGGGGTCCTGTCCTCTACAGACTAAAATAACTTCTTAGTACTTTTTTGTTTCTTGTTATACAAGGGAACCACTTCAACTGTGAGCAAGTGATCTAGATTTCTTCTAGTTCTTTGGGCATCTAAAGAACCACTGCCTAATTCCCAGCTTCATTGTCTTCACTGTCTTCATTGATACTGCATGATGCCTTTCTCCACAGAGACGTTCTGCAAGTAGGGATGACATTGCACTGGAAATCAATGAGGATTAAAAGAGATAATATTGGATACGGTCACTATTAATTAGATATGTTCATAGGAAGGAACTATAAATATGTGATTGGATAGTGGACTTCTGCGGGGTTTTTTATTAGATTCCAAGCTGAGTTTCTGGGATGGTCAGTTTATCCACTACTTGTAAACAGGTAAAGCACACTTCTACTTGGTCCTAATTAACTAGGAAATCATTGAGGGATAACTTTTGGCTTTGACAGAGTCCTCTTGAAAATACTTAATTTAGTAGTTCCTAAGAACAAGAAAGAAATAATGTAAAATTTCTACAGTGCCACCAAAAAGGAACTGCCCCTTGCTGTGTTAGTTGTAGAAATACAAAGGTTTATACAAACTACGAAGTAAGCAACTAATGCAAATAATTCAGAGGGTCCATTTTTATCTGAAGATTCAAGAAAACTGTTCCTGTACTTAACCATGACCCCATGGTGTCACTCCTACACCACCCTGATTCATAGCATAAATTCCTTGAATAGTTAACTGTGTCTGTATAGTGTCTGCCACTCTTCTTAAATGCAAAAGGATAAAATAATTATCCTTTTGACTCACCAGATAAACTGTTTTTTATATATCTGCTATCTTGCAAGGGATCTCAGCATAAAGTAAAAGATAATATTTTCTGCTGTGTATTGAATTTGTGTCTTGTCTCTGTCAGACATGGCATTTGCAGGTAAACTTGTTTATAAAATGCATCTAGTGACCGATGAAGATTATCTGCATTTGTAGGACATTGGAAAGAAGCAAAATGTATACTTTTTTTAGCATTTCTTTTGCACAAAATATTTGCTGCTTGAAAATACTTATGCAGTTAAAGAAATAACTGTTACAACGTAGTCAAAAGTTTTAACCAGAAGTTGAATGCTAGCTCTGCGTGTTTCACTGTTAAGTTTTCCACTGACTCTGTCTGGCTTTCAGCAAGATTTTTCTTTATATCTTTTTCTCTTAATTTTCTCCATCTTCTAAATGGGGATGTGACACTTACCTCCTTAATGTCTTGTAATTAATGTAAACAGTGGCTAAGTAATAAATACTGATTTCCTGCATTCCATCGTGGAAAACAGAATTCAGTTTTAAACATTGGAAGCATTTTCCACAGACTCCATGAAAAGTGATCTGAGAAAAGTTTGCATCTTTAATTAAAGGTACAACCTCAAATTCTTTAATTTATGCTCTGATAAACATAATCGTGTTGATTGATTCCTTACTCCATGAAGAGTAATGGATCAAAGCCTGGTACAAAATGATAAGTTTGCTTTTGATTTCTCCTTAGTACAAATCAGTAATAAACAGAAGTCAAGGGCTTTTAGAAGTCACAGTACTGGGATCAAAACAGTTTATGATGGTTCACAGGCACTGGTGATGACGACAAATATAAATCATATTCCTTAATTCTTTTTCCTAAAAATCATTTATAGGTAACCCACTATTAACCAGCAAAGTCAACGTTATAATAAATGTCCTGGATGTCAACGAGTTTCCTCCTGAAATTTCAGTTCCATATGAGACATCTGTATGTGAAAATGCCAAACCAGGACAGGTATTTTGAATATGTAATGCTTGCTTTTTTGCTTTTTCTTTCCTTATTATTTATAGCAAAAGAAATTTCTGGGTTTGAAAATGACATCATGGTTAGAATTCTTTTACAAATAAAATGTCTGTGTTAAAAATACCTTTTGAATTTCTGTTTGTTGACCTTTATGGTCTACTTATGGTCTATTTATTTTTATTACCCCTGATTATAGGGGCCTGAACCACCCTTTACTGTGCATTTAACAGCTATGACAGGAGAAAGAGTACCTTCCTTAAAGACACTTAAATATAAGGGTAAAACTGCAGTGAATAAATGGAGTAGGATGGATTACGCACATTTCTGTGTCCTATTCTGAGGAAAAGAACCCACAACCCCAAAACCAATCCTTTTGAAAACTTGTTTTTATAAGGGATTTCTAATATATACATAGCATGCAAAACCTATTTTAGATTCAGAATACCACTTTATACCATGAGTGATGCCAGTATTAATAGACCTGGCTCCAGAAGCTGCCGGCATATGCTCCTTCTGCACAAAATTTGTGCAATTAAACACAGTGCTGCAAAGCACCAAGGCCAACCATCATACATATTAACAGCTAACACTGTTTCCAAGACAGGACTTGTAACTTCAGCCTACTGTGTAATCAGTGACTTCTCTTTATATGTATGTAATATGTAATCAGTCCGTGTGATTTTTATTGCCTTTATTACAGATTTGTCCACAACTTCATATGATATTCCTATCTCATCTTTTTTTTTTTTTTTTATATGTTTCAACTAACTACCATACAACCCAACTTAACTTCTAGTTTATGAGATACCTTTAGTTAGTACCTTATTCAGACACTAACAGTAGAAAGGGGAACCTTTTACAGGGAAGGCTGAGATAAGCACTGACCTGTCAAAAATTACAAATATTTACACCTTTGTTCCACAAAAAAATTCCTTCCTTTTTAAAAGATTAGTGGCAAACCTATAATGAAACATTTTAACTGCTCTATGCTTACCTGAAATCTAATAGATAGGACTCTGGGACCTAACAGTTCCTTCATGCCTAGATGGTGCAGACCTTTCAACCCTCTCTACTTCGTTTCAAGCTGTAAAATTAGGATGCAGCTTTGTGAAGTACTACCACATGTACCAGTGATAACAGTGATAGTAGTAGTAGCAGGTAAAGTGAACTGTCTTTATGCAATCACTCACCTGAAAGCAATCATTAGTGTTTTGATACAAAAACCCAACTATTAAATACTTCTGCTATGAAAATAGTGTAAATCTTTCTGATTTCCTTCAGATATGTCAAAGCGAGACCTTCTGAGACATCACAAGTCCACTGGAGGCTATGGTATTCAGACTTCTTGCCTCCACCATCTAATATATTAGGGGAATGAGAGTAATCCAGCAGGATTTCGCTTTCATTGTTTCATTTGATGCACTTCTACACTTCTACTTGCACTCCTACAAGACTGCTTCTTTTAGAAGATTGAACTGATTTCAGAATTAATTTTAATCTGGTTTCAGGTGATACAGACTGTCACTGCAGCAGACAAAGATTTGTCACCAGCTGGGCAGAGGTTTTCCTTCAGACTGTCAGCTGAGGCTTCCAACAAACCAAATTTCACAGTCCATGACTACAGAAGTAAGTTGCTTACCCATATCTCTCTTTCAGAGCAGCAGACTGTGATTATAATGACAAATATGATTACTTTGTACTACAGTCAAGTCTACAGACTAACTTTTTTATTTGACATTTCTAATTGTTAAACTGTCTAGGACATATATTAATATAAATTCAGGTCTTGCACCTTTTCTCATTTTTAGGGAACAGGAATTGTCAGAACATCAAAGGCTGAGATTTCCCTACAGGCCTGCAAAAACACTGCTACCTGTTTTATTTTCTTCCTTTTATCTTTCACTATCTCAGGAAGAACTCATATGCCAATGCAGGTATACCTTTAAACAAGGCACTATTGCTGCCTTGTTTAAATATTATTACTTTGCTAACTGTTTTCAAACTACCCAGCTATTGTGCTTTCTGGAGGATGCATAGTCCTGCAGAAGAATTAGTTCTAAATATGGAGAGTGCTGCTGCAGCATAACATCCCACAACACTCTTAATTCGTAGAAGGGATCTTTTTTTTCTTTCATAAACATCTTCAAGCATGTAGTCTTGTGAACAGACACAGCTAAAACATCATAATAAACTGTAGTAAATTTTCATCACTAATTCCTTTAATCAAATAATTACTTTAATCACCTATGTAGGTTATAAGTATTACTTCTAAGGAAAAGTATATAATTCTTATAGTTTTATTCATTTATTTATTTATATTCATTAATATTATTAATTTAAATTTGAGATTATACTGAGCATGATGTAAAGGTTCCTTTCTTGAGAATTAAGTAACCCAAGCCCTAGAAAGGACTAGAGCTGGATAATACACAGAATGAAAAAAAATTGCAGAGGTCACTTATTAGCCTTTTTAAAAACCATTTAAGTATATGACTCACATTATTTTTGAAGCCATACACTTTTGTCAATGTTAGGTTATATACAAAATTAAAGTCAACAAAATAAGCACAGCTATTAATCATGATGACCTTTATCATTAAGAAATTTCAGGAAGAAGATGACAAGACAAAAATGGTTTATTCCCAAACTTATTAGTGACTTTTATCTTAGTATGTCATAGATAGCTAAAACATTTTACAGACGAGCAAAGAATTTCACTTAGTGATCTGTAAATACAGTACATAATGAAACCATAGTAACTCACAGTATTGCAGACATGAATAATAGTAACTTATGAAACAAAAAAAATGTCGATCAGCATTTTATCAGAGGCCATTCAAACCGTTTTCTTGAGACAGACAGCTCAATGAATATGAAGGACAATGTTACAATGGATTCAAATCCCTTTACTTCTATTCTTGGAAGATTAGGTTATTTCTCTTCTCCAGAAATGCTTAGTCTAAACAGTTTGGTTTTAACAGCTACTAGTATTTAAAAGTGTTGTGGCATTTCAGTATCGAACTTAATTTTGCCAAGAAACATTTAAATGTTTTACAACTGTGTCCCACTGGACTTAAAATTTTGGATAATGCTTAAGTTTGCTTCCTCTTAAAGTTGCACTTTAGTTTCTGTTATTTTCTGTTCCCTACTTAGCTATTCACAGTATTTCCTTAGAAAACTCAGCATGATGAACTTTGTTAATGATTACAATTAAAAAGAAAAAAAAAATTCTCTATATCTTAACAGGAGGAGGAAAATATACCTCTTTAGAGCTTCCTCATATTTTACATTAATTACTTTCATCTTTTCATTTTTCAACACATTTAAAGGGCCATATGGGTAATATCTTTGTAATTATGTAGTCTTATAACACGAATACTGTGTATTTCTAAATACCTTTGCTCTCTTGGTCAAGATTTCTTTAAAGAAAGAGCTTTAATTTCTTTCTTTTTCTACATTTACTAAAATATCAATTCCAGTTCTTCTCAGGTCATTTTAACATATTTAATTCTGCAAAAGAATCTTTAAACTTAAAAAGGCTATACAGTAATTAAACTCAATTACATTTCTCATTTAGTCTTTTGTGAAGTGTGTTTAGCATATAAGTTTGGTGATGAAATTAAATATTATTAGATAATTAAGTTTCCCCATTTAAACCAGTAAGATGACTTTGGATCTCAGTAGTCTGTTAACAAACTTTCCCTATTGTGTAAAAAAAAAATGCAATATTCCCATAAAAAAATAGAATTAGAAACCACCAAGATGCACAATTATTCATGCATAAATCTTTGTGTGTGTATGTACCTATATACACACTCTTAAAAACATTTCTTAACACTTACTAAAAAAGAAGAAAGTAGTACACCATTTACTGAAACAAGGAAGACCGGAAAAAAGCTTTTGTGGAATATTTTACAACCATAAAAAACTATTATTTTTTTATGATTTTAAAGAGATATTAGAAAAATCTGTCCAAACATAAACTCTGTACAATATTTTCAACATCTTCTGGGTTTTTTTGCCAAAAAGGTCTGCTCTGTGCACAATTTAGAGGTATAATAACACAACCTTATTTTCACTACAGAAACCTTTTAAAAAGATAAATACAATTATCTTTTGAGTTAGCAGATATGTTAGTACCAAGCAGGTACTTTGTGAAAAGAATTTATTTTTTTTTTATGAAAAAACTTGTCACTGTGTTACAATTAATGCTTTTACAAGTAAAGGTGTCATTTAACATTTTTAAACACACCAAGAAGCCCAATAACCAGTGCTATTCTATACAGATAAAAATCATGGGTGGTGTGGTATTACAGCAGGTGTAGTGTGTTTGTAGTACACCTGAGAGAATAAACTTTTCCAGGTTCCTTACTTCCTCAGAATATAACTTCATGAGGACAGAAGCAAGACAGAAGCTCAGGGTTGCCATTTGGAATATTTGTAAATATAAACACAGGGAAATGTTATGCTTCTAGACTATGCCCTCAGCAGCACTGAGACCAATCTGCCAGCTGTGAATAGAAGTGAAGGGCCCTAGCAGAGCTGGAGTGCTTCCAGCTTGAACCACCCACCTTCCTCTTTCCACTTTGCTGGCCTTGCTCTGCTCCCTAATGGGCTGCTTCCCTGCTGAGCACACTCAGTTGCTCATGTAAGAGAGAGAATTTTCCTTCTTTCCAGACTGTCACACACATCCTGAAAATGAATTTATTGCTAACAGACTGAAGAACCAGAAGATGTCTCAGCTTCAATCTGCAGCTCCAGGCTGCTCTGTCTAGAGTTCAAACACATGCCTGTGTCCATATTTTCAAAAGGACCTTGAACAATCGGAAGGGGTCATACAAGAGCAACAAAAATTGTTCAAATACTTAAGAGGTTGATCTCTTTGATTCTTCTCAAAGAAGAATGGAAAAATCAGTTGATTACATTGTAACATGTATTAAAGTGATCTTCAACATTGCAATTAGAAGAAAAACAAAAGAACAAAAATAATTCTATTAATAGAAATAGAAATAAAAATAGTAATAAGATTAAGCTGGATGACTTCAAATTAGATTTAAAACTCTTTATACAGTGCAGATGATCAAGCATAGAAAGAACAAACTGAATGTGGAAGTTGGTTTGATTCAAATGATTTTGAGATATTTTTCTTTTTAAAAAACACTGAACTTGATGTGTCCATGTGCCATGTTTGAGTTTGATAAAAAGGGGACTTCTGAAATAAACTTTTTGTCAGTCAAGGGCTTTCTCAATGATGTTTGATCATAATGTATCTGATTTTAGATATTTAGGGTTTCTTCTTACTGTTCTTAATCAGAACTGCACACAAGTATTTGAGTGTTGAATTCAGAGCCCTTAGTCCTACCTAGTGACAAGACTCCAAGAAGGGATGAAAGTCATAACATGGACAGTGACCTCTTCTAAAGATACAGGAAAGCCCATGGGTGAGATGGCAAAGGGGTCACGGCTGCAGGCTACCTTCATTCAGATTTGTCAGCTAATTAATTCCTTGCTAATTTCATTTTGGTTTTGCTTTCAATGTAATTCTTTTAATCTGCACATCATTTCCTTCCTACGCCGTTTGATTCAAGAAAAGCCATGATGACTGAATATCTAGTGGGAAGAAGTGACAAAACCTAACTTCTAGGAGTTCTGAACACATTCATGAGTAATTGATGGAGAATATACTTATTATAAAGTACTTGTTAATTTCTGCACTTATTTTTAATGGGGCAGGAAAGTTGAAGTGGGTTTGCATTTTGCCTAGGTATATTACTTTCAGTTTTAAATGGAAAATAAGTAATTAATAGAGGCTTGATTCTTAAATCCATGTACAATCAAGTGCTTTGGACCATAGTCTTGGAGTATAAGGACATAAGGAAAAAAGGAAAACTGAAAAGCTTTCTCAATATAATACTTGTGATTTAATTATGATTTATTTCTTCTTTGAAATTCTAGCTCTCAAGCTAATAAGTTTACAAGAAATGGAATATTGTTTAATGATCTGCAAAAAATAGCTGTACTGGCCAGAATACAATACCTTCTATAACGATAAAACAAGGCAATTACATAAAGGATATCATTCACTGAGTTTCAAAAATGGAATAGCTGCCTATTATTAAAGGTGATACAAACTACAACAGTGAACTGAAGTACGAAATAAAAATCCTGTAATGACTGTGTCATGTTTTACAGACAACACTGCTGGGATTGAAACCAGGAGAAATGGTTACAGCAGGAGGCAGCAAGAGCTGTACTTTCTTCCAGTAGTGATAGAAGATAGCAGTTACCCTGTCCAGAGCAGCACAAACACAATGACTATCCGTGTGTGCAGATGTGATTCTGATGGCATCATCCTGTCCTGCAATGTGGAAGCAGTCTTCTTACCAGTAGGCCTCAGCACAGGAGCACTGATTGCAATCTTGTTGTGTATTGTTATACTTCTAGGTTAGTTATCATGAAACCATGATATTATTCTGCTTATTCACCTGTGAATTAATTTGTGTTGTTATTAGCTTCATCTGTGGTTTAACAAAAACCATGGAAAATGTGTGGCAGTTTAGGAGAACTTTCATGCTTCTATGTTTCTAGAAAAGCATCCCATAGCACTGACCATGACCATGAATCTGTTAACACCCACATATTTCTTATTGCATGAAAAGAACCAGCTTTCAGTGGAATCCAAGCCATAATATTTTCTCTGAAACAGCTTTGTTTAAATACTTCCTTAAAGATTTAATATTTTTAAATTATTACTAAGGTAGACAAGTCCTACTGACAGTAAGAGCAATATGGATTTAGTAAGGGCCTTTATTTAATTCTTCATGCCAACTTGAGCAGAAGGAGAAGAAAGAAATGAGAGAGGGGAAAATAATTGTAATGTAGACTGTGACTAGCTAGATCCATGTAAAACTTTACAGGAACATTTTAATTTCAGGCAGACATGGATTCCATTAAGGTGGCATTGTCATTTAATCTACATTATATTTAAATATTGCCTTATTTACTGCATGCCCAAAGCAGTCCATGCTCATGTGCACCCTCCTTACAATATAGTCTTAGTGAACTGATAACGAAATACAACCAACTTTATAGCTTGCACAGGCACAATATGGGCTGCAGAAAGCGGACTGATTCTTACAGATGCTAGCCTATGTCTCCTCTTGACACTGGTGGGTTTCCTAGATCTCATGCTTATATAGGTCTAATGTATAGACAAAAATAGCTGCTGACAGAGAATATAACATATAGATACCTCTTTGCATTTGGATAATGTAATAATTTACCACTTAATTAAATTACTACAGGCTCAGGGTTACATAAATAGCTTCTGATGAGCAGTGGGTAAAAGTCAGAATATCTGCCCTATGTAAAAATTTCATGTTGTGAGAAAAATGTTTTTCAAATCAGAACCATAATGGCAAACATTCAAACTCCCCATGGAATAGGAATTAATGACAAATACACCTAGTCTGAATAATTTAAAAAAACCCGAAACAACAGGTCAGGTTTTTGGAAGCAAGAAGAATGCTGTCTCCTTTACCACAATTCCTTAGGGCTACTTTTTTACTTCTAGGGGTTACCTGGGTAAAAGCAGCTTCAGCATCAAAGAAATTCCATTTTGAAAAAAGCTTTAGCTTATTTCCACATGAAGAGAGAAGTCAATTAGAGCTCTGTCTTTAAGCAGGACTCCCAGGGATATCTAACCTCTCTGTTACAGAGCAAAGTGCCTAGAGGCCCTAACCATGTACTGTAGCACAGCCTTTCAAGTTGCCACCTTTGTGTCCAGTAATCTGGGCAGTGTGAAGTACACAGCAGAGAGCTTGGTGCTCTTGGTACAAAGATCACGTACAATGTCAGAATATCTGGGTAAGCGGGAATATCTGAAGTCTCAATTTCCCCCAAAATTTGCTAGGTGATCATGGAAGCCTTCAATAGAACTTTGGTTTTGTTTCCCTAAAGGTTTGTTGAAATAAATACAATTTTTATTTAAATAAACCAGCATTTTCAATCAAAAATAATTATGTCAAAGAACTCCTTACCAGATCTGCTGCTGATTGATGCTCTTGGCATATACAAAACTAATGAAGTTATTTTAATTCATGCTTTGCACAGAATGGCAGACTGAATTATTGAGATTATATTTGGAAAAGAGGTTTTGGTCCTTTAATAACTCCTTTCATTCCAATCAGCCTGGCAATATTACCTAGAAAAACTAATGTATAAATAATGAGATCTCCAGTGCTGTGTGCAACCTAAGAGAATGGTATTTATCTTATATCCAGACTTTCTCCTTACTATTCTATTGATCAATTTAAAAGCTGCTTTTGAATTTTCATTTCTTGCTGTGAACCTGGCCTGACCCAGAGTCATTAAAATTGTAGTTGAAGTCATTCTTGTTGATCTCATTTCTACATAAAAGGCAGTCAACATATTACCAGAATCAGGAGTTAGTTTAAGCCACACAAGCCTGACCATGAATTTATAATCATTGCAACTCCTGTATTCATTATTGTGTTACTTCAACAACAGCACTTAGAACACTGCCATTTCTAGCAAAGGCAGTTAGGCAATTCAAAATAACCAAAGGACCAGTTTACTACAAGCAGATTTTAGTTGAAATAGCAGATTTTTCCATGAAATATATCTCCAAAGACAAACTATCAAAAAAAAACCCCACAAGCTGATTGCCATTGAGTTTCCATTTGGAATAAAACCAATTTGTAATGTTTTATATTACATAGAATCACAAAATCACAGTTGGAAGACACATCTGGAGATCATCTAGTCCAACTTCCCTGCTTACAGCAGGGTCAGTTAGAGCAGGTTGCTCAGGGGTAAATCCAGCTGGGTTTTGAATATCTCCAAGGATGGATACACCACAACTTCTCTGGGCAGTATGATCCAATGCTTGACCATTCTGACATTAAAGAAGCTTTTTTCTTATGTTTTAATGGAATTTCCTACATTTCCATTTGTGCCCATTGCCTCTTGTCCTGTCACTGGGCACCACTGAGAAAAACCTGGCTCCATCTTCTTTACTTTCATCCATCAGGTATGCATACACATTGATAAGGTCCCCCTGAGAATTCTCCAAGTTTAATAGTCCCAGCTCTCTCATCCTCTCCTCATACAGCAGATGTTCCAACCCCTTAATCATCTTTGTGGCTCTGCACTGGACTCACTCCAGGAAATCCATGTCTGTCTTGTACAGAGGAGCCCAGAACTGCACCCAGAACTCCACGTGTGTCTGACCAGGGCTGAATAGAGGGGAATGATCACCTCCCCAGGCCTGCTAACACCACTTTTCCTAATGCAGGCCGAAATGCTGTTGGCATTCTTTGCCACAAGGGCATATGGCTGGCTCATGGTGAACTTATTGTCCACCAGGACCCTAAGTTCTTCTCTATCAAGTTGCTTTCCAGCCAGTCAGTGAACTGTATCTACAGTATGTGGTTATTTCTCTCCATGTGCAGGACGTGGCTTTTCCCTTTGTTGAATCTCATAGGGTTCCTATTGGCCCATTCCCTCAGCCTGGTGAGGTCCCTTTGAATGGTGGCACAACCACCTGCAAACTTGCTGAGGGTGCACTTAATCCCATGACCCAGGTCGTTTATGAAGATGTTAAACAAAACTGGTCCCAGTATCGACCCCTGGGGTACATCATTAGTGACTGGCCTCCCTCTGGTCTTTGGGCTGTTGATCACAACCCTTACAGCCTACCAGTTTGGCCAGTTTTGCAATCCACCTCACCATTGACTTGTCTGGTCCACACTTTCTCAGTTTTTCTGAGCAGGTTGTTATGATAGACAGCATTAAAAGCTTTGCTAAAGTTAGGATAAAAAAAATGCACTTTTCTCCCTTTATCCACCAGTCACATCATCGTAGAAGGCTATCAAGTGAATAAGCACAATTTCACCTTTGTAAATCCATGCTGACTACTCCTGGTTCCCTTCCTGTTCTTCATAGGTCTGAAAAGGGTTTCCAGAATTATTCGCTCCGTCACTTTCCTCAGGATTGAGGTGAGGCTGGCTGGCCTGTAGTTCCCTAGCTCATTTTTCTTGCCTTCCTTGAAGATAGGAGTGACAGTTGCTTCAGTCCTCAGAAACATCTCCCAGTCCCTAGGATCTTTCAAAATTATCGCAAGTGGCCTCACAATGACATCAGGTCCCATGTCCTTGTGTGTGTCCAGTTTGTTTAAGTGTTCCCTAACCTGACCCTCCTCCACCAAGGATAAGTCTTTCTTGTTCCACACTTTCCCTCTAGTCTCAGGGACCTGGGATTCCTGAGGGACAACCTTACCAATAAAGACTGAGGCAAAGCCGCCAGTGAGTAGGTTGGCCTCTTCTGTGTCCTTTGTCAACAGGTCCCCTGCCCAATTCAGCAGTGGGCCCACATTTTCCCTACTTTTTCTTTTGCTGCTGTCGTACTTTTACAAGCCCTTCTTGTTGCCATTCATGCCCCTCACAAGATTCAATGCCAGACAGCCTGTGACTTTCCTAACCATATCCCTGGATGTTCCAACAGTCACTGTATATTCCTCCTGGCTCACCTGTCTGTGTTTTCACACCTTATATGCCTCATTTTTTTGTGTGAGTTTAGTCAGAAGCTCCTTATTCATCCATGCAGGCCTCCTGCTGCCTTTGCTTGATTTCCTGCTCATCAGGTTGGAGCACTGTTGACCTTGGAGAAGGAGGTGACACTTAAAAATCAACCAGCTTTCCTGGATGCCCAGAACCATATCACATGGGATTTTTCAAAGCAGATCCCTGAAGAGTCCAAAGTGCGCTGTATAAAAAGCTGAAGTAGGATTATTTTTTCTCCATTTCAAAGATTACAATTTTTTTTTTCTATTTAATATTGTGGGGTTTTTTTTCTCTGCAGTGTGGAAATTTGGAGATTTTTCTCTATTTTGCTATGGAAGATATTTTAAAAAAATAATTCCATCTCTCTGTCTCTCTGAACTAAAAAGCTGAAGTCCTGTCCAATTCTATTTGTTCACAAAACAGGCCAGCAGGAAAACTATTTATTACTTCCTTCAGCAGCTCAGCAAGCACTAAGGAGTTAGACTCATACATCAAGCAGCAAATGACTTTTCATTGGCTAGAGCACTGCTATTTTTAAAAGAATAGTAGGAGCATATCTTCTAAGGAAAAAAGTCTCTTTTATTGCTTGCAACTCTCAAAGGATGATATAACGATATAGCATCAAAGCACCAAATTATTTCTGTGCATGTCTTAACTTCAGTTTTCTCTTGTTACAGTCATTGTAGTACTGTATGTAGCACTACGGAGGCAGAAGAAAAAGGACACCCTGATGACCTCTAAAGAAGACATCAGAGATAACGTTATCCATTATGATGATGAAGGAGGTGGAGAAGAGGACACCCAGGCTTTTGACATAGGTGCCCTGAGGAATCCCAAAGTGATTGAAGATAACAAAATACGCAGGGACATAAAACCAGACACCTTGCGTTTTCCACGTCAGAGACCACCAGTGGAAGATAACACAGACATAAGAGATTTCATTAATCAAAGGCTGCAGGAAAATGATGTAGATCCAACTGCACCCCCTTATGACTCCTTGGCAACCTATGCTTATGAAGGAAATGGATCTGTTGCAGAGTCTCTCAGCTCCATAGACTCCCTTACTACAGAGGCAGACCAGGATTATGACTATCTGAGTGACTGGGGACCTCGCTTTAAGATCTTGGCAGATATGTTTGGAGAAGAAGAAAGTTATAACCCTGACAAAGTCACTTAAGTGCAACTACAACAGTGAAATAAAAAGAAAAGTAAATCAACAACAAATTTAAAAGATAAACCCAAGCTTTATAATAGGACAGGATTCCTTTGATTATAAAAGACAGCAACTGTTTCCAGCAAGTTACTACATTTATCGTACTGTCAGTTTTGGTTTGATCTGCGAAGGAAAGATAAATCCTGTAAAATACACAGTTTTTTGTTGTTGTTATTTTGTTACTCTGGAATTACACTGAGACAAGCTCAGGCCTACAAAGTACAGTTTACTGCCCTGACTTTTAGAAAGAAGATAGCTTTCTGGCATCACGGTGGAAGAGTGGTAGCTTTTTCGTAATTCCACTAAAGTGCCTATTGAAACTTTTATCATTTAAGTGGTAAAGAGTCTGCTGTGATGGTGTTACAAAACTGAACGGTAAATTGGACAAGAACTTTAGGACAAGAAGCAATAGCAACATGCTGACTTCTTTTAGAACAAAAATGGAGATCACTTCCTGGAGTATATCTAATGACTAAAACTAAGGGGGAAGGCGGGTGGGGGGGTGTATGTTGTGTTTGGGGGTTACGTTTGGGTTTTTAAAAGAAGAAAACAGTATGTCAAGACATCACATCTCTTCTTCCAAAATTTCACTGAAAATTTAAATTTTAAATGCTATTGCTCACTCTGAAGATGTAAAGCCCAAATTAAAAAGTGAAAGATCTTAGCATACATCAATGAAATATTTAAAATGTTCATGCAAATATTACATTTTTCCAAAATAATAAAAAGATGAAAGCAGCTATTCCTTTATGTGAAGGAAATTTCCCTTGGTTCCCCCTCTTCTTTTGAAATGACACTATTATTAAAACATAAAATGGAGAGGGGTTTTTTAAGAGTATTATTGTATTTTTAGTGCCAAGACATTTTTTTTCCCTTGTAAGTATCTCTAAAGAAGTATACGTAAAGAACTGCACATCACTTTTCTTTGAAATCAGATTTTTACTCTGCAGGTACTATAGCCATACATATTATAGTTATTTTTCAAATGACCATCTGCTACAGTTCAGCACATCATTGTATTTCACTGTCAGATTCACAGCAAACATTTTAAAAAGACTTTTCAGGATGGAAATTTATTAATTTTGTCCTTGCCAAAATATTAGCAGAGGTGGAATAAAAATGCAAAACAGTATGTTTGCCCACACTTTATGTACATACCCATGCATAAATGTAGGTGTGCAGGTAACAGAAGTACAGATATGTGTAAGGCATTATGCCAAGGAAGATCTCCTGTAAAACTGTTTCATCTGACTTTTTCTGATGATCTAAGACATAGACATTTTGTAAGACAATAGTTTATAGCCCCCAAAGTGCATATATCCTTATATTCTCCTTCTAAAATCTCTGCAGTGCTATACAATCTGCTTGAGCTCTACTCATGATTAATGGCACTTGCAAGGCCAGCCCAAGTCTTTCACGAATCAGAAGTCTTTTATTCACCTCAGGCCTGCAGCTTACTTTTTGTACCACTGAAGAATTAATAACTATCAGATATAGTTAGCACACAAGTCTGATATTAACATACACATAGTTCCCTTTACTCTCTCGGTGAAATGTAAAGGTATTTCAAAGTTGTATAAGTTAATCTCCCAATGAGACTTAAAAAGTGCGTCTTTTAAATAAGTTTTGGATCGTTCAGTACAATTGGACAGGGCTGCCTTAAAAGCATGATTGGCATAGCTTCTAACAGCAGAGTGCTGAGGAAGAGACACAGCGTATGGTAAGAAGAAAAGTGTGGGGTTTTTCATTACCAGTAAAGGTACCCTATGCTCCCTTGAAAGACAAACTAAGCCAATAAAAGCTCTCTTCTCACAGGGCAGGGAAGCAGATGGAGTGGTAGGGCCCATTTACCAGCATAGCAATTTTCGTGTGGAAGGTGATGATTTTAATTTTTGCACATCTTGAGAGCATAGCAAAGGCAACTTGATACTGCAAAGTGGACCTAAAACAGAGCTCTGAGAAAAAAAATAAATGTGTGTGTGTGTATATATATTTGCTACTAGTTACAACACAGGTTTAATTCATATAAAATTCACACTTGTGGAGGTACTTAGCAATGCTTCCTCATGTAGTATACACATAGCAACGCTTCCTACCCTGTTGCCACAGCTAAAATAAACATCTAACACTGCTCATTTACAGATGTGCAATCCTGTAGCCAAACTCTGCTCTTAGTAACTGTATTAGTCCTTTACATGTGTTTCACTAGTAAAGTCAACTTAAGTGAGAGAGAGAACAGTGTTTGACTTTTTCACATCATGTGGCATGCTTGCTCCTGGGAAAGTTGTATTTATACTGGGTGAACATTAGGTGTCCTGAATAGGTTGGCATTTGCTCTAAGCAGGACAGTCTGTATGGGAGCCTGACTTCCAAAATGGGTAGAAAATGTGGTCTTAAACATGCTGCTACACACAATCCATATTTGAGACTGAGTTGTATGTTAAATTAATACCAAATTGAATAATGAATGCATATTTTTGACATTTAAGAGGTTTGTAACTGAGATGTTTCTGTCCCATAATTAATAAAACTCCAGGAAGATTTAAAAAAAAAAAGGTATGTAATTACTAATGCAATTGTCCTATAAAATCATAATTAAAAGCTTTTAAGACCTTTTTTTAAAGAGTGTTCAAACAATTTTAACTTTGCAAACAGCTCTATAGAACTAAAGAAAGGAATTGTTTTTCATTTATGTATAACCTAAGATCCAGGAAATTTGTGTTTAATTCCATGTTCTCTCACTCTCTTTCTAAAACATGCTTGTCAGGTTTTTAACACCTTATTTTTGGAAAGGTAATTAGACAAATATGAAATTTACAAGATTTAAAATATTGCAAGGCATCTCAGACAATATGAAGTCAATGGGATTAAGGAACCTCAGTGCATTTGAAAATTGTATCGCATAACTACTTCGGTTGCTAAGCACTATATCTTAAAAAAACCTCTACAAACCCTGGCACAATCAAGAAGTTAAAGTGGATATCTCTCCTTTGACTATGGAAAGAGCCATATACCTCAAATTCTATCAGAGTGACAGGAAGCTAAGACTGCTTAAAGGGCACAGAAGGGACAGAATTGAGAGAAATATTTTTGTTTAAACTTCCAAATGTAAGATACCATTGCACAAACATCTAGCATCATCTTAAATGTCTCAACAGTGAAAATCACAAGACATTCCATAAAACGTCTTCTGCACACAAAGGCATTGAGACACTTCACTGGCACAAAAAAAATCCACATGTTAAGTTAAATAATTAGGACATGGACTACTGGTGCTGGAATAAAAATCTATGAATACAAAACATTCAGCTAATAAGGGACATATTGAAGGAAATCTAGCTGATAAGCTTACATTGTGGACATACAAAACTGAAGATAAATTTGAACATTAGAATAAGAACATTTGAAAGGAATTTCAGGGAAGAAGGAAAAGGTCTTCCCTGCCCTCCCAAGAAAGCTAAAAATGCCACTACTTAGACCTGACAATTTCTCTTTCAAATCAGAGAGGTCATAAATGATTGCTAATATTTGGGTTTAAGAATGCTACCACACAAATCTGAAAATGCTGTTATTCTTGAAACACAGATTTGCAATATTGTCAGTGAGTCAAATAGCAAGTATCTAGAAAGCAATGACATTAGATAATGTCTCTTGCACAAAGATGTGTTTGAATGTTATATACCTTCAAATTTTTACTTATTTTATAAATTTGCTCTAAATTTTGCTGTTCAAAATAAAATCACAGCTACTGAGGATTTACTCTAGGTTATGGAAGCAGAATTCATTATGGAGCAAAGAGCAATAAGTGACTCAACAGATCGGCAATATTGTTCTACAGACTAACTTGAAAATATTCTTGCCTTAAGAATAAGATGTCCATATCCACATAAATAGAACTGATCCTTCTCCACAGTAAAAAAATGTGGCTTTGCAGATGCTTTATTCATTTTAGATTTACCTGCATTATTGTTATGAAAGAGTTCTTAAGACTGTGTTGCTATGAAATAACAAATCTCTATTAAATGAACACAGGAAGAAAATACAATAATCCACTGGGTTACAGGCATTTCATATGACATTAGTGAGTGGATTTTACTTGCTGAGATTGGGGTTGTAAATTCTTTGCATTTATTTTATTAATTTTATTATTAATACAGTCAAATCCTGTTGGTATAGAAATATTTTTGAGCTTTACAAACCTTCATGAAAACAAATAATGAAATAACCCCTAACAATAATCCTACTGAGGTGACATTTAAGTGTAAATTAAATCAAAGTTTATACTACACCCCTTCACAACCTTCTCTTAATGGAAAATCTATAATAACTGGATTCCTTTTCTCTTCTTATTTAAATCAAGAACAAGGTAAGTTGTCAGAACACAAGCAACAGTTGCTATTTTGAGCAAAACTAAGATCAATTCCTGTTTGGTTTTTTGTTTTGGTTTTTTTTAGTGGTCTATTTATTTAATTGATAAACTTCCTTTATTCAACTTTAGTTTGCAACTAAAATCCCCAGATAATTTTTTTCTATCTTAATTTCATTGCTGTGGTCCCAGTCAAAATAATTCTCAGGGCTCAGGGGGACCTTATCAATGTGTATGCATACCTGACGGATGAAAGTAAAGAAGATGGAGCCAGGTTTTTCTCAGTGGTGCCCAGTGACAGGACAAGAGGCAATGGGCACAAATGGAAATGTAGGAAATTCCATTAAAACATAAGAAAAAAGCTTCTTTAATGTCAGAATGGTCAAGCATTGGATCATACTGCCCAGAGAAGTTGTGGTGTATCCATCCTTGGAGATATTCAAAACCCAGCTGGATTTACCCCTGAGCAACCTGCTCTAACTGACCCTGCTGTAAGCAGGGAAGTTGGACTAGATGATCTCCAGATGTGTCTTCCAACCTCAGATATTCTGCGACTTATGCTAAAACCATCCTACGTACTTAGGCTCCTTACCTCTAGTAAACTCAATGGCATTAGGGACCTAACTATATGTGCATACTAACTATGACTTGTTTTAGAGATACAGCTCAGGTAGGAGCAGAGGAATAGGATGGCAATATATAAAATTACTAGCAATTTGTATAGACTGGAGAGCAGTAATTTATTTACTGTACAATAAGTAAAGGGCATCACATGAAACTAGCAGGAATCAGGATGAAAAGAAAGAAATGGAGGTAGTTCTTCACATGATGAGTAGCTGAGGTAGTCATAGAGGCTCAGACTTTACATAGGTTGAAAGAGAGGCTGGACAAATTCAGTAAAAACTAATAATTTGTGGGTTGATTAATACAGAGGAATCACATCTGGCTCAGGGAGTCCCTGAATAGTGCTTGATTATCACCTGGGGGGAGTCACATAACATGATCTGTTCCTATATGTTTTTCTGAGATACCAGCTTATGCCAGTGCTGGAAAAGATTACTACCCCAGTTTGACCAATCTTATTTTCTTACTATGATTTTATTGTAAATTTAATTGATCCTCAAATCACCATTTCTTCAGTTCTAATTTTCCAAATTACATAGATAAGTGCAGTTCTTTCTTTTTTATTACATATCACATGCATATATGCATGCATATTTTATGATTTCCCTCAGATTTTAACTATATATTTGCTATATTTCCTTCAATTCTGCACACCTTTATGTAGCACTTAAGCACTTTATTCTTTAACAGGGACACTAACACTGATTGCTGTCAGTGATGATGATAGTTTGGCTTAAGTCTATATTTAAAACAAATAATTTCATTGCTGCGTAAAGATGATAACCTCTACAATACATGTCATCTTTTGCATGCATTTCACTTCATTAGCTGTCCTGGTTACTTCCCTGTGTCCTGAGAACACATGAAGAAAGAGAAGCGGGAATGTAGTGACTGGCTGGCTGGACAAGTGGCCAGTGTTAGTCCAGTATTCAGGAGTGCAGCCTACTGCTCTCCTGCTATGTGTTGTAATGTTAGAGGTGATTTACTAATAGAATCATAGAATCATTTAGGTTGGAAAAGACCTTTAAGATCAACAAGTACAACCATTAACCTAACACTGCCATCCCACCACTAAACCATGCCCCTAAGCACCTCATCTAGCCATCTTTCAAATACCTCCTGGGATGGTGACTTGACCACTACCCTGGGTAGCCCATTCCAATGCTTAACAACCCTCTCTGTGAAGAAATTTTTGCTTAAAAATTACAGAATCACAGAATCGCAAGGGTTGGAAGGGACCTCGGAGATCATCTAGTCCAACCCCCCTGCTAAAGCAGGTTCTCTTAGAGCATGTTACACAGGACTTCATCCAGGCGGGCTTTGAATATCTCCAGAGAAGGAGACTCCACAACCCCCCTGGGCAGCCTGTTCCAGTGCTCCGTCACTCTCAGAGTAAAGAAGTTTTTCCTCATAGTCAAATGAAACCTCTTATGTTTCAGTTTGTATCCATTGCCCCTTGTCCTGTTGCTGGACACCACTGAGAAGAGTCTGGCTCCGTCCTCGTGACTTCCACCCTTAAGATATTTGTATGTGTTGATGAGGTCCCCTCTCAGTCTTCTCTTCTTCAGGCTGAACAAGCCCAACTCCCTCAGCCTTTCCTCATAGGGGAGATGCTCCAGTCCCTTTATCATCCTAGTTGCTCTCCTCTGGACTCTTTCTAGGAGTTCCTCATCTTTCTTGAACTGGGGAGCCCAGAGCTGGACATAGTACTCCAGGTGGGGCCTCACCAGGGCAGAGTAGAGGGGGAGGATAACCTCCCTTGACCTACTATTGGCCTTCTTGGCAACAAGGGCACACTGCTGGCTCCTGGTCAGTTTGTCATCCACCAGGACTCCCAGGTCCCTCTCGGCAGAGCTGCTTTCCAGCGGGTCGTCCCCCAGCCTGTACTGGTGCATGGAGTTCGACCTCCCCAGGTGCAGCACTCAACACTTGCCTTTATTGAATTTCATCTTGCCCTTATTGAATTTCATTGTTCTCACATGTTGAATATTGTGCATTTACTAGTCAAATTCATGGTTTTCTACTATATGCCTCTGTCAGAAAGGATAATTCTAGAAGCATACATGAATCCCCTTCTTTCTCTGAAGCTATCAAGGTGTATGGGGGAGGAAATGGAATCATATTAGGAGAGATCAAAAATAAATATGCCCTAGCAGAATGTCTTATATTATTTGGTCACATGTCTGCAGTAAATAGCTACATTTTAAATTTTGTCCTTGGAGTTCATTTTCACTCTGTAGTCAGTGAAGTCAGGGCGATATATTTAATATTATTCAGAGTGCTCCCATTGCTTTCAACCCCTGCTGCTTTAGCCACTTTGGGTTACTTTGAAGTTTGATCTTTATCCCCCTGTGCATTAATTACTCTTCCAGTTATGGGTCTTGCTGCATATCTGATTACAGCTGAACTTCCATGGTAGAAACATCTGACCAAAAAATACATGCTACAGCAGTACAGGTACAGAATTGTAGTTTGGGTTTTCATAAGATGTTTTAGAATGAACAGACATCAACTTAAGGTTCTGCAAACTAACATCAGCAGAAATCAGACTATGAATTTAATAAGGAAAAAATAATCACAGTATCAAAACTTTTTCTATATTTTCTCTCATTCTTTTACAGTGTGTATCTCACATACCTGCTTTCTCTGAAGGGAAGGAGATATAAAAAGAAGGAGGTGAAAGACTCTGAAGTTATGATGTCCTCTTTTTTCTGCTATTTGTATTTAGCATTCCTTTGTATATGTAAATAACGACCTAACATGTCTTAGCTCAATTTTATTTCTTAGTCTTAAATTGTGAAAAATATATTGTATGAAACTAAGGGAGATTTGGAAATGACAAAAGAAATACAAATGTTTCAATTGCAGTACAGAAAGATATTACTCTTCAATTCTTAAAAGGAGAAATTTGAGGACAGAAACTCAGTTTATTGTTTTTGAGGTTTGCTGAATTTACCTCAGCAAAGAATGATTATTGCTCTTAGTAATGCTGTTCCACAGGTGGTAAGTGCTTTATTTTACTATCTAGGACTAATTTTTATAATTGCAGTTATAGTAACTTAAATTATTTCAGATCACATACTCTAGTTGTTTAGCTTGGTCCAGATAATGTGACTGAAAGTACCTATTATCATATATAGTCAAGAAAGCATGGTAAGTAAACTCAAAAAGTGATTTCATGAAACTATGTGCTGACCAGAGATATTCAATGACAGATATTGAGCACAGGGATTTGTGTGAATTGTTGCTTATCTGGAAGATAGTACTCTGCAGCCCAAGCTGGTGCTCTTGATGGTTATGGAGAAGAGAAAGCCCTGCCAGGGCTCAGATTTTATGAAACAGCATATTGATTTGACAACTCATCTAGGTAGTAGCTCTAGAAAACTGTTGTCATGAGGGGAGTGGTAGCCCCTTTTCAAACATTAAGCGGCAGAGGCAAATTAAGTACATGAGAAAAGATAAATGGGACCATTCTTCCCACTGAAATAGTCTGCAAAGGGCTGCAGGGCAGAATGGCCTCCCTGGAAATAGCACACCACCTCTGAGCTGTAATTCAGAGACAATTTATGCATTTGCACTAAAGCATTGCAGGATTAAATGAAACAGCATAACATGAAACAGATCAAACCTTGTGAGCCATGACTGATCTCTCCATTTTGTTAGATGTCTCTGAGCTGAAACAGGCTCCATCATGCTTATTATTTTATCTGTATTCAGGAATTCAGAAATCTCCCTTCTTTTCTGCATGTGACAGAGTATCTGTGGTGGGTTGGTCCCAGCAAGCAGCTAAGCACTATACAGCCACCGGCTCACTCCCCACCACCACGGGGATGGGGGACCAAATAGAAAGAGTGAAAGTCAGATAACTCATGGGTCAAGATAAAGACAGTTTAATAAGTGAAGGAAAGAAGAAGGGGGGAAAAAAGCAAAAAAGAAAACCAAGTGATGGACTCACCACCTCCTACAAGTAGACTGATGCAGCTCCAGTCTCCAAGCAATGACTACCTCCCAAGAAAAATCCTCTGCCTAGTTTTATCGCTGAGCATGACCTCATACGGTGTGGGAAGTCCCTCTGGTCAGCTCGAGTCAGCTGTCCTGGCTGTGTCCCCTCCCAATGTCTTGTGCACCCCCAGCCTACTCACTGGAGTGGGAGAGTGGGGAAAAATAAAGCCTTGACTGCTCAGCAATAGCTAAACCACTGGTATGTTATCAGTGTTGGTTTAGTCACAAATGCAGAGGGTTGCTATGAAGAAAGCTAGCTCCAAACTCCATCCAAGCCAGACACATTACAGCCTCCAAAGGTGTGATGAAGAACAAGTCATTTGAAACCTTCTCACAGACACCTATATACTATGCATGGACTCATTTACGTACAATTGAAAATGTGCTCTGAAGAGTACTTTTCCACCCAAGACAGTGTGCCAGGTTCTTGGAGGAGAAGTTGTCCATAGGTTTTCTTTATTAACCAAGATAACTTTTCTATGGAGAATTTTTGGTTAAGGTAGAAAGCCAGTTGCAGAACAAATCAGAATTCAGTGTAATCCCAAAAATCCTTTCTCACTTCACGCCTCTTCCTGTTTACATTTGCTGAACTGCCTCAGTCTCAACAGTGTTGAGGAACACATCTACATCCTGCTGAAATGCAGAAGGAAATCTTCCCTCTTCTAAACCACCAATGGCAATTCCATGCCTAATAGGCCTAGTGTATCACCCAGGCTGCAAAGGTCGCTTGCAGAAATCAATCAAAACAAAAGAAAAAACTAACCTTGCCAAATGACAGGAAACTCCCTCCCTCCTATGCAATAACTCAACAGTTAAAGCATGCACATGAAATTAAGAGTCCCAGTTTTAATGCCCTCCAAAAGTTACAGCAAATAAACATCTGCTTCTCCCAAGAGCATATTGAGGCCACTATTGTGTTCCTCACACCACCTGCTGAAGCTGTGTAAAAAATGTGTGCAAAAGACTACGTTATTTATTAAGCCAAACCCAGAAAACATAATCAACATGCTCTATAAGAAAGGTTAAGCTCACAAGCAAGGCACTCTGCTGTCTGCATCCTTCTCCCACTGCTAATCCTGCGCCTTTTACAAGCTCTGAAAAGTCCCTGGAAAACTCCTCTTCCCTGCCTCAAGAAAGAATGAACCTTGACTCACATGTTCCTTCTAGGAAATTCTCTTTCTTCGACAGGAAGACTGAAATACTTATTTTACAAGAAGATTGGGTTTAATCAATCAAGAATAAACACAGGCTATTCTTTAAATGCTTCTTAGGACTGGGACCAAAGATGCTCCAACTAGACCTAGTCAGGTACATGCTGGTTCCCTCTCAGCGTTTAGCTAATAAATTGGCTGCTCTGACTCACCTCTCTGAAGCATACAAAAAACACAGGTATCTAGTCAAACAGCTAACCTTGAATTACCTTTTTCACTTTTTTTCTGGCCTAAAGTTGCTTTCTGTAATCATCCAACAAGAGAAAGTCAAAAAGCTTTCCTCTAAGTGCTCAATAGCTGTTCATTTTGTCTGTGCTTGCACATGCTGAATCAGCAACATTTAACATAACTGAAGAATTTTGTTCTATTTTCTATTTATAGCATGAAGAGCAGTTGTAAAAGAGCCTACTGCAGGTAATAATTTTAAAAAATATGCAGAGTAAACTGTTTCCTGCATTTCTCCTGCAATGCTCAGACACCAAGAGCTTGAGAAGTAAATGTTAAGAGGGGAGAAAAAAAAAAATCTTTCTGAAAAATCCATGGGAAAACCATAAGCAATTTTTAAAGAGATACCAGAACACTGTTTTAGCTGTATGAGACGGGGCATCTGGATATGCTAGTTAATCACGTAACAGATACAAATCTTTTTGAACAATAAAACTTAATAATATTTTTTTTACTTACATCATTTAGTCATATGATGTTTTTTGAATGCTTGACTTTAAATGTTGTACATGTTTTACAGTCATGTAACACCATGTACTCTAGTGGAGACAGTCCAAATTTACACTGACACAAGCCTCATATATATAAATAACAATTATTTTGAGTTGCAAAGTCTGTTCTGGGGTACAGAACAAGTTTTCACTAAAAATATGTATATTTTATTATGTTAATTATTAATGAGATTTCATTTAAGAAATGATACAAATTCCAGATAATAGTTTTTCAACAGGAAATGTGTTTAAAACAAACACGTTATCTTAGTCTAGCATGGCTTTAAAGCATTTCAGAAAGTTTTAGTATGATTCACAGGACAAACGGAAGGAAGAAAAGCGACTGAAATAAATGAGGTACAGCATACTAGGAAAAATTGACAGTAATTCTTTTTTAGTACTAGTCAACAACTTTCAAACTAAAACCCATTAAAACCAGAAAAAGCTAATGAAAATTTTAAAGAATTGCCTATCTAGACAATAAAATACCTTTTTCTAACCCTAGGTTTCTTACATTAAAATTAGGTTCTTTTCACTTTGCAGTCAGGCTGGTACATTTAGGAATACACTAGGAATAACTCATCTAGCCGTGGTGCTGCCTAATTTCCTTAATCACCTTGTGTTTAAAGATGTTGTTGATTCTGCCCCCCCCCCCCCAGTCATCAAGAAATTTATTTTAAAAATGTATTTAGTCAAATATGGTTACATTTTAATTCTAAATTATTAAGTTTTAAAACCAAATGCTGAGCATTTTAATATTGGCTTTTGAAATATTGGCATTTTTGAAAATTGGCTGAAGTGGGTTTTTAATGATCAAGACATTTCAATACATTGATCTCTAAGCATCTGAAGGAACTTATATTTCATCATTAAACTGGCAATTTTATTAGGATGAATCATCCCAGTATAAAGACTCAGACTGAGATTGCTTAGTTTGCTGAAATGGTGCAAGATCGACAACTGTGGTGGAGACAACTTCTGTCCAAAGCATAACTGTGCTGCCTTGTGAAAATGAGGTGAAAGGGAATAAGAAGGAACTTGGAAAGGCTTCAAAGCCTTTGCTGGTTTAAAATCTTTCTTTTTGTTAGCACCACAAAGAAATCTATCACCATGTATTTTCACACAAGTCAGGCTTTTACAGCCTACAATGCATGACTGGCTGGGTTATACCACTAAGAAATTACGGTAATGACATGCAAATTGATTGCAAATTAAACACCAATCCAGGACTAATGTATAGCTAGAGTTAGTTTCATCTTCCAGACCTAAGGTTCAGTCTATTTCCCTAACCTATTTAAAGTGTCCTTTCTAGAAAAATTTCCCCTTTTACAGCAAATCAGACACTGGATAATCTGTGCTGGTACACTTGATCACTTAAAAGGGATCAAAATCATTCTGTCTTGGGTATAGCATCTACACCTCAAAACATGCAATTAATTTCTTGTCTGTACACTCACATTTTTGCAACAGTCTGCCGAAGCAATATAGACCTGCAATCATTACAAATCTTGATGCAAAATTGATATACTCCTTATCATGTCTGTTTTGTGCTGTAATACACTCATGATACTACTTATGGGCATTGAGATCCTCTTTTACTCTAACTGTGTCAGGTATGCTATAGCCCTTGCCTCCCTCCTCTTGCTTGATACGCTCTATAGTAGAAGAGAAATGTTTGCAGCTATTTCTTTTGTTCTCAGAAACAGCTGAAGATGACTTTGCTAGAGGGAAGAAAGGCAAGCTGGTAAAAAGTTTATATCAGCATTAGTAAGAATAAGAAAAGTGATGATGCCCAAGTTCTTATCTCTACCAGGATAACAATGGAAGACAAAGAAGGTGACCACCATGATCAGTTTCTTACTCTGTGTCATATATGACCAAGTTTAACTCCTGGAAAAGCTCAGATTCTCCTACTACAGATACTAAATGGCTCAGGTAATGCTCATATTTGTCAGCAATAAGGTTTCAGAAAATGGCACTATACTGGTGTGAGCATACACAGCTACTGAGTTAAGAAGCTTGAAGCATGAAGATTTCAACTTTCTAACAACAGCTGTGTAGCACCAGTGACATATCAAACCATACATCTTACAGGTTTTAGAATTTTAATTTGAAATAAAAGCTTTACATTTCAGAGGAATTTGACTCAATTTTGACATAAATTTTGATTAATTTCACTGTGTTTAGCTGTGAAATTTTCTGTTTAGTACAAGCCAAGAGGGCTGCAGGTCATTCATGTTTATGCATCTAAGTTTTATGCATTTCTATTCTTTTTAAGTTTATATTCTGACAAGTATGAACACTAGAAACTTGAAATGTATACTCTGGCCATGTAAGGTAAGTTTGTACTGAGAAGGCATTAGATAGTTGGGGGTTCTCTTGGCTCAGATTACATAAAATTTCTATTTGTGGAATTTATAGAGAATTGAAACTTCATAATAAAGATCATGGTATTCAGATGCTTTGTAATCAATGTGACAGAAAAAGCAGGTGTGAAAGTATGTACTACTCAAAAGAAGAAATACTACTAAAGCAGTGCACTAAAGAAAAAACTTTCCCTATTCTGCACCTTAGGAACAAAGGAGAAGAGTTTTGGGGTTTATGCCATGATTCGGTTCCTCTATCCATAGTGCGGAGAAAACAGGCTTTACCAATCTATTTTGGGATTACAAATTCATGTTGGAAATGCTTATTGAAAGCCATTTAACCTTCCTTGCGGCAAGAGAGTGCCATCAAGTATGTACCATGAGAGGGTTGTCCAGTTATGTCGAAAATACGGCAGTAACAGACTTTCCACCATCACTGACATGACCTTCCTGGAACTTAGCTGGGAAATGAAAAAAGGAAGTGGAAGAATCAAAAAGCTACTCAGGCACGTTTAGTTTTGTCAATGGCTCATGCAACCCCTCTCTTAGAGTTTGGGCCTTTGCTGCCCTCATGTGGCTGGCAGATTTAAGAGTCCTCACAAGCTAGAAGAGGGGCCTTGGTGTGTTTAAACAGTGGACAGGTACACTTTTGCTACAGTACATTTAAACTTCGCAGTACCTGATGGGGTTGAATACACTTAGAAACAGTAAGTATTCCTTAAAAACCAAATCATAGCAGGTAATATTATGGATTTCTATTTTACTTCTTATTTCTATTTTTAGAAAAAACTATTTCCTTGACATAATATTCATGCCTGCTTACTTTTTCATGTGTATTCATCATAAAAATAATTGTGGATGTTGTCAATTAATCCTGAAGTAGTAAAGCTAATTGCTTATTGTCTTATGTATATTAAGAAATTATACCTAAAAATGGCACTGTAACTACAACCACATTTCATTCTTTTTTATTTTTAATCTGTTAATAGATCACAGAAACAAAAACTGAAATCTGTATTACCTTACTGTCAACAGTGAAATTCCCATGAATTCTAGAAGAGTCAAGTTGTCATTTTGATTCATATGGAAATTTAAAAAGAATGAATACAACTAATGCTAAATTCCATATAAGTACAATTTCTTAACCTGTTCTCTCTGCAGCCCACTCATAGTTCATCAAGTACTTGTTATGCAGTCTGCAACAACACTCCACTGACTCACACCACTTGTTCCCTCTATTCTTCTCAACAAAGCAAAGATTTGCCAGCATTAGGTTCTTGTTGTAGACAGTCATTTACATACTTGCCTTGAGCTTTTCAAATACAGTTATGGAAAAGGACTATTATTCAGAAGATCTGCAAATATTCTTAAAAGCATGATATCAGGGTGTATGGGGTTTAGCCTAATTGTGTAATCTATTGTGATATACTAGCATCAGAGATAACGGTTCTTTCTGTAACATAATCACTTCAGCCTGCCCAAAACTTGACAAAAACAAGAATAAAATGCTTTGGCAATCAAATACTAGATAATGAGAAATCAACAGGCTCTGAGCTCTTTCAGCAGTATCACTGCCTGCAAAGAGGCTTGAAACCTACCAAAACAACACTGTGTGATACATATTAACACTGTGGAGGGCACCGCGCACTTCACAAACATAAATTAATAGCAAGTACCTGACAATGGCTCTCCACAGTTTCTGTATTTAATGTAATGCTTCTCCTGTTAAGTGCTCACACCTTTATTAAGAGCAATGGACCACATTCAGCTATGACAAAAGTTCTGATCCCTCCAAGTCAGCAATAGTTGTGACAGCTTACTCATGAGCTGAATTTAACTGTATGAATATCAGAGAGGCCTCAATGAGGAAGAAATTTCTTAATCACGATAAAAGAAGAATCCTCTATACCACTGCGGGAGGCAGGCTATGGATCCTGCAAGCCTGTTGCACGTCAGGCAAGAGTTGCACATCACCTTACACAAGTGTCAAGTTTCAAAACTTGCCTCTAGTACTGATTTCTTGTTAGGGTAAAAATGCCCACGGTGGGACTAGCCTCTTAGAAGAGTCCTACGCAATTGTGTGCATAAAATGAAGCAGGCAAGAAGCCCATCAACTTCTCACAGCAGCTCTTCTCACTTCCAATTGAAAGCCTCTGGACCAAAACTTGCTGCACCTTGATCCCAATATGGTTAGAATTAGGCAGCCCAAAGGAACCAGGAATTTAGAAGTTTCCAGTGTCCTGGAACATTTTTTGAAACAGAACACACCATAATGTTTTCAGAATAGTTGCATAAATATTTCATAGAATAAAACCAGACATTCAAATAAAAATATTTCTCACAGAACAGAAACTGTAAGCTTTGACTAAGCACTTCTTTACAGCAAACATGTTTCAAAATGTTGAGATGACCCTCTCTGCCATCAGTTTATTCCAGTAATAATGCACAGAAATATTTTTAGGGTTTTTTAATGAATTTTTAACTAAACATGATTCATTAATATTTAACAATGACAGAAAATTCAATTGTTTATGTGCCTGATTTTTTTTTTCTTTTACTACTCATGACACATGGTCCAGTTTAGAGTTCCAACAAGAGCACTTTCAGTTAGAATAGATTTTCTATTCAGACATAGAGAAAAAAGACTTTTAGTTATAAAATATAATGCAATTGATGAAGAGCCCTCATAATACTTTATTCTGAGTAGAAGGAGCTTTCCAGCATTATGTTCGGAGTCCTAAGAGAAACTTTTACTAATTTGGAAAAGGGCAAAACATTTTATTTTCTAGGAAGGGGAAAAAAAAAAAAAAAGAGCAAGAGGGTATTTTACAGAGCTATCCTCTATACATCAAATCCAAACGCAGCCTCTCTCTGCCCCTCCACCCCCTCTTTCACTTTTTGGTTGATCTGCAGGGTTTTTTTGGTGGCAGTTTCCTCAGGAATATCTCATAAGATTAATGAATCAATATGTGAAGATACTGAATTGCATCAAAACTCTTACTAAACAAATATGAATAAGAAGAAGTTCCAAGATATATAATTAAAATATTTACATTAGTAATACTGCCAGTATATTATAATACTTTTTTTTAAAGGAGCAACTTTATGTCATTTAGCTTGTGTCTAAAGCTTTGTATTTTATAGAAGAATCTATAAATTATGTGCCACTGCAGAATATTTTTTTCACTGTTGTTTGAAAAGCAACAAGGAAAAGTTGTCCCCTGATTTTGAATGTAAGCAGAAATTTTAAATACAGACAATGCTGACAACTACTTTCAAAATTCATTGCAAAGTCACTGAAGCTATTTCATTTATCTTTTTCACAAACACATGGAAGAAGTGAGACAAGCTGAGGTTTTCAATAGTTTCAGTGGATACATAGATTTTGCTAGGAACTAGGTAAACTGAAAAAACGGGCATAGGTTTTTGTTGTGATCCCATTGTCAAGAGGGTTTTTGGTTTGATCCCATCTTCAGGAATTTGTTTCGATAGAAGATTTTTGTTCTTAGGTATATATCAGAGTTACACAAATCTGGATTTCGAACTGATCTACTACAGCTGGCAGGTGAATGTCCAGTTAAAGAATGGCAAGCAATGGTGAGCAACCACATGACAAGTACTACTGAAACAGTGCAAATGTACTTTTTCTTTTTAATTCAAGGCTGATTTTGTAGACCCATTAGTTCTAAAGACATTTGTGACAAAATTTCAGGGATCAATATGTAAAATTTTACATTATGGATACAATTTAAATTTTACCTGTGACCTTTCAAATATCCTCAGCACTGCATTTCACTATTCTTAATACTCAGAAATAAATGGCATTTTTTGTTGAATAACTCAAAATACATTTATTTCCAGAATTTCCTTAATTTCAATTACCATTTTCCTGTGGTTTTCTTAACCCAATCAAATATTAAGTAAACAACTTAAGGAAACACCACACTAAGAGACAAAACCTATTGCCGTAAAACTTTCTGAGAAATCCCACCAGGTGAAAACATGGTAGTTCCACATTTGCTAAGTTCAGCCCCACAGTCCCTGAAGCTTACTTACTATTTAACTTATTTTCTGTGCTAGACATTAAAAAAACCCCAAAAACATTAATTCTCTAGAACCCTCATTTAGCAGAATTAACTGCAGAGTACTCTGATTTTGAAAGTCAGGTGATAACTCCTGTAACTTGCAGTGGAATTTTTCTTACTGTGAACAAAAGAAGAATCTAGCCTAAGCAGTTTTGATGCATTTTAAATTGTCACAATAAACCCCTGCAATTATTATCCATAAATTTTTATAAATGTAACAAATCACGTCATTAACATGGCATGAACTATACATATGGGATTTTGTAGATGTGCGTGAGGTTGGTTTGAGTGTTGTCTGCACTGGCCAAAAGCCATGAGAATGTAGTTTGGTTTGGCTCATTATGAATTTGAGCTTAAAAAAGCTGTCTAAAAATTTACTTGGAAACAAATGAGAAGTCAGCACAGGTATCAGTGCACAAGTTTCATGTACTTTCTGAAAGGAACGCAAGTTACAAAATGGGTATATCCTTCTCTAGCTCCAATTTCCAGCTGGGCTGTTTTATGTAGCTGCTGATAATGTGTATCAGTAGTCTGCAGCGACAAAGCCAGAGATGGCTGTTGCTGGCCCCTGCTACTGTAAGAGTATCTGTAAATAATGATTTGTAAGAGCAAAGAAGAAAAGCTTTTGTAAAACTTTCATTTTGGCTTGATTTTGTAAAGCGTTTTCACATGAACATTTTGGGCACATCAATAATCCGTTCAATTCTCCAGGCCAAAATCATGTTGTTAAAGACAGGAATTTGTCAATACTAAACTGAGGCCACGAATGGATGGCAGACACCAGACAAAAACGAGCTTTTCCACATTCTCGCAAAGCTTAACTGTTTTCCCTTTACCCTACTGATAAGTCAGGCCATGAAACTACTCCATTTTAGAAGTCTCATGGGCTACCGTGAGACTATGCACGATGGACCAACAGTCACACACCCAGCTACATATGGGGAAGACAAGCCTTTGACACATCTTAGTATGTTAGAAAATCTCTCTCCTGTTGCCTGTTTTAACATGAAGGGCAGAGAACTATAACGATTAACAGCCTGAATTGAAATACAAAAATGTTTTTGAGGGCTCTAGGCAGAAAGAATCCAGATATATAAACCAGCTGGAGTTACTGTCATTGTACATGCAATTATAAATGAGTCTATATCTTCTGCATCAGAAATGACTATGTGTGAAGAAACAAGAATATTTTATTTGCTGCAACACAATAGATACTTTAAAACTATAACAGAACTGTTATGGATATGTTATAAAACTGTATTCATATAACTATTTCCATATTTTTTCTCCTTCTTTAACAACAGTTTGATTTCCCACCTCGGAAACTAACGAATCCTTGAGATAGCTGTTTCTTAGTGGAAAACAAGCTCATCAATATGCCACAAAGTGTCTAAAAGAATGATGACCTGCAGACTTTAACAGTATACAAGAGAAGATGGTTTAAGGAAAAAAAAAAATTTATTACAGATACTGCTTTCCTCTTTGATTCTAGTTTCTCAGGATGATTTAGTCTCCTTCTCTACTCTGAAAGAAGACAGGATCCTCCAGTGAGTAATGCAGCCTCATCCTAGGCCAGCTGTCTTCATTACTTATTGACAGAATCTAGAGTAAATAGGCAGCTAGCTTAGGTGTCGCAGTTCAGTGTTTAAAGATAAGCAGAATAATTCTAGATTTCCGGTGATGTTTTCATCTGTTACCCAACTGCCTTAATCATAGAAACATAGAATGTTTTGGATTGGAAGGGACCCCTACAGGTCATCTAGTCCAACACCCCTGCAGTGAGCAGGGACACTGCTAACTAGATCACGTTGCTCAGAGCCTCATCCAACCTGGCCTTGAATGTTTCCAGGGATGGGGCATCTACCACCTCTCTGGGCAACCTGTTCCAGTGTTTAGCCACCCCCATTGTAAAGAATTTCGTCCTTATATCCAGTCTAAACCTACCCTGCTTCAGTTTAAAGCCATTACCCCTTGTCCTGTCACAGCTGGCCCTACTAATAAGATTTTCCCCATCTTTCCTATAGGCCCCCTTTAGGTACTGAAAGGCTGCAATCAGGTCTCCCTGCAGCCTTCTCTTCTCCAGGCTGAACAAGCCCAACTCTCTCAGCCTGGCCTCATAGGAGAGGTGCTCCAGCCCTCAGATCATTTTTGTAGCTCTCCTGTGGACCCACTCCAACAGTTCCATGTCCTTCTTGTGCTGAGGGCTCCAGAGCTGGACGCAGTACTCCAGGTGAGGTCTCACCAGAGCAGAGTAGAGGGGCAGAATCACCTCGACCTGCTGGCCACGCTTCTGATGCAGCCCAGAGTAGGGTTGGCCTTCTGGGTTGTCAGTGCACATTGCCAGCTCACGTCCAGCTTTTCGTCCATCAGTACCCCCAAGTCCCTCTCTGCAGGGCTGCTCTTGATCCTTTCTTCCCCCAGCCTGTACTGATACCGGGGGTTACCCCGACCGAGGTGAAGGACCTTGCACTTGGCCTTGTTGAACCTCATGAGGTTCACACAGGCCCAGCTCTCCAGCCTGTCCAGGTCTCTCTGGATGACATCCTGTCCTTCTGGTGTGTCAACCACACCACTCAGTTTGGTGTCATCCACAAACTTGCTGAGGGTGCATTCGATCTCGCTGTCTAAGTCATTGATGAAAACATTAAGCAGCACCGGTCTCAGTACAGACCCCTGAGGGACACCACTCGTCACCGGTCTCCATCCGGACATTGAGCCATTGACCACTACCCTCTGGACGCAACCATCCAACCAATTCCTTATCCACTGAACAGTCCACCCATCAAATCCATAGCTCTCCAATTTAGACAGAAGGATGTTGTGGGGGACCGTGTCAAAGGCGTTGCAGAAGTCCAGATAGATGACATCCATTGGTTTTCCCTTGTCCACTGTTGTTGTCACACCTTCATAGAAAGACACTAGGTTCGTCAGGCAGGACTTGCCCTTGGTGAAGCCATGCTGGCTATCTCAAATTATCTCCTTGGCCTCCATGTGCTTTAGCACAGCTGCTAGGAGGATCTGTTCCATGATCTTCCCAGGCACAGAGGTGAGGCTGACAGGTCGGTAGTTCCCGGGGTCTTCCTTTCTACCCTTTTTGAAAATGGGCACAATGTTTCCCTTCTTCCAGTCACCAGGGACTTCACCTGACTGCCATGACTTTTCAAATATCATGGAGAGTGGCTTGGCGACTACATCGGCCAATTCCCTCAGGACTCTGGGATGCATCTCATCAGGTCCCATGGACTTATGTACATTCAGGTTCCTCAAGTGGTCATGAACCTGGTCTTCTCCTACAGTGGGAGGAGTCTTGTCCTCCTGGTCCCCCTCATGCCATCCATCAACTCGGGAGGGGTAAGGAGAAAGGTTGCCAGTGAAGACTGAGGCAAAAAAGTTGTTGAGTACCTCAGCCTTCTCCTCATCTGCTGTTACGCTCCTAAAATTCTCTAGCTGTTGTAAGTCCCCCAACAGTATAACCGAAATAATATCACTATTTTGCCTCTCAGTTTTCTCCATTTCTTTGTTAGTTTTATTTTGTACTATGAGTTTCCATAGTGCTCCCAACCATACGTATAAATCTGCCAACCTTGGTTCTACAGCAGTAACCATGAAATTCAGACGATCCATTCCTTTGTTAGTTGTTCAATAACACAATTCTCTCTGAGACTGCTTCCCATTTCAAGCTGAGAAAAATAATACTTTCCTACCTCAGAGGAAGGAGGAAAAATATATTCATTTTTAGGAAGCACTTAACTTCTGAAGTGAGTGAGAATATGAAAGAACATAAATGAAGTGAAACTGTACCACTCAGTGGAAGTATACTTTCCAAATCTATTTTTCTTTAGTTTTTCCTGATCAACAATCCCTATTTTTACTGCGAACTATATATTCAATCCTGCAAACAGAGAAAGTTTAACTGAAAATAAGTCTTGTCCAGTTTCAGAGGAATACTACAGTTGTTCAAACTATTTATTAGGAATTGTTTAATTATTCTCTGCCCTTCCTGCCCACTCCCATGATTCATATGAACAAGCTTTTATTTTTTTAAGAATTTTCAGATAAAATTTTTAGGCAAAAAAGCACAAAATTCCATTTTAAAGCAACTGAAATACTTATTTTTGTGTAAGAAGGGTTCCTACAACATGCACACACTATTTTTCTCTGTGCATGAAAGCAAAATGTACATGTGTATACACACATGCGAAAACCATACAATCCTTGTTTTGATAAAGCCAGGAAAGAATATCACACAAGTTTTATGGGCTTAATCTAGGCTGGCATAAGTTACTGTATAGCTATACCAAAACACATAGGTCTAGAGCAACTTTCACAATGTCAGATTTCAGCCTACTGCCAGAAAACTTAAACGTTTTTGAAAGCAGTTTACAGAGTGGTTTTAAGTGTTCTCCTGAAGAAAGACACAAAGCCACTGCAGTTTCTCTAAGAAAGAGCACTTCAGCTTTTATTATTTCTATGCGAATGAGAAAGAGGATATGGCTCTACTTGCTGTTCGGATTTCATTTCTTTAAGCTCTTTAATTAGACAAACTTGTTTTCTCTTCACTAAGTTGGTCTATACCATGACTTACTTAAATGTGTACATCTTTAACAGGAAAATATTACAAGCGAGAAATAGATAGCAAAATCTTGCATCTGCATTATTGTCAACTCTTTTAACATGCTTTTAATAATGTTTACAAATTTAAAATATGAAGGTCAATAGAGTACAAGGTGAAAATGTTTCAGATTTCAGAAACTATTCAGCAGCAGGTCCTCACAGTCACAATACACCTTAAATATTTCTCCTCAAAGGTATGTGGAACGTAAATAGTTCCTTTAGCTGAGTTTAAGGATTATTTGTTAGTTTAAGCTGTATATGGGAATTCACTGTATATTTTAGATATAAAACCATTTATTCCCAGAAGCGTTGAAGACTGGGCTATGTAGATTCTATAATACAGTTTCATTTAGATACTTCTATTTCTGCACAGCAAATACTGTTGAGTTTATTTTAGGGGACTTGCAGCCACACATACTGACATCAGTGGTAAGTATCTATGCAATTTTAATAATCTAGGACCATGGTCTTAATCAAGCATTTCAACCAATTAATTTTAAAGTCTAGAATATTCTACTTTTTCTGTCTTCAATGCAGTGACATTTAACCCCTTCTTTTCTTTTCCCCCCTCAAACTGCTATCCCACCCCTCTTACTAAACACCAATAGATTTATTCACCAAACTAGTTAAAGGGAATACACTCATGCCCTTTGTTGGTTTAGTTCTAGTTCCTTCTAGCCACGTGAAAAGTAGCTCCAGTGAAAAATGGCCTTTTTGTCCCTATGCCAGATTATCTTTTAAGATCAGTAAGAATTTCTTCCATTTTGACAAAAACAACTCCATAGCTTTAAAAAAAATATGTAACCAGCAGAAGGGTTGGGGTGGGGTGTTGAGGGGATACAAAAAATAAACGACAACATTCTCTGCTTGTGAGTTAGAAAAAAAAGTGGATGGAAGTTTACTTAAAACTTCCCCTTTCCTTCCAGAAAATTTTCTTTGTTAATAAGATACGTTCACTGGGAAATAATCAACCTCTGAGAAAAAGTAGTCAGTCCCTCATCTTTGCTATCTTAATCACTCAGGCTATCATGATACTCTCATCTTTCTTTACCTCTCTCATCACTTTCAGTCTTCCTCCTCCATTCTGTCACTATTATACTGCAGTTTACTATTGGTATTATTTACTATTGGTATTATAGTATCTTACTACTAAACGGTTATTTATAAAAGTGACAAGTGTAAAATACCATACCTCATTTCTTCTTTACCTCTTTTTTCGATGGCTTGGTCTAGTCTCAATGTCAAGTCCCACTACAATATTCAGCTCTGAGAGACTGATTATTTCTTTGTCCCCGCTCTCACACCTATACTGCCATGCTTTGACTGTTTTACTATAGTTTATTATACCAGTTTTAGGCTGCCAAAAGATGTAGTACTTTTTTATGAACTGGTTTTATGTTCAATACTAATAGAGATTTACTAAGAAACTACCATACAATTTGAAAGAGGCATTCTGTCTCAATTGTCATTATCTAGTTTTTGCACTTGAAAACTTGCACACATGACAGATAGTATTTATGAGTGCAGTTGGGGTAATCAAGTCCCATGGTGTAGCACAACATGAGATGTATTTGACCACCACTATGAAAATTAAAATGAAACTCTGTGATTAAGTTGCTATAAAACTAAACAGACAGTTCAGTAAATATCTTTTTTTTTGCTTGAACTGATTTCCCATTTAGAAAAACTAACTCCAACAGTCTTCAGAAGGTGCCATGTTCTGTGGAATCAGATCTAAATCACCATGGTGTGTTCTTTCAAACACGAAAAGAACAATTAGACAGAAGTATTTAATAAAAATGCCCAGAGGTGCATAAACACCTATTACAGGAATGACTTATTTTTCTTTTTTTATGTTAGAGGAAGCTATCACATTTAAAATTGTGGGTCATGTTCTGTTCTCATCCATGTATATGAAATGTCTTAATTTAAAGAATGGTTTGACATGATTTATTTTATTTTAAATCCATACCTGCATTAACATTAACATTCAGAACATTGGAATTGCATCAATTTTTGAAGAGTTATTTCTTTTTCAATGGTCGCAGAAGATCATTTCCTTTTCTATTTTGCTAACTGAAAAAGAATGGATCTATTTCAAGCACTGTTAATTGTATTAGTTCTTACAAAGTGGAGTGATAATGTCAAAGATGTAATACTGCCTCCAAACCTTGCTAATCATGCAGGCCACAGTTTGGTAGGCATTAAGAGCCAACTTCTCAGAAAATGTTATTATTACCACTTTAGCTCCCTAAACTCATATATGGTAATTCTAAATCCCATCCTGTATTTTAGTTTCTGATCTCGGTGATAGCAAGTCTTAAATAAAGCATCATGTGTTGTAATTTTTTAACACTACAGTTTGTTAACGCAAGATTGTAAATACTTATTTAAGTCAAGAAAGTCCATCAATGTACCTACCAGCTTATTAAACAGGTATATATTTTTCCTTAAAAAAAATTCAGAAAACCCCCTATTTTTTGGGGTTTGGGGTTTTTTTTTTGGGGGGGGGGGGGGGTGAGTAGGATGGCGGTGAGATTATATGAGCTTTCCTAAAAGGCAAACTGAAGAAGTTGGCTAGACAACATGCCCAGAGCACATTCTGTATACACCCCTGTATCAAAACCTTTGTCATTATTAGATCTGCATGAGCAGACTGATGTGGCTTATGAGCTCAACACAAATAATTGCCTATATGCAGATGTATGCATGAAGTAATTTTCTAGATAGCTTTGTTCTGTTTTAAATAGTTCCTCTTCCTCCTGGCATGTTAAGTCCTAAAAGCCACAAAGATAAATATGTCCATTTACTTGCAGCCACTAGTCACTATGAAGTACTTATTTGGAAATCGCAATACTTAATGCTTGTGCTGAGAATTAACTTAATATGTTTCTAGAAAATAGCAGGCTTATAGTTACGGTTCAGCAAGATGCTAGGTGGAAACATGATTACATCCTTAGCTAACACACAGTTATGAAACATCAGAAGGGTACAGATTAATTTCTCACCACGTATCATTGTATGGCATGTAGACAGCACTAGCAATACTAACTGTTTGTTGATGTAATGAAATAACTATCATAATCAAAATTATAGCAAAAACCAGCAAGCCTGTAATCTTTGAGTTTAGAAGAGTCGTCTAGTGGTTTGCTTACTCTGTTCCTCAGCAGCTTAGAAAAATCTTTTAAAGATTTTAAAGTAGTTCTATTGCTAAACTTCTTGTTTGTTTGTTTTAAGGTTACTGAAGTAAGCAATATGCATTTGGAGAGTTCCTCCCATGATTAACATATTATCATTTTCTTATTTGAGAATTACAGAGAAACAAATTAAGCCAACACGTTTAACTGTATTACTTTCTAGCATCATTCTTCATGCCAACTTTTCTTTTGAGCAAGCTGCCAGACTAGTCTCAGGAAAATCTTTTGAAGATCTCCCATTCTTAATGAATTCTTGGTGAGTTTTACAAAGAAATGCCCTTCCTTTCCCCAGTGTAATTGTCTGGGGACTATAATTAAAGTAAAGAATATGTAGGTAGGTCTCTCCCACATTTTACCAATCTGTTTGAAAAGTCTGTGGAGATATATGGCAGCTGATAAAGCTTGCTTTTGGGGATATTCTAACTTATAATAGGGACTATGCCACTTGAAGGTAAGCCTGAAGAATGACAGGAATTTTTTTCTCCTTTATCCACAGATCCTTAATGATATGTTTGAAAAACGCTAATGATGGTAACATGATATCATACAAGTGAACCTAGTATCCTGTTATAATAAAGCACTATGAGAGGTAATAGTCCCATGTTCCCATATCATATCCCATATCCCATAAGTTCAAACAATTGACCTTTAAGCAAGAACTGTAGTTATTTGACAAAATAGAAAATAAAAATACTGGTACTTGCCTTGTGTGGATGGAAGCTTGTATCCACAAAGTTTTCATTCACTTCTAGTCAACATTTAAACCAATCATTATTTATTTTACTACTAACACTTTAGAAGAACATAATTGGATGTTTGCTTAACTAATATCCCAGGGCCACGTACTTAAGCTGAAGAATGTAGCACTCAATTATTCTTGATAGAAGAAGCAGGACTCATTCACCTCTGCTAGAATGAATAGGCTTTCTAAGGGAAAGATGTTGATAAAACTAACATCTTAGAGGTGTGTAGATCTACAGCCCCATAATAGAAGACCTAATCCCATTTACCAGCTAACCTTCAGTCTGCAGTTATTGATTTGACTGCTGAGATGCACTGTGTTGTTGCTTTTGGGATTAATCATTATTGCTTGTCCCAGCAATAACCTGGTCAACTCCACTTGAAAAGGTGCTGAATAATGAGGAAGATCACAGCAAGACATTCAGCAAACCCACAGAGAGAAAAATGTAAACTCAGCATGACTTTAGCATTTACAGAATGTTAATCTAAACAAAAAATTAATTTTAAAAGGGAAGAATTTTGTGACAAGGTAGTTATCTTAACATTGACTATTCTGTTTAGTTTTCATTATTTCACATGATTTATTTCAAAGATAGAACTTGGCACTGGTTTTTAATGGAGGGTGAAAAAAAAAGGAAAGAAAATTTCCCCACTCTGCGACAATTCTGAAAATTATTCTCATCTTAAATTTGTGGGAGAAGTAAAAAAATTTTCCAAGTGCTCCTTGATATCAACATTAATTAATTCAGGAAAGAAACCTGAAAAGGTTCCTATGCTTTGTTTAGGTAACTAAAATTAGTTTCAACACAGTATTACAGATAAATTACATTTTCTAAACAAGAATTTGTTTTTTAACATTATTTTTTTTTAAATGTCAAAAGGCATCTTTTGAACCATATGAAAACACTGGTTTCCAATAAAAAACTGAACCGGCAATTTTGCTCAACAATTTTGTTTCAGCAAATACATTTCCAAGAAAACCAAAACAAATACAGGCATGGTGGTGGTGGAGGGCAGAAGGACCCTCTCCCACAATATCTCAAATAGATCCAACTGGGAGTTAGTAAACAGATAATTGTGCCAAAGTTTTCTAAACCATTGTGGAATATGAACTTAGCTGCATAGAAAATTGCTTCTTCAAGACAATGGAGGAGACCTGTGGAGGAGAACAAGTGTCCCGACAGGAGTCCCACAGTGAGCAGTGGGCCTTGCACCAGCTAATGTGGGAAATGATGCCCTGCATGGATTTCGTTTTCATTTCTCTGGTTTACAAAAAGACTGCACTACCACTGGATGGAACAGGACATTCTGTTTTCTACTCTTCTTTACAGGAAATCTTCTCCTTCACTACAATATTCACAAGGCACCTGTTTTAATGCCATTAGAAACCACCAAACAAAACTTCAGTTTTGACAATACTTCAGTGCAGCATGTGTTACCTTAGGGCCTTCTGTCATCATTTTGTTGTGAAGACAGATGGTGTCTGGAAAGGGCTATTTAGAATTAGAGAAGTGCAAGAAAGAAACCTCTTTCTTCCCTATTCTCTCAGGACACAACGTGTACAGGAGAAAGGGAAGGGCTGGGTCACTGCCTCATTCCCTGAGGGGCACTATTCTAATTTCTTGAGACAGTACATACGGGGAGACAGCAGTAGACAGGCTGCTTTTGGATACCTGGACAGGTCCAGAGTCAGCTGGTTTGGGAAAACCAGAGCCACCTTGTTCCTCACTATTCCTAATTCAGCACTAGGCTGGACCCTTAGCAATGGTCCATCCAATGAACTATGAAGTCACATCAACTATCCACAGTGTAAGCTGCCTTCTAGATTCCCTCTGTGAAAATGCTTATTTTTTTATCCTTATCCAAAAACATTAAAGCAGTAGGAGTTGGCACGATGAGGTGACTGTACAGAAATTGTCTCAAGGCAACAAACTTCAATAGCATTTCTCAGGCGGGTAAAACTGCCAGCTTGAAATGCTTAGGGTTTTTGTCCATATGAATTTATGTAGTTTCATAGAAATTTATAGTTTCAATAATTACAGTGATGAGAGCCTGAAGCCAAGCAAGGCTTTCTCTCGTGCCTCAGACTTCCAGCTGAATATTTCATTTATGTAGACATAACTTGCTATGAAAACTACAGTTCTGGCTCTACAAACAAAATCACCTTTAATATTGTTTTATAGATAATTTAGCAGGAAAGAGTTTATGGCACACCCTCACCCTGAATTAATTTTGTTGCCAGAACATTGATAAAGATAGCTAGCTGGCTATGTGCTGTACTTCATAACCAAGCCAAAGGATATTCTGTATCCTTAATTACATAATGGACTTGATCAAGCTAAATCCAGATGCCACCTTTTATTTTTAACCTTTCTACCCAGACTTGTTTTGTGTTCTGCAGCCTTATTAAGGATAATGTAATAAAATGCTGCTTCTGACCAAAAACCAGGACCTTTGCCCCTCACACTGTCTGCATTTCATCTGAAGGCCACAGTACTCAAGACAGGTTCACCATATGATACCTATAATTGCAATAAATTTCTGCAAGACTAGGCAATGTAGCTATGTTAATTTATGTCTACAGTAAATTATACAATTTACTAAGAATAATTAAACTATGCTATTTAGGGAAGAAAGAGGTTTTTAGCATTAGGATTACAAAAATAATTTTGCATGTAGAGCTGTGCAAATAACTGACTGTGTTGATCTGTCTGCTGCACCAAAACCCAATGACAAAATACTAGTATTTAAGGCAGATATAAAAATAAATGCCATTTCTGTAAGTAAACAGAAATTCTTCTCCCTATCCCCTTAAAATGTAATTCTCAAAGTAATTGTTCTCTACTGGAGCTAAAAAATTAAAGGTTTTTTGTTTTGCTTTCTTGTTGTTGGCTGTTTGTTTTGTTCTGTTTTTAACCAAATTTGGGGTTGAGACTTCATTTTGAAACAGCAGGTGAAATGTCAAAATGAAGCATTTTGGGGCTTCTCCACCCACCCCCCCCCCCACTGTTCTCTGCCTCCTTTCCACTTTTTTTTCTCCCACTCCTTACCACAGACTGTTCAATGAACCTGGCCAGAACTAAAGAGGTGAATTTTTTCCCAGACCAATTTCTCAGGCTGTAAAGGCAAGTAAAACAAATCAAGTCCACAGACTTCATCCTTTTTCAGGCTGAGCACTGGTATGTTACTCCACAATCATTGCCATTAAAATTGCCACGTAAATTTGTACTACAGATATGCAGTCAGAGCAGCTCACCCTTCCTCAGCCATCCTATTAAAGGAAGCTTTCTGAAAAGTTGTTATATCAGTGAACAAAATCCACAGCCAGAAAGAGAATGAAGGAGGTCTGTATACAGTATGTATATGACAATGCAAAGCTCGAAAGACAAAGGATTGTGGAAGAAAAAGAACAGGAAAAAAAAAAAAGATAATTTGTTTATCAAATAAGAGGAGGAAAGCAAAATTCTAAATTAACATTACTTTGTGAAATTATGCCACATGTATTCTGTCTCAAATTCAGCCAGTTTACTAATTTCTCTGTTTTCTTCCACCAGCTCTCAAACTTTCTTCTATTTTCCCAAGTCACATTTGAGTATGTAACAATTTAAGTGCTCTGAGTACGAGTTTAATATCACTATTAATCTTTGTTACATTAACATTGACTGTTGCATCATTAAAGTTTTTCTGTAAAGTATATAGAGCAAAAGGAAAACATGGCCTGGAAATACTCAAAGGTATTCTTATAATTGGACTAAACTGAGTACTGAAGGGGTGATAAGCATTACCTAGGATCTTTCCTATTAAGTTATCAAAAGTTATATTTTAAAAAGCTTCTAATATGTTTGTACTATAGCTACTGGTCTGTGCTGAATCCTGACCCCTGTTCACATAAACGGCTACGACACTAAGGTCAAACATAGATGGCTACTTTTCCCTGTGCTGCAATGAAATACCCAGTATTGCTGTGTATACATTTAAAGCACAAGATAAAAGGCAGAGTAGAAATTACATCCCAGCAAGAAATATTCTGGAGGTCTTAGCACTTTGTCTTGTAAAACATACACCAATATTTGCAGGGGTTTCATTTTCAGTACTGACTTCTAAACTGTAACATAAGACTTGCTATCCAGTAAGTTAAAAAGCTCAGGCTCTTCTTGTGCCTTGCATATCCCATACACTTCACTCTTCCAGGGAGCAACAAAAATTAGCACCTGGGTTCCCCTGCACATCTTGTCCTTCTTCCAAATTATAGCAGACAAATGTGGAGGAAACTACATATGTCTGTCTGCACAAGAAGCAAGGCAGAAAATAACCCACAGCTCTAAGTCAGGTCAAATAATACAGAAAACAAAGCAAGAGAGGCTTTTCTTCCCCAACATTTTTACCCTATTGTTTTACAGCTGTGTGTCCTGGTTTCGGCTGGGATAGAGTTAACTTTCCTCCTAGTAGCTGGCACAGTGCTGTGGTTTGGATTTAGTACAAGAAGAATGTTGATAACACCCTGATGGTTTAGTTGTTGCTGAGCAGGGCTTACACCAGTCAAGGACTTTTCAGCTTCCCCTGCTCTGCCAGGGGCACAAGAAGCTGGGAGGGGGCACAGCCAGGACAGCTGACCCCAACTGGCCACAGGGCTATTCCAGTCCATATGGCATCATGCCTGGGGGGAGATGGCTGGGGGGAGAGCAATCACTGCTTGGGGACTGGCTGGACATTGGTCAGAGGGTGGTGAGTGGTTGCATCACTTCTTTATTCTGGGTTTTGTTCTTTTTGTTTGTTGGTTTTCGATTTCACAACAATTTATTATTGTTGTTATTTTATTTCAATTATTAGATTGTTCTTAACTCAACCCATGAGTTTTCTTATTTTTGCCCTTCAAATTCTCCCCCCATCCCACCAGGAGGGAGGGTGAATGAGCAGCTGTGTGGTACTTGGTTGCCAGCTGGGGTTAAACCACTACACTGTGTCATTAAAGCCACTGCTGCTTTGAATCATTAAAGGTTGCAGGATTATTTCTTTTTTTTTTTTTTTTTTCTTTAAGTGTTCTCTATCTGAAGCCTTCTAGGCACACAATATATTTGTTTTCTCTATTTAGGTTAACCAAATATGTCTTCATTCATCTTTCCTTGTCCTTGTTACTGCACATTGCAGTGAGAGCTTATTGCCTTGTGAGTCTTTTCCATAAATCACTGAAGACAGAGTTTCCTATTGGGACATTTATCAGTCACTTACAAATTTAATTTCTAAATTTTGAGCAGAAACAAAAGAACTTATTTTGCTTTGCTATGAACTTTTCTAATTCCATCAGCTTTTCACAAAGTGCGCCTGGTAAGAATCAAACTACTTCAGGAGGATAAACACTAAAATAAATCTACTTATTAAATCATTTAGAAACTCACCCAGAGAGAAATAAAGGAATATGGTGAAAGGCAAAGGTGGAAAGTCCATCTGGGTGAACTTCATCTATTATAATTCAACATTTGTTCCATGTTTAAAATTGTCACCAAGTTATTCAATACTTCATACTATCATCTAATGTTATGTTTGCCATCCTGTATCTCTGAGTAAAGGTGTTTTAGTATTGTTGTGTAGCACAGTGCTTGCTTTGATACATCTGGTGAAAATTGCAAGCAGCATTTTTTTCAGAAGAACTAAAGGATTTGCACATTTACGTTTTTCTCCATATCACAGTATGAAAACAGTCCAAACAGGCCCTCAGATCCAAAATTTTAAAAACTTCCATGCATTTCTAGATACACTGGTTTGAAAAACAATGATACACTCTGATCTTGAGAATGGCTGTAATGAGTTTCATAAGGAATCTTATGAGAATACTTTTGTTATTAATTCAATGCAACTTTGAAAAACAATAAGACCACAAAAAACCAAAGCTCTCCCTTTAACCTAAGGACATACATCCCCATGCAAGTGTTTTAAAGACATTTGACTTTTTCCTCTTTATTCTAGCTTTCACTTTTATATTGATAGTTGAGAAAACTAGTTTCAACCTATCCCATCATGTCAGGATTTGAACCTCTGATTTAAATGGATTGGCATCATCCTCAGCTTAGCCCTTCCAAACCATGATGTGGGTGAAATGCATGGCTTGCTAGGATCTTGGAGCATAATTTCATATTGACCTGATCACTGGCCAAATTCTCTGCTCAGAATCACTGTTTGTTTCTTCAGGTCATCAAACCCCTCTTCTTTAGACTAAATTGTGCTTGTCTCCCAAATTGGCCTGAAATGAATCTCTCCCAGCTTTATTTTCAATAAATGACACTATTGCACAAATAAACCTTTCTCCATTTGCCCAGTAATTCCAAAATTATGTACCAGCAGGATACTGGGCCCAGGCTCTACCTCCTCTCTGTGAATTGACTAATGACACTGGTGAGACACTAAACTAATCCCTACAGCGTAGTAGATGCTTGCAGCTGTAAAGTCTTTTCTGCTCCATAAGGGATGATGTGACTCCATGCAGCCCTTAGTATACAGTGTCCTGAGGTGACACTGCAGAGCCATTTGTGCACAGCAAGAAGTATGAATCTGTCTAAATGACTGTTATTAAAAGTACAATGTTGGTTCATGACAACAGTAGTTTCACTCCACATGAAAACAGCTCTCAACAACACAAATAAAAATAAAAGGAACGGGGACTACTAATGGGGTGAAAAAACACTCAAATCCTTTTCCTCTTAGCTATGTAAAGCCAAATTATCCTATCACAATAAAAAGATGATGCTATTTACAATAAGCATGCAACTTCGGAATGACATTACACCTGTAGACTAGTTTAACATCATAATTAAGACTACACAGTTTCTCTCTTCTTTTTATGTAATGTTAGTTTATATTAAAAAATGAACCGTGTTGTATTTACAAATGGCAGTTATCAATCTTTACCTTTGTTTTCTCATACAAAATGGATTTTTTAGTTATACTACCCCACATAATAAATGTTCTAGTGTAGTCCTGCCAAGAGGACAACTGTTTTGCCTGGCACCATACAAGATTTGTGTAGGCAGGAATTTACTTCTATACATCCTCCTCACTCTGATCATTAAAAATGCCCTATTAAATGTTTGCAACCTGCATTTGCTTCTTGCCAGGAATTCAGTTCCTGTCTTCCTCTTGTCAGTCATCACAAGCATAATCCTGCCAGCAACCAGGCATCCAAACTTTGTTGTTCTAGAATGAAGTTTCCTTAAATTAACTTTATAGAACTACACCTGGAATTTACTCTTTGCCAGAAATGCATTGTCTGTACTCGCTCAGAGGTAAATATAAACTATATAAAGGAAGTCTCTCTTAGCAGTGTTCTGCTCATGGAACTAAAGACTGTCTTTGTAAGATTTATCTTAATAAAATATATTTATAATCTGAAAAACCCTTACCATTTCCAAAGTATAACACAATAAAACTAAAGTATAAAACATGTATGGTCTTGTTCTGTAGTGTACACTGTACATGTGATTCAGCTTATTTTCTGTGGTAGTGGAGTCAGAATGCAGTGAAAAATATCTATAGCTTAATCTTTCCCAGTATCCATTTCCCTTTATTTGTCCTAGCAGGAAAATAAGTACTATAAAAGAAAAAGAAAACATGAGTGTGTGCCATTCCAAGGATAGAAGTGTCAACATAGTTTCTTACTAAATAATATGGATAGTGTGTTCAAGCGTGCCACAAAAACAGAACTTCTGGAGGAAAACTATTTTTTGTTTTAATTGAAACAACTTCATATTTCTAGACAGTAACAAATGCCCAACTATAGAATGAGCATCTAAGTATGCAACTATCAGGAGGAAAAAAGGTTGATGTTACCAAAACTGAGTAACACCAGAGTGTAAGACTATGCAGGAAATAATATATAAGCAGAACTGATGGTGGGAAATATCACAGCCTGATCAATCACATGTGTCTGTGGCCAAAGACTGTTTGGTAAAGATCTTGCTCCACAGAATAGACTGAAGTAATCTATGCATATGGTAATGAAAGGTTATATGGTTACAAATTTCTAATGTCAAAAATCTAGTAACTTACTGTTAGAGATGGAAAAAATCTTTTTGGGATACTTTTGCTGCAGGTAGTTGTGTGAAATAATTTAATATCTTTCTCTCAATTATTCCTGGCAGGGATTTTTTTTTTTCTATTTATTTTTTTAAAGGACTGCTTACAGTCCTTACAGTATAAATCAATGCAGTACTGTATATAAGACATTTATAAAATGAATTAATACATATTTGTATTCTGTATTTATTTACACAAAACCACTGAATCATTTAGAGCGGAAGGGATTTCTTGAGGCAATCTAGTCAAACCTTGCAGCTCAAGTAGGGTCACCCACAGCAGGTTGTCCAGGTTTACGTCCAGTCAGGTTTTGAATATCTCCACAGAGGGAGACTCCACAAGCACGCTGGGCAACATGATCCAGTGAAGTCTGCCACTTTGACCTATTTCTGATACCCAGCTATGTACATCTTGTTTTCTTGCTGCCTTTCCAGACTTAACATACCTAACAATCTTTATTTAACTTTGTTCCACTATCAATATCCACAAAAACATGTTTGTACCATCAGTGAATATCACTAATGGGGTTGTAGTCTACATTGTTTTATATATGCTGCAAAAAAATTCTTAGACAGTTTGAAAGACTCTAACCACACCATGAGCAAATTGTGACTGAACTGTATAAATATATTTTTTGCAGTATTTCCTACTGCATTATTTATAAAAATGCATAGAAAATGGGGGGAAGGTGGTGGTGGGGAAACCATTGAAACTTTAATTGCACTCATGTCAATTTTATATTTTCCTTATAGATCAGGACAAGCTCTATCCATCATTGAAATTCTCCACGTACAAACTTCCTGAAGGTCACTCCTGAGGTCATGCAGCTTGTGGAAGTTATCCCCGAGTAGTAAATTCCCTCTTTATCTAATTCTCTATTAAAAATTTATTTTTTCCTCTTCCAACCCTTTGTTTATTTCATTAAACAGAACATTTTTTTTACTTACTACGATTTATTATTTTTCATTTTTATTATTGCTAGAGATTCTATAGAAGAATAGAACAATAAAATCAAAAGAGTTTGATGCACAGGTTGAAGTTCTGTAGTACAGGCATCTGTATAATTGTTATCTTTAAACAAGTATAACAATTTCAAATGTCTAAGCTAGTCATTCTGAAAGCTACAGCTGCTGTTCTGTCAGGTAATTCTTATGGTGTGGTATAAAGGCACTCAGTGCTTTTTCATCAAGGTATTATATGTGATTCTCCATTTACGCTGTGCTTTCTTTTGTTTAAATTTGATTTCTTGGCTACAGAAAACACAAGAGTAAATGGAAACAATACTGCACAGCTGTGTCAACCTTCCATAAATAAGAAAGGAAAAAGGAAAAAGGCAGGAAGAGGATAATATGTTGACATGCAACCTAAACCTCATGATTCTCTTCTGCCCTCTGAAGGACACAAAAACAAGATCAAAAGGCAATGCCTCCAGTATTAAGAAAAGCCATTACAAATTTACCCATTCTTTGCAAGGCACAGAAAGAAGAAGTGATGTAAGTGAATTTTTCAGTAATTACTATTAAAAGGATGACTTCCAGTGCAATTGTGTCCAGTGACATTCTTTTTCATTAGATAGTCTTTTTCAAGGCAAGAGAATGTGCTTATTTTGGGCAGTGTAGGGGTATCAAATAAAGGTTTAAACTGGTGTAATGGCTATAGACTTTGATGAGCTACTTTGAAAGAAAGTAGCCAATGCTTCAGAGCCTTACATTAACAACTGAGCTCTCCAGGTGTTCCATGCTGCTATTTTTCACACTATTTTCTCATAACTGATACAGCAAGATTCCATGAATGCTTTCAACTACAGCACTTGCAAACTCACACTTGTCCTCTCATCCATATGCCTTGATTTGTTTCTGGGTTTATGATTTCTCTCTCCCCTCCATTGGTCTACAAAGACGACTGGTAGAAGGATGCTGTGGCTGATTACTCTCTAGGTATTTTTTCTGAAGCCTCTGATTCTAGCTGGGATTTTTGTACAAATATAGTCCTGTTTAACACAATTTAAAAAAAAAAAAGCAAAGTTTTTGAGGTTATGATGCATGCGCTGTGAATCACAACCAAGAGATGTGACTCTCTAAGGGGATTCTAGGACATGTCAGGAGACATTTCTGCTGGATCATACTTGGAAATGTTCATAAACCATGAGGGGAAAGAATTTGAACTAGTTAATGATCATTCCACTATTTAAGCATGAGGATTATGAAAATGTTGACCATTTTTAAAATAATTGACATTTATATATACTATGGATGTTAATCCACAACAAAATCCAGTTCTCTTCAGTTATACCTCAACTGCGATTTCTTATATTTCATTTTTGCCATAAAGCTGCCAGGTGAAATGCACTGAAGAAACAAACATCATAGCACTGAATTGTGAACACTCCATTTTTAGAAATATAATTATAGGTTCCTTAAACATGCACAGTACATGCTGAGCCAAAGGATCTTATCAGACTGCTTTAGAAAATCTCATCACCGAGGACACATAGTAATTAAGGAACCCAGAGTCAGATCCAGCTGACAGTACTGACAGAATAAATCTGAAATTTACCTGTTCAAACAGCTGGAGTGGTTCTGCATTTACACCTTCTTATTCCACAGCAGAATCTGGCACTGTAATATACCATAAGGTTGGGTTCTGTTTGTTTAAAACTTCATTGTACTTTTCCACCTATACCTCATATTATTCATCCTGCATTTAAACCTGAACCATCCTTAACCTTAAATAGAATATTTCCCTGACTTTGAAGAAGCCACCATTTTCTCACTCTGTGAAATTACTGAGTAAAACTTATTGTTGGTGTTGATTTTCTTGGGAAGATAATGAATCATAATGGAAGGTACCATTTAGAATTTTTTCTTTAAAGTAATTAATCTTTCATGTTCAATATAATGAAATAAAGTGTAAATAGCTCCAATAGAGAAGGAATATAAAATACAGATACTCTTTTGTGGATGAGGAGGTCCTTGTTTGTCTCAGTCATTTTATATGGAAGCATGCTGTGCATTGCTAATTAGCATCTCAGTGCTAACTCTGGTACTCCACTTATATTCACAAAACTAGGGGAGTAGCCACCATCAGAAAGTGGCTCCTCCTAGTGGCAGACAGCAAAGGTACACATCCCAGAAGCAGTATTTGAGGAAACCTCTCACAGAAACTATCAGAAGTGATACTCGATTCTCTGACAGAAAGAAAAACAGAGGAAAGCAATCAACCATGAAGTTCAACTTCATGCTGGAAGAGCAAGTGCACTCCAAACAGGGTATGTGTATGCCCATCACCTGGCAGACACCAGGAGGAAAAGGAACATTACCCAGTAACAGCGGATCAGCTCCACTGGGCCATGCTAGGGAGCAGCAAGAGCAGGGCTGCTCCACAAGGGGAGATGAGCAAGGCCATCACTGCCAGGGTGCAGCCCTACAGCACTCAAGCAGGGCTGGACTAGGCATGGTGACAGGACCTGTGACAGTCCCAGGCTGGGTAAGAGGGTAAGTCAGAGCCAGGGTCCATCCAGCAGGACACCTGCAGAGAGAGCTACCTACAACATGCCTCCAAGACCCATGCAAGAGACAGGGCTAGAAGTCGAGTGCAGAGAGATGCTGACACTGACGATACTGATCTTTCTGATACTGACCTGTACCTAGAAGAGGCTGCTGTGATTCATCTGGCACCATCCTTCGTACAGGCTCCACAGCTACCAAGCCAGATCCATAACTTTGACTGACTCTGGTTTTGGAGCACAACTACAAAAATTTAAAAATGCACGAGAAGGCAGATTTTATGGGACCTAACTTTAACTTCTTTCCATTCTCAACAAGAAAAAATGCAAATTTATAAATGACTATTAATTCTTTTTTAATATGTTCACACATTTGATTTACAAGATACTTATTCTTAAGTATATGGCTACATAATAGGACCCTGTTATTCGTGTTGTATCTTTTTTATACAGGCTGTGGACTTTTCAGGGCAGAGACTGGCTCACTTCATATTATTTATGCAGTGACCAGCAAAACCAAAATTCTCATTAATCCAGTCAAGCATTACAGTTCTCTAAACGGCAATACATCATACTGGATGCCGATATAGTTAATCCTGTGTATATCTGACACTCCTCATCACAAGAAGGGATATGAATAAACATGAATTTTCAAGCATTGCATGACACTGCATGAGTTTTCTCACTTTTACTCTTCTGATTCCCTCCCCATCCCACCGGGGGGAATGAGCGGGTGGCTGTGTGGTGCTTAGTTGACAGCTGGGATTAAATCATGATAACTGCATTCGAAATGGTGTCACTATATCATCACAAAATGCATACTGCCATTTCAGAATTGAGAACTTTTACATTTGTGGGAAGAACTGTAAGGCTAAAGTCTGTAGGAAAATGAACAAAGAATGGAGATAAAGTAATATTTCATATAGCTATATTTCTGAAAAACGGATTTTCCTCTGTTAAAAAGAAATTCCAGCTACATCTCAGAAGAAATGGATACCAAACCCCATCTTTATTCCCATACCTGCTCGGAACTAGTTTTCAATTACCCTATAAATTTTTTTTTTTTTTATAGATTTACAGAAATATGTAGTATATAGTCTTAAATTAAAAGTAAATTTGTTGAAGGCATACAGCACTGTTCAACCCAGGATAAAACATAAGGGTCAAAATTTTTTCCTGCTTGGTCTATGTATAAACTTGAGCAACTCACAGAAATAAATGGAATGACTCCTAATTTAGAACCTACAGCTACAAAACCAAATTTTCATGCAAACATTTCAAATTGCTTAAGCTTTTTGGAAAGCAAACCAGCTTTATTCTACTGCAACAATTATGGTACCTAATTTGAGTCCCCATCCCTGGAGGTATTTAAAAGATGTGTAGACGTGGTGCTTAGGGACATGGTTTAGTGGCGGACTTGGCAGTGTTAGGTTAACGGTTGACTCAATGATCTTAAAGGTCTTTTCCAACCTAAATGATTCTATGATTCGATAATTCTGTAATGTGGTGCTTCCCGAGCATTTATTTCTGTATTCTATTTTGACTTGTATGGATGCAGTTCCTCTGAAATAGTAATTCACTCTGCTAGAAATGTGGTTCATGATTAACTTTCAGAAGAAATATCTTCTATAATGACTGACCACAAGATTGTTTGTTCTCTCTTAGTAGTAGCAACACTAAGACTATACCAACAAAACTACTTATGAAAAGCAGGAGATCCAAAGCCCTTCTTATCAGTAAAGGTGCATTAACTGCATTACATAAATTTATAGGAACATTAAGGAAGGTGAAATATCCTCCACTAAAGGGCTTGCTCCAGATCACATGATAGTGCAGAACAGAGTCCACCTCACCATAATGTACCCCATTTTAGAAAGAAAATCAACCCAGTTCACAGTTAAGCTTGCCCTGGGACTCAAAGCAGTAGCACCATACAATTTTCAGCTTTGTGACAGGTCCAATGAAGTAAGGGGACACTATTAGACCTTTGGTCTGCTGGGACTCTGGAACCCAAAGTAGTAGATCTGTGCAGAACTGCACTGCACTGTTTTGTGCTGATACAACAGCTTGTCTGCAGCTAGGTTGAGCATCAGTGTACCATGCAAGTATGTCCTAGGACTCTGCCCACATCAGTTTATTGGTTCTCCGGCATACACTTACTGATATTAAAAGTATATTCATCTACTTATGGGAAACTGAGTGGTTTTCCCACAACAGTGTATATGTAAGCTATATTTAATTAATATCTATTTTTTAATCTTCAGAAGTGAGAGACAATCATGTAAAAAGCAATGTGAGTTCCTAATAGAATGTTTGGACACAAGTACATGCTAGGCATTTCTGGCTCTGCAATAAAGTTACTAATTTGGAGGTCTCTGAATTTATCTGACGATGTATCAGTTTCTAACTGCTAATAATTCAACACTGTAATTGACTTTCCCCTGCCACACAAATCTGTAGGACTACTTGAAAGTGCTTCAGCTAGATGATAAAGCTAAAAAATTAGAAAGCTTTGCCCATCTAATGACTTCTCAAAGGCTCATAAGGTTTATCTAAAGTTTCCTAGAAAATACAAGTTCTATTTCTGTGGAAATGATTTTTCACTTGCATTCCCCAAGGTCAGTAAAACTCTTTCAGAATGAAATTGCAGAGTATAAATGCAATACGTTGAGCAACTTTCCATTATGCTGATTTGCATTTCAAAATTTGCATTCTACCTTCCCAGCAAAAGAAGCAACAGGTTAAGCATGAAGTTAACTACAAAATGGCAATTATGGTTATGAAAAGGAAGGCATGGATGTAATTTCTAAGGGTCAGGTCATGACTTGCATGTGTATTTCAAGTGGCAGCTAAGGCCCATGGGAACACACCCTGCCACCCCATTTTCAGAGCTTCTGATAAGTCTGCAACCTAATGTAGATGTCTTTTATACACTTAAAACTGCTGCCTCCAAATTAATTTTAAAGAACATTAAAATTTACAAACTGATTTTAAAAAATCATCAGAGGAAATTTCAGCATGAATGAACTTTCTTCAAATGCTGAGTGGAACAATTCTCTTAAAAATTATAAGGATAAAAAACATTGATGAAAAAGTACCTTAATTTTCCATGTTATTGCCTGTCCTGGTTTCAGCTGGGATAGAGTTAATTTTCCTCCTAGTAGCTGGCACAGTGCTGTGATTTGGATTTAGTACAAGAAGAATGTTGATAACACCCTGATGGTTTAGTTGTTGCTGAGCAGGGCTTACACCAGTCAAGGACTTTTCAGCTTCCCCTGCTCTGCCAGGGGCACAAGAAGCTGGGAGGGGGCACAGCCAGGACAGCTGACCCCAACTGGCCAAAGGGCTGTTCCAGACCATATGGTGTCATGCTCAGGGGAGCTGGCTGGGGGGCAGCAATCGATGCTCAGGGATGGGCTAGGCATTTGTCAGCAGGTGGTGAGCTACTGCATTGTGCATCACTTGTTTTGCATATTCTATTATCATCATTATTGTTATTTTTATCATTATTATCCTCTGCTGTTTTATTAAACTGTCTTTATCTCAACCCACAGGTTTTCCTTTTTTCCAATTCTTACTGGGGAGAGGGGGAGTGAGCAAACAGTTGTGTGGTGTTTAGCTGCCTGCCAGGTTAAACCACAACATTACCTTATTAGCAAAGTTTATTATTATACAAAATTGGCTTTCATTCTTCAATTCATACAAATTGTAATTGAGTTGATGCATGTTGCAATATCAGAATGTGTTAAAACCCAAACTAGCCTCAGCAAATTTTTCCCATTCAAAGCAAGAAAATTTGTCAGTTTCCAAGAGAAGCTGCAAGTGAGTACCAGGTAATCCAACTGGTTGCCAATTCATTAATAGAATATGAATAGGTCAGTATTTTGATATATGTATGTTTCAACAAGTGATGAATAGTCACCAAGGATGTTGGGAAGCATTTAAATCTAATTTCCCTGACTACACTGGCTTTGGCTAGTCTATCAGAGACTTCTGCTACTTGTCAGCAGTGAACTGTTGCTGTTTATGCAATAATATTGAAAAGAATGATGCAATTTATATAGAAAATCTGTAATTTATGGAAGATACCAATGTCATGGTAATCTATACCCACCAATTAAAGACAGAAAACACAAAATATAAAACAAAACCTGCTAGTTAATCAAGAAGTTCAGAATCCTAGACAATGAAGCATGGAATTTTCCTTTTGTACCTTAGCTGCTTTCAGTTATTCTCTCCACTACACCATGAACTTTTTCTAACAACATTGTCATGATGAGTTTTAGGATTGTTTTTTTTTTTTGTCAGACCGTAGTCTTCCCATGACAGCATTATCAATGTTAACAATAATTTAAATAGTTTGTTAGAGCAATCACTAGGGCAATGAACTTAATAATCCGTCTTTGTAATTAAAATCAGAAGAAAAATGGACTTGGAGCAAAACTGCAGTACAGCTCAGGACCACACTGATTATACCTTCAAAAACTACTGCCCTCTGAGCAAGGTTAATCTAAATATTGAAATCCTAACTTGAAAAATCTTCAAAAGGTAAATGACTAAAAATTGCCACTCCAGTGTCATCACACTGGTTTCCCTAAGGAGAGGCAATGAATTGCTAAATAGTTACTTTCAAACCTAGGAATCATGGAAATCTTAACACTTCCTCAAATTACAATGATTTGCCCACTGAACAGAAAGTAAAGAGAAATCAACAACATGATCCTTCAACAGTGAGACTTAAAGAGACTTTGAAAATTTAATACTTGTAAATCAAATTAAAGGTTTAAAGGTGTTAGAGGAACTTGAACGTATTTATTGTTATGTCCAAAATTATCACTCCTGGGGTCTCCATAGGAATCACTTTAGCATAAATGACTATGTTTTAGTAACAGCTGTAAAATATGACCTTTTAAAACCACTGAAAGAGCTTCTTATTTTTAACTACCCACATCAAAGGAGGCATTAGACCTTTCCCACTTTTTATTTCCCTTCTAGCACCTCTTAACAAGGTTTTACAAAGAACAAAGTATAATGGAGTCTTAGCAAGGTATTAGACTCAATGTTTCTTTTTAAGGGTAATGCAACTATTCATATATCCTTGTCTTTGGATTGCTTTTCATCAAAGTAAAAACATTTCAGTTTATAGAAAAAAAAAGTTCTCCTTTGACAGTTTTTTTTGTTCATTTACATTTAAGAAATGGATTGGGTTAAGTGGGAAATGCATACTTAAAAAATTAATGAATGTTTTATTTTTTTTTATTAATGGAAACAATAAATTGGTGTTAAGAACCTTAAAAGACTTTGCTTTGCATGGATGATTTGCATATGCAAGAACAGGCAAATGCCAGTGTGCCTTACTTCTTTGAATAAAGCTCAGTTTGCATTAACATTTATAAACCTCTTAGACTCTAAGACACAAGAAGCAACTACCAAGTCTCATACAAAGGTCTTACAAGGGCCTCCTGAGAAAAGCTGAATGCTAAAATACCTCATATAGATTTGGTTTTGTCTCTTCAAATTACATCCCCACAGTGAAAATACAACTAACAGTGAAAAAGACTGGGGCAACAGATTGCTGGCACATGCCAGCAGTAAATAACTAACATTTTGAAGAAAAATAATTATGCTCATCCCGGTCCTCCACAGTATATCAGAGCTCTTAAATGAAATTTCTGATATAACTTCATCATCTTAATTTAATGTGGAAACTTTCTTTTTAAAAGATAGGAAAATGTGGAGAAAATGGAAAGAAGAATAAGAAAGGAGTGCTTATTATTCCTTTGAAAAGCAGCAGAGAGTAGGCCAGCTGTAGCTGGTAGAAAAGGGAGAGAAAAGAAAGACCAAAATGTTCTGTCTCCCACAAGTATTACTGATGTTGTGGCTGGAAAGCTGCCTGGTGGAAAAAGACCTGGGGGTACTGATTGACAGCCTCCTGAATATGAGCCAGCAGTGTGCCCAGGTGGCCAAGAAGGCCAATGGCATCCTGGCCTGTATCAGGAATAGTGTGGCCAGCAGGAGGAGGGAAGTGATCGTGCCCCTGTACTCGGTGCTGGTGAGGCCGCACCTCGAATACTGTGTTCAGTTTTGGGCCCCTCACTACAAGAAAGATGTTGCCTTGCTGGAACAGGTCCAGAGGAGAGCAACCAAGCTGGTGAGGGGTCTGGAACACAAGTGATACGAGGAGCGGCTGAGGGAACTGGGGTTGTTTAGTCTGGAGAAGAGGAGGCTGAGGGGAGACCTGATCGCCCTCTACAACTACCTGAAAGGAGGCTGTAGTGAGGTGGGGGTCGGCCTCTTCTCCCTGGTAACGGACGATAGGACGAGGGGGAATGGCTTGAAGCTGCGCCAGGGCAGGTTTAGGCTAGACATTAGGAAAAACTTCTTCACCGAGAGGGTTGTCAGGCTCTGGAATGGGCTGTCCAGGGAGGTGGTGGAGTCCTCATCCCTGGAGGTCTTTAAAAGAAGGATAGATGAGGTGCTTAGGGACATGGTTTAGTGGTGGGATGGCAGTGCTAGGTTAACGGCTGGACTCGATGATCTTAAAGGTCTTTTCCAACCGAGGTGATTCTATGATTCTATGTTATGAATATATTGACTCCTAATAATCTCCATCATTTAGGCTCCAGGATGAATTGTTTTTCTTGCAGCTGTAGGATGGGGACAGAAGATCAGCTCTCAGTGCCTGATATTGGAACAAATTCACTATATAACCTTAAACACATGGACAGATTGATCATGAGAATGAATTATGCTCAGGTTTTTGACCAAAGTCTTACTTTCTGTGAAGTTTTTTTCCTGCTTTTCAGATCTCTTGGATTTCACTTTTCCTATGTTTTATCCAGCCTTCTCTCTTTATACTGCATCCAAGGTAGGAATTGGTTCTTGCTATAATGCAGAAGGACCAAGTACTGCAAAAGGTGAGCAATAATTGTTCAAACTCTCTACTGTAATACAGGTAAGAAAAGATATTACATTCTGATATTTCTGCCTCTAATTCCTTGCTAAAAATCTCTAAGGGTTTTAATCCTATCATGTCTGTCCATAGCACAAGACTGTTAAATAAGAATAGACATAAAAAACCAAGCCTTCTTCTACTATAATTATGATATTAAAACAGAAATAATGTTTATGCCAAGAAACTGATTAGACCCAAGAAAGCTCATGGAAAATTGAAGAGAAACCTGTTATGGTATTCAGGGTGTCATCTTTTTTCCTCACCAGTTCTGAATACCTCAAAATCAACTTGAAATGTACTCTTCATACTAGCCTCTCCATATTTTCAAGAGAAAGTAACAAAACTATTATTTTTCTGTGCTAGTAATTTTTTTTTACTCTGTTTCAGAACTTATTCAATGCTAAAAGGAAGAAAAGATGGAAGTCTAATCATGACAAAAGGCTGAACAGTAACCCCCTCATACATAAAAAATAAAAACTTCAATTTTTAAAGCTCTCATTTCCTCTCTGATTAAGGAAAAAAATCAGAACAGTTTCTAGTGGTTTCCTGATTATTAGATTTTATTAAATAACTGAAAAACAATATATGGTGAATAATTTAGCAATTATTCAGGTCAAGGAGAGCTATTCAAATAATTAAAAAAAATTCTATTTGGGCTGCTATAGAGTTGTTAGAACACCTTATTTAAGTGATTAGAAGGCATTTATTTGATGAACATTGACCATATTTATCTAATATGAAATGGATCAAAATTCCATTTCATTTCTAAGTATCAGCTTTAGTTGAGTTTTATTCTCTGGCATTTCAGAATAAATCCAAGATAATTTCCTTTCTTTGTGCAGTGCATTTGATTCATGAGAATAAGTGAAGGAAGAACATAGTCAGCTGTGATTCTCTGTAAGGCTTTCTCTGCATTCTGAGAGAACAAAAAAAGGTTAGAGCATTTCCAGACCTGTTGGATTTTTGTTAGTCCCCCCGTCCCCCCCCCCGGGACTCTGTGTGTGTGCGCACACACAAAGAAATAAAAAAAGAAAATAAAATAAATTGTACCTGTTAATGAAAGAATTTACCAAGATCTAAAATGCATGTGTTTCACATTCCAATTTACTGCACAACCAGTTAGAATAGTTAGAAAAACTGTCCAAAAACTGCCCTAAAACTGCCCCGCAGAATAAGTGTTGACTTCAATGGATTTACACCACAGATCTGCCTGATACATAGTTTTGGAATAAAAAAAAAAAATAGCTGAATACTTAAAGAAAAAGAGAAGCAAATAAACAAAAAAACCCACTGCCAAAACACTAACTTGAACAGTAACTTTCAATCATCGGATAATGAAAACCAAAACATACGAAGTAATATATGTTCTTTAATCTGATTTTTGCCATTTCTAATTTGTTCTCTGTCTTTTCTGATCTGGCTTAGACACTTGAGGAAAACACCTTGGTTACAGGAAAAAAAATTAAATATTCACACACTCTTTGGCCAGCTAAATTCTAGCAATAGAAAGAAGTTCTCAAGCTAAAACAAAAATCACAATGCATCTATCCACTCAGAATGATGTAGAATAACTAAATTTCCATTGGGGATAAACACATGCTTACATAACTAGGTAAGTATGTTTATAAATATGCTACCCTACGTTGGAAAGCTGTGCTGTTTAAGGTAGAAAATTAAAAAAGAAAACCATAACCCTGTGTGGGCCAGTATCATACTGATATCTAGATAGCTGTTTCTAAGAAAACATGGACAACCTGGTATCAATGAAATGAAACACATGCTGTAAAACACTAACAAAAAATAGCAGGTTTAGCATAAACTGATTTAGACTTCATAGAGAAGAAAATAACCTGACAGCCTTTCAAAAGTGTTAGTTTTACCACTCTGTTGTCTTTGCCCCTCTTAAATTTAATCTCAGACTCTTCACAGATCTACTGCTTCTAGAAATGCAAGCAATGCTGGTGGCAGGAAGTGGCTTCATTTATCTTATCATACTTAAGATATAATACGTATTTTAGGACTCTTCAATAACCAGAATTATTTCTACATTTATTTCCAAATCATGCCTCCTCAATATTAACTATGGATCTGTGTCTATATGGACCACTGAAGCATACCACAAGAAGCCCAAAGTTAGATCCCAGAGAGCTAGTTTATTCACATAGCACAAAAGAGCACAATATTGCTTTGAACCCAGAATTGCAGAACATACACATTAGCCTGGCACAGGGCCTGGGCTAGTAAGTCTGTCTCAAGAATAATTAGTTCAGCCTCAGCACCATGTAGACACAGCATCTTTATAATGCTGTGTAAACATTATATTTTCTCTTTTCAGCACAGAGAAAGTAACTGTGATACCAGAAAGAACAAAGAGAACCCAACGTTCATACACCAGCACCTGTATGGCCTGTTAGCACCCTGAGTTTACATGAAAGAATGTCTTACTAGCAAAAGCCCAAATATCCCAATACCTGAACAGGACCTCATAAAGTAGTGAAGCATCAGTAATGCAGAAAAGGACTGGAACACTGAAAAACATTGGCAGTCTGGTATGCCTCAGAAATGAAATATTTAACAGGAGAAATATATTAAGGACTAATGTGAATACTGACCCTTCACTTGGAACTTGTGTAGTCATCAAGATGAGCAGCTTAGGTTCCAGCATGCTCCTCAATGAAGCACTCCAGCAAGGTGCATGGAGGGGATGTGTCCCAAACCAGGGGAACATTGGGAAGCAGAAAGACCTGCCAGGAGCCTGCAATTTATGCAACAATGGCTGACAAAACCTTGTCAGGGCCAGTAGCAACACTGGGCAAGCCCCTCCACATTTATAAAAGAAGCCCTTAAGGAGTGCTAGCAGCCAGGGTGGGCAAATAGGGAGTGGTGCATCAGTTCTTGGGGAAGGGCACACAGGAAGGGTGCTGTAGCTCTGCCAGCTCAACCAGGGAACAATGGTTTCCACCTGGCAGAAATCCATGGCCTCTCTAAACTCTGCACCCACCACAACTGACGGACGCAGCTTCACAGACATAGCTCTGGTGGGAAGATGCTGCCACCCAGGTGTCAGGCTGCAGGGTGTGCCCTACTCCTACACCAGGTATGGCAGCAGTGAGCACACCTGTGGGAGGTGAGCCCAGGTAGAGGAAATCCTCCACTTGGTGACAGAGCTCTGAGAGGAGATGAGTAGGTTGAGGAGAATCAGGGCACCTGAGAGAGTGAGGGACTACTGGAACTGCACCCTACCATCCCTGGGACCAGCCCAACAGGTGACAGGATGCATGACATGGAAGACTCCCTATCCTCCCTCCACCTGGCTGAACACGGTGACTTAAGGGATAGGGGGCAATGGCAACACATTCCTGCCCAGTGCAGCAGGTGCGCCTCCTCCGTGACTGCCCCACCTTCTCAGGTGCCCTCGCATAACAGGTATGAGACTCTGCAAGTGGAACTGAACAATAACAAGAACGATGGTTCATCTAGCTTAGAGTGTGGCTGAGGTTAAGATGGCCTATGCCCTGAGCCAAAACTGCTTCCATAAAGAAAAAAAGACAGGTCATTCTCATAGGACACTCCTTTCTGAAGGGAACAGAAGGGCCAGTATGCCAACCAGACCCACTTAGAGAAGTCTGCTGCCTCCCTGGGGCCTAGGTGAAAGATGTGAAGAGAAAATTTCCTGCCCTGGTGTGACCCTCAGATTATCATCCACTGTTGATTTTTCCCGTAGGCAGTGATGAAATTGCAGCTAGAAGTCTGACATCGATCAGGAGAGACTTCAGGGCCTTGGGGTGACTGGTTAAGGGATCAGGAGCTCAAGTAGTGTTCTCCTCTACCCTTCTGGTTGCAGGGAATGATGAGGGAAGAATGAGGAAGAGCCAGCAGACCTGGCTCCGAGTCTGGCATCACTGGCAGAATTTGAGGTTTTTAGACCATGGATCAGTCTACACAACACCAGGCCTGCTGGAGGCAGATGGCGTACACCTGTCTCAAAGGGGGAAAAGGATCTTTGCACAAGAGTTAGCAGGGCTCATTGAAAGAGCTTTAAACTAGATTTGAAGGAGGAAATCTGTCTATTGCTGTAAAATACAATAAAAAATGTTTCTGTAAATACATTAACAACAAAAGGAGAATCTCCATCCCTTACTGGATGCGAGGGGAAACATAGACACAGGATGAGGAAAAAGCTGAGGTACTTAGTGCCTTCTTTGCCTTAGTCTTTAACTGTAAGAACAGTTGTTCTTGGGGTACCCAGCCCCCTGAGCTGGAAGACAGGGACAGGGAGCAGAATGAAGCCCCCATAATACAAGGGGAAACAGTTAGCCACCTGCTACACTACTGAGACACACACAAGTTAATGGGACCAGGTGGGATCCACTCAAGGGTACTGAGGGAGCTGGCAAAAGTGCTCACCAAGTCACTTTCCATCATTTATCAGCAGTCCTGGCTAACCAGGGAGGTCCCAGTTGACTGGAGGTTAGCAAATGTGACATCCACCTACAAGAAGGGCTGGAAGGAGGATCTTGGGAACTGCAGGCCTGTCAGTCTGACCTTGGTGCCAGGGAAGGTTATGGAGCAGATCATCTCAAGTGCCATCACACGACACGTTCAGGATAACCAGAAGATCAGGCCCAGTCAGCGTGGGTTTATGAAAGGCAGGTCCTTCTTGACCAACCTGATCTCCTTCTATGACCAGGTGACCCACCTAGTGGAGGAGGGAAAGGCTGTGGATATTAGCTACCTGGACTTTAGTAAAGCCTTTAACACTGTTTCCCACAGCATTCTCCTGGAGAAACTGACTTCTCATGGCATGGACAGTTGTAATCTTCGCTGGATACAAAAACTGGATGGATGGATGGGCCCAAAGAGTGGTGGTGAATGGAGTTAAATCCAGTTGGTGACTGGTCACAAGTGGTGTTCCCCTGGGGCTTGTATTAGAGCCAGTTCTGTTTAATATCTTTATCAACGACCTGGACAAAGGGATCGAGTGCACCCTCAGTAAGTTTACAGATGACACCAAGTTGGATGACAGCATTGATTTCCTTGAGGATAGGAAGGCTCTGCAGAAGGATCTGGATGGGCTGGATCAATGGGCCAAGGCCAATTGTATGAGATTCAACCAGGCTAAGTGCCAGGTCCTGCACTTGGGTCAAAACCACCCCATGCAATGGTACAGGTTTGGGAAAGAAGAGTGGCTGGAAAGCTGCCTGGAGGAAAAGGACCTGGAAGTGTTGGTTAACAGCTGTCTAAATATGAGCCAGCAGTGTGCCCAGGTGGCCAAGGCAGCCAATAGCATCCTGGCTTGTACCAGAAATAGCATGGCCAGCAAGAGTAGAGACGTGATTGTCCCTTTGTACTCGGCGCTGGTGAGGCTGCCCCTCGAATACTGTGTTCAGTTTTGGGCCCTCCACTAGAGGAAAGATACTGAGGTGTTGGAGTGTGTCCAAAGGGCAACAAAGCTGGTGAAGGGTCTAGAGTACAAGTCTTATGAGAAGCAGCTGAGGGAACTGGGGTTATTTAGCTTGGAGAAAAGGAGGCTCAGAGGAGACCTTATCGCTCTCTACAACTACCTGAGAGGAGGCTGTAGAGAGGCGGGTGTTGTTCTCTTCTGCCAAGTAACAAGTGGTAGGATGAGAGCAAATGACCTCAAGTTGCACCAGGGGAGGTTTAGATTGTATATGAGGAAAAACTTCTTCACTGAAAGGGTTGTCAGTTATTGGAACAGGCTGCCCAGGGAAGTGTTTGAGTCCCCATCCCTGGAGGTGTTTAAAAGATGTGTAGATGTGGTGCTTAGGGACATGGTTTAGTGGTGGACCTAGCTGTGTTAGGTTAATGGTTGGACTTGATGATCCTAAAGGTCTTTTCCAACCTAAATGATTCTATGATTCTATGATTCTAGTCAGAAATACCAAGGGAAAGGACACTAAGTGACAGCCAACTGCCACCAAAATGGGCCTGTGAAAAAATACAACTTGATCCCTAAGATGTATGAATCAATACTTTTACAGTACAAAATGATAGGTGATAACACTATTTTAAAAAGACACTAGTGACACCTCATCTAAATTGGTCAGGCATTTATAGTCAGAATAAAAGTATCCCAGCTAGGGCAGTGGAGTGAAGAGCTATTTAGATAGTCTAAGTGCAGAGCCTTTACTAAGACAAGAGCACAGAAGAGCAAAATGAAGGCCCAGCTGGTATATGAATTTCATGATGCAGACAGAAAGAAATATTAAAGGGCCCAAGACCAGCTATTATGTCCATTATACTTCTGTACCAGGTTTGGTTGAGATGTAGTTAACTTCCTTCATAACAGTCCCTATTGTGTCTGGGTTTGGATTTGTGACCAAAATGGTTTGGATAACACTGGCTATTGCTGAGCAGTGCTTGCACAGAGTCAAGGCTTTCTCTTTTTCCAACTCTGCTCTCCAAGTGAGTTGATTGGGGGTGGGAAGGTGGTTGGGAGGGGATACAACCTGGACAGCTGACCCAACTGACCAAAGGGATGTTCCATACCATCTAATGTCATGTTCAGCAATAAAAACAGAGAGGAAGGTTCTTTTTGGAAGATGGCCATTTGTGGTGGGTTGACCCTGGCTGGATGCCAGATGCCTGCCAAAGACACTCTACCACTCTTCCTCCTCAACGGGACAGGGGAGAGAAAATATAATGAAAAGCTTGTGGGTCAATATAAGGACAAGGGAGAGTCCTCTCTCACCACCAATTACCAGTCACTCACCAAATACTGTCACAGGCAAAACAGACTTGACTTGGGGAAATCAGTTTCATTTATTACCAATCAAATCAGAGTAGGATAATGAGAAATAAAAACTGAATCTTAAAAAAAACACCAGCTCAGAGACTGGATGGACATTGGTCTGCTTGTGGGAGGTGGTGAGTCATTGCCTTTGCATTTCTTGTTTTGGGGGGCTGGTGGGGGGGATGTCTTTCTTATTCCTCTTTCCTTTGCTTATTAAACTGACTTTATCTTGATCCATAAGTTATGTCACTTTTGCTTTTCTTATTCTCTCCTCTGTCCTGGTCAGGGATAGGGGAGAGAGTGAGTGAACAGCTCTAAGTGTGGTACTTAGCTGCCAAGAGGGCTTAACAAAAACAGTCACCACCACCATCTCTTGGCTGCACCCTGACTCAATCTAAAATCGTACGTTGCCACATACCACTCTGTCTCTCTTTAATTTCTCTTCTCTGGTTTTCAGAGGAAGGGGAAAAGCACATGGCAGAAGAATGCCACAATATATTTCAGCCATGTCCTGGATGTGAATGACTAAGGATACAGAACTGCCAGGTACCTGTTTACAAAGTAAATATAATCCTCTGAAAACCTGAAGAATGAATGCATACACAGAATTTTTTATTCCAATACCTCAACTGGTCTAGTAAAAGCCATTCCTTCTTTCGAGAAACCTTGTCCATCTCTTGTGAATAAAAAAATGATGGGACAAAGAGAGGTAGGTGTTGCACAGGCACAATACATATAAACTCTCAATATACACAGTTAGCTCAGAAACCTAACGTGAGATTCCAAAAGATTCTCCCCATGGAATTACAGGGCGAGGACTGGGAGGGAATTTGTAAGATGCAGACTGATAAATTTGTGAATTGGTATAAAACTGCTTTCCACAACAGCAGACAACTGCATTTTATAGCCTAGAGCTGGAAGGAATCTCCTGTACAACATACTGCCAAACAAGCATCTTTTCCAGGATTAAGTCATGGGTAAACTTGTATACCTTAGATAGATCACTCAACTCACACACTTCTCTGTCTTCAGGAAAAGGCATTGAATCTAAATTTCTGTGAAATTCTTTCAATATAAAAGATGATAGAAAACTAACCTGTCACCATATTTTTACAGATAACAACCAGCATACAGACAGAAATCTCTGTAAAGCAATTTGAACATATTATAGAAAAAAAGTTTTACTTCTGCCAAACAGAGGAAATGTGAACATTTTATGTTGTAGTCTACCTTTTATTAAGAATAACTGTGTATTATTGGCAGGCTGTTTTACATGCACAAAATACTGAATTAGCATCCTTCTCAACTAAGATACAAGGCCAGATTCTAGCCCCGTGGTAGTGTTACTATAGCATAAGAATTGTGGAAAAACCCTGGAGAGTCATCTCAGCTGACATGGGAGAGTATAAGGCAGGAAGAAACAGTGAAAGCATACTAGTGAAGAATGGCATGGTACAGCCATGCATCTCTGCACTGATGCTACCTTCATTTCTTGTTGAGAGTCATTCTGCTCTAGGTCACTGTAGAAAGCTTCCTGCATACTACTTACGCCACAATTCTCAAAGATATTACTGGTATAACTAAAACATGTTTGCACCATATGAAAAGAGAAGTACTGAATATAGAACAGTATTCTCACCATACATTACAGTAGGAAGGGAGAAAATATTTTATTACTAAATACAGGATTTTAGAGGTGACATTCCTGACACGGAAATTATAGAAAGCAACAGCGGAACTTCCACAGGTTTGTAGAACCGTGCACGCAGAGAATGCAGAGATGTAAGTTCCATTTCCAGCTCTGCCATGAGTTTGCTCATACTATTCTTGGTACATTATATATCTTCACTGTCTCCCTGATAAAGTGCATTATGTGGGAAATAATGCACTGCTCTTCACATCTCTCTTATACTTTCATGAAAAGGACAGAATATTATTGATATTAAATAATGTATTGGTTCTAGAGTTTTGAAGCAGACAATTGGTCTAAGCATGCTCTCCCAAAATATATATCTATTCTAAAAGGTTTTTCAATGGCAGCTTTAGAAAGATCAAAAGGAAAAGACTTGATTTTTTTTCTATGTTTCTGTTATTTTTTCTATGAACAATAGAAATGTTTCAATACTCAAGCATCTAAAATTACAGTTACGGTACTTTTGCACAAAAAGGTCATTAATACGTGATAATATGATTTGCAGTATACCATGCTTTACTGAGTTTGTTATAATTGAGTAAAATAATGTATATTCCTGTGTGTGACTGCTAGTTCCTTTCAGCTACTGAAGAATGGGCATAAATTTTTTGTATAGTTTAATTTTTCTCTGAACAGAAATGGTGAAAAAGATCATTGATTTTTTTCCTCACCCTTCAGATTAAGTGATGGTTCATCAACCCTTATACTGTCCCTGTACAGTGGCTGTAATTATGAATGTGAATATGATATAAAGATTGACTGGAAGAACAGAAAATAGAGCTTTCATGTTAGGTTACGCAATGAGTAAATTAAAATTATTATGAAAAATATTAGGAATACTTTGACTTCATACTTGTCATCCAAAGTTGTTCAGTACTCTTTATAAGTCATAGATATAATGATTATTTCACAGAGTTGTCATACAGCTTATGTAATCTTTTCATAAAATACTACACCTTAATAAAAATTATAATATGAAAAAAATTTAAACTATAATGCTACCAATCTAAAACAGGCCTCCTGTAATCTCTGAGAGATTCTTTATCATAAATTAATAGTATGGTATAACCCAGCCACTGATTTTGTTGCACTGCAGGTGTAACTGGAGTAACTTGGAGTGAACTTAAGTATGCTTATTTAAGAACTCGTATGGCTAAGAGCTAAATTTTAAAAGTACTGAAGGAGAAAATTCCCAGCTATGGCTACAATTCACTTCTAATAAGCCAAACAGCACTTTATAAATTATCACTTCAGTCAGAAAATTGATCAAATCTAGTGGGTAACACACACACACAAGTATTTATGTATAAGTACATGTACATGTAAAACTAGAAAGCTTATCTTTTGCCTGCTTCTTAAGTGTGTGACTTAGGAAGTCACTTCATTTGCTCATGTTTCCTCATCACTCAAAGTAGAAAGCAGTAGAAGGCAGGCAAACAGGTAGATGTGTCTGACAAATGGTTAACCCGAAATCAAATCGATTGTATGAGCACAGATAGTAATTTCACTATAAAAGCTCATAAGAGATTCCCCATGATGCCATAAGTTAGTAAATGTAATTACTACTTATGAGTTAGTGGGATAATATATCACAAACAACAGCCTTTAAGGTGGGAGCAGAGTCTTCATTCACAATAGATATTTCTCATATGTCACCTAACTCTTCCCAGAGAATACTCAGGTATGGTGAATACATATGGTGAAACTTATCTGCAAATAGGCTGGGTTTGTTACTGAATACAGTACTTTCCAGCCTAATTTTTTTTTTTATTATTTTATCTAGTCTTCAATCCTGTACATAAATTTTATTATCTTTTTTACCCTCAGCAAAAGAATTATTGAAATCATTGAGCCCTAAATAGTTGAAATTCATGTGAGTATAACCTCTTATACTATGGAACATACTTTATTTGTACTGCTTGTTGTTTCTGTAGTTGATGATAACACACTGCTCAGGACTTAAAAAAAAATCCCGTGAAAACAGTGAATAAAATGCATGAAGCAGAGATGTAGAGTATTGATTCCCGTACAGAAGAGGTGCAAAAGTGGTTTGCAATCTAGCTGACACTACAGTCAGAAAGCTAAACAATTCAATCAGTTTAGTTCATCCAAGCAAAGGTTAAGAAAAGAGTTAATAGTAGTACCTAACCAAGGATAAGTCTTCAGAAAGATAATCTGTATTTTAAAGACAGACAGACTAAATATAAGACCATCACTAAAATTTGAAATTAGCTCATTTCCAGACTAGAAACAGAGGCAAACCATCTCATCATTGAAATATTTCAACAGTGTCTGCATCACTTGAAAGTATTGCCAAGATGAAACAGTTCTTTTTGGAAGTTACAGATGTAATGCAAAATTACTTTTTTACTAGGGACCACCTCCTATAGATTATCAAAGTAGACATACACAGAGTTTCTTCTGATTTTCAGTTGTATAACAGAATGTCATAGCAAATCAACCCAAACAATCAAATAACCTGACATAAACCAAACCTTGGTTTTCTTTGTCATTTGGTCCACTATTTTTTTTTTTTTAATTTGCAGAAGGAAAGCTATACTGAGAAAATATAGGTCACTCGGACTCAAAATAGCTAAAATATCAAATAATTACTGTTTATCTTTTATAATGTTTGTTGTTTAAACTCAAGCATCTGACAGTTTTAATCAGTTAGCATTCATTCAGTTGAAAACTTGCAGGTCTTGCTAATATTTTAGAATGATTAATAATAAACTGAGATGAATGAACAATTAGTCACCTATCATTAGTTCCTTTACGCAGGATATTAATTGTGGTCAAAGATCATTTAGAGCACAGTTACTAGACCAGGTATCTATTAAATAGAAAGAAGAAAAGTGTGCTTGGATAGCCTAATAGATATGTAATAGCTGCAAAGAGATAATTGTGGAAAACTGTACGTGATTCCTATGAAATCTTTTTGGAACAGATCATGTTATTCATGAGTCACACAGAGACAGGATGTTCAGCCAGGGCTTCAATCATCCCAGTATCTGCTGGAAGGACATTAGGTTTGGGCACATACACGCAGGAGATATATGGAGTGTCTGGTAGATGGTTTCTTGACATATGTGATCCATAAACCAAGGACAGGAGATGCTCTTCTGAACTGGATAATCCCAAAAGAAGAACTGATCAAAGATGTGAAAGTCAGTAGCAAATGTCAACAACAGTGATGAAGAACTTAAAGCCTTGAAAGAATGGAGCAAGACAAATAACAGAATCGCATCCCTCAGAATGATCCAACTGCAGAACTGAAGCTTTCTAGAAAATTATACTGTCAACAGTGGTTTGGGTCTTTTGGTGTTTCAGGGTTTTTCTTCTCCCTCCACCACCCCCTTCACCCCCCCAACCCCCCAGTATTTTTTAAATTTATGTTTTAAGGCTAGACAAGAAATAGCTTGCACCTCCTCTAAATAACTGAGATGTCAACATACACTTGGACAAAGGTTTTTCAACTTTGTGGAGAGAAAAAAAAAAAGCAAGCATCTATACATGTTCTCATACTCCAAAACCTCATGGTCCACTAGTTAGGATGCTCATCTAAGGTCTAAAGGCCCGTTAACTTATAGAACTGCTCTGTTGCACAGAAAGCCAGGCTTTGAAATACAAGCTTTTATGCCCACTTAAGTGGCCAGCCGGAATTTCTAGATTACTAGCTTAGTCTCTCCCAGATATGTTTATATTAAAATTGTTCACTGAATCCAACAGAGGTGGCTGAAGAAACTAATGGTAAGGTAATGATAAAATGCTGGAACAAAGACTTAAACTTAAGTATCTGAAGTATAAACTTCAATATTTAACTATCCCTTGAGCATTCTAGAAAAGGACTTTTGTCTTTTATGGTTCGGATTAAATATTCTCCGCTGAATCCCAGGAATTTCTCTCAGGCTAAATTCTGTTCGAAGCAGTGCAACTATGTGAAAAGCCTTCCTTAGCCCAACTAACTGAACTTGGTATCTAACTCTACTTGAGACTGGAGTTCACAGCATAATTGAAAAGACAAACACTGGCTTTGCTTCAGGCCTAAGGACATTTCATGATAGTATCTGTATACTTAAAGTTAAGAAGATGCTTTTTTGGTTGATCAAAATCAAAGTAGTTAAATGTCACACTTCCAAAAGGATGTAGAGTGGCAGCTATAAGTACTAACTGCCATGCTGTAGATGTGACATAGGAGCTTTTGGCAAAATTAAGTTTTCTCAGAACATAGAGAAAAATTAACATGACACAGGGAAGACAAAAGATTAAGGAACGATTCATGAAACAAAAAATACTAGTATTTTCACTGAAATTCTAGTATAAAAATATAAAGGTTATGTACAGCTTCATTGTAATAGCCAGCTGTTTTCAGGACTTTTTTATGAATAACTGAGCAGTTTTCAGCTCATAATTTCTATTTACAGTTTAGTTAAGACAAACGTATGCTTGGGTTTGGAAATAGATATCAAGCAGCAATCTACCACCAAAATAATATCTCATTTCAACACAATAAAGACTTCATAGTATATATGTCACCTTATTTAGCCGTTATAATAATTAGGGTTTTTACAGCACAAAGACTTTAAGGAAGCGTGGCATTTCACATTTAACACATTATTGTGCACAGCTATAAACTTTACTTCCAGTTAGGCCGATCTAAAATACTCCTAAATAAAACTTTTATTTGCAAAGTTATATTAGACTTTAAAATCTCCCATAGGAGAGACATATGGGGTATTTTTTTAATGATCTATAGAAGCTTTAAAAGTTTGCAATGTCTTATGATCGTTTCACCAAAACTATAAATCAGTGTTTATGTTACATATATTTAAGGCCTAATAATGTTTTGGCAAGAATCCTCTAGCTCAGTGTTTTGAATTTCAATTTCTCTGGGGAATTAAAAAAAAAAAAAAAAAAAAAAAAAAAAGAAAGAAAAAGAAGACCAACATCCTCTGAAAAAAATTATCCTGTGGAAAATGAGAGAATAATAATTTTATAAAACATTCTTCCCCTTTTTAGTAGTCCCCCCTGGAATCATGCTGCTTATCTAAAACCATTTGACTTCTCAGAAACATTCATAGGTTCCCCGTTATAAAGATCATTTAAGATAATATGCTTTAGCTGCTATTAAAAGAAAATGGTCTTCATACCAAGAAGTTAATTTTCTGCTTCATGTTTTGATATGGAAAATGGATCATTCAAATTATTTCCAAAGGATACCAGTGTTACAGGGGTTAATGCATCACTATTTACATTTGTACTAACTAAATAAGCGTTAATTATTTGTCTACAGCTTTCATTATCTTTTGAGTATAGATTAATGCGGCTTTCAAGTTGTTGCCATATCAAATGGATGTGTTCAAATAATGTATAATATTTTCCTTTTCTAGAACACAAGATTATTAAGGTTAAGAAGATTCTGTCACAGGGTCTTTAAGTACTACTTTAAGTAAGTTCTCTTCATAGCTAGAACTAGTATGAAAGTATTTTTAGTTTGATTTCCAAACAAAAATAACTTTAAAAAAAAAACCAACCATGTTACCAATGTAAACTAGAGTGCTGGTGGGCTTATGATTTCTTATTAGTTAATAAAATATCAGCTGTACTTAATAAAGGTGCTGTTTTAATACTTGGATACTTTTAAATTCAGACAACAATAAAAAAAATATTAACTAGCTATTCAAAAATAACCTAGAAATTACATTAACATTTATTTGATATATTGCTTATTATTAAATTCATTCTGTTAATAGGAAATAAATGGTGTTTCTGTATTCCAGAAGAAATGAATCTGTTCAACAATAAAGTCTGAAATATAGGATAACTAAAATTGAAAGAAAAGCCTATGTTTAAATATAGAGAAATATTCAATCTATGCATCCCAATTTATTTTAAAAAGGAGAAAAAATGGTGGGGTTATGGCCTCAGCTATGATACAAATGCAACGAAGCACATATTGTATTTGCTTTCAGATATGCCATCAACAGTTCGTCAAAATGTCGATACCCATTTCTGCATAGAATTATTTTGATCTGTTCTGTGTGTTCCTTGAACCTTAATCTAAAATGATTGCAAGAAGATTCTGTCTTCCACAGCACTTATTTGTGCACAATGCAGAGTCAGCTAGTTAATAAAATGAATGATGCTAAAAGCTCACAGAATAGCTACAAACAAATACTCCTGCTTTCTTTTTCGATTCTCTAGAAGACCGCACTCTAGAATAGAGAGCAGGATAGTTTGATTTGATAGTCCCCTGCTTGACCTCCTGTTCACTAACAGAGAAGGACTGGTGGGAGAGGTGGTGGTCGGAAATCATCTAGGCCTTAGTGATCATGAAATGGTAGAGTTTTCGATCTTTGGTGAGGTAAGGAAGGGGGTCAGCAACACCACCACCATGGATTTCTGGAGGGCAGACTTTGACCTGCTCAGAACGCTGGTTGGGAGAGTCCCTTGGGAGATAGTCCTGAAGGGCAAAGGGGTCCAGGAAGGCTGGGTGTTTTTCAAGGAAGAAGTCTTAAAGGCACAGGACCAGGCTGTCCCCATGTGCCGTAAGACAAATCGGCGGGGAAGACGACCGGCCTGGCTGGACAGAGGTCTACTACTGCGACTAAGGGAAAAAAGGAGAGCTTACCAGCTCTGGAAGAAGGGGCAGGCAACCCAAGAAGAGTACAGGGATCTTGTCAGGTCATGCAGAGAGGAAATTAGAAAGGCAAAAACCCAGCTGGAATTTAACCTGGCCACTGTTGTAAGGGATAATAAGAAAAGTTTTTATAAATATGTTAACAGCAAAAAGAGAGCCAGGGAGAACCTCCATCCTCTAGTGGATGCAGGGGAGAACATTGCCACTAAAGACGAGGAAAAGGCTGAGATACTCAACGCCTTCTTTGCCTCGGTCTTTAGTGGCCTGACGAGTTATCCCCAGGGTACCCAGCCTCCTGAGCTGGAAGATGGGGACAGAGAGTGGAATGAACCTCCCATAATCCAGGAGGAAGCAGTCTTTGACCTGCTATGCCACCTGGACATCCACAAGTCTATGGGGCCGGATGGGATCCACCCAAGAGTGCTGAAGGAGTTGGCAGAGGAGCTTGCCAAGCCACTCTCCATCATTTATCAGCAGTCCTGGAGAACAGGGGAGGTCCCAGATGACTGGAGGTTGGCAAATGTGACGCCTATCTTCAAGAAGGGCCGGAAGGAGGATCCGGGGAACTACAGACCAGTCAGCCTGACCTCGGTACCGGGGAAGATTATGGAGAGGCTCATCCTGAGTGTGCTCACCAGGCACATGGAGGACAATCAGGGGATCAGGCCCAGTCAGCATGGGTTCACGAAAGGCAGGTCTTGCCTAACCAACCTGATTTCCTTCTACGACCAGGTGACTCGCCTGGTAGATGAGGGAAAGGCTGTGGATGTTGTCTACCTGGACTTCAGCAAAGCCTTTGACACAGTCTCCCATAGCATTCTCCTGGAGAAGCTGGCAGTTCATGGCCTAGATGGATGTACTCTTCGCTGGGTTAAAAACTGGCTGGGTGGCCGAGCCCAGAGAGTCGTGGTGAATGGAGTTAAATCCAGTTGGCGGCCGGTCACAAGCGGTGTCCCCCAGGGCTCAGTTTTAGGGCCGGTCTTGTTTAATATCTTTATCAATGACCTGGATGAGGGGATTGAGTGTGCCCTCAGTAAATTTGCAGATGACACCAAACTGGGTGGTAGTGTTGATCTGCTGGAGGGGAGGAGGGCTCTGCAAAGGGACCTGGACAGGCTGGATCGATGGGCCGAGGCCAATTGTATGAGGTTCAACAAGGCCAAGTGCCGGGTCCTGCACTTTGGTCACAACAACCCCATGCAGCGCTACAGGCTTGGGAAGAGTGGCTGGAAAGCTGCCTGGTGGAAAAAGACCTGGGGGTACTGGTTGACAGCCACTTGAATATGAGCCAGCAGTGTGCCCAGGTGACCAAGAGGGACAATGGCATCCTGGCCTGTATCAGGAATAGTGTGGCCAGCAGGAGTAGGGAAGTGATCGTGCCCCTGTACTCGGTGCTGGTGAGGCCGCACCTCGAATACTGTGTTCAGTTTTGGGCCCCTCACTACAAGAAAGATGTTGCATTGCTGGAACACGTCCAGAGGAGAGCCACAAAGCTGGTGAGGGGTCTGGAACACAAGTCATATGAGGAGCGGCTGAGGGAACTGGGGTTGTTTAGTCTGGAGAAGAGGAGGCTGAGGGGAGACCTGATCGCCCTCTACAACTACCTGAAAGGAGGCTGTAGTGAGGTGGGGGTCAGCCTCTTCTCCCTGGTAATGGACGATAGGACGAGGGGGAACGGCTTGAAGCTGTGCCAGGGCAGGTTTAGGCTAGACATTAGGAAAAACTTCTTCACCGAGAGGGTTGTCAGGCTCTGGAATGGGCTGCCCAGGGAGGTGGTGGAGTCCTCATCCCTGGAGGTATTTAAAAGACGGATAGATGAGGTGCTTAGGGACATGGTTTAGTGGTGGGATGGCAGTGCTAGGTTAAAGGTTGGACTCGATGATCTTAAAGGTCTTTTCCAACCGAGGTGATTCTATGATTCTATGATTTACTGAAAGCCAGCAAAATTAAGCCTTTTCATTGTATGAATCTCTGGTCTGCAAAAAATCAGATCTCTCTTTATAAATGTTAAAAGACATTTTATGTGAGCTTTAATTAGGGACAATACCACCAAAAACGTGCTTTCTGCTTTCAAATTCATGACACGTTTGAAAAGGATGAACGGGAAGCCATTAAAATCCTAAGAATGAAAAAATATTTCAAAACAACCTTATTGATATGTATGCTACTGACAGAAATGAAGATAAATACCTGCATTGTACTCTTTTAGGTTGCATACCATTAAATATACAACTTTTTCACCTGTTCATCAATTCTGGGTTCCTTATGTCTCTTCTTTAAATAGTATTGTGTTAATCAAGACTGTAATTGCAGGAGCATGACTTCATGTGCAATGACCAACATTATGTCTCACTGGCACCGTGGTATTTTTCTTCTCCATTCTATTTCTAATATTCCAAATGTTGTGGCAAACTCCATTACCACCACTTTGAATGATAAATGGCTCCTAGCCCTCAAAAGTGATTTGATGAAGAATTTCCCCTAGTTTCTCAATGCCTCCCTTGTAGGAAGTAAAATCAAGTAGTTTCTTCTCTTTAAAGCTGTAAGTGAAGCAAGGAGGTAGTTGATGGTGTCACTGAACTGTACGGTACAGATACAGCTGCTGAGTATAAGATCAGAAGTAACATTCCCAAGAATATTACTGCATTATTTTGATCCACTTCTGGTTACAAGAGACTTATAGAAGATGTCAGAATATATATTTTAGTACTCCATTATGGTTCAGGAAGGAAAATGCAAGTAGATAGTAAATTCTTTTTTTTTTTCCATTTCCTTTTTCTTTTTTTTGGTAACTGTTCAAACTTCATGAAACATTACTTTACTTCAAATGGGAAAGTACTTGCTTAGAAATTGCAAGACCACATCTGTCATGAAGAAAATACGAACAATTGTAAGATTATGAACTCAAATGATGAGTAGTAGCATAATTTGGGCTTAGACCTTTATGAAAGTTGAGGAAGTAAAGCGGGGATATAAAGTGGAACAGAGACTTGTTAATCACCAAAACATAAGAAAAACATAAGATTAAAGAACATATCTCAAATTCCAGAATGGACTTTTTGCATTTTTAAGAACTCTTTTCCTGGTTGTTCATGAAGGTCAGAGTAGCTATTTTTCATTTTTGCTCAATTTAATTGATTAATTCCACACAAATTCAGCTTTGCTCACCTCCCAGATATTTCCTTTCAGTATGATTAGTTCAGACAAGCACAGCTGAGTCTACGAATAAAATATAGTTGGGCAAAATGCAGCATTTCAGTCTCATTAAGCTACCTACAAACTGAGATCACATTCAGTCTGACTTTTGCATTCAACTTCCCTGCTATAAAACTTCATGGGTATTAAGAACTATGTTCTGATGCAACCATCACAGCTCTAGAGTTGAGTTCAACTCTTCTCAGGCAAAGAAGGAAATTCTTGATGAGTGGTCAAACTACTGAGTGATTAAGGCAAATGGGAAAGGCCCACCTGTTTTGTTTCACATCATTTCAAGGAAACAGCAAATGACAGATGCTTAAAATATACCTTTGACTTGAACATTTGCATTAGATAGTTTAACTGTTCCCTACTTTTTCAAATTCTAGCCCTAGATGCCTAAACATATAGGCAGTACAAATCTCAAAGCAAATATGCATCATCTCCAATCTCAATAAGAAGATTTCAGTACCATGGCCCTGTTCTGCAAATGTCAATCTGGATGACTGCACTATTTGGACTTTGAAATGAGCTGCAGAACAGAGGTGTCAGTCTAATATAGATGAGGCACAAAACGTAAAGCATGAGGTTGGCAGGAGAGCCACTGGAAAATCAGAAAACAAATAAAAGATGATGAGGTGACCATTTTCTTCTAACAGGGGACACAAACTAAAAGCTTACAAAATGCAAAACAAGCCACACAGGTAGAAAAAACATTTAAATAAAATGTATTGTAGGAAATTGCAAAATTGATACTAATTTTATATTTATAAGAAAAACTGTAGTTGTTTTCTTCACAAATTAACAGCGGCTATATTCACAGCGACCCAACAGCTACTGACAAGAAGTAATTTCAATGCCACTGTTGTCATGGTTTAACCCCCGCTGGCAACCGAGCACCACACAGCTGTTTGCTCATTCCTCACCTGCATGGGAAGGGGGAGAGAATCAGAAGGGTAAAAGTGAGAAAAACTCATGGGTTGAGATAAAGACAGTTTAATAACTGAAATAAAATAAAATAATAATAACAACCACAATAATAATAAAAGAATATACGAAGCAAGTGATGCGCAATCCAATTGCCAGTGCTATCAACACCAAATTCTTTTAATTTTTCACTGAATCTGCAGGTTTGCATTGCAACACTGTGCAATGTGATATGGAAATTGACAAAAAAATTCATACATGTAGAATTTATATCAGATGTAAACAGGTAAGCTACAAGCAAGAGAACTAGATTTTTAAAAATAGTAATGAGCTAAACTGTACATATTTTAATTTTGTGTATGCTTATTCAGAGCTGCTGCCACATTCAAGAAACTAAAATCCAGTATTTTGGAACTGTGAAGACTTTTAACTACAGTGCCCTAGCTTACAGAATTTCTAGCTACACATTTCCATCGAACAGACTCTGTTGCAGAAATAAGCTTGTTTATATCATCCAGAATCAAATTCAGATCATGTAAGCAACAGCAAGTTCTTGACTTCATTAGGCAATATTCAGTTATTCCTAGAATAAATACACAAATCCATAGTTTAGCCTCATAAACAGCCCTCTGTTACATTTAAAAGAATCATAAAAGCCACAAAGCTTAATGGTAAAGTTTTGTAAGAGCAGTGTTGTCATTGCACTACACGGTATAACATCCCTGCTAGCACACAAGAAAAGAGAACACAAAAAAATGAGAGGCAGCAATTCAGCGTAATGAAAATGCTGCACAGGGAGGAATAGGTTATGTGATCATGGAAAGAGAAAAATCATGTCACTTTTTATTTGTTTTATGAAGCCAGAAGGAAGGCAAGAACAAGAAAACAGTAACACTCACTAAGTATAAAAGAAGCTACATTCACCAGCTTCGCAACTAAGGTGAGTGATGCAAGGATGGAGTATTTAGAAAAATAAACTCCAGCAGATTATTTGTCTTTAAGACCCAAACAGTTGATGAAGTTTCAAGTGACTAATGCAAGGACTCATAAATGCTATCCTGAAAGCTCCATGTATAAAATAGTTTAGGTACTGTATTATGGAAGTGCATTATCAGTTCCACAGCTGCAGTTGCAGTAAGGGTTTTTTCCCAGCTACCACAGGTATTTTATCAAATAAAGTAACTTCTCATGACTGCTTGCTAAAAGCCAAGAATGCTTTTGGAATGTAGCTGCAATAAAAAGTGCATAACTGTTAGGACAACCTAAAGATCAAGAACAAGGGTCACTTACTAGGAAGGTCAATAAAAGATGAAATAAGAGGTTGCATGTTCTAAGTATTTCAGTGATTAACAGAGCTATCCTTGACAACTGCTAAAACACAACCTTCCATATTTAATTCTAGGGCCTGAATGACCCTTTTTTTTCCCTCCTTACATCCCACCAAACCATTAAACTTTATTGAATCCATCTGAGAAACTGTGAGTCCTTCAATGTGTGTGCATATGCTTCAAACCGTTTTCCACCCTCACACAAATAACTACCACCTATGCAGTTTTGAATGACTGTTTCACTACTTCAGTGCTTTTTCAAAAAAGCAGTGAGAGATAGATAAGCTTTAGGTGAACTTGTTTTAGGTACTTTGATTGTGAATCTCACTGCCAGCTCTCCAAGTGATTTTATATACATATCCAAAAGGAATTATTATTAAACTAATCTTGTGTGTTAGAAGACTGTTATTCACTACCTCTCCCTGAAACACAGCCATGAAAAATTAGCAGAGCTATACAGGCTATCAGTCCCACTCATCCATATCAGAACATGCAGTTAACTGAACACAAGATATTACAGCTGAAGAAACTGCCAGATCTAATGAAAACACTCAGCTAAATAGCCATCACACTCTGTTGCCATTCCTAACATATAGCACAATCTCAGACTTACACTGGAAAAGACCAAGTCCCACACCATGCAGATAAAACTCTAGAAATGCCCAGTTATGCATTTCTCCACAGAATTTTAACAGATGGAAATATCACTGGAGAATACCTCAGTTTTAAAAGAAATTTTCCCAAATGCTGACTGTGCAAACAGCAATTTGATCACTGCCAGAACTTTGCACTGAAGAGAAAATGTTTGAAGTACAGAAAAATAAAAGTAGAAAGAAGGAGGAAAAAACATGTTTCTAACAGGGATGAAAATTTCTAAATTGCTAATTTTGGTCAAAACAATATTTCAGTTTTACATGTTGGCAAAGAAAATTGACCAACTAATTTCATATCGAATCTGTGTTTCATATGGATTTTTCATATAATCAGATAGATCTTTCAGCAAAACACCTCTTTTTTGCACTGGCATTGCACTAGCAAGATGATGAAAACAAATGTCTACAGTAGATCTTGATATAAAATTAGAAAAACAGACATATTTAAAAATTCAGGGTTTCCATGTTGCAAGACTGCAGTTATCTTCTCGGTTTACAAAGCTGCTGAATTTTGCTGCATCCAAAATGCAGCTTTTTGGAGCCCTAAGAAGCCAATGTAAACAGAAGTGAAGATTTCACCCCATTTAAAATATTAAGAGTTCAAATCAGGCAATGACCTGAAAAACTTCAAGCACGCACATGTAGACTTCCCAATGTTCATTTGAAGTCTGCTCCTTGGTGGAGTATAATTACATCTGTTTACTACACCAGGGTTGTTATTTAGGGCTAACATTTCAGCTTACAAGAAAGGCAGCTTAAATATAGACAGGTTCAAAGGAATTGTACTTTGTGCGTGTTTGTACTCATATGTAGACATTGATTGCTTCCACAGAACTCGTGTCATTGAGATACATCAGAAGAAAAAAGCAGGCCCTGCTCCTTATGAGCTTATGAACATACTGAGCATTAAACAACAATTCTATTGTTTAGAGTTTAACTGTATATTTAGCTTTAAATCAGAGCCTTAAAGGTTACACGATTCAGTTGCACAGTAACAAATGACAATATAATTAAATATTTAGCCAGCTGCCCCTGCCGCAGCTTTCAAGAATGCTGTGACGGGTAATCCCAGAAGAGACCAAATAAAACCAAGAATGCAAGGGAGAAATGCTAATGCCATTTCTCAAATCAAGTACCTACTCCCAGAGTCACTATCTATGCTATTATATTCAGTCTTTACATAACGAAAGACCATTCATTAAGATAGGAAAAAGAGACTGCACTAAGTATTTATCTCCAAGTGTATCTTCAGATTGCTCTAATTGTTACGAGACTCTTGAAGACAGGAATGTGTTAATTAATGTATACTGTAAGAATTGTAATAAAAGAACCCTGGGGAGGAAGGGGAATGTGAAGCACTCAGTCATGGCTAAAAAATTCAGCCTTCCAAAGCCTAGGTAAAGCTGATTGGGAAGTGCAGTTTGAGACTACAAAGAAGGATTAAAAAAAATACTTTATCTTTAAATCTTCATTAGTGATGCAACTGATTCCTGCTAAGCTCACTCACCTAGACTGTAGGTGAATTCTACATAAGTAAAATAAGTAAAATTCATTTTTCCCAAGTTGAGTCCATTTTGCCCATGATGGTAATTGCTGAGTCATCTCCCTGTCCTTATCTCGACCCATGAGCCTTTCGTCATATTTTTCTCCCCCTGTCCAGCTGAGGAAGGGGAGTGACAAAGCAGCTTGGTGGGCACCTGGCATCTCACACCAACCCACCACATCTAAATATTGACCAGTTAAAAGCTTCAATAAGCACAGATATTCCCCATCATATTATTTCAACATATCTAAAGGGTAATTAACAGGGTATGCTGCCTTGGATGAAATATGTGAGCTGGCTTTAGAGTTAATATCACAGGCATCAGAAGAGAAGAATGATACCTTTCAGTTGCTACTGATTCCTAGAAAAAACATTTCTGCATGCACTGGGTTGGTGGGAAGCTCACCTTAGGGCCTTTGGAAGTACTGCAGTTCCATATTAGTGAATGATGATAAAATTTTCTCTAGTGGTACTATACCAATGATCCTCACTCTAGTAATAAACAACAATTTATAAAATAGTCATTAATTGTATCACTTCCTCTAATAAAGTATTGTTTTTATTAACACAGACACTGTCCTAATAATCACTTCTGTTATAGCCCACAGCCCTTCTGTCCATATCTAGACACTGCCAATAAATCTGCTAGTTAAGGGCGCTTGCCTTGTTTTTCTCCATCCTCCAATATATCCAAAAAGGTAAGTGAAAACATCCTGAAATATGAGGGTCAATGGAACCATTCAAAAGTTTGCTATTGTTATGAGTTCACGAGCCCTAAAAAAAGTTACTTTTTTTATTTGCAAAGGCATAATACAGTATGTGGGGGTTTTAGAATCACTTAAGGATCACTTAAGCAATTAGTACAAAGACTTGTACAAGCACACTTTAAGCATGTAAAAGTGGAATGAGAAAAGTAATGACTGAGCAAGCAATTCAGTTTTAATCCATGGAAACAGAATTATAGTAATATTTCATTATTTATAATGTTTACTAACACCCCAGAAAGCAGAACTTTGAATTATATTCTGCAAAAGCATCAGCAGTCAGCAATAAATCCTAGGCCTCCTGAATCCTAACATAATATGTTATCAATAGGAACATACTGGTTCTCATTATGTGTTGAAACGGTGCATAGCAGTTTAATATTCTGAAAAAGAAAGGAAACAAGTATTTTTCTAAGGTAATGTCAATTATGACAGTGACATAGTGACATTGTCCACACTCTTAGAAAAAAAAATAATCCAAAGTAATTCGGTGGCAGACAGATTCTCAAACACTCTGTTATTTTAGCACCCTTCAGACCAAACTGCATCTCTAACAAGTAGTCGCACAGCGTATTCCATTTTTATGCATAACTACAGAGCCAGCCCTTCCCCGAAAGCCTAATGCCTAATTTAAATTAAGCTATAGAAATCAGGAAAGGGATATAAAAAAAAAAAGAAAAAGTATTTGGTCTGCTATGTCCAAAATTACACTGGGCAACCCTTATTAAACAATGAATATGTTCTCGTGGCTGTAGGTACTCATCCCCAAACACTGAAACTTGAATTATCTTCATATAGTCAGTTAGACCTAATGAGGATTTTCATCAGCTGAAATCTTAGACATTTGCATAATTTTCTTGTCACTTCCTCGTGGATTTTGTGAACTCCACAGGCATTAAATGATTATTATTAGCAGCCTACTAGTCAGTATTTGTTCCACTTACCTTTAAGATGGTAAACTAAGCACTGTTTAGTTCTGAAATAAAACTAATGGCAATAGGATTGATTTTTTTTTTGGTATCTCACCATTTTGATCAACAAGTCAAAGACAGGAGTACTGTGCATGCAGCTTTAAATGGTATATTTAAATAACTTATATGTAAACCATTTGTCATGTCACTACATGTCCATTTGACTTAACTTTATATTTTCCATGTTGTCTAACTATTTGTATCCTTCCTTTACTGACGTTGCCTTTGGTAATTCAAAGCTAACTCATTACATGATATATATTCAGTTTCCACATAATATTGATTTGAAACCTTTTATTTGCATTTCTAGGAGATCTAGAAGTATTTCATCTGTGGTCACATAATGGGGGCTATTCAGCTCTACACCACTCAGATGCAAAGGGTTACCTTGCAAGGGAAAAAATGCTTACTGAAACTTTTATTCAGGTGCTAAAGAATATACTTCCTCCTGTGAAATGTGTGGTCATGCTCTTTCCTTCTACTCCTTGTAGGTCATGAATGAGGGACTAAAAAGAAACTTTATGGAGAACAAAAGGGCTGCACTTGCTCCTGGTTTAAGATGGAAGGTAGAGTGTTTAATTCTTCTTCCCTTGCTTATCCGTCGAAAGGCTAGCCATTATTTGCCCTTCGTTGATCTTTGCTCACTTCAAAAACTGCAAGAACAAAAGGGTTAGCTGATGCAGAAAAAAACCAAACTGAGTAAAGGTTTAAGTTGCCAAGATGAATTTAACCTAAAATTGTGTTAAAAATAGATCCAGAAATAATTTCTACTTCTCCTCTGTCTTCTACTCTACACAGTACAGAGTTGTATGTTCAGCTAAGCTCTTACAGAAGTCCTTCCACTGAAAATATGACTTTATGAGTTTTTGTCTGAGAATTTACAGGGTTTATATTCTGATTTAAAAAAAAATAAATTACAATCTGACATCTGCATAATTCAATTTTTAGCTGTACTGACATGTTCTTATTTTTGCACATCCTGAGCTGGCAGACAGATCTTTGTCTTGGCTCAATCAGTTTTCCTGTTAAAGTCACTTGAGTCACAGACTGATGGATTGCTCTTAATCCAGCTAGTACCCTACAGTGTCAGCTTCTAAGAACACTTCCTAACTGGGTCCAGGTAAAAGCCATCAGTGTTAGCTCTAGATATTTTTTTTTAAGTGTTTTCAGGTGTTTTTTCTTGAGGCAAATAGAAAGTGCTCATAGGCAGAAAGGAGCAAAGACAACCCACTAGCCAGTCTTCGTACAGAAACAGAGCCAAACCTAAAAGGTGTCTTCTCATGACCTCCCAAAACAATAATGAGCTACTTATTTCCATTCATTATACATATGACTATATTTTCAATTATTCCCTTGAAAACTTCTCCCTGAAACATGACTCCATTCCTTCTTACAATAATTTCATGGTAATAGCTTCCCTCTCTGTAAGTTTTATTAAAATACAGTCATGTGATAAGCATGAAGTGGTCAGATGTGGTGATGATGAGGGTAATGCTAATACATAAATAAAGGGGATGGATTGTACAGCCTGTATTTGGGATAATGATTACTTTCTAACACAAGCCATTCACATTTTCATAAATCCTCCTGTAAAACAGACCTTTTACCCAATACTGTTATACATACCAGCAGCCGTAAAAACCCTTAATGTAGACCCCCTGTACTACACAAACCACAGACTATAGTTAAGGAGCATAAGCAGAGACCTCAAACAGCAGAGGAAAAAACAGTAATTTGAAATTCCACATTGGTTTTCACTTCAACTGACCCCTTTGGACTAAAGAAAAACTAGAAAAGCATTGAACCAACAGATTCTTGAGAAGGGACTGTGCCTCAGGGAGACAAAGGGTTGGGCTATATTATTCATCACTGAATCCTCTTCTGAGTATTAGACAAGCATAAAAATGAAGCAGTTTTATTAACTGAGTCAACTGAGCTCAATTAAATTTTGTTGCATGCAAGATGCCCAAGTGCTGATTTCTATGGTGACTCAGAAATATTTTACATTCTCAAAACAATGGAGAATATTTTTAGAAAGAAAAGCAAAAGTTTGAAAAGACATTTTACTCTACATATATTAAAATAATGTATTAAGGTGACAGCTGTCACCAAATAAAATGTTGAAATCAAATGCAATGTGCTGAACGAGGACTTATAAATTTGGGTTTTTTTGCATTAGTAAGGTGTTACTAATTTATTATTCAGTGCTCTGAAAGGTACTGGGCAGCTCCTCTGACACAGTGAACACTCAGAATTGAGACAAGGGGAGGTAAGCACTTGGCAACCCCTTTAGCTTGTGACAGGAGACAGTTTCAAAAGAAGGAACTGAAAATCAAAGAGCTATTTAAAATAATCCTGACAGAATTAAACAAGATTTCTGTTGCAATGTAAATGGAGCTTGGGAATGGAATGTCAGATTGGGACCTTAAAAAATAAAAACAAAAAACCATTTCTAAATACAGGAAAAGCCTGTAACTAGAGACTGATATTAGAAACTCTAAACCTTTGATGCTTTCCCCATGAACTCTGATAAAATTGCCATGATAGGTAATGCTTCATAATCCAGAATCAAGAGGGGAAGATCAGCAACCAAACACTTGGAGGTTGAGAGGTATAACCATAAATAAGACTGGGCCTGGCTGGAATGGAATTATGGAGTTAAATTTCCTCATAGTGGCCCCTGTATGGTGCTGTGCTCTGCATTTGTGGCTAAAACCATGCTGGTAACACACTAGTGTCTCAGCTATTGCTGAGCTGTGCTTGCACAGTGTCAAGGCTTTCTCTTCCTCTTCCCTACCTGCTCAAAGCAAGTAGGCTGGGTGTGTACAGGAGGTTGGGAGGGGACACCACCTGGATGGCTGACTCCAGCTGACCAAAGGGATAGGCCACACAATGTAACATTACGCTCTGCCCCATGCTGGACACAGCTGGTTCCAGAGAGAGAGCAGGAGGAGGGCAGGAGGAGCTCCAGGTACCCAGGCAGAGATGCCCCCGCCGCCCCGGGAGAGACCCCACGGGGGCCGGTGTTTCCCCGCAGCCCCTGGGAATGCCCTGGGCTGCAGCAGGGAAAGTGCGAGGAGGAGGAAAGGGCAGCAGGGAGGGGCTGCTGTGGGCTGACCTCAGCCCCCCATTCCCCATCCCCCTGTGCTGCTTGCGGGGGGAGAAAGTAGAGGAGATCAAGGGGTGAAGGCGAGCTTGGGAAGAAGCGGAGATAAAGGGAAGGTGTTTCAATTCTTCTTTTTTTCTTACCTTCCTACTCTATTTTTAATGGGAAATAAATTAAATTAATTTTGTCCAAAACGAGTCTGTTTTGCCTGTGGCCGTAACTGGTCAGTGATCTCCTGTCTTTGTCTTGACCCATGAGCTTTTCCACCTTATTTTCTCCCCGTCCTGTTGGGGAGGTGGAGTGAGTGAGTGGCCAGGTCAGGATTTGGCAACCAACCATTGTCAACCCACCACAAAGACAAACACAGATAGCTATAGATTATGAAATTGGACAATAAAGAAGGCCTGAATATCTTGTTACGTGTTTGGCTGATGTATATCAATACAGTGATGTGTGACTAGCACTCTGAGGAAAATAAACCATAGGAAAAGTGAGAATTGTGATGCTGCTCCCCATGTCAAAGACAGCAGAAGCCCAATACAGAAAATAAAAAAATAAAAAAATTAATGATCCGGTTTGTTTCCTCTATCTGGATGCTATTCAGATGCTTTCCATTCATTCCCATTAATGTTATTTCACTGGTTCATGCCCTATTGCGCTAGTGTAACTTGAAATCTGATCTGAGCACAGCATGCTCTTTGCATAATATATTTATTGATATTCTCCTTAAATCAGTTCCCAAAAGTATGGTATTTAGTTGCATGTATCCCTCTAATCAACTGATTTTTGCTTTTTATGGATAACAGGAGAACATTTCTCACATGCAGAATGGTATAAAGCCATCTATCCCATGTATATATATTTTTTTCTTCAATACAGTAGACAGGAATACAGCTACCTTAACTCAGGCTATGTCCAAGCATCATTTCAATTTAAGCAATTTCATTGCACCTTACTTACCAAATACAGCATTGCTACAACCTGAAATTCTCAAAAGTGTAATCTTCAGAGCAGAGATCTTAACCAGAATAAATTTATAACCTTAACCATATATGACTTAAATAAATACCTTGAATAGTCCTCCCTATGTAAAATAGGATTTTATGGTTAATTTTTTTCCTCATTTGGTTTAACTGAAATAGCTTTTTTCTTACCATGGATTTTCTCTTATGTCATGATTCTTACTGTAATTTAACCCTAATGCAAACACATTAGCTTCTTTCTTTCATCAGCTGAAAATGTCATCACCGAAATAAACAGTATTTGACCATTAGCTCGTTTACAGCATTTGATCTTGGCTTTTCTTTTAAACACAAAATCCAAAGGGATGACATCCCTTGAAGGCTCTCCAACAGCAGGGGGAGCTTTCAGCATGTTTAGAACTCCACTGTGTTTTAATTATCATTCAGGAAAGTGTAACTGAGCTGTATTACATTACAGAATAGATTTTAGAAAGATTAAACGATTTCTGATTGTATTACCAGGGCCAATATTATACCTGAACTATAACTGAACAAGAGAATTAAAAAAACCCACAACAACAATACACAAAAAAAGCCAACCCTGCTTCCTAGCATCTTTTATCAATAGCAGTTCGGTCTTCTAGGAAAGAGGTAAGAGTTTATGTCCCTTGACTGACTCTTTATTATGGCACATATCTCACAGTGGATGCATTCTGCATGTCACAAAGACATTTCAACAGTAATAAAGCAGTCCGACATCAGACTGAAACACGTAATACTGATTATATTTAGGTGCATATCAGCCTGACATAGAAAGGGTCATGACCACATTAATGAGTCTGAAAAACTGGTACAGATTTCTTTTTCCTGAAAAAGCTGTTTCTGATCCTGAGTATAGTAATGGTGATTTTCCAAGCGGTTTCCATGGAAATCCACAAATGGAAACATATATTTGTTTTCTTTGTAAACAAGGTATTTATACATTTATTAATTATTCTCAACTGGCCTCTTCCAGCATTGGTGCATAACAGTGTACTTTTTATTGTCATGCATTTTTTTCTTTGTCTTATTAGCATGAGGACACAATATTGCATACACAGAAGAACAGAGAAGAAAAATCGGAAAGCTGAACATTCATTGATTATATGTAATATGCACTTACAGTTGCAGTACACCACCCACCACACAAGCTAGTTGACTCAAACCCACAAAAGTTGCACTTAACTATGTTTATTCATTTGGATCTTAACTTGCAAGTAAAGATGGGTACATACAGCCACAGTAACAGTTCCTGACCTTAGAAACATTTGGTAAGGTATAATTTCTTTTAATTCTTTCCCCTTATATTTAACTGAGTGTTTTAATTCCTTCTTCCATTCTTAATTTCACTTATTTCAGGCAGACTTTTAGAAAAGGCTTTATTTTTTTTTGTATTTATTTTGTCTTTGAACAGTAATATTTTTATCCATTTTTTTTTTCGGGATATAAAATTAATTCAGAAAGCCTAGTCTGTTTCTTTACATTCTCAGTTGACACAACTACTTCATGACTACAGAATAGCTAAATCCAATCTCTAAGGAGTGAGCCTCAAAAGACTCTCCCTTCAATCAGAAAAGCAAAGACAGAAAGTCTGTGTTCCCAAATTTCTCAAATTTTAGTTCATATTGCATTTTCATACCTTGCTTATATAACCACATCACAAAAATAACATCCAGTATTTCAGGTCCTTTCCATAGCTAACTCAAGTTCCTTCCTCATAGGGATTTACACTTGGCCCTGCGACTGCAAGCCACCTCTTTCTTCCAGATCCATGTCTCAGATACACTAAACCCTTCCATTGTATCACCTTGCTTTGTGTTCTCTACTTTGTAACACGTGCTAAAATACTTTTGTCTTGCACGTGCTTCGATCACCACTTTATTTGTCACTAAATTCCATTTCTTCTTCAGTTCAGGCTTTCAGTTTCAACATTTCATCTTCTTCATCCAGCCTTCCTTCCACCTTTATTTCCAGTTGTAAATGTCTATCAGTATTACCCATGGAGGAAAGACTGATTCCCACAGCATACACACCTATCCTTATTATTATTGTACTGGAATATATCAGTGTTTATTAATAGGTCATATATCACTTCAAAGATGAGCAAAGTGATCCTGACCAAAGAGCTGTGATCTAAATATTAAGTATTTTTTACTCATTTCATAGTATTAACTTCCATGGACACTAACACATGAAGAATTTTAGACTCCCAGACCCTCACTACACAGCTGATCTTCTACTAAAACAGGTGGCTGGAAATACATAGCCAGGATTAACTTTCTTAACAGCTTTTAATAGAGTGGAAAGCTGTTTTGCTCTGACATCCTTCTAAGTTATGTCAGGATGTATATCCCAAAACTCCCTTGCCCTGTTTATTTTTTTACATCATCTATTCTGTCTGTAACCTTTGCTGACACGATTAATACTAATGTTAAAAATCCATGTTCTCATGTGTTACAAAAGCCAAGATCTTTGATTTTTACTGGAAGTTTTCACAGTGATTAGAGACTGACAGTAAGTCAAAGAAGAAGTACTCAAAATAAGTCTTCATTACACTTCATAGTTATGAGCAAATTATTCAAATTCTTTGATCTCCCAGTGACTCATCTCTAGTAAATGCATTTTTTTCCTCTTAAGGATTTGCAGTTGTCTAAATTAGAAAATCTGTGAGAGAAGGAAAGTATACAAAGGAATATTATTAAACATAATGTGGGGCAAAGATCTTCAGTACATGCAAATCTGTAATTCCACTGGATAAAATGAAATTTAATGATTTATAAAGTTATAATGATCAGTGTCTTAGACTTCCTGATGTTTGTCAGGACTTTTGAAGTGATTACTGAAATAAAGATTTTCATTAAACTACAGTCAGAAATCAGTTTGTTAACATACTGTTCCAAGATCAGAGAAAGCACAGTGAGCAAATACTTACCATTTGGAAAAAATTCAATGACACTGTGGGGGTTTTTTGTTCTATATGATGCTTAGCACATTCCAATGTTCAGAAAAAAGGTAATACATACTAGATGAGAATGTGTGGGGCTGAAGATCTGTCAGTTTATATCACATAGCAGTGAAGATTTTCACCATGCTGACAAGATTAATGTTGACTATTTAGGAGGCCACATATCTAAATTAGATACAACCAGACTGAGACACAGCAATATCTTTCTCCAAGGACAGTGGAGAAGTATATCACAATTCACTCGCCAACTGGTAAGTGTACAGACATAAAAAGGGAGGAGGGACTGTAACGTAGCCAGATGTGTACAAATGCACCATTATAAGCTTCAGAAATACCTATCAAGGCCTTCAAGCACAATAAAGTATAGAAGAACCAGTGTACGGAAAGCTTGTCTAACCACCAGGCATGTAGAAAGACTAAACTAAATTTTGATGCAGGTCAAGCAAATCAAGGATGTGATGCGGGGCTTTCATACCTTATGAATACTCTAGTGAGTAAACTATTACTGTAGCTCTGAAGAACTCACACTGAAGATCAGGAGAGTTCTTTGTATTTTATCTAGGATTTAGGAAATTAATTAAAGAGCTGCAGGGGAAAAAGAAATTAAAAAAAAAAAAGTCAGTCGTCCCTGCTCTAGTAATAGTTTAATTGAACTATTGTTCTGAAAAGGTATTCATAAAGCCAACAGTTACTGCTCTACTTCTGTCCTTTCATGCCTGTAAAATGTATACACTGAAGAGAACTCGTCCCTTTACAAAAAGAAAGCAATAACTTTTGCACTTGTAGAAAAGGGCTTGTTCTAGGACTTGTAATAGATTTCAAGCAGATCACATTCCTGCCTTTACAGAGAAGTCAAGTAATTAACAATAGCAACAAAAGAATGGGAAGAAAAAAGTGTGGCTGGATTTAAGCTACTTCCCAAATTAATTCATCTCCTATTCTTTAAAGGGATAAATAGAAAATGCAGGGTATGAAGATACCAAGAGCACAAATTAGTATTAAACCTAGCGAATGAGACAGGCTCAATGTCCAACTGGACTTTGGTCCACCTTTCCTTATAACATTGAAGGCATATGCATGTAAGCTGAGTTGCCCTTTCCTCCTACAGGAAGGAAAAAAAAAAAAACAAACCACATTTTTTCCTCTTTGTAAATTCATTGGAGTCTCTGCTGTAGGAAGGACCAGATAAGCAGAAGCTTCTTTTTGTGACCAGTACTTCAGTGGTTAAGGCTACCAATTGCCTTCTTACAATCAAAATGAACAGATATCTCTTAGAATTAATAAAGAAATTGCAATACAAAAGCAGCCAATGCAGAAGTAAGAGCAGCAAATGGGTTGTTTTCATTTAAAAAAAAAAAAAAAAAAAATCTAATTCTTTCTGCGCAACTCTTAATAGCTTGTACACTTCCATCAGCCCGGGCCATTGATATAAGTTCAAGCAGCCCAACAGCAGCAGGCACCTCTCCAAGTTTCTAGTGGGTTTCCAAAACCCCTCAGTTTGGAGGCACTCCACATTTTTTAAGAAGTCTGTCTTAGCACTAATCTAGAATAAAAAGAAAATCCCTTACAACCTCATAATCCATTTGATCCCTCAGGTTCCTCTCAATGTAAAATGTGGTTTAGTGAATGAATTCCATAGCCCCATGGAAGGTTGTACTCCAGCCTGACATACGGTTGATAAAAAAACAGAGCTTATCTTTACTGGAGTGACTGCCAGGATTTTACTCAAGGGCATATGTATTTTGACAAAATCTTGCTTCAGAGTACCAGACACTTCTGCATTAAGAATGACGTTATTTATTCTACTCAAAGATTAAGACAAGGCACAACATTTTGTAACAGGTAATGGTTACAGACTAATCTGGGAGAGAGAAGTAGGAGGGTATAGATTTTCTTTATTAAAAAGCTCTTGAGAAAAAGGTATTTTCTTAGCTTAGCATTTAGTACCTTGTCACTTGCATAAATGGTAATCTCCTGCAATTTGATAAATATGCTACTAGTTTTTGGAAAAAATCCTTATTTTTTGTCACTTGAAATTCCTGCAGCAGCAGTTTTCAGAAGATTTCAAGGGAGTGGGAATTAAAAGGAAGGTAATGTTACAGTGCACAAACCCTGAAATTATTCTTTCTAGGTCCATACACTAAGCAACATTATCACATGAAAAAAAAAATAAAAATAAAAGAGAACACATTTGATTACAGCTACTGAACCCAATATTCAAGTATTTTCCCCAAGGCAATAAACCTAATCACAAGGCAATGTTAGCATGCACAGAGTGTTCCAAAAGTATAAAACCCCCTTGTTTACTAGACATAGATGAGAACAAAATCTAACAGCTTAAGAATTTCTACAGGTTCTACCCTATTCTAACATACAATTTTAAAATTAAATTTCTCAGGTTTTGAACAGTCACTGTGATTAACTTTTAGATTCACAATATATGAGTTGATAACAATATATAATCAAAATTGACATATTTTCAAAGTGTTTCACCTCAATAGGAACATGACTTTTTGTCAGAATACTACTATGACAGTACAGTTTTCACCAGAGCTGTAACATATGCAGAGTAACTAAACGGTAATGTGTATCAAAGAAAGTCTGCTAAATGATTCTTATTTTTCTCTCATTATTCATGAAGTATATATATTCTAGCTACATGTATGTGAATTTTATCACATTTAGCCATCCACAGAAATAGACATCTTAACACCAAGTTTGAATATTAAAGAACTGGAGTTCAGGTGGAGTATACTAAATGCAGGCAACTGTCTTTTCTAAGAATTTCTCTCCAATGGCTTACAAAATATCAACTGAAAAACATGCATAACAAGCACTTAGAAGTTATCGGTAACTTGTATTGAAATTAGAGTTAAAAGCTAGCACTTTTTTCATGGGCAAAAGTTTTCAGAGATTAGGCAAAAGAGGACTTGGTTCATACCAAAAGATTTGCTCCTACAGGCAGTAAATCAATCTACTACAGTAAATTGATAAAACTAACTCTTTAATACTTTGAAGACCCATGACTTACAAAAGGTGAATAGAGAAACCATTTAGAACATGTGTAAATAAGTAACCAAATCTGTTTTATGTATTATTGGCATGTTATGTAATCTTCAAGAGACACATATACACGGTGAATTATTTCCACAGTGCATGAAATTTGTGTGTTGGAACAGCCTTTAGCATGTTGTGACCAACACGAAAGCCACTCGTGGTAAAAGGCATCTTATTAAAGGGCAAGAGTTAGTCCAAGGGTGGTATCACATAATTCAGCCAGTTCCTGTTATGATGAAGGTGGCAGTAGAGACACTGAGACATCTTGGGACAAACAATCCTCGCACAAGGGATCTAGGTGCAATTCATCCATCTGAACATGGAAGTACCAAGCAGTTCATTTTACTTACCACACACAAACCGGCTGCATAAACCTGGAATAACATTATAATCGTACAACAGACAACAAGAACCACACGTTTCTAAGTTACCAGAAACTAGAGGTGTACGCCAGGGGTCAATACTGGGTCCAGTTCTGTTCAACACCTTCATCCATGATCTAGATGATGGGAAAGAGCTTACATTTAGCAAGTTTGTAGGTGACACAAAACTGGGAGGAATGGCTAATATACCAGAGGGTTGTGCTGCCACCCAGGGGGACCTTGAAGCTGAAGAAATGGGCTAACAGGAACCTCATGAAGTTCAGCAAGAGGAAGAGCTAAGTCCTGCACCTGGGAAAGAATAACTCCATACACCAGTATACTCTACAGGCTGACTGGCTGGAAAGCAGATGTGCAGAAAAGGACTTGGTGGCCCTGGTGGACACCAAGTTGAACACAAGCCAGCAGTGCACCCTCACAGCAAAAAAGGCCAACAGTATCCTTTGTTGCATTAGGAAGAGTATTATCACCACAAGATCAAGGGAGGTGATCCTTCCTCTCTCTCAGCACTGGTGAGGCCACATCTAGGGAACTGGGTCCAGTTTTGGAGCATCCTGCCTATGAGGAGAGGCTTAAACAGCTGGGACTGTTTAGCTTGCAGAAGAGAATACTGGGGACGATCTTATGAATGCCTATAAATATCTGACAGGAGGAAGTAAAGAAGATGGAGCCAGGCTCTTTTCAGTGGTGCACAGTGACAGGACCAGAGGCAATGGGCACAAACTGCAACACAGGAGGTTCCGCCTGATATCAGGAAAAACCTTTTCACTGTAAGGGTGACCAAGCACTGGCGCAGGTTGCCCAGAGAGGTTGAGGACTCTCCATCCTCAGAGATATTCAGAAGCCATCTGGACACGGTTCTGGGCAACTGGCAACTGCTAGGTGACCCTGTTCAAGCAGGAGGTTTGGACCGGATGACCATCTCAGCCCTGCTGTGATTCTGTGATTCCATTTTTATGCCATTCTTCATAACCTTTCTATCAGGTAGAAAAAAGAAAACAAAACAAACCCCATTTGTCTCCTTATTCCTACCAAAGACTGATAACTAATATAGCTTGCATTTTTCACTGTATCCTAAAACTGGAGTTTATGAAACAGAAGACAGTAATTCCTAATAAATTAAGCAACAAAAATAAGGGAAGGTTTTTGTTGTGTATCCTGTGTTCTGCGGGACTGCAATGGCAAATGTATAGGGAAACAAATGGAAGATTTAGTGGAATACAAGAAAAAAAATACCCAAATGATGCCATGTGGGAGCTCGTTGACATAATGGGACATAATCAGAACAAATGAAAATTTCCTTCATTTATCATAGAATCCAGATGTTGCAACAACTCAGTCAACCTTAAAGTTAGAGAGAAAGGTGCCATAAATGCATCCATTTAAGAGTAATCACCATAAAAGTCAATTATACATCACTTAACAAATCAAAGTTCCTTGAGCATTATGATTTAGTCTAAATTAAACTTACAGACTGAACACTAGCAGTTCTTGTTCATTAAAATCCTAACAAGGCCAGCTTAGTTGAGAACACCAGCATATTGTTCCTCTTCACATGGTAACATATTTCACAGAGAAGTAATAAATAATTTCTCCCACCAGTGAGAGCTATTAAGGGAAAATGTATCCTATTTATTTTAGGATCTGGGCTGTCTTTTGGCATCCCTACTCACTGTGCTTGTGGAGGAAACCTCAGTCAGCAAGACTATGAAGATGAAACTGTGTCCAGCTTTTCCTTAAAATAGGCAAACTAGGAGGATTTCCAGCTGCCAAAGCAGCGCAACATTAAAATGTTATTAGAAAAAGATTAATTTTCCAGAGGGAAAAACTCCAATCTGATGGGACAGGTTAAAAACAAAAGATGTGGAAACAACCCTCTCTCCTGCTTATTGTGTCCTTCCAAGGCAGAGCAGGAAACTAACAGAAGCGTCCTTGGACTGAATGGGCCTCCCAAGGTGGCTGCATTTCCCCTTCCCTTCAAATGCTTCTACATGACCTTGGACACTGTAGGGAATAGGAAAACTCCCTTTTGCACCGTGACAGGTTTAAACAAACATGCAGTTATCGGCAGGGGAAGAGGGTGGAGCGGGGGGGGAGACATCATAAACAAAAACCAGAAAAGACCCTATCTGCCATAATGCTCATCTAACATGTTTATTTCACTTCATACAGCCCATCCACCCATTCACAAGCATTCAGTTGGATCTGTGGACATTCCACACTCATGAACAACCCCTAACTGCTTTAATAGTGGCAACAATAGTCTGCTTTAAAGTCACAGAATTACAGAAGAGTTGAGATCATCTACTTCAACTGTACTGTTCAAACATGGTCAGCTGGAGGAGTTTTCTCAGGACCATGTCCCATCAGGTTTTGAATACCTCCAATGATGAAGACTCCACAACTCTCTGGGCATCCTATGCCAGTGTTCAACCATGCTTGCAGTCAGAATATGAGATAAGTATGATAGATGTAGCAAGGGAATATTGATAACATCATTACACTAGGGTGCCTGACTACAACTCCCTAACCTAAAAAATACCTAAAATCAGTGAAAAAAATTAAGATGATCAAGTTCTCAGCTGTGGCATTCAAATACACTTCTTTCATTCCCTTTTTGCTTCACTTTCTTTCTCTCCAGAATTAATTTACTGCTTGTCCTTATTTCTAATGTCATAAAGATTAATCCAGATAGAAAACTTAAAACAGTTCTCCCTCAAAAAAATCATTATTTAAAACATTTGCATGATTCTTTATGTTCTTGCACATTAATTACTTGGAAAGATAATGACTTAATCTTGTTAGGAACTCTTCTTCATCAAATTTGCTTTCTTTAAGTCGTCTGTACCACAACTTACATTGCAGCAAAATATTGCCATATCAAAAGGGAATCATAAGAGGCAAAGAGAGATACAGACCAATAATATATATACTAGAACAAGTTTCTCTTATAACAAGAACACTTCTAAAAATATCCATCAGTGCCATACACCCCAGAGGTCAATTTAATGATGCATAAGTGATATATTACCTGTTTTGATTTTCCTCAGTTGGAGAAAGTAAACTCACTTCCAGTTAATGATTACTGGCACTTCTGTGCTTTGTAATCCCTAGCTATAAGAAGCCATCTCATTATCTGTTTGAGAACATGAATGCTTGAAAAACAGCAAATTTCATTCTTGCAGAAGCTCCTGTGCAGAATAATTCAATCATCTTGGATTCTTTAACCACTCCAGCATCATTTTAAGGGAGAGCTGTTATTAGTAATTCCAGGTAAGAGATTCAGAGTTCAACCCATGATTAACTTCAATTTATTGGACAGAAGGTAAGTGACATGACAGCTTAAGAGTTGAAATTTAGGTAATGTCTTTATTGAAAAGTTCTGAACATAAAATAAGCCCAAAGGGTGTAACATAAGGAGAATAATAAAACATCTTCATAGCAACACATACAATTGTATTTCCTACTGTTTTGTATTATTGGTTCACTGTAGCTGAAACATTGCAACAAATTTATTTAAGAGTGTTCATTAATGTATTTTATTCACCTTTTATATCTGTTTTTGTATAATCTAGGCTTTCTGTTGACCTGAAACATTTCCAAAGTGAAAAAAGTTTTCTGCCTCCAGTTGATACTGAGGATGTCATTCCCTGATGACAGGCATTTCACAGATATCACAGTTGTCAATAGTAAAAATTAGAATACTTTGGGTACACTTCAGCAGAAAATTCTTTCTTCACAAAGACCTGACATAGCCTATAAGGGCTCAAGAAAGTAACTACTGGGCCCAGATTAATGACTACAGAGGTAAGTGAACATCTTTCCAGTGACCTCAATAGTCTCTAGGAATGAGGTCCATCATTAGTCTGACATGCTTTCTTTGGAGAGCTAGTAACAGTGTTCAACATGTAAAAATTTAGAGGATGAAGGGGAAAAGTCATTTAACATGCTTTACGCCATAACGGTGAGTGGGGCTCCAGTGCCCCATGCTATGCAGTGAACACCTAATTCTCTGACAATACAAGCTTTTTTTATCTACAGTCATGACAGAGGGTTTGGTTGGTTGGGTTTTTTTTCCAAGAAATCCTGTGAGGGAGGCCAAAACAAATGCTTTATGTGTTGATGTTTGGTAGAGTTATATAAAATTGTCTTGATAATCCAGTCCAGCATTATGAGCTTCAGGGTTTCAGCAGAAAATTCAGAGTCAGGAAATGCAGAATGTGTCCTATAGCTATAGTAATCACGCTACACATCTTTTATTGAATGCCTGCCTTCTTGATTTTCCTTTGAAATGCCACACACTTGCAAAGCATTCAGCCTACAGTCAATGACATATCTGAGTGCCAGGATTTGCCACTGGGTGAAAGCCTCCATGGGCTGGAAGATCAAAGCTGCTCTAAGAGCAGTTTCCACTGGAGAAAAGAAAGAAAGGAGGGGGAAAAAAAAAATAAAAATGGATTTGCCTATAGAATCATAGAATAGTTTAGATTGGAAGAGATGTTTAACAATAATCTAGTCCAACCCCCCTGCAGTGAATAGGGACACCTTTAACTCAATCAGGTTGCTGAGAGCCCCACCCAACCTGACCTTGAATATTTCCAGGGATGGGACCTCCACTACCTCTCTAGGAACCCATTTCAGTGTTTCACCACCCTCATAGTAAAGAATTTCTTCCTTATATCCAGTATAAATCTACCCTCTTTTAGTTTAAAAGCCATTACCCCTTGTCCTATTGTAACAGGCCCTACTAAAAAGCTTGTCCCCATCTTCCTTATAAGCCCTCTTTAAGTACTGAACCACCACAATAAGGTTTCCCCAGAACCTTCTCTTCTCCAGGCTAAACAACCCCAACTCTTTCAGCCTGTCCTCATACAAGAGACACTTCAGCCTTCAGATCATTTTTGTAGCCCTCCTCTGGACCCTCTCCGACAGTTCCATGTCTTTCTTGTGCTGAGGGCTTGGTGAAGCCATGCTGGCTGTTTCAAATCACCTCTCTGGCCTCCATGTGCCTTAGCATAGCTTCTAAGAGGATCTGTTCCATCATCTTCTCAGGTACAGAGGTGAGGCTGGCAGGTCAGTAGTTCCCAGGGTCCTCCTTTCTACCCTTTCTAAAAATGGGTGCAATGTTTCCCTTTTTCCAGTGATAGAGGACTTAACCTGACTGCCATGACTTTTCAGATGTCATGGAGAATGGCTTGGAAACTACATCAGGCAATTCCCTCAGGACTCTGGGATACATCTCATCAGGTCCCATGGACTTACGTATGTTCAGGTTCCTCAGGTGGTCACGAACCTGGTTTTCTCTTACAGTGGGAGGGACTTTGCTCTCCCAGTCCCTATCTTGCAGTCCATCCACTCAAGAGGTGCAGGAAGAGAGGTGGTCAGTGAAGGCTGAGGCAAAATAGTTGTTGAGTACTGAATAAAGATCTGGTCTAATTGTTAAAACATGAATAAAAAATACTGAAGATATATGCTATAGATGAGCTAATATTAATTATATGGTAAGCTGTTTCTGTCACCCTTTAGGATAAATCTAAGCATGATTAAAAATTCCATTCAAAAGAGGGTCATATTACATATTACACCCAGTTTGCCTACTGCTTTGTTAGTTACTCATCATAGCAGTAAAAATTTACTGAATGGAATACAAAAGAAGCAAATCCATCCCACCTATTCTAGCACTTCCATTCAGAAACACTGAAAAACAAAGTTAATAATTCATCCATGCAGGCTGTACTGCTTTTCTAAATGTGAATTTTTTGCCAGACATGGCACAAATTTACACAGAACAGAACTTTTATAACTTATACAGCAAAACAACAAAACACTCACCTAAAATTACATGACAGGATACAAGAGCCACAGCCACCAGGCTACTTATAGCACCGTTCTTCCTCAAATTCTCACCAAATGAACACTTTGACTGTCATATTCAGGCTTTGCTTTCTTACAAAGGGAAATTCCACACTTCTCCCCACACTCACGCCAGCACCAGGATAGGACATTCAGCAAATCCACCCAAACTAACTCAGTAGCTCCAACAATGACCTAAAGGGAGAGTAGGTCTCCATAATGAGACCTTAAAGAGCTATTGATATGTGTTTGGTTGTTGTGGTGTTTGGTTTTTTTTCCCCTAAAAAGACACAAGAAGAATGCAAGACAAGGTAGAAGATAGAACTTACACGAGTACGTTTAGAGTCTTGCGTGCATATTTCCTAAGTATACATTCTTTATCTTTAGTTTAGACACATCTGATTTATGCACCTCTGAGATGGGGAGAAATAGACTGTACTATTTGAAATATATTACTCATAAGTGTAACTACCTAGTCTGTCAGCATTTTTTTCCAGTGATGACATTTCCTTACTCAGCCATTTCCCTTTTGTTATACTTCTAACACATTCAGTCTTTTCTGATACCCAGTTTAAGACAGGTAACACTTCCAACCAGTTCCTGACCTAGCTATTTGTATTTGAAGTTCTTAAGCTTTCCAGTCTCCTTTAATTTAATTTTATGCATTGCTGCCAAATTTAATGCAGAACTGAAGGCAGAAACAATCACATTCTTAGAATTATTCCCAGATATTTGCCAACCTAGTTCCAAACAGATTTATATGCTTTTCACAGATGAATTGTTTTCTCTTGTTAAGAGTAGGCATAGGTAGCATTTCATAAAGTAAAAAGATAGTTATAAAAGTTAAATTAGGTAGTACTGTGATGGGTAGAGGAGCTACCAATAAAATTGTAAAGTCCCAATGCTATAATAGCAAGCATTGAATTAAAGTATTCATTTTTTCAGTAGGACAGGAATGACAGGCTGTAGGGAGACAAGTAAAAACCCCAAAGTGGCATATATCTTTTTGATAGGAGAAAGTTTGCTCTCTGGTCCAAGAAAAATACAAAATTCATATGAGTTTTGAACTTTAGTATGTTGAATGAGAAATACCAGAAGCTCAAGAGAAAGATTTGCCTGGAACTTACTTGGGGGAGAATAATCTGCATCCCAAAAAATACATGGAGAAAAACACATTTGAATAGGCTAGTGCAAAGAATATGTATTTTCATGTATATTCACTTAGATGGCAGAGAAACAGACCCAATATACGCATTGATAAATGCCTGATAGATATAAATATCCTTTAAAAAAAACCAAAGCAAAATCGTTGTTGTTCCCTGTCCTGCCCCTCTCCTGCTCAAGGTCTCAGAAGCAAAAATTTACTGTTTGCTAGGAAAATGTAGATGTGTTTCCTCATCAGATTTGTATAACAACTGCTGTATAACAACAAAAAAAATATGTCAGTGGCTTTTTATATAATATCAAAGCATAACGTACAGACAGGACTCCTCCAGGTTGTATACTCTGACAAACAATACAGCTGGCTGAAGTGGAAGGCTAGCAACAGTAAAGTCTACAGTACTCCAGGCTAGAGGGGCAAATGACAGTAATTAACATTGTAGTTGAAAGACCAAGAGGTGGGATTTGAACAAGGGATGTGAGATGTAGAAAGACTGTTCTCACTGGAATCAGCTGACTGGTCTAATGAAGGACCTCAACACATAAATTCCCCTTTAAGGTACCCTGATTCCTTCCATCCATGGCATTTGCATGTGGCATAGAAAAAAATCCATCGTACTGGAATGAGTAGTCACCACACAAAAGGAAGGGGAAAACAGCTTGTCATCTAACTTCTCATAAAACTACAGAAACAGAGAGGTAAGATAAAATTTAAACCAGGGAGAAGCCTGAACAATGCAATCAGAATTAGTTTCAAGGAAACAGACCTATGAATTCTATTTTTGAGAAAAGCTGTTTGTTTGGGGTTTGGGTTTCTTTTGTTTGTTTGTTTGTGGGGTTTTTTTTGGTTTTGGGTTTTTGGGGGGGTTTTTTTGGTGGTTTGTTTTTTGGGTTTGGGTTTTTGTTTTGTTTTTGGTTTTGTTTTTTTTAAGAAAGAGGAGTCAGGAAAGCCTGAAAATCTAAAGGTATAATGAAGGAGGTTACAGAGACAGTCCACAGTGAATAAAACTTTGTGAGAACTTTCCAGTAAGCAACCTCTTTTAACTATATTAATTCAAACTATAATACTACTCTGAATGTAACAGAAACCCTTATTTCTTTTGAACTGCAAGTTAGTGTGATGTTTGAACTTACAATAAAGAGCACGAAAATGAAAATCTAATTATACTGAACACAGCTATGACCATATCATACACAGTGCTTAATAACAGCAGGAATAAGAAAAATGTAAATAGAAAACAAGGTAATTCCATAACCACTGAAGAAAAGTAAGTCTATTACCTAATATTTTATAACAATAATTAGTTACATATCTAGTTTGACACAGATTTTATTGAAAAATATTTTATTGTCAAGTAGGAGTCTATGAAGACAGAAAATAAGTGGCAAGAAATAAAGAAAAACATAAACAAGCAATAACTTGTCTTTTCCTTTGCAAGTAGGAAATTTCAGAATTAAAATAAGGAATAATGTTGGCACTATTCAAAAATAAAGCAGCAGTAGAACAATGACCACAGTTTTGTGTTATGACCTTGAAGATGCTCAAAGAAATTCTAAATCAATAGCCTAAAAACAGTACAAAACCAAGTGGGGAAAGAGTTACATACTGGCTCTTAAGTATTGTTCTGTTTTTATGGAAATACTATTATTAGTGAACAAAAATGGGGAGGATAAAGGAAAAATGACAGAGGACATGAATCATAGTATTTACAGATAATGAAACAACTCAGAACTACTCCAAATTGGAACATTTTGTAGAAAACTGAACTTATATCTACAGCCAAGTAGATGTGTGGAAAGAGATACTAAGAGTGTCAAAGGAATATTCTGAAAGGGAGAAGGAAGGAACAAACGTGGATCCTTTTGGGGACGTAGTAAATTATAGGACAGGATTCTTAAAACGTTGTCTTAAACACTAACAGGAATCTTAAAAGAAATTTTAAAGTAAGAACGTGTAATCACCACTGTTAATGAGTATAGTTATCCTTCTTTTATAAACATCATGGGAAAAATTCTAAACAAGAAACCATAGAACAGGAGCAGCTTTGACACGTGAGTTGGAACTCAGCTATGAGGCAACATACATGTATACAATGACACAAGAAGAAGGCAACTCTTTTCCATGAAGATGCTCCTTGTTACTCCTTGTTATTATTACATAAGGTAGAACCACAGAAAAGACCCAGCTGCTTCAAAGGAGAAAAGAAGTGCTTGCATCTAAATACTGCAAAATAGCTATTGGGAAGAACCAAAAATCAAATAGCACAAGATATCTGAGCAGAACCAATAAAAGACAATGTCTTGGAAGACTACAAAACAGACAAAGTTCTCTCAGCACATACATTATTATTTTCAGTGAGAGTTTTTGTAAGGTTAGTAAGATCACGCAGATAAGCATTAAAAATAGAAAAGTCCAATCAGAAAAAAAAGGTTGCTTCTCTGTTCCTCAGAAACAACTAACACGAATGTTGCTTTGAATAATTATGGTTGCCTTAATATCGGAAGAAGAGGGACCACGCTTTGAAAGGTCTGGAAAGCTTAGCTTATACACATAAGCATGAGGAAGGCTCAGAAATTTATGCAGTGGGGCCTTTCCTGAGAAGTTTTACCTTTTCTGCTTTGTAGTCATTAACACCTCAGTGCCCTCAAACTCCTGGCTTTTGATCCTCCAATAAGAAAGATTTCCCTATAAACAATTTCATAATTTATATATTTAAACTTCTTTAGAGTATGAGCAATGCACTCTGTTCTGTCAGACCCGAGTGAATGGCCTGTGAGCATGTGCCCAAGGATCCTCAGACAGAAGAAACCTCCTAACCTGATGTTTTTCTAACCCCTCTCCAATACAGTGATGATAAGGTGGATGCAATAAACTGGGTGGGAAAAATTATTGTCAGTATGACTTCCTAATGATGAACTCACACAACTAGTCCTCCAGTTACCCAACTGGTGTTGAGATATGAATTGTGGGACCAATCTGCATCAATTAGCTCTACAACTCAATAGGTAACACCTTGTAAGACTTGGCCTATTTCTTTATCAGGATGGTTGAAATTCTGGTTCCTAAATGTTACAAATTAGGGACAATTAATAAATTCTCCAAAATTTTGAGATCGCTAGGTCAGTGATTCAATGACTCTCTGAACCAAAAATAATTCTTTCAGCAAAAGTGATCATTTTTTTATCAGGTACTGCAGAGAGAAGAAAGAAGTATAGGGTAGGTATCCAACAGTAAGTTTATACCCTTGACTACCAGAGCTAGAACTTGTAAACCGAAGCCGAGACAGACGCTTTTGAAATGTTATGTTTGGTATCTTAACTTTCTTTTAGTAATGCAAAGTAATTCTTCCTTCACTGATCATTTTCACATATGGGAATTTATCCTTACCATAACTACAAAGCTATTAGTACTTTATGCATGAGCTCACAGTATTATTGACACAGTTTTTGCAATGAATTATCCAAAAGCAGTCATGGCAAAGTGCTCTTGGATAACTATGAATATTGCATATCCCACATTGCTCTTTTTCTCCAGGCGCATTCTATTTGTTTCCTCTAAATAGTACACATTTATACCCACACATGAAAACATCAAAAAAACTTTTATCATATCTTTAAAAGAAGTTATATTTGATCATTTCTTGCCAAAGGTTTTAAACTGCTTGGTTTTGTCTCTTGTAGGTGCCGCTTATAATTGCTAATTTTATAATTTTTCAGGGAAACTTACTGAATAAAATTTATAGCAGTGTGTAATTTAAGGACTAAACTTTGCACCCTGCGGGAGATCATAACATATTGAGCTGGAAAACAGGAAATGCAGAGATATCTCCTATTCAACCAGGGAGGGAAAAAAAACCCAACAACAAACTATTCAATTTGGACAGTACATAGCGTATCATTAGTACCCCCTTTTACTTTAAAAAAGATTATTGAGTTTACCTGCGTAGATACAACAGGTATTGGCTGCTTTTTCTTCTCAATGCCTCATCACACGCATACGAACACTGCCACCAACATTTGTGTTTAGAGACTAGCAGTCTAACATCCCAAATCCTTGTGCATCACAGAAATAGACTGAAATCAGACTTATTTAGTAGGCACTCATCTCTAATGGTGCTAGAAACTGGCTGCTGAAGCCCAGGTGGAGCAGCCTGTTACTCCACTGACCCTGAGATGGGCTGAGAGACATGAAGAATTCAGCATAATGTCACAATTCTGCTGGAGTCAACTGCAATGGGCCAATCAGTTGTCACACAAGGTTGAGATCAAAATCAAAGTCCCAAATACGTAAAGACTCTATTAACTGTATAATCTGGATGCAGATTTATTTTTAAGTGTTTCCTGTGCAATTGTTCACTGATCCTAAATTGCAATTAGCTCACTCTCTCAGATCCATCCTGCACCCAAGAAATATTCCCAAGACACTGAGTCAGTGAATATTTAATTTTAAAAGCATTTTTGATCCTAGAAAGGTTACATCCAGCTCCATCTAAACCTTTTAAAGCCATAACTTTCCATAATCAGCAGTCTAAGCCTCTACCAGTTCAATTATTAAAAATTTCAAGGGAATGTGAAAAATTAAATCGAAATACTTTGAATGTATTGGACGATCAATAATTATCATAGGAATACATTTGAATATATAGATCTATATTTTGAAATACTATGAACACCTTATAGGAACAAATATATATGTATAGCTCCCAATAAACATAAAAGTATTCCACAGTTAACACCTATTAATGCTATCACAAAACTTAAAAACACATAAATATACTAAAAAAATAATTCAAAACAAACATTTTATTCCCAACTACTTTAATCCCCCAAAATCTACAAGGAAAAAAAATGGGGAGAGGGAAGAGGTACTCAAAAAATTGATTTAGACTTTTATTCCATCCTAGAGAAAACAGTGATTTACTTCTAATACTAAAAACAAGGTCCCTGTCCAAATATTTAATTTTCAAATGACTTATTCTTTCAAGTTTATTAAACATAACACCTTTATGAGATATTTACAATGTGCCATAGTATTGCGCAATATTGGTTTGGAACATTTCAGCTTGAAAGGCTGGAATTTGTTCATGAATAATGCTGCAGAGAAGCACAGAATTTGGCTTGGAATTTTAAACACAGTTGTTCATAGTGCACACTGTTTTAACAGTATATATCTCTAACACTGTATTTGAAAAACATTTATTAAAGTAACAGCTGAACTCAAAGACACAAAGAATACTTAAATCACTAAACAGAATTTACTTCAAGAAAATCCACCAAGAAAATATTGTGGTTATCCACATACCGCATTGACATGACCATGGACACCAGCCTGATCTTCCTGGAGTTAAGGGACTTCTTGGTATTTATTCAAGAACTGAATGGACCTGGCTATTAGTTACAGCTACAGTAATAACACAGGCTCGCATTAGGGGATAGAATCAATGTTGTTTCATTCATGCATTGAAATTGGGTGAGAATCCATGTGTGTTAACTAAACAGTGAATAGTAATGAAATTTGGGAATTAAGTATACAGCCTCATTGCAAGGATTATATGTGGAAAAAAAAATATGGTCAGTATTTCCTGTGAGTGAATTCCCTGCAAGTTCACCCACCATGCATTAGTGATGCACATTGTCAGTAGTTGCACTAAAGAAAAATGCCTAATTTGTCTGATAGAAGTAAGTGATAAACAAGGCCACATGGCAGGAAGGCAACATGTAATAAAATTTTTAGTTAATATTTCCATCGGGATTAGAATTTAATTTAGGGGCCTGGGGGGAAAAAAAAAAAGGAAAAAAAAAATCCCCCTGCAACACCAGGGGTGGTGACTGCCAATCTCACCTGCATACAACCAGAGCAAACAGCATGCTGTTGATTACTTATGTATTCCCCTGACCATTTTCCACACCCAGTTTTACAGAAACACCATAAACATGAGAGTCTATCAGGATATGACAGGCTGCATTTGTGATTCCTTGCTGCTTATCCGAATCATGAATTTTATGAATATTATTTCTCTTACTAAACTCTAGTTCTGTTTAGGAGCAGAGAAGAGTCTTATAGTAACAGTCAGTAACTAACAAAGCAGTGGGCAAGCTGAGCCTAGCAAACACTTATGAAATCATTCAAATTTTAGCTGCCTAAATACATAATTTAACCTAATAAATACATAATTTAACCTAAAATACCTTGATCCAAATTGCCAAATAATAATGCTATGCCTGAAAAGTTGTATACTTTAGTATCTGAAAACAATTTAGTGAAGGCTGGGAGTTCAAATTGGAACTATTTAAGGACAGAGCACTAGTTCTGTTTGGGCTTACTAAAGCCCAAAATACAGCTTTTTGAAACAAAAAACAAAGGAACCAGTTTTCTAACATAGACCAAGAAATTCTCAAAGCTTTCACTAATATTTTATACAGACTTTGAACAGATAATGGTACAGATTTTGTAATAATAAACAATTTTGCTCATCTCAATTCATTAATTTAAACAACCAATCACATATCTACATAATAAAGCACCTGCTTATGGGGCCACCTTAATGCTACCAGAAGCCTTACACCTGTGAAGTAACTCTACTTCTCATACAGGTTCCCGCAGAAGGCTCATATACCATGGAACCCATGAATGCATGGCATTCTCTGCTCACAGAAAATAGAGATGTCTGAAGGAATGCCCATAAAACCTTTTGCTGACATACCTGCAAAGCCAGTGTAAACCTCAATTAACATATACTACTACTTTGCTCTTCACAGCACATGGGGAGTACGTGCATACAGCCTTACCAATACAGTTAGGAAGGCACTTGGATCACCTGGCAAATCACAAATAACTGACTACATGTATTCTGTAAAGTTCAGTATTAATTCTGTGAAAGTGATAAATCTGTATAGAAAATTGTGCTGAAATAAGTACATTAGGTTCCAAACATTACAAATCCATTTACAAATGTAAAAATAAAGTGATCCTTTGTTATTCAAACTAGTTTTATTTTACCAAATTACTTTTTGTGCTAGTAGTGGATGAAATTTCTGGATTTATTTCCCCTTTAACCATAGATCATGAAATAAATTAAAGCAGCACTGTAAAAATCTGCACAGTCTACTTCAAATGATATTTAATTCTAGTGGTTCAAGGGGGCAGAAGTTACTATAGAAATAAAACTTGAAAAAGCAACAGTATTTTTTCCTTCCCTCATGCAATTATATTATCCGGTCCTTCATACCCAGTATTGACTTACCATAGAATACTCTGTGCTTCTAGGACATCTGAAAACAGAAAAGACCACTAATGTTCTAGAATAAGAAGCGGAGCTTTTTAACTCAGCTTCTGCAGCACAAAACAACATCCTGTTGTATGTGCAAAGCTCAACTTTTGTTACAAATTCGTTTCATCCAAATTACTTGCTGTTTTGCTTGAATTCCCATCAGTTTGTTACACTCAAAGTGTTTCCAAGGGCAAGTCCTGCTGCAGTAGCCCAGGAGTTCTGGGCTCCCCTGTTCAAGAAAGATGAGGAACTCCTAGAAAGAGTCCAGAGGAGAGCAACTAGGATGATAAAGGGACTGGAGCATCTCCCCTACGAGGAAAGGCTGAGAGAGTTGGGCTTGTTCAGCCTGAAGAAGAGAAGACTGAGAGGGGACCTCATCAACACATACAAATATCTCAAGGGTGGATGTCACAAGGATGGAGCCAGATTCTTCACAGTGGTGTCCAGCAACAGGACAAGGGGCAATGGGTACAAACTGAAACATAAGAGGTTTCATTTGACTATGAGGAAAAACTTCTCTACTTTGAGGGTGACAGAGCACTGGAACAGGCTGCCCAGGGGGGTTGTGGAGTCTCCTTCTCTGGAGATATTCAAAGCCCGCCTGGATGAAGTCCTGTGTAACATGCTCTAGGAGAACTTGCTTTAGCAGGAGGCTTGGACTAGATGATTTCCCAAGGTCTCTTCCAACCCTTGCCATTCTGTGATTCTGTGATGTTGATGGTTTCTTCTTTGTCACTTTAGCGTCTGTTTTGTGTAATTTTTAGTACATTTGCTAACGTGCTCCACCTTGCTGTTTTTTTTCCCCACTGGTTTGTAACCCCACATTACACCCAGATTTACTAACATATGTGCTGCTTAGTGTCGGAGTGGGAGACGGACCCCGAGTAACGATGAATCTCAACATGAGTATGGTCGTTCTCGTTTATTGCGCAGCTAACAAAAGCATATATAGGCAGAAAACAATAACATACACACACGTCACACTGTGATTGGTAGAACACCGTTATACACACACGTACATCGCTACTGTGACTGGGTCGGATCATCTGTCCAGCAGAGGGGCTTCACCTTCTCTTCCGGTCATAGTTCCGCCCACATCTGCTTAAGAGCAGGGGCTGTCGAATGGGACTAAATCATGCCCATTCTCACTCAGCCACTCCTCCACACCTTTCCTTGCTCGTTAGGGAGAGATCATGGTCTCATCTGCTTCAAGGACTGGATCGCTCATAATCGGACCGTGTCCTTTGTTCTGTAGCCGTTCCTCCACAGCTTAGGTTGGATACTTGTTCTTTGTTCCCTTCACTATCCCTGAAACTGGCTTTGCCCAGTTTAGGAGGCAACATTCCCTTTCTGAGCAATAGCTGGGCATTGCAAGTTGTCTATAGCCCTGGGGCTATTGCTCTTTACATGTAGACCTCTGCTGTCATCTCTTAGCTGTATCCCTCTGTTCTGCATTCTGTTCTAAGGCTATATGTGGCTCCTTTTACACAGAATAACAACTTGTTATTGTTGTCTATTAGTTACAAACATGTAACAGCAATTACTGTTATCCCACACAACGGTACAAAGCTAAATAAAAATTACACCAAGGTAGTTAATAGTTACCTGGTCATTACACAGTTGCCATTACAGCTCAACAAGCTAAAACATATCTGTAAGCAGGCCAAGTCCAGACAAAGCCTGGCAGGTCCCAAGGCCTGTGCAGTTATCCTAACTAGCACAAAATGTGTGGCCTGTTACAAGGATGGCAACCAGGTAATTCCTAATTTTTAAGATTTGTTTACATATGACTCTCAGAAATGTTTTTTAACCAACAATATGGATTGAAAGATCTAGTGAACTATTTCCCCCTCCCACACACACAGGAGAATAGCATTTAAGAGACTAACACGCACTTGTATTGAGACAAAAAAGTACGAAAAAATTTCTAATCCATTATTTACATAATAAGACTGTTATAAAGTTGTCAAACCATAATTTTGAGTGAAATCATATATCACCACCCAAAACTCACAGATTCTCTGTGGCTGCTTAGTAAGGTACCTTTCTCAATTAATTTCCTCAGTGCATTTATCTGCTTGACTAATCTCTCCTGGAAGCCTCTGTGAAAATTGGTGAAGCTGATTTTTTCTACCTTTTAGTCTTCTGGAAGTGAATTAGCTTCAAGGGAGACATTACACACATCACAGATAGCAGTTCAACCATTTTGCTCCCAATTAGTTTTTCTTTTTGTTTTAAATACTTTAGTGAAAGTGTAAAGTGCTTTTGGTCCTGTGGTGTATCCAGATCACACTTATGGGTTGAGGCACCATATCAAATGCCCTATGCAATCTACATGTGATAAAGAAGCAGACCTTACATGCAAAGCCACAAATGTATTGATACTCTAATTAAACTAGCAACAATCTGTTCAAAGAGTTATTATTCTCTTTATAAGAAATTCTCCAAACTCTCCAAGTATTGTTAGTTCTCAATGATAAGACAAGAAAGCTCCTTTACAGCAGGTTTCACTGTATCTACCTCTTTCTCTGTTGGTATGATCACCAACCTTATGCTCCTCAAGCACAAATGTGGGTAATGTTATGGTAAATTGTCAGCATCCTGAATTCTTTGCTGGTGTGGACATGTTCACAGAGCCCACCCTTGACAAATGCACTGAATAACTATGTGGGTAGGATTAGAATGAGTGATGCATCCATGTCCCTCAGACTTCTTAAGTGTGCATGAATGCAACAAGTGCATTTCTTTTATGCCCTGGCTTTGCTTTCACATGCTCATATATCCTGAGCATCTATTGGCCCTAGACATCATCTGGCAAGCCTACATAATAAGGTGATTAAAAGATATTTAGTATTTGTTTTATTGCCTTCTGCCTTTGCCTTCAAATTTGTTTTTTGGCTTTGTTAGATAAAGTTTGCAAAAGCATATGGTTGTTGTCTTCATTTGGACAAAAATCCAACATAGTGAATGATGCATTCTCAGTAATTTAACTAACCCATTGCTGTAAAAGCTGGGCTGCCCGGTGAGGGAGGATGAGCAGGAAACAAGAATGACCCCAGCAAAGGCAGGGCAGTGCTCACACTGACCAGAACACAGTCCCACAGTACCCAGAGTGCTGATAGCAGGCTCCATTAGTGGCCCCAGGTAGCCAAGATAATGAACCAGGTCCAGAATTCATCCAGGTAGTCCAAGCAGAGCTGTAGGAGAAAGGGCTAGACACAGAACTGGAATAAAACTACAACATAGGTACAAGGTCCCTTCAGGAGTTACGACTACAAATAGGAACAACCACAACATAGTTGTAAATGGAGCTCCCAGCCTAATGGGCTGAGGAGGCACGGTCTGGAGGTCCCAGGTGAGACTGCTCAGGTGTGGTGGGTTAACCTTGTCCAAAAGCCACACTATGAATCTCTCAGTCTGCCTCCTCAATAGGAGAGAGGGAGAAAACAAGGTAGAAAAGCTCATAGGCCAAAAGACAGGCAGATCACTGACCAGTTACTGTCATGCACAAAATAAACTTGAAATGGTGAAAATTAAGTTAATTTATTGCCCATTAAAACAGATTCAGGTAGTGAGAAATAAAGACAAAAAATTAAAACAGCACTTTCCCCTGACCCACTGTCACAGAGGTACACTAAAACTAACCCATACAAAGGACAAGCTTAAGCAACTTTAATTCAACAGCCAAAACGACAACACAAAACCAATGAGAAACTGGGGCAAACTGAAATCAATCAACCGTCCAATAACATTTAACACACAACAGGTTTGAGTTGTCAGTTGGGATATTATTACTACGCATCAATACACACAACGATGGTCCAAAGTGCGCACACACACTCACACACAAAGGGGAAACTCTCTCCCTCTCATGGGTGCCTAGAAGGTATAATCACTTGCCCTGGCGTGGGGTTGAGGGCTCACTCAAGGATATATAACCAGAAGAAATCACTCACCACAAGGAGGTGAGGACGCTCAATCCCAGGAAGTTTCCTCAGGCAGTGTCCCAACCCAAGGAAAGAGGCTTCAAATACAGACCCACTGTTCCACAGAGGTCTCTGGTGGTGCCCCATTTATACCCTTGGTTGAATCCGAGCTGTGGTCATAACTGGTCACAGTCCAGAACCTTCTCTGAGCTGAGGCACCTCATTGGTTGTGGACCCTCTCTTGATGGCCATAATTGGTCATGATCCAGAAGCTTCTCTGAGCTGAGGCACCTCATTGGTTGTGGACCCTCTCTGTTGGACATAATTGGTCATGATCCAGAAGCCTCTCTGAACTGAGGTGCCTTACTGGCTGTGGACCCCCTCTGGTGGCTGAAGGGTCCCATCCCACCTTTCCTGCTCCCTCTACCAAGGGGTCTACATGCTGGCAAAGCAGTAAAAGGTGTGAGAATGAGGTGTGAAAAAGCCAGCAATCATGACACCAAAAATCCATCAAGCCCCAATCTCAGGGGGTGAGTGTACCTGCCACACACCCCTACTCTGTTTTCCAGGCTCACCTCCACCCCTTGATCCCAGACTCTTCTACCTCCATCTCCTGAGCAGCACAGGAGGATGGGGAATGGGGGGCTGGGGCCAGCCCACAGCAGCCCCTCCCTGCCGCCCCTTCCTCCCTCCTCGCACTCTCCCTGCTCCAGCCCGGGGCCCTCCCAGGGGCTGCAGGGAAGCACCGGCCCCCGCGGGGTCTCTCCCGGGGCGGCGGGGGCATCTCTGCCGGGGCGCCCGGAGCCCCTCCCGCCCTCCTCCCGCTTTCCCCGCGGCGCCCGCCCGTGGCTGAGGGGCTCAGCCCTGCCCTGCGGTGGGGCCGGCGGGAACCGGCTGTGTCCGGCACTTGTGTCGTGGTTTAACCCTGCTGGCAACTAAGCACCACGCAGCCGCTCGCTCACTCCCCCCCTCCCTCAGTGGGATGGGGGAGAGAATCAGAGAAAAGAAAAAAAAAAGTAAGACCCGTGGGTTGAGATAGACAGTTTAATAAGAGAGAAGAATAACAATAATGATAATAATAATAATAATAATAATGGTAAGAAAATATACAGAATATATGAAACAAGTGATGCACAATGCAATTGCTCACCACCCACTGACCGATGCCCAGCCCATCCCGAGCCGCGATCACTTCCCCCGGGCCGCGATCACACAGCCCGAGCTGCGACCACTCTGCCCGCGACCAACCGATCGACCCGACCCCCCCGAGCATGATGTTCCATGGTATGGAATAGCTCTTTGGACAGTTTGAGTCCTAGCTGTGCTGTACTCCCAGCTTGTTATGCACCTGGCCGAGCAGGAGAAGCTCAAAAAGTCCTTGAGCAGTCTGAGCACTACTTGGCAACAACTAAAAACATCAGCGTGTTATCAACATTCTTCTAGCACTGAATCCAAAACACAGCACTATGCTAGCTTCTGTGAAGGAAATTAACTCTATCCCAGCCAAAACCAGGACAACTTGGTGGATCCCACTGCTCCTCACAGGAGCCTACCCTGTGGATGCCAATACAATTCATCGGGGCAATTAGAGCCTCATGGTGCAGTCAAGGCCCCAACACCACCTACTTAGCAATGTCAAATGCCTTTCCTTAAGTCTTGTCTTTCCCACTACATACCATATCCCTCAGTCTCCAACCCATGTGCAAAGATTCAACTCTTACTTGCCCACGTTTTCTTCTTTTTAAGTTTGGAGTTTGGGGGGTTTTTTTGGGTTCTTTTGCTGCTTTTGTAGATGTTTGATCTTAAGTACATGATGCTGCTCTCACAACGTGACTCCCTTTAAGAGGAGAACCCCATGTAAGGCTGTTTCTGCTCTTGAGAGGAGGTTTCCCCAGCCAGTCCTTCCATTAAGCAGTGGCTGCTCATGTCCAAGCAACCAGATCCAGCGGCATTGCAGAAATCTAGCCCTGTCCAAGCATTATACGCATGCAGCAAGGGAGCTTGCTTAAGAAACTGATGAACTCAGACCTTTTGGTGAGCTTTGCCTCCTGTTTCTTGATCTCTTCATATAATACCTTCTCCAGGAGAAGCCACAAATTTGGGGATTTTTGCTGCTCTCCTACTATGTATTTAAAGAGAGAGATACAGACAAATCATGCAAACACAAATGCTCAAATTACTAGCATTTTTTCTACATTGTTATTTTACAGAATTTTCTTTCAATTGAAATATTTTTTCTTCTTCTCCTGACTTTTCAAATTATTTTTTTTTTTTTTTTAATGAATATTATCCTTTAAGCTTAAGTTGCTTTAGTTTCTCCTGGTATTGAAACATATCAAGATTTTATTGCCATTTTTCCTTCTTCTTTTCATGCTATTTGAACCATTAATAATTTAACTTTTTCAAAATATGACCTATTTTCCTAATGTAGACAAGCCTATAACATTAGCTATCTATGAAGAAAAATAAGTCGATTCAGTTACGCAAATAGTTAGCAAACGAAAAAGAGGATTGAGTTTCTCTGCAATGTCTTACATTTCTAACAAGCTGTAAAAAGATAAAGTATTATGGGAATATGAGGGGGAATAGTCAGAGGAGCCTTTATGAAGGGAACGTTTGCCTGAGCTGTCTACCAACATTCTGTGGAGAAGCCAGCAAGCACATAGAGAAGCAACACTGCAATCCATCAGAAAGGCACCTCTTTTTACAAAATCTCTGCAGTAGATATTTCTGTATCATTGAAGTCTAGCATCTCCACAACATTTTAAACAAATCACAAGTCATGCTCTCTCTAGAGGTTATGTACCTTATAAATTTAAAATTGACCCTTAAGATTAAGGTCATTTTAGCTAGTCTTCTTTCTTTCCTTCCTTCCCACATGTACTAACAACACTATTTTATTTTGGTCATCCCCACGAATCATTCCAGGACAAGGCTATCTGTATTTTGAGTTTTGTTAATTGTCATTACGAAAGAGGTGGAGACGTGAATCACTGCAAGTAACAGCAAAAGATTATCAGACAACTGGTCACCAAAACTCAAGAAGATGATATAAAAGGCTGAGGAGATGGGGAGGGAGAAAAGGAGAGGAATTAATCTAAAATTATTTAAGTGGAGTCTTTCCCCTCTCCCATGCCTAAGACAAGAAACAACTGATTCAGGAGACAGGATTACAATATTATTGTACATTAGGAAAAAAGGGTATTGATGAATCAAATACAGTTTAGCTGTAGTCAAGAAAAGCAACTAGAGTTTTGGGAGTTACTAGAAATGGAATAAAGAGCAAAACTGGAACAGGCATAAATACATATTAATGATGTGCCCATGTTTTGAATATTGTAGTTATGATCCTCAGTATCAAAAGGAGATAATAAAAAGTTTGTTTTGATTATAAATTACTTGTGTATAAAGAAAAGAAGCAACTAAAGGGGTATCTGGCCACCTATCCCCAAATTGTTATCAGCTTGGTGATACAACCTGGTGTTGGTAAGTTGTGTGTTTCATGACTAAGTCAAGCAAAAACACCTGACAAAAACAAACTGACTGAAATAACTCCTTTGAAATGCTGTCTTGAATACGGCCAACTGCCTGGTGATATGCACCAATGATTCCTACATAAATTTCTAGGTCTCCTAACAATAAATACAGGGATGAAACTCAGGAGATCCTTCTACCACTGGCTGCTGGAAGCTGGGAAGTATGTAAAAAAATGGGACACTAACCTCTTGCAGTTACTATACTTTTCTTCCCAAATTCCTTATTTGCCAGTGTTAGAATTTATTAACAATCTTTCCAACATAAGCATAATTTTATGGAATGACTAAAATCAGGAAGTTTAAATAGGGCTCATAAAAGATTCTTAAGGTCTTAATTAATAACAATTTTATTCTATAGATAATTTAAAGATAATAGGAACATATCTTAAGAGAATGTAATGGTATGTTGGATAACTGCAAAGAGCCGCATTGACATAAGCTCTTCTTCAAAGATCAAAACCTGTTGCTAAAAGCTTTGTTGACCTGCATGTTGTTGATGTTCTAAATAAGGTTTACTAACACCAGGTGGCTGCAAATTAGCTTGGAAGCTTGGTGAGGGAAGTAAACATCTGAACGCCTCTTCTTGACAATAGAAATGGGAGGGCATAGAAGGGTAAGCATAGTTTTCAGCCAGAGTATAACTGTTTCCTTATATGGCTGCCAGTCCCATACCTTTGAAGTCTGAAACTAAAACACTGAGGTAAAATAATAACAATACCCAAATGGTATGCAAAAAGGATGGAAATTACCTCTGTATACGAAATTAGTGAAAACGTATGTCTTTGTCTGGAAGTATTACAAGTCTTGGGTCTTTTTGTTACTAGAACTTCTCAAAGGAAGTGAGAAGGATCATGCTGATACTTAAGAAAGAAGGCAAGTAACTGGAAGTCATCTTAGAATTCATATCCTTAAGGCGTAGATGACTACAATCAGGTGAAAGATTTCAAAGCTGACTATGCTAAATTTATTCTTGTAGGTTGAAATTTGTTCAGTGATTAGCCTAAGGCTCTCTACACTGAAATACAGCCACAGAAGGAAGGATAGGACAAGTACAACAGTTGTGCTAGAGGCATCCCGTAATCGTACCCATTGTTTCCTGCCTGTTCAAAATTATCTGGTAAAAAAAAGGATAGGGGTACACTGTCTTGCCTTACCTCAATTCATAGACTACACTAGGAACAATAATGTGCCTAACAGGGCAATTATGCATATCAATTCCCTGTGCAAGGAATGCACATTGTTTTCCCTTTCCAGTGTTGAAAGCACAGTCCAAGGATGCTTAGCCATCCATGTCTTACGTGTGATTCAAGAAAGGTGCAAAATGCCTGCCCCTTCCCCCGCCCTTAGACTTACCTTCCTCTCCCTCACTCTTAGTAACTCTCTCCCAGAGGAAGTGTTGCAGAAGTACCATGCCCTTTGCCAAAGGCATTGCTGTATCTATTTCTGTTTATTTTGAAAGCAAATAGGTAAGGAGAAAACACTTAAGATCTCTACAATGATAAAACACTGTCATTTTGATTCAATTCTTATTACAAAAGCAGTCTCCTCCCTTCCAAGAGTTTTGATGTCACTGGGGCTTCCACTTTTCAAAGAATTTCTTAACAACCATCGGGATAAATTTGGAAAGATATTCATAGTATATGACAAGGTCTTGCCTTGCCTTACATTATTCCTTTAGAAATTGTAATTTATGACCAAACCTATGAGTCAACAGCGTAAGAACTCATTTTTATTCCTGTCTAAATTACAGAAAAATTTAACTTGCTATGTTTCCTCTGACCAGCATCTCTGCTTCAAACTGCCAGTAGCACCAGAGTCTTATACAGATATTTTAGATGGTACAACTCCCTTTCTAGTTGAAAGGCTGCAATAAAAAGTAACGACAGATAAAATTTTAGAGAATTATACTTCTTGATTTAGGTTGTAGAAAAGACTTCAGATTTTTAAAAAACTTGGACGCATACAGGGTTTTTTGTTTCTTTTTTCATTTTAGCAACACAGGGAAAGGGGCAAAGAAAAACATTGTACACACACACAACGTAATCATCCAAAAGATTTTTCTACTATTTTTACTTAAGATCATCTTAGAAGAGAATCTTTTAATATTTCATCTAGAAAAAAGTACACTAAAACATTAATTTCCATTTAGGTTTTTGTGCATAATAACTCATGTTCCTTTTTCCAGATCTTTCTAGATGTTTTTGCATACCAAAAGTAACTACGCTAACTTCTCATTTCCAAACCAAAACCAAACAAAACAACAAAAAAACAAGAAACCAAAACTCAGATTTTTGAAAGGATAAGTGGAGAGGTACACTCAGTGGCATTCAGAAGTCTGCTTTCCTATACACACATATCATTAAAAAGTTGCTATTAATTTGCTCACAAATAAGAAATGCACATAGCTGTAATACCTCAAGATCTTGGCAATAAAAACCATGTTTCTCTAGTATTTTCTTACTCACTGCCTGGAGAGGTAACACAGTGTCTCTAAATGTTGTAGAGTTTTCACTTTCCCTATCCCATCACGAACTTCTACTTCTGCTGTTGTCTTAACTTGGCCTGGGAGGAAAAGAGAAAGCTCCAGGAACTAATTTATTGACTCGTTTCTAGTGAAATACCACCTTTGGGCTCTTTGACCTTGCCTGTCTTGTATTCCATAATGACCTGACTGTATTGCTTCACCATTATTTTGCTAACAGTGCAGAAATGTTAGAATCACCCTTACTGCCGATGACATTTCAATTTATATAAAAGGGCTTAAACTGACAGAGTTGGTTTAAAGAGGCAGCTACTACAGCAAGGGTTGTGGTTTGGGAGTTAGAGACAAACAGAAAGAAAGTGGCCAAGAAAGGGCCTAGTTGTCTTCACAAAAAGGTTATTTTGCTTCCTATCTTTTACACGAGTATGAATTCCCTAACACAGGGGCACTTTTACCATTTTAACTGTATTCATATGCTAAAGAAATTAATTTTTACAGTTCTGAATGACAGTTTTGACTCACTTCAGGTGTTTCTTGTACAAAAGAGAATAATCATAAAGACTGTCAAATTACTTAAAGTAACAGTATTCAGGTCTAATATACCAAAAGATCAGAGAGAAAAATGACATTTATGCATGTTTATAAAACCATTCCTATTCAGCAAATTATTTAAATCTGTTCTTAAAGCCTCTTCTAAGTTAAGGCTTATCATACAGGTAAGTATCAGCAGTGTGTTATGACTGTTTTATTGTACCTCATTACAAAAAATGTAATTTTATTTTTTTTTAGTTTTTAATTTACTTTAATTTGATAATTTGAGAAGATTAAGACAGAAAACATTCAAATAAGGGTTTCAGAAAAGTGATCAAGATAGTGATATAAGTATGATGAAGCAAATAAAATGAAGTTTTAGAGCTCTTCAATTTTAACCACCAGTAGTTTCATACTTTTGTTTCACATATATTCCAAGTCCTAGACACAGAACTGACATTACTTCACCTTGTTATCAAAGAAAAGCTATATTCCATTAGGAAACTGTTCAACATTTTATGTAATTAAGCTCTGTATTTATAATAAATGTCTCCAGTTATACAGTCCTAATATAAACATACTCCAAAATTCTCCTGAAGCATTTTCCCAATAATGCATTTTCTCTTGGAAACACTGATGAATTAAATCTGAGGCTGCAAACAGAAATTACATTAATCCATCTTGTAGCTTACAGTAATGTAAATCTCCTAACCCCCTCATTTATATTGCTACAAATGTCTCATTAATCTGTTATGCCCTGAACTTTTATTCTTTATACTGCATAAAAGCAGTGGAGTAGATAAACTATGTGCAGTGTATCAAGAGGAAGGAGCAAATTATAGTTTTGACACTTACTAAGTGATTTCCACATTTTCCTTCTATGTATTTCTGCTGCAAGTTATCACTTAGGCACTAACACTTCCATTAAACTTTCAAATGGGTTTTCTCTCTGTATAGAACTTGTGGAAATGAAACAAATCATCTGCTACTTTTTTTCAGATTGGTTGCATCGTAGTGCAATCCCCTGTTTTATATTGGTATTCTAAACTCTGGAAGAAGGACCTTCTCCAACATGCTTGTATTCTCCCTAACACTGTGATCATGGGACTGCTGCAAACAGTAAAGTAACAAGTACTTATAGAGATTTATCTGGATAAAATCAAGAGTGATAAGAGATCTTGGTTACAAAACCACTAGAAAGGTTATTAGACTTTGCACTGCATTTTTTATCATTTTGTCTCCGATTAGCAAATGTTAAAATAACAATGTGGCTGGGAGGTTATTATCCCACACCTGCCTGTTTTGAAGCCTTCAGTATTTATTTTTAAGTGGTGCTGGCCAGTATCAGATACAAGACATGGACTTGCTACAAATGGGTCTGGCAGGGACTATGTTCATGTGGACATACTGCTAAAGGCCTGAAGTTTTGGAGCAGACTAAGGGAATGCTTAGTGTCCCTTCACTACAAAGTTATGAAAGATAGGTTGGAAAAATGTTGGGTTTCTTTTTTTTTAATATATTACAATGCTGGGATGGTATGTCTCATTCTGTTGCACCACAGAAGTTTAGAACAGATAATCCCATAAGAAACCATCACACTACCTATTACTGTGATACTATTTATTAGCTATCAGTAAAACCTCACTTAATTTAGATAAATAATTTTTGTAGTGGTTTATTTGTGATGCTTCCATTAAAAACTCTAAATATGCTATAAGCTCCCACAGTTGTATGTCAATTCCACAAGCCTCAAAGGACTCACAGATTTGTATTCATTGCAGTACAGAATCTGGCAGAATTTAAAGTTTTCGTGTTTCCTCTACACACCTCTGATTTTCTGAGGAAAATAATAATAATAAACACCTTCTCCCTGTTTACTTGAAAAAAAAGGAACACAGCATGAAAATCTCTTCCTAACCCTAGAAAAGTGCACATAAAAGCATAGTACAAACTCAAACTCTTTAGAGAAAGTTGCACATAAAAGCACACAGAACATTGCCATTATGACTGAGGAGCTATATGCAGAGGGAGAGAATTCCGTACTTACCAGTGATAGGCTGCATAAGAAAGGAAGTGAGATTTCACCAGTGATGCAATATTAATTTGTAATTGTGAATGTTGATAATTTCCCTAAGTCTGCTCAAAACACTCCTGTCGAAGACTAACAGTCTAGTGGCTTTCCTCACCTGCATATGGAAGAATGACTGCAAATGCTATGTCTTCATCTCAAAAAGCAAAGTGAAGTGATGCAAGTACTATATAACAAAGGAGAATGGAAACTTCTGAAAAACCTTTCCTCTTCCTTATTTTCCAGGGAAATGAGGCCTAATATGGGAAAATGTGTCTTCTGTGAAATGATTAAGAAAATATTAAGATACTACTCAAAGTAACAATTTCCAGAATTTTTACAGGTACATTTTAGTCATCTTTTTCTTTAGTCTTCTGGGGATGATGTACTTCCTTGCTCACTGGGCAGCTCCTACACAGGTATGGGGAAAACTTCAGGAAGCACATCTGGATATGAAGACCATTCATCTGAATGAATACCTGTATTTAACTATTTCTAATAAAGTGTAAGATTTACAACAAATTTCTGTTTACAAATATAACTACCAACTTACTGTAAAATAGTAATGGAATGCAGCTGCAATGCTTTGAACATCAATGCGTTTACTCAGCTATATAAAACGCTCTATCATTCCCATGTATGAGTATCACTAAAGAGGGAAAAGATTTCTGATAACGTGCTGTTACCTCTGCTACTGCCACACTCTGCTTTCCTAGAGGAGATTTATTTGTGTCTGGCTTACAATAGTTTAAAGTCTCTGTACAGCTTGTGTTCCATTTTTTTTCCAGAAATATTTTACAGTCACATACTTTTATCTGCAGATAAACTGTCATTTTTCCTGAGCTCATAGTTATTCTAAATTTTCATCTCTTCATTTTCTTCCCTGGTATACTTACTTGAATTTCCTATCTGATATACCCACTCCATAGTAAAACAGCTGTTATTCTTTTGATCCTTTCTCTCTGCACTCTTTGAATAATATCAGACTCTAATCTTAGGAAATCTACCATCCCATCTTGGAATTTCATTTCAATCCTTTCCTGATGAACTGATATCCACCCTTTCAATCTTTCCCCTTTTTTTTCTTAAATCTCTTTGGGACCTCTCATAAAAAAAAATTCCAGATGTGCTATGGCATGAAAGATGAAGAATTTGCTATACCCTGTCCTAGGAAATACAGGCAACATAGAACTCAGTGCGCTGGTACTTGCTCTTTCTGGTACTCAACCATGGCTTAGACTACCAAATTGTGACCACACTGAGTATGACATGGGAATACACAACAGCCTGGCCTGTAAAAGAAAAAAAAAAGAGGAAAAAAAAAGAAAAAGAAAAAAATAAAAAATATTATCTGACTATGCAAACAATAGAATCATAGAATAATTTTGGTTGGAAGAGCCTTCTGGAGGTCATCTAGTCCAATGCCAAAGTAAAGCTGACTTCAACTAAAAGTTGAACTAATGTTGCTCGGAGCCTTAATTAGTCAACCTTTCAAAGACTCTGAGATGGAGATACTAGAACCTCTCTGCGCAATTGTCAAAGTCCAATATTCTCAGACCATGTTCTTTTAGATATTCCACACACAGCGTGTGTCATGTTTAGTATCAGATTTACTTATTTGGAGATGGTTGATGTTACATGGGGTTTCTGATTTAACAGAGTGATATAAAATATAGTGAAAACACAATACAAGTGTAAGTTAGACTTAGCAAAACATAGCAATTGCAATACATGGTTTAGTCCCAAAGTGACTCCCATTACTGGTCTCGATAATGTGCTCACCCTCACAATGCTGTATGTCGCCAGTTGCTGGGAAAAAAAATACACAGGTTGAAGCCAGTTCAAGCCTGCTGCTCTCTCTTCAAAATTCTTTTACTAGTTGTCCAGCTTTTATACTCTATGTTGATGTGAGCCACATATTCACTCCCACCCATGCTGGTCTCGGGAAGACATTTGCACCACCAGTTGATCCATTCAACTGTTGATAGCTGTTAATCTAAAACAGAGGCCACCCTCCACTCCCCTTTGCCTGGAGATAAAGTCTTCATCTTATTCTCTGAGCTTCTTGGGCATATCACCCTAACCCATTTCCACTGAGTGTTTTTCCATTGTAGGGTTTTGTGCAGTGACTCCCATTGCAGCCCTAGGGGTTTAAGTCAGTCATGGCAATCTGTTCCAGTGCTAAATCAGCCTGACTGAAAGTATTGAGCATAAGGGAAAAAAATACACAGTAAGTTGAAACGGTTTGACTTTGTCCGAATGTCAGTCTCAGAAAATACACTGATATCTGCAAAAGGATGAAATACTGATGAATGCCTTAACCTTTAAGACTTGTAATGATATATTCCCCCTTTAATGACTGCAGACAAGACTTTTTTCTTTTTAATGTTCTCTTAAAGAACAATTGTTAACATTCATTCACAATACTTGAAATTTCTGAAAAATTTACACACATAGAAGAAATAACAGTGAATAAAAGTAATTTACAGCAAAGGAGAAACAAACACAAGTTATTACCTCCTTAATGAAAGCAGACAATCTAAAATAGTAGATATATTAAGATATCAATTTTGCAAATACATAAGATTGTTTAAGGTCTTAAAGCATGAATGGTCTCATAGAAAGCACTGCAACTATTTGCGGTATGCAAAGCTAAGCATATGCTTCCATTATCTGACTGAGGCAATGTACTTTCATGAGCTGAAGTTTGTATCAGATACAAATAAAAAGCTTGAATGAAAGACAGCTGTGAACATGCAGTGACCTAATAATCACAGAATAGTTTGATTTCTTAATTCTGAGTAATAAATTTGTTCAGTACAAAGTTTGAGGAAACAAAGAAAAATATTTTTTAAATCTAAGAGACAGGAATATCTTTGATACAATTTCTTTAAAAAGCTCTGTTCTTCATTTAAACATGACAGTACCTAAACTGTTTGGAGATGTTGAAAGAGTAATTTAGGAGACACACAAATCAGGCAGCTATTTGGGAGTCTGAAATTCTCTCACTTTACTTCACATGATCTGGCAACAACAGGGGAATTATTGTTTAAATTTTCCTTTTACAGGTTATGCATAACTTTTGTCAGAAAAATATGCTAGTTTGTCATCATTCAGGCTAGGACAGGCAATAAAAGCTCCACTTAAACTCCTGAATAATATTTCAAATGTACTGTCTTCTTAACCATAAAATCCAGTGTTGGTTTCATACTCCAGATGTTCCATAATCAGATGTAAATCAGATGTAACAGAGAGATATTTTGAAATAATCATCGAGAGATAGGTACATATATCCTACTAATATTTTTGCATTTCTGACTTTGAAAATCTCACAATATTAACTGAAGTTGACATTTTCATTAAGGAGTATTTCTGTTGGGGCAGCGTTCTTTGTGGGTTTTTTAACAACCATTTTAAACACTACATGGGATTCTATGATTCTATAAGTAATTGACAATATTCTCCATGATGTAAGGTCTAATTTAAAACAATTATCCAATGGTGATATATTTATTCTTGTCAATAGGTGGATTAATGAGAAGTCCTTGAAGTTTTAGTCTTCTATTTATTTTTTTTTTTTGGAAAGAGCTTGCCTGGTATTTGACAATCCAATCACTTCAAAAAAAAAAAAAAAAGGAACCTTACCTGGGTTTTAGAAATGCATCAATTTCATACAAATCAGGTTCCTGAAAAGCACTGCTAACCAACCCAGCACATACGTGCCTGATGCAGAGTCAATCTGCATCAGTCTTAAGATCTAGACATTCTCATCTCCCAGTTGGCTAACTGCATGCTGCATCTTACTTTAGTTCTCACAACCTACTCAATTGTGCAGAGAGTCTCATATGTAAAACCGTATTCACTGAATAGTTTCTCTGCCTCAAATTACACTAGTCTCAAAATCACTATGAAGTTTTGCTCTGCTGTTTCTCCAACAAATTTCCGTTTAATATGTTCTTATTTGTCCAGTGTGTTTTAGAATTTGAAATATAGATCTGATCTTCTATTGTTCCCTAAAATTTCTGATTCACCCACAGAAAGCAAAAAAAAATAACAGAAGAGGTTTAAAACAGAACTACTCAACTGAAAGAATCTAATAGAACATTAATTATTAGTTTCCTATTGTTAAATCTGGCCAATTAACTTTTATTTTAAATTTATATCTCCTAAAGTTTTAATTGAACTTCCTCATGACAGTAGCCTTGAACTCTAAGGGAATCTTTCAAGATCTGGATTCTCCATGCTCTGTAAAATCCTTTTTTATCCAAATGAACTGCTCAAGAATCTGAAGTTGTTTCATTTTATTTTCAGTTACTCTGCATGTTATTATGAATAATCAAAGCCATTAACAAAAGTGGTAGCCATTCCACCTTTACGAGCTCATAATAGTAAGGCACCAGTAGCAAATTCTGTCCTTAGGTTATTCAGTACTTATATGAGTGAATTTTATAACTTTCTTCCTGGTATGAAATCTGTACCAGAAAAAGGTCTGTTACTAGCCCCAGAACTTCAGATCTTCAGCTAAAGCAGTAGGAGCTCACACATGCCAATGCTCTCAGCCAAATCGGTAGTGTACTGACCAATCTGGCAGCCATCACACAGATCTGAATCAAATGACAACATACACCAAGAGGTGACCCCCAAAGCAGGCCTTAATTATTTCTAGAACCACTGATTAAGACTGCCTGACAATTGTAGTAACTAGACATTACATTTCTAGAATTTAATCCTTAACATTCCACATCAAGTTTCTGTCTTACACTGAATTTTGAGATACATAACTGTTCCATCTTAGCCATTTTTTGAGAATAGAACCAAGAGAAATTATTTTATTGCACATATTAAATACTTTTCTTGATTTTTTCCTGAATCCCTCTATATCCATTAGCCCAGCAGTTCAGCTGGCTGTGATCCACTGCCTACATCTGATACATCAAGCTGCATGACCTTGGATCAGGTTTACCACTAAACCCCTGAGGTTTTGAAAAAGAGTACATAAGAAAGCACATAAACTAGAGTTATGCAAGATAAGAAAAGGAAAACAAAGATAGAGATGAAGTAGTTGAGATAGTAACAGCTCAAGGATTCAAGAAGATAACTACAGCTATGAAAGAGCAGACAATGGTAAGAAGAAAAAAAAAAAAACCAGAGGAAACTGAAACACAGTAAAACACCAATGCTGAGCATTGATTGACATTGAACATTGGCCCATTCCAGGGAGCAATACAGTCCAATGCCTCCTAATCCAAGACTGACTGGCCAGCAAAGGCTCATTATGAGCATATTAATGGGCACATTAACTAGGCTAAGCCCTAGTAACTCATTAGTTCTGATTATCTGCTCTGTGTGTATTAGCCAATAAATAATTGCTTGTACTCTTCCGTTGGATATATCCTGTTTACAGAATTTCTTTTACATGGTAAAAGCTGCCAAATCTAAAATAAGCAAAGGAAGGAATGTTATGCTGCAGTAGACTCATGCTTTGGAACAAGCTCACAAAATTGGAAAAGATGACATTTTTCCATCAGAGATGTCTTCATGTCTTTTCCCACTTGTAAAAAAAAGTCGCTGGGCATATTTTAAACATCTTTTGGAAATGACTGACTGTACAAAATAACAGAAACTTTGATAACACTGGTTAAAGACCCACAGATGTCATAAAGATCATCCTATAGTCCTAAGCTTAATCGTAGTGCATTTGTGCCATTGTTATATAGTAAAAACCACCCACATATCTCCATCCTTTTGCTAAAGAATAGCTCAAATATTTAACAGTTTTGGTGCCAGATGTACTTTATAAATAATAACAGGAACATTCAGTCAGAAGAATGTATTGTTGGCACCCTTGGAACAAGGAAATCCTGGAGAAAGTAGGCCTGAAGAAGACACCTAATGGTGTTTTGAAAGCATCTGAAACTTGGCAAGCAAACCCAAGATCCACGTACCCACAGCTGAACTACCCTCACTATAATACTAAGAATCACTCCCTCAGGTCAAAGGACCCTTGCCCTGGTCAAGACCCTTCCTTACAGAGCATGCGTAGTATAAAGAAAGGATACTGTAGCTTTAAATGAATGCGAGATTTGTGAGAACCTGTAAGAAATGGATGCGATTTGGTATGATTGCCTAATAACTGATAACCAGTGTTATAAAATACTGCTGTGTGATCACCAAGGTGTGCTAGCTTTGTGGAGCTACCATCCAGCACCCATCTCTGAATGAAATTAAATGAAATAAATATGCAACATCTCTCCTGAGTGTGTGACAATTGACTTAGTGCACACGGGGCCACAAATATGCTTTACAGACAACACTTTGAGAAGCTACATATGGCCAGACTGAGATCTCAGCAGAGTGTCTGAATGTGTTCTCTACAGCCTCTGGCTTCTGGGTGCAAATTGAGTCTTTGATCATATATTTCAAGACTGCAATCAGTGTGCTGAAATGAGAAAGTTGACTGGAATGTGACAGTTCCTGACGTGAGCATTTTTTTCCTGATGTTTACACTATTCTAACACTATTTTTTTTTCACAAAATTTTTTAACAACATTTAGATGCCTCTCTATGAATGTGGGAAATTGCTTCTTCTGTATGCAAGTTTTAGGAAGGTTCAGATGAAGCAGGGAATAAGAAAGAAAGAAAAAGTGAAAACATCTTTGTTGTTCTGGCCATTCTGTGCTACTCTGAATCATCAAAGAGTGCATTGCAATGTTAACAGTTTTAAAAGGAGCTCAATAATCTTGTGCGCTTCTCTGCTGTATTATTACAATCTGCACTCTGTTTAAACTTTAATTTTAAAAATAATTGTCCCTTATTAAAATCTCCCACATTACATTATTGCTGGTCATGCAGAAAATTACTTTGCTGCAGGAAACAAAACCATCCAATATAATCACTTCTGTCCTATAGAGGAAAGAAAATTGGTTTAATCACACCACAAAATCTTGGGAGGAGAGTACTTTGTTTACTAAACTGAGCTGTGAAGATAAAGAAGAGGACTTAGCGCTTGTGACTCTCATGCACCTTTCACTCATTTCTTGAAACTAGGAAGTGATCTCCCAGGTCCCTTTGACATGGTTTCTTTAGCATGATCTGAATTATATGGAAAATAAATATTTATAAGTGACAGAACTATGAAAACTGTTGAAAAAATGTGAATACAATTACCCCATTTACAACATGTATTTTTAATACTCCCATTTATGCATTTTGTTTCAGGACTTAATGTGTTGACATTATAGAAAAAGTTGGAAATTTTAGGCTTGGCTTTTTTCTCTTTTCTCACTGCAGGGATGATCAGAGAAGAAAGAGCATGAAATGCCTCAGGGCAGACAATGAAAATTATAAACTAAATTTCTGCATTTTTTAATACTCTACCAATCTGAGAAATTTTTGTATTGCCAACAGTAGGTGCCACAGGAAGCACTAATATCATTTAAAGAAACTGAAAGTTATAATACTATTATATAAAAACTTGTTTATTTTATCCAAGATAAAGCAATTTTTATGATGTCAAGGCTGAACTTTCAACCTTGTCTTATCTTATTCCACCATAATATTAAGGCTGGATTTCTCCATATATTTATCCCTCCTCTACACCAACCTATTTCACAGGCTGGAGAAGAGTTTGGTTGGAAATAAGGAAGCCTTAATGAACGAAGATCCTACATGTTCTACAACCAATGCCTGATCTGGGCACATATATTAGAGCTGTGAAATGGTTAACAAACCATCTAGCAAAGACCAGAAAAAGGGAGCCTGCTCCACAAAGGAGGATGAGCTAGGAGCAGCAGATGCTCACAGCACAAGCAGTGTCCTCCTTGCAGGAGGTGCAGTCCAGCAGGACTCAAGCAGGGCTGGACTGGGGATGGCAATTCATCCGCAGACCCGGACAAGGTGAGGAGATGAGTTGGGGCTGGAGTCCATCCAGGGAGTTTTCTTAGGAACAGCAGAAGTCAAGACCGGGCACAGAGACACCCACAACTCAGCCCAGGCCAGGATGGTGTGCCCCAGCCTGACAGGCCTGAACCCAAACAGAGCTCATGGACGAACAGGCAGAGAATGCCTGGGTGGAGGACCCACATGAGGATGGTCAGGTCAATTAAGGTCTATTGGTGTAACCTGGACCATGGCACCACCACTGTGAACTGACTATGACAGACCTCATGTGGACAGTTCTCAGAGTATATTTTCTCCAGTTAATTTTGGTTTCTGAACCACAAGGGCAATATTGCAGGACGTCTCCTATTTAATATCAGTGACCTGGAAGAATTGGCAGAGCTCACTCTCAAAGTTTACAGATGACACCAGATCTGGGGGAGCCAGTCAATGCTCAAGTGAAGGGGTACCGTTCACATGTACCTAATCAAGCTGGAGGAACAGGCCAACAGGAAATTTATGAAATTCAGCAAGTGCTGCAAATGCCAAGTGCTGCCCCTGGGCAGGAGGCACCAGTACAAGAACACAGGCTGTTGCCTGCCTGGGTGGGAGCAACTCACAAAACACACAGGTTCCTTGTGGGCTCATTCTGTTTTGTTTTATCCCAATAGCTTGGTCTAAGATTACTTAATTGAAAATAAGAAGTACATCAGCTGCCTGCTGATGGGTGAAAAGCTCTAATGCATACTGAGTAGATTAATGAATAGACACCACAGTCTTAGCTAGTAAAAGTCCTTTTGCTTCAGGGAAGATTCAACACCAGAATTTCTTACCCACTGACAATATAGTGGATTGCTCGACTCTTGGAATAAACGTAACTGAAGAAAGTACAAATGCTCCTTCAGGAAGGATTTAGAAGGAATTTCAGATTTTATAGTTTCTGCATCTCTAACTTATCCCTTGTCTCAGCACTTTCAGTCTTTCTGCGTGCATTGCTCCTAACTAAGGGAAAACCACTGTGGACAATGGGTTGACTGCACAGAGTTGATATATGAGGGAAAAAAGGTATCTACATACTTTGATCCACTGGCAAAGTTAATTTGCATCACACTGCCTTTTAGATGTATTACTGCTACTTCCAAAAGATGCACACTGAAAGGGTAAGACCATTAAATAGATTATTATGCAAAGGTAAGTTGTACTAGCCGCTCTAAGACATTTCAGACTGGTAATAAAAAAACCTAATCATAAAGTATACTTTTAATGGTTTTGAAGAATATTCTTTCAATAAAATTTTAGGGGTTCTATAAAATGTGACTGCTATCCCTCAATGAGATACTTCTAGACTTTCTGTATTAGTGCATAATGGTTGAGAAGTTTCTGGTAATTTCAAGGGAAATTTAATATTTGATATGAGTATCTTAATGTTAAACCTGGCACATTATTAGAGAGATGGAGAACAAATTCTCTCTTATTACTAAATGATTGCTTAGTTGATTCCAGTAGAATTTTACTCATTTGCATTGGCTCTAAAAGTTGTTAACTTAGCCTAATCTAGGGGACTAAGCTGTCTGTAAACCAATCTTTTAAAAAAAATATATTTCATCATTTCACACTATGTGTTTTTCATCACTTATTTAATGCTTCTATTTGCTGTTTAGGGAGAATGATTACTCACTGAAGTCTCAGTTCTTTTCTCCTGGACTTTAAACATTTTTCCTTCTTATAATGATCAGCAAGTGATAGCTTATCATCACACAACGGACAGTGCACTTCTAGGATAGATATTAAGGTACTAATTATCCATGCTCAAAATCATGTTCAGGATTGCACAAGTCAGTAAAAAATATTCTAATGAGAAAATTATATTTCTTACAAATGAGACTCACAAACAGCAAGCATTGTTTTCATTCACAAAGCCCAGTATTTTTTTAATATATTGAGGATTTACAATAAACAAATTAATACAAATTGGGATAAGAAGTGCTTTGGTAGGTAACTACTTCTCACTGACTGATTACCAAAGTTGCAGTTCACATTGTATAATTTTGTGATGGAAGTTATAAATCAGTATTATTTTCAATAGAATGAATATTGATTGTACTTGGACATATTAATACATTCCTGTAATTACAGTCATTGCTCATACAGTATAGGTAATTGGTCTGTAGGCTACAACTAGCAAGACTGCAAAAAGCCATCCTAGCAAGAAAAGAGAGCTAGATTTTGGTGAGGTATTGTCAAGCTCAGAATGCATTAAGTTGAAACAACAAGAGCTAGCTCTTAGCAGCAGCAACTGGAAACCCAATTTCCATTTTTTGACAGCTCAAATTTTTTTAAAACATTCTATGCTAATGAGGCCAAATACCAAAACTTCCATTTTCTATGAGTGAAAATCCTTTCCCAACTCTCCCTTAGAGAAACAGAAACATGAATTTTCCAACGGAAAATATATTCTTTCTACAATGAGACAGGTGTTGTCTAAAACTGATCTTGGTCTTGTCAGTTCATGACTGGTCAGTGCCAGGCAGCAGAAAGGAACCTAGTAAAAATCATGTCAGTTTTAGGCAGGTAGGGTCACAGCTCTGGGCAAATCCATCCCTGGAGGCCATGAGACTCCTGTGCCAGAGGTTTTTTCCTGAGTAGTCCTGAAAGCAAGTTTACCTAGCAATTTGTGAATAATGGCAGCATGACTTCAGAAACCTGAAGCTAGATTTTCAAAACTTGCTTGTCAAACACTTTGCTAGACAGTTCTATAAATTTTTTATAAAAATTATTTTATTATGACACGCTCCATATTTGAAAAGCTGTTGTCTAGCTGCAGAAGAAAAGTATCCATTCTCTCCACTGGTTAGAATTATCTACACTTAAAAAAAATTTAGTACTGATTATTTAATAATGGAATCTGAGCTATGAAGAACCTGTGGACATCTTTAAACTATTTTTTATGTAGAAAACAAAAGGAGGGGGGAAATATGAAAAGGAATTCTATGTCACTGATTGATCTAAGAATGGGTAAATCTGATTTCTTTCCTGAGTCACTGCTTTAGAGAAAGCTAGGAACAAGGAAAAGCAACTAGTCCATTACTGGGTTTAACTCTTAACACTTTTCTTCTATCTATTGATTTTTGGGATTTTCAAAACTTAAAAATAATTGATCAATCTGTGAGTCTTCTCAACTATTTTATTCTGAGTGATCAATAGGCTCCCTCAATTTTTCATATAGAACAGAAAGTCACTGCACAGAAGAGCCTACACTGAAGAACTCAAAAAAAAAACCAACCAACATTTAAAAGTCATGCTGATAGAGTAAAACTATGTTACACTGGAGCAGTTAATTTTTCACTTAAGTGTACTCAGAAAATTGATTCAGTATGTGATGCTATCTGGTTTCCCATTTGAAATTAAGTGCCTCAAGCTGTAGATTATCAGAACTCATTTTCCAGGAAGCTAACAAAATACAGTTTGACAAATTGATTCTTGTTAACAATGAAAAGGTATTCCATGTACAGACCTGAACTGATTTTTGTTTTTCTTATAATAAGAACTAGATCACTTTTTATCTCCTGACTTAACTGATATCAGGAGATTAATGCAGTTTGACAATGTCAAAGAGTTTAACCAGCAGAATGTAGCATTTCTGGTTCAATCTGAAATTTGTTGTAGTAGATATGTAAATAATAAGAAACAAAAAAAATTAGCAAGAGGTGCAAACTACTTATGGAGTAAAAAGTGGTTATCAATACTATACATCAATTTTATTCACTGTATAGCTCAGACCACTTTCCCACCCCACTACACCCCCAAGAGGAACAGAGAGTTGTGTACTCATTTAAAAAACAAATGAAAACTTTTTTTTGAGGGGTGGTGTGGGTTTTTTTCAAACTGTGTTTTTACTAAATATTTATATAATTTTAATAGGTTCAAGAATAAGAAGGCGATTGCTTTATTCCTTATTTAAGAATAAGGGTCATTAAGGGGCCAAACAATAATACCATCAAAGTCAACTGTAAGCCTGAAATCAAATTTTTTTCAGGAACATCAGAGAATGAGCCACAATTTTTCTCAATAAGAGTCATTCATTGTTCATCTACAATTAGATGGTCAGCTGCTACCTTATGGCCATGAAGACATATTATTTACTACTTCAGATTTTAAAGCCAAATACTTAAATTAAGTTAAATCTTTGTGTAGATGCTCAAGTATAAAAATACCCTGTCTGGATTTTAAAGTGAATTTGGCAAATTTTGAGTAGAAATGCCAATGTATGTTTAATCCAATTTAAGTAATTTTTTTAATTAAATTTTTTTCCCTGAGTATTCTAATTTATAAAATTGCTGAAGTAAGAACTAGCAATCTTAAGTAATGATAGGAAAGTTATTGTGCAAGGTTCTAGCATTTTGTGGGTAAACAACCTGCAGAAGAAAGTGCCACTTCTAGAAATGGAGACACTCATTCTAAGTTATCTGATCTTTTATATATAAGAGTTTGGTTCTAAAAATAGAACCACATTAAAGCAAATAACATTTCCCAAAATCTAAGTGGCATTAATTCAGCTAAACAGAACATGTACACTTACCTGGCAATTTCCCAATTGTAGTTTCTCACATAAAAACTCTTATATGTTTACCTATGCAAAATATCTGGTACATAGTCATGGATCCCATAAAATCATTAGCCACCCACGGGCTTTCTGTGAAGCAGTATCATCAAAACTTAAGGGAAGACTAATAATTTGCAGATGTACAGTGTAAAACCAGGCTGGTCTCAAACTACAATAATACAAATTTTCTGCACTTTAATAGGACAGGTGGGAGAAGGAAGATGAAGGAATTCAAAGCAATTAGTCTATGTAAAGGTTAGGTACACTGCTTAGAGCAAAACTGTTTGTCTTAAATAAGCAAACATGGGTGTTAGAGCTGTTTAGTACTTGGGCACTTTCTTACTCTGAAAAAAGAGAATGATAAATATTGAGTTGCCATGTTGGTAGACATAAGATAATAAACTTCTCTTAGCAGTATCCAATTATTACAAAAAGAGAAGGTTGTTTTAACCTTATCAACAGTTGTAATCCAACCACAAGCTCTGTTCTCAGTGCACTAGTTATGCTCAAACTGCTGAAGGGGAAACATTTTGCAAAAGGAGCTCACTTCCCTCCACTGGGACAACACAGGATTTCTGTTGTAGAGGTACTGCTGACCTAGCTTTAGACTAGGGATATGTTGCATACCTTGATCACAACCCTACTTCATTAATTCCATCAGACATCTGTAGGCTCAATAATAGTAGAGGTTTTTTATATGACCACCTCTCAGATGACTTCAATGTTTTGAACTTGGTTATGTCTGGGAGAATGCATCAGCTATTTATGAATACAGAACTTAAAAAAACCCCAAACAAACATATGGCACAGTCAAAGGTATCTATTCAGTTGAGGTTTAGCTCTGATAAATCAGTGAAATACCTATTTTACACCTTCTCCACATATGTGGGTTCTGAACATATGAGAATAACTTCAGAGCAAATGAAAAGCCAGAAGTCACAACTATAATATGACTCAAAGAGAGCAGGGAAGTGTAGGGATATTGTCAACATCCAAAGTTATTTGCATTAGCAAGAATCATGTTAAATAAAACTCTCTGGTATCTGAAAAACAGAGCGTGCCTCCTACTGCACAGGCAAAACAATCCTGCTAAACAACAAAGGCCCCTGATAATCTGATCTGAAAAAAAAAAAAAAAAACACCTGTAAAACTTGTACTATTTGCAATTCTAACAGGACATGCCAACAAGCCACATGGGAAATTTTAGTGCTAAAGAGAAAGATTTATGCTCTGGCAAACTTCTTCCTTGCTCACTGTCTTCACAGAACTCAAATTTTGCAACAAGAACACAAATGCCAGAAACAGCAAAAAACAGAAGGAAATCAGACCGGAGGAGAGCTCTATAGCAAGCCTGACAGAAAAGAGTCTCTCAAGCAATTCTTCAAGTAGCAGAATACAAGCAATGGTTGACAGAGAAAAGTCTGCAATGACAGGAGATTAAACGGAATATTACCTCCACACTTCCAGTAGGTTGCGTCATTGCTTACTAGGAATAGGTTCTTCTAAATAAAATGAATGGGATGTCAGCAACAACATCAATGCTTCTCCAGAATCAGCAGCAAGTATGCTTGGAGAAAGCTTTCATTATGGCTATGTAAACTAAATTAAATCACAGTATATCAGTGAAGAAAAAAAATAAACTCCATCCAAACTGGTTCAAGCACTTGCTTTTAAATACTTTTCTCAACACATGCTTGTACTTGCACTATTGTAAAATTCAGTACTGTTCTAAGCAGAATTAGTCTGAGTTTGCATAAGCTAGTGAAACCACAACCTGACCTTCAGTTTTATATATGGAAGAGTTAGGAAAGATTTAATATATTTATTTTTTTCATAAAGGAGAAATTAGATATGCAGATATGCACTGGCTAATTTTAGGAATCTAACTTAAGTGTAAGAATTAGGATTCTGCTTAGTAAGACATCTTCAAAATATATGTCAGAATTGTTATTAAAAAGAAGTAGAACTTGTATAGTTTTGGAGACATACCTACAGATACACACATATACATATACATATATATGTATGTAAGCCTTCCCCAAGTGGTATATCTCCTATATATATAGAGAGAGAGATTTAAAGGGAAAAATAAAGTAATAACACTATATGGTATTAAGGTTGGTGCTTAAGGTCAGGTTGCTGCTGCTGTGTGTGCTTAAACATTAGAGAAGAGTGAAATGCAGAATGTGAATCCCAGTAACAGAAGTGCACCTCATCCTTATCGTCTGAGAGGCCATGACAACATTTTCCCCTTGCATCTTTGTGCCACTGCTATTACAGCTTTTAGTGAGAGCTAGAAGTTGAGAAGTTTAGTCTTTAAGGCCCTTCCAGAAACATTCTAGATATACCCTATTTCTAAGTAAATCAAAAGCTTCTCTTCTTTTGTTCCATGTGATAAAGGCAACAATAAATGAGAGTTTCCAATAAAAAATTCAAAATTGCTAATAAAAAAATCTTTCCTGCAAAAGTAGATTTTTGTAAAAAATGCTACAAAACAAAGATCAGTCTCACTCCTGCAACAGAAAGCATTAGATAATACCTCATTCCCCCAAGCATGACCACTTCCCCATCCCAAACTGATCTTTCTAAATCAATTAGGGTTGTGACTGGATCTTCTGGACAGTTCCATCAGAATTTAATACTTCATAGAAACAAAAAAGGTTTTTTCCAAGTAAGAGAAAGACTATTCATTCCCACAATTTATGAACTTTACTTGGGACTACCACCAACCACAAATCACTTGAAATAGTGGAGCTATTAGTAACAGGCAACAGCTGTTTAGTTCCATACCTGTAACTGATATAAAACCTTGCTACTTTTAGAACAGTGTTAAATTCTGTGGTTTTCTGCTCCTACTGGATTTATTAATGTCACTGTTTATTATCTGGAGTAATCCCTTTCCAAGGTGCCTAACTTTTTAACACAATGAAATACAATGTTAGACATACCTAATGAACTAGTTCCAGGGCTTTTTCTATAGAGAAACCTTTGAACTATCATCCAAAGACCAAAAACCTAAGCAAAATAATTAGTTTCTGAGCAGAATTTTCCTATGGTTTCTCTAGGTCTGTATGACCATAATATTTCCTGATCATTCTGAAGCAGTGGCACTTTCAGATCACTTTTGTTCTTCTGTAGTCTTCTGTAACTTTGATATTTAGGAACAAGTATCTGATAGCTCTCAACTGTTTTTATTGATTGACTTCGTGCACGAGGCCTGTGATTGTCATGTACAGAACTACATACACAGCATTTAGAGATTTAATTCCACAAAGTTTTGCAGCCTCTCTTCAGTTTGAAAAAAAAAAAAAAAAAAGACTATGTCAAATTTTAGATGGTACCTACTCCTACATGCAAAAAAACTATGGAAGAAGGCTGGAGACCTTAGATACAATTTTATGCTTCACACCTACCATTGGCTATACCAAGGCAATGTCCTTCTTAGTCTAAGAACTATTTCATTGTTTTATTGCTTTGTGCTATACAGGGAGCAAAGCAGCCCCACTCATTTAAACAACTTCTCTTGTAGGCAGCTCCTCATTTGCAGTTCTCAATGATTTTAAGCACACACAGGCCTTATTGCTTTTATTCTGGAGAGCTCTGGAAGCAAACTCCAGCAGCATAAAACAGCCACTTTGTTGTGGTGGCTTTAGACTCTCTCATCCTTCTCTAAACTATTATCATTCTTTGGTACGATGAGAATAAATCATGTGGCTGTTTTGCATGTGCCTAGGAAGAAAGTATCCCCTTCTCCTTCCTCTGCTTCTACAACACTCATAGCTAAGCTGAGCAGAATTCTTAAGAAACTTTCTACTATTAAACAGCTAAAATCTTTCCTGATGAGAGCCATAGGTGGGAACAGGGAAGAATGCATTGAAAACATGAAAAAGCAAACTATAAACAAAGCTATTATACAGGTAGGATAAAATTACCCACAAAGCAATTTTGACTCTTTATATTCCCCAAATAATATACACTTCCCAATGTGTTGCTGAACTACATACTTCTTAATTTTATTGATAACTTAAACAAACTACATGTGCTCATAACATCAAAAGTTCTGAGTAGTGAAGCCTGGTTTGACTAGGAAACAGTGGAAATAAGGAAGCAGAGGGAGGACAGTACAGTACTTCCCTGTGATACTGGAAAATTTGCTTAGAAATGCTCTTAAATTGCAGAATGCTGTATTTTAATAAACAACCAGTACAATTCAAAGTTTCTTGCTAATTTATGTGAAAGAATATTTTGAAAGCATCTGAATTGATTTTTCTTCAGATATTATTCCATGGTATGATGGCTCGGTGAGAAAAGAACAAAAGAATCCTGAAAATTGTCTCTGTTGTCGGAGCAATGCTTTTCAAAACAAACAGATTAAAAATTCTAGATTAGTAGAAGATGAAAAAAAGAAAAAGTATCATTTCTATTTCAAAAATGGTAAAAGAGAAAACTCATTCCTCATGCACAGAAAGGAGCACTGGTATGACAGTGCATTGTATTTCTACCACATAATTAAATGACTTAGCCTTGGAACAGAGTTATTTAAAGTTTCTCTTACTCAAGAGCAAGATACCTTTAAAAATCAAACATTGTATGAAGATACCCTTACACCAAAGTTTTCTACAAGCCAGAAAAATTTATGTGAGGAGCAATAATATCTTGTCAATTATAAATTTAAGAGGGCAAGTCTGTCTGCTGTGTTCCAACAGCACCTGTATTTCAACAGGAAAAAAAAAAAAAAAGTTGTGCTCAGGAAGTTGTTTGTTTTAAATCTGTGCAGATTTCATTGTAAACTGCACTGACAATCCTCATTACTCTGCCATTAGCAATACTATTTCTTTTACTGTGATAATGATCAGAGTTAAGGAAGACTCTACTGCAGCTTCAGTGTTACAGTCAAGCTAGGAGAATAAACCCAACACACCCTTATCTTTCAAATACGCTATTTGAAGTTGCTTTCTTTTTACTATAAAATTAGATACACAATAAAATGAGGCTGAAAGTTCTTTTTTAACAAAAGGTGAGAATTGTTTTTAAAATAACTACATAAAACTAAATGTGTTTAGTGTGGAAAGCACACAACTGAGGGACAAGCTAAAGACAAAATCAAACGTCTTTAATCTAGCTTTAATCAAATGAACTAGAATCTTGTTACTTCTTTTCCTTTTGATGTGAAAGTAGGTAACTCCATGCAGCATTTAGATTCTTTCAGTAGCAATAGGATATAAAAATGTAAGTAAGCAATCTGATTTCAAAACACAGCAGAGTTTAGGAAGTAAACTCGTAGGACTATAATAAAAATCATCCTCTGTTTCAATTTCATTTAAATAATTTTCAAGAAATGGCTCCACATATTTCCCGATTTTCCATTTTATTTTGCCCTTACCTCATACCTGTCATTTTAAATGCTGGTATACTATTAACATGCTAATTGTGAAACTCTGAAGCAAAATTACCCTGTGAGCAGAAAATCTCTTTCTTTATCTCTGCTTGATCTTTTGCCTTACACAGAGAGTGACACCTACTGCCAAGCACCAGAAAGGATCATGAGGAAAATTAAGAGAAAAAATTTGCATACCATGCCCTGCTCAGAACTAAATGAATACTGGCAGTGGTAATGAAAATTGGAAAACATGGTGAATTCAGGCCACATTAGGAGCAGCAGCAGTTCAGATCTGTATTTCCTATTTTGTGAGCTTTTATCCTTGGGTAGACCAGGCCAGGGAAAAGGGGGAGAGAAATAATTTCCTTTAAACTCTACCTATAATTTTCTTGTACATTCTTCTACCTTCAGCATTCTGAAAAGAGTTATAACACATGGATGCAGGTAATAACAAAAGGCAGCGAACTCACTGGCACAGAAGTCCCTTCCAGTTCTATGGGCTTAATAACCGTGGTTGTGGTTCAGTCCCTTCACTTTGTCACAGAAATCAGTTTCACTGACAGGCGCAGGGTTAATTCCTTACAAGAATTTCATCAGGTTCAGTAGTATGACCAGAGTTAAAAAAAAAAGAAAGGATTAGATAATTTGATGACTGTTCATGTTATTAACTGAAAATAATGACACGGATGGTCTCTGGGTTGAGATTGTCATCAAGGCATCTATGTATACCAAGGAGGACTTTTTCTTTCTGGAGATCTTTTTTTTGTTGTTGTTGCCAAAACAGAACTGAAGGGGATAAGTCAGAATCTCTGGAACGCACAACTCTTCTTTCTTGAAACTATCAAGCTCCTAATGGAAGCTATTCTAACCCAACAAATTGGTTCACTTAGTGTACAGCATTTTTGCACTAATATTAAGGAAATTTTACTAAATAATATGCTTAATTCACCATAAGACATAACCTCAAAGAAGAAAACAGTAGCTAAACGCAAAAATGTGCACTATGTGACAGAATGTACTAATACCAATAATTTGAAGGACCTCATCTACAATGAATTAATTGCTTGATTCTAAAAATGGACACATCATTAAGTCCTCTAGACTGTAACAGTAAGCTGCGAATACTCAAATGAAGGTCAGCTAACAGACAAGTACAGATAAAAAGGAACCATGTAACCAGAGTTCACTTTTCTAATAATGACGTGGCAACACAATCATGATTGGTCTATACATCCTGTTTCCAACCGAGCATATTATTATAGATTTCCTGAGCTTCAGACAAACTGATGAGTATAGAAAGAATGTCCCAGTCTTGTCATTATTTTTCCCTGCGTCTGGAAGATAATTGTACTGTGGAACAGATTTAATCTATATACTTTTCAATTTTTTACAAATAGTTATGCTTCACTTTAGAAAGTGCACTCCATTTAACTTCTTTATAACAACTTTTAAATATTTAAATGACGAAAAAGTTTTTATAGAACTCAAACATGCTCTCTCTTCTCTATTCAGACAATTATTCTTCCTTCTAGTACCTACAAGTGGATGGTTTATATAGTATATTTAGCTATAAAACTTACTGAATTTAGTATTTCATGCTCTTACACACTTTATTAGCTTTAACGTATCCAAGATTTACAGAGTTGTGTTGCTTTTCTTAATATATTTTTTATTTTTGCAAAAGACAAAATATTTTAATAGATCTTAAAATATTGTATGCATCAATAGCTACAGTTTAAAACATTTTTCCAAGCATTCTATTTCAATGAGACCTTCAAATTCATGGCCCAATTTTTCCCAGGCAGTTTTCTTTAAGAATATACATTATTTTGGCTTCTAAGCTACATTGCACAGACAGAAGTAGTCTATACCCCAAAATAAGTGGTTTGACAAAGGTAATCCCAGTAATGGAGGAAAGAAACCGAGTCTACTGAGGGAGGACAACAAAAAACTTCTGCACAGGGACACTTAGTCTACGGTCTGTAGACAGAGCTTGCTTTTAAGAGACATTGCAAATTTGCCTTTATCATGTGGTCCTGTTTTTTTTTTTTTACAAATAATCTTTGATAAGGATTTTATAATTAGTTTCAGATCACAAATCACAGCTCTGAGCTGGTCAAAGGATAACAAAGGAATTAGGTTATCAAGTCCTTTTAAATCCCAGTGAGCTCCTAATACCACTAGAACATTTTGAACATCCCAGGCAAAAGATCCTCTGGTATATCTCATCCAGTCAAGATCAAACTAATATATGACTTCGTTTGACATTGCACTGTATGTTTATTTATCATGACCTTTTATTTTGTTAACACTTATCCATGTTGTCTTAAAGACCATATGCTGTCTGTACCTGATGCTGGCCTGTTTCATTTTACTATAAAAGTTTAGCTTAACTGTGCTTAGTCCTAAAATACAGATTTTAGCTTTTTACCTGAAAATGGGTACTAAACCTATATTTAATATTTTGGTGTATGTTTGTCTGTCTGCTAAAGCTACCCATAATCTGATCTTTAAAAGTTCTTTACATCTATAAAGCAAAAAACTGTGTCTCTAAGTTCTCATGTAATTTCTCTATTCACACAAAAGCCTAGACAAAAGTAAATGGCCCTCCAAACCAGGAAAATTCTGGTTCAATAACTTATTAAAACTACAAAAATCCTCCTTAACATTTAGCTGAACAAACCATATCACTACTCCCTTCGATAAGCAGATTTACTTTTCAAAGCTTTCCTCTGGCTGTTAACCTGAAAGGACCATTTTGTTTCTGACCTATTCTGATCTTATTAGCTGTAAGCAATTAAAGGACTAATTGAGAACTGGGCTGCTATGTCAATATTCTCATCTGTACTCTAAGAAACAGTTATATTGACAGAATCATAGCACTTGAATACAGTACCATGACCTGAATAACTGTTGCACAACAGGATTCTAGTGTTTGTGAGAAGACAAAAAAAATTATATATACATGTGTATGCACATAGAGTTGGGAGCAGATGTAGCAATGCACCCATTATAGCCAAACAACTCCACAAAACAATTCTCAAATTGCACTTACATGAAGAAAGTTGGAAATCACTGTTTCAATAAGATCCATATATCAGGAAATCCTGTAAGACAAAACTGTATTAGAAATGACACAACATAACTACAAGGAAATAGTAAATAGTATATAGTAAATTTGTTGGTTAGTCAAAAAGACACTTCTTCATTTCACTCAGCTTGATTTAGAATAAACAGAATTGTTATTAAACTACTGTGCAATGTATAATAAATTAAGAGAGGCAAAAGGAAGGAGGAAATTCCTTATCTATGACACTTCAGGTATAAGGAGTTTCATTATAAGCAATTACGTGAATTTAGAGTAAAACCATTACCCAACAACAAAACCAGACTATGACTAGCTGCTCTGGTTATCAAATACTAGTTGCAGAGAGTGATAGGAAGCTTAGAAACTTGGAAGAAAACTTAGAATTTAGAAGAAAATACTGCAGTACTGGAGGTTTCTAAGACAGGGCATATCTTGCTCCTTGCCTTAATTACCCACAGGGGTTTTCTCATTGTTATACACTTATTGTCTTTGTGGCAAAACCTGATTTTTTATCTGAATTTTGCAAACACCAAATATTGCAAAGACCTCTGAGCATATTGGCTCTAGGCTCCCTGAGCTTTCTTCAGTGCCATGGGCATAGCTCACCCTGCCCGCCTGTTACAGCAGCACAGGGCACACTGCAGCATGCACTAAGCAGAGCATTAAGCAAAAAAACAGGTGCCATCCTTGACAGGACCAAAGCTGTCTGTAGCTCACTGTGCGAGCACCAGTGGGATGAGAGCTGGGAGGTAGATCAAGTAGCTTCTGCTCATCCTTTTGCATGAATGCTCTTGTGCCACTGACGTGATTTATAAGTAATAATGCTTGTCAAAAGGAATTCACTGTTGTTGTTTCTGGCCATGCATAACTCATCAAAATTAAACACACACTCTGCACTAGGGATGCTATCACCTCTGTTGCACCTCATTAGGCAAATTGAATTCATAAAATCTTAAATACTGTTGGGCCTGGGCTTTCCTCAAGAACAAAATTCAAGTCACAGAATTACTCTAATTATCCTCTTGTAGTTGGGTTATTTTTTTTACCGGGAGTACATTTCAGAGCTCTTCCAGTGTCATTGCATTGAGTCTCCTCCTAAATGCCTTGCCATGGAGGAGTGGGGCACAGCGCTGCCTTTGCTCTCACCCCATGGCAGTGGCAAACCTGAGCTGGCTTTGAACATGCCATGGCGCTGCTATGCACATGAACAATTTGAAGATTTTTTTTTTCCCCCCCTCAAATGATAAAATCTTATCTGTAAGAACTGGGTCAAATAACTTCAAAATAATTTGTATTAAAAATATGGGTTTTCACTTCCCAAGTACAATGCTAAGGGCACTGAATAGACAAATCACCAGAGTAGAATAAATTTACTGGCTTGCCTTTGGGAAATTTAAATTATCAGAAATGTTAATAATTAATAATTACCAATAAAATCAGCCAGCTCATCTTTACTCATTTCCCATGGTCATTTCCACATTCAGTATTTAGTCGATGTCAATTCACTGACCCTAAAGTAATTACCCAATCATTTTTAGGCAACAAAATGAACTTCAATAACAACTACCAATCAATATAATCACTAATGTAGCATGTTTCACATCAACGATCCAACATTTAAACTTCACTTTGATTAATACTGCAATACCCAGGTTCAATAGTTCTTGTCTGTGTGCTTCAGGATATCATATTCATAAGAGGATGCTTAGATTGAATATCCACTCCTTTAAACATCAGTGCTTTGTAAGTTGCTAGCTTATCACTAAGGTGTTCTTCATATAGCTAGAGATTCTTGAATGAAGTTGATCTTTCCTCCACAATGAAAATTCTTCAAACTGGGATACAGCTAGCACCATGTCTTTTCTGCCTGATTTCTCTGAGAACTGCAAATATATGCCCTCTTGGCTCTAGAGAAAGTTAAGCCATTTCGGATATTGGGATTTTATATTTATATGGTTGAAATGCTGTGACTATTTAATGGAATTTTGCTTAATAAGTCTAGGTGTAATTGTTAATAAAGTTCAAAAACTTTTTTATCCAAAATATTTTTAGTGTTGTTTTTTAACTTTAACTTTTAACTTTAACTACACAACATCCTTTGTACACATGTAGATCATATAATGAAACTGTTCATTATTAAAATATTTACTTATGCATACATTTCTTATTTAATTTACTTTATATTTAGTACTTTCTAGTTTAAAATTTTAGAAGTCATTTTCTATACAGAATGGTCTTATGACAATGTTCACTCTGACTGCTCAAAAAACCTTAATGTTTTCCCTGGCTTCCCTGGTTTTACCCTATTTTAACTCTTTTTCACCTCTTAAAGTAATTATATCCAATTAATAATCAGTGAAGTCATTATTTATATAATGAATTCTCAGTTTATGAGTTTTTAAAAGTACTAATATTTCTCTATTTCCTTGAAATGTATGGTCTTAATATTATTATCTCATGATGTTGGAAGATTTCAGAGCAACCATGCTTTCATAATGAGGGTATATTTTGGGTGATAGATCTTTGACATTTAAGTATTTTAAATTTGAAAAAAAAAAAAAAGGTAGCTAAATGAGTGTTTTAATTACTCTAGGGAATGTTTACAATGAATCTGTAAGCCTGGTAGAATTAGAATAATCAGATGCTATACCAGAAATAAAGAGACCTTTAATTAACTGTGTGGTCCTGAAGCTAAATTGCTATTCCAGAGCCCTGTGTTCCTTTGGCAGGTAGCTGCAGAGGTTGAAGTCCGCATGCAAAGGTGAGGAGTAAGTGGCAGCAAGGTTCCAGGTGCCGGAAGGGACACCTGGCAGCTCCGCAGCACACACGAGCAGCACAACACTGGTATCACTGGCAGGATTTGGAGGATGTTTGGGGAGGTTCCTTCATGCAGGGACAACATTGTGTTACTCTCAAACCCAGACACTGATGCCTCCAAGAGAGGACTCGGGCTGAGCCTCAGCTGAGCGAAGAAGAACTCACCACCCTGAGAAGGAGGTGGCATGGCTGGAGGTGTTGGATCACCAGCGCCACATCACCAGGAATTGTTCTGATACAACAGCCAGGGCTGTGTTGGAAAACAAGCTCGCTTCTCAGCAGGAGGCCTGAGTTAGCTGTTCCCACATCCCAGCAGAGGTAAGACCTCAGTACCCAGTGAGGACAGCAAAAAAGTGGTTCAAAAATAGCTTGCAGCCAGAGGAGATGGGCAGGAGGGACATAGCACTTGACTGAGTTACTGTAGGCATTGTGAAAGAAGTGCTTTGTCCCCAGGGCTGTCAGAATAAGATAGGCATAGAATTAGTAAAGATTAGAGACAACAGAGATTTTATCATAAGACGCTGAGAATTCAAGTAAGATCCATTATTTTTGCATTGTTTCATATTTGCAAAGGAAATGCTCTACTAATAACTCAGGTGTTTTAATGGTTTGATAAAATATGAAATATAAAAGATATGTCCTTGAACAAAAAGTTTTTCTCGGTACTGATATTATGTCTTCATTTATCATCAGTACCTTTTCAGACACAAAATGATGAAGCATCTCTTTTGTCAGTAACCATCTGTGAAGCCAAGAAAAAATTCTTAGGATGAGCTTATTTTTAATTGGGAAGGATATTACAGAGCTTTCCACCATTTCTGAAAAGAGTTTTGTTTTTAATCCTTTCTATTCAGAGGGAAGAATTAATGTTTTATACCACCAAAATGTATTAAGCACTATTAAAGACCAGGTGAAAATATCTTACAACAATGTGCTATACAAATATTTTGAAAGAGTAATTTGAAGTCTGAAACAGAAGTTGTACTCACAGAATTTCTAATATATTTCTAATTATATTTCTTATACAGTAAACCTCACTTTAAACAATGATAGTAAGTAAGTCTCCCCAAAATCAATCAGGTGAAAACTTCAACAAAGTAAGAATAGGTGCAGGATAACTTGTGGCAACATTAAAAAGTGCCCTTTTGCCTTTGGAAAGATGTGCTGTGCAGGTATGGTCCTTACCTTTCCAGGAAAAATGATACGATCATTCAGGATGTAGAAATTCACTTCTAGTGAAGTGCTTGTGAAAAGGTGAGCTTGTACCAAATGCCCCTTGTTTCCTCCCCTCTCCCCCCAACGGCATGAGATAAATATGTTATGGCTCATACATTATATGCTCATTAAGAGCAACTTTGTTTCTCTGTCATTACAGATGAGTTTTCTTCAATCAATCTCCCACCTCTCATTTCCAGGTTGCAAAATCCCCCAAAATTCCCAAACACAAACCCAATAAAACAGTTTTATTTAACAAACCTCAATGAAAAAGAAATATCATTAAGATACCCGTGTACATCCAGATCAGCTAAAATACAAGTCAACATGAATTTTCTCCTTATTCACTAGCATATCAGACTACTCCTTAATAAAAAAACATCTACTTACAGCTTCTTGGTTCTGCTGTTTTGTCTCAAAGGGCTTAAAAAAGCCTATATCCATTATGCTTACTTTAGATCAACTTTAACTGATAGTGCAATCACTTGCTCTCAATAAGAAACAGAAAATAAACTGACTTTGGTACAAATGCCAAAGGACAGCACAGACAAAAAGAAAAATAGACCTGTCTGCTGGAATCTGTAATCCTGCCATCACTGTAGAACTGAGAAGCCAGAATGCACTTCAAAAAGACAAGATTTTGCTGTCCAAATGCCCATAATAATATTAATTTAAGGTCACGATACTGGATTCGTAATATAGATGTAGTAATTCAATTCCTAAAGCTGCAACAGGTTCCCTGTGAGACTGTGATAAAGCCATTTATTTCATAGACTTGGGAATGTGTTCCTAGTTTTAGACACCTAATATTTTCTAACAACAGCACTAACAATGAAGCAAATTTCTTACAAAAGATAGGCCTAAAGTACTAAAATACTTTGCTGAATCAGGGCTTTTGAGTCACAATTTCCCTAATGAAGACAGCACCCCTTGTTTTTTCCCTCAGGTCTCAACAGGCCTGGTACCTACCATGTGCTCAGTTTTTCTTTGGTGAACAACCTCCATTAGTACAGACAAATCATTTAGGAAAATTAATCCTGAGCTTATTTGGGTTGTCCTGGTCTTTCAGTACAAATAATAATGGTGCATCTTTTCCATTCTTTACGATACAATGAGCTTGAACTCATAAAATGGCAGATAGCATTACATTTTGTTAGAAGACTCTCTCCCAAAGTCTTATGAATCCTGTGAGACAGGAGGGAACCAGTGAGGAGTAGGTTAGAGGATAAAGAAGTAAAAATATAATTGTCCCTGACAGTGAAAAGCCTGAGTTCATGTGGAAACAGACACAAAGCAAAAATCTATTTTATAGCATCCCTTGCAGTAATATAAATTGCTGTTGGAGGCCACCTTCTGAGATATTGCTAAAATAATTTCCTGTGATCTTTGAAGCTTGTTTCTGTACAGATATATATACACACACAAAATAGTCTATTGGAAGACAAAGTGATAAAAGAACAAAAAAATACTTTGAAGTTTAAATCCTATATCTAGAATTCAAAAACACTGTTCAATTTTGCAGCAAAGCGTCCTAAAAAAATATCATACCAGACTCCCATCTTCCTCCAGAAATATAAAAGCAATAATGAATTGCACAGCTATTTTATACTCAGTAAATAGTTCAGATGAATAAGAAATGACATAAACCTTAAAAATAGCTTGATTAAGCTTCCATTAAGACGGAAATCATTGCACTGAAATGTCTCATCCATGAAACTGGACACAAAATTTGTTTTGAAATTATTCTACAAGGAAAATAATTTGTATTCTTTTTCTAGTGACTTGTGGTTAAATTACTTCATGTTAGGTTTTAGCACTTCAGGTAGCATGAAGGCGAGACTACAAAAGGAATGCAAAGAGGGTTTTTTGTGTTTGTTAATTATGTTAAAATAGCCACAGGTCTTTTCTGCCTGGGAAGGTCATAATGAGCAGTCTGTGCCTGCCCCAAACAGCAAATTTTCCTTCTGTTCTGTCAGCAGTCTCCAGACCAACCCGACCATCCCATGTGTAGGAGAGATTTCAATACTTACGTCTGCCCATGGTAGATTTTTCTACATCTAGTAACATGAGAGTAGCTAGGATCTGAGTTTGTACCTTGACTTTATGATCCAAATTGCATAGTAGGGAAATGTTTATAGTTTTCTTGATTACACCTTTCCATTTCACACTTAGTACACTATTGGTATGAAGAGGACACATTGCACCTTCCAGAGCCATTGTTTCAGGCTATTTGCAGAATAGAGAACTGCATCTGTTTATATGCTGTTGGCATTTGGACATTTTGGCCATAGAAAAGTATATCTTTCGCTGTCTGTATCTGTATTGCCTAAGATAAAAAAGCCTACTAATGGAGATGAAGTCTCTATGTATTTAGGTATCCAAATGTAATAAATACCAACACTTTTTAATTAAATGAAGGATTAGATTCTAGCAATCAATCCCATGGAAACAGGGGATTTCCACGACAAAGCTGCAATCATAAAACATACTGCACCTTGAAAGTTGAGCAGCATTTTAGCAAACATCAGAAAGACAACATAAGATTTTGCCACTGAAATTCAAACTTCTGTGTCTGTGCATAACACGTGCAAGATTAAGAGTTTGCTTTGATTTCAGGTATTAGTCTGCATTGACTTACTAGACCCCTGTATGACTGATCACCTACATCATCAAGAATACCTTCTAGACCTTGACTGGATGACTTGAGCTTTTGAAGCAGTAAAGTAATAAAATATGACTTCTGAATACCAGCAAAGACATTTACAAAGTAAGTGTTCAGATGAATAATTATTTTTGACAGCATTCAGGCAACTGTGGAGATTAGAGTAATTTTGACAGTAAATATGAAGTTGCTTGAAAACTCATAAGCAATGAAAACAATGTCGTTTAAAAGAACAAGAGCATCACTACTTTATGATAGATAGATAGATAGACAGATAAGTAGATAGGTAGATAGGTTAGGGGCCAGTATCACCCGTGGACCATAGGCCAGCTGGTGCCTGCAGGCCAGCAGGTCCATGCCTTCCCTGCCTTGCCCTGGTGGGTATAGTCCCACCATACCCCAGAGAGCTGATCTGAGTGGTGCTGGGGCCCAGGGAGGCCATGTCAGGTGATGTCCAGGTGAAGTGGGTCAGTCCATGGCCAGGCCAGGCTTGCGGTCAAGGGCCAAGGCTCTGAGGTGCTCCCGATCACAGGGAAGGACCCCTGCCAAGGCCTCTCCTGGCTCCCTCTCACCTGGTGCCTGCCTGGTCCCTGGGTGGGGGGATGTTTCTGGGCCCTGATCTCCTGTCTGCCTTGTTCCTTTCCTCCAGCTACCCTCAGAGAAGGAGCTTTAGAGAGTTTTCTTTACAGCATCTGAACCACTGTCATTTATCCAAGATACATCTTGGTTCTCTTGTGAGGTACCTAGTCCTCTTTTAGTTTCTGTCATCAGGATTTTGTGGTCCCTGTTTTTTCTATAACATGTTCTTCCACGTGTTTATAAAAGAGAAATATCTCATGTCTCACCAGCATGTCCAACCATTGCCAATACGCACCAAACCAGAAATAGTTCAACATGCATTGCTTTCACATCTGGGATTTTAAAAGAGTACCCCCTTCTTTTGTTTAAGGATGCTCTCAAATTAGAAACACAAAAACATCTGCAAAAAAATAATAATCACGATCTCCAGATTCCCTACTATCCTCATATTTTTATATGTTTGTGTGGATGTGTGGGTGCATGCATGATAGATGCAGATAACAATAAAACTTAGACTGGTGTGTTTGTAGCTCTTACCGGAAAGAGTTTTGTATGAAGCTGACATGAAACTTTGAAGCCTTATGAGAAGAATCATGTCCACACACCAAATTAAAGAGTAATGTCCCCATTTTCTTTACAGTGTAACTTCTTTTTGATGCTTCAGTCCCTTCCATATCATGTTTTAGCAAGCATAAACTTCAAAATTTGTCATCAGTTATGTTCTTCAATCAGTTCAGCAAAAGATAAACTCTTCACTAGATTTTTGAGAAACCCAGCTGAGGGAGAACTTTTAAAAGACAAAAAATTTGTTTTGAAAATGCAACAGAATGGAATTTCTTGCAGTGGAGAAACAAAAAGTTACAGGCATATTATGAAATTATGCTGCATTACACTGGTGTATTTTCATCATACAGCAAACTGGGAAAAAAGTAAAAAAGTCCTATGATCTTTTAAAAATAGATGTGTAAAGAAAGAAAAATATAGAGCTGCCAGGTATTAATACAGTTTTATTAAACTTTGAGGTTAGATCAAAACAGATTAGCAGCCATTAGGTTTTATGAAATAAGCAACCTCATTTTTCAAAAATGCCAGCTGTCGTTTAGATATTTACATCCAATTTCTGGATTTTGCGAAGTGTTCAGCTCCTACTGAGACCAGTAAAAAACAGAAGAACTGCGATGCCTTTTAACTGTTTTAGATCCTATGTCTGCCAAATGACAGGCCATGAGGTCTCAAACTCCCTCTCAGAAATGTGTTCACTGGGTGTCATTGCACTGAGCTCACCAGAATTCATGGGTATACAGTCAGTATGAGATGACAGCCCCTTAAAAGATGCAATTTGAACTTTGTTGCAAGTGCTCAGCTTTGCATATGTTTTTCTAAGGTCAGATCTGTGTTAAGCCTGAAGATAAAACTGGGGCAAAATTTTCCTCTCAGTACAAATCTGTTGCATATACTAAACACATTTCATGCTTGACATTTCCACTGACATCGATAAGAGACTTGCACACAGTGCAAGTACAGAATTAGCAACACAGATCCATGCTGATGAGAGGAGGGATGAAAAACAGCAGCCAAAGCAAAGACTGCTGTAGCAGACATGAACGGTGTCAGATTCGAAGTCTGCCAGGAACTTTTGATCTGCTTTTTGCAGAACTTAAATTTTACTAAATTTTCCCTAACCTGTGCAGACTTGCTGTTTGTTCAACTTTTCTCTCTTTTCATTCTTTTCTCTTTATACTCTCTACATAATTTTATCCTTTATATATAATCTTCTTGTAGTAACTTTCCCTTTTTTCCCATTTCGTTACTTACCTACCAATTAAAGTTAGACCAAGAATATGTCAGCCCATTTTCTGCTGCAATATTAAGTCACTTTGTGCCTTCACCTGTCACATTTGGTTTAATGCCCATTGGTGCAGAGTGCACCATCTTCTGTGGTTACACTGTGCCTATTATTATTGTAGTCCTGATTACTTAGTTCTTTGGTTTATGTTGTCCTGTCATTTGATATAATAACAATGTATTTAATTGTAGATTAGAATTATTCTATTTTTTCCTGATTGAAATTGAAAATTTCTAGTAAATTTCTGAAATAACCTCACACACAACAATAGACATACATATTATACACTTCACAAATGTCAGTACAATATTTCTTGTTTGGCTAAGATAAGGTTGGAACATGGTATCTGGATGAAAAGGTATGTATACAACTCTTATACTGAGAAAGCTCATTTGCAGGCACAGTATAAACACATTTATATGGTAAGCATATTTGTTCAGTATATCATAAACATTCACAACCTATTAAACACAAAAAGCCTGTGGAAACTTGTGTCTTCAATCCATTTTACCTGAAGTTTTTCAGACTTTCATGTTTCCTCAGCCATAAATCTGCTCAAGTTATTGAAAGCCTATTAAAACCATAATCAAATACCATGAATCCACTTACAGGTGACTCAGAGTGGCAAAAAGACATACAGTAATACAATTCTTCTAGCATAATACCTGTTTACAGTTCAAATCAATGTTTTCCACTGGCCAATCAATACCACCTTACTCTGTTTATCACTACTGGTAAGCCTTTTCAATAATTCTAATTTTAGAGTTGCTACTGAAATTGTATAGGCATTGATTGTTTAAAGGTTACAGATAGCATGAACAAATTGAATTTTAGATTCAATTAAACCTGTTGAAAAATTGCAAATCACATTTTCCTAAGAAAGTTTTATATCAGTCTTTCAGGTGAAATCAACCAGTATAGATCCACTACAACCACAGTACGTTTGCTAATTTAGACCAGCGGAGGATTTCATTTGTAAAGTACCTGCAAGCTACAGAGGGGTTGTACCCTGACCCAAGGTTGAAACGGTTGTCCCTTTTCATCTTCCCTTGACCTGAGCAGGGACCATAATAGGCAAACCCGGTTGCCATTATATATTCTCTGTCTCTCATTTCAGATACCTCATCCAGCTGTACCCACACTTGCTGTACCCCTCCTCCAGTCTGATCAGAGACAAGACAGCTTGCATTTGTAAGCTCCAGACCCATATTAAAAGAATTTTAGGTGAATTTAGAAGTCCCCAAAGACTAGGTTTTCAAGAGAACAGCTTCTGCACTTAGTGTCAGGTGTGATCATGCCGCAGCCACTCTCAGTATAATGCTCATGGTCAGATATTTTTCAAAGACAACTGGCCACTTACATGGGTGTCTCAGGCCTTTTAAGGTGTTGAGCTTTTCATTGAAAATCTGGCCTGTACATAAGCTATAATAGATAGTACAGTTCAGGCTCACAATGTCACAGCAACTGAGAATTAGATGGCAAATTATCACTGTCTTCTCTCAAGCCCTCTAAAAGTAGTGGCTTAGCTTATTACTGTCTTTTTTTCTGGACCAGATAGATGAACAGCATCTGTACTGAAGAGAAAACTAAACTCTTAAAATGTCAGCTGTTCAGTATCTGCACTGTTACCATAATTCTCTCTATAGTAACACTAGCTCTGCGAGTGCATTTGTTTCCAAGGCTTTGATGCAGACTTTTTCTGGCCAAATGATAGAAATACTGACAGAATTCTTACAGTTCACTTCCATCTCCTAGGATAAGTTCATCACAATGATTTCAGACATGTCTTCCATTTTCTCCTTTGTTCCCTTCTCTTTTGGGAACTACAGATATCCCTTGCTGTTGATTTGTATTTATTCTCACTCACTCTTCTGCATTGCAGATAAATTTAAGTGGAAGTGTCACCTGGTTTGCTCACTGGTGGTGCAAGCAGCTAAAGAGATTGCAATCAATACAAAAACTTCTGTTAGCTTTCCCAATTTGAAGGAAACAACCCTGGGTTTATGTACGTACTTATAGGTAAATCCCTGGTAAATCCATCCACTTGAGTTTTGTTGCTTTTAGATACCTCTGCAAGTCAGCCACATTTTCTGCAAGCCTACATTAACTTATAAGCACTAGTCCTGTTCAGCAACTTGAATACCATGGGAGTCATGCCCAAAATACAGATGTTTCTTAAACCTCGTGAGTTTAATTGATGAACACTTTACCTGTTGTCATGGTTTAACCCCAGTCAGCTACCAAGCACCACACAGTCGCTCACTCATCCTCCCCTCCCAGTGAGATGGGGGAGAGAATCTGAAGGGCAAAAGTAAGAAAAATTGTGGGTTGAGATAAGAACAATTTAATGATTAAAATAAAACAAAATAAAATAAAAATAATAGCAATGACAATAGCAATAATAACAATAATGTAATGAAAAGGAAAACAACAAAAAGAGAGAAACAAAACCCAGGAAAAACATGTGATGCAACCACTCACCACCCACTGACCTGATGCCCAGCCCATCCCCGAACAGACATTATTGCCCCCCAGCCAACTCCCCCAGTTTATATGCTGAGCATGATGTCATAAGGTCTGGAATAGCCCTTTGGCCAGTTGGGGTCAGCTGTCCTGGCTGTGCCCCCTCCCAGCTTCTTGTGCCCCTGGCAGAGCAGGGGAAGCTGAAACGTCCTTGCCTGGTGTAAGCCCTGCTCAGCAACAACTAAACCATCAGTGAGTTATCACCATTCTTCTCATACTAAATCCAAAACACAGCACTGTGCCAGCTCCTAGGAAGAAAATTAGCTCTATCCCAGCCAAAATCAGGACACCTGTTTGCAACTAAAATCAATAAAAATGGGATGACAGATAATGCCTATCTGCTGTGCAGCAACAGTTTTTGACCGGTACTATCAAGTGGTTTCCTAACAGCCAAATTAGAAATGGATCAGTCTTCTGTGCGAGTGAAAGTTGTGTTCTTCTGCCCATTTTGTGACGATCTAGCTGACACCATCTGTAAACTAGTAGTGTTTTTTGAAGTTCTTCAATCATTCTACAGGGACAGAATTAGGAAAATCCAGCCGATCATTCTTCCCAGTATTGCCTTCATGGAGAAAGCTGCTGCTGAGGTGTGAAAGAATAGCATGAGCCCCCTCTGAGAGTAATTTCATGGCTGATACATATAGATAAGAAGGGCTCTATCATTCCACTTGTCTGCACCAAAGCAGCTAAATGGCTCTTACTACAGTAATTCATTCTGTTTGTAAAAATTGCACTGGAGACACTGCATAATTTTCTCTGCTCTGTCAACAAGTTACGTTATCTTGGCCACAGTTATTTCACATCACTTTACTTTACAGGGTCTTCAATCCACCTATAAAGTGAGAATAACCCCTCATGCAAGCAAGGGGGCAAGGAGCTGTACAGAAGTTGTGTTGCCAAAGACATTAGAAGGCTTACTTGGTAGAGAAGAATTTGAATTGAAACCTGCAGACACTGACAGCTCCTCCTTTAGGAAGCACCTCAATATTCAGAGATGTAACATCTCATAACAAAAAAATATGTCTTTATAATCACAACCCTGATAGAAATGGGACAAATATAAAACTAAAAACTCATGATCTATCCATCCCCAAATTTGTGCTTTCCAGCATCTGAATTTTCTATGTGGAGGTCCTCTGTAAAACGTACCAGAGTTTTGGTAAAGGAATATCTCAAACTACTGCAGGTCTGAAATTCAAATAAAACTTAGCTATTATTCCATCCATATATTCATTAGCCTATGCAAAGCTTCAGGTTTATTTCAATATTTTTATTAAACTTTTATGAATTTGTATAAGGATTTATACATGGGAATTCACTTGTAGTGAGCTCAGATGTAATAGGAACAGCAGCTTTAGTTGAGGAAAAATATAAAAATTAAAATCACTCAAATGGCTTTAAGTGTCCACGTATCAATTTCATTTATGATTAATAAAAAAGTATGCAATTTTGCATGTTGAGAGTCTTTTACTGCATAACATTTCCTAGAACAAATACAAGTGCCACATGTCATTATATTCAGCAAATTCAGAATTTATGTTATTCCTGTGCCTTGACAATACTTTCTTGTGTGTCAATTCAACAAACCTGACGTAAGCTGAGTAATATACATGGTTGCATGTCATTCTCAGTCCTCTTTGAGGCTTATGATACAAGCATGTCTCCATCTGCTTGCAGTTGTAGAACTGGGTACAGTAACTTTATATATATATATAAAAGTCACTGAAAAAGAAAAAAAGAACAAGAGAACGACACATTAATAATAAAACTCCTGGAAAATTAGTTCAGCCCTCTGAATACTTCTTTCCTAACCATTGATGGCAAAAATCTATAACTGTGATTCTGAAGGAGCACATCTTTCTTTATCTGTTCTGTATGATATTCTTCATAGGTGCTAGAATAGCACTAGCTTCGTATTTCACACACCTCCATATCAGCATTCAGGTATTTTATTGTCATATTATTCTTGCATAGCAAAATAATTTAGTGTTAAATAAAACCTCATTTCAGTCTGTAACCCTGCCACGGAAGAAAGATTTTTAAAGTTCATTCAGCTCTGCACTTTGCTGATCAGACATATTTACAAGTAATAGTATCTAGTCCACAGTATTTTCATACTACTGAATCTCTCTACACAAGGCTTAGAACCTTGTATTTTTTACAATTTAAGCTAAGTATGAATAGGAAATTTCTTAGTACACAGCAGCTAGAGATCACTGCTTAGAATGTAAGGTTATAAAGCTCTGCTGTCAAGCTCCACAGTGCAAATTTAGATGCCATCCCTGGTGAGGAATGTTTACGCAAATATGTTTCATCATGTAAAATGTCTCAAATTGAATTTGAAGATAGGGAGACATTTACTCTCTTCCCTTTTTGTGTGTGTAGTGAAGAAAATGAAATGGAAGGAATTAGAATGATTTAGAAAGCATTGCTTTTCACAAGGGACTGAAATTTCCCATTAACTGCAAGCAATGCACATGGTGAATGCACATGAAAAATGGTCAAAGACTCAGCACAACTAAGTTTTTGCTTTTGTTTTGTTGTTTGGTTGGGGTTTTTTTAATTCATCTAATCAGCAGATCCTTGGGAGGGGAAGAGCATTTGGGTCACAATCAAGGAGGGGTGAGACCACAGGCACAAGGAGGTCGCTTTTATTAATGATTTTTTCCAGAAGCAGCTATTTACTTCTGAAATATGTAAGCACATATTTAATTCCAGAAATCCATAGCACTTGAATGAATTTTCAGTAAAAATACTTCCCAGGGCAACAATTTATACAAGAGTCTTATCTTTATTATGAAAGTACCTTCATATATATCAACTGAAATGGAATCGAATAGTTTTTGAAAAAATACTTGCCTGATGTTAACTACTGGTTGACCACCAGGAGACGCTGTTGCTCCATAGAGATGAAAAAAAGAGGCTGTGGCAATAAATTATTGGAGGTAATAATGTAAACAGTCACTGTTCTCTTCCAGGTCATTCTCCACTATTCATAAAACTTATATTGACCTAGATGAAGTCTGGATTTTTTTTCTGGGTGTGCAACAAATGCATGATCTAATACTTTTCACTGTCAGAACTTGCAAAAGAAAAGGAGAAAAATTGGAATCAGGAATACTTGGTGAAAGGGTAAAAGGGAAATATTATTGGTTTGTAATAAAATAAAAATTTTAGAACAAAAATTAGAAATTTCAATATTTCTTGTTTCAACTTTAAATCAGATACAATTTGGAAAATGGTTTTGAAATTTAATCAGCACAGTATTATATTTTTCCCACAAAACATTATGACTATTTTGTATATTACATGCTATCTATATTCTGTATATCATAATATAGTATATTACATTTTAATAAAAATGCAGTAACACTGCATATATAATACATAACATATATAACATATAACACATATATACATATATACACATACATATATTTATATATATTACATATATGTGTATGCATTTTACCATGAAATAACTAATATTTAATATGATGTAGTTACACATAATGTATAACTCTATATAAAAAAGGTAACACCTTAAGTCTGGAATATATTACCTGTTACCAAAGTAATCTATTTCTATATAAAGAAAATACGTTTTTCAGCCATATCAAAAGCAGCAATTTCAATACCTTTATTTTTAAAATTCAGATTTAATTAATGTTAATTAAGGTTTATGTAATTTTTTCATAAATATATGCAATATTTGAAGAATTATACATACATTTATGTCTAAAATTTATATTTTAATCTAATTGGCATTTTCAGATAATTTTTGCTCACTTTCTATAAAAAAATCTAGCTTTCATTTTGCCACTGTACATCATGCTAGGATTGTAAAATATCCATAACATCTACATAAATTCTGCTTATTTACATATGAAGACTTACTTGTAAGCTGCAGAGCTCTGGAAGGTCCTAGATGCATCTGCACAAAGGGATTTTTGAGTTTAAACTGTCTCAGTACAAGCCTCAAAATTCCCACCGAGCTCTCACCTAGTACCTACCACCTCAACTGAGAAACTTTTCAGGCAGCTATGGTTTCTGCTTCTTTGCATGTCCAGAAGTGCCTCTATTTGATCATCCTTGATCAACTTAATACAGTTTTCATGTTTTATTGCAGTTCAAGGCACAGACTTTCAGGATGTAACTGCAGAGATTACAGCTCGAAGACTGATGAGGTTTGTCTCCTTTGTGCAATAATCACCTCATTCAAGAATCCACCCCACACTGAGGAGTTGAGAGTTCAATGCTTTCTTTGTCATTAGGAAGATTACATATACATGTACGTGAACATAAAATATGTGCAAGTATGTTATATGTATGCATGGATACCTTATTCAAAACATTAAAATATTTGTTAGAGTTTATTTGCAGTAAAAAAGGGGAATTCTGAGACATGGTTTTCGCAGCTGCCTGTGACCTCTGTCTGCCAAGCCCTTCTGCATGCAGGAAGCTAGAGGCCATCCTGTTGAATTCAAGACCTTTCTGAGAACAAGAAAAGGCCTTTAGCAGGACATAACAAAGAAAATGATCTTCTCACCTCATCAGCTAACCAAAGACAATAATTGGTCCTTCCTAAGTTTGGAGGATAGATGTATTTTGTAATTAAAAGTTTTTAAATAATATACGTACATATACGCAAGTCTTTTTTTTGTGGTAATAAATGCTATATTCAAGTCTTTTCCTGATTCATTATTTTATGAGTGTTCAGGGTTACTTTTGGTTATACTTTATTCGCTGCTCTTTTAAGATTGATTACATCGTATTATCAGATGATATGCATTTAATTATCTGTGATACAGAGAGGGATTTTCATGTCAAAACTGAGAACAGTAGAAGTATTTAATAGTTTTGACATCTATAAAACAGATCAAAACTTATTTTAAATTAAATTTCTATTTAAAATGGTAAGACTTCTCCTCATTAAATGCAGGAGAATCTAGCAGGTGTAAAAAAGAAGTGAGTTTGAACATATCTAATTTATCACTGAGAAGGAAAGCTCTAGGTCATACTATGGGCTGATGTAAATCAGTGCAGTGTGACAGAATTCCACGGAGTTATGCTTATTTGTAATAGATAAATATCTATTTCTTTCAATCTTGGTATGTAGAACCTGTTTATTGAAGAGTTCTTGTCTTTAATATTATTTAAGGCAGATTTAAAATGAGTGAACTGGTATTTTCAACAATACCAATGAAAAGTGTAAGTTCCTTACTTGACTTCAAAATCTTACTATGGCAGCTACCAAGAAAAAATAGCTTGTAACATTTGTTCTTTTTAGGAAAACTGAGTATACACAAGCGTCACAAATATTGTTTGAGATATTTATGATCAAATTTTGAAAAAAAATCCAGCCATCTATGGGGATTGATTTACAGTGACTGTAATGCTATTCAAAATAAAGCTGTTTTCTAGAACACTGTAGCAAAAAATGCCAAGAAGTAGAATTGATTGCCTAGAAAATTAACCTCACAAAACCAACCTAAAACTATCTATTTTATCCAACAAATGTTTAAGGGTACCTTTCCCATTACCTATGAGAACCTACAAGTTTAAGGGAAGAAAAAAAATTGAAACCTTAGCAGGGAAAAGCACAACAAAATATTGGAAATTACTCTAGACAAGTTCAAATAAGAAATAAGCATGAATGACTAGCAGCTAGAGTAATTGACCATGACTGTGAGGGATATTCCACCATTTGAAGTGCTTGAACCAAGATTAAGGGTCTGCCTGAATGGGACCTACTCTTGCTCAGGCAGGAACTGCAGGAATTTCTTAATGAAAATCTGTGGCCCGTTGGATGGGATGATCACAGCAGTCCTCTCTGGTTTCAAAATTCTGTGAAAAGAATGGGAATAATACAAGTATAGAACCAAACAGATACAAAAAGATATATCAACTCTTTGCTGTTTTATTATTTTCAGCCATGCACTTGAATTGATTGTGTCTGGAATGAAGCTGTTTCCTAACAATCTAGAGCTGCCCTTTCTAATTATTTTTTATGTAAGTCATGCAGGGAAGAAAGCCAAATTCCTTGTGATTCAGTCCAGCTGACTTTTTTTAGAAGTGCGTTTTCTGAGAAAATGCCATTCTGAAGTGATAGTGTCTCATTCAGAGCCTTGGTCTTAAATAAAATTGATCCAGATAATAAATAAGATAAATAGCTATAATAAAGGCCCAAATGGCATGACATCTTAAGGTTTGGAAGCTGAAGTGCTGATGCCTATTGATCTCTGCTAGTGATTGCAGACTATTTTCTTAGGTGCATTGTCATAGGCAAATTAAGCAATTTTAGAGGACAGGATAACCTTCCGCAGTCTTTGGCTAGGGCACAGAAATTGAACAAACAATTATCATTACGGCTGGGGCACATCCTTCAAACATTGTACTTACTTTCATGGTGCCTGACTGTAGCCCTTGTTGTGCAGTAATGACAATTTTGAAGCCAGGAAAAGCAAAAGTTTTTGTAGGTGCTATAGTAATTTCTCAGACTGCTGTTAAAACAATGCCAGACCACTCGTCTTCTGCTTTGGCTGCTTTTTTATCTGGCATCTGCATTGACTATGCTTGGATATGCAGGAGGACTCATCTGACTCTTCTCCATCTGTAGAAGTTTAGATCTGAAAGGTCTGAGCTCCTGAATGACTGCAGAGAGTCCCTGCAGTTTCTCACATTTGACCCAGCCCTTTCAAGCTTATCATCTCCTACATTCCTTAGTTCCCAGAACTAGCTGATGTTCAAAACACTGTATAAAATTATTACTTGTCCTGCCTTTTGACAAAATTACAGATTTTAAGCACAAAAATTTGTTTTATACGTTACTGACATAGCTCAATGAAAAGCCTCTTTTGGCTTTTACTCCTTATCTATATGTTGAAGACACTGTTTGTCTTCAGAGACTTTCTCCCTTCCTTTTCTTTTTTTTTTTTTTCTTCTTTTACTATTGTATATATTGATACATCTGGTATAGAGCCAATAAAATTATTTTGCTGAAGGAAGAATTTCTATAAAAGAAAAATATAATTTTCCTAAATGAACCTGCATAACTTTTGTTTACCACCTGTCAAAGAGCAATTACGGGCAATGGGGGAAGTGACATAATAGGATATATAAGCAATGCAATGAGCCATACGAAAAAATGAAAAGCTTGAAGAATGTCTTACCCAAAGACAGCCAAAGATCTGGGACTGCTTGTGTTAGAAAAATGAAGAGAGGCTATTAAGTAAAATAGTCTAGAGAAACTAGACTGGGAATATCTGTTATTTGATAAATGAACTACTGGATCTCTAATTTAATTGCAAAGTTGACTATAAAACTTGACAAGACATCTAACGTCATTTGGTATTAATAGAGACTTTAAGAATACTCCATGTTCAACAGAATTTCTGGATTCTATGCTTTTGGGGATAAAATGAAGCTCTAGTTATTTGAGAATAGGTTTAGAAATACATGGAAACAGATTAAAAAACAGCTAGTCATTTTAGTCTTATTACACCTTTTTTTATCACTACTGTTTAGTAGTGGCCTATTGGCCTCTGTCAGAAATACGTTGGCATAAACTACTCTGATGGGATGGCAACAGCTATGCCCTTAATAGAGTAATTTTTTACATACTGTAAGTTTTTCATTAAAAAAATGTGGAAAATAGGAATATTTTGTAAAAAATCAGTTTCATTTAAAGGTTCACTGGTTACTGAGAAATCAGTTTTGACAGAATACTTTCAACAAAACTTTATACACAGGCTTTCTTGCATGCATGCTTACATGCCATATGTGGCACAAAACAATGAGTTCATACCTCAGCTGTCTCAGGTTTCTATATCCATTAATTATCTAACTGTACAGTGATGTGGAGCAATAAGATCGCTGTATTGTGTTCTTAGTTTCACTGCAGAGCTGTTGTCCATGCAAAGGTTTTCTTGAGACCTGTAATTCACTGTCATGGCACACATTTGTAACTAAGTTTGTGGAACATCGGTATTTACCATGCTAATAAGACTTACTTGCAAGGAGTAAGCACTACTCACACAAAAAAGCACTAGATTAGACTGGAATTTCCTACCTATCAAGTTATTTCTTTTGGATCCTCTCAGAACGTACAATTTCTTTTCCTTCCAACACCCCACTGTTATCTCCACTTTACAGACATGCTCTTCATGCAAGAGAGGCTAGTTTCAAGGTCACAGAGACATCTGTTCTGCAGCAGGAACATCCTTCAACTCAATCCACAGCTTGTACCTTCAGAGTTGGTCTTCATACAGGTTAAGCTTGAATTAAGATCTGGTACGTTTGGAAATCCTGTCAATTCCTACATTCTTCTTTATGTACCAGAAATCCAAAGTCAGTTCCTGACAGAGGAAGTCTACGGCACAATAAGGAAACCTGGACTCCTGATTTCCAGGTCAGTACTTGATACACCAATTCTCAAATGATGTAATTCTAATACCAGGAATGATGTATTTCATCACTGGGTATGAATCCACATAGCATATATTTACTGAAAGAGCTTCAGCAAACTTGGATGTTATCAGACCAAGTCAGAAGAATCCTCAGAAAACACACAAAAAAGTTTGGGCAGGTATCCTCATTCCATGCCTTTGGCATATGATAAAGCCAGTACTTTCTACCCTCAATGTTGCCATAGTACTGAGATCTTAAAACAGAAAGCTAAAATATTATCTAAGGAGTTATAATATAAAAAGTATTGTATTACTACAGCAGATATAAAAATATTCTACTATTTTCACTTGAATAATAAAAGCTGAGAGCATTTATCTGTGGGACTGTCCTACAAGATATGAAGACAAAAAAGTTTCCTGGCACATCTCTATATAATACCACATGCCTTGAAATATTTGCATGCAAACATGCAAAAGAGGCCTCATGGAAAGAGTAGGTGTTACAGTCTGTTAGCTGTCTATCACCTGTTGCCTACTATCACCAATAAGTTTTAGGAAGCTGTCATTTTGTGAAAAATTTATCATTCCTCAAAAAAGCCAGATTATTCCCACTGTAAATACAGGTAATTTCCAGCAGCTTCCTCCCCCCTAGCCCCCCCGGCCCAACTTGTCTGCAGGACAATATGACTCACACAGGAAAAGGTGCTTGTTAAAAACATTCCGGTGATCTAACTAATCTAATAACAACATCGATATGCTTGTGTGCAACTTCTTTGCTATGAGGACAGACCTTCAATATTTGCTGGTTAATTTTTATTACTAAACAGCTGATGGCAGAAGCAATAGGTGGTGTTACGCACAACAGAGTGCCTTGACAAGCTTCTGTGGTGTATTAATTCCCTCCTTGCCTTTGTTTGGATTTCCCAATATTGTTGGAAGCCATTGTCAGAGATTCTGTGCACTTTTCCCTGCTCCCCTCGTTTTCGCAGCAAAGGCACGTCACAATGCTTTGTTAAATTTGCCATCTGTAATTTCAGAACCTCAGGTATATCTGAGCCAGCTATCTGCAATTCACAATTATTGTTTAATATGTCATAATTTTCAGCATTCAAGCTTCTTTTTCACTTGGAAATGCAGAGGGGGAGATTCATAATGGTACTGAGATTTCCTGCTAAATTTCCCATCTGGTGATTCTCTCTCACTGGCACTACAATATTCCGCATTTCCATCCATTTGCAGCTGTGGTTCCTGCCCCTGTGAGATCAGAGTTGCACCTGGCTAAGCAGCCTTTTAGAAAATGTTACAAATAGTGCAATATGTCATTTTAAATGGTGACGACTCCTTTTGGATTAGGAGGTAACAGCAGGCAGACAGTAACTTGCTGGCACACCCTACACAAGGCACTTCCCAAATCAGAGTATTTCCATCCTATGTAAGTAGATTTATTGATTTGCTAAAGGCCACAGAACAGATCCATTTTGAAGGGGAGGAAGCATCTTTAGTGGCATCTGCAGGCCAATAACACAACTTAAAGCAGCTGTTCTTAAGCTGCATTAAAGCCAGGACAAGCCCTCCTAATTAGGCAGCTCCTTCTCTGCCTAATGCCTGTGCTGTGCAGATACGTGCTGCGGGAATGAAAAGAGTTGCTGCTCTTCATGCTCGGTGTTTTGAGGGATGACTGTGAATCAATGGCTCAACAATTGCTGGAAGCATATGAATACATCTTGCTTATTGGTTTACGATGAAGGCATTTTCCTGGCCCTGGTTTTTGTGACTGTTACTTATAAAAAGCAGCCATGGAGGCTGCTGGACGGAACAGCAGGCACAGCCCCAGGAGTCCAAGATCCTATTTCTTGCCCTGCCAGCGGCTTGCCAGGAAACCCTGGAGAAGTCAATCCTTTCCCCTCGCAGAATTCCCCCTTCTCTAAAGCCTGATTCTTCTAAAAATGCACCATTGAAAATCTTTCCTTCATTCAAACCATATTTTATCTAAATCCATGAATCTCAGAATCAAAACACTAAACAGTGCTGAAAATGACAAAAGAGAATTAAATCAGAGTTCAAGATAAAACCAACAAAAGGAAGCTGTAACTCTATTTACTGTTACCGAGGGTTGTTGCATATCACCTTGGGACTACTTCCACTTTTCGTGCCAGACAGAGAGATATTTATTTTGCTGTGAATATTTGGTTTAACATTTTACTTCTGAAGTCTCAGAAGAAAAACTTGCTGGACATGACTTCATCTCTGGAAAAGACTCAGGAGGATTCTTTAGCTGTTTCAAGACAATATGCTTGGCAATTAATAACCGAATGCAGCATATCCAGATTTCCCAGGTCACAGTTACAGATAAAAACTGTTGAAACCTGCTGCCATACTGCAACACAATAATGATTAAATCAGGAAGGGAATGGGCCTGCTAAAGAATCTGTACCATTTCAAGTGGTAGCACCTGAATGTAACTTAGTTGATGAGAGGTTGTTGGTTAGACAACCCTACTCTCTATCAAAAAATCTGCCAAAGGCAAATTGGACTTGTAGTCATCTGATAGGGGTTTTTTTGCTGTTGTTTTGTTTTGTTGTTTGGGTTTTTTGTTTTTTTTTCTTGAAAGCCTGCTACAAGTAGGAGCTGTCATTCTGGTTTTCATCTTCCCAGAAAATCTTTTGTGCTTCCACAATGTAAAATTGACCCAACACATGAGACTTTCTGTATCTTCTTAGATGACATGGCAGAGGCATTAAAATTTGCCTTAGTTTGGTCTACATTGCAATTGTTACAGTTATTAAGACAATTAATGTCTTTAGTTTTATAAGGATTTCCAGTCCCTCACCTTCAGTGTTTATGTATAAAAACTCATCGGAGTGGTCACGCTTCAGGTACACGCAATCAGGAGCTGTTAAAACTCCATAGCCAACTCTGAAGACAAATGGATTATCAACTCTGGCCTTTAACTAAACCTGTTTTGCTGAAAGAAAAAGGGATTGCAACTGTCAGGCCCCTGGCACCCACCCTGCTGCCCGGGGCCTGTGCCTCACGCTCCCCCCAGGCCCAGCCCAGCCTGCCCATGCTCCGTGGTGGGACCCAGGCTGTGGATGCCAGGCAGGAGCTCACTCACAGCACTTCCCAGCAGCCCAAAGGCTGATGCATTTAGAATAGAATCATAGAATCACCTCGGTTGGAAAAGACCCTTAAGATCATCGAGTCTAACCGTTAACCTAGCACTGCCATCCCACCACTAAACCATGTCCCTAAGCACCTCATCTATCCGTCTTTTAAAGACCTCCAGGGATGAGGACTCCACCACCTCCCTGGGCAGCCCATTCCAGAGCCTGACAACCCTCTCGGTGAAGAAGTTTTTCCTAATGTCTAGCCTAAACCTGCCCTGGCACAGCTTCAAGCCGTTCCCCCTCGTCCTATCGTCCGTTACCAGGGAGAAGAGGCCAACCCCCACCTCACTACAGCCTCCTTTCAGGCAGTTGTAGAGGGCAACAGGTCTCCCCTCAGCCTCCTCTTCTCCAGACTAAACAACCCCAGTTCCCTCAGCCGCTCCTCGTATCACTTGTGTTCCAGACCCCTCACCAGCTTGGTAGCTCTCCTCTGGACCTGTTCCAGCAAGGCAACATCTTTCTTGTAGTGAGGGGCCCAAAACTGAACACAGTATTCGAGGGGTGGCCTCACCAGCACCGAGTACAGGGGCACGATCACTTCCCTACTCCTGCTGGCCACACTATTCCCGATACAAGCCAGGATGCCATTGGCCTTCTTGGCCACCTGGGCACACTGCTGGCTCATATTCAGGCAGCTGTCAATCAGTACCCCCAGGTCTTTTTCCACCAGGCAGCTTTCCAGCCACTCTTCGCCAAGCCTGTAGCGCTGCATGGGGTTGTTGTGACCAAAGTGCAGGACCTGGCACTTGGCCTTGTTGAACCTCATACAGTTGGCCTCGGCCCATCGATCCAGCCTGTCCATGTCCCTTTGCAGAGCCCTCCTCCCCTCCAGCAGATCAACACTACCACCCAGTTTGGTGTCATCTGCAAATTTACTGAGGGCACACTCAATCCCCTCATCCAGGTCATTGATAAAGATATTAAACAAGACCGGCCCTAAAACTGAGCCCTGGGGGACACCGCTTGTGACCGGTCGCCAACTGGATTTAGCTCCATTCACCACGACTCTCTGGGCTCGGCCACCCAGCCAGTTTTTAACCCAGCGAAGAGTACACCCATCTAGGCCATGAACTGCCAGCTTCTCCAGGAGAATGCTATGGGAGACTGTGTCGAAGGCTTTGCTGAAGTCCAGGTAGACAACATCCACAGCCTTTCCCTCATCTACCAGGCGGGTCACCTGGTCATAGAAGGAAATCAGGTTGGTTAGGCAAGACTTGCCTTTCGTGAACCCATGCTGACTGGGCCTGATCCCCTGATTGTCCTCCATGTGCCTGGTGAGCACACTCAGGATGAGCCTCTCCATAATCTTCCCCGGTACCGAGGTCAGGCTGACTGGTCTGTAGTTCCCCAGATCCTCCTTCCGGCCCTTCTTGAAGAGAGGCGTCACATTTGCCAACCTCCAGTCATCTGGGACCTCCCCTGTTCTCCAGGACTGCTGATAAATGATGGAGAGTGGCTTGGCAAGCTCCTCTGCCAACTCCTTCAGCACTCTTGGGTGGATCCCATCCGGCCCCATAGACTTGTGGATGTCCAGGTGGCATAGCAGGTCAAAGACTGCTTCCTCCTGGATTATGGGAGGTTCATTCCACTCTCTGTCCCCATCTTCCAGCTCAGGAGGCTGGGTACCCTGGGGATAACTCGTTGGGCCATTAAAGACCGAGGCAAAGAAGGCGTTGAGTATCTCAGCCTTTTCCTCGTCTTTAGTGGCAATGTTCTCCCCTGCATCCACTAGTGGGTGGAGGTTCTCCCTGGCTCTCTTTTTGCTGTTAACATATTTATAAAAACTTTTCTTATTATCCCTTACAACAGTGGCCAGGTTAAATTCCAGCTGGGCTTTTGCCTTTCTAATTTCCTCTCTGCATAACCTGACAAGATCCCTGTACTCTTCTTGGGTTGCCTGCCCCTTCTTCCAGAGCTGGTAAGCTCTCCTTTTTTCCCTTAGTCGCAGTAGTAGACCTCTGTCCAGCCATGCCGGTCGTCTTCCCCGCCAATTTGTCTTACGGTACATGGGGACAGCCTGCTCCTGTGCCTTTAAGACTTCTTCCTTGAAAAACACCCAGCCTTCCTGGACCCCTTTGCCCTTCAGGACTATCTCCCAAGGGACTCTCCCAACCAGCGTTCTGAGCAGGTCAAAGTCTGCCCTCCAGAAATCCATGGTGGCGGTCTTGCTGACCCCCTTCCTTACCTCACCAAAGATCGAAAACTCTACCATTTCATGATCACTAAGGCCTAGATGATTTCCGGCCACCACCTCTCCCACCAGTCCTTCCCTGTTAGTGAACAGGAGGTCAAGCAGGGCACCTCCCCTGGTAGGCTCACTTACCAGCTGTGTCAGGAAGTTATCTTCCACACACTGCAGGAACCTTCTGGACTGCTTCCTTTCTGCTGTATTGTATTTCCAGCAGATGTCTGGGAAGTTGAAGTCCCCCATGAGAACAAGAGCTCGTGACTGAGAGACTCCTGCCAGCCGCTTGTAGAATTCTTCGTCAACAACCTCATCCTGGTCGGGTGGTCTGTAACAGACTCCCAACAGGATATCTTTTCTGTTGGCCTGCCCCCTCATCCTCACCCATAAGCATTCTGCCTCACCACAAGCGTCAAGTTCTGTACAATCTAAACACTCCCTAACATACAGAGCCACCCCGCCGCCTCTCCTTCCTTGCCTGTCCCTTCTGAAGAGTTTGTAGCCATCCATCGCAGCACTCCAGTCATGGGAGGCATCCCACCATGTTTCTGTGATGGCGACTACATCATAACCATCCTGCTGCACAATGGCTTCCAGCTCCTCCCGTTTGTTGCCCATGCTGCGTGCATTAGTGTAGATGCACTTGAGCTGGGCTGTCGGTTTCACCCCCAGCAATGGGGTGACATCCCCAGGCTCCTCTCTAGTGAGCCTGTTTATATCCCCTCCCCCCTTCAGGCCTAGTTTAAAGCCCTCTCTACAAGCCCCGCCAGTTCATGAGCGAGGATCCTATTTCCCTTGCGAGAGAGCTGGGCACCATCTGTTGTCGACAGGCCCGGTGCCATGAAAACCTCTCCATGGTCAAAGAAACCCAAGCCCTTCCGATGGCACCAACCTTTGAGCCACACGTTAACCGCTCTAGTTTTCCTGTTCCTTTCCATGTTCCCTCCTGACACTAATGGGATCGAGGAGAGCACTACCTGCGCTCCTGATCCTTCAACCATTGTCCCTAGTGCCCTGAAGTCCCTTTTGATCAATTTGGGGCTTCTCTCTGGCATTTCATCGCTGCCTGCCTGTATAATCAAGAGTGGATAGTAGTCAGAGGGCCGTACCAGACCAGGGAGTCTCTTGGCAATGTCCCTGATCCGGGCCCCAGGGAGGCAGCAGACTTCCCTATGGGATGGGTCCGGGCGGCATATCGGGCCCTCCGTTCCCTTCAGAAGGGAATCGCCCACAACAATTACCCTTGTTTTTTTCTTTGTATAGTTGGTCTTGATAGGTAGGGGTGACCATCTCTCCCTAGTCAACCCCCTAGTTGGGCCTTCATCCCCATCTTCAGTTGCCTGGCCCTCAACTTCCAGAGCCCCATATCTGTTACGCAAGGGCAGCTGGGAAGGTGAAGGAGCCCGGGAGGGGACTCTCCTCCTGCCCCGAGCAGAAACCTGTTTCCATCCCTCACCATCTCTTGGGTCTCTAGCTTCTGTCTGCCGGCAAGAGGCCAGAGGATCCTCTGCTACCTGTGGAGCCTCTGTCTGTTGCCGTGGCCTGAGGGATGGTAGAGTGCGGCTCCACCAGCCTATCTCCATCTCGCATTCTCTAATACTCCTTAATCTCTCCACCTCCTCTTTCAGCTCTGCCACCAGGCAGAGCAGATCATCCACCTGCTCACACCTGAGACAGCCCCTGTCCTTACCGTTCGCTGGTACAGCTGACAGGCTGAGGCACTCCCTGCAGCCAGCGACCTGGACAGCGCATGTTTCTGTTGAGGCAGGGACTCCGTCTGAGTCGCCACGTTCCTTCTGGCAACGGCTTTCAGACGAGTGGAAACCATTGCTCTCTCCTCGTTTGGGTGTCTATGGGTGCTAGGCGAGTGACCCTCCGAGCCAGGAGGGGAGCACGCGCCCTGCCCGCGCGCACTGCCTGCGCAAACTGCCGCGCCGCGCCCTTCTGACGCCCCACGCCCTGCTTGCCCGTCCTGTTCGCCGCGCTCCGGGTCGCTCGCCCCCCCCTGGTTTGGGGGGTGGGGTTCCCTCTCTCTTCCTGTGCTTTTTTGCCTCCGCGGGTTTTGCGGCGGTTTTGCCGCTTCAGAAAGGGTCCCTCGGCGCGATCCTCTGCTCCAGAACCCTTCGCCTCAGCGAAGGCAAAACAAATCCCACCAGTTAAAATCTTGTTTAGGTCCCGGGACACGTAGGGGGGGTGTGTTTCCAGTGTCTGCTGGATGGCCCTGTGCAGGCTCCCCGAGTGAGATGTTTCAGTAACCCCACATACCCTTGGCTCTGGCCAGCCAGAAAATAGGCACAACGCTTTGTGTCCCTGAAGTAGCAAAGAAGGCAAGAGGATTAGCAAACCTGGATCTCACTGTAATGATTTTGAGTTTGCGTAAGCTATCTATAGCTGAGACAGGGGAAACCAAACAGATCCCTTTTGGAGTTCAGAACACCCATTGGAAAACACTGTGCAAAACAAAAGCTACTCAAAAATTAATATTTGGTCACATACTGGTACTATTTTGCATAAAATTACACTGGAAGAAGAACAGGGACTATGACACCCTGTGTTTTAAGGTCAGTCCAGAATTAATTACCAAATATATGTGAAACTGAAACAGCTGCAGCTCAAACTTTTCCATGGCCTACACACCACATTTAAATTCATAATTTCTGTTTCAGATGCATTCATATTTCTATAGTAATAGCTTTGCATTCCTGAGATTTAAATACTAAGTTATATGATAAAGATTTATGTCCTCTAAAACTGGGTGCATCCAGTCAATCGGAGCCATCTCACAGACATCTGAAATTTGAGAGGGGCAGAGATCAGTGTTCTTTGAAAACAGGTTCCACCATAGCATCTGAGGGCCTCATCAGTGTTAACTCGAGAAAATGCTGTTTAATAAGATTAATTTGTGTGTTCATAATATAAATATTCAGAGTAGGTATTATATGCACTTGTCCTTTCCTTACTCTTTCTTGGATGTTCATGTGTATCCACTGGTATAGGAAATTTCTAGGCTAGACTGACCGTTTGGCAGAAGAGGTATTACTGGTTGTGTTTTATTACAAGTTTTAACACACAGAAGCTTTACTAGGGTATTTAATGTAGTCTTTGTAGCAGCTTACCTTAGAAGAGTTGGTTCACTGCCAAAAACATTTGAACAGCTGAAAAAATGAAGGGACATGAAGTAAGCAAATGTTACATATTTTTTGCTATACTCTGGCAAGAACTGAAAATTTCATTTCAGTTATGAAGGTTTTTCACAGATTTTGAACAAACTGCTAGTAGTATGAATGACCAAAAGACCTGGTTTGTAAAAAAGCCTTTTTTTTTCTTTTCCCCTCCTAGAGAAGAAAAACCCTGTTTTGCACTCAGACTACTTGGAAAGACTGCAAGAGACTTGTTAACACATGCTGGGATTTGTGCACTTGAGCTCTGAAAGGAGAGAAAAATCAATTAGCAAGAGAATGTGTATCTTTTTTTGTCACTTTCACATATCAAAGTTTAAAGAGAACATAAACTCTGACATTGAAGTATATTACGAAGGCAGAAATTGTAGATTCTGTAAGATATGGCTAGAAGGACAGAAAACTCTACTGAGAGATTTACTGGCTGTCTGCCATACTCTGAATAGCTGCCTGTCAATGCCACGTGTGGCATCTTTCAGACAGGATATTCTTTGAAGCAAGTCCATAAAGGTAGCAGATAGCAAAACAGAGTGCAAAAGAGTTCTTGTGTTAATGGTTGAGAGCATTTATATTAACAGTTAAACAAAGAGAATATTCTTAGGCATTGCTTCTGTAGGCAGCAACACAGAATGCCCACATTCACTCCATTCCCCTGTAACCAGCTGTGATTGACATTTTGAATCCAGAAAATCCACATATTTATGTCCTTCAGTGTTTGAAATAATTTTAGTTTCCTACCATGCAAACTTAATTATAGAGTTGCAAGAGTCTCTTCCCATGAAAGCACTTCTAATTCTAATTCTGTATTTCTAGGTGTGGTCACGGTTATGTTTTCAACCCTTTTCACTGTAGACCTACAAGTTATAAAATGAATTTATGGTCTTGGAAGGAAGTGGAGCACCAACAGTTCAAAATAATTAGATGCTTTCTGAGACATAACAATATGCTTACAATTCCTCTCTCTATCTTATCCCCTCTTCAAGGATCATCACCATTGCACTATCATTAAATAGCAACTTATGATGAATATGGTCAACCTGAAAGATGAATGAGAACTTAAATTTTCACTTTCTAAGCTAAATATCATTTTACTTAACATAGTAAGAGACTGTATCTTCATTACAGTCCCTTGAAGTCACCAAAATTCAAGTGAAAAAGTTGACCATGCATTTGTGCAGGAGAAATCATTGTACTGTCAGTCATCATGGTATTTTTACTATGTATATCATGTTAGACAATAGTGGAAATTTATGAGTACTTATATAAATTGAAAAAAAAAAACAGAAGCAAGGATTTTGAAAAAAAGCAAAGCAAGTCAAATAATAAACAACCATTAACAGGAGTAAAGGCAGAGTCCCTGCATAAAACAAAAATAATCAGAGGAAGTGTGTCCTGGTTTTGGCTGGGATAGAGTTAATTTTCTTCATAGCACCTAGCATAGTGCTGTGTTTTGGATTTAGTACTACAAGAATGTTGACAGCACACTGATGTTTTTAGTTGTTGCCAAGTAGTGCTCAGACTACTCGAGGACTTTTTGAGCTTCTCCTGCTCGGCCAGGTGCATAGCAAGCTGGGAGAGAGCACAGCTAGGACAGCTAACCCAAACTGACCAAAGAGCTATTCCATACCATATAACGTCATGCTCGGGGGGGTTAGTCGGTCGGTCGCGGGCAGAGTGATTGCTGCTCGGGACAGCTCGGTCAGCGGGTTGTGAGCAATTGCATTGTGCATCACTTGTTTTATATATTCTGTGTATTCTTACCATTATTATTATTATAGCTATTTTTATTCTCTCTCATTAAACTGTCTCTATCTCAACCCATGGGTCTTACTTTTTTTTTCTTTTCCCAATTCTCTCCCCCATCCCATTGAGGGAGGGGGGGAGTGAGTGAGCGGCTGCGTGGTGCTTAGTTGCCAGCCGGGTTAAACCACAACAAAGAGGCAGCGCTCTTCTTAAATCTTTTAAAAGAATCTGAAACCAGCAACGTACACAGTATTTAGCCTGTGTAACTAGCTGGTGTTATCATCGCTCCAGTCATCCTTTCCTGTCTTTTTCATATCCATCACAATGCTATGCATCATTCCTACACCCAGGCATCTGCAGAGGCCTTCGCAGGAGGGGTTGATTCTTGTATCTTTTGGGGCTGTGAAACCCTCCCGTGCATGGTGTGTAATGCAGCTCACTCCTCACTGAGGCCACGGGATCCACCATCTCATATGTATCTAGACTGAGTGAAAAAGCATAACGCATTAGAGCAGGTAAAAGCCCACACTGTTGTTAAAGTGCAGACGCAAAGCTTTTTTTCAGCTAACACTGCTAAGTCAGCTAGCAGCTATGTATTTACAGTGGCTATAGCTTCTAAATCGTCTTCTGTGAATGGTAATACCAGAAAAGCAGAATCCACGGCAGACGCAATTGTAGGCAGTCCACATCTAGAAAAGAAGTTTACAAAAGTCCAGAGCAGACAGGGCTGAAATTCCACCATTGGCATCTGTGGTTCTTGGAGTGCTTGGGGACTTTGAAACACACCTAAACTGCAAACCTCTGACAATGTGGTGTCCTCTAAATTACACTTTAGTTTCATTCCAAAGACTGACTGTGCTTCTCTTTCACATCTTTAATGAAATATTGAACTTGGTGTTTATGTCCACAAAATAAGTTCAGGCTGTTTTCCTTCTCATAGTCTTAGTGACTATGTAGTTTGGGTATTCTTTTGCTTCTTCTAAATGTAAATACTAATTTCTATTTTTCCTTCCTGAATTCTTTCTTACTTTTTTTTATGCTATTAATGCACCTGTAACTCCCCAGGGATCAAGAGGATGTGATAAACCAGGTTGGCCGCCTTGCAGGCTTGCTGGTTATTTTGTCAGAGGATGCAGCATCAGCTTCTTGGCACGTGTTCCATCTATTTATTTCCATTGTCAGTGCTTGAATTTTTTTCTGCAGGATAGTTTAGCTGATCTGTGTGAAAACAACTAAAAGAAGAGTAATAAAAAGAAGCTGGTGGATTAGGAAGGACAAGGATCAGTTCCCCACAGTACAGAAGTACATGTTAACACATCATTAGAATAAGCTTGTCTAGCCATCCATGGCCAATATAGTATTAAAGAATAAACAAATAAAATGTTAGTGACTGCAAAAGAGACAAGGAGGACTTAGGCTTAGAAAGACTCTCTAAATTTCTGGGTTGGCCCAGACTAGCCCCTATGCCTACATCAGTGTCATCAAGCCAGAGACAAGCTAAAGAGTGTAATAAAGCTGAGTTTCAGGCCCATTAGTTTATATCCCCTGTGCTGGGATGAGAACATGTGGTGCTAATCCAAGAACTGGCTATGGAAGTCACCGACCACCAGCACAGGTACCCCAATTTCCTTAGTAGAACAAATTCAACTCTTTGGTTCTACTCTGTTCCTAAATAAGCCGAGTCTTAGCTACAAAATTGTCTTTTCATCTGCTCTCCAGAAATGTCCATTATGGCTAAAAGTCACTGGTGTTTTGGCTATACAGTTTGTTATAAAAATATTTGGAGATTAAACCATGTGGTATTCCTTAAAACCATTAGAAGACAGTTCTGAGAATCCCAGTGATGGCAACAGCAAAAATGTAATTTATATATATGGAATGTGTGCAACAGCCTGCACATCTTAAAATTAACTGTTATTCACTTCACTTCAATGTTAGATTTCTGTATATTCCTTAGCTCTTGAGATGGACAAAAACAATCAATATCATTTAATAACAAATTGTGTGCTACTAGTAAAAAATATATTGTTGATAAACCCCTGAGGCAACACTTTTCAGTCTGTTCTCAGTAAAAATGAGAGTCAAATGTATAGATGTACGTGGAAGCTAGTTGAAATAAAAATGAAATCACTAATGACCTAGGAAATTAGTGAAGGTCATTGGGGAGATGAAATAGACTACTGAAGATTATAAGCAGATAATTACCCTTATTGTTTGTTTAAACAGTACATTAATTACTGAGTAATTAATTCAAATTATTTTCCCTTATTATTCAGGAAGAGCTTTATTTAACAATATTCTGTTTGAAAATCTTATTAATTTACTACTGGGATAAATTGTATCCTCTGGCTGAGACAGCATGTGATCTACCAAGAGGGAGACCATGCTACATAATCCAGTCCTCCTTGAACTTCTTCAACATGGGTCCTTTCCAAGAACTGCAGTCCTTCAGGAAAGGATTGCTCCAGTGTGGGTCCATCCTTTCCAGAGGGTGCAGTCCTTCAGGAACAGACTGCTCCAGCGTGGGTCACCCATGGGGTCAGAAGCCCGGGCCAGCAAACCTGCTCCAGTATGGGCTCCTCTCCACAGGTCCTGCCAGAAGCCTGCTCCAACGCAGGCTCTCCCCAGGGTCACAGCCCCCCCCGACATGGTTGGCCTTTTTGGCTGCCAGGGCACTCTGTTTACTTTTATTCTGCTTGCCTGAAGAATTTTGAGTTAGAATTTTATATATATATATATAAAATTCTAAAAAATATATATATTATATAAAAATTAGAATTAAGTCTAGAAATTTAAAAATACATAGAGAATTGTAGATAAGAAGCCTGAAGAACTGTAAAGTGAATGAATTTTGATTTACATAGCAAAAGGCTCTAATCTTTGCTTTACTGGTTGCAGAGAATCTATCGACTGACTCTCTTATACAGAAATATTGTGATATACAATTGTGATCTTAAATGACTACCTTAGCTTGCAATTTGAAACAGTTCTCTTCAAGAACAGTTCTCCACCAGATGTCATTTTCATATAATCTGCAGATTGTATCAGAGCAAAAAATGTATTTTTTTAGATTTAGGAAAATGTTGTGTGTGTTAAAAGTAAACACTACAAAACTGGAGCTGTCAGCTAAACTAAAGTAATATATACACACACTTATATGTATTAAGTTAATAATAAAAAGACTGACTAAGCTTTGTGAGTGATCACCTGTGTGTTTGTTGTTTTTTTCCCTAGAGGAAATGGAATAAAATTAAAATTAATTTTTTTTTTTCCACAGTGCTGACACTGGGTTATTCAAGCTCAAGCTATGAGATCTCCAATTTTCCCCTCAACTACTAATTCAGGGTGTAACTTAAAAGTTTAAATTTCTCTTGGATCTTCACAATTACATACATCACAATAAGGTACAACTCAATTTCAAAGCTGCCATTAAAAGAAAATCCAACAGAAAATTGTTGTAGTGATGCAACACAAATGTAACAAAACTCTTTCAGAAGTCTTATGTTTCCATTGAGTTAGACACTTGAACTTTAATTTCCTACCCCCTTTATTCCAAGTTGATATATGAAGGAATTTAATAATGAAAAATTTCAAGACCTTGGAGAAAACATCAATTTGACAGATTTGTCAAAACTTAACCATTCATACCAACAATTAGTTTCAGTGAATTAGCATCACTGAACAGAAAACAAGCTATCTGAAAATTTCCCATCCAACACTTTTTCAGACCACAACTAGCGGGCTGTATTTGCTGTTGTGTGCAGTTAAGGCTAAGTATAATAACAACTGATCTATAATATTCTACCTTTATGTCATCTAAAAAAAATATACAAATAATTTCTAAAAAAGCCTCTATTGCCACTAAAGATTAGTGGACGCTTGATTTAAAAAAAAAATAAAGGGACAGAGAACATCATTAACTCTACAGGAACATCTCCAAAATTATTACTGCAATCAGTAAGAATCATAGAATCATACGAGTCGTTTAGGTTGGAAAAGCCTTTAAGACAATCAAGTCCAACTGTTAAACTAACACTGCCATCCCACCACTAAACCATGTCTCTAAGCACCATGTCTACCCATCTTTTAAATACTTCCAAGGATGGGGACTTGACCACTTCCCTGGGCAGCCTGTTCCAATGCTTGGCAACCCTTTCAGTGAAAAAAAATTTCCTAATATCCAATCTAAACCTCCCCTGGCACAACTTGAGGCCATTTCCCCTCGTCCTATCACCCATTACCTGGGAGAAGAGACCGACCCCCACCTCACTACAGCCAGGAGTTGTAGAGGGTGATAAGGTCTCCCCTCAGCCTCCTTTTCTCCAGGCTATCAATTCTTTTGTTCTTGTTGCTTGAAGCTGTCTGCCCAGTAAAAAAAATCACTACTAAAGCGATCCAAGTACCTACCTGTTTCTTGGCACCATGAGGAGCAAAGACTGTGATACTTTTTTTCTCCCTTCCTCCAAACTAAATATGGGGTGGTTGAGGAAGAGAAGAATGAAAATAAAGTTGCCCTCAAATAATTTAATGAAAACGTTCTTTGATGACTTAATATCTTGGCTTATTTTACAACTTCCAATTATGGCAAGATAGGAAAAAAAAGTTCACCTTCCCAAACTAGTGAAATTGCTGGTACAGGGTGCAGAGCAGAACTAACACTAGGAACATGGAAGTCTTTCCATTAAAACTTAGTTGTTGTAGGTATTCTTGCTCCTTTTCTTCTTTTTAAGGGTCATGGAAATGAGAATGATTCATACTCAGTCCATGTCCCTTTCTCTGAAGATTTCTCATTTAACAGTACGAACAGGAACAGAACGCATGTTCTTCAATTCCTATCCATTTCCATATGTTCTTACTATACGTCTCCATAGTAAGATATAGTAAAATGAGTAGGTGAGGAGAAGAAAATTCTTTGATTCTGAGGTGGGGAAGGTTGTTTCACTTCCCTTGTGCAAAATAAAATTTCTGTCTGATGTCCCCAACTTTGAAAGCGGTGATATAGATTTAGAATTAATCATCCTGCCCTCCCCACAAGGGGCTCTGCTCTGTTAGATGCCAGCTGAGCAAAGCACTTGGACTTATTCCACCAACAGTGTGTGTCTGCACTGGCACTCAATTCATGTCTTTGTCTTGAGACCCCTCAGTTTTTACATAAGTACTAAATTTCCATCCATTTCAATTGAATTTAACTGCATACCTCAGTGCTTTGAGGAATCAGAGCTCATAAGAAGCTCCCTTTTTCCTTAGTATAGTTTTTCAATGAATAGTTTCAGTAATTTTATGTCCATAAATTTGGAGGTGTGCAAAGCCAGTGATTTTTAAAAAGCTTTCTAAAAATATTCTGAAGTACCATTTATAATTGGAATTCAATGTAAGAAGAATGTAATCTAAGTGCTTTGAACGGTTAGTGTAATGTGCATTATACAGAAGTTTTAGCTGCTCAGCTACTGTCTGTGATATAATTCCCTGCATGAAATTTTGCTTCTTGATCCCCACAACCTAATCTCACTGGTTTGTTTCAAATATTATAGTGATCACAAGGGTTTCAGCTGTCTGAAATATTAAATCCCTTATTTATAAATGCTGGAAGAGCAACATAATGATTTTCTAACACTTCAAGTCATCCATATTTTAGTTTTACTAGTGAATAAAACAAATCACAAATGGCCACAATCCTACACCCACAGAAACAGTGAATTGGAGCTGTGAAGTGACCATCAAATAGACTGCCAGCTGTAACCAAAGAGATCAGAGCCGATGCAGGTGCATGTAACTCTAGTGATGCAACTGTGTAACGCACAATTACTAACAATTATACTCTTACTCCTGAACAAGCATTTGATAGGCCTTTGGTGCATCTTTTCTGAATCACTTTGAGCAGCTCGGGGCTCAACTCGGTAAGAATCTGTTAAGAAAGATGGAGGTCACTGTGTCTGTGTACATATGGGATTTTGTTTTCCAACCCGATTTCTAAAATGCTAAAGGAACTTAAGAAGAGACGTAGTGAAATTAGAAAGCATATATTGGAATAATTTATAATAAGTTTCTTGGAGTTTTCTTTTGAATTCAGACAGTTCATGGTTCATTCAAAAGAAAACTTCGTAGTGGTATCTGCTCTAAAAGAGCCATGTGGTGGTGGAACAAGCAGAGCAGGTGTAACTACACAAGTCTGCTTTGCTGCAAAAAAAAAAAAAAAATACTTGCAGAATGGTGCTCTAAAAAATGCCATAGGCAGCTGAGCTCCCTGTTTACTTATTCACTAGTAGCTGAAAGAGGGAGGCACACTTCATTATCCACCTCATAGATAGATATCTGTTACTTTGAAGTATGCAGCCCAAAATGTTATTGCTAATTCCATTTTCTGTGGAGGCAATAAAAGTCAAGTATTCTGCTTTCAAACTAATTCTGTAAGGGACAATATCTAAATATTTCATCTGAGTGTCTGATAAATGTTTCTGAAGTAATATGATGGACATGTACATTCTTTCTTATAAATATGCAGAGAAACATAAATAGCTTCTTCCCATACTACAAGAATGTGAACTATTGTTAGGATCCGATTTTGTTTGGACGAGAGGAAGGCCCCCTTGCTTTCTAGCCAACCTCAGCCGAGTCTGGGAGGCTAGGGGCAGCTGGACCAACCTCTCGTTTCAGGTTTCGATCCCTTCGAGCGACATCAAGGCACAAACGAGGTCAGACATCTTAAGTCCACCCGTTTATTATTGTTGAGGGGAAAGAGAGAAAGCAGCGACAGGAAAGGAAGGAAGGAAGGAAGGAAAGATAAGAAGTCAAGCGAGAGGTCCGGATATTAGAGAGCAGACAGTCACCACCATGGATCTGCGGTCACCCGGGGGTCCATGATTCTGGGGTCTTTGGTGGTTGCACACGGAATCTTCGGCGGTCTCTCACGAGGTCCCCCCACAGCCTGAGCCTGCAGCCTTTTTTATAGAGCACAGCCCAGCACGTGCGCACACATTTCACGCGCTTTCCTTTTGGCGGGCTCCGTTCGCGCGCTGTCTTGCTGCTGGGCAGGGGCAGGGCTCTGCTCGCAGGCTTTAAGTGGCAGCAAACTGCAAGCCTTGGTGTGCAGGTGGCCCCACCTGGGTGTCCACTGCCCCAGCCAGCCTGCAAGCCACCTTGCCTGCGGCAAGGCTGATCTTCGCACATCGCCACACAAAGGAGCAAGCTTTGAGACAGTTAGCTGGCTGTTCAGTCTCCCACAAATATTCAAAAACATTCTTACTCCATTTGATAACAAAAAGTAATACCCTGAAAATTTTAGTCAACTGAAAACTCTCCTACTTTACTTCCCAAAATTCAGTTCAGGTCAGTGTTTTCATACGGCACTTCTAGTTCAGGTTTTCTTTTTTTTTTTTTTTTAACTTCACATTAAGCTTACCATCTACAACTATGAAGTTTATTTAAACAGAAAGAGGATACATTGACAATTCTGTAACATTGCCTGGAAAAGAGTGAAGTGGGAATTTTTTATTTTTTTTTTAAACTAAAGCTAGAAATGTCCAGGTCAGCTGCCTACACCCTCAGGAATCAACAGAAAAAACCGAGACATTTTTACCTAAAGTAAAATCAGCTGAATTGTCTCATTAAGATAAATCAATTATTGAGTATATGTTCTTCTAAGTAAAGCATTTTAGTGGAAAGGAGGCACTAGTTTCTGCTCATATTAGCAACTCTAGGTAAGCTCCAAATCAGAGTGCATCTTACTGGCATTGACTAGTTATACAGAAGATTTATAGTAGACTAATCTCTATTTTTTACCTTGACACAACAGCACATATCTCTTCGCAGTGAAGAGACAGCATAAGGTTACAATTTATCATACTTGTTATGTCAGGAAAGATGTGTTGGCACAAAAAGAAGTAATCCGGTCTCCCTCCTACCTTGCCATAGTTTCAGCCATTTATCTGGAGTTCCATGGTCAAACAGTGAATTTACTTTGATCTAGATAAATCCAGACATATATACATATATGAGAGAGTTGGGCTTGTTCAGCCTGGAGAAGAGAAGGAGGCTGCAGGGAGACCTGATTGCAGCCTTTCAGTACTTAAAGGGGGCCTATAGGAAAGATGGGGAAAATCTTTTTAGTAGGGACAGCTGTGACAGGACAAGGGGTAATGGTTTTAAATTTAAACAGGGTAGGTTTAGACTGGATATAAGGAAGAAATTCTTTACAATGAGGGTGGTGAAACACTGGAACGGGTTGCCCAGAGAGGTGGTGGAGGCCCCATCCCTGGAAACATTCAAGGCTGGGTTGGATGGGGCTCTGAGCAACCTGATCGAGTTAGTGGTGTCCCTGCTCACTGCAGGGGGGTTGGACTAGATGACCTCTAGGGGTCCCTTCCAACCCAAAACATTTTATGATTCTATATATGTATAATCACTCTGTGTGTGTGTAGATTTATAAACATACATATATTTAAAAATCTATTTTAATCCAAATCATCCCACCGTTTTGTTCATTGCCCAGACAACACGAAGTCCTGTATAGCACAGAAGTAGAAATGAGCAGCAAGAACCTCAGAGGAGGGCAGTGAAAGTGTTGACTTAAGTAATTTTGTTTTGTAGATGAAACTATAGAAACACAGTTGAAAAAAAATATAAAATACAAATTATCAGGCAGCAACTTAACTTCTACTCTGTCTGATAGTCTAAGGGCTCACTAATGATATTAACATATACAAAAGAAAAAAAGAGCTCAAATGTTCCAATAGTAAAATTACTTTTATCATAAAATTTGAATTTAATTTAAACTGACATCAAGAAAAGTAATCTGTTTAGTGAGTGGGTTAAATTGATTGTTCCTAGTCAGAAGTACCTATAAGATTTTTAGACTGGTAGATTTTGCCTCACTTCTTCTACATAGAGATAGAACATAAGAAGGAAAAAAAAAAGGCTTTCCTACTTCTTTTAACTGTGAATGACCTAATAATCTATTTTAATTAACTGAATAAATTGAAATCAAGAAAATATTCTCTTTACATATGCAGCAGAGGATACTGTTTCTCAAAGCTACTTTAGCACTTACAGCCAATGTGCTTAGTGACTTTCACGGAGGGGTTTGTTTGCCTTCAAAATTTCAGAAACTTATATTGAAAAATAAAAAATAATTGATCCATTGATAATTTCAGAAACTTATATTGAAAAATAAAAGATAATTGATCCAATTGATAATTGAATCCATTTGGTTAGAACTATAGTTGGTTAATGACTTCTTTCTAGCCCCTTATAATATAAATTATCACAGCTTCATGAGCAAAAAGAGGTTTCTTTTTGCAAACATCAAGCCAAAACAATGTATTTGTTTTGCATACCTTCTGAGTAGAGAAAATTACTCTGGTTTACGTTTTAGACCTTCTTAGACTTCACATGACATTTTTAGTGCTGCTTAAGTGAGGAATTAATCTGTTCCTGAGAAATTTAATAAGAACTGCATTTGCTTTCATCAGTTTTACATTCAGTCCACTGTCTCCAGACTGTCTCGATTTCAGAATACCATTTAGGCATGTGTTTAAGTGTTACTAAGAGCAGACAGACCTAGAGTTTTGTTTAAATGTTATGACTCATTGACACGCTCTTCAAAAATTGGGTAAAAAAAATAAAACCACCTGCAGAATCACCATTTCCATTTGTTTGGTTTCTGACTTCTGCAGGACTGACTTCCTGCAGACTTTGGGAACTTAGCAGGTTTGGGAACATGGTTGGGAGCAGGGAACTTTCTGTGTTACAGAGTGTACTGGTGCCCTGGTTTGTAACATTACAGTTTGAATAAAAGAACAAGGGGGAAGGCATGTTTGGGAGAGACAACTACTGTGTCATTCAGTTTTGTTTTGCATTACGTTTACTGATTTGATAATCTTGTTTGTCCTTGATTGTTAGAGAAAAATAATGATGGTGTCAGCTTTTCCCTGTGTTGCTGCTATTAATGAACATTTCCACGAGAAGAAACTCCAGGGATGTGACAGCTTCGCCTGATGTCTTTCCCTGTAGGTCCATGGAGAGAGCTGACTTTGGAAACCATTTCAGAGATGATTAAAAGCCATTTTGACTCTCTCCAGGAAGTAAATGAGAAAAAGCTGGTGACCCCTGGGAAAAAAAGAGTGAGGGAAGGTACCAGTAAGGAGGGTCAGCCCTGACAGGAAGAACATGCTCTTTAACAGACATTTTCAGAGAGAAGTTAAAAAAAAATCCAAGTGGACAAATTAGTTAAAATACCTACATTTCGGTTATCTCACCAGTCAGCTTCAAAGATGGAGACTTGCATGGTATTCCAGTGAAACAGCTGTGAAAAGTAGCATGCGCACAAAACTAATACTAACCACTGAGCAGCAAGACAGGTTATAGCGGAGAATTCAGAGCAACCACGTGGGTGTGCACAGGGGCCGTTCACTGAGCAGAGGGTTGTTGCAGATACTACATCAGTCGCTGGCACCCTCTGCAACAGGGCAAAACATTTCAACCCATTCTCTATCACCTGCGGCACCCTGAGTTTACCTAATAAATCATTTGAGATTTCCCTGCCTGGAGGCAATAGGATTAGTAGGACCCAGGAGGGCTTTGCCAGTACTGGAACCAGAGGCCACGCTAAAGGACTCATCTCATGCCTTTGTACTGGGTTTTACCTGCCCGGGTACTGGCAGCAGCAGTGGGGGCTCTGGGGTTCCCGCCGGCCTCAACAGCCCCACCGCAGGGCAGGGCTGAGCCCCTCAGCCAGGGGCAGGCGCCGTGGGGAGTAGAAACCCCCGTTGCACAGGACTTGAAGCCAAACAACAGTAAAGAGGAGCCCTTTCATACTTAAGCAAATGCTTTTGAATAAAGGCTCAGGGAATATTCACACTGAATAAAGGAAAGAAATCTTCCTTTTCAGGAATAATACCACTTTGTGAATAGCATTTCTGAAGTAGATTTTAGTGTTTCTTGTCTCCTGCTTACGTTGGTGTAAAGGGTCATACTTTAACAGCAGAATACAAACACAAGGGGAATTGATGCCTCTGACTCAAGCAACTGTATTCGTGTTGTGCAGGTGGGAGCTGACACCACCACCTGCCTGGTGCCCGGGTGCTTCACACCTCTGAGCAACCACACAGTGCTGAAGGCTGAGAAGACACTGGCTTTACTCTGGGCTGTGCAACTACTGACAGACAAAATAACTGAAATAAAAGAAAGACAGTCTCTGTATTATGTATATTTTGCAGGGGTGTTCAAAAAGAAAAAAAAAGAGCAACAGTGTTGAAGGGAGGCTAAAGGGTTAACAAAAGGACCTTTGTGAAGCCAACTGTAGATCCATCTTAATATTGCTAGCATTGTGGTTTAGATTAATTTACTAATCATATGGAGTAAACTATAGATAAGAAACTAACACTGTAGGGAATGTGGAAGAGGAGAGATTAGTAGGAGATGGCCCATCTTTGTTACAGGCCTTGGAAGGCACCTAGGAGAACAAAGCGTCTGGCACTTTGTCGATATGAGGACAGCCAAGGATGGGGAGCCGGTTGGTACTGGCTGTGTTGTTCTGACAGCGGAATAAGGGGGGTAGAAGCTGGAGTTCACCAAAAGGACAAGGTGAAGAAGAGGAGTGGATGAAGTAAACGACCCCTGAAGACCACCGACTCAAATCACTGAGCATGCGCAGTCGGGAGGGACTTATGGAAATGACCTCTTGAAACTAATTTTAATACGAAGCGGGGACAGGTTATGCCTATGTATAGGTGTGTTGGGAAACTTCATGTATATGTAACACTTCGCTACATATAAACAGGACAAGCTGCCGTGTTCTGGTGTGCACGACTTTGGTGGGACTACCCCCCGTGCTGCCCAGTACTGAATAAACATACCTACTGCACAGTCTTACAGATTGTGGAGTCTGTTTTCCACATGTCAGTATGATTTTACGGATTGTGCTTTGTTCTTTTTCAAAAATTTTGCACAGGACTCCAAAATGTATTGTGAATGAGAGATTATAAAAAAATAAAAACATACTACAGCAATTGTTTTTTCTCCTCTAGCAATTACATCTGCTAGTACAGAAAACTGTGAGTAAAAACAGTATTTAAAATTAGAAAGCAAATTCTAATGTTAAAAAGAAATCGCTATTGTATGAAATCAGAACATGAAAGGAAAACACTGAAGAGAGGAAAGTAACTTGTTATCTAAAAAATAAAACAGCAAAAGCAAGAATGGCTTAGACTTCATCGAAGAGCACAGCAAGATAATTTTAAAATAAGGTAGAAACTGCACTACAACTACAACACAACCACTTCCTGTCTGAAACAGCCATTAAAGGCAAATTAGTAATTTTCATCACTAATCTGACTTTATAATGCATAACTGCTTTCTATTAGAGCATGTTGGCACTTACTAACAGAAATCCTCCCACTTAAAATAGCCACTGGGAGGGAATTTTGAATACAGTTTTTGAACAAGTTTATTTACCATTGCTCAGCCTCAGTAATATAATTCTGTTGATTTGTACAGTACAGCAGTGTTCCATTCTTAGTCATCATGAAAATAAGGACATCACAGTCAAGCACTATATCAACAAGAACCAGCTTCACCATGCACAGCTTGATGGTACGTGGGACCTTCTGTAACCTAATCCAGAAGCCAGCTTCCTCCTAGAACAGCTATTCTGTGTGCATATATATACATATATATTTTTTTATATATATATCCCTTCTTTAGTACTGCTAGATACTTACCTTAGGCCTGACCCTGGAAATAAGCAATGCAGCATTTTCATTCTCATTACAGCTTGGGACTCTATTTCTGTATAATATGCAGTTTTGATAGTTGCTGTACTTGTTATTCTCCATAGAGCTTGCTATCTTTTTAGACTCCAAATATTTTAAAATGTAGATACAACCACTAGTTTCTTTTTTCCTATTTCTTTGCCTTGAAAAAGTTCTGTTGTACTAGGATTGCTGCACTTAAGCCTCTCTTAAAAGTCATTTCTTGGTGCTACCAAGCTTGCAGGCCAAGGAAGCATCACTCATGTCTCAAGCTTCTCATATTTCCATTGCCTCTTGCCTCTTCTCATGAGTGAGAATTATCCTCAAGTGAATTCTGAAAATGCTATTTTTATAGTTGTCCTGGTCATTTACCTTCACCAAGCTGTATTCAAACCATTAATCCATGAATTGCATCCCTTTTTATTGTGCAAAGCTATATTAATTTTACAAGTACTACAGGCACTTCCAGGACAAATGTCCAATTTTTCATCTTAATATTTATTATGTCTCCCTATAATCTAAATCATGACCACTGTAGGACACAAACTGTGCTTTTACTGTTTGCCTGTTTAACAGTTATCCCACTATATACCTTATTCTTGCTTGCTATTAAGAATACTGGATACAGATGAATACTGGAACACAATGGCAAAAATTTTTTGCTTGGCAAGGTTAATATTCACCACCACTGACTGAGAACATATTACTTAATCAGAATCTGCATTACCTTGGCATTGAAATGGAACAATTGATAAGCAACGCAGTGGAAAGAGACTGTACAAATACACATTTTTTCTTTCAAACTGTTGCTCTTTAGCTCTGTTCCATGGAAGTCCATGAAGATAACCCACCAGGGCTGAGAACAGAACGCAGGCTGAACAAAACTGATCAGTAATGGGAGGTAAGATGTGACTCACATTTCAGCTATCTTAAAATGTCTAATAAAAAGCTGCTATTACAGCTAACGTTTATTTTAGAACATTTCCTTTTTACCAGTCTTCACAACCAAAATTAGGGCATGATGCTATATGGATGGTAAATAATGGGTAAGCATCAGAACTGAGCATATTTTTATTCTGTGGTTAAATTAGCTTAGGTATCTGGCCTTCACACAAAGGTTGTAAACAATATATAGTGACCCAACAAGCTGCCACCAGAAGTGATACTGTGTGGTAAGGCATGCCAGCCCTACCTCTTTCCCAAGCAATAGGTTAAGAAATCCCTTGCTACCCAGACAGTGGGAACTTTGGTTTGAAGGCTTGCAATACGTGTTACTGTTGTTCTGCTAAGGCAACATAGGCATTATGGCTGCCAAAGAATGAGTAAAAAACTGGCAAAAAAACCCTTTTCCATCAGTTTATATTTCCCTGATCATATGTAAAGAAAAATAAGGTACCCTTCAATTAAATGTATGAGCAAAAGAACTGCTTCAAATCCATCCTTTACCAGAAGTAGCATTACATGAGAATCCAAGTGTTCAAAGAAAGTGGACAGAAAGAAAAAAAAAATTTTCTAATATGAATGGATGATGAAATAAAAAGCACAAACAAAAAGTGCAAAGGATAAATCCATATCTATATAATCTTCCCGAGTCTTCAGAAAACCTGATACCATAGCTATATTTACTTCACTAAAAAGTTAATGTAATCTACTCAGCAACTGTTCATTGTGAATTATAAATGACTTTAAAAAAGCCCACCAGTTTTGCTACAGAATTGCTAATTTGTTGTAATGAAATGCTGCAGAATCTGAAAGTCACTCCCAGGGAGTCTTGACCTTAACTGAAACCTTTAGAATGATTTAGCAAGGCATAACAATTATGCCTCAAATGTTAATATCAAAGAAGTGTATCTAAAAGATTGTTTAGTACTTCATATCTCGTTTAAGGCTAAGTCTTTGATAGTTCCAATTTATTTATATTTAGCCCTTCATATCAAGATGGAAAAAGCTTGTTGGATTGTTTGTGCTAGTTTCTTTCTTGCTTTGCTTTTTTGGTTTGGGTTGCTATTCTTCAATTTTACGCTCTGTACATTTCTGGTTCAGCTCCTAACTCAGATGACTGTCATAAGAGCACAAAATGTGTGTACTTCCCATGAAACAAAATATTGTTGCCAGCTATACAATATTTTGCCATCATTTCTGCTTAGTCATTTTATTGTTTTCAGCCTCACTGAGTGTCTGCCCGTTGCACATTAAGGAGTAGGGCGACCATTTGGCACAATTCTGTATGAGCAGCATCTCCTGTTAAAGATACAGGACCTCACTCTACATACTGATAAGCAGAAATACATAGACGTGTTGCCAACAGTTTAAAGAAAAAAAACAGAATAGTTTAGAATATATTCTTTATTAAAGAACTATTGCAATGCATCAAGTATATAGAATTATAAACCTTATTTCCCTATTATTCTGAATGCATATGTATTTTATTAAAAATATAAAATATCTTGCTATCTTAAAAGAATTTGGGGGTTGAATTTGGAGAATTTGGAGTTTGGGAGTGTTGTTTGATTATTTCTTTTGTATAAGCCTGGCTGTCCTCTGAGATGTAACTTGTGGATTGAAGGACATTTATTCTTTATAATAAAAATGAAGATGAAATGAATGTGAGGGGGCAAAGGCCACAAAATATAGCTGAGTGGCAGTTAGGGTCTTGAGGCTATTAGTAGGGGGCTTTTGAAGCTGTCACTGGTAGCAGCCTCCCGCTGCGAAGATACTTTAAAGGACTCTGCTCTTTTCCCCTCCAGCCCTGCCTTACATTCACAAGTATGGAAGAAAGAACTGAACAGCCCTGTGTTGAACTTCAAGTTCATCATGTGGAGTTGACAAGTAGTTCATAGTTCCTAACATTACAATCTGACAGGCAAAATCCAGACAATAAGGTAACACAGCAAGGAAAAACATTCCTCAGTCCTAAAATGATTGGGGATGCCATGACTGGGAGGGTAACTATTTTTCTAATTAAACAAACAAAATCCTCTCCTCTTCACTTGGTGTTACATAGGGTACATTATTACTGAAGTTTGTCTGCATTGAAGGTACGGTATTTCACAGCTTTTCAAAGTTTGAGATTTTTAAAATATATCTTAGAAACAAAGGTATTTTGGGACTGTTAATCTAAACACTCAGCAAAGACAGATTTCTCGTATATTCTCGGTTGCCATCTGTATTTGTGCTGACAGTACACACAGGCACCTCATTTTTTTTCTGGACCAGCTTGTGAGACCTTACATAGCAGGTCACACAAGGAGAGAGGGGACGACTGGCCACATGGCAGAGGTGATGCCATGGCTCATCCCTGCTGTAGGAAAATGTAACTTCTGGCTGTGTGCAGCCCAGGAAACAGACCTTTCTACTGGTCTGTGATCCCACATGCAGCAGGTCAGCAGGTCTGCAGGACAGGCTGTGCAACTGTTTTTGGCATAGGTGATCACAGTTACTATAACATATAATCCTCCCTTTCTGTACAGAGGCACCATGGCCAAGGAAGGAGCACCCCAAGCATAGCATGTAAGGGTGACCTGGTCAGAGTCCTCCTGGCTCTGCCAATTTTGTGCATCTGGCTAGGTAATTTGGAGAGCCTGCTGCTGTCTGCACCTCTGGCTTTGGAAAATGAGAATGACAGCAGCTTTCTCTGCACTCTGCCTTGAGACACGTGAATAAAAGCTTGAAGCAGTACTGTTGGTTCATGAGTAACTAAAACTTCGATTCACATGAGTGCACATTTCCAAGCAGCAGTTTTCTTGCCTTAACTACATCAGGATGATATTCCACACCTTTCCAAGCCCATTTAGGAGACTGCCAATGTACAGCACCCAGTTCCCTTGCCTATTTTCAGGAAGAGCCCTCCTGAGTGGGTGCAGTTCCAGGAGGCAAGGCTCATACCAGCTGACATGACAAAAAAGCGCCCACAGGTCTGAGTGGCTGCTTGGGAATATGATATCCAAAATTCACCATTTTCTTTCATTTCCAGCAATAAGATAATGACTGCAAAGTCCATGGTACATGCCCACATTCTTCACACTTAATTTTAAGGATCTGAGACATCGAAAATGCTGTCTTTAAGTCAGAAAAGAGAGGCAGGCACCTCCAAAGATTGATTTCAGTTCACTTAAGATATGTATGAAGAGGCTTATCCTGCTCCTCTTGGTAGGCTGAACTAAGGTGCAAAAGCCTGGGCATATTCTGCATTCTTCTTATGAATATGTAATGCAGAAAAAGGTATATTTGTCTATAGATACAGCAACTGTATTAGATTGCTACAGGACGCATTTACTAATACACTAGTAACATGATTCTAAACTGCTTTAACACTATAATATTTTCACATATATACAAGAAATCTTTTTTTCTAAAATGCGAGCATAAATCATACAGGATGTTATGCAAACCAAAATAAATTATGCAAATACCTTGCTTTGAATTTTTGAATTAAGTGTTATGATCTGGAGTACACAGCACACGCACTGAATGCTTGATGACAGGAAGAGACTTTATATTTAGATTACATTCCAACAATGACCATTTCTGTTGCTCTTTTCTGACCATCAGAGAATAACTTGCTGAACTTCAGTATCCCATTACTTCTGTTCTGGTTTGAAAATCCAGTCACGTGGGACCAACTCAAAAGTCTCATAATTAGGACTTGACATTAGTTTGACAGTGGGAGCATGCAGTGTGAGCATAGCCTAGTTGCTCTGACATTCTAAAATATGAAAATGCAAAGTCACCTGTGAAACCACATGAAAGAAACTCCACTAACCTAAACTGTGCACATTAGGAGACTTTGAAGATCTCAACATAAGCTGATTTGAAATCTCTCCTTGTCTGTGATGAAAAAGTAGTACTGTCAGGCTTTTTGGTAGAAAGGTGAAAGTTTCAAGTAAGGTCCCTGTGTTATTCCAGGATTACCTCTCTCAGGTGGCAGCATATCACTTAAGCTAAGGTCACAGTTAATATGCACAATCTCCTGTCCTAAGAAAAAAGGAGGAAGGGAAGTAATATTTGCTTTGCTTGCTATATTAAATTAGTAAATCCTTATTACTTGAATATCCAACATAGAGGAGCTTGACTCATTCCTTGAGGCCACAAATACTCTTAACACATCATCTTAAAAGAACCAAATCAGAGTTTTGACTCATTAGGTGGATTTTACTTTACTATGCATTTCTTGTTAAGAGAAAACAGAACTTCACCTTTATACGAAACTAAGAATGTCTGGTTGTATTAAATAGAGCAGCAACATCAGCCAGCATAGGGTTAGTGCTGAAAGAAGGAGGAAGCTCACAGCCACAGGTGGGGTGAGGCTTGAACCACCCTGCCAAAAGTCTTGATTTCGAAGACACCTCGCCATGTAAAGGAAACACAGGAAGTTGAATTTCTTTGAGAATTACAGGGCTATTCCTCTGATAACAAGTTAGCTCATTTAATACATAATCCACTAAATATCTAATCAGATTGTGACATGCCATCATTAAAAGGCCTATCTACACTTTTAGATTCCAGAAGAAAAGTATACTTCACATTCTGTCTGAAAGGAATATTTTTAAAAATTACTCCTGGAGTCAAATTTTTTGCAAGCGGTCACAGAGTGCTATGTCAAGGTATGGGCTTTCAGTTTCCTCAGGTATTTAAGAAAGTACCATATCAGAGAAAATTTAAATGGAAGTAAAATACTCATCAGGCAGATGGGAAGTACCTTTCATGGAGCCAGATGCTAAATGGCCACTTTAACACAGGCCATTTTCCCCCTTTTCTGAGAAAAAGATACTGAGAAGGATTTCTACAGTGAAATAAAGCAGTGACCTGGCCATTAAAGAGTAGGAAGTCACTGCAGAGAAAAGGAAATATGAGAAAAAGAAATAGAAAAACCTGTGGTTCTTGCCTCCATCTCTGCCCCTGCCATCCCATCTCCCCATCCTGTGTTGTGTCCTCCCCGCTACCATCCCCCATGAGGTTCTTGTTGAAGTACCTGAGATGTCATACTTTCATTCTGAAGGTATTTATTAAAGTAAAGTAAATACATTAAAGAGTATTCCTTAAAATCACAACGACCAGCACACTGCAAGCACATCATTACCACAGCATGACTCATTTTCCTCTTGTGGTCTCAATCAAAAAATCACTAATAAGGTGTACCCATGAATGCCATTTCTGTATACTCTCTATAAAGAGTGGCTGTCAAATTATACTTTTATATATAAATATACATATCAATTTACAGAGGTTTTTTTTCTGTAATGCAAGCTAAATATTTTCCAAAGAATGGAGAAAAAAGGGAATGTATTTGGAGTCTGAAAAACTGTTCTTCCTTCCTTTCCAACCATTGCCTCAACCATAAGAGGATTATGGAGCATAATGCAAAATGAGATCCCCTCCAAGTCTAGACTCAGTTTTGTGAAGAAAATCTGATGACCAATGGCTGCAGAAGAACCAGTCTTTTGTTAGGAAGATGGAGATGCACATATTAATTTTCTAGCCAACTCTTGTATGCCAAAATAAACTTTTAAAGCTAACTGAAACACTGATAAACACATTTAATTTCTTTTTAATTCTTATAATTTTTGTCCATATTAACTTGCTGTAGAAGTTTCTATCTATACAAAACCATGCTGGGTATTCTGAATTCAGTGAACAGCTACCTGTAATTATTGGAGTGAGGAGAGGGAAGTGGCAACACATAAAAATGGATTCTAAGATGCTCTAGAAGTGTCCAGTTACCCACAGCATTGTTCCAGTATGAAGGAGATTCTTCTGGTGAGTGCTGATAGGCAGGAAAGCACTCCGCACACGGCAAGCACAGTAGAGCAAGGAACACACTTACGTACTACTGAGGTACCAGGCAGCTCAAATGGGCCTGACTATGAGCTGTCCACCAGACTTGCCTAGGCCCCCTTAATAATTTGCTATTATAGACAAATGCTAAGCTCCCAGAAGCACCCTGTGACTGGTTTTGCTGGTTGATGAAAGGTAAAGTCAGAATTCATAATTATCCTGTATTTGGATATGTGTTCATGATTTGAGTAAGCATTCACTGCACATGAAAAGCAGAGAAATGTTAGTGACAAGTTCCAGACAGCAAGAACAACTGCAGGGTGGATGGACCACATACCCTGCAGCCCTAAAAATGGGATTTGTGGAAATCAGGTGGGGTATAAACCAAGGAGACTGCAAGGAGCATTGCTGCTAGGCAAAAGAGCACCTGGGACCAACTGAAATGACACTGAGGAAGGGAAAAATGCTATAAACTGTTATTCATCCACTCCCTAGCATGATTTCTTGCTGTTTTTCTTTTTCTGCAAAACCTCTTGCTCTCATCAGTTGGACTCCCCATACCTATCTTTTCCTGAGCTCTTGCTACCATCTCTGTTTATCCCATCAGTCCTTTTTTTGTTGCTATAGGTGAGGCAATGACGGACAAAATATTCTCTTCCTTACTATGCTGAGAAATGGCAGACATGACAGAAATAACTAGAAACAGCTCATTTGGCTGCTTTCCTAGTGGATGCCACAATAACCCTTCATGTCACATTGTGTCTGACAGAAGCTCACAACCTTCCACTTTTTGGAGTCCAAAGGGATGCGTCACATTGAGGTAGGTCAGAAGAAATGAAATATTGGTGCGTGTCATGTGTGGTAGATGATGCTAAGTAGGTCTCCATATGCCCATAAATGCACTATCTGGGTCAGCATCCAGAGACCATTCAGTATTTTCCACTTGCTAAATCAAGAAAACAGACACATGATGAATGTGTGTTATTCAGTGTACTTGGTATCATTTAGAGAAGTCCATCCTTCTGAAAAAAAGAAATTATCATTCTCCTGCCATACGCAAACACAGCTCCTATGGACGTGATTTCTCGCTCTGTACAATTGGTCTCCCAGGGCGGATATTTAACAGTGCAGGCTATATGGTAACCTATTCTCAGCTGGTGTGTAGCAACTGATATTTCCTCTATTTTGTATTCTACAGCTGGTTTTATTTCTATTGGTATTGCTTTTCCAGGACAAGACTGCTTAATATTGCTACTTTAATTCTGAAATGGGCATCGCAAGACTTAAAGGAAGCTTTTTACTGTACACCAGAGGAAACTTTCACGTCTGATTCCAGGTAGTATTGCAATGGTACAAAATGCCACCAAGATAAGATGAAGAACTGAGCTACTTAAGGACAGGCAGGATATTTTCTTTATCTGATACTGGTTTTTATATTAGCTCAACAGAAGGCCAGCAGAATCAGCTTAATCTATCCTATTCTGCTTAATATTTGCCATTTTGTAAATTTGTGCAAAGTAGCCAAGATAAATACTTCCTCTGTTATGTGGTTTTGTGACCAATGAATAGGAAAGACTAATAAGAACCTCTATTAAAATGTTGATAATTATTTTTTTGTAATAGCATTGACTTATCTCCAAAGCTTGCATTTAGTCTAGGTAGGAAAAGAAGACATTAAAATCAAATAAATTTTAGATCAGTAATATTTTGGAGAATTTGATCTCTGTAAAACTATAACTTATTCTGAAAGCTTATGCAAAACCTAGCTCTAAATCTGATTCTTTCTGCTACAGTCTTCTCAGCTACAACTACAAAGGTAAATGAATTTAAATATTAATGAAATAATATGTTTATAAAACATTGTTCTCTTGAAGGAGAAAATGTGACAGAGGAACAGAAAAGGTATTATGAACTTGTCTTGTTAGCTGTTGGGAAGTACCACTGTTGATCATGAATGCACTGTATGCTTTGAGAGGCAGAAATTGACCAAAATAAGGCAAGGAGAATGCACAATAATCGCATTAATAAAGCCCACTGAGAAGATAGTCTGCACAAGATACTCAGAAAGGTAACATGTTGGCTAATCAAAGCTCCTCTCTACTGCAATAGAGCTGCCACCAAAATGAATAGGTACCTATAACAGTTACCTATAACTACTTAGAGCTTTTCGCTCCCCAAGATGAGGGTGCGGAGAAGAGCAGAGAACCTAAAAGTCTTTGAGACAGTCAGAGGGGACACTACTCTTTTGGCAATACGTGGAAAGGAAATGCTGCACAGCAGCCATAACTAGTGTTTTCAGAATGACTGAATTCCCTTTTTCATCATGATTTAAGTATCCAGACATAAATTTAGAGGTTTATATTTCCTCTGGTCCAAACTCACAAGCTCTGGCACGTGTAGCTTTGTTGATTTATAACGTTGCCACCCGTGGCGTCTGCCCTCCCTCTCCATCGGAAATTTACCACAGCAGTGTTGGTGGAGTCAAATCGTGCTGGCTCTTCAGCTGCTGCAGCTTGCAGGCAACACATTCATCTGAGCCACGCTCTTTGTCAGTTTTAGCTAGTACTGTGCACAGTGAACTATAACAGAAGTAAATGTGTTGCAGTACAAGCAAATGTGAGCCTTAAAATTCGCTCCTCAGCAGTTTCTGCTGGTTTACTGTTGTATGAGCTGAGGCATTAGCACATTTGATTTTCCTGCTACAACTAAGGGGCACAGTGGCGGGTCAAGGCAACATCATAAAGTCTGCAACGCTGCAAAGCACTTCAGATAAATCCCTCACATGAGATGAGGCTGGAGGTCCAGCTATCTTACGGACAAGCAATGTGTATTCATATTTGTGTTCCAAACTGTCCCTAATTTTTAAATCCTTTATTCTTTTTCCTCCTCCATTTATTAACATTTAAAATCTAACAACCAGAAAAAGTAATTTATTTATTATCTCAGCTATTTGGGGGAAAAAGGAAAGATTCTTTATTTTTTTCTGTCTAGGACTCCTGTTAATCTTTAATAATTTATCCCTGTTTATTTCTCCTACAGCGATTCATCAGTACAAAGATTTTACAGTCAGATCTTTTATTGATTGTTGATGATAAATGAGCTAGAATTGAATTCAACATGATCTGCTGATATTCATGTTAACTCAAAAATATTTACAGTACTAAAATATATTTATTTTTGCAGATGTGAGTTGAATGAATTAATATATAATTGTCATATATAATCTACCATAAACTATCTTAAGAAAAAAAAGAGATCCACTTTTCTAGCTATGAAGCAGTTACATTTTAACAGCCTAAGCTGTGACTGTTCTAGCTGCTGGATTTCTTTATTGATGTGTATATTCTCATTGTTGCAGTTTATCTTCTTTTTTAGTTCTACTACTCAATATCTGTAATTACAAGTCCCTCATTATATTTAATTGCTTATATTTTCTGTGAATTTTATTACTAAATTTTAAAAAAACTGTTAGCTGTTCCCATTCACTGTCTGAACTTAACTAATGAAACCCTTCTTAACTTGAAGTTGTCTCCTTCCTTCCCTTTCCTTTTTTTTCCTCATTGCATATCGGAAATCAATTCCCGTTCCCCTCAGTCCTTTCAGTTAGCATATTATCGCAGTGATCATATTATTCTCTATTTCCTTGAGTACCAGATTTTCTGGCTTGATTCTTTTTGCTTTCTACAAATCTTGTGGCAAAGTAATTGAACTGGCTCAGAAGTTTCCTACTTGTCTCTGTGTTAACATACAATCCAGGAATGATACACTTTTGAAAGCTTTCTCAAGATACAGAATTTGCCTCATCACGGAAACAGAGAGGCATACTTGTGAATTAAAAAGACATGAAGCCCATTTCTGCTGTATTACAGTATTGTAAATTACTTCATTGAAATCCTAACCAAATCTAAGGTATTTTTTTTCAACTGTATCAAATCATCCTTTATATAGAATGTGGATGGGGGAAGAGGGAAAGAGTAGGAATATATGGCACACATTGTTATAGACTACTTTTTTAGCCTACTGATATTTAAACCCATTTCTGAAACAACAGCCAGATCATCAACTGGATTTGTCATTCTTGCTTTGACAGGCAACAATTTCTGGCCTACTGTCACAATGAAATAACAAGGCACACTACTGGATGAAGAGCTGCATCTCAACAGAAAATTGAAGTTTAGAACTGACAAACAGTACATTAAACAATAAAACTACAGGTGACTGATCACACATAAAATTAGTTAAAATTGCAGATAACTTTTAAGTTTTGTTATACATTTTCCATGGTTTTCACAGATCAAGCAGTAACTAGGTTTTGATTATCTTACATTTATCTCTCAGGAAAAATGGAAAATATCTTTTTGAAAGACAACTTTTAAATCTGTTAGTATTTTATAGGGGTAATTGTAAGTATGGTTTTATTTCATATTATTTCCTTCAGTAATCTAAATAACAATACACCTCACTGACTTACCCGTGTAGCAGTACTGTACATTGCATGCTAAGACAACTGACATGATAAATTAAGTGGTTGAATCTCATAATGAAGAAACTCTGTTTCTACTGTCTGATAAATCAAAGTAAATTCAAAGTCAATAGAATGATCTAAAATTTATGCCAGAATAAAGCAGAAGCTGGATTACTTATTTTTCTCAAGTACTGCCTGTAGTGTAGGGCATTTCCAGGAGTTTAATGACTGACTGGATTTAGTGGCCCTTGACTGCAGTTCATACCTTCAGCTTTTCTCGCTGGTTATTAATCCCTAAGAAACTGTGCTTCAGTCACGATTGTTTGTGTAATGAAGTTCTTTGAACGGTTTGAGCCAATTTTAAACTCAGGAGATGACATCTTAAAAGTATTTGAGGCTATAAAGCATTTTTCTTCACTTGCGAATATGTGCAGTGGAAGAGTTTGAAGTGTTGTTTGCCTGTGGTGGCACCAAAAATGCTGCAGAAGCATTCCCACTCTCCAGGCAGGCTGGCACAGGTCTTTACTAGCTACCTTTCCACTTTGCTCATAGTTTCTGCTTGTCAGAGGTAGCTCTCCCCATCACTGGATTACACAGCCCAGCTTCCACAACTGACTGAATCGAATTGTGTGGATTAAGTGATGCCCCCACAGAGCTTTTGCTTAAGTCAGTATTATAAATCAAAGAACTCAACATTCTAAATGGAAAACTTTTGGTTCCCAGCTTTTATGTGTGACCTTTATTGTACAAATGTCTCTCGCCTTTTGTGGGCTTTGAAGCTTAGATGTCAAAACTTCATACCACAGGAACTAACAGTGTTTCTTCTGATATCAAATTATACCGTGAAAAGCACACAGGAAAACTAACCTGTTCAAACAACATTGCACTTAAAAAAGCTTCTGAACTACCTACAATTGCAACCATAAGAAAATTTCTCCAGAAAAAGGGAAACATCAGCACTGAATCCTGTCAGAAAATAAAACCCAAAAACATCATGGGAAAAGACAAGAAGTTTCAATTCAAATCTGATGTGTGCCTTACAGCTGATGCAAAGGTATTGTCTTTCTGTTGTGCCTGTAGTGCCCTATGACACAGGTCTACAGGTTGTTATTCTTTGTATGTAAAGCACATACAAATAAGCCCAACCTGTAAATTGTGAAATTAAAAAAGAAATTGATTGTGTCCATCAAAAAAGCCAACTATCTTTCTTCCTTTACATCTTCTGATTCCAAAATCAACTTTACAAAACTGAGAATATGCTTACTACTTTCTACCAATATAACACCATCAGAAAGGTGAGAAGTGAACTTCTCAGTTATCTACCTGATGCCAGGATTTTGCTTTCACTGTAGAGAAATAAGAAGATGTACCAGGGATAGTAGAAACTGTAAAGACACGTACCAGGCATCTCTGAAAGGAAAGCTCTAAAGATTGTGAGATCTTAAATCGTAGTGATGAAAGCAACCTTGGGAACAGTCTGCAGAGACAGAAACAGCTCTGAAAGGCAAGAAAGACCCATCCAAAAGGTTGAGATTATTTTTGCTGCCATATCTGGAAGTTCTGTGGCTTACAAATTGGTATCCCCTACTGCCCCAACTAAAACAGTGGCAGTAGTAGAGATGAATTCACGGAGGGATCTTACGGGGCCAACAATAGACACAACTCTGTTATACTTGTACAGATATGCTGAACACCCTGCATGAAACCCAAGAAAAGCAAAGTATGTTTCCCAGTTTCCATTGACAGGACATGCTTCCCCATTTGCACAACCCAAATGTCAAGGGATTGAAACTGAGAAGAGTTAGCTAGAAGACATGTTTACTGATGTTTGACAGACAGATGTCAAAGGTGTCTTTACCTTTTCCCAGTTTTCCTCTCGATGCTGACAGTGGTTAAATAGCCAAAGCACTTTAGAATAAGCCCTCCTGCTCTGTGCCCGTTCATTCTCCAGGGCTGGCACAGTCCAAAATGCACAGAATTTTGTTGCCAGGCTTGCAGTGAAGCGCTGCTTACTGTGGGGCTTCTACCATCTACACATGAGTACATGCTCATAAACTTGCAGCCATATAACAGCCCCTGGTGTAAGTCTTTCGCTAGGTCACTGATCTCTGCAGATTCATACCAAGATGACTCGCCACTGCATTAAATCTTCAGATGTATTTCCACTGAATGAACACCCTTCTCATTTCCCTTTACTTCACTTTACTATCGAACCGTGCCAGCTTGTCACTGTGGACAAGGTGACCTTTTATTGAGGGTACACTTGGGAAAGTTTTCTCTCTTCATGTTTATGAGGGTTTATTACCCTTAAACTCAAAACTTTGCTGTTTATTATCAAGTACTTTTACAACTGAGGCCTTCTTTTTTTTTTTTTTTTTTTTTTTCCCTGTTTGTACCAGCAGAGATTTCCCACTTCTATGAAAATTATGTCCCTTCAGGAATTTTCAGATAGGATTTTCTGGGCCATTCTCACTCTTCACTATGAGCAGATGTTGCTACAATAGCTCAGCACTTGAACTCTAACAATTTAATCCATAGGATGCACAGTGATTTCAGTTGCTATATCTTTGTGCCATGTTTCAACTTTTTTTGATGAAAGTGTTCTGCATATCAGGTACATTTCATACATTTTTGTATGGGTTTTTTTTGTTAAAAAACTTACGACCTTTACACATGAAAACGTATGTCCCTTCCAAACTCAAAAGACCTAGGACATGGCATGAAAAAGAAAAAGAAATCTTTTTTAATCTTTATATACCCTTTTCACCTTCTTCCTTAGAGGGATCAGAAGTGACAGTTGTTGGATCTTCTGACTATATGGGTCCTATACACAGTAAATAACACTTTTATATAAAACAGCGCCAACCAATTCTGAATAACAAACAAGTATGCAAAAATTTACTTTGTTTTTGAACATCACATATATAACTTGACTTTATTTCCTCCAGTGGGGTTTTTACCATTCTCTTCTCAGTTCTTCTTTCTTCGGAGTCCAGGAATAAGAAAAACGTTTATGTTCACCAGATAAACTGAATAATTGGGAATAGGCTTTAAATGATAAGTATGCTAATAACTTAGCGGGGACAGACAAGAATCAGCATTATGGAGTCTAATGAATAACAGCTAGAAAGATGGGAAGCAAGGAACAAGGGAAAATTATTAGCTTTAGATTTTTTTTTTAAAAAAAGAGCACTCTAGGGAGAGAAAAGTAGATAAGCCATGTGGGAAAATCACCAAAGTTTTTTTGCAAGAGAGAAATAGCAAGTATTTTCTGGCAGCATTGGTTTTACGAGCCAGTTATGTGTGTCTTCAGGCAACATAACAATAAAATTAATATTAGCAGGATAGTGTAGGAGTTGTTTACACTTATCCAGAAAGAATGCTGATTGTTTTCACTCTGCATCTACCATGCAAGTATCATTTGAAGGAACAAGAATGAATAGGCAGTAGAGAACATCAGTACTAAAAACCACTTAAAAAGAACATTATCTTAATTAAGTAAAGAATAGAAACATCAGAAACAAATTTTATCTAGTCAGAGAGAAATATCTAACTGAGAAGGAGTAAGTTGATCAAAATTCAGATGCTGCTCCATGGGGCGCAGTCTGCAGTATTGCATTGCTTTATATTGTGGCAAGTGCAAAGCCTTTTGGTCCTGACCCAAAAAAACTGTTCACATACACATGTCCACACCTTTAAGCACGTGGACAGTTAAATGGGATTATTTAGCTTAGCTGCTTGCTTCAAAGCTTAGATCTATACAATTTCCTTGACTGGAGTTCAGCACCGTGCAAGTAGCAAGCTTTCACTGCCTTTGAAGGCACCACATGCACCAATACATAGGCTACTGGACTGGAACCTGGGAGACCAGAAACCTCTGCTGTGCTGTGCAGACTCATGAACCTCAACTTGGAGCATTTGTTTTCCTGCCTATTCTACGTGAACTGCAAACTTTTGGGGCTAAAGAGTGTTTCACAACAGGTATTTATTTATCCATTAGTTGGCCTAAGGGGGACTATGAGCTCAATGTGGACCTCCATGTAAGTAAATTAGTAAAAGAATAGGAGTACCGTGTAGACACTAATCCCAATATTACGATTGTGCAACTTAAGGCAAAAATTAAGTGACTGGGCTATGTTTTCATATGTGCCAAGCATGCATAGCTTGGCTAAAGATGACAGAATTCATAAGCACTTAGGTTCTTATGCAGATTTGTCTCTTTTTTTGCCTCAGAGTCTTCCAAATTTCCTTTCTGTTCTGCCCAAAGTCAGTATGAGCTTCATTTATAATAAGGTTTCTAACTTATAAATAAAATATAAAAACCTGTCAAGCTAACACTTACGTAGCAGTGAAATGTATTCTCTTTAACAGATCTAGTCTTTAAAGAGGTGTTAATTTGTGAGGACCCGAGGGTTTTTATGAAATATGTTCATGTGTAATGCATGGAGAGTATATTCATTTATCAGGTCAGATTTCTATTGCTTTTCCTCTTTAAGGCCTTAGACAGATTTATATAACAAGTTTTTTCCTTAATTATACATTTATGGATACTAAGGACTACCCTTAAACACCTAGTTCACAGAACCACAATCTTTTCAAATGGTTACTTTCTGTACAACACATTCATTTGCAGTGGCTCCACACTGGCAAAGTATATTACAAATAATACTTAACGATACTGCCAGAGAGCCAGCCTTGGTCTCCTACTTCACTGCACAGACAAGGATGAGTAAAACAAATTACATGATTTCAGAAGTGCATGTAGTTCTTGTTAGACTACAGACCTGTGGACAGCAAGGCTGCACTGGTTATCTCCAAGCATCACCTGCTGGTTTTTAGCTGACCTTTCTGCAGAGAAGCTGAGAAACAGCATGTACAGGTCACAGGCACTCTGTCCATTGCACTGTAGCTTGACAAATCACAGCCCAGCTGCAGCAAGACAGTAAGTTGCCGTGCATTATCACACTGAGAGATGTGTGCCTCTCGTTAGGTCCTGATGTACTGCAACCATCAGAAATACTCTAACAAACTGTTTGTTACAGTATTAGCAAGAACATGATCAACAACGACAACAGACACTTTGAATTACAGTGCTTATTCAACGAACAAGTGTTGTAGAGTTTTAAGGAAACCAGAACTGCCACTTCTCTGCTACAAACTTGTACTACTGAGAATGCAAACTGAGGCATTAGCACATTCTGCAACACACCTGATAAACAAAACCCCATACTCTAACACAGATTAATCAGAATAAGCGAAGTATTTCAGAGCTGAAAGGATAACTTCATTCATGTTTCCAAGCTGAACCAGATCTTCACTTCTACAATGTGAACACATTGGACATAGTGAATATCCTAAGAAAATCAATTACAGAATGAGGAGGAAAGATTACACTATACAACATATATTAAAAACCCTGGGGTTTTTGAAGCTTGCTTTGTTTTCCGCCAACATTTTTTTAATATGCAAACACTTCTTTGCCTTTTTCACCCCATTTTGTGTCTGACAGACACTTCAATTTCCTATTCCTAGCCTTAAAAAACCCCTAAATTATCAAAAAACTCATTATCACCCATTTTTTATCAACTGTGTAGATGAAGGACAAGTTATTTATGTGGAGCAGAGAGAAGATAACGTAAGTAAAAAGAGGTCCGCTTGCAGTCCAAAGGCTGCGGGTTGCTCAACTTGTTCTCAATTTCCAAAGCTAAATAAACCAAAGTTGAATAAACTAGGAGTTTAAAGAGCTTTTTTCCTTCTAAGGAATGAAAGGGGAAGTCATAGTACAGCTGCAATCTGTTCAGGTTGACTGAGAATAATACCAAATGATTTCTTTTATTTGGATCTCTATGGCCATTAAGGTGTACAGAATTTCATAACATTGTTGGCTGAAACAAATTAGGCCAGTCCCACTTAAGTATCCCGAAATAAAAAATTTATATTCACTCTGCTGTGAGGAGGACCTGAATATAGGATTTGAATTTCTGCCTCACTCATGCCTGTCTAGCAGGCAGGTAAAAGACAGCTATGCTTTAGCTTTGTTGCAGATGCACTCCAAATCACCACCACTCTCTTCTGTGAATTGGACCATGCAATTCCCCGTGCCTGACATACACCTTGTCTTTGATTCACGCTCTGCTCGCTTTACCTAATGATACTCAGAGCGAATGGGAACTCACCGTCTGAATCGGACAGAAAATAGCTGGCAGGAAACTTGACCTTCGGTCACTGCAGGAAACTGCTGAGGGCAGAAAGAACTTAACTAGAACAGGATACATTATCTTTTGACAGCTCCTCACACTTCATTCTCAAAAAATGACTGTTATTAATGACAAAAAATTAAGCTACTTCTTGGTTTTGGTAATAACTTTTGAAAAGAAAAAGGGCTGAAGTATCAAATGAATGTTTGCCATGGGGCATCTACATGGCCCTTTTGAATGAATCACATTTATGCTCATAAATACCTCAGAGACCTGCCATAATCCAGAGATGTACCAAGTCTTCCACTCTGATTTTCAGTCAGTGATGTCCTTCACCTCATTTTCCCTCAACAGCCTGTGTGCTGGCAGCATGTCGCATATTCTGGGACTACAGGTGCAGCTGACGGAAGGTGTGCCATTCAGAGAGGCTAAGAGGGCAAATTGCCCCCTGGTCTGCGCCCTGGTTCTTCCCCACCAGCTGGCCTGGGGGGCTGTGTAATATGAATTGGGGTAAAAATGGGTCTTACTCCGCTGTTGGGAGCTGAAGTGGGAAGTGTGAGGATGTGTGGGGAGCCTGTGGTGCACCACTTTGAGTAACAGCTCTGAAGTGCTGAAGAAAAAAGTTTTCCAGACTCTGTTCAGGACAATGCCTTTAACCATGAGTTTCACTTGAGTTTACAAGGACTTTAGCATCTTCCTGAAAGGTTCCTTGAACTGATACCAAAGAAACAAATCTATCCCAAAGGTGAACTGGCTTTTGAAATGGAACCTGCATCTCAGATATAGACCTTAACTATATAGATCGTATCCACAATAAAAATATTCTGAAATTCTCCCAAGGGAAGCAGTATTGAGCAAACCAAAGGGCAAAATTAAATCCTAATACCAGTGAAACACATGGTTTGATTATATGTATGTTGCTAGGAAGGTATAAATCCATTCTAACAGAGATTAATTTTGCTGTCATTTGGGGTAAGCACCTTGAAGGACAAAGGGCCACAAAAGCATTGCAGGGAAAGACTATGTACAGGAGCAAAGTCACCTCCCTGCATTTGACTGACTTATGACTGAAACAGCTGATTCACGTTTGTGCAGCACTGATTCTGTTGACAGTGTTGTGATCAGGAATGTTCTGATCTGAGCTCCTGACAAGGGTTACAATGTACTCAAAGTGTAGGATACAGCACAATACTGTATTCATTTTTCTTTTTTTTTTTTTTTTACATTTTAAAGGTAAGTTTTCCTGTGTTAGCTAAAATAGGTATTCAATTTATTACCAGTTGCTAATCTGTAAACAGAATCTGTTAGAGCAAGGGAAGGAAGGAAGGAGGGAGGAAGGGAGGTAACTCAATAAGCAGTCTAATCCATAAGATTTAACTAAACAGTGTGCTTTCATTGTAGTGTCTGGTGAAGTCCAGTTTTACTGATGATTGGTAACTACTTTTGTTTAATTCTATGGATGAAAACTACTTTCCCAAAAACCAGATATCATTGGTACTGATACACTTACTCATGTTTATACTGAAAAAGGAGCTTTTGGTTCTAACAGCTGTATTAGAAATTACTGCTTTCACTATTCAAAGGTAGTAAGGAGATCTGTGCTGCAATGAGTAATCCCCAGCATCAGCGAAAGTGTGCTAGAGATCATGGGCTTCCCTGCATGGCCAATTATACTTTCACTGCCCAGCCTCAAATTCAAAATGCCTGGTAGCTGGAGCCTTTTGCTTTTTTGTTCATATCTGATTTGGAAAAAATTTTTTTTGCTACTTTTACTAGGTTTCTTGCTCACATGGATATAACTGCAATTTGGTTATCCCAATGAACCCTAAATTCAGAATTTCACTAAACTATATTTCATACAGTACTGTGATAGCAAATATTTAATTTATATACTATTTGTCATGACTAAGATTAAATACTGAAATATTGTATTAAAAAATGTTCTTTTTTGTTAGAAAGAAAACACAAGATTTTGGATGCTTTAATTTAAACCAAACTATTAGGTGACATATGGCCACACTTTGTGCTGATTTATGACCCATGCAAGTTAACAGACACTACCATACTTTAATGAGTTGAAATGAGTGTAAAACTGTTCACATTGCTACAAGAATAACTAATATACCCAAAGTTCAGCCCCAAATTGGTACGTATGGGTGAAAGCATTCCTTGAGACCTACTTTTTCAACAAATATTTGTAATATGTTCAAAGTAAGCTAAATGTGTTCGTGGCTTAAGAACTGAAACTCCTTATGGATTACATAGAAAGCCATTCAAGAACTAGCCTATACAATAGGTTTCAAACTGGTGCAACCTATAGTAATTTTCAAGCTTAAATTCACAAAACATTTAAAATAAGTTTCTCTACATGTGAATTTCTTATTAAAAAATATGCAGCTTTCCCCATCCCTAAACTGTAAATATTACAAATAGGGGTGTGCCATAGCATAAAATTAATTTGGATATGTAAGAACTGCTTTTTTCATATGACTGGTAAGTGAGAAAAAGAATGGTACAGCATTATCCTGTAGTGTCACACTATGTCCAAATCCCATTTGATTATTTTGGTTCAGAAGTGCTCTTTCTATATGATTTCTTGAGATATACATTCTTATTTTTTGCATTCTTCTATTAAGCCAAAATGTAGTGGCATGATATAAAGAAAATTATAAGCTAAATGTCAGGAAATCTTTCACAACAAGAACACCAGAGAGTTTTGGAATATTCTATGTTTGAAAGTGACAGAAATCCATTCAAAATTGATACTGGACAAACTGCTAGAAAATACATTAACATTAAAGCAAACCGCCATGAACTGACAAAGCAACAAATCAGAATGAGACTTAGCTAGTCTTCCTATCGCCAGGTATCTGCAGTTCTGTACAAGAGATCACCGTGCAGGTGAAGAACACCTCTACTATTCTTTCACAATTTCCCAATCTGGTCAGTAAGTAAACCTAGTGTGTAGTCTACCCAGTTAAAGGCTCAGAAACTTCTTATAATGATTTTCAGATTTTCATTTCTCTACTGCGTTATGCCCCTTTTGCTACAAATTTCCCCATTTCAGTTGTACTACTGGGACCAATTCTGAGAATCTTGATATATATTGCTTATAGGAAAGTACAGAATTTGTTATCCTTGCAAAAAATGCTGCTCCATCAAGTTCAGTATGCATTTGAAAGTACTGGATAACCTCAAAACACAGGGTGGAGGAGGATCTAGGAAATTTTCCAAAGTAGGAAGGTCCAACCTGACAGATGGGGTGACCAGCTTAAATTTTCAACTATGAAATTTCATTACCACTTGCTTACACGCACAAGATTCAATGTTACTACAGTTCATAAATTTTTTCATCTCTTTTATAAAACCATCCACTCTTCTGCATTCAAGTTTACAACATTCTCTGATAGTACATTTTAAAGACTGAGTACATGCTCTCTGAGACACAATTAATTTAATTTCATCTAAGTTTACCTGCTTTTTCTCCAGTGATCCATAATTCTTGTTCATACCTTTTCAAATACCTTCACAGTTTTTTAGAAAATTCTAGTTTAAGGATATACTAAAAAGGTGCTACAGGTAGAGATGCTTTCTCTAATAAAACGCTTAACATTGACTATGATTCTACTGTTGTCCTGAATAAATTCAACTTCAAGTACATATTTACATGCATGAAGGCCTTTCAGCACTAATAACTGTATCTGTTCCTGTTTTCTTTAGATAAGAAGAATCAAAGTAATGACACAATTCCAAATTGAGATAGCCAAATAAAATGTAGTTATTGGCAATGTAAAGTGAATTATATGAAGTCTGACATAGCCCTTCTCCTTCAGGAAAAAAAATTAATATTTATCTAGGAAATTAATGAGCTTTAGTCTTTTTTTTGTGTGTGTGTGTGCTCATGACAGCAGACTGCACTCAAAGACACAAATTAAAAAGTATTACAATTGCAGATCCCACACATAACCCAAGACATGGAACATCTCTCATTAATTGTTTCTGTTGTTAGCAGATCTTTTATGTTTAAAACATGCACATAAGTTGAAATGCTTTCATTTGTCTGGGTTCTCTGATGTTGTATTACTTGCGTATCATATTTTTTCAATGTATTTCTAATTTTAAAGTATCTTTCCTTCAGGTATGTTTGTTTATTTGTTTGTTTTTTTAAACCAGCTATACTTTATGCCAAAGAAAAATCTGTCAGCTTTATCAGAAACCTCCAAACATTGGCTCACAGAGGGTTATCCACCACTTTTTTACCTGGGAAAAGGTGTAGTGATCACTAGTGTGGCAGGTGACTATGACGTCCATCATCTTTGCACTAATCTGACATTTCATACATATATTCATTAGGGTTTTCTAAAATCTCATGTATTGAGAGTCCAGATGAGAGACTGCCATTCATTATCAAGAATACTGCTGTCAGATCCAGTACACGCCCATCATACTTCAGCCCCAAAAGAAATATTCTGAGTGCTTACATAGGTGAGGATTATATCCTCCTAAAAGCTATGCATTCTCCTGGAGAAGCTGGCAGTTCATAGCCTAGATGGGAGTACTCTTCGCTGGGTTAAAAACTGGCTGGGTGGCCGAGCCCAGAGAGTTGTGGTGAATGGAGTTAAATCCAGTTGGCGGCTGGTCACAAGCGGTGTCCCCCAGGGCTCGGTTCTAGGGCCAGTTTTGTTTAATATCTTTATCAACGACCTGGATGAGGGGATTGAGTGTGCCCTCAGTAAATTTGCGGACGACACCAGACTGGGTGGTAGTGTTGATCTGCTGGAGGGGAGGAGGACTCTGCAGAGGGACCTGGACAGGCTGGATCGATGGGCCGAGGCCAACTGTATGAGGTTCAACAAGGCCAAGTGCTGGGTCCTGCACTTTGGTCACAACAACCCCATTGCAGAGCTACAGGCTTGGCGAAGAGTGGCTGGAAAGCTGCCTGGTGGAAAAAGACCTGGGGGTACTGATTGACAGCCGCTTGAATATGAGCCAGCAGTGTGCCCAGGTGGCCAAGAGGGCCAATGGCATCCTGGCTTGTATCAGGAAAAGTGTGGCCAGCAGGAGTAGGGAAGTGATCGTGCCCCTGTACTCGGTGCTGGTGAGGCCGCACCTCGAATACTGTGTTCAGTTTTGGGCCCCTCACTACAAGAAAAATGTTGCGTTGCTGGAACATGTCCAGAGGAGAGCAACCAAGCTGGCGAGGGGTCTAGAGCCCAAGTCTTACGAGGAGCGGCTGAGGGAACTGGGGTTGTTTAGTCTGGAGAAGAGGAGACCTTATCGCCCTCTGCAACTGCCTGAAAGGAGGCTGTAGTGAGGTGGGGGTTGGCCTCTTCTCCCTGGTAACGGATGATAGGACATGGGGGAATGGTTTGAAGTTGCGCCAGGGCAGGTTTAGGCTAGACATTAGGAAAAATTTCTTCACCGAAAGGGTTGTCAGGCTCTGGAATGGGCTGCCCAGGGAGGTGGTCGAGTCCCCATCCCTGGAGGTATTTAAAAGACGGATAGATGAGGTGCTTAGGGACATGGTTTAGTGGTGCGATGTCAGGGTTAGGTTAAAAGTTGGACTTGATATTCTTAAGAGGTCTTTTCCAACCAAAGCGATTCTATGATTCTATGAGCCGGCAATGCGCGCTGGCAGCCCCGCAGGCCAATCGTACTCTGGGCTGCATCAGGAGAAGCATGGCCAGCAGGTCGAGGGAGATGATTCTGCCCCTCTACTCTGCTCTGGTGAGACCCCACCTGGAGTACTGCGTCCAGCTCTGGAGCCCTCAGCACAAGAAGGACATGGAACTGTTGGAGCGGGTCCAGAGTAGGCCACAAAAATGATCCGAGGGCTGGAGCAGCTCTCCTATGAGGACAGGCTGAGAGAGTTGGGCTTGTTCAGCCTGAAGAAGAGAAGGCTCCAGGGAGACCTGATTGCAGCCTTTCAGTGCTTAAAGCAGCCTATAGGAAAGATGGGGAAAATCTTTTTAGCAGGGACAGCTGCGACAGGACAAGGGGTAATGGTTTTAAACTGAAGCAGGGTAGGTTTAGACTGGGTGTAAGGAAGAAATATTTTACAGTGAGGGTGGTGAAACCCTGGAATGAGTTGCCCGGAAAGGTGGTGGAGGCCCCATCCCTGAAAACATTCAAGGCCAGGTTGGACGGGGCTCTGAGGAAGCTGATCTGGTTAAAGATGTCCCTTGGACTAGATGACCTCTAAAGGGCCCTTCCAACCCAAAGAACTCTATGATTCTGTGATCCTCAAAGCTGGACCTTACTTGTGCCAGTTACTCATTTTGGAACACAAAACTTGTCTGTAAACTGTCTGCTGAATCATGATACTGGCTTCTGTCTATATGGGAATAACTGCCATTGTTTAAAATGAGAAAGGTAGATGGGATGATGAAGAGGCTTGGGTAAGATTAGATTCTAAACATGCGGAATCAGCCCAGAAGAAGAAAAGTGGAAATTGCAGTGGTTTAGACTTTAATAAAACATTTCATGAAATATTTCAAAATAAAACTCACTAGACAGAGGAACTGCAGAAAACACTTGGAACAAAACTGTAATACTATGGAATTTGAAAAGGGTAGAAAATAAAGGCAAAATTATATTCAGCTTGGAGTAAGGGAACCAAATACTCTTTGGGATATATAATGTAATCAAATACACCTATGGAAATAGTCACTAGTATTTTTTTGAGAATGGGGTTTAGCAAAGGATAAGTTGAGGTAAGCAGTCTACCTAGTTCGAATTTGGACGGTATAGGCTATATCTACTTATCCCTGCCTAAAACACCATTCATCTTAATCCACTTTCAAATTTATAGAAACTAAAAGGCAGATGGATGAAGAGTTTGTAATGAATATTAAATTATACATTTGTTTGAATATGATATGACAGTAAAAATAGACCAATACAAGTGTGAATACTGAACACAAAGACAACGTATCATTAAGCTCAGAGATACTCTTTCTATATGGCTATTCCTAATGCACTGGAGAGATTTTATTGTGTTATGAGCATCAGACTATCATAAATATATAGACATTTTGCAAGTTCAAAAGAAAACAACACATTTCAGAGAGCTCAAATTACTGAATTATACAGAAAGAATGAAAACTTTAAGCAATGAACCTAATCTGAAATGCATGCAACACCAGTATAGTGCCAGCAATTTCTGTGAAGCCCTGCTACACCTGTTGTTGCTCTGCCAACTCTGTTTCTTAGCTAACAGAAGGATAAGGGAGCAGACAAAACCGGTTGCAAGCAATGGGATGGCATTCAGAAGACCTCATTTTAATTCCAAATGTTCTTACCAATTTCCTGTCTTATTCGGACAAAGTACATAATCCTTCTGTGATCCTGTACTGTGCATATAATGGTGCTTTCTTTACACTGTTGAATTCTTTGTAACAGAAAATATCCCTTACTGTCTTTATATATCTATAGTACTACATTCACAGCATGACTGCTATGAAATTAATGCTTAGTGACAGATGAAGTATTTATGGCTTAGCAATTAGGACAAGCAGGAAAAGTGGACTAAATTAAGATGGCAAAATTTAGACAGAATATGAGAAATGGACTGTTGCTAATAAGAATTATACCCATGGATAAAACTTCATTGTGCACTAAGGGTTTAATTGTAGCAATTTTCTAACACACAGGGAAAACCAGGCTTGTGCTGAGGATGGCCTGAATGACCAACAGGTCTCTTCCAAATTTTAGGTTCAAAATGCATCAGTACACTAATTATATCCCACTAATAAAAGAGGAAGGTTTCTCATACTATCCAGGTAAGAAGGTAAACACATTATTAAAATATTTTTTTCAAAGACATGGAAAGTAAATTAAAATTGGCTGAGAACAGAACTTCAATAGGTGAGTCTTTTCAGTTAAATCTCTGAATTGCCAGAGACAGGATTGGAAAACATAGAAACTCGAGCAAACCCTGCTCTTACTTTCTACCCCTGTTCCTCTTATGTGCTTACTGCCTTTTCACAGCTTCTTCAGATCCCAAACAAACTAAAGCATTCCTTCTCGTCTCATCTACTCCTTTGGCGATACCTCAATAACTTTCCTCTGATTCCCCTAAAGGTGGTAAGCTGCTTATAGCAGGGCTCACAGCAAACTCAATTTTGTTGTGCTGTGGCCAGCTGTTCCATTTAAAATATGTGCTCTTTGAGGCTCCCCCAAATTAGACAAGTCCATAACTTATCATTCCCTGTTGTAATGACTATTTACAACCTGCAATATTGGAAGGCAACTAATGCTATAACCTAGTGCTCAGTGACCAACTAGCTTAAACCCCACAAAGGTAGAAGGCTGAACAAAAGAAGGAGAATGATGGTCTCCTTCATGCTGCTTCCAAGACAAATTTACTAAGGTTTGATTTATGAAGCTTCCATGCATCAGAAAACCTGGAAATCTTTTTGGACTATGTATATAGTCTGAAATACTTGAAAATTAATTCACAGCACCTGAGGGAAGAATACTGAAAGCTGCTTAAAAAACTCTTAAGTAGAAGTTGATATAAAGCAATTGCACATAACACAACAAGGAGGGTTTTGCAGAAAAGTGCTAAAGGGTCTCCAGCTGGTTACTCTGAGAAGAAATTCATAAATATTATACAGCAGTCCATGGTAACAGAAAATCACTAAATTATAAACTTCTAAGATTCTACAAACTGAAAAGCAGTTGAAAAAACATTAAACCAGAAGCTGACCCTGAGTGGAATTTGCTTGTTGCAATGCACAACATTGATCTCAATCAATCATTCTTTGCTCTATAAAGTTTCAAGTGAAAGTTCAACATAGAATAAAAATCATAAAGTGCTGATAATATCTTTCCCCCCACTTTTTATCTATTTTCTGTAATTAATCAAATTATATACTTTTTCCAGTGTGACACAAAAATGAAACTAGAACAGAAAGAAAATTAAGAGTGATAATCACCCATTAAATGTTTTGCCTGTTAGTAGTAAATTTTGCTTTGTCAGCCAGGTCTGATATAAAGTGAGTCCTGTGGTGACGTATAGCTGTGCTGCATCAGTTACACGACTGGGAAAAGATCTGTTTACTTGTTGCCAAGGTCTATTTGCCTTTGAAGAACTTTCTTCTCTTGGGCAAGGTGAAAAGGCTTTGGCATCTATTTATGATGCATATTCAGCCATCAGGAAGAAAATTTTTTTGGCTGAATTTTTTTCCAAAGCCACCTGAGAGATTTGGATGCCCAGTTTCTACTAAAATTAAATCTACGAGGCAGCTTTGAAAGTCACAGCTTAGCAACAAAGAGCTGTTGATGCACAAAGGCACTTGCAAGTATGAGCCATATGTTGTCTCCACAGGACACCATAAAATTCTTCAGGCATCTTGGTTTCTATTGTATTATATTACAGAAACAAAAGTTTAGACTTTGTGTTTGTTTCTTAAAAATGACGTTTCATTGAATTCTGACAATCTCTATCCAGAGACCATTACAATCATTGGGGTTATTCAAGCTGAAATCGCTTTTATTCAGTAGCTTATTTTGCTCCAGAGCTCCCTCTCGCTAACCCATTTAGTACAGAATACTAAAAGACAATGGATTTAAGCACATCTCTGCAGAATGCTAGTGTACAGAAAAACATATGTCCATGTATGTTTTGTTAAGTGATATGCTTTACTTTTTCATATATAGATATAATCTTGTTCTGTGTATTTATTCGACATGAGTGGAGTCAGGGAAAATTATTTTTTCCAAAACACAATCCTGAAATGTAGTCTGAGTGCTTATTTTCATTCAAGCGAAGTGTACATGAGATGAATTGAAACATTAGGTTTTTCTATGTGACCCCACTCTCCTCATGTGGGCAGGGAAGAGCCTTCCTCCATCCCCCAGCAAAATGTTGAGAGCCAGAACATCCTAAAACCAAAGAAAGATAATAAAAGCAGGATATACAACCATTCTTATGATTTTAGGGACAATTCTTTAGATGCAGGCAGATACTGGGAAGGTAAGACCGATTATATATTTTGTTTACAATTATTAACATGAAGACTCTTATAAAATGCTACTATGATGTATGTTAAAGACTCAGATTTTACTGATCCCTTATTGCTGTAAAATCAGTCCTCCCTAGCAATTCCCTGCTCCTCCAGCTATCTAAGTTTCTCCACCTATTAAGTTTCACAATTAGTGATACACACACAGAGGTAGATAAGATTAGAAAGATGATTTGCCTCTGGGCAGGTTATTCCATAATTGTTTATTATGTGTTTTGTTTCCCTGAAGCAGCTGGTATTGACTGCTGACAGAAATAGCACATTGGATTAGCAGATCAGTGGTTTGACCTGTGACAGCAATTCCAATTGTCCTTTTCTGCCATGAGTACAAATGTTTAATCAAAATGGATGTAAATTAGCTGAGATGTCTGAAATTTGAGGCACATTATACAAATTGCATACAGTGAAAATTCTTCTAATGTAATTTTGGCAAATGTCAGCTCAAGAGTAAAGGTAGAAATGTTTCAAAATCCACATTTTCTGAGTCATCTCTTACAGTGAAAACTCCTGTCCTGCTGCCTATCCAACCCCACCAGGACCTTCATCACTTCTCGCCCCAACACTCCCCTCTTTCAGATCTCCCGCAATTATTATTTGTAGTGGCCTTGAGAAATCGCAGGAACTGTGTTTCTGCAGGAGGATGGCTGGGCTGGAAACAGCATGGAAACGGTCATGACAGAGTACAACACATACGTCTTCTAAAGATCAGAAGCATATTTCTGCTCTTCTAGAGAGGTCCATTAACAGTGAAACATGAGCTTTGGAAGAACAATTGGTACAATAGGGATTGTCGTTAAGACTACTGAAATAAAAGTATTAGGGTATGTCATGATGACTGCAAACCCAAGTAACTTCAGTAGTTCAAATCAACCTATACTTGTTTGCCTAAGTTTGTTTGAAGAATAGGTTTTATTTAAGTGTATGAGATGAAAGTGGATGGTGGTGTCATTCACTTGCCACATTTTTTAAATTACTGTTTGTAGGATATTAGTACAGACATATTGCAGTTAAACAATTCCTAAAATATACACCACCTAGAGAAGATGCTAAGATAAAAAGGTTTGCATGTTTTATCCAAACTAAGAATGCTGTTTTCATTCTCTTAATTTTTCCATGAAGAAATCCAACAGAGCATTCAAACATAAGTTCAGCTGTACTGAGACCATAATAAGTCTCAAAGTCATGCAATAATTTATAAATATCTTTAAGAATACACTTTCTTAATAGGTACTTCATCAGGGCATTGGTAAGGCTGTGGTCATAACTTAACTGAATTTGTGATTAATAGTGGAAACTAAATTCTTGCAGCTTCCCCTTGCCCCCCCAGTTTCTCTTTCCTAGTTAACTACCATGAAGTGCAGCCTACACACTGCCGCCTCAGCTTCAGCTCAGGCATCCTTTTTTTTCTCTATGGGCTTGATTCCTTATTTCCAACAGTAGTATTTCAACTGCTGAATTTTACCTTGGTATGTTCCTGTCATTATAAAATTTTACTCCGGAGACAAAAGAAGAAACGCAGGTGTTGTATTTGCTGGATCCCTTTGTCTTATTAGCTAGAATTAAATGATTCGTTCTGTTGACCTTAAGAGCGTAGTTATGTTTTCATCATTTTCAAGGACATTCTTTCTGTGATATGCGGGAGGTGAAGAAGGAGGTCCTTGTCTTTATACCACTACACCCTTCTCATCATATTTCTCTCAGAAAATGAAACTACACACTTAATAATACTGGTACGGTTTGGGGGATTTAGTTGAGGGGATAAAACCCCAAAAGTTTACATTTGAAATTTGAGCATCTGAATCTGCTTAATGGAAAAATAGATAATTTAGTTTTATGCTGTAAACATGTGCAAAGCAGGTGTCTAAGTTGTATTAAGAAAGCAACTTTTCCTCCAGTAACTCCAGAGGTGACAGGGGCCTAAACCCAGGTGTGCTTGGATGGTATCTGAGGATGAAAATAGGAGTTAAAGTAAAAAGACCAATTGCTAGTCTGGAACCCATTTTGGTTTGCACATGCTGTTTTGTTATGTTTGAGTGACATTTCACTGACAAATGGAGAAACTACACCTGTAATAGTGTACAGAAGTGTAGGCCAACATCTGAATACACCTAGAGACAGATGCCATGCTGAGTTAAAGCGATGTTTTCCAGCTCTGGAGTGACAAAGTTTGATTCAGACTGGAGTAAAACATACCACCACCACCAAAAGATGTGTCATCACATAAAGGTGGAAGAAGGGGAGCTGTTGATTGACCTCCTGTGCTTTAAAAGGTAGTGCTTTGTTCTTGGTGCCACATGCAGTTTTCCAGCTGCTGGAAAATAAAAAATGCTAGCAAAGCTGCTGGAGATGGCAGCAAGGAGTGGCAAAGTGCAGCTAGTGCAGCAATTCCAGGCCTGTGGAAGCAGCTAGTGTAGAAAAAGGCTATAAGAGGTACTTTGCAGGACGGCTGATGAGAGGGAAAGTCTGCTTCAAGTTTGGCCAGGGAGGACAGCTGGTAGATGGGCAGATCATAGGAGAACAAGAAGCAACTGACAGAACCAGGTCACACCAACCTGAGTGCAGCTTAAACCAGACCTACTGATATAATAAGGACCTCACTATTTGCAGTATTCAACCGTTAATTAAATTTACTGCGGGACTGCAGGAAAAATAAACCTAGCTGGCTTAGAATTAGCCTCACCAAAGAAAAATCCTGTAAAAAAATATACTGTTACACTTCCACTTAGTTATTGTTACTCTGTTTCTTTGTCTTCATATTTTTTTGCTCCTTAAACACAAATAGTTTAAGTCACAAAATCCACATTTATGAATGGGGAAAACTAGTTTATTAAGCCCCAGAAAGCTTGGGTTAATTTTCCTAGCTTGTCAGATGTTCTGAGCTGATGCCTTACTAGCACCCTGCTTGACTTTAAATCCAGCTCTTGCTGCTGCCCATCTAGACTTTGTAGAAGAATTACACGGCAGACTTCTGCTAATAGCTAATGAGGAGTACAGGTAGCCACATAAAAAAAAAAGCTACAGCTATTGCAATTTCTTTAAAAAGCCAGCGTTCCTGGTGGAGTTCTGTGTTGTCAGAGAAGAACAGACCAGAAGTTCTCTTTTGAGCTTTTATCAGCACCATTTGCAAACCCAGGAGTTCTTTTTTATTGCACCGTTACAGCAGCAACCTGAGATGCCTTAGCTGAGACCAAACTAGTTATGAAGTCTGAGGCAGCTGCATCTGCATGGCACTGAGAAGTGGTACCAATTAGCTAGGATGCAGCATCCCATTGAGGCAACTATTCATTTTCCCAGATACAATTTGATATGCCTGTTTGCACTATTCTGGGAAAGCACATCTGGTTTTCTATGCTAGTTTAGGTAATTTTAAGATTACATTGTGCTGCAGATAATGTTTTCTTGCATTTAAATAATTGTATCTTATGCCACATTAGCAAGTAGTGCGGAACAGCAAGAGCAGAGCTGTAAAGCCAGACAGCTGGTGCTGAGACCACAATGTTTGCACCATCTGTACTGCAGGTAGTCTTGTTCTGCAGACCCAGTTAGGTCCTGTGGTCCCAGTGTTTGTTATCAGCTGGGTGCATGACCTGTGCTTCTTGAGTATGTCTTCTGCTTCAGCTTCATCTGAAAGGAATTCAGCTGAGCTGCTCCAGGGCTTCTCCATGGCATGAGCCAAAGCACAGTTAGTAAGGACAATCAAGAGATTTGCTTCCAAATCACACTTACAGTTAAGACCTAAAATGCTCACATAGGTGCATCTTTACATATCAGAGCACTGCTGGGTTGCTCTCCCAAGTTAGGGTTGTGTTTGTAGACATCTTTCTAGTGCCATGAGCAAAACTACCTGTTTGGAAAATAAAATAGTTTATGTTGTCGAGAAGTGCTTGTCTGACCTAGACTGAAAAAAACCAAAAGACACCTTTTAAATCACGTAAAAAACTAAACCTTCTGAATTTTAACACAAAAAAAATGTGGTAACAATCATTTCCATTAATAAATACTGGTTCACTAATACAGCAATTATGCTTCTGTGGTAAGAGATACTACAATCATTTGTGTGGTATCACTGTAATACCCCTGACCTTGACTTCATTTTGAAGGCCAGTAAAACAGGCTGACTGAGTCTATTAGAGGATTTCCTACCGTATACAATGAAGTGAATGAGAGCCTCAAAACCATGACAAAGAATAAAATGTCTTACCGATTTAAATTTTTCGGTTGTCCCCCTTTTTCCCGCAATTCTATTGAAAAAGCCCTTGCATCCATATTATCTTCTGCTACATTCTTACTGCCTTTACTGCCAAATAAATCCTAATTGCCTCAGGATGGGGCAGTCAAGAAAAGGTTTACCCAATGCATCATCTACCATGCAATGCATCATATTCTTAGAGTGGATTTAATTTTCCATTGTCTCTTTTACCACAATTGGTTCATCCAGTTATGTTCTGATATTGCTGACATTTTTTATCACAGCTGAAATTACTTAGAAAGGACAAAGCGGTTTTAAGATAAAAGTCTTCTGTTATAAAAAATAATTAGTTTTGGGGAACTTTAATTAAAAATAAATATATCCCCACAAAACATTTGTAAAATGTTAAGTTACGAGAATCAACAGTTTTAAACATTCTTTTTGATTAATTTTACCCCAAAAGGGGCTGGAGTAGGTTTTTTTCTGAGAAATAATGAGATTTCCATCATGGGTCACCTTTGAGAAAAAATTAGGTGAGCATTTCTTGGGAATAACATCAGTATCATTGATGCCACTGTCAGAGGCAGAGACAAGGCGATTTCTCAAAGCCGCTGACTTAGTTTCCTGTGATACTCCAAAAATTCAAGAACTGAAGGAGACTGTACTGGGTCTGGCTGGGATGGAGTTAACTTTCTTCATAGCAGCCCATATCATGCTATGTTTTGGATTTGTGACTGAATAGTGTTGATAACACACTAATGTTTTGGCTGTTGCTGAACAGTGAGTGCACACAGAAGCTTTTCTTTTTCCCACTGTGCTGCCCAGTGAGTAGGCTGGTGTGTAGCCAAGAGTTTGGGAGAGGACACAGTCAGGACATTTGACTCTAACATACCGAAAGCATGTTCCATACCATATGCCATCATGATCAGCAATAAAGTTTCAGGGAAACGAGGAGGGAGAGAGGATGTTCGTGATTATGATGTTTGTTTTCCCAAGCAACCGCTACGCATGCTGAGGCCCTGCTTCCCCAGCGGTGGCTGGACATCTTCCTGCTGATGTGAAGCCATGAATAAATTCCTTATTTTGCTTTCCTTCACCTATTAAACTCACTTTATCTTGACCCGTGAGCTTTCAAGCTTTTGCTCTTCTGATTCTCTCCTCTGTTCTGCTGTGGGGGGAGGGAGTGAACAACTAGGTGGGTACTTGGCTGGGATCAACCCACCACAGGGTGAGAAAAATGTATTTTTCTGAAAAACGTAGGCTTCCAAACTGTCTCAGTAAAATTAATTCTTGTATAAAATCTTCATACTACAGCGGAACAGATACTTACTGGGGATTCAAGAAGCTTATGGTCTCATACTAGAACCTGGCCGGAGGGAAAATTACATATACAGACACAGTAACTGTTTATGAGTCAGGATATAAAAGGAGCTTTAAATACAGTGTCAGAAACAACATAAGAGAAGGTGTCACACCGTTTGAGGTGTTTACTTAAAGAGGAAGTTAAATTAAACAGAAAGAAAATACAATACATAAAAGAGGCACTTGTCGCAAAGCACACTACCATCCAGTGTATGAAGGAGCCTTCTGGGAGCAATCACGGCTGCACTCATAAGCACAGAGGGCTCCAGCAGAAGACTTCAAGTAGAGGATCAACACTATCTTTAGCTAAACACCATGACAGACAAAAAAGACTGAGGGGTACTCTTGCTTTGAATTATAATACCAAGTAAACACAGAAAATATTTCTTGTATTTGCCTTTATAAAAAAAAAAAAAAAAGCCTCAGAAGTAAACAAACAGGCAAGATTGAAAGCCAAGAACAAAAACATATTAGATAGATAGCTACTTCTAAAATACTCTGAAAATGAGTAAGAGGACAAAATATTTTGAAACTATGATTTGATTATGGAGTTCAAGTTATGCTCTTGGGCATATTTTAGAGTCAGCTCAGTGCTACAGATAGAAAACGATTCCTCCCCTGACCCTCCTTGTAGCCTTAGCTGAAGAATCACTTGACAATGAAAATCCATAATATATCGATGAGTTTAGAAGCTGCACAGAATAATGCCTACAGAACTTTTTTTATAGATGAGGCAATACACATAATTACAAAAAAAACCTTGATAGGTTGGGTTAGAGAATATTTTACGAAGTTGCCTCTTCCTTCTACTTTTCCCTGTCTAGGAAAGAATGCTTTCCCCTATCCCCACAAGCCCACATCTTAGGTAAGCAACAAGCTGTATGCAATGTGCAGTAAGTGCTCATAAGATGGGCGAGTTTCTCTTTTTGAACTCAAACCTGAAACAAATCAGGATGGTAAATCTCTTTAGCTCCACATAATACTATGTTTATGTGGTAGTGAAGATAGTTCAGTATGAGCATATCTGCCTATCTAACTCCAGTTGCTGGACTGGGACCACAGATGCACAAGAATCCCTTGATCTTCAGGCTGTTTCCACAAATTTCTGCACAAAGTCTCTTTTTTAGGGTATCTGTTTTGATAGGTCTAGGGCTATAGACATAAAGACCCCTACCACATTCATATTTTTGAGCAGCTTAATGCATTCCCCTTTCTACATCCCCTAGTTCATAATATTTGCCTTTTGAAATCCAGTGCAATAGTTAGACTTACTTTTGTTAGTGCATCCATTTAATTTAATTTAAACTGAAATCAACTTAATCCAGATTGATCCAAGGTTGTTATTAAAATAATTTGTTCTCTAAACTTTGCTTAGAAAGTCAGTATCAGCTATAATTTTCTGTAGTATTTCTCTTTCTAACAAGATTAAAGACAGCTTTACCCTATAGCAGCCAGAGCAAAGGTTGCAAAGTATATTTCAATATTAAGTTTTCATAGACCGGTATTTCTGATTACAGTGAGCCAACTCAGATTGTGACTGACACCCTTGACATGAATCATGAGTCGAGCTGGAATTCTTATACACTGCTCCACATTCTTACGGGAAGACCCCGCCTTCCAAATGTATTGTATTAATACAATCTGCACCAAAGAAAAGACAAAAGCAATTGACCCTAAACGGCACTGTTAGCAGCAGTCATTCTCTATCATGAATTCCGAAGGATGAATTTTAAAAAAAAAATTAAAAAAAAAAAGGAAATAATTTGTGTAGCCTCAAACTTTCTAATTTCTGGCAGTCTTGTGTGGCAGAGAATTTAATACCAAAATCATACATACCCTAATATAAACTGGAGTTAGGAAATAAAAGCAAAAACTCATAAAACAAATCTATACCAGTTTTAGGACTGTATTTAACCACAATCAGTCCAGATTAAAAGTTTTAGAATAATAAAGATGAATTTAATTGTAACAAGGCTTGTTTTCCCCTTACACTGATTAAATGGGGACAAAAAGAAAGTAACATACTTGATTATGCCCTAAATTGTTCAGTTTGGGCTTCTTGCCATTGAAATGGAATATTTTCCTGCAGAAGTTAAAACCTTGAAAGACTTTTTCTAAAGACAAAGGGCCTTATTTATGTTTGCAAAAAAACCCCAACCAAACCCCAAACCAACAAGCCTCCTTGGATAAATGATCATCCACTGATATCATTAGCAAATTCAGTCGAAGTTTTAAGAGACTCACTAATGACATTTTCTTTGGACAACAATATTCTATGATGAACATCTGCAATCATTTGTCAGTGTCTGCATAACTGTAAAGGACTTCCACAGAAGCAGTTTCTATGTGAACAAAACAATTATGCCTGCTTACAGCCTATGAAATCCAGTTCCATTTTTACAGTTTTTGAGGGATTAATAGATTATTAACAACCTGCGATATCTTCTTATGTAGTAATGAATGTTGCAATCAAATAATTTTCGTGTACAGAAAACACAATTATTAATCCATTATAAATATGATAACAGTAATCATACCACAAAGAGTCACTATTGCATTGTTCCTGAAGAACAACATGTTCAGTGATGTAATGAGGATGTAATCCATGTGGTGCAATAGAGGGAAAAATATGCTCTGTAGAACACTTTTGGTTGATACTGTGAAAAATTTTTCAGGGTTTGAAAGGAACCAGTGCAAGACCAGCAGCATAAACATCATCTAAATAGGTACAAGGATCTGTCCCTTCTCATACCAGCTAAAGCTGAGGTATTTTTTCTCCAGAAAAAGAATGTATTTTTCTCCTAAATTCACAAGACAGATCGTGATACTGAGTGCACAGATGTGGAGGACACAGCTCATGCATGCTGAAATGAGTACAGATCTATCCAGGTAGAGCAAAGTAGCAAAGTCAGTTAATTTTTGCTGTGCTAGACAGTAAGAACAAAATCTGCCCTCTAAGCAAAGTTCCCATGTATAAATGCATTTTTCAGCAAGTGTTATGCATGATTGGGATCCATATGGCTTCCAACTTTCTAACAGAGACATCTGCATTTTTACACAAATGGAAGCATCTTGTAAGAGTACGTCACAGTCTGATTTTGTTAGACAGTTTTGCTTTATGCAATCATTTTTATTCTGATTTAGAAAAACTTTTGTGAGATAAAGGTCTTGTGAGAATGAGCTACACTATAGCCAGTTTTTTAAAAAAAAATCAAACAATGTATTTAAGAAACCTGTGCATGAGGGATTTTACCAATTGAAAGATACCAGGGCATCTTTTCAAGATGTAAAACACACCAGTATTTCTGGGCAGACTGTGGTCAGTTGTCTTATTTTCCTAATAGCCTCATACTGAAAAAAAAAAACCCAGAAACCTCTTTATATCTAAAAGGCAATATATATTACTTGACATAATTCATATTGACTTCAAAGTAATGTGAAAACTATTAGGGAGAGTAGCTCTGTAACAAAATTGTAGCTATAAAATTTATCAAAAGCAGTCAAAAGTTGATAATATAGAAGCTTGGTCTTTGTCTAAGAATAGATCACAAATCAACATAGTAACACAGCTTGATCTGCAACCTTATGGAGAGTACTCTCAGCAATATCCCACCCTTTCCAATAGCATCCACTGGAAACAATTCTGATAATCTTGATTAATACCATGGTTCAAGCCACACTTTAGTTACATTTGTTTCATGAGCTGTTAAATGTAACAGGGAAATAGGTGGTAAAGTGATTCCTCCAAAAAAAAAGTGTGTGTATATATATATATACACACACATACATACATATATATGTATAAATCAAACACTTTCTTCTGGAGGTATTGACAAATCTTCACTAACCCAGGATATTCACTGATGAACTTCAATCAACCATGAGGAACAGAATCTACAACTGTGTATTAATTAACCAAAACACAGTAAGTCAGAAATGAATTCAAAATATAAAATAGTAAACTACTGATTTCATGTGAACCTGAATTTATTGCCTCATCAAACACCTGCAACATTTCCAGATGACTGCTGCAGCAGAATAGAAGACTAAATTCTTCCTTCTTTTCAGCACACTCATGGTATAGAGAACTTCAGAACATTATTTACAACCTTGATTCAGAATGTGATTTTTAAACTGATGTTTCAAACTTCATTGCATTTTACTTTTTAATTTTCTCACAAAATGTGTTGTGACCTGGAAGGAAGCCATAGGAAGTTGTACTTAGGAGCCAGTGAACTGACAGTGAAGGACAAATTATGTTTATGGATTCCCACTGGGCTATGAATAAAATGGTTCATCACCCACACAGATTTCTTCTACTTAGAGATCTAAAGTACCTCAGTCTCAAAGGGCATACAGATATAGACAATCACTAAATCCCATGGGAATAAATGCAAATCATGATCCGGATATATGAGGTGTCAAGGACCATTGGAGACAGCATTTCAATCATCTTGGCAGTTATAGTACCTTGAATCAATATAGCACATGCCATTATTAGTCAGGCATGTGTATTACTATTCAGTAAAACAACAAAATGGCAAGGAAAGATACTAGAGGGTAGCAGTAGCTCTGGAGACTTCAGACTGTTAAATTCCCCATTAACCAAAAATTAGCAAAGGCATTTTTTTCCTTTTAGTGGATTATTACATTTACAAAAATAATTGCACAGTTAGCTCCCAATATTCTTAACCATGTACCAAAAATACATGGTATAGATGTTTTCTTTCCATAATGCTAACTGAAGATACATAACCTGATTCACAGAAATGACAATTAAAGCTTATAAGTAGCGTAAACCAGCTTATAAATATGATTATATTCTTAGGAGATATTTAACCACCAGGGGAAAAAAAAAAATCAACAAACAACCCTATATAAAGCTGTCTATCATGGAAAGATTGTGTTTTAGATCCATCCTCACATGGGTGCTGACGAGCTTTAGCAAGAATTAGGTTTTGAATACTCTGAGCAAGGCTGCAACCTTTTTAATGCGTTTGTGCTAGTGAATCCTGTTTACAAACACACACACAAAAGACTCCACACAAGTTATATTTGCTCTTCTATTGATTAAATTATTCCAGTATAATTACAGATTTCTCTTTTCTCATCTACACTGTGGCCCCCAAATGAATTATTAAATTTTATCAATATGTTGTACTGTAACTGACATTAATTAAACAGGTTAGTGTGTCTGTTGGTGAAGGCTCTGACTGCAATCACAAAGTAGGTATGTGTGTGATAAATGTCAGGGTTTTGTATCTCATTTTAGCTACCTGGAGCATGCTAGAAGACCTTCGTCTTCCTGTAAAGTTTTTAGATTAGAATCAGTGGGCTACAGTTATGATTCGGTGTGATTCCCATGTACCATTTCACTACAGCTACTTGGGTCATAACTAGTCAAGCTTAAAAGTGGCAAATAACTGTTAGATTATTCTGCTCTACATAGAAAGATGCCAGACCTTCATAATTATTTTTTTTTTTATTTGGCTTCCCAAGTCAGAGGAGGTTTTGCTTACTAAGACCTTTTTGTTCCTATCCTATGTTAGCTAAACAGGTGTTCAAACAGCTCACAGAAATATTTCTTCTTGTAGCATTATGCTAATAGTATTCTCCCCTTCAAAGATATACATCACACACAACAGAATGTTCTTACAAGCATAAGATGCTTCAACAATAGCCTACGGTGCTGCTTTCATTCATAAAATTACATATGCTCTTCAAGATTTCGATAACTTGAATTGCAAAAGTCAAATTTCCTTTTAGGCAAAAGGAACGCAAGCATTACAAGAATTTAACCTCAAAATATTTGATAAAGGCAACATGCACACAGGTGGTAGAAAAGGAAAAAACTCCTAGAAATGACCAGAAAAGTTGCAGGTGGTAGCAACACTTGATTCAACTGAATAGATTTCTGCATGTAGTCAACTCTGGTCCATTGTTAGGTTAGTAAGATTAGGAGCATTGCATCATTGAACTTTCTTTATAATCCAGCAGTCCCTTCCTCTACCCTTAATATCCAGCATTTCTATCAGTGGATACCAAAGTTTTTCAACTTGGCTACACTAGACTGTCATAACAAAAGGTCGATCCTAAGGTCAGCCAGGATGAAAAGACCTACAGAGTACCAAATTGTCCATAAAATTTTGTAGAAAACAAAAACACCACAATGTAAAGGTAATGCAGCAAATTGATTCCTTTGTATACAGTAGACTGCGTGGGCATGAGCAACTTAAAAACTTTCAAAAAGCCTTCAACAAGATAACAAACACTCTATTGCTTAGGCAATTATTTGGCATATTATTTTGGTGATCTGGTGACTATTAAACTGATGGGGTAATTTAAAGTTAGGGCAGCTCTGAGAGTGCTTCAGGTCACGTTTCTAGTCCAAGCTGCCTGTGCGCCCAAGAAAGTGCTCTGGTAATGGGGAATTGAAAACAGAGACTCTCTGCTTGTGGCTCCCTTCCTGTCATCTCCCTCTCACTTGCAAATCTGAAAATGCAGTAGAGTAGTGTTCATCAGGTCAAGCTGTTTCCTATTTCTGAGGTCCTTTTGCATCAGTAAAAAGCAGAAGATCCCTATCGTTGAATAAGATTCAACTGGTAAAGCTCTGACTAGCAGCAATACATGAAAAATAGCTTCTTTAAAGATATTCTTAAGCTTATAGTATTTTCTTTCTATGTGTTCTCTGTATTTTGGGGAATTCTTGTCACTTCTGTGAGGAATATGATGTTTTAAATGGTAAAATACAGTCCTTACAAAGCTGAAACTGAAAGTAGTCCAGGAAGTGGTTGGGTTTGGGGTTTTTTTGCGATGGATAAATATGTATGTACTAATAATGAGGATGCGCACTGTAGGAAGGTCACCCTGATACCTAATTGACCCTCATAACTAATTGGTCAATACAGAATTAAGTAATTGGGAAAAACAGTGATGTTAAATTAACAAACTCCATCACCTGAGTTTCTTCCCCATGTCTGTCTTTCAGCTATAGATATATATTTATAGCTGAAGCTGGACTTCCTGGCTGAAAGCTGTTTTCAAAGCAAATTGCAAGTCCTAATTAAGTCTCACAGAAGGCAGGTTAGGTTTTAGTTCCATGTCTTCTGAGGCCCAGGCCCAAACTTAATACATTAGACCACACTGATGCCTGGGCAAATCAATTAACCTACCTGCTTCTGCATTTTCCCTTGGTAATCTTGTAAACAGGAACAATGCTGGCCTCTTTTCAAGGCTAAAATACCCCAAGGAACTGGTCAGTCATTCACCTATCATTTAATTTAATCTGTGCAACAGATTAGTCATAGTTTGCATAACTGCTGTTGTAGTTTTGAACTCCCGTGTCTCTTGGCTGGAAAACTTATCATAAGTCTACTGGGAAACAAGGTCACTTCAACACTTCTCCTCAGATTATCAGTTAGGAATGGCATTGCATTTTGCAAAAAAATCAAATATTCGACAGCACAATTAAAGTTACTACTTCTTTCTTGGTAGAAGAGACTTAAATAAGTGTTCTGAATGTTTAGGGAAAACTATCGGTTATGTCTACAACAGGGGTTTATTATGCATTATAGTTTCTTTTTTTTAGTGGAAATATACCTTGCATCCATGGTTGGGGTTCTGTGCAGCATGTTTAATGCAAATCATCTGTGCACGCAAAAAGGCTTTTATCACTGTACCTCTAGCTGAATCACAAGTGAAGTATTCACAGACAAATTTCCATGACTGAGTTTTCCTGCATGCAGAGGAAGACAAGGAAAAAAAAAAATGGCAAATTATGTCTGGCTTGTAGGAAAGAACATGTCTTAGTAAAAATGCTTTTCAACCATATTTTATATCCTAATACGCCTTACTTGAATATTTATGACATAGATTAATCTCCATCTAAGAGTCAGCTACTCGTACTTACTCATATTTCTCTTGTATTTTGATTTTCATGCATTCATTTATTTGTACTTATGTCCGGAAGTACACTGTGATATTTTTGTCAGTGTTAAGTGGTTTGCTTATCTATAGGGAGCACAATAAACCTTGTTGAAGAGGTTTTTAGAGTTAAGACAAGTTTTGTCCTTGACAGCACATGTAGAATTCTCATCAGCTAAAGGCATCAGTGGATTCTTTAACTGTACACAGCACAAAAATTAGTGAAAGGTCATATCATTTTCAAGAAACGCATGTAATTCTGTTGTCACAAATCTCTGTGCTTCCTTATACCGTATTTCTACCTTACGTCTAGTCACCATAACTTGACTGATCATGTATTGAATTAGACTGTGGGATGTTTTGGTAAGCAAAGTATATTGAAGGAAACCTGTTTATTGCATCCCTTTAAATAAAAAATTATTCTCATTAATAATTTTTTTCTTGTAAAAGTAGCCTATTCTGCTTTTTTCTATTAATTCTTAAATGAAAATAGATATATTTATAATATTTATAATAGATATAATATTTATTGGGCTACATTTTAAAAGTTATCTTTCCTGAAACCTTAGGTTTCAGAATTAGCTTTTCCTAGAAAGATTACTATTTTAACAAAATTGTTGATATAAAGATTTAAAACAAAGATTTTATATCATAAAACACCTGAAAATTGTTCTGCAATGAAAAACTGAAAAAAAAAAAATATTGAAAATGTCAGGGGTTTTGAATCTTTCATGACATTTTAACTAATTTCTCTGATCTGGATTTTACAAATAATAAGTAATTTACAAAAAAGTAGTTTATTTAGGTGGTATACAAAATTACAAAATTATGAAAGCTGATTTGAAAATAAAGCTTCCTGCCATCAAGACTGATATGAAAAAAGATTTAAAGAATTCAGCAGTTTGAAGGGACCTGTAGATGGCATAAAAACACTGAGAAGGATTAAAGATACTGCTTTAGAAGCTAAGAAGTTATTTATATATGGTGCTTGGAGACCTAAGTGAAGCTAAGAATGAGAACAAGTCATTCAGTGTTTCTGCCTTCTGGCACAACTTCAAAATCATGACACAGCTAGAGAGCAGAAAGGTAGTTCTGTCCATATGGCAGTGAATCAGCTTGCTGACGATGCAAGCTGAATTCCTTGCTCTCTGGTTATCTTTCAGTGTGACCTTGATGAGATGTCTTATATATTAATAGCCCTTTGAGGGTCTCACAGCTGTAATTCATGCACGCTATGGTGCGGAAATATCTTTAGATGTCAATCCATGGTAAAGCAAAAGTACAAGTATGGAACTGAAGAAAGAAAGGACTCTCGAAGGGGATGTTCAATAGGCAAGAAAATCTGTGAAAAGTTCTGTGCATATTAAAGTGAACATAACCATTGTGCACAAAAATGTAAGGTTTTCTTCCCTGCTTTGGTAAGAATTTAAATGTAAAAAATAACAACAGAAGTAGAGCTCCTTTCCTACGAGCTACATGAGCCCCAAACCCTGGCTCATCTGGTATCTGAAAGTCTGAAGCACTGGTAACCTTATTTCAAGGGAACATTCACTAATGGATTAGTCAACATATAAAATTAGAAAATTAGAGTTTCTGACCTAATTTCTAGTGGGCAAGCAGGCAGAAAACAGTCATGGAGGTTAAAAGCGATCTGGTTCTGTGAAACATTTCAGTCCTGTCCAAGAAGCATTTTTTTCTGAAATCTTGCTTTAGCACAAATTTCCCAACCAGTTGTATCTTCTAAAACCCTTGGCTTTTTTAGTATCAGTGGTTGAACTAATTTCAAAATTATAGCAAATACAGCATGTAAATACAATACCACAAATTCCCCCTGGTACTCAGTTTTACACAATCTTTTCCTTTTTCTTTCTTTCACCTTCATCAGCAGCAGGAAGGCAAAAACGAGCTGAGTAAGACTGGCAATGCTAAAGAATACGTTTCAGGCTTTTTGAAGGTGCACAGATGGCGATCAGGCTGATGAGAATCTATATAAAACAGATTGAGCATCTCAGTCCATTGACAGTAACTCTACCATCACAAATGATTCTTTAGATCTTTCCTAGAAAAGTATGATTCATAAGCTAAGATTGACACAGTCTGTAAATCTTTATCAGTGACTATTCTATCCACTTTCTTTTAAATCTGTGAATCACAAGAGCCTAGAAGATTTGACATGAAAGAAGTTAGCTCAATAAGTCAGTACATTTCTTCTGCTCCAATGCAGGATCAACTGTATCTCAAAAGTGCTTGTGAGATACTTGTCTAAGATCTCTGTAATAACCTGTAAAAGAAAGAGATTCCCAGCCCCCTAGCCAATCTGTTACAGTGCTTGTCTATCCTTACACCTAAAAAGCTATTATTAATGTCAGGTCTGAATCTCTTTCGCTGCAGTTTAAGCCCATCATGAGTTTTCCCAGAGGATGTGAAGAACAGTTTATTCCCTTCCTACTTCAGTAGCTTTCTGCTGTTGAAAGCTCTTACTTGGTCCAGCCTTTCATCTCCTTTCCTCTAGCCTAAGCACACAGACATTACAAACTTCTATAATACCGTGTTCTATATAGCTATTACTATTGTGCACATTTAACAGAAACAGAATCTCCTCAATTACTGGTTTATAAGAGAACAGCAATCCAAGTTGGTCTCAGCAGGTTTTTAGAGCAAACTTAACTGCTAAAACCACTAACTATTTGAGGACGTTAGCCTACAATACTACAGCTACAAAAGATGTAGAACTCATCTTTGAGGCCATGTCTAGGTGGACAGGTGCAAACCTCTGTGCATCTGCTCCACTTGTGCTCAGAGGTGTCTGGAAGCTGTTCAAACATACTGCTATGGCTCATGATCTGGGGCTCCAGCTCAGCACAGCACACCGCCCTTACCACACTGCTTCAGGTTACAACCAGCTTGCATCAGCTTGTCTCGGAGCAGGAACAAAAAGGCTGCATGACCATTTGCACCTGTGCATGAAGACATAATAAACATGTTTTGGGGCAGTATATGCATCTTTACAAGCTGCAGTCAGTGGAATGAACCTCAGTCTTCCCTGGGGCCACAGGATGCTATTTTACTGCAAATGGTGAAGCATGCACAAGGTATTATAATACAAATAGCCATACACATAGTCCTAGGTAGCCTATGCACAAGTACATACTTTTAGACAGGTTCTGCTTACACCTGGTATACAACACAGCTGTACATCCAGTAACATACCCATAATGAAGTCAAGGTGGGAGGGAGACAGACGAGTCATTATACTGAGTCAGACACAACACGATTTTACTTTCAAGGTATGCATTTTCAGAGTGTCACGGGAATGACTCATTAATGTAGATTAATAGGGAATTAGGACTCAAATATGATGAAAGAAGAAGCCACCTTAAAAAGAAAACTAACTTTGAAACCCTTGTCCTTTATATTGCTATGCTATGACCATCACCGCAGATGAAAAAAGAACCTTTTTACTTTCAAAAAAAGCTTTTGAAATGTCAAATGTACTCTTCATTGCACAATTTATAATAATTTATGGTTATTAACCTCTAATATTCCAGGAACTGTTGTGGCACTTTATATGAAGGTAGGAACTCTACTAATTTCTGAGTTACACAGTATCCTGAAATAAAAAAATTTTGGAAGAGCAGTGCAGCGTATGTAAGTATGATATAAAGAATGTCCAATTGGAAATATTCATGGGCCACATCAACTCTTACGTAGTTAGAAATGTTCACTCTAATTGCAAATGTGGTGCTGTTTCATGTGGAGAAGCATCTTCAGAAAACAGGCTTTAATTTTCCTGTTTCTCAAGTCTTTTGACACCAGATGGCAGTGTGATATATAACCATTATATTCACCCCAATTAATTCTGATTTAAGTGGAAGAAAATCTTCATTAATCAGTTTAGTTACCATAGTTATGTGATTAAAAGGCTTACTAACCCTCTTGCTCACTTTCAGTCTTCCAAGCAAGCAGCTGTCATAGTACCAGAGACTCTCTTAGTCTTTTTGTTGTCGATATTCAAAGTACAGCTCAGCATTAGCATCAGTTTTGTTCAGCCCTTTTAGTCTCGCCAGCCTTATCTAAAAACACTTGGTCACTGACCAAAAAGGAGAGAGATGGCAGATTTAGGAAATGGAGGTCTAGTTTACTTACTGTGGAACCACAATCCACAGCCATAAATGAGAGAGTACCTTGAAGCGATCAATCATTCTCACTCACTGCCTTCCACCTTATGTGTCATTCTGCTCACAGTGTTAAAGCACTGTAGAAGGGGCTGAACTGATCATCAAGTGAAGGATACAGCATAGGCCTCTAACTCTGAGTAAAGGTAATACTAATATTTTCTTTGCCACTCTCTGATTTTACATCCCTAGTAGTTAGTTGCTCAAAATGATTGAGCCTTCTTCAGCATGTCTTTACAGATTCTTCTCTGCCCCCTTTTCACCCATGCTTTGTTAAACAGTAATCAAGTTTTAGGTAAGAGCATTTATTGTGCAGGACAGAAGGAGCACAAAGAAGTATTCTGAATGTTACAGAACCATTTAAAATACATTTTTTTATGACTCCAGTGAATTATATCAGGAGCTGCTGCTTATTAGACCAGTGGCTGGAAGACTGTCCCTATACATCGTGCATAAGAGCAAAGCTTCTTCAAAAAGACAGTGTAATAAACCTGAGATGCAGGATTTTAATAAGAAGGAAAGCCATATCAAAGACTTAGTCATCTGAGCAACCTTAATTAAACGGTATAAAACCAGCCTAATCTTTTACACACTTTAAAATGGATACATTTCTTTAAATTGACTCAAGAAGCTGATTACTATATGAAGGACAAGCAACGCATTTCTCAAATTAGTTTAGCCAAGCACTTGGCATGAAGAAAGAAATGGTCTATGCAATTTCATCCCAGGCATACTTAGGTAGCCAAAAAGAGCTTGCAAATCAAATAAGCCACCAGTTGAAATAAAAGTACGATGGACATTAAAGCCATCTATTTCTGAGCTATAAAAAGGTTTTAAAATCTAAGCCTAATTTTAAATTTAAAAAAATCTGGAATAATTAATCTCTTAATTGCAGACTATAGTAGAAGACAAATACAAATTTTCTTCACAAAACAGGGCCCATGGATGAGAAAATTTATGACCCAATTCTCTCTACATACTGAAGTGCCAAGCACTATCAGCTAACCATGTTAAAAGATCACACATGTTACAGGATACAGCTTTTACATCTAGAGTCTTGAACAGCCCAAATCCTGACAAATTAGCACGATCATGAATTGACTTCCAGTTCATGCTCACCAATGGTGCAGGAAAGTCTTGGAATTACTTTTCCTTTTCAGCCATGCCTGAGCTCGTCATTCAGTGTAGAGCATGGCAAGAAAGAAAATAGAGTATGACTACAGCCTGGAGTGTGCACCATAAAGTCAAAAGATCTGCATTCTCCATCAAAGAACCATTACCTCAGGACTTCACTGTTTTGTCAGCCACCCAGACAACCCCCCCCCCAGTGTTTTAGCAGCCAGATGCAGTTATTCCACACCCAATGATCTTTAATTTCTCCTTTAGCAGCTGAAGCTGGTATAGGGTTCTGTGGTTAACTGCTTTCTGAATGGATTCTATTCAGGAGGGGTAATTTTTCTGGTGATTCTACAAAGTTTTAATGCAATTATAGGATGGCACAGGCTCAGGAGAATGATTTCACAGAGTAAGAAGTGGGTACCATGTTGCCTCTTCAAGTTTTAGAGAGTCAGCCAAAATTTTTTGAGGTCATCTTCAGTATGAGAGTGATACAAAACATAGTAAAAAATGGTCTGGATCTTCCTTTCTAGGCTTTCTAACACTTTGAGCCTTTATTCTTTTTTAAAAAAAGAAGAAATTTAGTGTAATATTGGATTCTGAGCCTCAGTTAGATTCCACTGAAATGCATTTATATCAATCCACTTGGAAGAAAAAAATATTGTTTATGGTTCCTTTGTTGGTTGGTTTTGAGGTGTTTTTATTTTGATTTTGTTCGTTTGTTTTATTTGGGGTTTTTTTATTATTTTTTTTAGTTTTGCTCCAATGGAGCTTATAGTTTTTCACCAAAACAAGGTTCTTACCCACCAGATGTTTGTAAATCTAAAGCAGGTGTGTAAGTGTGTTAACATGATTTATGTCTCTGTGAAATATGGGGGCAGCAGAGGGGAAAGGAAGATGCAACAGAAAAAAAAATTCTCCTCACACTGCCCTCACACAGAAACACAAGTCCTGCTTTTTTTCTATGTCTTTCTAGACACACAAAAAAGGGTTAAAATAGTGTTTCTTTCTCCAACACATATGAGAAATGTTACTCTACTTCCACTGACTTTTTGCGTGCATTTCTTATACTGAACTTTTCCTCCCCATGACAATTTACTGTTCTACATCAGCTTCTAATGGTAAAGAAACAAAAAGTTCATTCATGTTTACTCAGGAGAGGTCCTGTCTGAAATCTAGTCCCTCACAGCCTTCTGTATTGAGAGCCATAAAATTAATTTCCTGTTATAACACTTCAGATAACAAAACCAGAGCAGTAATATTTGAATGCCAGAGGAACTGGGGTTTTAGTAGCCAGTTCAAAGTAGTTCTTCCAGACCTTTATTTTCATAAATTATTATTATAGGGTTTAACAAAAGTTCCTAAGACCATATTATTACCAGCATTTTGCTGGATGAGGGAAGAAGATTTAAAAAAAGAAACAAACAACGACATCTCACACACACCCCAAAAACCTAATTCCTAAATATTTAAGCTTATGTAACAATATATTCTGTTTATTTCTGCATTTTACATATAAGAAATCCTTTAGTATTATTTTTTAAATACCTTCTATTTCATCCTATTTATGTGTATCTACTAGGCCATATTTTTTAACAGCAGAGGAGGAGCCGCTATGTTTGAGATCAAATTTTATTATAGTTAGGTTGAAACTATGTTATGGAAACTGGCACACACTTTTCTTCTGTTAGTGTGACTGTCCATAGCTTAGTGGTATGCCACGGACAGGTATTTTCACTGCTGAGCCTTTCTTCCACATAAGTATGCAATATGAAAGGCATGCAAGGTGAGTCTGGAATGTGGGGGTGTAGGGGAGGGTTATTTGGAGGGAAATACAGGTAGGTTGTTTGCCTTTTTTTTTTTCTCCACTTTTTACTTTTTTTATTAAGCTGTATCTTGAGGACTTATATCCTGTTATACTAAAAAGGGCCACCTCCTTCTTATATTTGCTATACAAAGGAAATGGAGAAAGAAAAAAATTATGTAAAATTATAACCCAAAAAAGCAGGACGAGACAAGACAAAAACCTGCCGACTACATAACAAAAGGAAAAAGAAGTAGCAGAAGAGTGAACACATGTCAAGCTATTTTGCCAGAGCACAGTGGATGAAGATCATAGAGCTGCAATCATCCACCAGTCTTTGATAAAAGAGGAGACAAGAAAAAAAATTGAGAGGTCAAGTAATGACTGATGGTAAGGCACAATCACTTCAGTCGACTTGAGTCTAATAATGCTGTCTTGCCATGCTGTTTGAAAATGGCTGACAACAACAGTAGTGCCTGTCAATCTGTTCCTTGGCTCAGGGTTTGGGGTCTTTTTTCTTTTCTCAAAATGCAGAGATAAAGAGCCACAGAAGAGACATAAAATAAAATGAACAGCTACCAGGCCTGGGTACCATCAAGTGATAAAATCAAACTTCCCAAAAAGGAAACAATGGTGAAAATCCACTGTAGCATTAAGAACAAATTGCAGGGAAAAAAAAAATATAGTCTAAAAAATAATGAAGATGAATATTCCTCTCAGTCCATGCACATATCTCAACTCTAGGATTAACACCAGGCCTAATCTCAAGTTTTCTCAGTCAGCATTTAACAGATACCAGGCCACATGTATATATAGTTATATAAAATTACCTTCCACTCCCCCAATTCTAGACTGTTAAAGGGAAAAGGTACTTCCCAATGGCTTTGTCACCACAACATCAACTCACAGAAATAGATGTAGAATTGGTTGTGATTTGGGAGATTACTTTCTTTCTACTTATTCTTCTATTCATCCCTTTTATCTACCATAAAGATGTGGTATCTCTCCTAGGTCTTTAAATATGTGAGTATGGTAGAACAATCCTGGCAACAATGAATGATCAGCTTAGGAAAATACATTCATTTTGACATGAATATAGGTATTCTGATGAATTGGGACTGTGAATCTGTGTCCACACTAGCCAGAATGTATTGACAGTACAGCTCAAAAATTATGTGTTCTGAGAATATGGTTTATTATGTGCCAGAAAAAAAGGGGAAACTACCCAAATCTTTGGCATAATGACTCGTGCACATGACTTTCCAAAGAGTAAAAACAAAGTACTCAATGGATGAGAAAAAGAAAGAAGGTAAGACTGTTTAAGAACAAATCTACAGGGGCAATACCTAAGTGATACATACTACTACTTGTTCTGGATGAAAATATGGATGTAACTTTAATAACTAAATCCTCCACTTTAGAACAGAAATTTTAATCAGGATCACTTGCTTTTAGCTCTTATAACTTACCTCCTTTTACTTTTTTCCCTGTAATCCTCCTTTATAAAATCCTCCTGCTGTACATTTACTCAAGAGGAGCTATTTCCCTTTGTGTTTCTAATGACCTGCCTTAATAACAAAGTTGATTCAAACATAAAACTCCAATAGTTCTAGCTGATGAAAATATTAACATTACACTGAGGATATGAAATCCAGTAAGTGTGACCAACTAACAAGGTGATTTATTTTGAACCTTTTTGTTATACTTTATAATAACATATGAAAAGAAACATGTCATCTTTTAAAATAAGAGTTTAAGAGTTTGTAGAGATTTCTTAGCAAGTACTGTTTAGTAAAAGGCTCTTTTGCATGGAATAGTAGTGTCAAACAATAAGAATTAATGAAAATACTTTGCATACTATCAGAATGGTTGTTCTTTCAGTATTGCACTGTATAATACATTAGTCAGAACAGTCAAGCAGTTAGAGATTTCCTTTGAAATTTCATCCAAAGAAAAAAAAAGCTTTAAGAGCTAACAGTATTAAACACTTAACTAATAACAGTTATCCCTTTATTGTCACTGTTCATCCTAGCTGCCATTTTATTTTAATATTTTGTCCCTCCTAAGGCAAGACTTTGTCATTTCTTTTACATTTGGTCCAATTGATTGTCCTAAACTGCTGTAAAATGGGAAAAGAATCATTAATATATCCACTGAACTGCAATGGCTTACACCTGCTGAAGGGTTAGACACTCATTTTGTGAGAAGTCCAAGTATAAAAGGAATTATTCAACTAAATTTCAAACTTATTCAACTAAAATCATTGGACTGTTGCATTTTTTCCACTCCTACAATTGAGTATCTCTAATGAAATCAATGCCACTAGTGATCTCAGCAGTGACTCAAACCTTACATGGTGCAGAATACTGTACCTACAGTTGACTGCAACTTTCTGTTTATTTTACCTTAGTAGGGTATCTTCTGTAAAAGGGACTGAAATTGAATCAGGTAGTATCTCTCTTGAAAAAAACTTCTATTGCTGTTAATTCCAGTTGGTGAGATTCAGGGGTGCATCTACCACAGAACAGATGATTTTCAAAGACTCAAAAGATAGGCAGATATTCTGATTATGAGCACTATTTATTATCAAGTGTTTGTAAGTAATCTAACTTTATCAGAAATTCTTTGAATCGTTAGAAGCAGCTGCCTGTAAATTCTGGTTGGTTTTGACTTACCTCCTTCACAACATCTTTAAGTTTGGAAACATCCCACTTAGACAATTTTGATATTCAAGTTAAATTAATCTTTATTTTCAAAATTAAAATCAGATAAAAAAGAAAAGAACTTAGAAAGTAAAATGAGGTCAAGTATTTTTAAATAATCAGGTCAGTCTCACCTCTGTACCCTGCAAGATCCTCCTGAAGACTGTGCTGAAGCACATGGAAAACAGAGAGGTGATTAGTGACAGCCAACACAGCTTTGCTAAGGTCAAATTAAGCCTGACAAATTTGTTGGCCTTCTATGATGGGGTGACAGCACTGGTGGTTAAGGGAAGAGTGACTGACGTCACCTGCCTGGATTTGTGCAAAGCATTTGATACTGTCCCGCACAACAACCTTGTCTCTAAAATGCAGAGACATGGATTTGACAGGTGGACCACTCGGTGGATAAGGAATGGGCTGGATGTTTGCACTCAAAGAGTTGCGGTCAACAGCTCAATGTCTGGGTGGAGACGAGTGACAAGTGGTGCTCTCAGGTGTCCATATTGGGACCAGTACTGTTTGACATCTTTGTCAGGGGCTTGGACAGCAAGTTTGCAGATGACACCAAGCTGAGTGGTGTGGTTGATACTCTAGAGGGAAGGGATGCCATCCAGAGGGACCTTGACAGGCTAGAGAGGTGGGCCCGTGTGAACCTCATGAGGCTCAACAAGGCCAAGTGCAAGGTCCTGCGCATGGGCTGGGGAAACCCCGTAGTATCACTACAGGCTGGGGGACAAAGGGATTAGGAGAAGCCCTGCAGAGAAGGACTTGGGGGTACTGATGGATGAAAAGCTGAACATAAGCCAACAATGTGTGCTTGCAGCCCAGAAAGCCAATCGCATCCTGGGCTGCATCAAAAGAGCTGTGGCCAGCAGGTCGAGGGAGGTGATTCTGCCCCTCTACTCCACTCTCCTGAGACACCACCTAGACTACTGCACTCAGTTCTGGGGCCCCCAGCATAAGAAAGACATGGACCTCTCGAGCAGACACAGAGAAGGACCAAGAAGATGATCAGAAGGCTGGAGCCCTGTGATATGAGGGTGTGTGAAGACAGGCTGAGAGAGTTGGGGTTGTTTTAGCCTACAGAACAGAAGGGTCTGGGGTGACCTTATAGCAGCCTTCCAGTACTTAAAGGAGGCCAATAGGAAAGATGGTGAGGGAGCCTTTATCAGGGCCTGTATTGATAGGACAAGTGGTAACAGTATTAAACTGAAAGAGGGTAGATTTAGATTAAATGTAAGTAAGAAAATCTTTATGTGAGGGTGGTGAGACACTGGAACAGGTCACCCAGAGAAGTTGTGGATGCCCCCATCCTGGAAGTGTTCAAGACCAGGTTGGATGGGGCTTTGAGCAATCTGGTCTAGTGGAAAGTATCCCTGCCCATGGCAGGGGGGTTGGAACTAGATAATCTTTAAGGTCCCTTCCAACCCAAACCATTCTATGATTCTATGATTAAAGGTAAACAACTTAATTCTCCCCAAAAATATCTTACGTCTGTTGGGTGTTGAACATGTCTTTAGATTTTGTTTCTATTCAACTACAATTTGGAAAAAAAATTCGGAATCTCAAAAACTATAATGGGACAGGAATTTTATTACCTGTGTAACGGAAACACAAATACTGCTCCTAATTCACTAAACAAATAATAGAGGATAAACTGGCATATCACGTACTTTTCTGATGTAAAGTGACAGACACTCTGTGCATGCTCTGAAGGTATAGTGTCATATTCGGAACACATACTAATTACATATTCCTTTTAAATGTATTATTCCAGATGGATTATTATATGATTGTCACTAAAATCTTTACAAGCTTCTGCTTTAAAAATGTATTTTGTGTTATCATCAAACTTGGCACAAATTATGCATGCTTCACTGAGAGATAAAGTCACAGGGAGATTGGACTGAGACTGATGAAGTGCTATGGTATAGACTCCAGGTATTTTTTTCATGGCTTTATTATACCATAATGGAGTGAAGCTTGTAATCACATAGCCCTATAATACAGTCCTGCCATTGACAGTAACAGGCTACAAGCTTTGCACTAAATTTGTAAGACCTCACGACTGAGATTTGTCAGACTTTCTCTGCCTGAACTTTTCCTGACCCACCTGCAACTTGATTTTACTTGGTTTATCTGTGACAGCAATTTCTGTAACTGGCCAGGTGGCTATAGCTAATTTGTTTTGCTTTTGTTTACCTTTGTGTGGTATGACCACATTCTTATAGAGGTAGCAGGAACAAGCAGCTGTTCTATGTAGAATGAGATACCTGCAACTCTAACATAGTGATGCATTGTAGAGAAATACAGGCCTGGTACAATAGCAGCTCTCCACTGAGAAGTGGAGGCAAAGGATGTGGCACAGAGTACAGCCAAGGGATAAGAAGAGATGAGGCATAGGCTTGGCAGTGGAGACCCCATGGCTATAAACAACTTGACAGTGGTCAGCTAAAGAAGCGCAGTGCTGGAGCTAGGCAAAACCCCTTGCACGGGTAAGAAAGAGGACAACGTAGTAGACATGCACAAACATGCACAAAAGCCATAGATCATATATAGTAAATTTGGATGTAACATGGAACTGCAGTGCAATGAAGAAAGAGAAAGGTGTAAAAGCATGTTAGCAAATGCAAAAATGACCTTGGGTGGATCTCAGGGGTAGAAGAAGATACCAGCAGCATCAACATCACATTCCTCCCAGTAAAGGACTCCAGATGCTGGTGACTTACATTGTTAACCTCTCCAACTATGTACTCCCAGAGGAAGAACAGGAGGGTGAGTATAATCCCAAGAAAGGGGATAGAAACTAAGAAAGGGGATGTATTACCTTTTTAATTGTATTATTACTATTATTGATATTTTTCTGTGTAGAAGTACTGTAACCTCGCCCATAAACAAGATTTTTTACCTAACAAGCTCTGGGCTGAACCCAGAGCATCTAAGAGCTCTGGCACTCAGGCCCCAATGCTGCCACCACATAATGCAACAGAGATTTCTATCATCAGAGTAAGGCTTACAGGCAGACTGTCCAAAACTGTTACATGAATATGCCCTCAAGTATTGAAAACTGCCACAAAGCTGTGATCATTACAAAGTGCTCTCACATCCCAAGCCCATTTCACCTGCCTTCTTCAAACCAGAAAAACATGTTTTGCCCCTAGGAATAGAATCATATCATCCAAAACCTACCAAAGGGAAGGACTGCTTTTATGCATAATTCTGTCTTTGAGAAGAAGATGAGAGAAGGAATAAACTACATGGTAATGATGTCAGACATAGAGCACTATAAGGATATCCTGCGATCCTGCAGTCACAAAAGCGGTAAAGGAGAAATAGAGCCAGGGTATTTCAGTCACTTCGGTTGGTGGTAAGACAAGCTAAAACAGGATTAGCGCTTAAAAGCTCCAAATCTGAGTTGGAATTGTATTAGCTTTTGGCACCTATGCCAGAAAACTGTACACGTATTTCCCACTACGTGGCCCTTTGTGTCGGAAACTTAAATTTAGGATTGCAGGTGACAGACACCTATTTAGGTAGTAAAGAATTAGAGATGGACAATTCTTTATGGCTTTAGTCCAGATTTAGATATCTCTCTATATGGCATGAATTTAGTTCGTTTCATCATCCCTGATTTTGTATACCTCTCAGATGAGATTATTTATGTCTTGACATTAAGCAGGCAATTAAGTGCTCCATGGGATGGGAGCCCAAGTTTGTAATCAGCCTGGACCCAGTCCTGGACTTCAGAAACCAAGGGCATATGGATGAAAAGATTTTCATTCAGAGACAATCCAAGAACCGACTGACAGAAAGTTGCTTCATAACTATAAGGAAGGACTCGGATAGTTATTATGGAATATTAGGTATTATTTCATCCAAACAATTAGTATTACTTCTTGTTTATTCTCTGCCTTTAAGTAAAACTGGTTACAAAGGGTACTGGTAACATTGCAGTTTGTGAAATATTTGTGTTTATAGTATGCCATCATAATAAGAAAATGAGACATATGCGACAATTACTTTAAAAAAGTAAATTTCCCAGGGAAAGTGAGTGTGGAAGAAATCAAAGAAAGATCCTAAAATGAGCTGCCTAGTAGGACTATCTATCAGCCTGAGTCTTTTCTCACAGTAACTCCAAACCTGGGTAACCTAACCCTCTCAGTTTCCTGGCTTTTTTGTTCATTTTTATATACACCATAAACTGTTTGCTTGATTTGCTGTCATCACCAAGGCCAAGTTAAGCAAATATTTTCTGAGCTCCTTATAACCTATGCCACGTATTAAAGTAGGAATCTTTTCTGCGAGTGCTTAATGGAAAAAAAAAACCCTTCTATTAGCCAAAGTATATTTAAAATCGTAGAGCACATCTTTGTTCATTTCTTAATAGCAGTTGGCTCTCCGTGCACTGCAGGTGCGATCTTGGCTTGGAACTGGCTCTCATATGCTGTCAGGAACATGCTCACAAGCCAAAGTTAGTTGCCAGCTTGGCACTTAGAAAGCAAGTGTGACTCTCTGTTCTCTGTGTTTCTCACAGTGACAGTTGCACAGTGTTGCAATCACAGGGGCCTGGCACAAGAGGAAAACAACATTTTGGCTGCTAGAGGCCAAAATGTTTTGTGCAAACTAACACTGACACCAGTTGTCAAAAGAAAAGAGCTTTCTTTCACTCCAGGTAGAAGCTAACCATGTATACAAATTGGTTTTTTTATTAGTCAGTCTTGTTCTAATACATGAAATCCAGACACTTATACAATTCCAATATTATAATTTTCTTTCTGGATTATGCCGGGCATTTCTTGAATTATTATTAAGAGCTGATATAAAATATAAATAATAATGGTAATAATAAGAAGAACAAAAAGGGTTATGTTAGACACTTTTAACTGGTACCTCGATAAGCTAGTAATGACCCCTTAGTAGGACATACACCAGTCATGGGGCAATGCTGAGCACAGGTACAGATGAACTAATTAGTGCATCTGCAAGGATGCTCTCCCCTTGTATCCACCCTATGTCGGGTAATTCAGTGAAATTTTCTTATTGGTTTCAGTAGGATCAAAATGGGATCCAAACCAGCCACCACTGATGTTAGCAGCAAACTTTACACATTCTTATAGCAGGAAAAGGTTTCTTTTTTCTGTTTTGAGGACCAAGGAATGAGACCATTAAAAAAATCCTCAGTCTTGAAGCCCAGCCTAGTACCCTTTACTCTAGCACCAGATATTTAGGAACACCCATTTTTATATTCACAACTACAACTCCACTACTGTCTAATTCTGGGGACACCCACAGCCTGTGTACCCTTAAATGCTGGCTTTAATTCACACTTCAGCTCCAAGAAGTCAACCTCACCACCCCAACCACAGCTCGAAATTTCGTGTGACTTCAGAATTCAGGCTGTCATAGGTTAGTAACTCTCCACACAACAGACTTGTGCTATGACAAAAAGGAATTCAAGATGCATTACAACAAAAACTGTGTTCAGACCATGTGCTGTGCTAGGAGGAGGAGGCTTGAAGCTACTTGACTTCGGAGAGAATGATTAACAATTCGATGAACTGAGAGGGTCAGAGAGACATAAGTGTCGTGGTTTAACCCGGCTGGCAACTAAGCACCACGCAGCCGCTCGCTCACTCCCCCCCCTCCCTCAGTGGGATGGGGGAGAGAATCGGAGAAAAGAAAAAAAAAGTAAGACCCGTGGGTTGAGATAGAGACAGTTTAATAAGAGAGAAGAATAACAATAATAATAATAATAATAATAATAATAATAATGGTAAGAAAATATACAGAATATATGAAACAAGTGATGCACAATGCAATTGCTCACCACCCACTGACCGATGCCCAGCCCATCCCAAGCAGCGATCACTCCCCCCGAGCCGCGATCACACAGCCCAAGCTGCGACCACTCTGCCCGCGACCGACTGACCAAACCGACCGACTAACTCCCCCCGAGCATGACGTTCTATGGTATGGAATAGCTCTTTGGACAGTTTGGGTCCTAGCTGTGCTGTACTCCCAGCTTGTTATGCACCTGGCTGAGCAGGAGAAGCTCAAAAAGTCCTTGAGCAGTCTGAGCACTGCTTGGCAAAAACTAAAAACATCAGCGTGTTATCAACATTCTTCTAGCACTGAATCCAAAGCACAGCACTATGCTAGCTTCTGTGAAGAAAATTAACTCTATCCCAGCTGAAACCAGGACAATAAGTGATCTTCATTATCTAATCTTGTGATAGGACATGCACCAGGGAGCTGAGTTGCAGTCTTTGCTCCAATAAATTTTCAGTTATTATACATTAAATAGCCTTTGGCTAACATACTAAACAGTCAGTCAGGCAAGATGTAAACACTTTCTCATGAGTGCTGTAATCACTATGCTTCGCAGTCATGATCCTTTTCATATTTTTTTCATCCAGGCCAACAACCTTAAATAATTTAAGATATGCTGTACCTGGACAATGGCGTACCAGCAGCTTCTGAAGAGTTGAAGTTTTGGTCTCCTTTCATATTATCTTTCTGATAGCCAACAGGACTCTTAGTAATGACAAAAGCTACCTCATCTTTGGGAATCATGTCATGCTTATGTATGACAAGGCTTCAGCAGCACAATGGTGCATTGCTCTACAGGCTTTCTGGAAGTCCACAACTCTGTGCATAGTAGACGCTCAAATAGCTGCCTAGTACAGCTAAATCCATTATGGCAGACTGTCCACTGAGTCTGTCAGATTACTAAGAATTAGCTTTACCATGAGGCAAAATGAAAGGATTAAATAAAGTGTATGTTTGTAAAACAGTTACAATAATGCAACAACAGTTAGGAACATGTGATTAAGATTTATATGTAAAATCTGAAGCCTTTCAGTTTCCTAATTTAGCATCTTGATATGTTTGTGAGGCTGTACTACTGGCTCTAGATGTCATACAAAGCTGGAATGCCCTGAAGAGTTCTAAATATTTCCTGCTCTCATAGTAAGAGAAGACTACCTCATAGAGCCACCCTGTGTGATATGCCCCTGCTGTATCCCAAAAAGCAATGTCATGCCCTAAGTCCTTTGCCCTTCACAAGAGATGAGGGAAAGCAGCACTGTTATTGGGCAGTGATGCAACACGTGGCAGTGCAGAGGACTCTGTTATTTCCTTTTTCCTCTCCTCTACTCCTCAAGAACTCTTAATTAACATTTCATTTTGTATCTTAATTAGACTCAGACTCATCCTTGCATCTGGCCTGAGGCTGTTTTCCTCCACATACAGGCCACATAAAACATAGTAGTATAACTTTGCAAATTAGATGTCATGAGAAATACTGATTTACAAACTTCTTTCAAGATTTGTCATGTTTAGCTTCTGAGGAGCTTTACATAAAGACTGAAGAAAAAATCTGATGTAAGAAACAATGTGCCAAGCCTGACCGCTTTGCTAGATCTAAGAACATCTCTCTGGGCCAGGAGGAGATTTCAACAGAAAGCACGGAAGTTGTTCTCACCTATTCTTTGAGGTTAAATGATTTGTAGGGGCGACAGCAATACAGATTTATTCCATGCTTACACAGGGGAGGATAATAAGTAGTTACACATTCATCACAATCAAATGCCCAAACACTCAAACTATTTAATAAAAACAGTCCAAGAGGCAGCATTAGAAGTGAGTACATACTTCCTTTAGAAAACAAGAAGATAAGCAAACTTCAAGTGTCAGCTCCAGCACAAGATGTAGGCCATGATTCCCAAGAGGACAGTAGCACTCCCTTAAGACTAGGAAAGAGTGCTACCTGGCAGAAAGGAATAGCATGTAAGACATTTGTTTCCACAAGATTTGTCATTGACTATGTCCCCCAAGCAGAGTACTTGCACTCATGCATCCCACTCTGATCCAAAATACTGCACAGGGCATGCAGTACCTCACTCACTACTGTGGTAGAAGTAATCTAGAGCTTAAAAGGTACTGCAAAAGTCTGTAACACTCAACTACCTTTGTGAATTTATCCCCAAGTAGCTGGTATCATGAGACAGCAAACCAGGGTGCACGAGCTGTTTCTTGGATTTTTGAGATGTAGCCTCCAGGAGCCCTTTTCTCTTTGATTAATTAAAAAAAAAAGAAAAAGAAAAAGGAGCAAGTTGTAAAGAAACTCAGAGGAACAAATTTATCCCAAGATATTGCACCATTTCTTTCACAATTACTTCATCTCTCAATGCCATCAAAAGTTTATTTTCATGCCAAAGTAAAAAAAACCCTCACCCTATTCAAGAGTAACAGCACAGAAGGACAAAGATCTGTCATATCCAGAATCTGATAAGTTTTCATGCATTCAAGTTTCCAGCTTTACAGCAATTTGGACAGAATGGTGTCTAATTCTGACACCAGCTCATTCATCCAAATTGTAGTCAGTGATCTGAATTGGTGATTCTCAACCCTGCTGAGCTGGAGAGATCTAATCAGTAATTTGCCAAAATATGGGGCTGATTTTCCTCATGACACTTGTTTCTTTTCATGTGCACTACTGCTAGAAACTGAGATGTTTAAGTTACATTCATATAATTTTGGTACACCTAGGTTACAAATTTGTACTGTAAAAATGCAAAAGTAGTTGTACTATTGTAATTTTCTTTAACATATGCAGGATAGAGCACTTGCTGATTAGTAACATGCAAAAGTTTTTGAGAGTTCATTGCATCCCATATCAGCAAAACGTCGTAGGGAATACAGAGGAGATTGGTTTTCTAGGGTTTTAATCTTCAGTGATCAGGAAAAGTTATTTTTATTTCATAACTGAAACTCTAAAGATTTCATTTGTATGCTTCATGCTGTTACATTTATGATCTGATCATGAATTTGAAGACAGATTTTGAATTGCTTGTATAGCTGATAAGCTTAAAAAAATTCCACTCCATATGACTACAAAAGTGGTGATGAGGTCCCAGACAGGTCATGAGGATCAGCTGTGCTCCCTCTTCCTTACAGTATGTCAAAAGATAGCAAGTATTTTAAATCTATGCTTTATTAGAACACTGAAGTCACATATACTGCAGCTTTCCAGAGGAAACACATCACTGCTGAGTGGGGAAAGTAGAAAAAAACACACTTGAAAACAAGTTCTCTTGTGTTCTTTAAGGAGTAGTGCTTTCTGCCAGTCGTTCTTTACAAGTTCTGTATTTGTAGCCATTCCACTGTGCCTCCGATAAGGCATGGAAAGCTGTTTTTTCCTCACACCTCAGGCTTCGCCCGGCACCAGCCCAGTACAGCAAACAAGCAACACAGCAAAGCAAAGCAAGCAATATGATCTACCATTTTGTACAGTATGAAAAGGTAAACCCATATATCTAAAAATATGGCCTCTATACCCTTGTCATTTCTGAAAACAGCCTCATCCATGACATGAAAAAGCCACTTACATAGCAATGCTACAGGAAAGGATGTAGCTGAAAGTGTTACAATATCTGAAGTATGACTACAGTAAACCTTGAATTGTTAATATTAGTTCTGCAGGGCTAAAAATATTGCATTGCAATGGATTCAGAACTTATGAAATTATTTCAAATATTTTCTATTTAAACAATATAAAGAATTGGGGGTTTAAATCTTCTGGCATGTTAGGTTGGAAAGTTAATAGTTCCATTCTTTTCCCACAAGTCATCTGAAATCACCTTGATGTTTTTGAATATGTGCAGAGATTCACATGATTCCCAGAGCTGAGGTTTTAAAAGCAAAATAAGACAAAAATTCTGTAGAAAAAAATCTGCACTTTTATCCATAGCTTGTTCTCTTTCTGCTTTAGCATTATTGGCAATTCTGAAATTGTAAAAAGTAACCAAGTGCTTTCATCAGAAGCTTTGGAGGCATTTATCAGAGTTACCAGTGCTTTCTACAGGCTGATTGGTGTATCTCAGGGCAGGAAGTACAGCAAAGCAATAAAAGGTGAATTCTTAATGTTACTGCTTTCAATATACAGTTTTGAGTTATTTTACGTATATCGTATCTCCTGTGCATTTACTCTGATTTAAGAAAGTCAGAATTTACTGGTTTAGGAACTTTGAACTAATCTCTAACAAGAGATACCAAACCTTGTTTTGTACCCCTGAATTTAATTTTTTTATTTAAAAAGAGAGAAATTACTTTTTGCAGTCATACTTGAGAGGAAATTATGTCTGTAAAAGATATTGACCTGCTGAAGACAGACCAATTTAAATCAGTGCCACAGAACCTATGTATAAGCAGTACTTGTTTGTCTCAAGAATATGAAGCTGGAACTTTGCCAAAACATAGAATTAGGTCTTACTGCTAAGCTTAAGTATAAAACTTCGATTGAGTAACTGAAGTGGTTTAATAAGACTTGACAAGAATCTAAGAAAAGCCAGAGGAGTAAGAGCTAGCAGAAATTATTGGATTTTATGATTATGGATTTAAATTATTTAGAAAGGACACCAGTTTAAGAAAATTTTTAAGCACATTTCCTTTTTGGTTAGCAAGTTTTAAATAAAAGTTTTCAAATAGCTTATATCAATCTATAGGGAATTCATCAGTTTGGAGTAAAATTCATTGCTACTGATGAGCTTACAAATCTAAAAATTATCTAGCAAACTCCATCAGGTTTGGTGTTCAAAGATGCATCCAGAAAAAGGAAAAAAATATCCTAAAACCCTTATGTTTTATCTGAACTCCCCTTCAAGTCCAAGAAGTAATTAATGCCTGACATTCTTTGGGAAAGAAAATAGAATTTAACAGGAAGCTGGGTTGTTCAAATCCTCTGAAAGGATCGAGTCCTCACTAATCTTGGTAGATTTTAAAAGAGCATTCCAGAAGGTGTTGTTCCACTCTTTCTTCCTCCTCAATTGTTTGCAGTCTTCTGAATCTGCCAAACTCACTCCCTCCCAAAACGTCAAGTGGCCGTACTGCTTTGATACTGAGATGTGGACATCCCTAGCTATTGTTCTACTGAGCTACAAAAACCTGTCCATGAAGTGATCTAGACAACAACTTTGAGCTTATGAATTCCTTGCAAACTGGTCATTTAAAATTCATTTCTCTGCAGGCTTTCTCTATACTCAACACAGAATTGTTCTACTTGTAGTGATTATAGAAGAATGTATGGGTGGGTAGGTCTTAACACATTAAGAGTATGTAGTACTCATTACTGGGGATGTATTAAGGGCAAAGTGATATTGTTTTGTTTCTTGGCTTGGCTGACTTAAATGTTATTTAGAAGAACATTCAACAATAAATAATGAACCTTTTTTGTATGCACAGCAGTACACGTATTCTTAAAAAGTGCAGCCATTCTTATAAATGCTCATAAGCAGCTGATACAAGGGTAAGTAAAGCGAAAGCCTCTGCATTTTAAAAAAAGCTAGACAAACCCCACAGCAACAAAACCAGCTGTTTGATATTTGAGCAAACTTTCATGACAAAATTTTACATCAGCATTCAGCTAGCCATCTTCGGCATCTTTAAGAAACCAGATTTAGCCTTATAGCTTTGTATTCCAACTTGAATAACACCAGGAGACAAAGTAAATCTATTATTGTATTCAAGGACACTGTCTTTTAACACAGTTCTCTATCAAACAATCTCTGTCTAGATCTACTGTCCTAAATGTAATCTAATTAGAATTCTGCTGCACTATCACAATCTAAAAGAGGAAAAGGAGAAGAGAGGAGGGGCAAATCATCAGGAACATGAACTGATAAAAGGAACTGCTGAGCAGAACCCCTCCTCTCTCCCAAACATATGCAAATGTATAGCAAACCTACACACTTAGTAATGCTGAAAAGAAGAAAGAAGATGGTGATAATGACATGGCCTGCAGCTTTTTGTTAATGAGAACATCTATCAACTGATCTACATTAGAAATATTTCAGTTACCCATGCAGTGAGTTATTGATAAATATGTTTAAACAGCAGACATAACACAGTAACGAATAGCTGTATAGCATCTACTACTCCCCTGTAGTGCACTATGATGATGGCAAAAGCAGAAAAACCTTCAGCCTGATCACAGGATGTCTTTTCAAGCCTATTAACATTATTATAATGAACATCTATGAGTTAATTTAGTAAATGAATATGGGTTACCTTTTTTGACAAGGACTTTTCAGCACAGAACTAAATTCAGGCTAAGCTTCTCTTGTATTTTTCCTACTTTAGGAAAGTATTAATGCATCATGTAAAAAGATAACCAGAGCACTTGTGTTTAAAATTAAACATGTACTTAAGTTAGTATCACAAAAGACTCTGCTATTTAGCTCTTCTTCAGTAACTCCAGTGCTTTCTAAAGCATAGATCTTTTTGCAAGTATCTACAGTGACTGACCTACGTAGGAACCACCCCACTTATGAGAATACCTTGCACAGCCAGATGGTGTTAAGTCTGGAATTTCCAAATTTATGGCAAATGTTGATGAAAGTGCCACAGCTGCTGCAAGCTCACACAAACTGAGCCATCAATGGGAACTGGCATGTTGAACATCACAATATCCCCAGAAAGCAGAGCAGTTTTGCAAGTTCTGTGTAGAGAAGGTTTTCAGGTGCCCAAGGTAGAAAACTGAAAAGAAAAGTTTAAAAAAAAATAAAAATTACAGCATTTCCAAAAAAAAAAGCAGATCCAACATTAAGAACTTACAGCTTTTGGGGAGGAAACTAAGCCACCTGTGCACAGGTCTAAACATTTATAACCAAGGCTCTCAAAAGTTTAAGTCTAGTTCTACCTAAGATTAGAGGTGTTCAAACTGAAATATGGCAGAGACATTTCCTAGAAAGCCGGTGTCTGGAGACAGAACAATACCTGCAGGAAATCTGCAGACAACTTCACGGAACATTCAGTCTCTGGACTCAAAGATCAGAGATTGAAGTGATGATACCTAACTGGCTGTGTGTACAAATAGAGGGCGTAACATTCAAGTTGCTTAGATGTAGTTTCAGCAAGAGCATTAAATAATTATGAGCCTATAAGGAGACACCAAAATAGAAACAGAAAAGTTAGAAGCCATTTCACAAATGTTTTGAGAATTCATGACCTCTCCTGGGTCATGGCTTGCTCATGAAAAATAGTGGAATCTGATATTTTGCTTACTGTACCTCATACATAAAACAGTCCTCAGGAAGATAAATTAAGATAACAATATGCATTTATGTCCATTGAATTTTGGGTGAAGAGCTACCATAACATTATTTCAAAGCTGACCCAGTTGTCATATTAGTAACTACTGTGGAGGTTCACAGAACAAAATAGGTATTTCACCTGTGTAACAGTGCTCCAAGATGCCACGCTTTGGAGGTCCATTTCCTCATAACGGTCTGCGGAAAAAAAGGGAAAAGAAGTTTTTATTTTAAATATTTTCATGATGAACCTCTATAGCACATTACCATTATAGCATAACTACTCAAGCCAGTTCAAGGATTTGTGGAAGTATATTGATTGAAGATCACCAAGTATATTGATTGATGATTTGCAAATACGAGAGTAGTTTTCAAGCTATGTAATCAGTACTTACTCTCTTTCTTCTATACAAACATGGTAAACACCTGCACAAATTTTTTGTTAGAAGCTTGTTACTGTGCTGACTTTACACTCACTGCATAACCCTGCCAGTAGTAATGTTAATTTCCTGGACATGATATCTCCCTTTTCTGCCAGCATTGGCACAGTTGTTTGAAATACACTGAAGTTAAATGACTTTATGAACTCCTGGCATCTCAGTTTTCTATCTGGAAACAGAAAAGATAGCAAACACTTCTCAAAGTGATGATTAGTCTACAGCGGACTCTGGAAGCAGCAACCAGCTGGGTCCACATGGTGCAGAGCACACTCAGCAACACACAGGAGTTCTGCCAGGCAGCTTTCAAGAATAAAGGGGGGCAAAACAGCCTCCGGCAGTACGGAATGGAATACTTCTGAAGTTGAAGTTTTCCACGTTTAGCATTACAGAAAAAAAAAAAGCATGAAACGTATTCTAGTTTAAAATCTTTAAAGAGAAAGGGTCCAGTTGATACTTAGTTTGGTAACTGTTGTTTCTTTCTCGTGATCTCTTCACACCAACAGACACCTCTTCAGAAAGCCAACCATTCCATTAGGCCCCAAAGTTCAGGCCAGTTCACAGTAAATGAAAAATTCTAATGAAAGCTTTGCAAAGTGAGGATTTTCCTCTTGACCCTTTAATTAGATTTGTAGGGAATTAAGATAAAATGTAAAGCATTTAACAGTTTGCTCAGAGTCCACTTTGTGCTCTTTAAAAGCTTCTTCCCACAAGATGCAAAAATTAATTGATGGGAAAACAGAAAAAAATATATATTTTTCCAGCTGTGGCCAATGGAAAAACGTATAAGAAGAAAATAAATATGAAACATTCAGTCAGCTCTAGTAGAATGATTTTTTTATTTTTCCATTTTGCCATTCAAAAAGTCAAGTTTTGTTTGCTTTGAGATTTTTTTTGTTGAGAACGCTTCTTGGGAATCAGAACTTCCATAATCTTCACAGCTCTTCTTCTAACTCGGTATGATTTTAGCATGTTTAAAACTTAAAACTGCTATATATGACAGCCAACTACAGAAACTACACTATGTAGTTACACCTGAACATTATGCTTTCATGTTTTACCCAGGTCTTTTAAGATCAATTCTCTCTGCAATCCAGCTGTACATAGAAAGGAAGAAGGGGGTCGGGGGGGTGGGGGGAAGGGAGGCTAGAGGGAGGATAAGCAATTAATTCAGGTCTCTTCTTCCCAAAGGGATAACGTTTCATATGCCAACATAACCACCTTTTATCTATTTTCTTCCAAAAATAGGACAGCACTGAAGCTCAGAAAAATCCTACTGAAACCTCCTTTCTGAATTTACTTAGCTTTGCAAGCCTCAGGATTTTTAAACTCGTATACCACTAAGCTGTTCCCCTAATGTCCTTCATCTCATAATTTAAAAAAAAAAAAAACAAACCCAAAAATCTTTAGTTCTGCAGACTTACTTATTTTAATACCTTTTCCTTCACTGATAACTGAAGATCGTTTCTCTTCTTTCCTCTCTACTCACAGCTATTGATGCAACCTCTTTTTCCCTACAACATTCACACAAAACTTCTGGCTTTACTCCACATTTCCTTCTGATCTGTTATTACTCCTGTGCGTCAGCATGAAATGCAGGATGGAATTATAATGACCACTTTGCAACCATCTCTGGGTGTCTAGGGGAGGGAAAATGTGATCCTGAAATCTACTACTAGCAAACAAAACTGCAGATTAAGAGACAATAAAATTTATTGTAGATTTTGAAGCATGGGACCCTATCCAGCACAAGTGTTTTCTAAAGATATCATCACATTGGTTCTTTAACACAATAGAATCCCCTAAGCAGTTCATTTGCTCCCACACCCATTTTAAGAGGACCCTGTACATGAACAGAAATTGCCTTGTAAAGACGACACTGGAAACACCATCCTTCATTTGTGTTTACTGTATAATGGATGTTGGAGGCAACTGAGAATTTAATTCCGCCACCTTATATTTTGCTCTTAATCAATCATTTTCTAAATCTTGGAAATGCCCATCTAGGTTGAGTCAGGGCTTCCTAGTTTAGGCAAGACACGTACAGAGTATAATTTATTTTAGTCCTGTACCTATTATATAAATATGCAGACTACAAACAATTCTTCATGGAGTGATACTATTATAATTTACATGTACGCACTCCAATTTTATGAAATTCATAAGCCTACTGCTCTCCTGGCTCCTCCTCCTTGTTCTTCGGCATGAAATTTGAACCTGTCATTTCTTACACTGCTCTATTTTTTCCAGGACTTCATAGGGTTTATTGATACTTTATGTGTCAGCCTGTTGACCATATTGTAACAGAATTTAGCTGAATGCTCATTTAGACTTAGACAGTGTTCAACTTACTGTATCTTTGAAAAAACTTCTCTAGCTCTTCCTGTTGTCTGTGCTTTTCCAGTGAACTTGAATACAGAAATGCTTAATAAGAAGGTTTGCATCACATGAACTGAAATGATAGTATGCAAAAGGTAGACAGCAACACTAACTCACTCAGCACCTGATGTACTACTGAATTTCCACTCTTGAGTTTTTAGTAGTTACTGTACTCCGTGAAACAGAAGCACAAGGACCCTACAAAATACCTTTCAAAGTGATACGGAGATAAAAAGGGTGTGGTTGGTTGTTGTTCCCTAGCCAATCAAAAGAGTAAGTAAATAAGGCTCAAAAGAAGGCACAATTCTTTAATTACTTTCAAGACTGTAGAGAGAATGAAAGAAAGTGGGTTGAAGATAATCCCAGTTCGAATATTATGTCTAGTCATGTTCAAGCTTTGATATGGATGACACTGTATTGCCAAATTTTCCCAAATGGAGCAGGTGTCAAATCTGAACACCTGTACAAAAATGGTACTACAAAATACATACTTTTTCAATTAGTAACTGGGCCTTCTCCATTTGGGAAAGATATATTAATTAGTTTTAAACATCTGTTAGGTTTGTTTTACTATATAACATATTCCAATTCAAACTGTATTCTCTAGGACCAGAAACATGAAAAAAATAGAGGCTCTGGCAGCTTTGCTAATAGTCTCTAGTTTAGCAGCTTAGGCAAGTTTCTGCACTAAAATGGTTTTCTTATTTCTAGACTTATTTCTAGATACTACTGTTGAAAACTGCTGTGCTATCCTTTGTATCCTAGGTATTGCTCCAACTGGGTCTAGGTTAGGGATATCTGCTCTATACTGTGTGCTAATGCTTGGATTTTGTTGGTAGAGCTACTGCTTTTTCAGGTATTTAATAAACTTAGAAACACTCTCAATAAATCAGAAACCTGATCCTTAAAGGCAATGTTTGTATCTGGCTCTTCCACAGAGTTTCTAACAACAAAGCACAAATTTGTAACTTCAGATTTATCCAAACAGCACTATTAAATATGCTGAAAGAAAGGAAACCCAGTCCCCCGTGAATGGATTGGCCCCTGAAAAATGATTACTTAAGCAACTGTTTGGGTATTATGGTACCAGCTGCCCACACCTCATGCATGTTCTCTTTAACAAACCTTGTCAGACAGCTGTAGTTTGAGCTTCCTTAAAATTGGAAGGGTAACAGTGCGAAAGGCAGAAAGGAAAACAACCAAACTTGGTTTTATACTTGCCAGCCTCCTACAATACTGCTGGAAAAATGGAGAACATTTAGTACTCTAAGAATAAAACCTAAATACTGTAAGCGTATCACATTGATCTTTTAACTGTAAAAGAAAGGAGAGAAGAAACAAAGAAAATACTAACTTTATATTTAGGAAGTTCAGAAAAGAAAGGGAAAGTAATAAGAAATTTGCAGTGAGCATGATGCCATTAGTAATAACCACAAAAATCAAAGACAGGAAGACTTTTTCTGACATACTTAGCTTCATTTTTTTGCATACTAGAATAATATTATGACATTATTGGTCCATATTATCATAACTTTCCTCTCTTGTACAGCTCTTACAAGTGGTAGAAAAATATCAGAACACTTTCCATTTTATGCTAATCTTGTATTCCTTGTTAATATCTTTGTCACTTTAGCCATTTTTACTGCAGTTGTCCACAGTGGCCAGCTGGGTAAGTCAGATTTTTGTCTGGGGGAAATGGGAGTGAGAGAGTGTTTAGCTGTTTTTGAGGAAAAAAAAAAAATTAGTATTTGTATGTATAGTGGGAGGTGGAGGCAGGGATATTGGAGCAAGAACTTGAACTGTACAAGGACGCCAAATCATTTTCAGACAGATAAGCTTCTTGTCAACCCTGAAAAATTTTGTTCAATATAAACCTCTGAAATATGTGGTATGATCTTCCCAGCAGGATATCACAGATGTTAGGTGCTAAGCTCTAAACATCTCAGAAAGTGTCATCTGCACAGAGCATGCTCTGTCCCTTTGCAGCTCCTTTCTGCAACTGTACAGGATATGGAGCATCCTCACAGATTAGAATGAGCTTTCTTTCTCCATCACAACATGACAGCTTTGAAATTCCATTCAGAATTTACCTGGAAAGGCTATCCCAATGCTTTCAACCCAGGCCTGTAATCAAGAACTGAGATAGGCAGCCCAAATGAGATGATTATGATCAAGACTGCTTAAGAGAAACATGAAAAAATAATGCTAATTAGGAACTCCTGTGTGTGAGAAAGGAGACAAAAATGAGGAAGAAATGAGCACTGAGGAGACAAGAAGTCAAACAGTAATTGGGCAGAAGGTTTGTCCACAGCAGAGCATATGCTCATCCAGAGTTTGAGTCCAGAAACTCAAAACCTTAGCATACTTCTGCAGTCATCAAATATCTGTGAGCATTTAACATACAAATATAACACCCTCTGTGTTTTAATTTTGTATAACATGTAGAATTTGGTTATTGCAAATAAGTATTCTGAAAGAAAAAATAATGCTCTTAATAAAGTACTCTTAAGTAGTTCAATTAAGTAATCCCTTAATATAATATTTCTTCTCAAAATGTGCATTAATCTTGTGTAAATCAAAATAACATGTGCATTCTCTCTTTTATGTAATTATATTAATATACTGATTAATTTGTTTTACTTGATTATTAATGAACGATCACACATGGGAAGCAGTGGACTATACAAAGGGCTATAAATTGTTTGCAATTTGAGATATCTCTCTTAGTCATTATTTTTAAATGTATTTGTCCAAAAGCATGCAGACTCCTACCCCTTTCTGTAATGGGACAAACAATTTGCCTGAAGTGTGCAAATTCAGTGAATTTTGGCATTCTGAGTTTCCAGTATACGTTTACTTAATAAAAAGTAATTTAAATTGCATTAGACTCTTACTGACTTCTTGTTAAACACTTCCCCATTAACTTTAGCATTTAGGTTTTTAGGACAGTAATTACCAGGAGTGCACTTTTTCCCTTTGGCATAATATTGACCTAATATTGAATATTAATAAAGTGTTCTATAAAATAAAAAATATTATTTAGAGTAATATTGCACAGTCTTAATCTCTCCACCTGCTCTACTTGACCAAGGGGGATTCTTTCTTTTTTCTAGTACTAAGCTATTACTACTTTCTAGTAGCTATTCTTGACTAGAAAACCATTTGACTCCCTTCAAAAAGCTTGCTACATTCATTGTGTAAAGCACTGAAGCAAAGATTGTGGCTTCCCCCCCCCCCCCGCCTTTGGTAGTATTGAAGAGCTCTACACAGTTCCTACTCCAGTGAGTACTGATTGGATTATTCAGAAGTATCAGTTTACTCATGATTAGACACTAATACATATTAGTGTATTTCTGGATGGGAAACTATTTTTAGTGACGGATGGATATTATGGAAAGCAATTGCCTCAGGTACCAATGAATCAACATAGAAAACAGCCTTTTTTTTTTTTTTTAAGAATGTTTAATGTTTCCAGACCTATTCCTCAAATTGAGCAGGGAGGTTCTTAATCCTGCAAGGGCAACACAAAAAATAGGATGAGAACTGATTTTCAAACCAGTGAGTCTTATATTTTATTGTACTTGCACATATAAATTAGCCCATAGTCTTTTAGCTTATTTTGCAGGAGCTGTTTGAGTTATTTCCCACAATGAAATACGACTGTTTCTATTATTAAGACTGATAGCAAGTTGGCCTCCTAGCATTGTATTAGAGTTAAAGATCCCTCCTGGACACAGACAAATATTTTGCTTGGGCTGAGAAATTGCATATATGACACAGTTGATTTCTACAGTTTAACAAAGGGGTACCATATACCATTTATTTTATAGCATTAATTAATTTGATCTTGCAGCCAATATGGTATATCAAGCACACAGATGGCCTCTGCGCAATGCGTTGCCAATATGGAGTTGTGTGTAATTTGCAGCAATTCAAAAATAATATGGATAGAAGTCAGAAATAAGTATGACTACATTAACTTCTACCACAGAACCTGTTAGCTGAGAGCAGCTAAAGCAGTGCAAGTATGCTAATAAATTTTGGAAATTAATCTCTTGATAACCTCTCAGTTCATCATTTTCTCACAACTCGGGGAAAAAAACCCATAAACCTCTCCAATGAAGATAACAGCAACTCAGAGATGGCAGAATTTAGTTGCAAACCATTTAACTGATCCAGCCTTTGGATCCCAGCATAGATCACTGAGCACAGCTGTCCTGTTGCTGGATGCTTAATTATTATGTAATGTTTAACTCTCAGATTGATTATTCAGTTCATATGCACAGTAGTATTACTGGAAAGCTAACGACTCAGATTAAACAAAGGCTGAAGAGATGTTACACTGGGACATATCATTGGAAGACAGTCGGGACAATTCAGTGAAATGATGCTCAATTTAATTATTTCTACAATATGATGAACATGAGTACTTCCCTCTTGCATTTCCTCCCCACAATTATAAAGCATATGACAATACAACCTCCAAGTATTTCTCTGTCTGGAAGGAATAAGCTTCAATAACCATGCATTTATCTCTTACTGAAATTTAGAAGTATACTGTGGACTCATGTTCAATTTTTCTCCCAAATGCAATTAATCCTGCCAAACATAACACAGGACAGTTTTATTTTATAGTTTGGAAGCCTCTCTTGGATTAGTATCATTCATTAAGAGTTTAACCAACATTAAAGAACAACAATTAAGAGCGGGAAGAGCAAGAATGAAGGGAAGGCAAAAGATACATTTTCAGATTAAATTCAAGTAATGATGTGAAATCACCAAGGCTGTTGCATAAAGGAAAGTTCACTGCACTCTCAAAGATTCACATAACCTTTGCAATGAGTAATAATATAATTTTTAGTACTTCAAAAACCCATGAGATCTGAGTCTTTGTTGCCTCTCCAACAGGAGGAATAACTGACCCATCTGAAGGACAACGCTTGAAGCAAAGAAGGTACACACTTTACCTCAGTTAAAAAAAAAAAAAGGGATAAAAGACTAGCTATGCTGGGAATAGACAACTAAGTCTTGTTTATTTATTGTAACTAGACTATCTCTAGGGCTGTGAATAGACACATTAGCAGTTAATCACCTGTTAGGCACTTTATAAACACTAAGGATTTTCTGCATAGCACCCAAGGGTTTCAGTTATTAAACTTAATTTATTTCAGGAGTGATATTCTGAGAACTTCCTAGAGGATTACATTAGTCAAGACCCCATGTTTACACTATGAGTGAAATTGAATTTGCAGGAAAATGAACAGTAGTATTCTGGGCACACAGGAGCCTAGAAATTATGAATTGAATGGATAACAGGAGAATGGATGCAGTGATAAAACAAGCTGAAAGGCTGGGTGAAGACTACAGCAGAGATGAAGAGGAGATGGTGGTGTAAGTGTGCTTGGCTGAAGGTTGACAGCAGCTTCTGCTTTACAGTTTTACACTAAGTATTCAGAAGCCAGAATAAACTCTTTCCTATGGGTTTCATACATAACTGAAATTGTTATGTGCATCATAAAGTACAAAAGAGTTCATGGTGCTTTACCTTCTGAAGAATCTGCCTTCATGAAAAAATTCAAAGTTCATTATTTTTTGGAATGCCTTTATTCCTAAGAAGGAGGATTAAAACAAACAAACAAACCCACCCAACACCACCCCAGCACCCCCCCAACTATACATGGGAAATTCAACACCTTTCTGGTCCATTTTTCCTCTTCCCACCAAAAAAAAAAAAAGTTTGGGGAGTTTTGCTAACAGTTAAAGTGTATCACTTTTTTCCCCCTGAAGTGGTTGCTTTAGATAAGTTAAAGAAAGAATCTTCAACCAAAGCATATACAACACAAGCTTTTTCCTTAAAGGAAGATTAATTTAATTCAATGGTCAATACAGAGCACCAAATGGCAGTTTTTCTGATTGAACTATTTTTCTGTAGAATAGCAACAGGCACCAAAGCTTTTTTTTAGCTGTTTTACTAGCGTACCACAACCCCGAAACAACCTAACTATGCCTGAGAGACAGAGGAAATTCAGCAAGCAGCCTGCTTAGTACCCGGGTACTGAGGCACAGACTGCAGTGCCACATTCCCTACTGACAGCTTTCTGTAACTTGGCTTACTCGTTACTGAACTCAATATTCCATAGAAAGGATAGATAGAGTGGCATTTCTAAAGCGCTCTAAAATAGAGGGTAGGCAGTGCAAGAAAGAAGGGACATAAGTGTCAGCATGAGTACAGACATGGTATAAAGCCAATAACTGGCTTAATGCAATTCCATGTTGACAAATATAAAGGGATGCAATTTTGATTGGCACCAAGCTTGTCAGAGTTCAAGGAGCATCTGAACAGTGCCCTTAGTCATCTGATTTAGTTTTAGGCAGTCCAGTAAGGAATAGGACACTTCTGGGTTTCTTCCAACTTGAGGTATTCTATGATTATCTAAACACAACAAAAAATAGGAAATTCCCTCAGTAGCCACTGGCAGACAAACAAACAGACTGATTAGTTAGACTACAGCAAGCAAAAAATGTAAAATGTTCCACCTTAAATCACTAAAAATAGCTGTGATACAAAGTTTGAAGCTTTGAAATTGAAGGAAAGCATAGTTGATAATTAAATCTTTTTAAATATATAGGAATCAGTTCACTCATGGTAAAAAGCAACATTTCAGAAATATAAATTATAAAAGGTAATAAATATGAATATGTAGCTGCATCAATCATTGTATAGTTAGAAATGTTAGTCTTTAGCAGAGCATGAAGTTTTCAGCTTCACCCTTGTGTGTTGCTATACAGTTATGGACTTTCCCTACCACTCAATCACATACTAAGCAGAGGGAAAAAGGAGTGCAGACTGAGTTTTATCTCATGCTTTTAAGATGATAAAAGACAAATACTCATCTGATCTCCCACACAAGAGAGTCCTACAGTCAAACATCCCCTCACCAAAAAGTCCTACCTTCCTCTGTAGTCATTTTGCCTCCTCAAAAAGAAAAATTCTGCTGGAAGTCTCTCGGCCAAACACTGAACACAGCTGAGGAAGTGAATCATGGGGAATTTGGGAGGAAAGCCTTCTGGGAATTAAAAACTCAGCTTTCATTTAAGAAACAGGTTTCTAGTAAGGCTCAGAAAAAAGGTGTTTGTTGAATTACTTGTAGGGGGTTTTTTATGTAGAATTTGCAACAGTGCCAGAAAGCTTCTAGAAAACTTTTCCAAAAAATGAAACATTAGTTTCTTCCATCAGAAACAAACAAAACAATCCAACACAATATTAAGAAATACTCTGGATAACCCTTTGCTCTCCACCAGGGGGTAGTACTTTGGAATCAACAGCTAAATTTTCTTCCAGGTACCTGGCCCATTCTACAACTGTCTGTATTTTCAGATAACAGACATTTACCTCCCACCCTTTCATTTTCCTTTCTGGATTGAACAAAACAAGTGCCTCCAGTTTTCTCTTATAAAAGAAACACTGCATTTCTCTGCTCACCCTAGTAACTCTTCTTTGTACTCATTTAGAGTTTGATTTTTTTTTCCTTGAATATGATTAAACACAGTTACAGGGGACATTCATTATTATCTTTTTTTTTTAAAGGAAGAGCTGTGATAATCCTTTATGGAGTTAGTACACATTCATAGCTGTTACATGCCAGCTACTGCATTCAAACCACTAAAACCTCAGACCCTTAACCCATTTGTTAACATTTCATAGCTTTATTAAAAAGCTATCAGTTTGTTTGCAACCTGTCATTCAGCCAGGTCAGCAATGAAAGTGAGCCACAGTGGAATAATTATTGTTGACTTTTACCAATATTTTTATTGGTCTTTACATATTCTGGCTAGGTTCATGGAGAAAGAGGAGGAACACATCTCTGAATAACTTGATGCACCTATCCACAAGCTCTAGCAGATATTACCCCTATGTTTTCCTGTAAATTCTGAAGCAGAGCAACACAAGCCAACTTTGTTGCTTAAGCAGGGTACAGGAGAACATAAACAGATTTCTAAGGTTCCTCTGTAAAAAACCAGGTTTTAACCTATTTCTGAAGGTAGTAGCCAAGATAATATGTGCACAAAGGACTTTTTCAGAGGCAACATTACACTTCTTACCTGTTTGCATCGCAGACATCCTCCCAAAGTATGTGATGAAGCAAGATCCTTGTATTAACAATGGCAATGGTAACTATCAAGAATTATGGAGGGAAAGCAAAGGTTAATATAATTTACTATGAAGTATTTTAGCCATTGATAAAGACTAATTATTACCAACAGTGGAGGAGTACTTATACTTAATAAAATTGTTAAGCTTTTAAATGGAAAATTCTACAGTTTATGCATTTCAGTATGCATTGTGAGGCCCCAATCAAATATCAGGTACTGCCTGTGCATTGTAAGCACTCTTCGAAATCACATACACACCTAATCTTGCACTGTGTGTATGATGACTGAAATGGCAACTTAAAAAGCAGTTGTTTGCTTACTATACCACAACAATCATGAAAAAAAAAAATTCTCTAAGAAATTCTTTGTTTTGACTCAGGACGTTCTGGAAAGATAGAGAACAATAGTCTGAGGTAGAAACCGGGACTGTACCAGTACAGGGGTGACAAAACCATTCTTCCCAGCTGTCCGTTTCAATAAAAGCATTGGAACACATTAGTCCCATTGATACCTTAAGGGTCAAAAGATGCCCAGATGTAAGCGGCTTACATGCATAAGATTTAGGCCTTATTGTCTAGTTTGCTGATGCTTTGCTAAAGTCAGTAGTGTCTAGTCTGGATGTTTTGCTAAAGTCAGTAGTGTAGTTAGTAAATTTAGAACCCTATTCAAGGACAGGAAGAATCTGAAGGGGATGAAGCAAAAAGATAATAACGGTTTGTCAAGGTTGCTAGACTAGAAGGAATAAGAACTAATTGACGCAGGAAGATTTGTGGCTCCTTACGAAGGACAGTTCTTGATAAGAACCAGGAGTTTACCTTAAGAACTGGTTTACACCGACCCTGCAGTTTGGGCAAAAGCCAAGGAGCAACTGAGTCTGCGCAAGAACAAGGGCTTACTAGCGGTGATGAAGAGGAGCCATCAGCCTTCATCCCCACAACCCCCGACGACCACCACAAGGAGGCACTGATCAAGGGCAGTGGGGAGGGACTTATGGAAATGACCTCCTGAAGCTAATTTTAATACAAAGCAGGACAGGTTATGCATATGTATAGGCATATCGGGAAACTTCATGCATATGTAACACTTTGCTACATATAAACGGGGCAAGTTGTGGCTTGATGGTATGCATGTTAGGTGGAGCGATCCCCCGTGCATCCGGCGCCGTGAATAAAGAATGCCTGCCTTTTAACACTACATTGGTGTTACGATGTTTGTTCTTCCTGATTTCGGTGACACCATTATGGAATAAATGCACAATTTTGAAACCTCAAAGCACCGTGAAATGAATCTGTCACATTCTCAAGACCTCTCTAGTATATAGTGCTTTTGGAAATCTGGTCCGTAAGTCTTGTCTTAAAGAGACAGCTCATTAAAACGGAAATCTATGACACATGATAACCAATAACAATCTAGAGAGATTTTTGCATGCATTTGCATAACTTCGCTCCCTCTGAAGGCAATAATGCAAACATGAACCAGACCCCTTGTTATTTACACACTTTAAAACAATCAGTATACATTTGTTTTTAACTTTTGCTTAATTAGCCTCATCTCCTGCAAAACCTTTCGTAATAATCAGTATTTACTGTCATGACACATATGGGCACAAGCGGAACTAATCATCTGCAGGCTGTCCCTGCTGCCGAGCTGAACAAACAGGCTGTTCAAGACTTCTTCCTGCAAACATTTCTGCTTCGCAAATCAATGAGGACATTTTCCCTTCTCTTTTCAGAACAACAACTGAGATCCGCAAACTCATTTCTGAATGACACCCACACACAAAAAAAAGGCAAAAAAAGCTGGCTCAACTGGATATAGTTTGTTTAGAGACATGGGCCCAAGCACACAGTAATAAACCAGCATGCCAGTCCAACTGATGCTTTAATCTATAGAATTAACAATGTGTGTTCCGGTTCCTGCACCTGTGACAGACGGTCAACAGAGAAGAAAGCTATCCCTATCAGCACTGCCAAGTTTTGAAATCCCAATGCACAAACCATAGATGGCATTGGCAGAATTGTTCAAAGAACTAGTGATCCAAAAATAGACTTTTCCTTTTCTCCATTGCACTCCCAAAATGTGTTTACACTATTTGCAAGTTACCTAAAAGCAAACATATCCTTGGGTTAAAGCAACTTGTCAATTTTCATTAATATAAATGTTGGATGGTAGGTCAGGGACATGTTAATCTGATCTATATATATTTTTTTTTTAAAAAAAAAAAAACATTTCAATGCTCAGAATTTCCATTAACTATGGGGAATGATTGCAGCTCAGAGAGCCTGAACATTTTTGTGTGGCTCACAAGTAATCAAGGTACTGCTTTCAAATCCAGGCAAATGATCAGGCTTGGAAATATATTACTTACTGGAAAATGTCACCATGTGTGAGCTGATACAGATTCCCTGATCAAATTCTGAAGCTATGAATGCTACAGAAATGTTCGGAGAGCTTTGCCCTATTTTTCTTTTTCATCTACGTGCCTGAGTCTCTAGATCCCTACACAGACCTGCCAAATCAAGCCCAAGATCTATGTCTGTGCAGGTAAGTAAAAAAGGCACAGGCCCATTCTCTGACCCCAAATACAAGCAGCAGCAATTATGTAAACATAATTGAACTCCCCCCTCCTCAAAGTAGTCTTGTTCCTACGGCTTCCTTCAAACAATCCTAGGCTGATGTAATTCAAAAAACCCGCACTCACACCCATTGACATGCTACAAATTAAGCAATGTGGATAATTACATGCCAGTGCTTAAACCTTAATTACATCCATAGATGTGAAATGTAGATGCTGGTTCCTGTAGCTCACAAAGCAACACTAACCTCCTTGCAAGTACATTTCACTCTTTCTGCTAGGTGGAGTACCAGCCCCAACAAACAAAGCATTTTCCCCTAGGACCTTAGAGAAAAAAGAAAGGAAACCAACCCCTGCTCCCAGACTGCAAATCCAGAATTTCAGAGCCACCCTCTCTGTCCTTCACTGAAGGATGCCTCTGTTAAGCCCTGCTTTTCCCTTGGCCATGTGCCCAGACTGGCTGAGCTCCTACTAGTACATAACCTCTTATAACATGTCATTGTCTGCAACATCTGCCTCCTCTGACTCCAGACAAATAACCAGGCACCCAAGTGACCACAAACTACATCACCCTTTGATGACAGCACAGAGGCCATGAAATCCCTCAGAAGTCAACAGGCTGTAAAGTACATCATGAGTCACCTGGGCCCAGCTCCACTCCCATTTCACCCAAATTTTCACCTGGATCCACTTATCAGCTAGTTGAACACTAGACCAAAGCAATCAGATGCTGCCATCTCAACACACCTTTTTACAAAGACAGAAGAGAAACATTAAACTGCAACAGCTCTTCTTATTTATCCACATTTAAGCCAGGCTAGTGGTAACAGTTTACAATTAGTATTTTTAGCAGTTGTTGGCCTGTTGTGTCCCATTCTCACTGAGATTTGAAATAAGTAATAGATGCTATCCTTAACACTATCACTTTTCCCCCGCTGTTTTATGAAAGAAAAAAAAATAAGCCAAGAGATAAGAGGACAGAAAAAGTTAAATACATTCTAGTGATGGTTATTCAAACATGAGGTTAATATCACTGACAACATAACTAGCAAAGTGTTATGCTCATTCCAATACTTAGCTGCCAGGTTTCCCGTCTCAGAGAGCACAAACAACTGCAGCACCATTTGGGAACTCTATTATTTTTACTGTTGTTACAATAAAATGCTTATTATTATAATATCTATTTGTCAATATCTAGGGAGGCTGCATCAAAAAACATGCACAGAGACTAGATCTTCTGGGGGGCTTTTTTACAATTTGTTTGGCTTGAAGGTCATTGCAGAGAAACCCAAGCAGGTATACAGCTCTACTGCTGTTCCTGTGGTTTGTTTTTATGGGGCTCTGGCTGAAGCTGCACAGAAGACCTTCCCATAATTTCAATCCCAGTTTGTATTGAAGGGAGGCTAAAGGGTTAACAAAAGGACCTTTGTGAAGCCAACTGTAGATCCATCTTAAATTGCTATCGTTGTGTTTTAGATTAACTTACTAATCATATGAAGTAAACTATAGATAAGAAACTAACACTGTAGGGAATGTGGAAGAGGAGAGATTAGTAGGAGATGGCCCATCTTTGTTACAGGCCTTGGAAGGCACCTAGGAGAACAAAGTGTCTGGCACTTTGTCGATATGAGGATAGCCAAGGATGGGGAGCCAGTTGGTACTGGCTGTGTTGTTCTCACAGTGGAATAAGGGGGGTGGAAGCTGGAATTCACCAAAAGGACAAGGTGAAGAAGAGGAGTGGATGAAGTAAATGACCCCTGAAGACCACCAACTCAAATCACTGAGCATGCGCAGTCGGGAGGGACTTATGGAAATGACCTCTTGAAACTAATTTTAATACGAAGCGGGGACAGGTTATGCCTATGTATAGGTGTATTGGGAAACTTCATGTATATGTAACACTTTGCTACATATAAACGGGGCAAGCTGCTGTGTTGCGGTGTGTGCGACTTTGGTGGGACTACCCCCCTGTGCTGCCCGGTGCTGAATAAACATACCTACTGCATAATCTTACAGATTATGGAGTCTGTTTTCCACACATCAGTATCTCAAATTATACTTCTGAACATGGGTGTTCCTGGAGTTGTTTTTAGAACTGATGGGGAGATGAGAACAAAAAAATACCTGTAGAGCTGAGCCTAATAGTTTGCTTCAGCTGTAGGTGGATGAACAGCTGGTAGTGCTAACTGGATCTGGAAGGCCAGTTCATTCCCCCTCACAATCAGCATGAGAATTGTCTCAAATCTTCCAAGACATATTTTGTTTGGTTTATTTTTAAGTCCCAGCTACTGAGTAATAACATTAGGGGAAAAACCCAGTTCAATCAAAAGTAAGCATAGTGTTTAAATACCATGGAACAAATTAAATAGCTCAATCTTTACTGATGTTTTTTAAAAAGTATCATGCCTCCCAAACCAACCATATATTTAACTGAGTCCATCCTGATGAGCCATGAATTTATGATACTGGTGATTTTTTATTTTTCATTCTCATCTGGAGAAGCCAGCCAGTTAAATGAAATATTTCCTCTGGACTGATTTCTGTGGGCTTGTAATTGCAAAGGCTCTGCCATGGCCACTGTGGTTCATGACTCTCATCACTGGTAATAACATTGTTTGGTTTTCTTTGGTAGCCTTCAGTCCAAGTTCTAGCCAGGCTAAGGCTGATAGTTGCTGAAACCCATGCAGCCCAGCATGGCCACAGAGCAAATTTCATACTAGTTTGACACAAAATCTTGGAAAAAAATCCCCAAATATTCATCCCTTAAGATAATATTAGTGACAGGGCTGTAATGTAAATTGCAATACATTTTTAATATCTAATTAGAAAATTATATACTTTAAAATAACCAACACATTCCTAGGTCTGTGTATGTGATGTGTTCCCTTTGACAAGAGTTTGAGTGTAAGAAGAGAAATTACTGCAAACACAGATCTAAATAAAAGGTGCTGCTGGTAGGAGTACCCGATTGAAAGTGCTGAGGTTAGAAGATCAAACACAGCCAAGTTCCTATGAGTTTCCGGAAAGCAACCAGAGATACAAGCCTGTGTCAGGAGGGAAATGGATACTTAAAAGCACCTTCACAGTAGAAACAGTGTTTCTCTCAAGTCATCAAAAGTAGATTTAACAGTGTTTTTTGCTTCCTTCAGATATGAAAGAAAGAAGATGGGGAGAAACTGCATGCAGGTGTAGAAAACACAGATATTAAAAAAAAAAACAACCAAAACCAAAACAAACCTACCCAAAATTGGTTTCGCTTTGAGGCCCTAAGTGGAGCCCTCTAAGCGTATTGCCTCCATGAGATCAGCTTTTGCTCCTCTATGGAGAGCACAGAGAAGAGGGAGGGAAAAGGTCTCCCTTGGCTCAAGGAGCTTCTGAACAGTCAGTGAGGCGGCTCAGAGCAGGGAATTCATTTAGGTGCTTTCCTGGAAGTGACAGAAAGAATGGGGATGGAGAGAGGGAGCCCATGGGTTTGGGAGTGTTGAGGTGTGTGTGTCTGTGCCTCTTTTCCTCCATGGGTTGTAAAGGAAGCCTCCAGAGATTAAGCCCAAGTCAGTCGCTGCTAATACTTTCTCCCACCCTCTCAATCCTAGTCTAGGTCCATTTTATATGAATTCGTTTCCACTGTGGACAGCAGTTTACCGTCCCAGTGACACGTAATCAACAAAGAAAGGTAAGGTCACTGAGAGAAATAAGTTATTGGGGAAAGCAAGGGCCAATTGCTTCTGATCCTTTGAACAATGGAAAAAAGGGTATTAGACAAAATAGCATTTGATTGTGATGGATTATAAAAGAAACAGTGAAGAAGAAAAGGTCAGCCTCAAAATTCTAATTTTAAACCCATTTATGCACATATAAAGAAGCAAAATGCCTTTTAATATGTAAGATAATAAATAATATTTCCTTTAAGAGAAGAACAAAGCTGCAAAAGGCTAATGCCTACCTGCATGGTCTCCACTGCATACAAAGAAGATAAAATGCACTCAATAAAATAGAGCCTGTGACTGTAACCAACAAATGCTTGATCATCAAAACATTAAAAAGCCATCAGCTACTAAGGACAATCTCAGCTGAAATGGACACCACTGAAATTACAATACTGCTCACAAAACAAATCAATGTGCTTGAAGCTTTGCAGCTGGGCTAATGCAACTAGAAAAGAGGCTGGATTAAAAAAAAGTCATTAACTACTCCTTTATTTCACAAAGCCTAGATATGTTCTCTCCCACAGGATGCTAAGAAACATGCACAGCATCATTTTGACAAACAATCATCCCCATATTAGGTGGCAGGCTTACTGTAGACAGCGACAGCAAATCATTTATGTATTCTGGGGCATATAATGAATCAGAGGAGAGGTGAGACAGGGAAGGGGAACTTTCATAGAGCTAACATCACAAATAAGCACTAAACAAAAAATCAGCAAACCGAAATAATGGAAGATTGCTGAACACCCACTCACCTAAAAAATCCAGATTAAACCCAACAAGAAACAGCCACTTAAGAGACTAGGGGTTTGTTTTCTAAACAGCAATTAATTTCTAGTGCTTCTCTACCTGTTGGGTTTCCACACAGAAATTTGCCCCAACCCCCTTAGTATAACCTGATACTGAATCATGACTTACTTACAATAAATCTCTCTTAAATCTTATCATCATCATGTTAAAGAAAGCATTCTTCATCCTTAGTTCAAGTTGTTTAGTTATGCTTGTAAATTAACCTATGTCATTTGGTTATTCATAGATCAAATGGGAAACTGTCACAAAGGGAGACAGCAGACTTGGAAAAGCCTGTGTTGTTATAATTAGATTACATTATGGAAAAGTTTAATGAAAAACCTTATTTTTTATTCAAAGCAATAATTCCATGATAGTTTTGTAAGGTTTTCTCTGCCAGCTGAGTAGTTTACTTTGTGTCTGTTTTTTGTTTAAAAGTTGCCTGACATCTTGCAATCACAAGACTTTGACAATGAAACTTTGTTTTAATCTGCTCATTGGTTCAGAAAATTATGATTTTGTTTAAAAAACTTATCAAAAATGAAACTGCAGAATAAATATTCATCTTCACAGGAAACTTTCTGATAAAATACACATAACTAAGATGTAAAAGAATGGATTTCAAAGTGACCTTCACGAAAATTCTATTTCAGAAAAGACCTCAACATTTGACCACAAAGTACTATTAACATGTGAGAACACATCTGAAGGGTGGTTTTGAAAAATTTTCTGTACTTCCTTCAATTTAAATATTTCATTAAGTAGTGTTGCATTCATACACCGATATAATTATTTGCTGCTGCTTTTATATACTGTTACTTTTTTTAGATTATTTCACCATCTATAATAACAAAAGCAATCCTCTGGACTATAAATCATGTCACCTATATGTCTTTTTCTCATGAATCCTGACTGAACAACTGTTTACTCTGCCCAGGAGATTAAACAAACTGGGATGAAGGTTATGGGAGATAAATACTAATGCATTAACAATTGTATGTATTCTTAAAATATTTATCCCAGATCCAAAAGAAATATTAATGGGTATTATCAATATTGCTTCCAGTTGTCAAACAACCCTTCCAACTGACAGTACCACCACCAAGGTAGGAATATCTGAACTGATTGTTAATTGGTCCCCAACTCCTAGTTTTCAGCTAAATAAACACAGCTGAAATTATGTATTAATGTAAATCAAGCTGGTTTGCCTTAATACTGGGACACAGTATCTGCAGTAGCTCAAGAGCTGAAACAACGAGAAGAGGAGTGCTACTGGACCTTGTGCTGACAAATAAAGAAGAACTAGTTGAGGATGTGAAGGTAGAGGGGAAGCCTTGGCTGCAGTGACCATGAGATGGTGTTCTGGATTCTGCGTGGTGGAAGCAGATCAATAAGTAGGACCGCAACACTGGACTTCAGGAGAGCTAACTTTGGCCTCTTCAGGGTCCTACTTGGAAGGATTCCATGGGTTAAGGCCCTAGAAGGTAGAGGAGTCCAAGAGAGCTGGCTGCTATTTAAGCAACATTTCCTCGATGCTCAGGATCGGTGCATCCCCCTGAGTAAGAAATCAAGTAAACAAGGCAGGAGGCCTGCATGGACGACCAAGGAGCTTCTATCAAAACTCAAAGGGAAGAGAAAGCTCTATGGAATGTGGAAAGGGTCAGGCCACTTGGGAGGTATACAGGAATGCTGCCAGAGCATGCAGGGAAGCAACTAGAAAGGCTAAGGTCCACGTGGAATTAAATCTGGCGAGGGATATCAAGGATAACAAGAAGGACTTCTTCAAGTACATTAGCAGCAAACAGAAGACTATGGTAAATGTGGGACACTGCTGAATGAAGTGGGTGCCCTGGTGACAAAGGATACAGAGAAGGTGGAGTTACTGAATGCCTTCTTTGCTTCTGTCTTCACTGCCAAGGCTGGCTCTCAGGCTTCCCAGTCCTTAGAGGTAAGCAAGTAAGCCTGGAGGAAGAAAGACCTTCCCTCTGTCGATGTGGACCAGGTTAAGGATTTTTTAAGTAAGCTGGATGCCCACAAACCCATGGGCCCCAATGGAATGCACCCATGAGTGTTGAAGGAACTGGCAGATGTCATTGCTGAGCCACTCTCTATTATCTATGAAAGGTCGTGGAGAACAGGAGAGGTGCCTGAGGACTGGAGGATAGCCAATGTCACTCCAGTCTTCAAAAAGGGCAAGAAGGAGGACCCAGGGAACTACAGGCCAGTTAGTCTCACCTCCACTCCTGGAAAGGTAATGGAACAACTCATTCTGGGTGTCATCTCCAAGCAAGTGGAGGAAAAGGTGATCAGGAGTACCCAGCATGGATTCACCAAGGGGAAATCATGCCTAACCAATCTGATAGCCTTCTATGATGGCATGACTGGCTGGGTAGATGAGGGGAGAGCGGTGGATGTTGTCTACCTTGACTTCAGCAAGGCTTTTGACACTGTCTCCATAACATCCTCATAGGGAAGCTCAGGAAGTGTGGGTTGGATGAGTGGACAGTGAGGTGGAATACTCTGTGTGAATTGCTTAATGGTGAATGAACTGGATAAGCCATAAGTCAGGAGAGGGTACTGCAATTAATCTGCTCTCTTTTCCTGATTTTGTGATGACAGCAGACTGGAAAGGGACTGTATTGAAGACCCAGTTAGGTTTAACCCCATGCACCAGTACAGGCTGGGGGATGATCACAACAAGCCCATGCAATGCTACAGGCTTGGCGAAGAGTGCCTGGAAAGCTGCCTGGTGGAAAAAGACCTGGGGGTACTGATTGACAGCCAGCAGAATATGAGCCAGCAGTGTGCCCAGGTGGCCAAGAAGGCCAATGGCATCCTGGCCTGTATCAGGAATAGTGTGGCCAGCAGGAGTAGGGAAGTGATCGTGCCCCTGTACTCGGTGCTGGTGAGGCCGCACCTCAAATACTGTATTCAGTTTTGGGCCCCTCACTACAAGAAAGATGTTGCATTGCTGGAACAGGTCCAGAGGAGAGCCACAAAATTGGTGAGGGGTCTAGAGCCCAAGTCTTACGAGGAGCGGCTGAGGGAACCGGGGTTGTTTAGTCTGGAGAAGAGGAGACCTTATCGCCCTCTGCAACTGCCTGAAAGGAGGCTGTAGTGAGGTGGGGGTCGGCCTCTTCTCCCTGGTAACGGACGATAGGACGAGGGGGAATGGTTTGAAGTTGCGCCAGGGCAGGTTTAGGCTAGACATTAGGAAAAACTTCTTCACCGAGAGGGTTGTCAGGCTCTGGAATGGGCTGCCCAGGGAGGTGGTGGAGTCCTCATCCCTGGAGGTCTTTAAAAGAAGGATAGATGAGGTGCTTAGGGACATGGTTTAGTGGTGCGATGTCAGGGTTAGGTTAAAGGTTGGACTTGATGATCTTAGAGGTCTTTTCCAACCAAAGCGATTCAATGATTCTATGACCTGCTGGAAAGCAGCTCTGCCGAGAGGGACCTGGAAGTCCTGGTGGATGACAAGCTCACCATGAGCCAGCAGTGTGCCCTTGTTGCCAAGAAGGCCAATGGCATCCTGGGGTGCATTAAGAGGAGTGTGGCCAGCAGGGCAAGGGAAGTTATCCTCCCCCTCTACTCTGCCCTGGTGAGACCCCACCTGGAGTACTGTGTCCAGTTCTGGGCTCCCCAGTTCAAGAAAGATGAGGAACTCCTAGAAAGAGTCCAGAGGAGAGCAACAAGGATGATAAGGGGACTGGAGCATCTCCCCTACGAGGTAAGGCTGAGGGAGCTGGGCTTGTTTAGCCTGAAGAAGAGAAGACTGAGAGGGGTTCTCATCAACACTTACAAATAACTTAAGGGTGGATGTCAGGAGGATGGAGCCAGACTCTTCTCAGTGGTGCCCAGCGACAGGACAAGGGGCAATGGGCACAAACTGAAACATAAGAGGTTTCAGTTGAATATGAAGAAGAACCTCTTTACTTTGAGGGTGACAGAGCACTGGAACAGGCTGCCCAGGGGGGTTGTGGAGTCTCCTTCTTTGGAGATATTCAAAACCCGCCTGGACGATGTCCTGTGTAACATGCTCTAGGAGAACCTGCTTTAGCAGGAGGGTTGGCCTAGTTGATCTCCCAAGGTCCCTTCCAACCCTTGCCATTCTGTGATTCTGTGATTCCCAAGGTCCAGCGCCAGTCACCTGCTCAGAGGGTTGAGTTGTCCAATGGGAGTGATAATGCCTGATGTGGGCGCTGGGAATTGTAAGGCCACTGGTAATGGCTGTTGGCCAAGCTCATGTAGTTTATGGAGACAGCATTTCCCATTATTGCTGCTGGAGACCAAGCACTGTGGTAGGCACCACTGCTCTGACTCAGCTTGCATTTCTAGCATTTTCATAACATTCATTTGCTGCCCCTTCTTTTAGAGCCCAGTTCCCACGCTGCCATATGCCTGCAAGAATCTAAGCATTCATTTATAGATTTTATCGTTAAGAGGATTGAATGGTTTGATTCAAACCGGCATCCTCTTAAACTTAAAAATTCCCCAGCATGTAATTTTTTATGTCCAAGTAAACATGTGCATTTACAGTATAAGTAATATAATTTTAAATAACAGATCTTTATCAGTGGTTCACAGTGTATGTATTTCAAGAGAAAGTCAAGATCGGAAAAATTCTACAGTTTTCTAATAAACTAATGCATTTCGTAGCTGGTAAAATTAATTCAATTTGCTGGATAAGCTCTAAGCAAAAGCCTCCAAAATGTGGTCAGATAATTACTATAATTCTGTGGTTCTCAGATCATTCAAAATTAATGTATTTTTTCTCCTCTCAGGAGACCAAACTAAACAAAAATATGGTCAGATAGAGAGTATTATAGCATTTTTTGAAAGACCATGACACTTTAGTCTGTCAGAAAAGCAGAAACAATGTTGTAGTGGGAAGGATATGGATGAAATATGCACTTGAGTTGTTAGAAGAACACACACTTCCAGAAAGCTGCTATGATTTAAAACAGACAGATGTTTAACGTAATTTAGTAATTTACATAAAACCTTCAAGGTATTATTTCATTGTAGAATTTTTTTCTTTCACTTTCTAGGGTGTATATATACCTGTTATATCTACCTCTCCCACTAGCTTTTTAGAGCAGGATTAGAACTTTTGTTATCATGTGTTCAGTGCTTAGAACTAGGAGGTCAATACGTGATGGGATTTCTAGCTAATACTAGCTAATCTTACCTAATTTGAGGTCCAACCACTTGCTAGGATCTCTAAATGTCAGTCATCATTTAAGCAAAATCCCCTGTAATATAATGCCACAAATATTGCTTGCATTAGTAAAGCTGAAGGTCCTGATTTATTTAATACGGAAATAGAAAGTTCAGGGCTTAAGAAAGTGAGCCTTTTCTCATCCACAATGGTGTGATGTAAGACAGGAATAATGAATGACTTAACTGTCCAGTGTTTGTCTTAATGCTGTGCAAAAATTTGACATGGGAAGTAAAACATACTTATTATTGATGTGCTTTCAATAAAGTAAAACTGTTTTATGATATTAACTCTCTTATCTCAGTGTCTTACTTCCAAGAAAAGCCAACATATTTATATGAATAAACAAGAATTCTATTAAAATTATGCCAAGAATTCTAGCAGATTTGTTTTTAGCAGTTCTACTGTCTATCCTCTCTAAGGGAAGTAGATGAAGCATTGAACTCAGCCCCTTCATTTCCTATGATGCTGCAGGCTGAGTTTGCCTTAGATTTCATTGTAGAACAGATCAAAGGAAGGAACCAGAATTTACAAGTTTGAATAGCCAAAAGAAAGAAAAATAAAGCTCTTTAAGCACTCTATGATGCCTCTTATCAGATCTCATGTGTAGCTCAAGATTTCTCAAGAGCTTTCTGAATCAGTCCTCTTCCATTGCTGGTAATGCTTTTCCTTGAGCCCTGTCTATAAGTACAGAGGCCCCTTCCTTGTAGGTGAAGGTTGAGGCAAAGAAGGCACTGACTACCTCAGCCTTATCTTCAACTGCTGTCACTAAATCACTCACAACACTCAGTAGTAAGCCTACATTTTCCTTTTTCATTCTTTTACTGCTAATGTAGCAGCAGAAGCTCTTCATGTTACATCCCTTGCAAGTATCATCTCCAGCTGAGCTTGGCTTTCCTAACACCAGCCCTGTATGCCTAGGCAATATGTTGCTGCAGTGCTACTTGTCGCCTGTCCTCACTTCCACCTCCTGTGTACAGTCTTTTTGCATTACAGCTCAGTCACGAGTCTCTGCTTAGCCAAGTTTTGTAAGTCTACTCATTTTCCTGAGTATTGGGGTAGAAAATTCTTGCACTAGTATGATATTGTCCTTAAAGACCTGTCACCTGTCCTAAGCTCCTTTACTCCCATCAGGTCCCACCTACCAGTTCCTTGAAAATCTGAAATCTGCTCTCCAGAACCCTAGGGTCTGTACTCTGCTGCTTGCTTTCCTCACTCCCCTTAGCATCTTGTACTTCCTTACTTCATGGCAGCTTCAGCCACAGCTCTCCCTGTTTATCTCATCCCTAATGAGTTCTTCCCTGTTTGTGAGTAACAGGTACAGGAAAGCTTCACTCCTGGTTGGCCCATCCAGCACTTGTGTTAAGAAGTTGCCCCTAACACCCTCTGGATTACAGGAGTCCAACTGTGTTGCCTCCCAGGATGTGTCGGGGAGTCTCCCATAAGAACAAAAATCTGTCATCCGTAGACTTCTTCAAGCTGCTTAAAGATGACTTTGTTCACTTGCAAACCTTGATCAGGTGGTCTGTAACAAATTCTCACTACAATGTTGTCCTTCTTGTTCTGTTCTCTAATTCTGACTCACAGACTATTAACCAGTCTGTCACCTGTCTGAAGAGCTGAAGAGCTCTGTATATCTGAGCTGCTCATTAGCATACTGGCAGCTTCTTTGCCCCACTGCTTGCCTTTCCTAAGAAGCCTGTATCCATCCATCAATCCATCACAGAACTCTAGGCATATGAGCTATCCCCATCTCAATTATTGCAATGATGTGCCAGTTCTGCATTCACACACACTGCGCTCACTCCTCCCAGGTTGTGTGCATTTGTGCACAGCAACTTCGCAGGCACCCTTTGCCACCTACTTCATCCTTCCCAAAGGCTCTTTTACTCCCACCACCCTGCCCCATGTAGTCACTGCCATTGAACTCCATTTTTTTAATTTACTTGAAAACTATCACCATCATTCCCAGTGTACCTGGTTTAATATTCTCCTCAACAAAAAAGTGAGACTGCAAGCAAAGATACTTTTATGCCACCACTGTCAAATGGGTCCCATCTCTTGCTAGCAGTCCCCATTCCTCAGGGAGGGACCTATGATCATAAAAGCCAAGGCACTACTCATGACACCAGGCAGTTGCTAACTCACAGGGTGTATCCACTCCTACCTGAGACCTGTCCCTTCGGTTGTAGGATTGAGGGGAACACCACTTGGTCTCTCATGTCCTTCTTCTTTATCTCCAGACCTCTGTAGTCCCTCCTGATTTGTTCCAGGTCTCCATTGAGAGTGATGCACATGGACAACATGAAAGGGAGCCTGAGGGTTGGAAAACCTTTTGCAGTCTCTCCGGAACCATCCACCCTACCCCATCCAGGACCCCTGCAAACAGCAAACCTCATGGCAAGCAAAAAGTGGCCTAGCATGTCTGGTCAGATAAAAGGTGCTTCCATCCCTGCAAAAGAGGACCTCCAACCACCATCACCCATCTCTTGGTGCTAGTGCCCTGTGCAGACCTAGCTCACTATGAGGCCTCCCTTAATGGAGCTTGTTCCCCTACACAGGATATTACTATCAATTCTGTGAATTCAGATCTGAGGGTAAAGAAGGAGCGTTTCTTTTACTGTCAGAGGTCACAAGCTTCAAGCCTCTCCTATCTTGTGAGTGTCTACCCACCACTCATCCAAGTGTGGCCTTTACCTGTCCCTCCTTCTCTGCAGCACAGGGCTCAGGTCTTCCCTCTACAAGTTTTCTTGCGAATCCCCTGTCAATCTCATGTTCATCCTCCCTGACAGCACACAGCCTGCTCAACTCCTCCTGCAGCCCCTTACCCTGGTGAGTCAGGGCCTTGACTAACAGGGACCTCAGCTGCCCTGGAGAGGCCCATTGCTCCCTGCTGCCCCAGACCTGGATGGCTGCATCCCCCCCCCCCCAGGATTTCTGTCTGGGTCAAGATGTCCTACTTTTTAATCCACTTCTACTTTTTTGACTGTACAGAAGTTGTAAACCTTCTCTTGTACTTCTTTTGCCAAGCTAAATCATATTTTCAGCACATTTTCATGTGTGTGTGTTTCACCTCTCACCGTAAAAATCTTGGCTTCTCTCACAATAAGCCTCTTTCTGTCAGTTGCATCCTTTTCCTCTGCAGGTATTTCATACATAGAGGTCTGGTCTTCCTGACACATGAGTAATCTTGATGCAGTGGAAGTGCTGAAAGCTGTGTAATGGTATTCCAGACATGACAGGTCCCAGGATAGAGTCCAGTAAGGTGTAACCTGTAGTTTATCAAAGGTGGAACAAGAAATTACCACATGATTTTTCAGAACACATATGGCAAGAAAGCAGGAAACCCTTAGTTGATGATAAGGGAAAACTAACATATAGTATTGCCAAGATGTGTAGCAAGATGTTTCTCAAACTACAGATATACTTTCCTCATCCATGCAACTCCAAAAGAACTGAGGTAAAGAAACACCAAAAAAGCCATTTACAGCTTTCTGTTATTTTTGTTCATTGTACAAAGCACACAAATAAAATAGCATATAGGTAAGTGCCATTTACTATCAATTTGCCTGTCAGAAATTTTCCTGCAGATGCAGAGCACTGCTAAAAATAGCATGCATTTTGCACAGAAGTGATACTTTAATCTGAAGGTTTAGTAATGCAAACCCAATCTGCATGTATTATGTATGAACCTGTTCTATCCTGCAAATAGTGGAATTACATCATCAGAAGATAAGATGGCAGTTTCATGTTTGACAAACCTCAGTCTCTTCACTGGATTTATATATATTCTTTCTATGTAAGGCAATCCACATATTACCAGTTTTACTGAAATTAAAACACACAATTTCCAGAGTGCTAGAGACACTATTAATTTGTTTGTTATTGCTCCTTCTCAAGGTCTTTCAGATGTTCCTACACATATATAGATATATATATATATAAAATCTGTGGTAAAAAACTCAGAAACATTGCCATCTTCAATTCTTTTGCTTCTTATAAAGCTGCCTCCACTGGTCAAGTGAGTGGTAGTGTTCAAATCCTCTGCTATAGTATGCACCATTCTAGACTTGTTCGGGGTGACTGCCCCCACAATCAGCAGCTGTAGCACAGATCAGCCCCTCCTAATGCTGCTTGCAGAAAGCTATGACAAATGACCCAGAGCAAAATGCAAACCAGTGAGTTGTTAGTGAGAAATATGCATCCACATGCTTTATCCAGGTGCAGGGGTCAGTGATCCACGGTACTGTTCTTAAAAGGAACAGCAACATATGACTTCAGTTCCCTTTTCCATCCATTAATAACTCCTAGGAAACAGTGTGAATAAAATATGGGTTTGTGGATTAACTAAATCAATTGCAATTAAAAGTCTGTCTTTTACTCAAATAATTTTTTTAGTTTTATAGTTGTGAAACCAGTTAAAGACTCAGGTCTGAACTGTTTACAGTGATGATCAGAAGTAAGAGGTGATTTTTAAGTTTCACAAACTGGTTTAATAGTAAATTGCTGTTGTGATTTAACTCCAGTCAGCTACTAAGTACCACACAGCTGCTCATTCACCCTCCCCCTACTCCGGTGGGATGGGGGAGAGAATAAGGAAAAAAAAAAAAGTAAACCCCATGGGTTAAGATAAGGACAGTTTAGTAGGAAGATAAAATAATAATAATAATGATGATGGTGATAAAAGAATATACAAAACAAGTGATGTACAATGCAGTAGCTCACCACCCACCAACTGATGCTCAGTCCAGCCCTGAGCAACGATCGCTGCCCCCCAGCCAACTCCCCCCCAGCTTATACACTGAGCATGACATCATAAGGTCTGGAATAGCCCTTTGGCCAGCTGGGGTCAGCTGTCCTGGCTGTGCCCCCTCCCAGCTTCTTGTGCCCCTGGCAGAGCAGGGGAAGATGAAAAGTCCTTGACTGGTGTAAGCCCTGCTCAGCAACAACTAAACCATCAGGGTGTTATCAACATTCTTCTAGGACTAAATCCAAACCACAGCACTGTGCCAGCTACTAGGAAGAAAATTAACTCTGTCCCAGCCAAAACCAGGACAATTGCCTAAATCTTGTTTTTTAAAACAGATTATTTTGAAAATTGTGAAAGATGAGTTTCCACCTCTTATTTCAAACATTCAGTTCTCCATTTTAGGGTGGAATAAATGTCCTGGCCATGATATCTTGAAATGACAAAACCTTTAAAACAGTCTAGTTCTTTATGGTAGTTTAAGGACACAGATTTCGACTCTCCTTCTCCTACATTTACCTTAAGTTTGCCCTTCTACTAGAAAGCTTTCTGACAAAAGCAATAATTACAGGTTTATTAATTCTGGGAAATCTTAAACCATTGGGGTATCATAGTCCTCCCCAAGCATAAATATGCCATAAACTGAGTAGTGGCACATTTATTATGATACAGGCACCCACGTGTGTTTGAAAAGAAATTGAAAAAATTCAGGTAAAATGAATCAGAGTTACCTTTCTGAGAGGAAAAGGAATCAAACATCATTCACAAAACTTCTAACAATTCTTAATGAAAACCATTAATCCAAGCATATAATTAGTTGAAGTGATATAAATGAAAAATGTTTAACAACATGAAGAATAAAGATTGTAACAGTGAAAAATTATACTCAACACTTTCAAAATGAACTTAACAAATATTTGGCTTCTTTTATTCTTTCTTTAAAAGTTCACATTTAAAAGGGGGAGAGAGAGCAAGAACCGACTATAAGAAGCGTTCCTGGTTATAATCGAGTTCCAAGTAAAAAGAGCAACAACAACAACAACATATACTAGAGAAAACAGGTTGAAGAAGAGTATTACACCTCAGTGGACATTTACATTACATCAGCTGGGCTATACTGCTGGGGGAGTCTTGTAAAATCCTGTCCTGCACTAGTTACCTACATTAAAACCAGAGACCACTGAGCAGTGAATGAGCAGTGTGATGCTCAGCTCAGTCCTTGGCTTCCAGGCACCCTCAGTAGGAGATTGTCTGAAGCACATTGCAACAGCCTGGATGTCTTGGTTTCATTGGAAAAGAAAGATGATAATTTAATCTAGTGGTGAACATCCCGGATTCCTATCCACATGGAAATGACCTGGAATCACTCAGGGACTGGTATTTCTATCCCATCACGTAGCCTCACCCCAGGGCACTCCATTTCCAAATATATCTCTTAGCCTATCTGAATTTAAAAAAAAAAAAAAAAAAAAATCTTCTGGTTAGTTACTAATTTAATTTGTTGGGTATTTGCAGTGTGTAGAGCTCGGTGATGTTGAAGATCTTTTATTTGATAGAAGTTTTCCATAGAAAAGTTGTGTAAAAAAGTAGAGTAAAATAAGTACAACTTCTCTGTCAGAAAAGTAAGCGGTCAATCTTCCTATTAGCTGGGGCTGGAAAAGTTTTGTTTCTTTCGTTTTCTGCCAATAAGGAGAAAGTGCAACACTGATCATATGCCTTCAGGCATTGTTTTGTCCCCTTGGAAACACTTCCTTGTGAATCTTGAATTTGATGTTCCATCCTGATGAAAGAAAATATAACTTCCAAGCTTTCATGGAATAGATTTCACTTGTAAAGAAATTTTGAGGGAAGTAATAGTAATAATTCAAATTCAAACAAATTTAAATATTTCCAAGACTTGAGTTTTATTCATACCCCTATTGCATCTGTGTAACTCATTTGACTTCAGTAAAGCATGCAATTTCTGATCTAGGCAGCTAAATGGGAGAAGAAAACGAGGCCTTCTAAGCTCTCCCTAATTTTATTTTTTTTTTTTATTTAGAGAGCTCTAGACAGACTTCATTGGCTCTGAAAATATTTAATTCCTCATAAAAATGGATTTTATGCATGAGCTTCCTTTGTTAGCTGTCTATCTTTAATGTCTTCCAGTTTACAAAATCTGAAACAACAGTATGCTACCTTGGGAACAAATGAACATTTCCTAGTGGCTTGTATAAAACTTTCTATTGGTAAACAAAACTGCAACTGATAATGAAGTAAATTAAAGACACACGAAGCTTAATAATTTGCAGACATTGGTGCTAAATAATTATGTAAGGAAGAAAATGTTTTCGTTTTTTATGCTATCATGCAATAATTGGAGAGATTAATGGTACTAAGTATATTATGCAGGCATTGAACCAGTTCTGAAAACACTTGTATCATGAAACACAACATAGCCTAAAGACTAAAATATGCTTGTAAGACAATTACTTTAGCTTCTAAACAATCCAATATGATTTTGCTTAACCACTACTGTCTGAAAAGGAGCATATATTACATTTGGTTTTGTGCTTTAAGTTGGGGTTTTTTTCTGTTTCTGTCACTTTTATTTTACATCAGTAGGAAAGATGCTAAACTTGGCTAAAATATCTGCTCTTTTGGTGTAAATGATGGATATAATATGATTACTTCACTCAGAGCTTGAATCATGAAGGGACCTTTGTCTGATATAGTTTCACATAAGTGAGTCAAGGTGCATATTATATGCATGATCAAAAAGCAGCAAGTCTGACATTTGAAGGTCAGATCAGAGAGGGCAATAACAGGAGGGAAATTATTATGCATTATTTTACCATGGAAAAAAGGGAGTAAGAAAGGTTATATGAGAATAAAACTTTTAACAAGATTCATGATAAACCGCTATAATACAAAAAAAAACCCCAAACCACCACCCCCCAAAAAACCCAAGCTGATGCCTTTCCTGTATTGCCTTATATTTAAAATGAACCTCATGTAATGTTCACGAAAGACATGTATTTTATATATATTAACAGAATGTAAAACATTGGGGAATGCGAAAATCTGCGTGGGCCGTCTTTGTATGCTTAGATTGTACTTTGGAATTTTTTTATGCCTGAATATAATAGAGCATGTAGACTTCTGTTGCCTCTGACAAAAATAGCATAAGCAAGCAACCTGATAAAAGGAGATTTTAAAGGAATCTCAGGAATGGGACTCATAAAATATGTAGCTTTACCCTGGGAATACTCTGTGTGAATTGCTTAATGGTGCAATGAACTGGATAAGCCATAAGTCAGGAGAGGGCACTGCAATTAATCTGCTCGTTTCCTGATTTTGACAAACAGCAGACTGGAAAGGGACTGTATTGAAGACCCAGTTAGAGAATCATTGCTGATGTGAAAACCATGGAAGAAAGGAGTCTGAACTTGTCCTGGCAGAGGCATGGCTGTTGGGCAGAAAGGGTAAGCAGCTCTGTGACCCCATAGTCGCCCTACTGAAGTACGTGAAGCACCTTACCTAGGTTTACATACCTGCATTAGGCCATACTAGTGCAGAGAGCTTTTTCAGAAGCTACACAGGTGGAGAGCAAACCAAGATGGATCCGATACACAAAAACTGTCAGGTAACTCCAAATAGCTAGCTGCATCCTAAAATTTCAAGCAGGGCAATGTCAGGCAGAAAAAAGTTACAGTCATGTCAAGCCCCAGAGGAGGTCAGTATGCTGCAAAGAGGACTGGTTAAAATACTTATACTGAAATGTTGATAAAAACATAATTCTTAGAAATTAATTTTGGAGTTGATTAAAAAACGGGAACTTTAGGGAAAAATCCCAAATTTAATTCTGAGAGGAAGGAAGGGAGGAAGGGAGGAAGGGAGGGCTTTGTCAGAACATTTAATATCCTTCCTCTCCCTCTTCATTTTGTTGTTGAGTTCTAGTTTCTGTCCCTGACAGGGTGGTCCTAACTGTATTATCATCAAGAGCCTTCCAAAGTCTATCTCCACAACTTTGTGTCACAAGTCACCACATTCGTACAAAAAGACTGCATGGTGATACTAAACCAGATTAAGGTGTACATGGGAGCAAGAGACATCATAGTGACTTCATCTCACTGTCTTCTGAATGCCACTTTATTGAAACTGAATTGTGATATGCAAAATTTTTTTCTTGAAATAAAGGGTTTGAATCTCCACTGATAATTTTTGCTTCTCCTCCACGCAGCAACATAGGAAAAAAGTTGATGCTTAAATGTTAAGGAACTACAGAGACTTACCTAAACAATTAATTACTTATGAAGTGCCAAAGAAGGGAGTAAATTTCTTTCTTCCTTGTCTATGTCTTTATGGTCTATGTTTGAGGATGTATATAAGCTTTCTTAAGTGAATAAACAAGACCTCACCTTTCTTAAACACTCAACAAGCCTCTTACAAAATATATGATGGAAATATATTCAGTAAGCGCTTTCTTTTCTGATGAATGTGATGGTTAATGAAAACAAGCTTTTAAAGATGTTCTCACAGTGTGCTATGTTTCTTGGTGAAAGTCAGCCAGGCTTTCAGAGGGTGAAATAACATTTCTTTAAAAAATGAAATTTAAGATGAAATTTTGTTGACTAGTGAGAATAATTTTTTTTTAAGTTATTTAACCAAAACTAATTCCTTATGCATGCTTCTTGCATGATGTGTCAACATAATATTACTACCAGGAGAAATAACAGGCAGCACTGAAGGTATTGGGTATATTTGACAGCTTTAAAATGTTTCTACTTAGTTTTAAGCTTTAAAAGCATTACTGTAGCCTGCAGATATGCTACTAAAATATGTCTTGGAGTCATGAATTTTCCTATCAATAAGATGTTAAATCCAAAGGACAATTATGAAAAAGGATATGACATTATTTAATTCAGCTAAGCAGAAACTTGCCACTAGTAGACATACCAAGACAAACAGAAAGTTCTTTTAAGAAAAAGAACCTGCAGATTTAAAGCAGAGATTGAAATGTTGAAATTCTGGACACTAAGAAATATATTGTGAATGTTAATGCCAGAATTATTCAAGGAAATTTATGGTTTTAAATTAGCTGACACATCAGGCCCATAAATCTTCACGCTGACTTTTCTCTGATGAGTTTATTCTCTCTTCCCCATTTTTAGCATCACTCGTGCTCCTGCCACTAGGAACTAAATACAGACCATATAATACGGGGCTTTGGATTTTTACTAGTCTCAACAGGGTTTGGTAGGCAATTCCCCTGAGCCTGTTAGTAGGCTCCTCTGACCAGATGGTGGATTTGATTCTTCAGGTGGTGATGTGATACTTGTGTGGCTTTTTGTTGGGTCTGCATTTGCAGAGAAGGTAATTCCAAAGTAGGTAGCCAGAAGAGAGAGACATCCTGATACCCCTGTGGTCTCAAATCATACCATAAAACTGTAATTTCTTGTGAGGCAGTTTTTGTGCCTGTTATGTAAAAGTGGATTATGACCCATAAATACCACATTAGCATTTTAGCCTGAAGATGATGGGGAAGATTTTCATAATTATGATCATCCTGATCATAATTAAGTTCAGTTTAAGTCCATTTGTCCAGGACAGTTCTGCTCAGGATGAAACTTCTGGATGAAATTCTAAAAACCTACCTGTTCAATACCAATACTAAAAAATCTGAGTACAAACGAAGCTGTCACACAGCAACCTAAATGCAGGCATCGAGTGCTATAATTAACTTGCTGTGGGAAGTGCACAGGTGAAAACAAAAAGCTACAATGATTCATAGTGGTGACTCAAAACAGAATATAAAACCTATAGTCATTTCTGTGGCACAGAGTATAATTTTAAGTATGTTCAACTCCCAACAATATTCATATACCACTGGAAACTCAACTTTCCCAGATGTTTTGATAGACCTGACCAAGCTGTCTTCAAAACAAGGCCCAAAGTTTGACTTTTTTCCTTCATATGTCCCAAGGTAAAGGGCAACATGCTCCAAACCTGATTGTAGAATTTTCTGATGGGGCAGAATTCTCTTAAATAAAATCTGTAAAAGCTTTATTTCAGTATTCATCAAATACACCCAGAGAGAGTGTAGAGAGTTAATGAAGTTACTTCAGAAGGCTATGTTTGTGAGCGCAGATATTGCTGCTCATATTTGGAAAACCGTAAGTTTTTATTCCAGGAAGTAGTGTTTTGTTTTGTTGGGTTTTTTTTTAAAGAGTCTCCTAAAACTGCAGTCCATGAAAAATCCTGGCAAATAGTAATCCAAAGAGACTGGACACTATATTTGTGCATTATGCACACCAGCTGGTGGATTTGTTCAGCTATAAAGAATCTTTCAAGGAACAAAGAATAGGAGACACACCAGCTTTATGTTCTTGAGCATTCCCAAAGATATTTTAATCCAGTGAGATGTAAAATTGATGATCTTTTGTCAGGAACTATGTAGTTTGTTTTGAGGCAACCAAAGGCTGATAATATCCTAATTTCAAATCTACAGTCAGGTTTATAAATATACATAGAAAGCACCAGGCTAGATGTTAAACAGAGGCATCCCATCACTACTGACTTTCTGAAACAACAGTATTCTGAAACAGCTGTCAGAATAGAGAATGTTGTCACCAGTTTCCCAGACTAATTCTAGCTTGTATTTCTGTATTATCTCACATTATCACCATTATTTTCCCATGGGTGATATATCACTCAGCAAACAGACCTAAGAAATAAGTAAAGGTGAAAGACTTCAACCCTTGGGAGATGGCACTAAAATATTTGCTTTCTTACCTATGAATCAGTATGAAAATGTTGCATATCTCCCTTCCCTTTTGTCACTATAAATCAAGTCAACGGAAAGAAAATAAGATGAGCCAGACAGCTGCAAAGGGAAAAACTTAGGAAAGGAGAAGGTTACTAGCAGCGTTGCTGAAAGTTAATTTTCTTCGATCTAAGCAAGCTAAAATGGAAGGAGTTAAATCTTGAAGTCAGTTCAGGCTAAATTCTTATTGACTTGGGGATTTACCCTGAACCAGTAGTTTTGAATTTTGACCAAAATAATTTTAAAGAGGGTTAAAAGATCATCCTTGAAAGAACAGCAGAATGTGAAGTGAAATATATTCAGAAGCCCATGGAAGTCAGATGGCATTTCAGGGCCAGGCATACGTCAAGGTGGTTTATAACCTTAGGACCTCATGAAAGTTGACTCTGTATTGAATATAGAAAGGTTTTTGCTGTTTTCTGTTTGGTTTAGCAGACGTGCAAACACTTGAATATCACATGCTAACTCATGACATCAATCAAAGAAATCAACTTTCTGCACTGCATATAATCAATTCACGAAGCTATATTTGAAACGTCCTCAATAACTGTGTTTGCTTCAAGACAGCATGCTATAAAAAAATCAGACATCTATTTTACCCAGGTGCTGCAGTGCTTGCCATCCTACCATACAGTCTTTTAGTTTTCGTGATTGAACTATTCAGTTTTTAATGGCAATGATTTGAAGCATGGCATTTTTAACACTTTGAAGGAAATCACTTTCTCTTCACATATGTTGCTGAGTTTTAAGAGTAGCTGTGAAATATTTCATGAATTTTGTATACTTCACACTGAACATTACCTGTGAATGGCAACATAATTAGCAAGTATCTGGGAATATTCCCAACTATTCCTAGCTCTTCTTCTGACTTATGTGACCTAGTAAGTTAAATGATGTGTTGTCTCTCTACCTTGTTTTTCTTTGTATCCAGAGAACTCCTAATTTAAAGATCTTTGGCTGGTCCTAACACCATGCACTGAGCAAAGCTGTGGCTTTACTCTTTACTCATGAAGAAAACAAATATGCTTTTCCCTCCCTTGTAATTTTATTTTGCACTCTTGCTAAAGATGTATGATAACAAATATGTAAACACATCTATATTTTCATTTCTTTGCAGTAAAAGTCTTCTTTGGTTACACCACATTTAATTACAGAGAACTCACTGATTAAAAGAAACTTTACTGTCTTATTTCTGTCACTTTGATATATTACCCCAATTTCACCAGAAGATTTGTCCTGGCTTACACTTTTGGTTAGTGTTTTCATAAATACCTTCCTTAGGCAATTCATTCTGTTAGGAACGTGTATGACATTGGAAAATCTTTTTTGCTTCAGACCAGAGCTGCTATGATTTATGGACCTGATCCTGCCCTGTAAAGTAGATAAAAAAGTCCTCTTTGAACTAGATTTGCCATAATGTTATTCCAATTTTCTGCAGAAGTAACTTCATTACATGGAAACGGCTTGTGAAAAAGCTGCTAAACTGAAGTAGGTGAAGTAAACAAAGGTCAAACCTTTTCACAGCATTATTGACACTTTCTATGGCCCTTTTATTTCCTTTTTGATGGATGTTCTTAACTTTTATTTTTCAACTTGAGCAAATGACATTGTGTACAGTGTGGACATGTACTTTAAAAAGGAGTAAACCAATTCTTCCACTCTGGTGACATAGAGGAAGTCTTGCATACAATATTCTAGTTAATAGTAAATTTTGGCTATAACAGAATCTACAGAGAAGTTTGCTCCCAATTTAAAATAAAAAAGAAGGAAAAAGAAGAAGTTAGATTTAACTTATTAAAAAAATTTTTTTTTCTTCCAAATCTTCAGATGGCTAACTCCTGGCTTCTGTTGATTATTTTCTCCAATTCTCATAGAATAACAGAATCATAGAATGAATCAGGTTGGAAGGGACTTCAAGAGATCCTTACATCCAACCTTTTACCCAGAGCAGAGTCAGCACTGAATTAGAGCAGGTTGCCCAGGACTTTGTCCAGTTGGGCTGTAAAAACCTCCAAGGACAGAGATGATACAGTCTCTGTGGGCAACACATTCCAATGCTTAATTATGCTCAAGGTGTGCATTTTTTCCCCTTATATCAAATCAGAACCTTACAGTCAGTTTCAGTTAATGGTGACTGACAATGTTTCCTTCTTTTGGGGGAGTATTTCTTCTAGTAGCTCTGTACAGGAGGAACTCTATATACTTTTTTTTTTTTTTATATATGCCATTCCCCAACACTGCACCATAGTTTAGAGTTCAGGATTTAAAACACAATTCTAATTTGCAAGATGCAAACCAGCTCTTCAAAACAGCACAAAAATGCATGATGAATACTCCCAGAAGGCCCAGTGAATTCTCAGAGCTACATTCAGAGTAATCTCCAGGCTTTTCAAGGGTGTAGAAAAAAATTAATTCTTTCACATGAGGAATGAGGAAAAAATAACTTCATGCATGTCACTTTAGCATCCTTTATGGTACTCAACCCCCCACGTGGCAAAAGCTGCAAAGTTCATGTTGTAACTATGACAGAAGAATTCAGTTGTCCTACAGTTATAACTTGGTGTGGCTGGGTGTCAGGGCTGTGCCTGTGTGCACACACAGTACTCTTAGTCATGAGTTCCCTGGGTGGTCCAGGAGCTCCACAGCTACTTTCTGCACAGATGAACCAATGGACTGACTTGAGAAAGGATTAACTGAATTCCTCTCTACTTTCACATGAAAACATTTGACTAACTATTGCAGTCTTGAAGATTCCCCCAGGTAGCTCCTGCTGTGCCTAGACAAATTGGTAAGCATTATCTGCATGCTTCTATTATTAATTAGCATCCTGAACAGAGAATCTGGCTATCCCAAGGAGTCCCCAGGTGGCTGCTGCTCCAAAATAGACCAGACTGTCGGTAGATAGGACACCTTCAATAGTCAGGCAAAACTGTTCCTGCAAATGCAGAAATGTTCACATAGGTCAGTCTTTTCTACGTACTTAAGATAGGAGATGTTTTGTACATTTTTTAAGATAATCCAAAGCATGTGTTGGAGTGGCCACATAAGACAGCCAAATAGCTGGGTGTAAGAAGTCAGCACACTTCAGTTCCTCACTGAAAGATCATGGACTCACCCAAATAGCCAGGAATTTCACAAACTATTACCTCCTTGATGTGCCTCTGGCTTTAGTTATGCAAGAAAGGGGAAAAATAAGGAATGACCTTGAATCAGTGTGCTGACAGCAAATGGCTGCAGTCCTCTCTTGCTCCAGCACCAAAGAGGTAAGTGGGTACCCAGGATAAAAGTGGACACAGAGCAAAGACAAGCAGTTCATACTAACAAAATCACTAAAAGGAACGTTTGGCTGTCACTAGACTACTATCTACTGCCCCAGGCAACTGCTTATTATGCCTATGGCTATGCTTAGAGCCTGTATAATAATAAAATGTGAAGGGGAACTTTGATATTGTCATAAATTTCCCCTCTATTCAGGCCGTTGTTCCAGTGAATTCTCAAAAATCACATTGGTCTGCAGAGCTATGGCAGATCTTTATTGATAACAGCATTCATTGCAGTCTGATCTTGTTCAAGTTCCTTGAAATATCAGCTTCACTACAGATATTCACAAGAGCTGGGATACACTAAACATAAATAAATGCATTGTCAATGACATATCACTACTAACCTAAGAGATGGCATCCTAATGGCAGGGGTGGATGGGGGGTATTTACATACACAAATCCCTTCCAGGAGAACTGAAAGTCAGGAGACATAATACTGAAAGAAACCATCATTCTCTACAGTTGATCGGAAGATAGTCTTTTCATAGCTTCTGAACTGGAACTTTGAAAAGCAAAGATGATTTATAGCATACATTGTGATGTGAAGAATGTAATTAGCATTGAGGCAATCTAATATATTTGATAAGATTACTAAACTACACAGATACAGATTTTTAGAAGCATTTACAATAAAGCAAATTAGGTTATATTGGTATGTCATATTCCATTATTAAGCAAAGAGCTCTTTAAAATATTAAAAGGAATAACGCTACAAACAAAATGAGGAAAGAACTTTACATATTAGAAAGTTTTCTGATGTATGATGCAGAAAATGCAGAACATTACTACAGAAATCTTGTCAAGAACAAAATCAGAATATTCAAGAAAAGTTTATTTGCTATAAGCAGGAATATAGCTTATAAATTAAATTTTCAATACTGCATAATGAAACAAAGCACTCGTGCATTTTTGGAAGACTGAGTTGGGGAGTAATTTTTTTTTCTCTTTCTGAGAGGACAATCCATTTAATTGGCCTTTTTTTTTTTTTTTTTTTTTTTTTTACTAATGCATGGCTATTGGAATTTAGAAAATATGTGCTCCTCACTTCTTTAGCACATTTTTTGTTTGAATAGACTCAACTAGAAGTAAAAAGGTTCAGAATTAATTCAACAGTAACACCTTAACTGATGGTAGCAAGAAAAGAAACTTCACTGCCAAAATTTTGGCTATTTGATGTAAGCCAAGTTGTCTAAGATAGGAAAGAAAAACCATGTGTTAGTCAATCTAAACTGAGAATGAAATGATGGACATTTAAAATTTGTGTTCTAAGATAAGGCATTTAACTATATCAAGACTGTATCAAGACAACACTGAATGATGGCATTTTCTAGCTTTTAATAACTAACTCCACAATCTGTATTTGCAAATACTATTACAATTCTTTTTTTCATATCCTTCTACAATTTCTTAAGTTATTATAGAGAAAATATGATGCTTTTTCTACTCATAGGCATCATCTAGACACCCACATGATTCACCAGCATGACTGAACTTGTACATTCATTCTGTAGACCTGCTAATGGAATCTGATAGCAATAGCTGGTTGTTACTCTCTGTGTGGACAAGCAGTAGAGGAAAAGACTGCAAGAGTTTCTTGACAAGGAAATAAAGGGGATAAAGTGCTGATTATTAGTTGCTCTTAGTAAGGCAGCCACAAGGCCAGAATATCAATCGGGTGCTATCTAAGATCAGTCTATTGGTTAGGACTATAAAAGGACCGTTACCCGTTAACAGCATAGTGTACACACCATCTTTGGAGTTAGACAGTAATTGCATAGAGGGAAGAGTACCACAAAATTTAACTTTTCTTCTTGATATCTGTTATTGTCCAAAACATGTATTTTAACAACTGGCATTTTTCTGGTAACTTTAACAATAAAACCATAAAATAAGTCATACATTTTTCTTTCCAGTGACACAGAAAGAAATCCCTTGCTGAACATAATCAAAATTACTTTGCAGAACCAAACCTTGCATTAAGTTTAAATTAAATAGCTCTTCTAGCATAAAATATGAAGATTGACCAGACTCTGTTACCCAAGAGCTTATATATCCAGCAGGCTATTTTCATGAACTAACAAAAGAAATGTTCATAAACATCAAAATTAAATCAGCTGCCTGGATTACCATCAGACAGTCTAATATATGCAGCTTTAGTTAACCCAAGTATATCAGGACCACTCCAGTACTGGAGAAAAATGTACTCCATCAGTCACTGATTTACAGTCATTCTCCTCAAGCTTGAATTTGCCCTTCTGTTCCCTCCAAACAGCTGGTATCTAAGTCCATCTGTTTCTTGCCCTGGCTCCATATGACAGCCTTCTGTTAAGCCTTATGCAGATGACTTCAATTTATGCGCACTATTATTTTTGTCATTAACAAACAAAAATGTATAGTACAAACAAGACATAAAACCTTATGACTTTTGGTTATCAATATCTAAGCAAACAAGAAAAGTTTTAAACTCATTTTCAGTTCTTCCTACCCAAATTCTGTTGGCTCACCCTCACAATTCCTTCTGTTTTGGAATGCAGTTCTGTTTAGCTCCTTTCCTAAAGCAAGCCCAAAAGTTTCTACAGTAGCCAGTACCAGGAGCTTTTCCTGGCTTTTACTAGCACCAGCTATTCTTTTAGTCTTCTAACGTTAGAAGAAGAATAGCAGCTAATTAGTCACATCCCTTAGAGCGCACGCTATCTTTCCCATGCCATTAATGGCAAGACTACAGTTAAATTATTTGAGCAAATTTTTGGTTTGTCCATGGATGTCTCTGACACCCACATGATTAATACTTTACTGTAACAGCATAAAAAATGAGGACATTTGGTATGCCAGTGTGTGACATAGCTCTAAAAGTCCTTACATTTGCATTATGACAAAGTTCTTGACTTGACACCAGATGCTTCATAATAGGGTAATGAAATGTCATTTATTGCAAATACTAACAAGATAATGGTATTGTAGTATATTGTGTAATGGGGCATTAACTTTTGCAATATTCTAAAATCAAGCTGGTTCTCTGATGAGTCAAATTTTCACAGTGTTTTGGAACGCACAAATGATAAACATTCGACGTGGTTAAATAAATAAGTCTGTTAGAGATAAACAGAAATTTTATGTTAAGAGGACCAAAGCCGTGATAGCATAGTCTGAAATCATGTTCTCCAGCACCCACCCTTGCCTGCTGTTGTCCAGCCTACCAGCATCCCAATGGACTGTTCTCTGTGGGAGTTAGTGTGGACATGGAAGGAAAAGAAGGGATATTACTGTTGTTTCTTTTTTGGTGCTCTGTCAGTTGTTATTAAAAAACATCATGAAATCCTGCTTCCTTGAAGAGGATGAACAAACACGAAATTATTTCCAAGGCTACTTTTCCACACAGTCCTATGCCTTAAGGAATCTCATCTTTTACCCCCTCTTGGCACAAATGACTGGCTCTGCTTGCTTGCTTTCTCCTTTTTGTCTCATATATACATAGAGGAAAACACAGCAACGAACTAAAACTACTCTTCTATCAGTCCTCAGAAATCATTCTCTCTCACTCCTTATGGGAAGGTTTTTGCTCTGGTTTATTTTTTCAGCTATTTTCCTCCACATAAAGTTTCACTGCTTCTTTCATTTAACCTAAATGTAAGATATTTAGCGCACCTATCCCTATTAATAAGATCTGTGATTACTTACAGGTTAAAAAAAGCCAGCTGGCTGTTGTGAGTCCAGGTCAGAGTTGCACAAATCTCCCCAGATTCCTTCTACAGGAATAGTAATAGTAGCTCCAGCTGTGAATTCTGTTAAGAATCTAAAACAAATGTTGCAACTACTATGTCCCTCTGGATATGCCTAAACTACAAGGACTGGGAAAGTCTCTGTGACTCCCACATTTAGATATGAGATCCAGTGGCATCACAGCTCAGTGTCTGCAAAGACACATGCATGCACTACCACATACCTCACTTCCCAACCTGATCTCCATCAGAAGAAAGACAGGAAAGCTGAAAAGGAGCTGCAGTGCCTTTGCACGGTCACGTTCTTGTTAGGGGTGATTGGGCGAACAGGACAACTGAGTGTGCCATGTTATACACTTGCACAGTCTCATCATAGCCTCCATGAATTTAGCTCTGTTCTTTATTTTTTTTTTTTAAAAATCCATCTAAAATCATAGATAGTGATGCTTTTCTGCTATAAGCCTCATTTAGTAACACATTTGACAAGAAACAGAGCACTGCATAGTGAATTTACCCTGCAGTCATTGTCTTGAGGAGCTCATTTCCCCTAGCCCTGCTACCTTTTTTTTCCAACAGCATTCCACTTGCAGTTCACTGCCACTATCATAACAAATATTAGTTGTGATAAATTTTGTTTAGATGTATATAAGTGGCTACTTTGCATATGGCTACAAAAAAGTACCAGGGTTATCTTTCAGTTTACATGCAACAATGAACATAGGATTCCTTTAATAAGAAAAAAGAAAGAAAGGATACAACAGCTATTTTAAATTTCAAGAATCTTATTTATAACATACAAAAGTAAGTATGGCTATAAAAATTAAACCGAATACTCCTGGAACTGAAACCTCCTCAAATTACCATCTGCACTCTCAATAAAAACCACTGTCTGTGAAAGTAAAAACCTTTTCTACATAGTGTATACTGTTGCTTAATGAGATGGACATATGATTGCATGAGTGACATCATGCAAATAGGTTGTGGGTTTAAATTAAAAGGAAAACAAATACAGGTATTGATATTTTTTAAGGTATGTCCAAGGTTTAAATACATATTTCATATATTCTGATGTAGGAAAGAAGAGTTATACAGAGTACAGTACTACATATTATTGTATACTGCATACAGTAGTAAAAACATACTATATATGTAGCATGAGAAAATCCGTATATAACATACTCTTTACAACATCCTATATCTTCACCTCTGCAAGAACACAAGAAGCAGTAAAACCTACCTGGCATTTCACCTTTCAGTGAAAAAAGCCACCTCAGAGTACTGAAGAAGAGGTATTTCCTTTCACTTGAATCCTTCTAAACTGAATGAAATATGAGGGGTTTCACTGTTTACATGAGAGCCTTCTTACACTGTTTATCAGAAAAGATGTCCTTCGTCCAGTACACACACTTTAATTGTGGTATTTCAGCAGAGAAACATCATATTTTCCTTTTGAAAGCTATTCTATGCTGTTAAACAGAAGGAATGGAAAGAGGCACGAGAAAGCAGAGAGAAAGAGAGAGGATTTTACAATTGGAGCTATAAGCCATCGTGGCTTCTGAGGCCAGAATTCAATTTATTTCACCCTGTTCGAGTCCATAATGTTTCCTACCCAAAGCAACTACCTCTAAAAGAGAAAGGCTGGTAGCTCTGTGAAAGGCAAGGGCTTCTCACTGCTACCATAATATGAACTCAGAAAGATGCAGAAGCCAGAAATCTATGCTTTCTTATGAATTTGTCCCCAGTGGGACCTTCAGAGCAGATGCTCATCGTTTCCCATCTTACATTCAAACCTCCATTTTACTATAAGGCATGCCTATTCTGAACTAAGCAGCAACAGAAACACCAGAATTTTCCTTCCAGATAAATACTTATTGAATTAGATTTTTAAATTAGATTCAGAAAAACCCCCATAAACCACATGTTTAAGTCTATTCTCATTCAGAATGTATACTTTAAGCATGCCTTTAGATATTATCTTGCAGAGATGTTTTGCCTAATGGGAGCCCTGAACTAAAACTGTTCCCTATTCTGAATGCATGTATTTTACCCTCTCATTCACATGACTTCCAAGTTTTCAAATGAGACAAAATCTTAGTGTGAGAGTTTCCTCCCCAGTATCCATCCTGTGTCTCAGATTCTGGTCTATCTCCATCTTTTCATTTCCTTCACCACAGATTTCCCCAACCAACAGTGCCCTCGTGGTTCCAATATGTTCCACAGAGAGTATCTTTATGGCTGCTGTAGGAGTAGCTGCCTGTTAAAAAGCCCTATCCCCTACCAACCACTGGCAGCTGGCAGAATGAATAGTGCAGATGACACTGCTTAACTCTATAAAAGAAGGAAGCTCAAACCCCTTTTCTATCTTCTCCAGATCTTTCCTCCAAAGTTTCTAAAAATAGCAATATGCAGGTTAACTGACATATTACAATTATAGGCCACCCTTTTCATTAATAATGGTCTAAGAACTCTGCTCTCCTCACTCTTCTTATCCCAACTTGTCTGCAAACTGTTTGCTTTTAAGAATAATGCTCTTGTGAACACTTGTCCCTTCTACACACTGTTACGTTTCTGGTTCCCCATTAGGATAACAAGGTAAGTTGGCTTCTGCACAGCCAATAATCTTCACATAGGTCTTCCTCTTTGTTGTCATAGGCCTACCTTGCTCTAAACACAGCATCATCTCATAACCTCCCCAGAATAAGGAAATTATGCAGCAGTAAGATGGCCACAAAACAATCCCTGCTCTCCCTCACTGGTCCAAACCTCTATATGCCTGAATCACAGGGCATGTGCAGCATACTTCAGCAATCTGGCAGGAGAGAAGGCAAAGAATGTGTAAGGGAGCTCTATAGGTATGAAAAGGTATGCATATGAATGTTGCAATGGAGGATTCAACAAGGCCAAGTGCCGGGTCCTGCACTTTGGTCACAACAACCCCATGCAGCGCTACAGGCTTGGCGAAGAGTGCCTGGAAAGCTGCCTGGTGGAAAAAGACCTGGGGGTACTGATTGACAGCCGGCTGAATATGAGCCAGCAGTGTGCCCAGGTGGCCAAGAAGGCCAATGGCATCCTGGCTTGTATCGGGAATAGTGTGGCCAGCAGGAGTAGGGAAGTGATCGTGCCCCTGTACTCGGTGCTGGTGAGGCCGCACCTCAAATACTGTATTCAGTTTTGGGCCCCTCACTACAAGAAAGATGTTGCCTTGCTGGAACAGGTCCAGAGGAGAGCAACCAAGCTGGTGAGGGGTCTGGAACACAAGTCATACGAGGAACAGCTGAGGGAACTGGGGTTGTTTAGTCTGGAGAAGAGGAGGCTGAGGGGAGACCTGATCGCCCTCTACAACTGCCTGAAAGGAGGCTGTAGTGAGGTGGGGGTCGGCCTCTTCTCCCTGGTAACAGATGATAGGACGAGGGGGAATGGCTTGAAGCTGCGCCAGGGCAGGTTTAGGCTAGACATTAGGAAAAACTTCTTCACCGAGAGGGTTGTCAGGCTCTGGAATGGGCTGCCCAGGGAGGTGGTGGAGTCCTCATCCCTGGAGGTCTTTAAAAGAAGGATAGATGAGGTGCTTAGGGACATGGTTTAGTGGTGCTTAGGGACATGGTTTAGTGGTGGGATGGCAGTGCTAGGTTAACAGTTGGACTCGATGATCTTAAAGGTCTTTTCCAACCGAGGTGATTCTATGATTCTATGATTCTATGATGAGGCTAAGATAGATGTGCTTCTAAATCCAGGGCAAACAGGAAGCTTGGGTTTTCCGTTTCTAGTGCCCTCATGCCCATCTCATGACAAATTTCCACTGTGTCATCTGCACACAGCTCAAAAAGCTTATATTGATCACCTCTGATTTATAGAGTATCACCACATATTGGTAAGGAATAAAAATAGTCTGCCAGTGCTGAACTGGAAAAAGGTTTTGGTTTTGCTGAGCCTTGTCTGTGAGCATGACTGCTTTCCTGAACACTAGATTCTTCAGTGTAAGCAGCATGTGCCCCGATGAAATGAACTTTGGTTGCTGTTCATGGATGTTGGTAAGTACATTCAGAGTGGAGCAGCGATCATCCAAGAATTCCTTCAAAAGTGGTTATAAGGATTTTAAATTAAGTTTTAAAACATTATACAAAAAAATATACACATGCTGTCATATTAAGTATGACAGCACTTCTAGTTTTCTTGATTACACTTTCATTTTAACACTCATTCATTGTACTTTTCCTTCACAAATTGAATTCCCAGCTGTTTCCCCTTTTCCTTGCCCTTGTTACATATCTTCCTGTCTTTTATTGCTGGTTCTCATCTATTATTTGTCAGTGCGAGAACAGCCAATGTGGCTTGAAATGTTTTGCATGAAGAATTCAGTCTATGCAATTAAGTTTCAATATTCTAAGAACAACATTTATGCTAACAGATGCTTACATTCCCATCACCTCACTTTGCAATGGTTCAGGTCCACAATTTATATGATGTGGGTTATGTACAAGTTAAGTATGACTAAGTGGCTTTAATTAAAAATATTTTTTATTATTAAAATATTCATACCACACTGTCTCTCACAGGCAGCAACCAGGATAGGTAGTCCCAGTTCCACTGTGCAATAAGAGATAGTTCCTGCCTCAAAAGATTAAAATCTAATTCTGCAGAGTTACAAATGAAATAACTTCCTTTCCACATGTGTAAGGAACAGAAGCAGTGTAAGAGATTTTATCAACATCTCACAGTGCATTGCTGAATATAACCTATACTATTTGAGGAAGTTCTATAAAGATAGGCCCTGTTTCTGAGATGCTGTGGTAAGAATCCACCCTTTCCAAAATATTTCTACGCTTGCTTAAATCTGCTCTCATTAAATCAACATTTCTCTAATGTAATAACAAATAATAACTATAGAAAAATAGCAGTCTTATAACACCCTTATAGTATAATATACTACCATCACTTGCTTTGTGGGGCTACAAAGTAACGAAGCATTTCTCAGATATCCAGCTGACTGGAAACAACCTCTGTTCTAATTACTTCCTGACTGCCAGGACACTAATTGTCTGTCATCTTCAAAAATTGCTCAAAATCTGAGATGACATATATGAACTCAAGGAACTAGTCTCATTTTTCTAAGGGTGAAATGACTTCTGATTCATTGCCTGTTCTCTAACAGATAAATGGAAGTTCACAGCATGAATAAAAGGAGTACCGGGGTCACAAAACTGAATTATTTGATTTACAGAGAAATTAATGAATACATAGTAAAAACCTGAAGGAGCCACTTGAAACCAAAACCAAGAAGGGAATAATGGTATTTGCCTTCAAATAAAAATCAAAAAGGATCAAAGTAAGTGATACTAACAGATTTTTGCTATCCTGCTCTTTTTGTTACATGCAAACAAGATGGTGTGTTTTACAGAACATATGCATCAAATTTAAATTCTGTTATTTTCTTACAAGAATTTAATATTTTTTTTATTTTTAAAAATACAGTGTCCTCAGCTTTTATTTCATTCAACTAATATATGTAATACTTAGATGCCTTTGATCCCATAATGCTGGGAGTTCCACAAAATAAATAATTTTATTTAAAGGTGTCCTAAAAGAAACATTCATCAAACCATGACTTCTAGCATCAAGAATTTAAGACACTGAATAGCTTCCATTAGTCTCCATTTGTTTTTAATACAAATGCTATCCAGGAACACTGGCTTATTCTGGGTTTATTAGTTTAGTTTCTCAAATTTCTGCATGAAAATAGCTATGTTTGTCTTTGAATTCTTAGATAATATTTAAAAGAAACCTAACAAAGAGATCAGCCTGAAACACAGCTTCACAAAAGCACTTAGCAGGTACTTAGTTTCCAGCAAATGTTTGTTATTCTGCAGTAAATGGGACTCACCACATTCTTAAATTAGGAAGCATTTAAATTCTTGCCTGAGCTAGAATCAATGGTAAAAAACAATGTATCAGGTATAATGAAAAATGCACAATAAAGAAAAACTGACAGCAGACTGTGGATCATGCGGCATAGTTAACTGAAGGTATTGCATGTTTTTCTTTTTCAGAAGGCATCATTGTCCTTTCATATACATACTTTAAATAAAACAAATGATAATAAAAGCTAGAGAAAGATGAAAGAGAAAACCTTAGAGCTCAAAAAGGAGACAAACTATCAAAGAAAGATAATCTGTGTGAAGCATTCTCTCTGAGTATGTTTCCAAGATGCATTGAAACACACTATATTAAAATTAAAACCATTTTTATGTCCTAGCCATGAAGGTCAATCCCTGCAATGATATAATTTAGGGATGCAATAGCTCTATGTAATAGACTTCAGCAATTCCTCCTCTGGGCCTGCTGTCGTCTCCTGGCAAAACATAAAGGTCTGATATGTTTTCAATGCTGGTATGAAATCAGTTCTAGGTTGCAAGAGGAAAGAGGACATGTAGACAAGACCAGTGAGTTCCTTGCTGGCTGAAAGAAGCGTATTTATCTCTGTTAGATTTTGCAAGTGAGGTCCCCATAACATAAGTTGACCTGATGTGGTGCTGCAGTGATATATCCGGGATGGTACTGAATCCTGGATGTGATGATTCAGTTGATTCCTCTTTCACCCTACTGTCCCCATTCTCTTGTAATCCCTCGTCCAGCTATGATTCTGATATTCCTGTGACTAGATCACATTTTATTTGGGGTTCTCATTCAGCTCCTCAGGGAGGACTAAACATAGGACAAATTTAAAAGAACATAAATCAAACATACCAGCAACACTGAAGAGCAATGGGACATAATCTTTAAAATTAAGTTTTTTGATTTAAGGAAAACTTAAGAAACTGAAGAAGATAAGGTAAATTGCACAAATTAACATAGGAATTCTGTGATTAAGTTGCCAACATATTCAGATAGTTTGCTTCTGAGCTCTTATTAAGAACAAAAAACTAACAAGTTCCTATCCTTAAAGACAGAACTATAAAAATATTTTCCTGAATACCCATCTGTGTTACTATTCCTAAGAATGTAACACTTCACAGCAAAACCTTTGTTTGTGTTGAGTTGAATAACTGCTTCTGCACTCACTTGCCTTTTTCAGTATTTTGCACAGAGGTGCTACACCCAGATGTAGGGGCTAGCCCAGGGTTAGGGAGCCTCCGTATCAGAAGTGAAGTAATTTCTCTTTATGTACCTTCACAAAAAAACATGCATAAAGATACATGAGTTTTCCTACACTGGCTCAGTTATGATTCCTTTCCAGATTCACTACGTATTTTTATAAACTGTCAGAAAATTAATCATTTCCCACCCATGTGCAGTTCTTATTTCCTACCAACGCTCCTCATGCCTTCCCTTTTATATTCTCTGCTTGCTTCTTTTGTTGCTCTCCCTTTTGTTTTCGCTTTCTTTTTATAACTTTTCAAAGCCTCCCTCTCATTGTCCCTTACTTGTACCCTGCTCTGCTGAAAAATATCTGTAGCAGCAAACCTTTTTTGAAGTGAGTGACAAGAGATGCTGCTGATTCAGTGCAGCAAAGACATGTGATACAATGAGAGCTGTGGGTGGTTTTATAGCTCGTGTCAAAATATGAGCTGGCCTTAGCTTTCTTGTAAATTTCCTTAAATGACTGGGTTTGATTCTTTGTATGAGGAGAAGCCAAGTTCAACATAAAGTTTTGCTGGTTTTGGATAATTTTTACCTATCTACAGTTCTACATTTTTTGCATACAATTCTTATGGCATAAAATATTCCGTCATGAAGTTGAAGGTAGCTATATACTATGAGGACTGGCTTCTCCCAAAAAAACCCATATCTGAAGGACTCCTGAGCATACATAGGTTTGTTATTGTTTTCCAGAAGAATCCAGTAATAAACTAGTTCCAACCTTGCTGAATAGGGAATGTTCACTTTGAAAGAAAAAAAAAAAAACTAACAATGCCCTAAATGAAAAAACACTCTAAATCATAAAAGGTTGGGTTTGTTTTTTTGTTGTGGTGTTGTTTGGGGTTTTTTTGTGGATTTGAATGTGCTATTTTGAAATGACACTGCAGCAGAAACGACATGTGAACAAGCCAATGTTCCTCCACACAGCAGATTTACATACAACATAGGTTTTTTGGGCAAAGTGCGCTCTCACAGCTATGCACATTGTTGCATTCCATTAGCTGTCATTGCAAACTGCATTTGGACCTCAGCAGCCATCTTCCTTTTTTTCTGAAATGGTTCAAGAGAATAGCAATGAAAGACAAGAGGAAGATCTTTCTCTTACCCTCCAACTCCTGTGTCTATAAGCTGAAAAAGTGGAAAGGATTAGACGAAACAAAACCATCACATTTCTAGCCTCAGAATTCAGCTTTAGTGACTACTTGCACATAAAGAGTTCCTATGGAGAATATTTTTATCTGAGTTAGAGATTTCTGAAGCTGTTTTGAACAGTCCTACAAGACACACATCTATCAGGAAAAAAATCCTCTAGGCCCTGAATACATATGAAAGATTTTTAGGTGTAAAAGTGTTATGTTAATGTAAATACCAAGTTCTGACCTAATCTCTTCTTCAACTATTCTAAAACTAAGAAGAGCCATAAAGGAATATATCACAGAGTAACAAGTCACCACAGATGAGTCACTGGGCATGACTCTGATTGTGCCCCTTCCTACTCAATGGCAAATGCAAAGTTGTTCACAGGAGACAAGTTTGTAATGAAAGAGCATTGCCTTAGATAGTTCTGTTTCACAGTGGGTAAGCAGGTGCATTTGGACTGTCCTCAAGATTTAGGTAATATAGATTTACTTGTGTAAAATACCTTACTGATACGAGCAGTATTTCTTTTCACCTTGGTTCACTTCAAGTAGGATGCAGTTTAAGCAAACATTATATAAGGTGACATTTTTAATAAAAGTATCCAAACTGCATTCTATTACTCTGGCTAGGAAAGTTTTCCAATGTAAACAAAACTCTCTCCGTGCCTTTCTGTTACCTTCTTGGTGAACAGCACTTCAAAAACAAAGCAGAAATCAACAGTCACATGTTTCTTTCATATTCTGTGGTTATGCAAAAGTTCATAGGAGACATCCTGTCTGACACGATATCAACTTTTCCCAAAACAACGTGTTTCACCACATCATAACCTTTTTTTCATATCAGGGGATGAATTGTCTGTTCTGTGTATAATGACTGTTGTTTCATACATTTTCTAATGCCTGCTATCTAACATTGGTGTTATAAAAATCCTACTTTGATCTTGCTGCACTGTAGTAAGCTGAAAACCAGAGGCTGAAATCTGGCCCTAAGGAAGCATGTCATTATGAACAGGATCAGTAATCAGATTCTGCTTTGCGAGTCATTTTTTCCTTGGTCAGAAATATGACCAAGGAAAACAAAACAGCTTGTTATAGGCTCTTTCTTAATTCATAGTATTTATAAATTTTATCATAGTTTCAAATAACCTAACTAATTTGGCAATTTAATTACAAAACACAGTTCTAATCCTGGTAGGATCAGTCTAACTTGTGACTTTGCAGAAGGCAAATAACCATAACTCTTCAAAACATCTTCTTTTCCACAATAATAAGAGGCATGAAAAAGATATTTCATTATTTTTATTTCAGAATGTATTTTACCCCATTGCTTGCAATGTGTTCATTGCATAGTGTAAGAGGCTGTGCTTTTTTTCTTGCTGTCTATTGCATTATCTAGCTTAGAAACTCTTACATCCACTTTTTGTTCTATGTAGCAGCTAATTTTTCTTATTTTAAGACTTAGATATCTAAATAAGATAACAAAAAAGGAGATCCAATTTATTGAAGCAAGGCTTGAGAAAGGAAAGAGGAGGAAGAAGAGGAGGAGGAAAGAAGAACCAGCTTATAACAAAAGACAGTAGAAAACAAAATATTACAAAACAACATCTTTGTAACATAGGAAGGTAATGAATAAAAGATAAGACAGAAGACAAAGTTGAGAGAAGGGGTTAAGGGAATCTTAGTAAATAAGATGCTGCATAATAATTGTCTAGATTGCTGCGTAGCCCAGAGAATCAAATTGATAGATCGTGCTCAAATGTTTTGCTAACTATTGTGCGAACTAACTGATGCAGGAAGATTTGCATCTCCTTACGAAGGACAGTTCTTGATAAGAACACCCTTCAGTTTGGGCAAGAGCAAAGAAGCAACTGAGTCTGCGCAAGAACAAGGGGTTACTAGCGGTGACGAAGAGGAGCCATCAGCCTTCATCCCCACGACCCCCGACGACCACCACAAGGAGGCACTGAGCAAGCGCAGTGGGGAGGGACTTATGGAAATGACCTCATGAAACTAATTTTAATACGAAGTGGGGACAGGTTATGCATATGTATAGGCGTATTGGGAAACCTCATGCATATGTAACACTTTGCTACATATAAACGGGACAAGTTGCCACGTGGAAGTGCGCACGACTTTGGTGGGACTACCCCCCGTGCTGCCCAGTGCTGAATAAACATACCTACTGCACAATCTTACAGATTCTGGAGTCTGTGTCTGCACATCAAAGTGAAAGGAGTCAGCTAAAGAATAGAATCTGATTTTATTATGCTGGTTTTAGTATAGCATATTAAACTGTACTTCAGTGGAACTGCTCCTGTTATGGACAAATGCAAGACAAAAAAATCATGACCTACTAGTGAACATAGTTACTAATTAAGCATGGCAAGATGAAGGGAGTGGCAATGTGAATTGACCTGTTTGTGTAGAGGAACATACAGAAAGGCTATACAGAAACCGATGGTTGTGTTCCCTCCAGAGAGAACGAGTCAACTTTTTAGAGCTCCATAATAACAAATATCCAAGAACACTTGGACAGATTTAAGAGTTTCCACCTAATACTTCCACAGTCTTCTCACAAATGTTTCAGAGGTCTGTAAGCCAATATCCTTTGATCTCCTGCACTCATGCTCTGCAAAAATAGGCAATGATCACCAATTATCTGTGCCTGCAGGAGCAAAACCAGGAAAAACAAACGACTATTATTACCATTTACAAATATAGGAGAAAAGTAAAGAGATTAAGCCACACAGGAAGGATGGGGCGGAGCTGGCAACTAAAAGCACCCCACCTCAAGTGCATACAGGCCAGTAGCACCTCTCCCACAACACTGCTGTTCTTCACAATCTATATATCTACTGAATAAAACCAGCAAAAGATCCCAGACTCAGAAGTTTTAAAAATCAAACATCTTCAATGAACAGCCTCTGAAATGTCTGATTTCACTGACAACATGCCCACTGCAAGGCTTTTATATTCAAAAGTAGTCAGATTATCTGCTAATTCCTGGTACTTCAGTTAAATGTTCAGGACTCCGATGTCTAAAGGAGAAAAGACAGTCGGGGGGGGGGGGGGGGGGGGGTTCTTTGTTTTCTTTCAAAAACAGTGATTTTATTGAGAAACAACTACTCATTATATCAGGTTCCTGCTAAAACAGAAGATCTGGGTAAGCTACAAGAATTTGTGCCCTCAAAGTGTCTTGTCTTGCCAAAACACTTGCCACTCATAATACAGTCTACCCTAACGTTCGTTTAGCTTCTCATGTACAGGTACTGGACTCTTTGTAGCTATGGCAATGCTGACAAAAAGGGTTTAGTCTTTATTGTTACTGAGTTTAAATGCAAAATAAGGTTTTCGACAACATCGATGGAAAAGTCTCACAGTCACGTCCCAGATGTTTCATATACCTATTCTCAAGTGCATTTGAGAGACTGCCATTTCAAAGAACTAGTCCCAGGTCCCTGCACAGAAACACTACCCTTTATTTAAGTTACAAGGTATCAATGTGCCTTCATCACCAATCAGTCACTGTTGAAAGCCGAATCTTATTTGATATCCTACTGTAACTTGACCTTTTATAAGAATTTTTTGGGAGGAAGTGCAAAATCTTATTAAATAAATAACTTGTGAAAGTAAATAACCTAGCTTTAACTTGGGAACTGCTGCCTATTATAATACAGGTAACAGGAGGAAAACATTTCCCTACAAGTTTTCATATCTTTGTGACAGTCATAGAATCATAGAATGTTTTGGGCTGGAAGGGACCTTTAGAGGTCCAGTGGAGCTTGAGCCCTCACATCCCCAGTTTTCCCAATGTCTACAGTATGACACTGATGCTCTCCCCTAGTTTTTCAAAGTAACAATATACCAGCTACTCTGAATGAAGTTCTGGGGATTCATAGTATTTAATTCATTTCCATCTTTTAGAACACATCTTGTTCTGACAATGTACTACACGAAGTCTGAGAATATCTATTTCCCTCCTGAAGGGTCACAAGTGGTTAAGAAATCAGCCTTTCCTCCTGTTGTTTCTGCCTCTGTCTGGTACAGAGAACACTGGAAGACAGTCAATTAAGCACATCAGAACAGCAAGTGTAAATATTTGGAAATACTTCCCTTTGATTGCTTTTTTTCACTTTCTTGCACTGCTGGTCTTCCCCATCATTTATGCTATGCACTGTATTACTCACTGAACAATTATTTTGCAAGTGTATCTTCCATCAGAGTCATGAAGAATTAATGTTATAACTTTTATTCTTACATACCCATACAAACTGTCTTAATTCCTTAATTACATTTTTTCTAATGTTCTCTTACTAAAATACCTTAGTTGAACCTTCTGAATGTACAGTTTTAAGAAAAATCAAGATGAAGTTTAATAAAATCTTGTGTCACAATATTGTATATTTATTCCCCCCTTCTCTATGTGCTGGAATTTAAATAATATGAGAACACTTTCTGTTCCAATCTTCAGTAATTCCAGAAAGCACAGAAGTCTGACAAAAATCTAAGTAAAAAGTTTGCTAATCTTAACAGCAACTATAGAATCTGATTGCAAAAAATTCAGATTATTATACTCCTGCTGAAATTAGTATGGTATGAATGCACTTAATAACTGACTTTATGAGATGCTTTATACCCCAGTAATGAATTGCTTCATTAGAATGCATCACTTTTCTAGGATCATATTTTAAAAACTAATGGTAATGTTATGCTTAGTTTAGAAAGAATCACATTTGGTGGAGATAGATATCCAGAAATGTTATCTTCTTCCCCCTTTTTACTATTATAAGCATGTGCAGTGTTAGTTTCTTCAGTAAACAGAAATTTAAATTAATGCAGCATGTCATATTGTCAGCTTGGTAGTCTTCAAAATATAGCGATGGGTTTGAGAAGAAGTAAACAAAATGCTTTTGTTGGAACAGTGAAGCATCCACAAGAGAAGCCTCCAGGGATCCCCAAGGTTTTATCTTACAGCATTACATTGACAGGTACACATTTAAAAATCTATTTCCCCCCAAATGAGCTGGACTGTCTAGACAGGTTGTGCTTGTACATGCACATGTGTTGTTTCCAGTGAAAACTAAGTATATCGTGACTTTGGAAATGAGAAACAGAAGTGACATAAGCACTGTGATTTTCTGATACTTTTTCATGCTCATTCGTCAATGTAAGGACCCCTTTCTTATGCAGTATGTTTTGTACTTCAGCTCAGTCTGAGTAAAAGTTCATGGCATGGGATGACCTGGGTTTATTATCTGCAGCTGTGAATTCACACAACAGGAAGAAAGCAGGGGTTTTTTACCATGTTTGCAGTGATGCATGAAATGGTTTAATAAAAAGGATCCGATTACTAGAACATTCTATACATAAGGGTATAGTCCTTATGAAAGATTTACTTTGTTAAAAGATACATTTTACAACAGTATTGTTTTAGTAATCTTTATAGTACAGGAAAAAACCACCAAACACAGGCTGTTGGAAGGATCACTAGATTAAAATGTTCCAGCCAGGATCAGGACTGAATCAGCCTCGCTGCTCTGGGATTCAAGAGACTTCATTTAGTTCAGATTTATCTACTTTTCCTGAGTGAGTATAGGCAAATAACTTTATCAGCTGTGCTTCTCAGGTGATGCATGTAGGTTCGGTCAATAACTATGAAAGATAGAGGAAAGACAAACGAATTGTTTGGTATACCTAATTTGACCAAGATGATTAAAAAATACATACAAAGTAAACCAAAGCCTTTAGTCTTTAGCCAACAAGAAAAACTATCCAGTATCTCAGGATGTTTTACAGGAGTAATAGAAAAGACATATGTGAAGAGATCCTGGGGAATGTCACTCCATAAAAAAATTAAAGTATATGTATCTAAATGATCAAAGCCTGGAGTAAGGTTCAAAAAGTGAGTCAGGCAAGAGAAAAAAAATTAGGGAAACTCCAGCCTCATTTTCCAACAGAGACAATAAAAGGAAGAGGTCCTACTCAATGTTCCTAGGACGCTACTAAAAAACATCCCTCACTGACTGACATTATGGATGTCACTAATGCTGTAAACTAGATGACTGCTGCAAAGATCTTTCTGCAAATATTTTAATAAACTTTAAAACTATTTTACAGTTTGATTATGTTTGCTTTTCTTTGGTTCTTTTTCCATTAGTGTTCCAGAAAAAGACACTTTAATTTTCAAAATGTAAGAGGAAGACAAAAGTGTTACAAACAGAGTAATTAATATTAGTTTCTTAATCACACCACAGTAGTACATTCATGTTATTCTCCCCAGGGAAGAGGTAGGCTCCCCATGTTATTCAAAGCGAATAATTGATCATTACATAAGATGAAGAAAATACATGAATTTGAAGATTAACAGTAGGAAAATGTGGCCATCATAAAAAGCTTTACAGACTAGGAAAAAGATGAAGTGGTTTGGTACTGCATTGACACTATTAAACAATGACATACATATGGACACATATAAAGATCATTTCCTAAAATTTTCCACAGAAATTTTCTTGCTTAAAAGAATGTGTCAGTAAACAAATCAAGGATTTCACAGAATTTCTTTTCTGTATGCCATGGAGAGAGAGAATTAGATAATTTCTGTTCCTATGTCACTTCAGACTCTGCTTATTGCCCTCAGCCACCAGGCAATGGCACACAGAAAAGGTAAGCAACACCACGAAAAGGACAATGAGCTCATCTGCAGCTAAATACCCTAGATAATTACTGTTGTGGCAAGGCAAGGTTCTTGTATGTCAGTGGGCAGCTGTGCCCACAAACTGTAACTGTGATGTCTTGTCAACAAAGTAGGTACAGCGGTAAGGCTGGGCTGCCTCACCATTTGTGGTCATCCTGACCAGAAAGCCATTGCACACGGAGGAGCTAGTGATCCATGTATCAGTTAATCTGAGCATGCCCAGGTCTGTGCTGGGCTGGGCTGCACAGTCCCTTGGCTGCAGGACAAACTCAGCCAGCTGGTTATTAACAGAGGAGCCTGCAGGAAGCTCCCACTTGGTACCAGCAGTTACATCACCTGCCTGGCCTTGCCGTTATCTAACTGTGCATCAAGAAGTTCTCCTGAGAGCATGACTGTAGAAATGATGAATAGAGCTGTTTCCTTGTAAGAACATCCTATTGTCACTTGAATGACTTGAAAGAGGAGAATCTCTGCTATGAACAGGGTCTGCATGGCGTGCTGCACATGGGTCAGAGTCCTGTTCAACACTACACTGCTCAGAGCTCCCAGCATCTAAAGTGACATAAGATTACCTATGCTACTCTGCTCTTATAGCGTTAGCTCTAAAGAATGGCATTGTGAATGATACCTTACAGAGTCTGAGTGCCTTTCTTACTGGGATCATAACAAACCAGCACCTCCCAGTGAAAAACACCATTGAAACTGGAAGAGGCAAGAAGTGAGGGAATGATGGAATAATCTCTTACCAGAACAGCAGTTTGGGGATTTCTAAAACTCCCTGTGAATTTGAGCCATGCTGAATGAGTATTTTCTGCCCAATAAGAACTACAAAACCACCACAGAGCATAAAAATTCCAGGCATTTGAAACAACAAAAGAAAAACAGATTTCTAAACCTGAAGGGGTGAAAGTGTCTCACTATTCACCCTTTCTCTGAAAGCCCAGCGATTGAGGCAGTATCAGACTTTCATATTCTATTTTCACCTGGATCAGAGCAACTATACACCAAAGAAACTGGATGCTTCTATGCATTGCTTCTCTTTGATTTATACCGTGTGGTTGCCTGCACTGGCAGGACAACTTGATAAACCCAGGACATCTGTTCAGTAATGGATCCTTTGATTCCTACACATAAAGCATTTTCTTATTGTTTGGGATCTGCAGAATGTTTCTTTCTTTGTCATGATAAATGCTAAAGTGCCTAAAAATGAACAAAGCAGGATATACTGGGGGTTAAGTTGTAACAATTATTTACAATCTTTGTGCTTGCAGGTAGGTTTTAAATTATGTCACACAATGTAATAATTCAAAATGTTTTATCAAACTTTTAGGATTAGATTATCTGGCATCAACACAGGTATAAATAAAAAGTATCTAGTACAGAGAACTCACATGGGATTTGCACAGACCAGAATTTATAGTGGGCTAGAATTTGGTCCCTGGGGAAAAAACACTTCAGTCAAGACTGTTAACGAAACAAGACAGCATATGAGTCAAAAGGCGAAAATCAGGGAAACGTGGCAGAGTCTGCATGACATCTAAGCTTCGAGGAAGGCTACAGGGGCCTATGTGGCATGATGAGTCAAATCACTGTATGGACTTCTTATTGCAGAGATCTAGATTTTCTCACATCTTGGTTTAGACATGTTGATATCTCCACACATACAAAAACACACATGTGCCCACACACAGAGAGAAGGGAAAAAAGCAGGTTTGGAAAGCTGAGATAAAACTTTAAGAACTTTGAATTTAAGAAGTTAAATAAGAAATTGAACCAGCAAAATAAATATTTTTATGGAAAGTTTTGGAGAGTACACCAATTATTCAAAATATTGATCTACTTATCATACTAAGTAATACTGAGTAATTCATAGGATTAATGGAGAATGGTCTCACATGGAAAAAATAACTCTTACACTTCCTGTTCAAAAGCACAATTTCTGAAAACTACCAGATAATGAATATAAACAGGATATCAGTCAGTGATTTTTTTTTTCCCAATAGTTACCCCTTCCAAAATACTATCAGCCTACGGGACATGCCTCTCCCAGTGTAGCACATCCTTGTCCATCCAGTGCACTGCCCTTCTACTACCACAAAAATGGTGAACTTTGCACTCCTGAGCACTGAAGAGGAACCAAAGATTATGCCCAGGGAAAATTTTTGTGGAAATGGAAAATTTTTGTGGAATGTTTGTAATGTAGTTTGAATCCTAAGGCAAATTCTTACAGCATGGTTTTTCAGAGTTCTGGGAGAAAATTCCTATCAGCCTGTATAATGCTGATCATGATGCTACAGCTAAATTTACATGGAGTCTTTGATAATTTTATACGTGTTTTTAGAATTCTGTGCACAGATTGTAGCTAAACCAATTTGTCAGTGTTTTTCTCTATTATCTTTCATCAAATGAAAACCTAGAGAGTTACTGTATACTAAACTTTATTGAAAAAAATTATCCTTGTAAAATTTTTCAGACACAAAAGAACAACATTATAATCTCACTAAATTCCTACTCAGTGTTTAGAAAGATCAAACTTCCACAGGAGTAGAAGCCATTCATATTACATAAGTGTTTCAAAGCTTTGCTAGCACTAGGCAAGCTAAGAGTTGTTTCTCTGAGAAAGTGGAGATTTGAGAAGACATTAACCATTAGAGATGATTTTTTGAGTAGTTAGTCAGAAGGAAAACTGAAAACCTTTAAAAGTGGTTTTAAAAGATTCCAAATATTCATTTAGAAACATCAAACCAATTTAAAATAAACTTTTCAACATTTTATTTCAAAGCTATATTTTTTTCCCATTTTATTTTTTATTCTTTTTCTTAAAGGTTTTGCATACTTTATACGGAAACTGGAATAAAAATTTCAGGTTGACTGAAAAATGAGCATTGTTACATTTTTCCATTTTGTCAAAAATATTACTAAAAATAATTTGGTCCCATTTGAACTATGTTCTTAGTTTTGCAATTCATCCACCAAATTGAAAGAAAACTATTTTTTCTTTCAGCTTACTTGAACACCAGGAATAAGCTCAATGTTTTTTAAGTGGTTCCTCATTAAAAACAGCAAAAACATTCTGTGAGTTACATTTTTTAAGTTGTAAGTAATAAAGAGGTATTGATGAATGTTTATGGCTAATAAAGGAGCAATAGTATTGCAATACCTACATTAGTTCAAATGCTCTCATTACAGTTAACAATGGGAGTTTTATATAAGTAAAGACTGAGCAAAAACTATAGGAGGAAGACTAGAGGAAATATAATTCCTTTTAGTGAACTTCAGAAGGATGCTACAGTGCAGCTGCCATTAGAAACTCTCACGTTTTGATAGCTTACTTTGTGTTTGAATATCATGCACATATTTTACATATTGAGATACAGAACAACCCTAGTTTCTATAAATTCAGCACCCTTTGAAGAACCAACTACAAAAGATTAAACTATTTACAAGGCACAATGGGCTGCAAACCCCAAGATTCAGTGGCAAATATGTGACTTTTGTATCAAAATTTTATATGAAATTAGAGTTCATGTTTAGAAAATCTAGTATAATATCATAAAGTTGGGAAGGGTGGGCAGGTAATGGTGGCTGTCAACATTTCCAGCAGAACAAAAAGATCTTTCTCCTTTACAAAGTTGTGTCAGAAGCAATCTATCAATTTTTTTTTGCTAAAAATGCTAGAGCTATTATTTACTGATATCTTAATCATATTTGTAAATACCTCCTGTATTCCAGGGTTATATCAGCAATATAATCAACTTAAAATTGCTAATAAAGGTGCTGGGAAGACAGAAATGAGAGGGAAGAAATAAGACTGCCTTCTGATACAACTGTATGGTACCAATAATAAAAATAATTACCGTTATTATTACTGTTATTCCTTAGGATACATATTTCCTTTTATTTGAGAAGACATGGCTTTATCCAGAAGAACAAATGAGGTATAAATTACCCTGATTTACGCTGGAAAAACAGTCAACATTTTTGCTTTTTTTTTTTTTTTTAAGAAATGAGCTGTAAGAAATGTAAAAAACCAATTAGAAAGGTAGCATAATTGGAAAGTGAAGCCTTTACACAGCATTAATCTTTGGCTGTCCATCAGACACTTATTCACAGTTTATTTCACAGATGATGAAGTTAACATATACAGCATGCAGTGTAAAGTCACAGTCTAACAAACAATACAGCTACATGTTCAAATGAAATACCACTTATTTTGTAGATTCTATATGCATGAGCAGCTCTCCCACAAATTCTCCAAACTACAGCTATTCTTTTACTTATTACCAACCCCTGGTGCTTCTTAGTATTACCCTTCTCTCTTCTGAGAAGGTCTTCACATGCGTTACAATATCTTGTGAAAATCCTACAGCAGTAACTCTACGTGAGCCCAATGTAGCAAGCAGGAAAAAAATTTGATCTTGTAATCACTGAAACTGCACAAGCAAAAGTTCTTGGAGCTCCCTGGAAGCACAATGGTCATAATTGAAATGTCAGTAAGAGAAGTAATTAGACAGAATAAAGGAAGAAAAGTAAAAGGTGGATGGGTGGTGCAGTATGTCAAAATATCTGAAAAAAAAGTCAGCAAGATGTAATTTGAGAAAGAGTGTTAGGCATCAGTTCTCTGGTAATGAAGAGAGACGATAAATATTATAAAACATGATACCAACCTCCAGAATGGGTAGAGACATGAGAAAATGTTTAGATTTTACAGTGCTTTAAATCAATTTATACAGCTTCAATTTACTTGTATTTTTTAAAAATGCAACCCCTTCCTGCTTTTTTATGCTATTAATTCATTTATAAGATAATGTTTTCTGAATTTATTTTCAATACTTAATGTCAGTAATTCTCTAATCCTAACCTCCCCATTCTCAGTGTACAACCTGAAAACAGGCAGAGGCTGCCACAGAGAAGATCGCAGTGAAGCAATTTCTTTTCTACCAGCACCATAACAGGTTGAGTAAATAGGTATCTACCTGCTCTGTGATACTGCCTTCACTGTCAAGCAAAAACAACCCTCTAATAAATACTGTGAAGTGAACCTAATTTCTAAGAGTTTATAATGCTGCATATTACAGAGTCAAAAGAAAAACTCTCAGTTTTTTTCTCACCAAGATAGTTTAAAATATTCTAAGCATAGAAGGTGCATGTAGTCATAGCTCCTAAATTTTATTTTAGATAACAAAAAACAACAAAAAAATTCCTTCTGGAAGCCAAAGTTAAACACAGGTTTAATGGTCACTATAATTTGTGTATACCAATTAAGAAGAATATAAATATTAGACACAAATTCCCATATGGAGAAGGGTTTGTTAAACACAAGCCTATTCTGCACTTGACCTTACTCTGGTTTACTTAAGGAAACCAAGTCCAGAAGTCGGTTTTGCCATCCTTACATAAAATATTCAAAACCACAAATTAATTTTAACCTTCAAAGGGTCTGTTCTATTTCAGGAACATATACCAAATTTGTCATTTAAATAGCAAGGAAGCTCCTATGAACTCAGGTTTTCTATACCAGATGTTTTATGGATTTTCTGGCTGAATTTTTTAGACTGAGAACACCTAAAGTTAATTAGCTCACTTTGGTGTGTGGTTTTTTTTTTTTTTTGCTTCCCCAAATTACTAAGCACCTACAACTGTGAAAACTGTAAAGGCAAAGGAAACTCTTCGCACAAAGAAGTTTTAAACACATATGTTCAAAAAAAGTTTTCCATGATCCTATGGGCATTCCAGACAATTCTCAAGTATATTAATGTAGGCTGAACAGCATTGTACAATCCTCTAAGATATTTTTCTTAAACTCATTATACACTTTTTAAGAGTTACAATAAAGAAGGAAGAAAAAAATAGCACTATTTCTGTAAGTATAAACATAAAGCAGCAGGGTGCGTATGCCATTTGATTTATCTGTGTCCTGCTTCCTACCTGATTTAAGCAAAAAACACCTCTTCAAAGATGAAAGTTAGCTTGATATTATCCACTAAACTACATGGTTTTTGCTCCATTGAGTGAAAGCTATGATAGTTTCTTGAATGTTGATTCAGTTCTCTTGGAAATAACAGTAGAATTAAATCTATTGCATTTTTAACGTTTACTTTGATGATTAACACTTTTAAAGATATAAAAATGGGGAATGTCAGGGATTCCTTTGAATGATTTCTAAATACTCTTTTTAACAGATGTCATACTAACAATGTCTCTGACATAAGCCAAAGGAAAACCCTTTCAATTAACAATGATTTTGAAAACAATTGATTGCATCTCTGAAGCTTGCTTCTTTTGAAACTCCATTACTGCTAATAAGAAGAGCTTTTGACATTTTGAAAATGTTTAAGTTTGGTAAAGAGCTTATGAAGTGGTTGGCAATGGCGTGACTTCACAATGTAAACGCTGTAAATATAAAAAGTGCTAGAGATTTCAGCCGATCTATTTTAGAATCCATAGTCACCACAAAGTGTTCAGTTAATTAAATGATTTCATCTCTAAAAACTGCAATTAAAGTCTGAACACTAATGGTCTGGTGGGCATTGATATTTCCACTGATAGACTTGCATGAGTTCACTGAAGTTCCAGAAAGATTTCACACCCATGAAACTGAATGCAGAATCAAACTGGTAAATTTTTCTATTACAGTACATTTAAATGCAAATTTCTCAATTTCATATTGAATAAAATCACATTCAAATGGACTACAGTATTCCAGTGCTACTGTCTAAAAGACTAACTATATTGGAAATAGCTGCATTTGACATTCATTAAAATGTATTACTCTGTCATTTGAATGAACATTTTAAGTATTCATTGCATAAAATAAAAGGTAATGAAACAGTGCGTAGACGCCAAAGATATGTAATGTCATTCTTCTGACCATCTCTATCCCCAATGAAAAGAGCTAAAAATCTATTTTTATTGTATTAGCCATTAAAATGTACTCTTCCCTCTGTGGAAGAATAAAAGCTTTAGCACTTAATAAAGCAGATCTAGATTCCACCTAGCCCATACAATATGCTGAAGCTGACTAAATATTGTCATTCTTTGAGACTCAGCTATTACTGAGATTTCTGTGGTTGAAGAAACAGAGGGAAAGCTATTGAATTTCTCTCATGTCAGTCAATCAATGAACAGGTTTAAGCAACTATGGTTAAAAATTGGTATTGTAGTTGTCTTAATGTCTAAGCAGCAGAATAGTAATACCTATCTCAAATCAAAAGATTAGTTATTCTCTTGGCTAGTAAGAAGTAGCACCATATAATGAAAACAGCAAATAGAAGTACTATTCCATTCATGTAAAGGAAGAACACAGTAACATGAGAAAAACCTATGCATATAGGTATTACAGATAATTTACCTGGCAGAAGTAGAAACCCTAATATTAATTGGATTATGCCCAAGATTACTATTTTTTAAAAAATTAAGAATATCCCTTAATAAGAGCACTAGCCTGTTATACCATGTAAAGAGACATCCTGGAATAATGCTATGGGGATTAAAAAAAAAAAAAAAAAAAGAGATTATTATGATTTATTGGACCACAAAGCATAATCTACCTTCTTTTCTTCTTCCCTCCCCACAATAGGTTGTGTAAATAACGAAATATGCAGATTTTTAAAATCACTTCTTTTCCCCTTATTGGACCATAATTATTCTTTGTTTGCTATGTTTTGCATCTGAAACTTAACTTAGAAAATTTTCCATGAGAGAATTATTTCCCAGAGCCAGAATCTCAATCCCAGAATCAGCAAATCTATCAAAAAACTTCTGCTAAGGAATCTGATCTAGCAACTGAGCCCTGCCAATGCATAAAAGGATGGGGTAGTCCTTGCTGTATTCCTGTGAATCACTATAATCAGCCAAAACAACAAATTGACCTTCAGGTAAAATTCTATCCTGTCATTTTACAGAGAGTGAGACAATGACAGTAAATAATACTAAGGAGAATGCCAAGTCTTGCCAGTTTTATTCAATTGTACACATCATTGAGGAAAGTAGGAACTACAAACAAAAGTTTAGCAGGATCTTCCCATTTGAACTAGAACAGTAAAGACACAGTCCACTTTCCCCTGTTCTTGGCTGGCATAATTTCTAACCCTCTCTAATAAAGCTCTGAGCACAGAAAAGTCACAATATATATGAGATTGTTCTGTCAGTATAGATGGCTGTGCTAAAAATAAACAGACTACTTGGTGCTACATCATTTTATTCCAAAATGTCATTTTAGAACAATGGACAGAAAGTTCCTATCTGGTTCCACTGTACAATTTTGACATTTGGAAGTTAATATTTTCTGGTTTTGAATTATTCAATTTTTAAATTTAGATTGTGGTATAATATAATGCAATCATAAATAAATTAATCCAATGATGAAAGCACACAGAATATTTTTAAAAGGAGAGTGTTCTTTTGTGATGAACTCAAAACATTCTGTTTTCACTCTCATCTGGAACTAAGAGAAATTTTGAAATCTGTTGTGAAAAAGACTCTTTGTCCTCTGCAAAGTGCTTGTTACCACACAGCCAGTGGGACACGTTATAATTTTCAGTCTTGCAGATTTAGGCATTTGACTGTTTTTCTCTTTGCTTTAAATATTTCCTGCCTGCTCCTGTGAATCACCAATGAGAGTTATTCATATAGCCACTATCTGAGACTTTGCAAATGTTTCCTCACATGCGTAAGCAGGAAATAATAGCAGGAAAAGATGGAAAATGCCAACAAACTAAGCTGCAGTGGCAGTACCACCATCTTTACATTTTAAGTTGTTCCTGGGTCAACCGTGTTCTGCAGAAACTTACCACACCTCAGCAACACAGCTCATGTTAACACAGTAAAGAAATGGCTTCAGGGAAAGCTCTGGCAAGCAGCTACAGCATAGGAAAGCAGCAGCAGGTAGTTTTCCTTTAAAGGTTAAGAAAACTCAGCTGCCTAAGATTCCGCCTGGGATACATCACCTACCATTGCCTCCCACAAAGGCAAAGCAAGAGTTCACCCCCTAGCTAGTCAGTCCAGATAAATAATATCTACCCCTCCAAGTAATAGAAAAATATACATGCATTCTGGTAAGCAGCTCTAATTGAGTAGAGTATTAAGTTTCACTACACATCATGATGACTTCACTCCCCTTAGGCCTTTAGGGCTCTGATACACATCTCCTCCTTTATGTAACTTATCACTGAACTTGCTTCATTTGAGAACTGTCCCCTATTTCACTGAGGACATCTATCGTCACTGCCTTTGCAGGTTCACTTGGTGTCCGCTGAATGCTGGTTTGGGAAGGTTGCCAGATTTCTTTTCTTCTTGGCTTGTGAGGGCTATTTTTGTTAAATCCTTGTCTGCAACACTAAAATTCCACTTACAGGTTGTGTCACTGCTTGCCACCACCTCCCCCTCTTCCCTCTAGTATTCCTCCACCAGTAAGAATAACTTCAACACAAACTCTGCCAATTCAGGTTTGTTTGTCCGTTCTCATTATGAATTGATCTGACAAAAAATATATGCATACATCTGAACTGTCTGATGAGGTTCTTCATTAAGACAATGAAAAAAAAAAAACCCATAACTCTTTGCATGAATCTCATAATAAAATAAAAAAATATTAGATAATATGGAAACCTGAAATAAAAAGAGGAATTCCACCCTTCTTTCCACATTAGTTTTTCTTTTTATTATGATCTGCGTTCTATTAACTCCAACAGTGTTTTAGACATACGCGTATCACCCCAAAAGATTACAGTGTAGTATAGCTTGTAATTAAATCAGTTGTGCTGCTATGCATAAAGTCATACATATTCTCACGTGAAACTACCGTGCTCCTCTAAGTCACCAGGTCTGAATGCCAGAAAGAATAAAGCATCTAATGTCCAATTTACTTAAGTGGGTGTTATGCAATCTTCCCACACAGGGCACCGTTCAGCAAAGTTTTTTTCTTTTCCTCCTGAAAAAGGTTTAAATTGTAGGTTGTTTAAAAAAATGGTAGTTCAGATCAATTAATTTTAAAATCTGGTTTTGTGATCCACTTTTTTTTTCTCTGTCATAGCCAGTGCTTGAAAAAGCACCTTACTGATGCATACTTTAAAAACACAAGCACAATGTTCATGCTATAAGTTTTTTTTTCCTGCAATCTCTCTCTGAATGAGAATCAGGGTTCCCTGGGCACCTACTTGGAGGTTAATAGCGTAACTGATTGGTGATGGGGCTTTCGAGGCATGCCAGTGTGACTGCTCAGTGTCAGGGCCCATCATCTCAGGTCTCAGACACATAACACTGTGTTGCAGCAGGGCTTGGAGGGAGAGGAGAAGACAAAAGTGTACAAATCAGAGCCTGTCCACAGAGAAGGAGGGTGTTGAAAGAATTAGTATAACTGTGTGTGTGAGTGGCAGGGAATTTGGGAAAGCAGAAATCAAACCCATGCCTGTTCAAAGATGGGTGTGGTTGCTGTTACAAGGGAAGAGCTAGAATAATGGCTGGGAGCTACACTGAAATAGGGGAATCTGGTATGAACTGAATGAGAAGTGAAGCCCGCACAAGACAAGAGAGCTTAAAAGAGACTATTGCAAGTGGAGAAACAACAATAATTTTGTAACTTTTTATTGGGTTGGCCCTTCAGGCTTCAGAATGGATACCCCAGTTCACACAGATCCTGATTTTACTTTCATTTTTCACCCGCTTCATTTTACTCCTAGACTGCATAAGGAAGTTATAACCTAATAGATGTAGGTCCATGACATCTAAATTCACTTCAGCATTTCATAGAATCATAGAATCATAGAATGTTTTGGGTTGGAAGGGACCCCTAGAGGTCATCTAGTCCAACCCCCCTGCAGTGAGCAGGGACACCACTAACTCGATCAGGTTGCTCAGAGCCCCATCCAACCCAGCCTTGAATGTTTCCAGGGATGGGGCCTCCACCACCTCTCTGGGCAACCCGTTCCAGTGTTTCACCACCCTCGTTGTAAAGAATTTCCTCCTTATATCCAGTCTAAACCTACCCTGCTTCAGTTTAAAACCATTACCCCTTGTCCTGTCACAGCTGGCCCTACTAAAAAGATTTTCCCCATTTTTCCTATAGGCCCCCTTTAGGTACTGAAAGGCCACAATCAGGTCTCCCCGCAGCCTTCTCTTCTCCAGGCTGAACAAGTCCAACTCCCTCAGCCTGTCCTCATAAGAGAGGTGCTCCAGCCCTCGGATCATTTTAGCCACAGCATTTCTGCAGACCAAAATGCTTACCTCAGGAAAAAGTTTGTATTTCTATTTCCCAGGCAATCTTTCTAGAAAAAAGAAATACAGTAGATAAACTGCTCCCTAGGGTAACTCTTAGTCACAATGATCTTCTCTACATTCATGTTCTCTGTGTTCATTACCATCATTAATTATACCTAGGAATGAAGTCATCAATCACAATAAAACCCTAGTTAGTTTAGAATCACAGCCTGCCTACTCAGCAACAGAAGCTGCTGTGTCATGCGGAGGCCATTTCAGTATTTCATACTGCTTTTTTAGTGAATATAAAGTAAAATATCTGTGTTTATCCTTCTGTTATGAACAACACAATGCACATTGTAATTAATTTATCTGGGCTGATGGGATCTGCAGTGCTAACTGGGCCAGGAAGAAGAGTCAGTACTAATCATTGGTTTGGTTAGTTGGTTATAGGTTCTGATTTTGGTATGTAAGGGATCAGGTCTTCAATGTTGATTTCAACTATGAACATGTTAGACATGAAAAGGGAGAAATATTTAAAAAAACACCAAACAGGGTTCTTCCTGCAACACAAATCAAGAAATCTTGTGCTTGCAAATGGAGTATATTACAAAGAATGTATAAACTGATCTCAGTTACTACATTATATTCACAATAACCCATAGTAATAGTCTTTCTATGGTCTGACAGGTCATGTATTGCTAAGACGGTCTGACTCTTTAAAAATCAACAGAAGCCTGCACATTACATTAGGAATGAATATTTCTTTTTTACTTTCTTTTAAGTTTTAAAAGTCCTAAACTGTAATAATTCATTGAGGAGATCCTTGGTTACTGCATATTTTATGATGGCACCTTTAGGTTTTCAACACCCCTAAGAATCCCATATGAAAGTGAATAAGAAATAGCTCTGGAGATTTAGTATAACATTAAAGTGGGATTATTTGAATTCTATTCATATGCAGTGTCAACAAAAAAACTCAGCCCTTGTCAGTCATGGAAAAAGGTTACCAGACTAGAAGGTACACTGCTTTTTAATGAAATATCTTTTTTCCTAAGTTGTTCTATCCCATTTAGATAGCTCACAGGAGTTCTGTTTGGTAAGTATTTTCACAGTGCTTGGTAAAGGTGTCTGTGGCTTTGTAATAGTTGTTAAGATTTTTTTTTTTTTGCAGAGGACACATTTAGTTCAGTATTATATATGAGTGGTATGTGGCTAAATTTTGAATTTGACAGAAAAGCTGCCATATGACTGAGCTATAATCACTGCAAGATAATAAATGTTCGCCTGCTTGCTTAGCTTGTTCCATTTATATCTGCATGATAAAAGATGTCACATTCATTATTACTGTGCTTAAGCACAAAGAAGAGAAACTGTACTATACTCTTCCTAAATGTCCATTTATGTGTTGCAGTTAGGAAACAACATAAAACATAACAGTCCTTATTAATGCACTTGAGTGTTGTACAAAACATGGCCTCTCTTCAAGATTGCATGCAACTGAGGTATACTTCAAATCAGCATTAATGCATGTTTGTTGTGTTTTATAGTGTGATTTTGGTTTAATTTCACTCTACAAATGATGTCTTGGGATTCCTAAGTCTCCAGGTACATTTTCTTTTTTGGTATTTTTCTTCTCTGGTTCTATTATTACTCCCCTTTTCTTCCGTTCATCTTTCTTTCCTCTTCCTACCCAGAATGGCTCTAGTGCCTCTTAGTACTTTCTCCCTTCTCTAAATCTTTTAAACGGGTTTCTCTACATTTGCAACTAGCAAATATTTGGATCATTTATGACTGAATTAAAAAAAAAAAAGAGATAGACAATGTCATTATCATATTGAGTAGGTAAGACAACCAACTTCAGATTTAAGAAAATATTGGGGAAAGAGAAAATCTTGCTTTCTCCAGTTTCCACTCCAGTCTTCCTCTGGATCTGTTCAAGCTGCTTAAACTGCATGGAGGTGGGAAGGGTCCAGGAAGGGAAAGACATGAGGATGGAAAGGATAGCAGAATAAACTGTAATCTCTATTACTTGTGTGCTTTCTAACACAGATGTCCACACATCATATCAGAAAACTATTATTATACTAAGTACTTGGGAAGAGAACCATCCTTAAAATCCTGATATATCATCTCAAAAACACATGATTGAAAAGGTTCAAAACTGAATCTGCAGGTTTGAAGTTTCCAAACAACAAACATTTAGAACTGAAAGAAACAAACTAGTGATGTTTCATATTCACTGAATGTGGAAAAGGTTTCTAACTCCTTTAATTTAAAATCAGGAAATCTAACTGAAATGCATGTAAATGAGGAAAAGAGGAAGGAAAGGATTTGAAGAATACCTAAGATGTATGACTCACAACCTCAGAATAAACAGAGAGCTTATAGGAAATTAAGAAAGATACATTTTATAAATTAATAAACACTGGATTAAAATGAGAATTGCATCTATCAAAATTGAGGTTGAACTCCTCAGAATAAGTTTTTATCTTTTTCTTTTTTTGCAAAACCCTTTACCTATACAGACAAATATAAAGCCTTGAGTTAAATTAAGTTGTTTTGTGAAACTGATGCAGCAGAGATGAGAGATCTTTACAAGTGGCCCCAAAATCAATAATTTATCTCAGAATGACACTGGAACAAAGACAGGGTAATTAACAGAAACCTGGACACATAAGTTTTCATACCCGAATTGGAATCAAAACTTGAAGTGCTTAGCCTAGGAAAATAAAGGAAAGATAAGGAAAATAAGTCTAGGAAAAGACAATCTCCATACAGAGCCCTGGGAAAAGTGGCACAAGAAATGACAAATCCTCCAGCAAATATTTTAAGCAAATCTGTTCAATTGGGAATGGTATCCTTGTAGCAAATACAGAAAAATAATATAGCAGCAAAAAAGAAAAGGAAATATAGGCAACTAAAATCCTCCAAACATGCTAGGTTTCACCTAAAAAATTGAAGTGCAGAATAATTAAATACATGGATAAGATTAGGAATAAATAAATTTTAAAAGATTTTACTAGAGACAGAATATGCCAAACCAATTTGATGTCCTTGCATTATTTAATTTTGATATGATAATAGATTTTGTAGGCAAAAATAAAACTAGGCATCTATTTTTTCTGGTTTTCAACAAATCTTTATGTATACTGCTAAACAGAACATTATTTTCTAACCATAAAAAGATTGTATCATTTCATAAATAAGGCAATGACTACAAAATAATTACCACTTTAAGTATCATAAAAGACATCCCTTTTAAATTTTTACTTTAGTAAGCTTCTGAACATATTTTTTCATCAATGAAAAACCATTCAGTGTTCCACATGAGGAAATCTTTTTTCTTAGCATATAAACAATCATACAAGACAACATTTACTGTATCACTGCTTCAAACCCTCCTGGGGTTATGATTACAGGAACACTTTGTTGATTTTCTTTTAAATATATATGCAGAAGACAAATGTAACAAAGTAAAAAGCCAAAGGGTAACAATCCCTTGTGCATTTCCTATTTAAAAAATCATGTTACTTCTCTGTTCTTGCCATTATTATTGCCTACAGTGAAAAAATTGCTAGGAAAAAACCTACACCCATTGTACTGTACAATTGCATTTTAGCCTGTTTTCTCTTGTTAAGCTGCTTGCTGAGAGATATCTCTAAAACAAGACAAACCTGTCTTAGAGTGTATTTGGCCACCTCTTTGATCAGCTTGTTCATATAATAAAACTGCTCCAGTAACTTGCAAAGTCCAAAAGTAGATATAATTACAGATTCTACTCAGAACTTTACACCTCATGATTTTCAAGTGAAAACTAGCCGGAAAGAAACAAACAAAGCTCACAGAATATTTACTTTGAAGTCAGTACACAAAGGACAAGAGAATAAACCCCACCAGAAACTATGGATGAGTTGTCCCATGTAATGTTATTTGACAGCAAGAATTTTTCTTTACTGGGGAAATCAAAATATCCTGTTGCTTTCTTTAAAAAATGACAAAGTGAATATAAGCAATAAAATTTTAATTGAGAGGTTAAACTCTACTATCCTTGAATAAGTGAACTTTAAGAGCTTCACAACAACTCTTTATAGCTAGGGTTTTTCAAGGTCTTATAAGAACATCTTTAATGGTTATATCTCAGGGACTGTGTATAACTAGTAACTTATGAAGAGGTTTTTCAAAATAAACAAATTTATTTTTCACTACACTAAGCATTTGCATAGTATTTATTCAAAAGATAAGAATATGGCCCTCTGATAGATGTGCACCTTACATATCACATATATATATGTCAGGAGGTCAACTTGGAACAGTTCTGGGAAACTAATAAAGATTACGGGCTGCACAAACCCCGGAAAAACTGTAACCATCCTGGTACATGGATCCAACAAACTCGTTCTAGAAGAAGCTGAGCATTCAACTCATGATGCCTTGTCTGTCATAAGATGCTTAGTTAAGAAAAGAGCTTTGATTGCAGGAGGTGGGGCACCGGAGATAGAGTTGGCACTGTGCTTGAATGAGTACGCTTGCACTTTGAGGTTAATTAGTATTTTTTGCAGATGACACCAAACTGGGTGGTATTGCTGATCTGCTTGAGGGGAGGAGGGCTCTGCAGAGGGACCTGGACAGGATGGATTGATGGGCCAAGGCCAACTGTATGAGGTTCAACAAGGCCAAGTGCCGGGTCCTGCACTTTGGTCACAACAACCCCATGCAACGCTACAGGCTTGGGGAAGAGTGGCTGGAAAGCTGCCTGGTGGAAAAAGACCTGGGGGTACTGGTTGACAGCCGGCTGAATATGAGCCAGCAGTGTGCCCAGGTGGCCAAGAAGGCCAATGGCACCCTGGCCTGTATCAGGAATAGTGTGACCAGCAGGAGTAGGGAAGTGATCATGGCCCTGTACTTGGTGCTGGTGAGGCCACACCTCGAATACTGTGTTCAGTTTTGGGCCCTTCACTGCAAGAAAAATGTTGCCTTGCTGGAACAGGTCCAGAGGAGAGCAACCAAGCTGGCGAGGGGTCTAGAGCCCAAGTCTTACGAGGAGCGGCTGAGGGAACTGGGGTTGTTTAGTCTGGAGAAGAGGAGGCTGAGGGGAGACCCTATCACCCTCTACAACTGCCTGAAAGGAGGCTGTAGCGAGGTGGGGGTCGGCCTCTTCTCCCTGATAACGGACGATAGGACGAGGGGGAATGGTCTGAAGTTGCGCCAGGGCAGGTTTAGGTTGGACATTAGGAAAAAACTTCTTCACCGAGAGGGTTGTCAGGCTCTGGAATGGGCTGCCCAGGGAGGTGGTCGAGTCCCCATGCCTGGAGGTATTTAAAAGACAAGTAGACAAGGTGCTTAGGGACATGGTTTAGTGGTGGGATGTCAGGGTTAGGTTAAAGGTTGGACCTGATGATCTTAAAAGTCTTTTCCAACCTAGACGTTTCTATGATTCTATAAACACACACAGTTTATACATATATAAAATAGGGTACATATTATATATGCAGTCCCATTCTTAAAATTCTAATACAAATGCTACTCTGGAAAGTTCCTGAATTAATATTTTTCAGGTCCTACTTACTTTTTCTTTTGTTTTATGAAGACAAAGAAACTTGAGTATAAAGAAGCTGAGCTTTTAAATCATTAAGTAATTAGCCTTTACATTTTATTACTAGTACAGTAAAGCAAATCATTGTCTAAAGCAATGTTTAATTGGAGAAATGTTCTGTGGTGATCATTTTAAGGGGGAAGATGAGTAGAGTAATAAATTTCTAATGCAATTGCAGTAGTATAACAATGTTAGCTCATACATACCCCAGAGATAAAGCTGTAGAGGTAGTAGTAAGACAGTGCAGCTCTATACTCATCAATAATGTCACATTCACATGCACTGAGGCATCATTCATCCCTGTATTTTTACCACAGCTACAATGAACTATAAAGTAAACTCTGCATTGTTATAGCTTTGTGCGAGCAAAGCAAACCAAGGAATTCCTTCACTACTTCCCATCAGCAGCCAGGGTTCAGCCTTCTCCAGGAAAGCAGGGCTCCATCATGCATAACAATTACTTGGGAAGACAAAACGCCATCACTCCAAACATCCCCCCATTCCTTCGTATTCCTCCAGCTTATACACTGAGCTGGAGTGTGAGACCATCATATGGTCTCGAACAGCCCTTTGGCCAGTTGGGGTCAGCTGTCCTGGCTGTGCCCCCTCCCAGCTTCTTGTGCCCCTGGCAGAGCAGGGGAAGATGAAAAGTCCTTGCCTGGTGTAAGCCCTACTCAGCAACAACTAAACCATTAGGGTGTTATCAACATTCTTCTAGGACTAAATCCAAACCACAGCACTGTGCCAGCTACTAGGAAGAAAATTAACTCTATCCCAGCCAAAACCAGGACAGTCATGGAAAAGTACCTACAAGTTTGTGTCAAAACTGACCAAGTAGTTTCAGCTAAAATTACAATGATAAAATACTTCTGAAATGTCACTTTTACTAATCCTGACACGTTTTGGGATGTAGCATGAATAATATAAAAAAATAAATAAAAACTACATTATTTTTCTGTTTCCTGTGAGTGAATGTTAGTAACTCCATAGAATACATGTCCTGGTTTCAGCTGGGATAGAGTTAATTTTCTTCACAGAAGCTAGCATAGTGCTGTGTTTTGGATTTAGTACTACAAGAATGTTGATAACACACTGATGTTTTTAGTTGTTGCCAAGTAGTGCTCAGACTACTCAAGGACTTTTTGAGCTTCTCCTGCTCGGCCAGGTGCATAACAAGCTGGGAGTACAGCACAGCTAGGACCCAAACTGTCCAAAGAGCTATTCCATACCATATAACGTCATGCTCGGGGGGGGTTAGTTGGTCGGTCGGTTGCGGGGAGAGTGATCGTGGCTCGGGATGGGCTAGGCATCGGTCAGCAGGTGGTGAGCAATCACGTTGTGCATTGTTCGTTTTGTATATTCTGTATATTCTGTTACCATTCTCATTATTACTATTATTATTATATTCTCTTATTAAACTGTCTTTATCTCAGCCCACGGCTCTAACCTTTTTTTCTTCCTTCCTGATTCTCTCCCCCATCCCACTGAGGGAGGGGGGAGTGAGCAAGCGGCTGCATGGTGCTTAGTTGCCAGCCGGGTTAAAACATGACAATACATGAGGATATTATACCGCTAAGAAAGGTCTAAAAAAGGAGGAGTTTTCGTAAGGTAAATGCAAAGACAACTAAAACAGCAGGAGAAATGGAGGAAGTGTTTTCAGGGATGAATTTGTAACTCCAAATGAAACCAGGTTTTGATACACCATATAAATAAATCAGCATCATGCTACTGCATATTAAAGCCTTGTCGGTTTAGATTTCCCTCTTGTGCTTTCTCCACAGTGGACAGACTATTTAAATATTCCATAAGATAGAGAGAATGACTCTTCAAAATGGTTGTTTAGGCACACTGAGACAGAAAACTCAAGATAAATTCACTTTTTTTCATGGCTGTTAACTAAGCCTCCCCTCTGTCATAAAAGTTCCTATATGTGAAGTTATAGAGTAATTGCCTTTCTCTGGTACAAAGAATATTTAAATAATCCATGGAAAGTGGCTCATTCAAAGTTTGCAGTTTCTTCTCTGCTTTATACAATGTTCTTGGTTCTCCATTTCTCTAGAAATCTTAGATTATACACACTTCCACTGTAATGGTCTGGTTTTACTATTTTCCAGCTCCTCCTGGTTTGTTAATCCCCTCCAGGAAGTACATTTTGCATTTGAAGGTTTGTCTGCAAAGACAGTTTTCACCATAGAAATGCATGACTAAGCTAGCTGTAGCACAAGAAAACAGCTTTATTAGCAATGAAAGCTATACACTCCACATCAGTAAAGATGCCTCAAGATTAAATGAGTAGATGCTAAAAGCGATTTAGCTCTGAAAACCCCAAAACTATATGTATATGTGAATTCAAAATATACCTATATGCAAAAGGATTATTATTTTTGACCTTTAAAACTCTATTTTGGGGTCAAATTCTTATTTGGAATCAAATATATACAGCAATTTTCTACTAAGTTGGCAATGGCCACATAAAACTTCCAGATATGAAATGGTACCCCATACCTACACTTAAGCATTTTTCTTCTGAGAAAAGAAAATCCAGTAACATCACTAGAGAGTGGCATAATAGAAGAGCAAACTCCTCTAGAAGATAATGGGGAGTGTGGAACCTAACTTAGAGGATCTGAATTTCCTTTCTAGAGAAATTTATGTCTTCCCATTGACTCCATAGAAACTCAAGGGAGAATCAATCCCCAGAGTCGCAGGACCAAAATCAGATGCTCAGAGTAATTGCTGTGTATGCTCTTCCATCTTTGCTGTTAAGAATTGCTATAAGCTATTCTTAAAACTCTTACCCAAGGCCTATAAGTGAGATTTTTCTTCTGTGGACATACTACATCTGTGTGCAAATGACTAAAAGACAGCAAGTACCATCCAAATCTAACAGTTTTATAAACACGTAACTGTTGTACTGCTCTGCAAATTCTCATTAGCAGCTGGTGAATTTGGAGAGGAATCAAATATAGGTGGACAGAGATTTTTTTTTAAGTGCTTGAAGTTAGCACTGGAAAAATCATGTTTAAGTGACATCATTGACAAAATCCTGTTTGTGCTATCATGCCTATCACCTTAAAGAACACTGTATTCTTATATTAGATGTTATCTTATGAAAATATCAAGGTCATTGTCAATTTGGCTTATTGTCAGTGGAAGCATTTGTCACATTAAGTTAACCCTAATCTGTGTAACCAAATTCTGTACAATTTCAGTGAGAATTGCTTATTCATACTGGGACATATGTTTCCTCCCCTCTTTGTGCCAGTTACCTTTTAACATTGTTCTTTGTGAAAATAACAAATGAATAGAACAGGAGAAGGTTGAATGCAGATGTCAGTCTGAGACTGAGATGAGTGTCTCCTTTCACTGCTTTCCTATTATAACCAATGTTAAAACAGACTTTCATCATATACATAATTTTCCCATGAAACTATCACTTTTTTTTATATATAAGGCTTCCTAAGTCTGCATTCAGATACTAAAAAAAAGAAAAAGAAAAAATAAAAAGAGGGTTGGATTCCCATAAGCATTGACTTCTCCCTGGAGTTTTTATTTACTTCATTCTCTGTGAGGTGCAGAAAATTCTGTAATTTTACAAGTAAAATGTTTCTGTTTAGACTTATAAGTATGCACTGTAGGAAGACCTTTCTTCAGTCTCCAAAACTCATTTAATCTTATAATAACTAGGATTTCATGTTTATTTTTCAACAAGAGTCAAATAAACATAAAACCTGAATAAACATAAACCCCCACTATCACTTCTGTTTCAAATATGTATTGAACAATAAATAAATAACAAAACTGAAACTGGGACCTTTTCAATGGAGTTAGGTACTGAGAGATGCTGTCTGCTGGACACATTCCTTCAAGGCAAATGGAAACAGTTTTCCACAAAAGGTACAAATTCTGTCCCTACTACCCTTCATGAGGGTGGGACAATGAAGCAAAAGCTGTACTGTTCTCCATAAAATGAGATGTGTAAATATTGCTTAGGACAGTAACAAGATGAAATCTGCTCTGAAACTCACCCAGCTCACTCACTTGGCTCTACTTCAAATCAAATCACATTTCATTTTTCTCTCAACAGATGATTTTTGGCTCTTATTTTAGTCACCTTTTTATTTTCCTTGGAAACTTTGTCAAAGGTGTTCACTTTCATGAACTTCTGAAGAAAATATATCCTTTAGAAAAAGAAGGTTTCACTTGTATACTGCCAGGTCCTTGTAGACACTGTAGAGAGTGACTTCAGTATTTTTAATTTATTAATACACTGAAATCGAGAGATCACTTAAAAAATGTCAAATAAAAGAGTAGGTCATTACTGTATTAAGTTCCACCTTCAAGAACTTGAAGTAAAAACAAACAAGACATCTCAAGGAAATGAACTTTTGTACACCTTTTACAGACACAAATTGGAGGCTGAGTTTGCAGACTAAACACTGAATCCTGTCTCCTTAATCAATCCTTTTATCCAGAAACACACAAAGTGGAAGACAGAGAGGCACAATTCATGGGCATTGAGTCTTCAGGAAAATCTGCTTTTTGATTATTGATTTTGATTACTAGGCAGAGGCAACTTCTGATGACTAAAACCATGCTACGTACTTTCTTTTGCTTTGTAGTTTATCAATTGAATAGAGCAATGCTTTAAAACAAAGGAAGTTTATAGCTAATATGGTAAACAAACACCACTGCAAAGTGAATTACCTCCTGAGCTCTCTTCCAATCTGTTCTTACTTCTGATCTTATTAATCACACCATGTAATTTTTAAAAGGCTAGTTTATTATTTAAACAGAACACAAACACCAAAATTGTTCATAACCCCCCCATATTCCTTTTCTAATATAAAACTTTTAATAAATGAACCAGCATGATCCTTGTTTCTTTCTGTTACCTCATATATTTAGAAGTATGGAAACCTTTTTTGTGTGTTTGTATCAAAAGACCTTTCACCAAAGCCAGTCACCAAGAGATTTTTTTCTTTGCCACCCTAATAGTTTATAAGAAAGGACAACACATCCATGTATTTCTGAGGAAAAAACTGAGTGGACAAAAAGCAGTAAAATACCAGGTAAGATATACCTGAAAACAATTAATTAAATTTTTTTTCTGATAGAAAACATAATATACAAAATTTCTTTCCCAACTGTTGTGGCTTAACCCCAGCCAGCAACTGAGCATCACTCAGCCGCTCACTCACTCCACCTCACAGTGGGATAGGGGAGAGAATTGGAAGAGTAAAAGTGTGAAAACTCATGGGTTGAGATAAAGACAGTTTAATAATTGAAATAAAGTATAACAATAATAATAATAACAACAACAACAACAACGATAATAAAAAAACCAACAAAGCAAGTGATGCATGATGCAACTGCTCACCACCCACCAAATGATGCCCAGCCTGTCCCCGAGCAGCAACTGCTGCCCCTCGGCCAGCTCCCCCTAGTTTCTATACTGAGCATGACACCATATGGTCTGGCATAGCCCTTTGGCCAGTTGGGGTCAGCTGTCCTGGCTGTGCCCCCTCCCAGCTTCTTGTGCCCCTGGCAGAGCAGGGGAAGATGAAAAGTCTTTGCCTGGTGCAAGCTCTGCTCAGCAACAACTAAACCATCAGTGAGTTATCAACATTCTTCTAGGACTAAATCCAAACCACAGCACTGTGCCAGCTACTAGGAAGAAAATTAACTCTATCCCAGCTGAAACCAGGACACCAACATGCATGGTTATCACACAGAACTCAAAAAAGAGGTCTTGTGTTGGACTAGATTTGTATAAGTGTACGCATTATAAATCAGAATTTAAACAAGTTTAGGTTATAAGCTTATAGAAAACAAATCTTAGGTGAATTATAGTAATCTCCAAGTTTTTAATGTAGCAGCAGAGCTAATTCTTAAATATTTTTCTTACAAAGCCCTTAGATCATGGTAGTAATACCTCAGTCTTGAAATATTACATGCTATACCTATTTCAGTCAGTGCTTGCTGATGATAAACATCAGTACTAATATTTTTATAAACAACAACATGGCTTTTTTGTTGTCTTGTTAATTTAAAATGCTTAATTTTTACACACATTTCAAACATCTAAAGTAATATTTCTTCAAATTTTCTCCCAAAAAGCAAACTTTTCTTTCAAATGCATCTGCAGAGGAGTCAGCAGTGCCTCCTCGCGGGGAGCAAGGCATGGGGACAGTCCCTGGAGCTCCCCTCCCAGAGGCTTCCCAGCACTGCTGGGCAAGGTCCTGCCTACAGTGCCCACCCTGACTTGTAGGACAGTTCTGCTTTGTGCAGGGAGCTGGAGTAGGTGACCTCCAGAGAGCTCTTCCAAACTAAGGTTCTCCACGAATCTGCAACTCTAAACAAAGCACTGACAGTGCTAGGAATGGACAAATCTCACCGAAGTTTTAGAATTGACTTGTGCCTGCTTACCTTCACATAAGAAAGGCCATCAGAAGTGCATGGTTTGTTCATTTAGAAACTTCAAAGATATTTTTTTTTTCAAGTTTTTCTTTAGATATTGGTATTAATAAAGGAACATGTCTGCACTCATCTTAAAAATTCAAGAGGCAAACTGCTGGTAATCTATTCAGCACAACACACATGAACTTTGAATTAAGGATGGAGACTGCTTGTGAGCTATAAGTAGTAATAAAGACCTAACTACCTTTTAAATTTTAGAAAATCAATATTCTTTTGAAGAAAGCTGTTCCTCTCAGCTTAGTTCTACTACAGGCCACTGAAGAAGAAACTCCTTATTATCTTGTTGCCTTTTTATCCTCTCACTAAAAATTAAATTGCCAAGCTAAAAATACAGATGCACCTTTTTGGGGCATATGGAAAAATCTTTAGAGCAACAGACTCTAAACATGTCTTATCTCAAAAACTTTCCAAAGGCACTTAAATGTTAAGGTAGCTATAGCCTTCAGTGGGCAATTATGGTGACACTACCATAGTGATTCCTCTCCTTAGAATCTAGTCCAAAATATACATTAATACTCTTCATAGAGGCTATCAACTGGAAAATCCAAACTAAACTCATCAACAGTCACATTACCTCACCTCTGAGTATCTGCTTTCCTGCTTCATTAGAACAAAGCAAGTTTACATCAACTCTAGATCTGGTTCTTTATAATTCCATGTAATATATTTTATGAACTAAAAAGGGAGGGGGCTTCTGCTATTCCTATAAGGTAAATTGATTCTGAGAGCCACATTTAGCTGCTGGCTAGTTATTTTAAATTGGAAATCTATCTTAGTTAATGAGGGGAAAAAGAAGAAGAAGAAGAAAAAAAAAAAGGTGTGTTCCCTCAGATTGAATCTACGAAGTCTCCCTCTGATTCAATCTGAGCTATTGGAAAAGGTTAGATCTCCTCCTGAGTTGCGAACTTTGTGGAAGGTGAGGCAATCAATTACTTCACATGTAGAGTCCAAGAGCCTTCATCACCTCAGCTTAGATTTCCTTATCTAACCAGATACAGGTATAAATAAGTCAACTAATTGATATGACCCTATCAATCAGGTTCAGAAGTGAGTTGTCCTTTGTTCCTGCAAGGACACAGAAAACTGCTTATACGCAGAGAAATGTTGCAGCATTCAGTTCAGACCTTGAGCAACTCGTAAAAGAGGCTATGGTACAATGGATCAGAAACACTTTGTGAAGATTAGAGGATTTTTAGGTGTGACAAAACAAATTATGATGAGTGTAGGAAATAACATATAAAAATATAGAAGTCCTAAAGAAAAGTCATTATAAAATCTAAGAGCCTTGCAGAGGCTTAAAATTTCATTGTGACGAGAAACTATCACCGGCGGTTATATAAAAGTATGTCAAAAGTTAGAGACGCTAAACTTAATCAAACAAAAAGATGAAGCAATACCGTAATAGGGGTTGTTAGAGATTATGGTTAACACCACAGGGTTGCAGTAAGAAACTGAGAAAGAAAAGTCAGCGCAAGAGAAATTTGGTGAATAAAATTAAGAGACGATTCATTGTTCTGTCTATCACACGTTTCTAGAGTCCTTAATTTAACTTGAATGTGTATAGGAAGAGCTAGCTTTTATTGTCACTCCTCCGCTGCCATCCATTTGGAATCCCTCCAGCTCTTTCTTTTTGTTCAGTGATAGCCTGTCTTAACCAGATAAGATCCAAACAAAGCTGTTTGCCTGAGCTCACAAGGCAGCCAAAGTAATGCTTTAAACAACTCATGGATACTAGTTTCCTAGATTTCCAAATGCCTGATGTGCTGCAAACACAAATACACAATCCTTTTTCCAGCTATAGGCAAAGGTTCAATGACAGAAAGGGAAGCTGCAGTTCCCATCTGCTGTTGTCCCCTCTCAGGATACAGCATCAGACACAAATAACATCTCCAATGCACCTCACCATCTTCCCTGCCCCAGAGGAAACTGTGAGGCCTAATACTAACTAGAAGTCACGGAGAATATTTTCCCTACAAAAATTGTCACTGGGGAAAAAACAAATAGAGAAGGAAGTTATTAAAAAGAAAACCTTTCTTACAGCTTTTGAGTTTTAATGCTTAAATTACCATCTCTTTTAAAGATTTTAAATTGTTAATGGCTGGTTTTTGCTACTGTATTAGAAAAAGGGGTGAATGGTAGATAACACTGAAGCCTACAGCTCTGGGACAATGTGTACGTCAATACTGCAAATAAGAGAAACTCCTACTAATAGAAATACAAGGCCAGTCCCTTCACAGGGACAAAATTACCAGGAGCGCCTCCAAAGCTCTGACTTTATACTGTGTTGATCTCTGGCTGTGGCATGGGAACAAACACAGTTCAAGAAGCCTGAGCAAAGAAATAAAAATTTCTCAATAAGATGCAAGGAGAATTTAACTTAAAATTTTAAACACAAAGTCCATTGTGTAACTCAGAATAATATTCCACAGGTGAATACAGAAAGCTGCTGTATTACAGTAACGTGGAGTGTATGAGCTTGAAGATCCAAAAGACTACTTTTTCCACTACAGGGAAGTGTGGGCTGTCGGCAGTGTAAATGGTAGTGGGAAATGGGAAGGTAAACATAGTGATTTTACACCGATTTATCGATATAACACTGATCACATCTCGGGAGCTTGAATACATACATTGCACTCTTAGGCACATAACCATTTAGCTATACTTATAAAGTATCTTTTGAACATATATATGCATTATCTACATTGTCATATAGCAAAATCAGGATTAATCTGCACATATTAGTGTAACATAGCTTCTAAAAGCAAGTAAGATTAATATATTACTCTTATTAACAAATCAATATTTATTTTTGGTTGTCATTTCATATTGCTTGGGCTCTTTCTGACCAGCCGGTTACATTGCCTTGGGAGTCACATACAAACTTGCTCCTTCTTTCTCCCTACCTTTCTTCCCTTAGTCCCAAAGAGCAACCAAATTTCAGCATCCAGTAAATCAGCAAAGGGCTAGGACAGATTAAGTACATTAGGACTGTGCATATTACATCCTGCATGGTTTTTAGTCCCAGTCCTCTTCTGCTGTCCTCCCAGCATGGACCTCCCCAGCCAAGGGAGGCTTACCTCAAACACCTACTGCCCATTCACTCTCACCCTGACCAGGGGTGGAGAGCCTTGCAGTCACATCTCCCACAGCCCTCACCCTGCAGGACCCTACTGCTCTCCTGTCTCCAACAGGAACACTTAACACATTACCCTACTTCGCCATTACCAAGAAGAGCCTGAGATCTTGAAGATGTACATGCTTAGTAGGTGCCCATGAGTTTATCATTGCTCAAATCTCCATAAATCACTTGTAAAAAAGGATGGATGAGCTACCATGGTTCTAAGCCACTTGAAATGACAACTTGGAAGGTAGTTATTGATCATCAGTGAAATATTGTCAAAAAAGGCATAATGACATAGCTAAAATACCTACAAGGTATAAAAATTCTCAAAATTGTTTCATTTACAATCTTGTTTCAGTTACTAAGAAACCCTTGCAAGAAAGAAAGAATGTGATAGTCCAAATCCACTAGATGGTATGGATCTCAAGCGCCTTCAGTATGATACAGCTTGGAGTTACTCACATCATCAGCCTTTAGTCATCCTACATCTGAAAGATGACGGACAATTTCTGGTCACTGAAGAGGTGAGCGTTTCCAGAGGGCAATACTCATTCTGCATGACTGTCTGGAAGAAGCCTCCCTCCTCACCACTTGTAGGGACACTAGCCACCTCAGGGAGGCACGAGGTAGGAGTATCTCACATGGCACAAGACATTTTCCAAGTGCCCAGCCCTCTTGGCTGCCTCCTGGATACCTCATCTGAATCCAAAGTTTACAAAATAACTCCTTTCCCACAAAAATGCATGCAGCTTATGTAATTATCACTAAGTAAACATTTATATGCTTGAGAACTAGATTTTTTTAAAAAAATTAAATTAGTTACAGTGTCTGTTCTGTCCCTCATTCTTCCTTCAGCTCTCTTCCCACAGTTTTCTAATTCCAGCAGTCGGTTTTTTGGTGATTGATTTTCCATCTCCCTCCCGCTAATTATCAGTTTTCCCTGTCTTTTGGTTTTTTGTCTTCCTGTTGCTGTCACCAGATTTTCTCTTTTATTTGGGTTGTGTACTCTAATATATCAAAAAAACCCTGGTGCAAAATACACTGAGCTAGGGTGTTGGCAAAAATATTTTTTTTAAATCTTATGCCAACAGAGTATCTAGTATTAGAGAACTATTATGAAACCTTTGTGAGGTCAAGGATACTTAAGAAACAGCAGGAATATTTCTTAATATGAAGTCAGAATTTAAATTTTTGGTCCATGCAAATTTGCTTTTACACACACACACAGAGGTACATACATAAATAGAGATGGTCCCCACTACCGCAGGCTGCTGGAAAAGGAAGAGATTTCATATGTTTGAATACACAAAGGCATGCACATATGCAGTTATACAGTATGCTTGTCTCCTCACCATGCAAGGTCAACAACAACAAAATCAAAGTCAGGCTACTAATGACCATGATTACTTTAGTTCACATATCTCTATACCTGACATTCAGTAAATAAATTCCTTCAGAGGACTGTATAAACATCTGTAACTTATATTACTTCAGGAGAAAGCTGTCAAATTATAGCTAGCAAAACATATTTTAAACATATTTATCTTAATCTTTGTTATTGCACAGCCAAATGTTCAAATATTATTTTATCAGTAAAATGATATTTCCCATACCTTATTTAATTAGAAAACGAAAGCACCTGGGAGATATGTAATTTATTCTTTCTAGGAATAAATAATTATTTTTGAAATTTTAAACAAAATATATATAATTGTGATAGGTTGGTCTTGGCTAGATGCCAGGTGCCCACCAAAACCTCTCTATCACTCTCCCCTCTTCAACAGGACAGGGGAGAGAAAAATATGTTGAAAGGCTCAGAGGTCAAGATAAGGACAGGGAGAGACCGTTCACCAGTTGCTGTCACAGGCAAAACAGACTCAATTTGGTGTAATTAGTTTAATTTATTACCAATCAAATCAGAGTAGGAGAGGATAAAAAAAGCCTGAATCTTAAAACACCTTCTTCCCACCCCTCCCTTCTTCCAGGGCTCAACTTCACTCCCAATTTTCTCTACCTCCTCCCCCCTGAGCAGTGCAGGGGGATGGGGAATGGGGGCTGGGGTCAGTTCATCACATGCTGTCCCTGCTGTTCCTTCCTCCTCAGGGGGAGGACTCCTCACCCTCTGCCCCTGCTCCAGCCTGGGCTCCCTCCCATGGCAGGCAGTCCTCCATGAACTGCTCCAGCCTGAGTCTTTCCCACTTCAATTAACTGCTCCAGCGTGGGTCCATCCTTTCCACAGGATGCAGTCCTTCAGGAGCAGACTGCTCCAGCATGGGTTCCCCGCGGGGTCACAAGCCCTTCCAGAAAACCTGCTCCAGCCTGGGCTCTTCTCCATGGGGCCACAGGCCCTGCCAGGAGCCTACTCCGGTTTCCATGGCCCCTTCAGGCACATCTTCTTGTGGGGCCGGGCCCAGGTGGCTATCCACCATGGTCTTCACCGCAGGCTGCAGGTGAATCTCTGCTCCAGTGCCTGGAGCACATCCTCCCTTCCTTCTGCACTGACCCTGGTGTCTGGAGGGCTGTTTTCTCTCACTTCCCTCTCTCTGGCTACTGTTCTGCAGCAGGGGTTTTTTTTTTCCTCCTTAACTCTGTTATCCCAGAGGCGCTGCCACCATCACTGATGGGCTTGGCTTTGGCCAACAGCAGGTTTGCCGTGGAGCCGGCTAGCATTGGCTCTATTGGACATAGGTAAAGTTTCCAGCAGCTTCTCACAGAAGCCACCCCTGTAGCCACCCCACTACCAAAAGCTTGCCATGCAAACCCAATACAATAATACAACAACAAAGTGATTTTATAGTTAAATAAATTTTACTTTGTCAACAAGAACAAAAAGCAAATTCACCTGCAATTTGCCACATGAATGTATGTACTATACTTGAAATCAAGACCAGCATTTGATTTAACCACATATATTGAGGCTTAATACATTTAAATTATGTTAACATGTTGTGGCTTCAAGGTCTCAAAAAAAAAAGGAACTAATAGGTAAAGCAGTCAATCAAACCCCAACACCATTGAAAAAAAATCAATGAGAATGCGGTAGCTATCTCACTTGTTAATCAGAAAGTCAAAAAGTCTGACCAAGAACCTCACTGTAATGTAGAAAGTGAGCAGAACTGAAAAAAAAGCTAAAATTAACTCTGTGGTTTTTGGGATATTACTAGACAACTTTGTTAGTATTTGCTTCAGATACAATTTTTAATGGCGAAAAACCCCTCTTGTGATTGTCTGGCAAGTATTCTCAAGGATAAGCAAAGGAAGTAGGTTGTATTTATTTGTTTATTATCCTTGTGTTGGGAGCAGCCACCCTAAAAATGGTAACCAGGTTGAGAAATTTAGGTACAGAGCAATAATGACTTTTTTCAACTGAGAGAAACAATTCTTAAAAGCAGAATTAATCCATTTAGTAGTACAGTCACTTGACATTTTCTCAAGACGGGATCAATACAGCTGGGGATACTAAAACTTATTCTGTATCTCTACAATCCTCCCATTATGATCTCACTGTTATCCAAATTCTTTGGAAGCAGTATGAGAGGAAGTTGGACTGAGCAAAAATGAAAACTCTGTTTCCTCAAGCAAGGAGCTTAAATAATTTCCTTAACTACAGCTTATGTTCAGATTTCCTAAATAGCCAAAAACATGATCGAAGAAATTGAATCTAAATTAACTGTTTTAAATAATGTGTTATCATACCCTGCCACCTAAAAAGCAGTGATTTTACTAAAGAAATTGGAAAAATTAACTTGAGAATCAAATATTTATTTCTTATTAAATTCTCCATTTAATCAACTGCCTCCCTCTCTGATCTTTGGAGGCTTAACTCACACTGACATGTTTGAAAATGTTGTCCCTTGTTCTAGCAGTGATTTTGAAAAACAGACCTGAGATTCTGAAACTCAGTATGTGAGCTGAAGTACATTTCATGCAAAATTCACCCATTATTCAGTAAATACTGCTATAAATATATAGTAAATTAGATTTGTTATAATTATCTAACTGGTAGATGAACAAGACAACTTGAGGACCAGTTTATACTGAAAATAACGTCTAACTCTGCTACTGATTCAAAAAAATCTACTAGCATCTCTGTCCTGGTAGTGAGTTTCTGACAAGAACTAATGACTTTGTCTTTAGCTAAGCTGTTATTACTGTCCTTGTTTGAGCTCTGTGAGTTCTTCAGATCTAGCCTCTCTAAAAGGTTCGGATATATATAAAAAACATGTGATGTTCTATAACAAACAATCACTACAACAAATCTCAGTGACATTTATACTAAGTAGTATTCTATTTGGCTGCTTTTTTTATAATTAAGTAAATTCCTCCATAACTGGCACCTAAACTTTACGGCTTAAGTAGTTTTCAAAGGCAAACGACTTCTCACTCAAGCTTTAGAAGTTACACTTCCTTCTCTGTTTCTTTGCTTTGATGAGATGATACTTTATACACATCTCAGCATAAAACCAGGGTTAGCAAAAGCAATTACCAATCTCTTTTTGCCAAAAAATAACCCCTGCATGTGTATTCTTATTTGTATGTGGCTTTTTTCTTTCCATCAACAGTCACATACAAATAACACCTGTGCACAGATCTGAGAAATAAAACAAAGGATGAGTAGTGTTTAATGCTTGAGGTCACCTGCCCATTATCTGAAAAACACAGGCTTTGTTTGAAGAGTAGTACGTACAATAAAAGCATTTTTTGCATGAAGAAGAATTTTTCTTTTTTTACATAATATAACATTCATTTATACAACTATTTCCCCAACCTGTGTCTTCACAATTTTCTCAAAGCCTTCACAATCTGGTGTAGTCATTAAATACTAAAGCAATCAGTACACAATAAATGTCTAGTTAGTTACACTTAATTGTGGTTAGTCCTTTTACACAACATGGTATAATTAAATAGGTTGGGATCAGCAGATATTTCACTAGCTTGATGCTACTTAGTTCACTTTAAGATAACAAATACAAGACCTTGGAAAATGAATGGAAATTCATGCTTTGTCCCTAGTCCTATAAAGCTAAGCATGTAAGACGAAAGTGGAAAAGTCAGTAAGCTCCTTCAGACATTTTTTCAGTATCAACAACTTGTCTGAATTTCAGAACCTTTTTTTGACCTATTTGATTCTGTTTATCTTCATCACATAGTTGACATATTGATATGTTAACACCTGTCTTCAGGCCGTATTAACCAGTCTTTAGATTTCAAAAGAAAATACACTGGCATTTTTTTCTATGCTACCCTTGAAACACAGAAATGTGTTCCTCTCAACCTTTCAAATGGGAGATTTTGTTAAGCAAGTTTTGCAAATGACTTAACTCGCATCACATATACTGTTGGCACATGAACTTACCTTGGCACATGGATCTTGCAGCAGAGTTAAGCACTGAGAGTCAGTGTTTGAACAGACAGGGTGCAGTTATCACAAATAGCTAGATGGAGCCTGCTTCACATTTCTGTGGGTTCCCAGGCCAATTCAGAGCTGGGTTAGTACAGGTCTTGATGCTGTGTTCACTTTCTTCCTTGCTTTCTCCTAGATTTAAATAGGCACTTTCTGTTTGTTGCTCATAAGTCTTATTTAAGTAAATTTCATTTATCTCAGTCACATTTGCACTTCATCCTGTGGTAACTTGAAATGTTAACAAACACATTAATCTTTCTACCTTGATTTCAGTGCTGTTATCTTTCTGCATGCATTATGTGACAACTGTGCTGTGCACTGTTAGGAAAAGTAGGGATTCTTTGTAGTTTAGCTGTAATTCATTCTTGAAATGCTGGATTATCAGACAACCTCAACAGCAAGCAACAAAAGCCAATGGTAAGTCATTCTTTGCTGTGCTCAATATAAGTGATTTTCAAATCATCTCCTCTCTGCTAATCAATGATGAGGCCTCTGCTTTCCTCCTGAAATTCTCTTGGAGTTCCTTTGTTGCCCTGCTCATCCACCTGCCTTTGGCAGCAAGAGCTGGCAGGGCTTGGGTATCCTTGTGTGCAGTTTTCACAACGATCACGCAAGGTTTCAAGGATATGCTGCTTTTGCCCCGGTCTGTTACTGCTTAGAACTAGCAATCCTGACCCCTATTCTAGCTGTGGTTTATATTACACTGGATGCACCTCTTGAATTTTTTTGTTTTTTCTTTTTTTCTGTAAGTATAAGCTGACAGCTAAAAAGAACCATTTGTAGGTATAATTCTAGCAGGAACTCCCTTTTATTATTCCATTCAGCTACACTCAAGCATATAACAACTCCTCCTTCATAAAGTGCCTGTATGTACTTTGGTCCTGTAGTTACCTGTTACTAATAGCTATACAATCTTATTTTCTTTATAAAAGAATATGGGCTTTGTTTTTTATGCTTCTGTGTTATGCAATTAAATACATATAGTCCCTCTAACTTGTAGACTGAATACAAATTATTTCCCCGTCCTTGAATTCAATAACCATTTTAAACAGCTTTTATTAAGACATATCACATAGATATTAGTGACAAAGAAAAAATATTTAAAATCTAATGTCTTGAGAATGGAGACATGCATCCTTTTCTTAAAATATCTCCTGTCTCAAAGATACTTATTTTAAATGTCTGATGAAATAGACTATTTGAGCTTGGAAGGAATGAAGCTGTCTCTTCCTTATGTTTTATTTATAAATATTTTTTTCTTTTTTCTTGTTGACTTCTTTTAAAGCAACACTGTATCTTCACTCAGGAATACTCAAATGAATCAAAAGCATGAGAAGATTGGCATTTTTAATTGCATGGTTTCTTGCACAGTAATTCAGATAATAAAGCCTCCAAGGAGAATCATGGCAACTGGACTAGCTGCTTAATTCCTAATGACCATTGTCAAATTAAGCATGCAGCATCCCAAAATGGTGGCAGTCTTTGAATTAGTTAAGCCATATCTTTGCCTCATTCCAATAATGGTACTGGGAATTTGTGAGTGGCTATCATACCCTTTCTTCTGGTCGTTCTTCAAGAGCTAACTCTGCAGCCCCTATGCTCCATCCTTCTTATGTTTCACCCTGTGAAACAGTGCTAACGCTGAGCTGTAGCTAAATCATTGCCACTGACAATTCATCCAGATAATTTCAATTTGCTGCTAATCAAATAACCATTAGTGTGAAGTGATGGGCACTTTCACGATGGATGCAGTGACTAAAACATGGGAAGCAGGCAACTATGAGAACATAAGTATCTGCAAGTATTTGCTTATGCAGCTTCAAAGTCACTACACGTGGACAGAGTCATTACTTCGGTGACAGTAACAAAGAGCACAAACTTAGCCAAAATCATTAAAATAAACAGGTTTAGAGAGTACTATGATTCTTTTCCTTTAGTACTGTCAGTATGCAGCAAGGACATGATGCCCTGAAAGGGGAGAGCTGGAGATGAGCGTCGCAAGGCAGACATGGGCAGCAGCCTCCCTGACAAGGAGCCAGGAAACCAGGTCAGTAAGTCAGGGTCAGAATCGGGTCTGGTGATGGTAACCAGGATCAGACAAGAGCCCAGCCCCAGCAAATCCATAGTGATAAGGCAGGCCCAAGATCAAACCAGAAAGCTGAGTCAGCAAGTTGGGCTGCAGATCAGGATAAGGGAGATACAAGATGGGGTACAGATTGCAGCTGCAGCCTGGCTTAGGTGGGAGCCAAGCACAGGAGCTTCAGATCTTAGTCACTGCCCCAAGCAAACGTGGGGGGAGCTGCTGCTGGGGCTTCTTCTAGCTTTTCCTTCCCAACAGCCCTTCTTATCAAGATGACTTTCAAAAACCAGCTAAACTCCTACAGGAGACAAGGGGAATGTACTCCTGAGACACACTTCAAGATTCACAGAACTGCATGAAATATAAGGTTGTGAGACTTTGTCTGTTCAGGTCTTGTTTTAGAAAGAGCAAGAATACCCATTACCAGTTCTCTTTTCAGGTTTCATAAGCAGCAGGTACCTCAATTAAAAAATAAAGACCAAACAGACTTTTCTACAAATGGACCCTTACTGTAGAAATAGACAATTTTTGTGCAATGCACTCCACCTAAACCCATGGAACACTAGAGGACTGTCTCCATATTTATCTGTTTTGAATAAGGCAGCAGCATTTGTTTGTTGCTTTAAAGCTCTTGGATCTAAATTAATGCATATACAAAATAAAGAGTGTCAATACATAAATAAAAATTCTTCTCAAAATAAACTAATCTTGGTAACTGAGACTAGTCAGTTATTTATCATATCACCAGAAAGTTTAAACTTAATACTTAAAGAAAAATCTGTACTCAAGGATATAAAATATCTCATAATGAATGTAAAACCAAGTGCTTAAATAAGGAAGCTTCTAAACAAAAGCACTAGAATATCTAAAAAAAAGTTCTGTGCCAAAATTATTAATGGCCAAAGTACTCAGAATTTCACTAACAACTTATTTCTCTATATAAAGCCTTGTTACAAGTTTTCAAGGAGATGTGACCATTATGGAAATCTTGCAGACAAAGGGAATTCGTATTTTTGTGGAAGGAGACAACACTTAAGTTACATCTCAAAATTAAACACAAAGAAACCTACAACCCTACCTAATTTTCCTTGGAACTAAAACCAAGTCAGGGATGCACTGAAGTGTTATTTTGCTATTCTCCTGGGCAGTGAAGAACCCTTCATCAAAATACAGAGACAAAAATTACATGATGTTTATGACTGTAGAAACACAGGAAGCATCAGGAACATACCCTGTGTGTATGCAGACAAGCTGAACTTCATCTTTTGCTATGTTTTAGGTAACAGGAAAGTTTAGACTTAATTCTATTAGCAAATTGAGGTAATTTGAAAAATGTATATTTTATTCATTGTGACATTTTTTATTCAGTAATTACGTATTTGAAGTGATTTGTTCTTCAAAACATGGTGCAAGAAAAATTTCTGTCAATTTTTCCATGCAGTATTGGGAAGAAAAAAGTCTACAGCAGAGAAAAAATGGTAAGAGCAACTTCTTCCCACCTTCCACAAAGATTCCCCAGAGGGATACCTATGAAAACTTAAAGTTTTAAGAACATTATTTTTGGTGACACTAAAACAATTTGAGTTTTTTTAAATATTTTGAGACAAAAGATGAAACCATATCTCAGCTAGGAGTGGCAATAAGTTAAAAAAAAAAAAAGAACACAATATTTACTGTCCTCCCACTGCAGCAAACTGCAATTTTATTACTCTGGAAGGAAGAGGATTTTTCCTTTTATATAGCAAGGTTCCATTATGTGTCCTCTTTGATCTATGTACATTTACATCACAACCTTTGTCTTTTAATCTAAAACTTCTTCACTGAGAGCACAAACCATTTGGGAGTTCTTTATTCTCAGTCATATCTTAGCCCTGCTTTAGTATCAGTGCTCAACCATTTGTGGCAGATATACCGCAGAATCTTTATTAAGACCATCTGTTCAAATGCCTGTTTTCTCTCCCCCTTTATGAGAAGTCACTGTTTTAATAAAGTCATTGTTGGGATGAAGATGAACAGAAACTGAATGAAAGCACGCTTTTATAAAGGCATACTACTTTTTCTTTCATGATACTGCATTTTTCTGCTAGCATTTATAAAGAATAATTATTTTAAAGTGAGAATGAGCTGTGTACAAATGAGATATGTAAGGTAGTAATAATTAATAACATAGAGAAATACATTAAAGGATTTTTTTTAAACTTCTACTCCAATTAACATATTTCATGTAGTCTTAGAAACAATACAGTTACAAAAATAGTTATCAAAATGAGGTCACATTACTGAACTAAGAATCACACATGCTGCATCGATACAGATTGAAATTTCTGACCTCCTAAAATTAGATAAACGAGAAAATGATCTTACTGTTCATGATCATATGATGTGTTGCAACTGTAGGACCAAACTCTGTTTTCTTATTCAGGATTTTCAAATCAACAAGCAAAGAAAAAAACAGTGGGGCCTGCACAAATAAGGGACAGCAAGGATTAGAAGGAGTTTTGTGATTCAGGCTGTGCACCCACCTCTATTCTATGCACCAGCAATGACTCAATTCTGGAAAATAATGTGCATACTTACCCTTATTAATATATATAAAGTTTGCAGTAGGATTAAATTATTCATTAAAGTTCAAAATTCATAGGGTCAGCTAAATCCTAGTAACTAAGAAAGCTGTAGAATACAAAATGTCCGAAGAAAGGAAAATAAAGTGCAAATATCAAACTCAGAAAGGTACTCAAAAAACTAAGAAAAAGATCAGTCAGTGAGTAGCAAGCAGCATAAGGATAATTTTAGAAATGCAACATTATTTGCCAAACTCTAAAAATATATGGCAGGAAAAATTACCCTAAAAATATCAAAACCCTGAATGAATAATGCCCGCTCTCAGCAAACTGAAAAATAGGGCTGTAGGAGAAAAGTCTTAGCTCGGAAACTTTCCACAGTCTTCACCTGTGAAGCCTGGAGAATAGTGCAAAGCAGTGCTCTTGGGTGAACATCAAAACTTGGTGCTACAAGAGATTAAGAGGGGCACAGTGTGTTAATAAGAGAAGATTGTCAACAAACTCAGAAAACATTTAAATAAAATCTTTCCAGCAACAGCAAGGAAAGGTATAAAATTGTAACACACAAATCTGCACATTTAATAAGCGTTTTGAATGCAAGATGTCCTTTTTAATTGATGGTTTTGATAGCACTTGATGGCACTTCCAGTGTGGTACTGTGGCAAACGCCACCAGTGGTTCATGGTATAGCAAAATGAAGACAGTTTGTGAGCAGATCAAAATTACCTAGTAGATGGGAAGAAAAGTCACTTGTGAAGACAGAAATACAGCAGGATACTGCCTGGTAAAAGCAGAATGTCTCTGCAGCCTTCTGTCCCTTGAAGGAGTACAGAACAGCAAGAGAAGAGGGGAGAGAGAGAAGTTGTTAACAGAGGCACACAGGAAATGTGGGGTTTGTGAGCACAGCTCCTTTGTGAAATTCAAGGCAGCAGCCTTTCCTGACAAGATGGAGGAGTGTCCCAAGAACTGCAGTAAGCCTGTTTTACGTTAGAAGAAAGAACTATTTCTTTATCTGAGAGAAAAAAGTAATTTGGATAAATATCTTTAAGGAAATCTAAAATTGCTGAAAACCAGAAATGTGAATGAGCAATGTGAGACATGCAAAAAAAATGTACTCCAAATTTAGGACTGTTGTAATGACAATATTTACACCAAAGCTGCCCACTCATGTGTTTCAGTTTCTAGATGTGTCTTGCTGGTCAAATAAATAGATTTTGAAAAATAAAACTAGTAGAATTAATACCATTAGTAGTCTTTAGCATTACAGTCCACAATAGGGAGAGAGACAGACTGTGAAAATTAGGATATTACCTACCCTTAGGAACAGATTCTCAGACTTTCGCCATTACAAGATTTAATCTCGGTCCATTTCTAATACTGAAATTGTTGTTGATTCAAACTTCAGAAGAAAAAATGGATTTTTCTCCCTTGCTAACCTTCTTTAAGACAGTTTTTATAGAAACATCTGGAGGCAAACATATTCTTGGCATTCTTAGATTTTAAAGTAGGCTGCAGCTCCAAGCAAATGCTGTGTGATCCAGTCTCCGGTTAGATCAGACCCTACACTGAAGTCCACTAACGGCACTGATAATTAAGCATTAGCATTTTCGTCACATGCTACAAAATCAGTTGATTTGTCATCTCTGCAGGTCTAGCTGACAGTGAAACTAACTCCGTTTTCAGTTTTTGAGTGATCTCAGTGTGGGATTAGTTAAACAGCAAGTTGATGCTGGAAAGGCATGCCCCGAGAGCACAGTGGGATGAGGAGCAGCAGCAAGCTCATCACGAGGCAGAGGCACACTTGCTGGGGCTGTGGAAGAGCCAAGGTCAGGACAAAAAGAGAGAAATCCATGCAATAAGAGATTAGTTCCCAGGGCTGTTCCTTTCTTTGCAGACTGCAAAAATTCTTTATAGGTATAGCTCTGGGGATTTATATACAGAAGACTTTTCATTTTCTTTCCTCTTTTTTTTTTTTGCTTCTGCCAGAATCTTTGAGAGCTCCACTCTCAAATAAAAACCTTAGCAGTACAGAATGGATTAATACAGGATTACAAGAAGAAGATTATATTTCTGGATCCTCTCATCTCTTTTTTTAAAATTGTATAGCCCAATATTACATTGCACGTATTCAACATGATTCCTTTATGCAGAGCCATATGTTAATATAGCTGTCAAAAGAAAGCAATTTTTTTAAAAAGTGACTGAGATTTATGAAGAATTCTAAGAAGATTTACTTATCTTATAAAGAATGTTAACAGGACTATTCATTAAAACGCTAGAATAATTTAGGATTTAAATGTCTCCTTATAGCGTGCACACTTTGTGTTTGACTTTGTATTTGGCTTTAGATCCAGTATTACCTGACATTATATTTCTTCCCTTTCCTCCTTCAAATACTTCATGCCCTCTGACATTCTTGTGTAATAAAAATTCCAACAGAAAATATCACAGACTCTCCCTGCTCCTTTCATCCTCAGAACAATATTTCTCTGAGCTTTCCCAGTCACCAGCATTTGGTGATCTGAAAGATCTGATCTTGCTCCTACTGAAGGCGGTAGGAAAACTTCAAATAACAGTCAAACAGGCTCCCCAGCTCTCTGTACACACTTTAATCCGGAATATTTTAAAAGAAAAAAAATCCAGTGTTCTTAATAAAGTAAAGTAGTAGTAACTTCCTCAGAGTTAAGGGGGTCCCAGAAAACATTACAAAATGTGAAATAATTCCAATGTTTCTGCATGTTTTAACTCATTTGAACATTATAAACTTTGAATTCTGGTTCTCATCTGACACATGTCATAAGCCACACCACAGAAATACCTTGAAATACTGCCTTACAATGTGCAGCTCCTTATCTTGCCTGATGAATAACTAAATTTAAAAATCAAACATGCTGTTTCTCATTTGATCCTTCAGAAACAGTTAAATCTAAAAATTCACAAAGATAAACAATTATCAAATTCTAACAGAAGATTTAACAGGATCAAAATTAATGTAGGTGTGTTCTGTGGGAACAGGATCAGTCATTTATAAAGGGAAAAATAAATAATCAGTCACAGGTTTTATGGAAAGTTCCTGCCATTCATTTTGTCAACTTGTACCATGCAACAGGTGTACAAAACTGAAGGTCAACAGTAAAAAAAAGTGAAGAGATATAGGGGCTCTTGTAAGTACCCCATGCCATACATGTCTCTGCATCACGTGGATCCTCCCCTTTTTTTTTTTTTAATTTTAAATAGTTATTAGGATAAAGGTATTTGCTTTTTGCAATAGAGAAATTCAGGGAAAACAGGAAAAAATTCTATGTTTTTTCTCTGAAATCAGCCCTTGCAAAGTTTCTTTTGACTCTTACCCTAATTCTGCCGGTTTGCACTCAGAGCTTCTCAAACTTGAGCTCATCAGTCAGGGATGCTGTCAAAGCTGTTGAGTGAGAGGAGAGGAATTCCCTTCTTACAGAAACTCCTCCCATTTACAAGAAGAGAGAAAAAAAAGTCTTCAAAGAATATTAGGGATTACAAGAAGCCCTTTCAAGTTGTATCTAACATATGCTTCTCTAACTCCAGTTTGTTGCACCATTCCAGAGCAGAATAGGACAAACTATGATCCATCCACCTCACCTTTTCAGAGAGCAAAAATAAAGTTAGTAGAAATAAGCAAGACCTTCTAGGCTACCCTCCATTTTTCTGAAATGAAATATATTTTAAAAGCCTCTTAGAAGGAATAATAAGCAAACAGTATCTTTACAAGTAAAGAGCATTAACTTGTCAATAATTCAATCAATCAGCTGCTAGAAATAATCAAAGATACTGATGATTTATGCAGATACCGAAATGTGCAAGGTCAAGAGGAGAGCGATATGAGTCACCTACTTTTAGAAATATTTGAACCTAGCTGTTACATTTCACATGAGCTCCTTGCACTCTGTATTATTTTAAGCATAAATAACATGATGTACCAGAGCCATATGCATGATTCAAAATGTAAGATGGCAGGCAGGTATCTCAATTCATTGCCAGATTCCTCTTCCCCTAGCAGTGATAATGTTGCTTGCTCTGCAGCTGTGTCCTCAGGTAGCTAAATGCTCGGTTGTTTATTTGTATTCACTGATCTAAATGATTCTTTCAATAAACATGGGTATCTGCCTTCTCTGGGATCTTAAATCTAGGCAGTTGGCTGGAAAAGTTGCAACACATCTCTTCCTACTGGATTAACTCTTTCTACCAGCAGGCTTATTTTTTGAGGTTCCTGAGCAGGTAGAACCCATCTTTTATAATATGCATAAGCATGGGCATTTATTAACCTCCCTGTCACCCGTATTTGCACAGCAGTTAGACCTGGGCTTGTTTTGTTTCAGACTCTGCAAATTCAAGCAGAAGCAGATGCTTCACTTCACCTATCTAGTCTTGAGTCACAATTTTCTCTTCAGAAAACATTCCCTCAGGACATAGTCCACTCCAGCAATTTGCAATAATTCTGTCCCTCAGAAAGTTTTTGCAGTTAATAAGGAACAGTATGTGAAACAAAGAATACTCATATACAATGAAGTTTTCATGTAGCACTCTTTTTACTGTGGATTATTTTTACTGGATATACAGAAAAAGCCTCATGGGTGATAGAAGTGAGGAAAGAGATTGTCAGGTTTTAAAGTTAAAATTTCCAGGTTTTTCATCAAGACCACTGAATGAATCTGACCTATGGCTCAAAGACACAACTAACATAAAAGTTCAGGTTCTAGCTGTAGAGGTTTTATTTATCCTGCAAATATCAGGCTTGGAAATAGGTCAAACCATTTTATTTTGTTCTGTTGCACCACCATTCCTCAGTTCTGAGTCTGGGGAGATTCTTCCAGGAATAAGAGTAATCCTACCTTTTACCTTTCAATTCGTGCTGTCCATACAGAGATTTAATAATGGATAACAGTGACTAATAATTATAATGATGGACAGCTGAGTCTGCTAGGAGCTGAACTAAGAACAACTAATTTCAAAGACACTGGATAGAAAAACTTATCACTTGCACTTTAAATTGTATCTCTTACATTACGCTCAAAAAAAGCAGCAAAATAAAATAAAAACAAATCAGTGACAATACACATTCAATTAATGATAACATCAGAAAGAGCCTTATGGGAATCATACTTAATACAAGCTGGCAGTAGAAAGAAGCCTACACCTGAGCCTATAGCATAGTTCATGCCTGGATATTCCAGCAGGAAATGAAAATGTTTATCTCCTTTTACTAAACTCCTGACCAAAGTCATCTAACCAGGTGTTTCAGTCTTTAAAAAAAAAAAAAAAAAAAAAAAAAAAAAAAATCTATCTGACTCCAGAGAGTTGGGATATTTTACTGCATCAGCAATGCTCTGCTTCAGGGAGCAGTGAACTCAATAAACTGAGTATATAGCTTAATGTATTTATTTTCAGGGTAATGATCAGGGTAATGAGCAGTCCCTGCAATAACCATCTCTTGTCCTCAGCTTCTTGTTATTATATAGCACCTGAAGTATATAGGGTTGTGCAAGAACAAGTTCATCTAATTTTCCTGCTTTTGGCTGGGATAGAGTTAGTTTTCTTCCCAGTACCTGGCATAGTGCTGTGTTTTGGATTTAGTACGAGAAGAATGTTGATAACACCCTGACGGTTTAGTTGTTGCTGAGCAGGGCTTACACCAGGCAAGGACTTTTCAGCTTCCCCTGCTCTACCAGGGGCACAAGAAGCTGGGAGGGGGCACAGCCAGGACAGCTGACCCCAACTGGCCAAAGGGCTGTTCCAGACCATATGGTGTCATGCTCAGTATATAAATTGGGGGAAGAAGGAGGAAGGGGGGGGATGTTCGGAGTGATGGTGTTTGTCTTCCCAAGTCACCATTACGTGTGATGGAGCCCTGCTTTCCTGAAGATGGCTGAACACCTGCCTGCCTATAGGAAGTAGTGAAGGAATTCCTTGTTTTGCTTTGCTTGCATGTGCATGGCTTTTGTTTTACCTATTAAACTGTCTTTATCTGAACTCATGAGTTTTTCTACTATTACTCTTCCAATTCTCTCCCCCATCCCACTGGGGGGGAGTGAGCAAGCATCTGTGTGGTGCTTAGTTGCTGGCTGGGGTTAAACCACGACACTAATATACTTCACATATACTCCAGATAAAGTATTTTCCATAAAAACTTATTGCAGGCATTTTTACTTTGAAAATGTACTTTTTAATATCTTTGGATCATTCCATCATACATGTACAATATCTTACTCCATACGTACTTGAACTGAAACAAGTGGGAGTGCTCCCAAGCAAGCGAGCAGGGCTGGCTGAATTTGGTCCTTGGTTGACCCATATACACTATTGAAATATTGGTTTTACTGAAATCAGTAAGACAACAGCCTCTTCAGTTTGGTCAGCCTTACAGCTTAGTGAAGGCTGTCTGGATTCTTCCAGCCAATATCTGTTTTCTTTCCTTTTCAACATCATCCTACTCCATTTTCATCCCATTCTTCTAAGGGTTTTAAAGACAACAATGTATTTAAAACATCATCTTAAAGAACTGGATGGCCTTAAGATGGCTTCTTATCCTTTTTTTTTTTTTCCCCCCCCCCTTCCTTCCCTTATGCTACTTTCTCCTTCCATCTCTCCCAGAAACTCCCTGTTTCCTGTTCTTTATCTCTCACTTGCAGTTTTTTCCTCTTCTGGTAATAACTTCTCCAATTTTTTTCTTTCCCCTCACAATAGATCCTCAAATTATTAAGACACTAACTCTTTCTTTTTTCCAGTGTTACATAGCATAATGCCACCACAATTGCTTTGCACATATTCTTTGCCAAATAATGACCATTCCCAGAGGAATTTGCCGATCAAAACAGACCAAATTGAGTATAGCACCAGTGATGATAAGAATACAGATTTACCAAGACTGCTCTAAAGTAAAGGGAGCAACGTTTTTGCCCTGCACCTATAGGACTGAAAACAGAATCAAAAAGTGTATGCAGAAAAAGGAAAGGCTGGTTATGTATGGAAAATCTAACCATTTCTTCACAAGATAATTTACCTTGTATGTTGGCTGATTGCCCATTTTACAGAAATCTCTTCAGGTAATCTGTCTACAGTCATGACAGTATTTTCAAACAGAAGACTTAATCTTGGGGCTCAGCTGGTCTCACCTCTCCGTGGGAACCAGCTGCTTAATCTGATCAAGCAGCCATAACTGCAATGCATCCTTATTCCCATACCTAATCCAATCTGGGCTAGACCAGTGGTTTTGTTCAGTGATTTGGGGAGGTAGACAATTTTTCATGGAATTACCTCTTCCTAAAACTTCCCGCTGCTCTAGAGTTTGCCTCTGTATGCTTGAACTATTTAGCTATAAATATAAGAAGCAGTTTAATGTTTACAGTTATGCATAGAAGAGTGGGACCTATTCTTTCACAGAGAAATTTGTAAGAATACACGATGGATTATTTCCATGTCTTTATTGTGTTTAGGAGCTGAATCTTTCCAAGACAACTGTTGACGTTAAAAGGTAGCCAAGCAAACAAAAGTTAGAAATCATTCTAAGCTTCAGTAACAGATCACAAGAGACTTGTACTATGCTTCTTACTTGAGCAAAAGCTCCTTGTAGACCGTTACAACCCTCTGTTTGCCTGTGTTGTATGGCAGATGTTGGAAGCACAGCATGTCTGATGCACCTATGGACCTACCTTCTCTGTCACTACTTAAATATCAAAGCTCTTATTTAGGCACAGATTCTCAGCACAGCTGTGCAAAAGAAATTAAGAGATGTTTCCTAATTCAGTGATATGTTTAGAGGCTCCATGGTAGTGGAGCTGCGCAGGTCCACATGCTGGTTAGGAGATTGTGTTGTGAGTAAAAGCTCCAGCATGCTTTGGGTTGCTGCTGGGTACACACTGTTCTGCTCAAAGCTCACATCTTCATGCAGAGAAATTCCCATAATCCAAAAGAAGGATTTTATCCTGTCTTCATTTCTATTTTGGCTGGCTGGGACTCAAAATATAATTAGCTCTATTTTTCATTCACAGTGGCAGTTATGAGATCTTTTATACTGTTGAAGCAGTTAAAGAACAAGTTTAGAAGGGAATAGTGATAAAAAGTATCATTAAAAATGTACCTCTGGTCAAGATCTTCCCAAAACACTCATAAGGAGTTTGGATTTTTAAATGATGTGTCCTATTCAACAGAAGACTAAGCTAATGATTATATCCTAAAGCCGAATTGCCATTCCTCTTCTCTCATTCTGATGATACAGATAACTGGAAAAGTGGTAAGGGTACATTTGTAGCAGACATTTTTTAGCCTCTGTTTTTAGATATTGCTGCTTCACCTAGACAGTTTTACATTTATTGGAATTTAGACCTCGCATCAAAAATTGAATGGATAAATAAGTCCTCAGGATGAACAATTTCATGCTTTTTTCCCCAAGATATTAATATTGTCTACGCTGGGTGAAAAAATAGCTTGAAAAAAATATTCTTCCACTATTTAGGTTGATTTTTTTTTTCTATCCAGTACAAATAGTGGAAGCATTTTGAAGGTAACTATTTTAAGGTTCCCATAGGGAAGAACTATGCAATATGAACTTTCTGGAAATACCTTTTCATTGCCCTAGAGATGCAGTAGCAACCGTGAAAATTCAGTGTAATGGTTTATTAACGTAATGTATTGGTTAAGAAAATATAAAACAAACATTCAAGGATAGAGTTACTCATTACAAATAACAAGATTAATCACATTCATAATCTTAAGATCATATTTTACTATTTTTCTTATTTAGTCTGTGTCACTGCAGGACCCCAACTCGACACCTTACTTGCCACTGAAAATGTACCTGTGTTTTAGCAATTGTTGACAGGAAGGAAAGGGAAGCTGGGAAAGCAGAGAGATAAGTTACCTCTGCACTGCAAACAAATTATATATTGTAAGACATGATCGCCCATGGCACAAGCTCTTGCTTAGAGTGAATGGAAATAAAAAGAGAACAATTTAGCAAAGTTTGTTGTCTGATTCAAAACTATGGTAGAAGGAAAAAACCCACAAACCTGTGACTGCCTGAGTACAGTTTCAAAGACTGTTTCAAAGTTCTGTAGTTTTCATTTGGGCTGTGGAAAACATCCAGTCTCTCAAAGGATATTGAGAAATAATTGTTCCTCTTTTCACTAGAGACATCTCTCTTCATTTCTATTCACACTAAGCAGGACCACACACTGTGGATCATGACTTACTGTGGATGGGGAACAACTCCTTTTGTAGTCCCCTGGTTTGTTTCATGTATTGGTGTAAAATAATGATAGAGCAATTTCCTTCTTCTATCTTCCCTGCCACTTTATGAAATATGTCCCATGACACCACAAGTGAAGGAGCAGTAGGTGATCCCTCATGCGCAAGCACTATGAATGTCCTGGCTGGCAAAGGGGACAGGGTGAAGGAAGAAATAAAGTCAAGTTGTTTTTACCCCTGGTTTCTCCTTTGTTGTCTCTTTTAATGCTTGTTATGGGCATACTTCAGCTCAAAGAATTGAAGTTAAAATCCACTTCTTGGCATCCTAAAGACAGCATTCTTTTCCAAAGTCCTGTAGTCTTTATTTAACAATCTTCTTGGCAGAATACAAATATTATCTGTGGCAAATCTGACTCCCAATCTCAGGTTTTTTTGTACTGGTACTGGCTATAGTCACACCAGAAATTTAATGAAAGGATAGACAAGATGAAACCACATATAGCCCTAAATTATCAGATAAGTGAACAGTGAAATTGTCAGAATCTTTAGAGCAACACAGTCTAGTGGAGCAAAAGAAACTTCTGAGAACGAGACAGCCTTGGACACAGGAGGTTGAAAATGACATCCTCTAAAGTTTATAAAAGTCAACATTTAATAGCTCAGTGAGGGTACACCACACTAAATATGAAAGAAAATAAAAACAATCTTGACTTTTTGGACTCCTGCAAGTCTTGTGTAAGACAACATGGCTACATAGCAAAAGAATTCAAGGCGTTTTCCCTAGTCTAAATTTTTCTTCATGAAGAGCAAATAATATAAATTAGTACGAATATCTAACTTTTGAGTAGATGACAGAAAACTGAGAAAATATGAAAGCTCTCACATTTATTGAATCAAAAGAGTAAGAGAGAAGTGCAGTGTGAACTCAGTCTTTTCTGGGTAAAAGGGATGCTTCATCATATCAGACCCACATGTAATTCTCATCATTGTTTAGTGGCACAGCCCTTTGCAGCCTTGATTTTAACCAGACAATCAGAAAAGAATGGAACTATTGTAAAGCCACTTATTCAAAATAATTGGTCTGAATTACAGATTATTTTATTTTACTGAATTTTAGACAAGACCACCAGTAATCTATATTTCCAGTTCAAAGCAGGAGACTGATTCATTTTACAGAAAGAAACATGTAAATATGATTCCAAAATAAAATTTCCATTTGGAATAATTATTTTTATGTATGAGTTAAGTCAGTTACCTAGACCTTTAGACACAAACATTTATAGAAACCTGGCTCTCTTCACTCAGCATGAAGCTTACAGTAATCATGACCCACTCTGCAAAACACAGTTAAAATAATGTTATTCTACACAATGGTCTAAGTTCAGGGCAGTCTGAACACAAGTCTGTACTCCCTGCTTAGGAGTTTGAAGATAATAATTTATCTCAGATACCCCTTGAAGCATAATTTAACTTCCACCCAGTGCCATCTCATTTCTGCATAAATAATAATATCTTCCCCGAAGACAGTGCTGATATTCACTGCTCTATCTCCCCACATTCATGTATCTAAAAGTAAGTGGCCAGGAAACTCATCCTCAACACAAAATTTTCTCTCTTCTGTTACCTTTGAGCTACATTCTAGAAAGACTGTGTAAAGCCAGGATTCACAGAAGAAAAATGTACTTGCTTTTGAAACACTGGCAGAATCTGGGTCTTTAATGTTATGCAAGAGGGTAACTTGAGACAGAGAGGACTGAGCAAAATTGTTCTAATTAAAATAAAAGGTTTTGCGATAAATGAGCCAGCAGAACCAAAACATAGCAGGTGACCGAGTATCTCAGGTAGGACTACCTTTATTAATTTTAGGAGCCTTTCTATCTAAACCAGTGAACTATCATGAACTAAATGAATAATAGCTTGTAGTTTGCTAAATTTGGTAAGCAGTCTGTTTCTTAATAATCCTCTGCTACGTCAGATGTTTTGGCCTGCAATGACATGAGAAAACATCTGGTAATTTTTCAGTGCAACTTAATATCTCCAAATTAATGGGGTTTTAATAAAGTAGGGAAAAGTAGAAGATAATATTTCCTTAAACACTGAGTAAAATGACAGATACTAAGTTCTCAGAATATGAAATTAGATCATGGTTTGATTTATTAAACATAGCATTACTTATCAGACTAAGTCAAATGTTATGGTATATTAAAAAGATCTTTTAAAATGGAGAAAACAGTGTTAAAACTTGCTCCTTAGCTCATATAGGGTCATTAATCCTTAATTTCAGTGATTACTTGAATATAGCCTGTTCTTCATTGTACATTCAGCCATTTCTGTTTATTGTATAGTCTTCTCAAAGACACGGTAGCCTACAACTTCACAATATGTTCAATCCTTCACTGTACACTTATGCACTGGTGGATATTTCCAGAACAATTTTAGTTGCATACTACCTCAAAGTACAAGATCAAGCTTCCCAGCCCTATTGAATGACTAACCACAGTGGCAGAGCCTGGTACTTTGGCCCGAGTGAGCACCCTACTGTACTGGCAGCAATTTCACAGGACAACTGAACTGATGAATCTTGCTTGAATTTAAATCTAGAGGTCATAGACTTAGTCCTTGCCATCTTCTAAGAGGCCATTCAATGTAACAACAATGACTGTCTGTCTGAACAAGTAGCAGAAAAGTTGTGTTTGTTCTCAACCTGTAAGTCTACCCTCTTCCCTTCCAAAGTAAGTAGATATTAGCAACAAAACCCCAAAACACTACACTGAAAATTTCTGACTTGCAGAATAAAACATCTGCATTTGAAACTATTTGGTGTTAATAGAATACATTCAGACAACTTTTATTTTCAGGGAAATAACAAGGGAATGCACTTTCTCTCAATTTTTGAGCTAGGATGCTATCCCTAGGGTTATCCAATCAATAGCTTAAGAGGGGCTAACAGATTCAGGCCAAAAGTGGACTTTCATTGCAAACAGTAGCAACTGAAGAGAATTACTGAAGTACAATACAGATTTTTTTACATCAGAATTTGTGGTCCTTTGCACTCAGCTCCTAGCAAAGATTGAGCATGTATTAAAACGCATGTATTCAAATAGTCTGACTTCAGAGTGCACATGACTTTTCATGCACACAGAAGTCACCAGATATAATTAGCATATGCAGAAGCAGAGTTTTAGTCACTAACTTAAATTTTATTTGAGACCTAAACTTTATTTGAAACTTGATAAGTTTACAGGTTGTCTAGGCTTCCGTGGCAGGCAGGCAGGCCAAGATGGCTTAATGTCCATTCACAGAGAGGTCACTGTAGAGACCTTGGCACAGGTTGTAGAGCAGACTATACTAGTATTTGATTGCCTATTATGTAATAAAAATCTTGGAATAAGAACTGAGTGAACAGCTTGCTTACAAAGGTATTAATTCTCTTCCTACATAGTAAACTTGTGTAATGATACTTTCAATACAGCACTAATAATGTTTGTGTAATAAAGCATTATCAAATAAAATAAAGATATAAGGAAATTTTCGGTCTATGTAGCCAAATTAGTGGTTAGATGACACAGACTAGAGGAGCATATAACTGTATTAGTACATTATATGTGGTCTGCACACACAAACCCATTATTATGCAATACATTATAAAGGTTTTGTGTCTTAGTACCATTTCTTTGCAACACAAAATTGTTGATTTGTAATTACCCAGTATAGTACAGACAAAAGGTAACAATAAAAGCTATACAAACCTTAATACTTGCATGATTTATAAACAAATATACTAAATTGACACTTGTTCCTTTCATATTTGCTTTAAAGTAAAAGAAGTGCTGCTTAAGCTCATGAATCTGAACCACTAAACCAGATCACACAGATCCATTGGAAATGATTTAGGAAATGTTCACAGTAAGGACTGTTTCACAGTGCAGATGAATTAACTGCTGTCCCTTGCATAACAGGATTGAGATAAAATCTGCTTTTCTAGTACCAATATATTGATTTATGCTATTGAAGACCAATATAGAAAGCTTCTCACCAACTCACATTCTACTGGTAACAAAGACTATGTGAAAATCAAGTGAAACACTGCAACCAGAAAGCTCATTTGAAACTGCAAAACCACCACAGTTAAAACTTCTAGCTAAATGAGGGGTAGCATTTTGGTCTTACAGAAATACCAGTTGTTGCGCAAAATAAGTAGCATACGGCACAAAGCAAATTCTGCTGAGTTTTTTTTTCACATGCAGAGATTCTACCGAGACACTACTGATGTGATTCTGCATCACAAGTACCTACGAAGGTCCAAGTCCTTATATTACAAGGAAGTTAATACCGGCTGCATTAATTCAAACGAACATGTAGGAGGACAAGGCTGGTTTACTTAAGAGTTACAGTTTTACCTTGCTAGTAGAAAAATCCTTTCTATATAGCCCCCTGTGAAAAGACATAATGCAGGGAGTGGGTATATTAGTTGCACACTATAAGGACGGATTTCACACTATACCTACTGACACAATGGTAAAGCTACAGCTATAGCAACTTATTCAAAAATCAATTCATTTTTACAGGCTTTTTACAATTGTGCTAAATTTTAAAATGCTATTCTCACTGCAAGTGTAAAAAGTACTAGCAACTATTCATAAAATATAACTAATAAATCACTTATTGCAGTAGCAATAATATTCTCTGCTATACTGAGATGATAAAAGGGGAAACTAAAGGGGGTTAGTTTTAATTTTAAATTAAAAAAAAGTCTTTTAACAAGAAAGAAACTCAAGAAAGCAACATGGCAGATGTTACCTATTAACAACCTGCTTATTATAAATATATAAATATATAAAAAATATATATTAATAAAATACATTTTGTGAAACTCTTAAGCTTGATACATTTATATCTTCAAAGAAAACTTCAGTGACTATAACTTAATAAGAATGACTTCTAACTGGTAAGGCAACGTTCAGCAAAAATAGGAAAATTTTAAATGAAAAGGTAAATCCTGAACTTTTTTTCATATTTCATATTTACACAACTGTTTTTTCCAGAGATGATGTATTTACAGGAAAGTGTGTGATTGGGTGGGCTCTCTCCCTTCTCCTCACTCCCACTCCCCCCCCCCCCCCCACTTCTTTTTAATCACATAGCTTGATAAGGGTAAGGAACACTGTGGTAATAGTAATAAGAAAGAAGACCACAAGTACATCAGAAATCATAAAATTATAAATACATTAACTTGAAGTGGATAGCATTAGCTGCAGGAACTACTACTTGATAAACTTCACAAAAGACATCACTGAAATAGTAGCTGAAGACTATGCTGCTTCTCAGGTGGAATTTTGGGAATGGACTGGGAAAGAGAGGCCAAATGCAGCCTGAATGCCAAATGAATTCAAAAGAACCCATAGCTTTGTGGGATCGCAGCTGGGGCGGGAGAAGATTTTGAAAGACTACTAAAATTTCAAAGTTGCACAGCAGAAGAGAAATCCCTTGAAAAAGAACGTGGCAACAGAGAAACAAAGAAAGGCTAACCCTCCTGTTTTTATGAACATAACTCTGTCAGAAGTTTCAGCCAGTAAATTAACCGTACCTCCAGCAGAAAGCAAAGATGAGGCCAAAGCGAAACAACTCAAACTGCTATATGCTAATACAATGAGTTAAGCATTGGTAAACAATTGCTTTCAGAAATCGGTGTGAAAGATATGAAACCATTCATAATAAGAATAATAGAAATACAAAACAAGACCATTTGTAACTGGGATACAGCTGGCTGAAAGAATTTACTGTTTAGAAAGGATGAAATTAAGATTGAAGATGGTGGTACAGTACTGTGTATTCATCAAAAAGACCGATTAAAAAAGATAACAATCCTTGTAGGTAAAAAAACACTTCCTGGGAAGACTTTATGGGGATATGTTAATCCTTCTCCTGCATCAAAGTTTTTTTTAATATTATGTGAGACATATAAAGTAGTGTTATCTTTATAATTTCTACCAACTACATAGCATTTATCTTCCCATCCTTATCAATCCACAACAGTATGTCTCAGGCATGCTTGGATATGAATATGTAGTAAATTCCTAAATCAATTAGTCGCTCATTCATTTCTGGTAAATACTGAAGATGCTGTGAAAAAAATGCACAACATTTCAAATTGGCAACCCAGAGAGAAACAGATCAAAACCTAAGGAACTAGGTTTTAGTATGGCAGGCAGAAAAATTAGGAAGATGGTTAATAAAATTGACAGAAGAATGCAAAGATTTGAGTGTGGAGGTAGAGGCACTGAATTTAAATAAAAGTGTAGTATCTGGAGTCCTCACAAAGAAAACAGAAAATAAGAAGGCTGACAGTCTGTTTGGATAAGTAAGCAGAAAAAACAAATTTTTAAGAGTAAGTGAAAATATCTACAAAGATATGGATAAAGGATCAATGAGTTACATAAATCAAAGCCAGAAATACAAATGCCCATAAGCATATTTGAACTGCACTTTTCTAAGGAATTTAAAATAGCAGAAAATTAGTTATCTAAAGATAGGGTAACGGAAATGACTGGGTAATGGAAATGACTTTCAAATATAGAAGCAAGTTTACTCTGATAAAACTGAAGGGCAAGAAAATCCACAAACTGGGATATTGAAAGAATTTTGGTATAAAATTTTCAATTAATCTATCAATGTAGAGGTTGTAACCTGGGACTACCAAATAAAAGGGCTACTACTCTTCTACTGTTTGAAGTGTGTACAGAGGAAAAAAAGGAAAGCAAAATGCCTCAGCTACTACAAGCCTGTTAGTTTGACTGCTGTTCAGAAACAACTCAGAAATGAAGTGACAAAGAAAAGGTAATTGTACAAGGAGGGAAGTGGACTAAAATCAACATGGTTTTATCAAACATGAGAATATGCCTTTGTTGCCTTATCACACTTCCCAGACAAATGAAATGCATCCATGTTAATTCATCTAAATTTCAGCAGAACCTCTGATATAAGTGCCTCATGGGAAATGATTATTTAATGCAGAAATTATCAAGTTTTAAACATGGTCTGTAAAATGAATAAAGAATTGACTAACAACACCACCAACAACAAACCAAAACCAAACCATCAAAAAAAGTTATGTTGAAAGGTAGGTTATCAAGAAAGAGATACTGAAGATGTTCTTTAATAACTGATCTTGAGACTGGCCCCATTTATTATTTTCACTGGTGACTTTAGTAAAAGGAATTTTGGTAACGACAAATTTCAGAGGCTCTTTACTACTGAAGAGCGTTATTATTGTCCTTCAGACATAATTAGACGACTTTGTAGATTAAAAAACAAGACAGAAGAGAGGTGAAATGTAAATGTGCAAGCTGTAATTTCATGCACTTAAAGAATAACAACAAGAACGTTTGTCCTGAGAGTGGCTGTATTGGCTGATCCTATTATTGCAGGTGATCATTATGACTGGACTGAAAAAAAACAAATTAGTTTCTAACACACCAGAACTGACAAGTCTTCAGAGATGGGGAACTAGGTGTACTTATCTACAAAACACTGAAAATGCCTCATGGAGATTTATAGATGTCTGATACGTTTTTAAAAAACAAGGTTTATCTAAATCAGGTTGGTGAGGAGAAAAGCTTCTAGGCTTATTAGAGGAAAAACATGACATTAAAATAATCTACCTTTTTCATGCTAGTAAAACAAAAGCTGAAATGATGTATAGTTACTCATCAGGGTATGAGATCAATTTATATTACTTAGGAATATTAAGCTTTTTCGTATACAGTAAGAGCCAGCTTCCACTGCTCACTATAACTGTAATTATTCTATGATTCAATGAGTTGTACTGAGAATCTTCTTGGGTGATAATGGAGCATACTACGGTCAGTGTGCTTAGATGGGGTATTAGCATTTTCTAATGATCAGAGTTTGAAAGTTCTTGAAAAGTTCATCAACTCAGAGGCAACGTATTTTGAGATTGAATTTTACAAGTCTGTGAACAGTAAAGGGAGAGTAAGGGAGAATATGAGGTTAAATAAGCAATCTTGTGACATGAAATTTTGAGAAAATTAATTGTTGGCATATTTAAAGAGGGTGGCAGTGGACTGCTGTGTATCATGGTTTTGTATTTAGTAGACTCTAAGCTTCTGTGGTCACCAAGTAGTACTGAGGAATTCAAGTGACAAACAAGTGGATAGACAAGGAGAAACTGTGCAGAGATAAAGGTTGGGCAGGATCCTGAGCCCTTACTTCTCTTTTCAGATCATCAGCAGCATTGCAAGGTGGGAAGAAAAGTGCACATGTATGTGGCTGTTCAGCTTTCATGAGAGCTGACTTGTGTCTGGATGGTCCATAAGATAGAGGGAGGAGTCTGTGTCTGCATACAACTGTATACAACACACAGAAAAGAAAAATGTCCCAGTAGAACTAATGATGTATGCATGTCTGGAAGACATGGAGGAAAATTGTAAATCCTGAATCAATGCAATATCATCAATCATTTGATACAAGGCAGAAAATCTGTATCAAACTCAGGACAGCTGACTGATACTTTTCAAAAAGGCTATCTGTAAAAAGCAGCTAATAAATAGAATCCCTATCTACCAGTGCCTTCAGTCTTTCCTCTCTCATGCGTTTCCTTCTATCACTTATGTAAAATAAACTTACATATATAATATAGTTCATGTCAGTACCAATGTGAGAGGAAGAAAATTCTGAATTCTTCACTTACTATCACTACAGGGTTCAGAATCTGATTCACACTAGCACAATACTGTCAACTCTCTAATTTTAGGATGTGTTTTCATGGTTTTCCTAGAAACCCATGTTCTGGAGTCATGAGATAATTATAATGAAAAAATATGCCTATGTGAAGGATAAAACTTCATTAACTTTTAATTGTGAACCTGAACATCTATGAGTTATCATTTGTGCTGGTTGTTCACCTTATCACCAACAATACAAGCATAAAAACCATACTGACCTGATCTAGATAACAAGATGAAAAAAGATAACAAAATAGTAAAAGCCTATTCGGTTTATCCTTAACACAGTTCCAAACATAATCCAATAGTTCAGGTTGACAAAAAGCAAATAAAAAAAGAGAAACATTATTTTTCTGGTCAGCTTAAAAATAACAGTGAAACACACAGTTAACCTTAATTCTGCCCCAGCTGTTTGATTACAGTCACTACTGAAAGACAATCCAAACAAAGATCTTTATATGGGAAAAGTGTAGTATAGACCAAAATTTCAAAACCACACAAACTACAGCACACATACAAATCGCGTCTTCAAAGCTCAAATTATAACCCTCAAAGTATAGAAAATTATAAGTTTCTCACACAGTTACATATGACCTATATGCCCACTAATGGCTGAATGAACATTAGCCCTTAAATTCCACCAGCTTTGCTGAAAGTATTTTTATGTAGTATGCAGAAATAATTTGCTATGCTGAAGTATAGTTCTATTTCTCTTATGCTCCGATTTTATCCTTAACAAAGGCAGAAAGTACAAAGTCTCAAAGTAATTTTAATGGTGTAATTATTTTAAAATATTTTGTTCATCAGACATCTACTCCTGCTCTAAAGAAATGTAACAGTGGATTTCATAATGTCAAAGTGTTTTGACTGTGAGTAGTCTAGCTAATTTTACACCTTCGCTGCTCTTTTGCTCCAGCAGTAAAAACAGGTGTAAAAACTCCAAACATCCCATGCCTCCCAAGATAAGATATTGATACAGCCAACATAAAAGCAGAATGAAAAATAAGTTTGGGATAAACTCTGGGGTGCCTTTTTGGTATATGAATTTGTAGGAAAATGGTTAATGCCTATAGGTATCACAGAATCACAAAATAACTAAGGTTGGAAGGGAACTCTGGAGGGCATCTGGTCCAACCCCTTCCTGCTCGAGCAGGACCATATAGACCTGGTTGCCTCGGATCATGTCTAGACAGCTTTTGAATATATCCAAGGAGGGACACCCCTCTCTCTCTGGGAAACTGTGCCAGTGCTCGGTCACTCTCATGGTAAAAAAGTGTCTCCTGATGTTCAGAAGGAACCTCCTGTGTTTCAGTTCATGCTCATTGCTTCTGATCCTGGCACTGGGCACCACCAAAAAGAGCCTGGCTCTGTCCTCTTTGTGCCCTCCCTTCAGCTATTTACATATATTAATAAGATCCCCCCCAGAGCCTTCTCTTCTCCAGGCTGAACAGTCCCAACTCTCTCAGCCTTTCCTCATATGTGAGATGCTCCAGTTTATTGCCTTCAGGGCCCTTTGCTGGACTCTCTCCACTATGTCTGTGTCCCTTTTGTGCTGAGGAGCCCAGAACTTGACACAGCACTCCAGGTATGGTCTCACCAGTGCTGAGTAGAGGGGAAGGATCACCTCCCTCAACCTGCTGGCAACACTCCTATTTCATTAGAAATAACCAAAATTAAGTTTCACAAGGTACCGTTATTTGAAGTAAGTAATGTCTGTCTTCCAACTTAACTATCCCAAGTAATTTAAATGCCACTGTGACTGTGATCAGATTGCCAGCCTACCTGCTTTTTTTCTTTTACCTGAGTGTGAATGTCGAATATACAGCCACTAGTATTTTGGAGAAGTCTATTAACATGCCTTTAAAAAAAAAAAAAAAAAAAAGGGGTGCTAAAAGGCAATATTAGCTCTTGACTCTTCAACATTTATAGAATTTTGGCTATTTATTTAGGTGTTTGTTAACTCATTAGGTACTTATGAGTCATCTAACCATTTCTGTCACAAAACTACAAACTCCCACTTTTCCACACCCCATTATGTATTTAATATGCCTTTCTGGTTTTGGAGTTTTGTTTCCTCCTGTGCTCCCCTCCGCCAAGTAATACCATTTTATCTTCACTTCTGAATTTGTGCTTTGAGAACTACATATTTAATTTGTCAACTAGGTAAACAGGATAAATGTTCTGAAATAAAGCTTTCCTCATATTGTAGCAATAAAAGAACAGTTATGTACCTTGCTACAGCTAACTGTCCATCGTTCTGGGGATGAATCAAAAATTAGCCTTGCACTTCCTTATGTAACAGCAGCAGTCAGGGCTGTCTTTCACTAGGCAATAGCATCAAATCCTGAAATCTATTCCCTTATCTTGGCTTTCTGCACACATGCATGTAAAGATGTTCTCCACAAGGTTGGATGCTCAATACAATTGCAGAGGCCAGCCTCCCATAGCATTAGATAATAGAGAGGTGCTCTCTTAAATATTAGCCTGTTTGATGGTTCAGTGCAGCATTTTCATAGAATAAGCCTTAATGTAGCATGTAAAGGTGTAATAGACCATTACTATATTCAGGCAAATCTCCCGATCAGTGATCAGGGTAAAGCCTTAAATGGAAGGAAAGGCTGCTCAAATGTCTATAACACACTTGACTCTCTGCAGCCACAAAAATATTAGTAAGCCTTCAGCATACAGTTTCTCAGTTCTTCCCCTTCAGGGGTATATCTGTCACCAGGGGAAAGTAAATGAATAAACATTGTTCAAATCTTCATTTGCACCCTGTCAGATATGACAGCTGGGAAGGATTTTGAAGTGTTGGGGTTTTTGTTTGTTTTGTTGGTTTAAATTATAGTGCATACATATATGCTGTTTCCAAAGACTGTGGGTCTCCAGGTTTCCTTCACCTCGTCAAATGGGAGTATGAATGATGATTAGAAAGTTGCTTTTAAATAACTTGTGAGACAAAGCATTTTTATTTTCATCAAGGAGCTTATGCACACAGTCAAAGATACCTGCAAGATAAAGATTTTCTTTTAAGGGCAGTGGACTTGCATAAACTTGGGAATCAAATCTAGTCATACTTTTTTCTCAGTTCACAAATCACAGTGATGGAAAATAAGATGAAATGTTTAAACAAAAATAATAACGAGAAACAAAACAATACGCAAATCATTCACAGTCTAAATGCTACACAGAACAAAAGGGAAAGAAATAAAGTTATTTCCTACCAGCTCTGTTAAGCTGCTAGGATATTGGAGTTCTTGTTTCAAGGGATATATTTCAACATTTTTAAAAAACATAATATGTCAGCGTATCATTATATGGACACTATGTATCCTGAAATACTGTAAAATAATACACATGTAAAATAGATCCTAAAATGAAAAGATTAGTTTGAAATGTTTTGCATTTCCAGTAGCAAACCCTTTTTCACCTACTCTATTAAACTTATATGCACATATTTTTTAATTATTATTTGCAAAGTATGTCAAGGCAGCACAGATGTATAATTTATACTGTAGCAGGCTTACTCTAAATGTGACATTCTAGTGCCATTCACATGGCATAATCTGATTCTTACTGTGTGTGAAAAGTAAATGGAAAGAAAGAAGCTAAAATAATGGCTTTAGGTGTGAAAGGAAGGAATAAATACAATAGCATCTAAGATTCTATGATTATTCATTTCATCATTCAAAATCCTCAGTCCTCTATGTCATATATGAACATGACTTCCAGTAATTAAGACAATGCATATAATTCAAAAAAATAATATAGGAAAAAAGAAACAGTTCAAACCATATTTTTTTTTTTAAAGTAAGAAAATCCAGTATTATTTTTCTTGCTGAAAAATGGTTTCACACCAGGGCAGTTGTGAGAAGACTATACACACTCAAAAAATTCAAGACAGGTAACTTAGTTATGTGTGTAATTTCCTCGATATGATTCCCAAAGCATTCAGTAGCACAACTCCCTAAGTTCTTTGCAAGTTCCACAAAGGACTAATGGGCCTCTGATAACTGACTGTAACCTAAACAACACTTTAAACCTACCCTGTATTATTTGCAACTATTTACCTGAGCTAGAGTATGCTACACTGAAAGTACTTCTACTAGTTAGCATAGCTCATTTGAAAAGCATTAAAGGTTGATGGAGACACTATTATGTGTTCTTAAGAAATGAAATCCACAGGATGTGGAGCTGTAGTAATGCTCATGCCATGTATAATGCTGTAGTCAGTGCAAAACAAACTGAAAGATAAGGAAGTGGAGAATGCTATATTCTGCTTTTCCCTGATCTGCATGAGCAACACAACGCTCAAATAGATAACATTCAGGAGTCATTTTGGGAGTATAAAAACTAGCTAGATAACTAAGTCATTAAATTATTTCAATCATACCACCAACTGGAAGTCATTAAATTTATCTAGTAATAGTTAATTACCTTGTGGTCTAGTTGAAAGCAAAATTCTTCTCACTCCCAGATTTTGAATAAAGTCAATGAAGACACAGGAGATGTTTTTAGCAGCGACGTAGTTTCTTTGTAAACCTGAAAGAAGGACAACGCCTGGACTTGTATCCCATGCTGGTCAAATTGTGATTATTTCAAGATATCCTGAAGTTGCTATCTGAAAATGTATGAAGTGTAACTTATTTGCTGTGAGAAGATTTTAGGCTCTTAGGTTTTGCATTCCCTCTGAAGTAAGGCACCAAGAAATACACACACATGCACACAATCTAAGCAATCACCTCAGGGCACTGAGGTCTAAATCTCCTTCCTCTGTTTTTTTTTTCCACCTTTCCTTTCCCCCTCAGTTCATCTACAGGGAAGCTTAAAATGGATTTGGGATAGGGTACAAAGCTCAACTCAACAAAAAAAATTCATCTGTTCTATAATTTCTGCTAAGTTGCCTATGCACCTTGAAAATTTAGAGAAAAGAATGTAAGGAAAGTTACAAAAAGTAATAAATAAAATTGAGTACATACACATTTAGAAGTAAGGAAGAGTTGGCAGGAATGCCTGCAAGGCAGAAGTGTTGTTTTAAGCATCCCTAAGCCAATATGAATGTATGAAAGTGCTTCTATTATCTCAAGTAATGCTTAAGAAACATTTTTTATTTTGTTTCACACATGCTTTGTCTAATCAGGTTTTTAAGTTTTTCACATCACTCAGAAAGTCACCCATTGGGACCCTCCTGAAGGTGACATGAGGAAAGTGTATGAGTTAAAGTGAAACTCTCAAGAAAAACTGCATTGAATTTTCTGGCAAAATATATCTTGAAATATTCTTTTTTTTTGCTTATGATGATGAATTAAAAGTCAGAGCATTTCTCTAGTTCTGTTAACTTGGTAAGGTACTAGGCAAGTAAAACCAGAAAATATCTAATACATTATGAAAGAGGTTACCTTCAATCAAATCATAACAACAGTTAAAAGTTAGGATTTGTCAAACAAGGAAAAGAAAGTAACATGAAAACAGAAGTATTCAGATCATAAACCAAAGAAAAAAGGCAAACACTGAAATTTATATACATGGGAGATTACTACAGCAGATCTTAGAGAGCAGAGTTCAGGTGCAATTACACAGAGTTAAGCTATTTCAGCACCTTTTACAGATCTCAGTATATGTTAGGCTCTTCTACCTATACAGATCTGGGCTGAGTGTCCCACACCGGTTATTGATGACTGAGCAAAAATAAACACTATGTATGGTTTCTTGAAATCACACTATCACAAGAATTTACATCACTGAAAGTTCTAAAGATGTGGCCGCTCACTGAAACTCACCTATACGTAAGTTATTGTCATCAACTGCATTAACCAACAACAAACACATCTCTGCGCTGTGAACAAGACCTGTGCAACCCCCAAGCCCCATATGTAAGTCCCATATTTGAGATGTGAATTATACCAGCAGATACTCTAGGTGAAAACTGGCAGATGCCAGCATATTACAAAGCAGCTGACTCTCCTTTCACTAAGCACGTTTTTAATCATTGTCATCACAAAAAGCAGCATTTCTAAACAAAATTAGAAAAAAAAACCAAAACCAAAAACAAACCAAGAGAGTGGTATTTTAGGAAAAAATATCTTAAATGCCAATACCAGTGGCCAGACTAATTCAAGCTTTAGACCACTAATAGTTTTGATAACTACAAGAGTTCCCAGGACACACAGGCATTATCTAAGTTAAATAGATGACTATGGAATCAGATGCACCCATGATTTGTGACCTTGGAATGTGATTCAGCAACAAACTAGTTCAGTTTTTATTACAGCTTGCAAATGCTGTAGGTCAAATCAGAAATACTGGAAACAAAGACTAGCAATGTCTTACTAGATTTGGCATGGGATTATTCCTCAAATGAAAGGCAGTGACAGTCTCAGCAAGCAAAAAAACCAAACACAACCCAAACTTGGCAGAGGTTACTGTATAATTTTTTTTTTTTAAAATAAGTTTGACTTTTCTTACAGTCATTGATGCTCTTAATGCATCTCAGTCTGTAAACAATTCAGCAGTAATACAGAACATCAAGCAACAGCTAATTATACTGAATTATGCTACATGTCCTTGAGACGCTTTCCCCCACCATTTCTCTGCCCAAAATTTCCAGTAATGACTGCATTATGCAGTTTCTAACATGGTTGGGAATTTTAGCCACATGGTCATCTTTATTAAAAACTCAGAGTCATAGAACTAATTTCTGTATCTCTAATGGATTATCAGGAACCTGTAAAAAAAAAAAAGTGTCCAAAAGTGGTGTTCTCTTAATGGTGCTTCTTCCTCGGTGAACACTGCTTGCTTTCGGGAAAGGACTGTTAGAATTGGAGTGCTACATAGTCTAGGATCAACTAAAATATATTCCCTCCTTATATATTTCAGCCTTAAGTGAAAAGAATTTCATGGTCAGAAATGAGACCAGATATTGGGTGGAATTTTGTCCTGAGTCCTTCTATACCCTGGCAAATTTAAAATGATGTAAATGTACATCAGGTAGCTAACAGATGTCATGTTTTAGATGTACATCAGTTAAAGTCAGATCATCATTCTAACTCCAGTGAGTTGAGTATTCAGTATATTCAACATTAAACTAACTTCTTAATTTTTGCATTGCACAGTGGGACACAAATTAAACTCTATGCTAAGACCAGTTCAAACTTGTGAAGTCTACATGGTGCAGTGAGCTGGGAAAATACTACCACTGATTCCTATAGCAACAAAACTCCATTGGCATGGCACCAGTCTTGGGCTAGTTATACCTGCCACTCATGGTTAATTAGCTAAGGCACAGCATAACGCTGCTGTTAACTTCCAATTACAGATACAGTTCATGTCAAGAGACCACGGATTGGGTCTCTCTATTGCATTGTGTGGTAAAGTGCAGATGTGCTCCAATATAGTAGTAGAAACCCACAGTAATAAAGATGTAAGAAACAGCTGTTCTGTAAATATAACTTTAGAATCTGTACTATACATGAAGAGTAGCTTTCACAGCCCCAAGAAAAACTCATAAGAAACTAATTTTCTATTAAACTCTGAAAAATCATAAATCATTTCCTTACAAACGGAATGAAAATTAGTATGACTTTTTCTAATCCTTTAACTTAAACACATCAGAACTGAGAAACTAAAATTATTTTCAGAAGCTAAAATGTTTTAGTAACTAGGCCTTCATTCAATTTTTAGAAACTACTTTCTTTTTATTTATTGAAATAACTTGTTCCGTTAAGAGATTTCAATTGAAAACAAACTTTTATGTTTAACCAAATTTAGTGTTTTGTTTTTCAGTCTGTTCTTTTTAATTAGACTGCATACTGCAGAAGAAAATATAGACTGCTTTCTGAATATTAATTATAGTTCCCTTGAAGTCTCTTAGGTCATTAAAATATGATTAGCTAAAGGCTTCTCTTAGGTGAAATGAATAATACACATCAAACATACAGATCCATTTCAAAAGTCTACAATGATTACCTTATTGGGATTCAGTTAATGAGAAAAATCCATCTCTGTTGGTTCAGTGACATGGGCAAACAGTTCGATTCCCAAAGATACACAGCTTGACAAACAATTCACAACACCTGGACCAGTTAGCCACCTCATACAGAAGGGTCTGCATACTACTAAGAAGCACACAGGTATTCCTGCTGAGTATATTACCAAAAGTCTCCTCTTCCTTAGTTATTTTTATCAGATTACTTCAAATTAGCCCTGTGCTGTGGCTTATTAAAAAATTAATCCCGTTTCCATGGCAATAAATTTGTTTTAGCAACTTGTAATAAATGGATATACTAAAATATTTACAAAAATGGATTTCCATTTTAGTTAGGATATAAGCAAGCATCAGATAAATCTGTCCATGAAGAAATGGGATATGCAACATTACATCACTTATTTAGTATTGCCAAATTCTCCTTTTGGGGGTTAGCCATAGTTCCAATTAGAGAGAAATGTTGTAATCGTCATTATCAATCTGTATGTGGTTTTAAGGGACATATTTTTATAGTTATACTCAATTAACACCATCAGGAAATGGGGAAATATTATATTACCCACTATTCAGGGAAATCTTCCATCCAGAAATGGTCTGAAACCATCTTGCCTTCAGGGAAACCAGACCACAGCAACACCTCCGACAGCTCAACTTACATGATGGCATATTTTGAACTATTTTGTAGTATCCTGGTGCTGTGTTTCTATCAAACAGTAAGAGGGGGAAAACGCAAATGTTGCAGCCCCTCCTCATCCATCTCTTTTGGTCCAGCAGGTTGCAATGAAGAATATTTTCCAGGTTGTGCATGTGTCCCAAGAGCTCTGAAGGTAATCACAGCAGCTGTAGGATGGGATGGCACATCCCTGACTGTCAAGTCTAAAATTCAGATATCAACACCAACATGAAGTGTCTGCACTGTGCTGACCACAAGACACTAGGCAAGTAGTTATCACAGTTGGATTTTGTATTTACTCTTCCTATAAACCACTTATGGACAGATTAACCAGATTTTGACTGTGCCTCCACAAAACCAGTATACTACTCATGGTTACAATAGTAATGCATACACACACACACCTTGGCGCGTCCTGAAGCTCTCCCTCCATGCAGTGGAAGGAGAATGATCCTGATCTGCTCTGTAAAGCCCAGAGGATGGGCAACACCTAAGGAATTAGGTAAAATGTAACAACCCCCCCAGAATTTACTTCATACACTGGCAGCTCAATGAATTATACTATGCATTATAATGGCATGAATGACTAAATATCTAGAAAGTTCTTAAAAATAAACTCTTTGAAATACCTTCTTTCCACATTAAAACTGCATGCATAATAAAAGTCTGCCCAAGAGTCCAGATAGATAAAGCATGGATAAACCTCTAGGCTGCCGTAATTATTCCTGATGAGAGTAGTGTGGGTAGATGGGAGAAGTGCAGCTTCTGTTTTAGTCAGACAGCATTGAAGGAGACTGTATATTCAGAGTAGGTACAGGCAGTGAGCTCCACACAACTGACAAAAAAAAAAAAAAGGAGTTGAAAATACCTATCTGCAGATATTTATCTCTCAAGTAAATACAGGATGAATAAGGAGCTCGGGTCCAAGATCAAACATGGAAAGGAAGTGTACAAGAGAGGAAGGAGGGTAGGGTAACCCAGGAGAAATATAAAGATGCTGTGAGCGTGCAGGGATGGGGTTAGGAAAGCCAAAGTCCACATGGACGTGAATCAGACTGGAGACATGAAGTGCAATGAGAAGGGCATCTATGGATACATCATCAGAGAAAACACAGGCCCACTGCTGAATGAAGCAGGGCACCTGGTGACAAAGGACATGGGAAAGGCTAAGGTACTCAGTGTAGCCTTCTCCTCAGCCTGTACCAGGAAGAGCAATCTTCAGGAATCCCATGCCCCTGGGACCTGTGGAAAAGTTTGCAGCAAGGAAGATTTACCCTCAGGGAAACAGTATCTGGCTAAGGTACATTTAAATAAACTGGGCATAGACAGGGCTGTGGGACCTGACGGGATGCACTCACTAGCGCTGAGGGAGTTGGCTGATGTCATTGTGAGGCCACTCTCAGTTATGTTGTAAAGGTCATGACAACTGGGGAAGATAGCTGAGGACTGGGAGAAAGCAAATGTCACTGCTATCTTCAAGAAGGGAACAAGCAGAATCCAGGGAACCACCTCCATCCCTGTAAAGGTGATGGAGGAAGATGTCTGGAAATGTATTCCAATATTAAGTACAGGAAAGCGATTGTGAGTAGACAGCATGGATTTACAAAGGGGAAATCATGCTTAACCAATCTGATAACCTCCTATGATGACAGAACTGGATCAATGGAATAGGGGAGAGCAGTGGATATTGTTTATCTTAATTTTAGGAAAACTTCCAGCACAATCTCCCATAACATCCTCACAGACAAACTGATAAAGTACAAACCAGATAAATGGACAGTGAGTGAGGAGAATTGACAGCTGGCTGAACTGCTGGGCTCCAAGGGTTGTGATCAATGGCATACGGTCCAGCTGGAAGCCAGTCACTAGTGCTGTACACTAAGCATCAATATGGCATCCACTACTGTTTAACCTCTTTGTAATGACCTGGATGATTGGGCAGAGGGCACCACCAGCAAGTTTACAGATAATACAAAACTGGGAAGAGTAGCTAATGCACAAGATGGGTGTGTAGTCTTTCAGAGGGACCTCAACAAGTTGGAAAAATGGGCTGATGGGAACACAGTTCAACAAAGGGAAGTGCGAAGTCCTGGGGGTGGGGGGAATAACTAGCACCTGAGAAGGAATAACTCTATGGACTCCTACAGGCTGGGACTGACTGGTTGGAAGGCAACTTTGCAGAAAAGGACCTGCGGGTCCCAGTGGACACTGAGCTGAACATGAGCCAGCAATATGCCCTTGCAGCAAAGGCAGTCAACAGCATCCATCCTTTGTTGCATTAGCAAGAGTATTGCCAGCATGTTGAGGAGGTTATCCTTCCTCTCTGCTCAGCCCTTGGGAGACACATCTTAAATGCTGCATCCAGGTCTGGGATCCCCAGTAAAAAAGAGACATGGACTTACTCCAGTAAGTTCAGGAAAGGGCCAGCACAGATGATTAAGGCACTCACACATCTTTCATATGAGGAAAGGCTGAGAAAGCTGGGACTGTTTAGTCTGGAGAAGCAGTCTTAAGGGAACCTTATCAATGTGTATAAACACCTGATGAAAAGAATAAAGATAACAGAGCCAGACTCTTCTCAGTGGTGCCTAGCAGAAGGAGCAGCAATGGGTACGAATTTAAATACAGGAAAAGCTGGTTAAAATTTTAAAAAAAAAATGAACTAAACAACTTTATTTTCTTTTAAACTGTGAGGTGACCAAGCACAAGAAAGCAGATGTGCAGTCTATTTCCTTTTAAGATATTAAAAACCTGACAAGAAACAGTCTTAAGTACCTGTAGTAACCAGATGATTTCTAGATGTTCCTTCCAATCTCAATGACTACTTGATGGACTACATTTAATAAACAGAGAGACAATGATCTCACTGCAAGCCATCAGATGCTTAATTCTTTTTTCCCCCCACCCAAGAGTGGCATGATTCTGACACAATGTTTGGATTTTGTCATAAATAAGATATTACAGTGGGCACATATTTGAGTATCTATTTTTAAGCAATTCTATCATGACAATTTTCTGTGGAAAATTGGACAATTCATCCTGTTACAGAAAATTTAAGGAAATCAACATTTTTATGGATGCAAGTGAATAAAAGATTATTTTATATAAAGCTGATATTAGCAGTCAAGAGAGTAAACTGTAATTCATCTCTCACTTCTGCCATGGCTATTTTGAACAGCTACTGGGCTAGATAAAGATCATACCTGTTTGCTAAACATTATGTCACTCTAGGTTGAATCCCCCTACACAAGCGCGCACGCATACACATGCAAACACTGCGACGTGATTTAAGTTTGAAGTAATTACAGCCTGAAACAGGTTGAGAAACAGCAACTACATACAGATAATTAAGTTTTCAACAGAGTATCATTATAAGTTATTAGATGCCTGCAAAGTGCAGGTGGTTAGTGCAGGTGTCCTGGGCTGCAGAAAGCAGAATGCAAACAAAGCAGTCAAATCAACAGATAGGCAGATACAGACATATAGCACACACACTTATACATACATTCTCTATCCCTTCGAGTTGAAAACATGAGGAATGAGAAACACACCTATATTCAAAATAACTCGCAGAACTACTAGTTCCAATTCATGAAAGTATACCTTCTTTCTATATCTTCTTATACCTTTAATCATTCTATTAACTGCAAAGAACATCTAATTAAGTCCATTGATATAACTTCTTTTTAATGCTAAAGAGAAGGAATAGTAAGTGATAGCAACAATAAAGAAGCACTGAAGTTCTGGTGTTATTAGGATGCATAAAAAGAGCTGATAGCAAAGAAATTTTTAAATTTTTATTTTATATATATATATAAAATTTTTGTATTACATGAAGAAGTTGGAAGAAAACCGTATAAAAAAACCACTTGGCCAAAATCATATAAGAAACTTAGGGAAACATATCTCCAAAGTGATACAACACAACATATATCAGGAAATATAACAACAAAATCCTACAGGATGTTGAAAAATTGCACATTTTTTCAAAACTGCAAATGAAAGGCTTGGTTTTCTTCACTGTAAACGGTAACTATGGGCCAGACTCTAATACTCTTGTGTCCATTCTTGCTTATGTTGAGTAGCATTTTATTCCAAAAACTGTCTTATTGAAATAAGTAGGTTCTCCATGAAAAAAAAAAAAAATCTTATCAAACTAATGATGTTAATTAGTAATCAAGAATATCTTGATCCTTTTCTAAAGAAGCTCAATGTCCTATTTTCATCTTGCTATGAAAATATCTACTCAAAAGCTCTGTACACAAAAAGAAGAAACTCTGCTTCCCCAAGACTACTTAACAATATGGCACATCTCTCAGGAGCTTGTAAAGCACATAAAAAAGACTGCAATACTTTTTATTGATAAAATGTGATAACATTTCTTTTTTCAAGCTGTGCTCATATACTAGCTTTATCTTTCTCAGTAGCTGTCTAAAATACCAAGCACAAGAATGGAAAAGATATATACTTACAATTGAGTCTTGACATCGTAGCAAGACAAAAACAATTAGCAAGTGAACTTTGCTAGCTCTGCAGGCATTTGTGTCGATGTTGCCCAGTGTCATTCAAGCCTTGGTTCACGTAAAAATGAGTCATCTGTGCTGGCTTCTCTTTCTGGAAAGGACTGTAATTTGTCTTGACTTCATTTGTATGATAAAATTTGATCCAAATTCTATGCAGGTTTTTATAGAATCAGATAACAAATGGCAGACAATAAATGTTCCAGTCTAAATTCCTGACATAAGGATGTTGTGTGTCAAATCAAGGAATGGAAGGATACAGAACTCGTAGGAAGAAATTCTGTGCTTACCAAAGTTGATGTACTTTGCCACTGATTTCCCCAGGGCCAGGATTTCATTCTCGGACAGGGAACAGCAGAATAGAACAGCACAGTGATTTACACAGACAATGCTAGGAGGAGCGGTAAATGAAGAAGGGGTATGAGAAGAGTACTCAGGATTAATAGAGAAATCTAAATTACAAACAGTGGTGGCCAACATGAACAAATGTGAAAAGGAAGGAGGCTAACGCTTATGATTTTAGACATGTAATCAAAGCCCTATCTTAAAAGGGTTAAGACAGCAAGAGGAAGCAAATAAGATACATTATCAGTGTTGAAACATAACACTGAACTTCAGTTTCTTTACTGTAAATACTGTAGTTGAGTTTAAGCCATTCAAGCAAGAACAATAAAAATGCTGCCTTTATCTTACTAACAACTTCGTAAAATGGGTTTCTTGAAAGAAATGCCTGACACTAACAGTAACCTCTAACAATGCCCATAGGAACTGCAGTTGGACAACAGTAAGTCCATACAAAAATACATACGTGTGTGTGCATGCAAACTTGAGCGTTTATAAAACACATACATACCACTTGTGTTATTTATATAACCTATTGTTTAAACACCTACAAAATATACCTTTAAAATAGGTATAAAGGAAAACATAGAAACTTGCAAAAGTGTAAAGCTGTTATTTCAACACTGGGCTACTTAACATGGAAGGGCTCTGGGAACAGAAGTAGAAGCAGATAAAGAGCCATCTGATAGGTGTATCTTCTCAAGTGAAAATTAGCAATGTTCACATAAACAGAAGTATATTTAAGTGACAACACCACCCACCCTACCCCCCAAAACGCTAATGGCAGTGCCAACAGATTCTTGATAGACCGAGGAAGCCAACTACACAAAAAGTGTTACATACACTATTACTGAACACAGCTCAAAATCACTGACAAAACTGAAGAGGCTGAGCTAACAGTGAGTTACTGGTAATGACAGTGCTGCTCACAGCAGGCGATCAACATAAAATCTGACTGCCAGTGCACCTGCAAGTGTGAAGCATGACTTTTTCAGAGGCTGCTAAAACATCTTCCTTAAATAATCTTTACAAGTCCGCACAGCATGTCCTCCTCAGTTTACAGTCTTTGCTGCATCCTAACTTTCTGTTAGTGCTTCCTGTATGTGCTTCCATCTACTTAGATCTGACTTTTCATGAAGGCAGATGTAAAAAATATATGAATTTTTCTATCAACAACAAATCTAAACAGAAACGTATTTTTTCAGCTTGCTCAAACAGTAAGAAACCTGGCTGCCCCATGAGCTGGTTGGAAGCCAGGGATTTGGCACAGTTGGCCATTTAGAAGATAGCAACATCAAAGCTTTAAAAGCAAGGAGTCAGTTGCGATCTGGCTCCCTCAGCCTTACTACCTGACTGAAAGGGAAGTGAGGAGCTGGAATTTCTTGTGTTCTGGGTGCCTGACTGAAGGGAAGGTGAAGGGACAGTCAGTCCTTCACAAATTCCCCAAACTAGCTAGTTAGTGAGCTGAAAGAATTCTTTGTCAGTTGAGTCATATTAAACTTGCCAATAAATGTTAGATTTTGCAATAGATTACATTTGTCAACAAATCTGGTTAGTCTGACATTGCTCATATATACCGTGCTGTCTGATAGAAGCAAAAATTGTGCCTACTTCAGAGAGCAGCTGTATGACTCCCTTGTTTACAGCTCTACTGCAGCATGCCAGATTAATTCAAACCTCCATTTCTGTATCCATAATTTTGCAAGAAAACTCCTGGGTAGACAGGTATTTATGTGCCTGATTTGTAGGCTCCTGCAATGCACATGTAAGCTCTTCTGTCTACAGGGGTTTCAGAAAGATTCATGTCAGTAGCAACCACACAGATTTAGGAGTCTGCCTGCAGACATCACGCAGTAAAATCAATTCTTAACATATATTTAGACACCGTATTGGTCATACAGATAAGTGGGGAAAAAAAGTCTATTATTTCAGAAAGTTTGATCCTAAATGTCAACATTTAAAGCAGCAATATCATAGAATATTCACGCAGCTTCAGAACTTTCATTATTATTAAAAAAAATCTCCATGAATTTTATTATTATTAAACATTCATACAACACATTAACTTTGCACAATCCTTGAAAGAGATTTTAAAAGGACAAAGTCCTTTCCTGGAAGCTTTTAAAATCCAAAGTAGGCAAAGATGAGCTAGAATATGCATAAAAGACAAAAGAAAAAAAAAGAGGGATTTAGAAAAGAAGATTAATTCAAACTGTGCATATTTTAGGGACAAAAACTTATTAATATATTTCACTGCACAGAGTGACTTAAGGTAAAACATGAGAGATGGCAGGGGATGGGAAAATCATGAATGTAACCGAACAGGAAGAAGTGGATTGGTAACCAATAAAGGACTCTCACAGAATGCTGCTTCAAAGGGGAGTAGCACAAGTGCCAAGAGTGAAAGATAACACTCTGAAGAAACAAATAGAGTCAGAGCAACAGAAAAAGCAAGACAGCCTGAAAAGTTCAAACAAAAATTAAAAGCAGTTAAAGCACAGAATTTTCAATGCTTCTTCTCCTGCTACAAGAGGCTGTAGTTAGAAGGCTGTTTGGGGTTTTTCACATTATTCTAAATTTACTCTTCTCAGAAGGAGCAAGCATTGCCATATCATATGATATTATACAGACACTTCATTCAAAAAACACCTCCTCAGACAGTGCCTGTACCACATAGATTGCTTTTTGCTGACTTCAGTTTCAGTGGAAATACCATTCCATACTTGCCTTAATGCTTATGATTTCACCTAGGCATCTGACTGGAGCCAGATACCTGGGAAAAAATACAGGACTGGAAGAACCTTCACCTGGACTATATAGAGTTTTTCCTTGTGTCAAGTCTGGGGAGGAAAAATGAAAGCAGCCATCCAGTATGATCACTGAACATTTGTTGTGCCTCCTTCACTTTCCAGAAGAATATAGTAGATACTAGATTTACTTCTCTAGCTGGCCTCAGCGAAAAAAAGGTTACTCAAAAATCATATGTCACAAAAGGATAAAGGATGTCAGGATTTGAGTGAGCATCTAGCGTAGAGGGTAAAGGCCTTGAAAATTTCTTCATCTTGAAAATCTCTTGACTTTTGGCTATTGTAAATTGTTGGAGCTCTGTCTCATTTACCACAGTACATGATTATAAATTACTGACCAAAGCTGCTCAAAATGAGAATATAGTCTAGTGGAATTATCCCAGAGAGCAGAGATGATGACACAAACACACACAAGTTCAGGTCTGTTGTAATAAATTGCATTTCTACTTCAGTTCACAATTGTGCCCTTACAGATTGACTCCTAAAGAGGAGGGGAAATAACCGAATGACTCTCAGGTTAGCACCAATATTTTCTAAATAGTACAAAAAACATTTCAGTTACTTTTCATCACAATTTATGATCATTTTTGCAAGTTACCAATCAATATAAGAGACAAACACTTTGCACACGGGTGTGGAATGGAATTCAAGTGAAATACACTTTGCCATACCAAAAGCAGCTATTCAGAGCATATTACTGCAGAATATGCCACAATTCAATGCACTTGTAGAGGAGGTATCAGATGAAAAAAAAAAAGAGGGCTTCAAAAGCCCGTGGCAGAGGTGTTTTCTTTTCTTTCTTTTTCTTCCCTTCTGGCCAGTGAGGCAAGAAAGATGGCAACAGCCCCAGGCAAAAAGCATCAAAATAGGAGAAGCAGCAAAGCCCTCCTACTTTCTCAAGCAAGGCTGAAGCTAAATGCTTCAACAGGTATTCTTTCTAGCGTAACAAAGATTTCACCTACTGGCCAAAAATCCTATGGAACACACTTTTACAATAATCACCTGAAAACCCCTCATACTCATTTTAATGTTGTTTTTAAGCAACTTCCACTGTTTAGCAAGGCTGTTAGTATTAGAGGCATCAGTGTGGTCCAAGGTTTTCTGCAACTTTTCTTTAGCTAAGGTAAAGCACAATTTCAGATATTGTTTAGGACTTAGCACATTTCTTAAAGCTCACTGAAGCATGTGCTTGCTTTCATTTTCAGCTGTCCTTCATTTATGTTTATAGTGCTTCAGCTCCTTCCTCCCCCCCTCCCCCCCCATTAAATTGAAGGCTAAATATTATGTTCTGTACTAGATACCACCAGATGGATAATGTAGAGCTTAATTCATACAAATGAAAGTTTTCTTGAGGATTGCAGTGGACCTGCTGACTGACTGTGTGAATGATAAGCCTTTCTCACAAGTGTGAACAGCTGAGGACAACCTCATTGCACTGAGGTGTCCAGCTGAAATCATAGAGAGAAAGTGCCCCAAACTGATCAGTCTTGTCTCTCAGCCATCTCAATTTCTAAACCTGACATTTTTTATGTATTCTCAGCAAGGGGCCATTCCCACAGCAGTGCTTTCATGGGAATGGAGTTCAGAAGACTGGCAAAGAGAAGAGAGCTATGGACCTCAGGTGCTAAGGCACCATTCTGAATCCAACTCTGGGCACTAGTGATAGGGGAAAAAAAGAGGAAAACTGTTATAAGCAACACAGTTAATGCACTAATCAAAAAAGGAAACAAGAAATATACACGTTTCTTCTGATACATGGCAAAAGTACTTGGTGACAAGTTGATTCCTGTTCTGTCACAGTGGAAGAATTGTAGCTGGTTGACTTAAGGTACCAAAAAAAGATTACAGTAAAGTTTACCAGTTCTCCTTTCAAAAGGAGACTACCTTTTCAACAAAGATAATAAATGTTTTCGGTAGTAATGGACCTCAATTTTTCCCAGATTCCCAGAATATATAATTCCCCAAATTTGGATCTCGAGCAAATCAGCTGTGTATGTAGCTTCTTAAATTAGTGTTTTATGTTTGCACAGGATTATACATACAAATATCCACGAAAATACAAAGACTTCTAAACGTTTGCACTTTAAAATATTTTACTTGCCATTGAGTTTGCAGAGTCCACATATTGCTTTCAAACACCAAAAATCAGTGACTTTTAGGTGGATTTCTCTATGGACTTGTCCCCATCCCTTGCTAGAATCAAAGAAATCCTGTCACAGAAGGCCTTCTGAAACATACTTGTCATTTCACTGGACTGAGCACGAACAGGCTGATAAATCAGGGCATGGGACAAGTGCATTTGCACTTAATTGCCCTGTAGAATACTAGAAAATTAGAGTAACCATTCCCTAGTCACCAGCTGGATTAGATCTTTGAGAAAGTGGTTTATGTATTCTAAGATATGCGTACTATATTTTGACATGTAGCAAAAAGGTTGTTTTTTTAATTTCAGAAGTGAAAATAATTAATATGTAAACCATCTATTTCCAATTAAGCAAGACAACATGTACATTACTGTAAACCAGTTGGATTTTTCTCTTACCAATGACTCATAAATCATAGTACGTTTGTTCTTCTTTGAATATATATTTATTAGCACCACATGTAGGTGGAACATTATGCCAAGGAGTCTATAGCTGCAGAGAAGCATACTAAGAGGTACAATAACTTCTTACAAGTGAATACGCTTTCAGTGTATTTTTAGCATGTTACATATTCTTAATTACACAGAAGAAGTTTTATGCAGGTAGTCCAGACCTCTGAGCTGCAAAACCCCAAAACTAGTTGGGGCCGTGAGGTGTGGTAGAATAGAAGAATTCAAGAAAAGAGTTTAGACGCTACATTATTTCAATTAGTTACATTAAACAGTATAAAGAATATTTTTGCAATGAAGGTTTGGAATGTTCAAGTTGTTTTTAATTATAAAAATAAACAAGTCACAGATGTGCATAAAACAGGGCAATTTGATTAGCATATAACAGATAAACCTCAAAGTCCAGAATAACGTAGGCATGTAACACAAAGTCCTATCCTATTAACCACAGGAATTATAGCTCCTAACACCAAAGAGGACTTTGAGATTAATCCTGACTGACCTTCTGCAAAGGATCAAAGAATCTCATCCCCAAATTTTTGCATTTACTATCTAGTCTCTAGCCACTACTTCTCCAGGACCTTTCATATACTGTGATTTTTTTCTTTTAAATCTGTGTGGTTTTATGTACTCAGATAATACATTTTGCTCATGATACACATATAGGTGATCTAAATTCAAAGATCTAAATTTAGCCTTTCATTTATATAACCTGCACAGCATGTCATTGGGAGGAGGAAAAAAATAAAATAACCTTTTCCTTTAAGTGGTAATGTATTACCAGCCAGCCAACAATCTGTAACATTAGCATAAGAATCTATTAGTCAGTAAATTTAGTTCAAAGTATGTATAATGTATAAAAAAGTCAAAGAAAAAATAAACCTGAATATTTACACCATGCTACAGCATACATTCCTGGTGGATCTTCATTTAGAATGAACATTCCACAGTACTTAGGTGTGCTTCCTGCTATAAAATACGTGTGCCTCACAGTTCTTGATATTTGTATCTTAAAACCCTAGGCACACAGAGAAGATGCCATTTCTTACATGCAGAAATGCCTTGTGACTCTTTTAAGCTTTCTAAAACCCATAGGGTTTAAACATATTTCCTCATGTCTTGCTGAATGCCAGAAAGCCCTGAGCTGTCACCAGCAGCCTCTAGAAGACACCCCTGCTGTCTTTGGCCCCTGAGCCTCTGGCTGGCTCATACATCAGAAGCCATGGTGGGCAGCTGGAGCACATGTTAAATTCCTTCAGGCAGTACCTACAGAAATTCAAAACATCTTTAAACAGGGAATACCTTGCTTTTAGCTAGTTCCTTAAATCATTAGTAGCTTAAAAATGGCTAATATAAAATGCAATAAGCATTCTTCTATAAAATCCACATCAAAAAAAGTTACAAATGTTTATAAATATACAGGTGAAGAAATGAAAGCAGAACTATACCTAAAGTATTTATACCACAATTACCTCAAAAAAATCCCTTCTGTTCCTACCTTACCATCTCCCCTGTTTCTCCCCCTTTCTTCTGAAAAAGCAGTAAAATGTTTCGAGCTTTGTGTCAGCTGTACCTACTATGAAGCCTGCCAGAAAGCTCACTTGCAGCAAAAATCGTCTCCTGGAGCACTCCCATTAAAGGACACATCCAGTAATACTCATCTCATCCAACTGCCCTGTGGCGAAGAATGTTAGTTCTCGTGGCAAATATGCCCTTTGAGATGTTTTTTTTGTTTTCATTTGACTGTCCTTGCAGACTTCATCTTTCATTCCAAAGTTTTTTCAGCCTCATGCTTATTCAAGGAGAACCTGACCAATCCTTTAGTTAAAATAAAGTTTGCTTCCCTTCCTTAGGAAAGGCTGTTGGCTGAGGACTGAAGTGCAAAAAAATTGACCACAACTCCCATCACCTCAAAGAGGATGCTGAGAAGCAAAGGGGTCTACTTATGACAATTAGGCAAGCAAAGGGAAGGCAAACGGAAAGGATCAATAAGAAAGCCTAAAGCACAGCTGTTTTGCATGTGTTGTGCAATGTTTGAGGCATTTCTATTAGAAGAATAGAGAAGTTTTGCGTTTACAGTAATTACAGTTCTAATGCCTGTCTAAATATATCTGGGATAAATGGTAACAGCAATCTCTGTCAATAGTTTCCAGTGTTGCAATACAAAGGCTAGAGAAAGAACAACACATTTTAGAAAAAGAAAAGCTCTGGCTTTAACACAAGAATTTCTTGTCAACTAGGAGATGCAGTAGCAGTCCATATGGTGCTATGTTTTAGACTTGTGACCAGGACAGTATTGATAATGCACCAACGTTTTAGCTATTACCAAACAGTACCTACACAGCATCAAGGCTTTCTGTTTCTCACTCTGCCCCCACCACACCAAATAGGCTGAGGGTCGGCAAGAGGCTGGGAGGGGGCACAGCTGGGGCAGCTGACTGAATTAACCAAAGAGATGTCACACCATGTAACATCACACTCAGCAATAACTGCGAGGGAGTTTTTCCAAAGCAGCCATTGCTCAGAGACTAGCTGGGTATCTGAGTGCTGGTGATGAGTGGTTTCTTTTGCACTACTTGGGGGGGGTTTTGGGGGGGGTTGGAGTTGGGGTTCCCCCCCCCTTTTCTTTTTTTTCTCCATATCCCCACTCCCCCCTTCACTTACTATCTTACTGTCTTTATCTTGATTCATGAGTTTTTCTTGTCTCTCACCCATCCCACTGCAGGGGAGTGAGCAAGCGGTTGATCGGTTCTTAATTGCTGGCTGGGGTCAACCCACTACTCCAGCAAAGCTGCTGAAGTTGGCTAGAATGGCTAGTACAGTGAAGAAAGAGATGAGGCGAGAAAACAGGGAGAAAAGCTGTACGAAGCACAGCTAGCAAGAGAAGAGATATGAGTCAGAGGTAGTGGGACCAGTGAGCAGGGGGAAAAGTTGCATGAACCATGGCTAATGGGATGAGAAGCAGAGCATTGAGTAGCACAGGACAGTGAGCAGTGGTGCTGGGAGCATGAGAAGCAGCAAAATCAAACGCAGGTGAGATCAATACACCAACTCGGCTTAAACGCAGTCTTACCTCCCATGATGACTTCAAAAACCTTGAACAGAGAGTGCCAATTATTATAGGAGAGAAAAAGCAACTAGCTGACCGAGCAGTTGCTTCCTCTGAAGAAAACACAGTAAAATGTTATTGGTATAGTTATGCTTCAAGAATTAAGTACCAGTACTGTGTTTATTTACCTTATTTGAGTTTTCTTGTTTCCATTTAATAAAAATGTGTTTGCTAGTAATTGGATTTACATTTCATAGCTGCTTGATATCCTTCACTGCAGAAAGCATTTTTCACTGCATTTTACATCCCGTATTAATCCCTGTATTAAAAATCATAGCATCATTGAATCATTTAGGTTGGAAAAGACCTTTAAGATCATCACATCCAACCATTAACCTAACCCTGCCATCCCACCACCAAACCATGTCCCTAAGCACCTTGTCTACTCATCTTTTAAATACCTCCAGGGATGGGGACTTGACCACTTCTTGGGCAGCCCCTTCCAATGCTTGACAACCCTTTTCGTGAAAAAATTTTTCCTAATACCCATCTAAACTTCCCCTGGTACAACTTGAGGCCATTTCCCCTCATCCTATCACCCATTACCTGGGAGAAGAGACTGACCCCCACCTCGCTACAGCCTCCTTTCAGGTAGTTGTAGAGGGTGATAAGGTCTCCCTTCAGCCTCCTCTTCTCCAGTCTAACCAAACCCAGTTCCTTCAGCCGCTCCTCATAAGACTTGTGCTCCAGACCCTTCACCAGCTTTGTTGCTCTCCTCTGAATATGTTCCAGCAACACAACATCTTTGCATGACTCAAACACCTAAATGAGGTAATTTTGTGTAGTTCTTCAGTGATGAAGACCAGATACTACAGTAATTACCAGTTTGAAAATGTTTTTTGTGACTCATCTCCAACCTCTTCCATTTTGGTATACCAGGAAAGTGACTTTTCAACAAAAGTTACCTTTTTATTAACATTTCCCCCTTCCCTGTCATGTTGCTAAGTTGCAATAGTTAGTCACTAGCACATAAATGCATTTCACATTATGTCTTAAATGTGGTGTTATTTTATACCAATGATATGTCCACCTAACACAAAGAAACTGCATTTTCTAATACAAGAATAAAATTAAGAAATTTCACAGTACACTAAAATAATCATTGCCATTCATAGCTTAAGGAAAAACAGCGCTTTACAGTAAAGCAGCAAAAATTGGAAAACATGAGGAAAACGCATCTGAAAATTTCCTCCTAGATTTGTTGCAAAACACCTAAAGGTCTCAGAGGGTTTGCTCTGGTAACACTCAAGTTTCTCATGCAATGTATCTATTTATGTGTATGACTAAAGAAGGTCACGTTATCTGAAATGACTGTTGCACCAAACAGGCAAAAAAGCATTCTCTTCTGATCCAAGCTTGTGCAGCACCTAAATATAAAAGACCAAAATCTCAATTTTGTGGCCTGGAAGAACAGACATCAGATAGAATTTAAGAACATCCTTAGGGCCTAACAAGGATTTTTCTATCCAAGCTCAAAAAAGAGAAAGTTCTGTGTATGTTACTCGATCACAAAGTCATTCAGCTCAAGGTTTGTTCACAATATAGGCAAAAAAGGGCAAAATTAACAGAAGGCCATGCCTACTTAATTGCCCCAGCAATCTGGTGCCCAATGCAATTGCCTACTTTGCTTATGTCAGTTCTGGACACTGTGATACAATTATGCAGAAGGCAAAATTCTTTGGATATATCTAGTAAAGCTTTTCTAGCAGACCTATGTCTGCCAAGACCTTATGACTGCTAGATGGAAAATCCCATTTAGAATGCTAAGTGTAATTCTGTCACACATGTTAATCTTTCTTGAATTTATATTGATATAGATGAACTAAAGAAACTTGGCTTGATTAACTACACCAAAGGCCAAGAGGGTACAGAACCTTTCCCTGCAAATAAATCAGGATGCAAATGCCGGGAAGAAAGAGATCGTTGAGCTAAACAAAGAGGTTGGCAGAAGAACAATCTCTGAGTAAATCAAGCTGGTGACTAGAATAAAGCTCCCAATCATTGACAGCGTGAGGGTCTGAAACAGCTTCTCAATAGGCACAGTGGGATACAGGCCAACTAGTGCCAACGAGCCCAGTCATTTGTTGAATTACAGGACATGGTTCCCTATGCAACATGTTTGTGTACTTTACAGGTCAGGCCCATCTTGTTCCCTGATCATACAGGATGGAGTTAATCTTTCTTTGAGATTATTCAGCTTTTTTTCTGGTCAGGTGTACTGGTTTTGGCTGGGGTAGTGCTAATTTTCTTCATAGTGTCTGCTATGGTGCTATGCTTTGGATTTGTGACTAAAACACTGTTGATAACACAGGGTGTTTTAGCCATTGCTGATCAGTGCTTGCTTACTTACATCAAGGCCTTTTCTGCTTCTCATGCTGCCCCGCCAGTGAGTAAGCCAAAGGTGCACAAAAAGTTGGAAGAGGAGACAGCCTAGACACCTGACCCCAACTGACCAAGGGATATCAGATACCATATGGACACTGCTCAGCAATAAAAGCTGGGGGAAGAAGGAAGGGATGTTCAGAGTGATGGCATTTGTCTTCCCAAGTAACCACTACACATGATGGAGCCCTGCTTTCCTGGAAGTAGCTAAACACCTGCCTGCTGATGGGAACTGGTGGATGAATTCCTTATTTTGATCTGCTTGCATGCACAGCTTTCCTTCCCTATTAAACTGCCTTTATCCACCTACTTTACCAATCCTCTCACCCATTCTACTGCGAAGGGAGTAAGCAAGTGGCTATGTGGTGCTTAGCTGCTTGCTGGGGTTAACCCAAAACATCTGGTCAGTGAGTGGAGTGAATTTTTATTATATATTCTTGAGTACTGTACTATAAGCCTGGTTTGGGGAGGAAGGGAGAAAAAAAACCCAAACAAAACCCAACAAGAAAGCAACTAAGCATGCCTCTCACTAAGCACTCCGCAATGCTTTAGCTTCCACCACCATCATAAAGAAATTTTTGAGATCTAGTGTTACAACAGCATCTCACTGGCTTGCCACTGCACATGTTCCTGTTCCACTCAATTAAAGCTCCACTTATTTGCTGTGCAGAACAATGTCCCGGACTACTCCCACCATCAAGGAAACTACCAGGAACCCGTAGGGAATACAGCAGCAGCCCCCCGTTGTTCAAGAGAAACTTCCAAAGAGTATTGACAAGCTTAATAAATAGCAGCATCAACCAGCTCCCCCTTTGGAGACCCCGGCAGGGAAAGCGCCCAGAAAAGGCCAAGTTGTTCACACCTATAACAGCTATTTTAGCTGTGTGGATTTACCTTTTGCAATTATTTACTAAATAAAAGACCACCTTCCTGGTGCCTCAGGTAAAAAACATCTACGCATTCTCCTTCCATCCTGTAGCTGTTGCTTTAGCTGGCCTATCACATGTGGTACATATAATACGATAAAACAGGTTTTAACTCAGTCACCAACAGGAAAAGGAAACATAATTTTTCATTGATATTACAAACCCTGAACAGAAAGTAATAGCCTAAACCACCTACCTGCAATGTTTTAGTCGGTATTTCTTCTGAGCACAACTTGAAAAATGGTTCTGTTTATTTTATCTTATCCCATTAGTCTGGTATTACTTTTTGCTCATAACCATTCAGACATGTTTGGCATTTAACATATGCTATTTTAGAAAAGATTCTAATCTGTTAAATAAGTTTTAGGCTTATCTGACAAGGCATTTTTCTTGCATACTGCTATCTGCAGATGGTGAGATGAAAGATAAAAAAAGTCAGCATCTCTCCTTTCCCTACAAGCAACTCCCACTCCACTAATCTTAGCAGTTACAAAGAAGGATGTCAGAGACCTGGCATAAATGGTTTTGGACTCTAAATTGCCAATTTTCTATTAATACACTTAGGTAATTCTATTTAAAGTTATAAGTATATTGATGTATGAGCAGCTTAACTGTAAACTACATTTCCAATTAGTTTTTTAAAAGAGGAAGGCTCTTCCTTTAAAAAGGGAAGGAAAAAAAGAAAAGCAAAAGAAAAAAGCCTAGGTATACTGTGACCATGTCAGGCAGCAGGCAGGCCCAACACTTCTAGCAATTAGGCTTTTCAAAATCCCCTCTCAGAAACTCCTGCTGCTCTTGCAGCAGCAAGTGCCAGCAGGCAGCTGTGTTCCCAGAGACTGCGAACATAAAACCAGCAAAAGACAACTTGGTGGCTCTTTGTGGGAGATGAAGGAAGCCAGGCAGATGTATTCCCTAATAAACTTCCGTGGACTGAGAGCTTCAAGGAGCTTAAGCTTTTATGTTTTTATTTGCATAATGACCAGCATAAGTTCTCATTTCACAAAAGGAAATGGACTTCCCTGCCTGGAGCCACCACAGTCTGCATCAGTCAGCCCATCACTTAAGCAGCCCAGCCCGCTTAATATCAATACGCCTTAGGAAAAGAAATACCTTGTCAGGAGCACAGGAGAACTCAGCAGTAGAGTAGATAGACTTGCTATAGGTTAGCTAGAGATTTGCTGAGGTATGAATTAAATTGGTGAGGTTCTTTAGGAATTAGATGTTAAAACATTAAAAACCCACCTGACTTCTATTTATCCAGCACCTTATTCAACTGTCCCAAAACACAACTGGCTTAAGGCAAACATCTCCAACTAAATTAAGAATATGGGCACAGAAATAGATGTAGCCAGTGTATTCACCTAGAACATCAGATATTTCCCAACAACTGCTTTTAACCATACTCTGAACTCAGTACAAATACAATATAATGGATTTTTTTTTTTTAAATTTGAATTGCTATTCTCTGTGTTCACCAAGAAGCAAGAACACACCTGTGCAGTTCAACCTTACATGTACATGTACTGACACAACTAAGAAACAGTCATATTATTCTTCCTTCTCATTCCCAGCACAAGATTCACTGCTTCATTCAGTGCAGAGGGTAAAGCAAATTTTGTGTATGGGCCACAGTTGCTGCAAAACAAGTCCTTTTCACATATTTTTGCAAAATTAAGCCCTTGGGGCCCTGATATGCTTCATTCTTATTCTATGGACAAAGTGGAATTTCTTTGCCAATTTTTGCTTTGCAATCCGAAATATATCATGGCAAATTCACTGTTTCAATACAGTCCTTTCTTTACAGAACTCTATAGTCAAGTATAATAGTTTATTCAGCTTTCTATTTTTCATGTTAATGCCACTCTGACATTCATTACTTCATGGCAATAATTACATGAACCACCACATGATTTTAAGAAGCTGATGGAAAACAAAAAGATACTCTAGGATAATATTACACTATTTGGACAAGGTAAACAAGCACCCAATGGATTGATAAGGAAAATTATTTCCAAATATGAATTTACAGACTTAAAAATACCCACCATTGTGGTTCAATGATATTAATTAATTCTTTTAGGTTGCTTGTTGGGGGAGTCTTCATAGATTTGTTCTGTGGAAATACCATGCTTCAGGTAGATCAGCAAACACTGGGAGAAGTAATACTGCAAGTATATATTGCAGGAAAATGCTGCCAAAATAAGATGTTAAGTTGCATTCAAGGCTTATCCTCTTAACAGATGTAAAAGACTTGGAATATCCAGAAGTCATCCTCAGGTAGGAGTGGAGCTGCTTTAATTTGCTGCATTAATGCCTAATATAAGTGATTCAAACCTGGGTGTAATTTTCCCTTTCCAGGTCCTCTAACTTATTCCTTCTAAACAGGCAGGAAACACAGATTAGAAGAGAAAAATCTATCCACTAATAAAAGCATCCCTTCTTCTAAGAAAGTATCCCTAGAACTCTGTTCTGGTCAGAGGAGTTTCCCCTTGACGTTAGCAGGTGATGGAGCTGCCAACCAGACCTCGGAAGATGACAGAGCCTCCAGGCTCTTTCTGAGACAGAACAAAGAGGACAAGGAAAAGAGTTAAACCCCACTAGGTCCAGGCTTGCAGGATGAAACAGTCACCGAACTTTCAGAGTTTCAGAAAAGATAACAGAATGCCTAGATCCTGATCTGAGTCTTAAAGTGTATCACAACTATGAATCATGAACAATAAAACTTAACTTCATTTTGTCCTACAAAAGGCTCATTTTACTGTAATTTGCAGATTAAGGCTGTCACCAAATTATAGTCACAAATTCTACTGGTTGAGACAACAGTCCCAGCACATAAGCTTGTAACATTCCAGGTGTCTGCTGGCAGAGAAGAAAAAAAAGCCCAAGGTTTGCAACACTTTTCTGCCTGTCATGTTCTCTATCCGCTTTGTACACTGGTACCAAAATGGATCATTCCCCCTCACCCTTCCATTCCTCAGGCTCCTTTAATTCTGCTTTCTACAATTAGAATTTGACAGACAGAATTAAAACAGACACAGTATACTGGACTCTCAAAACAAACATCATGGGTGTCTATCTCATAACCACCATCTTTCTTGCATATGGCATTATCCCACATAATGTCTGATAAAGGTATCAGTTTAACCTTTTTGCAGTTTAAGCAGTATGATTTTCAACACACTAAGAGTGACTGAAATCACTAGTTTTTCCAGAGGGGTGGAGGGTGTGTTGCTTGCTTTTCTTTAAATCTATCATCTTCAATTGATAAGGTTCTACTAACCTTGGGAAGGGCAGGAGCATTATTGTTCCCTCTGGCATTGGGATCAACTGTTACTAAGCTTTCTATCTGGCATCAAGTCACAGAAAATATCAATTTATTTCTCATGAATCATGTTAGTGAAAGCCAGTGAATGGCTATCTTATATACCCTTGGGGTAGAGGGGAAGAACAGTCCACAGCAACATGGAGTATACTACAGAATGCATCAGTTCTAAGGTACAGCATAAATACATGAGATAGTAATGAAATGCTGTAACCTAAGGGGTCCTTTAAAGTGTAGGGAGAGTGTAAAGGCTATGGCCAAACAAAACAACTTACTTAGCTATAGTAAAAACTAGGTATTCCTTTAAGGATGGGAAAGGAGCTCACAGTAACTTCAAGTAACTTGGCTTGCAGCCAAGCCTGCTTAATGTTCAACCAGCAAACACAAATCAGAAATTGAGAACTGTCAGAATAGGCCAAGGATAAACAATGAAGTACTAGCTTGGCAAAACACCCGGTGCTCAACTTGAAAGAAAATTAATGCTTTTTCTTCTGGAAACTGCAGGTAATTAATGAGAGAGTCATTCCACCTTGCTTGCACTATTCATGGCACTTACACAGAAGATCAGCCTACTAAAACTAAATCTCAGCTAAAGTAGATTTAAGCTTCTAAAGAATCTTTCTGGATATTCAAGAGCAAGTCTTGTGCCTCTCCTTTGATTTCAGAATGTATTTTTTCAGATGGATGCCACAAAATGAAGTTTGGGTGCACACCTTCCCAGAAGTCAGTGAGGAAGAACATTATTTTCCGTGTATAAGCTGGAAGTAACTTCTTGGGGGTGGGGGGAGGGAAGTTACCTAAAGGGAGCCTGACACTTAAAAGGAGAGTAAACATTTCAGTTCTTAGGAAAGAAATTCACCATCATTGCAATCCATGCTCCACTGCAACATCTAAACATGATAAAGGATAATAATACAGGATCATACTGTAGAACCACCACAATCACAGTTTTCAAGTACAACAGATTTTCCCACCAGAAAGCATCCCTTAAAGCAGCTTTAACTATCTAAAATGTCACTGTAGAGCAAAGAAACTCCAGGAATGTTCTTGTATTATGCCTGGAACAGTCACATCTATATATGTAATATTTAGAAGAGTATATGAAGAGGGGATAGGTTCAGCTAAATAGGAAGCAGCAGTGCTTTATAAAGAAATTGAGTATTATTTGCTCAGCAGGTTCCCTTGCATGTTTCATTTTTGTTTTGTTTTTTAAAAGAAGATGTACTTGTTGCTGTCAAACAACAAATTTGCACAGTAAGTCCTAAATGCTGACTGTCTTACCCTCTTTGCAAGAACCTATAAGCGATACATGTCATCATGTACTACCAACACTGCATAGTTCAAGACAGGTGATTTTACCTCATTTTAGGCTCTAATACCCATTAGTAGGAATGAAGATATCAAGTGGGTTGTTTAACACAGAATTCTTTTTGGAAGTAGTAGAAACGTGCACAATATAACAAAGTCGGATATCAATTAATTCAATTTTCTTTACCTAAATAATCTTAAAACTAATTCAGTAGAAAAATATATACATACATCACCCAGTTGTGAAAATAATCCTACATTTGAAATACAGGTTTTAAACGTGTATTCTGTGCAGCTATTCAGAACAAATCCTGTGATTGTCAAAACTCCAAGATAAAACTGGTAGGTACTTTTAAATCTTGCATTTTTCTGGTCAAGAATACTTTTCCCAATCAAAACTGCAAAAATAAGAAAATTGTCATGATTTTAAAGGAATTTACAGGTAATTTGTTTTGCTCATTTACAATTCTGCCATCTTGCAAGGCAATTTAAGATCAAGAGCATAAACTCAGACAGTGTTCCAAGTCCTTAATAGAACTATGACAAAGGTAGTGAAGAAATTAGGATGATCATGATTTATGTTTTACTAAAAAGGCTACATTTATTAAGATTAAAATTTCATACACCATCTAAACCCATTATCCTATTATGAAGCATGGAATACATTCATATAATTTTCTTTCATACCAAAATATTAGATAATTCCAGTAAGTGCCTCTACCACCTGTAATCCACGTTGAAATCTAACATCAGAAAACTAGAACTATATTAATTTCTAAGATGGACGTAGATTAAGATTTCTGACATTTTGCAGGTTTTGGAGTTGTTCTGGGAGGGTGGGAAGAGCGCAGCTGGTATGAGAAATTCTAAGTCATGACTGATATAGGCTAATACTGGACATCAGTCCTGGTAAAGTGGCTTGAGTTTCACATATTTAAACATGAATTTATGTTGTCTTTTTTTCTTTCTTACTTTATTCTAAGGCAACTCTCCACTTCAGCTGGTTTTCTTCCAGTAAAAAGTGTGAAAGATAATTCTGAGACTGGAATGCATTAAAATGACATGCATTTCCCTACATTTCTTCTCAGCAGTTGAAAAAAATACATACCAGGGAATTGCATCAATTTAACTCTCTTAAATCAGTTTAAGTGAATTATATTGATTTAGCTTAATTTTCTAACAAGCTAAATTAAGGCACTCTAATTCAGTAGAATCAGAGTTGTACCAATTCAACAAAGTCAATTTAGAAGGAGATTTAGTAAAAGTCAATGCAATTTGTGTATGTGTGTAGAAAAAGTATATGGGAAAGTACGCTGGGTAGCATTAGGGAATGGCATCACATATTTCCTTTCCAGCATGGAATGCAGCACTCATTCCAGAAGTTCAAAAGTTCAGACAGGAAGTTCTATGAAGCAATCACTATGAATTAACCATTTACCATCTTGTTACAATTCATAAAATGCAAGTGTGTGATGTGAGGGGGAATCATTTGGTGCATTAACAAAAGAAATAAATGCTTTTGTCTGTGACATACAGATTGCTCATATCACTAAGGTTGGAATACTAATATCATGTTTAACATGAAAAAAAACAGAAAAACTAAGCAGCATGTGTATAATGAAGCACCAGAATAAATAAGAAATCAGGTTTTGGATTTTTTCCCCGCTTTTAATCTTACTAGCAATAAACAGGGCTTGTTCTTACTTATTCTAGTAAAAGTAAATAACTGAATGCAGTTCTGTTAGAGAAATTAGCTGATTCCTAGCATCTAAAGTATTACTTGATATTGCTTAAAGGTTGCTTTACACTTCTTTCCATTGTTTTCCATAGAACACTTGCAGGGTGAGGTGCCTATCTTTGAAGTAATGGCAGCAGGATCCACCCCAATTTGGCCAAAGAGGAAATTCAGGTGTGCATTTCTACTATTCCAGTTAAATGACTCAGCAGCACTTCATTTTTTCCAACAATTATGAAAAAAAATAATTAAAATTATACAACTCTGGCCTGTCCTCCCCTGTAAAAATCCAAATGCAGCCCCTCACAGATGAAATTAACTCAACTAATTTTGCTATTTCCCAGCTCAGCTAGAAAGAAAACAAATGAAATATATGCTAATTTCATTGTGATTCTATTTTAAATGCCTCAGATATACTTTCATATTTTTTTGCTTTGACCACAGAAAGAACTGTCCAGTTTTCATCTATATCATTGGACAAATATGTTTCAGTAAGCACTCATTAGCCTATGTATTGTCCATCCTTCAAAATATGTTTTAGAAATTTGGAGGAAAGACCTAATGGTTTGTATTTTTCCTAATATGTTTTTCTATTTTTTTCTATGAAATGCACTCATACAATCATCTGCTGCTCAATGAAGGAAACAGTAAGAGATTCTGTTGTTCCAGAAAAGCCTTATAGAGAATTTAAGCCCACATCTTCTGTGTTTTAATACAGATCAAATTTATTTGGCCTACTATGATGATAAAGAAAACGGAGTTGAACATAATGAAAAAAATACACAAGCTTTCAGAACAACTTGGCCGATACTGTGTTTTAAAAGAACACGTTGTGCTTCCACAGACTTTCAGAGTAGTGCCACATTTCAGATATGTATGCCAACAACTGTGGCTTTCGATTCACAAAATATTTCTGCAGTTTCAAATTCCTTCAAAACGTTATTGAAGTGTTTAGGAATAGGCATGCATCTGCACATTTCCAGCATCTTCTAGGAAAGTGCTGATTGTACAATTCATACCAGAGATATACAGTTTAAGAGAAGTGAAGACATACTTTTTTAAAGCCCTAAAAATTTATTAGCATTTTGGGGGATGCTTGACAAGCATTATAGCAGAATTTGACTGTAAAAATAATTTAAGAAACCTACATACAGAAATATGCTTATCACGATGCTCACCAGCAAGTCATTTAAATTCAATGATGCTGTTTAAATTCTAAAAATTTAAAAGCTTCACATCCATCCCTGCAGAATCCAACTTTCTACCAAGACAAAGGACAACATTTTTCATCCTAGAAAACTGACACTGCATGACAGATCTTATGCCACAAATAGTAAAGGCACTTCTTTGAAATTACTGACTTGCTGAATTCTTAGAATATGCTTAAGCATTTTGCTGGCCTGGGATATGCAGACAATTCCATTAACCATATTAAGCTTACATAAAGCCCCTAGAACTATAGGATTTATCTTGACACTTCTGAGATTAACAGTCTTAAATAGAAATAACAACTCAGATGTGCCCCGCACATTGCCAAAACATTTCAGAGAAGGTATTCCCCAACATAAACAATTTATAAAATGGTCTCTGACTATATTATTGCTTTTGAGTTATGACAGAGTTGAATGATTTACCTTCTTGGTTTGTTTGGGGAGGGACAGGAAGATTTTGTCGCAAGTGGTGCTCTTCTGCCAGGGATGTATTTGCTTTCCTTTATTACGACATAGAGAAGAGAAACCTCCTATAGTCCCGCTTATAGTAAGCAGAACAGATCGCTACAAATTCAAAATGGGTTGCACATGACTGGGTGTCCAATCCTCCAAATTCTTGCTCATGAAATTAACACCATAATTTTGAAAATATTATAGGATAAGGCCTACAGTAATGCATTCAGTGAACAACTGTATATCAATCATTCCCGAATTGTACACAGGGGGAGGAATCTCCGAAACAGTTGAGATCATAATTCCCTGAAATAAAGTGTAACTACTACATTCCATGCTTTTTTTCTTATCTCCATTTTAAAAGTGTTTTTAGCTTTAAGTAACTGACACAAAAAAAAAAAAAAAAAAAAAAAAGAAACTCAAGAAGCGATTTGGCTGGGTAAAACACCTTCACCACTCATTTTCCCAATCTGAGATTTATCTGATTTATTCAGCATTAAGTAACTGACACTTTCACAGAAAAAGCTTTTATTTATATCTTTCTGTGACAATGAACTGCTGCTATGAATTTTCATTACAGCAGTACATACTATATTTACTAGTATTATTACTACATATGTTAAAAAGGAAAAACAGCATAGGTCAGATTTTAAAAGCATTTAAGCACTTATTGATGCAATAGGGTTTTAGTAAGATTTTGAGAACAGTCTACAAGTTTAACCTACCATTTCCTTCAATAAATGCCAAGGTAAAAGGTATTTTCAAAAAAAATTATTTAGTTAAATCTTCATAGGCTTGAAGATCTCTAAAAATCTCATCCATAATAATTTTTATTTTCCTTTCTGCAACAAGAGTCAGCATTGTCAGGGATTTTAAGATTTATCATACCAAGTCATGGAGTTATATAGCAGACTTCTACTTCAGATACTTGAATTTAAGATTATTCATACTGACATCTCTCAGTGCCCGTATCGTTTCTATCCCATATCTTGTGTGGTTTTTTTGGTCAGCTGGGTGCATATTTCGGATGAGTCAGTTCATTACTTCTTCTGTTATACCTCTTTCTTCAGCAAGCCCCATAGCTTTAACGTTGCCTATTCTAGAAAAGGAGTAAGTCTGCATTTTAAAAACAAGAAAAGAAGTTTCAGTGCAATGTGCCTTGTCACATAATGGACGCGCTACTGTCATTTCATCTGTACCTCATGCTGCATTCTGCAATTCTTCTCTAAAGTATTCTTTCTGTTCACCCAACAAATGGGCATCATTACTGTAGAAACGTCTCAGCAAGGACAAAACACACTTTTGAAAAAGACACATTTACACAGTGATACTCTTCTGTGCATAGTTTCCTGATCGCTGAAAAGCCACCTAACCATATCCATGGTCACAGAACAGTGAGAAGCTGCCATCATTCAGTATGATTTTTCAACTCCTTCCTCCCAAATCCCCAAAAATCAACGCTCCTCCCCAACAATAAAAAACCAAAACCCCACATCCAAACTCAAAAACAGAGAAAATAAATTATTAAAGTCAAGGGTATTATCCAATTTATCCACTTTTAAATCTTTGCAATTTATTTTATGTACTGGAAATCAGTGGATGAAAGGACATCAAATAAAGCTCAAATGCTTTTTTTAATGCTTTCTGCCACCTAAGTGATGCTCAGCATGATTTGTTTAGAAGTCTTTGAAAAGACTATCCTTTTCTCCACCTGTTAGGGGTTTTTTTTAATTATTTTTTTATTTATGAAAAGGACATTTCTTCTTAAAAAGTGATCATGCTTTGCAAGAAGTGCTTTGTACATAATGCATTTTGCTTAGCTCCAGCAGTGTGCAGAGTGCTGTAAAAATATATTGACAGCATCTTCCAGGTCACCCTGACTTTTTGAGATAGTGTGTAGACATTGTATGTACTCCTACTGTGGACATCAGAATCCAGACACGTCCACAAAAATTTGGCAGCCATTAATGTAAACTGGCAATTGTGCACAAAATTCTCTGATATCCTTGCACAAACACAGGGGTTTGCACATGCAAGCATTTTTTGTCCAGCATGCTGATTTTATCACCGTCTGAAACAATGTTATTTTCCTTATCATATTCTCTCCATTCAGGAAGCAACAGACAGAGGATCCATCTTAAGGCACAGGTGGGCAATAAAAGAAAATATTTATCATAAAACCAGTAAATGCGCTTTTCCATTCAACATTTACTCAACATTTCTGTTTGAAAGAAGATGAAAGACAGCAGCTTAGGAGTTTGTAAAGAGTCTTTTTGGAATTATTTGCTCTCCAGTCTACAAGAACTTTGCAGCTCAAGAATATTGTGATCAGAGTCAGATCAAATCAAAACTTAGTGTATGCTGTGTTAATACTTCCTTTGTGACCTTGCCAATGCTTGCTGAATGTAAGCCTTTATTTAAAAAGATAATTACATCTGCTAACCCATCTACCGCAATAGTTTGTAACATATTCTGTATATGACCTTACATTGCCTTAATTTTCTCAGTCTACAAATAGGTACTTTGAACCTAGAGAAGACAGAGGTTTCCTTTAGCTCAGCAAGTTGCCAACTATGTTGGCATCAGCCATTGCCCAGACAGTGACTTTGGAACACATCAGTTTCCATCTGCTACCTTTCTCTCTTGTACATGAGCCTCCCATACTTCAGAAGGGAACCTCACTATTTTCATAGCGGGAGGAAACTTTTCATTGTGGGAGGAAACACATCAACAAAACAGACTGAAACCTGAAGTGACAGGAGTGAGCGGTCCCATTCTATAAAGTCTTTAGGAGACTGTTCAAGCTGCACTTGAGAACTGAGAGTGTACACATGGCCAAGGGAGTTTTGCCTGGGTTTTGTTTGGTTTTATAACAGATGATGCTGGCAGGCAAATCTGTTGATACAGAGGGCTTTTCGGTGGAGTTTTTTTGTGGATTTTTTTGAGGGGTGAGAGTGAGTTGGGTTTTGGTTTGTTTTTTGTTTTTGTTTTTGTTTTTTGTTTTTTTTTTACACCTCCTATGTCATTTCACAGCAGCAGACAAAAAAACCCCAACCAAACAAACTATATTAAAGATGGTTATTTAAAGACAACTATGGTACACTGCTAAGTCTGACTATCTGCCCTTAGCTTAAATATTAAGAAGTATCAAACTCAAACAAGAAGTTATTACAAAAGAACCTTGGAGTATGACAGAGGATACCTTTTGCAAAAAGTTTGTTGACAAACTAGAGCAAGATCATAGTGAGAAGAATAACTGAAGGACTGAAGAACATGCTTTATAGTCTTTCAGGAGCTCAATCTATTTAACATGTCAGAAAGATTAAGAAGATAATTTGTTTACAACTGGGAAATGCCTCCAAGGGAACAGAAATTTGATAGCAGAGAGTTGGTACAAAAGAGTTGTATTAAAACCCAACAGCTGAAAAGTGAAGCTAGACAAGCCCATTTAATCAAAAATGCAAAGCAGATATTTTGATACTGAAGAGGATCAGGGGTACTTGAACATCGGCTAATAAATTTTATGCACATGGAGGATCAGCAGATCATTTTTAGTAATGATTAGACTTCTGAGGCTTCTCTCTGGTAAATACTCAAATGCAAAAAAAGCAGACCAAACTAAATGTACATCTATTGCTGTGATCTGTAGCTATACTGCTCTCTAGTTTTATACTTCATAGTAACAACAGCTGGAGAACCAGCTTACTACACATTTGGGAATAGCATAGCTGTTATGCATCATAATGCATTTGGTTAATAACAGGTTACATAGCCCTATATAAACAGCACAACTCAGTCAATTAGAGGACAGCTACTCAAGCCAGAAATGTTACTCCATGGAAAAGTAAAAATAACTAGAATTATCATACTCTACAACATTACTTAGCATGGTTAAAATAATAAAAAAAAAATAATAATTTGCAGTGATTGGAAAAATGAGCCACAAAGTAAAGATGAAAAGCTAATGGAATATGCCAATGCACATATAAATATGTAGATACACATATATATACACACACACACACACAGAGTTATGTGTATATACAATATAAAATTAGTCCCTTTCACACTTGTGCCTAAACCACCACGCATAACCTCATCCTGCACCAACCCAGAAACCAGATTCTCAGAGCTGGATGCAGAGAAAGGGCAGCTTCCAAAAAGCTGAACACTCACCTCCTAGTAAAAGTGTCCTCTGATGTTGGGAGAAACACAAATTCCACATATTGAACTGATTACTTTGAGATTCAATACCTTTTGCGTTACTGCTGAACGCCTGGAATTACTAGTTCCACTAATGGAATACCATAACGCAAGCTTAACTTCACAAAAACAATTTTTCAACTTTAAGAATAGCAAAAGCCTTGTTGGCAGCCATGACCACACTCCCACTTACTCTAAATACTGCCCTCCTTCCCCCAACATGCAGGGCTATGCCATCTTAGTGCCCTCCCACTGGTGTGGGCTTTTCTTTGGTAGCACAAACGCAAAGGAGCAATGCCCTTACTCCTCTGACAACGGTGTTTAATAGACTGACAGGCAGAAGACGCTGCTACCCTTTTCTCTGTCTCACAGAAGGATAGAATAGGACTCTGATTTTTAAGTAAAATTATTCATTTGCACTGGGTTTACCTGACAAGGTGTTGGCAGCAGCAGCGGGGCCTGCAGGCACGGCCCCTGCGAGCGGCGGGGCCGCCCCGTGCCGGACACAGCCGGTTCCCGCCAGCCCCACCGCAGGGCAGGGCTGAGCCCCTCAGCCACAGGCGGGCGCATTGCCCCTGACAGGAATTATGGATAGAAAGACATAAAGTGATATGTAGCAATATACATTAAATGAAGGCTAGATCCTTCATTTATATTTACTACCATACACTAAAATGAGATAACAGAATTTACCCTAAATTAAGAATTCTTCATTTTTAATTGCTGATTTGTTTTCAGTTAGTGTTGCTGATCAACAGAATGCATGTAAGGACATTTATCAACTAAGAGAGCGAGCCTGAGCTGCGAAGTCCCGATCGCATTCAGAGCTTTCTACAGTGCCCCTATGGCAAGCTTATGTTCTCAGACTAAAGGAAGGGATGATTTTGATATATATCTTAACTTTCCTGTTATGCATCTAATAGTTCTTGTTGTACACCAAAGCTAGACAGACACTGGAGATACATAACCTAGAGAAAAACAAAGTTTTTGCAACACCGAGGAGAACTTGCAAAGTTTGGCTGACATGGCCTGAGAGGTGCTTGGATATAATAATGACAAGTTTGATATTCAGATGGAATTACTGAAAAGGCATTGTAAAAGACAATCTAGAGAAACAAAGTATTAAAATATGTTGTTACATACCAGTGGGGAAAACTTAAAGCAATCAACTGATTTGGGAGCTCAGCATAAACAAATAATGCAAATATAAGTCTTAGCCGATTGCCTTCACAGACTGTTAATTGAAGGGGGAGAATATGAGCTGCTGGAAAAAGCACTGCATCTAACAGTAAGCAGATCCATTTCCAGTAAAGGCAGGCTCAGCTCACCTCCAGCCAGCCCCACCAAAACATGGCTCCCTGGCTCCAGCACAGTCCATGGCTAACAAACACATGGCTTTGAATCCCAACCATTCCGTCAGCATATTTAAAAGTAGAAAGATGCAAACTCTGGATGGGATTCCAGAGAAATGCAACTGGTTGATCAGCACAAGTGCAAATTCATACCTCCATATAAATACAGTCTCCCTTTATAATGTCTTTCACTACTTCCTGAGCCATTTAAATGAAAGCATTAAACAGAATAAGTTAAAACATTCCCTTCCTTGCACTTCTCACGTAACATCCCATATAATCAGAAGAATAGCCCATGTAAAGAACTTATCACCTATTCCTTGAAATGTCTTTGTTAGGAAAGAGAAATTTAATCCCTTCTTAATTAACATTTTATTTGGGAATTTAGGCAGTTTGCTTTTCCCTTTCTCCTGAATATGACGCTATATGCAACGGTGTTTCTTCACAGTAACGCTTTATAGAGAAATATAGTGATGATATACACTAACCATCAGATAATCTAGGGCAAACACAGATTGTCTGTTACTAGCTTTGCAATGTATTTGGTTCCTGCAGTTGGTAGAAGTAGTGGGATTAACGTTGATTTCAAACTTCTCCCACAATTTGTTTCAGGAAAACATCACAAGCATGCAAATTAAGCATTTGCTTCTAAATTTTCAATTTTTTTTTTGCAGCAAGTTCACTATTCATGTCCTACTGATATCCCTGGGATTTAATTGGGAGAATTGCCCATTGCTGGCATTATCCATTTTCCTGCAAAGGAAGCAACAACACTTGTGGAAAAAGTTTGTGTGACTAAACAAGACATCACTGAAGAAGACAAAGCTGTGTTGCTGCTGTGCAGTACACAACCCCCAAAAATTGTTCTAGCAGGCCTTGAAGCATTAGAGGGCTCAACGTAGAACAGTTGATTAATCTTGATGACCACCTAATATTTGTAAACAATGGAAGAGAAATTCATCACTATAAGACAGAACAGTTTACAAGACTGACAGAAGTATTTCATTCAAGTAGATGTGCTGAGAGTTACAATGGATTAAGAGAGTGGGTCTCAGGTCTGCAGAAAGGCAGAAGTTGAACAGACGAGACATACTTGTTATTAAAAAAAAATAAATCCAGAAAGCCTAATAATAGAATAATCAAAAGGGAACAAAGTAGTTATCGAAGTGAAATATTCTGTCCACAAAAGATGAGAGCTCCCCTTGAACTAAGTTGATTTAAAACACAGACCCAACAAAAAAAGTAAATACATCTGGAAAGCAAAACAATCACACAACTAAAAAATAAGCCACAGGTTTACTAGAAACTCAAAAGGCTTCTGTCAATCATTTAAATAGCTCCAAAGAGAGATTCAGTCTTCTGAAATTGAATTTTTAAGAGTGAAAATTAAAACAATCAGCCCTGAAACTTTAGCAAATGGTTTTGAAAAAGGCAGTTTCTAGACTTAGGAGAAGTTTTTCCCTGCTTTGGTTTATGACAGGAAAATTACTTTTTAAGCAAAAGATGAATCAACACTTAGATATGCTTTGGAGACCATTTAAGTCAGCAACTGGGATGAAAGTTTCAAATACAGTCATATAGTAAAGGACTAAATATGTCAAAAGGAAATTCCACCCTACATTGGCTATACAGAATTCTACTTGTAGTCATTTGTGAAGGCATCTCATACTTGCTTTGTCATTAAAACCCAGGAATAAAATAAGAGATCTTAATTTTTTAATGGAAAATATTTAAGCATCTGATTAATCGCTGAGGTAAAAAAAAAAAACCCAGACAGCTTTGCTAAAAAGATTTCAAGACCTTTCTGATGGGGGGTTGGCCATGGAATAAATTGAAGTTAATGACTTGTCACAAGACTAAATTTTGTAAGTACAGCTTCATGTATATGTATAAAGCGTACTTCTACAGTAATTAATTTCTCCATCTAATAGCATCTGCCACAGTCCCTGTTTGAGTATTGTCGTGGTTTAACCGGACATTATCTGGATCTTTGGGCAACTGGTCATTGTCCAGGTCACTATAAATCACCTCCAGGATGGCTAGTTCCCTCAGGTACTGGATACCTTTCTCCACGGTGGTCCCTTTACCTGAGCGATATATGATATCTTCCTTGAAGGGATATCTTTCCTTCATGGCTGACAGACAGTAGTTGTCTCCAGAGGCTGAGGACTTGTGCCCCTTTTCCAATCTCTTTGTCAATGCCCCCTTCCCTAGAAAGGGATCCTAGTTGCTTGGCTTCCTTACCCTTGAGTTCCAGGCTGTTGGCCCCATTATCCCAGCATCGGAGTAGCCAGGTGACAATGTGCTCACCTGGACGATGGCTGAAATATTTTTGCATATCTTGCAGCTCACTCAAGGATAGGGATCGGGTGGTTTCTGTCTCGTTTATGAGCTCTTCCTCCTCTTCTTTTGATGGCCCCGCTTTTTCATCCTCCCTTTCTAAACGAGTTGACTTTTGCTTCCAAGATTTCTGCTTTTGTATAGGGGTGACTGATACTGGCACGGGTTGGTTCCCTGGTTCAGCTGCAGTGCCTGTGGCCTGGGTTGGAGTAGCCACAGTGGCTGTGAACGGGACTGGGGTAGCCGCAGTGGCTCTGAACGGGACTGGGGTAGCCGCAGTGGCTGTGGCCTTGTCATTCGATCCAGAGACTTTCTCTTCCCTTTGGATGTATTGAATCATGTTGAACAGGGTTCGGTAAGCATGGGTCAGGCCCCAGCACATTGCAGTGATTTGTGTTTGCTTAGAATTGCCAGGGTGACAGCATACCTTTTCCAAATATTCTACCAGTTTTTCAGGATTCTGCACTTGTTCAGGAGTGGATTTCCAAAACACTGGAGGTGCCCATCATTCTAGGCATTTACCCATACTACCCCAAATACCCTGCCACTCATAACTATCCAGCCCTGGGGCAGACATCTGGATGGTATTATTAAGTTGCTTACTAACTTTGGACAAAACTGAAACAATATTCCAAATAGATATCAATAGGTATATCTTAACTATCCAAGGATGTTCAAGATACTGAAAAGTTATTGTAATGAAGGAGGAAACATCATCAAAGAAGGCAGAGAAAGTGCCATTCTGTATTTCCTCCACAACAAACTTTTCAGAGTCCAATGTATAATTGCTAATTTTCTCCGCAATGTGGTACCCACAGTGCAGTAAAGACTTCGATATGAAACCCAAATACTAGATAAGACTCAAGGTCATTGTTTTAATAACAAGTTTCCCAAGCAAAACATGTTTAGTCACCGCAGAGCATAACAAACTGCAAAAGCCAACACCAACTTTTAACAAGTACAGCAAAGGAGGGAGCATGGTGCAGATCGGATAAACTAATATCAAGAACAAATGAATCAAATTGCGACCCACAACTGTTTAACAGATATAAATTCCTTAATATTCTCTGGTTACTCTGTCATTATCTCAAGCCCTTCAAGCCCCACGTTGGGCGCCAAAAAGGACTGTCGTGGTTTAACCCGGCTGGCAACTAAGCACCACGCAGCCACTCACTCACTCCCCCCTCCCTCAGTGGGATGGGGGAGAGAATTGGGAAGGAGAATTGTGGGCTGAGATAAAGACAGTTTAATAAGAGAAAATAATAATAATAGTAATAATGAGAATTGTAACAGAATATACAAAACGAACGATGCACAATGCCCTTGCTCACCACCCGCTGACCGATGCCCAGCCCGTTCCGAGCCGCAATCACTCCCCCCGAGCAGTGATCAATCCCCAAGCAGCGATCCCTCTCCCTGCAACCGACTGACCAACTAACCCCCCCAAGCATGACGTTATATGGTATGGAATAGTTCTTTGCTCAGTTTGGGTTAGCTGTCCTAGCTGTGCTGTACTCCCAGCTTGTTATGCACCTGGCTGAGCAGGAGAAGTGCAAAAAATCCTTGAGTAGTCTGAGCACTACTTGGCAACAACTAAAAACATCAGTGTGTTATCAACATTCTTCTGGTACTAAATCCAAAACACAGCACTATGCTAGCTTCTGTGAAGAAAATTAACTCTATCCCAGCTGAAACCAGGGCAGTATTTGAGAGGCACAAAATCTTCAACTACGTGGAGAATAACTACATCCAATTCTCATTGGATTTCAAACAATCGGCTTCTGTCATCTTCCCCTTAAAAGAAGGCTGCTTAAAGCAACAGGTAAATACAGACAAGTTTTTATACATCGGAAAGGTCTATTCTGTTCACATGCACGCTATCCAATTGCCTTTTATTTCTGTTCTCTCCCAAATCTCAGTTCCTTTATCAAACAGACTGCATGCATGCTAGTTCACTCTTAGCTTCTGTCCAAGGGAACTCACTCTTTCTGCCCCAACCCCTCCAAGACAAAATCTAGGTGAGGTATAGAGCATAGTTCAATTGAGAGACCCAGCCAGTGGCAGGATACCACTAAGATTTGGTTCCTGCAACATCTACACAGCTCTACACTATTGTTCCAGGAAGTTTTACATACCCAAACTCTCTGCTTGAAGTTGTAAAACCCAGAGGAGATTTACACACTGGACCTGTAACTATTTACAGTTGCTTCCATTCACAAACCCTTTTTAAAAAAGTAAGGTGGAAATCTGATCTGAAAGACTATTTTGGATTTTTGGCTGTTAGAATTGCATATGCTACTCTTAATAGGCACACTAGTAGTAACAGTGTGAGATAAAATAATATCCTGGTTGCTATTACTTATTTCACACATCATTTAATACTCACATATACTCCAAAAAGCCAAATTATATTACATGTGAAACAAGAACAGTTAGTGTAGGAGGAATAAGCCTAATGATTGACCAAGTAGGGAAGCATGAAAACAAGTAGATTTGCAGTACAGATGTGGAATAAAGGATCAGAAAGGGCTACCTTCGCCCCTCTCAAACCACCAAAAGATAACAGTAACATTAACTTACCTTCTTTATGACCTCAGAAACATAATTGTTTCAAGTGCAACATTAAGGAGTTAAGCCCATTAGTATAAATATACAGATAAACCTCAATTTTCTACTGTTTCTAAACCAGACAAAAATTAATTAAAAAAAAGCATTTTCTGGAGGAAGGACTTGGCACAGTATGAAACTCTATTTCCCCTGGGTTCTGAGCATCAAAAGTACAATATTTTTCTGTGTGGCTTCAAGAATGAGCTCTGTTCAGCTGGAGGGTAGCCTCTGCACTAAAGAAGAAAAAGATTTATCCCATATCTACTCCACCATGCTCTCCACTAGCAAAAGTGGAGTTGATTATCCCTCAGTATCATTTTCTCCTTTGAAACTGAAAAGGAAGAACACAATAAAAAGGTGACAATGGTGATATATTATTCAAAGGAAGGGGGAAAATTGGTATTTAGGAAGAAGAAAACAGCTACCAATAAAACCAACAGAGCCATAATGAGCTAGACATTAAAAAAAAGCAACTGAAAGATCAATAGATAGACATTACCATAATATAAATATACATTTATATAGTGGACTTTCACACACAGAGTCTGACAATCCAGCTGTACGGAGAGCAAGAATATTTTTTTTCCATCTGCCAGGATAGTCCAGATTAGCCGTGTTAAGTAACATCAGCAAGTGGTAGCTGCAGAAAAGTTGGCATCCTTGCACTTTGGAATGCAACAAGTGTAATCTAGGTCAGTAAGTTTAAAAAACATAAGACCAACAGGGCAAACCCACCTGTTTCTTTATATCACTCCCTGCCAAATTAGAATTTTATGATTTGAACAAAAGTATCCATTTATTAATCCTTTATTTGGATTGAATATTTTTCCAAAAAATAACTTGTGTAAAAGTTATGAAGAAATCAATTTCCCAAAATTCAAGATCATTCCATTTTCTTGTATGAAATCCAACTATTTCTGTTTGGCAATGATAGCATGGCACCCATGAAACTTCCAGTTTGTGTGCAATATGTTATATGACTAAATCTTTTCAGATACATTCAGGTCTGCTGACACATAAAAGGTTGAAGTAGGACACAGGACTTGTACAGGTACTCTTACAGGAATGCCCAGACAGACATGACAGAACTGAAAGGTGTTTTCTTCCTTTACACAAGAGTTTTATGCTGGATATAAAAAGGTATCCAATATCTCTTCATGAAAATACTGTTCATAGCTTACTTTAAAAAAAGAAAAAAAACTTAACAAGTAGCTCAAGTTTCCTCCTACTGATATTCATGGGCACCATGAACTCCAGCTGGCACCATATTGGGTTCATTAGTAGGTTGAAACAATTTTCAAAACACGTACTTTATAAAAGACCATTGTATCCAGGCTGGTTATTTAGACTTGATGGGCATATCTGGGGTTTCTGAAGAACAACTGTACCATCAGATAGATGCATGAAGCGTTCCCAGCTGTTCTCTCTCTAGTGATAAAAAAAAAATTAGTTTTCCTGACTTTATGTCTGGAGATTATAAGTTTTTCCTGTGTGAGAGCATTACAGAAACCTATTTATATATAACCCTCTAGGGAAAACCAGCTAGCCACAAATGATGGTTTAAAGGATTACATAACAGTATTTGCTATAGGCTGTTTAATAGCTATAAAACCCACAATGAAATCTTCTGACTTTCTGACTGCCTTTATTTAAAGACAGATTTTTACCCCTTTGGAAACCACTGCATTATTCAGCAATATGAAACACACTTCTGCAAGCACTGGGTAGCTTTGTTCTCTTTCTCTGAGACTTTGTGGCTTGCTGAATTTATGGTGAAGAACCATCACCAGAAGCAATTAAAAAAACCAAAAAACATGGGTTTACTTTTTCAACATTAAATGAATTACATATAAACATATACCCACAATTCATGGAGAGAGATTTCTGCGTAAGTACTAGTTAGGGCTCCACTGTGTAGCTCATTTATAAAAATAAAAAAAGTAAAAAGTATTCATCTATTAGGGCCTAAAATGGGCATGTTAGCATCACTCTGGATTTTATTCTTAGAAATATTTTTTTTTGACCCATTCTTTACACAACATTACCTAGAAGTCAGAAGCAAGCTAGAGAGGTAGAAATGTCGTTTCCTACTTAAGCAAAGACGACCATCTGTGTCGATATTTGAAACCTTAAAAGGAGGCTGACCCTTTACAACTGCAGGTTTTCATTTTAATATCCCAAAATATGGGCCCATTTAGACACTAATTATATTAACACCCTTCCTTCTCTAAACCTTTATTACCCTTCGCTATTGTCAATCACTTCTAGACAAAATGTGGACTCTTGAATTCAGCAATAATGAGGTTAAAACCAAGGACACTGTTTTGAAACATACTCGGCCACTACTGTTGTGGGATGGAAATGGTACAGGCTGCAACTTAGCTAAATTTCAAGGATCAGGATGAAAAAACAACTTCATGGGGAAAAAAAAAAAAAAGATTCATACGTAAAGAAATATCCATAAACTGTCATAGGACATGAAGAACCACTTAAGAAATACAATCCATTGGCAAATCAGTTTAGTCTTTTTGTTTATTATATAGCTATAAAATCCATCAGAATACCTAATCTTTTCATTTCTTTAAATAGAGCTTTTATTTTCAATATTCTGTTTATATAATAAATATTACATTATGATGTTAAGTAATAATGTATGCAATATATATGTAAGCCATGTGCAATATGTAATGTAATATTTAATTACATTACTTTTTGCAGACTAAGGTAAAACTTAGAATTAGTGACTGACATCTCCTTCTTCCTTTCCAGGCAACATTTTCTTTTCCCCTACTTTCCAGTATTTTTTGCTTTTTCACTCGTCTCAGTCCGAGAATGTCAAGTTCTCAGATGGACTGGGACAATTGGCAAGATCCATTTTTACAGAAAATATGTGGATACGTGGTTTATTTTCCAGCCTTGCTTTGGTCCAAAACCCAAGAATGTGAAATTTTACATAGCTGTTATTGACTAGTGACTCCAGAGAAATTCATCATGTATCATTCTCAGAAGAGATATGTTTGGAATAGCCTGCCTTAAACAGTGTTTTTCTTAAATGCAATTTTAGTTAGACAAAAATAGTTTTTTTATAAGTCACTTCATTTTACTTTAAGCTGTTGTATGTTTTGGTTAGTGTATAAATCCACAAGTAAATGACATTTGCAAAAATATATACTTAACTTCAATTCTTGTTTATACTGTATCTAACTGCAGAACCATGAATAAAACTATTTCAAATACTGAATATAATATAGCCAGGGGTTGGTAGAAAATTTCAAATCTATTTTAGACTTTAATTGCATTGGCTTCTAATGTCAACTTGAATGCTAAACTAGCTGGACATTTGGTTGTAACATTGTGAGGAACTTCCTCATTTTTAATTCATTTACAAATAACCCAAAGACATAATCTTTATAATTAAGTCTTCTAGCTGATCATTGCTATTTGGAGAGAGTTGTACCCACATTGAGAGCCTGCCTGCCCAAGCGTGGGGGGGCTTGGGAATACAAGCTTCTGCCTAGAGCCATTCACATCCATGTCAGGAGCAGGCTCCTATTTCAAGCGCAGAAGCCTTTCAGCAATCTTTCTGTTACCAAACATGCCAATTTCAAACTGCTATTTCAAACTACATTGTCAACTGCAAAAGTTACCTGTGTTGAATTAAACAGCACTTTGCAAGGAAGTTATAGGAGAATGGCAGTTTTCTTCTTCAGATTTTTTTTTTTTTTTAAACGGTAAGCAGTTAGAATTAAAAGTTGTTGCCTTCAGCATTAAAAGCACTGTGCTGCCAATGTTTCCACCATCTTGCCAGCTTTAATTTCAATGGTATTTTCTCATAGGATAATAAGTAGCAGCTCTTATCTGGTATTTCCTTTCACGATAGCAAATCTCATTTTCTCTTTATTATCAGGAGGCCTTTCAGGCAACTTTTACCAATGTCATTTTTCCATTACACATGTATTATTTCTTCCTTCATATCTCTTCACGTTTCTTCAGACAACTCCTGATTCTGACAAAAGTTACGCCTGATATAGGCTCCAGTTAAGTTTTTCCATTGGCTCAAATATCCTATTCTACTATAAGTGAAAACATTTAATTGTACAATTACTGACCTCATTCATAATTATGAGAAGAGAGCCCTTACACCTTATCAGCAAGTCATTAAGGATATGCTGGCTAAGACTTACATCATTCTCTTCAGTTAGTATGTATCATTTCATTAACAGTATTTGTGCTGATATAAAACTGGGAGGAGTGGCTGGCAGGCCAGAGGGTCGTGCTGCTATCCAGAGGGACCTGGACAGCCTGGAGATGGGCTGAGAAGAACCTCCTAAAGTTCAACAAGTCCTGCACCTGGGGAGGAGCAAGCCCATGCACCAGTATATGCTGGGGAACACCCAGCTGGAAAGCAGCCTGGCAGAAAAGGACTGAGGGTCCTGGTGGACACCCAAGGTGAACATGAGCCAGCAACGTGCCCTTGTGGCAACAAAAGCTGATGGTGTTGTGGGCTGCATAAATAGGAGTGTTGCCAGCAGATTGAGGGAAGTGATCCCTCCCCTCTACTCAGTACTAGTGAGGCCACACCTGGAGTGCTGTGTCCAATTCAGGGCCCTTCAGTACAGGAAGGACATGGACATAGTGGAGAGAGTCCAGCAAAGGGCCACTAAGATGATGGACTGGGGCATCTCTCCTGTGAGGAAGGGCTGAGAGAACTGGGACTGGAGAAGGGAAGGCTCTGGGGGGATCTTATTAATGTATGTAAATAGCTGAAGGGAGGGCACAAAGAGGACAGAGCCAGGCTCTTTTTGGTGGTGCCCAGTGCCAGGATCGGAAGCAATGAGCATGAACTGAAACACAGGAGGTTCCTTCTGAACACCAGGATACACTTTTTTTACTGTGAGGGTGACTGAGCGCTGGCACAAGTTACTCAGGGAGGCTGTGGAGTGTCCCTTCTTGGAGACTGTCTGGACATGATCCTCAGCAACCAGGTCTGTGTGGCCCTGCTTGAGCAGGAAGAGGTTGGACCAGATGCCCTCCAGTGTCCCCTTCTAACCTCAACCATTCTGTGATTCTGCAATTTCATTTGAAGACACAAGATCAATTAATTCAATAGTCTAGCTTTGGAGGGCAAATATATTACTCCAAAAGGATTTAGTACTATGGATGCTTATTAACTGCTAGTGGTTAAAAACTATCAGCTTACTAAAAAGGCTCACCAATCAATAAATTAGCCTTTATCATATTTGTATAACATAATTAGCATTGTTGTATTTTTTCTGCTCCAAAGAGCTATCAACTTTCACTAGATGCTACCCTGAACTTTCCACACTATTACAAATGAAAAAAAATAGTAATAACATCACTCATTATGCTCTCCATAACCTTCAGTTGCATATGACAATAAAATACATTCTTAATTACGTATTTACTTGGGTTTATTTAGCGTAAAAGTGGACAGTTAAGCTACACAGAGGCATCTTTTTTAAGTCATATTTCTGACTGTTGCACTTGTTCTTTTAATAGTTTTGAAAAGAATCAAGTTGTAAAGTAGGTAATCAAGAATATTTATCCAATACAAAATTAGGTTTTAGTCTTACAAGTGTTTTTCACCCAACCTTTATTTTTACCTATTAAGATCTTCACTATATGCTTATTTGACCCCAGGCACACTGGCCTTAAGCTTTAAGTATCAACTAAAGTCTGTTCTGTCCTTAGTTTAGCCCAGAACCTGTCTTCAGGTACAAAAGAGACGTGGTGAATGTCCTAACAACCCTTTCAAAAGGTAAGACATTTTCTCACAGTTGACTCAGCTGCATAGGAACAAACCCCAGAGTACTGCAGCACAAAGCAGCAGGGCTTTGCTCCCCAGGCACACACATACATCAGTTTGGGGACAGCAACACACAGAGGGCCTTGCTGTGGGAATACTTATACTCAGGTTAGGCTAACTAGAACACTCTGATCCCAGTACTAATTAGCTCAGATGAGTCTACAATGGAGATATTCCCTATATAGATGCTCATACCATCATTGCCTTCCCACGTGCTTTTTATTTTGCCCCTCTGGGACTAATGAGTATTGGATGGCCAATGGTCACAAAATTAATTCTGACTGCCGAGAATGAAACATTATGGAACATACATATATGAATGGAATTGCATTAGGGAATAGAGTTTGAATGGAAAACATAATGATAAAAATATTAGCTTTTTACCTCTGGCTACCAAGGAGGATCGAATACGCGAGCAAAGGAAGATGAAAATTCAGTACAAAGAGTGAAGGGGCCAGGGAGCACCTGCCCAGTGCATTGAAAGGGCCAACATAGGCAGCACATAAAAATTGTTTTACTGTCCTAAGATATGACAAGAATATTCTAATGAAGCTTCTACTAGAAAATGTCTGTTACCTATGGGTAACCTTTTAGGGTTGAAACCCTCTTGCTGTTCTTTGAGCCATACTGGATGATTTAAAGTGCAAAACAAAAGCACTGAAGCTACCAATTCATTCTTGTATCAGTTTGCCTCTTCCCTTTTGAAAAAAAGTGAAAAAGGAAACTGGCTTAGTAGTACAACCCGTGGGAGACCTTATGGACACTGCTATTCCTTGAGAGATATCCTACTTTGCTCTATAGCTTTGCTCTCCATCCATCACATCAATTGGAGAGATATGACTCCTGGAATTTACCTGCAGAACATTGTGCCATACCCATATGGCAGTCACCTGCCAGCACAATCTCCTTTCATCATCTCATTTCTATACAGGCTAAAACCTGTACAGGTGGTCTGCTCAACAAGAAATGCATTCAGTCACAGGGCTTGGACCCTTCAACCAGAAGCCTCAGGTGTGCTAAACAAACAAGGTGTCTACTAAATCTCACTCTACCAAAAAAGAGTTGTTATGGAAAATGAACTTGCTTATGCTGGCCAAGCATATATAGCTTCCATTATATAAACAAAAATCTGGCACTGCCTGACACCAATTATTTTGTTGGTAGTTTGCACTCACTTATACCTTATCTTAGAATTTCTTTTGACAAAAACATGCAATCCTCCACCTTTCATTTCTATCTCTACCATGATGCTGTGTTTTCCATTCACATCTCGCTTGTAGGTCCCTGTTCCAAAAAAAATTTTCAGGCATGTCATATTCAGTTTTCAGTGTTATTTGTTTTCTGCTTATTCATCTATGTACTGTCCCTGCTGACTTTGCAGCTTTAGAGGTACTATGGCAGTATGCTTTGCAATTACAGAATAAGGTTTGTGATGACTTTTCTGGAGCCCCATTTCTATGAACCTCATGTCACCACTCCACGTCTCCTCAGTCTCAGGTTTCTGTTTTCCTTACTACTGGATTTTTTCTTCACCGTTTCCTTAGATGAGTCTGATTCAATACTGCAATCTAACAGTTCTGTGCCAGCATCTCCCTATTTTTTAATAATTTCAATGAAGTCACATAATGAAGGATTTTATTGTGGAAAAAATTGGAGTAGAAGACAGAAGTTCAATCTTGTTAAAAAAGATTAAAGATATTCCGCTTGAAAGTATTTGCCTTAATTCTTCTCATTCATTTGTTTGCAATGAATTTCTTCAAATGAGGACTGTTTTCTTTGTTACTTTCTAATTTCTTTCTTCCATTTTGGAAGATGGAATTTCATGTAAGGCAGCTTAATTACTAAAATGCACATATAAAGTAACACTAATTCTCTTCAGATTGGCATCCTTTGGCAAACTAGATACTAATTTTAGGTGATAGAACATCTGCTGTTGAACTCTCGATAACAATTATTCTCAACACTATATACCATTCATGAGAAGATGAGAAAAGTATAATAATTCATTACTGAAAGCTTTACTTGAGACAGGAAGTATAACTACCTAACGTATATCTAGTTTTATTCCAGTTAGAATTGTCTACAGAGTACAAAAGAAAGAGCCATAGGGCTACTGGGACTTTCATGAGATAGAAAGAATTCTTTTTACTTGTCTTATACAGAGACTACACTCAAGTTTTTACTTTGGACATGACAAACTCTCAGGAATTGTATAATGTCCCATCAGTCAACAAAATGTTAGTTTACCCAGTGAGGTTGTTATCAGAAAGGGGACAAAATTGTAGAGAAGACTCCACAGCAACCTGAAAAGCCCGTTTAGATTTCACAAATTAGTACCCAACTACAGCAACACATAAAGGAGATTACTTGGTCAGTGCCAAAAAATGTCCTGCAGGATAACTCAGCAGGCAGCACTATTCTCACAGAAATTAAACACTATGAAGATGTCAGGAAACTCAAAATTGTTGGAGGTGTGATCCTTCAGATTTCATAGGCAACCAACAACCTGCTCAAAGATAAGCCTTGCTGACTTTAGTAGTCTCACTGATCTTAATGGGACTGTTTAATGTAATTATTTGTGTGCATTACCAGGTTGAGTAGAAGGCCCACATTTCCAATCAGTTGTCACCACTACAGATCTACCATTTTATCCAAGAGAAATATTTTAACCATGAAGTGAAAAATGTATCAAACAAGTAATGTTTGCTTTTTGCACACATTTAAGTCCTACGCAGTAATCTTGTTATTATTTAAATGTACGCCATATTTATTATATTCACAGTTCTATCCAAAAGCAAGAATAATATTACAAGGTAATATCAAAGTAGTGTAGTCAGATGGATGCATCATTCTAACCAAAAATGAAATACCCTTATTCTTCACACACATATCAAAAGGTTACAGCCTGCTAAAGTAGCTCATACTTTTAAAAAGTCATCTTAAAGGTTGATAACTGTAAGATATGTTTAATGCAATCTATGTCAACATCTACAGAAATTTTGAAAAAGATATGTCTTAACATACTATGGAGGGAGATGCTGTAATGAGATAATATACTTCAATGCAAGTGGTAAAAAATTCAAGCAAGCAAGCATGAAGGTGTTAATCCAAAGCACAGATCCAGGCTTAGATTCCTTCTGTGCTAACTTAGTACTTCAAGCTAATTATTTTATCTTTAAGTACATTCTGTACCCCCTATTATAGCACCAACACTGAAAGCAACAAAACAGTTGTTTATTTTGAAGACATGAACATCTGCTTTAAAATTAGTCTCACAAGTCTCACTCACCTGGAATAGCATTGCCTTCAATTAGTGCATATAGTCAAGGGTGAGTCATTTTAAGAGTTATTATAAGCACTCCAGTAGCTGATAGAGAAATGAGACATTCTCGATTTTGAAGGACAGATTTTACTTCCATAGCACCCAGGTGCGGAAACAGATTGCTATTTGATGAACACAGTTAAACTAGTTAGGTATGAGAACATATCGCAAATACAGGAAAAGCACTGCCAGGGTCTCACACTATAATACTGAGTCTTTGAAAAGATTATGCGGTCATTCTGAGCCTACTGAAAGACAGGGAGTTGCAGGTTCGCAATGAAGAATGTTACCACTGTCCCAACAAACATGTATTATTGTTTTAGTTTAATAGAGATGTGAATTCAATAGAAGCCTTCTTAGCACACTGCACTATTTTAAGGATTGTGCTAGCTCCCTCTGCCTCCTGAATATTATTAGCTGGGCACATCACAGAACCTGATCTTGATAGACCTGACCAAATTAACAGAGGGTACTACCGCTATTACTAATGGCAACAGAAAATCCTTAGGCAAAGTTCTGCATTAGTGAAGTTAAAGCCAAAAATACAAGGTCTTACTCCAAGCACAGTGATTACTATGAATAACCTTGTTACGTACTTGATATCAGAGCATCAGCGAAGCCATTCTTCAAATTTCAAATTTTCAATGACTGCTAAAATATTTCCCCCAAAATATTTTAGGGATTCAAGGATTTTCTTTATTTTAGTTTAATGAGACCTGACAATTCCTGATGAAAAAATCCCAAAACCAAACAGGCATTTTTACATCACTAGTTTTCCCCTTCCTTCAACTATGTGCAGCCATCTGGGATACGTGCTCAGGAAGGTGAAGAAGTGAGGCAGGAAAAACAAGTATGTTGAGCAGTCTGATTTATTGCAGAACCCCAATATACTTTTTCAGAAAAGACTTGGAAGATCACAAATGCAGATACAGTCTTAACTGCCCTGTTTATCAAAGGACAGGCATTGTTTAGAGCCTGTACAAATAAATGTAAAAGGAAAATGTTGTGACTCCTAAGGTAGCAGTACCCGAGAAACCTGACTTGGTTTTCACTTGTCCATAAAGCAGGATTGGATTGCTGGGAAGGAACTCCTCCCAATAGAAAATGGAAATTTAGAAATTTCAGACCTGGAATAAGAAATACTGCCTGATGCTTCTCAGAGGGTGACATGGTTTCTTCCACCTGACCTCAATTCAGCTAGCTATGAGATTTGCAAGTGGTAAGCATTTTAAATCTGCAAATACATCTCCACTTCGTCCTTCTGCTGAATATTTCTCTAAGGGAAAAATGTGACCACTCTTGGGGTAAGCATTAAAGCCAATGTTAATAGTTTAATTTCAGTACTGTTCAGGATCCAGAAGCAGTTACAGATTTGAGTGTTATCACCAGCTGAGAAATTCTATTAACCTTTATACCCAGACTTCTGCATGAAGTAATACTAACACAGCAGCGGGGACAATAAGAGAAGTGAAATCTGTAGAACAGTAGCACTAAAGGTATAATTCAGAAAAATTTTCTTAGAGCTTAACTCAAGGAAATTTCACCAAGAAAAGTACATTTTAGCATCATATCCATTTTGTTTTGCTTTCCTGTGTTTCTGGATTTTGCTTTGGTTCCCCTCCTCCCTACCCCAACAGCTATACTTAAAAAGGAAGGTCTCCAATTAACCAGAGATTTAAAAATACAGAGAAACATTGATGGTTTACTAAGGCACATTTTGCATTATTTTCTGCAAAGATTTTTTGATAGGATGTTTAGTTTCATCAGTAGTGGACAAATCTCTCAGCTAAAGCTTTCAGAGCCCCTTGTCTCACATTGGAGTCTAAAAGAAACTGAAGGAAAATAGCCAAAAAATTAATTTATAAACTTTTACCCAAAAGTAAACTCCTGACTACTTTTGCAGTAAATAATGAGCAAATTGCAGGATATATTTTCCACATTTAAAACAAACAAACAAAAAACCTAAATGTGGTGTAGAGAGGAGGAGAAAGTAGCAATTCTTTACTAATTACTGTGTGGAAAATCTAAGCACTTTACACTCTGCAGTCATGTTAATCCTGATGAGAAAGTAATCAGCCCTATTTCTTATGCACATTGCAAAAGGCAACTTCAGTCTAACGTGTACTTATATAGAGAGATTTTTTATTTATTCCTTTATGTGCTATAGCACTGTTGTGGGTTAATCCCAGCAGGCAGCTGAGCCCTGCCCTGCTGCTTGCTCACTCCGCCCCCCAGTAGGATCGAGCAGAGAATGGTAACAAGGAGAAAACTCATAAGTTGAGATAAAAGCAATATTATAGGGAAAGCAAAAGCTACACACGCAAGCCAAGCAAAATAAGGAATTCATTCACTACTTTGTATTGGCAGGCAGGTGTTTAGCCACTGCCCGGACAGCAGGGCTTCATCATGTTTCATTCATCCCCCTTCACCAGGGGATCAAGCCCAGGCAGCATGGGTTCATGAAAGGCAGGTCCTGCTTGACCAACCTGATCTTCTATGACCAGGTGACCCACCCGGTGGATGAGGGAAAGGCTGTGGATGTTGTCTACCTGGACTTCAGCAAAGCCTCTGACTGTTTCCCACAGCATTCTGCTTGAGAAGCTGGTGGCTCATGGCTTGGACAGGTGTGCTCTTTGCTGGGTAAAAAAATGGCTGGATGGCCCGGCCCATAGGGTGGTGGTCAACGGAGTTAAATCCAGTTGGCCCTGGTCACAAACGGTGTTCCCCAGTTGCATCAGGGGAGGTTTTGATTGGATATTTTGAAAATTTTCTTTACTGAAAGAGTGATGAAGCATTGGAACAGGCTGCCCAGAGACGTGGTTGAGTCACCATCCCTGGAGGTGTTCAAAAATTGCGTAGATGTGTGGCACTTTGGGACATGGTTTAGTAGGCATGGTGGTTTTGGGTTGACAGTTGGACTTGATAATCTTGGAGGTCTTTCCAACCTTAATGACTCTATGATTCTATGTGTAATTTTTACTTGGGAAGACAAATGCCATAACTCTGAACATAGTGCCCTCCTCCTTTCCACCAGTATTTATTGCTGAAGATGACATCGTATGGTATGGGTTATCCCTTTGGTCAGTTGGGGTCAGCTGTCCTGGCTGTGTCCCCTCCCAGCTTCTTGCACACCCCCAGCCTACTTGCTGGTGGGGCATCCTGAGAAGCAGAAAGGGCCTTGACGCTGTGTAAGCACTATTCATGGTGTTTACATGCCTGTGTTAACAACACTGTTTTGGTCACCAACCCAAAACATGGCACCACTGCAGCTGCTATGAAGAAAAATATCTCTATCCCAGCCAAGACCAGTACAGACACCCTTCCTATTGCAGGGAATTTTAAAATTTCCACCAAAGTAATTTCAGAGTAGTATTGACAGAGGACCCATCTGAAAAGTTAAGGGATAGATCCTGGTACTTTGATTAGTAATTCAGTTTGCTTTCACTGTAGGCATTGGCAACCAGCATACTTCAGAGGGCACTGTCAGACTGTTCCAGTTCTACTGCTATGGGGGTGCTCTTGGATGGCTCAGGGATGGATGAGATCAAAGGCAGCCTAGCTCAGTCCCTCAGCCCAACTCCCTACAAAGTTGCACTGCTGTCTCCCTGGCTGCATTCAATTATTTGGCTCTTAATTCTCTGCTGATTATGGTAATATGACTGAAAAAGGAGGGGAGAATATTTTGTTAGACCTGTAGGAAGAACAGATACTGTTAAGAGTTCCCTTCTCAGTGGTTACAAATACAGCATGCAGGAAAGTAAGGAAGCATAGGAAGGGATTGTTTTTCACTTGTCTGTCTGGCAACTTTCAGCTCATTCTTCGTTTACACAATGGTTTTGCCCCTCAAAAGTAAAAAGAATAAGAAAACCCCGGCTACCCACTTCACTACACACTTAGGAGAACAAAAGCACACTTCTAGGATTATTTCATTTAGACAAATATAGTCATTATCTTACATTTGATGCAGTGCACCTGGGAGGCAGAAATCTGTTTACAAGGTGAAATGCATATAATGTATATTGTGGTCAACAAGTTCTTCGTAGAATGAACTATCTACGACCTGAGAAATAAAAATGCAGCATAAAGAATGGGATGACAGCAGGGGCTTTGAAAGTACAGGCACAAAGGACCAGGACAGTAAACAACCAGTGATGACTAGTTACTGGTGATTAAAGGAATGCATCCTTGAGAGCTGGAGCTTGTTTGGGGTGTAGAAAGGAAACAAAGTGACAACCAAGGGAGAAAAAACAGTATTCATTCATTCAGGATGACCAGAAACAAGCAAATTGAGTCAGCTCAACTGAAAAGGGGGCTCTTGTTATCTGACCTGAGATGGAAAATCCCTGAGATTAGTACAGTACCTGTGGGCCTCCCCCTTACACCCCCAGGCAGCACAGGCACCCACTTCTGGGGAGGGATTGCTGCTCATTGATGCTGAGCTACTGCTAATATACCCATACCACAGCTTACCCATGGCAAGAAAAGCAATGACAGACATTAGGAAAAGGCACAGGACTGAGCATTAATATATAGTTGTAATTTATGTATATACATATGCATACTTGAACAAGTAATATGGGGGTTAACCAGGAAACCTTAGTTAAAGGAATTGCATGGGTTGGAAATTCTCTATCCTCCAAGTATACCTTTTGGGTTGACCATTGCATTGTAACCTAGTCTGGATCCAGAGGCAACAAAGTGGTAACACTTCTCTTGTACTTCACAAATACTCACTATCCTAAAGCAATGTACTCATTAGCCAGCAATCACTCCAAAAAAGAATGGCTAGGGGACAGCCCTGCTCCCCCAGAGCCATTCAACCAAGCATCAGCATCCAGATAAATAGCTTCACATGTACTTGTTAAGATTTCTTAATATAAATAACACTATGCAAGTAACTGCTATTGTCTTAACTAATTGAAAGGAGCAGTCTGGTACTAAACAGATATCATTTCATCCTGAGAGACTTAGCACCAGGCCATTATTAACTGAAAGGGGAAAAGAGGATTTCTTGAACCCTGTGGCCTGTGTTAAGGAGTACTAACAAAACAGACCAAAGGCAAAAGCAGAAACACCACCAGAGAAAACTCTCATGCATTCACACTAAGGCCTGTAAATTTACTTAAACTCTGATTTTGTGCAACACCTGGCAACTCCCATCCTAATACATACACATGGTGAAAAAGAGAGTGGGGGAAAAAAAAAAAAAAGGAGCTTATAATCTAGAACTGTGAAATCAAAGCCTTAAATCTCATGGCAGCTATTTCCTGGATTTTCCACTCCTCAATTATTTTTTCTCCTCCTCTCACATGTATATAAACTGCCAATGTTTTCAGTGAGAGCTTTGAATTAGTACATGGGACAGAAGAAATACTTTGAACACCTCTAAAGCTCAGATCCCAGGAGTATCAGTACTTTTGTGGTGACAGTTATGTTCAAACTCCCTCTCAACTTTGCCTTCTATATATCTCTAAGAACATGTTTAAAAACTAGTTGTTTTTTTTTATTGCACAGTTTTCCATTTGACCCCATTTTTCTCTTTGAATTTGTTTAGCATGAAACAAGGCTTTTAATAAAGTCTCTTTCATAAAGAGCACCTGAACTTGATTTTAAGTAGACTTAGTCACCAAATTTTAATAAAACACATAAAAGGCAATTACAATTGTTAAATGCAAAATACTTAAAATGTCATTTTGTGAGTAAATATGAAAGACAGTGGAATGAAAAGACTGAAGTAACAGAATTGCCCCCATAGCAGATCTGATTCCTGCAGAATTTAATATTTATAAATGAGTCTAATGTATTAATACAGCAACATGAGATATTTATAGAAACATCCTCCTGTGTTCAAGAATTGATACAGCACTTTAATAGATAGGCAAAACATACAGAAGTCCTTAAATGTGTTTTTTGCTTGTTTGCATTTATTTCCACATTTATGATTGTTTTCAAAAGACAGCAGTAACAAGTTAGAAAAATAAATACTAAAAAGTATAAAACCACAGTAAAAACACAGCTTTTATGATGGGATTTCCTCCAACTTCTACTTCATCCCTTCTTTTTCTTGCTTCAAGATCAGTAATCTTATCTTCTACATCTATTCTAATGCCTCTCCAAGTTCATTATGAAAACTCTCTAATTGGATTTCTACTATTCTTTCTTAAAACTGCTCATCCCAACATCTTTTTTTCTTTTAAACTTAAATCTCAGAAGCCCAATTCTATGTGGCCACACATTCCTTTGACCCTATCTAGTTGCCTCTGAAGCGAGACCCCTCTTGGCCTCCCTCAGCTTGCTTGGTTTCTCCTAAAATACGTAACTTCATTTACCTCCCTCTCTGCTTTCTAAACTGTCTCCTATCCAAATGAATGAATTGGTAAGGTCCACAATACTGTGGACAAATGTTAGTGATAGGCACTCCAAAGCATGGAAAAATCATATGAGGCAGGGATTAACACACTTGCTCAAATATGGTTCTAAACTCAAAGCATTTGACAAATCCTCCGTATACCTTTTTTGGTCTCATCTAATCATAACATAAAAGGATAAGCTAATAGAACACATTTTAAGAACAGCAAAGTAGCTGAAGATTAGTTTCTGGATTTAGCATATCAGCAGTGGGCATTTTGGCTGTTCTAATATCTCATTTGTACTGTTTTATTGTATATTGCAAAGATGCAACCCTTGAACCACAACAAGTTGTAGCCAGGATATTCCTCATGAGTTATTCCCAGTCTCACTCTATTCTAATCTACACAAAGAAAAATGGAGCTAGAAACCAGGAAAACATTTATCCTTTTAATTATCCAGAACCATACCACTGAAATAAAATCAGCTTAACAGATACAAATACAATTGTACTCTCTGATTTGTAGATCTTCTTGTAGTTGGAGTTGCTTCAAAATACCTAACTGACACTGAGGATTTGGGGTGTGCGGTTTCTGAGGTGGGTTTTTTGCAAGTGAAATCACTGTGGTCCTGCCATACTTTTCAAAACCTTACCACTCTGGCTCTGTCTTGAAGTCACATAGCAGCAGCATGAATTGAGTGAATTATCACAGCCACATACCTCCTCCAAGTAACCATTACAGAAGAGGTTTCCCTTTTTCCTCTTTGTTTTCTTACTTCAGAGAAGTCACTGTCCATCATTTCACTTTGCTACAGACAATTGTGAGAGTCATACTGGGTAGATTTTGCCATTTTCCCGTTAAAGCACAGCACTCTGTATTTTGAATTTATTCCTCTGCAGGAGCACTGTTACTCTTGGGGGCATTTCAAAACTATTTGGTCAGCTGAATGAAACTTAAGTTTCATATTTCTACGGTTGTGATAGCAGGATAAACAGCTGGCACAAGTGAGGGAAGTACCTGCTAAAAGAGAATGCCTTTTCCATTGGTTTTCAGCTTGCTTCATAGTCAGTAGCTTTATGGGGTTTTGGCTGCTGCAAGAGCAGAGAGGGAAGACACATAATCCCATTAAAAAAGTCAAACAAAAAGCACCATAAGATGACAAGTATCCAGCTCTAAATTTTGTTTTTGAAGAGAACTTTATTGAAATAAAAGTAAGCAAACAAACCCACTCTCTCTCATTTGCAAGACTATTTCCAGAATCCAACTGTAAGTGATCAAGTTACCACAGCAGAATTATTTTCTATACAAAACTTAAAAATCACCGATTCCTCTACAAATAAGTATTCACTAACAGAAATTACAGGTATGAAGTACAGCCTTGAAGTGGACAACCTGAGTGCTCACATGATTAGTTAGCACAGTTCCACTGACTAGAAACTTCGCAAGCTATGATATCTTGCTTGCGACCATTTGCTGTCACACCCCCATTATAACAGATAGAAGAATATTACATTTTTAAGAGAACGTGTTTCTTGGTGAATAGAATCGTGTCATCGATCATGAATTTCTGTAAAGGAGTTAAATCTCCAAGATTTTTTGCTTTGGATTTTTAGGTAAAAGGTCTAGGAATAATTATGTGGTGTTTTAGAGTTTACTTGTAAAGTCCTCATTCAGGAATAATGCAACCTTCATGTTGAAAATGATCACAGCAATGTTTTCCAAGCTTTAGGTTAGTATTTACTAGCAATTTCTAATAAGGATACTTTAATCAACACCACACAATGCAAATTGCAGACTTAAAAGATTAAACTGAAATAGTAGGGGTATAAAGCTCAGTGATCACATAATATGGACATCTCACCAGTGCCCCGGTGGTTCCAACTCCACGTATTTTAGGAGTTAATTCAAAATTATCTCATGGGTGTTGAGAAATAACTCACTCAATATTAGATTTCAGCAGAACATAGAGTTTAAAAGCAAAGCGTAACATTTGCACCTATAAATGCAGGAATCTCAAGTAGAAGTTGATGTCCAGCTGTATCAATTACTACACACCTAATTTCTGGGATCTGTATTTGGAAGAAGCTAAAAAAAAGGACTGGTTTCACAAACAAGCTGTAAGAATTATCAGTGATTTGAAATAGCTAACCTTTGGTAAGACAACGAATAAAACCCTGTTTCCTTTAATGAAGTAAAACTTCCCAGTCCAAATCCCAGTCCAAATTTACACAAGCCTACTTTAATAGAGGACCACATCATGTGGCAGATGAAGATATTATTGGATACAGCAGTAGAAAGCTGGATACACCCCACTGTAGAACATTTTCTTTTTGTCTTTACAGGTTGTAATTAATCCTTGGAGCCATTTACCTGGAGTTTTGTGGATTCTCTGACAATGCAAGCCTAAGCAAAGACAGAACATCATTCAGAAACACATGCTCTGCCTTCATGTTGTCACAGACCAGACAACCCAGAGACTCTCCTGTGCTCTACCACTTAGCAGATGACTCAGTCAGTTTCTCTGCAAAGTTTAAGAATGAAGCCATTTGAACTGGACAAGCAATTTCTTGAAGGTGTGTTTATTTCCGAGTTTTCTAGTGCTTTTCATCTCAAATAAGTGGTGTAGGATCATACTGTTCCTAAACATGTTTAGGTGTTTGTCAAATCTTATGTGTATTTCCTTTTAAAATACAGTATTGACCTCTGAAGTCCCAATCTGGGTAGGTAACATTCCCATTTAAAATTAGTCTTTCTTCACAAGAAGAACAATGAAATAATTGTCTTTTATTTGGGTCCAGAATCTGTATAACAAAACAAGTGTGGGTTTGTTTTTCTCTTTAAGAGACAGAATCAAAGGCGATTCAGTTAAGACATTGGTCTTTAAAATGCTTTTATAATGTTGAGGGATTTTTTCCCCACCTAGAAGAATAAAAACTTTTATTAGCATTTATCATAAATATCTCTCATTTCACCCCCCTAAAATAAGAAAAGGTGTTCAAACCAACAGAATTCTAGTACTGTCATGTCGAAGCTTTTTGGACCACTCAAAACTGAAAACATTAATAAAATCAATGATCAAAATCTCTGAAATTATTTCATTTATTCAAAGACTTGCATACTTTGCTGCTAAACATTCTAAATTATATTTAAAATATAGGGCTTGGGGGGGTTGTTTTTACTAAATTTGGGGTTTTACAGAGAAGTTCAATAACTCAATGTGATTTTTGAGATATCCAGATCTAATTTCACAAATGCAATTATTTTTATCTATGTTTTGGAAATAATGATCTCTCTGAAAACAGTCACCACACTCTCTTTTCAGTTGGTCAGCCACAGAAGAAGAAACACTTTTTTTGCCTCTACATACACACTCTTCTCAGGCTAGAGACATGGGGTTATTCCCAGGGAAGACAGAATTCCCAGAGCAAGAGATATTTTCTTGTAAACAAATCTCTCTACCAGTGACACTGGTTGGTTACAAAAGGCACTCAGTGATGTTTGATATCTCTTCCCTTGTCACCCATATTTCCTGTGGCTGTGCTGTGTAGAACTACAACCCTTAGCACCACGCTGTTTTTAAAAAAACCCTAAAAAACTCCCCTCAAATAGTCATACTCCCTCTAGTGCAGCTGGAAGAAATCAGTGTTAAATTAGTTCACTGAATCATTTAATTTATGACCCCATATTATAAAAATTTTCTCTAGGATGGCTCCTCAAACCTGTTTGCCCATTCCTACCATACAAAGTAGTATTCCTACAGAAACTGTTTAAATTTCTGGATGGAGAGGATATACAGCGTCCCAAAATATTGGCCCTTAATTTGGACTGCATTTGAAGCACTGCCCTGTTCACAGACCTCCCTGAAGGTCTTCACTAATGAGTGTAAACCACTCATCTCCCAGCCACAGAGCGTGAATGAACAGTCACAAGAAAGCCAATTTTTAATTTAATAAAACAGCCCACAAGAAAGGAGAAAGCCCACAAATTGATTCTGTATTATATTTACAATCTGGAATGTCAATCAAGCCATCAGCAACATGCAAATTACTACAAAGATTACCCAACTTATTATCAATCTAGTATCCTTGGCAATGGACAAACCACAGTATTTGAGGAATCATTGCTTTGCACTAGCTTCATAGTACTTTCAAGGTGCTATAGGTCGTGTCATTCCCTAAAGCAACAGAGGTAGCAGAACTGATTTTCCCTTGACATCAGAAGTGACAGACTTCTCATCAGGGAAGTGTAGTAAGCTACTACTTTAGCCTAGGAGGAGATATAGTTTAAAACAACAACAAAACCCAATCCTTGCCCCTCAAAATTACACCAAACCAAAAACTTCCAGTGAACTTGCAAAACAGAAGATGACAATGAGTAGTGTACAAAAGAAAAGCATTTTGACTGGAAATACAAACTTAATACATTTTCTTGAGGATTAGTTTGAGACTCTGTATTGAAGTGCAGTCTAGAAAAATAAATATGTGCAATGAAATTATAGGTGCCACCAGTAATAAAAGGGTCAGACTATCACAGAAGAGCTGGGTAAGTTTGAAAGCTTGTGTAATACAAGTAATGATTAAATGTAATTTTCTTGCAGGTTAACTCCAAACACCTCCTGTAACATAACCTTAGAATATACTCGAAATGTATAATATTTTAAGCAGAGATAAGGAAGCACTAAGCCAGGAACTACTAACAGAAATGCAAAAATTAAATGTCTTGGAAGACTGTGCACAAATCTGGTAATGCATTCCTTGGGAACAATGAACTCGGACTGGAAAACAGCATGGTAAGCTGTAGTAAAATCATCAGGGATACAGAAGGGTTTAATCACATGAAAAAAGCTAAAAGACATTCTCTTGATTAACTTACCAAATAGTGGGTGTGTAATAGCTTTACACACAGAGAAACATGAAGGAAAATAAGATGTCCAGATATGTGAAAGACGACATTCAAACCCTTGACTGATACTTTTATCATTGTTATGTCTAGAAATTTCAAGGAAAACTGCTATAATCATCCATTAGGGATTCTGATATATGCTGCCAATAGCAGTGAAAGAGAAAAGGAAATAATTTTAAAATGCAGATTGTTATACATGCTTTCAAATGTTGATCCAGTAACTTCTATTGTATCAAATGAAATAACTCTAAGAAAAGCCTAGTTGCCTTAAATTTAAGCTTTTGTCCCAAGCCTTGTTACCATTAGGCTGCCTTTTTGTCAAAGATGCAAACAAATCCATTTTCCCTACCTTAGAGTGGAATGCAAAAACCTAATCCCAATAAAGTAATTCTAATTACCCTGCAGCTTACTTCAGCGTTTCACCTCCCAGAAACATGAGGAGCTGTGAGTGGCATCTGTAACTAACACCTAATTAAGTAGGCATAAGTCTGTTGGAACCTATGCAAGATGCTAATTTATTAGGAAAAGAACAGAAGCAGCTCCAGAGGGATAGGGACAGATATATCACTGGTTTATTGGACTAAAAATCTACACTACATGCCTTTGTCACTGGAATTAAACACATACATTGTGGTTAAAAAAAAAAAAAGAAAAAAGATTGAGGTTAAGACAGAAAGTAGCTGACACCTACTTAAAAAGCAGAAGTTAAATGTAAAGAGTAAAAGACCATACTAAAAAACAAGTAAGACAAATTAAAACACATTTCTCTCCTCACATTTATAGATTTTAGTCTGTTCTTTGCTTATTTGGGTTTTTTGCTATAAACCAATATGCAGTTTCTGCAAACATCTCAGATATGAAAGTGATCATCAGCAGCAATAGTTTTCAATAAGCTAGAGTTCTTCACTGAAATAAAACACAACTCTAAGCATTTTTTCCCCCCAAACACAAAAAAACTTTCTTAAATAACTAGTTAACTATCTACACGATGAACTCAGTGCACAGCATACACCTTCAATTTTTTCCAGACACCTTCACAAATTTCTAAGCTAACACACCTAAGAACTAAGTTGGATGAAGATGGTTTCAGAAGTGGGTACCATTTGGAGTACAGTATGTTCTTGAAAAGGCAAAAAAATATCTCTTTTAGAGTCCATAGTTCATAAATGGCTTTTCCTGTCCATCTCAAGTCCATTCTACAAAGGCAAGCTTGGAAAAAAACCCCAACAACCAAGCAACAGACAAAGATACTTCAGTTGTTACTTGTAAAAAGTTAGAAAAGGGCAAGAATATTCCCACAGTGAACATCTCCTTTGTAACATTGACTACAGAGGTTTTGGCACACCCTTCATAAGAACATAGGCCAAAATAACACATTTCCCAGGACAGGAATACAGTGGATATAGGAAAATAAATACTGCAGGTCTGCATTTACATGATAATTGGGTAAGCGGATGTGAATAAAGGAAGCCCACAAGCTGGTTGAGATTTTTCTGATTGTAAGAGGAGTTCACTGTTTAAGCATAAACTTAGCTGAATGGTAGTAATGACATGGCAAACTTTTAGCTGAGCTTCTGTCCTTGCTACACATACCAAATCTCCTTCCAGGTTATTTGCATTTAGGGAGTAGTATTTTCAATATACTAAACTGTCATGGTCTCTTCTAGAGGGAAAAAAGAAGAATGGCTTTGGCTGGCATACCAGCCGTGCAGGGCAAGACTACTAAGGCCTTCAAACATGTTATAGGAAAAACACTGTCTTATTCACAACAGCTATAAGTAGCTTTCAGAAACCCTGGTTCAGTTTGTATGCAAAACTTCAAATTTAAGCACCACCATAACAGATACACGATTACTTGGAAGCTTACAGTAGCTGTAATCTGTATGCATCAGTCAGCAGAGATGAGGAGCTGGAATTCAATTTGCAAATATATTCTAACCAGACAGCATGCTGGTTGAGTGGGTGTATTCAACAAATCATTATGATTTACATCAAATATAACATGAAATATGTTAGGTAAGTATTAAAAAAAAGAAATCTACAAGTGCCTCTAAGTGATGCTTCTAGAGAGCAGTGAGAGATAAGACAAAGCACCCCAGTAGATCAAAAAGACACGACATCCACTGACACGAACATATCAGAGCTGCTCAATAATTAAAACTGAAAAGCATGTGACTCCTGCAATAGAACCGCTTAACAAAATATGAAATCCAGCCCCAAACACTTGGTGATGGAACAGTTAAAGGATTTGAAACAAGCATGCCAAAGACATGGGACTGTTGGCCCTGCCAGCTCTTGTTAGAGATTAAAAAACAAGGAAGGTGGTCAGAGAAAACTTGTTAAAAAAAATGCTTCTACTGATATGCAGAATATGTTCTGAAGATGTGCACAGATATTTTGATACAGACACTAAATTCCCAGACAAATCTTTTAAGTACCCATTTCTCCTTTGTCCTGTCCTCATAGGGCTTTCCCCTTCACAACAGGTGAATGTAGTTTTACTTTCTCACCTTAGCTACGCAGCATTAGTCTTTCTTCTACCCTGTCTTGTACCCCTTGTATTTATTTCTGTGATGTCCACTTATCTTTTACTTTTAGCAAACAGAGCGTGTTGCTCTCCTTGCCAGATCTCAGGGATCCTTCACAGAGTGTTTCAGAGCACGGCAGGGGAGGAGGAGAAAATGGAACAGAAAGAACCGTGGCTGCTAGAGCTCCCTTTCCAACCCGCTTGATTCATCCACGTGGCACAGCACAGAGCGATACTATCTCTCATGTTAGTGTCTGACATTTTACGGTTTTCTTTAGCTCACCCAGAAAGCCACCAAGAGCAAAGAGATTTTTCCTCTGTATTAATACAGTGTCCTTTACAGGGCAGAACACCGATACACTGTCACTGCCACATCTCCAGGCTGTGACCTGGGGGCTCTCTTCCTGACAAAATTAGTTTTGCCACGCCTGCCTTTAGACCTAATATTCAATGTGATTTCAAAACTTAAAAGCAAGCATGGTTCTTATCTAGAAGAAAAGATTATCTGAAGCATTTAATGTCCTTTCACTATACTAAGAGATTAGGTGTCTTTGTTTCTCATTTTCACCAGGTCAAAGCTGAGCCTAACCACAATTTACTTTGATACTTAACATACATTCGCACAAATTTAGACGTGCTTCCAAAAGACTTGAGGATTTGCCATAACTATGTCTTATTGCAATTTACTGTTTTATCACTGTACAGTTAACACTAGCCCAGCTGGAATGAAACATGTTTTACACATTGTTGGTAAAATACGGCTAAAAAGAAAAAAAGGAAAAATATATGCTGACAAATACTAACAGGTAAGCATAGAAAATAGTGAAGCCAGTTCTCATCGTACAACTAGGTTCACATAAGACATAAACTTCTGAATTTATTCAGCATAAGAAGGTACAAACTCCAAACAGCACAGATAGAATTTACTTGCCAATTGACACCGTCTCCAGTAAAGTTCTGAGATGTAAAGTGATAATATTAAATTTCTGTTTCTTCTTGCATTCTTTGAAAAATTTTAGGAGAAATGTTAGGATTCTGATGGTAAAATTTCTATTGGTTATTCCTTCTATGATCATTAAATATTAATATAGGAAACAATTTTATGAGCTAACCCAAAATAAGTTCAGGGGGAATAATCATATGCAATGTAATCTGCCTGTTTATTCAGTTCTTTGCTCAGTGACAAAAAGAAAACATTTTATGAAGTCCCAGTTTCCTTCACTTATTACAGTTTTATTTTAAGAAGAAAATCCTTATTAGCTGCTTTTTTTCCCCTTAAAAGGAAAGTTACCTCACCCATGTGAATGACTGCAGTAGTGAACCTATGTACCAAGAAAGGCATTGATTTCCTTCTTTTTAATTTTGGTTTAAGAAAAAGAAAAAAAATCAAGATTAATCATTCTTTGAGGAAGAAAATGATCTAATTTTATCAGTGGCTGACATTTAACTCTTAACTCAATAAAACTTAATACTAAAATTCAATACTAAAATTCAATACTGGCTCAATTAAAAAGATTCTGCAGTTCTGGATGATGATTCCCCTCTTCCTGCATTTCTTTCCATGAAATACACATTGCCCTTGACATATAGGCTTCCTGTGCCTAACCTAAGCACCGATTCAACATGCTATCAAATGCATGTCTAATACTTAAGGATGTGGATTAAGCACTTTTTATATAAAATGCTGTCACATGTACTCATTTACTGAATCATGGCCCTACTTTTGTTTCTGTTTGGTGGCAGTGGTGGTTTGCAACATGTGATTTATAGTTGCTAGACAGTAAGACCATATGTACGTAATGCAGTAGCAGTAATGAATGATGAAACTGTTAAAAGTTTCTGAAAGAAAAACAGTTTTGTGATCTTCAAATTTATTACTGCATTGGTGATTACTCTCATAAGTATTTACAAGACCTTGTAGCAAAAGTGAATCATCACAGACCCTGCGTCAATATTTTATATTCACTGTAAAAGTCTCTAGACTGTGGAGCCATGAATATCACTGGCAATTTGACTGTGTTTTAACCCTGCTGATTAAAGCAATTAGAACTGAAGGTTGCTGGCTCACCAGGTTTTCATGTTTGCTGATGAATCCCCTTAGCCCAAAGGGAACACTGGTAGCACTTTGGGCACAATACTTTAACCCTTATTCATGCACATGACAGGAATTACTTGCACCATGGATTATGATAATTTATATGCAATAAGGACTGAATCTACAACACTTTCTCAGGTGTTCCATATAGAGATTGCAGAGCCAGGTTATTTTCCCAGACTGGAACTTCTTGGATTCTTTCAAATGATAGTTATGTAGAGAGAAAGAAAACTGAACTCTGTAAGGAAGGGAGTGATATCCTGGCTATTGCTTAAGAGTAGGATTATCAAGGATGTTAGATTTCCCAGTTTGTTTCAAATAGACAGTATTTTTAATTGCCCTGACAAGGCTATGAATAAGAGGTAATCAATCTATAAATTAATGGAATACATCTTGTAGGATTAACTCCCTTCACTTATACTGCCATGCTTGAATTTGTTGTCCTTAAGAAATAACTTAATTAGACAGTAGAGACCAGAAGTTCAATCACTGCTGATTAGTTTACTGGCTAGTAATAAACATTAACAGTAACATACATCTCAATCTAGTGTTTCAAATTGGACATTTTACCTAATTCTTTCCCTTTACCTTTAAGCATGACCAGAACGAGCACAAACACTATCCTCTGGTCCTCCTTGAGTATGTAGCACAGCAACAGATCCTGCTGGGAGGAAGAGGTATGAATCTCAGAGCTCCTCTCCTTCCACAGCACTATGGTTACAGGGATCCAAAGGAGGATAAAAGCTGTTCCACTACTCTCCCTTTTTAGGGAAGAGGAGTACTACACCAGCAGAATAACACTTCTCTGTATACATCTATCTCTTTGGATCCTGGCAAGATGTACTTGGATAGATATAAAAAAAGCCTGTTAATTGCCTTGCTCATTTTGGCACACCTCAGGGGCACAGGTAAGATGGCTCATCAACATCAAGTGGAAGTCTGCCCTCCCAGCTGCGTGCTGCAAATTCCTACCTTCCTGCATCACCTTCTCTGGTTACTAGAAAGCCAGTTTGGAATGCCTTTCCTCTTGGTGAAAGCTTTTCACCCATGTCTTTGTTTTCACCCTTTTCCTGTGTGCCGAGGCAATGCAAAATCTCTTCATCAGTTGATGAACTTGAACACCAGTTCCTGTTTATCAATGCTGTTCTCAACAGTCATCTACGTGTGGGTTGTGCACTTGTTTTAAAAGGAAAATGTCATGAAACAATGAGGCAGATCAGGTGATACTTTCTGAGTTTTTGTTTTGTTTTTCTTGCTTTAAACAGCATAGAAATAATAGAATTCTGTTGGTACTGCCTGAACATAAATGAACAAAATAGATATGTAAGGTATACTGTCCTCTAGAAAGCTTGTTGTTTTTGCATCTGTGCCATAGAAACAGCCTTCTTTTCTATGGCATGACTTAAACCGTGAAGACGATTAAAGGGCTTGGAGCATCTGTCACACAGGGAGAGGCTGAGAGAGCTGGGATTGCTTAGCATCAGAAAGAGAAGGTTTAAGGGGAATCTGAATGTTTTTAAATACTTGAGGAGAAAGAAGAGAGACTGACTCTTTTCATTGGTACCCAGTGAAAAGACAAGAGGTAACAAGCACAAATTGAAATAAGAGAACTGCATCTAAACTTTTTAAAAAGCAAAACTAAAAACTCCACACCTTTTGCTGTGACAGTGAATGAATACTGGAATAGGTTTCCCAGAAAAGTTGTGAAGTCACCATCTTTAGAGATACTCAAAACACAGCTATAGATGTTGCTCTGGACAACTGGCTCTAGCTGGCCCTGCTTTGGAGCAGGGGCAGGGATTAGATGAGGTGATCTCCAGAGATCCCTGCCAATCTCAGTCATCCTGTGACTCTGCAAAAAGTATTTGAAGATGCTTCTGGAGTGGCAACTTATAAATGAAAAACAAACTATAGAAGTTTAGTTGCAGAAGGCCTGTATAATATCTTACCTGTCTATATTCTTCAGTCAAGGATATGTTTAGTACAGTCCTAAATATGCTTTATAAATATTTCATAATAGAACATGTTGTTACGCTGTTCATTACCATAGCATAGTTGGGAGAAAGAGCTGGCTGGTTACAGTCACATTTTTGTGTGAATTTTTAAAATACATATATCCACCAAAGTCTATGTAAGAATACAGAAATACTGCATTGAAATGAAGAAAACAGTACATTTACTTTCTTTTGATAATCCAAACAGGTATTTGAAAAGGTCTAGCCAGTTCAATAGGAAAAGTAAGGCACAATGAAATTACATTTCTACTTTTGTTTGTACATGGAAAAAGTAAAAATGTCACTTTGGCTAAGTTAAAAATGGTCTCTCGTATTGTAAAAATGTTATCAATCCAAAAGAATAAAAAAAAAGGTCAAGTTCATGACTGGATGCTTCACTGCATCTGTTTCCACATGGACTTGCCATTTTATTGAAAATATCAAGCACATAGATCAAGGTTCCATGGAAGTGAATTACTAGACCTGATAAGAAAAACCCATCTTAAAAAGTTTGAAGGTTGTCGCAGCACAGGTTAATTGTTTCATTACCCACGAAAAAGGGCAAAACCACCCCAAACATTTTCTCCTCAAAAAGCATTATTGACAGCACTGAACAAAAAGGTGACTTGAAAACCACACAGGGATGTGGAGAAATACTCAGAAAAACAATAATAAAATAGAGCGGTGTCAAATACAACAGTTGCTTATAAAATTCAACCCTTTGGCTTGGGAATTTTAATTAGTGTATCCAGATCTCATTAGATTTTGCTTCTTTGGCTTTTTTTCTGGCAGTATGGCCTGAAGTCAGTGCAAATTAAGTACTCTGAGTGCCCCACGAGATTGGGCTCATAATTATTTCTCACCTTAATTTCAGCTAGTACAGCTCAAAACAACCAAAACACGAGAAAGAGTAGAACATGTTTTAAACAGTTTCATTTGAATGCATTAAGAGTTGTTTATGGGCATGCCTAAAGTGTCAGGCATCTGGCTCAGAAGTTATAGATAACATATGCTTGCTACGAGTCATATCAGAAGCACAATTTGAGATACGGCAGAAAAATGATAATGTAGTTTGTCTAGGGCTTTGGTGTATACTAAGACTCAGACTGTGCAAATACTTAAAAATAAGGAAATTTTGTAAGAGTCATGCTTTACTTCTGCATTGTTTTCCGTTTGTGGGTTTGTGGTTTTTTTTATTATAAATTGCAGCAGGTTATCATACAGTACAAACTTTAGCAATGACTAAATGCACAAGGGAAACTTAAATTCTGCATTTCTGCTTCCTAGATGACTAGATCTTATAAGTAGTCCTTTTTACATACCTTACCCATTTGGTATATGAATGATGTTACAGTATTTCTAATAGTTTTAGTTGCATATGTTTTGCTGCAGCCACTATAAATTTAAACACATTTTCTATTACGTTTTGAAGGAAAAAGGAGATACCTAATACAAAATGCTTGGTATACTACCAAGATGAAACAGGAATCGAAGACATTAACCCTGAGTGTTTCAGCATGGGAGATAATAAACTTTTACTTTCCTTGGCAAAAACCAACAAAAAGCCTCAAAAGACAACTCTGCTCCAAGCTATGCTAAAAGGGAATGGTATGTGTCCTGTTTTCAGCTGGGATGGAGTTAATTTTCTTCCTAGTAGCTGGCACAGTGCTGTGGTTTGGATTTAGTATGAGAAGAATGGTGATAACACACTGATGTTTCAGTTGTTGCTTAGCAGTGCTTACACCAGTCAAGGACTTTTCATCTTCCCCTGCTCTGTCCAGGGCACAAGAAGCTGGGAGGGGGCACAGTCAGGACAGCTGACCCCCACTGGCCAAAGGCATATCCCAGAATCTATGATGTCATGCTCAGCATATAAATTGGGGGGTAGCAATTGCTGCTCAGGGATGGGATGGGCATCAGTCAGCGGGTGGTGAGCAACTGCATTGTGCATTGCTTGTTTTGCATATTCTGTATATTCTCTTACCATTATTATTATTATTTTCCTCTGCTGTGCTATTAAACTGTCTTTATCTCAGCCCACGGTTTTTACTTTTATTTTTTCCAATTCTTTCCCCCATCCCACTGAGCGGGGGTGGGACTGAGCAAGCAGCTGTGTGGTCTTCAGCTGCTTGCCAGGTTAAACCAAAACAGCATAGGTTTTCTTCCTTGGAAACAAAAAGACCAAAACAGCAATGGAATAGCTTATCCCCCCTTAGACAAGATGCATTAACCACAGCAGAATGTGTGAAGTTCAATTCATCTGCTAAGATGTCTCTAAACCAGATATATCTGCGTCAGATACAATGCTAGGAAAAGAAGTAGAAGTGTAGCATATTAGATGTTGACATATAGCCTCTGCAAGGACATTGTAGTCAAATTAGTGCATTGTTGCTGAAAACACTGCTGCTGCCACTGCTTTTTTTTCCTTCAGACTAGCACGGATAGCTATGCTACATCATTATGCTTAGGTACACATAAGTGCTTGGGGTCCACAAAAAGGCATCTGAAGATTAGCAGAAAGATTATCCCACCCCAACAATTCATCCCGGCTGATGAAGGAATATCCCAATTTGCTAAATCTTAATCTGATAACCTGAATAAACATGTGTCAAATATAATTGTTTTACAGGAAGAGGATAGTTGTGGAGTTTCTTTATACCTGATAGTCTGGATTTCTCATAATGGGGACAAAAACTTGGAATCAAGACTAAGGTTCTTTCTCCAAGAGCAGACTGCACTTTAAGTTGCAGAAAACTTGCCAACAGAATTACAGATGCATCTTACTCCTGCTTCAGTCACAGAAGCACACACCTTCATGACAGAAGTTTGCATTATTTCATTATTTAAGGTAGGATAAGAGGGGCCTAATACTGAAAGATCAAGTCCCACTAAATACATCAGCAATCTAAGCTTACATGATCAATGCTTTCTCTTGAGTACATCTGAAGAAAAGCCTGTTCAAATCACAATAAAGGAGTCAGGAGAGCAACTATTTAGGGAGTAATGAAATTTCATCTGTTTTAACCAAGCAGTTTCACCACATTTCACATGAATTGCAAGTGTCAGTGACAGCACAATTGGTCATCTTTGCATCTTCTCTAGCCGAGATGGGTCATGACAGGAGAAAAATGCACTACTGCATGTGTTTGGGTGATTACTGGACACCTATTCTTTTTGGCCTGTAAGGTTTCAGCAGTACAGTACAAAGAGTTAACAAATCACAGTTTTGCTAAAGCTGCTGAGCTGGAAAGCTGCTGACAAACAATTAACAGAACTTTTATTTAATGAGAGCTACAAAAAAATGGAACAAAAACAATACACAGACTTTTGCAGCACAAAGCTGTAAGCAAGCTTAGGCCACTGCATTGTGTCTGGCTGAGGAGGAGTTAATTTTCCCCATGGCAGCCCTCATAGTGCTGTGCTTTGCATTGGTAGCTAGAAAGGGGTTATAATACACCAGTGTTTTGGCTACTGCTGAGCAGTGCTCACACAACATCAAGGCTGTGTCTCCAGCAACCCCCAACTTACCCAGTAGGCTGGGGGTGGGCAAGATCTTGGGAGGGGACATGGCCAGGACAGCTGGCCCAAATTGACCAAAGGGATCTTCCATACCATATGACTTCTGCTCAACAATAAAAATTAAGAGAAAGAAGGAGGAAGGGGGGCATTTGTTGTTTACAACATTTGCTGTTCACAACATTTGTTGTTCAGAGCAACTGCTACACGTACTGAAGCCTTGCTTCCTGGGAAGTGGCTGGACATCACCTGCTGATGAGAAGTAGAGAATAAAAATGTTTGTTTTTCTTTTACTTCTGCGCACAGCCTTTGCTTTCACTTTTATTATCTTGACCCAAGAGGGTGTTTTGTTTTGGTTTTTTTTCAGTCTCATTTTCTCCCTGCCCTGTCCTGCTGAGGAGGGGAGTGATAGAGCATTTTGGTGGCACCTAGCATCCAGCCAAGGTCAACCCACCACCATCTTTTTTGGCGGCCAATGTGGGGCTTGAGGAATTTGAGATAAGAACAGCAATTAGGAGAGATAATGGACAAAACACAGACTGAACGATGTTAGAGAATGGAATGATCATGGGAAATTTCATTTGTTTAGTTGTGGTGAAGGGACAAGGAGTGGATCACGGGTAAATTGTCCACTTCCATTTGGTGTTGTGATGATGCTATTTTGGTTTTGGTGTGAGGAATCCTTTTTTTAATTATGTGAGTGAAGTTTGTGAAGATTGTATGGTGAATGTGGATTTTAATGATAACTCTTAAATACACAATTCACAGAGGTGAGGGGTAGAATCCATTGGGAGTGTATGCCAAGGGTTTTTTTTTTGGGGGGGGGGGTGAGGGGGCAGGACAGGGAGGGTGTCTACAGGAGTGGCTGCTATGAGAAGCTGTCAGAACCTTCCCCCATGTCCAAAAGAGCCAATGCCAGCCAGCTCCAAGAAGGACCTGCTGCTGGCCAAGGCCGAGCCCATCAGTGACAGTGGTAGTGCCTCTGGGGTAACACAGTTAAGAAGGGAGGAAAAACAAACCCTGTAGAACTGCTGCTGGAGAGAGGAGTAAGAATATGCAAGAGGAACAATCCTGCAGACACTAAGGTCTGATGAGGCTGGCTGTCCCCCTGCAGCCCATGAAGGCCCACAGTGGAACAGATCCCCACCTGCAGCCTAGGGAGGACCCCACACCAGAGCAGGTGGATGTGCCTGAAGGGGGCTGGACCCCATGGAAAGCCTGCACTGGAGTAGGCTCCTGGCAGGACCCATACACCCATGGAGAGAGGAGCCCATACTGAAGCAGGTTGGCTGGTTGGGCTTGTGACCCTGCAGGGGACCCATGCTGGAGCAGTCTGCTCCTGAGGGACTGCACCCTGTGGAAAGGATGGATCCATGCTGGAGCAGTTCATAAAGAACTGCGGCACACGTGGGAGCAGTTCATGGAGGACTGTCTGCCGCGGGAGGGAGCCCAGGCTGGAGTAGGGGCAGAGGGTGAGGAGTCCTCCCCTGGGGAGGAAGGAACTGCAGAGACAGCGTGTGATGGACTGACCCCAGCCCCCATTCCCTGTCCCCCTGTGCTGCTGTCAAGGAAGAGGTAAAGAAAACTGGGAGAGAAGTTGAGCCCTGGAAGAAGGTAGAGGTGGCGGGAGGGTGTTTTAATATTTGATTTTATTTCTCATTACTCTACTCCGATGTGATTGGCAATAAATCAAAATAATTTCCCCAAGTTGAGTCTGTTTTGCCTGTGACAGTAATTGATGAGTGATGTCTTCCTGTCCGTATCTCGACCCATGAGTTTTTTGTTACATTTGCTCTCCCCTGTCCAGCTGAGGAGGGGAACTGAAAGAGCAGCTTGGTGGGCACCTGGTATCCAGCCCTGGTCAACCCACCACAGCCATGCAATCCAAAAGCTTTGTTGGAGAATTAACAAAATACAAGATCAAAACACTAACTGGAGTCTCTCTTGTGCATGCATGTGCGCACACACAGACACATAATTAAGAAAACAATGTTACTTACTGAAAATAGAAGGAATGTTTCCCTGAGACCCTCTTACACTAGCTTGAGGGGAAAAAAACCCAGATAAAATTCTAGGAGAGTTTTGCAAATATAAACAATGGTTTTGCCTCCTGCTATACAATTTCTACTGTATGTAAGACGACAGAAACCTTTATAGAATAATAGAATGCTTTGGGTTGGAAGGGACCCCTGGAGGTCATCTAGTCCAACCCCCCTGCAGTGAGCAGGGACACTGCTTTTTCTTGCAAGTAACATAATCAGGTGAGGGAGGGAGGAAGAGAAACCTTTAATCTTTATTTCTTCTTTTTCCAAAGAAACAAACAAAATCTCAAAAATCTTGTTAATCATGGAAGCCAAAAGGATGCCAACATCTTATTCTGAGGCAACCCACACACACACTCCCCAAACAAAAAAAAAATCAAACACAGTTTATCCCAACTTTACTACTTTCTATTAAAAGTTATGATGTGTTTTCAGACACTCAGGTATGTACCGAATATTACTCTGATTTCTTTCTTACCTCAGTCAACACTAATCTGTCAGGCCTCTGTATAAATCAATAATGGATTGTTATTAGCATCAAAATTTCTTAGGTTATGATGTAAAGTTTTGGTAGAAATAAAAAAAACTTTTCGGATGGAAAAATAAGTTGCATGACCACACTAAAAAAAAATAATAAAAAAAAAATAAATCACAGTTAGATGAACAGTTAGATTAAGACTATCTAAAAGTATTTAAACTACAACATAGTTCACAAAGCCTCTGTTATACTGATAGAATTGACAACTCTGCCTCTACTTCAGATAGCACTCTAGCATAAATGCTCTAACATTTTCACAAATACCAAAAAAATGGATGAAAATAAGTCAGATATGTGGGCCTTTCCAGGACATACAAAATGAAATTAATTGAGATCATGAATACTATGCATGAGTCAAGTGAAAAGCAAATTAGTGGGAATTTTCTTGTTTCAGATCTAAAACTCTAAGCTCATCTTTGAAATTCAAGTTTTTCTGCAAGTGGCATGCTATGCAGAGTTAATCCTGAATCTTAAGACTGACTACTAAACACATTCTTCCCCATGAAATGAAATAATATAAATTTCTTGGCTAAATTCAATAACACTAAAGTAAGAAAAAAATCGAAAATCAAAAAAAATCATGATAAATTAAGAAAGAGATTTAACAGATTCATTTGCACTGCTTTGAAGGAATAGCCTCTGGTCTGGTCTGGAGGCCAAACATATTGTCCATTCACATCAGATCCCTCTGGAGCACCTTCACACCTGGCCATGAGGCTAGGCAGATCTGAATTGAATGCAGTTATCGTGGAGCACAGACATGAGCATAATCCCTACAGACGCGTACCCTGCACATGGATGACTTGACACCCTGTGCTTGGTCCAGCACAGCCACCTATCCCACCTGCCTCTTTATACCACTTGCATATCACCTGAGACAGACAGGATGGTGCAGGATCTTATAAGGAGTAGCCCCTTTATGGTTTGCTACAAGGCAAAATGCGATTTCTAAGCAAGTAAGACCCAGTCTGCATTTAGACTGCCTATAATGAAAGTCTTCTCTGGAGTATGCTTACCGCAAAGGCACAAACTCCAGGTAAGAAAAGTCAGGAATTGCCATGTCCGACTCTTAAGTTAGACCACAAGTGACCTACCCTAACTAGATGGCAGGTATTGTATGTCCACAATGCACAACTCATTCATGATGGAATAGCCAAGTTTTATTTGGATAACTAACCCATAGCAACTGTTTTGCACTACTTCCCTTCCTTCTTTCTTTCTTCTTCAGAGACAGACTGCACAGTAGGTGTATGACTGAGACAGAACAGGGTCAGGTCCTTAGCAGAATTAACAAAAAATATCCCAACCAACCAAACAAGCATTTTGTTTAGAGAATATTAATGTATAAGCTACTTTTAATTATTTATCCACCTCTGAATTTTAACAAACATCTTTAATGATAATGACTCTTTTTCTGTACTTATAGACAAACAGCACTCCATAAATATTTTATTTTACTATTTCACATACGTATCACTAGTTCATATACATGTAAAAAATAGGTAATTATCACTAGACTATTTTTACAGTCAAGTATATTCAGAGAAACGGTTATTTACTCATTAAAATGCAAATAACTAAATCCCTTTACCCTTCAAGCTTTATATCCTTCTAACATCTCAATAAAAAGGGTTTCAGTCCTAACTGAAGAATAATTTAATGTCAATAACAGTATTTTTATTTACATTTCTAGATCACGGTGTTAACAATAAGAGACTACCAGTCTCTTACAGTAGGAGACTAATCCAGTAAGAGACTACCAGTTTCAATATTTCATAACTAAGTAGATACAGGTATTTACTGCATAGTAAATTGCACAACATTATGCTTACCTCTCAGGTCTCTCTCATAGAGCTGCAAAGCTTTGGCCACCCTCCCTTTCTTCCATCTATTCCACACTTTCTTAACTGCCAGCAACTTTCAGTGGTTTTTCCTCAGAGCCCTGTAGTTTTTGGTTCTGCTACTTGACAGTTCATGGTAATTTCATATAGCCATAACCCAAATACTGCCGTCTACATACACCTGTTGGAACCATGCTATTAAATAACCAGTTATTTCAGCTACTAAACTTCGGATCCTATTTAAAAGGAGCACTCTCCATAGATCGTCAGCATCTTAAAACAGCCTAAATATCCCAATCCTGTTTTACTGTGTTTTACATCAAACATCTGCCCACAAAGACCTCAAAGTTGGTGCACATAAACCTGTTAGGCCTAGATCAAGCTCCTCTTGGACAATAACATCCCTGTGAACTGTACTGTTCATAGTGGTTTCGTGCATTGAGCCCACGCTGCATTGAGCCTACACTGAGAATGGGTAAGTCTGGGTGGTTTAACAGTCATGAATTTGGGGGTTTTATTGCTCAAGACAGTGAGACAAAACCATTCACAGATGGCACACTAACTGCTCCAAAACATCCCAAACACCCAAGTTGGAAAGCTGGAGTCTCTTTATAGCGAAGCAAGGTTGGATCCACTGCAGAACAGTTCAGACCCTCAAGCCAGAAACCTGCCTCCCTCTCCACCGACAGCACAGGGTCCCTGGATGCCTCTGAGGCACCTAGACTGGATAGAGAGCAATAATACTTCTCGTTAGCAGCTAGGAGATGAAATAGTTTAACAGTCCCATCAGTAATTAAAGCACAGATATATTCAACCTATGGATGTGTGAAAATTGAGCTGTATTCACGTTGCTTATAGCAAACTAGAAAGGTTATAGATAATAGTTCTCAAGTCATGAACTTTCGTATTATCTTGCTACTAATCAAGAAATAAAAGGAACCCCCTTTTTTTTTCCACTAGTATTTCAGCATCTACCCCCAAAGGCTGTGCTGAGCTGTGTCTTATGAAAGACATACTGTTAAACATAACCACCTAGAACCAAAGAATAAGTCAGAGAGCTTGAAAGTACTCATTCTTCTGTTAAAAAAAAGTACAAAGAGTAAAAGGAAAAGAAAACTCCATTTGTGCAGTGACAGTCAACAACTCCATCTGTGCTGAAACTTCACAGAAATGTAAAAGCCAGAAGCATTCAGGCAACACCCAGCAATACATCTGCAAAGAGTAGGTGTTGCCCCAAAATGCAGCAGGGAGGAAGGGGAAAGAGGCCTTTAGAGTGTACTTTGTATTTAACTGCAGTGGTTCTGCAGCTTTGGAAAAGATTAGCCATTTTCAGGTGGTACCCTTCTTCCATACCCATCCTGTCCCAAGAGACAGAAGAGGGATGGATCCATGCTGGAGCAATTAATGAAGAACTTCAGTGCTTGAGAAGGACTCGCTCTGGAGCAGTTCACAGAGGACTGTCTGCCATGGGAGGGACCCCGGACTGAAGCAGGGCAGAGTCTGAGGAGTCCTCCCCTGAGGAGGAAGGAGCGGCAGATACTGTGCTGCTCAGGGGGAAGGAGACAGAGAAAACTGGGAGTGAAGTTGAGCCCCAGAAGAAAGGAGGGGTGGGGGGAAGGTGTTTTAAGATTCAGGGGTTTTTTTGTTCTCTCCTTCACTAATTTGACTGGTAACAAACTGATTTCACCAAGTTGAGTCTGCTCCCACTGCACACTGAACCACTGAAAATTAAACCACTGTAACATAGTTTATTAGATGATCAAATGTAAAGTTGCATCGAAATAACAAATTTCAAAACACAACTCTACGCTAAGCCATGTTTCTTTATAGGAACATTTAAGGTGATAAAGAACAGTCAGACACAATGCAACATTCAGAGATTATATCCTTTGCAAAAGTGACTGGATGTGATAAAACATTGCAATCAAATTGTGATGTAGACTTCAAAAGATTTAGTCCACATTCAAAAAGTGCTGCAGAACTCAACAACATTGACATAATAAGAAAAGGAAAACTAACGCTGGGTTAGAGATACAAAGTAATGTCTGATCTAGCAAGACCTGTTTGTCACACATACCTAGATATAGTGGAAAAAATCCTTACACCAATCAAAAAAAGTCTTAATAGTATTGAAGAGCAGTGTTAGGGTGGGTTTTTTTGTTGTTGTTTTCCTATAAAAAGCAGATAGATGCATACCATGACCTTATTTTTTCAATTCTCCAGTATATAGTCATTTTACAGCAAGGATGTTCACCTTCATTTCTTAGTTCCTTATTTAGTCATCAAAATTTCCTGTCCTATTTCCTTCCTGTGCTGACTCTCCCCATTTATTAAACTACTTTGGCTTATTAGTACGAATGCTATGAAATAAATACTCTTACACTATTTGTCTCCCAAAGAATTAAGTACAGTTTTCAGTGTGGGCTACATACTAGATGGCATGCATGATTTTCTAGACCCACACAAAGTATGACATTGCTGCAGTTAAAAAAAAAATCATACATGAAAAATCATATTTTCCTATTGTTAAAAAGTTTGTTTGGTTTTTTTTGATGATAAAGGAAGACACAAAATCATTCATATTTCAGTACATCATAGTACTAACACATCACATGAAGAAACATTTCAAAAAGGCCATTTCCTTTCTGAAAAGCTTGGTTTAGGTATTGTATTTGATCTTCTAAAATGAACCTTGGCTTAACATTGTTAATGTCACTAAGCTAGCTTGTAAAAATAAGATAAAAACTATAAAGATTCTTTTATATTTAGAAAGTGCTAAGATAAAACTATAATATTAGATTATTAGTGCCAAAAATGTGCTCTGTAACAAGAAGTCCATCGATACATTAATTTAAGCCAAATACAAAGTTAGTGGCTCTGCAAACGTTGAGGAGTTTTGTTTCCCGTTTTCAGCTGTACCAGTGTGAGGTACTTTTAGCCCCACGGACGTGCTTACAATGAGCTTCTATTACATATTCACCACGTCACATTGAAGGGAAGATCAACAAAACAACTAAACGTATTTTTAGTTCCTCAGCACTCTAAACAACCTTCTCTAATTTTCATAACTTGTTTCATATCACCATAGAGTAAGACAATATTTGTAGTGATAAACTGTCCTTGCATAAAAATGCTTTTGTGATTATAATAAACTTCAGCATTTTATCACTAATAAAAGTGATTTCTTGCTTCCAGTACTGTGTGGGTGAAGCAATTAATGAAAGAACTCTAATGTTCTTCCCAATCACTTCCCAATGTTTTAATTTAACCAGCTGTAAAATGGCGATACTAAATTATGCTGTCTTGCAGGTTCAAAGATTACGTATGTCCAGTGGTCCATGAAAAATCTAAACAATGTATTTGGTTCTTACTTTTTATTAACCATATACCTCACTTATATTGCTAAGCATTAAACCAGAAGAACAAGGCTCTGTTTGCTTTACTATGCAAAAACCTAGTTGTAATTGTATAAAAATTAAACAACTATAATTAATGCAAACACAACTTGAATGTTAAACAATGTTCTCTTCCTTATTCTGAAAAGAACCAAAAGATTTGTGGTCCTGAATTCCATCAGGACTGTTACGTTGCTAGTTAGAGACAGCATGCTGCTTTGCTCTGCTTTTATATTAATTTTCCCAGCATTCCAGAAACAGTTACCTGCCAGAAAGATGACGAATATCAGATGTTTGAATGCATGCAAACCAATGAACACCTAACATGGCAAACCCATGATATTAACAGACTTTTTGTCTTAGGACTGCTTTGCCATCAGCCCCACAGTAGTCACTAGTGAGTATTTACTGAATCAACTACCTTGCTAATACTATAGTTTTAGCTACAAGCAGTAAGTACAAAGGGTCAGAAAGCCAGAACATTTTTACTGGAGAAATGAAGACCAAGCAAACTCTATCAAGCATCAGTAAAAATACATATAATTCTATATTACTTTTAAGTGGCAGATATTCAGAGGCATACAAGTCATATTCCAACAGCGCCACCCACTTTAGGCATATCATTATTTTTCCTCTCCTCTCTTTTTGGGATTCAAAACTCTTCCTCTTCCAATATGTAAGGTAACAGTCTTAATTGTGTTTCCATAACACATACATTAAAGAATAATTAAAACAACCAAATTATAATTAAAAAACACCGCACAGAGAAAAGCTTCTACAGAGAAACCAAGTTTCTTCTTATCACGTGGAGGTCTTAACCAGACTTTATAGCTATGCTCACTCTCCTTTTTCTGGCTCAGTTAATCTTGAATTGTTTTTGCAGAGTGGAATAGATGGGTGACGGGCATGTTCCTAGGACGTGAAGACTGGGATTTGAATTACATTGTGAAAAAGGTGTTTTTCACCATCTGAGTTGTCTTGTGCTATTGAAACCGTATAGAGGAAGAAAGAGAAACAAATCTGTTGCTCAGCATTGTAGGGAAATGGTCACAGTTTTAAGTTGTAAAGAAATTTTTCTGTCAACATCTATTAAGCAATATTCAGAACATGCCTTTTAGCATAGCAGCAGAAAAAGACACCTTTTGTGAATTCCAAGGGGCTTTTAAGTGCAGGATAATCCCTGGGCTACTCAAGTCTAGCAAAAAAATAATAATTGAAAAAAGTTGAAGAGGAAACACTTGAAAGTCTACCTAGCAGCAGCCACTTCAGTTTCATTTGAAGTTATACTCCCAATTTATTACATGATTAAATGTTTTTTTGACAGTAGCATCACAAAAGTGAAATGAACAGATTTAACCCATATTCCATGTTTTTGTAGGCTATGGTGTTTCTCCAAAAGCAGTAAAGGAACTCCTTACTTCCTGACAATGTCTTCAATAAAATATTTGTTCAGTTACCCCTATTTTATCTTAAAAAAGATTTACTGCAAATCTAGATATCAAAAATCAAAATGCAGTGGAAAACAAAAGCACACAACACACACAGCACTACCATTATGAGAATAGAACAATATAAGATTTTGTTAAGGGGTCACTAGGATATCAGAAGGAGTATGTTACAGCGAGATGAGTTACAGTAAGCCATTGCTGAACTACCTCAGCTGGTCTTCCTTCCTACATATAGATAAATATTTTTTATAAGTCTGACTTAAAATAATTGGCAGGTATTTCCCTTCCTTTGAAGGAAAAATCCGATGTGTACTGAAGTTTTGCTATCAGTTTGAATATATGTTAGATGAAGCTAAAAAGGGTAAGTCTTTTTTCAGTGCACGGAAATAAGTAAGCAAGGCTTTTAGCTGCAGAAATGATAATGCATATTGAAAACCATCTCTGCACTGCCAGACCATTTAAAGAACTTTAATCCAAAGTCAGTTGCATCATGCACTCACGGTACTGCACCTGACACTACTTAATTCAGAAATATTTCCTATACTGTTATTAAATACTTATTTTAAATAGGATAAGCATTTTGTTTCATTTTTATAATTATAGAAATAGTTTATCTTCACTATACAAGCCAAAAAATATCTTTAATAAATGTATTTTATCAACTTGCAGAGTTCAAGTTGCACTTAAAACTGCTTAAGGACTTTGTTCATAATGAACTGTGAACAACAAAAATAACCCCAACAGAAGATTACCATGACATTTCAAGTGTATCACATGACAAAGTCAGAATTTGTTTTTATGTTCCAGTGACTAGGTGTGTCAAGATGATTTTCACTTAATTACATCAGAGAAGAACATGGCTTATAAACTATGCATAAGTTCTTGTTCAATAAACTGAGAAGGCTATCCTTTCTTCATGGCATCTCATATTTTCCCCTATGTGGTGTAAATATTTAAAGCTACCAGAAAAAACCCTACACCAACAACTGTAGAGTTTTAATTGTTTGGGTTTTTTTTTTTTAAACAGATCTTACACTTTCTATTTTAACTTGAATAATCATTTGTTCTCAATGGCTACTGAAACCCTAACTGATTAACTCAAAGACCACGATACAGGTAATGCTTTCATTATTAAAATTAATGTTTAATTAGAATAATACCTCACTCATGATTAAAATTTCATGATGGAACCAGAGAGATATAGGTATTTCTTATTCAATGGTTTGACATTCTTGTCTATCAAGTGTAGCCTTCAAACATGTGCATAAGAAATTTATAGCTGACCCAGAGAGTAATAAAATTTCTTTAAACAAAGAGTCGCATCTAATATGGCAGTCAAACTAATGCTTTAGGAGTAAGAACTACAAAATGGTTTATAAGATTTTTTTCCTTCATGCTTTGACTGGGAGTGCTATAGTAAGATGCCAAGACTACTGTACAGGGACATATAATGTATATAGCAAGCTAGGAATATTCCTTGATGCTCTGTGGTGAACTTGCTGGTCTGACTCAAGAATGAGTGAGGAATGGTAAACTTGGGTTTGTATCGCACACAAGAACTCCAGATTATTTCCTTGGATTTACATCAAAGGAAAACAGCAAGAACTGACACATTATCTCCATAATCCTTTTGGTAATGGCAAAAAAAAAAAAAAAAGGAAAAACACACAACAATTTTTTAAAAAGATCTAGTGTCAGATTTATATCCATGTGTACCTCTCCTGTAATTTTGTGAATGTTACTAAATCTTTTTACATTAGAATAGCAGCTGTCAAAATATACTCTGATTACTGTATCAATATAATATAAAATCTGCTTATATTCTGAATAAATTAATCTAACAAAAAGTTAAAAATCTTTTGCCATTCATCATGAAGTTCTATTTAGTATTATGAAGCTCAGGAGCAAAATTGAGTGTATTCTTGAAAGTGAAATTAATTTTTCAAGTTCATTGAAGAACAGAGGTGATGTACTAACAACTTTCATAATACAGACTAGTGCCTCTCATAATATAATTACCTGTGGCTCTTTACTAAAGGAACACTTTCATTTAAGTTTGGCTTTTGCAGCCACTTTAACACTGCTCATCATGTTCATCAATCTTAAGTGAATTGTTTATCAGTACAAGTTAATCACATTAATTCTCACAGAATTTAAAACAGAATTGTGCATACCAAATAAAAGGACAGTTTTTAGACATGACAGTTCTTGAAATGAGAACTGTATTTAATAGGATATTTTGGGTTTGGCATATTCTCTCAGTTGCACCAATTATCTAGGAAATAAACACTGCTCTTTCAGATAAGATATTAAGGTGTCCAGGCTATGCAAAAGTTGGCAAGACACTTCAAATTATCTAGTAAGATATTTGACATGTAAAATAACTGTGTTTATTCTTTCTTAAAATTGAGAAGCAAAATTATTTGGGTTATACATTTTCAAAATAGTAACTTCCACAAGGAGATACAGAATAATGGCCTAGATTTTCAATTATTGCTGTGACTCCATATCCCACCCACCTTCCTTGAGTCTTATGGTTTTTTTAAAAATAAATACTACTATAGGATAATTGAAAGCAAATGTATACCATTCAGGTATGCATCCCATAAAAAATTACTTAGTTTTCTGTGCCCTAATGTGTTTCAGTCACAGATATCAGTGATAATAATACTCTTCTATAATAAGCTGTCAGGAACCAGTTAACTGCCATGAGGCAGAAGGAGAATGACTTACTATAAAATAAACCACAAGTCAGCCACATCTGAAGAGTCTTTTGAAACATTTCTAAATATCATGTAAACTATAAAACAAACCACTTTGGTTTTGTGTCCCCTGATCTTCAGGACGTGGAGTTCCCTGTTGGACTATAGCACAGTCCTGGCTCTTCAGATCTGTTACGATTGGACTACTTGTTACAGCTGTGCCTCTAACTGAGGAACAAGATGCTTACCATGGAAGAGACCTACCATGCTAATAATAATTTTACTGTAAGCAAAGATGACATTATTAAAAACATCTTCTGTATGCTCTTGGATTAGCTCATCAGCCCACTGTATGGATTATATACTTTAACATGATTCAGAAGGAGATAAACAAAGCTTGACTAGATCCACAAACCTTACATAGTTCTTCTATCTTTTAGACACTAAAGTTGCCATGTTTTACTTCCTTACTAGTCTTCTTCCGTTTAGGCTCTCACTCATGGACACCCAAAGACCTTTCATCATTTTCAATTTTCATTGAGCAGCTCTTCCTCATGGCCTTTAAGTGCAATATAAAAAGCTCTGTTGTTTCCTTTACTCCAGAGATTACATCCTCTGTTTCAGTATCCAACACTACTGAGCTCCAGCTGGCATTTGAAAGGCACAGATGGGTTTCTGTCCCATAGGCACAAACTACAGAAGAGCCCAGACCTCCTGGGACAGATCTCTCAGCTTTCTTCTTAAATACTACTGGCTTTCAAGGTATGGAGGATCTTTCCAAATTCTTTTTAGTCAAGGGAAACTGTTACCACTTGCCCCTCAAAATGTACAATATTAGTGTAACTACTGCTCACCTCTAATAAATACAACTGCAACCAAAAAGACACATAGTTTTGTAACAATTTTTAATGAATAGGTGGATCCCTTTGGAAATAATACATACACAGTCAAATCTATATATACACTCTCCAGTGGTCTTCCTTGGCTACTGTTTGCCATCATGTCTTGGGAATATGCTGTGAAATACAACTAAACTTCCCAGTACTTAGGCATGATTTCTCCTGAATAGGCTGCATTGTATCTGGGACTCAGTCCCTGTATTTGGAGCCTATATTTTGCAGGTTTTGAGAATATAGAACGAAATAACACACCTTAGATTTTATTAATACAACTATGTTTGCTAAGTGGCTTAATAAGCATATGCTGAGTATAGTTACATTCCCATCATGAAATGTAAAACACTATTTAAAACAGTGAAATTACCATAATTGAAAGAACACAGATGCTCTTTAATAATCTAGTAGATTGCACCCTCAATAGAAACGCTCATTAATTCTATTTTAAGACAGTATGATTCACCTGTATGTCAAATAATTATCATTGAAAGCTAGGTAAGCAGAAAGGTTACATATTCAGGTTTGATGACTCCATTACAGAATACGCAACATTTCCCACTTGGTAGCAATATGCCTATTCACTTACTTCCCCCATATCATGTAATTTATAAGCAGCAAAAAAGTTGGCAAGAACATTAAATTCCTCTTCCACAAAAAAGAAAGGCATTTTCTGAAGTCAATCTGACTCTGAAAACTTGCATTAATTAATACAATAAAATATCACCTGCAATCCAAAGGAGGAGGTTGTGATCCCCATAACCCAATTTCCAAAATCCAAACCTCACCTACATCAGTAGCAATAAGTAAGCATTGCTAAATTGCTGCAAGCTCAAGGGACAGCAGAGTAGCATACAGCCAGCAGCAAAAAAAGATAGAACATGAACCAGGATTGCCATCAAGAACTTCCATGCCATTTTGTACAGGTTTACTATGTGGCTCTTCAGTATGCAAGATCTGTTAAAAGATCCTAATGCAACATGGTGTAAGACCATGTCTCAACATTGTTTAAGCAATTAGTAAATTGCTGCCAGAGGCATCATTTGACTCATGTTCCTTTTACCCTATATATGACTTATACATCCACACTACATAAATATTCAAGTAACTCCTTAGTTATTGGTTTACAGAAAATTGTGAAAACTCCACAACCAAACTTCTGAAGTCATTGCAGGGATTAGCTCAAGCTCATTCATTGCTCACCAGAACAACCAAGCATTTTTCAAATATTAAATCTTTTTCCAACTTGCTTTTGCTTTTCTACAGATTTCCTCCTTCCTGAAAGGAATCTTAAGCCTGCACACAGTACATAGATACGTGCACAACGCTTAAACAATAAGTATTCAACACCACACACACACTATTTGTTGTGATCCACTGAAGTTGCAAACACAGAAGAAGCAGGATTTTCCTGTTTTTTATAACAAATATTTTTTATACTTTTTAAAATATATTTTAAACATTTTTCTGTATATGTAGATATGTAAGAACCTAAACTTCAACATGTTCACACCTTATTTTGTGCCTCTAGTTAACATGCACTTTGACTAAAAGTCAAAAATAAATGTGATATCCCCACTTACCAGGGAGGGTAAACCTCATTTATCTGCTATTTCAATAATATAGGCGTATGTAATAACGTACTTATCAAACCTTGCCTTAAACACTCCTAGAGAATCTGCTTAGGCTATCTCAAAACAGTCTCTGACATTTCCATATGCCAGTTCAACAAAGGTGGGTTTAGAGGAGTTTATACTTTTCTCTGCCTAGACATAGTTCCTTGCTGATGTCCAAAGGAAAGAGAACAGGAATACCTCTTGAAGATCAGACATTCAATCCACTCCAACAGAGCACCTTTGCAGCCTCCTAATAAACCCATGATAATCCAGAGATTATCCAGGAAATAAAAGCTCATTTCATTGAGCTCTCACTGCACATCATGCACCCCTGCAAATGATACTGGCCTACACCAATGTAACGAAAGAACCAAGCACACTCACAATGGAGTGAATGTACCTGTGGCAATGGTATGTTTCTAAATTCCATGGAGAAGCAAAGTGAAGAAGGAAAAAAAAATAAAAAAAAGGAAAATTATTTCACTAACAAAATAACAATATTCTCTAAGATCCACTGAAGAGCAGAGCTTCAGGAAAATGTAAAAAAGTAAAAACAAAAAAACCCCAAAAGAACCCCTCCAACAACAAACCCAACCCAAACCCTGAAGAACAGTAACTTCAAAGAACAAAATCTTATGGAAAAAGAGAAAACTTTCCAATTAGCTTCTACAAGTGCATATAGTGCAATACTAGATATGGAAAGCCAATATGTACCAAGGGTATATCAATGAATATATAACTTTAAAAGCATAGGGAATTATCATTAGTTTTAACTGAACTGAAGAATTTAAATTAAAAAACCAAGTTCTGAAAAGATTCTCATTCACTGTGAGAAAATAATATATAGAACTACATGCCTCAAATCAATTTCCTCTTGATACCTCATAGTTTACTAAATATATTATAAAACACAATATCAAAAGTAAAAAGAGTGACTGAACTTATTATCTTTGTATTCAGAATAAAGAAATAGCTGCTTTGAGTTTCTTTCAGTGTTTTTTAAAAAAAATTAACTCTAGAGTTTCCCAAATACAACCAAGAATTAACAACCAATCTTTAGGCCATTTCCAAATATGTGGGTTTTTTCAACACTGTATCTGAAAAACAGAAGGGGAAAAAAAAAGGCCAAAACCCACAGGAAACCCTCCTCTGAAACAAACCAACCTACATTCTTCTGGCTTTTATTACACTTACCTTTCCAAAAGCAAAGCTGAAAATATTCAGAATCTTGGTGAATTTTTCTAACCTGAAACCTTTTTCTGATCCTCTTCCATAACAGAAATAACACGTTCGGAATGTGTATGTAAAATTCTAAAGCCTAAAGATTCTCCTCTTTCTGTAGGAGCAGGAAGAAGCGGGGTAGGAGCAACAAAATACCAACCCACAAACAAAGACTTTTTTTTTTTTTTTCTTTTCTTGAGGCCCACAGGAGAAATTCCCCCTTTCCATCATCTAGCTAGGAACCTGAGGCAGATTGAGCACACATGTGCAAATCATGAGGGTCAAGAACAGATCAGTTCTTCAGTGTCTGCTATGGTGTAAGTGACCTAGAAAGGATCAGGCCATTTTAATTAACAATCTACCACCACTGTGTCTGAACACAGTGCTATTGATAACTGCAAAACATTCTGTCAAATGCCCCAAAAATAAACACACCACTGAAAAATAGCTAGTGTCCAAAAAGTCTATGCTTTTGTATTAAAACAAAATAACAAATACAAACTTTCGGATGTCTCTAAAATGAAGATATGATTCACACCTTGCAGGCTTCTGTTTAATTCCTACCTGGTCAATAGTTCAAGCAAAATTAACAGAAATAGTGACAATTCTTTTAGCCCTAATCCTGCTTTGGTAAAGCAAATGTAAAATTTACATTAGGAAGAATCTGGAATAGCTTTTGTTCTGCTTATTATACGTAGTTGGGTATACTTGTTTAATTTTAAATTTCCTGGTTTGTTAATGGCATTATCACTTTATTAGTATGGATAATTTGCAAAGCAGCCACAAATGTGAAGCCACAGCTGGGCTCTCAAAAAAGAAATACATATACAAGAAGATGATCTTTAAGAAAAGGAAGTTCTTATGAAAAGGAACTTTGCAATAATATGACCTTGCAGGCTCATTTAAAAAAAAAACAACAAAACAACATTTGTTTTTTTCATAACAAAAAGTATAAACTTTATAAGAAACAGTAGAAGACTCAGCAGAGACAAAACCACAGGCTTAATATCTCAGGGAGATATTGAGTTAAGATTCCTTAATAATGTCTGTAAATCAAAATGAAACATGACAACACTAGTTACAGGTTTTTCTTTATAAATGCACTGCCTCCTCTTCCAGCAGATTTCCTCAATACCCAACAGGACTTTACCCCTGCAGACCTCTTGTCGCTACTCGGTCAAGTTTTACTCTGTTTTGTTGGAGGCTATACTGCCTGCACTGACCAGTACTGTGCTTCAGCATGCTAAGTCATGTTTAGATACAAACACTCCTTTTTCTCATTTAAGCTTAATTTGTGAATTTAATCCATTTTAATATATATCTCAAGATATCCTCATCTGTAGGAGCATAAATAATGCTACTGAGATGGTGATGCTGATATAACTGCAACTTGTGGTACAGCTGTGAACAGGGGACAATGTTTGGAATCAGTCCCTTGGGCTCAGATACTCCAGTAGGAGAAGGTACCTGCAGTGCTGTTTGTCAAGACCCTGGAAGGACTGTGAGAGTGTAGGAAAGCACTAGTGAAGGGGGCAGCACACGAAGCTGACAGTATAATACCCCTTTCTACTAGTGCAGCTGAAGAAAGAAGTTAAAAAGAACGTCAGACATAAAACCCAACTATGGTGGCTAACTGTAATCTCACCTGACTATCTATCCCTCTTGTCTCCAAGGTGTAAGAAGATAATTTTCATATAGGCCCATCTTTTCTCATTAAATCCTCTTGACGAATGCCACACACAGCCGTGCAACTCAAGTTCACACAATGTGTTTTGAGACCAAAGGTTCACTAAAACAGTTATTTACAACCATCTGTGTATTTGTTGGTATTACACTTTTGTAGAGACTATTAAGAACAGCTCAATTTCAGACCCTGATTGCCTGTTCTTGAAACTTACAGTTTCAGGCTGTTTGTTTCAAGAAAAAGTTTAACATCTCTCATCTCCTCAGCTGTGGAATGTCTAAATCACAAGGCAGTTGGGCAATCAAGTTCTTCCCATAAAATAGGAAGCTTGCATACTTCTCTAAAATCAGGATCTGCTAAAATTCATGGTGACATTAAATAATGGATAAACTATGCCAGCGGATTTCTAGCACCCCAGGGTATACACCGTAACACAGTGTAGTCCTCTCAAATAAATGGTAGCTAATAAAATAAATGTGTTTAAAATGAGATTACTCATTTAACAATTTTCTACTGTGTGTTCATTTTTCACATAGCAATTATTTGCAACTATAAAAAGGAGAATTACAGAAAAAGTGGATTTGAATTGCACTGCATGGAACAAAATGCTAATTCACTGCTATAAACAAACCCAAGAACAATAAATAAATTAGCTTTTTCTGTTCTATAAATGAAGAATACCACTACTATTACTCTGCTCACACTCCATGTATGGAAGAGAAGACCAAGATGTCATGTGAAAACCCACTCTGTAAATAAGTGACTTCTTGAATTTTGGAAAGATTGATTCAAACAAATAGCAAGGCATGGTGAGTGCTGTCTTATGTGAATTAGATGATTTGACAATGTTGAGAACTAAAATGAATAAAGTCTTGCATAAACAACATGAAAACATTTTACTCAGTGCTGTTTCAGACTATCTTCAAATAGCTTCATACTATCAACATTTTGGTATTATTAATTATATAAATTCAGTCATGCTACTATGTGTTCATGAGTCACTGTGTTACCTGACTACCAAAACCAATAGTTGCTTCACATCTTTTAAAATTGGCATAGGAGAAGGACATGGAAGGTGCCCTCTTACTGCAATAATCATTCCAAATGCTATTCTGAGTCTCTTTCTATGGATTTTTAAGAGGAATCATGGAAGAGAAATTCAAAGAGAGGGCTGTTGAAAAGGAAAGGAGTATATGACAGAGAGGCAAGAAAGCCTCCACCGAATAAAGTGCTTGCATACAATTTTAGGCACGTGCTTAGACTAAGTTTTCTAGAGTTTCCCCAAAAACCAAGTTAGGCACAGGTTTATCAGATTTTTACTTAGTAAACAGATCCAAGCATGCTATTAAAAGTTTTAGGATTACTAGTAATATATATTGTAAATTATTCACAAAATTTACAAACTGTTAATGTATATAGTTAGTCTTTAAAGACTGATTCTCAAATTATACAAATGGCCATTAGTCAATCTACTGATAATGGGTTTTTTGAAGACTCTCCCCACCCTTCCCATAAAGGATCAGCGTCAAAGAAGAATTAGGTCAGGATCAAAGGAGATGTCAGTAAGGGTGCAATTGTGGTAGGAGATTGGAGAGTCTTGGGGAGGTATCAGTGATAACTCATTGATACAAGTGACAGATGAGGCAATTGCAGGCAATGCACAGGTGGATCTCTTATTCACTAATAAGGAGGGACCGACTGGGGAGATGATAATCAATAGCAGCTTTGGCTGTAGGGACCACGAAACAGAAGAGTTCAAGACCCAAGACTGGTCCCTCCTAATAACCAGGAAAAGAAACAGATTAGCAGATCAATTTAATGGGGAACTTATGATTGTGTTTCAATGCCAAAATGCAGTACGCAGGAGGGGAAAACAGGAACAAGCTACAAGGAAACACTATAGTAATATTGCCCAGACATGCAGAGATAGTCTGAGGAAAGCCAAGGTTCACCTAGATTAGCTACTTTCCAGGGATATCAAGCACAACAAGAGCTTCTAGTGCTATATTAATAGAAAAAGTCTGGCAAATGAAAACATGATTGTATTGTTCTATGGGACAGGTGGCTGGGGTGACAGCAGACACAAATAAGGCTGACCTACCTGACATCTTCCTTATGTCTTCACCAACAAGGTCTCCCAGGCATCTGTGCAGAGGGAAAGCATTCAAGGAGGAGAGGAACTACCAGCAGTGGGTGAGGATCATGTGTGGGAATTCAACCCACAGAAGTCCTTGTGACCTGACAGACTGCATCCAAGGGTGCTGGAGAGAGCTGGATAATTTCACAGAGATGCCATTATAATTTTGGAAAAGTAGTGAAGATCAGGGGAAGTTAGCAGTGACTGAAAAAAGGTAAGTGCTGAGCATGAGCCAGCAGGATGCCCTGGGTTGTATTCACAGCGGCACATCCAGGATGTCAAAAGGAGAAATTATCACCCTCTACTCAGCATTCATTAGAGCACATCTCATAAATGCTTTCGGTTTTGGACCCCCCCAGCAGAGGAAGGATGTCAATTAACTGAAGCAAGTTCAGCAGAGAACCTCTAGGGTGATCAAAACCTGGAGCATTTGTCCTGCGAAGAGAGTCTAAGGACGTGGGGCTTGTTCAGCCCAGAGAAGACAGGACTTCAGGGTGACCTAACAGTAGTCTGCCTGTACCTGAATGGTGGTTACTGAGAAGATGGAGGTGGGCTTTTCACAGCAGTGCCTGGCAGAAGAATGAGTCGTGGCTGGTAAGGTGTGGACATAAGAGAAAAAAATTCACCTGAAAATGCTCCAGCAGTGGAGTAGGCTGCCCAGGGAGGCTGTGTAGTCTCCATTCTTGGAGGTTTTTAAGATTCAGTTGGATAAAACCCTGAGCAACCTGGTCTGACCTTGTAGCTAACCCTGCTTTGCGTGGGAGGTTGGACTAGAGACTTCTTGAGGTCCTTTCCAGTTTTAATTATTCTGTAATTCTATAAATTTGTACAAGGAAACCAGGAAGAAATAAGTTTGATGAAGACTTCACAATATAACAGAAAGAATATTGTGAAAATAAAATTATTTTCCTAGTTTGAAAACAGTTTGTGTGTGCATTGCTGGATGAAAGGAGGTTCTGATGTCCTCCACAGCTGTGTGAAGAAATGAAATCTGAAGGCTCAGAGCTCTAAAGAAATACCTTTTAAAGTAATTTCCAAAGTACAATGTGAGAAAACAGATGAATAATTGCATTTAATATTTAGAGTTGTGGTATAAATTTTTTAAAGTTTAATAGGTATAATAAATAGTTTGTGGACACTTTATTGTTATGAGACCACTTGCCATAATAAACGTATTTTTGAACAAGAGACTTTTGAATCAGACATCTATGCAGCTTCTGTCTCAAACAGATTCAACGTTTATAATACCCAAACTAAAAATCAATCAAGGACTATAAGACCTGACCTTGATAAATAATTCCTTCCCCCTCCCTGAAGACATTGTACAACACACACACAGTTGTGGCAGTTGAGAAATTTAATAGTATGGTAAACACCACTAAGAACTTTCTGTGCCTTCAGGGAAAGCTGTAAATATCAGTTCAAAAAGCACTGAAGGTGAGCTATTAGGAAAGTCTAAATAATTTCTACTCTTAAGACCAATTTGTAAAAAAAATTGCTAGAATGACAGTGATAAAACTCGCAGTGAAATTGGCCAGAATTCCTTGGACAATATTAGTGGTAAACTATTCCAAGAGAAAAGAAGAGAATGAAAAAGAGGGCGAAAGGTGAGTAAAATAATGTATCATGAAGGAAACTGATTAAATCTTACTGAAGACATTAATATTACATATTAATATAAACACCATGTAATATGGAAAAAATCTATAATTAAAAGACAATTAATCAGGTACAGCAGTGAGCCAAGTGTGTACTGCTTATCTGGAGCATTTATGCCAACCAGAGCCAGGCAGTAGCTTTATATAGTATGATATTGCTCTGTGGATTTGCCAAGGACAGGAAAGGATTGATGAAAGAAACATTAGACCAGGTGTCTGAATCTTACGGTTTTGGAACTAACAAACCTCAAGTTTCAGCATCAGCTCCTTATACAAATGTGTTTGTTGTCTGTGTACTGGCTTCTTAGCAGACAAATCAACATTTTCATATCCTAGGGAAGCTGACTGCCTGTCAGGACGGGAAAAAACATAAGCAAGCTATCCAGGTTCATGATTTCTCTGCTCTATTCTACCCCGACAAGTAAACAGGTCTTACTCATCTGGAATACAAAGAGCAGAAACAGAAATACATATGCACAGGTATATGTAAAGTGAAGCACAAGGGAAATGTGCATATGTAAGTGATGTACAGATGAAATGATGGGCCCTGAGCTGGTTAGTTGGGGACTGTGGGATTATGACAGCTCTGTAAAACCAGCAGCTCAGTACTCACTAGCAATCAAAAACCCAAATGAAACATTAGGAACTATTAGGAAAGGCATAAAGAATGAAAAGAGAACACCATTATACTGCTATGTAAGACCTAATAAGACAGGAAAAGGTCCAGAGCACATTGGTAAGAACGTTCAGTGGCATTGGACTCTGCCCATATGAAAACCCACAGACTGGCTTGGCATCTTGCAAAATATTCCGGTCTCTTGAAAAGAAAGATAGAGATAACAGATGACTATAAAGTGAAACTGAAACAGAGACAGTAGATATGGAGAAATTGCACACTGTCTCTTCCAATATAAGTACTGGGGGCATAATATGAAACCAGTTCTAGGCCAGATCCATAACAAGGGAGGCAGTTGCTCAGACAGCGCAAGAGTGCCACAAGATGTTGTGAATGCTAAAAGTTTACAGAACCTCCAGGGTATACTGTAAAATTACATGGAATCAAAACACACTGAACCCACATTTGTTTAAAAAAATCTCGTGAGCCAAAACTAGTTCAAAATTGAGACTAGTTCAAACAAAAAACATTATGTGCCCTGTTCTTGTTAGTAGACATTTGCTCTATGGGTTCTGATGGGAACAAGTTAGTAGGTTAGACAAATCTTCAGCCTGACCCATAACGTTTTTTCTCTTATATTAATGCCATTTTCTGAACCTCAGTTAACGCATCACTTTTGTGCTTTTAAATTTTAGTTGAGCAAAGTCAACATTGACCATTCAAAGTGAATGTTACATCTGCCATGCGGAAATTTCCTCTCCATACCATTGCATTAAGGAAACAAAACAAGAAATCTCCACACACCCACAGCTTGGAAATTACTGTTTTACCATATACACTTTCTAATGAGTATAGGGTTGCTTTAGTATACTTTTTTAACTTTTAATTTTTCTTATGCAAAGACAATGGAGTCCTATTGTACCATATAACATGCATACATATACTAAAGAATAGTTCCTCACCTGGAAGAGTTTGCCAGCTAAAAGAAGTGATACAGTAGGTGTGCATGTGTCCAAAAGAAATCTCTATCTGCATAGAGATAAAAAGCAGATAGATAACACAGGATCTAGTAGATAACAAAACGGATGACAAAACCAAGCTGAATCTAGTTCTATATGCAATTGTGAAACAAAAAGTACCCACAAATAGCTTCTTGTGAACAACAGATTTGTGGTTAAAATAAGGACTTAGTTTTGCTTTGGAAGAAGAAAAGGAAGTTAAGGAGAAACTGCTACTAAACGGGAGCTAATTCAAGCCACTGTAGCATGAAAAGCATCCTTTTTTTTTCTTTCTTGTCTCCAAGAGGTGCATGAGGTTCATCTATGAGGGATTTTATATAAATGCATATGTGTATTGAACATATATAAAATTATACATGTTCCTTTACTGGGTTAAGTAAAGGTGGCCCATTCACCTAGGTAAAGACTGGTGATTAATATCTTTCAGCAGGATAGATAAAGCATCATGTCTCCAAGCACCTTATCATCCTTACATACTATCAGTACTCTTTAAACAAGCTTTTTGTCACACTTGCCCTTTCACTGCTGGCACTCCTGAGGGTCTGGCTCCCACTTTAGATAGATAGACAGAGAGAAACAGTTTATTTACAGTTCATTAATTCATACAATTACAATTCATTAAGATCTTAAAATAGTCCTTGCTTGACTAACAAATATATGTACAATATCTACTGAAGTAAATAATGTCCAATTTGATAAATGATGAGTGTTGGGAACCAGAGTTCTAATTCTGCTAACAGCTAATAATTGCCTTGATACCACTTTCCCCATGGTCCTAGAGGGAATCCTATAAATTTAATAGTAGTGGTGTTTGTCAGTTCCTGAACTTGATCTTTAAGATGTTGATATTTATTTACTTTTTCTGCCACTGCTTCCACCAAAGATGTTGGTTTACTCTCATAACTAATTGTCTACTACTAAGGCCCAATCTTCTTCAACGAATACCAGATCCAGCTTATATAATTAATTTTGCTCGTCTGTCAGCAGCAGCTCTTGGAATACTACCTACTCTTTCTTCTTGGCTTCTCCCACCAACAATTCACATAGCTGATTATGTCTCTTAATTCTAGCATCTTGTACTTCCAGGCAGTATCCTATAATATGCGAGCAGGTCTCGTTCTCTGCCTGAAAATGCCAATAAGGTTTAATTTTATTCTCTTGTCTGACCCTTGCTAAAAATTCTCTTGTGGGGTAGACATTAGCTCTTAGCTGTAATGCCATGATGAGTTTTCTGTGGGGAATGCCTTTGTGATATTCAATCCAGGTGTTACTGATTTTATCCTTCTCAAAGTTGGAAATTCCACGTCCCTGGTGGCGGGAAACTTGGTCCAATTCACAAATTCCTGGTTTTGCCAGTGACAGGGTCTCAGAAAGATGACTTTTGGAGTCGGTATCTCCCATTCTGAGACTGGTTCCTCACTGCCTAATTCCTCTAATATGATAACTGCTCTCGGGTCCCAAACAGATGGAATTTTATCTTCAACTCCTCCAGCTGCAATCCACAATCCTTCAAATTCTTTCTCAACACCCTCCTGTCAAACAACTGCTCTTATTGTCTCATCTGAAGACTATGCAATTCTGAGTAGTCTTTGAGCCTGTACAGCTGTACATAGTCCCGAGAGTCTGGTAACACCTAAACCTCCATCCTGAGTGCTGGAATACAGGATGCCATCACAAGTTCTTGCAGAAAGATGTAACAATTCCTTGATGACCACTTGAATTGCCAAATCAAGAGCTTCTAGGTACTTCTAGGATAGCTTTCAGATCGGCTTGCTCTGCTGAGTAAATCAATCATGGAATAGTATATGCTTTCAAGATGTCAACTTGCTGAAATGGCTTCAGTGAAGCCTTCCCAATTCATTGCAACCATCCCTTCACTTTCTCCAATAGTTCTGGTTTTGATATTCCAGTCCATGGGTCAATACATAGGTCCAGGTACTTTTCAGAGCTACTGGGTTCAACCATATTAAGGGGGGTGTGTGTGTGTGTGTGTGCGCCATTAATTGTCCATGAAGGACAGTCACTGATTGTATATGAGTCCTTTGTAAGCTGCTGGATGTAGAAGCCATGGCACTTCTGTCCTTGCATCTTGAGGCCAGTTACTTTGCAAAAGACCTCCAAAATGTCAATATTTTTATGCATTCCTTCCCATGATCCACTCAACAGTACCAAGTCACCTGCAAAGGCCATTTTATATGAATTTTATACAAATGCATCTACTTATAGTCTGTTAAGGTTGCTCCTTCATGAAGACGACAGAGGGAATTCATTTCACTCTCTGTGGCAAATAAATTTCCTTACCATAACAGTATGTTTCCTGAACCCTCCTGATCCATACTAAAGGCAGTCAAAACCGGGACTACCATTTTTTCCTATGTGTGTTACACATACTGCATAATGTAAGAACTGAATTTTAAGGGATTAATTCTCAGCATGTTTCTCCCTATCTGCCCGACAAAGGATGTAGAGATGAGTTTGATGATGCAAAGATAATCAGGTCTTTTTCCACGTGAATATAACAGGTGATCTGAAAATAATCAACTTAGAGACCGTATGTACATTGTTTGTACAGTTTTGTTTGCAGTTTGCTTAGTGCAGAGAGTGCTCAAACAGGCATTGTGGGCATGGGACAGATGAGTTGTAAGTGAGATGATACACTACACGTAGTGTTTCAGAGATGTCTTTGTGACTTTGTTAAAGAAAGATGCTCTAGTCCTTGGAAATCAAATTTCAAGGTACATGGTTAATTTGATCTGAGTTATTGATCTGTCAGGTATATGAAATCTCATCTTAAACAAAGTGCATTACCCATACACACAGTGTAAGGGTAAGTTTACTTACCAAGAAGGTAAACTAAATTGCACTAACCATGCTTGACTGAGTTCAGATTGAAGATCTATTTAGGGATTCAGGTTAAAGAGTTATCTACTTTTGCATGGGGATGGATAATCATTGTATCAACAGAAAAAAAAAAAAAAGGTGTGTGGGGAAAATAGGGCATAAATATCTGTGAAGAGATATTTTTAAATAGCTTATAATCAAAGTTTGACCCACAGATATTTTTAGCTTGTTTTCCCATGGAAAACTTGCTCTATTCGTGAAAAGCACAGAGATCTCAAATGCATTAAGTTCCTAGCAGCTGCATGAAAACAAGAAGCCTGGCAGAGAAGAGAGACTGTACTGCTGCTTATGCTCAGAAGATGGCTGAGTTTATGTGACAGTTTTCCTTCAGACATCAAGTACCCAGTCAGGAAAGAGTAGAAATGCCCAAAAAAATGTTTAATACAGCACTACACCTTATTAGACCTTAGGAGATCTAATCATGCTTTATTTCTAAAGTCCCACCACTAATGAGAGTTTCTTACTTCTAGCTGTTAATTCATTTTCAGGTTTTGAAGTTCTTGCTATAAAATCATAAAATCCTGATAACAAAGAGTTCTGTCACTAAAATCTTAGAGTCTGTGGGTAAATATCTTTAACCTTGAAGAAAAAGTAGGACGAAAAAGAAAATCTTTCCTTCCTGAAGATGTTTCATCTCCCTCAATGCTGAATACAAAAGTAAGAAAGATAAAGACACTGCAGGGTCAACAGGGACTTTCCAAGAAGAAAATCATCACAGTCCCTTATTTTCTGCTACACTGTATGTGGTGCCATGACGAATAACCTGAGAAAAGTTGAAACAACCTTTCTGAGGTATCAAAAACAATATAGCTATGCTTGTGTGAAGATCTGTGCAGAATAATTCATCATGTTTCTCAGTGGCACAGATCTATACAGTTGGTGGCTGCAGTTGAACATTATGAATGCCTGGAAGGATTATTTGCTTTAGTAGTTCACTGACCCTACTATTAGACAGTACTTCCCACTTTTTGGAAGCATAGAAGACAGCCACTGATGCCCAGTGACTTTGACAATTTCATGAGATGTAGGAACTGCCTCATTTCATTAATGTATTATGTTGAAACTTCTTTCCGAAAGCATTCAGAGTTCTTGCGGAGTGGGTGAAGAAAAACCTGAAGATAAGAGAGTTAACATATTATAGAGGAATTCTTTTAAGAACCTCAAGTGAAAAAATGTGTTTTCACTTGACAGCACTGGAGTTTACAGCCCTTCCAAAAGTCATTCTAACCATAGGCAACTGTCACCTATGAATGTCTACATATACGTATTTTTTATTCAGGCTAAAGTCTTACCCTTCAGTTATCTTTGACAAGCAGTATCAAATGTGACTTATATTCCATGGGAAAGGCTTTTTTATTTATCAAATTTGAACCAGTCATACCATGGTTCCCTTACAGCCATCCTTACTAGGTAGTGTAAAAACACAGGCTTTGTAAGTTTGTTTTTATAAGCTTTTGGTCCAATGACACAGAATGTACAATATTCTTGTCCTGTTATATTCTTTTTGTTTCTCATATCTGAACGCAAAATAAACAATCTTTATTAACAGTATCTGTACTGATAAGAAATTCTGGAGTCCTATCATATGTGATGTAATCTATCACCTATTTAAGTCCACCATGTCACATTTGATGCACGTGATCAAAACAGGAAATACTTTTTCTAAGTGCAAAAGAGATTAATAATATGCAGAATTTTACATAATCTGAGATAGTATACAAATGCAAATACAAATAGTGAATATTCCATTTCAAATGGAAAGGAAAAACTATAATTTTACTATTAAAATTACAAGAAAAATAGAAAACAAGACAAATTAACACTGAAAAAGGTTTTTACTCTGCCTGCAGACACAGCTGGCAAATATCTACGGAATTAGATACTATGTAAGCAGAACAGTGGAGGAAAAATATGCATGGGTAATCTTAATGAATCACAGGAGACAGCAATGGACCTTGAGAGGTCATCCAGTTCATATACTTCCCCAAGCCACCATCCATTAGAAAATGAAGAGAAAAACCACTCCAACATTTCTGAAAACTATTGAGATGGGCCTGCATGAACAAATATGTTTTCTAAAAGACAAAACTATCAAGGTTAACAGTGCTGAGAGAACAAGCAGGAAAACTGAAGAAGAAAAATGTGCAGAAGATTTTTGTAAATGATATTTTTCTCAGTGTCTGGAGCTAGTATCTTATTTCTGTCATTGTCTGACTGGATATCAATATCACTGAAATAGAATGTCAGAGCACTGATAGGAAAGCTATTTTTTTTTTTCTTTTCCTTGTGCACTTTGCAGGTAGGAATATTTGATTTCATACATCATTTGCAAATTGCTGTAGGGATTCCAGAAAGCAAATTTGGCTTCACAAAACTGATGAATGGGAAAAAAATACTGCTGGTTTTCTGTCTGTTGTTTTTGAAAGCTGCGCACCTGGGACTTTGGCACACTGGGCATTGTTAAGAATTCATTGTCACAGTGCTACAATGAAAATGCTGAAGTTTTTTTTAACCCTCAGGGAACTTGTTCATCAGAATGCATAAATTATTTGCATTTTACTGTTCTTTTACTGGTCACTCTTAATAAGAGCAAAAAATGAAACACTACAAAAATAAGCTATTACATCTAATAAAGCTTCTAAATGAACATGTTTAAACAACAAAACCTAAGAAAGGATGCAATCCAGGCTGAACAGGGAAAGCAAACAGGACTGCAAGAGGGTGTAATGTGCAACTGCTGCTGCATGAGGCATGGAGAGCTGATTTGCGTAACCCACTGTACACAAGGCTGATGGGAAGGGAGATGGTGAAAGACACACTACTCCACTTTGGTTTTTAATGATTTTAACAGAGCTACGTTTGATCGAAGTTCAGAAGGAATTTATAAGATCATCTAATCTGTTACATCCACAAGACCTGGAACCTAATCCAGTTACAATTTGTTTCAACAGTAGTGATCATCATTTAGCACACTAAATGAAACAGACTTCCATAAAATATTCAGTGAACTCCAAAGCAATCTTTCACAATTCAAAAGAGCAAAAATGATAGGCATCCTAAACTGAAAAGTGTTACATAAAGGTTTCTATGTGCTGAAAATATTGAGAAATTTTTGCAAACCAGAGACATCTTACATAGAAGGGTATGTGGTTTCACTGCTTCACTGTATAATTATCAATCTATGTTCTACAGACAATAATCTGCAGTAATTAATGAAAATAATTAAATACAAATTTAATATCTGATAGATGACAGTTCCTTCAACCACAAGGTGAAAGAATAAATTTTAAAGTTATTAAAATCACAGGGAGAGAGAACAGGGGTGATCATCACCAAGTCACTAGTGCTGCTTCCAGCTCAGGGGAAGCTGGTATGGTCCTGTTTGGCAGAATGCGACAGCTACAGATATTATGAGACAGATGCTCCTGAGACTGCTATTTTTCACTTGCATCAGGATGAGAAAGGAGCTGCCCTTTTACAAGTCTGCTGGGAATTCAGTTTCAGGGGTCTGAACACTCGTTGTGATCATGTGTTTTAGCTAGGATCAAGAAAGAATTCCTTTGCATAGGACAGAGAGGCTACTCCATAGCCTCCACAGAACAGAGTTAACCTGAGGGTTAACATCATAAAACTCTCACACCTCAGATACACTGTGTACTTGTCCAGGTTTCATCTGGGATAGGGTTAATTTTCTTCCCAATACCTGGCATGGTGCTGTGTTTTGGATTTAGTACAAGAAGAATTTTGATAACACACTGATGGTTTCGTTGTTGCTGAGCAGGGCTTGCACCAGGCAAGGACTTTTAATCTTCCCCTGCTCTGCCAGGGGCACAAGAAGCTGGGAGGGGGCACAGCCAGGACAGCTGACCCCAACTGGCCAAAGGGCTATTCCAGACCATAGGATGTCATGCTCAGTGTATAAACTGGGGGGAAGCTGACTGGGGGGCCAGTGCTCGGGGACAGGAGGGGCATCAGTCAGCGGGTAGTGAACAATTTCATTGTGCATTACTTGCTTTGAATATTCTTTTACTATTATTATTATTATTATTATTGTTATTATCACTACTACTACTATTTTATTTTACTTTATTTCAATTATTAAACTGCTTTTATATGAACCCACAAGTTTTCTCACTTTTACTCTTCCAATTCTCTCCCTATACCATCGGGGGGGACTGAGCTGTGCGGTGCTCAGTAGCCAGCTGGGGTTAAACCACAACAGTAGATGTTAGGATATGTGAAGATATCCATCATCAGATATATCTGCATTAGCAGTAACATTTACAACTACTTTGTGTATCCTTGAAATAAGCAAAAACCATAGGAATGACAGAATACCACGCCAGATCCCACATGACCTTTCTGCACAAACACTTAGTTTCCAAATACGTAAAAACAAAGGAAAACCGCAAACATCCCCCAGGCCTCAGATATCAAAAAAAAAAAAAAAAAAAAAAGAAGCCTCTTCACTCAATCTTGATTTATTCAAGACAACCTCAGTGCTAGAAAGTGAAACTGGTGGGAAAATACATGTCCTCATTCAAACATTATACAAGCTTTCTGTTAAGTCATAGGAAAACAAAACCAAGCAAAACCCCCCAAGACACAAAAGGGCAGTGTCCTCATTGATTTTTCTTCCCCCACCATCACCCCTTTCTCCAAAAAGCTACTAAAAATCTCACAACTAGCAAGAATAAGTACATGCTGTGAATGTGTATTAGGTTTGCTGAGCAAGGTTTTGGTAGCAGGGTGGGCAAAAGGGGCGGTTTCTGTAAGAAGCTGCCAGAAGCTTCCCCCATGTCTGACAGAGCCAATGTCAGCCGGCTCCAAGACAGACCCACTGCTGGCCAAGGCCAAGACCATCAGCAACAGTGGTAGCACCTCTAGGATAACACAGTTAAGAATGGAGGAAAAAAAAATCCCTGTGCAACTGCAGCCGGAGAGAGGAATAAGAATCTGTGAGAGGAGCAGCCCCGCAGCCCCCCAGGCCAGTGCAGGAGAGGCAGGAGGGGCTCCAGGCACCGGAGCAGAGATTCCCCCACAGCCCCTGGTACAGCCCACGGTGAGGCCGGCTGTGCCCCTGCAGCCCAGGGAGGTCCATGGTGGAGCAGATCCCCACCTGCAGCCCAGGGAGGACCCCACACAGGAGCAGGGGGATGTGCCTGAAGGAAGCTGTGACCCCGTGGGAAGCCTGTCATGCAGCAGGCTCCTGGCAGGACCTGTGGGGATAAGAGCCCAGGCTGGGCTTGTGATCCTGCAGGGGATGCATGCTGGAGCCACCCATTCCCGAAGGACTATACAATTCGGAAAGACCCAGCTGGAGAAGTTCATGAAGAACTGCAGCATGTGGGAAGGACCCATGCTGGAGAGGTTTATGGAGGACTGTCCCCCATGGGAGGGACCCCATGCCAGAGCAGGGGAAGAGTGTGAGGAGTCCTCCCCCTGAGGAGGAAGGAATGGCAGAGACAAACTGACCACAACCCCCTTCCCCTGTTACCCTGTGCTGCTAACACAGGTAGAGAAAATCAGGAGTGAGGTTAAGCCCAGGAAGAAGCAAGGGGTGGGGGGAAGGTGTTTTAAGATTTGGGTTTATTTCTCATTGTCCTACTCTGTTTTGATTGGCCATAATTTTAATTAATTTCCCAGAGTCGAGTCTGTTTTGCTGGTGACAGTAATTTGTTGTGGTTTAACCCCAGCCAGCAACTAAGCATCATACAGCCACTCACTCAGTCTCCCCGCAGTGGGATGTAGGATAGAATCAGAAGGGTAAAAGTAAGAAAACTCGTAAGTTGACATAAGGATAGTTTAAAAGGTAAAGCAAAATCCATGAATGCAAGCAAAGCAAACCAAGGAATTCATTCCCTACTTCCAATGGGCAGGGCAGGTGTTCGGCCATCCCCAGGGAAGCAGGGCTCCATCACGCTAATGGTTGCTTGGGAAGACAAACACCATCACTCCAAATGTCCCCCCTTCCTTCTTCTTCCTCCAGCTTTTATGGCTCAGCATGTTGTCATATGGTCTGGAATAGCCCTTTGGTCAGTTGGGGTCAGCTGTCCCACCTCTGTCCCCTCTCAACTTCTTGTGCACCCCCAGCCTGCTCACTGGTGGCGTGGGGTGAGGAACAGAAAAGGCCTTGACTCTGTGTAAGCAATGGTCAGCAGTAACAAAACATACCTGTGTTACCAACACTGTTTCCAGCACTAATCCATAGCCCCATACTAGCTACTATGGATAAAATTAACTCTATCCCAGCCAAAACCAGCACATAATTGTGGAGTCATCTCTCCCTGCCCTTATCTCAACTCATGAGCTTTTCGTTGTATTTTTATGCCCCTGTCCAGTTGAGGAGGCGGAGTGATAGAGCATTTTGGTGGGCACCTGGCATCTGGCCAAGGTCAACCCACAACAGAGTGACACCTAAGATTGAATTTTAACACCAGGTTAACATGACTTGAACAAATCTCTCAGAAAAATCCTAAATTTGCAGTTCCAGGAACAAATGCTTCATATGCATGAGAACTCAAGCAACAACAGTTACAGGCTGGTACCAGAATAATTCCCAACACTCAGTGACAGAGAAAAAGGAATATTCAGCTTCACAAGCCATGTCAACCCAGCATTGAGCATGCTCTCCACTTCAAAGAATGACCGAACCAAGAACTAAATTAAAATGAAAGCACAGTCCACTCATGCGTATTTACTCACGCAGTATAATTCCCGAGACTCAGTGGCAGCAGCAGCTGCCACCCCTGACTAGTAGAGCAAATAAAAAACCCCTTAATGCTCAGTAGACCAGACTGGCACCTGAAAAGTCACTGTACACATTGCTGGCAAGAATAAATCAAAGAAAACAAAAAAAATGCTACAGATCCTCGCCATGATATTAGCACAGAAACAGACTACCTTAGCACAGCCAAATGTACAAAATTAAGTCAGAGCAAATGCACTGACTTACCTCAAAATAGGTTAGGACATAACCAGGCAGAAGACACTGGAGAAATCCTGGTGCCACTTTCTCAGCTTTTAATAAATGTTTGTATGGCTTATTATTGCAATATAGTCTTAATTGCACTGAATAATCTACATGCAAAGACCAAACAGGAGATGCACCAGGCCAGTTTCCAGTCTTTCAGGAAATTGGATGGACTTGTTGCATTTCCATCATCGGTACATTCACTATCAAACAGGCTGGAAACAAGAATTTCCACTTCACAAGAAATTCTGCTATTTCACACTGGGTTTTACACTGAATTGGAAAAGCAGATGTCACTTGAAATTTACCAACGAGCACAGTTTCAGAAAGTGTTTTACATTAGTAAGTCTATTTTTAATGATTAAATATTTTTTCTTTGTTTTATTCCACAGTACTTAAACTGAGTTCCAATAATTATTAAAATAAATGACCACAAAAATAATTTCAGACTGTAGCATTAAAATGCCTGTAGTATTTGACTTCTTATTTTTACTTCTGTTTTCTCAATTCTGTTCTCTGTAGCTCTGCAAAAAAAAAATAACACCAAAGATGAACACCCCAACAGTTTGTAATTTTTTTTTTTTTACTTGCATATTCCAGGATACCTTACTAATACCAGGCAAGAAAGGGAAATATATGTAAATCTTTATAAAAAAAGTTATGCTCTTGAATTTTGAAATCCAGGAAAAAATAGTTATTACTAGGTTACAACTCAGTGTTTGGCTCTGACATTATTCATTATAAAAGTATGAAAAGACCCTTGCTGAACAAGATGTTGGCATAGGTACATACAACTCTAAATATGACTTTGATTAAATTATTTGTGGCAATTTTGAATCATAGGCATGAATTTAAAGTAGAGCGCATGACTCTCAGAGCATCAATGGCTACTTCTGCCACACTATCATCTTAACAGTAATAAATTACAGTCTTGGAACTCAGGATTTTATTTTACCTCAAATATGTTTTTTTAAGGATGTTTTGGCTAGTTGAAATCATTACTGAACTCAGAGGATGAAACACAGGAGCACTAATGAAGGGGAAAGCAAAAAATAACTTTGTAGACCAGTATCAACAGAGTTTGCTAAACAAAACCATATGTTTGAAGGAATAATTTTATTTAAATCTACAAATTATTAATATTCTTACATGTAGAAACACTGCTCTGAATCATCAGTGCTTCATAATGACTTTATAATCCATCGTGTAATTTAGAAGAGTCTCTTTTTTTAAATTAAGAAGTGCTGTTATGGCTTACAGCATATGTTAATTAACACCCTTATTTTTTCACATCAAAGGCAGTAACAGCTGCATTTTGGAATGAACTGAGGAGAAGAAGCATTTGGATTAAATAAACTAGCAAAGCTTCTCTCCCTGTCAAATCCATGTTTCCCTGACTGTTTCTTTTATTTGGTTCCATTTTTGCTGTATTCCCCGCTCCCCCCCCCCCCCCCCCCCCCGTATATGTTAAACTTCAACCATTGCAAGCAGTTTATTTTATTTGCTTTTCATCAGAGTTTCTTTTCACTCAGATTTTTGGCAATTTTATTGTGTTTGAGAAGGATTATCAAGAAAGACATTAATACACATAAAATAGAAAATGCAGATCTCAGAGCATATTTATTTTTCCAAGAGAAGCCCAAATTGAAATATGTCATCAGATTTGTGAGGTAATTGAAACAGGTAATAACAATGGTTTCTGAGCTGTTTAAATTTAGATTGCTAGAATTGTGAAAAGATGGAAAATGTAGTCAGAGAATTACATAGGCTTTTCTCTGTGTGTTCTGTGAAGGTAAAGCTTGCAGAAAGAAACGTACAAAATTTGGTTTTGTTTGGCTGCCTAAGAATGTTATCATAGTTTCCAAAAGTTTATAAGTAATTTTAAAAAGCAAACAATTTGCAAATGTTCGCTCCCAATGCCTACTTCAAATCCATTTTAGAAAATCAACTATACTTTTCAAATCAGAGCTCAGTTCTCAAATCAGTCTGAATAGTCAGAGAGTTACAAATGGTTAGCTTGTTTTAAAATCATCCCATTTAATTTGAATGCCAGAAATCAAAAACCATATTAGAAAATGTTTTGTGATTCCTTTGGTCTTGTCTGAAGTCTTTGTATATTTTTAGGAGCTACAATGTCCTGTGGTCCCCAGTTCCACTGCTAGAATAACCAGTATATGAAGAGCTGCATTCTTTCGTTTATTGTGAATGTGACTCCTATTAGTGTGAACTGATAGCCCAGGTTCTTGTATCAGAAGAGAGAGGGCATAATCATTCCTTTCTGCTCTTCCCATGTAGCCCACCTCAATAAACCTCTCAGTCATAACCTTTCTGAGATATCTCTTTTCAAGACTGAAGGGTCCTAGCCTGCTTTGCACGAGGAAGCTTTTCCCATGTCTTTGATCACCACTAGTATACTTCTCTAAATTTTCCAATTTTCCAACTTTGTATCATCCTTTTCTCTCATGCTAAGGGACAACTGTATACAACAAAGTATACATCCTCTGGAAAAGCATGCAATTATATGGTGGCTTGATGATTTTCTCTGCTCTGATCTCTATTGCCTTCCTAATAATCCCTAACAATTCTTTTGTGACTGCCAGTGATGACCAAGCTTACATTTTTGAGGCTCACTCCTTCCTAACTGAAATCTACCATCTGACTGCAATGATTCGGAATCTATTATACATGGCAAGTTAGGATTGTCTGCTCTCTTTGCCATCAGCATCACTTCACATTTCATGTGTATTGAATTCCATTTTATTACCTGGTCACTGAGAAGACCTTTCTACAATTCATCACAGTTGGCCCTGTCTCACAACCAAGGTTTAATTTTAGACAGATTCTTTGCAGCACACCACAAGTTGCAATGCACTTTACATAGTCTGTAGGATGCAATGTTATTCACACAGTCCTTCAGTGTCCAGAACATCCCAGGAAGCCAGTCCCATGTAGTTTATAAAGCACTCAGTGCTTATAAAAATCTTTGATGGAGTGAGAAAAGTGGAGAGAGTAACAAGAGGTCTTGATCTATTTGCATCCAGGAAGGACCTCCAGAACTCAAGAAATAACATAGTTTTCAGTCCCCTAAATTGTGCATAAGATTCAATAAGATCTCACCTAACCACACTGTTATTTGTAACAGACGTTATTTTAACATACTTAACATATTCTGTAGCTGCTGATAATAAATTGCACATTAGGTGACTAGTGACATAATGAGTCGCTGTATTTGTGCTTGGGATTGACAGAGTAAACTGGAATAGCTGTTTACTGTTATTATAGGGATTCTTTGGCTCATCTTGTTTTCATGCAGTTTCCCTTTTTGAAACTGAGCAGAGATGCAGTGATTTTTGATTGAATCTGCAGGGACACTGAATATAAACTCATCATGCTTATTGTTATAGAGAAGCCCTACAACTGAAGATTTCAGACCTGTTGCATCTTTTCTCAAGGGTACAGAATTTCTGTGATTTCATCAACAGCAGATAATGTATGCTGAATAATGTCTCTTTCACTGTTGCCGACTTTACCACGCTCTTAAATATATATGTAAGCTAGTCAGTTTTCAATTTCAAAAGCCCTAGTTCTTGATTCAAATTAAGTTCGCCTCTTCTGTATAGGCTTTCTTTTTTACAGAGGCAACCCCAGCCTCTGAAGAATCTGAATTCCTGCTTACTGTCCCTTCGACAGCCAAGCACTAAAAATCTGCCTTTCAGCCAGTTTCCAAAACAACACAGGGTACTATGAGAATTTAAGAGAATGCTACTACAGATGTCCTGGTCTTCAGATGCCTTCCTAAAGGCCCGTATTATGCTTCTATAATAAAATGACTATATTGCAGACAAGGGGAAAGCTGTGGATGCTAACTATCTTGACTGTAACACAGCTTTCAACACTCTTTCCCACATTAAGGTCTGGATGGTTGAACTGCTAGATGGACAAAAAAAAAGGGTGGATGATTGGACTCAGAAGATCATGGTTAATGAGTTGTACTCTATCTGGAGGCTTGTAACAAGCACAATACCGCAGGGGTCTGTACTGAGACCAAAGTATTTGACCAAAATAAAGCATAATTCATTATAATTTATTAAGCCTGGGAGACCTGCTTTTTTAATGAATACCCAAAAGGAGAAAAGAGAATGCAAAATGAAGAAACTTACTTGGTAATTCATGTAAGTGTTCCCACACCTGCTTTTCTTACGTCTTTTTCTTTCACCCTTTAATTATTTGAATTGCCTGTACTTTTCTGTGCTTGTAGCTTTCTCTCCTGATGCTATCTGTTGTTTCCAGTTTCTCATTCAAGTCCCTCCTCTCTCTATTTTTTTCTTAAGAAAAAAAAAAGGTATAATTTGAATCCTTAAAGCTGACATAAAATTTCAGGAAATTTTGAAAAAGAAGCCTCTAGCAAATCGTCAATATATGAGGTTTTATACTAATACCATGCAGCTCAGTCACATTGTTCACTGTTTTGTTTATTACTATAATCGATATTTGTCATCTGGTTTGATGGCAAGACTGTTGCTGATAAATAGTGATATTGATAAAACTGTAACTGTGGCAGTCTTCTGCTACAGAAAGACTCCCAATGATCTCAGCAGCACTGGACTAAATAGGAGGAAGTTCTCGACATAAAAAAATACAAGTTTAGTTTCATAATTTGCTGATTTGAGAATATATGTTCATATTTCAGACCACTACAGTCTATTCCAATGAGATACCAATTCTAGTCACTTTGGTAAATTTCTACCAGCCACAGTCACATTTAAACATGTAAATAAACATTATGACAAAGAGTAAACAGATTTCAAGGATTTTGCAAGGTGCAATGCAATAGAATGCCTCACTGAAACCTTCTATTTGCTGCAAATTTTTACATATTACATTCTGAAAATCCCTCTTGATTTTTACGCTGTTTGAGTGACCAAGCACGTGGCTGTACTACCTTGTCAGTCCAGTGTTGTCCATTTGGTTCAGTACCTCCCTATATTTTAAACACAATTGAATTTGACAGGTTATCTGTCTTCTCTGATAGAAATGCTTGCAATGAAGTAAGTTCCCCTAAGTCTTTTAGGTAAGTACAACCCCCAAGACTAGTAAAGCAGACCTTTTGGAATGATTTTACATACTGTAGTATTTTTTTGTTAAAAAAAAAACCCCATGCATATAACTGGTAAGTAAATCTATTTTCCAGTTTGTTATATTAATAATAAATCATGATCAATTTTAGCTGCTACAAAGTAGCTACTGTACCAGCTCCCCATGTAATTTCAAGCTGTGGTAAAGCATGCAATTCAGCAACACTTGCAATTTCACATTAAACCTACACATTACAGCAGAGATTATCTATCATATCTGGTGTGATATGGGAAAAGAAAAAGTATTCTCATCAGTGTTAGAACCAGGATTTGGTATGTTTCTAACCCTTAGATGAACTGGTTTACATCTTTGAAAAAAATTTACAGAGAATGTAAAAGGTTAAAAGAGAAGATTAAAAGAATTTTACTGAAGGACTCCTGATATGATAGCATTACAGATGATAGCGCCATCAGTCGCAAGGGCACAAACAGAAACTAGTTCTCTCTCACTGAAATGCAGTGCCACAACAAAGAAAAGTCAGGTTTTTCTCATATTAGTGTTCATGCACTCGCTAACATGAACAGGCTGGCTCTCACTATCAGGCCTATCAATGTCAGCGTGCATTTTGCATCTTCTGGGCTTGCCTCATAAAGTATTGATTTATCAATAGCCAGGTGCAAACAGTTTTGGTGCAACCGTTCCCAGAAGTATCCTTGGTACAGATAGCCTAAAGCTCTATCTGACCTCCTACCATGTATTTTCCTTGAGCTGCAGCACCGTTGGGAGGTTGAGCAACTGGAGCTAACTTGGATCACAACTGACAGCAAATTGCAAAACCTGGGAATTATCATTCCCTCACCCTTAAGTTTTAGGAGGGCGCATCTGGCAGCTTACAGCTGCCCTTTGGTTTAGAGTCAGATTTTAATCCAACATTTCCTGTAAGAAGAAACATGTTTTCCAGAGCTGTAGTCCCATACAACGACTGAGCAGGGCTGGGGCTAGGGTCCAGGGTCAGCTGTGGGACAGCCAGGCGACGCTGTGGTGACAAGGCCACAGGAACAAGATGGGGCCTGGGCAGTCAGGGGAGCAAGGGAAGATCAAGGCCAGCAACACACTGGCAAGCCTACGGCATGGCTCAGGTAAAGGCAAGGCAAGGGCCTGAGGCTCAGTGCAGTTCCCGGGCCACTGCGGGGGTCCCCACAAGGCCCCCCCGCCTCTCCCAGGTAGCTGGGAGCAGAGCTGCCCAAAGCTGCTGGGAGGTGGTGTTGGAGAAGGGGTTGCAGAGCAGTCTCCTGGTGTGCTCAGGGACTGACGGTCAGTTTCCATTTAGATGTTTAATTGAGCTGAGCTGTTATAACCAGTTCATCCCCAGACTCCTCCGTGCTCAAGTCTTTTGCAAGGCACAACTCTTTTTGCCCATGAGCTGCAGTCTAGACCTGAATGGGGTGGGGGGGCTGATCTCATGTGAGGGCTCGTGCTTTCAGCTGCCCTCTGTGCTGCCTCCAGTTCTACCTATTCATTGGCACCTGAAAATGACACTGCCCTGAATGAAATATTCTCAGTAAAGTGTTCCATTTAAAAAAGCTATGAGAGCCCTTCTTGCATCTTCTGAATTTAGGATGGCTCTTCAATCTCCTACAATAAAAGAGAGATTTTGGGGTTTTTACTTTCACTAAGAGACATAAACTTGCTGAGACCAATTCCTTTTTTTAGTAAGGTTTGGCAAATGTATTATTAGTTAAACATGCAGTTTCATAACCATATGGAAAGGTAACTAAATAATTTCTGATTAATTCTATTTAATTGAAAAACTAAAAACATTTCTGTGGTGATATTTTGTAAATGGAATTTTTCAAAAAGTTTCAAACTCAATCCTGGAATTATTTTATTTCAACAACACATAAGTTTTAAGGGTAACAAATAAAATAAAAATTTGAAACAAGTTCAGTGTTTTATTTCAAGTCAAAATTAACCTTTTTTCCACCCAGGTTTGCTCAGGCACCATGAAAAACTTTCATTTCTCATCAAGCCAACCCAATACTTCTTTCTTTTCAATTAAATCCTAATTCACCCTTTGAATGAAAAGAACCCATTATTGCACATCTTTACTTGCATACACAGTGTCACAAGCTAAGGCAACTCCATATTTCAAGAAAGAAATACAAGTAAAAATCTGTCCCTGATCTTTCGTCTGCTCAACACCCCCATGCTGCTACACAGTCAACATTTCACAGCTGAAACAGTTTGTCTCCTTTCTCTACAAATCCATATGCACATACAAAAGCCAGTAATGCAGCCTATTTATAATAAATGACTTAAAACTAAAGCTGCTGGCTACAGTATTCATATCTAAAACAGTCCAAAAGATATATGCTATTAACGTCAGCAAATGATTATCTACCCCAACAGGGTGTACGGTAGGAACACAATAAAGTAATCAAGAAAATAATTATATAGGCCCTTAAAAAACATCGGTCTTAAAAGTTATAAATAAAAATAAAGAAAGTCTGCACAAGTTTTGATGATGTTTCTTAATCACATCCATCTCGTGACAGTGTGAACAAACAAAAACATATTATGATTTAAAAATCAGATTCTGTATAAAGCATTTCTGTTGCGGAAGGTAGCTCGGGAACTTTTAAGGCATGGCCAAGAATACTACATTTATTTTTCAAATTGTATTCAGAATGGATTTCACAAGAATTATCTGGAACATGCCTACAAAAAGCAATTAAAACAAACAGGCTATTATATCACCAGCCTCTCATGCCGCGGTTGGGTTTCTTTCTGTGCATTCCACTAGATCGCCTGAAAATTTTCTCTTTAGCAATGCCCTTATAATTAAAAGATCAGCTGAAGAAAATATTCTAAACCAGCTAAATCTCAGAGAAATTATGGCTTACCTGCAGGGCACATTGGGTTAACTTAAAAGAAACCCATAATAAAAGTTAAAATTTATGAATATAAATATTAATAAATAATGATGATAAAGGTGGTGATCCTTATGTAAACAAAGGATTATAGGAATATGATCCACCATAAGACGTGCCTCTTGGAGGCTGAGTTGTTCTTATGAAAAGAGTACAAAATGATTTTTTTTTTAATGCCTTTTTAGCAGATTAGAAATCCCAATCCAGTTCAAACTTCAGCAAGAACTTCTTTGTTCTGCTCAGCAATGAGCCCTCTCCAGATTAAATATAAAATGGTATCTTTGTAAAACTCTGTAGACCTTTACTTGGCATCAGTGGCAAGCTTGCTCAAAGTTTTCATGAACAAATGTGTTTTAAGGTGGTTCAGACTTTGAATGCAACTAGGCTTTGTTGATTAAATGGCACAAAAAATGCAATATCCTGACACTGTATTACACAAACTCAGTTAATATCTTTTTAGTTGCATATAATGTTACTCTATCTTTAAGCATTAGTGGAACAAAGGAGAAATCTAATGTATGTCTAGATTAGTGATGAAGTTTCTTCTGAAATAACTGTGATATAAAACTTACAGTGTTTGTATTTTTCTGCAATGCCTTCTAACTCCCAAAGTTATTTTCTTCAGGAGACATTATGGAACCCTAGATTAATTTTATTGGGTTTAAGCTTCAGTGATTAAAGTAGCACATACTGCCCTATTACTCAACAGTTCAGCTTGTATAAATTTGTTCATATCTCTGCACCTGAGTAAGGATTTCTAATATATAATATGTTTATGTACATTGCTACCAAGTTGGAGACAGATTTAGCTCTATGGAAGAGATTACCACTTTCAAACTGTTGTATAGAAACTATGGTAATTTTCAAAATAACTCCAGGTCTACCTCCCTATTTTTATCAAAGATAAGGAAGTAAGAAACAAGGAATTAAAGAGATTTGCTCAAGATCCCCCCCCAAAAAATAAAATATGGCAGAGCACATAATACATTCAGTCATCTCCATCCCACATTGCAACCTTACAACCAGGCTTCCTGTCACTGCTGCAGATAAAGCTGTAGGGTTTTGAGAGGAAAAAAAGTCTTTAAGGTCTGGAATATAGTCCTGCACAGCTAACAGTTAGAAAAGTACTCATTTACAAAATAAGCAAAGCTGGATGGAGGAGAGAGGGAGAAATCAAAAAGGGCAAACCTAGGGAGTTGTCATTTTTAGAAAAAAAAATTCAGGCTGTAAAATCATGCCAAACAAGCTTTTCCACAAATGACTTTCAAAATAGGATTAACTGCTTTGTCCTCAGAATACATGTAAAGCAGATGATCACCAGGCCAAAGCATCTCTTAAAAAGTGCATTGAGAAACTCCTGCTAACTCACAGCTCCTCATAGTGACCGCTTCTGCCGAGCCTGCCTGTACAGGGGCCATGGTGATTTTTGTTGTCCCCGTGGTCAGACACAGGAAAAAAGCACCTGGGTGTGCTTAGGAGATTCCCTGTCTGGCACTGAATTCAGGCTGGAAGTGCACTTTCTGTTTATAGCACGTTATTTTTCTGTTGTAACCTCTGTGCTTTTAATACTTTGCAAAATTTAGTTTCTGAAAGAGTATGATTAAACAGGTGCCCAGAAGTTGTTTAAAATTCAAAGCGAAATTACACTTTGAAGTAGCAATAACTATGCACGTGTATCGAACAGAGAGTACTGCAGCACTGACTTGCCTCAGACTATCTGTAAATTGCCACATTGCCACCAGATACCCAGCGGGAAAGCCTGTAGCAAAAGCTGCCCAAAGCACGGGAGCTCTGAGGAGCCCCCTCTCTCTGGCTGGCTGCACTCAGGTAAAGGTGCTTGGGCCATTGGCCACCCCAGCATATCAGCACAGGGCAGAGCTGGGAAGGAAATACAGACAAAGCCATACTCAGAGCAGCTGTCAGAACAGGAGTTTGGTTGGTTTGTTGCTTTGTTTTTTTAAAAGATTTTCTGTTTTATGGGGTAAGTTCATGTCTACAATCTTCAACTTCCCTTCAGCTGATGCTGGGTTTTGCTATGCTGCTTCTAAGGGCAATGCTGGGCACTAAGCTTTCACCAAACAAATATCAAGAACGGGATACTTAGAAGTGAGGAAGAAAAAATAAGTATATAGAGAAAATACGATGACATATACTTATCTTTGTGCCAGTAATACATATTAAATCTTATAGACTGATAGCACTGTGTATGTTATAACACACTATTAAGATTAATTAAATTTATTAACATAAAATATTTGAAGTCAACAAAACATCAGGATTAAAATTAAGATACACTTCTGAACTGCCTTTTCTTTCATCTTACTCCAGGATACATCCTTGACAATAACAAACACAACTTTGATGGCAATTATATAAGTTATCCAAAGAGGATAAATAGAAAGGCTAAACAACACCAAATATCTGAAAATACCATAACATTCTATAGTTTTTAAGTGTATACTATTTTTTTAAAAAAAAAAATTTAAAAATTAAATTAATTCACTGAGAATGTTCAAGACCTTCACATTCTAATTGAAGTTTTCATGTTTTCTGTTTATTTATTTTCCTCAAAAGGCTCTGAAATAAAATAGAGTAGATGGAATTAAATGGAAACCCCCCTTCTAATAATTACTTTCAAATGTAGCATACAGTAATATAGTAAATAGCAAGCATCTAAGATGCGATAGGATGACTTTAAAGAAGCAGACTCCAATTTAGGGGGGATGGAAGAAACAAAGCAAATTTCTGATCTGATAAAAGTCAAAAAATGATGTTATGTAAAACATTTTTAAGCTAATCATCAGTAAGTCTGACTCTTACAAAAGATGTCTTGTAGAAATAATAAATGCAGGAATGTTGCATTCAGGGAAAAGTAGGGCAGCAAAAAAGTGGTCATAAATGTAACAACTGTGCTGATTGGGAAGGATATCCAAGTGCTGCTAAGGAATAGGGTCTTAAAGTAAATGGCGAACCCTTTTTTGGCTTAAAAAAAACCACTTTCAACAAGGAAACAGAATACTGTTCTGTAACCTTATATTGGAAAGTCACAGTTGAAATACTGCTTACTGAACCAACTGGCCAGATTTCTTTATTCTCTACATGGGGAAGAGCTTAATTCGGAGGAAAATAAATCATGAGAAAACCCAGCTACAAATGTCTTCCATTGGCTTTCCTAGATAACCTGATAAACTCCTTTTTGCTATTAAAAAGGGTTCCTTAGTAGGCAGGAAGAGCTACTGTCTAATCCTAGAAAGCATCAGCATCCTGGCACTTAGATGACAATCGTTGAAATTCAAGTGAAATATTTTGCTGCTGTCACAAATAAATGTATTGAAAAAAAGTATTTATCTGTTAGGGAGTTAGAGATTGCTGTGCTGACAGTGTTTAAAAGACTGAACAATCAGGTCACTTTCAGACTTCAAAACACTGGATTGACATTCAGTAACAATACATGTTGCCAGTGGATAGTTCCTATTCACTATCAATCATTATCTGTACGTATGCAAAGCAACTTGTCATTCCAAATGGATTTTAGAGCCAGAAAACATAACGCTCTTTGATGGACTGTGACATGAAGAGTGTGATTCCAGTGGTACCTTAGTCTCAAGCTATCAGCATCAGGACATCTGTCTGCATATCATTTACTGTAGTCTGCAACAGCTGAGCATATCTGTTGGACTGCTAAAAGTCCAAGAGGTAGATTTGGATCATGGATGATGTAGCACACACACCGATTCCAAACAGTGACTCTTTAGTTACAGTACATGGGGTCACTTGACTTACTGCTGCAGTGACAACAGCAGTACTTATTGTCATGAGTACTTGAAATTGCAGTGTCTGGAAGAAATGTGGAATACGTGTACCTGACTGGTCTGAGTTCTTGAACATTACTAATATACGATTGCTAAGTCTTCACAGCACAGAAAACTTGGGCTCTACATTCTTCTGACTGTGCTCCCTGCTCAAGTGTGAACGAATAAAAGGTGAGCCTGTTGTTGGAGGAGATTCCATGAAAAGACGTACTTCCCATACATTGCTTAGGTCTTTACTTCCAGTGCATGGATTTATGCCTGAATTCACATGTCTGTGGAGCAAATATTTTATGTTTAAACAAGAGCCAAATTTGAACAGTCACTTTCCTGCACCAAGGGGTCATGAAAGTTCATGCTGCCATGTAGACAAGAAAAAGGAGTCTTTTGTCGATGTATGGTGGCTGGTGTATACAGACAAGGCGAGACTGATCAAAGTCCTAGCTGCTGTAGGCTTCAATTATGCACCTAGGAGTTCTACCTGCTAAGTGTGCTAGACATGTTCTGAACATTCATCCTGTGTTTCAGATGATTCCTATGGTTTCATTCATGGAATTCACAGTTTTGGGAAAAAAAAAAAAGACTCATCCTTTATCAGTCGGTTATCAGGATGGGGATGTAGCTTCAACATCTGACATTTGGGAATCATAACCTTACCCGGTGTGTCACTTCTGTTCAGGCATGCAGCAAAACTCTGATATCAGGATATATACAGTGTCCCGGTGGCCAGCCAGTCTCAGACAACTAGAAAAAGGTGGCCTCCATTGCTTCTCAGAATGGGCCGATCCTCATTCTTGCCAAATTGCTACCTTCAGCTCCCTGCTTTTTCTTTAGTGTCTCATACATTCTTAGTTTTTCTCCTGAATTCTTGAGCTGCTGTCACCATCTCAACAATTTCAGTCCTGTCTGTGTTCTTCCTTTTATTATTGTGCGTGTCTTTAGCTCACATCCCTTCTCATTCCTTAGCAACAGTCTTCTTAATAAAATTGAGTCAAGACCACATTACTGTGCTGCAGATATGAGGTCTAAGGAACCTCTCGGTTTTGCCCACCTTTCAGAGATAATTGAGAGTGGCCTTGCAATCACATGAGCCAGCTCTCTTGGCACTATGGGTGCTTCCTGTCATATCCCATGAACTTAGGCAAGTCCAATTTGTTTAAATGTTCCCTAATGGGATCCTCTTCCACCAAGGCTGTTTTTCTTGCTCCATACTGATGCAAAGAAGGCATTGCAAACTTCAGCCTTTTCCATGTCCTTTGACACCCTGGCCCCTGCCCCACACAGCAGCAGATTTTCCCTGTTTTTCCTTTTGCTGTTGATGTACTTGCAGAAGCCCTCCATGTTGCCCTCCATGTCCCTCACCAGATTCAATTCCAGTTGAGCTTTGGCTGTCCTAAGACAATGACAACATGGTGTTGGTAAGTAACAGTAATCATCTTGGAGAAAAACTCACAGAAGCAGCATCTTCTTTTTATGTTACCTACCCTCACAGCATTTGAGCCTGGGTGGGCTTGGCCACTGGTAGAGAGAAAATGCTTGGGAAACTGATTTTTGGTCTGGCCCAGTATGACTTTCATCACATTCTCAGTAAGTTGCAGTAGGCAGTCTGTTTATGAACTCTAACAGGTATGGTGCCTCTGTGAGATGAGGTGATTCTAGAAGCTGCCCTTGACAGGGTAAAAGATACAGTTCAGCTCAATGCACAGTTTGGATGAAAGGAACAACAGACAGAAAGGAATAACCTCTAATGTAGCTCCTTGATTCAGAAATATCTGTTGTACAAAAATGACGAGAAAGGCAGACTCTGCCCAAACTGGGAGGATAGATCAAACTGACAGGAAAAAAATATGATAGCAATAATTGTTGTAAGTCTCCAGGGCTCAACAAGGAAACTGGTCAGAGATTTGGGACTGACTTATGAAGAAAGAAGATAAAACATTTATCATAGCAAATTTCATTTAGCTTGGCAGTCAGAAGCAAATATGAGATGTGGAAATGTTAAGAGAAGGAACATAATTTATTGTCTTCACTGTCCAGGAGAGTATGCAAACCAAAGAATTCATCTTTTCTTGGTTTTAATGATAGAGATACAGGGACATTGTTATATAATACACCAAAATTTACTAATCTTCGCATTTTAAGAATAATTGGAGCTTTAGTTGTATGAAATGCTAGCCAAAATGTATTATGCTCAGGCCTTTCAAAAGAGCAACTGATTTACAAGACCAGATATATTGTCCACATGTAACAAAGCTTCCATTGTAAGATGGTGCTTTACATCAAAATCAGGAAAAAACACATAAACACAAAGATATAGTAAAGGACTTACACAGGAATTATAATAAAATGTGACCGAGAGGTTTACTTCAATTCAGGACATCATTGCTGAAGCAATTGCATTTGTGAATGAAATGCCTGTAGATATTATACTGATTACCCATTTCTTTCAAAAACTTAGTAAAAAAAAATCCATTTGCATGAAAAACAAAACAAAAAAACACCCACAAAAAAACCCAGAAGAAGGCAACTCACGCAACTCTTCTGAAAATCACTGTCAGCCAGAAGGAGCAGTATGATTTCTACCAGGAAGTTAGCAAGTTCCTATATTTTTAAATAGGATTTTTCAAGTCTGTAGCTATAGTCCTTATGTGGCCAGCCTCCTTTGGGATCAACACCTATACATATCTTAAAACCTTTTGTCACTCCTACTTGCACTGACCAGTAGTGAAGGTACTGAATTCAATTGGAATACATATTGTATAAGGTCAGATAGGAAAGAATAGTGAAAGGATAAAGAAAGCAGGCAGACATTAGTCTCTTAGGAAAAAAAAGAGAGAGGATACAGGAAGAAATGCTACTGGAGGAATTTGGAGAAAGTGAAACTTACATGCCATGATAATTTAAAATATAATCTCAAACCAAGGCAAAACAAAATGAAGACAATAGTAAAGGAGCATGAAGGTGTAACAAATTAAAGAGGAAAGGAAAAAAGCAAACACGGTAAAATTAATAAACAATGAAAAAAATGCACTCTCAACTATTTAATAAAAAAGGTTTGATGGGGAAACAGAGAAAGAAATACAGGCATAATCGAGACGCAGTAGATATAGGTTTTGGAAACAGCTTACTGAGCAGAAAACTAAAATGCGAAGGTATTACAAAATAAGTTCCAGTAAAATTCTTTATAAAATTAAAAAAAAAAAAATGCATGGTAAGGTGGAAGTGGGGCAAACACTGAAATTCATCTAAGAGAGAATAATGCAAAGAGCTGGTTCTGCAATGTGGAGAAAGAAGAATATTAAAGTATGATTTATGTTCAGTGGGAAGACTCTGGGAACAACACTAGAAAAGCTTCTATGTAGAGAACTTAAATTGCATGTACTGGTGCTAATTCCCAGACTCGGGCTGTTTGAGTCTTCCCAGGCACTGAGTTCCACCTTGATTTAGCTGTAAAATTCAGCACTGTAAGAAAATGGAAGCAATCAGACCCACCTACTGTGGCTGAATGGTGAAGCCAGACAAGGAACAATTGAAAATTGGTAAAAAACCTCTTCTAAAATACAAAATAGACACAAACTATTTCTGACATTTAGTCAACACTTTTATTTCCCACCAACATTCAAAGATAAATGAAGCTGTAAGTTTTTCCACACTAAGAACTGCTGACTGAAAAACAAAAAGAATCAATGCATTCTGCTGTGATGGAAATGGATAAATAGATTTTCTGAAAAAAAATCTCCACATTTTAGTGGTAGTGATTGCAGTTTTGGTTGTACAAGAAATTTTTTGGGTAATTTACTTCCAGTTTATGCAGAAGATAAAACGTAACACACTGTAATAAGACCGACACTTTCTAAGGTTTTATGTACAATTTACAGTACGAATGTTAATATGGTTACTTAGTCAAACATTCCAAACTCTTGCAAAATCTGCTTGCAGAAAACTATTGTCCTACTTAAAAGCTATTTTGTGCAATGTGATTTCTATTAATGGATAATAATTATTTAACAATAACATTCCTCCTTAGGGAAGAAATATTAATCATATCAGATAGGTGAAATGCAAGCAATTAATTGTACACCATAGTGATCATGTAAGTCCTACCTACCTAATACTCTAGGGTGATGTATGATATAGGGAACTGTCACTCGGAATACACAATATCATTACAAAATTCAGATTTTGTGTTTTGAAATGCTCAGTAAAATAGAACAAAACCCAGATTTCTTTAACTGCCCACTACGATTTATCCAAGTAGTCTAGGTAGCCTAGCAGTAGTCTACTGACTTGTGTTGTAGAAATAAGGCTATGTGTTTATATAGTGCACTGCTTCATAACTCCTCTTTATAAAAAGGTAGTGAGGGATAGAACTAGTTTCTACCCACAACTGTGTATTTTAACCACCCCTGTTAACAACAGACAGCAACTATCACACCTAATTTAATTTCTGTTTTTACCAAAAGTTTTCATTCAGGGTGTTTCCCATATCTATGCAATGTGATGTACTGAGACCTTTAAATTTTAATAATACATAATAGATCCTCCCTCACGTGAACCCATCTCCAGATGTTTTACATGGCAGTTGCATTTTTGTGTGGTAGAAAGAAATATCCTCATACACATATGTAAAGTGTGTAACTGGTATGAGAACATACCAGTGGTATTGTCATAACTAGTAGATGCTTAGATTGAACTATTAATGACCTTAGAATAAGGGTGTATGTGCTACATTTATAACAGATTTGGCTATTATAGTATTTGTTTGGCTGTCAGGATACTACAGCATGAAAGCTCCATAACTGGGAGTTTTAACAGGACCACTCAAAAGTATAAGCAGAAGATGACTCCGGACACTCTAGGACTTTACACACTGATTACAGGTGGCCAATTACTAACTATTACTAATGATTCTAGGAATACAGCTTTGGGAACTGGGTAAAACTGGTAACAAAGGGGTAACAAAGAACAAGTCTGCAAAGTATCCATAGAGAATAAATTAGGAAATAACAAGGTGTTATGAAGCAATTAAAAAGAATCCCACTTCCTAAAGAAGACTTGAAGCTGCTGACCTTAGAACCATAGGAGCACTGGAGGGGTAAGAATAATACCAGCAAAAGAGGGAGGCACTAAAAAGTCTATGTAATTTGTGATTCAAAACCAGACTACAAACAAAATTCCTAAAACCTTGAGAAATTCCAAAAGGCAACCGGGGCTACACTCCACCGTTTCTTACTTACGTCACATAAAATTGTATATTGCATTAGAAGGCAAAAAGATACATTTCTTTTCCCTTTAATCCAACCAGTTTTTCTTACTTAGATCTTTAATGCTGTCTATGGCCTTCTTGTTTGTAAGTTTTAATATTAGGCAATCTTTGCTTAGTAGTCTTCAACATTGTAAATTTCAGTAAAATCCTATCATTCAGGGAGCCCTATTTACACTTAAATAAACAAAAATAAAATCTATTTATATTTCTTGGCAAGCTAATTCATTACACTGGACAATAATGTACACCTGTTAACATTTTAAAATGTCAAGCAGATTTGTTTAATTGCACTAGTATCTTTGCAGATGGGAATATACAGTTTTGATGTGCTGAATGGTCATATTAACATTTAAAACAAATCTACATATATCAAGCCACATAGAATATTTGTTGTAAAGTTCAAAATATTTTGAATCAATTCATGCAAGATTAGATAAGAACATGCAAAGGGCAGAAGGAAGATGGAGAACTGCAGATTCAGCTAACTGTTGATTACAAGAAATACAGAGGTTTCAATCTGAATTTGAAATATTAAAAAAGCATTTATCTCTTGTGTCAAAAATGTACATGCAAGCATAAAACCAAATATAAATCACAACCAAAACTGCTACAAAGAGCTGTTACACTACTCTGTGTAATCTATTAAAAAAATTCCAACACTTCACCATTAGGTAATGTCAAAATTGAACTGGTAGGTGTTTTAAAGATTTCCTTTTGCAAAATAAACCATTAATATCAAGATGCATTCTGTACTTGTCCATGAAAATTGGAAAATCCATGAAAAAATCCATGGAAAATCCTTGAAACTGCAACAAAGATTATGGGATGGCAGTGGTTTTATTCACACCAAGTTTCCAAAGTATATTAGCTAAATTATTGAAAACGAGTTCCAAAATTTAGAGGGAAGGAGGAATAAACAATTCATTGAATGCTGAAACGCATCTGAATTGAAAAGGAGAATACAATGAGGTATGAATATCCTAAGACAAAGATTCACAAAGGAGTCTGCTTGTACCTTGCAGATGACACCAAACTGGTGTCATCGATCTGTCACTCAATCTGCTCGAGGGGAGGCAGGGCCCTGCAGCGGGATCTGGACAGGCTGGATTGATGGGCCGAGGCCAACTGTATGATGTTTAGCAAGGCCAAGTGCTGGGTCCTGAAATTCTGTCACAACCACCCCGTGCAACACTACAGGCTTGGGGAAGAGTGGCTGGAAAGCTGCTTGGCAGAGAGGGACCTGGGGGTGCTGGCTGACAGCCAGCTGAATATGAGCCAGCAGTGTGCCCAGGTGGCCAAGAAGGCCAGTAGCATCCTGGCTTGTATCAGAAATAGTGTGGCCAGCAGAAGTAGGGAAGTGATCGTGCCCCTGTACTCTGCCCGTGAGGCCGCACCTTGAATACTGTGTTCAGTTTTGGGCTCCTCACTACAAGAAAGATGTTGCCTTGCTGGAACATGTCCAGAGGAGAGCAACAAAGCTGGTGAAGGGTCTGGAGCACAAGTCTTACCAGGAGCGGCTGAGGGAACTGGGGTTGTTCAGCCTGGGGAAAAGGAGGCTGAGGGGAGACCTTATCACCCTCTAAAATTACCTAAAAGGAGGCTGTAGTGAGGTGGGTGTTGGTCTCTTCTCTCTGGTAACGGGTGATAGGATGAGGGGAAATGTCCTTAAGTTGCACCAGGGCAGGTTTAGGTTGGACATTAGGAAAAATTTTTTCACCAAAAGGGTCGTTAAGCATTGGAACGGGCTGCCCAGGAAAGTGGTCAAGTCCCCATCCCTGGAGGTATTTAAAAGACAGGCAGACGAGGTGCTTAGGGACACAGTTTAGTGATGGGATGGCAGTGTTAGGTTAACAGTTGGACTTGATGATCTTAAAGGTCTTTTCCAACCTAAACTACTCTATGATTCTAACAAAGCACCCATCATCTGAATGGTCATGTTATTTTCCATAAGCTTTCATTTTTCCTTTTTCTCCAAAATAAATTTTTAGGAATCTTTCCTTCGGAATTCAGTATATGTGAATATATTGTGAAAATGTATGTGAGTATATATAGTATATGTGTATCATATGTGAACATAGAATGTGTACATCTTGTGAAAATTTCAGCCCACTGTTACTATATGTACCATGTAAGCCTCATCATTATCTACTTGTTTAGTTTGTAGAATGGTAGCCCTCAAAGGCTTTAAGATTTATACTGGTTATTATACACACTAAAAGTCCTTACCCTAAAGACATTGTTACGTAAATAAGCAAGAAAAAATAAAGTAGGGAGAATAGAGAGAGATGTAAAATTATTTTCCTACTCACACAGCTGCAAGTTAAAGATGTATTGTGGCATATACCCACATGCTCATCTATAAATCAGTTCTGGGGACTACCTGTTTTAATACCTGTTATTAGGAAAATAAGTGTTCCTTAAAAGCTGTAAAATCATTCATCTGGTTTGTGTTTCCATTTCTGAAGATTTTCTTTCCACCCCAGCACCTTTGATCTCAATAGCAGATTCATAGCCAATGCAGATCATAGTAACTATGCCTGTGCCAACTGCCTACACTGCCCATGGATTTGTTTAAATCCAGAATGATTCTCTGTTTCTTGGAAAGTCCATTCACTCCATTCTGTTTAATTTCGTCTAAAGCAACATAATCTTTAAAACTCTGGAAAAGTGTGTAAAATTAGCGTTTCACCCTCATTTTTAATACAAATTAATGGCAATCCCTATCTGGCCAGTCCAAAGAAACCACACCTATTCCATATTTGCAGTAATCCATCTTCTTCTACACTTACACTGTATCTGTTGAGTACTGCAAGAAGTAGGGACTCAGTTCATCTCGGGGCATAATGCAGGGCTGAACAAAGATACATGCAATAGATTAGGCAGTGAAAAGAATATGGAGCTCTGCCTAGACTGATTAGCCTTTAAAAAACAGGAGCCTTCCACCAGACTTGAATAAATAAAAGAGTTAAACTGCTTCTACCATGAGAGCCCTGAATCTGGTTCTGAGCAAGTTATTTTTGGTATAGATCTGTGTTGTGCAATGTAGCCATATCCTTTATTTCAATTGCTGAATGAAATCTATGGATATTTATACCAGGTAAAGTCCTGACCTTTTGGACAGTTACATTATGACCATAAGAGGAAAACTAAATAGAAATACAATTGTCTATACTAGTAGATGATCAGAGCACTCCCTGATATGATTTTGGCTCCATGTTAACCAGCATTCTCTAAACCAGTTCCGGGGTGCAGTTTAAGAGTAAGACTACTACAGGAAAGATGGCCAAGAGACAATTTCCACGCAGCCTCTGTGTTCTGGATGTTAACAGCACAACTCATGCAGCATTGGGGTATTCCATCTTGCATGGCCTGAGGTCCTAGAAATATCTGTGGCACTCCTTAGTAGATGTAATTATATTGCTTCTGTCAGTCTTTGCACCACTCAGTCACTGAACGTTAATGGAGGCTTATCCAAGGATTCTAAGGGCAGCATAGTCCATTCCAAGGAAACAGATTTCCAGAGAAAGAGTATTTGGTGAAATTAACAATACAACCTTAATTTTGCTTCTGTGTTGCTCTCCAAAAGGTGTTTGATTATACCTGTACATTCAAATTTATTGAAAGTGAGGTTAAAAGCATCAACGTTCCTTAATTTGACAGTCTCATGACAAGAGAGGGTTGAGACTGGGTAGCTGCCTATGTCAAGAAATATTTTTCTTAGTCTAAAGTGATTCCTTTTAAAACTTATCTTTTAATTTATTGAGTTAATATTACCTAGTTTTGGAGTGTGCATAACATCAAGGTTTTTCTAAAATCTTAAATTAACCATGCATACTATCTATTAGCAATAGTATCTTAATTTTATTTTCCAGAAATACCTTTTACACAGGAAAACTTCTTTGCTCACATTATGCTTAAGAGCACCTAGTGAAGAATTCAGATTTAGAAAGTGGCATATTAGGTAGGCAAGTTATAGAGTATTTCAAGTAATATTTTCTCATCTCTTGCATTCTCTTGATTCTACCTATAGGTTACAAATTGCTTAGGGAATGAGGCAGGTATTTGATTTTATTTTGTGTTTACATCATTCAATATGTACAACCAGACTTTACTATTTCCCATATTAATGCAGGACCAAGAAAAAAATAATAATTTCCTGCTGGGTTTTTCTATAGTAGTGCTTATTGTTGTATCTAGATAATAAATTAAGGAGTTTAATAGTCACAACATGCCCATTAATCAACAAGGGATTATTGTTCCCATTTCACAGATGGGGTCTTTGAGAACTTAGTTGAAAATAAGTTATTTGAATGCCATGAGGACTGAATTCCAAATTTTAAAAGTATAGATTTTTTTCAGAATTATTCGTCATTCACAGCTCTCATTCTCAGTGGAAGCTGTGAGTACTCCATGCCTATGCTAATTAGATCCCAGATATTTTAAGTCAAGAAAGGTTTTCGTTATATTCTTGTTCCAGTCAGTGAAAAAAACTGCTTGAATAATGCAGGACTGAGTCCAAAACAAGAGAAGTAGGTATTATGTCCCTCTGTCAAATCTTGCTTTAAGTGATTTCTCTTAACATTGAATGGAATTATAGAATAATTTAAATTGGAAGGGACCACTGGAAGCCATCTAGTTCAGTTCTTTGCTTGGTTGTCCAAGGCTTTGTTCAGTCAATTTTTAAACATCTCTTTCTTAACAACCTATTCCAATATGTTTGATTACCCTCATTGGAAGAATTCTTTCTGTATATCTAATGGGAATTTCCCCTGCTACAACTTGTGTTTGTTGATCCTTGTTCTATTACCCTTCACTTCCAAGAAGTGTGCTCAGGCACTGAGGTAGAACGCTTCTAGCAAAATGGTATATGATCATTTGCTGAGCAGTGAAGAAGGGAATGACAGTTCACCTAAGAAGCTCTGAAGCTCTTTTGCAGATGAAATGAAAAGCAGATAACTGCCTCCTATCTGTTGTGTGAGTTCTGGTGTTGCCTGACTCACAGTAAATTACTGAGAAGAGATTTCGGTTTTCTGAGATAATAAAGGTCCCATTCAGCTGATTACATATCAAAAGATTACAAAAGACAAATATGTAGTAACTGGATTAGTTCCAAGTTGTGAGACTTGGTAAACTAGAAGAATACAAGACCAGGACTCAGAACTACAACAGTAATGTGTTAGCAATCTAGCCAGAATAGACAATAAAAAAAGAAAAGTTGTCTCTTGACAGGGGAGTGTACATTAATCGTACATTCGTGTCATCAAGGTGAGGGGGCTTATTTATTAATTATTCTGTTAGTTAGACATAGGTTTGATTTCAAAATGGCTATGGTTTAGCTGTATTATAGCTATGTGACTATGGTTACATTAATAAAAAATCTAGAAAAATCACAAAATAATACAAATAATAGCCCCTTAGAAGCAAATAGACATGAAGTACATAACTATTTTGCAATTCAAAATATTGTCAGAAATAACCACTGTGAGTAGCAGTTTGAGAACATTATCTTAGGAATGGAAAATTTCAGTTAAAACAATTTGCTCTGTAATAGAAGACAATTCCATCGGGAATATAATTTTTAGATAATTCCTAAACCAAACGATTTAAAATGGGGCATTTAAAATTTTAACATTAAAATTCATTAAAAAATCTTTGCATAATTACTGTTTCCTAGATATGGAAATGCCCTTTCATTAAAAGAAAAAAAAAAATACAGTAAGCATGTTTCTGAAAAATTATGTGGGAAGTGAATACTGATTTGCAAAGTGAACTATCACACACCACTAATAATACAAGAAGCTAACAACATTTACTTGTATTGGGCTCTGGGAAATAAAATCTCAGAAGATGTAATCTCTGTGAAATTACTTCGGCCTCCGACGCTTTTAGCTAATTAGCATGAACAGATTCATTTTTAATTCAGAACCATATACATAATAATGGAACACCATGAGAGATTCTAACTTTAGGACTGTAATAGTAATCTTGAGTAACTAACTACACACTGATTTTACTAGTAAAGTGGCAAAAAGACACCATCTCACCTAAACTCTGTTGACCTCTTCTCAGTGTGCAAACAGAACAATTCTAAAAAAGGGAGAAAAGTTCCTGAAATAAAAGTTGGAAGTTAGGGTATCTGGAAAACCTATGCAAGAGCTCAGAAGTGAGTTTTTTTTTCCTGGCTTCCATCATATTTCTTAGCTTCGGGATCTGAACGGCTGAGTAGGAGCTCTCAAATGTTCTGAATCTCACATAGTATGAACACGTGTCCTGGACTGTATGTCCTCATCCAAATTGTTAACACACAAGCACATTTCTGGTCTTGCTTGAACTAGAAGAAAGGCTGTGTTCATTTAAACATGAAAAGCTCTGCATAAAGGAAATCATTATATTTACCAAGGAATGGTGCTTCTGCTAGACTCTGTAGCCATCTAACACACTGTACCAGCGATATGATTTCTACTGGAAGTATGATTTTTGCAAGCTAGTATGTTGTTTATCCTTACTCTGTTCTATGACTTCTGTATTTGGGTATCAGCAGTGAAATTTAGGATATACATAGATAATGCATGACACATTTTCTGTCTTCTAAAAAGACTTTTAAACCCCTAGAAATTCATTAAAAGGTAACTGTTGATACCAGAAACAGAAACCTCTGAAAAAAAGAAGCAGCAATGTTTCCAGAACATCATTGTGGATGGTTCAGCAGATGAGACGGAAACATTTTATTAAATGACCATGCTGCAACTTATTTTAAGCCTTCCAATTAAAGTTCTTACTCAAATTATTCCCATGTTCAACCACTGGGGTATTACGAACATTACATTTCTTGAGATTTATAATCTAATCTGTCTCATGAGGGTTCTGATTATAATTCAAGCAACTGCAGCACATACAAAACATGAAAGGACAAGCTTAGTTTGCAAGAAATTGGCAGTAGATACTAATTCTGCATTTTCTAGGTAGTGTATATTAATGATTCCAACAACTTAGCACAGCAAAGACCTTTGTACAGTTATGTTGTTATACCATAGTATCTAATGAACTAGCCAATAAATACTAATATCATACTCCAATTCCTATGCTAGATGAGACCATAAATATCATTAAAGCTGAGCAGTTATCCAGTAAAGCCAAGTAAATGATACTGGTCATTGTGTTGGACACATTTCTTTGCATGCTCATGTTCAGTCTATTAGCCACACTGCCACAGCCTTTTAAAAACTATGTTTTACGTTAATTTTCTCTACAGAAAATCTTCTTTCTTTTTTTTTTTTTAAAGATTTACTAGCTTGTTTTTCTAATACAGTCCTATTCTGTTGATTTTCCTGTCACGTCTTTAAAACCAAAAGTAAATTTTTGTTATCACTGCTATTTCAACATAATAAGTTTAGTATCATCTCTGAATTTCATTAATATAATGTTTACTCTTGCTCCTAAATCACCAATGTATTAAATTATATATTTTGATAACAATATTTTGATAGTCCCCAACTGAACAGATCTCCCAATAATCTGTCAAAAACAGTGGTTGTGGGAAACATTTTCTGCTCCTAGTATATATAATGAATATATTACCATGAAAAACTTTTATAATTGAAATCAAATATATTTATCAGTGGTTTTACAAAAGAAAGATTGCAGAAGCTGAATGACAAATTTATTCTATTGCAATTATAAGCCTATTTTCACTGTCCTTTTGCACAATTTAGGTTATTTCAAGAGATATGACAATGACAACAGGGAAGTAAGTATTAAGCAACTGGATTTACTTCCCTGGTTATAATAGTTCTGTGTATGCATCTCTAACCTAAATACTTCAATTCTTTCCTCTTTTTCTTTACTTTAGTATAGGACTTATACTAAGTATTTTTTTCCATCTTCATAAAGACTTCTGTATTTCTCTAGTTTTGCTAGATTTCTTTTTTTCTTGCACAGTTCTGAAACTAATTCTTCAGACTTTATCTTATTCAAATCATTCTGTCACTAAAATCAGTGATGTCAAGTTTAACATCAGTTGAAATCTACTTGAGCATTTTTTTTATTTCCCTTAATGCTCCAAGTTATACATCATTGAATCTAAGCTAACTTTTTATATTCTCAACATCTTTAAGTACTCCTCAATCTAACTGCCTATTCCTAGCTATTTTAGAAATTTTCATTTCTTTCTAATTACCCAGTCATCTTTTCTTCTTATTAAAGATAGTTAACTGAATTAAAGATAGTTAACTTTTGCCATCTTTTTTTTTTTTAATTATCTTAAGTATAATTCGCCATTTATCAATCAGGCCACTTTATCTTACTATATTTCTCCTGATAAGCTCATAAAAATCCTTTCCCTTAACTCCCTTAGGCCTTTTAGATGTCGCTCTACTCTTTTGTTTTCCTTCCAACAGCTGCACGTCACATCGGAGACTTAGACTCATTTGTCTGATCTTTCCCCACTTTCCATGTAAAGCTGCAAAGCTTAAGAAGTAAAAACCTAAGGTGTTTTTCTTTGTTTGTTTCTTTGTTTCTTTGTTTTAAAGGGACTCAGAGGATCCTACACACCGCTTTGAAGTTCTCTCTGTTGATATATCAGAAAGTCAAGTCCTGCATAGAGCTGGTTCTGGGATCCCAGCAGAAGACTGTGTAGGCCTTAGTACTCTCTTGATTTCTAAGTTGCATGGATCATTTTATGGTGGTAACTCAACTGTGATAGAATCCCTTTTCCTGAAACTGAATCTTCTTGCGCTGCTGTACTATGTGAGCTCAGAGCTTCTTGTGCCTGCAGTGTTCAAGAGTTCACCAAATTCATGTGTTTTGTATTTACCAGTAACTTCCTTAGTCCTACTTAAGACTTCAAGAATGGCTTATTTCCTTCTCTGGGACATAAAGGAAATGTTCTGAATAAACTCATTTATTTTCCCCTGCATAAAAATATCAGGAGACTATCAGGTAACAGCAAGGGCAGGCTGCTTCTGTAAGGGATGGGGAGCCAGGAGCCGAGCATAACAAGGCAGGCAGAGGCATCTACCTCATTGAAAATTTATGATCTTTGAGCTAATGAAAAACAAAGACCTGAAGCAACTACCTCAAATTCTTTGGTCAAAAATTGCACTTATGTACAATATTAGATTACGGGATATAATCAAGTAAAGAAGGTAGAAGATTTGTTCACAGGAGGATGTAGTGACTTAAAATACAAAGATATTCATGCAGAAGTAGGTTTAAAATTTTCCCTTCAACAAAACAACACATTTTTGCCTGTTAGTATAAACCATTCATGATATTTTTAGGAGGAATTTATATAAAATAATTAATTTTCATCTGCTGAAAATTAATAGAACAATGACAATTCTTTGAATCCAGGACTTCAGCTTAAGTTCTTGTATCATGTAAAATGTATATGTCTGTAGACACTAGAAGTGAGATTGATGTGCTGAATAAAGCCACTGCCTAACATAAAAAGCACAGTTGACACTATACTGGATGCAACCTATTTTGTTCACATAGAAATGAACAGTACAGCTATTATTTATATGGTCTGATTCCCTTTTCTAGCACAATCTATACTCGCATATAGCCTCTTTTCCTCGCTTGCATATCAAGTGTACTCCCATTGTTTTCAAAACATTCCCATTCCATCTCAGACAACCTGCCTCTGAGAAGCTGGGGTTTTTTGGGTTTGTTTTGCTTTTTTACAGTGTCCTATTTTAATTTGTCCAGACACAAGTAAAAACAATTTGCAACAGACACTCCATGTTCCTGTCTAGGGGGAGACGAGATGGCTGTGTAAACTAGACTTTTTTAATCCAAGACTCCATCTAAATTCTGTCTGCTCTTCCCTAGACATATGTATATATGTATTAGCACCATGGCAGAAGAACACACCCTGAATCAACTCCATCTATCACTATCAAAGGCATTCATTGCATGTTTCCTCTTATACACGCACCATGCTTGTTAATTTATTTACCTCCAAGTTCCTAGCAGAAAATTCCATCAGAAACACAGTGTGTTAATCAAATACCTTCTAGCTTTCTCTAGAATGTCCATGGCCAGTCTTACCTAGTGACATGCCACTCTTTTCCTTTAGTTAAACAGCTTTTCTCCCTGGAATCCCAACCCCCTACCTTTCACCACTGATTTAATGGTAGAAATTTCCTCATAGTCTGTTATGTTGCTGGTATGATATGTCGTGTGTTAATTAAATGTGCACTTTAAATCTCATTCTGCTGATAGAAGCCAGAACATGGGACAACAAGATCACTGGCTTTACCCAGTAGGATTTGTATTCATATATACATATATGCATATATATATTCAGACATTTATGTTTATAAACTTCTTTTAAGAATTCATGTGACAAAAATCGTTCATGGTATTCCTTCCACACCAAGATATTCTAATGCCTTCTTCAAGGTATTAATATCTCCCTGTATCTATGTAAATATTTACACAGACTAAGACTGCATTATTACTCTTTATATGGCAGCATCACGTTGATGACCTAGGTCTATGATGTGGTACACAAGAACCCATATTTTTTTCCTCCTTATTAAACACCTCAAGGTCCCAGTCTGCAGTCAGTACTCTTGTTATTTCTCTGTAGGCGCTATAGTGCTCAGTGTTATGCCACTTGTACTATCATAATTCTTCAGGCTATTCAGTTCTTCCTAGCCAATATTATTACCTCCCTGCTTTGGTAAAGCTTCTCACCTTTATGCCTGCAGGTATCTTTAGTCCATATCTACTTTTCCTTCTGTGAAGATTTTAAACTGAAAATACAATTAAAAAAGAGTAAGTTTTTTAAAGATATCCATTAGGAATCTTCCCCACTAGCTTCCTTTTAGGTGCAAACACTTGTTGTCTCATATAGCCAGTTCTTCAAACTGGGATTCTCACAAAAATTACAAGTGCTAATTATTCAGTTTGATCCATTACTTCCCATTGGACACTATAACCAGATGCTTTATGGATGACCAGATTGCATCTGCTAAATTTAGCTTGGTCAAAACCCAAAGAAACAGTAGAAGAGGAAAATCTGACATGATGTGTCTGGTATATTCAATTTGTACCATTTACTTCCATATCCTTTAAGATTTGAGGTTGAATTTGTATGTTCAAGCCAATCCAATAAGATCCAAACAGTAAAGAAATGTGGTATAAACCCCATTCATGCCCTGTCCTACTTCAATATGAATGCATCCTTGATCATATGTTTAACACTGGATTAAAAAACACGTTACAGCATTAATCTTCTCCCTTTCCAATGAAAAAAAAATCCATTTTAGTTGATTCAACCTTTTAAAATAGTCAATTGTATTTGGTTACCCTTTGATGCATTCTCCCTTTTAATGTCTTCTTAATGTTCTGTAATTGACCAAAGGAAGCATCAAAGTAAGTCACTTCACTGGCTGAATTAATTTCTGCAGATAATACAGATCACTTTCTTTCCTCTGCTATCATTATTGTCAATAGTAATATATGCCAACAAAATGCATATGATTTATTTTCTTATTTTTACTTCAGTAGGCAGAGAAGACATATTGAATATTCAGAATTTAACCTTTTATATAATACATGGCAGCTTAGTCCATCAATGAAGAAGATAAAACACATATACATGCACTTAATCATTGCCAGTGCTATTTTTGCCAAGTTGTAGACTTATTCTCTCAACTTGGTAAAAACACTTGTTGATTCTTACAGGGAGAGTTCACTCTCCATCAATAGCAATTCTACAATCACAAACAAATGCAAGAGAAATGATGAAGCTCTGTGTGGGTATGTTTGAAACTGAAAAATCCAGATAGAAAGACACTTAATTTCAGTAAACTATCCATCCTATTTACTGAAAGGTTAAACATACTTAGTATGCCCAAAGTGCTGCACCATTTTTCTCTGAAAAAAACCCACATCACTTGCATCTTCACACTTCCACAAAAACTATTAGCCCTGTAAACAGAGCACAGACAAGACAGTCTATAATCACCTTCTGGCCTCAACTGATTCTCCTTTGCAGTCTGGTTAGAATGGAAGCACAGGGTATCTTTCAGTCTACTGTCCTTAATGCTCACAAACTAAATAATTTCTTAAGTATAATTTTATAGACCTGACAATGTACAAGCACTGTCCTGGTTTCAGCTGGGATAGAGTTAATTTTCTTCCCAGTAGCTGGCATAGTCCTGTGGTTTGGATTTAGAAGGAGAAGAATGTTGATAGCACACTGATGGTTTAGTTGTTGCTGAGCAGGGCTTACACCAGGCAAGGACGTTTCAGCTTCCCCTGCTCTCCCAGGGGCACAAGAAGCTGGGAGAGGGCACAGCCAGGACAGCTGACCCCAACTGGCCAAGGGACTATTCCAGAACATATGATGTCATGCTTGGGGGGAGTTGGCTGAGGGGGAGAGGGATTACTGCTCATGATGGGCTGGGCATGGTCAGCAGGTGGTGAGCAATTGCATTGCACATCACTTGTTTTGTATATTCTATATAGTCTATTCTTATTATTATTATTGTTGTTGTTGTTGTTGTTATTCCTTTTGTCTGCTGCTTTATTAAACATTCTTTATCTCAACCCAAGGGGGTTACTTTTTTTCTGATTCTCTCTCCAATCCCACTGAGGGAAGGGGGGAGTGAGGGAGCGGCTGTGTGGTGTTCAGCTGCCTGCTGGGCTAAACCACAAGAAGCATTTACTGTTACTTACAAACATTTATCTTTTTTTTCTTTCCCTCCAAATAAAGTTACTGTAACTCTAGCTTTTCTGAGTCCACACTGTTTTCACTTCTTCTGCCTCTTATCCCACAAGCTATATACCTAGCTGAGCAACAGAACCCATAAAAACAATCTTGAAGACTGCAGTTGACTGAAGTTGAATGCAATTCCTTTAGCTGTACTTCCTGTACTTGAGACAAACTATGCTTTTCATAACACATTATGTACAATATGAATGTAATTCACCAGAAAGTCTTTTTACTAGCTTTCATTTTAATCTTTTCACTTGTTCTTGGATGCTGCCAACATGAATGGCTTTATATTTTGAAATTGTTTCATTCCATACTTGATCCTTTCCAGAACTTTGATGTATGTTACTCTGTAGTCTGTTCATTTTTTTAAAATGCTATCTGGGAGTCTATATGACAGCTTGCACCTGGTTCAAAAATAATTATTTCAACAGAGGTGTTCAGTAAAAGTACCGCCACTGCTCAGCTTTACAGAACCCAGCTTGATATGGCTAATTATAATACTCTAGATTCTTTCTTTGAGTCACCTGTTGACCAAAGACTCCATCCCCAAATTAACTCTCATACTTTTGACCTTTTAGATTAGGCTAAGCAACACTGTGATGAGTCTTTAATAAAAGCTAGTTTGCATTCTTCTCTCTCCCTGAGATTTATTTTTTAAAACCTTTCAAAAACCCCTATCAGAGTCTTTGACAAGACTTGTTCTTTGAAAACCTATGTTGGCCACTGATTATCTCATTCCCAATTCTTTTTCAAACAGCTGCTCTTTATATCACTATGAACTATAAGCCTCCTCTGATATTGAAGTCCTCAGCCCATAATTAAAAAAAAACACCTCTTGCTTTTTACCACTTTTTTTCCAAAATAGAACTTCCAGTAGGTTACAGATTTTTTTTACAAAAGAAAAATCTATATGGTACATTATATTAAAACCTTCAGTAACAAAACTATATACTTAAAATGTTGTACATGTATTAAAGCTAAAAATGATAACATATTCATTAGAACTTAAATGTCAGGGAGTGGCACTTCTTCATGTGGGAGGATAAGGTGGAAGCCATAGGTGAACCCAGCTCAGACAGTGCCCTCACCAGCCAGGACATAATAGCACAATATCTGAATGTGGGCAGAATAAGGTGCAGGTAATAGGCTGCATGGACCATCCCAGACAAATCAAAGCAATAAACTGGGTCCGGAGTCCATCCAGCAAGTCCAGTCAGGAGATGGGCCAGAAGCATAACTGGAAGCAAGACTGTGACATAGGTCCAAGGTTCATACAGGAGCTGTGGCCAGAGACAAAACTTGAGAGAGGCACACCTCCAGCACGGCTCCGACAAGGAGGGAGGGAGGGCCTGGCCTGACCTGAAATGCGGTCCTAGACCTACAGGCAGAGGGTGAAGGGTGTGCCCATGGGAGGGTACTCAGGACAGTTAAGGTCTCTCAGGACACACTGGGTCCTGACCCTTAACACGTTTTAAAGTTTCTGTATCTTTCTTGGTATTGTAGCCTAAATGTTCTATCATTCTGGGTTTAGTTAAGTATCAGATTTGCATTAAGGTAAAGCTTAAACATAATAAATCTTTGACAAATTTAAAAAAAAAATAAAAATGAAAAAGTATACGTACAAGTACATTAATTTCTCTTGATCTCATTCACCAAACTTTTCCATATAGCTAGTTTCTGTATCACCTTCTAAAACACTCTGTTACTGAAGTCCTCACCCAACAAATAGAACATAACACCATTAATTTATACCATTATCCAGCTGAGCATTTCCTTCAATTGTCTCTACAACTCATTTTTTTTCTCTACTAGAATCTCCTGTTTCAACTTATGATTATAGTTTCTCTTTTAGTTAATTTCTTTAAGCTCATTAAAATTTTTTAATTTAAAATTTGTGTGCTCTTAGCTTTTCATTTTCTTAAATACATCCATCTTACCAATACATCCATCTTACCAATTTTGTACCACTCAGGACTTTGCAGTCTATAAAGCTGTTGTTATAAAGGGAAAAGTGGTTGGGTATTTTGTTTGTTTGTTTGTTTTTTCCTGAGAAAAAATCACAGGCATCCTTTTGTATAAAAGAAATAATTTGTCAGGTTGTAAAAATTAACATTTTGAAAATATCTGCAAGTGGTTTTTACTTAACTTATGTGACTATGGTTTTATTTTTAGGTCTGTTCATGTACATTATTTTTCCTGATGTTTTTCTGAATAAAAATTTCTGAATGGAAGCAGTGTAGAAACTATTTTGATTAAAACTCTCTAAATTACTCTAGATGTCAGGAGGCAAGGATTAGACCACCAAGTAGTTGTGTATCTTTGTCTCTACACAGCTTCCAAACCACACAGTATCATCATTTCTAGATATGAGGCATCTGGACAGTATTTTTTCTAAAGAGATGGTCTAATATTAAGTATGTAGTGTTTGTCTACTTAGCTCTCTAAACAAAGGCCAAATTTTTCAAGACTATCAGATAGTTACCTCCCTCAACTGCACAATCCTATGCAAACACTGGAGAAACTAGGGAGACCTCTATATTCATGTACACAAAGGTATACTTGCTCTGTACTTTGGAAGGGGGGAAATTTTTAAGCCTAGTATCCTAAGAATGAGTCAGAGACTGGTTTAGTGATAGGAATAATGTAATTACTTTCCATTGGTGTTGCATTACTTGCAAGATCACTGAATTGACCCAGTCTCTCCTGCATTCAAGAATGGGAGAATGAAGGAGCACATCTGACATACATCACCACCAGAGTTCTATGACCAGCTAGTAGTTATTCTCTTTCTATCTAACACCTATTCTCAACCTTGAGTCATATTGTTCCAAGAATACCTTGACTCATTAATTTAAATGAATAGGCATTTTTTAAAGTCAAATGTCAAAAATACGCAGTTGTTTTTGATATTAGAGTTCAAGAACTGCCATATGACATGCTTATCAAAACAGAGAAGAGGGAAGAACAAGTAAACTAAATTAAAAAATTGCATTATTTAGTCATTAATGATGTATCATTGTATAAGTCAGTTACAGCTTAGCCAGAAACAATTATTTCTAATATTAACATTCAATAAAATGGGCACATTTCTGCTGCTTTTAATGGAGCTATGTTATCTTCCTTAGGAAAGTGACAATTTTTTAATGAAAACAGCTTGTAAAATAATACGCTCCTCCATGACTGTAAGTAGCACAAGCTTGATTCAAATTACAAAAAATTAAAAATTTAATTTTCCTCCACACCTAATAACATACACTCTCAACTCTCCACCTGCACATTAACTTAACATAAGTACAGAGTTAACAGAAATTAATATTTAAAACTATAAAAAATCAGATCATAATGACAAGGCCCTGTGTGATTTAAGCAGAGCTGAACTTTAAAATTCTTCTAGGAAGCTGTAGATTCAGGGAAAAAGTAAGCAGAAATCACCGAGATTTATGAAAGGGATATAAGAAAATTGGACTTTAAATTCAAAGTGCAAAGCCACAAAACACAGTTTAGAAATCTTACGGTTCTTTCAAAGAGGCCATTTACAACATGTTTCTCCTTTGTAGTCTTCTTTCTCAGAAAAGATACATCAGTGCAAGAGCATGACCTGGGAGGGACAACAAGCATTTGGCAGCAGAATGCCTTCATTACTCAGAAATACACTCCTCATTTAGGACTGCTTGCCGTGAAGGGATCCTCATGAACACATGATAACACTTTAACTTCTTTATCTACCACCTGGGTGACCAAGCATACAGAGAGTCTAGCAGACAGATGCATACAAAGGCATGCCAAAACCCTAGTGTCCACATCAAGTTGAAGCATCACATGTGGAGTCTGTATCCAAGTATATCAAATGCAGACTTGTGATAAACTACAGCATTGACATATTTAAGATTATTACAGATTAAATTTAGCTTAATCCCTGACATTTGAAATAATTTACAACTAGTTATTTAACACTCCCTAGGGAAGAGGGCAATTTAACACATTCACACCACTATCCAGTTGTTCATAAGAGCCTTCTGCAGATATTGAGATCTTCTCATTTAAAAAGAAAGCTAAAATAGAAAGTCTAAAAGACATAGGACATTTTATATACATAGAAATATTGTAATGATAGGAAACATGAAGCAAAGCTTAATGTAAGAACTTTCAGTGAGGTAAGGTGAGTTTATTTTAAAACAAACCCAGTTTTATTCACTCATACTCTCATGCATATCAGCAACCACCAAAACAGATGAGTCCAAGTAGTCTGGCCAGCAGTTTGGCTGCAAGATGCACGTGCGCAAGTAGTCTGGCCAGTACTGAAGCACCAAGACGTATATCCAGTGGTTGAGTCAGGATTAACAATCACACTAATAAGAAGTGACAAGAGCTATCCTGTCCTGTCAACCTAGCTGCTGTTAAAATCCAGCCATTCTTGAAACTTTTGCTGTCTGGTGATCTCACAAGTAGACATTCTTTTTCTTTCTCTATTCATATCAACCTAACATTTCTATTACAAATCTCTACATAAAACACGACACCTGACATTTTAGAATTATAGTATGTTTAACAGTGTCCTAACTACTATGACATGAAATTCACTTCATTCTCATAGTTGCTCAAATTCTTGCTTGAGAACATGGATGATCCCAGACTTTTGTGTTCTGTCCAGTTCATGGCTTGACCTGTTATTTCTGAATCGCTGACAATTTTTAAATATTATTTTGTTTTATGATGGCTTTAGAATAGCCATAATTATAAAAACCTCAGGTTTATGATAGACAGTTCTAAGCATCGTCTTTAAAGGAGTAAATGCAATTAGACTGTGATGTAGATTCATAATGGGATTGTACAAATCCACAATCAGAAAAGGCCAGTGGTGCCAGTCAGGTTATATAGACTGACATATAAATTAAACGAGACTCTGCTATCAGTTTTCTACCAGCTAGAAAGAGAATTAGGTTGTTATGTTATTATACACAATTTATGAAAATAAGTGATTGAACTGATGCCAAAACAAACTACAGGAGGTATTTAAAAGAAGGATAGGTGAGGTGCTTAGGGACATGGTTTAGTGGTGGGATAGCAGTGTTAGGCTAAAGGTTGGACTTGATGATCTTAAAGGTCTTTTCCAACCTAGACGATTCTATGATTCTACACATATTTTATGAGACTGGGAGTGTACTGAAGCCATGGTCTGTGTAGTTTCCAAAACCTTCTTGGATGCATCCTGCTACATGTATAATTTTGAAGATCATAAAAAAGGAGAGGAAAAATAACCTCCCAACAGAAATTGCAACATGAATTTTACTTCTGTGAGCTAATGATATTACTGATAGAAATGCCAGCACTGACTTAGCATTATCTTCCAAGGAACTGGTGAAAATATATACATACATTTCCTTTGGGCTTTATGAAGTCAGCAGAGGGATCTGTGCAGCCACAGTGTAGTTATATGACCAAAAAAAGGAGCCTCACAGTGCTAGTCACTCAAAATACCAAGTCGTCAAATTCTGTCCAGAGCTGATCCATACACTTGGCACAAATGCAGTCTTTAATAAATCTTCCTAGCATTCATGCTGTATGGCACTAGCTCTGTAAGACACAGAACCCATGAGTACACAGATGCTGAGGATTTTTGATTTGAAAAATTTCATAGAAGAATAAAAAAGGAAACATTTTGATGTATTAAACTGTTAGCTTGACTTCTGCATCACCATTTGTTAATGGCATGAGCACTCATCTCCAGCAGGCTAAAGGGTTCTTCTGCTTCAATGGCTTCTACTGAAACAGAAAGTTGTAAATCTCTTGCTATAATTAATATGTGTTACTGTATACATTTTAAGATCTTTGACTCCCCCCTAAAGATTGCAAGCTGAGTGATGAAACACCTACAATTCAGGTAGGTAGTGCATCACAGAAGACATCGAAGCCGAATAATCAACAGAGCCATTAAATACTGTATTACTGGAATGCAGCTTGGCTAGGACTCATTTTGTATTCTGTACTGAACTACAGAAGTGCAAGTATTACGATATACAAATTGCTATGAATAGCCCTTCTGTGTAAATGCAATCCATTAACACTGCCTGTAAGAGGGTTTATTATAAGCAATTTCTTTTAAAATACTAATTTCAAGCATCTATTAGACTCTTGTTAAGCTTTGACTATATTACTGTTGACAACCTTCCCTCGTAACTAACTATATGGGTTATTTCCTTTACCATTTTCATTCTTTTGTAATTTCATTCAATGCATATTCACGAGGGATACTAGAAATGCAGCACAGCTCAGTTATTGATCTTTCCTGAATACTTCCCAGAAAAAAAATCTAAATTCTGCAATGTTTTCAACAAATATTAGAGAAAGCAAGATTTCTGCCCAGGAGTATAAACAAGGAAATTTATTCCTGTCTTAACTGTCTATACAAGCTTTTTAATCCATTGTTAGCTTCAGGCACTCAGAAGCTGGGAGAATTATACTTTTCCCTTTTTCACGTCTTCTCTTCTTCCCCCATCCCCAATTAAAAAGGCAAAGATTGGTAGCTCATGCCACAAACTTAGTCTTCAAACCTTTCAACAATGGAAACACAAACTTCTTCCAGCTTCACAAATAATGAAATTGCTTTCACCTGCTGAATAGTACCACTACAGGTTGAAAGGTTGAATATGTTCTAGGTCACCTGTTTCCTTTTTTTACCTATTAGTTCATACTGTTTACAATGATAACTCTTCCCCCACCCCTACCCCACCCAGTACATAGTGTTCTCAAGAACATTGTTCTTGACATTGCTCTTCTAGCCTGTCTGGTCTTTAGGTTGTGTATATCAAGGATGAGGAGTCTAACAAAACTGAAATAATCCACCTGTAATTTTCCCCAGAATGAGCCCATTTGGTGTTTTCAGAGCTTTGTTAGGAACATTCTCGTTACTTGCACCTGTTACAAGCAGCTTTTGAGAAAAACTGTAAAACCCTCTTTCATCTATGTTTACTCAATTTGGTGTGGTGGTATCAATCACCTTGTCAGAAGGGAAGGCTAGCGCAGAACACACATGGATAATTTTAAAACTGTTGTTTGCTTCCTCCAGTAACATTGTGAAAGATAGAATTTTATTTGTGATTGTTAAGTCTTTGATACCAAAAGGTATGAGAGGAAAAAAATGTCAGGAGACAAACCAGAAAGCTGTGCTGAACACGAAGGGGGAAACAGCTGTATCAGCAGTGATGGGAGGCCGTGTCATTCAGCACAGGAGGCAGTGTGGGTGAACCCTTTCTCTCCCCATTTTTCCTTCTTCCTGTTCTTATAGAGGCTGTCACTGTCCTTTATACCTTTTTGTTAGCTCCCTTTTTGTTTTCACTAAGTCGTATTTTACATATACTGGATATATGTTTTGTCCTCCTTGCTGTGTCTGAAAACCAGTTGTACCCAGTTCTCAAGGTTCTATTCCTTTAGTAAATGGTAACATCATTTTGTGGTCTTAGGCTTTTACTTTTGGGGGTCTATGGCACCCTCTTGGGCTGGTACTCAGAAGCCCTTGTTATGCTCCATGATTATGGTACAAGAAACAAATTAGGTGCATCAATGTTTAAATTAAGACTATAACATTTTCTAAACATGATCATCATTAGAACTAATCATTATCAAAGTTTTTAATAAGCAACATGATATTAAACTCAGAAGGATCAGAAAGGTTCCCTCCCGGGCTCTCTATGCCTGTAACTACAATAGCTTGTCTCTCAGCAAGCTTCTGCTTAGTACTGCATGTAGTAAATTGCAGAATATATGGAGCTTATATATTTCACCAGTGAGTCCACACAGCTTCTGTTTGGACAAAGCAAATTCAAGTATGATTATGAAAGGGCATACCCTCAACCTCTTTCTGCATTGCACTCCTAGTTCAAACTAAAAGAACAGATTTATAGGTTCGCTCTTCTTCCCTTTCCCAAGACAATTATCTTGCCCTTTTTTGAGTTAAGAAAAGTTAAGCAATAAAAGTTCTGGAGGTGAAAAGGAGGAGAACTGTAGGAAGCCTAAGTAATATCCTGTTGAAAGGAGCTAAAAAAGCAAAATTTTGTTGCCTCTGTGTGTATTAAAAACAGCAGTCTGGGAGTCAACTAAACCAGGCTGGTTCTGGGGACAAAACCTAGTTCCCATACACTTGAGCTGAAAATGAGATGATTGAAGTTCTGCTACCAACAGAGTTCTTGCCTTCATGAACTGTAATCACATAGAAGAGACGTGAACTTGCCAGCAAGCTCCACTGAACATTTTTAATTGTTGTGAAAGGACTTTCATGACAGAATATTAAAAAAATATTTTTTAAAAAATCAAAAACTTTCAAAACCCACCATATTTCTAAAGGTTATTTAAAATCTCACATTTAAAAAATAATAATAATAATAAAAACTTTACTGAAATAGCTTCTTTTTGTGTCATGAGGAAGTAAAATTTTAACATTTTTAGTAGAAGAAAACCACATTATAATGTAAATAATCAGAAAATAAATCTTCTCGAGTTTCTAAAATGCTACTTTTGAATGACAGAAATGTGACTATAATTATTGTATTAATTTTCTGTTGGACATTTCTAGACAACCTCCAAAACTAAAAGGGCCTATGTATTACGAACACCAAATTACTTCAAATTTCTCAGAAAAGTTCTTGAGTTAGTTTGGGCTTCCATCAGTCTCCTACAGAAAACTGTAACAAAGCCCGTATCACATTTATTTAGGTTGGCTGTCTCCACAGGAGGAATGTTGCCCTCCATTCAATAGATTTGCTTTCTCCCCTACCCCCATCTCCCAATAATTAAGGTAATAGACTATAATTTAGTCACAGTTGGATGTTAAAAGAGATGAAAATTTCCCTCTAGCTTTGTTTCACTGAACAATTGCAGTAAATGTTCCCTTATTCTAACAGAGAACACTGTTTTGTCATAAAACCACTTAAATGACAAAGAGGAAGAAAATGTTTTTCAGCATTTTCCACATTTATTATAACACCGAGGAAGTCATTCATCACTGCTAAGATTACTGAATTTAGCTATGTGTCACAATGTATGTGATATTCTATAAATGAAAACAATGCAGAAATAAGACCTCTAGGTACTCACTTTTTAATACACAGTTCAGTCTGTAGATTGCCCAAGAGATGAAGAGTGCATTGCAATGTGAAGATGCATTCTTCTCCAGAATTCCCAGAGGTCTAAGGAAAAAAAAAATCTGAATGAGGACAGTTTGAGGGAGTATATAAGCACAGAAATACAAACTGGAAGACATTACAAGGAGCTTTTTGCCCCTTTAACATTGCTCAAAAACACTGTTCTATTAAGTGAAGTTGACAACTTCTTGGAAGCTGAGGCAAAAATTGCACTTACACTACTAACGAAAATCCTCACTATACCTATAAAAAAAAAGAAGTTTCAAAGTTACCTGAACAAACATACAGAAGTATATACCTGCAATCTTAAGATTTTTCATAGACCTTGATTTTCTTTTTTGTTGTTCTCTGTAATTTTCAGCCACACCAAATTATACCCAAGAAATATGTACGAATTTATTAATGCTGAATGAAGTCTGTTTTCCAGTAGCTCAATAAGTCACTAAGTCAACAATTTTTTTTGCCTATTAATGAAAAGTACTCTGTAAATGTTTTTCTTTTTTCTGAGCAAGTACATGGTCATCACAGAATAGGCAGCAAAGTAAACTTCGGATATATGACAACAGTAAATTCAGAAATTCAGTTAAGTTTCAGATTAGCTAAACTTCAGCTACCATACAACATTACCAGATACAGAGAAATTATTATTTTTTAAAAACAAGATCACTATATCACCTTCAGTAAAACACTGTTACAGTCTCACCTGGTAACTACAAAAAGATGAGTATGTAAAACTGTTATTTCATTCGAAGTACACAGTTTTACCTCTCTTTGTTGCTTAAACATCTGCCTTAGTTCACACACACACACACGTGTATATATATGAAAGTAGACATGGCCCTTACGGCAATACAGATAATTTGCATAATGGAGCCCGTGTTTGATCCAAACCTACTGGCCTCAGAAACACTTGCAGTAAGCATCTAATTTTTCAGTGTTCTCACTTGTAAATTTTAATGATACAAATTCATGACTCGTGTTACATTAAAAAAATTATTTCTGTTTTGCATTCATTTGCAAAGATTAATACCTGAAATCCGCTATTTGCCAGAGGCAGCTAAGAACGCAACATAAACTGAAACTATTCCCAGACTTTAGACAAAGCACAGCTCTCTCATATGAAGTGGTCTGGTTCTTGAGGTAACAGGAATCAATAGCGTTAGTCATGTCCCACTGCTACATATGAAGTTAGGCCTTTGAGGTATAATGAAACACTCACACTGAAAATTAATATCCTGTGAGGTGTCATTTCAATTGAATGAATAAATAACTATAAAAACTTAATAACAAAACCTCATTCCTATTCACCTGATCCTGCTTCTCTTCCAATCTCTAAACTTTTTGTTTCAAGACTATCCTGAAAATGAGGTAACTACAGAAACGTACTTCAAAACTCTGTGATCATCTTTTTGGCATAACTTATTGTATGTAACAGGGAAAAAATTTTAATCTATCAAAACCTAAAAGTTCTCTTCAGATATCTTTTTAAAAGAAAACAAATCAATAAGATAACGTTATCCAGAAAAGGGACTGAATTCTAGCGGCAGGACAGTAAGACAGTGATTTAGCTCCCCTTCTTTGAAACCTACAATAGGCAATACCAAACAATTACTGAGGAGATATTTCACTGGGAATTAACCTTTTAAAAGTATAATTTAGTATTATTTAGTTTGTGTATTGCACACCTTGCCTTTACTCAACTCTTTGACCCTACCTACACACCTCAACTCATTTTACTTTGGTTATGAATTCCATTTATTTTTTGCATCCTCTGTTCTCTTGGTTCTATTCCAACACTGCACAAATCACTAATATTATATTTGATTTCTTATGCAAGCATTGTCTTCCTGTTTCCACCAGGTCTTTCACTTACTCCCCATATTCAACTAGCCTTAGAGCTCCCCTATTTTAAGTCCCATTTGAAATCCCATTCTTCCATCTCTAACCCACTTGCACACACTCTTCTCCCAGGGCATATAGGTGGTCTCATTATATCAAAGAGTTTAAGGTGAAATTAAATCAGTTTACATGGGAAACACACATGAGAAAGCAAAAGGACTGATTAACTCTCTTCTTTTATATCACAACTGTCCCTTCTGATATTAATATTGTCAGATATAGAAAAGCATACTACAAATTCAGTACACACTCAAAAACCTCTTTGATGTATCATATTCTGTACAACACATCTCCTTTCCCTGTATTTCCATGTGACCAGACCACCTTACGATAGTTATTAACATGTGCTATTTTTAGCTGTTCTTTTTATTTCCTACTCAGTTTGCTCAGAGCTCCACTCCAAGTCTCAGCATGAGGTTGCTTTGCTTACAAAGAATAAGGCAGATTTGTGAAGGCAGAAATGGCTCTCTTTGCTCCAAGATAGGTAGACTGAGGTAGACTGAAGCAAGAGCCACATCTCTTCTGAGCCTTATGTAGACTCTTCAAGGGTCTGATGCATTTAAAAAATGCATCCTATAAATCCTTTTATAACACATCAAAATGGTAAGGCTTACCTTACCTTAATGACATACATGTGTTTTTACAGCATGATGCTGAAAGTGCAGCTGCCTGTTGATTTGTGTTGGAGGACTGCAGTAGGCAGAAGAAATGAGATCTGGTGTAGTAGTACCCTTTAAATTAGCTCCTAGACCAACTGGATCACCTTACATTTTCTCTGGGGGGAAGCCTCGCTGCTAGACTACAGAAAGAATCCCAGCAGTAATGGAGCATTCACGCAGTGTGGGCACCAAAACAGAGAGTGATCCAAACTGAAAAAGAAAATACACTGAAAAACTAAGACAAGAACAAGGAGAGAAAGTACTTTTTAGGTCTTTGAAACCAGCCATTTTGCAGGATGCTGCAGGACAGGATACTGGTGTGCTCCTTTCAGTAAGCATGACAACAAATATTTACTTTTGTTAAAAAACTCGTGGTATTGTAATGTTGGTATGGACAAATGAGAACTGCAATGTGTATTAACATGTGGACCAATACTAAAAAAAAACCCCACAAACCCAGGTTAAACATGTTCAGAGAAGATACAGTTTAAGGCTTGGAAATGTAATGATAGCAGATGTAAATAATCAGTGAATCAACAAAATGCTAGGAGCACCTTGTAGCCTAAATTCCCACATCTTTCTTGCACAGGATTGGGGCAGAGAGGGAACTTTTGTGCATGATGGAGACCCCCCTTTTGGATAATTAGGCAATCAGAAATGTGGGCATATCACAGAGGGCTTTGAAAAGTAAACATAACCCTTAGTATAAGAGAGCCCCATTGTATCATTCTTTTGACACAGTTTCCTCATGTGACAGATCTTCTCTCATATCTTTTCCCAGAACTCCTTTGAACTAGTAGATTGACATGGCAACAATACAAACCACTGGATAAATATTTAAGAGTTTTACCAACCTGTGCAGAAATATACATTCCGTGCTCTGTAACCTATGATTGTGCCTGGTTTTTTGAACACAGCATGCACTGAAGCAGTATGGAACTATATGTGCCCAATCAAACTAGTGTATCCTGGGTGACTCAGAAGCCTTGCTTTGTATTTCAGATGAATTTTCATCAAAACACGCGGACACACATTACTTCCCTGTTTTTCATAGACAGCTTCCTTTACATTTTATTATCTTCTGTAACTTCCAAGTCAGTGACAACCACTTTTCATTTTGAATCTTAATGATTATAGCCATGTAATATCCAAAGACTCAATCTGTTGTTTCATGAAGCACTGATCATTAAACCCATCCCTGCCTTCCATCTAAACACAGCAATTCAGATCAACTTGAAAGCCTTGGAGCCAATCTGTTATGGACTTGATAATTGGAAGATGGGGTTCACTGAGTATTCAGAGCCTAAGAGGTCGTCACAACAAGAACAGCAACACCAATGAAAGGCAGACTCTCCTCACTCCCCCACACCAGTCTTTACGTATCTTTCCTAAAAAATCTAAACTTGAAAAAAAAAAGTAAGTCTGTAGAGTCCTAACGATAGCCCTTTGTTTAGAAGTAAAAGGTGCAATTCTTTTCATTCAGGACACTTGAAAGTCACTTTGGTGCAATACTTGATTTTCTGCAATGAAAATGAGTCTATTCAGTACCGTCACCTAAGTAAGTCCAATGTCTCTTCAAATCTTTCTTCCTCTAAACACTCTGTTTTCCAGGTCACAGGCATCCTGGTAAGCCTGCAGCAGACTGTTGTGTCCCACCTGAAGTGCAGTCTTCTCTGCCAGCTAAGGACACTCCTCAGCTGCTATTCTGTAGGCCTCAACCCCCAACTTTTCTAAATGTCCATTACAGAAGAATTATATGAGTAGAGTAAAGGACAAAATTTTAACTCCTGAAACCTCATACATTATACACAGTGCTGGAAAAGTTTGGAAAAGTTTGTAGACAAGGAATTTTTGGCCAAAGAGTCCATATACCACAGAAAACATGCTGTTTCCAGAGAAGAATAAAAAAGGAAGAGAAACCCTATACATATTAAAGTTCCAGATCACTGTAGAACTTCTGAGAAAGTATAGGTGCAAAAGTCTCGAAGTGTTGGACTTCTTCCCAAAGTATACTTTTCATCTGTATCTATTTCCAGTGCACTAACAAAGAGCACAGCTGGCATCTCTCCTGGCTCAGAATATGTGAATACAAGCAGAACTGTCTCTCTCTTCAGTGAAACTCAATCCCACGAAAACTGGCTTAAGGTATAAACCTGTGTGGAATGTCATGGTTGCTGCAGGGTTTATTCTCTACCTAAATCACATAACCGCCAGTCATAAACTGTTATGTTTTCAGACCACATGCACAAAATATTTTGAGGAAAAACAGAGCAAGCAATAATTTATGACCACTTAAACACATTCAGCCTGTACTAAAGAAACACAGGCAACTAGCTCTAATTCATCCTGTTCATCTCATTAAGTTAATTCAGCCTGGGAAAAAGGATCCAAGAAGAGAGTTTATATTTATATTCCTACTCAGTCTGGTTTCTGCAGAAAAAAATACTCTTGCTATGTTTTACACAGATATGAATTTTGCCCCTAAATATGACACCCATCAATTTTCATTACGAGTTGTGTATTTTGATAGCTAATGTTTAAAGGCATTTAGTTCAACTAGTAAATATCTAAAGTTAAGGATGTAAATATTTTAGAGTTAGAAAATGCAATATTTACAATTTTCTCTGCAACCTATGCACTTTCCTTTTCAGATACCAGTCTGTGAACCAAAACAGACCAGGAACCGGTGAAAAAAAAGTGTATCATAAGATTAAAAGGTGAACTAAACAAAAATGGCACTAACAATACTGTTTGCTTACTTCTGAGTGCTTGGTTTTTCAGCATATGTAACTTTTAGCCTAGATAACATTTTTCAGTATAGAATATACTCTTCTGGATACAATTGCAAATATTTTCCTCATCTAACACTAATAATCTGAAATGACCATTGACCAACCATATCACCAGGCTTTGAACTCTGAATTCATTTGCAGCTTCCTGGTTGAGATACGTGAGTGGTAGATCATAGAAATATACTGAACAGGATCAAATAATTTCTTCTTTTATGTCACAACTGTCCCTGCCAACAATTCTAGGTACTCTCAGCACAGGTTAATTTTAATGCTGGAGTGGGACCTTGAGCACTGGAGTGTATGTGTTGTGTGGTCAGAAACTCTGAAAAGTCCCAGATCTCCCAGCATTTCCTCACAGAAGAGGTACTCCAGACCCTCCATCAGCTTAGTGGCCCTTCACTCTCTTCACTAATTCCATCCATGCAGCACTCCACATGTAGCTTCACCAAGGCTGAGTAGAGGCAAAGAATCACCTCTCTTGACCTAGTGGCAACACTCTTCCTAACACAGTGTCTCTATGTTTCTCCTGGATCACCCAATCCTTCCCCTTTTTACAATTGAGTTTTCTCAGGAAGCTCTCATTTATCCATGCAAACTTCCTGCTTCCTTTGTTTTAATACCTGCACATAGAAATGGAATATTCTTGGACTGGATGTGTATAAATGTTGAAAATCAACTAGCTTTCTCAGACCCCTTGTCTCCTCAGGATTGTATTCCATGGTATTCTTCTGAACAAATTCCTGAATGGGACAGAGTCTGCTCTCCTGAAGTTCAGGGCTATGATCCTGATATTTGCCTTATTCCCTTCTCTCAGGATCCTGAGCTCCACCATCTCACGTTCAGTGCAGGCAGTCAAGGACACCACTGCCCTTCATATCCCTGACCAGTTTTTCCTTATCCGTACATATCAGATACAGCAGAGCACCTTCCCCTTCGGCTCCTTGATCACCTGTGTCAGGAAGTTCCTCATAAGGTCCAAGGCCTCCAAACACAAGGTTTCTTCCAGTTGACTGAGGAAGGTGGTCTCACAGCTCTACCCATGTTGGTCTGCCCTTTAATCCTGATCCACCAGTCCTCTGCTGGCTCATCATCTGTCCCCAGGCGGAGCTCCATGCATTCCACCTGATCTCTCACACAAACAGCAACCAAAAACATTTCACTTCCTCTGAAAAGCAGCACACACCTATATACACATACATGACACAACTACCTCTGTTTTGTTCTACAAAAAAAAAATTACAATATTTTAATAAACTCACTCATTTCAGTTTCAGTAAAGTTTATAGCATAACCCATTAACTGATATTTTTGCATTTGACATACTTTCATCACGAATCATTCCTGAAGTGAAATATCAAACAAAAAACTTTCACTGAGTAAGAGTGTTTATAACCAAGAATAAATACAAGCTACAAGTCAAAATCCCATTGTTCTAGCTTACAGTGAATATAGTCTTATTTCAAAAAATAAATCCAGTAGCTTCAAAACTACTGCACAAAAAGCTCTACACTGAGAGCCTGTATAACATCTGTAGCAGGTAGAACAACTTCTCTTTCTGCAGCACAGAATACCATGCAAAGCTAGTTTTCCTGCTTTTTTGGTTTTGGCAAGCAGACTATGAAACAGATTTGCAAGACAATATACAAAATCAGGGAACTGCAGAGTTATTTTGGTATCCCTAATTACGATGCAGAGTTGGAAATGGAAGAACTGTCAATGCTTTTCTTCGCAGAGCTCAACTATCTATCAGCTGAAAAAAACCTTGTTTTAGCAAAAGTCAACTGGATAATTACAAGTACCTCCAACACCACTGCAAAGTAAAATATCTCATGTATATTTCATATTTAAAACTACTCAGTTATAGTATTATTCTTAGTAAATCTACACGAGAAAACAAGATATAAATTTCAAATTAAAGGACTGATCTTAAGCATGAAAATACACTGGGACTGATTTAATATATGGGAACTTGGTGTAGTCCAATGAGCAGACCATGGGCTGAAAGCAGTTTGCCATGTGTTTCTTAGATGAAATACTAAAAGGCTGTTCAGTTGTACTGCCTTAACTGTCATCTTCTTATTTTGCCTGCTCATAACAGCATTATCATATTTACCTATTGCTCCAGGTGGCACTGTGGACATCCCAAGAGATGGTACATTCTTCATGGATGCTGAGAGTAGATAGCTGCAAACGTTTTTCTATAGAGCAATGTCATCGCATAAGTTTGGTTAGCTGTATTGGAGCTATATCAGAGCAAATCTATTGAGCATTTGAAAGTTCCATTTTTGCTAAGTACTCCCTTGTCATGGATTTGGGAAGGGAGTAAGGCAGAGCACAGCAGTGGAAGTTTAAAATCAAAATTCTGTTTTGTGGTTGAACAGAAATCAGAAAAATGGTACAGTAAAGTTTACGAGACGCATACAGAGCAACAGAACTACAGCTATCTCAAAATCAGTGAAGGCCCTCAGCCAGGATCTGTACTGAATGCACAAACATCTTTCCATATTTGTGAGGGATAATAATACATCTAGAGGACTTATGATTATTATATGTTCACTACTGTGCTCCAAGGTTAATAAAAAACTTAACATTATCTCCAAGGTCTTAGCACTTTTCAAAAGAAATGCTGCTAAAAAAAAAAAAAAAACAAATACATTTTAAAAAAAAAGGCAATTACTCACCATTTTTAACCCTTTAGTCCTACCCTAAGACAATGGTTGGATTTTATTAATCAATACGCTGGATGATCCTGCTACCACTTTCCAAAATAACTCCAAGTAGAGCTTTAAAATGTTAAGATACGTTGGAAGAAATCTCTGTGTGTTGTCATGATGGCAACCATGAGCACCTTAAACACAAATCATGACAGAAAAGAGGTTTCGTTCAAAGTTCTTCTTTGTGTGGAGGCAAGCAAAGAGTAACAGACTGAGGTTAGAACCCTCTATTTGTTCAGAAACACAACTGTCAAGGTCCCCTTGAAGTCCTTCAGTTTTTACTCTCCTCCATCAGTAATTTCCTCTTCACTTTTCTTTCCTAAAAAGTGAGATGAAGAAGCTGCCTCTTCTGCTATCCTTTCCTTCAGGGGTTTACCTTAGTTTTCATACCAATGGATAGACAAGAATTTATTAAATCCTACATAAGAAGATATTAAATCTATTAAAGAAAAAAAAAAACAAAACAACTTTTCTTCTGTAAGAACTTATGTCTTTCAAGGGATCATTTTCTTTTTCCCCTAACTTGCCCTGTTATCCATATTAGAAAAAATAAGCAAGTTATCTGGATAAAATCTTTGACTGACTCTCCCAAAAAGAACCACAAAACCAAAACTGTATTTTTTAAAAAAAAAATCCTTCCATCCCTTTAAATTGACACAAGGCTGTCCTGTCAGAATTTTTCTCTTCTGTCCTTTCTTGCCATCCCCTTGATGAAGAACTGTATCAGGGAAAAAAGGTTTTCATAAGGAACTAAAAGTTAATTGTGAAAAGTTGGAAATCCTGAACCGGCAGAATTTGTTATCTAGTGAATAAATACTACAAACTGGAATATTCCTGTGTTGAATCTGTAAGGATCTGGATATGGAAGGATCAAGGGATCTGGAATTGATTTAGCTGAGAAACAGAATCAGTAATACACAACAAAAATGGTAAAGAAAATGCTTTTCTATCTTACAGAGCACCTCAGTATATCTGTATTTCAGGTGGGCGGGAAAGCCTAAAGAAAAATGCGTGAATAGAGTATGTTTAGTTTATTGGTTTCTTAAGTGAAATCATGATCTGCAAGAGTCACAGGTGCTTCCCAGCACTCAGTAAAAATATACTAAGAACTGACCTCCAAGAGATGCTTAGCATGGAAAACAACTATCATGTAGCTATTACAACAACAAATCTCTTCTTACAAAGAAAGAGAGAGAATAGGCAAAAGATGTGCTCCTGGATGGCTTTCGGACATCATCACTTTAATCATGGCTAAGTATTCAATAAGTAAAGATTAAACACTTCAGGCACAGGAAGAATAAAAATATCTGCACTGAGAAATAGAGCATAAACCCTTTTGGTAAATAACAATGAGGCAACACAAAAGATTTTACCCAGATGTAAAAAAATATTCTATAGTAATGCTCTAGTTCTCTTTGGATTTATTTACATTTTGTGATTATTTCCAAAAGGTCACTTGTTCTACCATTATATAGAGATTCCAGTCTTTATAAAGTCTGGTCCAAGTAGAGGGGTGTTATGTTAACACTCCCTTATTTTCTCATTTTTTTATTTACTGTGATCCTATTCTCCTCTTCCCAGCTTTAACAGGGCCAGATGACACCATCTCCTCCCTTCCAACTTGGATTACAGTGCAGATTGTTTCTGAAAACAAACTGTGAATTTTGGTGCTCCTTTGAAAAGCTGGTTCTAGTGACATTAATCATCAGATCGCTGCATTGCTATCAATGAACAGCAAAGAAGACAGAGACACTGCAAGGGTGAGTGTGGACAGGTGGGCCTAGGTAAAGTTGAATCTCTCCCACTAAACTTGCCTTCCCTATGAGAGGAAAAAATAGGCTTTATATAAATAAAAAATTATCTTTAGTTCCAAATATTGTAACTATTTTCCTTGTACTTATTCCATTTCCTCTTTGGTAGCACCATTAAAGAATAAACATTCTGCAGGAAAGCAGAAAAATATTAATCTCATGTGAACACCTCCGAGACTGCTTTTTAGAATACTTAAAAACAAAGCCTGCTTTTGCCTTCACCAGAGCAGAGGAACCTTACTAAAATTTCTTTTAAGCAAAAAAGACCAAGGAGTTGTCCGAATTTAGTTCTATTCTGCTGAGTCCTTCCAAATGCAAGGAGCAAGCAGAGGAGAGCTGAAGCAAACAAAATATGTAATTTCTTCAGTCTTGAAGAAATAGCAACGCCCAAATCACTGGCTACTGCACAGCTTGTTCAGGAAAATTCTCTTGCCGCATTTCTCTGTTGTGTTCATCTCAGCCATGTATTACTCCAGTTCCCTTATTTTGCAGTAAGAAAGAGGATTAAGAAAGAGAGACCTTAATGCTGTATTTTTCACAACAGCTTAAAAGAATTACCACCCACTTTTCATTTCATTTGAGATGCTTGTTACATTCAGTGTCTATAAACATAAGCCACAAAAGTTTTCTTGTATGTTCTTGCAGAGAGAAAACTGAAGGGGTTCACTCAGACCTCCTTCACTACTTCTCTATCTACCCCAAATTCTGAACTGAAGCCCTCTTCAAGGGTGCATTTGGCACAATATTTTTATTGTTTTTAATCTAGCATCAGAATGGGTAACTATTTCTGTAAGAGAAGACAGACAGTCTTGTGTTCGAATCTGTGAACTGAGCCTTGGCTTTAGTTTCCCAGTTTTGTTTCCTATGAGAGTGAGACAGGATGTTTTCCACTGAAGACACAGGGTACGTGTGGTGGGTTGACTTTGGCTGGACACCAGGTGCCCACCAAGCCGCTCTATCACTCCCCCTGCTCAGTGGACAGGGGAGAGAAAATATAACAAAAGGCTCATGGGTCGACAGGGAGACATCACTCAGAAATTACCATCACAGGCAAAACAGACTCAACTTGGGGAAATTACTTTCATTTATTGCCAATCAAATCAAAGTAGGATAATGAGAAATAAAACTGAATATTAAAACACCTCCCTCCCACCTCTACCTTCTTCAAGGGCTCAACTTCTCTCCCAGTTTTCTTTACCCCCCTGAGCATTGCAGGTGGATGGGGAATGCAGGTTGTGGGCAGTTCATCATACATTATCTTTGCTGCTCCTCCCTCCTCACGCTCTTCCTCTGCTCCAGCATGGGGTCCCTCCCATGGGGGACAGTCCTCCATAAACTTCTTCAATGTGGGTCCTTCCACAGGGTGTAGTTCTTCATGAACTCCTCCAGTGTGGGTCCGTTCCAAATTGTACAGTCCTTCAGGAACTGACTGCTCCAGCGTGGGTATCCTGTGGGGTCACAGGTCCTGACAGAAGACCTGCTCCAGTGTGGGCTCCTCTCCATAGACTGCAGTTCCTGCCAGGACCATGCTGCATCACAGGCTTCCCACGGGGTCACAGCCTCCTTCAGGCACATCCACCTGCTCCAGGGTGGAGTCCTCCATGGACTGCAGGTGGATATCTGCTCCACCATTACCCTCCATGGGCGGGGAAAGCCTGCCTCACCATGGTCTTCACCACGGGCTGCAGGAGAATCTCTACTCCGGCACCTGAAGCACCTCTTCCCCTCCTTTTTCACTGACCTTGGTTTCTGCAGAGTTGTTCTTCTCATATATTCTCACTTCTTTCTCTGGCTGTTGTTCCACAGCATTTTTTCCCTTCTTAAATCACAGAGGAGTTAATGCCATTGCTGATTGGCTCACCTTTGGCCAGCAGTGGGTCCGTCTTGGTGCTGGCTGGCACTGGCTCTGTCAGACCTGGGGGAAGCTTCTGGCATCTTTTCATAGCAGCCACATCTGCAACCCTCCGCTACCAAAAGCTTGCCACACAAACCCAATACAGTAGGAAAGATTACTGCAAAACAGGTTTGATCCTGAATATCTTACCTTACATCTGAAATATGTCGTTACCATGGATCAGTTAGTACTTTGTAATTCTACAAGCTCTGGTAACTTAGCATGTACTTGAACCCTCTAAGACTGAACAAGTTAATTAATGTTTGGGGGCCTCTTCTTGTTTTTCAAACAATGAGACATGGAAGTGTTGAGAGGTTATATCTATTTCTGCTTCAAACTATGTATAACAAATATTTTGAGAAATAATATTAATTTTTAAAGTACTAGCATAAGAAAAGTAAGAAACCTTTTAGAAAAAGTCAGCTTTAGTTCTTTGCAATTTAAGGTAAACATCTGAAATGTCATTCATTTTTTTCCTTCAAATCTGGTTTGAAGAACCTCTATTTAAGTATCTTGGCTTAAGGGAAAGGTCTACCAAGCTACGCTGAGAGAACATACGTTGTCCAATACCCATTGCTGCTAACTTATGCATACTACAGCATAAATTCTGCTTCATTCTTCTGAAGTATTAATAACTAGTGCTACAGCTGCAGAGATACTGAAGTTGAATGAACTCTAGTAGGATTCAGATCCTCTACAGCTGTCAACTGAAGAAAGAATGAACTATTCTGTGCTTTAGAAAACTGACATGCTACAGAAGCCTGGATAACATATTCCTTTTATTGATCTAGGTATTAAAAGTATACTCCTGTTGAGCTTTTCCTCCTGTAGAGAAGAAAGGTATAAACTCCCTCTAATTTATTAAGGTATCATTCCCTGGTGCCAGCATTATGTTGGTATTTCCTATGATGGTCGATTTTGTGAAGTCTGAAGATTTTTTTTTTTTTGGCTAGACTGAAAAAGTTTTTTAAAATCCATTTAGTTAAACCACCACACAGCACTCCAACAGCATTCTCCTGGTGAAAATGGCTGCTCATGGTTTGGATGGGTGTACTCTTCACTGATTAAAAAAACTGGCTGGATGGCTGGGTCCAAAGAGTAGCAGTCAATGGAGTTGAATCCAGTTGGCAGCTGGTTAGAAGTGGTGTTCCCCAAGGCTCAGTTTTGGGGCCAGTTTAACTGAATATCTTTATCAATGATCTGGATGAGGGGATTGAGTGTGCCCTCAGTAAATTTGCAGATGACACCAAACTGGGTGGTAGTGTCGATCTGCTGGAGGGGAGGAGGGCTCGTCAGAGGGACCTGGACAGGCTGGATCGATGGGCCAAGGCCCACTGTATGAGGTACAACAAGGCTAAGTGCCGGGTCCTGCACTTGAGTCATAATGACCCCATGCAACACTACAGGCTTGAGGAAGAGTGGCTGGAAAGCTGCCTGGTGGAAAAAAACCTGGGGGTACTGGTTGACAGCTGGCTGAATATGAGCCAGCAGTGTGCCCAGGTGGCCAAGAAGGCCAACAGCACCCTGGTTTGTACCAGGAATACTGTGGCCAGCAGGATTAGGATGATCTCTTGTGCAACCTGCTCTAGGTGAACCTGCTTTAGCAGAGGGATTGGACTAGGTGATCTCTGGAGGTCCCTTGCAACCCTTGCCATTCTGTGATTCTGTGAAATGATTGTCCCCCTGTACTTGACACTGGTGAGGCTGCACCTTGAGTACTGTGTTCAGTTTTCGGCCCCTCACTACAAGACAGACACTGAGGTGCTGGAGCATGTCCAAAGAAGAGCAACAAATCTGGTGAAATCTTAGGAGGAGTAGCTGAGGGAACTGGGGTTGTTTAGCATGGAGAAAAGGAGGCTCAGGGGACACCTTATCGCTCTTTACAACTACCTGAAATGAGGTTGTAGTGAGATGGGTGTCAGTCTCTTCTAACAAGTAGCAAGTGATAGGAAGAGAGTAAATGGCCACAGGTTGCACCAGGGAAGGTTTAGTTTGGATATTAAGAAAAATTTCTTCACCAAAAGGATTGTCAAGCATTGGAACAAGCTGCCCAGCGAAGTAGGGGAGTCCCCGTCCCTGGAGGTATTTAAAAGATGTTTAGATGTGGTGCTTAGGGATATGGTTTAGTGGTGGACTTGGCAGTGTTAGGTTTATGATTGGATTCAATGATTTTAAAGATCTTTTCCAACCTAAACAATTCTATGATTCTATGATCACAGAAGCTAAACAAACACTTATTCCTAATTAAGCTGGGTTGGTTTGGGTTTACCTTAAATCAATTAGGAATCCATTTCAGCTGAAGAAGCACTCAGTATCTGGACAGGCATTTATAATTTTTAATTTCAATGGATTCAAAAGCAACTAATTATGGTATAGATTTAAAAATATTAGCAAGGCTTTAAAGATAATAAACACTAACACAATAGTTTCTTAGGCTGTTCTATGTTAACAACAATTTTGCATAATCAATTTGCAACATTCAAAATCCGAAAAGGAAATATAGAATCTTTACTTTATTCTACTCCTAGGAACAGCTAAAGAGATACAACTGCTTATAGCTACCTTCTTTCAAAATTATCATGTTGATATTTGCATTCTGAAATAGCTGAAATTAACCCCAGACTTTGGCCACAACTGAAACAGTTAGACTGCTGTTTCTTACATATATATATTTTTCATCATAATACTCCTAAATTGAATATAAGTATAATTTAAATGTATACATAAGGGCTCATACAAGCTGAATTACATAACAGGACACACACAAGTTAAGAATGCTATTTGAAATTATTCCTTGAATTTTTTCCCCTAAAATATTGTGCACCATGGACTATTAATGCTTGACACTTTAGATTATTTTACCTTCTAATTAAAAAAATAGACATATTCAGAAGCCAGGTAACAGCCTAAGGAAAGAATTTTTTTTTTTTTTAATCTGTGTTTCTTGAGCCTGTAACAGAAGAATAAGATATGAAAGAGAAAAACAAAATCTGTGTGAAAACAGAATCCATAACAGCACAGAATAAAACATAATTGCTTAACATGAAGCCTCCCTTCACACAATTCATTGACAAAACCACCAGAATTTTTGTTAGTCTCAGTAAATGCCATTTATGACTGAAGAGCAAGCATAAAGATTAAATCATGTTTTACTGAAACAAGACAATGCCAGCTACACAATATAATCTGTTATATTAGTATCCTCTACTCATCTTTTGAAGTCAGCTTCCACACCTTTTGGTAATGGTCTATTTTAATATACTTGGATACAGATAATTCAGAAATAGTGGTCAGATCTCTTAGAAATGCATTCTCCCCACTCAAGCCATTGCTCAAGGGACAGACATAATAAAATAAATTTCAAAACCCAATAAACTTTATCACCTTAAAACATATTAATGGGTATACTTTGAGATAGCTCTGTAGAAATTAAAACGCACAACACTGTTAAAATATCAAGTTTAAACTTTCAACTAGTGTATGGATCAGTATCCTTCATCACAGTAACTATTTGTACTTTACAACTGCATATCTACAAAAAAGTAAGGAAACACAAGGACTCGTTTTTAAACACCAAGAGCTGGGAGCAATCTCTTGAGCTTTCCAATAGACCTAGGCATGCAGACAATTCTCCCAACTTCTTTGTCCACACATGCCTCTCCTCTTGTCCAAGTGTTTGTTTATACTGCATGAATTTTAGGGGCTTTATAAATATGTGTCACAGTGAGAGATCAACAAAGGGAGTCATCATCTTACTGTAAGGGAATAGTAAAAGCTATTAGCATTGTTTTCTTCTGTGTTTGGAAGAAACTCTCAGAAAAAAAAATACTGCAACTTTCACCGGCCTGAAATTCTGCAATTGCAGCTTAAAATTTTCAACCACAATTATAAGGATACAGGTTTTGTTTACATTTTCACAATGTAACATCCACTAGTTCATTACATTGATTCAAATAAAACACATAAAATGCAAGTGCTGAAGTAAGGGAATGCAAAATAGTTTGGATAACTCATCTCTCTTCCTGGAAAGTATGTGCATCTCCCTTATTCTGTGACACATGTAAGATAAAATACATTGTTTCTTAAGCGTTTTCTATATAGATCTCAATTATACAGTGCTCAAATTTTAAATGACAATAGAAATTTGAAAGAAGACTTGCATGTGGCTGCCATTTTTGATCCATCTCTCAGAAGGAGCAAATCCCCATATGCTTTCTTAAAGAATCATTTTCTTGAGTTGCAAAGAAGTATTTGAACATCAATAACAAAGCCAAGTCTGTCATTCCAGCTGAGAACAAAGCTTTTCGAACTTCAGAACTAGCACAGGGACATGCTTCTTTTGAGGAGCAAATCCAAAGTGGCACTCAGGATTTTATGGCTCCTGTGGAACAGTAGTGATTGCTGTGTTGATTTTTTTTTTTTCTCCTTCCAGCAGGGATGCTGCCCTTAAAAAGTTTTTTGGTTTTTCTTGTTACTTTCCATTTCTTATCAGAAATAGGAAATCATGGGCATTCTTTTCCTCTTCCTTCCACCCCCCCCCCTCCCAAATTCAAGCAAACTCCCATAGGCTTTTTTTGTGTTTGAAGAGATTTTTATTTCAACTCAAAAAAGCATAACTGAGTATGGCTGATGCCCTTGGGGGGAATGAAAGTTCTTTAGTAAGTTAAGGCAAACAAGTTATTTTATCTATTGAAGGGAACAAGGTGCTGTACAGATTAAGAGTAGCAAAGCCACAGGAGTAAACGTGAATGCTGCACTTCCACCCAGAAAGAATGCATAAGAATATCCAAACACTGAGATTAAAAGATGGATGTTCTTTAGCTGCATAGCAAACCACAGCACACAATAGAAAAAAGTAACAATATTGTGGTTGTAGTCAATCTTTTACATGATTCTGTTGGCTTCAGTCACGTTACAGCAGGATAAATTCATCTGTCTATTTGGCAATCAATAACGTCCATCCATGCTGACTTCTCTTTAAGGTCAGATAGTTTTTGTTGCATACAAGATGTATAATGAATTGATACTTAGCCTACCTGGAAAGCATTGCTGTAAATCAGATACTTTTTTTTTTTTTTAAGAAAAAAATTACTGATAAGAAAATACAATGCAGTAAAGATACTTCACAGTCTGCTTGCTTGGACATAACAGAAGTCTAATTGCACCTCACAGGTCCCAACTCCCAGCCTTGGCAACTATTCCACCAAATTCAGCAGAACTTTCCTCATTTATATTAGTCAGAACCCCTGTCTCTCTCTTTACTTGTTTCTTCTCTTATTTTTATGAGGAGACATTTTCTGCTACCTTCAGTTGAAAGCAAGTGAAAAAGCACTATTTTGCCAGTGATTAATTTTACAGTAAGAAGAAATTTCAGCTGCAATTGATTAACAGGTATAAGTCAGAGTTGATGTGCAACATTTTAAAATATAACAGTAATTTTGAACATACATAACCACAACCATAAAATCAGATCCAATGTCTTCTACTGAAGCTTCAAACTTACTATGTATGAAAGAAGTCCTTTCACCAGTTCCTCCCATACACATTCTCCCAGTCCTGTAACTTGGACACATCACCTATAAATCTGTATAAAAGCTAAATGCAGCTGCATTCTTCAGTGCTCATGCTCCCAAGAGCAAAAAAAAAAAAAGACATACCACAAAACAAAATACACCCCCATCAAAAAAAGTAAAGAAAAGAAAGAAGAAAAAGAAAAAGAAAAACCTACCCCAGTTTTCATGTGTAGTTTGTTTGATTTAAACCTACCAATACTCTCTCTTGAAATTGAAGCTCATTATTTTTGAAGCCTCTGTTCTCTCAGTCTTTTAATAATCCCATAATTTAGTGTATGTTCTCCAACCCTGGAGTGATTGTCATTTGCTTTACTTCTCACTTCTGACACATATGGACAATGCAGAGGAGCTCAGTAAAAGTGACAGAGGCACCCTAAATGTACACCAAGTGTCACACTTCTCGGCTTTGCTTTTTGTGAGTGCTAGGGCCCTGGGCAAGGATCAATTACATTTCCTATTCTCAGCACATTACAATCGATTTTCTCTCAACATCTTTCTTTCAAGTAGCTTTATCCCTCTCTTGCTACTGGATTCTCTGCCTCTCTGTAAGCTGATGTTAGCCTGCAGACTTCTACTCAGGCTGTTCAGAGGTTCCAATTTCTTTTCTCCTTTACTGTCTGTAGTTGTAGCTCCCATAAGAGGATAATACTCCACCCCAGCCCCTCTTTTGATGCATTCAAAGACACACAGCGGTACCCTTTTTTCTCCTCCTCCTCAACTCTATGAGTTGCCAGATTCAGAGGTCTTCCACCTTTGGGCCTAGAAGATGGCTGCCTTAATAAGGAGCTTGCTATGGGTAGACTCTGCTCAGAAGTGAGCGACAAGAAAAGCAAGAAAGAGACAACTAGGCTTTCCATCTTGAAATAGCATAATTGGAATATCCATGTGGTTGCCGTTGTGCAACCAGTAAAGACACAGCCTGTGCTCTAAAGCATTTGAGCCTTAGTAGACTTAAATGAGGTTCTGCATCGAGTTTACATGGCAAGGTGCTGGCAGCAGGGGATTGCAGGGGCAGCCTCTGTGAGGAGCAGCTGGAGCTGCTCTGTGCTGGATACAGCTGGTTCCAGCTGAATGGATGGGCGATATTACTTGCATTTTATGTATCTGGAGCCTAAGAGCTGCACAGTCAGTCTAAGGATCTTCTATGTCACAAAAGAGATGGCAACACATTCCAGCATTTTATTCTGCAGTACTGCAGAATCTGTGGCTACAACCAACTCTATAGTTGGACTGCACTTGGCAAGCTGGAATACCGCTGCTGTTTTATTAATTTATTCATGGAGGAAATGGTCCCTAAACAATCTGTCCTTGCACTATGCAGTCATCGGTCCAACTTGTAATCTTCTTAAGGTGTCTCTCTATTCAGCTATTCATACTTATTCACTGCAGATTCTGTTCACAGCCACTCTTCCTTGCTGATCAAGTTCATGATCCCTCTTAATCTGCACATATGTTTAATTTGAACTTGGAGACTTTTTATGTCCTTGGGGTTATTAGTTATTGAAACGTGGAGTTAATTGAGTGGATCTTCACCAGCACAGGTGACAGGAAGGATTACAATTCAAAACTGAGTATATACCTTTTGGTGATACTTCTGTTCTTTACTCTTATTCCTACAGATACCAAAGAATCTCATTTATTATGTGTGTTTTCTAACACTGTTCCTACAGTTCCAAAAACATAGTGTAAGTCACTGCATCTTACAGAAATTCTTACCTTCTGCACAATGACATTTTCCTCTGTTACTAATTTACTCAGAAGTACCCTTCTAAACCCACTATCATCAGTTTGCAAAAGAATGACATCAGTAAAACAGTATTCCATGATGTTGCAAATGTGGGATTTTAACAGCCCTCCCTCTCTACTTGAACCCAGCTGAATTAGAAAGAAACAGACGTTCTGTGAAAGAAATTTCTCTTTTTTAGAATCCATTCTTGAACATACATTTTCTTTGTGCCTTGCACTTTCCCAGTGAGTTATTTCTTCCATGGTAAAGCTTGCAGCTGGAAGCAATTAAACCCTATAGAGCTACTTCCTATCAGAAACTGGGGTTTTAAAGGTACCATAAATAAAAAAAAGTGCAGTATTAAAAAATGCAATATTAACATAATACACAGAGACTCTTATATTTGAAATGAAGTTATCCTTCTTTTCAATTAACTGCCTCTCCTGAATCAGGATATGAGCATTAAATGTATTATGCCTTCAACCAAAAGGGATTATGAATAGATTTAGATTGTTAAACCCAAACATTTTTCTTTGTGTTTTGTCTGCCAAGTTAGTTCTACTAAACATCAGAAATTCATTGCTCAGAATAAAAATATCAAAGACAAATTCTTGATGGAGCTGTTTAAAACCAAAGCTTGAAACATAGGAGTCAGAGATAGAAAAGGTCATCTGCCCTGTCTATTTTTAGATGTCTCAAGCAACAAGGATTCTGTATTATTCCTTAGGAGATGAGACCAATTGTCACTCAAACATTTCCTTATTAACAGTAAGTGTAATCTTATTTTATAATCCTTTAATTATAAAACTTAGAGTTAACAAGGCAATGCCATGCATGTATAACATCCTTCTAAGAAGGACATTAGGGATCAATATTCCTTAATCCACTGCCACCCCAGAGTGATTAATTATAACCATGTCTGTGTTCTGTCAAGAGCTAGTGGTAGGTACACATATTTATCCCATTTATAAACTAAGTAAACTTAACAGACTGATATAGAATGAAAGGCCTCATGCAAGATTAAGACACATCTCCCACTGAGGGATAATGTCCCAATAGGAAAGAAGAAAGGCTTTTTAGGACAGAAGCTCACTGTTACCCAAGTAAATGGAACAGCTGGCTCCTTCTTTAACAAAGATGCATCTGCATGCTTAAGAGAAACAATTTCAGAATAACCAGGCTGTCTCCTACAGTAGGATAGAAAAGATTAAGCTTCAGAAGAAATGTTCTCTTGAACTTCTGAAAGACTTCACAAGGAGACTGGCAGTACGAACTAACGTGTCTTAGAATCATGGAATAGTTTGGGTTGGAAGAGACCTTTAAAGGTCATCTAGTCCACCCTCCCTGCAGTGAGCAAGGACATCTTCAACTGGATGTGTTTGCTCAGAGCCCCGTCCAACCTGACCTTGAATGTTTCCAGAGATGGGGCCTCCACTACCTCTCTGGGCAACCTGTTCCAGTGTTTCACCACCCTCATTGTAAAATATTTCTTCCTTAGATCCAGTCTGAATCTACCCTGGTTTAGTTTAAAACCATTACCCCTTGTCCTGTCACAACAGGCCCTGCTAAAAAGCTTGTCCCCATCTTTCCTATAGGCCCCTTTAAGTACTGAAAGGCTGCAATCAGGTCTCCCCGCAGCCTTCTCTTCTCCAGGCTGAACAAGCCCAACTCTCTCAGCCTGTCCTCATAGGAAAGGTGCTCAGCCCTCGGATCATTTTTGTGGCCCTCCTCTGGACCCACTCCTACAGGTCCATGTCTTTCCTGTACTGAGGACCCCAGAGCTGGATGCAGTGCTCTAGGTGAGATCTCACCAGAGCGGAGCTGAGGGGCAGAATCACCTCCCTCGACCTGCTGGCCACGCTGCTTTTGATGCAGCCCAGAGTACAGTTGGCCTTGTGGGCTGCCAGCGCACATTGCCGGCTTATGCCCAGCATCTCATCCACCAGTACCCCCAAGTCCTTCTCCGCAGGGCTGCTCTCAATCCCTTCATCTCCTAGCCTGTATTGATACTGGGGGACTTTTTAATTGTTTCATTAAATAGCAGTAGTCTGAGCCAGTCCTAGAAATCAGAGAAATTAACTGAAGGCATGTTGCAAGGGTTGTTACTAACGGTATCTGGTAGAAACACAATCTTTTTGGCAAAGCACCTTACTAAGGCTCCCAGGTAGGCCGTCTGCAACAAATGCAAACTAAGGTTTAAGGTATGCACACAGAATAACTTTGATCCTTTTAAGAATCTGGTTCAATAAAAGCAATTACATGTTTGTAATTTTCATAATATCATAGCCAACATGGGACTGCATTCCAAAACCAAGTTAAAATTAGGGATCTGCTACAGTTGAGATCTAAAGACTGTAAAAATTCAGCTGATCAGAAGGAAATAAATAGCAGATGTAAAAGTGTGGCAGCAATCCCAGGCTGATGTACCAGTTTACATGAGTCGTAGTAACAGTGGAGTGCAACTATGAGAGGAGTCCGTCTTAAAATTCTGCCATACTCAGGCTTTCCATGAGTCTTACCAGGGCAAGTGGTAGGATGGAGCGGAAATGAAATAAACTGTTCTGTCTGATATATTCAATTCAAAACCTTCTAAGAAGTCAATTCACAACTAAGTTTGAAAAAGTCAAAACCTATTGACTTGTTCACTAAAATAGTGGTCTGAGGCTTAATATATAACACCTTGCTTCAAACATAAATTAGCCAAACCACTTGACAAAGGCTGTAAGAGTCACCTGAAGGACGAGATGCTGGCACATTTTACATCGTATTATTTCTATCATTTCAAGCTTCATAGTACACGTAGTCTATGTTGTCATCTTAGTATCAATTTATATCACTTCTAATTGAACAAGAAAATACTTGAGCAGGAACTTTCTTTGCTCATATCACAGAGCAGTGCAAACAGATTCTCAGTTGTTTTCTTCAAGCACAAATCACAGAATCACAGAATCACAGAATCGCAAGGGTTGGAAGGGACCTCGGGAGATCATCTAGTCCAATCCCCCTGCTAAAGCAGGTTCTCCTAGAGCATGTTACACAGGACTTCATCCAGGTGGCCTCTGAACACCTTCAGAGAAGGAGACTCCACAACCCCCCTGGACAGCCTGTTCCAGTAATACAAACAATAGCATCAGGTTTTTATACACTATTAATAGCTATTCACACAAGCAATTCCCCACCTCCAACAAAAACAGCTATTTAAAATACAAAAGAAAATTCATGAAAATAGTAAAATTGTATTTGAAAGCTTAAGGTTTTTCAGAGGAACTCAACGTTCTTATTTTCCAGTTCACATTTTTGTGAGCACTTTCAAAATCTCACTTTCAGTAAGTAAACGCAAATTTTAAACAATTTTCCTTTTAGGCTCTTCTCCCTCTATGATAAATATGGGAATTAATGACTAACTCAAAATTTTACTGTTTCCACAAAGGTAAAAGCTACTGTGCTCTTACATTTCCTGATTCAAGAGAGATTGAGAATAATCATGTTACGCTTTTCCTCTTCTTTGGCAACTGCTCAGGGCCACTGTTGTAAAGATACTAGGCTATGTGAGGATATGGCTTGACACCATATGGCCATTTGAAAATTCTTGTTAGATAATTGGGAGGTTGGGATGAATAATTTAAATTATTAACTAACAAAAATAGTTGGCATTTAAAAAAAATCATCTTTGACTTGTTAGGGCAATATAACTCAAAGATTGTTTTTTGACTGCCAATATGCATATGCAATTGAGATGTATAGAGCTGTTTCTTCCCTAAGCAAGACAGAAATTTAAATCAAGAAATCTTACTGGTTTCATTTAACTTTATAAGACTGCTCATTTAAATTTCACTTTCCTATGTCTTACGTATGTCTAAATGAATACACCAAAGGACAGAATTTCTTCTTGTGCATTGCACTGTTGAATTAAAGAAACTGAGAACTTAATGTGACATTTTTAGTGCTATAGTTTACAGGCGCACCACAAAAGTTGTCGTTCATCATATGGAAGCTTCAGCACTTTAGGGAGTGAGTTTGATGTCTCATTACTAAGAGACATGGTGATGAAGACAGGAGGTATTAGCAAGGAGATGGACTCAAGCTAACATCATAAACCAGATTCCAAGCACTTGAGGACTTGGATGCAGAAGCCCATGACTGTCTCCCCCCATCTTTCAGATTTAACCACAGTCATCTGACTGAGGAATCTGCATTCCACACAGGGAGGCAGGATCCTGAAACTCAGCTGTGATATGACTGAGTGTCGCCAGGACAAATTTCCTTTATTGTATATGTCTTGAAATTCCTAAACTATAAACTAAGCACTTGCTTAAGAGTCAGACATGTAGAGAGTGGGAAACTACATGTTGAAAACAGTACTCTGAACAGTTGTGAAGGGAGATAATTATGAGGTGCCATATGAACAATACAACAATAGGGTACAACTTGAATGACAATGCATCTTAGATGATGTATGATTTAGATGGCACAAAATATGTTAGAAGATACAGTGATTCACTAGACAAACCACTGGGACTAGATTCTCTTCTCAGCACCAAGTGCTCATGGATTTCAGCAAGTCACCAGATCTCTTCATGATTTAAGGTAACCTGTGATAGGGTTCATTTTACTGACTCCATATGTAAAGGACCTTGAAATAAGTCAGGTGTAGAAAACCTCCACATTCAATAGCTTTGGATGCTTTTTGATTCCATGATTTTGGCCAATTTTCTAACTTCACATTTAGTAGTCTAGAATATTCTGCAGCAAGGAGCTACACAGTTTCTTTAAGCATATTGTAAAGAAAACTTTCTTTTGTTTGGTATGTATGTTTCTCCCGATTTCACTCATGTTCCCTAATTCTCACATTCAAAGAGGCAACGGGGTTGATTTTGTTTTTAACAGGATATACACATGGAGAGACACGGTTTCAAATGTGGAGCAGATGTTCAGTGGGAAAATCTACTCTTCTGATTCAGGATGCAAGCACTAAGTGTGTTAGAAATTTGCTACCATTGAAGCCTGTCTCATGGTCTCAGCTGGGCTCTGTTGTGCATGAGGGAACTGAATTCCTACTGTAATAATAATAATAATAGAAAAGAACATTATTAATGTGTTAGACTCCAGAGTGAGCCCTGCATTTAGTAAGGGTAGGTTTTAGACACGAGAGATGTAAATCTCTAAGCAAGCCTACAAATACTAGCCCAGAGATCAGGTTTCACTCTGGAAAAACACTATATTAATTTTGCCAGATCTTGTAACTCACTAACAGAATGGATTTAGACCCTCATGAATCATGAGATCCACCCTGACAGTCCTTCTGTTCCAACTTTTCTCTAGATCTTCTGGCTAATCCAGACCCAGAAAAAATGATGTAGTCATACTCCTGGCAGCAAAGTTACACAGGTAAGCCCCCAGAAGATGCTAAATACAAAGGACTCAACCCCCCAAAGGATGAAATGACTACCTGCTCTCCAGTACTGCTCATGCCAGAAACAGCAGGAGGAAGACACAAGGTTTCTTTCAGGAGTGGCTGCTCTCACAACAGCCAGCCTTGAAAGGTTGTCCGTGCCAAAGCTTTATATTGAAGTTAGGGGAGGCCTTTAAAAGCACAGAGACAGATACACAGGTCACTGCTGCCAGCTGTATTTTGTAGGACGAAAACCAATGCAGTAATAGCTGCAACCTCTAAGGTGTATAGCCAAATATAGATTTGTCATCTGGACTTCCACCTTAGCCAGCATGGTCAGTTCCAGATACTCAAGGTTATACAAGTGTAGAAAACAGACATGTTCTACATAAACAAAAATCCTCTCAGAAAGAGCCCTAGAAAGACACTTGTCGGTTCCTCAGAAGCAACTACAGTCAATTACACAGCACGGGGAAAGTACTGCAAAGGAGCTGGAAGTAGGGAGGGGAGGCTCTGAACATCTGAAGCAACCCAAAACACAGTGGAAGTAAACCATATAATGCAGATTAGCAAATGATAGCTTAAGTTAAAGATGATGAGATTTCATACATGCAATGACTCTTTTTGTACCTAGTCATGGATTTAAAGTATGTGTACTTTGATACAAAAACACCTGAGGGCAACAATTTAACAGGTAAGGGAAATCCACTTGATGCATGAAAAGCTTACTAACTGAGCCATATACAGCGAGAGCACAGAAACAGCTGGAGAAAAACACATGGGGCATTCCTCCCTAGGCAGAGCCAAGATCCAAGGTGCTGCACAGATCCTGCTGCAACTTGCAATCACTTGTGCCCTATTCCTGGGGACTGCACTGAGTGTTTACAGCCACCTACAGCTACGGAAACAAATTAAGTACTACAATTAGAGATATTATGTTATTAATTGTATCTCCTCAGATACTGGAAAGATTTTACATTAGTTTACATTCTATCAGCAGTAAGACTGTGAACAATTACAGCCACTGTGTAAAGTCATAGCAAATTGAGAAGTTAAACTCAGTTTCTCAGTTTCTTAAAGCTTGAGATTCCAACTTCAAATTTAATAATATAAATTAGCGTCATTAGTACATGTAACAATGAAATAGAATAGCTTTGGTAGATCCAAGATCTAATGAAACTGTTGTATTAAGAAAGAACACTTCTCACAAGCATATTTTTGACATCAAACTACTTACTATGAGTTGTTAATTCACGATATAAGTTGGGTTTTTAGTACAATTTCACTAGCTTCGGTTAAAGCTAATGGTGCTACGGACTCATGAGGACCTATTCTAACATTTTCAATACGCAAAATCCAAACATTACAGCTTAACCCTTAAACCTCACCACAGAACAAAATGAAAAGTACATCATTAAGTAAAAAGCCATTACAACTAGAAAAATAATTAAAACTAATTGGAATAAGTTAAAAACCACTCTTAACACTTCACATTACATTTAATCTATACAAGTTACATCTGAAATCTGTTTTTCATTAGGGTTTTTCACATGCTTATCTGCACACATTTAGACACATTTCTGACTTCTGTGCATGTACAATCTTTTTACATAAATTATACGAGATTTAACAGAATGGTTTTGAGTAAAGGTTCTTAAGCTTTCTAATCTGATTTTTCATGTTTCAAATCTGTATTGGGCAAGAATGAAAATTATACCTTCTGAAAATCATAGCTGCTGACTTCAGTTTTGAAAATTCCCCTGTAAGGAGTTTAAGTATTAACATTTCACTTAAACTTCCACCATCTTGCACACACGTACATAGAAATTAATATTAGAGATATTTTTTCATTATTAGAAATTAAAATTTATACCCAGTGATATCAAATTAATCTGGGGTAATAACTTTTTTATTTCATTAAGGAAAGGAATGACTGTATTACATGTTATCATGGTTTAACCCCAGCCAGCAACTAAGTCCCACGCAGCCACTCACTCACTTCCCCACTGTGGGGTGGGGAAGAGAATTGGAAGGGTAACTGAGAAAACTCATGGGTTGAGATGAAGACAGTTTAATAGGGAAAGCAAAAGCCATGCGCATAAGCAAAGCAAACCAAGGAATTCATTCCCTGCTTCCCATGGGCAGGCAGGGGTTCAGCCATCTCCAGGAAAGCAGGGCTCTATCACGCGTTAACGGTTACTTGGGAAGACAAATGCCATAACTCCAAATGTCCCACCATTCTTCCCTCAACTTTATATGCTGAGCATGACCTCATATGGTCTGGAATAGCCCTTTGGCCAGTTGGGGTCAGCTGTCCTGGCTGTGCCCCCTCCCAGCTTCTTGTGCCCCTGGCAGAACAGGGGAAGCTGAACAGTCCTTGTCTGGTGCAAGCCCTGCTCAGCAACAACTAAACCATCAGTGTGATATCAATATTCTTCCAGGACTAAATCCAAACCACAGCACTGTGCCAGCTACTAGGAAGAAAATGAACTCTATCCCAGCTGAAATCAGGACACGTCTGGAAGTTCCAGTATACATTTAAAATCACTACACCAGAACCACAGGTACAAACTATCCAACATACAGCCTTTTTTCCTCTTGCCCCATTGCACCTGATATACTTATCATCTGACAGCTTATACTTTCATCACACAGATTTCCACACACAAGCTGTTTCAGTCTTCTCTTTCATACACATTCAATTTCCTATATGCAGTGGCATGCAAAACTAAAGAACTTCAAACTGGCCTCCACCAGGAAAAGGAGATCTTTCTCTGGGTCAGAGCAAATTTGGATGAAAGCAAATCTAGAAATTCACATAACATTTCACTCACTGTCTTTTCAGGAACTTGCATATTATTGACTGAAGTTACAGTACTAGACTTAGACTGGGACTTCTGTGCAAGCTGATCTTTACTATTTCTTTCAGGTGTCCAATAAACCTTAGTAAGTTCATAAGTTCGAAGACAGATCAGGTATGACTGCAAAATATTCAACCACACTGTTCTCTAGAAGTGTCCTTATAAAACAACCATGCTGTTTTCATCCCGAACTTTTTTTTTTAATAAATGATGAGGTGTCAATAAGAACAGGGATAAATATCTGATTTAAACTGAGTTGCTGCAATTTACACAAGACATAACAAATGAAATATAAGAGAATTTATGACCTAGCAATAGCAGAGAGGGTAGAAAGTCTTGGGTGCTTCCTGTCAGACTTTTAAAAATCCATGAGGAAAGGCTGTAATACTTTCAGCAGAACGCTGGGGGTTTTTTCCATCCACAGAGAAAAGATTTTACTCCATGTTTTAAGGATATTGAGTTCAAACTTTAAATACTGAAAAAAAATGCAGTCCAAAATGATCACACAGCCCAAGAAATCATGTCCCTATTCAAAATAGTAATAACCCCAGAAAAAATGCAAAGATGGCAGGAATGGAACTGATATTCTGGTGTCAGTGTCTACGCTGCAGACAGCTGCCCAGACTACTTTGCAGGCAATGAAGAGAAATAAGTATGTTCAGTGAACAAGTGACATAACCAAGTAAATAACCCCACCCTGTTACCCCAACAGATAAATTGCTTTAAAATTGTTTGCATATGCAGATCCTGTAAACAGAGTCCAAAGAGTTCAGAGGTGAAAGTCTGTTACACCTGTCTAGAGTTCATGCATCTCACTTGGAAGGGAAACATGGCAAGACTAACCCTCTAATAAACCTCATGTCCACAAGAAAATTTAAGATTTGAAGTCAGGTTGATTGGGAAGAACAGGATACCAACAGCACAGTTTCTCTGTGTTGCTGGTAAAGAACTACAACGAACTGAAATTGTGACTGCCTGTGCTGAGTACACTTGTAAAGTTATCTTTTATCTGCCCTTAACTTCCAAAAGTGGAGAGTACTGGTATAAGCAAAGTGTACCTCACCACACTCCTAGCACTAAGAAGCTACTGGTAGTGTGGTTGATGCATTCACAGCCTAATAGTCCACAGTCTTTAATACAGAAAGTATCACTAATCAATGATTTGTTGTACCCCTGACTTGCAAAGTTAACTTTGTACCACTGCAATCAGCAGTGCTTATGTATCGAGAGCACTCAGTGATCCGCTATTTAAAACTTTCCCTCCTCCCTTGCTGCTACACTCCTATCTCCCTTTCAGTATTTTTTTTTCCTCACAGGAAGCTCTGGAAAGTTGAACTGCAGGAATCCCTGTGCCAGAAACCCAGCCCCAAGGCTTTGGTTCCCGAAGTATAACCCCTTTACTCAGTTCACCCCTGAGAGCTCATGTAGCAACAGACCAGGCATCCAGTGTGGGGTCAGGAGAGCGAGGGGATTTGCTTTTCTCTTTTCTTGTCTCCCCCACAGGTGTGCCTGGCCTTCTGCCCTTTCCCTCAGTTCACAGAAAAAACCTGCCAAAGAGACAACCACCTGGACTCAGTCAGGTCACAAAAGAGAACTGGAAACAGGGACCTCTGATCTCCTCAGACTATGACCAGAGACTTGAAACCACATTGCAGCAGCCCTGGGTCTTTTACATGGTTCCTACCTCTTCTCAGGCTGCTTCAGGGGTTGCATCTTTTCTCTCTCCCTCAGATTTTGGTGTAACACTGTCAGCACCTCTGCTGCCTCCTCTCCATACCAAAGTTTCCCCAGCTGAACTTGCAGCCTGACAGCAAGACTGAAGAAAAGCTGTCTCTTCCCTTTCCTCAGGTTTTCAATATACCACCACCACCAAAAAAAAAAAAAAAAAGGAAAAAAGGTGCAGACTTGACACAAGATACTGCTAGGACTGTAAAAGCACACAGAGAAGCCTCATTAAACACACAGTTCAATGTAGGAATCAAATCCATCCTATTTCCTCCCGCTCACCCACCTCCACCTAGTCTCTACCCCTTGACTCTGGGTTATGCTCAACCTTCCAGGGATCCTTCATCCTGAGGACCTGCATGTGTGCAGACACGCATGTGAGGAGGGTAAGCAGGGGGAGTTAGAGCAAACTATTGGCATCCTGAGCCTTCACATGAAGAGTGTGATATTCACAAAGAGTGTTTCTTCTTCCTCCTCCTTGCTGGGAGAGGAAGGATGTTGGAAGTTTTCTTTCTCCTTTGTCCTGGCTGCTAGCTAGCTTTCCATCCCCCCAACATTCCTCAGTGTGCCCCAGTCCTTCTTTGGGCCACCAGCACAGTGGGAGGCACCTTACACTGTTACCCTTCTGGCTTGTACAGATTTACTGGCTTCTAATACATCTTTCCTAAAATACAGGGATTCTTTTCAGTCCATTCTTTTATTTATACTCTATGGCACTGTTGATTTTTTTTTTATAAACATTTATGTATAAAGACTTTAAATTAATCATTGTCTTCTCAATTCAAAACTCACCATACAATAGGAAGAAGTAATTCTGTTAATATTCTGGGATTGAAAAAGTACTAAAGAATGAAGTACAAAAGAGTTGTTTTCAGAACAAGAGTACTAGAAGCAGATGTTTTTCATTTCCTTAAATTGTACTGATGTTCATAACAGTCCTGTTTGTATACATAATAATTTTCATGGAGTTGTCATACATGCAAGCAATCCTCATAATTCTCAACTGAACTGGAACCCAACTACACTATGGTAGAATGAAGCAAATAAATCCTAGCAAACTGATATAAATTATTCCTTATAACTTACAATTTGTATGCAGTCAACAAGGAAAATTAATACTTATTTATCAAATTTGATTAGATGCTTCATATCTGTAATTAAAGGTAAGTGTTTTGGATTTTAAATTTGTACTCTTGTTAATTTTAAGAACCATCCATCAAGGAGGATATTACCTGGCCTGTGAACTTTAAATATTCTCCAGGGTCTTCACAGAGATAGGAAACTTTTCCTTGGGATTATGTATCAAATCACCTTCCTCATCCACCTGCTTTGCAGTGCATAGGCATGCATTCCTAATTTGGGTGTCAAAACATCATAATTTTTTGTGGATTAAGCTCAGCAGGCAGCTCAGCCCCACACAGCTTCTCACTCACTCCCCCCACAGTGGAATGGGAGAGAAGGGAAAGGTTAACAGTGAGAAAATTCATGGGCTGAGATAAATACAGTTTAATAGGTAAAGCAAAAGCTGAGCACGTAAGCAAAGCAAACCAAGGAATTCATCCACTGCTTCCCATGGGCAGGCAGGGCTCCATCACGCGTAACAGTTACTTGGGAAGACAAACATCATCACTCCAAACGTCCCCCTGGGTTTTATTGCTGAGCACATTATATGGTGTGAGATATCCCTTGGTCAGTTGGGGTCAGCTGTCCCAGCTGTGTCCCCTTCCAACTTCTTGTGCACTCCGAGCCTACTCACTGGCAGGGCAGCATGAGAAACAGAAAAGCTCTGCTCAGCAATGGCTAGAACATTCCTGTGTTACCAACACTGTTTTTATCACAAAACTAAAACATAACAGCATACAAGCTGCTATGAAGAAACTTAATTTTATCCCAGCCAAAAACCAATACAGCATCTAATGAAGTTTTTTTGCCACAGGCTGCATGGTATTTTGCAGGACCTGAAGCAGACCTAGGCTGGTCTTGAACAGCCTCCAGAAGCCTGGCTGGATACCCTTGGCATCTCATATGATGCTATGTATGTATAATCAGGCAACAAATTTGTTGCAGGCCCTTAATCACTGCAGTTTATAGCAAAGCACTCTATCCTGTTCAGGAGTTGATTCTTAAGAACCATAGAATATACACCTGGGATAAGCGCTCAAGAAAACCAAGTCCCACCCCACAACTGGAAGAGCCTTTTGCCAGACTGATAGTGTAGCTGGAACAGTTTATTAGAAGTAACTGCATGTATTTTACTCCTTGGTTCAAGGAGTGTTAACTTTCAATTGACATTTTTGCAAGTGGATTTAGTTATGAGAGCATTTGTGTAAACAGTGACATTAAAAATGCAATGCAAAATTCACTCAGCTTGATGCAAAGCAAATTTAAAAATCTCTCATAATAGCCATTAACTTAGATTTTTAATTGTGCAGAAAGCTGCTTTTCTGCAGAGATAATTATACAGAGTTATTTTGACAAGTACTAATATGATTGAAAGCCAACTCTCAGACCTGCAACCAGAGTTTTGCAGTGTTCTGATGTAAGTCACATCACTGTAGAACTCTATACAGAATTAGCAGCTTTGCTCAGTTATGCTTAGCTCATCACATCATATGATGGAAAACTGATTGTGTCAACATAACGGCAATTAAATGACTATTCTCACTTTAGAACTGAAAGCAATGTAGCTACATCAGGACAGCACTGAAACTCCAAAAAATAATGAGCAGGAATCCTTAGCCATGTCAGCATGGTTGTACCATTTCTGGAATTTAATCTAGCATCCTCATTGTTGCCCTGCTCTGTGTGATCTAGAAACTAATTCAGAGAGCTTTACACCATTCTCAGTTCCTCAGGTTAGAAGCCCAAATTATCCAAACAACAATGATCAACACAGCTTGGGTAACTGGAAATATTGACTGATATAGTGAACAGACACACAGGAAATATTCCCCCAAAGTTAAAACCCGCAGCAAACCAGTTCTAAAAATAGGATGTTCCACTATGCCTTATTTAAAAAGAAAAGAAGTGAACAACTACAGCAGAGGTCACTAAATCATTATAATTTCTAATGACATAAATTTTTACATATGCATGCATACCTGTGTGTGCACATGTATATATAGCTAAAATACAGAACAAACCACAAATGTTTCACGAACAGTAATTAAAGTCATGATCATAAAGGCTTGTGATCAGAAGTTACCTTAAGGTCATTTCAGAATTTCTGCAAAACAAAATTTGTCAAACTGACTTCCATGGAATTAACAAGTTTCAGAGTATAACAAAAAATAGCATTGGTCCCTGAGCCACGTCAATCTGTTTACACCATAAATATTAACACCATTCATCCATACAGAGATGTCATTTAGAGCCCTGCCTTGGAGGATGCCAACTGTAAACCAGAGTTTGGTGTCCTCCACAAACTTGATAAAGGTACATTCTTGTCCAGGTTATTGATCAAAACATGGAACAGGGTAGACCTCAAGATAAACCCCTGAGGAACTCCACTTGCAACTGACTTCCAGGTAGAGTACAAATTGTTAACCGCTTTCCTTTGGGCCCAACCATCCAGCCAGCACCCTACCAAGCTATTAGTCCACCTATCTACACTGGAACATCCCACTCTGAATACAACAATACTCTGGTAAATGGGGTCAAAAGCTTTCCTAGTCATAGAAGACAATAGCCACCGTTCTCCCTACATCCATAAACCCAGTGGTAAATGATAACCTTGTTATAAAGGACAGTCAGGTTAGTCAGTCTTGATTTACTCTTGGTAAATTCATGCTGGTCATGCCCCATGACCTTCACATGGCCAGTATGTGTTCCGTTCACACCATGGTATTACCAGAGAATGAAGTGCGTTTGACCAGCCTCTACCTGCAGTTCCATTGATATTCCCACCTACCCTTTAGGATGAGTGCAACATCTGTCTGTCTGTCCCCAGTCATCGAGGACTTAACTCCTGGCCTCCATGACCATCCAAAGATGATAAAAGCAGCCTCACAATGACATCAGCCAGTTCTCTCAGTATGTCTCACAGCAAGACTTAACAGCCTCAGGCCTTCTGCAGTCTCTGCAACACCTCAAATCCAAGCCTTAAATCCATGGCAAGCAGCAAACTTTCTGAGACAGCATGTCTGGTCAGCAGGTAGGTGCTTCCGTTTCCAGCAGAAGGGGATCTCCATCTTGGTGCTAGTGCTCTGCTCAGGCCCATCGCTCTCTTAGATCCTCCTTAACAGAACCTATTCCTCTGTATTGTCTATTACAGCACAGTACCCATTTCTATAAGTTCAGACGTGACATCAGAGAAAAAGCTTTTCTCCTACTCCTGAAAGTCAAAACCTTCAAGCCTCTCCCATCTTGCAGGTCTCCATCCATGAGTCACTCAAGACTTGTGCTCCAGACCCCTCACAAGCTTTGTTGCCCTTCTCTGGACACATTCCAGTGCCTCAATGTCCTTCTTGTAGTGAGGGGCCCAAAACTGAACACAGGATTCAAGGTACGGCCTCACCAGTGCTGAGTACAGGGGATAGATGACTTACCTGCTCCTGCTGGCCACAATATTTCTGATACAAGCCAGGATGCTATTGGCCTTGGCCACCTGGGCACACTGCTGGCTCATATTCAGCCAGCTGTCGACCAATACCCCCAGGTCCTTTTCTGCCAGGCAGCTTTCCAGACACTCTTCCCCAAGCCTGTAGCATTGCATGGGGTCACTATGACCCAAGTTTAGGACAAATTTCCACCAAGAAACTTGGGGCTTTCACCACCACTCATTCCCCACAGTGAGACTACTGCTGCCTCCACCAGGCAGTCCCAGCTGCTCCAGATCCAAAGAGCAGCCACCTCCTCAGGAGTTTCATTGGGGACACAGCCTCTGTCATACCCAGGTATCATCCCCAACCAGGGAACCAAGCCTGTGGGGTATCATCATCTGCACTCCCACATAGCCTAGAGCAGCCTTCAGGTACTTGTGCCTGCTGAAGCCTCTGGGTCTCAGCCATCTCACCCAGGCCAAGGTCCTCCAGATGTTCACCAATCCCCCCACTGCAGGCCCCTTTTACACAGCAACCAACCAGTCAGATGACAGCTAACAAATCAAGGACCCACCAATCAAGAAGGAGCTAACACAGGCAGTGCCCTGCAGAAGTTCCTGGAAGATACCAGAAGGACCTGAAAGCACCTTTATTAAAAACCAAAAGCCTGACATAAATAAATTACCTGACTAACCCCCCACCCTAAAAACAACTGTTAAGAGGTGGTGAGAAATAAAAAGCTACTGAAAAATCAAAATAAATTTTAAAAAGCCTAACAACAAACACCCAGAAAAGTACTGCATAGTCAAAGCTCAACTTTGTCCCAGATCCAGAATTTCTGAAATAGTCACTAGCACACTGAACTGTAAGTAAGTTATTTCTTCATTTTGACCTCAGTCTGATGGCTTTTTAGAGCTCATTTAATGAGTTTTAGTTGACTCTGGTTGGAGTAGCTTCATCAAATAACAACAGCACAGGTCCAGTTGGCTTAAAGTACTTTTAGACATAATTTAATTTAGGCTGTGTTTGTATTTTACTGAACACATAGCTTGGTATCTTTCTTGTAATTTTAATGGTTTCTATGGTGATAATAAGATTTGGTAGAAATTAGTCACATTTTGTGAGCACATGGGTTGGTACTTATTTAATACAACTAATGTTTTATATTTCTCTATCATTTTCCTAAAGCTGACTTGAAGCAACATTATTACCCACTCTTTGTGCTGGTTTTTGCTGGGGTAAGAGTTAATTTTCTTCATAATAGTTTATATGAAGTTATGTTTGGGATTTGTGTTGGAAATGGTGTTGATAACACAGGAAGTTTTAGTTGCTGCTGAGCAGTGCCTACACAGAGTCAAGGCCTTTTCTTCTTCTCACCCCCCCCCACCAGCAAGGCAGCTGGGGGTGCACAAGAAGCTGGGAGCGGGCACAGCTGGGACAGCTGACCCCAGCTGACCAAAGGGATACTCCATACCATGCCATATTCTGTCATGCTCAGCATATAAAGCTGAGGGAAGAAGAAGGAAGCAGGGAGACATATGAGGTGATGGCATTTGTCTTCCCAAGTAACTGTTACGCGTGATGGAGCCCTGCTTTCCTGGAGATGGCTGAACACCTGCCTGCCCATGGGAAGTAGTAAACAAATTCTTTGGTTTGCTTTGCTTGGGTGCGTGGCTTTTGCTTTCCCTATTAAACTGTCTTTATCTCAACGCAAGACTTTTCTCACTGTTACCCTTCCAATTCTCTCCCCCATCCCACTACGGGGGGAGTGAGTGAGTGGCTGTGTGGGGCTTAGTGGTTGGCTGGGGTTAAACCATGACACTCTTCTGCAAACAGATTTTAAATACGAAAGGCAAAAATCCCAATATTTGAAGCCCTGCCATGAACAAGCTATGAATATGTTCCACATTTTTTCCGCAGAGCAGAATAAACAGTAGTCCATTTCTTGTATTCACAGTTGAACTTGCACTGATTTTCATTTTATGTTTTCAGTTTAAGCAATATTAATTATTCAAGGTTGAAAATTCTTCCTGCATTTTACCATGAGATGTATCCGGACCAAAGTTTGTAATAGTCTATGAAGACTTATGTACTCTTTCAGTTTCCTGTGGGATAAAAATATTCAAGACAAACTCTCTCTCACATTGAAATAATTGTAATGAAATACTGCTTTCTGTCTAGACAGCATTGCAGAGTAATTGCCAATCACAGTTTCTGAAAAATTGTACTATTTTACAGTTGTCTATAATACTAAGACAACTCTGCATAACTGAAAAGCTAAATCTAATGTAATTTGAATCGTCTATCTGAGCTACAGCTGGGAAAAAACTCGGCAATTACAGTGAGCAAAGAATATGATTAATTTTTATATTCTGTTTTGCTTTCCCCAAGTTGGACCTTCATCTGGAGTCCACAAGAAAAAAAAAAAAAAGAAACCAAAACATTCTGAAGTTATTTTGATGGTTACAGAGAGAGTATGTAAAATATGAAAATGTTTCTTGATACAGCTATTCGATGTTATTTAAAATAAGATTTTGATTTCCATTTTTCTACTGTCATTTGTTTTGTTAGGCATTATGATAGAAAATCTAAAATTTGTGGGTTTTTTTGTATTTTTATATATGAACCTGTGTTGACTTCCAAAGAGCTTAAAACCAATTTTTCTTGTAAGTCACATTTGTTTATATACATATAAATGCTCAGAAGTCCCATAATGGCTTTCTTTCCTCCTCTTGCTTTTGGAGTAGAACTGGTCACCTTGGGTTGGAATTTCACTCATCTGGGTGAATTTTCAGAAATTTGACAAGTATATGTTATAGGCAGAATATCAAGCAAAAAGATAAATTCAGTTTTGAGATTATGATTTGGTCAGACACCAGAAAATACAGAAATACAGAAAGCTGCCTTTTGCTGATGTGATGTTGTTAGCCTCGCTTGCTAATAAGGTCTCATGTAAATTGCTGCTGGTGGTGTAGTCTTACTGCTGCTATTACTGAGTCAGTACCTACTGCACCAGAATCTACTGGGCGTCTTGATAGCAGTTTCTTGGTCACTCATGTCAGCAAAGTCTCTAGAGCCATGTAGCCCTTCATCGCTGCCTGAGTAGCACAGAGGAAAAAAAATTTTTTCTTATGCTTTCTATCAGGAATCTTGCTGATGTTGTCAGCTGCTGAGTGAATACAGCCACCAGCAGCCTTTTACATGTGCAAGACTGGGTGATGTACTTACCCAGGCTGTTGTTTGAAAACAAAAATTTAACCTTCCAAATGATCTTCCCTCCCTTTCTGAGTGTAACTCTTCGAGTATTGTACGGGAACCAACCTACCCTTTCTGAAACAACTGCCAGCCTTTCTTTCTCTCAGTACTTGGAGTGAGTTAGAATCCAGCTGAGTTTTCTGAATTCAAGCATCTTTAGGTAACTGTTTACTGTTTGACCTACTTTCTCCAGAAGAGTTCAAGGCGACATTCTGCATTCACAGGAACATCTTCTGTCCTCTAGTGTCAAGATATTGAATGTTGCCTAAGGTCTCAGTTGAGCTCTGACCTTTCTAATTGTTCATCCAAATCTGATAGTCTACAGCTAAGGCCTGCTAAAGCAGACCCACAGGAAATCCTAATCTATTTTTGTCTGGAAGGACTTTATGAACACTGCCAGAGGGAACTATAGATGCCACTGGAATACATTAATCCTATGTGCCATTCACATCTGCAGTATGAATCCAGTTTATGCAATAACTTTTTATCTGTAATTATCTTGAAACAAACTTTTTACCTCTTTCTTGCTCTGTAGTCTAAGAGACACCCAGTCTCTTTAAAGCTGTAAACTCTCAAGATAGGATGATTAGATAAAAATGAAACAGAGTTTTCATCATTAGTTAAAACTTCTAGTCATTGCCTTAATTTAAGTAATTATGCATGCATACCTACAGATACAAAGAACCAGTACTTCACTAGCATGAATGTGATGGCCACAAATTTCAGCCACTTCATTATAAAGTGCTACACAACCCTAAAAATAGTTCTTATTCAAAATTTTAATCTAATTTTCATCTTATAATGTAAATGTACTAAAATATTCAATTTAACATTACACTGTCTTTGAAAGTAGCTCTCACTCAGCTAACACCATCTGTTTATCACCAAATATTTTCTTTCCATTCATCCAAGTTGAAAGTATCAGTAAAAACAGTCTGCATAGGGAAAAGAAATGTGCTCATACCCATACATATTAACAAAAGAGCCATTTTTAGTACTGTTTTACTCCATAACCAAAAATTGAGCTGTTGCTTTTGAAATTCAGTAGAGGAAAAATGCAAAAAAATCTTGTGAACATCTGGAACTGGGATCAAACCCAAGGCAGAACTTCCATTTACTTCCACATAAAAGCATCAAGACCCTGATTCAATCTATTTCAAAGAAACATTTGACAAAGGAGAGAATAATTACTACATCATATGCATAACATTCATCTCCTCTGTGCTAACAACACTTATGTTTCAGAGCTCACCTTCCACAAAAAGAAAAGGAAGTGTTGGGTCCTTTCTTTTCCTATTTATCCCAATGCAGTTTTTCATCCTCTGCAATCCTATCTTACTGAATAAAAACCAAAACCAAAACCCAACCAACCCACACAACAACCTTCATTCTTTGTAGAACTTTGCATTCTGCTCTTCCCTTTAAAGAATACTGTTCCAAGTGACCCCCATTCACTGTTCAGCTCCTGTCGCTGACCCCAGTTATCTGCTGGTTTAGCTAGTAATGATTCTCATGCAGTAACAGACAAAAAACAACAACCAGAAGGATCTCTCCAGGAAAAGATAAACTAAGTATACTGGCATTTAAATCTTTCATTTTTCTTTGCCAGGGGAAGCATTTATAAATACTTCTTTAAAACTGTTTATATCAAGAGTCTTAATATATCACTGAGGGAAGGATCAAGAGCTCCCTCTGGAACTATATAGACTCCACTAAAGTCTTTTCACATGGCTTTGTTGTCTGTATTGATTTCTAGTCTCAGCTGTATTTAGCTTAAAAGACAAATAGGCTCAGTAATCAGCAACTCTTTACATCAGTTGCCCTTTTACAAAGTCTCATTCCCAGCTGGAAGCAGGAAAATTCTTTCACCTGCAGCTCACACAGAGGGACCTATGCAGATGTGGCTAATAGGAACAAATGCATAAATTCATAGCCTGCCTTGTCAAAAAAGTGTGTGTTGTGACTAGGCAATTTTCAGATAACTTATAGGCTAGTTGGAGTGTTCTTATACATCTTTCTCTTACTCATGTACTGTTGAGTTGGTGACAATAAGGGAAGCTGAAGTGAAATAATTTTTCCACTGTTGTAGCACTGAGCATTAGCTCTCCAGTTACATTCCATGAAACCAAGATTTTTATACTTTTGCTCCCATAAATTGACTTTTCTATCAGTTTTAAGCTCAGTGATTTCTACTAAGTTCAGTCAGAATATATCCATTCAATTTAATAAGCATTGGATTTTCTTGCTCTTCTATGTACTGTTTGTATTTCAGTGTTGAAATTGCTGACACTGAGGAAAACCCCAAACTTTTAGTTTAAAATTTAAAAGTATAATTTAAAAATGCCTTCACTACTCAGGAAATGGATACTTTTACTCCAGTGTTTATACATGGCTTGCTTTCAGCATCTGTAAATCACTAAGGTGTTTTGAGTGATATGGCTTTGTCATAAAGCAATACCATGTGAGTGAGTCAGATTAACTAACTACTCAGGTTAATATGCCCTAATTCAGGTGTATATTAACATGATATTTGCATATGATAAGATCCAAAAAATTGTAATGATTCGTATCATTCATTCTCTCATTAATTCTGATTTTATAAATAAATAGCAGTTCTGTGTGTCTAAGGATGGCATGAGCCAATGCTCTAAATTTTTGAGAAAAACAAACCAGAGATATGAAGTGCTTTGGAAAGAAACTCTCTCCTACGGAAAAAACTCCAAACACATAAACAAATGTTTACATATATGTATATCTATACATATACATACATAAACGCATCCCAGCTGAACACCTAGCAGACACATAAAAACTAATACTGACTTTTTGTGCTGTTCATTTTCTAGTTTTCATACATGTGAATAAACAGATGGAATTGTTTCTACTGGGAGTTTAATTTGCTGATAGCAAGAGCTATGAAAATATATATGGCAGTTTTCCAGTTTCCAGCTGATAACCAGATGACTCTCTTTTTCAGATGCATAAAATGAGCTTCAAGAGGCAAATATAAAATAAAAAAAAAAAAAAAGCTGCAAAGTGACAGGACATAGGAAATGTGACTGTTCTCAATAATGCATTGGTATTTATTGACTGACTCAAGAAATATGCAGCAAAAAATGTATCAAATGGTTTGGAGACCAGAATGATTTCTATGTAGTGCTTTGGTTTAAAAACTGATTTTCTTCCCAGAAAGGTTATTTTTGAAGCGTCATTCTGAATTCCTGTATCACTGCTTGAAGATATTTTAAAATATATTGCTGTCTTACCAGACACTAAAGGGGCAATATAGCCAAAAATGGAGCTTGACATCTGCCATTTATAAACAGAGATGTTGAGACAGATCTCTTTGTCCATACCATGGTTAAAACCCAAAACAAGAAAAGAAACTAACCCAGCTTTGACCTAAGGCATTGTTTTAATAAGTAATGCTGCATCACAAACGTGAGATCACATTTTGTGTGAAGCCTGCTATTAAGAAGAATCTATTGATGGTAGCAAACCTCTTCAGTCAGCTTATGTTTATGAATAACTTAAAATACATTAAGAGAAAAACTGTGTAATTAGAATTTGTGGAAATAGCTTTAAAGAGAAAAGCACTGTTAACTTTAGATGTTACCAGAAAGAAAAGATGTGAATTTTTTAAAACCTCTGTTCACAGGGATGCACAGATGACACAGACCTTTCACTGAATAACTTACACATTTCTTTACATTTTAAATGGCTTAGACAATCTAGTTTTCAAAGAAAATATAATTGTTTTAAAACAGCCTGTAACAAAATACTTCATTGTCATAAGGATTCATTCTCAGTAAAAAATAAGATTTCTGATTAAAGGTTTTCATTTTAGCATTCAGCATTGGTATTCTAAAGTAAGCTGCTATCAATTATACCTGACCAGTAGTGGAATCAATCTTGCCAAGCGTTACATGAATCTTTGAAACATAGAGACATTGGAGGGCTTTCTTTGGGATGACTGGATCAAGACTGTTCTTAGAAATGGGGGGTGTGTGCCTCTTTTTTCTTTGTATGTCAAATAAATGTTAATTTGAAATAATAGTTTGTGGGTTAATTCTTCATTATTGCATTTGATGGTCTTTATTTTATTTCTCAGCAGATATTAATGATTTCCAAACAACCAAAAAAAGTACCCATCTGGTATATTTACAAAAAGAATAACCTTCCCCTTCAAAATGTCAAAACTGAGGACCTTCAAATATTCTTTCTCTCTAAAAAAAAAAAAAAAGGTTAAGGATCATGTGAAATTTTCACACTACATCCATTTGGGGAATGGGAATTTTTGTAGACTGTTAATTTTACTGGACAGAAAAAAAAATACCCTTGACTAGTAGAGTTGTATAACCAAATAAATGCAAAAGAGTTATGTTGCATTCATAAGTTAAAGTTTCAGTAGTAATTCAGAACATTATTAAGCTACAAACTTATTTGTAGCACTTGAAGGCAAAACTAGTTATTCACATTTTATATTTTTAAGTGGAGGCACAGAGTATCTCCTACAGTATGTAAATTTTTCAAAAAGCTGAAGTTGCTAAATTTCTAATGAGGTCATAAGTTGTGTGTTGTGTTTGGTTGCTCAGAGAAAGCCACCATTGCAAGAGAACTCCTGTACTGGTTAGTACATTTGGCATTGGTCTGTTATGATGAAAACTCACAAACAACTGCTAATATCTCTCTGTCTTGGTAACACAGAAGATTAGAAGAAAAAATAGATGTTTATAGGAATGCACACAAGGACTCCTGAGTCACACAGAGAAGTCATACATTTCAGAACCAGGATCCTTCCCATTGTAAACCAAAAAGAACAAATTGAGCTGTCCCATGAGACTCAGAAGGTCTGTTGAGAAAGCCATTTTTAGATTGTGGGTGGACATATGTCCTCTTAGGTCCACAAAAATAATGCATTTTACATATCCTTGAGCTGTTAAACAACTCAAGGTATTTATTCAGTCTTTCTGAACAGCATAATGAGGAGAAAATTCATATTCTTCTACTTGAAGAATAATTGGTGATTAAACTCCTCACAGTAATCCAGCTAGCCAATATATACAAGGCTGCACAAGGGAAAAAAAACTTTCTCGCCCTAGAGAGTGATCGTCTTGTCATATGAAGCATAAACTTTCATTAGCCTTTATTTAATTTGCACAACTGTGATGTTAGACATACTTCAAGTCGATCCATGCTACTGGACTCAGTGATCTCTTGAAAAAGGAATTAGTCATTCACAAGCTGATTTATATACTACAGGAGGTAAATTTCCATCTCCTCTGCCCCCCTGAAATTACTGTCATTTTTTTTAAACATCCTTTGTTCTTTTATGCTGCATCAGAATATAAAGGATATACCAAAAACAGTCACTATAAACTTAGTAATTCTGCACATATAAGTCAGCTCTTCTTGATTTTTTATTTTTATGCTATTGAGTGACCCTAAATTTTACCTAACTTTAGATATAAAATTACTTCCATTTTCATGGTCTGAGCCACGTCACATTTTAAGACGGATCCTTCTTAAAAATCAGGGACTTATTAGATACGTTACTGATCAACTCAGTGTCTTCTGGAGGAAAACACAAAGGAGTTATGTATATGTTGCCTTCTAAAAGCATGTAAGCATCTAAAATTTTGACAACTATCATATGCTGCACATTTTTATTGAATTATTCACAATTATTCTTTTGTCTCTTTTTTTTTTTTTCTTCAAAGCTTCCTATGCATTCAAAACTCAGAATATCTGAAAAGTTTAGAACACTATTATAAAGGTATACTGTCTTTATACTGACCCAGCTGGAGGACCATCTGCAACTACAGAATATATATTCCTGTCTCAACATTCATCTTAATGTTTGAATAATGCAATAAAATTTTAAAAATAGAGATAGCGTGTTTATAGACATCTCCTTTTTAATCAAATGATCACTTAAGTAATAACGTGTTGTCACCCACAGATCCTACAGATATCTGGTATGGTTGCTTACACATAATTCTCCACATTCTACAATTCTTCATTATGTGAGTATTAAAACCTATGTGTCTACCATACAATTTGCCTTAAGTATCTAATCTATCAGGAATCTAGACCTCTCAAACCTACTATGAAGAGAGGTGTGATTCTGAATCATGCTTCCAAGGAGATCACTCCCTTACAGTCTTCACTGAATATGCAAATAGCAGAGGTTCCTGTTAGTTTCCTAAAGGAGACTATGCCAATAAAACCATTAAAATAATTGCCAAAACATTAGAGTGGGAATCAGGAAACCTTAGAACTCCCAGTCTGCCTTCTGACCCTAGATAATTCTGTTTTCTCTGCAGAAATACTGGAAATGCATATATTCCAGGGAAAAGGTCTATCAGTTAAAAATGCTATGAAAAAGTTAAGAATTTTAGAAAAGTTTTTTGCAATAGTAAAAGCATAACTAGATATGTTATACAAATTTTCCAAAGCATTTAACACCAACCTAATTCCCCACTCAGGCCACTGACCATAGGAGTAAGGTTATGTCACAAATGAGTGCTCCTTTAATTCAGAGCTAATTAAAGAGGCATAGATTTACTGCAGAGAAGTACATTCTACACATTCAGGTCTTAGCATATTCCATGTATAATCAGATTTCTTCTTCACTGGATCTAGGAAGGTTCATGAGAACAAATTTAGGCAAGGTCATACCTTATAAAACTGGAAAGCAGAAAAGAAAAAGTTAGAGGGCTTGGAGTTCCAACTGAGGTTAAATGCATTCTACAATCTCAAGGTAAAAAAAGTCTGCATTACTTTACATCACTTGGTGATCTAGAGCCTTATTTTTAATGTTTACTCATATCAATAGTGCTTCTTCCTTCCTTCTGAATCTTTATAAGATAAATTTATAAGTAAAATTCTGAGTTTCACAAGAGCACATCTCCAAAGTCTGAGATGATTTCCAGCAGTTTGTTCTGTTATTCCAAAGCATCCCCCTGAAATATTCCAGTCATCGTATAACTTACACACTAAATTAGTCAATAAGCATCTTTGTAAGTAGGAACTTGTCCTATATCCTCTATGCTTTACCCACAATTCAAAGGGAAGAGTGTGTAGTTATTATGGACAGTGTGCAAGGATGAAGTAATCTAATTTAAGATTTACTTTATACCAGTCTGATCTTTCTCAATTACTGAAGCTCAATCTCAATGTACCTGACAGCCCGAAAGAGAGCTAAGTATAAAAGAACTGGGCATCTAGCACTTTCTTATCTTAGAGTAGTGCCAGAAGATGAAAGAATTACAGCAGCTATCATATTTATTAAGTCATCAGCTCATAGTATCCAAGACAGTATGTCACAATTTTCTTCTATATAGAAAAAAATAGCTATAGCATTTATATGGCACAAATTTTCACAAAAGGACAGGTTTTCCCTAAAGATAGGATAGTCCTTAATGTATGAAATAAAGCAGTGGAAGTTAATCCGCTTCAGCAACCTACAACTACATTGTGAGATGCAGATGCTGGGCTGAATCTCTGGCTAAATTAAATGATAGACATTTTGTGAGAAGACAACTATTCAGCATCCATTTACACACAAGAATATGCTCTGGAGAGTTGCAAGCCAGACCCCTTCACCGCAGGAAAGCATGACCATCCTCAGCATGTTAGAATGGGCCCTTCATGGAGCCTGCGCAGACTGGCTGAGGGTGCACCCAATAAGCTCTAGATGAAACAAGCATCAGAAGCTCATCCAGGCTTCTCTGCAGCATAGATGCTCTGAACCCAAAACCAACATGGCTAATAGCCAGCAGGGTAGGAGGAAAAACAAAACTCCCGTAGATCTCAGGACTTTGTTTCCTATACACACACACATTTCAAGCAACAGCTTAAAAATAACTGATGAGGCTAAGGCCTGTAATAAAAAGCATGTAAGATATTTAACTTGTGTCAGTGGAGGTTCAGCACAAAATCACCTGATGATCTGGACTGAAGTGCTCTCTAGTCCCAAATCCTATAAGAAATCTGTAATAGAGCAGGCACTTTAACCTAGCTTTGAGTTCATATCTTTTTGTTCAGACAGTAAAATTTTCCATCTTAATTTATAGGCTGCAATTCAGCTTTTACAAGTGAAATAACAGCAGCAAGAGTAGAGTGGTAGATGAGGGTAATTTTTGACATAAAACTGGTTTAATGTCAGCTCTCTTCGGCAACTGGAATTTTGAATACTCAGCATATAAGCAATCAGTGTTGCTGTTAATTCTTCAGAGATAGGTTCTTTCTGTAGCAGAGGAACAATGCAACATCTGTGTATAAGCTTGGCACTAATTGCTAGTATAACAAACATTAAAGTTGATTTTCCAGATTTACAAATTATAATAAATACAAGTAAAATTGAAGACAGCCTTCTCACCACCCCCCACCTAATAAAGCACAGAATATTTAATACAGAACAAAACATTCTTTTTTATACACAAGTGGTCACAAGTATCTTGAAGAAATTCAATGTGTCATTGGTCCATATAATCCTTCCCGGATTATAGCCAATGATCATGACAAGGTTTGAAGGGCAATGGATTTTGCTTCAGGCTGTGGGAAATCAAAGGCAGAATATGATAAATCCTTTTAATAAAAAAAGAAATACTGAAGGCATTTAAGAAGGAAAAAAAACACCACCACAAGATTTTTGAGTTTTCAAGTCTAACCCTTTTATTTTTTTAGGGTGATAAAAAACAATAATGAAATTTGTGTACTCTCAGGCTTTGCTTATTCTAGTAAAGTATACGTGCCCAGGTCCTAGCCTTAAGTGCTGGCATATGATCATCCATACTGTCTAACTGTTGGCCTGCTCTTTGGCATAGGAGCACACCAAATTAGTACCTTCCCACACAACAGCTGTATACAGACTGGGGAACTGCATGGGCCACAGACTGTTGTCAGCAGCCTTTCTGGAGGAGATTACCTGGTTTTTAAGGGAAGTGAATTAAACTGTGAGGACAGCATTACGATTTCCCTGAAAAAAAGAAGTTTGGAATCAGACTTCTCAAACCCACTGCTACTCAGTGTCTCGCTGGCATCAAGGTCACTCTCTTTTAAGACAGGGAACTGAGCAGAACAAGGAGGAAATAAACCTTTCTTAGTGTAAGTAGAAGAAGCATAGTTTCTTATTTATTTTTCTATGCCTGTAACAAACATTTGCACCTCTTGTCTGGTTTTATATGCTGTCAACAAATGTTTGCATTAGGAACATTTTGAGTTAACTTAGTGGAAGTGTGATTTAAGATGCCTGGTTAACACCAATGCACTTCTTCCTCAAAGGTACGCTGAAACTTTAAACCAAGACACTAGACTATTTTAGTATCGCAAAAGGCTACAGCTTCCTATTACTGAATGCATCCAAAGGGTAGCAGCATTTAAGCTGCGTGGGTCAGGGGAAGAGGTGGTGCCACTGGGGCTAAGGGAGGCAGAGACATCCCCCGGTGACTGCTGTTGACGTAGAAAGGTCTTCGGCATGCAGTAAGATAAGAGGGTGCACACATGAACCCCAGGGAATGCAGTGTGGGAAGGGTACACACAAAACCAGAAGCACGCCACTTGCAGTCAGGGCCAGAAAATGAATTCTAGCCAACTTCATTTACTAACAGGACTGTAGCCTCAGTAAAGTGGAAAAACACTGAAAAAGCTGACTGAACTAGAAGTATTGAATCAAAAAAAGTATGAAGTCCACCTCAAAATTAAAGCCCCTAAATACTATTAAACTAAGTCTATGGGGCCGGATGGGATCCACCCAAGAGTGCTGAAGGAGTTGGCAGAGGAGCTTGCCAAGCCACTCTCCATCATTTATCAGCAGTCCTGGAGAACAGGGGAGGTCCCAGATGACTGGAGGTTGGCAAATGTGACGCCTATCTTCAAGAAGGGTCGGAAGGAGGATCCGGGGAACTACAGACCAGTCAGCCTGAACTCGGTACCGGGGAAGATTATGGAGAGGTTCATCTTAAGTGTGCTCACCAGGCACATGGAGGACAATCAGGGGATCAGGCCCAGTCAGCATGGGTTCATGAAAGGCCGGTCTTGCCTAACCAACCTGATTTCCTTCTACGACCAGGTGACCCGCCTGGTAGATGAGGGAAAGGCTGTGGATGCTGTCTACCTGGACTTCAGCAAAGCCTTTGACACAGTCTCCCATAGCATTCTCCTGGAGAAGCTGGCAGTTCATGGCCTAGATGGATGTACTCTTCGCTGGGTTAAAAACTGGCTGGGTGGCCGAGCCCAGAGAGTCGTGGTGAATGGAGCTAAATCCAGTTGGCGGCTGGTCACAAGCGGTGTCCCCCAGGGCTCAATTCTAGGGCCAGTCTTGTTTAATATTTTTATCAATGACCTGGATGAGGGGATTGAGTGTGCCCTCAGTAAATTTGCAGATGACACCAAACTGGGTGGTAGTGTTGATCTGCTCGAGGGGAGGAGGGCTCTGCAGAGGGACCTGGACAGGCTGGATCGATGGGCCGAGGCCAACTGTATGAGGTTCAACAAGGCCAAGTGCCGGGTCCTGCACTTTGGTCACAACAACCCCATGCAACGCTACAGGCTTGGGGAACAGTGCCTGGAAAGCTGCCTGGTGGAAAAAGACCTGGGGGTACTGATTGACAGCCACTTGAATATGAGCCAGCAGTGTGCCCAGGTGGCCAAGAAGGCCAATGGCATCCTGGCCTGTAACAGGAAAAGTGTGGCCAGCAGGAGTAGGGAAGTGATCGTGCCCCTGTACTTGGTGCTGGTGAGGCCACACCTCGAATACTGTGTTCAGTTTTGGGCCCCTCACTACAAGAAAAATGTTGTGTTGCTGGAACATGTCCAGAGGACAGCAACCAAGCTGGCGAGGGGTCTAGAGCCCAAGTCTCACAAGGAATGGCTGAGGGAACTGGGGTTGTTTAGTCTGGAGAAGAAGAGACCTTATCGCCCTCTGCAACTGCCTGAAAGGAGGCTGTAGCGAGGTGGGGGTCAGCCTCTTCTCCCTGGTAACAGACGATAGGATGAGGGGGAATGGCTTGAAGCTGCGCCAGGGCAGGTTTAGGCTAGACATTAGGAAAAACTTCTTCACCGAGAGGGTTGTCAGGCTCTGGAATGGGCTGCCCAGGGAGGTGGTGGAGTCCTCATCCCCGGAGGTCTTTAAAAGAAGGATAGATGAGGTGCTTGGGGACATGGTTTAGTGGTGGGATGGCAGTGCTAGGTTAACGGCTGGACTCGATGATCTTAAAGGTCTTTTCCAACCGAGGTGATTCTATGATTCTATGATTCTATTAGATATTATGCTAGTCAGATTTTTGATTATATGATTTGGTCATTGTCATTAATATTCAACACATTTCATTTATCATTAGTGATATTCAAATACAGATAGAAATACTTAATACTAATGTCTTTGTGGTAAACATTTTCCATTGATATTGGAAAATAGGGCTGAGAAATATTACAATTTTTGAGTTAAGCATAGGAAAAAATCCATTTAAAAAATGAAGAGACTTTTCCTTCGCTAATGTCTGTAGATTCAAGCAATCCATTTTTACATATGTGAGCATCTAGAAAAATGAGGTATAATTCAGCATCCTCAAATATTTGAACAGGACATTGTAAATGGGTTATAATTTCAAACAGTTATATGATAAGGGAAAGATTTGCAGAGGCACTATGTGCATTAGAAGACTAATTACCCTCTGCATACCTCCAGCACTCACTTCTAACTTGTCTTCCCAAGGCTACCCAGATCAGAGCCCAGTTTTGTTATTTGGGGTCTGCAGTTTGCGTCAACGACAGACCACCCAACAGATGTTTGATAGATATGTTTAATTCTCTATCACAGCATAAGTACTGTTTTCTCTGAATAACGATCTCTGTCAAGAACTGAAAATACAGGTGAGCCAAAGTTAGTGATCTCACCACACCTAGGCTGTAAAAGCTAAGATACTGGACTAAGCAAAGTCATACAGAAAGGCTGAACCTTTGAACTACCAGCTTCTCAGAAAGAAAAGAGCAAATGAGCTTAAAGAGTGGAGGAAAAAATCTTTGTGATGTATCCTTACAGTAAGTAAAGTTAGCATGGCTCTCCATTCACTCTTACCCTTCTCCTGCACCTCTCAAGGACAGGAGCACACACCGCTGCTCTGTGGGTGCGCTGCCAGGCTGCCCAAAGCCATGATTCCTCAGCTGCCCTGAGCAAAGTGCCTGGGGGTACATGCTGCAGCTCTCTGTGGCCCTGCATGCAAACTCCTCTTCCTTCAGAAATCACGAGCTGTAACTGGGTCACTATTGCATTGTCAGTAAGGAATAACATTCAGAAATCCATTCCCATGGGTAACTTCAACAAGGCCTTTTCTTTGCTGCTAATAATTTCCTGCTTAGTCTTTTTGCATAGTTTCCATCTGCAAATGGAGAGCTGCTCTCACATTTTACTCATTAGTAAGTCATCACGCTCTGAATCTCAAGAACAGTTTATGAAGCAGTTTCATGTGTATTTTTCTTCCCTTTCTTATTGCCTCCTCCGGTGAAAGCATGAGGCACTGCACTGACACTGTACTGTATTTCAGATCAGTTGTAAGAATAAGGAGGCTGTGCAGTACTAATTCAGAAAAACATCCCATCACAATATTATCGGTATTGTCAACACTCTCAGTAAAAATAAAAAAATAGAAAATAGAAACAACTACCATCTTCTTCCAGTGTGTTCACATTATCTATTTTCAGTCTCCAAGTAGAATCAGTGTTTATTTTAGCCTACTCCTCAGTCTTTCTGTTACTATTTCCTAGAAAGTTCCAGACAGTAAATTTAAAATCACCTGGTCTTATTATACTTTCTGCCTCAATAATATCACATAACTGCTTTCCTAGAACTCAAAACATGATTCCTGCAGCTAATAATAATGTCATGTTGTTTCTTTCATATTTGTGACCATAAGGTTGTTTAACAGAAGTGCACTTGAATTAATAGGCGATTTCATCCATTGTAAAATGTTTCAAATAAAGGGATTGTCTTGTAAAAGACAGAGCCTGAACTGTATACTGGAACTCAACCACCAGTGTCTATTTTTAAAATCTTCTGTGTGGTGTGGGTTATTATTGTAATAATTTCTTCTTTAGCTATATTTAGCTAAGAGTTAAAGACAACATGGGTGTCTCATCTCTAGCACACCTAAACAACCATCCATTGATTTATGCATTGTGTCTTCAGATTTAGTTCAAAATAGAAGTGTCTTTGAACTAATAATTTATTTCTCCAGATGTTAAAAATCAACACTAAATAAAAATTCACCAAACCCTCAAATCTCTTTACAGTACTGGCTACATTTGGGAGGCGATGCATGATTTCCAAGCCTCTGAAACAATACTTTTATGAGAACAGGACTGGGTCCTGCTGCAGTATGCAAAAAATACTGACTCTGTTTTCAAGTAAGCTCTTGTGCTAATAAAAACTAATAGATCAAAGACAAATGATTCAGAAATTATTCAACCTGTCACAATATAAACTTGTTACAATGCAACATATTCCCAAACTCTAGCAAATCTTTCTGTTTTAATTGGAACTTGAATCACCTTGACCTTTCCCAGCACAGAGCAGAGTGCCCCTCTGAACCAACAGCAGCATCTGCATCTTCATTCCATTTTAATCAGAGCTCAATTTGGATTTCTATGTCTTGGCAATCAGTGCATTGCAGAGCAAGGAAACTGCAGAAATAAATGAGATGTTGCCTTGTTCCAGCTGATTAAAACATGATTCAAGGTGACTTTTAGGTGACACTACAAGTTGTCAGAACAGCAGTGTACTTTATGAAGGAAAAAAAAATGTGTGAGGGATGTTTATTTCCCTTATCTGAGATAAGTGACAGAATTGAAATGAGAGCACTGGTGTGTCCATGAAAATATATCAGTGTTTAAAGAATCCTATTATTAGACACAGTTGAAACTACATCTTGGATAAGCCTCCCATACTGTGGGTAATTATCACAAGCCAGAATGCTAATTGCTTTTCGATCTGCTCTGTGCCTCCAATGAGTCTTGTTGAGGGCTGCTGGGGCTGTACCAGACACTAACACTTAATGAGACAAAGTTTATCGGAGTACAGCATCAGCTATTACTAAGTGAAGAACAGGAAAAACACGCCTTAAAATGAAAAGAGAGAAAAAAAAAATGAGAAAACTACGGCACAAGAAGAAGAAGAAGAAGAAAAAATATTTTCATTATGCTTTCTTTTCTGGTACTAAGTAACTCTGTCTTCAATACAGTTAAAATGCTAAAAATTTGCATGTTATGGGTTGGTTACCTGCAAAGCTGAGCACTTGTTCTGTGTTTAAAAATTTGTGCTTTGTTCTTCTATTTACAAGAGCAAAGCCATCAGTTAAGAATTCATAAAGCATTTTTTTTGACAGTTCCGACTATTCTGGTTAAGAAGAACTATCAAGGGTGAGAGTCTACACTTTTTTTCTCTTCCTTGTGAAAAGTGAAAAAAAAAAGAAAAAGGAAACTATCTTCTGGATAATCTATTGTGTCTTCTGTGGTAGATTTTAGTCTATCCCCTGACACTCCAGAAATTATGTGGGACAGAAAACATACATTTTGCAGAAAGCCTAACCCAATAAAAATTGCCTTTCTGAAGAAAAGCAGGAACATGCCCACATTTCTTGATTTTACAATATTTGCTTTCTTATAATTAAATCTTTTCCATATAAAACCATCCGTCATGAACTCAAAGAACAAGGTAGGTAATTTCCACAGAAAGTATTTCAAGTATCACTAAAACACAGTAAGATATATTGACTGCTTTAAAGACACAACAATCAAGTCACCAAAGTTTTACCCAAAGTCTTCAGGAGAGGGAGAAAGAACACAGAGGTCAGTGCTTCCACTCCTATACTAAATTCAGGAGCTTTCTCCCCTATAAAACAAAACTAATTGAAAGGCAGCAGCAACAAAATCATGGCTGCACTGTATCTTATTTGTTGCACTGATCCATACCTTGTTTCATGTCTTTTTCTAATTTTTGATTTAGACAGGGTAAGAAGAAATAATTATAGTGAGGAAGCAGAGAAAGGAGTCATTGACTTTGGTTCTGCAAAAACCTGTCAGTTCTCTGTGCTGACAGTTTAAAGTGCAGAGGTCAAAAGAACAACAACACAGGTAAGACCAGTAAGTTAAGGACCTCAACAGCTGTAACAGTAAATATGAGTTGCAACAGCTGTGAAGATGAAAGCAAACCTGAGTAGATCAACTGAGCAGATTGTATCACAAATTTTGAATGCAGATGTCGGTATTTATGCATGTGTGTGTGTGTGCACCTTTAAAAGAAAATACTTTGCCATTCTTAAGTTACCATTTAAAACAGTAAGACCAACTACTCCAAAACAATTATTTTAAAACTACTGTTCATAAAGTCTTCAGGTCCTAGTGGTTCACACAAACGTGAAGAAAAGCTAGCCTATTGTCAGGGGCTGCTTTGAGCCTACAGCTCTTCAGACTTCAAAAGAAAAAAATTTCAGGGTCTAATCCAAGAGAAACGGAAAAGTGAATCACAGAACTCATTGATTTACATATAAAAAATAAGCATTAAGGTCTTCATCTGGTTTGAATTCTCTGTTTCTCTTGTAATCTTAACTGCAATTACATGATATTATAGACCCTAACCTCTGCTTCTCATAATAGGTGCAAACTTTATTTCTAATGTGTATTTTAACACCTGAATCAGTGTCTTGACCTTACATTACTCCATCTTAAGGGCAATCCTATTCTTCTTCAGAAAAGGTGACCTACTTCTGAGATGCGGTCTAACAATTGGGTTGTGCAGTGACAATAGTGCTTTTCTTTTCTTTTGCTTTTCCTTAGAATAGTCTATTTGCCTTAAAAATCCCTTGCCCTCATTCTCTAACTCTTTTGATCCAAGTAAACTTTTGATGGCTTGTCTTAATATCAAGTATTATGGCAAATAAGATAAATATGCCTCAGCAGTGACTATAACATCATTCTCTGAATTCTCAGTACAATCAGTCAACAAAAATGTTTCATTTCATACATCATTTACCGCTTCTATAGGAATTGCAGAAGATACTGAGAATGAATTCTAAAGTGAAAATTTCATAGTAACGGGGGATGCATGATGCATGTATAAGATTACCTTTCACCAGTTCTTTCCACCTCTCATCATTGTGATCCATACAATGCCTCCCCTTAGGGATACAACTTTGGAATGAAAATTACAGAAATCCCACAGAAAGGAAAAGGAAAACATTCAGAGAGAAAAGATGGCTACATGGTAGATCTTTGTCCACTGTATGGACAAACTCTAACTCATGAGTTCATGACAGGAATTGGGTAAAACAACATTTGAACACTTATTAAAAAAAAAAAAAAAAAAAAAAGCAAGCTTCCTCTACTTGGTACAAACACTGTAATAAGGGTATGACTTCAGTCAAAACATTAGCTACCTGCTTAGTCCTTTTCTTCCCCCATTTTCATAGAATCATAGAATAGTTTGGGTCAGAAGGGACCTTTAAAGGTCATCTAGTCCAACACACTGCAACAAGCAGGGACATCTTCAATGAGATCAGGTTGCTCAGAGCCCCATCCAACCTGGCCTTGAATGTTTCCAGGGATGGGGCATCAACCACCTCTCTGGGTAACCCGTTCCAGTGTTTCACTACTCTCATTGTAGAAAATTTCATCCTTATATCTAGTCTGAATCTTCTTTTATGAAATAGAAGGTAACAGCAGTATGGCTTAGATGCGACAGAGAGACCTTTAAAGACAGGTACCACACTGCAGCAAGAATCTGTGAAGTTTAGAAAGCCTCTCACCACAGAAATTATCTCAGTCTGATGGGAGCTGTTTTCACCTGCTTACTTTCTAGTTGCACTGACCATGTCACCAGGCAGAGAGATCATGAAACTGCTCAAAATGGAAACATCAAGTCAGAAGAGAAATTCAGTTTTCTCCATCTGTCCTGCATTCCCCCCCCCTTATTTTCTAAACAAAATATTAAACAGAAGTGATTTTTTTTAATATCAGAAGTGGTATTTTTTTATATCAGAAAAAAATACAATCTGCTGAATTATGAAGGCATATTTTCTTTTATCAGACCTCTGTACATACTTGTCTTGGATATACTCATACCAGCACCTAAGAATTATAGCAGGCTTTTGGTGGGTTTGTTTTCTGAGGGTTTTTTTAATATCTGGATAATGTTGGGGTCATGCTAGTCATTTGGTAGTTATGGTAGCAGCTCTGGCTTACGTTACAGACTACTGTCCAAACACTGTGGGTTAACCCCAGCAGGCAGCTCAGCCTCACCCAGCTGCTCACTCACTCCCTCTCAGTGGGGTGGGGGAGGGAATGGGAAGGCTAAGAGGGAGAAAACTCCTGGGTTGAGATAAAGACAGTTTAATAGGGAAAGCAAAAGCTGTGCATGTAAGCAAAACATATGCACTGCCTATTGTGTGTGTTTCTTTAGCCTACATAAATTACAAGGAGAGTAGTGCAGTATCTATATGGGCCTAGCAGTTCTCCTCCTTGTACTCTGTGAAGTAGGGTTTAAACACTGTGCACCCTGGCTCAGAATCTCCCTCTGGGGATTTCAGGCAGAATTTCTATCACATAAAGTGCTTACAGTGTGCTACAGTAACTGTTACTACTATGTAAAGATTGCAGCATGAGAAAGGGAACAAACACCAGGTAAAGCGAAGAGAAATCTTTTAATGCAACAAAACATTATGTCCCTTATTGCCTACTATTTATTAACCGCTGGGACAACTGACAAACACTGGCAATGTATTCTCCATCATTCTGAATGCGTGTACTTAAGATCAGCTGCCTATATTCAAGGCTTTCTGTGCTGCATCAGGACAAAGGTCTATTGAGATGAGAACTGCAGAAGAAACAGATTTTTAGGGAAACAGTGTAGGAAGCAGAGCAAGCAAACCAATTTTTCCCTCCTGTTTCTACCACAGATCCCTTCTTTTCTCTTTTCAAAATGTGTCTGATAGAATTCTTACAAAATACAGTGGCCTGGGTCATGCAGCAGGTAAGAATCAGAACACACACTGTTCCCTTCTGATCTATGAATATGACACTTACATGTATTTACCTTGAAGAGATTGCTTGAATAACTAGTATTCTCCCATTTAAAATGTATTTGACAATGCTAGCTATGGTGACTATAAACATATGAGGGATATTAGTAAGGTAATATGATTTTTCTAATTTTGCTGCTGTTACCTCTCACTATTTGTTTTTAGACCACCACAAAGCCCTAAAATAAGGTAGAAAGACATCATACATAAACTAAATGAGGAAGAGAGGGAGGAAAAGACTGCAATGGCTGAAATTCTGTGGTATCTGTGTGAATTTGAACTATCCCTTACTATCAGCTATGAAGACATCAGAGTTTTGGAATGGATTTGAAGACTTTTTGGGGAAAAAATAGCAATTAGTTTACGTATTTTACTGAAAAACCTCCAAGAATAGAGAAAAAGTTTGCCCATTTTTTCTGCTTTTGGTCATCTGCTAATATGATACATTATTATGTCCCTTTACTTAAGGAAGCCAGTGTTTTGAAAAACCACAGAGAATGAACTCTGTTTCTGTGACCGGATCTATCAGATTCAAGTGACACAAATGCTGCGTGTAAGGGGCCACGCAGCCCACTACAGTAAGTTAGAGTAGTCCAGTCTATTCCAACAGAAACACTTTTATGCAGCATCTCATAAGATGACCCAGCACCCAGAACTTTATATCCCTAACTAATATTGTGGAATTCTCTGTCTATGAAGGCATAACCTCTCAAGTTCCCATATAAGCATTTATTTGGCATTTTTAAAAACATTTAATGTGTGACAAATTAACAGCTAATATGGACAAGCATAAGCAATTATTAAGGTTAAAGATAAGAAAAGTGAAGGGAAAAGTAAGCTAGCACAACTTTGAACTTCATATGTCATGAAATTGTTGCTGCTTTCAGAAATGATAACGTTTTGAAATGGAAGATTGTATCTCTTTTTACACTTTGCTTTTTTAATTCTCTCCAGTGTCCAAGTTTATAAAGGTTAGATGACAGTATGGTCTAGAATAAGACCATTTGTGACTGATTTTGAAAGGTTACTGAGAGGGAAATCTGATGCGTGAGAAGCCTCGGGGAATGCAGCTGACTCCTGTTGTTTTCTAATAGATCTGATATCCCAGTGAAAGACAAAATTGCTGAATTCTTGCCTGGATCTCCAGACAACGTATCAGGGTTTCGAAGCATTGAAATTATATAAAAATAATTTTGTACACACACACACAAACACACCCCGTATTGTGAAAAATTTTTGTCATAATTTGATGCTTGTCAGGAATGCTGTGAACACTACCTGGATACCATAAACAAAATCAAACAAATTAACGTGTGTTTATTCTCTACAACCACAGAAAACAATTCAACTTTCACAAGTCCTGCTTAATGAAATAGACAGAATATCCAGTAGAGAGAAGCAAGGCCAAAAATTACATTCATCACAATATTTCTGCAATTCTCTACCCTTATATCATCAGGGTTAACCTGAGGAAGATAAAATGTTATCCAGGTGCCTGATACACCACGATCTAGTCCTAGGGCTTTGAATATTAAAGTCAAAATCCTCATTGGGGTCCCTGGGGGACACCAAAGCAGAGTACAAAGAGCTTTGACCATATCTTCACAGTAACCTGACCTGCTAAACAATGGGGCTGCTGTGCTTTGTACCCAGCAGTTTCCCAGGGAATGTGTATCATTCAAAAGGTATGAACCAAAGCAATCAAGTGTAGCATATTTGGACTTCAGGAGTCTAATATTGTGCAGTGCCAACCAGGATTGGGAGAAAATTTTCAAATGAGTAATTTCTTTGCCCAAAGTGGAAATGAAAGTTATCTTCACTGTTTCTGAATAGAGCGATTTACTCACAGAAGAAATACAGATAGAAAATATCTGCCAATTTATGCATTTAATTTGGGTCAAATGTGTGATTTGCAAAAAAAAAAAAATAAATAAAAAAATTCAATTTTTTATTTCAGCCACCAAACCGAACAACCATCCACACAAGCACAGTTGACATCTGGCAATTTGCCATAAAACACACAAACTTTGCACTCTTGATAAGAACAGATATCCAAAAACCACTGTGCAGACTAGCAGCATGCAACTACCATTTAGAAATATAAAAGTATTGATATAGGGAACTTGTGTCCAATTGCTTCTTCCTCTAAAATGCCATGATCTCCACCCTTCCCTCCATTCAATTTCAATGAAGCTGGAGATTCTAGTGTGACTTTGGGAAAACTGGGACAAGATGTACCTATACTTGATCTAAGGGACATACAGGGATGCCATCTGTACAGAAAGCATGGAAATTCACATCCTCTTGCCTCTCACAGTAGCTTCCTATAAATCAGGAACAATAGAGAGGAAGAAGACTGACTTCAAGGAGAAGAAATATGGCCCACCAGAACTGTATTGCTGTTCATGCAAACTCTTGCAGAGAAACCACATATAATTTTGAAACTCGTAGTTACTAAAGTTTTAAGAATGTTGTTTCTGTGGCACCTTTTCTCCTCCATCATAAGCAATTTTAAGTAAAACTTTAAAATAGAGAAACCTTTAACTATAATTATTGAAATTGATATACCATAAGAAGTGTTACCTTTAAATTTCAAGTACTAATTTGGGCAGAAAATAAAAGTGATGGTACTTCAAAAATCTAGAGACATGCTAACTTCTTGATTTAATGACTATTTCATAAGTTATACAAATTTTCATAATCACTTAGATCTACGTAAGTATCTATTTTGGCCATCTAGGAGTCTAGACTGGCAAATGAAAGGTTATGTCAAGCTCCTCTTATCACTGTACCAAAATGTTCTTGCATGAAGCCTGTCAGACAGTCCAGCAGAGAATGAAATCCCCAGGGTTTTCATCCTTAATCTTTAAAAGGAAATTATTTCTGGTAACCATTTTAAATTATTTTAGATTGTGGTGAATAAAAAGGGGAGAAGCAATTGAGTGTAGAAGAAGACCGCCTACTGATCATCATCACCAAGAAGAAGGAAGAAGAAGGGCGGGCCTGATAAGGGGTATAAAAGCTGTTGTTGTGTTATAATAAACACCATTTGCTGCATCCTCATATTGGTGTCTGTGCATCAGTGGCCCAGGGATGAGGACAAACCCCCCTGTGCAGCTCACACGTCGAACCATGGGTGATTGTTGCTATACAAGTGAAAGCAACAAATGGTGACCCCGACGTGATTGTGTGAGGCTGCGGACCGCTGGCGGTCGAGAGACCCAGGGACAAGGACGTGACCCCCCTGTGGTCGAGAGGAAACGCGGGTACCCGTGTGTGTGGTCCGGACCATGGATGCCATACTTAAGGTAGTATGTGCGATGGGACGCAAATATTCTACTTCTGTGAAGAAAAAAGACATCCGGAATTGTGTAGAGAGGCTTCTGAAGGAAGGAGCGATTCAATCTCCTGGCGGTATATTATCACCAGAGAACTGGGCCAAGTGCACGCAAGCTCTAGCGGAGCATGCAATGGCTAATAAATCTGCTCGAGCTCTAAAGATCTGGGGGTCGGGTTTACGACTTATCCAAAAAGTGCGAGAAGAGCTAGAGACGTGGCAAGCAGCCCATCAGGCTCTGTGTGAAAGTAAAGATCAAGCAGTACAGAGTGAAAATCAACAACAAGAGGAAGATAGCTCAGGAGACGAGGAGGGAGTGTACGGGGGAGAGTTGGAGCGAGAGTTGGAGCAGCAGGCATTTGAAGAATTACAACGGGAGTTTGAGGTGGCGGAGCGTGGAGATCAAGAAAAGGGGGCACGCGCTGCGTTTCCCATGCAGCAAAAAAGGGAAAGCGGGGAAAGTGGACTGGATGGGAAAGAGGAGAGAAAAAACCCGGGAAGATCCCCTTGTCCACCCCCTCAATACCCTTGGGGAGAGTTAGAGGAAATCCAGAGATGGGAGCGCAAGAGAGCGGGAGAAAGAACCAACGCCCCAAAGATGGCGACCGAGAAAGTATTAGAAAAAGTGCCTGTAGATCCGTTAGACTGGATTCCTGGGGCATTGATTAGAAAAACAACTGCGCCACAAGTGGAAGAAAAGGAAGGGGAGGTATCAAAATTAATTCGGCAATTAGAAGGGGCGTGGAAGTGGGAAGGAGAGAGGCGTGAACAAGAGGACCAGCCAGCAGTGCAGGTGCCGCCGCAGCACCTGCTATGGAACCATCAACCCCCCCGATGTGCCTATGATGGCACAGTGATTTTATGAAAAGGACTTGGCTGTGCATCCTCAACAAAAAAAAAAAAAAAAAAGAAGGGGGGAGCAGCCGAGACATGTTCCAGCATATTCTCTCTGTGAGAGAACTGAAATATGATAAAAAGACTTTAAATCGCTTATTGCGATGGGGACAGTCACATGGTTTTTTTACCTCAGCTCGAGATGTTTTTGATTTAGTCTGCTGAGATAAGCTGGGAGACGCATTGTGGGATGAGGTCAGCAATGGGTATAAGGAGGCTGTCGCTTTAAGTTCGGCATGGAAACTCATTACCGTGGTACTTAAAGATCTAAAAGCCGAACAATCGGTAGCCACCTGTGCTGCTGAAGCACTAGACGCAAAAAACAACAATACAGAGGAACAGGAGGCTGAGTGAAAAACGAACGTACCTATGATTATTGAAACAGTATTTCCCCCTCCGCCTCATATTCCACCTTTGCCAGAGACATTCTCTCCTGTTGAGGCGCAGGCGATTAGAGAAGAATTGTGTAAGCAAAATCAAGAAACGCAAAAAATCATTCAGAAGTTAGCTGACTTGTCTCCAACTCGATCCGGAGATGGTCTGTGACGCAGATATGTTGTTCTTACGAACTGAGTTATCTAGGCATAATGCGGAAGCGCAAAAGCTGATACATCGATTGGCTCACCTGCCTGTGCGGGACGATGAGATTTTACCAGGGCTGAAAGAGTTAACAGAGCAAATGGCAAAAGCCGGAGAAGCCCTTAATGAAGGGCGACCGCTAATTGCGCCTGAACTAGAGGAAAAACTAGGCAGGATGGCTGAAGAAGAGCAAAGAGAATTAGAATATTGGAGGAGGACATGTGATGAGAACCAGGCGCGGCAAGCTATGACCTCAGGGCCCGACTCACATAATTCCATCACTTTCCCTAATCCACAGGGCTCAGATAGGGACCCCCCCCCCGATCCAATTCAACGGTGACACGGAGTAATTCGAAATGCAGTCATCGAAGGGGACTTTATGCCTAATGCTACTGCCTTTTCTGTTCAGGTGATAGGGTGACATTTTGAGTGGTAGCGTCTGTCTTTTTAAGCAACCATTACGCGTGATGAGCCCTGCTTTCCTGAGGATGGTGAAACACCTGCCTGCCCATAGGAAGTGGTGAATGAATTCCTTGCTTTGCTTTGCTTAGCTTACATGTGCGGTTTTTTGCTTTACCTATTAAACTGTCTTTATCTCAACCAGAGAGTGAGCGAGTGGCTGCGTGGTGTTTACCACGACACTCCCTTTTGGCATGAAAGGTGTATCTGAAAAAACGGAGTTGACATAATTGGAGTCAGATTTTTTGTTCGAGTAGTTTTTAAGATACTCTCAGCAATGATATGGGACTCGAAGGGTTTGAGATAATGACAGGTTTCATTGGAATGTGCTAGATCGAATTTATAGCTGTTATTGCTGTTTAGCTATTAATCAGCAGGCTCCTGTGCTTGCGATGGGGCTTGCTTGCCTTACTGTACATTAGTTCAGAGCTCATTAGTTACTGCTTTTTACTTTTGCTGCTTGCTGTACCGCTGTACTGCTTATCATTTCACTGCGCTGTGCCTGGGAACATTTTGATAACCGCCCTGGTGATGTGCCTGGGCTGGCAGATGGCCAGGGCATCGCTGTTGTTTCTGTGCTGCTGTGCTGGACAGGCTGTGGATAAGTCCAAACACAAAGAAGAGTTCATAGCGATGCTAAACCCTAAGGTCTGGTCCAAAGAGACCAAGGGTAGAAATTGTAATGAATATACCTTTAAATTGTTGTAACCCATTATTTGAGTTGCATGTTCTAGGAATTACTATAGCAAGAACCACCTAAACCAACAGAAGACAAGCCTTACAAGAAGCAGTGCAAGTGCAGCAGTGACATTTTGTGGACATTTCTGGACATCTTACAAGGGCAGTCCATAGACTAAAAGACTGATATCTGTGTAATATTTTAAAGGATGGGAAGAGGGTGGTCGTTAATGAAAATATATTAGATGTGTAGAGTTTAATCGAGCTTTGCCAGATATCCCTATATCTGTACTTCTTTGCAATTTGAAGAAATCGTCTCTTGCCTTGCTACTACAAGTCCCTGCTTGGCAAAAAGCAAAAGAGGGAATTGTAAAGGGGTTTCTTAAACAACAGGGCCACAAAGTATTATGGGAATATGTGGACAATCCAGGGTTTGTAAACAGCGTGTCCTCGGTACACTGAAACAAGTAAGAAGCTATGAGCTAAAGAAGATGTACTGATTGCAAGTAGAAACTAAGATAGCTGTATACTTTGTTTTATATATCCAATCACTATTAGCCAGACATCAGAGACAGTAGCTTTAGCATTATATGATTACAATGGGGACATTGCAATCAATGTAAAATCTAACTTTGTAGAACATGTCCGAACGTTAAATCTATCCTGGGAACCTCGTGTTTTAACAATTCCAAAAGAAGGTAAAACTGTATATACTGATGCTTCTTCAAAGACAGGAGTCGCAGCTATAGTGTGGCAAGAAGAAGACAACAACTGGCAGAAACTGCTCTTCACCGAACCCGGAGCCAGTGTGCAACAATTAGAAGCAATCGCAGAAGCCATCCAGAGATGGACTTTAATTCACTTAAACATAGTAACAGACTCTATGTTTGTGTTTCGCATGGTACAAAATATGGCCTATCCAGGAGTAGCTGGAACAGAAATTGCATTAAGAATAGAGGCAGCACTGCAGAAAAGAGAGGCAACAGTGTCAATAATACATGTTAACAGCCATACTACAATCAAAGGAATATATCAGGAGGGAAATGACAGAGCAGACAAAGCCGCTTAGCGAGTATGGACAGTCAGAAAAGCTAGAGAGTTGCATGAGAGACTACACATAGGTGCCAAAGCGCTCGCAAAACACTGTAAGATTACTTTAACTCAAGCAAAAGATGTAATAAGCACCTGTCCTTATTGTCAGAATTCCGCACTTTGGGGTGCTGGAGTGAACCCTCGAGGTATACAACCTAATCAGACCTGGCAGTCCAATTTTACGATGTGGTCTCTCATGCGACCGAAACATTGGTTGGCTGTCACAACTGATACATGTAGTACAGTGATAGTAGCTACACAGCATAAGACTCCAAATACTCGAGCAATACAACACCATTGGAGCACAGTTATAGCCTGGTTAGGAATCCCACAGCAGATAAAAACAGATAATGGAGCATGCTTTATAGCAAGCTCAACAAAACACTGGGCAGACAAATGGGGTATAAAATTGTGTCATGGAGTTCCATATAATAGCCAAGGACAAGCTATTATTGAAAGAGCAAATCAAACTTTAAAAAGAAAAATTCAGATTCTTGGGGAGGGGGAAGGATGTGGAGAACAAAAGGCGATTCCAGTTTCAGAACAAACTAGAATTTTAAATCAAGCACTCTATGCTTTAAATCACTTTATTAGGGGTAATGAGTCAGAATCCCCAGTGCATAAGCATTGGGCAATCAGAGCGGAAGAACAAGGGCCTCGAGTCCTAGTCCGCTTCCCAGATATTGGTAGCTGGGAGGAGGAATGGAGACTAGTGGTGATGGGACGTGGTTATGCAGCAGAGAAAAAAGATGAAGTGCTTAAATGGGTACCCGCAAGGTGGGTACGGCCAGATCTCAAAATTAATGAATAGTCTAAAGAAAATTTTGCAGGATCAATTCTTCAGCTGAAACCCAGAAAAAGAAGTCGACAGGAAGGATATCAGAAGTTATCAACACCAGATGAAGCAGAAAAACAGAAGAAAAGAAAGCAGAACAAACCGAAGAAGATGCAGAACATTTCAATCAACTTTTGTATTATAAATGTGTTATTAAACAGTTTTAGTAGCATAGATAAAAGCTTTGCTTCGCTTGCTAAGAAAAAGGCGCAAGCAGTAGATGCTATGCATTATTGCTTACTAAAAAGCTTAGATAATCATAATATTATAAGATGTTATATGTTTGTAGCTTTAAAAGAAAAGGGTAGTGACCCAGATGGGACATCGCTTGTGAATCTCAACAGATCCACGAGATTATGGGATCTCCAGCCGGCACCGAGGAATTCTTGGGGAGAACCTCTAATCTCCGGATTGAAGAATTCTAAGCAAGTCCTCTGGAAAATAGAGTACGTAATAATAGCAATTATAATTATAATAATTGTATGTTGTCATTGACTGGCCAGCAATGATAACATACACTAGGAGAGCATTGCATTTAATTAGAAGAGAAAGATATTAGAATATTAGTTATTAACGCTTAATGCGAGAAACGCCTTTATAGCATGGGGAGGGGGAATTGTGGTGAATAAAAAGGGGAGAAGCAATTGAGTGTAGAAGACGACCGCTTACTGATCATCATCACCAAGAAGAAGGAAGAAGAAGGGCGGGCCTGATAAGGGGTATAAAAGCTGTTGTTTTGTTATAATAAACACCATTTACTGCATCCTCATATTGGTGTCTGTGCATCAGTGGCCCAGGGATGAGGACAAACCCCCCTGTGCAGCTCACACATCGAACCGTGGGTGATTGTTGCTATACAAGTGAAAGCAACATTAGATAATGCATGATTTTGAAAAAGGCTGGAACTTCTTGTTTTTATCCTTTATTATATGATGAACTTTAAAATACAGAAATAAAGTGGTAGTCTGTTTTCATGCAGTTTCTTTTATCAACCTAACCATATCTGAGTTTTCACCTTCTGTCTGCCATTTCAGCAACACAAGGGAGTTTGGGACAAGCCATTTTACTTACAGTTATTTCAGCATTTTATTTAGGCTCAGAGGAAGATAAATTAGTTTGAGAACATCTTGAATTATTTTGAAGACTGGAAATAATTACTTCATGCCAAGTGTGAAGACATACTTCATTCACCCTTCTGAAAGCTGAATTGTACCCACAGTTCCCAAAACAGAGAGAGAGTAAAAGAACAGAGGACTGAATCTCTGGTTTCCCTGATTCCTCCAAACACTTTCTGAATGGCTGTGCTGCTTCTGCTGAGAAATGCTTCGAATTTGAATATGTCATCTAACCAGGTTACTTGGCGAGATTAAACAAAACCCACAGGAGGCTAATTGTTTCCCAGTCACGCTTGAATCAGACCAAGATATATGAGCTAGTTAGGTGTTTTGTTAAGCTAAGTAATCATGCAGTCTGTAGCAAGTAGCAATCTTAACTGTAGCGCGTGAAGAATTATCATGGTTTACTTTAAACCCAAAAGATAAAAAAGAATAAACATTTTGCTTTATATAATAACATAAAACCAGTACCATGTTGTTTCTCAGTAATGCATGTGGTTTATAAGTCATTAACAGGTTTCCGGACGGTGCAACGGTTACATTTTAGCATCTTAGATGGGGCGAGGAAAACTTTTTTGGGTGAGGGTTTAGACTCCATCTCTCACTTGGATCTCTGATTGCTGATGCAAAAAGAACAAAATGAAATAAAGCTGAATGCTTCAACACAGTGTTCCACTATAGGGAATTTACATTTACACTGAGTAATAATTTTTATTTTTGTGCTGTACAGAATTCCAGGACATACTGCCAAATAAAGTCTAGACCATGGTACAACCAATCTGGATGCACACCTGAATGCTACAGAAAGTTCCAACTGCAGAAAAAAAGCGAATACTTTCCATGTATAGGACCTGTGAGTCCAGATCTAAAGAACTTCAAATAAAGATTGATATCAAACTGCTGTATCTAGGCAAAACATTTTGCCTGCAGTAATATGTACTGTGAGCTGCAGACCTATTTCTCCATTTGTCTTTTTCCACAATTTCTGAAGCATCTTTTTTGTTCACCCTGTGAGAGGACACTGATACTGAAAAACTCAGTGATTAAATTTATCAGATTTTGACATATGATTTCGGGATTTCTGAGTTATAGCTTTTAATATATATTTCACTTACTGTATTGAATGTGCCAATAAGAAACTGAGTAGAGATCATACTCCCCCCCACCCCACCCACCCCCCACCCCCCAACTTTGTTTTTAAAAAGAAATAATGATTTGGGAATTCTCTTTTCCATCAGTCAGAAATATTTTTTTTTGTTATGAACTGTTAACTACAGTTATGAATTTTTGAGACTCTAGTCAAGACAGATTTTGGCCCTTGAGGTCCCTTGTCATTTATTCAGATTAAGGGTTTGGTATTAGGGGAGAATGCAGGACAAAAAAGCATTAATAAAAGTAACATTTACATTAATAAAAATCTTTGAAGAGACAAGATATGCTGCACTTCAGGTGTTTGCTGGAATCACAGGCAGAAGACAAGCAGTAACAACCAAAGCCATCTAGTTAGAAAACACTTGAGAGGAATAAAGACCAGAAATATAAGCTCACCAACTAATCTTCCTGGAGACAGAAAATGTTGCTCCAACAACTCAGTGACTTGACAGGAGGTCACATCATCACAGCCAAAAGATGCAGCAGTCATGTGTACAAATGGGACAAGCTTACGTTACACCGGAGTTCTCGCACAGTTATTATTGCTAGCTAAGTATTACCTGGTCTACTTTTCCTCACCAGTAATCATCAGAGGGCAGTGGCAGTTCTGATTAGCACACTGAAGGGAAGGAGTTTTACCTGATACCACATATTTGCTTCATGCAGTTGGCAACACTAATCTAGATATTATTTCCTAATAAGCTAGATTTCTTGGTGATAATTTTCAGTTGAATTAATTTCATTGTGATTTAAACACATGTAGTTAAACAGGACTAAAGATAATTGTATTTATAACTCTTACCTTTCAAGGCACCTACAAGTTGGTAGGTGGTCATTAGATATGCTTAACGTGTATGTTATGGAGATAATAGAAAGACTGAATCTAAGGGAATATTGGCTAAATATCTGCCTTCATTTGATGACTACTGTAAATAAAGTTGAAGAGACTGGATTCAATCTAAAGCTCTTCAGCCATGCTTAATAGACATATGAAAACCTTATGTTTCTTCCTATACCATACTGTGCATATTCGTAAAGGGAAAAAAGCATCCTATCATAAAATAACTAATTTATTCAAAATATTTTTGTCATGTTTTTAGTATAAAGTAAAATTCTGTGAATTCATATAAATGGATAGTATGAACATATGTAATAGAGAAAGGGATATAGAGAAAGGGATAAGTTGTTTGTTGAACTTGTTTTAGTAATTATTCGAGTTATCTAAAATTCGAAACAATAGCAAATTGAATATAAAATTTGTTCTTAACTGTATGCACTTCCTTTCTGAATAAAGTCAAAAACTGAAATGTTCATCCTTCATTCTGAACTTGTCTTGGCTTAACCTTGGCTGGCAGCTAAGCCCCAGTCAGCCACTCACTCACTCCCCCACGGTGGGATGGGGGAGAGAATCAGAAGGGTAACAGTGAGAAAACTCGTGTGTTGAGATACAGACAGTTTAATAGGGAAAGCAAAAGCCATGCACGCAAGCAAAGAAAAATAAGGAATTCATTCACTGCCTCACATGGGCAGGCAGGTGTTCAGCCATCTCCAGGACAGCAGGGCTCCATCACTTATAATGGTGACTTGGGAAGACAAACGCCATAATTCTGAACGTCTGCCCCTTCCTTCTTCTTTCCCCAGCTTTATGTGCTGAGCATGACGTCATATGGTGTGGAATATCCCTTTCGTCAGTTGGGGTCAGCTGTCCTGGCTGTGCCCCCACCCAGCTTCTTGTGCAGCCCCAGCCTGCTTGCTGGTGGGGTGGAGTGAGAAGCAGAAAAGGCCTTGACTCTGTGTAAGTGCTACTCTGCAGTAACTAAAACATCCCTGTGTTATCAACACTGTTTTTGTCACAAATCCAAAACATAGCACCATAGCAGCTGCTGTGAAAAAAATTATCTCTTATCCCAGCCAAAATCAGTACAGAACTTCAATACAAATGGAGTTTAATTCACATCCAGAGATCCAAATTTAACTAATTTTCTAAAAATGTGGTGGCAGATATGCTATGAGCCATTTTAAATGTCCTGAGGTGAAAGGTAAGCCTAGGAAATTAAAAATTGTGCATCTTATGTATTCTTCTAAAAGCAATCCATCAGTATAAATTTTTTAGAAATTTTTCCCAGCTATGCTGCACTGATAAGAAAGCAAGCTGACAAGAAATGCTGAACATAAGTATTAAGAAGAAAATAAAAAGTTGTATTTCAAAAAGAATTAAAAATAATGCAGAAGAGAAAGCATGTAAAATATATAAGAGATGGTCAAATCCAATCTGAACTGAACATCTAACCATGCTGACAAATTCATGATGTTCCCCAGGTGCTGAATATTTCTTAATAAGGTACATTAAGCTGAAGTACAAAACTAGAGCCAATAAAAAGTATGGTTCATAAGTCCACATTAAGGAGGGGTACACTGGGTGAAGGGGACACACTGAAATACTTTAAAAACTGGTTTTATGAAGTGAAACTAATTCATGTGCACTCTTTTTTATATTATAAGACCATTGTCAAATGTCACATATTTTTAATCTTCAACAAGGTCAGCAGCCTGCCTTCTACTTATTGTAACTATTTCTTTGTGCTGCATAACAATTTGCATCCAAAGAATTCATCATCAGTATGGAGCTCTTATTATAGGACTTCTGAATACATTACCCCTCTTTGTTGTAATTAATCTTTTAATTGCCTGATACTACTTCTGCAGAAAGAGGTGGTCAATTAATGCAGATGCACATGCCTGTGTCTACTGTCTGTGCCTGCCAATAGCTTTCCTTTTGAAACTACAATGTATGAAAATAGTTTTAGTGATTCCATTTTTGGATTTACACTGCCTCCATCAAAACACTGATATTTTCAGTTGTAAGACTTCTTTGTTTTCATAAAAACATGAAAAAAGTTAGTTTTCCTTCCTTTGTTTTTTGTTTTTTTCCTAGCTCCACATACCTAACCTACATTCCACATGGACTTTTCAGGCACCTCTGAGTGCATGAGACATTAAAATCAAGGAGTGCATTGCCCACTTCCTGTGACATATGACACAGACAAGTTATTTTGCCCATCTCCTGGGCTGCATCAAAAGCAGTGTGGCCAACAGGTCGAGGGAGGTGATTCTGCCCCTCTATTCTGCTCTGGTGAGACCTCACCTGGAGTACTGCATCCAGCTCTGGAGCCCTCAGCACAAGAAGGACATGGAGTGGGTCCAGAGGAGGGCTACAAAAATGATCCGAGGGCTGAGTACCTCCCCTACGAGGACAGGCTGAGAGAGCTGAGGCTGTTCAGCCTGGAGAAGAGAAGGCTGCGGGCAGACCTTATTGAGGCCTTTCAGTGCTTAAGGGAGACTATAGGAAAGACAGGACAATCTTTTTAGCAGGGGCAACTGTGACAGGACAAGGGGTAATGGCTTTAAACTAAAACAGGGTAGGTTTAGATATAAGGAAGAAATTCTTTACAATGAGGGTGGTGAAACACTGGAATGGGTTGCCCAGAGAGATAGTGGAGGACCCATCCCTGGAAACATTCAAGGTCAGGTTGGACAAGGCTCTGAGCAACCTGATCTAGTTGAAGATGTCCCTGCTCACTGCAGGGAGGGTGGACTAGATGACCTTTAAAGGTTCTTTCCAACCCAAACTATTCTATGATTCTATGATTTTCTCAGGAATGCTGTGTATCTTGACCAGCAAAAATTATCCTTATTAAACCCTTAGTGATTGCATGGACTCAAATCCAGTCTGGAAGTAATACATTTGAACAGAAATAGCAGCAAAAGACATATGGCAGAAAGGTAAGTTCTCCACTGAAATGCACAGTTAGGTTTTGTGGTAATAAAAAGTGTGACTGAAATGCTACGCATGAAATTTGAAATCAGCTTCCAGTTCTGTAAAAATCTGCAGAAAGAGCTTGAAAACAAACAGAAAAAGCCTCTAAGCTCAGGTTCCCAATACTAGGTGCCAAAAAAGAAGTATTTAAATCCAAACATGCAGTTTTCCTCAACTTCATTGTATCATTTTAATTTACTTATCAATTATGGGATTCAGGTATTAATTTACAGTCAGCAGTTTGAATCGTGCTTCTGGATTTTATTCAGTCAAGCTGAAAAAGGAATTCTTACTAAATGAAATCATAATAGTGTTTTCAAAAATAGAAACAATGTAAAAAAAAGGAGGTAAAACAGTTCATTAGAAGTTTTCCACCGTTCTGCTTGAAAACTCTCATAATCATTGAAACTAAGCATTATAAGGATACTGTGTAATCCAAGGTTTCAGTATAAAAGGAATAAGTGTATGACTTTGGTAACTACTTTTTCAATATTTTGAATTCATATTATAAAATAAATAGAAGGAATTTGTGTTCTAACTTGTAAATAATGGCTGTTAAGAATGCAATATGTCTATTTTTATCTAACAGACAGTTAAACAAAACCACAGAATTTTGAAAAATTCAAAATCTTACCCTTCAATCACATAATTTTGCCAATTTTTACAGTGCTCCCTTCTTACTGAAAAGGTGTTCATAAGGAAAAAAAAAAAGAAAAACAAAACCAACAGACCTACAAAAAGGGCTTTTAGATCAACAGAATCAGGCTATTTCAGTCAAAAAAGCAAGCAAATCAGGAATTTGAGTGGCTTGTAGGAAATTATCTTTTAGTTGAGCTCAGACTAAAGAATCTCTTCTGATTGCCATTAATGATAGTATGCTATTGGATGTGAGACTTTTTTTGTAGCAGGCAACTCAAGTACTTCTTAGCTTTGTGGATAGAAACATAGCCCCATCACCTTCACCCAGACATTTCCAGGGCTGGTTTAAATTCATGCTGATGTTTGCAGTTAGTCAGCTGGTATTCTCACCCAGGTGTGTTCTCTAAATCGACATCAGATTCCATGTTACCTAATTTTATACTGAGAACAGACACAATGAACCATCAGAGGAAGCCATATGAAATGCACAAGTGCCTCTATTTTCCCTTTCCATATTTTAGACAGTCTAAATGTACAGACTACTAGAATATTGATGCAGCAAAGACAGAAAGAAATAAAGGTCAGTTGCTGGAACCATAACTTGAGGTATGCTTTGGTAATGCACCTATTTTGATCTATTACAGTATTTTTGGGTATCATAAATAAATGTGAACTGCCAGCCATTAAGCCTGACCTAGAGACTGTGACATATGGCTGTTATACATACACAGTCTTACTAAGGCTGACAAAGTTCAAGAAGTGCCTTCCATCTCTCATTTACATTTTACACTTCAAGATCAAGATAAGGCCCTCTCGACAGTTATTGCTGAGTAACACAGTAGATGGATATGTTACAGATCATGAATTAGCAGGTCAAAAAGTGGTCTAACTCCCCTAGATTTTGGGGCAATTGCCTTCACAGATACTTAAATTATTAGGAAATAGCTTAAGACACCTTAGTTCAACTTCAGAAATGCCTAGTACTTCAAATGCTCTCACGTCTTTTCTTCCACAAACGGTGATCACAGGTAGTGCACAACTAATATTTTCTGACACATTTATCTTTTGCATATTTGTATTGATATGGCTAAAAGCTGTTTTGGTTATTTCTATGAGGTAATTCTCTGCCAAAGACAAAATTCTGACCTGTGCCAGTTTTCAGTGTACCTGTCCTAAAACTGAAATTTTAGACCTGGGAAAAATTTAAAAAAGTAATAAAACCAAAATACCTTTGCTAAATGTGAACTGAATTGTGAGGTATGTTCTTTGTTGTCTTACAGAATCTCAAACACTAAAATAATGAGATCATATCTGGCCTCGGGCTTGGTTCCTAAAGCTTATGCACCCACAGGACTTTATGAACTTCTACGGTCTCATCAAAATCAATAGGAGTATTCATGAGACTAAAGTTATTTGTATGCTTAGGTCTTTTCAAAGTCAATGCCTTTAGTATTTGGCTTTGGTCTCAAAGTTTGCAGACCAACCATGTCAGTAGTTCACTCAAAGAGTAACAGACAATTTATGGCTGTCATGCTGTGTTACAAGACAAAATACTTTCTTCCTCTCACCTTCACTTCCTCTTCTGTGTGCTTTGACTATGTCAGCAACCTGATACCTCAAATCAGCATGCCAGTGGTTTCATGAAAATTGTTAAGGTATGCTTAAATCAGTGTTCAGCAAATAGAGATTTTTTTATTATTGTGACATTGTTTTATGACTGATGAAGTTCAAAAGCATCACAGATTTTATATGTAGATCATGTAAAAGCACAAAATTAATAATAAAAAAAAAGTGATGAAGATATCTAGCGCTCTTGTCTTCTTCAGCTAGGAGTTCCAGATGAGAGAGAAGGAAGATAGGAATGCCAGTCACTCTATTTTTTGAGAACTTAACTTATTCTAGTTGGAATGTTCCAAGGTGTCAGGTCCACCTCTGAACTGAAAGGTGGCTGATGGCACTGGAAGAAGGGGATCTAAAGACTTTCTTATCTACAGGTAATATGCTTATAGTCCAGTCTTTACAACATCAAATTAATAAGACCAGGTGTAGGCTATTTAACAAAGTGTAGCAAAAGCCTTTGCATGGGTGGTCAATGTGGTGTCTTCATCACAAGTAAACTTTTAATCACTTAATTCCTGCAATAACAATCCATGATTTCATACAAGCACCCCAGTAGCTTCATCTTTCCTTCATCAAGGAGTAGTTTATGATCACCTTTAGAGAACGTCTGAGTCTACATACATACACATAGATTTACTATTGTGTAGGAAATGTAGTAAAGCGATCCAATGTCAATAAAATTAAGATATTTTCTGAATTCAGTAAAGGATTTCTTGTATCAGACTGACTGTCAGTAATTTCCCTATCAACTTCCTATCTTTCTGCACATTCTTTTAAAAAGATCATGAGTTTCTTAACTTAAAAAAACAAACAAACAAAAAAACACCACATTGAAAAGTAGGGGTTTTTTTTAAATTATAGATTTTCCATTATAAGTAATTTTGAAACATCTACAATTTGCCTGTGTTCAGCCTTTCAAGCTATTAAATATATCCTCTCCAAGGCCAAAAACCCAGAAAATTCCTGTTAAAAAGGTAAATAAATTTACTAATACTTCCTTTGTGGCACAGGAAAATGTTTACATATTTCCAACAGTAAGATCCTTAATGCATTTGCTCTGCCAGCATAAGCAAGAGAAATCTACTCTAAATCAAGAATGTTACCTTTAATTCTCAAGATGTAAAAGGCAGGTTAATCTCTCCCACTAGGCTTTAATGATTGACTCAAAGTTGGATCCTAAGAGCTTTAAAAAAAAGTCTATTGAAAGTGCTGGTTATTGATATTATATTGCTGTCATAGAGTAATTTGCTACTGTATACCATGAATTTCTATTCTTGGCAGTGAAAGAAAGTGTTCCCTTAAAACTCCCTGCGTTCATGCCATTTTTTAAAGCTGAAGTGTAATACACAAAACTAGTCTTCCGTTGCTTACAGAACTTTACTTTTTGTGTAAAAGAGCAAAAAAAATTAAATAGAATATGGTTTATACAATGTTATTTACAATTTTTCTATTTCATACAGATCTGCTTAGTACTGGATATACCTTGCTCACTATTTTATTAAATTACTCATTAAAGATTTTGTTATTCAATCCTTAAAGACCAAAGAGAAATACACCTATTACAGAATTACCGATATTTTTTTTTAATTTTACTTCCCTGACATGGATGAATTCCTTTTGCAGGTAAAAACCACAGGTATGTGTATTTTCATGCTTAATGAAACCAGGATAAGATTATCCCTACTAAATTGTATAAGTAGAAAATAAGAAATACCATAAAGTTCTATGAGCTCATCTCCCCCTTCAAAAAACCACAAGGATAGTATATGCAATGTACTAGCAACATTAGCATTAGCATTAGCAACATTGCAGATTCTGAAGTTCCCAAAGGTCTAAGAACTCTGTTACCATTGTGTTAACCTCAGTCCTTTAGGACTGCAACATGTACATGCCCTTCAATAATACAGGCAATAAATTCATTGCAAAATTTCCTTTCCTCAGAAATTAGTTGGGTTAATTGTAGCTTCTCCTTATTCTGAGAACATTAAAACCTAGCACACCTATGCAAAGGCTGCATCCAATTCCAGTCCTGACAGGGAAGGAATTTTAAATGGGTCCTTCAATGGCTGATGAAAACAATGTCATGCCTGTTCCTGTAAGAGGTCTTTTATTTCCTATTATTGTCCTTCTTTCTCAAAAGTACATCCAGCACTTCACCATGATTCCTTGACACAAAAAGCACACGCAGTATCTGTCTGGCCAGAGTCAGCCAAATGTTTCCTGCTGAGAAAACTCAGTACAACGACACACAAAACCTTAGGAAAACAAAACAAACAAACAAAAAAAACCCCAAAAAAACAAACCAGTAGTCTAACTAAATTACCTAGGATTTTTTATATGGCTGCCTAGTGAGTAGCACACTTCAACAGCCATTTCTTCACACTTTGGGAACCCACAACGGTGTTTCCTCTGTCTTCCACTGAAAGCAGTAGCTGTAGCTCCAAAGCAAAAGGAAATACATAAACTGCAAAGAGACAAGTCTGCCTTTGAGAAAACCTGATTCTCCCAGACATGAAACACTCATTGAAGACCATGTGAAGGACATGGAGTTTTTGGAAGGCAATATTTAGTCTGCCTTCAGGAATGTATTACCAAATTACCTTTCCATAAACTATTAATATCAGAAGTTTGCTCAGTTTAATTGAGGCTTTGTGCTCTTGCCTCTCTCCATAAACCAGGCATAGGATAGGATACCAACTAACACAACAGAGTAACCAAGTTTCTGATGTTACTTGCCAAGGTTTTTACAGCGGTCCAGTTAAATAAAGCTGTGCATCCCACAGCTTGGGCCAAAACCAGTTGCTCACCTCAAAACCAGGCAGAGGAGCCAAGTATGAAATGTGAGAATAAAATCCATATTTCTACTTCTTCACACACTTTGATGCAGTGCATGCAATTATGCCTCCCTCTCGTGGCTGGTTGAAGCAGCTATTTTGACCTACTACTAACTTTGAAATAAAGGAGATGACTTATTAGATAAAGGGGTAGAAAGCTACACTTTTGATTTTGAAAACTTCCTCTTTGAGGCACTCCTTTGTTTTCCTCCAGGAGCGATAAAATTGCATACCACTGTTTGGCTCAGAATGGAAAAACTTTTAAAGTACATAAAATTCCCAATTTGAGTCACATTATTCCTTCTCCAGATTTTCAGAGGCCAAATGTTCTTAAGTCTTCTGAATGTTATGAATGATGAAACTCAAGTCAAGGAATAAAAAAATGCTATGAAACTTTCCTGAAAAAATTACATCTAACCAGGCCTGAAATAACCAGTTTAATATTATCTGTTAAATATAATTGGTCAGTTACAAGATTAAGATACCTGACAAAAACTTACATGAATAATGCTGAACAATAAATAAAGCAATAGGCTCAGCTAAACTGACACTAGTGCTAGATATATAGGTGCATAGTTGTCGATATTTTTAGGAAAAAAATAGTTCACTGCAGAAAGGAAGGAAACACCAAATTAACAGCTTTAAGAGAACTGTAGAGTAACCACAACTGAGGAGAGAATATAGCAGATATACAGTAGAGTTGTAGATACACTAACTTTGCCTGGGTGTTCATGTTGTATTTTGAATGTTTTGTGTCTTACTGAAATTATTTGGGTTTAAGAATATAATTACAACCAGTCTCATAATTAACAGTGGTTTATTCGATCAATCTAATTTTGTCTATGTGCAATCTTTCTAGAAGTCTGCTCAGAAAGCAGGATTAGGCTTGGGAAGGATACTGAATAATATCTAATAATAAAAACATAACAAGTTATTTAGTAGGTTGTGTAATAGGAAACCTTTTTTAATGAAGTGTCAAGGCCTCTGGCTATCTACAGAAGATACTGAACATAAATTAATTTAAGCCATGAAACAAAAAGCAATATCCTTTCTTAAGCATTAACACTAGATAACTGTGGAAGAACTCATGGTAAAACCAGGCAATCAAAAATTTCTTATACAGCAAAGGCTTGGTTGACAAGTGCAATTTAACAGGTATGTGGCCAGAAAGAACCTTACTAATTTGTGCGGGGATCTTTTTAAAGCTTACGGAAAGCTTATCAAGCTGTGATATGAATAGGCATTGCCAATAGAATGCAACTTGTTACAATGTACTCAGTAGTCTTGAATATTAAGACATGTCAAAGTGGGCACACAGGGCATTGCAAAATACCTTGGTCCAGTTCCCTATATATGACCACAAAAGTGAGCCTTGAAGTACGTTTTTTTCAGATATCTGAGGACAAAAAGAAACCTGATAGAATTCATCAGGACCAACTGCAAAATACTATATTCAAGCAGAAAATCAACTGAATTATAGGATAAGAAACAATATCCTAGACTGCAGCTATACAGGAAAAGAAAAAGCTGTGAATGACAACAAGACATAAGATCAATTAAAGTCAACATTGCCATAGTGTTCTAACCAAGACAGATGCTACACTAGGAAAATAAATAGGTCTGTATCTCATTAAATCCTCAGCTATAATACTGTGAATAGTTCTGAATGCTAAACTCTGAGTAAGATAAACCTATTTGAAAAGCATCAATAGAATCATGTTTACTAGAACTGCAACTAAAGAAAAGACTGAATGAAGTAGGCTTTCTCAGAGAAGACGTTGTTGGACATGCAACAGGCACATGATGATAGTATTCAAATATGTGAAAGGCTGCTGAAGAGAGCAAAGGGAGAAAACAGATTCTGAGTGCACTAAGACAGGTGATACAGACCTGCATGTACTGGTAGCCAAGAACTTCTTTTTATCAAAATACTTCTAGCAATTGACAGACCATTGTTCAAACTGATTTTCAGATCAGGTAACAACAGAACAGTGATGAATAGTCTTGAATAACACAAATGGCTAGCCAACAGAATGGTGCAGCCCATCTGAAGTATGTATCCCTAATCATGTTGAAAAACTCTACTTGTAACATCTAGTATCCCCAAATTAATTCAGCTATGCTTGCTCACCTATCTAAAATTTCAATAGGTCAGGGCATCAGTTCATCTTCTGCAAGACCTCAAAACACTTGTAAAAAATTACAGAATTAAGATGCCAAAGTTAAGTAGCATTCCTTTCCCATTCTTGTTATTTTGATAGCCTTCCCCAGGAAAATGACTCGTTGCAAATCAGAATTAAGAGAATCAGTCCCCTGAAGCCAACAGATGTGTTTCCCTGGGTTTATGATTTTGAGAATTAATCCTGAAAAAAAGAAAAGGATATGACAGAATACAGGAGAGGCTGTGGAGAAAAGGCCTCTCATCAACAGTATTGATACTGTGAAAAACAATAAAAATAATTATATCAGCTTTAGGAAAAAATAACCAAAGTAGCTCAGAAAATAGGTAACTACATGAAATACAAGAAATGAGACCTACCAGGTTCAAAACTCGAAAATATAAGGCCAGTCCAAATAGAAGTCTGCCTAGTCATTTAAGGAATGATATAACAGTGTAGCTCTTCTCTGTTTTTTTGCTAACAGGGGAATCATATTCCTAAAGATCACAATGTACTCTGACTCTAGTCTTCATTGGGGTTGTTCAGCCTGGAGAAGAGAAGGCTGTGGGGAGACCTGATTACGGCCTTTCAGTACCAAAAGAGGGCCTATAGGAAAGATAGGGAAAATCTTTTTAGTAGGGCCTGTTGTGACAGGACAAGGGGTAATGGTTTTAAACTGAAGCAGGGTAGGTTTAGACTGGATATAAGGAGGAAATTCTTTACAACGAGGGTGGTGAAACACTGGAACAGGTTGCCCAGAGAGGTGGTGGAGGCCCCATCCCTGGAAACATTCAAGGCCAGGTTGGACGGGGCTCTGAGCAACCTGATCTAGTTGACGGGGTCCCTGCTCACTGCAGGGGGGTTGGACTAGATGACCTCTAGGGGTCCCTTCCAACCCAAAACATTCTATGATTCTATGATTCATGCAGAAAGGAAAACTAACCACTCTCTCCTCCAAGTCCCAAAACACGGCTTTTTTTCCAGCAGTTTACTATGTGTTTTACCTGGTTAACAGAAGAGACATAGGCTATAGTGAAGACAAATAAATGTGAGGGTGTTGAAAACAAGAAGTATAGTGTAGCGCTGTAGCCCAAAAGGGGTGGCATTGCCACAGCTAGTAACAGGCCACAGGTCTTGTGTTGAGCTCATGGGCCTCAGGTTGTGTCAGGCCTTGCTTGGACTCATCTTGGCCTGCCTGGAGCTATGTGTTGGCTTTTCTAGCAGTAACTGCAATTATCTAACCATCATTTGATTATACCTTTTTTTTATTTCTGGTTTTTTCCTAGCTTTATCAATTATGTTGTAGTTATTGTTGTACATACAATTATAGTAGTAACTGTTGGGGCAGCCTGGTGGGCCATGGGCAGGGGCTCTGACATGGCTTCTGAGCACACACTTCTCAGCTCATTTACACAATTAGCCCTTTTACCAGCAGCCCGGTTAATCATACAGCTGCACCAAAACCTGGCCCTGAGCCCAGACTGCAAAAGCCATGGGAGGTGGGGGGGAAGAGGTCATGCTCAGGGACTGGACAAAATCATAATTAATCTATGTATAATGAGATATCTATGACCCTAGAATCAAATGCAAGGTAGAGAAGTACAAGCAAAGAAGGACTAATGGCTATGAACAAGTTATCAATGGTCCTTTATTGTTCATTAAAGGAATGTAACCATGGGAGCTGGCAAAAACAGTTTTAAAAGGTGACAAAAAACCAAGAAGTACCCAGTATCTATGTAAGACACTATATATAGTAAATTTGGCCATAATGGGGGACTGTAAACAAAAGAAGAAAGAGTAAGATGTCAGCAAACATAAAAATGACCACAAGCAGACAAAAGATTGAGGAGGAAGAAACCATGAACCTCACTTTTCTTCTGGTGAATGACTTTGGATACTGATGGTACATATTAGAAATTTTATGTGTATCATTTTAATGGTATACAATTTGGATGTTAAGTGTTATAATCGTTGCAAATAAACTAATAGTAATTCTTTGATCAGACCTTTAAAATGTTAGGCTAACACTAGATTCTTGGCTTTGTATGTAGGATTTTTGTTTGGCCCACAGAATGCACAAACTGTAGCTCAATATACTGAATGAGCATTCGAGCAACCTAGTCTATAAATTGGGTACTAGAGTGGTAACAGGAATATTAAGCTTTTCCTGATATTATTTTTTAACAACTGGTAAGCGGGATTTGTATCTTTGTATTCTACCCCATCTTCAGTCTCTGAACATAAAGTTTTCAATGGGTTGCACCCCAGCTTCCCCAGTCCTTCATAACACCTAGCTTAAAAAATGAGTATTATCTCACCTTCTTTTTTTGTTCATTCTGAAGAATCTTGTAAGGAGCATAACTCAGTGATTCTCAGATTAACATATTCTCTAGCTACGCTTGTGGCCACGGAAAATTCATAATACCTGACAAATGACTGATAACTAACTTGTGTTTTTTTCAGAACAGTGCCATGGTAAGTGCTAATGCCTCTTTAAAGTTGTGTGGTTTCAAGCAAGTATTATTAAAAACCCCCTGAGTTTTGAATTTAAAAAAATTATATTACTTTCATACAGACTGAGGTACTCTTCTACTACATATTGTTAGAGAGAGTTCAGTATATGCTCTCAAGACCATCTTTACACAGTTTGTGGTAGGGAAAAAAGGACTATACTAATGTCTGCCACAGAGTTCATATTACTATATATAGGGTTCTTCCTGAGAAATACATAGCATCTGAGACTGTACAACATGTAGTTATATTGCTTATATTACAGATCTCTACTGGTAGACTGCCAAAGCAGTCTAGTTTCAACTGAATATTGTTCCCATTTCAGTCACATTTTACTGCACAAGGAATTTTCCTTCTTTGGTAGCTTCAATAATTGCTTCTGAGAGAAAATATCAGAAGGAGGTTGTTAAAAACCTGGATGAAAACACAAAGATGCTGGACCACATCTATTCTTCAGAATAAGTTTGGAGACAGCAGCTTCAGTTAGACTGAAGGCTGAAATGATATATTCTAAGCCTATTCCTGCCTGTGATGGCATTCTGTAACTGAGAACTATCAACATTTCACTTACAGTGCTCTGTCATACCTCACAATTTTGGTAGGTAAGGTTCTTAGGTAAGGCACTGGAAGCCTGAAGTAAAGTAGTCATGTTTCGAAATGAAATACAACGGTACAAATATCAATTGTATTGATAACTCTGCTTTTTACATCTACCTGAAGAGTTTGTTCTTATGCAGCTTTCAAAACAAAAAATTACAAGAATTCTGTATAAGATGCCTGAAGATTTCCTTCTGGAAAAAAATCAGAGGCTCGTAAATTAAGCATTCCTTTTTTTTTTTCTTTTCTTTTTTTAAACTTACATGGTCTAACATTCTTTCTCATTCAAACATGAAAAATGTGTGAGTAGAACATCTCTCAGCTGTTACAATAAAGAATAGTTAATCAGAACTTAATATGTTGTCATCAGCAAAGAGATAGAAAAAGACAGTGTAAATATTTGTTCAGTAAATCACTGCACTTGACATAATGAGACATTCAAAACATTGCAGCAGTGATAATTTGTTTGATGTTTCAGCTAGTCTACACTCTACAAAGAAAGTGACTGTTCCTTTATTTCCTAGTATTGCTACGAGAATGTTGTAAAGTACCTTGAGACAAAATACTTAAGATCTCTCATTTACAAGTTTGTGCACTGAAATGTAATATTTCTGCCTTAATTACTATAGTACTCAGAAATGCTTGTCATAGGAAAAAGAAGTATTTCCTGAAAGCTGTGTTTGTTACAATGCAAATCAGAAATGGAGTACGTTATGTGATCACAAGAATATTTATATTTGTAGGAAATTGTTTACTTTCTATGAGAGATTGCTAGTGGCTGTTTCTCTCTATCCATGTATCTGATGCTAGGTTGTTTTCTTTCATCATCATTCATGGAGTATAAGACTATAAAAAATCTATCCATTCACACGATTTTTCCCACATAAGAAGTAAAATCATTCTATGCAAAACTAAAGTTTGTAAATAGTAAGTAGAGAACTGAAGGATAAGTTCAGGCAATTCAAAATTATAAGGAGTTTGTGGAGACTGACACAAAAGCTGCTTCTTGAAGAAAATCATATTATTTTCACCCTATACAGAGATTATGGATTGCAGTTTGCTTTTATTACATGTTACTGTTACTAAAAATTGCAGGAGTTTTTAAATATAGTAAATATTCAATGCATTTGCCATTGATGAACACCCTCCCCTAAAATTGTGTCCCTTTTGTCCAAGCAAATTATTGAGGCTAAACAAAACTTCACAAAACCCACAATTTATCAAATAGGGCAGAATCCTTTTCTAATTTCAACTCTTCAAAGTTCTTCCTTTCAAGAATAATGCTGTTTGTAATTTACTTCCACTGAGAGAGAATCTCTGGCACGTCACATTTCTCTAAGAAAGGGAATGGAATCAGAGTCCTGCAGGTTGGAAGGGATTTCCAGAAGTCATGCTGTCCCAGCCATTGCTAAAAGCTGGTCCAGTTAGAGAAGGCGGCTCAGGACAATGTTCAGTTGAGTTCTGAAGATCCCACAACCTCCTGACGCACCTGTTCCAGTGTCTGAACATCCTCATGGTAAAAAATAGTTTCCTTACACCAAGCAGGCATTTTCCATATTGCAACCTGTGTTTGTGGCCTCTCATCCTTCTATTATGCACCTCCAGAAAGAGTCTGGCTCCATCTTCAATATGTCCTCCCAAGAAGTAGTTGTAGTCAGACTTAAAATTTCCTCTCCACATTCTTGTCTTGAAACTGGACAAGCCCATTTATCTTAGTCTCTACTTTCATGTCATGTGTTACAGCCCCCTAACCACCTTGGTGGCCCACTGCTTGACCAAATCCAGAACATCACTGACTTTTCTTGTACTGGGGAGTCCAAAGCCAAAAACATCACCCCAGAAGTGGTGTCACAGGTGGCAGAGATGTGAACTCCTCATGGCCATCCTTTGCAGACGGCTCTGTGAGCAGGGCTATAGAAAGAGTGGGGCCAGAGCCTGCCTGTGCAGAGGAGTGGCAGAGCTACAGGCATCAGAATTACTCAAATATCAGCCATTCAGCATGGAGGGTTGCCACAGATAAGATGCCAAGACATGAGGCAATGTTATAGTGGACTCCTAGGATGAACACCAGGATGAAAGATATCTATCCTGTGTTTGTGCACTTCACTGAAACTAGACATTGCCTGCCTCCACCTTCTTTCCCTCCTGTCTCCCACTCCTTCACCAAACTCCCACCCTATAAATTCTATATTAATTCAAAAATTAAGTATCACTTAGGCCTCAAGTCCAAAAATTCACTTGTGTTTCAGCAGGACTTGAAATTTTTTGCTCAAAACTTTTAGAAAGGTTGAAGGGAGGGGGAAAGCTTTACCCAAAGGAAAAACATAAAACAATGTAACACCACTACTTGTACAAACAGCCCAAGTTCAAATGACTTGATTTGCCTGTGACCTCTACAATGGAAGAAGGCTCAGAAGAGATGGGCAAGGGTGATGTGCCCATGAAGCTCAGGGAATGATGCAGGCTGTGGCTGACCATAGCTGTTGCGAAGAAGCTGACTGTATCTAAACACAAAGTAGACTGCACGGTGGTGTAAATGTTTCTCCCTGAGTTCTTTAAAAGAGTATGAATGTCTCCCTGAGTTAGACAGATCAGTATGGGAGGAGTGAATGCATGGCCAACGCTACCATAGAGTATGAAAACTAGACAACTAGTAAAATAATTTCAAATAGAGCAACAGGCTTAAGCTGGCTTTGACCCACGTATTCCTTCCTGATGACTGGAGATGCCCAGCATTGTGACAGTGAACATATTATAAAGACTGGTAATGGGAATCATTGGTATTGCTCTATTTGTATATTGCTCTATTTATCTAAGTGTAACTTACATTTTTATCATGTTTTCACTATATTTTATATCACTGCTAAATCAGAAATCCCATTGAGAAACATTATTGACTAAAACATTGACTATCTTCAAACAAGTAAATTTGATATTAAACATTACACCCTCCATGCATGAAATATCTAAAAGAACCTGGTCAAAAAGTATTGGTCTCTGACACTGCCTTTCACTAGAACTCACAGTATCTGCCAAGTACGATGCTGTACCAATCTAATGGCAGGTGATTCACAGGAAGAACAGACTGTCTAAATCATGAAGCTCAGCTAGGTCACAAACAGACTGGTTGTCCATGCCTTCTCCTGCTTCGGTTGTTGACTTGCATGACCTTTAGCTAACATGATTACTGAGGCAGTTACTTAGGGTCTGGTTTTGGAAACTTCTATTAGGGAGCAGCAAGAGTGGGGTTGCACTTCAAGGGAGGATGAGGCAGGAACCAACAGTGACAGCACAAGCAGCACCTGCACTGCCAGGGCACCGTCCTGCAGCACCTGAGTAGGATAAGCAGTGCCGGATGGTGACAATATCAGGTTCCAATGACTGTCCCATGATGTTCAGCCAAAGGCAAGGTTAATAACTCAGGACTGAGGTCAATCCATGAAAGTTCAATGACTGTTCAGGGATAGCTTGAGACAGGACCAGACCCTGGCCCAAGCACAGCATAACTCAGGCCGTGCCTGAGCACCCTGGCCTGAACTGAAATGGAGCCTCTAAACAGACTTTTTTTTAAAAAAAGAGACCAATAATCCAACCTTTTAAATGTTTGATCTTTATCTATAAACAGATTACTTTATAGCTTTGGCTTTTGCAGAAATCAACTGGATGGAGGCATAGGTATTCATAAGAACATCTGCATTTGTGTTGCCACATTTTGGTAATAAACTGTTCACATATGTTATTTTTTGTTTCATTCTTCCTCTTTTAACGGACTTATGGAAGTTTGTTAACACATTCTGTGTCTCCGTACTATGACACAAGCTAAGTCCACCATAGAAGATGCAGAGACAACTATCCTTTGCTCAACGTAAAGGTGTCCATCTTCTGAGTGGGACATTTCTTGGCACAGTCAAGCACATTATAGCTGGCTTTATACCCTTGGCATTTCTCATAATCTAAGTCCACCAACAGATTAAACTGTAACACACAGTTTTTAGATAAAATTAGTGACTGAATATTGAATTAATTTCTAAAAGGGCAGGAAATCAGCTAACAGCAGTAACAACATCGCTGCAAAGGATGCTGAATGGAGCCTCTGCTTGGCTCTTTCAATTAAAAGCCTCTTTCAGTTAACAAAACTTAAGATTTCAGTTCTGTAACAGATTTTTATGAAGACAGATCCTTAATACACAAAGTCCCACTGAAATAAATGAGGCCCTGCCCTGTAATCCATGCAGAGTTCAAGTCCTCTCCTGTTGCCACAGGAAACAAAAGCACAGTCATACAAGGTTCAGAAACTGCACTGCTACTGTTAGTAAATACAAAAGGTATGATCATTTCTTTTTATATTTTTATTGATAGATAGCAAACCTTTCATGTTCACAGCTCTTTTTAATGAAACTCTATTTTTTTTTAAAGGGAAGCGGAAGAAGAGGGAAAAGTCCTCTTGTTAGCAGCTACAAGTCAAACTCAGTTTGAAAAACCATACCTGTTGTTTCACTCAAGAGAATAAATTTTCAGTTCACAAGAAAGGAAAAATAACAGACAGTACAATGTCATATTACGGATCAAGCAATGATTAAAGAAAAACACAAAGCATCTACAAAAGTTTAGGTTTAATAATAAACTTCTGTGACAGAAAAACAAGGTGGAGCTTTGTAATTGATCTGCCTGGATCTTATCCTCAGAGAAAACAGACCACAAAATCATGAGAGAGCTCATGGAACTAGGTTCAGCTCTTACAAGAAACTGGAAGAACAATCTTCTTAAAAACATACATCTCCTGTCTTACCAGACAGAAAAAACAAATGGAATTGAAAATCACCTGTCTGTGACCTCATACTCTACATCCTGTCTTTTATCCTCACAGACCACTAGATTTTCAGAAGATTCTCCTTTCTTTCTGTAGCCTGACTATGCCAAGACCCTGTTCTGCAGAGGGGTCTCTCCCCTGCAACTAGTTATGTTGTGGGCTCTTGATCAGATCTGCCATCCTGCTCTGTACATAGCATATACACAGTTAAAATAGTTGCGTCAGGGAAGTTTTAGATCAGATATTAGGAAAAACTTCTTCACCAAAAGGGTTGTCAAGCATTGGAACAGGCTGCCCAGGGAAGTGGTTGAGTTGACATCCCTGGAAGTATTTAAAAGACTTTTAGATGTGTCACTTAAGGACGTTGGTTTAGTGGTGGACTTAGCAGTGTTAGGTTTATGGTTGCACTCAATGATCTTAAAGGTTTTTTCCAACCTAAATTAGTCTATAATTCTATGATTCTATGGTTCTATGTAGATTGACCAGGTCTCTGTAAATTAACAGACTTCTTCTTAAAACCAGGTGGTTTCACGCAAATTTTATCCTCAAAGTATCAAACAAGACCATTTTTTCTTTCTATGCAACACCTTGAATACAGCACATTTTTCATGCCAAGGGCTACACGATCTACACTGAATCAACTAATAGATTAAGTTAAGTGTTATCATGACTGAGTTGCTATGAGTTGTGTACCCACACCAACCTGAAATTCATTTTTGAGCTATACTAATCATGAAGATTTGACTGCATAAAGATGTATTGCATACAAAGACCGATGCAATTTGGAACTGAGACTTTGTGGTCTTACTCACTCAAGTCTTTGTTGTTTCTCTTCCAAAAAAGAGTCATGACTTCTGCACAGCTCTTAATTAGCAGTAATTCATAATTTGGAGGCTATATCCGCTAGATTACTTGGTATTGATTTGTATTTGTGACAGGTGAACACAAATTGAATTGCAAGAGCTTTATAACCTCTCACCAAAAAAATGTCATTTTTGAAAAATAGCTAGATTTATTGAATTCTATTTCAGGAGCTGAACTTATCCTAAGCATTGTACCAAAGACCCACGAGGCAGAGTAGCTATCAAAGTCTTATTTCTAGCCGTTGGAGGATTCCCTTGGTTCAGGCACTAAGGAAAGTGCCACAAGGCAGCTCACTAATGAGTATCTGAAAATCTGGCTAGAGGCAGGGTTGGTGAGCCAGTAACATTGCTGGGGGTGAAAAAGGTATTGTGGGACTCCAGAGCTTTTGCACAGCATATTGGTACATAAGGCATGCATTACAGAACAAGTTCCCACAATTTTCTGTTATGTCACAGGCAGCAGAGTAGCCCTGGATTCAAAAATGTAAAGGGTAACTTAAAGTTGCCTTAACTATTTGCCTTCAGCTTCAGGGATGTCTTTCCACGTTAGCAGAGCACCAAGTCATATAACAGCCCCACAAAACAGTATCAGATGAAAAACCCTTGCACATTATAGAAAGCTTTCTCTTGGCATTAGAATGATTAAACTGAGCTGCTGTGTCAGTGGCTGCAAAAATAAAAATATTTTTATTTTATTCCATGAAAAAGAAGTTCCTCAGAACATTTTGAAATTAAATTACTTAAATTTTAGTTTGTGACAACTGAAATAAGCTAAACAAACAATAGCAAAATTTTAAGGAAGGGTATAGCAAGAGCAATAGATAGAAGCAATATAGAAGAGCAATAGATACTGTTCATTAACAATTTACCTTGCAAAACTATTTGATTAGAAATCAGTAGAATAATTGTATGGGTTTTATTTAAAGTGTTGTTCCTGTCTCTCTCAATGGTCCTCTTTCTAGAAAAGATATATAAACAGTTTCTCATAATGGTATTCTCTCCCCCCCCTCCCCCCCCTTTTTTCCACTAATCTAGGTTGTGCTCTCAAAACTAATTTAGCAGAAGAGGAAGCCTGGAGTGGATTCATGATATGAAGAAAGGTGATCCATGGAAAAGAGGGAAAACTTCATGTCTTCTTAGACTCTTCTGTATTCCAATGAGTGTCAACTCACTCTCTTAACTGGTGCCTGAGTGGAGCAGGATCCTTCTCTGACTTGCCTTGCATAGCTCAGTCTAAGGGATTACTTGCGCCTTTTGTTACTTTGTCCTCTGACTTCCATCAGCCACTTCTAAGCTAGCCAGCCTTTGTAATAATTTATATTGTTCTACATTTCTAATCCCTAAGAAAAAGAAAAAACTTTCCATTCTTTTAATGAAATAAAACATAACAAAGAACATATAAGAAAATATGAAGTTACGATGTATACTATACACTTAGCTGAAAATAATATAGTGAGAATTTGCCCTAACACTTGCTTCTTATGAGCTGGCCCCAGTAAATGTTATAATTAAAAAAAAAAAAAATAAAAATATAGTCTTCTGGTATTATAAATTTATAGATTGCAATAATAAGATTAACAGGGAACACAGAAAAGAAAAAGCAAACGTCAAGGAACTTGAAACTGGGAAAATGCTATTGAACATAACCATTATAAAACAACTTTTTACCATAAAATAATTTCATTATTATAAATACATTTGAAACAGAACTTAAATTCTCACTTCTATGTAATATGACTGAAATTAAATGTTCTGCACAGAAACTGCAATACATATCTTCTGCCTCATTTTGAAGGCAGATAAGAATTTAACATTTCCTCCTCACACCTCATTGTAAGGGTTACTGTCAGTCTGTGTGGAGAAGAATAAAAAAGCAGAAGACTCTTGGTTTAATAAATTTATTCAGTATTTATCCATATTTCACACTGTCCCCCTGCATACTTTCCACAAATACATGCTCAAGGACAGAGTCACTTAGAATCTCCCTTGCAGCACTGCAATGTTACATTTTGTGAATAGTCTAAATACCTCAACAAAGAATAAGGAGACTTTCTTCTCTCAGGCCTAAGGAATGTGCCAAAAAATATATCTATCTGGATTAATTACTGCACAAAGAGGGAAAGGGTAGATTGACAAAAAAGTCTTAAATTGTAACAGAAGCCACCAGTGGAAAAGAGCAGATGATAGTGATGAGAGCTGGACTGGACTGGATGTAGAAAGAACCTGGGTATTAAAACGTAAAAAAAATTTGTTTAATGAGACCAGGATAAGAAGCATATAAATAGAGAACAAGACAATTAGATGAGAAATTTTAGGGAAAGCTTGTATGAAACTGGAGAGAAGGGAAATGTGTCAAATATGCAAGTTTTCAAACTAGCTTATGTGAGTAAAAAAAAAATGGACAAGAAGTTGGAGGAAGACGAATGAGATATCCAAAGTCTGGAAATTACAGAGACAAGGAGAATTAGACTGGGATAAGAACTACAGATGAAAAGAGACAGGATAGAAACCATCTGGAAAAAGAGCACACCAAGGTAAAATAGGAGGAAGCTTACATTTATCAGCACACCTTCTCTTTCTCATATTTGGAGTAAAAAAACCCCAAATTAATTCCCTCAAAAACCTCTGTAACTTCATTAACTGAAGTGGCAACAGTCTGCGCAGTTACTCCCCCTGGTTCAGCAGTAGGGTTCCACATGATGGAGTTTTCAGATAAGACAGAGGGAAAGATGTCGGGAGGAAGAGCGAATTGGAAACGACCTCCTTTTTAAAGACTGCGTAAAAACTGACAGAATTACAATTCTAGCCTTAGTTCAGTACTTTTTTAAAGGCAAGTTATATTTATCACCACAAATACAGAATTCATCTTCACCCATGTCATGATTTTCCTGTCTGTGAAAGGCATACAGAAAGAAAAGCCATTCACCTTGGCTCTCAGGTTCTTAGACTAAATCATTCAGTCTTTTCCTTTTTGCTTCTGTTTCAAGGTATATGACCTAGTCGTTTCCCAACTTTCTTTAAGATTTACTGCCACTGTTAGTTTACAGGTAAGTGACTGGGTTCATCTGTGCTATTTTCCCCTTCCAACAGCTTCTGGCAGTTCTCAATGCTTTCATTAAACCTAATGCTTAGTCAGCTGTTCACTGTCTTCAGATAACTTTTCTTTACACTCATTCCCTTCACCCAGCAAGGTGGCAAAATACAGCATAAGTGCAGCTGAAGTGCAAACTGCTGATAGAGGCAGCTCCCTTCCTGAACGTCCTAACTGTGAACATATGGTTTAACATTACTTGCTTGCTACCAAAGTGACTGGAAATAAAAATTATTACAGCTTATTTAGCCTATATTTAAATTGTTGCCACAGAGAATGAACAGAAACTACGTCTCAATTTCTCTTAGTAACAATAACAGAAGTTTCAGCTGCTTATACTTTAACAGCCAAAGAAACTATTATGACAATTTATAGGATATTCCACCTATCAAAGAAAATGTTCAACTAGTAATACTTTTTGTAACTTCTAATTGAGTTAGAATATATTGTTTGCAAGAAAACCAGTGACAGTATAAAGAATATGTCAACTTGTTAATGTTGTTTCAGATTTTAATTAGCATCTATGGCTGCATGCTCTGTGTGAACTAGAACTTCCGATGCATGGTGAGAAAAATAATCTTCCTAACTGAAAAGCTGAATAGGACCATGCAGAGGCTATCTGTATTAAAAAGCTCTTTACAACTGGAACAGTGGGGCTTCCTCCAAAAGAATCGTTGCTTTTTAACAATGTTTAATCTCAGAAATCTATTAGGGGGATAACTGGGTGAAATATAATGCTTGTGATATACTGTGAAAACAGGTTAATGATCTAATGATTTGTCCCAGCTTTAAAGTCTATTTCCTCTGACAATAACTCAATGTAGCATAAAGAGCACCCTAGACTGTGCAGTCTGATTCTTACAGTCATTAGTGTACTGTGGATCAATGGGATGATTCAAAAAAGATCAAAATAATGTCTCAAACATTCAGAAGCACTGGCCTGGAGACAAACATTGGCCCTGAACAGGAAGCGCGATTTTGCAAGACACTTTGGAGAGATGATAGTCTACTAGGCATGCAGAATGGACTTAAATCAGACCTGATGTGAGGCATTCAGAGCAGGCTAACAGCAGTATATATTCTCAGACAGCACCTGCCTGACCAATAAACTTTTTATTTAGTGTTAACATTGTTAATTCCTATAATAGAGACCAGAAAAGACCTTCCCAAAAACTCATTAATCCCAAGGAATTATCATGTTGGAGAAGGAGTCTCATCCACCTCATTTCTAATAGCCAAGGCTCGGCTAATTAATGACCCTCCTATGTTTGCCAACCACAGATCTGCAGACTGATGAGTAGTCAATTAGTTGGTTTTAGGAGGATTTTTTCCTTTGTTTTAAAATTAAACCAATATTATGAAAAGTAATATAATGAGTATATCTATATTTTATACATATACACATCAATAGAACTGTTCTAATTGTTCTAGAAATCCCCCCCTTTAGTATGTGTTCCCTCTGCTGTGTTATATTGAATTTGAAGTCTGCAAATTTCTGTACACTCCTCATAGCCATCTCCAGTGTATATAATAACTGAACCTCTCTGAGCACATGGGCTCAGGAGATGATTTTTTCCATTTAACAGGAACGGGCTATTGCATACACACAGAAATTAAGCAGGACAGAGAACCAGGTCAACCTTGGAAGCACAGCAGGAGTACTCACGCCGGTCCTCAGGATCTCACTCCTCTCAAGTAGGAAGTTTTGGCCCAAATTGTAGAACATGGATCCATGACTCCACTTTTGGGCTTTCTACAAGATGTGGATAGCAGACTGGTTCTCACGCTGAAAGCAGCTCCTGCCACCAGACGTCTGGGAAATAAACATAAGAGGGAAAGAATGGGGAAAAAAATTAAATGAGTGTTCAAGTACCTGTCCTGGAAGAACCTTTCGGTCTGTGCTAGCTTTTTTCTGTTAAGACATTTATGCTAATCATTCCACTGACTGCACTTTCCTGACACAAAATGTTCTATTTCTCAAGTAACCAACCAACAGAACCACCTTAAAGAATATGGAAGAATAGTCAGGTGATAGGCTTGAGTATATTCAGCAGCTGTACTTCCAGGATCAGCTTCAATACAAAACCTACAATCCTGATACAGCCCACACATCTGATTTCAGTGACTCCTACTGTGATAACTAACTACTGTGCTCCTGTATTTTCAGTCTAATGGTGATTTAAGCAGACGATCATTATGTGAATCTGTACAGCTTTGCACAGAGAACTGAGAAATACAAGACAATCAAAGGATTACATTTCTCATTTCTGAGAAGGTGGAGGAAAATCTCAAAGGTGGTTGCCAACCACACTCAGAAATAACAATTTAGCAGATAAGATACTAGGAAGGAAATGAAACAAAATGAATGAGTGAAATTAATGGAGTAGAACTGAATGAAACAGAAGTCAAGGTGTTCTCAGCTGAAATATTTGAAATGTGTCTATTATTGGAGGGGAGAGAGGGAGAGAGGGAGAGAGGGAGAAAGGGGGGGAGGGGGAGGGGGGGGGAGAGGGGGAGAGAGAGAGAGAGAGAGAGAGAGAGAGAGAAACAGACTTGCCTACTAAAGATATCCATGAATAATTTAAGGGAAAAGTCAGAGGTCATTTTCAGGACCTTGTCACTTATGATTCGCTCTTCTTCTTAAACTTAAATTCTGCAGATCCTAGCCACTGTATGACTAGCCATGTAAAGGAAATGCAATTCACATGGCTAAGAAAGCAGAGTGGAAGATTGTATAATTTGACTGTCAACATTAAGTTGTTTAGGACCAGCTAAAAACTGCAACAAATTAAACTGAATAAGGACTCTGAATTCATCCTATGTTTCCTCTTTCCTTCCACTTTCATCCTCAAAGTATGCTTTATTTCACACACTTCTTCAGATAAAAGAAATACAGAAGAACTTTTACAAAGCTTTATTGACTCACAACGACTATGAAAGCACCTCAAAAAGCGACTTTCAGGATTATTTTTTTTTAAAAGCAAAGAGATTGTGTGTACTGGAAAAAACAATGTGAAAAAAAAACTGTGAGCAATAAAAAAAGTGAACCTCTTCTCCTTTCTCATTCTCTATTCCTACGATATCTGTTAGATTTTCACTTTGACTGAAAATTCTTTCACTTTTTTCCTCTATTAATATCTGTTTTTTTGCTGCTTAGCCTTCCTGTTTTTTACTGTTTTGTTGGCGTGTCAAATCTGTGAAATCTCAGTGATTTCAGATTACATAAAAGGTCATCTCTCTCTAATTCTCACACTGAAATTATGTGAAAATTTCCTAGTTCTATGCAAGAAATGTCTACATATATCACAGTAGTTGATAAAATATTTGGTAAAATGTACTTGACATTTTGTATTAGACAAGCAAATTTTAATTAGAAAACCTCTTTCTAACAGAAAAGAAAGTAACTTTCCTGAAACCATGTGGGTTTTGAGTTACAAATGGAAAGAGTCAAGGCTTTTCATTTTAAGTATCCATTCGTTTCATGCTAAGGTGTTAAGAATTACTGATGTCTTACTAATGGAGTTTTTAGCTGCATAAGCATTAGTCACAACTTTATTGAAAGTATTCCTTTTGTGCAAATTCTAACTTACTATCTCAGAAAAAAATCTTAAGGATCTTTAATGGCCATTATTAGGCTTAGTCGGCTGCAAAATGTCATGAATAGTTTAATTTAAGCTGCTAGCACATTTATCTGTATTTGCACCTCAGAAATGCAGTTCCACTTGTTTGACATCTAAATTGCTTTGTCAGTCAGCAGAAAACAAATTCATACTTACAAAATAATACTAAAAAAAAAAGTCAGCTTGTAGTATTATGTTTCTCCAAGGGGCAAAACATGGAAATGTTACAACAATAAAATTGTGTTTCATTTATCATACCTAACTAAAGCTCAAACCACCAAATTTCTTAATTGAATAGTCCTCTTATACTATATTAGATCACCATATTAAAATTAAATGTTTATTGTTATCAGGAAATATTATATTAGTTTCTAAAAATAAATGTGATGATAGGCTATTCCATGATGCATGTGATAATTAAATCTTGAAAACTGCTGTAGTCCTTCTCCCAGCGGATTAGATTTTTAGACTGTTATCATCACTTAATATCAATGGAGCACGTGAAACAAACACACAGAGGGAAATAATGAGACATCAAACCATTTATAGGAAATCTTAAGTCTTAATGAACTGTTTAAACCCACTCAAAGGTTATGGCAATGAAAATAGGATAAGACAATGTCTGGAATAAAGTATGAACTGAAAATATATGACCCTATGTTGTTTGGAAAATTGAAGCTACTGTGGCTCCACAGGACCTATCTCGGACAGAGACACAGTTTTAACTACTGTGTAACTTTCTGGTTCATACCCATGGAAAATGAAGAAGTGTCTTACCTATAAATAGTTTCACTGGCCAGTAAAATGGATTCCTGTGCCATTTTATGACTGCTTGAGTCATTCTATGAGGAAAAAAAAATTAATATTCTGTCTATTTTCACAGCTGGCATACTGTTTTGGAGAACCATTTTTATTTCAACTGCTGTATTTTTCTTCGAAAGGATTATCAGAGCTGGCCATTTTCTGGATGTTCATTTTTGAGGTCAATCTGTTTTCACTCCTAGCTACACCAGATTTTCCCCTGGATACCATCTAGTACAAGCTCCCTCTAGTTCCATGCCAAGAAAGCCTTTAATATTGCCTCCTAGGACACTCTTTATGTTCACACTCTTTTAACAAGTAACATTAATGCAGAAAACTGTAATAAGGTGAAAAGTTAATCAGCATATTTATGGCTGAAGTTGTGACTTTTTTTTTCCCATAAACTTTTCAGGAGAGTACATAGAACACAGCAGCAAAAGCAATACTTGTTTCCATTCCTGTAGAATAGAATAGAATAGAATAGAATAGAAGTACAGTAGAATAGCATAGAATACCATAGCATAGCATAGCATAGAATAGTTCCAGTTAGAAGGGACCTGCAACGATCATCTAGTCCAACTCCCTGACCAATTCAGGGCTGACCAAAGGTTAAAGCATGTTATTAAGAGCATTGTCCAAATGCTTCTTAAACACTGGCAGGCTCGGGGCATCGACCACCTCTCCAGGAAGCCCGTTCCAGCGTTTGACTGCCCTCTCCTTAAATAAATGCTTCCTAATGTCCAGTCTAAACCTCCTCTGGCTCAGCTTTGAACCATTTCCATGCATCCTGTCACCGGATCCCAGGGAGAAGAGCTCAGCACCTCCCTCTCCCCTTCCCCTCCTCAGGAAGCTGTAGAGAGCAATGAGGTTGCCCCTCAGCCTCCTTTTTTCCAAACTAGACAAACCCAAAGTCCTTAGCCACTCTTCACAGGGCATTCCTTCCAGCCCTTTCACCAGCTTTGTTGCTCTCCTCTGAGCACATTCAAGGACCTTCACATCCTTCTTGAATTGTGGGTCCCAGAACCTCACACAATACTCAAGGGAGGCTGCACCAATGCTTCCTGTAACCCTTCCAAAACACTGTTCTCTCCTTCTGGGATTTTTCTTTAACTTTCCCTCTGACCAGGTGCTCTAAGCATGCTCATAGAACAGCCCAGGTTGGAAGGAACCTCAGAAGATCATCTGGTCCAACCTTTCATGGGAAAGTCACCCTACATAAGATTATATAGCACACTGTCCAGTCATGTCTTGAAAGCTTCCTGTCCTCCATGGGGACTCTACCACATCACTGGAGAGGTTTTTCCAATGAATGATTGATCTCACTGTAAAAAAATTCTTTCTTATGTGGAGATGAAACATCTCCTGGTGCAACTTTTACCCATTGTCCCTTGTCTTATCCATATGGCTCCATGTAAAAAGAGAGCCTCTGTCCTCTTTGTAGCTGTCCTTTAAGTACCTGTGACGAGATCCACCTTAAGTCTTCTCTTCTCCAGTGAGAAAAGACCTATCTCCTTCAGGCTTTTGTCATAGGACAGGCTCTCCAGCCCTTTCATCATCTTTGTGGCCCTCCTTTGGACCCTCTCCAATATGTCTGTGTCTTTTTACATTGTGAAACCAGAACTGGACACAGTATAGTTCTCTTGTAGAGACATATTCATGTCCTCTAGAGGAAAATGTCTACTATCCTCTGCCAGCTTCATGAAATGCACCTATGTTATGGGTTTGTCTGACTTTTTTTTAAAGAATTTAATTCCTTTCCCTCAGTGTTTCAGAACAATAAAATCAATGTAAACAAATGTAAAACAAAACCAAAAGAAATTATCAACATAGAAAGCACTTAATTTTACACAGTTTTCACCATGGAACTTAAATGTCTCCCCAGCTCACAATTTTTTCTTTTTTTTTCTTTTTTACCTTATCATCTAATAAAGAACAAACAACAACAACAACAAAACCCCCTTAGAAAACACAAAATCCAGAAACAAAACAGAAGGGTGAAAATATTCCACAGAGAAAGGATGCATGTGCTATGTGCACACAGTTAACTCTGATCCATCAAAGCATGTCTTACTTCCCAAGACTTGAATGACATAATCAAACGTTTACTTGTGCCCTGAAGCTATAAGATGATAAAAATTCCATACCTCACAAAGATCCTATGAAAATGGAGAATTGCAGGTTAAAAAGCAAACTAGGAAAAACCTATTTTCCCTATTTCCTGCCCATTGGTAAAAGAGAGCTTGTTTGTTTTTTTTTCTTTTTCCCCTCTAAGTGATATATAGTTACTAGACTATACCATACTGAATGATACCCATATGCAAGCTTATATACATGCAAACACAATCATTTTTCACATGAGCACAGACAAACCTCAAATGCATTACCAGCTTCAACAACAGCAACAAGATATTCTGTTACTGAAAACATCTGAGGATCCCTTTTTTTTACTTTGAACAACTACTGCCTCTAAAATATCCTTCAACTTTCATCTGTTGCACCTACATTTCACTCTAAAATGCCCACAGACACTGAGGAATATACTGATATATAAATTCTGCTTCACAGTGGAGTTTCCTTTAAATTCTGATACTCTTGGGTTTCATGCTAGCCAGAAGGTTATTTCAGTGCAGAGGTACAGATCACAGAATGTGATTCTACTTCTAGAACTGATATCACCTGGTAATAAAAGCACATACTATATAACTTCTCTCAAAGATTCTTAACTGAAAGGTACCAAACCTTCTCATATGGCAAAATGATCCCTGGAATGTAGTTTTCCATTTTTGTCTGCTTATGTTTGATCCAACCTCAAGCTAGTAATATTGATAAAAATTTCTGTTCTTTCCAAAGACTAGTCTATTTCATGGAAATTATCTAGGCTGCCCTAATGGAAGCCTCTACATGAATATGAACATTTTTAGTACAACCCCTAAATTCTAAAATATGATTACCAGAGGTATCAGCTCTGACAAAAACACCTCTCTGTGACCCCACCAGCATCAGTCTAACTTTAAAGTCCTTCTGAGGTTTAGTATTAGTATCAGAATTTGCAGTATTAACTGAGATACATCCAACTAGATCATGTCACGAAAATATAAGGTAGCCTGGGAACTAGTAAAATAATTGTAGTTTGCTCTATAAGGGAATGTGCCAAGTTTCATGCATCTGTTATTTTTCAAAGTGATGATGTGGAAGAGGACCTTGTCATACGTCTCTTTCTTCCATGTGTCTCCTTATTTTACTATCTGTGGACTGAAAAATCAGATGATGAAAATAAACTTGCTCTGCATACAGGCACGTACTGATCTCTGCCCCCTACCCTTTGCTCCTGCCTGCCTTACGCTTTATTCTTCAGCAACTAAACAGGTATTATTCTGCCGTGCCTACTATTACTTTCTGACACATTAAAAGTTACTGCTTTTAGTATGGCCAGGACAACTACTTTATTAGGAAGTGGAAGTAACCTTCATTACAGTAAAACAACAGTGGTGTATTATCCAGGAAAAGGAATGCAGGGAGAGTGGTCGGCCAAATCTAAAGATGCCTGTGTGTCTTACAGCAATTATCGATACGCAGTAAAAGGGAGATCACATTAGGACACATGATGTCTTCATGTATTATAGTAGGAAAAAACCTTAGGTTGCATGTACAAAAGCATTCTAAAGCTTCAGAGAAGTCATTAAAGAACTACTGGCTTTTTTTGCCTGATTACTTCAGTTCTGAGCTTTGTACTGAGAAGTGACATGGTTTTCTTAATACACAACATGTTTAAAGCACAGCTTTGTAGTTTGTTATTTATTCATGCTATAGGATGACCCTTCAGATTTTTCTTAGGATTCACAAAAGTCTGATTGTTAAATGAAAAGCAATAACCTACTGATCTCAAAAGAGGGAGAGGATTCACAGACTGTCAGTAAACACATCAAAAGGAAGCTATATCCACAGCTAATTAAATAAGTCTCTACAGATGAGCAGAGATGGATTAAAGTATGTTTCAGAAGACTCTCTCTATATAGTGCATTCATTACTTGGATGTATTTGTTACCTGAGTAAATATAACATTCTTCAGATTCCACTGTTCAGTTCCATTCATCTTCTGTCTGAATAATGGAAGTCTATTCGACAAACCAAGTTAATTATCCTTGCTCCATACTAAATCTGTGAGTGTCCCCAGGCAAGAATATGAGATTTTCATTCAGTGCCTGGGTACCACAGAAACAGGGTTGTTAGAATAACTGTTTTCTGATTGGTGTCAGAAATACTTTGACAAAACAAAACATTATTGCTTTTCACTATGAGGCACCACATTTCATGTCTGGATGAAGATTTGATCCATAGTCTTTTAAATACCGATTAATTCAAACTTACTTAACTTACTATCATGAAGGTTTTCTGTCTGATCTGTTGTTCTTTTAGCAGAAGCTTTCTCTATTAGAGAAATTTTAGAACACAAGGTTGCCTTTGGGTCAAAGGCTTTGAGTCACGCCTCTGTCTGCTAGCAAAAACACTTTAAAATTGTATTTTTCTTCAAGAAAGGCTAATACTCACATGTACTTAAAGGAGTCCAAAAGCTAGACCTTCAAAGAAAATATAGGGCCTCATTGGAGTGGTGATAATATTACAAAAATCTTCAGATTTAATATTACAATACTTCAAGAAGAGTTACTGTGGTTTTCAGCACAGTTCCTGTATTTTTTTAGAGAAATGGGCACTAGAGAGGGGAAGCAAAAATCCTATACAATGGAAGTGCGCTTTTTTTTCCATCACTCCTTCACCATTTCCTTAAGACCACTTATTCCCATTTGTAAAAACTCCCAAACAGCACTTCAGCCATTCAGAGAAAATTTCCAAATTGTCACTTATCCATTCCATGGCATGAATTCATAAGCCTGATACTAGGAATACAAATACTTTCTGTTATATTGAATAAAGCTTCGGTACATGGTATTGAATGTAAACAGAAGGCATGTAATGATTAGGAATGTAACATATATTCAGAGATGAACAATCATAACAAAATATTTCTACAGATTCCAAACTTGCTTTTAATATAGTCTTGTCTCTTGTTTGTTAACAGTGGCAAAAAGTAAAAGAAGCTAAGGAAAAAGCTTTGAAATAAAAAGTATAAAAACATTCATAAGCTGCCATATAAATACGTCAGTATTTGACACAAACTGATCTTTAAAACTGAGAACAGTGGAAAAGAGGAGTAACCCAGTAGCAAACAGGGAGTGAAAGCCAAATCAGTGTTACCAGGTTTTGTAACTACTGCAACCCAATGAGATTCCAGCAGAACCTCAATAGATTTTGGGAAGCATATACTGGTGAGGAGTACCAGCAGAAGAGACAGAAACTGTAGTTATAGTATGCAGCAGTTAGTTAGACAGCATCCCCATTCCAAAGAAGCTGCCTTGGACATTATTCTGACTGAAATGTAATTCTTCATCCCATAGATACTGTGGGTTTGTGTTGTTCATCCCTTAGTTAATGGGCATTTTGGAAGATTGGCCACTGACTGCTTTGTACATATTACTGCAGAAAATGAAGGCTGAATAATACATAGTTTTACTTTCAAACCCCTCCCTGCAGTTTTGTCCCCAGTTCTGCTAATATACTGATGTGTAGTTTTGTGGATATGCTTTATCAAGCACCAATACAGTTTTTCTTAGGTTACATAACCTACTGCTCTTCACCTATGTCAATGGTGCTATCCAAATTTACTCCAGCTGTGGTTGTGGATGATAGCAAATACTATTTTTTTCTACTTTATTGTGTTGAAAGGTCTCTGTTGCGTTTCCAGGCTCCAAAACCAAGAAAACATTCAGAAAACAAGAAAGACAGCAGACATCCACAGGTCTATGTCATCTATGTCTATGGTCTAGGTCTATGATGAACTGGTGGCATGGAAAAGCCAGGCCAGGAGACTAATTCAGTTACTTCAGCAAACTATAAGTCTTAGTTAAAAAACATATAGTAATGGATTTTAGTCAAGCAAATTAAGAACGTGTTCATACTGCACATTAAAATACCTAATATTATAATTAAATTATGGATGTTTCATCAGTAGAAGAGCATGAAAAGTATCATGATTTGTACAGGAATATTTTTCAGCACCTGTTACAATTACATAATCAAACAACAGAAAAAAAAAGCTAAAATGTTTAGCATGTTACATCAAAGACTGGCAAAGAGAAATTCTAAACCCCTCCCCCAAGTAGTTAAAATATTGAATTAAATTAATTTGTATTGGAAAATTATTCTAAAATGGTGTCAAAATGTGGTATTGTAAATTGTATTGACTGCAAACTTCACCCTTTCAGACCTTCAAGACAGTTAAAGAAAATTTACTGTCAATATAACTGGGAAGAAATCTTTCCTAGATAGGGAACAGAAACAGAGGGACAGAAAAAGAGCCCAAATACAATTTTGTTTAAATATATGAGAAATCCTTACTCATTGACTTTGATAAGGCCATGGTTAAGAACAACATTCTGTCAGACCCAAAGGGGAACAAAATCTGTAATACTGCTGTGATAAAGTGTACTGCCACTGTTTCCCCAATAAATATGTTGCAAACATAACTCTTCCTTTGTGATATGAATTTGAAAATTAACTTTCATGTCAGCAGTACTAAATCAGTGTAGATTTGTAGCAAGCACAGAATGTCCAAAAACTTAATTAGTTCACTCACTATTAATTGAAAAATATTAAAGGGAATGGCTTTCCAATGACAGAAACCTATATTCATCCACTTTGTAGAAAATCTAAGTAATTAAACAAATTTTGCAATGCATCTTGCAATACTATCTGCTGTTCTACTGTATTGGCAAGTTCTACAGAGTTCTGCTGCACCCACAGTTCAAAATAATTTCAGATAGAGGGCTTTCTTCAGGATAAAACACTGGCTACGACAAACATCTGCTGCTTAAACATAGGACCATCACCGAGAATGATCCGAGTACCATTTGCAAAAGTGAATGACCTATCAAGAAAATTAAAAAGAGTCAGAGGAAGTTGAAAATATGTTTGATTTTTTTTGTATTTAACAAAGAAAAATTGGGAAATTACCACACTCATTTACAGTACAACAATTCATTAGGAAAGTGCTTATTCTTCTGAAGCAACTGCCATTTTGCTGGTACTAATTCCCATGTGAGTAGGAAGCAGACTGATAAATCTTGATAAAACTACATTAAGAGAAAGCAGTTAAAAGTGATGCAATGGAACAATGGTTTCTACAAAAGAACAACAGTATTAGCATGAAATAATAAAGCACTGTGTGTCAAAAAAAAAAAAAGTTTAATGCATTTAAATCTTTTAAAACCATAATTAGCCCATATTAAGATACCATGTATTCTTTCTGAATGTCAGTCTACCTGTACTATAAACCCAAACTGATGGAAGCAATGAAACAAAGTTATTTGAGATGATAGATATTACCACATAGTTGGAAATGAGATAGACTTTTCAGTACTATTTCAGGAGTATGCCCCCTCCCCACCTCCAGTAGTCCTCATCATGCTGTAAATTCTAAATTTCTCTTTTAAGTCCTTTAGCTCTTCTACAAAAATCTGGAGAGGCCACTAATATTTTTCTGTCTTCTAACTGGGTAAATATGAACTTTTATTACACATCCTGGCCCTAATTCATGATTTCATGCAAGCTCATACTTGTTATTAATCTTCCACTATCTGCTTAAATCACTCTGAAGATCAGAGAGATGCAACAAGTGCCTTTAGATAAACATAGCCTTAACAATACAAACATAGCTGGGACACCAGTCATCTTCTGATGAGGTTCTGGAGTCAAGAAGCAGAGATATGTGTCACTCAAACAATTAAGACAGTTGAAATGTCAAATTGCATAAGTAAGCTTGTGAGCTATTTTTAATTCTCAATAATTTATAGTGTGTGTTTGTTTGCATTTACTCAAAAATTGTATAAGCTATGGACCCAAATGCAAGTATTATAATTCATTCACAGATAGCTTATTAAAAGGCATTGATCTCAGCGTATTCATTGACTAGTAGTTGAGCACCATTTCCCAGGTTCAAGTGCACTATTATGTACTTGGGAACGTTTTCAGAATACTGTTGCATCCCTTCAAATGAGAAAATTCTTCTAAAATTCTTACTACGTAACATTAACATGCGTTTAGTTTATTTTGAAACAGCATGTCCTCTAAAGAATGCAGTTATTCATCTTCATTATTACAATCTATTATGTTCCATTAGTCCATCATATAGGTATTTAATTTTGATACCATGAATATGTACCAGGATTCAAATTACTCTGAAACGTTTTCAGTACCATATATTTTATTTTATCAATTTAGCAATGACTACACTTGTGGAAATAAGGTGTATTGTTTATTTCACATAAAGCTTAGGGTCTCAAGTCAGCGATGCTCTATGAATTCTGGCACCAATTCAACAGCAACAATAGAAACCCCCATTTGGGGATATGTAGGGATATGCAAAGCCTAATTAAACTATGAACAAGGAGTAATTGTATTTAAAATGAAAGCTTAAAAAAGAAACAATTCCTTAGTAACAGTATTAGATTATTATTTACATAATATTTAGGCACTTCTTAACTTCCTGAAACTTTTAATTTAAGCCAGTCAAAAAGAATTTCAATATTTTCATGTCAGTTTATTTCACAGGGCTGAACTGTAGCTCTAAGGAATGCTTAGCACATAGATGTAATGTCTGAAGGGCAGTTTAGGCAACCTGGGGTTATATTATGATTCTGAATGTCTTTGGTTTTTAGTTTCTCCCTTGCTGCAAGGCTGGGAAAGAAACATACTGTCCTTAAAAGATCATTAGCTTGGTAGATTTCTAGAGAAGTCCTTTTGCAAGGGTATTGGCCATAATGCACACAAACAATTCACTTTCAGTATTCTCAGTGCCTTCATTTACATGGGGAATCTGCTTTTACAAATTTTAAATTCTACCAACCATATTATATTTGGTGAAAATAATTAGACTCCTTGCACTAACTGTACACATTAATATAATTTTAAGTAGTATTAATCCATTTATTGGTTTTGTAAGGCTAACTTCTTTGCAGGGTTCTCATCTGATTTATATTTCACATGGAAGCACACCAGTTTTTAGCTTCTACTTTAGGTATTACGCAACCTGAATTCAAAGAGGAAAGGTGGGGTTGGTGCCAGGAAGAACAGCCAAGTAGTTCCAATTCAGGTAAATTACTCAAGAGGAAACAGCCTTGCAGTGATGTTGCTTTGAATTCTTTATGGCTCTCCCAAAAGTGACAGATGTCTCCAGGTCTCCGAATTAGAAAACCTAGATCTGCTTCTAGGAAAAGCACAATCTGTGTTTTTTTGTAGTCTGGTTTCAAGAAAAGATAATGAGTACGAACCACAGCTACTGAGGTGGAAAGTTGTAGGCTGTTCATTAAAGGACTGAATCATGGGCTGCAGCGACTACCATGTTTTTTAAAGCTTCTCTGTTCTGTAATTACCCTTCAAGCTTGTTGTTCTCCTTTTCTTGTCATACTGTATATTGAATTAAGTGGAGCAGGTAACATTCCAAAAATCACTTTCACTGAATTTGAACTAGGCTTAAACATGGCTAATGTATACAGCTGGTGAATACAAAGTTTTGCCTTACAGGAAATATGCACAGAAATAAATTAAGGTGATTCTACTTAAACATTTTGAAGACTGTATGACAATGTGAGGCATAGTATCCCGTTGCAATTTCTGAAAGGTTGCTTAGACCAACCTGGATGGCTTTGCATCAGAGCATACAAAGAACTCTTACTCCTCTGAGCTGCAAGATCAAATTGCCAAATTTGGGTTTGTACCACAGAGGCAAATGACACTTAAAATTTGTGAATACTGAGAAAAGTGCTCTCGGCCTTGGCCCTGCCCCAGCCACACTGTCCCCACTGCCTGGCCCAAGCAAGAACCAGCCTCATTGCTGCTGACTCACCTGGACATCCCTGGCCCGCAGGACACAGGTCTGTTAACCTCTATGTTTTTCTTTGTAAGATAGGACTTGTCTACCACACCCTTCCTAACTTTATTTGTGAGTATTTGGATGGATGAAGATAATAGACAGCTCAGAAATAACAACAGAATTTCACTACCTGTTGCCACAGTCTAGCAATTTTTAAATAGCAGCATATAAAGGTAAAAAACCATAATAAAATACCTTTATAATAGAGGTCCCCTAAAGTAAGCCACTTGAAAATCCTAACATATTTAGTGATGTTTTACACCTTTTTTTTTGTTGCCAATTAAATCACAGTAACAAGAATGTCTACCTTTGCTCAAAAGTCATTGAAACTTCAACATCTTTAGTTGGAATTATCTTGACCACTGCCTAAAAGAAAGATCTGAAAATCCAAGGAAAAGCAATTTAGCTATCTCATATAAATTAAAACTAATTGTTTTTCAATAAAAATATCCTTTAATGAAAGGGCAAATCTATTCTTCTGAGCTAAGCATAAAAAGTGATTAATTCTGAGTATAAATATCTCAAAACTTCTATCTGTACTGAAAGCATTTCCAACTTGCCATTTCAAAAGTTTGAATATAACCATGAAATATACATTCAAAAGAAGAAAAAAGAAAGCTATCTATGGGGTACAAACTCCTTGGAACGAATGTAATAATTCTAAAGGAATTAGAATGACTCCTCTCTACTGGGAAGGGAAGTATGATAAGCTACCTTGTCACTTTATTAGTGACAGACATGTAATCAGGTAAAATAAAACCAAAAAAAAAAAAATGTTAGAGCTTCCAAATATGAAATATGGAAATAGATTGTAGTATCATTTGCATGGATATAAGAAAAACACTGCTTAATCTACTACAGAAATTTTCATTCTAATTAAATTTTTATTTTCTCAATTTAAGCATTTCTGCTTTTCTAGTCTACCTTCCAACTAGTGGAAAATATCCAAAGGTTTTGTTTTCACTTAGCACTTCAAAATACTTTAGTGAGACTTTTCCATTCTGACCATGTAGTATTATTTACTATTAATTGTAAATATATTGTCATAAAACACAGAGATCTACTGTTAAAGGCATAAGTATGAACACCTCCAAATTCTTTTTACAACAGAATTTACAAGAAGTTAAACAGATGGGTACAAGATGAGCCACCACTTTCTATTCCAAACAGGGCAATGCTACACTTTAATTTGTCTTTCCTTCATTTTACATCTGGACTCCAGATTTCTGCTTTAGGAAATCAGACAGCTTACCACGGAACTCTGCATGTATTGATGTATTATTTTATTTTAACATAGAACAGTAACCAGACACAATGTTTGGCAGTGGCTTCAAACATAAAGGTTGAACCATTTTGGTAAAGAACCTGAATAGCCAGCCTGTAGTCATTATACAATAGCTGTAGCTTTTCAGAAAACATCGAGGTTTGAGGAAGCTTTTGATGGCTTGACTTATATTAATTAAGAAGCTGCTACAACTGCAAAAGACAGTGGCAGAACTGTCAACATGAAAGTAAGTATGTAAAATAATTAGAATTATTTAAAAACCTGAAATAAAAATTCTGAGATAATGAACTTGGGTTAGAAATCTGAAAAAAACTGTCAACTCAAACTTGAAAGAATCATCATCAGCCAACGAAATAGTCTGAGAAAAATAGGTTAGCTTACAAGATTTAAGAGAAGGGTCTGCTAGACCAGATCCACTCCAGCAAGAAGTATTCAGGAAGAAACTGGAGGACATGAAAAGATGTCCATGACTTCCAAACTGACGCTTATTATATAAGCATCATCACTCATACGTAGCATGCCCACCATAGTATAAGGAAAGGCCAAGTCCAGGATTCCACTGAATTCCAGCTGTTTTGTAGGCATATGACTATGGTGCCACCTAAGCATTGGCCTTGTATCAACACCTTACAACCAGGTAGAAAATTAAAGGCTAAACTAGATGTTGTGTTCCTGACAAACCATACTAGTTAGACAGGCTTATGTTTGTCTCCAACATACCCAGGAGTTCAGCCATTCTCTTGCACTAAACATGGAAGCAAGACAAACTTGGACTTAAACCTGAATTTAACTAGCTGTGAACAAGGGCCAATGTAATAATACCAGTGTTCAGAACAAAGCAAAGACTTTTCTCTCCTGGAGGTGCAAATGGTATGCACGGGAGTTTGAATAACAACTGTAATTCATCCCCTGCCTTGCCTCACAGGTTGGAAGCACAAATCTTTGCAAGCAAACTGCTCCTGACCCTCTCTGTAGTAGTACCTGAATGGATATTCCCAGAGATGTTGCCACAAGTGAAAGACAGCTGAGTGTGGCAAGAGTGGGAAAAATAATGAAGAAATCCTTACTTTGGGTAAGGCTTTAATCTTGTATCTGCTTCTCAGTTACATTATATGCTACCCTATACTTATCTGGCCATATAAAGGGCTACCAGACAGATTGTTTAAACCACCAAGAAGATGGACACGATTTATCTACTTGTATTGGGGTTGTGTGGCAAGGTTTTGGTAGCTGGGGGACTACAGGGGTGGCTTCTGTCAGAAGATGCCAGAAACTTCCCCCATGTCTGATAGAGCTGATGTCAGCTGGCTCCAAGACGGACCCACCGCTGGCCAATGATGAGCCCATCAGTGATGGTGGTAGCGCCTCTGGGATAATATATTTGAGAAGGGGGAAAAAAAAATACTGTGCCACAGCAGATGGAAGACAGGAGTGAGATGGTTTAGTTGTTGCTAAGTAGTGCTTATACCGGTCAAGGACTTTTCCGCTTCTCCTGCTCTGAAAGGTGCACAAGAAGCTGGAAGGGGACACAGCCAGGACAACTGACCCCAACTGGCCAAAGGGCTATTCCAGACCATAGGATGTCATGCTCAGTATAGAAACTGGAGGAGTTGGCCTGGGGGGCAGCAATTGCTGCTTGGGAACTGGCTGGGCATCAGTCACCAGGTGATGAGCAATGACATTGTGCATCACTTGTTTTGTATATTATTATTATTATTATTATTATTATTATTATTATTATTATTATTATTATTATTATTTTCCCTTCCTTTTCTGTCTTATTAAACTGTCTTTATCTCAACCCACAAAGTTGGTTTTTTTCCCCCACAGATTCTCTCTGCCATCCCACTGGGGAGGGGGGAGTGAGTGAACATCTGAGTGGTGTTCAGTTGCCTGCTGGGTTAAACCATAACAGTCCTTTTGGTGCCCAACGCGGAGCTCAAAAACTTCAAGACAACAACAGATCGTCTCAGCTGTGAAGAAACTGTCCCAGAAGGTCCAGCAACTCAAAGAGGATATGTTCTACTCCCCACCTGTACTGACCAGTATCTCAGCCATTAGGGATAAACATCCTTCTGCTCAAAAGAGAGGATACAGAGAGTACACACCTTGGGCCACCCTATGGTTTTACCTGCGTGATCATGGAGAGGACGTGAAGAAATGGGATGGAAAACCTACCTTGATCCTAGAGGCACAGGTATGTGAGTTGCAAGAAGAAACAACCACAAAAGAAGGTTCTTCCAGGAAAATTGCTGCTCCAGTTTCCAGTAAGCAGCTCCCCAGACAGAGTAGAAGGGCTGATTTTACTTCCGATCTTAATGAAGGGACTTTTAATTCACATTTACAAGAATTGAGTAATGAATACTATGACCAGGACCAGAGGGGCTCTGCCTCCAGCAAGGTGGAGGAAAGGGACAACCAGGTTTACTGGACTGTGTGGATTCGATGGCCTGGCACATCAGACCCACAGGAGTATAAGGCTCTAGTGGACACCGGTGCACAGTGTACCCTAATACCATCAAGCTACACAGGGGTAGAACCCATCTAGATTTCTGGAGTGACAGGAGGATCCCAGCAGCTAACTGTATTGGAGGACGAAGTGAGCCCAACTGGGAATGAGTGGCAAAAGCCCCCCACTGTGACTGGCCTAGAAGCTCTGTGCATCCTTGGGATAAACCACCTTGGGAGAGGGTATTTCTAGGACCCAAAAGGCTTTTGGCATAGCTACCTTGGAAATGGAGGAAATTAAGCAGCTGTCCACCCTGCCCAGTCTCTCAAAGAACCCTTCTGTTGTGGGGTTGCTGAAGGGTTGAAGAACAACGGGTGCCGTTTGCTACCACAACAACGCACTAGCGGCATTATCGCACCAACTGAGACTCCCTGGTATATTTTTTTATCAACATAATTTTCCATTATTATTATTATTGTTGTTGTTATTTTCCCTTCCTTTTCTGTGCTATTAAACTGTCTTTATCTCAACCCACAAATTTCTTTTTTTTTTTCTGATTCTCTCCCCCATCCCACTGGAGTGGGGGGGAGTAAGCAAACAGCAGTGTGGTGTTCATCTGCCTTCCAGGTTAAGCCACAACAGGACTCACACTGGAGTGGTTTGTGAAGTACTGAAGCCTGTGGGAAGAAGAAATTCATGGAGGACTGTCTCCCATGTATGAGACCCCACACTGGAGCAGGAGAAGAGTGTGAGGAGGAAGGAGCAGCAGAGACAGCACACAATGAACTGACCACAACCCCCATTCCCCATCATCCCCCTGCACCACTCGGGGGAAGGAGATAGAAATTCAGAAATGAAGTTGAGCCCAGGAAGAAGGGAGGGGTGGGGGGAAGGTGTTTTAAAATTTGAGTTTATTTCCCATTATCCTACTCTGTTTTGACTGGTAATAAAATAAATTAATTTTCCCGAGTTGAGCCTGTTTTGCCTGTGACGGGAACTGGTGAGTGATCTCTCCCTGTCTTTATCTTAATCCATGAGGCTTTCATTATATTTTCTCTCCTGTCTCCAGTTGAGAAAGGAAGCGATAGAGCAGCTGGGTAGGCATCTAGCGTCCGGCCAGGGTCAACCCACCACACTCGTTAGAATATCTCTGTAGGGTAATGGTAGGATCCCATAAAGATTTGTGGTATGTGAGTGATTTAAATTATTACTGTAGGTTGGTGAACAATTAATCTCCACCTGAAATGGCTTTTAAAATAAATACAGGAGTGACTTACCTGTACAGGGTAATATGCAATCATTCAAGATGTTTCTTAAAGAGAGTATGTAAAATACTACCAAATATTTGTGTAACAGCCTATTTCTATCCATCCTGCAGTTTACAAATAGACAATCTGCCAATGTACTGATAAATCACCAATACGTGTGTCCCTTGTTTTTTTCCAGAAAGCAGTGCAGAGGCAACATTAATGAGGGAACACGGACAAATATGTATGGAAGCTGAGAACAAACCTTAATTTCTTGTCAGATATATTTATCTTTCCACTGATTATTCTTTCAGAATTTAGAAACAGCTTATTATCTGGCATTATTTGTCACTGTTACTTGGCTGTAAGCTGCAATTTAGCACTGCACCACTACTGCACAGTAGCCCTCCAGCAGATATAGCTGATCACAGATACCAAGCTCAACAAATCCAGCAACAGAGAAACAATAGTAATTTCCAGACCAAAGTGATCCCTGTCTCAAAAACTGTGCACAATAAGCTACTCTCAAGAGCAAAAGAAGAGTAACAAGAAGAAAACCAAAGCCAGTAAGAGGACCAAAATATTGTATTGCATCCAGTATGACATCTTTCCAATATGATTGCCCGTGGACTATAGCAGATTAGGAAATACTGCTTATTCTACCGTGAAGAGTAGGGGATGTAAAACCTGCACAGTGTCTTATTCTTTCCCAGCACTGTGATGGCTCACTGGGATCACAGGAAACCTCCTGATAGTTGGTCTAATTTACATTTAAAGGATCAGCCCTACAAAGAGTCTATAAAGCTTATTTGTCCACCTCCTCCCTAACACTCTTATCATATTACCTGCTACTCCTCCACAGCAAAGGATAGCTTTTCTGTTACGTCCTCCTTGATGCTGGAACTAAGTTATGTAGGTAACAACAGGTCAGCGTACACTATTTCAGCATTGACATGCCTTGCTACCTTTCATTCAAAATGCACATTTTCTCTAAAAATATTTACTGTTGAAAGAGTTCTTTTGCCACATGCATAAATATCAAGCAGTCAGCAAAAGTCATGGTACTGCTACATTCAAACACAGAATTTCATCAGTTGAAGGTTTCAGTCCATGTGAAGCAGTAGGCATCTGATTTGAATATTCCACACAGAGCAAAAGATTTTTAAAGATATGAGTCAGTGGTGTGACTAACAGTGAAACAAAATTGCTTCCCCACACCTCTTTCCCTAGTACATTATGAATAATTTCCTGCTTTTAATGTGTGATGCATGATCCTGTGCTCGGACTATTGACTACATCTGAGAGGCACAGGAAGAAAGAGTATGCAAATAATGATAATTTAAGATAATATGATATCAAGAAAGGGAAAAAAGAACAATTTCAAGAGGGAGAGGGTTTACGCACAGCTTTGTATCCCATTTAGGGTAACCCAGTCTATTACTTTGTCCTGATAATAATATCCAGTTGGCATTTCTCCTCATATACTGAGACCATAGAAGGACAGAAGGAAATCTATGATCAGAAGATCTATGTAGTGGTATTTTGAAAAAAAAAAAATTAAAAAAAAAAAATAAAAATCTGTAAAACACCTAAGCTGGCCCTGAGAAGAACTCTCTACATTGGCCCAGCTTTGAACGCAAGAGTTGGACCTGGTGACCTCCGGAAGTGTGTTCCAATCCCTTTCATTCTATGATCTATGATTTCACAAGTCTTTTTTAGAATATTTCAAAAGTCACTTACATTCTTTCAAAGAATGAAGAACAACACTGGAAAAGGAAGAAAACTGAAAAAGGTAAAGATAATATTCAGATTTGGTTATGGGCAAATTGAACTGGTCACAAGTGTTTATTTTAATCCTCAGTATTAAATGCGTCACAGTTTATTTCACTGGAGTTCCTCAGATCTCACAGTGACTACACCATAGAAATATCAAACATGCAGGAAACAAGGCAAAAATATTTCTCTGTTTCTTCTACCTTATCATTGAGTGTGTACTTGATGAAATGGATATAGAAGGGCCAAATCTGCAAAGACGGAAAAGTTAACAAACCTCCTTATGGACAAAATGCTCTGAAATAACATCCCCACTGATGTTTCCTCTAGTGAGTGATATTCCTTACACACATAAGATGAAAGAAAATTTTTCTTCTTTAGTATTCTTCCCATTCTCTTTCTCCTTTGGCAGGAAGCTGCTGCTTTTTGTCTGTTTGCCACTAGGTTTTGACAGTGAGTTAATCACCAGCTGTGACACAGTCATCTGCAATCTGTGGTGCAGATTCAAATGGCCTAATTTCCACCTAGGGCTTCTGGCAGCAGCATTCTACTGGCTTAGTGCTTCTAAAAGTCCAAAGCAAGTCAATAGCAGGACACTGCTGATGGCATGGAATCTAGACCTCAGTGCACTTCTGCTTAGACATTTGATTGCTCCTTGATTTCATTCGAGCTGTGTTAACTTTAACATCATCACACCCACAGTACCTATTAAATAATTTCAAGAAATCTGAGCCCATCAGAAGCACAGTTCCTACTCTAAAATATGCTTCCAGAAGAGGTTTTTTTCCAAGGCCAAACTCCCTCCAATGTGCAGCACAGTCTTCCTTATACCTTCACTGGAGACAACTGAAACAGACATGGAGATATTTTTTTTTTTTCATTTCTTGATATTCCCACTTATCTGTGATAGGATGGAAAGTATATTTAATCTTGTCTGAGAAGAAAGTTTGTCCTTAGGCAAAAATTCTGTTCTTTTCTAAAGCTTTCAGCATTTGATTTCCACTGGCTGAATTGGAACCCTCACATTCCTCTCAACTCCAGGGTTTATCGTTATTAAGTTGGCATTTCTTTGCATAACATTTGAAAATTTGTAAAGATTTTCACAAAAAAAAACCCAAACCTGCTGAGAAGAATTATTTTACTGTGTGTATTGTACAGACAGTAGAATTCCACAGTTAAAACCAGTCTTTGAATTTCCAGGGTCTAAACATCAGAACACAAAGGAAAGAGAGGCATTTTGGTGAGACTGTGACACAGTTTCTTTCCTTTGCTACCTGAGAATACATTTGCATTGCCATACAGACTCACAAGTTTTCTGAGTGCTTTGGATTCCAAGTGCTTGGTCATGTGGTGTCCCAGTTCTGTATCAGAGCCAGAACAGAGCATTTTTTCTGCCTCATGCTTGAAAAGGAAACCTGAGTACACAAACTAGATGCAGGCCGTTACATGCACTAATTTCATTGGGATTCCAATTCTGATTTCCAAGAACTAACTAGAAATATGATTCCCCCAAAACCTTAACCTAATGCCTTGTGTGGTTTCTCAGCTTACTCTTTATAGAGGAGGATTTCCCCTTGCTCTTCATCTGTCTTGTCTATGTGGACCTTTATCTTGTAAGTGTAAATGTATTTAATTACATGGACACCAAGTGCAAAATCAGATGAACAATGGGACTACTCAGAAGCTTGAAGTTAATCTCCTGCATAAGTGTTTCTGGGATGTAGGTCTTAGACTGTAAATAGTTCAAGGCAAGAATGCTCTGTTCATAAGGTGCATATTTGCCCAAGACAGAAGATTTGATTTAGACTGAATGTTACTACTATCAGTCACTACCAACAATGAATCTTACATTCATAATTACATGGAACTGAAAACTGTGCAACTGTATGTGGACAAATCTAATTTATTTGATAATCAGCTCTGCTGGTATTATTAAGTAAGAGTTTTTTGCAAAGGTCAGGAAGGACACAAACTCATTTAAAATGCCTATTTACATTCATTTCTTTTATTTCCCCAAAGGCATGAAGAAATCGCTCACAATTTTTAGCTTTTCATTTTGCCTGAATAATATATAGAGGACTCATGACAGCATGTTTTATTACTTCTAGAAATGATACCAGGATGAATTTAAGAGACTTAGTGAAGCAACGTAGGAAAGGAAAGAAAATCCAATATGTATGTGTGCATGTGTGTGTGTGAATAAGTACCTTTAAAGTGCAGCATCTAATTTCTCTTACCAGAACATATCGCTTTTCACCCTGTCCCCTCCTACTTGGCACGAGTCTAATGCTATCTCAATTTCTGGTTGGTTTTTTTTGTTAAAAAAAAACCAAACCACCAAATAAAGCCCTATTAATGTGAAATACATGTTTTCCTTCTTCAGTACCTGGAGTGTATCAGCTAATTACTCCCTTTAAGTAAATTTTTAAATATGATGTAAGTTCCATTTCACCCATTTGGAGCCTTGCAAATTGTTTTCTCCTGATACAGAGAATAAATTAGATCTTTTTTCCTTCCCAGTCATTGTTCTGATGGTTAATTTGTATGCATGCAGGAGACTCATGTTTCTTGTTTCAAGTTTCTTGATCGAACCTGATATTTCAGGTCCTTAGTACGTGTTCTAAGTACTACAATACTCCACATTTTAAGGGCTTTGTCTTTTCTTCCTTCCCATACAGAAAAGACGTATTTCTCTTTTTGTCATAACACATCCTTATTTGGAAAAAAGTTCAGTTCTGCTATATTTTTTCACAATTTTTCATTAACTCTTACTTTTCTCTATAGCTAATTTTTAATTATATAAATATTTTTCTTATATATCTATCTATTATTTTACCTGTTAAAATTAAGGAAAACTTTCTGGGAATTTATGAAAACAAATAGATGTACAGTGAATATAAAACAGCTGCATTAAAGAATTTGATCAATATTTTAAATACAAGAACATAATATCTTCTCCCTCAGGCTGCCTTGACTTCATCCCCTTCATACTTCATACACTTTTTTCTACATATTATGATCAAAACCAAGTAGTATCACCAATGGTCAGAGGAATTACTACTATTGTTTTCTTACAATGTTCTGATTGCACATGCTTTAATCATTAATCAGAATCCTCTAACTTTCTTTTTTAACTTCCATCAGTCTTAGTAGTTTTTCTATCCTCTGAGTCATTTTAATGGTCCTTTTCTGAGTTTTCTGTTCTTTACACCTTTTCTGACATTACCTTTTGTGTTTGCTTTTGTTCTAGCCCTGAGTTTTAACACTTTGAGAAACACTGTATCATTTTTACCTTATTTGTGATGAATAGAGTTCCTGACTTACATATCAATTTAATGATATAGAACAATATAGTCTTTCATTTTAAACCAGTGGTGCATTTCATAGTTGATATGTACTCTCTGTGGAAATGCTGCTCCTGCCAGTTGTCTTAAGTTTCCCTTTCTTGTGCAGATAAAACTGTTTTCCACATAAGGTGCTTTGAAGAGCAGTGGACTGCTTCTTTGACTTATGGATGCTCTGCAGTCTCTAGACACCAGAAGACATAGGCAACTACAAAAGATGTTTTGCAGTTTATAGTGGTACCAAACAGTACTCACTTTGTTCAAGCTTCATATTCCATCATCCCTGCCCATTTTTTGTCACTGTAGTCAGTTTAGATCCCCAACTTAGCGGACAACAGAGTTCAAGTCAAAGGCCAAGGTTCAGAAGGTTGTATGTTATTAGGGAGCTTTTCCCCTGTGTAGGTTAATGCGTCCTCAACACCCTCCATGCAGAGCTCTCATTTCTACTTCTGCAGGAAAAGGCAATGCAGGGAAATACAGGTGCATCTTTTCCTCTGAGTTTCAGCTATGTCATGTTATTCAATAATCAAAGACTGTACCTATGGACTATCACCCGGTTCCATGGAATGGTTCTTACTTTCTCAGTCAGTCAGTCTCCTGGTCCCTCTATAATGCCTCCACAGTTCAGCAGTTCTTCCCAAGGTAACCTACAGTTTCCTCTATTTATTTCTCCACTCATTATATCTAGGTTGCAACAGATATTTCTAGCTGTCTCTTTGGTTACATAAGGGGAAATAAGAAGGCCAACCGTACTCTGGGCTGCATCAGGAGAAGCGTGGCCAGCAGGTCGAGGGAGGTGATTCTGCCCCTCTACTCTGCTCTGGTGAGACCTCACCCAGAGTACTGCGTCCAGCTGGGGAGCCCTCAGCACAAGAAGGACATGGAACTGTTGGAGCGGGTCCAGAGGAGGGCTACTAAAATGATCCGAGGGCTGGAGCACCTGTCTTATGAGGACAGGCTGAGAGAGTTGGGCTTGTTCAGCCTGGAGAAAAGAAGGCTACAGGGAGACCTGATTACGGCCTTTCAATACCTAAAGGGGGCCTATATGAAAGATGGGGAAAATCTTTTAGTAGGGCCAGCTCTGTCAGGACAAGGGGTAATGGTTTTAAACTAAACCAGGGTAGGTTTAGACTGAATATAAGGAAGAAATTCTTTACAATGAGGGTGGTAAAACACTGGAACGGGTTGCCCAGAGAGGTAGTGGAGGCCCCATCCCTGGAAACATTCAAGACCAGGTTGGATGGGGCTCTAAGCAACTTGATCTAGTTAGTGGTGTCCCTGCTCACTGCAGGGGGGTTGGACTAGATGACCTCTAGGGGTCCCTTCCAACCCAAAACATTTTATGATACTATGATTCTATACTGAGCTCCTTCATTGTTGTAATTGAAATCAAGTTTGACCAGGTCACTCCTTTTGTTTGGGTGACTCTCATTTTCCCTGTTTACTGTTCAACATACCTGCTTATTTCTGTCTAAAATAGGAAAAAATATTCCCAAAATATTGTGTGAAAAATTCCAGGAAATTATATCTACATTCCAGAAATATTGAGATATTTCAGCACCTGTTTTTACCATTAATCAGGATCAAAGGCCAAATGTCGTTATTTTTATTCATGGGGGAAAAGTGGGTTTACAGATTTGTAAACAAAAATGATGATAATAAATATCTCAACAACAACTTGAAATTAGGATGTTCACTTTAAAATGACGCGTTGTTTTCAAATTATATCCAAAGTTGTAAATTTGAAATTAAATTGAAAACAATTGTGGACAACAGAAGCGTAACTTCAGAATATCCCACAGAAAATTGTAGTGTTTCACTACAGTGAAAGAAAGGAACTGGAACGTAATTGCATAATTTGGGAAGAATGATATTTTGGTACTTTTTTTCCTGATAATCAAGGCATTTCTACAGCAATGTCATGGCTTCTATGTCAACAAAACTGGACTGGGTAAAGCATACTGTGTTTAGGGTTGACTGAATGCCATTGACCCCATATATTAGCAGGGAATTAATGGGAATTCAAGGTACCCAGCTGAAAAAGACCAGGTTTTCATTACAACAAATAAGAATTTACTTAACAGCTAAATGGCCCAATACAATAAATAAGCAAAGAAAGGAAAGGACATTGCAAAACTTGTTGGACATGGCAATTTCTTGTGCTACAGTGTGATTTAGGAAACTTATGTACATGATGATTATATAGCTAAAGAATAAAAATCTAAAAAATACTATGGGAAAAATGGAATAATGATTATTTCAGAGTAAAAATACTAGGAAACTTACTCATTCAACTAGAAATCTTAAATACTTTAAGCATCTAAGTTTCAAGAATTTGGGAAGCTGCAAATGAAAACCTTTTCATGAGCAGAAATTTAAGAGCAAAGTAATGCAATTAAAATGTTATACCGTCTTTTGAAATTTTAATAGAAATTATCTTAATCTATGCAGAATAATTGGACATCATATCTTAATCTAAATAGTGCTACTGTTTCTTATGAAAATTCACAGTATGCGCTGTTCTCAGGCCTGTGAAAGTATTAGAACAGTATGATACATCTATAAAGCCATCTATTAGTTTTGACAATAAGATAAATACCAAGCATTCTAGAAGGAATGCAAAGTGCTAAAAAAGTTTTATTCAGCTCTAAATTGAGCCAACATCAGTTAACGACAGGATTACAGAAGTATGTTTGCCAGAGTATGAATCTGGTTAACAGCTTGCAGTAGTTGTAGTTGTAATTGAACTTATTCGACAAAAACAAAAACAAAACAAAATGAAAAAAGGAACAGTGCAAAGTGTTGAAAAGCAATTGTATTACTTATATTAGTATGTCTTTAGGGAAAAATCAATTTGTATTCTGGTCAGAATGCCTTCCCTATCACGCCTGCAGCCAAATTCCACCTAAAATATCAGTGTTACTAGACACTGTATTTGCAAAAACTACATGACTGCCCAAGCCTGCTACATTCTGAAAAGCTGCTGGGAATGTCAAAGATCTCTGTCTTTCAGATGTTCCTTAAAATTTTCTAGCATCTGTATTATCATATCAGGTTTGTATTTTTTTCTCTTAGCCCACAATAATGCTGAATTAATTTGAAAGTTATAATAAAACATTTAGTCAAAGTATGGAACCTTTGTTATTATCAGCACAATTAATGTTTACCCCTTAAGGGTTAATATGGATACAGATCAAGTAATACTTTTGTGTACCAATACATTTATCTAAGCAGCTCAAATACAGGGGAGTGGGACTATTTCTCTAAACACGTAGTGCTCCAGAGAGATAAAGGCTGCAAAATTGAGAATTTCAAGAAAAGACATTCTGAAAGTAAATGTTTTGGACAGGAAGAGGATATACATTTCTTCCAGCCATGAAGACAGCATTATCTATATGTTAAGGATTACAGGAATGAGTGTCCTAAGGTAGACACCAGGGTTTAAATATTGTGAACTCTTTAAGAACCTCTTACAACAGAGGACACCTAGGTATACATAGATATGCCAGGTGACAGTAGGAAATCCAAGACATATAGCTGAAGGTGAAAATGGAAGAATAAACATAAGAATGGAAAAAAAAATCCACTAAGATTTATGCATTCTAGAACAAACTTCACTGTGAAATTCCTAATGAAAGGGATAAAGGCTAAACATTAAATACTGCAGAAAACTGTCATAGCAGGGGCTGAGTCCACATTAAGCAGGACGGTCCTCTAGAAATGTACTGCAAAGGTAATAAAGATGAACAAATGTGTCATTCTGGTGTGTGTAGTAGTGAGATAGGTAATATCTTTCATAATAAAATGGACTTTCAAACCACCTGGGAAATAGGAAGCAGTGATAAGAAAAAAGTAAGTGAAATTTGTAAATGCTAAGACCAGGATCCTGGGTAATAAAACAGCTAGAACTACTGCAAGGTATCATCAAGTAATAAATCATAAATCAGCCATCAGATCAATTCATAAAATCATAATTGAAACACAATTATGGAATAATATATTCATTTTCAGCAGGGAAAAAAAAAAGGGTAATGTTATTAAGATAGAATTGGGCCATGATGAATTTAAAAGGCAGTCACAGCAACACACTGCATGTGTTGACCATCAATAAGACAGAGAATTGTGTAATTTTCTAGATCTTTATATTCTCAGATGGAAATATAAGAAGAAATGCTTTGAATATTCCTGTTCCACAAGCAGTCTGGTTCCCTCAAAAGCTGTGTTACTATAAGATGCCACAGAACACTGGAACATCTTTCTCAGAGTTATACACACCATTAAAAAAACTATCACCAACAACAAAAGCATTTTGGTTCAATCAATAGCTTTTCCTAGATATACTACAAAGATCTCCCCCCAAAATCAAATGGGAACAAACATGAAGTAGGTGCTGTCCACATAATAACTCTGCCACATAGGTCATTGAAACTTTAAAATAAATACGTGTTTCCTATCAAGAAGCAAAAGAAGCACACATATATTGCTACTTCACAGTCTGCCATCTTCTGTACTGTGCATAAATACTTTATGCATTTATCTTTTGGAAGGTAAAGAAACTCAGTTCTTTCAGTTCTACGTAAGAAATCATTCACTTAATGGACAAAATCTGTTTGAGTATTTTTCCTCAACTGTGTGTAACATAAATGTTCATTCCTTTTAAGGAAGTGCTGGGTCATGTGGTATCCCTGAAAGGAGAGGAAAATATACCTTTCCCTACTGCCTGATTTATCTGTTCAAAGCAGAGAAATTTATAGGGGTCCCAGTGTCTGGCAGTTAAAGGGAGGAAGCCAGATGTCTGAAGTCCAGACAGAGACACTTGGCCAGATAGCTGGTAAAAGAAAGTTGCAGAAGATCTGAGAGCTTCCATTCAAGCACAGTCTTCTGCAGGCAACAGATGGCCAGACTTGGCTGGCATTTCTCCTAGGCACCAGAGAAGGCTCTACAGGGTCTCCTGCAATTTAGGAAGCCATTGAGCTGACTGAAGTAAAACCTGGAAGCAAAGAGCCTTCCTATAAATAATTCTACATTAAATCACTGAACTCCCCCATAATCCAGCAAATAAATTGCTGTCACTGAGGAGTCATTGTAGGTAAGTATCATACTGGCAACAGAGAACATCTTCCTATGCTGCACAGTGGGTCAATTCCAAAGAACTTGGGTGGAAAATATTACATGTAAAACATGAGTCTTAAAATTTTTTATATTTCATGTTCATGAAACATTTCTGTAAGAGAGCAAGGCTTTAATTTTTGTGCAGAGACACTCCAAGGCATTGCACTTATGTCTAAGAAGCTGAAGAAGAGAAATTTCTGCTTGATTTACACTAAAAGGAATCTGGCTTGGGAATTTACATCTAAAATATACAGTTAAGTAAAAGTTATATATTTGGAGAAAAATTATTAAAATGATGAGGAGACGTTCAGAAGACCTAGGCTCATTCATTGTTTTGATACTGTGTAAACTTAGACAAATCATTTAAGCTATGTCCTCAGTAGTTCCAAGATAGCAAAATAGCTGGTATGTTCAGTTGAAATTGTTGCCTGCAGTATGCCTCCGTAAAGGGTTAGAAATGTATACAGACACACATGTCATTTGTCAGAACAGGATGACTTTCCTCATTCTGAGCTCTACAAAAAGCTCTCTCCTACCTATTTAAACTGGAAATCTGTTTCTGGGCAGAGACTTTATTTTGTTCTAATTGTATACATCTGTTACAGGGAGAATTTAATTTCATTTGGGATATTTAAGTGCCGCTATGAATAATAACTAAAATTTATTTCTCTGCTTACACTTGGGTAAGTTATGAAGTGGGCAATTTACAATTACTTTTTTGTCCTTTAAAGAGTATTTTGTCATTATGCTGCTTTTATTGTTAAACTTTTATCTAAAAATTTAAAAAGTAAAACCAGGAAAAATTAATGAACTTTAATTTTTACTTCCCAAGTGACACTTTAATTTATATAGATGCAGAAAAGGCAGAATTGAACATTTGTAATTTTCAGTTAAGCTAGTTAAAGTAAATATTCTTTCTGGAAGCAATTCGTTATAAACGTCTTTGAAATACCCAGCATTTCAAAAGCTATTTGATTTCTAGTACAGTTTCTTCCACTGAAGGAAGCTCAGGGTCTTAGTGGTATAGTAAATTATTTGCCAGTTGAGAGGAAGCCAGATGTTCAGAAAGCTTCTTTGCTGTCAAAGCTTTTAAGAGATATTTTAGTTATGTACCAGAATTAGCAATTAGTATTCAGTAAGCCATTCTTCAAACACCGGTGGTATAAACGTATTTGCTCTAAAAATTATTCATATACGAGAGAGAGGTGGAAAAACATCAACTAATCCTTAGTGCTGTGGAAAAGAAACTTCGTTAGTTAGACTTTAATTAGCACTTAGCAGTCATTTAATGAATGCAGCCTCAAAGCCTAATCCATCAAACTGTAACTAGAGTTATCATTGGGTTTAAAACTATGTATTAACAAACAGGTTTGGAAAAATGCTACAGAACAGCACCAGGGAACTGTGGCACTATGAGTACCAGGTCTGCCAGGTCTGGTTACCTTGGGAAATCAAGTTCTTGAAGACAACTGTGGTCTAACTTACTGTGAGTGAGCTGGGGGTTGCTCTAATTCTTTGGATTCTGAGAACTGTAAGATGAGAACTTGAGTTATCACAGATAAATTTATGACACTTCAATTAACTGTCTGTTGAAGTTCATAGAACAATTTTGAAATTACCTTTAATTTACTAGTATAGAGTTGCTGACGCTTTTAAAAGTAATTGAAATTACAGTATAAAATCATATAACACAGACAAAAAAAGGTGGATTTTGCAGAGGAAAATAATGCTTTTCCAGTCTACTAGAATTGTTGGAAAAATCATTTAAGAGAAGCATTCCAGAGAAATCTGTACTTACCAGAATTTTAGGAAAACATATAACGTATTGGGAACAGAGGAGATAGGTAATGTGTGCAAATTGTAGCCAAAGCATAGATCTGTTGCACCCATAATGCAGAAACTGACTAAGCACATTGTTATTGATATTAGCTTGCCTTAGACCCAGACATAAACACACTAAAATAGCATAATCCCTGACAGCGTTATAACACTGCTAACAGCATAACCAACAAGAAGCACTTTGTAACAGTGCTAAGTATAAGAACAGTAGGTAACCATGACGAAGAAAACTGAGACTTAAGACATAGTTGCCCAAACAGGGTAAAGGAAAACAGGGCAAACTGAATTTTGCACAATAAGAATGAAGGGTGTGAAACAGGCAGGAGACTGGTGTGGAGGAACCAGAACAAAACTGCAGAAGAAGTATCAGAAGCCCTTCATCATCCAAATGCTGGGGTAGTCACATAAAACTGCGCTCAGATGGATTATAAGAACTGAGCAGAGCAGAGCAATGGTTCAGGGATTCAGGATGGTCTCTTTGGATCCATTTTTATCATGGCCAAACATGCTGCAAGAACACACTAAAATAATATGCTAAAAGCAATTAATGTAATGCTTTATTAAAAAAAAAATACGCAAATGAAACAGTAGGAAGTTGTGAAAATGAGAAAAAAGTTAAGTTAGTCAAGACGAAGAAAAAATGAAACCTAGGGCAATTTCTGAATATTAGTGATGGATCAATAGAGCTACCTACTTCTTGTTTTTTAATATTTATTTGTAAAGACTAAATAATGTCAACTACTCATACATCAGAAAGGCTTATGCATTTGTCAGTTTCTGTTTCTCCTAATGCAATAGGGAAAAAATGTCAGTGTGTATAGCTCAAAAATATGCATTTAAACAGGAACTAACTCAAAGAAGACATCTGCAACAACAGAAGTTATCAAAATAGTGGAAAACAAAATAGAATGTTATGCAGGTCCCATCTTATGTCCTGACATGAACAATGTAATTCTAAAGTTTTTAAGAACTAGGGCAGAAAAATAAAGAATAAAATAGTCCATCAGAGGTCAGAAGAGCATTACCATGATAGGAGTTGGAAAAAATATTAAGATTGTGTGACTAAATAAATTGTGACAGTAACAAGGAACATGATCAAGACAGGTAAAATAGTTAGTAGTAGAGCAAATGATGTCCAACTCAGGTAACTCAATTAAAACTGACATAAGTACTTATAATAAATAACAAATAATTAAATTTTGGATCTCATAAGCACTTTCAGTTAGCTCAACCAGAAGTTTTAGGGGTTTACTGACATATTTAAAATTTCTATATCAAAGGCAATTACTTGAATAAGCAAATATACAATGAAAAAATATAAGAAATGCATATCCCCATATGAAGGTATTAATCAACTGCTAAATTTTAGGTGCTAAGGAGTAACTGCAGAAATACACATGGCAATGCTTGGGCAGAAAACCTGTATTGCTGTGCCTGTGGTAATATATGGAAAAAGGCAACAGGGAGAAATTAAGAGGCCCAGGGTTTCAAATAAAAAAATCTTTTGGCAGATGTGAAAATTGAATCTCTCTTTTCTAAAGCATAGTCTGATGGCTGAGTTACAAACCTACAGAACCTTGAAAGGGATCACATGGAAATCAGGCTTTACTTGTGCATTTGACTTTCCTCATTTATCCATCACCACTCTTCCTAGCTTTTGTTTCAGAAAGTAGCTTTAAGCTGAAGCAGAATTTTTATTTTTAATCACTATAGTCTAAAACAGAAACACATTGAGATGGAGGAAACAGGTAAAGAAGAAAAAATGCTGGAATTTCATATTTGGCAGATTCAACAATTTTGACAATGGATTATGCCACAAGCAAACAGGTATTTATCCTGAAGTCTACCTTAGGTACCAGCATAACTGCTGTGGCTCCAGCTGGCAACTAAGCCCCACACAGCTGCTCGCTCACTCCCCCACGGTGGGATGGGGGAAAGATTTGGAAGAGTAGCTGAAAAAATTTGTGCGTTGAGATAAAGACAGTTTAATAGGGAAAGCAAAAGCTGTGCATGCAAGCAAAGCAAAACAAGGAATTCCTATGGGCAGGCAGGTGCTCAGCCATCTCCAGGAAAGCAGGGCTCCATCACGCGTGATGGTTGGGAAACAAACGCCATCACTCTGAATGTCAACCCATTCCTCCTTCTTCCCTCAGCTTTACATGCTGAGCATGATGTCATACAGTATGGAATATCCCTTTGGTCAGTTGGGGTCAGCTGTTTTGGCTGTGCCCCCTCCCAGCTTCTTGTGCACCCCCAGCCTGTTCGCTGGTGGGGTGGGGTGAGGAGCAGCAAAGGCCTTAACTCTGTGCAAGCCCTGCTCAGCAGTAATGAAAACAACCCTGTTATCAACACTGTTTTCAGCACAAATCCACAACATAGCCCCATGCTAGCTACTGTGAAGAAAATTAACCCTATCCCAGCCAAAACCAGCACAATAATATATCAAAATTCTTCTTACTTTAATCTGGATTAAATTTTTTCTTACCTTGAAGCTTTTTACTAAAACAAGATGTAAAAATTCTGAGTTGTAACAGAGAAAGTGGACTGGCAGAGGCAGCAAGTGTTTAACTAGTCTTGAAAGAGATCTTCTGGGTCATTCATGGGAAGAAAATGTATCTTCTAGCATACTTACTCAGGAAAGGCCTTTTTGAAGACTATTCTGAGGATAATGCAAGGAAAGCCCTGAAGGTCTCTGCTGAAGAAAAGGAATGGCTTAGTTCTATATTTCTGTAAGTATCATGTTCAGCTACTTCTCCTATCAGTCTTGACACTTCTCTTCTGTATATTAATGCTCAGAGAACAATACTCATAAGGTGCTGCTCTACTTACACCCTGCACAGCACACACCACATATTTAACTGGAGTACCACTCTTCCACTAAGATTGCATTGATTCAGCAACTGTGAGCACTTTGCAGTACCAGGGTCATAAAATAAAGTATTTATTAAACCATGTCTGCAATATAAAATCATGGCTACAGGTATGTACTTAGATTATTTTCAAGTGTGTTTGTCTTTGTGGAACAAGGTGCCACGTAGCTATCTAAAACCCAGAAAATTAGAACGAGATGGCATCAGCGTATGTACAAATATTTTTGGCCAGCTGTGCAGACTGAGAATTTTGTAGAATTCTGGAGCTTATTACATAATACTCTAGTAAATCACTATTATGAGTAAACTACACTATTTCCTGTATTTTTTTTTTTTAATTAGCAAAAGCAGTACACATTGGCAAAATGGTGTTTTTTAATGAGTTTTCATAGGCCTGCTGATAAAAATGAGAAGATTTATGCCCTTAAACTTTCTTTCTTGTTTTGTTACACTAGAATTGCGGTACCTTTACCAGAATCTGCTAACTCTGTCAGTGTTTCGAATATACAGACACTATTGCATTTTACTTGAACATTTTCATTTCTAAGCTATATATAACATTACTACTGTATATATTCTTATAGTATAATATCCTCCTAAAGAAAAAACAAACAAACAAAACAAACCTGCTCTTAGCAGGAAGGACAGCAAATAGACAGTGACACCTAGAATGTAGGTTCATGAGAGCATGAGAATACAGGTGATACTAATATGGTATTTGGAAAGAATGGTATAGAGGAAAAAATGGAATTAGATCTCAAGAAACATTTGTTGTGAATGGTTGCTGTTCTCATGTTGTGCTTAATAACAAGAAAAAAAATCTAATATAGCCATCTGGCTTTAACCATCATGAGAATAACTTAAAGGGGCCGAAAGAGGTAAGTATAAGAGATGCTTCAATGAAGCTCTGAATACTTCCAGTGACTAGTGGTGCCTGAACTTCAGATTCACTGACTAGGATCCTTGCTAAAGTCCTCTCTTCAAGACTGCTTCTCCATCTCTGAATAGGAAATTTAGGAAGAATACTATCAACAATACAGAGGAGATAATATCACTAATCTTGCCGCCCCTTCTAGATGCACCAGAATACACAGTTTGAAATTTAAGTTTGAAGCATGTAACAATGTAAACATCAGACTAATCCTTAAGGCTGCCTTTAATCCCTCTCTATGCCACACTGAAGATGTACTGATACTTAAGTGTGACAGTTTTGCTACCAGTTTTGTTACCTCATGCTGCTGTATCTTGTGGTGCTATGTCCACAGCATTCTTATGAACTCATCTGTCTGAAAAATACTGTGTAGATTTACTGTGTACAGCCCAGAGAGTTTGACCTACATACCATTCCTTTTAGAGGTTTCATATAATTCTTATGATATCGAAAAATAGGCTTTTCTACACTGTCTGGACAGAATCTCTCAACTTTTAACTCTACAGTTGATTTTTTAGTTCATTTGGATTATTTCAGCTCCACAGTTCAATAAAGGTGAGCAGCATACTGAAGAACTTACCTCAGTATAATGCCTCCTTGAATATCACTGGCATTTTGGCTCAAGCACTTGAAAAGATCAGCTGTGCAGGAACATTTCCAGAAAACTTCTTATTCAGTCAAAATCAGAATTGTTTTTCTTTAAATGTACACCTACAGTGTCTGCGTGCATTTTAAAGTCTGAAAACCTACTATTCTTCTGCCCCTGCTCTAAATTCACTTTCAGTGGTGACACACTGCTCTGAGAATGAAGATCTTACTGCAACTGCTCAAGTGGTCCCAGTAAACAATAAGAAGGAATTCCGCACACTGAAGGCTAGAAATAAAAGCAACAAGGGTTCCTGTTGGTTTGATATTTATGGCAGTGAGGGTTGTAAGACAAAGTTGTTTAGCTTTAAGAAAAAAAAAAAAAAAGAATTCACAAGAGGATGCATGTTTCTTGATGTGTTTGTGCAGACCAGAAGCCAAGATGGTACCACAAGTACCATAACATCACTTCAAATACTGCTTTATCAGAGACCAGTTCACAATCAGCAAAAGTTAGGATTTTCTTCTAAGATCAAGATGAACAGACAGATTTTCTTGCATACATATGGCCTGGACATAATTTGAAGAGTAAAGCAGGGTGTATGGCATTATGAAACAGTTAAATAATGCCCTAAATTTCACTTCAACATTTTCAATCTAATTTCATCTTTTATAATTTCTGTTACAGCAGTAATCTTGATACCTTCCTGCTGATCTCAGTGGGATGGGTTTTTTTATATAGTTTAAGTAAAACATAGCAGCTTTAGCCATAGTTGAACCCTCATCTTCATGCTAAAATTAGGCCATAAAATAGCTGTTTTCCATCTTCCTCTCTCATTATTTTGTACCTGTTGATCATGGAATATGATTTTCTATCTCTTTTTGGTTCACAATTGACTTCGTTTCCCAAGGCACATTTCTAAGAACAATTACAGTGCTCCTGAAAACAGAGTATTTCAAGTTTATAAAATACCAGATTAAAACTATCATCTCCCATAAGATTATGTCTGTAGTAGAACTTGCAAGAAAATATAAAATCCTGACTCTGAATTCAGTATTTATTTTCATTAAATAACATTTATCCAGGGTATTCAGATTTTTTTATTGCAATTTCTCCAAATCAATCTCTGCCATTCAGTAAAATTAACCATATATGAAATGATTTTATATATAAAAATAGCAAGAAAGCAGTTTTTCAGTACATATCTCTCACATGATACACCCTTCTGTTACGACATTCCCATGTTGAAACTTAAATGAAATGTACACAGAGATCTATTGTATTCTTTAAGGACACTTTAAGCCCTGTGGTCATAGGCAAACATAGTTTTATCAGTGTGTCTGTGTGCTGGTGCAGCCCCGAGGCCACTCTGAGATTTCAGGATAAACCCTACCTGGCCACACCTGGGCCATCTGCTGCCTGAATTGTATACCAGAATGACTCAGCAGGAACTGTGACCAAAGCCAATCATCTCCAGAACCTATAAATAGCAATCCAAAAGTGAGACCTTTTGAGCTCTCTGGGACCACAGCAGGCTGTGTGACCCAGTATCTCCCCCTGAGATGGGATGCTCTCAGGGTAGATTTCACAAGGACTGAAAGACTGTCTGACGATGATTTCGTGAGGACTCAAAGGCCTGATTTTGCGAGGTTCACCGACTGTCTGTTGTTGAATGCCAGCGCATAAAAGTGAGTAATTCATGAAACTCACAAAAAGGGAAATTTTAATCACAGGTTAACCTCTGTGGGTGTGCAATTTGATTCAGAACTGCTTGTCAGTCTGTGTGTATGTGTGTTTGTGTGATTTGATTTAAATCCCATCCATGTGTGCAACCCTGCTGAAAGTTTCGGGTGACCCTTGCCATTCTGAAATCTTTTAACTAAGTAAGTCGCTCTTTTGATTGTAACAAATTCAATTGAATTACTGTTAAATTGGCTGCTGCCTAAGTGCTGTTAAGAATTTCACAACCTAATTTTGTGATCTATCTCAAAAATATAAATAAATCCTAAATTGCTCCTAAACCAAAGCTGTGTAAAAAATCGTATTCCCAACAAATTGGCGTAGTCAGCAGGATGGCAACTAGGGTCACCAATTGCTTACGAAAGCACGATATTAATCTGAACCCTGGCTTCTCAAGAGAATGGACCTGTGATAATTGGTATAATTTTGAAGCAGTAGAGAAGCAGCTAAATGCTGCGAGGGGTTCAGCTAAAGACGGGAAAGGTAAAGCTTTAATCTGCAAAATGTTGGGAACATGGTTAGAAGCTGCACGTAGAGAAAGAAGGGAAACAATAAAATGCAAGATCTGCAGGATGAAATAGAGGGTTATAAAACTACTGAACTGCTACTATCAGTAAAAGTAGAACAACTGCAAAAACAATTTAAGGAAGCTCAAATGAAAGAACAAAGATTAGGAGAATGTGTTGAAATTATATTAATGCAAGCTTTGAAACCTCCTAACATAGTTCTAATCAGAAAACTGATAGTATCCACTGAGGACTGGGGCAGTAATATTTGGAATAATCCTGATAATAACAGCTCAGATGAGGATGATCCCCTATATCCTCCTGAACCTCCTCAGACCCATTATAAAAACTGAACTGCAAACAGGTCCATAGGGAGGCTGAGGTCAAAGTACCTGCAAAACAATGCCATTTGACCCAATTCAGATGACTAATTTGCAAGAACCTTATGGCCATAAGCCAGGACAAACTGAAACTGCATACCTATGGAGAGCGTGTCTTACCAGAGAAGATAGAATTTTACTGAACACTGATGAAGCTAATGGATACTGGGGCCCTGGTGTCTTTTTGAATGCTGGTCCCAACATCTGAATGATCCCCATTCAATAACAAGTAGGGTGCCAAACTGAGACGGTGGAATAGATATATCAGAGAGGAGAACCTTTGGTAATACCCATTAGATCTTTGGATGAGCTCTCTACAGCTATTACAAAAGCTGCCTGTATTCAGGCTATGCACAAGTGTAGTTCCCTTGATGTTCCCATCTCAGCAACTGTAGACCAAACTATGCTAAAGCTGTTAATAAAAAGAGCCCCTGTCATGCTCAAACCTTATCCTACTGCAAAATGAGATGAGATCAAGAGGGACACAGATTTTAATGCTCTGTTTGCCATAAGGGATGTTGTCAGTGATGGAAGACGAACAGAAAGCAATCTTACTTCAAAGAAACCTCCCCACTTGGGCAGGATTAATGCATGACATCATAAATCATGGATGAGAAATAGGATGGGATGATTTGTCCAGTGGAACAAAAAATATAGGTTGAAATGTTAGACGGGTTAACCAAACACCTCAGAGTGTCCCTCGAGAACCAGGACACATTAATCAACAATTGAGGGCCTGGGAAGAGAGAAATGAATTATGAAAACAAGCCCTGGCAATGGGTATTCCCAGGCCTGCTATTCATAGACAACCAGCTAGAATTATTCTAAGCTTGATAGAAGCTTTTCAAAACTGAGACGTAGCACTGTCACCTGCTATTTACCCCTTGCCCCCCCCCCGCCCCCCCAGCTTCTGCAGGACCTCCTAATCCTTTCTCCCCTCTGGGAGGGGAGTTGAAGGAATTGCAGAAACAGGAACCAAAAACGGGTAAACCCTGGACAGTTATTGGGCCTGCCTGTCCAGAAAATCAATATTTTAATCAATGGTTAAGTGATGATGGCCCTTATATTATGCTTCCTGCAGGTCTTCATCAAAAACCAAATAAATTCCTAACAGACATAATTTATACTTACCTAAACTGATGCAATCACTTTAGAATTATGACCAGGCCAACATAAAGTTTAACTGACATTAACTGCCCCACTGTTAGAGTAAAAATTTGGCTCCCCAGCAAAAACCAAATAACCTCAGTTCACTTTTCAGTAAAAGATCACTATGCAAACATATTAGGGTTTGATGTTTTAATGGGATGAACCTGGCAGCTACCAAATGGTGGTATATGGTCATTCGGGTCTGGAAGTCTTGGGGTGGAATCTGCTGACATATGCCTTTTGCGAATGGCACCTGCACTCCGTGACTCCAGTCTCACTAATGTTTCCCAGTATTCAGTGTTGGCTGCAGCCAAAGATGGAATTTCAGCTGTTATTGCAGACTTGGAGTCTTGGCAAATTCTTTTTAGGATGCATTGTCCATATAATTCTCCTGTATGGCCTGTTCACAAACCTGACGGTGGGTAGTGCCTTACAATTGATTATCAGCATCTTAATTCCAACACTGCACCCTTAATAGCAGCAGTCCCTAATATTGCAAACTTAACTGCCACTCTACAAGCAGGTGCCCATAAAAGGATGGCTGGTTTAGATATCAAGGATGTATGTTCTTTATGGTCCCCTTGCAAGAACAGCATAAACCATATTTTGCATTTACTTGGGAAGGAGTACAGTACACCTTTAACAGGCTTCCCCAAGGCTACAAACAGTCTCCTACAATAGTAGGGGACTCATGGAGCACTAGTGGAACTTTTACAGAAAGTATCGATTCCACCAGAAACCCATCTCTACCCATACATAGATGACATTCAGATTGGGGGCAGCTCCCCAGAGGCAGTAAGAATAGCAGATGCCTCTGTATGGGAAACCTTGAATAAAGCTGGAGTAGTCATACCACTAGGCAAGTGTTAGGGACCTGCCCAAGATCTGAAATTTCTAGAAACCTGGTGGATCACTGGTAGTGCTTCAATTCCACCTGTTACCTTGGAAAAGATAGCAGCTTTACAACCTTCCCAATCCAAAAAGGAATTCCAACAAACATTGGGAACATTAGGTTATTCGAGGAAACACATACCTGGACTCTCAATTATAGCCAGACCCCTCTATTGCCTCCTATAGAACAGAAAGGTATGGGAATGGACTGAAGACCATACAGAAGCTATGAAAACCTTAATGAATGAACTGCGAACATACCAATCCCTTGGACCTGTACAACCCTCTGATCCTATCGTTGTAGAATGGGGATTTGTTGAACATGCAACTTACTGTAACCTGTTTCAGATTTGTCCTAATGGCCTAAAACGACCTTTACCATTTAGTTCAAAGGCATTTAAAGGGACAGAACAACAATATTCTGAATGGGTGAAAGGGCTTTTATCCTTAGTTAGAGCTGTGAAACAGGTTGAGAAAATACATCAGGGACAGCCTGTAAAGACTAGAGGATCATTTAATCTACCAGAGGCAATCTTAAAGGGAACTGCTCCTCCAGAAGCAATTGCTCAAGGACCCACAGTGAGAAAATAGTATGCTTACCTAACAGGAGTTGCCAAGAATATGCAATTAACTGAAGGACACAGCAAAGTTTCCAAACTACAGAAATCTGCAAATACTGACCCTTTAGCTTTGCAACGACCTTTCAAACCTTCACCAGTTCTAGATGCTCCACCCTTAACTGAGAGTATGCCAGCTGGGAGTATTTGGTTCCCAGATGCCTCAGCCCAAATGCTAAAAGGGAAATGACAATATAGGGCTGTGACCCTTGACATCACCACTGGCAAGCAGGTAGTAGAAGATGGAGAAGGGTAATGTGCAGGTAGGAGAACTTGGAGATGTTGTACTTGTTGCCCAAAATGGAATGAAAGCTATATATGTAGACTCTTACACTGTTTGGGCAGGTGTGACACAGTGGCTCTCTGTCAATGGGAAACCCTAAAATAGGAAATGAACAGATACTCAGTTTAGAGAAGCAAAGATTAGCAGTCATTGATAGACATAACCAGGAAATCACCTTTCAAGATGGGATGGGTGAAAGCTCATGCTAAAGATGACCAACCAGCTACAAAGTGGAATCTAAAGGTGGATGAGCTAACTAAGATTAGGAAAGTACCCAAATGGTACCAGCTAGGATAATGGCTACATCTCAACACAGAGGAAAGGATGTCCTTCACTTTCCAGCACAAAGCCAAGGCTGGCCCCTTGACAGAAAAGCATGTGAAACCACACTTACTGAGTGCCCTCAATGCCAACTGAGCTTGCAAACTGATCATCCTGATAAGGCACAACCTCTGCATATTAAAGAAGGGAAAACTTTATGATCTACCTGGCAAATCAATTATATTGGTCCTTTAAAATAATCTGTTGGGTACAGGTATATTCAGACAGGTGTAGAAGTGGTGTCTGGGCTTTTAATGGCCACGAAGTGCTGAAAGGCTAATGGTCAAAACACCATCCAAGGCCTTTCCTAGTGGTTCTCAATTTTGCCCATTCCTGACTATTCAGAGTGATAATGTCTCTCCTTTTACTAACAAAGGAGTACAAGAATGGGCAAAACAAGAAGGAATAAAATGGGTGTTCCACACTCCATACTATACATCATCTAATGGTATGGTTGAATGGGCCAATGGGCTACTGAAAAGATATCTTAAGCCACATGAACGAAAATGGGACACCTGCCTCTCAAAAGCCCTACACCAGCTGAATAATAGATATGGTCCCTATGGAAGCCCAGTTACTTGACAGCTCCTTTAGACAAACCTCTAGATAATGGGCATATCTGGGCTTCAACAAAACCAGGACAACCCATCATGATAAACTACCATCTATCAGAACAGTACCAATGACTCTAACTAAACCATGAGGAACAATGGCATGGGAAACTATTGACAATAGCAGAGCAGAACATAAAATCAGTGCTAGATAGATTTACCCTGTATCATAAAAGTGGTAACCTGTTCAGCCTTCCCCACGAAGACTCTTCCTTTCTTTTACAGGAAACAATGAATCCCACTAATGACACCATGGGAGCAACTATTATACTAGACATCAGCATCTTCATATCATTTGCCCCCTCTTCACATTAATCTGCTGGGATCAATATCAGTGGTAACGACAATGGTTATATGCCCCTACCCCAACTTCTTTTTTCCTGTTAATCAGAGTAGTTAAAATAACCACCACTCAAACACAAAGCCCAAGGGATCACACATTAGTAAGATATACTGGAAATATGGGAACATCATGGAAAAGGGCAGGCTTAAATGTTTCTACTTTTGTTATGCACAGAAATTATATACTTAAGGCATGAATGGAGGTGGGACAGGAAAAATTTTGTTCCCTTACTCCAAGGCACACCAGGAAAAATTAAAGTAGGATGCCAAGTAATCATGAATCTTCCCATTGGAAACTGACAGAAATGACTGTTTATAATGCTGATTCCACTTGGACTAGGAAAGACATGAAATTTTGCAATTATGGCAACCTAGTTTGTTGGTATCATTTCACCTTAGTACAACCTGTTTTTCACAGAAAATGGGGGAAAAACCTCTTCTTACAGTACATCAAGATGGGGAAGAAATACACCGAGCACTGGAGAGGGTTAAAAGGGATGGAGAGCATCAATAGTGGGAAGTCCTGTTTGGATGATTGAAGACCAACTGGAGCACTGATCCCGACACTACATCCCATTGTGATTTTACTGACTCTTGCTGTATTATGCTTATTGTTAAATATTGTTTTATACATCAGAGATTGGAGAATGGCTAAAGAAGTTGTACTATCACAAGGGCCCCCTGGCACATACAGTGTTGTCTAGCCACATTTAATGAAGCTTTAGTAGTTATGGAGGTTGACAAAATGTGGGGAAAAAAAAAATCTCTCAAATTGGAATGCAGTATTGTCTATTTATAGGAACAGAGGTAAGAGGGGACCACACCATCATTTTGTGGAGAGAGAGAGATTGAATTTGACCACAGGTTTGAATACACAGATTGAATATGATGTGGTGGTGCAGAGGCTGGGCCACTGTGAGATCTCAGGATAAGCCCTATTGTGTTGTTACCATGGTCACAAGTGCAGTGACTTGGGAGTCAGGCACTCTCTGACCACACTTGGGCCATCTGCTGCCTGAATGGTACATCAGGACCACCCCAAGATCTCAGGATAAGCCATGAATGTTTTGGGAAAAAACTACCATTGTGCTGTTATCTTGGTGACAAGAGACCCCCTGGCCACACCTGGGCCATCTGCTGCCTGAATTGTATACCAGAATGACTCAGCAGGAACTGTGACCAAAGCCAATCATCTCCAGAACCTATAAATAGCAATCCAAAAGTGAGACCTTTTGAGCTCTCTGGGACCACAGCAGGCTGTGTGACCCAGTATCTCCCCCTGAGATGGGATGCTCTCAGGGTAGATTTCACAAGGACTGAAAGACTGTCTGACGATGATTTCGTGAGGACTCAAAGGCCTGATTTTGCGAGGTTCACCGACTGTCTGTTGTTGAATGCCAGCGCATAAAAGTGAGTAATTCATGAAACTCACAAAAAGGGAAATTTTAATCACAGGTTAACCTCTGTGGGTGTGCAATTTGATTCAGAACTGCTTGTCAGTCTGTGTGTATGTGTGTTTGTGTGATTTGATTTAAATCCCATCCATGTGTGCAACCCTGCTGAAAGTTTCAGGTAACCTTTGCATCACTCTCTTAAATTGGCTGCTGCTTAAGTGCTGTTAAGAATTATACAACCTAATTTTGTGATCTATCTCAGAAATATTAATAAATTCTAAATTTCTGCTAAACCAAAGCCATGTAAAAAATCATATTCCCGACAGTCTGTTACTAAAGATAAATAAAGCCCAAAAGACTGCAAATCTACATACTATCCTACTATCTTGAAAATCCATTCTGTAAGAACATTCTTGTTAAGGAAAACTACCATGACAGGATGAGCTGCCTAACAAATAGTAGGTGATGGTTCAAAACATAATGTAGCAATCCAAAGATACAGCCAGCCTTTTAGTGTTGGACCTTGTGAGTGTACTTCTAACCCCTATATCTAATATAACAGATCTAATTAGACATTTTGAAGGCAGTGAAGAATCTGCCTGTGCATGCCGTACCTTTATGGTTCTTCCCAGCTAGTTGCTAGGTGTAGATTGCCATGTGTAAAGAATAGTCTGACTGGTTCATGTTTATGGATTACCCAAAGCAGACTTTGAATTGTTTGCTTAAAGCTATTAGACAATACGATTATTCAGCAAACACTTTCCAATCACATGCAAAATACTTACTGCTTGATGTTTTAACTCCTTTGTAATGATTACATTCTAGTTTTACATTTGTTACCAGCCATGTTTTCTGAACACTGGAAAATGTTTAATGTTTAAAAATTAGAAATAAGTAGGAAAATGTAATAGTATATTTAATAGTTTAAAAATATTGGCTATCAAAGTGTTCTGCTAATCTAAAATATGAAAAGGTCTTGAGTGAGACAGAGGAGAGCATAGCACAGCTAACACTTTGACAAGGAAAAGGCACTGCAGTCCCTAAGCAGTTAACACAATCAAACCAGTGACATGATTACCTGGAGCATAGTAAAGGGAATCTAGTAGGAAATCTGCCCTCTTTTATATATGACTAAATTAATAGTAGTCTACAGAGATTGTTTTGTTTCAGTGGATTTATTCTGTGGATAATACAGACAAGGCTCTTGGGAAGATCCTGAAAGGCTAATACTTGAACCCTTTTTTGGCTGGGGAATGTGCTTGCCAGGCTGCATAAACTATTCCCCTCATACATTTTGCCTGTGATATTTTAGCTTCACTGCACAGCAGAACATTGTGAATTGAGAAGGTTTTGTGTGATTCTATGGGTACAGCTGTTATGCTACTGACAAGATGTGGCATGGTATTGTAATAAGATTTGAAGCCATGTAACTAACCATTTTCAAGAAAGTAATTCATTGTATAACAAGTTCAAGAAATAAGCCTCCAGCTTAGATCTTATTGATAAATGTTGATACAGTGCTTGTTCTTGATAGCTATCTTTGTGCTACTTTCCTCTGCCTATGTGTGGTGTGCTTTTTTTCCTATTTTTTTTTTTTTTATTTCCTACCCGATTCAAAATAAAAATCTACCAACATACACTATTCACAGTTGTGTAAGCCCGATCTTCAATTGGAGTATGCTGGTAACGCTCCACTATAGTTAATGGTAATACATAGGTTTAAGCAATTTAAACGATTACCTGTATCAGTCTATTCATATTTCTCTTTTTATATAATAGCAGATTTTTTTTTTTAATTTTTTTTTTTTTTTTTTTTTGGAGACCTTTGGCATATTAATCCATGAAGACCAACAGATAAGTGTGGTGTTTGAACTGGAAGTGCTGATAACTGTACACCTCAGAGCTGACATGTGGAATAGCTGTCAAGTAAAAGATTATATATACCTCATTGTGCATTACTTGTTATGTCAGTCATCCTCAAACATAACTGCAAGATCTAACAACCTAAACCAAGCATACAAAGGATGCCTGCACAGCTATTTGTCTCTGTCAGGTCACTGGGAATCAATATTGTATTTTTTAATTTGTTAGGAAAACTATGCAACAACTTGTTTTCATGTCGCCAGCTTGTGCTGAGATATACTTGAGATACTGTGTTGCCTCTGATAACTCATTGCCTATAATGGTCCTCATTCTGAAAGTTGGTGGTTATTCTGATACTCTTTGTCCCCATGGTTCAGCAAATCTATTGAGAGTGACTTTTCTGGCAAAAACCCCAGGAAGTGCTGCATAACATTGCTTTATGAGAAATATTATCAGTTGAAGTATTTTTTTTAAAGAAGAAATTGCATAGAAGTATTCCTAGCTGTCCAGTGAAAATGCACTACTCTGTTAATCATGCATACATAACTCCCATTTTTCTTAACTAGAATATAAGCAGATGACTAAGATTAAGCACCCATTTTAAATATGGATATCTTTCTAATGCAGGTTTCCAATGTTAGGTCACAACAGACATAATTTTAGATATTAACTAGTTAAAACAAACTGCTCATTAACAAGCTCCTGTCAAATAATTATCCATACAAAACATCTGGTGTTTTTGAAAAGCAAATTCAAGATAATGATAATACATTGGCAGCCATATTCTGAGCAGAGAAAGAGATGACACTCAGTGAATAAACAGTATTCTGAATTACTAGATTCATTCTTTTTGTTATACTTCATTGATCTGCCATACTATTCCAAGTGGGGTATCAGTGCTGTTCATTTTAGAAACATGAGTTATTTAATTAACTAATCAAATATAGAAAATATGGAGGAAAACAATTGCTAGTATTGGAGGGATGTGTATATTCTGAATTTCCTTGTCCCTTCCCTTCTTATAATTTTAAAAAACTTCTCAGGAGAAGAAATATTTGTGACAACATTGGTGAATATACAAGAAATAATACAATAAACAAGGTTGGTTTAAATAGTCTTTGGAGAGGATTTATGGAACAAGTGGTATTGTACTTCTCTAACAATGCCATTGCTGCCTCAGTTTCAAGTTTCAACCCTTATACATAATACCATAATTCTGTTGAAATTCCATTCCATGGAATTAAAGGTGATGGAAAATAAAACGAAACAAAACAAAACAACAACAAAGCAAAACAAAACACTTCAGATGTCAACTTAGATTGGACTTGGCCATAAGGAAATAACAAATCTGATGTAACATTTGTTGGCAGACTGTTAGGAAAACATGATGAAGCCAAAGAATTATTCTCTTGGAAACCCTACTTTAACTTACAACTGTCTCTGCATTCAGGCACAGATTTCTCTAACACTGAATAGAAATAAATGCTGATTGCAACTTTGGTAGAGTTAAAAAGGAACCTATTGTACATTGAATAACTGGGATGATGATGATACACTTAGTAGATAGTGGCTTCTCCTTCCGTGCCTGCCACTTACACTGAATTGTTATTAAGCAGATGGAAACTTTATACTTGCAATCTCAGAAAAGTGTATCTCAGAGCCTTTGATCAAAGCTAATTGAAACTGTAACGATTTGTTGCACATGTGCGGCAGCTTTCTCCCTTCTTAGCTGCTGACATGCAAGTTGGCTATTTGAAAGAACTTGCTTCTCCATGGGTTGTAAGCAGAAAAGAGATACTATCTAGGGGAGGAAATCTGGTTACAAAACCAGTTAAAATTGCTGTACATTCATTCTTTCTCTGTGCTTAGGTCAAATCAAAAGTTGCAGGGAAATATTACAGATGTTGGCTGAATGCTGCCATGAGTCAATCATTTTAGGAAGCTAGGGCATGACAAATTCAGCTATGCAATAACTTTAAAAAAGAATCTTCGCAAATAGCTATATGAAAAATACACAAGTTTGTAACCCTTTTGTCAAGGCTAAATTAGCAGCAGCAGTGGCCAGCTTCAGATATTACTGATCAGTAATAATTACTAGCTGAAGCTCTCATCCACAAACCTGGAAAATTTAACAAAACCATATACTCCTATCTCACATATACCACATCAAACAATTCAACAAAACAGAACTTTACTGAAGAAAATAAAAAGATAGCAAGGGAGATGAACACACCAATATATAATTACTCATTCTCCAAGGTACAACAGCAGGATTTATTTAAAGCTCATTAAAAAATACTTAAATATTCAGTAGTCTCTTTGAGGTACCTGCCACTGCAACCTGTTGCATTCCGACTCCTGTAGTGGCACCTCACTCTGTGATAGCTGCTGTTCTCTGTCCTGGATCCTGTCCAGCAGCAAAACCTTGCCATGCTGCAGCAAGAACCACCACTCCTGCTCCACTATCTGCTCTGCCTAATCACCACTAATCAATAGCTGTTCCTGTTGATGATTTTTGCTTTTTAGCAGCAGTAAGCGGCATAGAAAACATAGTTCCTGCCATGTTTTTTTTGTTTTGGTTTGGTTTTTTCAATTACTTACCTCTTCTTCTCTCACAGTCTATGGCTCTAGCCCCCTTTTTTTATACTGATGCCTCACATTTGTGTGCCTTTCACCTCAGGTGTACTTAGGCATAGTTATTTTCCCAGACTTTTACATATTGTCTCAGCTAGGTATTTTCCTGTACTTTGGCGGGGGGGGGGGGGGGGGGGGGGGGGCGAGGGGAATCTAAAACAAAACCCACCAAACCAGTAAAGATTCAGCTGTTGCGTTAGGCCTGAAAGACTTTTGGAAGTCTTAATTTCTTTGCATCTCGGGTCCTTTCTTGTTACATAACACCATAACTATTTCCTAAAATTGTGGATATTGTGAGGAATATTTCATGAATACTACAAAATATTGAAGTACAATGAAATGGGAACAGCATTTATACTGTAAAAGGATTAGAGATTGGTACAACCTCATTAATGAATCATGGTCAAGTAACTTCAGTGCTTAAACTGGTGATGCCTTTGTTGCTAGCCCATTACTGTCACTGCTTTAAGTAATAAAACAATAGCGTAAGCCTTAAAAATCAATGCCAGGGTACAATGAAAAAATAGCAGTGCCTTGAAATACTGCAGTACAATCGTATTATGTACATGATTGGTTTTGACAGTTCTGTGAGTTCAGGAGAAAAGCCTGAAACTGTCTTCCTCTGCTAAATATCTTTGGTGTTAGGCACTATATGCAGTGGGTGAGCAAAGCAGGATTATGTGTCATGCTATTTTTTCTCTAAAAAAATCAAGCAGAGGAAGTGGAGTTACGTATCCATTAAGAAGCTGCCTTTAAATTTTTTTTTTTTTTTTTTTTTTTTTTTTTTTTTTTAAATTAAGCTAGAGAAAACCCACTGATTCACTGGAAATTAAAAGTAGGCCTTGAAAAGAAATCTCTCTAGAAGGGGGTATCAACTTCTTATTGTTGTTCAAATAATTTGAATTCTAAAAAAAAAAGATAATGTCTCTAAGCAAAATGCAAGATAAAAACAGAAGCTTATGTACTAGCACAGAGCCATCCTTCAGCATTATTCCCTGTATCTGCAATGAACCATATTGGTGTAACCTTGAACTTTGATGAAATTCCAATTTGGATCCAAGCAGTGCAGTTCAGACCTATGTCTGATTTCAAATACAAAGAACAATCTTCTGTGTATACTTTTTCTACCAGTTTTGTGCTGTGCCTATTTTTTCTTTCCTTTGTGTTTTTGCTTTGATCATGAACAAAACCCTAGTATTGATTTTCACCCATAGCTCTTGTTGCAACTTTTTCTCAAGAATGTACAATTTGATTTGGATTTAATAAATATCCATGCTGACCAAGAAAAACAAACAAAAAAAAAATAAAAATTTTCTGATTGGGTCAAGAAAACTTGTGGGGATGGTCTGAAGGCAGATAAAAGACCTCATGCTAAAGTTAAAATATATTTTGCAAATGTGAAAAAGGTATTATATACATATAAGTACTTGAAATTTCTTTGTATTAATTTAAAACTTGCTAGATCCATCCTAAATATATTTACATTAGTCTCTTTAAAAATACAATGAATGCTTTACTTTTATCATAAGGAGACTGAGGAGGAAGACATGAGGACCACAAGGAATCAGGGATATACTACCCTACTACAGAGGAACAAAGAAAACAAAGAATATCTAATTTATAAAAACATTATCTATATTTTTATCAGGAAAAACAAGCATAACCCACAAAATCATATAGTTTTCAGCTATGCCAGTAAGCATATATTTGCCTTGTGAAATATTGCAAGACACTCTAGACAAAATCCACAATGTGAAAACTAAGAAATCAAGGCTGAGAAAAGTACTATTGAAAGGTTTTGAAAATGGTAGTTTATCCAAATTAAAGCACAATATGAGAGTGTTCATATATCATTAATAGAAACTGAAAGACCACAGAAAAAATTGATAGAATGAAAGATTAATAATTACTTCTTAAAGTAACATGATACAAGCATCATAGAGACTACAAAGTGAACAGTATGCCAAAAACAGATGAGAGAGTAGATTTGAGGAGAATTAATGATTGGCAGCTGAAGAAAAATACAGATAGGATTTATGTATATGTAAACCTTATTTTCGCAGGTTATGTTAGATGTCAATATGTCAAAAATTACAAAGCACAGGCCTGAATTTGCCAAAGGCAGACCATCTGATTTTAGGGAGTAAGACTATTGGGTATGGTATTCCAACACTGTGGATCTTTAAGGATTAGTCTTAACTAATCTTTTTACAGTTTTCCTTCAATAAGGCTATTAGCAGAATAGTGGGAAAAACCCTGCAGATTCATTTTTCTTTATAGTAAAATGTAAAGCTTCGAGGAAAAGACATTTCCTTTTGCAGCTCATCTGCAATGTGCTGGGCATTTTAAATAAGCACCGAAAAGTGAACAGGGAAAAACATCCAATATGACTGAAATTAAACCTCGGATGAATAGAGTTTCAGATGTCAATATTAATGATGGGAGGGAAAAAAAAAAAAATCAGAATCAAGCCTGGAATCTGAACCATCCACTAAATGTAATTTAAGCATATCACAATCCAGGTTTGTCATAAATACAGTCTTTGCTGACCAACACCTTTAATAAAGACATGTTCACAGGCTTTGGGGTTTTTTTTACATGAAACTAAGAATATAAATTAGCAACTTAATGAAAATAACTTCTGTTAAAAATAAAAAATGCATGCAGGCATGTTTTCTCTCTTCATTCCAAAGTGAATTTGACTGATGACTTTTGGTTTAGTAGAAAGAAGTGAGTGTTATATTAGCAAGCTTCTTACAAAGAAAATAAATCTAAACTGAAAAAAAAAAATCATACTAGCTTAGATTCTCATTCTCTTGAGCAAATTTGAACATCTAAAGGGGGAAATATGTCCATAGTTACAGATTAAAAAATTCCTCTTGTTTGTGGTTAGCATACTGCCGATATATTGAAGCAAAAGTATTAGAGAAAAAATGCAGTTAAAAATACATAGAAAAAGAAATTAACTGTCTTGACATTTCAGGAGAATCAGATTTGATTCCACAGGGAACACACTGTTTAAAAGAATTCCATTTGTTTAGATCAGTGCTGACTTCAGCAGAACTCGATTTGAAAGGGAAATTAGCATTCTGAGTACAAAGGAGATAAGCAGGAGGTGGATGAAAATGAAAGGAATTATCCAAATCAGGAAATAAATTAGAAAATGAGCTGTTAATTATTTCCTAGCTGGTAGAAAATCAGTAGTTATAGCGTCACCTGAAAGAAGAATGTATGAAGGGAACTAGATCTAGCAAATGCATCTTCCAGGTAGTCTTATTTCAAGCTGGCCTTGTGAGATGTACTCTCTATTTGATGCGTATGTGTATCTCCCCTTAGTTCTAACAGGAAGTATACATTTGCTGCAAGGGAAGAATGTGAATGTGAATACAAGTATGAAGCCTCTTCAATGTCAAAAGGTACAGAGCAGGAAACTGATGTCAACTGCTTTCAGTGCCCTTTGCGTCCTTTGCTCTTGACCCTACTGGGAGGGAAAGTGAGAAAAGAGCTGAAGACAAATCCCAACTTGCACTGTATGTACCTGTGAGAAAATGAGTAACAGTAGATATTATTTATAAAGCATTTCCCTTTCAAATTTATCTCAGTGTTTCTTTAGCTTTAAAATCTACAACTTTAGTGTTTAATTATGTTATCTGTATTCCTGATGTTTCAACACATTACCACAGAATGTAAAATAGATGCCCTAGAAAAAAACCCTAGAATGTAAACCTTTTATTTATACGTTTATGCATTGTACCAAACAAAAAACAGACAGCCTTTGATTAGTTGACATTTAACATATATTTTATCAGGCTGCAGTCACCTGTGAGTACCTAGGAGTAATCACAGAATCCATTTCTTTTGAAATTTTAACTTTTAAAAAAAAAATCTGTATAAACAAAAAAGGGAAACATTGTGCCCATTTTCAAAAAGGGTAGAAAGGAAGACCCTGGGAACTACCGACCTGTCAGCCTCACCTCTGTGCCTGGGAAGATCATGGAACAGATCCTCCTAGAAGCTATGCTAAGGCACATGGAGGCCAGGGAGATAATTCGAGATAGCCAGCATGGCTTCACCAAGGGCAAGTCCTGCCTGACGAACCTAGTGGCTTTCTATGATGGTGTGACAGCATCAGTGGACAAGGGAAAACCAATGGATGTCATCTATCTGGACTTCTGCAAAGCCTTTGACACGGTCCCCCACAACATCCTTCTCTCTAAATTGGAGAGCTATGGATTTGATGGGTGGACTCTTCGGTGGATAAGGAACTGGCTGGATGGCCGCATCCAGAGGGTAGTGGTCAATGGCTCGATGTCCGGATGGAGACCGGTCACGAGTGGTGTCCTTCAGGGGTCCGTACTGGGACCGGCGCTGTTTAATATATTCATCAATGACTTAGACAGCGAGATTGAATGCACCCTCAGCAAGTTTGCAGACGACACCAAACTGAGTGGTGCGGTTGACACACCAGAAGGACGGGATGTCATCCAGAGAGACCTGGACAGGCTGGAGAGGTGGGCCTGTGTAAACCTCATGAGGTTCAACAAGGCCAAGTGCAAGGTCCTGCACCTGGGTCAGGGTAACCCCCGGTATCAGTACAGGCTGGGGGAAGAAAGGATGGAGAGCAGCCCTGCCGAGAGGGACTTGGGCGTGCTGGTGGATGAAAAGCTGGACATGAGCTGGCAATGTGCGCTGGCAGCCCAGCAGGCCAACCGTACTCTGGGCTGCATCAGGAGAAGCGTGGCCAGCAGGTCGAGGGAGGTGATTCTGCCCCTCTACTCTGCTCTGCTGAGACCTCACCTGGAGTACTGCGTCCAGTCTGGAGCCCTCAGCACAAGAAGGACATGGAACTGTTGGAGCGGGTCCAGAGGAGGGCTACTAAAATGATCCGAGGGCTGGAGCACCTGTCTTATGAGGACAGGCTGAGAGAGTTGGGCTTGTTCAGCCTGGAGAAGAGAAGGCTGCGGGGAGACCTGATTACGGCCTTTCAGTACCTAAAGGGGGCCTATAGGAAAGATGGGGAAAATCTTTTTAGTAGGGCCAGCTGTGACAGGACAAGGGGTAATGGTTTTAAACTAAACCAGGGTAGGTTTAGACTGGATCTAAGGAAGAAATTCTTTACAACGAGGGTGGTGAAACACTGGAACGGGTTGCCCAGAGAGGTGGTGGAGGCCCCATCCCTGGGAACATTCAAGGCCAGGTTGGATGGGGGTCTGAGCAACCTGATCTAGTTAGTGGTACCCCTGCTCACTGCAGGGGGGTTGGACTAGATGACCTCTAGGGGTCCCTTCCAACCCAAAACATTCTATGATTCTATGAAACATAATGCTTCCTTGTAAAGGAAGATATTGAAACTTTCATAGAATTTTGAGACCGCCTCCCCCTCCCTTTAGTGACCCAAGGACAACTGTAGAGCCACTACTTTGTAGCACTGCAAAACTACAGGTTCTCTCATATTTCCTTACCTCAAGAATGAGTGATATCATTGGAAATTTTTGCCCTATACAAGCATAGCCAACTTTCCTGCTGCTGGAAAAACTGATACCAGGTTAGCATTTGAGGATATAAATAATCTGATTAGGCCCAATAAAAACATGAAGATGTCTGAGGTACTGTGTAAACCATGAATACCTTCAACACTTTGACTGAAAATAAGGTTATTAAATATTGTAATTATGTATTAAAGACCCACTAGCACAGTTCATTTGTTAATGAAGCAATCCTACTTGGGAATAGAATTTAAAATATTGCAGTAGTATTTGGGAATAGATGCAGCCATGAGTAATGCTCAGGACATAACGCAGTGGCATTTCACAAGGCATATACTTCTACAGCATATCAGTGAAATCTTGCCACGTTTCAAGTTGTAGAGAGATTTGCCATAGAATTTAATGGAGTTAGGATTTCAGTTGATGATCATAAAACATGAAAAAGACTCAAACTCAAAAGTCAGTTGAAGAGACAAAGAATCAGAGGGTAAAAAAATAATTCTTATCTTGCCAATGTTTAATGCATGGTAATTGGTTTTCACCCATGAGAAACTGGGTAGTAGGGAGACAGAAAGATATCTGTTGAGAGAAGAAGGAAATAAATTTAATGAGGTGTAATAGAAAAAAAAGGACATTTGGACATATTATTCTCCAAAAGAAACTGTGAGGCAGTAGTATGATCATCATTTCATGGAATTTGTAAGTATGAGTTATTCACTACCCTGCTATGTTAAGAGGAGACTTACTGCAGTGCTTGAGGTACAGAAACTAAAAAAGAAAAACACTATTCATAGTACAAGAAAGGTACTCTGCTTTGAAATTGTAAGGCTTTGGAGTTTAATTAAAAATAATTTGGATGGTTAAACACAGACTCCTCATACCAAAGTGCAAAGAAATTATGAATGGAAGTATGACTCACTTTTGAGTGTAACCATTAAATGTGGAAGGCCAGGGAGAGGAGTAAAACCTTTAGATCTTGCCACAAACAAACCGTTAGAAGTCCATAGGTGTAGCCCAGAATGAACTAAGAGAAAATTAGATTGGAAAGATGTGTTAACAGAATGCTAGACAAAAAAAAAACCCCACAACTTAATTGAGGGCTTAGAGCCCATTTCAGAATGCTACTAAAAATCTTGACAAGATGATCACACTGGTAACGAAACACAAAGAAAACAATATGAAATGTATTTAAGAATTGTTTTAACAACAACAACAAAATGATCAATCTAAGCAGAAAAAAAGAATTTTTCAGAACAGTGTTGAGAAGGAATTGAAGGACAGATGAAAGTAGCCCACACCTTCACAGCACCAAGGAGGCCTTGCTCTGTCCAGGCAGGGCAGCAAGAACTCTTTAATGGGAGCATTAAAATATGGCAGGGAAACTGGAACAGATAATTATGTCAGCAGCCACATTGCAAAACTGGACAGGTTGGAGAGATAACCTCCTCCTATCAGCCTATTCAGGTCTTCAAACTAAAGCTTAAATTGTTCATAGCCCTCAATCATGGTCATTGAGGTCAAAAGAGACCTCTGGAAGTCATCTAGTTCAGTTCCCCTGCTCAAAATGGAGCCAACCACAATAAGTTGCTCAGGGCCATGTCCATTTGGTTTTTGAATAGCTCCAAGAACTCCACAACCTCTGGGCAACCTATTCTACTGTTGGATTGTCTTTACAGTAAAAAAGATTTTTCTCACATTTATGTGGAATTTATTGTATTTTAATTTGTGCCCATTACCTCTTACCCTATGAAGGGACATCACTGAGAAGAGTCTGGCTCCCTCTTCCTTAATTCCTTCCTTCAGGTATTTACACACACTGATATCCCACCCCTTCCAGAGCCTCCTCTTCTGAAGGCTGAACAGTAGAATCATAGAATCATAGAATCGTTTAGGTTGGAAAAAGACCTTTAAGATCATCAAGCCCAACCGTTATCCTAACCCTGACATCCCACCACTAAACCATTTCCCTAAGCAAGCCCCAGCTCTCTCAGACTCTCCTAGTTTGACAGATGCTTCTCTCCGTTACTTAATTTTATGGCCTTTTTCTGGACTTGGTCCAATATGTCCACATCTTTCTTGTGCTGGGGAGACCGGAACTGGGCCCAGTACTCCAGAAGTGTCTCATCTGTGTGCTGAGTAGAGGGCAAGGTGATTTCCCTCAACATGCTGGCAATATTCTTTTAAATGCAGTCCAGGATGCTGCTGGCTGCCTTTGCCATGAGGACAAAGGTCCTTACTTTATCTGCAAGCTCAGAGCTTGGGTATTATCATGCTCATGTTTTCAAGATTTTTCTTCAGAACAATGAATAATAGAATCATAGAACAGAATCACAGAATCACTTTGGTTGGAAAAGACCTTTAAGATCATCGACTCCAACCTTTAACCTAACCCTGACATCCCACCACTAAACCATGTCCCTAAGCACCTCAGCTATCCTTCTTTTAAATACCCCCTGGGATGAGGACTCCACCACCTCCCTGGGCAGCCCATTCCAGAGCCTGACAACCCTCTCGGTGAAGAAGTTTTTCCTAATGTCTAGCCTAAACCTGCCCTGGCGCAGCTTCAAACCATTCCCCCTCGTCCTATCATCTGTTACCAGGGAGAAGAGGCCGACCCCCACCTCACTACAGCCTCCTTTCAGGTAGTTGTAGAGGGCGATCAGGTCTGCCCTCAGCCTCCTCTTCTCCAGACTAAACAACCCCAGTTCCCTCAGCCGCTCCTCGTATGACTTGTGTTCCAGACCCCTCACCAGCTTGGTTGCTCTCCTCTGGACCTGTTCCAGCAAGGCAACATCTTTCTTGTAGTGAGGGGCCCAAAACTGAACACAGTATTCGAGGTGCGGCCTCACCAGCACTGAGTACAGGGGCACGATCACTTCCCTACTCCTGCTGGCCACACTATTCCTGATACAGGCCAGGATGCCATTGGCCTTCTTGGCCACCTGGGCACACTGCTGGCTCATATTCAGGCGGCTGTCAACCAGCACCCCCAGGTCTTTTTCCACCAGGCAGCTTTCCAGGCACTGTTCCCCAAGCCTGTAGCACTGCATGGGGTTGTTGTGACCAAAGTGCAGGACCCGGTCTAAACCTACCTAAGTTTAAAGCCATTATCCCTTATCCCTTGTCTCAGCAGTCCCTACTAAAAAGATTGATGAAAAGGTTGTCTTAGAAACACTGTCCACAAACATTAGCTTTCCCCATCACTCTCTGCTCTTAAATTTAAAAAGTAATTTCATCCTGAAATGACAAGACTTTCTGCCACTGATTTTTAAAAAATCTATGATAGTTGTAATTTTCCTAGAAAAGTCTTTTGACCAAATATACACTGCCTACAACTTCAAATATTCCTGAAATCTGAAAGTATATTTTAACTTCTTTATCGGGTGTCTTCCTCTGTATATAAAATTAATACGGAATCTCAGGCTGTTACTGGAAAATGGATGATAATTTGTATTTTTTTCTTTCACTGTATGAAAAAGTGGCGAATTTCCAATCCTATGATGCTCCTCTAGTCTGATAAAGAGCAAGTAAAAAAAAGTATTATATCCTTCAGTATTTCTTTCTAGGTAGAACTCCCCATATTTTATAGTCATAAAGTTGGACGTACTTTTAAGCGTGGTGATTTCTTTAAAACTTACTTAAAATTTGTTTTTATTAATTGGTCTGGATATTGCATTGATACTCTAATGTTCATTAAAATTCACAAAATGTTTGATCAATTATCAGAAATAGAGATAGACATTCAGATTAAATTTAGATTATCATTCAAAAACATGCTCAATGTTGAGCAGAAAAAGTTCACGTTGAGAATGTTCTTAAGACTAGTGAAAGATTCTGCTCTGAGCTGGAAGTCTAAGAAAGGTAAATAACCTGCTTAGAATTGCATCGCTACATAAAACATGAAACTAAAATTTTTCAAGACAGTCATTCTGATTCAAGTCTTGATCCCAAAGATCAAAGATCCCAAACCTTGATAGGTTTGGCCTGCTCCTACATCTAAACAGAGTGGGCAGTGTCATGTGATATTTTTTTCCTACATACACTAAAAGAAGGATTTGAATTTGACATGCTCCTGTGTTGATCTATATTTTGTAAGAAACCTCTCATCAGTTCCTCACAATAAACATAAATGACTACCTTTTTCTCCCTTTTTTCCTCTCAAAGCCATGTCTTTTGCAGTCATATCATATCTGACAAAGAGATTATCAGCAATATTTGAGCTCCGTTCCTCAAGAAGATGGAACGGATATTCAGGATTTCTACCCATGCAACTAATGCTTTTGTACTTATTCCTGAAAGACTTTCATGATTAAATGATCTGAAAGATTATACTTATGCTATACAGGTGCCAAACACGTGCAACTTTTTCTGATTTAAATGTTGCTTAATTTTAAAAATGTTTCACAGTTAAAAAAACCCCTATTTTAAAATATATTTGTATGTGTAATTAGTCTTTTTAGAATACATACTGATGTACAGATTGACTGCTGGCTTGAAGACATTTGATTTAAAATTTATACTCCTGCGTTTTTAATTCTTCCTATATTTAATACATTGGTCTGATTTGTGTGATATTCAGACAGCGAGAAACGTAAGTACTGATAACTTCATAAATTAATTATTGATAAATTTTTGTAAAAAAAAAAAGTAGTACTACTGATGCATACAAATTTTATTCTCTACTTTCATATTCTGGTTTTCCAGAACAACCTGATAAGTAACAAAGTAAATCTGAATGAATACCATGGGGTAACAACAAAAAAAAAGAGTTAATAATTATTTAAGAAAAAAAAAACAAATCCGATTGACTTTTTAAATGAAGTCTTCTTGAAAGCATGCTTTTCCACTGTTCTCTCAGAAATTTCTATCAGGAGGGTACACATGACCGCTCAATGGTTTTGTCAGGACATAGTGATTCCACAGCCATTCTTTCATTCCAGAAAAAAGCAAATCGGAATAACGCTAAATAGCACTAATGTCTCAGTACACAAATATGAAAATGACATTTGCAATCAAAGTCAATGTTTTTAGTTTGAGGAAATAGAGGTTTCAGCTCTCTGAATGGCTTCTGATCACATTTTGTCTCAGCAAGATGTACTAATTATGCATTTTACAGCCATCCATTGGAGTTAGGTGAGAATTTAGCTAAATAGCTACTTATACTTCCAACTCCAGCCTTCCAAACAGCTTGCAAAGGCATGTGATGCTGCTAGACATTCCTCTTTTGAACATCTCCAAGGCAAAGGTTGTATCTGCCACATCAAACTTGCTGTTATCTCTGGAGTACTCAGCAGTTTAGGCTTTTCAAGTATTTATTTTTCAGGCTCTGCTATTGCTACACTCCATGCCTCTCTCTGTCTGCAGTGCAGTGTCTGTACCCTGGGGTTCAGCCAGCTTTATACTGCTGAACCTCTGCCTGCCTCCTTTCTGAGGACAAACGTATTATGAATGCTTAAAACTTGTCTTGCCTACAGTTTCTATGCCATATTCTGCCACACTTGAGCAAAGAATATGAGAAACTCTTTCAGTATCTGTTCAGGAAAATAGGTTCCTGCTTCTCTCTTCAGCTCCACTGTTCTGTCAATGAACATCAACATATTTATCAATCAGTTCTGGTACCAGCATTGTCCCAGCAAAGAACACACATACTGTGAGAAACCTGATCCAAGTTAAGTACTCACAGTCACAAAAAATGAATTAAAAAGTAAAAATGTTCAACCTTTACTTCAATTCAGAGAGACAGAATAAGTTTCACTCACACATTAAGCAATTCATTCTGAATAGTTCACATGTCTACATTTAATATTATTCCCAGAACATACTGTATTAACCAAATACTCAAGTCATATTTTTATTGAACAGGCTTTGCTGTATGCTCTGAACCAAACCCATTTCTACAGCTGAGGTATTTTTTCTTACTGAAAAGTACATGATGAAAGTTAACAGTATCAAATGAGATGTTCAACATGTGGCAAGTGGGCAAATGTGACTGTGTGTTACTCTCAAATTTCTGTTTGGTATTATGATCTGTTTCCATGTGTATATCTAAGACTGTTTTCCCTTTATTTTTCATATTCCTGAGTTGCAATTACTGAGAGTGAAGGCAGCATCTCCATCCTTAAATATATCAATCATAAAACATTATGAACACAAACAGATTTAACCTGATAAGAACAGAAGAATAAGATGGATTTCTCTTCCTAAGACGGGTTTCCCTAAAATTTTGCTGATGGTGACAGGTTAAGGAACCAGAAGCAAATTAAAAAAGTTCAGAAGCTCATATCAGAAAAGTAAAAAACCTTAAATATTCAATAGCGAGAATCACAATGATAATGAAATCTTTACTAAGAGAAAGGAAAAGAAAATTACACTCTGTGGTATGAGTCCTTTTGTTTGGTTGTTTTTTTTCTGTATGTGGAATTAACAATGAAGGAAAAAATATATGGTTGTAGACAGATAAAGCTCAGCAGATTTAACCAAAATCACTTTCAGAATGGAGAAACCTACTATACTTTTGTTAAAGGAAAATGGTGTTTTAAGAAATGAGCGTGTGTGTTCTGTCAAGATAATTGTGTTCTTGTGTACCTTAAAGTAATGACTGATGAAACTGTGCAGTCCATGATTTCTACAATTCCACAAAAAGAGAGGCTGCCTAAGAGGTGGGACATGAAAGTATAACTGTGCTATTTCTGACGTTTAATATTTAATATGATGGCGAAGAAAAGATGGACCAGAAAACCTGATTTTAATGAAGATGCCATAGTCCAGGAAATGAAGGTACAATAGCCCAGAAAATGTTCCAGAAAAGATACATTTAAAAAAACACCCTATTAGCTTACTTAGCGTTCTGAACCTATGTATCTCACATTTTTCAGGAAGCTATGACTATTGATTCTTTATATGTTCCTGAGGAAGAAGTTGAATTTAGTCTAGAATCACTAGAATTAAAGAATGAATGTATAACATCAAAATCTTAAACATGTTTACACAGTCATAAACACTTCGTTCTGAGAATCTGTACTTTTTTATCTCTCTCCATCTTTTTCTTTTTTTTGTGTGTCTTGGAAGAGTGAAAGGAAATTTATTTACTCTACTTGACACAGGAGAATGTTCTTTTCAAAGATCAGGTACCTCTTCCTTTTCTGGCTGGAGTACCCCAGCACTGCTTTTGTGTTCTTCTCTCAGAGAAGCACTTAGGAAAATCTTCACATGCTCAATTTTTTTCTTAAACAACAACAAAAAACCTATGGTCTTTTTCTTAAAAAACTTATCTAAACCTCAAATTCTGGATCCTGAAGTACTGTTACCTATGAGGATATATACAAGTTCTACAGTGCCTAGTTCTTTAACAATTTAACTCCAGCGAGGAATGCCAGCAGCATTTTGCCTTCTCTGTCTGTTATTTTAAGAGAGAATCCTTTATACCCTTAAGGTCTTTTCATTACAGAATCTTTGCAGACCCTCTGCCTGTAGTAGATAGTGTAAAAATTACCTAACAAAAATACGTAAACAATGCTTATCCAATGATGCCTCTTTAAAAGAACTTTAAATAACATAGTAAGTCTTACTGTCCTAATCACACTGGTCAGAGTCTAGAACTGATTGGTTTGCAAAATTATTTTCAGTTTTCAGAGTATCTTTCCCCGCTGTGCTTTTCCACCTTTCCTTCTTTCCTCATACCGCTCACAGAGACATGTTTTTTCAAGAGTTCTTATCAATACTTTCAGTGTTACATACATGTCACATATTCTTCAGAGAGTAAAGATCCTTTTTTTTCCTCATGGATCCCTGTCAATATTTTTGGGACATTTCCCACTGAAACATATTCAAATGCATTCACCTTTTTCCTGTAAGAATAAAATGCTGCAGTGTGTATTTGTGCATTGTTACTGTCTCATCTCTGCCTCAGTTTTCTCCTCTGAAAAACTAGCGTAACGTTATTGCCTGATGTGTAAAACACTGGGAAAAGATTTAACAAGGCTCAATTCTAAAGCTGCTACTCTGAATTTTAAGATGAACTCTCTATAGACAGGATTTTTTTCCTGGGAACATAGGAGATATTGAGTAAGAAATTTCTGAGATACACAACAATAGAAATAGTTTCAATATTCTTGCAAGTAAATTATTATTCCCATACTTTCCAATCTGAACATCATGTGGTTCTTTCATAACACATTTGAAGCAGTGCCTGTCTAACTGTAATCAAATGATTGTACACGCCTATTATTGTAATAGTGTACATGATTCGCAAAATCTCAATAGCACAAACAAATCTTTGCTTTTTTTTCTGATTAATTTTTCCCCTTCATTGTACAAATTGGGGGTGAAGAGTTCTTTCATTATTCTGGAATTAACTGGCCTCTCTCCCTCTTTCTCACTCAGTCTCTTACCCCGGTACAGAACAAGTATCTTCCTAATGTCTGAAGGTTATGTTAAGGAAAAACAATATTTTTCTGACATTTCAGTATTTTCAATAACCCTTAAAAGACAGGGTTCAAAAGAGAAAGTCTTCTGCTTTTTGTAAGAGATGAGGAAATAACATTTTTTTCTTTCCTTTCTTAATATGTTTAGACACTTAATACTTCTGTGACTTCCTTTGATTTCGGAAGTAGGATTTTCTTAAACTGCAGAGTGGAGAATATGAATCCTTTCAGATGAAGTTACGGCTCCTTTAAGGACCCACAAATATATCCATATTAAGTACCACTACTAAAAGATGCAATTTTACATTCAAAGCCTTATTTTAGAATGTGCCTATTTCCAAGAAGTTAGTCACAGAATAAAATTCTTGTACAAACATTTCACTTTTTCTACCAGATTATAACAAGTAAACAATAATGTCCCTATAGTGTAAATGTAAATTCTTTTCACCTGTGTATTACTAGGGTAAAGCCAGGAAAAAAATATAGGGAATAGAGAGCTTGGAACAAGACACTGGGAAGATGGGGACCTGGAGACCTCTAAACTACTACATGAAATGTAGCAAAGCACATGCTATTTAATCTTAAAAAGTAAACTGAGTATTTTGCTGGTGTACTGTAGGCTATTGTGTTTAAGATGTTTGCAAAATTCAAACTACAGTGGCAATGCATGAAGAGAAACTGAGAAAAAGCCTCTTGATTATTTTATACAAGGTACTCTACGGTAATTATAACATGATGGGAGGGTAGGGGACAGTTAAAGGACATAATCTAAAAAAATCGCAAAAACTTTGAATGTTGCCGTGTGTGTGCTTTATGATATTAGCAATATGACATGTGTCTAAAGTAAGTGACCCAAAAGGGAAAATAATTCTTGCAGTAAAGGACAACAAGGAAGAGAAGTTTTGTCTAGCCTAAACAGAGCTGAGAAAAAGCTGATCTAATGACACCAGCATAAAAATGATTGTATGAACACTGGAGCATGAAAGCCAGTACAAGATTTTCAATGGTACTGAGTTGCTATTTTTGTCCATATCTAGAAAGAGATAATACCATGAATTGTGACTGGTATAACAAATGTTTCTGCTAGCTTTGCACTCATGGTAAACAGCAACAGAGTCCTTTCTCTGCTGAGCTTTCTTCAGTAAGTTTCAATAGTAGAAATACTTTGAGAAATTACCTTGAAAGATGCAGTTCTCTTTCAATAGAGATACCCAAGTGAAATGGTCATATATATAATAGAATATATTATTAGAAGTATTCAACCCTAGCCTACAGAGAGTCTCAAGGAAATAGGTATTTTCGTAAAGATATAATAAGTCCCCATTTTATTTCAATACTTCTCAAGATTCTGGAGGGAATTCTGCACATTAAAAAAGGCACATTACATTCATTTTCAAAAATCCACATAAAAAAGATGCCAGAATTACTTAAATATGAAAAAAGGTAAAAATCATACATCTTCCTGCACATAAACCCCAAGTAATAGGTATACTTCTTAGTAAATGAACTTCAAAATAGTATGAGAAGTGAGATTTGTCTGTGGAAGGAAGAATATTGATTTGTGACAGCTATTTATCCTCAACTATTTTGTTTCACTCTTTGGAGATTCTCACTGTAGATGGTGTCAGAACCTTTGGCTTTATATTGTAAAATAATCCTACGTGCAGTTACAGACCTAGCAAACATATCGGTAAATACCTAACTGATTCTGATTCCTGACTCTGGCCTTCAGGAATCTCAGGCCCTGGAGAGCACAGGGAAAGTCTGCTTCAAGGAAGACATACCCTTGGTGGAAGAGAGTCAGGTCAAGGAATAATCAGCCAAACTGGACACACATAAGTCCACGGGTCCTGATGGGATGCACTTGTGAGTTTTGAGGGAGCTCGCTGATGTCATTGCAATACCACTGTCAAGCATCTTTGCTCTACCACAGGACAAGAAGTGCCTGCAGACTGGAGGAAAGAACATATCACCCTCATCTTCAAGAAGGTCAGGGAGGAAGACGCAAGGAACTACAGGCCGGTTAGCCTCACCTTGGTCCCTGGGAAGGTGTAGAGAACCATTACTGAATGTAGCTTGTCTCGACATTGCCATTGTACCACCGTTTCCCACCACTCAGAAGGTCCTGCCCTCACGGTCTGCAGACAAAACACCACCATGCACCTGCACAAGGCCCAAGGCGTGAAAAAGGTAGAAGGCATCCAAAGGAGACAGCACGTATGACACGAACTGCACGTACGCCAGTGCGATCTGCGCATGAGCAAGGGACCCCAACCCCTATAAAAGGAGTGTGTGCGGTCCAGTAGGGGGGCTCTTTTCCCGTCTTCATCCCTCCCCTTCGGACCTCTTGGAACCCGCCTCGTCGAAGCCAGCATCGTGTGGACTGAACCTGGAGTAGCAGACAGGGGCGCTGGAGCGTCGACTATGCCACAGACGCAGGCGCAGGAACATCGCTGGACCCGGGGCGGTGGTAGCTAGCCCTTTCTTTCTGTCTCTCTTGTTCACCTCGTCCTCCCTGATGTAAGCCCGCTCCCTTTCTAGCTCTCCTTTTCTCTCGTCCCTCTTTTTTTCCTTAGCTCTTCCCCTTTGCCTTTCCCCATTCACCTCCTCTGTTACCTCCTCACGTGGTTCCCTCCTTCCCCCTCATCAAAAATAAAGTTGAAACGTTGTACGACATTTGACCGGATTTAGTGTCTTAATCTCATCCTTGGAATCGTATCGAAACCTCCCTGACTTTGGATTGGGACAGAAGGTGATGGAGCAACAAAGCCCCCAAACCCATGTCCAGACACATGAACAACAAGAAAAATCATCAGGTGCAGTCAGTATGGCTTCACCAAGGGGAAGTCATACTTGACCAACTTGATAAACCTCTGATGAAACAACTGGCCTGGTAGACGAGCAAAGAGCAGCTGATATTGTCTACCTGGACTTCAGTAAGGCCTTTGACACTGTCTCCCATAAGATCCTCATAGACAAGCTGTTGAAATATGGAGGTGGACTGAAAACTGACTGAACAGCTGGGGCTCAAGGATGGTGTCTGCAGCACAAAGTCTAGTTGAAGGCCGGTAACTAGCGGTGTACCCCAAGGGTCAGTCTGGCTCCAGCCCTGGTTAATAATCTTCACTAATGATCTGAATGATGGGGCAGAGTGGACCCTCAGCAAGTCTGCAAATGATGCCAAACTGGGAGGAGTGACTGACAGGCCAGAAGGTTGTGCTGCCATCCAGAGGGACCTGGACAGCCTGGAGAAATGGGCTGACAAGAATGTCCTAAAGTTCAAGAAAGTTCAACAAGTCCTGCACCTCGGGAGGAGCAAGCCCATGTACCAGTATATGCTGGGGGACACCCAGCTGGAAAGCAGCCTGGCAGAGACAAGGACCTGGAGGTCCTGGTGGACACCCAAGGTGAATATGAGCCAGGAACGTGCCCTTGCCACAAAGAGGGCTAATGGTATACTGGGCTGCATTAGGCAAAGCATTGCCAGCAGGTTGAGGGAGGTGATACTTCCCCTCTACTCAGCATTGGTGAGGCCACACCAGGAGTGCCATGTCCAATTCAGGGCTCTTCAGTACAGGAGGGACAGGAACATACAGGAGAGAGTCCAGCAAAGGGCCACTAAGATGATGTAGGGACTGGAGCATCTTTCCTATGAGGAAAGGCTGAAACTGCTGGGACTGTTCAGCATGGAGAAGAAAAGGTTCAGGGTGGATCTCACCACATCTCAATGTGTATAAATCCCTCAAGGGAGGGTGCAGGGAAGACTGAGCCTGGCTCTTTTTAGTGGTTCTCAGTTGTAGGATCAGAGGAAATGGGCACAAACTGAAACACGGGAGGTTCCCTCTGACCATTGTGAAACACTTTTTCATTATGAGGGTGACCGAGCACTGGCACAGGTTTCCCAAGGAAATTTATGGAGTGTCCATCAGCTCTAGGTGGTCCTGTCTGAGTAGAGAGGTTGGACCAGAAGTCCTCCAGAGGTCCCTTCCAACCTCAACCATTCTGAGTTTCTGTGATAAAAGTTACCACAGATAACTGAGTAAAATATCCATTGATCCTCCATGATTGACTCTCTAATCCACTCCATCTTGCTTCCTACTTGCACTCAAATTGATGACTGCTCAATAGAGAGTGGCGAATGTCAGAATTTCATTTTCTCTTTGCAATGCTTTTATTTTCCAACAGAAAACACAGGTGTTCTACTTTTCAACTTAAAAGTTTACATAAGAAAAAATTTGAAGATGTGTTAAAAATATGGTAATAAACTTCTACCTTGAATTATTATGTCTGTGGAAAGAGCCTAAGAGATGGGAAATTCAGAAGTCCTGGAGCCTCCAAAGGGATGTCCTCCTGTGACACAGTCTTGAAGCCTTAAAGCTAGATTTCTATGCTGGCAAAATGGCAAAAAGATGGAACAGAAAGACGGCAAACCTGGCATCAGGTTTCTGTAATAATTTTTTTTTGTTAAAAAGCTGTGAAAATCAGTATGATCTCACATGACATTATAATTTCAACAAAGGAACTGATGTCTGATAAGAATCTACCAGTGAAAAATGCATGTTCATTTCCACGTTCAGTCTTAAGTGTCTATGCATACAGTGATGATAACACTGCTGCTTGTACAGCCTATCCAAACATAACACAGATCAGTATAATAAAAGTCAATAGTTATCAACAGTTTCTGTAAAATTAACATAGATCTACCCTATTTTACCATAAGAAGACCTGTGGCAATGCAGGCAAGATTATTGGGTAAATATGAGAAATTATTATCACACCCAAATGGTTACTATAACCCCAATGAGTAAGGTTCAACCATTGCCATCATTAGTTGTGCTGCAGTGTAAGTTAATAGGTTCTATTGTAATAGTTGTTTTCGTTTATATCATATTACTGTGTAAAATACTCATTCATGTATATATGCACATAACATCACATAAAAAGGATAAAATAATTTTTACTTCTGCACCAGTAAGTGAATCAGAATCAGATTCAGTTTCAGAAATATTATCTTCTGAAAAAAAAAATCTATTTCTCACACACAACAAAAATAACTGCAGTTCTGTGCTCTTACACAAATACCACTTAATTTCGCAAAAGCCAACATGTAAGCAATGACTGGTTTAACAAGAAGTGGTGCTGGTGTAAGCATCTGGACAACCAAATTACTGACCATAGTCTCTGTAAGACACTCATCAGGAGATGTGAAGAAGATACTACATCTTCTGGTCTTACTCTAGTGAACCTTTGTTTAGCACTTAAGACAATATACTGTAACCTGACGCAGCTTAGGAAACCTGTCACATATTCCATGTTATAACGCATATCACCAAGCTGTAGGTACACTATGTAACTAAAACGTACCTTTCCAGTAATCAAATACCTGTGTAATTCTGCCAGTCCTACTGTTAATTTTGGACATGCTTTAGAATTAACAGACATGTAAGTCAATACAGTGAGTAAGAAGGTATTGAAGAAGACAGCCCCTGGACACAGGAAAGCAACAAAGCCAAGTAGCTTTATTCAGGTTAAAGGCTTAGCTATTCATATGACTGCATCACATTTCTTCATTCATCCTACATAATTCTTAGCACTAAGTTTCTGTAAAAAACATTCTGATGCTGCTTTTGATATTTCAGTTCAACAGTCAAAAGCCACTGACATCTTCAGATGTGTGGATATTAACAGCATTATGCTGAATGAGACGGGCTTCTCTGAATAAAAAAAAAATGCATTCAGGTTTAAATTAAATTATTTTTAATGCCAAATAATAGGTTGACTTAAAGGCACAACATGTTACTGAATGTTGGTATTTTCATTTTACACAGTGCTTTCGTCACAGCGGGAATTAATTACAGCAGTTATATAAAGTTATCTATATTTCTGGAAAATTATTATTTCAATTATGTGTATACTGTGCATATGAAGGTCATGATTCTGCATGACTTAGACAAATAACCAACTTTATTTACCATGTGAAAGCATACTACTTTCATTGAGTCCACCCAAGAGTACATAAGCACATAAGTACGTCCTCATGCCATTGTAGAAAAGAATGTAGAAAAGTTTGCTGAAGTATTTCACCTACAGAAATAGTCATTTCTAGCCAACCTGTACAGAATGGCTTGTTTCCACATGGCTTACAGCTAGCTCCTCTATGCACACTGGTTGCATGCCTACAGTATGACATTGAGATCACTGTCTCTAAGACATCGTCATCATCCTCCTTTTTTATCCCCCTAGTCCAAAATGCCAAAAGTAAGGCAGGGCTCTACTGTAGCCCCCCAGGCTAGTATTTTTCATGGCAAGATGTTGAGGCTCTGTATTTTATGTCCTGATATAGTGTAAGGGTATGTTTGAGAGAAATACTCCAAGGAACTCCAGGACAGAGTTAGAGAGGTATATAGTGCATGAAGAGCCAAGCTAGTGCATCCAGAGCAGTTCAGGAGGGAATCCTCCCCAGAACTACACCCAGACCTCTTGTCTGAGGGAACTGGTTTCTGTTCCATGGAGACTGGTGTACAGTATAGCAATCAGGGACAGTGTAGCTGAGAATTCTTTCACAGTGCAGATGTGCCTCTGATTATTGCACTTCACAACTGTAACTGCATTAAAGCTGGACTAGCCAGTGCAAATTATCACTGCTTTAGCTAAAATCAAAAACGATTTATTTTTGAGGTGTATTACTTCCTTTCTTTGAGCAAGAATTCATATTTTGGCATGTGTCTGCCAAGAAAGATGTCTCTCTTGAAACAAAAATGTGCTGTCACGACGGTCACAGAGGAAACATTTAACCCCGCTGCGGTGTATCATCTTGAAATCTAACTAGAGGGCTGGGAGAAGGGCAAGAATTTTGCTGTTTGTTTTTTATAGCAAGAGAAGAAAAAGGGGAATCATTACGTAACCACTGGCAATAAAGAAAAGAGATTATCCTGTGAGATTGAGTGTATATCAGACAAAGACAGGCCCTTTCCATCCTGAACAGACCAGGATATCAGCCTGAGGGGCCTAACGGCCCTGTCTTATAGGGTCTTGCAAACTCAGAATTTAGCAGAAGTAGATGCTCTTGCAATAGAATCCAAAGCCCCCTTTTTTGCCCTGAAGCTTGTTAAGCCCTTTTTAGTGTTAAGACCAACTGGCTTTTTATCTCCAACCTTCAGGCAAAACGGTAAATTCACCGTATCCTCCTCAATGAATTGAAAAGGACCATACTGCCTCTTACATGGGGATCAACTTCCTCACCCTAAGACAAACTGCAATTCAGCACTGTCAAATACCCCTTTCTTAGCAGTAGCATCTTCATCCTAAGAAACACAGATAGTAAACACTAGACACAATTGGCAGGCCAAGATTTTACCTGTACGTTTAAGTAAAGTATATTTTACCCTGGCAATATTTTTATTGTATCTAAAGACCTTTTTCAAGAAAACAAAATTATTTTTGACCATCCATTATTTATGCATAGCTAGGTTACAACACAAGATTTTCCAAATCAGGAAAAGGAGCATCATTCCTATTTCTCACTCACAAATAGCTTCCGATGACTCTTTGGGAAGGCTTCTTTTGTTGTGACTGAAATACACCTAGGGAAAACTGTTCTAAGACACAAAAAAATAATTAAGATCCTCACTGATTTTAGGGCTGGTCCATGCTCACAAAAGTTGGCTTTAGGTGGGGTTACTGGCTAGAACACCAAAAGATCTCATACAACCTTGAAAGACAGGGAAAATGATGGAGTAGGTGGGCTCTACTCCTGCTTTAATGAAAAAATACACCGATAAATGCCAGTTTCTCTTTACTTTCACACTGGCTGCATTCACTGCTCACCATCTATTATGTGTTTATTTCTCTAGTGTAACACCTCAAGGATGACTACAGACATATCTACAGGAGACAAGAGGTGAATGAAGCTGTTCTTCAGGTAGTTGCTGGGGAAGACTTCAAACGAGCTTTGCTCTCTGAATTATTTTAAAAGAAAAAAAACAAAACAAACTTGCATTCACATTCTCTCAGCACAGTTAATATTCAGTGTATTGTGATTCCTGGGAAACAACAGAGACCCATGGATATGTGAACTTTCTTCCTCTGCTTTAATTACATATTTTGCTCTCCTACAGAGACATGGTTTTGGTGCATGTACTATCCATGGTGCAAACACAATGTTCTCAGGCAATGAGGCAAATCAGAAACTCAATGCACATTATATACCCAATCCTGTTATCCACCATGGCAAAATTTCCATTAGTTTCAGTGGAAGTACTGCCCAAATGGAACTAGAGAATCAGAATACAAGATTATTTGTGAATGATTTCTCATGAGATATCATAGTTCAAAAATTGCAGCAGACAATTCTCAATTACTCATTTAATATATTACATATCTGAATTATAAAATGCAAAAGCAATGGACAACACAGCTGTTCTATGAATAGAAGGCAACATTTTATTGTTAAGTAATCATAATTCAATTACTGTTTAAAGAATATTTCAGTACACTGCATCTTCATTTTACATCCTTTTCTCCTGTATTGCCATGTGGCACTGGAGAGGACTTGCACATATTGTTTCCTCCCTTGAACCTCTGCTGCTCTCTTCCCATTCCCTTCATGTTTCTAGCCACAGCCTTGATCTCAACCCCACTGGCCAACCCACTGGACACAGTCTGAATGTGGGCTTGACCTTCATCTCAGAGGCTATATACAATAAAGTACAAATCACAGACCTCTATACCTCAAAGGGGTGCAGAGTTTCCTCCACAACACCCAAGATGGCTGCTGTTATGGCTATGGCAATGCTCTGGAGAAAATCCAGTTGATGCATGTGGCTACAGTTCTACAGGCAGACAAAAAGGGAGCAAGGCAAAAAGCAGTACCACAATCCTAGACTCCAGGAGAGCAGACTTTGGCCTGTCCACACCTCTGCTTGGAAGAATCCCATGGGATACAGCCCTGAATAGAAGAGGGATCCAGAGGAGCTCGTTGACTTTCAAAGACCTCCAAGCTCAAGAACTAGTCCATCCCACTGAGCAGGAAACCGAACAAAGGCAGTAAGATGTGTACATGGATAAATAAAGGGGCTCTTGACAAAACCCGAACAAAAAAATAAAACATGCAAGAGGTGGAAGCAGGGACATATGACTTGGGAGGAATATAAAGACACTATCAAAGCTTGCAGGCATGAGGTTAGGAAAGCCAGTGTACCTCAGGGGCTGATACAGGGGACAATACAGTCTAACATCTCATTCATGACCTGCATGATGATCAAGTAAAACTGGGGGCAGTTGTTCAACCAGATGGTTGTGCTGCCATTCAGATGGACCATTCAGAATAAACCCCTGCACCAGTACAGGCTGAAGGACAGTAGTCTGGAAAGCAGCTTTGAAGAAAATGACGTTGGGGTCCTGGAAGACAACAAATTGAACATGATCCATCAATGTGCCCTAGCAGCAAGAAGGCCAACAACATCCTGGCCTTTATTAGGAAGAGTGTTGCCAGCAGGTCAAGGGAGGTGACAATTCCCCTCTACTCAGCACTGGTGAGGTCACACCTAAGAGTGCTGGTCAACTTCTGGACTTCCCAGTATAAGACAAAAGACATGGACATACTGGACCACATCCAGGAAAGGGCCATAAAAATGATTAAGGGACTGCAGCATCTGTCATATGAGAGACTAAAAGAGATGACACTGTTCAGCCTGGAGATGAGGAGTGTTGGTTGGGCAGGGGGAGGAAGGAGGAAGAGGAAATAAAAAAGCTGATAGGGCTGTTGCAGTAATTTTCTTCCTTGTTTTTCTTTTTTTCACACTTTGGTAAAAAAACCAAAAAACAATGCAGGTACTTTAATAACTTCAAGGTCATCCTAACTGTGAGAACAGAAAAAACTTTTAGTAATTTCCATGAAGAAAAATAAATAACAATAAATCACAAAAGACATGCCTTTTGAAATTGTAAGGTAAACTGGAAGAAAAAAAATTCAAACTTTAAAAAAATCTTGGTAAACAAAATATTTATTTGCTACTGTCCTCAGCATCTGCTCTGAGGAAATGCCGATGTGACACATATTGTCAGGGCCAGAAGTGCACTTTCCCCTTCCACAAGATTACCTTGCTGTGCACAGGGTCAGCTTGCTGATAAAAGCTGTTGTGAAGACCCAGAAGAAACCTGAATGGGGTCCTTTGATTAGGAGCAGCTTTTCAGCTGAGGCCCTTGTTCCTGGCTCCCATCTGAACCACCTGTCAAAGAGCAGTAAGAAGGGGCTGGTCTGCAAAGGAAGGTGAGCCAATAGTAGCAGAGAACCACTCTACAAACAGCAGGGCAGTGACCTCACCAACAAGGGTGCAGTCCCACAATGCCTGAGCAAGGAGAATGGTTCTGTGATAACATCCAGGGTCAGCAATCACTCAGTAAGATCGCAGTGAGAAGATATGGCCAATACTGAACCAGTAAGTGAAGCCTACTTCAGGGAGGTATAAAGCCAGGTCCCAAACAAATGTGGTGGAAGGGGGGATATAGTGAGGCTTCTTCCAGCTCTTCACAGCAGCTTTTCCCATTCAGCAAGCTGGCCTTGGAAGCAGCCAGCTAAACTCCTAGGAGGGAAGTGCACTCCAGGTCCTGACACATAACAAGAATTCCTATTAAGATAAATGCTTCTTCAGAGAAGGAAAAAACTCTCCCGGAAAATATATCATAACTTGCCTTGCTGAAGGCAAAGATACAGCCACCTGGACAGCATTCAGTGGGACAACCTACAAATCACAAAGCTATCAAATAAAAGTAAGTTCAATTATTTTTTTTCAAAAAGGCTTGCATGTTAAGCATTACTCTTTTTTTGTGTCTTATCCCTATTACTGTTCTGGGTTAATGTTTACTCTTCTGCCTTCCACTGCACAAGAAGAAACATTTCTGTTTCTGATTACATCAGTATTTAAATCGATCATAACTGATTAGAGTTTAGACCCCAGAAAGACCTCTAGACAGTTTAGAAACTCTACTAAACTTGTATCATTTTTCTTTATGGGCAATTGTCAATCTTCTGCTATGTATTCCTGATTATGTAAAAATAGGTCTTTTTGACAATAAACATACATTATGATTAATTAAAACTCAAATGTTAGTTTATTAAGCAAAATCCTATGGATCTACTATTAATTGTATTTCTGGTTCAATGACATAAATGACTGGATGTGGCTCAGAAATATTTGCACATTACATTTGTAACTTTCTCAGTATTAAATACATTTTTAATAAGTAGTTACTCCTATATCGAAATATATTATCACCTCACCTGTTTGGTAGGTAAATTCTACTCCATTTGGCAGGTGATTCTGTTTAAAATGAGACTGGTCTGTTAACTTTTTTTTTAACTTAATCTTCCAAGGAAAACTTCAACAAACTAGCTTAAATCAAAAAGATACTGAAAATGAGTCCAAGTAATGAAAAAGTCAGCAAATAGTCGCAACAAAGGATGGCTATCAGTTTTCCCTGTGTCATTTGGTTACAGCCTTCTCTGCTACATAGCACACACCATTTCCTGCAGTAGGAAATACACTGGGCCACTGTGAATGTTATTTTTAACTTCACTATAAAGGTGCTATTCACAAATTAAGCCCTATTTTCAACAGTAGTGTAACTCTGCTGTCCATTAGCAATTCAGGGTAAAGTTTTCCTGGGCTTGCTCTGTGCAAGCTAGAGAAATAAACTCAAAATGTATTTTAAAGAATTACATTGATTTATAGTTTGTATTTACATCTTTGACCTTTTTTCAGGTGTACACCAGGAAAAACATATCATATTCAAAGTGATGATATAATACCAAGCTCAGTTCTGGGTATTAGCCGTGTTTTATCAGCTTCTCTGACTTTTGTGCCTGGAGCATTTAGGTTTTTCTATTGTCTTCGTTGTTCAGTAGAAAAATATTTTGATATTGTGAATCTAAATATTGGATGACAGGAATCTCACAGGTTAAAGCTAATTCTCTTTGATAGGCCTGTTTGCCAGAATTTGAACAAAAAAACCTCACAGGAGATCTGTTTATTTAAATACACATAGGCCAAATTCTGCAGGCCTGATTCAATGGCAAATGTCAATAAATATGTCATAGAAACATAGGGAAAGATATTATTTGTGCTACAACACTAATTATACTTTGCTCCTCATTGCACAGTAAGCACATTTTCAGTTAAAAAATATTTACATGGTAAATTATTGTTTAGCATTGTACAGTGCATAGCATCTAGACTCCTGAATGTTACTGCAGTACCACTATTAATGATATAAAGTTAAAGTAACACTTTCCTCCATATACATTTTCTTCTGAAATTTAAGCTTTACAGATCTCAGAAGAAACCATTAGATCAATTTAAAAACCAGTACAAGTTATAAACTGGCAGCCATGTAATCTACAGATTGTAGCATATTTTAAAAGTTTGTTGCGAAAAGGTATGCAAACTGATATAATACATTACTCCCAACAAAATAATAGCTCTTACCAAGCACCAAATAATGTGAATTCAATCAAAATATATAAACCTTCTCGGACAACACAAACCCATCATAATAAGGAAGTGTTGAAAGTGTGCAGGCAAACAGCCTGCATGACATGACGTAGGACACACTCCACTAGTGACTGCTGCTGCAGGAGAAGTAACTTTCTTAACTCCCTGCAAAATCAGCACTTGTACTATTGGGTTCCTCATTTTGATGTTGTTACCAGTTTGGAAATTTTAAGCCTTGCAAGGCAATGCTGTTTAGCATAACCCCACCAATGGAGCCTCCATGTTTTGCTCCTTAATGAAAACTGCCTTTTTTCCTCATCAGAAGTACAGAGTTTTCTGAGGCAGCTGCACTACATTTTTGTCTTAGAAAAAGACCTTTTACTACGTGTCTCTTGCACTTGGAAGCTGATATAGAATACAATGACAACACAACTAATTTACCTCTATTTTGCAAGAATTCAGTTTCAAGAAGAATGAAACTACAGAACTATGGGTTGTTTTTTTAAAGTTTTTCTCAAAAATTCTATAACCCCATCATACAGCGCTGTCATTGCTAGTGACAGGCCTCAGACTTTGTATCAATTTTGCTGCTCCTCAGAACTGAGGTTTGCTGGGCTTGCTCTCTCTGAACCTGAGCTTTACTTTAGCTTGTTTAATTATAGCAGCTTTTTTTTTTGACCAGGTGGCTACAGCTAATTTATTTTCCTTATCTTTGTATAGTGCAACCTTAGTTTTATAAGCATGTAACAACAAATATTTATTCTGTTTAGAATTAGGTATTTACAACCACACAATAATGATGTAGGATAGCCTAGTATGATAGCAGACCCCTTGAGAAGTAGAGATCTAGAAAGCTGTAAAGTTCAGCCATGGGATGACATGGGGCAAAGACTGGCATGGGGGAAGAGTATTTCCTTTTTGCCCTTAACAACATTCTGAACTTAACAAAAAATCCAACAAACCAAGAAAAAACAGCTGGCATGCTGGGATCTGCATTCAGCGGCTGAAGGTCATACTAATAGATTAAATATGTTTTGGTCATGTGTACGTGTTACTGAAGTCACTTTCACACTTCACTACTGTCAGTATTTTAGGGAACCAAAACTACTTGCAATGAGAATTGGCTCTCCATGCAAATATTGAATTTGTGAAGGTAGAGGTCCTGCAGCCACTGTGAATTTTCATGAAGATCCCATTCTTTTTAAATACAGTCATTATTTTTTCTGTGCCTTACTGAAAAACTTAAGAGAAGTTTAATTGTATCGTACTGGGACTCTGGAAATTTTCATAAATTAATTTAGTAATTGCCTGTATTTTTAAATGTCTAAAAGAGTTTTGGCCTATGCTAAGTCTTCCAAACAAGGCATATGCAAAATTCAGAAGTTATCACAAACATTTCCAAGAGGTAGCTTGAATGAGGCCATGGTGTTTTGAGGAAGAAAAACATATGGGTAAGAGCTTTTCTGTTTCAGCTGGCCTTGAGACTAGTACAGCTTGTTTCATTCACTGACATCAGTGTGGCCTTTTGAAGTCTGTGGAAAAGACCAATTCTTATTGTGTTAAATACGTCATAGAGAGATATGAATTGAAAGTAGATCTTCTAAATTCCAAGAGAAACATTTCTAAACTTTGAATGGATGAGCCTAATCTTTGCATGGAGAAGCAGAAGATAAATATAGCCCTAGAAATGCTACAAGTTAAAATTTGTTTTGTAACCATATGTATGTTTCCCCTCACCAATAGAGTATTACTGCCTTTTCTAGATAATTATTTGTCTGACCTAGAAACATCATAATACAATAAATATTAATAGTGACAATAAATAATTTCAATTATATTAGTTTCCATTTTTATAGCAATGTTCATCCTGAAGCTCACTAAAGCATTCAGATAGAAAATAAGGTATATTGTGTTTTATGGACATGCATTCCATTGTATCAGGTTTGTATACATAACTTTCATGGCTAAACACAAAGTCTTTACCTTCCCTCATTCTCCAGTGTGTTTACAGAAAATGGAGTACCTATAAAACTTTAATACTACCTTCTATAGCTTGAAATAAAAAAAAACTTTCAAGCAAAATTGTAACATCTTTTCCTACTCTATGCAAAATAATGAGAAATAATGTATAGAACACAAGAAACTATGTACTGTTTCCTTATTTATTTCTCATCGCCTGTATCTTGGCTTCTTCCTAAGCATGCCCTTCAGGATCTGAAAGAGAATATTTCTGGGGAAAAATGAAATAAAATTGACAAAATGAAATAAATTTGTCAAAAGCTACCTTTGGTATCATTGTTTTTACATTCAAGCATTTAAAACAAATTTTAAAGACAGCTTTGTATCCTGACTGTGGAAAAAGACTTTTCTTAAGTATCAGTAAAATTAGAAATAGCGTTTTAGGTTTCTACATTGCATATGTGAGTATGTAGTACTCAATTTTAAGCATGTGAACAGCCTGAGCACTTTAAGAATGTGTTAAGACTTGGCGGTACTTGCAACTTGAATGATACCTACATCAAAAAAAATTTTAAAACCAGTTTTGGTTAATGTACCTATTTAATTAATTTTTTCCGGGAGGGTGTAAAATTAACCCTGGCTTTTTTTTTTTTTTTTTATTTTGGTCATGAGGGGTTCCATCAAAGGCACCTTTAAGAATAGGCAACACCTACTACTCCATCATTAGATGTTCACAAGATTTAGTCTTACAGAGCTACATAGTCTGGCTTTCCTTTGATTACTCTGTTACAGAAGAACTACCTTGATTATTTTTGGAATTATGAGGTAGGAAGCACATATATTTCTTCTTTGTCAATTAAATCTGAAATAGTGAAAAACAATTTTTCACAGAGAATTACACTTAATAATATAAAAAACCACAGCACTCGCAAACAGAAACGTTCTATGATATAACTGCACCCTATTTTTCCCCAAATGAAGCAAAATAAAATGAAAATCAGGTTTGATGTCCAGGGCTTCTTAGTAGAGTATATGTGGTATGCCTTTTATTCTAAACTACTTTGACATTCTTTAGCTCAACGTTTCAATGTTTCTAGCTTAAACACTAGTCTCAGTATTAACCACCTCTTTATCTAGATAGTAACCATTGATATTATCCACTAACGATACATTTATGCAGTCCTAAATCATCATTCTGTGATACATTGTATCTATACATTCTTAAAAAAAAATTATCATACTCCACTATAGACATGGAGGCCAAAGACATATTTTCACATATATTCAATATGAATGTGTTCTAATACACACAAGTTCCATACAGCATATGTAGCATCTAAAGGTAGCCTGTAGACACCTGAGTGTTAACACTTGTAGTTCCAAAGTACAATTAAAATTTCAGTAAAAATATTTTCAATCATTAATTCAGTGTTTGCATAAAAGTCCCATTTCTGAGATTTATACAGTCATCCTCTGTATAAAAATATGACCCTGACAGGCCTGCCTTCAGCTGAAAAGCAAAAACCAAACACTAAAATACCAAACTGCAGAATGTATAATTTTGTAATAATGATTGCTATCATTTGGTTTGCATGGGCTAGATTAGGTTAGATGCAGAAAGAAGTTGGGACTTTGTCAGGAAGAAAAATTTCAGAACGGTATTTGGAAAGTGAGCTCCTTCTACTCCAAATTCTGCAACAGTGTTCCTCCTATCTGTAATGGGACTCTTGTGGAAGACATTGTATTCCACATTGTTAGCGATCCTCACCAAGCCATGCCTGCTCTATTGGGCTCCATGCTTAGGGCTTGAGGAGCCCATATGTTAGCATGAGCAGCTGCTTTGAGGGAACCTGTTGCCGTGTCCATGCCAGCCTGTGCTGTGCTAGTGGATGTTATGACAGAGGTAACATCCCAACCTGTCTGGAGATGGTATGTGATTCTGTTTATTACACAAAATAAAGGGCACAACAGCATGGGAGGGAGAAAAGACCCTCTCCATGGATGGGATCTGCATAGCATGCTGTAGGAAAATCCACCCATGGTCCACTCTTAGTGAAAGAAGGGTTGCGAGCATATGAGGTGTGCAAGATTTGCTCTCCATCTATAGTCTTCTTTATTGTCTCTTATTAAAATGGCTATTTTATTACACCATTTGTTAATGGGTCTTTCTCACTGAGATCCAGAACAAACTTTGTACTGCCCTAGCCCCTCCCAGCTGCCATTCTCCCCCCGAGGGTAGAACAACATCCACTCTAATTTCCCTTCTTCCAAAATACAGTACTATAAAGGTCTTACACACTTTCACTACCAGATCTTCACTCATACAATTGCATGACCATAATTCTTTCCATCTTCATTTTTATTTACGCATTGTAATCTTTTTCTCTATCCATGAACATCACTTAGCTGATGCAGACCACACAAAACACTTGAGACATGTTACATGTGTTTTGTAGGCTGCAATTAATGAGGTATTCCATATGCAACTGAGGAATCAGAGATTATTAGTTGATACTGTGATATTTCACATAAGAATGGGTGAGCTGAACTTGCTGTGGATACTGTGACTTCATTGGTTGTTTCCTGGAATTTTTTTTTGTATGTGCATTGAAAGAGATTCAAGTGCATAAATGTATTGTTATTTTCAGCCATGATATGACCTTACGCATACTCTTATGTAAACACTCAGACTAAACAGAAATATTTTCCTGATAGCACTGTATCTCTGAACAGGCTTAGTGGTATCCCTTATTATTTATGAACACTGTATATTTCTTTCTTGTGTTACAAACTCCAGTTTAATAGTGGGTCTTTTTTTTCCCTCCTGTCTTTCCCTTTCAGTCTTTGACTAGAATTTTAAAGAGACTAATAACATAAAATTGATGACTTCGTAGGACTAGCTTGTGTTTATCCAAGAAGTCTTGATTGCTAAGGTAGGTTATGTAGACCATAAGCCATCTGACAGGGCTCTGTAAACATTTTAAATGGGGTATTTTCTGTTAAAGGGACTGGAAAGGAACAACCCTTTTTGACCACTCCTAAGAATTTAGACAAGAAATCCTGTGAGTCAAGTAGAAACCCCTGTCAGCCAGGTTGTCACAAGAAACTTTAGTTTAATTATCAGGACATCTACTTGCTTACATGCTTATGTCAGATTCTGACGTTAGACTACAGTGCTTGTACTTCAGTAAGAGGTTTGACCTATGCTAACTCTGTAAGGAGACAAATTTAGCCATGGAATAAACAGTTGGACTGCAAGTTCCAATTCTCAGGACAGGATCCAGGCACAAGGTCTTAATACAATGAATGCGTTGAGAGATCCTTAGATTGATGGACAGTCCAAACACTGAAGAGGCAGAAAATCAAAGCTCTCATTTTGTTTCTGGATTCTTTGGCAGCAATCAGATTAATTTCTGCAAGGATCCATGTATGAGGGCACCACCAAGAATGGGACAGTATGTTCTCTAGAAAACCACTGAATACATTGTACTCCTGCTGTTCTTTAGCTACAGTTACTGTTTCAAATGATGGAACAGCAATATAATAGCATCAATATGCTGCAATGTGGAAGCACCTGTGACTGATGAAACCTACCCTCTGGACTCAGGGGTACGGTAGCTACTCTCTCAAAGTTTGCTTCAGCATAAATGTTGGTTCATAATTCTGAACTGCAACCAGAATGACCAGGTTGCAAACCAATGTTCTCATGATTTAGTGCCCCTAAATTTAAAAAAAAAAAAAAAAAGAAAAAAGAAAAAAAAAAAGAATTAAAAGAATGTCAGTCTGTTGTGATAAAAATACTCACTTTGCACAATACCCATCCTGAAATTTTACTTTTAGCTACTAAAGGACAGTCTATTGCTTGCATACATGGGCAATGCAGTGCAGTACAAGATGGGGAATGCTTTTAAAGTACAACAGCTGTTTGTTGCTAACTCTATGTTTCAGTTAGTTCTGATCACTGTTCCAGCATAAAAAGCTGTCCCATGTGAATCTGTTGCTGAATACATATTGCATCTCCAATTCCTCCTGTATCTGATTCTATGTTGTTTCCATACAGACAAATTCTTAAAAAAATAAGAATCATACAAGTTGAAGCATAAACAGTGTAGGAAAGAAGGTAGTTCAAGATGACGGGTTAGAAGCACAGTCTGTGAAGAACAATTCTCCTGCTTCATGCTTTATGTTTCATTTCCACACTTGCCATAAACAGCTCTAAGTTACAAAATTACTACTGGATTTTACAGAACACAAAGCCTGAGGCTTGCCATGCAGGTTCATTTTTAGACTTGGGGGGGGGGGGGGGAGAGGGGAATTTGCATGTACTTTTTTTTTTTTTCTATATTTAATATGTATTTTAAAACACAAAGAATGGGTAAAAAATTAAAAGCATTCAGAATGCTAGTGCAGTGCAATGTGCATGTTTATATAATTCATGAAAAGACAGAGAGAAAGATAGCTTTGAACCTGGGCTATCCTAAACAATTTTTCTTTAAGGGAGATAAAATAATGAAAAATACCTGGTTAAACTGCTGGCCAAACTCTTATTGTTTGTACCACTCCTGGAAAAGACCCTGGGGAGCAGCAGCAGAATCTGTGCTATTGATTGGCTGGTTAAATAGAGGCCTATTAGATTCAGACAGGCTAGATTGATTATACAGCAGCAGCAGGAGCTCAGACTCAGAGCTGAGTGAACGTCAGGGTGAGAGAGAGGGAGAGCAAGCGAAGAAAGCGCGCAATAGAGGGAGACTGTACACACTGTAGCATCAGTATGTGACTGCTGGTGCCTGAAAACACTGATACCGAGCTCCTTCAGTGGACAACTTGCTGTGCTATCTTTTTTTCATTTGCAGAAGGATGCCAGCTCTAAGCCAGTGCAACTGATAACAGACTGGACATTGGAATAGTTCATTTTGCTTATAATTACATCTCTTGATGTTCTGCATCTCTGAAGAAAGGCTTATTAAGGAAGACAAAAATTCATCCTGTCCCCTTAGCTCACATAGTACTGATGGTATACAGAGTTTGATCTTCCAGGTAAGGAAATTGTCCTTTGCTTTTCTGAGCAGCTACAAAAAAGGAATTATTCTTTTTGTATCTTGCATGTTAAATACAAACTATGGAATCTGTTTATAGAATGCATTTATTGCACTTAAATTTCTTTCACTCACATACGATACGTAGCAAATATTATATAAACCCAAAGACAATTAAGAACAGAACGTGGTTTGTGTATTGTATTTATGATGCTTAACCCTTCAAGTAAATGGGAATGAAGCAGCCAGAAAAGATGATTTCTAACTACTTGTGTGATGTTCTAATATAGCTTGTCCCACACATGCTAAGCAGTCCGGAGTAATAACAGCACACAAGCTCTCTCATATTATTAATTCATTATTGCACATGTTGTGAAGCCAGGTAGAGAGAACATTTACCTGGAGGATTTCTCAGTGCTTGTCAGTAGTTTGAAATGGTATCTGTCTTTCAGCTGCAAGCTTACCTCTGCTGCACAAACATGATCTGCCTTAAATAATATGGCATTTGACTGCCATCTTTTTATAGTACAGTAGTTATTGCTAACATTCTGCCTGTAAAGCAAAGAGCAAGGCTTATGACCTGAAATAGGAAACCTAGTATGTTCTGTTACACAGTGCTGCATGTTTGAAGCAGCTATCCCATGGACTGATTGCTTGTTTTGATGCGACATTGACACCACTGTCTCCTAACTGCCTAGCTCTACGTAAACTTTCTACATATGTCCTTTGGCTGTGTTGGAAACGGTTTTGCTGTGGTAGGTTGCTGTGATTCTGAAAGAGATAGGCTAAAACAGAAATAACCCAGCTTTTGGTTACAAAGCAAGTCAGGAAGTTGATTGACTCAGGGTTTACAGGCCATAGGAGCACAACGCTAAGAGGACAGCAATGTCACTTCATTAGTAATACATTTCTTCCAACTGTGATAATCTGTACCACCTTCCTCATCAGTTTGTGCACTCTGCTCCTTGCTCCAAACTGAAAGGAATTCTTCATATACCACCTCTTGTGATTACTCTGAGTTAAGTAGAGGCATCAGTCTATTAACCCAAGCATTTAAGCAGGTTTGCACCCAGCCAAGTACAACTTTCCAATGTTTCGTCCAGTTAAGAAACTGCCTATAGCAGGCTATTGCTGCTAGACTATGCACCTAATTGTAATCCATTTTATCCAATGACAAACACATCACAAATACAGACAAGCACTTCTTCTCTTCCTCTATGCAGATATTTTTAATAAATTTCTATAAAGCACCATACTCAAATACTTAATGATGTCTCAAAATCCCAAAGGTGAAGTGAAATTCCCACAGTTACCAAAATGATTATTTATAATTTGTAAAAGATACTATAAATGTGGGGGACCTTAGGCATATATATATATATTTAAAACTAACAATAATTTGAAGGAATGGGGTGCCTAAGTGACCACATGAACGAAGTATTTAAGGCTTAAGAGAGAGACTCCTCTTCTATAATGTATTATATGAATAAACACTGGCAAAACAAGACTGACAAAAGACAAAACTGATGACCCAAAACTAAAGGCTTACTTAACGATAGCATCCGTACCATTTTATTTTGTTGTATTTTCTCTGTGAATTCAGTCTATGTTGGTTTTTTGTATACATAACTAATCCATGTCAGCAATTTCAATGTTTCCTTCTGAAATTCTTTCCAGGTAGTAAGAAAATTACTTGGGGGCACATTTTGCCACCTTAGCTTTCATTGAGTGGTATTTTACACCATAAAATACTGCCAGAGGTGAGGACTGCATCCATTGACTATGGAGTCAAGAGTGTCAGAATCTAACCATAAGTAACAGAGAGAAACCCTTTAGGTTTTAATTAACTGACTGAAAATTTTAACAGTAAGACAAAGACCTGGGTATTGAGAGTTACATCTACCAAATGTAGACAGAATCTCATAAGGAGCTAAGGTAATTGGATGCCTAATTCACTACAAAACTTAAGGCCTGTCTCAAAATATTTCACATGCAGTTTGACTTGCAAAAAGAATCCTTTACATATGCTCTAAAGCTTTCTTACAGTTATTTCTCTCTCTCTCTTCTCTCTGAAAAGCCTTGCTTACTATACCTGTGCTCTTTAAACATGCCTTATACTTTTGTGATTGGAAATATAATCATGTTAATTCTGTGATTTCAAAGACAGTGATATGATTCTTTCCAGATTAGTATCTGTTAGTATTCAGGCTACACCCTAACCATGAAACTCCAAATAATGCTAAAAATTATTATTTTTGTAAAGGGAACATTTGATTTGAACATTTAAAAAAAACCAAAAAACCAAAAACCACCAAAACACTAAAGAGAATTAGAAGCCAAACAATTAGTTAAGCTTATACTAATGAAATATCTTATTAATTTCCACATTAAAAAATTGCAGTGTAAGAATCCTGTTTTGTCAGATTTGGAAAAAAAAAGCTGAAAAAACTGAAATCAGAAAGATTTTAAGAGGTTACCTATTGCACATTTTGCATTTTCTTTTGAGTCTATAATGCTGTTAATCTGGACCTTTTGCAACACTTTAAACTGATTCAGTTGTGTCACCTTTTTCTCAAGAAGACTAATCTGGCCTTTTTGAAACTAATTTTGCATTGCTTTCCAGCTGAAACTCACAGAAAGTGACATTTATTTTTATTTTCCTAGATAACTTGAAGCCATTAGGGGGCTCTTTCCTCCTATGTTATCACACAGCAAGCTGCATTAAACAGATATAGCTAGTTACTAGTCTCATTACCAAAAAAAGTCCTGCTTGAATTAATTTATTCTGGGTGTAGAACATTTTAATAATACAGAACAACTACAGATCTTTATTGTTTTATTGGGGGTTTTTTTGTTTGTTTTTTGGTTTTTGGTTTTTTTTAAATGCAGATAATTAAAAGAGGATAGTTCTTCCACTGTCAGTTAGATGGTTATGTTTTGAAGTTATCTTATCTTGTGCCCGGTGAATGAGAAGCAGGTAACACGTTCAGCAACAACACAGTACTTCAAAGTAAACCCTGCAGTTATTAAATCAAGTTAACAAACAGCCTGATCAGACTGAATATGAAGCACCACTAACGTCCAAAAAGCTCAAGTTTACTTATTCCAGTAACTGTGACCAACAGTGCAGCTAGCATTGAAAAAAATGTTACCCTGTTGAGTACTGTTATACTGTACTGATAGGAACCTTAAGTGTATAGAACAGACATACTCTTTACTTACACAGCTTTCTTTCAGAAGGGCAGAGTATGTCACCAGGATTTTTGGATGACTGTTCATTGCACAAAGTAAGAAAGAAAGGTTGTTTCAATTTTGCAAACATTTACTCATGTGAGCAGCTGCACAGAAGTTACTATGGGCCAAATTCTAACATCTTTTGTTCTGCCTGCCTTTAGTAGTTCCTGTAAATTCATTGCACCATGGTACCTGAAATTCATTGTGAAGTTTGTACTATTCCTTGTATGAGTAAGAAATAACTAGTAAACAGTCAAATGTAGATTAAGAAAAAGATTTGTTGTAAAGCACAGAAAGATGGTTGCAAGCACTGCAGCAGCATTCTGAGGTGAGGCCAGGAGAAACATGAGTGTCAAAAGACATGCAAAATAGTTGTCCACCTGTTCTAGTTCTGAAGAATTTTCTTATTCTTGCCAACCTTGAAAGAAAAAATCCCAGTAGATGACTTACCCACTATGAAGAACTTGCTACTTTACATTGTTTAGCTTGGAGAGATTCCAATACTACCAGCTCAATTCAAGGAAAAAAGAAAATAAAAAAAAGATTGACAACCTTTGTGGTGCTCTACATTCATGACACAAGAGAATAATTTGGCCAAGTTGGAATTTTTTTTTTTAAGTGAAAAAATTCTGTCCTTTCTTGGTTTTACTGCAGATCTGAATAGTCCCTCACTTTATGCACACACTTATAGCAAAAAAAATGGAATAAATCAAGATACACAACTGATGGTTCAGGCTCATGGAACATGATCTTCAGTAATTACATTATTAGTACATAACAAATACAGCACCTTACAAATTAACTTACTGTCAGTGGAAGAGGGCTCTTTCATTTCTAAAAGGCAACTAAAGTTAACTGTGACATGCTTGCATTTCAGGTAATTAACTGTGTACATGAACAGTCACCAAAGCTGAGTTGGTATAATTATTAGTTATCTTGAATTTATTTAAGGCCCAAATCAGACTAAGCAAATTGCCTGAAGATGACAGGAGGTCTGTGGCAAAAGTAAGTAATGGAGACCACTTCTTCACTGGACTCAAGTGCCCTTGCTGTAAGACTCTTTTCCCCTCTATAAATCACAGTTTAATTCAATTGTATGCTCTGCTTCCTAGAAATCAATGAAATTTCATTAAAAAAATAAAAATTAAACTCATAAAAGATTCTTGCCACAAAGTTTCTGCAGAGCTTCACTCCAAAGGTAACTTTAATTTACTGCTTGGTTAATTTATCCCTTATATACACACACTTGGTTGTATAAATGTAAAGTATTATTATGGCAAACAGAAGTCACTCAAACTTCAGCTAACGAAACCTGCAACAGTCTGGGATGCTCTATTAAGCATGAATAAATAATTTGTCTCTGATGAATGTTTAAAGATTGATAAAAGACAATTCTTCAGACATGTACTCAAATAAGATTTTTTTCCTGTTTCATTCTTTTCTATAATATATGCAGGGAATCATTCATATGTCTGGATGTTAGAAGCAGAGAAGTTTATAAAAGCAATTATGTATGTATTGTCAAAACATTTTAAAGACAAATAGTAACAGCACAGACTAAAATACACATCATAATGTAATCAAAAGCAAGAACTCTTGGTCTTCATTGATTTACTGGAAAAAATAACATAACCTAGCAAATGGGGGTCTTTCCCAACTCCAGTTTACGTAACTTGCATTGAAAGAACAGCCTTTAGCTTCCTCATATTTACATCCAATCCCTGGGTTAAACATGATTTTATGTATATGCATATATCTCTACATCTACCTATATTTAAGCTTATCCTTTACTGTCTGTATTCCACACAGATGTATACACACCTGTTATAGTAAATTTCCAATTTTTAACAATACAGCCATGTATAACCCAACCGTGTTCTCTGTGTTCCATAGAAGATCTATCACTTGTGATCTGAAGCCTCTTGAGGGTACGAGTTATGAGGAAGGTGCCACCAAGAAATGCAGATCAGCAGATCATCAGATACCAGGATCCTAACAACAAAATGTTATTTTCCCTGATATTGAAAATATTTGGTTAACATAATCTGCTTTAATGCAGTGAGATAGCAGAAAGGCTTTGCTGTGCATTATTCAACAAAGTATCATTGAAGCATGGAGTACAGTTTGAAGAAAAGCTCTTAAAATTTTTGGGCTTTACTTGAATTTCAAAATGTTCAGAACTGAGCCAAAAGTGCTGTTGCTTTGCAAAACACTGATTATGTTTGGCTCTGGAACAAGGCATAGACAAATCTTTCTCTGAACAACAATTATCAACACTGGTCTGTGGAGTATAAAGTAAGTGAACAAAGTCCTGCTGGTAGTGAGAAGCACCTCATTGTCCTTCTTTGGCAGATTTGCAACACTGAGAATTAATGTGCTTACAGCAGTAACAAAGGTATGGCAACATCGTAATTATTTATACATCTTCCTCTTTTTTCCCCCAGAACTCTTTGTAACTGATTTAAGAGATGGCACTCTGAAGTTTTTTTTCTTCCTTTCAGTTATCAGATATTAAAAAACAAACAAAAAAAACCCCCAAAGCCACCACCAAATCCCCCCCTCCTCCCAAATTCACCTTTAGGCAAAATGTTGAAAGTGAACACAATTAACTGTCAACAATTATCGTAATAAATTTTTTCCTTGAACATAGTGAAACAGTAGGTTTGTTCTTAATACTGTGCAGTCATTAGTAATAACAGCTCTTTGTGGCCCAGAATATTTAACAATGACAGTATGAATATTATGTAGCCTATGGAAATTATGTACACCAGAGAGCAAAAAAGCAATACAGTCTTTACGTTTCATCGTTCTATAAATCTGTTTTTATAGGAGTACATAGACATAGTTCTAAAAACTACTGAAAATACATTGTAGTGCTTTGCTCTTCCTTGCTTCCTAAGACCCATCAATAGTTCCTAGTTTTACACAACACAGTTATATTGAGGTATGTGGGGACGGTTCTGAAATCAATGTTTTAACTTTCAACTGGAAATAAGAACAAACTCATTGGCTTGTACACAAACATGGGAAAACATGTAACATAAGTGAAAGTGAATGGACTTTACTATTTTGGTTGGTTTGGTGGTTTTTTTGGAGATGAGCCTCTACCAACTGAAGGGATAGGTACTCTATACATAAATTAGATAAATATTTCAAGTGGGCAGAAAATGCTGTGATCTGTTTCTCTTCCTGATTCTTCTGCCTTTTGTAAGAGATCTTACTTTAGTTATGAACTTGTTCAATTTCAGCACCCTTCCATAGATCTTCAACCCGGGTTTTAAATTAAATCTCATTAGGTCATAATGTAGCATGCTTTTATTGTATTATTGGATTAAGCTGCAGTTCTGTGTTTTCTCTGTGCATCAACTAGGAACATTCAACATTAACATATGATGTCCTACTCTCAGAAATGATAACACGTATCTGGAAATACAGTATGTGAAGTCTTATGGACTTTAAAGCATACTCTTTCAAAAAAAGAAAGCTATGTTCAAAACTAGAACTAGTGGTTGAACTAGGAGACTTTACAATGTTCTACTTGAAAAATAAAATTTAAATTACCTTATTTTTATGCTTATTTCAGTAAGTGACTCATGTTTTTTGTCAGTGCACCAATGTAAAAGAGATGTAGGAGTCTAGTAGGGCTCTGTTTTACTCAGAATCAGCTCTTACCTTGGGGATAGTGGAGCAGATCCCCATCATAACTTTATATAACTCAATTAAATCTTTTGTTGTCATCTGGTGTTAATACTGACATGTAGTCATGCCATGTTTTGGAGGTTTAAGAGAACAGCAGTGTACAAAACAAGAATATATTTAATGAATAATCTTGTCTTGGTAGAATTATCTTGATCATAAATAAGCTACACAACCATTGTTTTATATGATATTCATTTAAATCTCTATTCATTACAGATGCATATGTACACACAACTGGGTCTATTACAGAATTTTCTTTCAAGATCTCAATCAGCCAAAAAACATGAGACCCACAGATAAAATGCAGTATAAGCTGGATTTTTTTTTTTTGCCCAAAATATTGTGAATACTCAAAGTCACTGATTAAATGACTTAAGTAAGTCACTGGTTCTAATGCACAGCCTACTTCTTTTGAAATCAGACCTTAAAATCATTTGCCTCCAGTGTTCCAAGAACTAGGATGATTATTTCCTCTGAGCCAGCAAAACTGTTCTGGCATAAAGTATTATATAAATTTAATCTAGATGTACCATACATGAGATGATACATTATCATCATAATGTCCATGACTTTCAATTACTTATTATGGACTTATTCCAGCATATTTTAAAGTATGAAACCACCAACAATTTAAGTATGTGATTTAGTACCACACTGAGGTATCTTCAGTGTCTTCTGTTCACCATGAACACAGGTGCTGCTCCTTGTGCCTATCACTGTGCATTACTGTTCACAATATTAGATACCAGAAAAATATATTCTTACAGATTTTGAACAATTTTTTTTTAACAACAAAAAAAAGCATCTCCATATAAAGTGAGATTTAATTCCTTGTTTAGGAAATGGAAAGCAAGATTTAATAAAGGCTCTAATTTTTATTGCTGTTTGATCTTACAATTCTTTCTCAAAAAATAAAGAAATTCTTTTGCATGAACCAGACACATAGGACTGTTTATTTTGACAAGAACCAAAGAAATATAACACCACCTTTCTATCCATGTTGTATTTTCTGACAAATCTCCATGTTATTCTTTTGCATTTATGGACATTTCTGCCCTCTTTCTCCCCTTCCCTTTCTCAGGAAGAGGATAGTCCTAGAGATATTATGCTTTTGAAGAATAACTGTAAACCTGATTCTTGTAGATATAATTCATAAAATTCAGGAAGTCCAGAAACAGTGTTGAAAATGTCCTACAACAGCTCAAAATTTTCAAGATCCGAAACAATCTTTAATGCATATATCTCAGCAGGGATGCCGGATTTATTTCATACAAGTATGGAGTAAATCAAGCAACAAAACACTCAAAATCTAAATTTGATATACTGGAACCATGTAAGGATAGATATGCTCCTCTTTCATCATGCAGTATTTGCTTCTCAAGATAGTGTCTTAAATTAAAAATTACTCTGAGTAAAACCAGAAGACTCCTCTCATTACTTTGAATTTCCTTTGAATATTGGTGATTTTGCCAATTACAGAAGGAATGATTCAAGAACAGTACTCGAGTTACTTAAAAAATACTCCCTTTAAGGTACTGTGAGGAAAAAAACAACAACACACAACCCACAAACAAAAAACAAACCAGAATTCAACTCAGTTTTCTAGGTGTCTTAACTTAAAACTCTGCATTGAAAGCATTCATTTGAAGCAAAACCCAAATATACTCTATTTCTACTCTTCACATGCTGCAATGATGACACAAATCTATTTAATGTGACCTTTGCATATGGGCTCAGTGACCTGTAATGGATTACACAGGATTATTTATATTCAGCCATAAGTAGGTGAACAACGTATTCTCTTGTGTATTGTCTAGATTGACAATTGTATTTGACATGCCAGGATATAACCTCCATGGGAATTACAGCTATAATTTGTTTATGTGTAAACACATACAAACCAGTGCACATAAGATACCTACAGCTATACAACCCGTGTCCATGTAACCACAATCCAGAAGCTTCTGTTCAAAAACTATAAAGTCCAAATGGTCCAGACTTTCAAAAATAAAATGGAAACAAACTGTGTGCCATGATACAACAGCATGCTTGTTCAGCAGTAACATTTTGCTGTGAAAGGCCCCCTTACGTGCATTTAGCACGCGTTGATTGCTCAGTTCACTGAAGCGCAGGATGCTGAGCATAGCCATGGGTCAATAAAGTAATTTATAATGATCAACCTTCAGGGCAAACTATGGGATGAACTCCTCTTTACTGTTTTCTTCTAGCTGAGGAAATCTCTCCTGCTGTTGATAAACATTCATCAAACAATCAGCAAGTCGACAGCCTCTGTAACTTTCACTCCTTACAGAGAAGTGAGAGGGTGTGTTCAAAACTGATACATGGCACTTGAACACAGCTTAACAAGAAGTATCTATTTTTAACCTACCTGACTCCGATAGATACACTCATCAATAACATGATTGGCCTAACCTTAACAGAAGTTGATGTCAGGGTGACTTTAAGTGAGGGGAAAACGACTTCTCTTAAATATGAGGAAAGCAACATACAAACTGATGGCCACCATTCTGGTTAAACAAAGAGCAAAATACCGACATAACGGTTTCACACCTTTCCACCGAGCGTAACTGAACATACCTCGCAGACGTGCGAAGGGCTGGGCTGTCCCGAAGTACCTCAGTAAATCCTCTCCTGCTTCATTGCAAGCCCTGCCAAGGCTCCCTCAGTGGGGTGGGGTGGGGTGGGCCGGGCCGCGCCACCCCCAGAACGTTCTGGAGCCGGGCCCTTAGCGCGGGAAGGCGCCGCTCGCGCCACCCCCAGAGCCATCGGGGCTGGGGGGCGGGGGCGGGGGGGGAAGAAAGGGCGAGCGCCTGCGCAGGGGCAGTTGGCCGGTCCCCTGGCCGGTCCCACATCGGTGGCGGGGCTGTCGGAGCGGCCATCAGGGTCTCTTGGGTAGAAAACGAAGAGGTGAGGAGTTGGGATGAGTCCGGTGGGTCGTCTGCTTTTTTTTTGTTTGTTTGGTTTTTTTCCTCCTGCGCCGCCGCCTTAGTCTGTTTGAATTAGCGGGGGTGGGGGCCTCTTTTTTTATAGGACTGTGCTGTTGCGGTCTGCCCTTTTGTTTGTGTGGCTTGCCCTGGGGGCGGAGGGGGGAGCTCGGTTTTCTGTTGTGTTTGCTGTAGCAGCGCATGGGCGGCCCCGGCTGCGACTGGTGAGGGGGCAGCCGGGCTTGGAGGGGCCAAGAGGGAGGCCCTTGCGCATCTGCAGTGTTAAATCTCAGGGAAATTCGCCTGGGACGCTGCAGCCAGTTTGCTGGAAGGTGGTGGGTGAGGTGCAAGTTGTTAAAGCTAATTTTCTCTCGAACGAGAAATGGTGTAGGAGAAAGGGAGGGAGATGGGGAGGAGGTAGGGGCAGGCCCGGGAGGTGGTGGGAGGCAAGGTGGATGCCAGGGGCTAGAGGACCAGACTCTAGCGTAAGAGTTGCAGCTGATGGTCCTACAGGTGAAATAGGGCAACATGTTGATCCTGAACTCTAGGGCTGCGTTATATCATGGGCACTCGCGAGTGAAAGTAAGATAAGGATGTAAAAAAGTATTCAGCTTTGAAGACTAGGATTGTGTAAGATTGTGCTTAGTTTCACTTTCCTCTCTTTGCCCTAATCTTAAATGTTGTTGAATCACACTCTCCTACGCTGTTGGTAAACCAGTCTAATCGGAGCCAAGGTGAAGGTGATTAAAACTTTGGGTGCTTTACCTCTGTTCAGCATGCAAATCCAAATGGAACGACCTCAAGAGTGCCTCAGAGGCATGTGCAGCTGATGCATATTTCAGGGACTCATGTGCTGGGAATTAACTCTGCTCGGCTGCTGGCAGATGGAGGGAGTCTCTGGCCTTTGCCTTGCTTAACCTTGCCCTCCCATTGTCAGTGGCCAGAGTAGCCCTTGAACAAGCTGTCATTACTCGTTGCTGCCAGACCTGTTGCAGGCGATTCCTGTGGCACTCCCTTAGCTACCCATGACCTCTTTGTTGCAGAAGTCTTTGGTTTTCTGAAGTTACTTCTTTATTCAAGCTGTCAGTCTGTTGCAAAAATAGTAGAAAAATAATGGGCAGTTCATGAAATGACAATGATTCCATGGCATAGATTCCCTTTTGGAGATTAATTTTGCCCCGTCTCTCAAGCATGATGTGTCATACTGATCTCAAAATAGGTTATACCTGAGTTAGAGATAGGCATTTCCGGCATTTCCCAAGGAAAAGTTGCTTCTGGATTACAGATGCTTCTGAATAACTGATCCCATTTGGACTGCTGTTGTGAAAATACTGTTTGCAAAAATGCAAACAAGCTTCTTTCTGTCCCCACTCCCTAGGTGTAGTGCTTAAGTCTTTAGTTGATTAGTTAACTTCAAGAGTTTATTAAAATATGTTTGCATAATGTTACTGAGTAACATTGGCTTAACTCTAGTGCTTTTTCATATGTGACAACTGGAAAAAAAGAAGCTTACATTAGACCTAAACTTTCACTCATAATACCAAATTCTGCCCTCTTATTTATCAAATGTTAAACTTGGGGAGGGGCAGAATACTAAAAAATAATAATAATAAAAAAAAATTAGCTGGGGATGTTTCTCAGTGGAATTTAGGATTATGATGAATCTTTCAGTGGGAAAATAATTTTTTTCTGTCCTGTAAAAGAGCAGTTTCCTTCTACCTGAAGATTTATGGACTGTTGAAGAAGTCAGTTCAAGCATACTCAAAATGCATTACTTGCTCCTTGTCTTGATTGAGTCACCCACAAATGCATGTAAGGCTTAGCCTCTAAAATTTTTCTTCTGAGTCACTGAAGTTCTCTACGAATTTTAGAAATACTTTAGAAAGTCAACTTCTATGAAAAATTAGTCTATCTATCTGGAATTTTCTGGTGGGACTAAGAGAAGAGACAGGTGATTTCTAGAGGTCTTTTGGTGGATTTTGAAACTAATCTGGAGATTAGAAGGTGAAAAAGAAACTATATTTGTTGGGACCTTGGTGATAGTAAAAAGCACTCTGCTGCTGTTGAGTACAGTTTGTAGGTTTGTGAGATATCTTTTTTCTTCAAGTACACATTAAGATGTGTAGATAATTGTCTAGGATTGTTCTTTCAGATGGACTCAGAATTAGTAGAAAGGAGCATGATTTTAGACAAAACCAAAGAAGGTAAATTTCTTGCTTTGTTCTAAGGAAAAAAAAAAAACACAAAACAAAACCAAAATGTGAAATTTTAGGGCTTTTGTAACCCCCTACTTTGGGTCAAGTAAAAAGTCTTCTGTCTGAAGTTTCTTCTTCAGTTCAACTTCTTGTAGCAAAGGCTCTGCAACTTAAAAATAAATTGTGATATTTAGGTAATTATTTGACAAGTGAGAGCAGGGATTTTACTGCATTGTGGTGTTCTTTGCAGGTTGCTGAAATACCCATACAGGTCTGGTATTTTTTCACTAACAGGTGCTATTATATACAGCCATTCACTGAATTCAAATTGTGCAGTCTAGGAGATTTCTGGGAGCCAACTGATAAAGGACCTTATTCTTAAGTGCATTTCCGTTCCCTGCTGGATTTTAATACAATAGCAGAGTACTCAAATTATAATTTTCAAAACTACACTGTGAATTATTACCAAATGCTGTTGAAATACCCAGAGCTCTGTGCCATCTGTTTTTTTTGAAATTACCAGTGGGACATGGTCAGTGTAGGAGCTGTTACTTATCCATATTACTTCCTATTTTATAGGGCTGCCTGGTGTTTTCATTTTCTTCTGGTCTGAAGTTTTGCCCATATTTTTGACTTGTAATACAATACTTTCTATTATCCTGTCAGGTATACATATGACAGTCAACAAGAGAGTATCCTAAATTGCATTCATAGGAAAGTCTTTGGGGAAGATGAACAAAGGTTTTATTTGCAAATTGCTAGGAAAGATGAACAGGTATAAAGAACATCAGTGGTTATTTAGAAAAATGCCCTCAACAAGTCTGGTTCTCTGTTTTTTATGTGCTCTTAAAACTTTGTGGCTTGTGTTTGTGGAATATTCTCTCCTATTGCCAAATAATTAGGTAACAGCCTACAGTTTCCTGCAGGTAATGGAATTGTTATGGTGTAGTATAAACTCAAAGTTGATGCAGACCGTGTATTTAAATTCTAATCTAAGATATATCAGAGTATGATATAATCCATGAACTATGCTGCATGGATTAGGGGATCTTGAGGAGCTGCTGATTTTTAATTAAAATTGGTATGGTAAGCTTTTAACATTTTCCAGTTTACATTGCAAAATTTCTCATTCTTAGGCAAAATTGCACTGTTATGTCACTGGTACCAGCATTAGTGACATGTTCAGCTGTGTTACTGCTTAGGCATAAATCTTGTCCAAGTTGTTTGTGGAGTACAAATATGAAAACATGTATTGATACTGAAACTATAACACTAATTACTATTAATTACTATTAATTATCATTAAGTTACTTCCTAAGGGAGGTGATGGATTATTCATCATGTGACAGTTTTACATAAAGACTATTAAGTCTTTTAAGATTTTGGGTAAGTTTAATTAAAGAATCTACTCTGTTCTATAGGGAAAGGTCCTCTGTTTTTTTCGGTTTGTTTGTTTGGGCATTTTTGTTATGCAGTAGGATCAGTTCAGTTAATCATGATGATCTCCTCTGTTGTCCTCTAACTTACTAATTTTTCAAGGAAAAAACAGTTACTCTCATGTCTTCATAGATCAGATCCTTTACATTTTTAAATCTTTTCTACATTGTAATGGTTTTGCCTCGGTCCTATGTAATACAGAATTTTTTTAAAGCATCATTGGATCTGATGAAAGTTTTCACAGCTATTTTCATAGTGTTCTGCTATTTGTCTTCATAATTTTCTGCCTGAAGAAAGGAAGAATATTATATATTATCAACAAGTGAGTTACACCTTCCAAAATCAGGAAGCTTGGGTAGGTTTTCCAGATAGGGATCCTTATCAAATATTGATTCTTTTTTTTATCATGTCTCTTTTGCTGGGTGAGGAGAATAAATATAAGTTTCTACACTATGTGTTGAACACCCCAAATTTTTTGGGGGAAATGAAAGTGAAGATTAGTGCTCTAGCTCTTAAGCTTAGTAAAGCCCTAAAACGCTTTTCTAGAATGTACAAGCCCTTGCGTATCTCTTGGGCATAGAGAGCACAATTGTTACTCCTCAGGTCCCCATGAGTTATGTCTTCGTAGAAGGTAGTCAATGCAATGTGCTTTTGCAATATTATTACGTCATACTATCTTTCTTGAAAATGGAGGGCAATTAAAGACATAGACAAAGCTACGGTATGCCTTTCTGAAAGTAGTCTTATTTGTTTGTGCCTTATAAGAATTATTTGCTATGGTCTTCAAAATTTTTATTCAGTTTTTCTCCTAAAAAACCAAGAATGTTTGATAAAGGTATTTTGATTTCACTTTTTGTGAAAATGGTAATTTTTAAAATTACTTCCATGCAATTTAGCATTAGCAGACATCATGTGTTTGCCAGGAAAAAAAATAAAAAAATATTGTAAGCCAATTTCTCTCAAATCAGGAGTTCTTCAAATCTAAAAAAGCTCTGAGAGTATATGACAAAATTGCTAATTTTGTGCTTGTAAGGCATGGATCATCGAACTTGCTGTTTTATATGGAATTTCAATAAGATAATTATGGGGCTTTTCTTCTGTTAGGCTAGATGTGAATGTTAGCTGAAGTCTGTAGTAGATTTAAAGGTGGTCATTGGGGGGCAGGCAGGAAATAGGTTTGCATTTATGTAAAGGAACACAGGGTCATGCCTTATATTGACCTTTAGGGTGGAGAAGACCACCAGTTGCGCTGGATGCTCTCTGTAGACTCAGTCAGACGGTAGAATTTTCTCCTTCTTGGGTGCTGTTATACCACCAGAAAAGACAACTCATGGGAGGAGCGCTTATAAAATGCATTCAGGTGCAGCAGCCTGTTCATGAATTTGATGTGTGTTTCATGCTTAATGTTTTGTTTTGTTGTGGACACTTGCAGTGTCAGAAGTACTCGAGAACAAGCAAAAGAATTGTGCACAATGAAACAAAAGCTTAAAAATAACTGTAACTGTGCAGCCATTGTACTGTAACTATTGTAACTTTATAGCTGGGCACTTGTATATCTTAGAAATGTAGCAAGTATGCTACAGCAACTGTTACAAGGGAAAAGATTACTTTTCTGGTTATGCTGTCAGCTCTCAAGAAAGTGACCTGAAAATGCTGGATGAGTCCCTGTGTTTATGATCACTTGACTGGTTCCATGGGTTTTGTTTATTTTCTTCCATTTCAAAAGCATTTTACTACTTCTATACAGTGAATGGTATCTGCAATGTAAAGGAGCAATTCCAGGTTTTACAAGTCTGGGGTTAGATATTCCCAAGATGGTTTGCTTTTCATAGGGACAAGTCTGGAGAGAGTGAAATTCTGGAAACACAGAAATTTATTAGAGGGGACTTGGCCCCTGGTGACAAAGGGAAATTGGAAGATACAAGAAGAACTAAACCATTAATAGAGTCCTATTTCTGCAGAGGACTAGCAGCAATAGTTGTTTCCCCACCCTTATGTAATGTGAGTTTGCCCTTTCTTGTTAGAGATAGGATTTTTTTCTGTGAAGGGCTTGATAAATGCTTCATGCGCATGTGAGGAAGAGATGACTCGTGGTGTCAGGGCAATAGCATGGAAAGAGGTTAGCACGGCTAGGAGATGAGAATGAAAGGGAAGGAGTGTGAAAAGTGCTGTAGACCTGTATCTTGTAACCTACTTTTTCAGCCCTCACTTACAGACCCTGTGCAGTTATTTCCTCTCATTATACATCTTAAGGAAAGCAGAAGGTGGCCACTAAAATCAGAAGTGTGACTTCCTGCAATTGAATAACATTTCCTACTTTTGTTTTAGTGGTAATTTTGCTGAGACTAATTCCTCTGTTGTAAAATCAGTATTGAGGTGGTGGGGTGTCACTTTTCAGAGCGAGTCTCTGTGAACTCGGTGGGTAGCAACTGGAGGGTTAAAAGTGGCTATTGTGATTCTGAGCATTATTAGAAAGTCTAAAATTAATAGTACTCTAGTGACAAGGAGCTCTGTAGTAATTTCTTACCCATTTACACTTCTGCCTTAAGTAGCGTATAAACATGATCAATGTTTTGGTATCTCTCAAACACTATATCATTTAGAGATTAACATAGATCTAACAAAAGAGGATGTGGAGAGTAGAAAATATGGGTTATCCTCAGATGAGTTGTTTTACTTGTTTTGGACTAGTCCTCTGGAGGTTGCGATCCCATCTTAGCTATCATATGGGCCCTGCTATGTTGTTCTGTCCTGTGGTACCACAAGCAACAATGCAAGAGATGCTCAGCCTAGCAGGGTTAAGGAGTGACCACTGAATACTTCTGAACACTGTGCAGCAAAGTAGTAATTAAAAGAAAGATACTGTGAAGGGCAGGTCTAGTACTTCATAGCAGAGCTCAAACATAACTTGTCCATGTCTTAGATTAAATTCTAAGATGACGTGGGAACCTTATGGCACAGATGACAATTAAAAATGCTTAAAACACTCTCTGTCAGATTTGGGGAGAGTATCCCTTCCTAATGATGAATTTGGTGACAAGTCTAATCATGAGCATTTATCAGTTTATCTAAAGTTTATACATAAACATAGGCAGTTATTGAATTTTTCTGTTGAAGCAGCATGCTCTTACATTGTCCTCATCTGGTCCCTAGCTACTGTGATCTTGAATTCTTGGGAAAAGGGGTGGGAAAGCACTTTGAGCTCAAATTATTGATGGATTGTATAATGGGAATCCCAAATCTCTGCACCGCCTTTGCAAGTGTCCAGATGGTGCCAAGTTTGTTAGGATGATTTCAAAGAAACATTGAGCCTGTTCAGTTTCAAATTCTTTGCAAAAGAACATACTGGGTAATCAAGATGTTTTCATACCTATTACTTGAGCCTTGTCTTGCAAGCAACTTTTGTTTTCTTGAATGTCTGTGTCTTGTGACGTGCAGTTACTGGAAAGTCATTAGAAACCCACCACAGAATTCTTTTTCTTGCAGCCTGTGTCTTGTATTGATGTTGGAGATGACACTTTAAGTTTTGGGGCTTGTTTTTTTGTTGGTTGGCTTTTTGGGTTTGTGTTTTTCTTTTTAAACTGTGACACAAATAAAGCACAGAACAATTCTGTTAATCTCATGTGCATGTTGCTCTATGGAACTGTTCCATAGAGCATTTCCAGGCAGAACTTAAATGTATATTCTTAAATAATATCAAATTTCCTGTTTCTGTGAAAATCTTCTGGAATTTCTGGAAACAGACATCATTGGCATCTCAAACTGCCTTCATTTAATCTGCCTTTAATTTTTTGGTTTATGCCTTTTTTTCTGTATATGCTTTATTAATAACAGTAATTAGACTAAGATTTCAGTAGTGTAGCTGGAATTCTGAATTTTTTATTTGTTTTTCTTTCTCTCACGAAACTTCCCTTCCTCCACCCCCCACCTGAGACTGAAATAGTACAAAACTGGAGCAGTAAAAGTCAGTGTTGAGGACGAGATGTTAAATATATTTTAAAAGATTAGAAGAAAAAAATAAGAAATTGTGGGAAGGAATTTGAGGAAACTGTTAGAAGTCATCTGCTTTTATTCTAAGTAGTTAAAGACAAATTAGTCATAGATGTAATAGATTTGCAAGATTGTCATCTTCAGACCTTATATAAACATTGCAAAAAGCTATGTATGTTTATGGTATCATAATTAATGCATGACTTTTGATATTTGGTGGTGTAAATCTTTACTGATTTATGTATTGGCTTAAATTCCATAGAAGCTATAGATCCAAGAAGCGTTTTGTCCTCTCTCTGTTTATAATTTTCCTTTAGAAAGGTCTAACAAAAAGAGGACTGCGGTCATCTTAGTCTTGCAGGGTCTTCAGCCAATTCATGAACAGCACTGATGTCCCAAGAGAAAAAACAAGCATTGTCCAGTGCTAAAAGGCTACTAAATAATTTGTAAATTAGAAGTAGTGATGAGTATCTGCTGCCAGAATTCAGAGGACTCTACTTTTTAGAAGGCAAAAACTTCAGGTTCTTCTTTGCACATCTAAACACCAGAGTTGTTTGGTTTTGTTTTTTTTTTTTCCTAGCTAGCTGTCAACAGAAGTGCTAATGTTTAGGATGATTGTTTTGAATCCTCCAGCTTCAGCTGTTCTCTTAAGTGTACTGCTTAGTAAGAAAACAGTAGTCCTATGAAGCTGATGTACTAAGAAACTATGCTCTAACTTCAGGAACATTAAAGCAGAAGTCACTGTCAAGTCAAGTGAGATTTTGGTGTGAAATGCTCGTGACTTTTGAGAGGAAGAAAAGTGGACTAACTGGAATAGCTTGATCTTCACTTAGAAGCAACAGTGTTACTGATTCCTAGACCTGATCTAAAATTAATCAGTTTATCTGAAACATAGGCATGCTGGTGAAGACATGCTTCTAGGCAAATACATTACTCAAAAATATTTTCCTAGCTTATGAAATGCATGTGGGTTGTTATTTGGTTGTTTAGCTCTGTCCATTGGTTGAACAAAAAAAAAAAAGCACAAAAAACCAACCAACCAAACCAAAAAAGCAATCAACCAAACCAAACAACCAACACACGCTGCCATAATCCCACCCACTAAACCTTTTCCAAATGTGTTCACAGCACATCTGAAGCTTATGATTGTCACTGTTGGTGCAATGTAATTAATAGTCATCTTCATGAACTTAAAAAAAAATCATCTCCCTTCCTCTTGTAGGTTCCACTGTGTGCCACTTAAAATCCTTTTAAAGGTCAAAATGAAAAGACAGTGCCTTTTTAAAATGGCATCAATATTACTATATATATATATATAAAGATTCTGATAATATAATAAATACAAAGACAAACCTTACTATGTAGAATGTTGGGCGTTTTTTAAAGTAAATTTCTATTCTTGGCTTTAAGTCTCAGGGATCAGAAATTGCAAGTTTGGGGTTTTTGGGGGGGTTTTTGTGGGGGTGGTGGTTTGGGTTTTTTGTTTTTTATTTTTTTTCCCATGACAAGACAACATGCAGCTTATTCCTTTTGTTATTCACAAAAAGGGATAGCAAGGGTGATGACAATTTAGTGGCTCTACAGATAGTTCACCCCTGTCAAGGAGAATACGGTGACTTCCATTTTTATTCTTTCTTGTTCTCTGCTACTTATCATAAGAAGACTTGGAAGTTAAAGTGTGTGTCTGTTGACTAGGACATCTTTTTGTTATGACCTGGATATTCATCACCAGTCTTACTTTAGAAGTACTGAATAATGATAAGTTTGGGTGGTAGCTGGTCTAATCTGGCTGTGAACCAGCAACCTTGAGTTGAGAATCTCTTTTATCTTGTGAAATGTACAGGTTCATGAGACATTCAGTCTTTAAACAAAGCCAACTATTTAACTTTTCTTTCTAGATCACCAACAAGGTGATGGTATTTTGAACTTAATTTATACAGTAAACAAAAAATGAAGTCTATTTTTGTCAGCACTTCCATCTTGGAAAGAACACAATAAAAACAATGTGGCGCAGTGATTAATGATTGTGATTAACACTCTGCAGGTTGTGGTTTCATGCCCCCGTGATTCTTCTGTCATTATTCTGGATAAGATGCTACATTAAGCACATATGCCTTCATCCAAATGGGTTGATAAAAACCTAAAGGTTAACCTTTAGCTTTGCATTTTTCACTAATGCACTTTTAATGCTGAATGTGTAACTTGTGGTTTTTTCTGTTGAATTACCCAATATGCTAATGTATAAGAGCTGAATTAGCTTTATTTAAACTTCTTAATTCAATATGAAAGGGAGAACAAAGTGATAGTAAAAAAGAGATAACTGTACAATTAAATGCCTCAGACTACTTTTGGAGGTACTGCCTTCTCGCTTTGAAGTAATTTTAATGTAGCCTTTCTTTAGCATAATTTGCACAAAGATATTCTATAACTGAGTGATACAATACCAGTTGAAATCTATGAGCTGTTAATGCCAAATATTGGTATTTAGTATCAAGTGTTAAAGACTTTTCATAGTGGTCTTGAATAAATGGCAAACATCACCTTATTTTTGTACCCAAAATATAACAACTTCTAATTCCAGATACTGTATAAATTACATGTTTACTGTATGTTCCATCAAACACTTAGTATCTCCTTGGTACTCTGTTACTAACTGGATGTTACTGAGACAATACAGACCTCTTCCTATTACACTGTGAAGAAAAAGCTGAAAAAAGGTTTCACTAACCAAGGTGTAACCAAGTAGCCAACTCCATAAAAAGCTGTTTACATGTAATGGTCTAACACAAAGAATTGCACCACTGTACAATTTATATTTTGAGAACATATGTAAGTTGTCATTAATTGTATGTTAACTGGGGAGAGGGGAAAGGGAGGCAAGTCATCTTAACTAGGGTGACTTAGCTAGTTAGTTACCTTACAATAGGAGGGGAAAGATAATGTGCTCTTAAGTGAGTTCAGGAGACTTATGTTTTGGTTTTTTTGCTTTTCAGTAGTAGAGGAGCTTAAACAGACTACATAGCTGGAGAAGGATTATAAAATAATTAGTTGACTTTCTTTCTCCCAAGTTTCCTCATAAGCTACATACTATGTAAAATTTGTGACCACTGAACATCTTAACATGCATGACTGATGTAGGTACAATTCCTGTTACAGAAGACTTGAAATTCTCTGACACACATCTTAAAAATATAGGACTTCATGTGTGTTTTGGTGAACAGTTGGTGGAGGAAAATGTTTAACAGTTTTTTCCATTTCTGTTTAAACAAAATGTTATGAATGAAACAAAACATTGAAGAAAAGCTTCCACTAGAAAAATGAACAGTTATTTCAAAATTTAGGGGATACTTGTCTGTACAGAAGTAAGTATACATCCTGTATACTTACTCTAACCTAAAATTACAACCTGATACACTGTAGTCGTGCTCCTGTTTACTCTTGTCAAATAAGTAAATTTCTGAAAAGACGTAAAATAAAATGTAGATATCTCATGACATTGTATGGGGTGCCCATGTGCTGAGGTTCAGCAAAGGAAGTGCAGAGTCCACACCTGGGGAGGAACAACCCCATGCATCAGTATATGCTGGGGGACACCCACCTGGAAAGCAGCTTGGCACTAGGCATCCTGGTGGACACCAAGAATAAGATAAGCCTGCAACATATCCTTCTGGCAAAGAAGGCCAATTGCTGGGCTATATTAGGAATGTTTTTTGTAGGTTGAGGGATGTGATCCTTTCCTTCTACTAAGCACTGGTGAGGCTGCACCTGGTGTGCTGTGTCCACTTCAGGGTTCCCTAGTACAAGAAAGACATGGACATAATGGAGAGAGGGTCCAATGAAGGGACTGGAGCATCTCTCCTATAAGGAAAGGCTGAGAGAGCTGGAACTGTTCAGCCTGGAGAAGAGAAGGCTCAGTGGGACCTCATCAATGTGTATAAATACTTGAAGGGAGGGTACAAAGAAGGCTAAGCCTGGCTCTCTCTTTAGAAGTGCTCAGTGACAAGACATAGGCAGTGGGCACAGTCTAAGCCAGACGAAGTTCCTACTGACCATCAGGAAACACTTTTTTACTGTGAGGGTATCTGAGCACTGGCACAGGTTTCCCACTGCAGATTTTCCATCTTTGGACATATTCATAAGTCCATGATCCGGGGCAACTGGCTCTAGGTGGCCCTGTCTGAGTGGGGTGGGCTTGGGCTGGATGACATCCAGAGGTCCCTTCCAACCTCAACAATTTGGGGATTTACCCATCCCATGGTGCTGCTTGGCAGGGAGGAGGTAGTGGGGTTGGAGGAGTTGAAGAGAAATGAAGGAATGAAATTGGGCCCTGGAAAAAAAGGGTGATGTTGGGGGAAAGTTGTTTTAGTTTTTCTCCTTGTTTCTCAGCATCCTACCTTATTTTTAGTTGGCAGTAAATTAATTTTCCCCAAGTTACTTTTTTTTTTTTTTTTTTTGGCTGTGTTGGTAATTGGTAAGTGATCTTCCTGTCTTTATTGCAAACTGTGAGCTTTTCAGTCTTATTTTCTCCCCCTCTCCTGTTGAGGTGAAGGAGTGAGAGAGTGACTGGGTGGAGGTCTGGCAGTCTGCCAAAGTCAACCCACCACAGTCATAAATAGAAATAAAAGCTTTTATCTTGATTAAAGCTTATTACAGTTCTAAATTTTAAAAATCAATTAAAGAGCATATTAACAGGAAAAACAGAGAACTAGGGTTCACATACCAATTAACACAATGTGTCTAGAGACTGATTTTTATTTTTTTTGTGTGTATGTATTAATCATGTTTTAGGACTAAAGAAGATGAATCTTGGAAGTTGTGAAGTCTTGTGTGTAGTCCCATATATATTACAGATTTCCTTGGTGCTCCCTTTATAGGGATCTCATAAGTAGATACTTCTATTAAAAAATACTGTTTAAGAAAGCTCATTTTTCATATTTTTTTATAGCTATTATGAAAATCAAATTAATTACAACTTTACTAGAAGAGATCATAGAATAGCTGCATGGTTTGAGTGGGAAGGGACTTTCAATATCATCCAGTTCCAAACCCTCTGCCATGGGCAGGTCATCTTTCATTAGATCAGATTGCTCAAAGCCCCATCCAACCTGACCTTGAACACTTGCTATGATGGTGCATCCACAACTTCTCTGGGAAACATGTTCCTGTCACCTGGGAAAACTGTGTGTCACCACCCTTATCTTAAAAAAAATTCTTCCTCATGTCCAATATAAACCTATCCCTTTTCAGTTCAAAACTGTTTATCACTATAGGCCTTGAGGAAAGGTCCCTTTCTTATAAGCCCCCCTTATAAGTATTGAAAGGTCACAATGAGGTCTCCCCAAAGCCTTCTCTTCTCCAGGTTGAACAGCTCGCTCTCTTCAGAGGAGAGGTGTTCCAGCCAACAACCAAATAACTTGGGTGTTTTGGTATAGAGTTGGTCTGCAGTTTGTTCTCAATTTTATTGTTTGTTTTCCAAAACACAAGTACACTTTATATGCTAATTTGCTTTACTATCGCCATCAAAATGTGGGGAAAATGTGTTCTTGTCCTTTGCAATGTTATTGCAATTATTACATTATCAGTACCTTTTTTTTCCCCTGTAGCTTTTCTTACAAAACCAAGAGAATTTTTAACACTAAAGGTAATAACTATTTAGATCCCTGGAAAAATTTGGGGAAATAAACAAGTTAAAGTTCCATAATAAAGCAGTTGTCTATTCCAGCTACTGCTCCACAAAATTTTGGAATTACAGTGAAGCAGACTCTTTCCTTGAAAAGTAAACATGGATGTCTGAATGTTCTCTAAATGCACATCAGAAAGATGGTTTCATGTACTGTTAATCAGGTTATTGCGCTCTTCTGGGATATGCTGAACTATCCTTATTTCCAACATACTGTAGCTGGCATTTGTCAGAAGATAATGGGCTTCGGGTGTGGTGGTTTTTTTTTGTATAACCACCTCTCTTAAACTGAAGATGACAATGCTTTTGAAATTCATTTGTTTTCATACAGTATTGATCAATGTTTTTAATATTTGAACAAATGGCACAAATATCTGACTGTAGAATTGTTATAGTAATAATTCTGAGTTTTTTAAATAAAGAGCTTTATGAGACACTTTATAAATAATACTGTAACAGTGAATGCAGTTTTAATCCTTTAGTAGAAATTTATTATTGAAAAATGTCCTGTCATTAGAGCTTCATAGCTTTCTTAATTAGCATTATGGTATGTAAGACACTCCAGAGGAACTTAAATTAATTTTTATAAGAAAGTAAAAACTTTTTGTATTGTATTGACTTATGTTATTGATTCTTTTTTCTGCATAGGATAACAGAAACCATTTCTTTTTTCTCCTTCCGTCAGCTATCCACTGTTAGTAAATTCTGTCACATCTTGCTAAGATTTTGCAAATACTTTTTGAGCATTTTTGGCTCCCCTTATTTCTGCTTTGCAGTTAGGAACATGATTCAGTCTTTGCAGAGTCTTACATGGCAGAAAACTATTCAGGCTTTGTTATCCAGAAGAAAAAGAACTTGTTGCTAATGCTGCTGTTGTCAGAAACCTCCAGGAGTACTGGTAAATTTTAAATGGGTAAAGTCTATTTCTACAATTCCTTTTCTTCTTGCTACCTGATGAGCTGTTGATTTGAGTAAGCCCGACAAAGTGCTGCACGTAAACCAGGGTGTTTCAAAGTGACATTCCAAAAGTTAGCATTCAACCTTAAGTTTAATTGCTTGAAGAAGCAGTCTGATTTCAGAACTCATCATCTTCCGGGGACTCTAAGTAAAAATTAGACCACTTAGTTTCCGAATACAGGAGCCTGTAAATATATATCCATCCATGTGAATTTGGTTAAGTAGCACCAATTATGGGAAAAACCACCTAATTTGCTATACAAGATTGACCTTTTTAAAAATAATTTGTTAACATAAATTTGACATAGTTTTACAGTGCGAAGTGATTAGACAATCAATGCAACTTGTCATGTGTCATAATTAATGTGTGTTTCACACTGCTGTGAGGATGAGAATATAGTATGAACTGTGCTGAACTCTGGTTCTGTTTAAAGCACTTGGTGGGTCATAATATAGCATGTGGTGCCCCTGGAGTTCAACCGAACTATCTGAGTTAATGAAGATTGGGACAACTTACAGTAAATGAGGTGACCCTGGAAATAGTAAAATCAAGTTAAATAACTTTCTAGATAAGACAGAGAGGATAAGCTTGGTCAGTAGTTAATTTGGAGAAACCTTACTATCTGTACTATATACGGAGGTTGATCAGGTACTAGACACTATTGAAATGTTGCCAGGTTCCTTGTGAATGATGCTCATGAAGAAGGATGAATTGAGTGAGAATAAATGCAAAAGTTCATACCCACAAACTCCGATATGAAGGTTTACATAAGCAACATGCACTTGCAAGTTCAATGATTTTTATCCATACCACAATAAATGAGGTTTTTTTAATATGGGGATGTCCTTTATAATGCACTTCTTACAACTGATTGTACATAAATTAGAAATGTTTCTTCTTGTCACAGATAATTTTAATAACTTTTTTAATTTTTTTTTAAATAAATTTTATGTGAGTGAATGTTGTGGAAAACTTGGCTTTGTAGCCTGCTAGTTTCTTAGTTTCTTACATAGAATATGTGGAGCTTATACTACTGTAATTTAGATAGTCTTCAACTCAATAGAAATATGACTTGGAGAATTTTGGTCAAAAAAAGCAGAAAGTTGAAATTTATAGTCATAGACTTTCTTGTCTCTACAATCGAAGGTAGTTATAGAAAGTAAAAATGGAGTCATTGTAGGACTGTGGAAAAAGACATGGGGGTACTGATTGACAGCCTCCTGAATATGAGCCAGCAGTGTGCCCAGGTGGCCAAGAAGGCCAATGGCATCCTGGCCTGTATCAGGAATAATGTGGCCAGCAGGAGTAGGGAAGTGATCGTGCCCCTGTACTCGGTGCTGGTGAGGCCGCACCTCGAATACTGTGTTCAGTTTTGGGCCCCTCACTACAAGAAAGGTGTTGCCTTGCTGGAACAGGTCCAGAGGAGAGCAACCAAGCTGGTGAGGGGTCTGGAACACAAGTCTTACCAGGAGCGGCTGAGGGAACTGGGGTTGTTTAGCCTGGAGAAGAGGAGGCTGAGGGGAGACCTGATCGCCCTCTACAACTACCTGAAAGGAGGCTGTAGTGAGGTGGGGGTCGGCCTCTTCTCCCTGGTAACAGATGATAGGATGAGGGGGAATGGCTTGAAGCTGTGCCAGGGCAGGTTTAGGCTAGACATTAGGAAAAACTTCTTCACCGAGAGGGTTGTCAGGCTCTGGAATGGGCTGCCCAAGGAAGTGGTCGAGTCCCCATCCCTGGAGGTATTTAAAAGAAGGATAGATGAGGTGCTTAGGGACATGGTTTAGTGGTGGGATGTCAGGGTTAGGTTAAAAGTTGGACTTGATGATCTTAGAGGTCTTTTCCAACCAAAGCAATTCTGTGTTTTATAGTTTATGTTCTGGAAACCTCCCACATTCATCAAATATGGTAGTCTTTCATTATTTCTAGGAATTAGTAAGTTAATCATGATAATGACTTAATTTATGAAATCATTCCTTTGCTTGTGTCGTGATTTAATCCAATCTGGCAACTAAAGACCACACAGGTTGTTTACATGTATTTTATAAGTACATGCCAATAGTCTGTACTCTTAGTATAGCAATCCATTCTTCAAATATTTCTTTAAGTCTCTCATATTTAAATGACCTAATATTCTAGAAGGTGGATTCTAGGTAACATGTTAATCTTGATATCTGCAGGATATGACTTTAACAAAGTTTTTGTTCTATCTAGTTTTTATCAGTTAATAGACTTTTTTTACTGGTAGGTAGGGTATAACTTACTCAATGCTTGATCCTTCATTTTAACAGTTTCATGTGATTATCATTGTGTTCAACTTCAGGAAAAAAAAATAATTAAAAAAAAATCAGTGGAATGCATCCTTACAGTTTACCCAAAGATGCCTTCTGAAAAAGAATATTAGTCATATGAAGGTTTGGAAAATGATGCTTTTTTTGGTTTGTTTTTTTTGTTGTTGCTTTTTTTTTTTTAAGCAGTCTTGAACCACTAAGCTCAAGTTAAGTAGTTCATTTACTTGTTAACACTTCTCGTATAATAACCCGTAGAAGAAGTTAGAATGAACCTTAACAAAAATAATCAATGAAATCTGCTTTATTTAAGCCCTATGTGCATTAAGATTGTGAGGAAAAATGGCTGCAAGTGAGAGATTTAAGATGCTTGTTTCTCCTGGACAGTTAGGCTGTGAATGATCCGTAGTTACCCTGCAAAAGGGATAGTCACAAAATTCTTACCCTTGGGAACTTGGTGTGATGCTAAAAATATTAGGAGAAAAGCCTCTCTGACTTAATAAGGTATGCATGATAAAGTGGATATAGTCTAGATTTTTAATGGTTTGGGGGATTCTTTTTTTTTTTTTTCCTTGAAAGGAGAGGGATATGCAGCACTGTTTGACAACTCAGTGTTAGTTTAGCAGTGATATTCTTGCATGACATCCTGAGGTAACTTCCAACATTTCCTAATGCTTCTTGAAACAGAAGGATGCTCTCTTTGAAGGAGCAAATTCTTGTCTGAAGTGCCTTCATCAAAAAGCTAGGAGGTGGGGGTAGCCATCTGTTCTTTCTCAGTTCATTTTGCTGGGTACTGGACACCAACTGAGGAATGATCCTTACAAAAATCATGCAAAGTATTGCCAAGCTGATCAAGATAGATTTCCTTTGCAGTGGTCATATGATGCAGTTAATAAATCCTGGTATTTCAGTTTGAATTGATCTTACCTAACCTTTGCAGTCCAGCCTAACTTGAATCTTAAGAAAGGTCATCATCACTGGAGGGCAATTCCTCAAAATTTACGTAGAGTGACTGTGTTTCTGTGGGTTTTGTAGTTGTAGGATTTAGAATTTCTTCCTGTGCTGTGCTATTTAAGTAGAATATTGTATTTTTAGTTCCATTGAGTATTGTGACTAACACAGGTATATGTTGTTCTTTCATTTTCCTGTCCTCTTGCAAGAGGTAAATTATGTAAACAGTGCCATTACTAGTTTTGAGGAATTCTTCTAAAACTCTCATATTTTCTTAGTGTTAAGATTTTTGGTATTACTTTGATGAAGAGAAAAAAAATAAACTTGAGAAACTGACTACAGGAGTCTTACTGACAAATAAAGTAGACCAGTTAGCAACCAGTAGTAAGAATGCATGAAAATTTGAAATGCTTTGGAGAAAAAGTTGTGGTTGGTTTGTTTGTTTGTTTGTTTTTTTTTTTTTTTTCTTTCCTCCTGTGGAACTCGTGAATGTGATTAAAAAAAAAAAAAAAAGTATTAAAGTTTTTCTAAGGGAGATTTTTGCATGGCCCTGGCTTTTGCTCTCCCTATTAAACTGTCTTTATCTCAACCCCCAAGTTATCTCACCTTTATTCTTCTGATTCTCTCCCCCATCCTACCATGGGGGAGTGAGTGAGAGTGTGTGTAGTTTGTAATTGCTGGCCGGGGTTAAAACATGACAGAATTTTTTTTTTTTTTTTTCTGAACTGCTACAAAAAAAACCCCCATAAACCTGTGTTAGAAAGCATGGTCTGTTTTGAAATGTGTTTTCCTTGTGGTAGTTGCTTGATCAAGAAGACAAATTGGAATCAAATATAGCTGATTCAAAAAATTGAATATCAAAACCAAATGATTTTGTTGCGAAATCATTAAATGACGATTCTAAGTATATGGAGGAAGTGAATTGTGTGCCCAGGTCCTTTGCTGAAATGGTAGGACCAACTTTATGTTTAGAATTAACCACAGACTTGAAATTATTCACTGAACAGGGCATTCTTTGTGGCTTTTCACGAATAATTATTTCTAAAAAGCATAGGTACTTCAACTTTCTGAACCACCTGGCAGCTAGATTAATAGCTTCTTGGCAGCAGATTACAACGACCGGTATGTAGTAGCTACCAGATGAGCATTAATTTAGTTTTATATTAAGCATGAAAAGCAAGTAGAGAAAATATAATCATTTATTATTATAATAGTTCTAAGTTATAACCAGCTGCATGATTTATGCTTCAATTAAACTATGCAGCTTGTACAAAGTCTTCTTCCTGTATTAATCATGCAAACTGGCTCATTATTTATGACTAAAAAAAGCAGATGAGCCAGGGTTTTCAGTGATGATTGGGAAAGGTTTCATATTCACAACACCCCACTATTAAGCATGGCAGGGAAGATGAAGCATTGAATATGAAAGAAGAATTTGATAGTGTAGAATTTTCCAGGTTTGTATTACAGTACTCTCAATCTGCTGTTACTCTGTAAAATGAAGTTAAATGCTGCTATCATTTACACCACTCAAAACCCTTAGACTGCTGAAAGTCAATGGCTATCAGTGAAGGCATTGTTTGGTTTACAGTTTTTTCAAATTTGGTAAATTATTCACTAGGAAAGATGTAGTTGATATCAGTGGACATGACAGCAAAGAGAATTTATGATAAATCTATGGATTTACTTTCCGGGTCTGTTTGCATCTCTTAGGTGGTCTTGATGAACAGAAACATCTCAGGATGGAAAATGTTCGATTTTATGGAACTTTTTTGAATTGCCAGGTGTTTTGCAAACTTTTGGGATGGATCAACTTTTCATGTTTTTCAGGGAGGAAAGGTGAAGTGTGGAATTACTGAGACTTTGTTAGCTTAAAATTATTCATTGGCACCAGAACCTGTCCTGCTCTAAATTTATCTAGAGACATAAAACACCAGCTCTGTCAGCTGTGTGAATACCTTGGGTACTTGGTGAGTGGCTGTTAGAAGTATTTCTTCTGCTTTGTGTCTCTTGGACTTACATTAGGCATAATGAAAATTTCACTGAAACCATCATGTTGTACAATGCTCATGCCAGTTTATTTAATATGTGATGAAGGAAGCAAATCCATCCAACCTACCTACTTTTTATAAATTGAAATAACTAAAAGTCTTCAAGGTAAATTATAAGAATGAAGATCACAAATAAGCATAGCCTTGTCCCCTCCCCTTTTTTCCTTCCTCATCCTTTTTCTCTTTTGCTTCCCCATCTCCCACTCTCATTTGACAAGCTCTTCTCTCTGTGTCTGGGGTGTCTTATCCAAATTCTGTTTCTGTGATGGAGAGAATAAGCCATGCAATTGATTAAAAGGAATGTGTTTTATATGATGTTGTTATTAATCTATAATAATGTATTATTAAGTAAATGTGGCACATACTCAGAGTCATGGTGCCACAAGATGGCTAACCAGTTGGTCCAATGCTTTGTTGCAGTAATACGCAGTTCAGTGCACAAACTTTGTAAGTTGAAGTTTTGAAACTTTTTTTAATTAAACTCGCACTAAGCTGTGTTTTTAAGATAGTTTCTTAGGTAGATTTCTGATGTAAGAAGCTATCCTGAACTTTATTACTTTTCATGTATCATTTAGTATTTTTCATGTACCAAGAAGATCTGAGATTTGTATTTGTTCCCCCACCCTTGAGTCTCAAAAAAACCCCCAAAATATCCCCTAAACTGATTTTTTTTAAGGTGATATCTTTTCAGTGTTGCTGTACTGACCATTTGTTATTCAAATTATTTATGTAAAATATGACTTTTTAGTTCTTCTTTGGCCTTATAATTCTAGCAGCTCTTGGACGTAAAACTGTTGGCGGTGTCTAGAAAAGTAAAAACTACTCTTTTTAAGGGCAAGTGAATTCTAATATCTCTACTGAAACCTCTAACTTTAGTCTATTAAAAACTTCCATTAAGCAATTCCTTTGGTACAGACAGTCATGAAAATCTCTGGCTGACTTAAGAGATGTGATTTGCAAGATAAATCATAAACATGAAGGTATATATGTGGGGAGTATTTTTAGATCTTCTGGTTTTAAATTGCAGAGGGAAGCCTCACATTCATCTGTTGATAATTTTGTTGTCAAGCAGTTTTGCTACATCTATTTTATGGAAACTTGTAAATTATTTAGAATATATTAAGATTTTGTACAGTCCTCCTTTCCTCTATTGGTACAAATTTGTTTGAATTACCATGTTTCCGGGTTAAGAGGTAATGAACAAGAAAGACCAATGTGTAACCTTGACTGGCAGAATGCCTACTGGATATGAGGAACTGGATTCAAGTTCACTTCTGACTCTTTGGAAGCTAGGTTTGAAACTATGTTTAGTTTAGGCACTTTGAGCAGAAGATTTTGGGCCTTTCTGGGATTGGTTCATTTTCATTTAGATGCCCTGCAGGGCATCTATTTTTTTGACATTGTTTTATACCGATGTGTTTAATGCACTTTTTTTTTTTTTCAATCACAAAGTTTTTAAGACAACAAATTTTGCAACTTGTTCTTCATTGGTTTTAGCTGGATGGTTTGTCAAAGCAAATTGGTATACCATCTGTGTTACACATTTTCCTGAGTAGACAATTGTGATTGTTGCGTAACTGGATCACGTGCACCTTAAATGCAATAAGTGTTTTGGTGAGGTCAGGAGGTAGATGATGTCAAAAAACATTTCTTCCCTGTGGGCAAATTATGATGTATTATTTGTCCTTACAATCACTAGCTTCAAATTTTCCACTGGAGTGTTTTTTTTTTTTTCATTCTATTACATGAACACTCTAATGATTTTCCAGCTAACTGGGTTTCTGTTTCTTCCTTTAGTATGCACAGATTGTCCAACTTGTTCTTCTGCTTCATAAAAATGTCCTGTTTTAGGCCCACTGAATGAATTCTGTACTGAGTTAGCTCATCAAAGCTTTGGTTTAGATTTGTTAGCTTTCTCACAATTGCCTCATTCATATTGTACTTCATCCTAGACTCACACATATAAGGGAGTTTTGTTAGGGTGTGGTGTGTGTGTGTTTGTGTTGGGGGGGGGGGGGGGGGGGGGGGATTTTGAGGTTTTTTCTTTTTAATGTATTCAGTACTACCCTGAATTTTAAATTAACATTTAACTTACTCATTTGACCACATTCCCTTTTGCACTTCCACCTTTCATCTCCAGGTGATCTGACATTTTTTAAATTTACTTTTATCAATCTCCCAGAGTCCTTTAACTGCCAAAAACCACAGTGTAACTGCAATACAATTTTGCAAGTAAGAAGTTAAGCAAACAACAGAAATCACATGCTCTTGCTAGGTTTTCGTATTAAGACTTAGAGTTGTCTTGTGTGTGTTTGTGCTCCTTTGTCAATGTGAGGTTCCCCACACAACACAGTCATGTTACTATATTGACTTGATAGATAAATGACTATGAATTGAGAACATGTTGAATTTTTTAGTTAAAACTATTTGAGGGGCAACCCTTCTCCACTTTCTTTTTAGGTAGATGTTAAATGCATATGCATCCATCTAACTATATAAAAAGCAGGTAGATACAAAGATACCTGTTGTGTGTGTAGAGGCATATAAAGCTAGATATCTATTTGTTATATATACGTATGTATAATATATTTTATGGTCAGTATACATATAACAAATGCTAAAGTAAGTCATCAGGTTCTTTTAAGTTCTGTAAGTGACATCTTCATTAATACCATGAAATTAATCTTTCTGTGGAAAGTTAGCTTGGTATTTGTGCATTGTTGAAGATTTTTAAGCCCACAGAACACCATGTTTTATGGGTAAGCTTTGTTCCATCCATTCTTTTGTTATGCAGGTAGATGTTCAGCATGTCAGGACAGTAAAAAGAAGACTAACAAGTGATATATAGACTTTCAATAGTTGGAAAACCTTAGAAGAAAATAGCTTTAGAAAAAAAAAAAGGCAGTTTGAGACTGATTTTTAGCTCATGTTATTTATATCAGATTGTAGGATGATCCTGGTTATAGAGTATCTCAGGATGTCTCTGGTATAGCCTCCTGCTCAAAACAAGACCAACTGTGATATCAGATGAAGTTGCCCAGGTTTTTAGCCAATTTGGGTCTTGAAGAATGGTGACTACACAGCCTGCCTGGACAACTTGGTCCACTGCTTGACTGTCCTCAGATTGAAAATAGTTTTTTCTCTTCTATCCAGTCTTTACCTCTTTTATTTCAGTTTACCACTGTTATCTCTTGTGTTTTTGAATTGTGCCACCATGAAGAACCAGTTGTCTGTGCTCTTGATGACCTCATCACAAGTACTGTCAGGATGCTGTTTGATCCCTATGAAGTCATCACTTCTCCAGGCTGAAAAATGCTCGTTTCCCTCAGCCTTTCTTCACAGGTCCAGTGCTCTAGCCACTGATCCTACTGGTTGACTGTCTGCTAAACCTGGTTGATGTATTTCTTTCATTGGAGCACACGAGACTGGACCCACAAGCCGTGTGCTTGTGAGTAGAGGGGGAATATACCTTGCCTGCATTTCCTGGCTGTGCTGCTGTTTTGTGGTCAGGGAACGCTGCTGGGGCATGTTCAGCTTCTGTTTGCCCAAAGTGCAACATCCTAACTTGGATATAGGAATATTGTAGGTGACAGTGATGAAATCGTTTGTAAAACTGAGGTGAATGACATCCACAACCTCCTCTTATCCACAAATCTAGTCACTTGATCATGGAAGGCCATTGTGATGGTCAGCCATGATTTGCTATTGCTAAATCCTTGCTGACTCTTCCCAGTCTTGCAAGACATGGATACAGCCCACTGGATGCCACAGGCTTGTGTGGCATGTAATTCCTGACTTGATCCTCATCTGCTCTTGGTAGTTCTCATCATTGAACCATTTCTCTAAACACAGAGACCTTCTTAGTGAAGACTGTGGAAAATATTACATAGGTATGTCAGCCTTATGTGTGTCTGCTATCACTCAGCTCTTCTGCCCTTTAAAGTTGCCTCCCATGGTATGCCACCTCATGAAGTTTTCAGAAGAAGCTGAGGACCCCTTTCCTGAATTCTAGGGTCTGTACTCTGTTGCTCACTTTCCTCACTCCATGTAGGATCTTGAACCCCAATTCCTGGTTACCACAGCCAAAACTTCTGCTGATCATGACATCCCAAGCAGTTTTTTATAGCGAACAGCAGATCCAGCGGTACAACACCCCTGGTTGGCTCATCCAGTATGTGCATCAAGGAGTTGTTTCTGATACTACCCAGAAACCTCCTTGACTGCTTGCATCCTGCCACATTACCCTTCTAGCAGATGTTAGGGAGTTTGAAGTTCCCCACACATTCTCCAATTGTTTAAAGAAGGCCCTGTTGACTTTCTCAACCTGATTTGAGTGGATGCAATGCATTTCCACCACGCTGCTGTGCTCCCTGGCCTCTCCCTGGATCCTGACCTACAAGTTCTCATCCAGTGTCTCCATCTGTCTCATATAGGAGCCTTGTAAATTTGAGCTGTTCCTTTCTGTGAAGGGTAAACTCTTCCTTTCTACTTCCTGTCTTTCCTGAAGAGCTTGTATCTGTCTATCACAGCACTCCAGTCATGTCAGCCATATCTTTTAACAATGTTGCGCTTGTAGGACCACATGCCAAGCTCTAGCTTGTTCTGTTTCACAGGCTCTGTGCACTTCTGTACAGGTCTGTGAGCTGGGTACCCTTCCAAAAGTTTTGTTTTTTCAAAGTCTCTCTAATGCCTATCACCCTGCACCCTTTGCTTTCCAACCCAGTGCATCACTTTCTCCTTTGACTGGGTTGTAGTTTCCCTCCTCTGTCACTCCTAGTCTAGAGCTCTTCTAATTTTCCTCACCAGGTTTGTCAGCCTCTTGTCAGAGATGTTCTTGCCCCATTTTATCAGGTGGGTCCCCTCTCTGCCTAGTAGCCTCAGTCCTGAAGGAGAGTCCTGTGCCTACAAAAGCCAAATCTCTGTTGTCAACACTAGTTGTGTGTGTGTGTGTGTATATATATATAGTATATATATATAAAGTATATCCTACTATATACTTTGAATATAGGAAATACCAGAACAGGTATTTTCTTCCCTACCAGCTGAAGTACAGCTGCTGTAATTGCTATACATTATCTCCCAGAAACCAATAGTAATACCTCTATAAAACAGAAAAAATATTATGGTGAAGAAATTGCCACTTTTCACATGATTCTTTGCATTGTGTAAACTTTTGGACCATATTTAGACCATGAAGTGCCATCTGTTTCTCTAAGCTCAGGCATAAATGAGAAGCTGAGGGGAAAAAAAAAAGTTCAAAAGTCACTCAGGTAGGTAGAGGCAATAGCAAAATAGTTTTTGATAAAATATTTTAGGCAACTGCATGAAGATGACAGCTGTGAGCATGCCTAGAAATAAGTCACTGTTGTCAAAAATTGCAGCAGTGCGTCGTTCTGCATTTAAGATATATATTTCCAGTGAGACCTTTTTGATATTTTGTGTGTGTGCATATGTATCTGATAAAATAATTTGTCACCTCAAAGTATAGGTACAAATAGACTAAACAAAGGTTTGGGTTGAATTAATTACAAGTTCCTAATATTTTGGGACCTGACATGTTTTAGCCTATGTGCAGAGTACATTCTTGCAACATTGACTCTGAAAAGAAGAACATCTATGATTTTGTTTTGTTTGGCTTTCCATTTGAAGTAGATAGAAGAAAACTTATAAACAACAACAATGTCTATATGAAAAAAAGAATTACTGGTTTAGTGTAGTGTTAAATCTTGTTCCTTCCTGTGAGGCAATATGTTTCATTCATTAAATTGAACCATGAACAGAAAAAAGTGAATTGAAATACTCTTAGAGGATAAAGGTATTAAATCACAGTCTAAATTAAAATAAACAAACAAAAAACCAGACCCTCCCAAAAAAACCAACCCAAAAAACACACACCAAAACTCAACAAACAAGGAAATATGAATCTACTTTTGCCTTTCCAAGTTTTTACAATTTTGTTTTGTTATAATTTTTCTTTGTTGTTCATTGCTATTAATGTTTCTAATGTATTTCATTAAACAGTCATTATTTGACTAATGAAGTTAGTTAAACACGTTTGGAGTTAGTAATGGTTTTTCCCAGACACTTATTTTCTAATTCTGAAATCTATCAAAATGATCAAAGAGCTAGAGGAAACAGCACACTGGTGCTTTTTGATGCATTTTCTTTGCACAGTATGTAGTTTCTGTTATCCTGTGATCAAAGACTACACGGTGAAGCCATAGTTATATGGCTGGCCCATGGGGGGAGAAATAAACAAAGAGTGCTTATAAGTTCTGATTTTCTTGACAGCTTTGGGCTATTGAAATTTGGACAGAGCAGAATTTACCCAAGTATGTCCTGATTTGTGTCGGAGCCTGTTTCGAAAAGGAGGCCTGTATGGGAAGACTCTGCCTTTGTTTAACAAGATATTTGCAGGAACATGATAGTATCTATTAAGACTATGTCAAGTAAATTATGTGAGTCACATACTATATTCAATTGTTTTTCCTGTTTCATATCCTAAAGGAAGAGGATGAAATGTGAAAACAAGGAATTTAGAGGATGCTTTATGAAGTACTAGGAAAGCCTTTTGTCTACTGCAGGGGTGGAAGTTCTTGGCTTGCCATTGATTACAAAATGACACTATCTTTTCTCAAAGTTAAGGACTATAATCAGAATGTATCCTCAAAACATATCAACTTAGTCTTACTGTCTACATCTGGAATACCTGATGTGGTTTTGAGCAAGACAAGCTATTTTGAGGAAAACAGCAGGTCACTTGTAGTTAGAAATGAGATCAGTAAGGGGACTACCGCTGTTTCTTTCCATTTTTACGTAGCTCATGCTACATTTGAAAATCATCTGATATTTAATAGAGGTTTTGAGTGGCATTATCTAGGTGTCTGCCTTTGCAGGAGTATCTATTACACATTTTTATGGTGTAGTTAATGTTTATTGTACTTTCAAATATTCACTATTATGATTTTCAGTAGTTATAGGTCTGCAAAGTTAGTGTTAAGCTTTTGGCCTGATCACATTGCGCTATTCAAATCCCCTTCTGAATTGTGGAAGAGGAGGTATAGGTGTGTGTAACTAATGAAGGAACAACATGCCAGATAACATTTCTATTGATTGAAGAGGCTATCATGTAGAAACTGGGTAGAGGGCTTCCTGGTCAGTAAAAGATAGGGTGGTTAAGATGTCTGGGGAGTGTTTGACGGTTTTGATGTCCCTGCTGAATTGTAGTCTTGGCATCGCAGGTCAGATGTTCTTTGCCTGTTCCATAGCAGTTGTTCTCAGTGTTTGAAAGTCCTGTAGAACATCTTGGCTGCTTTTACTTTCAGTACCAATTAATATATGAAGTTAAGACCCTGGGAAGTTCATTCAGCTTATCTTTGATTCTGACAAAATTTTGTGATTTTTATATATATATACATTTGGTTTTGTTTTCCCTTTGTGGTGTAAACAGATCTTCTGTGTTGTCCAGTTGAAGAACCTAGACAAAAAGTTGAGACATTGAAGGAAATGCCCTTTAAATTTTCTGATTCTCAGGTGAGGTGGTGCACTTAAAATTAAAAACTTGTGAAAGCATCTCAATCTACTATCTGAGCAATCTTCATGGAAACAATAAATGCAAACTGTAAAATTGCACAGACTGGATTATATATAGTACTGCTAGTGTTCCCTGCTGTTTTCAGATATTTGGTATTAATTAAAATGTTTTCCAATCAATATATTTTATGTACAATTTATCTTAGATACCTTATTTTGAAAGATGGGTTTTGATTTTTAACTGGTATGTAGTTACTTTGGTTTTCCCCACAATTTTTTTGTTTTAGACTGTGCCCATTTCCTCTGATCCTGTCACTGAGAATGACTAAAAAGAGCCTGGCTCCATCTTCCTTGATGAGATTCCCCCTGAACCTTTTCTTCTCCAGGCTGAACAGTCTCAGTGATTTCGGCCTTTCCTCATAGGAAAGATGCTCCAGTCCCTACATCATCTTAGTGGCCTTTTGCTGGACTCTCTCCTGTATGTCCCTGTCCCTCCTGTACTGAAGAGCCCTGAATTGGACATGGTCTCACCAGTGCTGAGTAGAGGGGAAAGATCACCTCCCTCAACCTGCTGGCAATGCTTTGCCAAATGCAGCCCAGGATACCATTAGCCCTCTTGAGGCTGAGTTTGGCCAGGAGATGCTTTGTTCATCCTTGCAGGTCTCCTGGCATTTTTGCCTGAATTCTTGTTGGGATGGACTGCTTTTTAGTTTGGAGATGATCCTTGAATATTAACCAGCTTTCTTGGGCCGCTCTTCCCTACAGTGTGTTATCTCATAAGTGTCTTCCAAGCAGATTTTGCTCTACAGTTTTCCGTGTGTGTCTAGGTAGCCTATTACTTGAACTGAAACTTTAGATACTATTAAATGAGGAAGAAACAGGTAAATGTTGGAGTACTTAATTGGATTTACGGAAAATTCAGGCAATGGAAACATTGAAGATGGATTTTTGACTTCTCCATTCAAAAGAACCTGATAACCTAATACTCAGTCCCATTAAGAAAACAACTAGTTTTCTCTGGTTTTTTTCTTGTTTTTCTGTTTTGAGACCTTTTTGGTTCAGCTGTGTTTCAGGATGGTGTAACTTTGCCTCTATTTAGTTCCACTGGGTCTTTATTTTGACACGAAATGCAGCATCCAGGGGATTCCCCTGTCTCAGAATGAACCATCAAATGTTACATTTAACTTTCCTAAAGTTTTGAAACTGCTTAATAATACTTTAAATCTGTTGGCAGCTTGCCTATCAGAAGAGGAACATGCTATTTTTATCATGTGAGCGCCTTAGTTCAGAACAATCTCCCACCTTCTGTTCTGTTGAAGTAGCATCTAGTTATGTGAAACACCTGGTGGAACTAATTAATAGATAGAATTTTTTCCTTCTGTTTATGGGATAACAGGTATGATCATACCATCTACCATACTCTTTAGAATATTAATCCACTATTTCTGACTGATGAAAAAGAGAAAGAAAGCAGTACATTTTGTAAGCAACCTGACTGAAAGAAATTGAGCAAATGTGACTGTAAAAAGTATTAAAGCCTGCAAAATTATTTTATTAGCAAGGTGAAGGAGGTGGGAAGAAACTTAATCACTGAGATTAAATTGTTCATTTAGTCCTCAGTTCTGTTGTGAATAACAACCGGAGCTCCTAACTAAACCACTGGAAAAGTAAATAAGGCCAAAGTAACTATTGTCTTTTAGAATACATAAATAGTAACAGGGGATAAAAAAAGTGTGTATTGAAAAATAAATATTTGGAAGTTTTCACTAACTTGAAATAATGTGTTCAAGAATTGAGAAGTCTAAGAAATCTGTAATTTAGATTCTTAAAAAAAAGGGGGAAAAAAGAGAAAAACTAAAAAACACCCTGTGTTAGCAAGCATTTGGAAACTCGTATGCCTTATAGGTGCTATTGTGTATAGTTTGTATTTAAGGTTGCTTTAAAAAAGCCTGTTTGCAAACAAGTTGACAGAACAGTTGTAATCTGTGGTTGTCAGATTCAGGTCTCAAAATCTGTAAAAGTTTAGCTTCCTAATCTATCTGCTGGTTGCTCAGCTTCAGCAGATTTTGATGTGTTAACTTTAACAACAGGTTTTTAAAATAGTAAACTATGTGCTTTATCAAACACTTTTTCTATGCAACTTCAGTTTGTCTTCTTTCCCAAGAACACTATCCTCGAATTCTGTATGTAGATGTTTAGTTGCTAAATGATATACTAAGTAAATTTGTTACAGTAGACAATGCCATCAGAGGTGTCAGCTGTGTCTATGCCTCTTTTGTGTTAACATTTTCTATCTAAAACCAATAAAAACCTGCAAATGTATTCCATATACATTCCATAGTTCCTTTTACTGTTTATCTGGACAGGATTTGAATTTGTTGTAGCTTTGAGAGATGTTGCTCACAGTTTCTGTTTTCATATGGGTTACTTTTTTAAAAACTATGTAACAGACCAATGCATTAACATTCACCAGTAGCTTCCAGTATACCCTCCAACTCCAAGGTGAAACCAGCAGCTAAGAAGATGCTGATACCTTTTTGGTTTGAGTATTCTTTGAATGGTAACAACTGACTTAGGAAGGGGGAGAAGAGTGTTTGCCCCTCTACAACTACAGGTGATCGGTTGTTCCTCATTAAATTATGTATTATCATCTCACATGGAACAATTAGGGAAGCTGTCATCTTGTAGGAAAGCATGGATTAAGTTTGACAGTGTAGTGCAATGTTTCTGTAAACTACCAAATAATGATTACTAGAAGATGTTTCTTTTTCTTTTGCTTCCAATTATAAATCATTCAGGCAGAGGAAATACTATGCTTATGCTGCTCTTTCATGTACTAGGGTTGTTAGAGGGCATGCTGATTACTCATTAGCTTCCTATGTTTGCATATGATGGACTGTTGTGTGGTGGTGCTTCCCTGGGCTTGGTGCACTCGGGGATGCACGCTTCAGGGGAAAATCAGCTGTGAAAGCATAAAGGCAAGCTGTAACTTCGCCCTTTATAGGGGTGTCTGTATCTGGTTGATTCAGTGGGCCCCATGCTACAAGAAAGACGTTGCATTGCTGGAACATGTCCAGAGGAGAGCAACCAAGCTGGTGAGGGGTCTGGAGTACAAGTCTTACGAGGAGCGGCTGAGGGAACTGGGGCTGTTTAGCCTGGAGAAGAGGAGGCTGAGGGGAGACCTGATCGCCCTCTACAACTACCTGAAAGGAGGCTGTAGTGAGGTGGGGTCGGTCTCTTCTCCCTGGCAATGGGCGATAGGACGAGGGGAAATGGTCTGAAGTTGCGCCAGGGCAAGTTTAGGTTAGACATTAGGGAAAAAAAAATAAATCAATTAAAGGGTTGTCAAGCACTGGAATGGGCTGCCCAGGGAGGTGGTCGAGTCCCCATCCCGGGAGGTGGTCGAGTCCCCATCCCTGGAGGTGGGACATGGTTTAGTGGTGGGATGGCAGGGTTAGGTTAATGTTTGGAACTGATGATCTTGAAGGCCTTTTCCAACCTAAACAACTCTATGATTCTATGAATTCTTTGTAGGAAATATTTGGCCAAAAAAACGCATTTAAAAGGACAGTGTTGGGGAGATCTGTTTTAACACCTATACTTTGGGATGATGTTTACAATGAATATGTTGACTCAGCTATTCTTTCAAGTGTAAATTCTGTTTCACTCTGACTCAGTTCTTCAATCCCATGTAGGAGCTGGGTAACAGAAAGGGTGAAAGACAAATCTCTCCAAATGATAGCTTCCTGAAAGATTGTCCTTCCTTTTAGGACCTGCTTGATGTCAGTTTGCAAAGCAGTCTGACTTTTAGTGAGCTATGCTGTGTTTTCTCTGGATACTCTGAAATAATTTACTCTGGAGCTGAGCAATAGGTTATGTCCCACCAGCCCAACTGCTAAGTATTTTCACACCTTGGGAGAGAAAAAATAAAAAAAAAAATCATGAATCATTTTGAGTTAGTATCCTTGTCCAGCCATATTAAAGATAAAATTTAATGCATTTATTTAAAAGCAGCCATTGAGGAGTTATATAAAACATTCCAGTATTACTGTAGTGCTTAACTATAAATGTAACTCTTGGTTACATGAACATAATTTTTCATCTCTTTTCTTTAGATGGACCGTCTTTGCTTAATAAGAAGGGTGAGACAGGGTAAAATGAAACTATTCTGTGCTCTCATAAAATAGAATTCAGCAATCTGGTTTACTTTTTATTTCCATGATTTGGCACCATATATGTGGGGAGGTGAATACATTTCCTTTGCTTATTTCCATCTACCTATTTAATCCTATTTAAATATATACCCTAATTAGCACACCCATGGCTTCAGGTTGCTTTTCTGTCACAACCTTTTGAAGCTTTATTGTTCATTATTCTTTGTGTAGTTTTACCTGCAGTATACACTGTTTTAACCAGATTCTTCCACGCTCCCTCATCCCCTTTTTCATTGGGACATAGATGCTTTCAGGCAAAATCTCAGAAAAAATTACCAGTGTGTATTCACCTTAAGATCATTCTGGAAGTATGCTGTGAGCTCAGCCTGTTTGGGTCAAGTAAGATTGCATACATGGTAGATGGATCATCATGGATATATCATGTATTTTTTTCTTTTGTGAGTTGACAGTGCTGGGAAATCTGTGAATACTGCCTTTAAGTTTCCCTTTTGAAGCTTCCCTTCAACAACAACAAAAATCAAACAGAATGTACAGGTTGGATGAAACACACAAAGATCCTACTCTGAAAGAGTTTGTTTGCTTGTTTGAGTCCTTCCCTTCCTCAGATACAGGGAGTTGTATCAGCTGAGATTGTATTACCATTACCATATAAATGTGTACATGGCAAGAATTGACAGTTTGCTACACTAGTGGCTTAGTTTAGGTGCTGCAGGAACTCGTTCCTGATGCCCTTGTTTCACTATCTGGTGTCTGAGATAAGAGAACTGTGTTCCTCACTCTTGAATACAGTGCCAGTTCTGCATTACACTGTATTAGCTATTACAAAATTGTAATTATACTAGAATAAACCCCAATGAAATAGCACAGAAGAAAATCCATTACTTTAGTGGCTAGTTTTAAAGCCTGGCATATGCTAAGAGGCCCAAAGTAATATGCAGCAATAGAAAAGGCCTACAAAAGGAATGAAAGAAGTAAGTTTCTGGGGTGGGGAGGGAATCCCTGAATATTTTTGTCTTGCTAGCTTTCCAACCAATTCCTTAACCAAACATTAAATAAAAGCAATTTTACCAGGCAAAAAAAGGTGACTTTCCCTGTGAAAAGGAACTAATTAGAAATTTGCCTATTTATATGTAAATAGGTATTCAAATGATGTACATTTAGTTAAATTGTAAGTTTACATGATTATGTGAGAATCTGGCCTACAACTGCAGATAAAGCTTCACAGTGTGATGTACTCTGTATGGCTCATGGGAATTCAAGTGTGCATGCCACTGTTTTCCTGCATACTAGAAATCCTATCCCCTCAGTTATTACAGGTTCCTAAAATGCTTGTTTTCTTTCTTCTGACTAATGTGGTCAGGCCAGAACAAATATTACTCTTTGAAGTGAATGGTAAGGACTTAGGTCACCTTCTGAAGTGCCTCACTACAGCTTATAAATCTTGTCACTCTGAGTGAAGGATGACTGTTTATTCCTGCTTAAGACATGTTGAATTAAAATGCAAGTAAAAGTACTTAAGTTTTATCCAAAATAGACAATACAATTTCATTGTATTGTCAGGTGTTAATGGCTACAGAAAGTACTGTGAGGGGCAGGAGGGAGTGGTATATTTAGATTACTTCTCTAAAATAAGTAGCAGAGTAAACTAATTCAATGAAGTATAAAATATGTATTATATTTAAAACCATCTGTAATTACCAGAAGAGAAGAATTTAACTTTCAACTACAGCAGTGTATACAGCTTGTGTATGTTTTGAGCTGGTACTTACTGAATTTCTGTAGGTCTAGTGGGTGATTATGTAATAAATCCATGTTTCTTTTTCAGTCATCTTACATATTGGGTAGATAGAATAATAAGAATAGAAGGGCTGAGGACAGCCCACACATTCTGACAAGGACTAAGGACAGCCCACAAATTCTGACAAAGCACATCTAATAAAAATAGGCTAAATATTAAGGTTATTTTTATTTTTCACTTCAAAAGTCCAGAAATCTTGCCATGCTTGAATGGGCTGCTAGTGTGTTACAGCCTCCCATTATGCCAGTCCCTGGTCCAATAAAGAAGAGGAAGGTGGAGAATTAGAGGGATGCAGATGCCTGAGCTGAGAGATAAAGTAGGGAACTTAAATTGTGAGGTGGCATTTTCATGCCAAATGGGCAATTAAGAGCATGTTTTCTACTTTTTGTCTGTTTATCCAAGATAAACTGTTGAGTGGGTTCTATGTAACTGGTCTGGTCCAGCCTTGAGTTAGACTGGGTGAACTTTAGGGACCTTTTGTATTCTTTTCTTATGGTCTAGAAATTAAAGTACTCCCTGAAGCAGAGGTTTATAAAATCCCTGGCTGTCTCTCTGCAGAGTTTGTAATTTCTTAAAAGACAATGTATTTGAGAGCACCCCTTAAAATCTTGATACCTGTTTTGCTGTTTTACAGTGCTTGTTTTATATTTATTCAAAATCATATTTGTTTAGCTTACAAAACAATATTAGTTATAATACAGGCTTGCTGCATGGAAATTACTACAATATGTAAAAATGGATTGACATAGAAATTGGAGAACTCTTGTTGTCTTTGACTCATTTCAATCCACAAATGGGAATGCAGTTTAAGATCAAAGAATGGAAACTAGAAGTTAGAGCTTGAGAGATCTTTGAGTCTTGTATTTGAATCTAAAATTTTGGGTTTGTTTCTACAATGGCGTGTTTGTAATTGTCCCAGTGAAGAAATACCTTTAAGCATTTTGTATTGAGTATAATCAAAGCAGAGTGTTATGACTTGTAGGGAGCATGAAGAAACCCTTTTTCTACTACAAATTACTGAAAAATATTTCAGTAAGATTTCACCTCAGGATTCTGCTGGTTTTGAGGTTCTGATAGTACTATGCCAGGAAAGTCTGCAACAGACAGGAAAGTGTTTGTTTGACTTAATCAGTCAGCTATTGCAGCCTACATCATGGATCTGAGAACTGAGGGACACTACTGGCCTCCTTGCCTCTTCCGGAGAAGAGAAAGTGGAATGAAAGGAGAGAGAGGGGCTGGTTTTCTCACATGGGAGATGGCACTGGTTCTTAAGATGTTAAAAACCCAATAGACCAAGAAACATTCTTCACATCCTTGCATTTTGTATATAACTCCTTACACCTACCTGTAGGAGCGGGAGAGACTTGCTCTTTGCTCTGTGAGTCCACATGCAAAGATGATGCCCGGGGTTGCTGAGAAGTTGAACAAGGTGAATGGGCAGGGTATCATTCTTCATTGTTCTGTTCTTAAGAGCTCGAAATGCTTAAGTAATTTGTTGTTAAAAGGATTTGTAACTTCATCCATATTCTGTAATACAAGGTAACTTCGTGTGTAAGCTGTTGAAGGGAGGTGGGGAAAAAAAGCCATAATTCAATCCTAGGTGTCACTGCAACAAGGCTTTAAATCACATAGTACACCTCACGAATTTGTGTCACAATAAAATAAAGGGTGGGGTGAGGCTGCTTTTAATCTTTTAATCTTTTTCTACATGGAAGGTAGTCTAGAACTAATAGAAAACATAATGTTGCTTGCAATTGGAAGGTTTGTTTATTAATAGTTACATTCATTACTATTAAGGAGAGAATATTCCTAAAAAATATTTACAAGTGTTTAAAAAGAACATTTTTAAGTGTCTCTAGTGCTAGTGGCAACGGAAAAACATTTCAGTTTATAGCTGTTCTAGGTGCAATAGGCTTGGTGTACAGACTTAAATGAAATGAACATGAATGTTACAATTCAGTGCCTTTGGTTTCTGGCTTTTGGTCTTGTTGACTGTTCAGGTTCTCCAGTCTGACACTGTGTCCAAATTTTCTGTCCATAGCATGCAACCAGACCCAGCTAACTCTGTAGCAGAGTCACACCAACATGCATCACTTCCACCCCATCAACTCATGCCGGGGCTTCCACAAGAATAAAACTGGTCCCTTCCATTCTCAGAGTTGCATCACACTTTGAGTCGGTCCATGGTCTTCTCAATGCAACACTAGGCAAAGAACACTTTAATTCTCATCAAGAAACAAAAATCCCTTACTGGGATGTTGTCAATGTAGTGAGAACTGTAGAGTATTAAGTTATATTAGCATATCACTGGGTCTTGTCTATTTTAGCTACATTTAGGATTATTTTTAAAGGAAAATCACTATTACAACATTGATGTACCTTAAAAAAGATTCTTCCCTTCTCTCTAAAAAGAATGAAAAAGGGTCCTGTTTTAAGAAAGCTCAAAACTAGTCAACTGGAGATCTTGTACTGTCTCTTCAAGTAACCTAGACATTGTATTTCAGAATGAATTAACTACGTCATTTTCATTCCCTTTGACTAGAATCATCTGGCACATATGTCTCTCTTGTTAATATGTTACCTGTGTTTTGTTGCTGAATCTTTTCCTCAACAAGTTTTTTTTTTTTTTCCTTCATTAAACATTACAGAAATCTAATACAATGATAATAAAGTATACATCAATAACTGCGTGGGTGATTTAGAATTCTTATGTTCCTCACTTATTTCCTTCAAGTTCTTGATTAGTTAACCTTCAGAACACAGTTTTTCTGTAAATTGTTTTGCCAAGCTTCTACAAGAAGTGGTAACGTCTTGTCTGGTATTGATTTCTAGTAGAAAACTGGTTTCAGCTCAAGAAGAAAACTATGTTGTGTGGGGCTTTGATTTTATATTTTTTCTTGGGGGGGGGATGTTTTTTGGTATGTGTAGTTTTGTTTTTGTTTTGGTTTTTTATGGGCTGATTACAGTTTTGGCTGACAAAATCTTGTGACTTGATTAAAATTTCTCCCTTTGTGTCTTTTTCCTCTTTTGCAACTGCAGAGCAACAGAGTGGACTCTTCAAGACTAGTAAATGTTCATCTCTGGTACTTTTTCTGTAATAAAAGTAAACCTGGATTTGCATGGGGTTTTTTTGCATTGTATTGCATTTTACTGGATTTTGCTCTTGAAAATATTTTGTTTCTTCAAAATAAACTCTTAGTTTGAAAGAACCATAAAATTATGTGTAATCAACCTTTGAGGATAAGTGATAAGGAGAACAAATGTTCTGTACTGTAAAAGTGGAGGTATCTTGAAAGCAATGCATTTGCATTTTATCATCTTAATAGTTTAATTTTGGGTATTGAGTCCATGAATAATTGTAGCTGTTAACAAGTGTCGGGTTGCTACTTATTGATGCTGTTGCATCCTACCTGATTTTAAGTTTTTTTCATTTGCTCAAAGCAGGCTCTCCATAGTTCATCTCCTTCCCTCAGTTTGCAAGAAGGGTTAGAAAACAAAACAAACTCCATTTAATTCATATGTTTAGCCTCGTTTAATTTATTTGCTTGAGTTGTGGTAGACAGCAGATTAAAGGTCACTATTAACAGCAGCCATATGGTAAAAAACTACAAATTTTTAGAATGTGAGTGTGTGCAATAGAACGTACTTAGGTTTCTAAGAGATTTTAAGTTTCAAATAATAAAAAGATTATAAAGAAGTCTAGCACTCTGTTAGTCAAAAGAAGATGCTAGAGGGAAGAACTAACAAAAACATAAAATATATTTAGTATCTTGGGGCTAAGAGACCATGAGTTTGAATGGGGGATGCAAAACTCACAAATTTAATTGGCAAATCGTAATGCTGCTTCTTGGGCTTCATCCTGTCTCTTCTCCCTAGACTGTAAATTTACTGCCACCTCCTGGAGAAGGCAGGTGCATGAGCTGTTCTGCCCCTACACAGTTTGTATTAGAGGAAGTCATGTGCCTGTACCATCTCAGTGAATGTCACTTCACCCAGGTTTCAGGTAGATTAGGAAGCTTTGGGGAAAAAATAATCTACTTTGTGTTTCAGCTCTCTCCAGGGCTTCATGGAAGCAGGGAACTCAACCTGCAGTTCCAAACCATGCTGAAGATGAGAAAATGGTTTAGATGGAGGACAAATGCTTAAAACAAAAAATCTGTGTGGTTTTGTGGTATTCGGGCAATCTTCTGTATTTTAGGACTACGTTCACTAGACCCATTAAATATGCTGGAAGAATGTTCAGTGTGTAAAATGTTAGAATAACTGAGATTTTTTGATTATTAGCCCACTGATAACCAAGAGAACCAGTCACTACTGTTAATTCATCAGTTTTATACACTGGATTTCCATGTTCCCTTGGTCGGTTTTCCAACAAAGGAGTAGTTATTTCAGTGCTAGATGTCATTTTAACAATACATGTAGGGACCTCAGCAACATATTCCCATTAACACTATATGATTTTTAGACTAGAGCATTTGAAGGCCAGAGAATTTTAAAGGGGAATAAAATACTGTGATGTTGCTATGCATGTAAACCTCTAGAAGGAGCTCATATCTGTCTCCTTGTGGACCAAGTTGCTTAAGATAAAACCAATAATAAAACTAATTAAAGCCAGAATTTTTGTTTTTCTGGGCTACTCTGCAATTTAGGAGGGAATTAAAAACCTTAGATTTAAAAGCCCATTGTGACGTAATGAACACTTCAAGGTACTTTATGTGACTATAAAGTATGTGTTATAATATGAAATTTTTTTGTGAGAAACCCCCTTTCAATTACATTTCTCTTATTCTCTGAGCAAGTATTTTCAATTATGATTGTTTATACAGGAAAAAAAAATCATATTTATGTTGATAATCTTTCAATTATAATTTAACCCAAACTTGGCAAAAAATACATGGGTTTTTTTAATTGTTGCAATGGCTTTGGCAAAATTTTATTTTTGGTATGTAGATTCACCTTTTGAAACATCACTTCAAGCATATGTAAAAGCAGTTCTTATATGAAATTCATGGGTTTATTTACTTCCAGCTCATAAGTGATCAAAGCTTTAGATATTTTTGGTGTATAGCTCCCAGTTGGGATTATATCTTCACATAAGTGTCAAATATATAGTTCAAAATGCATAAGAAGAAAATTTTTCTAGTTTTAACAAACTCTCAAATTAGCTTTTTAGCCCTCAGAATTTGATGTCATATTTGAATAGGGCACAAGGTGTTGGCATGTGTTCAAACTCTTTTACATTGATCTGTTGGTTCAAAACAGAGCCAAAGATTTCTAAATAAACTAAGTATAGCGAACTTGCTTGCTAATGCTGCCTCTTATGGATTGTTGCTATCCAGATAAAATGACTCTGTATGAAAGCTAAGGCTGCCCTATCAAAGGCTGGGCCAGTGTTCTATTGTTCTTAACACTGGTGGGAGAAGGCATTAAGGTGATTTGAGACACTTTACTCTGTGAAGACAAGCAGGTTTCTAGCGTATTGTCCTCTGCTAGGTGAGCTTAAATAATCACTTTCTTGCTATTTTTACTAGTACCTATAGTATTTACTGCCTGTGAAGTCTAGTGTCTGTGAGTTTACCTTTCTTTTCCTCATATTTCCTGACTCCTCCTGCTTCTCGGCATGCCAGAAACTTAGAGATACTGAGGAAGATGGTAATATGGCTACTAAATTAGCAAGAAATACAGAGCCCAGCTTGGAGAAGGCAGCATGCCAAGTAAATAATCCCTTGCATTGCAACAGGGAGGTTATTCAGATCAGGACTTTGATATTACTTTGAGGCTGGAGACAGGACAGGTAGCTTACTCTCTGAATGATGGTCAGGGTAGAGCTAGAGTTGAAGGATTAATTCAGTGATGTCTTGGAGTAAGTGCAAAGTACCTCTATAGGGAGTAGGAACTAGAAGGTGTTTCTTGGGCTTCTTGTTGGCATCTTATACATCAGATTCGGATCCATGTGATTTGTGTTCTCCCCATAGTGCTCCGTCTTGCTTTTTGTCTGAAGGGTTGCCTGTCCGGTGGTGGATCTCATGTGGAAGACTTTTCATGCCTCCGGCAGGGATTTCACTCTCTCATCCATGACCCTGACACCAACTGTTGGGGATTGGGCAACGGCCTATGGAAGCCATCCCAGTCTGAAGTGCAGTGACACAACCAACTTATGCCAACATGTACATTCTGCCTGTTGCCTCAAGCATGTTTCTGCATTCTGCTGCTTTCGATGCATGTGATCTTGTGGTGAACTGAGTTACTGAACTAATCCATAAGAAAACTTTTTTTTCTAAAGCAAGGTAAATTATGCTTTCAGCAGGAGCTGTCTTAATGCATGGAGTGAAGTGTAAAGAGCAAAGCTGAAAAAGAAACATCAGTGATAACAATGGAAGGATGTGAACTGTGGGGAGTAGGAAAAATATTGTTTCATAAAGAAAACATGGATAGTGCATTATATATTTTGTTGTGTAAGTACACATTATTTTGCAGGCAGTAGCCCCTTATTCATTAAGAAGAGCCTTCTCCTGTGGTAATTACTAACCTAAGGAGGAGGCTTGATTATAATAGGAATTCTGTAAATAAGGTGAAACTGCTGCATGCAGGAGTGAATGTTATCATTTATTATTCCTTTAAAGAATAGCATTCTTTCATCAATAATTCAGTTTTACAAATCATTATTATGCTGTAAATTATTAAGTTGCATAAATTATTCTTTGTATGTAATGTGTAAGTTTGAAGGTATAATAAAATTTTATACTTTTCACCAGATGACAGAAGATATTCTGTTCTTATTATTCATTCGTTTGGAAAGAATGCAGTTCTTAATTTTTTATTTTGTTTTATATAACTGAATCAAGTTTTGACCTAAGAGTTATTTTGCCATCTGGGACTTAAACAAGTGAATAGTAGAACTTCTAGAAGAAATAATTTTCTGTATATTGGAGGGGAAAATTATAGGTCATTAAATATGTATATGTCTTTAAATGTATTTGTAAAGACTAAAGTTCTGTTGTGCTGGTAATGGATTGCCGCCACCCCCAAGACAGCCTTTTTTCCACCAACTTAAACCCCTTTAAAAAAAAAACGGAAGCCCACAATAAAAAAATCCAACCCTTGGGCTGTGTTTACTCCCATATCGACAAATCACAGGTGTTATTGTTAATCCAGTTGGAGGTGGGCAGTATACAAATACAGTTAGCATTTTTAGAAGAATCAAGGAGACTGCATTTTTATTTTCTGCTGAAACTTATCAGCTTATATATGAAGGATAATGTTTCAGTTTTAGAGTCTTTCCCAGTATTATCTCCTCTCTCAAATAATGCCAGCTAATTTAAAGCTTAATTGTAAGGCCATCTTTGGTTTCTAATGGATCTGTAAGGTGTTTTCTGTGACTTAGCCAGCCAATGCCATCTTGCAGAATGTTATTTTGTATTAACTTAATCCATTTATTTGTTTCATTGTTATATGCATCAACACCACTCAAAATATATGCCAAAACAGAAAAATAATTTCATGCACATTTGTTCTGCTCATAGATGCTATCTTTGTCTTTACTCTTAGTAGTCATACTGCAGTCTGATGGGCCACCTTTTTCTCCTTGTTGAGCAGCATCTAATTAGAGGTAGGCAGCAAACTTGGAACTTCATCCTTGGTCTGTAGCTGTTCCTCTCTGAGTGATTTGCCTTCTCCAAACTCTTTTTCCCTATTGATCACTTGCCTGTCTTTCCACAGACAGGAAAATGGAAGACCTGCTGTGAGGGTTTTTTTGTTCACTAAGGATCAAATACTATTCTTGCACAGAATTTTTTGGAAGCCCTAGCAATCTCCTGCTGCTGAAATAGAACACTTTTTTAACATGTTCTCTTTAAGTACTCCTCAGTAAATAGTCTGTGTACATCTTGCTAACATTTCTCACCAAATTAAAGAAATGTTGAGGCTAATGTATGTGTATTTGGTATTCGTTGTGGTCTTTAGATAGTGTAATATTTCCTTTATTCTTGAGATTCTCGGAAGTATTCTGGGAAGGTGTTTTCATATGTGATTTGACTACACCATATAAAATTGTAGGAACTTAATGAAAACAAATTCACATTCACTTCAAGACAGTGGTGTTCAACACTGAGAATACTGGCAGTATAATTTAGTATGCTGTTTTTGAAGCTCTTTGGATACCTGGGAAAGATCAGGAGATGGGTTGATTTTTTTTTTTTTGTCTTTTTGGGGTTCTTCATGGGTTTAGTTTCCTTTTGACTCATCTAAAACCTTTTACAAAGTGCCTCAATTGGAATTATGGCCCATCCCTCCCCCAGTCAAATTAGAACTGCTACTTTTTTAGCAGTACCTCAAGCCCCAAACCATCAGCTGTTGGTCTGTCAGAATTGGAAAACGAGTCTAGATGAGTTTTCTTTAAAATATGATGTGACCTAAGGGGAAAGTCATCCATTAACCCTGTAGGCTTCCCATTAGGCTGATGCTGAGTTACTAAGAACAGTTTTATTAATTTATTCATCAACCAAGCTACCTGGAAAGGGAAGTTGGGATTGCAAAAGGACTGTTCTTGATGTGTATGGATTAAACTCTGATCCAACATTGCTTGATTTTTGATACTTGGTGTCTTTCAGCTGTTTTGGTGTACTTTGGTTTTCAAGGCACCTCTTCTCATCTTTACCTGATTAAATAAATAGGTAAATATTTTGTTTCTAAATCAGTATGTTTAGTTATAAGAACATGAAACAACGGTCAGCAGACTAAAAGAAGTATTTTGATAAAGTTGGTCACGCACATTACAAAAGCTGGTAGAAATGTCTACATCACCTGTCATCTGTGATTTGATGGAATGGTAAAGTAGGCTAAAGATTATTTCAGGGAATGACATTGTAATTTAAAGTTTGTCTGTTTTATGTATTTCTAGAATGCTAGACCCCATTCCGTTTTGGTACCGAAGGTGTTGGTTGTAGAGGGCAGATAGGGAACAGCTGTATAACATCAAACCCAAAAGGTCAGCCTGACAAAAATCCATATGATCTGACTGTAGCAGAGGTCTGAGGACACTCATGTACTCTTTCTTCCTTGGCAGCAAATGCAGCTTGCTGAACCCAGGTGTTTATTGGGAGACAAGCAGTCTATCTGACTGTGTAGCCTAAGAGTGGAGCATGAGGGTGGAAAATGGTGGTGTAATTTGAATTTAATAAACTTGATATTGAGAAAGAAAAGAATTCCTCTGGAATTCAGGAAAAGGGTTAAAATTAACCTGATGAATTGAAAACGTCATTAAGAGAACTACTGTTTCAGTGCCTTGCCATGTCAGTCAAGGCACAATTATATACGTAGGGATATATAGGAAGATAAAGGAGTGAAGAACATATATACAAATACATGAAGCAGTATGTGTGATGGAAATCTGTTTCTTTTAAATATGACTCAGAACCTTTAGTTCTTGTCATACTTGAATGCTCTCCATGTCTGAACTTTATTTCAAGTTCTGATGTGTTTCACTCGCACAAGATTTCAGTCATGTAAACTGTATAATTCAGTAGTTGCTCCTTTCCTTCTTGAACCCCTCTTTCAGAAGATTCTCACATTTTCATAACATACTACAAAATGTCTTTAGATTTGATTATTTCAAACCATTAAAATATCATTTATGCAAATGATAAAAGGTGAACTTTGTTAGTTGTTTGATATTGGATATATATTTGTTGGCATTAACTGAAGTCCACGGTTGTGGTTGCCCAGCAATGTAGACAACTCACAATAGGCATCTCCTACACAGATCCAACTACTACATAATCTGTTGCCAGTTAGTGATATTGTATATGACGGTGACCCATATGTCATGATCTTTCAGAACTGAGAGGGCATTATGCAAAACCTGTTTCTTCCAGTTTGCACATAATTTGAACCCCTGTTTTTTCTGGCCTTCCCTGTTTTATGACTAGATGGAGCACTCCAACACTGATAACTTCACACATTTTTAGGGCTCTTTAAAAATGAAGATTCAATAGTGAAATGTCAAATGAAAAAAATGACCTTATTATACAATTTGATGTGCACTGCAAATTTCTGCATAATAAAAAGATTTTGTCTACTTATTGGAGGTGCTTCCTAAGGCACTATAATAAAAGGGAGAAGTATGATTCTTTGCACATTTAGATGTGTGCATTAAGAACGTCTATATTTTTAATGAGCATAAAGGATAAGAGCCTGAGTTCACTATAAAAGGATTTTAACAGTACACAGTTCTAATAATGCAAACAAGAAAAGACATTCTCTGTAAAATTTGATAGAATAAAAATTTTATATGATAGGACACAAAAGGTCAAGTGCAACATTATACAGTGAAATAAATTCAGGGAAGACTTACTTCAGCCCCTGCAACATCAAAATATCATAATGTTCTCTAATGGGTTTGGAAGCCATTAACAGCCACTGATTCAGCACAGGGATGAGGGTTTGTTTGGTTTTGTTGAAAGGTTTCATTAATGCTGTCAAGTGTGAGTTCTCCTGATAGAGAACAAGGTTTAGATGTATCAACTCATCACGACTTTTTTTTTCCTGAATATTTTCAAGTGAAAAGTCTGCCTAACTAGAAACAAATGGATTACATAACTCTATTATAAAGCTGGAAGATTTAGCTGAAGGGCAAAAGGTCTGTAAAGGATTTGCTTTTACTTGTATGCACTGTAGAGGCATAATTGAATATTTATGTGCGTAGCTATGTTGGTAACCATTATGTTTTTAAAAGTGAAGTTTTAATGGCAAATAATATAGCCTGGAGTCCAAGGGAATAATCTCTTCCTCATTACAGACTGTAAAAAGCTGCTAGTATTTTAGACATAAGTGACATTTACTAAACCAGACTTTTATGCAACAATGCCACGCAACTGTGAAACTTGTGTGCTAAAGCACATTTGTTACCATAAATCTCTTATCTCTAAAATACACGATCTTAATTTTTCCAAATACAAATGACAATCAGAAAGTGGTAACAATAAGACACCTTTTCAAGATGTGTTGCAGCTAGAGGCAACTCCAGATAAAACTCTGGAGTGCTAAAAGGCCTGTTTCTAATTAATCATATGTGTTATGCTTGGCAGTCTAAGGGTGGAAGCAGTCTTTTCTCCTTCCTTTCCCCTACATTGCCTCTGAAGAGGATTTCACAAATACGATGAAATATTTCAAGAGAATGATAAGAAATCAGCTTAGCTGTTTCAAATGAGTGACTCTGAAGATGTATTAGACTCCTGGTCTTCTGTCACTGCAGTATGACACTAAGCCAGTTAGTACATTGTTAAAGCTTTGAGTAATTTAAACTAACAATTTTTGTGTTTTGGTGTTTATTGGGGGGGGGTTAAATCAACAATAAAATGTAAGTTGTTGTGTTGGTGGGGTTTTTTGTTCTTTTGAATAGCTAAGCTGTACTTAAAAGCAGTTTTGACTTTGTTAAAAAAAATTTGGAAAGACATTTGAAACTTGAAATTACAGGTTAAAAAACAGAAATTGAAAAGTTGCTTTCTACTTATGTTTTTCTTTTTTTTATAATTCTTTTTTAAATGAAAAAACTTTCCTTAATTGATATATTAAGAATGTGAGAAGCTACGTGAAGTATAATTGCTTTGAGAGAAGAATGTCTTTCAATTAGCTCCCAGAACTGGTGGTCAGAACTTCTGGGTTCTCTCCCATCAGTCAGCTGCTGTGTGACCTCAGATTTTGTATATATCAAGTAATAGGATGACAATAATAAAATTATCTGGTTTTATCATGGGCATTAGTAATGAGAGCCTCAGAGGGAAGATGCTGTATGGCTGTCATGTGCTAATGTGTTTGATATATGTCCAGAGATGCTTGGTTTTGAACATGTGAATATTTTTGTACCCCAAAACAATTCAGAAGTATCTTTATTAAGATAAAGGATGAACTGCATTATGATACACTCCACTGTTTTACTGCAATAAGCATGTCCTTTTTTTGTATTGTAGGATTGTGGATGGTTCCCAAAGGGATAAGATACTCTTCCCCATGTTATGATGAAGGATGATGCAGTTTATCATTATGTTGTCTGTTCAAGAGGCTGATAAATCAAACAAAATAGTATCTTTTGTTTAAAAAAACCAAAACAACAAGAAAAATCAAACAAAACCAGAAAAACCCACCAAACTAATCCCCCCAAAACCCCACAAAACTTAGTTGAGGCTTCATAGGGCTAGTAAAAAGAGTCAACAAAAGGCCTATTTTGGTGCAGGGCTACAAATGTACAAAAAAGGCTAGCTACAAATGTTTAGGGTCATAGTTTACTAGATTCAATGGATTTATATTTCCTATTTTCAAATTTTGTATGTGTTAAACTTTGTATGTGACTTTTAGGGGGAAGCAGCCTTGTCAGCAGAGTATGCAAAAGCAGCAATATTCTCAGTGTGGTGAGCAGGGGATGACTGCTTAATCCTGCAGAAGTACCTCAAGCTACATTAGCAGTCCTAGATGATGCGTGGGAATGGTGGTGCAGGAGGATCCATCATTCTCATCTCATTCCCGGTCTTCAGTGGATTAGGTCATTCTATTTCCAGTTTCATCATTTTGCTTGAGAAACACTGGAAGAGGCATAGAAGTAGAACACAGAATAATGAGACAGCAGCCAAGAGGCAAGGATGTAGGTTAAGAAGGGAAAACAGGAAATTAAAATGGAAACCGTAGATTGTTTTTTTTGCAGTTCAAAGGGCATTCAGTTGTACCAAGCAGAGAATTTAAGATTTTTTTTTTCTATGTCTAGTACATCATGTAAAAAATAGTAACAATGGTTCATCATTTCATCCAGGAATACAAGCTCACGTAACTTTTACTTAGCTAGCTTTAAGAGATTCATTTCAGATTTAAGGCTTTATAGTAACTCACTTTCTGACTCGCTGGATTATGCTTGAAATGTCTTGAAAACATCATGTATAGGATTCCATTCTAAATAGAAATGTGTCTAGTTTAACAACACTGGATTGAGGTCAGGGACTGAAGAGGAAACTCAGGCTAAGTATTTCACTGTGATCAGCTGGGAACTTTAATAGGTAATGAGACACTTGATCAGGTCAAGACTTTTTCTAAGCTTGCTTTTTTGGATTAATTTAAGATTTTTTTTTTTTTCCTAGCTTGTTCTATGATCTACTTTTTTTTTTTCTTTTTTTTCTAATAGCACATCTAGATGAGCCTTAAATGACAAGTCAGTTTTCAGTAAGGCTGAAATCTGATGTAGTATTGAAACCCCTTTAGCAGCTGTGTTCACCTTCCAGCATGTCGATGGCTTTTACTGCTGCCTCTGAAACAAAGTAATGACAGTAATTGGCCCTGGGCTAGATGAGAATGGCTTCCCAGGTTGGGGCTTTCATTTATGCTGGATGTGCTGATTTCGGAAATCATATCTCTAGTGACTTTTAAGTCACTATGGGTAGAAGTAGAAGGGCTGCTTGAGTACAGTTGTACTTTAAGGTAAACTCCAAATAAGGAATCTGCTCCACAGATAAAAAGTTTTTGTATTCTTCAAGTGTTGTGTCTTATAATATTTTGGCATTTATCACAGCTAAATAATTAAACCAAGAAAATCTAAAGTATTGCTAACCTATTTCAGAGATATATTTTTATAGTGTAATAAATTAAGACTGTGCAAGGAGAACTGTTGGTAGTGATATAGGATGAATGGGACACTGGAAATAAGCTGGAAATAAGTAGGGGGGAAAAAAAAAGAAGGAACGGTAGTAAAGAAGATGGGAAAGAAATGCATAAGAGGAGATGGCAGCAGGAGGAGGGGAGAGTAAATCCTAACAAGAACAGAAGTATGTTTCTTGCCACTTTATGAAAAAATTAAAGTACATCAGAGTTCAGGAATATTTTCATACAACAACTAGATCCTCAGCTATGAAGTGTGTCCAGTGGGGTTTTTATTTGTTTGGTTTTGATATATAATGTCAGCCATTCTAGTAAGCTTAAGATTTATTTATTTATTTAAACAACAACACACTGATAGGGGATTTTACACCACTGTTTTTGTAAACAAAGCTTTTTGGAAAAACTATGTCTTTAAAACTACAAGTAATTAGTCCTTCTTGACCAGCTGTATTTCCTCTTCAAGAAAAACCTGTTGTTTATGCTTTCTTGAGGAGGTGCTACTTTCATTTTGTCTCTCTTAATGTGACTTAAATGTTCAGATGAAAGAATTTATAGATGTTTACTAATGGAGTGTCATGATTCATCCAACTCTTACAGCACTGCTGTAAGTAACATTTAAAAGGAGAAAATGCACTGGGTTTGCCCTAATCTAATTATGAGTTTCTTGTAAATTGTACTGCATAGGGGGTAAAAGCTGCCACTGTGTGGGCGGTGGTCCCTTAGAAGTCAGGAGTGGGACTCCATGAGAGGTCTGCTCTTGTACGCAGTCAGAGGAACTCATGTATGAGTCTTGGCAGTTCCCTGGTGCCCCAGGTTTTCGGGGGCCAGGCTGTGAATTATCAAAAGGAAAGCCCCAAATGGAAACTCTGAAAATGTCAGTGTTTTGTTGACAGACCCCACCAGTGAACTCAACCTCCTATTTCATCCAACATCAAAATTCATTGATGTCTTTTGGAAAATGAGTGAAATTTACTCTCTTGGTTAAATTATTTTAAAATAACAGATATAACTAAAATCTTTTGAAGTTATAAAGTGCAGTTAAAGAATCTATTTTTATACATGCCTTTTGTGTACTGGCAGTTTTGCAGTGAACTGAATCCCAACCACCAAATTTCAAGTCATATCTAACAAAAACTTTATTCCTAGCACACAGTCACTATTAGCTCTCATCCTATAATGCAAAACTGCAAGCAACCCCCAAGTGTGGATTAAGTTTATTCACTAGTTCTGCCTGTACATACTTCTGTCCATTTAATGTCTTGTTCCTCTTTACAGAAGCTTTGATACACAGAGCAAGCCTAAGAAGGAAATCAGCAAACCACCAAAGCAGACCTGCAATACTGAGAGTACCTGAATGTCATAAGAATAGTATTCTTTTTGAAGGAAGATAAAACCCTATGCATTCAGATTTGGCAAAATGTATTTTTATGTATTTAAGCATATCTGTCTGCAAACATTGATATGAAAACTGAGTAATCAGTGTTATTAGTAGGCCAATCTGTACAGTTGCAAGGTCCAAAATAAATTATTGTGTATTTAATTGAATACCCACAATTTTCTGATTTATTTTAAAGCTTAATGTTTTTAATAATGCTTACTATTTTTTTCAGGAGAGGGGGCATACCAAACAACAACAACAACAAAAAAAAAACAACAAAAAAACCACACCCTCCCCCCCCCCAAAAAAAGAAATCCCTAAAACAAACCCCCAGAACAGAATAATTAAATATTTCTAGTAAATGTAGGTTATCTTGCAACTTGCATCATTAAACAGAGATTGATTCTAGTCACACACACAAATGCACCATAATTGCGCTTATACATTTAGCATAAATGCATAGGTAAAAAGGCAAAAGATGGGCAAATGGGCAAAAGTCTTTCTTGCTCTGACTGACAAGAAGTACAGGACAGCATGATAATTTAAAAGCTTTTATTATAATGTATGGAAATCTCTATGGAAAACATGAAATTTCTTTCAAATGTCTGAGGTGGCTATGTAAAAATTTGTGTGGACTAGCTGGATCAGGACACGCATTTCAGTGCTCACCTGTGTTTTGTGTTACTTATGTTTCTTTGCATATTTGGGAATCAGGTACTGAAGGGTTATAATGCACCTTTGGTATTAAGTTTGCAGTAAGTTTGTAATATTGCAAATGGGAGTATAGATGCCTAATTTGGAACAAAGTACAGCATATAATCAATGTTAGTTTAATGATGCTAAAATTTAAAGTGCATTGGTGATTTTTTATTTCGTACATTTTTTGTCTGAATGAAATGGTGGTACTGTGAGTTTTATAGTGTTAGAGAAGAATCTGGAAAACCAGCTAAGTATTTGGATCAGTGGGTCTGCCATAAATACAGACCTGCAATGTTTTGTATGTTAAGAATCATCTTCCCAGATGTTGTTGCTATTTTCAAAATGTTTTTAGTTGTCGTTTCCCCTCAAGCTAGTTTTGGGCAAAATGCATCCTATGCAGAATTGCAAGTCAAACCTTCTTTCTCTTTTTACTGAGCAGAGATGCAAAGGGATACGACTGAGGTAATAATTACATTTAAAAAAAAAAAATTAGGTTTGTCCCTTTGCATTTGTAGCTTAAAATATTCTGGACAATAGCTATATACGAGTGAATGAATACCATATCCTTTTACAGTGCAACATAATGCTGAGAGACATTGAATTCTGCCAGTCTTTTGTTTTCCTTCCTTAGTGCTAGTAATTACAATTTCTTTACTCAGGAAAAGAACTCTAAGCTCTTTCTGCATCTCTGCATTCTTACCTGCAACTCAGCCCATTACTGTGCAGCATATGGAGCAGCATGGAAGCAATTTTCAAAGAGAAATGTAGTTTTCTTGTTGAAAGCATTTAGAACTAGTCATCAGCAGTCTGCTATTTGTAGTTACAGAGCCTAACAAATTTTTTTTGGTAGCTTATTCCTCCCAATGATTTGGAAATCTTAATTCCACAAAAAAAACCCCCATGTTGTAATTTCAAGGCACAGACCTTAATATTAGGTTGTATTACTATATGTAAATAACTAGTGTTTCCTATGACTTACATGCAAACTGTTTCTTATTATTTAATTAAGAAATAGTATTTTTTTTCATATTTACTTGAAAGTCATTTGGAATGCCTCAAATATTTATGAGCTTTAGGTGGTATTTTTCCCATTAATAATACAACTCCTGTTGTGGTGTCATCCCAGCTGACCTACTTGATTATTTTGTGGGATTATTCAGTCATTGTATATGTGTCATAGAAAAATTTACCAGCTGTTAGTTTATGATTATGTATAAGTCTGCATGCAGATCTATGTTAAAGTAGAGGATGATTCTTTTATTTATAGAAGGTAAGTTGTCAATGTCTTTCAAATAGTGTTTTACTTCACGGTGATTTTTTTAGAAAAGAATGCAGAAGTCTGTAGTTAGCAAAATTTTTTAAATGTTTTAGTCATAATTAATTACTGGTTTAGAAGGAAGAAGAATAAAGAGATGGATTTTTTGTCTGATTTGGCTTGAGTGATGTGTAGACTTGCACTAGCCACAATTTGAAAAAAAAGATTTTGGATTTATGATGGGAGATGATTTTAGATCACGTAGGACAATGAATTAGTACTAACTCCTTCCACAGGATGTAAAATACCATTGAGTCCATGTAATTTTCACTATAATCTATTTAAATGTCTATCTTGGGCATACTAATGCTCATTAATGTACATTACATGTACATCATCTTTAAGTCTCATTTGAAAATTGAATGCTTAATTTTGTTCTGCTGGATAAATTAAGCTAGTTCTTCAGGTGTGAGGTGACTTTATGCTGTTAATACTTCATGATACTGTAATGGCATGTGTTGCCAGCTTTGAGATCTACCCAGCTGCGGAAAGAAATCTTTTTTGTGGGAAAGAGAAGATACTAAATGATGGCTTCTTTCTTTGTCGGAGGAAAACTCAGGGAAAATTTGTGTACTGGTCCTATGAAGCAGCAGTAGTTGATCAATAGAGGCTGGTCAGTTCTGTGCAGGATTATGCATAAAGAGACTTAACTCCTTGCAGTCATTGCCATTACAGTTTATAGCTCACGTCTAGATTTCCATTCCTCTCTGTTTCTTCCTGGAGTCAAAGGCCTTCCAGGAAGCGGTTTGGAGACTTTTTAAAACTTCCTCTGTTTTTTATGAACAGTAGAGACAGTGTAGGTAAGGAAGGCAGAAATAGTATTAGGGAGTTACAGTTTATCAGTTTTACACAGAGATGGAGACTGTACATAGGTTCCAGAGGCAGAAGTGTTCTGTGAGGCTGACCAGCCATGGGCCAACTTTTATGCCCTGGATTTTGATGGCTCATGGAAGGTTTTACTGAATGGCCAGGTGAATTTAAATTGAGAAGTTGAGATATGGGTAGGGTTTTAAAGTGTACTTCAGATTAACTCTCTGTCTGTTAATCTACCTGTCAAGTTGTGTTGCAGCTCTGAGGGCCAGCAGTCAGTGTAAATAAAAGCACTCTTAGTCTGTTTGGCTTGACACCTTCCAGAGTGACCCACGTTCAAAGCAGCATTATTGCTGTGCAACGCTTGTCCTGTGTAGCTAGCAGCCTTACAGAAACATGTTCTTTCTCTGAGGGAAAAGCTGAGGGTACACTGAACAGCTATAGTTTGCCTGCTTCCTTCACACTGTTGTACAGAAGAATGTATGGAGGAGTGATTTAAGGGAGCAGAGGATACTTATTCTCTAGAAACCCTACTGTGAGGATGAGGATTTTGGAAAGAAAGGAAAAAACCCTACAAATTCTTGACAATACCTATTGTCTCACGTAAAAATAATAGATATATATTCTGACATTCCTCAACTTTTGAGATCACTGTGCTGTTTCTCATGTAGTCTGAAATACATTCAGAATGGTATTGATGTCTTGCTAGCAGGCAGCTACTTGCAGAGCCTCTAGAACTACAATGTGCTTTACATGTGGAAGTTCTTGCAGGTGTGTAAATTTAAGAGGCTGCCAAAGAGCATCTTTAAATTAAGGCACCTTAAATTAAACTGCTGCATTGGTGATTACCTAATTAGACAACTGGTTTATAACTTCTGGAAGCAGACATACATTGGAAGAGTAGTTCGGTAGGATATTTTCACTTGCACATAGATGTCCTTTTTTGTAATTTGAGTTGCTATTTGTTCATTAAAGGTAAAGGCAAAAATAATCAACAACTCAGAAATGCGCTCTGATTTCAACTTGTTTGTATTTTCTTTTTACAGATTAAAACATGTAGGAAAAGGCAACCTGTAGTTTGCCTTGAAGTGGGTTACTTCCACTTGAAATCTCACAATAAAAATAATGATCAATTGAGCCATAAATTCAGAATTTAGTTTTGTACCAATTAATTTTTTATATAATGTATCAAAGAGCATTCAGGAAGTTTTGACTCTTGAAGCTTTAGATAAGCATGGCCACCTGCTTGTTTTAGCGAACAGCCAACAGTGAATGCGTGTGTATCATAATAAGTTTTGGGGTTTTTCCCCCTATTTAAAGCTGTGAACACCACATTCCTGTGCAGTGTTTTTTATATAATAAGTTTAATTACTGCAATAACTAGAGCATACTCAACAAAATACATTTACAGTCATAGAATAACATAATCTTTTAGCATTTCTTTAATAGAAATTATCCCATGAACAGTGACAGTGGAATCACCGTTACTGGTTTTGCTCTACAACATGATTGAGAAAATACTTTGTCTTATTGGGACACAGTTTCAGGTTCTGGCATGTTTGTTAAAGTGAAACAGTAATGTAGCAGACTAAGGATATTATAATTCATCAAAAAGGGTGTGCTGAAGAGTATTAGAGCATTCATTTTTGAGTTAATTCTTACTAGAAATTATCCTTACTTTTTATGTATTCAGTCTCACAGTGATAAGCATAGACTAGTTTTCAATACAGTTTTCAGTCTTCTATATTGGAGAAACAAGTGAGGCTTTTTTTGTGCTGAAAACTAGCACTTGCCTGACAAATGGCCAGAATGTTCCAGAGAGGGGGGAGTGTATTGGGAAAAGGATTGTGGGGAGGACTGGGGCTGTTAGCCTGGGAGACCCTTCTGTCCCCCTTGCTATGTGTAACTGGAGAATCTTTGTAATTAACCTTTTGCTGATTCCAGATAGGTTTTCAGAGCCTTGGCATCTGGTGAGCCATTCTCTGATGGGGAAAACAGAGATAAATGACATTTCAAATTGTGTTTGATTGAGCTCGAGCAGTCCCTGTATATTGCAGGGATTAACAACAAATCCAGTGTTTGGTCTTGTGAAAGAATTCTGTGTCATATTATCTACCTCCCCAGGAGATGGCAGAATTTTTTTTTTTCACTTGTGCATTTACGCTTTTTTAGAAGTGGGATAGGTAAGATCAAGCTTTTTTTATAACTTGCTTTGAATTATTGGTGGGGTAAAGATGGTTGCCTTTGGATTATGCCATAATTTTCAGGTAATGCTGTGCGAATGAACAGTAACAGTACTAGGAATGCAAACTGTATTGTGAGATCTGCATGGAGCTTAGCCCATTTCTGCCATCTCTGGAGCCACAGGGTGGAAGTAGAAAGTGTAGGCAAGGAACACTCAACTGATTCAGTGCTGGTAAATCTTCCTAGCTGTACTGCAGGCCTATAATAAGACTTTATTTTAGCCAATTTACTAAAATGATCAGTAAAGCTTTTGGGCAAGAAATTTCAGTTTCTGATTTATGTTGATATAAAGCTCCACAATGGAAAAACTGTGATAGAATCCTGCTTGGCCAGGTGCTGAGTACTTCATTAGGTGTCTCCCTATTTTACTTCAGGTTTTACCAAGTACTGGTAATTTTCTTTCTGTAAGTGCTGCCTTGTCTGAGCATATTAGCCCCTAATCCTTTCCTATACAGAGAGGGATCAACAATATTCCCTTCAAGAAATTCCCTTGGGAATGTAAGTAAAATACAGACTGCTTTTGTTGAGATGCAAAGACGGGAATGGAGTGGGGAAAGGTACCTTTATATATTTTAATAACCTGTTGGTTAGGATATGTGACTAGGAAGTTGAGAGTATTGGTTCAATTAATATTTTGTACTCAGCCTAGTTTACTTCCCATGTATCATTTCCTGTGTCCTGGCTGAATGTAGTTGCCATCAGGTGGTAAATGGTAGGAAAAGACACATAAACCTGATATATGCTCAGAGGAAGTGAGATGGGGGGGAAAGTAAGATAGAGAAAAACAAAAACAAAAAAACCCACAATAATGCAAGAGTATGAATGGTGGAAAGTGTTCCTCACCACAAGAAATGTCATGTTCAAGTTAAAGCTTCTTCTTCAGATGTGAGGGGAGAATATGTGCTTGGATATCGTCTATTTGGAGGATGGATTTGAATCCAGAATTTTTACCATCTGAGTAAATGCATGAGCCTCTGTATAACAACTTCTGACTAAATTTAAAAAAACCCATCTTTTTAGGAAAGCCAAAATTATTGCAATGGCTGTCTTTGGAGGGAACAAGGTTCTGAAGGTGGGACTGTTTTAAGACTCACACCTGTTTGCTTCATGCATCATTAAAAATCTGAAGGTAGCATCCCCATTTACTTATTCTTAGATTTTTTTGTTCGTTGCTGCTGTTGAAAGTTAGTTCTCTTCTACCAAGAAGGGAATCAAAATTAGCCAATTTATTTCTTGACTTTTTAAAAAATTGTGCTGTATTATTACTGCAAAAGATCAGACTTGGATTTTTCAGTGAGGTGGTTTAAGTAGACAGTGTCTGGGGACTTCATCCTAAGCTCTGAGGCATGTCATCAGAGTTACAAAATATGGTGGCTTCTAACATGGGACATCATAGGAACTTAACAGAAGCAGCAAACACGTGAGATGTTCCAGAAGCTACAGGGGTTGTAAACCACATCAAATATGTGTTAATAAATAAATAAATAAATTGTAATGTTTGAAGTTCTGAGATCAATTATCTTGTTCTGGGAGATTAAAGGCCCCCTAGGAGTGGAGGGATGGAATGGGGAACTGCTAGTAAATAAGCACTATATGTGTCTAGTGGGTATGTTGAAGTGCTAAATCTGATACAGTGTTGAAAAAAAAAAACATGTTGAGGGGGGACTTAGAATAGCTGCAGTGCTTTTGTTATCCAAGCTTGCATTTGTGCTGCTTATTGCAGTCTACTCATTGAAGTAATTAAAGCCCTGTGAGAGCTACAGTCACTTCTTCACATGTATGTATATTTTTGTGTGAAAGACCAAGGGAGGTTTTAACTGTTAGTAGCAGAAGTGCTTTTTTATAGTTATGTAAGAATAGAAGTAGCGACGGTTGACACATTAGAAATATTTCTAGAGAAGTGCATGTTTCTTTCATTCAAAATCCTTATTGCAATTAGATGTGACCTGAACTTTCTATAATAAATCATTTAAATTCTGAGATGGCTGATGAATAGATATCAAGAAGGTGTATGCTGACTGTAGTTCTTCTCTCATTTGTCATGCTAAGGTTCTATTATGCTTGCTGCTCAACCTTTCAGATGCTCTTTTCCTTTAGAGCAGTCACAAGCACAGCAGTTCATGACCGTAGAATATATGAGAAGCTGGTTATATTATCAACACCTAGGTTTCATGGGTGTCATATAGCAAACACATACTTTTTGTGTAATACTGGTTTTAATAACTTACTACAATGTATTCTGTGCATTAGCTTGTCTTTTTTTTTTTTTTCCAAGTGTGCAAGAATGACACCCTACAGGCAGTCTGGAACATTGATGTTCATAAAATCTTATGTATTAAACAACTGAGAATAGCTATTCTTTCCCCACAGAAAAGTAAAGGAGGAGTTGTATGTATTTTTTTATACCTAGAATGTTGGTGGCACTTCTCTATTCTTAGGACTCCGTTTCTAATATTGTGATCTCGAAGGCAGATACTTGAAAATTGCACAGAATTTTGGTGTGTTGTGAATATCCTTCTTTTTGTGACCCTGCGATGTGACGATGTAGTAGCAGAATTCTTCAGTAATAAACATGTGCTGTTGTGCAGCGGAAAGGATGCTTCAGCGCTGCAGCAGAATTTAAAATGGGAGCATGGTTTGATGGGAGTGATTCTGTGGTTTCCATGGCAACCGGGGAGTGCCGGGCTGTTTGCATTGTGGAAGGCAGTGGGTAGCAGGCACTTCAATACATGCCAGTGTTTATTAAGACTGTTAGGATGGCAATTTCTGTCTACCGCATTACAATTTATGCCTAATTTAAAGTTCCAGTCTTTTGCAGTGCCAGCTGCTTTCAACTCCCATTCCCTCTAGTGGAAACGGAGATAATTGGCAATGGTTAACAATGTGTCCTGACACCAGCAGCTCCGAGTGCATCCATTATTCTGTGAGGATGCATGATGCATACAGGGAAGGCAAAGAAAATTAGCTGTTCTGCTGAGGTGGCAGTGGCTTTCTGTTTTGTTTGTGTTTTGGGTTTTATTTTTTTTGTTTGCTTATTTGGGGTTGGGTTTTTATTGTTATTGGTTTGGGGTTTTTTTGAAACAATAAGAGGGTTTCATAAGCAATTTTTGAAAACATCAGGAAGAACTACAGTTAAAATCTCTGCGGTTAAGCCAACATACCCAGAACTTGTTCTCTGTAGGAGTTACAATTTAATGAGCTTCAGAAACAATGTAAGACTTCCTTATGCGATCAAAAGTTTGGCAGATTTGTGTTTAGTTATTAGAAAAGCATGCAGTTGCCTTTTGTGTAGAACATCCTTGCCTTCTGTGGTGAGGAATTTTTACCTTCTAATCAACTGTTTTAAAAATCCCAGTCTGTTATATACTTAGCCATGTAATATTCTGAATAAAGATATATGGGCTTAGGAAAAGCATCCATAATGAGATACCAGTTTTATCACAACCTCTGTTCTTATATACTTGGAATTTATGCCCATTGGCTTAATGGAAGCAACTGTCATGTTTGCTTCAATTTATCTGATCTGGAAGACTACTGGAGCTATGTCACGGAGCTTGAAAGACCAACTATGTTTTCTGTGCCATGATGTCTCAGTAGTTTTGTGTATGTGTATTTTAGAGAAGGGTCGACTGGTGTCCTTCTTGCTAGCTTGGAATGTGAGCAGAGCAAAACAAACAAATCTTCCTGAAAAGTGTCTGAGAGGACAGTTTTGTATATCCGCCCCTCCTCCTCCCCCCCCCCGAAGGGTCTGAAAGGCATGCTGGACTCAGGGTTTTTTCTTGGTGGTTGTCTTACCCCGTGGTCAGTCAGACTTTCACTTGCTACAGAGGGACAAGTCTAGATCCTCTTTTGTTTCTTTGTGCCATTCCTCTATTTCTAAAATTCCGTTCTTCAGCTGTTAATGTAAATGTTTTTAAAACTATATACATAAAAAAATGTTAACAAGGTGATTTTTTTTGTGGCTTTTTGTATCTTTGTAACAATATTTCTCTTTAATTTTGCTTAGTGGATTATAACCATAAGTATCCAGTCTGATAATATGAAACATCTGTGTTTTGAGGTTTAAAGAGATAAAAGCAAGACATGAAAAGACTGACCTTTGCTTTGGGGTCAGTGAGTTTGAATCTGGCTGCCTCTGTCAGTCATTTGACTCTAGAGTAACCTTACTTTTCATTAAAGACTATACTATATTCTTGAGTGACTTCATTAATACCTGTTCATCCTTTTAAATTCCTGTCATGTAAACACGCATTACAGAGTGGTGAAGTGCTGAGTATGAAAAGTCAACAAATGAAGTGAGTGGCAGTAGGCCAAAGCTGATTTTCAGAAGGTTGATTTATTTGGGAAATGTACTAGGAAAAAAATAACACTTAGAGTAGATTTCTTATGGGACTAATCAGAATTCCCATCATACTAATTTCTCCGTTTCCATGTGCTTTGAACCAGTCCCTGACCTTCCATAACTACTCTGTATTATGTTTTTCTCCCGCTCTCTTTCATTTTATTTCAATATCGATGCATATTAATCCATTGGAATTATCCGCATGGCTACATGTTTTGATCATTGTTTTTCTGCTAGAATAGCCTGTAATTTTAGAAATCTTCAAATATGTATTAAATTAAATGTATTTTTTTGAATTGTTTTGGAGTAGAAAGAAAAACTCCATAGGTTTAAACCAGATCTATTTTACTCCAGATGTCTTGGATTCTGCATGTACACAGTAATGTGAAAATCTTCTATATCTGATTTTCCAAATTCCTGGATGTGCAGATTTTAAATGCTGGTCATGATTCTCCCCCAGTACATTATTTACATATCACTATATCCTCCTTTTCAGTGAACCACTTCACTGTTAGTTCTGATGCTGAAACAACAAAGGTAAAGTATTCAAATTTTATAATTCATGATAATACTATTACCTATTACAACATTGTTTTTGTCTAATCTCTTTCTCTAGAAAAAAAATTACTTTCCCTCTATGTAGTTTCAGTATGAATTCATCAAGTAAAAACTAGCCTATATATTATCTATGACACCCTTGAGAACAAAGGTGTCTTTATGATAAAATTCAGTAGGAGTTTCTCAGTAGTTGGCATCATAACAGGCATTTTGAGGCAAGGAAACAAGCAGGAAATGGACACGGGGTCTGAACTTTGTTGTGCTGATTTTGCTGACACTGATGCTCAACATCAGAGTAGGAGAACTTTGGTTGTATGGAGTTGGTAGGATTATTTGGTTTTGACTGTCATTCTTGTGCCATTCTCAGTTATTTTAAAAATCATTTGTCAGTAAACTTTTCTCAGATAGGAAGCAGAAATGATCTGATGGTGTCAAAATGCAAAGGAATCATTTTGGCTTGTTCCTAGAACTGTAATAGTAGTATTGTTATCGTCAAGGGTGGTGGGTTTTTTGTGGTTTGTTTTGTGTGGTTGTGTTTGGTTTGGGTTTTTTGTGGGGTTTTTGTTTGTTTCTTTTTGGTTGGTTGGTTTTTTTAAGCCCTTAAAGTTGATCAGTGGGAAGAAAATAAGTTGTTGGTTGCTATGAGCCATACCTGCCTTCTGTTAGGACAGTACATCCTGAAAAGCTGACTATGAACTCAAACCCTTTAGCTGTCAGAAAGATGCCTACCACAGCTTCTCCCTTGCTTTTATTGAAGGACTTGCTATATTTTGTACTAAGTGTCCCCTCAGAAATAGCTGCTGCCTCTGCTTTTAATGTGGATAACCCAGGAGACTTTGCTGTCTACTTTCTTATGCCGTGCAACTTTATTTGTATGTGCCCAGTGTTTGTATAAAGCACAGTAATCAGAATTGACAGTTTTTCTTGCTAGCTTTTGAATGACGGTTTGAGTGGTTCATGTGGCTGTCAGAGGAAAGTACATGAGAATCAAGGCTTATGGTTTTATTCCAGCTTTTGCTGTGAGTAAACACATTGCCTTTGTTTTTAGTAAGAAATAATAACAATGGAATAGAATTGGTTTTGTTAAAGTGGGTTTTAATTTTTCTGTTGGTATGTTCAGAGTCTCTGACTCTGGGTTTTCTACAACAGAGCAAGGTAGGTCATTGGGCAGTACAGCTGATTACTGATTCATCATTTCTCCTCTTCTCCTGCCACTTTTTTGCAGTGAAGTGCTCCCATGGTACTTAAGAGGTTACTGCTAATGCATTCAGAAGCAGCATTAAGAATAACTGATACTTTTGAAACTGTGTAAAGAGAGACCTTCTCTTTCTGAATTCTATCATCATTTGCATTCTGCTTCTTATAACACTGAAAATTCTTGCTTTATCTGTACATTTATTTATTGGATGACTTGCTCATACAGTGAGAATGTGAGACTTGTCTGTCTCTTCACTTTATTAATATGTGTGTGGAGCTATATATATAATAAAAATTTTGGATCTTCCATATGATACTAAATTGGTTCTATTTACCATATGATCTTTAGATACCAGGTTGGCATTTTATGAATAGGTAAATGTTTTGATAAACGGTAATTTACTATGAATCCTACCAGTGGATGTGGAGAGCTCGAACACCTATTAGCATTTTCCAGAGACAACACTGTGACTAGTAGTATTGATAGTGATGGGGCATGCTGTTGGTGTTGTTTTTTTCTCAGATTCTTTACTTGGAAGTGTACTGAAATGTGCACCTTCCCTTTTCTAGGAAGTTCAGAAACTCAAACAAGGTGTGAGTACATGTGTGTCTGCTGTGTGCATTCTTCTAAGGCAGAGATTACTCGTGATAATCTATCTAAGATAGTATTTACTATGGTATTTGGTTAAAGAGCTTGTTTAGCTGAAAATGTAGCAGCTCTAGAAGTTTGGAATTGCATTACAGCCAAGTATATAATTTGGTAAAGGTGTATGGGAAAATAAATGACTTATGTTTATATAACGATTGTATGAGGAAAAAAGTTTTAAAAATTGAAATTTCCTCAAATTCTGGGTTTGGTAAATTTCTTTTGCCAAACTTATCTTTTCAACAGAAATGCCTTTTTGAGTATAATCTTTTCATGAGTTTCAGTTCTGTCAAGTTGATTTGCGTTTTTTTCATGAGTAATTGGCATCTTTAAAATCTGAAAAAAATAAGGGAAAGATTCTAGCAAAACTGTTCTTTATTTGGAAAATGGTAGATAGGGAACCCCATTTGGTCTGTGGGGTGATACAGTGCCTTTCATTGTGAGAGGTGTTGCTCCAGGACAACACACCAATTTGATCCTTCTCCTCTGGCAGCCGTGGAAGAAGCCAGGTCAGGGGCTTCTGGTTGCTCTGGCTCAGTTACTGGGGTTCCTCAGCCTGTTGCCGTTCCTCTGGGCTCCTTTGTGCTTATGGAGATTAGCCTTTAATCAAGCAATCTAACAAAGCCATCTGCAGTTAATGCAATACCCATGCTGAATCTGAAAACATATAATTGCTTATGACTTTAATCTGGAGAGGTTGGTATACGCTATAGCACTCATATCTCTTTCTGACACTTATTCCTTATAGATATAATACACATGAGCCTAAGCCAATGGAGTTTTGATGTAGAAAGTGTACATGCACAGTTGAAATAGAAGTATTTCAAGGTTTTTGGGTTGTTGAGGGTTGCTTTGTGAAGCAGCATCAGTGTGATGGCAAATATGAGCAAAGGCTGAACATAGCTTTATTATTTATTTCCTGCAGGCACTGCAGATGTGCATGTCTGGTAAGATGTTTGCTATAAAGTCACTTCAGATGAAACTCACTTCAGATGTATTCACATCATTGTTTGGATTTAAGACACTTTCTAAAAGTGTTTTGAGTTTAAGGAGTGGCAAAAACTTTAAAAAGAACAACAAAAGGTCTTTTAAGATCTACAAGCATTAACATTTCATTTTTAGACATAAATTTTAAGAACTAAGTGTAAATGTATTGCTGCCAGTAGACACAGAAATCAAGCACTACAATCCCATGTTAGTTTAACTAACCTGAGATGATGTCTAGTCATTAAAAAGTGTGTAAAAGTGCTACTTCATTAAAGACAGTATCATATGTAATTGCAAAATTACTGATACACATTTTATATATCACAGTACCCAGATTTGCCCATCTTGATAGACTACAAATTCTTATTGATTCTGTGATAAAGGAACTACAAGTGTTGAATAACAATGGCAATCGTGCTGAGCAGCTTACTCAGTGTAAAAGTCACAGACTAATAATACAGTTTACTTTCCAGTAATTACCTGTGGACTTTTAAATTATTCCCTAGCTTTTGATGTTCATTAGTCACTGGAAATGAAAATGGCAAGGAAACCAATAGTGCATAATTTCAGACATTTTTAATGTTTATGGATTTCTTAGCATGATTAGAAAATATAAGTGGTACTGCTTTTTCAGATCAATAGAGGCACATATTAAGCACTATAATAACTGCCTTCTCAAGGACAATGATTTAACACTGTTGGAAGTGATCCTGAGACTACTGATTTGTTACATCTTCATTAATGAGCAATGAATGCAGCAGGTTTTTTTATTAAGCTCCTCTTGGCACACTTAATTATCAATTTAATAGTTATCTACTGATATTTAATAATGTTGCTTTAAGGTTTTAACTGTCCCTGAATTTCAGCTACAGTCATGACACCAGTAGTGAAAAATATCAACTAAGAGAAGTATGTAAAATAGCTTTGATAGAAGTCCTTTCCCTCTTAAACTGAAATTTCATAAATAAATGTTGGTTCACTCTGCCTGAGTAAACTTATTATGATGTCCTTGGCTTGACATATCAATCTGCAGAAATATATTAAAATGCAAATTCATGTATTTCAGCCCTTGTGCTCTTTCATTCTGCCCCCCCCCCAAAAAAACAAAAACAAAAAACCAAAAAAAACCAAACACCCCCCCCAAAAAAAAAAACAAAGAAAAAAAATCCCCACCAAAACACACCACCACCAAACCCCAAACTTATTAGTCTACAAAGTATTAAAAGCAATACTCAGCTAAGAATAATCAGATTGAGCTTGTTTTATTTTCAAATTAACAGTGCTTATAACATAGTTTATTTAGTGCAGGACCAATGTAAAGTTAACGGAAAAAATACAGTTTCAGTGTGGGTTTAAATTCAATTTTTAATAGGACAGGTCTTTCCTTTTCTTTCTTTTTTTTTTCTTAAACATATGTAACATTCCTGCAAATGAACTGACACAAAAAGGTGATTCTGTTAGAGGAAGATATACTGTTAGGATGGTTCTGTTGCACTTAGCAAGAGAAGTGAAACTGAAAGACTATAGAAAATGTGGGTTCTAGAGCTGTCCCTCAAAATAAAATACATGATATTTGAGTTCTCACAGCCTTAATATTACATATTCCTTTATGACAGCAAACAAAAAGAGAATATTCTAAGCAGAGAGAAGTCATAGCTCTTACAAAATCATTAATTTGGTTAAGTCTGGAAAAGGCTAGGGGGGGCGGATGATCCAGCAAAGGGAGCAGGGTAATGGTTGTCTACAGGGTTGACAAGTGGTGGGCAGTTTGCTTCAGAAGACCAAACAACTTCTGTTAGGCATATTTCCAAGTTGTAAGTTAAATTTAATTGTAATTATTATGCAGAAGATCTGTATGTCAAAGTGGACAGTTTAGTGGAGGAGCAGACAAGAAATATTAGGGTGGAAACAGAACAGTTTGGAAAGGAGGTGTGAAAACACATTATAGAGCTTGTGACAGGACTTCACCTTGAATACCATGTCACAACCCATTTTGATATTTAAAATGAGTGCACCATTTAACAAAGGTAAGTTAAAAGATATGGAAAAGATGTGAATCGTGTGAAAGAATATCATGCACACGCTCACTCACTTGCTCTGTTTAGCTTGGGAAAGAAAGAAATAGACCCAAGTGCATTTTCCAGCTTTGCGTAATTCCTCATGGAGTTCTGTTACTGACATTACTGAGCTGAAAGTTTAGGAAAGGAATATGTGAAGACATTTAATACCCGCATATGTACTATATACGTTGGCCACACTGGTTTGACTTGGAAATTAAGCAGTTTTGAATCTGTCCAGCAGAGTCCTGGCAAATCCTGGAAAACTGGCAAATAAGCCAAGGTATAATAATATGGAAGAGAATACAGAAAGCAAAGGCTCCGTCTGTGAAGGAGGAGGACGGTCACATAGGGGAGCCCAGAATACAAACACGCAGTCTCCTTAGGAGTATGGTGAATGCTTCTACCTTTATTCTAAAATATGGGTACATATATACTGAGGGATAGGGTCCACGCGACAAAAACAACGCTTTCATTGGTTCAATGCTATTGTCCACGCGCTTCTCCTCTGACAGTGACCGCACTTGTAACACCTTTCATTGGTTTAAGCTTTACTGTCCATGCGCTTATTCTCAAATAGTGATTGGATATATAAAACAAAGCACACAGCTATCTTAGTTTCTACTTGCAATCAGCACATTTTTCCTTAGCTCATAGCTTCTTACTTGTTTCAGTGTACCAAGGACACGCTGTTTACAAACCCTGGATTGTCCACATATTCCCATAATACTTTGTGACCCTGTTGTTCAAGAAACCCCTCTACATGTCTGGCTCTGCTGTCACTGTGGAGCTGACAGAAAAGTAGGAGGGAGTACATTGCTTTAACATATAAGGTAGAGAGTGTGTCCTGCGCAGGTACTCAGTGAACAGAAACCTGCTGTAGTTAACCAGGGAACCCACAAAGTGTGGGGATTCCCCAGGTGGTTACTATTGGGTGCAGTGGTGCTTTTATGCCATCATCCAACTTTACCATGGGAGGATAAAATGGGGAAAAAGGAAGGCATGTTGGAATAGTTCTTTGTTGGGATTTTCAGTGCATGTAATCATAAAGGCTACTTGCACTTAGTTCATGGAGTTTTAATCTGAAAGAAAAGGAATATAATACTGTGGATTACAGTCTTGGATCCTATGTTGTGTACCTTTCAGATATAAAGGTTATGTACCTTTCAGAGAACAACTCTGTGATTTTTTTTATACATTGTGATTAAATAACAGAAAATTGAATCCAAAAAACCATTTGAATCAAAATAATGCATCAGAAGAAAACTATAACTTAATGTTAGTTGAACATTCAGATATAAGATTCACTCAGAGAGAAATTAGCAATCTTTTTTTAACTTGATCTGTTTTGCTAGGGTGATCAATTTGTGCATTTCAAATGTAAACCAAGATGAGTAAAAGAGCTGTAGTACAGCTAAAATGAAAGTTTAGATGTTTGAGCTAGTTTCTCTTGTGCTTTCTCAGGTTATTCCTATTTCTTTTTAAGATATAAGCCACTTTTTTTTTTTCTTAAGACAAAAATGTGGGTAAGTTTTTTGATGCATTACCTCCAACTTTTAATTGGATTCCCAATTTTATGATTAAGCCTTCAAGTTGTGTGAGCATTCATTTATTTTCCGTGACCAACATTTAATGCTTTAGATATTCTTAATTTTAAGATTTTGTTTCCAGGTAAGTCAGTATACCTGCACTGTTTTTTAAAACATGCCTGTGCTACTGCTAGGACAGTTGTCATCTGCATTGTAAAATAAGTGCTGTATGGGAAGCTTTTAAGCAAAACCACTGTAATTTAGTTTGCTTAATGTCAGACATGAGTCCATGCTACAACAGAAGTGTTCTAAATGTCAAAACAAATCAATTTTGCAAATGTCAGACCAACATTAATGAAAGCTCAGCTCTTTCACTAAGGATACTCTCCTAATTCATAATAAATACTACAGCATCTTACACCATGGCCATTTATAATAGAAGAGATAAATGCAGTTGCCACCTTTGCTATGGATTTGGTTTCACAGTTCAGGTATATACTTTAGAAGCCCCTGTATTATAATAACAGAAGTTTCAAATCACAGAATAGTCTAGGTGGGAAGGGACCTCAGAATGTCAGCTAGTCTACTTAAAGCAGGACCCACTTCAAAGCTTGGTCAGGTTGCTCAGGGCTTGTTCAGTCAAACTTTCACCAATGGTGGAAATTCCACAGTCTTCCTGGGCAAGCTGTTTCAGTGCCTAGGAGGAAAAAACCAAACCAAACACAAACAAACAAACAAAAAAAACCCAAAACAACACATCTGAGAAGAGTTTGGTTCAGTCTTGCAAATAGCCCACCTTTAGGTAGCAGAAGAGTGCAGTTAGGCCCCCAGATAGTCAGTGATCTTTTCTTGAGGCAAAACAGAACTTCCTTAGCCTCTCCCTTTATTTCTTGTGCTCCAGCTCTCTTAGCAGCCTTCCATTTGATTCTCTCCAGTTTTTTTGATCTGTCTCTCTTGGACTGGAGGACCCCAAACTAGACATAACATACATAATATTCCACATGCACTTTCATGTGTTTCTTGGGTAGAGGAGAAGAATCACTGCCCTTGACTGCTGACTGTGCTTTTGGTAATGCAGCCCAGCCAAGTGGGTAGTCATCATTGATACAAGGTTACACTGGTGACCCATGTTGAATTCATGCCCCACTGGAGCTCCAAATTGTTTTCTACAGGGTTGCTACTCATCCTGTTGCCAATATTGCTGCATGTTTTCTATGTCCATTTTTGTGGTTTGGTTTTGTTTTGTCCTAGGTGCAGAATTTGCCTTTATGTTTTCTCTTCTTTTTTTTTTTTTTTTTTTTTTTTTTTTTTTTTTATAATATGGCAAGAGGTTTTGTCTGCCCCTTCCTCCTGCTTGTTGATGTCTCTCTGAACACTACCCTGCAACACAGGCTGCTTCCCCACATTTGGGGTCAGTAGCAAACTTGTGAAGAATGCATTCTGTTCCCTCGATACCCTTGTCCAGGTTTTAATAAAGAAGTTACAGAATTTTGGCTTTAGTATCAGCCTCTGAGGAATGCCACGTATAAAAAGCTGCCAGTTGAACTTCCAGCCACTGATTGTTATTATTTGAGCTCAATGGTCTAGCTGGTTTTCCACCCAACCTTCCATATGGTCCATTTCTCCACATATTGAATACCAAGGTTATATAGTAGATGGTGTCAAAAACCTTTTTAGACTTAAGGTACATAACATCCAGTTCTCTCCCCTTGCGCACAGTGATTTGAAAAAAGAAAGCAGTCAAGCTAGTCAAGAATGATTAGCCTTGGTAAACTTGTGTGGCTGTTCCCAGCCACATACTTACTCAAGTGCCTAAAAATGACTTCCCATAAATGGCCTTGATCCATAACCTTTGCAGGGACTGAGGTGACCCTGACTAGCCTGTAGTTGCCCGGATTCACCTGTTTTGGTTTTTTTGGGGGGTTGGTTTGGTTTGGTTTTTTGGTGTTGGTTGTTTCTGGGTTGTGGTTGGTTTTTTTGGTTTGTTTTTTTTTTTTTTCTGATGATAGATAATCCCCCTGAATATGACCCTTTGAAGCTGGTAGAGAATGATGTCCCATTGACTGAGTGGCTTGCTCAGCACCTGTGGAGGCATCCCATCTGGTCTCCTAGACTTGTATATGTTGGTTCCTAAATTACTCTTCCCATACTACTAAAATACTCCCCCCTGGAGCTCAGCCTCCTGGTGTGGAAACCTGAGCAACCTGCAGAAAACCATGGCACTGAAAACTGAGAGCAAAGAAGGCAGCGAACACCTCGGCCTCTTCCATGTTGCTACTCTCCTCCAGTACTAGGGCCACATTTTGGGGATCTTCCTTTTATTCATGTTAGTATAATATGTGTATAAAATGTACACTTACATGCTTTATATTACATGGAAAGCTGGCTATTTAGCAATTAACAACTTGAATACTCTAGGGAGGTGAGTCCTGTCATGGAAGTGAAGACTCTTAAGTGCCTTGATGAAGTAGGAAGGAGAACTAGTGCTATGTGACTCAGTAAACCAAATGCAGCCAAATGCCACAGGTGCTCTTTTGAATATCTGTGGATTGTCTTTCAAAAAGATTGTATTTGAAGAACTTTGAGATACTGAAGAAATTTCAGACCACCAACAAAACACATTCTGCAACATGGAAGAAAAAAAAAAAATCATAGAATCACAGAAGAGAATCATAGAATTGTTTAGGTTGGAAAAGATCATGAAGTCCAACCAGTAACCGAACACTGCCATTCCACCACTAAACCATGTCCCTAAGCAGGACATTTAAAGATCTTTTAAATCCCTCCAGGGATGGGGACTCAACTACTTCCCTGGGCAGCCTGTTCCAATGCTTGATAACCCTTTTGATGGAGAAATTTTTCTTAAATGTCTAATCTAAACCTCCTCTGGTTCAACTTAAGGCCATTTCCTCCTGTCCTATTGCTTGTTACTTGGGAGAAGAGACTGACACCCACCTTGCTACACCCTCCTGTTAGGCAGTTGTAGAGGGTAATAAGGCCTCCCCTCAGTCTCTTTTTTTTCCAGGCCAAATAACCCCAATTCCCTCAGCTGCTCCTCATAAGACTTGTGCTCCAGGCCCTTCACCAGCTTTGTTGCTCGCCTCTGGACATGCTCCAGGTGGTTGTTGCTGTTCAATCACTTGGCTGTAAGAGTAAAATATACAAAACAAATGCATGCTATATGGTTGGGCAGGGAATAGCCATGTTTACCTATAAATGAAAGATGATGATAATCCTTGCAAGCACAATAGAGTGTTGCGCTTAGGCACTATGTGCATTCCCCCTTGGCCCATTGTCTGATACTGCATGAAAGGTAATTACTTAGAGAAAGTGTTGTGTGGATACAGATGATATTTACAGCATTTGGAGACCTCAGTAAAATTGTTAGGAATGTATTTCCTTTACCTAAACACTTACTAAATTATCATCAAAACAACAACAAAAAAAAAGTCCTGGCAGGTTTAGATATTCTACTAGGTGATTACACTTTCCCATATATATTGTGAATGGCTCACTAATCTTATAGTTACCATATTAAAAATGACACCTAATTTTCAGAGAAGTTTGTAGAAGCTGTCCATGTGTTGGTTTTCTAGAAACCATGAGCAACTTTAAAAGCTGTATTTCCAGGTTGTGTGGCTACATCTAGACTCTGAGACTGGGGAGTACTCTCCAGGGGCTGATTTTGACTGAGTTTGATATGTCCGAGCATGTTGGGAAACAAGCCAACAAGCACTTGCCTCCCACCCATGTTCCTCACCACCTTCCTTTGGAAAAATTCTGGGCATGAAAACTGAAGGGGCACCATGGAAGGCCGGGGTTTATTACAGAATCTTCAGGACATGTATGTTCTCAAGGGTATCTAATTATAAGGTAGCTGGTTTACATGGTGTCTTCTACTTCATGCAAGTTGTCACTGGTATTAAAGAAAATATAATGTAAAGGCTCAATAAATGGAAGAAAGGCTTTTCAGGGAATGGCTATGTCAGTGTCTCATACCAATCTGCAAACAAGAGAAGGAACCACAGGAAGTAGGACTCTTGCAATTTGGACTAAAACTAGTTTGGCTGTTAGTTTGGCTGAAATTATTTTGTGAACCTTAGTGGACTGAAATTATGTCCAAGGAATGATGACGCATAAATGTACAGCAAAAGTTAACAGGTTAACGACAGCTGAAAAGAATGTTAATGGGACCCTGTTTGTTCTTTCAAGTTTAAAAACATTGTAATAGCAGATACACTGACCTGGTAAGAAAAATCCAGTGTATCGTTTATTCCCAGTTCAACCCACACATATAGGTTTTGGAAATGAATAAAATTACAATTCTTAGTTGAAGAATATGTTTCAGTTAATAGAGAAGAACAGAAACAGTACACCTTTTCAAAACAAAGGTGACTAGGAAAAGAAAACAGCTTTAAGATCTCAAAGATGAACAGTGACTTTCATATGTATCAGTATAGAAATATAATTATAGTGGGATCTGAATGTTGACTGTCTGGACATTTGAGTTATAAAAGCCAGTAGGTCTGTAAGTTATACGTATTAAAATTACTAGCGCTGTCTTTTTTCAAGGAAAGTTATAAGTTCTTATTCTTTAAACTGAATGGATTAAGGTGTGAATAAGCGGTTGCATCTTTTGAAGCAGTTAAGGCACCTAGGAAAATGAAATAAAACTGTCACCTGTATTTGTTTTTAAGATCTGTCTATTTTGCCATAAGTTATTCTATAATGTATAATACAACCTGTAACGTCCTGTAATACTAATCTATCAAATTATGACTGTATTAGTACAACTAGATGTGTTTTTTCCCAAATTGAGCAAGAATAAACCTCAAAGGAAGGATGTAATTACAGCAGATGTCAATGATCAACAACACCTATTGGCCACATGGTCAAGAATTATCTTTCTTCGATGATCTTCTTAATTTTCCTGGTCTTTTCCAAGATACATGTGTCCTGAAGACATATATTTCAACAGTGAAAGAAAACTAATCTTAACTTTTAGGCTGAAACTGGCTTTGCCACTTTTCTTTAGAAAGTAATCTTAGCTCTTCCTGACACCCTGTTTTATCTAGTAGGACTATCTTCACATTGCCCTATTCATTCTACTCAGTCTTAAAACATGTTCCCATTCTGCCTGCTTAATTTCTCTATGTATGTTTGAATATCTGTGGTTTTAGAAAATGTCTTGTGCAGCCTGTTGTGCTCTTTGCTCAGCTGGTAAGATACGACTTGAGAGGAATTACCCAACATGGAATCAGGATGTGCACGTTTAATCAAAAGAAAAGTCAGAATACAATGTAGCTTTTTTTTTTTTTTTTTTTTTATCTGGGATAAATAATAGATTATTTCTGTGAAATCAGTTGTTTACTTCAGGATTGAAACCCATGGATCAGTACTTAAATTATATTCTAGGTATTTAAATAGCATACTACAAATCAACGAAGAGCAGAGTTGGATTTTTAAGATTATTCCTTTTGTTGATGTCAGAATCGGAAACATTCACCTTTACAAGTCTTGTGTAATTTTTAATTCAGCATACAGTGTGTTTTCTTTAAGCCACCTTACTTGATCTAAGGCTGAAAGCAAACAGAAAAGTTGAATTTTTTAAAGTTACATTTTGAAAAATATTTCTTCGGCTATAATCATCTTCCCTGAAAATGATTTAGCCTTTTGTGAACACTTCATCAATTGCTGGGTGTCTCACAGGAGCGATTGGTGGAAGCCTCTAGTTCTGACCAAGGAACACATTCTCTCAGGTGGAGTTGCAAAAGGAGTATTTTGGACTATGTGGGGACTATTCAGCAATGCTTCCTTAAAGGTAATGCAAAGTCTAAAAGGACTTCATCTCACTAATCTGTTTGATTATGTGCCCTTCCACCTCACTTCTGTCTTTTCCAGTTTTTAGTGAACACTTTTTAAAATCTCTGTGAAACAGGGAGGGGAAGAAAAAAAAAAACAACAACAACAACAAAACCCAAACATTTCACAGAATCTTATTTTCTAATAAGCACATAGTCTTGAGAGTAGGAGAACTTTTCTGAAAATTAACAGTCATTTCTGGAGAACTCATCTTTCATAGAGTGTTTGTCAGCATGAATAGCTATCATATGTCAGTAATAATAAAGGAAAATCTTGCCTTGCAGAAAAGAACACTTTACTCAAACATTGTCCAACTGGTACAGAATTCCATGGTATTACATTTAACCTTATTTTATCTTGCTAATATATTTCAAAGTTGATAGATCTTTAAGCTTCAGAGGATACCCACTATCACAGTGTTTAGTCCTGAGGCAACCTCAGCTCACCACTGGAAGTCTTTACATCCTTGTTGGGGTTACCATTTGAACATCTCACTGTTCAAATGATAACCCCAACAAGGATGTAAAGACTTGTGTATGTTATATGTACCACTGTAATGACTTTAGAGTAATTTTAACTGAAATAGGTTGTTCCTAACATATTATTCTACCACTCCCAACCGGAAATCAGATTTATAAACAAAGACTACTTGAAATATTACTCTTTATTCTCCCAAATACATTCATTTTCCAATTTATCAAGTATCATATTATTAAATGACAATATAAAATATCCCTCCTTGACATAGTAATCATGCTTTTGTTCCCATATCTTTAACAAGGGTTGGGAGCAGTTTAAAAATCTACTGAAGTTATTTATAATGGTTTCACCCAAGAAGGAAGCTCACCAAAAGTGAAGTTTGGCAGTGTAATTTTAAAACTGTCAGATTTACCTCTTGCAATTTATTGTAAAGGACCTATTTCAATTTACTGAACACAGAAGAAGTGTATCACTCGCTTTTAGTGCTCATACCACTTCAGGTAAGGTGTATGGGTTGTAGGGCAATATAATGCACGTGCTGCTCAGAACTGGTCTTACTTCTAGGTATGTTTGTAACAATTCTATCCCCACTGTTTCAGTAGTCCCAGAATATGTAGAGGAGTAACTTGGTTAGGAAACACTAGAAGTTTAAAATGGATACGTTACTTCTACCTAACCAATAGTATACGTGGCAGTAATTCTAATGTTATTGGATTGACTAAATTTTCTTATTCAGTGGCAGACTCCTTTGTGGCATCTGATAAGTTTTGTTGGTCCCCAATAAAATGATTTGCATTGCTTTTTAAAAATAAACTTGGTACCAAACACTAGAAGATTTTACTTTATTATTCTAATCCATATCCAGCTCTGTACTGATGGTATCTAGAGCATCAGACCTCACTCTTGGTATTCAGTCCATGCAGTATGATGTCATACCCTTGCAAAATCATACTACTGTGGGGGACTGAAGTGATTATAGCAAAGGGGTCTCTGCTCTCTCTTTGACAGAATTGTCTCCACATGGCCAGAAAGGTATATACACTTGAGACAGGCTTGCTGGCTGAAGTTTGCCGGTCTTGAATAAATGCTATATTAAGCAAAACATTGCTTGTTCCATTTTGATTAAATGGTGATCATTGGCATCTACACTGTTTGGGGATTTTGTGCTTGGGGTTTTTTGGTGGGGTTTTTTTTTTTATTCTCCAAAAATGTCAAGCAAATTTTACACCCTTACTGTTACAAGAATTATGGATTATCCTTGAACTTTACTAGTGACAGCTTAAAAAAAATTGCCTGTGACACCAATGAGGTAGCCTTGTCTGAGTTAAAAAGAAATATAACCATACAGTGCTGGCTCTAGGATATTGTAGAGGTCATCTGTGCTCCTCACAGAATTTTGTTTCTGTATAAAATATATAGAGAAGGTTCTTTCGGTTGACTAATTTCTTGCTCATTCAACAGCTGCACAGTGAGGCAAATTTAATGGATTCTGCCAGCTTTCTGCAGCCTTTTAATATTTTTAGGAGTTATGAAATCTGTTTTATTACAATTCATGTTTAGTTGCAGCTTAAATAAGAATATCTGCTTTTAAATATATAATGCATTTACTATATATTAACAAATATATATTTTTTAATGTACACTTCTATTTTAATTAGTAACTAATAAATAACTTTTAGTTTTTATTTAATTGCTGGTGTAAACAGGAAATAAAACCAGAAATTACTGGAATATATCCTACAGATTGTTCATAGGACCAGAAGGGAAATGTGCATGGGTCTTTTTGGTTTTAGTTTCTTTTTAATTTTATTTTGAATGTAGTGTATTTTTTTAAATACCGAGATGCTGGCAGATATATTTAAAATATTCACAGTGCTTTGAGAAACAGAGAGTGCAGATGGCTGGATTTGTGAGTTTTCAGTATTTTGTATATGAATTGAAGTATGTGTAATGCAAAAAGAATTCCACAACCACTAAGGTTTGCAGAAGATGACTGTTAAACAGAGAACAAAATATAATATGGAGAATGTCATTTACTCTCTGTAATACTGGTTAATGATGAGAAGGGCTAGAAAGTACGGAACACTGCATGAAGACATTGGCACTGCGAGTATAGCAGGATGCTTTAGATAGAGTAGGCTCTTTGTAGCAAGAGAATTTTACTCACATTTTTTTATATTGTAAATGTTTAGGGTTTATTCCAAACCAGCTCAGCTCTCCAAACACTATTCTTACTGTTCAGTTTGGTCAGCTGGAACATTTCTGTCTGTGTATGTGTTTGATATCATTATTTTTCATCAATCAAATAGGAAATAAGTAGACAGAAGGTAACTTTCTTAGTTCTTATAACGGTCTGGGGGAGAAGAGAAGGAGAGCAAGAATTAGAAAAATTTTCTCCCTTCCTTCCCCCCAGATTTATTTTGTATGGGATCTGCCATTTATATGCTTTTCATCAAAGTGTGTGAAACAGCAAGCTGCGCTTTGTATTCAAATTAAGCGAGGTTCATTACAGAGCATGGCCTGCTACTTACTGTACTCATTTGAGCATAACAGGCCACCACTTGACAGGGTGTCCTGTTTGTGCTCTTCCATGTGCCACACATCTTTTTCCTCTTTCTGAACCCAATCATGCCGTACCTTGCTGAAACTTCACCTTGACATTTGCCAAAATGCTCTGTTTCAGGTCACTGTGCAGCTATTCTTTTTCCTCCCGTGCTGCCCGCAGCACCTACATACTGATGTGTCTGAACTGTTAATCTGCTGTTGCCATTACAGGATCTGCTTTCCAGTACGTCTCTGCAAAGGTGCTGTGCTTTTAAGGAGGCAGCTTTCCCAGTCTGCTCCAGCAGTGGTGGGCCCAGAACACTGTGTTCAGGCTTGCAGTTACTTTAAAATTTTAACTTCAGTTATGGCACTCCTGTCTCTCTACGTGAACCACATTGCTTGGATTTCTTTGGTATTGCCTCATAATTGTTTTGTTGTCTCTGTGCTGCAAAACCCATCAGAAAAAATGCAGCACAACAGGCAGCCCTAAGGCTTCATACAGGTAACTGACATGGTCGGTCCAACCTCCTTTCAGACTGTTTATCTTTGGAAAAATGTAAGAAATAGAAGTTGAGCAAGAGGAATTTGTGGGTGTCAATACATTGGGCCTTTGTGTTTCCTTGGTTCTGTCAGTCTCCTTATATATATAATTGCAGACACTTCCCATTTGTTTACCTTGGGAGAGACCCCTTGGAAAGATGAAGATCAGAGCTAAGTTTCTGTACTGCCACATGAATTATTCTGGTGGCAACAGGCCCCACTTTTTTGTTGCATGTTCTCGTAATACTGTTGGATTACAAAGAGACTCAGGGACTGAAGTTTGTACCAAAAAGCAACATGCAAATGGAACTCCTATGAAATTGAAGGTAAATAAAGAAGGCTTATTTGCAAGACCTGGTGGGAATTCCCTCAACTTATAAATGTGGCAGGTTTGGGACATATTTTACCATTTCTGTTATTTTATGTTTACTGGTTATATGTTAGTATTTTCAGAAGCTGTTCATTTGATATGATGAAGGCACAACTTACAAATTGCTGGCTGTGTGAGGATGATTTGTGCCTTCTATTCTGAGGCTTACCATAATGTAAGGCTTTGACTGAAATTTTTCTGTACTTCGTGGTTAGCTTTCCTTTTTTTAATGCTGCAAATTGCTAAGCAAAGTTATTTTTCTTCTATTGTCCACTTTCATTTCAGCTTCCTGCACAGACAGCACCTCTGATTAATTATGGAAGAGCATAATGTTGCTAAGTTTATGTCAAGAAACAGGACAGCTACCACTGGTTTGTGATAACTTATGGCCATATTTTTGGTGAGCAATGTAGTGCATGTGTGCTTTTGGCACTGAGGTGCTAATGGAAAGGATGAGGCTTGTGCTCTTCCTTCAAGGAATAATGGAGGAGCAAGGAGTTGGAGTCCAGGCTGTCTGAGTAGGAAGTTTATCCCACACCACCCTACAACAGTACTTCTCAACCTGTTGTAGGTAAAGCTATTCTAAACCTTATTGAAAAAGCCTACATATTATATTAAGTTTGGATTGCCACTTTTCACTTGGCAATTAAAATTGTTATATGCTGTCAGAATTTCATAACGGATACTTGTATGATTTATGAAAGCATGTTTTTAATTTCTACCACATACTAAAGCAAAAAAGCTTGAAAATTTATCTGTGGTGGTGGTGTTTTATCCTTCGTGGTTGTACAAGATCCCTCTCTGGAAACAGACAATATGTAAAAAAGAATAATAGGATGTTGCTTTGTGTTATGAAACTGTTAAAAATAGGAAATCACTTACAAGGAAAAAAAAAAAAAATCCAACAAACCAAAATCCAAACATTTGAGACTCAGTAGCTGTATTCAAAAAAAAATTTAATTGCTGACTGACTTACTCTGCATGTGAAACCAGGTTTTTCCTTGGTATTATTTTTATGAACTGTGGTTCTACAAAGGATAGTTTACAGAATGTGGCTTCTGGAGTTACATTAGGGAGAAATATAGCCATATGTTGAAATATCAGTAATTGTTACTAGAAAAGCAGTGCATGATTTACAATTATTCTAATTTTTTTTAAAAATATAAAAGTAGAAGCTCATCTAGGGATATAAACCCCAAACTTTCCCTTTCCTTTTGTAGCGGAATTTGCTGGTTTTGCCCAGAAAGATTCTACAAGTGGAGAGTAACATTTGTGCACAAATTTGAGAAGGAATACACAGGAATGGCTCCATCTAGTTGGTTAGAAATATGAGGTAGAGGAGCTAGTGCCATGCTAGAGCATGAGGATCAGAATTACCAAGATTGTTTTGCTTGCTTTTGTTGTAATATATCCTGTTTAGAATGCTCATGAAGATGGGCAGGCACTGTTGTTATAAAGGGCTTGCCTCCAAAAGGCCAACTAGGGAAATCTCACATGTAGGACTTAGTGTGGTTGATGTCTCAGCCCTCTTGAGAGAGAGGGGTAAGCATGGTGAGAGAAATGCCACAAAACTACAAATTGCATTGCTATGTACGTGTGCTATAAATCGGTATGGAGGAAAAGCATACGTACATAGCAACGCAATTTGTAGTTTTGTGGCATTTCTCTCACCATGCTTACCCCTCTCTCTCAAGAGGTGATCCGGAGTTCATTTAGGTCTGTTGGGCTCTGTAAGAACAGCTGCAGTCACTTAATAACAGTCACCCAATAAACATGCTCTGACATAAACTAAGAATTTATTTTTATTTCGGTAGTGAATTAAATTTTAGTATGTGTATACTTGATACAACACAACCAAATGTTTCAAAGTCCTATTCCCAAAGTATAGGAGTGTTATGAAAGAATTCTCATTAGCTAGAGGAAGATGCATTGTCAGGTACCTCAAACTCTTGCATAATATAATTTTGTTGGCATGCCTGCAAATGGTGCTTAAGCTAGCACTTTCTAAAAACACAACTTAGTCTCTTACAGCTTCAGGACATGTGACTGCGGAAATGTAATAAATTGTATTATCTTAAACATCTTTGTTTTATTGACGACTTCAGTGTGTGGACAGATTTTACCCTTGAGTGTCCCCATTGGGTATACTTACAGAAATTATACTACTTTGTTTCTTTACAACACACTTTCCTGATTTTACCCTTTATGCTCAAACCCTCTACATTTCATTATAGATCAGCAGTTTAAACAGGAAAAGGAAATTTGCTGAAGAGATCTATATCTCATTTCATCACTGTAAGCAGAAGAGACAGGGCTTGTACTTAAACACATATTACATATTCTAATCCTGATTTTCCTGAATAAACCAAGAGCTGTAGATGAGAAATGTGTTGTTGGGTTTTTTTAAAGCCTAGATAATTTCAGACAATGAGTTTTATACTTCATGACAGCAGCTTTTTTTCTTTTTCCAGGTGATAAAAGGAAAATTGAAGTTTGATTCCTTTAGTGTTTAGAGATTCCAGACAACGCATTCTTTATTATTCCAGCTACATAATAAGTGAATTTTTGTGCCACCCATTTCATATCTCAGTACAAATACAGGGGAGAAGCAACTGTATTTGTAATGGTGGGAAGTCATGGTTATTTTATTATCCTCTACACTTTCTGTAACGGAAAGTAAAGAGACAATGATGCTACAACAGAAAAAATGCCTGTGTAGATGTATGCAGATGGGTTATGTGGTTGGTTTTGTGTATCAGAATGCTGGAGACTGAGTGATAATGAAATGGATGGAAATTGAACTTACACTGTCTTTATTAATTTGTGGTTGAGAATTTTTTCAATAACTGACACTTCAGTGATTTAACCATTTACAAACAACACACACCCCCACCCCCTGAACAAACCCTTGACATAAATTTGCAGATGACAAAAGTACTTTGGCCTTAGGTTGTGTTGGTTTTTTGGTTGTTTTTTTTTTTTCTTTTTTCTTCAGTAATAGCTTTGGTTTTATTTCAGCATGACTATTAATTCTGAAGACGAATACAGTGATCTACAAAACTAATGGAACTTCTTTTGGTACAGATTGGCTCTATTTGACCTCTGTGCTGTGCTACAGCAACTCCAGATTCACCCATGTGTCTTGTGATTTTCTCATGGTGAAAAGACACAACACTGAGACTTTTTTGGAGCTAAGCGTGTGCTTTATGACAGGCTGACTGGTAACTGTGGCCTAGCTCATTAGCCAGATACTACTAAGAGCATAAAACAGTTATGTGTTTTCCTACCTTTCCTCAGTGAGAACACCGATTTGTATCTCTCTTCAATATGTGTCTACAAGGTGGGTTTTTTTCAAACAAATTGTGGGATTTAAATTATTTGTCCACCCTAAAAGTTAATTGATAATCACCTGAAAAATCAAAAATTGTTGAGTAACTCAACACTGACAACATGATCCTGTATGTTTCATTTAGTTGAGAATCTAGGCTAAGAGCAAGAGAACACTCTGCCTTCTTATACCACTGTGCACAAGAATTAACAATCAGATCTATCTTTTTCCTCTTTAATTACACCTGGCCTGGCACTGACAATAATTTGTCATGTCAGGAAAGATTGGTTCCGCTTTAATTTGCATGCTTATGTGTGAAGCAGAAGTACTATATTATACTCACATGACTGAAACTTAATTGATTCTTAGAGATTTTGTGCTTTACTGATGCATATGTCGTGACTTTTTTTTTTTTGTCTTGTCACAGAAACTTGGTAATACACCTTTAATCTTATAGTGGTATTTATAGTGCAAGTCTGGCTCTCCCTGAAGCTGACTAACTTAGTCCATTAAAGCTAACGTAAGGGTATGGGATTTGTCAGAATACATAGTTAATAGCTCATCAGCATAAGAGACAAAGACAAGAGAGAGGATAAGTAATAAATTAGATACCCAGATATGTAAACCCTAAAGAAGAGGAGATAACAGAGAAAATAACAAAGATCATATTTGTCTGGTCACTGATCAATGGACCATAGAAGGAGCCATTTAGACCTTTGAAGAAGTTAAACCAGAACTTTGTAATTGAGAAGAAAGGGACACAAGGTTATTACTGGGCTGCAAGGGAAAGAGCAAATTTTTTATGGGATTTTTGAGAGTGCTTGTGGGATTGGTTAAAACCCCCAAGGGATGTTCTGAGGGGATTGTGTGAATGTATGGAACTTATTATGAGATATTTAAGAGAAGGGCCAAAGGCAGGGAAAGGTAAGGACTGAGGTGGATCGGAGAGGAGCAGGCATGGGAAAGCAGAGAGGAGGCAAGATAAAAAGTTTTCTTGTTCTCCATTCTGTGTATGGCAAAGCTAGGACTCACTAACAAATTTCAAGCCAGGTTAGATGGCAAGTAGGACAAGGGGAGGGCAGCACCTTCAAAGACTCAAGACCCGAGCTGGTGACTGGGTAAGGCATGTAGGATCCAGGCAGGGATATTTCATGAACTTAGCCCATGCTAATATTCAGTGGATCCATGAATATCAGTGTGCTTATGAGGTGAAAGTGTGTGTCCTGCTAAATAGTCTTTGGTACAAGTATTTACATTCATCCTGCAAATATATTTGGAAGAATCAATTCCTATTCAGATATTTATATTTTTGAAAACAAATAATTATTTCCTTGAGGATTTTGTGCTTGCATATACCTTATTTGCAAAGGTTTGCTGGGTTTTGTAAAAGACAAAAGATATGTATGTAGTTGATCAAAACTGATGATAAAATTTTGTCAGCTTTACTAAATGCCAGAGAAAAGACACTTATAATTCATAATGTTTTGTATTTCTAAGTAAAAAACATGAAATCTTCCATTATTTTTAGATAAACGCAAATTCTGAATGTAAACATGATGATTATTAATGAACCTTTTAATTTGTTTTACATATATAGTAACTTTTGTTCTGTCTTACAGGCCTAGATTTAATTTTCTGCTGATTCTTGGCAAGGAAATTCCTTTAGATGTTCCCCTGCAAATATGTGTGGGTTTACTAGGCTAGTATAGTGTGTGTGTGTGTGTGTGTTGTGTGTGTGTGTGTATATATATATACACACACACACACTAGTATAGTACTAGTATAACAGCTAGGAAATCCCTGGGAACACTCATGTTGAAAATACCTATCGGAGGCATGTTCATATTTACTTTTTGGTTTTGTTTTGTATTTTAATCCTAACTTCACATTCAGTATATGAACTGTAGTATTTGAGACTTATGAATAACATTGCATCAGAGGTCATTGGTGTTAGTCACTAAAAATCAATTCTGAGCAGCTAGGTTTACAAGGTGAAAGCCTGGGGGCAATAAGGTCTGCTCTCAGGAGCTGACTGCAGGAGCCTGATGTTGCACCACATTGCTGAGAAAGGAGCAGTGCTGGTCTTAATCCCTGGGAAAGACGCTTAGATTGGGCTTTTTGCTTGAGAAATGGTAATGAGAAGAGTTAGATATCATGCTCCTGGGGGGGAAAAGGGAGTTTGTGTGATACAAACAGTAATGGGAATTTTGCTGACAAGATCCATCTTTTATTTTGAAGTTCTGTGTTTGATTGGATTTTTTTTTTTTCTTCCTGTTGCTGCTGTTATTGAAGAGGCTGAAACTGCTATCTCATTTGGCTTCAGCATTCCTTTCTGAGTGATCAATAATTTCACGGTAACACCTGAGTTCTTCCTTTTGTTTTTATGCCACTTTATACTACTCATAGGAGTAGATCTTTTATGGGTCAGACTTGAAAATTACCTGCTTTTCTCATGTGTCAGTTTGTTTCAGATGCCTCCAAAAATAAACACTGGCCCATATATGAAACTATTATAGTTAGGGTTTTCTTGCACAAAATGGATGGGAAGGAATAAAAAGGACTGTTAGCCCTTCTTTTCCCTCTATACCACCATCTGATACCATTTGCCCATGGTCATATGATGCCATAATTAAATAGACCTGCTGTTTGTGCATATTCCTCTGTATCCTGCTGGCACTGTCTATGCACTATGGCTGTCACAGCCTTTGGGAATAAACATGATACCTGCTTGTTTTGCACTGGGAGGGGCTGGTTCATTGTCATCCAACTGAGAAAGGCACTCTGTCGTGGTTTAACCCGGCTGGCAACTAAGCACCACGCAGCCGCTCGCTCACTCCCCCCCCTCCCTCAGTGGGATGGGGGAGAGAATCGGGAAGAAAATAAAAGGTTAGAGCCGAGGGCTGAGATAGAGACAGTTTAATAAGAGAAAATAATAATAATAGTAATAATGAGAATGATAACAAAATATACAGAATATACAAACGAATGATGCACAATGCAATTGCTCACCACCCACCGACCGATGCCCAGCCTGTCCCGAGCAGCGATCACTCCCCCCGCGACTGACCGACCGACTAAACCCCCCCGAGCATGACGTTCTATGGTATGGAATAGCTCTTTGGACAGTTTGGGTCCTAGCTGTGCTGTACTCCCAGCTTGTTATGCACCTGGCCAAGCAGGAGAAGCTCAAAAAGTCCTTGAACAGTCTGAGCACTACTTGGCAACAACTAAAAACATCAGCGTGTTATCAACATTCTTCTAGCACTAAATCCAAAGCACAGCACTATGCTAGCTTCTGTGAAGAAAATTAACTCTATCCCAGCTGAAACCAGGACACACTCAGACTGTAAAGTATTGCTTAAAATGCCATTTATTAGAGTTAACATTATAAAGAGAAAATAGTATCAATAATCTTATATCCCTTCAGGTGCTGGGAACCCCAAGTTGTGCAGCCTTGAACAGGCTTCCCATCAGGCTGTAGTATGTCATGTCTATGGAGGGGTTACCCCATTTCTAGTTGTTCAAACTTTTACAGGATTTTCTTAGAGAAAAGTAATTATTTTCATAATTTCTGCTGTCAAATGGAAAAGAATAGTCGCATGAGAACTTCTTGCTGCAGTTTTATGTAAAAGATGTGCAGGTGGTGGAATCACTGGTATAGATTGGGAGCTGTCTACAGGCTCCTCTGCTACCATCAGAGGTGAAGTTTGTCCTGTGGCCATGAAATATGTGTTGCACTGGCCTCAGTGCCAGGCTGTGCGTAGCACAGTATGAGCCTGGGACAACTCAAGTTGGTGTGATGTGGATCGCTAACTCCTTGGTGAGCTGTGGTCTTCCAGCCAGGGTCACTACGCTGGTCAAAAAGAACGATGCTCAGGGTGACCGTGGCTTTCCCACAAACCTAGCAGCAGTTGTCCTGGGAGAGTATGAAGGCACAATTAATGTAATAAATAGCAAAATGAGGTTTATTCTCCACCACACTGACTAAATAAAGATAATTAAAGCAGATTAATTATAAAATACTCTTGCAATAAGAGCAAGGCATGGTGCTGTCTTGAATATTATTCCAAATTCTCTTATTTCAGCTACTTTTTAAGAATGGGGAGGAGAATCTAAATTAGTAATGAACTAGACTTGAGGTTGCGGCTGCTGATTTCATATCAAAATTTCAAGCTACTTATGCTTGTTGATAGATAAAAGTATTAGTGCATACAATTCATTGTTGCCATATAGTTGGCGCTCCAGCACTAAATGGTAATTTCTGAACTGGCATAATTCTCAGTATTGTGAGGTCAGTCTGAGAGCTATCTGTGGGGTTTTTTTGGGTTTTTTTTTGTTTTTTTTTTTCTCATTCCTCAACTTCTCTGGAGACTGAGCTACAGTCTGCGCTGTGGGCTGGAGGGTCACAGCTTGTTAATTGTTACAATTAACAGACTTCTGCTGATTCAGTTCAAGACGACTAATACAAAGATTCAGCAGGATTCCAAAGTTAAACTTTAATTGTATTAATATTATACTGGAAATGTCCAGCTACTTTATAAACAACACTAACTTATGAGCAACATGTAAAGGGGATTTTCAACGTTACAATTTTTTTGGATGGAACGGAAAAGCTGACTTGTTGAATATACTTATGCAAAGCTTTAGGGTCATTCAGCATATATGAACGAAATGTTCAGGATAATATTCAACCATCATAAGCAAACTATCAATCATAAAATTAAACAGTTATTTTTGAAGGGTAGGGTTTTTTTCTTTTGTCTGTTTTTGCTTTTTAGTTTTTTACTTTTTGGAAAAGGAGTAATTTAAAATAGATTAGAATTTTTTTTTCTTTTTCTCCCCCAAACCATATTTAAAAATCAGTGACACCACTAAGTCAAAGCCAGATTCTTATTAAAAAACAGGTCTGCAAAAGAGAAGTTAGTAATAATGGAGCTTAAATTTCTAGAAGTGTTTGGACTTTTCATGTGAGTATTTAGGAACAACAGAGAGGATGTTGTGAAGTTATAGAAAATGTTGCAATGTGCTCCATTTTAACCCGTGAATGTTTAAGCTGCATTGATGGTTACAGTTAGCAGATAATTCTTAATAATGTTTGACTAGTTAGAAGGGTGGAAATAACAAAAAGGCAGCACATCTCTCCATAATGATCCAGTATCATAAGAAACAGAAAACATGTACAGTCTTGCTGGTATTGAACCTAGATTAGGTTTAGCCTGAACATGGTCTGTAAAATTTTCATGATAACAGAAGAACCCATTTTAGAAAAGAAATCTTTAAGATCCAATACTGGTGGATTGTGGTAAATACAAGCTTGCTATCATTACTGTGCAATGGAGGAGAATAAAAGGATACACATTCAGCCAACCTCCAGTCTGACAGCACATTTAAAGCCTAAAGTATAAGAACACTTGAGATTTTGAGCAGAAATAAAGATAATTTCCCTTGGCAATTTATGTTAGCGTATTCTGCCTCAGGTAATGCCACAGTATTTTTAACTGTTCCTATTTTATGGACAGGAGGGGAAACAAAATTTTAAAATCAAAGACAAAACATTGTTATTCTTGTCCCCTTCTATTCAACTGTGTATCAGGTTTGAATGTAGTATTTGACGTGGGTCAAGTAGGGTCTGAAAAGTGAATAGTATTTCTTCTGTTGCAGTAACAGGCTAGTTGGTCCTACTCTGAACTGCCTGCAGGGAGAATTCTCTACTTCTGTGCGGTTTTGTTTTGTTCCTTTTTTTTTTTTTAGCTGATTTCCTTTGACTGTGAAAAAGTTAACGTTGCATTTCATGTTGAAGATAAATTGTGGCCATTCTCATCAACTCCAAAAGTAAATTTCATAGTGTTTGCCAGATTTTATACTTGGTGTTAATACTAAGCTGGACATTCTTGGGGAAGCAAGTATATTTTTGTTTGGGATGGGAACAGCAGCTGTACAACAAGCAAAAGGTATAAAGCTGTAGCTTCAAATACATTCTCTGCTCCTCATCTAGGATTTGAAGAGTTGAGGAAAACTGGAAAAGTGTTTGGAAATGCATGTAAGACCTCCACTCATGAAAGGGTGCAAAGTGCTCAGGTAGGACTGTGCAGTCGTGGTGTTACTTCCCCACACTGAGATTAGAAGGCATGCTGGGCTGGTTGCTGCTGGTTGTGGGAGGACGGACTTGCAAAAAATTTGGAACCTGTGATAAAGGGGGTTTTTTGTTTGTTTTTTAAGGAGAAATTGAGCAAATTTGCTGCAGGCTAGTTTATTTGAATTTGGTTTTTTTTACTGTACAAATGAAAAATTGTGATGTACAGCAGGATCTGGAATACAAGCTATGGCAAAGAAAAACTTATCCGTATATACAAAAACTCTCTTCTGGAAGAAATTACTGATGAGATTTATTATGGATGTATAAGATATGGATATAGCTGTTCCTAGGAACCTCACAGATTTTTGTCTTCAGGGCAAAGTTAGCCTCATAAAATTAGGTAGTTGTTATATGAATCTAGTGTTTCTTCTAATAAAACAGGAGTATGCCTATTGGGAAATATCTGCATGGAGTCAGTCCATAGAAACTGTTGAAAGAAACAATTTATTGAGAGCTCGCTTTTTCAGCTTGTTGGCTGGATAGCATGCTGCATGAAATGCTAGGTACGTTACGGGTAATGCCAGTGGAGATTTGTTCCCCTCTCTCCATTCCCTTTCCCTCTCTTCTTCTCCCCTCCCCCTTTCCCCTTCCTTTGACTGTAAGGGCACTTGCTGTAATAGATGATAGAAAAGTCTACAAAGCAGTTGTCAAAACTCACAGACACTGCAGGTGTGCATCCCAACAGATTCTTAGTTACATAGCAGGTGAGTATAAAGAGCATGCAGAGAAAATAGACTATAAGAGCTGTACAAATGCAGCAATTTGCAATGTAAAATTAAGGCACACTGAAACACTCTTAACTTCCCCTGTGGTCTTTGTTGTACCTTCATTGCTTTGCCCTGAAGGATATCAGATACTTTAAGGAGAGACAAACTGCAACAAAAAATTATTGATTACAGAGTAGAATAAAGAGAAAGGTGATATTCTCTATCATAAAGATATAATGGTACTGAAGAAATAATATTGCTAAAGTATTCCAAGCTGATACTCTGGGAGCCGTGCTTGCTGCTTAGTTGCATACAACAAGAATGAAAGGTCACATGTGTCTAGGAGAGCTCCTAAATGCCTAGGTAAGTGTCAACTTCTGTCATCTTTTCCTATTTGCAAGAAAATGCTAACAAGGTATTTCCTCTTTTCACTCATAAATACAGGAGCACCTGAGGGACAGGCTTGCTTTCTATCTTAGAAACCTGTAGGAATGTTGTTTTTTTTTTTTAAAGTATGATTATTGCACTGTTTTAAGAACTGCAAAATTGTAGTTGCCTTGCCCACATACTAGTCTTGGCAAAGCATTGCAAAAAAAAATTCCCACACCTCTCTAATCTGACCAGAATGAGCAATAAGATAACTGAATAGGTAAGTGTGTGGGATTCAGTATTAGTTTGATAACACCAGCAGCGTCTGCTTAAGGGTTTTGGCAGCTTCCTGAGTTATAGTACTTTCATGCCCAAAACAGTCTTTATCCTCTATTTTTCAGAGGAAACAAAGATCTTAATGACCTGAAAAACTTCAGCCTGTGTTTTTACCTGTGTACACCCCCGAAAATGGGATAATCGCTATTCTTCTAAACCATGTTCTATTTGTTTTTCAGTGGGCTTGTTGAGTCAGTTTCTTACAGCTTAACCTCAGCTGGAATCTTTTCATGTTTAAAATGAATCTGTATCTTCTGTTTACTTTTGTAGTGCAAAGCTAAGGGATGAATGGGAATAGGGATCAAGGTATTCTGGAATTCAGGGAACATCCATAAAGTAATTTCAATTTTAGGTACCCAGTATCTTCAAAGCAGACCACTGTTAACTGGGTTTTAGAGGGTTTCAGGATCTTTAAGGGAACCCTTCTTTCCTCTTTGCTAACAGGATATGAATCTGGAAATTTTTGTAGGCATCTGATAGGAAAATGTGCTTTTTAAGTTTTTCTGGTTTAGTTCCCTGGGAACTGGAGAAGAGACTGGGGAAGTGGAAGATAGTCAAAAGGTTATTAGGCTGCCTCTCACAGTGGTGAAGGAGCAGTACTGTTTGCTAGGTAGTTAATATATGTTGCAGTTCTGCAAATTCTGTGAATGGTTTTTCCAGCATTCTGGCAGTATAGTTGTTTACATACTCAGGAAGAGTGGGAAGCAAAGTCAGACTACTCTTTCATGGGAATTTAATTTAAAGAACAGTCTCACCTGTTATGTATAAATCTAGTTTAACAAATATTACATTTTAAGGATTGCATGTTAAAGATTAAATTTTAGGGAATTGAGCTTAATCTCATCTATTTCAAGGACCTATTAACATTCCCAGTATTAAAAAATCTACATAAGTCAGTAAAAACAAGCTGGGAAACAATTTTATTGAGGAGAGTAGAGGCATAGGTAATGGCTTCTTTAAAATCTCAAAGATGCTTATCTGCATGCACACCTAGATACTTCTTTACAATGCTAAGAGAAAAGTAGAAAATTCTGATTTGAACTTCGCATGTAAAAAGTTAGTGTTAGAATTAAAATAAGTGGAACAGAATTCTGAGGGAGCAGTTGGGCAGAGTAAAACAGAAGCACCATTGCTTCCACTTTAACGAGGTAGTTGGTCATATACAATGTCAAAGTGTCATGATTTAAAACCTCTGGGTGAGCCTTCAGGTGACCAGGAGAGCTGTTTTAAAGACATTCAGTGGCTAAGCCTTCACAGTTGAATTGAAAAAAAAAAAATTCTCAGTATATGTTAGTTTATTTTGCTTCACCATTTAATTTGCTTTACAGTCTGTCTAAGTAAATGAATCATTAGTCTGCAATCACTCAATTACGAGGTAAGTAGCTGTACTTAGTGGTTTCTTCTAAGCTGTCAGTAAGAATATTGATTGCTTTTAGACGGATCGGGCCTTTTATATGTAAACAGTGAAACCAACAGCAAAAAATAAAATTTGCATAAAAAGAGGAAAAATATGCTATTTTCCCCTAAGATTTTTTATTATTATTATTATTTACCAAGAAATAATATATGTTGTAGAAAAGAAAAAACTGCTATGGATCTGAGCCAAAGACCATTGAGATCAATAAGAGTATTTCTATTGACCTCAGCTGGTTTTCACTGTAACTTAATTGGGCTAATAAATATTTTAAAATTTAGCCTTCTTGCATTAGTACTGTTAACCTGTTTACTAAACTTCTAATAAAAGCTATAATTTAGTTTGTGTGAAAATCCAGCACTGGTCCTGCTTTTATAGAATACAGAATCACAAAAAAGGGCTCTTTAGCACAGGAAACTTTGAAAGGAGCTTTCATTGATCCTGTTGGGATTCTTGCTACAAAGGTATGTGTCATCTCGGTGCAGAATTAGGTGTGTATGTATATATAAAAACATAAATCATAGATTTATAACCCTGTGGGTAGTTATAATCCTGGAGTAGTATGCTTCTGGCTGGCTTAACTTGAGCATCTGAAAAGCATATACCATTATAATGTGCTGCCAAAACACTGCACTAGAAAGCAGTCAATGCAGAAGTCTTTTACAATGGCTCTGATCTCATAGTGATCACTGATTATCATCTTGAGTGATCTCTTGCATCCAGGAGTCCTGCTGGAAACATCCTCAAGTAGGGTGAGTTTAGGTATCAGAATCCGTTGGCTCATAGCAGAACAGTGGACCTTCTCTTTCTCAACAGTGCTTGAGATCTTGCTTTCCTTTTGATTCTGTAACAGCTTCTGATTTTGTGGGACTGCTTCTTGCACAATATATATAAAATGCTACTGAGGAGTGCTTGGTTTCAGTCTGGCTTTTCTTTCACTGAAGTCAATAAGAAATTGTCACTAGCTTTAAACAAGTTATAGCTGTTTCATGCTTAGCTCTCCTGAGCATATAGAATCACAGAATCATTAAGGTTGGAAAAGACCTCCAAGATCGTCAAGTCCAACCATCAACCTCAAACCATCATGCCTACTAAACTACGTCCCAAAGTGCCACGTCCACATGCTTTTTGAACATTTCCAGAGATGGTGACTCCACCACCTCTCTGGACAGCCTGTTCCAATGCTTGAACACTTTCAGTGAAGACATTTTTCCTAATATCCTATCCAAACCTCCCCTGGTGCAACTTGAGGACCTTTCCACTCATCTTATCACTTGTTACTTCGGAGAAGAGATCAACCCCTACATCACTACAGCCTCCTTTCAGACAGTTGTAGAGAGCAATAAGGTCTCCCCTCAGCCTCCTCTTCTCCAGGCTAAACAGCCCCAGTTTCCTCAGCCGCTCCTTGTAAGACTTGTGTTCCAGACCCCTCACCAGCTTCGTTGCCCTTCTCTGGACACGCTCCAACAACTTCAGTGTCCTTCCTGTAGTGAGGGGCCCAAAACTCCTGAACACAATATTCGAGGTGCAGCCTCACCAGTGCTGAGTGCAGGGGGACAATCACTTCACTGCTCTTGCTGGCCACACTATGGCTGATGTAAGCCAGGATGCTGTTGGCTGCCTTGGCCACCTGGGCACACTGTTGGCTCATACTCAGCCGGCTGTGAACCAACACGCCCAGGTCCTTTTCCTCCAGGCAGCTTTCCAGCCACTCTTCCCCAGGCCTGTAGTGTTGTATGGGGTTGTTGTGACCAAAGTGCAGGACCTGGCACTTGGCTTTGTTAGACTTCATACAGTAGGCCTCGGCTCATTGATCCAGCCTGTCCAGGTCCCTCTGTAAAGCCTTCCTACCCCTGAGCAGATCAACACTCCTGCCCAACTTGGCAAGCTTCTCCGCCAGCTCCCACAGTACTTTCGGGTGGATCCCATCCAGTCCTATAGACTTGGGAGTGTCCAGGTGGAGCAGCATGTCATGAGCTGCTTCTTCCTGGATTATGGGGGGGGGGTTATTCTGCTCTCTATCCCTGTCTTCCAGCTTAGGGGGCTGAATACCCTGGGGATAACTGGTCTGACTGTTAAAGACTGAGGCAAAGAAGGCATTAAGCACCTTAGCCTTTTCCTCATCCTCAGTGGCAATGTTCTCCCTCACATCCAATAAAGGATGGATATTCTCCTTGGCTTTCTTTTTCTTGTTAATATATTTGTAAAACCATTTTTTATTATCTCTTACAACAGTGGCCAGACTGAGTTCTAGCTGGGAATTTGCCTTTCTAATTTTCCTCTCTGCATGACCTAACGAGATCCTTCTCTTCTTGAGTTGCCTGCCCCTTCTTCCAAAAGTGGTAAACTCTCCTTTTCTTCCTGAGTCCCAGCAAAAGCTCCCTGTTCAGCCAGGTTGGTCATCTTCCCCGCTGACTCATCTTATAGCACACAGTGACAGCCTGAGCCTGTGCCTTTGAGACTTCCTTCTTAAAGAATGCCCAGACTTCCTGGACCTCTTTGCCCTTCAGGACTGCCTCCCAAGGGACACTCTCAACCAGTGTCCTGCCCTCTGGAACTACTGCCCACGGCAGTGGTTTTGCTGACTGCCCCCCCGCCTCCTTACTTCGCTGAGAATTGAGAACTCATTTCACAGTGGCTAAGCCTAAGATGGTCTCTGACCACATATCCCACCAGTCCTCCTCTGTTAGTAAACAGCAGGTCAAGGAAGGCACCTCCCCTCATAGGCTCACTTACCAGCTGGGTTAGGAAGTTATCTTCCACACACTGCAGGAACCTCCTAGACTGTTTCTTCTCTGCTGCGTTTTATTTCCAGCAGGTGTCCGATAAGTTGAAGTCACCCATGAGAATAAGGGCTAGCAATTGTGAGACTTCTGCCAGCCACTTGTAGAATGCTTCATCCACCTCCTCATCCTGGTTAGGTGGCCTATAACAGGCTCCCAGCAGGATAACTGCCTCGTTGGCCTTTCCCCTCAACCTTACGAATAAGCACTTGACCTTACCATCACAATCGTTGAGCTCTATACAGCTGGATCACTCCCTAACATACAATTTATACTTCCTCTATACAGTTGAAACAATCCCTGACATGCTTCATAGTTAAAGACTAGGCTGCTTTGTACCAGGTGTATCTAACTGTGCATTTCTACCAGCACCTCTGGATTATTGGTTTCTCAGAGTGATGTTGTCAAACATAATTTGTCAGAGCGACACCCTTGGCACAGTGGGTAGTTCTAGTGAAAGAGTCTTTGTATTAGCTGAAAAAAGTGCAATTACCTGCAAGTCATTTTGCATAAAAGATAAAAGGAAAGTGTCTCAGTCTGTCTTGATGGAGGTTAGCAACCCTTTCAGATCTAATCAAATATTGTGGATATTTTCATTCTTGAAACAATTTCCTTTGCTTCTAATCAGAGAGGAGACATGTTTAAATGCAGGTAATATGATTAAATTGGCTGTGGGTAAAATATACATGCCATTATTCCATGCTTGAAGGCTCACACTGTGTGTGCTCGATGTCAAGCTGCAATGAAGGGAATGAAGATTTGGGATTTCTCAGGGGGCTATGACTGAGTTAAGGCCTTTTCCAGTTGGTGAGAAGAGTGAAATCAGGTTAATAATGGCCACAGTTCACTGATACTTTAGCGTAGTCTTTAAATATTTATCCATTTAGAGATGCTTCTATTTAACAATATACAGAGGAAGGATGACCTACTGATTAGCCTGTTCTCTGGCCTTCAGAAGTCAGTTCTCTGTCCTGCTTGCATGCATTCTATAGGAAATTGTATAAGTGGCATTTTCAGACTGTAAAGTACAGTTATTAGTACTGCCACGTTTTAGATAACTTTTGCAGGGATTTTTTTGTTACTGTGAGATGCTCAATTCATGAAGCAGTAGCGGTCTTGTAAATGGCTGTAATACATAAGACCAGATCATCCTGATTAAAGGGCAGAAATAAACTAGACAACAAACAGATTTGATCCCAATCAGTCTCTAGTTTATCCCTTAATATAGGGAAGGAGTATATTCCTTCAGCTTATTTTGTGGAACATACTGCTCCTATGCATTTTATTTAGCCTGTGGCTATAGCTGGAAAATGTAGCAAAGCTATTAATTTTTGTCTTCTCCCTACTCCCCTTTCTCCCTGCCCCCTACCATGCACTTCTTCCCATCAGTGAGACTGCTGCATTCCTATGATTTAAGCTGGTCTGATGGGGATTAATTTTGTCTTCACACATTTGCATAATAAAATAAAGTTTGAAGCAGTCCAGTTGTAGTTTGTATGTGGAACTCAGTGTGTCAGGGTATTATTAAATAAAAAGGTAATTCAAATATATTAGAAATGTAAAGAAAAGGATAGCACCTGAAGCCATGACCAAAAATAATGAGATTATCAACTTTGTGTTCCAGAGATTAACCTAGACTGTATTCCCCAAACCACAGACAATGAATAATTCCTGCTCAAATAGGAATGCATTGTTAATTCTTGTGGCAGATAGTTCAGTTCCTGAGTGGAGTTAAATACAACATCTCCTATTCTGTTAAAGCTACTTAACTATGCTAACAGCAGCCACTGGGAGCAACACTGTTTCAAACTTGAGCATTGAGTGGTATGTGCTGTGAACCGTGTACACGTGGTCAGCATGGTTAAAATCAGCTGTGAGAGGGGACATGCATGTGTAGTTCATTACAGAACTGATAGCAAGGTATTTATATATATAAATAAAAATATGTATTTTCTCCTGTTTCTACATTTTGTTTTCCTAAGCAGGGGTAGGGAGTAGGATTTGGGGGAGGGCAGATGACAACTGATGATTCTGTTTACACCTTGTATTTACAAAGCTGTTACCAGTGGAGTCAGGCTGTTAACAACATAGCTAGTCGCACAGCAGCCACTTAAAATGTTTGCTCACACATTAACTCATGGGGCAACAGCTGGGAGGTGAACCCCAGCTACATACTCTGAAGCAAAATGTTGGACTCGGGTAGGCTAGGTTGGACCTAGAAGCCACCAGTGGCTTCTGGGGTAGGTATTCATAAAGTCCCTAAGTCAGTCCTTTATTTCATCAAATGTATATATAATTCTGTAGTCTCTATATGCATAGAGAAGCCACCATCCTCTTCAACGTGGTGTGAGCTACACAACCTGTTGTTGGTACTAGGTGTGCTGTGGCCCTCTAGGGATTCAGCAGGTTCTCAGTATCCTCAGTATATGGAGAATGAACAGGTCTGCTACCTTGCAGAATTTATCAGTCCTTGGGAAACCCACGCACTATCTTCTCAGAATGTATTTTTCCTAGGAAGACTTTTCTGTCCAAATATATAGGAACCTGTTCATGGGAAATTCACACCAATGAGGCCTTTTTGGCATCACCACTCCACCCATCTTTATGAAAGTTCATTTTACAGTATTATCAATTTACATGATCACTGGCACTTCATTAGCTCTGTAATCATTACATTTACTTGTAAGTATAAGCTTTTTATGCTACACTGTCACTGTGACCATCATGATTAATAAAGCAATACATACAAATGCAATTAAGCATAGTGTAAGGTGCAGTAAGGGGTGCAGAATAAAATTTCCCTTTGGATTCTGTTCCTTAAAAGTACATCCCTGATGTCTCCCCATGAAATGCTGATAATGGCAAAATGTTTCCAAGTCTTCATATAATTGTTCTGTTAGGAAATATGTTCTCTTTTCTCCATTAATGTGCACAAGATTATATGTACAACAGATCTCCAGTTTTTTTAAGCAAGTACGTCTTACCCCAGTGTTAGATATCGTATCTTTGTCCTGTAACTTAGCACAGGTAAGTTACTGGTCATTACTGACAGTGGTAATATATGATAATGATTATCAGAACATTCTTGTTCAGCTCTCATTATTTCGTATTGATGACTTGATCTGACTGAAAAGTCTCAGCTAAGCAAGGTTGATTTTAGAGTAAGATCTGCTTTAAATGTTTTAAGCATTCCCAGATAATTTTGTTCTGAAATACAGGTATCAACATATTTACAAACAAAAAAATAATGCCACCTTTAAAAAACCAACACATTTTCACAGAAACCAGTATTTTACAAGAATTGCATTACTAGATTAAATGACTGTAGGTGCTTTGTATGTTACAGAATGACCTAGAAATAACATTTTACTTCAGAGGAAACAGACCTGTGCAGGATCAAAACAGATAGGCCCATATTCATCTTCTCTACCCTAAGGCCAGCAGTGGCTAATCTTTTTGGTCACTGGTGCCAAAATTACTTAAGGAACAATGTAATTTATTGCTGTTGGTGCCAGTGCAAATCTGTCTCACTGCTAAAGTTGGTACTACTGTGGAGGGATCACCATCACTGCTGAAGTCATTTATGAGGTTTAATTCAGAAGCTTAATTATCCTATATTCATTACAGTAATATATCCCTTACTGTATTCATTGCTTTCAGGAGATGCCTGTGTCTTATATTTGACTGTATAAAGATCTTTGTGTATTTAGTATGTAAACAAATTTTAAAAAAATCATGTGGAAATGTCTTTAGTTTGTTTAGAAATATTCTCTTTCAAAATTGATAATGTCTTTCTCCCCCCCCCCCCCCCCCCCCCCCCACCACACACACACACTGTGAGTGCATAGTCTACTCATTCGTTAGGAAGAACATTCTACTGCGGTATGCTGTACAGCATAAGCCAATTTTAATTCTGATTGTGAAGAAAAGTTTAGCTGGTATTACCCTAGGCCAATGCTTTTAATTTTTCATGAGCAATGCCCTGAGGTAGAATATCTATTTTATATTATACGAGTTTGGTCAGTAGTTAATGAAGCCAAAATGTTAATGTGTAGATAGGACTATTGCACTATCACCTGCCAATCATAACAAAGCAGCCAAAATTCTGCAATACAGGATCAGTCAAAAAGAGTGTGTCCGATTTGTTTTCTTGGCAAATGAGAAGGCAATACAAGAGAATCAACAAGTCATATAATGCTAAGCCATTCAGAAAATTTGTTAAGTATTTTGGAGAAATGAGACCCAGTGATCTAAGAAAGAACAGTAGACATAGGTCTTAATTTATACAATACAAATTCATTGTTTCAATCTTCTATCTTGTCATAAAAGAAAGAATCACTTTTGTAGCGCCTGGAGGAACTCTAATTCATTGAATGCTGGGGGTTTTTTATTTTGTTTTGGATAAGGAATCTCTTGGAAATGGACCCGTTGCCATGATGGTAAGCAGCATAGAATCATAGAATCGCTTTGGTTGGAAAAGACCTTTAAGATCATCGAGCCCAGCCTTTAACCTAACTCTGCCATCCCACCACTAAACCATGTCCCTAAGCACAGCTGAGCAGAATCAGTATTTCGCCCATGTATAACTTAGAAATGTGCAAGAAAATCTGTGCAGTCAACTAAAAACTAAGGGAAAAACAGTATACCTAATATAAATTGTCTCCTAAGTATAGCTGATCCACATATGTGATATGGGAATGTTTTTTTAACTCATTGGTCTTTGAAAATTAATTTACACTACAGTCATTCTTTTATCTTTAATGGTACCTGTCCACCAATATTACATGCTTTGGCCTTATTAGATTTTTTTTTTTTAAAGTCAATTTGTTCACTGTTTATTAGCAATGTATGTTTTGTAGTATCAATTCAACTGTAGTTTTAATGGGTTATATAGATGTAGGTGATCACAAAGTTCAGTATGAACTTCAATTGGATTTTAAGAGCAACGTGCAGTCTAGTGATGAACAATATGTCTTTAAAATTATAATCTCTGTGCAGACAGTTGACGAGCAGAAAAAGTGTAATTTATTGAATTAGTTTTTCATTGCAAATTATTCAGCAAGAGTCTAATATTTATATTAGACTGTCTCTTACCCCTTTTAAAAAAAACCAAAAACAAACAAAAGCCATTGCTTTGGATTTGAAGCATTTACAATGTAGTGCTGAGGTAGGTTAATAAATTATTGACTGTTTGTATTCAACTGAAATATGTTCCCAAAGTATCCTGAAGCTGTAGACACCAGGAGAAACTAAAGAAACAGAATAAAAGTATATATTCCAGGTACATTTTTTAAAATAAGAAAATCACATTTTAATTTAATTTTTAAATTAAATCTTCTGCTTTTGGAAAACAAACAAACAAACAAAATACCCCAAACCATAGAGGTATTCAAGGTACTGTGTAACAAATAATACCTTACTAAGACACCTGTCACTCCTTTCCTCCAAAATGGTAATATTGAATAACCTTTCCTTGACCTGAACTATATGCCATGCACATTAACTTATTTTGGTTTTTTTGTTTGTTTTTTTCATTTGGGGGGGGGGGGGGGGGGGGGGGCTGGTGGCTTGTTTTTAAACACAGTGAATAAAGAAAAATGATTTTGACTTTTCCCACAAATTAATCTTATTTTTAAATTTCTGTAGTCACACTGGGATTGTGATTCTCAGTTACTGTCATTCATTCAGAGAACAGACTTCCCATGTGGACTTCTATCCACACAAAAATCCCTTGAATTAAAAAGTCAGTGTTCAAGAATGAATTTTACTAAGGAATTACTTGCAGACAGAAGACACTAACAAAAATTATACCTGTAGCCAATTTGCTAGCAGATAAAAGGAAAGATTTGTTCCATAATATAAAATGAATTGATTTTCAGCCTCCTGTATTAACATGAGCTTAATTATACTTCTTTACTCAATATAACTAGGTCTATTTTAAGAACCAAATGAGTTTCAACTCAGTGAAAGCCAGTTATGCTTCTTGTTTGTCTTGCTCACTGAATTGAAACTAAAGCAAGCTGAACTAAATATTTCCATTTGCAATTTAGGAGTTCTATTGAAAGAAAACAGAATTAAGAGTTTTGTTTCTATAGTACTTGTGAAACTGTGAAGGAAGATATTTTGTTCCAGCTTTTTATTTAATTTTTAAGATTTAAAATCTCAGTAAACTGTGGAAAACTAATTTATTCTTTTTCCCTGATGGACTTTAAACACACTATACTCTCACCCCCCAGTTTAGATGCTGTAACTGGTTGTTCTCTCTGTCTTGGTCCCTTAGGACTGAGAGAAGAGGTTGGAATCAGATCTGCATCTCGCTGTCACTTGTCCATAAATCTAACATTCAACCCCCTCTCTCTCTCTGTATATGGGATTGTGCACAATCAGAGCTACAAAATGGTAGGGTATTTCTTATAATGTATATTTATGTTTTTGTAACTGCACACATGCAAAATACATCTATATTTGTTTATTAAGGTATATATTCCATATGAATTTTTTTTTTTCTGGTAACCCTAAAATGACTTGTAGGAAACTGGTTAGAGCATGATAGTCTGAGATACAAACTCAGTTCCCCCTTCAAGGACATGAAGAAGTCTGTCTGATTTGTTAGAGTGACTTTGTTAGTAGTGAACCACTGTTTGGTAAGTGGACAGTGACAGTACTATTAGTACTGGTACCTTGTTATCTGCTACTTTTTTTTTTTTCTTTTAAACCTGCTTGCATCTCAAAAAAAAAAAAAAAAAAGGTCTGCTGGAAAAAGCTTTGGGGCTAGAAAGTTGGATTTTTTCAGTCTTCATCATACCTCTCAGAACAACCTCAAAATTAACTGTGTTTAACATAAAACCACTAAAATTAGTAATTGAACTTGAAAGCTTCCTATATTAAGGATCGAAATCTGCAGTTCTGGAAACGTGTAAATATTGGACATATACAATTGCTCGCTGTGATTACTAATTAAAATACAGTGCACAGTCTTGTAATTCTTCCTGAGGTCAAATTCATTCTCAGTCATTGAAGACTGGAGACACTGTTGATTTTGAAGTTGGAAAAGCAGGCAAAGTATGCTAACCTTTTTTCTGGGATGGATGTGAGGCTGCCTGACACGATCCCCCTCTTTGTGTGCTGCAATGGTATTCTGTACCCAGAGATGTAAAAAGAGAACAGATAGTAAGTGTAATTGTGAAGGAATGTATTTGAATGGACCACAACACTAATTTTACAGAGTGCCTGGATGTCGGCTTCAGGTACTGTTTCGGTTTACCAGCATCTTCACTGTCAAAAGAAAGGTAGGAATTGCTGATACGTGATAGAAGAACAGAACCGATGCCAGGCTGCATTCATGCTTGTCTGGTATTGTTTGTGATTTAGTGAGACAATGATTACATTGAAAATTAAAATAGTCTTCTGTATTTGAATAATCAGACATTTTAGGAAAAAGCCTGATACAGTATCTGTGAAGTCAGTAACTACAGTGAATGGATACAGGGATAGATTTTCAATAACAATAATCTTTATTTTATATCTTTGGGGCACACCTATCCTAAACTTTCTACTTCACTCTGCTTCCTGGTTAGATCAGAAAAAGCTTGCATTTACTTCAGTGGGAGTTGGATCAGGACCACCATTACTAACAGCACTTGATATAGTATAATTTGATCTTAATTGATACAGATATGCAGATATGCACATAAAGCTATTAGTACTAGTTTTAATTTAAATGTGCTGTGCTATCTCAAGGGCACTGTAAAAATTTGCTAAAGAATCAAGAATTATTTTATTCAGGAGCTAAATCAAACCTTGAATTCATGTTTAATGAGAAATTTAACCTTGTTCTTCCATGTTATGGAACAGCTCTTAAGAGAACTTGCAGTACAGCAAGAAACCAAGGAAAATTTATTTCTCATTCTTTTGAAGAGCTAGGGCACAGTTCAGTACATGGATTACAGCTATATGTCTGGTAATTGATATGACTTTTTTAAAAAAGTCTTATTCATGAAGCATGAATGAAAATTCATTTTCCTCTTAAAATGGGAGACATGGGGGTTTTGATATACATAAAAAAACCAACAAACCCCTACCTCGAAACACAAGTTTGAAATTCTCTGCTACTAGTAAAACGTACTTTTATTCTATATCCACATACTAAAGGAACAGTGATTTAGATGACTAAATGTAAATGTCAGTTTGGCACTGACTAGTTTGAAAACTGCATTTTCCCTTGCATGCAAATGGTGTCCTCATAGTTGTGTCACAATGAGTTCTCTTATCTCTGCAGCTTTTTGGAAGTCCTCAGCACATCTACTCAGTTATACTGGCAGTATGGCAACATTTCCCTTGACTCTGGAAAAGCAAATGTGGCAATGGCATTTTAGCCTTATGCTGACAGAAATGTAATTAAGTATGTTCTGATGCATGTTCTGATTCCTAATGAAGACAACCTGAACACATACTCACACTATCTTTGATGTTAAAGGGGTAAAAGTGAAAAAGAAATGTTTCGCTGTATGAGTACAGTAGAATTATTTAAACTGGGATTCACATTTTTGTATGCAACCTTTATTCATTTACACTTAAAATCCACACTTGTTTTTTAGGTTTTTTTTGAAACTGAGTTAAATTTGCCAAAAGCTAATGATCTTTATGGAACGAGATGCTTTCCATATATGACAGTATGCTAATTTAACAAAGAATGGGTAGGTTAATCTACTCCTGATGAAATCCTAACTTTACTAAGAGAGAGCATATCATTGTGTCAGGTTTCATGCTTTGATTCCCTCTTTTCACAGAGCATTGCATTCTAAGAATTTCTTGTTATTCCTGGAACCATGAGCTGAAATTAGGTAGTTCTGACATGTTTCAGATTATGCTGGAGAAGAGACATTGGGCTCTTAGCTGCGTGTGGATATTCATGGCAAAAGCAATTTTGCTGATTTTTAGCATGAAATATCTGATTTAAATTTATCACTGTCTTAGCTTGATCAGTTGTCTTCCATCCAGTAGAGCCATCAAGTAGAAGCTATGCTTGTATGCCCACACCTCAGTGCTAATCTGGAGTCTTTCTTCACCTGCCACGTGACATGCCAATGCCAGCACTGAGTTGGTGAGAAATTTTAAGAGAGAAGATGTTGCTAGAGATTATAATGTTTTTAACTATCCTGGAAAGATATACCAAAACTTACCTGACTTCACCCTGAAGTCAACCTGCCCTGAACTAATGAAGTTTAGTGTCAGTGCATAGATTTGTGTGACAGGTGCATGCATTCTTGTACTTTAGAGAAATATGAGACTATTTTTAATCAAATATTTGAAAAGGAAACACAAGTTCTTCACTGATAAAGATAACTATAAGTTCCCAAACCAATATTTGTATCAGTATTTGTATTTTGCTCCTCAGATACTCTGGAATACTAGAATTGGAAAGCAGCTCAATTCTGAGTATTTTTAATGAGATTTATAAAACATACTTTTTTTTTCTTATTTATTTTGTGTTTTCAGTCTTAACACCAAGAATTACACTTATTTTTAACTTTTGCAAAATAATATTCAGTGTTTACAGTCTCGAGTAGTAGCTTATTTTGCAGAACCAAATCTAAATATTACCTGCTTTCTCTGTAACTATGATAGGTTACTAGATGTGCACCTCACCTAGGCACCATTCCTTTACACATGTGCTACTTCTTTTTACAGGGTTTGCTCTGCTTTTTGTCTGCAGTTTAAGAATGGCTTTCTGTCCAAGTATCTTAGCATGTATTTACACGCCTTAATAACTGACACTGCAATGTGCTCTGTTTGCACAAACATGTTCTGTGTAATGATAACATTTGTGTAAAGTTTACTTGAATTATAAGAATCCTGTAAATTCTGTGTGCTTTACCACATATCCATTGGAGCTTTTGGACACATATCTAAATTTCAACTCAGTAACTTCTTGTTTGTCAGAATGATCTCTTAAAGATCTTGAAATTCAGGAACTGCCTTACCTGTGTGTTATCGTATTCAGAAAGTCCTTGAGTGTGCAGTTCTTCTGACATCTCTGAGTCTATCTTGTTTCCAGAAATCAAGTAGAAAAAATACATTACAGTCTTCCAGTTCAGTCACTGTTCAGTAATAAGTAAAATAATTCAAAAAATTCAAAGCAATTTTCCACAAAGAGTAACATTCTTAAATGAATGTCATTACTGACTTGTCAGCTTGTTTTGCTGTAGGCAACAATCTTCAGGGTGCTTCAGAGTGTCCTGGAGAAAGGGAGAACAAAATGCATTCTTGTGGTAGTTTAATCCCAGCTGGCAACTAAGCACCACACAGCTGCTCCCTCACTCTCCCCGCGCCCACACAGTGGGATGGGGAGAGAATCAGGAAGAAAAATGTAAAACCCATGGGTTCAGATAAAGGTACTTTAATAAAATAGCAGATAAATATACTACTACTACTTCTACTGCTACTAGAATATACAAAATAAGCGATGCACAATGCAATTGCTCACCAGCCACTGATCGATGTCAATCCCATCACCAAGCAGTGATCTCTCCCCCCAGCTTTATATACTGAGCATGATGTCACATGGTCTGGGATATCCCTTTGGCCAGTTGGGGTCAGCTGTCCTGGCTGTGCCCCCTCCCAGCTTCTTCCGCACCTGGCAGAGCAGGGGAAGCTGAAACGTCCTTGTCTGGTGTGAGCCCTGCTCAGCAACAACTAAACCATCAGGGTGTTATCAACATTCTTCTAGGACTAAATCCAAACCACAGCACTGTGCCTGCTACTAGGAAGAAAATTAACTCTATCCCAGCCGAAACCAGGACAGTTCCTTTTATTTTCACTGGCAGGATATTCTAAGTAGAAATAGCAACACTTGTTTACGATGGGTGAAGTGAAGGTAAATAGCTGGGCTAAGAACAACTGAACTGTGGGACAGGCAGGTACATAGATGTTGAAAATTTGGGGTTCAGTTTCAATTTAAGAACACATGAATCAAAGCACACCTCATTTTACAGTACAGCTGAGTAACAGAGGAGTTCTGGAACAAAAGCACACAACCGAAGTGATCAATAATGGCAATTAACAACAAGCGTTTTATGGCAATTTGAAATGTTGCTTCACTTTCTGGAAGTTAAATGAAACTGATCATCTTCTGCCTTTTATTTCACCTGACCTAGTTTTTACTTTCTTGTAAATGGTTCACAGCAAGAGGGAATTGTCTCTAAGCTAACTTGTCCTCCCAATAATTTTATTGCTTTATTTATTTTACTGCTTCAACTGCTTTTACAGACTGTCTCTTTTCTATTCTCTTTGGTCCTCCTCCTTCATCCAGAGATTGCCATGATGCTTCTTTTTGGTCGCCACAGACAATCTCAGGGTTCAAATTTTTCATGTTCACTATGCCTGTAATTAAATGTGCCCTTCTTGAACCTTGTGTCTGATTTCAAATCTCTGCAAGAATTATCATGTCAGGATTATCCACATGCTGCAAAATGAAAGATAATAAATGGAAAAAGATAGTGACTGGGACTAATTCATGCCACCAAGAAGAAACATAGTTAAAGATTTTACAGTGAAAATGCCCTGCAATATTTCAAACTTGACACTTCAGATTATGAACTGTTTAGCTGCTCTCAAAGCTGAGAGCAGTTAAGGATATAGTCTTTCAGGCAGGCACAAGGCGTCCCAGGCAGGTCTCAGCACAAAGGCAGACCAGGAAAGGAGGCTGCAGGAAAAAGAAAGGAGGCTGTTGTTTACACAGTTGATTGGTGCCATAGTCTTTATTGTTTGCTATAAATCCAGGTGCTTTTAAGGTTTTTATAGAAAAACCTTGTAACACACTTCTGGCAGTATATAGGTCTAATGGGGAGGCTGGATGCAGGAGAGCTGCAGGTTTTCAGTGCAGCAGTTAAGTATTGTAACTGACAGAATTGCTTTTTGGTTTTGCAAACTCAGAGGATGGAGTCTTGGGTATGCCTTTAAGATTCAATGCATTTGGTGTAGTTATCAGAGAACAGCTGTCCACCAGATATACCTAGAGTTTGCTCCAGAAATAATTTGTCATTATCTTTATTGTGGATTTCATACCAAGTCAGCTGTAGCTGACAAAATCACAGATTACCAAGATGAATTGCTGATATCCCGTGGGCTCAAATTTTGATGATGGGGAATATATTCAGATTTGGAAGCACTAGGGATCACTGTAAAACATAGACTCTTCTCAGAGACCTGCCTACCACATCATCTGTAATTGCAGGAGTATTTCCAGTTCTCTTTGCTTCTGTATGATGAGGACATCTGATCATGTAAGACGATTCAAAATTAGCTGTGGTCTGTGTATGCAAAAGAAAGAATAAGCTTTGGCTTTTTCTAATGTAACTACACATGGAGCGCTTCAGTTAAAAATATACAAGCATGGAGGTAGGAAAGGTGCAGTGTTTAGTAAGAGCATGAATTTTGGTGGGGTTTTTTTCTGATTTGCAAGATTTTAAAATACTTTTTAATTTATTTTGGTAGCTCATTTAAATTATAGTCATCTTCAGTACTGTGGCATTAACTGTACACCCTATAGTCTAGCAGCTAAGTACAGGATAATCTTGCTCACTATAAATCTTTGAAAATTTTAGCTCTATACTCAAGACTAAGTTGTTTTTCTGATGCTGTTGTCCTCCCTTTAATCCAATGATGATGGCATGATACAGTTGTATTCTCAAACCGCTCGTAGTGGCTTCTTCCTTTTTTCTCTGTGTTGTGAGCCAAAATTTTAAAGGAATACGGTAAACTTTTTTTTTTTTTTCTCAGTTGATAGGGAGATTAACAAAAAATTGCCATATTAATTTTACCAAGTTTTGCCTAAAACCTGCTCTGTCTGGTTTATCATGGTGGATCACATATACTTACATCAGCTTAAATGATGGAGTAATATAAAGTTCAGACTGAGACAGGAGAAGAAAGGGCAGCTATGCTGGTTAACATCAGTTTAAACTGATCAGATAGTTGTGATAAAATATATTGCAATAAATTCATTTCAGGATATTACAGATCTTTAAGTAGTACATTTCATATCAGAGGATCCCAAAACTGTCACATAAAGGTGTTACTTTATCTGCTCTCTAATAAAATGCTGTAATGACTGAAAATATAAGGATGTAATTTCTTAAATAAATCAGTAATATATAGTAATAAATGATACTTCAGGAGCTGATTATGATTTTCATGTCTAATTAAAAGTTTAATCTCTTTGCCTCAAAGAGATTTTAATCCAAACACTAATATTGGTATTAAGTAGCTTACTGTAAGGCTACTTAATGTTGGCTACTTAAAAGAGAAGTGTGCAATAGGCAGTGCCTTCACAGCCCCTACATAATAAGAAATTGCACAGTTTGGACATAGGCCTTTTAGTATCCAGTTTAGAAAGAGGCACTGCATTTAAACTTAGACTTTGTTTGATGTCACATTAGTATGATGGATGAAAAGACCACAGTCACTAAATACAGAGGTGGTTCCTAGCACAATTTCATAAAAACTCAGTATGTATTGTCTGCTGAGCTGTATGAAGCATTCCAGGTAAGAAAGAATGACAAAGGTGGTTTTGAGGAGGAAAAGAAGCCAAAAGCATGTTAAATGGTGGATGAGAGTTTCACATATTGGAAAGAAATCAGTCATTGCAGTATGGCCTTCGTTCACTCAGTGAAATTGTTAATGCTGGAAACGATGGTTTACCTGCGAGCGTTTGGGAAGTTTTCTGATGTGACTTCAATTCATTTGGCCTTCTGTCTCAGACCTCAACTTTCCACTAGCAGTCGTTGTTGGGAGTGCCCCATGTGAAAGATGGTCTCCTCAGGTAAATAAACCGAAGACACAAAAGTGTTTGCTGTTGTGTATTAATATGTAGAAAATGAAGCCAGCATGTACATTAAGACCTGTCCACCTATGTAGGTCAATAAATTGTTTGTGCTTTATTTTTCCTTTTTTGTTTTGGAACTAGGGATACATACTTATAATGTAGTATAAACTTGTTACAGAGACAATGGCATTCAAGGCACTCCATATTTTGGAGTTCATGCTGATGCAGAGAGGAAAATAAACAGTGCAATTTTAGGAGGACTGATAACAGGTCTCAAGCCTTGTCGATCTGCAGCTTACGGCACCAGCAATCAATGGCCTTCTCTATGGCTTTGTACTGGAAAGGTCAGTGGGATTGTCTGTCCTGAGGGCCATAAGTGAAGACAGTCTGAAAGGAACACTGTGTGGTGACATAAGACTTTAGTGCCAGTCAGCACTCTCTCTAGGCTTTGAAGTAAAACCTGCCACAAAGATTAGACTAGATGAAGACATCTGCAGACCCTCTGTGTGCTGATGAAGCTGCTGCCTCAGCAGATGTGAAGCAGATGCAGATCTATATAAGGAAAGAGCAGCCAGTAGGTGTGCATGCTTACAGTGCGGGTATGATCTTCCAGATAGCTCTTCAGTTGTTAAGGGGGATGTGTTACCATTTTTCTCTGTGAAGAAGGTGTAACACAAGTTTTCTGAAATATTGTAGAATAAATTGTATTAAAATTTATGTCATATTGAAAAATATTTTGCCTAATTTTAAGTGGAGCTGAATAATGGCAGTCCCCACTGAAGTAAACTTGAGTTTTTGACATCAGGACCTTATCAGTAATGTGGGAGAACCTTCTTGTCCCATTTTCTAATAATTTTGATATCTACACTATAGTCTTAATTCTTTTGCTAATAATACTATCTATGCTGATGGACTTGTCTGCTTGCTACACAAAGGGACTGTTTTCTATGTATATAGCAGTGAATTGCTCATTTACAAAGTAAGACGGAGTGGTCATTGAAATCTTATCAATTAGAGAAGGAAATTTAGAAATTATAAGGGAAGTTGCGGGTTAGCATAAAATTTAAAAAATCCAGTTAAAAATGTGCTTGACCTGAAACTCCTGAAAATAAGTGTCATAGCCAGGATGGTAGGGAATGAGGAAGAGCAAGATATCTCACATTACTCTAGGTGCAGTTTAAATGAAATCCTGTATTATTAAATGATCATTTGATAAAATGTACTTAACTGTACGTTTGTGATCTTACCTAAAGGGTTTCTTTTTTGAAAGCATACACTGTTTCATCATATACTTTTATGAAGATGGCACTGGCTAACAAAAGTAGTTGCTTTTGTTTCATTTTAAACGAGTCTTCAAAGGCAGAAAGGGACTCTGGGCATGAGCTGCTTTTATTTCCCCCTACCAACACCAGTTAAAAGCTACCAGGTTGCTTTATTTTGTGAAAAAAAAGGTAACCAGATCTCTCTCCAGGATAGCAGGGAGGAGATGAGTTGGAAAGTAACAGTGAGTTTTTCTCTCTTTACATTTTAGATAACTTTAGTGTAGGATCACTCAGGTTGCTTTCTGCACTATGAGTTGCTAATCAATAATATTTTAAATATTGTTTTAGTTTACTGAGTCTTGACATCTAATCAATGCTACTTTTGATTTACCTAATCAGGTTTATTGTAACTTGAATAATATAGGGGTTGGCATTTAAAGAGTGAACATTTCTTCATTTTCTTTTTTGAGGGCTACACGTGTGTGTCTGTAGTATAACAATAGGACTGTAGTCTTTCAGCTATATTCACTGCTGAAAATATTATTGCAAGTACTGCTTTGTCTAAAGATGGCTAGGGTACCTAAGGTTACAGGACCTTTTTTTGCATTTATTAATGTTTTATGGAATCCTAATAAATGGTTAATATATTTTTAGAAAAATATACCTGGTGTATCCCTGAAGCAAGTGTGTTCTGTTTTGGCATGATCATAGCACTGACATCAGTGTTAAGAATCTCATTGAACTGAAAGAAAGCAGACCTTACTGAGGAACTCAGTTTTCAACCCATACTGCCAAAGCAAAGATTTTTCATCTGAGCCATTACACTGTATTAGCACTTGTTCATGTTTGGGTTTTTTTCCATATGTCATTCTAATTACTTGCTTTATCTGATGTTTTAATGAGTTAATAACAACTTTTTTTGGTGCTACAAAGAACTTCTGACTATAAAGTTTAACGTAAATGGTTGCAATTAACACTGTAGGGAACTGAAAATGAAGCCATATTTTTATGACATAGAACAAACTTAAAATTTTCTTGAAAACAAATCTGTTTTTCTAAACACTGAGCACTGTTGGTAAATTTATTTAAAATATCTTTATTTTTTGAACAAGTGGTAATTGCTCAGACAGCAAACACTATACTGTATATTAAAATGTGGAGGACAACCAGTCGCTGCTCTTTCAAGTCACAGGCACAAAACTATTTTCCTTGCATGGTAAATCAAAGAAAATGTCCTACCTTTTCCAATAGGAAGAACACTGTAAGCTGTAATAGTCTTTAGCAATTTAGGTTGCTTTAGTTTGTAACCTATATGAGCGAATTACATAAGAAATTTATTCCTGAGGGACTCAAACTACTTGCCTACTCAGATTAATCACTTAATTTCATATGACCTGTTGGCATTAGCATTAATGTCGGCCTTCTGTGAGCAAGGGGTGTTCAGTCAGACCCTCACTACTTCAGTTTCCTCCTTGCAAAATGGGCGCAGTGTGGTGTTTCTCTGCACCAGGAAGCCCTTACGGAAACTTGTCAGACTATGACATTCCCAGAAAATGCAATCTTTGAAATCCATGAGTAAGTACTTTTTGTAGGTGCCTGTGTATTTTGACCACAGTGAAGTGATAGCTGCTGTTTCTTACAGCTCTCCATTTCGCTGATTGTTTCTTGCTTGTTTCCAGTGACCTGAAATGTTGTGTTATTTTTAGTAAGTTCCTCCAACCTGAGTTAGTCTATTTTAATGTTTATATTCTCATGGAAGAAAACAGTCTGTGGATGCTACAATAAAGTTTACCGTGATCACTGATCTTCACAACTAATAAACAGACTATAGATAATAAACAGACTTTTTTTTTCAGTTACATTGGATATGATTTTTAATGAAGGATAAAGATGGCAGGTAGCAAAATCAGAAAGTTAATTGAAACACTGCCAAAACCCAGGTGGTTTTAGTACCTAAAAATAAATATGTCTATAGTATTTACCAAAATGGGACTGGGCTTAATCAGTGGCATATAGTTTTCGTAGTGTTTTAATCATTAGCGTATTTGACACAGTTGTGCCAAGAGAGTGCCTGGGAACGGCCAGGGGATAACACAGACTGGAGACCATTCCCAGCTGCCAGTATGAACAGTCTGAACAAGATCTCTCTGACTTTGTGCAAGAGGGGGAGAGTTCAGCTTTACGGTTATGAACAAGGCTGTTTCATGAGCCTTCGTCCATTTTGTGTATTAAGCTAAAGCCTCAGTGCCTCTCAGAAACCATGGTGGTATTTTGCTAAATGTCCTGTTACCATCCTCATATCAGCAGTGAATGACAACAGCCTGAAGGTGTATGGGAATAAACTATGGGGTTTGTTTGTTTATTTTTAATCATACTAGGAAAGAACTGCTTGAAATTGATTTTACTGATTGTAAAAGGCTGGTCTGTTGGTCAGGGATTGCTGGTCCATTTGGATTCTCTGATCAGCTTCCTTGGCTTTGCTGCCTAAAGCCAGGGTAGGGCTAAATTCAGCCATGAGCTTCCTGAGAAGGTGGTGCTTCATTAGTGGAGGAAGAAGTCAAGGTTTGTTTTCTTCGTTCTTTGGGCAAACAGCGTGGCATGGTTTGTGCCTGTACAACTTTACAGTCTTACCCCTCTGAGGCCAGGGCGGTGGTTTATCCACCTGCCTATTGGAAACAGCTGCTGCTGAGCACTCCTGCGCACTGTTCGCCGTTGGTATCAGGGAGGGACCTACCGAGCATGAATGAAAAATATGCTGAGAGCGGTGCCAGTAATGAAAACATGTGGGCAGTTGTGTAGCCTTGCCCAGCCCTGTGCACTGGCCCTGTTTAATTCAAACCACACACTACATTTCAAAAGCAGCATTTTCTGATAACAAGCTCAACTCAATTTCTGTTCTTTTGGCATAGAAATACACAGTGTGCACAGCACCAAGAGAGAAGGAGAAAGAGAGAGAGGGGAAGAAGAGGAAACCAGTCCTGTGGCTTTCCTGTAATAAGCTGATATCGCATGCAAGAATCAATATTACTGCTCTGTCTCTATAAACCAAAAACATGAGGAGCACTTGCTCTCTCAAATGTTACTATTTAGTTAGGTTATCAAACATTAATTTAGCTATAAAATGAAAAGTATTCTTGTAGAACAATGTTTTTGTGGTTTGGTTAACACCAACCCTTATCATGTTTTCAGCTATTCCTCCCTTACTGTTTAATCTCGGATTCCTGAGATTCCTTTCTTTGGCCATCAAGAGTTTTTCACAGGGAAATTGTTTTTTAGGTTTCTGTTAAAAGGCAAAAGAAATAAAATTGCTGTATTGTTCAGAAACCGTGGGCTGTGGGGTTTTTTGTTTGTTCTGTTGTGGGTTTGTTTTGGTTTTGTTTTGTTTTGGTTTTTTTTTTTAATTTGACTAAGGAGCCCAGAGCTATATTTTTTTAGGATACAATTCTTGGTAACTTCTAGAAACTGAAACTCATGTGTGTACATGGAAATAGGGAGATTCAGGTGATGTAAACCATATATAAAGAGAATATATTTTGTAATTTAGAATCATGCACATTTGTTGGCTACTGGAAGTCTTTGTATTACAGATTTAGTGTCTATGACCAAGAATTATTAACAAAACAAATGGTGTTAGCTTTTTTAAGAAGGCACTTCTGTACTTGCTCAGAGAATGTCTTTGCTAGTAAGATATACTGATGCTGCTTTCTGATACAAGTGTGAATCTGAAGCATTTTAAAAGAAATAAGTCTGACAGGCAAATATTCACTGCATTCAACATTTGCCTCATTTGTCCTTAAGAAAGTGTTGCAGGTGTTTATTGCTGTTCCTTTCTAGTTGAGTTGAATATTGATTTTAGGTATAAAATTAAGTACAATTTTCTGCAGCATCTGCTAAATAATCTGGTAATGAAAATTAATCATGAGCTTGCTTTGCTGTTACTCATAACTTTTAGCAGAAATATTTCACTGCCATATTGAAAAAAGCATCAAGCAAGACTAAATGTTTGGTTGTCCCAGGTAACTTAATCCTGTAAGGACAAAAGACATTTAATAAAACAGTGATGTCATGCTTGTGTAACATCCCTTTTAAAGGTTTGGTTTTTGTTTTTTTTTTCAAGTTCATTTTGTGTTGTAAGGGCATGCCAAATGAAGTGAAAAATGCTGTTGACAGATCTCCCCAAGAAAATCTACCTGTCATGTTACCTATCTAGGTACCTGTGTAGTCTGTGTAGCATTGTAGATCAAGTGCCATAATTCGGGAGACATTTCATTGCTGGACAAAGAACAGCACAGGCCTGTTATATAGATACTATGAAGTGTAAGTAACCTCTTGGGGATATATAGCAAAACTGGAGATAGGATTTGTAGAGGGGTTGTAAGCCAGTTTTGGGGTTGGTTTTTTTTGTTTGTTTTGTTTTGGTTTTTTCATGCAAGAATGTCAGGCTGAAGATAAAACAGTGAAAGGAGAACTAGAAAGTCCATAGCAGACAGCAGTCTAATATCTTTTTCAAGGTTGTATTGTTCTCCACATAAGATATTCCAGTCCTCTGACAGTAACTCCTAAATATGTCATTTTCACTTTTCATTAAAAGAGTCCTGCATTTTGAGGCAAGGTTAATGAAAAAGACAAATCCCAATAGAAGTCCTTGAGGTGCTCTAGTAGGATTTTTTTCTCTAACCTTAATTTTTGCCACTAACCCATTATTCTGTTCTTTTGCTGGTTCCTTACTCATTTTAAAATTCTTGCACTAATTCACATATTCACCCATTTAAGTAACAATTTCTCATGCCATATTGTATCATGGGAATCATCGAAATCTAGATAGGTGAGACCAGTTGTATTTTTTCCACTTAAAACCCCAATTGTCTTATCAAAGAAAGCTATCAGGATAAAACAACACAATCTACTTTTGTTGTATTAGTATACTATTTATTTCAGAATTCTGGAATACAAATAGGAGAGCCTTGACAATTTTGATATTCTTTTCATCTTGACAATGGTAGTTCCTGCTAATTCCTGTTACTCATACTGCCCCCTTGTCAGCTTCATTAATGGCATTCAAACAGAAATGGTGCAATCTAGTTTGGGGAACACATAGATGGCTTTTAATTTCTACTCTGCCATCATTATTGATAAACCTCAAGTTTTTCCTCAGATTCTTTGTGGATTAAGAATGCTTGCTTTTATTTTAGTTGCAAAATTTACCTCTGGTTTTGAAAATGCTTAATTTAGACCTACAGTTTCTGATGCCAGAAATGGATTTTTTCAGATTAATTACGTAGTTAAGCTTAAATTAATTTAGTGTCTTTCTCCACGAATACATAGTTATTACTTGAGATGCAAAATGCTTGTACATTTTGTGATTATGCTATCACAATGTTCCAAAATATTGATATACCATTGTTGGTTGTACCATTTTTCTGTGCTTATATTCCAGTTTAAGGCACTCTTTTATTATTTTTTACGTGCTTAATACACTTTTAATTTATAGGAGTCCTAGACTTTTTTTTTTAATTTTTAAATTATATTTACACATTCCTAGTAGAGCACATACCCTTCTGCTGTCTGGATTTACTTTGTAGATTGTCCCATTGCTACTTCTTAAACAGGATTTGCTTTTTCTGGAACTGCTGTGAATCTGAGGACATATCCCTTCTGAGTGTGTTTAAATGATCATATGGGCTGTTCTTTTACAGTTTCTTGGATATCATCCTTGTCCTGTGTTGGATTCTTTTTTCCCCACCTTTTTGGGACAATTCTTTCCTCTCTCCTCAATTCTCAGATCCCCATCTGAAACACTTTCATGATAAGATTGGTGTAATCGTATCTGGTATGTAGGGTCAATCAGATTCAATTCCATTCCTAAATAATTGTCATCAGGTATCTACTGAAGGAAAACGTGTTTTTTTTTCATGAACTTTTGCCATTTTCTCCATTCTTATGGCCACTTTTTCTCTCCCTCAGTAATCTTTCTCTGTTCTTATCAGTCTTTTAAAAACAACAATAAAAAAATCAATCCAGATATTCTGGCAAGTTTCCTGAGCACTCCTGCTTTGTCCTCTTCTGATTGTTGAGCTGTCTAATGCTCTCCACTGCACCATTTCTGCACTATTTAAGATGTCAAGCAGACAGTATTGCCCACATAAAAGAATTACCTTGAAGGGTAGTTAGAAGGTAATGAATGTAGAGATCTGTTACAGAGAGTTTTTTGCTTTAGTAAACCTTTGACACTGAAGGTTTGAAAGGTGGCAGTAGGTGTTTAGTACAAAGTGTTAACTCTAGAAAGGTACTGAGAATTCCTTCATGCCACCTCCCCTCCCCCAGACAGAGCAGCTTATATTCTGGCCTATTGAGTTCTGAGCTGTGAAAGACAGACCCCTGACTGATATTTCAGTTCTAATATTGATTTTATAGATGACTCACTTTTGAGATGGTAGAAATGAAAGCCCTAGTAAAGCATTAGTAGATGTAGCTGTCAGTAACTTTTTTTTCTGTCCTTCCTGACTTTTTCATAGTTTCACATGTGATATAGGATTGAGACCAGAAACACTTGAAATATTTTCTGATATTACTCACAAAGTGACACCACTGCTTTCTAGTAAAATTCCCTAACATGAACCTGTATTTAAACATTAAACTTCTGAATCATCTGCTGCTGAAACTAAGTTCACCCCATAGTTAATGCTGAGCATACTAGCAGTCTCTCCTGTGGTAGGCACCCACATGGTTCAGTGTAGGCATGTTGTCATGGTTTAACCCTGGCTGACAACTAAGCCCAAGCCAGCCACTCACTCACTCCCGGTGGAATGGGGGAGAAAATCAAAAGAGTAAAAGTGAGAAAACTCATGGATGGAGATACAGACAGTTTAATAGGGAGAACAAAAGCTGCGTGTGCAAGCCAAGCTAAGCAAGGAATTCATTCACCACTTCCCATGGGCAGGCAGGTGTTCAGCCATCTCCAGAAAAGCAGGGCTCCATTGTGCATTAATGGTGACTTGGGAATACAAACACCATCACTCCAAACATCCCCCTTCCTTCTTCTTCCCCCAGTTTATATGTTGAGCATGACATCCTATGGTCTAGAATAACCCTTTGGCCAGTGGGGTCAGCTGTCCTGGCTGTGCCCCCTCCCAGCTTCTTGTGCCCCTGGCAGAGCAGGGGAAGCTGGAAAGTCCTTGCCTGGTGTAAGCCCTGCTCAGCAACAGCTAAACCATCAGGGTGTTACCAGCATTATTCTAGTACTAAATCCAAACCACAGCACTGTGCTAGCTACTGGGAAGAAAATTAACTCTATCCGAGCCAAAACCAGGACACGTGCTTACACACTTTAGTGCATATGGAAGTGTTTGCTCAAAATCACAGTGGCAGTCACCTGACCACATGTGATCAAAACTCAAGTGTCCTGGCTTCCCCTTGTGTTTGGTAACCACTGGACTTTGTAAGGATAAACAGGATAAAAACTCTCCACTGGGAAGTCACTGGGAGTTTTTCCATCTAGTTTCATGGAATGAAGAATTCAGCCATATTGTTTCATAAAACAAGAAAAAGGAATAAAATTATGGTTTTATTTTTATCCCTAATAAGGAAATAAGGACAAAGAAGAGACAATATGTGGTCTGGTCTATGTGTACCTTTTATTTGGATGATCAATGGAATTTGGAGGGCATGTAGTCCAACCTGTTTCTCAAAGCACTTGGTTGACAGCAGATGGCTGAAGGCTTTGTCTTTCAAGACTTCGGTCTTGAAAACTTTTAGAGATGAAGACTGCACAGCCTCTATGGAGAAGTTATGGCCTGTTAGCAATGGCAGCACTGCATTACAAGGCCACATGGTTAGAGATAAAACTCACTAAAAGTAAATAAATCTTACAGACAGAAATTTGTAATTGGAATTTACTTACACAAATAGTATCAGTCACTTCTGACATTGGCTTACTAGCAATTTTGGAGTACACCACAATCTATTACTTGATAAGTAAATGTGCAAGATAAGTGCTTTGCTTGTGAGAGGCAAGATTGGAGGTATTTTTTCTTTGAAAGTCTGGTAGGTTTTTTGCAGAACAAAAAAATCTATTGTGTGTCCTGTATTAATCTATTAACCTCATTTACCTCATGAGTAATGTTAAACAATCCTGGAATGTGAGTTCCTTGTAGTTAAGCTGTTTTCTCCAGAGTTAGGTACTTCCTTTAAGTTTAAGAGCTCTAGGAATTACAATATATTCAAATATGTATTACTACAAAGCACATGAAGAGGGAGTAGTTACAAAGTCTGTGACTGCATACAGCCTCTTAGGCCATCAGTTGTTTTGTATATTTTAATTGACCTCTGATATATCTAAGATAATCTTGTTGTGTGCCCCACTCTAAAGCATGTGCTGCACCCTGCAGTTGGAGATCTGCCGCCTTCGCCAGGGTAGGAGTTTGCACAGGCAGAGTGCGGAGCTGCCTATAGGACTGAGCATGTTATTCAGCTGAGCAATCAAGGAGAGATCAGTCTGGGAAAGCAAGCTTGCTATGCTGATATCCCTTGAGGTGTTTTTCAGGGAATTCTTCTGTTCAAGCATTTTACCACCTTTTCTGAATCCCCTCTAGACAGTCTGGTGATACTCTACCCTTCTAGAGCCATCACCTGAAGAGGACAGATTCTCTTCTAGTGATTTTGTTTCACTGTTCTTAGCATACCTGGGACTGATCTCAACTGCTGCATGCTAATGAAAGGTTTTCATGTTTTAGTTGCCTGTATACAAATCTAGCTTGAAAATAACCCAGAATAGTTGAGTGAGATTTAGTAGCCTTACTATCATGTTAGATGTCCTGAAATATTCACCCATGGCCAGAAAACTGCTTCAGAAGGTCTATTGTAGAATCCAGTTTTATATCTGACTTTCCCATTTGGATGTCATTAGGTACCTATATTTAGTCAATCTCACCCACAACATTTCCTGGCTCTGAATGTCTGTAGAAAAGAAGATAGTGGCTAAGAACTAATGTCCATTTGCCCTTTCAAACAAAACTCTGGAATTTCTCATGTACTGACAGCTTTTCGCTATCATGATACTTGTCAGAACTTCTTATTCATGTTGGTCTTATTTTTATGCCATTGAGCTGAACACTTGTAAGCCCAGAACTTGCAGATCACAACCAGTCTATTATCAGGTAATTAATTACACATTGCATTGAGAAGAAAAGTTGTATCTTGGATTTCCAAGAAACAGTGTATAAGAGTAAGAAAAACTCCTGGGCAGATCTGAGATCTTAAGAGAATACACCAACAGAAGTAAATAATTTAAAAAAATACAATGGCTTAATGTATTTTGTGTTCCGCTGAATGCGAATCATGCAGCTTAGAGGAAACAAGCTCTGAAACCGCAAATGGAAAAGGTGACAGAATGAATTAACAATGACAACAGTAACTGAGGATTAGTATAGCAATAACAACAACAATAATAATAATAATGACTTCTACATATCTCAGTGTATAACCAGAACCTTAATACTAGGAAGAGACACATCAGGATCGTGAATATAAAGAATAACATTGCTGGCATTCCTATCAGAAGTATAATTCGTAACGCTATCAATGACAGTTTCTCTGAGACTAGCCAGAGACCAGTTATCTCAGTGGGATATTGAAAGCAAATCTATCCTCTTGCTCTGTGACTGCAGGAGAATTGTTAAGGGTGAGATTAGTGGAAGTGACACAGAAAAAGTTAGCAAAGATGAAACCAGAGAATTTAGCAATGAAGAAATTTCCTGATTCTGAAGCATCATGTGAAAGGAGAACAGATAGGACTGTGAACCTTATGATATGTTTAAAGAGTACACTCAACAAAACTATTTCTATTGTATGGAAGAACATTACAGGCTTATGAGCAAAAAGTCAGGTCATTGACGACATCCCAGATGCTAACCAAGAATCAGCAGCCTGGTTCTAGGGCAGTTGACACATTATCTGTAGCTGGCTTACACTGTGCAACATCGTTAGTGCTGGGGTTTTTGTTACTGTTTTGAGGAAAATCTAGCTGTTACTGTTTGTAGTTTCTCTGGGTGACTAGAGATCTCTGATACTTAGCAATTACATTACAAGGAGGCAAGTGGGGAGCAGTAAAAATGATACAACTGTGGAGACATTTCTGCAACTCCTGCTAATATCTTGGCCCAAACACTTGTTCAAGAACTGTGGGGTGTATTTGAGGACTTCCCTGTCAAAAGTAAGAAGGCTTCTTGATTTGTGAGTTGATACCTCTTAAACTGAACAGTGTGTATAAGAAAGCTAACAAAGCTTCTTTGTAAATGAAGTTCAAATATGACTGTATTTCACTGGTAGAATTTACAGTACACCGAGTAATGTGTACTGTAATCTCACATGCTTTTTTTTTTTAACTCATTAATCTTCCATACATGGCATACTCTTCTAGTGTCATAGATCTATAGGCACTAACACCGATCAACTAAAAAGATAATATCATATAGGTAAGTTTATTTGCAGTTTTCACATGGTATACCTAAATTCTGATTATGGTTTCACATTAATTAGGAATCTGCATATGTGTCATTGGATTTTCTGATAGGGTGCTTACAGGAATAATGCAAAAAATAATACTTAGTGGTCTAATATATCTTTATTGAACTCTTTATTAGTTGACTTTTTCATGTTTATTAGGATCATTAACTGTGAGGTTAGTTAGGTGACTATAGCTATGAAAAATCAAAACTTTTCATGACATTGTGTCAATATATTGCATATTTGAGAATGGCTGGTAAGTAATTAATGTATATAAATTAAGTATTCTCTAAAACAGATTTAGTTCTAAAATTGTACAAGATCAGGACTAGCACATTTTTGTTGTTTGAGTATTTTTCATGTGTTCTTAATATTTTCTTTCAGAATCAGTTTTTCTTTATTTCTTTATGGCAGTAATTCATCATTGCTCTAAAAACAAAAGCTTTTAAAATTACCTCATTTTCCTAAATTTAGCATAAGATATGAAATGAGAAATTACTCCAAAGCTAGTTACAAGCCTTGAGAATACCATTGCTGTACATTTAATTATTCCAATTAGAGGTCCAATTTTGAACAGCTGCTCAAAAATTAAAATTCATACATTACTGTAGTATTGACTTTTTAGATTTGCCAAGATAAACATCTTAACATCTTCATATCCTGTTGCAAGGGACAGTCCAATGCTGATGCTGTTGTCTGTTTACTTAAGTATCATGCAAAAAACCCCATTATATCCGGACATATTCAAAAGTTTGTTGTTCTGTTTCAGTGAAAGCTGCTGAATTGTCAGGCTTCTGATATCTTCAGTGGAGACTGGCAAGACTGACAGAAAACTTATTTCTAAGCTCTTGGTTAGACATCAACTAGTAAGTAGCTTCCCATATTTTCATATTTTTCATTCACCTCCAATGAATTTTTTAGGTTGTTTTATGTAAATAATTTTTAAAGTTACTTCAACATTGTTTTCCCTTTCTTTTCTATAAAGCATTTTTCTCTAATGTCTAGTGCTCCTTTAAAGATTATAACACATTTAAGTCAGAGTTTGTAAGTGCTTTAGCAAAAAAAGTAGCATTTTCTTAGTACGTTTGCTCAGCATCTGTCAGAGTGCTGTTCAGTGACCTGTATTACTCCCGGTGTGTGAAGCATAAGTAGAAATAAGAATTCAGTGGATGGTCTGTATCACTCCATTAGCCTGATAGAAGTGGTCAAGAATGGTATTTGGCAATAAATTACTAGAGTTGGTAAATCCAGTTAAGTGGTACCTGAACAGCTGGGTTCTATTATATCCACCCATTTGATTTTCAGATTGTCTCATTTTTCTTACTATTCTACATACTTTGTTCTTCATACCAATATTGTCTTTAGGTTTTTTTTAATTCCTTTAGGAAAACTGTAAGCCACTCATTTAAAGCAGGTGCTCTTGTGGTCTTGCTATACCCGTTGTCTGGCATAACAATTTTTTTTTCATTCTTATTCTTTTGCTTTTTTTCTAAAACTAAAGAAGAAAATTGGGCTGATGGGAAAGCAAGAAGTTTAAGGTGTTAAGTAGGGAAATCATAGGAAACAAACCCCAGCAAAACGGCAAAAGGAAGGGAAGTTAGCTGTAACATTTGAATGGGACTTACAGATTGTGCTCGGAAAACAGACCTAACCTTTAAGTTATAGTTATATATAACCTCTAACTCTCCTGGTGGAAATTAGAGAATTGTTACAAGGTCTGGGTCACTTCTCATCAAAACATAATGATTTTGTTTTTTTCCCCCAGTTTATATAAATGTTAATTTAATTTTCAATATAAGATAAAAAATGAAATAACTAGTTATTTAATAATTACTTCAGTCTTTTCTCAAATACATATTCGGATCTGTTTACAAAATATTCTGTTCTCAAATAATCACAGTCCATAAAAACTATTTATTTGCTATTTGGTGAAATAGAAATTGCAATTTTAATGATAGAAAACTTTTCCAATGAGTCAGCCCAACAATATAATCTAAATTTTCCACTCAGCAATATAAAAAAATAAAGATATATTCCTCTGTAGGGAACAAGTGCCAAGTTTCTTTATTTTAGAATTTGATAGCTCAACTCGATCATGTCATTCATTACTGTTTAACGTATAAAATAGCAGAGTAAGAATTCTGTCCTCATTTTTGATGCTGTTTTATTAATTTAAACATAAGAAAAATAGGTCTTGATTGAACTGATTGAATTGGTGGGAAGGATGGTGAAATTGAAATGTTTAATTCAGTGACCTCTCACAGAAGAAAGCAATATCTAACCTGAATTTGGAAAGCAAATTTAAGATTAAACTCAGTGAAAAATAAAACAGGAATCAAGTATTAGCAATCAAAGAAAGAAAAAAATTATTTTTTTTACCAGATGAGCTATCTAACTCAAAGTGAAAGTAGATGTAGAAATTCGCTAATTTGGGATGTTTGGGATTTTATATCCTTCTAAACCTTTAAAGGCAGTCTGAATGTATATATATATTTATAAGTTAAAATATTTTTTCTGTTTTCATAACAAGTTAATGAAATTTACAAGTGCAGAAATTACTACATGAGAGTGCACATCTGTATTATTCAGAAGATTAGGCGAAATGATTACATGTCCTGTCTTCAAACATATAGAAGGTGGCAACGTATTCAGTCATACATGTGCTCATAGCCTAAGAAAGCTAACATAAGACATGTGAGTGGGGTTTTGTTGATACTACATCTAAGTAAGTGCAGTATGCATTGTATCAGGTATGTACTACTGAGTTAGAGAAGGGTATTTTAAGCATGGGAATAATACAGGTGTTTTTTCAATGTCGTTGAATGTCATGATTTTTTTTCAACACTTAACTGTTGACTACTTTTGGTTTGCTTCTGTATTTGCTTCTATAATAATAACATAAAAGTGAAAAAGCTCTTCTGGGGAACAAAGCCAGGTTTTGATCTGGTGTCCTAAAAAAGCAAGTGATTGATGTCAGTGAGCTACAGCTGAAGACATTGCTGCTTGAGTGGTGTGACACTGTGCATGATATCATTGAGTAGGTGAAAGTGTAACACGGAGGGGTGGAATAAAGGCATTCATTTATAAAGGACTCATCAGATGACACACAAATTCATTATCTTTTTGAGGACTATTACAGTGGTGTACATTTTCAAAGCCTTTGAAGAGCTGTAGTTGTGCAGCTCCCTTTTATGTCAGCAGGAGACATGCTTTGCTGTAATAAGTTGTATCTGACTGTTCCACATACTTTGTTACTGAACAAATCAGACCTTGATCACTTTTATTATGGCATGCTATGCATTCTGAAAGTATGTTTAAGCAAGAAGTACATTCATTAAGTAATATGATGAGTGTAAGTTTTCCTATAGTCTTAGTAGTTTCCTTTTCATTTACAGGTTTATGTAATATTCCCTGAACATTCAACACCAGTTTTTCAGTATCTCACTGATACTACTATTTTATTCTTGGTTCATATTTTCTTTTTTTCTTAGAGAAAAAAAGAAGAAAAATTGATTTTTGGGACCTTGGATTACTAGTTATGAAAAGAACAAAATTACTTCTGAGTTGATGTTAAAATTCCTATTGACTTTATTAGATTTAGGACTGAATTCTATGGACCTGGTACTGTCCAGTGAACTGAGAGTGGGTTGTACATGTTCAGTAAATACCCATCATCTGTGCTTTTAGAAAACAAAACCTCATCCCTCACAAATACTTGCTGTTTTAGTGAAAGCATTCTTGCATATAAGTAAAAGCTTACACTGACAAATAGTAGTGTGTTGTACTAAAATATGAGAGAATAAACAAACAGCTGTACAACAGCAAGACTTGAAGCACCTGAGTTTAAAGGAAAAGTAGCTGTTGGCCACCATTCAGTCATTTTGGTTTGAAGGCTGTCGTGGTTTTAACCCCAGACAGCAACTAAGCACCACACAGCCATTTGCTCACTCCCCCCTTCTGGTGGGATGGGGGAACAGAAAACAATGGGTTGAGGTAAGAACACTTGAGTAATGGAAATAAAATTAAGTAAAATAGTAGTAGTAATAACAATGCTATTAGTAATAATAATATACAAAGCAAGTGATACACAGTGAATTGCTCATCACCCACCAACTGATGCCCAGCCTGTCCCCAAGCAGCAATTGCAGTCCTCCCCCTCCCCCACCAACTCCCCCCAAGCATGACACCATATGGTCTGGAATAGCCCTTTGGCCAGTGGGGGTCAGCTGTCCTGGCTGTGCCCCCTCCCAGCTTCTTGTGCCCCTGGCAGAACAGGGGAAGATTAAAAGTCCTTGCCTGGTGTAAGCCCTGCTCAGCAACAACTAAACCATCAGTGTGTTAGCAACATTCTTCTAGGACTAAATCCAAACCACAGCACTGTGCCTGATACTAGGAAGAAAATTAACTCTATCCCAGCCGAAACCAGGGCAAGGCACACTGCCCATGGAGGAAATGAAGACACATTTCTATGGTGTTGGTTTCTAAGAACATCAGAAGAGTTGTTATGGTTGTAAGAAATATTCTATCATCTTTGTTTGAACATCCTGAACAGGAAGGATGGTCCAGGCACAGCTATTTTGGCTTTATGGTATAAGAAGACTTCTTTGTGGCAGGGAATGATCATCTCCTGATTCTGGGCAGTTTAAAATTCCCTAAGATTCCTGACATGAACAGGGGTGTAGCCCAGCAGCTCTGCTGCATCCTGAAAAAAAGTAAAGTCTAAAATGCAAGATGCGCTAAAAAAAAAAAAAAATACGTGTGTGAATTGCGGATAGGTGGAAGCACTTGTAACATGGGTTTTCAGTTAAATTTGTTACAGGAGCATAACAGAGAGCTAGATTAGAAACCAGCACCTTGTTATATCTGAAAACAAATGAGGTGAAGAGGTATATGTTGGGAAATGAAAATGTATCTTTAAGAATGTAGGAGCTTTAAAGAAACATGATGTGTTAAGACTTAATTGACTAATTTGTGATTAAAGGTTAGGAAAGATAATTATACATCATTTAAATATAACAGTGATAGAAGACAATTCTTACTCAGACTGGAAAACCAGTTAGCTTTAAAATGGTGTAGGCAAAGGAGATTTTCTGTTATGTTACTTTCTGATGATACTCTGGAAGAACTGGGTACATTCCAAACCTGATCAGTTGATTCTATGAAATATATTCAGCAAATGAGCTTATGAAGAAAAGTAGCTCATAGAAATGTATTTCAGCTTTGAAGAAAAACACCCAGCTAACCTCTTTTTCAGTCTGTTTAAAAAAAAAAAAAAAGTGGTCTTAACAGAGCATAGTTTCTGATCAGCATTTGGGCCAATGCTCTGCTTTTCAGATACCGTCTCTTCTGCAGGAGTGATAGATAACTTCTTTTATGCTTGCTTACTAATTTCTACCAGTTATAAACCTATGGAAATAAAAAAAATTGCACAGTGATATTTTCTTTCACCATTTGTAAATTACTAAAAAAATATGTAAATGCCATTGAATTTCCCAGTTGTAAGGTGTGCTATTCAGGTATTGCAAACTTCAAATTTGACCACTAAGGACAAGCTGTTTAGATTAATGGTTGGCTTGTTCGTTTAGTGTTGTCTTTTTTTTTTTTTTTTTTAATTAAGCATTAAATAAAAGCTTTGTATTTAGGAAGACACCTTTATGCTTGGAGTTTAGCTTTTCCTGTAGAAATCTAATGTGAAAGAAGTGTTTGAATGGTAAATTACAATAATAATTACTAGAGTATACTCTTACTGTTGTCATATCAATCCTTTTTCCTTTGGAATAACTTATGTGTTTAGAATTAAAAATCTTGATTCAGGTTATACAATTCTAAATAGATGTAAAAGGAAAGGGATTTGAGGTAGACATGCTATGAGAACTGGAGAAGATTTTCATTGCAATATGAACACAAACTGTATGAGTGATTAATATTCAGTGAGGCCGATGAAAATTTAATTCAACTAATTTAGGTAACAGATCATCTCATTTTCTTTTGCACTCCTAGTATAAATGCTATTTTCATCTCTATGGTGGTTCATATCAGCTAATTCCTGCACAGTTGCTAACTCCTACAGTTGCTGACAGTGGGGAAAAATGTTGTCTTTGCTCTTACAAGTACTCTTTGAAGCCTACGGAGCAGCATTGGCACAGACTGTTAGTAATAATTGAAATTACTTTTCTGAAAGTAACTTATCTCATTCTAGCACACCTTACATTTTTGTCTGCTGTAATTTTCTTTCTTGTGGCCCTTTCTGGCAATACAAAGAAAGCCACAGTGAATAAGTATAGAGTGCAGGATTCATTAAAAGCTGTTTGAACCCTGTGCAGAGGATGTGCCAGGAAAAATACACAGAATGAGTATTGATTTGTAATGTGTGTTGGGAGTGGGAGAACGATGCATTTCAAAGTTTGGCTTTGATTATTTAAAATATTCCTTCTGTTTTTACTGACAAAAAAGTCTGTCTGGAACTGTCTGTTCCTACAGGACTGTGAAGAAACCCTTATTTTTTTTTAAACATTGATAGACATGGATTAGCAGGAATCTTTATGCTTATTAAAGTGTGATAACTGTAGTGTCTTCCCAGTAAGAGGGCAGCAGACCTTCAGATTTCTGGGTTGTTTTGTTGGGTTTTTTTCGATTAAAAATTGAATGCTCCCATTAGAATGCATATTCAAAAGAGGAGGAATATGAGGGTTCTTTCTGCGCTTTTTGTTGTGTGTGGTGTTTTGGATTTCATGTGTGTGTGTATATATCTCAGGTAAGTGTGTCTGAAATCTGGTTAAAATAAGTCTATCCTTTCTGTGTGCCCCAGAAGTCCACACAAGAACTCTGTAAAATTCAGCAGGTAGAGAAATTACAGCAGTTAGAAGAAGAGAGCAGTGAAGTAGGTGAATAAGGTGCAAAAGCTGTTACTGAAGGGTTTTTTAAGTTTCTAAGGAACGTGTATCCCTTTTGCTCTCACCTTCCCATACTAACCTGGGAAACAAGTTTTTCTGAAAAATTCACAGAAAGATGAAACTCATTTTATTACTCGAGAGTATAAGTCAGTATATTTTTTCATTTCATCCTCAATTTTTTATGCTCTCTTTGGCTCTGTTTGAGTCTTTGTATTCTGGGCAGAATTTAAGAGAATTTCAGGCAAAGAGGGACCATGATTTTCCCTCCTGGCACGAGGTGCAACTGCTGATCCAGGGCTGAGTCTCTTGGGACACCAGGAGAAGTCAGACAAGAGGAATGGAACTGAACCAGGTTGCTGTCATTTTAACTGACTGCCCAAATGATTGACCTACTATTGAATAAAAAGTATCCCATTATCACTGTCATATCTTAAAAATATGAGGGGTTGCTTCTACTTTTTTCTGTGCAACTTGGTCTGATGGATGTGCTTAGTTAATTGGTTAAATTGTGCTTTGATCTTATTTTAATATTTTCCTACTTTTTTGTAAATTTTCTGGATTTTTTTTTTTTTTTTTTTTTTTTTTTTGCTTCTAAAGGAGTACATAGCACAAGGAATTATGTATCTTTCTAAGGTTTTCTATGTCATTTTTCCATTACCAGATGATAAAGATGAGGACAGTGTAGACTAATGGGATACAGCTGACTACTTGCAGATTTTGTTCACTATTAATTATGTGCAGACTTTGATTAAGTCATTATTTAAAAACAATTAAGTAGCCCTTGATGGACTCCTAAATTGTACCTAGTTATGATAATTGCTGAAAATATTTTTGAAAGATTGTTTCAAAATACTGACTGTGATACATGCTTAACCTTATCTAAATGTTGTGAAAAGAAAATAATTAATATTTAGTCATATACATATATCTATTTAAGATATTATGCTTTCATCAAGTAAATTGGCACCATCCAGTGTTTAATTACTGGCTGCAGATTTGAAGAAATAATCTGCTTTTGCTCTATGGACAGTAATTACAACATGTCTTTAGTGTACTTTTCTGGTTTTGAATATGAAGTGCTCTGGTTCTCAGGAAGTGAGGTTTTAGTTACAGGACAGAGAATGAATGGACAGAAGTACCAGGATCATTTAATTATATTGGTATGTTTTTTAGTTACAGATGTAAACCTCATGCAAATATTTTTAAACAGGATGAGATTTACTAAGAGAGAGACTCAATCAAGGTTGCACATACAAGCTCTTGTGTGTGAAGATTTCCTAACCAAAGTCGTGTTGGACAACTCACTGGATATCTGCTTTTCTTCAGAGTCCAGATTCTTTTTCTCTGCAGAGATTGCCTTTTGAAGGCAGCACACAGCTTTAAGGCTGTGACCTAATTTCAAACAAAGTATATTTTCATTAGCCCTCTATACTTAATTTCTCTCAAATGCGTGTTAGAATTGTTCTTTTTCCCCTGTTCTTAGTAGTATGCTTTAAGAGATTTTCTATGGTAATATGTTGACCCTGAAGCAGCAGGACTTCAAATAGTCACAAATGTGAGTACCTGGCTTTTTGACATTATTAATCATATATTATTTTTAAAAGTTTACCATGTAAAGTCAGTGGTCCTTTTAGTTTTCCTCTGTAAGCTGTGTAAGGCAGGCAGCCCACCCTGCTTGCATGTCCTTGCTCTGTATGAAATGCTTCTACATGTTTCCATTTTTCCTACTAGCCAAAAAGCAAACACAAATTTTGAAGACTGGGATCTGTACTACCTTACTCTTGTTTGAATTTTTATTCCAAAGCAAATCAGAGTAAAGCTGTACTAAATCAGAATGATAGTCTTTTGTTTTCCATTTGTATGGTTGTAGTTCACTTCATAAAGTGCTGTGTGATGTAGAGTCATTTGGTAAATACCAACGTGCTCCAGTACTGACGAGCCCGTTTTGACTCCCAGAAGCAGAAAATTATTTATATAAGCTGTCACAGTATTAACATTAGTAAAGCTTTCTTCCTCAGCGCTCTGAGAATTAAATTGCTTGGCTTTTGAATATAAACTGCAATGAAGTAGGAACTGTATTGAACGGCAGTATGAATTTTTAGGTAATGAAAAAGGTATGTCAGCAGATGATGGTTGGAAAGCAGATTTCCCCAAAACCATTTTAGTGGGTTTATTCATGTTTCTTCCTAGCTAGCATTATGCCCTTATAATTTAGTTTTCCCTCAGTTATGTACACATTCAATATCAAGAGGTAGTTTAACCTGTGTATTCTTTCCAAAAAGAGAAGACTCGTATTCCCCCTCCACCCCCCAAGTTAATCACAGTTACACTAATTCAGTTCATTGCCTGTTTTTGTCTGGAAGGTGCCAAGACAGAAGCAGTGGAAACAGTTCACGACTTTTGTCAACGTCATACTCTTACAAATAAACAGTCCACATTGATGAAAATAGAAATTATATATATAGGAAAGATATGTACATTGCTCACCCCTCAAGCTTAATTTTTTACCATATACTCACTGAAACTGTGACTTCCCCCCATGTAATATCAGTGGTGAGTTTAGAACTATTAGTTTGTGGACATTGTAACCAAAAAGTTCACAAGAAGATTCCTGCTTATTTTGGTTTCCTCAGTTTTACTGTTTATTTTGAGACCCTGCATTTCTGAAATGTTTGGGAATCTGTTTCCCAATCTGAGATTGATTACACAGATATGAAGGAATTAAGAATAACAAATTCATTTGTGGAAACACTGATACTCACATGTTTTCTCTGGAGAATATCCCTCAACTCCAGAATAAATTTAATTTTCTAATGCTGTTTCCTGCCATAGGATTTTACTTGCAGAGTGTGCCCTTATCATATTGATACTTTCTTATTTATATCTCTTCTCACCAAAAGTGGTTATTGTTATTCCCTACAGTGCTCCCTATAACAAAATTTACTGGTAGCAGGACTTCTATTTCTCATTACATGTTTTTCTACTTTTCAGATATTGCTTTCTGAAACATACTTGCCCAGTGTACTAACTGAAGTATTTGTGTCAATGTTTTATAAACAGCAAAAAAAGTGATTCTGGTAGAAAGGGAAAGCCTTGGCTTATTGTTCCTATTGCTTGCATGAATACTCTAAGGAAAATTTCCAATCAACTTTTGAATGGGAACAGTGCCCACATAGCAGATGGCTATGAGTGTAAGCATACAGAAGACCATGTCCATGCATTAAATGTGTTCACTGAGGGCAGACTTCCCAGGTTAAAATTTCATGTGTCTGCAACTTTTGTGCCAATGATTGAGAGGTTATGCTACTATTAGTCATCTTCTAAAGAAGTCTAATTTTGAGAAATATTAACATTTTTCTTCTCTTCATAAAAAGTTTTCCACAAAGATAAAAATGAACTTTTTTTGTTTTATTGCATATGGGATTAACAAGGATTTTTAAAATTTCTTTTTGAAATTCCTTCATGGGAATTTTAAATAAGACCAAAAAGATGTAAATGTATTATCATCTATCAGAAGAATTATTATATAAAATTAACATAGCTGTGCCCAAATTCTTGTAGAGTTAATAAATGAAAGTGGGATTCACTAGTTCCCCAGATATTATTTTTTTCCTGTTGAAAGACTGTTTTATAATAAGATCCTATAATGCTTATCCATATCTTTATATTACTGTAAAGGAACTTGCTCAGATGGATACATTTGCAGAGTCTCACCATTGCTTTGCTTCATTAGAGTCTGTTCTTCTCTTGCTTCTTATGGGAGTGGCTTTTATCATTCTCATTTATTTCACAACACTGTCTATTGATAAAATCAGCGAGGATATTCTGATAAAGTGATATGATAAAATTCCAGGGTAATCTGTTCTAGATACTTGATCTTGAATCACATTTTTCTTATCAGCTACATATGAATGCATAATTTCAAATAAATATTAAAACTACTTAGCAATCCTGGTCAAGTGAAATAATCAATAGGTGGTCTTAACCTTAATTGAGAGGAAAATGAAGGAAATTGACTACTGTGTTTGAATGAGTACAGAACTTTTTATTTTTTATTTTTTTATTTTTTATTTTTTTTTAAATATGAATAGAACTAGTGTCCCCATACATGAAAATATAGCTAGGATGGCTAACTAAAATTTATTATTGGATTATTTCTGAGGTGAAAGCTATACTATTTGAATAACAGCATTATTGAAAGTATTATTAAAAGATTTTTACTATTAACATCAGTGTAATAGAAAGAAAGAATACTTCATAACGTGATTTTTGCTGTTCAGCTCTTCTGTATTTTAGAACTTTTTCAACATGGGCTGCTGCAATTTTTAAATATATATTTAAATTTATATTTAAAAATATTTATTACTCAGAAGATTAGATATTGAAGGCTGTAAACCTCTGTTGGATGGATTGAATTCTGGAGGAAAAAACCTGAAAATATGATGCTCATTTATTCCTTTGGGAAGAGGAGGCAGTGTCAGCTATTTTCTTACATATTCAATATTATCAATCTTCACTCTTCTTTATGCTGGTGAGAATGTCATCTTTCAGGAAAATGGAAATCTCATTGCTTCTTCAGGTCTTGTATTCTTTGCAAAACAGTAGAGTAGCAATACTAAGATTCCAAGAAAGCTTGGCTCCTGCTCAGGAGATTACTTTATTGTGTAAGCAAAGGTAATCTGTGGGAGGTGTTTTCTGAAAGCCCCTTTCAAACCACAGACTGGTTTTATTTCGGATTACAGGAACATCTGTAAATATTCTGCTGGGCAGAACATTTGAATAAAGCTGTTACATTTTTTTTCAGTGGGGATTGGTTGACTTCAGAAGGCAGCTCTCTCACGTAATGTGCTACCATCTGAGTAAAGATGGAAACTTCTTGTACCTAGATAAGTTAGAGTAACTTATGGAATGTATTATTTGCTTTAAGATGGGGCTTTCTGTACCCTTAGTTGAACTTCAGTATTGAAAAACATGCTTATTATTTGAATTTTGAATATGGCATCTTGAGAGGTAGTGGGGATGTGATTTCAGGTGCATAGCAGTTTCATTTTAGGCAGGATATAGGATGAAGGATTTCTGACAATATTCAGATTTCTTTCCTTCTCCTGCTTGCAGCATACATACATTGTGAACAGACTCTGCCTTCCTCTCCCCTACAGAAAATGTTTGTTCTGAAAGGGTCTTGCAAACGATTCTGTGTTCAGTTGCCCCAGAGCAAGCAACATTTTCTGCATTTTTATGTTTTATGGTTTTGAAACTAACAGAAACAGTAGCAAGGCTCTTCTATTGTTTTTGATATGTTAATCATTAGCACCTGATTACGTTATACAATGTGTAGTCTGGGCTACAACAGAATTATTTAGCTTCAAGAAACACTTTATCAGTTTAGCAAGTTATCTATATTTTTACTTCGTTTCAACAAATTAGCCATATCTTGTTTACTTTGTTATATTTACTCACAAGTCTTTGCCTAAGCAATGAATTAAAGTGTCTCTATTTAAGATGTTAACAGCATTCAACATTAATTTAATAAAATGAACAATGCTTAGTACAAGTATTATAGCCCAAAGTAATTTGAATAATTGACTACCACTTTGTCTACAGAAAACCATTTTTAGCAGCACTTGTTTTTCCAAAGGAAAGCAGAGTGAAAACTCCAAATGTTATGTTGATAAATGTTTTGTAAAACCTGCTGATCCCATTGCATATGTGTGGATAAGGCATCTAGACACTGACATTCTCTTAATGTTATTTATAGCTGCAGCAAAAAGCAAATGATAAGTGCACTCAAGTGCACGGAATGTTAAGTGTTTAAGATGGCAGCTTAAAAAGAGATCTACATACTCTGAGGAGAAATAGCCTTTAGGGTGTTCACAGCAGGAAGAACCCCACAGAGCAGATGAAAGCAGGTGTAGAAATGACAGAGTAATTCTTCTTTCCATTGAAGATGTCGAGAGTTTAGTTCAAGGGATTGCAGTTTCGATTACTCATTTTTCAGTTTCCCTTCTTTGACTTCTGCTGCAATTAGAAAGGATTATAATAAAATATTTAGTTGGGAGAAGATGCAAATTAGGTCATCTACCATGGTGACCTTGTAGATATGATGAAAAGTTCACAAGAAAATACCCAACAAAGGGAAAAAAACCCCAAACGCTGCAATTATAAACTGGGGGTGACATGGGGGAGGGGATAAAGGAATTCAAACTAGAGAGAAACGTAGAATACCTGTCAAAATGACACACTTAGAATCATAGAATCGCTTTGGTTGGAAAAGACCTTTAAGATCGTCGAATCCAACCTTGAACCTAACCCTGCCAGAAGGGGCATAGACCATAGTACTTTGATGAAAGTTTAGTAAAATGTATGCAATATATGGGAAAGGAAGACATTTGTATACCATATACAGTGATAAACAATGTCTATCACATTTATTTGCCTGAAGAAAATTAAGCTGAGTGACACCAAGCTGAGTGGTGCAGTTGCCACACCTGAGGGATGGGATGCCATCCAGAAAGACCTGGACAAGCTTGAGAATTGGGCCCATGTGAACCTCATGAGGTTCAGCAAGGCAAAGTGCAAGGTCCTGTACCTGGGTCAGGGCCTTGGGTATCGATACAGGCTGGGGAATGAAGGGATTGAGAGCGGACCTGAGGAGAAGGACTTGAGGGTACTGGTGGATGAAAAGCTGAACATGAGCCAACATTAAAAGAAGCGTGGCCAGCAGGTCAAGGGAGGTGATTCTGCCCCTCTATTCTGCTCTGGTGAGACCCCACCTGGAGCACTGTATCCAGCTCTGGGATCCTCAGCACAGGAAAGACATGGAACTGTTGGAGCGGGTCTAGAGGAGGACCACAGAAATGATCCAAGGGCTGGAGCATCTCTCCTACGAGGACAGGCTGAGAGAGTTGGGCTTGTTCAGCCTGGAGAAGAGAAGGCTGCAGGGAGACCTTCTTTCAGCTTTGCAATACTTAAAGGGGGCTTACAAGAACGATGGAGACAGATTTTTTAGGAGGGCATGATGTCATAGGATAAGGGGTAGTGGTTTTAAATTAAAAGAGAGTAGATTTAGACTAGATACAAGGATGGGTTTTTTTTTTTATGATGAGGGTGGTGACACAGTGGAACAGGTTGCCCAGAGAGGTGGCAGATGCCCCATCCCTGGATACATTCCAGGTTAGGTTGGGTGGGGCTCTGAGCAACCTGATGTAGTAGATGATGTCCCTGCTTATTGAAGAGGGGGTGGACTAGATGACCTTTAAAGGTCCCTTCCAACCCAAACCATTCCATGATTCTATTCTATGATAAAAATAATCTCTCATATTCCATCAGCTTCTTTAACCACTTCAATCATTGTGCAGCTTAGAATTTCAGCTTTATTTAATACAACATTTCAGCTGCTGTTATGTGTTACGCTGAGAAAGCAAATATATCGGCCCGTAGTATATTCTGGCTATTATTTTGATTCGTAAGACTTACATCAGAGCTAGTTTGTGGGATTAAAGATAAGAAAACCTTCCAGTACAGTTCTCTTCTAAATAATTAAATGTATTTGAAGTAAACTTAGCCTCATTTAAGTGAATTGTTCTTGTGTGCACATGCAAATTTTAACATAGTAATTGAACTACCAGTGTGTACAGTGGTGTGCCAGCAGAAATTCTCCCAGATTCTCCCAGACAGTCCTTTCAGAGATACTTTAAAACTACTGTATCCTTTGTCTCACATTGGGTTTCTTTTCATGTTTCGGGAAAGGTCCGTGTTCCTTGTAATGAAAAGAAACACTTAAGGCTAAAAGTTTTACTTTTATTCTGCTGACTAATGACTATGTCATGGGAAATAACCTGATCTGGGTGCTGCATTATCTTTCCAGGGTTGCTTGTGTAAACACGGGTGTGATACTGCCTTGTGGCTGTTGTAAAGAGTGAAGTTACTGGCCAGTGAATGAATGGTTCTTCCAATAGGGTGTAATAATCACGTTTTTGAAGTGGCCCAGACTCCCAGCCTATCTCCTCATGTGTGTTTGCTGTAAATTGGAATTTTTGTTATTGTTGGCACTCCAGAGATTTCCTACGACAGTCTTTTCAACACTGGCAAAATCCCATTTGTTTGTTTTCAGCCACACTAACTAATGGCATAAACTTTGTTGAAAAAGAAATTGCATTTCCTAAGATTTCTGTCAATACTTCCCTACACTGTACATTATAATAGCAAACAGAGAGTCATCATCCACGCTGCAGGGATCAGGCAGCTCAGCAGCAGGAGGAGGCTATAATTTACCGTAAGGCAAGGAACAAAATTACCTAACAGTTGCCAGGCTTATATCTTACAAGTAGAGCAAGAAGATAAGAACATGGTTTGGTTGGTTTTATTTTTGTATAGTTTGTGTATAATGCAGAAAAAAGTAAGCTGTAAGAATAGATTGGTAGTGTTAGGTTAACAGTTGGACTTGATCTTAAGGGTCTTTTCCAACCTAAATGATTCTATGACTCTAATAGATTTCTACAAATATAAATAATCTTGTACCAGAGCTTAATAAAATCAGTATAAATCTGATGTTAAGTTAATCTTTGGCTTTCCCTGCTTACAGAGATGATCAGATCTGAGTTTTCTGTTTAGTATCACCCAGAGAATAAGGCTGGTTGGTAAAAAAAAATCCTCAGCCAAGCTAAGGGAGGAAGAGTTCTCTCTGCTTCCCATGTGACTGCTATGAACAGGGCTTACAAGCCACCATGCAGTGCTGTAACAGTTTCTTGGGTAGGTTTTTTGTTTGTTTTTTTTTAAATTATTTTTATATATTCTCACTGCTAAAACACTGGTTGACCATACATATGCAGACAGTCTTGATTAATCAGCCCAGTAACTTCTGAACTGCAGGTGTCAGGGCTTTGCCCTTGAGGAAATAACAGCAAGTCCTCTTTCTCCAGAAGTGACTTTGATCATGCTCACTGTGGTTGTAGCTCAATGTTTAGACACAAGGTTTCTGTGGCATACATAAGCAGAAGCATTATTGCTGAAGGCATGAGAAATGTGTACTGCTTTTGTTTACTGCTGTCAGTTAGAAGGGTCAGGCCCCACCTAGGCAAAAGCCTTAAAAAGGCAAAGAGTAACAGCTGGCAAATCCAAAGAAGAAAGGAGGGGAATTTGCATTTGAGCCTGTAAAAGAGGAAGGGCAAGAGGAAGAAAGAGAGGGAGACCTCTTCCTGTTTTTAAAGATAGAGTAGGAAAATATATTAGTGGCAATTGACTGGAAGCAATGTAAAATTAAATGTAAATGGCTTCAAAAATTGCATTATTCCTAAATGGTGCCCAAGAACCTATGTAGAATAGAACTAGGGGAAAAAAAGAAATAAAAGGGTGACCAGAATGGTAAGAGAAAGGGAAAGACAGAACAGCCTCCAGCATGTAGCAACATAGCATATAACAATGCAGGTGAGCTTCGGGCAAATGGAAGTAGAGCACAGGACAAAATATTCATACCTACTTAAGAAAAGTACAAATTTATGTAACTGAAGTTGGGGGGGGGGTTCTGTTGTTTTTGTTTTGTTTTGTTTTTTGAGATGAACGTTAGCAGAGCATAGCCAGAAAACAGACACATGGGTTATATTTAGGAACCAGGATATGGGATACAAACCAGGTTGCTTCCTGTATTCAGGTTGTTTCAGACAGTAGAAAAGGATAGTTCCAAATTACTACTATACGTATATACCCTGTGTGTATGTTTGTGTGTGTATATATGCATATATATACACATATATTTGTGTATGCATGCATCTGGGGAGTTGTCTATGGGTTCAAATCTGCTGCAAATGTTCATATTTTATATATAGGGGTTTTTAATTGTACACATTTATTTGTTGCCATGGTTGTATTTCATTCACTTATGTTGCTTGTCTCTTCTGTGTCATTACTTTGATTATGTTTTTAGAAGAACAAGGGAAATGAAAAGTTTGTAGTTTAAGGTGAAGTTTAACCAGTTTGTTGAAGAGACTATATGGCACAATGCTGAAACAGATAAAGGTGTATGCTGGAAGACCAAAGAGCTCTTTCCAATCTTAGATGTTTCTTAAATCGCATCATAAGATGATACTGCTTCCCACAGCCTGCTTTCCAACATTAAACTGCCAGAAATGTAGGCATGATATTCTTACTCTCTTCTTTTTAAGAATGTAAACCACCACCCTTCAGAACATACACATGCAAAACTCCTGTGAGTTTATTGCTCTAGGATTTATAATCTAGGCCTGATAGTGAATCTTTTACAAACAGAGAATTACTCAAATAAATAATGTATCTAAAGTCAACAACTATGCAATAGCTGTATGCTTGATGGAGCTTTACTGAGTCAGAAGTTATCCCTGCTGATTGCAGTAGAACTTAAGCAAAGTGCTTGTATACTTGGTCCATATATTATTGTAGGTGGCAACATTTACCAACTTGTCAATTTTTAGATCTTCAGCTAGAAAGTTGTACTCAAAGAGTTCCTTTTCTTTTGCATGCTAAAGAGAATCAGAAAGGGAGCACGATGATATTCCTTGGGGTGCTTCAATAAAACATTATATCAGCAAAGATAGATTTTGAGACTAGCTGAATATTTATATCTTGCCTTTTGGCCCTCTATTAAAGTTGATATAAAGAAATAATTCATTCATGCAGATGTGTACAACTTTCAAATATTATCTGTTGTATATGGGTTTTCTGTTGAATATGTTGATGCTGCTTACCTTCTCTGAAGCATCCATTGCAAATGTACCATTTTAAAATAACTACTTTAAATTAAAATATTCTCCCCCAGCAAATAATCATCTGGACACTGCTATGCCTTTTCAGAACTCTGTACTGTCTACCCTGTCTCGGTAAGGTCATAGCCTTCTCTTACCTTTGATACCTCCTTACCTGTTCTACCAGTGGTTTGCCTTGTTCTTGCCTTTCCCCAAGTTGCTTCTGTCTCTATTTTTGAATAATTCAGTGGGGACTGATAACCTTTTCATACACATTTAAAAACAACCTATGCAATTATATTGTTGAAACACAATTCCATGGATTTTTGTTTTCTGTAGAATGACTTTCAAATCTTGCATGTAAAATACTACTATTTATTGGTGATAGTAACCATTTCCAAGGAAATATACTGTATGCAAAAGATGCTGGTAAGTGTTGTCCACAAGAAAATGACCTTTGGGTCCTGTATGGCAGTCAGGATGATTTCTGGCAATCTTTTGTTTCACCTTAGGGGCTTCTCACCAACTAAATGCAGTCAACCATAAATGCATTCTCATCAGAGTGTCTTTATGCATAGCAGTTTTGGAAGTAATAAGTACTTGGTTTTGTCTAGCAGATGAGCCAGTAAATACATAAACAGGTACAGATTTATGACTCTACACTTCAGAGTATCACGGTGCTTGATATACAGTGCAGTCAACTTTATCTGAATGTCACAGAGGATAGAGAATATATCTGTAATACCAAGGACATTTTTGACATAATTAATAGGTTGTGATTTCTTTTGTATCAGAGTTTCAAATAACTTTAGTTCTTCTAATTAGGATTATTGGATATAGAATGGGTGTCCTTGAAATATGTAAATTATTTTGTGGAATACAGTCATACAGATATTAAGTGTAGGCTGATGTCATCTTACCAGCGTGAATATTTTAGCATTTCTCTATAAGACATATCTCTAAGACATTTAATAAGAGACATATTGACTCTTTAGCAAGTAACACACATTCCAAAGTGTTTATTCATGTTACTAGGGCTAGTGAAGCTTTCTTTGGTAGAGTCAAAGGAAAGACTCTTACTGCTGTCACTGGATTAAATTTTTCAGTCTGCAAAACTGTCAGTGATCACTGTTCACAAGGTAACTACATTTTATCTCACCTTTACTATACATCCTACAGCTTTGCCGAGCATACTGGAGCTACACTTCATTATTTTTTTTTCTTTTATAGTACTTTGTTTTGAGTCAAGGAAATATGGCATGACTCTAAAAGCTACAGTAGCAGACAAACGTGTCTTTTTTTTCTTTTTAAATGGAAGTGATGGCTTAGATAATATTCCAGGAACCTTTATTTGCATATCTAGCTTTTTTAAATGTAAAAGGATGAAGATAACTTTTCTTCTCAGTTACACCTCACTTTTAGAATTAGAAGAAAAAAAGTGACTTTATAGTGTTTCTGATCAGAAAGAATGCCTTGTTCTGTTGCATGTGTATGGCTAAGGCATTGGAAGAGGTACCTTTAATAAGCATGCAATTTTTTTTAGCATTCCATTTAAGCAAAGGTGAAACTTAAATAGCAACTGTGGCTATATAACAAATGAAAAAGTGAAGGGAAGATCCATCCTGGGACAGTGTGTGCTCCATTCTACAGGGTTCTATTAATCACAGAAGAAAAGCCTGATGTCTGCTAAAACAGTCCTTGTGCTTCTCAGTTTTACTCAGTGCTATCTTTTGTGATCAGTCTTCAGCTGTTCATGTGCCGGGTGAGCCATTACAAGCTATTTTAGTTATGGACTCTTATAATTTAATGTGTGGATGTGGTGGGGTAGTCTGAGCTTGGTTTGGGAATTTTACAAGAAAAAAGTCTTACTGAAGGAAAGATTAATTCTCTTTCATTTAAATGTTAAATAAACTTTGGGCTGTGTATACTTAATTAGATTTCAAGATTGTAGAACACGGACAAGGAAGCTCTTGTGAATAATGAAAGCACAGATTATCATCTGTTCTGGCCATCATGCTTGGATCTCCTGGGGAAAATTCCCCAATGCTTGGTAATTTGTAAATTAATTTAACTTCCAGTGTCTTTTTTTTATTTGTGGAGCAAATAATTCAAGTCAATCTAAGCAAATATATTATCCTATTATTATGTTTCTCTTCACTGGAGGTTCTGTCTGAACACAAGGAAAAACTTGTGAGGGTGACCAAGCACTGGCACAGGTTGCCCAGAGAGGTTGTAGACTCTCCACCCTTAGAGAAGTTCAAAAGCTGACTGGACATGGTGCTGAGCAGGTGAACCAGCTTGACCAGGGGGTTGGGCCAGATGACTTACACAGATTCCTTCAAATCTCAACTAGTCTGTGGTTCAGTGGTATTAGAACTGTATAAAAAAAAAAAGGAATTAGGGAATTATTTTTAATATTTGGATTACTTTGATTTGTCAGTGGAAAATGTTTTTGTTGTAATCATCTCTATACAAGAAATTTCCTGATTCAGCTTTTTCAACCCCCAGCAGAACTGCCTTTCACTATCAAGATCTTTATATAACTAAGCTATATTAGCAATAGGTATTTGGCTAGAAATTAGTAGAAGTAACAAAGTATGTATGGTGGCAGAGTTTGAATTGTCTAATGGCAAAATTGTTTCCCAGGGAATTTTTTACCTTATATTGTTTTGTTTTCTTCGTCCTAAATAGTAAACAGTCATTTTAGTGGAGAATGTCCTTTTCCAGCAGCCTTCTTGTTTGCAAACCTCACATCTTCAGCAGCTTTGTTTTTAGTAACTCTCCCACTCTTAAGCTGTAATGCTGGATGGCTTTTACTAGGGGGATTTGTAGTCATTGTTATTTCTGCAGGCACAGGAATAGTATCTTGTAGATGTGAATGGTTATGAGGGTGTGACAGGATACCAGGAACAACATATGGCAGGCATTTGACGTTACAAGAATATCAAGAAACTTTCATTTTTAGACTTTGACTTACATCAGTTTACCTATGCATCATAGTCAATGGCAGGATAATTCAGATGTAGTTTGGCTTCCAGTCACGTCATAACACAGGAAGTGTATAGAAAGAAGTATGTATCTGTGTAAATTGGCTAGCAATATATGGGTGGTTCCAGCCAGGTGCTGCAGCATCGGAATAAGCCTTTATCTGCGGAGGATTGAAAGGCACTGCAGAAACATGTCATGTCCTGCCACTTTGCCAGGGAGACTGAGAACTGATGCTGAATCTGAAGCAACGAGGTGCAGCAGAAGTACTGTGAGGGCTTAGATTCATGCCATTTTCATTTTGATTGAAAAGATTTCTCGAATTTTGAACACAGTGCTAATAAGAGCTGGAAGGTCAAATAATACTTGATTAAGTTGAAAGGCTCAATAGTGAATAGTTGTAATGCATACCACAAATCACGATTTCACAGACAGTTTTGTATTTAACTAAACTATAACAAATGAGGCACTTAACCTACATAGGGCTATAGGTTCTGCTACGGGTGATTACAGCAGTAGCGTCTAGTGCTTCCAGCCTTGTTGGAGTATCACCTGGCCAATCATCTGCAGTAAGAATGTGCCACTAGAATAAAACTTACTTGGGGCAGAAGCAATCACAGAGTTAGCAAAGCTGAATATTAGGATAGGTAGTCGTTAATTTGGACCACTTATGATCATGACATTCATTGTTCCCGAGAACAGCCGTGACCATGAAGTTGTTGATTTGACAATGGCGGAAGACTGAGTCATTGCACAGAATAGATGTTAGCATTTTTACCTAGCAACCAAAGACTGACTATCTATCTGTGGCATGGATCATATTAAGGGGAATGGAGTTTTCTGAAAAATTGGTTTGAAAAAATTGCAACATCTTCCTCGTGTCTCCTTCTACATTTTTTTTTTTTACGTCCCTTGATTCTTTTGCCTCCTCTTCCCTATTTTGCTATTACACTCTGTTTCTGTCACTTATATTTACCTGACTTTATTGTTTACCATTAAGATTCTTGTAAGTTGTTTTCTTAAGTATGTTGGCATTATATTGTATATTAATTGCTTCCATTTTCATGATCTTGATGGTTTCTTATTTTTATGTTTCTAATGCATAGCTAAAATTAATAGTTTTTATAAATGGGTGTTGATATAGGAAAGAGCAAGCAATTTAACCACCTGAAAATTTTAAAGATATGTCTGAATGTTGGAATCAAACCTGGTAAGTACCAGTTGTGTAAGCAAAGATAAAATTAAGACCGTATACTACTAGACCTAAAAGAAACTATGTAAATCAAATAGGAATTACATAAATTAGTAGCAGTATTAAACTGTGATCAAGTCAATTCCAGTAGACCAGATACTGAAATTTTAAGGGCTTGATTACATATGGAGTTTTTTGCACATTAAATATTTCTGATTAACTCCATACATAAAGCTCTTATTTTAGAATAAGAGTACCTTTTTCTTTTAATCTTAGCTTATTTTGATGGCACCATTCTAGATTTTTTACATCTGCATATAGAATGATCCAGTGAGAGCTAACAAACTATATTGTAAATATAAAGAGTTAGCTTTCTGTTAATTGTAGTCACAGTCAAGTGGTTGTTTCAGTAAAATCTGTAAGTTGGAACAGGTGTTACATATTAGTAGTGTATCTGAGTGAATTACTGAACATTTGAAGTCAGTCACGACTTTAAATAGAGCATGTTTGGTATTTCAGTGATGCAACAAATATTCAGCTAAATCTTTCATTTTAGTTTTTTTGTGTGTGTGTGTTTTTTGTTTTGTTTTTTTTTTTCTTTTTTTAATTACAGACTCTAAGGAGGCTTTCTGGAAAGTTTCATTAGTATGTACATGACAATTAGAGCACAGAATCTGAATTAAAACTGGTAGTACTATGTTTATCATTTTAGGATATAAAAATCCCGAACACTCCTGTGAATGAAAAGTTTTGTGTCATAGTAATTAAGGCAAAGGAAATCTATGCAAAAGTAAAAGACGAAACCATCCAACAAGGAAATTTTTTGAGTTGGCACTAAATGTCTTTTTTACCTTGATCTGGGAGACATTGAAAACAGAATAACAAAATAAGACCACATTCCCTCCGAAGTTCCTATTGTTAGGACTGCTTCATTTGTAAGCATCTTGAATGTGATGCACATTGAGTTTCAGCTGAGAACAGTGATTTTCCATGTAAAATGTCAAGAAGCACATTTCAGGACTTGTGACTTTTAAATGTTTTAATTAAAAAAACCTCTTGAGTAATGGTGCACTCTGTAACGACCCAAGATTATTTTAACAAACGTGGAAGTAACATGCGGGGAAAAACAAAACTGAATGACAGCCCAACAAACAGTAATGAGAAACAAAAGCTTTAATTATTAAACCATTTTATCAAACAGTGCATGCAGCAGTAACTATAGTTTTGAAAGCCTCCTACTGGTTATTGTCACTGGATGTGGCAGAGGCAGGATTCTCACAGTGTGATGAACCATTAGTTTAAGAAATGTCGGTAACACAGATAAAAATTGCTTGTTAGGTGGTGAATCCAAATAATTTCCCCCTTGATCAGCTTAATATTCAGATTCTCCAACATGACACACAGGTGATGATGAATGAACTTGCTTTTTTCTGTGTTCTTGTTTGATTTATTATAGTTGGACAGTCTGTGAAATGTAGAGCTGTATAGAGAAGTGAGCATTACGAATAGCAAACTCATACATGTTCTGTGCGTGTTTATACGTGTTTTCCTCAACAGTAACCTAAACTATATGTACATGTAGAATTGCCTCTAAGACTTTGAGGAATCTTGTAAGATTGTCTTTCTGTAATGCTGTTTATTTTACTGATCTATATACTATTTGCATCCCAGTTACTGTGCTTCTTTCTTTTGAAATTCATAGACTGGTCATCTGACCTATCCACTCATTTTGTTTGGTTGTTTTTTCCGGAAAGTGAGTTAATTGTGATTTAGTGGGACTCCGAGGTATTTTCTGGATCTGCTCAAAATAAAGAATTTAGACTTGATGATATTTCTTAGATAATATTTCTAGCTAGTAATTTCAGAATTCATATGTGAAATATTCTTTTCTCAAGATGGATAGACCAAATAATTGATTCTTCTTGGCACTAAGGATTGCTCATTGACAAATATTTCTGCACAATGACACAGAATCAAGCAGCTTGCAATCATATATAAAGACATCTTTTATTTGTTTTTGCAGCACCCTTAAGAACTTTTACATCTATAGCTGTGACTATAATAAATCTGACCTCAAGATTAATCCCATCTTTATGAATAAATGAAAAAAGTTGCATTGTGATGGAGTATTTGTGGTTGCCTGAATGGTGTGGGGGTTTTTTGTGTGTTTGTTTTTAAACCTGTGTTTAATCATAGGGGATTTGAGCATTCTGAGAAGTCAGTGATGTGATCTTTACTTTCTTTTCTTCCTGTTGGGAAACCCAGTGATAATGAGTGGGCTCAAAGTATAGAGGTGATAGATACGTACTGTGTGAGTGTAGGCAACTTTGTAATTTTTTTTTTTTTTTAAAAAATATTTCCTGTGTTTCCCTTGTAAAATATGTACATTCTCACTCTTTATTCTTCACAAAAGAAAAAGTATCTCTTCTCAGGCTCTGTCACTTTCAAAAAGAAAATAAATTTTACTTGGAACTCCAACAGTACATAAACAGCCAGTGTTTTGGAAATTTGTTGAGTACTTTATTGAGGCTAGCATTGCAATATTACCTCTGCTATCTGATCTCTGTCTGCTGATAACCCAGGGCATTGTATACTTCTCCAAGGCAGCCATCCAGAGAAGGCCTTTACCTGGGATTCAGGGGTTTCAGACTTGAATTTTGAGATTGATTGGAAGCGTCTCTGTTCAATATCTGTACTGCCCATGGAGAGGTTAGGGATCATTTCATTCTGCCTTTTGTAGTCTTTCAAGGTTTTGGTTTTTGTTTTTTTTTCTTCCTGTTTTTACTATGCCACCATTGTGTCTTACCTAGTTCCACTGTTCTAGATTCAAAGGCACACACAGCTCTGTTTTCTCCACTTGTGTTGCAGAGGATTAATCTTTGCAGCTGCACTCTCCAACAGGTCTACTCTCCTCCCAGTAATTTTGGGATCCAATTAAAAACGTCCTTTCTTTTAAAAAAAAATAAATCTCTTTGTTGCAATTTGTCTTTTTGATTCAAGACAAATTCAGTATTAGCGTAAGCAGATACCTTTTAACTGACTCTTCGGTTTAGTGATAGTATAAGGTACAATAATGGTCTGGATATTTTCATACAAAATATAGGCTTCTAGAAATGTTTAAAATGAAACTTAACATTATTAACTCCATTTGTTGTTTATGATGAAATTATTCTTTTTTCTTCTTTCCCGTTCTTACACTCAGTATGGCAACTTATTTGGCTGAAGGTCTTCTCTAAAAACTCATGATTACCATTTCTGGATTCCGTATAGAGAGAATGATCTTTCTTTATTCTCATTTCATCAGCTCTGAAGCTCATTTCATTCAGGTAAGAGGTGATGTGCTCTTTTCTCTTTGACTACATTCACAGCAACACTAAATGACTGGGCTTTGAGGGGACCTCAGGAGACTGCCTCAGGCAACCCCCCCTGCTCAGATGGGGTCACTTAGAGCAGGTTGCCCAGGACCATGACCTGCTGGGGTTTGCATATGTCCAAGGATGCAGACTCCACAGACTCTCTGGGGAACCTGTTCCAGTGTTTGACCCCCTCACAGAAAAAAAGTGTTTTCTTGTGTTTAAATGGAATTTCCTGGGTTTCCATTTGTGCCCATTGCCTCCTGCCCTGTCACTGGGCAGCACTAATAAGAGTGTGTCTGTGCATGTGTATAGTGAGATGGTGTTGATGAAAGCACAGACATAATTTACTCAAGGAGAAATCTTGAACTCTTCTTTGGGCCAAACAGAATTTTTCTTGACTGAGTCTGCTTGTCTTTCTCCTTCAACATTTTTTTTTTTTTTTCTTTTTTTCTTTCATTCCCCCTGTAATGGACAGATTAACTGGTAAGATTTTAATTAGATACAAGAAAATTCTGGACATAAATTTATTTTAACTTTCAATGCAGTAGTAATACTTTATAGCATTGGAAATTAAGCATTCAAGTGCTTAAAATGATGTCCCTGCTTCTTCAGCCTCACCATCTACTATAAAAGCTGTCCTTAAGGAGCAGTCTGCAAGAGTAGCTTGTGTGATTCTTTTTAATGTGATACATACTTTCTTCTACCCTTCCTTCAACAGTGAAAGCATTAACAAGGTTAATGATGTTGACCTTTAAAGTATCATAATTGGCATCTGGTTTAGTATCCATTAACATGAGTGAGTCCTGTTACTTGAAATTATTCACTCATTTACTCTGCAAAGCTAGGTAAATTACAGTATGGTTAAAATAAGCTTGTTCAGGTTTTCAGTGTTTCTTTATAATCCTAATTTATACAGATTTCATGTACATCAGACACTAAAAATGATATCTGACTATTTCAGATGGCTGTCCACGCATATTTACTTCCCAAGAAGTGTTTTTCATGTATGTGATGATTCATACACTTAACAAAAATTACTAGTACAAAATTTACCATTCTGGTTTCATAGGCATAATTTTGTAGTTTTGGGTTTGTTTTCTTTCTGAACTCTATAGTTGAGTTTCATTTACGTAAACTTCCTAAAAATACTTACATGATTGCAATGATACTGATTTTTAGACTATTCTCCCCACTCTTGTACCTCCTAGCAAGAACCCCAAAAGCCTAATGTGACAGACAAAACCCACAAATAATGTGGAGCCCATTGGCCTATTTAGGTGCATGCAGTCGGGGAATTCTTATGTTAATAAATGTTTTTGTAGTAATTCTGTCATGAGACCAGATGAGCGAGGGTGTGCAGCATGTATTTAATTGATATCATTTCTGGTCAGCCTGCTGTCAGATGCGTTTGTCACTTATGTAGTGAGCCAGCTGATTAGCCAGTGTTGAGCTGCTGCCTTGCCCCAGCACATGCGCTGCTTGCCTCCTCAGGGCAGCCATGGTCAGTGGAGAAAGAGGAGTCTGAAGGGAGCCGGGGGACCAGGTGTGTGTGTGGGATGCAGGAGGAGAGCTGGGAAGGGGAGTGGAGTGTGGAGATGTGGAACACAATTTTTTGTAGAAAATTAAGCTTTATTAATTCTTAAAATAACTTCTGTTTTCTTCTGAAGTACTTTGGGATATAATATTCAGTGTTAATTAAAACCTTGGGTGTCTGATTTAGTTTGAAACGGTTGTTATAAAGTGTGAAAAGTCTTACAAGGAGGAAAAGCTATGTATTGAAGATAGATGGGGTCTGAGTAAAGTAAAAAATTAGGTAAGTTATTTTGGTTCTTTTTGCATGAACTGTATCTGCCAAGGATGCACATTTTCCTCTATTTTAAAATAACTACATTTCATAAATAATTTACAGTAAAAAGGTTTTGATTTCTATTCAGATTTTCAGACTAAATATATTTATCTAGCAAACATAGATTTGTCTGTGAAAACTAGCAAAATGGTTCTCTGTTGCAAATAAAGTTTCTGTATGTAAATGGCTGATGATTTCAAATTAAAATTTGTGCTTATCTCCACAATGCAGACCATAAAAATCAATGTTGTTTTACACAAATATATGTATTAATATCTCTCTTATAACTTTCTCTGGCTTGTCATTTACTAAAATTTAAAACCTCTGTGTGACCGTCCATTGCAACATTTTAAGAGCTTCATGGAAAGAAGGATGTAAGGAAAAAGGGAGGAACAGCAATAAAATGCTTTCACCTCTTTGCATTATATTAGCAAATGAGAAGGAAAGACTGTTGCTGTGTATAGAAGAGAGTTATTTTAAATATTAAGAATGCAAAACTATTTATAAATTTGAGATATTTTTTTTTCATCAAATTGATATGTTGCATTCCAGTTTCTCTGCACAAAAGGAACACATTATGCTTTATGAACTCTTCAACTTTTAAGTTTTAGTTATGAAAAAAAGTGTGTTATATAAAAAGTTTAAGGTGATTAGTTCAGAAAATGCTTATTTGGAAAAAGGTATAATGAAAATCTTTAATGAAAATTTCTTAACATATCAACTGAGACAGAAGAAGAGCCAAACCAATATTGTTCAACCACCACATTACAATAATGAAAACCCAAACAGAGAAACTTTGTGCTGGTAACTACCAGAAAATGGCTCTTGTTGCATAACGCACAGTGAAAAGTAGGGATGAATAAGGAGTTTCAGAAAGTTGTGTCTTAATGTTCCTGAACTGTGTGATTCTGACCTCTGATTTCTGTTCTCCCAGGGAAAGCTTCCCATGCATTGACTCATGGGATAAAAGATGTGAAGAGCAGGTAATATGTTAGCAAGGAACTGGTGTTACATGGTCCTAGAAACTCTCTTCTAGCTGTGCAGGACAGAGGTGGGTGGGTGTGTCTGTGCATGTATTCCAGAAGAAGGGGACGTGGTCCTGCCAAGTTCAACCACCGCGGTCACAGCTTAATGCTGTATCCTTTTCCTGCCAGATAGCAGTGGTTGGTGGAAGTGTGTCAAATGGACCACCTGCATATGGCTTGGTGGGAGGCACAGGATGGGACAGGCACTGTTATGTTGAAAAAGTGGCTTTTTCTGGGTAACAACTTCTCTAAGTCTCTGCAGATGAGAAGTGTACAAGATTTGCAAACAAGGACGGAGGAACTAATTTTTCCTGATCACACACAGTGGAATAAGATCTCTATAGGTATCATTGCTTGTGCCACAGGCATTAATTCTCAAAATTTTACGTTTGGCAGCCATCCTTACCAGAATTCTACTCTATCCTACAACAGAATTTTAAGTAGAACATGTAAACAGGGCAAAGTAGGAATCAGTTCTTTCATTGGAATGGCTCTGGTCGGAGCTGCAACACCATGCAGCCAATATGGACTGGGTACCAAGATGCTTTTTTGTGCTGGACTGAGGTCTCGTGCTATATAAATGGGGCTGGTGTTTTGCTGTCACAGCTATATGTCGGTGTTGCAGTGCTCCCTTCCACTGTCTTTGATCAGTGGTAACACACCTATGGTTTTGACTTCTCTTGTTACTTCCTCTGCCAGTTAGTTTTCCTTTTACGCTGTCCAAACCCTGTAATAATACGTTCGTGCAATATTGTTCAGCTCTGTGTATTGTATAGCTTAAGCACCATGGCAACTTGTTTCATCTGAAATGGGATGGAAACAAACAGGTTGCCAACTGCAGCCTTTCTATACCCACCTTAACTTTTTTCCATATATGATTATGTACTCCACTTCCAGTTTACAACTGACTTTGAGGAAGTTCTCATATTTTAATGAGAAAACTCATAATAATACTATAGACGCATTCAACAACAGTGTGTATACATATGCACGTAAGCAGAGCTGATGGTAAAGAATTTGCTTTTCTGCTGGAAGGAGAATGGTGAAATAAAATTTATTGACATCCATTTGTCTCATACTTACTGGATACATCCAGTGAAGCACTGGGAAATATGCATCACTCCATCATTTTCTTAAACCTTAGATAAATAGTAAAATGCATAGGCCTATTTGTTATGCTGCTGTATTTCCTATGGAACAAATTATAGTGATACAAGTTCAGTGTATACTAGATAATTCATTATTAACAATAAATCATGAGTGTACAAAAGTGAGAGCTGATGTTTATGAGTAAATGATGCTACTTTCTACATACAACTGTAATGAAGTCAATAGAAAACATAGTGAATTTAATAGAGAATGTGTAGTCTTTTCACAATATCATATTATTGAAATTTTAGTAGCTCTATTGATGTATGTGTGCCAAAATGAATTATTATTTATGTATATTTCAAATACACAAAATCTTCCCTGTAAGTAGAAAAATCAAATTTCTTGTGCAAGATTCTAATTTCACTTAATAGCTTTAGGATAAGAAAATGAATACTTTTACCTGTTGTTATACAATTTATTTGCAGAATATATGAGTACTGTCATTTAGGGTGCAAGTAACAGAAAACAGAGGAAAACATAAAATAAAGCCACAAAAATAACCATATAAACATGAAAGAATTTCTTTACCTCTGTCTTTTATTATATGCTGTGCATAGATTGGAGGCTACATTTGTACTATAACAGTTTTTCTATGCATGTGGTAGAGCTTCCAAGCCCAGGCCACAATAACTTCCATTTTAAATACTTAAAATTTCGATTCCTTAGAATTAGAATTGAGTCAATTTGCATCCCTTGTGTGTAATATATACCATATACAAGAGGTTAAGTCAGAACTGAGGGAGGTTTAGCTGCAGTATCCTAACCATATCTCATCAGCCAGCCCAATGTGACTGTATGAATAGGCTCGTTCCTGCTTGTTTTTTCAGAAGGGGGATGCATGGGCACCAGTTTCATTTGGGAAAAGTTGTGGGGTGGGGTTGTAGCATAGCTCACGGAGGTGTACGCTTGAATTTCATTGGGTTGATCTAATGTATAATTAAAGCTATTAATTAAATATTTAAAAACTGTGTCAATATAGACATTTAAAATTGCCATGAATCTAAAGGGGGTTTTGTTTGTTTCTTTTGTGGGGTTTTTAGGAATGAAATAAAACAAAAAAAACAAAGCCTCGTAGGTTTCAAATCAGGCCCAGTGGACTCTTAAACATCATATTCCCGTTGTCCTTTACAGTGTTCATCATTTTTCCAGTAAAGGAGACCGTGTCGTTTCAAGGCCATTATGGTGTGTGGAGAGACACAGAAAGTGTTAGAATGTTATTTGTTTAAAATTGTAATAAATGGATAGTACTATGTGATTTGGTATTAATTTTTCCTGAAATTTTCCTGAAATATTTCCTCAAATTGTCTCTCTTTGATAATTGTTCCTTTCAGGTCAAAACTGTATACTACATGGTATGTGTAGTATATAGGATAGGTATTCTATGGAAGGAACACATACTAGCACCTTATATTTAAAATTGTGACTATGAAGTATCTGGCTTTTGCCCCAGCTTTTAATGGTGCCTGCACATCTATTTCATTGTGATCACCTCCTCCTTCATCTCATGTTATGTGTTAGTGGAAAGTCCCAAAGCCAGAACCCTTGACTGAGTTTTCATGTTGTTATCTGTTACTACTGTGACAAAAAAACAACTTCCAAACCCAAACAAGATTAAACTATGTAACATTGCGAAGGTTAAAACTGATTTACAGTTTAAATCATTTTGGTAATTAAAGTATGGCAACTATGAAAGTGTGAGGTGAATTTCTGGTCTAGGTGCCATCCCATCAAAGATGTACAATTCCAGTGGAAATCAACTGTTCATCTGATCCTCTTTCTTCTAGAAACTATTAATTTTACTGGGGGGGGATGGGGGGTGTCCATTACTTTTTATATATTATTATTAATTTATTACTTACAAATATTGAGGCTTATTCTCCCAAAGTAAGTAGATCCAGATGTAAATGATGGAGGTCTGTGCTTTGACAGAGAAGGCCTGGAATAACTTTCTATGGTGAAGAACCTCAAGAACTCTGATCTTACTTAGCAAAGATTAAGTAACGTTAGGTATGTACATGTGTGCCTGTTTTGAATAGCATAAAGGCTTTCCATAGGCTGACCAGCATGATGTACAAAAAGGGGAGAAGAAAATGAGACTGGGCAAATATTTTTCAGTATTTACTTGAATTCTGAGTGATTATGTTAGTCTGTATTCTCTTTCAGTAACTTAATTATAGACTGCAAAAATATTTATCCAACCATATGAGGTAATAACTTAAGGAAGACCAGGTAGAAAATTTCTGGCTATTTACAATGATGGATAGTGAAAGTGTTCCATGGAAAAATATTGATTTCATCAATGTATTTCTACAGGGTATTGGCTTAAGACCAGAAAATCCAGGTACTCTACTTAATAATATAAATACAATAAAAAGTAGGCTAAGAAATAATTTATTTCTCACATGCCCTGAGTTAAGAGAGTTTGCAGGCTTCATGCTCCTTGCTGCCTGAGCTGTTTGCACAGCTAATGAGTGAAAGTGCTTTGAAATAGTACAATATAAGATCAAATTATTTCATGTTTTACAGCGCTGTTGCAGACACACTTCTTGAAATTTCTCATTTGTATCTGGTATTTTCTACCCAAAAACCTTTAGGAAGATATTAGCAATTAATAAAGACAACAGAGTGAAAGGGGGAAGGGATTATCAGCTTTGTAATATCATTTCTTAACTAGATGGACCCAAACCAGAATGCCTTTTTTCAAAAGCTTAAGCTTTGGTGTATAGCCGAAGATGATATTAATTGTAAGTATGTTTACAGTTCATCAGATGTTATTAGCCTGAAAAAAATTAAGGTTCCTTGTGATTTTACATCTATATACATCATGAGGTTCCAAGAGCTCAATATTCTGTGTCCTGAACAGGTTAGGTCTCTATGATTTTTTTTTTTTTCCCCTCTAATATTCTCTTAGCCTTTAGCTATTCTCAGATACTGTATGTGGTACCTGTGGTAGCCTATGGTTACTTTGCAACTGTCAGTGGATCTCTCTTCCATGATCTTGTCCGTTTTCCCTTTTGAATCAATGTAAATTTTATATATCTGTAACAATTTTTAGGCCAACTCCATGTAGCACCTACTTTTATTTGTTTGGAGCCTTGTTCTTAAAGTGTTAATAGTAGAATCATTTGGTTGGAAAAGACCTTTAAGATTATCAAGTCCCAACCATACCTGTCCACTACTAAACCATGTCTCTAAGCACCTCATCTACCCATCTTTTAAATGCCTCCAGGGATGGGGACTCAACCACTTCCCTGGGCAGCCCGTTCCAGAGCCTGACAATCCTTTCTCTTAAGAATTTCTTCCTAATATCCAATCCAAAGCTTCCCTGGTGCAACTTGAGGCTGTTTCCTCTCATCCTATTGCTTGTTACTTGGGAGAAGAGATCAACCCCTACATCACTACAGCCTCCTTTCAGACAGTTGTAAAGAGCAATAAGGTCTCCCCTCAGCCTCCTCTTCTGCAGGCTAAACAACCCCAGTTCCCTCTGCTGCTCCTCCCAAGACTTGTGCTCCAGACCCCTCACCAGCTTCTTTGCCCTTCTCTGGACACACTTCAGCAACTCAGTGTCTTTCCTGTAGTGAGGGGCCCAACCCTGAACCCAGCATTCGAGGTGTGGCCTCACCAGTGTGGAGTACAGGGGCACGATCACTTCCCTGGTCCTGCTGGCTGCGCTATTGCTGATCCAAGCCAGGATGCTGTTGGTCCTCTTGGCCACCTGGGCACACTGCTAGCTCATATTCAGTCAGCTGTTGACCAGGTCCCCAGGTCGCTCTCTGCCAGGCAGCTTTCCAAACACTCATCCCGAAGCCTGTAGTGTTGTATGGGGTTGTTGTGACCCAAGTACAGGACCCAGCACTTGGTCTGGTTGAATCTTATACAATTGGCTGCAGCCCATCAATCCAGCCTGTCCAGGTCCCTCTGCAGAGCCTTCCTCCCCTCAAGCAGATCAACACTTCCACTCAGCTTAGTGTCATTTGCAAACTTGCTGAGGGTGCACTCAATCCCCTCATCCAGGTCATTGATAGAGATGTTAAACAGAATTGGCCCCAGCACTGAGCCCTGGGGAACACCACTTGTGACCATTTGTAATGGGCAACACAGCATCCACTATTTTATTTGTGAAGCTTGGATTGATTTATTTTACTTGCATTTTACGTTTATCTGCATTCAGATTCATGTGCATTCAGTCACGGGGTTTTGTACAGCCTTTTTGCACTTCTCTGCAGTCAGTGCTTGTCCTAATTACCCTGAGTAACTAACTCAGTGTTGTCAGGAGACTTCCTCACTTTGCTGTGCACTTCCTTTTCTGGCTTGTTTATTAATTTATGGAATTTGGTGATTTCATTTATATGTTCAATTTCATAGAATGATACATTTTGGAAACATTTCCTGAAACAGCTTTATTAGAGAAAATATCTAAGTGCTCTTTTTATGGCAAAATAAATCCTGAACAGACCTTGCATTCCCAAATTCAGTACTAAAATGATACACAATTACTGCCAATACCATACATCAAAACATGAGTGAAGTCCTTTCACAATGAAAATAACACTTTTCCATTTTTTTTCTGTGTCGTATCTATCCTAGCAGGAATTTAAACACTATAGTGCCAAATACTTAACATCCGTTGTTGTGTACAGATGTAAATATTACTTTTGTTATTGCGAGTTGCTTTTCCTTGTTCCAACCACAGAAGACTGGTTAAACATACTGTGGTTTATGGTTCTGGTTATGTACTATGCAACATGTAATTACTTTTTTGTTGTCAACCACTAAATTTGTAATATGTGATATCATTTCTTTGCTACATCTTTTGTCTTCAGCTGGCTTTTTTTTTCCTTCATGTTCCAGTTGTAACTATTGCACTGGAGAGAAAAAAAAAAAAATAAAATCTGACGACAATGTGCCAGTGCTAATGAATTTTTTTGACATTTTACAAACATGCAAATATACAGTTTAATGAAATTTCCTTTGCTGGTTTCAAAATTGATTGATACATTATTTAATCATACTTTAATATTTGTTATTTGGAAATACAATTGTCAGCCGTGTAACTTCAGCAGAATTTCTTGGTTCTATCATGGACATGTAATTAATATGGAATGGTGGATAAATTTTACTGGTTCTTGGTTTCCAGAGGAGGGGAAATAATTTTTGGCCTTGTTCTATGTCTTCTGCACAGTGTCACTGAACTTAGTGATAGTTTCTGTATAGATGTTCATTTTCTTATACAATCAATTTTAAAGCATTTGCTTTGATTCTTCAGAGCTATGTGTATGTTTGTATCAGTTTTTATCACCCCAAGGTATTACATAAAACTATAAAAAAGCCATTTTTTGCTTGTGAAATCATTTATATATTATTTCTGCTGTTCATTGCAAAGTCAATACACATCGTAGTACTGCAGTTCTGGCATTTCAGTCAACTTTCAAGATGTGAGCATGAGTCCCTCAACATGACATTTTCAAAATTCCAGATTCTAGGGTCATCTCGTTTGTATTTAAAATAAGCCCTGGGTTTCTAGCTGCCTGAAAGTATGAACTAATACTAGTTAAGAAAAAAACACAAAACACTGTTCAAGAGAAAGAAGATGCCTTTGTTTAAAATCTCCTATTTTAAATTAAAGCTTCTGACATGTCCTGTAATTTTTGAATGCTTGCTGTTGTCAGTGTTGAATGCTGAATTGAATTATGACTGCAATTAAACATTAACAAACAATAGTAGCATGTTATTTGCAAGAAATATGATCTTTTTTGTTATAAAATAATGACAGTTTTAAGAAATCAAAGTTAACTGCTGAGGGACTGCAAATGGATCATGTGTGTCCTGCAAAGGTAACTTCTAAAACCGCTTTGAATTGTTTCTGAAATACATGCTTCTCATTAATCAGCCAGGATCAATGAAGAGTGTTGGGTCTAAAATTTTCTTTAATTCCATTTCCTGATCTCTTTTTGAGAAATTTCTGTACAACACAACAGTTAATGCCAGTTAGTTGTTTCAAAAGCTGTTGAAATTAAGGTTTCCTATGTTGTTATTTCCCAGACAAGTGTAAAAATAATAGCAAAGAACAATCAGTAATGATGTCCTAGATAAAACAAAATTTTGAATACCTTTTAACTGCCTACAAATAAATTAAGTCTAGTTTCATTTTAAGCCAAGATAAATACAAGATAAATAATGCTGCTCAAAGGGGGTGTTCCCTGCTCTCAGCTGGTTTTCTACCTCCTTCCTGACCAGCGCTACTGCCACTGCACAGCTGAATGAGGGAACTGCCATTCCTGAATGCTGATCTTTTACTTTGGCAGTGGCTGGGGAAGGAGGGGAAGAGGAGACAAGTTCAACAGCACCCTGTTCTTAACCTGGCTCAGGGTAATTGTGCTGTTCACAGGAGCTGTGGTTTCTTAAAACAGCCTGTGGATAGCCAGGCGACAGTAGGTGCCCTAGTTCTTGTTGTTGATGGGTTCTGCTGTCTGAACCTTCTGTAATTATTTTTTTACTGAGATTTCTGAGACAAGATTGCCAAGTGCATGATTAACTCCTCCATCTAATATGTGAAAAGAAATACGTATGGTGGAGAGACTGCGTGCTAGAGATCTTCATGAACACTGCATGCTAGTCTTCCATAACATAGATCCAAATTTTTAAGATCCAAAATCATTTCAAGTATGTTTTTGGTTTTGCTGTTCATCCGATTTATACTTTCATACAGTTTTGGTGTTCAGAAGCTTTTGTTGTTTCTGCTGGCACAGTGTCCTCTGCACTGGGGATACTTAAGAACTAAAAAAGCAGAGGCCTTGCTGGACCAGTGGATACAGGGGAATATTTAGATTCTGTCTGAGTGCCTCACACCTAACTGGCAGTTTAAAAAAAAAAACTTCATACAGGAAAGACAGAAGAAAAGGACAGTTTTCTTGGTGAAGCGAGTAGTTCTTCTGTTGAGGCTGGGGGGTGGCACCGCTCTTTGACATCAGTAGGACAAAATTAAGTTTTCCTCCTGTTACTAATAGGGCAGAACTCCCCAATTTTTATTTCCTAGAAAAATAAGACTGATAGTGAAACTGTGCATTCATGTCCCCGTGGTATTCATTATACTGTCAGTCAGGAACTACCGGCCCTCAGCAGGCATTCCAGTTTTCTTTTGTGTTGGGAGAAATATTAGCAGATAACATTGCAGTAAACCCCAGGTTTTACTGCTGTCAGTTTAATAACCTTAACTATGAATCAGAGTCTGATTTCGGAAGCCTTTTCATTAAGACCATTAATACAGTAATATGGCCCACTCACCTGTTGGTTCAAGAATTATGTAGGTTAATGGTGTTGGGTATAAAACTGTGCTTTGGTCTTGCTACTTAAATTCAGATCCCCCAAATTGTAATAATTTATCACACGTACAAATTCAGGTATACCTTATATAGATTGCTCAAAAGTTTGTTATATGCATTTTAAAAAAAATAAAAATGTTTAGAAGTTCTGGGCATTTTATGAAATTGATAATAATAGTGTTTGAGAAATGCATAATTTTTTATTCCATTGCAAACAAATGCATTGTATTCTTCCTTTTTAATTAATGTTATTTTTATTTAAAATACTATCATCATCAACCCCTATACTTGATTTCCATGGTATCATCATTTCCTTGAGGCAACTGTAGAGCATTGCAGGTTTTTTTCTTCTGTTTTGTTTCTACCCCTTCATGACTTGTTCTTATGGTTTTTAATGTATTTGTCTCCAGTGCCTAAGGAATCATCAAACTGCTGCCACTGCCAGTAAATAAATTATAACTTTTTCCAGCTAACTACCCTAAGTTGAATAGAATCACAGAGTTATTGAGCTTAGAAGGAACCTCTGGCCACCGCCTAGTCCATCTTCCTCCTTTAAAGTAGATTCAGCTACAGCAGGTTGATCAGGAGTGCGTCCCATCAGGTTTTGAAGATCTCTTGTGTTTCAGTCTGTGCCCATTGTCCCTTGGCCTGTCAGCTGGGACCACTAAGAATAGTCTGGTCCCACCTTCTTTACTCCCCCTGCATCAGGTATTTATTGCTATATACCCTTTGCTATCATACACACACACACACACACATATATATACCTTTTTTTTTTTAAGCTGGAATGATTTATGGATTATTAGTTTGTATTTCAAAATGTTATCTTCTATTTAATACAATCCAGTGATCCAGTCAGCAAACATACTACTGTTTGGACAGAGCATATAGCTGCTGAACAACCATCATGAAAGAATGGATGTAGGCCAGACAGATTAGAAGAATCAAAGTAAATTATTAAACACCGAAGTAGTAGTTATTTTGAGTTACGGAATAATCACATTAACTGGAAATAATTTTTCTTGTTACTTTTCTTCAGAGCTCTTCTGATTCACTTGATAAAGAGTGAAAATCATTTAGGAAATAGGAGGTGACCATTTTTGCGAATTCTAAGAACTATAAAATACTGTGGCCTCAATAGCTACTGTGAAATTCTGGAAGTAGAAATTCAGGAAGTAAGAAGCCTTTTTTGAGGAACACAAACAACTTGTGAACAAAAAGATTCTGAAGTTCCAACATCACTGTGTAAAGTATTAAAGTGAGGCTGAATTCTAAGCAAGTTCCAGAATGGTGATAACTACACAGACAGATGTGGAAAGCAAAATTAACTGATGGCAATCAGCATATTTTCAGATGTCAAAAAAAGGTAAAAAGTGAAGTACCTTCTCTTCTAAAAGTAAAGAAGACATAAAAGACCATCAGACATTTCATACTTTTCCTCTAAGGACATTTACCAATTAAGATTATTTATAATCTTCAATAGGGGCTTCTGATGTTAGCTTTAAATAACAGGATACCATGTAACTACTTTGATAAATGCTCTATTTGCTTCATAACATGATTGCAAATAGGTGTATTTCCAATTTTTCTTACTATCTTACCAGTTACACTGAGGCTTCAGTGTAATGGACAGCTGAGTAACAAAATAAAACTAATAAAAGTAATTTTTAGTCAGTATTTAAGCATAGTAGCATATGCTGATAAGAATACATGAGTAAAAGGCATGATCTGTATGAAGTGAATTATACTGTATGTAAAATCTTTCTTGTACAACTTTTCTATGTACACAATCTCCATATACCTAACTGAATGACATACAGTTGTTGGACCACAGGAAGATAACAAATATTGAAGTGAAGAGCATGTGTAATGCTAATTAGAGTGGGGGGTTTTGTTGTGTTAGAAAAAATATTTTTATAGAAAACAACCATTGAATTGAAACTTTGGTCTGGTAATAGGGAATGTAGCTTTTAGTGAGGCTGTAATACTTTTGTAATTTCTTTGCCTGGTAACAGAGACAACATCTAGGTGATTTTGTTTTGGTTTTCACATAATAAAAATTCTATCTTTTTGGTTTTCCACGGTGTGAATGGAACTGATTACTTTCATAATCACTGAGATATCAGTTTACAAAGTTCTTGGCTATCATTGCCACAGTATTTTAGCAATACTTAAGCAACCCAACTGCAGCCAGTCAGTAGAGCAATGCAAAGCAGTTATCACTTTAATATGCATAGTGTCAGGCACCTGGATGTAAGAAATTGTTTTGTTTTGAATTAGGAGTCTTTTTGGTGTTCTTCTTGATTCTGACATATCGTCATTAGCTTGACAAGTAACAACTCTTAATTACAATGGGTAAGCTAAATTTCATTTTCTGGCAATATTGCTATGCCCCCTGTATCTCATGAACTCCTAAATATGAGTATGTATGTTCCTATTTTATTTATTTGTTTATGGCTCATTTTCTCCAAGCATCTTAGCCTTACAGGACTGGTTACAACAGGATTGCTTCATAGACAATACTAGGCTTTGATGCATTCCTTTTAGTCTTTGGAAATAATTAGGTTGGTTAGCATGCCTCTTCTTGCTTGTGCCTGTGTGAATATCCACAGCACTAAGGGGTAGCACCTGCAAGAGAAAATCAACGACATCTTTTCTGAGTCAGTTATTGTCTTTTATATTGTAACTGCCTTACTTAGTGTAGAAGAGCCACTCCATTGTAACACTATTTTTGGAGTTGCAAATAGTTTGTTGAAGAATAAAAATTCATTTTATGCTTCTTAATATATACTTTTAAGAAACCTTTATTTGACCTTTTTCTTCCAAGTAATGATTCCAGTCAGATCATAAATTATCATAAGTGCTGTCAAGATCCTCATTATTGTCCACATTATAATAATAAACATTTTCCTTTGGTCAATCCAATTCCTTGGCTTATATTAATTTCCAATACATTGACTGTTGGGTTGAAAGAATTATGTCATTTTATGTTGCATGGAGTAAAACAATTAGATGTGATTAAGGATCTACGTAATACCTTTTGCCTTGGTTTTTTTTGAAGGTGAGAGGATTTTGCCTAAAGATTCTAATAGTGTTCTGAGGTCTGCTCTCAAACACTATTCTGAAGATATCAAACAAAACTCTAAAACAAAATCAATTAAATGAAGATGTGAAAGCAGAGATGAAGTGTGCAGTCATTCCAGGTATAATTTCTTCAGTCTCCAGGGAGTCACCAATGACTAATTCAGCCCTCTCTTTCTACATTGAAATATTACTGTTTAACCTCATAAGCCTCTTAATTTATTTGCTGCTTAAAATGCTAGTTTCTTCATATCCTTAGTATAATTAAAAATATCATACTACAAGAAAAGGACAAAATGAGTGCTGTCTTTACCTCAGATATTTAGTGTAACTAAATATCAAAATGTAGGGCTTGAAAAAGCACAAACTGCAAATGGAAACAACCTGGTGGTTTGTACGATTTACCCCTAAGGAGACACTGTTCCATTGTGAAAGCAGATGAGAGGGAGTAGGCTTGTGAAGGGCACAGCTATGAGCTCATAGGCGATGCTGAAGTGTACATCCTCTCCCCACTGAAGTGTCTCCACCTACCTACTGTGATGACATGAAGTATACCCGTGTTTGAAGGCAGTGATGCAGGATTTTTAGCAAAAGACAGTCACCAGCTACTGAGCTTTGCTTCTGCTTTAGTAACTCACAGGCCAGCTACAATTCTGACAGAGTGACAGACTGCAGTCAGAGACCATAAACGTGGTCCAGGATCTGGAAGAATTGTACAGCAATGTGCTGACTGTGTGTTCAATGATGATTATTTATTGGACAAATCTCTGAATTTGATGGGTAGGAAAAGTCACAGTCCTGGTTGTGTTATTAACAAATACGGTTTTGTTTCTAATTCCTGGTCAGTTAACACTGTTGGCAGTACAATACAGAGCTGCATACCTATATGTAAAACCTTTCTTCATTTAAGCATCTCAGGAATTTTCTATGGTAATAATGATGCTTTTGAAGATAAAATGGCTGTTATTTCAGTATTGCTTTCAAGCTTCTGCTATAAACACAACAGGGTGTGAAGAGGGCAGAGCGAAATAGTGTATTAACTTTAACTTCAGGTTTGTTATTTTTTGCACTGCCATAATATTTTAGTGCCTTGAATAGTGTAATAACGTGCATTGGAGGTGTGATGTTAATGCTGATTTGAATCACCTTCTGAACTAGGTTTAAGCATGTAAATCGTCTTCAAAAAAGTAGCATCTATGACTCATTAAGAACTAAGCTTTACTTATTTGCTAAAAGAAATATTCCAAGAATATTCTACTAAGTCCATTTTTGGTTTAATGTTTAGCTGCTTTTAGATTAGCCTTTCTTCTGAGTTTTTATTGTGCAGTTGAGTTTTGCATTGACCATTTGTAAACGGTTTGCAGGAGCTGCAAAGAAAGGGAAAATTAATGACTGGCAGATGTAGAGTTTGAGCATCCCGTGAAGTCTGGAAAAAAAATTGGTTCTACAGGAAGTGGCAAATGGGTATCTTTATGCTCAAATCAGCATCAATTAGTATGTTCAATAACTGAAATCACTTAAATCGACATAAAGCAAATAATAGGATACATGGAACAGACTGCTGGTGACATCATTCTAGATCATCTGCAGAATGAGATAACTGGTTGTCTGGGATTTGCTTCCATTTTCTAACATGTCTTTTAAAATACAGCTGAATAACAGTATTCACACAGTGAAATCTTTGAATGTAGAACACATTTCTGGTGATAAGGAGAAGTAGCTTTCTGCATAGCAGACCTAATGCTCTAGTAAGGGGAGGGCGGGGGGTTGTTTTGTTTGGTTTTGGGGTTTTGTTGGGGGTTTTTTTGTTGTTTTTGTTGTTTTTTTTAAACATTGCTTCAATCTTGTCTATATGAATCAAGGAGCAGATAGAGTTAGTTAAGAGCTTGGTGCTGCTGTAAGTATGAATATGCTGACAAACTTTGCTGTGTTGAGCAGAAAGCAAGTTTGCTTTCCAAAACACAAGCACAGATGTGTGTGTGCATCTCCATCCCTCAACAGAAGTGGTGGAGGGCACAGAGGTGAGAACTTGCTGCTCATTTTCTTTCATCTGGAAGGCCCCTGGTTGTATTTAACAAGTGCTGTTACTATCAGACTCTGTTCTTTTGAACTCAGTGAGAGATGTTCTTCTCCATTTACATTGTTCTCTTGGGCTTCTTCAATTAAGACTAAGGGAATTATCAGATATGAAGCTTTCCAAAACTCTAAAAAATTATTAGAGCAAATATGCATTTCTGTTATAAATGTCTAAAATACTTAATATTCAATTTACTAATTAAAATGCTATTAATAGCATTTCTGAATAGGTCTAAATCACCAATTTTAAATAGACTTTGTTTGGAATATCGACTTGGCTCTCATTTTATAAACCTTGTTTGAGCTGCAGATAAAATTCATTTTAGAAAGTCTGAACATGAGCCCTGCTTACTCAAAGTGACTTTTCCCCCACTTTATACTTCCATCAGAAATGGCCACTAAACAGTGCCACAAGGATCCTGACTGAATTTCCTAAGTCTCTGTCTCTTTGAGGTACAATTTCCAGTCCTGTAATAATTTTGTCTCTTGAGTCCTGATTGATTTATTAGCATTCACATTTAGCCTCTAGACCTTATTATCATACTGGTTGCAGCAGCACCAGTTACAGTGATAGAATGTCCTGGTTTCAGCTGGGATAGAGTTAATTTTCTTCACAGAAGCTAGCATAGTGCTGTGCTTTGAATTTAGTACTAGAAGAATGTTGATAACACGCTGATGTTTTTAGTTGTTGCCAAGTAGTGCTCAGACTGCTCAAGGACTTTTTGAGCTTCTCCTGCTCGGCCAGGTGCATAACAAGCTGGGAGTACAGCACAGCTAGGATCCAAACTGTCCAAAGAGCTATTCCATACCATAGAACGTCATGCCCGGGGGGCGGTTTGGTGGGTCGGTCGGTCGCTCGGGTACTGATCGCTGCTCGGGACGGGCTGGGCATCGGTCGGCGGGTGGTGAGCAATTGCATTGTGCATCATTCGTTTTGTATATTCTGTATATTTTGTTATCATTCTCATTATTACTATTATTATTATTTTCTCTTATTAAACTGTCTTTATCTCAGCCCTCGGCTCTAACCTTTTTCCCCTTCCCGATTCTCTCCCCCATCCCACTGAGGGAGGGGGGGGAGTGAGCGAGTGGCTGCGTGGTGCTTAGTTGCCAGCCGGGTTAAACCACGACATAGAACAACCATTCCTACAAAACCTCCCTTCTTTACAGGTCCAACACAGTAACACTGTATGTTCTGGATAATGCTTCATACCGGCCTGGAGCTGTTTTGAAAGGCAGTGCTTTTCAGAGTTGTGTCCCAGTCTTCTCAATGTTTTTCATGATATAACTTCTAACATTTGTGTACTGAGATGTAAACTGTGTGCTTGTATCCCACAGACCAGGTGGTTTAGAATATCGTGTTACTGTTACCAGTCTCCACTGTTTGCCAAATACAGTTGTTTACCATGTGGTGGGTTGACCTTGGCTGGGTGTCAGATGCTCACCCAGCCACTCAGTCCTCCTCCTCAACAGGACAACGGGAGAAAAGAAGATGAAAAAGTTTGGGGGTTGAGATAAAGACAGGGAGATCCCTTACTAGTTACCATCACAGGCAAAACAGACTTGACTTGAGGGAAAAACAATTTACTTCTGGATGTTCCAGCATTGACTGTACAGAAAAACAGTTCAGAGAAGACTGACATTAGCTTCAAAGAGGTGTGCTTTTAAAAATAAAACACACTTAAAGCTACTGGTATCAGGAACATCTACCTTACTGCAGCAGAGCGTGGTGAGTGAACATACATTTACTGACTAATTAAATGCATAATTCCTTTTTTTCTCAGGGCAGGAAGGAAGCAATCACTGGACTCTTACCTCATATGAATGTCTAAAGACACCCTTTTTTTCTCCATGTGGGATAAAGCAGATGAGTATTTACCTTCATCCCAATAGCAACATGAAAAATTTATTGAAGACCTTTTGTCAAAATTCGTAGCAACTAAAGGAAAGAATATTTTCTGACTTTTAAATGCTGTAGCCTAACACCACAAAAAATAAAGATAAAATATATGTAGAGGCAGTACTTAATATGTTCTTTTACTTAAATGATTTATCAGGTTGTTGTGGTTTAACCTGGCAGGCAGCTGAACACCACACAGCTACTTGTTCATTCTCCCCCTCCTTAGTGTGATGGGGGAGAGAACTGGAAAAAAGCAAAACCCATGCATTGAGATATAAACAGTTTAGTAAAACAGCAGAAGATAATAATAATAATAGAATATACAAAGCAAGTGATGCACAGTGCAATTACTCACCACCCACTGACTGATGCCTGTCCCCTAGCAGCAATCGCCACCCCCTGGACAACTCCCCCCAGCTTATACACTGAGCATGATGCCATATGGTCTGGCATAGCCCTTTGGCCAGTTTGGGTCAGCTGTCCTGGCTGTGCCCCCTCCCAGCTTCTTGTGCCCCTGGCAGAGCAGGGGAAGATGAAAAGTCCTTGACTGGTGTAAGCCCTGCTCAGCAACAACTAAACCATCAGGGTGTTACCAACATTCTTCTCATACTAAATCCAAACCACAGCACTGTGCCAGCTACTAGGAAGAATATTAACTCTATCCCAGCCAAAATCAGGACATAGCTCTGTTGTCATGTAGAACATAACACGTTTTTGCCAAAACTGCATCATACTACATTTTCTGAATAACTTGAAGTATTTGAAAGAGAGAAAAATCTAGAAGATTAACATCAAATAGGAATAAAGGAAATGGAATATGGGGCATCATCATGAAGTGCATAGGAGAGAAAGGAGCATGCTTGGAAGCAAGATGGCTTCATTTTGCATCTGTTTCTGATTTTGGTTGTTTGACAACATAATTACGGTGTGCAGTTCTGGTCTGCATCTGAAGAATAAAGTGGTGGAGGTAAAGCACTAAAATGTTGAAGAGAGAGCCCATGCCAGAGCAGGGGGGAAATGAAAGAGAGGGAAGTGCAGCAGAGACACCGCCAAGTACTGACCATATACATCCCCCACCCTCCCCTGTACCACTCAGATGGGGTGGAGGAGTTGGGAGTGAAGGAGTGAAGCTGTGTTTGGGAGAGGGGAGGGAAGAGGTGTTGTTTTAATGTTTGATTTTTGCTTCTCACTACCCACATCTGTTTTCACTGACAATAAATTAAATTAATTTTCCCCAAGTCAAGGTTTTTTTGCCTGTGACAGTAATTGGTTCGGATTTCTAATGATCAGATCTCTAATGATCAGATCCAAGATAAGCTGGGATTCACATCTGTGTATATTTTGGCATATAGGAGAAGATAGAAAAGTATGTAAATGGGTCTCCCTGTTTTTATCTGAACCCATGAGCTTTCTCATCCTATTTTCTCACCTTGTTTTTTGGAGGATAGGAAACATGTGAGTGGCCGGGTAGGAGTTTGGCTCTTACTCAAGATTAACCCACCACAACTGGAAACAGAGTTCTAAGCTAACCCTGAGCTACAGGAGCAGAAGATTAGGACAATCAAGAAACCTAGAAAATGGCTTTGGGCAGTAGGTCAAATTGTTTTGTTTTGTTTTTTTTTCCCCTTTAGATAGGTTATTGGATTTTTGTCCATTTTCCTTACTGAAAGATGAACATGTCTCTTACTTTCTCGAGATGAGGGAAAATGTGATGAGAAGAGGATAGGAGGAGGAGGGTACAGTCCAATCTCTCTTTAAACTTGAATAAGGGGTGATTAATCTCTTTGCTGGAATGGGAAGTATCTCCAAAGTCTGAAAGAGTAAGTACTTTACTGATAAAACCTGTCATGCACTCTTGATATTTCTTCAGCATATTGCAATACTAGAATCATCAAGGTGGTGGGTTGATACAGCATTTATTTTCATGGCCAATTCCACACCAACCATAAATACTCATGTTTAAATTATATCATTCAACATTTATGGTTTAATAATGTATATTCACAGTTATGCATGAGAATAATGTGGATCCATTCATAATCTGTTGGCTTCTAGCAGTGAAATTTGGAAACAGTAGTGATCAATTTGTATGAGAAACACATAAAAACCATTCTGAAAAATCATATATTCGTGTGTTATGGTAGTCCAGAGTCTTACAGTCTTCAAGTCATCTAATCAAAGAAAAACGTTATTTGCTACATTTTGCACAGTATTGGTCACTCATGATATTTTTTAACATCATGGAGCTTGTGGAACTTTCTGTAACAGTCAAAAAGTGTGCTGTTGAGAATAATCTCGGATATAAATAATGAAACAACTTTCCCTATCCTTTTTTCTTCTCCACCAACTCTGTTAAATGTTTCCATTTTTTATATGCCTTTCTTCTTTTCATACTTCAGCACTAATATTATGCCAGGGCTGGGTGGGGGGAGGTTAGTTTGTATATTGGGAAAAACTTATTCCCTGAAAGGATTATCAAGCACTGGAACAGGCTGCCCAGGGAAGTGGTTGAGGCCCCATCCCTGGAGGTATTTAGAAGATGTGTAGATGTGGCACTTAGGAACATCGTTTAGTGGTGGACTTGGCAGTGTTACATTTATGTTTGGATTTGGTGATCTTAAAGGCCTTTTCCAACCTAAATGATTCTGTGATTATTTGAGGGTGGGGATAGATTTGTTCTACAAATATCCACTGTGTCAGAGGATGGAGCTAAGAGCTCTTCTTCTACTGTAGCGCTTTTTGAATTATCTGGACTAAGCTTGTAGGAGCTGTCAAAGTAATGCATTCAGAATGTGAGTATGTTTAGCTTAGCATAACTAACATAAGATAATGTTGTGCTCTATGGTCTATGAAAAGCATAATGCACTCAAGAGTCTTAATTGTTTCCAGTTCATAGTTGGCCTTTAAGATTTATTACTACTGTGATGTTTAAGTAGCAAGCACTACTGAACATTCAGAATCAAATAAGAATATTGAAGGAATTCAATAAAGGAAATAATTACCAAAATTAATGAAGTGCTTAGAGTAAAGTATAACTTCGTTTGGACATTTAATTCAGGAGGAAAAAGTAAATAATCTTCTTGTAATGTTTTGCTAAGTAAAGTAATTACACTGTTGTATCACAAATATGCTACATTCATCATTTTGTATTTCCTGCATGTTTTGTCCCGGTTGAAAACAGTAATTATTTTCAGTGAAACAGATGCTGCAATTCAGTTCATTTTCCGAGAAGAAGGTAAACAGGTTATGTTGTCTACTCAGTAATATTAGACAATTTTAATTAACACAGTTTGTAATTCATTGAAAATTAGCAAAATTAATACAGAGGACAAAAAGTGGCATTCAGAGGTAGTCAGTAAACATGTAAAATATGAGTCAAGTATTATAACAGAAAAATAATGAAAATAAAGTAGCTCTAATAAAAGAAAATATCTTCTATATAGCTGAAAGTGTTCATTGGAAATGAAATACACTTTCTTTAAATAAAATATCTTTTATTCATTTACAAAGTTAAACATGACAGAGAAACATAGATCTTATTAGTATTAGTCTACATATTTTGCTTATGGCTTCCCATTTAGATGATGATAGTGGATTGATTTAGGAATTTTATTCCTCTTACCAAAATTCTTGGCAAATGGACAAGAATTGTGAAGGGGCTATGAAGATGACAAGAAAATGCTATTATTATCCAGGTATTTCTTTTTTAACAGTTTACTTTTATTTAGAAGATATATAAATTCTAAGTATTATTGCCATTGATGTACGTGCTGTCCTCTGTCATCTACAGATTATGTGAAAAAATTTTGCGCACAGTGTGATTTCAGTTTTGTCAGTTTGAAACAAGTTTGCTGGTATCATGCGATGAACAGTCACATGTAGCACCATCCCTTCTGAGCTGTCGTTCTGATCCTGCTTTCCAAAAGCACTTCATCCTACTGTTTCTGGACCTGATTGACTCTTTGACTAACAGCCCATGTGATGTCTCCTAGGGATATGTCTCTTGGGACTTGCATTGTACTGTGGACTACGCCTGGCTCCACAAAGCCTCCATTGCTTGTGGAAGATTCTTCCCTGTAGTAATTAATCATTAGCATTATTTTTTCCCCCCTGTGGAAATTAGTTTGTGATTATCCCTGAAGTACAGTTTCCTTCACAGTGTTTGGTTTTGGTTTTATTTGGATGAGAATAGCACTTTACCCATTACAGCTTTCCCTTTCAGTGAATGATTTTCATATTATCTTCTAAAGCTGCTCTTGAATTCACACTCTCTTTCTGTAGGCAGCAGCCCTGCTGGATTAGTTAGTCCATTTATGTATGAGCCTCTCAAAGAGGAGTAACAAAGCGATACTAGTTTGTTGAATTTAAGCTTGTATTTCAGCCTATTATAGTCACATAGCCAGACCTCCAGTGTTATAACAGTAAAGAATCTAGTATTTCCACACAGCCTATGAAGTAGATTTGACCGGTAACACCCTATTTTTTAAAAAAGCAATTACAAATAAAAAATATATATATATTTAAGAATATTATAATTGAAGTATACTCGACATAAAGCAATATGATCTTAAGCATATCAAGTTACCTAGAACTCCTGTCAAAAAGATCAAGGAATAGCAGATCTTGGAAGATATTAAAGAAAAACAAATTTGCTGAGTGTGTGGAAAATGCTGCTGTGGAGAGAACAGAAGTTAGTCTGTGTCTGGGGATGGAAATTATCCACGTAATAACTTGCTGTTCTGTACTGGTTGATCATAATTTGGCACTATAGGCTAAACCTATGTTAGCCTACAAGAAAAGCACAGTAGGTCTTTTAACCTTTTTTCCTGGAATTAAAGTTAGCAAACTCTTTTTAGTCATGCAAATGGTTATTTTTTTTTTTTTTTTATTTATTTGCCACTCTGGCTAAACATTCTTGGTCTTTTGGTTGCTTTTTCTCGGTGGTGCACTTTCGTATGAGTCTGGACTTTGCACAGCACTGAACAGCTTATCTAAAGTGAGATGAGCTCTAGTAGCATAAACATCTACAAATACTAAAAACTGCATAGCTAATCCCCTTTTGGTTCTCAAATAATTTTTATTAATACTTTCACAGAACTTAAAAGACTTAAATTTTATTTTCAAAGTGTAGCTGGCTTCTATTTAATTTATATAATCGTGTTAATTGTTTAGTTGTTTGGGGCTTGTTTTTGTTTCTTTTAAAGATAGCATTTAAATAAACATAAAAGAACATTTACATTAAGCCCACTTGTACTAATGTGGTAATGCATATGGGCTTAAAATGGTGTCTAAGTCACCTTAAGGATGCTGGCCAGTATAGTGAAGAAGAAAAAAAAAAAAATGTTCTGGAGTAAATGAGATTGGGGCACAAAGTAGCTGTAAATAATAAGGAAAAGTTAATAACAGAATGGACTTCAGTGCAATTATTGCCAGCCTACAATTAAAGACTTAATTTAACAAATTTGCTAGGTCACTCGCACACCATCAGAGAACATGGAAAACTCTTGATATTACTGAGGAATTTCTTTAACAAACCTAAGACCTGTAGTAAAAGAGCAAAAGTCATGAGTATTATGTGCTATAGAAAGGAAGCAGCAAGGGCTGAGGATATTGTGAAAGTACCTGATGCACTAACGTTTTGCACTGCCAGAAGATTTGTTAAATACAAAGGAAGGTAAAAATTATCCACACATCGTTACCAATTCTTGCAATTGAAAGAGAAATTCTTTTCTAATTTCCAGTTGTCAGATCTGAGGTTTATTTTAATTTCAGGAGGAAGGAAATGTGGTAACCAAACACTGTTTATTTGTTTGCTTGCATTACTCTTAGGAGACAGGTTGACTCAATGGAAAGTAAAATTAATTCCAGATTAAAAAAAAAACAAAACACAAAACCCTACAATGGAAGCCATGCACCCTTGTGTAATACAAATACAGGATATTGCGTTCAACATTGAATTTGGCAATTGAACGATTTAGAAGAGTGTTTACCACTTAAGTTTTTGGGAAGTGGATAATACAATTTGAACCTCAATTAATGCAGTTGAATATTAAGTATCTTTGAAGAAACCATACAGCAGTCATCTTTTTATTTTCACTCTAATGATCAGATACATGATAAACTGAAACATCTGTGTATATTTTGGCATGTAGGAGAAGATAGATTAGTGCATAAACATGTCTCAGGAGGTTTTTTGGCTTTTGGGAGAGGATGAGGAATGTTTAGGATTTTTTTACCATGATGGTAAGTGTCCTGGTTTCAGCTGGGAAAGAGTTAATTTTCTTCCCAATACCTGGCATGGTGCTGTGTTTTGGATTTAGTACAAGAAGAATTTTGATAACACACTGATGGTTTCGTTGTTGCTGAGCAGGGCTTGCACCAGGTAAGGATTTTTAATCTTCCCCTGCTCTGCCAGGGGCACAAGAAGCTGGGAGGGGGCACAGCCAGGACAGCTGACCCCAACTGGCCACAGGGCTATTCCGGACCATGTGACATCATGCTCAGTATAGAAACTGAGGGGAGTTGGCTGGGGGCGCAGCAGTCGCTGCTCGGGATGGGATGGGCATCAGTCAGCGGGTGGTGAGCAATTGCATTGTGCTTCACTTGTTTTGTATATTCTCATTATTATTATTGTAATCGTTGTTGTTGTTGTTATTATTATTATTATTTGCTGCTGTTTTATTAAACTCTCTTATATCTTAACCCATGGGTTTTACTTTTTTCCGATTCTCTCCCCTACCCCACTGAGGAGGGGGGGAGCAAGGGCACAGCTGTGTGGTGTTCAGCTGCCTGCTGGGTTAAATCACAACAGTAAGAATTCCTACTTAAAGGGGCTTTTCATGACAATTGTAAAAGTACTTAGCATGAAATTCTGGCTTTACTGAATTGCACTGCATCTCTTTGTATGAGAGCGTCATTGCAGTCAGAGTGTGATGCAATTTTTCATAGCATAGTTATTGCTTAAATCTAATACCATTCCTTTCTAGAGATAGGTTGTGTACTTTGGATGGAATCATTTAAATCATTACTGGTTAAAACACTCTTGGAGCTGTTAGAGTACAAACTGATTATTGATCAAGAATATGTGGGCTTTATTTGTTTTTTCTAAGCGGCAAATTGTGTTTTTAAATGTGATAAGCATTGTGTATAAGTAATATGTGATTGTATTCTTGAACGTAATACGACAGACATCATATACAATGCAGCTGACTCTTCTTATTTCTGATAATATTTCAGTTGGAGTATTATGTAGACAGTAAGGATTACTGTTGCTAATAGCAGATCACAGGCTTTTATGTCAAGTTTCCAGACTAGTACTTGCAGGTTTCTTTGCCTGGACTTGTTTTAGGCTTGCCTGAAGCTTGGTTTAACTATGTTAGCAATTGTCTAACAATCAGATAATTGTTAGCTAATCTGTTCAGTTTTAGTTTAGCATTACATGATCATGGGATGCAACATCTACTGTTAATAATTTAGTTATGTTTCTGTAGTTGATAAAAAATAATAACAAGTAGTTATTCCATGCAGAATGTCCTTTCTATGACCCACAAATAAAAATGCAGGATAAAAGAGAACAGGAATAAGATGACTGCAGGAGCCCTTGGGTAAAGGCACAGGGCGATACCAGAGTTCCTACGGCTATGAAGAGCTCACCAGTGTGCCGTTACTAATGACTGAAGGAATGCAGCCTTGACAAAAACAGTTTTGGGAATCAGAGAGGGAACATAGAACAAGTAATGGGTGTATGCAAAAGATGCTTTATAGTGTCCATTTGGACGTAATACAGAATTGTGGATCCATGAAGAAATCAAGGTGTATAGCATGTTAGAAGGCATACAAAAATAATCCCAAGGGAGTCCTAGAGTGAGGAAGAAGAAGCCATTCACCCATTCACATAATCCCAAGGGGGCCAGGGGAAGGACAAGGTTAATATCAGAGACTAAGGGATAGAATACAAGGAAGTATCTGTATATTAAGTTTAATTGTGCTATTATTTTGGGGACTTTTTGGGTAACGGAAGTCTTCATAATAATTAAATCTGGGCTAGGAATAGCTAGTTGATCAGACTTTTAAGATCTCAGTTCATCTACTATTAAATTCATAGAACATGGAATGGTTTGGGTTGGAAGAGTCCTTTAGAGGCTGTCTGGTCCAACCCCCCTGCAGTGAGCAGGGACATGTTTAACTAGATCAGGTTGCTCAGAGCCTGGTCCAGCCTGACCTTGAATGTTTCCAGGGATGGGGCATCTACCACCTCGTTGGGCAACCCGTTCCAATGTTTCACCACCCTCATTGTAAAAACATTTCTTTATGTCTAGTCAGAATCTACCCTCCTTTAGATTAAAACCATTGCCCCTTGTCCTGTCATAACAGGCCCTATTAAAAAGTCTGTCCTCATCTTTCTTATAAACCCCCTTTAAGTCTTGAAAGGATGCAATAAGGTCTCCCTGGAGCCTTCTCTTCTCCAGGCTGAACAACTCAAATTTCTTGCCTCACACAGACAAGGGATTTCTTTGACTGCTTGTACGTGCGCTCATAGTCACAGCATGTTGGTGCACAGCAACCCACTGTGAACTGCTGGTGTCGAAGAAGTAATGATCAGTTGTTCTCCATGTCTACTGGTAACAGAACAAGAAACAATGAACCCAAATTTCAAGAGAAAAAATTACTTTGACATTAGGGAAAACTTTCTAAGCGATAATAATGAACATTCATTCACATTATCTAGAAGCTGGCTGGAATCCTCTTTGTTGGAGATCAAAGGCTACCAAGTAGGCTCACTTGTCTTGCCTTGCATGTGTGTTTACTTCTTAAACTCACTTCCAGTCTTATATTTTTTAGATTTAATGAATGCATCTCCTTTCTCTCTGTTTCACTTAATTTTATAATTGATTACAAGTGGTGTTAGGGTTATATGGACATTTTCTTTTCAAATACCATTTTAAATATTAGATAGTTTCCTTCTACGCAAGATGTTACTTTTACAGACACTATCTTTGTCTCAAAGGCAGAGAAATGTAAAACTCTTAAGTCAGATCGGCATTTAGCTAATCAGTCAAATTTTTTATTTTTCTTCAGATTATTTGATGATAGACTTCTGGTGTAGGTCTCACATGTTGTACAGTTACCTTGCTTGTCTTTTACAGATCTGTAAAACTTCAAAAACTAAATTCTATCATTATCTTTTAAACTTGTCTTACAATAAGGAAATCTGAAATCACAGGTAATACTGCCTTGAGACATATGCTTTTCAAAGCAGTCCAGCATTCCAAGTTGAACTCTACTTAGCTGAGAAAATGGGCACGAAAAGTTACACCTTTTTTCTAATGTCTGTAATGTTGATTCTAAGTCACAAATAAAGTCACCCTGGTTTAAATAGTTCATCAATTGAGTTTTCAAAATGTCCTTCAGTCCCCTCTCAAAGCTGGCAGTCTGTTCAATGATTTTCTGTTGGTGCTTAAGCTTTTTGAAGCATCCATGCACTTTATTACACAACTGCGTAATTCAACACATAATATAGCACGTATCAGGTGACAAACTGCAGACCCATGTGAGAAACTGTGATAATTATGCATGTCAGACCACTTCCAACTTCATTCTGCCCACTAACACGTCTTTCCAGAACTTTTGTTGGCTTCTTAGTAAGTTTTTACCATTTCTACATCTGCCAGAGATATTTTTTCTGCTGAGAAAATTCAGTACAACTTTATTTAATGAGGATTTTTAAAAATAAATAATAAGGTACATTAAACATTTACTAGTAGCATCCAGTAGGTCTCATTCAATGACACAATAAAATTACAGTCGTAGAAGTCACATGGACATAATTAAGTTATTTTGATACCTTAAAGTGTTTCTTTTTTCGCATAAAAATGCCTAGTGACTCATCACACTGATTCATACTGTCAGAGAGGTTTGTGCAGTTACCAGAGAGATTATAAAGAACTGCACTTGGGGTTGGTTCAACTCCGTAAAAAAACAGTGGTGAAATAAACTGTAAAAAAATGTGTCTTCCTCTTAGTACATACTACTTACGTATCAGTGAAATCCAGTTTATGGGTTGCTTCCATTCTTGCTGTATATGATGCCTATGAATAATTAAAGCATATAAGAATAAATTGGTGAACTGAAATTTGTCGCTCATTCTTTTAGAAAAAGTCAAAAGATTTTTTCATTACTACAGTGGCAGACACACTTACATAAAGGTTGCATCAGGAGCTTGCATCAACATCCACAAGTAGGTTTTTAGTCTGTTCATGTTACTTTAAAAAAAAAACAACAAACCAACTACAAAGAAATGTCAAAATTCATGTCACATAGCTTGCTTTTTTATTAAGATTATTTTCTAGGGCAGGGAGCACTGTTGTGCAGTATGAAAAAAATACTTCCCTTTTATTCCTTAAAAGGTCCCTCTTTTAATAATTTATCTAACCATTCGTTTCCCCTTATAAATATTGATGTTATTTCTGACAGTGACACCTCTTGAGAAATGCCGTGGTGCAACCATGGTTCTTTGATACTCTGAAGTCTTCTACGTGTATTTCTGAAAGAGCCATAAACCTTCCTATGGGATGTGGGTGGGGGGAGATTTTATCCAAAGTAAAAGCTGATTATCCTTAGAACTTAGGGTCCAATTGTTTTAACAATCTAATTCTACAAATAGGAGGACCAAGTTTAATTAAAAAATGATTGGGTAGAGAATGAGAAATGTACGTATATGAATATATATATTATATGAAAGCATGTTAAAATTACGTATTACTTTTATACTTCTTCCTAAATAAGTTACTACGAGATTGTTTCTCCAGAAATCCTTTAAGATGCCAGTCAGAAGTAAAGCATCGATTGATCTCTGCCACATATTAACAATGTATCTGGCCTATGAAAAAATACGCTTTGTTAAAAACAAAACAAGACAAAACCAAACCCACAACTCCCCTGCCCCACAACCCAATCACAACAACATTTTAAAAATTTCCCTATTTCTAAAAGTGAACAAAGGATTTAGGCATAATTCAGTTTATTTGTTGTGTGTTATTAGCCAATAATACCAATTATGGTATGGGAAGATGGTAGATGAAAATGACGTGGATGGAGTGGAAAAATACCAAATCTACTAAATCTAGGTAAAATATGAATGGGTGTATATCCTAGAATTGCACAGATTTACTGTAATTTTGTTGGGGGGACTGTTTTGCCTGTTTTTTCTATATTCAAAAGTCTTAAAGAATTGTAATGAGAAAAATGAAGAAAGTAAAAATGTGCTCTTGGTACATCTCTGCTTTCAGGGATTCTTTCTTCCTTTACCTTTTAGTTTTGTATTTTTCTGTGATGTCTGCTTTTAGTCCATTGCTAGATCTGAGTTATGCCTGTTATCTATGGCAGGTGTGTATCTTTCAATATGATTCTGTGATGTCAGACATGTTAAAAAAGAAAGTATTTGGTGTGCTTTAAATGTATATACATGCATTCATTATTACTGAATATGTAAAGGTTGCATGTGTATAACAAAAAAAATACTACTTTGTCTTTAAAACAAAGATTAATGATAATCCTATTTCATCAGTAGAGACAGTCCCATTCATTAACAATTGACCCTTTTGTGAGTATTAAGATTGGTGTGTAATCATAAGGAAAAAATGACTGAAAATTATGTTGTTCACACAGTGAATAAAAGGCAACACCACTAGAGATGGCCATGTCCACATAACATTTCATTTCAATGTTGAGATTGCAACATACAGAGGAGAGTTGGCTGCAAGGGGTCAGTTACTGTATAAAAGTTGTAAAATTATTATAACTGCCTGAGCCCTAAAATCAAATACAGGCCCAATTTCACATGTTTTTCAAACAGCTTAGAAAAGCTGTGGTTATATAGAAGCAATAGTAGACTCTACACGTAGACAAAAGTGATTGGAACCACTTATTATTAAATGTACATTGGGAGTACTAAGGAAGATTTTCATGACCACATGAAATAAATATTTGAAATAACAAGTCCCTTTTCAGTCACTGCAGTGATCCCAGGCAAGTATTTGGTGATAGACGTTCAATTCCCTTTTAGGGAGGCAGATGAAGTGACAAATTTCTAGGAAGCTGCCTGAGATCCAAGTATTTTCTTGATATACCAAATCCATGACAGAAAAAAAGTATACTTAGAGTCTCTCCTGTAGTTAAATCTCTCCATCATAAACCTAATATTTTGCAGATAGTACAGGCAGCCAGTTAAGAGAGATGAACTTTGTAGTATTGTAGTCTCCATTGCTTCGGCTTATGGAATTTCTGTGCATTATAGCATTTTTATTTTTTTTTTATAATTATCTACTAGAAAGGTAATTTATTATGATGAAGAAATAGTTACATACTTTCAAGCTGCACACACTCGGTGGTGAATATCATATTTCATTTTATTCAAGTATTTATTTGTCTTCACTTATTCAAAATTCATGCTTTTTGTGTTATTTTACAATGATCCGTGACTCCAAGTAGTAATAACATTTGCACTCGAATTATACACATGGCATTTATTTTGTTCTATCTAGCCTTCACGTCATTTTACAGTTTGGGCTTTTCACTGGCAGACGAAGTTTAGCTGTATGTGTCTATTACTGACGAAAGTAATTTCAGTTTTTCCAAATCTTCATTGGTTAGATTTTATTTTGGCAGAATTGAGGGTAAATTAGATCTTGGTCTTACTTTAAACATCTCCCCAAACTGTCGGGTGCAGATTCAGTGCCTGTTTTTCTGGGTGTTTATTCATTAGGGGTTTTTTGTTTGTTTTAATCTTGAGTCCATTTTTCTGTTGAAACATTTATGAGGCTGTTCTGGGATCTCCTGTATCAGTCCTGTCAATGCTACTTTCTCTGAGTGGCAATTCTGTATGTCTGTTGGCTCTGGTCTCCTCTGACGATATCTTCACTTTTTGACTTCCAAGTATTTGTGAGACTATGGAATGAAAACAAGCAAAAATGTCTCACCATCTAAACCCACTGTGTTACCTTCAGTATACACTGCGAAAAATAGCAATTATGAAACTCAAAATGCTGTTTTACATGTTTTTTCGGGTTGTCTTCTGCTAAGTTGATTATTTTAGTGCTTTGTGCCCTGGACATTTTGCTAGGCCACTTTGCAATTGAGTACAGACATTTTGATTGTTAAGCTGAAATGTTTAAAATAAAAAACGGATAAGCCACTCCTCTGCAATGAAGTAACATTTTGTTTTCCCTTTTTTCCTAATTAAAATAGCTATCATTATTTTGTGGGCTTCTCTGGTAATAGTGTGATCAGTGTAAAAAAGTATTTCTAACATACCTGTTCCTTGTAAATAACTTTTTTTTTTTTTTAACAGAGCAATAACTTAATTTTTCTTGACTCAGTATTATGCCAAAGCTTATTCATGCCTTTGCCAGAGTTGAGAAAATTCAGCAAAATTTATGCATATTTTAGAATGTAATTACTTTTGGATGCAGGTTAGTTTATCCTGTTTTGCTTTGTTTGAAAAGATTTATTTAGCTCTGATTCTAGTGGAAGGTATTTTAATGCTGTCTTTTACAAAAAAATGAGAATACTTTTTGCTGTTCAGCAAGATCTGTAAAGTATAACAAGGATGAAAAGCAGAACTGACTGAAGACAACACTTTACTTTGATCCATCAGCTTATATTTGTTTACTTTCATCTTCCAATTTAAGTGGTGTTGTTTTTGAACTCAGTGGTTTGACCGTCAACTGGGAAACTTCTAAGGGAATCCAAATGGATACATATTCCAACAAATTACCTATTATCTCTGCAGAATTTTTACTCTTTCTATGTCCCTTGTGGCTGTGCCAAGCTTTAATGCAATACTCAATTACTGTCTAATAATCACTGTTGGGTAGTCCCTAGGCAAGCCCAAATATGCTTTTATGTGACACTTATAAAGTTAACTTACAGATTGAAATAAATATATGCCATTAAGCATTTTACTTTTAAGTTGGACTTGAATCTGATTATTTCATTTACATAACAACCACATTCATGAGGAAAAAAAAAGATTTTTTTAAGACCTTATAAGGTCTTTTTTGTTTATATCCAACTATGAAAGATCTGAAAGTAACTTTAGCTCTCTTCTAGAAATTTCTTATTGCAAATAGAAGATACTCAATATGAAAACACTTTCATTTATATGTTGTAGTGTTTAGTTTGTTTCTGTGACAAGAATGTTAAAGACTATAGGAAGAAAATACCAGGTGCAAACTGTTCAGAAAGACCTCTTTCATTTGTTTAAAATTAAAAAAAAATTCCCCAAATATGAATATAAACAAAAATGTCAGATATAACTGGGACTAATAAAGTGAAGTCTTCGTGGGCAGCTTGGCATAACTCCTATTGCAGGTAGTGAGGATTTACATGAGGTTGACTTCTTTTCTAGCTAAAAGGAAATTCTAGAGATCCATGTCTCTGCTTTAGCAATGCATTTGATACAATGGGCCATAGGAAAAAATTAGTGGGGGGAAAAAAAGGATAATGGCATAACATTATAAAATGGATAGAAGTGGCTAAAGCTGAGGTAATATGTTATTCTTAAGGAATAAATACTTTTCTGGAGAGAAGTTAACAGCAGTCTTCCTTATTTAGGAGTTCATTAATATTTGAACTTAATTACTTAGTCTCCAAAACAAGACTTGTGAACAAACACTGATTCAAAATTTTGAGACTTTTTGGCTAGATATGTGGCTTGAGATGTCATTTGAAAAGTGTTCACCTTGAAACAATTGAAATGTAATGAAATTAAAAAAAAAATGCAAGTCCTGCTTTTTGGAATTAGAAACAACCTCATTGTTTAAAAGGGAGTTTTATCTGCAGATAAACGTGCAGAAAGACAATGCTTACCTCTCTGTCCAAGTAAGGTGTTACTGGCCCCATGTTCAGAAGAGCTGACGTTGTTAAAGGTGATAAATGAGATGAGTGGAAAGTCTTCCTTTCCAGTTGAGACTTTAATTAACCAGCCTAGCAAAATGATGGCAAAGGGGCAAAATAATTGCTCTCCTTTCATATCTTGAGCAGAAGAGAAGATATACGGTAAGCAAAAAGCTGGAATTGTACAAGAATAAGGTTTAAAACTAAGAGTAATGTCCTAAAGAAGCTTAAATAGGAGAAATAAAGGAAAACAGCTTGAGTAGTTTGAAAACATAGGTTTGTAATCAGTAGAACAGACCAGGCTTCATGACCGGAGAGGTTCCTTTTCCTGCTGTGCTGCTAAGTAAATCCTACTCCTTGTGTCCTCTAGCTTAATGAATGTGTGTGATTTTGGTTTTATTTTATCCATACATTCAGTATTTAAGGTATCTACATACATGAACACAAACCAGAAATGCTCCAGCCACTTCTGCTAACTTCTATGTCTTGTTTGAGTTGGTCACCTGAACTGTTCTTTTGAAAATACATTTCATTCCTATACTCACCTTAAGGTACATAGACACATTTAAAAATAAGGTCTTGAGGCACAGTAAGAAGAATTTATATATATATACACATATATATAGTAAATATAAGTTGAGCTTGCTTTCCTTTAGTATTTAAAAAATATTTTAATAACTTTGGAAGTAAATGTTTTTGATATCAAGAGAAGATGGAAGGCTTCTTGAAAGGAAAGAATTGATAAGAAATACCTGGAGAAGAATGAGATGCTGTTGGAAGCTGGAGTACTGTGGTTTAGGTCACTGACCTGAGAGTCTTTGGGGTGTTTTAAGACTGTGAGTGTCCTGCTGACTTCTGATGTCTCGTGGCTTTCTCTGCAAACAGGAAGAAACGGTGTCTGATTCACCATTCAAAACCTGAACCTTTTTTTATGAAACATAGAAGTATTTCACTTTGCTTCTCTCTCAAACAAAATAATTTACACCCTATGCAATTTCATACATCAGCATATACTTAAGGCAAAAAAAACCCCAAATAAAGTAGTTCATTTGACTTTAAAAAGTTCTCACCTTAACAGAATAAACCTAAAGCATCTTCATAGTTTTCCATACAATTCGGTTTCAAGCTTTATGTGCATGAAGGGAGTCACCTTTATATGAAATCATGGATCATATTTGTGTAATTTAAGAGTTCTTTGGGTGTTTGAGGGTTTGTTTGTTGTTGCATTTTGGTTTTGGTTGACCAAATCAACTGGTTAGGTTGCAGCATAAGCAAGGCCTAGTGTTTCTTCTTGTAACAAGACCAGACCACTTTTATGCTAATAAATTGTTCTTCAGTATTACTTAGTGTGGCTATTGTAGTCTGGTAAACAACCCAAAGACATGGAAAGTTTATGTCCAATTCCTTAAGTTTTCAGCTCGTTGTCAATTATTGCTTTGGTCTGTTACTGGAACTTCACTTTTCATCTACAACATTCAAATGCAAATAATAACTGAACATTTTTTGGAGGGAATTTTGCTGCTTTATTCTGTTTTTCATTTTGGCCATATATTAGGTTTACATGGTAAGGGGCTGGCGGGGCCTACAGGCGCGGCCCCTGCGAGCGGCGGCGGGGCCGCCCCGTGCCGGACACAGCCGGTTCCCGCCCCCCCCGGGCAGGGCTGAGCCCCTCAGCCACGGGCGGGCGCCGCGGGGGGAAAACCCGCCCGCCCCCCGCGGGGGGAGGGGGGAGGGGCCCGGGCGCCCCGGGAGAGACCCCGCGGGGGCGGGGGGGGGGGGGGGGGGGGGCTGTGTGGGCTGACCCCCGCCCCCCATTCCTCTGCCTGCCTTGGAGGAGGAGGTGGATGAGTTGGGAGTGAAGGGGCGATGTTGTCTTTGTTTCTCAGTATCAAGCCTATTTTAATTGGCAATAAATTAAATTAATTTTCCGTAAGTCAAATCTGTGTGATCTCCCTGTAGTTATCTTGTACCCATGAACTTTTGTTCATTTTATTTTCTCCCACATGCTGTTGAGGAGGGGGAGTGAGAGTGACTGGGTGTGTCGTGGCCAGCAAAAGTCAACCCATCACAAGTCATCAAGATGGAAAAATATCAGATTGAATTTTCAAGCTTTGGCAATGCTTTGAAATATAATTAAACTCGGCAGTATTAAAGCTGTACAGGAGGAACAGAAATTATAGGCATTGTGATATCTTTAATGACCATCAGGGTCAGAGTTTGGTTTCCTTTGTTAACATCTGAAGGAAGCACAGTTAATTTCTTCCCAAATTTCTTTCACTGAAAGATCATCCACTTAAATCCTTATCAGTACTAATGATGGCAGAGTAGAATAACTTTTCTAGTCTTTACAGTGCAGTTGTCTGGGAGTAGCACATGAAGTCAGAAGCCACTTTATCTAAGGGAAATAGAGTGAATAATCCATTGACAGTACTGGAAAGTCTGCTGAAGGAAGCAGCGCTCTTCCTATGGACAGCTGCCACTTTGTGGCCGCTGCAGGCTTTCCTAATTTATCTGACTGAGCTATGCAGCCTTTCGCTTGAGGAAGAAAGTAGGTGGGAATCTGCTATTGGAAATGTTTTTTTATGCATAACAAAGAACCGTTTACATAAGAAGCAACAAGGATCTACAACAAAATAAGACCTGAAATGTGGCTAAACTAAAACTTCCTGAGTAGAAATTAATTCAGACTAACTTTCATGGAGGACAGAAGCAAGTCCTGAATGTGATGAGTTTATCACTGGTGACAGAATAGAGATACTCTTCCCTACTTTAAGTAAGGGGAAGGAATACAGTAGTGATAATGACTTTCTTTGTGTTTATATTCCCGTTAGACAACAAAGTTGTTATTCCTGTTAGACTCTAGTCAAAGGCTGAAAGAAGTTTGTAAACAATATATCCACATTGACTGAGATGTATCATAACCTACCATTACTTTACATGGTATGTAATGAATATTTTAACATGCAAAGTCTTTTTTTTTTTATTTCTATTGCTTGAAATGTCAATAGTATAAGAATATTTACTGTTACGAAGTAATCGTATCTCATTACGTAATCATCTGTTACAGAACATTTGGGGGTTGGACTAGATGACCTCTAGGGGTCCCTTCCAACCCAAAACATTTTATGATTCTATGATTAATTTTCTTAATGTGACAAACGTTATACTCTACTGTATTTGAAAAGTCACTCTGCATACAAAGAAAGTCCAGCATTCAAAGAAAGACTCATCCATACACATACTGTGTAATAATGTCATATACAACTGTATCAGTACCAATATAATGTAATAAAGCTATCTTTGAATCAGTTGTCACGTTACAATCATAGAATCATAGAATTTTTTGGGTTGGAAGGGACCCCTAGAGGTCATCTAGTCCAACCCCCCTGCAGTGAGCAGGGACACCGCTAACTAGATCAGGTTGCTCAGAGCCCCATCCAACCTGGCCTTGAATGCTTCCAGGGATGGGGCCTCCACCACCTCTCTGGGCAACCTGTTCCAGTGTTTCACCACCCTCGTTGTAAAGAATTTCCTCCTTATATCCAGTCTAAATCTACCCTGTTTTAGTTTAAAACCATTACCCCTTGTCTTGTCACAATTGTCCCTGCTAAAAAGATTTTCCCCGTATTTCCTATAGGCCTCCTTTAAGTCCTGAAAGGCCACAATGAATGTAATATAATGAATATAGTGAATGTAAATACTTTTTAAAAGGGGCAACTTTTCCCTTTTGTATTCACATTTCTTCAGATTGTAGCAAGCAGCATAAAATAATCTCTTGCCATAATTTCAGCCCTGTAAGAGTTACATGTCATTTAGCTGTCAGTTGTTCTTGTGAGGAGCAAGGATATTCTGAAAGAAGCTGTTACAATCCCAGCTCACACAGAAGAATACAAAATCAATAGCAAGAAAATCTGGACATAAATGAGACAGGGCATAGTGAGGTGAGAATATCTGGTCTGTTGGCCTTTGGAAAGGAAGAAATCATTTGTATTGGACAAGACTGACAGCAGAAAAGGCATCGTGAGTATCAGATGTAGCTGGGAAATGGTATGGAGCTCGTAATATTGATAGGATGGGCGAGTTAGGAAGCGAGGACAGTTAACAGTTAACTACAAGTTAAGTATAAGTGGGAACTGGTTAACTACAATGTTTTTTAATGAGAACATCAGTGTAAGATTTATATATAAGAAGATGGAAAAATTGGAATGATGGGTGATTTTTTTTATTTTCTCCAATTAGTGAGTTGAGGAACACATTCTGACATTTTCCTTTTATCCCAACCCTAAGATCTGCTGAGAAAATACTTTCTTCTGTGACACCCGAGATGGTCATTAAACTCTTTGCTTCTGTTAGGTGTTCTTTATTTTTGAAGGCAATCGTTATTAAATTTGTTTATTACACAAATAAGTGTGTTGATTAATCAAATCTTTGAAGAGTGACAGTGAACACTGTAATTGTTGATTGAGACAGGTTTTCTGCATATAATTACATCTGAAGTAACTTATTTTTAAGAAAATATGCAATTTACAAAGTACAAAGAAAAAAGAACGTTCTCGTTTAGCATTTACAAAAGCAAGCAATTTTTACATTTGAAATAAAATTGTGGCAGTGGCTTCATGCTTTACTCTTTGTCTCCTAAAATGCATTTTTTTTCTCTGACTCTTTCTTGTGCTTTTTACCTTGGAAGGATGTGGCATGCCAGGAAAACTACTTCTAGGAGATTAATACATATGTAACCAAAAAATACTCCCTATATAAGGACACAAAGCTCAGTGGGTGGTGTGTGCATGAGAGGAATTTTAAATGTGGGTAGCAAGTCAGCTCTTCCTACCAGACCCTGGAAGTTTCTAGGTGAAGGTCTTATCAGAGTTCTTTGCAAATTTTCTTTCAGGATCAGCAGCATATCAATGAAGAAAGATGGTACGCTGTATCACTGTTAATGTGGTCTGAATGTTTTCCAGGTACGGAGGAGATGTAGGAGGGGGTCAAAGCCAAGCAGTAGAATTGGGGAAAGAAGTGAGCTTCATCTGAGCTTAAGACAGGGACTTGGTGAAAGTATCAAAGACAGAGTGAGGTGAAGGACTCTCTCCAGAACTGGTGGAGATCGATGAAATTGCTTGTAAACTGAAAAAGCTAGCTCGTGAGGTAAGGAACAGGAATAAGGAGGAGGGACTGTAAGTTTTTACCTGTTCTGAAGGACGTTTGAGTAAATGAATCTGAGCTGCTTTGCTGTTTCCCAAGAATCACTTGCTGATGTTTAGATCACCTTGTGTCCTAGACCTCAAATACCACTTACAAAGTAGCTGTAAAACCAAAGATTCCTTTGTGTCATCAGAAACTTCAAGGAGAAGTGTTTTCAACCCTTAAATGAAATGAAAAATTCATTTGAAGTGTATTTTCCAGTATATTTATTCCATCTAGAAGAATAGTAATTAGGTTTGGTTTTTATGATCAGCCTTTTTATTTTATACTGCATGTTTTGCACAGCTAAGTATTTGTGTGATGGAATACAGACACAAAATATGCTTTATATTATCCAGCACTGTGATCATGAAGTTGAGTCCAGAGCTTATTCAGGTTTAGTTTGTTAAGTTGCATTTCCAGTCAACTATTCTTTCCTCTTTTTCCTTTCCATCTGCATCTTTCCTCTACTTTTATCCCCTAAAATGTAATAATAAGAAACTTTGGGTTTTTTTGTTTTTTTTTTTTAATTGGTGGGAAAAAGACACTGCATGGAAAAGTTAAGAAAAGGTTTTTTCTCTGCAGAAGTCATCTGCATTGTGGACTCTAAGATGTAATTAGGTAATAAAAATAATTCTGGTGTATCTTTTAAGATGCAAAATTATGAAAGCTGTAATTGTTTCTAAGAAATATGAAAATACAGGAAATAAGGTATCTTCTGCAGACACAATAAAACCATACAATAGTGTGATCCACAGTCACTGAAACAGATTGTTTACTGTGGCAAAACAACTAGTTTTGTTTTCTGACATTGACCTATGAAAAAAATACCTTCTGGTGGTGGTGGGTGTGGCAGGAACTGCTTCGTGTATTAACAGCAGCATGGCAGCTCCTCTTTTAGTTACAAAAATTACAATAGATTTGGCTGAAAAAGGGCATGCTTTTCTTTTACATCACTGATTCTTCCCGCAAAAGTATCAAAATACTAGAGACTATTTTATGTTGGAATATAGCTGAAAAATTTCAAGACAGCAGTGAAAGCATGGAGGATATTTGAAAATATGAAAAAGATTTATGATCAAAGTATCAAATTGATATGTTTGACTTTGAGAGAAATTGCTCCATATGTAAAATACTGGAGAATTATAATGTATATTTGCTTACAGTTAATTGCTCGTTTTCTGTACCGCATGATACAATGAAGTACAATGGAGATAACTCATCATTTGATCTTAAAGGTTGTGTAACTAAAGTTTTCAATCATTTTTCCCCACCTGCCAAAACAGTTTCTGAATTGCAGGAGATATTTCATTTTGTCAGCACTGAATGTCAAGAAATAATGAGGCATGCCCCCAGAAGACGATTATACTTTGCAGTTGAAAGGATCTTAAAATATGTTCTACATATTAGAAGTTATATTTGTTCATTAAAAGGTACTTGCTTAGAGACTCTTTTGGTAATGGAGTAATTGTCTTCTCAATTTTTATTGTACCAACTTTTGAAATTAGGAAAATGTTGCCTTTGTATTTATGACTAAAATGTTAAATACATGTGAGTTTCAGTAGAGGTAGTAGCCATATTTCAAAAGTTAATATATTACTAAAAAAACCTGCAAAACAACCCTCCTGTTTACACTTTTCAGGTAGGGTACTTTGCAATAAATATATCACATTTCAAGGGAATGAAAATATTTCTTTAGGCAGCATGTAAAATAGTCTGTGGGAGTCACTGCCAAAGGTAATAACAGCTAGTAAATCTCGAAGTAGATGAGTTAGTTATATGAGGACATGTACATGAGTTAAAACAAAAGCTCTGCTAGTCTTTGTGTAGAGAGTGATAAATTCATGCATCACTGGTATTTGGAAGAGATTTCAGCTGTAGAACTACAAGTGGTTGTTGCATGCATTACGGGCTCCTCCCAACCATTACCTTCTGAAACCATCCCGTATTATTCATTTTCACAGTACTGTATGTAGTATTGATCTTTCCCATATGGCATGTCTCACATCCCAGCTTTTATGGAAATTACAGAAATAAGTGTTAGAATTGGTGTTACTACTGAGTGAATGAGGTAGTATCTTACATGTAATGGGTTGTTCCTATGTTAGTTTATTAACAAATCAAAGATCTTATAAACAAAATAAAATATGCGCACTAAAACAGAGCTTCCACATCTGATGGTAGTTATTTCTTACTGTAGTCTTACACAGAGCAATGGCTGTTGATAGTTTTGAAAGAATTAACTGGTTTTTGCTCTGAAATTTTCCTCTGACAGTTCGATGGTGACAACAGAAAACCTGGGAATGAGATTTCAGCACAATAGGTTTAAAGATGGAAAATCACAGGACAAATATTGGAAGGTTTATTTTCTATTTTAAGAATACCACATCATATTATCAGTCTTTGTTCTTGTTTTTAGTTTTTCAGATACTTAAATTCAAAAAGATCCAGCATTTACATTGTGTCATAAGGTTGTAAATTACCAAAATGGATGACTTCGTGAACATTAAATTGAAATTTAGTTAATTTGACAGTTACACTTGATTAAAAGCCCAACAGGTAAATTTACCAAATATGTCTCAGTGATTAGTTAGTTTTGGAAAGATTTGCTCCCTGTCCATCATTAATTTAGCTAACTTAAAGATGTAAATGGGATCTGATTAGTCTGTTCTGTTTAGTGGTAGAGGTTGCACTGAGAAGGACATTAAGAGTGTAATGGGTAAAATCTTACACTGTCCAGCATTTGAGGCACCCCTCTTTCTTCATGGCCCTGGTGACCAGAATTGAGTTTGAGGTTTAAGTGCTTCCTGCTCTGAAAAAAACAAGCTGTATCACACTCAGTAAATGCAGACTATACACCTTCTGCCTTAATGGCCACGTGACAGACGAGCACCTGACCCCATGGGGCAGCAAGGCCTGTGGATCACTGTGCGTTCATATGCTGCATTTGCATGACCTCCTGAGAAGCCAGAGCATAAGTGTAACAGCTGAGAAATACCCCTTTTATAGGACTACTTTCAGTCTACAACTCACCTCATCACCGTGCTGGCAGCTGCAGCGCAGCACTGGGGTCACCTGCCTGCGCCTTGCCCCAGCACAGTGGGTTTGGTTCAGCCAGGGCTGTGCAACGTGCTGGGTCGTGGGACAGGAGGGTGCAGCAGTGCAAGTATGTGAAGTGTAGGGACTATCTGGTAGAAATGAGTACAAAAGGCTTGATTGCAGTTTCCTTTATAGCAGGAAACAGAATTCTCAAATTTCCTTTGAAGAGTCATAGAACGGAGTGTTTAGGATGTGGAGACACAATCAGTTTATGGATGAAAATGTGGTATGTTTCAATACCTATTAATATTTCAGTTGAAAGACAGGAAAGAATCCCATTTTTTCCAGTTTCACCACTATGTTTGACCTCTCTTCATGTATAGCTTCACCTTTTTGTCTCTTGTGCTTCTCTTTCATTAAGTAATACAGTGGTAGACAATTAAGAAATTACTTAAAAAAAAAAAAAAGGTAACCTCTGGGCGTTTATCTTTGATGTTCAACATGTACCTGCCTATATTCCATTAGAGCAGCTCAATCAACAGTTCCATTTCCACTGCTGTAAGATTTGTCTTCTCCTCCAAAGTGCTAGATATGCTATGCTGGTCTTGCAGTGTCTCTTGATGAACTTGTCCATTTGCTCTTTCCTTTACCAGCACTGCCCTGCTCAACTGTCTGCAGTTGGACTTGGTTTTGGTTACTTCCTCGGTTAGCTGCTCTCACTTTGCAAAAGATTATTTTGTCTCTGTAGACCGCTTGCACCAGGCATACAACTATGCCATTTGCCCATGGAAAAGCGTTCATACATATGATCATTGGTTAAATAAACAGGGTCCTATCCAATTGTGTTCAGGAAATCCACTTAGCCTCCCCTTTGTAGCTTGAGAGAAAAGGTGTAGCATTTTTTCATTTCTACAAGTAAAATTTTGAAGTGGGCATGTTTTTTAATTCTCTACAAGAATGACTGCCTTGGTGTGAGCAAACATTGTGTGAGTATATTACTGGCTTTTGTGACAAAGATATCCATGTAACATTAGAGGCTGTCCTTTGGAAATGTTACCTCTAGTATTTTATCATGTATCTCTACGAGTCTGCTATATTCTGAATTAATTTTCCACATAAGTTGAATAATGCATGTGCAATATTATTCCAGAATTATGCATAACTGCCTTTTATTAAATTTAACAAAAAAAATGTAAAATATCTATTAATCTATGCTTTTGTTCAATAAAAGTAATACCAGGAGAGTTTACTTCATTAGACTTCAAAGGATTTTATTCAGAGCCTCAAATAATTATATAAAAGATGGAAGCAAGCCTTTAAAACCATTTTGTGGTGTTAGGATTTAAATACAATTATGAGAAGATTTTGCTAGCCATTCTTATTGTATAGAAATAGAGAGAGCAGTATATTGAAAGTGAATATGTCAAGCTGGAAGTGAAGTGATCATGAAGCTTTCGATAGCAAGAGCAATTTATTTTTTTAATTAGAGGGTTGGAATTGGTGTCATAATTGTATATTGTTCTGACTGATTATTGACATTTTAAACTGCCTCCTGAAAACATAATAATAATAGGTTTAAGAGAAAAAACTTCTCAAGTGATTGAGAGGAGGACCAGAGGAGTACCACTTTCAAATAAGTAGTGCTGAAACATAAATTCAGTTGATTTCAGGTTCAGCTAAAATTGGGAGCTAACTCAAGGCTTGATATAAAGTCCTGTGAAGAACTCCTGATCAAACTGAATTCAGGGATAGAATTCTAATTTGCTTCATCAGTGTCCATGTTCCTTTTTTCTTTCCTATCTATTGGAAGAAGATGTAATGCAGTCATCTTTATCCTATTGTTCCTAAACACTTAGCACTTTGAGAGAGCTAATGTAAATCAGTAGTAAGTACATCAACAGCTTTTAATGACCAAGAAGTTGGTTTTTTTTAGTCCATTGTTCATGTCAGGTTTAATGAAATATATAATAATATATTCTTAAGGAGAACTGAGTACTTGGGAGGAGCAAGAGCAGGGCTGTTCCACAAGGGAGGATGAGCTGGGCACCGAGGACTCTCACAAGCCCTGGCAGGGCCATCATGGACAGGGTGCAGTCCTGCAGCACCCAAGCTGGGCTGGAGATGGTGACAGGACCTGTTGGCAGTCCCAGGCAGGCAAAGTGATGGACCATGGCTGGGATCTGGTCAGGAACAGCAGGAGGCAAGGCCAGAGGCAGGGTTGGACACAAAGCTGTCTTCAGTGGAGGTCCAGGATCTTTACAGGAAATCCAGTCTGTGAGCCAGAACAGCAAGAGACAGGACCAGGATCAGGCACTCTTTGGGGCAGCATCCACTCAGGGAGAACCTCCATCCACTAGTGGATGCAAGGGGGAACATTGCCACTAAAGACGAGGAAAAGGCTGAGATACTCAACGCCTTCTTTGCCTCGGTCTTTAATGGCCCGACAAGTTATCCCCAGGGTACCCAGCCTCCTGAGCTGGAAGATGGGGACAGAGAGTGGAATGAACCCCCCACAATCCAGGAGGGAGCAGTCTTTGACCTGCTATGCCACCTGGACATCCTCAAGTCTATGGGGCCGGATGGGATCCACCCAAGAGTGCTGAAGGAGCTGGCAGAGGAGCTTGCCAAGCCACTCTCTATCATTTATCAGCAGTCCTGGAGAACAGGGGAGGTCCCAGATGACTGGAGGTTGGCAAATGTGACGCCTCTCTTCAAGAAGGGCCGGAAGGAGGATCCGGGGAACTACAGACCAGTCAGCCTGACCTCGGTACCGGGGAAGATTATGGAGCGGTTTATCTTGAGTGTGCTCACCAGGCACATGGAGGACAATCAGGGGATCAGGCCCAGTCAGCATGGGTTCACGAAAGGCAAGTCTTGCCTAACCAACCTGATTTCCTTCTATGACCAGGTGACCCGCCTGGTAGATGAGGGAAAGGCTGTGGATGTTGTTTACCTGGACTTCAGCAAAGCCTTTGACACAGTCTCCCATAGCATTCTTGTGGAGAAGCTGGCATTTCATGGCCTAGATGGATGTACTCTTCGCTGGGTTAAAAACTGGCTGGGTGGCCGAGCCCAGAGAGTCGTGGTGAATGGAGCTAAATCCAGTTGGCGGCCGGTCACAAGCGGTGTCCCCCAGGGCTCAGTTCTAGGGCCAGTCTTGTTTAATATCTTTATCAATGACCTTGATGAGGGCATTGAGTGTGCCCTCAGTAAATTTGCAGATGACACCAAACTGGGTGGGAGTGTTGATCTGCTGGAGGGGAGGAGGGCTCTGCAGAGGGACCTGGCCAGGCTGGATCGATGGGCCGAGGCCAATTGTATGAGGTTCAACAAGGCCAAGTGCCGGGTCCTGCACTTTGGTCACAACAACCCCATGCAGCGCTACAGGCTTGGCGAAGAGTGGCTGGAAAGCTGCCTGGTGGAAAAAGACCTGGGGGTACTGGTTGACAGCCGGCTGAATATGAGCCAGCAGTGTGCCCAGGTGGCCAAGAAGGCCAATGGCATCCTGGCTTGTATCAGGAATAGTGTGACCAGCAGGAGTAGGGAAGTGATCGTGCCCCTGTACTCGGTGCTGGTGAGGCCGCACCTCGAATACTGTGTTCAGTTTTGGGCCCCTCACTACAAGAAAGATGTTGCCTTGCTGGAACAGGTCCAGAGGAGAGCAACCAAGCTGGTGAGGGGTCTGGAACACAAGTCATACGAGGAGTGGCTGAGGGAACTGGGGTTGTTTAGTCTGGAGAAGAGGAGGCTGAGGGGAGACCTGATTGCCCTCTACAACTGCCTGACAGGAGGCTGTAGTGAGGTGGGGGTCGGCCTCTTCTCCCTGGTAACAGATGATAGGATGAGGGGGAATGGCTTGAAGCTGCGCCAGGGCAGGTTTAGGCTAGACATTAGGAAAAACTTCTTCACCGAGAGGGTTGTCAGGCTCTGGAATGGGCTGCCCAGGGAGGTGGTGGAGTCCTCATCCCTGGAGGTATTTAAAAGAAGGACAGATGAGGTGCTCAGGGACATGGTTTAGTGGTGGGATGGCAGTGCTAGGTTAAAGGTTGGACTCGATGATCTTAAAGGTCTTTTCCAACCGAGGTGATTCTATGATTCTATCTTTGGGCCAGGGACTGATAGCCCCAGGGGCTAAAATGGGGTCCTGGGTTGTGGGGAGGGGGAATGGGCAGGGACAGTCAGGGCTGGCAGTACCTTAATTTCTCTGCCAGCTCCATTATTGCATGTGAGGCTAAGTAGGATACTTTTATAAATGTGCATTAAGTACTTCTCTTTCATGAAGAAATAGCGAGAATAACAGAGGTCCCCTGAATCATTTGTATGACAAACTATTGAAGAATCTACTTCAAGTTGTCTTCCTGTTCTAGGAAAACTGCTGTTTCTACTTAGAATTTTTTCCATTGTATAATGAAAACATGCCTAAAATTATAATCTGAATAACTAAGAACCCTTCCTCCTCAATATTTTTACCTTTTCTTTAAAAGTAGCTTTTCTCTGACATGGTCAGTATACCTGACAAAGGCTGTGAAATCAAAACCAGTTTAGGAGCAATCACTGCTTACCTGTGCTGCTGCTGTTCATTAGATAGTTTGTTATTCTTACCCATCTACACATTTATAACTACTGAATTCTTTTATTTATCCCCAGAGAGCAACAGCTGAAAAGAATATCAAATTAGCTACTATACTAATCATGACAGCAACTTGTGAATAGGGCCACAGTGAATTAAAAGTCATTGGTAATAAACAGCTCATCTTGAGTTGTTAAATATTTCCAGGTTTTTTCATGATGACACTTCAGTAATGAGGACAGCAAATACTTTCAGATGGAGCTAATCTGTTAAAAGGTGCAGTAGGACCTGTTCTTCATAAACTCTCTAGGAAAATTTATAATCCAGAAGCTTTATTTTGCAGCTTTTCTTCTTGGAAAAATATTGAAGTTCTTTTTACCTTCATCTTCAGTAAGTTAAATCATTGTGCCTGTCTCTAGTGCAGCAAGAAAATCAACGTATGAGGAGCATGAAAACAAGCTTTCAACATGGCAGCCAATGAAAAGAAAATGGCTTATGCTGCCAGAGGTAGATGTTTGGATTGCTTGGTTCTTCACTGTGAGGAGTTGGGGGGGGAAGCTTTTTTTTTTTTGCTTTTTTTTTAAAGAAAAGTACTTGCTCTTAAGAGTGAACCAATTGAGTGAAAATAGCACCTGCTGGCAAGTCGACAATGGGTAGTAGCTCCACAGGCAGAGCACAGTTAAGTAGGTAAAGCGAAATAAGGCTTTGTGTTGAGATGCTTTTGTTTGCTTGGAATTCTGTTCATGTCTGGTTTTGTTTCAGTTTCTAAGAGGCTTATTTTATATAACACAACTTCTGCCTGAGGAATCAAAGATCACAGAGTAATGAAACTTATAGATCATTTGTGATAGGAAGAAAAATCGCTGAGTTCAGAGTCTCAAATTGCCTTGTTTTCCAAGCTGTGGGTGGAAAACAATAGGCATTTCTAACCTTTCTTTATCAGCAAAATGAAGAGATGAAAATCAGCTTCTGACAACATTGAGGAAAGCCAATTTAGTATTTTGGCTCTCCAATTCCTGTAGGGTATTTCATCTTGCTGTTGCTGCAAAACCTCAGTCTTTCTGGAAAATTAAAAATAGTTTGGTGGTGGTGGTTTTTAAGCTACTTAAATTAAGGTTTTTATTTTAATTTTTGCTTTCTGGAATGCAGGATCAGACTGGAGTTAGTAAAACTAATTGTCTCCAAGGTATCAACCATTTTGTGCCATCACTGTCTTGCTGTCCTGCCTCACCTGAACTGTTCCTTGCTTTTTTATTTCATGTTGTTCAAAGTAGCATTAAAGTGTTCTTTACTTACCTGTTCACTCAGACCAGCAATATGTTTCATCTCTAAATGAAATCTACCATCAGAACAGAGTCTCAGGAGGGATCCTTGGCCAGTTAAACTCATTGCAGTATGTGGAACCAGCTGGCCACACAGAAAGGGTCTCTGCACTGAATGGAACACGTTAGGAGCATGGAGTACTGTGATAAGGAATGGCTATTGCAAGGAAATTAAGATTCACCTGTAAGTTGCTGCAGTGCAGCCTCCAGCAAAGTGGGGGCTCCTGCTGCATGAAATGAGGACAAATTGTGTACGATGCTGGGGACTGAGCGATCGGTTTCTGTGAGAGGGGCACTAGGGGACTGTGGCAACATCACTCAAAAATGTAGAGCTGTAAGAAGGTAGCTGCATGTATAAGGAGCACCAGTTTCCTGTTCATAGTAATAGAATTCAAAGCCAATGAAGGCCATCTAGGAGGCCCGTGCAGAGCAATGGTATGCTGTAGTAGTATGCAGGATTATGTATCAAAAGGGAAGTGTTATGGAATTCAGGACTTCATGAAATTAATACTGTCCTATTTTAAAATGTCAGTGTTGACAGAGTTTGGTACCTATTTAGGCTCTCCTGTCCACATATGTACACCACCAGAGCAACAAAAATCCCTGAATTTCTAAAAAATCCATGTGTAATCCAGGTTGAAGATACTCTTACTTTCCGTAGTGCACTTTGATTTGGAATAAAAGCCTGTATATTCTCTGAAAGTTAATGAAAAATCCCTAGCGTGTTCATAGTTCACGGTCAAGTAAGATATTTTTGTATTTATTGGATTTGATTTGCTGACTTTTCATAAGATCTTCTATGTTTTCTACACTACACAAAGTAACTGAAGAAAAGGGAGGCAGGGAGGGAAAGCAGGTTTTTGGACGGAAATATTGTTTTTTGTCCATTTTTTGTAAAAGGATTTATGCTTTTCAGGAACACTGAAACAGCAATGCTGGAGACTGTTCTTTCAGGAGAACTTTCCATCTGTTTTACAATTTTCCTTTTCTTTTGATGAGTAAAATACAAGGAACAGCAGAGGAGGCTTTTTCCTTCGGTGTGGTTTGTTGTTTCCCTCCTTACCCCAGTAATTTATTTGAAGTCCTAACCTTGGTAGCTATCAAAGGACTCTTAAGCACAACTTCTGGAATGGTTCATGGGTTAGAGATGCATACTGTTAAGAGTTGATAGGGTCTACACGTGTCAATGCACCAACAGGCTTATAACAAAATGGCATTTTGATGGGGTTTGAATGTCTGACAGACTGCCAACTTTTGTGCATGACCTTTGCCTAGTAAAACCTCTGTCTTAGTCAGAACTAATTAATTGCATTTGATCGTGTTGTCTCCTGACCCTTTCTTATGATAACATCCTGGGTCTCCAGAGATAGCTCCTTTAGTTTGAACCATAGAGGTTTAGTGCTTTGTGGCAGTGACTGGCTTATTCCCAGTGATGATTTGTGGACAAAATGTTACTGTGATCACAGACAGAGTATTCTGAAAGTCATTTGCTAAAGGCCCTTGTGGAAGTAAATCTTGCTTACATTCTTTGTATGATTTAGGCAGCACTTCATGTTGTTCCTTTCTTGAGGAAGCAAGGAGAATGTGTTACGGAGACACAAAAATTTTTTGTAGTCATTCCATTAAATTTGTAAATTAGCACACTGCTGATGGGGAGTTGGTGTTGACTAGCAATGAGATGGCAACAACTTTTAGTCTGTCTTTATAATCAGGCTTATACAAGTATACTAGATTTCTGCTTCTGTTTTTGTGAATCATAAGTGCTGTTGAAATAACTTTTCTCTTAGAAAATGTTCTTTCTCCAACAGGATGGTTAGCCTTGCCAATTCTGTGAGGTTTTACTTTCTACAAGTAGGCTGGTGGCAATATTCTGTATATGTTGCATGTTGTTTGGCAGCAGTAACCAAACTTTGGTATTTCCATGTTGAAATAAGAGACTTTTGCATATAGATGCTCAACTTTAGTGTATAGCTCTTCACATTATTGAGTAGGGAGTTTTTATAACTGTTAATTAAACTTTTGTCCTTAAAAAAAGATGACAGTAGCTTAGCCAATTTTTTCCTCCATCTACTCTGTCAGTAACATGACATGGTAATTGTCATGTATCTGAAGCAAAAGTCACATCAATTAAACAGCAATGTGAAAATGATTCATCTGAGCAAACAATATGTTCATGGTGCTAGTACGTTGTTCTCTGTTAATTACATTAATTACCAAAGATCAGTTTGCAGTTGAAATCCTGATTGTCAAATCTAATTTGATTTTAACTGCTGACAGCTCTGACAGTATAGTCTGGTAACTGCCAAATAATATTGGTACTTTCTGTCTGCAATGGGACATTTTAGCAGTGTCATTGAATGTCTGTTGTAAAGTATATAGATTAAGTATTCAGCAATAATATTAACGGTTCTGTGTTCCTTGCAAAATCTGTGGATTTCTTCTGGAAACTCTGGTTACTTTAATAATGAGGACATTTACCAATTTCAGAATGTCTGAAGATCACAATTTTTATGGACTAGTAAACCTGCTTTTATAGAGCTGGATTATGACTAACTTTTCGGTGTTGTTGAAAAGCATTGAAAAGTGTTTTTCAGGAAAAAACAACATATCCCTTGACTGAATGATAGTCTGATTCCCTGTGGATGTTTCCCTTTCTGCTAAGTTAAGATGCAGTTTCGGCTTGTCTATCTTGTGTGATGGGCTTGCCTCAGAAGCACTTCCAGAAGCACTGGAGACATGCAAACTTATTAACCTGGGGAAGACCTAAACTGATTTACACACATGTAAGCATCCCTGTGATGGACTCTCATTTGTGGAGTTAAAATGATGTGGGACTGTCTCTCTCCCTTCGGCATGGAAATACACTTTGAAACTCAAATTAGAATTCATTCCTGCAATGGCAGGTTTTATCACTGTGGACTGAATGCATAGAACAAAAATTTTGCTGAATAACCTCTGTAAGGAAGGAACATGACATAAACACGGAAGGATTACAACATAAGACCTGCCAGCCACTGCCAAACTAACACTATGTATAGGAACTACTGTATCTAGCAGTGACAAGTAGCTAATGATTATGGAAGAATGTAAGAAAAAAAGAGTATGGACAAAGGGATCTTCCTCATACATTGTCACAGCTGCTGTACGCCATACGTTATTGGATTTCTATGAAAAAGGTTCATCATATTAGTATTCACTCCCAGCGTTGTCCTTGTGAATTTGAACCCATTTATACTTTTGGCCTCCAAAACATCTTGTGGCAATGAGACCTATATGGGCAATCTCAAGTGTGTCTGATGGAGTGACTTCAGTGTTTCAGTGATTCAGTTGCCGCTTCATAAAACTCAGATAAACCTGGTATGAGACTGATCTGTTCTTGTAAGATTGTCAAATCGATTTTATAAATTCCAGGATTTGATATATATGATTTAGCATATGTGTTTTAACAGCACAATTATTTGGGATGATCTAATACTTAATAAAACAGAGGTATAAATAAATAATTTTCTGAAGTTGAAAAATCTTGAAAACAGTAAGGGGAGAGCTTTATAACAGGTGTAGTAGTTGGGACTTTAGATTCTCATAAAATGCAGTTTCTAGTTCTTAAACATGTGTTGTATGAATACCTTACAAAATTTGGATATACTTTCTTCTTCTGTTTTTAGATAGATATTTCTAAGGAATTAACATTTCGTAAGTATAAAACACGGGAGGAAGGTCTGTAGAGTTTTGCAGAACTCCCACGCAGTATACTTGGAAAGGTGTTACTGAACAAAAATAAATCTGCTGCCTCTCAAAATGAGCTTTGGCAAAAAGAGAAGCAAGTAACCCAGATGAAAGTGAATCCATCTGATTTCTTTCATTCAAGGTTTTATATTGAAGAGAAAAAGCAAGAGGATTTTTCATTGTCTTGTAACTGAGAACTTACACAGTTGCATTGTGTCAGCTACGAATAGTTGTGTTTTCCTCTTGTGTGCTGTATACTTGCTATTGCAGGGAGTAAATAAGCCCAGGATACGTGGACACATCCCTAAGGGTCTGGCACATGCATTTGAGGTTAAATTCTCTCTGCTGATGATGTGGTTAGTTTTATTTCTCAGTCAGTTTCACTGGGCAGCAGGGCACCTACCCTAATTCTTGAGAAGTCTGCTGTCAGTGTTACCAGCAGAAATGCAGTTGAGCCTCTCCAGTGTGATATGTGGGCTCTGCACAAGGGAACATTTTCATAAAAGATCAATGTGTGCATGTAACAATATCCCCCTGTGAATTTCAAGCAAAGCATATACAATTATCTCAGCTTTAGTACCTAGCCTTTCTATTACAACTTGTGGTGTTTCTCCCAAACATCTTTCTTGAATACTAAATCATAATAGATGAATAAAAAAGAGCTTTGAGAGCTTCTTGTAAAGTGCCTAGACTCACACAAAGAAAGCATAAAAATTCATCTAGTCAGTTAAGGGAGGAATTTATCAAAAGAATGTTTAGGACCTCTGTCTTGTTGCCTGAGTTAATCTACTCTTCTCTGAATGTTTCACAGATCAAGGCTGGGTTTTTTGTTCCTGAAATGTATCTTCATAATTTTTATTCTAGTTAGCTTGTGAGTCTAGTTAGAGATTGCAACAAAAGCAGAAAGACATTGGAATAATTCCTGATTTTATTCCTTTGAGGACAGGTTATTGTATTTTTAAATGGAAAGCCACTTAGATGAGTAAGTGGTTCAAATAAAGATAAAAGATTAATTTTACCACAGTACATTTTAGGGGTTTTCCCAGTCAAGACAAGATCTTTTAAAATTAGTATTCAACTCCAAATAATTAACAAAATATGTTGAAAAGATTCCATCAAATACAGCAGATAATTGCTGTCATAGAATAATACTTGATAAGTAACAAAATTAAAATATTTTGTCCACCTCTCATCAGGTTCTTTGGCTTCCTGTCAATTCAGGATGAAAACAGTCTTGGCGCAGGTTCAAAAGAAAGCTTAAGCTCAGTGAAGTGTATGAGTTGTAATTTCTTGCAATATGTACTGGCAGTGCATATTGGATTGGAATTCATGTTGAACATGAGTCAGCATGTAGGAAAAAGGACCTTCTTCCAAACACAGCAGCACAACTGAGCTGTCCTTCACTTTCCATTTTATTAAAACATCATACATGTGCCACTGAACAGCTGGAATGCCAATTCTGCAGAAGCTATTTTCATCAATTAAGTTTAATTTTTCTTCCTTTCATGTGCTCTGTATCTTTTACTTTTCACTTTTGCAGTTTTATTTCAGCATGAAAAAAGAGTTGTTGCTTGAACATTCTTCAATAAAAATAGTAATTCTGATACTAAATTATCCTGAAGTCAAGCCACTGTAAGGAAAAGAACTTTCATCTGAACTAACTTGTATCAGAGAAGGGCTATTCACTGGAGCAGAGAAAATGCGATAAGCACTATTGTTTCCATTACAGAAAAAAAATGAAGATGACTATTTCAATGGAACCATAAATGAAGAATAATGAGAATACTGTTAGCCATAAAAATGTTCTACTGCTGATGACGCTTCAGGCATGATAGGATATTTTAAAGATGAACCTGCAAAACTGCAAGCTTTCCTTTCTAACTGCCTCCATTAGCCCATTCCTATATATTCCTGAGAGTCCTGAACAAGGAGTTAAAACTAACATTGTTATGGCATGTGGCAGTTAAAAATTATTGCAAAGTTTTTTTCATGAATTATACTGAAAATAACATCTGTAAGTAAAAAAGTTTGCGCTTATTTTCTAATAGCTACATTTGGTGGTAGAAGTAACTGTAACAAAATTGAAAGCAAGCATACAGGTAGTAAAGTACTTATTTTAAATGTATCTGTGGATAATTCAGTGCAAACCATATAACATCATATTTTTATTAACAAATTTATTCTTGTTTTCTGCTGGAAATTGTGAATTTCTCTGCCTGAACCAGATGACCTGTTCCCATCGCAAGAGTTACTGAGAATGTCTTCATAATTGTAATAAAATATTAATGCATTAAAAAGGCAAGATAAACTGCCATTTGGTCCAATCAATAATACAATCTCCCTTTCTGTAAAGTATACTTCAAAAGTAGAAACAAAAGAGAATTTGTCTAGATTTGACAATGCTCGATTTAGCTTTGTACATTGCAAACACCAACTAAAAAAGGCAGGGTAAAAAATTAAACTTTAGAACCCAACTATTTAAAAAGGTTAAAGGAATAGCTCAGGAAGGAAAAAATATCTCCATGAAGGAGAGAATCATACGCTATTTAAAAGGAGAAGTATATATATTTGGTCAGGGGAAAAAATCAAAATTGCAACCCATACTGCTTTTAAATCTCCTGCCTGTGTGTGCATATAATAGAATAAACTGCCTGGTTCAGCAGATATGGAAGTCTCGTAAGTTCTCAGGGGCACTGGTGTATTCCTTTAGTTGCAGATTTATTGAAGTTTCTAATGAGAGGTCAATCTCAAAGGAAACAATAAGCATTCAGATTATGAGGCACCAATTTGGAAGATGTTGGGATTTGTGGAGTTTCACTGAGTAGACTATGTAAGCAGAATGTTAGTGGGGTTTCACCACCCCTTTTTTTTTTTTGTTTGTTTTTAAATCCATTATAAGAAACCAGTAATTTTCATTCTGCAGTGAAAAAGTCTGATTTTCTGGGTTAATGGCAGCCAAAGAAAATTATCATGTTATGATTTCAAGGGACTGCAGTGTTGATCTGCCACAAAGAGCAGGTTTCAGCTACTTTGTTATGTCCCTGTTCCTATGGTGCACGACCATTCCAAATTCTGTTTGAAGAAGATAATGTGTAATACTGCCTTGCAAACCTAAAACACAGTGCTGGCTTGGCATGATGATTTTCTGTTGCTTAAATATTTTCCCTCTTTAACTGTAAATGCAGTTTTAGAGGAATGTAGATAAACACCTGCTTAACATCTGTGTTTCTCTCCACAGAGATGGGGAGTAAGGCTGGAAAACCTGTGTCCCCAGTAAGGCCCTCCCATAATTGCCGTTACTGAAGGATTAACTAGTGGCATGACACATCCTTTGGCTTCAGCCACTTTTATTAGAGATCTCAAAGGGGTACTGTCCTGTAATTTGAACATCCCAGTTCTCACATTAAAACTCTTCACTTTGCAGCATTGAATTAATCTCTTGGGGTTTAGTAAAGGGGAACTCTTTCTAAAAGTTAATCACATCTTCAGGCGGTGAAATTTTATGAACTTTTTTCCCTTGACACTGAAATTTGCCTGGAATATTCATGAGCATTTTCATAATTTCATTTGAGCAGTGTATTCGGTGTTTTTGCTGTTAGACATTACTGAGTTGGTTTTGGTTTTTTTTTTAATTAGTGTGAAGATACAGGAATCTCCCCCAGTGAAAAATGCTGGCTAAGATAAATTGTCTTTTTGTAGTAGTCTGATTGTTTCTGAAAGCAAAAGAGAAGAGATTTTGTACTAATATGCCATTGTGAGCTAAGCTAAGCAAGATGTACCAGACACCATATAAAAGTTTGACCTCAGTGCACACCAATACTAGTCGTCTTAAAATGGAAGAACAACAGATGAAATGAAACTTGACTGTATATGTGTTCATATTTATGGTGTTGAACTGTGGCCACATCATCCTTTTTTCCAGATTCATGTTTTGGGTTGGTTTGTTTTTTCAAATTGAAATTCTGTCTATTTTTTGATTACTTGCCACGAGGAAAATAGCTTACTCATTGTGTCTGTTAGAACTCAGCAAGAAGTGTTGTTTCCACAAAGTTCCTCCAATGCTGAAGGGCAGTCTTGTTTAAAGCAGAGTGTTTCAGCTGTAATATTTGATAATAGTCAGCAGGGGAGGAGGGGACTCTAGAACCAAAACCTGACCTTTCTGAAGGTTGCCTGACCCTTAGGAAAGGCAGCTTCTCCAGCTGACTGCAGCTTGTCTTCAAGAGTATCGCAGTCACCTCACTGAGAATTTCTTGCTTCTGTCAGGCAGCGGTTCTTAGCTGCACATGTCTTGGTGATTTCTGAACTCGACAGCGTTTGGATGCCCCTACCCAATTTTCAAGCTTTTGCCATTCAGCTTATCAGTAGTATCCTTCCCCTGTGTAAGTCAAGAGTTCCTGCCAGTTTTGAAACCAAATCCTAGCTTTCCCCACCTCCCAGTTTAAGCATGTATTTGGTTCCCTAAATGATTGAAGCAGCTTTGGAACAAATATGTAAGAGTGGCTGTATGATAAGACAGTTAGTAATGATCAACATTTATAAGTATTTAATTTGTTTATTTCAAGCTATCACAAATCAACTATGTCCTTAGCTTATCAGAGAGGCTCTTCGTTAGAATAGCATTAATATAGGAAAGTAACATAAGACAAAAGGAAGAGTTATCAGATATAGATAAAGCATTTCAGTATTGTCATGTTATTACTTAGTTTAATTATTTTTTTATCTCTGAAAGAAGAAAGTGGAGTAGGAAGCAAAAATGATAAATATAAAATTGTTACCCACTTGTTGCATCCAAGTTTCAGATTAGCTTGCTTGAATTTCCATCAGTTTGAGAGACAATCTTGTTGAGTGCTGTAGTCTAATTCCTAGTCTAACAAGCAGATTATTATTAATCCAGTTACAATAACGTTAACAGTTGTAGTTCAGTTCAGTATATCCAGTTAAAATGAGATAAATAAAAAATTTCCAAGGAAATACTCCTTTACTCACACTTGCCCTTACCCTTTGGCCTCCCAGGGCTCAGTCTGGAGGGCTGAAGAAGGGCTGCAGACCAAGAAGACTGAGTTTGTGACTTTTTTCCCAGGGACAAAATTGAGGTTCACTAGCCTGTAGGTTTCATGGGCTGTTCTTTTGGCCCTTTTTGAAGATGGTTGCAACATGTACCTTTCTCTCATGATTTCTATGGATCTGTCCCCCTGGCTATTGTAGCCAGCCCCAAGGGCAGCTCCCTTGCCCCAGGCATACTGGGCAGTTTCCAGCTCCACAGTTACCCCAGTGTACTCCATGTACTGCAGGGCAGGGCAGCAGTTTGGCTGCAGTGTTCAGGAGGCAGGGTGCAGCAATGCGTGCCTACCAAGGCCGGTGGCAAGAGAAGGAAGAGATGCTGAGGAAAACAGTGCTTTGTTGTTGTACTGGTGTGGGCAAGTAGCTAGGCAATGGGTGGGCAACATCCTCACTTAAAAACTTGGCCAAAACTGTGAAGTCAGTGTATGTCTGAATTAGATGTGGCTTTGGGTAGATATGGGGACATCTCAGTCTAATTGCTGTTCAATATGTTCATCAATGACTCAGACAGTGAGATCGAATGCACCCTCAGCAAGTTTGCGGACGACACCAAACTGAGTGGTGCGGTTGACACACCGGAAGGACGGGATGTCATCCAGAGAGACCTGGACAGGCTGGAGAGGTGGGCCTCTGTGAACCTCATGAGGTTCAACAAGGCCAAGTGCAAGGTCCTGCACCTGGGTCGGGGTAACCCCTGGTATCAGTACAGGCTGGGGGAAGAAAGGATCGAGAGCAGCCCTGCCGAGAGGGACTTGGGGGTACTGATGGATGAAAAGCTGGACATGAGCTGGCAATGTGCGCTGGCAGCCCAGAAGGCCAACCGTACCCTGGGCTGCATCAGGAGAAGCGTGGCCAGCAGGTCGAGGGAGGTGATTCTGCCCCTCTACTCTGCTCTGGTGAGACCTCACCTGGAGTACTGCGTCCAGCTCTGGAGCCCTCAGCACAAGAAGGACATGGAACAGTTGGAGCGGGTCCAGAGGAGGGCTACTAAAATGATCCGAGGGCTGGAGCACCTCTCCTATGAGGACAGGCTGAGGGAGTTGGGCTTGTTCAGCCTGGAGAAAAGAAGGCTGTGGGGAGACCTGATTGCGGCCTTTCAGTACCTAAAGGGGGCCTATAGGAAAGATGGGGATAATCTTTTTAGTAGGGCCAGCTGTGACAGGACAAGGGGTAATGGTTTTAAACTGAAGCAGGGTAGGTTTAGACTGGATATAAGGAGGAAATTCTTTACAACGAGGGTGGTGAAACACTGGAACAGGTTGCCCAGAGAGGTGGTGGAGGCCCCATCCCTGGAAACATTCAAGGCCAGGTTGGACGGGGCTCTGAGCAACCTGATCTAGTTAGTGGTGTCCCTGCTCACTGCAGGGGGGTTGAACTAGATGACCTCTAGGGGTCCCTTCCAACCCAAAACATTCTATGATTCTAATCAAGAACACTAACACATTGTTTGTAGGTGTTCAAGTGGTTTCTCTGGCCAGTCGATTACTTGAAGTGCCTGCCATGGTGGAATACCTGATATTCTTTAAGGACTACAGCTTCTGGCCAGAAACTGTCCGTGTGGAACTCTGAGATTCTGCTTGTGAGAAAGCAGGAGGTTTTTTTAACCTATTTTTAAAACTATCTTTAACTATTTTTATTGTCTTTTACTTTAAATAATTTTCTTCTGTCCCAAATCTGTAGCACTTAATGAATTTCTAGAAAGCATTAATTTTCCTCTTGGCCTTGATTTTGTTAAGCTCCTTTAGTTTTCATTCATGAAAAGTCCCTGCAATGCCATTAACATATTACTAGCTTTTCTGGGCTTTTCTTTTAGTTTAAATGTACCTTTACTGACCAGGTTGACCAGTGCTGTACAAATTACTCTATAAGGCATTGATTATTTTTTCTTTCTTTGCTGGGGTACTCCATTCTTTCTTTAAGGTAAAGTCTCTAATGAAAAATGTAGGTAAGATGAAAACTGATAGTTAGTGGAGTAGAAAGAAATTGCAAATGGACGATCATTTATAGTACTCCAAGGACACATCCAGGTAGAATAATCCGTTATTCCTTTGTACACAGAGCAAATGTCACATCTGTATTTCTGTTCCAAGTCATTACTGAAATGTAGCTTAAAACCCTGAGAAATATTCACTAGGTTTTTGGCCACTTCACACCAGAAGAAGAAAGTGAAGAATGAACTTCATTGGGGTAGCTGTTTCCTGCTTAATGGTCCGTGTTTGTCTCTCTGCTTTTGTGTACCTGTCTCACTTCTGCAGAATTTCAGATTACATATCAGAACAAGTAATGTGATTAATAAATTAATTCTCTGCTGGTATATAATGGCATGATGCCATCAAACCCGACAGCTTTACTTAAGTGGACTTCAGTAGATTGTAGATCTCAAGAGACACTTTGTAATGTATCAAAATAATAGATATTGGCTTGAGATAAGATAAATCATTTCAGCAAAATCATGAACATATTCTTTACTTTCCACAGTCTGAGCACTACGCTACTTTATACACACACTTAAATATTCAAACGTGTTTGAATAATTATGTCTGAAACTCCTGCTGGCTGCATATAGGATGGAGTAGAAAGCTTTTAGTTCTTTTTTCTTTAGTTTTGTTCTTTGCCCAGGAATTCCCTGACGATTTGAGCTGACTGTATGTGGACTGTAAAAGGCTATATTCGGTTAATGAGAGTCATGCAAGACAATGGGGATTTTTTACATAACTGAGCATTAACCTTATTCAGTGTGTTGGTCCTGTCTCTCTTAGGTATCTTTTTGTTTCAGCTTTATTCATTGAATAAAATATGGACCTTTCCTTCTCAGTCAGTAGTGGATTTTGCTTTGCAAAAAGAAATAAGAGCTTCTGAAACCCATGCCATTCTGTTCTACGAATGTAGTCAGGAACACTGAAATATAGCATCCCTTATTTGTTCATACTCAGTTGCTTTTTTTAATTAGGCAGATAAAAATGGAATGCTAGTTACTCTAGAAGCCTGTGTTGTACATGCTGTTAATTTAAAAGAGCTTCAGTATCACAGCCTTGAGAATATGAAGCAGCCGCAATAAGCAAATATATATTTGAAGAGAAACTGGGACCAATGAACTGAAAAGATTACTTAGGACATGTTCATAAAGTCTACAAGTGGTAAATTTATAAGTAATGAAGTCTTGAAGTAATAGCTAAAGAAATTCTTTGGAATTTCTCCTAATCAAGTGGTAGCAACTCATTCAGAAGTTACCTTTAACAGAGATTGAAAATGGAATACTAGAAGGCCTTTAGGTGTGGTAAACTGTCAAGTGAGAGTCACTTGAAAAGTGGGAGAAAGTAAGTCAAGCTGATTTTGGCTATAGAAAGAAAATTTATTTCATACTCATGTTGTCTTCAATTATCTATGGATGTGCAAGACAGATTTTTATTCGTATGTATGTCAGGGAATAAATTTAGGTTCAGAAGGTGGAGTGTTGGGGTTTTTTTTCTTCCTTTTTTAATGATTAAGTCCAGATTGATTTTAAAGATCATTTAGCAGCCATGTAAATTAACCTGTTAATGAAAACCCATGTGACAGCAACAGAAGCTGATGCAACTCCCCCTTCCCCTCCTCCTACAAAGAGGGTATCACAGAGGGTAGTCTCTTGCTTTGCAGTTGCCCTGCAGTGGCTGCAGTCTTCTGAGAGAATTCTATATTAGCTTTCAGTTTGCTGGATGGGGTTGTGGATGTTTATTAAAATAGCTGTTGGTATCGACGATGAACAGGTAAAAATACACTGGTCTTGAGATTAACCTCTTGCAGATGTAGATTCCCAGTATCTTTGACTATATGTAAGAAATTATAATACATAAAAAGATAGAGATATGAATGCAGTGTTTCTTAAAATATCCTATTTTTATAGCTAGAGGAAAAAATAATGACACTAAGGGTATAAAATTGGGACCAAGCAACAGTGCCAAGCATACATTATTTCTTCCAACCTTGAGATTTTGGCTGGAAGAGTGAGAATCTTCTTAGGTAAGTAAAGGACACAGTAAACAAAGTTTCAGTTAGAAAATTGCAATAGGTATTAAAAAAAGGAGGTATTAGTTTGAGAAAATGGTTTGAGGTTATATTTAAAAAAAAATTAAGAATTTCAGTAAGCTACATGTGATTTTTTTTTTCTTTCTAAAAGCATAAATAAATTACTCAAAGTTAAAAATTAGCGATTGATTTAATTGTTCAATAGCCAGTATTTGTTACACAAGACTGTATGAAGAAGTTTTATGTATTTGAATCTTTTCTCTAAGGGCTTTTGGAGTAATGATACTCAGCTGTGTGTAGAAACTAATAGTTAAGCAGCTGAAGAGCCAAGAACTGGAAATTAAGAATAGTCATACTTATCAAAACTTGGCTTTATGTGTTTTTTTTCCTTTTTTCTCAAAATTGCAAATGAAGTGTTAAAATAAGTGTTAATTACTGATTTTCAACAAATGATCTTCATTGATAGGGCATGAGATTTAAAAGTGATCAGAACTGTGCAAAGGAACAGGAGTAAATGCAATGACAGCTTTTGCTATTATTTGAGTAATATTCCAGATTAGTGCTGTTGGGGGAAATGAGGAGTTTGCTGCTACCCACAAAAAGTAATGACAGTCCATTAAAAATGTTTTACAAGTTTGTTTTTGTTTTGCTTTGGTTTTTTTAAGTGGTGTTTTCTAGTGAAGAATATTTATTAAAAAAATATATTGCCCAGCAGACTACTTTTCTACTAAGTAATGATCCAGGGAAAGCCTTCCATCAGTTCTGCTTTGACTGAGCCTTAGGTACAATCAGATGAATCATAGATATTACTGAAAAAGTCTTGCATGTATTTTTTCAAAGGCCATGATGTTACTTGAGTACCAATCCTTTGCAAATTGCAGGCATTAATGTTTCCTTTGTGAGACTTCAGGATGTAGAACACAAGCTGTTAGGGTTAATACTCTAGCTTCATTCCCTTAGTTAATTATTATTTGTATTTTACACTCATAAATGTCAGCCAAGCATACGGGAACACACATGCTTTGCTGAAAACTTTCAAAACAGATTTAAGTTGTGTGTAGTACAGAATAAAAACTCTGCTGGCAAAGCTCAATAACGGTTGCAGCTGGTTAGATTGTAAGCGTGATTCATCTGGAAGACAAAGTAAAATCATGTTCTGTACCAGTTTAGTTGCAGCTGTTTCTAATTCTTTTGCCAGCTGTGTATCATTTGTAGCATAATTGAGGGTATACTTTCCACACTTTATATGTTACTTACCTGAGCCATAGATTCAGACTACCCTTGAGTATGTACAACTGCATATCACATCTTAGAAGCTGGAGTACTTCGGTGGATAATAAGATGGCTTAATTGCATTCACTAAACTACTCAATTTTCTGGATTGGTTTCAAGATACAAGATTTGAGGGGTTGAGTTTGGTGGTTTGTTTTGGTTTGGCTTTTTTTTTTTAACTTCAGTCATTCTTAGTTGTGCTCCTTGTTTTACTTATTTTTCATTTCACCACTGAAATTCACTTTTTTTTCCCCACAACTCTATGAAGTTTTCCTCTCCATGCTTAATGGTAATGCATAAAAATAAGATTGCTTGCTAGGAACTCTTAAAGGCTGCTGCCAAAAGTCTCTACTTTCCATCTAACTTCTCTCTGTTGTGCATTTATTTGAGTATGAGCTACCTGAAGAATCCAATTTTAGACCCAAATGTCAATGCATATTATTTTTTGAGTTCTTTGTTTATTTTAAGCTTGTGAGATAATGGCATAGGAAATACACCTTCCAAAAGAAAATACAGTTATTAGCTTTGACTGAGAAGCAACTCAAGGTAGTTGTAATGTGAGGGTTGCTGCTATATTGACACTTAACAAGTCAATATTGCTGTGTTTGGAACTGGAAGAGAAAACTTGTTTAACTGATAAAGTCAAACATATCCAGATTGTTTGACAAACTGTATTTATAATAGCATCAGAATGCTACCAAGGATGTTTTCTTTGTTTTCAGTGAATTGACTAATCAATCCAGGGAGGGAAACGTCTTTGAGTATCTTTTGCAAAAGCTGTGAACTGGAAGGAGATGAAAATAAACCAGTGTTTCACCTTTGGTCTAATAACAAGAAGTTGGAAAAGGTTGAGAGAGCAGATTTCCTTTTAGACGAAGAGAGCAAGAATGGGAAAATGCAGAGCTACCTTATTTTTCCAGGGTAGGACTGCTGTCATCACATGGAAATGATATCTAGTAGCTCTTACCAGTTTCTGAAACAAGCTGGTTATTCAGTGGTTGTGAAGAGTAATTATTTGTTATTAATAGGATAAACTCTTTAAGGATGTAGAGGATATGGACCAGTACATTGATAATTGCATGCAACTTTTTTAAACAATTGACTGGGATGTTCTTTACACACACTCTAAAAAAGATATTGATAATTAAGTAGCATGTATTTAATTACTGTAAAGTAAAATATTTGTGTTGATCTCAAAAATATTTTTTTATTTAAAAAGAAAAGGAAAAGGGTGGGGTTTTATTTTATAATATTTCTTGAAAAAATTATTTTGCATTTATGTATGTTTCATTCTGATGTGCTTTTCAAGAATCCAGATTTTTTCCTCCTAGATTTTTATTTTAATAGTCATAGCTTCAGCTCAGTCAACTCTTCAGTTTCACTTTTATTGTTGTAAGTAAGGTTGCGATGAAAATTATTTTCTCCAGGTAAATTAAAATACTGTTGCACAGTATTAGCATACCTTTGTTCTTTGATAATTTTTAATGAAAAACTTAACTGTCCAACTCCATTTTTATATTTGATCCATTTTTCTCCAAACTGCTAGAGAAGAAAAATCAATAAAAAGGTGATGTATTTACTCTTGAAGAATTCAGACCAGGTAAAGCTGCAGTCTCTTAAGACTGTGCACTTGATATTGGCTTAAATAAAGACAGTCATTTAGAAAATATTCAAGTGACAGAACCATTTTATCTTTCCTTTTCAGTTTTTAATTAATATATCTTTCTTACCTTGTATGTTGAAGTATAAAATGAGAATGCTCTTCCACAAAATTCATCTTCCATTATTTGAAAGAAAACATCTTACTTAAAGCATTTATGAATGAAAAAAATTCAGCTAAAGTTGGTGATGGGGGAAAAATAAATGTTAAATGGATGACTTAAGAAATAACAGGAATAAGAGTGAGTTCAGAATTAGTAAAGTAGATTTTATTTTTACTTTTAAACCTTTGTGGTTTATTAAATTTTCTTTGAGAGACACTTAGATTTGTACTTGTTCTTTTAAGGTTTTATTCTGTTACTTAGGACATTGTATTGATTTATTGTATCATGGCTGTGCTGTTCCATAAAAATAACACTGACTTACTAAAATTCAAGCGATAGACTATTAAGTTTATTTTTCAAGGTAATGCTAGAGTTCTGGAAAAATTTTGGACTACTACATTTACTCCCTATATATTCCATGTTTATGACCATATGGTCATATGGATGCAATCATAGGCTTTGAATTTGCATTCTGTTTTCAAGTGTGCTAAAATTGTATTGACACCTCATATAGCTTAGTTAAGCAAAAGGCCTGCACATATGGCAAGCATAGTGCGAAGAACAATTTTGTAGCTAGTTCTCATGCACAGTGCTGTACTGAGCCCAGTCAACCAACGCTGTCTTGGCAGCGCAGCAGAACAGAATCTGCATAGCTATTATAGTCCATCAGTGTGTATTGTCCTACAATTTAATTTATGATGACTTTTTTACTACTTTTACATAAAATGAGTTCTTCTTCTGTATTTTCATTATGTGCTTAGGTTGTTCTTGGCCTGTTTTCCTTTTTAAATGTGGTTTAATGAGGCTGCCTCCTTTGATCTGCCAGTCCCTCCTTCCTGACTTCTGAATTGGTTTGCCAGTTTCTGTTGAAGGTGAAAGTAAGGAAGAATTCTCAAAGGTCGTTATGTTTGTACATTATTTGTGTGAAAACTGGTTAACGTGTTGAGTGGGAGAGCAGCATTAGTGTTCCCTTGAGGGGAGGACAGGCAGGACAGGACTTGAGCATCACACATGCTGTTTGTAGCAGCTAATCAGCCAGTCATCCTATGTGTTCTAGCTATCCTTTCAGTGCGCAAATAGCTGCAGGCACAGCGTGTGCAATCTTTTGTTTAGTAGGGGTGTGATAGGGATGTTTGGGAGCTGATGTCATCGTCATAAAAATAGGAGCAAACACAAATCTGCAGGAAGAAATATTTAGATATTTTTCTCTGTGGAACAACTTGCTCATACTGTGTTTTTAGTGATAACTGGTAATGTACAGATATCAGAAAGCCTACTGTGCTTTCATTGGGCACACCACGTAATTTTTTAAGAAAACAGGCCTGTGCCTGTAGAATTGGCTTGCCTTAGCAGATTTGTATGCGCATCTAAAATAATGGACTGATGAGCCACATTTTCTTCTGAAAGACTTTCTAAGTATGTGTGCAAGATTTTTAGAATGAGATGTTTTGCATTGTTTTAGTTGTACTTTGGATATCACAAAAAAGTAGATAACAGAACGCAATGCTAGAGAGAGATTAAAGGGGGGCGATCAGCATTCCTGAAAACCTCTAAGAATTTGTGTAATTTAGAGGCAGAGCAAGGTATGTGATATTAGTGGAGTAATTTGCCTACACATGGTTGCCTTCCAAGCCTGATTTCAGTTGCAGTAAAGCACATGTGAGAGAACATGTCAGAGCTATTCAGTTCTGGAAACTTTTAATCTGTTGTGAGGCAATACAGGATACCAGAGCTGTAGGTGTAACGTTTTTCTCAAGTTCCTGGGATGCAGAGCTTGAACTTAAGCTTCACATGTTAAAAAGGTCTCCAGGATCTAGTGTGAGGACCAGAATATTTACCTAAAAATCATACTTGCTGGTGAGGCTGGTCATAGCTTTATAATTGATAGAAAGAAGTAAGCAACTTGTCTGACCTGTTACAGGCATCTAGATTTGGATGAGTTGTGCAGATAACTGTTTCCCTCCACTGACCCTAAGGAGAGACTAAATGACTAGTTGATGAAGACATTTTAGAGGTCTATATTTTGGCAGGTTAATCCACCCGCAATCTGTTAAGATACTTCATGGAGACAGAAAGCGTGTTGTGTGTGTAAACATAACCCTTATCAGATTCTATTTTCAAAACCCTTTGAATGTGCCAATGCTAATAATGTTATGAGTAAATTTAGATACTTAACATGATTATATTAAAAAAGTGCCTTACAAAGATAAACACTTTAAAAAAGTGTAGGAGCTGGAATAACAAGGAAATAAATTATTAGAAGAACCTGATAAATTCGCTCTAATTTATTTTTGGCTATGATTTGTACAGAAATTTTCTATTGCTTCAATACCAATGAGAACTTGCTCAGCTGCTACTGACTGTAACAAGTTTTTATTGTGCTCAGAATGTGAAGGGAAGAGTTAACCCACAAACAGGAGGTACTGAAATGTAGCCTGGGAGATCTACATCCTTAGTAAAACCAGAATTAATCTAGTTTTGTCTTTTTTAACAGGTGCACAATACTTTACTGAGATTTCATATATTTTGTTTACATTTGCTACACGTTTGCAATTTTATTTTTTGTTCCCTTTCAGGTTCTTGGGGGGAGACGGAGATTTCCAGTATCTTACCATTTTTCGTTTGTTGTTGCCTGCCTTTTCAGTCCTTAAGATGAAAAGCATGCCCTTTCCCCTGTGGGTGAAAATTACTATGTATTGCTGTATTCTTCCCTGATAAGTTCTTACTTCATTATGAAAAATGAAAGAGGAAAACAGTAGCAACCTCTCAGCCTATAATTTCTGTATTCTTCCATAGAAAATGAGGAAGTACTTCAGCAAGAAAGTTGTGCTTAATACCTAACCTAACTTCCGTTCCTATCAGCCGGTGGTATTCCAGGAGCACAGGAGTAGAAAGACAGGAACTATTCTAAGCAGCCATCTCTTATGACAACTCAGACTGCTAATTGAAAGGGAAAAACAAATATGTTACCTCTTTACAGTCATCATACCGGCAAAGTTATTTGGAATTATTGTGAGTGGAACTTCTGTGCTCTTATTTCAGAGAAGGTAGGACCAACTTCCAGGGTGCACAAAGATTTTTTTGGAGACTATGCAAAAGCAGAATTCTGGATGTCAGCAAAGGCAGATAAATTTGGAACTAATAAGAGAATGTATAAGTCACTTAACTAACCTAAATATTAATTTAAGCATTCGTTTCAAGCCATCACTTTTTAAAATGGGGGAGAGAGTCTGTCCAGTGCAGCAGGTGGTAGTTATGAGATCTTTTTTTGCCATGCTTTTTCCCAACTTTTTATACTTTTCATTTTATATAAGACTTTTAGTAAAATTGGCTGCTAAACCCATGCTACCTACCTAAATGAATAAGTTTTCTTCTTACACCAAGAGCACGACAGTTTCATTCAAAATTATCAAGATGCTGACTATGTAAGTGTGGGAGTACATGGTACAAAATGTATGTGGATGTGTATACACAGATAAAAGCTTATTTGGCTTACTTATGTTTCTTGTGTGATTTCACATGGGCACCAAGAAAGGAAATCTTTAAATGGAAAAAATGCTCTTTGCTAGAGCACAGTCACTGGCTGTATTCTGTGCCGCTCTTGTAGTGTACTTTGTCCTTCACAAAATGAACTTAGTAGTCTGGCTGAGAGAGGTGCTAATTAGTTCTACTGTAATATTGCATATCCCGCAGGAGCGGTCACATAATCGGCTCACAACAGAACAATGCAGGTAACTGCAATTGTTGCAATTACATCACTTAATGAATGCCGAAGACTTGATGATTTACTTCTTCCTCACATTGTGCAGTTCTTGCACTTTTGCAAAATGCATGAAAAAATAAAAAACATCAACACGGTGTAAAACATCATGTAAAACATAATTGAGATGTGTCAGTAACTAGCTGGGTACAGAACAAGTCCTTTATATTTTGAAGTTCCCTGAGTGCTGGTGCAGCACTTTGAAAAATTCCTTAACGACTGAGTAGCAGTTCTTAAACTAGTGATTTGGGAGTCCCCTGCTAGCACACTAATGATCCAGACAGCAGCATTAAATCAGTTGCTTTAGTTTAAGTACTTCCTGAATGCACATAAAGCCTTACTTCATTGGGAATTGAACTACCTACCTGCAGTCTGAAAAGCATTAAGTTGGGCACTTAAGCAAAGGTGAATTACTAATACAGAGCAAAAGTTTTTTCCTGGATGCACTCTTTGAAAGCTCTTAGCTGTTTGGGTAGAAGGGTGGTACAGCAGTTGTTGAAGCTTAACATGTTGAAGCTTACTAGTCCCTGGAGAGATCTTTTTTTAACACTCCTCAGAAATAAGTGACTCACAGAAATACCATAATAAAGGCTTTTGGAAAATGGAAGAGGCAGCACTTCAACACCATTTCACAGATTCATTATATTCCCCTAATCTGTTTAGCAGCTACACTGTTTTTTCTCTGACAGTGACTTTAGAATAAAAAGAGAACAGTACTATCAAGTGTAGAGTCTACCTTCTTGCCTATGTTGATTTCCTGTAGGTTTTACTTAAATGTTATTAAATGCAGCTCCTTGTATGCATAGATTCATGAATTTGTCTCTCATGGGTTGCACTGCTGAGAAAACCATTTGATAAAAACTGTTAGTTTTATATTTTATTGCTGTCAGTCCATCCCTACGAGCAGAATGTCAGGCAAAAATACCAGAGCACTGCATGGATGAACAAGGAGCTCCTGGGCAAACTCAAACACAGAAAGGAAGCATACAGAAGGTGGAAGCAAGGACAGGTGGCCTGGGATGAATACAGAGGCACTGTTTGAGCCTGCAGAGATGCTGTTAGGATGGACAAAGCCCAAATGGAACTGAGTGTGGCCAAGGATGTCAACAGACAAGAAGGGCTTCTATATGTATATAGGTGACAAAAGGAAGACTAGGGAAAACGTGAGTGCAGTGCTGAATGAGGCAGAGGACCTGGTGACATAGGACACGGAAAAGGCTGAGGTTCTGAATGCCACTTTCTTAGTCTTTGCTGGCGAGACCAGTCTTCAGGAATCTCTGACCCTGAAGACGGGGGAAAGACTGGGGCAGGGATAGGTGTACCCATGGTGGAAGAGGATCAGGTTAGGGAATACTTAAGCAAACTGGACGTACATAAGTCCATGGGCCCCCATGGGAAGTCATGTTTGACCAACTTGATAAACTTCTATGATGAAATGACTGTCTTTATAGATGAGAATAGAGCAGTGGACATCAGCAAGGCTACCTAGGCTTCAGCAAGGCTTTTGATGCTGTCTCCCTTAAGATCCTCATAGAGAAGTTGATAAAGCATGGATTGGGTGAACAGATAGTGAGGTAGACTGAAAACTGGCTGAATGGCTGGGCCCAGAGCATGGTGGTCAGTGGCATGAAGGCTAATTGGAGGCCAGTAGCTAACAGTGTACACCAGTGGTCAACACAGTGTCCAGTCCTGTGTAACATCTTCATTAATGATCTGGATGATGGGGCGGAGTGTACCCTGAGCCACTTTGCAGATGACACACAACTGGCAGGAGAGGCTGACAGGCCAGGGGGTCATACTGCCCATCCAGGGGATCTGGACAGGCTGGAGAAATGGGCTGCCAGGAACCCCATAAAGTTCAACAAGGGGAAGCGTAAAGTCCTGCACCTGGGGAGGAACAGATCTAGGCACCAGTATATGCTGGGGGCCACCCAGCTGGAAAGCAGCTTGGCAGAAAAGGAGCTGGGGTTCCTGGTAGACACAAAGTGAAATGCAAAGGCGGCTGGTGGTGTCCTGGGCTGCATTAGGACTGTTGTTACAGCTGAATTGTGTACCCTGCACAACAGATTTGGACAACCAAAATAAACAGATCAATACAAAGAAGTGTGTATACAGTCAGATACCAACCAACAGAAAGCCAACAGATAAAAGGATGCAGGGCTAACAGGTAAAGCTTATCTGTGAGAAAGAAACACACAGAAGATTCCATTGGTCACGGATACAGACTGGATTCATCTGGCATAGAATAATGGAGTGTTTTTCCAGAAGTAAAACCAAAACTGTCTTAAATTTAAAGAGGAATAAGATTGTCTCCAAAAAAAAAAAAAAAAAAAAATCTAATTTAGTGGGTGTTTTTTGTTATTTGTGATGATTTTAATAACTTTTTTTTTAATGTTTTAGGTATACGGGCACATTTTCTTTTTTCTTTTGGTATAAAACTAGTATCCTCCTAAAATTTAAATATTGCTTCTCACCTTCCTTAGTCTGCTCTAAAACATTCATAGTGGTACTGAGAATGCTTCCCTGACAATTATTGTGATTTTCTTGAAAAGCAAGTCCGAATGAAGACTGACTTTGTGTCCGCAGACTGATGTATATTGTACCAAACTGAAAAGAGAAAAGGTAGGCTAGAAGAGGTAGAGTCTCTTTTCTTTTAATTTCCTTGGTCAGCTGGGGAAATAACAAGAGTTTACATCTGTTGTATAATATTAGGTAAAAATGGAGAAATATTTTTTTTCCCAGGTCTGTTTTCTTTAGTAAGTGATGTGTTCCAGGTTTATTGAAGGAGACATTTCTAAACTTCAGAAATCCCAAATCAGGTCTTTTAGATATTCTGAATAGTGTGCAACTCCTTTGCTATAAGGAAGAGAAAGAAAATTCCGAACAGAACGAGTGAAGCAAGTGAATTTGTGCTTTCTGAAAGGAACTTTCTCTTTCACTTTAATTTCTTCTAAATAAAACAACAGCACTTCCCAATGTAGGCGGGATGGCATGCTCACTACATAATACAAAAATCTTACTAGTTCAGGTTCACTTTCTTCCATTTTTAGACATTATGTGGTGTCCCTAATGGAACACTGTACCACTTCAGGCCTGCAGTTTCTTGAATGGGAAGCAGTTGACAGTAGTACTGTATTGCTTTCTCGTCACAAATCTTTTCTGGTTGAGCTTTTATTTTAAAGAAAAAAAATAATGTTTTATTATATTGGATTGATTACAAATAATGTTCTCCTTCAATTGCATTAAGCATTCAGGTTTGACTAATAATCATTGAAGCCTTGAATACAGTCCTTTTATCTGTCACAAGAGACAGTTAACCTTCATTTGTAAAATATTTCTGATTTGTGATATACTGAATCCCCAAGGGTAGTTCTCTAGCATCACCCTGCACAGGCCCCAGCAATTGTCTGACCCAGTCGTGAGCCAAAGAGAGGGACTAAAAAGCAAAGAAAAAAGAATTGATACGTTAGAAAACTGAAGCAAAATCTGCCTAAAGAGCATGCTCACGATTGCCCAGCAGTGTTTTATCAGACTGTTAATAGGTGAGTTCTCTCACCTCAAAATTGTGTTCCAGTTGACAGAGAAGTCTTATCATTTCTTCTTTGTATTTATACATACTGTGTTTTTGGAATTTAAAGAGCATTGTAGTCACAGCTAAAACTCGGCTAAGGAAAATAAAGCATTTCTCTGGTGTTCTCCTACTGCAAGCAGTGTTGTGTCCCCTTCTCTTCCTTTTTGCTCCTAAGTCAGACTAGCCGGCTGCTCTGCTCTCCTGATACACAGACAACTGCAGTCACCGCTGTATACTCAATAACACCTTCGGTCGTCTCAAGTCCTTCCCTCTCTCTCTCTCAAGTCACAGATTGTTTTCAACATAGAGTCAATTTGTGGGAAATAGAAAATCGGTTTGTAACCTCCCTGAACAGACTGAGGCCTGATTATGAAGAAAAGATTGTATGCCAGTGTGCAATTTAGAATATGCTGTGGGACCTTCTGTGAGCTCAGAAATTATCTTCTAAGTGGTGGCTTAAAAATATTGTTTGCTTCCTTTGTCTTGGGATGTCTGTATTTATGTGAAGAGCATTGTCAGACTTGAAGCAGTCTGAAGGAAATCAGAGCCTTTACTTCTATATATCCAAGGGGAGCTATCTGCTATCAGTCTTGATTGTTTGACAGGAAAATAAGCTCATACCATTTTTGCTTTCACTATCATTCTCTGAAGAAAATTTATGATACTGCTGTGGTGAATCTAAAGCTGTTCCTCTGCTTTCTGTTTTGTCCTGTTTCTGCTTAATACAACTATATTCTTTTTTCTTGCATATTTGCTTTTTAGTAAGTCTGTTTTTCTCTTGGTGCTAGACATTTAGTTTTTGTCCTTTTGGTAATATAAATTAAAATGTCACTGCAGCTGCAAGTCTGAGGCTGTTGTCTGAATTGAGAGTAAGTCACGGTTAGACTCATCTGGAATTTTAACAACAGAATATATTTCTGTCAGAAATGCTACACTGAATTTGATCAAATTTTGTTTTGAGAAGATGCGCAATGTTCTAATAATAGGAGTATTGAAAGTTCTTACTTTTTTCTGACTTTGTCATTAAACACATAAGGTATTTAAAAACATATAGTACTTACCTGTATATGTGTGTGTGTATATAATACACACAAGGTGTAAATTTAAATGAAGCATTCCAGTAATCTTCCCATTTATTCAGCTGTTTGTATTGCTAATGGTTGGATTGTCCCCTCCCACCAACAGTATTTTTTTTAACTGGGAACTCCTACTTTAGTTAATTAGATAAGAATAAGTAATAGAAATTAATTTCTGTATAAAATCTAAAAATATATATTAATTTTTCTCTTTTCTATCTCTTTTCATGAAGAACTTTTTTTTAATCAATTGAGATCAGTGGTTGAGTTGTATTCCATGAATGAGAACACTTTACAATGAGTTGGAAACAAAATCACTAGAAACCATTTGGGGTTTTGTGCATTGAAAGGTTAATTGGTAAGACACAGCTATGATCTGTTTCAGCCAGAGATTTAGCTAACTAATTTATTATGGCTTCCTAGTAAATTAGATGTAATGCTTTAGTAAGTGAAGCATCACTTTTTCCAATGGAATTCTAATGTGATCTCTAAATGTTGTTTTCTAATGTACAGACATGAGTAAGTACTAGTGCAAATGACTTTAGGACTGTTCTAGTAAATTGTGTCATCATTACAGATACCTGAAGACAGTTGCCTGTGCCCACGTTAAGCTTCCAGTTTTTCATTCCCAAGGGATGTTTGCATAGGCATTAGAAATTGTTTTGATAGTATGGACTAAAGTGGCTATGGAATTTCTTTTAAGCAAAGCGTTTTAGTGGTAATGTGATTTAGCATACTTCATTCTGGTCTCGAAATCATAAACAATTTAAATGATTAATAAAGTAAAATATAGATATCTGTAAAACTAGAGATAACATTTAATTCACTGTTTAGAATTCATCTATAAACAGTAAAATTATTAAGCACTTCAAAGCATAAGTTTCTAAGACTTCTGTCAAGTTTTGCCTGCTTTTGTTGAGAAGAAAAAATCAGTGTAACAGTTTGTGTTTAATCGCTATTTTATTAAAGATTTATTTGCATTTCCTTCCTTCACCCTCCAGTTCCTTTCTCCTTTTCCTACCTCTAAATAGAAATTTGATCCTGCATATGGGAACAAAACAGAGAAATCAATGCAGCTTCCCTCTCCCCAAGTAGGAGAGGTAGCAGAGACAGAACTATGGCCCAAATTTGAGACAGAATTCTGGCTAGGCTTTGTTCTTCTGTCAGTGAATACCTTCATTGCCCTTTACTCAGGGAAGGTTGGCTGCTGATACAGTGGTTCCTAATAATTCAGATCTTATTTTAAAAGTATATCAGAAATTGGAAGAAAGCAAGGCTATGTGTTTGGCAACAAAAGAACTGGGTTCTAGCAGATCTAATTCATGTAAGTAGAACATTCTGGAAAAAGCATAGCACTTCCTTAACAAATTTCTATGAAACAAGAGTGATGTGTTAAGTATGTGAGCCTGTAGAGCATAAATAACATTTTTAATACTTTCTTAGATTTGATTTCTGTTCAAAATGTTTTTACCCTATTGGTCCACTTAACTTCCAGATTGTTTTTCTCTTGTACAGCCATATACATGGTTTTCAAGAACCTCTTGTACTCCTTTGAATCATGGATAAACTTCACTGGTATAGTGGCATTTACATTCACCAACGTTTTGGCCCTGACCTCATATACTTAAAACTTAATTTGTGTAGTGGTATAGTTAATTTTAATATTTTTCTGTGTATTTCTATGGATCTTTACAGAAGCAGGTATATGAGAAAAAACTTTTAAGAATGCCTGTTCAGAAGTGAGTAGAAATACTAGATTTGGTGAAACAGGAGTACTACTTTGCATGATTTGCTTCTCACAGTGAAGAGAAATTGTGCTTTTAAGGATTCATTAATAGGTACAGGTAAAAATCCTGAATGCTGTATTCATTTTCAGTGAAGAAATAGGCATAATGGCAGTTCTCCATCTTGGAGACTTCCATGCCCATACAGATGTAAGGCCTTATAAAGATCAAGTGTTAGGCAAGAGGGATTTGCCCTACATAGGACATGTCCTTAATTATACAACCTAAATTAAGAGGGGTGAAAAAGGGCGGGAGGTGCATCACAAATTATTTAAGTTGCAGGCCTTTTGCTCAGGAAAGATAGGTATCAAGTACAGCTACACTTTATACTTATGCTCTGTGGAACTAGAATTGTAAGAAATAATTGCAAATGTGTTCCTAGGTCAAAAGGGGGGGTTATCCTGCTGTATTCAGCATTGGCGTGGCCTCACCTTGAGTACTGTGTGCAGTTCTGGGCCTCAAAATTTAGGAAGGATGTGAAGGTCCTTCAATGCATGCAGAGGAGGGCAACAAAGCTGGTGAAAGGGCTGTAAGGAATGTCCTATGAGGAGCAGCTGAGGACTTTGGGTTTGTCTAGTTTGGAGAAAAGGAGGCTGAGGGGTGACCTCATTGCTCTCTACAGCTTCCTGAGGAGGGGAAGGGGAGAGGGAGGTGCTGAGCTCTTCTCCCTGGTATCCAGTGGTAGAACATGTGGGAATGGTTCAAAGCTGCGTCAGTGAAGGTTCTTGACATTAGGAAACATTTCTTTACCGAGAGGGTGGTCAGACACTGGAATAGGCTTCCTAGAGAAGTGGTCAATGCCCCAAGCCTGTCAGTCTTTAGAAGGCATTTGGATAATGCCCTCAACAGCACGCTTTAGCTTTTGGTCAGCGCTGAATTGCTCAGGCAGTTGGACTAGATGATCATTGCAGGTCCCGTCCAACTGAAACAGTCTATTCAGTTCTGTTCTATAACTATGTTCATTAGTTTTGTTATTGTCAAGTAAATTAGTGAAGTAAAGTCTAATTTAAAATTTTGCAGTTTTTACCATAGAAATGTTTTAATGGTTATCCTCAAATCACAGTCTCGTTATAATGGGAATTTAATAGAAACTATCAGCTGAAAAGTGACAAGCAAAGTTAAGTCTTGAAAACATTACTGTTTGGGATCTCAAGGTGCCTGGTGCCTCACAGTGCATATGGGTGTAAGAAAGTATTCATAGGTTTGCTGAAAACAGATTTCTAGAGTGCAAATCGAAATATTCTTTAAGTTGTTCTAAAAAACCCAAATTGTTCTATGAACAACATCAGGATACCCTTTGTTCTAAGTGGAAACAGAAAAGGAAAGAATCAATTGCGGCATCCCTGAACTTTAGAAATTGAAGGATTTTAAGTGGAGTCATACTACCTTTTGTCTAGTTCAGCTCTGCATTTAACAAAGAACAACTTATAATGGAAAATAAAAGGAAAAAAAAATGATGCTGGTAGCATGAAAAATATGGATATGAGGCATCTTGAACCTCACTTTCACGTGGAACATTTTAGTATTAACTTTGCTTTCTCTGGCATTAATAAAAAATTAATAAACCATTCAACTAGAAGTCTATCTATTTAAGAAATGTAAAGGAAAAATAATGGTGCAGAAACTGGGCAACTATGAAAAAGAGCATATATAGTCAGCCATTGTTTTCTTCACACCACTTCAGCCAGCTTAAAAACCTCTACAGATCTATGAGGCTAGTGTTTTGAACATAGGTTATAGTTTGGGAGATAATCCCATAAATTCATTTAGGCTGAGTAAGTGTGCTCAATAACTCTACTTGTCCTTGCCTTGGTTGGCACATGGCTTTGATCAACAGGGTCTAGAGAGGATTTTCATTCCCTTTTATTATTTTGTCTTCTCTTTTGACACCAGACTTTTTTGGTTTTAAGATACATTATTTTTTTCTTTGTTATATAGATGATTAAGTGATGCTAGTGCCACCTATACAAACACAGTTCCTCTGTGTTGGTGCTTGAGCTCTTTTTCTCTTTACTTTGTCAGGTTGTTGCAAATCAAGTATTTAGGAGCAAAATTATTTATTTCCTTGTCTCCAGAAAGTGAATTATTTCTAATTGTGGCTTGAATTATTTGAGACCAAGTAATTGATTTTAGATTATAGGTAAGCCATAGCTGAAGACTTCAGCTGTAAGCTGAAGACTTGAGTCATTGTCACTGTTGTCTGCAAATTTATTTTTTCTGTAGGTAAAGATATACCGAGAAGTTAATGAGGTAAAAAAATTAGGATTGATGTCTTTGGGAAAACCAAGAGAAAAATCTAGGTTTTAAAGCTGTCTTCTTTTTCCTACCTGTATTTAGCTTTGGGAAATCCTGTTCGTCTGGGTACCATGACACGAACATGAATAGTAGTTCATAGTCCTCATTCACGTTGTTTTAAACAAACTGAGCTTTAATGAAAAAGTGGATGACACTAGTAACTAGTGACACTAGTAAGTACTCACAATATCAAAATAATAAAAAAGTAGTTAATTATACTCCCATAGTCTGATTAACTTCGTTATCTTCTGGTTTGTTTGGATTTTTTTCATTTTGTAGAGATAAATTCACTATGAATTTCATCAGCCTGTCTTTATTCATAGTAGTGTTTCTAACTTAGGAGCCACAACTTGGCATTTCGTATGGCACAAGACAGTGGAAAACCTGTCAGGAAAGTTTTTTGGTTTTTTTTTGTTTTGGTTTGGTTTTTGGGTTTGGGTTTTTTGTTTGGGTTTTTTAATGTTTTTGCTGAAACCTGCAGATTATGATTTCCAAGAATACAGTCGCTACTACCAGGACAAGAGTTGAACTTCCATGTGTCCATACTTCATAACACAACATAACTGACCCAGTTCTGTGTTTCATGAATAAACTGTTTTGTTATTGGTTTTGGTTTGGGTTTTTTTAATCCTTTTTCTTAGTACAGGTTTTGTAGCAGGGATTTCCCTTGAAAAAATCTAGGGCTCTAGATGCCACCAAAATTCAAGTTTTCTGAGTATTAAAGTACAAATTGATCAGTGATTCTTTACAACCTTGCACACAATTGTGCACTACACGAATAAAATGACTGGAGGAAGAAAACCTCAGACTGTCAGTTTGCAAGAGCAAAGCCGTTCTAATAGTAAACACAGACCTTCAGATGTCTAGAGGGACTAGACTAAGTCTAGGGGTTTCTTTCAATCTGCTATCATTAAGAAGAAATACTTTATATATTTCTTAAAGTGTTTGAGAAATGCAGATACATACAGTACTGAAATTGTGGATCTTAAAGCACAGTAGAGAAGAAAATATCAGATTTCAGAGTTGTGAACAGCAGAGATGCCAATTTGGTAGGAGCCTTTAAAATACCAAAACAAAAAAAACAAACCCCAACCAACCAAAGTCAGGAGAACAAGAAACAAAAAAAAATTAGCAGACTGAAAGAATTGGGCATTTTCTCAAGTCTCAGCAAACATCATAAAATCAATAAATCTGATTAAATACTCCACCTAATCTAGCAATACAAAGGTGTAATGATTTGTGTGAGAAGATTACAAACAACTTTTAAGTGTGTGCTCTTGCTCCATAAACATGTTCAAAGACTTCTACTTACTTAACGTATCTAAGTAAGAAAGATGTCGGTATGAAAGAAAGAATCTGTTTTGTTGCCCCTTTTCACCTAAACATTGATTCAATCAAGAGTTATTTTTATCACTGTCCCTCCATTATCTCATTTTTAATGTACCATGAACATATTACAGCACTTGGGTGAAAATATGGATGAAGAGACATTGGTTCAGCTTGAACCTTGCGAATTGTTATCAAAAGGAGCAATATGAAAAATTGTATGAGACTCCATTATATAATACAACCCCCCCAAGTCATGGCCATTTTGACTTACAGATGTTTATAAGTCAAGATTTGGTAGCAGTGTGATTATTTTAATTTTGTGAACCTGAAATACAGTCTCCTGGCTCTTAAAGAATCTTCCATGATAATGTAATATATGCCACTTCTTGCATCTTACTGTGAATGCTGGATGCCTGGTTTTAGGTTTTTAGTAGCATGCTTTGGCTTTCATGTGGTCTAACTCGTGTGTGTGTGCGCTTATATACTTTTTTTTTTTTTTTTTTTTGAGAAATACTGAAGTAAAGTACTTAGAACCAGCTATTGTCAGAAATTAGTTTCCTGGCTCCTTTCTGACATGCTATATTGCTGTCTTGTGGGTATGAACGAAGCTTTGATGAGCCCTTTTTAGTTGTTTTGCATTTCTGTTTTGGCTTTGTCTGCCTTCTGTTACTTTCATTTGAATAGTGTCTTCATTATTTTTTTCCACATTGTATTAAGGTTTTATATGACAGGATCCTCTTCCAGAGGCTCCTTTCAAGCAAGCTGTGTTCTCTGTTTTCTTTTAAAATAACTTGATTGCGTTGGTACATATATACAAAGTAATTTGAAGTGAGGAATAACTCACAGGATGACTAAGATAAGAAGAGTATTTTGAAGTGAAGCTGAGAAGGTTCAATAGTAATCAAGCTAAAAATGCAAAGGGCATTTGTTTCTACAGGTATCTGTTATTTTCTTTTAAGTCAATAATAAAGTTGTTACAATAGCATAATTTATTTTTTTTTTTTTACTTTTTCCAAGGATCTGATTACCCATGTTTTCTATTTCTAACTAATGTATCAAAAAATGCTTACAGCTGGTAAATATTTTCTGAGAAAACTTACAATGTCCTAACAATGATAGTGATTGCAGTTGTTTGTCTCTGATTTCTCTTTGCAGCATTCACTACTTCTTCACTGCTTATACTATACTGGTGCACTTCTAAAAATGTGTAATGAGTGTTAAGATGCACCTAGGGCCTATGTCTCCTGAATTTTACATGGTTATACAAATAAAATCAAAACATAATAACCTTAATTTTAATTTTTTTCTAAGTTTTTTTTTAATTAAATCAAACATTATGAAGATATGCAAGAGTGGGAGGTATGACAATTCAATAGCCACTCTTGCTACATTTTACATATTTTTATAATATTGTTCTTTCTGTAGAATCTAAATGAGTACATTTTTTTTAGGCTCTTGAAAGTTCGTGTTAAACGATGTCGACACATTTTATTTTAGGAATTTGTGAAATCATAGTTACATACACATCTGTTGAAAATCTGCTAAGGATTGCCTGATAGGAACATTTTTATGTAGTGCCCTATTTATGAGCTTCCTTGCTGACTGCATTTTAAGAGAATGTCTCCCTGCACAGATGACATTCAGTTTTCTAATTCGCTTTTAATAAGGCAATCCTTTTCAGAGATTTATTTGCTTAAGATAATGAGGTAGGATTACAGAGGAATTAACTGCAATGCTATTAAGGTTTTTTTCCTTGGATCTAGCCTCATGCCTTCAGTTTGAAAGTAAGCTGAGATTTATTTTTCCTAGGCTACACAACAAATTCAAGACCGGAAGACAAAAAGGCAGCTGAGGTCGTAATTCTTCAGAAGAATTAAAACACCGATGTCTTTGAGGTATGTTTGTTTTGGAAATGCTATTCATTTTTTATTAATCTTGCTGCTACGGGTAAGAGTAGTGGTGAGTGGTTTTGAACATTAGTGACTTTTTCACATCTTCAGATGTAGCTCGATTTGAAAGGAATTTCCAAAATACACTTTTTTTTTCCCTCTCTTTTTTGATAAGCATGGGGAATTAGTTATAAATTTGTTTCTCTTTTATGTGGCACCGTCTTTCTGTCTAGAAAATTAGGTATAGCCAGATGCAAAGCTAAAAAACCTAGAGGTTCTATGTTCTTTCTGACTTCACAGTTACAGCTTTCTTCATGTGCCATAGTTACTGTGAAAAATTTCCAAGTAAGACTATGTCGGAAAAAGCTGTAAACACTTTCCATTTTGTATGCAGTATAGATTGCTATGTTTTAAATAGGTACAAGAAATATTTCTGTCAGCTATACCTAAAGAAAAGCGTGATATAGAAATAAATTACAAATGAGACAATAGAAAGCCATCAGTAGGTAGACTGCGTAACGGAGGATACACTAAGGAAATTCATCTCTGCCTTTCCACAGGTTTAAAAATAGCCTATTTAACACTGTTTCTCAGTTACGAAAATTGTTTGAACTCAGTAAGTTGGATTCCACTTCTGTAAATGTACCAGCAAAGCTTCCGGGGTACTAAGTAAATAGAGTTGATGCTAATTTCATTTTAGGTCTAGGTATCATTTAGCATGTTCAGGAGCTTTAACAGAGCGAATTACTGGTTTTCTCTTTCCTTCAATATATTGACTTTCAAAGAACCAGTTTTGGTTTTTTTCTCATAGAGGAGGCATTTTCTCACAACAGTAATAGTCAGCTATCTTTGATTACTTCAAACATCACCTGAAGCTCCCTTCTTTTTGCAGGAGGTGCATCTCACCAGCATAGACTGTGTTCTTTTCTACATTCCCATCAGATCTGTGCAATTTTGTTCGTTTGACTTGATAGAAAGACCATGTAGAAGTTTTGTCTAGTGACACAGCCATCTCATGCCTTGTTAAGTAATGCAAGCCTATAGTGCAATACATACATTTTGTCTAAAAGCATATTTTCTGCTTTAAAAAAAATCCCAAACCCTTTTATTTCCTCCTCTTTCAAAGGCTATATTTATTTCAGCTTTCTTTAAAAACTGCCAACCTGCCCAAGACCATTGACCTTGGATTCTTTTGTTTTCCTTTGCTTTAGATGTTTAATAACAGGTTTGCAGCCTTTGGGGTTAAGAAGTTGAGTTCTGTAAACTATCTTTGTATAATATTATCCACAATGAATACATTCAGAGCACCTTTTTTGCCTCCCAGCATTTGTAACCACAAATACTTCTTTCTCTTTTAGTGTCAATCTTGTTTCCTTGGAGAAGTAGTATTTAAAGTACTGTAATAAATGACAAGAGAGAAATCAGCAAATATATTTTCACATTTAACCTATTATTCTCTTATCTGACAGCATACCTAAGTTTTATATTGGGGAAAAAGGAATTTAAAACTGTTGTTGAACTTTTGATGAGGCTCTATGTATGTGCCAGTGGCATTTGGGAACAATGCTTTCTGATAAATGAAGAATCTCCATTGCCTTTTCATGATTCCCATTGAGATACATACTTGTTCCTCAGGGCACAATTTGTCTTGCAGATTGTATTTGATTTGTAGTCTAAGGATAGAAGCTCATAGTATCAGTGTTAAATACATGTAGCTTTCAGAAGCATCGTAAGGCAATATTTTTATATTCACCCATTAGTAAAAAAAGTTTAAAGAAAAAAGGATCTCATTTTCCTGGGTCTGCTGAAGCAAGACACAAAGTAAAATACTTAATAATATTTAATCGGTATGCTTTAGCTTATGTATTTGTGAACTTCCCCTGCAGCTTTCGTTACTGTATATTTTTTTAAGCCTTTATAAAATCTGCACTTTCTCTCAGTTGTGGAGACATAATTTTAAAGCACCAGGAAAAATGTAATATATTATGGGAAAAAAACAAAAGAAGCAAAACATGTCTGCCCTTTCTCATTCGATCTGTCAGATTGTTTAATCTTGTTCAGTTTAGTCTTTCTGTCATTTCGTAGGGTTATGTGATGACCAGGTTACCACATGACTTCAAGTTGATTTTGAGTGCAGTATTTAATCTGCAGTTCAACATTTCTAACACTTTACAGAATGGTGTTATGGTGACCCAGGTGACTTCAAGTTATTTGGCAATTGTAGTTTCCATGGTTAACATAGCCCTTGGTGGCAGAGAGGACTTGACTTCCCCATGTGAGAGCCCTTATGTTATATAATAATCAGAGTAAGGGGGAGATAACTTTTGTAGTCAAGAATTGTTCTTCCTCTCTGTGTGTGTGTATATAAGTACATCTTCTTCCTCAGAGTCTTAACATTAGACTTAAAAAAAATATTTTATGGTTATCTGAAGTTGTACTTTAGTATCTCCTCTATCTCCTCCTGGTGGTATAGGCTTTCTTTAGCAAACAGTACAACTACTAAAGAAGTTCATGCTGATGTTTTTGGAAAAGTCTGCCTTACTGATTTCATAAACCTTAATGAAATAAATAAATGGAAAGCTCAAATGCATTTAAGCCATTCTTTTTCCTAATTATCCTGAAGTATATGTTACTATTGGTTACCAGATGTTGCGCAAAACTTTTATATGTAACTTCTGTATCTGCATTAGTTTACTCCACGCGTCATAATCCAACTTACACTTGTCTGTTCCAGGCACTCGGAGAACTTAACGTATTCTCTGAAATGTACATCTCAGAGACTCTCTGAACACTTAGGCTCTTCTTTATGTGATGATTTTTGATATTCTGACAAGAGCAGAGCTTGTGGAGAACAGAAAAAAATAGAAAACCCAGTGATTTAATATTGCTTCTCTGATTTAGAGTGAAGTTCCCGTTGTTCCTGTGCATATATTGTCTTTATATGTGGTTATACCCACATAAAGCATATGTACCATTTTGCTATAGTACCAAATGCATAGTGCATTCTTTTGATGTATCTCTTATAAAAACTAATATATGAAAATAGTTTATACATAGAGCACCCTAAATTTTGATAACCTTCTGTATGTTTGTGTGAAAACCCGACTTCATAAATGCAAATGGAATTTTCAGAGCTACCTTATCACAGATATCTATTTATGATGGGGCTAAGGAAACTCTCACCCTTTTCGCAAGGTTGAAATGCAGAATTGAGATTCAATGGTGTGGGATGCCAGCCTCACTTTTCAAGATATAAACTGAAAAATTAATTGCCTTAAGAAATGGACTCTGTCAACATTAGATTTTAGCCTCCCTTAGTACCTCGAGAATAATGGGTATTTTTCTTCCCTGAAAATTCAGAAACATTGCAGAATGTTTTGAGTGTTTTTTCAAATTAAATTGAAAAATATTTTAAAGCAGGAAGTTGATTGAAGCTTAGAAAAACAGCCAACTTAAATTATGAATATATGAAAATTATGTATTCTGAGCTTTTCAAGGGTTTCTGCTCTGAGAGTAATTTTAAAAACAAATAATATTGAAAAAATATTTCACAAATTCACATTTATGGCTTCAAGATCTGTATAAATAGATTGACATTTTGCTCAGCTTTAAGAGGATTTGATTACACTTAAGTTAATGATATAAAGGGTGGAAGCAGTTGATCAGAAATTTATGACCCTGTATATCTTCAAAAAAGAAAACTTATTTTGGGACCATTTCAGATTGATTATGTGGGTCAGAAATTTTTATTAGTTTGATTGCATAATGACCGCAATACACAACTGTTCTTGGAAATCATGAAAACAGTAGATATTCAACCATCTAATCCAAATATGCTAGGAGGATTTCAAGGTAAACTTCTAAACGTAAGATCAAAACTTAAGAGGAAAAAGCCAGTCATTATTGTGATGAGTCTGGACTAGAAGCTGGTTTAGTTGAAACCTGTCTGTAGTTTTCTTTTGTGCAACCATTCTTGTTCAAAAGTACAAAACCTTGGTATTCTGTATGTCTTTCGCTAAATCAATCTCAGCTTCATGTAGCCTGTGTGATCCCTTTCGGGGTTGTAAAGAAAGTCATTGGATACTCATCAGATTGCTTTCCTACAGGAATGCAGTGGCACATACCTTCCACTCTAGGACTAAAGTAGTGGGACTACAGCTGAGGAGTGTACATGAAATGTAACAGCATGAGGAATCAGGAAGAAGGGGAAGAATTAATTATCTTTATCACTTCAGTTGAAGGAAGTGACTTAAGATTTCTAATCGGAATGGCCAGGCTGCCATCCGCATACCGGGGCAGCGGGACATCAGGTGCCCACAGGCCAGTGGGACTGTGCTGTGCCCTTCCCAGCAGGCACAGTCCCACCGCACCGAGGATGGGGCAGCTCCCGAGGGCAGGGGGAGGTGAACCAGGGTCCTGGCACTTGGGCATGGTGCACTGGCTGCCATGTCAGTTCTGCTGCAGAAGCCATACCCTTTGAAGCAGCTTCAGAGTGAAAGGTGAGTTTGTTTCTTGCATGCAATAGGTGTGACCTAATCAGCAGGGGGTCAGTCATTTTGTATACAGGAGTTTGATTACAATTGGCTAGTTCCAGTGCCTCCTGACCTGCTGTTTGTATTTGCACAGTGTTTGATTTTGTTTATAAGAATTTATTTAAAACTTAACAGATCCAAAAAGGCATTGAAAGACAGACTTCTATGGCCAGTTTTCCCTTGGGTCTGTATAATTCCAAATGGTTACTGGTTTTACCCTCTCCAGTGAAATTCCAGGAAGTGAACAAAACTACATATACGTCTTTTTTTTTCTTTTGGAACATATGGGAGCACAGCTTAAAACATTTCACTAACAGCCCTTGAAAACTAGGACTCACAAATGCACGTGTCAGTTTTTACCCAAATTATTATTTCTGTGTTGTGTTAATTCTGTGGGTTTGCTAGCAATACGAATTACTTTTCCCAGCAAATATTTGATTATCCTTGTGATTTTTGATTCCTGCTTCTTCCAGTTATGTTTTTTTTTATGCAGAATCTTTATGAAACAGCTAAACAGTGCAGTATAACTCTTTCAAAACACAGATTAAGAAAGAACATCTCTTCAACGAGAAACTAATTCGTATTTCTGTCTCTTACAGTGTTTAACTGTAAGAACAGTAACTCTTACAGCGTTTAGTTTTAAAAAACAGTCAAGGTCAAACAAAATAGTGCTTAAATTAACCTGTATGGTTGTCTGAACAGGAATATAGACTAGCTTCATTTCTTCCAAATACTCTAAAATTACAGGGTACAGATCTGGCCCATACTCAGTGGAATTTTTTTCTGCTTATTTTTAATAGATAAATTTTTGAATGCTGAAGCTGATCAGTCCCTGCTCTTGAGATAAGTTCCAGCATCTATAGATAGCACACAATTAACTTGAGGGGAAAAGGGGAAAACCAGGAAGGAAATATGTGCAATACATAGAGCATCTCTCTATGTTCTGTATTCTGTGTCAATTTTAATGGGTCTGTAATTAGGTCACAGGACTGATTGATATCAGCACTTAGCTTCCTGGGTGACATCACCCTCTTCTTCATTCCCTAATAGGGATTAAGGTGTTGACACATAGAAAATTTGACTTCCTGGACAGAGCAAAATAACTAATTAAACCAGTCATAAACTTGACACTGGCTGAATTATTTACCAATGTAACAACGAAATGGAGACTAACAGGAAGGAAGAGCACAGGGAGCATGTGGAAAGAGCACAGATACACTTGCAGCCGGTGTGTGTGAAGGAGTTTGGTTTAAAGAAATAATAACAGGACTAGGCTGGCACAGAAACAATCGTGAGTGAAATGATGGTGCATTTCAAATCCTTAGGCAGAAAAAGTAAGGCAAAATGCTGGAAAAATCTTTGAGATTAATCAAGAAGAGGTCTTACCATCCATGGCCAAATGCACAGAGATCTTGGCATAAGAGGAGAGCAGTGAGTGCCCAAAGAGCGTGCTATTCAGAGAGAGACTACCAGGTGGACAGTAAAAATGAGAAGATTGCCTTACATGTATTTCTATACACAGAAAGCTCATAAATACAGCAAAGGACGCTGCTTAGAATGGTGCTTCTTAATTCACAAATAGCTGCCACATCTCAGACTGAACATACAAGGTGGTTTCTGTGTAAAACTGTACAACCCAGCAGTAACCTTTAACTCAACTGTGTAAAATGTATTACAACTGAGCTGCTCTATGCAGCTCAAAGTGCTTGATGCCATCTTTAGTACTTTTTATTATTTTGTTGTTAGGGAGCCTATTTGTTTTTTCAGACTTTCTTTTACTTTTTGGAAATACTATTTGCCTAACACAGATTTTATTTTATAAGATAGAACACTTAAAAATGTTGCTTTTGAGATTTTAGGATTTTTGTTATTAAAATAATGAAAAACTGAGGAAGTTTATTTTTTGATCCTGCATGTTAAGATATATTTGTGCTTGAGGGAGACTGCTGGCTGGTATAAGATGACCTTTACTTAAGAGAGGACTACAAGGAACCAGGTCAGACAGGGCTTTAAAGGCTCACACCTGATCCTAGGAGCAGGCTGCAACAGCGTGATAGATGCCTGGCTATAAGAACAGAAGAAAATAAATTTGTTAAGTTTTTGGTGGATGATACTGGTGCAAGAGTTGAGCCTCAGAGATTTCTGTTACAATTGTGAGTTGGAACTTAGTTCATGTGTGCTAGGTGTAAAAGGTTTGTCAACTTTTTGACAATCTTTACTGCAGACAGAGAGAATCCTCATACATATATCTGCAGTAAGTAAGAGTTAACTATTGCATATATACTTTCATATAACTTAGGAAAGGTGGTGGAAATAGCATTTTGATGCTGTTTCATACAGGCTTTCATCTCAGGTATCTATTTGCCATTTGTAATTTCTGAGATTCATGAAATGCACTGACATTTTGTTTTAACAGCTGTGTTAGTTTTCAAGTTATTTCTCTTAAGAGATCTTAGTGCCAGGTTTGTTGTAGGAAATAGTAGGGATGTCTTATGAAATCCTGCTACAGTACTGCTCCTGACAAAATGAAAATCAAATACACAGGTTTTATTTAGAAGCACTAAGAATAGGCTTAATCCAAGTCTGCAAACTCTAATCCAAAGTGATACAGAAGCTGTAATGAACAAAAAGAATGGCTTACTGGCACCTGATCTGACGGGGAAGAAGAAGAAATTAGGAGCAAAGCATATCTCAGAGATTTAAAACAAATGGCTGCATCCATTTGATTGTTAAGGCTGGAGTCATAAGAGTATTTTTTTTCTGAAGGCTCTCCTTTTGTGCTCACCTTTAAAGTAAGACTGAATTCTGTGTTAGCCAGTGGCTCAATAACAGATCTGAATGTATCAAATTTTGAGTTATAGTTTTTCTTAAGTGGACGGAAAGAAAGCAGAAATGAATTTAAGTAAAACACCCATGCTTCACAAAATAGTCTCTTCTAAAATTGCATGTGTTTCTGAGCAATATGTTTGCCTAGAAATCATTGGTATTGAAAAAAAAAAAAGTAGTGGATACTCACAACCCTTGACAAATCATCTTACTGGTCATTAGCCAGAGGTTTTATCTTACTTGCTTCCAGAGTTAAAATTATGAGCAGAAATTGAGTTGTGAGTGAGAAGGCAGCTGCTGCCCAGAATTTCCAGCCGCACAGTAATTTGAATGGATAAATCAGGGATAAACTTCAAACTTCATACAGTTTAATGAGATGAATATAAATATTTGGACATTTCTATTTTATGCTGTCTGTGAAGAGTTTGACTAATATGTCATCTTCACAAGAAGAGCTAGATAGGTGTCACCATTAGTTCAGTTGCTGTGGCTTTCAGGAGTATACGGGATCGCTTCACAAAAAAAAAAATCCCCCAAAACTCCCTGATGTTTTTCTCAAATGTTTAAAACCTGTGGGTGGGGAGATGTCTCCCTCTCCCTTCTCAGGTTCCTTCACTCTTGAAACATGCGTGGGCTAATGGAGAAATCATTGATCTTTGACAATGACCAGTAAATATCTGCTGGTCTGCTCAGGCAAGGTTTTACTCTCAGAAATGAATGAGGCAGTCTGTTACTTTCAGGTTCGCTGAAAACTCATGCAGGTGTGTGCTTGTCACTTTTTTATTCGCCTTCTACAGCAGTGGTTCCCAAATTCTTTTTAAAGGGATCTTCACGACCCCCTTCCTGAACTCCAGACTTCCTCATCAACCCCTCTTCCTTCCCCCTCTGTAAGGACTCTTTTGGGTACCCCACCCTCATTCGCATCTACTGACATTTCTTCATCGTGTCCTAGTTGCTGACTTTGGCCAATATCAGTACAGCTTTCCAGAGTGCAAGTCCCAGCAGAGAGTTTTAGCTCCTTAGCAGCTCTTGGCTTTTCTGGACTCGCCTTGACTGACCGCACACTTTGCAATGGTTGAGACCATTTCTTAATGTCCATTTTTCATTTTTTTCATGTAAGGGTAGATTCTGAAGTAAATATGTGATCCCACAAGCTGTGCTTCCATTAAGGTCCTGTACTACCTGTATCTTAATTCATCTCCCCTTGTTGCAAAGAAGATTTCTAAGCTGAAAAAAGTGCATGACAAAATGTTCACTGAATATTTTAATACCTTTTTTAATTGAATGAAACCAGTGATCTGTTAATGAACAGCTTGTTTTACATTTTTCTTAAATAGTTGCAGTGAGGAGCTTCTTGGTTTTGTTCATGACAGACTTCTTCAGAATACATAGGGAATTTTATTTCTTCATGTTTTAGTTCCTGAAATTCCTGGAGGAGACTGAATTGGAAGACTCTGTGTTCAGCCCTGCAATATTTTATGGAGCACCAGTGAAATAGTTCTTGGTATTTGGAAGGTAGAAGCCAGTGGCCCAATTGCATAAATTCTTGCCCCTCTTCTTAGTCCCACTGAATTCAACTGGTCCTCATGTTTCAAGAGGAGCAAGTGAATAGACAAAAGTAATTGTTTTCAAAAGCAGACTCATACATCATCAATATTTGGGAAGAAAATGCATTATGCATAAAGGGTTTAATATTCTGTTCTGCCATTGACAGACATGTGTAATCCGTATTAAAAAGATTTATGCTGAGCATTGGCAGCTGATATGATCCTGTAGTGTAAATCTGAATTGCTAAATTTCACAATAAATAATTATTCTTGGGATCTTTCCTAATGTGATACAAAATTGTTTTTACTCTGGATGTTTAGGGTAAATTAAAAAAATAAAATTGATATAACTTACCAATAGGTAAAGCACATGTGTTGTATACATTGACCAAGATGATATATACATCATCTTATAATTGTGACTCTCTTTTGGGCGAAAGGTTGAGTGACCATATTTTCTGGAAGACTAGTCTTAATTTTCAAAGGTAATAAGGGAGTGGCTTTATAAAGCAAAAAGTATGGATAATAACAACACATTACTAAAGGTTTTAAGAATAGACATACAGGATTTAATTGAGAAACAGAAGGTCAGTGATGCAGATGAGGGTAGAATGTAAACAGCCCCAAGTGAACACTCACTCAGGGATTTATATACATGAAATGTTGCTTTAGAAACATACCTACGCTGCTTCTATAACCAAGATAGCTTATATTTTTAACAGTAATTGGCAGCTGATAATTGACAGCTGACTGAACATTGCAGCTGAAGCATTTGAAGGGGAAAAAAAAAAAAAATCTGTCCACCTCAGAAATCTTTCAGTAATGTATTTATTACTCTTTCCAAGTAACATTCAAATAACACTTTTAAAGTGACTATATATTACAGGTAAGATTCTTGCCAGCAAGTGATGGTTGAGAAAGGGGGGTTTTTACCTCCTCATTTGTTTTTGTTGTTTTTTTTTTTCCTTAGTGTGAGAAGTTGCAGCTTGTTAGTATTCTGGGCACAACACAAAGTCCTTCCTAGTCCCCACTCTCCCCATGCTGCAAATTGCAGAATGGTATTTCATTTAGAAGGGAACAGAGTTTGAAGGAAACATGTCATGATACATTTGTTTATATTGAATTAGTTGTTTATGGAATGTTATTTATATAGATAAATTCTAATAGAGAAAAACAACAGGTTTATTGTACTGAAAATTTTTTGGGTTTATGTGTTTCAGGAAGTTTTTCTTTAGAATGTTATTGATTTTGGAATTTGACAGTAACTATAATGTTCCATTCAGCTTGATTTGGCTTTTTCTTTGTGTGAAATGCCAGAAGTGTCTGTTTGTCTGTTTTCTTTTTCTTTTTTTTTTTTTTTTTTTTAAAGACAGGAACATCTGTAAATTGCAATGAGAAAGTGATACAGAGTTAAATAATTATCCTACAGAGCATAAAACAAGTCAAATGAATTGAACACCCTGCATTCAGCAGGACTGTTTCATTCTGTCTTATCTGAGGTACTTTGGAATGCTTAAGTTCTGGTGTTTTGCTGTATTTACTGCAATGGCAAGAAAAAGGGAAAATATACATGTACTAAGGAAAACCTCTGTAAGTTAAGTCAGCTTGGGGAAATCACTTCTTAAAAATTCTGTATTACTCTGTTATTAGAGAGCTTTCTGATTAACATATAATGTCCGGGCTTCCGTTTTCATGGCATATTTTGGAACAAGGTAACATTATCCTTCAACAAGGTCTTCCTCAAGTGATCTGAAAATTCTGTGACTTGATACTTTTTAATTGTCTACATATTTTAAATTTTGATAGGTTACATGGTCAATGATGTACCTCTCGGAGAAGAACAAGTCATAATTTGGTCACAGTTGCATAGTCTTCCAAATCCTAACAGTGTTTCATTGTGTTTCTTCTTAATAGAGTGACTTTAGCAGTTCTGGAGGAAGGAGGTTGAAGCTTTGAATACTTATTATTCATCTTTGACATCTATGGTTTTCAAGCAGTGTTAAGGTTAAATGGGAGTTCATTTACACTCTATTTCATTTAGTAAGTGCTCTCATAATTAAATGCAGATCCATGTAATTTAGTGGTAGAAAGAGAAATTCATTAAGATTCCTGATTAGGAAAAAGCATTAACAGAACTGCAAAGGTTATAGAAATTTAGCTCCTGCTTAAGACAAATTAGGCGCAAACCACATTCCTATAACATGGAGGAGATTGCTTAAACTGTAACTGACAGGAAATTTCAAAATTCATTTTCATCATCTGTGTACACCAAAAGCAAAAGTAAACATATATTTACTAAATAAACACAGTTGATTGGAAATTAGAAATTCATATGGATTTCATGCCTTTTGTAATGTATTTTTTGTTGTATTAGGCATAAAGGTTAATACTTGTGGTGGGTTGACCCTGGCTGGATGCCAGGTGCCCACCAAGCCACCCCATTGCTCCCCCTCCCCAGCTAGACAGGAGAGAGAAAATACAGTGAAAGGCTCGTGAGTCCAGGTAAGGACAGGGAGAGATCACTCAGCAATTACTGTCATGGGGAAAACAGTCTCAACTCGGGGAAATTAGTTTAATTTATTGCCAATCAAATCAGAGTAAGATAATGAGAAATAAAGCCAAATCTTAAAAAACACCTTCCCCCCACCCCTCCCTTCTTCCCAGGCTCAACTTCACTCCTGATTTCTCTACCTCCTCCCCCCGAGCGGCGCAGGGGGACGGGGAACAGGGGCTGGGGTCAGTCCATCCCACGCTGTCCCTGCTGCTCCTTCCTCCCCAGGGGAGGACTCCTCACCCTCTGCCCCTGCTCCAGCCTGGGCTCCCTCCCACGGCAGACAGCCCCCCACGCACGGCTCCAGCCTGGGGCCTTCCCACGGCTGCAGTTCTTCACGCACGGCTCCGGCTCCAGCGTGGGTCCCCCGGGGGTCACCAGCCCGGCCAGCAAACCTGCTCCAGCCTGGGCTCCTCTCCCCACGGGGGCACAGCCTCCTTCCTTTGGGCACCCCCCTGCTCCGGCGTGGGGTCCTCCCCGGGCTGCAGGTGGGGATCTGCTCCCCCGTGGGCCTCCCTGGGCTGCAGGGGCACAGCCGGCCTCACCGTGGGCTGCACCCGGGGCTGTGGGGGAATCTCTGCTCCGGCGCCTGCAGCCCCTCCTCTTCCTCCTTCTTGACTGGCCTGCGTGTCTCCAGAGTTGTTTCTCTCACAGATTCTCACTCCAATTTCCAGATGCAGTTGTGTAGTTGGGGTTTTTTCCCCCCCTTCTTAACTACGTTATCCCAGAGGCGCTACCACCATCACTGATGGGCTCGGCCTTGGCCAGCAGTGGGTCCCTCTCGGAGCTGTCTGGCGTTGGCTCTATTGGACATGGGGGAAGCTTCTGGCACCTTCTCACAGAAGCCACCCCTGTAGCCCCCCCGCCCCCGGCTACTAAAACCTTGCTGTGAAACCCCAATACAAATACTCATTAAAATGTCATGGACTTTAGGCTATTTCAAATTTTATTTTTTTAAATGAATGTTCCTGAAGTGCACTGACATAGAAGAGACATTTCTGTAATATATCCAGAAAAAACCATGTAGCCTTTGGTTGTTTCTAGTGCTCAAACTGGTATTTTGTCTAAACTGTCACTTTCAGGAAGTTATGAAAAGCAAAGGGCCAGCAAGCTTCACCTTTCCCTTCAGTGGAGCTAGAAGTTCACCATCAATTTTAGTAATACATGGGTAGTATAATGATCTGGTGAGGAGGAAACAAAGCCTTTGTTTACTCTTTTAAAGTTAAAAAAATTAAACGTATACTATACTTAGCTTTCTGAGAGCAACATGCTTTTCACCTAACTCTTGCAAATATTTTCTTACCATTCCCATAGCATTTCTTTGATGATCACGTTCAAACATACTTTGACAATTAATTCCTAAATGTATTTGATGCGTCTCCTGTAAGGTGAAAAAGATGTTGAAAATATGTAATAGGATTCCGCTTGAACTGCTATAAACTTATTCTGTTCAATGATGTCAGTTTAAATCTAGAACACTTTTTTTCTTATGCTGTCCTTACATCTCAGTTAAGCTAACCCTTTGGTTAGCTGTTTTTCGTGGTCATTTTTACATTAGTTCAGTTTGTAAGTTTTTCTTTAATATAAAATTGCTGTTGAGTATACGTGTTGCTAATAGGTATAGAGTTAGAACTCTGCTGAATTGTCTCATATGACCTGTTCTGCAATACTGTGCCTGTGCCCGTATGCCTGTGCGTAAGTGCTTTTTGCCCTTTGGCTACTGTGCTGCAGATCTGGGGGGTGAAGGAAGATGGCAGTGGAGGTTGGACTAGGTGGACCTCTGGAGGTCCCTTCCAGGCTAAATGGCTCTGTGATTCTGTGGAGGTTGATCTCTGCACAGTAGCACTCTTGTAGGGTGTGCATGGTCTCAGTTATGTGATACTAGAGCACCTGACCAGTGGAGGAGCATTTCCTCCTCCCTCTGCTCTGGTCTGGGCTATGTCCAGCTCTGAATGTAATGGTGCTGAAAAAGTCTTGTCTAACTTTGTTCACCACTACTCTCTCCAAGATATCCTTCATTAGAACAGGCTTCAATTTCTCATTAAAAGAAAACAAAACCAAAAAAACTCAACAAACAAACCAGCTGAGTTCAAATTTCAGTTCTGTACTTGAATGTTTTTGGTTTTGTTTTTTTTTAATCCTGCCAGATAATGAAAAATTTTCCAAGTCAAGGACAGGAGATTTTCCTCCCCCACATTCCAAACTCTTTTGTGTTGTTTGGACTGTAAGGCACCTTCCAATTTAGATATGTGAATCTCATTAGCATGCTCTTTATACTCTTTTTCAGATCACTAATGAGGAATTTAATTAAAACATGACCTAGCACTCATCCCAGTAGCATTCACCAGGTACCTTCTTTTGACATGATACATTGCTGTTTTTCATCAATCCACATTTTAAATACTTGCCAGTTTTGAAGGCAGCAGTAAGCAGAGGTGTAATACCACTTTATTAGGGACAAGTTATTTAATCCTAAAAAAAATGGAAAATAAAAAGGTCTTCACTGAAAGAAAATGAACAGAATTACATTCTGTCTCTCTGTGCAATAGCCTTGTTAATAAGCTACCAAAACCTATTACCTCATAACTCGGGTTCAAAATAATGATATTCTATTCTTTGTGTTAAGGAGATAAGAAAGATTAAAGGCAAATATTAACTGACAAGCTCTTGTCATATTTTTCAAAGAATTATGTCATCAAGGCCTAAATTTACAGCTCTTCACTCTGCAGAATATTATGTGGTAGCAGTGCTGGGGAAATTGGTATTGAAGAAGTGATAAAACACTGTTTCACTGGTTTGACCAGCTCCTCTAGTAATGTAATATAGCTGGCTAGTGTTCACATACTGCTTTCAGTCCTCCTCACTATGCAAGGAATTCCCTTCCTATATACATTTTTTTTTTTTTTCCCCCCACATGTGCTAGTGCCCAAATCTCCCTACTAGTTCCAGTAAAGCATAACGAGGGTAACGAGGAGAGAAAGTGTAGAGCAGTGTCACCTAGGGCAGATTGCCCGGGGCTGTGTCTGCTCAGGTTCTGAGTATCTCCAAGGATGTTGATATTTCTGCAACCTGTTACAGTGTTCAATCACCCCTACAGTGAAGCATATTTTTGTATAGGTTTAAACATATTTCAATTTGTGCCTATCACCTGTTGGCCTGTCACTGGGCACGGCAGAGAAGAGCCAGGCTCTGTTTTCTTTATTGCTTCCCCCAGCAGTTATTAGGTGCGTTGATCACTTGAGACTCCATTCAGCTATCGATGGGTGGTGTTCAGGGCACCCTCAGTTGCCCACCTCCACAGGGGGAGGGAGGGACTGAAACAGCAAAGGGCCTGTGTGTGCCCATGCCCCTGTGGGAACAGCAGTTCTAAAACATGCTGGATAGCTCAAATGGCGATAGCACCCGTCCTTTGGAAATTTAATTGTTCCTGAAGTATCAGTACAAAAGATTTCGTGAAATATTCAGAAACATAGTGCATAACATTGATCAGAGTGTGCTTATCCTCTAATTACTACACTTAACCATATATAATGAAGCAAGAGGTATTTTTTACCACTGCTGTACATCAGAACGTGTCTGAGAAGTTTATTTTTTAATCTCCTACAGGAGCCATATTGATCACGTGTGGTAGATTTTGTATTCTGTCACATGCCAGTAGATCTCAGGGCATTCTGAAATTGGCTTTCAGTGATCCTAATGAATGGGTGGACCTGTTATACCATGTCTCATGAGAGCTGTACCTACTACGCCTTTCCAGTGCCAGCAGTCCCTTGTCTTAAGCAGGAATGGTATAAATAAGGGTGAATTTAGGCAGTATATTTGTATAAGAGATTGTTACCAAGCAGTCATTTGGAGTACAAGAATGGTAAGGTTGGCATTAACTACTGAGGCACAGTGCAGAAATAGGAGATACAAAGCTGAATATCAAGACATACTTCCCCAAAACAAGGGCTGCTATAGTATGTTTAAGGGAAATAGTTGAAGCCCTTTTACTTGGGAAATAGAACAAGTGGACAGACAATCTGTTTTATGGTACTTTTGAAGCTCTTCAAGTATGTCTTCAGAGCTTGAATTCTGTGGCATAATAGAAGCCTATTTTATTAATATTATCACCTAAAATACACAAAAAAAATCCTATGCAAAGATGATAACTGGCAGCAGAATTCTTTTAGGAGCAAAACATATTTGGAACATTCAAAAGAGTATGAATGATAACATGTCATGAGTGCCATTTAAGAGATTCATTTGAACATCAACTAGAGCACCAGCTTGCTCTCCTTTAATGAATAAAATTGTATATAATAGAAGAGTAATTGAAATGTGTCAGTGTGAAGAATATCTAGCTCTTCACATCTCTTATCCCATTTCAGTTTCCTTCACCTATTCTTTCCAGCTGCAGTCTATTTTTTGGAGCTGCTGGTCCCTTTCATTCTAATACAAAAGTTGTGTCACATCACTTTTTTACTTTTACTTTTTTTTTTTTCCCCCTAACATCTCACTTAAGGTTTCAAGATTCATCTTTCTATCTTTCTGTTAAATAAAACTTTTTTAGAACATACTCTTCTGGCATCATTCTTCAGGAAACATGCTGTGATGTGTGATGAGGCTAGAACTAAATCTGGATTCTCCACTGTGGAAATGCAAATTTCCTGAGATTATAGAAGTTCAGTCATCTTTGTAGCTGCAGAAGATAAAGGTGAGTCTTTGAGTCCAAGAAATAATGCTACAATATCTTTAAAATGCTTAAATTAATTAATCCCATCTGAAAAATCTTGTGTGGTGGATCAGTATCATTGTACAACTCATCTGAGGTTAAGGCCTGTGTTTAAAAATAATGATCACAGTTTGAAATATCAGAGGGATGACTTTTCCTTTGTGCTAAACACCCCAAAAGCTATGTACTTCAAGAGCAGTTGTGAATGTCAGTTTTAAAAACTAATCTTCCTCAAATTAGGCAATAAGAGTAGAAATTCTTCGGGTTTAGTTCAAGTATATTTGAGACAACAAACAAGATTTTGCATTAGTAAGAGTATTTAGAAATTTTACAACTCTTGCTTCGCCCTGTATCTAAAATAAGTAGGTCGCTATCTTCAGTATAATGTCTAAACAGTAATCTCCTTAGAAAAGACAACGTTGATGTAATATATTCTTCAGTGACATTACCCACCAGCCTGGGTTGAGGCACAAGATACTTATTTCAGGTCAACAGCAGTACTGGTCTCAGACTGATTGTGTTTATGTTTTCCATTTCCTCTGCTAAAAATGTTTGGAATACATAATTACCTAGAGTTTTATTTCATGGTTTGTTATTTTTTTCCCAGATGCTCTTCAAATAATCAGCATATTTGTTCTAATTGTATGTGTGTTTGTTCTAAGAACTAATTTGATCTTAAGTATTTCACTTGTGTGTGTAATACTGTGCTGTATTTGCATCACATGATATGTAGTGAATGATAGATGAGGAGATTGGAAATACTGGCTCAGTTATGTTTATTGTCTGCAGTGTATAAGATCTATTGCATCTCACGAAAATCTCCTTAAAGTGCCAGTTCAAATGTACCATAACATTGCCTGATAATTGTGTTAGGAAAAAAAACACAGACAAAAAGAGAAAATGAGGTTCACGTACAGATTATTCATAATTTTGAAAGATATTTATGTGGAAAATAGCTAATAAAAATAAGATAACTTTGCCATTTAACGTAAACTCAGCGTTGTGCTCTTAACCAATATGTAGTGAACTAATTGTGGTGAACATTCTTCAGGAAGGCTGAGAATGTCAGGTCACGTTCCTGCACAAGCAAAGCATTGCAACTGCTACCAGTCTTTTCCTTCCTACACTCTAACTCTTGATAACTGATAACTCTTGAAGCGCGTCTTCCCAGTGGTCATTTGAGATGTTCACTGGGCTTCCCCACACTTCATCTTCATTGATAAGCTATCTATCTTCACTATATTACTTATTATATATTTTTGTTTTGATTAAAAATATTGTACTGGGGTTAAGACAGCAATTTAGTAATTTTTCTTGCAGAACATATTAAATGAAAGAGCGCATTATTAGAAGTATGTGAGTGGTCCTGTTTATTTCATATCTTTACATTTCACAGGTTTCAGAATAATTTTAGGACTTGGTTTATAAACGATATTGATAAAGAATATAATTAATAATGTTACTAGTAAATAATTAACCAAATCTAAAAGTTAAAACTGACTCTTATTAATCAGTAACCCTAGGATATGGCCCACTTCTCTTTATGTTGCCAGGTGTGGATACAGGCAATATTTTTCTCCTTCAGATCTAGAGGGTTTCAATGTTGCCATACCTTTTCATCTGAAATGTGTGGCTCATTGACAGTCTGCACTGAAATCTGTTTTCACAATGTCCGCAGTACTATTTTGTTAACCCAGCGCTTGCATGCTGTGTCTAAAAGAAGATTACATTTCCATTACATGGAAAAAATATTTTACAGTTCTCTCCTCCTAACCTCCTGCCCCAAACCCTCTTTTTAAAAATTTGTTTTTACAGGAGATTAGTCCTAGAAAATGCGTGAACAAGCAACTGTCTGCCTTAGCAATGAGCTGTGTGTAGGTAGTAACTTATTTGGAGGTAAAGAATTTCTCTTGATCATTCAGATACTTAAAGTGTATTGAAAAGTCATTCTACAGATAATTTACCACTCAAATTAAGACAAAGGATGTATTCTGTTAGCTGGCGTAGCCTCATTTACTTCTCTACTATCACATCTTTCAGCTTCTGTCAACTCTTCAGGTAAGATGTATGAGGTAGCAGAAAGAGCTATAGTAGCTAAGATATAGAGGAGTCAGATTGGACACCTTATTTTTTAAATGGGTACAGTTTGCCTTACCTTACTGTGGTACCATACAAGTTACTTCCAAGTGGCCTAAATTTTCAGGGTAGATGTTCTTCGTCATGTTTTGAAAGATGTAAAACAAAATAAAGAACTAATTAGCAGTATTTCAATAATTATTTTTAAATCAACTTTGACATCCTAGAGAAAATTGATTTTTTTGTGAATATTGGTCTGATATGTAAATGATTTACCTAGGAATTACTAAAAAACGATCCTCAGTAACCTAAGTATGTACAAATTCCTCTTACAACAAAATTAAGTTATACTGTCAGAAGGCTTTGCTACATGATAGACAAAGAGAAAAGAAAATAATAAAATTAGAAAGATACAACCAGCTCTTGAGCTTCCTAGTAGGCCTTGTACATTAATTTTAATATTTTGACTTATTTTAAGAGGATGGATGATGCTGTTTCAGGTAATATATACGTAACAGTTTAAGTAACAAATATGTGAGATACAGGACCACTAGGTTGAATGTGAGCTGTGCAAGTATTTGGATGTCATATTTCGAGATCCTAGGTGCGTGTGCATGCTTCTTCGTGCTTAAAATACTGTCTTCTTATTATTAGTGTGATGGGATCTTATTTTATAGCTGATACAGAAAACGTTGTGTGTTACAATCATAACGTGGAGCGCTCACTTTTGTGTTAGCTTGACTGAAATCTGAATACAGTCACTACATGCTCACAGAGTAGCACCTACTTTCTTTTTAACGTATGCCTGATGTTTGTCAAGTTAATAGTGACAGATAATCAGATAATTGAATTACTCTTATTTCCATGACTTCCAAACTGTAGCATGCAAACTAAGCAAGCTTATTGTAATGATGTATCTAAAATGCAATTTAATATTGAACTTATTTACATAAGCAGAGCATTTCATAATATTTGGAGACTGTAAGAAATTGAGATTTTTCTTTTTATTTTTAATTTATGTAAACAAGTTTGAGTGAATTAGCATGGAGTAGACTGTACTACATGTAGTACAGCCAGAATGATCTGCATTGTTCTACTTGGCTTTCAGTCCTTAATGATTTATTTTTGTATCTGAACAATTATATGACATCTGTGGAAGTTGTTGGAATATGATTTAAAAATAAAATCAAACCTCTGTAGGTGTGCTACTTGCTCTCTTTTAATGAATAAGTTCCTTAGTGACCACTTTTTTATTTGGTCTAGTGATGTGCGAAACAACTTTTTAAAACTTGTTCTTCTCTTTTTGAAGTATAAACTTTGTATGTATATAAGTATGAACTTGTTTGCCTTTTCATTATAATTGCAGTCCATTTTTTTTTATCATCAAACTTGTACATGATTACTACAACAGTAGTGTTTGAGTTACACACACATTAGAATAATTAACTAAACCTCACAGATGCGAGCTGGAGAAAAGAAAGCCTATTAAGTCCCTTCTGCATTTGCAAAATAGAGGCACTAGTAGGACAGGTGTGTCGTAAAATACCAGAGAAGTTGTCCAAAGCACTTTGGATGCTGAGATTGGTGGCTTTCTGACCAACAGAATGATCTCTGCTTGAAAACAGTGTGTCTAAGTTGTAACATTTTCATGCTGTGACTTAATATGCATACATGTTGTTAGTATACACAGAAGACAGCTATACATGTATGTGTGTGCATGTGTATGTATACACATATGTAGAAATATATAGTGATGTCAAATGTAGTGATAAAAATTGAGCAGAACAGAGTTCCAGTCTCCTAAGTCCTCGCCTAGAGACACTTGCTGTCATTCTCACCGAGTCTATCAACTCCTCCATACCAAGCAATTTTATTTACCTAGAGCAAGTAACCTCCTCCCATTAACTGCAACTGATACTAATTTCAGTGTTACTCTGCTTCAGTATCTTTTTGCCCTAGTGCCAACCTATGCCCAGAGAAAATTAATTTAATTGGTGTAATATTTGAAATTCCGTCTCAGTGTCGGGGCTCCTCTATAGTTCTGGGGCTCAGGACTTCCACCACCAGGAGTGGTTCTAGCAGCTGACTGACATTTCGTATTTCTTAATACCAGTGTGAACCTTTTGAGAGCTTATTCTCCTTAGTGAGATGATAGATTTGTTCTCTGAATATTTTAAACACCTTAAGGGTTGTGATTGAAAAATAAAGTATGAGCAGAAAACTACCCTTGCTTGCCTTAGTTTCATTGGTTTGCAATTGTTTATCAAAAAAACTGTAAAGTCTGGAACATTGTGCAGTGCGTGCGAAATAGATAGAAGACATAGGGCTTTCTATCGTCTTTATTCCTTGATCTCATCACAACTTCTTTCTCTGTAGTGTGTCAAATTACATTTGGTCCCTAAATACAGATTTTTATAAGTATTCTTATAGTCTTACAGTTATGTTTCTATCAGTTTCAGCACAACAAGTTAAAAGAGTGACATGGAGTACTCCTGAGATTATGCTTGTGATAGATAGAGTTTTTATTTCCTAATGTAAACATCATTCAGTTTATAATTACCTTTCTGGTACACGCCAACTCTGGATCTTCAGTCTTGCCATTTGCCTGGTGTTTTATTCCCCAGAAATCTTCCTCTCAGCTGATAGTTTTAGGATTTTTTTTTAAGTATGGGCCTGCATAATTCAGTGTGTTTATTATTTTAAAATTTGTCTATTGATGTTTTAAAAGGTTTGTAATATTTGTGCCAACTTACAAGAAGTCTGGGACTTACTGATTTTTTTTTAAAATGGTAGAAATAGATGGCATTACTTAAAAAATGGACCAGGAATATTCATTTTATCACTGCTACTGCGTTTCTTGTACTATAAGCAGCTATGTCCTTCAACCTGTTTTTCTGAGCAAAGTTAGAGATAATAATCAGGAATTAGTAGTTTTATGGATGCAACAAGCATTGAATCATCAGCTGATAAAACAACTGCATTTTGTGCATGTGTCTACCCAAATTACATGTCACCACATAATTTTAAAATTACAAAAGCATTCATCAAGAGCTGCTCTAGAGTTATTAATTACTCTATATCCATATTAGTGTTTGTTAAAGTTTTCTTTGTTTTTTTAAGCATTCAAATGAATGCAAATGTGAACTGTTAATTAAAATTGTTACTTGCTCATTCTTATATGATATTAAAACGCTATAGTACCAATTAATTATTTCTGGTTGTTTAAACCAATAATAGTTTAGAGTAGTACCTATAAACTGAAAATAAAATTTTCTAAGCTATGTTGTACATTTTAATGATGATCATCAATACTTTTAAAACTGTGTGATGAGGACTTGCATAGGTACTCAGGGACATTAAACAGATGGAGATTCAGGCTACATAAATTAAATTTTAAAGCTGTTAATTAAAACCAAATCTAAACCATTATACAGAGGCCGCAGTCTAAGATATTACATGAGTAAAATGTATTTGTGGGGAACTGAATCCAAGTTTCCTGTGGTGTTTTATTTGAAAACTGGTTTTCATTTTGCTTGCTAGAATGGAAGATATTAAGTTATTTTAACAGGGCTTTGTGAATGACTAAAACAACTATTTTCATCAGTAAATTGCAAACTTTATCTATGCCACTTCATATCATTTTTGGAGCAGGGGGGATAAAAATCTATAAACATCCCTAGGGAAGGATATTCCTACTTTGGCAAGAGAAAAAGTCCATAATACACAAGATGGCACTGTTTCACTTGTGAAAATGCCTCATTTTCACAGATAACAGTGAAAAATGTGATATGAGAGTGCAGAAGGGTTTATATTTTTGTATAATTGAAAATAAAATATTTGTGTAGTTTAGTATTTTGTTTATTATAGACAAACAAAAGCATAACTATTTAGGTGCAAGACCACATAACCAAAGAAAGTAAAAATGCCTCCGAAGTCACTGTTGACAAAATTGAATGGATGGGCAACTGGAAACTAGACCTGAGCTAAAATTCTGTATGACTTAGTCTTTTGCTTCTAAGAATTCTGGAGAATTTGGAATTTAGCTTTCAGATGGTAGTTTTCCCCTGAATCTTCTCAAAGCTCCTCTGACATGTATAATAAGCATACCATCTAGGTTTCTATACTTTGCTTTTAAGGTTAGCTTATTAAGAGCAAAAAGTATGTGCTGAAGTGCAAGGGAATTTTCTGTAGTGTAGATGACTTCATTTTTTAATTAGGTTGTAAAGTCTAATGTAGGTTTTAACTTGTCATTGAAAAAAAAAAATCGTCATAAAAAGCATACAGCATATTTTCAAAGATTTTTTTCCTAGTTTAGACATTTCTGACCTTAGGCAATATTTTTATGTCCAGCATCTGTGAAAACCAGCTATATCTATTAATGTGACAAACTGTGATATAGGAAGATAATTTTAAATATATCTTAATATTTCTCCAGGATTTGTTCAATAAATGGACAGTGTTTATATATTATATTATTCTTCTCAGGGGCTGAGTAGAAAATCTGCAAGCCGTCGAACAGATTAGATGCAGTCGTTGCAATAACATTTCAGCATCTAAATTTAAGTACATATGTACTGATAATTTGGTACTCCCTGATCTGCTCTTTGAGATGATGAACTTCCTTAGGTGGTTTGACATAGAAAGGTGTGATTAACTCCTGTATCCTTGTTTTAAAATTCCAAAGTTTAAAGCTGTATATTAAAAAAAAAAAAAAAATATTGTATAAGAAAGCATATTCAGAGGAAGTGCCATAGAAAAGGAAGGCTTGCAGTTTGATTTGTTGTTTGTTTTAATAGTAACTGTTACTTCTAGCTTACAGATGAAATTTTTTGTTCTTAAGATGTCAGAATTCATTCCCTCTAATTTTATATAAATTTTTTTCAAGGTAGATGTCAGCTTACTTTTCACAGATTTGAGCTCCATTTAAAGACATGCAGAAGTCAGTCAACAAAGACACCTTTTGTACCCGCTTATAGAATTTATAAGGTTTAAATATGTTTGCTCTGAAAATTACAAGGTTTAAGTACGTTCACTCTGAAATTTTACCCATTAGTCATTTGCAAAATATTGGTGGGAGTGTGTTTGAAGCAGGTCTGTCTTTAACAACTGTCACTTTTTTTTTTTTTTTGCATCACTGAGCAATTTCAACATTATTTCCTCTTCGAGAAAAATAAACTGGAAGATGTGCTCTGGAAGCACATGTCCCCATGTTTTTCCAGCTCTTATGTGGTACTTCACTCACAGGACCAGATTAGAAGTAGGTCCCATGAAATGTTTATATTGTGGTTATCGGGACCATAATGCTTACGGCTTCACTCTATGGTCTGCTTCTATTCCACTTTATAGCATAGCCAGTATCTGTAGCTGTTGCTATTGTACCCTCCAAGCAGGAGGGCTTAGAACTTAAGAATCTAGCATGCAGTCTGTAAATGAAGTTGCGTAATTATCTAAAGCTGACTGTTTATTTCCTTTTTACAATGTTTGTGAATTTTCATTGGCCTGAACATTCACATTTTTTCCCTGCCATAGCCATGCTATTGCTAAATTGCTGTAGAAAATGGTTCTGATTTACAGACCTCAAAGTGCTTTGTAATCACAATGTATGTGTATTTTGAGATAGTTTTATTCCTGTTTCCTGGATACAGGAGTCTGAGTATGAAAAGATAGTGTGCTTTGACCAACAAGCACGTGACTGGGTTTGGTAAAAGGAGTGCTTCTGGAAACTGCATTTTGTAGACATTGACCATGTACTGATGACAGGAGACATTCTGAAAGTGCTTTGTAATAAAATGCTAGGGACCAAGTTTTTCTGGGTTTTGGTTATACATTTATCCATTTAATATGAATATCTAAAAGGCTTATGTTCTTCTTCATGTTGACCTCTTTGCAGTGATGAATTTTATTTTGGTACTACTGCTTGGTAACTAAAACAGTTGAGATCCTCAACTAAAAATGCATATGGCTGTGCTATAGTAGAAGTGATCCTCTTTGATGTTATCAGTCAGTGTCATGGTTTAACCCCGGCTGGCAACTAAGCACCACCCAGTCACTCCCCCCAGAATGGGATGGGGGAGAGAATCAGAAGGGTAAAAGTGAGAAAGCTTGTAGGTTGAGGTAAAGGCACTTTAATAGGTAAAGCAAAAGCCATGTGTGTGAGCAAAGCAAGGAATTCATTCACTGCTTCCCGTGGGCAGGCAGGTGCTCAGCCATCTCCAGGAAAGCAGGGCTCCATCACGTGTAATGGTTACTTGGGAAGACAAAACATTGTAACTCCGAATGTCCCCCCCTTCCCTCTTCTTCCCCCAGCTTACATACTAAGCATGACGTCATATGGTCTGGAATAGCCCTTTGGCCAGTTGGGGTCAGCTGTCCCAGCTGTGTCCCCTCCCCAGCTTCTTGTGCACCTGGCAGAGCTGAGAAGTCCTTGGCCAGTCCTAGTGCTACTCAGCAACAACTAAACCATCAGTGAGTTATCACCATTCTTCTAGTACTAAATCCAAACCACAGCACTGTGCAAGCCATTATGAAGAAAATCAACACAATCCCAGATGAAACCAGGATACTCAGTGAAAGTTTTTGTCAAGAATGACAATAAATAACTCCAGTTACTCTTCTGCATTAACTAAAATGGTAAACAAATCTTCAGCCATTTCTGTGTAGACACATTGTCTAGATCCTAATTGCAAATAAAAAAATCACATTTGTTTCATATTTTATTTTGTTTGTAAATATTGGTTGTAGTTTGCTGACTTCAAAGATTGATTTTGGTATAATTTTGAAACTAGTAAGTTTATAGCATAACTGATAACCGTCCTTTTGCTAGAGAATAACACCATCTTTTAAATTTTCTATTTTGAATTTCTACTGTCACTACCACATAATGAAAATTTCAAGGGGTTTTTGGGTGGGGTTTTTTTGGTTAGATTTGTTTGGTGTTTTTACCTTTTAGTTTCTCAGTAGCTCTTTTGGACACTAGTAGAATGGTCACTATAAAATAACCATTTTAATTCTGCTGTGATATTGCATCCAGTTGGGATTGGATGTATTTTAAGGAAACAAGTCTCTGAAATGTTTCTGTGTTCCCAGTATCTGAGGAATGCAAATAGTGCTTGATAAAGGATTATAATCTTAAACTTTTTACCTAAAACACCTTAAGTGTTTTTCCTGAACTTGTTTCAAGGGTTTGCATAAAAAAATGGAATTTACGCTTACTTTTGATCTTGCTTTAAAGTGCATTATCAAGTAACAGAAGGCAATTCTTCAATAAGTGAAATAAACTTAGAAAGATACCAGCAGTAGAGCCAGTGTATTAGCACTTGCCATATCTCAGAATTCAAATAGAAACATGATGAAGAAACTGAAGCATTAGCTGCCTTAAAACATCCACTTAAGACTGGAATGCGTTTTAAATGCTGGTAGTCACATAGCAACGTAACATTGTGTACTAGTGAGGAATTTATGCTGTTGTTTTTAAAAATAAATTATCCATTAATCATTACAATGCTTTAATTTAATTTTGGTTAACCAACAATAGATGCTATATCAGAACTCAGAAGTGGTTTGAGCTGGGAATCATGCATAAATACCAACAGGGCAAGAGGGACCTCATTTCCAGTGAGATTATATTTCTTTGTTTAGCTGGCTCTGGTATGCCAAGAAAGAGTCAGATCCACTCTTCGTGTTCATTCAGTTCTGCTGGAGATGCACAGTGCAGCATGCTCTCTGCTTTTACACTCAAAGTTCACCAGTTAGTGAGATAAAGATAGGAGTTTCATTTCCTGATTCAATTAGCAAGATGAATTTTGCATTTTTATAATTATTTTACTTCCGTGGAATAGAGCATTTTCAAAATATAAGTCTAAATGCTGTGTTTTCCCCATTCCTATTATTAATTGTGGTCATTTTATATTGCTTTGGGCTGGGGGATTGGACTTGATGAGATCTCTTCCACCTGCATTATTTTATGATTTTCTGCACCTAGCAACTATATGAAGATCATGTCCTGCTTTCCAGACTGATAGAAGTGTGAAACTGATTTATTCTGTAATTTTTCCATTAATGGGTTGTTGAGGATAATTATTATGGTAATGACTTTCAAGTTATTTCCTGATAGTTACTGGCCAACTTGACTTTGGAACATCAGGTACTCTTGCTGATCACTCACTGCTGAGATTGTTTCAATTTATAGTCTCCATAGCTTTAAACAAACTGAAATGACACTATCTCCTAGGCCTTATGGTGCTATGAGTAATTTCTTATTGAATGGAGGACAACTTTGCCCAACAAAGTACTCTTTGCTTGTCGTTTTTTTCTTGGAGGTGGTATTGGAAACATCTTGCAGAAATTCCTCAACAATTCTAAAGACAAAAGGAAAGTAGATTTAAAGGAAAAAATGACTGAAGGTCAAAGGAAAGGGTGACTAAGAGGACTTTTTTTCCACTTTCTTCTGCTTCCTCCCAGTCATACTGACAGTTCTTGCATTTCTTTAACTACTTTCTTCCAACTGAACACTACCGATACCAAAGTAGAAGAGAGGAGTAGAAGGGACTGATGCTTCTCTCCGTAAGTGCAGGAGTTCCAACATTCCTGCTGTTTCAGAACTGTGGTGGCTTCATGCAGAATCATGGGTTAGGTTTTTAAGGAAAAAGCATGAAACTATCACATGACCTGAGAAAGGATATTCTCTTTACTCAGGCACTTTTGACCACCTCCTTTTCTCTCACTTTTGATTGAGATTCCAACAGAATTATTACTGAAATTCTGATTGAAGAGGGGAAAAAGCTACCAGAGTTTTATAGGATGGTAATGGATATCACTTCATCGGAGTTTTGCCGCCTAGCAGGGTGATGGTCTTTCTCTAGTCCTTTAGAACACTCTTTATATCTACAAAGGCAATAAATAGGAACTAGGTACCTAGTTGCTGTTTGTGCTTTCAGAGGTGTCCTTTACCATTAGCACAAAATATGATTCAAATGACTCACCAGGATGGTTTTAAGTGCCCACTAAATCTTACTGAAATTTTACAATCCCTGGCATGCTGGGCATGCCTGTTTATAAAGAAAGCCCTAAGGTATTTAGAACATTTATGAAAACATAAGTAGACCATAAAACATCATCTTTTTCTAGAGTCTTATATGTATCCCTTTATTAACCGGTAGAAATGGGGAAGATGCTTCACTTCTGTACTTCTCAAAAATGTCAGCGTCACGGTGCATATCTCTTGTATGATGTATCTTTTGCCTACTTAGCCCATGCTCTTTTCCTTCAGATATGAAAATTTTACTATTACTATGAGGTATTGTCTGTCTGTCCATAGTCACTGCTGTAGGTTCTTACTGGGCTTCTGACTGCCCTGAGAAATTGTCTTGGGAAGTTGGAGACAGTGTTTTCAACAGATTGATTCCAGCCCTCTGCCTTCCACAAAAGCACCCAGAGAACCACACAGGGGTGTTGGGAGAATTTTTACAGAGTACAGTGACATCAGACTTGAACTCTTGTATCCATGTTTTCCCTTCTCCTTCAATTTTGGGTAAATTGTATGAAATTAGTGCATTTTGTTAAGAATTAAATTTGTTTCATTCTTTAAGAAATATATATTTACACGGACTGTACTGTCCTTATTAGCCTTGGCTGTAAGTTCATATTAAATACATGTAATATGTGAAAGTGGGACACAAAGAGTTTTCAAGTTTGGCAAATCCTAATAGCATTTTCTTTCTTTCACTAAAACTCTATTCATCATCGTAAAAGTAGTTTAGATGCTAGAATATAGATGTTCTTAAACTATCTGTTAACATGCACTTAGAAAGATTCTAAGTGATGATACAATTCTTTGTAACTTCTCTGCAGTTTGAATGAAAAACTTTTAATGCACATTTGCACAAGGTCACCAATAGCTTACAATAACTTTTAGCATTGGATTTATGTGAAAATAACTGAAAATCTCCTTTGCAATTTCAAAGGGCTTAAATATGATATTTTACTGTCGTGCTTCATCAATGTTTTATGTAAAGTGAGGATGAAAAGCACATTTTAACAAATCAAAGACTTCAGAAATATTGTATAGCTTCCTTATTATGAAAGGGTGTTTTTTACACAAAAAGGTGAATAAGGAGCTCAAAATCAAGAAAAGTCACATTGATAATATAACTCTTATTATGCATTGCATTAACAAAGGTAAAATACCTTCTGAGACCCTGGCCAAACAGACTATCTGTATTGGAAGGCTGGCTAGCTCTGTGTTGCTTCACCATGGGCTTTGGGGCTGGTCCACGAAGGTGGGAAATCTGGGGATGACGCCTACCTGGGCTGGGCAGGGCCATCACCAGTGGGGCACCATCCCACAGCACCTGAGCAGGGCAAGCAGAGCAGGGTCATTGGCAGGTCCCACTGACACTCCAGCAGTCAGCAATCCAGCAAAAGGCGAGGTAACAGGTTGGGTCTGGGAATCCCACTGACAGGGCAGGAACAGCCAGGAGCAGGACTGGGAAGCGGTGTACTTCCAACATAGCTCAGGCCAGGTCTAGGTGCTACCAGACCTATGTGAATGGGCGCATGGGTGGAGGTCCTTGGTGAGGCTGGTCAGTGTAATTAAGGCCTTATTGGTGCCTGCAGGGTTCTGATGATAGGTATCTGCCCTGATTGCAATGCAAAGTTTTGGTCCTCTGATGGAGACTGCATTTCACCGAGATCCCCATGGCAAGTGGATGATGAGGAAATGTAAGCCAGTCACACAGATCAGGTTGGCTTATTCAGCTGTAGATATACAGGTATAGTTTAATCACAGGATGTGAGCTGACATAGCTTTCTGGATCACAAGACTGCAGTGAAGGCGCAGGTTACCACTGGCATCAGACTGTTTTATGTTCAAGCATGCAGGATGCTGCTTTCTGATATTATTCATATAATTTCACAGGAGAAAGGCTATTATTGCAGGAGATTCCATTTCAGCAATCATCTTTTAAAAATCGGATTTGTGATTTGGACAGGGGAGGTGGAAGAAAATGGACAGTAAAATACACTTCAGTCATCTCAGATGGTATTGGATTTATACTTATTACATTGTGTAGGATATTTTTTTGCCAAAGGTGACTGGGATGATCATATCTCCTAGGATCAAATTCTAATCCTGTTACATCAATACAAGTTTAAAGAAATGCCACTGACGAAAGTTTCTTTGATCTTGGTTAGATTGGTATAAATTTCTTTGATAGGCAGAATCACTACATTGAATAGCTTGCCTTTAGAGCTCAGCAAAAGCAGACTTTGGCTGGTACATCAGAAGTCAGTGCTCTTGCTTTTATTGAAATATTCAGCAAAATGTTATAAAATATTTTAAAATGTTTATTTTTATGTCAGTTAACTGTGTTAGATCACTAACATGCATTTTGTTTATGATTTAGAAGGAACCAGAAGTCTGAAGTGGTTTGAGGCAATTTTGTGGGTAATTTGTTGATAAAAAGCGCTTCTTTATTTCGATGTTTGAACTTTAATCTTTTTGGACATCTTTGAGCATAATTATTAAACACAGTAAGAGTGGTGAAAATGAACTTCTGGTTTCTGGAATTTCTTTGAGCATATTGGATTATATTTTAGTATCTTTTGGTCATTCTTTTTTTAAATTTTGTTGAAAAACAGTGCAATTGAATCAGCATATCTGTTGTATAGGCAGTCATGTTGCTGAGTTTGCTAGTAATTTTTTTTTTCATTGCTCTTTCCTTACGTTGCCCCCCCACCAGACTAATGGAGGTGCAAGACAGATACGAATGCCTCCATTTCTACTATGCAGTTATTGATGTTGCTGTTGTCTTGGGACATACGGCAGTAGAGACAGGTTTTTCTGTATGAGTTAACCTTATGTAGAAGAAAATGGCCTGCTTCAGTCTTCCATCTCATGAGTACTATTTATGACACAGTTTGATTGTCATGGTTTCTATGGTTCCATAGAAATTTATGTGTTGCAACTCAGGCAAGAAGTCTATTCTATAAAACCGTGCCAAGGATTAGCTACAGAAATAATTCTTAACCTATGGCAGAGTCCTCGAGGTATGTGTCTCAAAATATCACTGGGGAAAATCCAAGTTTCAGTGGGTGTATTCAATAGATATTTTAGAAAACATAGAAATTACATTCTTGGAGTTCCTGCTTTTCTATAGGTTATTTTGTCTGGGCTAAATTCACATTGCTGAGCTAGGTGCTCACAACTGTTATGACATTCCATTAAAGATTTCATTATTGTCAAAGGAGTCAATTATGGCAAGAAAACGTAATCTAGCATTCTACAGTTGTACTGAATATAAATCATGTTTCAGGATTTTTACTTTGGTAAGATATTGTAAATTGAAAAGCGTACAGACAAATAATGTTCAATACTTCTTTTAAGAAACAAAAAACATAGTTGTGTTTTCTTGTTCCAGGTATTTTAGGCATTAGGGCTTACAAGAAAAACATGATTAATCAAATGGATGATAATTCTTTCATCTTTCCTTGTCCTTTTTGTTGGAATAGAACGTCATTTATTGGTGTGACTTCTCCACTGCAGACCCCTGTTTCAGTCACTACATTTGGTTCCTGTAGTGGTTGTTGAGAATTCCATAGACAAGCTAAGTGGAAAAAAATGTATTAAGAGTCCTTCTAAGTAGATTTCAGATTCTGTTTAACTTTGGTAAATAACTGGCCTTTAAAAAAAAGAAAACAAAAACATTCATTCTAACTGAGAACAATAATAAGCATGCCTTAGAAAAACAGTGTCAACATTTCTGAGTGTTTCTGGAAGGCTGAGGAAAGTATCCTCTGGGAAGAAGTTTTGACACTTCTCTCGTGTTTGTAGGTGGAAGGAATTTGGAAGAATGTGTTTGGATCAGGATGGGAAATTGAGCATTATCTCTGCATGCTTGTTGAATTGCTCTTAGGACAAAATTTAGAAGTAGAAAATACTTCTTTTTTAGCAGCTAGGATTACCTAACAATTCAGATGGGAGTTTTACCAAATCAGTTGCTTCAAAGGCAGCTTCAATGTAGTAGGGGATAGGTATCTGTCATTTAAAACTATCCCTTCTGGAATATAACAGTATATACTGTCCCAAAAACCAAATGCAACCCATTTTCCATTAAAAAGTCCCACAAATATAAATAGGTGGATCTGTTTTGTAAACCTGTAAATATACTTCTGCATATCATGGTCTAATAGAAAACCACTAATGAATGAATAGTATTGTACAAGAATGTATATTAACTTTGTAAAATGAGTAAGTTAAATATGTCTGAAACCAGTAATGGTATTCTAGGTTTGTATTTTAGAAGGTGGCATCATAACTTATAGCAATAGAAGAGAATATCGGTTCTGGGCATGTCATTGCAGTGTAAAACACAAGGTTGTAACAGTCCACAATTTATCAGTCAGTAGCATTGTCTTATCAATGAATGAATATAGGAATTTATTTAAATGGATGCAGATAGGAACACATCACACAGTTGTGCTGGCCTCTCAACTTTGCAATAAAAATTTTTAATTTTACTTTTGAATTAAAATAAATGTAGTGATCTTTCTTTCTTCTTTGTTCTTCACATCCCAAAACATTCAAGCATTATGGCAAAATTAACAATTAAAGAGTAGTTCAGTGCTGTGGCAAAAACTGCAGGACAGGATGAGAAAGCAGGATGTGTTGTGTTGTGTCAGACCAGTGCTCCTTTGTCCCCTCCTGACCGTGGGCCCACAACCAGCCAGAAGGGCCAATGCGCTCACCTGCACCACCGCTCTCCCAGTGGCAGTAGGAAAAGATATTTAGGAGGCAAGAGGAGAAGGCAGGTGAACCCAGTCACTTCTTGTGGGTCAGTCCCCTCCTAGCATCAACCCTTGTTGGCTTGACCTGCCAGTTCTGTTGGACTGGTTCTCCTTCGAGCTTGCTGATACCACTTGCTACCGGGGCCTCAGATGCCTTCAAATTTCAGCCATTCTGTGTCCTCTGTGTAGAGCGGTACCTTCTTTCTGTTCAGAGCTATCTCTGACCATTTTGTCAGGTACCACTTACTTCTGGTTTGTCATGACTGGATGAGTAACAGTTGTGCGTTCAACTTACCCACTGTATTCATGAGTTGGTAAAACGTGGTTGTGCCCCCCTCGAGCACCTGCAAGCTGAACAGTCCCAGCTCGTTCGTACTCTCCTCACAAGGCAGCTGCTTCATCTTTCTTACTACAAATGTTTTCTTCTTTGTATGTCATACCAATCAATTCTTAGGGAAAAGGAAGTATTGCCATATCTAGCTTTTATGTAAAACACCTTCGTATGAGACCTTCTTCAAGGCAGTTATACTTGTGCCTTAATACTCAGATTAAAATTTACTTTAAATTTACTTAGCCTGAAGTAATTAAACAGTAATATAGATAATGCTATGTTCTTAATAGTGTGGTGATTCATAAGACTAAAATTAAATTACAAAGATGCGGCAGACTAGTGATGAAAAATGAAATAAAGGCATGATAAAGTGTGGCAAAATAAAGTAGTGAAAGCATGGGAATTAACATGAGAAAGTTCTTCTTAACACTGGCTCTTTATGTATCTCTTTGCACTTGACCATTCCCTGATGTGCTTCCACAGTACCACTGAGAGTAAAATGTGGGCTGCTGCTGAAAAAGAGTGGTTTACTCTTCTCCTTCCTTCATACTCATTCTTGCATTGCTTTCCTCATTGCTGGCATTGGTATTCCCCTGGCACCACACTAGAATGGTTTAAAAAGCTGAACTGAAAAGAAATTGAACCTTATCACCTCCCAATATTTTTTTTTTTTTCTGGATTATTCTTGCAAACTAGGTCACCGTGGTTCAGATAGTGTCTGTTGGGTGCTATGCAAGAACAGAGAGAACTGGATAGCAGGAACTACCCAACAGCAGCAGAAACAGCCCAAAGATAAGAGTTTCCTTGCCAGAAAAAAAAAAACCCTGTATGTCATTAAGAACTGCCAGGAAAGGACTTTTCTAAATCTTGAGCATCTGTGTTAAGCTGCCAAATGACAGCTTAGAGTGATAATCAGTATCTTTTATCTCAATTACAAAATTTCTGCTTTGTATTTTATTTCCATATTTCCTTACATTGGGTCAGACATTTAGTTTTCTGAGCTGAAAATGCATAGGCTGTGGGGCTGCCTTAGAGCTCTGAGCAACTGAAATGGCTCAACTCCTATTTGAAATTCAGATTTCACTAGGCACATCTTCACCATTCTGATATCTCTGAAGAGCATTCCATAGGTTTAATATGTGGAAATTTAAAAGCATATTTCACATCTAGTGCTTAATTTTGCAGTTGTGGCACTGCATCCAGAATTTGAAATGCTACTCTTTATTGAATTAATGTCCATTAAAATTCATGCCAGTATTATTGCTTTACTTGATATAGGAAACTATTGCTGTATCTCCAAGGATGTACACTGATTTTTTTTTTTTAACTATCCAGTTTTTAAACATCAAAAATGTTTTTATTAAATGTTTTTATTTGGTTAAATAAACACAGTAGGGAGATAAATTTAAAGGAAAATGAGTTGTGTAATTTCTTCATAAGCTACTATGGAATTCATATTACATAGAAGAGACTGCTCCACACTCTAAAAATAGCTGTTTTGCAAAATAGACTGTGATTTTAATATACATAATTGTCTGAATTTTTTGTTTCTTGTAATTCTTTCCAACTTTTAATATAAACAGTGACTGATGGTCAAATTCTCATGAATTTATTTAAATGCGATTAAACCCACTAAACTGATCCATTGAATGGAGATTCAGTTGCTCTAATTTTTTTCATCACATGCCAACTTCTTTGTGTTTATTTAATATGTTTTCTAAGATTGTCAGTGTACATCTAATAGCAATGCCACGTGAAGTTTAGGGGATCATTTGTGGGAGACTACATTAATTGGTTTTGTTAATAATTCCTTAATTTCCAATTGTTGATGGCTAATTTGTTGGAGTTTCTGCTATTTGACAATTGAGTTGGCTAATTATTTTTTTTATCCATCGTATAAATTGTGGTAAGTTACTATTCCTTGTTTGGAGGGCTTCTTGAGCAGATTTCTTAGGATAATGCTTGGGATTTCAAATTTCGTTTTCTACTAATATCTGCCATGCTTAATACTAAATTTTGTTGTCTATGTAAACATTGTTAATGATGCATGGGTTTGCAATGTAATAGCAAGATGAGTTGTGAGATATATCTCGGAAATTATACTGGCAGATGAGTTTTTAAAGGCTGTGCTTGGTAGAATGCTCTGTTAAATTCTCAAAACTTTCAGAATAAAGGTTGTTGCATGCAACCACAGTTTTGCTGCCTTCTGTAGATATTTTCTAAGCCATGAGCATATGCTGTTTGATCCATCCCCCCATGTTTTTAGTGTCTTTGGCATGGAAAATACCCTCAAGATGACTACTGTTAGTCAATATTATGAATAAACTGGAACATAATAGGAAGATTCAGGTGGTCTTTACGGGGAGGAGCATTATTAGTCCATCCTAATACATATGAGAATGTTCTGTCTGGCAAAAGAAAGATCTCTCTTCTGGCATTTCCTCAAACTCATGCAGGGACCACTGATACATGAGACTTGTACAGGGCATCAGTGAGGTGGTTTCCTCTTCACAACTGTTTATTTGCACTAAGAGAAACTAAACATAGACAGCTTTTCTAGGTGAAGAATTATAGTTGCCACAGCAATGCTATGTAAGTGGAGAGTGAAAGTAGTCCTGTAGATGGGCAGGGAGCTAGCAATAACAAAACTATTCTATTAACAAATGGCTCAAAATATTTAAAAATTCAAAAAGTCATAGTCAAAGGCAACTGCAGTGGTGTTTCCTTTTTCTCAGTAGTTTCGGCAGCACTGCACTAGATCTGTGACTCAACACAAGCAAGAGATTGGAAGCATCACTAGAGTTTGGCTTTTGTAATGGGCAATGCAGGGCTCTGTGTCTAAAGTGGAGAGGGCAGGCACGTGCCCAGCATGTAGCAATAGAAGGACTGATAGTGTCCATTTCCCCATGTCGGGAGTTACCAAAGAATCAGTAAATGTAGTTGAATTATTTTGTACTTTGAGTTACCCGATTGAGCTGATTCAATCAGACCATGGCATGGTGTGCTGAGGACAATCTCGCTCAAGTAGTAGTATTCAAGGTAGTAAGGATAGCTGCTAGTAGTGAAATTAAGCAAGACAACTGTAGTCTGCTCTGGAGTAGAGAGAAAAGTCAGCAAGCATGATTTGCTTAATTAAACTGATAGACAGGGTTCATTTTTAATTTGATATTCTCATTCATCTTGGAAGTAGACTGCCAATATCTAAAGCCCATGGTGAATCAGCGTTCCTTTTTCAAACTGGAAAATACCTATATGGTTACTGGATTTCAGGAAGAAGCTCGTAGTAGTAATGAATAATACCATTTGAATTTTCATAATAGTGCTATCAGAAGAGTATCATAGTTTCACTAAGTGTCAAAAGATTGTTAAACTTATTTGAAAAACACTATGATAGGCTTAGTGTTTTAGAAACCTAGACTACGCTTACAGGAGTGGAAGGGGTAGAAGAAAGGAACAGTGGAATGGCATGAAAGAGCAGAAGAGAGATGCGAAGACGTGATTCCTGCCACAGTCAGTTTTTCACAAAGAAATGCAGAATAAGGGTAATCAGAGGCTTTGTTAAAATCTGCAGTGTCTGGATGCAAATTTTATGGAGTTCCGTAGCTCCCAGCTCTAAAAGTAATAGTATTTTTAGATACTCCACCCCTTTACAACTGTGGTTATAATTAAACACTGTAACAGCATTTTGCATACATCTAGAACATAAATGGAAAAATAGTGGTAAAGTTGTATGCCTAACAACACAAAATTGCTTGGCAGAAAACAGAAGAAAAAAAGGAAGGATCTCTGGCTCCTGTTGAGATTGTATTGGGCCCTGTGTAAACGTTACATTTTGTGAGAGAAAGGGAAGGCATTTGATTTTATGTGTATGGCTGTTTGTAGGTAGGAGCTAATATATGTACTTTGTTGGTCAGGTGTTATTTATTCTGTCTGTTAAAAAAAAATTGCTTGAATTTGATCTACTGAAGTCAGAGGATATGATGTCCTCTTTAGAGCGATTCAACAGGAGATGCATAGTTACAATTTGCCTAAATGAAAAATCACTTCATAACATTTTTTTTATTTTTATGTACTTAGACACACACACATATGTACACACACAAAAAAAATACTTGATTGCATGTTTGCAATTTGCTATTTTCCTCTTTCTGTGTAATTGACAAGCTGTGATAAAGATGCTTTCATCTTCAGGTGTGAAGGTGGTTGTGTTTTTTTTTTTCTAAATGCCCTTTTAAAGTCTTGTCTGTATCCCTTTCTAACAACAGAAAGAGAAATCCCACAACCCTGTTTTCCTACCAAGCTCAGAAGAATGAACATCTTCCTCCCAGCAGAATGCTAGGTAATGCCTTGGTGTTTATAAGGGGTAGGAAAGGCTGGAGAAGAGTTGTATTGTGGTTACAGAGGTTAGTTTTGTCTTATTTGCAGCATAATAAGCACATTGTCATCATTTTGCTTGACTGGCACATTTTTAATGCTGCCTTGGGCTGTCAGTGGGTAAATGCGAACTTCTAGTTACTCTTTTTTACCTTAAAATACACTGTAAAATCCAGTATAAACTTCAGTATGATTGCATTTCTTTGGGAAAAACAAACCCAAAGGAAATTCTTTCACCTCCTCTTAATCATTAATTCCTGTAGAACTTTCTTGAATATGATATCAATGTGGTAAGAAATTTCAAATTTTGTTCTCATATTAATAAGAACAAAACATTAAAGGTAGGCTTTTTGTAAGGGGGGCAGAATACGTGGCTCTTCTAAACGGCAAAGCAAGTTAACACAGCCTCAGTCTAAGAACCGCTTGCACTCAAGATTCAATTCTTCTTTTGGGAAGTTGGGAGATTTGCCTGAGAGGGGTTTACAGAGCTTCAGAGGAGTGTGCAGGTGTTGCAAGCAGCAGTACTCTCCACACAGTTTTTGACCGAGTCTGCAGGGCTGATTCTGTCCCATTAATAAGCGTAGTTGGGAGTGTTGCCAGGTGATAGAAGGCGGCTGTATATAAGCCCAAAGAAAGAAAGGAACGGCACTTGAAGGCAGCTTCCTCAGCCCTTGGTCCTCCTTCCTCTGCTCTGGGTTTCTTTACACCTTTAAGTCCTTTTCTTTAAAAAAGCGCTGAGGAAAACTGAGCTCTCTAATCTGTCAGCTTTACACCCGATACTAAGCTTGCATTTGAGTTTCCTCTTCGCATACATTTTTATTATGTAGAATAGTTTTATCTTGAAATGTGAATGGGATTCTTTTATTCTTCAGAAAGAATGGTGTAGGGATATGTGCATATCCTTTAAAGCTAGAGCTTGTATTAAGAAACATAAGAGTTAAGTTCAAAGCAGGTGCCTATTTTCACCATCTGTACTAAACGTGAAAAATCTATTGCCTTCTTTGAGACATTAGAAAACAGATCAGTGATCTGAGCTCATCATTTTGCTTTCTAACAGATAAGGTGGCAAAAGGCCAACAGCAGAAAGACTGGGATTTCAGCAAGGGAAGGCAATGTCAGCCCTCCCGGGTACCCTCAAAGGGAGACCAGGGAATGTATTGAATTAGTGTGTTTCCCTTCTTTCTTTTCCTCTTGCCAGCTGCTGACCCCAGCATGCCGGCTCTGCAGGGAGTCTTCTCCAGGAAAGCAGGTGCTTTGACAGGTATAAGCACCAGCAAGGGTCTACCTACGTGACAGCAAGACCAAAGTAATCTCGGAGAAGTTAAAACCAGTAATAAACATTTGTCTTAATTTTCTTGCCAGTAGAGAGACCAGCATTTGTCTCCTGTAGGAGTTGTTTGCATTAAACCAATCCACAATCCAGTGCATTGCATTGCCTTTACATTTATTTGATTTTTTAAATTTATTTGTTACTGCTGTCAGTGTCAGTAGGGCTTAGTGTGAAACCTATCGCTTGCAAGAGTTGTTCCATTGAAGTTACCTTCTTTGACTTGTTGGAGTAAGGACTATTGTTTGCTTTTGAGGATTGGATAGAGTAAGAATTTGGAATAAATTCTGAACATCGGTCTTCAACACGTAGCCACTTATCAATGAGGCAATGATGCCTGCAAAGTGTGTTGGGAACTCTTTCCTTAAGCACTTCTGAGGTAGGATTCACAAAACCTGGATTTCGGGTTCTGGGAATAAAACACACTTCAGTTTCCTTTACAGAAGAGCAGCTGAATGATGGCTGTAAAAATGATCCTGTGGAGAATGTTGAACAAAAAGAGGAAGAAAATAGTTAAAATTAACCTCTGTAATCTCCTCCCAAAATAATGATGGCAAACTGAACCTGTTAAAATTCTGACAGATTTCAGTGCTCAGAGAGACCATTTAATAAATCATGCATTTAATTAACACTGACAGTTATCTGGTCATGCAGGAAGAAAGAGATTGTTGCTTCTAGTCTGATTCAGACAGTTTGCATCTTAAAATGTATTTGATGTTCACCTTAAAAAACTAATCTAGTCTTCCCTAATATTTGGCACAGGTTAAGTTTCAGCTCTCCCTAAAGATATCAGAAACAGGCTCAGTCCAGTGAAGAAGTTTCTGTGCAAGCAGAGACATCACAGCTTCCCCATGTTGGTTTTTATGGTCCAATACTTACCTTCTGGCAGTGGTCCTTCTGAGTATTAGTTGTGTACTGGGTATGAGCCTCACAATTAATACATCAAATAGGACATTTCTAACAACTTCAGGACTAGAAAAATCACAAGAAAATAGCAAGAGGATGGAACAATATTCTTGTAATTTTTCAGACTCAGATTCTTAGAAAATTCTATTAATTTCTTTGAACTCTTTCCAAAATCACATTATTCAGGCATAATTTGTGATTTTCAGTAGTTTTGAGAAAAAAATTGTAGGAAGGGAACAGAGATTTAAATTGTAGGTGAATCTGCTGAAATCTGCTACCCTCTTGGGAAAGAACATGGCAGTTGTCTGGTGTTGATCTCAGAAGTGTTTGGGAGCAAACCTGTGTAATATGATATAACTTTATTCTTCATTTTCTCATGTTTGAGATTTTGTATGCAGATGTACATTTACTGAACAAGATAATTTAGGAAGGAGCTGTAGGGGTTTTAGCCTCCAACTTCTACCTCTGAGCTGAACATTAGCAGCCCATTTATTCTCAATACAGTTCAGCAGCCCTCTCTAAATCCTCCATCCCAGCTGTCATATGCAGCCTGTCTCCTCAGCTGCATCATAACTGTATCAAAGCATAAGGGTTGCATCTTTGTCATGTGAAGGCAAGAACTTTCTGCTCAACGTTTTACATCACTGAGTCATAGATCACTGCGCATTGATATTTCATTTACTGAATATGCATATAGCAACTTAGATAGGCACCCTTGTATTTTTATACAATAAATTCATAAGGATTAAAAGCCACTTCCTAATTTAGAGACATGAAATAACCTTCATGGCTATCAATCATGTTTTGTTTGGGTTTTGTCTTTCTTTTTTTTTTTTTTTTTTTTTTACTTAGCTAAAAATCAAAGGTTATCAGTCAGAGAAGGCAAGAGAAGCTTAAAGTTAAATTGATTCTGGATAGTACCCGAGGAACACTAAAGCCCCAACTTTCCATCAGGAGAGGAAAAACATTTGCCTGCAGAATTCTGTTCTTTAACAGGAGTCTGGCACTGTTGAAACACAGAGGACGTTTACCCAAAATAACAGAACGTTAGTACTTGGGGCTGGTTATACTTTAAAGAAAACTTTAAAGTCTAAGCCAACATTTCTGCAGCCGTCTGTCTTGGGAGGTTCTGAGCAGTCTGCTAAAAACTGGACAGCTGGCAGCTAGTGAGCTAGCTGAGGGATTGACAAAACAGGCTTTCCTTTGGTTTTCTTTTTGACCTTTGGGCAATTGCTTTACTGTCCTGTGCTCCTCTGTCTTCTTGTTCACTATGTACCAAATAGAACAACAGGCAAAGGTTCATAGGCTGGAGGAGTCTTGTTCAAACACAGGTACATAGAGGACTGTAAAGATGATGCCTCATGGAACATGTATGTATTGAGACATATGCGTTCAATGTCAGTGGGTATTTGGCACCTCTGCAAATTGAGATATTTGTGTAAATATCTCACTGTAGTTAATCAGTTTTGGCCACGATAGCCAGGAGTGGAATCTCAATTCCACTGGAGTTTGTGTCAGAAAAAATATCAACTTAAATAATGCTGTAATTTTGGCTGTAATTCCTTGGCATTCTCTCATTTGCTGACCTCTTCAAATTCCTAATCTTCAGGATATTAAGAAGCTGTAGGAAGCAGATCTGTTCTTCATGGCTTACTCCAGAACATGAGGCTGGATTAGTGAGACAAGAGCATAAAGAAGTTTATGTGCTCAAGTCATTTCATCTGAATTTGATCCTCCTTTCAAGGCATGCACTCTGGAGCCGAATGCAACTCCTTTCACTCAGCCTTGGCAACCTAGCAGGAGGAGAGGCTGTTAGCAAGTGTGAACTCTGTTTGGGATCAGGGCACTTAACAGCCTGCCAGCTGGCTTCTCCAATTATCTGAAGTTTTCTTATGCCCCTCTAGACCTCTGAATAATTGGGGTTATATACTGTATTGTTTTCTTTAATTTGGAACTAGTGCTGCTTAGCTGAGCTTCAGCGCTTTGATAGTCTTTGGTCTTTTGTTTTTATTTTTTGATGTCTCCACCAGTACAATATTTAGTCACAACTTAGGCAGTTTTATACAGTGTCTCTGCCTGTAAGTAGTACAAGCATTAGAGAATACATTGGGGTTTGATGAAATGAATGCATAAAAGATGGTCATTATTCTGTTTGGATTTACTTCTAAAATCACATTTATTTTGGCTGCACTTTGCTTTTGATTGTTTCCAAGGGAGTATCTGCTGAGCTGTTAGAAATTAGAGGAAAGTGGGAATAGCAATTGTAATGTGCTATCAAAATCCTTTTCAAACCCCTTCCTTTGTCACATTAGTAACTAACTGATCAAAACCAAAGATCTTGCACTCCATTCTTTATCAGGTATTTGACACAGAACACAATCCACATCAATCCAGAATAGTATAATTAAAAACAGCACACTCAATTCTCTTTCCAAACTACCACGTATTCACTGCTGTTATATTAGCAGGTGGTTTTGCTTCGAGGTGACATATTATACTTTTTCCTCACCGCTTCCTACATTTCCAAGATAGCAGAAAGGAGACTGTACAAGACTGTACAAGAATTTGGAAGAAGAAGAGAAGGAATAAACTTACATTAGGAATGTTAGGAAGCAAATTGGGTTTATAGGGTACAGGTTCATATCTGAGATACCACATAGGCCCATTGGTTTTATAACACCTCTGCAGTGTGCACAATATTACAATATTTGGACCCTTGTCCTTTTACAGCGTATTTCTCTTTGGTACATGTCAGAAGAATGAGAAAGTGGTAGCAGCCATATTTTTTGTATGGGGAAATACAGCATTGGAAAGACTGTGTTACTTTGGTAAGAACTTTTTTTTTTTTTTCTTTTCTTTTTTTCTTAATCTTGAAGATGTCCCTTTCTGCTTGGGTCAGAACACTTTAGTCAAAGCACTCTGCAAGCTTTACGGAGATTTCATTATATCTTTTCTCTTTTCCACCTTAATGGGAAAGTTTGAATCCTAGTGTCATTGCTTGTGTGAAAATAGGCACTGCAGTGATAGACAGCCCTTGTGCTGTCTAAGGAAACCAAGGGTGACAATAACTTCTCACTTGTCTATGAACATAAAAGCCAGCTACCATCTGGTACTTAGTAATATATAACAACCACCTTTACCTGTGCTGAGAGGTAATTAGCCTGCCCTCTATTGCTTTTTCACATTAATAGTAATAATAAACATTCAGCCACTAGATTGGTACAATGAAAAACTACAGGGTTTAAAGGGCCTTAAAAAGTCATCTAGTACAGCTGTGGTTTGTGTTCTAAAAAAAAAAAGAAGCTGACACAGAAGAGTTATGAAAGGTAAAGACATTTCAGATCATAAAAATCAAAGTTGAATCTATCAAAAGAAATCTCACAAGCCACTGAACAGTTAGTATTAGAAACCTACACCGTTCTCCCAACTGATGGTGTAAACATCACCATATGGAATAAACCAAATACAGTCAAATGGGCCTGAAAGTATTTATTCCTGCAAGACACAGAAAATCAAGAAATTAAGAAATCTGAAGGCAAAATGTGAAAGAGTGTCAAGAAAATAAATTATAGGAAGGGACTAATATGTTTTAAGAAGTGCTGGAATAAAATAGAACTGTGGCTAAAATCCAAGTACATACGTGGGTTTTTTTAAAGTTTGAGTTTCTCTAACAACTGAGCCTGTACTTCGGAATGTGTAAGCCAGCACTCTTCTTGAGGTGTCTGTCATGTATTACCATTTGGATTTGGTTGTTTTATATTTTGCAGGCAGAAATTGGCTTATAGGAGTTAAATAGGGAGAAGAGAAACCCTGATAGTTCAGTCAGGTACATCCACTTTTTGCAGTGGTTTTTTTTAGCTATAGTACGTATTTTCATACTTCATTTCTTCAAAATTGGCACAATCTTTATTATGTGGAAATTAATTATAATTTTAAAATCAATGCTTGTCCTATCTTTGAACATCTTTTAATTGACTGAAGACTGAATTGAATTCTACTGCAAAAAATTACAGAACTCTTCATATTAAAAATATTTTTATTTCTATTACTAGCATGGGGGACATTCTCTTGACTTCAGTAAATTCAGTAATACCCTAATTTCAGCTTCTTATATCTCTTCTTACACCTTTTGTATTAACTTCAGGAGCCTATGGAAGAAAGACTCTATAAAGTGAATTCAGGATTGAAATATGTTTTACCTAAATGTAGCATTTATACAGATGGAGATTTCAGTTTTGTAATTTCTACATTCAAAGTGTCAACAGATTTTGAAAACAGATGTGCCAATCATAAAATTTATCCTAACTGTATATCCTAATTACATTGTTTGCTTGCCTACTTAAAATTGTATAAAACTCTCAACTTCACATGATGGCTCTTCTGAAAAACTGTGCCATGTATTCTTGGAAAAGAAATATATTCAACTAGGATATTTTTATATCATCCTTCTTCAAACAGGAAAAGAGGAATTGACTCCCACTTAGAAATGCTTAATTCATCTCTGTACTGACAGCTGGTCTTGTTCCCTGCCTTAAGGCCAAGATTAAATTTTACGTTACTACACTGACACTGGACAAACCAAGGGAAACCCAGAGTCTGCTCTGATTCTGTAATTGTTATGTAGACCGAGGAGTCAGATACAGACTATTCCCCTTGCTCATTCTTTAAGCAGAAACATATCTGAAAAGAAGCACAGGCCTCCTCTCTTTCTTATACGACTGAAATGTTTCATCTGTAATGAAGGAGGACATGAAGTAACACCAGCTAAAATTAAAGGTATTCAAAACAGGAGCCCATGAGAAACTTGAGATGACGTGTCTTTCAAGAGTGTTTTGAATGTTGTTAAACTGCTAGTATTAATTTTTTTGAACAGAGCTGAATACTTAGAAGATGGGAAAGCATGGAAAGGGGTAAAGCTTTAAGATCTGTAAATACTAGTTAGCCTGATGCAAATCCCAGGACATCATTTCTGTGTCATATGACAGTTTAGAAAATGCTGTATGTAAGTGGTGTGAACCCACCATAGTTTTATAGAATTAAGTCCTCGTAAACATGGCTTTCTGCTAACCATGTCAAACATCTAATTAATATATGTGTGTGAGCTGATATAGCATACTCAAATTCTCTAAATTATTTGCTTTACCAGCAAATTGTAAGCTTACCAGCTTGTAGTTCAAGCAACCTTGTTTTAAATAGTTATTGCCTCATATTAGGCAGAGTCAAAAATGAAATAGTAAAAGCTTTTCATTGAAGGGGTGACTTCAGGACTACCTGAGGGGAAAGAAAAAGAGCTACCTTAGAATCAAGGCAACTTTATAACTTTTATTAGTGTCATGGTTTAATTCCAGCTGGCAACTAAGCCCCACACAGCCACTTGCTCACTCCCTCCCAGTGGGATGGGGGAGAGGATCTCAAAGGCAAAAGTGAGAAAACTCATCGGTTGAGATAAAGACAGTTTAATAGGGAAAGCAAAGGAAGCAAAGCAAAGTAAGGAATTCATTCACTACTTCTCATGGGCAGGCAGGTGTTCAGCCATCTCCAGGAAAGCAGGGGTCCATCATACGTAATGGTTACTTAGGAATAAAAACCGCCATCACTCCAAACATGGAATCATAGAATCGCTTAGGTTGGAAAAGACCTTTAAGATCATCAAGTCCAGCCGTTAACCTAACCCTGCCATCCCACCACTAAACCATGTCCCTAAGCACCTCGTCTACCTGTCTTTTAAATACCTACAGGAATGGGGACTCGAACGCTTCCCTGGGCAGCCCCCTCTTCCTCTTCTTCCCCCAGCTTTATGTGCTCATCATGACGTTGTATGGTCTGGAATACCCCTTTGGTCAGTTGGGGTCAGCTGTCCTGGCTGTGCCACCTCCCAGCTTCTTGTGCACCCCCAGCCTCCTTGCTGGTGGATGAGGAGCAGAAGAGGCCTTGACTCTGTGTAGGCACTGCTCGGCAGTAACTAAAACATCCCTGTGTTATCAACACCATTTCCAGCACAAATCCAAAACATAGCCCCATACTAGCTACTGTGAAGAAATTTAACTCTACCTCAGCCAAAACCAGGACATTTAGAAGTCTAAATAATTAAGCTTTGTCCATAATCTTGTATTGGTAGTTCGCAAGTCAAACAAATACTGGGACAGTGTACAGGTGAAATATATATTGGTTATATAGTAAATTATGAGGAAGGCAAGACACAGCTCGTCAAGTGATCCTCTAATGTTAATCTTCTAGTGAAAGTACAGCAATCTAACAGAAAGAAATTTAATACTGCAAAATTAAGTTATTTTATGATCCAGTTTTCCATTATGATGGCAGACCTTTTTCTGAAGATACTCTCTCAGGAAACTGCTAATGAATCTTCACAGAAAATTGCCTCAGAAAAAATTTTCAGTGCCCTACTATGGCAAAAAAGACTGAATTGGCCCTTGAATGTGTAGGAATGGGACCAAAGAAAATAAAAGAGAAAGCGATCTTATGTCTGTGCACACACAGAAAGGCCGCTATTAAAATACTGTGTATAGCTCAGATGGTTTTATTGCCAAAAAGATGTGAAGAGAGCTACACAGTACTTCTAAAAAGAAGGCAAAGGAATTATCCAAGATGAGAAAAGTAAGTCTTCTGAAATGAAAGCTGAAGAGTTCAATTTATTCCAGCATGATCTTTAGATATAGGTATAATATTGCTAGACAAGATAGCTGAAAATCACAGATTTTTTCAGCCTTGGTGGCAAAAGTGTAATAATATGCTTTGACTGAAAGTTGTCAAAAATTACTAACATCTGCATTCTAGCTGTCAGGATAATTAATAAAGCACAAATAATAAAGATAGGAAAAATAGAAAGCGTATTACTACAGAAAAGATGACATATGTTTCAACAAGAGAAGTTTTGATCCATTTTTTTTTTGTATTTTATTGGGGGGGGGGTGTATTTTTTTTTTTCTCGTTTGCTTTTTCCAGGTTTTTTTTTTTCCTTTTTTTTTCTGGAAAGGTTTGTCAGATTGAATGGTGCAGTTGATTGAGCTGGATAGTTGCTGCTAGGGTTGGGTAGTGCTGTTTATCATTCTAGCCTTAGAACTTCTCAATATCTGAGTTACCTTATTAACTCTTCAAAAGCCCAGGTGAAAACAGGATCACCCCATTCTGCCTCCACATGCTCATCAAAACACTTCCAACTCTCATTAGATAAGAACGTCATAATCACATGTCAAGGCTGCAGGCCTTTAGCCGGCCACTTGCTGGATTCAAGGAGGATTAGTTTCCAAAACACAACCAAAGACAGACATTTTTCCTGAGCATGGATACATGTTTTCCCCAAGACTTTCTCTGCTTTATCTTGGAAAGAATATGTGACATGGAATAGGGTTGGTCCAGTACTCTGAAGTGGCATGGAAATTCCTCTATGCATGCATCTGACTGATGTATCTGTCTTCTAAAACCAGCATCACACTAATAAGCAGGTTTACAACTAGAAAGTGAAGATAATTGTATGTCATCTCATCTTGTGTAAGGAGCCTTAAGGGGAGTGATAAATAGTTGTGTTCTTCAGCCCAGGATATGGATTGCCCTCATGGGTTGCCCAAGCATATCTAATCAATTGCTTCTGCCATGAACTTCTCAAGCTCCTGGTAGAGGCCAGGATCTCCCCTTTTCTGCTCTATTTTACCGGAGTTCAGTCTCATGCGCTTTGTCCTACACTCCCTGGCCTGCAGGATCAGGAGATCGAACGGTTCCTGTTGGATTGTGACAATGCAGATCTACAAAGCAGCCGTAGCATGCTCAGAATGTGCAATTCAATGCGTATTTCATTGTCTGTTTGTACTAGTTATAGTTGGGTTTTTTTCCTATTGTGCTTTTGTCTTCTAGCTTGAGCCCATGGGTGTCAGCTTTTCCACCTATAGTCATTACAGAATCATGAAAATACGGAATGTGGTTGACTTCTCTGGTGCCCCAAATCTCTGTGTCCTTTTTGCTTTTCTGCACTTTCTCCACTGTTAGGGCTTTTTGCTTGTTAAAGTCTTTTAACCATCTGTTAGAAGACAGGGTAGCTTTCCTAAAGAACCAGTGCTGTATTTCATGTTTCCTTTCAGATTGTGTGAAATTCACACCCTGTGAATTGTTCAAGAGCTGGGTGAGAGGGAATGTTTGCAATTGGAGATTTTATGAGTAAGCAATCCCTGTTTAAACTTCCACCCTGTGTCTTGTTTATTGTTTGTATACTGTCCTTGTTCTGTCACAGTGTAGTAGCCATAGAACTGTATTTAAAATATTTAAAATTAATAAAAATGGATACAGAAGGTATGAAAATGTCATGTATTATATTTAAAGATTAAAAGGTAATTGAGAACTTCACTGGCAGTTTGGTTCAAGGGAGTCAGTAGCAGTCCTGAGAAGAGACTGGGAAGTACCTGCACCTTGAAGAGAAACTGAAACTGTTGAGAGCATCTCTCTTTCTCAGAACCTTTTGCTGGAGTTTCTTAATATCAGGTTAGTAGGGCAGAAGGGAGAATATGGAGAATAAGATCACAAGTAGGGTTTCACATCTAAAGTTCAGGTTCAAGCTTAAGCTTCACTTCCCCAGGCTTTAAGGAAGTGCCTTGTCTGTGCCTTCCTTGCCCCAGTGCACTGAATCATGCATTACTTGGTAGTGCATGGAAGAAACATTGAGATACCCACTGTAAAGTAACTTCTGTGTTGGCATTTCACCTGGAGTATGGGAACTGGTACACTAATTTGATTAAATTTCAGGTTTTCCTATTATGTACAAGTGACCTGAGAAGAAAGAGAGAAGGGAGTGGCATTTTACAGGGAAACTGATGGATAAGCACTACTGGAAATGGAGGCAGAAAGAAAAGGAATAAAGACTGGGCAGAAGCAGTAATGTGCAAATGTGGTGAAAAACATGAGAGTTGAGGAGTGTCAGGAATTGGCAGCAGTTACCAGTGCCCTGTGGAATATTTGCTGAAGTTTTTGCCTCGCATACTTGGGAAAGAGGGAAGATAGTATAAGAACAAGGCAAAGGAACAGACACAGGCCACACCTCAGCTGCTGGGACTGTCCCAGAAGAAGGTAGTCTTTAACGTGCTGATGACTGAAATTCCTTAAATAGGTAGAACATTAAGGCTGATTAGAGTGGATCGTTTTTGTGACAAACAGAAATAACATGTTGTAGATCAAAGGAACAGAATCTCAGAATGACAGAAGGCTTGGAATTGGTAGGGACCTCTGGAGGTCATCTTGTCCAACTCCCCTGCTCAAACAGGGCTTCCTAGAGCTGGTTCCCCATGACCACGTCCAGACAGCTTTTGAATACCTCCAAGGATGGAGACTCCAGCACCTTTCTGGGCAGCCTGTGCCAGTGCTTGCTCACCCTCACAGTAACAAAGTGTTTCCTGCTGTTCTGAGGGAGCCTCTGGTCCTGCCACTGGGCACCACTGAAAAGAGCCTGGTTCTGTCCTCTTTGCACCTCCCTTCGGGTATTTATGTGCATTGACAAGATAATCTTGGGCTCCAGTGCTTTGGAAGCATGGAAAAGGGGTTCTACTTATAAAAATATATCTGTATCATCTTATTGATCACTGTGTCATTTAACTGTTTCATCTAGCTCCTAACGTGTATAACTCATTGTGAATTAACACTCAATTTGATAAAGAAACTTCTTGTAGATGTCTTTTCTTTTCCTTTTCTCCTTTTTTCCCTTATATGTTTTAAATATATATAATTGCATGTTCAACAAACAATTTAAAGAAACACTTAAATTCCATTTATTTCAAGCAATGAGCTTCTGTATTACACTCCGGAGATAAGAGGTAGTAAGTACCCCAAACCGTCTGATTTGTGTGCTTTCATCTGAAGAGCAGGGTAAGCCACAGTATCAAAGGTCACGCTCCTCAGTTATTCCATTTAAATTGGAATGGTTTGTTATATTGTAAGCCTTGTATCCTTTTTGTGTAAAGTGGGCAACAGATACTCAAGCCAGAGTGGTCAGTGAGACTCAGTTGCAATGGGAACAATAAAACAATGTTTGAGGGGGTTCGGATCTTTGTTTTTCGTGTTTTTTAGAGAATGTTTCATATGGGAAGACTTAATCTGTTTCTGTCTCCTTAGACCATCCTAAACAAGTTTTCTTCCCTTCCTGTAAAACACATATATATCATCCCTGCCTCATGAGTCAACTGTTTCCCTTGAAAATTTTTATATTATGTTTTTTGCATTCATGGAAATTTTTCTGTGCCTTTCTGATAGGGAAACAGTCAAAACGTTTTCCAAAGATCAGTAGCCCTAAACCAATTTCACAAGCATTTATGTTCGTATTCACTTGCGCTTATGCCAAAAAGAGCAGTCTTTCTTGCTGTTTTGTCACTTGTTATCTTGCAAGCATGTGTGTGATGTACTACTTTGTGTAGAAATGCACAAGTAAATTTAGGTTTATGTTTATATTAGAGAAGATGCAGCTGAAGAAATACATCTTGCATTTGAAGTGCAATGTAATGAAAGTAGTAGTTCACTTTATGGTCCCCATCAATTCTCAGGAAAGCTCTGCGCAGACCACAGAGAATCTGCTCTACTGTGGCAGTAGAAAGGACCATTGTGTTTGAGGAATAAAGTTGTCAATCACATTCTTCCCCTCTTCAGTATATGCAACTTTAAAGAATCTTGGTATTCAGCAATAATTGTTTGAAGCTGAAATTACAAAGAGGGAAAAGGGACAGAACCTTTTTCTTTTAACTTTTTAATCTAGCCATTCCTTTGAAAAGGGAGAGCATATGTAAGAAGCTCAGAATATGAATTTTATTCCGAGACAGCTCTTATAGCAAAAAGGGGTCTTTTCTTGATCTCCAAGGAATAAGATAATGTTGTAGCAGTCTTACTCAGGCAGGAAAAGAATGGGTAAAAAATGTACCAGCAGTGCAAATGTGTTGTAAGAAATCATGTGAATTTAAAAATGAGAGAGTAAACAAAAGAAATGTCCATAGCCAAAACCAGTAAATATTTTGAAATTTTCATTTCCCATACTGAGAACAAAGGGAAAAAATGAAAACAGGAAAGAATGAAAAATAAAGATACAGAAAAAAATCATTTTAAGGTGACAATGCAAATAGACAGAGTATAGTATGAATAAAAATAATACTTGGAAACTCTGAACCTAACTTTATTTAACAGCTATTAAAAGCATCAAAGCTGAAAGATATAGATGGAATTCTAATGGTAAGGGCATATGGGGTACACTACTATTCTGCAAGAGCTAGTGGCAGACAAAAAGGCATAAAAATAAGGTTTTACTATTTCTGTCAAAAAGAAGCCATTATACGAAAGGCTAGGGAATTGAATGAGATAATTTTTCAAGGGAATAAAATACAAATATATCACAGGATTTCTGTTTCAACCCTAGAAATGAGACAGGAATAAAAAAAAAATAGCAAATCCTGAGAGATGGAGAGGTCTACTTCTGGGGGTTCCTCAGCAGGCACTTTTTTGCATATATGGACAATCTCAAAATATGAGAGGTACTTGAAAGACAGAGAAACTGCAGAGTGATAATTCTAAAAATATTTTCCCTTTTTATATGAAAGAAAACCAGAGAAGGTGGTAAGTTGCTTAGTTTGAGCTTAGATTTTACAACAGAAAACCCCAAAATATTTTATATTGCGTAAGATCTTTTGACAGAGATACAGAGAAGTTACCTTAAATTCTTTCAGTGAATCACTTGTGTGAGTGTACCTAAGTATGTTCTTTTTAGCGTGATGTGGTCGCCAGGTGTCTTTTTCTTGATTTGGCAGTCAGATACATACATACATCTTGCAGAGCTACATTGACTGATGGTTGTTTACTCCTAGAACATGCAGAACATTGTAGTACTTTTCATACACAGAAAATAAATCTCCACAGCGGGAGTATTTTACATCCAAATTGTATGCTAAAGATGTAAGTGTTGTTTTGTCTATAATCTGCTAGCAAATTGCTGTCTTTCTGTAGCGATCCAACTGCTAGATGGCCATCGACTGTAATGTAAATTTTAAATGGTATGTGGAAACAGTAGTGAAATTTGTTAACAGTAGCAGAATTTAATTCCCAATTCTCATTCCATTTATCTCTGTATTTTTAAAAGGTCCCACTAATGAGTTCTTTATGTAATTAATCATGTTGACACAGTTCAAAGCAGATGACTTAAATCTTGATTGTGAAGTAGAGTTGGTGAACTCTTGCTTACTGTAGCTTCAGTGAAGTTAATGGAGGTTTGAATGTGCTGTGGGGCTCCTTAGTGTAATACTTTACAGGACTTGATCTTGAGTTTGGAAAACATTTAACAGAAATTATTTTAGTATATCTCCAGTGTTCATTGCTAAATGATCTCTAGATTGCTGCTGGAAGGTGTATTAATTACTCTCTTAGCATTGTAGGAAATACATATATTCCAACAAAAACGTTTATTTTTGTCAAAAGTAATTCCTACTAAATATAAACCAGTATTTTCATTAATTAAAAAATAGTGGAATGTTTCTGAAAGTTGATAACATTTATAAAATCTAACCTATGTAAATGTCCTAAAAGTGTACTGCTGCCAAGTAGATCCGCAGTAATATTTTAAAGATCCTGCAAGCACATTGATACCCTATTTTGCCCACCATAATCACGGAAGCTTCTCACTGTAGAATAATTTGGCCATACGTATGGATCTTTGAAGAATTTGGGGACTAATCTGATTTTATGATCACAAACACTAAAACTGCATAAAGTATCAGTCTCAAAAGGGTACGTGTCTCTCTTCTGGTGCATGATGGCATTGAAATCACTGGAATGTAAAGAAATCTATTTTATTGCCAAAACAAAATAAAAAAACTCTAAAAAGTGGTAAGAATCTTGACCAGGTGCTCCATTAAAGAATTTGATACTGAAGCTCACGCTTGCTGTTAAGCAGTGGAGTACAGGGGATACCAAAGATACTCTGATACTCTGAGAAAACAAAGAATTCCACCAAGGGTGGAGGAGGGAAAGAAGGAAAGGGGATAATGAAGCTACAGACACTATAGAAATAGGAATGCCATAATCAGAGTTTTTACAGTGTGTTTTGCCTTCTTCTGTAATCAGAGGAAAGAAATAAACTGATTTCAGAGAGTCTATCTGCAGACTGCCCCCATAAGAAAGAGCAAAAGGGTATATGTTGATGTTCGTGCATCTTTCAGCTGGCAGCTATGAAACATGGGGGAGGATGTCTTAAATTTTGTGGATGATGTCTTTGACACAGACTAAGCTTTTTTATTTTTCAGCTTCTAAATCGACAGTTATATCCAACTTATCAGGCAAGCCAGGAGTATAATCTCTGTAATCATTCCAGTATGTTTTTGTTCTTTTAAGCATTGTCAATTAAGAGCATTTTGATCATTCTGTCTCTAGAGCCTCTCACTCAAAACGTTAGTTCAACATATTACTCTTAACAGAAAATGTGCTAGCTGAACAGACAGACTAGTGCTTAAAATGTATTGAAACCTGCAACATGTTATAATGACATTTTCTCTATTTTAAGGTAAGCCAGAAATTCCTTTCAAGAAATGTTTTGGGTTTACCTAAGAGCCACATGGGATGTCACTTCAATGTGCACGAAAAGTGATGGTATCTCTGAGGCATTAATAAGACTTCAATCTCTAAAAATAATCAGTCACAACTGCTGCTTATTTATTGATATTTCCTTGGCATTATGAAAAACTGTCCATGTCACAAGTCAATCAACAATTTTAATCACCATAGACTAACATGAATTATCAATTTATTAGTCTTAAATTTTGGCAAATTATGCATCAAAAAACATAATTTTCACCCATTTTTCTCATAGTTTGGTCTATTCTATAAAGCTTTTATATAACTTATAAGGTAGTATCAGCAATGAAGACATGGGGTACTCTTTTGATAAGCCAAGTAGCATACATTATAATAACACAACACTAAAGATAGAAGATAAATAAGGAGATTGCAAATTCAAAACCAGAACTAAATGCAGTATACTGATGATTTGCTTTCTTTCCATTACAGAACAAAACTAACATTTGTCTTGAGTATAACAAAGAAGGAAACCAGTTTTTTCAGGTATTACTGTGATTATTTTTTTTTGAAAAACAATTACATTTTTTAAAACTATTCAGTGTTTGTTCCATTTGCAGATTTTTCTGTCTATGTGTGATTACTATGCAGTAACTCCTATGCTTTAGTTGCATTGAAGATGCTCTAAATGGTTAAATAATGGTAACTTTAATAATAAAATAGTTCTCTTATCTGTATCAGGCACTAGCATTTGGTTTTATCTACAGATAAAAAAAAATTAAAACCCCTTTTTTTTTTTTTGGTTTGAAATTATCCATTTATCTGAAAGCTTGTGAGTACTGTCAGCGGTTTAAAGCCCAGGTATCTGTCAGTTCGGACGCTGGCCTTTGCTGGTCTGAACGCCAGGCGGCTTTGCCTTCTGTTACATTCCTCCCCTCCCCAAGCTGTCTCCAGTGCTTGCTCATGCTTTGGAGATGCCAAGGGCTGCATGTTCCCCTGTCCTATTGTGTTGCTAGGCTCACAGAGTAAATCTAACACAAGCAAAGGCTTCTTAAGAGTTTTGCGTGTAGTAACAAATTAATCTTGGAGCAAACCCTACCCACGGGAGGTAGAGGCGTAATCGGGGGCGGGGGGGGGGAGGGAAGAGAAGAAAAGTTCTGTGTATCAGATGATTGCGTTGCAAGTATAAGCCCCTGACATGGGTTATAGGTCTTCAAGCTTCTTTTGCTTGTAACTGCTCCTGGGTTAGATGGTGGTAGCTGGTGTGACGCGTGCAGTGCTGGCAGTTTGTCTGATTCCTGAGCAGCCCTCAGGCCTGCAGTGCCCCTTGGGATCACCCCAGTGCCGCACCTGGCACATCCTCTGGCTTCGCCTGCTAGTCTTGGGAAAGCTTGGATAGCCTTGGAAGGCATCTGCTCTCAAGCAGTGTTTCTGCTTCTGGATCCTTCTTCTGTCTCCTTAGCAGCATAAGGATTTGAGAGAGATCTTTCTGCTGTTTCTAGACAGAAAAGTCTGAGTTGTCCCCTAACTATTTTTGAAAATGTATATTCTATAACAGGCTCTTTGGAGTTATATGTCCATAAAAGTAACAGAAGCATGTTAATAACTGTAACATCTGCTAAAGAGTGCTTTATCTTCCAATGGTGGTGATATTTATGAACCTTTAACAATGGATAGGGTTAAAAAAAATGCACTACAGTAAAACAATGAAATTAGAAAATGCATTATTAATTAAAAGGCATATTAAAGGACTTAGGTCTTGGCCATGGAAATAAAACCTTAAATTTAATAATGACTGTGTTGGAATTTAATAATGTCTGTTTATTAATACTGATATTGCATTGGGACAGAACAGGACAGTGCTAGAGATCAATTTTTGCCTATTCATTTAGGTTATGATGATGTACTGGTTCCATTAAATGCCACTGATAAAAATATTTTTAGAAGTGGTACAATGTAGCATGCAAGTAAGGTCAAAATCAAATTAATATTAAATGAAACTAATATTATCTAGTATTAACTTGAATCATCTGAACATAAAGCAGTTCACATACTACAAGTGTTAAAATACAAGCAGTGAAATGTTAAATATATGCATACTATACACTGAGTTTTCATTTATAGACGTGAGCCTTCCACTTTTATTGAAGCACTTAGAAGAATGAGAAAGTATAAGTAATCTATAGCCCTGTATTATAAAGGATAGGAAGGAAATACTAAAAAAACTTTCAGCTTTGAAAGTTAACTTCCTGTTAAATATTTCTGGTTTAAAAATTCTTTAAATATCAACTGGTTAATTCTTCCTAATCAATCGTAATTTAAAATATTGTTATGGGTTTAGATCATGCTTTTCTGCTACACTAAAAATGAATACTGTAAAACCAGTACTTTTCTTATCACATAGATCTGTTTTCTGCATGCATATAGCTGTCTGGCCCTTTTAGTAATAAATGCAAGTTTCTGCTATTTTTTTTTTTTTCCCCTTTCTCATTGCTGATCCTATAGAGCCAAGAATTTGACTTGATGGTCTTCAGCACAGCCAAATGAGAATAGAATTTCTTATCACATGAGAAATAAGAGACTGATTCATTGTGTGACTCTTGAATGCAGAGGTATTGCAGGTGCCTAACTTGGAGAATATTTTTATTGTCAATATAGGAAAAGAAAAAGAAAGGACTTCTCTGATTTCAAAATATCTAGCTTAGTTTTGTAGATTCAAAGAAAAATTTAGATTGAAAGCCCCCCTCAAGGCATGTCTTCCTTCCAAATTAAATTGCATTGCTTAGGACTTTGCCAGGTTGAGTTTTGCAAATCTTCAAATCTTTTGAAAATCGCACTGTAGTATGTTGCTGAGCAACCTGTCCCAGTGCTTAGCCTCACTCCCTGTAAAAAGCTGCCTCCTTATGTCCAATGGGAGTTTCCTTTATTGCCACTCGTGACCACTGTCCCATCTTGTTGCAGTGCACCTCCCAGGAGAGCCTGGCTCTGTCTTTTCTACTGCTCCCTTTCTGATACTGGCAGACTGCGATTAGATCCCTGCTGCATCTTCTTTCTCTTCTCCAGGCAAAACAGACCCAGCCCATGCAGCCTTTCCATGTATATCAGATCTTCTAGCATCCAAACCACCTCAGTGGCCGTGCCTCCACTTGTTGGAGTTCCTCTGAATGTCATCCCATCCCTACAGTGCATTAACCACTCCCTTCAATGTGGTATCATCTGCCAACTTGCATACTGTTCATGTTGTTGACGAAGATGCTAAAATGTGTCTGTACTGGTATCGACTCTTGAGAAACGCGGTTCCCAGAGTCTTACAGTCCAGTCAGACTTCCACTACCTTGTGGTCTGTCCAACCTGTAAGTCCTTAGTTTGGCTCTGAGGATACTGTGGGAGACTGTGTCAAAAGCCTTGCTAAAGTCAAGGAAAGAGATCTGCACTGCTCTGTTGGACTATATCTGGTCATTTCATGATAGAAAACAAATTGATCAGGCAGGATTTTTTCTTGTAAATCCATACTTGCTATTCCATGAGCCTGGAAATTTTTTCTAGGATTTGCTCTACACATTCGGTAGGGATTGAGGTAAGGCCGACCAGCCTTGTAGTTCTGTGGATCTTCCTTCTTACTTTTTTTGGACAATGGACATGGTTTGCCATTTTTCAGTTGCTGGGGAATTCCTCTGCTTGATTAACAGATAGCAGGGAGTGTCTTGCCAGTGATGGCAGTCACTCCACTCAACACAGCTGGATGCGTTCTGTCCCATTTTGTATTCCTCCAGTTTACCTACGTATCTCTAACAAGTCTGAACGAATGAGAGATCAGAAGGATGGGGCATTTAATCACTAGATTGAACAGATTTTCTTAAAAATTACTGAGAACCAGTAAATGAAGATTACCAAATACAGGAGCCATTAACCATTGGAATAAACTACCAAGGGAAGTGGCTGATAATCCATTTCTTAAATTCCTTAAAGCAAAACTAGTACCTTCCTGGAACATGTGCATTAATCAAACCTCAGTCGTTAGGCTTACTACCAGAGAAAACGAGTGAAGTCTTTTGTCTTGTCTTGCACATGACTCAGTTATTTAATTGTTCCTTCTTGGTTAGAATCTATGGAGTTGCCACTGTGATTGTTTCCTCAGAGGGAGCCACTCTTCAGTAGTTTTGATTTAATGGTAGAAAGAATCGTTGGAGTAAAACAGTAATAATAGTTTATCTAATGTTATGCCGAAAGAGAACTGACAGATTCTACTTTGTGAGAAACTTCTTTCATTTTGGAAGATAGGGGATCAAAAGCAAAGTACTTTAGCAAGCCTTTTTATGGGAATAAGGCTTTATATGCTGTCTTTCCTACACCTTTAGTGAACAGATGGGTAGTAATCGATTATGTTTACAATTGGGGAACTAAAGAAAATGTTGTCATTTTTTCCCCTGCTAGCCATTTATCTATTTAATTCTTTGACAGAAGAGAGGAAATGTAACTAAATGTTCTGTTTTAATTAAAATGAAAGTAAATTTATTAGTCAGGGAAACTCTGTGTTCTGTTTATGCTTGGGGAACAGAGCAAACATATGTCTCTGCTTCATTGTTTGTCACCATCTAGCATGAGGTTATTTCTTGTTGCTTATTTGGCCTATGGAACAGATCATACTGGTGATATTCTTCATTTTTATTAATGCTAAAGAATTCCAGTGAGCAGTAATAAGTAAATGGCAGAAGAAAAGCACATCCCAAGAAGCATTCCAGTAGGAGTTGTTTTTTAAAAAATCTAAATGGCATTCATAGCATTTCCTAAATGGAAGCATGTAGTTGGCTGGTGGAACTGGAGTGTTTCTTCAAGTAAAAACAAGGAGAATAAGAATAAATTAGTTCCTTGTTTCCATTTCTCCAGCTGTCTCATTGCCAGGCTAGAGGAGTACAAATTGGGGGGGGAGGGCGGAGGCTTCTACCATGGTGATAACAGAGATTTATCTCAACTGCAATTTTAAAACCTTCAGTAAAATTTTACGATTTCCCACTTGTGCTAATCACACCGGAGGGCCTGGCACTGCAGACTAGAAAGGGCTCCGTGCCTACACAGTAGCCCTTAGTGGGGGAGAATCCCCATCGGCTACAGTGCATTAAGGCTGCCCCCGTGGACTGCACTGTATGTTCTTTAACCTTGTTTTCTCATTTGACACTTCTAGATGAAAATGCTGTCAAACTAAGCTTTCAGAATTTGGAAGTGAACAAGAAGTTTATCCTTTGTTTCATTTCCCCTCTGTTTCTTCCTCTTTCTGAAACCTATTCAGATTTATCCTTTTTCCTGCTTTAATCAGAAACCAGGTTAATCCAGTTAATAGAAACACCAGGATTAGACATTGATTGACTCTACAACCCTGTACTAAATACAGTTGTCCCACAAGCTGTGGGTGATTCAGCAACTAAGAATCCTGCTGAATAAATAGTTCAGTAATTTTCAAAATTCAACTTTAGCCCTATGCTAGTGCTCAATATAATTACAAAATATAGCTACTACAATTATAGTGCAGATTTTTCCCCTGGTGGCAAAGAAAGTCAACAGCATCCTGGGCTGCATTAGGGAAGAGCATCACCAGCGTCAAGGGAGGTCATCCATTGCCTCAGCCCTGGTGAGACCCACCTGGAGTGCTGAGTCCAGTTCTTGGCTCCCCAGTGCAAGACACATGTGCATGTACTGGAGCAAGTTCAGTGAAGGGCCATGTAGATCCTTAACGGATTGGAACATCCATCATGCCAGGTGAAGCAGAGAGCTGGTGCTGTTTGGCCTGGAGAAGAGAAAGCTCTGGGCAGGTCTCACTGATATGTATAAATACCTGATGGGGGGGTGGAGGTAAAGAAGAGGAAGCCAGACTCTTCTCAGTGGTGCCTACTGACAGCGCATGAAGCAATTGAGCACATATTGTTACATTTAAACATGTTGTTGATCCTGTACATTTTTGCAAGGAGCAAAACAGTATCTGGGCACATCCTCATATCAAGAAGTGGTAAAAAATAATAGCTGGTACAACAGGCAGATATAGTACAGGGGAGGCATGGAGGACTCCTAAGTTCTAGTGAAGATTCTATATAAAAAATTACCCAGTTTTTCCTTAACCTAGCTTCAGCATGTTTCAGCATTATGGTTTCAATAGAAAGGATATTCTCACTTCAACAGAAATCTCATAATCATCTTGTAACATTTTACAGTTCTCTTTTTTGATCTGCTGTTATCCTACTGAATGCTGAGTCTAAGAGAAACAATTTCTTTATCTTAGTAACGATAAAAAGTATATAATAGGCCCCAGAAACAATGTCCGTTAGGATGATATTACTAAAATCTGTCTTTAGAATGTTCCAGGAGCTTTTGACTCTTCGTATTTACCTACCTCTAAACAAAAATGTGTTAAAGCTCCTGTTACAGTGAGGAAGAAAGCTGTGTCTCATTACCAGCTGTAAGAGCCATCAAGTTCCACCAAATACAATGTTCATAATTTGAAATCAGACATCTTTGTAATCAGCTGATACATTATATAAAAATAGAACATCTAAATAACCGTTTGCAACAATCCAGAGAGAACCTTGACCTGTGAGGGTTTAATACCAGCCTGTGAATGAAAAAAAGATTATTTTTGCCTGCATTAGTTTCAGAAACATGATAGTTTCCTTACCAGGTTTAAACTTACAAAAATGCCGCCTATTGCATGTAAACCTTACATAGTTAACAGGAAGCATCCCATTTTACAGTGGTCACTGCATTATATATAGTAACAGGGTTATATTGGTCTCCTAGGAAACCATCCCAATTAAGCAAGTTTCTTGATTGAATGGTGTCTGTTATATATGCTAGTGTGAAATCCCACAGGGTGGGCAGAAAGATCTACTGATGTCCGAGACGATCACTTCATTGCCTTTAGCTGAGTCTTCTTTCTTGTCGTTCCCTTGGTGTTTTGGTGCGGAGACTGAGGGATTGAAACACCACGCTGTTCTTTTTGTTGCCCTTTGCAGAGTTTCTGTGCTTTCCTGCATTCAGAGAGGGACTGATTAGCTCAGAGTTTTACGGTAACAGGTAGCAAAATGCCAGGTATTGTGTTGTTTTCTCCAAGTCCTGTCAGTATGTTTTACCTGTCATTTCATGCAATACTAAAGGCAAATGACTATATTATCACAGATTTTCTGTGACTGGCAACTGTTATTGGCATCATATATCTAGGAACAGCTGTTGTTGTTTTATTAGAAAATACTCCAGTGATGGTTAGTGTAGAAGGAGCCAAGGCAGTATCAGCAGCATTGCCATTCCCTCTGCGATTAGCATTGTGTAGAATTGGCTAACCTGTATTAAAAATTTATTTTTTCTAATCAACTATTTTAATTTTTTAGAGGAAATACATGGCTTAAAGAATATTCAGCGAGACCATATGCAAAATGAATTGTCTTAATCCTATTCCCTCTGAATATTTGTGCACATTACCAAATCTAAAAAAATAAAATACAATATAAAGTAGGCATGATCTGGGAACCCTGCAGAGAGTCTTCATCAGGAATGCAAAGATGGCTCAGTTATGTGTTGATCCACTAGACAAAGTTGAAAATTTCTGTTCCACCATTTTGTATCAGAAAATGTTGTTTGGGTAAAAATGAAAATTTTGACTGCTACAATCAATTTTTATATGATTTTCTGTTAGAAATCTAAAGATAGAAAAGCAACACATTTTTGAATGCATTTGATTTCAAAATTAATTTTCCATTGTTATGTTTTATTACTTTTAGGTCCTCTTCTACATAGAAATAGCAGTGATGTGGTGAGTCAGTTATGTCCAACTGCAACGCATCATCAGATGACACATTATTTTTATTCTACTTGACATATTTTACTTTTAAACTGTTTAGGACCAATTGTTAATTGCATTTATAGAAAATTTTTAGATGATAGTTTCTAAAGAACTGTCATTAGTCGATTACATACAAGCTTTTAAGAAAATTCTGCTTATATTAGTAGTTATAAGAATACTTATTTATAAATCTGTGCAAATAAAAAATGCTTATCAAATAAGAAGAGAAATAGTGATTGGAGGGAGCGTCATTGTTCTCAGGCATATTGCTGGGACTGGCTCCTATGCACTGCAGCTGAGAACAAAAGTAATGATTTAATCTAGTAAAAAAAGAAAGAAAACACAAGCTGTTACGCAGCCAGTGTTAACTGCTCTTTGTTTTCAGAGGTGGTGTTATTCCTCTTTACTCATTGTGAAATTGATGGCATGCAATGGTAAAATACTTTTTTTTTTTTTTTTTTTTACCCTTTCACTCTAGGAAAAAGGGAACCAGTTTGTAATTTGTTTATAACACTGCAAAGTTGCTGCTGGGAGTGGGGCTAACTGGGATATTCCCTGGTGCTTTTGAACGAGAACATGAAAAATCCCAGTACAATTGTTCTCAGCGTGTAAGCAGAGGTTCTTAGCAGCGACTGTGCTCGCCGCCTTTGACTGCAGCTGTTAGAGTGCACGTGCACAAGGAATCATGGAATCATAGAATGTTTTGGGTTGGAAGGGACCCCTAGAGGTCATCTAGCCCAACCCCCCTGCAGTAAGCAGGGACACCGCTAACTAGATCAGGGAAAAACAAGAATTGGACTGAACTTGGCAACATCCTTATCCCAATACAGTCTTAGCTATTCCTAATGTATCTAGGGTACAGGACATTTGTAATCTATAAATGACGTGGATTTTTCATTACTTCATGTATTAATGAACCACTTAGTCTTTTTTATAACTGGTTGAATATTAGCCGAACGATCAGTTCTCTAGCAGTTTCCTGCAAAATGATCAATACATGTTTAGCATACTAAACACCGACAAAGAGAGACTGGTTTTGCTGGCATATCCTATAAATGATTAACTGGAGCTGTTATCTAACAAAGGAATTTCAACAGCAGCAAAAGAGTAACTTTTTAAAAAAAAAAAAAATCTGTAGAAACTTAGTGACTTTTTGGTACAGGTATATATGCTCCTTTGTAACTATTCCACCTGTTTTTCAGTATTGCTCTTAAACATATACAAGTCCATAAGTTAGAAGGTGCAAAAAAGCCCCTTCTTTTTTCCACTCCCTATAATCACTGCCACAATCTCTCAAGCCTAGGAAGGGAACTTTCTGAATGTGATCTGCAAAGTTCTGTGTTTTGATATACTGCTAGAATTGTGTAAGTCTGCTGGACTCCCGAGGTAAACCCTATGCACACGATGACTTCACGGGTTATACCCAAATTTCCCTGGAATACCTCTGGCAATACTACTGCAGTCCCAGACAATAATTTAATTTTGAGGTTCTTTTTATGTGGATTTTTTTTTTTCCCCATGACAAATTTAGATGCTTTTAACATTGAAACTGACAAAAGGATCAGCCTAACATCAGTAACACCAAATTTCAGTGTTTAGTCTTGAAACATAGGCTTAAAAGAAGTGTCAGAGTTCATTAAGGCTGTTTTTTCAAACTGTCAGCTTCTTCCTTGAAATGGCATAATTTTAAATTGTTAAGAAAATCTTTGGCCATTTTACACCAAATTAGCCTGCAATACTGGTTATAATCTCTTTACACTGATGTTCTTTGCTCCTGCCTGAGAGAAGTCTCTGAAATACGTGGATATGAATGTATATGCATGTATTTATTTTATATACATATATATAAGGAAAAAGAACTCTGTAGGTTTTCACCTTTTAAATGCTTTTCTGGAGCCCCAAGACTTCCCTCTGCTTGTCATACTTCTTACTGCAGAAACAAGTGAACTGATGAGTTATGCTCTGAGTATATGGTGAATATTTGGAGTTCTGCCTTATTCACTGAAAATTGATGGAAAAAAAGACCTTAAAAGAAAATGTTTTGTTTTCAGCTGTATCCTCGGGTTGTTACCCCTAAGCAGCATTTCATCAAATGGTTGGTGGGCTGAAAGGTAACCCTATGTTTTGCCTCTTTAAGCAGTGAGGAGGGCATCTTTGGAGGGCGAATTCTTGGTGTGAATTCCTTTTCATGTGAAATTGTGTGGACCTTCAGAGAATGAAAGGGAAGGGGTGTCTTTTTCAGTCCTTTTTCCCCTCCTTTTTTTCCCTCCATGTTACTAATGTAACTACTTCCCTGACAAGGAGATTTGAAAGTTGCTTCTCCTGTAGTGCAGTAAAATAGTGAAAGCATCTGGATAAAAGCAGCCCATCCCCCAGATCACGAGATCTGAATCCAGAGCTATGCAAAACCTAACAGAAGTTGCATGAGCGAGAACATTCTGAAGACTGTGTATTAAAGCATTGATTCATATGTGCTGCAGTTGCAAGCCAGAGGACATATAAATAGCAGCAAATGGAAACAGCTTCTATTTCATTCCCTCCAAGAGCTTACATCTCCCAAATTCAAACACCTAGCTGCCTCTTGCCTTCAGTTCCCGACCCTGCTCACAAAATCATTTTTCGTGTGTATCTCTGAGCAGCTCAGATTGATTTTGTTTGAAAAGTTCTCAAAATCCAGCGCTGGGTTTTATCCCAACGTTGATTTAAGTGATCTCAGTGAGCTGTGTTGTTCTTTCCGCTTCATCTGGTGTAACAGCTTCCCTTCCGGTTACGTTAAATTGTAGAATTACTCTTTTCAGCTCTCCTTTGCCAGTCTAGATCATTTACACACGGGGTGCCTATCATTTATACTTTGGATGCTGCTTCTGACCCATAACACTGGTCACCAGTAGCTTTGTCGTCTTTCCTCCTGCCCTCTCCTGCCTGGGCACTGTGACTGGAGCAGGCTGTGGTTTCATGGCTCGCACCAGGGCACGCGTCCTGCTGGCTCGAAGCAAGGTTCCTCTGCGCCAGTAGGGTATGTGCCGGGGCTTTCACTTATAAGTTAATTACATTTCTAGCACACCGCCTTAGCAGGTTGGATAAGCGGAGCCTGGTACATCTGCTCCATTACTGGAACCCTGAATCGGGAGAATGGCATTAATCTTAATTCCAAATAAGGTGTATTTGGAGTAAAGGTGTTATACGAGGTCCAGATTTTGGAACGACTTTTCCGTCAGCCAGCCTGCCTTGATCCAGGCCAGCCTGGGAGGACATAAATTATCCCCCAACTTAACAGTTTAGGTTGTTTACATATGAGTACAGGGGTGTTAAAGGGCGGGACATCTTTAAAGGAGTGGGGCTGATCAGGAAGGGGGCGGGTGGCCAGCGTGAAAGCTCCAGTGCCCCAGCAGGACTGGAAGGAGGCACCGAAGGGCATGATTCAGTCTGAATCTTGCAGCCACCGCCGGACCATGTGGACGGCTGACGAGCGAGCCGGCAGGTGAACGTTCAGCAAGCTCTGCCGGCTTTGCACAGGAACAGGAAGATTTATCGCCGGCTTTGCCGCCCCAGCGCCGTACCGCCCGCTGCCGGCGGTGCGCCCCTTCCCTTCTTCCCTTCCCTGCCCTGCCCTGCCCTGCCCTCCCACCCCACCCGAGAGCCCAGCCCTCTCGGCCCCCGGCCCCCCTTCCCGGCACCGAACGCAGGGGCTTGCTGTCGCCAAGCCGGAGCCGTCCTCCTTCACGCAGCTCTAGCACGGAAGGCGGGGGGCGGGAGGCGTGCGGTTCGCAGCCGCGCAGTTGCCGGCCAAAGATGCGCCTGTGCCCGTACGCACCGGGTATATCGGTATGTATGGACGGACGGACGGACGGACGGACGGACGGATGGATGGATGAATGAATGAATCGCGCTTCCTTCCGAGCGCCGGGGCTGGCCGGGGTCTGCTGTTGGGCGCTGGAGGCTGCGTGCGGCCCCGGGGTGCTGGGGCAGGGGCGAGGGAGGGGAAGGCGGGGAGGGGAGGGCGGGGGCGGGGGCGGGGGCGGTGGGGGCGGCGGCCGGCGGCGCAGCCAATGGCCCGGGCGGGCGGCGCTGCAGGAGCGGCGGCGCGGGGCCGGGGGCTCCGAGGGACGCAGAGCCGGGGCCGGGTGCCTCCGAGGACGGCGAGCGGCTGTGCCGCCAGCACCGCGAAAAGTCCCCATTTGCTTCTTATAAATTAAAGTGCCTTGTCACCAGTTAGGGCAAGTCAGCCAAGGTAAGGCTTAAATGAAATGTCACTTTAATATGTGGCGACACGGATGTTTCCGGACAGCGGTGCTGCTAGCACAGCCCTCTAAGCAGCGCAAAATATTTCGTGCGATGATGCTATCGCAGGGGGTCCACAGCCTGTAATTTGTCTGTCTGAAAGTTACCGCTGCCAGGTACGCCTTACCCTTGTGGTGGTGTAGAATCGCGTTTGCTCATCCGAGGCGGTCGCAAAGGGACCCGCAAAATACAGGCGGGGAGAGGTAGCGGCGCTGTGTGTGTGTGTGTGTGTGTGTGTGTGTCCGTGTTGGTAATACCTACAGTGGTAATACCTACAGTCCTGCTGCTGAACTTGCGGGGATAACGTGCAGGCGCATTTCAGTGGGGATGGCAGGCAGCTTCTTTAGCTCGACTCGCGTATGCGAGCCTTTCTGCACAAAAAGCACGCCATCTGAAACTGTATGTGAAGAACATTAGGCTTGATATGGGAATAACAATTTCAGTTTTGTTGTGCTTTTTTTTTTCCCCTCCATGTCTGTAACATTATGTGATGAAGATTGAAATCTCAGGGAAAAAAAAAAAAAAATCCCTCTTGTAGATTTACCTTTAGCTGCTTGTTAAAAGCTTTAAGCAGTGACCCAACTTTACTTTGTGTAAAAGGCACTGTAAATAACGCACAGCCAGAAATGAAACCTCTCTTCATTTCCTCCTAGCCCACCCCCATGGTATCCTTCTGTAACAAACAAAAACTACTGTGTGCCTTTAGGTCGCACCACATTTTCACCAATTGCACTGCCAGTGGTCTGGAACTGAGTGGTTTTGCAAGCAAGGAGTTCCTCAGGCTGACTTCACTAATGCGTTCTCTGAAAACAAGGTAGTACTGAACCCCTGTGTGTGTGTGTGTGTGAAAGAGGGAGTCTGGTTTGTGTACATGAGTGACAAGATGCAAGGAGGACAGGGTATGGAAGCCAATGAAATGTGGCAAATGTACACTCCTGCATGTATTTCTCTGAGTGGGTCTCTGTAAAGCAGTATGAACGTTTCTTATATTTTAATGTAGTTCATTCAGATTAGGGTTTGGGATAAATCCAATTTCATGAGTGTCAATGCCCCATTAGTTTTCCATGATCAAAAGAAATACAATGGAAAACACAGGTAAAATTATGCCTTTAGTTAGCACAGGTGATAAAATCACTGCCTCTATTCAAGGTGCAGATTTTATTTTTCATTTTTCATTATTTTCATATTTTTCATTCTTAATTCCAAGACACTAAGCGTAGCTCCTAGATTTCCAAAGCTTTACTTCTGTGCTGCAGTCAATCATATACAGTTGTGTGAAAACACTGAAGCCTTCCTTCTGCAATCATTATCTTTCTCCTGGATGATAGTAAATGTTTGTCTTCAGGGGAAATGTTAAATTCATTTAAAAGTTTGGCATATGTTTGGCATTTGCCTAACTGTAAAGGTAGGAAGACTGATTTAGAGAAATAACCCAAAGGCTTCCCTAACATACTCCACTGCCTTTGACAGAATATTTCATTTCAGACTTCTCTGAAGAAGGCAGGGTATATTATAGTTACCTAATGCAAATTAAGGTGTGGCGCTTTTTTTGTTTGTTTGTTTTTAAATGTGGACATATGGAAACAATGTAACTGTTTTCTTTTGTAGTTGGTTAAAATTACTAACCATCCTACTTGAGGGCTCCAATAGACAACTTTGTTTCATTTCTACTTAGAAAAACAGACAAACAAACAGGAATAAAACCAAAAACCAAACCAACCCATTCACTGTTACCCACTCCCGCTAAAAAATGACAGGAGAAATAGTGCATCAGACAGCACTTTCCTTTAAAGCGGAGCCGATGCAGTGCACAAACATGGCTTAGGGGGCACTGTGTTGCTGACTGAACCATTTACAGCTGAGATTCCAAACTAAATCCTTCCACTTATAGGTGCTGAGGATCCTGTAAGGCTTCACCAGGATAGTAGTGCTGACCCTGCTATTAGGACAAGATGCCAGTTGAAGTTTTTATATTTTGACCAGTTTAATTCCCCAGGCAGTTTAATTTGAGAGCAGCATTATTTACTACCTGCATTAAAATTGTTGTTGTCTAGTGTTTTTGTCCTGCGGTGCAGAGACCTTTAACGCAGCCACTTTGTTGGTGCATGCTGTGCTAGCTCGTGGTAGTAGTTCTGGCGAACATACGCAATGTTATAAAACAATGGGGGATAAACGCCTTCAACATCCAAAAGAAGTGTGTGCTAGTTTTAAAAAATAGTTTTATCTCTGAACTCCATTTAACTTTAATCGCTGGTTTTAATAAGGACAGGCTATTTATCAACAACTAGAAATAAACACATTTTAAAATGCAAGTAGTTGAGTTGTTAGTTCTCAACATGGTTGTATAGAAGACTTCAACCTACATCTCAGGCTGATAAATTTGAAGGGTATGAAAAATCGTGTTCCATATCTGGAAGCTCCTGCTCTAGTTAAGAACTACATTTCTGTTAATACAAGTATTTCTGCTGAAAATTATCGGTGTTATCAGATTGAATCAACCAGCTAAATACCAGTGAGTCATCTGTTCCCTGCAGATGAACACGAGCTCCTGCTCAGACAGTTAACAGCTAGTTAGCTCTGGCAGACCTGTCCTGCAAAGGGACCTAAGCTAAACCAGCTATCATGGCATGATGGGGCACCGTTTCCTTGTTGGCAATGCAAAATAGAGGTGGCAACTGACATGACAGGAAGGGGAGGAAATACATAGCAAAAAAAAAAAAAAAAAAATCAATATAAAAAGGTTCTATTCATAGAAAAGATTCTATTAATCTTCTCCTAGAGGAAGGAAACGAATATACGAAGGTCATAAGCAGAAATAATATGAAAACCCCAAAATTGCATACAAAGTTTTATATAATCCGGCACGTAACTCACAAACATTGATTATAGTAGAAAACTTATTTCCCTTGGTCAACAGTGTTCTAGTTTAAAGCGAGTATAGCCCAGTGATAAATCAGGGTGAAGTGCTTTAATTTCACCACTTACTTGATGGGTAATCTTAGACAAGTCCCTGAAGCACTCTGTAACTTCATGTACGACATGAACATTGCACGACAATTACATAACGAGTATTGTACAATATTGTTTTGAAGAAGTATTGCAGAGCCTAATACTGAAGTGTTAGTGTCTCCATTACTCTGTAAATCAGTTTTGATTATAAACATAATTTTGCTCTCTATTTCCAGCAAATGAAGCTACAAGGAGTTTGAAAATTCAGTCCAAGAACTGAAGTAGAATTTTTAAGAAGCTCCTGAAATGGGAGCCAAAAAAATCATGTCTCCCTAAAGGAGAAAGACAACTGGCAGAATGAGATTTTTTTTTTTTCCTCCAAAACCAGGCTTTATCAGACAAACTACTGATACTGAGATGCTTTAAATAATGTACCATTACTTTTTTGGACTGGTCTTAATATGCAGATGGAGAACCAACAGGAATTTAAATGAAACTAATTGGGGATTTGAAGGGAGTTGAGGTAATGCTATACTTGCTACGGTTACTATGCTACCTTCAAATCCCCCAAGTCTCCTGCATAAGCCTAATCTCCTATTCGGAGGTTGGGTGGGTGGGGTTTTTTTTGGGGGGGGGGAGTGGTGAGGGGGGTGGGTGAGGGCGAGTTGTTGTTTTGGGTTTGGTGTTTTGTTTTGTTTTTTTTTTAAAATAATGTCTTTCTGCATTGAGCATGACCAGAACAACATAGTCATTTAGCTGTATAAGTAACTGATAAGCAACTTGGTGGCGTTTGCATATCTGCAGTTCTTACGTACTGAAAATACATTTAACAGGTGCCTGAGGCCTCTAAGAATCATGATTTTGTGTGTTGGCAATTGCCATTTATATTTTTGTGGAATTGCTTCAAACCTGAGCAGAGTTAAGGCTGGGTTTGTTATCATAGAAAAGGCAGAGCATTATTTTACAATTACAAGCTTGACTCCCCACTCCTTATGAAACTGTTTGCTTCTTTTAAGCAAATATTCTTGCAGGGGGGAATATATTTAGGTCATAGACATATTTTTCCACCCTCACACCACCTTACCTAGGTCTCAATATAATTTATCTAGTGGTTACATGGACAAATTTTAAAGGGTGTTTGTGAAGTGTCGTATGAAAATACCCAAGCTAGCTCAGGTACTGGCTATATTCCACAGGACTTTAGTGACCTGCAAGATTTTTTGATCTGAGTAGTACTGCACAGTCTGTAACATTGAACTCTGCAAGTACTTTTCAAGAGGAATCAGTCACATTGTCTTGACTTAGCGGACGGACGGGAGGAGTGAGGCGATAGGACGGGCACGCTTTTCCTTAGGAAAGTCTGCCGGAGGTGAAACTGGGGACTGCTGCGTCCTCCTCCGGTTCCCCCATCAGCCAGGGGCAGTGGACCAGGCATTGCAAATCAGACAGCTTCAGATTCTTCATGTGCTGTGGTGGGGTCTTGCACCTGAATTGTTTTGAACTGTTCTGTGGAGAAACCTGCCTCTCCCTGCTGGTGACATGGGTAGCTTGAACTGAATATTAAGTACTGCCCATCCTGTCTTCTCCCTGTGCAGTATTCCCATTCAAAATAACCAATTCTGTATTTGGTTGACTCCCTTTTTTTGGTCTTCCCAGGGGTATCGTAGAATCACAGAATGGTTTGGATTGGAAGGGACTTTTAAAGATCATCTAATCCAACCCCCCTGCCACGGGCAGGGACATCTTTCATCAGATCAGGCTGCTCAAAGCCCTATCCAACCTGACCTTGAATACTTCCAATGATGGGGCACCTACAGCTTCTCTGGGCAATCTGTTCCTGTGTCTCCATTATGCATTGTATTGTTCCATAATTAGTTGCAATTAAGCCCTTATAGCTGCAGTTTTGGATGTATACATAGTTACACATGCACACACATATTCTTTGGGAAGGTACAAAGAAATGGAAATGAGCTTTTTAAAACAAGAGTGATGCTTGGTACTGTTAAAAGCATGTAAAGTTACTGATCACATTGTGTGGCAGTACAATGAGATATTTGCTGACCCAAGTCTGCTTATTTTCACAGATGGGAATGTGTGTTTCCATAATCATATTAAATGATTTATTTTGAATAATATTCTATGATTAGACCACTTAACTGAATGAGTAATATATTGTTATACAGAAGTTATACATTCGGATTTGAATTCTGTTTAATTCACATCTTACTCCTATTGAGAGTAAGTGAATGAAGAGAGCAAGAGAGAGAGCTGTGAATGAAAATCTTTTGGTCCAAGAGGCTATGAAGTGCCTTTCATTATCAATAATTATGCCTTGCCCAGAGGAAATATTTTTGTTCTGTCTTTTCCTTGTAAACAGCTAGAATGAGGCTTAAGCTGGCACTTGGAATTGGGGCAGGGGGTGAAGTTTCTCAGGCTTGAATTTCTGGCTGAGATTCAGTCAAACTTTCTGTCATGTTCTGCTGTTGATGGTACTCAATAGAATAAATAATTTTTAAAAAATACAGCAACAGAGAGACCATCTCTGTAGTAGTAGGGCAAGCACCTGAGATATTCAGAACCAGGTTTGAGACCCTGTCCCAGTGAATCCTGTACTATTCGTAAAGTACAAGTGCTCCTTCAGTATTAGTAACCTTCATAATCAGTGGAGATTTTAATAGTTTGGCAATGGTGGCAGGACAGGAAAGTGTTGCTATTATTTTTGAGGGTGTTAGAGTTCATATGCATGTGTTTGTGCATATTTGAAGAAAAAAGTGATTGCTAAAAGGGAGGTAGTTCCTTTAGTTTGTTCAATAGTGAGAAAGATTTCACTTGTCTGTAAGAAGGTATTTTTAACATTGATATATTGTATTAGCACCTGGGAACTGCTGACTCTTCTAAGCGTAAAATCTTGGCTTTCAGGAGAGGTGAAATAAAACTAGGGCATATGAGCAGCGCTGTAGCATGGCAGCTATTAACTGCCCATGGGAACTGCCAATATTTAAAAATAAAAAGGAAACTAATTCGTGTCTGGATTACAGTCCTCAATCACTATTTCTTTTGTGTTTTACATTTTGTTCTTTCTAATAAATAATAAGCCTTCTTACTGGAGTCATAAAAAAAAAGCTACACATCATTTATTACATGCAATTTCCACACACTTTGCTGATAAAGAAAATTTGTTATATATTTGCCGTTCATTAAAGCATGAATTCTTGCATTCGTATGAGGAAATTTGAGCTCAGAGTTATTATCTTGCCTATTCAGCCTAGAGAGATCTTAAATATTTTTGTAATTGCATGGCAGAAGGTGTAAAATAATTAGTTCATTTAGCATTGTATGTTAAGTTGGGGTTTTTTCTGTTTTTTTTTTAATTTGAACTGTCTATTAAGTTTTAAAAAATTTAAACCAATGTAGCTTTTTAAACCCTTCGAAGTGGTTTTGGAAAGTGGTAAGACAATCTGTGTAACGTATGTTTTCAAGTGGTGTTTGGTTGAGCTTCTTTCGGGGAAACCAAATTATTTACGGAAACTGATGAAGAAATGAACTTTTTTTTCCTAAAGAAACTGGATTTATTTGGTGTCCTGTATATTCTCAGGACAGCTACCCTAGGCATAAGGCTCACAGTGCATTAATGTTGTGGGTGCTCCAGAGGTGCCCCGGGGAGCAGCGTGCTGGGAAGGTGGTTGCTGTTCCTAGAGTAGATGATGTGACCTGCTGCCAGCAGTGCCTTCCAGCAGCAGCAGCATCTTCCCGGGTATTTGCCAGGCGTGTAACAGGCGGGCAGGCTGTGCACGGGTTATAGGTAGGGAGCGGGTCCCTGGTGCCGGCAGAGTACTGTGGGTCAGTCCCCAGCTTGCTGCTGGGACATTGGCCTGGCGGTGTGGGTGGCTTGCATGCTGTAAATTGGATGCTGTGGCTTTAGAGGGTTTAGAGGAATTGATCCTGTTGCATGAATATTGTCCTGGAGGAGGCCTTTCTGTTTTCTCGGGTCCAGCTCAAACAACTGCATCGTGCTAATACCAACCGTGTTCTATACTGTAAGCGAAAAACGTAATATTGGGGACCCCTTGACCTCTTAAGGAGGAGTCAGTAGATGGATGTGTGTTACCAGAGAAGTGAAGCCCTGAGGGCACAGAGGAGCTTATGGAGAATTTATGCAAGATGACTCAGCCAACAAGTTGTTGCTTTTTTTGCAGGGCTTGGGGTTTTTGTTTTTTTTCTTGGGTTAATTTTCTGCCAGATTAGAGAGCTATGTCATTTTATTATGAAGGTTTGGCAAGTGTCAGATCTAACACAGTGAAAATGTGGGGAGCAACAGGCTGGATGTAGGGAAAGAAAAATAGGGCACCGCTATTTCTATAATCTTTCTTTAGCTATGAGGCAGATGAATGGAAAAGATGACCAGAGGGATGTTCCTTTGTACATGCCTTTGAAAAGTAGCCTCCTAGGCAGAAACCTATTCAGGAGGTTTGTCAATCTCTCTTGAGCAAAGCCAGCAGGAGGAGCTTTGTTGACTTTACAGCCTTGTGTTGTGACTTGAAGGCTAATGAACTTGAGCTGTTTCAGACTATGTACAGTCAGGTGAGGACTGATTTCCGAAAGCTATTAATGCCCACTGTGCCACTGAAGTCAATTTGGCTTGTGTTGTTACATTGTGTTAGTGTGTTTGGTCAAATATACTATGTCATGGGCCCCATTTTGCTTTTTTTTTTTTTTTGAGGAAAAAAGGTATAACATTCTTGGAATGCAATGAGTTTATCCACAGGACCATTGTGTGATAATTATTGCTTATTACATTAAGGAGCTTATTATATTTTAATGAGTTTCAACATGCCCTGAAGTTTTCTACTCAAGAATGTCCTTGTGCACGTGCTCATTTAAATGGATGTGTTACACGTTTTGGGACTTGCATGCACGTGGCTCATTTAAACAGATGTGTTACATGTTTTGGGGCTTGCGTGCACGTACTTATTTGCAACATAGAGCTGTAATTTTGCTTTTAAAAACAGGGTATTACTTTTCTTTGCAGAAATCCAAAAACGTGGATGCTTCTATACTTAGCATTCATATTTCATACCAGGTGAAAGACGAGTGGTTTTATTAAGACTCTTGTATTAAAGGACAGCTTGCAAATATTCTGTTCAGGACTTCAATGTATTCATTAAAATTAAAGCTTGTGAATTATACCTGATTTGGTATGCAACCCTCTCCACATCTACAGCTTTTAGATTCAGGTTTAGGTTTTTTTGAAAAATACTAATAAACATTTAAATGAACCTGTAAACTAAATAGAGGAACTTTAAAACAGAATTGTCTTTTGTCTTCCGAGGATTGTCTGGCATCACTGTATTCAGGACAAGGAGAACTAGAGACTGAATTCCATACAAATTGATCTGTAGACAAGGTCTTAAGCCTGTCAGTCTGTCTAGTCAATCTTTGTAGATTGCTGGTGATCTTGCTGTGACGCCAAAGCTTTTGATAATGACATTCCTGTAATGTCCACATACAGTGTTAGCCCTAAAGAGAAACTACCTTGCTCTTCTCTATCATCTCTTGATGTTGCCACACAAGCAGCTTCAAAACGAGATAGACTGTTTGAAAAATACTGTTTTATCAACATTCAGATTTAAAAATATGAACTGATTTTCTGATGTGGCAAAGCTGTTTATCGTTTGTGAAACCTGAAGGCCACCTTCATTTTCTTATTTTAAAAACTGCAGTATTAGTAAATTCAAACTGATAGACAGCTCTTTAATTGGACCGTACTTTTTTTCTGTAACCCTTCCTCTACTGTGTCACTTTAATTTTAACATCTTTTACCATCCACAGAGAGTTGCAAGCAGGAATTTACTGACTTTATGAGTACACTACAATGATTTATTGGCTGATACAAACAGTAGATAGGTAAAGCTAACCTGCTCCTAGGCAGAACCTTATAACACCTGCTCACTCGGATGTGGGCTCCTGCAGAGTCCCTGCACACCAGGCAGTTACCACGCAGGTGGGGAAGTATCATCCTTTGTTGCTCTCAAGGATGGGGCAATCGTTCTTGCTAAGTTTTTGTCTTCCCAGCTCCCCACTTTTTTCCTCATGTCTTTATACATTTTCATGACTTTGTATACTTTTTTAATGGCTTTTTCATTACTGCCTGCTCTATGTTTTCACTTCTGTCTTTATTTTAGCTGTAGCTACATTAGAGGTCCAAGTTCTTTGCTCCGTTTTTGTGGAGTCCTCAATATACCTGACATTAGAGAACATTATATTTGGAACAAAGATGAACTTTGATTAGTTGCAGGAACAAAGAACTTTAAATGGATTGTTTAAATCCAATTTGGCCCCAGCCCTGCTATAACTGTGAACATGTTTTGTCTGCAGGAAATGTTAGCTTATGGACTATACATAATGACTGGCCTTTTAAGTTCCTGTCTCCCATATATCTCATGCCACTGAAAGGAAGTGTATACCTGATGTGCAATTCTGCTGAGTAATTTTGGAAATTGATTAAAAAAAAGCAGAAAGGAAAGGATAAAAGAGATGAAATAAAGAATTCAATAAAGAAGTCAAAGTATGTCATTTAAGAAAGCGATTGAAACCTTTTTTTGGGTAGGATACAAGAAAAGAAGGGCATGACTAAACCTGTTTTTTGCTCCTCTTGAGGTATTGTTCCAGATTATTGTAGTAAAGGTGTCAATTAGAGTCAGCTCCTTTATGCCTCCTTATCTTTTTCTTTTCACAAGAAGATATAGTTAGGTTTACAGTTCGCCACATAATGAAGTTGATTTTTTTTTTTTTTCTCAAGAAGCTATTTATGCAGTAGGTATCTTACTCCTAAAGAGGATTACAGGCTTAGACCCAATAATCAGTGTTTATAAATTATTTTAGGGTATTATGAGCAATATACTAGATATTGAAAATTATACCTATCTTCTGCTTAATTTTGGCTCAACAGGGTAGAATATATTTACATAATGAGTTAGATCCCAACCTTGAGATGTGTTGAGATCCTCAGCCAAGGGCTTCAGCTTTTTGTTGGCACTCCCGCTCAACAGCACAGAAAGAACTTTTTCAATGGAGGTGGCTTCTGTTGGTATTAACCTTCCCATCATACCGACCAAGGGGCTTCTCCACAGCTGCCATCATTATTGTAGCCTGAATAAAATGCAAAGAAAACTTGTATTCAGGAACCAGGCCTTCCTCAAGAAGCCTTCTTCAGACATATAAATCTCATTTTTGGATGTTGGATACCACCGTTGTTCCATATGCAACAGCTGTAACAGTAGTGCTGGAATCATCTTTACGGATTTAGGAAACTGTTTCTCCACCCAGTTGCTTGCCTGTGCCTTTTTTATGATAAGGAGGCTTCTTCTTGCTATGAGGACTAAATGAGCTCCGCATTTCAAGTCTTTGCATAAATTGAGGGAAAGAGACCTCCTAACCAGACTAATTTTTTGACACTTAAAAGATACTAAGTGGGAAACATTAATCTTTCTTATAGTATGGTCCAGTTGAAAGTCATTAGGTTTTTGTTTTGTTTTGTTTCCTTTTGTTTCCTTTTCAGCTTACCTTAAAGTGACTGGTCTCTTTATACCTGTTATGTGTTCTCATGCAGATACTTCCTTTGTCTCTGTTCTTTAATGCATAAACAATTCCTTTCATTTTTATTAGCTTACTCTGCAAGGTGTAAATAACTATAACAAATGCACCATTTCTGTGTGAGACATCTCAAAAATATTGTTATTGAGTAGACTCCCAAAGGCCCTGTGCGACTGGCATCTTAACATTTATTCAGTCTGATCCTCTACAGTTTGCACTTTTTCAGTTCGAAAGACCACATAATTCTCTACTGCCTAAAGGCATGAGAGATTCGTTTTTCTCACAAGCAAAATGAATAGGTATTTTCAGCTACCTCCATTTTGTTTAAAGTTTGTCTTTGAAAGCTTAGCATGATAAATTTGAGATTTCCTTTCAGGCACATACCTATTCCTTTCCATTACTTATATTTTAAGGTTATACTTCTCGCTCCTCATTTCTCAAGTGCAGTAGAGGATTATTGAACTCTTCTTTGTCCAGTAGCTCCGACAGACTGCAGTACTACTTTTCCTTTTGAAGACCTTTTTATACCTAAAGTGGCTCGTGGTATCTTTGATGTTGCCTAATTGGAATCTCAGAAGTGAAAAAATAAATAACTGAATGAAGAGATGAGCTGTGTGCCTAAGGTTGTACATAATCTTATTTTGCTTTCAATCGTTCTTCTATTCTTACACCTTAAGGCCAGGTAACCCTCTAGTACTATTGCTTTATTCATCCCTATCACCCATTCCTGGATTTGAGTCTCTCAATTATCTGTATCCCACACCTTTAACAGAAGCTCCTGAATTTGCATTTGTCTTTATGCTCCCTCTAAATCCTGCTCAAAGCTTTTCACTGGCTTCTTTTTTAATGGCTTGACTTCCTTGAACAGTTGTTTTTCATCCTGTCACATCTACTTGTCTCATCTATTTTAGGCTTAAGTTTCTTAGGACAGGACTATCTGTCTTAAAACTCTGTATAAATACTGTTCACACAGACAGCTCAGCAGAAGTCCTGCACCTGGTTTGGCACTACCCAGCGCAACGCTACAGCCGGGCTGCCAGTGGTTCTGCAGTAAAGGACATGGGGACCTGGTGGGCAGTGAATTACAGGCGAGGCAGCTGGGCACCCTCACAGCAGGAAAGGCTTCCCGATGGCCGGGCACAGCCAGTGGGTCAGGGCAGGGGATTCTTCTCTTCCATTGCAGGGTGATGGCTGTGCCCAGTTTGCAGTGGTCTAAAGCAAGAGGGAGAGCAAGAAAATGCGAAGTATTGAGTGGGAGGCCACTGAGGTGCTGGAGGATCTGTTTTGCTAGGAGACAAGAGAGAAGGCACCAGAAGGAGCTGGTTGCAGGAGCAGTAGAGGAGCCAGAGCCAGGCTCTCCGGGAAGGTACACAGCAGCATGGCAGGGGACAGTGGCCACAAGTAGCAATGAAGGAAAATCCCATTGGATGTAAGGAGGCAGCTTTTTCCAAGGAGCGAGGTTAAGCATTGGGATGGGTTGCTTAGAGGGGGACCTCAATCCATGGAGGTTTTCAAAACTCATCTGGACAAGGCCCTAAAGCAACTCAACCTAACTTGGAAGTTAGCCCTGCCTTAAGGAGGAGTCTGGACTAGGAGATCTCCAGAAGTCCCTTTCAACCTGAATTTTTGCTTCTATTCTCTAGTCTGCAGTCTTATTTGTAGTAAATGCTTACTTTATCATTTGTTATTTTTTAAAAATAACAGTGTGCTGAATTCTGTTGAGTTATATGGCGATTTCACAAGGATCAAATCCAGTTCTAAGTCTTTAGCAATATACTTCTTTAATAGCCTTGACATGGGAACATATTGCATCTATTAACTATGCCTTTCCTTATCTGAAGGCTGTGTATGTATGGTAAAGCCATTTTTGCAGGAATATTTCTGTAATAACAACAGTAAGTTACAATATGAAGTTCTGTCCATATTAAAAAAAAGAAAGTACAGATTTTATTCTGAAATAGAAATAATGAGGTATAAAGAGAATGAAAACAAGGACAGGCTTAAAAGAAATGTTAATTAAATTGGACAATAAGATTGCAATGTGATTAATGTGTAAAATGCTGGAAGTAGTTTTAGGCCATTCAATCATTTGTCACATCACAAAACAAAACATAGCCTGTGTGACAATATAACACAGGTTGTGCTCATTTCTAGTTACCTTGGATGTTAATGTCCACTCCAGACTTTAGCAATTGGAGAAACCAGATTAAAGAATTAGATAGACTCACTTCTGGAGGATACTTTTTTACCTGCACTAAATATAAAGCCAAGTCCTCCTTTTCCAGAAATGCGTATTTTTGTAGAGAGTTAAGAGTATTTGTGGAGAGGTAAGAGCATTAGCGAACAGAAAAATTCAAGACTTGGAGCCACAAGAAGGATAAGTAGGGCTTGCTTGTCATAATGGCAAAAGCAGAATTGATTTATAGCATTTGATGTCTTTAAGGCTGAAGGAGAAGATGAACCTGTGAAGGTGAAACAAAATGTTTATGACATCTTGGACTAAGATAGACAAAATAGGTTCTGATTACCAGGACCAAAGATTTGTTCGTCACTGGAGTAGTATCTGAAGGAAAGAAGTTGAAGACCCAAGAAGCAAAATGACTCAGAGAACAGAGTATTCTAGAAAATGCTGATAAGAAAAACCTTCTTTGTGTGCTGAAAACATTAATTTCTAAGATAACGCTTTTATTTAGTAGGGCAGAATTTGAAGTCCCTCTTCTGATTTCTCTGAGTTTAGAATTACTTTTTTCCCCTCAAGCAGCATGCCAGTACAATTAAGAACATTATTTTACAGTGTGGCCTGGCAGAAAATACTGATCTGTAGTGCTTTTCTGAGTGGTTTGGGGCCTAGCTGGCATTAAGCAAAAGGAAGCACCAAATGCCCTGAGGGACTGAGTCTACTGCTTCAGTTCTGTGTATGTTTAATATTTTCCTTATTTCCAATGCAGCTGCATTTCATAATCCTAAGCAAATGCTTCATGTGTAGTGCATTGTGCAACCTTTGGAGAAATCTCAAACAACCTTATTATTATCTTCCCGCAGCATATGCTAAATAGCGTGGAGAAAATAGGTCTCCTGCAGATGGACACAGAAAACAATGTGGACATTGCATTAACCAAGTTACCATCTTTTTCATTATTTGTGTTCTTTTTCAAGAATAATACCATATTGTATGTTTGTCTGCTTTAAGTCCTGTGGGAGTGTGTTTTTAAAACAGATTATTTTGCTAAGTTGATTCCATCCTTTAGTTTAAACGTTTTAAATTTTCTTTAACTGGAATGTGGGACCTATTCTTAGGCAAGAAACGGCTCGGTATCAGCTTAGTGAGATTACTTGCTGCTATGATTTGCATGGACTACTGTATTTCATCTTCTCTCAAACGCCATTGAATGTATCAGCTGGCACCTGATGGAATCACAATTGAGTTCAACTGCCAGCTCTGGCCAGCTACTGCAAAATAATCAAATGTTTCTATTTCATAGAAGCAGCAAGAATACTGTATCATTTTTGCTGTTGAAGTGTCTCCTAGAAACCCCTCATTTTTTTCCTACTTTTTTGAATGAGAAAGTGTAATATAGATATTTTTTTTTTTCATTCCAGCATAGAAATCAAATTAGAATGTGTTCTGTCCAGACAGAAATTATGAAAGTAACTACTTCACTCTTACCTTTTCTTTCTTTTCCATGGAAGCAGTGTGTCATCTGTTTGAATTTATTACGAATTGCCGACCACGGAGAAAGAAGTGGCATATCTCCAGTGTTTATTAGTGACTACCGGTCTTTTTTTTTATAATTTGAAGGGTTGAAGATGAAGAGTTAGCATCACAGTAACATTGCTTTGCAAGTGCCTTTCATATTCCCTTCTGAAATTTAGGATCTCCTGTACAGAACCAGGCCTACAAACACCTCTTAATCCAGTTACTGAAAAGTAACTAAAATAAATATTTCCCATGCTATTTCAGTAAGATCCTCTTTTTCATTTCTAGGTGTTGTGGAATGTGCAGAGAATGAATTTTATTTGAAGTAAGCAGAGAGGAGAAGCACAGCCTTCTGGCTAGAGCACCCGTTTGGAGACCAAGAAGAAGGTAAATTCACTGTTTCCTTACTCACTGCAACAGAGCAATTTTTAGCTTTTATACCAGCCACATCTACTTGTATTTAATGATTGGTCTTGGTTAGATACGTATCCAAAGGGGCTAAACCACTGCCTGATTTTTTACCACTGCATCTGTGGGACTTGGCAACAAATGCACTCTTACATGTAGGCTTTAATGTACCCAATTCATAAGCGCTGGAGCTGTCTGTTGTGGCTGTAAGATGACCAAGGAAGGGCAAGGATCAGGACTCCTCAAGGTAAAAGTATCTGGACTGTCTCCTTAAGGGACCCAACTCACAAGACTTTCTCTCAGTTGCATGGTAAATTTTAAATGCTGCTGGGTTCAGTAAGCGCTTCACGTCAGCTACTTATTTGTATGAATGTGGCCAGTCCTGGAATAAGTCTTATTTTGTAAGGTTATAGTTTTATTAAATGCCCCCACCTGGCCTGCGAGAATCCTCCTGGTTTCATATTTTTACTGATTTTGGCTATAGCATAAATGTAAGATAGCATAGAAAACTGAGGACTTTAGTTCCGTAAGACAGTTTTTTCTTAAAGCCATAGCCAATCTCAAATAGAATTTATTGTTGTGTCTGTGGTATCCTGCCACTTCTTCCTCTCGTCTATCCTCCAAAACTCTAAGGCTGTGGTCTGAAATGCTATCTTGGCTGTCACTGAGTTTGGGGGAAAGATTACAGCTCCAAGTCTACCTCAGCTGCTCTTTACCACCACATCCTCCCAGAAGTTATTATATCCTCCTGTCTGATGGTAGATTTGCATCCTTAACAGTCCTTAACAGTAGAATTGCCTCTCTTTAACTCGCCTCTGTCAAATAACCTGCATTTAAAAACAAAGTTTAATCTGATACTAAACGTTTTGACTGGCACCTGGACTGGCTATGCATGCAGTTAAGCTAGCGGATCTGCGGAGGCAGCAACATATGGAGAAGAAAGATGTTAATGAGCAACTGGGGCAGGTCGTGGATGGTAACTTTTTCACTTAACTCGCTGTCAGCCAATCTAGTAACAACTGTGTAGTTTTAGAAGTGTGAAAAGATGGATGAAAAAATAGCAAAATATGTCATAGATTTGATGATAAAAATAATTGTTTATATACTTTCTTTTTTGCTTCTTGTCTTGCTCTGATTGGCCCCAAATACAAGTTTTCCTCGTCATAACAATATATTTTTATCCTGTGAGCAAGTGGGCAGTAGTGCCTCAGTATGAGATCAGGTTTTATTTTAAATGCTAAATTTCAACTTAGAGAATTGGGGAATGAACCTGCTTACTGAGCAGGGCTCACTAAAACTGACTCTGAAGATAATTAATACCTGATGCAGCATCAGTGAAACTATTGCATAGCGTGTAACTCAGAAATAGCTTGTGAACATATGCAGAAACCTTTCTTTGGCAATTTTTTTTAATCCTTTCAAGTGTGAAGGTCTGCATCACTGCTGTCAAAGGTCATGATTGGGCCTGCAGGTAGTGCAGTTGATATAATGTCCATTGAGTCTAAAGATATTTTTTTTCTCTCCTCAAAAAACTTCTAGCCAAATGTTACCCTAGAAGTTTTGAGGCATTGGTCGTGGTTGTTTCCAATACTGTTGTAGTGGCAATATGGTTAAATGTTCTTTGGCATACCTCTCACAAACACAGACTTACTTGGGAAGATAAAAAAGAGTATAAATCTAGGTGGATGTATGTTTGTATGTGTCTGTGTCATTATCTGTGCTCATATGAAGGCTTACTTTCTGGTAAACACCCACAAAAATATGCATGTGGAAAGACACAGGTGCTGTACTGTCTATATCTCACCATATTATTTTTATAATAATAATAACAATAATAATAATATTACCCCTTTTAAGTGCCATTCTTCATTTATTTAGTGATTTTCTGTAGATCTGTAGAGGAGTACTGAGTTCGTATATGTACTTCCCATGTTCTCATGGGCCTATAGCTGACTCATTAAACAATGAAATAGAGGTGGTTTCATAGCTAGATGTACCAGCCTAGTTATTAAGGAAAAAAAAGGTTATGGACTACAGAGTGCACTTTGGAGAGACTGTTCTACTGTCATTTGTTTTGTCAGTAACCGGGTAGAGCTGATGAAATCATAGGAGACTTCTTTCCTAGATCAGACCAGTTTTGTGCCTCAGTTAGCTGCAGCATTGCTTATTTTTTCTCTTAGTTTGCACTTCATAGAATCATAGAATCACCTCTGTTGGAAAAGACCTTTAAGATCATCGAGTCCAACCGTTAACCTAGCACTGCCATCCCACCACTAAACCATGTCCTTAAGCACCTCATCTATCTGTCTTTTAAATACCTCCAGGGATGAGGACTCCACCACCTCCCTGGGTAGCCCATTCCAGAGCCTGACAACCCTCTCGGTGAAGAAGTTTTTCCTAATGTCTAGCCTAAACCTGCCCTGGCGCAGCTTCAAGCCATTCCCCCTCATCCTATCATCTGTTACCAGGGAGAAGAGGCCGACCCCCACCTCACTACAGCCTCCTTTCAGGTAGTTGTAGAGGGCGATCAGGTCTCCCCTCAGCCTCCTCTTCTCCAGACTAAACAACCCCAGTTCCCTCAGCCGCTCCTCGTATGACTTGTGTTCCAGACCCCTCACCAGCTTGGTTGCTCTCCTCTGGACCTGTTCCAGCAAGGCAACATCTTTCTTGTAGTGAGGGGCCCAAAACTGAACACAGTATTCGAGGTGCGGCCTCACCAGCACTGAGTACAGGGGCACAATCACTTCCCTACTCCTGCTGGTCACACTATTCCTGATACAGGCCAGGATGCCATTGGCCTTCTTGGCCACCTGGGCACACTGCTGGCTCATATTCAGGCGGCTGTCAACCAGCACCCCCAGGTCTTTTTCCACCAGGCAGCTTTCCAGCCACTCTTCGCCAAGCCTGTAGCGCTGCATGGGGTTGTTGTGACCAAAGTGCAGGACCCGGCACTTGGCCTTGTTGAACCTCATACAATTGGCCTCGGCCCATCGATCCAGCCTGTCCAGGTCCCTCTGCAGAGCCCTCCTCCCCTCCAGCAGATCAACACTCCCACCCAGTTTGGTGTCATCTGCAAATTTACTGAGGGCACACTCAATCCCCTCATCAAGGTCATTGATAAAGATATTAAACAAGACCGGCCCTAGAACTGAGCCCTGGGGGACAGCACTTGTGACCGGCCACCAACTGGATTTAGCTCCATTCACCATGACTCTCTGGGCTCGGCCATCCAGCCAGTTTTTAACCCAGCGAAGAGTACACCCATCTAGGCCATGAACTGCCAGCTTCTCCAGGAGAATGCTATGGGAGACTGTGTCAAAGGCTTTGCTGAAGTCCAGGTAGACAACATCCACAGCCTTTCCCTCATCTACCAAGCGGGTCACCTAGTCGTAGAAGGAAATCAGGTTGGTTAGGCAAGACCTGCCTTTCGTGAACCCATGCTGACTGGGCCTGATCCCCTGATTGTCCTCCATGTGCCTGGTGAGCACACTCAGGATGAGCCTCTCCATAATCTTCCCCGGTACCGAGGTCAGGCTGACTGGTCTGTAGTTCCCCGGATCCTCCTTCCGGCCCTTCTTGAAGATAGGCGTCACATTTGCCAACCTCCAGTCATCTGGGACCTCCCCTGTTCTCCAGGACTGCTGATAAATGATAGAGAGTGGCTTGGCAAGCTCCTCTGCCAACTCCTTCAGCACTCTTGGGTGGATCCCATCCGGCCCCATAGACTTGTGAAAGAGGTATCTCAGCCTTTTCCTCGTCTTTAGTGGCAATGTTCCCCCTTGCATCCACTAGTTGATGGAGGTTCTCCCTGGCTCTCTTTTTGCTGTTAACATATTTATAAAAACTTTTCTTATTATCCCTTACAACAGTGGCCAGGTTAAATTCCAGCTGGGCTTTTGCCTTTCTAATCTCCTCTCTGCATGACCTGACAAGATCCCTGTACTCTTCTTGGGTTGCCTGCCCCTTCTTCCAGAGCTGGTAAGCTCTCCTTTTTTCCCTTAGTCGCAGTAGTAGACCTCTGTCCAGCCAGGCCAGTTGTCTTCCCCACTGATTTGTCTTACAGCACATGGGGACAGCCTGGTCCTGTGCCTTTAAGACTTCTTCCTTGAAAAACACCCAGCCTTCCTGGACCCCTTTGCCCTTCAGGACTATCTCCCAAGGGACTCTCCCAACCAGTGTTCTGAGCAGGTCAAAGTCTGCCCTCCGGAAATCCATGGTGGCGGTCTTGCTGACCCCCTTCCTTACCTCACCAAAGATCGAAAACTCTACCATTTCATGATCACTAAGGCCTAGATGATTTCCGACCACCACCTCTCCCACCAGTCCTTCTCTGTTAGTGAACAGGAGGTCAAGCAGGGCACCTCCCCTGGTAGGCTCACTTGCCAGCTGTGTCAGGAAGTTATCTTCCACACACTGCAGGAACCTTCTGGACTGCTTCCTTTCTGCTGTATTGTATTTCCAGCAGATGTCTGGGAAGTTGAAGTCCCCCACAAGAACAAGAGCTCGCGACTGAGAGACTCCTGCCAGCCGCTTGTAGAATTCTTCGTCAACGTCCTCATCCTGGTCGGGTGGTCTGTAACAGACTCCCAACAGGATATCTTTTCTGTTGGCCTGCCCCCTCATCCTCACCCATAAGCATTCTGCCTCACCACAAGCATCAAGCTCTGTACAATCTAAACACTCCCTAACATACAGAGCCACCCTGCCGCCTCTCCTTCCTTGCCTGTCCCTTCTGAAGAGTTTGTAGCCATCCATCGCAGCACTCCAGTCATGGGAGGCATCCCACCACGTTTCTGTGATGGCGACTACATCATAACCATCCTGCTGCACAATGGCTTCCAGCTCCTCCCGTTTGTTGCCCATGCTGCATGCATTAGTGTAGATGCACTTGAGCTGGGCTGTCGGTTTCACCCCCAGCAATGGGGTGACCCCCCCAGGCTCCTCTCTAGTGAGCCTGTTTATATCCCCTCCCCCCTTCAGGCCTAGTTTAAAGCCCTCTCTACAAGCCCCACCAGTTCATGAGCGAGGATCCTATTTACCTTTCGAGAGAGCTGGGCACCATCTGTTGTCGACAGGCCCGGTGCCATGAAAACCTCTCCATGGTCAAAGAAACCCAAGCCCTTCCGATGGCACCAACCTTTGAGCCACACGTTAACCACTCTAGCTTTCCTATTCCTTTCTGTGTTCCCTCCTGACACTAATGGGATCGAGGAGAGCACTACCTGCGCTCCGGATCCTTCAACCGTTTTCCCTAGTGCCCTGAAGTCCCTTTTGATCAATTTGGGGCTTCTCTCTGGCATTTCATCACTGCCTGCCTGTATAATCAAGAGTGGATAGTAGTCAGAGGGCCGTACCAGACCAGGGAGTCTCTTGGCAATGTCCCTGATCCTTCTTCACAATACAAATATTTTGCAGCCACTGTAATCACAGGAAGTTTAATATACAGATCAAGTTGAGTTTCCTAACAGAGAACTTTTATAAAAAAAAATCTCAAAGTGGTCACTGAGCATGCTTGTCTGGTGTTACAGCCCTATTGAAAATTTTGGAGGGGGGAAGATCTAGGCATTGATCTCTACTTTCACAGATACTTAACTTCATATAATGTGGCTAATTGTATTCCAGTGGTAGGACAACTTAATCTTTAATGCTGGGCATCCACATAAACCTGCAGACAATCAGAATTGGGTAACCTGCTGGCAAGTAGGTGACAAAGGCTGAAAGAGCATCTAAGACTCAATGTTGTAGTTTCTTTCCTTACAATGTGTGTGACATACTTGACATGATATGGGAAGGTTCAGTTGTTAGACCTATAAAAGTACCCACAAAGCATGACCAAGATAAAAGCCACATGAAGTAGAAGGTCATATTTTCTTCTCAGATGGATGGTTCTTGGGCTGTAGGTGGTTTAGCAACTAAAACTTGTGGAAAATTCTTTTTTTTTTTAAATCTTTGATTTTTTTCTTTCCCAGGGAGATATTTTTGCTGTTATACCTTCAGAAGGAAGACTTTTTTTTTTTTTTTTTTTTTTTTTTTTTTTTTTTTTTTTTTTTTCTATTTTCACAGATCCTGAAGTGGCTGATTACTACTGTAGGCTAACCTTGTCTAACAAAGTAACATCTGAAGAGGTGAAACAATGCTTAAAGTAATGCCAAAGAGTGAAAAATGTCAAAATACCAAAAATGTCTTCTGGATAGGTTAAAAGTTGTTTTCAAGAGTGCATAAGTGAAAGGGAAAGAAATAAGGTCTGTTGGGCCTAACTTCAAAATACAGTTTGGTGTGAAAACTAGCAGTGCTCCACAATGACAGGGTTTTGACTGAGAAAGGCAACCAATGATACAGCAAGAGCCTAAAGCAAGTCAGCTGGCTGTAGTTCAGATTTAGCCTTGTCATAAACAGATTAAGCATTTTTTTTTACAAGTGCATTGTTTATAATTACTTTTAATGTTACTGGGGGGTTGGGTTTGTTTTGTTTTGTTCTGCTTTTATTTAAAAAATCAAAAACCAAAAAAGAAACTGGATTTGCTGAGTAAGTTGCCCTGGTTCAGGATTGCAAGTTACCACAAGCAGGGTAACCTACAGTTTTGAAAGGTGAAAGACTTCATGTAGACTGGTTTCAGGGTTTGTATGAAAACATTAGCAGAGGAAGAAAAATCTTCCGGTGATCATTAAGAAGATGCTTACGTATGTGCAAAACACCCAACAACACATGGGAATATTTGGGACATAGGAGGAGGTCTTTACATTTCTGTAGAAGCTTTGAATTCTTAAACAAATACCAAATTCCTCGGTTATCATTTTTTGGTCAAAATGGGCAAGAAGGAGGAACGTAACTCATTACACTAGGACTTAGGTTGTACTGGGTGCATCTGGATATTCCTGGGACGCAGGATATTTTGAAGAAAAACAAATGTCTTGAGTAAGGTTAGCACTGAAGGAAATTCAAACTACTCAAATTCCTGAAATGTGATACTGTGAGGAGCAAAAAAGAGAAGTATGTCTCAAAATCTGAAAGTATCTAATAACCTAGAAAATATTTACTGTTTAGGTCATTAATCTAATATGTATTCTACTCTATTAGTAACAGCAACTAAGTAATCAAAGAAAGACAAGGAGGAAAAGAAACCTCAGTATATACTCTCACCACTGCAAAAAAGCAATTTAATGCATAAAAGAATTCATTTGGTAGCAATTTGAACTCAGTAATTATCTCAGGATTTGGCTGCAGTATATATCTGGTTTTTGCTTATTTTGTTTTAATCATAACTGCAAAAATAACCAATGTTGTAGGGAATAAACTGTTTCCATGACATTTTAGTATTTTAGTTAAAATTTTAGACTGGGTCTTAGGACCCGCCATGCAAAGCTTTTACAGGGAAAGACCAATGCACGACTTACTTCATGGTAACTCTATGAAACACTGATGGTTTCAGAAAAAATTTAACTGAATTAATATTTTATGATAAATAAACTGATTACTTATTTGGCTATTACAAGGACAATTCTTCAATTACAAATCTCCTCTTTATTGTGTTGGTTAGTCAAAGACCAATGCACAATTACAAAAGTTGTAGAGAGAATCTAGAACTGGAAGATTTAGCCCAGCTGTGTGATTGTTTTTTTCAAAGGTCTTAAAGTTATTTTCAAGCAATTAGCACCCACCACTGGTTTTCAGATTTACAAAATTTCTCATTAAGGTAGTAAACAAGGGTCATTTCAATTCTAAATGGGTTAGCTATTTCTAAATAGGGGATTTCACCTAATATTGTAGAATGCAATGTTTTGATTTGCAAGTCAGAGGTGTATTTTATTTCATAGTTATAGAATCATAGAATCATTTGATTGGAAATGACCTTTAAGATCATCAAGTCCAACTGTACCTGTCCACTACTAAAACATGTCTCTAAGCACCTCATCTACTTGTCTTTTGAATACCTCCAGGGATGAGGACTCAACCACTTCCTTGGGCAGCCTGTTCCAGTGCCTGGCAACCCCTTCAGTGCAGAAATCTTTCCTAATACCTAATCTAAACATCCCCTGGTGCAACCTCTTGTTCTATCGCCCATTACCAGGGAGAAGAGACCAACAACCACCTCACTACCACCTCCTTTCAGGTAGTTGTAGAGAGTGATAAGGTCTCCCTTCAGCCTCCTTTTTCCCAGGCTAAACAACCTCAGTTCCCTCAGTCACTCCTTATTGGACTTGTGCTCCAGACCCTTCACCAGCTTTGTTGCCCTTCTCTGTACACGCTCCAGTATCTCAGTGTCCTTCTCATAGTGAGGGGCCGAAACCAGAACACAGTATTTGAGGTGCGGCCTCACCAATGCCAAGTACAGGGGATAGATGACTTCCCTGCTCCTGCTAAAGCAGGTTCATCTAGAGCAGGTTGCACAGGAGATCGTCCTCATCCTGCTGCCACACTATTTCTGATACAAGCCCTCTTGGCCACCTGGGCACACTGCTGGCTCATATTCAGTCGGCTATTGACCAGTACCCCCAGGTCCCTCTCTGCCAAGAAGCTTTCCAGCCACTCATCCCCAGGGCTGTAGTGTTGCATGGGGTTGTTGTGACCCAAGTACAGGACCCAGTATTTGTCCTTCTTGAATCTCATACACTTGACTGCAGCCCATTGATCCAGCCTATCCAGATCCTGCTATAGAGCCTTCCTCCCCTCTAAGCAGATCAACACTTCACCCAGCTTGGTGTCATCTGCAAATTTGCTGAGGGTACACACTCAGTCCCCTTGTCCAGGTCATTAATAAAGATGTTAAACAGAACTGGTCCCAACACTGAGCCCGGGGAAACATCACTTGTGACCAGCCTCCAACTGGATTTAACTCCATTCACCACCACACTTTGGGCCTAGCCATCCAGCCATTTTTTTTACCCAGCAAACAGTATGCCTGTCCAGGCCAGGGGCAGCCAGTTTCTCAAGCAGAATGCTGTGGCAAATGGTGACAAAGGCTTTACTGAAGTCCAGGTACACTACATCCACAGCCTTTTCCTTGTCCACTAAGCAGGTCACCTTGTCACAGAAGGAGATCAGGTTAGTCAAGCAGGATCTGCTGTTCATAAACCCATGCTGACTGGGCCTGATCTTCTGGTTGTCCTGGACATGCTGTGTGGTGGCACTCAAGATGAACCTCTCCATAATCTTCCCTGGCACAGAGGTCAGGCTGACAGGCCTATAGTTGCCTGGATCCTCCCTCTGTCCCTTCTTGTAAATGGGCGTCACATTTGCAAACCTCCAGTCAAGTGGAACTTCAATTGATTTGCATAGTCAAATAGATCTTAGCTTATGGTTTAATAAGGTTCCCTTATGAATAATGTTGGCTGTGGACATCTTATCAATTATTTCCATTTTAGGAATGGAAAGAAACAAATTATGGGTATAAAGATGACTGTATTTCAGATGAGCCCGAGTGATAGGCAGAAGGAACCTAGCTCAGCACTCCCAGCTGTTGGTGTCACACTGCTGTGATGCAATTCAGTAGCTTATGTCAACACTTTTGTAATATTATGTGGTGTTTTTTCCTTGTATGGATTTACTCTGCCATGTAAATGAACAAAATATGGAAAGAAAAGTAGTCAACACAGTGAAGTTATTCAGGAAAAGCAGTCAACATTTATACAGCGAAGTTATTCAGATATTTGATATGTACTACTGTGAATTGCCATGGCTTATGATGTTTCCTACCTCTCAGCTTGAATATAAGTCATAAATATGGTTCTTTTGGATTATGTACTGTATAGCCAAAGAAAGGCATTTCAGATTGCACCTTGCCCTTATTTTTTGTAGAGTGAGAAGCATTTTATATCATGAGATGATTTGCTAGTTGATGTTTGGGAAGGATGTCTACCTAAATTCAATCTGTTGCCTTTTAACCACTTATGTGGTTTGCTAGTACGTTCTTACCTGATCTGTAAAACACATACTGGATTCACAGTTGACTACATCTTCTCAAAAGTGCAATGACGTGTTCATGTATTTAAAGCCTGTGCTTTTTAAAAGTTGCAAATAATATATTTTTGGGTTTAGATTTTATGTGTACTTGAACTGTTAGATATTTTTACATTTTATTTAATCTTAAAATAGAAAGGTGTATTTTAATGTACAAACTAAGATTTGAATTTTGTGTTTTGAGGCCAATTTGTGCGAAATGATGCAGTCATGTATCCAACATTCAGAGTCATCTCTGTTAACCACTGTACGCTTGTTTATATGTTTTGGTTTCTGCAGTTCATTTTAGGATGCCTGAAGTCTTTTCTTTTTTAACACAATTTGTATTGTCCTCATTGCCTAAGTATCTTACACGTTGTAAGCAAGGTCTTTTACTGATTAGGATGACAGGCCTGTAAAGTGCATAGATTTTCTCAGTCCCATTGATTGCTGGTGCTGAAGAACAATCTAGTCTGTGTATATGTGATATATTCTCCATATATATGAAGCAAATCTTTTTTTTACAAATACCATATGGAAAGGTGTTGACATTCCATGTCATCCTTTATCTGTTTTTACCACAAAATGGTGTCTGAGGTACAATGTTTCTGTACAAATAAAAGGACAGAAAATAAATACATAACTTGCACTACTCTGATAATTCAGCAAGTGTCAATTTGTGCAAGTATGCCTATAAGTGGTAACTTAAGCAAGTTGTCTGTTGTACTTGATTAATTCCCTGAGAGGAAAAACTGGTCATCTGCGAAGTGGCTTTATAATAAAGCTGCAGCAACCTAAATCTTTTATTATAGATACACATGCTTAAAAATGTTAGTCATTGGCAATGGTGTGGAATTTTCTTGTCCCTCCTGTCTAGTAAAACTGTAATTGAACATGAGTGTGTTCATGATCAGAAATGTCTAGGACATGTGGATTTATCCAGTTCAACAGTATAACATTTGCATAGAATCTTGAATCAACTTCTGAACCTCTTGGCTGTTTTCGCTTGGTACAGTGATGAGAGAGTGTTAGATTATGTCAACAACTGCATGGAATTTCATATATGGAAATGTTGATTTAGAGAGAGAGATTTATGCTAAAATGAACATTTAGTCATAAAAAAATCTCAGATGTATCCAGTCACAATTCTCACCGTTTTCACTGCACACCCACTTTCTTTGGCATGTTGTCTTCTATTGTTGTATCACTTACCCTTACTGCCCAAACTATAGATTTATATGTAGACTATATTTTTATATATTTTTTTATATATTTTTATATAGACTATGTATTCACCTGATAAAAATGCAATCTAGGTCTTCCTTTAGAGAAGTAGGAGAAGAGTTGCAAGTGTGAGCCTGAAATCTAGGAGCTGGGGTAATTAATATACAGGGAGAATTTCTAAGTCACCCTCTCAAATGTACACTTTCCTTGAGGCTGTAGGCTTTAGTTTTCCTCAGGAACGTTTATCTCTGAAAAGTCAGGCTGATCAGAATGATTATTTCTTTCCTGTTAGGCTGGGATAGTATTCATTAGTCTCAGGGCAACTGCTCTGTAATGTCTAACAGGCTAATTATACCAAAGGCACAAGCTAATTAATTACCTAGAGCTCACTGTGAGGAGCTGTTCATGTTTTCTTTATCTACGATACAGTTAAGTATTGTGCAGAAGTACACTTCTAAAACCTTATCTGTGAGGCTTGAAAGGCTTCTGACATGTGCCAACACAGCTCAGAGAAATCTCACCTGGATTCTAATAATACTGATGAAGAAATGTTAAGATTTTTTTTTCTCTTTTACTGTATTGCATATTCCTAAACATGGATCATTATTGCTTAGAGCTCTATAGAGGTGTAGCACAGAAAGAAATCTCAATTACAAAGTAAAAACTTGCATTCATACACTCTTGCATCGATACTGTCACAGGCAGATGGTAAACTGACCAAAAAATAAACTTTTTTTTTTTTTTTTTTTTTTTTTTAGATCTTGTGCTTTATGGCCATTAGTATTATCTTTCATATATTATTTGCATTATGATACCACCTACAGGCCATTGATAGGATAATGCATGGGGCTGGGTATTGCACTGATAGAATTAAAAAGTCTTTGTTGGAATTGCTGTGTCTCATAGTTCTTTTTAGTCTAATGTTACAGCATTTGCCATTTAAATATAATTACTTGTGTGGTGTTGTGTGTGTGGTTGCCTAGAAATACCTTTATGTATATTTGATAGAAGACTTTTTAAAAATTACAGAGTAACAGAATCATATGGGTTGGAAAGGTCCTCTTGAGATCATCTAGTCTGAGATCCCTGGTCAAGCATGGTCAGTTACAACAGGTTGCCCAGAACCATATCCAGTTGAGTGTTGAATATTTCCACAGATGGAGACTTTACAACCTCACTGGGCAACCTGACTACCCACAGTACAAGATGTATTTTCTTGTGTTCATTTGGACTTTCCTGTGTTTCAGTTTGTGCCTGTTGCCTCTTGATCCTGTCACTGGCTGTCACTGAGTACAGTCTGGTTCCCTCTTACTCATTCCCTCCCTTCAAGTGTTTATACACATTCTTAAGATCCCCTATGAACCTTCTCTTCTCCAGACTGATCAGTCCCAGCTCTCTCAGCCTTTCCTCATAGGAGAGATAATCCAGTCCCTTAATCATCTTCCTGGCCCTTTGTTGGGTTCTCTCCACTATGTCCACATCTCTCCTGTACTGGGGACTCCAGAACTAGATCCAGTACTCCAGTTGTGGCCTCACCAGTACTGAGTAGAGAGGAAGGAACACCTCCCTCAAAACTGCTGTCAACACAGGGACATGGCACTGATAGGGATGTGACATTACAGGGTTTTTTCTTTCCTTTTCCAGTAGAGCTGCTTTAGACATTACAAAGCTGGAAATGTCTGCACACAGATGTCACCATGTTTTCAAAGTCAAGAGAAATAAATATTTAGGAATTTGAACTCACTCAGTCAGTTAAGTTTTTCATGCTGTGAAGCCCATCACTCTGTAAATATGCTATTAATTAAGTTAAGAAAGAAGACAATTTCTTTTATAAAACTATGAAAGACACCACTTAGGATGAATTAATACAAAATCGCTATCAGAATTTTGCAGTCTGAATGTGTTTGTAGCTAATCTGTTCTCACACCCTCTTAGTATTGAAAATAATGAATGGTTTATGGTGTTGCTATTCATAAACAGCCACATTACTGCTAATAAGATCTCTGAAAACTTGCAACATACCCTTTGTAAAATGACTTATGGAAAGCCACGCAGTGGCTTCTTGATACTCAAACTTGTGTGTGATACATTGCATCAGTCATTAGGTTTTCTTTTGCAATGAAGATGAAGTGCAATCTAAAACTTAAAATTGCATTAGTTTCCTCTTGAGGATGCTTTCATTTGATTTTGATATTATTGTCATAATTCCAGCACACAGTTCAAAAGAATAAAAATTCTAATACTTCTGGGTTTGAAAGAAAATTTATGAGTGAGGCCAAAACACCAGCAAAGCTGATGTGGACAACAAATGATTGCTGACGGAATCAGGAGTAACGGAAAATAAAACATGTTTGTCAGTATGATACATAAAGGCTCTATTTTTAGCATAGCAGTAAAGGAGAGGTTTAAACTGGAGAATGAAGTAATGTTTATGGAGAAATTGTGAGCATGAAGTATGACATGAGAGAAAGTTCAGAAAGATTTATTTGGAAATTCAGCAAATAGATGATGGATGTTGGACATAGACAGATACTAGGATGAAAGTTTAATGTAGTGCTGCTCAATGGAAGAGAAAGAGTGAGGAGAGAAAGGCAAAGGCTACCTTCCTCTGACCTAGCAAGGATTGGGAGTGTGAGAGAAGTGTCCTCTGAAAGGGATAGCCAGTCAGATACATCTTACAAATCTTTGTAATACTCGGAAGGGAGAATTAGCTGAAATGATTGTGAAAGTTACTTGTATTTTTGATTTTAGTTAATAGAAAATGTTTCCCCATTTTGTTGACTCTGCTCAGGGATGGTACATGTATAACATTTAAGGGACAGGCTTGAAAGGTCATAGAATTATAGAATTACTAGGGTCGGAAAAGACCTTTAAGATCATTGAGTGAAACCGTAAATGTAACACTGCCAAGTCCACCACTAAACCATGTCCTTAAGCATCACATCTTGAGGTCTTATAAATACTCCCAGGGATGGTGACTCAACCATTTTCCTGGGCAGCCTGTGACAATGCTTGCTAACCCTTTCAGTGAAATGTCTGGAGTGCTGCAATGGATGGCTATAAGCTCTTCAGAAGGGATGGGTAAGGAAGGAGAGCAGTGGGTTGGCTCTGTATGCTAGGGAGTGTTTCAGTTGTATTTTAAGGTTGGGCGAAGGCCAATGAGGCAGTTATCCTGCTGGGAGTCTGTTATAGGCCACCTAACCAGGATGAGGAGGTGGATGAAGTATTCTACAAGCAACTGGGAGAAGTCTCACAATCATAGCCATCTTCTTGTGGGGGACTTCAACTTACTGGACATCTGCTGGAAATAAAATACAGCAGAGAAGAAACAGTCTAGGAGGTTACTGGAATGTGTGGAAGATGAATTCCTGACACAGATGAGAAGTGAGCCTATCAGGGAAGGTGCCTTGCTTGACCTGCTGTTTACAAACAGAGAAGAACTGGTGGGAGATGTGGCCATCTTGGGTTAGTGACCATGAAATGAGAGAGTTCTCGATTCTTGGTGAAGTAAGGGGTGGGGGGTTGGGGGGGTGAGATAAACCACTGCCATGGGCAGTAGTTCTGAGGGCAGGCTTTAGACTGTTCAGAACACTGGCTGAGAGAGTCCCTTGAGAGGCAGTCCTGAAGGGCAAAGAGGTCCAGGAAGTCTGGGCATTCTTTAAGAAGGAAGTCTCAAAGGCGCAGGCTCAGGCTGTCACTGTGTGCTGTAAGATGAGTCAGTGGGGATGATGACCAACCTGGCTGAACAGGGAGCTTTTGCTGGGACTCAGGAAGAAAACGAGAGTTTACCACTTTTGGAAGAAGGGTCAGGCAACTCAAGAAGAGTACAGGGATCTCATTAAGTCATGCAGAGAGGAAAATTAGAAAGGCAAATTCCCAGCTAGAACTCAGTCTGGCCACTGTTGTAAGAGATAATAAGAAATATTTTTACAAATTCATTAACACCAAAAAGAAAGACAAGGAGAATCTCCATCCTTTATTGGATTTGAGGGGGAAAATTGCCACTGAGGATGAGGAAAAGGCTGAGGTACTTAATGCCTTCTTTGCCTCAGTCTTTAATAGTCAGACCAGTTACCCCCAGGGTATTCATTCCCCTGAGCTGGAAGAAGGGACTGAGAGCAAAACAAATCCAGGAGGAAGCAGTTAACAACCTGCTGCTCCACCTGGACACTCAAAAGTCTATAGGGCTGGATGGGATCCACCAAAAGTACTGAGGGAGTGGGTAGAGAAGCTTGCCAAGCTACTCTCCATCATTTTTCAGCAGTCCTGGATAACAGGGCAGGTCCCAGATGACTGGAGGCTTGCCAGTGTGACATCCATACACAAGAAGGGCCAGAAGGAGGATCCAGGGAACTGCAGGCCTGTCAGCCTGACCTTGATACCAGGGAAGATTATGGAGCGGTTCATCTTGAGTGCACTCACCAGGCATGTGCAGGACAACCAGAAGATCCGGCCCAGCCAGCATGGGTTCATGAAAAGCAGGTCCTGGCTGACCAGCCTGATCTCCTTTTATGTCCAGGTGACCTGCCTAGAAGATGAGGGAAAGGCTGTGGGTGTTGTCTCCCTGGACTTCAGCAAAGCCTTTGTCTCCCACAGCATTCTCCTAGAGAAGCTGGCGGCTCATAGCTTGGACAGGTGTGCTCTTTACTGGGTAAAAAACTGTCTGGTTGGCTGAGCCCAGAGAGTTGTGGTGAACAGAGTTAAATCCGGTTAGAGGCCAGTCACAAGCAGTGGTCCTCAGGGCTCAGTGTTGGGACCAGTCTTGTTTAATATCGCTACCAATGATCTGGATGAGGGGATTGAGTGTACCCTCAGTAAATTTGCAGACGACACCAAACTGGGTGGGAGTGTCAATCTGCTTAAGGGTAGGAAGGCTCTGCAGAGGGACCTGGACAGGCTGGATTGGTGGGCTGAGGTCAATTGCATGAGGTTTAATACGGCCAAGTCCCGGGTCCTGCACTTTGGTCACAACAACCCCATGCCATGCTACAGGCTTGGGGAAGGGTGGCTGGAAAGCTGCCTGGTGGAAAAGGACCTGGGGGTACTGGTTAACAGCTGGCTGAATATGAGCCAGCAGTGTGCCCAGGTGGCCAAGAAGGCCAACAGCATCCTGGCTTGTATCAGAAATGGTGTGGCCAGCAGGACCAGGGAAGTGATCGTGCCCCTGTACTGCGCACTGGTGAGGCTGCACCTTGAATAATGTGTTCGGTTTTGGGCCCCTCACTACAAGACAGACATTGAGGTGCTGGAGCATGTCCAGAGAAGGGCAACAAAGCTGGTGAGGGGTCTAGAGCACAAATCTTCTGAGGAGTGGCTGAGGGAACTGGGGTTGTTTAGTCTGGAGAAGAGGAGGCTGAAGGGAGACCTTGTCACTCCCTACAACTGCCTGAAAGGAGGTTGTAGGGAGATGGGTGTTGGTCCCTTCTCCCACGTCAGAAGCGATAGGAGAAGAGGAAATGGTCTCAAGTTGCACTAGGGGAGGTTTAGATTGGATATTAGGAAAAAAATCTTTACTGAAAGAGTGGTCAAACATTGGAACAGGCTGCCCAGGGAAGTGGTAAGAGTCACCATCCCTGGAGGTGTTCAAAAAGTGTGTGGAGGTGGCACTTCAGGACATGGTTTAGTAGGCATGGTGGGTTTGGGTTGACAGTTGGACTTGATGATCTTGGAGGTCTTTTACAACCTTTACGATTCTATGATTCTGTGAAGAAATTTTTCCTAATATCCAATCTAATCCTCTCCTGGCGCGACTTGAGGCCATTTCCTCACATTCTGTCACTTGTTACTTGGGAAAAGAGACTGGTGAGTTATGAAAAGATACGGAGTTTGTATTGGATGATATGTGGAGGCTATACTACTGTCTAGTACTGTATTACTACTGAGGAGCAGATAGCAGAGTATATCTTAATGAAAACACTTAATTTACACCTTTTCAAAGTTGCTTTTCTCCATTTCTCTGTCCATTATGCTTGGGAAGAGGGTTTTGTGTTGTGTCCTGTGAGTCATCAGATTTAGGAAGGAGGTGATTTGCAAAGGGTTTTTCACATGAAATATCCTGTTATTTGTCACACAGACTGGAGGATTTGGGTTTTTTTCAGCTGAAAAGCTTGTGATCATGACAAATACTGTTGTATGAAAAGAGATGCAGACAAGGTCTCTGGCAGATGAGGTTTGCAAATTATGCCAGTTTTCAGAGGTGGAAAATGAAAGAATAAACTTGAAATCATTTACAGTGTGAGGAGTATCCTATTTATTACGTGAACTCTGCAGTAGTTGCTATTTCCACAAGTTTTTTAGATATAACTGTACAGAGTTTATTCCAAAGAACATTATCTCACTGACAGTAGATATAAAATATGGTTGAAATGGCATTTGAACGGGAAAGGTTTAATGTCCTTTCAAAATACTAATTAAAACCAGTATTACTGACAAGAAGTTCTACCTAAACTCCTACAGAATCTGGGGTTCCAACATATCTTTATGTTGAGAAATTTTAAAAGCTAGGCATATCCTGACATCTTTTTAAAACATTTTGGCTTATAACACTGCTTTCCTTTTTCCATAGCTCATAAAAATATTATTAGACTAAAGCAGTTTGTGAAGAGGCTGTATTGTGGTTATGCACCTGAGCTGTTGGTCTGTGACTGAAAGACCATAGAGTATTGGTTGTTCTTCTTCCTCTTTTTCTTCCTTTCCAAATGCTAATTTATGTTAGGCATACCAAGTCTCTCAGTTGTACATCTTTATGTACACTTGAATTATGAGAAGTATCTTACATACTTAAAATCCTGTATTTCTTCATATCTTTTAAATGATTCAATTTATATTATTATGTTTGCTCTTGGTGTAAAAAGGTACTGTCAGTAACATGGTGCCATGCACATACAGTATGTTTCTATATGTTACTCCCAAGAAACAGGAAAACGGTAATCCCTTTACACTATGATCTTACATTTATCCTGGAAATTAAAGAACAACAGAGTTTGTCTTGGTGGTTTATGATGAATTTTTGTGAGTCCTCACTATGAAAGGAGACAACATTATTCAACCATTAAATTGCCTGGAATGGAGAAATTTCTAATATCTACTGGATAATTATAACTTGAAACAGTGCGTACTGTTTGCTCACACAGCTATATAGAATTTATGGGGTCTGTACTGGCTAATGAACAAAGTGAAACAGATAATAATATCAATTGTTTGTCTCTTTTGTGGTACTGAAATATGATTTAAAATAGTGTTTCTTCTACCAGTGGAACCTGTTTCTTGGCAAGAACTTGAATATGTATTTCTTAGACCTCCCAGTTCCAAATGTCGCTTATTAGAAGCAGCTTGTGCATAATAAAGATCATGATCAGGTCTTTTACTGGATCAATAACAGACTGGTTTAGGTACTAGTCATCCTCATCCTTGGTCCTCATTGATTATTGCTGTGGTTAGTGATACTCTGATCACTCTGCACATATAATGATGAGATAGCATTTAGTTGTATACAGGAGGGTGTTATATCAGTAAAGGGAATGAATCTAAAAGACCCGATCTTAATTCTGATTCATCTAGTGTGATTATGGATATCTCATTTCCAGTAATTTCTTCTGTAAAAATCTTGTCTCAATATTTGGTTGACACCTGAGCTGAGATAAATTAATACAGTTAGATTCCTTTTATTTTGAGCTTCTGCCATCAGGAGGGTACACCACACCCCAGTTAGGCCTTGTGTGTTAGCAGTGGTTTTACTTCTCGAAACTTTTGACATCTGTTAAGAATTGTCTGTTAAGAATTATCTCCATAGACCAATAATAAAAAATTTTAACTAAAATACAGATTGTATCTCTTGCATCTTCTTAGTGTCATTCTGTGTATGTTTCTAGTCTCTTTTTGGAAAGAGCTTCAGGTTGAATTTGGACACATTGCCATTTAGAATAAATAGATACAAAATTCTTTACATATTCTACAGAGTGGAAACTCTGAGTATGAACTGACTTCATATATTTCTTCAGAAAACTAATGTTGTGTTTGTGTTTGAATAGTGAGGGAATTGCATAAATTTTCTTTCATTAAGTTCCAAAATAGAAAAAGTCATCTCATATGTAGATGCTTCCTTTACAGGTTGTAACTAAGGAGACACTTTTCTCATGTTTTAGATTTAATATTCTAAAGTTGAATTACATGTTCAACATTCATACCTCATGTATGCCGTATTCTAAATTCCATCCCAATTAGCTAAATCTTAAATTTTAGACAGAGTGAAGACAATCTGGGATGTATGTTTAAATATCTTCTACATTAGTACACTGCTGCAGCATGTAAAGGAAAAGGAACTCAATCTAATAATACATAGTGTCTGTATGTATGTGTATCTGTTATCCTGCCCTCCTCCACTGCTAACAACTTTTTGAACCATTGGCCAGCTCTTGCCAAATTCCACAGATGGTTAGAAGTCTCAAAGATGTAAAGTTTCCTATAAATTTTACAAAAATAAGTACTGTTTCTAGGGGGAAGGACTGCTGTGTGATAACACCTTCTACTAAATATCCCACAATCAGGAAACTACTTGAGTTATTTTCATTTTGGTTTTATGATATAGCTGTGTATTTCAGAGCTTGTAGTGTTCTGAAGTGTGTTTCTTTCTAGGGCTGTTGCAAAAGAAGGTGCTAATTTTATCACAAAGGGACAGTCTCCAAAGTTAAAGTGGTTTACAATTTGATGCAGTTTTGTCATTTCTGCTGTAAATATATGAATGGATAAAAATCTTTTATGCTAGTTAATAATTAAATTTTTGCAAACTTTCTAAGAATTTTAGAAGCTTATGGAAAATAATCTTAGGAAAACAAAATTTTCTTCATGTGGAACACCAGTTTACTCTCAAATGTGTATTTATAATACATTCTTTTTGGAGATATTACTTAAACAATTTTAATGTGTGGGTTTTTTCTTAGATACAAACAAAAGGTGATGCTTTGCAATTGTTGTTCAGTATGGTGAACTGTAAATGTTCTGTCTTTATATTGCAAGTCACTTCACAATGTCACCTGCATAACATAGCGCTATCACCAAAATCCACTAATGAAAGACTTTGTCTGATAGTCTTTTACCAAAGACCAAATGTGGGTGACCCAAAACGTAAAGATAATTTAGTTTGAATAGTAGTTTCTTTAACACTGGAGTGATAGATGGTGTTTGAGCAGATGGTGGAGGACAATGCACAGCAGGGATCTGTGGTTCACAGACTGACTACCAGGTAACGAAAGACTCATTTACCAGAATCAAACTCTGATAACAAACTCATTCTGGATATAGGATTAAAAAAATGAATAGAATTTGTGTCTGTATGTGTAGGGAGTGGATTTATATATTTTTTTAATGTCTGAACAGAAGTATTGGTGAAATTAGAAGTACTGACTCAAAGAGCTAATTTTGTCTGACAAAGGACATTGATTTAGGATTATTTCAGTGAATAAATATTTTCAAGGCAATAATCTGAATTTGTTCTTACAGTGAAGAATATCAGTCCTTGAAAAACTTTGAAGTTCTCAAATGGCAATTTAAAATGATAAGGCTCTTGCTACTTGTCTTCTGAAAACAGGACTTAAGGAACTAGGTCATTCAGACCTTGTTAAAAAACCTTCCACCACTCATGACATACCATTTCATTTACATGACCTAGCCAAGACTAACACTGGGGTTTTTTTCTTTGTCTTTCACACTAGTGGAGGAGTTAGAAAGTTTTCTGTTTAATGTAAACTTTCATGATTATTTATTATTTCTGTACTTAAAATGCATAACCAGGAAACTCACTAGGATGAAAATTTAAACTTCTCAGTGAATGGCCCATTGGTGATGATTCTTCTGTAACTATTTTCAGTTAGCTAGTACTTGCTGTAAGCCAGAAGGTAAGCGTGATTCTTATTCCATATCTAAGTACCTGAAAACTTTTCCATTTTGTATTCCACACAACAGTGATTTCTTTCTTTGCTCATAAGTGGTCTGTGTTTTCAAGGGAACAGAAACCTTGAATAAAAAATGTCCTTGTGACCGTCTGTTTTACTTCTACATTTTGGGAGTTGTTTTTCATTAGAATGTTAATGGAGTATCTCCAACTAGACCTCTGCAAAATGATATCACTTCAGTCTCAGTGGAAATGGAACAGTTGTCCGCTTTCTTTTCTAACCCTGAACTGTATGTGTTGGTAAATAAACAATTTAAACCCTATAAATCATCTGGTAAAACATTTTAGCATCTGAGAATATTGCTTCAACAGCTATTGTTGGATGATCCATTCTAACCAAACATACCAACCTCGGTTATTCAGGAGGTTTACATAAAAAATAAGATTATTTCTGCAGCTAACAGCATAAGAGATGCCTTTGACTGATCAGCTGCACTCTTATCACCAAAGTAAACGAGCAGATGAATAAAGCAATAATGAACTGTGTATTTGTCAAGGAGCCACTGTAATAGCGTTGATTTCAAGACCTTGTTAGCTGTTGAACTGATTTTTCTCATCCCCTCTGGAGTGCAGTTTATATAAACCAATAAGCTTATTTGGCCCTGCTAAACTTAAATTATTTTTTATTGATACAAAAGCTAGTGCTTTACAAACAGATGGATGCAACTTGAACAAACATAGATAAAAAGTAGTATACTTTTTGAGATTTAATTTGACCTGTTGTGTTACAAATACTCTCTGCATGCCTAAACAAAATGAAAATTACAAACTTTTCTTTTCAGCCCTGGATTGTAGAACGGGCTTCAAGTATATTAAAAGTTAAAGGCTTCTTTTTTTCAGCCTGGATTTTGGGTATGATATTTGCCATCATTTAAAGAATATATAATTCGTAATAAACTCTTTAACCTTCTTTGCACACCTACTGTTTGGTACAAAAAAGCTTCTATTTATGAAATATGAAAGTAGTTTTGTATTTCTTTGTAATGGACAGTTATTGCCACATGAAAATATCTTGCTTCCCACTCATGTGAGTTAATACCCTTTTCAAAAGTATTTAGTAAAAATATATCTAGAAAAAAAAACAAGCTAACGTCTTGAGAACATGTTCTTTTATCAACTACATGATGCATTTTAGAAAAGGAAGTATAAGTTTTTGAAGCCATTGTATTTCACAGAATCATAGAATATCCTGAGTTGGAAGGGTCCCACAAGGGTCATCGAGTCCAACTCCTGACTCTACACAGGGCAACCTAAAAGTTAAACCATATCTCTAAGAGCTTTGTACAAACACTTCTTGAACACTGACAGGCCTTGGGCCATGACCACTTCCCTGGGGAGCTTGTTCCAGTGCTTGACCACCCACTCCGTGAAGAATGTTTTCCTAATATGCAATCTGAACTTCCCCTGATGCAGCTTTGAGCCACTGCCTGGCATCCTGTTGCCAGACACCAGAGAGAAGAGACCGGCACCTCCCTCTGTTCCCTCTCCTGACAAAGCTGGAAGCAGCAGTGAGGGCACCCCTCAGCCTAAGAGTTTGTTCTCTAAGCTGAACAAACCTGGTATCCTCAGCTGCTCCTTGTAAGTCATGCCCTCTAGGCCTTTCACTGTCTTTGTTGCCCTCCTTTGGACTCATTCTGATATTTTTATACCCTTCCTACATTGTGGAGCACAAAAGTGCACACAGTACTTGAGGTGAGGCTGTACTAATGCTGAGAATGGCAGGACAGTCGCTGCTTTCAGCTGGGTACCTGCATGGTGTTTAAGGCACCCCAGGATACAGTTGGCCTTTTTGGCCACCAGCACACATTGTGACTGATACTGATCCTACCATCAACCAAACCCCCCAGATCCCTTTATCTGTCAGATAAATGGTTGGATAAAGACACTGTAGTTCATAACTTTTGCCTATTGCCTGTTGTTAATGCTACTCATTATGCATTAGGAGCTTACTGTGCTGTACAAGATGGAATAGCCTCTGCAGTTGGGATCATCTGCTATAGACAGAACAATGAGTTTTATGTAGAAAGCATTGGGGAGAATATATTCATTTTCTATCAGGCTTACCTTAGTAACTTGGTTTTCCACAGGTTTATTTGTTCAGCAGATCTCTGTATTGCTCCACATTTTCCTTCTTGCTAAAGAAGTAGCAACAGCGATATGTTTAAATCCATTTTTAAGCCTTTTATTATGACTTTGATATACAAATACTGAGCTGGTGGCTGCGTAACTCTGTTGCTGCCCACATAGTTATATATTTTTGCTGGTTGTGGTTCTGGTTCCTGAAGAGTTGATTTAAATTGAATAGCCTTGACAAACATGATACAAGTATTTGGAGAATATAAGACAAACAGAATTCTTGGTAGCAGGTACATTACAACTGAAATCTTCAATCTGTCTCAGTAGAGTCCAATTGACTTATTAAGCTCGCACCAGAGCACACTGCTCTGCTCTAAAAAGAGCACCTGCCCTTCTTTTGCTATATGGAGCAAGTAATTTATTCCAGCTCAGATAATAATTCAGCTTACTTTCGCTGCTGTTCTCTGTACAGTTACTTGCTGATATACTGAGTGGAGAAGGAAGCATGCGTTTTTTCACTCCATATTCTTTTTAGCCTGCTCGGTGAGGGAAAGGATGCTGTAATAAGTTGACGCCCTATGAATTTCATACTCAGTTCCCTGATCCAAAAGGTACTCTGGGGTTGCGAAGCTGGAGATCACACAAATCAATAAGATAACATTTATTCTGCAATAGAAGGCATTTGAACTCGGGGATGGTCCCTGCTTAACCACAGAAATTTAGTCCAAATCTCAGCTGAAGAACAACTGAAGGCTTGCGCTGCTACCTCAGCAGTTCAAGTTTCCTCAGGTTTCTCTCCAAGAAGGGAGATCCCATTCTCACTGGGCTAGAGTTGTGCCCAAGGTGAAACATTATCGTGAATGTTGTATTATCACTCTGCTGTTGGGTTTAACATATGCATTTTGGGTATTTGAAAATCATTTAGGTATGATGTACTTGCCACGCTTTCAATCTTTGTATTCTGTGACTCAGGAAGGAACGTGAGTTTATGTAAATCATATTTTAGGTTTGCTTTGTTAAGGTCCTTGAAACAAGTTTTGATGACTGTGCTTTTCAGAGAGAGAGAGGGAGAGAGAGTATATACATATATGTAGTGTGTGTATATGTATATATATAAAATAAGTAGCATTATAGCCTGTTTGGGATTTGTGTGTGTGTGATTTCCCAATATTTCAAAATGATATCCAGCTCTCATTAATCAAAATATTTTTTTCATTTGAATCTGCTTGTAAAATACTTTATTGAGCTTACAGTGTTGAACTTAGTGCCTCACAAGGTTTTAGCTCCTTTTATTTAAAATACTGTCTTGTGTACCCTGTACATTTGCAATGGACTGCAAAGTGTTACAGGAAGGGAGCTTCAAGAAAGTTCTTCCCTTGCTCAAGAAATCATTTATATGTCTCTAGTTACCATAGCTCTTATGAGAATGTTCCTTGTTCTTCAGAAAACCAAGTCATTTATGCAATTCTTGGGCTCTTTTTCTCTCCGTCATTTGAAAGCATTATAAAGCTCTCAGTTTTTCCTCTTTGCCATTATTAAAGAATCTGTAGATATAGTCAACCAGATTGACTAGTAGTTGTTGGTTCCCTTACACAAAGTAAGAAATGGATGTTGGATTTGTACTTGCACACTATATTAAAGACAGATTGGTGAGAGCTACTTTGAAGTTTCAATGGGTAAGAAAACGGGGGTAAATAGAAACTTCTGATTTAGCAAGTGAACATGATCGGAGGATGCGTGTGAGCATTAGGCTGGTTTGATATTTATATCTGGGACATGTGAATAATTAGTATTCTGATGAATAGGTTTAAGAACGTGCCGTCTGTATTGGCCAAGATAAGTAGATGAGATGTATTGAAACAAGGAAATAGGAAAGCTCTCTCTGTCAGTCACTTGCTGTAACCATCTGAAAGAAAAATAGCTTGCAGAATGATTGTGATAACCAATTTTCCTATTAAGTTAGAAAAAAGAGAACAAAGGGAAAGGACTATGGAATGAACCTTCCACTTAATTCCCATAGTAACCAATCAAACCAAATGTTTGACTGCATTGTGTCATCTTCAAGATAGGCAATTGCAACTCGTGAGGTTTAATTTGAAAGAAAGGTCAAATTCAATACTTTCCATTTAGAAAAAAAAAGGAGAGAAATCCTGGTATTCTAAATACTAGTTGTGAAGACTTTTTCCTATACAATGCATAAACATAATAATATGTAAAATATTAAGTTTGTGTTGCAAAATACTTTTTCTTAATTTTTAGAATACTTCTTGTAGTACTAATAGCATTGTAGAAAGAGAAAATTATTCCCACTTTTATGAGAAGTTACTGTTCTTGATTCTGAAAGTGAGAAAAAGAAGATTCAGGTGAGAGCTTATGGTATTGGCCCTGGATTACATGAAACATGGTACCAAACATTACAAAACAAGGACAATGAAGTACAAGGAGTGTTTTAGCTACATTTTTAAGATCATCAGCTACTCTGCCTGTGTATGTAACGCTTCTACCAAGTTTTGAAAAGCCCCTGTCAGCAATTTAGTGGTATTCTACTGAATGACAGAGTAGCCAAGTTAACACTAAGGCAAAAATGGAATCTGCAGGATGTTTCTTTTAGCAACAGTGGAGACTTTCAAATGAAGAATAGATCTTAGGAAGGTGATTTTTTTTGTGTAGATTTTTCTTTTTTTTATGTTATCTATCACACCTTCTCATAAATATGAAGGGATGACTTTCACTTGTTACCTTTATCACATTCTCTCAGGCTTTTATCAGGACTGCTCATCCACACAGTCTTCAGCAAATACCCAACAGTTCATGTCCTTCAGAATTCCTAAAGGTCTGCTTTTTCTAATTCATGTATTTATTTGGGAAGAGTTATGCTAGCATCTAGCTTTGCATCTCTTCTCAAGTTTAGACATAGTTACAGTCTGGGGTATCCATTTAGTACTGTAAGTGAACTTGTGATAGTGTAACACATTTTTGTCCGTAGCTGATTTGATTATTTACTATGACTTTTAGTATATCTTAGGAAGTGCAAGGTTTTGTACAAACATGTTTCCTTTCAGATCAGAATGAGTGAGTGGGAAAAGAGGCATAATGCCATATGTAATTATTATTTTAGAAAATGTGAAATATATCACAGTAGTAAAATTAATCTGCCTCCTCAATGAATGCACTAAAGAATCTGTTCTATTTTGGGGAGTGTTTTTTCTGCCATTAACTGAGTACTTTGAAAAAATGGCTTGTTCTTTTCTGCATCCTATGCATAAAATAACTCACCATGACACTGACACGCTTTATCTTCAGAGCCATCACAGAATATTATAATTCCATTCCTATAACATTGTGGGAGTTAATGCATTCATTTAGGCTGAACTGGAGCTATACCTTGTGCCAGATCACACATTTCACGATGCCAGCCAAGAAGATAATTTAGTAGGATGATTTTTGCATACTAAGAATCAGTCTAAGAACAATTTCTCTCCTTTAAGCATTCAATTCATGCCTTGTCACTAATTATGAAGATAGAAAACAGATACCTTAAGCTCCTGGCATTTACCCAGCTCAGCCATTCATTTTGGAGCACTGAGCAGTGTGGGTTCTGCTAGGGTGCTCTGATTACTGTCAAAATCCCAAGCTGTAGTAGAGATGCTTAACATTAATGTTAGAGTCACACATAGAAAAAAGCAGGTGTTTTCTTATTACCTGCCTGAAAACTACAGATGCATCAAATTTTTGAAGCCAATTTTATCTCTTAGCAGAACAGTAATATGATTAGGACCATTCTTGCAATGTTACATCTCAGTTTTGATAGGTAAATAGATTTGAATGTGATTTCTTTCTCTGAGTTTATATATGTCAGTATGTTTGTCCCTCAAACACCTAAGGAGGTAATTTTGTCTTTCCTTTAATGCTTTGTCTCTTAGTAATAATTAATCAATTTACTTTGCAGCAATACCTTTTTCTATAATGGAGTATGTTTCCCACCTTGTATTATTATATTGCCTTTGTTCACTTCTCTGATTTTCAGTGGTCTAACAGAGTGCAACTCTTTATTTTGAAAAAAAATGCATTTTCTCATGCATTACTGAATAAATAAATATAACCTTGCTGCTAGTCTGTGACAAAAGTATTACTAGGTATTATAAGACTCCAATGAGGAAGAGTTTTCTTAGCATAAGAGGTTTGAACCTTATAGATTATTAGATCTTAGGGGTTTTGTAATTTAATATGCTGATTTTGTCTTTTTATGGTATTTTGTTAATGCTATACTCTGCATTTTCAAGTGTAGTATTAAAGCTTGTGTATTTTTTTTCTTCTTTTCTAACTTCTGATGGTCAAAACTTGGGAAAAGATTGATTTAGAACAAAAAGAAAGCTCCTGTAATTAATAAATCATTGATTTTTTTTTTTTTTTTTTAGAATCTTGACTAATAAAATACATTCTAAAGTATTTTGATACAATAATTTTTGAAAAGATAACATGATTGTTTTTTGATATAGATGTTTTCAACAGCAATTTCCTATGGAATTTAAGAGCTGTACAACAAAAACATTCTAATCTGATTCAGCTGTAGCAATATTTATATTTATGCCAATGGCTATGTGAGTAGAAAACAGAAAGAGTTTTGTGACCTGGGACCAGTTCTCTGAAGTAACTTTCTTTTGAAGATGGTGGGACTTACTCTTATTGTTGGCAAAATGCATAGGGTCCTGCTCATGAATTTACTCTTTGGCAATGATTCCTCATGATTATTTGAGCTGTTTCTCATCAACATCCTGAATTATAGAATGGAACAAAACTTATTTCATTATTAGTATAATACCCTAAAAAATTATTAGCTTATTTAAATAAAAAACTTTTCAGGTTGGTGGTATTCCATGTGAATGCTTAATCATTACAAAAAAAACCCAGTGTTAAGCTGACAAAATTCAGAATCCAGGCCAAATTAAAGTTTAGGAAACTAAAATTCTTTAATTATACAGAGCTTCACAGGTGTGGAAGGCAAATTGTTTTAAACTGCCTCCATAAAGACTCAATGCTAAAATCTTTTTTTTATCATTAGAGAATCTTGTAAGCTTCAACATACTGGAAAGCTAACACAGATGCAAGGCAATGATATAAGCATGTGCATTCCTAACCATTGGGGTTTTTTATTCCTTCTAAGAAACCATATTCTTTAATTCCAGAGTAGTCTTAATGTACAAGTGAGGAGTGAGACAGTTGAAGGGGTGGTTATGAAAATGGAAGCATTTTATTGTCTTTTAAGGTACTCTTGTATGTTCTCTGTTTTATAGTTGAAATGTAGTAGTGCTTTGGGCTTCTTTTTTGCATTTCATATGACCTTATAATAAAATTGAATCAGAAATATTGCAAGGGAAGTAAGAGTGAAAGCAGGTAAAATACAATTAAAAAAATATCTCAAGTTATTGCTATATAACGTGTGTTTGTCTATGCAAAAACTGCATGCATACTGGAGAGTCATGGTTTAAGTTACATTCTTTGCAATTTAGGGGGCCAAAAGAGTGAACATTATGGACTAGTGTTTGTGAATCACAGGACAGTTGAATTCAAATATTGTCTTCAGCCAAGAACTGAAGTTCTATCTGCTCCGCTCAGTTTCATGCAAGTGCTCTGAGCTCATTAGTTAGCTTGATTGAACATTTTTTCTATTTTAAAATCAGACATGGTGTGATAAAGCAGTTGTAGGACCTATTTTAGAAGAGAAACAGCTAGGTAGGAGGCCTTCTTAGGTAGTAGGCAGAGAACATTTGGTTATAGTGGGTTTTGAGTTTTACTTGTAAAACGGCTCCCTTTTATCTGTCCACCAAGAGTAATTTCCAAAATTGCTGGGACTGCTGGGCAGTCAGCCGTGATTCCTGGCATCACAGGCACAGCTGCCTTTAACCTAGAACCTCAGGGGACCATATATCACATGAAAATGATTGTAGATAAGGAGTTTTACCCTTGTTTTCCCTTCCTCCCATCCCTACACCCCCCCCCTTAGTCCCCTTTGGGGTGGGGGCACGACTGAAAGAGAAAGTAGGAATTTTGCCTGTGCAGAAGCTCAAACATTGTCACCATTATAGCCAAGAAATGTGTAAGACTTCAGTGGCTCTCAGCAGCTATGGTATATTTTCTGAGTTTCACAGAAAAATTTTCTTTGCCACTACACTGACACTAAGCCGGGAATCCTCCTTAACTGCGTGCCTGTTTTCTCTGATGAATCAGAGTTTATGAACTAAGTCACATATTTTGTTCTGATGTGTGTTTTCTGCTCCATTTATTAAAAAGCTGTGAGCTATTTCTTCACAACTTGTTTGAGAGGGAAAAAAACAACAAGACCAACAAACCTTGCAGGAATCAGGGATGTAAACCTAATGTTATTGAAGTCAATCACACAAATCAAACTGATTACAATGCAACAAGCATTTACTCCTGTTTCTCTCCACCAGCTCATAAAATTCAAAATAATTCTTTTTTTCTCTTTTTATAACATGTTCTTGTTTATTATAATATTCATAGAAACATCTTGAGTGCCTTGGAATTCTCAGGGTATATAAAAAGGATGACAGAAAATGCTTCCTAAATCATACCAATCGTAATGCTTAAGCATACACATACCCTTTAAGCTAACCGTCCCCAAAGGATTTTTTTTCCCCATGTATTACAGCCATCAGAACTCCAGCTGTTACCTCGGTGTGTCCGTGACTGCTCTTCCTCTTCAGTGAAGAGGTGCTTGTCTCTTTTGGCAGGACCATCTCAGGAATTATATCTACCCTATTTCGGCTTAATTGATTGTCCAGAGCTTGTGGTTCCACACTTGCATCTAAGATGCTGTGGAAATGATGATGATATTGAAGAATAGAGGCTTATTGGTGTTGCATCGTGAGTCTCACAGACCCTTATTTATTACCGTTTTTTCCCTTCTTCCTATGCTACTATTTGCATGACTGTAGAGAGACTCTACCATGTGCATTTGTGTACATTGGAAGCCAAAGGATTACTTAAAAGAAATCGGATTCCTGTGTGTTTATCTTATTTTATTTTAGATCAGGTATTTAAAGAGGCAAACAAAAAAACCCCTTCAGCACAGAAAGTCATCAGAGATGTTTTTATAGGACGTGGTTAATACCGATCCTTTTGTAGTAAGGAGAGCATCAGTTAAATTTGTTTACTTCATTTCATTGCACAATGAAGGGTTTGTTTGAATGGCCTGAGGAGAGTAAGATCTTTTGTGCTGGACTTTCATTTATACTTGTATAAAAAGGATCGTAAGGTTTTATTTCTCTTAAAATGTTAAGTTTTGGGAAAAAAAAAAAAAAGAGAACTTGTAGTAATAAGCCTTTAAATTTTCAAACTGATGTGAAACCAGCTGGAATTGTTTTCTGTTAGTGGAGAGGAAAGAAGGAACATAGGAAAAGACTTCCCCATGCTAAAGCATAAACTCTCCTGTGGTTCAAAGGAACCACTTCTGATCCAGGACCCTGATTTTCAGACCCAGTCCCTGGAAGAAGCAGGAGGAACATTCCCTGTCCTGAATATTCTGCTGTGAAAACTGTAGCAGGGCATCTTCTGTGCCCAGTGTAATTCACTGCAGAACAAACACACTGCTGCAGTCCCAACTGAACCACTTTAGGATTTATTGGAATTAACTGGAAAAAGGGTATTTTGTAATATAATTTCATTTTGTTATGAAATTTAAGTGTGTTTCTTACCCGGTAAGTGAGCCATCCAACCCAGCCACAGAGTGCCCTTGCATGGTTTGTTCTACCTGAATGGAAGAAGCAGGAGAGAACCACTGAGGATAATATCCTGTGTCATAGAAAAGCATGCTATGTGCAGGAATATACATAGAGGCTGAAGCTAAAACCTGAAGAAAATTCATGTAGGATATATTATGTATACATATACATAGATAGAAACTTGTGCATACTTAGATATAAATAAATGGCTTATTAAAAAATGTAAGCTCTTGCCTTCTCTTATGACCTTTTCCCGTTCCATTTCAATTGAGTGTTTATACAACAGGGAGACAGGTGCTGTTTTTGTAGAGAAATTCCAATTTTAGTTTGACCTAATGTTCTCTGTTTATACAGCCAAATGTGAAGGACTCTTTTCCGCCCATTCAGGTAATAGGCATTAAGTCAGACAAATACAGTTGTTTATATTTATGTGTTGTAACTGGTGAAATATTATTACCCACACAAGTTACCTTGCTTTGCCTAAATGAGCCAAAACCCCCACTGTTTTCCATCATTAACATCACTTATGGTGATATTTCTGTAATCTTACTTCACAGCAGCTGTGAAACAAATGAAAGGCATGTATGTTGAATACATGTAAGAAAAACTGTAGAGAGGGGATGAGATTTCTGATGGTGGTTTTGAGCTCAGTTTTGTGAGCTAGGTTTAATAGACGAACAGAAATCGTTTGTGCTGTTGTTTTGTCAGGTGTTGTCTTGGAGCATGATTATTTGCTTTGCTTTTACATAGACTTAGATGATAAAGACAGATCTTGATGACAAAGTAAATATTTATCTGTAGTACAGAGGACAGTCTGGGCTAAAAAAGAAAGTTAGAGCAATAATATGGGATTATTCACCTCTTGAAAGAATTTTCTTATTTTACAGACATATATCTGATTTCTGGATTTATGACAGCAGATGATGAGCTTTAGTTGCTTTTAAAAAAGTCTTGAACACTGTTGTTCCTAAACTTTCCCTTAGTGGTGAGCCCTAAGAACAAGAAAAAAATTTTATTTACTGACACATCTGTGATCATGCCTAAGTCTTTCCAATGTGGAGCTTATCTAACTAGGGAAAACATGATAAGCATTACTCCTCTTTATTTACTACTGAGTGTTTCAGTGGGTGTGTAAGAGACCTAAAAATAATTAAAAAAAAAAATTTCACATTTTCTTTCAATGCTTTCATTAATATTTTATAAACCTCTTCAAAATAAAGTAAATCACAAAGACATGCATACTAGGTTAGTGAATGAGAGCTTGTATTCTTATATAGGTACACTAAAATATTCATTTCTATTTCTGTAATTGAGCATGAATCCAAAGAAGCAAAGAAACAGAGGTTTAAGCCTACATAATTTGACCTATTTGCAAAGATACATCTCACATTTGGGGAGCTTCCTTATTATTTGTAAAATACATATTTTTCATCAAGGAACGTATACGTGAAATAATTTTATATCCTGCTGTGAGTTTATTATTGCATGCTGCTTTCTACTGCATATATGTTATACAGGTTATGTGCATTATAAATGGACAGCATGATCTGTGGACTCTTAAAAAAGTAACTGAGGTGTTTTGCTTATAGCTATGTCTTTAGCAGGTACAGTAAAAACGGGCGCTGATGAACATGCAAAATGTTTTTTCTTTTATTCTTGGCTACAGTGCCAGCTTTATTTGAGCTAACTTGGAGTGACCCTTCTCACCTTAGTTCACACTTTCCACTGAAACAACCCAGCTTCCTCAGCTGCGATCTTCATCCTTCTCATCCACTAATGATGCCCCTGAAGGTATCGGAGATTCCCAGAGAGGATCTCTATGCAGTTTACCTGTGAAGTATTTAGAATTCAGAGTAGACTTGTCTGTTCTAAACATGTATTTTGGGTGCAGTTCAAACTGTGGCCACACTTACTGTCTTTACTCTGGTTTGGAAAGTCCAGTCCACAGACCAGTAGTTTGTGTGGCAGCAAGTGGCAGATCCATATGCAGGGGGTCTTGGTTGTCCAAGCCAGAATACAAAGGAATAGCAATGACAGAGACTGTATGTTCCAGCCTGCACAGATGAATGAACAGCAAATTAAGTGCAGGGCAATTGCAAGAAGAAAGAGGAGGAACTGATGTGTTTATACACTTCATATAAGCTTTTTTCTCTTTGACAGCCTTTTTCCATACTGTCACTCAGTTCCTCATGCTATTATTTTAAAAGACCTTTTTTAGAAGAATCATTTGGCCTGTAGGCTAGTCAGCTCCTCCTGAAAGTGTGTAAGAGAACAGCATTCCATCAATGCCTTTTTCTCCTTTTTATATATGCTTTCTTAAGCTGTAGCTTCTGGAACCAAGCAATTTATTTTAGAATTCCAGCTTTAATTTAAAAAGAAAATCAGCAGGATTCTGCTTCCTTTGGCATGCAAGAAAGATTTAAAACATTATCTCCCTGTACCCTCCAGGCTCAGAAAGCAAACTAAAAGAAGTCAAAATTCATTATGTTAATTTTCATTATTTTTTTTACCAAAAAACCTGACCTCTGGTAATTTAGTGCTTGGGGTCATCAGTATTAAGCTTCTGTAAGAATTACTAAAAGTTGAGGCACCAAAACAAAAGTTACTTGCTTGATAAGCCATGTTTCTGTGAAGAAAGACATCAGTATTTTTTAGTTAATGTGAAAAATGAAATAAAAGAGAAGTTGGAAAGAAATGCATCTCTATACACTTCTCACAGGAGAATGGTATCTACACATGAAGTGTGAGACATTATGAAGATACAGTGGTGCATTTATTCATTACTGATCAGATTCTCCTCTATTTCTTTCCTTACTTTATAGTAATCCAAAGCTGTCATATAGTTATATATAAATTAAAAAATACTTTCTTTAAAAAAATAAAAGCTAGTCTTTTCCATTTCTGTAGTAGACCATCTGCATGCCACTCAAAAGGAGTCAGTGAGAAAATGAAAATAAAATGGTATAATAAGTTTTAAAAAGCCAGTTCACTGAGATGAGCGATGTACCTGGTAGGATTTAGTAAACCAGTTCAGGTTAAATGAATGATTCTTCAAAACACAGATCTTTTAATTATACATAGAAGCAGACATAAATGTGTCACTTGTATGCAACTCTATTACATCTGTGAATAAAATGTTAGCTGTCCCATTATATGTGGAATACGATTTGAATGATTTTTTTGTCTGCTGAAAGAGAAAAGAAATTAATGATGTGTGATTACATGGCATATTTAATCTGTGAATCTCAAAGTACTGGGGAAAACAAACCCTGAGGTTATTGTTGCCATAGAGTTGTAGGATTAGAATCAATCACTTAAATTGCAAGAATGCTTTGGAAGCTAGAACAGTCTTTGAGGTGCAGGCAAGTTAATTAGTGCAGAAATAGTTCTCTCCATAAAAAATGTGCACTGTGCCATTTCATGCTAACAGTCACCTATAAAAGTGACCGTAACATTATGGGCAAAGGAGTGGCTTGAAAGCACAGAGCTATGCCTTGGTGCAGGTGACAAGCCAGCAAAGAGCTGTGGGTAATGATCATGGGCCAGACCAACCTGAGTAATAGTGCTAGATATCTGCTACAGGGTGCACGACCAAAAGGAGGAAGTAGATGAAGTCTCTGACCAGCTTAAGAAAGTCTTATGATTCTTAAAACCATGGCAGATTTTAACAACCTTAGTATCTACTGGAAGGGCAACAAAACATGGCAGAGTGCAAGCAAACCAAGAGCTGCCTGTTGTGTGTTGAAGACAATTTCCTGACACAGGTGATCAATGAGCCAACAAGGGCAGGTGCTCTGCAGACCTGTTATTTACAAGCAGTGAAGAATTGGCTACAGATGTGAAGGTCAGTGGCGGATTTAATTGCAGTGACCATGAGACTGTAAAGTTTAAAATTCTGAAAAAAGTGAAAGAGACAAATAGAATCACAAACCTGGACTTGAGGAGAGGAAACTTTGGCTTGTTCAGGAATCTTCTTGGCAGGATCCAGTAGGACTCTGCACTGGAGGACAAAAGAGCCCAGGGCAGCTGGTTGACCTTCAGGGACAACCTCATCAGAGTTAGAGTGGGCTATGCCAGGGTAGAGAAAGACACACAGATATGGCAGAAGAGCAGCATGGATCAACAGAAGCTTGACTGAAGATAAGCAAAACCAGAAAGTACACAGAAGGTAGAAGCTAGGGTGGGCTTCCTGGTTACTTCCTACAGAGGCATTGCCCAAGCATGCAGAGATGAGGTTAGGAAAGCCAGAGCTCAGTTGAATCAAGGACAGTAAAAGAAACAAGATGGGCTTTTGTAAGTACATTGGCAGCAAAAGACAGCCTAGGGAAACTGTGCCCACTGCTCAGTGGGGCAGAGGATCTAATGACAAGGGACATGGAAAAGGCCAAGGTTCTCAGTGCCTTTTGCTTTTTTACTACTAAGGTCAGTTCTTTTAGACATCCCAGGCTCCTGATCCTACCTTCAGAAACTGGGATGTCAGGTATTGCCCTCCACAGGGGTGGATAGAGCTAGTAATTCTTAAGCCAATTGAATGTACCCAGGTCTGTGGGACGAAGTAGGCTGTATCTGACTGAGAGTGCTGAGGGAGTTGACCAGTGTTGCAGTGAGGCTGTTCTCTCTTGTTTTTGAAACGTTGTGGTGATCAGGGAAGATTCCTGATGACTGGAGAAAGGTGCACACACACACTTTCAAGAAGGGACATGGTTTAGTGGTGGGATGGCAGGGTTAGGTTAAACTCGATGATCTTAAAGGTCTTTTCCAACCAAAGTGATTCTATGATTCTATGATCCAGGTAACATGGGGTTGTTCAGCCTAACATCAGTTCCTGGGAAAGTTACGGAGTTTAGAAGCCATGTGTAAACATGTGAAGCACAAGACAGTGATTGGGAGCAATTGGTGTAGATTTACCAAGATGAAATTATGGCTGACCAACTAAACTGTCATATGTGATGGCTGGCTCTGAAGACAATGGGAATAGATGCTTTTTACCTTGATTTTAGCAACCCTTTCCGTGCTGTCTCCTATATTATTCCTATAGCCAGATTTGTTGAGATACTGACCACAAGTGTTGACTGTAAGGTGAAAATTGGCTGTACCACCAAGATCAGAGGGTTGTGATCAGTGGTGCAAAATTCAGTTGGGGGCCGGTGACTAGTGATGTCCTTCAAGGACAGCAGATAGAGAAAGCACTGTTTTCATGTCTGTATTAAATAACCTGGAAATGGGGTGGACGCACTCACAGGAAGATGGCAGAGGAACCTTGACAGACAGGACAAATGAGCTGACAGAAACTTCATGAAATTCAGAAAAGGCAAATGCCAAGTCTTGCATCTAGGTTGGAATAATTTACCATGCAGCAGCACAGGCTTGGTGCCAGCAGGACAGAAAACATCTTTGCAGAAAAAGCCATGGGTGGGTCCTGGTAAAGAAAGCCATGCAAAGAAAGCCAACCGCATTCTGCAGTATACTAGCAAGAAAGTAGCCACCAGGTTGAGGGAAGTATTTTTTCCCCTCTGTTAAGCACTTGTGAGACTGCATATGGAGTATTGTGTCCAGTCTGAGCACCCCAAGACAGGAAAGACATTGATGTACTGGAGTGAACTCAAAGAGGAGTTTCTGAGATGGTCAGGGGACTGGAGTACATGTTGTATGAGGAGAGGTTGAGAGAGCTGGGTTTGTTTAGCCCCAAGAAGATTAGGCTACAGGGAGGTCTTACTGCTGTCTTCAGCTACTTAAAAGAGAGATTACAGAGAAGATGGAGATGGATTTTTAGTGGTGCATGTGAATAAAGCAAAATGCAACGGGCACGAGCTGAAGCATGAGAAATCTCGGTCAGAAAAAAATAAATATAATGAGAGCAATCAAATACTGGAACAGGTTTCCCAGTGTGGTGTGGAATCTCCACTGTTATTCTACAGTTCTATAATCACTGCTTAAAATAAGTTAGAAGGTTTAAGAAAAAAAAAACAAAACCAAAAAACAGTGGCATGAGTAGAAAATAAATAAAGTACTTAACTTTTAGTCTTAAAGTTTCCTTTATTGCTTGAATGTATAGCTTTGTTGTATTTCTGTGCAACTAGGTAGGAACTCTGAAATGCAGCATTGACAGTTTATTTCTGGCAGAAATGATGAAAAGGCATATGGGAAAGTTCTTGTTAGGAGCTCCTGAGTTGTCCCTTTTGACTTCCAGAAACGGGCTGTATTCAAAAGTTTTATGGCTAAGCATTGCAGATGCTTCTGACTTTATCTGAAGTGAACTATACTGTCAAAAAAATCAAGATTTGTTCATTATTTATGATGAGTCCACAAATAAATGGAAGCAAGACCAACATTGTGAGCATTTTTGGTTTTTTCATACTGTTGCTAAAAGATTAGTGGAGCTTTTTGTATGACAAATATTTTTGTTACATGAGAACATTGTTCAGTGAAAACCATTTTCTGCATTTTTATTAAAATAATTCATGCCTTTATTGGGAGTAGAGCCAGCAAAGCGCTTTGTCATTTCACTGCGCTATTTAAACAGAAGGAAAAAAAAAAATCACAAAACCATCCCTGGTTAACCTGAAAGGGAGCCTGCAGCAGGCATTCTTGTCATTAATATTTCTAGCAGTACAGGCATATTCTGCTCCTAGTAGAAATATCTGAATATCTGAGGATATAAATAAATAAACTCCCAATGGTAATAAAGGCTGACTTGTATTTTAAAGAAGGGGTTGGGTTTTTTGGTTGGTTTGGTTTGGTTTTTTTTTTTTTAAATCCATTGAACTGAAAAATGTGCTTTCATCTGGACAAAATATTCCAATTCTGTTAATTTGCCAAGAATTCTGAGCTCTAAGGAAATACATAAATACAAACCAGAGGTTTATATCACTCTGAAGAGCAAAATGCTTACTGTAAGCTTTGTGAATGTTTCTGTTTAACTATACTGATTATACTGTACTTAGTCTCCGGCCCTCCACGGTAATGCAGATCAAATTTACTTTCTTTTAAGAAAGTACATGAGCAGTGATACATACTTTCACTGTGTCAGTAAAGCAGTAGAAACATTATTTACACCAACTAAGAGAAAGAAGTATTTATAGAACTTTATTGATAATTCTTGATAATAAAGTAGTGGAGACATAAATTTTTATACATTGTTAACTGCAACATCAACAGCATCCTGATAAACCTTACGGGGCTTGACTGTCAAAACCGTCAAAATTACAGCCAGGGACATGTTGATAGCTGTGATGTTGTTTTCTACCTAGAGAGGGACCAAAGGAGGTGACTGTTCTGTGGGATTTATTGTAAGACTTTGCTGCAGGACAGAGGATCAGACTGTAGCTATAATTTTACTTCCCATTAGCTGTCAGTTGGAAATCTGTTGGGAAGATGTCCTATTCACAGATTTCTTTATAAAAGGGCCTAAAATTGCATATTTGAGCATATTCAGTTGACAGTTACGTGAAAGTAATGATACGGTGGAGAAGAAATAAATACTTTGAAGCCCATGAAACTTAATTAGTTCCATGATCGAATGGAATTTTTCTTAGAACATACCCTCCGTGGGATGAATATAATCTAAACATAGATGAAACAAGACATAGTCTTGTAATTATACATATTAAAGGGCTAGTCTAACATTAAGCAGCATGTTGTAATTATTTTTTACAATTTGTTCTTCCATATTCTTTGACTTTCAGTTTGCAGTATTTTGCTTAAAGCATTTACACGTGAATGACTTTCAGACCTGACAGTCAGGGTGTGGTGTACCTGAGAGTCCTCTAATAACTTCTGATAAAGTGGTTATTTCACAAATACTAAACTCGATTGATTGACTCAACTACTTTACAGTAAACATTGGGGGTGGGAGGGAGTTAGTTGATTGTTGGGAGATTTTGAGCTTGGCAGGTGATTTTCTTATTATGCTAAATCGGTTCCGTCCTTTGTGAACCAGCAACCTCTCCAACTTTTGCAAGAAGAATGTGAAATTCTTTTGCTGAGCAACTTCAGTCACAGATGCAAAATATCCAGCTGTAGGAATCCAGGGCAATTATCTCTGAGTTATACCAAGAGGTGAGTACACCTGGTTCTGACATGGATGTAAGCTGGGGGAAAGGAATGGTTTTGGGGATCAGAGGGAATTACATTTCCGGTGGAAATGGAGAATGTCTTTAGAATCTGCCCTGTGTGGGAAATTTAGATTAAAGCTTGTTTCTTCTGTTAAGCTATAAGGCTAAACCCTGAGACTTGACATAGAATATATAATGATTTTCAGTGATCTTTATGGAAAGACTCACCCAGACTGCCAGAGAAGCTGGATCAAACTCTGTGTGTTTCATTTTGTTCAGGCTTGGGGGTAAACTGTTGGTGGAGTTTAAAGACTCTGAAGAGAAATAACAGTTCCTGCCTGTAGCTTACAAATCAACACACCAACTGTGCATTGCTACATAATATAAATTATTAGAACATGAATACATTTTACAGGGTAGATTTTATTTTTTTTTTCTTTTTTCTTTTCCTTTTTTTTTTTAACACTATATATTAATTATCAGGGGTACTATGTAGTTATCTCTCTTCTAAGCACCACAGAAGTTGCATTGGGAAAAGTGACTATTTTCTTTTTTTTTTTGTATATTTTTCCAACACATCTCCTTACGGGCTATTCAGGTCTTTGGTCAACATTTTGTCCCTTCTTCTCGGTCATAAATTATCTATGTAACAAATTAAGACCATATTTATATTATTTATTTATTGCTGCATTAGAAGATATACTGGGAGGGAGAGTAGGTTAACTTCCAAGGGTGCAGATTCAAACTGAAATCCCGCTTGCATCCCAGCTGCAACTGCATGTTCAGCTAAAAAGAAAATACACTGGGATGGTTCCTCCTCCTGATTTGTACACTATTTAAATAGGAACATGATGTGACATGTGCATCACAAATAAAAGGGAAGTGATACAATGAATATATGAGGAATGTCTTCTGTTCTTTGTGATAGCAGTTCCCTATCTCTAGGATGAGAGCTTCTCCATTCTCACATCAGCAGGATCAGAACACTAGCAGTCATGGAAGAATGCCATGTCAAGTCCCTGAACCATCTCACCTTGCTGAACCTTGTTTTTCATGTGACTTTAGGACCACACAGAAAACACTGATTAATGAATGGGAATTTCAGTTTGGTGGGAAAATGGCCAAAGTATAAAATAACAAGAAAAAAATAGAAATTAAAGCAACACTCAGAGAACTTAGCCTCTTTAATGACTAATTGGGTTTAGTTAAGTATCCAGATAACTACCCTTGCCAGTTAACTATCCTTGCAAATGTTATTTTCTAGTAAACAGGCAAGCACTTTTTTAGCTTTAGCTTATGAAATGTTGTTCAGTGATTATCTGAGTAATCTTTATTATCATAATCTTGAATTATTTCAGAGCTTGTCCCCTACTTTTTCAAGCCTGAATTGATACAAATAGTACTTTCTTTCTGCATTGCAGTCTTTGTATATTAAATTTGAATGTAAGAATTTTGAGATTTTAGGTATACAATTTGTGGGTTTAGACACAGCAGTTCTTTGAAAACTTCAGGCAGTTGAAGAACCTTTTTTAAAATTATTTTTTCCTGCTATATAGACAAAATGATCACATTTCATTTTCAGGCATCAGATCAACATTCTCTTACAAAATACTTCTCTCAACAGAATGACTATGCCTTTGAGATTGGAAGAAGTTTAGAAAGCCAGCTTTGACTGTGTCTGTTAATAAGTCTTTGCTCACTTTTTTTTAATTCTTTGAAGTAAAGCTGATCTTCTTTTAAGGAGAGATTAAAGTAAAAAAGTAATTTATACAGTTTAGTCAAATCTGCTGCCTTTAAACAAGTTATCTTATGAATACTTTATTCAGGCCATGTGTTTTTATATTTAAAAATTGTTTGTAAGTGACTCTTGGATTAGAACTGGATATGAGCAACTCTAAGCATATTTTGTTATGAATCCTTAGATTTGTATCACTTTTACCTGAAAATGGCATGTACTGTTCTGTTGGTAATAATTTGCTTATTCATATAGATTGTACCCCTTTAGTATCAACTTACCTCTCAGTCTTTTATGGATATCATATTCATAGCTCTCTGAGGTGGGAGAGGGCACAAGTCTGTTGCTGAGTTGGGAAGGAAACAGAATTTTTCCAAATCCCAGGGTAGTATCTCTCATTTCTGACACACCTTTTTTTTTTTTATTTTATTTATCCACCCCTATTCAAATGTTGCTCAAATGATGGGAGGGAGAAGGGAGAAGAAAGACTTTATAGTTTGTGATGAGAGAGCAAAGTTCTTTTAAGAGAAGGCCAGGAATGTTTATGACTAAATCCTTATGTATTTTTTGAGTGTCCCCTGGTATTTCACTGGGAACTGCTGTGCGCATAACACCTGAAAGTCAAACCAGGGGTATAGTTATCAAAATACAGATGTGAGAAGCTATAGTTTGACATAAATAAAATCTTGGCAAAATATTCCCAAAGGTTTTAGGTTCCTCCAATAAGTGGCCTCATCAACCTTGAAAATTCCCATTTATCCACTGTCTACCTACAGTTACTGACCTTCCTGAATCTAATGAAAGATTGAATGATCACTGCAGCAATGAACATGTTCTATACAGGAGAGAACCAAACCAAATCAAAAACCTGGGTTTCACTAGAAATTAAAGTTTGGGAAATAGCTTGCCACCTTCCACTAGTCCAAAGGCAACACACACTTGCCTGACTTTGTGCTTACACTTAGAAGGCCATAGAATATAATTCTTCCAAATCAACTGAAACAAAATACTGTCCTGGAGCTAGTTTTCCAGTTGGGGAGTGATTAATAAAAAACAACCATTAAGTGACTGATATATTATATGGAGTTTTGAAAGAAGCTCTATTTATGAATAGAATAGTTTTCTTGCATCTAAATTGTCTTCATCTCTAGCATTCAAAGCTTTTTGTGGTATCCCTTTTTTTTTCTTATCTTCCACTTTAATTGTCTTGGATGTTTCCTTGCGTGCAGGAGAATCTCAAATTTTTCAGAAGAACTGGAAAGTCCAAACTGCCTGATTTTGCTGAATATTCCATTAAAAGAAAAGTGCCTTTCATGTCTCAGCAAATATCCCTGCAAAGAGAAAAAATTGATTTCAAAATAAGAGAGCTACTTAAAACCATTATGCTTAACTCTGTTCCATCATAATTTTGTCTGCAATAGAGACTTGCACCTTTGCAAAGATTATTTTTGTAAAGGTAGCATTTGGCACCTTAGGTGTATATGTGAACATGAAAATATTCTTGAAAGTTATTAACTAATGGCACATCAGTTAGCACATCCTTGTCAATATAAGAGGAAAAATGTAGATGGGAACAAATAAACATTTCTGTCAAAATTTCTTCAACTGTTTTCTTTATATCCTCAGAAATTTTTGCAGAGAGGAATTTTAATTTTCATCTTAACGTTTTAAAACATAGCTTTCTCCTTTTCCTGATGTTGATTACCCCTTGCTTCTGGATGTTTTATTACAACTTTGGTTGGAACAACAGCAGCAAATCCATGCTTCTAGGTTACACTTATATGTGAGTCCCTCATAAACCTATGCGATTGCTAGGCTGTCACTTTGTTTCTAGGTCTGCCCCACTTGTACCATTCTTTGGGTTATTCAGATTTTATGTACACCCGGGAAACTGAGCGGAGGAGAAGAATGGAAAGGATTTAGCTGTACTTTCTATATACACGGTGACCCTGGAGAAAGAGGGAAATAGGTTTTGGATGGTGGTTTTGAGCTAGCATGTCTGTGTGACACAGTAAGTGGAGTCACTCCTTGTTCAGAATAGTGACCAAAGGCACAATACATCCCTAAACCTTGTTGGTATCTGACCATTTTAGAATATATATTAAAGTCTTTCTAACATGATGATTCTCTTTTTCTCCCACTGGAATTTCAAAACTATTGGTGAAAGATGCTTTCTGAGGAATATAAAAGGGAAAATGTTTCGATCCACTTAATAATCTGCAGCACTAGCTTTTACCCCAAATTATATACAGGAATAAATTGGTTTTATTTGGAAAGATTAAGTAGGAATCAACATTAGAAAAATCCTTTTGCTGTGCAAATAGAATATTAGCAAAGATACTTAAATTTGGATTTTCTGAAGTAGTTATTATTGTTACTATAAATCATATTCCTCAAAGACACTTATAGGCAAGGCAAAAATCATAGCTTAGAAAAAAATCCCATGTTATGAATAGTTATTTGCTAACTCCTTACATTACTGTGTTATAGGCATTCATGTTGCAAGAAAATATATACATTTTTAAAAGTTTTAATGCTATGGGCGCTTTCACCCCTTGCAAAAGCATGGCAGGGTAGATAGTCATAAACTTATCTGTTGGGGTTGTTTCAGGATGTATTCGTATTTCAATTATCTGTAGTTAGAATTAACCAAAATATTTGTATATATGGGAAACAAAACTTCAAAAATTTATAAAGGTTCTAAGGATTGTTTGTGCTTAGTGTGTTGATCTGTTGGTGGCAACTCTTGCTGTGAAAGCACACTGAAGAACTCCTAGAGAAGCACATTAGAGGTTTGAAAAAATATTTACACCCTGAAAGGAACAAGCAAACATCCTTGAATCACATAACATTAGAAATGCCAAGAAACAGTAGTTTGTGCTTGTCCAATTAGTGTGAAGTTGTATAGCTTCATGCTGTTATATACTAAAAAACATCCAAGTGTCAAACCTCAATGCAAAATCCATCACGGTTATAGTCCAATAAAGCTAGATGTTTAAGTGTGTACCTCAAAATCTTACTGTGTCCCAGAGACCCCCAAGGTCACCAGCAGTCACTGGGAGATGGTCTTGCTTCCATTGCCCTGTATTATCAACATTCCGTGTCTGTCGTCCACTGCAGCCCCAGAGAGGATGGAGGAGGTTTGGATCTGGGGTTCTTGTTAGGTGTTCCAGGATCCAGTTTATAGATTTTTGACACGTTTAGGTAAGGAATACTTGGTTATTCAGTTATCACTAATCAAACTCAACTAAAGCAAAGTTAAGATAAAAATCAAGTACTAGCATTTGTCTATAGCATTCAAAATAGACGACACAGTTTAAAATATTTTTAGGCTAAAGAGGTGAAGTGAAAGACGTTGCAATTAACCTTGCTGCAGAAGTCTTGTGACAAATTATCTGTCCCTCCCTCATTGAGTTGACTTTATGTCCATGCTATCAAGATGGCAGTCAGGGTTGTACTCTTTCTGCTTGCCTTAGACCTCAAATTACACTTGCTCAGAAGCTTTTGTAAAATAATTTATGAGGCACCTTTGGTGGCCTCTTACATTTCACTGTGTAAGGTCTTTCATTAGATGTTAACTTTCTATAGCAACCTGTACTTTAAAATTGTTTGTGATACAAAGATCTCTGTAAGGTAACTGAATGATAACTTAGAATGTTTGACTGAGACCAGATGTATAGTGTGCTGAGATCAGCCATTTACAATTTTTTTTCCTCTCCTTAGACATAATGGAACACAGGAAACAGCACCAGGTGTTCATGACAAAAGTTGGTAAAGAAATTACCAGTTTGTGTATCTTTATAGGCATTACTGCTGAGGAGCTTCTGCCTGAACAGTGTTAGGATGTTTAATTCTAAAGAATTTACAGAGACAGGTTGAAACATTTTTGTTGGATTGCTGTCTAACTGTACTATTAAGTGTCAAATCTGTTGCCCTATCACTTTGTTGGTGCAAGATTTTCTTGAAGCTCTAACATCTGTAGTACAGGGAAATCATTCAGTTCAGCCATATAGTCTATATTTCACTAAGAGTCTGCATCATCTGAGCTGTGTAGAAGATTTTCCCTGTGGAGGTAGGATGCACATTTAGTTTACAATTTCTGTATCAAGAGAGCGTACACACTTAGTCCCTAAATTGAGAAGCACTTGCTCTTGAAAGGTAAAGCTAAGTGATGGGGTTACATGAATCATTACATCCATTAACATTTGTTGCCAGAGGGGTGTTTCTGGTCACGTCAAAACTTTCAATATGTGACAGAAACCCAAAGAATAGCAGGAACCAAGATTATCTGCCTGTCTTTGGGTTCAAGCAAGATAACAGTTGACTGTACAAGGGACAGGTGAGCAGAGTTAGTTGCAATGCATACTTCTCTGCACCTGCCCTGGTGAATTAGGCCCTATATATTTATTTCCATGAATGATCTATCATTGGTGTGGACATATTTCTCCCCAGATGCAGGACTTGCTGTTTCTTCTTGTTGAACTTCCCGAGACTCCTCTTTGCCTGTTTCTCTAGCCTGTTGAGGTCCCCCTGAGTGTCAGTGCACCCATCTGGTGCATCAGTCACTCTCCCTGCTCCCCAGTTATATATCATCTGCAATCTTCCTGAGAGTGTTCTCTGTCCCATTTTCTTTACAAAGATGTAAATACTACTGGCCCCAGTATCGATGCCTGGAGTACAGCACTGGCCTCCAGCTGGACTTTGTACCACCCTCTCTACCTGGCCATTTAGCCAGTTTTCAGTCCACCTCACTGCTCTTACCTAACCCATACTTCATCAGCTTGTCTATGAGGATGTTATAGGAGACAGTGTCAAAAGCTTCTCTAGAGCTGAGGCAAGCAACATCCACTGCTGCCCCCTCATCCACCAAGCTAGTCACCTCATTATTGAAGGCAATCAGGTTGGTTAACCATGATTTCCACTTCATAAATACATGGTGACTACTCCTGATCATTTCTTGTCCTTCATGTCCCTCGAAATAGTTTCCAGGATTAGATGCTCTATCACCATGCTGGTGATTGAGGTGAGGGTGACTAACCTGTAGTTTCCTGGATCCTTCTTCTTGTCCTTCTTGAAGGTAAGAGTGACATTTGCTTTCCACCAGTCTTCAGGAAGCTCCCCTGATTGCCACAAGCTTTCAAAGGTAATTGAGTGGCCTCACAATGACATCAGTCAGCTCCCTCAGTACTTACGGGTGCTTCCTGTCAGGCACTATGGACTTATATATGTCAATATTGTTTAGAAGTTCCCAAACCTGAGTCTCCTTCACCAAGGGTGTCTTTGTTACTCCAGACTTTGCCACTGTCCTAAGGGGAGGGCCTGTGGTTCCCAAAGGCCAGTCTTTCCACTAAAGACTGAGGTGAAGGAGGGATTGAGTACCTCAAGTCAAAATACTTAATCAAACCCATGTTTTTGGCTTGTTTCATGTGGTAGACAGTTTTTGTAGGCCTTTGCCTGAATTCATGTTAGGATGTTGTAGATCAGAGTTTTTCCAGACCCTGTGGACTTTATATCCATGGAGCTGGGAATCTGTCTACACCATGAGTTCATGTGTCAGTGTCATAGCAGTAGGCACTGAAATACCATCGAGTTTCAGGATTCGTGAGCTTCTGTATGTGGAATGCAAACACAGCCTGGAGATTACTGGGAACTTTCCCTGGATCCGCTGGTTTTTTCCTGGATCCAAGAGTTTAGAAATACTGATGTCAGGTGGAAGCTAGTTCACATTATTGAGCTAATTTTGTTTGCTCTGTTTTCATGGTGACTAAACACTGCTGAAAAGAGAGTTAAGTGGCTTATCAGCTAATTTATTTTCCCTACTTCTTGAACTTTACTGATTATATGTTGTGGCATAAGTATTTAGTTAATGTTGATTACATGTAAACCTCAGTTACAGTTTTCTAAAAACTGTTACACGTTGGCTTACTAAACAGATTCCCTGAAATGATTTATATTTATTCTTTTATACTTGAAGTGTTCCTTCTTTCTCCCCAACCGGGAGAAAAGTTGTTGCGCTAAAAGCCTGATTTCGTTCTGCTCTTGCACATGCAATCCATTTGCTCAGTGGGATTCCAGCTAAGTATAGAAACAAGAACAGCACACTGGGGAGTGCATGCACCTAACAGACACCTAAAAGCTTCCAACCTTAAGCTTTGCTAATGGTGAATGAGTGATCTTACTCTGCTGCATCTCAGGCAAGAATTAGAGAAAAGCAAAAAAACCCGGTCTTGCTCACTTCAAACAAATGATAATCTCTGTCCTATTATTTTAAATTGCTGTCTGTATGTTGTATTTGCTTGAAGACATAGAAGACAGTGCTGAACTTTACTTCTTTTCTTAACCTGCCAGGAGCTTTTCTGTTGACACCATTGGAATATGAGTTAAAACATAACTGATTGCTCTGATCAGAAATGTGTAGCAGTTTACAAAACGTAGTGTTATGTGTTCTGCTCTGTGCAATGAGTTTTAGTCTGTTCCTGCTGTAAGCCCACTGCAGTTACTGGAGCCACACAAGTGATGAAGCCTTACACGGTTAAGAAAAGGCTTTGATTACACACTCTCTGTTTTGTCTAATGCTTGATCAAAAGATGTACTAAATTGTTTAGGGCACATTTTTCCCCCCCTTTAATCACAAGTGAAAGGAATAACCACATGCAGTGTTTGTTCCTCCCTGGTAATAATAACTACTGTAGAGTGGCAGAGGTGACTTCAGAAATAATTTAAATAATAATTTCAGAACCTACATTTCAGCACTTTAAATTGATTTCCAGTTGATTCCTAAAGGTTTCCTCTGTCAGGACTGATGAATATGTAAGTAGCCTTTCCTTAGCAAGTACAGAAAATACTTCTGTTAATTGAAATATATTCTTTTTTACTTTGACCAGAGTTTACAAATATTTTAGATTTCCAGAGGCTCATCTAGGGTCATTCTGTTAGCAGAGATTATCATTATGTGTATTGGAATTGGATTTGTGATGATACCCTATAATTTTCTACAGAACAATTTGGAAACTATTAATAATGATACAAAGGAGATGTTTAGTTAATAAAAACTATATTCTTCATTACAAATTACCTGAAGTTGTAACATTATGAAGGGCATCTGTAGGAATCCAGAGCTCAAGAACATAAATACATTCTTTCTATTTTTTAATATTTTTTTTTCAATTCTAGATCAGTTGTTAAAAAATAAATTTTCAAATACACCTGGTGGTATGTTATACTGAACTGCTGAAGGAAGAGCAGGCCCTTTTAATTCAAAAGATATGCAGCGCTATTTGGAATATAGAAAGTAGCAGACATGTAGGTGGCTGAGGTCCAGCCACTGCAGATTGAATGTTAAGAGCCTGGTACTACTGGGAAGATTGTTTAGTCCACTCTGTTTGCATCATTTAGTGATAAAAAGCAAGCAGAAGATATCAAAAAGCTGAAGAGAGCCTATTCAGATCATCCTTCTACAGTTTAGTATTCTGCCAATTTGTCTTGGGCTCCTAAATCCATTGAGCTGACCTAAGGTCTTACTCTCCAGGTGTTGCTGATCTCCTTGATAACTCCTTTTTTTCAATTCCTGACCAGTTCCTTAGCTAACCCTTCCCTCACACTAAGAAGTTGCTCCCACAGGGATCACAGAGACCATCATTTTTCTGTAGATTTTTATTCAATATGGTTCAAACTCAGTTTGCTAAATACGTACGTCCGAGCAAGTTCACTGCTTTAGTTGCTGTAACAGTGTTGCTTCAAACTACAGGTTTGGGGAGGTTTAGAAGCCTTTACTACAAAATTTTCATAGCAATACATCAGTTGCATTCTAGTCCCTCTAGAATCTTATTGGGACCCCATTAAGAAATAGGTCTGTATAATATTAATCCCACCTATAATTTCAAGAAGAAATAATAGGAATACAAATAAGAACAGTGTTAATAAACTGTTTTTTTTCCTGTTTTGAAAACAGTGTCTGATTTGTATGTATGACTATGGGTTTTGTCTGCTGATTATACTGCAATCCAGAAAGGAGAAAAATAATTTCTTATTTAGTAAAAGTTATTTAAAACTTTTATTTTATTAAGTATTGGCAAATGTACTAATTTCCCTTCTCTATCCATCTTTAGATGCAAATTCACTGGTGCAGTCAGTTTTGTGGGATGCAAAAGAGAACTAAATAAGAAGCAACGAATTATTCCTCTCCAAAAGATACTCCGTTGTAACATTTTGCAAAGGGATAGGGGAAATCAAAAGGTGCAGGAGAAATTTACTTTTTTTTATATGGAAAGTAAAATCTGGTTAGCTTTGAACTCTCTAGTAAATAAAATGCAATGTTTTGACATTATTTCTGTCTAGAGAAAGGGATTTGGAATTTCGCTTTTCTAATTAATGCACTTGATAAGTTGGAACGTTGCAAAAGCACTGGGACTGTAGGGCTCGGGATGCTAACAGCGTGGTACTTCAAACTATAAGTTTAATGAGATTTTTTTCTCTTTATTATTCTGTTTTGCACAGTAATCAATTCTGAGTGCTGTCTCCAGCTTCATATGTAATCATTCAAATATTCTTCAGAAGGCATTATTAACTTATTAAAAAAAAATTTTCAATTAATAGTGCTTAATATACAAGTTTAACTCACTGCAGCCTTTTTACCTCACCTTGCATATTTCCATACTGTACTTTTCATAGAATCATAGAATGTTTTGGGTTGGAAGGGACCCCTAGAGGTCATCTAGTCCAACCCCCCTGCAGTCAGCAGGGACACTGCTAACTAGACCAGGTTGCTCAGAGCCCCGTCCAACCTGGCCTTGAATGTTTCCAGGGATGGGGTCTCCACTACCTCTCTGGGCAACTCGCTCCAGTGTTTTACCACCCTCATTGTAAAGAATTCCTTCCCATAAAAAGAAGCAAATACATCCTGTATTTAACAGTTGACATGAAATAGTTCGGATTGAACCAGCAGAGGAAAGTCAGCACGGGAGAATTTGAGACAGGCAGCCATTCAGGCAGGTACTGCTTGATGTTTCTGTGGAAGACAGGGTCTCATAGCAGCTCACGCTTGTGCTGTTTCCTATGATCTAATGTCAAGACTGGTTGGTAGCCCCATGGCCTTGCTTTGCCTTTTCTGCTTTTCTGTTGGCAGTTTGCAATCTCCTTCCCCTTTATTACCTTCTGAGTTGTGAAAAAGAGGATAGAAAAGTGTTTTGCACTTTCTATTCTTCGAGCTTTCTTCCCAAGTCTCTTCTGTAAACTTTGTAGTGGTAATATTTTATTTTTTGTGGATTAGCCTTGGGAACCAGAGCAGCAGAACCACCACGCCGGTGTCCTGGTTTGTGCCCCCCAACATTGTCTCCTGTCTCCTACTACGTTTTCATTCTGCAGGACTTGAGCACACAGAGAAATGCCTAGCACAGCAGCTTCACTGGCGGGTGTCATTCTGGAGATGAGGAAGATTAAATTAATTTGAAATAGTTGAGGAAGGGAGATTAAGCAAGCATTTGATACAGTATGCTGTCTTCAGAAAAGAAACATTATTTTTTGCTGTAGGATCTCTTACTTCTAACTGGAAGTTTCCTGCAGTGCAAGAATATAAATGATAATATCACAAATTTAAAAAAATATTAGTCCTAAGAAAAATAAATAGAAACATATTATTTTGGTAAAAAGGTAATTGTAGCATTGGTAAGTTTAAAAATAATAAGGTGGGTTTTTTCTGTGAAAATAAAGAAAAACCTTTGTGAAGGAAGTTGGTGGCTAAGGTACTCGGAATGCATTGTATATTAGAAAAAGCTGTTTCATGTTCTGCTATGGCTGCCTCGCAGTTCTTTGCAGGTTGGTTGGTGTCATGGGGCATCTGGGGGTGAGGCAGCGGCAAGGAGAGAGCCACTCCACTCACTGACATAGGTTTTCGTTTCTGCATTGGCTGGGTATTGCCAGAGGAGAGCTGGGGCAGGGTGTGGGTGGAGAGGGAATGATACACTTGCATTTTCGGTACAGTGTGCATGCTCACACCCGCCAAAGCCGGGATGCCCCTGCTTGTGGTGATGGTCAGCACCACAGGATTGGGTGGTTAGCAGGGGCCTCATTCATCCTGTCACCCCCAGCCAATTTGACTTTCTCTGCATCTAAAACCAATAAGCAGTTGTTAGCCAGCTGGCTACTGCCTTCTAGTCTCCTGCCCCAAGGTGTTGCAAGGATGTGAAGTCGGTAGCAGTTCATCTGTGCTTCTGTCCTGCGCATACCTACACTAGTAGAGTAGGCAGATGCTCTTCAGACATCATTTTATCCAAGCGCTGCTTTCAAGTAGACTTTACCCATGACATTTGGCACGCCTCTTTTTTCTATTTGGAAGATGGAGATAATGGCTCTTCTCACTGAGAGAACATTTCTCTTCAAAAATACATCATGAATGCACTTCCACCTATGCAGGACAGGGGCTGTCTCCTAGCAATGTATAAGGAGTGGGCATGTGTGGCGTAACAGGGCTCTTCATGTACTCTCCTGGCATCGCCACGCACTGCTATGAATAGACAGAAATTTTGTAATCGGTAGTGGTCATTTAAAAGCTGTGTCTGGTGATTACAAGAGGTATGAGAGTGCCACTGACTTTCCATTTAGAAAGCAAACTGTTCTTATTTCACTTTTTAGTCGTGATGAGTTTACAGACTTTGTGAAACAGAACTATGTTTAACGTGGTGACATATCTAACATACATTAGGTCTGAAATGACTGTTTAAACTTTAGTTTTCTAAGATGCTATCTGGTGTCTTGTAAATGGGGCTTGCTGTAAATCGTAGGTGCTTCATCATACTACTTGTATAGGAATAATTCTAGCACGTCTGGTTTGTGCTAGAATTGCAATTACTAATAACTCTGTTGAATGGCCAGTGTTAGCACTGCATTGCTTGCTGATACTGAAACCTTTGGAGAATGTTAAGTAACCAGCAACTATCATGTACTTCAGAAAATGTAAGTTTCTTACAGCTGCCTTTTTTTCAATTGCATTTTCTCCAATGGAAATTTGTAGCTTTTGTATTAAAAAAAAAATAATAAATCAAAAGCTTCTTCAAGGAAGTTTAATTCTGAATTGAGGGGGCAACATAACTGGACTTACAAATCAAAAAAAAAGAAAAAAGAATGTGATACTAATATGGTGGTAGGCACAAACCCTGGCCAATCCCTTAATACAGTAGACCAATGGAGAAGGCATTAGAAAAAATTAATTTGCTGTTGAAATATTCATAGTTCACAGTATGGTAAATAGATAGAAAATTGAGCTAATGCAAAGGCTATGATTTGGATTTTTAAATATTTATATATTTTTAATATCATTGCTTCCAGTGGTTTTTTTCTTTCTTGTTGTCTAAACATGTTAACTGCATGCCCTGCCACAGTATTCTTTTGAAGGGATTTCATGTTCAGAAATTGTTATTAGCTGTTAGGAGAAAAAGTTTTAAGTGTTAGTACCACTGTTACACTGCTTTTTACTTCCACCAAAAAGAGATTTTTTTAGTAAAATATCGTCTCCCTCAATTCCTTGAATTCTGACATGTGTGGTGTTTTTTGTTTTCGTTTCCCAGCAGCTAAAGAGGCAGTAGGTTTGATTCGGCAAGTCATTTGGAAAAAGAGTGGAGAAGTGCCCTGTAACTGCTGAACAGTAAGTGCCTGCTTTACCTGCTATTTTAGCTGCAGGAGTAAGAAAGATACGCAGATGGATTGGTATGAAACTTTTATAATACTGAGAAGCATATGAAAATGTGCACACTTGTAAGTCTAACTATTCTGCAGCTGAAATACTTAAAAAAAAAAAAAAAGGCCAAGAGATGTAATTATGGATCAGGTCATGAGCAGTGTTGAGGTATACAGAGTAAATTATTGAAAGCCGAAACTGAGAAATACCTAAAGTGACATTCTGTAAAATTGATTCAGGTACTAAGTAGTTTTAAATATTCAATGTAGAAAGTCTCTAAAATTAGAGGGCACGGTTTGCGTGTATGCACACAGCTCTGCACTTGGAAACTAGGAGCTAATTGAATAAAGACATGCCTGTCAGCTATATTTGCATGCCACTAAAAATGCCACTCTGTTTTACACTATACATGACCATCAGCTTTATCTGCAGCACGCTTGCCTGTTAATCCAAATGCTTTTTTTGAATCATGTCAGATTAAAATTTCTTTTTCAAAATGCAGGTGTTAACTTCTTTCTATTTCTCCCCAGGAGAAAATAACTCCGCAGCAGAAAGCAATGTATAACAATGACTCTTACAGGGTAGATTTGGATGTGAGAAGCTAAACTGGAACACTAATATATGAAGCTCGGACTTAGAAAGGTTTAGATATATTTGCAAGTGTATTAAGCACTTAAGCTGCTCTTTGAGGACAGTCACACAGAAAAATATTTAAACTCTACAGCTAATATACAATATTTTTAAAACCTTCACTATTTCAGCAAATTAGTTTAAAAATTGAAAATATCACAGCAGCTGAGGCAGAAGTTCATAATACTAGCTTGTAGTTTTATTAGCTTAGGAATTATGAACATTAATACACTGTAGTGTTTTTTGTTTATACACCAGTGCAGGGGAAGGAGAATGACATAAGGTCTGCCTGACTCTGGGACAAGCTGCTCGCTGCAGCTTTTTGAATACACAGAGTCTTGATCCTTTTAGAGCAACAAACAGCAGGCTTGGGAAGCAAAGGAACAGTGTCGTGTTTTAGTGGAGCAGGACTAGCTGGAAGGAGCATGGAGTATTTTTTGTGTGGATGTAACCGGGATGCAGATCAGACCCGGTCAAACCAGTATGCTCATTGCTACCAGATGCACAGCTCCCAGCTGTGCTCCTCTCTCCTCTGTGGTACCGTGTCTGATGCTCTTTCATTCCCTTGGGAAGCCAGCTGCAGCACAATAACCAGAGAAAGACTGACTCAGCCAAAAAGCTGAAGGGTTTTCTGTCCATTAAGTGAGCTAGATTGAAGTGAGTTGGCAGGGGATGAGAAGAAAACCAGAGGAAGTGGACTCTGTATTTCAATAGCTCTACAGTGTTAGCGGAAATAGTCTGTCTTGCCTAGCCACAGCCTTCCTCCATCCATGAAATTTAGATTCAATACCTCTGTCTCTGAGAGACTGCAAACCTCCTCCTGCTGTCTCCTTGGGCTTTGGGTGGAAGCTGACTTCAGCTGCTGAATAATGAATACTGGTTTGCTAGAAAGCAAGGAAGGAACTGAGAAAGTGAGAGAACCGATAAATTAGACAAACTATAAGGGCTGTAGGCTGATAATGGAAGATTAGGGTTGGTTTTTTTAATAAATATTACATATTTTAGGAATGACTGTAATAATGTAAGCCATCTGCTGTGGCTGGTAGATGTACGGCTTGAGAAGTTACCTGAAGACAAGTTGCCATGGGGATATAGTTGCATTACTGTATTGGAAATCAGTGCCAAGGCTGTGTGGTAGACAGCAGTCACTGAATTGTAAGTGATAGAAGTAAAAATAAAAGTTTTCAATAAAAGATTGTAAAGAATGATGAAGATAATATGACTTCTAAACTCTTTGCCTGAATTTTGGGGGCAATAAGCTGATGACGTTATTGTCAGAAAAAGAGATTCTGATCTTCAGTTACTGGTACAAACCCTGTCTAGTCCAGCAGGATCAGAAGAGTTGCTACTTGATGATTTTTCTACACCTTTCACACTTATTATTCTCTTGATAAAGATTTTAATGGAAGACATGGGAGGAAGTACCTGTGTTGGGAGTCTGTAAGATGTTTTCTCCTGTATTTCCAGACAGACTCTTTTTCAGGACAGAACCGCAATGCATTTGAGTGAGCTTGTGTCAGGGATAAGGAAAGATGACTTTGACATTAGCTATCCAGAGTCTTGTCTATGCATATGAGAAGGTTCATGGTTTCTGAGAGTGTTAAATCAGTGATGAACACTTGTTCTGATGGTCTGTAATTGTGCAGAGTGGGAGTACATTGACACCACTAGTACATAACTGTCACTGTGTTTATTTAAGAAATACTGAAAAATGAAGATGAGCTGTTGTTATTGTGTGTTGATTTTGTTCTGGTGGTTGATGATATTCTGGCATGTACATTTTTAATGCATTGGATTTTATGGTTGAGTGTCAAAATAGAAGTATAACTGTGTCATAAATTGTTTGCTTTCAGTCATTTATTTTGGTAAATATCAAAGGATTTATGCCTTGTGGGCTGTGGCTTACTACTAGCACGTGTAGTCAGCTCCCCTGGAGTCCCATTTCCTCACTCCCTGGCGATAGTGCAGTAAAAAATGAGTAAGAAAAAAGTGTGGTCTCTGGTGCATTACTTTCATAATGCTATTACTAAAGCAGCTGTAGGAGATGAGATGGAGCTCCACCTGTCTATGACTTCTTTATTCTAAATTATTGGATCAGACCTTGGTTGCAAAGAAGTGATTTTTATCTTTGCTATCAATGGAACATAGATATTCAGCAGAAAGTGGATTTTAGAAATGCTGAAATAGAGAAATTTCCCTGTGTTTAGAATGCCTGTGTTTAGAATTAGATAGTGCATGTATATAACCTAATTACATGAAAACTATATGATTTTGATTAGTTACAGTCCACGTCATAAAAATAGTGAAGGGTAAAGGATGAAAGGGGAATAAAAAAACAAACCACAAGGTTTTTCTATTTATCTATATAATTAGTTTTGGCAAAATTTACTTATTGGCAGAAGTGGATTAGTTTTCTCTTGTGTGTAAGGCAAAAGACCTAAAGGGCATGGCAAAAATTAATAGAATGTAGGCTAGAAGAAAGTATGGCTCGACAGTGTTACGGATCTAATACTGTTGAGACGGTTCAGTGCTTTGCATCTGTTTTTATCTATTAGCTAAAGTAAATTAATTGCTGGTTTTGGTAGGATACGGAGGTTGCATATTTGAACGATATACTGTCCGAGGTATCTTAAATTTATCTTGAAGTGTATATATAGTATATATTTATCCTTTCATAATTTAGTTTTAAATAGGAAAATTATGTAGCAAATGCCCTTTCACATGCATTAAAACTCTGTATCCTCATAGCAGGCCAGATTTCTCAAACATTTATTCAAATACATGCTGAAATAAATAGGGTTGAACTCTGTCACTTAATGTTGTGTTGGTCTGTTCTTGACCTTTTTTACAGAGGTAGATGTCACTGATTGGCAATGTCTCTGGTATATGACAGGTACACATAAATGAGCCCTAAGAAATTTAGCGTACACGTGTATCAGCGCACATGTAATGTCTGAGCACAGGGCAGGGAGCCATTTGCATTTTTACCCAGATGCCTGGTCACATTGTGCAGCCCAGGCCGAGTCCTTCGCTGTCTGAACTGGAGAGCTGCTGTTTACAAAAAGTAACTGCTCTGATATGTATTCCCCATTTACAGACAGAAGAACTGGAAATGTAAGCATCAAGGAAGCAGCTATGTTAGAAGCATTTGGAGTTCCTGTTTACATTTCTCCTCTTTTTCCCCTTTTTCTTTTTTATTATATACAACTTATTCAATTCAACTGTTTCTTTATGTTTTTAAAGTAAATATAAATTCAGATTTTGAAAGGTCAGATCTAAAAAGTAACCAAGTGACACACTTTTCATTAGTTTAAAGTTTTTCACTAGTTCCAAACTGACCAACACAATTAATTATGAAAACACTTGTAGCAGGTAGCACTGCAGTTTAATGAATAATGCTCCTTTAAATCCTTTTCCCAGTGTTTTCCAAGAGTAATGTTCATAGTGTAATCTAATATTGAACTCTTTTTTATTATTCCCTTTCTGTTGATTTAATTAACTAAGGTGAAGAGTATCTGTTTTCATAAAATGTCGTAGAAACTATTAGGTAAATTGTTACAAAAGCTAATGTAATGCTGCAAAACTTAGAACTTACTGTTTTCTAAACTTCATGCCTTATATTAGAAGGCTCTCTGGAAGGGAAAAAGGAGTATTTAACTCTTTAGAAAAGAAGAAGAGCTGAGCGTCATTTTTTACTCCCCACTATTTAGGGAAAATTCCGAAAATATTACTTTATTAAGTCACCAGTGTTGATTTAGAACTGTGTTAATCCTACAAGAATCTTACTTATTATCATTACCTTTGGATTAAGCACTGAATGTGGCATTCTTTATTGGATACTTACACCTCTGTGTGTATATGTAGCTTTTTATATGTCTGTTTACCTTTTCATGCATAAGAAATCTGCATTATATCTGCCCTTCATCTTCATGCAAGGGGCATGCACAAGCGTTAAACAACAGTCAGCATTGCTTAAATCTGACATAAGTAGCTTTTACAGACTCAGTTCAGTCTTGAGATATGTTTAATTCCAGCAATGTCAGCACCTCACAATTCAGAGTTTTAGAAAGAAAACTAATACTCAGGTTTTAGAATTACAGCAAGCTGCATGACGATGTGTACGAGATTACTTCATAATAATGAAAAAAACCCCAGTTTTTTTCCTGCCCCTTTAAGAGAGAGGTGGGATTTGAGATGGAGTATCCTTGCTGTACTAGCTCTTAGTCCATCAGCCATTATCTGGGGATTAAAGATGCTCGTGACAGACTCATCGGAGTAGCCCCTTAGTCTCCTATTTGCTAAGTTGCTTTAGCCTCCTGTGCAAACAATTTCTCTATCAAGAAGGAATAGGCCTGAAGCTTCCTTAATGCTATTATATCTGCATCAGATCAGGATCATGAACTTTTATTAGCTTTTTAAGCTTTTCTAATCACTGTGGGTAATTTATTTTCTTGATACAGCTTCTTGTGAAGCTTGTGGCAGTTTGTTCTGATAACTGGGTACTTCTTTTAAGGTGATGGGGGTTTGCTAGTAGCCTCATCAACAGCCCAATCCCTTTCTAGTAACAGTAGATCTATGGTAGAATATGTGGAAATGTATGTATTCTTATCAACGAAATACCAATTTATTTTCATCAAAAGTAGCAGATAGCCAGTGAGGAAACACAAAAAAAATGAAATGTGAGAGAACAACCACTGATGAAAAGCTTGAATCTCACTTTGGTTGGTTAGAGATGAAATTATAGGTATTATTCTTTCTGTTGGTTGTTTTCATAGCAGGTATTCCAGGCCTCATAAAAAAATCCAGAAGCTGTTGCACTTTTAAATTTCTTTTTCATTGTCCTATTAGTCATTAAATTATGCTTTCTCTAGTAAATCTGCTGAATGACTACTTTAATAAATAGGATATAACTTATTACAACTTGTCCACAGACAGTTTACATGTTGCATTTAGGGATCTCAGTCTACCACTTTTCACGACTTGCTTGAACAGAGTACTCTGGGAATAGTGTAGTTGTAAGCTCTGTCAAATAAGGCTCAAAATGAGATTGAGATACGAGGTTTTGCTCAGAAGATGTGAAAAGCTTTCCTTCTTAAAGTGAGAGTGTAATTTTTCTGACTGTTCAGTCCTTACTGTGGTGCTATTCTAATGATGCTGGATGAATGCAAACCCCTCATCCTGCTCACTTACAGAAATATAGCAAAGCTCCAGAAAACATGTAAGTTACAGTCCGAGTCCCCCTCTTAGTGCAAAGAATCCTTTTGGTTTTTTAACTTCTATTAAGCATATTGTGAATGATTTCTTGAAGACCTTCAACCTGCACTAGAAAGCCTCGTATCACATACCATGCCTCTTATTTATGAACAATATGGAAAGGGTCTTACAATGTTTCACTTGCCATTAGACTATTATTAATGTGTCAATGGGAGATAAACACAATCTGAAACTGAATGCTGCGTTCTTAAATTTTCCTGGTGAGTTTAAGTATATAACGTTATTTGTCTACAGAAGCTGTTCTTCCAGCTCCTCCATTAAAACACCAATGACCTGATCTTTAAAAAGTTCCGTTTTAAGCTTAGTTTTAAGCAGACAATCTCATTAATGTGAAGGAGCTTTTCAATAATAGGCCTAAAGTTAAGTCAGTCTTTTTTTTGTTTGCGCAATCAGAACCTAAGACGTGATCCTATTGATTAACCTTGATTCCCCTTCCCCTTCTGTTTCTGAGGATTTGCTGGTGTTATGGCTTAAACATTAAATCTCAACTTATCTACCTGCTTGTCTGTTCCTGGGAAGTTGCTTGGACAAGAATGGAAGCTAAAATTTTCACAAGAATGCAATAAATTTGCATATACAAAGTCTATGGCAATTCAGTGGAATTAGTGTATTTAACACATTTTGCTATTTAAACCTTAATACAAACTAGTACATGAAAATTGTCAGCTGTGTAAAACCTGAACTTATCTTATTACCATTAGTAAGGTTTTCATGATTTAACTTCAAATTAAAATCGTATACATTCACATTTCTAGAATAATGGAGAACTATTCAAGGAAAAACATTGAAGTATTTTATATCTAGATAAAAATAATGGGGGAATAACATAAAAGTTACTAAAGACTACCTTGGCTGAAATGAAGGACAGGATCTCTTCCTCAGAAAAGAAGCTTAGGAAGAACAGTAAAGAACAATCTGTAATGAAAGTGTGAAAAATGTCTTCCTGTTCTGAAAAGATGAGTGAGAATGAAGAGGACTTTGTGTGTTTTAGTATTAGCACACGATTCATTTTTTAAAAATTACTTTCATAAGCTCACATTCATGAATTAATTTAATGAAACCCTACGTGTTCAGAGCTACCAATACATGCATCAGGATTGAAAGAGTTGATCCTTTCTTTTGATTTGGTATCCTTTTGTTACAAGCTACTGCCTTGCATTCCTGAGAAAGAAAGCGGTGACAATATGTGTAGGTGTTGGAAAAAAAACATGGTATCAAATAGTCTCAACAACAGAAGAACACGTTACCATCTTCTTCATGTCAGTATTGATTTCCACTGGTGGCTGGACATAGTTCTTTACCAAAGTACTCTGTTATTTTTATTTTTATTTACCTGCTTTTCAAATACCATGCTATGTAACACAACTTTCTCAAGGCAGAAAAGCATTCCACTCATTCTTTGTACCCATTCCCTCAAGAAAGAAAAGGAGAAAAATACATATACATAAACAATGCAAATAAACAAGCACATAAGAGTATTTTTACTTTCTGTTAGAAAAAATGCAAGATTAGAGAAGTTCTCAGTTATTATAATGAGTTCACTTGTTCAACTGAAATTTATTAATTGCACCTATGAAGAGTTTTTAATGATTGGTTTGGTTTGGGTTTGTTTTTTGGTTTTTTTTCATAACTTGGAGCAATGGAAATGGGAAAGTGAGTAAAAATTAATTTCTCAGGGAACTTTTAGTTAGAAATTGTAACAGACCAGTGAAACTACTGAGAAATAGGAGTTTGTAGAGGTTTTGTTCACATAGGTACACACATACATATCTATGTGGAGGGTATTTGTGTGTGTGTGTGTGTGTGTGTGTGTGTTTACACAGCCTTCAAAATTCAGAGTATTTTAAATATAAGAAATATTTCTTTGCTTTAGCAGGAGGGTTGGACTAGATGATCTCCTGAGGTCCCTTCCAACCCTTGCCGTTCTGTGATTCTGTGTAGCTATAGGCTCTAGTGTTTAATTAGAAAAAATGAACTTTAGAACTACAAAATACTAGTATCAAATGATAATTCTTTGCCTTTTCTTTAAAGTCAGTTTTCCTGTTCATTTCGGTGGATTTGTAGAATTTTTTACTTACAGATTATTTGGTCCTGGATTATGCCTGGGTTAAATTTCTGAAAAATACGGGATGGATTTACTAAATGAATAAAGAAGGAGTGATCATAGGAAGGAGTACTTCAAAGTATCTGAGCAGACATTAATGATGGTTTGCTATTATAATAACAGAAAGGACAATTCTGATAATATATATTAATTGGAAGACTGCAATGCACTTCCAACGTAGCCATGCATAACCACTTAAATACACTGTCCTAAAAAATCATTTAAAATACCATAGTAATTTCCAGGTCTTTTCAAAACTCACTTTGAGATCTTTTTCACTTAACTCTTCTGTTTGGGTTTCACCTGAATGTAGTATGTTACTCCTTTCTGAATTTGCAATACAGCAAGCTAGAAAACTTATGAAAATGTTTACTTGGGATATTTTGGAAATTTTCAGTATCTGTAGTGACTGCACTGATGGAAGATACAGAAGTCCTTTCTTATATAGTACAAATCATTGCATTTTCATGTTGATGTCCCATGATAGAAATCCTAGTTATCTGGATTTGGGGAATCCTCCAACATAAGAAAGATCTTCAAAAATAAGATATTCAGAAAAAAATCCATTCTCTAGACTAGCCTGCCCCTAGAGTGAAAAGTGCAAGTACATGCTTGTGTTCATTTCTACTCCAGAATGATGATAGAAATACTTATTGCTGCAAACAAAGCTGTGATTTCTTTCAAAGTAGAACATTTAAAATCTGACACACAGAATTGCATTTACTCAGTCTGTTCAGACAGCCTTCTGTAAGACATATGGTACTTTTCTAATTATTAGAGATTTCTTTCTCGCCAAGATAACAAAAGTAAGTGTCTCAGTGTATTTGCAACAGTAATTATCCATAGAAAATTCCAACACTGAATTACATTAATTTTCTTTTTTGTTTGTTACTTATAGGCAGACACTTCCTCTTTACGTACCCACAAACACATGCATGTTTATCTGTATCCCATTCATTAATCCATCTGGGCAAAGCTGCCTTTGCAAGTTATGTGACTGTTTTGTCTATCAATTCTGACTTGTGAATGCCTTGCAAAATCAGTTGTTAAGTTATATTGTTTGCATTTAACAGATAATGTATTATACTGTAGATTTCTATGAGAAAGCTGTGACATTCCATTTGAAGAACTATGAATAACTCAGTCTAAAATGGAACCAAATACATTTATTGATGGAAGTGATAAATTGAGAGGCCTGATGGTTTAATACTGGCTGAGCTGGAAGAGTGAGAAAAGAAGATGGGAAGAGAAGATTCAAAAAAAAAAAAAAAAAAGTTATGCTCAGTATGTACATTTCAAGAGAGTAGAAAAAGCTAAACACGATGAAAGGATGAATGCAGCCAAAGACAAATCTAGCTGGTACTGTGTAGAAGAAAAACATTTTTAGGGGAATGGTTAGAAAACAACATGCTAGCAACAATGCTGTGTGGTTGACAGGGATTATAGTATGTCTGGCAGCAGTAATGTCACCAGAGAAATCAAAGACTCAAGGAGATCTCAGTTAAAGTGTGATGTAAAAAGGCATGTTTTCAAATACAGACTTCAAATTTAGACTCAACATATATGGATGTCTCCTTTACTCTTTAGTTATCATATTTATTTCTAGAGCTGCATAAGAGAAATCTTGGAACTGCCAGTGACTGTTGAACAGAGTTCTTATTCACCTTTGTGTCATTTAAAATTATTCCTTTTCTTCAGTGTTGGATTCCTGGGTGATAGTTTTACTTCTGAAGAGGATATTCATTTATTGGGCTTTTTGTGATGTCCATGATTCCTTTTTTATTTGAACGGAAAAGTATAGATCTAAGGAACGACCTGATTCAGCACTTGCAGGAGTTGATCTACTTCGTCCACCCGTGAAACAATGAGCAGGGATTAACTGAACTGGTACGACTTAATTATAGGCTTCATGAAATATATTTGTAATAAAAAAATAATCTGGGCCTGCAGAAACTGTAACTGAATCTATGGAGGTCTAAAATAAAGAGATGGCCCGTGGTCTATGTTAGAGGAGACCTGAGAGGGAAAAGTTGTTAGGTGGTACCCTCCAGGGGTTCCCCCTTCATTCCAAGGAGAAGAGCTGCCAGGCCTCCCTCAGCAGCTCCAGGGAAGATGTGTCCTGTCCCTCTGACTGCAGAAGCAAGTCAGACACTAAAACAGTGCAAGCCCCATGGTTATTGCCCTGCTCCAAATGGCAGTAGTCAAGGCAGTGGGCTGCTCTACAGAGATCTTCAAATAACAGTGATGTGGACCTTGCAAGACTTGACTCTCCAAAAAGGCCCCCATACTCTTCTGGAATGGTCTGTGAAGTTCAGCTCCTTCTCACATAGGTCTCTGTGAAATCCAATCATTTCTCATGGCTCTGTCTGTGGCTTCTTACCTTGCTATTAGTTTGTGAAAAGCAAAACTTTATAGAAAGGATGTTTCAGTAGGAAAAAGTTATTTACTTATTACTCAAAGATATATGCTTCTGCCATTTAAATGTTTTAAAATTAAAATGACCTTTGCTTTGAAACCTAGTTGATTTTAAATCTTAAAACTTTCTATTTAAGCAAAATATTTTTTTTATTAAATAGAAGTGGCTTATTTACCTTGACTCAGTTTTATTTTCCTTAACTTTTTCTGTAATGTTGCTACATTAAAAATTGAACAAAAGATCTGTTTTTCTTCCTGTGTTGTGAATTACCTAAAAAAAAGGTTATCTCAGAAACAATGGTGACAATTTATGTTTTCATTCAAAAGGAAGGGAAAAATTGGTCAGTAAAAATGTATTTTAGTTATTTTCTATATTGGAATATATAACATTTTAGGCATACTTTCTTACTGCTCTTGACACACTGGAAAAGGGATGTTTTCATATTTCAGGCATGCACAGCAAGATTTGTTTAAAAGGTTTGGTCACTTAATATTTGCCTCTAAAACACTGAGATTTAAGCTTATGTAAACAATGACATATTTGTCACCCTGCTAACCAAAGAAACATATATATACTGTATATTATGTATTATGCATTATTTTAAGGAGTTTCAAGTACACAGTGCTGAACTTGTAGCAAAGTACAGGAGGTAAATATCTTTAATTCTTTCTTAAGCATTTAATGTCTACATTGGACCTGCCTTCCCTTTCTTTATTTTTTACCAGTCACATGGAATGCCACCATACTGCTCAGAGGAGCTCTTGCTATTAATTTTTCAGAAATAATTTATTAGGACAAACAGTACCTGTGGATTTTACATGAGTGGGCTGTTGCAAGTTCTTCCTATTTAAACTGGGTAATTGCTCATCAGAGTCTCATGTAGTTGCTTTTTTCCCTGATGGGGTGACCTGACCTTTATAAATGGGAGGAATGACTCAAGAAATCACTGAAATCTTTATTCTGCTAGCAAGTTCCTTGGGAAGAGAAACAGCACAAAAGAAAAGCCTCTACTGCTTTGGGAATGTAAAAGGACCTTTGTGCTGTCTTGCATATCTGTATTATCCTTGACTAGCTAAATGGACTCAATATAAATGTAGATGGATTGGCCTCTGGTTGAGGAAAAGAGAAAGACGTGAGTCAGACTGATGAATCATCTCTCTGTATTTCACAGTTGTTCCTTTCACAGCAGGTAATGGCTAGCATGACTGTGTGCGTGTGCAATTATAGTTATAGAAATGGTGGCTCAATGTTATCTGACTAATTGTGTTGTTACTGTGTCATGGTTCTGACAGTCACTCTCTGTTGCAAACCGTACGGGTATACCAGCAAAAAATATTTCTTCAGTTGTCAGTTGTGGCAGAGCCCTTCTGTTATCCTTAAGTTGATTATGTGCCTGCTTACCATATATGAAATAGTTTTGTATGCCAACTGAGGACAGGCATTGAATCCCTTCACTTTTTTTTAATGTCATATTTTCACTAACTGTTTGTTGTAGTTGTTAATTGCCTATCTATATGCAGTGCTGTTTGCAAATTAAGTACTTTTTCTGTTTTGTTTGCAAACTTTGCAGATCTTCCTTTGTTCAAGCAAGATCATATGTTTCTTACTCATTTGCACTCTCTTTCATAAAACATATTTGCTCAACAGGGTAACAAATCCATTGGTTTATAGTATTTAATAGTTTCCTGTACCCATTCAGGAATATAAGAATGCCTTCTAATAACCCTCTTCAATGTATTTTCTAAAATCAATGAGTCTTTTAAATCTTCTCTACAGTTAACAGTCGCCGGAGCCATTTATTGCTAAAGGCAGCACAGTAGATCACAGTTCATCTTGCACATCATCTAACCAAAGCATCAATTAGATACACTTTTAAAAATCCTGTTATGACAATAAGACTTGAATTCCATAGCAGTTCTAATGTATTTCCAGCATAACAGTGCAGGTGAGGATCTAATGTGACCTGCCTGTTTGTATCCTGCCTATGAAAACCTCTTTTCTGATAGGAATTTCTACGGCCGATAGGGTTTTGTTATAGAGCATGGGTGGTTTATATGTAAAAATAGATTTTTTTTGTGTATAAAGGACTGGAAACACCCCAATTTTTAAAAATGTTTTTGTTGTTAAAAACCAAACCATTCCTCTTTGAAAGACATTTTAAAAAAATATTTAAAGAGGCTATCTTTATTTTTGTATCATGATAGGTGTCAGTGTGACTAGAATCTTTTATTTGGGCCATATGGTATCAATCTCCTTTGCCATATAGTGTGCTTATTAGTTACCTATCTGTAATGTGGCTAATTTTTACTCTTTGTGAGTGGTGCCTCCATTGATGCTATCTGTTAAGAAATCTGTTAAAGCTTGTGTTTAGTGATTAGCTGCACATAGGACCAGAAGAGAGTACCTTGATCACTAGTCCACACTGCTTTTTATAAATTCCTTGAACTCCTATTAAAGCTGCTATTTTAAGACCTTGGTACAAGACAGTCTTGACAGTCTTGTTTATTAAAAAAAGGAATGATAAAGCAGGTGCCAGCCCAGTAACTATTCAGGAGTTTCTTTTGCCGCAAGCAACATTAAAACCTTTTGAATGTTTCTTGTGACTATTTATCTCCTAAAGCTGTTTCAGCTTTCCACTCCCTCCATTCATCCTCGTGGTACTGTTACATAGGGTTCCAGTGGGGTTTTGTCCTCCGAGGATGCCCATCTAGGTACAACACCTGACTAACCCATTGTAACCTAGGTTTTACCATGAAGCAGTTCTGCCCAGGGCTGCTTGCACCAGCTCAGCATTTCTGTTCTCTTTTAATTGCAGGTGCTGCTAGGCTTTCCTTCCAACTTTCTTCATAACAAAATCTGAATTCCAGTTCACATGCCTCCTTCTGTAAGGAATGTGGGTCCTTTTCTATAAATAATATCAAAAGCTTTTCTTCATACCATGTCTATTCAGTTTTATAACTCCAGATAGTTTGTATGATGCAACCTATTCTAGCCAGCGAGGTAACTTTTTAAGGCCTGTTAAGATAACAGGGAGTCTGATTCCAAAATGCTTTAATATTAGAGATAAAAATCAAGGAAAAACGAAATGAACTTTTATCTAGAACTTGAATCAAGCCAGTGCTGGCTAACCGCTAGGGCTGCAGCCAGGATTTTGAAGGAAAATTTTGAAAATTTTTATTCCATCTTGACAAAATAGTCCAAACTAAAAAGGAAAATTAGAAATGCCAGTGTGTTAATGCTGGGTGAAAAATCGTCTCTGGCCTTATCTTCTTCCTTTTTCAGTCTTAATATATATTATTAACATAATATGTTTACAAAGGAAGAGATCAGACTAATCTGTTGTGCTAGAAATAAAGAAGAGTCTGTACTTGTGTTGAAGTTTTAGGTACAAACTGATTAAAATCAAACCTATAACGCAAATAAGAACAGAACCACAAACTGTTTCAGTTAAGTGTCGGAAATCCAAATTAGTTTAAAACTAACAACATATTCAGCAGCTGTTAACCCAAAGGGATGGCTAAGCTTTTTTTTTTCTATCATCTTCACAGAACAATAACAGTATATTGGTTTCTATGACTTAGAATCTACTGAAAGCTTATAGAGTTGAGTCAATTAAACAAGAAATGTCAATTAATAAAAATCTAGCAATAAACCTCATGAAATATATCACTGAGGGTAAAGGGAATATTTGGAAATAATACCTGCCTGGAATGGAAGGAGAACTGGAGAGAAAGAAGAGACATTCTTAGATTTAAAAAGTAGTCTGGATTATGAGTGTTTAGGAAAAAATCTTACAAGATGCAAGCCGTAGATTTAATAGAGGCTTCTGACATTGTCTCTTTGGATGTCCAAGCCAGTAGGAAAAATGGAGTTTCATATTTAGGGACTGTTTGACATATGTCTGTCAGCTGGGATGCTATTGAAAAATCCATTACACGTTCCTATCTCAAATAATTTGATTAATTTGAATTGATTTAATGCTACACTGCAGCTAAACACTACTGTTAACTTTAAAAATATCAGGTGGGGAGAGTAATTGGTTAATCCCTGGGCAATGACTAATTTGGGGTATCTAACTGTGATGGGCTGACCTTGGCTGGATGCCAAGTGCAACCAAGCCGCTCTGACATTCCCCTCCTCAGCTGGACAGGGGAGAGAAAAATATATTGAAAGGCTCATGGGTCAACATAAGAACAGGGAGAGATCATTTGCCAGCTACCGTCATGGGCAAAACCGACTCAACTTGGTGAAATGAATTTATCACCAGTCAAATCAGAGTAGGAGAGAATAAAAAAAGCCTGAATCTTAAAACACCTTCCCCACACCCCTCCCTTCTTCCCGGGCTCAACTTCACTCCTGATTTCTCTACCTCCTCCCCCCACCAGCAGCACAGGGGGACAGGGAATGGGGGCTGGGGTCAGTCCATCCCACCCTGTCCCTGCCGCTCCTTCCTCCCCAGGGGAGGACTCCTCACCCTCTGCCCCTGCTCCAGCCTGGGCTCCCTCCCACGGCAGACAGCCCCCCACGCACAGCTCCAGCCTGGGGCCTTCCCACGGCTGCAGTTCTTCACCCCCGGGCCCCCGGCCAAACCCCGCCTGGGCTCCTCTCCCCACGGGGCCACAGGCCCTGCCAGGAGCCTGCTCCAGCGCGGGCTTCCCACGGGGGCACAGCCTCCTTCCTTTGGGCACCCCCCTGCTCCGGCGGGGGCCCCCCGGGCTGCAGGTGGGGATCCGGGGGCCCCCCTGCGGGCCCCCCGCCCCTCCTGCCACACCGGCCTGGGGGCCTGCGGGGCTGCGCCTCCCACATGTTCTCACCCCTCTCTCCGGCTGCTGTTCCACAGGTTTTTTCCCCCTTCTTAACTACGTTATCCCAGAGGCACTACCACCATCACTGATGGGCTCAGCCTTGGCCAGCAGTGGGTCCCTCTCGGAGCTGTCTGGCGTTGGCTCTATTGGACATGGGGGAAGCTTCTGGCAGCTTCTCACAGAAGCCACCCCTGTAGCCCACCGCCCCGCTACCAAAGCCTTGCCATGCAAACCCAATACACTAACTAGAACATTAGGGCATGTAAACCCCACATCTGTGCTGTCAATTTGTCTTTCCGTTACATAGTATAATCATTTACTTTCCAGAGGACCAGCTTGCTTTCCCAAATGAGGGATTTGTGTCTGGAGTTTTGCTTTTGCTGTTTTAGAATGCCCAAAAATGTGTGATTGCCCTTTCCTTAGTAATATCTCAGGATACAGCTGCTGGGTTTTGTGTCTTCATTGGCTTTTGGTATGACTGTTCCTTTCTTTGAGCAGTAGGAGGTGAAGTGGGAGGAGAAACAAAAAAGGAGGGCATCTCTTTTCCTTTTCTTGATTTTCATTTGGGCAGTGCCAGCACGAGTGGTGTATTCATCTAAGTAATTCATTTTACATAATGTGTTTCTCAGATCATAAATTGTACCTAAGAATATCACGACTTACCACGCATAATGCATAGCAACCTGTAATCATTAAACCTATGCAGTTGTCCTTATCTTGTTATATTACTTTATGTTGTATATAATTCTTCTTTCTGAATCAAACATGTGATAGTTGACATGATCTGTGAGTTATATGTGAAAATGTGGAATTTAGAAGATCAGCATTTCAGGCACAGAAGGTAAAAAACATAAGGAAATAAATACCGGGTTTGCGCTTCCCTTGGCAATTTCAGCATACCAATTCACAGATATACATGTTTGGTGTGGAATATTGTTTCATTATTTTTGCTTTCAGTTAATGTTTTATTTATGTTAAGTGTCCTCTTGAACTGTATTAACTGGATTTCTTATATTTCACAGAAATTGTACTGCTGTTTTTTTACACAGATATGCTTGCAGGTCTGGAAGAGAAATAATGTCTGATAGTTTCACACCCTAGCTTTCACAGCTTCAGCTGTTTGCACTTGAACTCTCCATTTTGCTTCTCTATCTTGATTTTTTTTCAGTGATTTTTCAGTATCTTTGCTGTATCGTATTCTAAATTTTCTTCTGTTATTTATCTTTTTATAATGTCTGATTGCTTGTTGGTTTTGGCTGTCTTTTTATTTTCTCACTTTTTTCCCCCCACACCTTTCCCCCCCAACAGATTTTCTGTTGCCTTATGTGAAAGAACAATGTTTATTTTCCATGGAGGCTTTCTTTCATGGTTATTCCTATTTATTTTGTAAAAGGGAGTTTATGTACAATAATCTGCTGGGTGAAATAACAGTCAGTTCTAGATTATCATAGGCACTTTTGGGGTTTTGGTGATTAGAAGTGGTCTTTACCAAAAGACTGCGTGTAAGTGTAAAAGAGGTACAAGAAGTAATATCCCTTGACACTGAACACCCATCATCAGGGTTTGTTGGCTTAAAGGGGTGAGGAGAGAGCTATCCAATGCTCTTTTCTCTCTGTTTCTTTAGGAAATTGATTGAGTTCCAGGATGGTAAAGATTAGCTTTCAGAATAGTAATAAACTTATACATAATTTCAGCAGTAATTTGGGAGTTCAATATCTCATGCCATTATCTTACAAATTAAAGAAATTTCCTTACGCTATTTAAGCAAAAAAGTAGTTCAGTTTCCCATTTCTAGAAGATCTGTCAATGTAGAACTTTAGTGTCAAAACATTTGTAGTTATTGAAGCTACTGTTAAACTATTTCAAGAACATTTTATTTAATTACTTTTTTTCCCCTAGTTTTTACTCTCGTACACATAGCTACAACATAACTACAACAAAGGGGCAAGACAAAAACATGCAAACCAGTTCCTAAATGCTTTCTAAAACAGTTTTGACACTACTTCTGTCAGATTGACTAGCATGTGCAGAAGGCACTGTTCATAGAAAGCACTGGTGATTATATATTGCGTCTGTATCGCATAGGCTGAGAAAAACTTGCCACCTCATTTTTTCATGTGAAGTCCCATAGCTCAGCTTTACCACCCGTGGGAAAAGAGAATAGAGATCAACTATAGATGAACCATTTCCCTTCATCTACCTAGAAATTTAGCTTTTTTTGCCAATTACCAGAGGTCCACAGGAGTACTGTCTATTCTCTTGGCAATCTATCAACCTCTTCTTCAGAAGGATAAAACAAAAAATAACACCCAATTTTTCTTTCTGATACTAGCCCATTATTCTGTCTTTGGTTTCCAGGTCAATACATCATTATTTCTTCGGTGCTGAAGGATATAACATTGGCAATAGACTAAGCACAGGCAATGCAGGAAGAAAGAAAATTTTTCCTGCCTGATTATTTATATCTAAACAATGATATTGATTTGAAGCTGGTCAGCTTTTGATAATGGAAGAATTTGTTCTGACAGGGAGGAATTGCAGAGGGCAGAGAGCAGAGGGAGAAGTCAGAAAGTATACAAGAATTGCCCTTTATTACAAGTTCCATAGGTAATTTTCACTGCATCACCGTGGGACTGAAAAGGGTCCCCAAGGGTTGTGACAAAACATGTGTAGAGCTGTGCTGAATGCATATCTGCAAAACCGAATCATGCAGATGAATTCAAATATGTGGCCAATTTGATTATGGGAGGTGGGGGGCAGTGAAATTCAGGACAAGTCCCTGCTACTGAGGATGCATCTCCCCATGATGGTGAAGCATACACTTTTTGCATCACTGTGCTCGTACTGGTTTCCTGGGAATTCATTATAGTAACTTGCTGCCACACTGAGCAGTAACTACTCTGCTGTAATGATTTCCAGCAAAGCTGGTGGAACTTACCCACCTCATCTTATTTAATTATTTATTTTAATTTTAACTCACTCTGGCAGTCTCTTGAGATATGCAACTCATTTTCATGAGGGCTCCCAGGAGACAGCAATAACACAAGTCTACTCTGCAGTTGCATACATCATTATAACAAAAACCATAAAGCAGGACACTTAATCTGAAACTGCAGAGATGAGCACGGAGAAGTCAGCATCTCAGTATGTTAGCTTAAGGCAACAATTTAAGGGATTTCAGAAAGTTCAGTCCTTTTTAGTCACTCACAGTTCAAGTCTGTCTATTCTTTACTTTACTGTCTCTTTGGTGTTAACCATTAAAGGTCTTTCCATCTGTACTTCCCCCTGTAGACAAACTTTGCTGTCTTCATGGCAGATATGAGGGTTTTTTTGTGGGGGTGGGACAGGTTTTTAATGAATGTTTATGCTGGACCTTTAGTAGGAGGGTGCTGAGCAAGTAAGAATGGGGACCTTTGTACAGAGCATTAATTAGGCTTTGGTATTTAAAGATGTTTACCAGATCGAAAAGAATCTTTACTACTTCAACGAATCTTCACTAAAAAGCCTTTCAGTTTTAATTGTTGAATTTGTCATAGTGGAAATGATTCTCCAGGCTGCAAACACAGTTCAGGAACAGCTGAGGACTGAATTTCTAAGCATGATTACAACAGGGAGTAGAGGCCACTGTAATCTTTCTTTTTATTATTATTTTAGACAATATTTGTTCAGAACAAAGAATTTTAAAACTTTAATTTTAGGGGCAGGTGTTTATCTGTTAATCTCTGAATTGAGTTAAATAACATAATGGGTTTGGCAAAAGGTAAATTGAATGCCTCCTAGTTAATGTTAATGCTAGAAGAACAGATATTTTTGAGATGAAGCAGCCCTTCATAGTTCGATGCTTTTTTCTCTTATTTGTTCAAAGTCATAGATGAGCCAGACTGTAAAATAACACAGTTTACAGGCTCCATCTTGGCTTTTTTTTTTTCTATGGATGACTTCTGAGAGGGGGAAGAAACAAAGTTCTGTATAGTAAATCTTGATTTGTTGGTATCTTCTGCACTCATTTATATTTACTCTTTTATGAGGCAAGAATTTTCCACCACCACCATCCCCACATTTTTTATAAAGGGAAGTTCAGTAGTAATGATTTCAAATACATTTTAAATGTGCTATTCTGAGAAATCTCAATGCACTTTATATACCATTTTTAACTTATTATGCACTGCTTATAGTCTTATGAACTGCTCCCAGGCATTTCCCAAGATGGAAACAAAGGGAAGAAAAATAACACTTGAATGGATAAAACTGCGGCCTCATTTTGTGAGGTACTGCTTAATTTTAATGTACATCTGAAGTATAACAATGACTAATCTATTTAAATAGCTCATCTGTAAATATAGAAATCTTTAGAAGGAAATTGCATGCCTCAAGGCAAAAACTGATTTCTAGCAAGAATCAGGAAAGAATGCAGAAAGGCAAGGAAACCAAGGAAGAAGAGTGTATAGTTTGAAACAAATGTGAGACTCAGAATGCCTGGATTCTGTCCCTGGTATAACTTAGACATCATGCAACATTTAGCTGTGAAAAATTCCTATTATATCACATTTGTCCTGAAAAAAGGTAATAATACATCATGTTGTATGAATCTGTTTTGAGATGGGATGTGAGGCTTTTAAGAGACCAGTGGCTTGGTCTTTTTAGGGGTTGAGGGGAGATTACATTGATATGGAAATAAGATGCAGGGTAATACTAAATGTCTAAAAATTTCTTTCCTCGGTAAAAAATACTGTACAGAGTTTCTTTTTGAACTCCTGTCCAGCTGCAAGAGACTGGAGCTCTTCCTTTACTTCAGCATCACCCACTGTCCTGAACTGAGTAATAGCAAAGGAAAATATGTCCTTTCTGAGTAATTCTAATGTACAGCAGTCTTGATGTATTCTTCTATTATTCTGATGAGGAACTGTACTTAGATGAATACAGAAGAAAATATGGTTGGGCTTCCAGTATTACTGTGGATTTGAAAGAAGCACAAGGGAAAAAAAATCTGCAGCCAAAGACAGTTGATGAGCTTCCTTCCACTGCAGTTTTTTTTCCATCTGATTTCTAATTTATTGTTTGGTTTTTCTTTAGAGATTTTGAACTGTTCTGTTGGGTTCCCATGAAACTTAGGAACAAAATTAGTTTAATTATATAACTTGTAATGGCTCTATGATACTCAAACAAAGCCAATATTGGAAGGCAGTTCTAATTTTTGTAGATTTAGTTGCATGTTTTGAGATTCCTGATTGACTAATCTTTGATATCTTCAGATAACTGAACAAATGGTTACCTTAGGGTAACTATTTCTCTGAGGTTGAAGAGTTATTTTATTTCTTTCAAGGTAGTTTGCTTTAAGTTCTACATCAATTTCCTTGCACATTTTCACATTTTACTATTGTAGTATAAAAGGTTATATATTCCTTTTTGAAGCTGAGAAAATATTAGATGCTTTTATCAAAATAATACTGACCACCTAAACAACACTACCTGAACTTTCTCTCAGTATGGAATAATTTTGTGAGGTTTCAGTATATTGGTTGGATTTTATGTAAAACACGGGGTACAAGTGCACATTTTGACTGAAAGTGCCTGTCAGTATACTCTAATATTGACTCTGCATCCTCAAAGCCCACTTTGGAGTCTTTCTTTTGAAACCCATCATAGCCTTGGTATTTTTCACCATGTTGGACCTCTGTGTGGTGTACAGAAGATCAAGAACTCATGTGAAATGAATTACCAGTCTCTATCTATCTAATGACACTGCAGCAGTGATTTTGTTTTACTGCCAGACCAGGTCAGTGATTTGCAGGTAAAGGCCAAAGGAACTGTCCTGAATCATCTAGTTTTTAATAATGCAGATGTTTGATGTTTTCATATCTTGGAAGAATCATGCTAATTCTTAAGATACTTTAATAAAAACAATCTGAAAACACTTTTACAGGAAGGGTTGAAAAGAAGTTTTAGTTACAATAAGAGTCTTTGAGAGACTGGTTAGTACAGCTGTGAGTGTAATCTAAGGTCAGAAACCTGAAAATTGCTGGTTTTAGTGATGAGTAAGTGGCTTTCTTTTCTTTCCCTATTAGATAGAAAATGGTCGGCTGCGGAACCCTATTGTGAAGACCTCAGAAGAAATACCAATTTTTCCAGTCAGCTTTTCATAATGTAAATATAATCTGAGCTTTCCCAAATGGGCAGCTAAATCATGAACAAGCAGAAAAACCCATTTTGGACTGTATTTCTGAACCAGGCTTCACCTTCTGTCTCGGGAACTTATTAAAGGATTACAGCTGAAAAAGACAAGAGAAAGAAAACCTTGAACAGGAAGCTTATCCTACAATGAGAATTACAAGTACATCTTGTATCTGCCCAGTCCTAGTTTGTCTCTGTTTTGTACAGAGGTGTTACGGAGCTGCTCACCATGGCTCCATCAAGGTGACTAGAAATCAAACCAAACATGTAGAAGGCGAAACAGAAGTGCATCATCGTCCCAAGCGTGGATGGGTGTGGAATCAGTTCTTTGTTTTAGAAGAACACATGGGACCAGATCCTCAGTATGTGGGAAAGGTAAGGTCATTGTCTTCTTTTTGGTTTTGGTTTTGTTTTTCCCATCCCCTGAAATGTGTCATTACTAGAGGAAAACCAGGTATCTCCTTAGGTGCCACCTCCTTTTTTAAAGGACACCTCTTGGATTGCTACATACATGCACAGTGAACTTGCTAGTTGTCTATGTATACCTTCCGTGTTTATTATAAAGAAAAAAGATAAATAAAATAAATAGGATGAAGATATTAAAATGATAAAATAGCATTTGTTCTGAGCTCAGCTAAATGCAGAGTGAGTGCAGCTGATCCTCTTACATCAGATTCTGTAGAACTCCAGATGTATGGGGCTTAATTATGTCACTGCTAAAGACTTTTCCTGACTATTTCAGAATAAGATTCAGTTGTACTTCAGGGAATATTATATATACAGTCTAGGCTCCATAGAGTAGTCTTTCCACTCTGAGGGTAGGGTGGAAAAGGACTCCTCCAAAGGAAAATCCTCCGTGACTTCATAAAAAGAGTCAGGAGGTGTGTTACTTTTTAGTTTCTCAGAAGCCTGTGAGAACAACAAGCCCTGCATTTATGTTTTTACATATATAGTGAATTTCAGGCATAGAGTTCATGCTGATGCATTTGTAGGCTGGCCAACTGACGTCTGGTTTATCGTGTGTAATGTTGTCTGTGTAGCTTGGATTTTAAATTTGGATTAAAATAACATAAAACTGTATATATAGCTTAATTGCAAAATGTATGACAGATGGAGCTTTTCTCCCCCTGAATACTGTCTTTCAGCATTATGATAGAATTCTTTGTTATGTAATCTATATGAATCTTAATTTCCTTAATGAGAATGGAGAGAGATGTTGAATATGAGGGGTGAAGAAAGATGGTTAATGGGGATGAGGGCATGGAAAAAGAATTGTTTAATTTTAGTTTGCCTTCAAGTTGGGAATCCTGAAAATTGTATCTTAGAGTATGAAAAATATCCAAGGAAACCAGTAGCTTCTGAAATCACAGATGCCTGGTAGCAAGGGCTTTCAAATTTGAACAGTATCATCTGACCTAAAAATAGCAAGTGGAGCATCTGTATTTAAGATACTGTTAACACAAAAACAAAAAAAAAAATATTTAGTTATGCCAACCTTAGTAAAATCCCGAGTATTTCAGCATACTGAAAATTGTTGAGATTTGTGCAGGAAATGTAAACTGGGGAGGTACCTTTATAAATTGAGATAGTGGGTTGCATTGAAAGAGAAGCTTTTAAAATGGGTAAGAGGATGAGGAGATAAGCTTCCAGACCCATCTTAGATTGATTAATATTTTCATTAATTATTTTGGAATAGAAGAAGCATTTTACAAACATGTTGCTGATGCAAAGCTGTGCAGGAGAATCAAAACATTGTCTGAAAAGAGCTAGATAGCATGAATAAGATTTGGATATGGAGATACAGAGGAAACCTCAGGACGACAGTGTGATAAGGCTCTTACAGAACAGTATCATGAATTTCTGTTATACACTACTGGTTTGTCAGGTGTAAGTGACAGAGAAAGAGAAAGATCTGGTCACCAGATCAGTTATTGCCTCTACTGTCATAGCTTAAAGAAGGTAAATACAATACCAAGCTGCAAAAGCTGAGATAATCAAAATGGAGATAAAGTTGTATTGAAGCCATTGTGAAAAATAATGTTAACTTGTTTACTGCTCTGATTGCTTTTGGCCAAGAAATATGAATTTATATTTGAAGCTATACAGAGAAAATCGAATGCTATGGTTGGCGTGGTGGTGGAGAATAAAATATGTTTGTTTAATTATTCCCACAAATAATAGTGAAAGCAGATATTATTCTATAAATAAACTTCAGAAGAAGCCACAAAGGAATGAGAAGAGCTATTTATGTTGATTCAGCTTTTACTTGAAAAAAAAAAAGAGGTTTTGCTGCCCTTGAGTTAATTTAGAATGGAAATAAGAAAATAAGTGAGATTCTGAAAGAGTCTGCTAATAGGAAGAGTGGAAACAAAAAACTGAATGGTTTTCAAAGTAAAGCGTGCTTGTCTGTATGAAAGCATTTATAGACATGATCGCATGCAAGAACAGAGGCCTGAATTCAGTGAGCTAAAGGATGGTCCCTTTCAATGTTATGTTCCTATGATAGCATTATATATTTTCTTCCATCCTCTGACCACTCTATTAATGCTACATTTATGGAGATCAATGAATAGGATTTCTTTTAATCCTTCGTGGTCAGAATGTGACTACATGCCTTGTTTGAGGACATTTCTTCCTCTGTAGTTACCAGTTTTTATCCCCTTTTCCTCAAAGAATTCCTTCCCTGTGGTGTTCATCATTTTCTACTCTGAGTACTTCACAAGATTAGTAAGCTCATCTTTGCAGAAGCTTTGTGGGACTTAGAAGCATCTGTATTCTATTTTCCATTCGTTGTGATGGTTCTGATGACCTGATTTAACTGCAAAGATCAATCATATTAGCTCAAGCATCTATTTTTAATTCAGAAAAAAAGGAAAGCCTGTCTGAGACTGACATAATATTAGTAATTAGGAAAATTTCAGTAGTAGTCATTGTGCATGAGTTCCTTTTAATTTTGAAAAATAGATGTTTTACTGATGTTGCAATTAATTGTACACACCTCATCACAGTCTGGCTCTACGTGCCTTTAATACAAGAGGTTTTCATGCAAAGCCCCTCAGTTTGTGAAGGAAGGCTATGTGAGCAATGCCCTTTAATTCCAGGCTTCTACTTGGTGGCAGCACGCTATCAATTCCGTCAATTATTAATTCTGTAGACTACTCTGCTTCACTGGTGAGAGTTTTGCCATTTGATACCTGTCCTTTCACATTTTTCACACCCAATTTGGGAGTAACATCACAGAAAGCAGAGCCATTATGTACAATGCTGTTATAATGATTACAGTCATTGTCATGGAAATGCACACTGAGGACAAGAATAGGGTAGGCCTGCAATGAAACTGGTAAGGTTTCTCATTCTTATCGTGAAATGACTGTCAAGAGGATGGATTAATTTAATGTCATCATCTGTTACACAGCAAGTGTTAGGACAACAAGTCATCATTATATTTTAATATCAGGCTTATCCCTATTCCTCAGTCATTACTTCTTTTCTCTGAAAAAAATGTCATTTGGAGACTGGAAGTCTGAATAAAATTAATTTGTATTAGCCATACTCAGAAGGTTTTTATAGGAACATGGCAAAACACAGGTCCTGGAAAAATGAGATTGTAGTAGAAATGAGAAATGATCCTTTTGTAGATGTTAAGTATTTTCTGTGGGTTTGCGATTATTGAACTGGTTCCCTGCTGTTGCACTTGGGGTAAGTCTTCAATGTTTCAGGGTATGTTTTCCTGAACAAATAACTCCAAAACCAGTTTTATATTAGAAAAGGTGTCTTTAAAGAATTTAAAACCACAGTGACTTCTTTTTCTAAAATGATGAATTATTTGGGGAGCTTTTCTTGAAAACTTCCCAATGATTAATAGTATCTGAAAATGTTAGTTCTGACAGACTGCTCATCTGTGGGTGCAAGTATGTGTGTGTGTGTGCAATGGAGAAACTGTGGAAATTTGATGAAGCGGGAACAAATATCCTTGTCTCAGATAAGCAGCTTAAATCCACAGAAGTGAGCTTTCAGCTACACGAGACTTCTTGTCTTTTGCATGTCTGATGAAAATTATTCTAATGAAAACATAGCTGTGAGCACTGATAGGGGCTAGTGAGTGCACCATGGCCTGGTGTGGAGTCAGGTACCCACTGCACCAGCTCAGAGGAATGAAGATTCTCCTGAGGAAATCTAGAAAAACTTGTGCTGTTGGGCTGCAAGCTTTAACATTTTTCAGTTGCCATGGCTTGCATTTTCTGCATGCTTCAAGGTTAGATGATTCACATGTCAGGATATGGAAAACAAATAACAAAGAATTTTAGGAAAGAAGAGAAACGGAGTACATGTTTCAGTCCCTAACATTCTTCATTTTGAACCCTCACACCTCTTTGCCTCCAGAAGGTCTGTTCCTTCTGATACTTCTTAAAAGTGAGTTGCACTGGAAACAGGTCATAACTACACATTCACTGTCTTTTTTACTTTGGAGAGAGAAGTAAATTTGTAGAAAGTAAGTAAAGTGAAGATCAGTGTTGGTTTGAGGCTGAGTGAGTCATGCTATTAGAGGGAATAGCAGAGGAATATAATGAACAAGACTGACATTTGATTTCTCTGTGGACCCTTTGGATCTCTGAAATGCTGAACGTATACCTCTTAAGCCACTTCAAATGTCCTCTGAAGGGTAAATAGGAATGGCTTCTCAGGTATTCAACTCTGTGTTGTTTTTCAACTGCAATTTTCTTCCCAAATTTGGGGGGTAAGGGGAATGACACTTTACTTGGTTCTTGCATTTTTACCTGTAATTAAAAAAATACTTTCAGACTCGTGTTGATGGGGGAGATAAGGAAGTATGGAGCAGTTGGAAATGAATATGAATACAGGAAAGGGAAGAGGAAAGTAACAGCTTTTAAAATGTCCTGAAATGATTGTACGGAAGGTTAGATTAGGAAAGAAATCCCAGGTGTTATATTGGATTTTCGAGGTAACGATTCTATTAATTTGTTATTTTACTCTTGAAAACATGAATACAGCATAACCGACTTGTCATTCAAAATTCTTTTTCAAAGTAATATCATAGAATCATAGAATCATAGAATGTTTTGGGTTGGAAGGGACCCCTAGAGGTCATCTAGTCCAACCCCCCTGCAGTGAGCAGGGACACCACTAACTAGATCAGGTTGCTCAGAGCCCCATCCAACCTGTCCTTGAAAGTTCCCAGGGATGGGGCCTCCACCACCTCTCTGGGCAACCTGTTCCAGTGTTTTACCACCCTCATTGTAAAGAATTTCTTCCTTATATCCAGTCTAAACCTACCCTGGTTTAGTTTAAAACCATTACCCCTTGTCCTCTCACAGCTGGCCCTACTAAAAAGATTTTCCCCATCTTTCCTATAGGCCCCCTTTAGATACTGAAAGGCTGTAATCAGGTCTCCCCACAGCCTTCTCTTCTCCAGGCTGAACAAGCCCAACTCCCTCAGCCTGTCCTCATAAGAGAGGTGCTCCAGCCCTCGGATCATTTTTGTAGCCCTCCTCTGGACCCACTCCAACAGTTCCATGTCCTTCTTGTGCTGAGGGCTCCAGAGCTGGACGCAGTACTCCAGGTGAGGTCTCACCAGAGCAGAGTAGAGGGGCAGAATCACCTCCCTCGACCTGCTGGCCACGCTTCTCCTGATGCAGCCCAGGGTACGGTTGGCCTTCTGGGCTGCCAGTGCACATTGCCGGCTCATGTCCAGCTTTTCATCCACCAGCACGCCCAAGTCCCTCTCGGCAGGGCTGCTCTCGATCCTTTCTTCCCCCAGCCTGTATTGATACTGGGGGTTACCCCGACCCAGGTGCAGGACCTTGCACTTGGCCTTGTTGAACCTCATGAGGTTCACACAGGCCCACCTCTCCAGCCTGTCCAGGTCTCTCTGGATGACATCCCGTCCTTCTGGTGTGTCAACCGCACCACTCAGTTTGGTGTCATCCGCAAACTTGCTGAGGGTGCACTCAATCTCGCTGTCTAAGTCATTGATGAATATATTAAACAGCACCGGTCCCAGTACGGACCCCTGAGGGACACCACTCGTCACCGGTCTCCATCTGGACATCGAGCCATTGACCACTACCCTCTGGATGCGGCCATCCAGCCAGTTCCTTATCCACCGAACAGTCCACCCGTCAAATCCATAGCCCTCCAATTTAGAGAGAAGGATGTTGTGGGGGACTGTGTCAAAGGCTTTGCAGAAGTCCAGATAGATGACATCTATTGGTTTTCCCTTGTCCACTGATGCTGTCACACCATCATAGAAAGCCACTAGGTTCGTCAGGCAGGACTTGCCCTTGGTGAAGCCATGCTGGCTATCTCGAATTATCTCCCTGGCCTCCATGTGCCTTAGCATAGCTTCTAGGAGGATCTGTTCCATGATCTTCCCAGGCACAGAGGTGAGGCTGACAGGTCGGTAGTTCCCAGGGTCTTCCTTTCTACCCTTTTTGAAAATGGGCACAATGTTTCCCTTCTTCCAGTCACCAGGGACTTCACCTGACTGCCATGACTTTTCAAATATCATGGAGAGTGGCTTGGCGACTACATCGGCCAATTCCCTCAGGACTCTGGGATGCATCTCATCAGGTCCCATGGACTTATGCGCATTCAGGTTCCTCAGGTGGTCACGAACCTGATCTTCTCCTACAGCAGGAAGGGTTTTGCCCTCCCTGTCTCCCTCATGCCATCCATCAACTCGGGTGGGGTGAGGAGAGAGCTTCCCAGTGAAGACTGAGGCAAAAAAGTTGTTGAGTACCTCAGCCTTCTCCTCATCTGCTATTACCAGCTTGCCAGTCTCGCTCATCAGTGGGGGTACGCTTTCTTTAACCATCCTTTTCCGGCTGATATACCTGTAGAAACCCTTCTTGTTATTCTTTGCATCCCTAGCCAAGTTTAGCTCCAGCTGAGCCTTGGCCTTCCTGACCCCATTCCTACACAACCGGGCCACGTCCCTATACTCTTCCCAGGATGCCTGTCCCTGCTTCCACTGCCTGTGCAGCTCCCTCTTCCTCCTTAGTTTGTCCAGCATGTCTCGTCTCAGCCATGCTGGTCTCTTCCCTTCTTTGCCCGACTTCTTACACCTGGGGATCGAGAGCTCTTGCGCTCTGTGGATCACACCCTTAAAGAGCTGCCAGCTCTGTTCTGTTCCCCTGTCTCTGAGGACCATTTCCCAGGGAGTCCTTCCGACTATCTCCTTGAGGAGCTGGAAGTTTGCTTTTCTAAAATTCAGGGTCCTGACTATACTCTTCATTCTTCCCATTTCCCTCTGGAGTGTGAGCTCTACCAGCGCATGATCACTGCAACCCAAGCTGCCTCCGATCTTGACATTTCCGACGAGCTCACTTGCATTGGTGACCACCAGGTCCAGTATCGCATCCCCTCGGGTAGGGGTGTCTATTACCTGGCTTAAGAAGTTGTCCTCAATGCATTCAAGAAACCTGCTGGATTGCCTACAACTTGCCGTGCTGGTTTTCCAGCAGATGTCAGGGTGGTTGAAGTCCCCCAGCAGGACGAGAGCCTGCAAGCACGAAGCCTCCCGGAGTCGGAGGAAGAACGCTTCGTCAGTCGGCTCCTCTTGATCTGGCGGTCTGTAGTAGACACCAACCACCAGGTTCCCTTTGTTGCCTCTCTCTCTGATTCTTATCCATAAGCTTTCGACCTGCTCATGGCTATTCTTCAGGGCCAGCTCTTCACACTGTATTGATTTCTTGATGTAAAGGGCAACGCCTCCGCCCCTCCTTCCTCGCCTGTCCCTTCTGAACAGCCTGTAGCCATCAATAGCTACATTCCAGTCGTGGGATTCATCCCACCAAGTTTCCGTAATGGCGATCAGGTCGTAGCTTTCTAGCAGCACGATAGCTTCCAACTCCTCTTGTTTGTTTCCCATGCTGCGTGCGTTTGTATAGAGGCATTTCATATGAGCTGTCGGCCTCGTCACCTTCATAGCAGAACACCGCTCATTTACTTTGAGGTGTTTCACGGGCTTTTCCTTGTTGGCTCCTGCTACCCCAGGAGCCTCCGGCTCACCTCCGCCCGTCTTCAACTTTGCTGCAGCGCCCCTGGCACAGTGCTGGGCAACAGGTTGAAGGCTCATACTAGCCCCCAGTCCCTCAAACCCTTGTCTTTCATCCCCCAGTCTGTCTCTGGCAAGCCCAATAGGTTCCCCTTCCCCCTTCACATCTAGTTTAAAGCCCTGTCAATGAGCCCCGCAAGCTCCTGGGCAAAGACCCTCTTCCCCCTTTGAGAAAGCTGGCTCCCATTTGACGCCAGCAAGCCCGGTGCCTTGTAGACCATCCCGTGGTCAAAGAACCCAAAGCTGTGGCGGTGACACCAGTCGCGAAGCCACATGTTAATAGATTGAGTCTTCTCATATTGTCCCGTATCTCTGCCCCCCACTGGAAGGAGCGAGGAAAAAATAACCTGCGCTCCAGATTCCTTCACTAGTCGTCCCAAGGCTTTGAATTCTTTTTTGATTACCCTCGGGCTACTTACTGCTACTTCATCGCCACCCACATGAAAGAGCAGCAAGGGATAGTAGTCCGAGGGTCGGACTAGGCTAGGAAGTTTCCTGGTGACGTGTCATTGCAATAAATTAGTTCTAATACAGGAGAGTGAATCTAATCTTCCCTGATCATATCAAGACAATTTCACATCTCAGATTTAATGACAGTAAGGGGAAAATTTGTATATTTTAGAATAAGTGCCAAGAAAGAAGCAAAAATGGATGTCTACAGTTAAAATGCTTTTATTAAATGTTAGAGTTTTATGTAAAATAAAGCATTAAGCACGTTTCAGCATTTTACACCTAAGCAAACAGTTCCAAAATTTATTCTGATAAAAAAGTATTTTTCTTCTAAGATAAAGAAAACAAAAAGGAAAGTGTGGATGTTTCAGTCTAGAGATTTTGCACGTGACTTGTTAGCAATTCTCATGCTTTTGTGAAAAGGTGAGCAAGTGGCATAATCAGCATCTAGAACAATGTGCAACTCATCTTCTACCTTTTAGGATGCTAATTTCACAAATAATGTATTTAGATAAAATAATTTTTCTCTATAGCTAGTGAAAACATGGTAGTGATAACAGTCTAAATATGCAAGCATAGATTTTTCTGTTCTTTTACAGACTTTGGTTGCTTCTTTAAAACTTTGTACTAGAACAGACCTAGGTAGAAAAATAAAGGGAAAAGGAGAGGGATTTTGGCCCAGCAAGCTTTAAAATCACATATTTAATGTGTCTAGTGTGCAAGAAATAAACTTTTTAATTCTTCCAGGGCTCTTAGAAAGGGGGAAGACCAACATTGGACGAATACACATAATATTTGAGCAAAGATTTTAGCTTCGCAATTTTTAATTCTGTTTAGGACTGAGATGTCTCCAGCTTCTTCCAAAGGACCTCTCAGCAATCTGTGAAAGATTGAGATTACAGATATTTGCACTGAAAAAGCAGAGTCTTGTATTTTTAAAGATCCCTTTTAATTTTAAAAAAATCTTCCCTGTTACAGTTTCTCCATAGGTCACTAACCTCAGATTTTACAGTACTTCCTATTTACTTCGGTCTTTATGGTTCCCTGCTCTCTGATTTACTCAAAATCCTCTTCTTCCCTGTTACAGCATTTTCATTGCATTAGGTCACTAACCTCAGATTTTATAGTACATTTTATCTATTTTGATCTTTAAGCTTTTCTGTTCTCTGATTACTCAGTTCCTAATTCTTGTCACCCTTACTGTTGCTAAATAACATTTTGATTTAGTGCCATTGAAGTTGATGGAAAGCCGACACTGATCATATAGGACAGTGCCTATTTCTTTATTCTCCTGTCTGTCTCCCACTGTTGCTCTGGGAGCAGACTTACCAAGAAACAGAGGAAATGTGCCCTCTCCATCTTAACTGCTGTCATCAAATCTGAGGTCAGCAACATTATATGGTCCGATATCATATCCCATCTCATTTTTTACTTTATTTTTACAAAAAACTAATTCAAGACAGTTGCCAACCCAAAGGCTTTGCAAGTTAAAAATGCGCACATGTGTACTTGCTTTTTTTTTTTGAGTTCTGTTGGCACAGATAGCACCCTTTGCCGTCTCCATGCTGATAGCAACCCTACCTTTATTCAACAACTGTTAGTTGGTTTCTTTTTGAGAAGTTGAGGGCACATTACTCAAATTCTACAAGTCATAGAATGCTGTGGACCTTTAGGTTTTATTTATTAACTTTAAAGTGCAATCTCTAAACATTCAAAGGTTATTTGGAGCAAAACCAAACTCAGGGGAAGAGAGTGCTTTCATCAGGCTGATCAATCTGACTTTCTTCCAGTGTGTTCAGCCATATCTGGGGTTTCCTGAAGCATAGTACTTGCATTGCAGTCCTTCGGCAGAAAACGGCTATATACAGACTGACAAGGGCATTTTGACTTGACAGACCAATGCAACAAACAGAAAAGCATGAACACATTGAAGTTCAGTCCTAGTCCAGAGACATGGGATAAAGTGTTTACCTGGTTTAACTTCATTTAAGTCAATGTGGAATTGCACCAGGAAGAAACTTGGTCTTTTACATCAAAACAGCAACACCGAATCTAATATGTCAAAGTAATAACTATTTTTCAGAGGAAGCTTTATACAGTCTGTCAGTTCTATATTTCAAAACATCAGTTTGCTATTTGGACACTGTTATTTCAACATCGTTCAAAATAATTTTGTCAAGGTGATCTAATCTTCCCTAAGATTTTTCTGGACTGAAAAAGTCTGTACAAAACTTGACTTCTTTTTTTTTTATTCTTTACTTCTTACCCGTGCATGATTTTGACACACCAGCAGCTGAAGTTCCGTGGCGTTTACATGTTCTTTACATCGAACAACTCTACTGATGAAACCAACGTCTTTTAGGTCATTTCTCATGTAAACGTTTTAGCAGTAATTTTTTTGTTGGGAAAGCCAGTCTTGTTCCTGTCTAAGCTATTTAAATTTTTCATTTATTAAATGGTATTGCCTTTAAAAACTAGGGCAGAAGCTGGACATTGCTGAAGTTGTCTGTTGTTTTTAGGATGGGTGCTTCTTTGTATGTTAGTAGGTTTTTTTGCTGTTGACCAACTGCAAACTACACTTTTGCCTAACAAACAGGATTTTTTTGACTAGAAGGTCAGTGAAGACAGTAAGAAAAGCTATGCCACTGTCAAAATTAAAATCACCTATCTTAGTGGTGGTGAGGAATATGACACTTATATTTTAAATATCTACACTTTTCTGTTAATTAAATAACTGGAAAGGTTCAAGGGAAGAGAAGCAAGAGAATCTTATTGATTTGTCATGTCTATGTAAAATGACCATGCTAATCTTTAATAAGACTGGTTCTTGATACAGAGCCTCAGTGATGTTAATTACTGTATTGACATTCTGTAACATTTCAAGAATTTCTACAGATTTCCAAGTGCTTTCCTCACATTAAGTTTTTGAAATGTCAAAAATTAGGAAATACCTGCAGTGTGGACAGTCTTATTATTGTGGCACTGGTTAAATATTGCGGCACTTAATATTGTGGCACTGGTTAAACCACAGCAAGCACACACAGACTTTGTGCATGTCAAAAATCAGAGGGATACAGGTGTGGGACAGTATGAGTTTAAATTCACTTTATGAAGAAATTAATCCATTACAGCTGCAGTGTATCCTAGAGATTTTTGACAGACCCCCTTTGCTTTCAAAATGAGATAAGTGTTACATGCAGTCAAATGAAGATGAGTTCCTTTGGGTTAGAAGATGAAGTAATTGAGTTTGTGTCTGGAGTGAATACTAGACAGATATTTTCAGTTGTGCTTCTGTACAATATTTAGGTTGATTTACAATTTGTACTATGTAAAGTATCTAGTACTTGTTTGTATTAAAGAATAAATGAACAATGTCTGAAAGCAGGAAGTACCACGAGTATTCAAAACCACAGGTACGTGTAGTGTGATCAACCAGTGAACTTCAGTGAACGCTTCCCTTGCTGTTGTTTGGTTTCCCTTGCAAATTTTCGGGTCTTTAGTAATATGCTGTTTCCTTCAGTCTGAACACTTGCCGTGCTGTTAGATTATAATAGATTACTCTCCTTCATCAAGCCTTTTTTACACATTGCTTACAGCTAATGATGATCCCCGGGGGCCCTCGAGCCTCTGTCGGCTTTGGCTGGTATTGTCAAAAGCCCCAGGCCCCAGGGGCACCAACGCGGGAGTGTGGGCACAAACACACCTGTGTATTGATACACGTGCAGAGGCTGGACGGCCTAGGCATTGCTTCTAATACATTTCATGTTTCCTTAGAGAAATGTAGTTCGGTGTCAAATTCAGCATTCATTTATTGATAACCCCAGCTGAGTGACTGCCATGAGGTTTTTGGAAGCTAGACATTTTATTGGTTTATTACTACTGTTCCTGGCTGTCATAGTGACCTTTACAAAACATAACAAGTTGTGGCCCTTTCATGGAGCTGTTTTGAAGTGAGTGCAGCTTCTCTCACTGAGGGGCACCTTCCAGTTCATGGAAAACAAAGGACCAAGGACTTACTCTGTATGTAGTCTTAAATGAGATTTGACTGAGTATTATGGTATGTCCTCACCTCCCTACTATGAATCACGTCGTATACAGCAGGAAGATAATTGCAACAAGGTGCAGGTGCCCAGGCGCGGGCAGCAGCAGCGGGCCCTCCAGGCGCGGCCCCTGCGAGCGGCGGCGGGGCCGCCCCGTGCCGGACACAGCCGGTTCCCGCCGGCCCCAGCGCAGGGCAGGGCTGAGCCCCTCAGCCACGGGCGGGCGCCGCGGGGAAAGCCTGGGTCAGGAAGGGCAAAACGCTGCCCGGCAGCCGGGGCTGAGGGAAACGGGGTGAGAAACAGCCCTGCCCGCCCCGCGGGGAGAGCGGGAGGAGGGCGGGAGGGGCTCGGGCGCCCCGGCAGAGATGCCCCCGCCGCCCCGGGAGAGACCCCGCGGGGGCCGGTGCTTCCCTGCAGCCCCTGGGAGGGCCCTGAGGCAGGGAAGTGTGAGGAGGAAAGAGTGGTAAGGAGAGGCTGTAACAAACCGACTGCGGCCCCCCTATTTCCCATCCCCCTGCGCCGCTGAGGGGAGAGGAGGTAGAGGAGTCGGGAGTGAAGGTGAGCCTGGGAAGAAGGAGGGTGTGGGGGGAAGGTGTTTTACTTTTTTGTGTTTTTTTTTTCTCACCATCCAACTCTAATTGGCAATAAATTGGATTAATTTTCCCCAAGTCGAATCTGTTTTGCCCATTATGGTAATTGGTCAGTGATCTCCCTGTATTTATCTTGTACCCATGAACGTTTTTCGTCTTATTTTCTCCCACATCCTGTTGAGGAGGGGGAGTGAGTGAGCGGCTGGGTGGGTGTTCAGCAGCCAGCCAAGGTTGACCCACCACGAAGTTAATGTGATACAACTTGCCTTCTCTGTAATTGCATCTTTAACTTACGCCATACGCCATATGCATAGCTTCTGTCAATGATTGTATCAAAATTATGTAAAATGCCAACATAGTTTCTGTATTTAAAGAAAAAAAAACCACAAAAGAGGTGATACATCAATCACATCCATAAGATGTGGCAATGAGGAAATAAAGATAATTCTGCATCCTTTTATATTTGTACTGAACTTGGTAACTTCATTTTTAAGGGTATTTACCAGCTAATCTTAAATCAATTGGTGATGAAGCTGAAGATACAGCTGAAGTTGACAAACCCAAGCGTGAATTAGCATGTCAGTTACTTCTCAGCCTTATTTTAAGAGAGGTGCTCATTCATCTTCATTGCCTGTGTAACTTTTCACACCCACATGCCTTGTCTTTAAAAAAGATGTTGCTGCATCATTTGGTTATTCAGTGTATTTTATAAACTCATTTGAGATATATTTATAAAAGGAAATGTTAGCTGGATGTTTGCTTAGCTTGTTTACACAATGACAAACATGTCTGTTTAATGAATGAAACTAGATTAAATAATCCTTTTTACTGTATATCAAGCTACAAAGATTAAAAAAGTACAGGAAGTCGATAATTAGGCACATAGAATACACATCACAACAGTTAGATAATTTATCCTTTTTTCATCTAGAAGGATGTGACAAGTGAAACCATGCAGAACATGATTTAGCAGGAAGATACCTTTTTCTAAGGTGAAGATGGCTGTAAAGGAATAGGTATTTCAGGTTTAGAAGCTTATTAATTCATCTCAATATGGCTAAAAAAAAGGTGAGTGCAATATTCCTAGACTCACAGTAGAGTTTGCAGAGGGTTATTTGCATGGTGTATTCTGTACAGCACTAGATTTAATGACTCATGTTGGTTGATTTTGAATGTACTGCCGCCTTAGCAATTGCTTCTTTGCCTTATTAGGTACTTTGCCTACATGTCATCTCTCAGTTCTTGTATCAAAATCATGTGTAATGCTCAGATTGTATTTCTTTGTGTTCTAGAACACTTGCACATGTTTAATGACAAAAATTGATCAGACAATCAGAAGTAAAGCAGGAAATTTAAGGTTTAAATTTAAAACTTCTCCATTGTTTCTAATCAGATAGTACTTGCACAGTCTATGAAACTAAAGTTACAGTGGTCAATTTTCAGCCTTTGTAAATAGATAATTTCTAAAATATATAGATTTTTTTCTAATTGTACTGGAAAACACCAGCCTGTAAAAATGTGAAAGCACTATTTCAGATTTTCTTCATTTTTTTTTCTGCATATCAGATAGCTTCTAAGGCAGGAAAAAATGCAGCTGTAATGGAGGACTTCACTTACTCCCTGGAAGGAAGGATGAATTTTACATTGAGGTTGAACTCTAGTATCAAGAGGTTCTACCCATAATAAATGGCTGCTTCATAAATTATCTAGACATCAGATCTCCAAAAGAAGAACTAAAGCTAAAGTTGGTCTTAAGTACTGCTTAAAGCAAATGCAAAGCACCTACCAGAAAGACTGTGAAGGGCTAAAGGAGGTTGGAATGACTGAATCACATATTAGAGAGGGCAAATAAAGGCAGATTTTTAAAAAGTGCGGTTGTTTCCAGTTGAGAGAAATAGAAAGGACTGAGAAATCTTGCATGTTAATTGTAAAGCACAGTAACCCATCAAAGAAAGTTTGAGGAAAAAATTGCAGTAAGTTTTTTTTCTTTAGAAGCATCAGGATGAGGAAGCCTGCCAGAGAGCATTGTGCCAAAAGACTGTTGGGGTATAAAAGGTGAAGACAACAAACTAAGGCTGTTGCAGAAAAGCTAAAAGAATTTTTAAAAATCTCTTTGCCGTGGGAGACCTAGGAGAGCATGGCACAATCATTTTATGAGGAACGTGTCAAAGGAAGAGCCTCAAACTGAGACACTGTGGAAGAGGTTATGGAACAAATCAACAAACAAGCAGTAATTAATCACATGTACCTGGTGCAGTAATCCAAGAAGAAATACCTAACTCAATAACTTTGGTATATTAATACTTATCTAAAACTACTTTGGAATCTGACCAAAGTGTGCAGTAATATCAATATAACAAACAAAGAAACAAGCAACAAAAAAAAACCCCAACCTCAAAAAAAAACCCAAACCGAAACTGGCATGTGGGGAAAACCAATGTCACTTAGCGTTTAAAATTATTTGTGGAAAGCAGGGTAAATAGCCAGGTGACAAATTTCATTAATTATACTAATCTATTGAGAAGAAAAAATGTGAAAGACCAACCATAAAGAGATGTAGCAGATGGATCTTCCAAGACTGAGTGAAATTCAGTACAGATAAGTGAAGAATGGGGCGCATGAGCTGCAGCTGAGTTGAGCTGCTTTAACCGAGTTGGCAGTTACCATGTGTTAACAAGACTGTAATGTTATATTAGCTCTAAGGTAAACCTCGATCATCCAGTGAGCAAACTGAATATTAGAAATTGTTAGGAAGGGGAAAAAAAAAACAACTGCCAAGTATCTTATTGTATAAATCCACGGTGCGCCTGTGTCTCAAACACAACACAAAGCATACTTTTGAATTTCCTGTCCTTTTCCTCAGTCTTGCAAATGAAACAGTTCTGAAAAGGGCTACAAGGCTGATGTAATGTATAGAACAGTTTCTGCATGAGGAGTGACTAATTAGACCATCAAACAGTTGCCTTTATTTGAGAAACTCCACATTTTCAATTAATAACTTCAGTTCTGGAATTACAGTGTTTATTTACAGGTGTTGTCTTTCAGAGTACAGGATTTTTTATGAGAAGGTATTTCTTTACTTTCTTGGAAGTAGTATGAGGAACACCTGAATAGAGAAGGGCTCTTCTGACTGAAAAGAAATGAAGTTAAGTGGGTTGGATAGTGGCCTAGACAGACATGAGTAGTGTGAGGAATGTGAATCAGGAATGATTTTTCACTTCACTTTCCTTCCGTCCTACAAGCAGCAGGAGTAATAAAAATAAATAAATAAATAAATAAAACCAGACTAGAAATAAAGAAAACAGTGCAGTTCTTCATGTATGAAATTGGTAAAAGTGCTTAGATGCCGTAACGTTTAATGCCACATCAGTGTTCCTAATTAGTCTCTCAATAACAAATTGAGGTAATTCAGCAGGTAAAAACCATGGCACATTGAGATTAAGAGCAAGCCAGGGTTTGACAGAAAATCCATGCATTCAAGAAATCAGAGCTGCATGCCCATAAATATAGATACCTGAGCTTTAGCTTAAATAAATGTTAACAAAAATCACTTTTGCCCACCACACACCTATATCACAAGGATTTGTTGTCATATTAAATATTATTCCAAGCTTGCTTATGTCAGAGGCTATTACCGATGAACTCAGCATTTCCAGTCCATCCTCCCTTCTTAGATAACTTTTGCTCTACATGTCTGTAATAGCATGAGCAAATCTTGTTTTAAATTTGATTTGGAGGAAGTAGTTTCTCCATTTTCCCTCTATATTGTATGAAATCATTGTGACATGTTTCTTTCAGAGCACGAGGAATACATTCATTATATATAGTTTTCATACTTAAAGCAAACTGGCAATTTACAGTGACTCACTCACAGTTTGTTTTTATTTAAATCATTAATCATAAGGATCATGTAAAATTGCGATGTAGATTCCAGGTAAAATCTGAAATATATGCGCAGCAGTATTGCTTATAACATTAACTATGGTTTGTGGAGAAAAAAACCCCAACCCAGACCAAAAAAAGCTTTCCATCTTACAAGTGACTAGTGATACTCAGTGGCTCCAATTTAGTGCACTGTTTAGGAATTTCATCATGTTTTTGGTTTGTTTGATTTATTTCTTTCCAGTTTTGACTTCAGGGGGTAAATATTTGGTACTTATGGAAAATCAAATCCCACTGAGCAGACTCCATGTAGCAAAGCCAAGTTGGCAATACCCAGAGTTCTGTTCCTTCCATATCTTCATTTAAAAAAGTGTTGCCAGATGTGAAAATTCGGTAATTGTTCTTCGCTGTGACCACTTTCTTACTAATACAGCTATTAAACTTTACCTTGAAGTATGCTGTCTTTCATCTATTATGTATCACTTTCCCTTTGGTGAATCCACTGCAGAAAGCAACAGTTTTTATTAGAGAGTCACTTCCATGTCCCTCAAATATAATGACTTCTCTGACTTCACTGTGAATGTTCATAGTTATTACAGTGGTTAATAGTAGCAGAAAGAATGCATATCACCTAATTAGGCAGCATATATGAATATACTTGACTGGAAATCAAAAAGGTAGGGTAGTGTTCCTCATTCTTTCGCAAAAGAGACATACTACTAAGTAGCAATACACAATGCCAGTAGTAATACACAGTAACCTTACTATGGCTACTTTTTCTTTTGTTCTACTTAGACGTAGCTTGTGGAGAAGAGATATGTTCTTACTATGTATTGTATGCATTATCTCAGAAAGTGGGAGCAATGAGGTCCTACAGTAACACAAGCAATCCTTATCTCCCAAGCTGCTACTTCAGCACAACTTAAGCAGTTCACAAGGCTTGTGCTGACCACTTACACGGTAAACAGATGTTCTTCTGCATGTCTCAGAAGTGTTCTAACCTATAGAATATTACCATTTATTTATGTTGATTTTAGTTTCCATGGGAGAACAGTGTTTTTCTCTGGCAGCCTTTTGTAGCAAACCATAATGAAAAAAATTCCTAGGTGGAAATATGATACAAGTGTCAAACCACACAGCTACCCTAGGGAGAATGTAAATGTTTCCCTTCCTTCTCATTTGACACTTTTGTAACTTAAGTTTTCTTCAGAATTTTTAGAACCATTTCTGCCCTCTAAAATCAATATTCTCACCCCCGCCCCCAAAAAAAAAACAAAACAACCAAACCCAAAACCACAACCATAAAACCTGAGAATTCAAAACTCACTGCTATTCAGGAGCTTCCTCCATCAACGTAAGCCCCTAAGTACATCTGTAGGTGCAGTATTGGGTTATTGAAGTGGAAACATCTAAGTGACAATACTCTTACTCCAAGAAAAATTATCTGAAATGTTTCAGTCTATTGAAAACCAAGTAAGTGCAGAAAAGGAATCTTCTCAGTGCCCCGTCAGCAGTGATGTTAAAGAAGACAAACATTTTGAATTGAGATGCTGCAGAAATGCTTTCTCCTCTTCATTCTTCAGCTGGATTCCCTTCACATGTTGAAATTTCACTCTAGGACTGCAGTTCCCAGTTTCCAGAAATTCATGATTATATTTGGTGCTTCCTATCTTTGTGTTATTGTACCTGTGATTCTAAAAGAACATCCTGCTCTCTGACCTCATGTGGATCCTTTGGAGGTTAAAAGATTATTTAATTTTCATGTTGCCTCAGGTCCATGTGGCAGCTCATGAAAGATCATATTAATATGTGAACTAAATAGTGTAAGCATGTGGGCAGTAGAAGCTGATTGAAAGTTGGTTGATGCCTTTTCTTCAAATCTTTCTCATTCTGAAACATACTAAGTAGGAAGATAATATATGTTTCAAGATTACATATTGCATTAATATATTACAGCTACATGAACTGATAAAATGAAGGAAGATAGAAAAAATGTGATTTTGGTTTGTATTGCCCAAGACTCCTAAGAGATATTAATTTACCTTCACAACATGCTTCTGCAACTTAGCTTTATGAAGAGTCCAACTGAGGCATTGGGAAGTAAACTGAGTTCCCAAAGATCACATAACAAGATGCCCATTCTTCCCATCGCAACATTTATTTGAAAAAAAAAAAAAAAAAAAGAAAAAAGAAAAAAGAAAAAAAAATTTCAAAGTTTATTCCTCAATTTTCGTTCAGTTGACTTGCATCTTTCCCGACCTCTTGCTCTTACATACACCCCCTGAGTCGCATGGAGCGTCAGTCAGTTTTCCTGGCTCTTGGCACCACAACAGGCAAATGCTTTTTAAGTCAGACAGATGCAGACTTGTTATCAGTATCTACTAAATACGGCAGAAGAACACAAAAGGGAATTAACAAGCAGGGTTGTACTCTGAAATGTTCATCACTTCACCCTTCACTGAAGGCTATAATTAACAGGTAGTCATGCAGTGTAAAAGAAAGCTCTGCACCTACCATTTCCTTGTTTTCTTCTTCTATGTGCAGATATTGTACAGAGAGAAATCTGTATGTCTACTGTCTTGATTTAGCAGAACATAAGCACTGAAGTGTTGGAGATCTGCAGCCTACTTGACAATAGGTGTAGCATCTCGTATGTTAATTAATATCTAATATAATGTTAACATATTAAAGAGTTTGATGTGGTTATACTGAGTTTCTGAATAGCAAACCATGCTAATGTGTCAATAATCTGAATTTCACAGAGTAGCTTCTCAGCTGGTGTAAATGGAAAATCATTGGATTTGTTGTCTAAATTGGATTTGAAGATCTTGTCACATCTGTAGAGAATCAAGGAGAATTGCATACAACATAATTGTATGTTGAGCTCTGTGTCCTAGTTGCTGTTTATTTCATGTACCCTCTGAAGAGTTTCTGACAGAAACCAGTTACAAGTTTACTCTGTGAAGCTCTCCCAGAGGAGAGATCTTGCATTGGCTTCATATAGTAAGATGGTTTGGGAAGCACGTGTTGTTGTAAGATGACACATAAAGAACTTGTTTCTCTTCTGTTAGTCATTAGAAAAATACTGTGTGGAGCAAAAGTGCATGGGAAATACAGAACACAAGCTATAGTAGCAAGAGAAAGTGCAAGTGTTGAAAGGAGTTACCCAAGTCGCCACTGTGTTGTCTGTGCAGATTAATCTCAGATCAACCAGAGTTCAGGCATAAAATTACTTGTTTGGTCACCCTTCAGGGTATTTTATCACTTTTTGAAAACATTCTAATTCGGGTCAGCTTTCTCAGTGCTGTCCCTCTTGCAAGAATATACATATTTTTAGGCTTTTATATGAGTTATATGAGACATGTCTGAATTTTGAAACAAATGAAAATGCTCACCTATGAGAATAAAACAGATGACTTGTCTTTCATGGCTATGCAGAACACTTTTTGTAATTCCTGTGAAGTTCCCATATCTGCAGATCACTAAGATTTGCCTAGATTTTTTTTTTCTTGTTGCCTTTCAAGTTAAGACAAAGCAGTTGCAAATCTGAAATATTAGATGTAGTTTTGAAAAATTAAATTAAGCTACAGAAGCTTTGGACTTCATCATCATCAGTATTTCTACTTTCTGGGAATTTTGCAGAACCCTGACTGACCTCAAAAAGGTTCCTGAGCATTGCAGAAATGTTTTATTTTTTTTTGTATTAACATTCAGCTGACAAGCAGAAGCTAAATTTGTAATTGACTTTTGTTTGATAGGTTTTTGTTTTGTGGAGGCAGCAGGACCTGGGTGAGGTAATGGGTAAAAGAATCTGCATTAATCATCCCCTGGGTGTTTCAAAGGGTGTAAAGGGACAATTCCCAAGCGTTCTCCAGAGCAAAGGACACACTGAGAAGCTATGTGGCTCGATTAATCATGCATGTGAGATGTACAACAAATACAACTTGATTAATTAATTGATTAATTAATTAACCATCATGCTTGTTGATTATGTGAGTTGCAAGTGTCTTGATTTATAGCCTTTAGTAGTGAATTTCGTTTCCTGACAAGGAGGGAAATTGAGCACCAAGACAGACATTTGTTTGTACATATTTATGAACCTCCGGATGAGGGAGAAGAAACAGTTCAACTCAAAATCTAACTATATGACTGGAAAATAAAACGTGCATAGTGAGGAGAGTTTTTGTTTTCCTTCTTAAACTAATTAGAAAAGGGCAACAAGACAACCAGCTTTTGTCATGCTTAGCTTAAAAATGAGAGAAGATGGAATCCCTCTAAATGGGAGGATCCCCAAGCATTTGGGAAGGTCTCACCACTTTATTGGAATGGTGGTCAAGAGATAAAAGGAAACATGTAACAAATAAGTGTGTATCCCTATAAGTTCAAATTATGTTATTTTCTTTAAATGTTCCTCTATAATTAAGCCTCACCTCAGTAAAAACTTCTGTTGTTGTTTTCAGAGTGATGAAGTTTTTTTTGATGAGCTTGTGTTGTGCATAAAGTATGTGTGCAGAATACAGCAGAATATTGCCCTGTTATGTATATATGCATTAATAAGAAAGAAGAGTAATTAACACATGATAAATGCTCTAAATACTAGCATTAGTGGTGTGATCACACATCATTTTTGTGCATAAGGATGTTCTCATGGGGGCTAATCTTAGACATAAATATAAATAGTTGTTTTAAGAAACATAAGGAAATGGGTAACTCTTGTTATTTATGAAATCTTACACCTCAAGGAATTTGAGTTAGAACAATGTTTCTTACAAGATTCTTGGGTTTTTTTAGATTTTGTTTGGCTCAAGAAAAATGTGGTATGGTAGTATTTCAGCCTGTAAGATAAATTAAGCGTTGCTGATGTACACCAGGAAATAATGATTCCCTGAAAAAATTAGACCCTTTTTCAACCCTTTATATGTGCTAACTTTGAATGTTAGAGTCTGATTTATTCACAGAATTGAACTAGTTTACCTGTTTTTAATCAAGGGAAGATCACAGATTAGAAGGAGACGATTTATATGTGAAATATCTAAAATGCTTTTTAAAAAGGCCACAGAATGGTAGGTCAGGAAGAAACCTCAAGAGATCATCTGTTCCATAACCATAGCCCACTATGGGACCAGCTATGACTAAACCTTTCCTAACAGACTTTTGTCTACTCTGTCTCATTTAATCAGTACTCCTTTGCATCATCTTATTCATTCATTCATTCATTTTCTCTCCTGCTCTCATTTTTTTTCCTTTTTTTTTTTTTTTTTTTTTTTTTTGGTCTAAGCTGGTTGTCCATATGTCAGAGTTACTTGTATATTAACTACGGAAACTGCATGCATAAGTTGGGGATGTTGGAGGGAAATAACTATGATAATCACAAACTAAAATGAAGTCATACCCAGAACTAATTAGCTAGAAGTGTTATCTAGCTTAGCATGGTTGTTAAGTGTGTAGTTATTAAGTGCATATGACATCAGAAGATGTCCCAAGAGTCCCTGGTGTGGTACGGTCCATGATGGACATTCCAGGGCCCAGCTGATTGTTTTCTGGAGCCCCTGAGCCAATGCAGCTTTTGCAGAGGTACCTCTTCTGTGGAGAGGCTTCTTGGAGAATATGTATATAGACTATTAGAAAAAAGGAGTTTTGAGTCTTGGGTTAGTAGGTAGTATTTCTGATAATCCGGTCCGGTTACCTCACCAGCTAAGGTTTGAAATACCACCTCTCTCTTCTTCTTTTGCATGAGGCAGGGGAGCACAGCCATGAAAATAATTTGTTCCTCTACCATGAAGAATAAGGCTTTTGTTGTCTAAAGAAGCGAACTAAAGGAAGCACTTCAGGTGGGAGAGGAGGAGGAAGCTGACCTGTACAGGTTATTGCAATAAGAAGTTGATTTTTTAACAAGCTTTTTTAACAGTGGAACAGAAAAGTTTTTCCACTCCCTGCTGTTGGCAGCTGGTTAATATTAACAAAAATGTTAATGTCATAATTATTATTGGAGAGAATTGTCCAGAATGGGAGTAAGAAAAACATTTTTAGTGACCAGACTAGTTTGGCAAAATTCTTCCATTGGTTACTGAATATATACTGTATCTGAAATTGAAAGCTAGCTGAAAATCTTCTGTTGGATGTATTCATATACAGTAAGCCATGCTTACTGCTGGTAGGGGGTAGGTATGAAAAATCCATATTCATTAGAAAGAAATTTACGGGTTTATTGTTAGGGAGTATTTTGTTTCCATTTCACAGGCTCTCATTTTTCCCAAGGACATTTTTAAGTCCAAATGAAATTTGAAAAATAATTATTTTAAATGAAAAAAACATTACAGAACTTAGAAAACATAGCATAAGGTGTGTGTGTAATATAACAAGTAAAATTACACAGACAGAGGTAAAGCTGTAGCATTACTACTGCAAGACACAAATGGAATTAATCTGTAACTAAGTGTGCTAATTCCAATGTACTGTGAACTATGAAACTATTTTCTCTGGATTTTTATCATAAATTAAGTTCTGCTTTCACAAGGCTTCACTTGTCCTTGAGCATTTTGAGACTTTCACAAGCAAGTACTCCCTTCAAATGCTAATTTTCTGAATAACAGCATGATACTGAAAGCACCACTTCCAGGGAGGAAATAAATAGCACGCAAACTCATGCTTTACTGAATGTCTGTGTCCTTGGTGTCTTTCTGCAAAGCTGTTATCACAGCCATATCATGTGCTTTAAGCTGACTGCCGGAAGCTTTCTTCTTTATATTAGAAATAATGTAGAATTGTGAAAATTGCCTTAATTCTCTGTTCAAAAGAAAAGGCACAATGGGAGTTCAGTATTCTACAATACTTGTATTTCGAAGCTGTCTTTCTCAACGTGATCAAGACTGCATGTGTGCTGTATATGTAGATAGGTGTTCATCTGCCTTCACAGAATTAAATATGGATATTTTGGTGGGGAGGGGCAGGGCATTTGTTGCCTGCCCATGGAGCCTTTGGATGTGTTCAGGAAAGGCTGAAACACAGATGGCCCTTAGACAGATTGCTCCTTAACTTTGAATTATTTATTTTAATGAAAATTCCACCATTGGCTACCTTAATTGTAAAAGCAAACAGTTTTGGTTTGGGTTTTTTTTTAGTAGAAAATTGCTTGTTTAATCATGTTTAATCATACAGGAGTGATAAGTTCATAAATTATTATAATTATTAATGAATATTTATATATTGCTGCAAATGTACACTTTTTTGTTGTGTTTCTGTAAACCTCTATTCACTGCACAGTTTTGCAGCCAGTCATCCTCCCAAAATTCTCCATCTCATTCAGCAAAAATTTTAAATGCCAGAGGCTGATGTTTAAATTTTCATGTGTCCTTGGCATCAGAGTTTATCAGTGCATTCAATGTGAATGCAGTTGGAGGTGGGCTTTTAGGAACTGTAGCATACGGGGAACATACAAGCAGATGAATGTTACAGGCTAGGATGCATAGAAGAATACAGGATAAAGAAGGGCAAAGAAAGTGAAGAGGCACGAAGGCAGTTTTTGAAACATAGAGGGATGTAAGATAGCCTGAAGGACTTGATGGGAGAGTTTCATCAGATGGGGATGTGATATCCTGAGCCAAGGAGCAGAACTTCTGTCTTTTTGGAGTAAAAGTTCAATACAGCAAACCACCTGCTGTTTCTGGAAAGAAAAAAAAAAAAAAAAAGAAAAAAAAAAGGTAATTGCACTCTGAAAACCCTGTCTGAACTCTTCACTTGAGAAAACTTCGCTCTTTGATCTCCCATACCACCGAGTACTCTGCAGCTCAGAATTCAGGCTGGTTGACAGGTCACCTTGCTTACGCAGACAGCTGGGCCTGAGCAAGCAACTAATAAGGTAATAACCAGCTAGTGTTTTGAGAACCATCTTATCCTGCCATTCATGACCTAGTGTGAATTAACACTATAGAGGCTTGTACTGCTTAGTGCCCAAGTAGTATTTTAGCGATGTGATGCCTGCAGATGTTGCTGACAGCTGAAGAATTATCATTTGTTAGCTCAATAGGCCTTCATCCTCAGTATAGGACACATTATCTCTTTTTGTTCCTTTTTCATTCAGTTGAATTTAGTCATGGGTCTGAAGAGAAAGCAGCTCTATGTTTTTAATGTCTGTATCCAGATAGCTTCCTATTACTTTAATGTTATCCAAGTAGTGCTATTTTGACATAGCAAAGCATTGCATACCTGTGTCAACGTGATCAGTTCCCAGAAATGCCAAATACTTCAGAGGCAATAAAACAATCATATTCTTGAAAATATAATCAAAGAATGAAATAATTTACTGCTCTTTTCTGGGCCATCTAACTGCAGGTATAGGAGATTATTCCACCACACGTACCCCTCTTTTTTTCCCCTTCTCTTCAGTTTTGAAAATCTGTGGTCTGAAATTACAATTTTCTGCCTTTATGACATTAGCTAGTTTTATTTTAAGATCTATATCTTGTCATGCATTATATATATTTATGAAATTTGTAATTGCATTATAAATCAAAAATATTTGAAATTAACATTTATTAATGAAACAATAACTATTTTCCTACCAGCATTAATGGCCTGATCCAAAGTCCACTGGCATCAGTGGGTTTTCCTTCATGTTCTGCATTTCATAATTTGAAAGAAAGGAAAAGTGTCAATGAAAGTGGTAAGCAGCAATTCTGAACCCACTCCAAAGAAATAAATAATTCTCCCTTATATAAAGCATAAGAATTGTGGAATTCAGACCACAGGATATTTGTAAGGATAAATACTTGGTATGATTTTTTTTTTTTTTAAAAGAGCAACCATTTGATGATTAAATAAGAATAAACATTTAAAATACACTAATTTTCCCTTTTTAAATTTTATGCATCTGTAGGAAAAGTCAGGCATCACATAATGACAGTTAGAAAATTTAGATTGAAGCATATTTCCCACAAATTACGGCAAGTAATTAAAGACATCTGCAACATTTTTAAGATGACTTCTTTTGGAAGTAGTTGTGAGCCAGATAAAAAGTCACTCTAAAATAAAAACTGGTTCAGTGCTAGTGTTACCAAACTAATTCAAATTATTAGTGCCTGTTCTTCATAATGTAGGTTTTTTTTCCTACAAGTTAGGTCAACTCAGGAATTTATCCTTCTTGTGATAGACAAAATGTCTCATTGGCATTTACAAAGGAATAGCCTTGATACAATCTTTCTTGTTTAACTTCTCCCATCAGCATCTGATGTGATGCCGAATACTTGATTCTGTAAGTTTGCTCCTCAGGCACACAAAGAAAATTCTCCATGGTCTGGATTTGTGCCTGAATAAAGATTTTATTTATAGTAACAGAAGGGGTTGGAGACAGGAGGCATTTCCATTTTTCTCCAGAGTTTTCTAGAGAACACCTTCAGCAAATGTGATATTTACTACTTTTCCAACGTTTGTGTCAGTTTTCTTTAGTTCCAATGGTACAAAATTGTTTGGGTCAGAAGGAACACATTTCCAGCTGATGGAATAATATAAAAAATTATCACTTGAGAAAAAAAAGGAAGTTGAGCTCTTATCGAAATAAAATTCTATTTCTGCTGCCTAACCATCAGTCTGCTTTGTTGCCGTGATCTCTAGTGTTAGGGCTATACTGTACCAGTGAGCATAGTAATCTACTAGATTATTCCTTGTATGGAATAAATCTGATTTTAGTAAAATAAGTAATATTTACTCACTATAGGATGACTCAGTGAAAGCTTGCATTCTGTGGGTCTTTGAAGTACTGAGCTATATATTTTTTTTTTTCCTGAAAAAGAATAAACATTTTTGAGCCTCCTAGTATTGGTGAAATTGGGTTAGAAAAAAGACACTAGGAGGTCATAGTCTGACCCCCCAAGTCTTCTGCTAGGCCATATGGGCACTTCCTCCTCGTCTTCTTAAATGTAAAGGAGATGGTCTGTTACAGAAAATGTGATAATGAATTAACTGTACATCCAAAGGAGGCTATAGGGTACTCTGTATTGACACCTCCTTGTACTCCTAGCAAGAATATCTAGTAATAGATCTATTAATAATCACATTAATTACTTCCTGAAATGAATTCTTTTTATATTCATTTCCCTATAATTTTACACAAATTTTTTAAAGCATCATTTGCGCCTGTTTCTTGGCAGTCAGTAGCTTTAGAGATTGTAATCCTATTCTGCCTGAACATTTTTTGGGAGGACAGAAGAAAAATCACTGAAATGTTTGTGTTAAATGACATCTGTATTGATATGTCAGCATACACATAGCAAATACTAAGGAGAGGAATGTATTGCCTCAAAGTGTGAATAGTTTGTTTATGGCATTTTATGTACTTGGAATACTGGTCCTGGAGAAAGGTCAAATTTTAACAGACTTTTTTTTATCACTTATTTAAATAAGCGATAGAAGTGAATGGAATAGCATGTCTAGGATTCCTTACATGTACAGAAAGAGAACATTAGTGTTCCCTACTGGAATTAGATGAAGAATATAGGACAGTGCTTGATGAGAAACATAATTTTTGTGTTAAATGTAGCATGCAGATTATGCTACTGTTTTAGAAAATTGATGAGGCTCTGACTTGCTTTGTTGAAATACTTTCTGTTAAACACCATCAAAGGGTAACTGTGGAAGAAAGTGGTTCTCAGCTAGCTTTTTCTTGTGATAAATTCAAGATATTTCCTTGGTCAGGATATGTCTATCCTGCAGACAAATGAAAACAATTTCAAGTATCAAACTTATGTAACTTTATAATGGACAACAAAAGACATAATTTTTTTTAGTGAGAAATGTAGGACTATGAGGAGAAGGTTTTATTTATTTTTTAGAGATCCATGTATCTAAATCTAAGATAAACTCTTCAGCATATTTTCCATGATTTTTAACATATGGGAGAATTTTAATGTAAAATTATTGCTCAGAAATATTAGAATATCAAATGTTAGACAGTTTTACACCTCAATTTCATCTGCAGTTACCTGATTCATCGACACAGATTCTTGTGCATCCAGTTATACAAAACCATGCCACAGCTCCTTTTAGAAACACATTTAATGGATTCAACACAGGAACGATTAAGCATATTTGGAATCTGAATGTGGGTTTCTGGAAGTTTTGAGGTCTTGGTCTTTTTGGTTGCTATTTCAAAAGTCTAGCATAATTTCTTTTCCTCATTATTAGAATGTCTGTTGTCAGTCACAGTGAAGAATTGTCCGTGAAAAGATGGAAATGCTCTGTACTGCGCTAAAAAGATACCATGCAGGACTTGCAATTACATTGTCAGGTGGAAAAAATAGCAAAAGATTACACGTTACACAAGGCCTGTATAGGAATGCTGTTAACTCAAAATGCCAGTCAGTCATAAATTGTGATATAAAATTGGATTGTAAACTTTTTCAGAACTTGTGTTTTACTTGTCCAGTTGTACTGAACTGTAAATAATGAAGGGTTTACTCTGTCTTAAAACCAAAGCATTGCAGTGGTTGCAGTACAGATATTTACGAACAGATGGGGGTCATGATGACTCTGGGAAGAACATAGAAGCAGTAGCATGCTACCCCTTCGAAAAAACTTTGCTCAACAGTATGAATTACCTAATTAAAAAGCCTTGAGATCAGAAACTGTACTACTTCTTGATAATCCATGTGTTAAGTGTGGAAATACACAAAAAAGATTTTTGAAGTCCCCCAGTTTACATCCGTAGGAGATCCAGAAAGGTTTTGTAACAGTTCATAAAAAGCATGCTAACATTAAGGACAGTTGCTTACATTTCCATTCACTGGGGTTGATATGTTCCCATTTCTTTATTTCTACTTGTAAAAACTTATTCATCACTGTAACACTTGTGACCGCTTTGTCACTTTCTTATTGCAGTCATTACATGACTTGGATCCGGGGAGGGGGCTAGTAATAAGCTTCTGCTGTGAACATGGATTTTCTGACTTACCCAACAAAGATGTCAGAAGTAGTGTAGTTGGTGTTCTCCATTGTCAATGGATTCTGAGGCACTAGTGACCTTTTAAAGAAATTTGTGGAAACTTTATAAGATGTGGGGCTCTTTCCCTGTGTCATGTAGTACTTCATGCTTCTAGGAAGAAGAAAAGTGTCTGCAATAGGAAAAAAATCATATTCTCTTCTAAGGGAGATGTAGAAGAAGAGTCATCACTTGTGAGATGTGTAATGGAAACTCTATCCAGAAGCAATTGTTTTACAAATCTAAATTTCACCCAACAAGAAGACAAGCTGTAGGACACATAAAAGAGGTGAAATGGCATTCCAGATGCAAAACCAAAACCGTGCCTTTAAATATTAAATACTATAGAAGCAGTGAATCAATACCCCAGGAAATCGATATTCTGATATTCAGTATTGTCATACCGCTTTCTAATATTTAAAAAGTATGTAACAAAAAACTTTTAACAAATAAAATGACAATAAAAAACCCCTCAATAATGAAAACACACGTTTGTTTTAATTGGAAAAGTGCATTAACAAGAGTTGATAAGGAGCTCACAAAAATAAGGAGATGAAATCCTTTTGAAACAATGATCTCTGCAGTCCTTGATAATGCATGGTGGTGCGTTCTTTTCAGTTTCTTCAGAATGAAACAACTTTTTCACCTGAAATACAAGCCATTGGACAGTAGCTAACCTGTTTTCTTTCCACAGTCTTATAAATTTCTCAGCAAATTAGCTTCAAAGACATCAAAACCAAAAATGTGTGAAAGATTTTTGGAAGGACGGGATAAAAGGAAGCTGGTAAATTAATTATCTCTCCTTGAACTTTTCCACATAATATTTTTTTCCTAATCAAACTCTGTAATTGAGTAAGTAATTGAGTCCCTGACATAAAATTTTCTCTTGTTGATTTTACATGCCTCACAAATACTACATCAGAAAATCACACATTTTTATCTTCACAATATTATTTAGGAAGAGCAAAGGAGGAAGAAGTAATTCAGAATATCACATGGGTAGACGGCAAAGTTGTTTTTCCAGAGCTTATTAATGCATATGCTGTCTTATGATCTTTCATAGAGTAAACAGTATTTGCTCTAGCACTGGCAGACAAACAAGCAAACGAATAAACCATACTTCCCATAAGAGTTTGTGAACTATTACACTTACAGCTCTGTGCTCTGGTGCGCTATTTCTATCACTCTTGTTAATATCAGGAGAAGCTTTATACATAGAGATCACATGTAATATGGAATTCATTAATCAGGGTTTTGGAGAGTTAATAGTTCTTTCTCATTTGGAAAAATCGGAATAATGCTTATGCTGGCATTCCTGTTCGGGAAGGGCAGATAATGTATTTTCTTTTTGGAGGACCCTGTTAGAATGGATTTGTTCCCTTTTTCCCACTGTACTGCAAATGGAAAGGAAAAGCAGAGTTTGATTCTCTTTGTGCATATTAAAAAAAAATACAACAAACCAAACCTGCAATGAGAGTACCTTGACTGAGCAAGCGCCAGGCATGAAGGTCAAGAGCATCTGTAGAAAGTCTGCAGAAACAGTGTGTGGAAACAGTAACTGTGGTTTTATTCCATGGTTGTCTCAAATGTGCAATGTTTTCTAGTGAAGAATAGCTTTTTACTGCTTCAGTGGAGTTCCAAGCCCCAAACTCTTGCATCTCTTGGCGTTTTCAAAGAGTATATGCACTTAACATTTTTCTGACCTTAACCTTTTCAATGTCCTAAACAAACATTCTTTCACATGAAAGTGGGCTTACTTCTCCCGATAATGCAAGTTATGATATCACTACCTAGAACTACTTTTTGCAACTTTGAGGTTTAATGCATCTGTGACTATGTAGCTGAACAGTAAGGCATTTACAAACATAGCAGTGCTTCAGTGGCCTAAGTAAATTAATTTAAGTAATTTAATTTAAGTAATAAAATAAATAATAAAATAAAAAAAATAATAAAATAAATTTTAAAAAATTTAATTTAAGTATTAAGTAAATTAAAATAAGTCTGTGAGGCCTGTGCCAGAGAGTAGCACCGTGAGCTGAAGCACTTTTATTGTATGCGTGTGCCCGTTTATAGGTAAGGCAAGATTTTTAGAAGGGCTTTATACCAGCATAACGCCTCCTTATTTTAATTTAGTAACAACACAAGCTAAACCAAAGCATTCTTCTTCCAAAGGTGATGTAATGTGGCCAGGGCTGCTTTTAGTAACAGTGTGTCATCAGGGCATTTGCATTCAGACTTAGTCAAATTTATGGTACTTCTAACATGGTTCTAGGAATCTAAGTTATTACCACAATTACAGATTTATTGATTCCAAAGCGAGTTTTTGGTGACAGTGATTGCGAGGAGATGCTGAAAACTGAAGACCACTCAATTTTATAAATTTGTCTAGAGAGCATGAAATAGTTTTCTGCACAGCTTAGTGACATAAGACATCAGAGGGGAGAAAGGAGTCATGTATTGCCAGAGCAGAATGCTATGAAGTAATATAACATCGACTCATGCATTAATTGTTCATACCCACTGAAGCCAGACTTCTGGCTACCATACAAACCTAGCAGAAATCTGGCCTAGATCTTGAGAATTATTTGGGTGAATGTAATAATGAAGCATTTCTTTAAAGTCTAACTGTCATCTCTCACAGTTTAATTTACCTTTTTTTCTTTTTTTTTTTTTTTGGTATTGATGATGTTTTTCTGATGGCATGGAAAAGATGAGTTTCTAAATATTCTTAAATTCTATAGCCCTCCAGGAATATTTTGGGTTTATGGCTTCAGGAATCCATTCCCTCCCACATTCTCTGGGAATTGCAGAGCTCAGCATTGTCTAATAATGTCACAACTGGATAGACCAGAGTCTGGTTTGGGGCTTTAAAAATCTGAATTGTTTTCTTATTTGGGGGTAAATCTAGTAGTTCAAGTCTGTGAAACTCAGATTACTCCTCTTTGAAAGAGAGATGATGATACTTGCCCTTGAAGGAAACTGAGGGATCTAAAAAAATGAAAGCTCTGTAACTAAAACCTTTTATGATTTTCCTTATTTAGTTAGAAGTAAAGGCGATACGAGATATGACAGAGTCAAGCGCTTGTCTTACACTATCTCAGGGCCATTTGGCATAAGTATCACTGCAGATAGGCATTTCATGGGTTAAAGGCAGTGTGCTTCCACTCTGAAACAGCTCTCCTGGCTATAGAGTAGTACTGGGGAATGAGGAGTCTTGTTTTGTTTTCTGTTTAGAAATAATCTTTTTTTCTAATAAGACCCAAACAAAAAGACCAACTTAATGTTAGACATGTTTTAGAGAAATGGTTCAGTGAGCTGTAGTCACTTAGCCCTGGGACCTACAAAGTAGATTCACATAATTATACTTTTAGAAGACTTTCTTTGGCATGTTCTTCAACAGGATGCCTGTCCGGCTCTTTAAAACCTGTAAAACAAATACGCTATGTAAATCCTACTTTCTTGAAAAAAGAATAGTTTCTATGCCTATCATAGTATTTGCCCAAGTAAAAGATGTCTGAAATGAGAGCTTACTGCTGTGAAGAGAATTCAGATAAAACTTCAGCAGAGTAGAAGTATTTTTCTTCTATATTGATTTAGACACTTAGTACACTAAAAGTACAAGTTTGGATTCTATTTTTCTTAAAAATATATAGTGTTCTTTGAAAACAAGCCAACAGTTTTATACATACATGTTTATTGTGTTGTTTTAGGATTCCATTTTCTGGTTTTGTTGTCATTCACTGGAGTCCTCTTGTACAGAGAGAAAATGGAAGCTAATGTTGACCACTTGTGTCAGCTTTAGTACACCTGATGTTATTTCAGATGTGATTGCTTATGTACCTGCATACTTCTGTGATTACCCAGGCTCCCCCAAAGCAGCAGCAAAGGGGCGGGCTTCAGATAAGCACATCTTGCAAGAACATATGTTTGTATACTGTAGTGTTATACTGTGAAGTTAATACTGTTTCAGTTCAGTTTTTCCTGGATGATTGCAATCCAATTATTTTTTTCTATCTCAGAAAACCCATTCAGCAGATGGGGGCAATTGCAATCCTGTATTTTCTTCCTCTGTTTGACAGCGGTGTGGAATAGCTTCTTCTCGATTTGTGGACATTGCTATGGATAGTACAGTTATCTCCTGGGCTAATGATTCCCTCTGAGAATTCCATCAAAAGGTGTGACATTGCCCAGAGCAGTATATTTCATTAAAACATATTTTATAGCTCAGACCAAAGGAAGCAAGTCCGCAGCAAATCTGAGGATGCTTTTACTGCATAGGCACAATGAACATTTCAGTAGTATGAGCTAGACTCTGATTTTGCAGTGAGCACCATTTAGAATAATTTTATATGCGGTTTTTACTACTACCAAGTTGTTGTATCATTTCTTTTAAATTACATGTTGTGTCTACAAAAACATCAAAGGAAGTCAAGATGATTGCAGTTCTTAATAGAGAGAAGATTAAAATATTTTTTACTCGGTGTTTTAGTGTTGTATCATTAATTCTTTATACATATCTACTTTTTGATGTTTTTTGTGAAGCATTAAAGAGTTCCACATAACAAAGGTAAAATGACATGCATACATTCTTTTTTTAATGTAGTCTCCTATGCTTTGCTAAAGCTTATAGCTTATGTGTTTTGGGAATAATTTTGTCATTCCTCTAGGTTGGGCACTCACTGGCAGGCATTGCTGTGATAGCGTTGTGCTGGGGCCCTCTTGTTGTCTGGTTAAACTGATTGGCAATGACAACAGAATTGAGACGGGGAGGTTCTGCTGCTCTCCATGAAAGAATGTGCTGCTCCCCAAACAGAAGACAATACTTTACTTTATTCAAAAGACGTAATGGTAGTATCACTACCAGAACTTCAGTTTTGCTTTTGGAATTCTGTGCGTATTATTTTTATTGTTTATTATTTCTCAACAATAAGTTTTGAGTTAATTCTCTGCAGCTATTTCAAAATAATTTAAGTTTATATGTACATAACCACTTCTACTCTGATTAAATTCATTAGGTTAGTGCAACAGGGTTTTATTTTTTCAAATCAGTCTCAGATTTGAATTTAGCACACGTATGGGAGTCTCTACATAATTATTATTTTTTTTTCCAACAGAACAGCATATACCTTATATCCAGATCCAATAATTTATTGGTAGTCCAATTCAAATAGTGCAACAGTCATTACTAGTCCACCTAAAACGTCACCCACACAACACACTAAGAATCCAAATTAAAGCAAATGGGGGGAAGCAGTCACACAATTAAATCACTAATACAACTCTTCTACTTTACAACTGCCCCTCTTACGCAGGCTTCTTTCTTGTTCTTCTGGTCGTGCATGGTTTCCTGGTCTCTGCTGGTCTTCCTTAGGCAAGGACAGGGGAGTGTGGTGATCACTGTAAGTTGTTAGCGTCCCACATTCCCAGCAGGAGCAGGATGGTGGCTTCTTCCTCAGTTTTTTTATTGGTTTTATAGTACTTACGGGTGTGCTTCTTTCCTGTTGGTCCCCACTTCTATACTGTCCAGTAGGTTCTGCCTATTTGTTGTCATTTGCTTGACAAGTATGTACACAGAAATGTTTGGCTGTATGATGTGGCTAAGCATTAGCTAAAACAATTAAGTAGAAGATGTATGAAGATGAAGGGTAGTGAGTAAGGTCAGTAGCTAAGCAGTAACTGCCTGACCATTTGGTTTTGCGATTAGGCTTTAGCCACCTGATTGCTTTGCAATTACTCACAGTAACCATACTGTATTAACTGGGCAAGAAGCCTACAACCTGTGCATTCATTTTACAGCCGTTAATATGCTGGTGCATCAAATTATAAGTGCTTAAAGACTTGTAGTATCAAAATTAATAATAAGACTATAAGGAAAACTCATTAACTGAAATGTTTGGTATACCTCTTCAAATCATGCCTTTGGAAAATGTAGCTCTTCTACAGTTCTTGCAGGAATACTAAAAGAAAGTTAAGCATTTAAATGGAAGAAAAATGTTTAAGTCTTACCAAAACAAGGACACCTTGGTTTCTATTCTGCAAAATCAGTCATACACTGCTGATATAGGCTAGTTAAAGATTGAGGAACTGTCATAAATCATCCTGAATCCAACCTGTTATTAAATATGTCAAGTGGAGCCCACTGGGTTGATAAAGGTGACATTCCAGATATGCTCTTCAGCTGTTATTTTCAGTTTTTTGTTTCCCTAAAAATTCAGAAAAATAAAGCCAGGAATAATGCCCAACAGGGGATGAAAATTAAATATTTTCTGGCGGCTTCTGGTTGTGGACAGATTCAGAATATTTAGTAGACATATTCTTATTAGGAGCATAACCAAATCAGCAGTGATAAGTAATGTTTTTAGAAGCCAGCCCATCACCTAAGGTAGAAACTGCATTTCCACACGGAACTGAGAAGCCTGCATGGGCTGGAACTTGGGGGACAGGAGATGTTGCTGTCAGGGAGCAGCAGGGTGAGGCAGCTCCCTAGGGTGGGTCATGGCACCCCCCAGCCATGAGCAGGGCAGCCAGGGACCACTGGGACAGCCCCAGCCCCAGGCATCAGGCACCTCCCTGGGGACAGGGCCAGTCAGGGGCTGGGTCAGGATGTGGTCCCGCAGGTGGGCCTGGCTCAGGGGTGCCCATGGCCAGGCAGGGCAGGGCTGTGGGGAGCGGAGACCGGCCCTGCTGTGGCATCGCTGGGGCAGGGGCTGGTGGCCCTGGGGGGCTGCAGTGAAGTCCTGGGCTGTGGGCAGGGTGGGGGAAGCCCTGGGGAGCTAGGGAGGGCTAAGTGGTGAATGCAAGCTGGATTAGTCTCTAGTGGTTAACTAGGAAAGTACTGCTTGCAAAGTAATTTTTGAAATAGGGTTTGGGTCTAAGGTGCAATTGCTTAGGGAAACAAGTTGAAGCAATTTAAGAAGAAAAAAAAAGCTTCTTTAAATAGCAGTTGAAAATTAATATCACAGATCAATATATAATCATCAGATGAGGTGGTCTATCACAGAAACTAAGACCTACTTAAAGACTTTTTCAGTACTGTTTTCATAGTCATAGTTAAAACCTGTGATACAGAAATCAGAGATCTGTGTTCTAATGTTTGGCATATTTCCCTTGTATTTCTTCTCAATGCTTGTTACTCATCTCAACATTATGAGTAATCATGTTTCAGTTTGCAATGTGTTTGTATTTCTTTTTAAATTAAGAGACTCTCGCAACGTTCCAACTTTCTGTCTCTGACTGGCACAGCAGGGGAAAAAATAACACCACATTTTGTGTTTATCTGAGCTATTTATTCACATTACTACAGCGTGTGAGTGTCTCATCCTCTAGTGTATACAAGTTCTTGCAGTACTCATTGGCAGAGGTGGTGGCATCTCATTGAAATGAAACGTCCTCACCCTTTCTCGGGATCTGGGTTGAGATGACTTCCCCAGGTCACACAAGTTAGGTCTGAGCTGGTGAACAAAGCATGGGTTGCCTTGAGTCTACATTGCTTAGCGGCATCCCCCTCTCTGTCAAATTAATCTGGAAGAGAAATAGTAGCTGCAGCCCCCAGTAGAGTGATAGTCTGCTATGGGGTAGTCTCCATCTGTTGTGGAGATGATTTCATAGTGCGCAGGGAAAAGAAAGAAGCGCATCATGCTCAGGAACACGAATCTCTCCTTAATCTGGTAGGCATTGTCTTAAGTGGGGATTCCCAGGGGCTCTCTTCAGCACAACACATATTGCAAGTAAATGTTTGAGAGAAGCCTTGATATTTTTCTACTTGGGCCAATTTGTACTGAGATGGAAGTATTAAAGGAGACAAACAGTTATTTAATCTTTACTTTACAGAAAAACTGAAATATAAACCAACTGACAAAGGAAAGGACCTCTTGTTATGCAGTAGAAGTGCTATGCAAAATCCTATGTGAATTTAAAATTCAGCATTAGAAATTAAAAGGCATAAATCAAAGTGTTTTATTTCAAGCAATATAAAAAACTTCAGGAAGTAGGGAAGCAGGGAATTCTCTTACCTTTCTCTTGTTGTCACCTTACAAATGCAATGTAAAAGACCCAGTTGCAAATTCAAGTCTTTCAGTGTTTATTAATACCCAGATAATTTTCTTCTAATGACATTCCTGGCTGCATTTTTCAGTTGAAGTTTGTTGAGTAACGTGGTTTAGCAGGAACAACATATAATTGGTTGGAATCTTCTGTGTTTCTTAACTTCTATTACGTGTTAGATGTAAAAGCCTCTGACTCAAAACTTACCTGGATTTTCTTCACTCATCACAAGTACAAATAGTTGTTTCTTCGCAACAAAAAATATCTAATGTTATTAATTTTTCCAAATGTTCCATTTTTTGCTATCACAGTGAATCTCTGAGTGTACCTTTCTGCAGTATGGTATTGGAACACCATGTCTATGTTGATACCTGGGGGGGTTTAAGGAAGCTTACTTCTTAAATTCTATAGCAGTTCTTATCCTGTTGATTTCTTACCTATCTATGTAACCAATTTCCTAACTGGTGTCCCTGCTCACTGGAAGAGGGTTAGACTAGATGATCTCTAGGGGTCCCTTCCAACCCAAAACATTCTATGATTCTATGATAATTTCATAATTCCAGTTATGAATACAGTGATCTTTGCTGGGATGTCTATATGATATACCTGAATATGCTTTTACATATACACATGCAGAGTTAAAAGGAGAGAATGCGGATGGAATGCGAATTCTTCTGATCTTTTTCAGTTTGGGGTAGTTTTAACTTGAGTTCCTTATAGCTTCATAAACTCAGTAAATTTGTCATTTTTCTGGGCATACAAATTTTCTCCTGGGTTTCTTGTTGGTTTTTCCCCCATAAATTTCCCCCCCATAAATTAGAGACAATCATTCTGAAGGCAAATGGTAACATTTGGAAACACTAACACTTAGAAAACATTTTATCAAAAAAAGGAACCTGTAGTAAGAGAAAAAAAATTCTGTTTCTGAAAAATTAGAATACCAACAAACCAGGGTTAAAATACCAGAATACCTACTGGGTTTTTTTTAGGAATAAATAACTTCAGAAGAATGTTTTGACTTTATAGGAAGTTTAGATCCATGGAATTTTACATTGAGTGAATTATTCTTTTGTTAGAATACAGTATTATTCTGAGGATAAGAAGAGATGTAACCAGAATTTTGTCCATTACTACTCTAAAGAAAAGGTGAAAGACTGTCCTGCTGTCCTATAAAGGCAAAGCCAAGCAAACAGACCCTTTCTCTGCCTCTTTCTTTGTTCCATTTTCAAAATAAAAAAAAAAAGGGTCCACAGTGGTGACCCAGTTTTGTTCTGGTTGTTCACTCAGAGCTTCTTGTAGCTTGGATAAGTATATGGTGCATTGACTGAAGTTATGCTGAAGTTTATATGAGCTGACAATCTTAATTTTATTAGATTTTTCCCCACCCTCACCCCCTGCAGGACAAGATATAAATTATGTGCGACACCATAATTTCATAGATTTAATACATGAGATGAAAGATGTCATCAAGCCCCATATGCTTACTCCTTTTACAAATAGTAGGCTAGATAATTTTAAAGGTGACAAAAATCTGGAAAAAAAGGAACAAGGAGAGAGTGAGAAAATAGCAGCACCTCTGTATCTTATGATTTAAGTCAGAAAAAATATGATTTGTACCTCCAAAAGTCTTATTTTCTCTCTAACCCTAAATGATTTCTGAACTGAGAATGAAAAGGAGTCAGGAAACTGATACCTTGTGTTACATTAATTAAAAATAATATCTGCCGTTCAGCCTCTCCTTTGATCTGATACTGTATAGAAACTTAGTAATGCCACATTGCAGATATTGAAAGATAGTCAGGGCAGTGGGATAAGAATGAGTGAGTTCTTAAAATTAGAAAATTTCCCTTCTGATTTAACATCACAGTATAACTGCACAATAGCTGAGGCTGTTCATTTCTGCATTTTCACTTTGTTCTCATTGTGCACCTCAATAAATACATTCTGTTCTTAAAGTCATTTAAAAAAAAAAACCAAAACACAAAGACTCTCAGTCTATCAAAAAATTACCCCTCCTTCTCAGAGAACACATCTAATCACATTTAATCTAAACAGGCAATTCTTTAAAGTCAAGTTAGAAGCACTGAGACTTAATGGGTAGCTGTCTCGTGTTATCTCTTAATATACCAGGGTACTTAGTGTCTTTTCCTCCTCTCCCCTCCTCAATAAATACAAGCTTTATTCTACTCAAGGAGGGTTATAATACACTTAATGAATATTTCGTAGCATAAAGTATGTCTTAGGAACAGTGAAAATGCTGGAAGTATCAGTCAAAGTTCATTACTTCATTATAAAAAATTTAAATACAAGGAAATTAGGTGACTTTGTAATTAAAAACAAACAAAACCGAGAGAAAATGGCTGTGTTTTGTTGAGGAATAAAGCAATTCTGGACAGACATCTGTCACTGCCACACTACACAGTTTCCTTTTGCAGTAAATGAACCTTGGGGCCACAGAAGATAGCATAGGTGGTGGGACTGAACTACAAAACAATCCTCCATGTAACTGCTTCAGTCTTAGTGCTTAAAGCAGAGCTTCTAGCAATGAGTGCTGTAAGCTAGCTACTAGAATGACTAAAACCAAGCCAAAATAAAACCCACCTGTTACTAGAATATTCTTGACTTAGGGAAGTTTTCTAGAATGGACATAGAACCCAAGAAATCTGAGCTTAAAAAAGTAGGTAGAAATGACTCTGAACAAAATTATTGACTTGCCAGAAATAGCACATAAGGTATTACAGCAAGAGGTGGGCAGGTGAAAAACTAAGCAGAACGGTGCTAACAGTAATATTATAGTTTTTCTATCTTATCTGAAATAACCTTTATGAAATTTAATATGTCATTTTATATGATTTTATGTGTATATATTCTACAGCTGCACTCCAATTCTGACAAAGGTGATGGATCAGTCAAATACATTCTTACTGGAGAAGGGGCGGGGACTATATTTATTATTGATGACACGACTGGAGACATCCATTCAACCAAAAGCCTCGATCGAGAGCAGAAGACACACTATGTGCTTCATGCCCAAGCTATTGATAGACGGACAAACAAGCCACTCGAGCCTGAATCTGAATTTATTATCAAAGTGCAGGACATCAACGACAATGCACCAAAATTTACAGATGGACCATACATTGTTACTGTGCCAGAGATGTCTGAAATGGGTAAGGAAAATTAATTGTTCTATTCAACAATCTTCTAACAAGCAAAAATGCCACATACTGTTTGACAAAGTTATGACGCATTATTGTATTGTTGATTGTATGTAAAAGATATTACATTTGAGAAGAGATGATAAGAAGACATTAAATGCAACCTTGTGTGTTACTTGGGACATTCATATTAAGAAAACAGTACACTACACACATGCTGGCTGTAGAGGAGAGTCACTCTTGTTCTTGAATGCTTTAACAGACATTCCTTGGCAAATGGTACTTTGCACTCCAGGAACAAGATGTGTTCATATATCCTCATTCAGCTACACACTTTATGGCATTCTCTTCTACATGAGTAGTCTATGCAATTCACAGAATTAAACAAACACAAAGGAATGGTAGTTTTCTAGGTTATTTTAGACCATGGTGTCATATGTTTATTTGCCTTTGTTCCATACTTGAAAGTCAGATAGATACAATATTTTGTAAATATAATTATTTTGGATGGGAGGGTATCTTGTACAACTTCCCTAGCGTAGATAGGTGAAATTTATTTTAAACTGGGAATCTGCATTTGGTTCATCTTCTATGGTACCACCTGACATTATTATGCTGAGTTCATACATAAGTGGCTGTCTAACAAGGGAAGTTTAATCTGTTTGTGGAAGTCTGCATACTGTTTGAACCGCATACTGTTTCGCAGTATGCAAAGAAATATTTCATGTGGAGAGACTAGACAGGCCAAACCCACAGCTTCCATTCCATGCATAGTGAAAATAGTGCATTCCAAACACATCTACAGTTCTTTTCTTGCATATACAAATGAAGTGTGGCATATAAAATATTTGCAAACATCTGGTAATTGTACCAGCCCTGGAAAGACCGAAATATACTAAAACTTATTCCTGAGCCATGAAGTTCAGAGCTGTGACAGTTTGGAAGCAGAGACTGGTTTTTATACCAGTGTCTTCTTCATTGACCTAAGTGGCGTTAATCTTGTATAAAGTAGAGAATAAGTATTCTTTCCTACCTACAATGAAAAACCAGATTGTATTAAATGGACTCTCAAGCTTACCAAATAGCATGTTTTAAAAGGATGTAAAAGATTTTCTCCTGACTTTATCACTGCTTCTTCATTCGTTCTCACTGCCACTGCCACTACACTGACACATAGGAGTAGTTCCTCAACTTTCTTCTCAGAATGTCCCCCATATGTGATGTTCTGAAAAATAATCTACCTGTCTCTATCATAATTGTCTTGTTCTAATACTTTGTTCTTTGTAAGTACTTGTAGTACCTCTCTCCCTTTCCAGTACTTTCCTCTCTTCCAAGTCCTCCCACAGTATGCTATTTCAGATGTCTTTTCCTGACTGTGGAGAACTCTAAGCTTTATTTTTCCTGTGGTCCCTCCTGCAACAAGAATGCATGAAGGGAGAAACATCTTTCTCTGATCTCCTTTATTTCCTTCTCTCTTATTCTTTCATAGGTCAGTGTTCCCATATTACTGTTCAACTTCCCTTTTATGAATTTTATTCTTTCTACAGTCTATTTCCTTCTAACTGGGAATTGCTACCTCATCTTTTCTTGTAATTTCTGTCTCCCTCCTCCCACATTTTATTATCATTGTTTATCAACATTGTTATTTCTAATAACCTCTTCTGTGTCTTTACCAGAAGAACAATCTTATTAGCTATTCTTCTTTGGTCAGTATCTAGCTAATAAAGATTTTCATATTATAGATCAAATATATTTTCATTCCTTAAACTAATTTTCAAATTGTTTATTGTTCTCTTAAACCATAGCTTCCTCTCAAATACTGACTTCCTTGATCTCATCTGTTACTTTTCGGAGCTATAAACACGTAGGTCTCCATTTCATCTACACAGTGACCCTAGTGCATATAACAGGACATGTTTTTAAGGTAGAATTCCCTATTTTAACCATCTAAGCATACTATCGCAGATATCATTCCCACAAGAAATTTGTGGAAGTACAGAAGGGCAGTATTTCTGTGAGTACTGTCATAACAGCAGGACTATTTCAGCAATGTGCCTTTGTGGGAAGTACTACAGTGAGGGGCTAGAGCTCCCAGTAAGAGTACCAGGGGCCGGTATGAAACCTCTTTCAGTTGTCTTTGATGATTCATTGTGGCACAAAGCTTTATTGTTAATTTCAGTAACATCTAAACCTTATCTCAGTTGTCTTTCATCACACAGACTGTCTTGATGTGAAATTAGTTTCCTTTATCAACTGTCTCCAATAAATGCATAATTCTTTCTTCAGTTTCCTTTGTCTTTAATGGAGACCATTTTAATTAATTATTTTTTTTCTCCTGTAGAAGCCTTTTATTTTTTGTATAGGAGGAAGGACAGTGGAAAGGAAATCAATGTTATCCTCAAAGTCAAAAGCAGCTAATATAATTATTTTTTATTTGTTCATTCTGTTTATAAAAGTTCTCTTTTTTCATGCTCTCAAAATGTAGTATTCTTACATAGATGTTAGTCATAATTCTGTAGTAGTCTAAATCTTGGTATTGCCGTACAACTACATTATACAAGTTACTTTTTTCCAAAGAACAATTCAAATAGTCTGGGATGGCATTTTGGGTTATAAAACAGAGTGGATTGTGGTAAACCAAGGAAGTTTTAGTGATAAAATAAAGCAGTAATGCATATGTTTTATAAATAAAATACTTCACTGGTTGTACCTGAGGTAAATCTTTAAAGTATCTATTCCACAAAGCTTTCTTGTTGTGTGAATAAAACTGAATTTTCATATCCTGCCATACAGGCAATCTCCTGCAGGCATATATTTTCATTGCAAATTTATGATCATTATTTTCTTTTTCCCATATTGATTTGTTTGTGTTTGCTGCATACTGAAAGCATTTTATTGTCTGCAGTCTCAGGAAGACTAATTCTGTTATTGCTTCCACAGGATACATTCTTTCTGTCAAATAATGGAGAACCCTATGCCATTTTTATTAGTTCTGTGATTAGCCTGTTTTTTGACATTTAGCTGTGGAACCTTACATAACTGAACTTCTTGTTATTTTATGAATTCCTAAGGATGCTTCACTACTTTCAAAATTTCTTCCACTTTTTTACGTGGTCATTTAAAGGACTTTCAATGTTACTGTCTCTCTCTAACAGCCCTCATGCTGAGTGGCGGGTGGTATTTTTGATCTCCATTATGCTGTTTAGTTTCAGCAGCAGGTTCCTGTCTGTCTCCTCAAGAGGTTAGCTGGTATTTTTCCCACAAGTTGGACATTTCTTGATCTACTTGTAAAAGCTGTAAGACCTTTATGGCTTTTTTTAGGTCACTGACAAGAAAGTACAGGTAAGTTTTGTTAAATTATTTGCCAAATATTAGATCACAGTGTTCATTGCGGCACAAAGTGAACAAATTATTTATGCTTTATGTACTATGCTGAAAGAGCTGAAAGAAAACATGTATTCCTAGCCTTCATTGAATGTTTTTCCTAAAAGTTGGCTCAAGAACCAGGGTTTATAACTGAAATTATTTCTTCTGCAGTGTAAAAAACTTAGTCTCATTGAGAGCTATAACTGTGCTGTTTTAAGGTTTATGGAAGAGTCATCATTATCTAAATGTAAAAGGAAATAAAAACATTTTTCTGTCAGTAAAAGCATTCCATAGGGCTCATTTTCAGATAGCTTCAAAGTAAGTGAAATATTGCATATTACATTTTCTAGTGTTGAGGACATGCATAAGAAGAGTATTCCCAATTGTCGTGGTTTAACCCGGCTGGCAACTAAGCACCACGCAGCTGCTCGCTCACTCCCCGCCCCCCCTCAGTGGGATGGGGGAGAGAATCGGAGAAAAGAAAAAAAAAGTAAGACCCATGGGTTGAGATAGAGACAGTTTAATAAGAGAGAATAATAATAATAATAATAATAATAATAATAATGGTAAGAAAATATACAGAATATATAAAACAAGTGATGCACAATGCAATTGCTCACCACCCGCTGACTGATGCCCAGCCCGTCCCGAGCCGCGATCACTCCCCCTGAGCCGCGATCACGCAGCCCGAGCTGCGACCACTCTGCCCGCGACCGACCGATCGACTAACCCCCCCGAGCATGACGTTATATGGTATGGAATAGCTCTTTGGACAGTTTGGGTCCTAGCTGTGCTGTACTCCCAGCTTGTTATGCACCTGGCCGAACAGGAGAAGCTCAAAAAGTCCTTGAGTAGTCTGAGCACTACTCGGCAACAACTAAAAACATCAGCGTGTTATCAACATTCTTCTAGCACTGAATCCAAAGCACAGCACTATGCTAGCTTCTGTGAAGAAAATTAACTCTATCCCAGCCGAAACCAGACACCAATAAATTCTACTTAGGAAATTAATAGGCACACTGGACTTTTCTGAACTTCTTTCCAGGGTATTATAATGTGAGGTAGTCATAATTTCAGGTAATCTGGAAGACAATATTCATGGTGTTCATAAATATGATTTGTATGAGAATTGCCTACTTACCTTCCTGTGTTGTTTGATTTTTGTCTTCTAATGAAGATGGCTGACAAAAAATACTGAGTGAGGACTTGGATCAGTAATATAGTCACTGAACTGGAAGTGTTGATTTCCTGGTGAAATCACTATTATTTTCTAATGTAGAATGAAACTCAAACATGTGTTGACTTGTTAGTGTTTTAAGACAACTTCAAGAATCAGTTTAGTTAGGCAGGAAATCCCTGTGTTTGTTAAACTTCACTTTTTTTCCACTTCTTTTAGTTTTTATTCAATATTGATCCATCTGAGATTTTAACAGTCCAGCAAACTATGGGAAGTCATGCATACAGATTTGCATTCTCAACAGATATGTTTTATTGAAGTGCCTCATTAAACATTAAAAATTTGTCTTCAGAGAGACAGACTGAAGTATTTCCCTTCAGCTTTTCTTTGATATATAACTTTACAAAATTTTTATTGTAAACATATTTAAAAAAAAAAGAGAAAAACAAAATAAGATATTTTGAAAGAAATCTACAATTTGATTTCCCAAATGAAATTGTACTTATTTTTGATAACAGAGAAAAGGCGAAGCTTACAGAGTGGTGTTCAGAGCATACAGACATATTTTACAGCTCTCTATAAAGCATAAGCTAAGAAAACAGAATTCCCAATATGTAATCTCTAAACTGTAGTGGGAAATCACATGAAATGGTAGTTGTGCTCTGAATAAGCAGAGCCTCCACTTTGGGGAAAAAAGTCTTTTTTATTACCTAACTGGAGTGTCAAAACTCTTTCATAGCAAAATTTTGAGTTTTTCTTGACAGACACTTTCACAATAAGTTAGTGAAGAAAGTATGTAAGGTATGCCTCTGGGTCTGATGTTCATATCTGTTCTGAGGTCTCCAGGGAAATTAGATCCTTATTTTTTGTATTCAATTATTTCCTTCAGAACTGTTAAGCTTAAAAATAGCAAGGCAGCTGTACTGTATATTTTTCCATCTAAATCCTTCATTACACATAACTGAACAGCAAAAACTAATGCTGCATCTGTATGGTACAAATGTAATTGTGGTTTGTCTGTCATGTTGATGAGCTGAATGATGCTAATTTTGGAAGGAGTAACTGGAGGGTAAAGGTACCCTCTTTACCTTTTTTCTCGCAAGGCATGGTAACCCGCAGCTTTCAAAAGCTGCCTTTTCCTCTGTGCTCAGCAAATCAGGCAAGAGTTAGGCAAAAGGCCAGTATGGGTATATCTTACAAGATGCTGAACATGCTGGTGTAATACAGTGAAAAAGTTAAGCGTCTGATAAGCACTGAAGGAGGGTTTGAGAAGTGGGGTGGGGGGTTGAGTTAAAACTTGTGATTCTAAGTGTTCTTTTAGATGGAAAGAGACCGCTTTGCCACTATTCAATACTATTCAGTACCAAATTACTATTATCAGGTGTTTCTTAGAAGAGAGATACAGATGTATTAGAAAATCACCCTGGCAGATTTTAAGGTATAATAGAATTCTATTCATGCTAAAATGGCCCGTCAGCTGCTTATGTGAGATATCGCCTTTCACTAGCCCTGTTTCTTTGTCCCACATCAATGAGTAATACAAGCACTCAGGTTCTGTCCCCTGCTTTTCAAAATAAGGAGAGGAGAGAAGAAAGTCTCTGAAGAACAACAGAACCATGAGATCTCAGTATTTCTGGTATTTTCTTCTTCTGAAATAGCCAAAATCCATTCCAAAACCTACCTTGATTTTCTAGAGCCCTGGGAAAAAGTGCAAATGGGAAATCAACCTGTTAGATGAGTAGGCAACTGTTGGTAACTGTTTTCTTGGAAGCAGGAAAACCTATAAAGGTACAGAAGTTGCCCAGCACTCTGGGTAGCAAACTCTGGTAGGTGACTGACTACACCTATTGGGTAGGTATATTTTTGTTGTATGCAATTAAAAAAAATAAAATCACTGTGTATCAGTAACCTATTAATCTTTAATGATTCCACAAGATTCCAACATAAAATAGGGAAGCCATGAATAAAGGTAAAACAACAAATTAGTGTGCACAGGCCTTCATCCTTGAATACAACAAGCTTAACTAGTAAACAGGTCATAGCTTTTCCACCTCAAGTTAGAAATTATTGCCAGACTGGGCTACAGAAATATATCATTACAGTATTTAGATAAGCTATAGAACAGAGGAAGAAATGCATTTCTGTTCTTTGAAGTGACCTGATGTGGCTTGCGGGAACTCATATTCTAACTTTAGATAGCAAATAAATATGACTGAATAGATTCCTAGAACATTTTAAGAAAATTCCACTAACTTTAATTCATATTTGTTTATCTTGCCACATAAACCCAAATACAGTAATTTAGTCAGTTTTGCCATTAAGTCCTGAATAGCTATGAACAGGCGACTAGCCCCAGCTTGATTTTATTACAATACTCAACTTCAAATTCATCAAGGTATACTTATATCTGCTGTGTGAATGTATTTATCTATGAGACTGTATGCATTTGGGGCTATTCAGAGACCAGAAGACACTATATCTAAATATGCAGACACGTTTGCTGTACCTCTTACTAAATCTCCAGTAGAGAATACAAAAAGCAACTTTCAGTTTCCAAGTTAGTGTGGCACAAATGAATGAATAGTTTCTCAAACAGTGGAGAATCCAAAGCTGCAAAGTTTTGCATGCTTGCTTTGCTGTACTCAAAGTGAGACTCTGTGATTTTAGGTATTTCTATTCCCAGTGTACACTGAGGGTGTGCACATGAACCAACAGTTCTGTGCAACGGAAACTGATCTGTGAAGTTAAACAGTTGGAACTGAGGATCCGATGTCTACCCCGTATGTTTTTGGGAAGGCATATTTCAGACTAGCTCTTCTCTGGTCTCTGAGACTAAATGCCCATTAGCAGTCAGAATAAATGGGATACGCTGCTAAAGCACATCTTCTGGTTTAGTTTCTTCCAAAGGAATCTAGTTAGCATGCTCTGAAACTGTTCCATGAGGCAAATCAAAGCACCAACAAGTGGGGGAGATCAAGGGATTCAATTCAAAAGCATATTTCTCCTCACAACTAAGATGTGAAATTGAACACCCCGGAGTGGAGGTGATGCCTCACTGGTTAATATAACTGAGAAGCCACTTTCAGATGCTGAATTACATGAGAGCAGCCTGTTCTGTTATTATTATTCCTGTATTTTAATACTGGGCCACAGGAGTCTGTAAAAAGCAGTGTCTGTAGAAGGATGAACAAGTGGGATGAAGATTGAACTTTTATTAACTTGCCAATTTTTCATTTACTGATTTTTTTATGTGAAGGGTTGGGTAGTGATAGCAAAAAAGATTCATCATTAAATATCTTGAAAAATACATCAAAATATAAAATCACTTATCTCTATCTGTGCAGTACTTATGCATTTTATTTTCTACAAAATGTTACTCATAAGTTATTCCACTTAGTGACATGCTAGGAACTGTAATTTTATTCTTCTAATGGTATTTATTAACAGCATACAAATATTTGTCTTTTGAACTCCTTATCTTTCTAATTTGGATCCATCATTGGAATTCCAACAAGGTTCTAGTAATTATTTCATTTTCAGATCTTTCATGCCTTCCGATGGCTAGATTTTTTGATTCCCTTATAGTATTTTATTGATTTGGGGGCATTTATGCAAATTATTTTAAATATGCACTTCAACATTAATTTGTATGGTGGATGAAGATAATCCTGAAGTCCATAAATACGAGTTGTTCAGAAGTCTAAACAATATCCAAGTTTGGGTTCTGTATGTGTGAACATGCATAAATAGGCATGCTGTGTAGTTACTATTTTTGTTTATATATATGTAACAGTTACATATACATGGAGAAAAAGCTTTTTTCAAATTAGTATAGTTTTCCTTAAAAATATGATAGAATAATAAAATATAGAGAAAATGTTATTAATCTCTCAATTATAGAATGTGAGTACTGTAGAGGTTTCAAAAATGCATCTAAATTATTTATATTTGTCAGAAAATTATATTTATTATCAATTAACTTATATTTTCCTGTATATACAGGTACGTCTGTTCTACAGGTGACAGCCACAGATGCAGATGACCCTACATATGGAAACAGCGCCAGAGTAGTGTACAGTATTCTTCAGGGACAGCCATATTTCTCTGTTGACCCTAAAACAGGTGGGTATTACATATTTATGTCTGTGTGATTTGGCTAATATGTTGCAGTTAACTAAGTCTGGTAGATGAAATCCAATGTACAAAACACAGGTGGGTGGGATTTTTTTTTTTTTTAATTCCTATTATATCCTACTTCTCGCTTTAACACTATGAAATTTAGGAGTTGCTGTGTTTTGCTGAATCATAAAATGAGCCTACTGTGTACAGAATTAATTCTGCATCATGCCATGATGTGAGCCATTCAGCCAAACTGGAATAGCACTTTTTTATCTTTTCAAGCCTCTGTTTAGGAAGTGACTCAAGTGTGCCTAATACATTATGATTTTAAATGCTTTGTTTTGTCTGAAGGGTAGCGTTGGGAGGATTATTGAATGTGTGCTTCAACACATATACCATACTAAATTAAGATCATTCTTTTATTTATAAAACTGCAGTATTGCCATTTCACTGAAAATTTATTCTATGATTCAAGCGGTAGAATGAGCTGAAATATTTATGCTTAAATTCTGTGTATTGCCCTCTCCTTTTTTCCACAAAGTGTAAGTTATGTATAATGAATCCAAACTGGTTTCTTTAAAGAGAGAAGAAATCTCTTTTGGGGATGGGGTTTGTTACTAGTTTTGACTTTTCTGAAGAGCATTATCTTAAATATTAATATGGTGATATATTTTAGTGTGCATTTATAGTCCTTAATAATGAGTAAATATAATTTAAGAAAGTACTTTTTTCATCTGAATCTTGTAACCATTTTTCCGTATCTATATCAAAGCTTTAATACTGAGGTGAAAAAATGAAATACAATGATCCTTACACCTAACTGTAGAGAATAATAATGATTTTTAAAATGTGCTGAAGTGCAATAAAGTATATTGTAAATGGTTTTCACTGTAATGTTTTTACATTTAAGTGTCTTTGCTTGTGTACAGTAATGTCTCTGGAACTTGGAGGTATACGCTTGCTTCATTACCAAGAGAAGTGTATCAGTGCCATCTCAGCTAGCTTTGAGGTTAAGCCTCCTTTGAGTAGGAGGCCGGACTCGATGACCCCCAGAGGTCTCTCCCTACCTAAATTATTCTATAAATTAGAAAGGTCTAAGAGTGCAAAGCCTGACAGGATCATGTTGGAGGACTATATAAAGTGCTGGAAGGTAAACCTGATGCAGGCCTGTTCATATATACTGTGTTCCGGGAACGACCACCGGCACACACCTTACCCAGCCATGTGCGAGTACAGTCTGGCAGAGTACTAGCTGGCACAGACTAAAACCGCTCTGAGGGTCATGTTGACAACTAAGAGGTATGGAAGATCAGTAGTATGGTGCTCAAGTGCTCTCTGCCCTTGTTTTACTTAGAAATACAACGCTGGTCTACATTTCTGCTTCTGTTTTATCACTCTGAGGCAATGGCCTATATTTTTTATTTCAATAATGATATGGAACTTGTAATCTGGAGCTGCTATTCAGTCAGTGAAGAATCGTAATAGATGTTCCCAGGATCAGATCAGTATCACAAAAGAAAGTAGTATTGTTGTATCACTGTTTGTATGTTATAAAGAAAGCAGATGGGAGTGTATTTTCACTCCCCAAGCCTTAGGCTTTGAGAGGGATTTATATAACACTTTATGAACTTAAACTATTTTTAATATGTGCATAGAATATGAAAATGTTTCTGATACCTTAGTCTATTAAAATGGCGAAAGAATAAATACCTTATGAGGTAAGTAGACAGTGAAAAAGTAAAAAAAACCACTGGAGAAGGCTTTTTGATTTGATAAGTTGACTTTTTATAATTCCAGAATAGCAGATAAATTAATTTGGCATGATATAATGGGAAGAAGTAGAATATTGGAAATGATGGGAAAGTCTTGAAGAATAGTGTGTTTCACTATGAAATTTCACTTCGAATTTCTGTGGTTTAAGACACTCATTTTCTAAAAACACCACTCTCCTGAATTTGCAAGCATTTCTGTGACCTATTTTTCCTAAGGCATGAATTGTTCAATTCCGTCTTAGTTATATTTCATCTGGAAGTTTTCTGAATTTACTGTGACATGCACAAAATTCCTTTACAAAAGAAAGAGGTAGAAGGGCCAAAACAGGGAAAATTTGTGAAGCCTAAGGATCTTTTATGGCTATCAGTAAAGCTCCTTGGAGCTATCAGATGCAGACATCAAGCTGCAATACTCATCTTAAGAAGTCTTCTGCTTCTAGCTTAATGCTGCCTAAATTTGGTTTCAAACAACTTACTATCTGAAGACTTTAAAATTTTGGATTTTTAGGAGCTTAGTTTAGAATGGTTTAAATAGGATTTCAGAATTCATACATCTAAAATATAATAGTGGGCCAGCACCAAATTACAAACTTTGAAGTAAAAAAAGCTGTGTTCCCAGCAGAAGAACAACTTTGTTAGCTTACCTGATAAAAGGCTCGTCTCTACACACCCAAAGGAGGGTAGAGGTGCAGCACTGGGAAAGTAATCCACCCGCCCTAATTAGAGACTCAAGCCTGGGCTCATCCTAAGGCTGCCCCAGCAGAGCCTCAGCCCCATGGGCCAGGGCTAAAACCCATCATAAGGAGTCAAGAGGAAATGCTGTCTTGATCACCCTTCAGGATGAGGGAGCTGCTGCCTACAGGGATATGGAGCACACAGGATGCAGGGAAGAGCATTATGGTATGGTACTAGATCTATTCTGGGATGTTTAGAGGAAGAACTTCAGAAAAGGGATGGGAGGGATTGAGATGGATTAGGGAGGAAAAAGCAAGGAAAAATAGATGCATAAGGGGATAAAAGAGGCTAGTTCTGTGTAAACAGGCTCTTGCTCAGTACTGTTGTCTGATTGTGCCCTGTGTTTGATCAGCACAGTCTGTCCTGTATCTTCTTACACTCCGCTTGTAACTGTTTTCCTGAGTAAAGGGACTCTTTGTCTGTATGCATGTGTGTATGGAGTTTTAAGTGCCAGCAACTGGAGCTGGAGCACGGCTCAGAGGGTTCTGTGTCTTTGTGGCACCAGCAAACTGGAGAGTATGGAGTGTGGCATATTGCATGTGTGTGAATGTCAGCATGGGGTCACTACTGAGTATCAGGCTGAAGTAGCCAGTGAGTCAGGTGAGTGGCTTGGGTACCAGATATCCACATGGCCAAAGGCCTGAGCCAGATACTGGAGAGACCAGAGGGTTCCATGAGTCAGCTGTTGTAGGGGCCCAGGTGTCCAGACTGACTATGGGAGTGACTACATGGTCCCGGTGGGTTGACTGAGAGGCCTGTTGGATCTGTGTGTCTCTGTGCCTGAGGCAAGGGGAGACCAGGGAGCCAGGACCCAGCTCCTGGGTGTCAAAGCCAGCTACTGAGAGCCCATAATGTATATATGGGGGTGTCAGTGGGCTTGCAAGGTAACTGGGGGGGCCAGAGGGTCCAGGGCCAGTTACTGGATACGCTTAGTATTTAAGGCCTGTTACTGGGGGACCCGTAGTGTGCTGGGCTGGGTGGGGATGCGTGAGTGTGTCCAGGATTAAAATGGGATCTGTACCAGCAGCTGGAGGGGAGCTGCAGGCCTCGGACATGTATGTCCAGGTGCTAGCAAGTGGGGAGACTGGGGATCCAGGTGCCAGCTACTGGATAGACCAAGTGCCTAAGGCAAGTTACAGGAGGGATCCATGTTGAGTACATGTCTATATTTCCAACTAAATCATCCTTCCTCCTGATCATCTGGAGAAGGATGGGGCTGTTTGTACCATTTGTGTTTGAGTGCTGAGTGTTCCTATCTGTGTGTCACAGATGCATCTGTGGACCTGCCTCTTGGGAACATACACTCAGCCTCACTACTGCTTCTAAATCACACACTAAGAACAGGGAGTTGCGGCCATCTCACCTCCATCAGGCTACCACCTTTGGCAACTACTAACAATCTTTAGTTTTTCAGGTGATTGGCTCTAGGGCCTGTGTTTTGCTTTGGTTTTTTTTTTTCTTTCCCCGGGGAAGGAAGAATTGTTAACTCTGTGTGTACAAATTTGCTGCAACTGTGTTTCTAGGACTGTGAATGTCAGAACTACTGTCCATGAAAAACATAAAGTGTAAGATTTTCAAAATCCTTTGAATTTGAGTGGCTTTCTAAGTAGTGTTTTGCATTTGCATTTATTAATTACCTTTAGTAATTAGTTATGGGATGTAATAGTAATTAGCTATGTTATTAGTAATTAACTGTGATACCCTATGTTGGTTCCTGTTTGCTTTCCTTCTCAATTGCAGCAAAACATTCTGCTGAATTTTTATAAATATGTATTAATAATGCTGATGAAGGAGACAGAAGTCAATGTCTAGATCCTAAGTCTACTTGCAAAGATTATGTGTGTAGGATTATATGATTTTTTTAAATCAGAATCTTCAGAGAGTCCCAGAAAACACAAATTGCTTATCTTTTTAAAGTACCATTAACCTCACTGTAAAAATAAAATAAAAGTTATCAATGAAGAGTAGAGCAAATAATGTATTAATCTACTTGGCATTTTAATATGGTTCCCCCTCCATGGAGAACTCTGAATAGCTTTTGAAATGTCCAAAATCACATCAAAACTTTTCTTGGGAGTTTGACTTACAAATTTAATACCCCACCTTTCCCAAAACACGAGGTCTTTTCATCTGTGAACTTGATGGAGGATCTATCCCTGCTTGTTCTTTGCTTATGTCAAGTATGGCTCATAAAACAGCAACTGTTGACATTTGACTGGTAACCTAACTCCAAAAGCTCATGTTTTCCTGGGGAAACCTCAAATTAGACTGTGGGTTTTTTTCTGAACAGAACATAAAGAGTGAATTAATCTGTGAGGCATTTGTCCTTTCAAGTCAGCAGTGCTGGTTGTAACTCTCATGAAATAAGAGATAAAAACCTCATTTCTGTTTTGAATTGAAATGTAAACACTGGTGGGGTGGGAGGGAAATACATTTATCATTGAATTGAATGACTGTGAAAAAAAGATTCGATATTTTATTTATTTGCATTTATAATGATCTGCTGTTACAGCAGTAGTATTACAAAGCTCTTAATCATGTATTAGCTCGTTTGGTGTTTTTTTTACTTGAAGATATAGAATCATAGAATCATTTAGGTTGGAAAAGACCTTTAAGATCATCAGTCCCAACCATTAACCTAGCACTGCCAAGTCCACCACTAAACCATGTCCCTAAGCACCACATCTACCACAAATACCTCCAGGGATGGGGACTCAACCACTTCCCTGGGCAGGCTGTTCCAATGCTTGATAACCCTTTTGGTGAAGAAATTTTTCCTAATACCCAATCCAAACCTTCCCTGACGCAACTCGAGGTCATATCTTCTTGTCCTATTGCTTGTTACTTGGCAGAAGAGACCAACACCCACCTCTCTACAGCCTCCTTTCAGGCAGTTGTTTGACAGCAATAAGCGTCAGCCTCCTCTTCTCCAGGGTAAATAACCCCAGTTCCCTCAGCCACTCCTCATAAGACTTGTGCTCCAGACCTCTCACCAGCTTCGTTGGCCTTCTTTGGACACTATATTAAATAGTAAAGAAATATGTATGCCTAGTTATTGAAAGAATGTCACTGCAAATTAGTGCAGAGTAATTATGAAGTGTGAAAAGAGTGTCAAACTCTCTCTGCTTTCTGTCTTCACAATAATATGAACAATGGCTTCAAGCATCCCTATAAGAAATTACCTATTTGCAGCTTATCTAATTTGATTCCTGATAAGAGCACAATACAAATAACAAACATAGTCAATGGCTAACTAGATGCTTCCAAATAGAGAGATGTGCCTCCTGAACACCAAATGAGCAATCCCTGAAGTTCAAAACTTTTGTCCTCATCTTTAACCATTATTCTTATCCTTTTCTAGAAGTTCTTGGCCATAGTTCATATGGGAATGGCAGATTTTGTAGCATTATAATATGTAGAGTGTAATTTTAAAGTTGGATGTGTATTCCTCTGGGAAACAAGAAAATAAATATTGGTAGTTTATAAAGTTATTCACAGATTAGATACCGCTAAATAAATACTAATGCCTAAAAAAACATTGTTAATGAAATCTGTTAAAATGAAGTTCTTCTAATACTGAGGTAATACTTATAGATGGATTAAGGTCTTCCTCATTTCCTTATTTTAGAGAAGATGTCTTAAACTGGCATAAAGAGGAATTGCATAGACTTTCCAGCACAAAAAGAAAGAGCACCCTTAGCATGCTTCAGTAGAACAGTCTGTTGTGATATCCCAGATAAGAATCTACTGTGATCATTGGACTCAATTCTCACAGTTTTCTCATGTGTTCAGAATATTAATGTGCTATTACAGTGTTCCCTAGAGTTATTCAAAGGATGACTTAGGCCATCAGGCAAATGGGCAGGGAGATATGAGCACCTAAACTGTTTCTTTCAGTTTTCTAAGGGCTCTGTTTTGGTACAGTTTAAGATTTTATGAGGGCATTGGTACAACTGAAACCTTGTTGTTTAGGCCTTGATTTCCACTAGCATGGAAACTGCACAGAAGAGTTCTTGCTAATCAAAAGGAGGAGGGACGAAATGGTGTGTTGAAGATGCGTGATAAGGGTAATACCAAACCAGTAGCACTGCTTGGGAACACAGGTATCTACAACTTAGTGCAGTGTTTCTTATGGTAACCGATATTTGCTGGGCTGTGCTCTTACCTGTATATCCTGATGCAATTTTTTGCCATCCCCTCCCAGGAGATTTTGTGGTCTGCCTGCTGGAGCAGGGCTTTGACAAGCAGAAGGTGGATCAGTCACTAATCAGGATTGGTGTTCTGGCACTGTACTTTCTTTGCTTATTACCTACCACCAGTATATCTTCCAGCATCAATCATATGGTTAAAAAGGACAGGCGTAGGAGGCAGAAAAGCAAGGGCAAAAAGATTGCCTGATGTTCTAACCTTGTTTTCATTCTCCTATGAGGTGGACCATGTTATAGGAGATTTCAGAAATAGAGAAGAAACTACCCCTTGCTTGTTCTGCTCTTGTTTATTTCTCTGTTATTCTTTTATCATCTGGTTTTTGTCGACAACTATATGGACAATATGTGTGGTCCAGCCACACGTTATCCTCCAAAAAAAAAGAAAAAAAATGACACATGCTTCTGTAACCACTAACTGGCAACTGTCAAGTTCCCAGATCATATTATCATCTTGGCTTCCTAACCAGGACTACTTCAATATGGTAACTGCATTCCTTTTGTTGGTAGACACTTTTTTTTTTTTTTTACACTTTCATCTGTAAATGCGTAGATATATTTTTGTACTTAACAACATAATGCCTGGTTATTGTGGGCCAGCCCCAGTAGGTAGCTAAGCACCACCCAGCTGCTCACTCACTCCCCCCCACAATAGGATGGGGGAGAGAATGGGAAGGATAACAGTGAGAAAACTCCTGGGCTGAGATAAAGACAGTTTAATAGCAAAAGCAAAACAAGCAGAGCAAACCAAGGAATTCATTCCCTGCTTCCCATGGGCAGGCAGGTGTTCAGCCACCTCCAGGGAAGCAGGGCTCCATCATGCGTAATGGCTGCTTGGGATGACAAGTGCTTCCCCCAGGTTTTATTGCTGAGTGTGACATTGTATGATGTGGGGTGTCCCTTTGGTCAGTTGGGGTCAGCTGTCCCAGTTGTGTCCCTTCTCAGCTTCTTGTGCACCCCCAGCCTACTCACTGGTGGGGTGGTGAGAAGCAGCAAAGGCCTTGATTCTGTGTCAGCGCTGCTCAGCAGTAACTGAAACATCCCTGTGTTATCAACCCTGTTTCCAGCACAAATCGAAAACACAGCCCCATACCAGCTACTGTGAAGAAACTTAACCCTATCCCAGCCAAAAACAGTATACTGGTGAAGCACTACGTTTATTTGTTCAACCAGATTGAAAGTCCTGATGTGGAAGCAGTGAGACATACATTATCATATAGTCTAGATTCTGTTGCTGCATCCTTTACAGCCTTTCTCTTAGGTGTAAAACTGCTATCTGCTCACCATTGCCAAGTTTTGGTTTTACCTCCTGTGGGACATTGGAAAAGGTTCCTTAAATTAATGTTTATCAAGCTTGGTTTTCTATAATTCTAGACATTCACATCTTTTCAGATGTACTGAGTATAATGAAGAACCTGTTGATTTCTTAAGGTCTGCAGTACTGTGCTGTGTCTATTACAAAAGTTAAAGATTTCAGTGTGAGAAAAGCATTCCATTTCAAGTGTCTGTAAGATGTCCGTTCTTCCAGAATAAGATTATTTCTATGAACAGGTGTTTGTGTCTTTGAACTTTTCACAAGGGTTATATGACCCATTAATTGTAAGTTCTTTTTTTTTAAACAAGGAAGGCTAATGTTCTGTCCAAACAAAGTGTAGAAATTGCATGTGTGATAAAATGTGTTTAACTTCAGGGAAAGGGAATGAATAAGATTTCACCCTAAAGCCACATATACATTACCGTATTTTTTAGCTCAAGTGGGATGAGAGCCAGGACACTGACTCAGAAGATTAATGCACTAGACTCTTTAAAGACTCTGCCCCTAAGGACCAGCCCACATGTTAGCAATACTTTTACAGATCGGTCTTTATTGTGGAATTAAGCAGTGACTTTATTGCCTTTAATTGTGCTAACAGGTGTCATTTTTCTAGACAATAGGTTACTATTGGCATCTCTAGTTCTACAAGAAAGAGTTACCGGGACACTGAATCTTCTTTTTTTTTTTTCACCCTTAAATTTTTGGCTGGGGGACTGAAATGAAGATATAGAGCAAAACATTAAGTTGAACTTTGTGGAGGTGCCCTAATTCACATGCAGCTCTGCTTCTTGATCATCATTCCCTTTTCTAATTTAATTTTCCCTTTCACAAGCTGTTGTGGGTATTGGTATTATTGAGGATAATAATTTCAGAAATGCAGTTAAAGGGTGGCAATGAAACTTTGCAGTGGCAATGAAAATGAGAGGGAACAATATTGAGGTACTATTCTAGGAGCTATGTTATGTGCCAGTTTGGATGCCTGCTTATGGTTGGAGACACACTGGTTATATCTTTATTAAAAGGCTTAACTTCTTGTGTCTCTATTTTATGAGTTTTTTACAAATATATTGTATTAATAATGCTATTGCTTTAATAATAAGTTTGAGTAAGTTCACATTTTTGCCTTTCATATTTTGAGAAATTATGTTTAATTCGCACTGTGGGTGGGAAAAAGACCAGTAGTGGTAGACTTGTGAAAAGGAATTTAGGCATATAGAATTGATTGACGATACTGTTTCCTTTAGTAGTAGCATATAAAGACAGATTTTTATAATGCACACAAATCCTGTGATTTAAAAACATAGCTACTTTCAGAATTAGTGCATAATCTACATTAGATCAATAAATATGCATGCATCCGGTTTCCCATCAGTCTTCATCTTTTAGAACAATGCATGCATTTTCAGTTACTATCTGAATAAAAGTGGCTGACAGCATCTTGCCTTGTAATAAACCATACAGAACAACAAAGCTACTATAGTGATGATGTTTTTCCCAAGATTATGTATAAAGACAATACTTCTCAAGAAATATTGTCCAGCAAAAATGATTCAACTGCAGTTGAGATACGTAAGAAAAACTGAACAATAGCTTTAAAAAATTATCACAAGCTCCATTATCTGTTGACCATCTACTTAAAAAACAAATAAGCACAAGGTATTTATGAACCAATGTTACACTAGTTTTAAAACATGATAACAACAAAGATGACATTTGGGGAACCTCGGTAATTCAATTCTTACCTGAATAGGAAGGGAAAAAGAAACCACCTTCAGAAACCACCGAGAAACCTGTGATCTATCCAGGAAATCTGACTTTTACCAGCTGTATGTCAGCATTTGTCCTCCCTTCGATATTCAACTTTGCAGCCTTCAAAACGTCACTGCCTGTGGGAACAGGGAACGAAGCCTGAAATAAGGTCTCCTGTTTGCCCCTAGGTGGTGTCCATTTTTTCCTGAACTTGCCCCAGGGTGCATTTTCATTCCCTTGCTGACTTTGTCAAGCCTAAAGAGCAGCAGCAGAAGCAGTACAGTGGGCTTTGTCTGGTCTTTAAGACTGTAGATAGGCTCTGATCAAACACAATAACCAGTAAATTTAACTCTTGTCATTGTAACTGTCTTTATGATTTGGTAGCATATTTGTAAATTTGAAATTTAGGAGAGACTGTAACCAGACTTCCTGAGACTCTGTAACTTCGCTTCCAGGAGAGGATACTGTTCACTGCTAGGTTCTTTGTGCTGATCTTTGCTTACAAATGTATTCTGTGACTTAATTGGTGAATGATAGTAGGGGTTAGGCCTTTTTTTCTGAGGGGCAGATTGATCAGCATTTGTCCATCACCATATCTGGAACTGGAATGTTTACATGGCAAAAGCACACAGATGCATTACCAAATCAAAGGCTCTGTCTTTCTTTGCTCTTTCCAAATTTCCATATAGACTTGCCATTCTTGTCGTGGTCTGGAGTCCACTAACAGGACCCTGTAACCCTACCCATGGCCCAGAAACCCATGTCAGCCCCCTGGACTCCCCCCACCCTGCCCATGGCCCAGGACCCTATGCCAGCCCCCCAGAACCATCAGCCCCTGCTCCAGTGACGCTGCAGCAGGGCCAGACTCCAGCTCCCCACAACGCGGTCCTGCCCAGCCATGGGCCCTGCCAAGCGGGGTCCCTGTCCCCAGGAAGATGCCCAATGCCCAGGGTTGGGGCTGCCCCAGTGCCCCCCAGCTGCCCTGCTCCTGGCTGGGGGTGGCACATGCCTGGCTGCCATCACCCGCCCGGGAAGCCCCTGGCACCGGGCCCCAGGGAGCTGCCAGCCCCCGCGGTGCCCTGACACTATTGCAAGTGTTGTTGTCAACAAAGGTCTGTAAGACAGATGTTTTTCTCCACATTTTTAAACCGATGAGCAAAACCCATCCCTCAGGCAAAAAAAAAGTTTTCAAATTCCCAGCCAGTACATACCTTATACAATATTTTAAACATTAGATAAAGCCTCTGTCACTGAAAATTGTCACACTAGAAGAGGGAGAAGTGGAGCTCTGGGTTTGCTACCTATTGCAGAGGAGTGCAGCCCAGTCTGCAGTCTTTAATTTAGGTCCCCAAGGAACTCTTCTCTTTTCACATAGTTTTGTCTAGGTTTTGTCTTGGTACACATTTCAGGATTAAAGCATGATTTTTTTTACAATATGTGTGGTCATGATTACAATATTAAAATATTCTAAAGATGCTGTTCCTGTTCCTTTTTCCATAGCTGGTCCATAAAATTCTCAGTATTTCCGTTACATAGTATTTTGAGAGCATGTTTACGATGTTTGCAAGGAAAAAGCCAATTCCATCTGTAACATTAGGGAAGGTGTAAGAGTTGAAGCCTTCCTGGAATTTAGTAAAGCACTTGCAGTCCCAGAAGCAGATATAGCCATCATGGGAGCAGTCCTAAGGGAAGAGGGTAGATTAAATGAGGTTTTGCTCTCTCCCAAACTGTTCTCTCAAGAAATACATTTCAGATCAATAGGTTGCATCTAAAAGCGTTCGGGCAGAAAACGCAACAATTCCCTATATATCTAACCACCATGTGAGTTAGGCTTCACTTTGCTTGAATGGAAGATGAAAATAAAATGAGGCACTTACCAGCTAAGGCTGTTTCTTCCTGAGAAATCTCTCCTTATGATGAGATTTTCTCTAGTTTTTTTTGTCTTCAACATAAAATGGCAAGGACTGGTAACACAGTGAAGGTTCTTTCACTTGAATGTATTTCCTAAGCTTTGGCTTTAATCCATCTGTAATCAATTCTGATAAAAAGTTAATATCATAGTGAAATGTATTAATCATCTGAGCCATAATATTCTATAAAAGCAACTGAATCACTGAAAGAACATACAAGTATGTTTACTTGTCTAGTCCGTTACATTTATTTAAATACAGTACCCTTCTGTGCTGTAGAGAGGAAGCCTCCATTTTCAAACTGGATGTCTGTATGGTAAATACCTAGCTTTGTACTTTGGAAGAAAAGAAGAAAAAAAACCTTCAAATTAGGAAAAGCAGACAAAACACATCCTGTTTTGGTTTATTTTTACAGAACTTTGTACTTACATATAATGGCCCTCCTGCATATTTTTTGTAAGCCTCTGTTTTATTAAATAGATTAAATTTGGTTCAGGTGTGATACTATGGCCAAGGCGTTCTCAGTGGTGCAGTGGTATTGACAATATATGTCAATAATTGCATCTTCTGATTCTGAAAAAATTGACATAAAGTACTCTATAAATTTTTAGAAATTACTCAAAAAATTTTGCTTCTAACCTCAGTTTTGTGTAGTGTAGCATGTTCTGGAAGAGTTTCAGAACGAGCTGGTAAAACACCACTTGCAAGGTATACACAGGTAATAAAAACAATACTGTGCATTAAAAAATGCTATAGGGTGTATCTGCAAATTATTTTGTGCAATTGCTGCCATGACAAATAATTAATTCTAGCTATATAAATTGCTAATGTAATAATCTTATATGTAAACTATCACAAAAGATGAAGGTAGAAAAAGTAATTGGAAAAATAAATTTTTTTCTGAGCCTGGTAGACTACTGTTACACTACACTATTGTTAATAATTTTAACATAGCTATACATTAAAGTACAGAAAACATTCATTTCATATTCAACCTGTAGATTTTTTTAATTTATTTTGAGACACCATCTCCTTGTTCAGCTAATCCCCTGTTATGTCAGAAAACTAAGAGCAAGTGCAATGTAATATGAGGTATGTGTGTAGTACAATTGAATTTTGCTTGTGTAATTGTTTTTAAAACACTGATTCTTGACATAACTTTTAGATATTCATTATTCTTGTAAATTCTGACTTTCCACTTATCTTCAGGTAGAACCTTCTTTTTCCCTGGTAGTATTTCCATGATAAAGATCTTGCAAGTGGATTTTTTTTTTTTTTTTTTTTTTTTTTTATCTGGACTGCTGAAACAAATGAAGCAAATGTATATAAAATCAACAACTGATAATTTTAAAGACTTTTGAAACATCTGTTTCTGGAGTTGCTTCTTCTCAGAGAAGAGCAGATGCAAAATGAAATCTTAAAAAAATGCAGATTTAAACATAGATTATTAGGCTGGGACGTTTTGGCATGGCTTGAAGAGAGGGTAATATATATTTACCATTCATGTGCTTCTCTCAGATGTATTGTTCTTTAAAGATATGAAGAGCAATTAATTTGTTTCCCATAGGAGAGGCCTCCAGGAATAGTAATTTTTCACTGGATTATATATCAGATATACATTGCCACCTATTTTCTGTTGAAAAGATTGCTGAAATAAATGGCATTGACTGTATTTGTCTTGATCAGCTAACCATACAAGAGGTGAAAGACCCACAGATATCTTTCATTTGAACTTGGTTTAATCTGACTTTGCAGGAATTTTGTCTTCCTTTGAATAAAGACTCCCTGGCAAGACTTTAGGAACACTCTAACCTCCATGAACCTTAGTTGCGGGGTATCTACTGCATACATCAAGCACTGCATTAGTCTGCTTGTCAAAATCTAATAAGATTTTATTATTCTTGATTCATTCTCGATTAATAATACAACTAACAGCTGTTGCCAGATGACAGCCACAATGTGGCTGTGGTTTTAATATTTTCTTCTTTGGACTCTGAAGCTACTTTCTTTCTGACAGGAGTCCTCAGAGTGAATTTCAAGGCCTTGAAATTAAAAATGATTCATGTAGCTGCTGACACATATTCCTAGGCAGAAGCAGAATAACAAATCAAAACCAAATGCCCTTTACATTTTCTCTCAAGTCAGCTATTTTACTTAAAAGATCCTAAATCATTAGTGAAAACTGCATTTTTACTAGGGAAGTAACACACAGGAAGAGTGTAAGAAGTAATAGGTAAAAAAGGAACAGTGCTTTTAAACTCAGTTGTTGCACTCAGGTGCTAGGATTTTTTAGTCTACCTCACCTTTTCACTGCATTATTATCTATTTTTGCCTATAGTTAAGAATTTTGCACCATTTGTTTTATGAAACTCCTTCCAGTAGACCATATGAATTGAAGTACTCATTGGAGCAAACACATAGAGGAAATTATTTTTTTATTAATGGAGTTAGGACACAGAAGAATATCCAGCCAGATGTTTTTTCGGTACTTACATCTTTTGTGGTACTTGTAAAAACCAGCCCATGATGTTGGTTGTGCTGCAAGCTGCCTGTGGCTCAAGAGGGTATCAGAACATCTGCCTCCGTAGTGCCAGTTAGCTCAGTTCACTTTGTATCTGGGGCCTTCTCCAGGCCTTGCTCAGTTTACTTGTACAGGAGGATGCTCCAGCTTATGCTAACCCACCGGAGTCCCCTGCCCGCATACATGCATCCCGTCCTCATCAGCAGGCAGGGGGTGAGGGCAGCTGTGGAACTTGTGAAAGGAGCCACCAGCCTTTGAACTGGTGTTCCCTGCAGCTGTGGGCTGCTGCTCTGGACATGCTCTGCTTGCAGATCCTGCCTGGTACATAGTGAACAAAAGAATAGAAAAAAGGGTTGTTGGCATTTCTCTTTTTGACAAGTCAAAGTAGAAAGAGACAGACATGTTCGATGATCTTAAAGGTCTTTTCCAACCTAAACAATTCTATGATCCTATGATTCTATGTTAGCAATTCCTTGTGCTGGCCAGTTTTGTATAACATGGACACTGAAACACCCATACATCAAATGGCAGGGAAGTCTGTCTGAGGACCACCAGTCCTTACATTCATGGCAAAAAGGCTCTCCTATCTGATGGCAGTCGTCGTGGTGCCTGTGCTACATTGTAATGTCATCTGGTTTCGTAGGAAGCACTTCTGATCTTCCACACCAAATCAGTTTCACATAGATTTAATTTTACAAGTGCAGCAATATATATTGTTACTGTTCTGAGAGGATGGCTTAGTGGACCATACTAGACCATAGTGCAATCCAGAATATAATCTGATGGCATTGCTACTTTTTCATTGCTCAGTGACGGGGTACTTCAGTGACTTAGAGATAATACAAGTCAATTTTAGAAAATCTGATTAAACTCTGTTCATTTCAAAGATATTTTCTTTTACTATTCAGTGAAATTTGTATTAAACTTCTGAAGTCTAACCTGTCAGCACTGATTCAGAAATTAGTAATATAACAGCACAGGACTTCACTGTCTTTATGTGAAGGTTTGTTTTCTTTGTTTCATGGTATCTACTTTGTCCCATTAGAAAGACCAACAGATAGAAAAAAAGAAATCAAGTCTATTTGAAGTAGAAGGGAATTTAAAAAAAAAAAAAATTTCACTTTTTTCCCAACCTCTTTTAAAATCTCACATGATAACATATGGAAAGGGTCATTATGGAGTGGTTTTTGTTATCCTTATAGTTTCAACTGAAAATAACTGATTAGCGCTGGGGATACTTTGAATAACTGTCTTACAATAAGTGGTGACAAATTACTTTTTTAGTGTTTTTCTGAATCAAGATGAAATTGTCAATAATGTGTTTAGTAGGTATAAAGTTTCAATTAGGAAATAATTAAATGAGGCACCTTTGATTCAACAGGAAAACTCTGATTTGCAGGAATCACTGTTTAGATTTGTAGTCACAATGTTTTTTAGATAGTCTAGTGTAAGTTAAGGGATTCCTGTCTAGTGGAAAAGTGAGAAATTTTCCTGCTCAACCACCTGCCTCAGCCCCCTCCAACAAAAACCACGCTACCCCCCTTGTATATGAGGAAACTGCATTTATCTTTGAAAAATAATTTCTACTGAAAATTTTCAACCAAACTAGTATTTTGTCTTTTGAATATATTGTCTTTGCTGCCTGTCAGTTTAGACAATCCGTTTCCATATATATTGTATATATATGGAATATATATGTATGTATATATTCATATATATCTTGAATCATGTTCCATGATTCAGTAACTGTTTATGGAGGACTATGTAATAATCTTATTTTGCTATTCTGCTTGTCGGAAATATGGGAGTAGTACTGAGAACACAACACAAGAAGTAACGTGATAAAAGTTAGAAATTGCAGTTGGCAGGTGGTAGGTTAGGCTGCTGTTAACTCTGAATTAATTATGTAGAACACAAATTCTTCTAACTGGAAGAAAATACTAGCTTTCAGAAGTTGGGGGTCTTTTAATATATGCTGGGCAGAACCGGTAGCAACGCCTATAGTTAAGATTGAGTAACAGTTTCCATTATAAGGCATTTAGACTTTGCTAGATCTTATTATTTAAGCTGAAATGATCTATTATGTAACTGTTGTTATGTCTGGTGATTATGTTAATTCAGCAAAAGCAGTTTGTAAGAATGTGACCAGTGAAGGAAATTAGTTTTTTGGTATTATTTTTTGCATTTTGTAACCATTTCTCATTTGAAGTGAGAGTGGCAATTGGGAGGAAGATACTTCTGGAGCTAAAAAGACAGATTTTGCTTTCATAGTAAGGCTACATGAAGGTTTAACAGAGTTTTGAGCTTCTGAAGAACCACCATTTGCACATTTAAAAAGATAAAAAGATTGTCATTAGATTTCCTGAGTGGGGCTTCCAGTCATGTTAAACAGGGATAAATGTAAGTGCTAAACCATTGGGGCTGAAGCTGTATAAGGGAGTTACAAAGTACAGTAATTGTTGTCACTTATTTGACCAGGAAGGAGGAAATGGTGAGTCCCAGTTTTAGTTTTTTACAGACATTTAGTAATGTTTAGCTCCAGAGCCTTACTGTTGAGCAGATCTACAAAAGGCTATTCTTGGCGGCCTTTATGGATGACAGGACTGAGAAACAGCAGTAGGTCAGCTCTGGAAATCTTGGAAATAAAACTAAGCAATTGACCAACTCTGCCCAGAGTGAACTTGCTCAAAGCCTAAGTTGCTCAAAGGATCTCTTCTGCCACTGTCAAAGAGAAAAAAAACCCAGGAAGGACACCAGTTTAGACCACTTCTTTCTTTTTTTCTTAAATAACATAAAAATCTAAACTATTATTTGACTAGCTCTTCCTAGTGTCTTCTATAATACTAGAATAGATAGATCAAGAGTGGATGTCTGTGGAAGAACTAGCTGTTTCTGTGTAATACTTTATAAGTCTACAGACTTATGTCTACAAGTTTATATTCTGCGCTCTTCATTGGCACATGATGAACTCTTGAATCACAGTACACATTGCTTCCCCTGTCTCCATATTCCTGGAAAGATGAGTCTCAATGCTAAGTAATACCGATGCCTAAATAGAAACTGTTCTTTCTTCAGCATCTTGATTTTCTAAGTTTTTCTACCATGTAAAAGAGTGTTTTGTTTGTCTGCAGTTGAATGAAAATAGCACTTACCGATGTGTATCTGAACTGGAGCCACACTTAGGCATTCAGGAAAATTACTTTTTTTCAGTGTCAGAAAGAATGCTGCACCTATGAAGGCACACGGGACAATCTCATATAGAGATTTAAGATCCTCTAAGATCTTAAAACTTCAGAATAATTGTTTTGTTTTGTAAAAAGAGATTTGCACTATTTATGAAGAATAAATGCTTGAATTACTGGTATAGTGCAATACTTTGGATCCCAGTTTCAGTTAACTTTTCTGTTTATATCTCCAGTCATTCTGTGCAAAGCAAGATAAAGCAATTATAATATCCACTATGAAATATCTGGAGCTACTCTCTCAAATGAGATTGTGTGTTTACAGTTATACTGAGCATGATAGAATAAATCAACAAATACATTCAACAATAGCTCTGATTATTAGTAATACACAATCATAGTTCATGACTTTCACAATCCAGACCTATTTGAATTGATAGATGTAGTTACTTCCATTGTGTTATTGTTTGTGTATATTAATTTCTGCAACACCAAGATAAAGGCTTGATCTTGTAAACAGTTATACGGGTGCTTAGTTTTAATACTGTCCTGTGTCTACATTGGTAAATGCCCTAATGTATATGAAATGGATTAAGATAATGCAACCGGCTTATTTTAACTGTTGCAATCTGGAGTATAACACACATGAACTCTTGCACTTCATACATACACACTGTCCTGATGACTTTTCAAGAAAGGGAGAATATTTTCTTGTACATTAGGCTTAGGATTTTCTGCCTTCTTCATTATAAATAGTAGACGAAACAGTATGCATGGGTTTATAAAATTAAGAAGCTATGAGGTACAGAAGCATGCCAAAGCTATTTCAAAATGATGGAGCATCAGATATTACCAGAAACAGGATGACCATATTAAAGAATAAAAAGGGATTTGGGCAAATGGGAAGGCAGAAAAAACAACTAATCATAGAATCATAGAATCACCTCGGTTGGAAAAGACCTTTAAGATCATCGAGTCCAACCGTTAACCTAGCACCGCCATCCCACCACTAAACCATGTCCCTAAGCACCTCATCTATCCGTCTTTTAAATACCTCCAGGGATGAGGACTCCACCACCTCCCTGGGCAGCCCATTCCAGAGCCTGACAACCCTCTCGGTGAAGAAGTTTTTCCTAATGTCTAGCCTAAACCTGCCCTGGCACAGCTTCAAGCCATTCCCCCTCATCCTATCGTCCGTTACCAGGGAGAAGAGGCCGACCCTCACCTCACTACAGCCTCCTTTCAGGTAGTTGTAGAGGGCGATCAGGTCTCCCCTCAGCCTCCTCTTCTCCAGACTAAACAACCCCAGTTCCCTCAGCCGCTCCTCGTATGACTTGTGTTCCAGACCCCTCACCAGCTTGGTTGCTTTCCTCTGGACCTGTTCCAGCAATGCAACATCTTTCTTGTAGTGAGGGGCCCAAAACTGAACACAGTATTCGAGGGGTGGCCTCACCAGCACCGAGTACAGGGGCACGATCACTTCCCTACTCCTGCTGGCCACACTATTCCCGATACAGGCCAGGATGCCATTGGCCTTCTTGGCCACCTGGGCACAGTGCTGGCTCATATTCAGGCGGCTGTCAATCAGTACCCCCAGGTCTTTTTCCACCAGGCAGCTTTCCAGCCACTCTTCGCCAAGCCTGTAGCGCTGCATGGGGTTGTTGTGACCAAAGTGCAGGACCCGGCACTTGGCCTTGTTGAACCTCATACAGTTGGCCTCGGCCCATCGATCCAGCCTGTCCAGGTCCCTTTGCAGAGCCCTCCTCCCCTCCAGCAGATCAACACTCCCACCCAGTTTGGTGTCATCTGCAAATTTACTGAGGGCACACTCAATCCCCTCATCCAGGTCATTGATAAAGATATTAAACAAGACCAGCCCTAAAACTGAGCCCTGGGGGACACCACTTGTGACCGGCCGCCAACTGGATTTAGCTCCATTCACCACGGCTCTCTGGGCTCGGCCATCCAGCCAGTTTTTAACCCAGCGAAGAGTACACCCATCTAGGCCATGAACTGCCAGCTTCTCCAGGAGAAGCTGGAGAACTAATGTACTTTCTGAGAAAGTTAGGAAGCTGTTATTTTCAGGATTGCAAGAACAAATACTATTTTCGATGTGATGTTGAAGAAGAATATGAATTATCTTGGGGATGGATGCAAACTATGTATATTTCAGTTGTCTGCATTAAAAAATGGGATTTTAAGAAACTGAAACTACTGCATTAGTTTAGTCAAGACAAAATGAAACAATGAAGAACCTAGCTGAAGTAGAATTGAACTATATCATTATAGTAGCTATAATTTGTTTGTCTGTGAGGCTAGAGACACATTCCTCTAGGACTGTGTTTACATAAGCAATACCTTTCTTTGGAATTTAAACTCTCTCTCTTTCTCTTTTTTTTTTTTTTTTTCCCCCCCCAAACCATGGACCCTTACAAAAATCTTGCCTGTCATATCTGGTACAAAAGAAAAAAGTCACTGGAACCAATAATTTTGTTGTCCCTGTTTCTGGTCCTCACTTAGGGCCATGAAATGAGCTGTGGGTCATACCAAATGTCCTGGACTCTTATTTTCTAACATACTTTTACTCTCTGATGTCTGGAAGTACATTTAGTACATAGCCAAAATCCAGGCACTCCTTTTTCATTACTACTGTGTGAGTGGACAGTATTGTGTTGGTTGTGTAATGAGTTCATGAAATCATCCATCATTTTAATGCAGACACTTACCTTATGCATTTTTGTTGACAATTCCAGTACATATTTTGTGGAGCAAGATATATCAATGTCCCCTTTTCTGTTATTACTAATTCAAATGTTATATCTCCAGAATTGATCTTAGTTGGACATGACATTAATCTATAATGTCTTTTTGGTGATGAATACTTACATACTTTTTCACATCTCAGAAGTTCATTAAAAGTTTCAGTATGGTTGGATGATACAGTAGATTATACAAATGATATCTTAACCAGGTAGAGATTTCGCCTGACATTTTAAAAATGCACTGATTATTGATTTCTTGGAAAATGTGTTTGCACATCATCATTCTCACTTACTATCATTTTTGTGATTATTTTTTTTTTTTTATCAAGAAAAAAATGGTTTTGTTATTCTTACACTAAAAAAAGTTGACTTGGTTTCCTTTTCATGGGGACAAATAGGAAAAAACCCACACTACTAATAAAGCCAATGGAGTCACGCTAATATATCGTAACCAGGGTCTGACTATTTTGATTTTACAATATCTTCTTTTAATTATTCATGGTACATATGTTCCAGTAAATCCTTGTGTCAGCTATCATCTTCATCATTCATGTTTTATGTTAATAGTAGGTCATTTCACCTTAGGAATCTTCTTAATGAGACTGGTGAATGTCTGCTAGTCCTATAAATCTAATGACACCAATAAAAAACAATTAACAACTTGGATTTTCAGAGATTTGTTGTAGTTTAATATGGAGATATGTGTGCCTTTAGCTTGCCACTAATGTAAAGATGTAAATGTGTTTGAACTTTTGCCAAATTATCTTTGCATAATGCAGGATATATTTGGTATTGATACCTGTAACATGATGAAAATATTCCCCTCTGCTGTGGAGCACTTTCATCCTCAGTGATTTTGCCTGCTATCATACAATGTTGATGAAGAAACCTCATTATTTGGGGATGTGCGTACAGGGCAGGGGTGGGGAGGGGGATGTCATACTGACAAAACCCTAGCTTATATGCTAAATAGTAAGTATTGTGTCAGTACAAATGAGAGCCAAATCAAACCTTGTCTCTCAGCCATTAATTCACCTCACTTTTGAAATCCTGTGCAAATACCAAATACAGAATTGTGGCTACAGGTGTTTTCCAGAGAACTGCTCTTTCTCCTGCTGTTGGAGAGTGGAATAGCATTTACCTTTTTATTATTATTATTATTATTATTATTATGATTATTATTATTATTTTCCTGTTTAGTGTAGCAGAGTCAGATGTTTGTGTACATAGATGAATCCAAGTACAGGAGGTATATTCAATGTTTGATTCAGTGCCTCTGTGGCTCTTTCCTATTCCAGATGACATTACTGCAGTATTACAGCTTGGAAAATCCACAGACCTTCTGAAAAATGCAGGTGCTTTCCTGTATGACCCTTTCTTGGTCATAATCTGTAAAGCATTCAAAGGCAGGGTTTTGTTTGCTTGCTTAGAATGTAGTGTTTGTATAGTAAAAATGAAATTATATTCAGGTGTTCTGTAGAAATGCATGGAAAAAAACCAAAAAGCTTAACATGTTACTTAAGTAGATATTGCTGACAATTTAGTACTTAAGATTTCCTTGGGAATGACCATTTGAAATTAAATTAGAGTTGAGAAAAAAATGTTCTTTTTGGGGAGAAGACTTCTTTTGGTTTTGGTCTCCCCCCTCCCCCCCTCCCCCCCCCCCCCCCCCCCCCCAAAAAAAAGTTAGTGCTTAATGATTTGGAGGCAAAATTACTTCCTTTTAAAGTACTATCCTGTTATATATTTCTATGGATGCTCTCTGGCCACCAGACTGTAGTGGTTCAGAGTATCAGTTCAGGTTCCCATAGATGTTTTAGCATAGTCTGCTGCCTCCCAAGTAATTAGATGAATGGATGCATGCATGGTTTACGTTATTATTTCCTTAACTAAGGTTTTTTCTACCTTTTTTCCTTGCCACATTGGTGGGAAATGTACTTATGTGGCTCTAAATGAAGTTTACATTCTATTCTTAAATAGGTAATGACATGTATGTTCTGAAATATATACAATGTATAAGTATATACAGAGAGAGAGTAAAGCTATGATATGATGGAAGGATAATATTTTAAGAAATAATTTTTGAGATAAAACTTTCTTTTTGACATAGAATATTTGAGTTTTTAGTTCTCTCAAGGTCAGTTTTGGCCCCCAGCCTCACTGTAGAGAAAATAACGTTAATATCAAGAAAAATGAGTTACATATTGGTACACAGTTTTTAAATTCTCCTTCCATTGTAATCAGTCGATATCTTGAATAATTTAAAATAAAGTTATTCTAGTTTAACTATTAAGTGGTACTGAAAATAATGTAGAAAAGAGGCTTACTGAATGTTTGTGTGCTGTTTTATTTGTTGGCCTGACTGCTTTGTCGATAGCAATCAAATATTATTTGTTCTGTCTTTGACTTAGCTACATTTTTGCTTAATTTCAAAAAATATCACTTGCAATTAATTCTAAAGGAAGGAATTAAATACTTCAACAGACTGTGCGTCTCTGTTTAGCTCCTCAGAATTATATCGGCAGAGAGTGTAGGCATCAGTGAAACCACAAGACATTACAGGTGATCTTGAAAAATTAGTCCTTTCAATATTGATAAACTAGGATTAAGAGAATAATTTGTTTATTTCATTTGATTGCCAGATTAGGTGGGAAAAGGGTAGAAGAAGAAATTCATGTCAAACTGATTTTTTTTTTCAATAACATCCTTCAGTGAAGACCAAACTGAAAAAAAAAATCTGATATTTTTGTTCAATCGTTTGTTCAGAGCCAGTGAAAACAAAGTATGTAATTTTGCTGCAGTCATAATGAAAAAGTCGAGAAATTGAAGACTAGATTTACAAAGCTGCCAGTAGAAAGATGCTGATTTAATCATCCATTTTATCTAATAGGCAAGTATGTAGGAGATGGAGTTTGAGATTTTCGATTGGTTAGGATGTTTGAGCCTATACTTCCTACATGAAGAATGCCATAGGTTTGCATAGGCTATTATTGTTTAACTGCACTATCTCTTTAAAAGAAATGGAAGCAGGAATGATTATATAGGCAAGAAATTGAGGAAAATTTTCTGCAGTGTAATATTTTGCTTTAGGTATTATAAAATTTTTTATTTTGGTACCTTCAGAAAGAAAATGTTAAACTCCATTTTGAAATCAGTTTATCTAAATGTTGGTTTACTAAGGTTTATTTGCTTTTTAAATTGATTTACCAGGATGAAGAAGCATGGTATTTTGAGGTTTCTCCATTTATAAGTCTTTATTTTATATTTCTTTTCAGATCTAAACCATGTTGTTTTCCTTTGTACCAGGTTTTGGCTGCATTTCTTACAGGCAGTTACAGGCACCCATATTTGTTCAAAAACTTAATGAATAACATTGCTTATTACTGTGGAAGCTTTGGTATATCTCCATGCTAAAAACTGAGAAATTGTAATTATCTTTGATATATTAATCATGTTTTCAATTTATATCGCCATTTTGAATGTGTATGTTCCGATATTTTTGGTATTGTTTCAAGGTCCTTTTATATTGCCACATATAGGGTTTGCTTTCATATTGTTTCATCATGTTATACGTTTTTTATCTCAGGCTGTACCCATGTGTAGTGTCACATGCCAAGAAAGGACGGTGAGACACAGAATAGTTGCGCAGGAAACCTGTCCTCATTCTGGAACTTTTATTATTGTTATAGTGGATATGCGTCATATTTTTTGTATTCGGAAAGTTCAGCCAATCTTCTAATACTAATTGAATTGATAATATTTTGATTTAAAATGAACAGTTTGATGGAAATGTTTTAAATTACTGAAAACAACACTGAAAGAAGTGGCGAGGCATTAATGATTTATTTGACACTTACCACAATAATTATACAGGAAATTGGAAAACTTTTTTTTTAACAGAAATTAAAAAAAAAACAAAACCAAAAACCAAACAAACATGACATGGAACTGCTAATTTGCTCCTTTTTAAAGCCTTCCGTCTGATATTGTTCTTCTCTCTATTTGGGAACTACATTTAGTTTGTATCCTTAATGGAATTGTTTTCCAAAGGATAACACTTGTCACTTTTCAGAGTATTGTTCCTTGAAAATATATCCTCAGATAAAACATTTCTTCTGAGAAGTTACCCTCCTCAGATAGATCACATAAACCAAAACCAGACATCTGGGGAAGCGGGAGCATGAAAATGAGTAAACTGTGGGCAAAGGAAGGAGGCAGGGCACAGATTATAAAGATGAATACTGAGGAAGAGAGGGGATTCACATACAGCTTAACGAAATCAAGTATTCCTGAGTTTTTGAAAATATTAAACTCACAGGTTTAGGTAAGAGTGTAATTTAATAAAGGAATGTGGAGCTTTGCATTTATAGTGATTTCATACCTACAGTATGGAGTCTTTTTTTTTGCTGGTTTATTGGTGGTTACAATGGCTAGTTCCACAGGTACACAAATACTCTGTAATTGTGTGTTGTGGCTGTGTTATAAGGTGAAGGAAAAGAGAGCCCAGGCTGTAAAACAAATGCATAATAACATAAACTCTTGTGTTTAAAAAAAAAAAAAAAAAAAAAAAAAGGGAAAAGGAAAAAGAAAACCAACAAATACCTCCAGAGAGAACAAGTTGAGTGTTTTCCCTAGGAAAAGAAAATTATTGTTAGTGGTAATACCCAGATAAGCAGCTGATGTGAATCAAGATAGCTACACCAATGTCTGAATAAGCAGCTGGCTCCCCATCTGATCTGATCTGATCTGCCTGGGAGAACCAGTGAGGCAAAAGGAAGAGAAGAGAGCCGCAATTCTGGAGTAAACAACCCTTTTGTAGCATGTTGAAGAAGTACTGACAATATTTTAAAAGGTTAATAGAGGCTGCTGTCTTTTACCCTGATGAAGAACTACAATACTTGAAATTATCATAAACTAGTGTTTATTCTTTATAATAAGCTGACATATTCAATTTGCAGTATTTCTTAACTTCTGTCATTAATCTGTTTTCTGGACTGCAGAATGAGAGGAATCCTAAGATTTTGCTGCATGAAAAGATGGAGTGCTGCTTCAAGTTATGCTTTTAGTTGTCCCTAGTATCAAAGGGAAATGACTTAAGGAAAACAAAATTTTGAAAATACAGTCCTTAATAATAAGATTTTACTGTACTGATTCATGTAAACAGAAAAAAGTGGATAGAAGGAGCAAGTACAATTTATTTTTCTCCAATTTAATATCCTTTCACACCCTGACTTTCACCTCCAGCCAAATTAATTTATTTCTGACTAAACTGGTTGCTTATCTTTTGAGTTGATTATTGACAGTGTAAAGATTTAAATTCATGTGAAAAAAATTAGCTAATCCATTTAACAAAATTCATACCTCTTTGCTGTGTTTAAGTCCTGTGTAATAACCCCGCTGTGTTTATTGTAATTTTGTACTGTGTTTTTATTCACAACTACTCCTCTACCAGCTGCTGCTGCTTCTGGATAACAATGCTCTTGGCTTATCATTTCACAAGTAGTGGCTGCCCAAGGGAAATGGTTAGATCAGATCAGGTCTACAGATTGCCCTCTGTTTCTAGTAGTCTGTCCTTTGTTTCCCCACGTGTGACATACAAATCTTCAGTTGTTGTCTCCTTGTGAGTGTGTGTGTTCCTTAGTCTCATAGCCTGTTAGTATTATTTACATTACTGTAAAATATCACAAGTTGCCAAAAGTTCTCTTGAGTTCTCTTAGATCTGAACTTTCCTTTCAGACCTAAGCCTGTATTTTATTAGATATATTCTATTTGATTTTACTTGGATGAAGACATGAATAATTCATTCTTGAATGAGAAGATAGAAAATAGAAAATCCACATGACTTCTACTAAACTCTATTGAATAAAGAAGTGTTAAGAAAACAGGATATAATAAAAGCATTCTGGGTGAGAGTAGTGGCCCATGTAGCCCAGTATCCTGCCTCTGACAATGTCAGTGTGGAGATGCTGTTTAGGGAGAACATGCTAGCCTGGGTGCTTTCTGTAGTCTGCTCCCGTAGTACTTTCCCGGCATCCACAACCATTGCATTAGGGGTGTAAGAGGGTGGCACCTTGCCTAGTCCTTATGCTATTCATTTATGAATCTGTTGTCCATGAGTTTATCCTTTTCTGAACCTGCTAGTACTATCCTGTGGTAACAAGTTCCAAAAGTTCACTACCTCCATTTTAAAGAAGTACTTCCCATCTGTTTTAAACCAGCCTCTCTTATGAGTTTCATCAGTTGTCCTCAATTCTAGTGCTGTTGGATTTGGTGAATAATAGTTCTGTGTTTATCTTATCTTGCATTTTATTACCCAGAGGAGCTTACCGTCATCTACTGACTTTGAGATTTCACTTAACACTCCTTTGTCTTTGACAGAAATACTGAATAATAGTACAAATAAAACTACAAAAAACCATGATGTAGCAATCCTACTTTTACTGCAGCAAAATGCATTACCTTCCTGATTCTGTAAACCTTGAGAGTGTCTTCCTGCAGTTTTCAGTCAATAGATGGAAGAATGTCAGCCTCTCTAGTCCCTCCTCAGAAAGCACCCGCACCGAACAATCAATTTACTTGTTCATTTTTGTACCTTACTTAACTCTGCTTGGACCTTAAGACAAGTGTTCTTACACTCTAAGGCCAGAACATCTCTCAGTACTCAAGATGCGGACACATTAAGTTTTAATGAGTAGCACAATGGCATCATCTGTCCTGTTCTTAAAACCTTTTGGATTTTGTAGATGCTAGTATTTTAGTGACCTAGAACTGCCACCAATAACTAAAAACTTTGTTTTCCGTATTTGTAACTGCCAGTATAAGTAGGAGGGGTTTAGGTAATTTTTCCCTAGCGTATTACCTTACATTTCTGTACACCAAAGCTCATCTTTCACCTTTCTGGCCATTTGAGCTTCTTATAGAATTTCTTGCTGGTGTTGGTGTTATAGGTGGTTTGAGTTTTCTTTCTGATATTTACTGTATTGTGCTGATTATTTCCTTCTTAACCTTTTCAGAGGCACAATAAACGATAGCTGTTTCTCCCCTGTGACTTGCATCAGACTGAACAGGGTACTTTCCTGTATCTGCCCACTTTCTTCTAACTCCTAGTTTAAATACTTTTCTGTAACCTTTTTAGTTTTTAGTGCCAGCAGCCTGGCTCCATTACTGTTAAAGTGTAGCCTGACAGCTCTGTCCAGGTTTCTCTTGAAAGGTTCCCTGGTTCCTGCTTTGCCAGAATTCTTCCTCTCTACACCTTACTCTCATCCACATAGTGAGACTGTAAATCTATACCTGCATCTCAGGTTTTATATATGAACCTGGCAGTTTTCCATGGAGATCCCGGACTTCAGTCTTCTGCCCCGAAGGCATGAGTCAACCACCAGAGCATCCTTCCTGTACTTTTCTGCGTCACTGATAGCAACATGAAGTATGCCCATTGAGTCCTCCCCTGCACCTCCCAGCTCTCTAGAGAGATTAGGAGGCCTATGTAACCTTTATACCTAACAGACTAGTTAATCTGTGTCCTCTCAGATGTCACAAAGTTAATTGCTTGTATGTCTAATAGTTAAATCTTTCCACTGCCACTGCTTGCCTGTCTTCTTCCATCTTTGAAGTTCCTCTCTGTAGTGGGAGTGTTCTTGGAGCATCCTGCATGGTTTAGATCCCTTTTTCTCAGCTAGTGGCCTGTTTTGCTGAGACTCCTGTATTCTGTGGCGAGAATTTTTGTCCACTGCTGCTGTTGAAGACAAATTATTTTGCAACATTCATGTAGACCTCAACTATTGATTTTTCAGGTTTTCTTAGCTGTTCCAGGGAGGTAGACTAGTAAAAGAGGTGTGTAAAATAATCACGGTTGTGGTAGTGGGTCTTTATATGATCTGTTTGCAGTACATTAATAAAGGTTTATCAGTGGACTGAAGAAATTGTGTGATCACTACTGAATATTATTTAATATTGACAAACTGAGTGGGAAATGGTGGAGAGGATGGACCCTGGCACAGAGTGATCTGGATTGCTTGAGAAAATAACATAGGCTAAAATACCACTGAATTTAAAGACTAGAGCATCACATTCATATTGTAAACTTCCTAGTATTTGTTATTAACTTTTATGCTCTATCAGTTACTCGGACCTAGTTAACCTCATAGGTGAGGCTGGGATTCATCTGTTCAAATGCATCTTTCTCCACTTGTACTAGTCAACTTCAAATCCTTTTACGGTTTGTTGAGGGAAATGGGAATTTCTGTGACTTCTTATTTCATTGAAACATCTAAAGCATCATAGAAGTATCTGGTTCTCATAGTTGGTTAGAAGGAAAATCTAGACAGTGAGCTCAAACTTAGTTATTGCAGATATTTAAAGTTAAGTCAGATGAGTGCCCAAATGCCCAGTTAATATGGAAAGGGGAATTACCACTGCTTTAGCATGCACTGGTCTATGCCTTGTTTGGGTTGCAGGTGTATTTTTACTTGAATAACAGTTGTATAATATTTATCACTTCAGAATTTCCTGAAGAAATTCAAACCCTGTTTAATGAGCTTTGTTTAAAAAAAAAAAAAAATCTATTATATCCTTATATATTACTTTTCACTGGATCTCAAGGAATGAATGAGTAACATTGTTCTACAGCTTGTTGCTGTTAATAAACTATGTTTTAGCAAATGAAGCTCATATAGTTACTTTTCTCTGTGGCTTTTCTAGAACTGCATGGCTCAACTTTCTTCAGTTTTACAAATTTTAACATGACCTAGATGGCTACCAAATTAAATTATTTAATTTAATAATTTAGCTATGAGAGCTCCTTGCCTCTTCCACATTTGCTTGTTTTACTTAGGAGAGTGTCATCTTTTGAAAGGCTTTACAAAATGCCCATTAGCAACACCATGGGAAAAAAAGTTTAAAAGCCTAAAATCTGTTCTCTTTCACGCCCAAATGGATGCGTCAGCGGAACATCCAAATGCTTAAAAACATAAGTCTTTTAGCATAGCTTACATTTTTTACTCTGTATCACTTTTTTTCTATTACTCTAGAAAGTATTTGTCTTCTGAAATTGCATTACTTATATATGTCTGTCTATTTAAATAGACCCTTCGCTGTCTGTGCTAGTCAGTCTTGACTCCTTTTACAGTTTGTTGAGGGAAATGGGTACTTTGTCACAAAAGGAAAGGAATTGTTTTCTGTGTCTTGCAGATGGAAGTGGTAATTAGTTTAGATTGTCTGATTTCATATAATGCCATCCTTTATTTAAATGTAAAATTAAAATAAAAACAAGCAAAAAACACCTTTGGTTTTACAGGGGAAAAAAGCAAATGCTAAGAACCAAACAGTTACACACTGGAATAGATTATCCAAGAGAGTTTAAAACCTCTTACCATTGGAGGTTCTAAAATCAGGTTTAATAACACCTGGTAAGAATGCTCGATGTGAGGTTCTTGAATTTGCATGTGGGGACATGGGACCTTATGGGTGTGTGGTGGTGTGTGGAGAGGGAGGGAGGGAGCAGGGGAGGGAGAGAGAAAGAGGGAGAGGGCTGGAGTGTGAGGCTGCAACTGGGAAGACCTAGATCCCTGGCAGGGCTGCTATCAGCATGAAAGGCAAACCTTCATCTGCTCTGTTAGTCCCAGCTCAAAGTGATGCTAGTGGGTGAACTGCAGAGCAAGCCAGCTAGTCCCTGGAGAATAAAGGAGTAGCTGAGAGGCACTGTGCTACAAACGTGAGAAATTCAAGAGCCACAATGGGAAAACTATGAAGAGAGCTTATGTATGTCTTGTGCTGAAAGGGGCATGCCCTTTACAGCAGTATTTTCAATTGACATTTGGATCAACTTGTTTAAATTTATCACTGAATATGACAGTAGCAGCAGCATGAATAGAAAAGCAAGACTAAGAACAAAGTTCATGAACAAATTACATGATAACATTTTAAAATTCTAAAAGTCACTGAGAATAGAACAGCAACTACATCAGTGAATTAAATTAACTTGACAAGTACATTATTTGTTGTATGCAGTTTGCATAAGCCTTGTTGATAGAGGTGCTTTTTTTTTTTAATAATGAAGCAACATATGAAATGGCAGCATTAGAAATGAGAAGCAGGCTCATATGTGTAATGCCACACAGTGTACCATAGCTCCTCCAGGCTGATCTGACCTGTCACAAGGAATGTGTGGAATATTTGCTGTCAATAAACATTTCAACTGCTCACAGTATGAGCTATGTCACTGTACAGTGGGAGGTTTTTTTTAAGATTTGCAAAAGTAGATTCTGAAGCCCATCAACCTACAGTATTACACGCATTACCATATTGATGTAGCAGTAAAGGCAGGGTATGAGGGGGAAGCTAAGATTGTTTACGTCTCTATAGACTGTGTTTTTATTTCAGATATACAGGATGGCTGCATAAATACTTGGATAGATGGCTTCTAAGAAAAATCAGTTTATTCTGTTAATAAGCATTTTAAAAATAGCTTATAAAGCTATGTTTTTTCAGCTTACACAGTAATACTTCATGTTCACTGTCATAAAATAATTTTCCATCAGCATGGTGGAAAAATGAAAGATCCATCTTTCACCATGAAATTATCAATTTGTTGAATATTGACAAGAGAACAGGCCTTCATTAGCAAAAAGAATAGGACCAGTAAGCCGTACCGTCCTTTTCAGCTTATATACCCAAGAGGTATGTATTTGCCAGTAATAACAACACAAAAGTGAATAAGAACCTGGTATTTTAATATCCAAGTTGTTGCTCCTTTACATTGAAGGAGAGCATTTAGATTCAGATTTATTGCCTGATGATAAAGTATCTCACTGTGTCAGTTCATATCTTATCCTAGCTTAGAAAATTAAAGGAAAAAAAAATGAAAACAAAGCCAAAAAAACCCTGAGGGCCATTAGTTCTCTGTAAACAAGAAGATCAACACAGTACAGCACTTGTCTACCCAAGAAACAGCCTGACATAAATGTGATTTGCATGCTATTTGTACTAAGAATAGAGTTACTGGAAACTGTTGATGTAGGTGGCATCCACTTCAGAGTTAAGCAATCAATCACAGACATTTCATATCCCTTTCTTTTGCACACCTGCAGATGTTCACATAGAAAACACAAAAGAATTCAGAATTTTAATCCTATATAGTTTCTCACAGGTAACATTTCATGCTTCCATGCTTAGGAAAAGGTTTATGGAGGGTACCTCTTAAAAGCATCAAAAGGAAGAAAAAAAGGATGTTGTGGTTTGTGTGTATATATATGTATGTAAAAAATAGATACAGTGTCTAAATAGAATGGAATGTAATTAGAGGATTTGCATGTGAGAGTGATTAGTACTAAAGTGAATGAACAGAGCTTGTGCATAAATTGAAATGCATTATTTGTTTTACTGCTTCTTTCAGAATAATGAATATAATTTTTGACAGAACATAAAAATCCAACAAAAAATTGTAGCAGTATTTCCCTCCTTCCTGTTCCACTGCAGCAAAAACCCTTTATGTAAATATTCACTGCTGCAGAGACCCCAAATGTACCCCTGTAGCTTGGGAATACTGTGTGCCATTCAGAAGCATTCTTTTCTGGCAGACACCTGAAGTTGTATCCAACCTCTCTTAGCTAGGAGGATGGTCACAGTCATAATGGGGCCTCTGGGACAGATGGAAGGAGAATGAAGGGGGAATTACAGACTTGAATAAACCATTGCTTATTTTTGAAGTGAGCCAAAAAATGGCGCACTTAGACTTCCTTTGGATACTGTCCTTTTTTTTCCCCTGTGACATTTTTTAAGGCTATCTAATACTGCCAGAATTTTTAATTTGTGTTTTGGCTCTGAAGATACTCTGTTACTGGGATTGTAATGTACCATCTGCACAGGGGGAAACTACACCAAATGCACAAATGAAATATTCAAAATGAAGATTATACAAAGGCTCATGAAAGCCACTGTCCTTTCTGTGTTTTTCTGTCTGCTAGATTTGTAGCTGTTTGTATCCTGTGTATTTTTGAGCTGTACCAGGATATTTAGATGTGAAATACCTTTGTTTTTCAGAGTTTAGATAATGCAGGTGAGTTAGCTGCCCTCTTAAAAATAGTCAAAGGTGGTCTGGTTTACTTCCTTAATGAATGATGAAATTATGCTTTGAATTTAAACTTACAAAATGTGAGTGGATCATACATTAAAGCTAGCCCCAAGTGGAGTACTTAGGGGCCCAGGAAGAGAAATACATCTTAATTCTATCCGTTGCCCTGACTACCAAAATAAGGAATGAAGCAGTGGTATTTCTGTTTATTTAAGATAGGGTGAAGGTTGAAGAACATCGCCCATGAAACCTGTCGATAACAATCTATCTCAGAAGTGTTACGATACAGACTGACTTCAGGAAAATGGCTTCTGACAAGAAGGAGAAACCTTGGCCCTGTTAGGAAGGAAGAAAGGCAAAGAAGTCAGTGCTCAGATTTCTTATTTCCCTTTCCGCACAACGTAATACTGGTCTGCACAGTGTAAACAAGAAATCAGTGTCATAGACCAGTTACCACACAAGGAAAGTTTATGTAAAGTGGCTCTGAAGCATTTTATATGCATCAGCAAAGCTGCATTTGGTTCATGCAGTTTTCAGTCAAGGATCTTCTACTGAAAATTGCCAGCTTTAAACTCCAGATGTTCATTCAAGTTAATGAATGCTATCTTAGATCATTTGGCTAACTGAAATGGTGAATGAAAGCAAGGTACTCTTTATTTTTCAGTACCCACATTGTGAAGAGTTACAGCTAAAAATTAACTGCCTGATTTCCATTCAGAAGCAGGTGAGAAACAGAATTTTCTGACAAAACTGAAAGGTAAATTAGGACATTGATATTCAAAAGGAAGTTGTGTCTAAGCATCTGACACAAGCCTCCAGTGAGAGACCAGTAATACAGCAGAAAAAGAATGTTCCTGCCTTTTAGGCAGGTTTTTTTCCAGATGTAATACCAATCCTCTTCCACTTACTTTGAAGAATATTGTTTTTCCAACCTGACAGAGGGAAGGGAGAAGGATTTATTGTTAGACTGTAGTCTGGACTGTGAAACTTGAATACGCTCTCAGGTGAATTTTGGCAAAATGCTGTGAAAAAGGAATCAGACATCTACTTGATGCTAAGGTGATTACTCATATTTGGGAAACCAAACCAGAGAAAACAGAGATACTGAATATGGTAATGAAATAGCTGTGCAGATTTGTTTACTTGAAAAGGCACTGTGTGGGTTGACTTTTTCTTTAAATCCATTTAGAGGCAAGGTCAATTCCACTGTTTAAATTATATGAAACACTAATGCATCTAGGGAAAGTTACTTTACATAGAAATTACACCTCAGTTAAATATTTCTTTGTAAGTTCCTCAACCAGAATTTCAATTACACCTTGGTTTGTCCTAGCAAGCCATTCAGAATCTTTTTGAAAGGCTTGCGGAAGAAAAGTGACCTGTTCCCTTACACTGTGAACATGTAGAGAAAGGGTCAATTTACCTACATTCTAATCCTAAACGGAAGAAGAAATTGCTTTTTGGAATATCTGGCATAATTTGTTGCAGGCTGCCTGTTAGATAGCACTTTCTGAAGATGACAGAAGACATTAATTGATTTTGTAGTTCAGTGACACTAGGATAAGTGATTCTCTCAATCACGCAGCTTGCCTTTGAGACTTGTTTTCATTTTTCTTCTTTTTGATTTGAAAGGTTTATATCAAATATGTAGGAGGCACTTGATGGAAGAAACATACCATGCAACGCATAATTAGTATGATGAATGTATCAGCCGGTGTCTGCCGTTGGTTAGCTTACTGGATTTTAGAGTAAGTGCATTAGTGCCCTAGGAGGAAAAGCAGAGCGTGAATGAGAGGGGGAGAGACAAGTAAATAAAAATGTTCTTCAGTGTAAGGGGTGAGTTGGAAACTAGCACTTAGGTATTATAAAATGAAAACCAGTTTGTTTTCTGATCAGTGTTAGCGTAAGCATTGTTTATCAAACAGGACCTGATATTGGGTGTGTTATCCAAATGATACATGTAGTAACTCACATAAGATCCAATATCTGTTTAAGTTTTTTATATTCTGTAAACAAGTACCAAATTTTTCTTGCCCAGGAATTCAGACCCAGAAACTTGTATTGTAGTAGAGAACAAATAAACTCACTACATCAGCCCCTTTTCCTTTCTCTCCTTTTCTCTCACAAACATGCATAGTTAACTATGCTGTACTGAGGGCAGTGCTGTGACCTGATCCTTCGGGAAACAGGGGTGGCTGATTTTTAGCTGGCTTTAAAGAAATCCTTCTCTTCCTATGTGTTGTGACATTTAGCCAATAAGTATAGTGCCTTCATCCCTGCCCCTATATTGAAAGGAAAAACCCCATGTTTTGCAGATACAGTTCTCATAAGAGAGTTGGGCTGATGGGGGGAACACTAATTTCCCTGTTAATGTTCCTCCAGATTCTGATAAATAACATGGGGCAATCACTATTAAAAGAAAAAAGAAAAAAAATCCTGACAGTTCCTACCAACTGCACATACATTAGCCAGGAAAGTTAAAATAAAGCCAAATGTTGCCAAAACTAATCATTATATAATGGAATAATCAAGATAAGATGGCTTTGGAAGTCCGCTTCCTCCCACTTCAAATGTGTACATGGTTTAATTTCCACAGTCTGTATTTAAGCTGATCAGAGAAGTGTCGTCTTCTGCATTTGTAATGCCCTTCATGGCCATTTCTGCAGTAAGCCTATGAAGTCCTTGAATTTTTATTTTGTTTCATTCATGCCAGGCTTATATTGTTCTAGGTCAGTGCACTTACACTGGATTTATTCCTGATAGAGTCACTGAGAAAAGTATTGCACAAACTTTGCTTTTAACTGTGTCTTTTTAAAGTGTATTTGTTATCAGAGACAGTAATAGGATGTAGCTGCAAAACTAAGATCTGGGTATATATTGATATTCCTCCAATGTTGTGCATTCCAATGCAACTGCTATTTTACCTCATCTCTAATAAAAATGCTTTTTATTAACAACTCATTCCTACTGCCTTACTAGAAAGTTTAAAAGCTAAGCTAAACTGGCAATCAGTCAGGACACTGTGGTGTCAGAGGTGGCTTATTAAAAAATACCATGGCTGGTAAGGAAAATGATTATAATTGTAAGATGGGGAAGTGTGAGTGGAAGTGGAAGGAATAGGAGTGATAAGTCTAAGCAAATGTGGCAGCACAGGTAAAATCACCTGCTGTTTTAAAGTAGGAGATTTAGCTATGATCTGTAAAGAGAAAGTTTATATAAGCATAGTCACTTATCAGGACAAGACTCAAGAAGGAAATTTGACAAACATCTAGGCTATCAAAGGCTTTTAACAAAAGATAACTTTAACAATATAAAGTTAATCTATATAAAGTTAATCTACCACCTTCTAGGCAGCCAGCCTGAATGACACAGGCTTGATGATTGAACAGTTTTTCAAGCCAGCATACTGTATTCTCTACTAGCTATAAAATCTACTGTAAAGCTGCCAACAGCCACCTCTGGCAGGAAATTGCAATGCTCAAGCGTTTTAGTTACACGCAAGCATGTTTTTCTCACAAAATCATCAAGATATAAAAATAAGAATTTTGTGACTTAAAAAAATCCCCCTCATGCTTTTGAATATATACGGTTTTCCATGACAGCTGACCCCAATTCTGTTAGAATATATATTCTTGTTAGAAGTGCCCAGGTAACTGAAATTAAAACACTTCACACAGATTAGTCAGTTATATTTTTCTTAAAAGGTCTTTGAAATACATTTTAAATTTATAGATGGGAATTCCACTCAAAAAAAAAGAACTTGGCATTGTTAAAACAAACTTTGTCAATATTAGTGATCTTTATAATCTTCTTTCATAAAGATTCCTGAGACTTTTACTTTCATCCTGACCATGAATGGGGACATATTTTGCTGTTTCAAACTTCTACAGACAAAGAAAAACACTCTCAAAATATACTTGAGATATGCCAGAAATAACGTCAAGATTCTTAGTCAGACATTTTTTTTCCATTTCCCTTCTGTGTCCATGAAGCAATAGTATCAGTAACGTAAGTACTGATATGGAATAACTAACTGTAAATGATACTATGTTTTAGCAAGAAGTCTCTTTTCACAGTTTTCAATGTATCTTGCCAATAACATCAGGCAAACATACTTTTATAGTTGAGAACAGATTTGAAGGTTTTAAGAGAGAGGGAGATTGAATCTCCTCCATGTCTGGGAGCAAACTTTATTTAGTTTTTATACTGAACAGAAAATAATTAAATTTGACAGAAGACAGCTCCATTTCTATTTTGCAATTACAGTTTAAGGAACAGGAATTAATTTCATATTTCCTAAGGGAGAGCTGTGGCCATCGTTGTGAAAAGCTACTGGGAAATGTAGCATGTTTCACATGGGCAGCTGTTCAAATGCAAAACAAGTTGGGAGATGGTATCTGAAACAAAGTTTCTCTTTGAAAGAGTAAAATCCAGAATGACATGGCACCAAAGAATGATATATTCTAGCCAAAAAGTGGGATTTGTAACTGAACATTATCAACTTAATCATATATTTAAGTCATATATCATATGGGTTGTTTCCCATCAAATTGTAAATGCATTATAGTAATGTGGTGCACAATTCACACACATTTGTGTCAAAGACTAACATAAAACTTCCCTGATTAAGGCTGCCCTTTCCCTTTAACTTATTGCCAGGAATTTTATTGCAGCATGTACTATATAAAGCATAAGACTGGGAATTTCAGAATTTCATTTTTTTTATTTTTTTTAAACTCTAAGCTTTACTAGAAATAGGCCATTATTTTTTGAAACATTTTATGGATAAACTGTTAGAGATAGACAAGTCCTAGGACCTGTATAATGCCAATTCAGTGTACAATGCCCCTGCCTGTCTGACTTTGTTTCCTACTTTTTTTCCTCCATAACTCAGAGATTTTGAATATATTTCTACACATTTCTTCATCAGGCATTTTATCTTTCCTGATTTCTTGTAAGATAATACATAATGATATGTGAACCCAGAAATTATAAAACACTTAGTAGGAGTAATCTGGTCAAAATGAGCTTATTTCAGTTTTCACAGATTTGTACAGTATTTTATATTTTCTCAACCCATTCAATGGGAAATTGTAATTAAAAATATTTATAACTGAAGTGTGTTCACTTTTAAGATGGGCAGTATCACCTTGCCAGTTCAGAGCACAGGCTGTTGTGGAGAAGGGGGATATTTTGTCCTTTATGTTGAAACACATTGCCATTCTTTGCTTCTTTCCTTTAATAAGTAGGTCATCTTTTCTTTGGAAAATAGACAATACTTGCAAACTGGACAGAACTCGTCTAACAGATGTGGGGGTCTATGCTGAAATTGTAACCAGATTCTGTTGTGGTTCAAGATTGTCTGTATGATCTAAATCCGAGGCTTAGAAGGAACAGTAAAAGGATGTGATGGATGCAAGACAAGCTTAGGAACTTCAGTGTTGAACTGACACCCAACTCTACTTTTGTAGCACTGTGTAGCTGTGCTTCTTCTAATTAGCACAGAGTTTAATAAAACTGAGATATACATAGAATCATTTAGTTTGGAAAAGACCACTGAGTCCAACCATTAACCTAACACTGCCATCCCACCACTAAACTATGTCCCTAAGCACCACATCTACGCATCTTTTAAATGCCTCCAGGGATGGGGACTCAGCTAGTTCCCTGGGCTGCCTTTTCCAATCCTTGACAACCCTTTTGGTGAAGAAATCTTTCCTAATATCCAGTCAAAACCTCCCCTGATGCAACTTGAAGCCATTTCCTCTTGTCATAATCGCTTGTTACTTGGGAGAAGAGACTGACAGGTAGTTGTAGAGAGCGATAAGGTCCTCCCTGAGCCTTTTTTTCTCCGGGCTAAACAACCCCAGTTCCCTCAGCTGCTCCTCCTAAGACTTGTGCTCCAGACCCTTCACCAGCTTTGTTGCCCTTCTCTGGACACTCTCCAGGGCCTCAATGTCCTTCCTGTAGTGAGGGGCCCAAAACTGAAAACAATATTTGAGATGTGTCCTCACCAGTGCCGAGTACAGGGGAAGGATGACTTACCTGCTCATGCTGGCCACACTATTTCTGATACAAGCCAGGATGCTATTGGCCTTCTTGGCCACCTGGGCACACTGCTGGCTCATATTCACCCAGCTGTCGACGAACACCGCCAGGTCCTTTTCCAACAAGCAGCAGAAACCATAGTACCAAACAAGGATGTTACTGCTACAGTCATTCAAAACAGTCTTTCTTTTTTTTTTTTTAAATTTACACATTGGAGGGATTATTTTGGAAGTCTCAGACTAAGGCTTCTGCATAACATTTTCAGTATTTCACTTGCTTGTGGTATCTGTTGCAAAATAATGATTATGATGTTTTGCACATGAATTATTGAAATCTTCAGAAATTTGTGGGAATCTGTAATTCCCCCAGTTTTAAAGACCTGAGTAGGTACTGTCTCTGAGAACACTTCAAAGAAGTTATGGCTTTGGGGATTTCTTGCTACTCATTGTTTTGGACATACACAAAGTTGAGCTCTGCTGCTTCATTTTTTCATAAGTGTACTTTTCAACACATTCTATTTCCTTTACATGTTTTGAATCACTGCAGAGATGAATATAGGTAATGACACAAAGCCATGATTGTGCATGAAACAAATTATTGTCATTTCTAGTTGAGTTCCTTATTCATTTATACTTGTAAACAGTCATATTATTTATACCAGAGAAACATTTCATTTAGCTCTGAAAAATGTGTGAGTCCTCCTTCCCTTCCCTCCAGAATTCCTTGCTGAAGTCAGTTTATTTAACCAGAATTTGGTTTCATTCTTTTGGCTCTGCAAATGCTCTGTTATTGTGGGGCAATAATATGCCAGCTGCACAAGAGAAATATATACCAAAAACAAACACTGCATTCAAGTAGAGGATTATAAGTGATGACTGAAAGCCCATTATACTTGCAGTGTTTTGCCATTTGACAGGTTTGCACCTGCATGTACTTGTTTGAATTATCTCTGCGTTATTATCAGCATCTCAGTCTTTTAGGTGGGGAATGCACCTAATGGTCTGGAAAATTATTTCAGTGTTGCTCAGCAGCTGTATGTGAGAATGTAGTGTGTAGTACAGTTAACTCTTATCAGTTAACACCACTGTGAAAAGGGTGAAATATAGCTGACACACTGCAAAACAAGATCTCAAATTAGTCTTTCTTCTCATTAAATCATTAAAAAAAAAAAAAAAGAGGCTAGTACTACCCTACAATAGCATGCTTGTACATAAATTTCTCATTATTTGTCTTAAAATTGCGTTCTGGTTATAAATGATCTGACTGAATCTCTGCTTAATTAAAAAATAATAAGTAAATAAATGCACAAAAAACATATTTATAGTCAGTGATGTGTATTCTGGCCCATCTGTATCTCACTAAATTTAAGTTTTAAGGAAAACAGAGCAAGAAGCAATGAATTTGTAATGTAGCTGGAAAGATTCAGACTAATCATTAGGGAAAATTACAATGGGATTGTTAAAGGACTGGAATAGATTGCCTGGTTAAGAAATGCCAACTTTCCTAATAAATGTCTTTAAAATGTGTTAGACAAATGTATCAATAATATTTCAAATATATCTTATCCTTCCTTAGGACAGGAAGACTTGTTTCTTTGTGATTCTTTTACTTTATATTTAGGCAGATCCATTTATGGCAGTAAGACTTGATGTTTGAAGCTGATATTATTGTAGATTGTATCCATATAGAAATTAAAGAATAGTTCAGACTGGTAATGTGTTGGAGGGGGGATGATGGACACTATATTATTTTCATTGCTGCCACAGTGTTTTTCATGGAAAAGTGAAACTAAGGTTTGGTTTTTTTTCTGGAAAGCATATTCTGTTTCTTTAAAAAATTTGAAATTCAAACTTTTCTATTTTTTAAATCTTACATAGCAGACAAAAAGTAACCCAGAGCTGTTGAGGTGACTGGGTGAGTGTTCTCTTGAGACGGCAGGATTAGCCTAGCCAGGAATGAACATGGTTGCTCCCAAGCTGTCTTTGGATGAACGAGCTGAATGGATTGCTGGGAAAAGTAGGTAAAGAACAAAATACAGAGAGCCTTGGAGACAGTAAACATGGAGTTCACTCAGTGGAGGAAGTGGTCTCATGTTTCCATCTGGACATTTCCAGAAATGTATATTCCTCTATGTATTTATGTTAATTTGAAGGTTGGAGGGTAGAATATCATATGATAAATGTGTTCCTTTCATGACGCTTCTTTCCACATTTCAGAAGGAAAGAGGACAGAATTGAACATAGGCACACACACGTGTGTACACCACGTGAAAGGAGCATGGAATATCCTTTTCATGGTTTCTTTCCCTCTTCCTTTTTTTGGATGAGTCCTTCTTTTTGGATGGGTTATTGATAACTCTTGCATTCTATATTATACCCAGTATTTCTGTTGCTCAAAGAAGCTCACTGTATGAGGCTCATTGTGTTGTTCGTAAACAGGGAAGTGGGAACATCACCATGCTGCAAACTAAGGTAACCACAGAAGAAAACAAACAAGAGAAAAAGTGGTCCTTTTAACAATGCAGAAATAGTCACAGTTGTTGACCTGGTGCAGTGTTTAAATAATCTAAATATGAGTTCTTACATGAAGAAATCTATACTAAAGTGTTTCAGCATATTTCAGTGGATTTCTTGAGAAGTGCTGTGTTCCTGAAGAAGCTGTTCACAGGTGTCCCTCTATTATTTAGAATTGCTCAGAGTAAAGCTGAAGGACATTGAAAGTTGGTGGAAATTCTGAAGCATTTGCATAAGCACTTCTAGAACATCAGACAGCATCATTTGTTTGGTACTGCCTATTAAAATATATGCATAGTGTAATGATGTGTTGGGTTTTTTTTCCATTTTGCACTATTAAAAATAGACTGTATTTAATTAAGGTTATAATTTTCAGGGCTGGCAGTTTAAAAAAAAACTATTTTACTGAAAGAAAAATAACACGCAAGTCACCGACACAACTCTATGATACAGGTTTCCTGAACTTTTCTGAAGGAATGGATTATATCTGTATGGAGGACTTGTCAAGCAGGTCTCAGTTTGCATTGAGTTTTCAATTGTGCAGTGTTTGCATTTTAGGCTATTTAGTGCCTGCACTGCTGTACGAAGCCTTGTCAGGCAGCGTGACTACCACAGTCATTGATGTTTTTCCTAATTGACTCAAGCAATTAGTTCTGAAGACTTTTAAAAATAAAATTACATAAGAAGCATTTTACATCACAATCCTTGTTAAATGATCTAGATTATTTGTTATATTTTATGTTGGGAAATGTCCAACTGTTGGGAACTGTGCTTGTTCTCCAAGTATACACTGAGAAATTACAAGATTGGCATGCTTTTGCATAAGGAGTTTGTGTTTAATGTCAGAGACCACAAATGTCCTTCCACTGAGAGCAATCTTTAGAGGCAGATAATCTTCACTTTGTTATGTTCTGCACTGGCAATAGATAGACAAGCAGAGCAGTTGTCAGGAGAGGTAAGGCTGGCAATAGCTTAATGGGAAGATTCTCTAGGGCTCTGAAACATTTCTGAAAGCAAAAGTGGAAGTTTTAGCTGGTGGCTACAGAGGAATACTGATAGAATAGCTTGTGTGTGTAACTTTGACTTTTTTGGAAACTGGCAGCCATGCATCCACAGGTAATTAGGAAATGTTCTTCTACTTCTGATTTGAGTCCTTCGTAGTACAACATGGAGAAACAGGACTCCGGTCTGTGGATCACTGTTCATGGAAGGACTAAAATAAAGCTCTGGAATTCAGCCTTTAAGATATACACAGGTGGAGAAAAAATTAAGCTCTTTTTGGAGTTTGAGAGAAGGTTAAGTTCTTCATATATTTTCTTACTGTTTGCTCAGTATGTCCCTTTGAATATTGCACTCAGGAAACTCAGTAAACAGATCTATAATTACCAAGATGCTCTTTGTGCCATTATAGAATATGGATTTAATTCATAAACCCCAGGTGCCATCAAGTCAGTCTTTTTATATGCCCTTATAATAACAATAGTCTTACAACAGAAAATGAAAAATTCCATTTTGACAGATTTAAGAGATTTTATCGTGTTTATGCAGGACTGTCATGCGCAAACATGTCTCCAGTCTTTTGCTAGAAATAGCTTTTAAATATATATCTAGGAACACTTATGTGGAATGGGGACAACTTTAAAAAGGGTTCCTTCTGTGTTAGATATGTAAAACTCAAATAAGTAGTGAGAACTTGTAAAATGCACAGAGCTACAACCACAGATTTTGCAAGGGAAGACATTGTATATTTCTGGACTCTATAAAGTGTAGCACTTTTCCTGAAATCAAGATGTAATGGTATTCTGTGCATGAACTGCAGCAGTCATATTCTGAGCAGCACCTTTCTAGAGCTTGAAAATGCAAAGGGAGAATAGGCATGGGTCAAAGGGGTTGCTCTGGAGTCAGCTGGCCAGCGCTGCTTTCTAATCATTGCACAGTGTTTGCTGTGCATTGTGACTGAACTGCATGCAAAAACTGGAAGGAGCTCTGGGCCAGAAGCACGTGCAGCAAATAGTTCATCTAGCGCTCTGTGAAGCACTAGGTCTGTCATGGGCATCCGTTCAGTCTCCAGGACAAGGGAGTCCCAGTTTATGATTCTCACTTGGCACCGATGGGGAAGTTGGACTGACTGACAAATGATAGGCCACCACTCTTTGGACTGTGGTCCTAACTGTTCTTCTAACCATTTTGTCAATATTATTTATGCAGTCGTAAATTATCAATAGTTAGTAAGTGGTAACATTACCCAAGACATGACTTAATAAATTATGGGACCCCCCCATTTCTCCCATTTTCTACTATAGGGTTTAGCAAGGCTAATCACTTTCCCCTGTTTTACACAGCAAGACTGAATCTTTAAACATGTCCCTTGTATTCTTCTGAAAATCAGTTTTTTAGATACAAGAAACTAATGGTGAAGTCAATATTTTGAAATATCACTGCCCAGTGTTAGGTATGATTTCTCAGGGATAAGCGGACACACTTAATTGCAGGCCATGATTTTAAATTACTGTTTTCAGGCATTTATGTTTGAGAATTACACCTTTTATCTGTATTGTCTTGTAATTGTGTAAAGGAAACTATTTTGCTAGGGCTTCTTTTTTTTTTTTGTTTCAGAATGAGACCAAAAATAGAAGATTTAATGCTTTGAGACAGCTTTTAGAAACTTTTAATATCTTGTTCTTGAAAAAACACATTAATTTGTTCAAAGAACAGCGATATAGCTGTGTCCTTTGCAAACTATATATGTGTAAACCATTAAATTATCTTAAGATTCTGAGGATATATGTGTCATTGTCCATTTGATAAATGACATATTTTAAAAAGGGTCATAAAAATCTGTTCTCCAATCTTTCTGTAAATGGCTTCTGCAACACAGCTCATAAAAAAGCCTAAGTGATATTGTATTACTGTAATGGATCACCATGAGAAAGTTTTATGCATGTCAAAATATGTTTTTAAGGTTTACTGTTCAGACTCCCTAACAATCACAATACAACTTTTTACTAAGTCTTTGAAAGTATTAAGAATTTATTAGGACAGTATATCCTCTTAGGTCAAGCCAGCAATCGTCCTATATACAGGAAAATGTTCCTCACTAAAAGTGAGTTTTACAAGTGCACAAGATGTTCAAATCAAAATTAAGAAGATATTGTTGACATAAATGGTAACCTTTACTGATGCTGAAGCAGCTGTTATGGACCATTGCCACTTTCTGGTCAATTATGTATTGGAAGTTATGTTTTCTAACATAACTAGCAGAGCTACTCAAATACAGCAGAAAATGGCCATATCATTTATTAAAACATGAAATACCTTAAAAAATGCATGCTTCATTTTAATGTTCACTTTTCTGAGATTTACAACTAAGTTTTGCAGATAACTCTACTAGCTCTAGGAAATGCATTGTTCTTTGTCAATATTTCCTGACTTAGACCTATTTAATTTTCAATGTTTGGGTTAATTTACAATAGCCGAGTTTTAGGGAGTCAAAATTTTCTTTCAGTTACACTCCCACTGTTGGTTTACTTACAGCTTGTCTCAGAAGATGCAGTTCTATATTTCTCTGTGAGAATTTCATGAGCAGAAATACACTGCTTATAAAGTCTCTTTTTATAATTATTGCTTGTTGTATATTGGAGCACCACTTTGTGGGTTTCACTTGTATGCTGAGTAAGACCAGTAAGACAACATGGTAAAGGACTCAGGACAGTCTAAAATTTAAACACAAAATAAAAGGTAGGATTGGAAGTAGAGGTAGAGAGATTTGAACTGAATCGCCTGTTCCTAAGAGGAAGCGAATGGCCCAAATAGGCATGCAGCCTGTGTTTCCTATTCCTGACCTTAAAATACAGATTCACAAATATGTATTTTACTTTTCAGATGTGATTTTAGAAACACTGTGGTATAAGCAAAGTGTAATTATTGTCCAGATTCTCAGGAACTGTAACAGCAACCTTGCTGATATGAGACGGTCTTCCCTGGAATGAGCTCCCCTCACCATTAACAGCTGCAGAGCAAAACCTCATCAACTAGATTATTAGATTGACAACTTAGCCCTAATTGTTGTAAGAAGCTTTTTGTCTAAAAATAAAATATAAGATTCTTTAGCAATGTAAATTAGCATAGCTTTGTTGTCTTGATTTGAAGTATGTGGAGTTACACCAGATCAGCATCAACAATGTGAGGTCCTGCTCACCTTCATCATGTATGTACTTTAAGAAGATCTTAAGAAGAGTGGGCAAGAAAAACACTTGACAGTTCCAAACATGGCAAGCTATAATTGCTGCATTTTCTGCACAAGGAAAGCTCCTGTCCACTCTGATTCAGATTCCCTATGGCTCGCCTCCTGATACCATGGATTTTTATAGGTTCTTGCCTGGTACATGAGATAAAACGCTCTTTTTTTATTTACATATCAGATACTGTATGTGTAAGTACATGTAAATTGCTTTAGGTATACTGTTTCGTATTACCTCAGGCCATTCTGGAGATTTAGAAAACTGAGCTACACATACAGGGAAATGCTCTCTATTGTAGATTAAATTTAGAGGAAAAACATCCTCTGTGGACATAGACAAAGAAAACACTGGGCAAATAGTTTCGGTGTTTCATTTGGCTTAAGAAAAAAATGGTGAAAGAAATTCAGAGTGAAAACTAGTATACTACTCCAAATCTCTGTTTAATTTTGTTGCAATAATTAGAAACGGGAGGTAGTTTTATACAGCCCATGATGTAGTGCTCAAGAACAATTAGGTCAAGAATAATAACTTAGAATTGGGATAGGTACTTAAACAAAGTGAAGGACTGGATTTTAAATAGAGAGCCTACTTTCCTTACGAACTTTTAAAAGCATTCTTACTCCTAAATGTTAGTGGAAGAGTGAATAATTTACTTTTTACTTGTAATTTATATTTAAAGGTACAGTAATAGTCTAATTTAAGGTCAACCATGTTTAAGGAAGACAGCCTAGCTTGTTTTTATTGAAAATTTATTTTCTAGTGATCATTTCACAGCTTCATTTGAATGTTTGAATGAACCTTTACATCATTAATTATAACATACATTCGGTAAACAGCCATTGACCCTTTGTACCAAATTGTAAATCAAGGTAGCCCTATTATCTTTCGTCTATGTTATTTTACTGTGGGTTTTTGATATGAAATGGAGAAATTAGAAATAATTTTAGAAAACTTTATGTACTTTAGGAAGGACAGCCAGAGGGTACTGAAGTCCACTTTTTTATTCATTCCAGGTCCTCATGAGGCAAGTATTTGCACTAGATAGAACCCTAGAGAAGGGAAAAAGGTCTCTGACACTGCTGTTGGTCTGTTTTCTTGCACTGTGTAGAGGTCACAAATACATTATCCAGAAAAGTAAAGTCATTGAAAATAAAACTTTTAGTAAAATTTTCTTTTTAAAAGGTAGGTGGAATGTTGCAAGGACTTTTATTTCATTTGTTACAATTTCCAAAATATTTATATCTGTAAAAAATCTGTATTTCAACTCTTCATCTTTGGTCGTGCTGTTTTTCAATGCTGTCTTTCAATAGTATCCTAAAATATTTTGGCGTGTCATTCCAGTCAGTAAAAAATTCCTTGTGGAAATTTTCTAGAAGATACAAACAGCTAATGTTGGTTCAGTGCAAGTTTGAAGTTTTACAGTATGTTATGTTGCCAATGCATAACCAAATTGCATACTGGTTTGAGATACTTGGAAAGATCCCAGTTATACAGGCTCACTTAATCTTTAATCAAATTGGTGTGTTTTAAGCTGATCGTGAAAAGGCACATTTGTATATTGTTATGCAACTATATAGATATATCTCATCCGAAGAAGTCATGTAGATTATTGTAGTTGACTAAGATGGTTGCTGATTGATCAAGGAAATCAAGTTGTAAGTTGATAGGTTTCCTTATTTTCTTGGAAAAATAATTGAAATGGGAAGGTACAAAACAAATGCTATTCTTGCATTTTTTAATGATTGTAGATGAGAATGGTAGGTAGGAAGAGGAAAAGGGAAGAGGATCTTTTGATTTTTTTTTTTTCCTTTTTTAAAGAACCCAGCATAGAAGTTTGTAATATATGGTGTATAAAATTGTGGTATTTGTGACTTAGTTCATAAAGTTGTATAATTTTCCTCACTCTGTGTGGGATCTGTGACAAAGTCCTGGCTTTCCCAGGGCTGATGACAAAATGTATGGAGTTATTCCTAAATAAGTCTTGTTCCAGTAAGAACTGTTAAGAGTCAGCTCTTGGATTTTCAAATCTGTGCTTTGTCTAAATCCAGAAAAATTTCAAATGCAGACAAGCTTCATTTTCAAATCAGGGGGTGTGCAATGCTAATATGTACAGCAGATGCTGACCACCTTGCAGAATAATGTATTCTGTCAAATCAAAAAGAGAAACAACTTAATAAAATTGTGACCTGTCATGGAGTGGTCATATTTTGTGTTTTGTATGACATTCTTGTGATGCTTTTTAATTTATCATAGTGTGAGGGTGCCTCTCTTCAACAAGCTACACTTCACTAATTCAGTAGTTGTTTTCTTGATAGCAGTGCATCTGTAGCAATGGAACAACACAGACTTCTGTTCTCAGCCAGCTGTAAGATTTATTGTACTTCTAGGTAGATTTATCTTTTCTCCGACTAGATCAATATCTAACTCTTAGGTCAATAAATCCTGATTGAATCTCAACAGAAGTCAATAGCTACCTATTATGTCACCTAATAGACAAAGATTTTGTGGTGTTGTGTCTAAGAAAGAAAATAACATTTGTGAACACACATATCAGAAGTTTTATTACAGGATTTCTTTAAATTTTATCTATATAACATCATCATCTTTTGTGTGTGTGTCAGAAAGTTGTGAAAACTGTGGTACTCTTAATGTTACCACAGACACATTTTCAGCACTGAAAAGTACCTATTTGCAATCTACCATGGTTCCTTAGTCAGCGTTCTGTTTATCGAGAGCTCATTTCTTAGACATTTTTTCTCCTATGAGGAGTTTGAACTAATATTTTTCATTGTGCGAATCAATTGGGATTTTGTTCCAAGTGCTAAGCTTCCAATGAATTTATAAATTTGTATTGGTTATTTTTTTTCCCCCCAGGAAACATTATAATGATAGTTTGTTTCTAGGATTTTCCTTTCAAGGACCTGTAAGCAAACCAATTAACTGTATTTGTAAGGTAGTTGTTGTAACATGTATGCATATATATTTACACTGTGGTGTATTAAATCTAGCACTAAAGCACTTTACAAAATGAAGAATTTTTGCTGATGGTATTTTTCTGGTTGTCAAATTTGATGATTTTGCTTTGAACGGACATTAGCTTGCATGGCCGCTATCATAACACATCAGGCAGAAATGGTTTCATTGTAATTCAAGTACCTAGGATACATCAAAAAAGTGTTTCACATTTCCATATTGACACCAGTGTCATTGTATTTCATTTGCACTTTACAAATAAGCATACTTAAATGCTAAGTAAGGTTGTGCTCTAAATCACTTAGAACTATTACAAATTATGCTATACTGCTATAAGGTCTTTAATGTGTTATGTATGGGTCAATGAAGCATTGCGGTTAAGTGGAATGCTCATGGGTATGTAATGAGTAAGTATCACAGGGAGAAAAGAATGCAACAAACATGTAAATGCCTGGTCTGTTGGCTAAGCAAGCTTTCTTACTAACAGATAATCTGAATTATATATCCTGACCTTGTCTGTCAGTTGTAATTAGATCAGTCAGCACATGAAATTTTGTCCAAATATAGAATCTTTGCAAGATTGTGTGTTGCATTCAGTTTTCTAATTAGCTGGACACCATTTGGACCCTATTTGAAACTTTTTTTGTCATGCCTATAGTCATTGTCTCTCTTCTTGTCCTTCTTATCAAGATGATCTACTTTGAAAAGAAACCACAATATTATTCAACATAATGGGCAACTATGTTAATTATCTTCAATTATTTAGATACATTATCATGTACTTACTAAAGACAAAAAGGTTAATTTGCATAAAAGTTATTTAATACTAATAGATGAGAAATGTGAAGTCAAGTCTGTGGCTCCATCTTTATTTTTCTTTCCATTATGAAGGAAGTAATAATAAGCTTTGGATTATGAGTGAAATATTAGCACCTTTAACCTTCAGTTGCCCTCTTTGTCATTTTCATTCAAACTATAGATGAAATAATACATTTTTGTGTAGGTCAGAAGGTAAGTGACATTATGAAGCAGTGTTTGATACTGGCAGTCAGTACTATTTCTATTTTAAGAGAGGGGTACTTCCAAGCTTGTGAATATAAATAGTTTTCAGATAGTTTAAAGCTCTTTCTTGTCAAATGGGATTTCCTTTGAGAAGATTCCTGTACTTAATTCCCATCTGCTACATTCAGGGGTTACTGAATGCATCCCCTTTTCACTTAATTGTTTTGTTAGTCTCATGTCATAAGGTTGTTCCTTCTCACCGAGGATTAAATATAAGAAGTTTATGTCTGAAGAAATCACACTTAATGAGTAATTTCCTCCCTTCCAGCATTCTGTGCCCTTGCCTTATCTTCACACTCACATCACTTGCTTGATTCCTCTGCTTGCCTACCTGACAAGTAATCTTTTATGGAGAAGTCCTCAGTATCTAAGCAGCATTAAGTTACCTGTTAGTCATGTATATCTGTATCTGGGTATGTTTTATAGATATCTTGAACATCATAAAGTGTTTAATTATACAACAGCAGTCACAACTCTCTCCTTTCCCCACCCCCACCCCCCACCCCCCATTAGGGTACAGATTCTTCTTTGGTTTTTTAAATACATTTTTAACTGCATTATCAAAAAAGAAAAATAAATTTTCAACACAACAGTAGCATCATACTTCTGTAGGCTTGCCTCATGCTGCTTTACCCGAGGCACATGCCTACTGCATTAACAGGAATATATCAGTGTTTGACCACGGTATTCAAGTTTGAGAATCTGATTATTTAGCCCTGTTTACTCCTAACCATATGATTCTTCCACGAATTCAGATTCAGTTCCAAGAGAATCGTGAGTGCAAAACCACTGAAGTGTCTTCTGTGATAAATTGCATTATTTCATCATGCACACTTATGCAGAGACCTAGTATATAGTGGCATGTTGCTACTAGACACAAGAATATTTTTATTCAAGTCAAAGTCTGTCTTTAAGGCTTTCTTCTATTTCTCCATACCTTATCGCCAACAGTTTTGTGTGGAAAAAAATAAAATCTGCAATAATGGAGAAGCAATTTCAGCAGAGGTCAAACCACTCAGTGGATTTGTTTGGAAGAATGTTTAACTCTATTTTGCTGTCTGAAAATTCGTAGGAACTTATGTGCAATTTATACTTCAAAAGAAACAACTTGCCCATTTTCTGGACATAACATTGATAAATGATTTCTGAAAATGGAGGAATTAGCCCCTCTGTGAAATCTTTCAGAATCTGCACATCAGAAAAATTGGCAGAATTTTCCTATTTTTCACCCTGAAATGTTGACTCTTCTAGAAACAGGATTAGATTAATGGAGAACTATAATTATTGCCTAGTCCCAAAACTAGGAAGGGTGATAGATTCTCCCTGAATGAAGATGTAAAGAAATACTGGGAACTAACAATCTGAAAGAGGGCAACGAGTCAATGATTTGAAATTGCAGGTGCACACTACCAAGTAAAGGGCAGACATTTGACTTTAAGATTAATGACTGGAAAATTTAGTCAAGGTGATATTTTCTACCTCTTGATCACTTTAGTTGAAAATTACATGCTTTCAGGAGGACGTGCTTTAGCCAAAGTCAAACTGCTAGTTTCAGTCCAGCGCTTGTTCAGTTAATGGCCTGAGTTCTATGGGAGGTCTGGTGGTCCCATCTGGCTTTTAGCAGTGAATCCATTAGATAAAGAATTCACCATTAAGCTTGGATATCTTAGTTTTTTGTAAGAATGTATTTTGACTGTGGATGCATCAGGTTGCATAAACTATACTAAAAATCTGAGCTGTGCTTAGATTTCTTGTTGTTTAAAAAGAGTCTACATTTTGAAAATTTGAATGATTACAAGCACTGTACCTAATTAGGTGTTAAGCCATGTAATGTGTTTGATAGTAATGTGTTAGTAAAAAAAAAATATGGCTTTGTTAAATAGAAAAAGAAACAGCCAGGTTTCTGGCTTCCAGTGACTCTGCTGCCCATCTCTTGGGCTGCCAAGTGGTGACTGCCTCCAACTGACTTCTTTCAGAGAATCTGAAAATATTTTTGGAAGCTGAAAACCACTTGTTTTCTTATAGTCCGGTTCATGCCTGTTTTGTGTAGATGGTTATGTAAGCTGGTTTCCTTTGACCTTTGACTAGAAACTATTTGAAGAATTGATGCTGTATGTCTCACTGGACCCAACTTAATCTAATGACTCCATATTTTACTTTATTGTTACTATGACAGCAGCATCTCATTCCGTTCCATTTCCACTGACTGTTTCTGTTAAAATATATTTCCATCCTGTCTGTACTACAATCTAGCAACTATTTTGCTCTCCATGATTAAATCTTCTCTGCTACTTTTAAACAGAGAAAAGTAGAGATACACAGTACTTCAAATTGCAGCCATACAGCCTGCCAGCTACCACTGGAGTTGTGCATGTAAACTCAGGTTTATGGTGCAACCTGCACAGAGCTCCTCAGACATAGAGCCATGTCTGTACAGCGCAACAGAACAAATGAAAAGACACCTGTGCCTTTACAGCCATATAGAGCCACACCAGAGATAGGTTTGTTAAAAGAGTTTGGGTTGTGATTAGATAATGAGATCTGCACCCAAAAAAGTCACTTCCATTTAAATGCTAAATTACCTGAAAAGTTTGATGCAGATATCTAAGCCCAAGTGGAAAGCTTACATTTACAGGAATGACAACAATCACAGCGGAATACATCAACAATCCACTACCACTATATCTAGAAAATATCTCTTCCATATGTGCTGGCTTTGGCTGGGGTAGAGTTAATTTTCTTCATAGTAGCTACTATGGGGCTGTGTTTTGGATCTGTGATGAAAACAGTGTTGATAATACAGAGATGTTTTCATTACTGCTGAGCAGTGCTTAACAGATGATGATGATGATGATATTATTATTATTTTATTTTAGGTTTTTAATTTTAATTTAAATTATTAAACTGTTCTTATGTCAGTCCATGAGTTTTCTCACTTTTACCCTTCCAGTTCTCTTCCCCCCATCCTGCTGGGGGGCAGGGAGTGAGTAAGCATGGTGCTTAGTTGCCAGCTGGGGTTAAACCCCAACACCATAGCGTAGTGGTCTGGAAGTAGCATTGATCTGAAGACAATGGGACAAGTACAACACTTCAGTGGAAAAACATCCCTGATAATAATGTCCTACCGATTAAACCAGCCTACAAGAGGCTGAGAGAAATGCACTTTAAAAAACTAAACCATGCTAACTGAAACTGAGCTGGCAAACTTGGCATCCATATACATATGTTTTAACTATTGGCGAGAAGAAAAATGACAGCTTCCTGCTGAAACAGGGTGGCCACTTGCAATGGTATTTCGGTTACAGATATTCCTTTGGTTTGCCGCAATTGCATATGGCATATTAGAGTTTCTTGTCTGCTTTCTGGGAGGTAGCATGGCAGCAAATTCTTAATTTAATTCATTTGAATATGCTTTGCATTATGAAAGCAGTGGGAGGTGCTATGATTACATTTGGCATCCATGCAATTGCCACATAAATGGGTGTATTTTCCACTCAGTCAGTGAAGCTTTCTTCAGATTCCTTCATTCAGGAGTCTTCAGCACAAGACTTTTTCATTTTGTAAATTCAGGCTGTTACGCATTGAGATTTTTGAGAAGGCTTTATTTACCAATAGTAAATTGAATAGATGTGCATTTTTTTCCTGGGGGTATCCATTGTAATATAATCAGTCTGTTTAACACACCCCCCACCTTCTTTTAATACCAAACACTATTCTAACCTACTTACTACTTTCTTTTAAAAATATACTTATTTTTCAGCAGTTTCTATTTTATTACAGCAGTTGTGTCTCAATGTTGGGTTCATGTATTTTATTTCAATTATAATTTTCCTTAAGAAAGGGCATAGTGTTTTTCAGTACTATAATCACAACCATAGAAGAAAATTGATCACTAATTGTCATTTCTGTAGTGCTTTGACTTTTAGCCATGAAGTGTTTAGTGACGTCCCTGTAAAGGAGCAAGATGTATAATGTTAGCTATATAAAGCAGATCTGACTCAAAGGCCTAGATTAAAAATATCTATGTTATAGAATCATTCAGAATGTGGAGTGTGACAATAATGTCTGTATTGCACATTTTGTTTACAGTTATAGTTTGAACTAAATCACAAATCCAAGTCAAAGTCTATTGGGAGTTCTAAATTTTAAGTTTATTTTGAAGTTTTAAGAAAAAAATAAATGCATCTGCTGACTTGTACTTGCTCAGTATTTGTCTTAAAATGCAAAAATCATGAAACCCATGCTTCCTTCTCTTCAAAGGGATGTGTCTAATTCTTTCAAGGTAGAATAATATTAGATTTTGAAATATATTTTCATATGTGCAATACATACAGAGTATTAACTTAGAATAAAATAAGTTAACTACATATCCTAAAGCAAAGCAGTGATAAAAATAGAGCATTTAGTCACAAAGTTAAAATAATATTAATGAAATTGCCATCTGCAACAGTTCGCTTCCCTCAGTAGTTAGTAAAATCACACATTTAATTAGTTATTAAATAGATATTTAAAATTATATTTGAAACATTTAGTGGTTGTGATCATGACAAGACAGATATATAAGAAACTACAATAGGGGGGATCTAGTATGACCTAGTGGCCCTTCATAAAATCTCTAGTGACCGGGGTCATGATCCAACAACAGAATAGAAATAGTCTGAACAAAAAAAACATTAACTTGCCCATCACAAACTAGTTTGTCATTACAGTGGAGTTGTTTTGATTTTTTCCCCCCACTAGATAGAAAACCTTTGAGCTCAAAATGTTAAAATGAACCATGTTTTATTCTGGGAAGGTTCCATTCACACATCATGCAGGAGTAGGCTGTAAGATAAAGCTGACTAAAATTCTGCAGCGGTTACTGAATCTAAAATAAGTTCTTATTTTGTATAAGTAATAAGATAACTTACTTCAAGTGTACCAGACTGTCAGGTAAGTCCACAGTTAAATACTTTGGTAAATGCATGGTTAGGCACTTGGCTGTGGCAGACATTTTCTTAATAATTGTCTTCTCTGGAATTAAAAAGTCTTGATTTTTACAGTCTCAGTTACAGTTATGCCTTCTGTTGTAGCTCTTCTTACATGCAAGTAAAATAGCTCTTCACAGAAAGCTAAAAAAGATAACATAACACATTGTCAGATGCCACAGAGCATAGAAGTATCTTAAAGAAAACTTAAAAAAAAAAGGAATTGACTGCAGTTCAGTATCAGGAATGAATTCAGAGAGCCTGAGTAGAGAAGGAAGTAAAACTTGCCAAAAAAAATTTATTTTTAGGGCTTTCTCAAATCCAGAGGCATGGGTTAAAGTCAATAAAAGGAGCTATCCACAGTAGTAGTCATATCAATCTTTCATCTCAATGTTCTTCTCAGTCAGTTTTGTCTGACGTTTGGAGGATAAATGCAGGACTGTATGAAGAAATTTCCCGATTCCTAAAAGCTGTGAGGAATTATCAGTACAGAGGGAAGAAGCTTACATCTTTGAGGGCAAGAGCAAGAAGAATATAATGAAATTTAATAGTGTTACATAGTAAAGGCCATGTTGCAGGACTAATTATAAGACTGTCTGGATGATGCTCTGAGTCATATTGATTAATTTTAGTTAGTCCTGTGAGGAGCAAGGAGTTGGTCTTGATGATCGTTATGGGTCCCTTCCAACTCGAAATAATCTATGATTCTACAGTAACTCTGGTCTCCTTAATTTGGAAGTGTCCTTGGAGGAGAATGTCCTGGGTATATTAGTCACTCATAAGTGAATCACTGGTGTGATGTAATCTGGAAAAAAAAAAGTTGTAATTAGCAAAGGTGGTGATAAAATCTCATCTGGACTGTAGGTAGGCTTCTGGTCACCCATAGTCAAGGAAGATACATTCAAACTGGAAAATGTGCTTTCCAAGACTGTAGAAATTGTCAGAGAAAAAAACCCAAAAATTGTTGTGATTTCAAGGTGAATACATTTAGACAAGAAGTTAGAAGAAAAAGTGTGTTCTGGGACAACCTTCCATGTGGGAAAACACATGTCACATTATTTTAAAATGGAAATAGGTATGACTAAGCTCAGCAGGCCAGAGGTCCAGAGCTGTGTGTCCTTCTCAGCTCCATTCCAATTGATCTAAACCTCCACATGTCGTATGTGATTTTTGACATAGCAGTCAAACTTCTGAAAAATCCTCCGCTTAATGCCAGAAACAGAGTGGGGTGTCCCTGTAATGATGTCTACATCTTGCTTTTTTTTTTTTCTTGCTTTCCTTTCATAGTAAAGATGAATAAATTGGAAACATAGCTGAAAAGTACTTAGTTAACAGGGTCACAGTGCTGCCTAACAAATAAGAGGCAGAATTAAGGCTGTGTTTAAATTTTAAAAGCCTGTGGCAGTTTTCTTTTTCAGTTTCTTTCCTCGCCATTTTAGACAGGGAGATACCTTCCTTAATATGAACTTCCTGTCTTCTTGTAGGATGTATAGGAGAGCCCCTGCCAAGTATACTGAAGATACTTAGGGACAATTCCTAATTTAAGAAGAACTGCTGGAGCATGTTATATTATCTTACTAGAAAAGGCAACTAAGAAAGTTCTCCTTACCCCTTTTGGGCTCATTAGAAAAATTCAAAATTCTGCATAATTTTAGTGCTATACTGCCAGAACAGTTGGTGGAGCTGCTAGTGACAAGGATAGAGCATTAGGGTCCTCATGGTAGTTACATACATGCAACCAAGAAAAGAGAGAACTAAATCTTCCCTTACCTCCTGTCCTTCAGCATATCCCAAGCTTAAAACCAGTTTTCCTATCCTTTGGGTACAAGCTTTTGGAATTAAAAACTTTCCCATTTTCATGTACTCGGTTTTCAGAAAAGAGGAATCTGATGCAAGTGGGAGAGATCAAGTGACTAGTCATCCACAAATCCTTATTAACCATCTACAAGCCTTGATTCAGTACCACATCGCCTGAAGCAAAAAGGAAGGCTAAAGTAATTGTAATTCAGAGGAATTTCTATTTGTTTAAATTAGTTTAAAAATGTGACTAGTGTTTTTATGAGGATCGTGTAGAAGGCAGATGTTCCACTATGTACAATTTGGTCTGTTTGAAGTTGAAATGGAAGTTTTTGGTTGTTTTTTTTTAAATCCCGTACTCCCTCCATGCATATACATAAACATTAAGTGTTCTAATAAGTTTGGTTTCAATATGAAAAACTGAAGCAATTTATTTGAAAAATGTCAAAGCAGGACATTTTTAATTTTAATACTTTTCTATCTGCCTATTTTTCAGTAAAATTAATTTTCAGAACAGTAGTATCAGATTTTGTAAGCCATGTTGATTTTGATGAAAGTGCATATTGAATTTATATCAGTTCCTTTTATCCAAATTTCTCCAAGCCTTTCTGTTATAGTATGTATAGATTGGTTAATTTCAGTATATCATGGTGAAAGTTGTGAAAAAAGATCTATTTCTAACTGTATCATTTAAAAGAAGAAAGCACTGATAAACTAAAACTGGCTGCTGTACTATTTTTAGCCAGCTTGTCCAGAATCTATGCTTCTGATGAGAAGGAACTTACAGTGCAAAACTGTATTAAAATCATTCTGAATCTTCACAGATACTTTAAATTATTATTCTTTGTGGATAGTTCTACTTATTTCTGTGTGATTTTTTTTTCAGAATAGAATGGAAACAATCGTGTAAGCCACATGAAAATTTCCATTTCGTATGTAGTAATGGCTAAATGGTTTTACTGAAGCAACGCAAATACACTAATTTTAAACTATGAGAAAAGTAGTGTTGTGGAAATCACTTTTTGCATCATCTGAGACTGTGGGAATCAAAAACCTTGAGAATCATGCTGTACAGCATGTTGCCTAGACGAGCAAGGCTCTTCTTAAGTTGCTTTGTGTTAGTGGTTATTATATGTTTAAAATTTACCCAGAAGCAACATCTGAGGGTGCTGTGGTATATTTTCTTACTAGTTATAATAGCCAGTCAGTTTAAGTGCCCCAAATCAAGTTACACTAAAAATCTAAGGGGTTGAAAATGTAATGTTAATAAATTTAGCATTTCATTTATTCATGTATTTCTATGTAACTCACTCCAGTCTATCAATGTCTTATATGTACTGGTGAGCGCAGAACTGGACCCAGCACTCCAAATGTGGCCTCAGCAGTGGTGAGCAGAGGAGGAAGATCCCCTCCCTTGACCCACTGGCAATGCTTTTCATTAACGCAGCCTTGTTTGCTGCAAGGGCACATTGCTGTCTCACGTCCAACTTGAGGACCCCCTAGATCCTTTTCTGAAAAGCTGCTTCCCAGCTATTCTGTCCACAGCATGTACTGGTTCCCTGACACAGGACTTGACATTTCCCTTTGTTGAACTCCATGAGGTTTCTGTCAGCCTGTGATCAAAGAAATTAGCAGGACCTAATTTACAGGCATCACCGTAAGTGAAAAATGTTCCATAACTGAAACTAAGTCCACAGAGTTGATTGTTCCTCCTTTGTTGTAATCTTGGCTTCTGTATGTGTGATTGATTAAATATTAAAAAAATTTTCTGATGGTGATGGATAAAAATAAATAGAATTTTAGGAGCACTCAATTTTGGTTTTTTCTCTGTGCTGTAGTAAAAATAATAATAGCTTATCTTTCACTTTACATACAAGTATTAGGTGTAAGAAATTGGGCAAAGAAGGGAAGAGACTGGCATGGCTGAGACAAGAGATGCCGGTCAAACTAAGGAGGAAGAGGGAACTGCATAGGCAGTGGAAGCAGGGACAGGCATCCTGGAAAGAGTATAGGGACGCGGTCCGGTTGCGTAGGAATGGGGTCAGGAAGGCCAAGGTGCAGCTGGAGCTAAACTTGATTAGGGATGCAAAGAATAATAAGAAGGGTTTCTACAGGTGTATCAGCTGGAAAAAGATGGTTAAAGAAAGCGTACCCCCGCTGCTGAGTGAGACTGGCAAGCTGGTAACAGCAGATGAGGAGAAGGCTGAGGTACTCAACAACTTTTTTGCTTCAGTCTTCACTGGCAACCTTTCTCCTCACCCCTCCCGAGTTGATGGATGGCATGAGGGGGACCGGGAGGGCAAAATCCCTCCGGCTGTAGGAGAAGATCAGGTTCATGACCACCTGAGGAACCTGAATGCATCCATGGGACCTGATGAGATGCATCCCAGAGTCCTGAGGGAATTGGCCGATGTAGTCGCCAAGCCACTCCCCATGATATTTGAAAAGTCATGGCAGTCAGGTGAAGTCCCTGGTGACTGGAAGAAGGGAAACATTGTGCCCATTTTCAAAAAGGGTAGAAAGGAAGACCCCGGGAACTACTGACCTGTCAGCCTCACCTCTGTGCCTGGGAAGATCATGGAACAGATCCTCCTAGAAGCTATGCTAAGGCACATGGAGGTCAGGGAGATAATTCGAGATAGCCAGCATGGCTTCACCAAGGGCAAGTCCTGCCTGACGAACCTAGTGGCTTTCTATGAAGGTGTGACAACAACAGTGGACAAAGGAAAACTAATGGATGTCATCTATCTGGACTTCTGCAAAGCCTTTGACACGGTCCCCCACAACATCCTTCTCTCTAAATTGGAGAGCTATGGATTTGATGGGTGGACTGTTCGGTGGATAAGGAACTGGCTGGATGGTCACATCCAGAGGGTAGTGGTCAATGGCTCGATGTCCGGATGGAGATCGGTGACGAGTGGTGTCCCTCAGGGGTCCGTACTGGGACCAGTGCTGTTCAATATATTCATCAATGACTTAGACAGCGAGATCGAATGCACCCTCAGCAAGTTTGCAGACGACACCAAACTGAGTGGTGTGGTTGACACACCAGAAGGACGGGATGTCATCCAGAGAGACCTGGACAGGCTGGAGAGGTGGGCCTGTGTAAACCTCATGAGGTTCAACAAGGCCAAGTGCAAGGTCCTGCACCTGGGTCAGGGTAACTCCCAGTATCAGTACAGGCTGGGGGAAGAAAGGATCGAGAGCAGCCCTGCCGAGAGGGACTTGGGCGTGCTGGTGGATGAAAAGCTGGACATGAGCCGGCAATGTGCGCTGGCAGCCCAGCAGGCCAACCGTACCCTGGGCTGCATCAGGAGAAGCGTGGCCAGCAGGTCGAGGGAGGTGATTCTGCCCCTCTACTCTGCTCTGGTGAGACCTCACCTGGAATACTGCGTCCAGCTCTGGAGCCCTCAGCACAAGAAGGACATGGAACTGTTGGAGCGGGTCCAGAGGAGGGCTACTAAAATGATCCGAGGGCTGGAGCACCTCTCTTATGAGGCCAGGCTGAGAGAGTTGGGCTTGTTCAGCCTGGAGAAAAGAAGGCTGTGGGGAGACCTGATTACGGCCTTTCAGTACCTAAAGGGACCTATAGGAAAGATGGGGAAAATCTTTTTAGTAGGGCCAGCTGTGTCAGGACAAGAGGTAATGGTTTTAAACTGAAGCAGGGTAGGTTTAGACTGGATATAAGGAAGAAATTCTTTACAATAAGGGTGGTAAAACACTGGAACAGGTTGCCCAGAGAGGTGGTGGAGGCCCCATCCCTGGAAACATTCAAGGCCAGGTTGGATGGGGCTCTGAGCAACCTGATCGAGTTAGCGGTGTCCCTGCTCACTGCAGGGGGGTTGAACTAGATGACCTCTAGGGGTCCCTTCCAACCCAAAACATTCTATGATTCTATGATTAGGTAAGTCACACTTAGGAACATAAATGTATATGATTGATATGTATCAAATAAGAACGTATAGTTTTCTGAGGTTTGTCAAATAAGAAAGTTTAACTTTTGGGTACTTTTAAGAGAGATGTCATATTTTAATTCAGAATTTAACTGTTCTTAAAAGTAATTTGTGTCTTCTTCAGCAGGGTAATAGTTCCCATTCATTAAGTAGCTATTTAAACAGTTATATGAGAAAACACTGGAGTTTTGGCAATGTACCTTTTGGCTAGGAATGCTATATAAGTTGGATTAATTATTTATTATATAAAAGTTGGTTTAATATATATGATTTTAATTTCTTCAAGCAAGTTGGTTGTCTAGCAGCATCTGGCATTGTTTCTTATATATTTATATGTAAGTATATTTATGTATTTTTATGTATATGTAAGACAAAAACAACAAAAGCCAGCTTATTTTGATTGTAGAAAAGCTCTGCATCTCCAGAAAATCTGCCATGCTCCACCTTTCCTGGAAATAAAGGTTTTGCCCAGCCTTTCCTCTGACTCAAACAAGCTAATTCTGATCTCTCTTTTGTTTGTTTGTTTTCTTTCCATCACAGGAGTCATCAGGACTGCCTTGCACAACATGGACAGGGAAGCCAGAGAGCATTATTCCGTTGTCATTCAAGCCAAAGATATGGCTGGGCAGGTCGGAGGGCTGTCAGGGTCAACAACTGTAAATATCACACTCACTGATGTCAACGACAATCCACCCAGGTTTCCTCAGAGTATGTACAATTTCAGCATATAACTGATTTGAAAATCGTGTTGATTTTCAGTGAAGTAAGAAGCTATTAGTGAAACCCAATTGGTATTCAAATTCACAGGGAGAAGGCAGCTTGGGAAGTGTTTGGATTCACCAATATTTTTCAGTTGTCCAGTGTTTTCAGGTCAAACACAGAGATGGCATAGCTAGAATGTTGAAGCCAGTGAAGATATCTTTCAATTAAACACTGAGTAAGAATGACATGGGTGACAAAGGAATATTCTTACTATATGTGGGTTATTCTCCAGTTCTTTTTGAACATATATTTCAAAAACTGTGTGATTTTGATCCTACAAGTGAATTATGTTGTTCCCATGGTAGACAGCAACAAAAGGTAACACGTTAAAAGATTGAATCCAGCATGCCTTTGGCTGCTTCCATAAACATCTATAATTTTTTTTCTTCTATATATACCTTCTGTATAAATTTTCTTTTCTCTATACCCATGTAAAATTTAAGATCACTTTCTACATTATAGATGGTCAAAACCTAAGCTGTTGCTCACTGTTGTTGAGCTACAGTGGAGTCTGCCTTTATCCTAGCTAAACAAATTGACTATGAGAAGTATATGCTAGAATACTCTTAGAATATCTTAATATGACCACTAATAGGAAGTTCATTTCTATCCAGCTCATTGGGTGCACATTGATCTAACACAGCAGCTGCAGTCTTGTAGGAATTCTGAATTTGGTTGACAATTTATTTAAAAGTCTTCTGGAATGCAATTGCATAGCTAAACCCACTTTCGTTTGCAGGTTGGCTCAGGGCCAATAAGAACATTGTAATCTGGACTCAGACATTGTGTGAGCCCTTGTAGAACATAATGGACTGGTAGCTATAGGTACATCCACTGGGAACTGCATTAAGCTGTTTGAATGAGAAGATTTATAAGCAATAATAGAGATCACAAAGCTCCGGGGGAAAACAAAGCTCCCTGGCAATACGCATTATGTAAAATCTGGTCAAGCAGTAAGAAGGCTCATTAAAAGTACTGTAGAAATGAATATTTTTTCTGTGCCTCACAAACACATAAAAACATAAAGCCTTTGAAACACAGCCTTAAATAAAGTATATTTGGTTTTATGTTCCACAGAATTGTCATTGCATCCATCACTCTATTTAATACTTCCTAACTATTGGAAAGGCAAAAGGTAAGGCATATCTTTGAACAAATATAACATCTAAAATAGTTAAAGTAAAAAATATGTCCTAAGTTACCTGCAAATTCAGAGGCAAGTGGATAGCAGGTTTCAAACATTGGCCTCTTTTATTTTGAATGGAAGGTTTTGGATATTAAACTGGCAGGCAGAAGTGTATTTTGGCACATGTATTTCTTTATCTGTATTAATATTTTTTTTCAGAAATGGAAGAAATATAAAGAAATATAAAATGTTCAGGTTATATTCTATACATTTTAAGGGATTTTAATAATTGACAAAAAATTGAAAACTACAAAACATCATTTCACATTTAATGAAAACTCATTATTTAACAAAGCAACTTAAAAAATGCATTTTAACTTTTATAATTTTCAACAGAAGATACTAATCCTAGAACAAGTCTCGCAAAGCGCAAACATTTGCTTTATCTTTCCTTACACAGGGTTCCTATACCACAGTTATGACTGTAACATTGCATTATGACTGTAACATTACATTATGGCTGTAACATTGCACTCCTATACCACAGTTATGACTGTAACATTGCAGCAAGTATAATTTAAACCCTTTGCAAAAGAATGGTAGCTATATGTTAGTAATACAGAATGAAAGTATAGATGAACTAAAATGAAGCCATCTTAGCATCATGAACTATTACAATAATACATGAGTACTGCAGTAATAGAAATAACTTCGTTGTTTATTTTTTTTCTCTTTTCTTTGTATGCCATGATTTTCAGTTAAATTTCTCTTCAATTTCCTTATTAGACGGAATGCTAAATGAGACTTACTGAGGCTTGTCACATTCAGAATTGAATTCAAGGGAAGTGCTAACCAAAACTGCATATATCAAGTGTATAACCCTTGGGACAGTCTGAGCCTCAGCTAAACTGCAGACTTTCTTTTGGTTAGTTTCCTTTTCTCCGTTACCATACTTGTAAGTTTTGAATCTGACTTTAACTGTATGAGTACTTCACTTGAGAACATGCTGGGAAGCACCTCTGATTGATGCTTTTATTATTTTTTTTATTTAGAAATATGCTTTATCGTATATATTTAAATGATCATACCTTTCTGGCTTTGGTAGATCAGTGTTCATTAGAGATGCATATGGAATAAAGTACGTAGGATTTGTCCCCCTTAAAGAAACACATTAAAAATCTATTTAAAATTTAGAAATAGAGGTTGTAAATATATCTGCTAAAGAAATTTACTGGGTTTTTTTTTTCTGTACTCACTCTAAATATAGCTGACTTTCTTTCAAAGAAATTGCTAAGAGAAGAGCTACAGTTTTCCAAAGTATCAAAAAGTCTAGGAGGAAGAATATGAAACATTACTGTGTAATTTTATCAGTCTGATGGTTGCAGTTCTGAAATACATGGTAAAAATAATAGGAAACATAGCTGAGAAATACTGCTTGCAAAACACAGTAGTGTGTCTCAGGAGCAGGCAAGGGGTTGTGAATTCAGCAGGAGAATAACTTGAAACCTCAAATACATTTTGCTTATCAACTACTTCAGTGCATCTTGTACAATACTGATTTTTTTTTTTCTTCATCACCACCAATTTCCTTTCTTTAGAGAGTCCAGTTATAAATGAACTAACTATTTAATGTAAGCTGACAGACAATGCTCTGCATGGGAAGATTTTTGCTTTTCAATAATCAGCATCTCTCAGTTCTTGTTAGTTTTACCACTGATGGATCCACTTGGCTGACAGCTGAGGGCCCTAATTTCATAGTCATAAATTTATTTCAGTAAACTGATAGAAAATGTTCCATCTACTGATGACACTGTTATCAGCTTTCAGTTACATCAGAATTTCTGTATAGTTTTCTTTCATTAATTCTCTCTGGTCTTGTTTAAGATGAATAGATTCTGCATGTTTTGCTTTGTTTAGGATGAATAGGTTCTGATTGCATCAAGATCATCACGCTAGGCAGATGCTTCCACTGACATGTTTTGTACATCAAGAGCTAATGATTACACTCCGGACAGTGTGTAGGAGATCTTTAGTTATTGTGTGTAGAGTCTAATTTTACAAGGAAATGATTTTCCTGATACCCCATTTGTAGATTTTGTTGATACATCTAGCCCAGTTCTTTAGGATAAAGCTGAATTTAAATACAAGTCATAGCTTAAAACATTTTTTTATAAAGCTTGATTTGTTGAGGCTTGGTTGTTTCATGGCAGTATAAAGACATAATGTGAAATTATGTATATGCATAATTAGTTTGGCCTCACTTTTTACAATGTTGTTGTTTGAAAAGTACATAGCTGTGTTTAAATAGGAATGTTGAATGATGATACTCCAGTTAGTTCTAAAAAAAATAAGCTCATATCCCAGAAGGAGACATTAACTCTGTTCTGTGCTAATAAGGTGTCTACTATCTGGCCTTGTTAATATAACTCATTGGCTAATAAAGTGCAAAGGTATCTGCTGTTCATTTATTTTTGAATTTATACTCCAATATGGTCCTTTCCATATCCCCAGTTCCACATAATACATCCAGTTCCTATGATCTCCATATGTAACCATCGGCATCCTCTCACTCCCCACTGCTATGTACTATAGCACTGTCCCGTCCTCCTGTGGTGACTAGTCCAGAGCTATTTGCCTGCTAATTGACCACTTGGCTGCTGCCAAATGAGGTGGGTAAAGCAGAATTTTCTCTGATTTTCTTTTATCAGGTCTTTCTTCTCTACTCAACCAGTAATTGTTGAGAGGCCTGTAGAATCCTAATGTATTTGAGGCTTCTGCCCTTCTGTTAGATTTGCCTGAAATTGGACAGGGGTTAAAAGTTACTGGAGACTATTGAATTAAAATGATTACAGAAGTTGTGTGTCCTCAGGAAACTCAGATTTAAAACAAAACAACAAAAGGACTTGATAACTGGTTTGGCTTAAGATTGCTGACATCTGATCAACTACACCTTTGTAAATTAGATTTTGTTCATACCCAGTAATCTTGTTTCCTGTTCATTGTGTTGTATATGTGGTGGTGATGAGTCCAGCAATGATCCAGTGTCCAGGGAGTATTAGGAAGCATTTAATTCCAGAAGTTTTTCTACATTTAACTGTTGTTTATTTAAATAAGATTTTTTTTCATTATAATTAGAGGAGTGCCTTTTTCATATTTCACACTACACTACAACACTTACTACTTTTGCAAGTATTCTGAATAGCTACTAGCTCTAATAAACTAAAGGTAAAATATATTGCAATTGAATAGTCCCAAGTATCAGTTACTGCTGAAGAGTTGCTTAGGTCTTTCAGTAGGACCTTAAATCAGACTAGAGGGACATGTAGAAAAGTGATTTAAAGCCAGATTTGCACAGAACTCTAATATTTTGTTCTTCAGAAGATATATTTCTGCATATAACTTTATTCCCTTTCTACAAAAGTTACCATCCTGAAAATTTTATTTTATTCTCATTTTTCTTGTTCCTGAGTTCCACAGATAAGTTTTTTGTACTACCGTATTCACTGTTGGTTTTCACAGGTCATTCACAATTTAGGTTATGCTTTTCTAGAATTGTAACTTACACATTAGCAGCAATTTTTATCATATACATATTCCAGGATGTCTAAAGAAATACAGATTATAATCATACTATTTGATTATTTTTTCCATCTGTAAGATTTAAGGAGGTTCATTCTTCTTTACTAGCAGTTAGACAAAGTCAGATTCAGAAACAGCTCTTTGTGTAAATAGTAGACAAGATGAGCCTGGTGTGCATAATCAATCTACTGAAAGGCAATGATTAATATCTCATTAAAAGATAAAATGGGTAACATATATGCCCATGCCAGAGGAAATGCCAGGAAATTGGATATTTCTAAGTGATAAGGAAATACAGCAGCCTGTATTAATATATTTTATGTCCAAATCAGGTATTACTTAAAAATTAAATGTAGCTTCTTTTTAGTACTGTTGTGAAATTGAGAATTAAAGGGTGGAATCTCATGAGAAAATTTAAGGGCTGTTCAAAGATAATTCCTTTTGCTGTGCTCTTAAAAGACCTCTAGTTAATACTGAGAGTTTTCTGCAAAACTGAACTCTTGCCCAACATGCTAATCTCAACTAATTTGAGATGTAAACATTAATCAAAATATTATTTATTATATTATTAGGAAATCTTAAATAACAGGAGAACTTTGATATAAAAAGATAGAAATAATTACTTGTAACCTAGAAATTCTAGCTGTTAGTGATGATCAGATATAAACAATATTTCAGTATAGATTTTTAAAATTACATAAATGAGGTTTTAGTTATTTGTGTAAGGAAAGAAAGGTAGCAAGATTTTCTATTGCCAAGAACGTTGTTAGGACTGTGTTTAAGGTTGTCAAATTCTGGCAATGCATTTCATGGGGTATATAAGTTTTAGAAGCTGTATTCTTCAGTAAAGAAAACAGCTATTGAAATTGTTTATAGTACATATTTGTGTAATAGTCACACAGCAAAATTCTGCTACTATTGAGTATTTTGCTTCTCTTACATTCTTAAAGACAGAGAATTTATTCAATTCATTGTGTTTATGAAGTGTGTGCTCAGGTTCCGAAGTGAATGACCAGTGAGTGGCATTTCCTTTGTGAGTACGGTTGGCGTTCAGTATACTGATTTTCTGCCTTTACAGATAATCAGCACAAGTAAATCTCCAAGCCCCCTAGCCTTAATTGTTCTTTGTTTAGAAATGGCTAAAGTGTGATGTCAGAAACTGAATGTGGGGCAGGTAAATATGAGCTAGCAAGCTTTCATTTCTGTCAGTTCTCAGAACATGAGTTTCCTTCTGACTGACAGCCAGGAGCACGTGTTAAGGGGAAAAATGCTATTATGTGCTTGTATTACCTGGTGAAGGTGTGTGACTTGAATGTGTCAGGCCAAAAGACAACAGCTGTTAGTCTTAAACGTAAAAGAAATATGGTGCTTTTTTGATTCTCTAGAAAAAGTATTTAGAATCACCGGCCTAGCAAGGCTGCCGCACAAGGACAATGGGCTGTTTAAAAAGCTGCTCACATCAATAATGTCCTGAGGAAACAGAGTGGTAAAAGGGACAAGCCTCAGTGATCTGAGTGATTTTTTAAAAATTTTCTCTTATGTTGTATCTTTCTAACATGCTAGAATCAATCATTCATCTATGGTATGCTTAAAGAGATGGACATGTCAGATGAGGAATACGCTCATTAAGAGATGATGATGTTCATTAAGTGTCAAAGAGAGTTAAGAGATAAGAAGTAAAGGTATATGCATCTTTGAGTGCATGCTTCTATAGACTAGAATATATTGTGTGAAGTTATTTGTTTAATTGTCTTATTTTATTTGTTTGTGAGAAGATTGATACATTCTCATATTTGCACAATATATGAAGTTAAAGCTACCACATTGTTTTATTTCTCATGGAAATCTGACGTAAGTTATTTAACGGCATTTGATCACACAGGTAGTCTCATGATATTCTCTTTCCTGAGCAGAGTAAGTGTCATTTCCTTAATCAAATTTTTACTGTAAAAGTTAAAGCAAGTAAATGTAATACTTCTCAAGAGTATTTAAGTATCTGATTTAAAAATTCTCCTTTGACTTTTGTCAAAGACAAGACAATAAAACTCATGACAATAAAACTTGATCACAGAATTGTTTAAGTAATTCAAATATAAAATGAAGCTGGGAGGGGGAAAAATCTATTTATGTCAAAGTCTGACTTAATATTTGTAGAAAATATGTGTTCTGTATACTGAGCTTTGATGCCAGCTACATGCATCAACTTTACTCCTAGCAGAAGGATGGAGCCTAGCAGTGATTTTTATGTCACTCAATTGAGTATTGTTTATGAGGATTTCTGTGTACAAGGTAGATTATTCATTACATATCATACATATCAAAACAATTTTGAAATACTCTAGATAGAAAAAAAAAGATTTTTTTTTTTTTTTGTGTAAGAGTTCTAAATGAGGCAGTAATGGTTTTGGGAAGGAGGGGGGTTGGTTGGTTGTTTACTGAGTGAAGAACTGGGAGCAGGACTACTCCATTTTAAGGTTGCTCTTCAGAACTGCCTTCAATTTCATGTCCTTTATAAAGCTAAACACCAATGGGAGCACAATCTTAGATGTGCTAATGCCAGGGAAAAACAAATAAGCAAACAACAAAACCAAACGCAGTCCAAATGGAGCGTATCCCTTTTACAAGTGTTGCTATTGCTCTCTGTTGACCCAAGCTGCCTGATGTAGCTGTGGTTCCCCTGTAAATGGCATAGAATGTGCTGAACACAGCACAGGTCTAGAGACTGCTACAGATCACGTCCAACCATTAAGCTGCTCATTAGTGATGATTATGGAGTGTATATGTTGTTTTTCCCCACACCATTTGCACAGAAAATGTGTATTTGGGTATTCAGTAACTACCGGAAAGTACTGAATCTGAAAATCCAGGAAACCCAGTTTTCTTTCTGTTTCTGCTTTTAACCATGAGTGGTACTGTCTACTGGCTTGTTGTGAGTACACGCAACCCATCATTCAGGTCATTAATTAAGACATTAAATAGTTTTGGCCACAGTTTTGATTCCTGAACAACTACTGTTAATTGGCTGCCAGTTGAGTTTTGTGCTTACAATCATCAGACTTTGAGTCTGGCTCACTGTCCATATGTTCTCCATATCTTACCAGTTTGGCTCATGACTGAGTATTTAGCTAGTTGTAGTTCAGGAAAACTTTCTTCACCTAGCACTTTGATATACATTTCGGATATGGTGGTATTTTAAGGCAATCAGTTCCTGTATTTATCAGTTTGCCAATAGGTAGACAAGCATCGGTGTACAAGCTGTGCTGTATGAATGAATGCATCTGTTGGTTCATCACCAAGTAGTATTTATCCTCATGATACTAGTAGTACACCTCAGATAAACAACAAGCAGGCCAAATGTTTACCTATTTCTTTATTAGTTCAGTATTATGTCCCTCCTCCTTTCCTTTGTTAAGTAAGGTAATTCCTATTGTTCAAGGGGACATTACAACCTAGAAAAGTAAGTAAAAATTATCAACAAAATAGATTAATAAGTAAAATAAATTGAATAACATGCTTGTTGAGTTGCATTAAATGCTGTCATACTTCTGAGAGATTCAGACAGATAAATTGTTTGTCTGAGAGTAAACCAGCATTATAGGCTGCCTGGAGGCTAATTGAAATGAGAAGTAAATTGCCCTACAAATCAATAAATTCTTTCTCTACTATAATGACAGATAAGCTGTATAGTTTATTGAAAGAAAGATGAAGATCGCCTATATGTATTTGAACAATGTTTCAATTAGCATAGATTAAAGTCCTCCAAAGTGGTATGACTATCCTATATAGTACATTAATTGGAAAAGAGTACTAATTTACTCATTTCATGAGTTAAGTGAATGCATCTGAGTGATTGTTAACATAAAAATTGAGAACCAAATCAGCCTTTACAGAACCTTGACCTGTAAGCCACTGAGCAGCTCCTCTAGAACATTTTAGAGCATCCCCAAGACTGTTTGAAATTTCTGCTTTACAACAGCTCCTGCAAGGCTGTGATGTAGGAACAATCTTCAACTCGGGCATATTTGGTGAAACAGTTTTGGTACCTGACTCTCAGGACTCCTAACATCTCAACCCATTTTTAGAGGGTTGAGACAGACTCATAGCTTACAATAAAGAATCATAAATTCACAGTATACGCATCTCACATTATTTTTAATGTTGCATCAGAATTTATTCAATGCCCAAGGAGATGTTCATTTGAGCCTTTAGTTGGTTCCTTTACTTTCCAGTAATAAAGTTTACGACAATTTAGTGTTTAGTAAGAACATCTCCAATTTCCACCGCTAGTCTAAATAAATGTCTGTAATACATTTTATCTGACCTTCATGTTGCTGAATTTTATCCTCTTAAGTGTTTGTTGGGTTTAGATAGTATTATTTGTAATTATCTATTTGGCTTATACCTGCATGAGACATCTTCAGGCTGTCTCTGTGAAGCAGAATTAAACACTCATTGGGAAACATTTCTGGCCTTATGATCCGAGAGTTTTTTTTTTTTAACAGTTTTCTTTCCTTCCATTTTTTGAAACATTTCAGTTCTACAAATACTGACAGACAGTTAATGAGTGATTTCAAATATTTGTTTTGCTTGAAGTTTTAGTATTTCAGAATGTTTGAAGCTGGTATCAGTAAAATTATTTTCTGAAACAGATGGCTAACACTTGGGGTGTGATTATAAAGCAGAGTGTAGTGTCATGTGGATATATTTGAACAACTTGACTATTTGGAAGTCTCTAGTTCACCCTATGGGTTTTAATTAATTATATAACATATACTTTATGGCATCTACTTAACATATTCTTTATGGCCTCAACCTTTTCCTTTTTGGAAAGCATTAGTCAGAGCAAAAGTGTCAAAAGGCCACATTTCACATTTATTTTAACAATAAGTAAATTCCAAAATGAATGTCATTCCATCACTATAATTTTATGTATGAAATAAAGCAACCAGCAATATGAAAGTGTCAGTTGACATCGTCTGTAAGTACGAAACATTGCAAAAGAATGCATGGCAGAGCATTTATTTGGAAATTTGTGAAGGTGGCTTTTGTATGCACATCAAAGAGTTGCATCAAAGAATTAACTGTGTTTTGACTGAATCAACTAGTAAGCAATTTTCCTTTTACATCAGTGTTGCTATTTTCTTTTTTACATGGTAAATTTTACATTTCTCTTGTTCTGCTGGACATTTCTTGTTTCCCTTGAGATTCCCCTAATGTATAGGAACTTTTTTTTTTTTTTTTCCTAGGAAAGACCTCTTTCCTTTTGGACCAACAAAGTTTAGTGTACTCATCCATCCTTCTCACACTACTATTTGTTTATTAGTATTATGGGCTAGTGTTAGGAAACCGCTTCAAGACTATAAATAGGTTTAGGTACCATTGTGCAAGGAATTAGACAAAGTTATAATAAAATCTTTTATTTTCTAACAGGTTTTAGAAGTTAGTTGTATTTTAGTGATAATATCCATTCCCTCTGCAACTGCAACTTCTGTAATTCATAATTTCTCCAACCCATCCAACAAATAGTGCTTTTCTCTCATAATGCGTGTTTAATCTCTGAATTAAATTTAAGTTTTGCTTTTCTGTTTCTACATGCTTACCGAGGGCACCTCTGCCATCATGCTAGCTGGTTCCACCTCAGCCAACTGTAACAGCATGTTAGCTTTGATATGTAGCATCTGCTGATTCACTGTCCTGCACCTCAGTGTTGCGCTATTGCATTCACTATTGCAGAACGCCTAAGAGGAATATAGAAGAAACTCTGTGGAGTTTCAGAAGACATGTAGTAACAGCAGTTGTTATTTTGCTCTCTTCCCTGTGTTGGTGGTTGGCCTGTGATGCAAACTGGGCAGACTGTTGGGGAGGGATTTGGATTGGGGGTTGTTGGGGTGGGGTTTGGTTTGTGCACACCTTATATTGAATGGGTATTCTCCTTTTCAGTGCTGGTAGACTTCATCATCCCTGCTGTGTTACAACATTATCAGTACTGGAGAAAATGTCTTTGAGTTGTCTTTCTTCTGGCCTGGTTTCAGATGGATAATTGAGATTTATGTAATCATATTGTGTCTGTTTGCCAATTTTTTCTCCTTGTGACACCTTCCTGTCCCCCAGGCAACTTTGTACCTGTTAGGAGATTTAATCCAAATGGATAGACACAGTTCAGAAAATTAGTTTTCAAGAAAATATTTAATTTCCTAACGATTAACCTAACAGCTTATAAAACCATGTGACAGAAGTCATAGTTGTTATGGATGGTTTTTATGGGCACAATCATGTATTACTTTTATGTACCCCTTGTGTTCATTTTCCTTTACCATGGATACCAATTAAAATTTGTGTGCAAAACACTACAAAGTGATCATGGTAAAATATTAAAATTTATTACATTTTTCTGTAGAAACAAATGTGTTGATTCAATGTTGCAAAATATGTGTTGATTCAGTGTTGCCAAATGTTGATGCAATGTTGCAAAACATTGATACAATGTTGCAAATCCACACCTACTTCAGAAAAACAAATAATAACATAAAAGATTTTCCAGTTCAAAAGTAATCATTTGACTGCTCCTTTGGTGGTAAGTTGGTGAAGCTAAGTATATTTTGGTTATGGCAAAGATAAACTTTTGAAAATACTGTTGGGAAGTAAACTTCAAAGTTCATTTCTGTGTTATGTGCTGAACAGCAAAAATAACTGTGAAAACCAAAATCCTGCATTAGGTAATTTGGATATTGAATAGGGAATGAAGGCATTCCAAGTAAAATCCAATTCTCTTTTGAATTCTTTCAGGAATCCAAATAAGTTCTTAGGCTTATTTGTCAGTTTTGCTTATGAACTAGTCTCATGTAATCAGCAGTGTATCAAGCACGTAACGGTTCTCTAATTTGGCTAGAAAACGTCCAAGCTATTGTGGTTTTTTTTTTCCCCCCCTCAGAACATTATCAACTGTATGTTCCTGAATCAGCTCAAGTTGGATCAGCAGTTGGCAAAATCAAAGCAAATGATGCAGACACCGGTTCAAATGCAGACATGAAGTATACAATTATAAATGGTGACGGCTCTGGGGTTTTCTCTATATCTACTGACAAAGAAACACGGGAAGGAATTCTTTCCCTGAAGAAGGTAAGCAACAGACTTTGAAAGTTCCCTGGGTATGTAACTAAAATATAATGATGAATGTTAAATAAGCAGGCACCGTGATGAAAATATTTTACTGTGTAAACCTATCGAACCCTGAACATCAGCAGTGTAAGCTTCTCCACATGTCTTCCTGAGACACTTTAAATCTTTGCAGGAAATGCATGGAGAGAAAAAAATCAAGGAAATAAACAGTTATTTAAATCTTCTGTGCTTTTTGAATGGTCATACCTAATATTTATAATAAACTAAATCTTACTGAATTTTTTATTAAGATAGTTTAATTTTTCTGAATGATGGTTTTGCACATTGAATTTCTTAGAAAGAAGTAAAATTTGGGTCAAAGTTGTCCTGCTGTCCCCTAACTGCATGAATTTTGACACAGAAAGTTTTCTGTGGCAATGAATGTATAATTCAGTTGTCATAGACAGTTATTCTCTGCATACTTGCCAACTGGCATCTAAAGGATCAAATATTGTGCACTGTGTAATGTAAATACCAACTTACTTATAAAGACTCAAAATGTAACTGGTCAAGCCATCACACATTTATCATTTATATTAATTTCCTATATTTATCCCAGTCTATTTAAATTATTAATTATAAAGCATTCTTGCAATTTAATTTCACTCTTAACTGAATTCCATGCATAAATCTGATTCCATATATAATTTCATCTCCACATTACATCCTCTCAACTGAGTTCATAGTGATAATTTCCTGAATGGTCTGCCAACTTATGCCAAGTCTAGCTTATGGCTAGACTTAAATTTATTTTTGTAATAATCCAGAGAGATGGGTTGTTTAAGTAATACTTTTAAAAACCCCAACTTTCCATCAAAGGGAAGTAATTTCTTGATTTCAGTTTTCACTTGGACTAACAGGCATCAGTTAGCAATTCTTATGTGGATTTGTTGTCATTGAGTCTTGTTGGCATCAATTATATCTATACAACCTGAAAAATGAAAGTGAATTTGTGTTCATATTTTGTAATATGTATCCTGGGCTTGATTAACAGTAGGAAGAATGAAAACTAGAGAAAATGTGGGAAAAGAGAATGAAACCAATCATAAATAATGTTATTTTTTTGCATCTGAATAGATATGTATGTATATTAATTTTTGCTTAAAATCTTTAAAAATATTTTGAAACTGAAATGTTATTTTTATAATTCATAATGATTTAAAGAAACGGTTCCTATCTCTCCCAGTATCTTTACAAACTTTAATTCAGTGTCTTCTATAATGGTTGTGTAATACCAACCTCTTTCAGCCACATAAAAGTAAACTCTGTCTTTTTTATACAATTGTATATATTCCTTGTGGCCTTGATGTAGCTAAAGCCACAATCTTATTTTTTTCCTCAAAATAAGCATTGTTCTCTATTTAAAAGTTCACCATTGCTGTTGTTCATTAAATACAACAGTTATGCATATTGAGAACATTAAGCAGAAAGGAAGAATTTGCAACAAAATGGAAAAGTCCACACATTAAAAGTGTAAAATCACATTTCTTACTGGTTTTGGCAGACAGAATAGCTTCAGAGAAATTTTCATTATGTTTGAGAATATGACAAAGGCATAGGTTGCGTGTTCTTATACATACACATGACGGTGATTTGGGTCATTTTCCCATCAAGATAAGAAGGGGTACATTTTGCTTAGGTAATGTTATATCTCACTTGAGCAGATATTCAGCACTTAAAGCTGCGTAAAATGGTGTGGAATACATCCATTCTTTCCTCAGAGAAGATATAATATCCCCTTGTACAGTACAAAAAAGTAATCTCATTTTTTAATTGTTTTTTTTACTCAGATCTTGTATGAAGTTTAACGAGTATTTTATACACTGTGTGCTGTAATTACTTTTAATTTAGATTGGGTCTGAAGCTGAATTAGTTTGATGGCCTACCCAAAGCCTACCAGAACCGGTTTTGTTTCATATATCAGATGCCAGTACCTTCTATAACAGTAGAATAGAATGATTTGTCCTCTAATACTTCTCTGGAAGAATGTATAGTAGGCACATCACAAAATCCAAAAGTAAATATATTATTGTGTCTGAAGATCTGAATTCATCTGCAAACCTTTTGAAACTTCACATATTTGAGATTCTGATGCAAAAATCAAATTTCTTAGTGCCTCCATGTTAGGCTGTTCAACAGGCATGCGAAGTCTGTGAGTGTTGGAAAGAAGCTTCTCCAGTCTCACTCTGGGCTGACCCAAAACATACAGTACTTCATTATCTCCCCGACTGACAAGCCCTTTGGAGCTTGTTTTTTTTTCTTACCAGGACAGAGTTAATGATCTTCAGTGTTTGGACAATTTTAAGTAAATCTAGAAATTATCATCTAGATTTCTAGAGAGACAGGATAGTGCTGCGTCTCCTACCTTGTAGCTACAGCTAATGACTGAGATAGGTGGCCTGCCTGTGAGTTAAATGCGGGAGAATTTAAACAGGTTTTACACATTACAAGTGAACTTCTTTACAAGTAGTTTATTTGAGTCTTTGCTTCTCTTGGAGAGAGGAAGGGGACAGAAAGGACAGAACCACATCTTTCTGTTTGGCTGTTTGGAGTTAAATGAGTCCTATTGTGGATCTGATGGGATAGTTGAAATATTTCCTTTATAAATATAAATTATTTTGCATTATCATTTTTATGTCCAAACTCTTTCTTAATTAGAATAGCTTAGGTATTTTAAGATGAATGTTATGATTGATAAATTATATTAAAAAAAATGGGAATAGCAACCTCCTGCTGGTAAACAACTCAGATTACCTGAAAAAATGGATTTATTAGCACAGCATTAGACAGGCCCAATTGGTTCTTCAAATGTAAGGTGAATGTCAATTTGAACACATACACAGTGTTTAAGCAGACGCCTAGCAAACTACAGTTCTGTAGATTCAAATTGCAACCAGATTTCTGTTTTTTAATATTTTATCAAAAGTAAAAGGAAAAGTGATGTAACAACTGGGCTTGTGAGTTGCTCAAAGACATGGAATAACACAGGTCATGCTTTGCTTATAAATTTCCTTACTTCTCCTCAGGAGACTATGAGGAAAATAAAAAAATTTGTCACTAATTGTGACCTCTGGTAATAATAATCCTTAGTACAGTATGTGTCTTTTCTGTCTACAGTAGCCCAGTGCTGAAATCAGTGGTGTTTGTTCACCTCCATGAATCACGGTGCAGGAGAGTAAGCTCTTTTTCTCTTATGTCCCAGTAGCTGATTCTTTAATTCAGAGTTGTTATGAGAAGAAGAAGAAAAAAAAAGAAAGTAAAAAATTGCTTTGGCTGTGGCTGAAATGTCAGCTTTTTCTGATTATCTGAATAGACTGTTCTTGTATTTCTAGACAAAAAGGTGGGTATTGTCTGAATAACTACACAAAGGAAAGAAAACAAGACTTTATACTTTGTGTTATTCTTTGTGTGTTTCCTGGAAGAAATTAATCTTACTATATAACCTAATCCAGTCATTGTCAATATAAACTTAAGTTAATTTTCAAAAAAGACCTCATAGTTACAATTTGTAATCCTGTTGTAAACTTGTTTAATCTTAGAATATATTTGCTGCAGAGCAATGCAAATTGCTATTTATTATTTCCCTGCTTGTAACAGAAATACATCATAAATTAATGGACAGCTTCTGAGTTAGAGTTTACTAAACCTATATTTCTTTATGAATTGATTTAATTGAATAGTACACTTAGCTCTTTTTTTTATAGTAATAGATTTATCAGGCTATGGTAAATTTCCATGCCTTTAAAAATTTTATTTTTACATTCAGGAAAGGGAGACAGAGAAAGCAAAATATAAAAAAGTCTCATGCTATTAGAGTTACTGTTAGAATGAAGAGAATGAATTAATTATCCTTCAATACACAGTGGAGAAATCAAAGAAATATATAGCTTATATAAACCCTGACCATCTATTTTTCTTATACATCATCAGTCAAATTTACTGTAGATTTTATCTTCAAAATACACATTGACACTGACAAAACTCACATTGAGTTTCTCATATTTCTTGTCTTAATAACTACTTTTCCACTCTTTGGAGTGATAGGGAATACCAGTCTAGCCTTGGTTGAAGGCTTGAATACCTGTACTGAGTTCTCTTCAGGCAGGCTGTCAGGTCCACACTGAACAATACTGGTCGTAATGGAATTCTGCCATGCCATAATGTTATAATAATTTCTATTCTAAAAAAAAAAATAAAATCCACACATATGCAACTTCTTTTAGTGTTATGCCTATGTTCTGAGGCTGTTACAAACTTTGTGGTAGTATATTTATATCTGTACAAACTACCTGCTTTGCTCAGTATGATAATAGATATTAACCTACCTGTCTACCTGTCCTTCTTTATAAATTGACTGAAGCTAGAAATTTATAAACCAGTAAGTACTGAGGTGTCTATTATCAAGAATGAGTGCTTTTGCTCAACTTAGACGCACATTTAAAAAATAGCAATCTGAAACTTGAAATCTGTCCCATGACTGCCAGGAACTGAACTGGTATTTTTTTAAAGCCTTTTCAGTAATTAGAACTAACAGGCGATCTATAGAAAAAATAACTTCTCATATGAAATTCTCAATGGGCTGTCTGTGAAAAGTAGTCAGTTATTTTAATGAGACTGAAGAAACCAACTCAAGATAGTTGTGGTCCTGTAAAAATGGCTTCCAGTAAAAACCTTGCTTAATTCTATATCTGCTAATGGAACTTTGTCACTTGCATACTTTTAAGTTAAATATCCTTTCGGTCCCCTCTACTACATAACTACCTGACACTGGAAGAGTTGCGAGTTGTGAGTGTCATGTTTGTCCTGTGTCTTGCATAAGACAGTATAATAGCATGCTAGTGTAGGGTTAAAATAAATATATCAAGTCAGTAAAATTAATTCACAATACTCTGAAAACCAGCTGAACTAGGGAGAGGGTATTTTCACATGTGTAAAAAGCAAGCTAGAAATGGGACTCCTAAGAATGAAAGTATCCATGCTGTGTGATATGTGAGTCAGACCCCCAGCTTCTTCCTTCCTAGCTGAGAGGTAGGATTCCTGGTAGGAATCTACTGATTTATATCACAGGGCAATGGGGCAAAGTGGCAGTGGGGCTTCTGGTGGATGCTACAGCTGTGGATGTGCCTTCTGTTGGGTTTTATTAGAGCCTGTGGAAGGCATATCCCCAGCTGCAGACTCTGTTCCCTTTTGTGATGGCATAATCCACGTGCAGCATGGCAGTACATGGTGAGACAGGCTGAAGAGTTGTCTCGTTGTTGCTCATGAAGAAGTGAAAAGACAGTGGTCTAGAATATAGGAATGTACCCTTTATTATTAGAAAAGCACACAAGCATATGTTTAGGCTGTTCTTACATGTTTAAGTTCCTGTCTCTCATGTTAACCAAGTATTTTCCTGCAAGGAGTTACTTTTTTCAGTTGAGGATTTAAGAGAGGAGGTGCCCAAAAGAATTTTAGTATCCCTATCACTGTCTATTAAACTTGTTAATTAAAGATATGAAGTTAATTTAATTTGGGATATGTCAGTCTCTACCTTTTTCAGTATTTAGCATTGATCAATAAAAATCAAAATGTGATAAAATCCAGACTTGACTTTATCATGAAAGAGGAATCTGAGGCTCATTCTAAACCCTGAGTTTTTGCAAAAATGGTACCTTGCCCACCATTCTGTTGTAGAGAAAACCTGAATCCATCCTGCTTCATGCATATCCTTCTGCTTATAAGGTATGGCAGTGGCTGCTAGAATATCACAGAATATTGTCCTTTTCCAGTAACATCAAGAAATGTGGTTTAAGTTAAACAGAAAAGATGTACTTGTCTTGCTAGCAGGCTAAACTGAAGCACAGAATGGCATTGATAAATCTTTTTTTTCTGCCAACAGCCGCTCAACTATGAAAAAAAGAAATCGTATACACTTAATATAGAAGGAGCAAATACTCACCTTGATTTCCGCTTTTCACACTTGGGACCATTCAAAGATGTAACAATGTTGAAGATCATTGTTGGTGATGTGGATGAACCTCCGCTCTTCACTATGCCTTCCTATGTCATGGAAGTTTATGAAAATGCGAAGATCGGGACTGCTGTTGGCACAGTAACAGCACAAGATCCTGACACTGCCAGCAGTTTAGTGAGGTATACTAAATCCACATTATACAGGGTTGAATTCCACTGGGTAAAGGGTTAATGAGATCTGGGATGTATGAAACTATGTCTTTTATTTTAATACATAAAGGGAAACATAGGTCAGAACCATGTCATGATCGGTATGTATGTATTAGGCTTAAAAACATAAACTTCAGCCTTTTGTTGGTTTGCACTAAAATTGCCATCTAGCCATTGGCCTGAGCAAAGGTCTGTGTGCACCAGTTCCTATAGCAGCACCTCTCCCAACGGCCCACTGAACAAAGCCAATATTTGTCACCACACCATATAAAGCGGAGCACTCCACTGGCCTGCTGCCAGTCAGTATCCTGCCACTTGCTTTATATCTGTTCAGGATCCTAATGCTCTTTTTCCCCTGTCACGCAGGTATTGAGCTGGCCCTCTGCACACTTGCCACACTGTAGTTGTCCCAGGTGCTTGTGCAAGACAGGACCTGGTTTAGGTATGCCTTTACTCACAGACATGCAGTGTAATTTTTGCAAAATGGTGTTTGAGGAGGAAGCCATTATTTTGTAATGTGCTTCAGTTTAGTGGGGTATCAAAAGAATAGAATGGGTGTAATAATGCACCCCACTGATGCTGCTGGGGATATGTCATGTCATCTCCAATTGAGGCGTCTGGGGCAAAGAGTGCTGAGAAGCAAGCACTTGCAGCATCAGATACATCATTTGAATACTGAATGAATATGTAATGTTTTAGGAAGTAAAGATTTTGATAGTCTTTTAAATGAAATTTCTTCTTAAAGAAACTGTTCTTATTAAAAATAAAAATAAAAATAAAAGAAAGGAAAAAAAAAAAGGAAGGAAGATGTCTGTGTTGCTGCTTTGGCCAGAATACTTCTTATAATAACAGAACTGTCTTGGGAATAGGTCATGATCTGAACTAAGGAACTGAAATCAAGCTGGAAAAAGCCCCATAGCAAGCTTGAAGAAGCATTGATGCCAAAAATACACCCATGGATGTCAATTTAACTTATTCTGAATTTAAGAGCATTTGCATTTAACCTTGGACACTCTGGAATCGGCATTTGAATTTATGGCTGGTTTAAAGTAAAGTTTTCAGTTACATGTTTTCAGCTATAATCAGATCCAGTGACATTTTTTACTGGCCTCATTTCTGGGATGAGTTACTTTCTAAACTGACAGAGAATCATAGAATCATAGAATCATGTGCCATGCAGTGTGAGAATTTTGTGGAACAATATATGAATGTTTGTCTTGAAGGTGGTAGTGGATTTAAAATGCTTCAGAAAAAAAAAATCTTCATGAAAACATATTTGATGCTATTCCTTTTTATGACATAATGGTATAGCCTTTGTGGAAATAATATGAGTACATACTTGTAAAGATGTTTTTCTTAAGCTAATTGGGCATTTTTAATCTCCTGACTGAGTTGAAATCTGCTGGGTATGTGTAATAGTTTAGGTAAGATGAAACAATTTTTGCAGAACAATGAAAGCATCAGGTTTTTATGGTTCTCTTGTGTTAATGCTCTAGGATTCAAAATGTTTAGTGTCAGACAATCAATATATACAATTTCTTAGCGGCAAGGTATTGCCTTTGAAAAATTGCCACTATGGTATTTGTGTCTAAATCATAACATAAATAAGAAAATTTCACTAAAAATAACTGTCAAGTGCCTGTAGCTTTAATTCTATAATTCTGAAACAACAGCTAACACAGTCAGACAGATCAGCCATCATGGTAGTTTGGGAGGAGGAAGGGCAAGTGCAGATTTAACTAGTTCTTCCATAATTCAACCATCTGTGGCCCCTAAGGTTTGTCTAGAAAGGGGTAAGACAACTGCTGTAAAAGGGAAGCAGCAGCAGTTTATGCAAAGGCTGGGAAGGCCAGAAATAGATTTTCTGAGTGAAACGAGCAATGATTTGGAGACAGAGGGATTGGAAGGAAAAATATTTCCAAATATTTTTCTTTTTGCATTGGCCTTTTTTTTCCAAACAGGAATTTCTAACTCAATGATTGAGGACAGAATATTAAATATCTATATTATTCATAAAATTGAGGTGAAAAATTGTCCTTACTTTTGTCTATCCTACTTTTCCCCCCATTGACATTTATTTTTGCATTGTTCTTTCCATCTCTTGTTTCAATGCAGGGGGGTGGGCAGGGGGGAAGTGTTAGCAAAACATACTGAATCTTGAAGCTCTGAAAGGAGCCAGCCCTCAGTTACAAGTTGGAGGGATTCGGCCAGGGCAGTAGCAGCTGATATATCATTATGTTGCGACCAGGTCTAGTCTCTAGCCAGTCCTTATCCATCTTGGTTGAACTGCCAGTGAATGTAATTTGTGAGCATGTGGGTTTTTTATGAAGATACTGATCCTCTAAGGTCTGGACGATGGGTTGGAAGTGGCCCATGACCAGACAAGCGGGCCAGGCTGGCCGGGCTGAGCTGCTGCTCCACCAGAGGTGGGGTCCTTCCCCAGGCTCTGCTCACAGCAGCAAGCAAAGGAGCGGCTCGGAGGAGGCTGTTTTTCTCTGAAGCATGCACACAGTGCACTTAGGTCCTTCTGTGCTGGTTTGCAAGGAAAGCCTCCACTGTTCATCTGAAACCCCGATGAGTCTGAAAGATAAGGGTAATGAGATCACGTCTCTCCTTCGTTTCCACATAATTCCTAGTTCATTAAAAATAAAAGTAGCAATTATAAAAAATAAAACCAGGAAGATTCAATGCAACTTTCTTAGAAAGCACAGATCACACATTCTCCAGGGAAGACAGCTACACATAGGACTTGCAAAACTGATCTGTGTGGAACAGCGGAGTAATGGAGTAGCAGTTTCTCCGTCAAATGGCTCAGATGTATCTCCAAATGCTGCAAGTCTACAGGACAAGCTGCGGGGCAGTGATTCGCTTAACAGTTTTTCCTAATCCACTTGTGTGTCCTTTCCACTTTATGAGGACACTCATTGCTGTGTGTGAGGTTGATAAAGCATTAGGCACACACAGTTGCAACTATATCACTTCTTTGCTGTCCAGCTGCTAAAAGAGATACAGTGCTGTGATTTGTTCACTGCCCAATTAAGTAACGGTTTATTTTGGTGGCAGGAACAATTCTTATAAGCAGAATAATGGATAGAAGAGTAGTTACAGTAATTAACAATGCTGAAGGGAAATCTTTTTATAAAACAGTTATTTGATCTAAACCCAAAAAATAAATTATAACATCTATTCTTAGCAGTAGAGAGGGGGCTGAAGACTTTTTTTGTCCTTATTTCCTGTCCTGGTTTCAGCTGGAATGGAGTTGATTTTCTTCCTAGTAGCTGGCATAGTGCTGTGTTTTGGATTTAGTATGAGAAGAATGTTGATAACACACTGATAGTTTAGTTGTTGCTGAGCAGGGCTTACACCAGGCAAGGACTTTTCAGCTTCCCCTGCTCTGCCAGGGGCACAAGAAGCTGGGAGGGGGCACAGCCAGGACAGCTGACCCCAACTGGCCAAAGGGCTATTCCAGACCATATGATGTCATGCTCAGTATATAAGCTGGGGGAAGAAGAAGGAAGGGGGCAACGTTTGGAGCGATGGCGTTTGTCTTCCCAAGTAACCATTCCACGTGACAGAGTGCTTCTGTCCTGGAGATGGCTGAGCACCTGCCTGCCCATGGGAAGCAGGGAATGAATTCCTTGCTTTGCTTTGCTTGCTTGTGCAGCTTTTGCTTTCCCTATTAGACTGCCTTCATCTCAACTCATGAGTTTTCTCACTTTTACTCTTCGAATTCTCTCTCTGATGCCACTGTGGAGGAGTGAGCGAGCGGCTGGGTGGTGCTCGGTAGCTGGCTGGGGTTAAACCACCACATTTCCTTACTGCGATTTCACCAGCTGAGCAGTCTTCAGAGTGCACTGACTTTGTGCCAGTGCTTATACTAGTGTTTTACTTTTTCAGGCCCAGCAAAAGAACCTCTGTAATAACAAATGTAGCTATTAGAGGTTTCTTTTATTCAGACATTATTTGGTTGGCAATTTGGGCTGTTTTAAAGGGTTCTTTTAAAATTGATTTTTTTTTTTCTTCAAATAGATACAACTGCATTTTCAGGGAAACTTAAAAATACTGTGTTTTGAAATAAAAGTTTACTATAGTATTGAAATATGAAAAGCAAACATAATCATAGACAGCATCAAAAAGGGAAGATATTAAAAATCATTCATGTATTAATTTTAAAATTAAAGATTTATTGAATGGTTTGAAAAGCAGCTATTTACTTAAAAAAATGTGTTCTAAACCAGTGGAAAACATCCTAAATTGTAATTCATTCACATGCATTACTGCCTTGTTGGAACATTTATGAGAAACTAAATCCCTTTCATTTCATTGCATCAAGTAGTCTGCTTCCGTATCAAAATCTTTTGTTGCTTGAAAAAATCAGGGTTAAGTCATGTCTTATAATATCTGGTGCACAAGCAGGTCTTGAAAGTTTCCCGTAGAATATAAAAGGAAGCATGACTATTAAATGCTCTGATTATAATTTTATTTTAGTATATTATTAATTTTAATTCTTTCCATACTTACTTAGAAATGAACCTTTTTTCTTCCTGAACCCATACACAGAAGACTTCAGTGGGGATTAGGGGTGAAAACAGCCTTTAATTGGCAAGTTGCATCTATGTGTATTGGGACCAGCCCTACGCTGCTAGTACTGCCTCAGGGCTGCAGTGGTGCCTGGGGAAACTCCGCCATCTTCCTGTAGGTGATGCTTGGGTGGTGAGTCCCTCCAGCCACAACGCATACTCCTGATGATCCTTGGAGCTTTCTGACTGCATCTGGTCTGGTTTTGGTGGAATGCTTTTCAGAAAAATAATGTTGCTGCTGTTCCCCAAGCCTCCTCCAAGTTAGCGATTCAGAAAAGAGCAAAGGCATTGTTTTAACACCATGATACTTTCCAAAATTCTGATATAATAGTGAAAATAGTCACATGACATGGGCAAGTTCCCTCATTAACTTGATCCCAGTTTGATACTGTGCTATGAGGAACTGAAAGCCTTTATTAACACTGTACCCTGGTAAGAGTAGTTTTTGAGAAATAAATCATGCTGTTAGGGAAATATGGCATGCATAAAGCATAACAGCAGCTCACTCCTTTTGCTGCTGCTGTGCAGCCTTTGTCATGCAGTGGTACAGGAGCCAAATCACGGTTTTATGCACTAATGACAGGGTCTCTGTCCCCTCTGGTCATTTGTTACTCCCATCTCTTATGTTTGACTTGGGTTGTTTGCATTTTTGGGCAGGAATGGTCTCTTCCCAGCTATTTAACAGAAGACTCCTGGCGAACAGGGTGTGGGTACTGATCAGCGCTCTGCATGTGGTGGTTGTGTCAAACGATAAGAAATATAAGCACCTTCTCTTTTCAGAATGATGCCTATCATGGCTTGATTAAAAATAATCTTATATTTTGTTGGATCATGGGAAAGTTGATTAGGTTTTGTTACATCAATACATTGGAATTAAAATCTTTTTTTGTGTGGATCCTAACCAGTCTGTAATCTTCCTCACTATAATGAATTTTAATAGCTAGGACTGAACTGATTAGCAACAGGAAACTGAAGTGGTCTTAGTGCCTTCCTCATCTCATTAGAAAATGAACTTCTTTCTTCACTGTCCTCTTGACACTACTGCTAAAAAAGCAGTAAAACACAGAAGAAATAAATATGAAACATAAAGATGCACATGGTTGTCTTTTATAGAAAGCAATTGTTTTACTTCCAGGAAAGGCAGAACCAGCCAACCAACAACAAAACAATAAAAACAAAGTAGCAAACAGAAATAACCACAGAAAGTCAGAAAAAGCATTGTGGTTTTTTTTCTTGGTTTTTTTTCTTTTTGTTGTGGTTTTTTTCGTTTTTTTGTGAATAACAGATTGTTCATTTTGTGTTCACAGTTAGTGAAGAATACAAGTACGGTTTCAGCCCTGATTCCGGCTTCTCACTTTTCTAATGGTCTTATGGTCTTGCCTTGTAATGGATGGTTATGATACATGTACATACTAATGAGTACAAAAATGTGCTTTCCAACACCATACTTGGTATCTAGAAGCTATAATGAATTCAAAGTTGCCTTACCCTAGTTTGATTTAAATTGACAGCCTTCTCTTCCTTTCTTTCAGATGGAATACTGAAAAATTAATGAATGACAAGTTCATAGGTTTATAACAATTAATGTGATGTAGGAAACTATTCTTCAATTCCTGCATCAGGCAGAGAAACTTATTTTAACTTTTGCTGCATTGGTAATGATAGATAGACATAAGTTCAATACTTTCTGGCATCAGCTTTAGAAAGTCACATCAATTTTCAATAAATGGTATTTTAAGAGTAATGCTCATATGTAGATGAAAGAACATACCGGTGGAGTTTCATGTATTCCTGTTATTATTTCTGAGAACCTTAAACTCGGCCACTCAAATTTTGGTCATACAGCATCAGCATATTAAGAGAAGGGAGGTGCAGGAGAGAGCTGTGTGAAGGGATCAGGGTGGGGGGTTGTCATGGTTAAACCCCGGCTGGCAACTCAGCACCACACAGCCGCTCGCTCACTCCCCCCACAATGGGATGGGGGAGAGAATCAGAAGAGTAAAAGTGAGAAAACTCTTGGGTTGAGACAAAGACCATTTAATCAGTAAAACAAAAGCCATGCACGCAAGCAGAGCAAAGCAAGGAATTCATTCACCACTTCCCATGGGCAGGCAGGTGTTCAGCCATCTCCAGGGAAGCAGGGCTCCATCATGCGTAATGGTGACTTGAGGAGACAAATGCCATCACTCCAAACATCCCCTCTTCTTTCTTCTTCCCCCAGTTTATACACTGAGCATGACGTCAGATGGTCTCGAATAGCCCTTTGGCGAGTTGGGGTCAGCTGTCCTGGCTGTGCCTCCTCCCAGCTTCTTGTGCACCTGGCAGAGCTGAGAGCTGAGAAGTCCTCAGCCAGTCTAAGCACTACCCAACAACAACTAAAACATGAGTGTATTATCACTATTCTTCTCATACAAAATCGAAAACACAGAACTATGCCAGCTATTTCCCAGAGGAAACCAGGACAGGGGTCAAAATGAATTTTTTTTGAATTGTTTTTTTCTTCCTGTCCTCTGAGATTGGTAGCGGTTTCTATGCTGTTCCCCCCTACTGTCAGTAGGGAGAGGGGATAAGATTGATCCTCTGCTAGAAAACATAAAAGCATCTTCACCTAGCTGTATTCGTTTATCTTATGTGCTCTTTGAATATCATATAAGTGGAATAAGGTCAGTTTGCTTTCTGCCATTCTGTGCACGGGATGCTTTGTTGGCTGTACTTAGGGCAGCCTGCTGAGATCAGTGCCATCATCGTGTGGAGTGACTGTCCCTCCCTCACATGACTGATGGGGGAATGTCCACCCCCAGATCCTGCCAAGCCTGTGCTTGTAGGGGCAAAGGCAGACATCTGTCCTCCCCTCTGCTCAGCCCTCAAAGCATGACACTGTCATAACCCTGTGATCAACACTCACAGACACACACTAATATCTTCCCAGGGTATGTAAGCGGCTCACAGTTAGTTAGCAGAGAGGAGCTGTGTCCTCCTCCTCTGACTCACCTCCTTCATTTGTTTGCTCTCTGTATTCCTCCAGTATTATTCTTCTCCAAGATTGTCAGCAAATCAAAACAGAAAAAGAACACCCTATTTTGAATGGCTGGAGACAGAGGGAATTTTCCTCCAGTATCTTCTCTGAGTCTCTGTGTCTTCACAGGGAGGAACCTTTTTAAAACATTTCTTTATAGTGTTGAGGTGGGAGATCTGTTGCTAATTTTTTCCCTGAGGCCTCAAATTATTTTTGATTCTTGTCAAGCTATGTGTCCCAGACCTCCCACGAACAGAAATGTCCATCTCTCTGTACAGCAACTGGTAAGCTGTTCTGACAGCTGTTCTGACTAGGAAGCATCCTGCTCAGGATGGTGGTCAAAATCTCACAGCAACCAGAACCACCTCCATCCCTCACTTAGAGCTGTGAGAGAAAAAAATGACAGATCATCTTTATATGGTGACTCTGAGAGCCTGATTTTTCATGTCAGTGCATCATCTTTATGTTTCTATAATTTTCACTGACTTCAGAATGCCTCCAGTATTTAAAATTCTTTTATGGTTTTAGGAGTTGGCCTTCATATCTGAACATCTCTGTAGTGTAGTCTTTTGATAGGGCCATTCAACTCCAATAAATTGATAAATAAATCTATCAATCTTGGATTTATTTGGTTTAGTCTTTAGTATGAGGAGAAAAAAAAAGATTATATGTAAGTAGAATACTGGTAAACCTTTTAGGAACAAAAAGCGATTCTCGTATAACACTGATTGCACTTCATTTCTTAGCAGCATTAGAATCTGAACGTTAATCTCTCTGAATAAAAAGCAACTTTGATATAACAGTTCTGCCATCAACACATCTACTTGAAATGCATTTGGACAGTTGTAATACTCTAAAGAGATCCATAAAATTAGGAAAAGACAAACCTTTGTCTTGCTTTGACTTCTGAATTATGCCTTTAAGGGTGTGGGCTTTTCTTAGCCTAATTTTACTGGTAGAATTAGCTAGAGAAGATGTTCAGTGGTTAACACATACAGACAAAAATTGTCAGCTAGAAAAGATGGGCGTACAGAAATGACATATTTCCTTCAAATGAACAGCATTCCCATTTTCCAGTGTCCAAGGTGAGCCACGCCAGCAGTGCATAGGGGATAAGAACGAGAGCAGGAGCAGGAATCCAACTTATGCATGAAATGCAAACCAGCAGTGGCTGCCTTTCAGCGGCTTTGCTGGGAGTAAGCTGTTCACTGCTTGCAACTCCCCCGTGCCTCCCAGGCTCTGCCACCCCACATCTCCAGGACAAGGAGAGGGAAGGCTGCCACTTCTGCTGAGCTGAGATTTTGGTATAAGAGGTGAGCCAGGAGTCCCATATGGGAGAAAACAAGGTACTTCTGATCTGCTGATGGATGTCAGCTGGCAGCCAGCACCAGAGCTAACTCAGTGGGAACAGCATATCAAACTGAGTTTCTGCAAGTGCTCTGAGAGGAACAGTATTTTTCTCAAAGTTATTCTATGCCTGCCGGAAAAAAACCCAAAGGGATGGTAAACAGAGGGATCGCCTTCTCCAAGCTCTCTTCAAATTGTATTTCATTTTCACAACTGGAAAGCACAGCTGAAGTCTGTAGTTCTCAGCAGTAGTCTTCTGCTGAGGAGCTCTGGAACATCTAATGTCTCCTTAATCTACCAGACACGCTGTAGGGAGAAAATTGGTTACCTGCTGTTTTGGCAGCCAACTTCAGACTCACACACTTTGCAATTGCTTTTCTCTCCTGGAGAAGTTTGAACTATGGGGAAATAGATTGGCCCTGGAAGGGAGGCAGAGTAGTGCAAGACAGTCATGGCAAAAGAATGTCTCCCCATTGCTTCATTTGGCTTCAAGGGGATGCTGCTGGTTCCCAGGCTCATGAGGAGTGCTGCTGTCAGGAAGCAGAGAGAAGATGAAAGGCGTCCACCAGAGTTATGTCCCACCCTGGGCCATTACTTGCTCTCCAGCCGGCCAAACACATGGAGTTGCAGCTGATCCATTCTCTCACTGTTCATCCTGGCATACCTCCCTCCCTTCCCTGTGCAGCTGTTGCTTACGCTTTTTTTCCTAAGGTATTTTTTAAAAGAAAACCCCTCTATACTTCTGAGTCTGAGCACCTCTTTCTGAGAAAAGTTTCTTTGCTTAAATTTTTAACTAAACGGGTTTCCTTATAATGACATTTGATTTCTAATTGATAAGTCTTTAGATGGTGTAAATTGGTTTGGCAGAGGAACTAGCCTCTTCCCATAACTTTTTTTAAGTGCTTCTTTGTAACCAGTTTCGCTTGTTATTTGACAATTGGCTCTTTACCTATGTCTCAATAAAAAGGCCCAAGGAAGTACTGTGACCTGTGAATCCACATCTGGCTGAAATGTGGCTGTAGAAGTTCATTAGCAACAGCAGGTTTGTAGCCAGGGTGGAAATTTGTAAGAGAGTTCTTGTTTGTAGTTGGTAAGTAGGGTAACAAATAAAAATAGTATAATGAAAGGGTAAGCTGAAGACTTGATTAAAGACAAAAAAAAAGACAAGTTAAAACTTCAAAACTATTTAAAAACTCAAGCTCAAGGCTCTTCCATAAAACACGGTAACTAGAGAGAGACATACTGGAATAGTAACACGCTATACAACTTGTCTGTCAAGTGACAAACTAATGTTAATATTATTTTAAGACTGATAATTTAGGGAGACAGATTCTGAAAATGCTTGTGGGTTTTAGCTTCAGAAACCCTCCTAAAAGGTTTGGAAATAATTAATGTTCCTAAACTCCTTTGGCACCTTTTAAAACTTTCTCAATTTTTAAGCATTCTCTGTATTATTAGAGCCTGACTATTTTAATATTGCAAACTGATTTCTATGTCTTGAGTGCCCTTCCACCTATATATATTTTTTTCTCTTTATTTTCTCATTCATGCAAATGCTTTTAGTTTTCAATAAGAATGGTGGGAATACCTGTCGTCACTGAACCACTGCATCACTAAAAGAGAGGACGTGAGGAATGAAGTCACCGGAGCCAGGGGTTTGCTTTGGTCAGAAGTAAGAATAAGGACATGGATAGAAGCTGGGAATGCCCTTGTGTTGAGTAACTTCACCTGGTAAAAAGGTGGCACATGTTGCATTTCCCAGTGCTAGGAGGACTGAGTTTTGGTATTTAATTTCCTTCAGATTCTCTTCAGATAGTGTGACTAATAGGTTTTCTATATTCATGATGCTTTTTAATGTATTTTCTTTAAGATTGGTTTCTGCTGCTGGTATGGACATAAACAGTTTATGGAGAGCTGTTTACCTAAGCATGTCTTGTTGTTAAGTCTCTTTATTAACATGTGCCATGCAACTCAGATGTGCTGATTTAATCGTTAAAAGTATGCTAATTCACACAGCATTGTCATGAGTAAATGCCTGTAAACAAATATCTGCAATGAATATTATAAATTCATTTTTAAATGAGTGCATTCTAAGTAAGAAGAAACAGTCAACTGAGTTAAGGTGAAAATTCACTTTTGAAGTAACTCTTTGAAATTCAAAACTTGCACTATAGCTTTCTGTGGTCTAGAAAAAACATTGGAAAGCAGCTCAGTAAAGGTGGAGGGAAGGGCAGGAGTGGAAGGATATGACTAACTTTGTTGCCACTATTATCTAGCTGAAAGCAAATTTTTTACTAGGTGAAATACATTCAGAAGCCTAAGTAGAGCATCATTGGTTCTGGAGTATGGTATATTTATGGATACACATGGTCTCTATTCTCAACTTGTAGATAAATCACTGGCTAATATTTATAAAGGCCTAAAATGTTAAGTGCTTTATAAATAACAATGAAACTGACAAAAATTAGTGGCTCTACCAAGGTAGTTTCTTGTACAAAATATTTTAAGAGCACTTGGGAGCAGTCCTTTAGCATTCCTAGTTCTTCTACTGTGTGGGTATATCTTCCGTAACTTGTTTTACTGAGACATCCATGAAGGTTGGGAACCACAGCAGTGCAAATGGCTGCTTTAGATATGATACACAAAGCGATTTTAAGGGAGAACCTGGAGTAATGGAGGAGAAATTAACATTATGATAAAGGGAAAGCATAAGAAAGGGCCACTCATTTATTTATGATCAAGAAAAATTCTGTCAAGCTGTGAATGTTTCAATATTTCTATAACTATATGTAAAAGCACAAGAAGGAAGTGCTACTGTGGATAAATTAGAAAAAAAATTTCATTATTCTAGTATCACTGTCAGTAAAAGTGTTAGTACAGTAAGTTACCTCAGGATCACTTTATTTCCATTAATGACACAGAAGATACAATTGAAATTATTCATGCAATACTAAGTTCTTTAAAATGAGATCTTTGAGCTTCTAAGGAATACATTTAAATAACTGATGTAGAAAAAGGTGTTCATCTTTAAAAAAAAAAAAGACTTCTTTTACTATATGTCTATGAAAATGAAGTGCTAAGTAGTTACAGTGTATAACAGAATCAAACTTCAGTTTTTCTACAGCTTCATATTTGTGACAGATATTTGTTGGCTTTGGTTCTGTACTCTACTTACAGAGGGAGAGGTACTAAGTCATTATAAATCTCACACACATAAAAGCAGCTGAGTATTCTTACTGCTTTAATTTTTTTTCTCATTTAAGCCCAACCTGAAATTCTGTCTTTAAGTTACTGTCAACAAATAATAAATAGCCCTATTTTTATGGTTCTGTGGTTAGCACTATACTGACTCACAGAGCAGTCGCTCTGCCCAATGTTGATAATTAGTAAACAATGTCCACAGTAATAAATGTTTGCAGGTGTGCTGCTTTTGGCTGGGGTAGAGTTAATTTTTTTCATGGCAGCTGGTATGGGGCTGAGTTTTGGATTTTTGCTGGAAACAGGATTGATAACAGAGGGATGTTTTCATTACTGCTGAGCAGGGCTTACACACTGGGGGTGCACAAGAAGCTGGGAGGGGACACAGCCAGGACAGCTGACCCCAACTGGCCACAGGGCTATTCCAGACCATATGACATCATGCTCAGCATATAAACTGGGGGAAAAAGAAGGAAGGGGGGCATGCTCAGAGTGATAGAGTTTTTTCTTCCCAAGTCACCGTTACGTGTGATGGAGCCCTGCTTTCCTGGAGATGGCTGAGCACCTGCCTGCCCAGGGGAAGCAGTGAATTAATTCCTTGCTTTGCTTTGCTTTGCTTGTGTGCATGGCTTTTGCTTTCCCTATTAAACTGTCTGTATCTCAACGCACACATTTTCTCACTGTTACCCTTCTGGTTCTCTCCCCTATCCAAATCGGGGGAAGTGAGCAAGTGGGTGGGTGGTGCTTAGTTGCTGGCCAGGGTTAAACCACAACACAGGGACAAGTCTCTTGTATTATAAAGTATTTGCAGTACATATTCCATAAGAACAGGTCAGTAAGCACATTTTATTTTTTTTTTAGCAAATATTCTTGTCATTATCAGGAGACCCCTAGAGTCAAGAAAAACACAGCTGTAGTAGGAGAGAAGGAATTAAATTTTGTCATTGCATACCTGATTGTAAGCTCTACCAGTAAAGGGGTCCTGCTAATGTCTCCAAAACTACTGAGAGACAATTATGCTTCCTATGCTCCCTCTGTCAGCATTCCAGTTCATCATGTAAAAGATGTTTGTGTATACATGCACTGCCCATCTTGCCCAACACAGCCAAATGTTCATTATTTCTGCCTTGATGGTAGTATAGTCAAGATGTTCCAACTGTTTATCATAGCTCAGGTTTCCTACACTGCCACACATCAGGTATAAAGTGTGAGGGGATTTCTCTGCCTGAAGCAGGTACCTTCTGCACAAAGTTCAAATCTCAACACAACTCCATGGAAAGCATGGCAGATTTATGGACTTTTACAGGTTGCTAGCACTCTGTCTTCAAAGTTTTTATAATTCGTAGAAGGTAAGGCTAGCTGTGTGCATAGGAGACACAATTCCTCCACTGATATTGGCACAATCTTTCAAAACATTTCCATGACAAATAAACACTTGGAGAACCTGAAAATCTGTGCTTCATGGAAGACTGAGACCTGCGGAGACACTGGAAAAATCAATTGTCCTGATTCCCAAATAGAGGTGTGGGTAGCCTGGACCAATACTGCCACATGAAGTAATGCCTACAGGATAGTTGTGTGGCCCTTTTTTGTTTGTTTGTTTTGTAATGGGTCTTTAGGGGATTCTGATATTCCTCAAAAGCAACATAAATTTCCTGGAGTAGCTGTAACGTTCAGCGTGTTGTGATCAATGACTGATGAATGTTGGTCAAGAGTTTGCTTTTAATTCATCTCCTGAGTTTACTGAGCACTGAGAAGCATACCAGCTTTTGGAAGTGTGTCTGCAATGCCCACTGTAATTCAGCAATTAGAAATTCATCAATTATTTTGTGGTAACATCACTTGTTTTGATTTTTCATCAAATTTGGGACACACCGATTATTTCCTGATGTGAATTTTTAAAAAAGGTTGCCCCATCCCCTACAAAATCAATATCTTGCCAGTCTGCTTTCAGTATGGAGACACTTTGAGAGTATTATCTGTCTGAAGCAGCTTCAGCTGCCATCTTGCACATCCAAAGTGTCTTTACTGAGTACCTGTGGAGTATTTTAGAATGAGGTGTTCTTAGGTGTTGGTAGTTAACGAACCTCAGATAAGTTCTAACTGTAGCTCAGATGGGAGAGAGCAAGTTAAATCCTTATTCCAGAGAAAGATAAAATGGGTGGGAACTGTGGTCTGCTGTCTCTCCAACAGCTCCCACAGTCATATGGAAGCTGTTTCACTCTTCACGATGCTGAAAGGAAAGATTTTCTAGGCTGTTTTTGTCTGCTTTGATTTCCAGTGCCTGACCTACAGTTCTTTAATCGCTGAAAATACTGGAAGCATGAAAATAGCATATTGTAAGGCAGATGTAAAACACTTCTTGAAGGTGGGAGAGGTGGGTTCAGGTTCTCTCCAAAAGGAAGATCTAACTTAAGTCATCAAGTCCTAGCTGGCTTTTTTACTGAGTGTCCTATCCTTTGACCAGTTAAGGTGACTCACTCCAGTTGCTGCCGCCTCCTCTAATGATTTATTTTCTTTGCTTTTTCACATGTAATACCTTACTTTAATAGATCATTCAATGAAATATTTGTTTGCTTGTTTGTTTTTCCTTTCCACAAATAGTCTAAATAAGTACATTGTGAGAGAAATAAAACTGAAGGGTTTTTTATATTTTTTGAGCTTGGCAGCCTTTATGTGCAGCACTCTTTTTATTAGCTGGCAATTACACTTTTGGTGATGTAGAAATAAGAGCAATTGGATGGGACAAATAAATCATTTTGACCTATATATAGCTTCCATATATTAAAAACTTCTCAGAATGAAAGCAGGGCTGACAAATTATGAGGAAATACAATTACGGTATACAAAAGACCTAGAATCTTTTTTCCTTTTTTTTTTTTATCAAGTCTGAAGTTAGTAAAGAAGGCTTGATAGAGGTCTGTAATTGCTTCATTTGTTAAAAGCTGTTGTAAATTATTCTGGCTTTGAGAAAAATGTCTTGTCAATCTCTTCTTTTGTGTTCCCTCCCTCTCCTGCCATTACCCACTTCAAGGCTTTTACTTTCTCTGCTAGGCGAAGTGCCCAGAAGTCAAAGGAGTTAAGCAGGGCTGCTTAGTTATGCTTCTAGGCTGTGAGAATCAGCTTTTTCTGCTACTAGTCTCTGTAATGGTTATGTTCAAGACAGTTTATGTCATTGTGTCATCAACTTCATGTCAGAGACGTGCTTCAAAACAGGTACCAGGACTGAGCACACTGGTTTGCAGTGACAAGCAAATAAGCAGAAGAATAATATCATACTATCTTTCTGTTTTCTTTTCTGCCTTTCCATTTTATGATTTTTTTAGTCAAAATATATGTGTATCTTACCTTTAACAAGATTGTATACTGCTGTGTAAAATATCACCTGTTAGCAATTTATATCTTTGTGACTCACAGTGGAAAGCTTGTTATGTATCAAAAGAAATGTAACATTATGAAGGAAATGAAATATGGTGTTACTTTGGGTGTCTCCATAATACAGAATTTTTATTAGGATGTTTTTAAAAATTTCTATGATTTCAAAAGCTTGAAAGTCATATTCTTATGTAGCTTTCTGTTACTTCCGATGATACATACTACAATGAGTATATATTTATTGTTTTATTTCTTCATAGATATTTCATTGATCATAACACAGAAGAAGATAGGTATTTCACCATTGACGCTAATACTGGAACCATTAAGACTGCCAAGATCTTTGACAGAGAGGAGACACCTTGGTACAACATCACAGTGGCTGCTTCTGAGATAGGTAAATAATATATTTGGCACATAGTATTACAAATATTAGAAAGGAAAATAATCATTTTCAGATTTTAGAAAACACTATTTTGAGATGTTGTGTTCTTTTTAACACCACAGGGTTTTTAGCCAGTTTGTATAAAGGAGAATTTTCTCTCTGTGTGAATTCCTGAATTCCATGGAACTAAGAAACAAAACCTTGCATGCCTATGTGATTCTACCTGTTTAAATTTACCATGTTTTTCTGTATGTGATAGAAGGCTTCCAGTTTACCCAGGAACAGTTCCAAGCATTCAAGTGTCCTAAAATCAACAGCTTGTCCCAGTTGTGTATCTTAGAAGATAACATTATATAGTACTGTCTGAGAAATTCATCCTTTCTTGTATCTGCTATTAAGCTTTTTTAGTGAATTGCATGTTAAATATGTCAATATTAATTTATATCTGACAGGTGCCTAGTAGTTGCTGATTATCAGAGAATGACTTTGGCCTTTTAATAGGCAAATTGCCAAGTAAAGATACAATAAATACTTGCCTGTGTATTTGAAAGGCCTCAAAGTCTGATAAATTTCCATTGCCTCAGATAAGCCTTGCAACAGTCAAGAAATATCTGACTGAGTAGTCCCAGATAAATATTTTTACATGAGGCAAGGACAGTTTAAGTAACATTTCAGTTAACATTTTTATTATGGCACAAAGTTCTAAAGTTAAAAAACTCAACAAACCAAATTAAAAAAAAATCCCAACCTGGATCAATATATCCAGTCCTGCTAAATGCTCTTCGTGATACCATCTTTCAGTGGCAGTGATTTTGATCAAAACTGTGAACTAGTTTTATGTATATTACTTTCATTTTTCTTTTTTTTTTTTACCTTTTTTTGTGTTTCGTCGTTGCCAGATGACACAGTACAGGTTTTACCTGTAACAGGTGTCACTGGTGTTATTGAGACCTCTCTGCTTTCATCTGTTTCATCTCCAGGTTAAAATGGAATCTGTTCTGCTGCTTACATCACTAACACACGCTACAGAATTAACAGCACGTATATATTTTATAAGGACAACAAATTGTCAGTATTGTACCTGTTTTCACAACTAAATTGACATTTTGAACTAAGTCAATTTCTCTTGTAAATAGTAAAATCTAGAGGTTTAGGGTTAGCCCTTTAAAAAAGGTAACCACTGACACACTCCAGCGTGCTTGACAGTGTCTTCATATATAATGTGTTATTTCAGTACAGCACGGAATAAAATATAATTTAAGTCTAATCATAGGCAGGTACATAGTAAGTGTTAATTTGAATTAACATTTAAAAGCCACATTGGGACATACTGAAAAAAGGAGTAGTTACTAGTCTTTTTGGGAAGCCATCCAAATGTAATTATTTTGCAGAAATAAATCTCAATAGCATTAAACTTAAATGTAGCTTTCTACACATTATTTATTTCACATAGTCAAATGAGTGGTAGCACACATACCACGCTGAGAGAATGCTATGGAGAATGGAGAAGGATTATGTTTATAACTAAAAGAGAATAAAATCAATAATGGGGATGAAATGTCATTTTTTTAGGCAGCCTGCTTAGAATTTTCCATTCCAGGTGCAACTTGTTACAGGAAAGCAGATATTTTTTTTTTCTCCCTTGCATTGCCTTTCTTACTGTTAAAGTTGGAATTGGAAAGATAAGTAAATCTATAATGTCAGTTTGAAAAACAGTTTGGTTATGAAAAAAGAAAGAGACAACAGCAAATGAGAGATGGATGGGAGGCAGACTGACATGCAGCCTAAATGATGGGCAGCCTTCCCTTGTGGGCACTTCTTTGGCCATTTTCTTACCTACAGTAATTTGAAAATAACAACACTGTACTCTTCCAAATACGTTGTGAAATCAGTAATTGGATCTACGATGCAAGCATATGTAGGCCAGAAGTTTCATGTTAAGTGCTATCTATCCCATACCTATAGCGTTTTATGGCATTCACTTTCACAAGGAATTGCAGAACAAAGACTAAAGCTCAAAAATAGGTGGAAAGCTATGACCAAAATGCTATTTAGCTGTGACAGTGGCAGTCTTCATCTGGCATGGTAGGGGGCATTTGTAGCTTCTGACACCATTTTCTTAGCCAGGAACATAGTAGAATCTGCAAGGCCCAGAAAGACTGTACTGATTCAACAATAAAAGATGCTCTGCTGAAATAGTGTTATGGTTATAACTAGTCTGTTGAAGTTTTCCTCTCTTGACTTTACACTACACTTCACTGACAGAACTCAGTTTCTACTGATCATCCTTTGGGCAGCTCTTTGTAACTGTGCTTATTTTACGCAAAAGAAATTTAGGATCAACATATTTCTACCGTCAAATGTATGTTATCCTCATGCTTCAGCCTTATTGTTTCTGAACCTTTCATAAGACATTTACTTTTGCTTTTAGTCTCAGTATGTGATATACACTCTGCATTGATCAAAAGTCCCCTCTGTGGGAGTAATGTTGATGTAATGATCAGTATTTTTTTTCTGTTTACACAGATACTTCCTAAAGCACACCAGAGTTCATTGCCACAAGAATGGATGAGGCAATCCTTTTTTTCTTTAACATGCACTGTTCTTTAACAGCCTCATACAGTGAGGAAGAGTGGGATTTGGGTGTCCAGGGCACACCACTGAAACTGAAACACCACTACTACTTCCCAAAAACTCCTTGTTGTACTAGGGAATAAGAAGAATGATAAAATAATACTAAATTTTATATTGAAGCATCTACAGACTATGTTTGGGGCAGGGGGAAGGACCACAAAGTCATGGTAATAGGATTTTAAAATACAGTTTTGCACAGAATTACTCACATTTCATTAGCTTGTTTGAATTCTTTGAAAAAACTTACAAAAGAGTATTTGAAAGAGGAAGGAGATACAATTTGCTTAGCTCTGTTGAACACTTTTGACCAAGTCTTTGATAAGAGTAATGGAAATAGGGAAATACAAAGCACATGCACAAAGTTTTATAACAGATGAAAGACTGATTTAGAGGAAAGAAATACGCTCATAGTGAATGGCTGTTCCTTTGGGAGTGGAAAAAGTTAAGGCTGAGCTATTTTAAGGACTGGCGTAGGATCTGACAATTAGAATTCTTGTAATGATAGCACACAATGATTCAGATTCCACAATAACCTCCTTAGCTGCTAAGAATTAAGGAAGATTGAGAGAAGCTCATGTAAGGACAAGATAGATGGGCTAGTTAAATGAATGGTGAAGTGGACTGAAAATTGTCTTAAATTGCAGGCTCAAACAGTTGTGATCAGCAGCCCAAAGTGCAGCTGGAGGCCGGTCACTAGTGGAATACCCCTGCAGGCTGATACTGGATGCAATACTGTTTAATCTCTTCATCAATGACCTGGTTGATGGGACAGAGTGTGCTTTCAGCCAGTTTGCAAATGACGCAAAGCTAGAGTAATGGCTGATACACCAGAGGGTCATGCTGCTACCTAGAGGGATCTCGACAGGCTGGAGAAATGGGTGAACAGGAACCTTGTGAAGTTCAATAATAGGAAATGCAGAGTCCAGCACCTGGAGGGGAATAATCCCATATACCAGTACACAGGCAGGGCCAGCTGGCTGGAGAGCAGCTTTTCAAAAAAGGATGTGGAGATCCTGGTGGATGCAAGCTGAACATGAGCCAGCTATGTGTCCTTGTGGCAAAGGTCAACTGCATCCTGCACTGCATGAGGAAGGGTGTTGCCAGCAGGCTGAGGGAGGTGATCCTTCTCCTCTGCACAGCACTGGTGAGACCACATGTGGAATGCTGGGTCCAGATCTGGGCTCCCCAGAACAAGAGAGACATGGAGCAACTGGACTAAGTCCAGTGAAGGGGCATGAAATCATTAGGAACTGGAGTATCTGTTGTATGAGGCGAGGCTGAAAGAGCAGGGACTGTTCAGCATGGAGATGAGAAAGCTCAGGAGCTTATCAGTGTGTTTAAATAAAGAAGTAAAGAAGTAAAGAAGATCAGTAAAGATGAGCACAGATGAGGAAAGATGAGGAAAGACAAATCTGAGTAGTATCCAGTAAATGACAGGAGGCAATGTGCAGAAATTGAAATACAGAAAATTCCATTTAAACGTAAGAAGCAAAATGTTTTTACTGTGGGATTGGTCAAAAATTGGGACAGGTCATCTAGAGAAGTTGTGGAATCTCTGTTTTTGGAGATCCTAAAAACCCAACTGGACATGGCCTAGAGCAATGTATGCTAGTTGAGCTTTGAGCAGGGGAGTTGGACTTGCTGATCTATGGAGGTACCTTCCAACCTCAACCATTCTGTGATGTTGTGTTGTTGGGAACTGTGTGTTGAATGTGGAGAAGAAAAAGGACAAGTCATAAATTTCTCACAAATAGTGATGTGTTCTCAGAGAAAATAGGTGTCTCTAAATGTAATTGTGGGTGATTCAATTAAGGTTTCTCTCTAGCATATAGCAGTGATGATAACAAAAGCAAAAGTAACACCAAAACCCCAAATCACAGCCCCTTGCAAGAGAAAGGTGGCACCGAAATATAAATGGATGGACTTCTGCCAGTTCCAAAGCCAATTTCAATTAGAAAAATAAACATGTACTTAGAAGTTTTCAAAGCAGTGATGCAAATAGGACAAATAATAGTATCCATGATGTCTTTGTACTCAGTAAGAAAGAATAAAAGCTGCTGAGAGAAACAAGCACTGATGATTGAAGGAATTGGAGAATGTCTTGATTTGAGAATCAAAGTGGGGTTTATAGCTTTCACTAGAAATTTGTACTTAGAAATACAGCAAGGAAGACTGTGTCAGGAAGCTTCTTTTAGACATTAATTCTAACAACTGAACCGAGTGTGTTCAATATCTGCTCAATAGACACGGAGCAAACCAGCTTCTAGATATGGCTTTCAGATAATGTTAACACCAAGACATTACTGGGATTCATAAAGTACTGGACATTTAGATGGATAATGGAGTTGTAATAAGATGTGATTTTTTGAAAGCAAGATGAGTGCTTATATTTCAGGGCAGATCCAAAAGCTTGTATTTCAGATATTCAGAAGATACATTCTATTGGGAAGTTTTCATATGTTTCTCTTATGCAGCTGATAAGTATACAAGTGTGTTAAATAGATATCTGGGATTACTAGGTCACTGATCTTTTGGGGATTAAGTTGTGGTGTTCCCGAGTGTCTCCAAAATGCTCTGTAATGACTGAGAATGGAAAAGCAGATAATTTCCCACTATTTGCCTAAAGGACCAAATAGAATTCAAAGAATGCACAAACTTATCTTTGAAGGGTCCATGAAATGTTCCTAATCCGTAAATCTGTGGAGAGGCTGTGGAGAACAGGAGAACTGAAATAATATGGTACCTGCCAGGTGCTGTCAGATCCCACAGACTTAAAGAAATACTAGCAAGAAACAGTAAAAAATGACCACGTGAAAGGATACTGCACATACTGAGCTTTGATACCACAGTGTATTAGAAATCAAAATACTTAAGAGACATCATTATGCAATTGATTTTACAGACAAAACAGAAGTCTCCAAGGCTATCAGACACCATCAGATATTGGAAAAAAAAACCCAAAGACATTTGTCTTTGTAAATATGTCTTCTGTATTTGCTTCTCCATGCATATTCCTCTCACTAGCTTCAGAGAATAAGATGCCAAAGTGTTGAGTGAGAGCAATACCTCATTGACAAAATATGCAATACCCTGTGATGTATTGAAAGGATCCCAGGAAAATACAGTCATTACAAAAACTACACAAAAAATAACTTTCATAAGGGGCCAATAAACCCTGTTCAGAATTAAAATATGTGAAAAGGCAGGACAGCTCACAAGAATAAGAGTTTGGAATAGTTAGCCTGCAGGATTTAGAGTAAAAATATTAAAGTGCATGTTCTAATTATAACATAAGCAGTTTTTTCATCAGTAAGTTTTGGTAGAAACAAACAATAACAGAAAGGTATAGTTATAAAATTCAAAGGAAAAGAGGATGCACAGAGAGTAATAATAATTTATAGCTGTGACCTACAAAATTCCTTGAGATTTTGAATAAATATTGAAAACCTTATAATTACATCAACTAAACAGATAAAGTCTATAATTAGAGTGAGGTGCAGCTTATCTTTTCTTTTGGTGAACAGGGATATTGCCATCTCACACTGCCATCAGTGAACAGCAAGTTATGAGAAGAATTTGCCAGTTCTTTTTCATGTTTTATGGTTGCATCACAGCAGAAAAAGACATTCCTAAGATTTTGGTAGGAGATTGAAATATATGTTACTTCTGATAGCACTACATGAGACTGTCATATGGAGAATGAGAACCAAAAATAGAGATGTAAAGTAAACAGAATAAACCTGTTAATGCTATTAAGAGGCACACCGATTTATTTTACAAAAAGTAAAATCAAAAGACAAAAATACACAATTTCTGTTTATTTTGAAACAAGTGAAAACAACATATGCATTGCCTGAAGGAAACAAGTCTATGGAGTATTATCTTCCTGGCATATAGCATTGAAAGAATTAGAAAAGAATAAGAATTGATGACAGTTTATTTTCTCATTTTAAACTTTTTCCCATAACCAAGAATAACTTTAATGCCTTGTGTCAAATAATTAATTTTTAGGAAAAGGAACCCTTTTCAAGATCTAAAAGTAATCTAAATCAGAACAAATCACTGTTACTGTGTTATAGTCTGCTAACCCTCTGTGTTTGTGGACAGTATGATGATTGTTTGTTTAACACCAGTGAGTTTGTTGCTTTTTGTCTTAGTTTTTCCTTGAAGTGAATTTTTTCTTACGCTAAATACAAAATTTCCTCATAGTGATTTTCAGCCTATAATTTTTTCTTCAAAACTAGTGGTTTTTTAACTATACAGAGTACACTTAAGTAATGTACTTCACTCTTTTTTTAACATCAGTACAGGGAAATGTTGTCTTATGTATTGTTTTGCTACATTTATGATTATCTCCATAGGTACATTGCAGAACCAGACATAAAAGTGTTACCTTAAGCCCTTCGCCCACCAATAAAAAAATCACATTCATTCTCCATCTTTGACCTCATTTGCATCCTGCCTGCTAGCTCAGTTTCAGAAAGAGTTTTAGTGTTGGTAACAATTACTTTATTTTTCAAAGAAACAGAATGTGCCAAAAAAGTATTTCCCTAAATGTGGACCAGATTAAAGTAGATTTTAAAAAATACAAGGTCTGAGTTTTAAGACTATTTTGCTCATGGAGTAGTGACAAACTGGATATCTGATATCTTTTTAATGGTGAGAGCTAGACATTATACTGGTACCCTGTCCAAACTTTCCAATGATCTACAGTTTAGTTTCAGCCTTGGCAAGTTGCCTACTAAGGGACCATAAAATCACAACAACATGATTTGTAACAGATTTTACTGTTCTTTTAAATGTATTTATCAATGCAATAAGGAAAGCCCCCACAAAGCTATTAAAAAAACCCAGTTGTTGAAAGGCAGCTAGTTCTCCATCCTGATCAAGAAGTGACGCTTCTAATTCCAAGTCCAGTGCTTATTTCCCTGCTTATCTTGGTTTAGTCATTGGCTTCTAGGCACGATGGATTTTCTTTTCCTCTGTTTCTTTGGGGAAAGGTATGATGAAGATATCCCTACGTTGTCAGCTGAAGATGGTATAGGGTATAGCTCTTCCTGGCTACCAAGGTGGGTCCCCAAAGAAGAGACAGTCTTTGGGATCACATGACATTTCCCTGTTCAGGGCTTTGTGAATCAGTACCAGAATCTCAAAATGGACATTTCTGGCCACAGAACCAGTATATTTTGTGGTGCCCTGATCTACGCAAGAGGTGAGCACCAGAGTTGTCTATGAGATGCAGAATTTTGTTTGTATTAAGGAAGAGGGAGTTGCCAGCTTGAGAGCACCAAATGTTCTAAGTCTGCTGCAGTGTTATTATTCCTGCTATTGCTCCTGTTGCTACTACTGCTACCACTACTAGCATGATCCAAAGGAAGCAATCAGTGCCTTCAGGTTCATGTTCATCAATGAAAAGTGAAATTTTGATATTACAAAAAAAAAAAAAAATAATTCTAGCCATCTTCAGGTAACAATATTAAAAGTACTCACTACCTTAAAACAGCAGAATAGACATTACACTTACTAGATTCTGCATAATTTTCTCCTTGCCAGAAAATTTAGTTTATCATCACATATGCACCCTCCTGAATTAAACCCAGTATTTTCTAAATATTACTGCTCTCACTTACATATTAGACATTCTTTCATCATTTTAGTTCTGTTTCTGTAGTATATTTTATCCTTTCTAGATCTACGTTTAGTCTTCTGATGTGTCAAAACTAATCATTATTAGAGAAGTGTGATGAGTGCTTTCTACTTTGCTTTAAAAAGTACCAGAATAGATAGTTGGTTGAACTTAAAATATTGGCTTGCCTCATAGGTCTTGAAAAGGTGTCAAAATGAGGAAAAAAGTTATCGTACTGATTAAGATCAATATTTAATATTGATGATGCAAAAGCATAGACATTCATTCTAATCCTAAGCTAAGTGAAGATTTTTGTTCTAGATCATGAAAATATGGAAAATTATTCCATCTTTTTGTAAAATTCTTCACCCTTTTAAAATAGTTCAGGCTGTCTCTGGTTTTTTTTTAATATTATTCACCGAGCTTTCCTAATAATAACTATTTAACTATACCAGGCTAACTTATAAAAAAGAAGGAAAAAAACCAAAAAAAGCCCCCACAAAAGACTGTTGATAGCAGGACAGTTATTCTTTATTTCCATAAAGAATAAGGGAAATTTTGTTAATATGAAAATGAAGTCTCAGACAGCAGTAACTATATTAAAAAACTTTCTTCTTAAGCAGAGGTTTTAAAGTTTGCCCACAGAAATGAGTGGCAGTGCAGATTCAAGACTTCGCACCGGCTGTTTGTAGGGACTTCTGTAAGTTCACAGAGGACTTGATGATAAATGGGCTGATACTCAATGAACTTGATTAGCTTTACAGATCTTTAGTATTCTGGCAGAAGAACTATTTATTCTGGGAAAAATCTCAGGCATAAGAAAGCAAGTCCCTAACATAGGTGAATCAGAGCAGTGCTTATGCTTCAGTTATCCCTTAAAAGCATTCACTTTGAAAAATCTACTCTTGAGGCATAATGCTAATAGGACACAGAATGGATCTGGCTGTTTTATAATGTGCAGGCCTGAAATATATGTCAGCACTGATTATCTTAAACTGGAAATCTGCCAAACTGCTGTAAGAATCTGTCTAATTAACAAAAATGACCACTACTAAAAGGACCAGTTATTAGAGTGGTTTGGAGACTGCAGGTGAGTTCAACACCTGATAAAGTTGGGAGTTTATTTTATAATAAACCAACAGAAACAAACCTAAAAAACAGTTTGTAAGGTCCCTCTTTATTTATTCTGGTTCTCTCCGCCCATTATAAACTGTACTATCATCTTGCATGCACATCTATGTAGTATACATGGTCTGACAAACTTCAAGGCTGTTTTGGTAAGTGGTGTTGATACTATCCCCGTTAGCATTTTGTAGTGAGTAGGCTGCCAATACAGAAATTTGCTTGCAAATGTCAACGATCCCATGAGGTAACTGCTTCCAGAAAGATACTAACAATACCATGTGCATTAAGAACTCTTTTGAACTGGTAAGGCATTTATGAATTCTGTGTACTGCAAAGAAGCTGCAGAACAAATAACGGTAAACTCTCTGAATCTCCGTGAAATCTCTGTGAAAATAATGCAAATTTAACAAACTAGAGTAAGACTACACTGGGTAATAGTGACAGGCATACAAGGAGACACGTTTAAGATGGGCCAAAGAGGTCTGATACACTGTACTGAAACAAAAGTATTTACCATTTTTTTTGCCATACTTTGGATTAAAAAGGTTGATTTTCCTTCCCAGGTAACTATTCCAAACATGCCAGATGTACAGAACAGTTCTTTCTCTCTGGTGTCCTCTGCCCTGTGCTCTTCCTGCTTTTTTGCTCCCTTCCTCTTACATGCATTATGCCTCCTTATAGCTTTGAAGATGGCCCTGCTTTGAGCTGGAGACTGGACCAGTGACCTCCAGAAGTCCCTTCCAACTAAGATTTCTCAGTGATCCTATGATTATCTGATAACCACAACTCTTTTTGTCTTCTGGCAAAAGCTTCTTTGGGAATTCTTTAGTATTAAAATCTTCAATTCCTTCACTATAGTTAATGAATCCATTCCCAAATAGATTTATCTGTCCTTAACCCTTTACTGTCATCATCTCTGCCTTCTGTCTCCTTTCTGTGCTTTTGTGTGCTCTCTTTGTCTGCTTTGTTTCCTTCCTTTAATTCATACCACTTCCTAGTTCACATACCTCACAAACTATATGCAAGAGCCTCCTGAACAAAGCCGCAAGAACAAAGTTCCTTTGAGTTGTAGATAATCTCTAGATCATCTATTGCTAGATACCATGCTCTGTAATTGTAATTAAAAGGACTTTTGTAATTGGATTGTCTGATGACATTGACAGAGGAAGCTATCTGAATGAGTTTGCAAGCAATATTCAATCTCTACTGCTTGTGCTGTTCTGCACAATCTCATGACCTACCTCCAGGGAAGGATCAAACATCTTTTTGTGCTAATACTTATACCGCAGAGGGAGAGAAGATTGCTTCCTTAAGTAGTAAGAGTAAAGGTAGATGAATGGTTCCTTTCTCCCAACTGCTTAGTGAACAGCCAAGTGTCATTCTTCCTCACCTTCACTTCATAGATTCCCAGCATTTTAATATTCCTCAAAGTTTTGCACTAAAAGTGTTTTCTAGATAGCAATGGAAAGCCTCAGTTTTGCATGAACATAATTGAGATAGCCTACTTCAGTCCCATAGTTCACCTGTTATAAAGATATTGATAATTTCAAGATAAAACTGAAATTACCAACAGCCAAGGAAAACTTCAGCAAGAAAATGGAAATTGTAAGTCTATAAATGTCTTCTGAGTGTGTTCTCATAAGTTGTAATGCTAATGTTATTTGGGAATAGAGGTTTCTATATTATCTAAGTGAAGTCTTCCTTTTCTGTTGACTTCTTTGATCTCCTTTCTATTCCCATTTTATGGAGATAATTGACAAAGTTCCAAAAGTGAATTAAAATCATCAGGTGAACATAGACATATTAGTTAAAAAGAGAGTGTGAAAAATCTGAAGGGAACTGCAGACTCTTTGACTACTATCCCAGGTGAAAACAGAAGGATAAATCTCTCTGTCAAAAGAAACTTCAATATTCTCAAATATTCTTTTATTGGGAGGCTACATTACTCGTGGCTTTGAATCCAAACATGTGTCTAATCAATGTTTTTCAGAATTCTAAGCAGAGGCCATTAAAGTTGTGACAAACCTAAGGCATTTTACAAATGACCCATTTTGACAGAAATATGATGTGAATTAAGATCAAAATAACCAAGGCAAATGAGGTTTAGACTACTAATGTTTCTCCTTTTTTGAGCACACACAGGGACATGCACTTCTAAAATGTCAATCTGTAAGACCCTATTTTTCCATCTGGTTGTGTTTGAAAGATTGATTTTGCTATCTTCTATTGATAGTTTCATTTAACTGGTGAAAGCAAAATGAAGTTTGCCATCTAATTGATTGATATCTTATACACTCTTCAGAAGGTGTATTTTAGCTAATTATAAAAAGTTTTAATATATAATTCTTTCAACAAAATAAATATTTCTTAGTACTTAGTATTAAGAACAAGTGAATTATAGATTAAATTTTTTTGTTCCCATTTTATCATGGAAAGTGTGTTCTCATTGAACGGACTCTACTTATTGTGCTTTTTGAGGGTGAGCTCTCACAGCAGTGCAGGTCACAGCCTAAGACACTGTTATTTAAACATTGTTTCCTTACTGGTATGTCACTGCTAAAGCAAGACTCATTAACTACTTTTTTAATAGCATAGGAACTTGTGAGAAAGCTGAACTCAAGCTTGGGAAAGTTTTACATGTGCACATGCATTTTTCATATTAGATTTTATTCAATACTGGGATGACACTTTCACATTCATTAAAAAGCAATTGATCATTTCTTAGCATACAGTGTGACAGTATGTGATAACTTCAACGGCTTTCTCCCACTCCAGTTCCAGATTAATTTGCATTTTTATTGATATGATGTAACAGTGATTAAGACTCATACTATACTTTCCACCCTTTTTTTTTTTTAATATTTTTCAAAACAGTTAATGAAGCACAGCAAACGGCATCTTTTAGTATCTTGCTACTTAACCTTCCGCAGCTGTATCTAATTCTCATGCAGTTATTGTGTTAAGAAACCATGTTTAAATTGAGGATGTCATGGAATACAGAAGGCTTAATACACCCTTGTGTATTTTGCAGACAATCCTGGGTTAGTGAGCCACGTCCCAGTTGGTGTTAGGATCCTGGACGTCAATGACAACCCTCCAGAGCTCGCCAGAGAGTATGATGTAGTTGTCTGTGAGAATGCAAAGCCTGGCCAGGTAACTCACAGTTATCTTTCTTCTAGTGAGAAAGAAGAATTACTTTATTTGTTAATGTCACATAGGTAAGAAGTTTGATTCGGGGAACACATGTCATAATTCTGTCTGGTTTCATTTTTATATTTCACATTCATTTCAACTTTTAAACTATATTAGGCTGAAGGGAGAAGATTTGGGGATTTGTTCTACATTGTTGCTGCAAAAAAAATACCCAAACTGTCTTCAGTAAAGACAGGCAAAACTTTAATCTTGTCAGATAAGTGATCGAATTTGACAAGTCACTATCCTGAACAAAATGGATGAAGCAGATTTAGCATCTCTCATTCAAGTGCTACATGGTAGCAAGGTTTCAAATACAGCTTGGTGAAATGGCTGGTTAATGTGGCTGCCACCCTCACTTTTTGCATGTTGATTGCCCTTGTCTATGCAGGGTCATTATGGAAAAGATGTTGAACGGGTTTTTCACAACTGTGAGCATGGGGAGGGTCAGAACTGAGACTGAATAGCAGAATCACATTCCAGCCACTGCTCCTATGATCGATGCACTTCATTGCAGTTCATGGTTTGACAATTTTACCAAGTGCCTTTGCTTTTTTACATAGATTGAGCTTTTACCCAGCACTCCATGCTGGTTTTGCATTATTACACAGGTTGTAAGTTGCAATTGTGAGCTCATATCTTCCTGAGGAATATATTACTAGTAATAACAGTTTTATCATCAAATCTTTAAAAACAGTGTACATAAATACATAGTGGCATATTTCTCATTTTAATGTTGAGACTATAAGAATGCTGTACTTCAACAGACTATAGGCTGACTGAAGTTATCTTGACTGACAGTGGCCAAAAAGCTAACACCTAAAGAGCAGTATAAGAATATATCTACATAGCGTATATAGTGTATGATACTTACCTCAAATAATTCCTTGGTCTCATATAATTTCCTGATCCTAGTGTGGTTTCTGTGTTTTTAATAATCCTTTGATAACCATCTCAAATGAATCTGTCCAGCTTTTCCTACAACAAACATAAACTTTTGATATCTTCTGCCTCATGCAGCAAGGAATTTTACAGTGTAATTGTATGTTTCAGGAAACCTACCACCTTCTTTTTTTTTCTTCCTATGTTGTCTTCAATTGATATTTACCAGTTCTTGTGTTGGAAGAGAGAAAGAGAGAGAGAGGGCAATTGATCCCTATTTATTATCTCTGTGCCATTCATAAATCTCTAGCACATTGCCCCTCAGCCTTCTCTTGTCCAGACCAAGAGTCTTACTTAACTTGGGCAAGCTGTGATAAAGCCTTTCTCGACTTTTGGTCATTCATCTTGTCCTCTAAACTTTCTCCAGTTCCTCTCTATTCACCTTGAGATGGGGAATCAAGATTCAAGCTGCAGGTATGCAGTGGTTTAGAATTCTTATCATAGTTTATGCTTCATAGTATATGATGGTCTCTGCTTTGTTCTCTGTTCTTTTCCTAGCAATTTCTAACAGTGGCTTTGCTTTTTAACCAGTAGTAAGCATTGAATGCAAAAAACTGCCTGCCGTAACACCAGTATCATCAGTATTAATGGTCAGTTCAGAGATCAATGTCATGTATGTAAAGTTATGACTTTATGTCTATGTATAATGAATTTCATCTGTCTTTGTATTGCCTAGCTACTGAGTATTGGAAGGTCTTTAATGTCAGCCCTTCCTCTTTTCTTCCTTTAACAACTCAGTACCGTAAGTAGATTTGCTGGGCTGATTATTCATACTCTTTATGAGACGTTAATTATTACACTGACCAACAAGTGGCTCAGCATAAATCTGTGTGGAACAGGAAATCTCTGTGACTTCCTTTCCTTGTGGAATATACAATTTACAGAAGAGACCCTATTTTCTGCCTTTTGAGCAATTATTTGTGCAAAGACCTTCCCTCTTATCTCACGACTGCATTGTTTTCTTCAGTGCTCTTACTGAGACACCTCAATCAAAGCCTTTGAAAATCTAAGTAGGTCTGTCTATCAACTGAATATCTCTTATTAACATGCTTATTAAAGTAAAAATAATGTTCTGAAAACCTCAAATAAAGTGAAATATAGAAGAATTAGAACTTGTAAAAGAGTAATTTAAAAAAAGAAGATAAAATCTCTTAAGCATTATTTGCAATTGCTTTCAACATATTCTGATATTTTTAAAAATTATATAATTTAACAATAATTGTTGAATAGTTGTAATTAAAAATAGGTTAAAGCATGCAGTGGAGCTAGCTCAGAAACGCTCTGTTTGCTGAGGGTGGTGATGGTGGTGATCAGCTAATGCTTCCTATTAGTAAAGTTTTAACTCTCCAATAGTAGCTTTGCAAATGGAAATTTATGAGACAGATGTTTAAAGGATAAAATAAGTTTTACTATTACAGCATTTGCTCCTGACTTGGGTCAGCGTTGTATTTCTCTCTGAGCTACTGTTGCAAGCGCGAATGACTCCTGACCTCTGTAGCATTGCAGTTTGACACCCAAGATTAACGCTGCCATGAAGGACTCTACAAGCAGTAGTTTAATATGAAAGGCTGGATCAGCATACTGTTGTATTCTTAAACTAACAGGACTCCATTACGTACATGGCATGCACTCGTTGTTATTTGTATTGCCAGCAAGGCTTCAGAAAAGATTGTCATACCATTGCAGCGTACAAAAAAACAAAAAGAAAGAAAACACAAAAGTACATGGCTCTTTCTCAGAAGATGTCTGCTTTAAGAAAGAAAATGACAGTGTTCAACAAATATTAAGGAGGGACAAATAAACAAGGATTACAGAACAAGACAAGCGTTCCATATGCTAAAACATGTGCCCAGCTGGATGGTTTTGAATCACTGAAAAGGCAGTTTTTACTCTGAGTTATCCATCATCTTGTGAAAATGATTCATAAGATTTATCACTGAAGAACAAATTCTGTCAGGTACTGCCAGGCTCTTCTGCTTGACTAGTACTTTGAGGCTGGGCTCCGGCCCTGCACTGCCCTGTAAGAGTCCTTATTTCTTTCCTCAGCACATCTATTTTGAATGAATTATGTACAAGATAAAGTAACCAAGAGTTTGTCATTGGAAGACTTTCTGTGTTTGCTTGTTTGTTTTCAGAAAAGGCTTCTATGGAAAGAAATCACAGTATCATTTAATTGCACAGCCTCTGTCTCCTCCTTTTTCCCTCCCCAGCTCAAATTATTTACTTAAAAAAAAAAAAGCCAATAAAACTTAAGGACTTAAGTTCTTAAATGAACCCACCCTAAGGCATCTCAAACAGAAAATGCTTGTGAGAAGGTGATCCTTTCCACACTGAAGTGACAGCTTTACTCCCTTAGTAGTCACCTTGTTGAGAAGATAAACTAAGCTTCCAGGTGAAGCCTGGTAGATATTGTATATTAAAGTAGATAAAGCAGCAGTGATTTGATCTTAGATGGTATCCAATCTTGGAGAACTTTGCCATGTAGAAATATAGTGATTTTGTGAATGATTGTGAAATTTAGCCACTGCAGGAAAATGAAATTTTGGTTTTCCATGAAGTGAACTTACAATGACATTTTTCTTTGCTTCAGATGCAACTTATTTTATTATTTTTAAAAGAACAGGAGCAAATAGTGATGTAAAAAAGAGTTTAAATGCTTTGTTCTGGAAAGTGAAGGAGTGAAGTGTTGACAGTTTTCTGATTGTTTCCAAGTTCAGTGTTTGTCCTGGCCCATGTATGAACCTGGTAAAATATCTGACTAGATCTGCTAGTGATATTTACTGTTGCTCTCCAAAGATTACTTTTTTTGGGGGTGCTTTTCAGAGGAATAGTAGAAAAAGTTGTGATAGTGAAACATCATGTCCTTGACACTATCCATCACTGTAAATTAACACACAGGTGTGTGTATGTGTGCACACACAGACACACAAAGAAGTTTTTCAGAATCAGGGTGTATAAATATTGTGCTGCCAGCATGAGCTACCTCACCCTGGATGCTGTTATTTCTAATAGCTGAAGGAAATCAATGTTAGCTGGCAAGGAACGCCTCTGCTATAAGATTATCGTGTGTATATTTACTTGTTTATTGATTCAGTTCTGAAAAGGATCTGAGTAGAATTTAGCACCTGCTCTCTATCCTCTTCAATTAGTTCTCCTCCATTCTTGAAATTCTTTCTTTCCTTGCCAACTCTTGGCTTTAAGGACATAGCATACCCTGGAGAGGTGGGCCTGTGTGAACCTCATGAGGTTCAACAAGGCCAAGTGCAAGGTCTGGCACCTGGGTCAGGGTAACTCCCAGTATCAGTACAGGCTGGGGGAAGAAAGGATCGAGAGCAGCCCTGCTGAGAGGGACTTGGGGGTGCTGGTGGATGAAAAGCTGGACATGAGCTGGCAATGTGCGCTGGCAGCCCAGCAGGCCAACCGTACCCTGGGCTGCATCAGGAGAAGCGTGGCCAGCAGGTCGAGGGAGGTGATTCTGCCCCTCTACTCTGCTCTGGTGAGACCTCACCTGGAGTACTGCGTCCAGCTCTGGAGCCCTCAGCACAAGAAGGACATGGAACTGTTGGAGCGGGTCCAGAGGAGGGCTACAAAAATGATCCGAGGGCTGGAGCACCTCTCCTATGAGGCCAGGCTGAGGGAGTTGGGCTTGTTCAGCCTGGAGAAGAGAAGGCTGCGGGGAGACCTGATTGTGGCCTTTCAGTACCTAAAGGGGGCCTATAGGAAAAATGGGGAAAATCTTTTTAGTAGGGCCGGCTGTGTCAGGACAAGAGGTAATGGTTTTAAACTGAAGCAGGGTAGGTTTAGACTGGATATAAGGAGGAAATTCTTTACAATGAGGGTGGTGAAACACTGGAACGGGTTGCCCAGAGAGGTGGTGGAGGCCCCATCCCTGGAAACATTCAAGGCCAGGTTGGATGTGGCTCTGAGCAACCTGATCTAGTTAGTGGTATCCCTGCTGACTGCAGGGGGGTTGGGCTAGATGACCTCTAGGGGTCCCTTCCAACCCAAAACATTCTATGATTCCATGATTCTATGATTCAGTTTCATCGCCTGAGTGCTGGCATGTGAACTTTATAGCAGCTGAGGTTCTGTGTCTACATTTTTATTTTAATCAGCTTTGGTAAGGTGCATGTTAGTGTCTGCTAATAGGCCATTAATTAATTGGCCTATTAATTAAAAAAGGGTTAACAGTACATTTGGGTGTCAAGAGGACACAGACTTTTATTCCTCACCTCTGAATGAATGTCTTAGAAATCTCTTCCTTAGAAAGCAAGAGACTTTTCTGAAAGAGTGTGAACTTCCTCTTTAAAAACAGTTCTATCAAAAATATTTTGACCTGTCCTATTACACATGCAATGTCTATTTTCCACATGGAAAAGCATGATTTCTGTACCATCTAGTGCTATGTTTTACATACATTGGTGAATTCAGGGGATACTTGAATTTCCATGTGAGAAATCAGGGAATGTAGAAAGTATATTTTCTTGAGTTTTAAGATTAGTCTTAAAAATAAATACATTTTATACTAGTCTTGTGGCATTGAGGTCTTGATCAAAGTTTTTTTCTTTTTTTGCAAAATGGTATGTTTTTGAAGCAAGATTCAGTAAAATGTCACTGAACTTTTTATGTAAGAGAGGGCAATGGGACAAAAGTTTATCTACTAGGCTGTCAAATAAAAGCTGAAGGTGTATGACAAAATGACTTATATTTCACTGATAAAAAGCACTGAGGATTTATAAACAATATTTAATAAATTCACATACTTTTTAAGGTCTTATCTGAATTTTTTGCCATTAAGTATGGTATTTAACAGTATTTTTAGTATTTGAGTGATAGCAGAAAGTGATTCTTTTGAAAATATTCTTCCATCAACTTTTTTTTCTTGCTTTGCCTCATATCATTTCAACATCATTAATGAAATATATCTATCTAGACAATCTTATGTTTCTGTTTATACATGGTAGTTGTTTCCATAACAGACATGCCAGCTTTGCAAAATTCAATAGAAAATAATTAGCTTTTGCCAAAATTTTTCACCAACACTGCCATGAATTTGGTAAACTGCATGATTATAGATGTTTCAGATCAATTTTATTCTGCTACAGTTCAGCAAAGTATTTCAACAAACTTTTAAAATATTCTCAGCAGTTCTCATCAGTATTGTTAATTATCTCAGGTGTGTAGAGCCAATATAGTGTACTATACTGTATATAGTCAATGGAATAAGCATTGTACTCTATTGGCTTTAAGATGTATTTGGTTTATGGCTCTCATGTAAATGGAGGTAGAGAGCTGTGTGTTGTCTTTTAGTTTCAAAACAGACCAAACCACTCGAGCCTGGACTGTTTATGCTTCAGGTTCAGTCCAGACAGACTGCAGCTGAACACTGAACAGAAAAACTCTCATGAAAAGAGCACTTTCCCTCCCCCCTTTAGGTTTCCCTCAGGATATCTATCAGCTCTGTGCAGCAGGCTGTGTAGGCTTCACTGCCTATATCACAAGAACAACTTTTATTAAATTCTACTTTAGCACTTGAGCTTCCAGGCCTAGCATGAAAATGAAAGCAGAGGTAGAAATATTGCTTGGTCACACATTCCAAAAGCTTAGGTCAGTTTTAGTTGAAAGTAAATTTTAAAAACCACCAGGGTTTTCGAAGGCAAAGCTCCTACCTTTCAAAAGTACCTCTCTCATACATGGTTGCTACATCTAATTCTGTTCCTTTTGGGCAAACCAAACTAAAGCCAGGAGTAGCTGCTGTTCTTCCTGTTCTATTCTCCAGCAATTTAAAACTGATTCTTAACAGGAATTTTAAACAGAGGGCTGATATTATATACCTGCCATTTTGGATAAACAGTTATTTTTCCTCACCAATATCGAAGGGCATCTAATTATTGGGATGGCAAGCAGATGATGCTCTGCAGAGACAATCCTGGTTCAGCCTGAATTCTTGCTCCATAAAAACAGATGTTTAGGTGAAACTAAATCTGAAAGTCACCAGGATGCAATGCAGATGGTGAAAATCTCTGTACCACGTCCTGACCATATCAGAATGTCAGAAAGTATAGATGCTTTAGATGCATTTATCTAGCTCTGAAGTGTGGATCCTGAAATATTTAATGCTAGAGAAATCAAGCTAATGGCCCAGTCATTTCATCGGTTGAATTTAGCAGCAGTGAAGTAGAAAATTAAAATAAGCTAAGTTTGAGCATCCTGCTGAGGCCATGTACTATTTGGGTCAAGTTCAAATTTCAACACATTAACTGTTAATTTTTATTTCAGGTAATTCAAACTATCACTGCAACTGACAAAGATTACTCTGCAAATGGGGCAAGATTCCATTTTTACCTTGATGAAAGGCTTTCTTTGAATCCCAACTTTACTCTAAGGGACAATGAAGGTAAATCAAACACATAAATCTCAAAGAAATGGATCTCTGTTTTGTCTGGGGTGTCTTATTGAACAGACCAATTTCCTTACTTTTCTTGACAGAAGGGGAAAACTAATCTCTTGTCACTGCACTGGCTGATACCAAGGACATGGTCTATACAACACATTGCAAACTATGAATAACCAGATACTACTTTTAATTTTTGTATTCCATTTTATTTTAACATTTATACTTAATACATTCAGGAATGCTTTTAAAAGCTGGAGCAATGAAAAATATGTTGGCAATTTGGTCTATTTCTAGGCGAATAGCACTGAGTGGGTACTGTCAGGGTTATTGCCAGTTATTGCTTAAAGCAGAAAAGAAGAATATGAGGGGCATAAATGTTGTATTCAAGCTTACTTTTATGGATATGATACCAAGAACCAGATCTTCAGTGCTTTCTGGATGATAGCATGTTGCTTCCTGACAAAGTATGCCTAAAAAGTACAATCAGAAAATTAATAGCAGATAGGCCCAGAAGGAAAAGGGCCTTCAGTCACCCAGCCATGTGTTTTGAGTATTTGTTGAATCAAAGAACCATCCAGCCTTTCCAAAAAAACCGCAAAAAAACCCAAATCAGCCTTACTGTTTGTTGAGTATTGCCTCATGGTTTCCATTTTGCAGCCTGATGAAAATGAGAGTAAATTTTAAATGCTTGTCTGTAGCTTTCCTCCTGAGCTTTTGTGTATGTGTGTATTGTGTGGTTTTGTTTGTATGCATGTGCGGAAGTTGGGGAAGGTGGGGGGTGGCTTTATTTTGCAGTTATATTTTTTCAGGAGTGCCATGGACTACCTTCTGAGATATCACTGATCACTACTCGTCTGTAATGGCGGAGCCTATCGTTGGTCCATATGGCACATACAGTGATGTTTAAAGTACTCTTTACAGATATATTTTATCTGTTTGTAAAACTGTTCATGGAAGGAGACTGCATAATCTTTCTAAAGAATGTGTTCCAATGTTTAGCTATACTTACAGCAGAAAAAAAAGTCAAGTCATGCTATTTGTTCAGACCAGTTTCATGGCCCTCATATTCTGGTTCAAAAGAGGTCAATCCAATATCTATCAATATTAAAAAACTAATAATATTTGAAGGACTAATTTGTATAACGAAAATCTTCCTTAAGTGATGATCCAGCCCTTTCCCATATCAGCATATCAATTCCAATCAGACTGTGATGCAGCATTACAGCAAAAGCCAGAGGGTTGTTCTTGAAATAAAGGAAGTGTACTGTGTGTACTTTTGTGTTTGAGTTGAAGGTTCAAATAAACTCATTGAGTACTGGACTGTGATCTCATGTGGGAGATCGTAGCCATATTAATTTCAGTACAAGATACTTACATCAAGACATGCTTTTGAATAACTATTAAAACTGTGGTTCATAAGAAGTAGATGTTTTATGGTTTTGAACAGATTTTAATCAGGATTTGTATTATATATATGTTTATTACCAGTGGAAAACGCTGTGTTATACTTTAAGGTCTGCATGTCAGGGTAAGTTATTTACCTCCACAGATTTATAAGAGGTTGAGAACTTTTCATAGACCTCTAATGCAGCAGTGACATGCTTTGGATGGAAGTATGCAGCAGTAAGTATGTGCTGCTTGTTACCTCCCCAAGAGCAGTGGGCAATGACTCTATCACCAACAGCAGAAGGCAATGTTTGGACTATCCTAAAGTTGGATTTGGAAGGGGGAATTAGGGGAATGAACTGGAAAAGGTGTCCTTTGAAGTAAAGGCCTGTTGTATGTTATGTTTTTATTTCACCTAAGGAGATGATACAAAAAGTAAGTATGCACTTCCTGTAGCATCTCGCATAAAACTTATAGGCATACAGAGCTCCAGAAATGCAATTTCCAAGTTGATCATGTAATTAGCACAATGACAGCTTAACTCAAATCATAACAGGAAATCTATCTTCAAAACAAAAGCATTATCACTATTTCGCTCGTCCCATGACCCATTGAATGTACTGTTTAAACACTGCCCTTTATTGGGAACTTTTCTTTGTGATATAATCTGTATGTAAAATATCAGTGAAACACTTATAAAATGCATTCACAATATCTAGTTATCTAGAATTCACAACTTTCATATTTAGCACCTATTCCTATTCAGAAATTGAATTTCTGTTGCTTTCTATTCTAGGAAATAGCAAAGAGATGGTGGGCAGAAGAGGCTTTTCTTATGGCTGTGATAAGTTTGCACTTTTGAAAACTCATGTTTTTGAGCATCAGCTGTTAAAAAGACTCAAAATGCTCTTAATACATAATGGCTGCTATTTTTACCTCTGGATTTAATAATTCTATAGAGGCTGACATTCTTGGAGCGTTTGGTTTGTTTGTTCGATCTGTTAGGTTTTTTAAAGAAAAAAACTACATCAGTTGCCTTGAAGGAGTTTTCAGTAATGTTTTGCAGAATGATGGAACCCAAAAACTCGATGTCACATTGAAAGTGGTAGTAGTCAGTGGTAGCTGTATCTGTCACTGCAAAGCTGTATTTCTCTTGCAGTCATCTTTGGATTCAGTCATTGTCTCCTTTTATTTCTTCAAGGCAAAGGCTTCATTTCACAAAAATCTCAGTAGACATTTTCTTCCTTTGTTTTCATAACCCCAAACCACAGAATTCTGCTCTTTGGGCCCAAATACAGTATTGAATGAATGGTCCCCTGCTCCATTATCATCAGTAGAGCTACAAGATCAAAAGACTCTACAGCACTGAATTGGATCTTCAGATACTAATGCTTGTATCTATACACTTTGACTGAAGTCTAGAGGACTTGCACAAGCACAAGATTTCATAGTTTATCCCTACCTACCTGTATAGGCTGTAGCAATATACAATCCCAGCATGCATGTGATTCAGGTCAATAATATTCCATGGCTTCAGCAGAAAAAATAGCTATTAATGCATCAATCCAGATAACTAATCATATGACCAGTTAAACTTTTATCTCTTGGGCGTGAACTTGTGCCTTTACTCAGTAACAACCCACAATGTTAAGGCTCCAGCCTTTGCATATGCACCCTCATAATGAAGAGCTCAAAACCCTCAGGGAAATGTAGGTCAGGAGATGGCCACAGGGCTATGCCAAATATCTGTCCAGCAGAACCTACGAGTCACTTTGAACACCTTCTTGATTCTGTTTGTGTTTATGATTTTCACTTTAAAGAAAAAAAATGGAAAAGACAGAATATGATACCTTTTTCCCTACTGACTGGATTTTAAGCTACAGTACATTCTTTGCTGCTATTTGAAGTTTTTTATATACTGAGAAAGTACTATTCAGAGAGAGTAAAGGCTTAAGAGTATGAACAAGAGGACAGCCAAAAAATGATGCAGTATATGTACACATGTAAACAAGACAGAAAAAGAGCTGAAATAGAATTTCTTTGCTATACAAAGAAAACACATTAAGTTGTAATTGTTTCCTGTAATTTTAGAAAGCAAACCCAGGGAAGATGCCTTTTTATTTTTTTGAGAATTGTACTTATTAAGACTTTTTAATTAAAAAAAGGCTGTTTACAATTTATCCTGTCCAGAAAAATGTTGCCATTTCTATTAAGATCTGAACAGCCAATTAGTTTTTTAATCTGGAGCTGTTTTTATGTTGCAGTTCAGATGCTGCATATCTCAGTTCGTTGTTGTCTGTGTTCTTTTCACTTTGTTTCTTAGGATGTTATCATAGATAATTTTGAAATGCTTTTTTCACTTGTGTGCATGTCTTAAATTTACATTTTTTGCCTAATCAGAAATATCTGCTTTTGGATATCCCGTTAAAAATTTGCCAGGGCAATATGAGACTAAAAGCACCTTCTGTTGGGGAATCAGAGAGAAGATGAAATAGCCTCTTCAGAATAGAGCTGTTTCTATGTACTGGATTTTAAAATTACACTTTTTTTTATCGTGAAAGAATCATATATTTTTCCAGATGCTTAAAGAATGGTTGAGGTATTTGTCAAAATTTGTTACTTTGGTGGAAAACGCATGTGAGCATACATGTCATTGTTATGATATCCCCAACCATTAATATATAGACACACACTTGCATAATCTCTCTCTCTGCCTGAATTAAAAAAATTCCTTCCCTCTTTCTGCCTGTTTTTTTACCAATTAAAGATCTCTTTCAGAGGTTACACCACACTTTTCAGGGAGCTGGAAAAAGAGTGAACCCCCAGAGGACAGTTCACTTAGGTGCAAGAGAACATTTATGAATTTTATGCACAGTAAAGCATTGTTTTGCTGGTGGTATTTTTTTTTTTCTGGTGGTATTTTTTTTTTTCACAAGATATACAGTCTACTATGGATGCTCCGATGGGTATTGTAAATTTCCTGGACTGTACACATTCATCCAACACCGCCAGTAAGATCTGTACATTCTGTTACCTTAATAAATTGAGGCTTCCAACTTCTGAAAGTAGACAACGTTTACCTTACTTTCAAGGAAGAACAACTCCCTCAAGAATGCTTAGCATTTGTTCTCCTCTCCTTTTATTTCTTCAGAATAAAGGTTTCATTTCACAAAAATATTTGCAGTTTTATTTTTCCCCTCTGCCCACTTTTCTCAAAGATCTGGCCTTATGAAAATTGCCCAGTGATGGAGAATATTCTGGAGTTGGAACAAAGGTAGGCCATTTTTCTGATACTATTCCTTTAGAGATTCCTTTTTCTTAATGTTAAGCGACAAGATACTTTAATACCCACCGAATTAGAGACCTGCTTTTGTACAAAATCTGAAGCACATTGAGTTCAATGGCATCTGTATAGATGAAATTTGTAATGTGTTTATCCACCCATTCCTGTGATGCAAATTAACATTTTTCCTGTCTTACATATCAAAAATAAGTCAAAAAAAGATTAGTTTTACTTGGCATTGCTATTATTTCAGAAGACAACAAACAGCCAGAGAGTAATTCATCCCATCCTGGCGTAAATTCCCTTGCAGAAGTTTCTGTTTATCTCTCTTCCCTGATATGTGTAAAATTCTTATCGCCAACTGTACTGCACATGAAGTCTGTGGCAGACCAGTGAACTGACTTCAGGGCTTTAAAGCTGCAAATAAGCATGTCAGATACCAGACCATGTCTTAGTTTTTCTAGATTGTCTGAAGTGGCATCAAAGAGGTCAGGTTGAAACCCACACTTTGCTACTAAACATAAGAGGGAAACAGCTACATAGTTCCTGCCTTCATTTGTACCCAAATGGCTTTCTTGCTCTGGATATGTGGTATTGCAGGTTACTACTGCCCTTCCACGAAATACTATCCTGTAAAGAAAACAAGTTGTGACGAGAGAAATGATACCTGAGAAAGCGCAAAGTTAGCATTACGTATGGTGACTGTAAGCACAGTCCATAGAAGTGCTGTTACTGTGAACAGGTCGAATACCTGAGCAGGTGTTACCACAGAATCAACATATGTCAGTAAAAAAGGAATTCTACGATGAGTACAAAGGACAGAAAACCAGGACTACGTAGCACAGAGGGAGACATTTTTCTTCCACAGGCCTGGGAACAACTTTGATCTTTTTTTGATTTAATAAAAATGGATCTAAGATTCATCAGGTAGGTAAGTTAGTGCATAGAGTATAGGTTCTTCACACATTTGTTTTCAGTGCTGTTACCTGTTGGTGTTCCACAAAAAAAACCCATAAGCAAATAACTATGTTTCAGGCCCAAAAACTCTGCTATGTTGCTTTTCATTTTTGCTACCCAGTGAATTAGAAAGGAAGCCCATTGGCAATAGCTTTGAAACCAGCACAAAAGAAAAAGATATTTACAATAGTTGTCAGTAAAGAAATTAAACAGAAATGCCTATCAATATAGTCCCACATAAACAAATTAACTTCTCTAACTTTAGAAATATAAGAAATGCAAATCATTCCAATATATTTTGTTTTGGTTTTAATTAGTTATGACTTCTCATAAAATTTATGGAAGTTGAACTGCTGATATAAGCAGAGCTGAAAATTAAAACACGCCTTAAGCTATAAACAGGTTTTTGCTCTATTTTTTTTCCTTCCATTTCTCTTGTGCTTTCCTGTAATGTATAATGTGTCAAAAGAATTCTCAAATTGTGAATAAGTGAGTATCCTCCAAAGTGCTCCAGTAGTCACCTTCCATGGGGTTTATCATTGTATCTCAGCTTCCTTGTTTTTCCTATGCCCTCCCTTCTTTTATTAGTTCAGAAGCTCAGTGTAAAAAGGCATGATGATGGAAAGAGATGTGATAACAGCCTTGTATACAGTGTGCAGTCTGGCTTAATAGACTACCACATCTTCAGAGTGTGAAGAGCTGCTGTGTTGGAGCCATGCAGAATTTCCCATGTGTAACTTCAAACCCACTTGAGATGAATCTTAAATTTTATTGTCATGTTTGCAAAGCATAGTCCAAGTGTGAGAAAGTTTAGGTCATGAAATGGGGCAATGTGCACCCCAGGGAATCAGATAAATCTTTCTTTCCCTCTGTTGGAGTTGTTAATTTCCCTTAGCAGCCAGACCTTTCATCTCCAGCAAGTGCTGGTTCTTATCATGCTTCTCAGGGGTAAAGTTCATAGTTTAATCTATTGAGATAAAGAAGTCTTTCCTTCCAAGCCAAAAATAATCAGATATGCAGTTCTCATCATCCTAGCGGTATTGCTGCTATCCTATACACTTGTCTTCCCTGTCTTATCTGCTGTATCTGTTTTCAGGTATCCAAGGCATTTCTCAATCCATGATCCCCCCTCCTCCCTTTCAAACAATTTTTTTTTTTCCTCTCAGTAAACCTTTTCCTAGGTCATCAGCATCTGTCTTCATACTTGGCTGCCTTTAGCTTTTACAGTTTGTGGGATTTTTTTTGTTTCATGTTAAGATCCTTCTCTTAAAAGTTGCTGTCTCTCTAGTTCCCCTCTCAATGGATCCTCCAATAGTTTTTGACAAGGAATGTAAGCAATTAAAACATAGAAGCTTAGAACATCAAAATAGCTGTCAGGATGCAGTTAGTACTGCAATTTGGCTAAGCTTTTATTATCGATTCATTTTGCTGGCATACCTTTACATATGATTGACCTCAAGAATAGAGCTAAAAAGTTAGAGATCAGATTTGTAAAATATTCTAAAATATTTAATGTGAAGGAATGATATGTGAGAGCTGAGTTATTTTCCAGTATTTTATTTGTGTGTACACACAGGCCATGCACTAAGAGTTACTATCTATAACTCTTTGTAATATTGAGACTAATATGAGAATTATCACCTCCGATGACACTAGGAGCAGAAATTTCCGTGCCAGTGACCAAAATATTATGATCACATTATTTATTTGTGTTCAAATTTGTGAAATTGCATTGAAGGAAAAGCTTTACATTGTTTCTTTGAGAATGCTTAGAATTGTGTATGTTGTTACAGAATCTCCTGGGTGTATGTAATGTAACATCTGTTTCTGCAGAAATCCTGTTCTTACTCAAGAGAATACAAATAACATAAATTCACCATGGCAAAATTTTGAAATTAAAAATTTGATTCTGGCTCCTTCTTTGCCTAATATTGTGTCTTATACAAATAGTTCTATGATGTTAATGATACTAGAAAAACAATTTCATGTTGAATGAACAAATACAGCATTAAAAGAAAAAATGTCTTTTTTTTCAATTTATATTTATCTTGTGCAGTATAAAAATGTCAGTTCCCTGTTTGGCAAGGCCTTCCACCCCAGCCAAGCATGGTTAAGTTATGGCTTTTTTGAAATTTTTTCACTGTAACATTTACATTGCCTAGTTGGTTCATTTTGTCATTTTGGTCTTTTCTTCTTACTTTTCTCACAGTTTTCATTTATTGACCTTGCAATTTCCCTCCCCCCCCCAATCTGTCCACAGTTACCCTTATAGCATACATGCTCACATCTCAATGCTCTTTCCTCCACCCTTTGCCAGTAGTCTCTGTGCTTAAATCCTTTCGTCACTGCTAGATTCCTGCTCAGGGATCTTCATTTTTTCTTCATTATATTTGGTCTCTGATGCTTTTCTTTCCAGCCTGCATTTTCATTGCTGTTTCTGTAGCTGCATAGCAATACCAGATGATTCACTCTTTTTTAGATTTATGCCAGAGGGTGGAAAGAGGTGGTTATGCTTTTCTGCTCAGATTTGAATACTGGGCCTTCTTTGGACGTAGGCCCAGGAAGATTCACATGGAGAACATTTTGTAGGATTTTCTTTCTTATGTCAACAAGGTAGCTGAACTGAAGTGTTTGGGGTTTGTAGACACTGTAACAGAAATGAAGTAGAGTATTAAGCAGAAATGAAAGGCTGTTCTTATTATTGGTAATAACACTTGCTGTCACCTTTTGGATTTAGCAGTATAAGATCTGCTATTTTTTTTCTTTTGGGATGAGAGACGTGACAGATGTTAATATTAACGCTTAGCTCATTGATGTGGTGTTACTTACTACCAGTACAGAATTACATTTCAAGCTGAGTCCTTGAACATATCCTTAGGTTTTTAAGGTATTGTTTCAGGATAACTTTGTTGTGTGATGGTCATCTTCTCATTTGTTGTAACTTGAAATATGTTTCTCCTTAGAACTGTCACTTCTTTGAAACTGCTTTCTCATTCTGTTGATAATTACATGTGTGAAAAAGTGCATATGAGAGTGTTGCACTTCTCTAACTACTTCAGTGGGACTTCTAAGTAACCACTCAGACTTTAGTTTATTGTGACAGTGTTGGTGCTGAGGGGAAAAAAAAAGAGAAAAATAAAGAACAACGACCCACAAAGAAAAACAGGACTGTGACTGTTCTCTTGCAATGAAGCTTAATAACACAGGCTGACTGTGTACATTACATACCACTTAGCCTTGTACCTCTTCTGGACCCTGTGGAGTACCCAATGGAGCTCACATTTCATTATGGTTTTTTTTTTTTTCTTTTCCGAGTTTATGGAATAATGTTAAAGTTGTATTGCAGCCCAGCAGAGCAGTGTTACCATGTCACGAAAGGAAGTTACGTGCTGCAGAGCTTGTAGCATAAGGCTGTCCAGGGATGCATAAGGATCCCCAGGCTGTTGGAATAACGTTGAAGCACTGTGCAAAGGGGAGGAGACAAACCTGCTGCACTCTTGCCCATGCTCCCTGCTGGGAAGGGTCCCTGGTGTATGTTACTAACTCCGACTGTGGTTGGGTGTTATGCGAGCGTCCTAGTTGGCCCAGACCAGCAAAATACTGGGGAGAGCACTGAAATTTAGCAGCGTGAACAGTCGGTGTTCCAGGGCTCATACTCACTCCCCAGCCTTGATTTGTTTAGCAACCTGCAACTGCAGGAGAAAAAAAGAGAAACTCTTAGAAAGGAGCTGTGCTAATAATCTGTAACAAGTTGCATTTCAAGGAAGGGAAGCAATTACTAATTGGATTCTGATCAGCTAGAAAGGAAGTGGAGTTTTTCATGCATATGGGGGAAATGATGGTGAAGCTTTTTTCTGAATGTAGAAAGGGAGAAACAGCAGTCATCACCTTATGTATATACTGAGAACATTAACTTCTTTCTAAGAAAAATATGTATTTGTTTGAAATTCCCTATTAATCACAGATATGTAAGTTTATTTCTGCTCTTGGGCTGTACCTAGAGCTCAACCTGCCGCTGCTTTGGCAACTGACAGGCAGACCAGCTGAAGGTCATTTTGTATTCTGTGATAGTTTCCTCTTTGAACCACTGAAGATTTTATCTGTGTCCTCCAGCAGTGTTAGGGAAGTTGGACTGACAGTCTAGCATGAAAAAATGGAGAGAGTGGCAAATGAGCAAGATATTACTAAAAGAAAAAAGCAAGCAAAGTTTTTTATGCAACATTATGTAACAGAAGGGTAAATCAGCTGCTTACTTTACCCCCTGATTATACCAATATATGTGTTGAAAAAATTAAAAGACATGCAGGCAATCTACCTCTTTGTAATCTGTGTTCCGTAAGATTATTTGCTTGTTTTAGGAATACTTTAAAATAGATCACTGAGCTTGTTCATGTACATGCATTTAATTAAAAGTAGGAGATCATAGATGTATCAAAGACCAAGCTGGTTCAAATTTGTAAAATTAGACTTTGGACTTTTCCATATATCTTAGAAAAAAAAAAAAATAGACTGGCAGAGCCTAGTAAGGCCTCCATGGGTGGGCACAACCTGTAATTATGGCCTTAAGGCCACTTCTCACTCTGCTTTAGGGAAGATTTTTCTTTATACAATAAATGCAATCTGAACTTCAGTGATAATCAAGCTTGATTTCTTCAGTCAATTCAATTATAACACAGAACACTTTGCTTTCTAGTCTAGCTGCAGAATAATGTGGAAATAATTAATTTCTTAACAGTTAGATAATGAAAAATATCAATATTACTGAGAATACCACAGTATGTTCTCATAAGGTTTCACAAGCTCAGGTTAAGCAAAAAAAAAGAAATATTTCTGCATGTCATGTGCTATATATGAATAATTTCCACAAGCCTGTATCAAAAGAAAGTACTGATTTACTGAATATCTTTTAATCACCTCTGTTTGGGATTCTTCTGCAGGTAATTGAAAACACTTTTTTTATTTTGTGTATGTGTGTGTGTGTGTGTAGTGTCTGGCTAAATTGTAAGGAAAATAGTATGTTTTATCATAGGCGTTTTATAAACTCTGTGCAAATATTATTTCTACAATGCGATGATATGACTCTGTGTCAGGTTTTTGCTGATGAAAGAATTATCTATTCATCTCATTCTGGTTTCAGTAGGGTTCTGTAAATGGAATGAATATAAACAGCATTGTAAGTGGCTGATGTCATGCCTCTAGAGAGCAAATTGGTATGAATCTTGAGATTTGGTCATCAGAAGTATGCCTTAACAAGACCAAGCAGAATAGGACTTCAAGCCCTACTGCAAATAAATAAATAAATGTTTGCACCTGCTGCAAATGAGAATAACAAAACTTACTAAGTTTATAACAAACTCGCCATGCTGGAGATTTCCAAGAAGAGAGGTAGGGGGGGTGGAGAAGAAAAGACAATGAACTTCAGTGCAGTGGAATCTGATGCTCAGTTCTTGGCTCAGCAGCAAGGGTATTACTTCCCACCTCAAATATAATTCTTGTGTGAAACCTGTTACCAAATATATTATGCTAAGATATTATGCTGATGTGGGGCTATACTGCCAGTTTTTCTCAGTACCATTGTTGGGTGATATGCAAAACCAAAATGTTGAGAGAAGTGAGTTAAAATGAATGTGTTAAGATTTGGCACAGAGCTTGATAGATGTAGCATGAAGAGTAGTCACCTGGTAAACAGTTTGTTTCTGGTTTAAACAAAAACTTAACTACTCCATACAAATATGCATGTGGAAAGTAATCAGTCCTATGGGCTAAAATATGCCATACAAGCTGTGTTGTTGTACTAGATTTTCACAAAGTATCACAGACTTCATTTTTCCATAGATTATGATAACTATTTAATGCTGTAGCTGCAATGCTAAGGAAAGTGGTAAGTATAAGGAAGTTTTCTGGTTTGTTTGTAATATGAAGAGAAATCCAGCAGATGATGTATTTTTCACTTATCACCCCTGTGGTGTTTGTTAAAATCTCCAAACCCATAACCCTGCAGTTTGGAAACTGTGTGAGGGTTAATCATGGGCAAGCACTATGAGAGGAGAGTTCTCTTCTTCCAATCTCTCTTCCCATTTCTCAGTCCCCATCTCTCTCTCCCCCCACAACTGCTCATGTCTCCAGTTCCTCAGTGTTGAATTTTGTTTGATTTATCTGTGGGGTCTTATTCAAGGGCCAGCACTTTTAAAGTAGAGACAACAAAATGAAATGAAATTTTACATATATGAAAATAAGATCTATTTATATATTAACCTAGCATTTCTTCCCCTGCACTCTCTTTATGCCCCTTAATTCCTTGGACTTAAAGGGATATTGGTGGCAACTTACTATTCTAATTAGTGCCTATAAATGCTCTTGGAATGTGTGTGTAATAAGCATTAGTATTCTTGTTGACTGTAATATATGCCAGATGGGCCTGTAGGCAACATAACAGTGATATAACCTTATATCACTTTCTCTCCCCTTTCCTTACTTACCTTTAACCTCTACCAGTTTAGAACATTTAATATCTGCTCTCTTCCCTTTCCTTTCCCCTCCCTTCCTCCATCCCTCTTCCTTTCCCTTTTTCCTCTTGACCTCCCCACAGCATGAGTCTTTTCAGTTGTTTTCGAAAAGCTCGCTTGATCTATTAAACCTACCACAAACAGTAAAACATGAAAGTCTTATTTTAACTTTTACTAAAGACCTTTTAAAATTCTCTGAAAATCAGGAGGATTTTATGTTGTGGATGAATTCCACAACAGATATTCTCAGAAATCCAGGTATTCACATTTACAAGTGTGCATATACTACCAACAGCATAACATGGGGTTAAACCACTTGCAAACTGGGCTCAAAATGTTTGTCAAATTTCATTTAGACTCTAAGACAGGTACATGAGCTTCAATAATCTTATTTATGTAATGCTAATTGCTTCCCTCTGCCTCCTGTTTTTTCTCCATTGACCACAAATGCTTCCTGACAAGTTTTAATTCTAGATTGTGCATTTTCTAGGACTGGCTAATTTTAAGATGCCCTGTACTTCTTTCTACTTGATGGGAAACAAACAGTCAATAACTTTTTTACTTTTTTACGTGACTAAAATTATCTTATTGTTTTGGTGTTGTAGATAATACAGCCAGTATCCTGACAAGACGAAGGAGATACAGTCGAACCACTCAAGATATCTATTACCTCCCGGTTTTGATTTCTGATGGTGGAGTGCCCCCTCTCAGCAGCAGCAGTACTCTCACGATTAGGGTTTGCGCGTGTGAGAGAGATGGACGAGTGAGAACTTGCCATTCTGAGGCTTTCCTCTCCTCTGCTGGCTTGAGCACAGGAGCTCTAATTGCAATCCTGCTCTGTGTTGTCATTCTTCTTGGTAAGCCATTTTCAATATTAAGTAATGCTCTCCTTCCACTGGCTCTCTGAATCTGACAGGGCAGAAATTTTTAGTATGATATGTTTTTGAACCAGAGGCTGCCTAGTAGTAGGAGGTAATTAGAAACACATAGCTGTGATTAGGGGGGAAAGGTTTAGCTAAAATTAACAGGGAAAATGCCTTTAAAGTACATTCATGAATATCTGGAATACACTAGAAATTATTTTTCAGAGGTTATCAAGTAATTAGCACTGCAGATCTTTTTTCTGTAATTTGGAAAGATTTCAAAAAGCCACTGACTCTAATTCCATGTCTAGAACAGTGTGAAAAATGGTAGAAAAGAGATGAGGAAAGCTTTTTGAAATACATTACGCTGTAAGAAGCACCATTAGCACTGTACAAAAGCCACTTCTTAATTACCTTTGTGGGATAAGCTGATAGCTATGCACAACATAATCCACAGGGGCAAGGAACATATGAGACTATAAGATGACTCCATTAGATAAATGCCCTTGCAAGTGCATTGTCTCTTGACATTTTTTTTTTGCCCAGACCAATTTGAATGTTACCCATTAGTTAATTTTTTTTTTTTTCCTGGCAGAGACACAACTTAGAGAGTACATATATCTGTACTACTCATGTGCCTTTCTGTGTTCTTATAGAGGCAGCAAGAAATAATGAGAATTGCACCATGGCCCACATAGGAGATTTTGAGCTTTGTTTTTTTTTTTTTCCAAAGGCTCTACATTTTCTAAAGACTACTTTTCTCACAGGTTACTTCAGAACTACCTTGTCAGAAAGCTGTTTTAAAATGTATAGTAATACATTTAATTTATAATCTTACATTTTATCATCCAAGACTGAATATTCATAAGGGAAAAAATAAACCTTTTACATTTTAATTCAGTATATATGCTAAATATTTGTTTTAATGAAGCACTGAAAGCCTTTAACAATGCTTGTGAAAAATGTCAGCCTTAGTTACTCATTTCTCATTTAACTGAAAGTATGTGATCCCCTTTGATCACCTTCCTGAGATCCCTGGTAATCTAACTAGTGGATTTCATTATTGCCTCAAGAAACCTCAGCAATCCCCACAAAGAAAATAGACAGTAGAAGAGTGCTCTTTACTGGCCCTTTGGAAGATGAGGCTGTATCAGAAGTTTGTCGTTTCAGTACAGCATTATTAATTTTCCCCTTAAATGTGTGGTCTAAGCCTGTTGCACTTTGGCATGTTGCTATGTCAAAACACAGCTGTAGGGATTTCACGGATTATTTCCAGGCATACAATAATCTATCTTGAGGTAACATGTTACACAACAAAGGCATTGCTCACTTAGGAATATAAGTACGCTCTTTTCCAGATTGGACAGGTTCGGTGATCCTTTGTTACAGACATGTGCCTGATGTAATGATCCCAAGTACCAGTGTTAGCCAGAAAGTGTTACATCTGTATTCATGACACAGTATCTGCTGTTTCTGTAACATATATGTACTTACTTCAGATGTAAACTTTAAACCTAATCTAATATCTGCAGTTTTCTCTTTAGCAATTGTGGTCCTTTTCATCACCCTAAGACGTAGCAAGAAGGAGCCCTTGATCATTTCAGAAGAAGACGTCCGGGAGAATGTTGTGACATATGATGATGAGGGTGGTGGAGAAGAAGACACAGAAGCATTTGACATCACAGCACTGCGGAATCCATCAGCTGCTGAGGAGCTAAAATACCGGAGGGATGTTCGTCCTGAAGTGAAGCCTGTGCCCAGGCATCATCTCTCCTCAAGCCTTGACAGTATAGATGTTCAGGAGTTCATTAAACAAAGACTGGCAGAGGCTGATCTGGACCCCAGCGTGCCCCCATATGACTCCCTACAGACATATGCCTATGAGGGTCATAGATCAGAAGCCGGATCTATCAGCTCTCTGGATTCTGCCACAACACACTCTGACCAGGATTATAATTACCTTGGAGACTGGGGACCTGAGTTCAAGAAGCTAGCTGAACTCTATGGGGAAATAGAATCAGAAAGAACAACTTAGCTGTAATTCCCAGAACAAAGAAATTCCTAAACGACTGGAGATATAACAGCAGCAACGGTAACAAAAATGAATACAGTACTTGGAACTGAGCAAATTGTATGGAGTTACTGTAGAACAAGTGCCCTTTTCATGTTTGAAATTGGGTTCTCCAATTGGAAGAAAGTCAAATTTTGAAAAATACAGAAAAAAAGAAGCAATTGTCCCTTGTGTATATTTTTTAATTGCTCAATAAAGTCCGTGGTACCGTATCTGTAACAATACCTAAAGTAAAGCCAAGCAATGGCATTTTTATTGCAATATGCTTAACATCTCCAAGCTACAGTAAGTTTATGGCCATGCCTATTTAGGAAGATAGCTAACAGAGGAGCAAATCTCTTGCAGGTGGTTGTGATGTTGCATTTCTAGCTGTGCTCTAGACCTTGTGATCCCAATGTGAGGTAGCCCATGGGGTTTACTATCAGTGTGAGAAGTGCTGACAGTCTGTTTCCTTTACAGAAGGGATAAGCCACACCTGTCCTCTTAAATAAATAGTCTTTTGATGATTTAATCTTATTGAATTAGAAGGTTGCATTGAGATGATGTCATTTCATTATATCCTTCATGATCTTTCCATCCATAAGCAGCTAACAGAGGGAGGGCATCATTAGCTATTAGCCCAAACATGGCTCCAGCCCATAACCCCAGACCTGCTCTGTTACTGTGTGCTAGAGGAACTGTTGTTTCTAGTATTGCGCTTTTTCTTTTTGTTTTTTTGTCTTTTCACAGGAACATCCTTCATTTAAATGGAATGGGTCCAAAGTACTCTTTATGCAGCAAAGCAGATGAAGCATAGGCTCTTTGAATAAAAGCAGCAATGGCAGCACCATTAAACTGTGCAGTTGTTTGGTTCACTGTGCTTCACTTATGTCAATAGATGAAGCTTTTCAACTCTTCTGCTGGTCTGAGTCCAGGAGCTACAACAGTCAGCTTACAACACAGAGTTCTTAATCATAATGTCTATTTCCATGTGTGACTAAAAGCAATATAGAGCTGCTGGTAAGACATTGAAATAGAGAAAATTGGAACCAAGAGAGTAAGATTATGATGCTTTTTTTTCTTTTTAGTTCAATCTACTGATATTTAATTTCTCTTAGAGTAATTTCCATCTAAGCAGAGCAAGCTTCTCTCTCCCTATTTCAAGCTTCATGGGAACAGGAACATTATAAGTCAGTGGAGGGAGAAAAAATTAGAATGCGTATCATCATTGTATTTCCTATGGACTAAATAAATTTATTTCTTATGTTAGTAACTTTTTAGCATTGCAAAACTGCTTAACAGTTCTGCTTAACATTGCAGGCTGCTTAACACCTAAGCCAGAAGATTCTTCAGTTTTCCTTCATTTTGTTTAGAACTTTTAACATTTTGTTTGTCTTTCTTGTGATAATACTTGAGAGAATCAGGAGCTCATAATATTCCATGAAAGATTATGACCTATAAGGCTCATCATCAATAGAATAGAACAGTCGTCTGCTTCTAAGAAAACTGTAGCTCCACCGAGGGAAGTGGACTTCTTGCAATATGCATTTGGGTAGGGAAACTGTCCAGAGCAGAAGCTGTGTCCTGTTTTTTTACGCTCTGGGCTGTTGTGGAGAGTGATACAGATCAGTACACTCCACAAGATTCCTCCCTATGCATTTGAGGTGCCACTTGCCTTCAGCTTAGTAGAGCAGGGAGTATGTTTTGCTCCTCTGAGCAGGGCCTGTATTTATTGCTAACCTACTGTGGGCCACACAAGTGAACTGGATTATTAAGCCTTCCCTTCTTTACTGTACGGTTGGGTAGGTCCTAGATGTGACTTTTTTCTAATCAGTTCTACTTTGAGGAATTTTTTTTTTTTAGTGACCTTCTTCCTGAGATGTTGTTGACTGCTTTTTGTTTAAACAGCCTTCTGGAAAAATTAGCAAGTAGCTTTGTAAGAAACTTTTCAAACTCTAAAAAGTATTAGTTGTGCTGTTGTTCCAGAATTGTTTTTTTACTATAGTGTTTTGTTTACAACTTGAAAATTGTAATGTTTCCCTTTCTGTCAACATCTGAACCCACAAGACGGGAAAAAAACCCAAGCCCTAAAATGTTCTGCTGGTGATTTGAAAGTAGTTTAATAATCTGTGTTCAGATTTTTTATTTTATTTTTTTTTAATTTTACTGAATACAGAATCTTCTAGAAAGGCATTTAAGTAGACATTGTCATTGTAGAGTAAAGTTAAACAGATGCTTTAATGCAGTAAGAGTGATACTCAAGCTGAGAATGGTTTATGTATTGTCTTTCTTGGGAGTAGACTTAGGATATGTTTCAGTTTAGTCCCAAATAAAGCAACCAGTATTGCAGGATTTTATGAGGATAAATTTTCTTTTGATTTAGATCGCACTTGCTTTATGCCAGCATCTAAATTTTTATATTTTATGAGTAGAGTGCTAAGAAGAAAATCTTCCAGCATTACTAGTACCATGGGCCATAATACTTTGTACCATATCTGCATGAAAACTGCATTCATTGTTGTATTACAGTTTTGAGAGCCAGGCATTAGTTAACTTTATGTCTGTTCCCTCTAGCCCTACACTGAAGCAGGGAAAATCAATTGTATTTTGTGCTTTAAGCAGTGTTCCTGCTATTGTTTTCTTTTTATTTCTGTCGTAGAACATTTAGGCTTAAAGCCAACAGAAGTGCAGTGACATAAGCAAACACTCACTCCCTAACGCTCATGTTCTGCTTAAGTTAATGAGAGAAGGAGGTCATAACTCAGAGAAATAAGAATGCCCTTTTCACCATTCCTGGTACTCTCTTGGCTGCTGTACAGCATGTGCATTTTATCCACAGCCCCAGGAATTCTGAACCCTTTAAAACTCCGCAGGGTTGTTGAGACGCTGCTTCAGTGATGCTGTGGTGTGCCCTGTTTGGTATGTCCCATCCACAGCGGTCATCAAATGTGCTTTTCTATCATGATACGTCTGCATGCTTGCTATGCTTACTGTTTCTTACTCAAATACATATCACAGTGCCATGTTGTTTGCATGACAAATAGCAGAATATTAAATCTTCAGGGCCACAGAAAAAGGCCTCACGGTGCAGAAAGAACAGGTTTACAGTTTTCGTTTCCTGATCCCACAAATTTTTCCTTTGGTCCTTTGTGTCCTAGAAACAAATTTAAACTATATTTGAGAATTTCTATCTAAATTCTATTCATAGTGTATGCCATGGAGGGCATGGTCATTTTGTAGTAGTGCTGATTTAAGTGAAGTATACATTCAGTGAAAGTATCGTGGGAAACTTTTTCCTAGCTTACAGTTAAGTCTGATTGTATAGACTTTGCTTAAAGCTTTCATGGATCTTTTGTGTACTCATATTCTCATGTATTTTCCTATTAGCCTAAATAGTAATCCTGTTGCTGCTTAACAACTAAACCTTGAAAACTGACAGTTTTACTTAAACTGGAAGATACTCAGTAAAGTTAAATGGCACATACAAAGTGATCCTTAAGAGCTTTCTGATTTACAATTTTATTTCTGCAACAGCTATTCAACTAATAGTACATTTACACCAAATTAATTAGTTACATTCCTTCAAACAAACCCACTTTCTTGTAATGGTGAGGGCACTCACTATGCTGTACTCTGGACACGTCATCTGAGAAAATGGTCTGTATAAGTATCTTAAAATGTAAAAATATATTGTCAACTTAAAAACAGTCAAAAATGTGGTTTAATACACTTCAAAGACAAGGAAGAGCTTGAATTCAACTGGCATTAGATTAAGATTAATACATTGAAAAGCAATTTGTTTATCACTGTCGCCATTTATTACATACACATAGAAGACTGTAAAAGTTGAAAGTAATTTCACTCTGTTACGCACTTTATTTTTTGCTTTCTTCTTAGAAAACCAAAATAATTGTAAATATTTTTGGGGTTGAATTCTAATGATGCAGTTGTTTAAATTGTGAACACTGCAAGAAAATGTCTATGGGAAAATATTCTCACTGGTATTTAAAAGGAATTACAAAATTTCTGTGGTCTAAGGCTTTGTAAAATCATCCTTTATAATATCTAGATATTGCACCAGTCTGGAGTTAACCAAACTCGTAGACTCACACAAAGGGTAACAAAGGAAATGTTTTAAATGAAGAGAAGAATATGAAATTATGCTGCCTAGGGTTACTTTGTGGATTATAAAGTGCTAAGACCTTGTACTTGCAGTACATATGAATGGCACAGTGCATTCTAAGGAACATTAGGAGTATGTTGCAAGTATTGGGCCATCCTTATTTTTCCAAAGTCTCCAAAAATATATATATTTTTTTTAACAAAAGAGTAATGTAAAGTATACCTCCTTATGCAAGTGTTACTGATAGAAATTGTTACATTTTCTTTTAATAAACAAAAGGGACAAAATCTTTTATTCGTATTTTTCAAATAAAATATACTCTTTGCTATGGTGATGGGTTATTGTATTCCTCATCACATCTAGAATGGGTTATTTTCTCTTCACTCTATTTTTTTACTCACCAAATAAATGTAACTGTCTGAAGGTACTCTGTCTTTAAGAATCAGATGTGATACAGCAGTATTAATGAGGTCAATGTCAGAGACAATATGGTAACTTTACTAGATTTTAATGCTTAGTACAGCCACTCATCTGCGTCACTGTTTCAAAAGACTTTCTTACATGGTTATTGCTACAGACGGGTAGGGAGAGGGACACCAAGAGATACTTTGCAACAGACTGCAGTATAACTGTTAAATGGTTCATTACTTTTACTTGTGGTGACTATTGCACTCCAACCATCACTGTCCTGAACCAGAAATAAAGCCTTATAGGATGAATACATTATCCACATGACTGCGTTAGGGAATTGCACACCTCGGAATCCAGACTGGTGGTAACAGCCAGGGTTATTGTCCTAAGCTGACACAGAATAGGAGAGAAAAAAACCAGACAAGGACATTCACAATGATCAAGCTTAGGCACATGCAGTGCAAGTGTACAGGTTTCACTCATTCTGTCTCAAAGGAAGTAATAGTTTTTACCAACAAATTACATCTTAGAAATCATTTGTACCATGGCTTACAAGGAACTTGTTGCACGCAAGACCTTCTTTCCCAGACTGACATAAAATTCAAAAATAAAGTTAAGGTTGACAGGAAATGAAAATACAATTTTGTTATTGTACCATATTTCCTCTACTTTTTTGCCCATAGGCCAATTTAGATTTTGTACCACCATGCTATGCAATTCCCACATGTGCCTCAGCACAGCCTGAGGGGAAAAAAAAAATATGGTAAGATAATATTTTCAAGGCAAATATTGTCAACCTGAATCTGAATGCAAGTTCAAGGGATGAACTAGTGGTTTTGTGGGTTTTGTTTTGGTCGTCATTAGAGGTGTTTGAACTTTCTAAAGAATGTCTATAAAAATTTTATATCATCTTTCATATGTAAGATTCATTTAATTTATTTTTTTTCCCTAGCAAAGCTTATTATTATATTATTGTTAAATTAAATTTTAGCTTTCATATGTGGGAAATGTTCTGTTTATATTTGGGTACAGAGAGTCTTCAAAAGCTGGAAAGCTTTGTTCGTGAATTCAGTAGACTTTTTCTGTGGGCTTCATGATTTTGTGTAGCGTTTTTGTGTTGTGTAATTCTTCACAAATTCATCAACACAACTCAACCTTTAATTAATCAAAAAGTCCTGATGATCCAACAAACTCTTTCCACACTAGCTACCTCTAAAATTGGTTTGTTGTGGAAGTTTGTGCAACCAAGCGTATTATGGGTAGTGGGTGGTCAGCACCAGCAGAAGCATCCTCATCCAGCAAAGCAACCTTCAAAGGGAAAGAAGGCACTGGGATTAGAACTCTTAGAGGCTCATAGGGTGCACAGAGCTGGAAAGGTGCTATATTCCTAGCCAAGCCTGAACAAAATGGGAATCCATGGGACTTTCATAGGGGACCTTGTCATCACGCATGTTCATTGGCAGAGTCCCAATAGCTGGTGAGCTCAATGGAAAGGCTAATAAAGGTATAGGTGAATAGGTGAACTGTTCGAATACCCAAATGGCCACATTTTCTGAGTCCTGGATAGGAATGGATCAGTCCTAATGCATTTGCCAGGCTTTTGGTGTGAACATATTTGAGGCATGCTTCAGTTCTAACACACACCTTTACCTGCCACATTGACTATTTTGAAACAAATTAGGTTGCTCTTATTATGAAGATCGTACGTTGTTTACTTAAAATCTGAATTAATATCTGTGCTCCATGTTTAAAATTAGTTCTTTCCTGTAGCTTCTGGAATTGATTTGAGGACAAAGAACCTATAAATAAAATTCAGCTGTGTTTTGAGGTCACAAGCACAACATATCTAACAACCAATTTTCATGACAGGATTTTTGTTGGGCAAAAATCAAATACTGGTTGTGTACAGAAAGTAAAATTCACCCTTACCACGCAAACTATCTTTTTGTGTAGGCCTGTTGAATTAAAACTATGCTTGAAGTGTAAAGGTATATGAAAATATACATATCTTGATTACATCATGAAGACCACATTTGGATCTCTCAAAAAGAAGCAAAAACCAGCTCACGATCTATACTATTTGCAACCTCTTTGAACTTACTCTTTTTGATCAAACTTGTATTTTCCAGTTAGTTTCAGTGCTTTGTGCTACATAAATTTGCAACCACAAAATGGTAACGTGGAGGAAAATGAATCAGAGATTAAAATCTTTTTAATCTCTAGCTTCTGTAACTATTAAAAAAAGACTGGAAACGTCTTTATGAAACAAATCGGATTATCAGCTCTGAAGAGCAAGTCACTTGCATATTATATTGGTAATAATGAAAATAATAATGTTCTTGTTCTTTCTTACTTGTTTTTATCATAAAGCATCAAATCAGAAATTGTGGTGCCATTTCTTCTATTACATGTCTCTAAATTGTTCAAGCCTGACATATAAAGGAGACATCTCTCTGAACGAGGTGTCTCTTCGTTCTGTTTTCTCTATCCCAAGATTGAGATTTTTTTAAAAATCATTTCACACAGAGAACTTTTTAATGTAGGATGCCAAAGTATGCTTTAAGTGTTAACTAATTAGGTTATATACCTGCAAGTGTAGCATCCAGTTTTCTGAGAGAGAGAAAGAAAAGAAAGGCAAAGTAAACATCTCTCATCTTTTACATGGAACAGAAGCTCAGAGTCTTTAAGTGGATCTGAAACCACCACCTCAAGAGCATATTCTATCCTCTGCAGTGTTATTTAAAGACAAAACCAAAAAAACCCTCTAGCACTCACTTCATGTTGTGGTCTTATTTTCCAAATGAGCATTTAATGTATCTTTATCATGCTTTTTTCAATAATATTTTACTCTTTCAGTAAGACTGACTAAAAGGGTTTTGACAAATTTTCTCCTTGTAATATCCTCGGAACATTAAGAAGTCACTTCTGTTGAATTTGACGGAAAGTCTATCAGAAGGATTGTTCTTTGACCAAGTCCAGGATAGAACTTCTCATCAAAATCTGCAAGGACTAATCAATAACTGACTGGTCAAAGCACTTTATCATGGATGTGGAAGACAGGCTTCAGAGCAGGATGTTAGATGGGGGTCTTTCAGCTCAACTGTTCTTTTCATAATCCCACGTCACAAATTTCAATGAATTTTTACTGATTGCCTAGTGAAAGTTTTTGGACAAAACAGCATTCTTATTTTCTGTCAAGCTCTGTGGAGCTGAGTGATCCTGAAAACACGAGTTATGGATTGTTCATTTTATAGCCTCCTTTATTGTTTCATATTGTTATCTTTCTTTTCTGCCTCCACCCCACTGGCCTCCTTTTTTTGCGCTGGATGCTTGAAACACCGTAGCGCAGTAATTTATCTTAAGAATGTGAGGGGAATCTAGGAATAAAACTTCATATATCTGAAAAATGGAAATACTTACAAGTGTTATCTGATGCCAAATGTACTAATCTTCAGTTTTTACTCTAGGGCAAACATTTTAATGGGACTTTATCACAGCTGAATTCCTTACCTTTTTCCCATGCATAATAATACAAAATTCAAATCAGCTTCTATGATAACTTAAACAATCTTGGTGTTATTAAGCATTTATATTGGCCAAGACCCTAGTGCCTTAGGTCACATACAAAATTACTGTCTCTGGCTAAAGAATTTCTGCCTTAAAAGGCAAGATTTCTGAGTCCAATGTTACAGAGCAAAGACCTGAAAGGGAGGGAAGGGGATTGTAGGAAGTGTGAAGCACAATAAAAGGGTAGTAGAGCAGATAGATAGCAAATATCACGGGTCAGGAACAATTACTGGTGAAATGATCAGAGATAAGTTATAAAATCATAAAATACATAGTGATATAGGACAGATTTTTCAGTAATATATTATGATTATTATTGTAATGTTGTATGATTTAATACTACAATGTTTTATGATTATTCCCATTACAGGTGATAAAAACATAAGCTGTATGTGATAGATAATGGGGATAGACTATGAAATTGAGAAAAAAAATACAGTGGAAAGGAAAAAGGAACATATTTAAAGGTTATTTATTTACTTGTCTTTGTGTGTCTCTATACTATTCAGCTAATGATGATTTCTGTTACTGATATTGCAAATACCCCATGTTGCTGGGTCAGCCATGTACATGCAGATTCCCGCTGGTATGCTTAGGTTTTTGGCCTGCTGGTTTTACATACGGATTTTGAAAATACTTACTTACTTTGTTCTGCAGGAAGTTTTGGACTGTACTTTGTAATGAAAAGCTGCTACATTTTTCCTCACTTCTGTAGCAGAATTTTAATTTTTCTGATAAAGATTACAGATTGCAAGGACAGTGACAATATCTAGACAGAGGGCTGAGGTGAAAACAGTCATGTCTCTGCTTACAGAAATCTATTACTTTTTGCCTGATTTGTATCAACACAAAATATTGGCAGAGCTGACAAGATATTGGAGAATGCCAAAATCTTTGCTGACTCTTTTCCAGCTCTTTCACGTCTAACCAAATTTCAGATTAGGTGAGTTTAATATGATTTCATTGCTCACACTTTATTTAGCTTGTGTGAAAAAAAAAAGGCAAAATAATATAGATATCATACAAAACACGGAATGTAAATGCAAAGTTTGTGCACCTTAGGCTATATTCAGCTCACTGCCTAAGCTTTATCCCTACAAAAGGAGAGTGAAAAGGGGAAAACTCTTTGGCTAGCTTGAACCTTTGACTTCTACACTGGATTTTCAACTCTCGTGTCAATGAAATGTTAATTGTAATGTGTACATACAAAAATGCAGTGTGTCAGTTGAAAAGTAAGTGGCTTTGGACAGCAGTTTAGACTTGAAATTGGGCTGCCTCTTGCCAAGCTGTATTTTAGAAGTAAAGAACACCTTCTGAGAAAATGGGTCAGGTGATTGATAGGAATATCCCAATTTAAGTATGTGGAAGAGGTACTTGGTGTCTTATAGAATTTTATATGATTCTGAAAGCCAAGAACACGCTGCTCTGATTGGTTCCTATGGAAAACAAAACTTTTGCCCTCTGAAAGTGAAAAGCTTTTCTTTATTTGCCAAGGTGTTTTATGTCAGACATTATCACAACTTGAAAGGATTCATCCTGAATGCGAGAGGCTGTGATGGTCAAACTGTCTCTTTGCATCTTGTGCTGTTTGCTGTTGATGGTGCAATCTGTGTGGTCCTTGGTATTGGTAAGGAGGATCATGATAGACTTCTTAATAAAATATGGTGGTAAATTTGTTTGGTTAAAAAAATTAATATGAAGTATTGAGCATTTCAGTTCAAGGTCACTAGTTTATATTTCAAATGGAAATGAGAAATGCAAACATGCTTAGCACCAAATGACTGCTTTTTTACATGAAATTTGATTGTAATCTCACTTCAGTGTTAGTACAGAAAACGTGCATGATGGCAGTGCCAAAGAGGTAGACACTCAGTCTGATCACCTGTCTGCTCCTAATTATATTCTGAGTTTCTTGTTTGACCTTGACAATCTGACAAGTGTGCCTGTAAACAGACCTATCCAATGTTCAGATAATAGCACTGTGGCTGTATTCAGCACAGTGTTCGTTCTCCAGCTTCCAACCTTGCTACATCACTGGAGGTAGTTCCAGATTGGAGTGGGAGACCATCATGCCTTGGCTGCTCTCAAAATCTGAATAAATCTTTCTAAAGAGCTCATCAAAGTAAACTTGTTCTCTCTGGGTATAGAATGTAACTATTTTTGTCTGTTTTGATTTATGTAAAATGCAGCTTAACTTCTCACCTCCTCTCATCATGCAATTAAAGTTTAGAAATGTTGCTTCCACTTTTCTAAAGTGGAACCTGAGCCAAGGAATTTCACAATTAAAAATCAAAGAAAATGGCCAAATAAAATAAAGATATGGTGACAACAGTATCAGCCATGTAAGAGATAAGGAGCAAAAGGTAAAACCGTGTTTTTTAAGCAGAGGACTGTTCAGTGGCCTCTGAACAGCCACTGGTAATACAGAATTATTATAGATCTCTTGGAGACAAAATTGTGAACAATTCACACTACTGGACCTTCAGCACACAGGACTTTTATGTACTCTAAAGTCCAGAAATGAGAAAGGCTTTTTTAAATGGGAAATTCATTTCTTTATACTGCAGTATCACCTTAAGAATTTCTGGATGATCGGGACCTGAATTTCTTGGTGCTGAATAACCACCAGCTCAGATTTGCATCTATACAAGGATGAGAAAAGCTGTCATCCAGCTAGCAACAGAAACACTATGAATAGAAATAAAGGATAATCAAGGATGTTTTAAGTCCAGGAGACAGCCTAACTAAAGTGAAGATAAGATTAAATAATTTTTGAGAGAAATAAGATGAATAACTGCATGCTTCCAGGTGATTTAATATTTCTAGATATTACAATGGAAAATCTATGGGTTAGCAAAAATCCTTGATACAGTATTTTTTGAAACATAAGGGGTAACTTCACAATACACATAGCAAAGAGGAAAAAACATATGGATCCAGTAATAACAGACATGAAATTGTAGTTCACTTGGTGATAAGAAAGTTCTTGTATATATAATGATGTCGAATCAAGGCCAAATATTTTGCTAGTAAGAAGAGTAACAGTAGAAGAAAACCTGTTCCTTGAGCTTAGTATAATAAAAGTGAAATTCTGTGCCATGAAAAAGAAATGTTGGTGCATCCATAATAAATGATCTTTTCCTGTCTCTGCCATAGGGACAGATAGGGATCTGTCCTTAAGCAAATACCCTAATAAATGCCTATTAGTGTATTGGGTTTGCATGGCAAGGTGAGAAGCTTCTGTGAGAAGCTGCCAGAAGCTTCACCCATGTCTGACAGAAACAATGCCAGCTGTCTCCAAGGCGGACCTGCTGCTGGCCAAGGCCGAGCCCATCAGCGATGGTGGTAGTGGGTCTGGGATAACATATTTAAGAAGGGGGGAAAAAAACCCTGTGCAACAGCGTGCAGCCAGAGAAAGAAAGAAAGAGGATGTGAGAGGAGCAGCCCTGCAGACCCCCAGGCCAGTGCAGCAAGAGGGGCAGGAGGGGCTCCAGGGAGGCCCACCGGGGAGCAGATCCCCACCCCCGGGGAGGGGCAGGACCCGAGACCCAGGAGAGAGGAGCCCAGGCTGGAGCAGGTCTGCTGGCCAGGCTGGTGACCCCGCGGGGGACCCACACTGGAGCCTTCTGTGCCTGAGGGACTGCGCAATGTGGAACCCTGGAGCAGTTCATGAACTTCATCCCATGGGAAGGCCCCAGGCTGGAGCCGTGCGTGGGGGGCTGTCTGCTGTGGGAGGGAGCCCAGGCTGGAGCAGGGGCAGAGGGGGCCCCGGGGGGAAGGAGCGGCAGAGACAGCGTGTGATGAACTGACCCCAGCCCCCCCCCCCGGGGGGGGAGAGAATTTGGGAGTGAAGTTGAGCCCTGGAAGAAGGGAGGCGTGGGGGGGGGAAGGTGTTTTAAGATTTGGTTTTGCCCATGACAGCAACTGGTGAATGATCTCTCTCTGTCCTTATCTCAATCCATCAGCATTTTGTTGTATTTTCTCTCCCCTGTCCATTTGAGGAGGGGAATGAGAGAGCATCCTGGTAGACACCTGGCATCCAGCCAGGCTCAACTCACCACAATTAAATTCCAGTGTATAACTAATTGGTCCCAACTGTTCAAATATGCTTGTTGGAAATCAGTTCTCACCATATATCAATATACACTAAACAGAAAATGCTAAAATGAAAAGTGTTGAAGTTTCCTGGTGATGATTTCTACTAAAAATCTGGAGCTGTAAAACTAGGTGATTTGGGAGCTCAACTTTAATGACCAGCTTTGAAACCCCCCCCGCCTTTTTTAAGTGCTTTCAGAACCCGGGGTGAAAGGACTAGAAAAATTCAAAACCTGCCTGTTCTGTTCTTGAAGTATTCTTAAAAAGCATTGAGCAACTATAACAAACATCAAAATCAAGTGGACATAGCAATACATAGGATATATGAGGGAAAAGTAAATCTAGTTTATATAGAAGGCTGATCTACTAGAATTTCTTGAAGGTGTTAACAAGACTTTGAATAAGGATAATCTGATTGATTTAGTACACTTGGATTTCCAATAAGCTTTTGACAAGGTCCTTCATCAAACCTATTATGCAATGACATGGTCTTAAAAACTGATTTAAGAACAGGAACCAAAGTACTGGAATATTTTGTATGGTTTCTCAGTGTAAAGAGTACAGTTAGGCATTATGCTAGGACTGGAATTTTTTGATAGAGTCAAAGATACTCTAGAAAAGCAAAATGTGAAGACTTGCAAAGCAATCAGTGGATACTTGGTGCACATGTGGATGAAACTGAAATAAATGCAAGGTAATGACCAAAGGCAAAACCAACCCAAAATGCACCTGTACCATGAGCTCAGAATAGATTGCTATTACTCAGGGTGGATATTTTTTGTTCTATCTAAATGTCTGCTAAGCAGACTTCAAAATCAACATAAATAAATCTGGTGCTAAGAATTATTAGGCAATAATAGAAAACCGTTTATAAAGTGTCATTATGCTACTTTGAAAACTGAGAGTGATCACACATTTCAACTACTCTGTAAAACAGTCTGGTCCCATAGGAAAACTAGAAAAAACACACAGAAATTGAGAACAACATTCAAAGATATGGAATAGCACCCTTCTGAGGAGATTTTAAAAGTTAGGACTCTTCAATATGGAAAAGAAATGACTGATGAGAATGATATTTAATAAATTATAAAAATAAATTATAAAATTAGAACTGTCATGCAGTAAATAAACAGAAAATTACTATTACTATTTTGCACAATAGAAAAGGGCCATAAAATGAGGTTTTAGTTAACTGATTTAAAATAAACAAAGTAGATACTTTTCCGCATTATGTGCAACAGAGTGGTAAAAGTCATGTTGTGGGTACAGAGCTGATAGAGCCTTTTTTTCCATGCCAGATGTGGCTTTGGAAGTCAATCAGCTGCAATTTTTTGTTATGTACGGACATCAGTGTTGTTGGCCCGCACCATCCTCCTGGGATTGTTTTTAAAAACTGCTTCCACCTAAAGAAATTTTGCCTAGTGGTAATGAAAAAAAGATCTGGCTTCTGGCAAAGGGACGAGATACTAAGAATGAGACCAAGTGACCGGTTTAAAACTGGGTATTGTGCATTCTGGTTTCACTTCGGCTAGAGTTAATTTTCTTCCCAGTAGCTGGCACAGTGCTGTGGTTTGGATTTAGTACAGAAGAATGTTGGTAACACACTGATGGTTTAGTTGTTGCTGAGCAGGGCTTACACCAGGCAAGGACTTTTTCAGCTTCCCCTGCTCTGCCAGGGGCTCAAGAAGCTGGGAGGGGGCACAGCCAGGACAGCTGACCCCCACTGGCCAAAGGGCTATGCCAGACCATGTGACATCATGCTCAGTATAGAAACTAGTGGAAAGCTGTCCGGGGGCTGCTGCTCGGGAGCTGGCTGGGTATCGGTCAGCAGATGGTAAGCAATTGCATTGTGCATCACTAATTTTGTATATTCTATTATTAATAATTATGAATTATTATCATTATACCTCTTCCCTTTCTGTTGTATTAGACTGTCTTTATCTCATTTCACAAATCTTACTTCCGCCCCCGCCGTTCTCTCCCCCACCCCGCTGCAGGGGAGTGAGCGAACAGCTCTGTGGGCTTTAGCTGCCTGCTGGCTTAAACCATGACAGTGTTTCATGCCTAATGGTTTGGAATATGAAGAAACCATTGAATCATTTCCAGCCCTGTAATACCTCCATCCCCTCCTGTGTCTTTCAAATTTGCCTGTCACCCAGTTACAGATCTAGTTCATGAACCTTCTTCAGCGACTTAGTTCATCTGTAGATAATGCCAGTCAGGAAAATGAACCCACAAGTCCAGTTAAAGTCCAATGAATTATGAAACTGAAGTCAAAGAACTTCTGGCCTCTACTCATCCTATATTGTCCACAGGCATCCATTATCTCATTCAAAATGCTCTGAAGTGAGTCATTAATTAATTAAATTATTGAGAGCTGAGATTACAGAGCAACCACATAAAAGATTCAGAGAGTCCGTTTTAAAGAGAAATAAAAATGTGAACCATTCTATTTCTCAACTGTTAATCACATCACCTCTGACATTCATGGGGTTCTTGCATGCTAAACTCGAGACTGTAGCTGAAAAAATACCTGGCAAGGAACTAACTTAGCTATGTGCTTTATTCGGTGTCAGGGTAGCTCAAAGAAAACTTTGCCATTAAAGATTCTAACCATGTAAGTTAAAATTTAAGAAATTAAAAGCAAGCCCAACCAACTGTTTAAATCCATCTATTCTTGGCAATGGTAACTTAGATGAATGCATCTTTTATTATAAATGTGAAAATTTGAAAGAAAGGACATTAATATTTTAAGCATATGAACTTATAAATTTTACATTCCCCATGTAATAAGCAAATAAATTATTCATATTATGCATAAGGAAAGGCGTGTGTCACCAAAACGCATTTACTTCTTACCTGTAAATTAGTGAGAGGTTTTATTAAATTTACTCCTTTTTTTTCCAGTACGTAAACTTTTTAAAAGAACTGCTCTTAGGTATGTTACCTGAAAACATTTTATCCTGTCTATGTAAAAATAGACTGCTTTTCATTTAAAAAGTCCAAATTCTGCTTACTGAGAAAAGTCATACATGTAATTTAACAGAACATGGCATAATCATATTGATTATAATAAAATGATGTATGGGACTTGGATTATAAATGATTCTGCGAAGGTCTCTCTGTGCATAGACATATGTGCAATTGTATATACATATAAAGTAAATATGTTGTAGCTTATAATTCTTATCTTCCTTCTGCAGAATGATGCATTCATCACATACTTAGGGTTTATTGATAATATACTAAGATTTTTTGGGGGACTGCTTGTGTTGCAGTGAGCTATGTATTCCTTCCTACTTGATAAGTGGAACATTTGTTTCTTGCATTTAAAATTCATTGGGATACTATATTGAACTCACAGCATTTTATTAGTTCTGTCGATGTAATTTGCAAATGTGACAGCTACCACCCATGGTTAACAGCTTATTTATTTATGATGAACACTCACACCAATATACTGGCCACAGTAGTCATATAATCCAGTTAGGTGTGGGCCTTTAATGTGCTTCTGCACAAAATGCAAGAGAAAATCTTGCTCATATAAATAACTAACTGCCTGTTTTATTTAGAATATTCTAAGAACACCAGAAAAAGAAAAGCCTTACTTTAGAAAGTTCTGCTTATAGATCAAATTGTACTCAGTAAAGCAGATCCAAACCTTCACACCACACATACACACCCCTGATATACTGTTTAATTTTAAACGTTTTAGATATATGATAAAATTAGTAACTTGGTTTGAATAAAATGTTGAAACTACTGAGAAAGAGCAGAGCAAAAAATTGCATGGCCTTATGTCAAAACCAGATAGCTTTTATCACTGGTCTGAAAAACTTCAATACATCATCTTTACTATTGTGTTTATTTAATAGAACCAAGGGGTTTTGTTGCATCAAACTGAAGAAAAAAATTTAAAAACCTTTCTGTTTGGATTTATACAGTCTGGTATAGAGAAATTATTATGGTAGGAAAATTACTGAGAGTGGAGACAAATGAAACAAGACCTCCGGAATCAACACTTACTGACTGCGAAATCCATTCTTAGTCATTTGGGGTGGCATTGGAGCTAGATTATTTCTGTACGACAATGTAATTAGTTTTGTGTGAATTTAATTCCTCTCTTGCTATTTTATCTATCTCTGTTCAAAAGACCATTATAAATAAAACAGGTTTAAAGACAAAAGTAGATTAGAAAGAATTGCTTCGATTATATGTCTAGTCCTGTTTTTTTTTAAAAAAATTAATTAGCATACTATAGCAGTTTAATACTTTCTTGATTCCTTAGACAGCTTTCCTAACAGGAGTCATATTTCAGATTCTGGAAAACATAGCCACTTTCATGACTTCACTGATTTAAAAAGTAAAAATAGGTCAAATTCAGCTGATAAAATAATTGTACAGATTTGCACAGCTCTATTTGAGAAAAAATAGCTGTCCTGCTATATTTAACTTTGGTTCTGTGAGCTGATTATATATCAGATAGACACACAGAACACTCATAGAAAGTTATAGTTGCTTAAACCATGCTTCTGTGCTGAAGCAACACTTAATTTCCCTGGTTTTGCACTAATGTCTTTGCCAAAGACAAGACAGACGCAGTGGTTTTGCTCATTATGCCAACAGAGTTGAAGCTCTGTGTTTCTGTGCATTTCCTGGCCTCATGTGCCTCTGAAAGTAGCTGAAAGCTTTAAAATCCTTTAGTTGGCTTGATTAGACAGTGGACCTTTGCCTGCCATTGATTTGGGGATTTAGAGTTTATTAGCAGGTCATCAAGGTATTTTTTTTGCTATGTGTTGTTGGCAATTACCCAACTTCTTGAATAGCTAAATACTAAACCCGATCAGAATTAATGCTGATCTCTTTTAGAAGGTTTCAGTGTCTCTTTTTCCCCTGTATGATTACAGAATTCTCATTTATATGCTACTACTTTAATACATTTTACACACTTATGTGCTAGTTCTAGCATTTGTATTCATTTTTTAATACAGGAATGCAAATAAAAAAGAAATGGTGACTGAGTGTGGATTTCAGTTAAAGGTTAATCCATTTTAAAGGCTTTTAATGGGGAAAAAAAAAAAAAAAAGCAAAATAACCAAACAAGCTGTTGACTGAAATAATGAAATAAAAGCTCATACAGTGATTTGCAGTGTGCCATATCACTCCCTCCTGAAGACAGAAGCAGAATGGCAGGTTATCTATATGCTGCTTACGGTGAAAGGGCATTCAATAAGTAAAGCACGGGAAGAAGAGGCGTTACGGTCTGCAGATTGCTGGCCATAGCATGGCTGTGTATAAAGCGCTGATTGATGCCATTAGAAGCAGAGGGCTATGAAGAACATCTCACAACTGTGTAAACAACCCAATAAAATGGAAACTGTTCAACACAGTTTGCAGTGCCTCCCTGTTTGGTGCAGTTTGCATGCTTGGTACGTGTGCCTGCCATTCCATCATTACTGAGCTTGAAACTACTGCATAGTAAAAGATTGTGGTCTAGTGCCCACAGAAAAGCACCCAACACTTTTTTTCAGTTTTGATGATGATCTTCAGCTGCTATTCATTGAACACAGTTTTCTGACCAGTTCAACATCCATTTGATGGAGGTTTCATCCAGGTTGTGTTCCTCCCCTAACTTGTCCTGGGATGTCACACAAAATAGTATCCCAGCCTTTACTAGTGTCTACATATGTGACGCCTCTTCTTTGTTCATTAGAGACAATGCATTGGGAAAGTGGAAATTTGATTAGACAGAGAAATAACTTCATCAGCTCATTGTTGGCTGATACCCAACATTTTTTTTATTTTTAAGGTAATTACAAATAGTTTGCAGTTATTTGCTTCAAATATATTCTGAGAATTGGACCTCAGCTGAATGATACACAGTATTTTGAGCTTTTTTTTTTTCTTTCAGACAGGTAAAATATTTCTAGTTTTCTGAGATGTTATATACCCTCCATTAATTTTCAAAACAGAAATTAATGCGTAGAACTCTTAGATGTAGAAGAGCTTTGACCTTTTCTCATTAAAGTAGTCAGTGAATTTCCTAGTGAATTTTCTGGTGAATGAGGATGTTACTTTGATTTTTGGTCCAAATGTGCATGCTATACTTCAGAATTTATTGCTAGTAGATGCTATTATCCACTTTGTCTGTTGACTGTATTACTCTGAGATTTCCGAAAAGCTTATGATACAGCCACATTGGTCCTTCATTAAGGCTCCCATCTTTCTTCCTAAATGGGTATTTTGAATCTGTGCTTTCAATATAGTTTCTTTAAGAAATTCTTGGCTGTTTCTGATAATTTTTCAGTCTAGACAAGATGCATTCCTTCTGAGGAAGGAATGTTATCTACCATGACCTAGAACATTTCATAAAGTCTATTTCTCTCTGTATTCTGGACCTTCATGAAAAAGGATGCACCTCTGACATACCCCCCCCTTTGTCTCTTACTTCTTTGCCTATCCTAAGAACCTGAGAAGAGATATTGAGGGTTTTTAAAAAAAATAATCCAGTCATGCAATTTACGCCACCAGGCTTAAACAGTTAAGTCATAATTTTGGCTATGTATTAATGTGTACAGATCCTCCTTTTTTTTCCTTTGCAATATATTGCACATTAGTATGTTTACTCACGTCTAAGATGTTGACTGGACCACTTTATGTTACTCTTCATTGCAGATAGTCCTTGTCCGGTCCACCATTATTTCACAGAATCACAGAGTCACAGAATGGCAAGGGTTGGAAGGGACCTCCAGAGATCCTCTAGTCCCACCCCCCTGCTAAAGCAGGTTCTCCTAGAGCATGTTACACAGGACTTCATCCAGGCAGGCTTTGAATATCTCCAGAGAAGGAGACACCACAACGCCCCTGGGCAGCCTGTTCCAGTGCTCCGTCACCCTCAAAGTAAAGAAGTTTTTCCTCATATTCAACTGAAACCTCTTATGTCTCAGTTTGTGACCATTGCCCCTTGTCCTGTTGCTGGACACCACTGAGAAGAGTCTGGCTCTGTCCTCGTGACATCCACCCTTGAGATATTTGTATGTATTGATGAGGTCCCCTCTCAGTCTTCTCTTCTTCAGGCTGTTCCTCGTAGGGGAGATGCTCCAGTCCCTTTATCATCCTAGTTGCTCTCCTCTGGACTCTTTCTAGGAGTTCCTCATCTTTCTTGAACAAGGGAGCCCAGAACTAGACACAGTACTCCAGGTGGGGTCTCACCAGGGCAGAGTAGAAGGGGAGGATATCCTCCCTCGACCTGCTGGCCACACTCCTCTTAATACACCCCAGGATACCATTGGCCTTCTTGGCAACAAGGGCACACTGCTGGCTCCATCTTGTGCACACATTTCTCTGTGCTTTGAAATCTTGTACCAGTAAGCCAAGTTTACAGTTCTTCCTTCTCAGTCTCCAAGGCAATGTGCAATGCTCTGCAAGACACAGTCCATCATGGTCCAAGACCTACAGATGTTTACATTCCTTACACATTTCCAGGCACTTTCTCTATCTGTTATTTTTTTAATTTTCCTAATATCCATTATTCTCTCATAATTTATATCCTCTCTTTTCTTTTTCTGCCTCTCCATACTTGCCCATGTTTTTGGTTTTGTCTATATTTCCTCCTATTATTTTTGTTTTGCCTGAATAAAGTTCTTTTTAGAGCCTTTCCCTACAAAATGGCAAGTTTAAACCTGTTCAGGGCAAGAAATATGTGGTAAGACCCCACAAAATAATACTGCTCAAGCTATGCTAGAAGCAGAAACAGAATAACAGTGATTGATAGGACATAGTCAATTAGTTTTTCTGAGAACCGCAATCCTGGCAATATACAAATGAGCTCTAACTAAACTTGTGTCTCCACACACTGTTGAATCATGCAGATGTAACTGCCCACTTAGACCTAGAGGCGAAATACATCGACTGTGCTTCAGCTGGACAGGGAAAATACGTCTTTGCAGAATCACAGACCTTTCTGTCTCCAGATGCTTGTTTTCATGCATGCCATCCGTATGATTAGAATGCAATAATTTTTATATGTGAATGAGCCAAATAGTGCTCTTATTTCAGAATATGCATGGCATCAAATCTGATGCATACTTGTACACATAATAGGAATTTCTGGAATCATAGAATCATAGAATCACTTTGGTTGGAAAAGAGCTTTAAGATCATCGAGTCCAACCTTTGACCTAACCCTGCCATTCCACCACTAAACCATGTCCCTTGGCGATACTACATTGTGTCCTTGGCAATAGTATACTTTGAGTCTTGATCTCAGCAAGTACCTTGTGCTTAGAGGTACCTTTAGATTCTTTGGGAATCACAGGATTTTCTCTCTTTTCTAATTAATTAAGTATTGTGTGGTTTGTTTACACAAGCAGTTATTCTCTCTAACATGCTTACAGTGCTTATCTACACAGGTAGGGATTTACTTAGGAGTGGTTGAATTTGAAAATATGAATGACAAAAACAAACAAATAAAAAGCCCATATGATTTCCACCATACTTTCATTTCCACCTATCTTTCTAGCCTAGACACCTGCAGGAGATAGCCTTTAAAGTTTTCAACTATATTTTTCTTTAATTAAGCATATACAATATTCACTAAATACGTCCTAGTCCATGATTTTCTATTTGCAAATAGCAGAAGGTGTTTGACAGAAACCTCTAAACATTTAAGTAATTCAGCTGACAAAGGATAAGATTACAGTCTGTATCCACTGTGGCTGACTGTGGTGGGTTGACCTTGGCTGGCTGCTGGTACCCACCAAGCTGCTCTCTCACTCCCCCTCCTTGTCAAGACAAGGAGAGAAAATAAAATGGAAAAGCTTGTGGGTCAGGGTAAGGACAGGGAGATTGTTCACCAATTACCATCACAGGCAAAATAGACTCGACTTGGGGAAAATTATTTTGATCTATTGCCAAATAAAAAATAGAGTAGGATAGCGAGAAGCAAAAACAAAACTAAAACCACCTTCTCCCCACCCTTCCTTCTTCCCAGACTCAACTTCACTCCTTCATTCCCAATTCTTCTATCTCCTGTACCCCTGAGTGGCACAGGAGAATGGGGAATGGGGGTTCAGAACAGCTCCTCTCTGCAGCTCCTTCCTCCTCATGCTGTTCCTCTGCTCCACTGTGGGGTCCCTCCCATGGGATACAGTCCTTCATGAAACTGCTCCAAGGTGGGTCCTTCCCATGGGCTGCAGTTCTTCAAGAACTGCTCCAGCATGGGTCCTTTCCACGGGGTGCACGGGCCTCCAGGGTCCATGGGCTGCAGATCCAGAGTTCCCCGCATGGGGTCTCCACAGGATTCAGCGTCCTCCAAGGCGCATCCACCTGCTACAGTGCGGGGTCCTCCATGGGCTGCAGGGGGACAACCTGCTTCACCATGGTCTTTTCCATGGGCTGCAGGGGAATCTCTGCTTTGGCATATGAAGCACCTCCTTTACATCTTTCTTCGCTGACGTTGTATCTGTAGGGCTTTTTATCTCACATTTTTCTCACTCGTCTCTCACAGCTCCTGTGCAGTTGTTTTTTTACCCTTTCTTAAATATGTTATCACAGAGGCACCACCAGTGTTGCCGATGGGCTCGGCTTTGTCCAGGGGTGGGTCTGACTGAAGCTAGCTCTGTCTGACACAGCAGTAGCTCCTGGTCTCTTCTCACAGAAGCCATCACCCTGCAGCCCCTCCAGCCACCAACACCTTGCAATGTAAACCCAACACACTGACGCTTCTCTGTTACTTTCAATGAATAAGCTAACAATGATGGGCTTTGTGATATTTTTTTTTTTCTGGTTTATAAGTTTCTGTCTCTAAATGGGAGAAAGAAAGCATCTCATTAGATTTTTATGAGAATTCATGTAATATATGCATTATGTTTTGAATATTTGTTTTTAGTTTGGGCATCATTAATTTTAAAAAAATAGCAGTTACATCTTTTCTATATTCTGATTCTGTTTTCCTTTCCTATCATAGAGAAATATAGATTGTATTTCCCTCCACTCATTTCTGTAACTCATTTCAAAACAAAAATTCTTTTTCATGTATTGGGGGAAATGTAATAAACTCAGTAATTGTTTTGACACATACTTTAAATTATGAGGTAAGAACTGTAATTTTGATAATACTTCTTTTTGCCATGTAAGTATGTGTTAAATCACCTGAGAGAAGGAGGAGATTTAAATACTTTATCAAGAAAGATTACATTTGTTTATAATTCTTGTGGTGAAAGAACATTCATTATTCCTTCCCTCCGTTCCCCCATGTTTTCATCCTGAACTGTAATCCCATAAATTGCTTGACTGACTCTCTTGAACTTTGACATTTGGTTTACTCATGCGTGTAAAAAAAGTTAAGCTGGAACACCCACTCAGGTGGAGTCTGTTTGCTTACACAGTCCTGGCTTCTCTGCCTCTCATTTGTCTTAATAACACAGCCAGCAGCGTTAATAAGCCTAATCAGGTCACATCAGTTAATGGACTGTCCTTGTCACAGACTGAGTTTTCTCTTTAGAGGCAGAAGGGATTAATTTCAATGTTAGATTTCTTCTGAACATTATCTATCTGTATACTTCTCCCCGCCCTGCTAGCTGTCCTCTCTCTAAACCATCACTGGTTTTAATTAATATCCTCTCTTCCTTCCTTTGAGTCAGCGAGCCAGTAATAACCTGTGATATGTCATTTTGTGTTAGGTTATGCTGTTTGTATGCCAGTACCTTGAGCGTGGCATTAGACCTCATTGTACAGCTGCAGATCTACTGCTTTTTGCTGTAGACCATTGCATTGAAAGGCTGAGTACTGCTTTTTAAAGGTTTTTTCTTACCTTTTGCATATTTTGATGCAGAAAACAGGAATTAAATGAACATATATATATATATGCCTATAAAATTTATATTAATACTCAATTCTCAATACAAATTTATAATATATCTAGACCACACTAACAGGATATGATCCCTGATTTTTATATGAAAAGGTATCAGCTGAATTTTTGTCATTAACTTATCAGAAAAGGGATTGATTCTTTACTTTTATTAAGATGCAGATTAAAATTTAATGTGTCTTGGAAAGCAACATGATCAAAAGAAAATGAGACATCTGTTCCAGCACTGCTTGCTCTGTTTTTGTAATTTTGATGGTAACTCTGCTATCTGTTGGGTTTTTTTTTCTGTATTTTTTCAAATCTCTAAGCCAGTTTCCACCCGTACTTTCCAGAAGAGACAACTTTATATCTACAGTGTCAGCTGCTTTTACACAGATAGAGAGGATGTTCAGAATGCCATGAAGTCAATGCTTCCTCAGAGACTGAATATAGGAGGCTACGTCTAGGCAATCATTACTGAAAATCTTAACCATGCTTGATTCCAAAACAAGTTATAAAAGCTTCTTTAAGCTTCAAAAATTGATTAAAATTAAAAGCTAGTGTTCACTCAATAAGCTCAGATAGTTAGCAGACTAGCTGGCATGTCGTAAATCAAATATTTAAATTTTGAGTTATTAATTCTGTAATTCTGTGAGTTATAGAATCAAGATTTATTTCTGAAGTCTTTGCTGATTGCCAGGTTTATTCCTGGTATATAACTGGTTTTGTTCAGCTATTTCTATTTTTTGCTGTTTAAAAGCATGAAGTGCCTATGTTACTACAGGGTGCCTTCCCATATCGGATTAGACATCTGTGTAAATGCATTTTACAATCATAAATCTACCCCAAACACTAGTGCTTTTCTATATCTCAGTATGAGAAAAAGTGGTATAAGTTCAGAAAACTATGAACTTCTTGACTGAACCTAGGCAAACTTTTGAGTGAGCTGGTCCCACCATCGCTGTATTGTTGGCCCTTCTGTTAGCATCCAAAAGAAGGAAAAAGCAGCTGTAGAGAAACACCTTACCAAATTAGATGGGACAGATCTCTTTTATGAAAACAGTTACACTTCTGAAAATCAGATTATTTTCTGAAGACTGAATTTTGCATGCAGGTGGGCAGAGAATTCTCATTTCACCTTTAATGTTGAAAATCTAATAGGTCACATTTTTCTAGCTGCAAGAATGATGTGTTTGTGCAGTTAAGCATGGATGAATGAATAGTGTATTTTTAAAAGTTATTTAGATGTTTTACAGAAACTTAGTCTTTATATTTAGTAAGCTATAATGCTCAGGTACCCAAATGTCTTCTAGGACCAATATGTACTGAATTTGCCTCTTGAAATACTTTACATAGCAGGGCCTATTTAATTTGAAATTTACATAGTGGTAGTGCAACAAAAGGAATGCTTGTGACTGACATCATTGTAATATCTCATTCATCCACTCATGTTTTTTATTTTATGAAATTCATTGCCAATGTCTTTTTTTGCTGCTGGTGGTGATAGTTGGCTGTTCATTTTGTGTTACAGAAAAAATCAAATCTCCTGCCATTCTTCTTTTCAACTTTAGTGATTTCATGTCTCTACTGGTCAGTGGTATTGTTAAAGCAAAACCATCTGAAAAGCTAGACTCCATATTAGTGCTCCATAAATCCTGTTAATCCTATTAATTTCTATTTTAACTATCAGCTAAGGAGGAGCAAAATGATGTGCAAGTGATATTTTACACAATATTATGCAAAACAAGCATAAACAAATCAAATGAAAGCCCCAGTGGGCAAGCAAACACCCTCCAAAAACCCTGCTAGTCCTTCATTAAATCAGACCCTCCAGTGGAGGAGGAGAGCATGGGAGAACAGACATAGGTAGCTCGCTTTCATTTCCCCACAGCTGGATAATTAATTCACTTAGCCTTCTGGGTGGCTGGCTGTTCTTGAAGGTTTTGTTGCATAATGAACATTTTTTTGACACTGTGGAGAATAATAATAAAAATATCTCTTGTCCTTTACTTATTTTCCATCAACATCTAGCAGCCTCTGCAATTTTTGAATATGATTCTGCTTCCTTTTTTTTTTTTTCTCCAAGATTTGGGATGAGAAACTAGAGCTGCAGGTCACAAAAGAGCAACTGGTACATCATGATGAAAATCCTTCCAGAGTTTTTATGAGATTGGTTGAAGTATTCGATAACTACCTGGTGGAAATTATTCTCCAGTGGGATAACATAAATCAAGTGAAATTTCCAGCACAGAAAATAAACCATGGAGGCACACAGTAATTGTTTAGAAGCTTGGTAGAAAATATGATTTGAATGAAAGGAAGGAGAATATTTACTTATAAGTTTTTTCTGTAGGAACCAGTTTGGCTGCTGCATGATTCTATCTAAATTCATAAAAAGCTCAGGAGGAACATTCATGGAGTGCTGAACAAAGTTGTGGGCAAAGGAGGGAGAGATACTCTTGCCTGTTCCAGACATTTCCCAATGTATCTATAGCTGCTCTTAAAATGATGAGGATTTCACTCCATTCTTTTACACTTTGAAACATTATTGGCTTATGATCTCAGGCTTTTTTTTTATTTTGTACACCCATAGGTTATAAAAGACTCATAATACCTTTGTGAAGGTAAACCAAAATGCATCACCATAAAATGGTCTGAATAAAGAGAATATAAATTTTGGCATCTGTGTTTAATTAAAGAAGTCAATAGAAATATTGATCATGATCATATCTCTCTTCAGAAGTGAAGACCTCTATAACTAATACATAAAAAGCACATATTTTGCAGATAAAAAAAATGTTGTGTTAAAATCTGTGGTCCTGTAACCAAGCATTTAAAATGCAAAGGTAATGCACAAACCAAACATTGTTTCTGTATTTAATTTTATTTCATTTTAAAAGGAGTTGGACTGGAAAAGAGAGACAGTGCTTTAATTATGCCTTTGGCCTTATCTGTAGAAGAATAAACAAAGCATTGTGTACAATGTCATCTATAACTGTGACCGTATAGATCAAAAAAAACCCCCTAGCTTTCTTACATTGCAACTTCCAGTCTCTTGAGGACCAAACCACATATATGGAGTTTTGTGGTTGGGGTCAAAAGTCATGTGGATGAAATAGTATGGAGTATCAGCAGAAGATGGTATCAAGTACTGTTCCTTGTGCATATTCTACCTGCACACCATAAAGAAGATTCTGCCAGATGAGAATGTGATAGTAATTTAGTTATTTAGTAATAGAATTTCCATAACCCCTCTTGACACATTGTGTTGTTTTATTACCAGCATGACAGAGACTTTCAAATTATTTTAAGTGTTGCACAACAGGCTGCTTTTCTCAAATAGTATCAGCTGGTTTTGTCCTGGAAATTCATCGTAAGCTTCTAAAACATTATCAGGCAAATTTCCTTATTTTATCTACTTCAGCTTTTTAAAATATGGAAGACCAGTATTAAGACTACCCAAAACAATTAAAACTAATGTCCAAAATCAAGCAGTTTCCCATGCAGTGATGTAAAGCATATTGTTTATGAGCAATGTCTACAAGAACATACTACATTCTTCACATAACAAAATCATACACTAGCTAATTGATGATGGAATTAAAGTCAACTTTTGTGGCTTTTTCCACTGAACTGCCTTTACTCATCTGTTTAGACAAAGGTAACACACTTTAGTAATTTCAACTGAAATTGTACAATTGATTTACAGAACCTCTTTGATAGCCAGGACTCAGTCACTGCAACCTCTTCATATGTTAAGTTGATCTTCTCATATTATACACCTTCACCAGAAAGCAATAGTAATTGCAAAGCACACATAAAATATCTGCAATAGTTGTAATTCTTTTAGAAAAATATTGACTGTGAGTCAGACTGCAGAGACTGTTTAGGAGTCAGTCAAAGCCCTTCATCAACAGAGCTCTTTAGTCCATTTCAATATTTTTTTTTATCTTTCACATAGTATATTACATAGTTGTGAGAGAAATATAGAGAGCATTCCCAGACAGAGATAATGTCATACACAATACCATATTTATTAAAAATGTCATTCATTTTCTTCAGTGTGGCCCTGTCAGGAGTCATTGGCCTCCTGAGAGAGTACAACAAAATCTGTAGCACATTTCTTTACAGAAGCTCCACATATTTTAAACCTAAATCAAATCCATGTTCACAAAGAGATCAACGCATTATCTACATAAATAGGGTGTATAGTCTTGTCCTTCTGACAAGACTACATTTTGATGAACTTCAGTTTCTAAATTGTCTTGATTATGTTTTGCTCCAATTATCTAAAATCTTGCTTTGGGACTATTTACCAATACAGCATAAAGTATTTCTGCTACAGTGATTTGCCATTCAGGACTGGACCAGAACAAAAGATTCTTTAAAAATATGGATCAATTGAACCATTCATTTTGTGCAGCTTCCAGTGCAGCCACTTAAACAAAAAGAAGTAAAAATAAATTTGAAAGCCCTCTTTTATAATGTCAACAGTTATTAAATCTCAGACACAGCTAATGGAGACATTCATTGTAATGGAGGGTGGGGGGTACAGACGGAGAGGATAAAAGAGTGTCAAGAGATAGGTGTAGCTGAAGCAGTGTCTCTGTTACACAAGAATGACAAACATGTTAAAAGATTTTAGTAGGAAGAAATCTGTGCTAATGAGCTCACAGGAAAGATAAAGCAATTTTCTCCTCCCTTGGACAAGGCATCCTCCCCTCCTACTCCTCACCCTGCATCGTTGCCTACCAGCTATCTCCCCTCTCCCTGGATTGCCACAGGAAGACTGATGGCAATTTGACACCTGACCCTTTTGCAGTCTTTAACCATCCTCAAATGACTCCTTTCTGTCTGGTGGACACTTCTGCTGCTTCAGCTGTTACTGGCCATGGATTGGTTTGCTGTCCTCTATTTCTGCAAAATTAATGTTAAATAGTAATTACAGTTATACATTAAGACCAGTTATACCTGCAAGAGCTGCCTTTTTTTTCTGTTTCTTATTTAACCTTACAAACTGAATCTGATCCTGAAGGAGCCAGACAGGGACACCAGGACATACCTCTGCAGGATTTGAATTTGGTCAGACCTGACATCTGCGTCAGAGCTCAGAGCTGAGCAGTTGTACTCAGTTGCAGTTCAATATCTAAACTCAAGAGATGTGCATTAATATCTAATGACTAAGTTATTCTTCAACATGCAGACCATGTAATAAATTTCCTGTACTACGCTAAGTGCATGTATTTAAATGTCAGTGACTCAAGTGAGGCTGTACGTGTGGCTGATATACTGCATTGACCAGAGATGTTTTCCTAGAACGTGGTCAAATTAATGATGGAAGTGTAAAGCATGCCTCACAAGGTTTATAGATGATGCAGATGTTATATCTGTGCTATAAATTATGTAGAAGAGTTGTTAGAAAATAAATGCATACTCCTTGTAATAGTTTCCAAAGCAATATAGAAAGAATTAATTTTTCCTGGAAATTCTGAAAATGTTCACTTGGCTATCCAAATCAAGTCTGAAATTTCAAGAGTGATGAGATGAAGTAGACTGTGGCAGTGATGAAGACTGAAAAATGCATTTGAACAAACAAACCACCTGAATAGATGGAGGTTTCAGTTCAAAGGTGTTACCCCAGGAGTTCATTTAAGAGTTTGTATTTGTGAATATTTTGCTGTCTGTTTTTCTGGATGATAGCAAAGAGCTTTGCGGACTGTTATCTAAAGCTACAAATAGCACATGTAAAATACAAACACATATATGCATACAGGCTATCCTGGCATGTCAGTCTTTTCACTTTCAAGAACTGCTTGTGAATGTAAACACTGTAATTTTTTACGCAATGCAGCATATTTCCAAAATGTTAAAGTTCTGAATATACCAGTCATCTCTTCTTCCCCAGGACTGCACTGGTGAGTGAAATACATTAGCTTAAATACTTTGCTGTAACTCAGTAATTATAATAAAATATAAATAAATCCACCTATTTACATACATTCACTAGGGACTAGTGTTCTAATCTATGAGATCATGCCCACATTGGTATTATTAACTGAGATATGACCTGAACCTGTGGGCAACAAGAATCTGGAGATAGAACTGCAAGCATCACTGACACCATTCCTTCCTTAGGAGCTCATTTCAATGTAAAAATAGGTTAAAAAGTTTCTTGAGGACAATCATAGAAATCAGAGAATCATTTAGGTTGGAAAAGACCTTTAAGGTCCAACCGTAAACTTAACACTGCCAAGTCCCACTAAACTATGTCCCTAAGCACCTCATCTACCCATCTTTTACATACTTCCAGGGATGGGGACTCAACCACTTCCCTGGGCAGCCCGTTCCAATGCTTGACAACCCTTTCAGTTAATAAATTTTTCCTAATATCCAATCTAAACCTCCCCTGGTGCAACTTGAGGCCATTTCCTCTCATCCTATTGCTTGTTACTTGGGAGAAGAGACCAACACCTACCTCGCTACACCCTCCTTTCAGGTAGTTGTAGAGGGTCATAAGGTCTCCCCTGAGCCTCCTCTTCCCTCAATCCTAGTTCCCTCAGAAGACTTGTGCTCTGGACCCTAATCATCCAAGCTCAAGTGGTAGCTCATCAATAGAAAAGTATTTTTACCCTTTTGTACTTCTCACTTTCATTTCTGCTTCTTCATTACTCATCCCTTTACAAATTCTCTGCCTTCAGTGTACTTGCCTGCTGAGCTGCCCTGGATGCCTGGTGTTTCATGGTTTATAAGCAGTCTGTCATCTTGTATTTCACAAAAATATTTTCCAAAAACCCAGATACATTTTGTCACATGAACTGTTGTTACTAAGCTTGTTTGGGTTATAACCTCCATAACAGAGCTCCAAGCAGTTAAGCAGCAGCTTAAGATTTTGGGGAATTTTTTTGTCCTCATTTTGTCTTCCATCTTTTGACTGCTTTTCGAACTAAAGATACAGCCTTCAATATAATAAAAAAGAAAGTGTGGAAATTTCACAATTTTTTTAGATTTTCTGGAAACAAATTAAAACCCGCATATCTTCACAATGGCTGCTTTCTATCTAAGATCCGGAAAGACAGAGAAAGGACATATTTAGAAAATTCAAATTTAAATTAGTCCAGAGCTGCAGTATGTATAGCCAAATCTAAGGCATAGGCAAATTTTCCATTAAGTCCTTTCAATATTGTCTTGTCTTGGAAATACATCTCATTTTATGAGATTCTCAGATAATATGCTATATCTATGTTGGACCCTAAGAAAGATTTCTGGATGTATATGGACAAAACAGATGAGCAAATGGTCTTGGCGCTTTGACTGTCACTATTAATTTTCCTGACACTGCTTGCTTACTGTTAATTATGCATGCACTAGCTAGGATGTTAGGAATGTCAGACCAGGTTTGCTGAAATGGTAAGTAAAGTTGCAACAAACTCAAGGGAATGAAAACACTGAATAAGTAAAAGGTTGTTATTTATAATAGATGGGACTTCTAAAGTGATACTGACTTAGAAAAGGCTCACTTGACAAGAAATATCACTGTGTTGTTAACCAATATTAATCACCAGCTGGCGCTGGCCTTTTAAAAAAATTATTCATTTGATACTATTATTACTAAAGTCCAGACCAAGACACAATACATCACACCCAAGTCAAATATTTGCAGAAACTCTCCAGAACACTAATGGTTCCTTTATAATGTTAATTCCCCCCAAAGGCAATGGGTAAATCTTGATTTCTTTACACAGTTTCAGCCAGTTGTTTTTAATTTTGAAGACAGAATATAAAGTATTACTAGGGGAACACAAGCACAGGTGAATTGGAAATGAACCCTTTCCCTGTAACTCCACAATCTCATGGAAAAGTGACAAACATACTCAAGTAAAATTGAAGGCTGGATTTCAGGTTCTTTTAAGCTGCCTCTGTTTCTCCACTGAGTGAATTTATAGAAGTATTGGCATGGAAATAAGAGCCCAGTCATTGTACTTTCCCTTTGTCATGAACACACTGAAAAACCTTTTTTTTTCATTGACTTCCTCCATTCTGCTGTGGCCCTTGTAGCCCAGCAGGATCTCAATATAACCCAAGGTCCTGTCTTGATTTGTCGTAAATTGTTTATTGTACTAGCTATGAAGCAGTCAGGTGGCTAAAGTCTATGAGCAATATCAAGCGGTGGTTGTTGCTAAACTACAGGTCTTATTCACTACTATTAATCTCTGCACTTGTCCAAACTTGTTTTACTAAGTTGGTTGATCTAATGCTTAACTCTTTGAGCTGATGTTTACCAATACCACATACTTCCCTGTATCATTTATATCAAAAGTCCAGAAAGCAATGATAAGAAAATAATTTTTAAAGTATAGAATAGCAGACCAAATGGAAAAGAAGCATACTGGCAGACATCAACATAAAAAGAGTCCCAAGAAAATGCAAAAATGTGCAAAGATTTGAAGAGGACCTGAAGAAGAAGGTATCACCAAAACCACTGAGTTAACAGATCACCATAGCTGCAATTCCCCTCCACTTGCCTAAGGGAGACAGGCAGGGATGAGGAAAACATGAGTGACCTGAACAGTGAGAAAGGGATTTAGATAAGAGTGGTAGTTGTAACGTAGAATATTAATGATTTAGTTGCATTATTGCTTTCCCTCCCACTTTTATTTTTGTTGAGCAATTTTGATTATTGGTTGGTTGTATGGGTATATGTATTGGGTTTCTGTGGCAAGGTCTTAGTAGTGGGGGGATACAGGGGTGGCTTCTCTGAGAATGTGCTAGAAGTTTTCCCTGTGTCCACCGCTGGCCAAGGCCAAGCCAATCAGCGACAGTGGAAATGCCTCTGTGATAACATATTTAAGAAGGAAAAAAACCGGCTGTGGCTCAGTAGCTGGAGAGAGAACAGAAGTGAAAGGATGCAAGAGAAAACAGCCCTGTAGACACCAAGGTCAGTGAAGAAGGAGGGGGAGGGGGTGCTCCAGGCACTGGAGCAGAGATTCCCTTGCAGCCCGTGGTGAAGACCATGGTGAGGCAGGCTGTTCCCCAGCAGTCCATGGAGGTCCACAGTGGAGCAGATATCCACCTGTAGCCCATGGAGGACCCCATGCCAGAGTGGGTGGATGCCCAAAGGGAGGAGGCTGTGACCCTGTGGGAAGCCTGCTCCAGATCAGATTCCTGGCAAGACTTTGCAGCCCATGCTGAAGCAGGTTTGCCGGCAGAACTTGTGACCCCGCAGGGGACCCAACATTGGAGCAGTCTGCTCCTGAAGGACTACACCCTGTGGAAATTATGGACCCATGCTGGAGCAGTTCGTGAAGAACTGTAGCCCGTGGGAAGGACTCACATTGGAGAAGTTCATGGAGGACTGTCTCCCAAGAGACGGACCCCATGCATGAGCAGGGGAAGAGTCCTCTCCCTAGGAAGAAGAAGCGGCAGAGACAACATCATGAACTGACCTCAACCCCCATTCCATCCCCCTGCACTGCTGGGGGGAGTAGGTAGAGAAACTGGGAATGAAGTTGAGCCCAGAAGGAAGAGAGGGGTGGGGGAAGGTTTCTAAGATATAGCAGTTTTTCTCCTCTCCTTCTCTGATTTTGATTGATAATAAATGAATTTATTTTTCAACTTGATTCTATCTTGCCTGTGATGGTAACTGATAAAATGATCTCTCCCTGTCCTTATCTCGACCCATGAGCCTTTTGATTTACTTTTCTCTCCTCTGTCCAGTTAGAGGGGAGTGATAGAGTGGCTTTGGTGGGCCCCTGGCGTCCAGCCAGGGTCAAACCACCACAGTATATTTTTATCTGCAACAGTAATGGCTATCAATATCAGCCATAATAATACCACCAGTATCACTAGTAAATTCATTGTTCTGCATATGAGATATGTTTCCTTTTTGCTCATAACAAACTTCCAAACGTAACAACAGGGAATGTGGAAGTTACATCTTGTGTTCTGAAGATCCAGAATACTTCAGAGGACTAGGATGAGGAGGAGGTGAGATGCTTCCTCCAAGTTGCCTAGCAGAATTGACCTTAGCCCCCTTAACTGTCTAAATTTCCAGAATTCAAACATGAATATGTCACTCCATATTTTTACCTATGTAGGCTAATATACAGCAATCTCATTCTGGTCTTTACTGTTCCTCCCCACAACCCAAGATACTTGCAAAAGTGATGTTTTCCACATGAAGAAGCATACAGTATCTGGGAATGTTCTCCTGGTTAGGCTTTCTGTCAAAAATGGTATTAAGGTTATAGCCTACTTGAGGCTATGTTTTTCATTTTTGTTTAGCTTTTATCTTAAAAAACATCTGTTGCAATGTTTGTGCACTGGTTCTAAGTGCATCTAAAAAGTGCTGGAGGATGCTTGCCCATTGCCTTCTTTCCCCTTTCTCTTTCTCTGGTTTATCTTTTAATCTTTATTGCTATATTCCTCTGCTTAAAAAATGTCTATTCTTTATCTTATTAGGGCTCTTCAGAAGAAATGAAACACTTGACTCCTGTGCTTTCTCTAACTTAAAAATGGTTCCATGTGTTGCTTCCAACATTGTGCTTCTAAGCTTTTACTAACAACTTTGTCATTTTTCAGATTATTTTACTACATAAATACATATGTAATATATGCATATAGACACACATGCATGCATATATATATACATCATACATACTTTGAGACAGAGCACATCCAAAAATACACAAACTCATAAATAGTGGCTGGTAATGAAAACAATTAATGGGCAGATATGCTAATGATGAACACAGATGCAGCTCAGAATTTAGCCTCACTCAGTTGTCACAGCTTTAGCAGACTTACCTGAACAGAGGAACTTTGACTGAGAGGTGACAATGTTGTCTAGAAAAATAACAACGTTCTAGTCAAATGTTTCTGCATTTACTGTGCTATCATTTAATAGGTTTGACTCATACTGTGCACGTGAAGAAAACCTTTGTGCTGGTTGGCAGCGGGGGGGTTATTTTGCCTTTGCTTCTGGCCTGGCTTTCCGCTAGACCACAGCCTCTGTTCAAAGGTGTAGTCATTGCTTTGCAGAAATATTGGAGGTGACAGTGATGTCATTCCCACCGCTATTCATATGCACCTAGCGGGTAACTCTCATGGCCTTGCGAGTCCTGGTTCTAAGTACGAAGACAAAGGAACTAACTTGCCTTGATTTCAGTCATAGTTAGATGCATAGGCCCAAAGATAGAAATAAACATGAAGTTCTTATTATGAGATACATAACAGATACATCTGCATCGTATAACCACCTGTAAATTAATGCACTAATAGGAGCAGATCAAAAGGATCAAAGGAAAACATATGATTAAGGGAAAGCCTGACCCTAAAATCCTTTAGTGTTTTGATTTTGTCATGAGTACTGGCTATGGAAATGGAACCTTTTTTCCTTTATAAAGAGATATGAATTCCTATAACAGCAGTAGAATTAGGAAACTAATTATCTGTGGTGTCATACTACATCTAAATACATACAAAATGTTGTGTTTCAAATGTTGTGTGGTGAAGAAGCTCCAGAAATACCACTGTATAAACCTTAAAACCCCCCAAATTTCTAGAGCTGTAGCTACAAATACCTGTGTTTCTGTTTCCCAGAATTCAGTTGTATCTTTTACCATGCAACTCAGTTACATCTCAGAAACTTGATGCATTACACAGATTTTTGAGAAGATTTCCAAATGGAAAAACTCCACTATAAATTCTTTGTTTTCCTTCTGGCAGTTTCTTCTATTGTAGACTGTTAGTCCTCTATTTTGGAAAGCATTTGTGACAAGTATAATTATTTTCTGTTGTTTTTTTTCCTGGATTCAACTAGATTATTAGCATGAGTAAAAAAATAATATTTTCATTTTTTATTACTTTAAAAATTAAAGCACAGAAAGATTGTGTTCTTTTTTTTTACACAATCCTTTATTTTAAGTTTCATCCTTCTATAAAAAAAATTATAATTCTTTTGAGGGTTAGATATTAATCTATGTAATATTAGTAATTTATTTTTATTGATATCTTCTTGTGAAGCTGAAGAATTTAGTAGAACAGAGAAAGAAATACAGTCTGTTATTCTATCATGGATGAAAAATTATGATTCTACTTGAAGACATTAAAAAGTTCATTAGTTACAGACTTTAATGGGTCTTTTTCTTTTGGTGAGTATGCATATTTCACTTTCAAAATCAGCAGTAAGGTATCACATATGAACATTTCTGATAATGCATAGAGACCGTTTTTCCTCTAGGATAAATTAATGCAATTTCTGTCTACACATTTCTGTCAGTAACCTTATGGGATCCTGCAATTAATATAAAAGCCTACCTGTGTCATACCTGTGTATCCCATTGCTTTTCCCAAAGCAGAAGAATCTGATCTGTTGAACAGTGTTCATTTTGTAACACCACTACAACTCTTTCACTTAGGAGAGTACCTAAAACCTCAGTGTATAGACTGAAATAATGGTCAGGGACAATAGATGACTATATTACTTTGTCTTAATGAGTAGATGGCATTCATGATCATCCTAATTAGCAGATATGGCAAAAAATAATGATATAAAAAACTATTTTAGCACAGTGCCAGATATGAATTATGGACAATGTCAGCAATTACCAACAAAACTACGTATTGCTTCTTTGTAAAATAATGGATACAAAAAATTCTTATAAACTATTTACTTTTGAAAGTAATCTTGTATTCTTTTAGTATGTCTGTATAAATATATTCAAATATTAATGTCAGAAGGGAAAAAACCCCCATATTTTATAACAGCTCTGCATTTCCACAACTGTTTCTAAGTAAAGGATTTTAAAATATTTACGGCAAATTACACAAAACCATGTAAATGACACAGAAGTCTGAGTCTCATTTTCAAATGCCTAGGTAGCTGAAACCACCTAAATATGCAGACAGGGCCTAGCTGGAATTGAAAATATTGGCCTGTGACATGTTTACTAATTAATCACTTGGACTATTCCCCATTAGTTATGAAGAGCATAAGAGGGTCACTTGAGCTGCATGTCATGTTACTGAAGAGATACCATCCCACTTTACAAACAGGAAAAGTAAAGAATATACAATACATTTCTATGAGCTTTCTGGTTTAGGGCAGCATTAGCTAAGTTCTGAACTCCTATGGGCAAAACATGACAACATATTCTTCAAAAATTGGTGAAAAGACACGAAAAGTCTTATTCCCTTCCTTAAAGATGAACCATACAACCTTAATATTCTCTGAATGGACTTCCCTTGGAAATTACTTCTATATCAAGGTATGTCTAAATTCTTTTTAGCCTAGCCTGATGTTATCTAGAAACTACATGAGAAATGTGTCCAACAGTTTTGCTTGACTAACTCAATGGACTTCTGCAAGGATAAAGGCAACAATGTAGTAGACAAAATTTAGTCTGACTGATCCAGTCAGCCTAAAAGATTGGAAATCTTACTTTTTAAGGCACTTTAATTTTTATTAAAAATGTTACAAACAAACAAACCCCAGAAATCAATCCCTCCTATACAGAAATCAAACCTATATTTTCCCCCATTATGCAACATTCCAGTTGAAGTTGAGAAGGCAAACATGCGACAGACATTTTTGCATTACTTAATGCATTGCTGGAGGCACTCAGGCTTGAAATTATTGTCACTTGATAAGAATACATGTAGGAGTAATTGATCTAACACACAAATGCGCAGTGCTATCTTAGCTTTCTTTACCTGCTGGTAACAGCAAAACACTCACATCTAAAATAAACCAAGTTCGCAATCAGTGAGCAGAAATGGAGTAACACTTTCTTCCATTCTCTCTGCAAAACATGTTCAAGAAGCAATTAGGCTGAGAGGGACGTTAATTTACAAAAGTGTTGTTTACATACTGGTTTGGAGGGGCCAAGCATTGACAGAAGCTTCAGTGTGTGTGTGGAGAAACTTGTAGAAATCCTGGGAATAAAGCACATTTGCCTGTGGAGCATTAAATGTGAGCAAAAATGTGAACATTAAATGTGAAGCAAAACTTTACAGGAGCCAGGAATTAAAATTATTTTTTCTCCTCTTTCTCCCCACCTTTCTTTTCCTTTTCTTCTGATCCCCAGCATCCCTGAGCAGTAGACATGATACTGTTTGGTTAGTACTAAAGGCAGTGGGAAAAAACAAGTAATGAAAAGACTTTTAGCATTTTAGAAATGGGCCTAGAAGCATTACTTAACCACCAGGTGATACCACAGCAGGTGCTGTACAAATCTCAAAAAAACAACTCCTCTGCCCCATTCTTAAACCTAGGAAGTCACTAATAAAAAAATCAGAAAATATAGTTTTGGAATTGAAATGCAGAGTTAAGATTGCATAAGATTTCCTCTTCGTGCATTGCTTTAAAACATGGGGGAGTTTCATACCTCCTAGCTTTAAGCACTTTGAGATTGGAGGCTATGGCTGAAAGGCAGAGAGGCTCCTTCCAGTAAGTAATTTCAGACAGGAGCCAAAGTGATGTGTCCCAAATAATTCACTAGATGATTCTTTTTTCTTGTTTATACAGAGGTCCTAGATAGACTAGCCACTAGGTATATTAATTGGTTGGGTTGTTGTGTTTCCCTGATGCCTTAATTTATGCAGTAGGATGAACGACTGTTACAAAGTAAGCTGAAAATTTGTTAATACAAGGGAAAAGAGAACAGTTTCACTGCACCAGTGAATGAAGACAGACAAAAATAAAACAAAAAACCCAGTAGATCTTCTTAATATTGTTAGCATTTTTAATGGAAGTACAAAGGGTTTTTACAGTGTTGTTCATGTATTAGCTTTGATCAATCTATATTAGTAGGTCATAGACAAAAGAGTCCAGATATTCTTAAACAAGACATCTTGAAGATAACTGACCCTCAAGCCAACTCTTATGATCCAGCTGTATGTAACTTAGGTTTCCTGAACTTGACCTTTTACATGCCCGATTCCATGTACTGACTTCTTCACTCAAAGGCAATTATACTCTGTGCTGTGTAGTAGTGTTGGTCTTCTTGTTTTCACCTATGCAGCTCCAGGTGGCTGAGTAATAACAGCCCAGGTTTTGGTTGCTACTCTGCAGGACTCATGGTTAGATAAAAAGGAGATGAGACTCTGAAAAAACAAGACTGCAAATAGCATCCAAGTAGAATTGCAATCTGTAGATTTTTAGAACTGTGTGTATGACTGCCTTGGGACATACCCTATCTCAAATGAGAAAGCAGTAAAAACATACCACTTATTTTTTACTATAACTGGACAGAGAGGAAGATACAGGGCTTTGCCACACCACTTGGAAGCATATAAATGAAGAAATTTTTCCTCTGCGATCTAAAAGGCTCTAGAATTATTTTATTCAGTATAGTTAACTCAGTGGGAAACCTCCAGCAGCAGCTGCATTATGGTTCGAAAGATAGGTTAAAGCAAATAATATTCATTTAAGCAACCTTATTGCTACCATTAACCTTTCAATCAGAATTCACATTTGTTCCTTTTTTCTTGATCAGTCTCTATGCTGACCTATGTAGTCAGAAGGAAAGGCTGTCAAGGGCATAAAGGAGTTATCTTCAAAGTAAGCAAACTTAAAAAATCAGCTTGATGAAATACTGTCAATTTTTTGCTGTGAAATATTATCATTTATAAATTTTCTCATCATGGTATGTTATTTTATCCAGCCCCTGGATCTTGAAATTCTACCTTTCATGCAGCAGATTGCTTGGTCTGCATAGAAAATGTCATGTAGGTCTATTATAAAAGGAGCTTTCTTTCTCCAAGAAAGGTGAATTATTATATATTTAGAAGATATTCAAAGATGGTAAAGGTTCAGTCTACAGAGAAAAATCTTCAGTTTAATGTGAATGTGACTCTTTGCCCTGCTTTTTTCATTTTATTGATCTTTCAGAATGTTCCTGTCAAATGCGATTTTGCCCGGTCTGTAAGGCGCACAGGTAGCCTATCGGCAGATGTGTCGCAGATCTTTCCCATGGGGCTCACAGAAGATGCCAGTTGGTTACTCCCTGCCGCTGGCAACGTCTCCAAGTCGAAGTGTCTTGCATGATTAGGGCTCTAATACTTGGGAGGGTGGAATGGAAAACAGTGATAAGACAAGAGTTTAATTTATGGAAAGTAAAAGTATTAAGAGGATGTATATTTTCATATTATTTTTGCCACTGATCCTAAAATAAGCAACAATGTTTTCTTGAATGGCTGCATCTCATTCTTGCCAGCTGCAGCAAACACAGCCTTCCACAGGGGAAAACCAGAATACTTTCTGCAGTCAGTAAGCATATAGACCACCCACTTCTTCAGATTTCTGTGTGGGGTCTAAATCTTAATTTCCCAACTTGTCTAAGCACAGACAGCTCACTATTTTACACTTCCCACTGGAAATTGGAAGCTCAAGGTAGACTCTCTCCAGTGGCTCTGCTGTAAAAAAGTAGCTATAAGTAGGTGATGCATTTTCTATCTGTCTCTCATTAGATAAATAAGCGCATAACTCAGGGAACTATTAAAAAAAAAAGGCTGCTTGATTAGAAAGTGCTTTCTCATCCTAGATTCTTGTTACTTATGCAGATCTAAATTAGCCTCCTGGGACCATGACTTTATCTGTCAAATCAGTTCTTCATCTGCAATTCCTGTTTCAGTTTTGTTTTGCTACATGACCTTACTTGTAAAACATTTCTGCAAAAAAGCCACTAGGTGAAGTGTCAGATTAGTCAATTCACCCTTTAAAAATGAAACTATGCAATCAAGAACTGCCCTTCTGCTACAAATAATTCTGACAAACAATGGTCTGGATTCTCAATTTCGTGTCTCTGTTTTATGTCAGCATTATCCTACTGAATTCAAGATAGACAGAGTAATGGTAAAATTCTTAAGTATGGTGCAAGAAGAAACCCAACTGTAATACTTTTTGTAAGTTCTGAAAAGAGATGTCTTCACTAAATACAAGTGTAATGAAAAACAACTCATACAGGTTTAGTAGCTGATTTGTGGAGTGATGTTGTGGTTTAACCCAGCAGGCAGCCACTTGCTCACCCCCACGCCCGGCTCAGTGGGATGGGGAAGAGAATTGGAAAAAAGGTGAAACCCATGGGTTGAGATAAAGACAGTTTAATGAAACAGCAGAGGGGAAAAAAAAATAATAATAACAATAACAATAACAATAACAATAATAATAGAATATACAGAATATACAAAACAAGTGGTGCACAATGTAAATTGCTCACCTCCCGCTGACCGATGCCCAGGCTGTCCCCGAGCAGCGATCGCTCTCCCCTTCGGCTAAGTCCCCCCTCAAGCATGACATCATATGGTCTGGAATAGCCCTTTGGCCAGTTGGGGTCAGCTGTCCTGGCTGTGCCCCCTCCCAGCTTCTTGTGCCCCTGGCAGTGCAGGGGAAGCTGAAAAGTCCTTGACTGGTGTAAGCCCTGCTCAGCAACAACTAAACCATCAGGGTGTTATCAACATTCTTCTCGTATAAAAATCCAAACCACAGCACTGTGCCAGCTACTAGGAAGAAAATCAACTCTATCACAGCCAAAACCAGGACAAGTGAGAACAAAAAGAGTAAGGATGTCTGCTTTAACTCTAGGTGGATCACAGAGTAATCAGCAGTTGGTGCTTTAGTGGGAACACATTAAAGCTGCATTCTGTCTAAACTAGCCATTGCTTAAGGGATGATTGTTGAAATCTGAAATCAGTAAAAATTTTTTTAAGTTTTTAAACCTGAACTCAGGGTAGCAAGGTTTGCACCTCTGGAGCTGAAGGAAATAATATATGTATATCAAACTTGTTGCTGATTTAAAGTGTCATAATCTAAAAGAAAAAGCAGAAATTCTGCACAGGTGTTGAAACCAAGAGTCCTACATCTTTGTACTGCTAGTAAATGTATCTGAACTGTGAAATCACTTACAAAGGTAACTGCTATTAATGAATGTGCTTACATTACTAGTATATTGTAATGTAAATAACGAGTTATTCTCTTCTGTTTGTGTTTTTGTTTGTTTGGTTGGGGATTTTTTAACTCTTATAACTCTCATGGTCTCTGTGGTCTGTGCAGTGGGTGGGGAATTGGCTGACAGGCTGCACCAAGGGGGTGGTGGTAAATAGCTCTTTTTCTAACTGGAAGCCTGTCACAAGTGGGGTCCCCCAGGGATTGATATTGGGTTCAATGTTATTTAATATCTTCATAAGTGATCTGGATGATGGGATCAAGTGTAGCCTGATGAAGTTTGCAGATGACACCAAACTGAGCAGGGAAGTAGACTCTCTGGAAAGGAGGGCCACCTTGCAGGAAAATCTGGATAGGCTGGAAGAGTGGGCTAACAAGAACCTTATGAGGTTTAACACATACAAGTGTAAGGTCTTGCACCTGGGAAAACACAATCCAGGAGTGCAGCACAGACTGGGACCCACCCAGTTAGAGAGCAGCTCTGTGGAAAAGGACCTGGGGGTCCTGGTAGACAACAAACTCCCTGTGAGTGAGCAGTGCACTGCTGCAGCCAGGAAGGCCAAAAGGATGCCGGGTTGCATGAAAAAGGGCATCACCAGCAGAGATAAAGAAGTCATTATCCCACTCTACTTAGCGCTTGTCAGGCCACACCTGGAATACTGTGTACAGTTCTGGTCCCCACTATACAGAAAAGATGTGGACAGGCTGGAGGGGGTCCAGAGAAGGGCCACCAAGATGATCAATGGATTGGGAAGCCTGCCATATGAGGACAGGCTGAGAGAACTGAGTTTGTTCAGCCTTGAGAGAAGGAGGCTCAGAGGTGATCTCATCACCATGTACCAATATTTAAAGGGTGGCTACAAAGAAGATGGAGACTCCCTTTTCACAAGGAGTCACATGAAGAAGACAAGGGGTAATGGGTACAAGTTAATCCTGAGAAGATTCTGCTTGGACATGAGAGGAAAATTTTTCACAATGCAAACAGTCAACCATTGGAATAGTCTCCCCAGGGGAGTGGTTGACTCCACCGCACTGGACGCTTTCAAGACGCATCTGGACAGGGTGCTGGGTGTCGTGGTTTAACCCAGCTGGCAACTAAGCACCACGCAGCCGCTCGCTCACTCCCCCCCCTCCCTCAGTGGGATGGGGGAGAGAATCGGGAAGGGGAAAAAGGTTAGAGCCGAGGGCTGAGATAAAGACAGTTTAATAAGAGAAAATAATAATAATAGTAATAATGAGAATGATAACAAAATACACAGAATATACAAAACGAATGATGCACAATGCAATTGCTCACCACCCGCCGACCGATGCCCAGCCCGTCCCGAGCAGCGATCAGTACCCGAGCGACCGACCGACCCACCCACCCCCCCGAGCATGACGTTATATGGTATGGAATAGCTCTTTGGACAGTTTGGGTCCTAGCTGTGCTCCCTCCCAGCTTGTTATGCACCTGGCCGAGCAGGAGAAGCTCAAAAAGTCCTTGAGCAGTCTGAGCACTACTTGGCAACAACTAAAAACATCAGCGTGTTATCAACATTCTTCTAGTACTAAATCCAAACCACAGCACTATGCTAGCTTCTGTGAAGAAAATTAACTCTATCCCAGCCGAAACCAGGACATTCCACCCCTTATTCTATACCATTTACGTCATGCTTAGGTCCTACCCTTACAATACATTCCAATTAATCACCACCATTTTCTCATCTTTTTGGTACATACACAGATATCATTCCCTTAGTCTATGGACCATCCCTCTGAAATGTCCATTGGGTTCATTTAGTCCACAGTTTTGGGCTCCATCTGTTGTAACAGTCTTTCAGGGCAGGAGAGATGGGGTCTGGTGTTGGGTTGTTGCTTGCTGAAGTCAGTTCCGGTTCCATCCGCTGTACTTCCTTAGTTTCTTCAAAATTCATTCTTCTTAATCTGGGTGATCCTTACTGTTATACCATTGATATGACATACAGCAATAGTAAAAATAAAGACATACTATATTACACAGCAATTAACATTATACAATTCAGTTCATTGGCTATTTTCACCCAAAATCAAATCCCTTTGAGGTACACATCGGACTTCCCGTCCTTCCGCATCACCCACCAAGTAGAGCCAGGTCCTTGAGCAAAAGCAATCCCACGGATGGGTTTGCCTTTACCTGAGGCAGGAGTAACCCAGACTGTCTTCCCCAGCATATTTTTTACATGCACTACAGGGACTTTATCCCCTTCTACAGTACGTAAGAGGTTTGATTGGGCAGGGCCAGCTCGGTTGGCAGATCCTCTAGTGTTGACTAACCAGGTGGCTTTTGCTAAATGTGTATCCCAATGTTTGAATGTTCCTCCACCCATTGCTTTCAGTGTAGTCTTTAACAGTCCATTGTATCGTTCAATTTTCCCAGAGGCTGGTGCATGATAGGGGATGTGATAGACCCACTCAATGCCATGCTCTTTGGCCCATTTGTCTATGAGGCTGTTTCGGAAGTGAGTTCCGTTGTCTGACTCAATTCTTTCTGGAGTGCCATGTCGCCACAGGACTTGTTTTTCAAGGCCTAGGATAGTGTTCCAGGCAGTGGCATGGGGCACGGGATATGTTTCCAACCATCTGGTGGTCGCTTCCACCATGGTGAGCACATAGCGCTTGCCATGGCGGGTTTGTGGGAGTGTGATATAATCAATCTGCCAGGCCTCTCCATATTTGTATTTCAGCCACCGTCCTCCATACCAGAGAGGCTTTAACCGCTTGGCTTGTTTGATCGCAGCACATGTTTCACATGCATGGATAACCTGTGCAATAGCGTCCATAGTTAAGTCCACCCCTCGATCACGAGCCCATCTGTATGTTGCATCTCTTCCTTGATGGCCTGAAGTGTCATGGGCCCACCGAGCTAGAAACAATTCACCCTTATGTTGCCAGTCCAGATCCACCTGAGCCACTTCAATCTTAGCAGCCTGATCTGCCTGCTGGTTGTTTTGATGTTCTTCAGAGGCCCGACTCTTGGGTACATGAGCATCTACATGACGTACCTTTACAACCAGGTTCTCTACCCGGGCAGCAATATCTTGCCACAATGTGGCTGCCCAGATGGGTTTGCCTCTGCGCTGCCAGTTGTTCTGTTTCCATTGCTGCAACCACCCCCACAAAGCATTTGCCACCATCCATGAGTCAGTATAGAGATAAAGCACTGGCCATTTTTCTCTTTCAGCAATATCTAAAGCCAGCTGGATGGCTTTCACCTCTGCAAACTGACTTGATTCACCTTCTCCTTCAGCAGTCTCTGCAACTTGTCTTGTAGGACTCCATACAGCAGCCTTCCACCTCCGATGCTTTCCCACAAGACGACAGGACCCATCAGTGAACAGGGCATATTGCTTCTCATTTTCTGGCAGTTTATTATATAATGGGGCTTCTTCAGCACGCACCACCTCTTCCTCTGGCGATATTCCAAAATCTTTGCCTTCTGGCCAGTCCATGATCACTTCCAAGATTCCTGGGCGACTGAGGTTTCCTATTCGAGCCCGTTGTGTAATCAGTGCGACCCACTTACTCCACGTAGCATCAGTTGCATGATGTGTAGAGGGGACCTTCCCTTTGAACATCCAGCCCAGCACCGGCAGTCGGGGTGCCAGGAGGAGCTGTGCTTCAGTACCAATCACTTCTGAAGCAGCTCGAACCCCTTCATATGCTGCCAATATCTCTTTTTCAGTTGGAGTATAGTTGGCTTCAGATCCTCTGTATCCCCGACTCCAAAAGCCTAGGGGTCGGCCTCGAGTCTCCCCTGGTGCTTTCTGCCAAAGGCTCCAGGTAGGGCCATTCTTCCCGGCTGCGGTGTAGAGCACATTCTTTACATCTTGCCCTGCCCGGACTGGTCCAAGGGCTACTGCATGCACTATCTCCCATTTAATTTGTTCAAAGGCTTGTCGTTGTTCAGGCCCCATTTGAAATCATCCTTCTTCCGGGTCACTTGGTAGAGAGGGCTTACAATCTGGCTGTAATTTGGAATATGCATTCGCCAAAAACCCACAATGCCCAAGAAAGCTTGTGTTTCCTTTTTGCTAGTTGGTGGAGACATGGCTGTTATTTTGTTGATCACATCCATTGGAATCTGACGACGTCCATCTTGCCATTTGATTCCTAAGAACTGGATCTCCTGTGCAGGTCCTTTGACTTTACTTTGTTTTATAGCGAAACCGGCTTTCAGAAGGATTTGGACTATTTTCTTCCCTTTCTCAAAAACTTCTTCTGCTGTATTGCCCCACACAATGATGTCATCAATATATTGCAGATGTTCTGGAGCATTACCCTGTTCCAGTGCTGTCTGGATCAGTCCATGGCAAATGGTAGGGCTGTGTTTCCACCCCTGGGGCAGTCAATTCCAGGTGTACTGGATGCCCTTCCAAGTGAAAGCAAACTGTGGCCTGCACTCTGCTGCCAAAGGGATTGAAAAGAAAGCATTTGCAATATCAATTGTGGAATACCACTTGGCTGCCTTTGACTCCAGTTCGTATTGAAGTTCTAGCATGTCTGGCACGGCAGCACTCAGCGGTGGCGTAACTTCATTCAGGCCACGATAGTCTACTGTTAGTCTCCACTCTCCATCAGACTTTCTCACTGGCCATATGGGACTGTTAAAGGGTGAGCGAGTCTTGCTGATCACTCCTTGGCTCTCCAGTCGATGAATCAGCTTATGGATGGGAATCAGGGAGTCTCGGTTGGTGCGATATTGCCGCCTGTGCACTGTTGTGGTGGCAATCGGCACTTGTTGTTCTTCAACCCTCAGCAACCCCACAACCGAAGGGTCCTTTGAGAGACCAGGCAAGGTAGATAGCTGCTTAATTTCTTCTGCCTCCAATGCAGCTATACCAAAAGCCCACCGGTACCCTTTTGGGTCCTTGAAATACCCTCTCCTGAGGTAGTCTATGCCCAGGATGCACGGAGCATCTGGGCCAGTCACAATGGGGTGCTTTTGCCACTCATTCCCAGTTAGACTCACTTCGGCCTCCAATACAGTCAGCTCTTGAGATCCCCCTGTCACTCCAGAAATACAAATGGATTCTGCCCCTATATGGCTTGATGACATTAGAGTACACTGTGCACCGGTGTCTACTAAAGCTCTATACTTCTGTGGGTCTGACATGCCAGGCCATCGAATCCACACAGTCCAGTAAACCCTGTTGTCCCTTTCCTCCACCTGGCTGGAGGCAGGGCCCCTCTAATCCTGGTCACTGTTGCTCATGGTTTGTGTGTATGAGTCAGAAGTTCCTTCATCACAATCAGAATTAAGATCAGCCCTTCTATTTTGTCTGAAAAAACTACCATCGTCCCAGTCTCTGGAAATTGGAGCAACAAGTTTCCTGGAAGAGCCCCCTTTTGTGTTTGTTTTTCTTTGCAACTCATGTACCCGTGACTCTAGGACCGAGGTAGGTTTTCCGTCCCATTTCCTCATGTCCTCTCCATGGTCACGCAGGTAAAACCATAGAGTGCCCCGTGGTGTGTACCCTCGATATTCTTTTTCTTGAGCAGAAGGGCGCTTACTTCTGATGGCTGAGATACTGGTCTGTACAGGAGGGGAGTAGGACATATGCTTTTCGAGTCGTTCAAACTTTTGGGACAGTTTCTCCACAGCCGAAACAAAGGGGGAAAAGATACTTTCTTCATATTCCCGGAGCTGGCCAGCCACTTCATCCACTGTCGGTCCCCGTCCAGTTTCCCAGCTCATCATTGCCCATGTGTTTGCAAATGATGTTGGTGCGCTCCGTAACAACTTCCGCCACATGGGTCGTGTGCACTGGACACTATCTGGATCTTTGGGCAGCTGGTCATTGTCCAGGTCACTATAAATCACCTCCAGGACAGCCAATTCCCTCAGGTACTGGATGCCTTTCTCCACAGTGGTCCATTTACCTGGGCAACATATGACATCTTCCTTGAAGGGATATCTTTCCTTCATGGCTGACAGTAGACGCCTCCAGAGGCTGAGGATTTGTGTCCCTTTTCCAATTGCTTTGTCAATGCCCCCTTCCCTAGAAAGGGATCCTAGTTGCTTGGCTTCCTTACCCTCCAGTTCCAGGCTGTTGGCCCCATTATCCCAGCATCGGAGTAGCCAGGTGACAATGAGCTCACCTGGACGACGGCTGAAATCTTTTCGGATATCTCGCAGCTCACTCAAGGATAGGGATCTGGTGGTTTCTGTCTCGTTTATGAGCTCTTCCTCCTCCCCTTGTGATGGCCCCGCTTTTTCATCTTCCCTTTCTAAACAAGTTGACTTTTGCTTCCAAGATTTCTTCTTTTGTATAGGGGCGACTGATACTGGCACGGGTTGGTTCGTTGGAGTAGCCGCAGTGCATATCACTGGGGTTGGAGTAGCTGCAGTGGCTGTGGCCTTATCATCAGATCCAGAGACTTTCTGTTCCCTTTGGATGTGTTGAATCATGTTGAACAGGGTTCGGTAAGCATGGGCCAGGCCCCAGCACATTGCAGTGATTTGTGTTTGCTTAGAATTGCCAGGGTGACAGCATACCTTTTCCAAATACTCTACTAGTTTTTCAGGATTCTGCACTTGTTCAGGAGTGAATTTCCAAAACATTGGAGGTGCCCATCGTTCTAGGCATTTACCCATACTACCCCAAATACCCTTCCACTCATAACTATCCAGCCCTGGGGCAGACATCTGGATGGTATTATTAAGTTGCTTACAAACTTTGGACAAAACTGAAACAATATTCCAAATAGATATCAATAGATATACCTTAACTATCCAAGGATGCTCAAGATACTGAAAAGTTATTGTAGTGAAGGAGGAAACATCATCAAAGGCGGCAGAAAAAGTGCCATTCTGTATTTCCTCCAGAACAAACTTTTCAGAGTCCCATGTATAATTGCTAATATTCCCCGCAAGGTGGTACCCAAAGTGCAGTACAGACTTCGACATGAAACCCAAATACCAGAAAAAGCTCAAGGTCATTGTTTTAATAACAAGTTTCCCAAGCAAAACATGTCTGGTCACCGCAGAGCATAACAAACTGCAAAAACCAACACCAACTTTTAACAAGTGCAGCAAAGGAGGGAGCATGGTGCAGATCGGATAAGGTAAGATCAAGAACAAATGAATCAAATTGCAACCCACAACTATTTAACAGATATAAATTCCTTAATATACTCCGGTTACTCTGTCGTTATCTCAAGCCCTTCGTGTCCCTGTTCGGGCGCCAAAAAGGACTGTCGTGGTTTAACCCGGCTGGCAACTAAGCACCACGCAGCCGCTCACTCACTCCCCCCCCTCCCTCAGTGGGATGGGGGAGAGAATCGGGAAGGGGAAAAAGGTTAGAGCCGAGGGCTGAGATAAAGACAGTTTAATAAGAGAAAATAATAATAATAGTAATAATGAGAATGATAACAAAATACACAGAATATACAAAACGAATGATGCACAATGCAATTGCTCACCACCCGCCGACCGATGCCCAGCCCGTCCCGAGCAGCGATCAGTACCCGAGCGACCGACCGACCCACCCACCCCCCCGAGCATGACGTTATATGGTATGGAATAGCTCTTTGGACAGTTTGGGTCCTAGCTGTGCTGTACTCCCAGCTTGTTATGCACCTGGCCGAGCAGGAGAAGCTCAAAAAGTCCTTGAGCAGTCTGAGCACTGCTTGGCAACAACTAAAAACATCAGCGTGTTATCAACATTCTTCTAGTACTAAATCCAAACCACAGCACTATGCTAGCTTCTGTGAAGAAAATTAACTCTATCCCAGCCGAAACCAGGACTCTGGGCCATCTTGTTTAGACTGTGCTCTTGCCTAGAAAGGTTGGACCAGATGATCCTTCAGGTCCCTTCCAACCTGGTATTCTGTGATTCTGATTCATGAGCATTGCAAGACAGAATGAAGATGCAGCTTTGGCAAAAAAGGGAAATCTATATCCTGCTACTGCTAAGACTAGAAATCTGGGGGTATTGTGAGAGAAAAGTTGCAGAAGAAAGTAGGAAGAGTGGGCATTTTTTTACTGGAGAAACTACAGATGTTCCTAACTATATTTTCTCTATTAGTTTACCAGGAAGGTCAATCAGTTATTTTGACATACAATGAAATTAGCACAACATCCCGAAATACTATCATGCATCACTCAATGAAATCCTAAATAAGTGCATAAAATCTTAATATTGTGTCTTACTAATGGAAAATATCTTGTATAAGAATAATATTATTTTTGGTAATTTTTTATTGGTAAAATATTAAGTAGCATATGAAATATAGAAACATGAGAAGAACCTTGTAGCGTTCCACTATGTATAAATATATACAAGTACAGAATTTTTCCAGACTTGAAATTTTGTACTCATTCCTTTATTCTTCATGTTGATCTGGAAAAAATACAGTTAGTAGCTGAAGGAAAGCCTTCTCTGAATAATATGATGTTATGTATGCCTTGTATCACTGATGTTGTTCTTCCTGGGATTTCAAAGAGGGATGCTCAGCTGTCATTAATGAAAGCAGATGGTGTGCTTCTCTCCTGTGATGATTTTCTTTTGTTATGAGGATGAATATCAGTGAAGAAAGTTCACAAAGAAGATGCCATCGGCTAGAAATAGGCAAATTCAGCAAATCTGTTTGTTCATAATGTTAAGATCAGGGGAAAAAGAAGAAAAAAGCCTATTATCATTACTATAATTAATTAATTAATTCCCTTGTCTTGCAGTACTTAGAGGCCCAGGGATAACATTACTAGGAGCAGAAAAGAGATACATTAGGGAATGAAAAATTGTACACCAAACATTTCAAATTAAGTGGTAAAACTGCAATGTACTGTTGAAACACTCTTTTGGAATGCTTTGGGAAATATTGATGGTACACTCAAAGTTATGGAACATATAAAACAGTAGATGGAGGCTTGCTCTTATGACATAATTTGAAAAAAAAAAAAAAGTCTCATTCAAACTCCTAGTCCTGCTCAAAAGATTCAACCACAACAGAGTAAATATGGCTTCACTGATCCTCTATATTTATCTGGTAGAGAAGAAAACCTCTAGAGCATGGATTAGCTATTCTTTATTTAACATGTGGTCAGGCAACACAGTAAATAAGGCACCAGTATTGACAACACAAATGTAAACTTGTCTGTACTTCTGTCAGTAGCTTTTGGTTTATTTGTCTGAAGGTAAGGTCTTCCAAATACCTCTATGTTCCCTCATAAGCTAGAAATTTAGGCCAACCTCATTTTCTTCACTCTAGCTGAGGAACCAAGATTTCAGAGATGTTCTGAGTGATCCTGTTGCTCTCTTTCCTGTTCTACAAATATTTTTCCTCATAATTGTGGCAGTGTGCTTCCTGCCCCTCACCTGACCTTTTCCCATAACCCTGCTTAAGCAACAACCACTGGTAGCAGTCATGATGGACACATCCAAGTCAAAGGGGATACAGGGAAGACAGATAACAACACAATAGCCAAGGGATAATTTATGGCAATGCATCCACATAACCACAATTATGGTCAATGTCAGACTTAAGCCAAATTTGGAAGAACCTAACATCTGCAGTCAGTGTGTAAATATGAGTCAATCATCTTATACCCCTAAATACTGAGCAGCCCAAGAGCCCTTTGAGCTCTCCTCCATAAACTGCAACCAGGACAAGTGGAATTTAATGCCCTTTCATACTATTACTAGCATTAGACAGTCATTTCAATAACACCACATTCTCCAATTTTTTTGCCATCCTTTTTTTGTGTACTTTTTTCACCTGGCTGAAGCACTCACTCCTTCACCTGAAGCAATAAAATATCTTCTCTCCCGAAGTACCACCACTAGCCCTCTTCCCAGGCCATGGTTGGCTTACTCTGTGTAAATAGAAATACTGCACAACTGACACACTGAAGGGAAGAGGAAAAGGCTTATGCAGGAGCCAGCACACAGAAGAGATGTGTGCTGCTCATCTCCTGACACAGGGCTGTGCTGGGATCCAGGGACAGGAGCAAGGTTTTACATCCCAGGGTAAGATCCTCTCTGCTTCTCCCTGTCTGATTGCATGACAGGAACACCTTCCAGGGGTGTATGCCTTCACTAGTTAAAATAAAATTTTTAACAGATTTCCAGATATTAACAAAAAGAATCACACAGGCCTTGTAAGCTGAGACTTTACCATCAGCAACTGGGGGAAGCTCTCTTTGTGGGCAAGTGGGCCTCTAGCTGCCTACCTACAGTGTCTACCTGTCCACTTCCCTCTGTGCCATCTGCTGCTGTCGGCTACTGGAAACGGAATCCCAGTGTAATCCCATTTGAGACTTTTCTGTGTTAGGTCTGGCATTTCTTAGTCACTTGCCAAGAATGTTACATCCTTCAGATTTTTTTTTACTTTTGATTTTTTACCATAGACCTCTACTTGCTAACACTGCTCTTCTTTTTACTTGCAGCTTGCTTTGGAGAAGGATACTAAGAATATGTCCAAATGTTGTATTGCAAAAATGTCTGAACAAGCTCTGTGTTTCAAAACCTATATAGAATGGCATTGAATCTCAGATAATCTTACTGAGAGGCAAGGTATGTTAACATGAGTGCCTTATCATATTCAAAATCTGAGTGGGTCTCTGTCCCATCATTTTGAATGTGAGCAGAAAGATTTCAAGTTGCCTGCAGTATATTTTGTTGATATATTTTCACTGTAGCACCCTGAAAGATGTAGTCTTTGTTGATAACATTACATTTATCAACACTTCCATTCCCAATCTGTATTGGCAGTTTCTCTTGATTTTTTTTTTGTCATTGCTTTGTCTGCTCAGAAGCTACTAGCAACTTTTGTCCTTTGAGATAGTTGTTATTCTCACCATGACATACTACCTCTCTGCATACAGTGTTTTACAGTCTTAGTTTTCTGTGTTTTTACACATAGTTGATCCGCTGATATCCTGTATGTCCCTTAAAGGTTGTTTTTGTCACAGGTTGAAGCAGCAGCTAGAATGTGCTGAACGACTTTAAGGGTGTCTGGCATTTCAGCCTTTTTTGGACAGCTGAGTATAAGAGGTATCCAAAAACACCACTGTAAGCTGAAATGAAAGAAAACGGTACTTTAATCTGTTTATACAAAGACCTGCTCTGAAAGATCTTCTTTCCCATATTTATTTGATTTTTGTAGACACATTCCTAGTCTTCCTGTGAGGGATTCTGGACCCTATATCTGCTAGATTATTTCTGTGCGAAAGCAGCCTAGTTTTAAGAGAAAACTATTTTGGTGGAGAAAGAACATATGACAGTCCTCTTATGTCTCACGTACAGCTATGCAGATGCAGTATCCCAAATTTACGCACTCCTACTCATTCAGAGCAGTGTTATGGCAAGCATTTAACTAAATTAATAACTTCCTGACTTATTTGGGAAATGCTGGAAAATTTTTTTGGCAAATGCATGTTTGGCAGAGCACCTGTCTTCTGCAGGTTAATAAAACAATTTACCTTGGAAGTGACATCTCTGTTCAAAACTCGTATTCAAACTCCCATGCAAACTTTAAAGTTGATCAACCATTTAACAACTGCCTAGAGAGCAAACAATACCTCCCTTAATGCATGTTCTTATGAAGTGTTTCTATTCATTGAATCAATACCATTCCATAAGTTAAGAAACAGATGCCATTCAAATGGCTAAACAAGACAAATGACTGTAGCTTATTCTGACCCTTGAGACCAGACAAAATTATCATCATCTATGTTAGGTTAACAGTATGAGACAATCCATAACATTTTTAAAGATTTTTGCTTCTACAGTACCATTGCACTTTCCTAGATACCACCCAGTAGACAAGAAGAGACCCTCCCTGGCAGATCCAATGTCTGTGAGCCAGCTTTTTGTCTTCTTCCATTTGTTCACCAGTATACGTTTTGTTGACATGATACTCACACAACACAAAAAGCATTTGAGAAGCAATTGTGACTACTAATATTTCTTTATGCTGATCACAACTATCATATTCTCCTAGCTGATTTATTCTGCTGTTGCCTTTCATTTTCCTGTAAACTCTGGGGAAGGATGATCTTCCTCTTCCAGGAACAGCTCTAGTCACATTTCTGTGTGCTGTATCAGTACTAAATGAAGACAACAGTGATACAGTAGGACCCTACCCAGCCTTCTGGAGCTGCAGCACAGCAGCATGTTCTGGTGTGGCAGAGGGAGAAACAACCAAGAATCCATTTATAAAAATGCTTCCTTCAGAGCAGATTCAGTTAGAGAATCAAGGTGCTGCAGAGGACGTGCATGTGGATTCCCTGATCATACATATTAATTATAATTCTGCATGGAAGTAGAACAAAATTAATAAAATATGTAGCAATATTCATTTGAGGAAAGCTTACACTGGATAAGAATTTTCAGTGTGAAAGGTGGATGTGGAGTATTTGTTAGATATTCATAAAAAAATGCAACACCATAAAGAAGATCAGTAAGGAATGATTTATTAGCAGATCAGAAAAAAACCGTAAACTGTGAAGTTTATTTCCACGTTAAGAGGCTTAGTCTAAATAGGGTGGAAAAGTTAGTAAACACACACATGGAGGAGAGATTGAGTGGTGACTATTACAAATAAAAATCTAGATGCAGTTTCAAGCTCCAGAAGACCCTAAACTATAAGTCAGGAGGGTAAAGCAGGAGAATGCTTTTTCTTTAACCAGCTGTAATTGTCCACTTTCACAGACAGAAAATTAGAATAGATTAAACTTTTGGTCTGATCATGCAGAGCTTTTCATCTGCCATATACTCACTATACAGGTGAGACCAAATACCTTCTTTTGAGTAACACATGCTCAGTAAGCATAAAAGTTAAAAGAAGCTGGGAAAAGATACTTGTTTTCTTCTCTTTTTATTTTAGCATTTCCATCTACGTTTACAGTGTCACTGACAGCAAAAGATTGCAGAGAAGTTATTTCAGATACAGCTGTCGTGGTTTAACCCCAGCCAACAACTCAGCACCACACAGCTGCTCATTCACTCCCCTCATGGTGGGATGGAGGAGAGAATCAGAAGAGTAAAAGTGAGAAAACTCGCGGGTTGAGATAAAGACAGTTTAATAGGAAAAGCAAAAGCCATACGCATGAGCAAAGCAAAGCAAGGAATTCATTCAATACTTCCCATGGGCAGGCAGGTGTTCAGCCTTCCCCAGGAAAGCAGGGCTCTGTCACGCAGAACAGTGACTTGGGAAGACAAATGTCATAACTCTGAATGTCCCCTCCTCCCCCCCGCCAGCTCCTTCCCCCAGCTTTATATACTGAGCATGACATCATATGGTCTGGAACAGCCCTTTGGCCAGTTGGGGTCAGCTGTCCTGGCTGTGCCCCCTCCCAGCTTCTTGTGTCCCTGGCAGAGCAGGGAAAGATGAAAAAGTCCTTGACTGGTGTAAGCCCTGCTCAGCAACAACTAAACCATCAGGGTGTTATCAACATTCTTCTCGTATAAAAATCCAAACCACAGCACTGTGCCAGCTACTAGGAAGAAAATTAACTCTAAGACAGCTGAAACCAGGACAACAGCTAAGAAGCTATGTTTACAAATCAGAAAGCTTTGGTAAAGTACCCCCAAATTATCTGTTGAAATGAAACTGAAGTATTTTAACATTTCGTAAGAGTACATTTTGTTAGGTGAGCAACTGCATAGAAGAGAGCAATATTTACTCAACAGTTTGTAATTATTACTTGAAAAAAATCACAGAATCACAGAATCACAAGGGTTGGAAGGGACCTCGGGAGATCATCTAGTCCAACCTCCCTGCTAAAGCAGGTTCTCCTACAGCATGTTACACAGGACTTCTAATTTAATATCTTGTTAAATTTGGCTTTGTAAGCTTTCTTGAGGAAATACAGAATAAAACAGACATAATTATCAAAAAACAAATAGTACAAGCTTTATTTCAGATGTATCTAGGAAGTGAAGTGTAAATTCTGTAACATTTTATAAACAAATAATTAAAATTAAATTCTAGCATTCTGAAGAATTCTGCATTGATATTTAAAAGAATAATAATGATATAAATTAGACCAATAAGTCTGAAACACTAAGCCAGCTTTATTAGGGGATTGTGTGGAGGGGAAATAGAAGTTGTAGGATAATCCAACCAACCTTTGTTTCTCCCCACACTTTTCCTTTCTCACTGTCTCTGCACATATAAATCCACCCCCCCCCCACCCCACCCCAAGTCATGGCAATTTACCTATTTTACTCATGAGTGTAGCTAGTCCATTTGAGGATATATTTATATTCCTGAACTTCACAACATCCTTTGTTATGAGGTAAAAGTGGTTAAGGGATGTTGAGAAATAGTGCCTGCATTTTAAATTTAAATGAGCTACATATTCTTGCTCTTGACTACTTATTGGATGGAACGGGAAGCAGAGCTTTTATGCACTTGCAGAAGAGTATTGCCAAAAATGTTAATTGGCCAAATAACTTAGCGTTTCAAAGAACAGTTTTCTTATTCTGCCTCTGGAAGAGGTACTGTCATGTGAATCTCTTATTCCCCAATCTAATGTTTTTATTATGCTCTGCCATAATAACACTTAAGATTGTGTTTTACAACATTCCTTTTGGGATGTAGTATTTTTCAGAAAAGGTTGAGTTCCAGTTCTTCAGAAAAGCTGTCTGTGTGGTCTCTGCTAAGGAAAGACTGAGAAGCTTTTGAAAAGAAAGCAAGCTGATGATGTGAAATTATCTTGTCTTCTGTTGTAAAAGAAATCATTTAAAGAACTGAGGATAATTGATGACATTCATCCAGAGAAGTGCTTATAAGGAAAAAAAATACAGAACCCAAGAACAGCATATAAAGAAAAAACCCAAAGAAATAGGGATTTAAATGGATTGTCCCTTCTGCAGAAAACTCTTGAGTGCTAACAACATTCAAACCAAGTTATTCAGAAGACTATTGGAAATGCTCCTGTGTTGGAATTGGAATTTCTAGTTCTAAATTAGAACCTTTTGTTTTAAAATCAGTTGGGGTTTTCTTCTGTTTGCAATTTAGGGCCAGAAGCTGTCAGAGTGATCCATACTGCCTAGTCATACATGTATTTCTTAGAATGGTTGATATAACATATTTGATTGCAATTTTTATTTCTTAGAGAAGATGAGAAGTTGGGGATACAGGACTTGAGGTTGATTCATTTATATCGACTCCTCTTATCTCAGTACCCCACTTATAAATTCTTCTGGTGAAATGAATGGGTCTTACAGTGTAAGCCAATGTTTTATATAACAGTATCAGAATCTGCATTTTGCATGGTGAGATATTTGGATAACTTGGACAAAAACCATCAGCTAAGGTCTGGCATACTAACAATGAAGAACAGTCTAAAAAACTAGCAGCAGCTAGCTGTGAACATTTACTTGAAAAATTGACGTGTTTCCTTCTTCATTTTTCTATCTCTGAGAGTGTCTTGCAGAAGAAATGCTGTTAAGTGTGCATGCACTGCAAAAATTCTAGTTAAATTTGTAATTAAGTTAGACTTGACAAAAGTGTCTATGTGTTCTGTTTCATTATTCAGCTGAAATCCAGTATTTTGCAATATAATAGCAGGTATAGAAATGAGCTTCAGAAGAATAAATAAAATTGCTTTTCCTTCTGAATGGCACAATAAATAAGTTAGATCTTAGATTGTTCGATCTGACATTTAGTGTTAATTTTGCTTAATAAGATACTGGAATATAACTAGATCAGTTTAGCAGTGCAAAATCTCTGACTTAGAGATTTGGAGGATTCTTTATTCCTTTCTTCAGCTCCAGTGAATCTTTGAATAAGACCTCAAAAGGAAATACACAAGATAAAGCAGTATATATTTTAAAAAATTGAATTTACTAGCAGAGAAATGTTTGAAGATTATTCTAGAAAGGTAGTATTTGTTCATCCCAGTAGGTGCTTTGTCACTGCTAGGTAGTGAAAGCCAGAGTCTTATTCCAGTGAAGGAGGATGTAGAAACCTCAAAACTTTTGGCTGAACAAGAATATTAAAGACAGAAGTGGGGAAAGAAAGGAGAGAAATTAAGAAAAAAAGAAACATAGTGTGAGAAGCAATAAAGGGGTTTTTGTTTAAATTAATTTTTTTTAAATCAAAGAACAACAACAAGATAATTAATGTTAATCAAAACAGAGAAGGATGTTTTGATCACCCTTTTCCTGATTCTGAGAGACATCACTACAGATTCAGCAATGTAAGAGTGAACAATTATATTAGACAGAGAAGAAGCTGGACTTACCAGAGCGAATAACAAAACTAAGATGCTTTGGAAGATTCTTTGGAATCAGAATGATTTATTCTCCACTGAGAAAGCAATCTACAGTTAGATGTTCACTCAAAGTCATGTGTGTGTCCCATTCTAGGGTTACCTGCTCACATATCACGCAGGCAGTTTCAGTAGTTTCAAGCAAAGTCATGGCCTGCCTGGGGGCTTTGTTCCTCCCCATCAAAAACTGCTCACGCTGCTGGGCACAGAAGAGCAAGGAGGAAGCCAGAGCTTCAGACAGTTAATGGCTTTGGTACCAAGAGCAGGCAAAATGAGAAGTACTCAGAGCCCTCTTATCCTGGCTTCCTAAGAAAGCAAGATTAGTGAGACTCTATTTCATGCCTCCTTGCATGCGATATGTGCTTATGCATCTTTCCCTGCGTCACAATGACTTTCATGCCAGCCATCAGAGAACTGAGAGGATAACTTCTAACCAAATTTGGCAAATGAATAAACAAGGTTAGAAATTCCTTTATCAAACCAGATACCCAAATACAAGAGGGGACCCTATCAAAGCTAAGGTTTCACCGCTCTGGAATTAATCCCTCCCCCCTCACCCAAGAGTAATGCTGCAGCATAAGGCCATTTCATGATAGACAGTAGAGACTCTACAGGGGAGAGATGTTGTAAGTGCAGGAGAATCCTCTGAACTGTAAATCTAAATGAAGTCAGGCTTCATTAGTCCTGCTACTCATAAACCTGTTTGTTTCTATGACCACTGGCGAACACACCAGCAAAAACAGTCCAGCAGGCTGACCAAGGGAAACAGTCAAGCCTGATAATAGTCTGGCACGTATTGCTTCTTCCCTGAAGCAAAACAAAAAAGCCAAGAAGTTGAATTCTGACATGCCACTTTCTTCAAACTTACAATAATTTTGCAACTCTGTCTGAAGCCAATCTATTTATGATAAGGAGGCTGTTAACAGGGTCTCCCTTATTAATGGGCATGAGTTTTTAAGCCCAATTTAAAAAAAAAAAAAAAAAAAAAGAAGGGGGAAGTGAGGGATTATTTCCTTGTCCTCCAGTTTGTGGTTTAAGAGGACTGGTAACACTTTTGCTTTCAGTAACTGAGCATTGCCATTAAGTCAGACACTATTTAAGGGTAATTTGGCTAAATATTATCATTACCAAAACCACTTGTTGTGTATGCTATAGGACTAAAACCAAAGCCCAGTAAAGATGCAACATTTTTGCTAAGACATACTACCTGGATTTCTTGCTCCCATTTTATTGTACTTTCTGACAGAAGCAGCTTTTAAAAGCAAATTAACTCTGAGGGAGCACACAGTTAAAGAGAAGGCAGTAGTGTCTAGTCAGGCCTCTAAACTAGGATGGCCTGTCTTTTGCAGCATTTATTATTTTAATTGATTATATCTTCTACTAATAAAACAATCTGTTTTTCCCTGTCTTTTGGCTGAAAAAAGAAAGTTTGACAGAAAAAAGACTGAAAAGAAGCAAAGTGCTAGTGTTTCGTAGCACCACTGGAATTTTCTGAGGAGAGTTGGAAGGAGAACTGTAGCATGGAAGTTTTTCTTACAGTTGATCCTGTGAATCTAGCCAACAAAGACTTCCTTTTACACTCCTATATTTATACGGCCATTTTTTCCTCAGTTTTGGAAATAAGGAGCTCCCAAACAGTGGCACATCTCCAGCTTCGAATGTGTATCTAGAAAGGTTTTAAACAATGTAAAGCTAAATCTAATGTGAAACAACCAGTATCAGCCTGGATTTAGATTCAATAATTTCAAGACTGAAAAACCTATGGTTCCTGAAAGACACCCAAACTTGTTAACTGACACCTGCATTCAACAATTTGGTTAAATATGCCTTGGATAGATGACACTGCAGATCTGGAGATGCATTTTGTACTCCAAATAGTTCACATCGATTCTCATATGCAGATATGGCAGAGTGCTCTACTTCATGTCACCCCAAGAGTATCAAGTTATTTACTGTATCTGTGCAGAGGAGGAGAGCCACAGTGTGAGCCTCATGTGTGGAAGCTCCACAGCCCATGTCAGCTGAAACATAAGTGAAATGAGAACTTTGAAGATAATTTAAATACCCCAACTTTTAAGTGGGCTGTTTCTTTTTTTAACAGCGTTTTCATCTTGAAATACTGTGATAATAGTATGCTGCAGCTTGTAAATAATCTGATTCACTAAGTTGGCGAAATGAATATATTCCCTGGCTCCCAGATACTTTTCACAAAATTGGGATATTTTTATCTTTAAGCTAAATGTAATAGTGTATTGTGCAGAAGACTGACAAAAGTGACATTATTAAGTATCTTTTACTTCACTGGAATTCAGATAGATCCAATACGTGCAGTTCCACCAGGACACAGACAGAGCTACATACACCATGCAATTGTTATAAATTGTTACAGAAAACCAGCTTTTTTTCAGTATTGATTCCTTTCATATTTGTCAGTGTATATTAAACTTTAATTAAGGAGAGAGCTTTGTCAGTCATTCCATTTCTCAAATTTGGATCAGAGACTGTACTACCATTTTCAGTTAGGTTTGCTATAATCACTGTACATGATATCCCAGAAGGAATAAACTTGCTGTTCTAATTTTTTTGGAGGATACTTCTGAAGTGGCAAGGGTGTGACTGCAGCCTCCCATCAGTGTCAACATGAGTAGGACACAAGCTTTGGGGTCATGGGCAACATGCATTTTGAAGAACTTGGTAAACAAAGGTTGTCAATGCTTATCCCCGTTCTGGTATTTCATCAAAAGTTTTGACTTAGACTGCTGAAATGGGTGAACCTCAAATGTTTCTGTGATCATCTTAAGCTGTCGTGGATTGTCATTAGCAAAACATTATTAATAACTTTATTTGTGGTTAAGCTTTTTCAGGAAAGCAGGGATAAGGTTGAGAAGAGCTAGTGGAGTGTAGACTGCATTTTAAAGAAATGTTTTATATGACATCATTTGAGTTCCTCCTTTTATTTGTCATTTATATTTTCATGCTTTTTTTTTTTAACAGATACTAGGATGGTTTTACAGAACTTACATTTTACCAAATATCATATAACATTCAGTTACTTATTAACTATGATGTTTTTGCGTCTTTGTAATGTAATGTATTAGAAGTGTTCATTCAAATCAGTTTCATAAAGACAAATAAACCACCAAGAAAGCTTTCAATTTCCAGTATTGTAGGGATAGAAGTCTAAACATGTACTGACCCTTCAAGAAAAGCAAAAAGTGTCAGAATTATCAACCTATGTATATGATTTTGTTGTAAATGTATTAATTGAAACCTAACTTGATACACTTTTATACATGCATAGATAAATTAGCCTTTTAAATTTTTTTGTTTCTTTCAGAGCCCAAAATAATAAAACACTAGGAACACTCCTAATTGTGTATCTGACAATAAAAATAGTGTATTCACTGAAAATTATAACGGCTAGGGTTCCAGACAGATTCACAGACTGACCTTTTGGTCAATGCCATTCTAATAGCTTTGTTTAAGCTGTGGGAGTCTGCAGTGCTTGAATCGTTCTGATTTTTCTAATGTTTTGAAGTCTACTCATTACTTCTGTAAAGGTAGGGAAGTAAAAGTATCTTTTGCCTCACAGCATTGTGCAGCGGATCAGTGAAATATGGGGATTATAATTCTGATTTTAGATACTTAACTGGTATACCTAAATTTAAACTTTTTTCACTGTAAACTCTTAACATAGGTAATGGAGGAAAACAGAAATGTGCTTCTTTCTATTTTCTGAAGAAGTCTGTGGTGTCTAAAACCCTAACTTAAGTATTTGAATTACATGAAGTTAAGCAGTTAAATCTGGGCTTTGGTACTATTCACTTATGGCTCTTACTGTCATCTCCTGCTGGCATGCATAATAAAATTTACCCTGTTGCTCGTGGCTGACCTTATGAGATACCCATTCTGAAGTACATGGTAGTGTTTTGAACATGGGGTAAAGTGCATCTTACTGTGAAAAGCTGTCAAAGTCCTCTGCAGCACAGGAACCCAGACATAGACCTGATCTGAGGCTCTCAGCAGGAACAGTCTGAATGCTTGATGATGAAAAGGCCCCTGGCTTGTATCCCTCTGAAAAAGTCTTGGTTGGAAATAGTCAAGATTTCTTTTTTGGAGGGGGGTTGGGTGGTTTTTTTTTTGGTTTTGGGGTTTTTTTTTTTTAAAGATGAAAAGCAAACCCAATCTGTATAAGAATAGGTTTGTTCCAATGTGCAGAATGAAATTGATGGAGGTGAGACACATAGAATACCTGTTAGGCGTAAAGATACACCAGTCAATGTGGCTGTTGAAGACCTAAGTTCTGCTGCAGAATTTCTCAGATAAGAGAGTTTACTTTCATTATTTTATTTTCCTAGCAAGAGAGATTAAGAATGTTCTACTTCTGACCAAGCAATAGAAAAGAGGGTCAGCTGAAATGTGGGAGAACTGCAGAATATGGTCTTCCCCCAGAGTCTTCCACATCCCACCTAGGAGCCTTTGTCATAAGGATATTGTCTCTACCTCTAGGGGAAAAAAAAAAAAAGAACAGATTTGTGTTGTCTATCAATATTTTTGATCAGGACTGGCGAAAAAAAAACTTTTTAGAGCACAAGAGAATGATCCACAGTGAAAAACTAGTCTGGCGTTGCTGAAAGCTGAGTAGAGAGATTATAACTGCTGTTCAACCCTGGAGATGAGACACTTGGAGGGTACTCAGAGCCTGGTGTGGAATCTGGAGTGTGCTTCCCCAGCCGCACTGCTGCTGTCATTATAACAGACCTCGTGGCTTTGCGTAGCACTGAGCTTTGCTCTAGGAAAGGCCCAGGAATGGCTCACCTGTTGGTCAGGACTGCACCGAAGTCCTGTGAAATAAGTGAAAAGACCACACTGGCTGTAGCATGAACTAAAAGTTGACAGCATGATGTCAGAGGAAATTCAGTCTCCTGGCAAGAGCTGAATGGTGCCTGAGTTGTCTAAAGAAATAATTTGACATTTTATAGAGTAAAAAGCAGCAATTAAAATATTTATGAAAACAAAAATATTCTCACACATCTTAAAAAAACAAGTTTGGAATTATCTAAAATAAACCAGTAAGGTGTTTAATTTTCTAGGTACAGCAAGATGTAAATTCTTGCAATACAGCTTCTTCTTTTTAACCTCTGTGTACTGATATTTCAAGGGCCTAAGATATGGGGAACTTTACTGAAGAGCCTATTGTTTTTACCAGTGTACGGAATGAAAAGAACAAAGCCAAGGACATAGTTTACATTCTGCATTTAAACAACAGTTGATTAGGTGATAACAGCATTAATTACTCACTGGCAGGTGAACAGGCTAGGTAATCAAAAATGTATTTGCTGCAGTGAGATTTGTATTGTCATGAGAAAACTGATGGCAGACACAGCATTTTGGAGGGGGAATCTGGACAAACTAGGGCTCCTATCTGTCTAGGTGCAGAAGCAGTACTACCAGATGGTGGATTGATTTCATTACTGCATCACTGAGTGCGTGGCTTAGGCTGTACCAAGGTAGTGTCTACATACCCTCCTACTAGAAGAAATGGCAGAGCTGGCATTATTGTATAAATATGAATATAACATTTGCATAGAAAATAGTGAAATACTGGAGAATACTTCCTAGAAAATTAGAAATAAAATATTATATTGAAGCTACTGTTGTACTACATATTCATAGAATTTTTTTGGGGGTAGGTTATGGTTTACTGTTCTTCTTTACGCATATAAAACATAGTCTGTGGCATTGATATTGTTTGAAAACAAAGAAAAATCTTACAATGAAGCAAATCAAGCACAAAAGTAAAATTACAGCTGAATATCACAAATATTTTTTATTAAATCAATGACAAATGATACTTAACATTTTTATAAATTAACTGCAGTTAAGGTGTTGTTTTTAGAAGAAAGCTCCAGCTCATTCACTTCCACTGATACTGTATTTGCATTTTATTGAATTCCTCTTTTTTTGTGTTAAAAAAATACGGTCCCAATTATGATGAAGTCGTAGACATTTATTCATTTAGAAGCACAACCTGAAAATCAGATAATATATATTAACAGTGTGTACAGTTAATTTTACTTATAAGTCAGCTACTACTTTCACAGTTTTCATTCAGAACAACCTAAAGTCTCATTATAGCAATGCTGTCAAGAAAATAAATAGTGAAAATAAGAGTGTTCTGAAAGTTAGCTACAAAGTGCATTTTGTAGCAAGGAGCTATTGATCGCCTCGCCATTTAGATGGGTGAGGTTAGGTGAACCCATGTAACTAGCACTTGACTCAGCCTCTTCTGAGAACAGTTCCAGAAGCTGAAGTTCTTCTACTTAGGATTTTTGGGTTTTGCCAGAAATAAAACACTAAGGAATATATCTTCTCATTCAAAAGGATGGGAGGGAGCTCTGAATCTCAGAGGATAAGAGGAAGAAAAGTCCAATCTTTTAGGATGCTGCTAGCATATACTTGCTTTTTTATGGTGCCATGAATGTGATACTTTTTATTTTTGGTGTGTTATTTAATTGCAGTTTTCATTTCATTTTGTCCTGCCAGAGGCAACTCCTCTTTCATGTTTCATTTGTGTGTCCAGTTATTACAATCATTACATTAATGCCAGGGTCTTTTCACAATTTCGATTACAACAGCTGTTGCATACCAGCAATTAGAGATCTATGCAGCAGCTTCCCCATTGCTGATTGCCATTTACCATTCTGTTGCTGCAATTAGACTAATAATTTACACGTGTACTGTGCCTTGCATGCACGGGATCTTCAACAATTAACTGTTCATAACCTCTTCCAAGGCAGGTAAAATGCCAATTTATTCACCGTCCCATGCGAAACAGCTGGCAGAGTCTGCCTGGAGCCTGATTTGCCTGCAGAAGGAAAAAGGACAGAAAGCAAGTAGCCAAGACCCGTCACACCAAACCTTGTTTTAAGTAGAAAAGAACAGAAGGGAAAAGAAAGCCACTCTGAAGTAGATCTTTGCTAATCAAGGGGGCAGAAAAAGTAGTTGAGAGGAAGAGGAAAGAATTTGTGTGTGGCAAGGTTATGTGGGATCCTGAGGCCTTTGGGTTTGTTGTCAGAAAGCTGAACAGAATTGTGATACAAATAAGTGGCAGAGTCTTCCCTTCCCCTGCATGGGTGTGATGACAGAGAAAAAGTTTGTACTGGTATTTTTATTCCATACAGAAGCAAAGAAAGCAATCTCTCTGTAAATCCTGGTTATATGGCTTTAATTTATACATACAGGGTTTTATTGGTGCAGATATTTGGCTAAAAAGAAATCATGGATCATACCAACGTAGCTCTTCTTAAAACTATCAGACTACTTAGATGAGGGTTGTTTAAGATGGAATGAGGGAAATGAAGCATTCTCTCCTCTCACAAAATGAAATTAGTCTAAAGGTTTTGATGTATAATCCCCCATCCTCTCCTAGTTGTGCCATCAGTGACTGCAGGACAGGATGAGCAGGTGTGTTACACAGCTATACTGTGAACTATACTGAATTTTGGCAGTGTTGCCCTGCTTCAGGGCTTCACAAAACATCCCAGGACTCATGTCTCCAGGCGCAGTTTGATAAGACATGAGCTTCAGCAGTTAACACCACCTAAAGAAATTCTTGCCACTTCTCATTCCTGTCTCTGTGTTGCAGTTTGCCTCCCTTCTACCCTTTGAGAAGCTTCTCTTTAGCTTTGTAGATATTAAGTATCTGGACATCTTAACAATCTTCCTGCTCGTCATTTTTAAAAAGGTATAATCTCTATGTAATTATCATATGTTTTTCCTCCAAGTTTTGAGTGGTGCATACAGAGATAACACCTGAAATTCAAGATACACAGACTGCATATGATCCCCAGTTGTTTTTTGTATATTTATTTCTTGTTATTTATTTTTTTCCCCAGGTGCTAGAAGTAGCTGTAGACTCCTGATTCTCTGGAAAGTCAAATTAGATGAAAATACATATTTTTTTCATCTCCTCAGAAACTAATAATTCTTCTTGGATACTTTCTGTTTAAGGTTACTAACAGGGTACTTAGAGGTCTAGTGAATAAGGCATGGAAATGAAAAGTAGACATTAGGATTTCAGAGCCATTTGTGCTGCCAATTTAATCTGTCATCTGTCACCCACCTTTCACCTGCCTCCTTCAAGTGTTTTCTCAATTTGTTTTTATACAAAGCTGATCCCACAGCCATTATCTTAGCTGAAACACAGGGCGCAGAAAGACAGGCTTTCAGAGCCCGTATTGCGAGCTGCAACAGTATGAAATAAAATTTCTGCATTGCTGTAATTCACTCCATGAACTGAAAAGTAACTTAAAAAAAATTAACATAATTTGAACTAAAATAACATGGAAATTTGTTTGGGCTTTTTCAATCCTGAGTGAGATTTCTGCATTTTACATCCTGAATGGTAAATAATATGGAAAGAATTACACAGAAATAACTTTCTATATGTTGTGACAGTGTCTGGCCTTCTGTTCTTGCTAGTAGTGAAAGTCTGGCAAACAACACCATATGCAAGATTTCTACCATTCATTTTACTCAGGTTGATTTGGAAAGTTGTGGTGGTAACCTATAAGATGCCATCAGAAGAAATTCTCCTGGCTTGGACTATGCAAAAATTTAGTAGCAGTCAACATAAAATTTTTGTTCCTTACATATTTTTGCACTTTAAATAGTTGTGAACTTTGAGCTGAATAAAAAGCCACAGTATTAAAGCCATCTGCTGCAAATTACTGTCAGATATCTTACTTGTTTTGATAATGAATTGTGATCCATGAATTGGATGCTTGTTTTCTCTAGCAGACAGGAAGACTATTCCAGCGTAACAAAATTAGTTATTCCTAGTGCACTTCTGCAATAGCAACGAGATTAGCATTTACACCCACTCTTTTCTTTGAGGAAGAATGATATTGATAATCTTATTTAATCTTTGAAACATGTCAGGGATGGTTGTGTATTGAAGTTTGTGGTTGTGAAGGTGTATCAGGATCTTGAAACAAATTTTCATGCACATTTCCAGAAATTGAATGCATCTCCACAGTTAAAGATTTATTAAAATGAACTAGAAGGATTTCACTTTTCTAAACAGAGAGACTTGGATCAATCGGTGGGAAGACTAATCGTAAAATGAGCTGAGAATAAATATTCAGCCTACTCACTGCATTCTTGATAGGAAGGTCCTTTTTATTAATCCTACATTCAGTTCAGCAATTTTTCTGAGTTTCAGCAAGTGCCACACACACTTTTTCTGGATCTTGAAGAGTTTTTTTCATTGTCACTTCTGACATTTATCTTTTTGTCTGTTCCACTGTTCTCCAGAATCTTTCTTGTGCTCTTACACTTTCTTATGCACTTTTTTGTTCACTGCCTGTTCCCCTGTACATCAGGGAACTCACCCACCTGAGTGGTCTCAGGTGTGCTCTGCAGAGACATTTCCACCCCCTGCTCTCTAGAGGCTTCCTGCTGGTTGCAGGGGTTGGCAGGCAGAACAAGGAAAACAGGAGTGTTCTTCTGCCCAGCCATGGTCTTTTAATAGAAAAAATTAACTGTGAGAGAAACAGGTATTGTCCATCACAGAAAGCAACATTTTCAATTGGCTTTTGAAGGGAAATGAAATGTGTTATTTCCAAAATCTTACTTGTCCTGTTTATTTAGCATTGAAGTGATTCACTGAGATAGCTTTTTTCTGTGGCAAATTCTGGTTTTGAGGAGTAGGAGGAAAATGCATCTATTTTCAGTTGGATTTAAAACCACAATAGAATTTGATTACAGTAATTTTGAATCCAAATATATGATTTCTATGGCAGCAGCCTGTGGAAGGTTCATTATATGAATAGTATAATCGTGTTTAACATAGGAGGTGCTTGTGCTGCTTAGTAGGCAATGTTTCAAAGTAAAGAAAGTTCAGAAAAGCATCAGGAAACAAAACCTGTTATAGGGCTTCTTCACTTTGTGCAGAGCTGATGGGAATAAGGAGCTTCATCACATCATGTGATGGTTCATTACTCACTAAATGAGTCATAACTGTGCCCACTTGGACAGCCAGTTCACACCACTGTCAAATTCTCAGCAAGGTTTTCTCTTGATGAGCCTCACAGGCAGTTACTTTATCCTCTTTGCCTTAACACTGGTTCTATGCACTGTGGGACTTCTCTTGCAGCACATTTTGTGATAAAAAATGGGAGCCAGATGGAAGCGATAGCAGTTCTGGCACCAGAGGTCAAGCACCAAGATTCTCTTTTCCAAGTATCCTGTTGTTCCTCTTGTTTTGGCCAAGTGGCTCCATTTATAACTATTACCAGCTAGAATGGATCAAACGTTGCTCTGTGCTATGGAGTAGATAACTTCAAATATGCAGTGCTTTGCAGAGGTACATGCAAAAAAAAATATCAGTGCCAGGGCATACTGGTCCTTCACCCTCCTGAGCAGCAGCATTTGCAGGAGTTTTGCTATTAGTATTGGCAAATACTGTTTCTGTAGTTGTAATGGCAGGAGGGTAATGCATGCCAGCTGCTTTGGAAAGAACTCTGCCAGTACACCACAACATTCCTAGATATGTTAATAACTAGAATGTGGTATCTATATGCTAATGTTTGGTGGGGTTTTTTTTGCAGTAACTGCAAACCAGAAACATAACCTAACCAGTGCTTATGTGACAGTCTTTCAGAGGTTTTCAGAATGTTATGGGCAGGAAAAAGACATTCTCCTTAAAATGGCAATGCCCATAGTGATGGACATTTAATGCCTTGTGTTCCTGCATTAAGGATGACAGCCCTTACAACTGTTCTTAACTCACATGACGTGGAATATATAGTAATGTATGGCAAGTCAGTCCTAGATTCCTTCTGTTAGTATGGTGTAAATATATACAATTTAATTATAAGCTTACACACTTAAAAATACCTATAATTCATTTGGTCTGTACTTTCTTTGGAAATACATTTTAATATATTGGGTTTTATACTTTTATACATTTTTTATGATAGCTGAATAAGCCCATTTCTTAACTTCCCCCCAATGCAAGTGTGAAGGGATATAAATATTGTTTTAATGGAAAATGCATAAATATTAAACTAAAATTCAAAACTAGCATAGACAAATATGGAACAACTGAAATATACAATTTCAGATCATATTCTGTAGGAAGCCCTTACTTTGAGGGTACCTCCCATGTACCTGAAAGCAAAAGAAGCACCCAAACAGTATTTTTTTTAGGAGGAACAACATAGTTTCTTAGAAGCAAAAGCAAAACTACTTGTTGTGGAATGAGTTGCATGACAATTTTCTGCCTGTAACTTAAAAAAAAGTGATGATCACATTAAGTACCTAAAATTCCATTTATACCTGATTCAGTGTACCCATCAAAATGAAATGAGTACATATTTTCAATTATTTGCAGCTACTGGGGCTTAACTGGGCCCTCAAGATAAATTAATACAGGGGGCAATAAAAGAGATGATACTTTTACTGCTTAATTTTGTCACATTTTTTTTCTGCTAGCAAATGCTTCAAATACCTGTGTTGTGAAGAGTGGGATTTTTTTGCTTGTTTTTTGCTTTTTTCTTTTTCCTTTTTTTTTCTTTTTTCCCTTTTTTTTCTTTTTTCCCATAACGATCTCCTAGACTGACGAGGAGATTCACAGTCCCTCTGGTATGGCATCTCAGTGCATCATATAGATATGGACTATGGATGAGTACAACAGTCAACCAATGAAAATTGACTGAGACCAGCATCTGAATAAGGAGGTGACATCTAGGCAACAGGGCTTCACATCACTAAAAAGCACGTAGACAAAAGGCCTGGTTAAATGCTTCTTTAAATATACTCAGTGTGCAAAGAAGCATGGGAAGGCAGACAGGCAGCTGGTCAAGAAGTGTCTTTCCGTCTGTTGCCAAACCAGCACTAGCGTACTACTCACTGAAGAGGGAGTCTAGAATCTGTGTTATCTTGTCAGGGAATATCAGTGCCAGTTATTTCACTGTGTAGAAACTAAGCTTGGGGTAAACTGACGCTCACAAGTCAAGCACAAGACAATGCAGAGCTAAGGAAAGAAGCATGTGAAAATTGGAAGAGGCTTTTTAAAAAAGTTTAAGAAACACTTCTCTCTTTCTTGAGTAGAAAAAAAAAAGCCTAACAGTACCAGCTCTGCTTCCAAATTTTCAGTGGGATTTCCTGAGGGATAATTGCATACTATTAAATTCTAAAACTTGCTATTAAATTTTAGAGGCCTGTTTCCTTAGCCTCTTTACTCTAGATCCTTGAAAGTGTTATGATGTCTTCAGTGCTACTGTTGCATTTTCCTACCGGTCCTGTTATTGCAATACTGAGCAGAGGAAGAATTGTTCCCCAGGACTCAGGCTCTTATGTTTTACTTAGAAACCTTGCAAAATCATACAAACATGTTAATGTATCACAACTGTATTCAAACACAGTTATAATTTGCAACTTAATGGAAAGGCAGAAAGTCATGCACATCGTTTAGAGCCATTTACTTTTCATTTGTCAGTATTGGTGTAGATGCTAATTAATCTTTTTGTCATTTTATCATTTGGCATACATGGTGAAGATGTTACAGTTTTGTTCTATTAATTCAGTTTTCTTCACAATGAAGTTGGAAGGGAATATTTAGAACTAAACATTGTCACTAAAATTGCCCAGAGGTCATGCATCTCATCTGCCAGTGAGGGCTTGCTCATCTGACATTCCCTAATGGGCTTCTTATTCATAAGATTTCAAGCAGAAGTTGAATTGTACTTCTTTGCCACACCTTCCCTTTATGATACTTTTTTCTAGAGAGTTTCTATTCTTTTGTTCTTCAGAATATAAACTTAATTGAAAAATAATTAAAAATTATTTTATATTAACTGAAAATACAAGTATGATTTATTTACATTACTATAATTACCTTGATGTGAAAAACTATTGAAAACAGATCTGGTTTTAGCTCCTTAGAGATAGTTAGTTGTGTTTCCTTCAGTGTTTTCATCTCGCCTGGTGTTTTCCTCATCTAGCTACATCAACATAAAAAACCCTATGTTCCATGCTTTCAAGAATATTTCATGAAGTGTGATAATGAGTTAGCTATCTCAGTCCAAAAAAGACATCTACAAACACAGCAAAGACATAAATTATGTCTGCACTAGAAAAAACACCTACCTAAGTGAGTGCGTCCCTTGCCTGCAAACCAAATGAATTGAAGAAGTCCACATCCATGGAGTTCAGAGCTCTCTTTCTTGTTGTGTTCAAAGTACCTGGTATAGTACCTGTCCCATGTGCGTGACTAGGATGCCTCATTAGAGAACAGATCCTGTGAGCTGTCCATATTCATCCTTGCCTCTTCTCTGGCACTTGACTATATGTACTCTTCCAAGGGAGTATTCAGGACATCTAAAATTAGAGCATTTAATGCAGGGTAACAACACATCCCTCTACAGGATACTAGGGCTGCCATGGTCCATTGGAAATGGACCAATGAAGAAAAAATGCAGAATTTTGACCAACCTTTAGTTTCTCATTCAGTAACAATCTGTTTGTGTTTGGGTTTTTGTTGTGGTTTTTATTTTTCGTGGTTGTTATTTTCTTCTTCTTAAGATGGCCTTTATTGTTATTATCTTAAAGGAAATATGCTCTGATACTGTTCTGAGGGAGTTGAACAAGACTGAAAGCCTTAGGTAAGCATGCTGAAAGTATAACAGTTTAGGTTCACTAAGTAGCAATAACAAGTAAACTGCACCAGTGTGAATTTCTTAATGCAGACAGGGCTTGAATTCAGCACAGAAGTGTTCCTGATAGGCTCACTAAGGAATATTTGAGAAGAGGACAAGTATGTTTCTAAGGTTGACTCATATTAAGAAATTTCCCCTGACATTTTAGGCATTGATAATCCTGCACCAGTCTAGTGAAGAGAAGCTTTAAATGAAATCCTCTCGTTATGTCACCTGAATATATCTCCTACCCTTTCACACAGGCTGCCTCAAACATTAGTTTTGAGAAATCATTCAAACCAGCAAAAGTTAAGTTTTGAGATGGAGGAAACTGGGAATATTTTAATGAAAGGTAATCAAATATTAGAATCATAGAATCATAGAATCACCTCGGTTGGAAAAGACCTTTAAGATCATCAAGTCCAACCGTTAACCTAGCACTGCCATCCCACCACTAAACCATGTCCCTAAGCACCTCATCTATCCTTCTGTTAAATACCTCCAGGGATGAGGACTCCACCACCTCCCTGGGCAGCCCATTCCAGAGACTGACAACCCTCTCGGTGAAGAAGTTTTTCCTAATGTCTAGATCTGGGACATTAACTCAGCCCAGCACTGTATATGCTTGAACAGGTTCGGTAACATCTAAATACATTGATTTGGCTCAAGGTGGTGATGAACTGAGTGGCCTCCATCCATACCTGGCCTTACTGTGACTACACTACACTGATGTTGACTACAGCCCACATACAGAGGATATCTGAACCCACTGAAGAGCAGATACAGATGGGAGGTACACCAGCTTCATAGGTTTCTGTCACAGTTGCATGAAATTGGTGTAATTTGGGTGTAGAAAGCGCAAAGGATCTCTGCAGATACCCTGTGTCTGCTAAAACATTTGGGAGCATCTCAGTGTGCCTGCAGCCCCCCCCAAAAGCTGCATTTCCAGGGGAAAAAGGCCCACAGTTTCCAGCAAATACAACATAAGAACTCGAGAATTTAATTTGTTGTTGTTAAGAGCCCAAAGGCCTGAACCCTACAAGACTGACAGACCCAAGTTACATTGGATACCTGTAGCTTCAGCTTCTTGAACGCTTGGAGCAAGAAGGCTCAGTAGATTTGTTCTTTAGCAAGCCTGGTAAACATTGGTTCAGCCGTCCTGCATGTTTTTCATAATTACACACCAACTTTGGTCTGAGTTTCCCACGTAAAATAAAGTTGTCCAGCAAAATTCACGAGCACCCGAAATGGAGGAGGATTTTAGGCTCCATTGAAATCTACCCCACAGACCAGGATGATGCATCTCACAGATCTGCTGCTAAATAAAATGACTGCAAGATGGCTGGTACAGAAAGGTTTGAAAAACCCTGACTTTCACACCCAGCCATCAGACTGAGGCCTCTGTGATAAAAAACTGGAAGACAGCGTGATCCACAAGCCAAACAGGGTATGGATCTTGCCAACATCACATGGAAACAAGGGGATTACGAGAGCTGCAACGAGTCAGCTTTTGGCCCTTCAGACTCACCTTTTACAGCAATGCTGGGGGAAAGTTTTTCTGGAAGCAGCAAAAGGGAATTTGGGAATTATATTTTCTTGAGGGGTTTTCATGGGAATGGCCGGCTGCCAATCCAAGTCCCATGGCTATCTCCAGCCAGTCACCAGCCGGTGGCAACGCGCACAAGCACCAAACCAACCTCCTGGTCCTTTGACTCCCCACACCGAGATGACAGGACGAAAACTCAACATCAGCCACCGAAGGAGAGGGCTGATCCCGCACCCCGGCAGTCAGGGACGGGACAAACGCCGGTGCCAGGGGTGCTCCTCGCTGTGCGAGGTGCTCCCTGTGTACGCACGCCAGCGGGTGCCCCGGAGCCCCGCTTGCTCGCTGATGGTGAGAACAGATTTAGTACAAATGTGCCTTGTGGTTTTACTTCAACGGCCCCAGCAGGAGGGAGTTTGCAATTATTCACGTGGAAAAGCCTGAACGCTTCTGCAGAAAAGAACAAAAAACTTCAAACTCTGAGAAGAGCCCCTTGGTTGGGAAGGCTGAGAAGGAAGGGCAGGGGCTCCAGAAACTTTCCAGAATCATTCCCTGACTGGCCCATAAATCCTTCCCTGCCTTGAGGCAGCTCGGAAAACTTCTCAAGAGCCTATGAAGGGTCAATCCTGGTCAACACCTTCCCTGGTCGGTAACACAGATGAACTGAAAAAAGGTGAATCAGGGTGAGGGAAGAGCGGTTCAGCTGCCAGGCAGCAAGACAGGCTACGGTCAAAGGCCAAATGGGTTCAGATCTGGCAGAAGAGGAGTGATGCCTGCCAACCTGGCCACAGTGTTCAGCCTCGGTGATCAGCCCAAAAAACTCTGGCCCTTTGAACATGGCCCTGGCAACATCAGGACTGACAGAATACCATCGATCCCATCACACACCCAGCAGGGACCAGTGAGGACACCGACTCCTCTGGGCTGAGCTGTAGCCCAACCCCTCCAAGGAGCAGGGTCCTTTAAACCTCAAGGTGTGCCAGGGAGAGGGTGGGAGATACCAGGAGCACCTAATGGCCTCCTGCACCTGCAGGAACCTGAGGACAAATGCAACCTTCTGTTGTCTCAGATTATATTCTTATCTCTTGCTTCATTGCAAATATTTTGTTATCACAAATAGTGGTGGCCTCATCAGCTGATATGAAATACCTTGGGACAGGGGTAGAGGGGCAAGCCCTTCAGTATTTAATTATGAACTGGTCTTGGCATTTATTTTGAAACAAAACTTTAAGGAATAGAGGATTTCCCTTTGGCTTTCCTCCTTCAAAGTCCCTAGTTCCATCTTGCTCATTTTACTGGTCCCCAAGCCCTTCTGAAAACATCTGCTACTCCCATCTTGATAGCTGCAGTGTTTCTAACGTGGAATAATAAGCATGCTTCATTACGGGTGCACGGCAAGGGTAGGCATTTGCCAGAATGAAGCTGCAGATGTAGATTTAACTCTGAAATTGCCCACTGAACCAAGAATGACAGTTGAAAAACAATGGATGAATCTCTTCATGAACAATAATTAAATTAGCAGGGACTAAGGATACCGGAATTGGCAGAGCTTAAAGACTTCTGTGGTTTTCTTGAATCAAGCTGTCCTTCCATTTCATCAGAAAAAGTGTCTGATATTTTCAATTAGTTTTCATAGCTGCTAAGTCGTATATAGTAAACCATGACCAGGAAAGTATGCTCTCTTCAGAGCAAAGAATTTGAACATGTAAAGCAAAAGCAAAATTATGTGTGTCAAAGATGAAAAGAACTATGTTGCTGTGTGCTGAAAAATAGCATCAGCTTTACAGTGCACCCTCTCTTCTTTCATAAATCATCAAATCACTCTCTTAAGAGGAGAAATAACACAGAGTAATTCAAATATCCTTCCCTCCAAAGATTTCCATTAGAAGGGGTCAGCAGAGGTAATGCTGGCTCATCCAAAGGTGAATATGAATTTCCCAAAGATACTGCCATTTTAATTTCATAAGCATTGCCACTTTCATTTTACACAGTTTTATCATACTGAGACCCCATAATTATGTCAGTGGTTCCTTCTTCCAACATGTTTTCCAGTGTTGGGATCCTTCAGTCATCACATATTTCAAGTTTTTTCTATTTTATTCCACTGTGCAAGTGTCAGAATGCATACCCAGACACAAGACAATGTTTCTGTATTTTTTAATTTGTGGGCAGGAGAGAATAATGTGTTTCTGTTTTACCAGTTACTTACATATCCTATAAGATTAGGATGTGTTGGTTCTTACCTTCACTTTGTGTTCCAAATTTTCAAACTTCAAGCTCCAAGATATTTTATGGGGAGCAAAACTAGTTAAGGCCAGATTCATGTGGATTTATTCCACATCCTTTCTATCTCACAAACTGTTACTACTTCATCTCCAACCTTGCCTGCTAGCACCTTAGCTTTCATCCTTACCTCTTTATCTCCTCCAGGTAAGCTTTTATCTTCCATGTCCCTGGCAATGCTGCTGAGCTGAAATGGAACTTTTTTAATGTAGTAGGGGCTATCACCTCTCTACTCCTGTGCCTGTTTTCATGAAACTTGTTGGAAGTTAATATCTTTAAGACATCTACTTTTTATGCTACATGTGGTAGAAATTGGACAGTTGCTTCAAAGTTACCAGAGAAAGCATTTGTAGACCACATAATCTGTATCTCACAGAAATAAAATGGGTTCTTTATAAGAAAGAACTATCGTGAGGACTCTCAGAATTTTGTTTTTGTCAGGTGCTGAAGAAAAACCACATTGGTAATTATTGAAACTAAATGGATCACAATGAGTAAAATTTTCTCCTGTGCTCTGGAAGTTTTGTTAGCTTGTGTCACTGAATTCAACCCTCAGCTTCTAAGGGCTTTCTGAATAACAGCTCTACTTTCCATCATATCACCCACTGTCCCAATTTGGATTCACAAAGCAAACACTTGAGGGAGGTGGCTTTTTCTTGGGGAGTTATAGTTGCTTACTACTGTACAGAGGACTGCTGTACTCCGTGACAGTGTTGTGTTGGGAGAATGGACTCTGGTGCTGATGTGAAAAATGGGCAGGAGGTAACATGCATATCACACATCAGGATCCTAAGACCCATGGGTTGCAGGTTTAAACCAGGACTTAACATGTAACTAATCTGAGATACAAAGCAGATTTTTAACCTCCCATATACTCAGGGTGATTGCTTTGACTTTCTGTCTAAAGCACAAAAAGCCATACCTGTCTCTTAAAAGATGTTCCAGCCCAAATTCTCAGTAGATTTCACATGAGTAGGTGTATGGTGAGGGGACTGGGTGACTTAGCAGAAGGCATTTGACATGCTAGTTCTCTGTATGCAGTGAGCTATGTAGCAAAAGTCATTGTAGGAGATAGGGAAGAGTGAAAAATAGATAAAGCCTGAAAGTTATTTTTTTTTTTTTTCACATCAGTTCTTTCAAATAAATAAAGTGAACATATGTATAAGACAATTTTTTTAGGAGGGAAGAGAAATGCTAAAGTAGAATGGGATTACATAATGGACATGTGATGAAAACTGAAGCACCTGTAGAGGATAGATATGGGAACAGAATCAATACCAGTAAGTCTGACTTCAAAGTATGGTCTGCTCCTGTGCTCTAAGAAAGTCATCTCTCTTGGCCCCATTGCCCTCCAGGACCTCTCCCATTGGTTTCCCCAAGTAGATCCCTGAACAAGCCCAAGTCTGGGCTCCTGAAGTCCAAGACTGTGACTCTCCTATTGGTCTTGCTCACTTTTCTTAGGATATTAAACTCTACTCTCTCATACTTACTGCTGTCAAGGTTGCCATTGACCTTATAAGGTTCTTATTCTTTTATGAATAAGCAGTCCAACTAGGGACACCTCGCTTAGCTGACCCAGCAATCAACAGTTCATCAGTTCATTAACCATCATCAATTGTCTTTGTCAGTCTCTGGAAATCTCCTGGACTGCTTGCACCATGTCACTTTGCCCTCCAGTAGATACTGAGGTGATAAATCATGGGATTAATTGTGTAAAGCAATTAGGTATTTCTACTGATTTCCAGCAGTGATCTTTTCCCTTTAAGCACACTCCATTGGAAAAATATGCAGCAGAAGACTAACTACATTGAGTGGAAATCACTCCAGGCAACAACATATGTAAACCTACTTAGGCATGTACTATTACCAGAAAGATGATTATACTGAAAGACAATTATGTCCATCAATAGTACAGTAAAAATAAAGGACAAGAAGGAGGGTTTGTGTTACAATTGTTTGGTTCACAGTAGTGTCTGACAGAGGAATTTTTCTGTATTCATGAACATGAGTTAAACATTTATTGGCTGGCTACATATACCATTACTGTGCAAAATCTTCAAAAGACATATGCTGAATTTGTGAGCCAAATGTCAAATGGAAGATGTTTTTTTAATCTTTTCTTGACAGCATAATATGTTTGCTTAAACCACAAATTAAAAGTTCATACTGATAAAACAAGAGTTCCCCAAAACAGGATATTGAAACTGGACTAAAAATATGTTATAAAAATTAGCTGTTTGTGTCAACTACTCTGGTAAAGGTAAAATCAAAACTACTAGCCAGGTTGTTCTTATGCAAATGGCCTGTAATGAATGAATCTGGTTTATGTTAGGTTGTTCTGTGAATGCAATGAGTACACAAAAGGAGCCTAAACATGGTGATTGACATACAGTTCTAGTAACTAAGTTAATCTAGCTGGATACAAGTAGTCATATGGAAATCCACATTTTTTCTGAACTGTGGGATATATCTGCTGCTGAGATTGTGGGTATATATCCTATGGTACTTTGCCCTGTAGTAAGCTGAGCCACTTTATATGGTATCTTTTCCTATCTAAGTGTGAGAACTTTCTTCTAACATTATGAAGAACTGTGAGAAATTGCTGCAGGACTATGATGCTCATGGTGACTGGCCATTGCAAAATTAGTAAGTGGTCAGCGCAAATGAGTAGTTTTGTCTTACTGGGAAAGATTTCATGGGACCCATCAGATCTGTAGAGGAATCTATCTCTCCCTGAAGGCATGAAGTGGTAAGCGCACTTCTCTGTGACAAAAGTGGCAGGCTGTATCTTTGAGCTAGAATACGTATGCTTGCTGTGACTGGATTTGGAATTTCCTTAATGTTACCACTCTTTTCAGTGTAGAGCTACAAAATATAAAATTTGAGAAGATAATAATACAGTTCTACTCCTGACAAGGCAAGCAAATATCTATCTTATCTTTCAGGAATTATATGCACTACTGTTGTTTACCTTGAATATTGTCTAAAGGTTTTCCTGAAAAGTTGGACGAAATTATTTTTTTAAGTATCTTATCTCAAAAGCAAGTATAAGTAAGACCTTACAGTTACAACTGAAATACCTGTTTATAGTGGTAAGACAAGTCCTGCAAAGAGAAGTTGTATTAAAATGAAAGTATAGAAATGGAAGCTAGATTTTTTGTTCCCTACCAAAGTTATACTGCATCTTTTGCTGCCTAACTGCAGTTGCATTGCAACAGATGAATTTTCCCACATACAACCCCTGCAGGAGAGGACTGAGCATTTGAAACATCTGTCGTTTGATGAGAATAGGATAACTGCTACATTCTCCTGGTATTCTTAGTTGAGTTAGTACATAACAATTTAGAAAAAAATATGAAGGAAGTGTAAAAGACAGGTGGATGTTCAGCAAGGAAAACTCCCCTTAGACCTTTAATAAATGCCAGAAGTGTGTACATATATATTTCTGTAAGTGCACAGGAAATTCAGTTTCCTTTGGGTATGAATAATTTGGACTCCTCTTACAAAATAAGCTCATTAGCTCTAGGGGTGATTATGAGAGAGACAAAGAAAAAAGACTGAAGATCTGCCTTGGAAAAAAAATGTTCTAATGAAGAAAATAAGAAAATCCGTATTTTAGCCAAATAAAAAAGTTACCACTGAATAAGAGAATGACTCATGACATTTTGTGGTATTAACAAGGAGAATGCAAACAAGCAGCAAACCAAAAACAATTGAATAAAAAACATTTTAAGGGAAATGAAAATCATTAAGGTTCTCTCTCTCTCTCTCCATGGAAATAAATCATCGTTTGAGTATCTTGGGCAATTTTTTTCTACAGAAGGAATAAAAAATTATCACTAAACCCAGTTTCTATTGGACTGCTTAGGATTTTGAAATAGAGAAGCCTTAACTGTGCAAGGACTGCATGTGCAAATGACATACATGAATACTGATGCCACTGTTTATTCTTTTTTTTGTCTAAGATACCTAGCATGATACAAACTAATTATTTTTTTTTTTTAATTTGTTGACATTTGTGGGTTTATAGGAACTCAGCAAACATCTACTGATAGAATTGCTTCTCACAACCTTGAATACAGCATGCCTGATCACTAAAGATTTGGTGGAAACTTCCTTAGGAATATGGCACAGTGTTCAGGACACATCAGCTGTTCTCCACAAACCATCTCACTTATCCATCCTTAGTTCTGAGGAGGTTTCAGAACATGGACATGTATCTGATGTCTTTGATACCTTTTTCCACAATTCTTTAAAGATGCAACAATGATTTTTTTTACTGGAATTTAGGGACTGTGACAGCATGACTCCGTATAAACCTACCTTTTCCCAAATTATTTTCTTTATTAGAGCCCTCAAACCCAATTTTATTTCCAGGAGGAAACATGTTAGGGCTAGTTCTTGATGCCATGGTATTCTTTGTATCCATTTACCAACATTTTGGCACATGAAGCAACAGCACTTAATGAACATCACCGGAACACTGGTGCTGCCTTCCTCAGTGTCCTGCTTCTACCTGTAGATCTACATCTGGTACTTCAAGAGAAAATGAAAAGCCCCTTCCCTTGTATCTGCTCAGTTAAGATTCTGTGGATAAAACCATTTCTTTTTCAAAATTTTCAGAATAGTATTTGGGGGTCTGAAGTGTGAGATTTGATTGTTAATTGTCAGATTCGGGACCACAGAAAGAAATTCAGTCTTTACTTCTTTTTAAGGGAGGAACACGAAGCTGCTGCCTATTTTTGTCTTATTCACTCTATATTTTCACCTGCTCATTCTTTCCAGATACTGACTGTGAATAGTTTATAGAATGTAGAGACCTATGGAAACAATGTTATCATCAGAATAAATCATTCACTTCTAGCTTGCTCCTGGCTGTACTGGAGCTCTTCTTCTGCTATAAGTCTTAAGATGAAAGGTCAGAGGAGAAGAGTAGGAAATTACTGTCCCCACTGTGAGTTGTGGTGACATTATCCCTCTGATCTGCAGACGAATGGTAGAACTGACGCTTTAGGGAGTTCTATAGGTCCTTCTTCCTTTGGGGACTATTTGTAGCTTCAAGAGATCAAATACTTATTTCAATCCCAACCTAAATATTACTTTAGCTGGATGAGCTGAATAACAACCTGAAGCCTTTTCCCTGTCCTATAGAAAGAGTTACCTTCACCCTTAGGAAATGATTGGGAAATGCATTCCACTCCTTTCTGAGCACCTTCAGAAATGTCACTGGACTTACCAGACAGTATCTGAATGAAGGACAACAGTCATATGATATCATACAGTTTATTATGGATACCTACAAAACAAATTCAGGATCTCTTATAGAAGTAATGGGCTCCACACCAAGTTCCAACATCTTTAGCTCACATCCAGTTATGATAGTCACAGCCACCACCTGTGTAGCTGACAGAGTTGGTAGAGCATCTGCTTCTTGGACATAGAAAGGCTGGGACATGTCCTGGCAGAATAAAGTGGAGAGAAGAGGTGATGGCACTGCAATACAACCAAACAATCAGGTCTCAGCCTCAGTAAGAGTCACAGTCTCCCTTCCTGCAAACATCTCATCCCAGTAAGGATCATGCTGCTTTTTCAACCCATTTTTTGAACAGTGTCCTTAGGTAGCAAGGTGCTTTATCTAGATTCACAGTTTCTATTATACACCCTGCTGCTGCTCTGTTCTTCTGTGAAATCAAGTTATGTCTCACTGTCTGGTTCATTAAAAGACATTTAATAAACGACAGAACTAAAGTGTTTGTGAAAAGTATTGAATGTAGTCTACTTGTCAAGCTGAGTGCCACTTTCACAGGCAGCACTCTTTTAATGCTTCTGCTAGTAAAGATTTATGCTGTAAGTGGTATACAGGCAGTTGTGCCTTTACACTCAGTAAAAGATGGTCTATTACTAGACCCCTCCTGTGCACGTGCCAGTAAACATCCTAAATGTTTAGCTATGGATTTTAACTATACACTGTGTTGGTGTAATGGTGCAGGTCTAGCACAGTCCCCTCTGCATTTCTTAGCATGTCATGTATAGGACAACAGAGAACCAAAGCATGGTGATGATTCTCCATCTATAATTTCTTTCTATACAGACTTAATGTGGGTACCTCGGTGATGGGAGTGTCATTGTAAAGAACATAGAGTACAGTGTGTAACAACTGAGGATGTCACTATAATGTTTTTGCCCACCCCAACATGTTTGTATTGGCAGTTAAGACCTTGGAAGAAATTAGAGCCAGGACTAAATGCATGTCACATCCCATGAGAGAAAACAGCCTGAAACAGACACAGGTGGAGAATTTGGTAGAAACAAATGCTGTCAGGCTCCTTTTTTTTTTTTTTTTTAATTGGTCTGCTGAAAATTCAGTTGTTTCCCTCTTTTCATCAGAAAAGGAATATGGATAGTGTGCTTTTAGGCTACTCTTCAAGATAATACTGATTATTTTGAGTTATAATATTTCAAATTTATAACAAGAATCTGTAAAAGAGTTCTTATAATTGCTGGTGGTTTTTGAAAAAAAGATGTGTCTAAGTCATTGCAAGTTCTCTCAGTCTAATTTCCTATCAGGAAGCAGCTAACGTGGATGTGATTTCCACCATTCATCCTTCTGTGTTTGGTAGTTATTTCTCAGTACTTATGAGCCCACTCATCAATTTAACAGACATTTGGCAGATAGTTAGAAATCATAAAGATCTGCAGTTCCTGTACGTTTTGGTTTTTTTGGCTGGTCAAGATGGGTCTAGTATCTGTCTAATCAGATTATGAATTCTGTGCCACTCAAAACTAGCTGCAATACTTACCTTTTCTTCTTGCCCTCACAATTAGGAGACACAGAAAAGAGTTAAGAGATATTAGCAGGATCTGAAAGGCAGGATCTCAAAAACGACTTTTCACCTGGAGTTAAGATGGTCCTCTAGGTAATAGGGCTAACAATTTCATAATTTCATTGAAAACCAGACCTTGTTATTTCTAGCACTCATGAAACATGCCATTAGTTTTCTTAAGAAAATCCACATTTCGAAAGTTATGTAACTTCAGTTACATAACCTGTGTTTTTCAATTTTTGTGACTTACAGAATTCCCTCGAACTTTTAAAAATATCCTAATAATGCAATAGGAATTTCTTACAGTACTGTTCAGGGAGGTGAAGCTACCAGGTCTAATGGAGTAAGCAGCCTCAACTAAGTTTTATCTGTATTTATCAATCAGTAAGATTTTTCTGGTCAGTTAATACTGAGTCTTCAAAAAGCCTTTCCAGCTGGAAACTTGAAAAATTACATTTTGAATCTATCTTTCTTTTTTAAATACTGAATTTTCACAGCCTCTTTTACAGCTTTCCAAGTTTTATCCCGGTTCATCTATTGACCTTCTTGAAGCTAAGGATTAATTTATTTACTTTGCTGGGGGCATTTATAAATTCAAGGTCTGGGAAGATTTTGATACATAGGTAAACAAAATAAAAAAGAATTTATTCAGTGCCATGAAACCCACTATATATTATACATTTTCTCCATTATTTACCAAGATCTACAACTCTATGAATCTGAAGTCTTTTGGAAGTCAGGGGAATGTTTCCTTGTAAGAAACTGCAGGACATATAAAGTAAGGTTGAATTTGTGGTATTAGGACAATTTCTCTAGTAAGACTGAGGGTTTAGGTAAAATTCTAGTGATAATGCTAGTGAACTACATTAACACAACATGCAGCGCTTCTTATGATTTTCCATTCCATTTGCTGCTCAATCTAGTAAATAAATCAGCATAATTTAGAGTAAATTCAAGGAACAGAAAAACTTAGATTAGAAGTTAACTTCAATGGCAGAAATTTTATGTCCTACATATACCATCAGAGAAAGCGAGCTCATAAAGAAAAGACAAATATATGCTTCACTTGGAGTGCTGTTATCTGTGACTCTCTTTCTCCATACTTTGTGGCTGCAAAGTTCAGGGATCTCATGTCTAGAATGAACAAAACAATCTAGATGACTAAGTCACAAAGTGAAATGACTATTGCTTTTGATATTTAATGGTTAAGCAATATCCTAGGACAATGGGTTGTAAGAAACATCAAGGGTTTGCCCTGTTGAAAAAGAACAGCTTGTAGAACAAGAAAAAGGTGGTCCTGGGTGTGCATTCTGTACCTGGAAGACTGATCAGTCTCATGACATGTGCCAACTTAACTCTCAGTACTCCTGAAACAGCTAACCTCAGGAATCCAAACTGTTTTAAACAAAGCAGTTTTCATACTATTGGAGACAACAGAGGGAGAATCTGTCTTCAGGGAGAAAAAAATTCAGCAGCTATCTCCCTTTCTGTGCTAGACACTCACAGAATCATAGAATGATTTGGGTTGGATGGGACCTTAAGGATCATCTAGTTCCAACCCCCTTGCCATGGTCAGGAACACTTTCCACTAGACCAGGTTGCTCAAAGCCCCATCCAACCTGGCCTTGAACATTTTCAGGGGTGGGTCATTCACAGCTTCTCTGGGCAACATGTTCCCTGTTCCAGTGCCTCACCACTCATCAAACAGTGACCTGGTTTATCTTTTGGGTGGGTATTTTGAGTGCAAGTAATTTCTCATAAACTTTATCCGGACACCCTTGGGAAAATATTTTCACGTCTATAGAGCATTTTGTTATCAAAATAGTAATCCTCATTATCCCATTCAGAAAATTGTTTTGAACATTTAAACATAGATGAATGGCAGAATTGATGGTATTAAGTTGACAACCTTGGAGTCTGCATCAGCACAGGCTTTCCTAAAGCAGTTTTAGTAGCTCAGTGCATCAAAAAGAATTGCATCATACAGCTTCCATGATTGTAAGAACTCTAGGAACAGCTTGATACAGAAGTGTATTTTTGCTTGTGGAAAGGCATCCTCTGTGTTCTCTTTATAATGTGACCACTGTGGTCATCAACACTCTTCTATGTCCTCCATGCCCAAAAAGTGATTCCTTATTTTCAGTCCTCTCAGGAATGAAAGATCTGGAAGGTAACACAGGTTTGTCTGACAACTTAAGCACCAGACCACCTTTAAACAAATGTTCTCAGTGACTTAGGACATAATGGTTTACTTGAAGAAAAGCTTATGTTAAGTATTACTGAGTTATTTGCTTTTGTCTTATGATTATTATATTAATATATGCACACTCATTTTGTAGTAAGTCAATATTATTAAGATCTATAATTGGAGGACTAAGTTTCAGCGCTGGTATGAATAAGTGTTTGTTCTCCAAACTCATTATATTTGTAATTTTTTTTTCCTGAAAAACAATTTTTATTTGCATATCTAAGAAATAAATGTTCCTTATAATTCCTTCCATAACATATACCACATGTACCTTGCTGTACCAATTTTTATATTGACATTTATCTACAATCTAAAAGCAAAGTGAAAATCTAAACTGGAATTCTCTATATTTTGAGAGTGTAGCTTCTAATAATCTTACTCAGACCATGTTGGACAGAGAAAAGAAGAAAATTTCATGTGTTTTCTTCATACTTGGTAGATTGAAAGGTTTGCAACACTTAAAATTCCTTTGATACTAAATGATACCGCCTCATTAGCACAGTCATTGTCATGTGGGTATCCCAACACCTATCCTTAGAGAGGCTACCTTTCTAAAAGCTAATGTCTGGTTTTTCCTGTCAATTTTAATTTTGGAACAATTACCTTTTTTGTATGTCTGACAGAAACTTGATTAGTGGCCTTGAGATGACAAAGATACATATATGTTCTGAATCAGAAGAAAAAAGGAATTTTCCTTTTTATCTCTTCAGTGACATTCATTAGTGCATGCAGCTTTTTGTGTCCTTTGTAAAAAGTTAACGGATTGCTGCAAAGGAAATCCTTTACTTTGTTAAAATCCACTTTTCAGCACTATCTGTGAAGGAAAGACCTAACACAGTACAGCCTTTAAATGAAGGTCAGCATTAGATGATAAAGCAGAGAACAGAAAAATGAAGAAGGAAAGATAAACTATACAAAAGGGTGAGATTAGTTAGGAAGTTAAGCCACTGAATAGCAGCAAAAAATAAACAGGAAGTATTTTTAACTTTTAAGAAAAGAAAATTAAGAATGTGGTCTCAGTGAGTTCTAAAGCAGGTGTTTATTTCATTAGTGTTGCATTAATAATTATCTGCTCTTCCTCTAATGCTTGTAAATCTAGCTAATATGAGGCATCCACTGTAATAAGAAAAGAACTGCACAGAAGGAGAAGAGTGGTGTGGATTTCCACACCAACATGAAACACATACCAGAGGTACAGGGAGATTTTTCCTTCTCATGCCTAAAATCAGTGTAAGAGAATTATCTGAAATAAGAACGTAAAAGAAAAAGAAGCCTATATTTATCATTCTCCCATGCTTCTAGCTTCACTGGATGGAAACCCTTTATAACAATGCCTGTTACTGCTGCTGTTATCCCTGGCTTGTTGCTGTTGACCTCGATTTTCTTGAAGTTCTTTCTCCACTTCAATAAATTTTTAATTTCCTTCATTTAGAAGCCAACAGACCTGACAAATGACTGATAGTGTTACTTGCCTGTATGGGTACTGTATGTATGTGCCCAGAAGAGAACATTTGCTTCTTAGATGGAATATAGCCTCATTCTAGAAGTACAGCCTCTATATTCAATAATGATGTCACTGCATTTCAAATGAGAAGAGTTGTCTGGAAAGTCAAAGTATGAGATTACAGATGTAACCAGTAACATTGTAGGCATACTGCCAATTTCCTTCTTCTCACAACTTCACTTAAAATGCTTGGCTATATTTGTTCATATTGCTCATATACATCTGTACATACCAGACATTGGAGGCTATTCCATCAATGGCCCTCCCTAAAGCATGAATGGGTTGCTTTAACATGGTGTTTCTTCCATTAAGAAGAATGGATGAAGGTCTTGATTTACTTCATCTCTGTGGACAGGCTGCCCAGGGGGGTTGCGGAGTCTCCTTCTCTAGAGATATTCAAAGCCCACCTGGACGATGTCCTGTGCAACATACTCTAGGTGAACCTGCTTTAGCAGGAGGCTTGGACAAGATGATCTCCTGAGGTCCCTTCCAACCCTTGCCATTCTGTGATTTTTTGATTCTGTGAGAAATATACTTGTTCTGGAGTATCACCAGGTCCTTGTGATAAATGAACAGTCTAGCAGTATGGTCCACATTTTAGTCCTTGGCCAGCAAGGAATTGGAGCAGGAGGCTTACCACAGGTCAGCACTTCTGCCCCCTTTTTACTTCACTGCAGGCTTCAAATGTAGGTGTCATTCTTGGATTTATAGCCTGGGATCTTCTTTATTCTGAAGCAAATGATCAGCAAAATATCCTTTTGTGACTAAAACATGCTAACAGGCACCAAAAAGAGAACAAGAGTTTTAAACTTCATTGAAGCAAATAATTTTTTGCTAGCTATTAAAGTGCAGGAGATGACTTCTAATGTAACAAAAAGACTTCATGTAGCTATTGAAGGGAAATTACTTCAAACTAGTTAGGTGGGTGTTCAGACTGCCCTTAGCTACAGAAAGGGTAAAATGAGTTAGTTTGGAAAAATAAACTAATGATGTGGAAGGAGAAATTAACTGTTAAATCTGTCATATTCCACAGACAAGAAAAGACTTTAAATATATGACTCTATGATCAGTAGATTAGGTATAGCTTTCCAGTCATTTGTACCTATGTCTTTCCAAACATTTAGAACTGTATTGCATATTTTGGATGCTATTAATAAAATTTTGCATTTGTATATTTATCTTAACCTGTGTTAACTGAAGGGAACTGGAAAACATCAATGTCCTCCTCACCCATGAGTGCTGCACATTTCTAAACCTCCAAAAGGTAGCAGAAGAGCTCTCCACTTTAGCTGCATCAGTTGGAGGCAGAGGCAGTACCAAGAGGATCAGGCAAATTAGAAATGTTTTTAGTTGACTGCTCGTGACTTACACTTTCTGACGTACATTGGAGTACATGTTTGAACCATGTGTATCACTTGTTCAATGTCACAAGTTGTAAAGAAGAAAAAAAACCAAAGAGCCAGTGTCTGTATTTTTAAAAGGCTTTTAAAATTAGATTATTTTAAATATATAATAAAACCACAGGATGACACAGTGGCTGGTATTAAATAAATGAAAAAGGGGAACAGAAGAAAAACCTACAGAGAGAAACAAAGTCATAATAAAATAATGTACATGGAGATGACTCTGTAATTACAAAGATTTTAAAATAAGCAATGCCCAAACCAACTATCAGTCAGACATACCATCAGAACTGTGGCTACTACCTTGTTATCTAGTATTTGCACATTTTGAGATGAAAATGAGAAAATATATGCTCTATCACTAGCATAAGTTTGACAGTATGAAACATCAAAACTGGAGACTTGATAAAAAACTTCAAGAGAGAACAATGGGCTGTACAATCTGTTGCTTAGAAATCAGAATGAACCACTTGGCTAAAATGGAAAAAGATTGAACAATTCCTATTTTCTAACAAAGATAATGGATTTTCTTGTTTCCCTTAGGGGTAGGAAGTCAATTTTCCCTATTGGAGATTGAAATGCAAACCTTATGGACCCCTAGAACTTAAAAGGAAAAGTCATTTTCCTTCTTTTTAATACATTTTTTCCCCACCTCTTTTGTACAGTTCATGTTATTTAAATCTGCCACATAGAGAATATAGAATAGTAGCTATGTTTTATTAAGAAAATAAATCATAGCAGAAAAGTACTGCTTGCACAAAATAATCAGCTGGTTTTATGGAAGTTTTATATAGTTAACTTGCACAAGTAAAGGCAGGTTTGTTGAAGTTTTTCTCCATTTTCACCTCTTTAGCACAAAAACCAACACTGAATGCTAATATTTAAGAAAACTGCAGACTAACACTGCAGGGTGCAAAATAAAGACCATTCATTCACTCAGGTTTTCTTCTACCACTTGGACTTTCACATAATTAAGTTTTGGAAAACTCTGCATGATTTCAATCTCGTTACATTTATCCTGTAATCATACACCTTTGGAAAAAAAAAGTTTTCATTTTCTCTGTTTTTTTGTACTGTTGTATTTTAATCATAGTTTTTCCTTTTCAATAGTAGTAATGAAACTTGTATACTAATCACAGACTATAAAGTGCTGAGTCCTAAGTCCTTTGAACTAGAATGCAATAATATTCTATGAATTGCTACAGCATATTTGTCATGAAGGATTAAATGATAAATCAGACCTTGGTGAACTTCTAAGGATTTGGTATTCCACAGATAAGCAGCTAGTGTATTGTTCAATTATTCCAACCACAGAGGTCTGCAAAACTAGGCTGACCAGTTCACAATGAGTTCATTGCTAAAGGTGGAACACCCAAGAGCAATGTATGTTTTATCTAACCAGCTTCTGCAGTCTTAGAATAAATTGATTTCAGATTGTAATTTTGCATGTCTGGTAACTGAACCTGCCTGTACTGAAGTGGCCCTGGCCTGAAGAAAATATTTTAAAGGACAAATCTGAACTTGGACTTCCCACTGAATGCTTTTGAGTTTTTGGCATGCTCCAGAGTGTTTCAAGTTGAGGTGCCCTGGAGCATCATGACACCTTTTCCAAAGTAGACATTCACCATATTTTCCCTCTTGCATCAATGCCTGCCTGCTGCTCAGTCCAACCCTGTGGCTGTCACATGTAGTACTATATACAGGACACTGTGTGACTCATGCTGTTATCTCCCAGAAGGCTGCAGCAAAAGGCAGAGAAAAGGAAGCAATTTTGACTAGGTTCAGGTATATGTCATAGGCTCCATTCATCATCTCTTTAGCATTTGATGCTGTTTGTCTGGATGCTAGTAACAAAAATGAGTCTGGGAAATGCTTTTTAGGCAGACAATACTTCTTCTGTCTGGGTTTTCTGCTTGTTTGTATATCTGCTGATTGTGCTTGTACATTTTCCTGTCCAAAAATGGCATAGTTGGTTGAGATGGCCTCTTTGCTTGGTAGAGGAGCAGGGCGGGTGAGGAAGTCATGCAGAGCAAGAGCCGTAAGCAGTGAGTGCTGAAACACAAAATTACATCAAGCATATGCATATGTGCAAACTGGTCACCCAGTTGTAACTGGGTGCTGTTGTTCCAGGCTGCAAAGTGGTTGGCTGCTGGCAAGACTTGGGTCTACTAACAAATCTGGTGCTGGCTGGCAATGTTATTAAAAATGTACAAGCCACATTAGAAATGGAAAACATAAATTACGTCTGCCAGCTCATTCATGTGTTTATGGTGGCAAGGCAGTAGATGGTTCATGTTGCAGTTTCTCTAATAGCAGAAGCTGAAGACAGGATGCCCACTAACAAAGAAAGAGCTCTGTCCTGGCAAGTATTGGATGACAGCAGGAGATGCATAGTCTTGCCTATACACTCACTCCACAGCCAAGATGTGATTCTACCATCCTATGGGCTTAAGAGCAGGATAACACAAAGACTACAGCATAAACAGATACTGTGAAGATGGCAAACTGGAGAGTATCTCAACAGATGGGTATCCACAAGATTTTTTTCTCTACTTATCAACTACAGGGTTCTTAGACTGCTGCTCAGGGGCTTGAAAATAAAGAGATTGTACCTGGGCAGAAGACTTGGCAAGTGCACCCCACGGAAGGCTGTTAAAAGGTAATATAGATGCAGACTCAAGATTCATTCTTCTGTTTCATTTCCCCTGGCACTTTCTGTTTTCAGCTGAGAGTCATGATCTTGATGTTCAGAACAGGCAAACAAAGACAGAGCTGCAGCACTAATGCTTCACCGCTGTCCATGTGAAAAGCTGTGCTCGTCTAGATCTGCACGTCCTGACCCTGACTTGCTGACTCAGGTTCCTGGCTTGGCCTCAAAGATACCTCATTGTGATGGACATGCCCAGTGATCTAGACACTTGAATGAACCTGACTACTACAAGCAGACTGGTTCTGCTCACCCTGCTCAGGTACTGCGAGATTGTTCCTGTCTCACCAGCCTTGTGTTGAACTTTAGCTCCCGGTTCCATTTTCCTTGCTGAACAGGTTGCCCTTGCTGCTACCTACAGGGGAAAAAAGAAGCATCCAAGAAGAGAGGACTCCAGAACTATTATACAGAAGCAGGAGTTAAAAAACACCACCATTTTTCTTCATCAAGTGATTCCTGTGAAACGCTTGGTCACGTTCATCAAAAAAACCAAAAGAACTGAAAAAGAACTGTCACAATTTATTCTTATCTTAAGAAGGAGGTGATTTGGGGTAGAGTCAAACTGTTTGGCAAGTATGGTCAAGTTTTTCTCTGTCCTAAATCACCTTTTTCTTAAGTTAATATACATGATGTATACATATGCATATACACACACAAAACACACATATGCTTGGTTTTGAATGATTAGGTGGATATAATACCTCATGAAAAGCCTTTATCATTATTCTTCTGACTGTTTTTTTCCTCTCTTCATGTGCCCTACTGGCTGAAATGTGAGATTAGTGTGAATCTGTGCAGCCATTATTTGGATGCAGATCACTCTCTGAGGAATTGGCCCTATCCCAGCCACATTCCTATTTAAATTGTGCCTACATTCCTTACAACAATGGCTCTACAGTGGACAGTCCTTGTGTGAAATCTGAGCAGAAGTGAAGACCATTATAGCAGGCAAACATTACTGCAAAAACATTCATTCAGTCTTGACACCTCAGGAAGTCTCTGCCTACTCATGTAACTAGTTTCTTTCACGATCCACTTGCCTATGCTTGGATCAATACCACTCCCTGAGGACAATGTAGTGAATTGTCCAAGTCAGTTAATGCCAGTCTTACTTTGTCAGCAGATTTCTCATTGGCTTGGGGAATGCATGTAGCAATAGCCCACGTTTGTGCTATTTCAACTATATTGGATACACTCCAGTGATATTTCCAAAATAAAAGTCTTAAGAAAGGTTATTTTGTCAAAAGTGTCACTGAAGGTAGGCACGTGCTGTCAGACAAATATCATGCAGCTTTTTTCATAATCATCAATGTAGCATCCACACATTGGAAACATCATCAATGCTGTTACCAGAAAAATAAAAGAATTTCAATCAACGTCGGTCACATTACCTTTGTGTGAATAATAACTATTAAAAAGTTTATTTTAATTACTCAAATATGAAGTATCTGTGTAAATGAATAATTAATAACTACACATATTTGATCAAAAATTAAACACACGGAGTCTATTTAAACAGAATACCAATTTAGTTTCTTCACCAGCAATGTCATGGTCTGAATAGAAAACAAGAAAATAAACAAAGTTTATTTTATGTCTAGTAGCAGTTTTATCATTCTTCATTTTCTTTAATTTAGAGGTTTATTGAGCTAATAGATTGAGAAGAAATACCTTTTTGGACGAAAATGGCATATCCTAAGTTTCATTGTTTGAGTGGTAGGAATTTCTTCTACTAAACAACTGTCCTCTGTAGACCAATCCTTCTACCTTTTGGAGACATCATCATCTCTACAAGTTCACAGTATTTTTTTTTTACAGATAGGCTAGATGACTTTCTCAGTGCAACCCAGGAGGTGTGCGGAAAAGTCTTACAACCTGTAGCACTTAAGCCACTATGTAATTGTGTTTTGACTGTGTCAGAGGATTTTTCTTTTAATTTTCAATTTTTTTAAATTTAATATATCAATTCACGCCCACTTAAATCAATAAAACCTTGTGATGCATCTGGGGATCCTAATCTTTCTAGCCCTTGTGAAATCTGACCAATCAAAAGTCTTGCTAATTAATGTATGATTAAAACACAACTTGTAATGATTCTTTCTCCCAGTGTTGCACATGCTCAGCTGTGTATACTATCCAACCTCATCTGTTTTAAGTCTTACGGTAGCAAAAAAAGGCATGATAACATTATGCAATATTAAAATGTGTTCCTTTTTTCTGTCTTCCTCTATGGTACAGTTTCTGTTACTTTTTGCAAATGGTTATAGCAATATTGAACATTTTAATGTAAATATTTGAGTATAGCATATAGAACAGCTATAACTTGGACAGTGTTTTCCTGTGATCTATCTGCTATTGCTTTAAATTTTATAGCAAATTGTCTGTGCAGCAGAGAATTATGCACACAAATAAACATACAAAAATAATTGAACTTTTGTGTGAAACAAGTCAGTTCTACCATCAACAGAGAAAGAAATAAGAGAGTTTCAGGTGTGATGCCCTATCTCAATCTTGACCTGCAGCTAAACTGTTAGAATGATAGGATCATAAAAGAGACAGAAATTCAGATACTCCACTTAATCAGGATTCATATTAGTATGAAAGCCATTTAACTGAGTGATCTTTCAGGGAACAGTTTTAAAACTAATAATACTAAAAATCAATAATGGTGGTTTAATGTGGGACATGTTACTGCTTGGTAGGTTGTCTAGGGACATAACAGTGAACATTACAACTTTTGGCAGTCTCATGTTTGTTCTCACCTTCTTGCTAATTTATTAACTCTGAAATCTTCCTTTGAAAGCACATCCTATGTATAGGGCTTATATTCCAGCTGATGAGTCTGTAACTGGAAAACCAGCTGTTACCAATATGTGTGGCCAGACCTAAGCTCAGCTATATCGAACTGTTAAAAAGGTGAACCAAATCATAGGTTAAAGCAACACTTCTTTGGTGTTTCCAAAACATGAGGAATATGCAAACTTTAAAATGGCTTAAAATATTGTTTTTGAAAACGTTGAGTACATTTTCCATTTGTCAACACTGGTAGTAGTATTTGCCAGGGCACTGGTGAATGCACACATCACTGACGTGCATTATTAATAAGAGAAATATTTTTGGCACTGAGCAGGCTTTAGTTCCATGCCAGCTGCTGAACATGTTTCATCACACTTTCATTTCACAGCTGCCTTTCTTGCTGTCAAGAGGCAAAGAACAGGCTCTGTTTCTGTTCAAGTGCATACCCTTGCCTGCTCTGCTAGTATGCTTATGTCCTGAGGCTGTCCAGATGGATCAGACTTGCCACCACCCAAGCTTTGAGACTGTGAGCACAGCCCCAGGTACAGCCTATACCTACCTTCCAGGTCATGCAGGACATTATATGCAGAAGCATGTCCAATGGGTTCACTTACTCTAAAAATGCCCTCTGATACTGTGGCCATCAGCACACATGCTGTTCATATGCAGCTCTGCAGGTGAATCACAAATACCAGGTAGGAGACTCCAGACACCATTTTATCAGTGTATAAACTCCTCACCTTTGAAGTCTCCACAGCTTCTCAGCAAGTCACATTACCCCTTTAGTATTTTCTTACTACTGGTGAAAGGGAATTTGAGGTGAAGAGTGTAGAAGGGAGTCACATAGCTCTCTAATTCAGAAATTTCTAGAGAATGGAAATATTTCAGAGTGGATGCTCTTTTGTGCTGTGCTTTCTGCAATAACTGATATAAATGTGGAATATTTGTAAGGTGCTCATTAAAATTGGATATTTCTGATTCATTCTCAACTTGCTCAGCAGCACAGGCTATTAAAAAGGGCAAAGCAGTGGTGAATAAGGCTCTACATTGTATAGTTTTACTGGTTGATTGAATCCTTGGATGTTAGATTATTTAAATCTGATACTGTTACATTTCAAAGTATGATTATATTTTTAATGAATATTAAATGTGTATTTAATAATTCTGTTTTATAATCCCCAGTTGAGAATTATCAAGTCGCAGTACTGTCTGTCATTCTCAAACTGGCTACAGGTAGCTGCAAACATAGAAAAGGACTGAATGACTAAACAATGAATATATGTATGCAGTATAAAATGCTCTATCCTATTTCAGTAAATGTTCCTTCTTATTCACCTTGTTGTTGGGCTGAGTTTTTATGATCTTAATATATTAGAGTTTCTCAATAAAAAGAAGACATGACAGAAAGTCAAGGTAAGAAAATTAATGAACTTAAAAAATGCCAGAGGCTGAAAGACAACCCAGTTTTCATACAGCTGGGTAATTAACATGTCACCTATAGTCTTTGTGATGCGGAATTTGAAGCATTCTTAAAAGGTTAGAAGTATATATTTACCTTCAGTACTTACTATAATGATCTGATGCTGCTATTAATATAGATGCTCTTACAGAAAACTACACTGGAAACAGACATTTTTGGAAGTCAAGTATCTACCTTTGTGGCAATTTGCATAGTGAATAAGCTTTTATAAAAATTTTGCAAGCTGAATAATTTATTTCACAGATATATTTAATGACTGGGACACGGGTCTTAAACAGGCAAGTCATTGTGTCTCACTTTATCCAGCTGTAAATTATGGATAAAGACATTTATCTCTTTAGTAAAATACTTACAGACCTACTAAAGAAAAGATCCATACATATCTAAGTATATGTGTATACGTATTTCTTATAAAGGGATGCATGAGAGTTATTTGCTGAGATGCCATAAAAATACTTGTTCTCACACTGAAAAGTGTTTCAAGAGTATTCAATAAAAATGATCACTTTTGAATTTGTTATTATTTATATTTCCATTTTAAACTAGACTCTTTCTTTCTTTTTTGTTCTCTCGGTTGCAGACAGAATCGTGTTTTATGAAGTTCTAAAGAGATTTAATGTGACTGGTGTGATTACTTTTATGTTAATTAGGGTTAGTAAAATATTCAGAAAATATTAAGTAATCTTTGAAAGTTAATCTGTTTTCCAAAATGTGATGATGACAGTTCTCTGAAAATGCAATGCCTGCCATGCATCAAGAAATATTATGCTTCTTTATTTTGCTAGTGTCAGGAGTGCACTGAGACTCAGATGTTGCAACGTGTGCTTAATATTTGGTAAGCACATAGTTCCACTGAAATAAGCATCTTCTCTTGACATGTGAAAAACACAGAGCTGTGTGACCACAGGATATATGTAGAGAAAGGATATGAGACCATACTGTCACATCAAATACACTAGGACTGTTTCATCATGGAATACACTTTCTATAGTCATATACACTTGTGAAAAACAAGAATAAAGCACCATCATTTCCTTTTGGCAGGCTTTTGCAACCAACACAGAGAAGTAAACCTATGGAGACAAGAACATCTGAATTTAAAAATTTTTCTGGTCTGTAAAGAACCACTCCCCACAAAATACCTGGAGTGCAACAGAACCTGTTTTATACATTCTATAAAACCCATGAACAGCACTGCATTATTTCTGAGTGTGCTGGCATCTTATCCCTTATCTATCTAGAACAATTTTTTCTTTGCAAACTTGCACAATACCTATGAGAGTAAAATTTGGATTTTGTCTTGAGACAGGATGGTTATTTATGGCATTGATCCTTCAAGAAATGAAATAGAACTAAACACACTTGATCAAATACTAAACTTGAATTACCAGTAATATTTTACCGATTTCATTATTACAATGACAATGTTAATCTAACATTCAGTCACTTCAAGGGCTAAACTCAGGTGCCGGCCGTATTGTCAGCATTTAACAACAGTAAATATCTAACTATGAATGTTTCTTTGTCTGAAGTTTGCTTCAAAGTAAAATACATATTTTTAAATAGCGTGCATATCCTTAAAACTATTGCTGTTGTTGTCTTCTCTCATGCAAGTGACAAATGTATATCCAACTTTGTGACTTTTTTAGGGCTATTTTCTTTACGTGATCAATTAAATGTTTTTATATTTTCAGAGACTACAGTGAGCTGAAAAATGTATTGAGCATGCAACACCATGCGATAGAATCCATTCAATTTACACTGTACTTTGGTGGGTATAGAAATATATACATAAATAGAAATTGAATAGGAAGTGGCCTAGAAAGTATCAGAAGAAAAATCTGAGGTTACAAAGGTAGCAGGCTAAATATACACTTACTCAGATGATATGAGAAACAAAACCATCTACTATATATCTAATGAAATGTTTGACTGCATGAAATTAATTACACTTCCTCACAAGTGTAAGCGTGAGTAATATCAGAAGATTTGAGAGACCCTTAACTCAAGAACGCTAATGCAGAAATGAAGGAGATGGGTAACAAAAATGACACAAAGGTGTGAGGGTAAAATATATGACTAAATGATATCTGTATATATTAACAAACCAAAACAAATCAAATCAAGAGTACTTTGATATATAACCTGAATGTGACGACAGGATTACAGTTTGATGAGGTGAAAGACATGATGCTATCAATCCTTGTAAGGATTGCAGCCCTACAGCAGGCTGTAGTAGAGGAAAGTTGCTGGCACCTAATTTGCTAGTTAACACAAGAGCTATGATAGGAGCAAGGCTGATAGCTCCATTCATTCTCCAATACTTCCTCTGGAAAAACTCAGCTCTCGGTGCAGTTTTTTGCTTGAAACTGCAGGAGTAGATCTATGTTAACTTTATTTTTCATGGAATGGACCGCATAATTCCACAAAGTACACAACTGTAACTCAGATTATATTCTGAGGTTAGGCATTATCCATAGAAATACATATGTACATGTGTATATATATATATATGTATGAGATATAAACTCCTAATAAAGTTAATCTGATAAATTAACATCATGGTAGAGATACCTGCTGCCACACATGTGTAGCAACTACCTATCTATATATTAGACTGAGAAGGAATAAAACACAGTACTGATTTTTTATTACATTTTGATCATTATGCCCTCATTTAATCTTTGCTACAATTTACTGCTGGTTACACTTGTAAACTTTTTTTTCTATTGGGTAATCCCACTTAACCTTCTTTATTTGGGGAGGTTTTAGCTGTTCACTTTTTTTTTTTCCCCATTGAACTGCTAATTATCAGTTTGATTTCTTTTCCAGTCTAAGCCTGTCTCCTGAGTTCTTATCATGCATTTCTTAAATTAGTTGGCATTTTGTGTTCCCTGATACTTATTTTGTTTGCTCAGCTATCCTTTAAATCTTAACTGGATGAAATTGAGGGGCAAGACACTTTCTTTGAAAGGTCTGTAAACATGATCTTCTCTGTCTTGACTAACTAAATGAGGGGAAAATCTGGAAAAGAATTCAAACGCTTTCAGGTTGTGCTTGGTGTGTAGTACCTAGCTTTAGATGTAAGGAGGTGAAAGCCTTCATGCTATGTAGAGTGGTAATACCAAGTAGTTTAATCAACCACTGGATCAGGCAGCAAATTATATGCTTCTATGACTTTTAATAATTATCAGTGGAGGAAATGAAGCAATCTTTTTAACCTTCCAACAAGGACACATACAGTGTTGATCATACCTTACCAAAAATTATTCATGTACTAAGAATTTATTGAAAGAACCAAGAATTTTTTATTGCCATAAAGGGTGGCACTTAGGAGAAACATGCTCGAGCAGACATGAACAACATCTTCACCATTCTGATCTAGTGTAACATTTTCCGCTGTTTAGCATGGTGATTCATTCAGTGGCACGCTTACACGTAATTCTTATAAGCTGTTTCCTTTCCTGTCTCCTAATGGAGCAAGGATGTGAGATCAGTCACAAAAGTGTGAACTTCCAAGCTGTCACCAGTAAAGATGGTTTTCACTGAGGTGTGTGAATGACCTCTTTATGTCTCTGTTTCTGGAGAGGAGCATTCATTCCTGACAACAACTGGAGCCACAAAATTCTTACTTAAACAGCATATAGATAGAATTGGAAAAGCACTAGCAGGAAATTTCTACAAAGGCTGCATAAACTTGGCCTTTCACCTGGAAAAGAACTTGAAATCCTCACACTACCACTTTTCTGTTCTCTGTTTTTCTTCTGTGTGTTCTTGAATCACCTTAGGAAACTATTAACATTGTTAAAGTACCTTTAAAGAACTGTCAAAGATTCTCTCTTAGCTATTTTTAATTTACTCTCTGTCATTTTTGTCTCCTCTCTCCAAAACTTGTAACTTTTTTTTTTTTTTTAATTATTCTTCAGCACCTTTGTGGCCTTGGCTGTCCTCCTTTCCTCTCCCAAGTTAACTCAGTGGAGAGTAAGTTTTGCCCCAAGCAAGAAGAATGTATTTACATATACCTCACAAGAGTGGAGTAATGTTGCTTGAATAACCTGTCCCAAGATATTCCTTCCTGTCATAAGACTAGAGCAAGACAGGAGATAGCAGAGAGAACACTGTCGATAGATTCCTTATCTGAGGGGCCTGGGAGCTGCGGATGGCAAGCAACTGGGAGTAACTCCAGTAGGAGTTAGTCTATTGAAGGTATGAGCAGGGTGTTGGATGAGTGGATGGATCTGGGAAATCTCTAAATACAAGGGAGCCAGAGTGCCTCTACAAGGTTCCCCTTCATCGCTGAAGCCTTCCTGAGCATTTGGGAGCAGTGGTGGTCCCCTTGCTTCTTTCACAGGTGATTGCAGCCCTGTCTCAAATTTTCCATCTCCACGCAGGCAGGTGTGCTCACTGGAAAAATCCATAATTTAAAATTCATGTACCGAATTCATGTAGCAACATCCCCTGTGAGTTGCTTTGAAGGAGTGGAATTTGCCTTTTAACCTTCAAATCTTTCATAGATCGGATGACATGAACTCATCCATAATAGAACAAGTCAGTTTCTCCAGCTTGAAACTAGTCCTTTTTGTTCTACTTAAGATATCTATCTGCACCTATCTAGATATAGAGATAAGTAAAATATGACTAGATATCACATACACAAACTAAAATAAAATAATAAAAATGCAAGATTTTAAGCACCTGAATAAGCACCCGAATCCTGAAACTGAGTAATTAAAATTGTTCCTACAGCTACAATTTAACCTCATCCACCCCACCATGAGATGACGAGGGAAAGAGTTTTACTCACTGTACTGAATTAAATTCTCTGGAGACGTGGATCTGTGTAATGAAAGGACATTTTCAGAAGGTGAGCTCATGTAGTAAGTGAGAAGCAGCTTATTGCAAAATAAGTTTGTTAAGGTATCTTGCCCTAAGAAACTAGACTGTTTTTCTAACACTGTCATAGGATTCCTTTGCATAGCTGAACAATCTACTTAAAATAGTTTTTTGTCACAGGAAAAGAGTCCTCGTTTCTAAGTACCTGACTTGAATTTCATAAAAATACCTAGAACTCCCAATTGAAGTCCGTGGGAGTACACTTTGAATACATAAAGTACTACAAAAAGGAAAAGTATTTTGGGAGATCATGTGCAAAATATTTCAGAGAGGTCTCCAGGAAAAAGTAGACATTTTTATCTTAAATTATCTGTCCCCATCTGTAACAATGAGGTAATAAATACTATCCCTTCATTTCATAGGATGTTGTGAAAATTCTTAATAAGAATGAAACACTTAAATACTGTGTAATGATGAGGGCTACACAAAACCCCAGAAATAAATGAATAACTCTTAGTTCATAGAGGGATTGAAAAGCGTGCAGTAAATACTGTATAGAACAACACATTGCACAAGGCCAAATCAAAATATTGAACAGCTGTTCGCTAACTAAACAACATCCTGCCAGTGCACAGAATTAAACACGGGGGAACAGACTATTGCAATCATATAATTAAGACTGAATCAGAATGCATATGTACTAAGCATCTGAATTAAGATTACATAGGAGATTAAATCTTGCTTTTCTTAACTTCTGAGTTCTTAATGTTACAGTATTAACAATTTGTGTGCAATCTCCTGGGCTTTTTCTAAAAACCCACACTGAGAAAACAGTTTTTATTTTGCAATGTTGTATTGATACTTAACAGGTTATTACCAATGCTATAGCCCTTTTCTCCATGCAGAATGTTGCTACTTGGCCTAATAAGGTCCTGATAACAGCTGAAGAATAACCAGTACTGGATAAGTAGAAAGAGTACAGCAAGAGGGCTTATTAAAGTGTCCTTTCTTATTCTCTGTATTTCTGGCAGTCAGCTCTTCAGGGATTTCCTGAGCTAGAGAAAGCATGTTTTACAGATATTGCCATATAAAGTCCCCCATGAAACACTCCTACCCTTCCTTGCCCTTCAAACCCATATCCACATCCAAACCTACTTTTTATTTCTCTGTTTCTTTCCTCTCCAATACTGTGTTTGCTAGCCCTCAAAGTTGTACTTAGCAATACAGGAAAGATGGATGCCTGCTCTCATATCAGCATCCTGGAACCATTGTAAACTATAACACCAGCTTGCAATGATGTTAAAAAAAAAAAAAAATCACAGGCTCTGAGTTGAAGTAGGCCCAAGACTAGGAGGAAAATTTAAGTTTCTAGCTTCAAGAGTCCTTTTTTATGTTTACTGGGGTTGTGATTTTTAACTTGAACATGTATCAATAAACTTTTCCCAATTTTTTTCTAACTCAGCCAAACCAGTGTAATTTCTTCTGATTTCCCTTAGTATTGTTCTCTGAAATGAGAATCATTTTCACTAAAATTTTGCAAAATAATCAACCTACTAGACATGTAGCCCCAAACAATTAAAATTTGCAAGGCTTTTTTACATACTGTTTTTTAGCCTTTCTGACATGGTCGTGAGGAGTTACAAATCTTCAGGTGAAGAATCCACTCTGAGGAAGCAGAGTCCTTGGGAGAAGTCCCTGCTGAATGTTCCAGCATACTTTGGACATTTTCATCCCATGAACCCTAATGCATATGCATATCTTCTGTATGGTAAGATGTCTCTTACTTGGCCCAAAATGTGAGTCAAATGCATGAATTTCTTCTCACTTTGTAGGTCCACTTACAATACAAGATAAATTAAATTTAAGATGGGATGTTCTGGGTTGTTCAGCACAGCTTAAAAAAATACATGTCACCTGGGCTTAGTTAAAAAAATTAACATTTAATTAATGACAAGCAACTGAAGAGGATTTATCCTGTATTATAGTGAATTCATATTCTTCTACAGAAGGCACTTGAGTTTCTAAGAAAGCAATGAGAATAAGACAGAATCATCCTGAAAGATTTACTTCTGTTCAGCTGAAATGCTGTCTGACATAAATCAGATGTCACCCTTTTGCCTCTTATGAATGCCGCAGTTAACAGATGTATGAACATTCAGAGAAAGGCCATCTTACAAAGGTGAAAGGAAATGCTACAACATGCATAATTTCTACTCTGGAGATTTCTGTAGTAATTTAGTAGCCTAAATAACCAAGGGTGATATAGAGCAGGAATGACTAAATCAAAGTTCTCCTGACTTTGAGAAGAATTTATGGTTTAAAGTTTGAGTTGTATAATTTGGTATGGTCTGAACCTTGCAAGTCAAATTATTATCTTATTGAAAACTCTGAGGAAAATGCATTATTGAAATAAACCATTGATTTCTATGACCTAATTAAAAATAATAAATATTAAACAAATGGAACTGACAGGAATTTTACTTCCAGGTTTATAAAAAGAACTGAACAAATAGCAAAAATTATGTGACAATACAAAGCACTGCTGTTGAACTAATCTCACATTAAAAATCTGTCAGGAACATGATAAGTGGTCCAGATTTGCATAAACTGTTTTAACACATAGATTTATTTTACACATATTATTTTAACTGGGTGTCTTAAAATGTTGCTGTTTTTCAAAACTTCAGTGTTTTTAACAGCATCTTATTTTTTTTCCCCCACTTCTTTAACCTTATGCTTGCTCTGTTTCCTCAGGAGTCTTCTTTAGTGCTTCACTCTGAAGGAAAAGAAAACAAAAAAAAATGTGTTATTTTCATATTCCCAGATGCTTGAAAAAATATTTGCATGATACAATGTTTTAGTTTATATGCTAAAGCTCCTCTCTCTGGGTGTGAGAGCACCTGTATGTCTCTAGGGCTGAGAGCAGAGGGGGGTTGGCTGTGGGACCAGGGGATTTTGTGCCAGGTCTAGGTGGGTGGGTATGTGTGTGCACAGAACAGCCTGTACCAGGAACTGGAGTAGGGCTTCATATGCCCGGGTGCCAGCACAGCTGGGGAGACTGGGATCCAGGAGCCAGCAAGTGCACAGACTGAATGAGCCCAGCTGCTAGAGAGATCCACCTTGTACATATGCATATATATGTTCTCACCACATGGATTTCCACCCTGTCTGGCCAGAGAGGGGAGCAGGATTAGACCGTTGGTGCTGTCCATATTCATGCAAGTGCTCTGAGTGCCTGTCTGTGATCTATGTGGCTGGCCATGTATATATGTGGTGTAATATGTGTGCTCTATGGGTGTGTGCCAACTAGTTGGACCTGGGGACATGGAGCTGCAGCAACAGCACCTCTCTCAGACTGTTGGATCTGGCATGATAAATTTTCTTCCAAGGATATGGGCTATATACCTGTTTTACTTTTGTCACAAACAAGACATAGCGTATAGGTAGTATATACATGTGCTTCGTGTGTGCATGCTTGCTGGGAATACATCATCAGCATCCACTACTGGTTGAATCTGGGGACATGGAGTAGCAGTAGCTTCACCTCTCTCATGCTGTTGGATGAGGCATGATATATCTTCCTCTGACAGAATGATTCTTCTCTCTCCCTCTTTGGTCAAATACAGTGGTAATAGGGAGATAGGCTTGAGGATGGACACAGAAAGACTGGGGATGGGTTTTGGTGGATGACAGTGAAAGACAAAATACTTGATGTGGGAGGAAGAATAGGGAACAGAAGGAAAGAGACAAAATGATCACAGAAAGTAGAGTAGAAATAATTTTTTTAAATGCCTTCTTTCAGATACTAAGGAACATGTACATGCAGCTAGAGTGATATATACACTCTGCATTATGACTTTCACCATCGAATTACCAGCCAGAAAAGATGCACACTTTATTCTGATGTGCATTTCTCTGTCCTTCATGGTACTGATCAGCTAATACTTCTAATAATAACTGTGGCAGTTAGAAAACAGTGTCTTGAAGAGCCAACCCTTCTGGGGAGAGCTTTTATGTCAGAGTGAAGCAAACTCTCTGTAGCAGGTGTGGAAACACATTCACATTCTTTATATTCCCATGCTGCTGTAGAATTACTGATTCAGTGAAGTACAGTGAATATTTTTGGTTGGGCTAAGTTGTGATCCTGATCTACCTGGTGTTTGGTTAACTTGCTTGTGAATAAAGAACGAAAATATTGTAATATTTGTGCAAATAATCCATCAGTTTGTTTGCATGAACAGGTTTACAGCTCTTTCCAATACTTTCTAAATGACACTAGCTAGTGCTGAAGAACAAGCAATAGATTGTTCCACATGTCCAAAAGTGAAATGATTAGGACTGTAAATCCAGACAATTAAATTTTCTCTTATATGACTGAATCAATTGTTGTCTTTTTGTTTCTTTTGGGACAACAAAAATTTTGAAACAGCTGTCATAGGGAGAGGGAACTATACATTCTCAAAAGACTTCCATGATCTGAGTTTTCAAAATAAACCAGAAGATGTTTATGTGTGTTCTGAATAAGAACTATGGACTTACAGAGAATTGTAATATTTTGCTGATGGATGGGATACAAGAGGGTTCATTGGCCTCTCAGATTAAACATACAGTCAGAGTCTAAACCAATTCCATTTGCCTTTGATAACTTGAAAAGCTGAGTGTTGTAAATAATGCAGTCAGTTATTTCCAGTGATAAGCAGTAATATCAGCATGAAAAGAATGCTCTGGATACGAATGTCTCAGAAAAAAATTATAAGCTTTTCTGTTTTGTCATTCCATACTAATCTATAATTAGTAGCTTGGTAAACTATTCAGCTATAAACTAAACTATTCAACTATTTTTTATATAATATTAAATAGGTGGTGTTAGTAGCTCTTAGCAATAACAGTGGGGCCCACTGAAAAAAGAAACCAGACAACTGTAGTATGACCAGCGTCTGGAAATGGACATAAGTGTTTGGATCAGTTGGTGGAAGAAAGTAGGCAGGCCAGTCCAGGTGACTTGGTAACCGTTTTTTTCCTTCTTAAGGAGAGTTTATACGTGAGACAGACTTGCCAGTCATTGTTATTTGGATCAGAAAAATAAAAGATTACCCCAGAAAAGGCTGTAATTAAGAAAAAGATCTGTGTGCAGAAGTGGCTGGCAGGCCCCTCTCCTGATCAGCAGATATCTAGATGAAGCAGAGGAAGAGTTGGGAAGACAAGTATGGCTTCCTTCAGTTGGCTGAATAAAGAGGGGGGAAGAGAGAGAAATTAATATCCTTTGTCCTAGAGAACAAAGGAATCAACCATTTACTTAATAAACCTACAAGGCTGCCTTCACAAAGAATGACTTGATATTGAAAGAAATAGTATGTGATAATGGAGTGAATGGTGAAGTTACTTGAGAAATTATATTGCCCAGAAAAGCGGATTAGCTAATAATATATTTTAAGAGGGTTTTTTCTACTGTTTCACTGCAATTTTTTTTTTAAATCTTGCAACCCAAGAGACAAAAATCCCAACTGAAAGATTACATCAACGAACAGTATGATAATGTACTTTGGAGTTCAATCATATTTTTAGCCATGTGACTTTATTTTGCAAGAAGATATCTGAGAAATAAACTTTCACTATGACTTATCTTCTGGTAAATAAAAAAAAAAAAGTACAAAACTATGTTTTAGAAGACCTATGTCATCCTGTACAATCATTTTCTTTCTGACTGCACTAGAGATTCTAAACCAATTTTCCACATAGTCTCAGGCATGTTCTGACCTCAGCAGAACTGGTTCAGCATCCAGGAATAGTGTTTGATAGTTTGTCTGAGTTGAGGGATCTGTCAGGGCTCCTGTAAAGAAAGGATATAACCTTGACAGAGGCTCAGTCTTTAATGTCCAGACAGATTTGTGTGTTTTGTATTGCTGGTTGACAAACCTTTGATGTTACAGTGAAAAAACTAAGCAGAGAGCATATCCTTTAGAAATATTTCTCTCTGTCAGGACAAACACAAGACACATTATAATTAATGTTGGATAGCTTTCCAGGATCCTGGCAAGCAACATGGGAAACTAGTGCATGAATATCAGGGTAAATTTCATTGAAGAAATCAATATATTATTTGCTGTGTTTCTGTGATTCTCCATACATATTTATGAATAAGAACATGAGATAAAAATGTTCCCCAAATACTGAAAAGTCTTGCTCCAGATCAGAGCAGATTAACAGTCTAATTTTGATTTCCAAAATGAGCTTTGATTATTTGTGTATTATTAGTCATAATCTTGAATTCTGCTGTTCCATGTAAGATACTAAATGAAATCTCAGAGTTGCATTAGTAATAAACGGGGATAGTTACAGTGTAGTCATTGGATTGCTTTGAATTGCTCAGTGTCTAGACAGCACAAAATGAGGCAATCTTTTTTCAGTAGTAATGATTTTCAAAAAAGTCACTAAGCCATCTAAACAAAATTTCATAAAATCTCTCTTCATGAAATCAAGAAAGTTTAGAATAGAAGGAAACATATTACATGAAGAAAATATATTCATAGTGCTGACGACACATTTGAAGCTGAGCTATACTATAAATATTTAAGTATGGACTAGATGTGCTGATTCTGTCCTACAGGTTAAATCTAAATTTAATTCCAATACTTCCTGTGAAGGGGTAATTTCTACATTTACTGGTATAGGGTAGCAGAAACCTGCATACCAAGCTTGAAAGGAGTCAAATAAGTTAATATGCAAGGAATGGTATAGCAGAACATAAAAATGCTTGAACAATTAGTGTCCAAAATCACAAAATAGCATGTATCACAACTTCTAAGAATTAAGTTGTTAAGGTATGCGTTAATAGCAATGTTACATGGTTTAAAACTGAAACAATTAATTGCATTACTGAAGGTGAGAAGTTTTTACTTTTGGTTATATGGGCCTGTGTTACATGGGTCTGGTTTAACTGTTCATGAAAGGATGGTTACAAGATCCTAGAATGACTGTTTAGACCTAGTTCCAAAAGCAGTTGTAGGCACAGTTGAGAAATGCTTGAGGAACCGGAACAGGCACAAAGAGTCCCATTACTTTCAGAAACAAGCAGGTGCAGGCAGGTAGAACCAGGCTCAGCATGCAGCATGTCTGGTAGAGTGAAGTACTACAGAAAAAAGTGTTGTATGCTTTTACTCTTTCTGAAACAAGAGGAAAACAGAAAGGGACCATTCCTGCTATGCTTACAAGGGCAAGCAGCTGTGTTCTGTTTCTTGCTGCGTACAAGCCAGGATTTACAAAATGTAAGGACTGCCACACTAAATCAGATCATGTCCCCATTATCCTACTCCCTACAGAGGCCATCAGGGAGAAAAGCACTGGCCTTACTCACTCCCAGAAACTCTCTGGACAAAGTTTACTGAACAAGTGCTGCACTGAAAGAGGTAGTGAAGAATAATTCCTGATTCATACACCGGCCAAATACCTGCCTACGTAAAATGAATTGTGGAATACAGTATTTGTTCAGCACAGCTCTTACACCAATGTTACGATTGTGATGAATATCCCAACAAAACCAGTTAAAAGCTAATAGCATTAACAATAGTAGTTAAACTGTGTTAAAAGCATGGTAACAAGTAGAAAGATATATTCATACATTGCTCGGTTCAACCATTTAAGAAGAAAAGAATTATTTCAGAAAAAAAAAAATCACTTTTCTTTGCAAGGTGAAGTTGATTTATACCTGATCTTTACTCTGAGGCATTTCAGCCAGCATATTAGGATAGCAACTACCAGTGGATGTTACTCAAAATCATCAACATCCATTTTCAAGGTTCTGCACTGAGCATCTCAGGAAGAATTTTATGAAGACAGAACCACATTTTCAGGAAATAATATCCTTTCAGGCAAATCACAAGCAAGCCCTTTGACAGGTTCAGTATAAGCCTTTTTGTACTTTAGATTTATTAAACTCTTTTAACTCATACCATGAAAATTATATGAGAAAAAGGAAGAAAAAATAAGTCTAGGAGAATTCTATTACTTATCTAACAAAAGAGTGACTCAATTTTTAGAAATATATCTTGATCCAGGTGTCTTGGCCTCTGGTACAGGAGATTCCATTTATTTTTTCACAAGAATTAGCACTGATTTTTTTCTGGTAAAGAGGTAAAAGAAAAAAATATGTCACGATTTCTGTTTAATAAAATATTAATATTGAAGTAACAAGGCATTGAGACTTCTGGGTATGTTACTCAACAACTCTCCAACACTGCAAAGACCTAGGAAAAGTGATGCCTTTGTCTTTTCCTGTGACCTATTACTGCTTCATGACTTATGTATTTGACCATGTCTAGGTTTCTTTTGGAAATGTCCTGGTACATTATTCAGAACAGTCAAAGTTTAACCCTGGGAAGCACAAGTCAGTCTCTCCAGGTAATGCTAAACTACAATTTAGAGTCTGTATCATATAGGTCATCTGGACTATCATATATGGAGATATTGATGATGTGTTACAATTTATAACGGAAGATGTCTGTAGCTCTACTATTCCTTTCTTCCTCCTCTCCTCCCTTGCCCAATAAATGAGCACCAGTGATTATAAATAAGGTTTTAGAAAACTCCTCTTCTCTCCCGCTGCCACATATAACATTTATTTTATAAAGTTAATTTTGTTCTGAAGAACTAAATAACAGCTACTGTTACAGGAAAGAGCAAAGCATTTATGTCAATACCTCATGCAACATGGTGGTATCTTTATTTTCAGTAAGTCTCTGTAATTCTGTTAGAAGTCTGAATGTTCAATAATGCCAAGGCTTAACAGAGGAAAATAATATCCCAGTTACTTGAATTACTTTCTGTATTTATTATATTATCGGGTTGTTTATATTTTTTTACATGCACGCACACACATGTTTATACATGTATATATGCATATGAGGTGAGCAGGGGGAGTCTTACTGCCCAGTCCACAATTTGGTTTGTCTGCCTACATATTTTTGCAGGCAGACTTTATGCACCTAATCTCAGTGAAACTACTGGAAGGCAACATTTGTAATACAGCTGGAGGAAGGAGTTTCAATTACATGTTCATAAATGAGTCTTACAGGAAACAAATATCATTATAATGCACAGATTCATATCTGGGATTATATATATTTGTGAACAGAGAGTTTGGTATTGATCAAGAGGACAAAACCATCAATCTATTAATAAAAGCTTTTCATGAGAATGATTCAGAACAAAGATACCGCTGAATGCCAAGTACCCACCAAGATGCTTTATCACTCCCTCCTCAGCTGGACAGGGGACAGAAAATATAATGAAAAGCTCGTGGGTTGAGAAAGGGACAGGGAGGGATCACTCAGCAATTACTGTCACAGGAAAAACAGACTCAACTTGGGGACATTAAATTTATTTATTACCAATCAAATCAGAGCAGGGTAACGAGAAATAAAACCGAATCTTAAAACACCTTCCCCCCACATCTCCCTTCTTCCCAGGCTCAACTTCACTCACACCTTCCCTGCAGCGGCGCAGGGGGATGGGGAATGGGGGCTGCGGTCAGTTCATCCCACGCTGTCTCTGCCGCTCCTTCCTCCTCAGGGGGAGGACTCTTCACCCTCTGCCCCTGTTCCAGCCTGGGCTCCCTCCCACGGCAGACAGTCCTCCATGAACTGCTCCAGCATGGGTCCTTCCCATGGGAGACAGTCCTCCATTAAATTCTCCTATATGAGTTCTTCCCATGGGCTGCAGTTCTTCAATAACTGCTCCAGCATGTGTCCTTTCCATGGGTTGTAGTCCTTCAGGCAGACTGCTCCAGCATGGGTCCCCCCCCTGGGGGGGGGATCTGCTCCCCCGTGGGCCTCACTGGGCTGCAGGGGCACAGCCGGCCTCACCGTGGGCTGCACCCGGGGCTGCGGGGGAATCTCTGCTCCGGTGCCTGGAGCCCCTCCTGCCCCTCCTGCTGCACTGTCTTAGGGGCCTTCAGGGCTGCTCCTCTCATGTATTCTCACTCCTCTCTCCGGCTGCAATTATGCAAGTTTTTTTCTTTCTCCCTCTTCTTAACTATGTTGTCCCAGAGGCGCTACCACCGTCACTGATGGGCTTGGGCTTGGCCAGCATCTCCCTCCTGCAGCCGGCTGGCGTTGGCTCTGTTGGACATGGGGGAAGCTTTTGGCAGCTTCTCACAGAAGCCTCCCCTGAAGCCCCCCCCGCTACCAAAATCTTGCCATGCAAACCCAGTACAACACAATAATGCAACTTAAAGAACTGAAGAAAAATTAAGCCCCTGGACTTAGTGCCAGAGCAAAGGAGATTTTTTTATTCCTGTTTTTCTGTACAGTTAGCACATAATGCTAGTAAGTTGATTTTTTTTCCACTTTTTTATGCAAATAAGGAACAGTCTCCTTTTGTGTATAAGAGGATAATATTTGAAATTTAAACTCTGGAAAATACAGTAGACATATATTGTTGTATCTGTTGTTTAAATCATTGATTTTAATAGATTGCTTTCTGATAATTATTTGATCTATGGTAACCCTAAAAAATTCTTCTCAGGACTTTAAGACTGAGGTTCCCATTGTGCTAGGGACTGTGTATACAAAGACTTTCTGACATAGGCAACAAATGACTTAAGAGCAATACTCATTGGTAAACAAATCACACAGAATAACACAGAAAGTTCAATATAATAAATACACAAGACAAATGGGTGGGATATTAAACAAATACTTCTGAAATCAATGGAGCATTTACTGCAGCATTTTGCAGGCATAATATGAGCTCAATTTTAAGGCAAGATCTGAAGGAAGGCAATATTGTTGCTTTGTAATATTTGTTGTGCACTCCTGAAGATCAGCAGTACCAGTGAGGAACATTTGAAGACACTTGACTCATTAGTAGTGAGAGGAGGTAGAATTGTACAAAAATATTTTACAAAAAATGTCATGCCACAGAAAGTTTATATGTAACTACAAGGCTGTAATATTTGAAGGATTTGAAATTTTAATCCGGGTTTTAGTACCAGTCCCAAAAGAAACAACGTCTGCCTATTCACATGTGACTTAATGTTATCTCTATTTGCATCATCTGTAAAAACAGTTAGTTTTAGCAAAAACCTTTTTTTTTCCCAAAGTGTTATACATGTCTAGTAGTCTTCAAGGTAACTATTCTACCTTTTATTACCTTAAAAATGCATGTGCTGTGCTAATTTTTTTCTTAAAATCCTTTTTGTTCTTAGAACCTTGCTAGGTGCTTTTGTGAATTGTTTTCCTTGAGTACTGTTGAGATCATCTGGAAAGACCATGTCAATGCTGCATCCTGCATCCTCTCTTGCTGATCATAAAGAGCATAAAATACGGTATATTATTATGGCAGTATTTTCTAATGAGACTGAAATGTTATCATCTCCAGTGAGAAGTATGAATAGAAATAAAATACTTTTTCTTTTTAAAGCTTAAATTCACATGAGCACATCTCCTGAAAGTAGATAGGATAAAATTTTCAAGAATCTGATTCTTGTAGATATGTAGTGTAACTCGATTAATGTTCATCATCTCTTTACACTGAAGCATAGGAAGTAAACAGAAGGGAAATCAAATGCATGATTCTTAGTGGTTTTGATGGTAAGCCTTAGCTCTTCTGCATATTCCCAGCTTTCCCACAGTGACAGATGAAGCTTGAAGAAACAATCAAGTAAACTAAAAAGATAGCAAAGCTTTCTCTTTAGCAATTTCTGTACTTTTATTAGGGTATCAGCGTATTTGCAAAATTCAAGCTTATTGAGTTGCTATTAGGAAATCTTAACTTTACTATTTGACTAGCACAGAAAGAAATGTATAAGGAATACATTTCTAGGCCTTTTGGGCAATTTTTCCTAAAAAATGTGATACATTATTAGCTGACCTATGCTTACTAAAATTCCTATTAATTGATTTGTATTTAGAATTAAAATACGTGCTTTCTGGCATGCATTTTATTTTATATAGAGTTCTCCTTTCTTTCTACAGACAATGATAATAAAATTTTATTAACTATATTTGTAAGGAAACACTAAATCTCATCTTACTCAGGTGTTGGATTTCCGCATGTGACTGTAGAAATTTATCTTAATGCAGTTTTGTATTTAATTATTCAGTATACAGGTGCTTTCAAAAAATAAAGATAAATCATGCACTGTTATGACCTGCAACTGCAGCATCCAGATCTATGTCTCTGGCAGGACTGCTCTCAGAAACAGGGAAGCAGAACTATAGCTAAATCAAATAAATGTAGCTTGTCACAACACTGTGCAAGTTCATAAACCTAGGTGACTGCAAAATGTAAGCAGTCAATTCCTCTTGTCACTGAGAAAAGCCACAGGAAAAAAAAACCCCAAACTATAACATTGACAGACTTATTTTCAGGGTACTTGTTTAAGTTATAGGAAGATCAAGAGTTAAATCCCTGTTCTGAACATGAGGGTCACAAATTGTAAGGGAGGGGCTCGCTATTAGAGACCGGAGCTCTCTGTGTCCCTATAGCTGCCTGCAGAAGAAATAGGGAGCTGCTGCTTTCATTGCACACCTCAAAGAGGAAAGGAAAAACCATGCAAGAATGAAAATAATTGTGCTGGTAAAGTGGTAAAAAAGGTGGCAAGAAGTAACTCAACAGGCCAGAAAGAATTCTTAATTAGCGATCACATTTAAACAGAAAGGCCGGGTTGTTTCATGAGCAGTCGCGAGGAAGATAGGGCAGGCGGCTGAAAATCTGGCTCTTGTCTCTGAGAGGGCTCCCAAGTGCTATGCTGGCCAGTGGTGCTGCTCTGTCTCGGCATCATCTCGGAACGACTTCCACGGCTGCTATTTCGGCTTCGCTACAGCTGTCCTTCTTCAGTACAGCTGTCTGCAGAAGCCAGTGCCCCCCCGCCACGGTCATACTAGGGGGTGAGGAAGAGCAAAAGCAGGGTATGGAGCTCTGCACAGGTTTGGTTCATGCGCACAGCATGAGTTCTCATGCATGGATTGTTTCCTTAATATACTAAGTACAGTCAACAGGGAAAGACAACTAAGAGAGCAAGGGAACCATAACATGTGAATGAGGCCCCAGGAAAGCAAAGCAAGCCACAGGTGTCATTTTCAACCATTCCCTAAGTCCAAAAGGGGTCTTATTTTTTTTTTTTTTAACCTGCTTTTTAAGATCAGTCTTTGCAGCTCTGGAAACAGGAGAATTGCTATCACAGACCATTGTATTAAGTTGACTGTCCTCCATTAACAGCTTCTGAGTAATTTACTGTGGCGTTAGTTTATAATGCTGTTTATTAATCTGACCTATTTCCATCTAAATTTCTGGAAACCTTTCATATATTAAGCTTTACATATGGCTTATCCCACTGTCATTTTAAAATTTATTTTTAGCTTGTTATTTTTAAAAGAAAATGCTATGAGTGAGAGTATAAATAGATGATGTAAATTTTCCAAGTCAGACATTGCAGTGTGGACAAGTCATGTCTCCTCGGTGCTGAGGTATAGGGGTCATAATCATTATTAAACAGAAGCATATATGTAAATGAGGATGTGTATCATATGTTAAACTGTAAAGAATGACATTATGTATTATACAGAGATCGTGTTTAAAGTTCAGATTTAAATGTAAACGTATTTAAACTTGGCCAGGGGCAAGATTTTCATGTTATAACTTGAAAAAAATGAGGATCTAAGTACTGCATATCTCTTAACAAGAACTTTTATTGCAGAAATAGAATGTTCCTCAGGACAGCCATGCTGCTTACTTCTTATTAAATATACATATTAAGGGATATGTTTTAATCCTTTTATCTGTGAGTTTCAGAAAGCTGTTCTGAGTTATCTGGCAATATTCTTCACTTTTAAGTTCTGTGAAGAACAAGCATTCAATAGCTTTTGACATAAAACACCATGCGGCATATGTTGTCAAACAGCTTTCTGGAGAAATTATTTTCTGAAACTAACAGGTTGAATGTTGTGGATTGTTCTAATGATGTTCACTGCTGTCAAAAAGTCAATTATAAAATTCCAAATTTAGCATTTCAATTAGAAGTGACTGCCAAAAAATCCCCATGATCTAGCTCAACACGCCTTGCTTTCTGCATGATTTTGCTTCATTCTTATTTTGGGGTTTCTCCAATGAGGAGTTCTGTCATTCAAAACTGACTAGAGGCTGTGGGTGAAATTCAAAACTCACTTTAAAATTAATAAAATATTGATGAATCCTAGTCTCATCAAAAAGTTAGCATGAAGTATAATCAGAACTGATGCGTGGTGTGATATTTGATATTAAAAAATTTACCGAAAACTCCCACTGTCTTTCATCTCCTTTTAAAAAAAACTTCCCTTTTTTTTCCCCTGCAGGCTACCTCTTCTACCTCCTAAATGCTTTATGGTCTTAGGTTTTTCAAGTTTTATCTCAGAACAGTTTACAACAAAGGTCATTCAATCTTTCAAATGTTTTCCAAACAAGCTATTTCTTGTATTTGTGATTTCAGGTGAGTTAATTGACTTTTAGACAAACCTTTATTTTGAAAAATAGTAATAACCTGGCACATTTCGTAGTATGCTCCAACAAAGGCTAATGTTTAGATGTGAGAGAAGTTTTGACTGCTCCTTTTTGCATTGGATTTTAAAATTTCTGGTATAATAATCATAATCATAACAATAATATGATTAATAATTAATTTTTATACCAGGAATCTCTTTTTCCATGTTGTGTCCAGCACCAAAAGAAAAAATGAACACCTTAATTAGTACTGAATCAGTGTTACTAACATAGATTTGAATACCAGGTATAAACTATTGGTGTTTTAGAAGGGAGGTAGTGATGCTATGATGCCGTTTATGAAACTAGAAATGTAAACAATGGAAAAGACTACATCCTGTGCCAAGGCAGGGAAATACAAACTTTGAATAATATATAATAACTTGCACTTTAGAAACAGAATGGATATCCAGATAAACAGTTTATGTACAGTTTATCTGTAATTTTTTTATAGCTTTACTATTTCCTTCTATATGTTTGAGGTGGTTTGAGCTAGTAAATCTAGAAGAACATGCATTAGGAAAACAGTCTTGAAATGTAACACAGAGAAGAAAAATCAGAAATGTATTACTCCTTTATTCCTTCATGACTTAGTTTTCCCCACTTTTTTCAAGATTACTAATGTGTTAACAATATGTACAAGATGATCAACAGTCTAACAGGATGACAAAGATGCTGTCTTTATGTAATATTCTGCCTAATTAAAAAAAAACAGGCTTCTTTTCCAAAGCGAGATCAAGTAGGTAGGAAGTTGATACAAGGTTGGAAGCTACAGTTGCTTGGAGAAAGGAGACACTCCTTCATTTTCAAATTATTCACCCAAATACATGCTTTCATTTCATACATTAGAAACTAATGTGCTGCTTTAAGGAAGAGGAAAACTGTTGGAGGACCCACAAGGAAATGTATGAAATTAGTCATCAAAACATTGTTTTGATGTAAGGAAAATATGAAAAATCCTTCTAATGTTCACACAACATATGTGAAAAAAGAAATAGAAGACAATAAAGTACCTTTTGACTTCTTCACTTTGGATGTTGGGTGTTGATTAATTTTCTTCAAATATATTTAGGGTTATTTAATGAAAAATATGTCTGACAAGTTTGTGGTGGTAATATCTAGTGTTGACTGATTATGTATGGCACAGTGCTGAATTAATATAACTTTTTGAAGAGTACAATAACTCCCCCAATAGATAATCTTTGCTGCCTCTTTATCATCAAGGGCCATGGCTAGATAAGAAAAACTATTAATTTTTAACAATTAAGACAGATATATTGGTCCTATTAAAATGAATCTTCAGCATCATTATAAAGTTATATCTTTAATGAATGCCACCATATAATATTAGAGAAGATACCAGATTAAAATGGAGATGATATTTTTAAGATAAAATCTCTCTTTTATTAGTGAAACATATTTTTGATATAGCAGTGTACATTCCCTTCAGATTCTTTGAAGATCAAAATAATCATATACAGAGATAGCTTTTGTAGTTATAGCATTTGATGCCCAGAGGTGTAAAGTGCAGATTTGGGGTTTCTTTTGTAACTCAGATTACTGATATTATTAGAAATGTGTGTTGTAGATTAAGAAGTTATAGAAGAGCAGATACTGATTTCAGACTTACAGAAAAGACCTTGTAATTGATCAGAGTACAGAAGATTAAAGTTCTGTTAAAAGCATTAATTTCCTTCAACTAGTTTTCCTCTCAGCAGAAATGTGACTGCTGACAGTAAAAAATGCAAGGTTGCTCTATATCCCGGTTGTACAAAGCAGATCTTAATGAATGTATTTGATGGCATACTTGAGGTCTATTATAAAAATATGCAGAATGCTTAAGATACTGTGTGATTGCTGTGTACTTTTTGCAGCTAGCGTACAAGTAAAAATGATAAATTACATTTCTCTCAGAAGAAATTCTAAATAAATACTATAAATGAAAAAAATTGCCTGTCAATTAGTAAAAAAGAATTTGCAGATAAAACAATTATCTGTATCAGTATCACGTCTACTGATGACCTTGGTGTGTCAGAATATATTTTATCTAATAGGAGGTAAGAAATTTATTTGAGTGAATGGATTTGATTTGTATAACCCTTACTCACTGTCTTGCCTTAGCTGTTGAGTATCATAGGAAGAGAAAGGACAGGGAAAACTCAGATAAAACCCTCTTAAAATACAAATTACATGAATTTCTACATAATGAAGTATGCATTAATCTTGGAACACTAATGACCATAGTAGTAAAAAGTATATGGCATATTTTATGTACCTCTGCCTCTTCTTCCTTGTGCTCACTTGGATGAAAGTATTGAGATAATGACAGAAGCTTTATATTCCTTTTGCCACAAAATTAATTAAGAGCTTTAGAACCCCATTTTCTTAACTGTATTCTTTAGTTTATTTTTCTGCTTATTAAAAAAAAAAAAGTTTAACAAGCAACATTCTCAGATATCAGCAACCACTTCTAGAAAGTGAGTTTGGGGAATCCAAAAAAAATTTTTTTTTTAGAGTTGAATGCAAATGTCTTAATCATTCTATTTGTACAAAACACATAGTTTGACTCTGTGTTTGACTCATGTTTCAAGTGAACACTGCTGTTACATTTTTTCTAAAAAATGGAGGCAACTGCTGAGACACTACAAAGGCATCATTTCCTCTCTGGCAGATTTTCTGAGTTTTGCTGTTTCTATGGTGTTTCAACTGTTTTCGATCCCTTGTTAAGCTGAACTCTCCTGACCCTAACTACTTCCTCAATAATGAGTTTGTTCTTTACAAAAGAGACTTTTTTAATTTCAGTCCATTAGTAAAGACTTAACCAAGGCAGAAATGTTCTTTGCCAAGCTAGTAAAAATTTCTGAAATGGGAGTATAAAGTTACTCTCAGAAATGTATATTTGGAAACCTGCAATACTCTCTTCATACAGCATTTCTGGCAGAACTCATGTGGATCATGTTAAAAAAAATTCAAATCAGCATAAACTTAATGGATTTGGACCGTAGAGCATCTATTGACAACAAACAGAGTTAAAACCTTGCATAGCAATTGTCTGCAAGGGCATTTTGCCAAACTAAAACTAGAACAGCCAGTCCTGGGGATCTGTTAGAGGTATGTGAGAGGAGGATCAGGGCAGAAACCTCCTGATCATACCTGTTGGGAACATCTTGAGGCAGAGGAGGATCTGTCAAGCAGAGTAGAGGTGGGAGAGCAGCATGAGGATTTAGTTCACCAAATACCATTTTTAACAGGCAGTTTGGGAACTGGCTGTAGTTTGAACTGTCAATTCTGAATTTCATAGAATCACTTTTGGCGGAGTCCTACATATCTCTAGGCACTCGTATTTTAAAAATGAAATAACTTTGAAACTTTTAGATTGTCTATGTCATAGTGATTTCCACAAGTCACTAAAACTACCTTGAAATATTTTGTGACTACTTTCTTCTTTTTATTTGACATAATTTACTACTGTAATTATACCTGTATGCTCCCTGCTTGGGATAATTCACAGATACAACGTATTGCTGTCATCAATAATGTATAGGTGGGAAGCACTGTGCACTTCGGTGATAGAGCACATTCTTCCCAAAATTTCACTATATCAGGAAAATTATTGCAACATTGATTTGACACAAGTAACTAGCTCTTGGAAAATCTAGACTAAGAATAGCCATAGGACACCTGCCTACATTTGAAAAATAGACCTAAAATGTCATCTAACCTGGTTTTTGACTTTTTGAAATTAAACTCTTTTGAAGGTTGTTTAGTAAATACTGCTGCTATTTTTTTACTTATAGAATTGATTTTAGAATGTGGATGTTTTTATTTTTATGAAAATTAAAGTATTGATTTACTAAATCAAATTGTCTTTACAAAAGAAAAACAAAAAAAACCCTTGAATTTTTAAATGTTCACGTTTTTTTCCAGTCCAGAATGAAGACTAATTTTACACCAGAGAAATTCTTCCACTGGAATTACAGTTTCTGTCCCCTGCCCAGTTTTTATTTCCAGTGCATTGAATAGGAAAGGTAGGAGTAGCAGTACAAACAAAACCAACAGCAATAACAAAACCCCCAAAAAATCAAGGAGATTGAAAATGTAAATTATATAAAATAAATTTGAGCTAAAACATATGACACTGAAGGAAAATAAGAATGTATGTTTCTCTCCTCAGACCTTTTCGTCCAGTTTTAATCTTGTAGACTCCCAGCTATAGCAGTAATTCATATTGTACTGAGTTTCTCCCACTTGCTGGAAACATGCTGGTTTTTTAAAGGAGAGTAAGGGAATCAGAAGGCAAAAAATAGAACTGTGGGCATTAACTTGTTTAGCTGGTAGGAACAGTAGTTTGTTAATAAACTCGAGAAGTGCTTGTCCTGAATTGCACTTTGAAAATAATGTGGTCTTATTTAATTAACTTGATGCTCAGGATCCAAAAGGGGTAATTGTGAAGAAAAAATTCCAGATAACTAAAGAATTTTAAAGATATTACATGTGACCATTTAGTAAGCACAACCTTAAAAATATTAAATAAATATTAAGACAACAAGTATGGATGCAAACACATGCTAACCAGTGCTGTCTTTGCAGACAACTGAACCCATATATCAAATGGTCCAATTTTTCTAGTGGCCTGCTTCCTTTTCTAAGTCATTCCATACTGCAACTTAAAGTACAGTGATGCGGAATTGGTCTGCTATGTCTGTTAAATTGATCTTTTATTATAGAATTAGTGATTTGTTGAATCGAATATTCCAACTCTTGCTAACTAAAAATTATTTTGGTTGCCTTTTCATTAAATGCTTTTCCTATTCAGGGTTTATGTTCATAAGTTCTGTATAAAAGGTATTCAGACTTAAAATCAAATCCAAATCATTGCAGTTAAGATTCTATTTCTTCATTTGAAAGGTCATTAGAGAGCAGAAATTAAACAATTAATTCCTTGCAAGTAACAACTAACTCCTTATTTTTTAAAAGATTTGCTATATTTTGTATCAAATAAAGAGAAAGTTGAATCAAGGAATCAAACTTATTTTGCAGTGTTAGGCAACAGCCTTTGATAAAATCTCTTTTTCCTGTGTACATTTCAGCACAGTTGTTTAACCAAAAACTCCCCATAACACTTAAAAAGTGTGGGAGTACTCTCTTGTTATGTTATCCCAGCATCACCCCTGAAACAAACCCCATTGATACAGCTACATATTTCTGACTTTGCATTTTAAAGATAAGATTCTCCAGGTGAAGTATGGAAATGGCAAGCAAAGAAAAAAATGGTTCGTGGCTATGCAAACAGGTAATACTTGTCACCTTGGGCATTACTATGTCCTATTGCAAAAGTCCAGGGAAGTCTGCATGCAGGTAACAAGATAACAATCCAGCACATGTGAGCATCTGGCCTTTTCTAGATGGGGGCATGACTCGAGTTCCTCAGAGATTTGTCGCAGCTACTTACAAACAGAAAGTTTCCATTCCCTAAGAGGCTACGTTATTATGTGCTGTGAGTATGTACTGAGCTACTGGGGAGTCTGAAGGAGATTTTGAAAGTTATTTGGTAGAAACTGGAAAGATAAATTGAGTTTAGGATGAAAATGGGGTTGAGAAATTCAGAGAGAAACTCTGAAGTATGAGTTCCTGAGAAAACCGGGGCAGGGACTCTCTGTGAGTCACTTGCTCCATCTGTCAGGTTGCTCCTACCTGAAACTTGTATATCTAATTTGACAGCAATGTCTCATATTTAATTGTGTTGATTTGTTTCCAGATGCAGGAGAATCAGAAACCATTTAGCCAAGGAGTGTTTAGGGAAGATGTTTATGATGTCAACAGGGATAGGAAAATATTAATTAGAAAATACTAATCAAGACTACATCCAGTAAGAGGTATTTAATCCTCTGACTACTGTTATCACAGCTTTCTCCATTAATCTTTACAACAGAAGTACTGGAGGCTTAAACACGAAGGGTGAAATATGTAACAGCAAGGAGAACCAGGGGAAAAAGGAAGACATTAACTTCATAACATTTCAAGTCATCAATTCCCTAAAACATATAGCACAAAGAGGAACTGCCTGAATTTCTGCAAATTATTCTGAAAGCCTGGGGTGCCGGTATTAAAGCTGGTAAAATAATTCCTTTTGTTTATTTTGTGATTTCTTTTAAATATACTATTATCTCTTATCTGCAGGGCTTATGAACTAGTTAAATAATCTGTGAATCTTTTTATCAAAATTTTAAAATTAAATTTAAATTTTTTTTGTTTTAACTGTATGATGAAGTATATGGTTTCTACACTAGTCAGAAAATATAAAATAGTTCTGTGGATCCTAAACACCACTGTCCTGCTATTTTTATCATCACAGTCAGGTAGTGAAAGAGTGTAAAGGGGAACAGAAGATCATTTGGGACTACCTCAGGTGAAGAGCAGGTTGACAATTTCTGTTCTGTATGCAAACGCTGGAAGGCAACACAAGCTAAACGGACACCACTATTTTTCAGAGTCTTCCTGCAGAACAGTAGGCCTGAGACATTTAAATTATTTATTTAGTTTTTATTAGGGACCTTCTGGTGATAGTAATCCAGATGCTGTCACTAAAGTCTACTTCGAATGAATAGAGAGCAGTGATTGAGCTTGTGGAAGCTGCTGATTCTTTCAATTTCATTTTAGCTTGTCCTCTGAGCTGTTCTCTCCGGCATTGCACATTTTTCGTGATTTGGAAAAAAGATCATTCCAGGACAGAGACTATAAAAGACTAGAGATCCATTGGGGAAAGTGAGATGGAATTTTTTCAGCATTCAAGGGGTTTAAACAGGACAGAATAGGAACGCCTCAAAAATTCATGCATGTCCAAATGTGGACTTGTAATCTTGTCAACTGCTTTTCTCCTCTCAGAGTCACTGAAACCACACATTTTCCTTCTTAACCAATGGAGTCATAGGATAACAGGCAAATCTATCTTTTTGATTATTCTTACAGCAATTTTTGGATTCAAATGCTTTGGACGCTTTGATTTGGAGAGAAATTACAAGTCTATAAATGGGACTTCATAGCAATTAAGTAGTTAATGTGATCTTCATGCTCCAAATGATCAGGGGGTTTTATGTGCATATACATAACTTGAAATGCAAATAGCTTATGTTATCTATCTGTGTACAAAATATGCAGAAAATATACTTTCAAATATAAACTTGACTTTCACGGATTCTTTTGAAGCATTCTTGTCTTTTAGATGTCCAGATACATAAAGTCACTTCGGTTTTATCTGATAAAGCATTACTATCATTTGCTTTTTTAAGATTCTTAATAGAAAGGATGTTCACAGGTGTAACTACCTCACAGGAAGTGTGCGGAAATACAAAAGCTCCTGTCTAGCCCAATGGTCATCATTGTGCTTCCTGAATGAGATTCATGACTTTATTTCATGACACTAAAACTTACTTAAACCTGGCGCAATGAATGAGCAGTCAGGACTAGCAAATAATTTTCTTCTAGCATTCTTCCTGTTTTCTTGAAAATAAGTTCAAGGAAACATAACTTTTTCAAAATGCTGTGGAGTCTTGATCAAGTTATTTTGTCGGGATAAGTGATAAAGCAAAAATTGAGATTGGTGATAAAATTCTCAGTTGACAACCGATGCTCTCTATTGTCACCAAGGTGGGTTTTTTTCTTCTTTCTGTTCTGTGAACTACCTATATTTCCTCTGACTCATAGGCAAAAGTAAAAATTTTGATGTGAAGGTGAGGAGTGCATATTGATGTGAAATATGAGATTTAAAACATTTTGTATCTTTTAATATTAGAGGCATTTAGTCTGTTGTAAGCAGAGATGAACTGAAGCACTGAAATTTGGATTTGGATAATGTTTAGACTTAAGATTTTAGCTCTGATCCAGAACTGAAAGCACAAAAAGGATTATATTGAGAAATTTGAATTCAACCTCCACCTAAAATTCTGAGTATTTGGATTTAGTGTCCTGGTTTTGTGCTTTTTCTAGTTCTGAACAATATAATATTTTAATAACTATCATGTCAATAAATCTGATAAGCAGATGCCATCACATCTTAGTCACTCTGGAATGAAAAGGTAAAACAAAAAGACACATTTAATTGTGCTTTTTGTAAATTACCTGGGTTTAACTCTTGTCACAGTTCACTTTCTCATAGATATGTTTTTTATTACTGGAAAAAAACCATTATAGTAAAAGGTTCCAGCTATGGTTCCAGCTATGGTTGTATTTGAGCTGTAGCTTTTATTGGAGCCACGGAGATGGATGATACTGAAAACGGATTTTCTACTTGAAAATAAAAAAATAATTATAATACTCTGGCTAATCTTACAACCACATCTATTTCTATTTGCAAACCTCAATGATATATCAGATTTTCTGCAAAACAACAGTCCCTTTCTGACTAAGTGAAAGCACAAAGAACTGTAGAATTGGAAGCCATCAAAAGGATCTTCTTATATGCATTAGTGTTCTAAACTGGAACTGGAGCTAGAATATCCTGCTTAGTGTGCATACTGAATTATGTGAGATTGTTGTATTATTTCAAGGAAGTCAGAAAGACTCTTCCTTCTGCAGTTAAGGATTCTGAGTGTTCACCCATGTGTTGAGGGAAATCTAAGTGGGGGTTGCCGAGGCGCTTTGCGAGACGGTGAACCAAGCCGAAAGGCGTAGCTAAATGAGATGTCAATGGTTTCAAGGCAGTTGATCTGATGATTGCCCTGTGCTGCTCTTGATTCATCCAGTCCTGAAATGAGGGTATACTTTTCCTGTATACTCAAATTTGCCATGTGGCTCTCTGGTAAGTACTGTTTCAGGCTTATCTGTGGCACCTGATACAAGGTTTTGTCTGTAGAAGAATATTGTCACTATTTGGCTCAGTGACTTAGCTCTTACTCTAGCAGCTATGATTTTCCACTTTCTGTTTCTGGTTGGTATTAAAATGTCCTGCATTTCCTACAAGTCAGAAAATAGCTTTCCTTCTTTCATCCAGTTGTCTTCCTTAAAGTAGCATCTTTCCTCCATGATTCTTGACACAGTTAACCATTTTTTTTTTTGTGAGACACAGGGTACAAGCCATATTTATTCCTGTTGGTGTCTTTTTTTTTAAGGGTTCCCTCTCAGCCATGAAAATATGATGGCTATCACTGGTCTGTCATACTTTTTTATTCTGTTCAGCCTCAATCTGGGGACACTTTCTGTTCCATGGAGAACAGATGCTGCACAGCAGAGGTTTGCTGTGGAGGGTTTGCAGTAACACAGTTGTGCTCCAGACTGCAAAGCACCCTATTAGTCCTTGTGCAGGTCAACAGCCCATACCTAATGCTCTCTGGTCATGCTGGATTCATAGGCCATGTCCTAGAAGGAGCCATTTTGTACAACACGTTATCCTGCCAGTGGCCTAATTGCTGGATATATACAAGTTCTGAACAAAGTCCTTTTTTGACTCCCCTGTCAGAGAGCTTCCCCTACTTAAAGACTTCCAGGCTATAAACCCCATACTTGGATGTAGGTCAGGACTGTGCCTGCGGGACCACTACATTTTTAAGTGTGACTTTGAGTGTATGCAGGATGTGTGCTTATATTAAAGCTACTACTTGGGTGAGTGTCATAGCCCTAAGGGCACTGCGAGCCCTGACTGTCCTTGCCCACCCCAGGGGGTTCCGCCCACCCTGCCCATGGCCCAAGACCCCTGTCAGCCCCCCGAGCTCCCCTCATGTTGCCCACAGCCCAGGGCCCCATCGCAGCCCCCCTGAGCCATCAGCCCCTGCTCCAACAACGCTGCAGCAGGGCTGGTCTCCAGCTTCCCACAGCCCTGCCCTGCCCAGCCATGGGCTCTGCTGAGCTGGGCCCACCCACGGGTCCACGTCCCCATGGAGGTACCTGATGCCCAGGACTGGGGTTGTCCCAGTGCCCCCTAACTTCCCCGCTCCTTACAGGGGGGATGGGGATGGGCCCTGGCTTCCAGGCCCTGCCATCAGCCACCTGAGGAGCTCCTGGTGCTCCTGCACCTTAACAGTAGGCAAAAAGGGAGCATGTTCGAGAGGTTTTGCTAGTTAGGATACTTATGTATTTCTTATATGGAAATAAATAGAATGAAATGTTTTACCTCAAAGAGAAAACATTATTCCATCACTGGGATAATAAAATCATGCACTTTTTAATCTGTTAAACTTTTAGACTGAAAAGTTCATATGATGGACAATGCAAAAATTTTAGCATGACATGCCTTAGAAAATATTTGTAAAGATGGGATGAATTCACACCGCGTGCTTTGAGATAGTTGTGCATTCAAACTGATGTATCAAGTAACAGAAGTGCTTCTGTTGATGTGAAAGGATATGAATGTGTCCAAAGTTTAGGTGCATACGTGACCACAAACACAAATATAAATTAGAGAGCTGAGCTAGTTTCAGATGGTGCTTTTTTTATGAAGATGAGATCTTTAGTACTTTTTCTGTTTCATGTTCGTTCCAAGCCAAAGTTGTGAATATTTAGACACTGCTGGGGGATTTGCTTTGCTGTTTTATTTCTTTTTAGAAATAGTGTTGTAAATATTGTTCTCTTTTTTTTTTTATTTCCCTTGAAGAACAAACTTCCCCTGTAGTTACTTAATTTTAGCTGTTTAAGAGGTAATAAAGTAATAAAGAGATAGGTCATAGCACTGTCTTCTTTTTATGTAATAGCATTTTAGTCTAAAAAGTTTATATTAAGAAGTAGCTTGCCTGATACCCCTGCAGCCATTCTGCTTGATTTTCCACCATTGTTATTGCACCTGGCACAGATGCTTTATGTACATGATCTCTACCAATTGACTCATTACTGCATTCCTTATAGAGCTGTTCATACAATCACTGCTGTACATAAACACAGATTTTTTTAGAATAGTTAAATAATCGTTTGGCGATTGTTTAGATTCAGAAAAGAATTCATTCAGTTTGCTGGTAAATAGCCATCTCTCTGTAAGGTCCTGGTCCTGTGAAGTAAGTCTCTGTTGGAAACAGCAGGTGCATTTTGTCTCCGTAGTGTTTAACTACATAGATATGCGAGTACATTGAACTTGACAACTAGCAGAAGAATGAGGACATTCACAATTTGGACACCATTGATTAACTGATCCATCTCCAGCGGTTGTGAAGCAGGAGCTGTGATAAGTCTGTCAATGCTGAACAATTTCACAAGGAAGAAACAAATTATTCCACATTGCAAGGCTATTCAAATGCTAATTTTTCCAATAATAAGTCTGACAGTGAAATTGGTATCCATGAAGATTTGCAGTTCTTTATTTTCTCAAGGCTAGAACAGCACTTCAGAATTTTCACTTAAAATATGTCTTTTGAAAAAAAACAGGTACAAAGTTTTTTATATAATAACTGTCATAGATTACTCTAAAAGCAAATGGGAAAAACCCCAAAGTTTTCTAGAATTCAGAGCTATTTCACTTGCTTATATGGTTGCTTATATACTTGTGCAAGGAAAACAACAGATGAGTTTAATGTCTTGTCCATCAGTTATAAAACAAATAATTAGTTCCATGTATTCTAATGCATATGTGGCAGTACACCAGCATGGGGAGAGGCAGTCTTTTTAATGAAGACCAAAAATGAAAAAAGTTTTGATATTAAAATTATTGTCAGTGGAAACGAAAGATTTGGAAAGAAAATGGAATTTTCTGTTTAGTATTTATACAGTATAGATGTTGAGATTGACTGTATGGTTTAAGCAATTCAGTCTTTATATTGCTTGTTATTTTTGTGTGATGAGAAGGAAGTGTTTAAGGTACTGCACCAGGATTCAGCATGTCAGTTCTGCTCTGCTTTTGCCATAGACTTTCTATATTATATCTATAGCAATTTGAGGTATGGCTTCCGAAGCACTGCCTACCTCTTTCTGGGGTTTTGTGAGGATAAATGCATTAGTGTCTGAATCATCAAGACGCTCTGATGGTAAGACACAAAGTAACAGTGAACATAAAATGAACATGCGTTTGCTTCTTTCCTATACACAGAGCTTACCTTTGTTTCCTACTGAATTAATCTGTCATTAATCAGTCCTATCTTTGCTTCTGTACATTGATCTGTGGCTTTCCTCTTCCTCTGCACAATCTCCTAATAGGACTCCACAACACCAGCAAGTCAGGTAAAATATTCCTGCCCTTATTCTTATTGAATAATTTATAGAATGCTCATAAGTCCAATGCTGTGTCAGGCTTTCTATCATGTCAAATGATTACACATACGTGGTGTGCGTGCAACCAGTGAAGCAAAGAGCAAACTGTTTTAGTGAGACATAAGTGCATTTTAGGGGCAGATCACTACGAAAGTCAATGCTTATGTATTTCCACCTTTCTTTCATGATAGTATTTAACGTAAATTTAGTGTGAGAAAACAACAACACCAACAACACTGTCTTTTTTGCAGGTTTTTGTTCTTAGTGGCATGCAAAAATGTTCTTGATTTAAGGGGACTTCTTACGGACTGAGTGAGATTACTGTTCTTCATTTATGACAGCTGTAAGAAACCAATAGAGCCTGATGACCCTGTTCCAAAGAGAAATACAGGTCACCATCTATCAGTGAATCTAAAGGGAAAAAAAAATCCAACTTTTGATGGCCAGTATTTATGTAACTATTCCATGAAATGGAAAGACAAAGCACGTTGGAAAGTATCAGGGAAATGTCTGGATAGCCAGCAGCATCACTGAGAAAGGAAAAAAGCAAGACATGAAAAACCTGTCAAGTGCAGGACTTGCTATCAGAGATATAGTTTCCTCTTACTAGGTTCCAAGTGATTTTAGATATTCTTTTGAAAAAGGAGTATGTCCTGGTTTCGGCTGGGATAGAGTTAATTTTCTTCACAGAAGCTAGCATAGTGCTGTGCTTTGGATTTAGTACCAGAAGAATGTTGATAACACGCTGATGTTTTTAGTTGTTGCCAAGCAGTGCTCAGACTGCTCAAGGACTTTTTGAGCTTCTCCTGCTTGGCCAGGTGCATAACAAGCTGGGAGTACAGCACAGCTAGGACCCAAACTGTCCAAAGAGCTATTCCATACCATAGAACGTCATGTTCGGGGGGGTTGGTGGGTCGGTCGGTCGCTCGGGTACTGATCGCTGCTCGGGACGGGCTGGGCATCGGTCGGCGGGTGGTGAGCAATTGTATTGTGCATCATTCGTTTTGTATATTCTGTATATTTTGTTATCATTCTCATTATTACTATTATTATTATTTTCTCTTATTAAACTGTCTTTATCTCAGCCCTCGGCTCTAACCTTTTTTCCCCTTCCCGATTCTCTCCCCCATCCCACTGAGGGAGGGGGGGGAGTGAGTGAGCGGCTGCGTGGTGCTTAGTTGCCAGCCGGGTTAAACCACGACAGTCCTTTTTGGCGCCCAGCGTGGGGCCTGAAGACCTTGAGATAATGACAGAGTAACCGGAGTATATTAAGGAATTTATATCTGTTAAATAGTTGTGGGTTGCGATTTGATTCATTTGTTCTTGATCTTAGCTTATCCGATCTGCACCATGCTCCCTCCTTTGCTGCACTTGTTAAAAGTTGGTGTTGGTTTTTGCAGTTTGTTATGCTCTGCGGTGACCAGACATGTTTTGCTTGGGAAACTTGTTATTAAAACAATGACCTTGAGCTTTTTCTGGTATTTGGGTTTCATGTCGAAGTCTGTACTGCACTTTGGGTACCACCTTGTGGGGAATATTAGCAATTATACATGGGACTCTGAAAAGTTTGTTCTGGAGGAAATACAGAATGGCACTTTTTCTGCCGCCTTTGATGATGTTTCCTCCTTCACTACAATAACTTTTCAGTATCTTGAGCATCCTTGGATAGTTAAGGTATATCTATTGATATCTATTTGGAATATTGTTTCAGTTTTGTCCAAAGTTAGTAAGCAACTTAATAATACCATCCAGATGTCTGCCCCAGGGCTGGATAGTTATGAGTGGAAGGGTATTTGGGGTAGTATGGGTAAATGCCTGGAACGATGGGCACCTCCAATGTTTTGGAAATTCACTCCTGAACAAGTGCAGAATCCTGAAAAACTAGTAGAGTATTTGGAAAAGGTATGCTGTCACCCTGGCAATTCTAAGCAAACACAAATCACTGCAATGTGCTGGGGCCTGGCCCATGCTTACCGAACCCTGTTCAACATGATTCAACACATCCAAAGGGAACAGAAAGTCTCTGGATCTGATGATAAGGCCACAGCCACTGCAGCTACTCCAACCCCGGCCACAGCCACTGCAGCTACTCCAACCCCGGCCACAGCCACTGCAGCTACTCCAACCCTGGCCACAGCCACTGCAGCTACTCCAACCCCGGCCACAGCCACTGCAGCTACTCCAACCCCAGTGATATGCACTGGGAAATTTGCCACACGACAAAGCTCATAAGCGAAAGTCAACTCGTTTAGAAAGGGAGGATGAAAAAGCGGGGCCATCACAAGGGGAGGAGGAAGAGCTCATAAGCGAGACAGAAACCACCAGATCCCTATCCTTGAGTGAGCTGCGAGATATCCGAAAAGATTTCAGCCGTCGTCCAGGTGAGCTCATTGTCACCTGGCTACTCCGATGCTGGGATAATGGGGCCAACAGCCTGGAACTGGAGGGTAAGGAAGCCAAGCAACTAGGATCCCTTTCTAGGGAAGGGGGCATTGACAAAGCAATTGGAAAAGGGACACAAATCCTCAGCCTCTGGAGACGACTACTGTCAGCCATGAAGGAAAGCTATCCCTTCAAGGAAGATGTCATATGTCGCCCATGTAAATGGACCACTGTGGAGAAAGGCATCCAGTACCTGAGGGAATTGGCTGTCCTGGAGGTGATTTATAGTGACCTGGACAATGACCAGCTGCCCAAAGATCCAGATAGTGTCCAGTGCACACGACCCATGTGGCGGAAGTTGTTACGGAGCGCACCAACATCATTTGCAAACACATGGGCAATGATGAGCTGGGAAACTGGACGGGGACCAACAGTGGATGAAATGGCTGGCCAGCTCCGGGAATATGAAGAAAGTATCTCTTCCCCCCTTGTTTCGGCTGTGGAGAAACTGTCCCAAAAGTTTGAACGACTCGAAAAGCATATGTCCTACTCCCCTCCTGTACAGACCAGTATCTCAGCCATCAGAAGTAAGCGCCCTTCTGCTCAAGAAAAAGAATATCGAGGGTACACACCACGGGGCACTCTATGGTTTTACCTGCGTGACCATGGAGAGGACATGAGGAAATGGGACGGAAAACCTACCTCGGTCCTAGAGTCACGGGTACGTGAGTTGCAAAGGAAAACAAGCACAAAAGGGGGCTCTTCCAAGAAACTTGTTGCTCCAATTTACAGAAACTGGGACGACGGTAGTTTTTTCAGACAAAATAGAAGGGCTGATCTTAATTCTGACTGTGATGAAGGAACTTCTGACTCATACACACAAACCATGAGCAACAGTGACCAGGATTAGAGGGGCCCTGCCTCCAGCCAGGTGGAGGAAAGGGACAACAGGGTTTGCTGGACTGTGTGGATTCGATGGCCTGGCATGTCAGACCCACAGAAGTATAGAGCTTTAGTAGACACCGGTGCACAGTGTACTCTGATGCCATCAAGCCATATAGGGGCAGAATCGATTTGTATTTCTGGAGTGACAGGGGGATCTCAAGAGCTGACTGTATTGGAGGCCGAAGTGAGCCTAACCGGGAATGAGTGGCAAAAGCACCCCATTGTGACTGGGCCAGATGCTCCGTGCATCCTGGGCATAGACTACCTCAGGAGAGGGTATTTCAAGGACCCAAAAGGGTACCGGTGGGCTTTTGGTATAGCTGCATTGGAGGCAGAAGAAATTAAGCAGCTGTCTACCTTGCCTGGTCTCTCAAAGGACCCTTCGGTTGTGGGGTTGCTGAGTGTTGAAGAACAACAAGTGCCGATTGCCACCACAACAGTGCACAGGCGGCAATATCGCACCAATCGAGACTCCCTGATTCCCATCCATAAGCTGATTCATCGACGGGAGAGCCAAGGAGTGATCAGCAAGACTCGCTCACCCTTTAACAGTCCCATATGGCCAGTGAGAAAGTCTGATGGAGAGTGGAGACTAACAGTAGACTATCGTGGCCTGAATGAAGTTACGCCACCGCTGAGTGCTGCCGTGCCAGACATGCTAGAACTTCAATACGAACTGGAGTCAAAGGCAGCCAAGTGGTATGCCACAATTGATATTGCAAATGCTTTCTTTTCAATCCCTTTGGCAGCAGAGTGCAGGCCACAGTTTGCTTTCACTTGGAGGGGCATCCAGTACACCTGGAATCGACTGCCCCAGGGGTGGAAACACAGCCCTACCATTTGCCATGGACTGATCCAGGCAGCACTGGAACAGGGTAATGCTCCAGAACATCTGCAATATATTGATGACATCATTGTGTGGGGCAATACAGCAGAAGAAGTTTTTGAGAAAGGGAAGAAAATAGTCCAAATCCTTCTGAAAGCCGGTTTCGCTATAAAACAAAGTAAAGTCAAAGGACCTGCACAGGAGATCCAGTTCTTAGGAATCAAATGGCAAGATGGACGTCGTCAGATTCCAATGGATGTGATCAACAAAATAACAGCCATGTCTCCACCAACTAGCAAAAAGGAAACACAAGCTTTCTTGGGCATTGTGGGTTTTTGGCGAATGCATATTCCAAATTACAGCCAGATTGTAAGCCCTCTCTACCAAGTGACCCGGAAGAAGGATGATTTCAAATGGGGCCCTGAACAACGACAAGCCTTTGAACAAATTAAACGGGAGATAGTGCATGCAGTAGCCCTTGGACCAGTCCGGGCAGGGCAAGATGTAAAGAATGTGCTCTACACCGCAGCCGGGGAGAATGGCCCTACCTGGAGCCTTTGGCAGAAAGCACCAGGGGAGACTCGAGGCCGACCCCTAGGCTTTTGGAGTCGGGGATACAGAGGATCTGAAGCCAACTATACTCCAACTGAAAAAGAGATATTGGCAGCATATGAAGGGGTTCGAGCTGCTTCAGAAGTGATTGGTACTGAAGCACAGCTCCTTCTGGCACCCCGACTGCCGGTGCTGGGCTGGATGTTCAAAGGGAAGGTCCCCTCTACACATCATGCAACTGATGCTACGTGAAGTAAGTGGGTCGCACTGATTACACAACGGGCTCGAATAGGAAACCTCAGTCGCCCAGGAATCTTGGAAGTGATCATGGACTGGCCAGAAGGCAAAGATTTTGGAGTATCACCAGAGGAGGAGGTGGTGCGTGCTGAAGAAGCCCCATTATATAATAAACTGCCAGAAAATGAGAAGCAATATGCCCTGTTCACTGATGGGTCCTGTCGTCTTGTGGGAAAGCATCGGAGGTGGAAGGCTGCTGTATGGAGTCCTACAAGACAAGTTGCAGAGACTGCTGAAGGAGAAGGTGAATCAAGTCAGTTTGCAGAGGTGAAAGCCATCCAGCTGGCTTTAGATATTGCTGAAAGAGAAAAATGGCCAGTGCTTTATCTCTATACTGACTCATGGATGGTGGCAAATGCTTTGTGGGGGTGGTTGCAGCAATGGAAACAGAACAACTGGCAGCGCAGAGGCAAACCCATCTGGGCAGCCGCATTGTGGCAAGATATTGCTGCCCGGGTAGAGAACCTGGTTGTAAAGGTACGTCATGTAGATGCTCATGTACCCAAGAGTCGGGCCTCTGAAGAACATCAAAACAACCAGCAGGCAGATCAGGCTGCTAAGATTGAAGTGGCTCAGGTGGATCTGGACTGGCAACATAAGGGTGAATTGTTTCTAGCTCGGTGGGCCCATGACACTTCAGGCCATCAAGGAAGAGATGCAACATACAGATGGGCTCGTGATCGAGGGGTGGACTTAACTATGGACGCTATTGCACAGGTTATCCATGCATGTGAAACATGTGCTGCGATCAAACAAGCCAAGCGGTTAAAGCCTCTCTGGTATGGAGGACGGTGGCTGAAATACAAATATGGAGAGGCCTGGCAGATTGATTATATCACACTCCCACAAACCCGCCATGGCAAGCGCTATGTGCTCACCATGGTGGAAGCGACCACCGGATGGTTGGAAACATATCCCGTGCCTCATGCCACTGCCCGGAACACTATCCTAGGCCTTGAAAAACAAGTCCTATGGCGACATGGCACCCCAGAAAGAATTGAGTCAGACAACGGAACTCATTTCTGAAACAGCCTCATAGACAAATGGGCCAAAGAGCATGGCATTGAGTGGGTCTATCACATCCCCTATCATGCACCAGCCTCTGGGAAAATTGAACGATACAATGGACTGTTAAAGACTACACTGAAAGCAATGGGTGGAGGAACATTCAAACATTGGGATACACATTTAGCAAAAGCTACCTGGTTAGTCAACACTAGAGGATCTGCCAACCGAGCTGGCCCTGCCCAATCAAACCTCTTACGTACTGTAGAAGGGGATAAAGTCCCTGTAGTGCATGTAAAAAATATGCTGGGGAAGACAGTCTGGGTTACTCCTGCCTCAGGTAAAGGCAAACCCATCCGTGGGATTGCTTTTGCTCAAGGACCTGGCTCTACTTGGTGGGTGATGCGGAAGGACGGGGAAGTCCGATGTGTACCTCAAAGGGATTTGATTTTGGGTGAAAATAGCCAATGAACTGAATTGTATAATGTTAATTGCTGTGTAATATAGTATGTCTTTATTTTTACTATTGCTGTATGTCATATCAATGGTATAACAGTAAGGATCACCCAGATTAAGAAGAATGAATTTTGAAGAAACTAAGGAAGTACAGCGGATGGAACCGGAACTGACTTCAGCAAGCAACAACCCAACACCAGACCCCATCTCTCCTGCCCTGAAAGACTGTTACAACAGATGGAGCCCAAAACTGTGGACTAAATGAACCCAATGGACATTTCAGAGGGATGGTCCATAGACTAAGGTAATGATATCTGTGTATGTACCAAAAAGATGAGAAAATGGTGGTGATTAATTGGAATGTATTGTAAGGGTAGGACCTAAGCATGACGTAAATGGTATAGAATAAGGGGTGGAATGTCCTGGTTTCGGCTGGGATAGAGTTAATTTTCTTCACAGAAGCTAGCATAGTGCTGTGCTTTGGATTTAGTACTAGAAGAATGTTGATAACACGCTGATGTTTTTAGTTGTTGCCAAGCAGTGCTCAGACTGCTCAAGGACTTTTTGAGCTTCTCCTGCTTGGCCAGGTGCATAACAAGCTGGGAGTACAGCACAGCTAGGACCCAAACTGTCCAAAGAGCTATTCCATACCATAGAACGTCATGTTCGGGGGGGTTGGTGGGTCGGTCGGTTGCTCGGGTACTGATCGCTGCTCGGGATGGGCTGGGCATCGGTCGGCGGGTGGTGAGCAATTGTATTGTGCATCATTCGTTTTGTATATTCTGTATATTTTGTTATCATTCTCATTATTACTATTATTATTATTTTCTCTTATTAAACTGTCTTTATCTCAGCCCTTGGCTCTAACCTTTTTTCCCCTTCCTGATTCTCTCCCCCATCCCACTGAGGGAGGAGGGGGAGTGAGTGAGCGGCTGCGTGGTGCTTAGTTGCCAGCCGGGTTAAACCACGACAGAGTATTATATCAGAGATACCAGATTCTTTCATTTTCTCTGCAGAAAATCAGCCTGTGGGGCCCTGAATTTTGGGTAACTGCTTGTTTTAGAAGACAGTCATAGATACTGTCATGATGGCAGTGTTAGGTTATGGCAGTGTTAGGTTATGGCATGGTTAGGTTAATGGTTAGGTTAACGGTTGGACTTGATGATCTTAAAGGTCTTTTCCAACCTAAACGATTCTATAATTCTATGATTCTATGATTCTATACCTCTGAAGCACACCGATTTACTTCACCAGCACTAACTTCAAATATTTGCTTTCAATTTTATCATGTTCCCCTTGTATGTGTCTTTTGGATGATTAATATGATGTTAATGGCTTCTGAAAAAGTTTTAAATAATTCCATTTCTAGTGATAGAACAGAATAATACCCACTGACATGCTTTTCTCTGGCAACTCTACACTCTGTAACACAGTCAGTTCTGTAGGGTTAGACATATTCTTTGAAACCTGGGCACCATGATACCCAAGGTTCAGAAAGAGTCACGTATTTTATAAGAAGCAGAATTAATTATTGACAACTTAGTTCCCATACAGCAAGAATTAATTATTATAGGAACAATTAATAATAATTAAATATTATAGGAACAATTGCTCCTATAATAATTTTTCTTAGCCAGGAAAATTCTACCTGCCACGGTAGTGGTTCAGTTTCTTCAGAAATCCTGATACCATAGTTAGTTACACATTCTGCCAGTTCTGTTGCAAATTTAACAAAATGTATCCTGTTTCCAAATATGCATGCTACATACCCATTTATGGCTGATGAAATGAATAGAGTATATCCTTCTGACAGAAATTTTATGCGGGCATTTACCCTGGGAGCTCTGAGCATAAAACATAATCTAAATATTAATAAGGACAAATGTTCAGAGCCCAGAACAGGTGTTAAGGCATGCACCTTGCAGATAAAGCTAGTAGTACTTGCTAAGCTAAATCCTCTTAAATATCTCTGAAATGTTACCTCTTAGTTGTTGTGTTTGACTGCTCAAAAAGATGCCACTTACTTAGTTCCAAGTTTCTGTGACCACTGTTGAGTTTCCTTGAAAAGAGCAAGCAAATGATGTTGGACTATTCCTAAATTGTACTGGAAAATAATGCTGAATGTTATAGTATTAACAGTGAATAAAATTCTGAAAACTAATAGGGAGGGGAGGGGAGGGGAGGGGAGGGGAGGGAGGGGAGGGGAGGGGAGGGGAGGGGAGGGGAGGGAGGGAGGGGAGGGGGGAAAATTTGGATTACATGCCTAGTTTGAATGTCATTAAAAATGTGAACCATAAGAGAGTTGTCACAAGTCCTTTTCCCTCTTTCCAGCATGGTACATAGTCAATTGTGCTATTGCTACTAGTGTTTGTAGAAGACTAACCAGCCAAAAGAGCCTTCTGAAACCCATGTGGACTCAGCACTCTCTCTTTGAGCTTAACTGCTGTAGCACAGAGGCTTCAGTAACATTGCTTCCACTAACAGCACCATGAAATAAAAGATTATGTCACCAGGAAAGGTGCAGTCTAAAATACAATGGTAAATTGGTTAATTTTGCATTTTTGGAACTGTATAACTGCAAACCAGAAGCTGATCATGTCTACAGTAACACTAAGCCATTATCTAGAAGTGATTACCATCTGTATGCAGGGGAATTCCAGAAGAAGAGCAATAAAACCACAGAAACTGATACTAATTTTTTCCTTTCTGGAAATAAACTATTAGTCAGGTGAAAAGTACTAGCAGTCAAACAATAATCTTTTTTTTTTTTTTTTTGCTAAAGGCCATATAATTTGCTCCACTGAAACATTGCTGGAGCTTCAGTTAAATTTTTAGTTATTTCTTATAATAGAGGGGCTTACAATATTATACCACACCTTAAATTTTTTTAAAAAAAAAAAAATCAATTTATTAAACACTTGATGAACAAAATTCAACAATATGAAATATTAATCGTACATTTTCCTGAAGCTGTTAGCAAGACAAACACTTTTAAACCTGATTTTTCGCATGCATTAAAGGCAGAGAGAAAAATCTTCTCCTGATGTCCCTAATTCAACCCCAGCTCTATACACAGAACACATACTCAGTTTTAGTTCTACTTCCCCTATTCCACTTGAAACCATGGGCAAAATCACAGTAGTATTGCACAATGAAGGAAAAAGATCTTTTAATGTTCATAACAAACCCAGAAATACCCACAGAGTAGAACAACATCAATTTCTGAAAACACACTAAGTGACTGCAGTCAATAAATCATCTTAAAGGCATAAGCAAGATTGTCAGCCAGTTTACAGTGGATAAGTAGACTGACATAACATCAAGGTACATAAGCTTGTGCCTTCCTGGACTCTGAAGTCACTGAGAATACTTATTTGAGCAGCTCTTTAAAAGCTCTGATACAGATGCAGTGAGGAATAAAATCAGTCTGTTTAAACAGGCACCACTCATATATGGTCTCTTCTCTGCTTTGTGACGTTGACTAGGCAAAACCTGGTAATAGTTCCTGAATGAATGCTGCTTTTAGCTTGGTGCACTATCACTAATGGATCCTTATTTGAATCTCATCAACTACAAGAAAACTGCGATGATTCAGGAGCTGCTTCGTGAGCCATTCAGCCTTCCTTTTATGAACTGCCATGAGAGGTGGGAGGCAGCTGGCCTGGGTGAGTAACCCCTTCAGTCATACAATTTTAAGATGGCACTTCAGGTGAAGCGGAACCTGCTGTTGTATCTTTAATACTCAGACAGTCAGTCATTCCTTCACACACAGGTGGACATAGTGGTCTGGGCAGTTAGACTTTCAGGCCATATTTATGAAAGCAGGACAGAAGAAGGAGATGGAGGTCCTTTGTAAACAATAATCATCCACACACTACAAGAAGAGAGGCAGTTGATGCATTGCCTTCTCAACATCATTGTGTGAGCTGTCTCTTTACAGTCAGAATGCTCAGAGCCTGTAGCCAGTTAATGTTCTCTCTTTTTATAAGATATTGCTGAGAAGTATTTTCATGTTATGAAACAAATTTTGGAGTTTAACATAAAATTCAAGTTATTACTTCTAGTATGTTTCTACTGGCATTCTAAGAAATACACATTTCAGCTTACTAGTGTTTCTAGATGTTTCTTACGGCCTGGCATTTTAGTTGTTGTAAAAATGCTATCCATATTACATAAATCTTTCAACAAAAATATAAGAAGTCCCTGATGATGTATCATGCTGGAAAGTCCTGAAATTTCTTCCTTTGAAATAATTCCAGTGTTCTCCTGGTGCACAAGAATATGTCTTTATCTTGAAAAATTCTTCCAAGTTTGCCCTTTCAAAGTCTATTCTCATTCTCCTCTGCTTCCTGTCTTTCACAGGAACTTCTTCCTTTCTCTGATAAAGGCCTATAGTACCTGTAAGGATGCGACAGGCTACCTTTAGTACAGCTTCCTTGTCATTGTGGCAGTAGTTCACTGTAGCCAATTATGTATAAAATAATAAAAAAATATTAACAAGATGTTTAAAGATTTGAGGACTGCAGTTTTACCTATAACATCTCCTATTTTGAGCATCCTTTCTCAATAATCTCACACTTGCAATGAATACTTTTTTTCTGCAGACATTGTCTTTTATCAAAGCTAAGACCTTTTCACTAAAACTTCAGCAGGAAAATTCAATGTTATGATTTGGAAGTGCTGCTTTGATGTCTTGAAGGAATTTTCAAGCAGATATGCTCCCATCTTTCTTCTTTGAGCTGAGGTCTTTGTTGAAATCACACTGAAGAAGCAGCATCTCTTCCTTTGATAGGAGAAAGAGTTTGTTATGGCAGTCATCACACACAGTGTTTCAAGGACTCTGAGAAAATAAATTACAGCCATAAGGTATCCTGGGAGCATTTTCAATTGAGAAGAGTTGACTTTGCATTGGGAAGGCTAAACTGTCATCAAAAAGTGTAGTTTCTGTGAAAATCTTGTTTAGTTGAAACCTGAGGTTCCCACTAAAAATAGGTTTTGTACATTTTTTCCATCCGTTATATTCTCCATTACTTTTCACCTTATGCTCCTTTTCTAAAATGTATTCCTTCTTATAAAGTTCCAGTATTTGATAGCTGTCTGATAGTATCCTGTTTTCATTTCTCTTTCCTTTTTTTTTTTTTTTTTTTTTGCGTGTTTTCTTTGCTGGCTTCTTTCAGCTTGCTTTTCACAAGTGTTGTAGTAAAAAGGAAGGATATGGGAGAAAAGTGGATGGAGGGGATGAAGCAATAGGAAATATTGCCCTTTTTTCCTTTAAAATTGTTTTGAAATTGCCACATAATTGATTTAGTACCCAGGTAGGGTATCTGATGATACAACATTGTTGCAAGTCCTGTCAGTTCAGTCTGTTGAAGTTACACAACAGCTCTCTGAGACTTCTACTGAATTGCTTTCATAAACTACAGATAGAATATGTGTAATGGTTCTTTCTTCCCATCCTCCTTCACTTAAGAAGTAGCAATTAAATATAGTCTTCTCAGCTTCCTCTAAGAATATGACCAACCTGTGGGACTCCTGTTACAGTCTGTGCATTTTATATCAGTGAAATGTTCATAAATAACATTTCTATTTCTAAAAAAATAATGACAGAGTGTTTCTCCATTTGCATCCTTGAAACAAGGCAGTTTTAGATATGCCCTAGGTTCATTGTTCCTTTCTGGCTTAAAGAAATCAGTTTTACAGCTACTTTGTATCATAAGTATAAATTAAAGTAACTGAAGTAGTGTCTTGGTAAACCTGGCCATCACTGGGGGATGTGTGTGTTATTACGGATGCAGAATATATAAAGGACCTGTAGTTTGAACGTTCAGTATTTTAATGCATTGCCATTAATGTTTTGAAATGTGGAGATAATTTATTACAGGTAATGTAAACACCAAAGCAACTCTGACAACTTTTTTCATGTGCGCTTGTCTTTAAGGTCAAGCAGCAAAAGTGTACTTTCAAAAGTAAGAAGATTTCTGTGGCATCAAAAGGGAGTCAAGGAAAGAAGACATTGTTAAAACACGTGTCTTTTTAGACAAGAGTATTCCTGAGATGCTTTTATTTGCTTTATTTACATGACGAGCAAGCAAATGAACAAACAAAAAAAATCAAGGATATTTTTTGACCAAGTTTTCGACACTTATTGATATGAATGAATGTGTCTTACTCTGTCAGTACAATTTACCAAAATCAACAATGTTACAGGAGTAAATGAGGACAAATAAGGTTTCCCAAGGCCACTTTAACCAACCCTTTAATTCCTGATGGTGACTACTTATCCTTACTAATAATTTTGTGGTCTAATCAAGTGAAGGGTATGGAGAAGTGAATGAGAAGAATTCCAGTGTATTCCTAATTTGCTTCTAAAATACACTTGTAGCAGGGTTCAACTTCAGGATATGTTTTGACTTCTGGTGGTTGCTGTTTTCTATTAAAATAGGAGGCTTTTACAGGTGTGCATAGCAATTAGCACAAGGACTGCTGTTCTTGATGATGATCTATTGATCAGCGTGACTATCAAATTTTTAAGACCCTGTATATGTGGGATAAAGGGTTGGAAGTCTGCAGTTTGAGACTGCAAGTGCCTAGTGAAGTATTGTCACAATCCTCGATGCCAAAACCAAGAGTTCTGATTATGTGGGCACATCATCAGTCATCTTAGCAGATAAATGAAAAACGCAAAATATTAAAAAGTCCTGGCTAAAATGTTTTGTTTGGAAGGATTCTTTACAGCAAATCACATTTTTAATTTATATGCTGAGTAGAATTGTTAGCATACTTATGGTATCACTGCAAATTAAGTTTTTCTGATGTTTTTCTTTAAATATTGTCTCAGCTGAGAAATAATTAGCATGAGAAATGCAGAAAACCAGTATGTTTCAGAATGCTTCAAATAGAACTCTCAGTTCTTTCAGGGGTCTAAATTCTTCAGCTAGGCAACTCTGTCCACCTGCTATGCATGTACACATCCCTTCTTAGGATATATTTTAAATACTTTTAGATTAGGAAGGATAAATTCATCTCATTAATGACATTTTAGAACTGATGTTTCTGTAAGCTGGTGCTTGGGCATATATAGATATTTCATGTATATTTCACATAATTATTTGTACTTCCACTGTCAATAAGTTCCATTTACTAACATAAACTGCTGTTAAAAATTGTACTGTGGCCCTTGGTCACAACTTTGCATCACATCTTTAGACCTAGATACTTAAAATAGTTCAGAAAATGTTGTTTGCCACACAGTGCTGGATAAACTTTAATGAATTAAGGCACCTCCCTTATATATATCAAAAGAGGTATATGGCTTTGACTTCCTTCTCAGTATATCTCTTAGAACCCACAAATAACTTCTTCCAGTAGAGCAGGTCTAACTGTAAACATTTGATCCACCTGTTCATGGTTTTCTGTCTTTAAAGAATTGTTGTTTTCCAAAATATTGTACTGTTATCCAAACCACACTCACTTGAAGCTCTGAATTTCCTCTGCTGCAAATAACTAGAAGCTCAGACATTAGGATTAGCTGTCTAAGACTCAGAAAAAGAAAAGGGAAAAGCAATTATCTCCCTGAAGTCCTGTTTGCTGATCTTGCCAGTTCTTCATGAGGAGAGAGCATCCAAGATGCATACTTCTCTATTTAGTACAAAATGTAATGAAATAACTCAAGACCTTCATAGCTCCTTTTGCTGCAGCTTAAATTGTCCACAGATTCAGTGTGTTTCTTCTTATATTTGCCATATCCTTGTCCGCACAGGAAGCCTTTGTCCATCTCTACTTTTTGACCTACATCCAACTTCTATTGCTCATATCAGGAGTGAGCTCATGTTTAAACCTACAGGCAGAATTGGATCCTGTCAGTTGAGGGTGATGATTAGAATAAATGAACACAATAAAATCTTTTTCATTTACTGAAGTGATCATGGTTACCTCTTCCATGTAACAAAACCTGTTGGAAATATATATATGAATCATACAAACTTCACATCTTATAAAAGCCTAGATAACCTTTCCAGTGCAAAGAGATTTTTAAAGCTTTGCAGAAGCAGACTTGTAAAAAGAGTTCAAAATTCACTACAAAGGTTTCACATATATAGAAAACATGCCTTTTTCCTGCTTTATCTATTTATTTATTGACGATATTGATGAGATTATAGGATTCAATTTTTTTTTTATTTTCTCTCAAGAGGAAAAGTGAATGAAAAGTCCCTATTCAAGTACTTCACACCCCCATGATAACTGAGCCTGCAAAAACAGAGGCATAAAAATTGAAGTTTAGTTACAGAAAATGGATGTATAGTCCAAACTCTTCTTTTTTATCTGAAAAAATGTAGCTTAGGCAATTCTAATTGCTTAGTGACTTCGCTATCAAAAAGATATTGTATTTTTTAAAGCTTGCATGTACCGTGTAGTCCTATGTCTAATTTTCTAACAGAAATTCCGGCAGATAAAATTAGCAAGTAAATAAGTACACAAGTCTGCCACTAAAGATAAATGTTTATACTAATATTAGAGTTATGTTTTCATGCTGATACTGTCTCTATTTCTTTAAACATGACAACAAGTATTTTCTATTTACATACCCAATATGTTACACTATGTATAAACAAAAAATGAATCCATCTTGGATTTTTGAGTTAAATTTATTGGTGAATTATTTTCCTATTTGTGTCAACATAAGTAATTGCTCTAGGCATGGGGAAAAGAAGAACATAATTATTAACATGACTAAAAATTGTATTATCAAAATGAAAGGTAGCATTTCTAACACAAGCATCTTAAAGTAATGATTTAAAAATGGAGATATGAAATAATGCTTGAATAGTAAATTGATTTCCCACATTTCTCTTCCTGCAGATTTCCTGTTAAAAAGTTGTTCTTCTTGCTGATGCCAAAAAATGTGACTTCACTAAGAATGATTATTTAAATAACATGTTATTACTGCCATCTTTTTCCTGGGCATCTTCTCTTCTGATAGCTTTCTATGTGCTAATCTTGTACGGGCAGGTGAGGTGTGGTATATGCATATGTACCATCTCTGCAGAATATGACCAACCAGCCATTTGAATGATAATCTTTATCTAAGGTTATGTGACTGCTGGAAGGGAACAAATTTTAGAATTTTCAAAATGTGTTTTACTGTCAGTTCATCCACTAAAACCAATTGCAATTTTTCCACTGCCTGAAGTGAGAACACAGATAAACTGAAAAGTGTGTCTAGAAAATGCATTGTTTTGTTGTATAAGCATCTTTTATACACTTGGTCAAAAAACATAGTAATTTTTTGTTCTGCTGGAGATAATGTACCTCTCATTAAAACATATATGGATTTGTATTGCTCACTGCTGTTGCATTTTGTCCTCTGTAAAGACACTATGCTATCATGACTCTTTCTGATAGGAGTCTGGCATAGAGACAGGCGGAGGCACTGGAAACGCTGCAGAAAAGTGCCAGGGTGGAACCACCCCAGCCTTTCCCTCTCCAGCTCTCATTCTGGGTCTGTGCAAAGTGACAGAGAAGTCCCTGCTAGATTGCTGGTGTAGCTCTGTTGGGCAGGAATACACCGAACACAGGGCTGCATAGCATCTCAATGTCCACTGCCACAATTTGTCACCTGCCTCCTTAGGGTGTTATTTTTCTGGATATTCCTTTGTACAAATCTTCAAAGACAAGGAACAAGTAATACCAAAATCATAGCATTTGAGCAGATATCACTCCTGAACACTCATCATACTAGTAACAGGGGACTCTTTCAGTACACCTGTACTGGAGATTAGTGGAGCTTTTTTATCCCATAGGTTCAGCCTTTCTTGCTCCCACCATGCTAGATAAAAACTACAAAAAAAGTACACCAACAGTTGGGGGGGGGGGGGGGGGGGGGGGGGCGGGGAGAGAGGGAGAGGGAAGAAGAAAACATCTATCTTCACCGTGAAGCAATCCTATTCAGTAGAACAACTACAGTGCAGCTGCCTAAGCTTCTACTGTAAACATTATATTTTGCCAAGAAAATCTCAGGAAATAAGTCTTAATTATGGTGTAAGGTACCTAAAACTGTATGTATACACGTAACTCTATAAAAATAGGTTCAATAAATGTTAAAATGGATCCAAACAATTCTATTATTAAAGTAAATCAAGGAAGGCTGGTAAAACATTATTCAACAAAAAGTGTGTACTTACAGCAGAGAGAGAGGAATATAAGTGCACACTTGCATGCATTTTCTCTTAACTAGGGACATAGTACATTCTTGAATTATATTCCCAATGTTTTCCATCAAGCTTCTCAGTCCCTGAATTCCTGTGAACATAGATATATAGATGCACATACATATGCATAAATATACACATTACATGCAGAATCTACCCTCTCTATTTAATCTCATAATATATTTAGAAAGAAAGAATTATTAAAGGCTTGATTCTGTTGTCCATATTAATAATAACTAGAGTATGAGACCACAACATTTCTTACTTCAACCGACAGGACTGTTTCTAGTGGACACATGTAGAACTTTGAGATATCTGGTGACAGATCATGTCAGATTCATAAAGATTTGGCTTACTTAGATATTCACCCCATGCACAGTGGTCTGAATATATTACATACAGTCCCCAAACTTCATTTTCTGTACATTGGTGTTGCTCTGTACCTTGGGTACACTGGTCCAAAATCCAGACTGTAGTTTCCTCGTTGAATCATTTTAATGCAGTACACTGCTGCTGACAGCAAGGCACAGACTGAAGGAGAGAAATCCACCAAATATACTTCAGTTTTCCACCCTCTCTCTCTAATATACTGTTATGCATATGCTGAGTCCGGCATGCACTTTTTTCATCCCTTAACTCAGTGAAGATAAACTGTTCATCAGTTAAGGAAGAAAAAAATCCCTGCCGAAATGCTGAACTTGCTTTTACTTTAAGTAGAACAAATTACTTCCCTGGTTGCTGTAAACATAGAAAAGTTTTTTTAAACTGGAGCAAGTTTAGTACAGGAACTAGCTGTTTCTTCTTGCAAGCTTTCATCATCGCTGGCAATGTAATTTCTGGGTCATAAATATGCCTTGCTAACCTAGATGTTGCAGGAAATTGTGGTCTCTGTGAAAGAGACAGGAGATAGTAATTGCAACATGTAAATGCATGGGCTGAATGTTCCTTACAGGAAAATGATGTTAAGAGCGGAGAACAAAATAAATAACTTTTGATACCTGGGTTTTTCTTCTCCTTAATGGAAAATAATGCAAAACAAAAGCCAGTCAATCTCCATGCTCTTTAAAAACAGTTGGGTGACTGAAAACTAATTTCCCTAGAAAATTGTAAGAGTTAATAATACAAAATATAATAATCTGCCACAAACTTTTGAAATATTCCTTTAACTTTGTAAGGCTGGTACCAAATCTAGCAGTGGCTAAGTATAAGAACAGAACCAAGAATTTTCTGACAGGAACACACGTGATTGAAAGAAGGACTTGAGTAGGACCACTGAATCAAAATTTCTGGTAAATCATAACAGCCACAGGAGATGGTTATGTTTATTATGTTTTTTTTAAAAAAATAATTTTAAAGATGTTAAGTAAGCATCAGCAAATAGATTAATAAATGCCAGTAGGTATTGCTTTTCTGTTATGTGATTTACCTAACTGTAGGCTATTTGTTAAGCATTAATTAAATGAACTAAAAACTCACTGTAAGTTTAAGGACCTAATAAGAGCTGGATTAGTTTATTTATTACATTAACTGCCTGCAGGTAGGCAAATTAATTGCATGTCATCGAAGTTTATTTCATGCTTCTATTTTGTGCTTTAACAAGCACACTGCTGAATGTTAAATATATAATTTTATTCCCATCTACCTCACTTAGCAAATTGTTTCTCTCAGCTCCATTGCTGTCAAGTATATATCAACATGTCTGAGAAATAATTCAAATCTGCATCTATTTCTTTTGTCATATCAAATGCAGTATGTGACTCATACTGGAAAATAAAGCATTAAGAAAAGGAAAGGTGCATCAGCATGGAGTTAAACATAGGAGGAGACTGTAGCCCTGCTTCCCACTTTCCTGTAGGAGCAGTGCTGGTCTTGTGTCTCTGCCTCACCACTTCCACTTCTCTCAAAGGCATGTGACACAACAGAGCAGAAGATCTAAAATGCTGTTTTCAGAGTGCAAGGAAGAGATTTTGGTGAAAAGGGGGGTTACACTAAACGCCCACAACCACATTTTGTGCACAGAAAAGAAGGAGCAGGCATGCACCTACAGACATTTATTTGCAGCACAGTCAATCAGTGGGGAGACAGGAAAGAAGAACATGTTAATGGTTCCAACCGGTGCTTTCAGGACTCAGCTGCCAGCAGCAATGTCTTATTTTCCAACACAGAGGAGTCAGAATTAAAGATGTAGATGCTATCTCTCCCCTATTCTCTACTTCTTAAAGGAAATTTAATTCAAGTTTACTTCAAGTAGGTACAGTTCCCCCTTACTGAATATTTACATCTTGTCTGGGGTCTGCGATGCTTCATGTTTCAGAAGTGAGTATTCATGGTGGTTGTGTGGAAGTGCTAGTGATCATGTGCCAAAGGAGAGTAGAGGGAACAGCCAAAACACTGGATCACTTGGCAGACCTTAGTAAGTAACAGGTGCACCCGAAGTAACATTATAGTTAAGACTGGGAGAAGTAAATATCCAAGTTAGCCCTGCGAACCATACTTTGGGCAAAATCATGCAATGGTCTTCAAGAGCGTGGTCTCGATTCCCTTCAGGAGAAAGTAAACTGGCAGATGAGTACCAGGAATGGGCCTAGTCCAATCCCACTTCCATGGGGTATTTTGTCCACTGGTCTAGTCTGGTCTGAAGTAGGTTTTAATCATCTAAAGCATGCACAGAGTCAATGTCAAGTCCTCAGTGCCATCTGTTCAGGTCACAGACGTACATTTATTTCTCCGTACTACTTCATAGTGTGAACGTGGTAAGAGTCCCCTTATAGATACCCATTACAGGGTAATATGTCAGGTTTCTATATAACTGTTATGATTTACTAGCAATGATGAATCCTTTTTGATTCATATCTGGTTTAGATTAAAACGTGCCTCCAAATAATAGCTTACACTCAGCTGTGTTTTAAGAAAAAGGCCTTCTCAAAGCATTTTTCAGTTCAGATTTAGTTTAACTAGTCTAGCTTTTGCAATTAAAATATACTTCATCCAACTCAGTCAGTCAATGCTGCAATATAGAAAAGTATTGCCTTTGTTCAAAGTAAATTATTCTTATCTTCAGACAGTGGATCTTTCTTGTAGAAGGTACAGCATGATTAGGCAGTTTGAGCTCAAAATAATACTTTAGGTTCAGCTATTAGACTAGGAAGAAAAGCTCAAAATAAGGTCTTTTTTTGAGTTCCAACTGACTCCCTGATTCAGTGTAAGGGCTCTTCCGTCAAAAGCTCCAAAGAGATGAAAGCAGTGGACTGTCTTCGGCTTATGTAAGGGGACAATGCTCTCCACAAAAACATAACAAAAAAACCCCAAACAACTCACCCTGCCAGTTAGTTCCCAGTATTAGGTCCCTTCTTCAAGTAGGCTGTGGTTTCAGCAGTTCTCATGATTCAGTCGTCCTGTCACTTCTAAAGAGCTGCTGCAGCAGACGAGAAAGGCTGTTGTCCTGATGAGTCACAATGTGACACCCTGTGAACCCGATATGCAAAATTCTGCAGTCCTACATCCTAAAAGTCCATGCAAATCCTCTGACAATTTTGATCTATATGAACTTGCAAACTGAGAGTTCTGTTTTGAATTTGGAATATAAACATATGCTTACAGGCAAAACAAACCTCTGAACAACAGTGTTCTTTTGTTTCATGTGTAAGCCATGCAAAGTTGTGAATTGTGGATGTTTTTGATGTTAATGTATAAAAAGGATCATATCTGAGTCTAGGTTCTTTTGAAAGGTCAGTGAGTCATGAAAGATTCTTCATCAAACAGGAGTCATAACAGATTTTCAACAATTCATTTGAGCCCTAGTGAATGGGGCTGAGGTTTTGTACTGAGGTCTTGTTAGAACTGGTTTGAAGCTAAGAGAAAGAGTTACTTGATTTTTACTGCTTTTAACAAAAATGTTGAAAGCAGTGTAGCTTTAGTCTGAGAAGGAATTGTGAGTCAAGTCAAGGCATCTTATGTGTGTCTCTGTTTTGAAACCAGAGCCTGAAGCTCATGGTACTGTTAGTTGCAATAATGACAACAGGTAGGAAACAGTGACAATAGGTTTAGTATTTCACTGTAAAGGAAGGAAAAAACCTGCAAAAGATATCTCTTATGGCTGGGTGAACTGTTACCCCAGTCCCTAGGAAAAGTTTCATATCTAAGTGTGTATAGAAGCAGTGCTATGAAACAGGAGGGACTTAAGCTTGTTGGCCATCTTTAGTTTATTCTGTTATACATAGAATCATAGAATTTTTTGGGTTGGAAGGGACCCCTAGAGGTCATCTAGTCCAACCCCCCTGCAGTGAGCAGGGACACCGCTAACCAGATCAGGTTGCTCAGAGCCCTGTCCAACCTGGCCTCGAATGTTTCCAGGGATGGGGCCTCCACTACCTCTCTGGGCAACCTGTTCCAGTGCCTCACCACCCTTATTGTAAAGAATTTCTTCCTTATATCCAGTCTAAACCCACCCTGTTTTAATTTAAAGCCATTACCTTTTGTCCTGTCACAGCTGTCCCTACTGAAAAGATTTTCCCTATCTTTCCTATAGGCCTCCTTTAGGTACTGAAAGACCGCAATCAGGTCTCCCCACAGCCTTCTCTTCTCCAGGCTGAACAAGCCCAACCATCTCAGCCTGTCCTCATAGGAGAAGTGCTCCAGCCCTTGGATCATCACATACTGAGACAGAAGTCTCAGTAGTCGAGCTATAGCATAAATCAGCATTGAAGTATCTGACATGAAATTATTACATATATTAAATGATTTTTGGTGGGCTTGTACAGCTAGACAGGCTCTTGCATGAGCCTGAGGCCAGATTTGCCATCCAGACACAAATTAAACCCTGACTTCCACTCTAGTACTCCTGATAGCACCTGAGCCTAACTCTCTTTATAGGACAAGGTGCATGAGGACAGTCAGCCTTGAAAGCTGAAAAAGGGTATGTGTAGCTAATGCTTCTGATGGGGCTAGTAGTGACTGTATGAATATTTGTGTTTCAGAGCTTAGTCAAAGAGATGCTCTTTAACAACTTGAAGGCTCTGCACTGGGGCAATCTGGTGGAGAAGAGCTTATGTTATTTTCAGTTGGGAGATGGCAACAAGGATCACTGTTTTACAGCTAAGCCTGGTGTGTGCCACCCCCAGGGGAGGAATATGCCTGACTTGAAATTATTTTTGCAGATCAACAGTAGCCCAGAAGCTTATTAAGCCAAGGTAAAGGCTCAGGCTAAGAACAGACATGTGGTGAAACCATACATACGTACTTGGAACCAGATGGTCTATGAAAGGTCTTTTGGGAAAAATTAGAAATGTCTGAAATAATTAGACTTTAGACACGAATACAATGAAATCTAAAGGTGTAACTGAAGCTTATATAGATACGTCTGATGTAATATTAAGCTAACTACATCAAGGAATTCTAATAGTAATTTATGGCGTGGAGGATTCCAAGTAATATGTAAAATTTGTCCAATGTCCTGGGTAAACCCTCAGGAAGCTATTCTGTATTCCAATACTCTCTTGGCTGAATTATTAGCAGGACCCAAGATAGCTAATTTAGTTGAGGCATACAACGTTTTTTGTTTTTTTAATGCTGACATAACCAAAGTGGTTTTTTCCTGTGGTTTTATTCAACTTGTTATAATTTACAAGCTATAGATAATGATAATTTGTTTTTTCTAAAGTTTCTTAGATTATTGAATATTATTTTATAAGGAAAGCTTTTTTCCCCCTCTTTTAAAAAATAAATCTCCACATTGCATTTTCTTCAGTTTGGTCAAAGACTAATAATAATGCACAAATTCATTACCTTGCCTATAGTGAGACATTCAAATATTCAGATCCTGGATCAAATCTGAATACATGAAAAATTTAAAAAGCAGGGAGCAGAGTAATATAGATAACATGACATTACTAAAATGTCATTTTAAGTCAAAAGTTATGCTCAGGACAGAATTAGTTTTCCTTGTGATATTCAAGAAGAATATTTTCCCTTTATCATGGAGTTACTGCTTTTAGGTATGTAGTGCTAATCAAATTAAATGTCATGTAAATTCAGGGGTTATTTAATCTGTGTAAATTATAAAGGGCATAATTACTTTCGTCTATATTTCCATGGTAATTTGTAGGCTAGTGTTATTTGTCTCATTTTTATAAACCATTTTAACACCAGGATTATGGAAGTCTTACAGTGGCATATTTTGCTCATTTAGATTATGTAAGAACTGCCAGGACTGTTTGGACATTTTGGTGACAAAATGCACTGATTCCTGGAATTAACAATGGTCTCAGCCTAGAGTAATGGCACCCACTTTCCCTGTCATCATTCCTTCTCCTTTCCCTCACTTTCTTTGAAAGCACATAAGTAGATATGCAAGAAAAGTAAAACCATGATTTGCATTTACGCCCCCTTACTTTTTCCTCTCTTGTTTTCCCTTTTTGCTGTGAAACCACAAAAAAAGATGGACCTATAAATAAAACAGCTAATGATTTCTGATTTGGCATTAGTTCATCAGTTACTTCTTTAATACACCATGTTTGGTTGAACTGCTAGGATGATTGCAATTAATGTACTTCGAGTTTCTTTTCCAAATTGGTGGAAACCTGACATCATGATGCCATCGGCATAGTACATGGGATATATGAGCTAAACAATTCTCTGATTTAGAGGCAAGCAGGCAGTACAATGATTTCTCTAAGAACACCTGGGATAGACCTTCACCCCAGACCTGGAATCGCTCAGATCTGATAACTGTCATGGCATGGTTCTGAGCACACCTGGTTGACTACTGAGGGCATTGTAGAAGTTGTTTTTTTAATTGGAAAACTGTGGAAAGAACTTTGAGAGCTTTCACTTCTCTTGTAATAGATGGCAGGTGTCTTTTTAGAATTTGTGTATTCAAAAAAACCCCAACATATAAAAGTATTGCTGAAATGCAACAATTTTAGTCATCAGTTTTCCAAATAACTGCATTAACAACATTTTATGAGATACCATTATGGTGCTTAAGATTGGTGTTAGCCTTGCTGCTTGTAACTTTCTATATTTACAAATGTGTTAAAAAAGGGAATATTTCTACCAATTAGCTTTAGTGTACTGCAGAAATAAGCAATATAACACTTGATTTATGTCAACTGGTGTGTTGAGTTGGTTTTACTGCTGATTCAGTTTAGCTTGTTTAGTCTTTTATTGAAAAGCTTTTTGGTACACTTTGCTACCATTTAATCATTAAAAGCCATTTAAGTATTAATCTTAATAATTTAGTAGACAGGTTGCATTATTTGTTCATTTCCTTTAATTCATGTTGTCTTAGCATATCAACAACTGTTTTACTTCTTAATGAGGGTTACTGTGTGATTGCAGGAGAGAAAATTGCCTCCCTCAGTCTGCTGGAAAAACAAGTACATTCTCATACTGGCAGAAACCTTCAGCATTCTGCCCCCCCTCCCCGCTTTTAACTCTCTTTTTTTGTAGTTGCTAAATTGTACAATAAAAGCTTTGTATATGAAAAATAAACTAAGTACTGCATTGCCTAAGATAATTTTGTCTATATTTATTTACCACAGATAAATTAACAAGAAATTAAAAATGAACATCAGTATATATCTTTGCTTCCATTTCTGTGGAAGATTGCAATGTACCACAGATGACTGAAATGCTTAAGTACTTATTCCAGCTATTTAAGTTATAATGGTTAGTCATGATTGGCCAAATGAACTCATCATATTGTTTCTTATCCCATATGGAGTAGGTATTAGATTTTTTTAATACAAGTTTGAAATTGGGTGTTTACCAAATCTTTAAACTTAACCTTTCACAAGTATTCCAGATGTTTTGAACTCAAAAATTTTCCAAAAAAAGGGGGGGGCAATTAGATTGTCAAGGGAATTGTTTTAAAATATTATAATTAGAAAATCCTGATTTAAAACATTTTTCAATCTCTAACTGGAATTGGAAAGCCATACTAGTTTTAGATTTACTTGGAAGAAACCTGATAGTGTTTGTATGGTCAAAGACAAACAAACAAAAAAAATTCTGTGATTCCCGTTTTATTTCAGTTTGTGGAAAAAAAATCTAAAAAATCCCCCTTACCATGCTGAGAGACATTTAGCAGGCTTGAGACCTATTCTTAAAGACAGCAGTTACTTCTGCAACTGAACTAGATTTTCCATCATCTTTTATGCTCCTTAAACTGTGTTGAGTGGTCTCTAACAAATGTGACATCCAGAATATGGTAATCAATGAGGTATCAGGACTCCATCCAAGAGGTTTGTCTAGTGTTTTGCACAAAACAAAGCACAATTGTGCATTTGAACCCATGAACACTGTATGACTGATAGCACTAGGAGTAGTTTGTTTAAATTTAAAAAGATAAATCCAGACTGTAGGGTTCAATATGAAAGCCTACTCACACTCATACATTCTACTTATTTATTGTAACAGCAGAAAGTTGGTGTTAATAATTCTCATTCTTCCCATACTTCAATTAGATTATCCAGAATATGGTTTCTTTGTTTAAAATTATGGCAGTTATAATTCCAGTTTACAGACGAATAGCAGCTTTTTCATCTATATTCAGTCATTTACTGTTGGTTTACAGTAAAATAACAAACGAATCGGTGAAGAAGCAGTTGCTATGACAAAGTCATTGCCATAACTAAGAGAAACAAGTGAATCTTCCCTCAAATTAAGGTATTTTCCAGTGAAATGCCAGTAACAAAATCAATGTCTGAAAGCTGTTTTCTTTTAAATGCTCAATTTCCAAATTTTAAGTTAAAATAATATTTATGTTTAAAGTGACCACAAAATAACTGTTTAGAAATGCAGCTTGTAATGAAAAATATCTAAGGATTTCAATCCACTGGTAGTTGCCCTACCCCATTACATCCTCTTTGCATGTGTTGAGAACATGTTGCTTTGCTGCTTCACCTTCAGTTGCCATTCTGCAAATTGAGACAGATATACTTTTTTTTTTTTTTTAAATAAATTTAAGCTCTAAGCTTTAAGAGTAAGGTTCTTTGACTTCATGTCTGTGACATCTTGCATGGCTGGTATTTTTATATTTCTGTGAAGAAAGGAAACACAACTACAGTTATCAAAACCACGTTTGAAATATTTTGGAATAACAAAATATATTTCTGTTTCTAAACCCAATGGGATGAGCTGAGCAGCTGCGCATGTTGTCAGAGCATTCATAAGCGGGATCTTAGGTGCAGTTTTATATCTGTTTATCATTAAAACTATCATAAAAATATCCACAACAGTCCTGAATTGGGGTGTTTCTGTTTCTTGTGATGTTCTCTGTGTAAAGTCCCTCATCTCACAATCAGTTTGAATAAGACACATGGAATTATAGGGATATATTTACAGCTTGTGCCAGTTAATTTAAAAACTCATTACTGATTTTTTTTTACCACTCACCATCTTTGTTCTCCCAGCAACAATGAGAAAGTCCCCTCAAAGAGATAAAATTTTGAAAAAATAGTAGTTTTGATCTCCCAGCTTTTCATCTTCACTGATATGTAATACAAGAGAGAAAATCTGTTGAAGTATTTCTCAGTCTATAGACATGTATTTGATAAAACTCAAACCTTTTTGGAGGCACGTATATTTTGTCAATATGCTTCTACTTTCTTTATGCTGTGCATGGCACTATAGCCTGTCCAGAAATAAAGGTTAGAAACCCTCTGACCAAGATCAGTAATTCTTTGCTGTTTTCTAAGTTATGTTTTCTATATTGCTAGAATGCTATTTCTTTACCAATCTAAATGTGGCTGAAGTGTGTGAAAGATGGGTTTGTTTAAGAGGCCTTTTAGACTTCAGAATTCTAACATCGTCAGCTCTCAACAGCTGGGTTATAAATAATTTTTTTCTGTGGTAAAATTGACAGTTCCTAAATGGTATGTGACTTTACTCACTTTATTGGAACCAGTGCGGGCTTCCCACGGGCGCACAGCCTCCTTCCTTTGGGCACCCCCCTGCTCCGGCGTGGGGTCCTCCCCGGGCTGCAGGTGGGGATCTGCTCCCCCGTGGGCCTCCCTGGGCTGCAGGGGCACAGCCGGCCTCACCGTGGGCTGCACCCGGGGCTGCGGGGGAATCTCTGCTCCAGCGCCTGGAGCACCTCCTCCTTCTCCTTCACTGACCTTGGTTTCTGCAGAGTTGTTTCTCTCACAGATTCTCACTCCTCTCTCCCAGCTCCTGTTGAGCAGCAGGTTTTTTTTCCCTTCTTAACTACGTTAATCCCAGAGGTGCTACCACAGCCACTGATGGGCTTGGCCTTGGCCAGCAGTGGGTTCCTCTTGGAGCCGGCTGGCATTGGCTCTGTCGGACTTGGGGGAAGCTTCTGGCAGCTTCTCAAAGAAACCATCCCCATAGCCCCTCTGCTACCAAAATCTTGCCACACAAACCCAATACAATTATGAAAATATATTCAAGGAAAATATTGTCTGTCTGTCAGAGTGCTGAAAATGAGGGTCAGATTCAGAGACTGGAGCATTTCTTTTCCTAAGGGGTGACAGATTACTTTTTTCCACACTAATTTTGTCTCCAGAGGCAAAATCAATTCTTTTTTAAGCAGAAACACAATATGGGCTATTACAGTTTGACTTGTTTTGGGATTCAAAAGGACGGAACAATTGCTTTTGATTTCTGAGGCTTAGATATTTGCTGAGGTACTAACTACGTGTATGAGTGACTGGGGCAGTTATTTTCTGAGTTGGTTAAGGTAATACAGCATATATGCTCTTCTAAGACCAATTAAGGTACTGAAACCCTTTTGGGGATCCAAGATTAAAACAGATCTGTAGCTCGGCTGATTATTTTAAAGCTTTTTAGTACAAATCATACTTAAATTATAAGAAACAACTCCATAGCCAGATGATGACAAAGAAGCCCTTTGTTAACACTAACAAACGATTTCTGTTTGATTGGCACTGTGTACCGCAACAGTTTTTGCACTGCATGACAGTACTGCGGTCTTTAAAGACACAGTTCGCAACAATTTTATAGGTATTCCAGGAGACATTTTGATGGATATTCCAGATATTTCAGGAGACCTTTTGATGAATAGTCTGAATTATACCGCATTAAGCATGGATGACTGAAACGCTCCCATCACAGATAGATGTTTTCGCTTTCTAGTTGCTTCCTCCTTGGAAACTGGCTGAGGTTGAAAGGTGTGGGGCGTGGAGAAGTGAACAAGTACTCATAGGGCCAACTCCAGGCTGCTACCATCGGTGGTCTGAATCTTCCTTGGGAGCACGTGTTTTTGCTGACAACTTAGAAAAATCAGATTATAACCTTTATATTCTGAATCATATTCTAAGGTGACTGCATAATGAATACTTCCTCTCCACTGAAAATAAATTGGCTGCCTTAGTCTTTGCCTTCTCTCTCAAATAAAATTATTCATCATTTTCCTCCTCTTATGCTCTTCTCTGTGACTGGTATATGAAAAAGGGGGGCTATCGCTTCCGAATACAAACCTCACCTATCATAGAGTTTTTAATCCATAATACTGATCTTTTATAGTGAAAATTAAGTGAACTTGATTGTGGGTTTATAGCACATAGAGCCCCTAATTTTGTACTTTAAAGAAGTTAGATTTCTAATGAATTAACTGGTATATATTGATTTGCAAAAGCTCAGCAGTGGGCACTTTGTTTCTCCTTTTAAGGTTAAAAAAAAGATGGATTTTCAGAGGTGCAGCATGCTTGCAGCTCCTACTGAAACTGTAAATCATTTTCATAATATTGTGCTGGCATGGAAGCATATGTTATTAAGATCACAGAATGGATTTTGTTGTTCAGAAATAACTTCCGTTGTCAAAGAGGGAAGAATTGGGAAGAAGGAAATGAAACTGTTATTGCTTTGTAGCTTATTGCATGGTATCTCTTCCTAGCTCAATAGCAGTTCATAAAGAATGGGATGAAGGATTGTAGAGAGATGGTTTGTTTTTCTAGCTTTCCTGAACGTTATAATTTATATAAATTTATTTATCTTTTCTAGGCTAAATCATAAAAATGGAGTGAAATGTACCTCACATGAACATTATTTTCCCATTCTGCTCCCAACAGGAGGGACTCCATCTCACTCCCAAAAAGTGCCAGTCCAAATTGTCATCAAAAACTTGCATCATTACAAATTCAGGTACCTTTCTGAGATACCTTAGCTTCAAGAAAGCTAAGCACTTCACAAACTTTCCTCTCTGACTTGAAAACAAAGTTGTGCCCTTGATCTGTTTTTGATAACAATGCCAAAATCCAGGAGTCTGCAATTCAGCACAAGAGACCCATGTGGGCAGTAGGTGTACAGCTAATAAAGAGCTGAGCTTTGCTGTACACCCTGATGCCAACATCTTCTCTGTGCCTGATGTTCCTTCTCCCACCTCACTCTCTTCAGTCTGTGTAGAAGGTACTTGGGCAACCATCTGGAAATCTATCTCCCTGCTGCTTCACCTGAGTCTAAATGATAAGGACAGCCATTCTCAAGGGTACAATTTCTCCAACTTTTTGATGCTATAATCAGTGGCTTTGTTGCACTTTGTTTCCTGCCTGCAAGATGGTGACATGCTTTGTGAAAACAGGTACATATAAGACTGCAAAGCACCCAGATGCTATGGGGGATGTAACTTTTCCACATGGTGTTGAAGAAAACACCAGTTAGGGGAAGCCTTAGAACAGCAAGTACAAAAAGCAGAAGCTACAATATAGGACAGTGATTCCACAGTAGCTCTCCAGCCTCCTCTTTATTAGAACAAATTCTGACATCCAGGCACGTTTGTCTCATTTGTTGTCATTAGGGACAGTATCATAATTATCCTTTTCATATTGATTGCTCCTTTCTATTACACTTTCCTTTTCTCTCCCCACATAGCTTCCTGACTTTCAAAATGTTTTCTGCTTGGTATTCATGTTTACTTTCCTTTCTTCTATTATCCCAGCTTTTTTTTTTTTATCAATTTTGTTTTAACTTCAGTAGAAATAAACACATCTGGAAGTAAATTCTCTGAGAAAATCACCATCCTTTCTACTTGTGTAAAAAGCCTAGCACTTATTATGTCTTATGTAACTTAGTAAGATTGATTTACTGGAAGTGAAAGTGAAGGGTAGGGTGAATCGTATTAAGGAAGCACTTCCTTCCCCCACTGTTAATGTATCGCATGACAAAAGTAAAATGATGCAGTTACACAGCCCTTCTTTCTCTCATTCCCTCTACTTCCTGCACCCACTGAAAATGGAACTGACATGGCACATTGTATTGTAAATTGTTATTATACCCATTTTCACCACCAAGACTACCTTCAAATATGAAATATTGATGTATATTTAAAAATGCAGTGGACTCATATTCAAGGAAACCTCAATGTTTTTGTAAATATGAATCCCTCCTCTGCTCCAAATACATGGAAGAATAAAAACACATCTTAGGTAATGAGATTTAGTTGAGGAATTGTGGATGAGCAGTACCAAAAAAACTTCTTAAGCTACCCACTGTCGGTCATCAAGCTTACATCAAAAGAGCAAAACAGAATCTGAGTATTGCAAATATTCATCCTGAGTGTAATTAACAACATTGATCCATGCTCAGCTGCAAGGGATCATGAAGACTCCTGTTCTTCAATGCTAATCCAATAATAACCTCTTCCTCTGAGGTAAAATTTCTTAACACTAATGTTGGTGTCACTCAGAAGAGATGAACTTCTGGAACCTTAAAACCAGTTTTTTTAAATATTCATACAAATCCTATCAAAGTCAATAGGCATTTTTCTTTAATGATGTGGAACCTGGGTCCTGTTTTTCTGATAAGACAGATCTTCAGGTGCTAGAAAAATCCTGAGAATTTCATGGGTTTGTAACTGTCTTTATGAGACTAATATAATACACTGAACACTTGTTTTAATATACTAGATACTGCATTATCTTCATCTGTATTGCTTCTTAAGGTTGACTATAATGTACATCTATATTTAAATGTGCTAAATAGCATCATATAGTGTTAAGAATAACTTGAAAGTGTGTATTGTTGCTGGAATTTAGCCATCTCAGTAATAACCCCCTGTTGTTTTAACACTCCACATGATCACATGTTGTTTCTATTTCTGACTTATTTTTCATAGTTGTCCTTCAACATCTTTAAAAAATAGATGTATGTGATATCTTTTGGGAGTCTGCTGTTATAATTAGTTGCAATGAAAGCTGTGTAAGCAGTCTCCTGTATATCTGTCTCAATGACTCAAAAGTCTAACTCTCCATAAGAGTTCAGCTATACAAATCACACTGCATTATATGGCCACCGTTGTAACAGACCAAAAATCACAGCCCCTTTCATGCTTGCTGTCTTGTCAATATATTTTAAGCAGTGTGCAGTAAACATTAGTGACAAGAACTGATGCATATTTTGTCCCCGTAATTTTGAAATAGTAAATAGAGAAAGATGGTATAGTGTGACCTACAGAGACTTCCACAACTTCAGGAAACTAGATAGAGCCATGTATAGGGAAGAACTCCATTTAGTCACCTTGGCCTCCAAGAAGACAGGAAGGTAAAACTATCAGGCTGAATAAATACTTTATTGCTGTTCTCTAATGTCTTCTCAATCTTGAGGGACTTTGCAGATGCAATGCAACAAATGTCTCTCATCCTACTCCAAGTAGGTTACTCATGAGAAAATGAGTTTATGTTTCTATTTCTAGAAGTCTGTGAAATATTTCCTTTCTTGAGACAGGATATTGTCAAGGATCTTTTGCTATCTGTCTGTATCAGAATTGAGGATGATGGATGATGCATGATCTTCAAAAAATGTTCTTTAAAATCCTGAATGATGGATATTTTTATTGGTTTTATGTGGCTAAGTTTTGGTAGTGAGAGGGCTGCAGCAGTGGCTTGTGTGTGAAGAGAGGGCTGCCCCCATGTCAGACAGAGCCAGTGCCAGCCAGCTCCAAAATGGACCTGCTGCTGGCCAAAGCAAAGCTGGTGAAGCCTCTATAACATATTTTAAAAAGGGGAAAAAACTACGTGCGGCAGTTGTGAGAGAGAGGAGTGAGAAAACTGTGAAAGAAACAGCCCTGCAGATACCTAGGTCAGTGAAGAAGGAGGGGCAAGCACATTCCCCTGCAGCCTGTGGAGAAGACCATGGTAAGGCAGGCTGTCCCCTTGCAGCCCATGGAGGACCACCATGGAGCAGCTATCCACACTGTAGCCTGTGGAGGATCCCACACAGCAGCAGGTGGATGTGCCCTGAAGGAAGTTGCAGCCCTTGGAGATCCCATGCTGGAGCAGGCTCCTGGCAGGAACTGCAGCCTGTGGAGAAGAGGGGGGTTTCTGGCAGGAGCTGTCACCCATGGGGGACCCACGCTGGAGCAGCCTGTTCCTGAACCCAAAAGGCCCGGTTATGGAGGATCATATCACATGGGAGGCACCCCATGCTGGAGTGGAGGGAAAGTGTGAGGAGGAAGGGTGGCAGACAGAAATTATGACTGACCATAACCCCTATTGCTTCCTGCCCTGTCCTACTCAGGGAGGGGAGGAGGCAGAAGAGTCAGGAGTGATGATGAGCCTGGGAAGGAATGGGTGGTAAGAAGAAGGCATTTTAAGATTTTTTTTTTTTTTTTCTCGTAATCCTCCTCTGTTTTTAACTTGCAAGAAATTCAAATACTCTTCCCCAAGTCAAGTCTGCTTTGCCCATGGAGGTAACTGGTGAGTGGTGTCCCTGTCCTTCTATTAGTCCATGAGCTTTTTTTTGTCCTTTTTTCTCCCCCTGTCCTGCTCAGGAGTAGGAGTGTAGCTTGGTGGACACCTGGCAGCCAGCAGGTTAACCCACCACAATATTCCATAATCTTCCTAGGTGACCCAGTTTAAAATTATGATGGATTCTGGCTGTGTCATTTTAATTCACACTCTATGCATAGGTATGATTATGCCTCATTGCTTCATTCAATGAAATAATTCAATATTTCTTTCATCATCCTTATTCACTGTGCAGTCCTAAGTCAGCCTCTGCAAGTGTTATCTAATTTGAGTGTTCAGCTTCAAAATCTTGACTTGATTTTTCAAAAGACTCATTTTTCGATGCTGTTCCAATTTGAAGTCAATTTGTTTACCCTTCAGTGTTTTCTGCCCCTGTGAAACTAACTTTGGGTATCACAACTCGGGCATGCAGAAACAAAACAAACAATTAAAGGCCACCTGTGATAACTCATATTTAAAATATTTTCCCAGCAGGAGATACCACTTTTGCTTATTTTAAAAGAGCTAGTCACAGTGATTCAATCTAATTGGTTCATCCATCTAATATCTTATTTTGACATGGACAGCACTGAATCCTTTTAAAGAGTATGATATCCTTATTGTGTCCTGACAGTTACAGAATAGTCTGACACTGAGAAAATATCCTTCTAATCCTAATCTATAGTCTAGTTAAAAAGAATTAAATAATTTTCTTGTGACAGTGACTTCTATGGAGTTATTAGTAATTAAATGAAAAAGTAATTCCTCTTTCAAAATTTGTGTTGTAATGAAAAGGTAAAGATCACATGATATTTTGATCTAGGGTTTGGTTTTTTTTTCCTAACAACACATCAACCTCCATGCTACATGTAAATGTGTTTATTTAACAGGTCATTAGTAAATTTCAAAAAAAAATTTAAATATTTTTGTGTAGTCTATCACTTCTGAAGGAAAATAGAAATGCACTGCAGTAACATATTTAGTTCCAGGGTCTATTAATATTACTATTATTGCCCATGTAATTGTCTACATAATTAGTAGAAATGTGTGTCTGACTCAGACATCTCCAGAATTACTTTGGAGACAGCTAGTGTACTTGCTTTAATTTAACTGATATTATTTACATTGGAACACAGTGTCAAATTTGCTTTTTTCTAAAATTCTCCTTCTTATAAGTAATTTGTGTCACATACAATCTTTTTGGTATTCATTTTGGGCAATCACTAGAGCATTTAGCTAATTTTATTCTTCATTTCTGAACCCATGCCAAATTGCTTATTAGACTGCAACCATTAAAATTTCTTGTGCGAATGTGTCAGTTTTGATACCGTGTCAGATCCCATCATTCACTCTTGCTCCAGGATGTGTGCAGATCCTTATGCCTTTTCTTTACCTAAGACAATATGCTTTTGACATTGAGAAATTTTTGCAAAATTTTTAGCATTCTGCAAATCAAATTTTACTGACAGTAATTGTTGTGTCTTTTGGTACCTATGTAGCTACTTCCAAAAGCTTTCTAATTGCCTTATTGATTCTCTTGAGTATACCTGATTTTCACTCATTTGACTCAAGTATCATCAAGAAAAAAAGTTTGGGATACAGACTAAGTTTTTTTGTTTAATCTTCTTAGAACAGCACTGTTAAATTAATTTTATTGATGTATATACTGCACTTTACAAATTAAGAATATGATTGTTTACAGATGGCTTTCTTTTCTCCTTCTGGCATTCCTGCTTTCAGGAAGATGTTCAGAAAATGCTGAGATTTCAAGAGTAAATTCTAATTATTATGAACCTCTCTATCAAAATGAAAAGAAGTCTGCACAGCACAGAAATAATAAACAATTACTCCAAAAGTCCAAACCAGTCCTGTGCAAATCAAATTTCTTGGGTTTTGGATAATTTGGGATATCTGTGTCTGAAAGTTTGCTAGAACTAGTTGAGATGGTCCTGGAACGATTTTTTGTTGGTTTTTTTAAATGAGATTTTTGCAAGGACTCCACATTGTCATAATTTTCGTTGTACTACATCAATGTTACTAACTTCACTGGGAAGAGATCTGGGTACCGAGAACTTGGGGAAAAAATGTTCCTTTCCCTTCCTTCCTTCCTTCCTTCCTTCCTTCCTTCCTTCCTTCCTTCATTCCTTCATTTTTCTTCATTTTACAACCTCATTTTTTGATCTTATGCAATAAAATGCTGTTCTGCAGCATCTATCATTTAGCAAGATCAGAGGAGTTAAATACAAAGCCAAGAAAATCATGCTATAGTTACACAATAGCTAACATTAAAAGGTAAAATAATTTTAGATTTATGTTGTGTTTTAGTGAGCATTTCAGCCTAAAGCCAGAAATCAAAGCTTTTGTCAGTATCCACGGCAAAGACAAGTGTGTGCTCCTTTAATTTAGAATGGCCAAGTGTTCCCAAACAGCAGCACAGAATTTGAGTGCAGAGACAGAACTGAAGATAAATATACACAGAGGATCCCAAATTGAGCAATGCTTTCATAAGTCATAAAAGCAATTTTAAAATCAATTTGGCATTTGATCAAATTCCACTTTAGGTTTTAGAAGATGGAATTGAAATGCTGAGACTATTTGGTGAGTTAAAATCCTGGTAACAACAGCTCTGCAGTTTGAATCCTATTCTACTTTTTTCCTCAGAACACACAAAAATAAGTTATATAGCTCTGACACACAGGCTATGCACCACAGTGCTTTGGAAGAGCTTAGCAAATAATTTGTGATGATTACCTTTCTGAATTTCTCTGGTCATTTTGTTTGGTTGCTTTTTATTTTTTTAAATCTTATTTTGTATATGAATGGATTGATTATGGTTTCAGTTATTTAGATGAGGGTACACAGCTTGCCATGAAAAATGGGTGAATACATATAATTATTGCCATAGGAGCTTCTCTGGCAAGAGAAGTGTGACTGTGAATCTCAGCTGTGGGTGCTGGTTTTGGCTGTTTAGATTCCCCACATCCTATCCTTGCTGAAGTGACACATGTAATGAGGTATATCAAACCCATTCTGCATATTCTCCATCCATTGTATAAGAGGAGGAGTTGTTTACGAGTGGTTACCCTTTAGTACTCACTAGAGGTGTAACCTCTGTAGGCCATTAAAGTTTTCCTGTACGTTTCCCTGTGCAGTTTCCATATACATAGGGTGAACGCCACCCTGGTCCCAGGTGGTATTTAGCACTGTGCACTTCTGTCAGGGAGAGCTGAGGCTCTGTTTAGGAGTAAAAGTGTAGTGAAGATGGTGAGCAAAATACAGAAGCCACAGCAGAGCAGAATAAGACTCACTCTGTCAGGAGATGGGAATAAATGTAGGGCTCTCTAGAGTTGATTCCCTACAGTTCAGAGTCCGTAGTTTGTGGAGTTCGAGGGCTAGAGTCCTGTTACACATATCTTCAAACTTACATTTTGAATCAAGGATACTAGTTCAGGTCCAACCTTTTACAGGCATTTATTCTGGACTTTTTTGATTATAGAGCTATAGCTTAAAGGGGACCGTAAGACAATTTCAGTGCATTGTTATATATTTTCAAGGGAAAGATCCTCCTCTGTCCCTGTTTCCCTATGGAAAGGTAGTTTGGTTTACAATGTGGAATAGGAGCTTCTCAGTGAAATTTAAATACTTTTCTTGCATAGGTACACAAATTGGCTCAGCTTCAGAGACAACACAATTTATTTTCAATAAAACTATGTTGAATTTCACCCCTGATGATTTGATCCCTGTTGCATGCATGTATAAATATTTCAAAACAACAAAGTAGGAAGCTGACGAGCATGAATATTGCTGAAAGTTACTGCACTGCAGTATTTTCCTTCTACTCAATTAATAATGTATTTCTTTAACATTGGTGAGAAAAGAATAATTTTTTCATCCATATGTTCAGTATCAACAAGATTCCATTCTGGAACTGAACTGTGTTTTTTATATTTGTCATAGAGGAAATTATGCATATACACATTAAATGAGTATGTTCTTGATGAATAAAATTAAGATGCTTACAGTAAAAACCTGTTTCAATGAACACTGTTAAAATTACTAGAATAATATACTTATTGCTAAATCAAGATATTCCAAAACTAATACAATCTAAATATCCTTAACATGGGTAATTTTTTGTATTTACTGCAATGGTATGTGAATGACTTCATATGCCATGGAAAAGAATGGATTTTTCAGTATACTTGCAAGATAATAATTCATTATTGTCCAATGACTGTATCATTAGAGTGGAATCACAAAACGTTAAATCAATTGGTATGTTTCCAGCTGGCATGTACGTAAAATATCCCTACTCATCTGACTTTCCTGTTATTACAGTGTCCAGAGACTAAAGGGCACTTTAAAAAAAAAGTGTCTGAACGTGTGTTTCATTATATTTTAAATACTTTAGCAAGTACCTTCTAGTTCCTAAGGCTGTTTCTCTGTTTATAAAAATAATATGCCAAGGAGGTGGCACATCAAAGTTTGTGTCCATAGGCCTACAGTTCTTATGTTTAATTTTAAATGGGGTAACTACACCTAAACCTGACCTTTGACAACATGCTATTCGTGACACACCCTATAACCTGAGCTGTGTCTGCTCCCACCCATGTTTTATGTATTATATGATCTATGTGATATTATATAGATGATATGTGAAATACTAATAAAGATGTAAACCAATAAATCTTCATTCCACAGATTTTCATTAACAAATGGCATACAAAATAATGCTTTTCTGGATTCTAAATGGCAAAAAAGCACTTTTGATTTGCCTGATGACCCAGGATTGAACTTGGAATAAATGTGAAAATGCTAGAGAAGGGATAGGTTCAAATTAAGTGCATGTAGCTTTCCATCAAAAATATATTGCTACTGACCTGGTGAACCCAATCTCTCTCCAAGTGCTGGACCCATAGAAGATGAAGGTGGGGCACGCACATCCTTGTGGGCTATGTAAATTGCATTCATTGTTCTCTCTAGCAGAAGAGGAAAACAATTACTTCATCTTTCACGGTAGGAACTGCAGCTCTGCTCACTGACTAATGTTTATAATCTCAGAATTCTAATTAAATTTGAAATGGCTTTTCCTCTTGCCAAGTTTGGTTGAATCTGGCTAATAAATTAAACAAAGAGAAGGTAGCAGGGTTAGGGTGATAGATAGGTGGTTGAATAAACCATGCAAATGCATATGCTTCATTTCCTCGGAAAACCAAAATAAAAGAACGTCTGCAGATTTTTGTTTAAGGGGCATACTAGCCAATAGTTTTAGTAGGAGGATGAGCATTGGTTCATGTTAAGAGAGTACCTGTGTCTGCAGAACAAACTACTTGACAAAGGCCATTAAATTTGTTTCTGTGAGATTTTCTTCTGAACTAGTATCACCCAGGGGACAGACAAAGCAGATACAAAAACCCGAGAAAAAGCCCGGTGCTGGAACAAATGACAAGGCGTGTGGGAAGAGCACAAAGGCTCCCACCTGAACTTACACTGAATTTACTAATGCCTGCTTTGGAATAGTGCAACAAAAGGATTAAGTATTCAAAGCTTGAATTTTCAGGCAGAGAAATCACTAGCAGTTCCTACTAACTTCAGATGAAATTGTGTGTTAGGGAAATCAGGCTGTATGGACATCCTTTACGCTGTTAGAATGATAAATTGTCATTTGCAAAATAAATTCTATGCAAATAGATCCCAAGATCTTTTTCCACACTTTACCAGCTATTCTACACATGCAACATATATAATAATTCTCAAAACCTGACACCTTCAAAGATTTATACAAATATTAAATTAAAATATTCATTTGAGAATGGAAAATATTTTTGTGTCATCTTCATAGGGTGAAGGATATTAGACAGATTGACTGAAGTTAAGCTTTACCATTTACTTGTTGGTACTTGAATTTAACTCCACATCGAATAAATGAGTTGGAAAAGGAGACAATTGCCTTTCTGTTTCAGTCAAAGAGATGGACAATTAGGATAAAGTGCCTTGTTTAAAAGCCTAGCTTCATGCATACCAGGCCAAAAACTCTATGTGGTGTAGCTTGTCCAGGGACACAGACAAGGTCTGAGCAGTACATCTGTGGTTATTGTCTCCCACTGCATAGTTACACACAATAGTGAAGACCAGTGAAAGTCTAGATCCTGATGACAAACAATTATTGTTGATAAACTGTGACACTTCCAGAGCAAGAAGTAGAGAAATGCATACCCAAATGAGGTTGAGGGATGGCAGAAACTATGTAAATTGGCCTCAGACCAGGACACTAGGGTTCACATCTGTACTGTCAGAGTAGCTATACTCTGAGTAGCTATAGTCAGATAAGACAATAATTCTATGTCTTGTCTTGGATAGCCTCAAACACCTGGCATGGGTACGACTTCATTAGCAGCTCAGTGAGAATGCTGCTATCTGCTGAATTTCTACTTGAGTGTTCCCTAAAGGGCTCTCATCTGAGCATGGAGTCAGCCTGATGGCACATATCTTTCGAGATGTGGACTCACAGCTTGAGGTGACAAAGGTACAAGCTTAATAGTGATGGTTAGGATGTTCTTTCCATTTTAAGTGCTTAATTTCTACTGCTTATAACTTTCCAAACCATTAACTCCTGGAAGGAAATTTCTCAGACTTGTGCTCAATCCAGAGGTGAAGTGCTTGAAAAGTTTGATAAAAATCCATTTGGTTGTTTCTGGGGTATCTGAACATAAGGCTAAAGGGGAGTGAGGAAGCACTTCCTATCACACAGTATTCCAGATGCTTTCTTTGTTTCTGGAAATTGTCAGTGTAATTAATTTTCATGCTAACACAGTTCAAGCTGTAACAAAGCTGCCATTTGTCTATCAGGTAATATTCAATCCATACACATTTTGGCTTATCATAAGAGGTACATTTTTTGTTGTCTCATATTCCCTTTGTGTTTATTTATAGGGCTCAGAGGAAAGAACAGAGAACATCTACTTTGGTAGAGGAGATGAAAATAGGCTTAGAAACCACAAAGGCACTCTGAAAAAAGAGGACTGGGAAGATATTGTAGTCCTTCCTTTAGAGAAATGGTAGATTTTATTTTACACTAAGTTTTGGCATTTTCTTGCATTCTATCAGCAGGAAAACATGAACCAAACACATTCTGGAGCCTCAGACTGAATCTCCAAAAATTCCAGGATTTTCCTTAAACTGTTCTGAAATCAGAATGAATGTGTGAAATCTTATTTTTACTTTAAAATTTGTGTAAGCTCTTCACCCAAAACTGGGCACATCAGACCGAATCCAGGTCTGAAAAAGTGAGTTGTTTCCCAGGCTGTTTGAAGGGGTGAATACTTCTTAAGCAGTACTTTTCTATCTGATGCCCTCTCCCATATAATTCACTGTATACCCTGCACTCCATCCTGCCCCTGTTTTTCTGCGTCTCCTTGTTCTGCGTATGGCTCTCATGCTCCTTTCAGAGGTGTTTTTCTATCCATCTCATTGCACTGCAAACTGACAACCAGTTTGCTTGTGGGCATGATGATGGTACCTCTAAAACACCCTGAAAGTCATGGCACCTTTGTTATGAGCAGCTGTCCTTCCACATGAAGATATTTGAAATGGCAGTTATCCAGTTAGCTTCAATCCTATCAATATTAATAGAACATGAAAACCATTTTGCATAAGGGAAAATTCTCACACACCTACCCTTTAATCATGATTCTGTGTAGCAGGCACCTAAGACTCATTAGAAATGCAATATAAAATCATTATATTTGACAACACTTCAGGTGTATTCCTAGATCTGAAGAATGAAGTTATTTAAAAGCTACTGTAGCTTAGGTTTTTGTTCATTGCAAAACAAAGATGCTTCTGTTGGGTTTCTAACAATTTCTTTCACTGGCAACACAAGACAATGGGTTTTAAAACACAGTCACTTACAAGGTACAAATTACCAGACCTTCTGGTGTGTTGGTGTCTGTATGTCTTGAAAGGTTACAGAAAAATATATAGAAAATATGCAGAAAAATATATAGAGAGGAATCGCAGCATTCTACTTCTTAGGGAGGTACTTTGAAAGGTACAGGCTGCATTTAAAAGTGTTCTGGGAAGGAGAAGCTCACAATTTTATTACAGACAGATACGATGGAGAAGCTCTTTGTCAGGCTACCATGCTCCAGAGTAGCAGGCAGAAGGGAAGAAGAGGTGAGAGGAGTCAAAGAGGTAACTTCTACTAACTCCTGGGAGGGAGGAGAGAACAGAAGCAAACTGGAGACCCAGAGGAATATTAATTTCCTGCCTGGATCATATGCGTGCACCCCATTTCTCCATTATGACTAAGCTTCTTGATGTGTAATGGAGGGAGAAAACAAGTCATAGAAGATGCTAAATAATTGGTGCAGAGGGAGTTCTCAGCAACTTCCAAGAGAAAACAGAGTGTGAGGCATCAGTTAAGGAAAAAAAGCTGTTAAAAGTCCTGGGTTTAGTTGTAGTGTACATGGGAGGAACCCTTGTTAATTGTGCTCCCCATGAGGTACAAATGAAGGATATGATACCCTTACCTTATGCATGTGGGAAAATTTTCATCTGAAATACAGGTAGATTTATGTATGGAACAACTTTCCCCAAGATTTCAAAATGAGAAAACAGATCCCACAAACCTGCTGCCTGCAAAATCAGAAAATGTTTTCATGTTGTGAGATTTTAAAACTACTTATATAGGATTACTATAACTAAGTTTCCTATCCTGCTGCATAAAGAAAAGGGAAAATTATATTTACTATGACTCATAATCCTTCTATAAATTGAGCAGCAGACTGAATGAAAATTTCAAGGATTTTTTTCTAAACTACAGAATTTGTTAACACTTCTAATGTTAGAATCAGTCTTGAGATACACCCTCAGCCATAACTAGTGTACAGACTGAGAAATAATGCTTACACTTGTTTTGTTTTCCAGTTTATTTTTAATGTAAATTTAGGTGGTTAGGTGAAGAAGCGAAACAGATCCCCCCTTCCCATATTCCCTTTTACCTTAGCATGGTTATCCCTTCTTGGCTCTTGGTTGAGTCTGTGTGTAACCCTTTGCTTCAATATAAGTAAATCTTTGATAGAAAACTAATAAGTTATTCAAAACTGAACTCTGCATCTTATGCCCAGTTGTCTATTGTAGCTACCATGTATGCAGGAATATATTTGCAGTCTCTTAACAGGCAGCAAGTTTCATATTTTGGCAATGAAGCTGGCCCACAGAGGTTGCTTAGTCAGTCTTTGTATCTAAATTAAAATAGAATTATTCTCCTGGTGTTTTGGTTTAATTTTGTTCTTCCATTGCCACTGGCTGCTTCACTGACAAACCAAAATAAGAAACAAGAAGTTTTCTTTCTGTTCAGGGAGAAGTGCCAGCACCTAGTAAATTTTTTCATCAGCAGGCATGTTAGCTTGTTCCCCCTGTTCATCCTTATCAATATGAGTAGTTTCTCTTTTCTTTTTTCTCAAACTTCCCTCTCTTCAACATGTGGGAAAAAATATTGTCTGAGAATTTTCTTTGAAGAGTATTCTTTCCTATTTTTAAACTCACATTTATGATTCTTTTCTATTATTATTCTTTTGTAATCTAAACATATTATTAAACATAAAAGAAACAAAGCATGCGGCTTTCTAATGTTTTTGGAATATTAAAGTTTACGCAAGGAATTTGTCAAACAATGATTTATTCAATAAGAAATAAAAATATTTAACTATTCTGTTCTTTCACAAGTCTTTAATTTGCACCCATTAAAAGATGATTGAATGTTATCCTATTACTACTGATGCACAGGATTATCTCCATGTGTCTTTAAAACCCAAGGGAAAGAGCAGACATACTAATTTATTTCTTTCTAAAGTTCTTGATTATGTCAATTGGAATCAATTTTATAAAAAAACAGATGATGAATCAACTAGCCCCAGCATCGTATTTGCTTCTGTGATTAAAACTGAAAAAGGAATATGTATGTTGTCAGTAGAACTTTACAATATGTTTTAGTCCATCCATTCTTCGGAAGGAGGAAGAAGTACTTTATAAACAGTAAAGAATGATGTTCAGAACACATGACGATTGGCAAATTACAGACTTTTCCATTTCTATAAAATACCCTAAAATGCTGTACTTAGTCTAACAATTATACTTTCAGAATCAACATGCTGTGAAACGTGGACAGCAAGCTTCAGCATATTAACATAATATCACAACAGGGGCATAGAAGTGTTATTTTTAGAATTTGATTGTAACTTCCACAACAATTGTTACTGGCAAGCTGGTAACAGCAGATGAGGAGAAGGCTGAGGTACTCAACACCTTTTTTGCCTCAGTCTTCACTGGCAACCTCTCTCCTCACCCCACCCGAGTTGATGGATGGCATGAGGGGGACTGGGAGGGTAAAACCCCTCCCGCTGTAGGAGAAGATCAGGTTCGTGACCACCTGAGGAATCTGAATGCACATAAGTCCATGGGACCTGATGAGATGCATCCCAGAGTCCTGAGGGAATTGGCCGATGTAGTCGCCAAGCCACTCTCCATGATATTTGAAAAGTCATGGCAGTCAGGTGAAGTCCCTCGTGACTGGAAGAAGGGAAACATTGTGCCCATTTTCAGAAAGGGTAGAAAGGAAGACCCTGGGAACTACTGACCTGTCAGCCTCACCTCTGTGCCTGGGAAGATCATGGAACAGATCCTCCTAGAAGCTATGCTAAGGCACGTGGAGGCCAGGGAGATAATTCGAGATAGCCAGCATGGCTTCACCAAGGGCAAGTCCTGCCTGACGAACCTGGTGGCTTTCTATGAAGGTGTGACAACAACAGTGGACAAGGGAAAACCAATGGACGTCATCTATCTGGACTTCTGCAAAGCCTTTGACACGGTCCCCCACAACATCCTTCTCTCTAAATTGGAGAGCTATGGATTTGATGGGTGGACTCTTCGGTGGATAAGGAACTGGCTGGATGGTCGCATCCAGAGGGTAGTGGTCAATGGCTCGATGTCCAGATGGAGACTGGTGACGAGTGGTGTCCCTCAGGGATCCATACTGGGACCAGTGCTGTTTAACGTTTTCATCAATGACTTAGACAGCGAGATCGAATGCACCCTCAGCAAGTTTGTGGATGACACCAAACTGAGTGGTGCGGTTGACACACCAGAAGGACAGGATGTCATCCAGAGAGACCTGGACAAGCTGGAGAGGTGGGCCTGTGTGAACCTCATGAGGTTCAACAAGGCCAAGTGCAAGGTCCTGCACCTGGGTCGGGGTAACCCCCAGTATCAATACAGGCTGGGGGAAGAAAGGATTGAGAGCAGCTCTGCCGAGAGGGACTTGGGCGTGCTGGTGGATGAAAAGCTGGACATGAGCTGGCAATGTGCGCTGGCAGCCCAGAAGGCCAACCGTACTCTGGGCTGCATCAGAAGTGTGGCCAGCAGGTCGAGGGAGGTGATTCTGCCCCTCTACTCTGCTCTGGTGAGACCTCACTTGGAGTACTGCGTCCAGCTCTGGAGCCCTCAGCACAAGAAGGACATGGAACTGTTGGAGCAGGTCCAGAGGAGGGCTACAAAAATGATCCGAGGGCTGGAGCACCTCTCCTATGAGGACAGGCTGAGAGACTTGGGCTTGTTCAGCCTGGAGAAGAGAAGGCTGCGGGGAGACCTGATTGTGGCCTTTCAGTACCTAAAGGGGGCCTATAGGAAAGATGGAGAAAATCTTTTTAGTAGGGCCAGCTGCGTCAGGACATGGGGTAATGGTTTTAAACTAGACTGGATATAAGGAGGAAATTCTTTACAACGAGGGTGGTGAAACACTGGAACAGGTTGCCCAGAGAGGTAGTGGAGGCCCCATCCCTGGAAACATTCAAGGCCAGGTTGGATGGGGCTCTGAGCAACCTGATCTAGTTAGCGGTGTCCCTGCTCACTGCAGGGGTGTTGGACTAGAGATCCCTTCCAACCCAAAACATTCTATGATTCTATGACACCAAACCATGTGGGAGTGTCAACCTGCTCGAGGGGAGGTGGGCTCTGCAGAGAGGCCTGGACAGGCTGGATCGACGGGCTGAGGCCAACTGTATGAGGTTCAACAAGGCCAAGTGCCGGGTCCTGCACTTTGGTCACAACAACCCCATGCAACACTACAGGCTTGGGGAAGAGTGGCTGGAAAGCTGCCTGGTGGAAAAAGACCTGGGGGTACTGATTGTCAGCCAGCTGAATATAAGCCAGCAGTGTGCCCAGGTGGCCAAGAAGGCCAATGGCATCCTGGCTTGTAACAGGAATAGGGTGGCCAGCAGGAGTAGGGAAGTGATTGTGCCCCTGTACTTGGTGCTGGTGAGGCCGCATCTTGAATACTGTGTTCAGTTTTGGGCCTCTGACTACAAGAAAGACATTGAGGTGCTGGAACATGTCCAGAGGAGAGCCACAAAGCTCATGAGGGGTCTGGAGCACAAGTCTTATGAGGATCGACTAAGGGAACTGGGGTTGTTTAGTCTGGAGAAGAGGAGGCTGAGGGGAGACCTTATCACCCTCTACAACTGCCTGACAGGAGGCTGTAGCAAGGTGGGGGTCAGCCTCTTCTCCCTCGTAACGGACGATAGAAAGGGTGGTCAGGCTCTGGAATGGGCTGCCCAGGGAGGTGGTCGAGTCCCCCTCCCTGCAGGTATTTAAAGGAAGGGTAGACGAGGCGCTTAGGGACATGGTTTAGTGGTGGGATGGCAGTGTTAGGTTAATGGTTGGACTTGATGATCTTAAAGGTCTTTTCCAACCTAAATGATTCTATGATTCTATGAAATAATCCCAGAATGAACATTTTAGAATCTGGAAGACATTCATGGGGAATAGTCAGAGTGAGAAACTTCTCTGGGCTAACCACTGATTTTGAAATCTTGTTGACTGTTAAGTGCCCTGTTCCTGAGATTTAGGGAGAAGAGTTAAGATTTTTTTTTTGGCTTGAGGTAACATTTAGGAAAGAGTTAAGTTTCCTTTTTAAGGCATGCTCCTGGTATTTGGGAAATGCAATAACTATTTTTTTTCTGATGGAAGTATTTTTAGCTTTGAATTGTGGTACATACCATGTAAAAGATTTATTTAGCTTTTTGAAGGTAGCAGGACACAGTTGCACACCAGAACCGTGTTAAATATAATAGTATAGAAAATGGGAAAAGAAAAATGCTTTTTTGAATAGTGTCAAACTGTTTTAAAAACAGCTTGTTCTTCATCAAAGCCTCTGTTTCTCCTAGACACTTTTTGAGGTATCGTTTCTTGCTATTAATTGCCAGTGAAAAGCATGCTGGCAGTATGAAACTTTGGAAATTGTGGAGCATCTCTCTTTGTGTGTTAATTGCTGCTCACAGATACTATCATATATACTGTACGTAGGGGTTTTTTGTGTGCGCCACAGGGAAATTTCAATATGGCATTAAAAATTGGCTTGTTCTTCTGCTTGTATTTTTGATCAAAACTATAAAGTTCCCTCTTGCTTTGCTTACAGAGATGCATAGAAGGAATCCCCAATGTGTAATCAGTGTGAGACCAAAACTCTTACAAACGCAGAACTCTTGGGCATCTGTAGTAATGATCATACTCATTAAAGTTTATACTTGTGTCTAAAGGGTATTTATATATGCTGCTTGAAGTAGTTAACTAAATCTCTGTACAATTTACTTTGGTTTGTACAAAAGTATTTTTTGAAAGATAGCTACCCCAAGGTTACTGAGAAATTACTATTAAATGTGAGAATTTTATTTTCTCCCTTGGTCTTTCTATGCTATTTATAAATGGTGACACAAAATGGAGTTAAAACTCTAATGGAAAGCTTAAGAAACGACTGCAATAACAGGCTAATATTAATTACAATTAAACTAATGATCCTCAGCCACTAGGCATATTCTAAATATGATCTTCTGGTTTAAGGCCAGATTCCAACACAATTTTCAAGTTCCAGTTACTTTTCTTCTTCAGTAGGCTTGCTGAACCATTGGCATATATGTTACCACTTACTGATTTTGCTGTGGGAATTTTGTATTAGGAGAGTGGCTAGAGCCCATGTGATGCAATATTCTCAGAGGTTTTTTCTGGTTATTTGAGGGGTTACATACATTCCTGGCCAATTCCCAATGGTCTTGAACAAATCAGTTTCCCTAGGTTCCGGCATCCTTTGTACACTAAGTGATAAACTGTATTTTAGAGGCGGGTTTACATTCCTCTCATTGGATACTGGAAATTACTTTTCTAGAAATGGTGAACAACACTCTCTTCTGCTATGTAGCAATTATAATTGTTTTTACCACAGAAGAGCTGATATAACATGCCGCCAAACTGGATGATAGCTATTTTTTAGATCCACTTGGCAACTACTTGTCGTGGTTTAACCCGGCTGGCAACTAAGCACCACGCAGCCGCTCGCTCACTCCCCCCCCTCCCTCAGTGGGATGGGGGAGAGAATCGGGAAGGGGAAAAAAGGTTAGAGCCGAGGGCTGAGATAAAGACAGTTTAATAAGAGAAAATAATAATAATAGTAATAATGAGAATGATAACAAAATATACAGAATATACAAAACGAATGATGCACAATGCAATTGCTCACCACCCGCCGACCGATGCCCAGCCCGTCCCGAGCAGCGATCAGTACCCGAGCGACCGACCGACCCACCAACCCCCCCGAACATGACGTTCTATGGTATGGAATAGCTCTTTGGACAGTTTGGGTCCTAGCTGCGCTGTACTCCCAGCTTGTTATGCACCTGGCCAAGCAGGAGAAGCTCAAAAAGTCCTTGAGCAGTCTGAGCACTGCTTGGCAACAACTAAAAACATCAGCGTGTTATCAACATTCTTCTAGTACTAAATCCAAAGCACAGCACTATGCTAGCTTCTGTGAAGAAAATTAACTCTATCCCAGCCGAAACCAGGACATTCCACCCCTTATTCTATACCATTTACGTCATGCTTAGGTCCTACCCTTACAATACATTCCAATTAATCACCACCATTTTCTCATCTTTTTGGTACATACACAGATATCATTACCTTAGTCTATGGACCATCCCTCTGAAATGTCCATTGGGTTCATTTAGTCCACAGTTTTGGGCTCCATCTGTTGTAACAGTCTTTCAGGGCAGGAGAGATGGGGTCTGGTGTTGGGTTGTTGCTTGCTGAAGTCAGTTCTGGTTCCATCCGCTGTACTTCCTTAGTTTCTTCAAAATTCATTCTTCTTAATCTGGGTGATCCTTACTGTTATACCATTGATATGACATACAGCAATAGTAAAAATAAAGACATACTATATTACACAGCAATTAACATTATACAATTCAGTTCATTGGCTATTTTCACCCAAAATCAAATCCCTTTGAGGTACACATCGGACTTCCCCGTCCTTCCGCATCACCCACCAAGTAGAGCCAGGTCCTTGAGCAAAAGCAATCCCACGGATGGGTTTGCCTTTACCTGAGGCAGGAGTAACCCAGACTGTCTTCCCCAGCATATTTTTTACATGCACTACAGGGACTTTATCCCCTTCTACAGTACGTAAGAGGTTTGATTGGGCAGGGCCAGCTCGGTTGGCAGATCCTCTAGTGTTGACTAACCAGGTGGCTTTTGCTAAATGTGTATCCCAATGTTTGAATGTTCCTCCACCCATTGCTTTCAGTGTAGTCTTTAACAGTCCATTGTATCGTTCAGTTTTCCCAGAGGCTGGTGCATGATAGGGGATGTGATAGACCCACTCAATGCCATGCTCTTTGGCCCATTTGTCTATGAGGCTGTTTCGGAAGTGAGTTCCGTTGTCTGACTCAATTCTTTCTGGAGTTCCATGTCACCATAGGACTTGTTTTTCAAGGCCTAGGATAGTGTTCCGGGCAGTGGCATGAGGCACGGGATATGTTTCCAACCATCCGGTGGTCGCTTCCACCATGGTGAGCACATAGCGCTTGCCATGGCGGGTTTGTGGGAGTGTGATATAATCAATCTGCCAAGGCCTCTCCATATTTGTATTTCAGCCACCGTCCTCCATACCAGAGAGGCTTTAACTGCTTGGCTTGTTTGATCGCAGCACATGTTTCACATTCATGGATAACCTGTGCAATAGCGTCCATAGTTAAGTCCACCCCTCGATCACGAGCCCATCTGTATGTTGCATCTCTTCCTTGATGGCCTGAAGTGTCATGGGCCCACCGAGCTAGAAACAATTCACCCTTATGTTGCCAGTCCAGATCCACCTGAGCCACTTCAATCTTAGCAGCCTGATCTGCCTGCTGGTTGTTTTGATGTTCTTCAGAGGCCCGACTCTTGGGTACATGAGCATCTACATGACGTACCTTTACAACCAGGTTCTCTACCCGGGCAGCAATATCTTGCCACAATGCGGCTGCCCAGATGGGTTTGCCTCTGCGCTGCCAGTTGTTCTGTTTCCATTGCTGCAACCACCCCCACAAAGCATTTGCCACCATCCATGAGTCAGTATAGAGATAAAGCACTGGCCATTTTTCTCTTTCAGCAATATCTAAAGCCAGCTGGATGGCTTTCACCTCTGCAAACTGACTTGATTCACCTTCTCCTTCAGCAGTCTCTGCAACTTGTCTTGTAGGACTCCATACAGCAGCCTTCCACCTCCGATGCTTTCCCACAAGACGACAGGACCCATCAGTGAACAGGGCATATTGCTTCTCATTTTCTGGCAGTTTATTATATAATGGGGCTTCTTCAGCACGCACCACCTCCTCCTCTGGTGATACTCCAAAATCTTTGCCTTCTGGCCAGTCCATGATCACTTCCAAGATTCCTGGGCGACTGAGGTTTCCTATTCGAGCCCGTTGTGTAATCAGTGCGACCCACTTACTTCCACGTAGCATCAGTTGCATGATGTGTAGAGGGGACCTTCCCTTTGAACATCCAGCCCAGCACCGGCAGTCGGGGTGCCAGGAGGAGCTGTGCTTCAGTACCAATCACTTCTGAAGCAGCTCGAACCCCTTCATATGCTGCCAATATCTCTTTTTCAGTTGGAGTATAGTTGGCTTCAGATCCTCTGTATCCCCGACTCCAAAAGCCTAGGGGTCGGCCTCGAGTCTCCCCTGGTGCTTTCTGCCAAAGGCTCCAGGTAGGGCCATTCTCCCCGGCTGCGGTGTAGAGCACATTCTTTACATCTTGCCCTGCCCGGACTGGTCCAAGGGCTACTGCATGCACTATCTCCCGTTTAATTTGTTCAAAGGCTTGTCGTTGTTCAGGGCCCCATTTGAAATCATCCTTCTTCCGGGTCACTTGGTAGAGAGGGCTTACAATCTGGCTGTAATTTGGAATATGCATTCGCCAAAAACCCACAATGCCCAAGAAAGCTTGTGTTTCCTTTTTGCTAGTTGGTGGAGACATGGCTGTTATTTTGTTGATCACATCCATTGGAATCTGACGACGTCCATCTTGCCATTTGATTCCTAAGAACTGGATCTCCTGTGCAGGTCCTTTGACTTTACTTTGTTTTATAGCGAAACCGGCTTTCAGAAGGATTTGGACTATTTTCTTCCCTTTCTCAAAAACTTCTTCTGCTGTATTGCCCCACACAATGATGTCATCAATATATTGCAGATGTTCTGGAGCATTACCCTGTTCCAGTGCTGCCTGGATCAGTCCATGGCAAATGGTAGGGCTGTGTTTCCACCCCTGGGGCAGTCGATTCCAGGTGTACTGGATGCCCCTCCAAGTGAAAGCAAACTGTGGCCTGCACTCTGCTGCCAAAGGGATTGAAAAGAAAGCATTTGCAATATCAGTTGTGGCATACCACTTGGCTGCCTTTGACTCCAGTTCGTATTGAAGTTCTAGCATGTCTGGCACGGCAGCACTCAGCGGTGGCGTAACTTCATTCAGGCCACGATAGTCTACTGTTAGTCTCCACTCTCCATCAGACTTTCTCACTGGCCATATGGGACTGTTAAAGGGTGAGCGAGTCTTGCTGATCACTCCTTGGCTCTCCCGTCGACGAATCAGCTTATGGATGGGAATCAGGGAGTCTCGGTTGGTGCGATATTGCCGCCTGTGCACTGTTGTGGTGGCAATCGGCACTTGTTGTTCTTCAACACTCAGCAACCCCACAACCGAAGGGTCCTTTGAGAGACCAGGCAAGGTAGACAGCTGCTTAATTTCTTCTGCCTCCAATGCAGCTATACCAAAAGCCCACCGGTACCCTTTTGGGTCCTTGAAATACCCTCTCCTGAGGTAGTCTATGCCCAGGATGCACGGAGCATCTGGGCCAGTCACAATGGGGTGCTTTTGCCACTCATTCCCAGTTAGACTCACTTCGGCCTCCAATACAGTCAGCTCTTGAGATCCCCCTGTCACTCCAGAAATACAAATGGATTCTGCCCCTATATGGCTTGATGACATTAGAGTACACTGTGCACCGGTGTCTACTAAAGCTCTATACTTCTGTGGGTCTGACATGCCAGGCCATCGAATCCACACAGTCCAGTAAACCCTGTTGTCCCTTTCCTCCACCTGGCTGGAGGCAGGGCCCCTCTAATCCTGGTCACTGTTGCTCATGGTTTGTGTGTATGAGTCAGAAGTTCCTTCATCACAGTCAGAATTAAGATCAGCCCTTCTATTTTGTCTGAAAAAACTACCATCGTCCCAGTCTCTGGAAATTGGAGCAACAAGTTTCCTGGAAGAGCCCCCTTTTGTGTTTGTTTTTCTTTGCAACTCATGTACCCGTGACTCTAGGACCGAGGTAGGTTTTCCGTCCCATTTCCTCATGTCCTCTCCATGGTCACGCAGGTAAAACCATAGAGTGCCCCGTGGTGTGTACCCTCGATATTCTTTTTCTTGAGCAGAAGGGCGCTTACTTCTGATGGCTGAGATACTGGTCTGTACAGGAGGGGAGTAGGACATATGCTTTTCGAGTCGTTCAAACTTTTGGGACAGTTTCTCCACAGCCGAAACAAGGGGGGAAGAGATACTTTCTTCATATTCCCGGAGCTGGCCAGCCATTTCATCCACTGTTGGTCCCCGTCCAGTTTCCCAGCTCATCATTGCCCATGTGTTTGCAAATGATGTTGGTGCGCTCCGTAACAACTTCCGCCACATGGGTCGTGTGCACTGGACGCTATCTGGATCTTTGGGCAGCTGGTCATTGTCCAGGTCACTATAAATCACCTCCAGGACAGCCAATTCCCTCAGGTACTGGATGCCTTTCTCCACAGTGGTCCATTTACCTGGGCGACATATGACATCTTCCTTGAAGGGATATCTTTCCTTCATGGCTGACAGTAGACGCCTCCAGAGGCTGAGGATTTGTGTCCCTTTTCCAATTGCTTTGTCAATGCCCCCTTCCCTAGAAAGGGATCCTAGTTGCTTGGCTTCCTTACCCTCCAGTTCCAGGCTGTTGGCCCCATTATCCCAGCATCGGAGTAGCCAGGTGACAATGAGCTCACCTGGACGACGGCTGAAATCTTTTCGGATATCTCGCAGCTAACTCAAGGATAGGGATCTGGTGGTTTCTGTCTCGCTTATGAGCTCTTCCTCCTCCCCTTGTGATGGCCCCGCTTTTTCATCCTCCCTTTCTAAACGAGTTGACTTTCGCTTCCAAGATTTCTTCTTTTGTATAGGGGCGACTGATACTGGCACGGGTTGGTTCATTGGAGTAGCCGCAGTGCATATCACTGGGGTTGGAGTAGCTGCAGTGGCTGTGGCCGGGGTTGGAGTAGCTGCAGTGGCTGTGGCCTTATCATCAGATCCAGAGACTTTCTGTTCCCTTTGGATGTGTTGAATCATGTTGAACAGGGTTCGGTAAGCATGGGCCAGGCCCCAGCACATTGCAGTGATTTGTGTTTGCTTAGAATTGCCAGGGTGACAGCATACCTTTTCCAAATACTCTACTAGTTTTTCAGGATTCTGCACTTGTTCAGGAGTGAATTTCCAAAACATTGGAGGTGCCCATCGTTCCAGGCATTTACCCATACTACCCCAAATACCCTTCCACTCATAACTATCCAGCCCTGGGGCAGACATCTGGATGGTATTATTAAGTTGCTTACTAACTTTGGACAAAACTGAAACAATATTCCAAATAGATATCAATAGATATACCTTAACTATCCAAGGATGCTCAAGATACTGAAAAGTTATTGTAGTGAAGGAGGAAACATCATCAAAGGCGGCAGAAAAAGTGCCATTCTGTATTTCCTCCAGAACAAACTTTTCAGAGTCCCATGTATAATTGCTAATATTCCCCACAAGGTGGTACCCAAAGTGCAGTACAGACTTCGACATGAAACCCAAATACCAGATAAAGCTCAAGGTCATTGTTTTAATAACAAGTTTCCCAAGCAAAACATGTCTGGTCACCGCAGAGCATAACAAACTGCAAAAACCAACACCAACTTTTAACAAGTACAGCAAAGGAGGGAGCATGGTGCAGATCGGATAAGGTAAGATCAAGAACAAATGAATCAAATTGCAACCCACAACTATTTAACAGATATAAATTCCTTAATATACTCCGGTTACTCTGTCGTTATCTCAAGCCCTTCGTGTCCCTGTTCGGGCGCCAAAAAGGACTGTCGTGGTTTAACCCGGCTGGCAACTAAGCACCACGCAGCCGCTCACTCACTCCCCCCCCTCCCTCAGTGGGATGGGGGAGAGAATCGGGAAGGGGAAAAAGGTTAGAGCCGAGGGCTGAGATAAAGACAGTTTAATAAGAGAAAATAATAATAATAGTAATAATGAGAATGATAACAAAATATACAGAATATACAAAACGAATGATGCACAATGCAATTGCTCACCACCCGCCGACCGATGCCCAGCCCGTCCCGAGCAGCGATCAGTACCCGAGCGACCGACCCACCCACCCCCCCGAGCATGACGTTATATGGTATGGAATAGCTCTTTGGACAGTTTGGGTCCTAGCTGTGCTGTACTCCCAGCTTGTTATGCACCTGGCCAAGCAGGAGAAGCTCAAAAAGTCCTTGAGCAGTCTGAGCACTGCTTGGCAACAACTAAAAAAATCAGCGTGTTATCAACATTCTTCTGGTACTAAATCCAAAGCACAGCACTATGCTAGCTTCTGTGAAGAAAATTAACTCTATCCCAGCTGAAACCAGGACACTACTCTTCCTTTGTGGAAATGCTATGCAAAATGCTGGGCAATGAAAAGTAAAACCCACTCAGTTTCACCTAATTCAAATTAATTTTGGGACAGGAGGGTTAGCTAGAACATGAATAAGTTCTAATCAAGTTTGTTTTAAGATTAGAGTGAAGTAGATTGACTAGAAATAAACTGCATTAATTGACAGCTGAATTCCTAAAAGTGGCAAAATACAAACAGCATCCATCTAGCATTTATCTAAACCCCACCTTTTCTACAGAACTTGCTTAGCCTGATTGACTGAGTGAGCTTAAATGAGATAATTTAGAGCACACTGCAAAAATCTGTGTTTAAATGCATCTTTGCTTTTTGTATAAGACAAAAGCAGGTGTTAAATTGTAGCAGACTTTGTTGCACTGAAACAAAGGTTGGGAAAGGAGATGAAAAATTATTTTCCTGATGCAGGGTATCACATCTCTCAGTCACAGTTCCAGTTTTCAGGAGATGGATTTAAGGCAAACTGTTTTGTGACACCTCCCTTCCCCTTCTTCCTTTTCTCTTGCATCCTACTCTCACCCCAACCCTGTAGTGGAAAATCAACTTATTCTATTCCATGAGATTACAAACTTTCCCATCATGTACAAGGTGCATCCTCAATGGTAAAATAAGTTTTCAAGTTGAATATGAAGTTCCTATTTGCCACGTTAATAGATGCTTTTCTAAAGTAATTAAATAAGCAAATACAAGTAAGTGGTATGCATGAATAGGCACAAAGTTATGTTTCATTTCAACTTAAAGCTAATTAAATGGCTTGCAGTCAGTGTTCTTAGGATGACATAACTCTGGAGGAAAAATTATATTAATCATTCAGTAGTTACTTCTGTTATAAAGTAATTCATTTGTTTTCTCTTTGTGCAATTGGTTAAAGCATCTATAAATGACAATCTTTTCTAAAAACATTCAGAGCTTAAATCTCCAATTATAGTCTTGTAGAAAGAGAAATTTTGTTCTTTTTTTAATAAAAATAAAACTTTTACTGAGACAAAGGTAAAACAATTAATTCAGCCCAAATGAAAGATTAATCAAAATCTTGTGGTACCAAGTGAAAAATAAATCTGTGCAACTTTGTATGGCTGTTTTGAGCCACCTGTAATAATTTCTTTATATGTAGGTGGAGCATGACTAATTGGTTTCTGGGATTTCAATTTTGGTTTAGGATGTAATGTTAGGTTTTCAATTTAATTTTAGGATTTCAGCAGTGCAGTGCCTAGGCAAGTTCATGGTACGCAATGCTCAGTTTATTGTTCAATGGGAAATCTCTCACCAATATATACCTGCATCCATTAATATTTCATATTTATATAATTTATCATAAGAGTAATAGTACATTACACTGGCAGAAGTACTGGGCTCTGATCCTGAAAGGTCTTATGTGGTATAGGTTCCTGATGCCTGGACAGGATGCATTAATCAAATGAGGGCTAAACCTAATGGTATTAATGCAAAATTGCTTTCTTAGAGACAGAGACTTTATATAGAGAGACTGTAAACAGAGTTCCTATGACTTCAACAAGCAGAGTTAGAGTATGTGGAAGCACTGATAAACAGCAGATGAAAATCCCTTGTCGAATAGTTGAAGTAGTTGAAAACACTTGTTTAAAAATTCATATTCAAATGCTGTGATAAACACAGAAGCATTTAAGAAGCAACTTGGAAACTTACATACCATGCATGTGCTGTATTTAAAAACAAAAATTTTGAGAAGTCATAAAAGGACCGTTTTTAACATGGTATACTCTCCATGCAGAATGTGAAAGATGACTTTCAGCTGTTTATAGTGAAAGCACTAATCCAGCTATCCATTTTTTGTTGTTGTTGTTGATGTATATATTTTTCTATAAACTCCTTTTATTGGATAAAGCAATTGCAATATACTTCTCCCAGCATTTGTTATACTTTCAAGCACCCAGCATAACAGTGAGAATAGTAACTCACCCAAATCCCTGAGAAGGGAGGGTGGTGTTCTCCATCTGGGTTTCGATGCCCAGATGGCTATAATGAGGATTAACAAACCAACAGATTTTGTACACCTATACTTCAGTTTTATAACTGAGTCCTTTTCATAACAATATCAAGCACAGATTGTTCCCCAAACAGCAGATCTAATGAAGCTTTTTTTCCTACAGACTTATTTTTAAGTACTGAAGTTTGCTCACTGCACAGTGTCATTGTCGCTAGATTGCTCTTTACTCCCCACCCTCTGTGTGAAACACACCTTCCTGTGGTCCCTAAACATGCCACAGTAAACACTGGTCCCTTCCACATGTCCGCAATTTTGGTGCCATACCCCAGCTGTTTCCCTTCTTGTTATCCCTCTTTGCATAGCTGGTCAAGTAAGTGCCACTCCTTGATGTCCTTGATGTAAAGTTAGTTTCCAGTTGCCTGGCCTGGTAAATATATCCTGGTTGCCTAGGTACTGGCAGTCGAATGAATGAAGGTTACAATTTAGCTGTTCCCTCATAGAAGCATTACAAAGATGTCTCTCTTTGACTCTCATGCTAATTTTCATTCAGCTTGTGGAGAGATAATCTTTTGAAGACTTTTACCTCTTTGTTTCCTGCTACTGTGATTAGGCACTGGGTTCAATATACAATACAGCCACACTCAGCAATTTCTTGCAAGGGTGCTAATCAGAATGGACCACAGTCATGCCATGGACCATTTTGATAACTTAAAAACACAGTAACAATTTATTTCCTTTACTTGGGAACAATACCTGGTATTGTTTAATTTCCTAATATAGCTATGGACTATACCAATGTCCAGTCAGACTTTTCGACTGCTGAACTCACCAACCATTTGCACATGCATCTGCAAAAAGAACAGATTTTCCACCATGTCCTCTACTTCCCCTCATACAACTCTCTGACTTCATAATTTTTTTACCTGAAGAGAGCTTTGGTCAGCTAACCTTCATCTAGCATGCCAGTCACAGACACAGAATAGGATCCTACTGTTTTGTCTGGGTCACATGAAACAGGCTTTTGGAGCTAATTCCCTGTTACATGACAGCTCACATCTCCTTTAGTACTTTTCCCAGCAATTTAAACCTAGCTGTTCCCTTAAAACAGCCACAAAATATAAACCTTCATTCTCTTATTTTTAACTGAATGCCTCACTGTGAAGCTGGAAGTTTCCTCCTTTCCTATAAGAATCTGTTGGGATGATACAAGTTATACTATTTTTTGCAGATTTGAATCTAGTCTATAATAAGCATTGAATACAGAATAACACATATTGAGAATAAGAAACATTTTTAATATAACTGCATTTAAAATATGTTTTGCATCCAACTTGTAAGCATGTTTACTAGTACTCCTGATAGTTTGAACAACTGTGGGTTACAAGCATTCTGATCCGACAGACCATAATAAAACCAATTACATTCTCTTCTGTTTAAACAAACAAACCAGCTCATGGATATTCACCAGATTTGATATGTTTTACTCAGGAGTCCCTCAAAGACCTGCCATGATTACATTCCCCACAGTGAACCCTAGAGGGGGGAAAAGCTGCATGAATCAGTCAATAAACTCCAGTGCTTCACCTCTGTATCAGTTCACACCACAAATCACTTTTTTTCAAAGAGGGATACTCTATGTAAATCACTTCATAGCTTTGCTAATTTCAACCCTCCAAAAGCCAAGCGTGACACACAACAGTACCACCTCTGGTACAGAACTGTCCACCTCAGAGTTTCATTGTGGCCCCTTATTCTTCAGTGATTCCCTAAAGTTGAAAGTCTTTTGAGCTTTGCCATTCCTCCATAGCTCTTATAAATACCTCCATCTTTTCATGTGAAATGACTTTTCCCCTAAGGGAAAGAAAATAAAGCACACTGTATAAATGACCCTAGCTAGAAAAGTAAAAAAAACCCAACAAACCCCGCCCCCCCCCCAAAAAAAAACCAACCCCAAAACCAACTTCTCATAAGCCATAAAGAAAATATTTTGATCTTTTCATCCCTTTCTGGAGAGTTTTAACGCTATCAGAAATAAGGGGCCAAGGCATACTTCTCAATTGGGGTATGAGTTCATAGATCAGTACAGATTTATAAATTTTCAATGTGGTTGTTCCTCTTATCTACTATTTTCAGTAAGATTTTCACCAGACAACGCTATGAATGGGGTTTGGAGCAAAGGTTTGTAAACAATCTGTGAAATCAAACTGTTTTAATGCAGCCTTTTCAGCCTAGTTTCTGGAAGAAATGAGATGTATGCAGCGATACTGCCTCTCCATCTGTATATTTGTAAATGTCTCCTAATAACTTTGGAACCTGTTGGTCATTTCAATTAAATTTGGCTGAGAGTTGTCAAGGGTGTTCTATTACTATTAATCCAGTAAAAATCGGTAACTGAGTAGAGAGACATTAGTGAAGGAAAAGCAGCTGTGACTCTGGCTTGTATTTCTTCAAGAATGAAGGAAACAGCTACCTAATCAATATACTTGCAGCTCTGAACTAAATCCAGTGTTTTTCCCATTAAATGTAAGGAGAAATGGCGGGGAACCTTGCACGAGGGAGAAAAGAAAGAGCTTTAGGGACGTGACAGGGAATGGGGCTACAGGAGAAATGAATGATTAGGAAATACAGAACACTGCTTCATAAAAATTTCAATTTCATGATCTCTGCTTTTCATGCAGCAACTTCTCCTTACTGGCCATGCCATAATAATAGCATCAGTGGATCAGAAAATGGCAATTACAAGAGAGGGGTGCTAATACAAAGTCCATTGTTTAAGTGCCTTTGAATATAAAGGTGAGAAAGATTTCAAGAAGCTGCCATAGCAGGGGCTGCTGACAGGCAGTCCATGTGCCAAAGACAGCACAGAGGGATTTGTCTGAGGCAGACTTTTAAATGACAAGCAGGACGTCCATCACTAAAGCATAATATCTGGAGAGTGGCATCTATGAGAAATAGTCATTTTTCCTGATTTCCACTGAGGTCCAAACTCAGCAAAAAACCTGTGAGCTTCTGCCTCACCCAAAGACAAAGTACAGCAATTAAGATACTTGGACTCCTTTTCCTCTGAGAGACAGCATCTTCAGGCTGCCACTGCATTCAGTCTCCAATTTGAGAATGAAAAAATACAGCCTGACACAGCAAACTTGAAAGATTGCTGATCCTGTGTTGTAGCTTTTACTTTGGGTGCAATCCAAACTAAAAGTTGCTTTTTCTCTTGTTTGAGTGGTCCTAATGTTTGAGGAGGAAAATGGTCCTAATGTCTGGAGGAAAAAAAAGATAAGCTTGTGATACGTCCATTTTTTTAGACTATTGTTTTAATAAAAACTATTGAAATTGGATCTAAACCAGACTTAGACCTTGATTCACCCTGAAACCTAATCTACTACTTGGTGCCATTCAGTTTGCATAGCTTTATTCAAGGAACTTAAATAACTCTCTGGCACCTTAGCTTTGAAGCCTTGTGGTAAGGCAAGTGAATAATAATTTTGAATATACGACCACTGCATATATGAGACCTAAAGCAGATAGATAAATGGATAGATAGATGGAGATAGTGAGAGAGTTAGCTATCCCCTCAAAGAAGAGGCTTCATGGAAGGATATGTGTTCTTTCTGTTCCCCTTCCTGTATTACCTAAGAATGGAAATTATTAGCAAAGATCTTATAGTGGTGGGCATGTGCCAAAGTAATCATCATTTTTGTTTTTATAAGTGTAGATAAAATAAAAAATACTGTATTTATGTGGAAGATGCTCTCTGTGCAAGTAGGCATGTAAGTAATACATAAACATGCATCAGCATATAAATAGTAAATGTAGGCAGAATTTCCTTCCTCTGATCTGCATTGCAGATATCCCATCTACATTGAGAAACTGTGTTGTATATTTGGTAGTCATGCTGAGTACAGAGCAGCCTGACAAAATTTGCATTAGAGTTCCACAATTTATGTGATGAGAGTATTTTTTCCTAGATATCTGGAGTGACAGCTGTTTGCTTGCACAGGTACCCTGTTTTTTTATGCAGCTTTCTTGTTCTCATTATTTATTGGTTCACTCATTTATTCATTCATTCCTTTATTGTAACATTTATAGGATATGGGTGTTTGTTAGTTGAAACTTTCAGGATTTGATCATCAAAATAAACCTCGTTGATTCTGCTTCATTTAAAAAAAAAAAAAAAAGAGAATTTTTGCCATGTACTTCAATGATAATTTACTCTATATCTGAAAGAGTTTGCAGTATCACGACCTTATATTCTGATATATCTTTTACCCCATTAACGCTTTTCAAAGCTAAATGAAAAATTACAGAAATGAGATTTGTATGTGTGTGATGTCACTAATAGGGCATTGTAATTTCATATAGAATTTAATTACATTATTGAGGATTAATAATCTCCTTTATCTACATAGCAACATTTCAGCTATCTAAAGGAATGATTACACATTAGCATGTTCATGAACAAACAAGTTCAGGGAAAGTTAATGGATTCGTTAAACAGAAAGTATTTCAGTGGGATACAGGTGGCACCCTTGTGTATAGCTAAAGTTAATGATGTCTTTGACTTTGTACCACTTATAACAAATCTTATTGCAAGCAGAACATTTGACACTTTTAATACTTTGACGTCTTCAAGAATCCCCAGGCAAATAATCCTTTTTCTTTCAAGGCAAACTGCAATGCAATCCAGTGCAATGAAAAAATGAAGGTCTCACTTTTCAGAGAGCTTTAGGATATCTGTTTGAATCCTTATTGTTTTAGAGTAATTTTGAAATTTCTACAAAGTTACAGCTTTTAGTACAGAATGAATGCAGAAGCATTCATATTCCTTATCTTAGAAGAACTTTCTTTTATTTGTTTTATTGTTTTTTAGTTCTTAAAGGAAAATATATTCTGTGAATCTATTATAAGAACTACTCTTTTGACATGGACCTCAGGCTTATTTACATGTGCACCAATAAATGTACTGCAATTACATCAACCATTGCCTGCCTGAAAATTGAAAACAGTTTTTTTGCTCTACTGAAATGTTTTGCATCATGTAAGGGGTTTTTTTTTAATGTAAATTTCTTGACTGTGTACTTTGCCATTTCCTTGCATTTTGATTTAATATTATGACATGAACTTGTCAATTTCTGTCGCCCATACTTTATAGGTTGTTTGCTACAAGAAGTTGCTCAACATAAATTTATTTGTGTAGAAACTAGTATTAAAGATTGACATAGCTCTTCTTCACATGGTGACGTAAAAACTTATTTGATATGTTGTCTTTAATATACAGTATCGCAAGCACTTTTTACAAGGAAAAAAAATAAGACAATTTTAGTAAAGGATATAGTGAAGATAAAATTCTTGTCTCCATAACAAGGGAAGACCATTCCAAAGAGGTGAAATATTGCAACAAGATGGAGATATGAAAATGCAAACAATAATTGAGAAAGCCCAATGTTTTATACCTTAAAATGAAAATAATTTTTCCTACCTTTGTAGGAGAGCATGCCATGTATAGGATAAAATTAAAGAGAGCTATAAATAATACAAGGATATATTCTATATGTTACTGTCTTTAGTTTTGTGGGATTTGCCTTAAAATATCTTCTTCTGCTAAATGTAGTCTAAAGAAGAATAGATTAAAGAGAGAATATTATCTCACCCTCTTGAACTAGTTACAATTTTGTAAAGTCTGTCTGCATGAAAGAGGAAGGAGTTAGGACCAAGTTTGCAGAAGCCAGAATTGTTATGGCTTTACCAGTAAATTTAAACTGTACCTACTGCCTCCATTTCTTCCCCAAATTTGCCTGTGCCATCACTCATTTTCTGTTTGCTCTTTGAATAAAGTTTAAAAGTTAGATAGAAAGAATAAAAAATATCTTTTTTATAAAAAGGATTTTATCACGATTCTTCCATTAACTGCTGTTGAAGTTATAGAGCCCCACTAAATGGGAGGCATATATATATGTTATAAAGAACTACTAAACAGAAATTAATTTCAAACTTTGCACTCCTTCACTTGATTTATGCTGATAATTGAAGTTTTCTTTATGAACTTTAACAAAGTTACTCTGCCCTTAATGAATGTTTCATTGTTCAGATTAAGAAAAAACGACAGAAAAATTAGAAGTCAGTCTAGGAATATTATAAATAATAATGTAATGACAAAAATTATTTTCAAGATAGAATATGGGAAAACATGAGAAGTTTAGATTCGTCATTTGTTGAAGACCTGATGATGATCATGAAATGTTGCTATCAGGTCAAGGGAGGTGAATGTCCCCCTCTACTCTACTCTCATGAGACCCCACTTGGAGTACTGTGTTCAGCTCTGGGGCCCCCCGCATGAGGGAGACATGGGCCTGCTCAAGTGGATCCAGAGGAGGGTCACAAACATGATCAGGGGGCTGGAGCACCTCCTATATGAGGACAGGCTGAGAGAGTTGGGCTTGTTCAGCCTGGAGAAGAGAAGGCTCTGGGAAGACCTTATGGTGGACTTCCAGTACTTAAAGGAGGTGTAAAAGAAAGATGGGGAGGTACTTTTTATAACTAACTAATGTCTGTTCAGGGTCTGATTATGTTTTGTACTTCCTCTTCATTCAGTTTCATTTCATTGGTTCATTTGCCATATATATGAGAAAGAATCCCTCCTTCACAGTTTTTTATTTTACAGTTCTCTTCAAGATACTTTTGTACTGCACTGTACTTTTTCCAAACATAAGATTACTGTCCTTTGCTAGTTATGAGTGTTCCCTGAAGACTACATATAGCACCTGAGGCGGTAAAACAGAATTCATCTGACAAGGGAAATATTCAGCAGACAATGTAGGTTATGGTATTCTGAACATTTAGGAGGAGGAACAACAAGAAAAGGCAGCAGTTCCTGTCCCTGTACAAGTCATCTGTCCTTATATTCAGCTGCAGTAGCAGCTGTATTCCACTCCTGAGCTGCAGGCAAAATATATCTTCCTCAGTCATACTGCATTTGTGCTCTGTCTTGTATCTAACCTTGTTAGACTTGATTGGAATCCACCTTGTTTGAGAAAAACCTATACTTAGTTTAGTTTTGCTGCAGACCAGGCCAGGCCAGGCCAGGCCAGGCCAACTACAGACTGTCCCAGAGCCTTTCCTTCTGAAAAAGGCTCAAGTCAAAACCGGAATTTCCAACTATTATTCTAAAAATGTTGATGTGCCTCTTTGATATTGAGAACAAAGTGCTGGTTGTTGGCTTGTGGCGGTGGGCAAGGAGTTTTATTCTTTGAATGACCATGAAAAAATTAACCACAATTAAAAAGGGTTTAAACAATATTTACTAATATTTCTTTAGTAACAGAGTCATGGATGATAGTTGATTTTGCTTTCCTTTGGCTTCCAGCTCAGTGGCAGTAGGAAGACCACAGCATGAAAACATGTGGGCATAAAAGAACAGTGGGAAAGAGTCAACAAAGGATAACAGAAAGTAAACAATACCAAAGCTAAGCAAATAAATGAAAGGAGGTATAAAGCTGTCTGAATAAGGCAAAGCGCTAAATAAAATATACAAGAAAACTGAAAACAAATCAAAAGCTTTTAAGATACTCAGTTACCATGGGAGCATTTTCTAAAGTAGACAGTGCAATAGAAAAATAAGTTTCAGACTTATCTCTGGAACAAGTCCATAAACAGGACCTTTTTTTAAAAGCCACGACCAGACAAGTCTTGTAGAGATACTTCTACCCATTTCACTCGTCCATTTCCTTCAGTGTTTATATGCATGTTTCTATCACAATAAAAGCTGGTCATTAATATTTGACTCAGAATAGAAGTACAAGTAAAACAAGAGAAGTGAATCCAAGAACTGCCAATAGACTCAGCTAAGAGCAACCAATAATCTGGTGACTAAGGCAGTTAACGTGAGATGAGGGTGACCTAAGCAAGCTTGCAGAGCGGGATGCTAACTGGATAATAGATCTCTTCCCCAGTAGCCTCCCAGCCCTCAGCTGCATGTCACGTCTGGACAGACTGTCACACACATGTACACATACCTGCTACTATAGATTGTCACATCTTCTTAGTGCTGGAGGAGGTGGTGAGAAGTCACAAAGATTTGACTTACAGCTAGGAAGGCAAGACACAGCAGAAGGAGCCTGAGGACAGAATCAGTTCTGCCACCTTGATAAATAACCATCTATGGATGCCTGTATGTGCATCTGCCAGATCTCAGGGGACCATGTTAGCTACCATTCTGCTTTTTACTAGACCTTGTTTCTTGACTCTTCTTCCTTCCTTCCTTCCCTAAACCAACCAGACATGCCATCAAAATTTAATAAAGTCTTTGACTGTCTCCTTTTTTGAAATTTCCAAACTCCAGCTAAGGCTGCATTGTAAAAATATTTTGTAAGTTCACAATGAGCATTGCAATATTCCTAATTGAGACATATTTCATGGGTATGGATGGTTATGTACCAGGTACACTGCAGAGATATTGATGTTGCATTGCTTAAGGAAAAAGCAGTTTTCTTCACCTTGACCTGTGTAGGCAAAGTGCAAGCAACTATGTGGAGACTTCTGAAATTAATATTACCATTTCATTTTTCAGAAAGAAACCCCTAGGAATATAGTAGCTTTTGCAGAATATTACTTGGCACAATGTAATGTTAGTAACTTTGATCAAATCCTATTGTGTGATGGATGTAGTTACGATACCTAAATGCAGGACAAGCAATGATAATTTTATCCACTAGTGTCCCAACTCTTTCCCTAGAGCCAAACACTGGGAGGCATGAGGCAAAGCCAATTTATCGAAGCTGTCTTGAATTAGCCTCATCCTTTTGGACAGAGATCATATTATTTAGACTAAAAATCATTTCTTGTAACAGTGAATTGCTTGAAAAATTTTAAAGCACCCCATATGCAAAACTTTACTGCCATCTGTTATAAAACATGCTTCAAGAGTCACAAGGGATATTTGGAAATAATACATCCTCCTGAAGTGTCTTTTTCATCATAACCAAAGAATATTGTACAGCTTACTTAGGATGAGGAATTTTTTTCTCTTTATACAATAACTTTTATTCTGAAGGGTACAGAACACACAAAACATACTGACAAAGACTGGAGTATATGCCATGTATCAGTAATTTCTTTTAAAAATTCCTTCCTATTGCACTCAAACTGGAGTTCTATAGAGGGTATCAGAAATGCTGTAAGAAGAGTAGGGAAATTATTGGTAAGAAGTTTGTAACTGTGAAGGTAGAATGTAAACAACATATTAAACCTGAGGTTTTGTAAATTAGGAAAAATCTTTGCTTTTCAAGGAAGGAAACCAAATTAAAGCCATAAAGATTTTTCATTGAAGAATTAGTAGGGAATCACATGAAATTCAGCAGCAAATTAATGAAGTTGCTGACTGGTTTTAGTTATTAAGGTTTAGCTTCATGCATTTCAATGCACTGTGTTTAAAGAGAGTTTAGACAACCAGATTTATCTTAACATCAGAAAAGGTGAATTGGTCATCACCTTGAAGAACTACCTATAAACAGTTTTGATGAAGCTTGGAAACTTGGAGAGCTAAGAAGCAAAGATTTGTGTTCTTTAACTCTACATTTTTAGGATGCTAACAGTAGCCTTGATTTCCAAAAAGGCCATTTTTCAAATTTACATCTCAACCAATTTGACTTAAGCTTGAACCATATCTTCCTCTGCAAGCCCAGGGCATTTTTAGACCAAAGTTCTAAGCAACCAGGTCTGTGAGCACTGGAATAAATGGAGCTTGGTTTCCTCTTGACTCATGTTCATCATTATCCATCACTGCTGATGGAATTCAGTGTCTAAGAACCGATGTGTACCAAATAAATGTTCCCTGTGCTGGAGAGTCTTTTGTTTTCTCTACAAACTCATTTTGTTCTGCTCCTCTTCCAGCATGGATTACCTAGAACATGGAGTGCCCTCATATGGTTGCCTCTCTATCAGATGACATTCCAAGACATGGGTCTTTCCATTATTTACAGAAAATTTCAAGGAATTTTTAGACACTTGGTTATCTTCAAGAACTCTCTTTGTAACAAATACTGTTGAAATTGACTGAACAGAAGATCAACAGAGGCAGCAGGGGAATAATACACACACACACACATGCACATATAGATTAGTGGAACTCTTTCCTCCACAGGAATTCAGTTTGACAATCCTTGATTTCATTGTAAAAATAATGAAAAAGACTAAACCTCTGTCTACCTTACCAGTATCTTATATACAGAGAACCTCTACAGATTCTAAGACATCAACTTTTCCTTCATCAGCAATTTCCCTTGTCAGAAATTGACTGCTTTTTTTATCTTTCCTTGCTATATAAAATAATTTAGAAACTGTCACTTTTTTTTTTTTCATAAACCCAGTTCTGACAGAGCAAAGTTTTTAACATGCTGGAGACACACACATACATAAAATAGCCTTTGCAGTACCACTTTTGCATCTTTTAAATTAAATGCCACTGTTACTTTTATTCATTTATCCTTTTAAATTTGATTATGATGATGCAAATATTATGAATTTAGTTGCACAGGAAATTCAACTGAAATACCCTAGGTTCTCCTAAGAAGACATGGTTGAATAGAGATTTAAAATCATTGTATATCATAATTCATCATCTTATTGTTTCTCCTTCGTTTGACTGTAGCAGTTTTCCTAGCTGGTTTGTCATTAGCCTTGCTCATCATGTTATTTCCTATTGGCAACTTGAGCTGCCATGAAGGTGCAAAGAATGGTGATGCCCAATAAACTCAGCATTACATAATTGCATTTAAGCTTCATTCAGGCATTGCAGCAAGCATCTAAGCCTTGTTGATTAAAGAGCAATATGCTAGAGTTCAGCTAGCTACTACCAATATATAAGGACTGCAATCTATAAAGTCTTTCACACATACAATATTACACACCTGTGCATATAATCCCTTTTTTTCTGGCAGAAGTATCCTTTGTTTGGAGCTTGTAAATAAGATTTTGAAAAGAAGTGCCATACAGAGCTGTTTGCAAATCCAGTAAGATTCATTTGAATTCCACGCATTACATTCACTATGCAATCCTAATGACATTAGCACTGTTCATGATTTACCTCAATACAAGATGTGTGCTTGTTTTTATTTTATGAGTTTACAATCATATAGATCTAAACTGTTATATTACTGGTTTTCTTCTTACCTTTTGTTTAGCTTTGTTTGTGCACATGGAGGAAACCTTACAATAGTCTGTAAAGCTTTGTTTTTCTAAATTTCTTCCTCACAGACTCTGAAGGCATTCTAAGGAGACTGCATTGCTAGCAAAATCTGTAAAAACTACTTGTTAACAAGGCATGCGTAAAAATGCTGGTAAGGGGATGATATATGTTTTACCTTGACAATACCACTTCTCAATTTGATAAAAGCAAGAAAGTGCACTTCCAGTTGCCTTAGGTGCTGTGAATAACCACACAAAATAAGAAATATAACCTCTATCCTTGGGTTCATTTTTTAAAAAATAATAATTTTCTTTTATTAAAAATAAGAGTATCTACCAATACACAAAAGCAGTATTTCAAAGCCCATTGTTAGATAAATCCTCCTGTGTTGCGTAAAGCTTTCTGCACTGTAGGACAATTGGTGAGTGCAATAAAATGTTCTCTATCAATCTGTGTCATAGCCCATTGCTTGTTGCCTTGAGTACAGTGTATAAGCCAGCCAGAAGGCAATCTTTTTTCCCTTAGAAAGGTAAGAGCAGCGATCCAGACTTTGTATTGCAGCTGTCAGAAGTTCAAATAAAATGTGGATAGTAGATGTCACCTACCATGTTTTGGGAGGAGATAGCAAATGCTTTTTAGCCATCTATGCTTTCCATGTCAATTTTCAAGCCTTTAAAACTATTCAGGGACAAATGTATGAGTCAATTTTTTTATTCACCATTTTGCATGCGTGTTTCTGTTGTCATATATGTGTGGCCCATATGCATGATTTTATTTATGGTAATATATTTGCACCTGCAGTCATCATAGTTATGTTTGTAGTTTATACACATTTACACATTTTTTTGTCTCACAGTCTTATGTGTGTGGGCAAATGCAAAATCTTAAAAATGTCACATAATGGTGATTAGAAATGCCATACACTATTTCTAGCTGTTTAAATAGACCTAGAAGATATCATGTTTCTCCATAGCATTACTTAAAGTAATATTATTTTTCACTTAGGATGCAGATACAGCGCGGTCCCTGCACCAGAATGGGAGGAATAAAGCAAGTCAATTAGGCAGTGGGTATTTAAAATTTTCTGAGAGAAATAAATATTGTTGCTGATAAGAATAAAGGAAAAACCTAAATTATTTGCATATATGCCTCACATTAAAAAATGTGTAAAACAGGAGATACATGGCTTGTTGTCACAAAGACCATTCAAGCTGTCAGTTTACAGAATTTGATTTAGTGGGCTAAGTCACACAGGTGGAGCATTGTTGGAGTGAACTCTGTGTATCCGTAAAAAGTTCATATAAGTTTATAAAAGCCAAATTCCTGCTTGTGAAAGAATCACAGAGCAATTAAATGGTAAATACATCTACAGCTAGAGAAGCAGTTCTGATTAAAGATCAGAAAATTAAGTTATGATCCAGTAAAATTAACTTTTTCACATCATGCTTCAGTATAGAAAAAAAAAATATTTTAAATTACAATATTTAGTATCACATCCATAATTTTGATTATGTAAAATAGGAGAGAAAAAGGGTAAAATAAGACAGATACATCCTCAGAAAATGGTTAAGAGGCTTTAGAAAAATTTTCCCAAAGCACTCTTGGATGTCTAGCTGCAGAATGTGATCTTCAAAAAGGCACGAAAGGATATTTACTCAAAAGACAATTTTAGACAGAGGTACACTGTACCTCAACTCAACAGTTACACAGATCAGAGAACTTGCTCATTTTCATTCACAATGTCTGTTGCACATGAAAACAAAAGAACTCAGACATCATATATCAGCAGTCACAAGTTCTCCCAAAAAGCTAAAGCTGGACGACTTTCAGACTGACAGAGATCAGTAAGATTTTTGAATCTTATGAGTGACCTCACTGGGGTCTGTTTAGGTACCAGCCTAGGGAAACAGTTTAATCGAGGTCAACTAGGCATGTCTAAATTTGCTGAACTGGAGCCTTAAAAGGCTGCATCCCAGCAATGCATTGTCAAGGTACTGCAGGTAATGCTTTTTGTAAGAGCTTTTTTTGCAGTGTTTCTAAGGAATTCCTTTTTGTTTACCTCTCTGTTTACTTTTTATGTAGGGCCTGACATGGCACTTAGGACACATCATACATAAACACTACAAAGGCTTGCTTAAACACAATTCTTCCCTTTGCTCTAAGTGATAGAAATCCCAAGCAGATTGACTATACTTTTTAATTAACTTGAAAGCCGTTCTGCCGACACCAGCCTGAGAGGCTTCTGTGTTCCTCAGGCAAGAAAGTATGAGCAAAGCATAACAACATTTTTCCCAGTAGCTGCTGATGAACTGCATGTCTTAGAGTTTCAACACAGACAAACTTTTTGCAAAGGCCAAAGCCTATTCTTCATTTACAGGCTATGCTGACACAGTTTGGAATGAGAAATAAACCTAAGAATGCAGCAACATTAAATCTATACTTAAACCCTTTCAAGAGTCCAACTATGTTTTATATACAAATATTTCTCTATATTTATATGCATGTGCTTTATGACGCTGCATTCAATGGAAATATTAATGTGTCTGAATATTTTCTTTTTTAAAATTATCCAAATTTTAATACACTGTTTTCAATTATGAATCTATGAGAAATGATAATTTGCACAGAAACAAATCATGGCATTGTGAGATTCATGAATTCATTTTAGCAACTCTGTTCCCAGAAGCATGGAATCAGTGGTATTTATTTCATAATTTAGCATGTTTGGCAAGTAGGATAGGATTCTTGTGTGTGGATCACTTTTTACTGCTTAGTACTTGTTCTAGTGGGCTTTTCGAGACTGAATTCAATTCTTTACAGGGAAAGGGTCATGGCTAATGGAGATATGTTTACATTCTTGCTTATTAGGAATCATATTCCTAACATAATTCAAGTGTGCCAAGAAGACATCCACCATTTACTGACAGTTCCTCTTTAGTGCATGGGCATTTGAAGCCCCATTTAAGAAGGATTCAATAGTCAGTATGCCGTAATACCATAAGCCCAAACCCATACTTTTCAAAGTTGCAGAAGATGCAGCTCTATGTTATAGTATGACATAGGTTCCAATATCATTCCACCAACAATGGAGACTCCCTTTGTGAATGAATGAGGCTGAAGCCCACTCCCCTTACTGGCAGCTCTACATACCGAGTATGAGCATATTTAAAATTTAATTTTTAAATTGAATTTTACATCAGCATATTTTACAAGGGAATCTCCCAAGCATCTCATTTTAACCTTCTTGCCACTACATTACAGACATCTGTGCTATTTTCTGACAGTCTGCAAATAATTCTCTCATTGCATTCTTCAAAATACCAGTTTGTAACTGAAAGAACAGCCACTAAAATGGAAAAATATTAGACTTTTTTATTATCTTCTGTTATTTGGAACACACTTTAAATCACTATTGGGAAGTTAAGTAGGCTTTGTTAGTTTCATGCTGTAAAACCTACACAGGGAGAGGAACAAGAACGGAAGAGGTACTCATCTATGAAATACCTTTAATTCTTGACACTTTGTTTTAAACATAATAACTAATATAATTTTCTTTGAATATTTATCAAATACTTCTAGTTTTGGTTGATGGGATTATAATACATTTTACAAGTAAATAAATATTAGAAAACATCTTGATTATGTTATCTCCAAATTTCTGCTCTAAATGGAGACTGAACTACATACAAAGGAGACCTGATGCTTGTTCAGCAAAGGTACCAATGCTGTTCCTAACTGTGTTGACTTCCTTGGGCTGTTTTCCTCCCTTAATGAACAGGCTGCTTTTAGGATGATAAAACTTTCTTGGGTGCACTTGTGATGTGATAATGCAAATGTCAACATGTTGTTGCATTAAGGGTTTTCAATCACAACTTCAGGCAATCCTTGTGAAGGCTTTCTAAGCAGTAGTTTTCCCACCTGCCCACCCTCTACAACACACTGCTGTCCGTGTTAGCTAAAGAGGTAAAACATCCACCTTGAGCAGCCACAAATCACAATCTAGAATATCAGCTTGAACTTGCACTCATTTCGTATTATCTTATTATGCTGAACTGTGAGCTGTGGCATCTGAGGAACAGCCATTCCACCAATTCTGCAGCTTGTGGTGCAACCATGTAGCTGAGAGCTGGGATTGACTGTCACTTAGCTGGCATGTGGCATAAGTACTGAAGGATAATAAACCAGAACACTTAAATTCATGATACCATGGTTTGGTTCAGCTGAATTAACTGTGGCTTATTCAGATCAGTTCACTTTTTTTTTTTTTTTTTTTTTAACAGTTCATTGAGCTCTAATTTTCTATTTCAACCTCTGTCCTAAAATTACATTCTTGGATCATTAGAGCCCAAGAAGCAAAAACAAGCTCTCCAAATAACTGAACAAGATAAAATTTCCTTTGTGAAAGTAAGAACTACCTTCTTCACTAATGAATTTACTGCAGTAATAACAATAATGACAACAGAAACAAAATAGTCATGAAAATGGCTTTCTGAAGGCAGATCTCCACAGCTGCCAGACACCTTTTTTCTCTTTACCTTTTTCAAAATAGTTTGTACTTTGCTAAAAAATCTTGCACAAAGCCGTGTGACTTACATTTTCACTAAAATAATAGTGTAACCTTCAGAGCACTGGAAAGCTTGCTCACTTTAATCATTCTCCTTATATGGGGAAGCTTACTTTTTCCAAGGTTTAGAATCCAACTCATTGAGAATAGCATCAGGCCCAACAAGGCAAAAAGTATATGACTCTTCTGTGGAACTATTCACTCTCTCTACATCAGGTTACTTCTTAAGAATATCAAGTAAATAAAGATTTATCAGGAGTAATAAGCCAAGGTCTGCTAGTTTATAGCACTTGAAGAAATTTCTAATTTTTACTAACAAGAACCTCTGTATGAAAAGCAACAGGCCCCTGTTATTATTGAGAATATTCTTTACACCTGTAAAGAAATGGGAAAACACAATCACAGATTGTCTAGGAGACAATTAAAAACCAATTGTCATTGCATGGCACAGTACAGAATACATTAACAACTGGCTGCTGCTAGCTTACAGTTTGAGGAGACATAATAATTTGATATTCAAATAATGAAACTGGGAAAGCTGAAGACAAAATACGTGTTATCATTGTTTGTTTTCAGAAACAATCAGATCTTTTTATTCCCCAAGAGTCTTCACAGAAGGGAAAAGTTATATCCCTATGAGCATTACACAAACGTAAGTCCTTGTATACCTGCATATACAGAAAATTTTTCTAAAATTCACAGGTGCCAAAATAATGCTGAAGAAAGTATTCTTACTGCCATCTTGGAACAAGATCATGAATTCAGAAATAAATTAGTCAGGGAAGTATAAGAAATAATTTATTGCTCTTGAATAATCAGGCATGATATAGCCATGTGAAAACGTTTGTGCGAAGCTTATTGACAAAGTGGAGTTTTCTTGGTTTGTTCTCTTTTTCTGTAAGATAAATTGTTAAATAAAATATCAAGATTGGGTATATATAGATTTGTTCATTTACTCTTTGTAAACAGCAATATGTTGAATACGAAGTTTGTTGAGAGTAGTTTACAAAGATGTACCTGGGAGATGTGGGAAATATCTTTTTTTTTTAAACAACTAAAAGTGTTACGGAAACTGGAAATATATTTTCAACAAGAACTGGCAGGTTTGTTTCAGATAGTGCATTTTATTATCCTTTCTGGATATTTCAGGGAGCTGGGGAAGTATGCTTTTAGTGAAAAATGTATAGGAAAACAAAAAAACACATTTCTGTAAAAGAAAGAAATAAAAAAAAAAAAGCGTGCCCTGCTCTGTGGAATTAATGTGTTTGTATGTATGTTACTGTCACGTCTATTTGCTTCCCAGGTATAATCAGAAATAATTTTTACCCTTAAAAGTAAAATCAATAATAAGCCATTAACAATAAATCTGGCATAATTGTATGTAAATAGATTTTGCATTTCAAGTTTTCCTTCTAGCTTCACTTTTTTTTCACTTTTTTATTTAATCCCGTAAGGATCAAGAACACAAAAATACATAGCGCTTATTTTAACACTGTATGCAAGGGTCTGCTCCATGTTTCAGTCAGACAGTTGCAGAATATGGAACTGAATTCCACCATTGCACGCAAGATTTGGGAAAGGTGAGAAAAAATGCGTGGAACGGAGTGTGCCCTTCTGCACACACTCAGAATCCAGGAAATCACCAGCCCTTGATCTCTCACCATTGTGGGTCTCATTTTAACTCTTAACATGCAGAGATCTTTGAATATGGACCATCATCTTCTGGCAGAAGATGTCGTACATCTCCCCCACCATAGAAGATTCTGAATATTTGGAGAGCTTCTCTAGAAGCTTTCCAGCCACTCTTCCCCAAGCCTGTAGCGCTGCATGGGGTTGTTGTGACCAAAGTGCAGGACCCGGCACTTGGCCTTGTTGAACTTCATACAGTTGGCCTCAGCCCATTGATCCTGCCTGTCCAGGTCTCTCTGCAGAGCCCTCCTCCTGTTTGTATGATCTCTCTTGTCATTTAAAGTGACTGTCCCGCGAATTTATGGGCAATTTGGTATGTGGGCAGAAAGGAAAGAGATACATATTAATGCTGGAAAACATTTTCTGCCTAGGCTGCATTCCATACAGTAAAAAAGTAAGGTTTGGAGGACCACAGTCCCCTATGTTTGTGCAGACCACACCTGTGTTTGAGCAGACAAAGCCTGGTGTGTACTATTTCTTTACCTCTAAGCTCCTTCCACTAACTTTTTTAGTTGATGAAAACTCTTGAGGAAAAAAAAAGTATCAAACAAAGTTACAGTGTTTGGATTTTTTCTGATAATAAGAGGTGAGCAGAGGGGAAAGATTTCACATGTCCCGTTGATTGTAGAGATTTTGCATGATCTCCTTGTATAGCCACAGACACTCCTACAGAATGCATGGATACATGCTCCAACTGCAGAGGAACATTTTATATAAAATGCTGTAATTTCTGAGAACTTCTGCTTATACTTTTACACTGCTTTGAGGAAAATATATTAAATTAAATTTGGGAGTAGGAGGTGACAGCATATCTATATAGATGAAGGGTTTACATGGGACATTTGTAGTTATGGCATTTGTTTTCCCAAGTCACTGTTACACGTGATGGAGCCCTGCTTTCCTGGAAATGGAGAAACTCCTGCCTGCCCATGGGAAGTGGTGAATGAATTCCTTTGTTTGCTTTGCTTGCACTTGCAGTTTTTGCTTTATCTATTAAACTGTCTTTATCTCAACCCATGACTTTTCTCACTTTTACCCTTGATTTTTTTCCCCCCATCCTAATGTGGAGGGAGTGAGGAAGTGGCTGGATGGGGCTGAGCTGCTGGACAGGGTTAAACCCCAGCAATAAACTTGTGTCATTTCAATAATTTCCTTAGTTAAATGAGAGTCTTACTCTTACTTTGTGCCCCACAGTTCAGCTTCTAAACTTGTCAGAGGACAAGTAAAATTCACCACCTTTCCCAGACAAATTAGAAAAACAGAGAACAAGGACGGGTATCAACTGCTTTAGTGATTTCCTGGTGTCCATGCTAGGTCAAATTTGGCTTTGGATGGAAGAAAACATACAGTGTTAGTATGACACCATCTGACAAAGAATTGTCTTCCACAAAGAACACAAGATCACAAAAACCACGTAGACATTTTAACATGAGAAACCACAACAGACAGTCCAAAAGGAAGAGGTGGCAAATCTGAAAGACAAAGCAATATATATATATGAAGAGAAAGGCTATGCATCTTTTCAAAAGCAGCAAAGTAAACGAGCACTTTCTGCTCTGTTGAGCATATGTCAAATTGTGCATCCATGGAGAAGGATAACTGAGAAAATATTGATGTTATCTCCTGCGTATGACACATCAGTAAGCTATCTTGTTCCCTCTTCTAACAGTGTGCATTGCATTTTTCAGACTTTTGAGATTTGTACTGAAATGTGGGGGTTTAAAACAGACTGTGAAGGAAAGCCTAGCTAGATAGGGCAACTCAGCACTAAGATAAATGCTGCTTTTTTTTTTTTTTTAAATAAGCATTGATTCAGTTTCCTGTATGTAGAAAGAGTTTATTCAAATCTTGTTCAAATTTTAACTTGAAAGTTAAAAGCTATTTCTGTCTCAGTCAAATTTTATGTTATTTTATTGTCTATGTAAGTATGTCTTCTGAAATTGATTTTAAAAGGGGATCTTGTATTTACATATCTTTTGATCTTGGAATTTGTCCAAAGCAGATTTACCAAGGAATACCATGAGCTATTTACATTAAAGACCGGTATTGTCCTAAGAACAAATAGAAATATATGAAAAAAAATTAACCTAGTAGTCAGAAGTTCCCCCATCTGTAGAATAATCAACCTTTGAAATAGCTCTTAATTTGGAATGCTAGGTGAAAAACATCTGGCTAGGTTAGAAGTGGAGATCACTAAGCTTGTGCACAAAAGTACATTGGCTAAACCAAGAAGTAACTGGTATCTGGGGTTGTCCACTTATGACATTCAATAATGCATTATAGTATAGATATCTCGAATATTTCAAGGTCAACAAACTGCCTTCAAATCTAAAGCAGTTTCAATACTACCCAACCTGGAGTCCTCACGTTTCTGCTCTAAAGTGTGTTCCTGGTTATAGGGCTATAGCTCAATTTGCTTCAGAAATAGTACTGTTTAGCAGAAAAAGAGATTCAAACCCAAATAAATGGCCACAGGCTTTCAAGAGAATAACTTGTCACTGAGTAAATGGATCTATGACGAATTTCAGACTTTCATGATTGATGAGGTAAGAGGATCACAAATCACACCTGTTGCCTGAGTATTGTTGCACATCAGCTGAGAATATTTTTAGTTTGTTCTGGGACCAGGTCTTGAGAGGTAGTAACAACCATGCTAACATTGACACTTTAAAGTACAGCGACACATTATTGACCAATTACTTAATGTGTCATTTCATAATCACCAAATAAAATTTTCATTAAAATTATGCCTGCATCTGCTAAAAATAAGCAAAGGAACAATTAAAGGAGTTTGTTTGAGTACAGGTTCTTTGGTCCTTTTTCCATTCTTTGATGCTAGATCAAGACCTTCCTTGTTTTGTTTACCACAATGCACTCCTGCCCTTACCAGTCACTTTCTGTGTTTCTAGATGATACGTAGAACTACTCTCTTCCATACAAACAGAAGCATTATCATGTCTGCCATGGGCAACCAACCCTCTCTTCACAATTCCTTATGCTTGTTGCAGTTTTCAGTATGGTTTAGTCTAGTTTATGTTATTTCTGAGTTAGGTTAAACACAAATGCTACATCCTCATTTACAAAGTCAACATCTTCTGAGTTCCTTGTGACTACCTTTCCAGGGCCTAGAACCCAAACTGAACAACAGTGTTACCCACTGGCTGTGCAAAATATGTTGCAACTCAGGGTGCACTGAAAAAAAAATAAATACTGGAATTTCTCAGACAGCACTCAGAAACCGTAAACACGTTACAAGACTGGATCTTCAATTTTCACACACATAGCTATTAGATGAGGAATGATTGCAGCAAAATTTACATCATTAAACTTCTATGAAACCAACAGATTAACCAATCTTAAAGAAAATCAAACAGTATGACATTTATAACTGGGAACAAAACCAAGCCTTTAATTTTTTTTTTTAAATTTACTATTCAGTTTTGCTAAACCTTCAGTTTCAGTTATCTATGTTTCTGTTTGTGTCACCATGCTCAGTATAAATTTGGATTTCCTGCTTGCTTAGTCACCTTGACTCAGTTGTACCCAAGGTTTTGCTATACAGTAAGAAACTCTAAAATGACTGACTTTAAATGTGACTTTTGAAGAAACAATACAAGAAAAACAGTTGTTGAAGCTTCTTTGTACTATAAAAAGCTTTGTCAAATTAAAGAGTTAAGATTCATTAAAGAAATTTGAAGCAGACAAAGAGTTTCAGACAAATCTTTAGAAGGGAAATCTCAGCATCTTTGAACTGCAGAACATTACAGCAAAATTCAGGCCCAATAAAGATGCCTGAGATTCTTCTCAGAAGCTTAGAAATACCAATACTGATTTTAATTTCTGATGTTTCCATCTGCTTTTTATGTTATTTTTGGCCATTTAAATTATTTGCATCATTACAATTATTGTGAAACAGCCTAATGCAGTGATTTGATGGTTATAAAATGTCATAGAGTTGGATTAATGATAGAATAGCAAAGTCAAATTTAGCGTATTCTTCAAAGGCTGAATACACCTCATCATTTCTAAGTGCTTTTGGTCTTTGTCACAGTGAATCAAATGAGGTTTTTCATATAGCAGTCAGACCTCCTGACAACCAAGTTTTGTAGATGTTTTCAGCAAACTGAAAGAACTTTTATTTACTTCACATCAGACAAAAATTGGATTCCATTTCACTTTTCTTGTGGTTGACACTAACACAAAGAAAAAATAATTCAGCAAATTACTGAATTAAATAGTTGGCAAAATTAGATAAGGTTAATGATCTGTTTTAGCCTCACATTTAATGTGCCTACTGAGACTACTTTTCACAGAAATTTATTGGGTGTTTACTTTATATACAGTAAGACATAAACCAAACTCATTAATAGCATACAAGAAAAACAAGTTTTGTTTCTGAGCATTAAATATAGCTACTTATAGCACCAGCAAATGCAAAAATATTTGAATGAAAAAACAGTGAGATCTCAAGCTTGTTTGAATAATATATTATTACTCATTTGCATAGATCATCATCATGGGGTTTTGTTTGCATTTTAACAAATATGGATCCCACTAGAGCAATAAATAGTGACAAGTTTATTCACAAAGTGCGACTAAATTATCTTTATTATGGATTTGTAATTTCTTCTTGGAAATACAGGTTATAAAGCTAAAATACATATATTTTCAACAGCCAGTCTCAATTTATGGTCATTTACATCACACAATACACCTTTATTTTCATGGATTTCATAAACATTTTATAGATTATTTCTTGAAGCAAACATGTTAAAATAATGCACAGTGCTTAAATTAATTCACACTTATTTTTACAGACCCTCTTTTTCTTAGTTGTCTATGATGCCATATTTGTTCTGTGATAATTTAACCATCATTAAAATAGCTTAAAGAAATTGGATAATGTTTTTTGTTTATTAAGAAAAAGATTTGATAGTGATGCATTTTAGCAATGAGTTTTTCTTACTTTTTTTTTTTTCTGAATATGTACAGGTTCTTAACTGCTGCTAAAGGGAATATAGGATTTTAAAGAGACTTCATTTACTTTACCATCCACCTGAAAAAAACTTAGAATTAAAATTTTCTACCTGACTCTAATATCATCAGATACATTTGAACTGACTTGGCACTCTTAGAAATCGATTGCCATAAAATCTGTATGTGTTACCAAACATTTATATAAAAACAGTGTCCTTCAAATCCTAATTCCAGTATCTTGGTATTCACTTACCCCCTTTACATTAACCTCACAGTGCTGTGGACCTTTTGGATCACACACTTATACATACACATATACATACACATACACATACACATATACATACATTTGCATTTGCATATATTATGTACATATACATATACTTACATACATATACACGCATGCATATATATACACATATATATACACAGCCACATAAATACACACATATACTAATACATATATATATATGCTGACCAAAGATCGCTCAGGAAAGGGACATAATAGAAGCAGCAACTTTTTGAGTATTTGTGATTGGGACTTTCAGTGGGCACAAACTCAGGCATAGGAGGTTCCCTCTGAACATCAGGAAACACTTTTTTACTGTGAGGGTGACCGAGCACTGGCACAGGTTGCCTGGAGTGGTTATGGAGTCTCCATCCTTGAAGGTATTCAAAAGCTGTCTGGACATCTGCCTCTCAGTGGAAGGGGGGTGACCTCCAGAGGTCCTTTCCAATCTCAACCATTCTGTGATAAAAAAACATTTGACATCAAGTCTTAAAACGGTGTCTTCCTATCCTCTGGATTTCAGAGTTCTCTAACCTACATTTATGAGTTGTGGTGTAGTGTTGTCCTTCACAGAGTCTTCAGATCAAAAGGAACTGTGGGGATTACCTTGTGTCAGTCTCTTCCCACAGTGTTTCCATCACAAAGGCCACTGCTCCTATTAGGAGTCGGCTCACCTGAACAGAAACAGAGGTTCCAACTGGGTTGGGAAAGACCTCAACAGTTTGGAAACTATAGAAAAATCCCTTTTCCTGCGTCCTTTTGCTAGCTTTCTCTAATCTCACTTTCACGCTCCCAATCTGGTTTAAGAAGATAGATTCCATTTAAGGAAAGATTTAAGAGCATGCATTAACTGTAGTTTCCATCCAGAACAAAACCCAGTCTAAAAAAATACACACACACACACACCCCCGCATATGAACACAGACAAACTTGGCAAACGAACACCTATTAACTATGGAAATGCATTAGCAAGCAGTCCAGCAAGGTGAAGGTTTTCCTCTGAGAAACTTCTATTTAGTGGCCAAGCATGAAGAGTAGGAAAATGATGAAATTATATATTCTGCAACATTTCAGTTGGCTAAAAATCATGTTTATTGCCCAGTCTTTTAAAATTAAATTTCTTTTATGATGGTGCTCATGAATAATAAAACAAGTACTGAAGAAAACAGCCATAAAAAACTAATGTTTGGAACTTTGCTAAGTCTTCTCAGGCAGGTTACATTTTACATCAATTTCCAGTGTTTGTAATACTCAGATATTGCAAGCTCCAAGTCATAAGAGTATTTAAATATACATGACCCAAACAGGTATCTTTTTCTTTGAAGTTAAAATATGAACCAACCCTATCAGAAAATGAAACTTAAGAGATCTATAACTGTCCAAAGAATACTCAGCAAGTATTGATGAGTTTTAAATACCTGACCATTTATTGACTTTTCTTACTACTATTTCTTAACATGCCCGTGAAACATTATTCTTAGACATTAGCTATTCTGAGCAGTGCATTGACAGACATGTAGTATATTATCTGATGCTCTAACTGCACAATTACTGTGTGCAGATCATGTTGTGAAAAACTTCCTGCTCATTCATTGTCAATCATCTATGAGGTAAACAGAGCAAATGATTATATTCATGATTCTTTATAGCGCATTATTTCTTTGTGTTTATGGAAAATATCTAACTTTGACTTGTGAATTTTGGAGCATTTGAACCAAACCTTTCTCTCAGTTGCAGGATTTTGTGTGAACCACATGTAAATTAAAAGTGAAATGGCTTTAAACTCTCTGGAATGTGATCCTTCCCCCAGCTTCACACCCATTCCCAATTTTCCTACATTTTTATTTGAAATGATACGGTAAAATAGTATTTTCACCTTTCCAATGTAAATACAACCTGTCAATTTGAAGGGAATGCTATGCACCTATAAAGAATGCTTGTTTTGGAGATTTCTAAAGATAACCTGATAGCACTTCAATCATCAAGAATTTTTCTGTATTGTCTGTAATTCTGAGGAAGTGTGCATGTGAGCTCTGAGAGCTTTTCTAAATGTTGATGTCAGGTTGCCTAGAACACCATGTTATCTTACTTCATAGAACCAAAATTATAGTTACTGAGGTATGTCACACTGTTCTTACTATAAATAAATAAAGCATATCACACAGAAATCATAAAGAAAAGTGGAAAAATATTTTTTTAGTAAATACAAAGGAGAAAAGAATCTTTCTGCACCAAATTCAGGATCACATCTGCATACTCCTTTAGAGACATGCATGTCTCATTACACTGGAGTCAGAGAGTGATACTTGACACATGATGAACATTGGTCCATGAGTAGCCTGGTTAAGCAGACGTGATTACAGAAAACCAAGGACATAATAAAAAAAATAAACTAAAGGCATAATTTTCCGCAATATTTTTCATAATTGAATACATAATATCACAGTATACCTTGTGCAAGATTATTCTTTGAAGGTCATAATTAGCCTCAGGATTGAAAAATCACACAAGGATTGATTGCAACAACTAATTTTCCAATAATAATGTTCTGTATTTTCAGAGCAATGGTGAAAATAACTATACTTTCCTGAGAAGAGAGTTAATGAAAAGAATTCCCTGTACTCAACGTATTTCCCAGACATTTTTAGGGCTTAATAAGTATGGTTTTAGACCATTTTACATTTTATTTTACTAGTCATCAATGTCCAGTGCTTTTCAGTGATTATTTTACTCCAGAAACTAGAGCTCAGTAGTAAATGAACACCTCAGGTTTTGTATTTAATCTGTGCTGGCTGTTCAGTTCCTTACTGCTCAAGCTGAGAAAACTGCACCTTCTCAGCTGGTGGAAATCTGAAGAACTCTTCACTTCAGTGAGGAAATGCTAATCTACACCACTTTACGAGGTGGATGCCATTTACCATCCCTTTTTACATCTTCATGGTTCAACATGGTGGAAATAAATGAGAGAAGAACCTCTGGAAGGCTGCCACTGAACATAAAAAGGAGGTTTAAATATTCACAAAGGATATCTTGTGCAGTGATGATTGGAGGTGATAAAATATTATTTAGTCTTGTACTGCCTTAGGAAGCATTTCCAAATCTAACTCTTATAACCAGTAAAGCTTAAATTTATTTCCTAAAGGTATCTATAAATGTTTAACAAATCCCTGAAAAATGGTAATTTTTTCATGTAAATATTTGAATTTTGATGATAGTTACTAATGTTATTTAGTTTTCTTTTCCTTAATTTATTGATCGAAATTATTTACAAAGGAAAACAAAAGTATAGTGTGTGTATATATATATTCTTTTTACAGCTATAGAACAATTACTCAGAGATGTGAAAATAAATGTGAAAATAAATATTTGACCAGAATTTTTTCTCAAGGGAAAAAGTGTAATTCATTATGCCAGTGTAGTGCCTACCATAATAAAAAAACCTACAGCCTGGTTCATCTCAGAGAAAAGATAAAAATCAGCACAAAGTGCATCCATTGGTGACTATATTAAGACCAAATATAGCAGGATCAAGGTAGAGCTCTCCTGTTCACTAAACTTTTGCGAACACGAAGCCTCACTATGCTGACACCACCTGCTAACTACATATTGCTCTGTGCTGCATGTCTCAAGATAAGTTTGTTGTTTTTTTTTCAAAGACCTTATCTTGGAAGCTGTACAAGGTCATAAAATTTTACTTATGGCAAGTACAAAATGAACCAGAGTGATTATAAAAATGCTGCTCTGCAACCAAACAAAATAATGGCTTATACAAATGGAACAATATGGTGAATAATTCCCATATAAAGTCACATGTACTCACTTTGTGTTGCAAGTGACAAATTTAAGGCCTTTGGAAAGAGAAGCCTCTTTCACATTTTTTTTGTGCAGTGAGATTATCTTTAGAAAGACGGGATCTATGAAGAGTGAATAGCCTTTCAGATGCTTCCTAGAGTCCTGACAGCTTTCAGTCCTGATTATTTTTTCTCCTAGTTCTTTAAATGACTTGTCAGCTTCCTGGCTCTTCTCAGGTGGACGCTCATACACTCATCAGCGAGTCTTTGGCATCCCATTTCTCCTTGCCCCTGTCAATAATCACTCCTAAGCTTGGCAGATACTGCTGATTTCTCCTCTACTCCTTTACTGCTAATTTGCTCCCTTAAAATAGCTGTTCTCATTTCTGTGTCTGGAACATGTTGCATTTTGTTTAGTGCTCTTTTCCAGAGCACAGGAATCCTCTCCCCTCATGTCATTCCCTGCTAATGTCACTCCTCTACTGCCTTGCTCTAATGAGCTATTTAGTTTCCTGACGCATGATGACTGTCACTATCAATGTTTTCAGTGCTTACCAGTATGCCAATTCCCAAAGACTCACATGATCATGAGAACTCAGTTTTAAATGTGAGCAGCTGGCTGGCTGCAGACACAGATATGTACTGTCTGTATTTTCCAGTGTCCTGTAAGCCTAAATGTACCTGGGTGGTTGTTGCCCTTAAAAATGTAGTGATATACACAGTATTCTATAAGCTAAAAATTGTAATGGACTTTGAAACACAGTCTGTGTGTCAAAACAATTTTCCAAATTTCAGAAATTTTTACACCTCTCAAGGCACAAAACCAACACAGATTTTATTAAGGATCCATGTTGTCTTAGCAGTTTTTTAACTATTTTATTCAGGGTGTTCTAAAATTGAAAGTATAAGATATTAAATTATGCATTTATTTATTGAACTGGGGGCTGATGTGATATTCACAAAAACAGGTTGTGGGATCACAAAACTCAGTGGAGGAAGTGGATGTTCTTCACCTTGAGAAAGAGATGGGATATGGCTGTCTGCACTCACAAAGTGACTGTTCACAGAATCACAGAATCGCAAAGGTTGGAAGGGACCTTGGGAGATCATCTAGTCCAACCCCCCTGCTAAAGCAGGTTCTCCTAGAGTGTGTTACACAGGACTTCATCCAGGCGGGCTTTGAGTATCTCCAGAGAAGGAGACTCCACAACCTCCCTGGGCAGCCTGTTCCAGTGCTCCGTCACCCTCAGAGTAAAGAAGTTTTTCCTCATAGTCAAATGAAACCTCTTATGTTTCAGTTTGTACCCATTGCCCCTTGTCCTGTCGCTGAGCACCACTGCAAAGAGTCTGGCTCCGTCCTCGTGGCTTCCATCGTTAAGACATTTGTATGTGTTGATGGGGTCCCCTCCTCTTCTTCAGGCTGAACAAGCCCAACTCTCTCAGCCTTTCCTTGTAGGGGAGATGCTCCAGTCCATTTATCATCCTAGTTGCTCTCCTCTGGACTCTTTCTAGGAGTTCCTCATCTTTCTTGAACTGGGGAGCCCAGTGCTGGACACAGTACTCCAGGTGGGGTCTCACCAGGGCAGAGTAGAGGGGGAAGATTACCTCCCTCGACCTGCTGGCCACACTCCTCTTAATGCACCCCAAGATACCACTGGCCTTCTTGGCAACAAGGGCACACTGCTGGCTCATGGTCAGCTTGTCATCCACCAGGACTCCCAGGTCCCTCTTGGCAGAGCTGCTTCCCAGCAGGTCAGCCCCCAGCCTGTACTGGTGCATGGGGTTCGACCTCCCCACGTGCAGCACTCGACACTTGCCCTTGTTGAACTTCATCAGGTTCCTCTCTGCCCAACTCTCCAGCCTGCCCAGGTCCCGTTGAATGGCAGCGCAGCCTTCTGGCATATCAGGCACTCCTCCCAGTTTTGTGTCATCAGCGAACTTGCTGATGGTACACTCTGTTCCCTCATCCAGGTCATTGATGAACAAGTTGAACAAGCCTGGGCCAAGTACCGAGCCCTGGGGAACTCCACTAACTACTGGCCTCGAACTGGACTCTGCCCCGCCGATCAGAACCCTCTGAGCCCTGTCATTCAGCCAGTTCTCAGTCCACTTCCCTTTCCACTCATCCAACTCACACTTCTTGAGCTTCCCTATGAGAATGTTATGGGAGACAGTATCAAAAGCCTTGCTGAAGTCAAGGTAGATGACATCCACCGCTCTCCCCTCATCTACCCAGCTGGTCATGCCATCATAGAAGGCTATCAGATTGGTCAGGCATGATTTCCCCTTGGTGAATCCGTGCTGGGTACTCCTAATGATCTTCTTTTCATCTACTTGCTTGGAGAGGACACTGGGCCTTCTAATAAGGCTTTATTTTACAAGTAATTTAGAAACATATAAATTTACATAAGCTATAATTATGAGCAAAAAGCAGTATTTCCTTACCATCAAGTCTGAGAGCTATTGCGATTCTGTGATTCTGTGATAACCCTTCTGGTGAAGAAATTTTGCCTAATATCTAATCTAAATCTTCTCCGCTGCAACAGGAGGCCATTTCCTCCTGTCCTATCTGTTGTTACTTGGGAGAAGAGACCTACCCCCACCTCGCTGCAGCCTCCTTTCACGTAGTTGTAGAGAGCAATAGTCTCCCCTCAGCCTCGTCTTCTCCAGGCTGAACATTGTCTCCCAGTTCCCTCAGCCGCTCCTCAGAAGACTTGTGCTCCAGACCCCTCACCATCTTTGTTGCTCTCCTATGGACATGCTCCAGCACCTCAATGTCCTTCTTGTAGTGAGGGGCCCAAAACTGAACACAGTATTTGAGGTATGGCCTCACCAGTGCCAAGAACAGGGGGATGATCACTTCCATAGTCTGGCTGGCCACACCATTTCTGATACAAGCCAGGATGCTGTCGGCCCTCTTGGCCACCTGGGCACACTGCTGGCTCATATTCAGCCGGCTGTCAACCAGTACCCCCAGGTCTTTTTTCCGCCATGCAGCTTTCCAGCCACTCATCCCCAAGCCTGTAGCATTACATGGGGTTGTTGTGACGCAAGCGCAGGACCCGGCACTTGGCCTTGTTGAACCTCACACGACTGACCTCAGCCCATCGATCCAGCCTGTCCAGATCCCTCTGTAGAGCCTTTCTACCCTTAAGCAGATCAACACTCCTGTCCAATTTGGTGTCACCTGCAAACTTATTGAGGGTGCATTCAATCCCCTCATCCAGATCAGTGATGATGATTTCATCCAGCAAAAGATGTAGCCAAATATTTCTGTTCAACAAATGAACTGGTTCTGTTGAGTTAGGAAAAAAAAAAAAAAAAAAATCTGAGCCCCAAGCTCATGTTGCATTTAGCAGACCTATTAAAGGCAGTATCTGAGTTTACAGAAATACGCTTATCCTCAGTGTAATTCTATAGTCTCTGTAGTTGTCATCCAAGAAAAAAATAGTTAGCTCTCAAGGCATGCCAGACTGGTGCCACTATTGAAGGCAATAGAGCTTCACAGAGCTTTTTAGTACATTCTTTTCCCTTAGTGGGAAGGTTGCTTCTGTAAAAAGAAAATGGTAATTACCAAAGAGATACACCAAGGCACTGCATAAAATGTGCAGCTCCTCTAAAGTACTGAGTGTTAGAGAGTATGTTAACAGAAAACACAAGACTTCAAAGTGAAATGAAAACTGATTTGCCCTCACTTTTCTGTAAGATACCAGAACCTTTTCACCACTGAGTCTGTATTTAGCAAGGAAAGCCATATTTCAGTCATTAAAAAAAGACCTAGCAAGGACAACCTCCTCTATAAATGTGTTTTGTTTTCAGGGGTTTGGTCATGTCTCAGAAAGACATGCAGAGAGACCTATTTATTAACTGGGAGAAAATCATAGAACCATAGAATCATAGAATGTTTTGGGTTGGAAGGGACACATAGTGGTCATCTAGTCCAACCCAATATTTCTGGGCTAGTTTGACCTCTGGGTTACCTGAATGTGTCTTTTTTGAAACTACTTTTTCTAAACAGAGAAGAGGGCTGGTAAGCTGACAGTTTAAGCAAGTTATTAAAAAGGTCTACAGTATCTAGCCATAGCCACTTAATGACAACAAAGATAATTTTGAGGAAAAAAAAGATATAGTTACCATTTTACTTCCAGAATCAGAATATACAAATGGAGAAGGTGATAAATAGATGCAATTTAATTTAAAAAACCCAAGATCCCTGGGGTCATAAATAACTGTGAGATCATTTTCAGGTTAAAATGTTCTTAATTGTTTTCTTACATCTTTAACTTTCTGGGCCTTTTTAATCTGAAATATATATTTAAAAAAATTATTTTGCTGTGTGTTTCTTAGCATTGCTATGATGCTATTTCTGAAAGCAAAATATAGCTTCCACACTTGTGTGACCAGTAACAGAAGCATGTCTACTCTACTGTGGCCGTATCCATGAGGGCTGCAAGCCAGGCTTCGTAATTTATGAAGAGGATGTCTTACACAGAGCTTATTGCTGGGACGTATTGACTCAGCTATGCAGGTGCAAGTTCCCTGCTTGTTTGAACATGAATCAGTTGCAGCCAAGAAGCCATTAACTTTATCTGGCACTGTGCCTAAACTAACATAGTTTTCCCCTCAAAAAAAAAAAAAAAGACATAAACAAATAGAACATGCAGTCAAAAGTTGGCACCAACTTTAATTAAAAATACTAGTTCAGGAAAAAAAAAATAATTTCCTACTGTTTTTCAAAGAGGACCACTGGTTTGGCTCAAGCAGAGTCAATATATTTTAAAATATGACTTTAATCAAACTATTTAAGTCCACATAAACCAGTTTAATCTATCTCTGTGTTCTTTCATTAGAAGCTAACAAAATGAATGGTGCTCCCAGGAATCATTCTCTAAAATGCATTATCCTCTCACCATTCTTTCCACAGCCCAGAATTTTTATTATGTGTTGAATGTCTGCTGGCATTTAATACTCATTATCTGAAAGCAAATATCTTGAAGGATTTCAGAAGCGATCCTAATGATGTCCTTAGACTTTAATGGAAGACAATGAATGTTCTTGCAACTAAGTTGTGAAGGGCAAGCATATGAAAAATATGTAAAATTTCTAAAATGCATTGACAGATTGATTGATGAGATGTGGTCAAATTGCTTGGGAGAACTGCAGAGAATGCAGTGTTATTACCTGATAATAAATCGACTGGAAATACCAAACGAAATGCAAGCCAAGCCTGCAATATTAGTCTAGTCAATGCCCGCATTTCTACTTTTATTGATTTTTAGAAACGATCATCTGTTCCAGCCTGGGCATGACTGTCAGCATGGGACTGAACCTGTTATCTGTGATAATCTTTTGCTGAGGGAAACAATGAACTGAAAAATCTCATAGTCACCTTTAATCACCATTTACTCTTCAGTTCCTACACAGGAAGGGATTAAGCCACAACAAGAGGGTATTTCAAGAAAAGTCTGCTTTTAAAGGTGAATTCCAAAACATCTTATTTCTCAGCCCTTTATGAGATGCCATGTTTCTTTTCTTTTTTTTTTTTTTTTAATTTGGCTAATCTAAACTGTAATTTAATCAATGTAATAAAGTTCTGCATGTTTTCTTTAAGCAGTCAAACTATTAAGTTCAGCACCTCAAATATGGGGGTTGGAACCCTACAGAATTAATCAAATTTCATACAAGACTTGATTTTGCAATGTTGCTCTAATGTGGTAGTGGTTTTTAACTCAAAATCTCTGTGGTTTTCTTGATTATTGCTATTAATTTTATGACTTATTATTTATATTAATCATACTGATTCTGCTGAGATAAATTGACTGACTTCACTTTAATCAACCTTAATCTTTGCCAGGATTCAGGGAGTGGGAGATCCATTCTGAAAACTGGGGAATTGTAACAGCCCCTTGTCAACAGTCCTCCTCCTACACCATGCTGTTTTATCAGAAGTTCAGTGAAGCAGAGTCTGAACTGTTATCTGCAAAAAAAAGATTGGTTTTAGATCAGGTTAGAGTCAAACAACACTTGTATTTTGCTCTGTGGGTTTCTGGTTTTGAGTTTGCTCTGAATCCCACATGGTTACATTTAACCTCCAAAAATGTCCCTTCCTAGATGTTTTCTTTCATTCTGGAGCCTGACAGCCTCACATACCAAAAGCTTACTTAGCCATTTAATGCAAGCAAAACAGAACAAATAATTCAAGAAAAACATAATCTATATCCTAGAGAAGGACCCAGGAAAATATATCTCTGGGAATTGTTTAGAGGCAAGGGATAGAAACCCAAGGGCTAAAGTGCCTACTGAGGAATAGCTCTGACAGCCTGATTCCTTCCCTTTAATTTCATTTTTTTCCTCTTACTGAGAGTTTGGGTAAGAAAGCATCCATGATGCAGCACAGCCTGTGGTTGTCAGTGCATGCCCTGGTAAAGCAGCCGCTCTTAGAGCTCATGAAACGCAAGTAGACCAAGAGTCGCAAGCTGGCTTCCACTGACCTATCCTGTTCATCAGCCCAGGAAGGATATTGCTTTTTAAATGTGAGTGCATGGTTTGGAATTTTGCACATTTACAAGCATTGCATCTTTTTTGTTCAGTTTGCAAATTAATTACAGCTTTAAACATTTATCATGTTAATGCAGCACAGAGTAGGACGGTGTCTGGTATTCCCACACTGAAACCTAGCTTTAAGGTTGTCTATCTCAGGCATTGAGATGCAATTTTGATTAAACCCAGTATATGTGAAATTCATTTGGGGAAGAATGGTTTACAGTTGCTGTGACTAAGGTGTGATTGGTTTCTTTTTCTAATTATTTATAGGTCCATAAAACGTTTTTTCTTCAGACAATTTCCCTTTGCAACCACAGACACACACAAGAAACTGCTACATTCTATTTCATAAGAAATTCAGTATGGAATCCTACTTTGTGTTTTTCACAGGCAGAAATACCCTTCACACACACACACACACCCCAATGTAATATATACTGTAATTATTTTTCATTATAATTAGGATTATTGTTTTACTAAGGATCTTTAGATATGGTTCCACATTTTTAAATAGGTTCAAAAATCCAAAAGGATTTAATGAAAAGCAGATCTTAGTATCTCAACATTTTGAACTACGACAATGTATGTTTATGGTCTCAAATTGATGTTGGCATAATTATTTTACAATGAAAAAATAATATATTTTTGCATATTTTTGGCAATTAGCCAAGATGTTTTTTCACGGGAAACACTGTAAAGATGCCTTTTTCCATACAGTCAAGTCTATTTTTTCCATTTCAATATGGACAGGAGACACTATTTGCAATGCCACTACAGAGTTTGCGTGAATGAGTGAACTGCAAATTACAAACAACTAATGAATGTTATACCATAAGTCCTGATATGGATCATCATTAAATCCACAACAGGTGAAACCAACCAGTCCTTATTCACACTGTAATGATTTTTGACTCTTACTTTACAGAAGGAAACTTACTGAAATAAATGGTATTTTGTACAAGCAAAGAATAAGAGAAACATTACTCTGACTAGGGAATGTGCCTTACTGAAGCTGATCTTGGAACATCAAAGCTGATCTTTGAAGACAGAATGACACATGTGTATTGTTTTGTATTTCTTAATCTTCCTTTTTTTTTCCCACTGAAAGACTTGAAAGGTAGATTTTGTTAGAAAAAACAAAACCAAAAAAACCCCAACCACCCCCCAAAATCATCACCAAAACACAGCACTCGACTCATTTTTACTTTTAATAGTTGCAGTTGGGCTTCTGTTTGGTCAGCATTTTTGTGATCCTACTTGCAATGTGATTTTCACTGATGACAGGTGGTGTTTATGTATGTACATTAAGCATTCTGCAAAGTGCATAATTTTTTAGTGTAAAGTGGGATATGCTGACAAAAACAGAGCCCTCAAAGTTAGGCATCTAGAACTGCTGGATTTAAGTTTTGAAATTCTTAAAATGCCAAACTATGTCCTGCTTGTTAAACATGATCAAGCTTTGCATTTTCTTTTAAAAACAAAAAGTTTTTCACATACCTGAGTATAGTACGTTCAGGCAAAAATTTTGTTGCTGTAGTGGTTTTGGCTGGCATAGAGTTAATTTTTTTCATGCTAGATTGTATGGGCCTGTGTTTTAGATTTGTTGATAACACAGGGATGTTTTAACCATTGCTGAGCAGGGCTTACACAGCATCAAGGCCTTTTCTGTTTCTCACACAGCCCCATCAGCAAGTGGATTGGAGGTGCACAAGAGGTTGGGAAGGGACACAGCTGGGACAGCTGACCCCAACTGGCCAAAGGGCTATCCCAGATCATACGATGTCATGCTCAGCAATATATGCTGGGGGAGGAAAGATGAAGGGAGGGCATTCACAGGTATGGCGTTTGTCTTCCCAAGTAACCGTTCTGCGTGATGGAGGCCTGCTTTCCTGGAGATGGCTGAACACCTGCCTGCCCATGGGAAGTAGGGAATGAATTCCTTGCTTTGCTTTGCTTGCTTTTCCCTATTAAATTGTCTTTATCTCAAACCACGAGTTTTCTCACTGTGACCATTCCCATTCTCTCCCCCATCCCACCCTGGGGAGGGCAAGCGAGTGGCTGGGTGGGGCTTAGCTGCCAGCCAGGGTTAAACCACAACTGCCATTTCTACAGCTTTAAAAGGTTTTCCAATGCAAACATTTTTCAGGCAAATTTCAGTGGTGAACATGCTTTTCTAAAGAGTGACCAGAATAATTTTTTGTACATGCTCAGATAAATTAGACTGGTTAATCCTAAACCTGGCTAATTAATTGGTTTTCCTTCACTTAAATATACATTTTATTTAGACATTCAGCTTTTGAAGTTTAGCTCCTACAAGACAATCCTGAGAATAAACACGTAGAAAGAACAAAATGGCAAAGCAGGTATAGACATTACCAAAAATAATCCCATCTTCATTTTGTTTTTTCAGAATGATTTATTGCTGTACCCATGTGGACTTGGAAATATTTAGCATTATGTTGAGTTTTATATATATATATATATTCAGATAACTGCAAAGTATAAGTGCAAATAAATATTTAGATGTTCCGGAACACAGATGAGGATAGAATATGTGCAACTGTAGCATGTGTATGAAATGTTTAGTATGGCTATCAAATATAATTTTTAAATTAGTAGTGAAAGTTACACTAGCAGACAGAAATTGACAAACATTTATGCTTCCTTTATGCTTTACATTTCTTCTGTCAGAAGAATTCCTCTTCCTAACAAGCAGGATATCTAACACACATACACAGAACTTCTCATAAAAACATAAATTCAGCTGTCAAACAGAACTGTTCTGGAACAGAAGCAGAGTTCAGAAACATCTGGTGCTTGTGTACCAGCTTGTGCTTCACAGGCACTCTTGTGATTCTCATCTTAAATTTCCTCAGAAAAGGGACAGAGCACCATAAGCTCTTACAGTTACAAAGAAATCACTTGAAAAGAGTGTAAGAGATGCAGGAATTTGCAATACACCTGAACAGCGGTATAAGCAGTTTATTTCACAAAAGCAGTGCGTTAATTCAGCTTCTCAGTAGTGGAAATTTAAATGCCCAGCTTGTCCACTGTTACCACTCCTTTACTTGGAACAAGTATTAAATGGCAGAAGTAACATGTATTAGCACAGGATTCTGGTTTGGTGTTCTAAGCAGACAAGGGAAATGCTCCTCGTGACTTTGTGAAAGGAAAGAAGCCCTGTGGTCTTGCTCAAGCTCCACAGTGACCTACCAGCAGTAAACCCAGAAGGGCTATGCGAAGTTGTGCCCCAAAGGGCACGGCTTGGCGCAGTCTACAGTGGGCAGCTCCTGATGCTGGCCATCCTATCACTGACTACTTGCATTTTGGGCAACACCGATTAAACTTCTCACCTTACAATCTTAACCTTTAGGATATGAGGAGAGGTTTTAAACACTTGCCTAGTTAATCTAAAATATTTTATTCATCAAGAAATACAATAATATCAAAGAAGACATAAACTCAGTCTGCTAGTTCTTGCTCACCTGTTGTGATGAACAGAAGGGGTTCCTGCTGACCTTATTGCCAAAATACAGACCTTTCTGCCACTAAGTGACCTTCTTAGAGCTACTTAAGCATAAAAACTTATTAAATCCTAAACGATGAGAAAAAAAGCACCACCCTCTGGCTAGATAAATTTGATAGGAACTTCCGTAAAAATTTTTTAGTAAAAGTTTGTGACGTGCTTCAAGGAGCAATCAAATAACATCCTAACCACAGGAAAGGCTATCTTCCCCATGACTACCAGTGCTCATTAAATATGTTATTTCTAAACTTGATCAATTCAACATTTTCTTGACAGCCTCAGCCCTGCCCTGGGGTGGCACGGTTGGGGCCGGCGGGAACCGGCTGTGTCTGGCACGGGGTGGCCCCCGCCAGTCCTTACAGGGGCCGCGCCTGCAGCCCCCAATCGGCCCACACCAATTACACCAGTTTATATTGTTCCCTGCCCATTTCCCTGCTCCAGCCCGGGGCCCTCCCAGGGGCTGCAGGGAAGCACCGGCCCCCGCGGGGTCTCTCCCGGGGCGGCGGGGGCATCTCTGCCGGGGCGCCCGAAGCCCCTCCCGCTCTCCCCGCGGGGCGGGCAGGGCTGTTTCTCACCCCGTTTCCCTCAGCCCCGGCTGCCGGGCAGCGTTTTGCCCTTCCTGACCCAGGCTTTCCCCGCGGCGCCCGCCCGTGGCTGAGGGGCTCAGCCTGCCCTGCGGTGGGGCCGGCGGGAACCGGCTGTGTCCGGCACGGGGCGGCCCCGCCGCCGCTCGCAGGGGCCGCGCCTGCAGGGCCCGCTGCTGCTGCCCGCGCCTGGGCACCTGCACCCGGTACAATCCTGCATTCTCATAATCGATTATTTGTCAATACACTTGATGTGGGAAACTGTGCATTGTCAGAGCTTCTAGAGCAGAATTTTTTCAACTCAAACACATGAACTCACCCACAAAGCTCAACCCAGACTGGCTGATTGTTGTTTTTTCACCCTGCTGTGCCTCTTCCTGACTGTGAGAGTAAGTGGAGGTACTGAAATATGAGGAAAGTTTTCTTTACCCGCTGCTCTTAACCTACCCAGGAGAGTTGCCTGTAACTTTGCCCTCTCTCCCACTCTTTCTTTGTCCCTGTCTGATGAGAAGTCTGTTATTCAGGAGATTTCTAACCCGCATTTCCAGGCTGAGGAGGATAGTGAGGAGGATTTAGGCTCTGAGGACAAATGTGATCATCTAGTGTCTTATTTTAATCTAGATTATGGCTGCTTAATTGTCACAAATTGCTTCATATTTCTACGTATGTTTTAAATAATGGACTGCAAATCATAGCTCAAACTATTTTTGTCCTATATAATTTATCATGCTTTGTATTTTTACTGAAGTGGAAAGATACTAACTCAACTGATGTGGCTGTGCCTTCATTGATAGTGACAGACACAGAAGAAATATATGATTAGGAAACAAAGAACAAGAAGGAAAGTTAGACTAATATTCATTATAATTATCACATAATAATACCAACAAATATGCAAAACAGATTTATGTTACACCGGGGTTACTTATCTTATAGTTTATCATCTACTGATAGTCTATAATTCAGTATGAACAAATTGATAAAACTACCCCCCCAGAAAAAGAAATAAGCAAACAAAAATACCCCAAACCACAAAAATCCCCAATCCTCATTCCCCTTCACATACAGAATAGAATCATAGAATCACTTGGTTGGAAAAGACCTCCAAGATCATCAAGTCCAACCATACCTGTCCACTACTAAACCATGTCCCTAAGCACCTTGTCTGCCCATCTTTTAAATACCTCCAGGGATGGGGACTCAACCACTTCCCTGGTGTCGTGGTTTAACCCCGGCTGGCAACTCAGCACCACGCAGCCGCTCGCTCACTCCCCCCACAATGGGATGGGGGAGAGAATCAGAACAGTAAAAGTGAGAAAACTCGTGGGTTGAGATAAAGACAGTTTAATAGGGAAAGCAAAAGCCGTACACACGAGGAGATCAAAAGAAGGAATTCATTAATTGCTTCCCATGGGCAGGCAGGTGTTCAGCCATCCCCAAGAGAGCAGGGCTCCATCACGCAGAATGGTTATTTGGGAAGACAAGCTCCATCATTCCAAATGTACCCCCCTTCCTTCTTCTTCCCCCAGTTTATATACTGAGCATGACATCATATGGTATGGGATACCCCTTTGGCCAGTTGGGGTCAGCTGTCCTGGCTGTGCCCCCTCCCAGCTTCTTGTGCACTTGGCAGAGCAGGGGAAGCTGAAAAGTCCTTGACTGGTGTAAGCCCTGCTCAGCAACAACTAAACCATCAGTGAATTATCAACATTCTTCTCATACTGAATCCAAACCACAGCACTGTGCCAGCTACTAGGAAGAAAATCAACGCTGTCCCAGCTGAAACCAGGACACCTGGGCAGCCAGTTCTAGTGCCTGACAACCCTTTCAGTGAAAAAAAATTTCCTAATATCTATTCTAAACCTCTCCTGCTGCAACTTGAGGCCATTTCCTCTTGTCCTGTCACTTGTTACTTGGGAGAAGAGACCAACACCCTCTTCACTACAGCCTCCCTTCAGGCAGTTGTAGAGGGCGATAAGGTCTCTCCTCAGCCTCCTTTTCTCCGGGCTAAACAACCCCAGTTCCCTCAGCTGCTCGTCATCAGACTTGTGCTCCAGACCCCTCACCAGCTTTGTTGCTCTCTTCTGGACATGCTCCAGCACCTCAATGTCCTTCTTGTAGTCAGGGGCCCACAGCTGAATACAGCATTTGAGGTGTGGCCTCACCAGTGCCGAGTACAGGGGCATGATCACTTCCGTAGTCCTGCTGGTCACATTATTTCTGATATAATTCAGAAATAATATATTTTGATACGTTTCTGATATACATCGCTAACTTCAACAAAAAAAAAAAAATTTCTGATATACATCGCTAACTTCAACATGAAAAATGTATGCAAATAAAAATATGCTTTTAGAGATAAATCCGATCAATCTGACAATGAAAATGTTTATTGAACCTTTTAGTAGACAATATTTGATTTTTTTTTTCACAAACATCATGTGGTTTACTGCATTTTATATAGACTGAAAAACAATGGACAATACTATTTACTCAAGGCAAGCCTGAGCTACTCCCTGAATGAGAAACAGGTTAAATTATAGTACCATCACTGACTTCTGTTACTCAGAAGGGTCCCCAAACAATCTGATGCAAGAAGATGATAATAATGTGACAGGATAACTTGAAATGTGATGGTCTATGGTTATCTCGTGATCAGACAAGAAAAACAGAGGTTAATTTTCTCGTCGCTTTTTGGCAGTTTGCTTGATTAGAATGACTGGCATTTTCTCTCCTTATCACTTTCAAGATGAACAGCCTCTGCAAATTGAAATGATCAACAAGCATAAATCACATAAGAGGAAAATGCTGCGAACTTTTCAGTCTTCAGTGTTGTATCTATGTAACTACCAAGTCTGCAACTAATGTCAATGAAGGTCTTATTGCAAAAAGAAAAAGCACTGTGAATGACATGCAATAAATACTTAAAGTAGACTTTCTGAGAAGACTTTGATTATTCTTTCTATGGGAGATTGAACTACATGTACAGATACTGGTACCTTCATATTTTTATATAAAATACTGGGATAACTGGAAAGGGGAATTGAACTCTTCCTGCACTTAATGAGACCTTCAAACTCTTTCTTTAGGTTGAATAAAACTCACTTTCAAGAAGAGACTGTGTGCTTGTGCTGATCTATACCAGCAGCTGCAGATTTAGTGGTTAGTTACTCCAGCTAGTGTTACAGCAGTAGGCAGATAAAGAACTGCACAACTCTGCAAGCTTCTTATTTATACTCATGGTATAAGGTAAATCTCCAGTCCTCTTCGAGAGTATGTAATTAATGCCAGAAGTAAAACTTTCTAAGGATTGGGGACAGGAGGATTTTAACCGCTAACCACTCCACTTCTGCCATTTCAGTGTAAGAATAAAATTAAAACTGGGGGGTACCCTTACTCATACTTAGAAAAAGATCACATCATCTGAAATGGTTCCTAACATTACTTGTGATGTTTCTCTTGGCGTAGAACGGCACCCAACTGATGTCCACACACCATAGCACATATGTCCACCCTCACTTTTCTCCTGCAGCTCTCAGGTTTGGAAAACTAATTACAGCCAGCCATTCATTCACAGAGCTGGCCTCTGTCCAGCAGCGAGGATTTGCCTGGTATTAACAAGAGATGTCGGCTGTGGAAAATAATTCAGTAGTGATGTAGGAATCTTGCAGAAGGGCTTCTTCAACTCATTTTTGTCCTTGACTACTAATGACAAAGCCATCCCAGAACCCAGAGTTTTGGTTTTTAAATATCCATCCATTTTGTAGTTCACATGCAGGCCAGTTCTGAGACACAGATTATCAGTGATGCCATGGCTTTCTTCCAGTAAAAGACTTGGTCTGGATTTGTAGATCAAAAAAGTACTTGATGAGCTGCCCCAGACTTTTTCTTGTTCATCTCCTCACATTTGAAGCATCAGTTTGCCTTAGTTCCATCAGATCCAGCAGCAGTGAGCTAACAGACCTCTCCTACTAAAAAACATCTCAGCATACTGGGACCTGATTCTGTGACACTGAAGCATATTGGTTTTCTTTTTGGAAAGCTTCTTAGGCTATGAGGAATGTTATGAAATGGATGGAGGTCTCTGCTCAGGAAGGCAGGGAAAGCACAGTTGACGTGATGCATGTCCACAGCACTGCTAAGGAAGGTTCCCTCAAGTGTAGGGGTCTTGAACGCACCACAGCGTTGTCTGTCATGGAAATTAATCCCCTAGATGAGTTGGGCCCTGCAGTGTGAGAATGAAAAATGCAGAATGCCAATGCCTGCACATCAAAATGAGTGTGAACATTCCCATACTTTTTCTATGGCCAACAAAAGCATTTTCATCTGTGTTTCATCATTTTACACCAAGAAGCAACTGAAATCGTATGAGAGATTTTAAAATTTATTTTACCTACTAACTATGCTGTTTATATATTGTATTGCCTCTGTTATGATTATGCTCTGTTACGATTATGAGGCAATAGAAGCAAATGAACATGAGAAAAATAAAATCTTTTTATTCACATAACTTTGCAATGACCAGGAACAATGAAATGTACAGAAAATGTCATATCCAATGAATAGCTGTTTCAAAATATAATGGTCTCTAAAGAAAAAAAAAATTAATAATGTGCCCGTAGTTCTTTATGGAAGCAAATATTCATTTTTGATGCCATTAGCTGTTAGCCATCCCTTGATATAGAAAGCTTAATGGTGCAGAGAAGTTTACACAAGCCTTTTGCAATAGGCTGTATTGGATCAATAGCATAAATGTGGACACATATATATGCAATCACACAGGTGTGGAAAGGAATTACTTCAGGTTAGAGTTGCCACAACGGAAAGCTAAGGAATCATCCAATCCTTAACCAATGCATTGGAAAAAAATTGCTTTCTTTGTGCTGTCCTGGTAGCTGCACAGAGAGTCAGGTGTAAATATATGCAGGAGGGAGAACTTGCTTCTGAGAAAAACTGACAAATGTTTGTGCAGAGAAGTTTCCAGAGCATGAAGGTAGGACATCCATGAAAAGAAGAGATTAAGTGTGTGAGAAACACAGACAGCATTGACTTAACAGCATAGCAGAGAACAGGAAAAGGCTCAGAAGAGCAAGGCATTTGAGCGAGGCATCAGAGGCAACACAATGAAAGAGTCCCTGAGGATACAGAAAGGTCTGTGTAATGTCTCCTGCAGACTGGAAAGTCTCCAAAAGGCTGCTGGCCCACATGGGAACCTGTAAGAAAGAAAGTAATATTGATGATGGAAACACAGAGTGAGAAGAATGACACTGCCTTACTGGGTCACTTTTGTTCAGGTGTCTTTGATTCTGTGAAAGAGATTCTGTAAACAATTTAAAGCATAGAATAATTATTTATTCACTAATACTTGCACTAGATAGGTAGGACAAATGTGTTATTATACTAAGCATTAGCATAGTTGCCCTGAACATCTCCCCACTACATCTTGCATTTGGCTTTTCTGACTGGAGTCTCAAGCCATTTAATTACCCTCCAACCTCCTCTCAGACCTAGCTCCTACTCCTAGTATTGGATTTTCCCTTACTAAACACCCACTAGCTTTCCCAGCGCCCCATTAAGTCTGTCCGTTTCAGATGTCTTTTCCCATTTGTCTCATCAAATACTTTCTGCTTCCTCCCCCATCCACATTCTACATTTCTGGTTTCGGCTGGGATAAAGTTATTTTTCTTCCTAGTAGCTGGCACAGTGCAGTGTTTTGGATTTAGTACAGAAGAATGTTGGTAACACACTGATGGTTTAGTTGTTGCTGAGCAGGGCTTGCACCAGTCAAGGACTTTTCATCTTCCCCTGCTCTGCCAGGGACACAAGAAGCTGGGAGGGGGCACAGCCAGGACAGCTGACCCCCACTGGCCAAAGGGCTATTCCAGACCATAGGATGTCATGCTTGGGAGGAGTTGGCTGGGGGGAGAGCAGTCACTGCTCAGGATGGGCTGGGCATCGGTCAGCGGGTGGTGAGCAATTGCATTGTGCATCACTTGTTATGTATATTCTGTATATTCTATTATTATTATTATTATTACTGTTACTACTACTTTTTTCCATCTACTGTTTTATTAAACTGTCTTTATCTCAGTCCATGCATTTTACCTTTTTTTTTCAATTCTCTCAAAAGAAGGGGGTTGAGTGGGTGAGCGAGCAGCTGTGTGGTGTTCAGCTGCCTGCTGGGTTAAACTGCAACAACTTTCTTGCTCCCACTGGTTAAAGGTTATTTTCTTAAACCTTTTGCTGACTACTGGGCTGATGTCTGTGACGGCAGGAAAGGAGGATGCAGACAGGAAAGGAATAGCCATCTTGTAGTGCCTTGCTGCTGACCATGCCTTCTGCATCTGGGGCTGTAGAGCTTCCTGAGGAGACCCTAGTCAGGCTCTGAAAAATAGCCCCTGAGCTAAAACATGGGGAAGTTCTGAGAATATATAGATATTTAAGGCAGACATAATGAGGGATGCATTTGGTCTACACACAGCTGCTGTGTACATTGCTGCTCCTGAAGAATGAAAATCTGGTCAATGTGATTAGATGTTATCATCTGCTGGAAAAGTGTATCTATGGTATGTTTCATGAACAGGAGGGCAGCAATTCTCTTGACCAAACACAGACATCTAGTGCCATTTTAGGTGCTCTACGTGATCTGAAAAATTCTCAGAGGGCTGGCAAATACAGCCAAAAGAAGACCCACATCCTTGTGGAGAACGAGCTGTTTGTACAATGCCTGTGTATACCATACCCACAGATATCTTCAGTGGGAGTATGTTTATGCAACTGAGGTGGCTAGAATGCTATATAATCCCTAATGGTTCCTGATCTATGAACTACCGTTCACACAGTTGAGAAGAGCCTGCTGTAATCATTGAGAATAAACTGTACTTCACGAATTTTAACTTTTATTGCAATTTTTATCTGTCTAGTTGTTTGCCTCTTGTCATAAATGTTATCCCAAACCTGTGTTGCTCAGTTGTGTTTCAGGGTTTTCTATGCAATTTAGGTTTCCAAGTGATTTTTCTGTTACATTGATAAATTCCTTATAAATACAAAATATCTATTCATTTATTTGCAAATCCTGGATAGGCAAGATTTAAAAAAAAAAAAAAAAAACACAAAACCAAACCCAAGCAACAAATCAAACAGGTATCTCAAGAGATAAAAAAAAAACCCAAACTTTTACAGACAGACCAGCTACAATCCAAACTGAACTTTTTGAAGTGTAGTGCAATGAAATGCGATAGGAATAAGCATAGGAGAGATATAGTATGATGAAAAAGGAATGAAATAACCCAAAAAGACTTAACAGAATCTTGCAGGCAGCATCACTACTAGTATAATAAATTATCTGTGGTGACCCTGTTAATGATTGCCCAGGAATAGGTGTGTTGACTGCCTAAAGCCATACTAGAGCTACCAATAGAAAGGAATTAGTCTTAAAACTGTGGTTCTATGTACGTTTCTCCCATAGTGTTAGCTTAAACAACCCCTGTCCTCTGTCAGCATGACTACCAATATGATGGAACAGTTCAGGGAATTTGTACAGTTGAAAAATATTGCTGCAAATAGAGGTGTTATTTTGCAGCTAGCCTAGTTACGTTTCTCCAATATCACTCAGTGCATGACTGCACAAACAAATCTTCCTACAAAAGAGTTTTAAGAGAGGCAGAAGACATGGTAGGAGGAATGAGGAGACACAAAGAGGGGATCCTGACCAGACCTGGGCAGCTTTGGCATCAAATGTGAAACTATAGCCAAAAAGACTTATCAGAAAAGAATAATTTGTCCTTGGCACATATGAATAAATGCATACTTTTTTCTTTTCTTAATGGAGGAAAAGGCAAAAAAACCCAAACAAACCCTTTTTCTGATTTCCCTTTAATGTGCTGGAGGTTACAATGAGTCTGATTTGCTAAAAATCTATAAAGTTTTACTCCAGTGATTTAACTATTTTATCCCTTTGACCATATTGAATATGGGAATATAAATTTATGTGCATTGATGATTGTTCAATGAAATAAGTCACCCCCAAAGATGTGAGATACATATAAATAAGTAGGTATGCTAGGAAATTTTGGTTACAAAAAGACATGATTGAAGAGGGGTTCTTCACTAGCCCACTTTTTCTTCCCATTTGATTAAACCTTTTAATTTCTTTTTACTGTAGTATCTCCCATGCTTGCTGGATCTTTTTATACTACTCTTCTTCAATTGTATCTCTGCAACTCAGTCATCTGCATCTCTCCTTCATTCCCCTCACAGCTAACTTCCCACACGCTAGCCCTTCTGTGCTGGAGTTAGTTTTTCTGAGCTAAAAATTGCTGACAAGATTATGAAAGAGGGAGGGGGTTTTTTAAGGAAAAAAAAATGGGAAGCAGTATACCTCAGCTTAGGGCAGAGATTTCAGTTGTTATTATTTTTATATGACTCCATTTGTCATATGTGAGATCTGATAAGCAGAAGGCAGAGGTGCAAATGTAGGCAGAAGAAAGCTACTCACTGTCTGGTAAAAGCACTCGGCTCTCCTTTTAAAAACACCACCTTTTTAAAGCAGTTATTTCTGAAGCTGGACAGTGAAGTTCTGGCCCTGTGAAGTGCTCCGTTAACTTCCTCATAGTGAGGACAAATAAAGCACCTTTACCTAATACTCTGGCCTCATGAACGAGGTCCTTAAGATAATTGGATCTGCTCTTGCTATTGGAAACCTTTTGGCTGGATGTCCTTCTAACCAGCAGCTTTAAGGAGCCATTGTAATGATATAAATTATTGGAACTATTTTTAAGATAGTGTTCCTGGGTTTGCTCTCTGCAGGCAACAATCATGTGCAGAGTTAGCAGTTGTACCAAATTGCAAGGACAGTCTGAACTATTAACATATTTTCAGATTCCCATACCATCCTATGTGATTGGGGAAGCTATAATTGTTATTGCACTGCATGAATGGAATATGCAGGTAGCACAGGGCAACACTAAAGGGGAGATGACTGCACTCACGTGATGGGAATAGCATCATCTTAATTTTGGGGAGAATTACTCTGTAGTTCAAGTAGCTAGTTAGTTAGTTAAGGTTTTCTGAAATTCTAAATCCATATTTCCTCTTGTAGCAAATTGCTTGAGTTAAAAAAAAAAAACCACAGTGTTTCAAAGAGAAAAATGTGTCTAAACTATTAAGCAATGTCTTTCAGTGAATGTAAAACCCTGGGGAAAATGCTGTGCTCTGGATGGCCTTTCCAAATTCTGTCTTATTGTATTACTTTGACTCACAGCAAACAAAAGTTCTACAGATACCAGAGGCAAAAATGTCTATGAATACTGATGCATTCAAATTTGGAAAATAAAATCAAATCACAAAATGTTCTGGATTCTCTTTAAAAATAACCTAATATTTTTGTTGCCAAATATGCCTATGATAAAAACAAAACTGTTTCTTAATTTTCCTCTATTATGTTATACAAGATACCTTAAAGTATCGTGGCCTTTCATTTCTCCTCTTTGAAGCTGTAGGGAAAAAAATAAGGGGGAGGGGGAGGGAGGAATCTATAGTATGGATTGTAGTTTCAAAGCTAAATGGCAGCACTTACAGCAAAGCATCACCTGGAAACCAGGCACCAACCTGAATTAGACAAGGTTGAGACTTGCAGCACATTTCAGTGAGAGAAAGTGTGACTGCTCATCCCTAATTCCATACATTAATTTATCACTGATTTAATTCATGAAACAATTATATTAGTTTGCCATCCAAACTGACATTTGTGACCTATACCTTTCTTTTCTTAATCGTCTAGCAATTTAGCAGGTTAGAGAAGAGGTCCATCTAGCCTTTTATCCTGTTTATGACACTTGTGAAGAATCAATATCTTATGGAAGAAGGAGAAACAGGGCAAACGTCTAGAAATATTTCTCCAGTATATTTTGCTTGTCTCTAGTGATTTGTGCCTTAGACTGCCTGAATCCTATCCACAGCTTAGTGATTTAATAATCCTTCCTCCCCAAACTCCCTGGGGTTTTTTTGTGTGTGTTTTGTTTTTGTTCTGTTGGTTTGTCATGTCTCTTTGTTCGTTTGTTTGGTTTTGATTCACCTTCTGAATGCTCATGCAATTTTAGCATGTATAAGATCCTTTTACCCAACCGTGGTTACTTATTAGATGAAAGGAACCTCATTTGTTACAAGCCTTCCCTGCCACACTCCTTTGTTGTATTGCTCCATTGCAAGGATAATAAACATGTGCTTAAAAATACCATTGTATTTTCAGGACTTAACAGTACTATGAAAAGATCACAGTGTGCTGTGGGAGTAGATAACAATGACCGTGCAGGTTCAAGTTGCTTTTCTGATTGTGCTTTATCCAATTCCACACAATTGCCATAGGCTTAGGCACAGGCACGTAGACGACACGGTGTGATCCTGTGCAGCACCTATCTGGGACACAGGGAATCATCTGCAACCTGGCATGAACAGAGATTTTCAATCTATATTAAAGTATTTTACCTGCTCTGGGGACTACCACAATACAGCAAGTATAAAATCAGCCTTTGGGCAAAATAAAGGGCTTCCTTAACTCTTAGTGGTAGTCTATCCTCCATCCAGAAAAACTCTTTCACCAAAAATTGTATTGTCTTTTCCTTTCCCTACTAATATGCCAGTTAACAAGAGGAGATGCATTGATGTATGTGTAACATTATTTTAAAAGTATCAGATGAGGCATGATTTTTGTTAGAATGTATATATGACTATATTTTCTCTTTGGTTTGGTTTTTTTGTTGTGTGGTTTGGGTTTTTTTTTTTACCTTTAATGTTCTATTCCTGAAAGCTTATGAAGGCTTGGGATTTCAGAAAAGTCTAACTTACACATCCAGCTTGCATTTAGAGGTAGCGATAAATGTGATTTAAGTCCTTTAGGATCCCATGGAGAGACAGAGCACAAAAATCTTTTCTGAGCTATATTCAAAGGCGTCATGAATAATCCGCAACATGTTGGATTTAGGAATTCAAAGGCATAATTTATCCCAAGATCTAGTTGCAAAAGAAGGTTAATGGGGTATAGGGAAATATTCATGGATGTATAGAAAAGTTACTTTTCTACTTATCTATTAACAAATGCGTAAGGTGAGGTCTACGGAGAAAAATGTGTTCATGAAGTTATATGGAACAATTTTTTTAAAGTATAGAATCCCCATTCATAAGGGATGAACACTAGGAATATTTGAAGACAGAAAATCCTGGAAATAGGTTGGTTCAGCCAAGCAAAGCATGAGTGGATTATTACCAGCAAGCTAAAAGTATCATAGCTTGGATGTACTGGGGGGGAAAAAAAAAAAGGAAAAAAGAAAAAAAGAAATCAGACAGCATTTGTAACCTCTCTTCATTTTGATGGTATCACTGATGATATATTGTTAAAGAAAAAAAACCACTATTATTTAAATAAATAATCAATTTGCTGCAGGCAGGAAAAGAAGCTGCTTTTACTTTGCAGGATTTTACTCCTGCCTGTCAAAGTAATATCAAAATGGGCTGGATGTGTCTGCTGGCATGTCAGTGACAATGAAGTGACAGTACAGACACCTGCAGCCTATCTGTATTAGCAAGAAAAGGCTACGGCAACAAAGTCTCCTGAAGAATTTCTGAAAGCAAGCTCTGTTCCAGATAGAGACGGGAACAAAATCAGGTTAAAGAAATACAGAACAACAGGAAAAGGACTCCTTGGCATACTACAGTAGATAACAATTCTGCAATAATATAGCAAATATGGAAAAAATTAAATGCAACAAGCAAAATTCCAAGTTTAGATTTCTAAATACTGTCACAAACAACCAACACAGAAAGGGAACAAGAATACATCTTTCTGCCAGCTGAAGTATTTTTAGGTATGCTAACAGCGTGCTAGGAAGGTTGCCCAAATGCACTGCACCCTGAGCAATACACATTCTGCTGCTAAGCAAGAGAACAGTTGGATGTGACTCCTCACATCATTAGCAGTCAGCAGCCCTACAAATACAGGCCAAAAATACGTTAAAAACCACAGAGCCTTTGCAAATATTATAAAACAGGAAATAGGGGGGGTCTTGTGCAATGTGGCTACTGGAGTGTTTTCTGGCCTCAGTGCCAGCTTTTGAAGGGCAAATATGGGATCGAGCTATTTTTTCTGCAGTTTTCTTTTGAGTATTGGACCAGTGGATGTCAAAATTTAATTTGTGGAAATCCTATGCCCATTGTGAACCATTTAGACATAACAATGGATGTTTGGGTAGCCTGTTCTATGCCGTATTTTTATTTCAAATAACAAAGAGTTGGAGTTAAGAAATAAAGCTTTAAACAAAGGCCATTTCTGCTGGACTCAGTTCCATTCTGCTACTTTTCTCATCTTCTACTCTGTGGCTGCAAAATATATCAGCACAAAGTTTGTCATGCACCAGCTGCTAAAATGACATTTTCTCTGTCCAAATAATCATAGGGTTTCAATTAGGGAACTTAATCTAAAGCCCTCATCCTTATACAGTGATAAAGGGTGTGTATGAAGCCTGTTTAAATCAGGAAACACTAACTGTGTCTTTAAACTTCTAATATACACACTAGATTACAAGCAAAGGGTAGAAAGACGTAACCTTGTCATGGCTCAGTTGTCAGCTTGACTGCTTACTGACATGTATACAGAAAGCCTGTGCCTGTGTAGAGGAGTTATCATATTTGCCCTCTGCCTTGCATATGTCTCACCTGCCCAGAGAGAATGCATCCACACTGCAACCTGAAGACACAAAGCAGGAGAGCTGAGATCAGTACGGCTCAGACAGGGAAATTAAAGTGGTATCAGATCAGGTCCTTTTAGTCATGCTGGGAATCGCTCCCATTAGGCAGTTGAAGCAAACCACTGGTGAGCTGCCAGGTATGGCTGCACAAAGCATTCCCGAAGTTGTGATTTTCACTGCCTTGACACAGATGTGAAGGACAGCACAAGAGCTGATGAAGCTTAGGCAAGTAGGAATTACACTGGTATTCAAAACTTTGATTCCAGATTGCAAATCATATTTTAAAATTATTTTTGGTGTGAAAATAAATCCTGTGTACACACACAGCACTATGGGAGGGCAGAGAGGTCAGTTTCCAGGGAAGCTGATGCAGTAGACAGCTAAATGTAGCTGGGTGGGTTTCAAAATAATTATAGACAAACTGATTGAAATGGCAGTAATTTTTTTTCCTTGTCTCTCTCATAGGCTATGTGTACAAGACTGTTCATGAGCAGTTGTTTGTAATAAAAATTACAGACATCATGAATGCTGTAAGATTTCTATTTTGATGTACTTTTCCCTTCCTTTCTCGTCCTCTATAGGTCATCATCCTTCTGATCACAGTACCCGTAGGCTGGAATCAGAATTTCTTCTGATACCAGTCCAAATTTTCTTGCTATGCCTCCATAATTTTGTAGGCTATTATTCTGTTTTTGTGTACTCAACCCATGATAATAAAGGAAAACTGGATTTTGGAGGAATCCTACTGTTTCTTAATTTCTGAAAAATCCAGAATATTTTGCTGAGCATCAGAGAGAATAAATGCTGACTGGTGTTTTTCAGTGTGACCCAGTAGATGACTCAAAGGCTGTAGCCCATGCGCAAGATACAGGCATCTACCTTGATGTTGTTTTTCTGTAAAAAAAAAAAGGAGCAGATGTTTGGAAATCAGATTTTACCCTAAAAGTCAAATGTCTTTCCTTGTGAATGCTTTACAGTGAGCTGAAAGTTGCTGGTGTAACAGGAGGGGGCATCACAGGTCTGAAAACACATCTCCTCCTGCACCTGCACAATCCAGGACAGTCGAGTATGACCTCTCCTCTTATACAGGAGAGGGGACTCCCAAATTGAGACTCATCCCTTCCTGCTCTTGAGGTTTGTAAAGTCAGTGGTGAGATGCTTCACTGCAGTTAGTCAAGCTTGCTTCACTGCAGTTAGTCAAGCTTGCTGCACTGAACAAAACCACATCTCATGGATAATACTGCAGCTCATGTGGCTCAGAGACACTGCAAATGTGGAAATATGGGGCCATAATTCAGCACATAATCCTGGTCAGCACACAGTACATGCTAGCCCAATAGATTTTACATAGTACACAGTACATAGTATCTGTGTCAGTATGTATAGAGAAAGATAGCTCAGGCAGCCCAAGGTTTTTGCTGCAAACATGGGACCATTTAGTAATCACCTCTTCCAGATAAGCCCTGTAGCTTCCTTAAGAAGCAACGAGCTGGTTTTGGATGCCTGTCCACTAAGTGTAGGAGATTCACAATTCATACCCTCACATTTGCAGAATGAATTGCAAAGACTCCCAAGCCTCATACATACACTCAAACACACTTGGAAAATTAATTTTGAAAGTAAAGATGTCAGTGTGTTAATAAAATATAAGTATTTTCGTAATTTGAGATAGGATGAAGCCATATTTGACTGAAATTAGGGTAGAGTCTAGCAGAAGGGTTTCTGAGAGCTCAGAAAGTCACTTAAGGAGAAGATCTCACCTGTGTTCTCAGACACTTTGTTCATTGCAAATATAGGTAAGATCTGAAATGAAACTAGTCAGGTGACTTCACAGCAGCTCAGTGTCTAAAGAGGAAGCAGACCCTTCTGAACTGTGACTCAGAAAAAAAACCCAAGCATTTCCTGAATTTTCTTCTCCTATGCAGTTAATAATTTCAAGCTCTTCAGAGACCCTTTGACTTCCTCCTAGATCTTCACATTGCATCCAGTCAAGGACTAAAAGCTACATGTGAATGAATGGACATCATTAGCCAACATTGTTCACATGCTATCTTTCCTGCATATTTAGATTGTTAAATGTCCCCAGTGTCCATAATCAATGTACACGTTATCAACTTCGCAAATAATGCCCATATCAAGCAAGTCCAATAAACAAAATTGTAATTTACTTGTAAAAAGAAGGCTACATTCATATACTGGTGCAACTCATTTATTTATTAGGCAAATTGGACTCATGGATGTGATTAAGGGACTATATCCATACATGTAGGTGTGAGGTTGGTTTTTTTTTTATGTTGAAGCAAAATATATTATAGTTTGTTTTCAAGGCAAGCTGAACCTTGCAGATACTACTGATTTTGTAATATACTTGTAATATCTTGAACAAAACTTGAGAATTGGATACCTACACAGATATAAATTTAAAAGTGTTCACTAAAACCCATTTGAAACAAGCTTGCTAGACTTTTCCCAAATGTTGCTATAAGTAGATTTTTTAGCAGAGTAAACCTGTATCTCCTGTACTAACATGACTGCTGTATTTCTGCTTTCCAACGTTGCCCATTATTTAGAAGGGCAATATAAGTATTTTTTTTTCTTTTCTTTGCAGATTAGGAATTTATATCTGATTTTTTTTTTTCCTTTCCAGATTAAGAACATAATCAGGACTCATTACAGCTAGCGGTGATATGCCAAGGGGAAAAAGGGATGGATGCTGCTTTTTTTTTTTCCTGAAAACTAGAATTTGTATCTTATGTTGACAGTATGCTTTATGATGTTTCCTTGGCCATCTGCACACTATAATTATCTTTCCCTCCCACAGCATTTTTCCCCTGCTTTTTTCTGTCCTTTATCCTCCCCTTACCATCCCCACTCCCATAATACAGAAAATCTCTTCTAGAGTTAGCATTACAGGCTTTTAATTTGTCATTTTGTATAGTAAGATTGGATTTCAGTCTACACAGGATAGGGCTACCGGAATATACTGTTAAAGAATGGTTCTACTTGAGGGTACCTATTTTGCTCTCTTCTTTCCTCTGATTGCAACAAGCAAACAAATTGCACGCAGTGACACTGTAAAATATATAATTTAGCTCTAAGAAAAATGACGTGTATTTACTTTGGGAAATACAAATACACTGTAAGACATATATATGTATGTGTATATATATATAATTATTTATTTTAAGTTTGTCATAAAATTTTAAATATTCTTAAAATAGCTTTAAAAAAAATATTAATTATAATAATGGCCCTGGAGGTCTTTAAGTATTTTGTACATATCTGCTTGCAGGAGATCCAAAGAAATAAATAACGAAGTAAATTCAAATCTGTATTGGTCATTGAATCCTGGTGAAGGCAATAGGCTTCTAACAGGTAAAGAGGAACAGAAATTGTCAAAATACAGTGTTGCTGAAACTTTTCAACACGGTGACAAATGGACACTAAGAAGGGCTAAAAACATTTCCTTTGTGTCTTGATTGTCTGGAAGTGTCACATCCTATTGCAGTCAAGACATCAACTGTTCATCTTGCAAGTCTTCATGCTGCTACCCTGAGTAGTATATAAAAAATAATAAAAACTTACTATATCATAGTATATATGTTAACTTCGCATATAATAAAATAAATTTGTTATGCTTTTTTTTTATAGAACCAAAGGTAATGCAACTATTCTGTGTATCTGTCTGATTGTCCAGCTGCTTTAACTACTTTTTGAATCTGTTGCCTAATTGGACAAATCTGAGAGAACACTGGGTCTTAAGCGTGATGATTTTGTACAAAAACTTTATAAAAAATGGTCTTGAATGGCCTTTCAGAGTGTCCTGGTTTTGGCTGGGATAGACTTAATTTTCTTCCTAGTAGCTGGCACAGTGCTGTAGTTTGGATTCAGTACCAGAAGAATGTTGATAACACACTGATGGTTTGGTTGTTGCTGAGCAGGGCTTACACCAGTCAAGGACTTTTCAGCTTCCCCTGCTCTGCCAGGGACACAAGAAGCTGGGAGGGGGCACAGCCAGGACAGCTGACCTCAACTGGCCAAAGGGCTATTCCAGACCATATGACGTCATGCTCCGTATACACGCTGGAGGACCTGGCAGGGGGGCAGTGATTGCTGCTTGGTGACTGACAGGGTGTCAGGCAGCAGGTGGTGAGAAGTTGCATCTCTTGTTTTTTCCCCAGGTTTTGTTTCTCTCTTGTTGCTTTCCTTTTAATTACAAATTATTATTATTATTATTTCTATTATTAAACTGTTTTTATCTCAACCCATGAGGTTTCTTACTTTTGGACTTCCAATTCTCTCCTCCATCCCACGGCAGGGGGTGAGGGTAAGTGAGCAGCGGTGTGGTGCTTAGTTGCTGGCTGTGGCTAAACCATGATACAAAGAAAAGTCCTGAATCAGTGCCCTCCTGAAAGGAAGGACATATTACTTCCAGTGACTTCAGAACACTGATATCAGACTTCTTTCTTATTGTGTAATACATCTTCCTATGTATGTCTTATTCCCTGTAACCAATGAGTCTCTTACACTGTCTGCTCATTAGAATAAAATTCCTCTAGCTCTCTGAAACATCAGATATTGAGACCAGTTCAATTGAGACCCTAAAGAAAACAAGCGTTTTTCATCTGGATTGAAGTTTCATTGAGATGCTAGAAATCCATTTTGGTGTTAAGACATGGAAACAATTTTGAGTGACAATGAAAGTATAATGAACTTAATAAATGTCATTTCCCAGGCTGTGTGAACTACAAAATGTAAGTACTAACTATAAATTTGTATAACATTTACACGTAGATCATGTAGTTTAAAGCAAATGAATTGATGAAGATGAATACTCTTGTCAAAGTTGCCAGAGCATAAGTGACTATGGATGACTTGATCATATTCCTTGAAACTATTTCACTTTACTGTTCCATTAGAAAAAAAACCCCAACCTTTAAGTAGCTTAAAAACCTCTAGAGTTGTTGGGGAAAGCCCAAATTTCTATCTATACTGTTCTTCCTCTGAAAATACATGAGGAGAGAAGGAAAGAAACATAAACCAGTAATATTTTATGTTATTTTAGAATTATTTTCCTGACTGTTTCTTTTTTCAAACTTTAGGATGTGAAAAATCAAACGGAAAATCATGGAAAAGTCTGTCCATTTTCCATATCCTCTGTGTAAAAATAAAAGAAAAAAAAGAAAAAGAAAAAGAAAAATACATTTACAGAAAACAAAAGATCACATGATCTTTTCCCACAAAAAATTCTCCTGAAAAATTTCCCTATTGACTTGCTGGGTATAACCAGAAAAAAATGGTGAAACATGAAACTGAGTCCAAAGTTCTCATTCTGAATATTTATGCTAACTCCAGTGGAAATATAATCAACACACATTTCTTTCAATTCTAATAGCAAAGCATTACTATCAGACTGTCCTGTAAATGTAGATCTCTTTTACAAGTATTTTTAGTCTAAGGCAAGTGTAATCTGTGTATAGTCCACTAAAACCATAGGAAATTGTAATTACATTTTTTTAAATATTAATTTTCCATTCGATGTCTATCTTCAATAGGTATCAGAAAAGGGGCTTTCCTACCTCACTGTGTGTGTTGCAGCTTAATGATGAGGTTTGGAAGACTCATCTCCAACATCCTTTTCTTACCTGAAAAGGACATTATGTGATAAACTGGTCCAATACATTAATGGCATCATTCATGCAATTTGGCATCAGTAGGATAAAATAACAGCAGGTATTTTAGTGGTTAAGAATAAATGTTTTGGGTGATCTAATCAAAAAGTGCTGATAGAATAGGAGAAATTTCTTGTTTTCTTTCACTAACATGTCAACCGATGCCTAGAGAGTGTAAGTTCAACATTTCACCAAGGTGGCATGTTCTCACGGGTAGGAATGCAAGGCAAAACTTTGTTTCATGTCCTTCTTTTCCCCCTGCACTCCAGCTTCACCTTTCTGCATTCAGATTTCAACTTTAACCATCTGTTTTGGAAGTACTGGCACCATATCCTTCAACTGAGAAAGAACACAGGTACTCTGAGAGGTGTAGATCTTTAGGTTTGTGTGCTGTGGGTGTTACAATCTACACTTCCGTAATTCTTAAGGACTGCATATCAGCACTAAAAAGAGTCTGAGCAGAATTACGGAGTTCGTATGCTGGGGCACCTATAAATAATTCATAACTGGGATCTTGTCTTATAATACAATAGAATCCACTTACCCTGAGCCTTTAAATTTTATTTCACAAGTGCAACCAAATCACAGAGTGTTCTTGTTGGCATCAGTGACAGTAGACATATGCTGTTTGTTCAGGTGGACGTAAGCAAATATTTTACAGCAGTTGCACTTTTGCTCAATTGTTCACTTCACCAGCATTCAACATGTTCATCTTACCTCATGAAGGAAGATGCAAAGAGCCAATTTGCATGTTTTTGCACCAATAGACATAATCTTGATGAGAGTAATATGCTTAGAAATATGTTTTCATAAGTGCTAAAAATAGAGGCACATTTATCACATTGGGATAACCAACACCGAGATCGAGGACATGTTTTTAGTAGTGGTCTTAAAAGGGCTAGAAATTGTTAAATTTTGATATACAATGCAAATTTTGACAGAAGGCCAGAAACAATGCAAAACCTATGAATCCACTGAAAAGAATAAATTTCCATTAACAGAAGAAACAAAATGATTGCTATTTGCTGCCTGTGCCACTGGAAGATGTTTGTTATTCATTGATATCTTTTGTACTCTGCTTCTTGCCTTGCTACTGTGGGGTTTTTTAACGTGTTTTTTTCTAGACAACTTGAATATCTCATTTCCAAATTCCTCAGTTGGCTTGCAGAGCTATTCTTCTACCACTTGGTGTTAGAAGCACAACCTTTACATTTAGATGTGTAAAAGCCAATGGTCTTGCAAGCAGAACTTGCAAGACTTGTCTATATTTTGTCTTGAGAGTCAACTCAAGATCAGGGAGTACTAGATTTGTCCTCCATGCAAGCAATATACTGGGAAGTGCAGCCCAAATGCAGCTGAGGTGCTCTCTGTTGCAGAGGGAACACTGTCCATCTGAGCATGCCCACCAGCTCAGTCCCTGCCAGGCAGGTAGGGTGCTGCCACGCACATTGAGCCAGACCAATCACGAGCATCCTGGAAGCATTTTGAAGACTTAATTGTAGATCTTTTAGCAATGCCTATGAGTTCAGGTCTTGCACTGAGATTTCATCATGTTAGCAATTGATGTGATTAGAAAATAAATGAAGCACTCTGTCCTGAGATGAGTTCCTCTGACAATAAACTTATTTTATGATTCCCACTTGGACATGTAATAAGGCTTTCAATTCCTTGCAACTTAACATTTAAAACTTGAGCAGAATTGACTCCTACCAGGCTGGCCATGTCTAAGTTTAAAATCCATTAAGCATTTAATTATTGTTACTTTTATGTCTGTCAAACCAAATAAGCAGACATTGTGCTTGTATTTCTTTCATGAAATACTTCTGTTATATTACTTTTATTCATTTGCTATGTTCTGTAATGACAAAAGATTCTTCAGAATGAAATCCTTTGCATTTCTGGGACTGATATTTTGATCTTTTGAATACCAACTCATGCCTGGGATTAAAAGTGTGCAAGATATCTGTGAGATCCCCCAGTGGTGAATGTGTCCTGGGACACACTGTATTCTTAGGCACTGACAATGTACAAACAGTTCCGAGACACATTTAGAGCAAGGCCCTTGCAAGGCAAAATATTTGCCTTGATTACAGAGGACTCCAACATGGTTAGCAGGTCTCCCTTCTCCAGCTTTTTTCTGTTAGAGTGTCAGCGGGTATCACAGGGTTTTCAATACCAAAAATATTTGCCATCTTCCTTTCTGTGATAATAGCTTTCATTCTAACAAAAAGAAGCATTTCTAGCCTTCATGGTCATAGGAAAGGCTTGAGAAGCTGGATTCAAAAGGAATGAACTTTTGAGGACAAACACTATAGAACCTAACAACCATTTAAAAAAATTCTCAACTATTTTGATGTGTTTAGGCTTATTTCACAACTAATGAATACATGCAACTAATTCCATCAGTATCATGACTAAAGGAAAATTAAAGGCAGATAAGATCTTGTCCTGCCTATGCTCTAGACAAAGCAAAAAGCCAGCTGTGTTTAATACTGTCTTGCACTAGGAACTAAGAAAAATTACATGAGCTTGGGCATGCTATATATTGTGCTTGGCTATAGGCTCGGCATCATAGTAACATGTTTGGACCATGAAAAGCAGTTTGAAAGCTATCAGTATGGTCCAGCCATGCTGTCTGTTGAATGAAAGAACCTGAGAAAGGAAGGTTTTTAAAAATATGTAGAGCAGAAAAGAGATGAATGTGTTTATCCCCTGTACATTATATAGATATATTCTAGATTCTAAACTAACTCTCTTTTTTTTCCTCCTGTTTTAGGTAGAGCTGATTGTATTAGGTGAAAGTCACTGCAATTTGTCATTCCACTTCTTTCATCTTTAGTTCTCCACACAGACACCCACACTTACATATGCTTAATGTTTATTTAAAATTTCAATAAATCTACTCAATACCAAGTAATTGTGTTTATAAAAGATTTTAGGTTTTGACAACAGAATTCATGTTATTATAAAATATAAATATAAACCCAACAACATTCTAAAATAAAATCATAACAGCAGAATGACTGCAAATGTGCTACAAATATGATATTAGAATGCCTGAGGATTTTTTATTATTCTGCAGAATAATTTTGCTTCTAGGAATTTCACGTTATCAGTTGAGCTGGAGTTCAGTTTGTTCTCTTTACTTCCCATTTTGATAAATGTGACCCTTAGCTGTAAATAAGCTTTTCCTTCAATATGTTTTTTCTCTTTTTTCATTTCTGGAAAAAAGATTTCTGGAGAAGATAATATGTTCAGTGCTATGTATTCCTAACAATTCAACTAATGGTCTTATCTACTAGTCTGAGACCAAGTATATATATCTAAGGGATTATGAAACAGAGCACGGTGACTTTGGCAATACTATAAACAAGGGAATAAAACAAGCGATTATGACTTATTTATATGGAAAAATTAGTCAATAGAGAAAAAAAAAGGTTTTAAGGTATGAGTCATCTGACCTATTTTAGATGTTTCCTTTAGGATGAAATGAACTTGCCCTAGAAGTGTCTGTCTCTTTCCACTGGCAATAACAAAACCTGAGGTGATTAACTTGAATAAAAACCTTTGCACTGAGAAATTTGCCATATCTAAATAAGGACGCATTTAATCCTGTTGTAGAAAACTGAATATTGAGATTCTGGGCCTTACTGCCTCTGCACCTTGCTGTTATGTTAGTGTAAGTGCTGCTAAGAAATATGGGGGTTCCTTAATAGGGATACTTACAGAAATCTTAAATGCAAATTACCTTGATTTTTTTAATCCTTTTTGCTTGAAAGTATTATTTTAAAATTATCTATATATCCACTTGAGATTTTTAAATGTATTTTGAACTATCTTTCAGTATATATTTTTATAGTGTATACTGAAACTATATAAGCATATAGGCGCTGATTTAGCAAATGTACGGTTTTAGTTTAGTAACAGAAATCAGTTATGTGCTTTATGTTCTTGATGAGATGTGGAAGACAATGAGAATTATTTTGATTTCTTCTTATGCTTGTCAGTTCACAAGATTTATTTTGTTATGGTAATTGGATTGATGCATAACTGTCTGATGTGCACAATTTCTATTACTTTGTTTTTACTAATTGGTTGCTGATCCTTTCTCATTCTACTATTCTAATTTAAATAGTTACTTAGTTATGTAATAGATACCTAAGCCAGTGCTTTCAAATTACTCTGGAAACAGAGCTCATTGTTTGGAAATTGATTAAAAGTTTTTATCTGTTTCTGTATCTCAGCTTCTTCTTTCAGTTTTATCCAGCTATGACTTCAACATTGCCTCTTCCATATGTTCTCCTCAGAGGATTATTTTGTTTATTATATTTATTAATGTTTTGCATAGTCATAAATACTCAGCACTCACATACCATGAACAGCAGTTTCTCTCATTTTTATTTTGTTTGTTTCTTCATGAAGATTTAGTGACTGTACTGCTTTTTTCCCCTCATATTGACACATAGAAACATTTCAAGGCTGAAAGTACTTGTGGAACTCTAAATGGTATTACCACACTAGAGAAATAATATCTAATATCTGCTTTTTATATTGCTAAATATTTTAAGTTCAGTGGAAATCATAGTGTTAATTATACAGTGTGAAGGAGTTCACCCTTAATTTTTGATGATAGCAGATGTTATTAACCAAATAGCTGAGACAAATTTTGCCTGCTTATTGGCCAAACAGTGTTTAGTTTTCCCGGGAGACTGTAGCAATGTTCATGACAGGGGAGTAACTTCCATCTGCTAAGGACAAGGTTTTGGCTTCTGATGTAGTTCTTCCAGAGATGTCTTCTCAAATAGTTTTACTTGCAAATTATTTGTGTTGATGGAGTGCCTATTCCCCAGACAGCAGCGGAGCTCTCCTGTGCTGCATACACAATATGAAAGGTCTCTAACCTAAGAGCTTGCAATACCAGCTATGGCAGAGCTGACACATTCTCCCAGGAGCTGAGAAAAAGGAGGGGATGATCACAACGAGAACCACAAGATCATAGTCACTCCGGTCAAGGTACTTTCATGGGCTTCCTTTTTCTTCTTAATAACAATCCCTGAAGGAAGAAAGTGAAAAAATGTTAATTTTAAATTGATGGTTCCCAAATTCAGATTCACAGGCTCCTTATGTTCACTACATTTGGCATGTTTTCAATAATCTCTCTTATTTTAAGAGTGCATGGTAATTTGCAATAAATTTTGAATGTTGGAAATTGTCTATGTTCAGAAAAAAGTTTTGTAACCTTTTTGGCCTAAGCCAAAAAGTGTCTTCTTCTTGGGAGTAAACATTTCAAGAGATCAAAAATTATTCTATGAAGCTCTTTTTATGCTGACAAAAAATCTTCAGTGGCACTGCATGATTCATCTAACACTTCAGAAAACTAGGACTAAATAGTTGTTATCCTTGAAAAAGAATAAATTCCACTTGCCTCTGTGACTCGTTTGTTTGTTTTCTTATTCAATGCAAATCATAATATTCTTTTTCTAGATGAATGTGCTCAGATAACAGAGGAAATAAGTAACTCCATACTAACCTACCGAGACTGTGAAACAGCTGGGCCAAGGAGCACCTTTTTTCAACATTAGTGCTTAAGATGAAGTTTCTTCACCTAGGAATTCCTGCATGTAATATTTTCTTTACCGTATTGCACCTTATCCAAGCTGACCATCTTTTGTAAAAAAATTTTCTACATTAGTCTTGGACTCATGCTACTTAATACTGAATGATCAACAGTTACTTAAGTTAGGAGCTCAGTGCCTAATAGCCAAGGGAAGAATAAACACGGCTGAAGTACTGTTCAGGTCTTTGATGGTTTGACTGTGTTTTGGCATCTCACCTAGAGAAGGATGAAATGTCTTTTTTACCTCACCATCCATTAAAGAAACAAACCATCAGTAACAAGGAATCATATCTGAGCTCATAGACACTCAGAATGTTGACTGCAGTTAGGTATGCAAAGAACTGGCAGGAAGTAATAGAAATGCTAATTTCTTTCAGTTTATAAAAACCTGAAAATTTGTCCTAGAATTCTTGACACTGTCTTCTTAGGAAAGTCAAAAGGGAAATCTAAAAATGCCAGCATTACATGTTACATGCCATTTTTTGAATAGGTTTGACATTCTGGAAGCTGCTTGTACTACATGCTCTTGGATAGTAGCCCATTTTATCTGCTCTTTGTGAATAGGTTGCTGATAATATTTAGAAATGGAATTGCAGTCATTATTACAAAGATTTTTCCCCTGTTAAGGGATCTTTAAACCTTGACAATCTCTTTTGAAATACTTTTCTGTTACTTAACTAATGTTACAGTTACACTCATTATTTAGGTACTGGTAGTACTGAAAATGTGAGCAAATAGAGCATGCAAACCTCAAAATACAGCCCTTTAAAAACACATCAGCACACAGACTTCAGTCATCCTGGTCAGAAACAATGACATAGCTGGAGCAAAAGTTCAAAGAAAGTTGCTTAGTGTGATGTGGGACAGCGAAGTCAAAAAGTCATCAAAGAGGTTCAGTGCAAGACAACTTCTACAGGTAGGAAAAGCCCAGCTTCTCTGGGGGGTGTGGGGTGGGGTACAAAGAAAACCAGTCAGTTTAAGGCCACAACATTCAGGGAAGGTTTCCTACAGATAAAGAGCAGAAATCAAGTAAAAAGGCCTGTGGGATAGGGACTGGCATGAAGTCTGCCAGTTGTACTGTGTCTGGTTGGGATGGAGTTAATTTTCTTCATAGCAGCCTGTACGGTGCTGTGTTTCGGGTTTGTGACCTGAATAGTCTTGATAAAACGCTGGTGTTTTAGCTGTAGAAGAACAGTGCTTGCACAATAGCAAGACCTTCTCTGTTTCCCACACTGCCCCTCAGTGAGTAGGCTGAGGGTGTGCAAAAGGTTGGAAGGGGACACAGCCAGGACAGGTGTCCCCAACTGAACAAAGGGATATTCCATACCATATGATGTCATGCTCAACCGTAAAACTTGGATGGGAGTTTCTCCAGGGTAGCAGTTGCTCAGAGGCTGGCTGGGCATCGGTCTGCTGGTGAGGAGTGATTGCTTTTGTATCACTTTCTTTTTCTTTACTTATTAAACTGTCTTTATATTTTGGTTCGGTTTTTTTTGTTTGGTTGGTTGGGTTTTTTTCTTGCTTTTGGCTTTCCAATTCTTTCCTTCACCCCACTGTTGAAAAGTGAGTGAGCAACTGGGTGGGGATTACTTGCTAGCCAGGTTAATCCAACTGACCAAAAGATAACCTCTGTTCATATGAACTGGTGAAGTGGTTTTATATTGGGTCATCCCTTTGTGAGGCAGAACCATGGTGGTTTTGATCTATATAAGGCGTCTTAAAGCTGATTTCAGTGAAGGCTGTTAAATATGCCTTCATACTCTGGGAAAGGCCTGTGGTTTCATGCTCTATAAGGATAAGAGCTGAATTCAGATTTCCTCTCTACTGAGTAACTGTCCTAACTCGTAAGCACTGGAGTGGAAGTGAGCCACCACACCCTGTGATTCCAAATACAGGACACTGCCTAGGATGCTGGCAGAGGATGTCCAGGCTGCTGCCATTCCACTACACTCAGTACCTGTAATTAGCTGGATTAAAACTATTGGAGATACGTCTTTGCATGCAGCTGTTATGCTACTGGGAACAGCGCAACTAAGTTGTTAGGTACACAAAACACCTTCCTGCTATCAGTGTTTACACTGAAATTAAGAAGTCAATCAGATCAGTGAAATTAATCAGATATGCAAATGTCTGCAGGACAGGGTCTTTGTGAAGAATGTATGTAATTTCATTTCCTGTTAATAGCCTGATAGATCATGCTGAAGACCTATAGGCATGAAATACAGTAACACAGATTGCCCTCCGACCCTCCAGATCTATAAGATATGACTAAATATATATGTCTTTGCACTTTGCTACAGGAGATAATAAAAAATAGCAGTTTTCTTCATACTGCTCTTGGTATCAGACAGTAGTATGTATTTAGAAAAAAAGTCATGGCTTTTACAAATTGGATAATTATGTTCTCTTGGCTGCCCTGCTTTCTTCTGATATTTCTTGGAAATTCTTCAATCTATGATTGTTGCATGACAAGTTAATGTAAACAACTTTGTGTTATTCATGAACTTGCAAACGCAACAGGTTTATTTTCTGTGCTGCTAATATTAAGACACCCAGTTAATGTTTCTGATGAGTGCCAATAAACATAAGATTAAAAATTATTATTTCATATAACTAAAACAATAATTAGGATTTGATCCTGTAATGTTTTGAAGTCAATAACTCTGAAAATGAAAGGAGAATTTAGATGGATATTTGCACAAAAAAGTGACGTGTTTCATTACATCAGTCATCCTTTCTCAGCCATCTTTGATACTTAGAAATTATCTTTCAGCTTTCCGATAAGAAAATTCTACACAGAAAAATTGGCAAGTAATTCTATTTTTGTTAAGAACAAATATTGGGAAGGTCATAAATGTGGCCTTTGGGGTAGCAGTAACTTTCTTCCTACAGAGATTTTAATATTAGCTCACTTCACAGTGCAGAAATAAAGTAGAAATGTTGGCAGCTGACAAAACCTGTTTTAACCAGCACTGAATTCACTGACTCATAAAAAAAGAAAATAATAATCCAAAGAACACTACTTTAACTGAAAGCTAACAAGTAAATGAATGCATCTGACATCCTTTAAAAAACATTGAAGAAGGAAGAGAGTCCATGAAGGTGATTCTTACAGTGAAATTCTATGAAATATAATGGAATTTGACAAACTTTTGTACACTTCTGAACAACTTAGAGAAAAAAAAGTGAGATATTCCTGTCATCCTAGTATGTAGAATAGTTAAAAAAATATTATGGCAAAATCTCATTTCCTGAACAATTTTTTTTGTTTCTGAGGCCTTTGGAATTTGTATTTTTGTATTAATTTTGTATGTATTCAATTTCTTGGACAAAACTGAGTTCATACTGTACCCACCGAGTAGCTGGAGAGACATTGTAGTGACGCCATGGTGCTTTGAGGGGTCATATATAGAATCTTCTATATATGTTGAAATAGATATCTATAATGTAAACTTAGAAATACATGATTCTTTAAAAGACAACAATAATAAATTTCTATTACTGCAATTACATGTGAAGTTTTTAAAAGCATCTTTTAACCCAAAAAGAGAAATTAGTACATGTATTGAACTAACCATGTTTGCAGAAGGGATAAGAGCTTTAAGTGGTCAAAACCCCTGGAACCCAGTTAAGGACACACTGAATTTTCATTCTGCTAGCAGTATAGAATGTACTTGATAAACCCTCTCAAACTATGTATAAAAGGTATAACATTGCATGTTTGTTTATAGGATCAGAAACTTGTGTCCTGGTATTCCTAATTATATACACAAAAAATCTGTTTTTCTAGAAACTAATAATCACATAAATAAGTGCAGGTACATAGATGAGTAACAAAAAAGCTTCCATATCAGTTAGCAATGATTAATAACAGAACTCTGAAATCCTAGGAATATAGTAATTTTCAGATTTCTTGTTGCTAACATGGATGACATCCTATGGGTTTCATAGCTTGGCATGGTGGTGCTGATAAAGTACCCTAGGAACACCAATAAAGCTCCTTTAGGATTTACAATATACATCCCATGAATCTTTTTTTTCTGAAGTAATAATGCCTTCTTAGTCATTTGATAGAATTAGTAATATGGAGTAATATTTAAATTAACCAATGCATTAATCTCTCTAAACCAATTAAGCTATTTTGCAATAAAGCAAATAATTAGGTTGAGAACACACAGCTTATTTATTCTTGAAATTAAAATCTGACACTATAAAGAAATGAGCAAGTGTTATTAAAAACTTTCAGCTGTGAGCTAATCAATGTTTAACTGGCCGTAGAGCAGCAGTGCAATCCGCATTGCAATCTGTTACTGAACATAACGCTATTAAAAATAGTCAGTTAAACATGAACTGCTACAGAGAACTGCAACTATAAAAGTTAAATCAGAGTCATGCTATTGTAAAGAGTAATCTTTTAAAAGGATATAATCATAAGGGACTGCATATTGCACAGAAAATATCTGTGATCTGCAAAAGGTGGCAAAGTAAACATTTGAATAACATTTTTTCCCTCTGGATTTGTATTCCAAGGATGAACTCTGTGTGGATCGCTTAATGTATATTCAGGGTGAAATTCCTGGAGCAGACTTTTCCCAAGCATGGGACTTTCCTTTTTCCCTTGTCTGTTTAAACAAACCTAATACAACATTAACACCTTTCATCCTCTTATCTTTCTGTGGTTTGGTTGCAATTAGCCAGAACATTTAAAATATATTAGAGGGAGCTAGCAGATAATAAAACAAACAGCATAAATGAAAAGATCATATTATCATTTAAACCTTATTTTCATTTGGTCTTCAGATTATCTCCACATATAAAACATGGGCTCTTTATTTGAAAGTGAAATATATTGAATGACAATTGTTTTAAAGAAAACCCAATAAACTTAAACCAGCAGATTTTATTCTCTAACTTACAATGGATATTTTGTCAAATCATTCACTATTGTTCAGCAGACTTCAGCAGACTGAGAGGACACAGTGATTTGAAAAAATTTCTTTGTAGGTGTACAGTGACATTTTCTATTATTTATTGATGCTGAGAGAACAGACATGGAACAAAGCAAACTTTATTTTTATAGGATGCATAATGTATACTTTCTTTTCTGAATGAACAGACTGATGGTTTCAATGTGGAAAATGTAGAGACATATTCAAGTTAGTTTTAAACTAGCTGGCCCCAAGAACAGTATGGACATGACGGCACAGAACTTGGTGTGCACAAGTTACTCAAGCACTGGTCAGGATCACAAGGATGTTTTTTCAGCTGATGTTGAGTTTTTTGGTCTTTCAGCTACTTTACTATGGTCACCTACACTAGATTATACTTGGGGGGTGGACTAGATGACCCCTAAAGATCCCTTCCAACCCAAAACATTCTATGGTTATTGAAAGGTGGTTTGTATTTTGACAACAAAAGGTATAATCATGCTTTGACTGTAAGGTAGATTTACGCTTCACAATACCACCCAGTGTATCGTGTACAGCTGCAGTGACCAAGCTGTACACAATACAGTGGACAGTATTTTGACCTTGACCAAACAAGGTGGATAACTTTTAAAGCTTAGGCTTCCTCCCTTCTTTTTTTTTGTTTCCTTTAAAATGGCTCAACATACAGTGAAGCTACCATCACATGATGGGAACTTCTGCAGTTTGGTTATGTGGCAGACCTGTAGTGAAATGAGTTTAGGAGAGAGGTACCATAATCCAGGGAAGTGCTGCTCACCTCCTGATGAAAACCTGGGCAATGCTTATATACATGTCAGAACATCATCATGTTCTCTGTCAAGGCTGATCACAAATTCAGTCTATGTCAGGGTTTACCATGATAAAAGAATACATTAGAAAACTTGAAACACGGTCTGCCTTTGTTTAAGAGGCATTATCTTGTCAAAGGTGACAGAACCCAGGTCACCCAGTAGAAATACGTAGCTAGACTTTGTTCAAAAAACATGACTAGTTGAACAGCAGAGTTTGTGGCTTTTTATATAAAAGCATAAGATGTCAAAACGGCCCGTCTGCTTTCCAAAGTGCGTTTGGAGCTTTTGTAACCTCTGGAAACGTTTCTGTGTGGCATTCTCCTAAACCTGTGTACTGCCAATATAGGAGTGATCAGACACAATTGGTGCTTTGGATGGATTTCATGAAACAACATGCTTAGGATTTCCAGCTGCTTCTAGCAGAAGCACATAGGTCATAGCTCATTGAGAGTGGCCTTAAGCGAGCAGCAAAGGCTGGCAAATTTAAATTGGACCTGATCACGTGCCGAGGAGGTGAGTCTCTACAGACCCAAACACACCATCTACAGGCAGAGGAAAGGGATCCGAAATTTTAAGTGTCTTTCCCAGTGAGAAAACTGTCTGGGATAACATCAGTTTTGTCGTTGCTGTATTTTATCTTTTAAGGTAATTTTGAGCTTTCAAATATACATGTAGGAAATGGCTTTTGTCCTGGTTTCGGCTGGGATAGAGTTAATTTTCTTCACAGGAGCTAGCATAGTGCTGTGCTTTGGATTCAGTGCTAGAAGAATGTTGATAACACGCTGATGTTTTTAGTCGTTGCCAAGTAGTGCTCAGACTGCTCAAGGACTTTTTGAGCTTCTCCTGCTCGGCCAGGGGCATAACAAGCTGGGAGTACAGCACAGCTAGGACCCAAACTGTCCAAAGAGCTATTCCATACCATATAACGTCATGCTCGGGGGGGTTAGTCGATCGGTCGGTCGCGGGCCGAGTGGTCGCAGCTCGGGCTGTGTGATCGCGGCTCAGGGGGAGTGATCGCGGCTCGGGATGGGCTGGGCATCGGTCAGCGGGTGGTGAGCAATTGCATTGTGCATCACTTGTTTTATGTATTCTGTATATTTTCTTACCATTATTATTATTATTATTCTCTCTTATTAAACTGTCTTTATCTCAGCCCTCAGCTCTAACCTTTTATTTTCTTTCCGATTCTCTCCCCCATCCCACTGAGGGAGGGGGGGGAGTGAGCAAGCGGCTGCGTGGTGCTTAGTTGCCAGCCGGGTTGAACCACAACAGCTTTTTATTTTTTAATATTCAGACTTGTCTAGAAACATATATTAGATGTGAAAAATTTTAATATGCAAATTGAGCACTTGATAAAGGCCAGTGTGAAAAATGTCAACTTAATATGAGGTACAGAAATACCTACTTGGCAAAAATACAGCTATATGTAGTCCTAGGTTGTGCTCCATTTTGCATGCCTCTGAGTCATTGCTCAGCTTGCTGTACAGAAAATGCCAATGATAGAAGTGCTGAACTGTCATAGGGAATAAAAATAAGAAATATTGTTTTGTGGATTTCATTTTGAGTCAGTTGAATTAAGCAATATTTAGAAAAAATGAACTCGCACAAGAATAGTGATAATAGCTAACAGGCTGCTAGACTGCTGATAGAATCCCAAGTTTTACGACTTTCAGCAACACACAAAATGTGTAGTTACATTGCACAGTTCTGTCAGGTCACTTCTCATTCTTTTCAGTTTTATTAGAGTGCTGAACACCTTAATCTGACAGTAGGAATAATGCAGCAGTCTTATTTGGTGATGGTGCCTGGGTATTTATTTTTTTGTGACTAGGATCTAATCTGCGATAAATACTAGTAATACACTTTTAAATAAAAATAATGAAGTGGCATTACTTGAATAGTATCTGAAACATAGACAGCAAAAATATTATACAGAAGTTATATGCTATATTAAGTTTCTCAATCATAAAATAAAGTAATTCAACAGCAACAGAAACACAAGTGGCATTTTGTGTCTTGTTCTTGTCTGTCAAAGACAAAAAAAAAATTTAATTTGTAGAGAGAAGTCAGCCTGGGATATGATTTCCACCTTGTTTTCTCAGAAAAGCTTGCTTTCTTGTCCCTGCAAATTCATGTGTGACTGCTACCAAAAGGGCATAATTTAAAAAAATCTGAAATAAAGTGGGTAACGTATATATTTTTGAATCATTAGCTTGCCCCAAAATGTATGCAAGAAGCCTATTGCAAAGCATGTCTTCTCATAACTATCTTTCTATATTAGCTTTTACAGTAAGTAACAAAAATATCTTGCTGTTTTTCTAAATTATTTTTTCTTCTCACCATTTTGTCTTCTCTCTTCGCATTGGGTTCCCCTAATCACTTCCCTTAATAGCATCACCAGAGGAAGAAGGATAGGAGAAGGTAAGGGTTACAAGGGAAGTCTGCACCCTCTCTTACAGAAGCAAAAATTTTGCAGGCAATCAGCAGATTGTTATGAAATATCAGATGTTTACTATCTGATGCTGAATTATCCTCACAATATAATAAATTAATTCTTTGAAGCACTTAAATATAGAAGGATTGGAGTGTAGTCTCCAGCTGATTATTTTAATCTCCTGAGTCACCAGAAGACCAACTACTTTGCTTCAGATGTTAACAGGATGAAGGAAGAAACTGAGTGCTCATTTCCCAAATCCCAAATTAATTCCCCAAACACTGAAATTTACCATCTTCACATGTAAGACCATAGGATAAGCAGATTGCATCAATGGATGAAAAAGAACTGAAATACTTTCTGAGGGTACTGCAAGGTAAAATCTGTGAAATACTTTTTGAGGGTACTGCAAGGTAAAATCTGTTAGCAGGTTGACATGTAGGCTCCTAGACATGCAGGAGCACTCTCCTGGGAATCTAGCTTATGAACTGGACAGGAATTTGGTGCAAGGCACAAGCTGTGTAATGGCAAATAAAAATAAAACAAACAAACAAATAAATATAATTTAAAAAAAAAATATCTTGAGACAAGGGTACAAAGCCAAAATTAAGCTTTGAAGTGAATTACCAGCTGCCTCTTTCTTTGCTATCTAGGCACAGAAACCAGAAATTTCTGCTATTCATATCACTTATTTTCAAGTTAGTCTTGTAAGTCCATCGTTATATTAGCCTAAGTCCCATCAAATGTTGGTTGCTATACAAATAAAAGGCAAAGCTTCTGTATTTTCATTTTTGCTATACTTCTAGAATTGCTTCAGACAGATAATGTATGACTTCATGAGCATTTCACACAGCTGTCTAAATCTGTTAAAACTGCTTCAGAATTCAATTTATGCTGCTGAATTCAAAACCTCTCTGGCATTAATTTTACTTTATGGAAAAGATAATATATAAATGGCCAAACAGGCAAAAAATTATATTTGCATTAATCATTAAGTAGTTATTTTTATATTTTTAAAATGAAATTGACTGCCTGATTTCAAAATAAAAATTAGATTTTAAAGTTAAAATGCTAAAAAATTTTTTTTTTTCAATTTATGTTAAGTCTTAAACTTTACTCACCTCTGCCAGTCTTTAGAAAAAGTTTTTGACGTACTATCTTTTGATAGAAGCAATCCTCATAAATATCTCTTACTCTGTTCTTTTAAATTTTCAACAACTGACATTGTAAACAAATCCTATGTGCTTGCTTCTTGTCATTCTAGCCCTTATATTCTAATTAACCCCTAGGTATATACAGATTGACATATTGATTCACCTGGTGGCTGAATTTGTTTGTTGATTAACTTTCAGCTGTTCAGTTACTCAGAATAGCTTTCAGTTTTTCAATCATGTTTGGAACCAAACCATTGTGAAGAGATTTTTTTCATTTTTCATAACATTCCAGTCTAGCAGAAGATTTTTATTTTTTGGAAACTCACGTAAAACAATAAAACCACTACAGACAATCAGGCCATCATTCTGTTATTTCCTAAAAATACCTGTTGCTTCACTCAAAATCAGTGAGCGAAATACAGTCATATCATTTTAGCTGCCTTCTCTGAATATTTATCCAGAATTGGCTTGCCACTATGTCATGAGTAAGTGAACAATCTCAGAAACTGTTCTTACTTTACATGAGGCGGATGGCAGTAGTACCAAGTCCCACAAGACTTCCAACTGCTGTCATGACTATGATCACCTCTGAGCCAAATCAGTATTTAAGAAGAGTTTGAGAGATGTGTTCATTTAATACAGCATGAAGAAGACAACAGTGATAAAATAAGATACAGAAAACTCCAACTCTTTGAATCCCTGGTCACTATGTTAACACAGCTTTGATTGAGAGAGTTAACTATTTCAAATGAGGTATGCAGGGCACCAAAACAATGAGATAAGCTAAAGGAGAGAAACCAATTGCTATTCCCTTCCAGATGGGAAAAAACCCAAATATTGGTTTTGTTACTCAGAAAATGGCTTTACAGCAGATGAACATTCCAATTCTAAAGTGTCAAAATTACCACTGAGTGAAATGTCACTATTCATAGCAAGACCTTAGTTTTCTTTGCTACTGTATTTTCATGCCTGTAACAATTTTCATTAGATTTTCCTCAGTTTTGCTCTCATTTAACGAACTGAGGTGGATATTAGAGTGCCTAACACTAGAGTACTTAGAAGTCTGTACTCTCTTTCATATTCAATGAAATAAACCTCTCTAGGGAGAGATTCACAGCACCTGATTTACACAGCAGGTGTCATCTACAAAAGAGGGACCCAGATTTGCCTGCATACTATCCTGATCTTTAAAGGAGCAGTTGCACTGCTGTTGAAGGAAAAAGTAGGGAGAAGGTAGAAAAACTTCTCCTTGACCCAATTGTTTGAATTCAGCGAGAATAATAACCTTGTTAATCCTTTTCCAGGGCAGCAGCTGAGTCTCACTTCTACAGGCAACTGAAATAGTGTTTGAGTGGAATTAAGGAAAAGATTAGTGCTAGCAATTTACAGCTGTGATAGGCCAAAAAATACATGGAGGATAATAAAAGAGGCATTAAAACACAAAGCCTAATTTATATGTCACTTTTAGGCATATTCCTGAACAAATCCAGATGCATCCTAAAAATAATATTATTAATAATAATAATCCTCTAGAAGATTAGATATTAGACAGATGAAAAAGCAACTTGCTGCAGACTAAGACTAGATGAATGAAGCGACCAGTTTGCAAATCTCCATACAAAAGGTATCATAAGACACCTTTTCTGGATGACATTTATTCATGAATAATTTTGTAGCTAAGATTGATCCAGAATGGCTTAGTTACATTTTGGATTTTTTTACTCCTTCTTCATGGCGGCAGGTCTGAATAGTCCTTCCATAAGCTAATTTTCCAGGCCTTTCTTACCTATTTTTTTTTTTTTTAATCTTTAATGTTCCAAATACCAGTTCCCTGGATGTCTTTGCTTATCAAACTTGTGTCCAGATTCCCTCATATTCTGCTGCTTCCAAAAATGACAAAAAAAAAAAGTAAAAACGAGGCAAAATGGAAAACTGGCAACTTCTACACATCCTGTAACCATCTGACCCCTATTTACTGCTACTTCACATTACATATATTCTGCCATGGCCACTCTAGCCTATTTTTCAGTGTCATTGGGAAACTTAGAGTCCACCTCACTTCTCCTAGAGAACATGGACTTTTGGAAGCAAGAAGAAATTTGTACAAAAAATTTTGGATAAAGGATTTGGAATCATAATTTTCAGAGGACATGAGAAGGGGTAGACTGTCATACTTCCCCTAGGATTCGAGCCCGTGACTCATGCTGGTTTCTTCTACTTATAAAGGCAGCTTCTCTCACCTTCAGATATGGAAGTATCTGATTGAAATATCCATCTCTCAAAAGGAGGGAAAATGCACATAATAAATCATGATGAGGACAGTTACTTCTAATTGAAATAATTGCCATATGCAAAGGAACATTTCTGCAAATGTTGATCTCTTGAGTGTTAATCTTCCTAGTACTGCAAGTCTAATTTCTGGTGTGAATCCCATAGAGCTCAAGTGAGTGGTAAGCATTCAGGACCTCTCTTAAAAAGGCCACTATTGATTTTCTATAGTGTTAAAAGAAAGCAGATACTGATTAAAAAAAAAAAAAAAAAAAAAAAAAAGAAAGAAAAATAAAAGGTTGTATATTCAGGTCCTTTCAATTTATCTCTTATGGCATTAGAAAGTTTTTGTTTGGTTTGGTTTCAAACAGAATAAGGTGATTTACCCTCAAAAGCTTTACACTCAGATCTCAGTCCAAATTACATTCATCAAGAATTTTGCCTGAACATCTTGTCTCACTATAAGCTGAAAATATTAGAAGATCAGGTTCTCTACTAGGATTTATAACACTTCTGCTATCTTCAGGGACGCTCAGTAAAATCAATCCAAATTAAGTTGGGGTGTGAATTTAAAATTGATTGGCTATAGGTGCTAAATCTTTGTGTGGACACTGAGTTAAGATTAAAGTGGTTTTAACTTATCTTTATTAACTCCCTAAGTTTCCAAATAAGGGGTTAATTCCATTAAACTAATGGGATTTGCCATTTTGATTAACTTTCCTGAATGTTCAGGAAAAAGAAGTGCTCACTTACAGAAACCCTACAAGCAGGAGCTGTTCCTTTACAGTACTTCATTTCTTCTGGGTCTGGAAAGCAAAATATATGAAACACACGTGACTATTTTTTTTCCTTTAAGTGACTGAATTTGATTTCAGTTAAGAATGGCCTCAAATTAGGGCAGATCTTATTCCATCCACAACAATTTGCCCACGCATTATTTTACTCTTGTCTATCTATTCATAAGTACATACCCATCGCTACGGACTTTGTCAGTTATGACTTGAATCCAGTAGACTTAAAAAAGACCAACAAGAGCAGAATCATTCTTACTGTTCAGGCAGAGCAATTTAAGCGTGAAACATTCAATAACAGAATATCTGGGAAACACAACTGAAAATAATGTACTGATATCACTCTCAAAAGATCTTGACTCAGGAACTACTTCAGTCACTGCATCTGGAAGCTCATTAACAGCTAACTCTTGCTTCTTTTTTAAGGGTTAGTGAAAAGGTTATGTTACAAAACTTTCTACCTTTGATGCCAAATGAAGAAAAGTATAAAATTGTGGTTTTAATGTTATTTACTTCCAGCACATAAGCAAATTATGAAGCTTATTGTGTTTTTAAAGATAAAAATGGAGGGAACTTCCAAACTTCAGCTGAGGTATATCTCTTTTTTGCAGACCTTTGTAAAGCAAATCACTTATTTGCACACTGTGTTGTCAGCTACTGAGCTGCCACCTGAAGTATTATGTGACACATGCTGAGTTTTATTTTCAATTTTTTTAACGGTGGCTCTGTTCTACTTCTTTTTTTCATATACCGGGTTGAGGCAAAGATAAGGTTCTGCTACAGGTTTTGGTTTTGCAAATCTGTTGGGGATTATCTCCTTAGAAACATGAGATTTTGTACCATGGAAGTATAGAGACAACTGCCATACAAATAAAAGTTTTTGGAGCATCAAAAATCCCTTAAAGTTAACTGCTCTTTGAGATTTCAAATGTATTTTACTTGCAAAGGAAAATAACATGTTACATTGGATTGAGTGACTGAAGTCAAACTATGTGAAAATAGTTCAGTTTGGATTGTGTTATGTCCAGTTGAGCTATATGTCACCTTTGGAACTCGGTGCTTTATTCACTGGACCTTTTTTTATTATTGCATTTTAATAAGACATAATCATTTTTTAAGAGGTTTTGACTCAAAGTAATTATAACAAAGTTGAGATTGTTTGGCTGATTTTTAAGAGGGACTGAGAATCATGGGAAACAAGTCTTGTGTCATTGCACTCGCCAGAACATCCACACCACATACTCATCTGCAAGGTTGTTAGGTGATGCTCTGCAGAAATCTGTGTGATTGAATTTTATGTCTGTGCTACATTCATAATAATGATTATAGCACATCAGGCTGTAGCAACATGGAGATCAACACAGAAGTTAAAACTTACTGGAGAAACTTGGTAGATATTCCATCATTGATTTGTGCCAGGCTTTGTGGATAGTTTTCTGTTATTGCCAGTTAAAAGCTAGTGGCAGGTCTGCCTGCATAAGTGCAGTTGCTTGTATGACTAGGCCAGACAGAAAGTTGTAAAAACTGCTTAGTGTTGGCTAAAGCTGAAAGAATTCAGGAAATATGGAATAGACTAACAATATCTAGAATTTGTTACACCTTACTAACACTCCCTCTCTCCCATGTTTGCAACCACTTATTCACAGTCTTTCACAAATAACTTTCACAAATATAGGTTCAAATACTAGTATAGTGATTGAATCCAGTATTACATCAGCGTATGTTTATTCCTGGATAAAGCCAGGAAAAAAAAGAAGATTAAAAAAACCCCAAACCATCACATAGAAATTGGCTTGGTAGACCAAGCTACTTATAAATTATATAGAAATTAATTTCTTTTCTATATGATTCTAGGTGTCATACCATTTCATAAACTATCTCTCTGTGTAGCACACTGTGTAATATTCTTGCTTAATGAAAATGCTAAAACCAGCACAAATGTCTGTGGTTTTCAAGTAACTCAAATACTGAAATTAAGGTATTTGCAAAGGATCAATTTATAATAATTTGAATTCTTAAATTAAAAAACCCAAGGTGTACAACTACTACTTAGATATAAATAGGAATATCACTTGCTGTTGTGTCAGAAGAATTGAAACATCATTCCTACCAGACACTGTCTACAGACAGCTATTCAGCTGGCTTAACCAAATAAGACAGGCACTTCTGAACAGGCACGTGATTGCTGCAAATTGGTAAAACAACTAAAATAAAATAAAAAACTGATCTAAAATACTACTATTAAACTAAACTTTTGATTTTGTTGTGGCTCTTTAGGTTTGTTTGGTATCAAATGCTTCCTTTATCACATCCTCTTTGCAGCTGTATATATACTGGAAAGTTCTGAATTTTTTGTCAGAAACTTAACAAAATTTTTCAGCAATTCTGTTGGAAATAATGGTAATTACATACTACTCATTTTGCTGTTAGTGCATGAGGTCTAGGTGATTTTGTAACTAATTTCTGTCATCACTAGACTTCCCGCAGAACTAATCGCCAGGTATAAGATTTACTGAAGAGAGAGAAGGGAGGAAGGGAAGAAGGCTGAGAATTATTAATAATTTGACAGAGAAAGTCCAACACAAGGCTAAAAAACTTGTCTATTTTTACTGTTTTCTTTGTGTCTTACTTTTTTCTTCTTCTTACCTATCGCCTTAATTTTATGAGACTGAGGACAAAAGGTAATGAATCTATAATTGGCCTAAACCCCAGAAGATTACTTTGGGGAATTTGTATTTCAAATGCAGGAATTAAATCTTTGCAGATAATTAGCAGGTCAGTTAAACTAAATAAATTCCTGCTGCTGGTAGAAATATATAGTCAAATACAATCTTATTTTACTCCTACATACACCTACTTCAAAATTATTTGTGAAAAGGTTGAAATTTAAAAACAGAGTGTGTCTAGAGGAGGAAATTTAGTTAGGCTCAGTAATTACTTTTTAAAAACTAATTAGTTATATAAATCTTGGGGTTTGCTTTTGTTACATGTGTGCATGTTTTTCTTGTGGAGAATTTTGCACAACTCAAGTCTTTCATTTCTCCAACTAATGCTAGCACTGCAGAAAGGATAAAAGCATACCCAGTTACAATGCAAAAATAACTTTGCTTTCATGATGTTGCCATTACATAATACTGCCTCTCCTCTGATTTAAATTTAGGATGCTCTAGAAAAGAAAGATACTTCCACAAAACTCCATCCAGGACTCAGCCTCTTTAAGAGTCAGAGATGTGGTGAAAGGGCCTGGAGTGAATACATCTTACTTCAAACAACTCTACTTCAAGCACAACTCTTTAAAAAATGGGGATTAATAGTGGTCTTAAAAAAAAAGCTTGTCTATCCCAACAGTTTAGTATGGATACAAACTCACTTAAAAGAATCCCAAAAGCAGATGTTTCTTTCTTCCTATTTCTATTGCATCCTGTAGCCCTTGTCAAATGTTTGGAGTCCTATTTCCCAGGTGCACCTATGCACATTATCAAGGTGGACGCTTTCTAGGAATGAGGTTGTACTTGATACTTCTCTGTCATCTAAAATCCCAGTCACAAGTCATGAATCCCTTCAAAGCTGTGCTGCTCAGTTTGGAGTGGTCATAGCAGCGTGAAGGGAGTGGGAATGCAGCATGAGTGATTGCAGTTGCTGCACGGCCTCTGGGATGGAAGTCAAGGGGAACGTTAATACATCCAGCACAGTCACAGCCACAAACTGCCAGGCTTCCTGCTGTGGAAGCAAAGGCATGTATGGTAACTTTCCAGTTATGTGGATTCCCATTGCTCTCCATTTCTAGCAGCAACTGCAAAGTGGCATAAGGTAGTAGCAGAATATATTATTTCTGCAAGCACACGATGATCACACATTATCTCTGTGTGAAGAACCAGATCCATCTAACCAAAAAGCTTGCACAGATCTTCCAATGTCAGGGGACAATGATAAAGGAATGAGTAGCCATCACGGGGTGGAGAGTCACAAGCTCAGACTGCTACTAGACCATAGCTAACCAGTTTGCTACAGGCAAGCCAACTATTGGAATAGTGCTACTGGAGATCTATGTTGCCATATTGACTGAGATGTGTCTGCTAAGCTATGAGCTTTTACAGTCTGAGATGCGTTTGAAGGAGCAGGTGGCTCCTTGTTCTGTTCTCTGTGATAGAATCTTAGATACTGCACATGCAGACTGCACTCCTAAAGGAAGAGCAAACATGCTACCCTCCAGACACAGCATTCCCTGATTCATCAGGACCTGGGCAACCACAGGAGAAAGTTCATGGCAATCAGAGAAAAAAGGATTAAACTCTCCAAGTGTGTATCTTTGAATGCCCTTGAGTTCTTTCAGGGTTTTTTTTTTATTGTATGAAATTCTGTACTAATTAGTTTGTGTTAATGTATCATTAATCCACGGACTGTATGTGCTACTTTATCTTTGCAGTTCTTCAATAAGACCTCTTAGCAAGGCCACAGTTTCGTATTTGAATTGGACAGTAAACATATACTTCTAGCAGCTCAGTTATTAAGTTATTATTGGAGACACTGATAAATAAAATGGATGAAAAATAGAAAAATTCCTTAAAAATGAAAAGAAATTATAGAATAGATGAAACTTCAAAAATATGAAAGTTTGAATTAGAAAAAAATGTTATAGAGTTGTTCCTCCTGAGCCAAAGGAAATGAAGACATTTGCTAATCAATTAACTATATAAAAGGGAATCAAAATAAAGTAGCTATGTGGAAAGAGCAATCCTCCTACTTCCTACCAATTCCAAAATGAATGAAATATGTAGACTTGGGGGTATGAATGAGGTGTACCATGAACAGCATTTTAAGGCCATCTCTTAAGACAGTAATGTCTACTGAATGCTTTCCTATCCCTTTCCTTCCTTATCGGCTTCCTGTGGGTGTTTGCAATGTGAAATAAAAAGTCAAGATAGGAAGGCACTGCTTGTTTACTCAAGTTAATATGGAGTAAGATAATAATGTAGGGAATCCCACTTCTGCTTACTCTACTGCTGTTCACATTCATCCTTATGTATTTTTGTGAATTTCTTCCTGTCTCAGCCAGGTGTCCTATTTGTTATCAGCTCACCTCCTTGTTGATAATGAGTGCTACTATTCTCTCATGGTCAAGATGGAATGATACATTTTACAAGCCTGAGGCTTTGGTGCTTCAGACTGGGAGGAATAGTGGGGGGGATGTTTGCAATGGAAACGCAAAGTTAATATTCTTTTTATTAAACAAAATGTTTCTAAGAGATTAAAGAAACAAGGGATTCAGTAACACAGCCATCTTCTGCATGACAGAGAAAGAAAGCACAGGAGGGAGAGAAAAGAAATTGCAGCTTATGAAATTCTTGAAAGTTAGATTTCACATTTTCCAGTTTAACTAAATGCCCTGAATAGGGCTAAAATGAAGCTGGCATTTGGGCTTAAGAGTTAGAGTATGTTTGGTCAGCAAATCTGCCAAGTATAAACTTTGGAGCATGTGTAGGCCCCAGTCGAAGTGCTGATGTCACCATACCCCTGGTAACTCAACCAGATGGTGCCCACTGCAGTCCACTGTTTTCCAGGTCTGTAGCTGCAGCACAGTGAAGATGTCCAAGTTACCTTCAATTAGACAGTGGTTTAAGTCTACTGCAGACAATTATGCCAAATCTGGAGCATGTTAATACTAGTCTACTGGATATAGTCTTTTCTGCATTTAAGGATGTGCTATGGATTTACCTGGCAGGCATCTGAACACACAGATGGTCACTCACTCCTCTCCCCCGCTCAGTGGGATGGAGGAGAGAGTCAGGAAAAAAAAAAAACCAAACAAAAACCTGTGGGTTGAGATAAAGACAGTTTAATAAGCCAGCAGAGGAAACGAATAACTATAATAAGAAGAATGGTAATAGAATATACAGAATATACAAAACAAGTGATGCCCAATGCAGTTGCTCACCATGCACTGACCGATACCCAGCCCGTCCCCGAGCAGCGATCCCTCTCCCCCCAGATAACTGCCCCTGAGTATGACATATTATGGTCTGGAACAGCCCTTTGGCCAGTTGGGGTCAGCTGTCCTGGCTGTGCCCCCTCCCAGCTTCTTGTGCCCCTGGCAGAGCAGGGGAAGATTAAAAGTCCTTGCCTGGTGTAAGCCCTGCTCAGCAACAACTAAACCATCAGTGAGTTATCAACATTCTCCTAGTACTAAATTCAAACCACAGCACTATGCCAGTTCCTAGGAAGAAAATTAATTCTGTCCCAGCCAAAACCAGGACAGCATGGTAAATGTGAAAATCTTGCTTTGTCACTATTGTACGTTTAACTGTTTTTTTAGCTTTAAAAAAAAAAGTTCCTAGAAAAGATGACAGCAAGTTAAATGAGGAATTCACCAAAGACTTAAACCACTTTTATAAGGTTTTCCCCAATCTCAGAGCTACTATCCAGCCACAGATTAGTCTTGTATAGTCTTTCTCATTGATGCTGTCTGTGACCACTTGATAAGTGAGCATTTGCATGGCCAAAGTGCTCTGCTTCCTTCTAGACCTAATCCTGCAGTCCTGGTTAGCAGTCAGCTGCTGATGTGAATGACATCTCATCAGTCCAAAATCAAATGCAGCAGATACGTGATGCTGAACATATCCATGGTATGCCACTGTTTGCAGATGCTGGCATGCTTTAGCCATGTGAGTCTGATGAGCTGCCCAGTTGAAGGCAGCTGTATTTGAGGGTTCTCAGCACCTCACTAAGCTGGATCATTAGACTACAGATGAATACCTGGTTTATCTTACTGGGAAGGAGTATGCATGTGATTTTATTTTCACGTGATTTGGCACTTAACAGAGCTTCAGTCAGAACCTGCATTTCTGCTGTGTCTAATCAGTGTATCTTTATTTGATACCTTAACCATTGAACTGCTAAACCTTCTGTGCAGTTCTACAGAAGCCCTTCCCACAGCCACATTGACTGACAGAGGGCAACAGATCAGTTCTTTGTTGTACATCAATGTGCAAAAATACATAAGAGAGAACTTTGTGGGATAGGAAGCTATTCTTGCCATTCTCCTCCCTGTATGTAGACAGAAAACACACATCTCTATAACATTTCTCACCCTTGCCTTTTAAGCATATTAGAAACCAGGGACTGATATTTAAATTATTATTTTCACACCCCTGGTTAAAATATATATTTAAAAAAAGCCATAGATAAATATGTCAGCTTTGGAGAACTGAAGAGAAGGCTGCAGGCATGGGAAGCAACTGAGAAAAGACAAGCCAGGCACAATTAAATAATGAAACCTTACAGTTAACTTGATGTGCTAGCTCACCTCCAGAGGATGCCAAATTTACTCAGATATTTCCAAGCCTGGGGCACATGGCGCATAGGCAACCTTGCAGTTGTAGTTTGAAGGGAGTTGAGCACCTGGAGATTATGTGGTGTCAGGAGAGAAATCATGTTGAATGTCTTTCTGCCACAATGAATTTTATAAATTAAAAATGTGTGCCTTGGGCTTACTCTTTTCAGATGGTAAAAAATAAACTTTCCAAGTTGGTTAATTTTAAGTTATTACTTTGCATTCCTTTGGATGGATGTCTTCATTCTACCCCCTTGACTTCATCAAAAATACTTGGTATAGTCATATTTTGCCTAGTGATTATAATCACAACAGAATAGCAGTTGCACCTAAGGTGCAATAGTAGCAATAAAAAATAAGAGACAATGAAAATAGAATAGCTTTAAGTAATGTTAGTCTTTCTGGTACGCAAACAGGCTCAACAAACAATTGCCTATTGTAAAATGAATGAATTACTAAGATTAAAGCACCGTTGAAGTTGATCCCCAGTGGTAGAATCTATTCTAAAATAGTTTAGGTTATGCTGCGCTGTTCCATTATGTATTTTAAAATAGCACAAGCTAAGTGTAGTTGTTTTGAAAGAGGCAAGAGGAAAGGAAAACTTTCCTCTTGGGACTTAAACGGAGCAAACTTTTTGGGAAAAAAAGAAAAGCATTTCTTAAAAGTTAATGTTAAGATCAAAAACTTTAAATGTCAGTACATTAAAAAGCACCTTAATACAGCACTGTTTTATTCTTCCCCATGCACAAGATAGACACAAAGCCTTATGCACTTCCTAGCATTCCCTCTGCAGTAAGGGATCTTCACTCTTTTTGCTCCTCTGTGACATTCAAAAAGATTTTTCACCCTCACTAGCTAAAATAGTGGGACGGATGAGAGTTTGGGGGTTTGTTTGTTTGCTTGTTTGTTGTTGTTGTTTTCCTGTAACATACAAATGCTTTTTCTTTCTTTCTTGTGACACATGTAGGAACAAGAGACCTAGGGCATTATATGCATTGCACAAATCACTTTTTGGAAAAAGTAGATATAGCAAAGATGAAGGATGTATCACTTAGGTTTTGTTATGCAGCACTTAAATTCTGCATTAGGTATGAACTAGGTAGCTGTGCTCTGTGACTTGTAGCTTAGGAAGAAAAGAACCAAGAGGCAGATAGAAAAAGCCTTTTTCTGTGGGAATAACAACAACCAATTGATTGCTGATTGTCTGGTAACTGTCGTTGGCTACTGGAGCTCAGCAGCCCTCTGTGAGTGGCAATGACTACTGGATCACAGCATCTGTTGTCTATCTGAGAAACTGCTGAAGACTTGTGTGATCCAGCAGTTACAGTTACGTAGAGCAATGAGATATCACCTACCAAGGTGGCCAGGTCTCCCAGATCCCATCACAATGAGTCCCACGGAGAGCTAGATTCCAGGTCTGTTCCATTGCAGTGCACTGTCTGCACAGCGTAAAGGCAGGAGATGACTTTCATTTACTTGGTCTAGTAATCTCCCTTTGTTTAAAATACAATAGAGCCACTGAGAGTTGGCTGATACTGTGTGCTGGGAAGGTGAGGCCTTATGTCTCTGAATCACAGAGCTCCCAGCCACTAGGCAAGAAATCAGCAGGAGCTGTCAGTCAGGGGCTGCAGAAGAGGCATAACAGTGATCAGTTGTCTAGAAACATACTTCCATTATTTGAAGCTGGACTCACAAGCTCCCTCCATGCACAGAAATCTATCTTTCTTAATGAAACTGACACTCCCAAAAGATAATAGGCACATAAAACCAGTGGGTTTAGTGGAAAAATCTACTTGAAGAAGTAGTTGGAAAAAGAATACCTGAAACACAAAGTAAAGTGTTTTAAAGTAAAAAATGGAGTTAAAAAGCAGAAAAAGCAAAAAGAAATCCCATTTTGTATCTCAGTTCCCCATTGTAGGGAACAGAGGGTTCAAGAGCCTTGAATTAGCCTTAAAAGGGTTGCAGGTGATGACTAAGACCACTCTAAATTACTGCACAAACACAAGTTATTGGGCTGTGTTTTTACAATGCCTAGCACAATGAGGTCGTACACCTGTCTACTTCCTAGACAGTAACATAATAACCATGATTAATGATACTTATATATCTCAGAAATTGTTTGGTTTACTAACTTTTTTCTACAATTAATCTATTTTTTGCCATGATGAACAAAGTTAAATAAGCTCTGGATTTCTGTTTTCTTTCCAGAGGATTTAGGAACCTTTCTCTCTCTCTCTTTCTCTTTCTCTCACATTGATCTAAAATTAAAGTTAGTGTAACATTACCATTAATTTCAGTGTATTTTGAATGAGACTGCCTAAGCACTGTCCTGGAAATGACGCTTCTCCTTCTTTGCTTATGGCATAAACAATGCTGTAACAGATTATCTCTCATATAAGATTATCTGTCCTGTAAGATTACAATATGAAAGAGATATGATTCTAAGAAGTACTTAGAACAAAAATCAGTGTTGTACTCTTCAAGTTTAGAAGGGGTAAAGAGCTACAGGTCCCTATTGTTTTCTGGTTCCTTTAGACATTGCTAAATTTTGTAGTAAAGTAAAGGCTCCTTTTCTCAAGATATCTACCGGATTTCTTTATAGCATGACCTAACAGTTGAGTATTGGCTGCATGGTATGGCTTGATAAGAAATAATTAAGACTCAAGATCCATTTTGCCAAATAGCATACAAAAGCAGTTGGAGAAAGGCTGTTTCTTTCACTTTGACTCACAGGCTAAAGACCAAAGACAGAAAAAGGTCTGAGAAAGGCAATTACTGCTCTTGAATTTCTGGAAAAAAAAAAGTAAAAATTAAGCAGGGCGAGAAACTAAGCAATCAGGAAATCAAATGACCTGCTACAGGCCAATAACAAATAACCATGACCAGATCTCAAGTCCAAAATGGATAGAGTAGCACACAACATAGATCATATAGTATAATATAGATCACCTAGGAAGACCAAATAGGAAGTCAGACACCAAATGACAAACAAATTACTTAAGAAAAACATGGGTAACTTGAAGGAAGAAACACTAAGGCAAATAAAGTACAGTTTTAAGGACTGTAAATTGTTATTAGCATAGCAAGAACAAAGCTGCAGAGATTTATAGGACACTACAGGTTAGCAGGTATTGACAGAAGGATTTTCGTGTATATGAAAAGAAAAAGAAAGTTTTGGGGAAAAATAAATTAGAGAGAGGATGGTGAAAGCTGGGATCAACTGCTGGAAAAAAGGAAGTGGTTAATGATGCAAGATGGTCTGACAGGCGAGGCATGGACCAAAACATTAAGGATTCCAAGGCAAGGATAATATGATTATGTATGATTATATGGTGAACATGAAGCAAAGAAAGAGCCTAAAAGGGGAGGTGGAGGTACATGACCTTAACAAAGCCAGCAGTTAAGAAAGCATTTCCATAAGCATGATAGGCTTAGTTTCTACTCGCAACAGAAAATATTCTAAAATCAGTGGACTATATGTTTCCACACTATAATTCTCGAGATTATTTGCCTTGGTTATATTCTGACTTATGTAATATCTTTGAAAGAACCATCCTAGTACTTTATTTACCTTTATTTTGATAAGAAAATTAAATAAATACAGGTATATAACAAATACAGATAGGAGGATTTAAAATTCTGTTTTCAATAAGCACTTAAACAATGACTTTTTGGAAGTGCTTGTCAAAATACTATCTTCATTTTCAGGTACCTAAAAAGTTTTTAGTTCTTTGAATGCATCATGCAAAGATGTAATTGCAAGACTTAAAATCCCTCTTTGGGAATCTAAACTTCTGTATCCAGATATTTTCCCTCTGTTATTCTTTCAATAACAAGAATTCAACATTACAATAATCTTGTGATCAGCGTTGCTAAGCAGTAGTAGTTCTGGTCTCTTCTAAAGTAATTTAAATAAAATGACTGGCTGCCTGCTGCAAAGTTGTAAACATGCTTACTCTTAATTAATCTGCAAATTATCTAAACAATTATCTAAAATATTTTTACACATTGTATTTGTTGAATAAAAATTAAAATTAAAAGTAACTACATGTTTTTTTGGTATATAATACATAGAGTCAAATTCCCCAGTTTATGTAAAACAGCATCTGAAGTGAAGTAAAATTTAATCATAACTGACACGTAAAATCCCAGGAAAAAAAACCAAAAACATTTAGTGACTTAATCTGTTAATATAAATTAAATAAGAGAATGCAGTTTGGGTTTGATAATAAGCAAAGAAAATTATCTCAATGCTTTACAATGAAGACAGCATAACACTGAGTACTGAAAATTTATCCTGCACCTGTAAAAGCTGTAATGCATGTCAGCATTGTCAAGCTGAACAGTTTACTTGAAGTGGTATGTGTGATGCTTAGAAGTTACAACTCTAGATTCTTACAAAGACAGCAGTGAGGACAGCTTTCCCAGACTCCCTTTACAATCTGTGACATTGTAGAAAACAGAAGTGATCCAAACAAGCAGTTTAGTTTCTGTTCTTCTTTGCTGCTTGGGACCTTGCATTGAGTGAGCTGAGGATTTTACCCTCAAGAGGCTAACATGAAACCTATGGACCTTCTCAGAAGAGCCCAAGATCTACATCTACACCTGCAATGATATCTATATCTGTATCTACCTATATCTACCTGTATCTACCAGATATCTATATCATCTATCTATATCAAGATCATCTGTATCCATATCATCTATGTCTATTCATATCCCCATGACATCTACTTCTACATCTCATCTATATAATCTATAACTATATATACACCCACATACATATCCATATCTATATTACCTATAACAGTGGCCTGTATATTGGGTTGGTAGCAGGGGTGGCTTCTGTGAGAATTGATGGGGAGCTGCCCCCAATGTAGGACAGAGAAATTTTCAGCTGGCTCCAAAATGGACCCACTGCTGACCAAAGCTGAGCCCATCAGTGGTGCTGGTGGTATCTCTGTGATAACGTGTTTAAGAAAGGGTGAAAAACAGTGCACAACAGCTGTCAGAGAAGAGTGAGAAAAATGTGAGAGAACCAACTCTGCAGACACCAAGGTCAGTGAAGAAGGAAGGTAAGGAGGAGCTCCAGGTGCAAACATAATACAGCAAAATGAAATGCATGCCAATGATAATTATGTGCCTAAGGAATAAAAAATTTAAAAATATGAAAAATCAGAAGTGAATATGAATTTTAAATCAAGAGTAGAATTTGATTCAAAGAAACATTAATAGAAAAATCACCTGTCAGAACACAAAATCTTTCATAACTTACAATGTCAACAATTAAATTTAAAGAAGGATTTGAGCATATGCAGATGGGAACTCCAAATGAACAATCCAGGAAAGAAAAATGTTTTCTCAGGATGTCAGATCCCTATTATATTATCTCAGTTAATAATCTTATTTTAATCTAAATTAAGTATATATTATATTTTCTGCTAACTTGGCATTGAACATTTTCCTTCAAACTTTTGCATCTGAAAATCTCAAACTTAACTCTTACTCACACTTTGGATAATACATGATCATCTAGCTTTCATTTGACCTAACTAATGCTAGAAATGGATTAAAACTGTCTGCAGTACTTATTAATTATACTATGTGCTAATTTACTTCCTACAGTCTTATTGTAGTCTCAAAATAATTGTTATTTACTATTCTATATATTAATGTGAAATACTTCCTACATGTAAGACAATTAAAAAAATAATGATTAAGATGTAATCTACAGCAGTCCATCTTATTTATCTTTAACATTAATTTACCTAAGTGGAGTTTCAGGAAGATAGTACAACTTTGGAAATAACACCTTTGGAAGTCTTCATCTCCGGAAGTAAATCAAGCTGAAAGAACATATACCCAGGAGAAAGCTTTCAAGTTTCTTTAATTACGTTTTCATTTTAGAAGGTGACAAGATAGTCCCTCTTTTATTATTACTCTTTTCCGTCTTGTATGTATTTATGGTGAGGCACATGCCAAGATACTTGTTATTCAATTTCAAAACTAAAACCTGGAGTAAGTTTGTTACTCTCATACCTGGATACAGCATACAGAGGAACATTTTTCTAAGCTACATGAGACAAAATAGAATCTTTCCAGAATTGAGTTATCTCAAGACGTGAGCTGGGTCTTGAGATGAACTCAAATGAAAATAAAACTTCATCATTATCTCGTTTAGAAGATGAGCGGAACTGCAAAAACAAATTCACTTATCTGCAAATTGTCTTTTGGGATGTGATACAGTCATCCTTGGTCACATGAGAGAATAAAATGAGTAGTCCATGGAAAGCCAGCAATGTATTTGATATAACCATTGACAGTCTGTGAAAAATAAGTACCACCTGAGTCAGGGAACAGTGGATATTTCAACAACTCAATATTTTTCTAGTTAATAATACATTAATGTTAATAATAACTCAATATTTTTCTCATTTTCTCGTATCTTCTAAATAAGGCAGTCTAGAGTTTTAACCGCTATTGGAGGAAGCTGCTCAAGTTTGGAACCCTGTGCAGCAAACTGCAGTTCCTGTTGTTCATTCAGTAAGTACTCCACTTTCAAAGTCAGAATGATACTTACACAAGTAAAAAAACAAAGTAAATACATATAGAAGCTGGAAGGGCTTTTTTGTTGTTGTTGTTTTATTTGCTTATTATATTTTTAAAGATACATAATCACCTCAGAGAAGGCTAGTGAATGTTTGAACAAGCAGCAAGGACTCTACAATACATGACAATTTATTCACAAATTTGTATATGTAAAAAAATAGCATGTAAACACAATAAAAAAATCCCCTGACTTCACTTCAATAAACTTCAGTTTGAAGTAAACAGAAATTTGTAGGGATATCCTCCACACTTTTTAATCTAGTGATAATCTTTGAAGACAGCTTTCAAATTAATGGAGAATAAGGAAGTGTTTAATACTCAGTTGCAGGGTATATTTTTCAGCCTGTCTGGTTTAGATTGGACATGTGTATGTTTAAGCTGTGATGATCCTAAAACATATGTGCTTGATTTTATTTGTTAAAATTAAATTTGATGGTTCAATATTCTGTTTAGTGGTTGTACTAAATCTTAAGTGAGGGACTACTATTTTAATACAGAATAAGCAATTAAGGAAAAGAAATTAAATATTTATTAATATAACGCTGACTATAGCAAATTTGACACCACCACAAAGAGGGTTGCCAATGCTGAAAATCTATGGAAGGCAGATCACAGCATAAAAATGGAAAAACATTTACAAGAACTTCATCTGAGATATTAAATAATTCATTTGAACAATTCAGTTTCCCTTGAGACTGGGTAACATTAAAAGGGGAACCACGGTCTGAAAGAAGCAATGATATATATTTCTTCCTTCTGAAAGAACCCAAAAGCATTTCCCAACTCATAGAGCTGAATTCATACAACCATTAAATAGATAAAAATAAGAACACTGGATTCAAGAGAAAATAAATGAAAGCAGGTATGCAAAATCCATATCCATTCTAGATATTTATATTGTGCAAGCAAAGCAGGCAGCAATTCCCAATCTAAGAAAATTAATTCACTTTACTATCTAATGATGCCATGTACATAGTCATGCAAAAACTAAGAAAGGGGTCCTTTAGAAACACATGATTCACATCAAGAGTTAAATCATCTGGTACATGGTGGAAAGAGCCAAGAAAATACATTCACTGCTACCTGATAGAGGTAGATGTGGATAAAAGAGAGAAAGCAACTAAGCATCTGAAAGTATCATTCATTAGCAGTGAGTTGCAATGAAGTCTACTAAATTATATTTATGTTCAAGAAGTCTTAATCTGAAAGAAGAAAACCAAAATCTTCTTGTTGAGAAAAAGAGTTGTTTTCTTTTTATATATATTATACATAGTCCATAATCCCTCACTGTGCCTGAGCTCTTCATCTATCTGGTCTTCCAGGTCTGAATTGGTAATAAGGGTACATTTATCTACTCTCTACAATATAATGAATGTAAGATCTATTATGATTTAGTATTTTTCTGTCTTTTTAATTAAACACAACCCTGAAAATTGTCACTGAAAATTACAGGATTTTTATTATTATTTGATGATCTCAAGTCCATACACACAACAGATTATTGTTGCAGATTCCTGTAATACTTAGTGATGACTTGCTATACAATATAATCCAGCAGTGAAATTAAAATAATATTAATGTTCTTCAGCCTGTCTAAAATTTTAGTGGTACATTATGAGTTAATCTTGATTCAGAGCCACCTGTAAAACTCACTGCACTTAGCATTTAGATACAAGCCTCTTACTTGTATACATATTCCAGATTTCACTACCTTTTAACAGTTTTCTTAGTAAAACAGTAATAGTAGAACTATTCTGGAAACCAGTAAAAAAGCTAAAGTTTCCATTGTAATTGAATTGAAAACATTTCCTTGTCCTTACCTTTTCAGGTCCTGGTGTGCCTTTGCAATTTCTTACTGGGATATATACTCACTTTTGTCGACTTTCCTCTCTTTATCATATATCAGCTTTTATGAAATAGCTGAAATAGCTGCTTTAATTTTTCTGCAACCTAGAATGCTGTTTATTTATCCTTTGGACCTTGTTTCTAAATTTTGATGTTATGCTTTGTTAAGTACAGAACAAAAGACTCTTTGGGAAGTCCTACTTACCTTTCAGATTTTTCAGTTCCACGGATGTGATCTCCAAGGACTTTTGGACTTTATCTATACATTAACAAATGATCATCAAAACTGTCGCTACTTTCTCCTTTTGAAGATTTCTCTCTAATACAAGTTCATAAGCTTCAGGTTTCTTGTCATAGTTGTACATCCTTGCAATATTAATTACCATTTAAAAGTGTTATTTGAATAAAGTTTTGTCTTAGTGGTATAAATACTAATATTTCTTGTTATATACAGTTAAAATGAGATACACATAAACTCTTAAGTTACTATCATTTTTTTCTAGTATTAACTCATCCACTAAGGTTGCTGGCTTCACTCAATCCAGCATACCAGTGTTTGCAGCCAGTCATTGGCTTCCTGAGTCCTTGACCTGGCAGTAAAATGTTGAGATTGATGGTTTCATCCTCCATGTGTTAGGATGCCCATGCTCAATTTTGCATGTTTGCACACATTTTATGGATTGCTTTTTCTTCATTGGTCGGTAAGGCCATGTTACATACGGATTTACTTTCTATGATGTGTTTTACATATGTTAGATACTTGTACTGTGTTCTCTTTGATATCACTAAAACTGATGTTACTAAACTCCCAAGGGTGCTTTCTTTTGATGACGAGTAATTGGACAACGTGAACAACAGGAATACCTGGATGCCTGCCTATCTTAAAAGCTCTGTGGGCAACCAGTTAGACATTTGAAATTAATCACTAGCTAAAAAAAAAAAGTCCTTTTCACTCTTTAGAAGCCTGTGGAGATTTTTCTGTTTTTCTTCAGTGGGATCCTCTACAGTTAAATAGTTTAAAGATTTATTCCTATTAGTATCAATCTATTAGCCATTGTTATTCCTACTGCACACTAAATTTAGCAAAGCTTACTGAAGAACATTCGTACATTCTAGGTGCTGAATAACTAAGAAAATCAAACATTAGTAAAAGGTCTGCTCAGCCTAAAAGAAATAATATTCTAAAAGATGCTTTCTAATGATAACATTATGTATGGAAACCACATGGGTAGGGTAACACAAAAGTTCCATTCAGCTTCCCTGCCACATTATTACTAGAGGAATAGTACTTGTAATAAAAATCAAATCAAATCAAATCAAATCACATAAATCTTTCTTTCATAGGGCAGGTAGCTACATAGTAGGTTGGCCTGCTACATAACTGGAAGAATTAAATTATAGTGGTCTTTCATTTATATAAAATTTTAATTTTATAGATATAAATCATGATATGGAATTGCAGATGTTTATATTGCTTCTTTATTGCCTTTGCCAGAATACAAATATCTGTGTAAATTTACAAAACTTTTCTTGTAAAGGGAGTAGAATTAAGATTATCAGGAATAGACAACAAAATCTGACATAGTTGATATAACATCTGGAACTGTGTCTTTATAGTATCCCACTGATGACAGCTTTAAACAAAAACATGGAAGAGTATCATATCTCTCTAGTGAGTTAGAGTCCATGCATTACCCATAAGTAGCTAGATTTGTTGACAACAGCCATATGATTCCCTCATGTGTAAAAGAAAAGGACACTCACGAGAGAACCAAGTGGTGATCTTCAACTGGGGATTAGAATCCACCATAGCTGCACATCACTGAATAATGTGGAGATTCTTTGGGTTTAGGTCAATTAGTCCCATAGAATGTTTAGGCATTCTTATGAGGGAGTAGATATATTTTGTGATATTTATAACGATGGTGATTCCAGTGAAAGGAAAGACAAAATTAATAACAACATATCTGTTTTTCTGAAAGGCTTCTATTTCTATTCTTTTGAGTAATATCTCAAGCAGAGATCTGCTTCTTTTCAAAACAAGCTTACTAGGTGTGAGAAGGGGGTGTGTGTCTGTGTGTCTGTGTATACATATAATTGCATATATTCTTAATGCAACTTATTTTACTCTCAATCCTTTGGCAAATACAGGTATCCAACACAGAGCAATTCTCCTTCAGAGATCCTCCAAGAATGTCAGTGACTATGCCAACCCTTCAAGAATCATTTTTGCTTCAAGAATTTACTGAGGGTATGTCATGTTTAGAATGTGGAGAAGCACTAAAATAAGTGGACTAAATATGTGTTGAGGCATCAAAGCATTTTGATCACAATGAGCTCCTTATGCTTTGCTGACTCACCTTAGTATTTTCTAAATAACCTAAAGTAGACAGAGCATCACACCTTTTTTACACAGAATGATGTTCCAGAAATATCTCATGAAATAAAAGCTTTGCTCGTGCATTAAGAAAAACAGCCTTACAAATCTAACTATTGGTACCGTATGGAGATCTCCTCTCAATGGCACTCTCTTCACAGGGGACTTAAAGCTGTATGCAACTGTTAGAGTTGAATCCATACATGTCTCAGTAGGTAATTTTCTTTGATGCACAGTGCTTATCTTATGTCTACATTATTAAAGTGATCAACTTTCTCTGCTATGCAACAGAAGGGCCTTTTGCAACTTAAATAAATTTGTTACTTTATAGTTCATAAATATTTCTCCAAATATTTTTTTAATGTTCCAATGAATGTTGTTTTCTGTAGGTTTTATGAATCAAGCAATGTAATTATTTTTTGAAAACAGGCACAACTGCCAATAATGCAGAGGAAAACAAAGAAAAATACATAATTCAGACTACTACTACTTGGTCTTTTCTGTAGATACGGAAATGTCACCTATTACAAAGACTTTACAACAGCTCTTGCACATATCCCCATTCCTTTGCTTCAACATAATTCTGATGTTAAACATATCAATACATGCACATACTTTTCCTATAGTTCAGGATTTTTGTATAATCCTAGCTTCTTTCCTCATTATTTTTCAATATAGATAAAACTACATTAGCATCAAAAAAATTAAAAAGCTGTAATCCTTTTGCTTATTAACACTTCAGGTTTGAGGTGAAAAGAACAGTCTTTAACACACTTCATCCAATATCATGAATGAGAGAAAATATTTGCTAAATATGTATTTGTTCAATTTTTCAACTTTTTTCTTAAATAAAACGTACATAAATTCATACATATAATAAATAGGAGTGAAAGAGTGTACATATTATAAGACTGTTTTCTCAATCTCATGTCATAGAGAGATCAAAACCCTCTAATTCTGTAAGATCATTTGAGAAAATTCTAAGAACTACGGTTCCTTCTTCCAGGACTACCTTGCTACTGTCCTGTTATTCTCTCTACATATGACTGTTACACACAAATCTATTTTTCATATAAATGTATTGTGCTTATAAATTTCATATAACAGTACTGCGCAACTGATTACTGTGTGTACAACGCATCTAACCAAATCCTCAAATACTGCAATTACTTCCAAGTGGATTGTACAGGTCAGATTCCTGCTCAGGCCAAACAAGCGATAAGTCTGTCTGAGCTGTTGCAGGTTCGGAAGGCCAGAACAAACATTGAATGTATGTAGGCTTTGCCTAAATGACATTTCTGGATAGGAAAAATAGGAAAAGTCCACACAAGATTTAATGTGCCTTATATGCGAAACATGGTCTATTTCATCTGCTACTCTAGGTGTGCCCAAGTACTAGTGCTTCCAAAAAAAAAAGGGCTTTAAGCCACAGAATGTTTTTCTGGGGAGAACTAAAACATACTGTTGTGGTTTAACCCAACATGCAGCTGAACACCACACAGTCACTCATTCATTCGCCCCCTCCCTCAGTGGGATGGGGGAGAGAACTGGAAAAAAAAAATTAGAACCTGTGGGTTGAGATAAAGACAGTTCAATAAAAGAAAAGAATAACAATAACACTAATAATGGTAATAGAATATACAAAACAAGTGATGCACAATGGAATTGCTCACCACGTGCTGACCAATGCCCATTCTGTTCCCAGCAGTGGTCACTCTCCCCCCCCCCCCAGCTAACTCCTGCCAAAAATGATGTCACATGGTATGGAATAGCCTTTTGGCCAGTTGGAGCCAGCTGTCCTGGCTGTGCCCCCTCCCGGTTTCTTGTGCCCCTGGCAGAGTGGGGGAAGATGAAAAGTCCTTGACTGGTGTAAGCCCTGCTCAGCAACAACTAAACCATCAGTGAGTTATCAACATTCTCCTAGTACTAAATTCAAACCACAGCACTATGCCAGTTCCTAGGAAGAAAATTAACTCTATCCCAGCCCAAACCAGGACACTTATGTAATCATCCGTACATATAAAAAAAAAAAAATACACTCTTTGATAACTATTAAAACCTCAAAGTCCAAAATTTTGTTCAAATGCAAAAAAAAAAATTAAACATTTAACATGACACAAAAGTAACCTGGAAAAGGCCACTGGAAATCTTGGTGATCCCTTCTATTCCATATCATTTTAAATCAAGGACTCGTGATTTTTTTCCGGTTCAGTAAAGATTATTCTCATATGAATTCAGGCCATTATGACTGTAGCCCTCTTTCTAAGAGGCTTACATGAAAGGTGATTGCAACTACATGTTACATGGTTCAAAGGGCCATATTACAAAGACTATACAGAGAAAGTGAAAAAAATAGATTGATTTGCTTTAATTTTTACATGCAAAAAAAGCCAACCAACCAATTAAGCAAAAAGACAGTGAAAAGACTAGATAAAACTGAAATAGTTCCACCTCTTCTATCACAAATACTGTGGACTTTATTTAACCACTAATTTACGATCAATTTTAAATCTAAGAATCAAAAGGGCACAACTCATTTTAGGTCTCTTGAATGAAACAGCCAGTAATTTTTTTCTGATTATGAACTGCCAAACTCTAGTTTAAACCAATCTCAAGTGAAAATGATTTGGTAAATCATGTTCTGTCTGCAACGAAAATGATACTGATTACCACAATATTAGAGTCTTACAAGATCCTTTGGACTTGATATACATTTGTAAGCCTTTTGTCCCCTGTTATAACATGCTCCTTCTCACCTCTCATCTGTGCAACATATGGACAAATACATTGCCAGCACAATCTAAAGTCTTGCTTGTAGCAAGCATATGCCATGACAACAGCTGTCAGTGGCCAGACTCCAGTGCAAACTCCTGTGGCGGGAAATATAAAAATGCTGCTTGCAATTACTGTGATTTCATGGAAGGATTCACTGCACTTATGCAAAGTGTAAACAGGTCTTACTTTTAGTGTCCAACACATGAGAACTGGTATGGATTAAATAAAATTAATGCAGTGACACATTCACCCCAGCAAAGAATGATGTCTGCTGTACCATGTGAAGACTGAGTGCATCTTGAAAGGCATCAGTTAGCAGCATCAAATCAATGTGCTTGAAGTATACAGTATACAGAAGTACAGAGTATACCCATGCACACATGATATTTTAATTTATCCCATACAGTCTATTCTCATAAATTATTAAATCAATTATTTACTCAGTCTCCCTTGTGGAATTATTCTATGTACACCTAATAGGATTTCTCGTATATGTTAGCTTTGTCATGATTTTAAACAAAATAAATCCTTCAATGCAAAACAAACAAAATGCTATATTTTTGTCATCTAATCTTATTTGTATGGTGAAAAATTCCTGTTAAAAGAATACTGATTTAAGCTGCATGCATTAACATTCTTCACAAATCTTATAAATGCACAGTATAATTTATCATTGTTACTAGATGATGCAAATATTTACTTGTTTTTTTAACATTTTTTGTTGTTAAATTTATTTTAATTTCAAATGTTTAACATTTGCATTTTCTTTTTAGAAGGGTAAATATTGTTCTCTTTTTCAATGCTTTGATTTGTAACATTAGGGCATACCATAAATACTATTACCTCTATCCATCAGCCTTCATATTATCAGAATCCCTTCATTATTTTGATGTATAGGTCACTCCCCAAAACAACTTGGAGAAATCCAGAAGAGGTTCTTAAAAGAAGAACTGTTAAACACGAGGGGAGAAAGGTGGATGTCGTCTACCTTGACTTCAGCAAGGCTTTTGACACTGTCTCCCATAACATTCTCATAGGGAAGCTCAAGAAGTGTGAGTTGGATGAGTGGACAGGGAAGTGGGTTGGGACCTGGCTGAATGACAGGGCTCAGAGGGTTCTGATCGGCAGGGCAGAGTCCAGTTGGAGGCCAGTAGTTAGTGGAGTTCCCCAGGGCTCGGTACTTGGCCCAGGCTTGTTCAACTTGTTCATCAATGACCTGGACGAGGGGACAGAGTGTACCATCATCAAGTTCGCTGATGACACAAAACTGGGAGGAGTGGCTGATATGCCGGAAGGCTGTGCTGCCATTCAACGGGACCTGGGCAGGCTGGAGAGTTGGGCAGAGAGGAACCTGATGAAGTTCAACAAGGGCAAGTGCCGAGTGCTGCACGTGGGGAGGTCGAACCCCATGCACCAGTACAGGCTGGGGGCTGACCTGCTGGGAAGCAGCTCTGCCGAGAGGGACCTGGGAGTCCTGGTGGATGACAAGCTGACCATGAGCCAGCAGTGTGCCCTTGTTGCCAAGAAGGCCAATGGTATCTTGGGGTGCATTAAGAGGAGTGTGGCCAGCAGGTCGAGGGAGGTAATCTTCTCCCTCTACTCTTCCCTGGTGAGACCCCACCTGGAGTACTGTGTCCAGCTCTGGGCTCCCCAGTTCAAGAAAGTTGAGGAACTCCTAGAAAGAGTCCAGAGGAGAGCAACTAGGATGATAAATGGACTGGAGCATCTCCCCTACAAGGAAAGGCTGAGAGAGTTGGGCTTGTTCAGCCTGAAGAAGAGAAGACTGAGAGGGGACCCCATCAACACATACAAATGTCTTAACGATGGAAGCCACGAGGACGGAGCCAGACTCTTTGCAGTGGTGCTCAGTGACAGGACAAGGGGCAATGGGTACAAACTGAAACATAAGAGGTTTCAGTTGAATATGAGGACGAACTTCTTTACTCTGAGGGTGACGGAGCACTGGAACAGGCTGCCCAGGGGGGTTGTGGAGTCTCCTTCTCTGGAGATATTCAAAGCCCGCCTGGACGAATTCCTGTGTAACGTGCTCTAGGAGAACCTGCTTTAGCAGGGGGGTTGGACTAGAGGATCTCCCGAGGTCCCTTCCAACCCTTGCGATTCTGTGATTCTGTGATCTTTCAAACAATCCAACACATCTACTTTTTTACACTGATGAGAAGATTTAGAAAAGTTATGATTTCTGTGAAAGTTATAGCCTTTCAAAATTTCCCTTTTGATTTATTTCTCCAGCACACCACTTCCAAAACAATGAAATTGTTTCATCTGACTGATTTTATTATTATTTTTTTTATGGCTTCAACAAAACACCGCAGTTCCGTTGAAGCAGTTTCCAGTATTCACACTAAAAAATAATTCTATCAGGAGATATTCAAACACCTCTACACATGAACGAGCAATCATAAAGAGAGGAAATAATACAAGGTTTCTAGACCCTATGGAATGTGAGTTTCAAGAGTTATGTGTCTGCAGGTCATGGGCAGGAGGAAGAAGACAGAACACTTAAATGTTTTTATTCTGTGACAACGGAATTCCCCTTGAAGCTGTAGAATTTTCCTGGCCAACCAAAAATTGTTATGTTGTCCAAGTTTTATATAAGTATAGGAGCTCTCCAAGCACTGAACTGGTGTTGAAAATTACCCACATGAAAAATAGGTCACAAGATCAAGAAATCTTAGAACTTCATGACACTAAGGGTGTTCCAATATTTCCAGTTAGGAAAGGTCAAACGTAATAACACAGAGTGTCAGACATTAGCAGCAGTGTCATGACCTACTGGCAGCTTTTTCATGTTAAACTGCTTTGATGTTGCCTCAAAGCAACTGCTAATCTCTGTAGACTATAAGTGTCTCAGTGCTGTAGACTGCATTTGCTGCAGGTACACTCTACACTGTTAACATTTGCTAGCTGACAGGTATTCATGGATGAACGACCACAAAACATAATAAAATTCCAGTTTGAAATAGGCTTTGTTAGTACAACAGTCATAATTCAGAACATTACAGAAATTTACACTATATTTCTGTAATATGCTACATTTTGCATATTCTAATATGCAATATGAAGTAATTACATATTACAGAAATATGCAAAACATACAGCATATCACAGAAATGCAAATAATTCAGTATATTTCAGAAGAAAAGAGGTATAAGAAGGTTTTCTTTTGCCAAGATTACTACCCAATCTTTTTTTCTGAGATGGATTATGAACCTTATACATTTACTCCAAATCAGTTTTGTTAAGGTTTTAATTTTAAAAAAAATGTATTATTAGGAAAAAAAGCTAGAAGTTGTGAGAAATTATTTTGATTTTCTGAATGTATATCAACAGCCTAAGTCAATGTTCCAGTCCTCCTTGGCAGGATGTATTAGTTGCTATGTATAGTCACACCGCTATAGCTAGATTGCTCCCATGACTTAAGTTAGCTTGCTTATCTCTGCATGAACTGCAGTCTGAACCCTCCTTGACTTCTCATTGTAACTTTCCAAAGTAACTCAAAACGTTACTGATCTAACTGATGTACTGTATTCTATGGTTTACTCAGTACTTCTAAAACTTTGCAGATCTACCACTGCAGAATTTCAAAAGATAGTTGAATCTCATTTTGTTGGAGGAAAAAGTCCTACAATGATGCAGTTAAGAAGGACTCTCAGCATGCTTTATTTGGTTTTGGTTTAAGGTATGTTTCAATTGCCTGCTATGTAAAAGCAATTTAAAGTGTGACCCAAGTCCAAATCTAAAGGTAAGGAAAACTCCCCTCCCCCTAAAGCTTTTTTTCTCGGTTTTGGTTTGGTTTTTTTGTTTTGTTTTATTTTGTTTTGTTCTGGGGCTTGTTTGTTTGATTGTTTGTTTTTATTCTCATTCTGTGAAGCACGAATGATGATCAGTGAATGTTTGACAGTCACATATATGAACCAAGCTTCTGCTTATAAGAGTTTCAGTTCAAATAGCCAGATAAGAAATTACTCAAATGTATGACAACAGGAGAGTGAAGATTGGTTTAAGCATTATAAGGTTAGATTCTAGAAACCGGAAAAATGTAAGCTGCCAGTCTGAATAGACGAGTGAGTTTTATATGGAGAATTTTCCTGAAATAAGAACAAATATATTCTACTTTCACTTGCTTGTTGGCATACCCTGGCTCCTGCTTTCATGCTGCCCCTTGTCGTCTTCTATGTGGAGATCAGGAAATAGAGGGGAAATATACTTGGGTATTTCTAAGTGTCCTCTAAGTTTGGATTAGCCTGGAGTATAAGATTGAAAGCTGTTCTGCATTGCATAGTTTAAATTAAACCATCAAAACCAGAGAACTAACATGGTGTGTATATATACATGGTACGTAAAGAAAATAGCTTATGTTACAATGAAAGTATTAGATGCTCAGGATGTTCTCTGTAACTAAAACTGGCAGTCATTTTCAAGGCAAAGGAATTAATAATTATGGAAACAGCAATTTCCTTTGTACAGTGAAACAGAATTTAGCTGAAGGAGAAATGCAAACATAAAACACATTTGGTAGATGAAAGTAGAAGTTGCACATATCTGCAATAGTGACTGTATAAAGATCCAAATATTTCCCATACAACCTTTTTAGAAAGATTTGCAAAGATGACAAAATAAAGTTGAAATCAAACCACTTACAGAAATCTCTGTAGCAGGAAAAGGCAAACAGTGTTGTCAAGCCTCTTTAGCCAGACTAGGTTTTTAATGAGGAGAATAATGAGAAGACATTTTGACTTTAACTGCACAGAAACAGTTTGCTCCTTGAAGTGTATCAGGAGAGGTATCACTGTTATTAATCCTATAGTTCTGATTACACCCACACACATTCTAACTGCACAGAGAAGAAATATGACAGAAAATTAATTACAAAGATCTGCACAAGTAATTTCTTTGTTCTGTTTTCCTCCTGAATCTAATAATATCCCCCACCCCCCACCCCCCAGCCCCCTCCCCCACTATGTCTAGAGAACAGGGTGGTGTCATTTCCAAGTATTGTCACTGGCCATGTTTTATATAATAAATGTTCACCAGAATGATGCAACGAGCAAAGTGAGAAAGGATAATCCCAGGATCACACAACTAATGCAACAAAATGCCGTATAAATGCATCTTCAAAATTTTTATGCTGATAGAATGGGCAAAGGTGGGAGAAAACAGGACATGTGCACAGAAAATGCAGTTTGCATATTCAATTTGTGTATTTACATTTCGTGTAGTCCTTTGATTGCCACTTGTTGCCCATTACATATTGTACAATTAGCTATAAATTACTATATTTTTCTGGGTGGCAATCTCATTTTCATTGATATACTGACAGCACAGTTCCATCACTGTGAAGTATCAGTAAGATATGTTACTATCTGTCTTTCAACAACGGGTAGGTAGTCATACACAACATTAGGTTTATGTTAAAATACATAATCCTAGAGAAGTATCAGAATGACATCAGTACACTTTTTATACTCAAAAACTGTGTGATAAAGAGGAATTGTTTAATATTTCAGGATTTTCAGAATCTATTTCAGATTTTTTTAGTTAGAACAAAAACCCGAAAATTAAATGTTATTTTCAAAGGAAGATCTTCTTCAAGACAATTACAAAATTTCATTAAAGTTTTGACTTTATTTTACATTATATGAAAAAAAATCTAAGCTATATCCAAACATATTATATAAAAAAGAAATTGTTATTTGCATTGTGAAAAATATCAGATGGATGTTTCACCAAATTCAAACTTTTTCCTTCTTTTTAAAAAAAAAACCACCTTTTTTTTTTTCAATTTTACTGAAGCTTCAATTTCCATAAAACCTCATTACATTTCTCCATTTTCCCATCACATAACAGCATAGTCTTTGTATCTTCCAGGGACAGATTTCATTCCTAAAACTCACTCCATTAAATAAATCTTTCCACCTACTGCAATACCACAGTATCATTGCTGAAAGGTAGAGAAGAATGCTCAAAAAAAGAGAAAACCCAATAATATTCTTGGGATTACATGACTGACTTTTGGGTAGATGCTCTTTTGCTATCTCTCCTCATGTCATACTGTGTTGTTGCAAGTTTTTTCCTGTAGAACTTCACTCATCCTTTTCAATAAATTACATTATATCCTTCCCTTTTGACAGTTATTCCCATGCCTCTTCCTAATCCTCAACTGCTTTCAAATGTTTGCCCTGTATTGGAAAATATTCCTATCTTATATTGAACAATATTATTTGCCTCATCAGATCAATTTACCTTCTAAAGAATATGCTATGAAAAACAAGTACTGCTACAACAGGGTAGATTATGGTCATAAAATCGCAAGCTCTCAAGGGGAAGGGAATGTGTTTAAATGCTCTGCTAAAACATTGGTAAAGTGCATTACTGTAGTTGTAGTTACTAAACAACTATTTTATTATGTGTACATAATACCTGTCTACCACACAGCATTCTTGAAAAATCATGTTGTTTCAGATCATGAAATTGTCAGTCTTTTGAAATGCATATGGCAAACAATTAAGTTTTAATATTAGAATAAATGAAATTTATTTCTGACTGTTTTGATTATAAAAATCAAACTCTTACAGATTAAGCATGTTAACAGGAAAAAATAAAGCTCTAAACCTATTAAAAACTGCTATTGGCCTCAGCTAGTTACGTTTTTACTCAGTATTTTTGAATTTTCATTGCATTATCACTGGAAGTGAAGAGATAAACTTATTAAGTTTGAACTAATATTAACTTAATAATTTAATTATTTCTCAGGTGCTTCTGCAAATCTTAGCTCTCCCTGTGAAAGTACATGGAAGTACTACTAGCCCTAATAAAAGCTGCTTTGTGGTATTTCTGTTTCAAACATTAAAAATATGACAGTTTATTAGCTTATGCTATCCAAACAATCTGCAATCTTTGGATCAGAATTTTCCACTTCTTTTGAAGTAGTGCATAGCTCTATTGGGTCCAACACAATGTTCAAAAGGAGTGAAAACTGAATTCTGGCCTCTAGAACTTATAACTTTCTGCAGGAACCAATAACATTTATTGTTATTTTTACAGAAATTGACATTTTACTAGTATTTAATGATAATGTTCAGTACATTTATGAAAATATTATATAGTATGCCAAGAAAACAAAATAGTAAATACTTTGAAGCCACACAAAATGGTTAATGTCAAACATCTTTTCTCTTCTCATGGCATATATAAATCATGTATGCAGATCAGAGAATACCTTCTCAGTTTATTACTCAACTAAAAAGAAAATTCATCTCAGAGCTAGATCAGACACACAAACCTGGGAAAACAGTATCCTAGCTTTTTCAGCAGTTAGAATTACAGTTTAACCACCACAAAAAATAAATTGTTCAAAACAGAACTTCTAAAGTCACATTTGACAGATTGTTTAGTTATTTAAAAGGCATTTGTGGAGCCTTAAACTACCCAACTAGCCTCCAGGTGCTTCTCTACAAGGGTGTAGGTCTCCAGGAATCTTGTGCCATTTCTGCCAGCCTGAGGTAGCTGTTTTGGTCATCCTTAGACATCTAAAACTATATCAGTTTCTTATGATTATTCAATGGCATCCTTTTATGAGGAATAAATCAATGTCTGAGACAGCTAAGTGAGGAATAAAACTGATCTGTTATTTATGTATCAGTGACTCAGTAAATATTTGTTCATGCTGAGAAGATAATGATCTCAAAAAAAGTCAGCTGCCAGGGGTCAGGGAATTAGCAGTCTACATACCACCAAAAAACAAGTTTCTTTTTTCTTTTTATCAAGCTCAGATTTGTCACATGTATACATTACTAGAAGAGGAAGAAGAGATTTCTTGCCAGATCACATACACCCAATGTTCATCCAGTGTGTAAACATTCTTGAAGAAGGACATTTTGGATGCATGAGTGGGAAAAAGAAAGTTTTATAATCTTCAAACTCCATTCACCTAATGGCAACAATGCCCAGGATGAAGAAAGAGAAAGAGATGATCCTTGCCTCAGGGGTTAGTAATCTTCTTACTGGAAAACCTTCCACCCCCCCATGACAATTAACTAGCAAGTATTTCCTCCAGTGGCTACGGATAATGACCCCATGAAATGCATACATAGGCATATCACAGCAACATTTATTACCATTTGCACAGGGCAGCAAGAAAGATTCCTTATTCTTTCTGTCCTTCCTTATCCATGTAAGAATTAGAGTTGATGTGGCCCTTAACAAAAATAAGGAAGATATTAACAGCCTCCAGATAAAGTACGGTATTCATTATTACAAACTGATGATCATGTCTTAACACTCCTGAAATATACTTCTGAAGGAAAGATGGTGAAAGGTATTTTGGAGATCTTTCTTCCAGTTTTGGGAAACAGTCTGAAACAGTGTTGCAGTAAAACAGCTCTAGGACAGTGAAGAAGTTGAAGAGAGAGAGATGAAAAAAGAACACCACCCACAGACTGAAAGCAGAAGCTTCTTGTTAGTGGAAGGGGCCTGAGGGAGCAATGAGGTTATTAGTATGCTACCAAAAGAGTATTTAAGATAGCTTTTGTTCAGCTAAGGTCTCATGGCTTGAAAAAAGGACTCTGTAGAGTAATAAGGAAGTCTTCTAATGATTAAAAATAGATGATCATATCACAAGAAGAGAGTGGTAGCATCCAGCTCAGCTTGGAAGGAACAGGAACTAAGCATATAAAAGAGCTGAAGATTATTTTGGTGGAAAGAATATGATATACTTCTAAGACCATTTCATGTTTATGTGCACATATGCAGAGTTGTAGTAACAAATGTCTGTTTATACCTTCCATTTTTTTTTATGCCCACAGGATCTTTAAATTGAAACTTCCTTAAAGCAAAGATATCTCTTTTTTTTTTTTTTTCTTTGTGGAAATTTCCTGTGGGGGAAAAAAGATGTTAAGTAAACTCTGTGGCTGCTGTATTTGTAGTTGAACACGGCACAAAATTAATGTCTCATAGGTTTTCACACAAAGTTAGAAAAAAAACCTAAGATTTTTCCTCTACAAAAAATATTTTAACTCAAATTTCTTTTGTGTGGATAGTTCTCCTGACCACTTCTCTGTTAACCTAGGAGGTGAAAAAGAAATTCCTCAAATTTACCCCAATCTGTTCAAACTCTCTCATATAGTTCTGTCTTAGAAAAAAATAGAAAATAAAGAAAAACTTTTGTTTGTTAACCAATTTATCTTTTTGATTTCACTAATACCTGGAGCTGGTTGCACCAGCTCCATTGTCACCACGCTGCACTGACAGACTGTACCTGAAAAGTAATTTATCTTGAAGTTAATCAATAGGAAAGAAAAGAAGACAAGGAAAATATATTCCCATTCAAAAATTTCTGTAGGGTGCAGGTCTGGACTCATTGCACATTTGGGCATCTCAGACACTGACACTAATTTCATCTTGCTGAGAGCTTTGTAATTTTATTTTCAGTTAACAAATAAACATGAGCAAAAGAAGCACACCTATAGTCTTTGGAATTTCCTTTATGACAGCACCGACTTTACTGAAACCCACTAAATCATGGGTGTGACTACCAGACTTAAAAAAATAGTGGGTCAAACAAAACACAACCAAAACTTCCTATTTAGATTTCCAAGATCTTTCGTGTATTTCTTGTGACTCTTGAGACACGTTCCATTAGTCTGATGTTATAGTTTAACAGTCTGCGGTAAAACTAGTCTCTGAAATCAGTTGCCATGCTTACTGGAGATGGTACTGGTCCTTGAGAAAGTAAGTGTTCTCTGGCCCATGAAGTTAACTTTATCAACAGAATCACTTTTGATGGAGTGATGTTCTGCTACTTCTAAAAGACATTGAGTACGTCGCATTACCCACTACCCTCTGGGTCCAATTATCCACCCAGATTTTTACTCATCTAGTTGTCTAGTCCTCCAGACTGTAACAGCTTTGCTAAAGACAAGATAAATCACAGAAGGCAATGAGTCACACATGATTTACCCTTAGTAAATCCATGCTGACTATTCACAGTTACTTTCCTCTTCTGCATGTGCCTCAAAATGAGCTCCAAGAGAACTTAATCCATGATTTTCCCAAGAGTCAAAATGAAGCTGACTGGTCTACAGATTTCCAGATCATCCTTTTGGCCTTTCTTTGAAGACGGGAACAATATTTGCCTTCCTCTATACATTGAAGAGCCCGCTGATTTCCACAACCTCTCATAGATTACAGAGAACAGCCTTGCTGCACATTAGATAGTTCTCTCACAGCCTTTCATGCAGTTTTACCTACTATGAATTGTCTATGCAAAGTGAGCATGTACTAGAAATAAAACAGCAATTGAATAGCAACAGATAGAACAGCAACTGAACATTAATACTACACAGGATTATACTATCAGACCCATTAGATTTATATGTCATATAATTGATTAATTTTCACATTTGCCAGAAGAACCTTAGAAAAACTTGATGGGAAGATGATAGCAATGTGAGTCATACTTCTCTCATGATAACAAATCAGGCAAGTAAGTGTGTTTGACATTTGCTGCCTTCTAATTTCAGAACAAGCTGCCTAGAGGCAGAAAAATATTAAACTAAAAATTAAACTTCCCTTCAGTCACCTAGGTATTACTCAATTTATTAAGCCACTACTATAGAAATCCTGTGTGCTTGAAAAAGTACATGTTCTTAAATAGTAGTGCCATATGGCTTGTCCAACAACTATCAACATATATGAAGAAGATATTCAGATATTATCACAATATATGCAAAACAAACCCTCTTTTTTTCTCTTTTTCTCTTTTCCTTTACTTTTATTTTCCTTTTCCTTTTTCTATAAAAAGAAACAATATAACAGTTAATGAACACTGGTCATGCTGAATAATCATCATAGGTTGACTGACTACTGCATGACTTCCCTTTTAAGGAAGAGAGGTAGAAGTGCACACTTCTAAGGTAAGCTACCTCCTTTGCAACTCTTTTGCTACTACATGATTGTATTTTCTTTCTTGCTAAGACAAACCTACTGAAAGCCAGCAGAACACAACTAAAATTTCAGTCTTGACACAATGATGTTCATTCTGTTCTGCCACCTTTTTTCAATACAGAGTACCAGCAGTGCTTCAGTGAAGTTATACCAGAGTTACATTGGGTGAACTTGGAATTTGGTTTCGGACCTTTCCTATTGACTCAGATCTAGTTAGATCAATGTATTGACCAGCCTGAATAGTCATCTAAGCGGCCAGCTTTTCTGCTCAGAAACTTGTGTAGCTGAGAGGCAGAAGATGGGTACCCCATGCCTCAGAGATTCAAAGGAAGGAGACACTCCAAGACAGTGCACAGCTGGGAGAGAAGATGCTTAGCTGGGTACAGAACAAAATCACAGCATGATACCGGGTGTAAGTCTTACCAACCATGTTGCCACATTTCTTCACACAAACAAGGATTTATCCAGCAGATTCTGTGCTGTTGTAGCCTCACCCTCAGTCATGTGATGTAACAGTAGCTACAGCTAACCTACCTTTCCAACAGCGTGCAAACCACTGTGCTCAGTAGATGTGAGTAGTGACTTACTGTCTGTGTCCAGCCTGTTGAAATTTCTTCCCTGTGCTGGACTAAGCAGGGCTGTTGCAAAGGTTTAGTACCCTACACACCTTCCCTCATCTAAAAAAAAAATTTTAATGGATCTTTCAGAGGAAAAACATCACATTTCTTGTCATAGGCATGAAAGAATTTGTAAGCCTGCTAAAAAGTTATTCACCATGAACATTCTTTAAGTGTTAAATCTAGAAGTTCCACCATGGCTTTCTGGTCCTCTGACTACACTTCTTTCATTGCAGGGATGTCTCATATAGTGCAACAGGCAATGTGCTAAGCTTTGGGACCATGTATGGGTACACCGTACTACCTCAGGAGGAATTAATTCAATTTGCCTTCATTTGATGCTAATCACACTTTCATCTGTTAGTTGCAGCACTGAGCACCTGCAGCTTACAGTTTTAATTAACAGCACTGTTATAGCTGCAACTGGGGGAATATCAAAAGTGCATATTCACAATTCAGTTGAGCTTTATACCCTTCTTTAATTTTACAGGACACACCATCCCCTTCAATTTTTATAGTAAATAAATGGTATTTTATGTTTGCATCTTCACCTAGATATAAGCCACAGCAGGAGTATAACTTTAGCAAAACAGGATGCACAAAGTCAAACCTAAGGTTTTAAATATGCCACACTACAAATTTAGTTGCACTTGGCTACTCCAAAACTGGTCTTGTAAAACTAATTTGAATATGACACAAAAGAATAACTTCAATCATTTCAGAAACTTCAGTATTTTCTCAGATGACTACCCTTTCTGAAGTAATCATTACTTCTTTTAAGTCTGTCCTTCAACTACTCACCTCAAATCCTGCAGCAAAGAATATCACTGGGAAAAGTCAGAGCAAACAGGAGGAGCTCAGAAGAACACTCTGTTACAAAGCAAGAAAAGAACAAGTTGTTCCATTTCTCCTCTACCCAGCAAATGAATGTTCCTTTGTTACATAACTGAAATAATAGTCACACTGATTAAATGTAATGTGTATTCATAATACACAACTTCTGGTTATTGAAAATGCTAAGTTTTTATTTGCCATGTAATCAACTATGGGTTACCTGTCAGGAACAAATAATACTGCTTGCATATTTTATGTATAAAAAACTGTCATCATGGATTTTGAATGTCTCTTCAGAATAATCTTTTAAAAAAAATTAAAAATTTTTGCTTTTAAATTAATTATGTAATACTACTCCAGGCAAAATATTCCATTGTGATACTCCAAAAAAACCAGTAAGAGATCATTTCTGACCTCTAAACGACAAACAAACAATAATGTTACCTAAGGAGGTAGGGAAAATTACCAAGCAGTCTGGGAATTTAGTGGAAAATGCTAGTGACTGAGGTCAGAAAGTCATCTTTGTGGTATCATAAATGCATTTAATTTCAGTCTTTCAATTTCACTGAGTTATTCAACTACATTTTCTTGCATGGAAACGTGAAAAAAAAAACAGGCCTAATTTGTGAAATGAGGTGTTAATAAATAAGAAAAAGAAGTCAAACTGGTTCAGCGTACGCTTATGGGGGAGCTACAGACGGCTGGGTTATGTATGTAGTCTTTGCATCAGATTCTGGCAGTATTTTGAACCTCTTTAAAATAAAATCAGTTTCTGTTTTCTTAGTGGCCAGGGCTGTACATGCATGTATTTGCTGAAGCAGTGGGAGATACTACTACCCATGAGAACTTTTTTTAGTGTTTAAGCATTCTGCTAAACAGGAATGCCTTAATTACATTTCTGCTTGCAGAAGGATGTAAAACTCATTTCTATTCAAGGGATTACAGAGGGCAGTAAATAGGTGTAAATACCAATCTTGTTTGCAAATCTATCTTCTAATCCAAGTCCATCAGAGATTCATGAGAAACCAATTTATTTTACCTAGGCTAACAGGCTATAGAAGTATTTGACAAGCATATGCACCTTGATGACAAGCACTGGAACTGTACTGATAGAGAACAACTATTAATGAGCTCAGTTGGAGGTTAATTTTGCTAGGGCATATTTTTCTGGGAAAGCAACAACCAGAAAAGAAGAATTTATAAGGGTCATGCAATTTACATGTGTCACAAGTCAAAATATTGTAATATTGAAAAATTAATTCTAATATATTAAGATGATATCAGAAGTACAAGTTATACTGCAAATGTATTATGATTTCCAGAAAGCTCAACAATTTTATTCAGATTTGATTTTGCTCTTTTTTCTGTGAGTATCCATCTGTTGTCCTTTGTTATACACAATTAATTCCAGAGCTCTACTGGTGTTGGTCTACAAAAAGTCTTTTTGCTCTGTGTTTGTTCAGCACCTTGAAACAAGGTTTAGGGATGTTACATGGATTAAAAAGTGTTATGGCTATTCACACAGTAAGTATATATAAAAAAATAAAATTCAAAATGTCAACAGATAGTCATAAAATGCACATAGCTATTCTCTGACTGCAGAAGTCAGGTTCTGACAGATGCCCTCAGCAAACAGCTGTGTTGGTTTATCAAGTTACCAGGCACTAGGCTGTTATTATACATTTGCCAGGGGTTATTGCCACCCTCAAAAGCTGTATGTCGTCATGCAAATGGTACCAGATCTTCTCCAGCCCAAATCAGGCAGTGTTAATTTCAATAAATTCAAGGGGCAGTTTGAGCTAATCTATCTGGTTTTGCCTGAACTAGAACAGGGGAAGTTCCCTGAAGTGGTCTCTTTTCAGAGATGAGGGGTAGTAGCCTCCTGCAGAGCAGCTGGAACAGGCTGTTTAGGCTTCAGTGTTTTAAGCAAATCAAGGACAGAAGACAATCACTGTATGTGCATCTCAAACTGATGCAACTTAAACACAGAAAAAAAGCAAGATTAATTTTGTGTGCTCCCTTGAGGTAAACTGGTTTTCCCCTTAACCCTACCAGGAAGGTGACATTTCTTCATCTTTGCTGAAATTTTTCAACTCTTAGCCTTTATCACTGATGTCCTTATTTAAATTTTGCACGTTCTTTTACACCTCTGCAAAACTGAATATAAAGTGGTGCCAGCAAGATATGCAGTATTTTAAACAAATAAATGTATAAATGCCTTTCACTTCAGGGTATGAACTTCCATACCTTTCTTGAACAACTGACTTGTGAGGTTACTTCAGTTCTAGATAAAATGCTTGCACAAAAGTTTATCTGATTAGGTGGTTTTTTTCTGTAGCACATCAAGCAAAAAATACTGTGCATATAAAATACACATTATCTATCTTTCCTCATACCTTTGTCTTGCCTTTTGAAAGACAGAGTTGTATCAGAGGAAGTGATGAGAGGAAAAGTGCAGAGGAATCACAAGGCACCTGAAACCCTGAACTTTGTATCTTCTCCATTATTTATCAGATATGTTAGATATACAGTGACTGGACTTTTGTCAGCCTCCTGCTATGCCAACCTAAGTCATGACAATAGCTTTCCTATTCCCAGGATCTATTGTTCTTTTTTTCCCCAAAAAACCTGCTTAACATTTTATATTTCGGTTATTTATTTTTTCCTACTACGTTTTACATTCCAGAAAATTGCATGGATTCTGCCTTGAATTTATAAATATTGTTAGGAGTTTTTGTCCAATTGGATTTACTTCTTGCGAACCTAAATACAAGATCTTCCAGATATTCCCAGATCTTCCCAGAAGTTAGGCAGTCAGTGACTTCAGGCACTTTGTGTCAAAAAATTTAGATACCTAACTGATAACACAGATGTATGAATTCTCTAATCCAAGATTTTAAAAAGATCTACTCAAATGCTGTCTAACCACATTTCAAATGTATAGACTGAAACAGTTATTAATTTAGGAGGCAATTCCAATGACTTAAAACAGTATTATTTAATTTAATTTGCCACTACGCAGTAGTGGGACATCATGAATTACCTACGGTAAAAGTGTGTAATGCTTTAAAAAGAAGTGATAAAGGTACACATTTTCTACCACTGTCCCAAGTATCTATCAGAAAAGTTTCCTGTCTCTGAGCCTGCTCAGAACTGATTCAATATTTCCTGAGAAATCAAGCACAAAGCTGGTCAGAATGTTTTCTATGAAAACAAATTTTTATTTTAAGTTGCCAGTTCTTTAATATCAAAGTGTTTCATCCAAAACAGTTCAGTTATGATAATTTTTCCCCCAAAGCAAGAAAAGGCATCCATGGACATCCTGGCTGGATTCCTGGCCAAATACATCACTGCCACAAAATTAGTGTTTTCTAATTCTGCAGTTACAGAGCAGTCAGATTTGCTGAGGCTTTGGGTTGGCTAGCCTGAAATGCAGAGACCCAGCTGTAACTAGGATTTAGTTCTCTGAACTGCAGCTAGGCTCTGGGAACCTTTGATAACCCCATCTGAAGTCACAGTTGAGTGGTCATTGAGACTCCTTGGAGGAAAACTGGAGTTTGGAGTCCAGAAGTCCCAAGACGGTTGTTGTGACACCAGGTCCCAGAGGTCCCTAACCGCATTGCACTGAAACCTGACAGTCTTCTAACACAACTGCTGATCTTTAAGTATGCTACACCTTCAGGCACCAACAACAGTATTTGATAGTTAACTTAAGTGGCGACCCCGTTAAGAAAATAGCTTTTGCAGTTTGTATTTTCCTTGAATGTAGAGTCAGTCCTGTTCCACCAAATGGGATATTACCAGAAGAACATTTAATTTGTCTTTACATAGCACATCCAAAATTACACAGGAAGCTCGTATCAGAGAAAGAAATTGCACCAAGGATTCCTAAATAGTGTCTTAGCACCAAGCAAATGTTCCTCTCCATAAGGGTACAGCAATTTTTCCTGGGAAGGAAAAAACATTCTTTTTGCATCTTTTCCACATGCATTTCTTCAAAGGCTGTTTAGGAAGTGAATGAGCAGGAAAATGTGTGCTTTACTATAACTTCATCATCATCGCAGATGAAAATAGCCTAATTTGTGTCTAGTGTGTAAACACTGAAGTGTTTAAATATTGGAAATACATGCTTTGCGATGCTCATTAAAATTCTATATTATCTACAATTAAAGTGCTATTTCAGATTTTCCATGTTCTGGTAAGAGTTGTGAAACAATTTCTTTAAAGGAGATATGGTAAATTTTTTTTGTTTTATCTTTTCAGTCTCATTCAAATAATGTTTTAACAATTTATCAAATACACATTAGCAATAGATTCAAATCAGTCTAGAACATAGCACGTGGCTTACCCTAAATTAATACTACGTTGCCTGTTTTGCTTTTTATGTTATATATATTTTCTGATTTTTCAGCATTTGAGTTATGTGCTAAACCTCCCATATTCTCAAACTTAATGGAACATATTTTAGAGATAATATATAACTAAGTACTCATCTGTCGTGAGGATTTACTTATTTACTTGTTCCCAAGACATACTGAAACTGTATTTGTCACCTTGCCAGAGAGCAAGGCCCTGGTTCCCAGGCCAGCTAGAATTTACTGTCTTGCATCCTTACGGTATATATAGGGCAGGACCTGGAGCAACCTATCCTCTGACTAGAACAGAAATCTGACCAGCCACCATCAAACTGCATTTGAATGTTATTGACACTATGCAGATTATGTGTTTTGAGGAGCCTGTGAACAGAGTGGTTTTGCAATCTGCCCAGTTTGCAGCTGCTTTAACAAAACCCCAAATAATGAGTCAGAAGTCTTTTCTGTTCAAATATTATATTCCTTGTAGCAAGACTAAATTTGTGCATGCCTGTATAAGAGTTATTTATTTTTCTCATGTAAAAACTTCATGGATTAAAGAACTTTCTGCTCTGTACTAATGAATGTACAGTTAAGAAAATGCACTGGCACAAATATGTCCTAAATAAAGCCCTTTTTGTTGTTTCATTAGAAAATACTAATCTTCTCTGCTTTTCTTCTTTGCTCTCTGTTACTATGTTCTCCCTCTCCCTATCAATAGGCTTAAGTGGTCTTAAGACAGACACAAGCACCGATGGGGCAGTTTTAAGAATTCAAAGGACACTAGGAAAGGAACAGATTAATGCAATGATACTTCTCTGATAAGTGCGTAATTTAGGGTAACATTAGTACTTCTGACCCAGTTTTACAGCCTCTGAAAAAAAAAGAGAAAACTAATTCCCTGCTATTCTGGCCAACACCACCTGTTAAAGTGTGAATCAGCTCTTGGGTTTTCCATGCTTTTTTATTGTTTTATTCTATTTTAAAAATGCAGTTTTCTCTTGGCCTCTTTATCCCAATCTCATCTATGTAGAACATAAACACAGTAACACTCAAATCCTACATATTTGAAATAATCATATTTGGAGTGATTTGGAAGTGAGAGCCGATGGAGTCTAAACAGTCATGGTTTACAAAATGTTATATTTCTACTTCTAATAATTTGGGGTGGAATTGTTTTTACTACTTTGCTGTATCGATTAGATTTTTTAAGTGAAGTATAAATGAAAAGGCAAAGACAGTTACCTTTATTATATATTCAATACTCTGCACAGTATGGGGAGGGGGGTTGTATTAATCTAAAGCTTGTTCAGTTGAAAGAAAAAAGAATCGATTCACAAAAGACAGTCCTATGGACAGAATAGAGGCTATCATCAGCCCTTCTTTTTCTTCTATTTTAGATTTTGACTAAATAATTAAAAATCCTTTGTGTTTGAGTTTAGCTTCAAGAGAAGTTCTTGCATATAATGTTGCCATTTGATTAATCTACAGCTTTTAAATATGATCTTGCATTTTCTTTGTTTATATGCAATGAGTCAGAATGATTATTTTTTTTCTAATACCAACCAAGGCAGTGTCAGTCCAGAAGAACAGTTTTGACCTATCCCTGACTGTTGGGAGGGATCTCACTGTTGTTTGTGTGCTGAAATGGAAAGGCAAACTCACAGGAAAAGCTGCTTGCTATATGCAAAAGTTATATGGCTGTTGTTGAGTATCAAAGACTTCTAAAACAACAGGAGACCAAAAATTCTGTTAAAACAATCTGTGGGAGCCTCTGTCAACCTGAGATTCCTACCATGGTTCCTAGTATCCATTTGCTGAGGCTGCTATTCATGCTTTTTGGCATACCTCTCTTCATCTGCAGCCTTCTGGCATCTCTGTTTCCTTACCCTCATGGTCAGGTAGGTGGTAGAAATGGCTTATAATGGGAAGGGTTCATTTATAAGAGAAGGTATTTCAGAAACTCAGCTGGGTGGCATGGAAATCATGAGAAGCTACAGGCTTTTAAAACCTGACAGGAAAAACAAGAGGAAGAGAATAGCAGTGTTGGAGAAAGACTAGGAGAGATGACACCGATCTTGAGATGACCTCAATATCCTATCAGAATCTTCTCAGATTCGCAGAGCTCTGACTGAGCTCCTTATAAAAACTGCAGCACCTCTCTATGGTGCACAGTGTATTTAGCCAACACAGAGGCTTGTGGTGAGGTTGTTCCGTGCCACTACAAGTGCAGTGATATGTAAAGGCTCTGATGCCTTGATATTCTTGCTTCATGTACCTGATCTGAGCTCACAGACTTTGTACTGAAGAACTAAACTAAATAGCAGCATCTAAAATAATAATTTCTTGGGCTGAACAGCAGCTAGGTCAGTAGATCAAATATTCAAAAGAAGTGACTGTTGCTGTTAGAAAAAAAGGTTACAGGTGGCTCACTGGCCAATTGGAAGGATGTACTGATGAGGGTGTGAAGCAGTGACTTAATCTTAACATTTTTACTAATACTTAGTGTATTACATAACAAAATAAATATATTAAAAAAACCACATCAATTTTACGAGAGACAATAAGATACATAACAGTAACTTAGTAAACTGTGCAACAACTGCAGGTAGCATACATTCAATTGAGCTTTAATTATGGTAGTAGGAAGTAAGGTGAATGGAAAGCCCCAGAGAATTCCAGACTAGTTGATTATCAATTTAATAGCTAAAACAAACATCTGTTAGCAATAAAGACATAATTCTTCTATATTAATTTATAACACTAAATAGATTACAGTAATTTTATATTAATGACAAGTGGAAAAAAGCCTTCTGCTGAATGATAAAGTTCATCTGGCACTAAATGTTCATATAAAGGCTCCAATCTTCAAATTCCCTAAAAAAAGCGTTTGAAACTTAGGCTTTAGATGAAGTTAAGTAATAGATTCCCTAATAGATTTGCCAACAAAAAATTATTGTCATATTTCTTATTTCTGTTGAATTATTCTTCATGTCCTACCAAATTGTGTGGAGGTAAATACTCTGCAGCTGTTTTTCCTTGTTCTGCTTTTATTCCATATGCACATTAATTACTTGAATGTGCAATACACAGGTATTTATTAAATCTGCAGATGATACTAGGCAGAAATGGACTGAAATAACTTTGGAGGATAGGATTAGAATTGGAGAAATTATCAGAAGCATCCAGATTGCAATTCAGCAAGTTCAAGGACAAAAGTATCATGCTTGTGAAGAAATGATACAAGAACAAGGTGTAAAATGGCTTGGGTCAGGTGTTACACAGAAGATGTGGAGCTTACTGTGTTTCACAAATTGAACACAAGATAACGTTATTTAACAGAGAAAAACGAAGTTGATGTTGAGAGGAATTAACAGGAAAGTTGCAATGTGGAACACAGGAAGAAATATTTCTAGTATTGGTGAGGTCTCCGCTGAAGTGTTATTGTCATAAGCCAGCACACACTTCTGTAAAACTGTGGGAAATTGAGAAAAAATCACACACCCGAGAAACTCTATGTTTGAGATTAATTAGCTATAATGGATTTGTTTATTCTGGCGAAAAGCATATATGAAGGGAGATGCGATTAAAATGTTGTATGTATAAATGACTGAAGTAAAAAAAGAAGGCAATTCTCCACGCTCATTGTGTATATGACAAGAAGCAACAGGATCACACTATCATTAAGGGAAAACTTCATTATTTTAAGGTTTTCTAAATTCCATCATGGATTACTTACAGTAGCTGTAGAGATAGATCGGAAAGAGCTGGATAGGCAGACACCTTTCAAGTATGGTTTACATATAACTGTGCCTAATTTGAGACAGAACAATACTGTAGATATCTTTTGAGACTCCTTTCAGCTCTATTGTTTGTAAGCAGTAATACATTAATACTTTATGAACAAACACGCAAGCTACCACATATAAGAATATCAAAATTCCATTAATTTTAGACTTCAGCTGGAAAACCAAAACATAACGTTAAGACAGGTCCTTAAAATGTTTACCTATCTGATGGCATTCCAGTTCATATCCAATGAAGAGGACTCTCAGGATTATTTTTTTTTAGTCACCTTTTAAATCACCTTCCAGAACAATCTTGCCCCACAGACTGCTTTAGCCAGCCTGGTTTTTTTTCATTCTTTGCAGTTTACTACCTCAGTAACATAAAATTACACTTTCTTGTATGCCTTCCCAGGAAACCACACAATCTCTTTTGTACATCTTGCCTCTAACAGTTAGTTTCACATCTCACACCAATAGTTTTGTTCCACTTTTTCACAGGCCCCTTTCTTCATTACAGAAACATATCAGTTGTTCGTGTTCACACCTACTTTCCTAGGAAAACTGAACAGATCTTTCATTGTCTGCATCATCTACCCAGCCCTTGCTCACAAGGGTATTAATAGTTTCTTTCTCTTTGTCATTCCTACTTCTAACTTCTAGCATTCCTCTGTCCAACACTGTATCTCTCACTGACCTGATTTTCCTGTTCTGATACTTTAATATCACACATGGTAAGCATGTTTTTATGCAGTACAAAATAAGAATTATAAAAGATAGGCTCTTCAAAATAACATTACATAATTTTGACCTGAAGATAGTCTTAATGGAACATAACTACATATTCCAATGGAATTATTTTCAGTTTATGCTTTTGCAATTGAAAGAAGAATCAAATACTGTTTATAGCATTTCTTTTTGATTGCCGTACAAAATATACATGTCTTGTTAAACACATCAATACTCATGATCTGTCAGGTGTCCTGGTTTCAGCTGGGATAGAGCTAATTTTCTTCCTAGTAGCTGGCATAGGGCTGTGTTTTGGATGCAGTACTAGAAGAATGTTGATAACTCACTGATGGTTTAGTTTTTGCTGAGCAGGGCTTACACCAACCAAGGACTTTTTCAGCTTCCCCTGCTCTGCCAGGGACGCAAGAAGTTGGGAGAGGGCACAGCTGGGACAGCTGACTCCAACTGGCCAAAGAGATATTCCAGATCATAGGACATCATGCTCAGGGGGTGTTGGCCAGGGGGAGAGGGATCGCTGCTCAGGAAGGGCTGGGCATCAGTCATCAGGTGGTGAGCAATTGCATAGTGCATCACTTGCTTTGTATATTCTGTATATTCTTTTACCACTTTTATTATTATTATTGTTATTCTTTTCCTCTGCTGTTTTATTAAACTGTCTTTATCTCAAACCATGGGTTTTACTTTTTTTTCCCGATTCTTTCCCTCATCCCACTGAGGGAGGGGGGGAGCAAGCAAGCGGCTGTGTGGTGTTTAGATGCCTGCCAGGTTAAACCACAACATCAGGAAATATAATTTAAGAAAAAATTAAATCAAAATAATTTCTTATAAACATCAATACTTACTACTCTGAAATTGTAATATTTCTCATAGTGATTTTGAGCAATTTTCCTCAAATGACTGACTCCTTCTAGACAACAGATGAAATTGTTACTCTGTAGTATATGCAATTTTACCTAATTTGCTTTACTTCTACAAGACTCTAGTGAAAAAATATAATTCAGGCTTCCAACATGATCAATGGCATTGTATAGTCAAAGTAATTGCAAATGTTAAAGACAATTTAAATTAAAGTAAGATACAAGTGTTAAAGACAATTTTTTGTTTACATAGTAATGTACATAATAAATAATGTGTAAGAACTAAACATTCATTAGCAGAAGTGTCACTGATGAACAAACTTAGTGAAGTTTACTTTAAAGGTTAAAACAGGCCTGACTTCTTAGTCTTCTGAACACACCCATCACAATAATCTCTAGTTCCCTGTTACCTACAAAGCCCTGCTTCCCCCAGGTATATTCAGTTACTACAATGGACTGTGCAATTCATTCCTGATCTTCAGCAATTATCATGTCATCATGAGACTGACTGTCCAATAGAAAACGATTCAATTTCACTGTTGCAGTAGATTGACATATGCAATATCCTATCCTAGTTCTCTTTTCCTGGCATTTTGGCAGATCATAGAACATATTCCTCACCTCAGATTTCATGGTTTCACCAAGACTTCAACATTGGTCTTCCACTTCCCAGGTATTTTAACTGCTGGAGTACTGAACGAATCTGTCCTGCTGCATCTAATCTACTGTTTCATCAACAATTATAATTTGAACAAAGGAGGAAGACTAGCTCACTGTGTACAATAACATGAAAGGATGAGATTCAAATTATTCAAGATCCGATGAAAGGCTACACAAAGAGGAAAAGATTTCACAGTAGAGAATCACAACAAAGTATCTTGGTAATTAAGGCATTTATGTGTACTGTAGAATACCTGCTAAAGCTCCAGATTCAAGTTATCCATAAGACAGATAACAGAGATCTGGTTTCTCAAATCCAGAGGAAAATCCCAACCAATAGACTTTTACTGTTCTGTGGAGGATTAGTGTCTTCAGTGATTGTCAGCAAATTCTTGAAAGCCTTGTTTATCCAAAGAACACATGAAGATTAAAGATGATGTATTAATGTTTCAGGTGTACTTTAACCAATGACTGGTAACAACCACAACAGCAAGAAGAAAGGGAATCCTAGGAAAATCTGAAAAAGAAATCACGGTCTATTTCTGAATCCTTAAACTTCTGAGAACACAAATATATCGGCTGAAATCTAAGGACCTTCATTTCCATAGAAACAAGTAAGGAATAGATTTTCACCAGCTGACAGTGTAGGATTTGTAAGGCTGATACAAGCAGGAACAGGCATTCATAAATTATAAGCAGTGCAACTTTTTTTAAATTTTGTTGGAGTTCTTACCTAAGCAGCATACCCCAGTTTGCGGTCCTACTGAGATGTTCATTAGCAAGGTGATTCCACAAGGTGATTCACATAAAAGCCAAATCATCCTTTTCATCTTTCTCCACTGATTAGATAGGAAATTCACGTTTCTGTATTTCTGTCGTGACTCAGTTTCAGTAGAATGAGTCAAGATCCTTGAGCCCCTGGGGTTTTTTTGCTTCAGGCATGCTTAAACTGACACACAGTGAATAAGACTACCATCCAGAAATGTAGTCTAGATGATCAAAAACACATAAAGATTACAGAAAATACCTTATGGCAGATTTTCCTGGCAGAACACGTGGTATACGCATACAAAAAGGAGTGTTTGTTTTCAAGTACCTGAAGTAACCCTTGGATAGAAATATGGATGACTGAAAGGGGAACCATTATTCAACTAGGGGCTGACTGATATTTACAAAAGAAATTGAAACAAAATGCTTTGTTAAGAACACTCCTAAAAATAGTGTGGAAGGTGGCATTTTTGAAGAGGGTGAAACCATGATATTTTAATATAACTTTCAAAATTTTTAGTCATACTTTTGATCAATTATTTTTAGTAATTTTCAATACTTAATTGAGCACAAGTTTTAACTAACTATTGAGGATAAAATACTTTCATGATGTTAAAATATTTTACATTTACAGAAACAATCTAAGCATGTACAAACTATATCCCCTGATATGATGTAAAACGTTCTCTGAAGCTTGTTTGTGGCTCCCTTTATTTGCTATGATGATCAGAAACATTCAAAGTGATTTTGTAGAAAGCTAATTTTGCTACTAATTTTTCAGAATGATATTTCACAAGTGTTTTTCACATAACTAAAGTCAAATTGGATAAAGGCTTTTTAAATTTTGCCTATTTATATGCAGATAAGAATAATTTGTCTGAAACTTTCAAGTATTGTTTTTAATGGAATCATCTAGAATTAATTAATAACTTTAAAAATAACATATAGTAATGTGAAGTACCGTTGCTACACCTTATGGGAAATGCATACATTATCTTATATACATATGCATATTTAACATGTTTTATGTGACTCAAAGAACAAGACATTTCTGAATTTTTATGTCTTGCATCGTGATCCCATATGCAATGTGGCACTAAATTGTCTGCACAGAACGTTAAAGATCATGTTGCTGCTTCAACAGAAATGTTATTCCAAAATCATGCATGGAGTGTTAAAAAGGCAATTTCTTTTAACAGGAGGAACATCAATAGAAATAGAGATTGAAATAGCATAGAAATTTCACAGCATTTCTTGAACGCAGCACTCAGAGAAGTGGTGTGGTGCTTAGACTGCATGGTCAGACACACACCTCATCTTTCTTCTTTCTAACTATCCACAGAGGTAGCAATCATCCATGGGGATGGTCAATGAGAGAACTCAGTATCGGTATAACTGGAAATTCCCCAAATAGGTGAGTATGTCTTGAGGTGTTTTGCAAGTACTGCTGGCCTTCATGTGAGCTGTAGAGCTACCAGGTTCTCTAGCATCATGAAGGAATTATGTCCTGCTCTTGTTACAGATTGGGCAGCTTTCACTCCCAAATGTGAAGTACTTTACAGTACAGATGAAAGCACATTGTTGAAGACAATATAATCCTTACAGCTTTTATTTGCTTAACACTTCAATAGCTGACAGAAACAAAGTGAGCATCTTAGCTCATTGAAAAACATTTATTTTAAATCATTAAGGGCATTGTATAAAGATCAATTTAGGTATGTGTTAAAGGTCACATAGAGTACACAAGGGATGATTATCCTAGAGAGGTAGGCTGGTAGGCTGTTCATGCAGTATAAATTAGAATACTTCAAAGTACAGTCTCAAATGTTCTCTACATGTATACTTTCTAAGCTACAAGGGGACAGTGATGGTATACATAGTAAGAAAAATATGGAATAAATAAATTTTTTGTATGCATCAATACTTTTTTTTCCAGAAATGAAGGTGAAAATAGGTGATGAACATGAAAACTACTCTTAATGTAAGATGGTGTCTTACATTAACACAGAACTAGGTAAATAGTAAATCAATAAATGACATGTTTTAAAGACTATGTTATTACCATCCAGTGGGCTTCCATTTCTTGATTAGATACCAAATAACCATCTTTGCTAGAAGTCTAAGAAAATTCCTTCTAGAAAAGAAATTTCCTTTCTAGGGAAAGTTAATGCACTAGGAGGACAAATGCAAGCTGGTGCATGTGCATATATGTGCGCATGAGTGCATGCACACACACACTTGCTGAGAGTTTGTCAACTTTTAGCCTGCAGCATAATCAGCCTTCTCTGAAATATTTTATAGTTTTAGTTAAAAGTCTGAGGCGCAAAACTACTTTGATGGATTTATACTTCCTCCAAATCCTCCAACTTTTTCTGACCACCTTGGATTTAGTCTTCTATTTCTCAATTCCTTCAGTTAAAACTCAAAATATATAAAAGTGAGCTCCAATATAAGATAAAATCATATTTAAGTGACACCAATTTTCTAATATCAAAAAAATCAAATTACAAGATGGATCACACTTCAGAACTGGAATAACTGCAAATTTAAGGAAAAAAAGAAAGATCAGCATACTGGGATCAAGGCATGATTTGTGATGAACTCATAAATTGCAGCCAGCAACTGACCATGTAGAAAAAACATAAAATTACTATGCAGAGAAGGAATCTCAGGAAGGTTAATGTGGAAAATCCACTTACTGCCATCATATAATCCAGTCTACTTCCAGTTTTTTACAAGATATCCTCTCTGACACTCCTTGGAAGAATGGTTCATTTTTTTTAAATGATAGCACTACTTTGCAGAGGAAGGAATTAAGGAAAGGATAGCAGAAAGGCTTTTTATTTAAAAATTGTAATTTTTGTAGTCCTGAAATTACAAGTGTCCATACATTGTATACTCAGTAGGAGTCCAGGTGCTCTGATTCTTTTACAGATTGTGTGCTATTTTTCATATTATTTCTATTCGACAGAAAATTTTAAAAAGATGAGCTGTCAAACTGAAACTGATTAATTACAAAAATATAAATTAAATATAAAATTTTCTACAGCAATACATTTTAAAAATTTTAAAGGGGAAATTTTTTTCCTTTTTTATCAAAGTCTTTTTTAAAAAAATCAAACAAATAATTTCACAATGCATTTCCAAATTGAAACTCACCAAGACTGCTTTACAACTGCCCAGAATGGCACAGTCCTCCAGGACTTGTAGATGCATGTCATCATTTAAACAGCAATAACAGGGTAAACTGGAAAGCACAGCACCTTCCAGGATCTTTTCCAATGAAAAGAGCTTGCAACCTCAGAACGAAAGGAAAAATCATATAAGGAAGTGCACAACAAAGTGAAAGATGGTATTTTGCCCCCCTCATTTCACAAAGTGATTTCATTTGCACATATGAAAAATCCTATCAACAGGAAACACAGTAACGAAACACTGTGCTTACATCATAACTGCAGGCCAGCATTTCGAGTTGAAAATAAACAAACAAGTAGGTATTGATTGAATAAAAGCTAGCTAATAGTTGTGTCCCCATTGGGTTTCAGCTGACAATTTAATATGAATGAATAGAATTTCATGGATACTAAGTAAATTGAAGTAAGATTAGATACACTGCTGTAATGCAGTCACAAACCTCATTGTAGTACAGACATTCTCAATCAGATTAGCAAAAACCCACTGTAATCCATGGCAGACCTTTGTTCCTAAATCTCAAAGATATCCAAGCCAACTATTTTAGACAGTAGATACTGGATAAGGTAGAGTAAGAGAAAAGGAAAATTTGCTGGTTGCACCAAAGTGTCCTGGAAAATCAAAATAACTATGGTGTTCTAAGGTTATAAGACAAACGGGGTCTTTTTTAAAACCAGTTAATAGAGCTGGGGAGACAATAAAAGTGACATCTCAGACTAGATTTTTGGCTTGAAGGAAAACACGGTGGCTAGTTTGAAATAAGACTGATGTGCCAAAAATCTCTTCTAATTATCCAACTTAATCAAGTGATCTTGTAAATAAAAGTCACCTGTCCCTTCCAACCTCCCTTGCAAGAGTTTCCAAGAGTACAACACAACATTAAATGCTACTGTCAATTAAACTGTTCATGGCCATAATAAGAACAGACTAAGAACCTATTATTAACTAAGCTCATTCCTACATCTTCTTCCATTTGCTGTCTGTAAGGCACCAGTGAGATCACTACAGGAACAAGGCATACAGTTAGCATTCACTGTAAATTATAAATTTCAGTGGGAAAGGTAAGGATTCTGCATCTGTCTAGCTACCATTTTAAAATTAGACTATGTGTTAACATTTATGCTGACAAATAGAGCTGAACAACTTTCTGAAGAGAACATTCCTATGCTTCCCATTCATTAGAGTTCCAGTAATTTCTTCTATATAATGAGCTGCCATGTTATTTTTCATACAAAGCATTTATGGTTATGCTGCTGATGTAACCAGTTTATTTATGTCATGATAATTTTATCAGCTCAATAGGCTTTGTTGTATAACACTGATTGACATCCCACTCAGTGTGGTAAGATTTATGTTCATACATCTCTCAGTTTAAAGAGTAACAAATTGCTTTCCATCACATACCAATCAGTTTAGAACACGCACATACATACTTTCTCAACCTATGCTTATTCTTTTTTCAATATTTTAATTGTTTCTGTCATAAACCATTAACTTAGATACTTCTGGTAGAGAGAATCTCCCTAAAAATGGTTGCTAGTATAGTTGATGGTGGATTTGTTATAACGTTAGCAACCTTATTCTTTATCATACACTATTAATTAACAACCTATTCATTAAATTCTTGAGCACTAATTCTTAGGAGTTACTGCTAAATAAGAGACAGGAGTAAATCAGAGTTTAAGAAAAAAATCTTTAGAGATATTTTTAGAATATTGTAACAAGGAAGAAAAGATGTTCTGTTTATAACTCTTTTCTTCTTAAATTAGCAGTTCAATTTCCTTTTTATTTCAATGAGCACAGATCCTTTTCCACTAGACAACCAATTTATAAAAGAAAGGTTGTCAGAGTAAATTAACCCGCTTATCTCCAGAGTTGGATGATATTTTAAGAATCATTTGAGAGAAAGTTGGCCATGCTGTACAAATGAAATATGTGAGTCCCTGCCCAAGATAATTTACCTTCTAAACAGAAAAAGACCAAACGGTCAGGTAAAAATCATATTATTAGAGAACTGAAAAACAGATTAGCAAGTACATTTAAAAAAAAAAAAAAAAATAGCAAGAATTTAGGTACCAATGTTGAGAACTGCAATACTGAAAACTTTTCTGTCATCTAACATGCAGCTGCCTACACCACAGCAGCCTTTGCTTCTCTGCTTCTCTGGATGTCTAGATTATCTTCATCCTTCACAGTACTGACCACCTCCGTACCACCTCCATATCAGACAAACTGTATGAGCAGTCTTCCACAAGCTACCTCCTTCAGTATGGCAAAACATTCTTGTGGCCCCTGGACTAAAGGCTGGAGGCCTAAAACATTCCTTCCCAAGAGCTTTGCTCTGCTAACCACAGGTAGCATCTACTATGCTACCAAAAAAGTTATATCCTCTATATGAGCTTGCACAGGCAGGACGCGGGAACAACCACAAAACCACACATGAAATGCAAAGATTAAATTTATTTTCATTACCTTGTCAACGGGGGATCCCTGAAGCAGGACCGAGGCAGAGGTGCAGAAGCGGGGACGCAGACACCATGGAGCTCAGTGAATGCTAGAGGATCACTGAAGCTGCTGTTTTCACTGGTATATCAGGGATTCTCACAGGCGTAGTTCACCACTGTGCTTTGATCTTTCCCACAGCAGGGTAAGAACCTTAAGCATGTTCAGTAGGATGCCTCTAAATCTATCACAGGCCTATGTTATCACAGATGTTCTACTTGTCCGACACACAAGGCTAAACAAAAATTAGTATGATACATTTTTTCTCAACACCCCAGCTGCAAGTCACTGCAAGTCACTTGAGCGTGTTTACAATCCTCATCGCCAATCTTCTGTTATTTTCCCACACCTCGCACAGACCCACATGCTTTTCTTTAAAGTGGATGAGGAGATAGAAAAAAGACACTCTGCTCTCTCACCATCATCATCTTCCTGGGAGGTGGATCTTATCAGTTCACTACCTTCTGACAACTGCTTTCACCACCATATCTATGTGTGTTTAAAAGAAAAAGAGAAAACCTTCTCACTTGTCACAAGAAATATTCTAAGACTGTGAATCCTGCATGAAAATGACGTCAAAAGAGATCACATCTTTCCACTTAGAGCCATCAGTTGTCAAAACCGTACATTTCTGTAAACATAGTTAAACTTTATCTCAGGATATGCTTTCCAAACATAATGGGAGTTCACATTACTTCAGAATGGCCAACAGCTGCCCAGTTCATTTCTATGCTGTAATGTCTGTTTACCTCTAGTCAATCATTATTTTTAGAAAATGAAATCAGTGGAACAGTCTCAGTAGGAAGAATTAAAAACAGGCTGTTTGTAATTAATTAATTATATTAATTATACAAGGACTCAGTGAAGATGAAAATAAAAAAACATAATAAAATTAACAGTTGTTCTAGTTTTGATGGGAAAAGCAACTTAAATTAAGTTATTTATTTATTTTCATTAGAAATATTTGCTGCCTTCTGCTTATAACTTACCTGAGATGTCAGCTAGAAAGAACTATGATGGTCTCCAGGTATAGAGTGGGGTTTAGCTTGTCTTAGAGTTCCAAAGGTTTTAAAGAAGAAGAAGAAGAAGAAAAAGGAGTAGAAAAAGGGGGGGAAGCGAAAGGGAAAGGGAGAAGGAAAGGGAAAGGGAAAGGGAAAGGGAAAGGGAAAGGGAAAGGGAAAGGGAAAGGGAAAGGGAAAGGGAAAGGGAAAGGGAAAGAACAAGCTGGGTTTTCCACAAGTAATCTAGAACTGTTTGTAGTAATACAGAATCAGGACTACAAACCCCTTAAACAATAAGGCATGGGTTTTCACTTTATGATTTTGATTTACATTGATTTTCTCAACGTAGAGACAGGTTTTTCCTACTGCACTGTGACATTGCTATTAACTTCTCTATTCCTCTGCTGTGTTTATAAGCAGGGAGGCAGAGTGACTCAAAGGAATTCCTGTCTCCCACTTATATTGTTCAAATAATAACTTGGTAAGAAAACCATGCTTAGTTGTGTTTAGATCATAGGGGTTTTTTGCTCTTTGAATCTTCATTTTTCCTGTATGTATTAATAGCACTTCTGTTACTACTCTTTTAACACAGAAGAAATAAAAAGGGTGAGTTGTTCACCCCACATTACACTTCGATATCAGCTGTGTTTCATATAAAAATCTTTCAGATGTATCCAGTCACACGAGCTTCCTTACTAGTCAAATACTCATTTCAAGAGTAAATTAATGTTGAATACTATTTATTCCACCCACATGGAATAAACAACTTGCAAAATGGCATCTGAAATGTATGTGTTCTTCAGTTTACAGCAATTAAAAAAAATATTTAAAGTTTCTTTTACTACTAACATATCTTACTTGTTCTAAAACATAGAATTCTATTTTTACTTTAACTATAGCCTAATTCAAAACCCTTTTCTATGAAAAATAACTTATGTAAAGAATTGAAATGAGTATTTGAAAGCCTTGAAGCATAGCAGCTTAATCCATTTTAGAGCCAGTGGTACACTTTCCTTGGAGAACTGGATTTTCATTTCACTTATTTCAAAATGAATCACAGCTCCACACTCACTATTAGTTCAAATGTCAGTTCCACAAGATTTATAAAAAATTACTTTACTAAAACCATTTATTGCAACACCAATTAAGCTGTGTGTTTCTAGAGGGAGAGTGATCTCAATATCAACAAGAAAAAGCAATGTTGAGCTAAAACTACTAAGGAAATTGTTATATTTTGGTATGATTAGCTGCTACGAGTCTCTAAAAAACCACATTGCACAACTGTCTTCCAAAAATTATCAGAGGGAATAAAGTCTAAAAAAAACATGGTGCGATAAAATATTTCTTTCTATTCTGTGACATAATTTCTTTGCCAACTTCTATCAAATTAGCAAGCTGGAAATCACTACAGCACAGGTATTTTGGTGGGCAACAAATGAACATTTGATGATAACATATAGGACTGTTAGCAATGAGTTCTCACTTCTAGTTCCCTCACCAGCATCTTAATTTTATTTGAGGTTGTTGAGGATTTAAGGGGGAATTTGGGTAGGAAGTTACTGTTTACCTGTGCTTCATTTCAGAGAAAAACATCTTTTTGAGATGTTTGAGCAAAACTGTCATAATCATTTTAAGTGTTAACATGATGAACTTTTCCTCTTGTGCTTTAACTGAAACATTTGCCTCTACATAGCTCACAAATTCCTCCAGTTCTTATTAAAGAACTTTGGTCAAAGTTCACAGAAAACTGATTCTACATTATAAAGAACACTTAGATTAAGTATCCAGGATTTTGGGACTCCTTCCTTTGCTAGTACTTCTGATCAAAGTTGAATCTTCTAAGGTATACTACAATTTTCATTATCATTCCTTAATATTTTTCTTTATATTTCCTTTTCCTACAAAAGAAAAATAAAAATAGATTATCTGTTCCTGGGAGATTCAAAACCTGAGATAAGGATAAACATTTCTTAAGTTCTACACTACCTTCAATCCTCTCACCTCTCCTCTGTAGCCCAAAGTACACCTTCCCAACAAAAATCTAACTTTTAAACTGGATCGACACTGCATATTCATGTGTAGAACAATAACAAAATATAGAATGACAGAATTACAAGACTTGTCAGCATTTGATAACTCAGAGAGGTATCCTGAACCATTGCTTCATTTTCAGGTAGACCACTATCATAACAGACTTTCATAATTACATAAACCAGAATGGTTGAACCCTCTAATAACCCGAAGGCATAAAGGAACAAGATGATGTTCATTTAATCATATCTATGTAAGTGGGCAAGAAGGGGAATAATTATTTACATGGGAGTGGGAGAGACAGCAATGAGTTTGCTTCTATAGATCTTTCATGGATAGCACTGTGAAACTAGCTTAATAACAATCATGACTATCATTATAATTTTGTATTTCTTTCTATTCTTATAAAAAGTTATCCATTTCAGCTCCTGTCCTCTAATAATGTAAAATACACATCTCTGTAAAATTCAGAACAAAACCTACACACAAAATAAAATTATCAATATGAACTGATTCATAGCAGCAAAACATCTTATATAATTACAGTAGCATCTCAACAACAAAAAGGATTTATTTTTTTTTTGCATTGTGACAACTATATAGGACTTTGACAAAAAGTAAAATACTCGATACTGTGTAGAGTAAAATAAAAGCACACAAATAGGACAAATATAGACATAAATACAATGAATAGTTAGTATGCTGGGATATTTGCTTTATAATACCAAAGAAAGCCTCCACATGTGCCAGGAACCTGCTGCACTGGGTATCACTGAAACTTATGGCAGAAACTTCAACATTGCCCCAGAATTCAAACAGCCAAACTGTCAAGGGAAGGAGAAGGTCACAGAATTGCAGAATCACAGAATGGCAGGGGTTGGAAGGGACCTCTGGAGATCATCTAGTTCAACCCCCCACTAAAGCAGAGTCCAGGTGGGGAGAAGAGTCAGGAGCCAAGGGTGCGTAACAGCTTAGGACCAAATGACACTGTGGAGACTAAATGGATTTGAATACAAAGCCTCTTCAATCACAGATATATGTACAGTTTTACAAATTACATGACTTCCCTGTTCTGTAGCAGAGATGACATGGTCCAGGAGAAAAGTTGGGTGTGTTGGTGTAATGCTTGCAGACATGGGGTGCACCATCAGGGGCTGAGCTGCAGGGTCCCATCCCAGCCATTGTGTGTGCAGTCACAAGTCCCTTGGAGTCCTCTCCTGTTCCTTGGCTCCCCGTGGATGTTTCAGGGATGGTCCCAAATCCTGGGGCAAGGTAATGAGGGCCCCTGGGTTCCCCCAAAGTCTCTCAGTTTCTCCTTTATTCTGGGTTCCCTCCACAGCCTCTTTCCTTGGAGTGTCCCTAAAATTTCTTTAGTTTTCCAAGTGATGGGATTGGGTAGAGAATGGTGAGTAGTGTTTTCAACTTGTGCTGTTGTTTTCTCATGTGCTGTTGCCATTGTTGGTACCATAATTGATGTGGTCAGGACATGTCTGGGCATCTTTGCACTTGAGAATCAGCAGGTTTTTTGCATAGTTCAACTTTCTATGTCCTTGAACACACAAAAACTATTCAATGTTCACTCTGGTGTTTGGGAAAAGGTGTTGGTCACGTTTTGTCTCTTCTGCTAAAACAAGAAGTTGGCTAGAGCTCCCAGGCTTATGCTAACAGCTGTGTTAACTTGCATCTAACTCATGCAAACAGCTACCCAATGCCCACAGGTCAGTGGGCCCCTGCCCTTCCCTCCCCTCCTCAGCAGAGCGCAGTCTCACCCTGCCCCAATAAACCCAGCTGAGCAGGGCCAGGAGTGGCCATTGGCTGGTGATGTTCAGGTAAGGCAGCAGCAACAAGGCAGGTTCTGGGGTAGGGCAAGTGGTTGGGGCAGCAGGTTGGGAAAGTGAGGTGCACAGTTGCAGTGTAGATCAGTTCAGGAGCAAGGCTGAGCACTTGAGCTTCCATATAGCTCCCATGAGATGGAGGCAGGTCCTTTCTTCTCACAGCTCATGCCCAGCAGTCAGACCCAAGGTCCCACAGCTGCACCAGGTCAGAGCTAGCCTTAAGCACAGGTGGTTAAATCTACAGCAGGGAGTGGCTGCAGAGCCTGTTGGTACTCTCTGGGCTCTGTGGCTACCTTCAGTGAGGAGGTAGAAAGAGGAAATGTAGGCCATGAGAGAGACTTTCCCAAAGCTCACACAGAACAGTAACAGACATAGGTACCCTGTGTCCTATAATGCCTAAAGTACTGTGGTCCACAGGGAATCTGATTTATGCTTCAACATATGAGACACAAAATTCTAGATATGAAGGAAACCATATTTGGAGATACAGTTAATAAAGAAGATCACTCACTTCAGGAAACTTAATATATAAAAGCAAAATAATTCAACATAAGATAGCAGGAAATACAGTTTTCCAGAATCAGTACCGAAATAATTCCTATGGAGATGCTGGTGATGCTTTTAAAAGTTCAGTCATGTTATACAAATCTTTGTAGCTCCTGTGGAAATGCTGATATTTTGTGAGAATGAAGCCCATCTCAAATGAAAATGCTAGCTAATAATATGCTTTTTTAAAGAAAAGGAATTTTGTTTTGTTGCTAATGCATATAAAGCTATGAAGAGAGAAGACATTTACTGTGTGGAATGAGCACTGTTAAGCATTCAGTTCCCAGATGGGATCTAAACAGGAATGTAAGCTTTGAACAAAACCATTTTAATTTGTTTTACATTTTCATCCACCTCTAAGACAAGTCTTGTTTTATATTCTCTATATGCATAAAATTTTATAAGGAAATGGTAAGGAACCACTACAACAGTGCATTTATTTTACCTTCAGAGAAGTTATATACTGTGATGATGTTATTTAGGTCCTTCCCTTACCTATACCACTATGGCTGACAAATGAATCACTTTAAAGCTCAATGTACTGTACAGTAATTCAGATTTAATGTGTTGAGTGTAAGACTGAAGGTCAACAGCTACAGCAGTATATAGGCATAAATTATTACTTAATAAATTCACATTAGGAGAATCTTATTGTATGGTATAGGACTGGGAACATGGAAATAAAAAGGCCTTTATTGGCATGAATTAGAATTCCCACATTTTTTATCAGTGAATGGATAATTGGATAATTCTGACCTTTTAAAACACCTATGAGAGGAGAGTGAAGCATTTTCTGCTCTAAATCATGATGCTACAACTCCGGATTACCTTCAGAGCTACTCTGACGGAGTAGCACAGTGCTCAGTATAATTTCTACACCCTAAGCAACTTCTGAGGAAAGATAAAGACCAGAAAACAGGTAAAATATTCTGAACTGTCGGAATCAACTGCTGCATACATACTGATTGGTGTGTTGGGCCCTTCTCTAGTGTACTCCAATGAAATGAAAAGTGAAATGAGATCTATATTGTTATATAAATATGATGATTAAAACTCCTTGACTTGTGTAAATAGTTTCAAATCAATAGTTTCAATTCATTTCACTATTTCCTGTGAAATGTGATAATACATATAATAGAATCATATGTTGCATTATAGTAATGATGGAAGAATATTTTATCTTGGAAAACTAAAGACTTTGGGCCTCCACAAAGATACAGGAAAGGTTCTGTGATGATTGGATGAGTTTACTAAAAATGCATTTTAATCAAAAAGTTAAACATAAAAGTACTCCAAAACTAGTGATGGCTACACCTTTGGAAACTGCTTATGATGACAGTCTTCAAGTTACTGGTAATAAGCAATACTCGGTGAGTTTTCTCAAAGTTTTTTCTACAAGAAGGACTCTTTCTCCTTGATTTGCAACAGTACTGTACAGAGTGGATTTTAACTTTTTTGTGATCTTAAAAAAACTAAATATATTAAATATTTTTGTGCCTAGAAGAAAACATTCATATCTGAACATGACATCAGTAAAGAAAAGTTAACAAATTATTCTCTACTTGTACTTTTAAATAAAAGTTATGTGAAAAATACCTATTGATACTTGAAAGATCATGTGGCACTAGTAAAATTAAAAAATATTTTTCCTCTTTGGCCTTCCTAACAACAAAAAAAAATTTGAGTTGTGTAACTATCTGAACCTATCCCAATACTACATTGTGCAATATTAACAGAAGAATGTTCATCTGTCCAGTGGCTATTCTGGGGCATTTAATTATCTGCTGTAACATAGATTCCCTGTGCAGCTTTGAACAAGGCACTCACCTCTATGCTTCACTGCGTTACCTGTAAAAGGGAAATAATGGTTCTTTCCTGCAGAGTAATTATGAGGCATTAAAACTGTGAGGCTTTCACACTGAGGGTACTCTTACATGTCTGCTCTACAGGTACCTGACACTTACCAGTGTAGGACACCCTTTTCAGAAAAAAAAAAAGTTATCATGCAAGGATGTACAGTTAGCTTATATCTCAACTTTAGAGTTCTTAAATTCACCTTCTCAGCGTTCTTTTAGGACAGATTTTTTAATGCAATTTATCCAGTTTGACAACACATTTCCAAAAAAAACCAGACTCCACTTTGGGTTGTCATCAAGATTAAGATTTGAAGTGCAACAATGATGCACTTTTATGATGCAAAAGCTTAACGCCTCCAAGTACTGAAAGACTATTACTTTCTGAGTGATTGGACTCTTGAAGGGGGCATAAGAAGAATGCTTTAGAAGAGGATTTCACAGCTATTTCCTGGACAACAAAATAATATAGAAATCCATTCCAAGTGCTAGCAGAGCACACAAGAATAGATTCAAATCTGCATACACATTTCACATCCAAAACTGCAAATATGCATACTTCAGCAGTCTATGCTAAAGGCCACTTAGGAATGAGGATAGAAGGATATACTGCAAGAAAATTAATTCTGGGTAAATATTCCTAGGCTATTTCTTGCTGTCATACCAACCCACACAGCTATGTCCTTGACTTCTGTACACCAAGCCACACAACTACTTTTTCCTTTCACACCTTTTGAAGCTCCTTCTTCTTGCCCCTCATCCTGTCACTGCCCATGGCATCCAATGACTTTTGTATGCATGTGTATTTGTCTATAGCTCTTGAACTTCTACCTATATGAGCTCAATTTAGTTTTTAATTGTGGATAAAAATGCAAAATTTAAAATTTTTGCATGGAGAATTTATATCAAGGTTGTGATCATTCACCCAGCAGAAGTATTCCAGATTCAAACATTCCATTTTATAGTACGTATATACAGCTAAAAGGCAGAGATTCAGTTGATCAAAATTTATGACAATCTTTAGTGTGTTGATTACAAATTTATATGAGAGGCCTTGAAAAACTTGTGAGAAATCCATCAGAAATACATTCTTTGTTTGGAAGAATGTGTCTAATAGTCTTTGCTGACTTCCTCTAAAGTAATGAAGCTTTCTTCTGTTTGACATAGTGTTGTCATCACTCAGGTTCTAATCACAAAATATTTTCCAGATACAGCAGTTCATTCAATCAAGGCAAAACCCCCATGACATGCATTCATCACAAGCAATTGATTTCTCTTTATTCCAGACTTCCTTCTAATGGCCTTCATCCTATCTGGTGCAGCAAAGATGGACCAGGCAGTCTGTTCATCAAGATATTTTTTTAATCTCATATTTCTTCTTCTCTGTTTTGTTGTTGCCAAACTTTCAACCGATTAGTTTTCAGGTTTGGAACTTTGTTTACTGAAGTTCATGCACCCCCTTATTTATCAGATTTGTTTCTCAGTCACATATTAGTCACAGCTCTGTTTAGCACTTTTATGATTCCTCTCTGTTCCTTCCTCCAGGTCCCTTTCTTGTGAGTTTAATCAGAGATTTGCAGTACCTGCAATATTGGAAATGTTCCACTCCCATAATGTTAGGTGAAATTACTTGTTTGAAGTAAAATCTCTTCAGAGACATGCAGATAACCCACATAGCACTAATGAAACCATACCATGTACTTCAGAAGGCAGAATCTATCTCCTCTCAATGTTGACTTCAGTTTCACTTAATGTATCACATAGTTCTGAGGCAAGTATTAAGTGAGATAGTGCAGAGAACAGATTTGTACATGATTCAGGAAGTATACTTTCAGGACACACATCTTACATGACATGAGACTGCACGTGTGAACAAATTCATAATAGATATTCAATTTCCTGCCAAAATTTTGACTTAAATTCCAAAATCCAGGTTCCTGTACTCATTCGTTTTCCAAAACAAAACAAAAATACCATGTGTTTGGGTAAATCATATTTGTATAGGGAAGTCACTTATTTAAGCATTCACAAGTATGGCTTATATGCATAAATATACACGTGCTCAAGTTTCATTATTTGGTGCAAACACTGACCAAAAGTACATTAAGCAGAATAATGTTTCTAGTATTTAAGGAATGATTTTGTCATAGGAAAAGGTTATGACACTCAAAAGAATTTGATGAAATTTGGGTGGGTTTTTTTTTTTCCTAAAGAGAAGGAATGTGCATGTCTGGAAAATGTATTGTTTAACTTGAAACACAGAAGCTGGTCTGTAACAACAGTTAGTCATTCAGCCATGACATCAGACTATGAAATTCTGCTGGTTTTTGTTTTATGTCTGGAAATGTAAATTTGTTCTTTCTATGTTTTTAATCAGGGCCAAATGCTGCCCGTTTTTTCAATGCACCAAAGAGGACCTTTAATGTTAAGCTTTCTCAGACTACACTGTTGAATTCTTTTGAGGGCATTAGTGAGATTGAATAAAGTTTTCAAAACTATAAAAACTGATTCTCTCAGTAGCAAATCTAGAGATTTATAGTACAGTTCCAATGGTGTGCCAGCAAGAGTGAGTTCAATCCTAATTTGCAACAATAACGATGTCAAAGTGATTTTAAGGGGACCATTATTCTTCTACGTTTTCTGTCTATTGTAGTCAGAGATTCCATTTTTCTGCTGCTCAGTAACTTCTTCAATCGTTATTAGAAAAGATGATGTTATAAACTACTAATTTTGTCCAGCTGAAAGAGTTTCTTTTTAACAACTTCCAATTACTCTTTATTCCTCTCTCTAGCTGTAGGAGATAATGTATTAATTTCCTTTTATCCCCAATGATTGCAAGGCTCTGTTTTATAATGCTTGATAGTTAGACTGAATCAAAGAAGTAAAAAAGGTGAGATCTGTTAAATTACTCAATCTATTTCCAAGCAAAAATATAATTTTTAGGAACAATATAGAATCATAGAATGGTTTGTGTCAGAAGCAATCTTTAAAGATCATCTAGTCCAACCCTGTGCCATGGGCAGGGACATCTTTCATTAGATCAGGTCGCTCAAAGCCACATTTAATCTGACTTTGAACACTTGCAATGATGGGGCATCCACAACTTCTCTAGGCAACCGGTTCCAGTGTCTCACCACCTGTACTGTAAAAATGTTCCTCCTTATATCAAATCTAAATCTACTCTCTTTCAGCTTAAAGCCTGTCTCTAATCACCTCCCTGTCTTTCATATGTTTCAACACACCTTCCAGGAAGATGTGTTCCATGATGTTATGAGGCATGGAGATGAGGCTGACTGGTCAATAGTTCCCAGAGTCCACCTTTTTGCCTTTTTTAAAAATGGATGTGATGATATATTGAGGAATATTTTCAAAAGCCCCATCAGGAGGCATGAAAAATGTTTAGCTGATCATAATACACTCATCATCAGCCTTAAATCTCTTTCTCTTGTTCTCAATTTTGAAATGTATTTTTGGATTTTGGAGAAGTTACAGTTAGAAAACAAACAAAAAAATCATGTTAAACATCTGGCTACAGAAAACCCTCAATAACCAGCTCCTTCAATTATGTAAACTTAAATCCATTCACTGGATTTTCATTCATTTATTTAATTTTGCTTACCTTTAATTTTGTTATGTTTTGCATGCTTCTTCACTGTCTTGTAAGAATGATATGATATAGGTTTTAGATATGCTCTTCATCTCTTTGAGACTTCTTTTAATAGTCATTATAATGTTTCTAAATATAGTTTTGCTGCTTACTTTGCTTAAAAGTCCCATCAACAGATTAGCATTTGCATCATGGATCACATAATCTGCTTGAACTTTGAATGTAGAATAACTACGATACTTGGTGAAATCTATTTTAGATGCTAATGCTTGTCATAAAAGGTAATGCAATGTGATCAGTGGACTACAAGAAAATCATTCCACTGTGCCCATAATTACACTATGACATTTGGAACTCAAAATCAGGAGTGGGCTGCTTTTAGCAAATAAATCGATGGACATCCAAATATTTCAACACAAATTATTTAAATAAAATCACTGCATTTCATAATGAGCAACACTGATAAGGTATGCCTCAAAACACTGAGGAATTCACTGTTTTCACCATCTTCTACACTTTTATTTTTTCAACCAAAAGACTCATCCTTATTCAGAAATATGTCTGAACATTCCAGCAACCTTGTTACTCATGATTTCTGCTGACCTATACTATATCTCTTCCAGCCAATTAGCTTACATCTATCATGCTCATTGCCAGCTTCCTCTAGTGTGGAATGATTGTGCCCACAGAGCACAGTAGACAGGGCAATGGTTGCGTCAGAATCTATTTTGCAGGACTCTGGGTCTATTAACACACACACTGGCCTTTCCCAAAAAACACGTGTATTCTTCCCACACACAAGCCATGTGAATAAATCGGTTCTGAGCATGGTCTTTGATATCACAGATCACACTTCTCTTCTTGTGAGAGGCACTTTTGGGGGACCTGAAGACCTCTGAAGAGCTGCTCTGCCATATCTGGAAAAGATGGCTGGGCAAATTCTTGGCTCTGTGGACTCTTACGCCCTGTCTGAGGATATGGTATAGGTGGAAAATTATTTCTAGAAAGGTCCAAATCTTCTCAGGGTACAATCTTTAATAGAATTTTCTTATAATAATCACAAGGTAACTTTAGGGCTGTTGGACAGGGTTGGACAGCACATTATATCTGTGCTTTTGTGCTGTAAGCCATGATGCTATGTTTCATTTATTTATTTATTTATTGCATACGCAGCAAAGAAGTTGTCATTGTGGAAGAATGTAAGCTCTGTTAACCAAATGCCGGAGAAGACTGGGGCTATGAAGCTGAGTGAGATGTGTCTTGGTTCTGCCAGTACTGTCTATCAGAGTGCTTGCTGAAGCAATCCAGTCCATCAAACTGCTTTTAGCTTTTGCTTAGAGGAAGGTATAGTTCCCCTTCATGTGGGATCCTGGGCACAACTATTCATATGAACAATCTGGAAACAAGTACTGGTCAGCAAAACAGGGAGTGAACAAAAGAGAGATTTTTGTTTACTGTCTGATAATAATTTGCCATTGCTATTATACTACTGTATATATTACTATACTACTATGGCGCTACTATCATTTTCATGTTTATTAATCTAAAACATCCTAAAATATTCATACAGTTTTAAAACAGCAGCACTTAGGTAAAAAACCTATTGAAAGACAAACCAAGCCTGAGATACATGAAGTACTATGGTTTGGAACTGTATTAGTGGAAAATTGCTGTCTCATATAATGTCCAATATTACTTGTATAATTCACTACAGTAGGGTTGTCTCTGAAAACACGTTATCATTATATCTGGGCTTTTCATCAGAAGTGATACCTAACAAAAATAAATGCTTGCATGTAAAGGTATTTTACACTCTTATCTTCACCTCCACTGAAACGGAAAGCAGAATAAATTCACTAACATATATTTGTATTCTGCTTAGCCTATAGCTGCTGCTCCAGGAGGGAGTCATATCTGCCAGTCCCGTACAATGCCTTGATATGTAGTGCTATTTCATGCTCCTAGAGAAGAACTAAGCACCTATGCTTAGGCACCTGAAGCACTCCTTATAATGTTGAGATCCTCTGGATTTTTTTTCTCATTATAATCTCAGAAGCAAGCAGAGGGCAGCAAAAATAATATTTGAAATTAAAAAGGTATCCCACAAAGGGGAAATTTAAAAAAAACAAAAACAAAACAAAAAACCACCAAAACAAACAAAAAACCCAACCCAAAAAACAGAGGTAGTAAAATGTGCAAGAGTGATGGACTGTTAAGAAGCATATTAGTGGTTTTGAAGGTACTGAATACCTGTGTCTCCATCTGTACTGAGTGACCTCCTTCTGCCAACCTGTATTTTTCAGAAGACAAGTTTCTTGATGGCAGTGTTTGCACTCTCCCAACAGATATTAGGGTTTCTGTGCATTGGACAATGTAAATCGGCTTCTCAATTAAACTAATTTCACAGAGGAAATCTATACCTTTGATAATATCAGACACATATAGAAACACTAAACTGAAGTGGCCTTTAAAAATTATCTATTTTTTATGTGGAATTGCTTTGCAGAAAACAGCGGAAAACTCTGAGTAGGGCTTTGTCTCACAAGTGTGTTTTCACCAGTGTCAAAGGGCTTGAATCAGGTCTTCTCATAATGCAGACTGTTGAAAACAAAAAGAGAGAGAGGAAATGTTACACACACACACACATATATACACACACATACACATATGCTTAGTTGAATGAGGATAGCCTCTGGAATTCTTGAAATCACATGGCTCTCCTGCAAATACAACCTCTGTCCATTATGCATCTGCTATTGCCATCAAGAAAAACACACAATTACAATCTAAACTGGAAAACAGTGACTTTTCCATGTGTCTTCAGTGTAAAAATAAGATTTTTTGATGGACAACTCTCAATTTATTTTTAAAAAAGGCAATTTATGTGATATTCTGCCTTTCTAGTACAAGCACTAGAGTATATCTAATAAAAGCAAGAGTAATGATAGTGATTTTTGCATGGATTGAGAGGGCAGGTGTTATACAAGTTTACCATGGAAAACAGAAGAGTGGAATCACAGTCTTGGCAGCGTAGTTATTTCAGTTCTATTAACATCACAGAATCAAGCATCCTGAATGAACTGTACTTTGCCAATTTCTGTGGTCTTTTAGACAGGTACACAAATGGGACAAAAACCGGACTGTACTCTGTTACAGAATTTATATCTAAATCTACAGACACAAAGAGGAATATCTACCCATCCTAGGCAGAAACTTCTGCATTTCTCATGTTCTTACCTTTAACAAGAATTCTAGCACAATCTGGAATAAGAAAACTTCTCTGCTTAGTGGAAAAGACTTAATGTTCAACAGATGGGGCATGGCTACACTACATGAGCCTAAACTAATCTAAGTATCTATCTTGTGACATTTTGGAAATTAAGGTCATTTGAACAACATTTACCTTCAGGAAAGCTGAAAGAGAGGATGTAGCCAAAATAAAAGTGCACAGTTGAAGACCCATCAATTTCAGAACAGTTCAGATTCAAGTTTTTGTGTTATCCAGAATATGGATGGTAAGATGAAAAACATTGGAAAATGTGAAGTCTACCCTCTAAGCAACAAGTATAGCCTACAAAATGGTTGTCAAGATGATATGTGTGGCTCTGGCATGTAAACATATCCAGCAACAAATGGCTAAAACTCCTGAAAAGTATAGGCAAAACATGGGGTAAAATATGCTACTTACCATCATTGTATATCAGCCATAAAGAAAAGCTGACAGATGAGTAAAATGAATACTGCAAATAACATGCATCTAGAATGCTTTAGAACTTAATCATGCTTAATTCAGCTCTTTAAACAAAAGTAAATAAGTTAGAAATGAAGACTGGCAGGTCATTGTCTCAGGGGTTGTCTGTTAGTTCTTTGATTTTTTAGAATCTAATGAATGTTTGAGTGTTTTCAGTTTGTTAAGTGGTAGTGAAGCACTATCAAGCATGGATATTATATTGCCATGTCCTATTTTCTCTGTCTGCTGAGGTTCTTTCCTTCCTTGAATCCTTTCATCTCTAAACGAATCCACATTTTGTTTTGATTTTCTAGTCACTGGTCAGATAGAGCCAGAGTAGTGATGAGTGCATGAAAAGAAGTGCATTATAGCAGGGTTTGCCAGTTTAAGTCTTCCTATTTTAAGTATTTTATTCCAATGCAGTTGCAGGGAAGTATTGGAAAATAAATCCCACATTTTTTAGAGTTTTTGATGAATTACTAGGTAAGTTCAGTACAAGTCAACCGCTCTGCACAACCTACACCAAATAGTCTTCTTGTCAATTGGGGGCTTAATATTTCTATTTTCATTCAAGTGATGAGAAGCAAAAAATTTTCATAGAACTCAGTCATAAACTGTATTTTTAAATTATTTTCACTATTACAACTGAACAGACATTCACAAATTGCACTACAGTAGAGAGGTAAAGAATCAATACATTGCTGTCCTTCATTAGAGTATCACAAACAAGAACACCAGCTGTATTACCTCATAATCAAATAATGAGCTATCAGAAAATGTGTGTTTAAAGAAATGAGCATGACATAAGAATGTATGTAGGAATTACTCAATAGGCCTGATTTGCCCCTGCTCTGTAGTTATGTACAGATAAGCAAAATTAATGTAAAATGGGAACAGTAGTATTTTACCTCTGAGACATGAATGTGACATCCAGTTTGCAGCAACAGAGAAACAGGATCTACTTGAAGGAAAAAGAACTGATCCACCACTGACTAAAAACCTGAGTACATAACCTGAGAAGTAGCAGGCTCATTTTAGTAAGCCTCCTGAGCTCATTCCTTGTGCAGAATCCTGTGCTTCTTTCCCTGGTAACCATTACAGCTATGCATTGGCTCTGCTCAGAAATACGGGATCTGCTTCAATGCAGATAAGATATTTTGAAAACTAAATAAAGACAAATCACCTTTTGAAGATAAAGCACAGAGTTAACAGCACTAAAAACCAACATCAACACCATCAGAAGTGATGGCAGGCAAAATACTCCACATGTTCTGAAGGTCCATTTAAACAGTTACTCTGTCTCAAGACTGACCACACCTTCTAGTGAAATCATATAAATAGGAACCTAATATAATAAAGAATGAAAACCCTACATTTAAGTCAACTATTTCTTCATCTAATCCAGTGAAGATTAAAGTCTTTTTAGCTTTTGGGCCAAGTAGTGTCAAAAGCTAAGTAACTCATAACCTTCCAAAAATCTTTGGAGCCATCCAGTCATATTGCTGCATTAACTGTTACACCATAAATGAGAACTGTACAGTAATTTCTTAGAATAAGAAAGATATTCTGCAGATAATATTTACAGATACTAGGTATGAAAGTGTGCAAACACCTGAAAGGGTCTGTCTGAGATCCCATGAATCTCTGACATTTTGCCAGTACAATAATAGACGTGAATCAGGATTTGAAATCAGTCCCTGAGTAGCACAACCCACTGTGTCAAACTAGTTATTTTTAATAAGTTTATGCATTTTGCATTATGCCAGACATTCCTTGTCATGCTATTGGATTCTTAATGCAATAGGAGAAAGGCTATTAATCTTAGTAATAAAATGTTTGAATACAAAATGTACAAAATTATGTGTAGCAGAAACCATATAGAAGTTAATGGGCCAAATTTAGCACTGGCTTAGTTCCACTCAAATCACTGGAGATAAGCCAGGTCTCAGTCTGAGTTAATGACTTTTGTACTATGGTAGTGAATTTCTGTCATGCATATGACTTGGTATAATTTGTTGTATTTAAAACAACAATTGGTGTTCCCTGTTGAGTGCACTGTGGCTTATTGTCTCAGTTATTCATGTCAAAGACATTGAGAGTACATGAAAGTGCTTTTCGTCCATGTACACAGTGACAAAGTGAATATCTGATGAATGAGAAAAAGGTATTTTTTATTGAACTATGAATTATGATGAATAGTAACCAATAACCACACTGATTCTGTGAAAAAGTCATCAAGATCATTATTTTGTTAATAAAGTTAAAAAAATGAACCACACAAGCAAAAAAAAAAAAACCAAACCAAAACCCAAACCCTTAGAGAAATGGAGCATAATTTTGTAACAAACATGGCCAGTTTATAAAGAATTAATGATCACATGCTCAATTTTTCCTGTTGCAAATAGTGATACATCATGGGAGCAATTTGCATTAAGTCAACTTATTAATTAAGAAATGGCAGTTGCTAAGGAGCAAAACTCCTGCTTAATTGCTTAGTAAACAAGCATGAAAACATTTCAAGTGGACTAAACACTTAGTGAACAATCACCTTTTGTGACAGCAGCTCTCTAGACTCTATAGAGGCTAAAAGAAACTTTCCTGTCTATTCTGCTGGAGGAAAAAAAAAATGTGATCAATTTTTGCCCAACTAAATTTTCAAATTTTCATTCTCTGAACAACCTGTTCCAGTGTCTCACCACCCTCATAGTGAAGATTTTTTTTCTATATTCAATCTAAATCTACCCTCTTTCAGTTTAAAACCAGTGTCCCTTGTCTTGTCACTACAGGTCCTGGTAAAAAGTCTTTCTCTGTCTTGCTTATAAGCCCCCTTTAAGTCTTGAAAGGCCACAAAGGTCTCCCTGTTCTCCAGGCTGAACAATCTCACCGCAAAGGTCTCCCTGTTCTCCAGGCTGAACAATCTCAACTCTCTCAGCCTTTCTTCATAGGAGAGGGGTTCCACCCCTCTGATCACTTTAGTGGCCCTCCTTTGGACCTGCTTGAACAGGTTCTGTCTGTCTTCTACTGAGGACCCCAGAGACTGATGCAGTATTCCAGGTGAGGTTTCACAAGAGTGGAGTAGAGGGGGAGAATCATCTCCCTTGGCCTGTTGGCTATGCTTCTTTTATGCAGCCCAAGATACAGACTGGTTGAAGAACTACTGATTGAGAGTAGCCCTGCAGAGAAGGACTTGAGGATTTTGGCGTTCTGAGCTGCAAGTGTACATTGCCAGCTGATGTCTAATTTTTCATCTGCCAATATCCTCAAGTCGTTCTCTTCAGGGCTACTCTCAATCAGTTCTTCAACCAGTCTGTATAGATATCAGGGATTGCCTGACCCAGATTCAGGACCTTGTACTAGGTCTTGTTGAACTTCATGAGGTTCACATGGGTCCGCTTCTCAAGGCTGTCAATCTCCCTCTAGATGGCATCCTTTCCCTCAAGTGAATCAACTGCACCACTCAAATTGTGTCACCTGCAAACTTGCTGAGGGTGCACTCAGTCACACTATCTGTGTCAATGATTAAGATATTAATGGTATTGGTACCAGTGCAGACCCTTGAGGGACACCATTCATTACTGGTTTCCACTTGGACATTGAGACGTTGACTATAACCATTTGGACGCGGCCATCCAGACAATTCCTTATCCATCTAACAGTCCTTCCATCAAAACCACATCTCCAATTTAGAGGCAAGAAAGTTGTGTGGGACCACATCAGTGACCTTGCAGAAGTCCAGGTAGATGACATCTGTAGCTTTCCCCTTGTCCAGTCACTCTATTGTATAAGTCCACTAGATTAGTCAAGCATGATTCACCCTTGATGAAACCATCTTGGCTTTCTCTGGTTACCTCCCTGTCTTCCATATGTTTCACATGTTTTCCAGGAGAATCTGTTCCATGATGTTACTGTGTATGAAGATGAATCTGACTGACCGGTAGTTCCCAGGGTCGTCCTTAACATCCTTTTTGAAAATGGGTGCGATATTCCATTTTCTCCAGTTACTTGGGGACTTCACCTGACTGCCATGACTGTTCAAATGTGATGGAGAGTCATTCAGCATCCTTTTATACATCCTGGAGTTTTGCACATCTCAGCACACATATTCAAAAGATGCTTGTGGAATTTGTCCTGAGAAGGAGCAAATGTGGGAAGCATTGTTCTTATTCCTTCTCTGTGATACGGTATGTTCAGTTATTAGTATTTTATCATAGATAATAAAATTTGTGAAAAAAGTTTTTATACATGAAAGGTATTCATATGTGGTGTCCTCTTTATTGGCATGTTCATGGACAATGTCACCAAAAATGCAGTCAAACATGCTCATAAACAAAGCTACTTTTTTTCTTCACAAAACAAAACAATTATGTTGGCAAGAAATACAGCCAATGACCCTTTATTTTGTAAAGAGGCAGCTCTGGTTTTTTCAGGACTGCCAATCTAAAGCTGCTCATTAATGTTCCTTTCATATATTCAGTTATCAATCCAGCTCCACGTCATTTCATCTACGCTTTGAAATTCAATTTAATGGAATTTTTATGAATATATTTTTGCCTTTTAAAAAATAAATGTTATTTTCTGTTAACCTGTTCAACAAGAAATTACATCTAAGTTGAAAGCGCATTTCAGGGAATATGCAGCTTCCATCAAGCATCAAACAGGATGTTGTTAAATCACAGATAAAAATATGACACAACAGTTGCAGGTGTTCAATCCATTATTGTCCTGGATGTCCTTTATAAAGACATTTTCACACTAAGTCAGCTTTATTTCAGGCAACTGAAAAGCTACCCATTTTAATTTTATTATGCATAACCAGATTCAAGGGAACAGCCTCTTATGGCACTCTGTGTTTTCTTTGAACTCCAATATGTCACACATTCATTTACTTTTGCAAGAAAAGTGTAAGTTAATGCATTTTTAAAAAAGAATTCTTACCCAATGCAGACTCTCGGCTCTACCATCCTTGTCCCATCCATCAGTGACCCTCTGCAGTGTGGCACAAATTATTTCCCAGCTTCTGTCCATGCTAAATATATTTGCAGATACAGCTCTCTTGGGAGTTATTTTACATGATACTTTATATGGATTCTTTCTCTTCCTTAAGAAAAAAACCCAAACACCCTGTGTTTGTGAGCATGCAGCATTGTGCCATACATCACCATGACATGTGTCTTGGTAAAATAAGCAAAGGATTTATTCAGCAAGATTTAATGTTAGGGTCCTAACTGCAAGACTAGGGCCAAAGGGTTACAAATTAAAAAAAAAAGTAGTCTAAGTATAACAAAAATGTAATAAACAGATAGTTATTGCAGTACTCATATTTTTCTGGTCAGAAATTCAGAGATGTATCTATAGTCAGATGTTCATGGTGACATGAATCCTGCCTTTGCTTGTGAACCTAGGTAATAACTGTGTTGCTCTCCAGACTGTGTGGTTCTATTCATAGAACTATTCATGTTCCTATTCAGGTTCTCCCTCCAGCAAATTCTTAGTGTCCCTCTTTAATTCTAATCCCAGCCATTTACTTCCTACCCATTACAAATATAGGCATGGAGTTTCATGCATTTCATGCATCTGTTGTGTCAGTGAATTTAGGCTTTACGTACAGATACAATTGCATTTAATAGTTCTTCTAGGAGCTAAATGCCTTACATATTATAAGATGATTTCTTTTGTCAGCATTTATTCCAAGACCAACTGTTTTAGTTTCAACCATCCCCCACACTGAACTGCCATGGCAGTGCATTCGTAATGGACATTACATGAGTTAATATTATACACCTATTATCTGCTTGCACTGGAGTGTCACCAGATTGACACAGAAAACACATGGAAATCATTACTATCAATTTAATAACATGATACTTAGCTCATACTTATGAAACAGTGTTTCTTCCATTCATCATTTCCATGTCACAAAGCCTTTCTCCTTGTTCTCCCTCAAATGCTAGGAAAGCAAGAAAGCACACTACATTTGAAATATATTTGAAGTCAAAGTTCTGTTTTACTACTTCATGTGGCCTGAACTGCCCTGCTTATGTATTCAGTTGAATCCAGGGGTCCTGAGAAACTGTAAGCTTGTCTTGTAGACAGGAAGTCATACACCCATTCACAAAAGAGATAAAGACAAAAGGGAATGCTAGAATATTTTCAGCCTTGCCAATTCATCTGAGATATTGGTGGAATCACCTTCAAAGAACAGGTGACCATGCTAGCTTAGTTATATTTAATTGCTGGGAGAGTCAGGATTTGGAAATATGCACGTTCAAGACCTTTCACTGAAGTCTGATCACAGACAGCAGACAGTTTCAGTCGTTAATGACCTGACCTTGTTTTAAAGCACATTCTAGATAACAAAATCACTTCAAAACTACATGGCAAATTTATATATCTCAATACAGAACTTAAGCCTATATTTAGAGACTTTGGTACTTATTAAAGTACTTATAAATTATTCATAAACTTAACAGAAATTCCCATAAACTCAAAAATAAGTCTATCTTTCATTTATGAATTTCTGTAGTTTTTTGTTAATATCTATTAGGCAGTGTTGATGTCATTTGAAGAAACCTTAGAAAAACAGACTAATTCTTCTTGTCTTAATTGTTGTAAGCAAGTAAGAACAATTTGCCTGAATTTTAATTAACCTACATTACTACAGGCATTTACATTTTAAAGAGACTTCAGGATCCCAGGTTTCAAAAACTAACCTTGTCTAACCAAAAAATAACCAGCCTTTTGATAACACCTATATTTATAAACCATCTCCCCTGCTTTTTCTTCCATCCAGTGCATGCCATAACTTTCTTCTTCGCTGAATATAATTTTCTAAGTCAGATAATGTATGCACTATCCAATCTTACTTGGACATAAAACTATAGTAAGCATATTAAAGCATAAACATATAAAAATGGCTTATCTAGAAATTTAATGTCAAAGTAGTTTTCTATTTAGTGCTAATGTCCTCACATATACTTAAAAGGAAGACTGAGCTCTCCCAGAAGACTATGAACTCACTGCACTTTTCTGTAGTACAAACACAGACATGCATATATACAAGGCACAGATAGTAAGAGCTGTCTAGTTCCATTCATTAATTTAGAAGTTGTTGGCTTCCAGTCATTAATTTAACAATTATATCAGTTACTTTCTCTAAAGTACTTCATCTGGCATTTCCTTCTCAAAGGAAGGGATGCAAAGGCTTAATTTCCTAATTACTGTGCCTTTTAGCTAAGCAAGCAGATTCTAACATTATACAGTGTTTTATTTCAGTAAGACATACAATTACTTTTCATGATCATAGAATAAACAATAGAAAACACAAATACATCAGTAAATCTCAGACAATGTCATCAGTACTAGTAGTATCTCTTAAGCTGCTGTAATTAAGACCACATTTTGTATTCCAAATAGCAGCAATGTGTTCACAAGACTGGGAAGATTCCAACAGTATCTAGAAAGGCAAGCTGCTACTCACTTATCTTCTAAGCAAACAATCAGTATACTGACTTCTCTGAAGAATAGACTAGACTAGACTAGACTAGATTATTTCAGTTGGAAGGGACCTACATGATCATCTAGTCCAATTACCTGACCAATTCAGGGATGACCAAAAGTTAAAGCGTGTTGTTAAGGGCATTGTCCAAATGCCTCTTAAACACTAGCAGGCTTGGGGCATCGACCACCTCTCTAGGAAGCCTTTTCCAGTGTTTGACTGCCCTCTCAGTTAAGAAAAGCTTCCTAATGTCCAGTCTGAACCTCCCCTGATGCAGCTTTGGACCATTCCTACACGTTCTGTCACTGGATCCCAGGAAGAAGAGCTCAGCACCTCCCTCTCCACTTCCCCTCCTCAGGAAGCTGTAGAGATCAATGAGGTCGCCCCTCAGCATCCTTTTCTTCAAACTAGACAAACCCAAAGTCCTTAGCTTCTTCTCATAGGACATTCTTTACAGCCCTTTCACCTGCTTTGTTGCCCTCCTCTGCATTCATTAAAGGACCTTCATATCCTTCCTAAATTGTGAGGCCCAGAACTGCACACAGTACTCAAGGTGAGGCTGCACCAACACTGAATACAGCGGGCTAGCCATTTCTTTTGACAGGCAGGTTATGCTGTGTTTGATGCACTCCAGGATGCGGTTTGCCCTCTTGGCTGCCAGGGCACACTGCTGACTCACCCTGAGCCTGCTGCCAGCCAGCACCCCCAGATCCCTTTCTGCAGGGCTGCTCTCCAGCCACTCCTCTCCCAATTTATACCTGTGCTTGGCATTACTCCATCCTAGGTGCAGAATCTGGCATTTCAACTTGTTAAATTTGATCCCATTACTCATAGCCCTACGCTCCAATCTATCTAGATCCCTCTGCAAAGCCTCCTGTCCCTCGAGAGAGTCAACAGCACCTCCCAGTTTGGTACCATCAGCAAACTTCCCTTCATCCACTAGGCAGGTGACCTTGTCATAGAAGGGTATCAAATTAGTTAAATGGGACTTTCCCTTTGTGAACCCATGTTGACTGTGCCTGATGATTGCATAATTCTTTAAAAGCCTTTCAATAGTAACCAGTATAATCTTCTCCATAATTTTTCCAGGAACTGGGTTTAGACTAACAGGTCTGTAGTTCCCTGGGTCTTCCCTCATGCCCTTTTTGTAGATTGGATAACACTGACTAGCTTCCAGTCAGCAGGGACCTCCCCAAACTCCCAAGACCTTTGGCAGACAATCGAGAGGAGTCCTGTCATAACACCCGCTAGCTCCTTCAGAACTCTTGGATGAACCCCATGGGCTTGTGAACATTCAGCTGATACAGCTGGTCCCTTACAATTTTAGTGTCCACAAATGGAAAGTCACTGTTCCCACACTCGTGGTCCTCCAACTCAGGGAACTGGGCAGCCCAAGGTCTATGAGTATTATTAAAGACTGATGTGAAAAAATCATTGAATGCCTCCACTTTTTCTTCATTGCTATTAGTCAGATGATCACCAACAAGTATCCGTCTAACATTTTCTTTAGACCTCCTTTTGCTATTAACAAACTTTAAAAAGCCTTTCTTGTTATCTGAGTCAACACTGGCCAGTTTCAAGTATAATTGAGCTTTGGCCTTTCTTATCTTCTCCCTGTGTAAATGAACCACAGCTCTGTACTCTTCCTGCAAAGCCTGACTTTGTTTCTAGACATCATACAGTTTCTTTTTCCTCTACATGAGGAGTTACCTGTTCAGCCAAGCTGGTCTTCTGCCTTGCTTGCTTGACATAGGACACAGAGGAATTGCTTGCTTCTGTGCCTCTCAAATGTGCTTCTTAAAAACTCACATTTGTATAAAGAGGCACTACAGAGATGTCAGTATTTTCCGTGAAATGATTGTCGTTAGTTTGTTATTATTTTGTTTAATTTCATTGAGAAGGAAAACAATTTGATAAGTTTCTTAACTAAAATTTTCAGAGAAGGAAACTTTCAGTCTCAAACATATGTAAAAGCTATAAACAGACATATTTTCCCCTGGGGCTATTAACTATATTTTCCTAATCAGAAAGCTCTTCATTTCACGAAAATTTAAAAAGCTGTTAAATTTAAAATTTTGGAAATGTGGACGTTTCAAAATATTCCTATTAATTATCAAGCTTATAATATATGCAACTGTAAAGTCTACCATAAGGTTTATAAAGTTTTAGCATAAAGTACAGGATATTATATTCCAAATGGTTCATCCTCTACCTGAAAACATAATCAACCCTGTTCTGTGTTGGCACATACTAGTGGCCTTCCTCCAGCTTATGAAAAACTTGAACTGAACCTGTGGGAAAAGTTAATGAGAAATTAGAGGTTTTTCCCAAGGACAATTCCAAGCAAGAGCAGAAACGATGATATGATCCACACTTTCCAGAACAGATTCTGTTATTCTTTTGAGATGGAAAGGAATTGCACCCTTTATAGAGTCATCTGCAAACTGATATCTAAAACTAGACAATCTGAACTCTCATTTCTCCAAGGTGTTTTCTTTCTGACAGTTGAGATCTGGAAGTGAACATTAAGCAAAAAAGAAAGAAAAAGCCCCTTCACACAAGCTCATACTACTGACAGGATCACTCTGACACAGATATGAAAGACATTTATGATGGTAAAATTGATATTTAGTAACAACTTCGGAAACTATCAACGATAATATGGTAAATGAAAGGGTAGGTTCATTTATCTGCACCACAATTTAAATTAATTTAATTTCCATTTAATTCATGTTTTTCTCAGTGATGAGCTCTAAAGGCAAGCAAACTACCAAGTATAAGAATTCTTTTCCTCTTTTAATACATGTATAAAGAAATCATTGAAATGCGTATTGCAGGAAGGCACATAACTTTGAATCCATTTAGTAAACACACAAGATCAACATAATCTTAGGTTTTCTGTTGAGAATTAGCATTTGTTTGCAAATCGTACAACCATACATCCCAACCATACTTTTATCCAGATGGTGGCCACTCCTTATACCTGAACCACTCCCAACCAGTTGGGGAAACTACCACTATGTAATGAGCAACTTTTTTGGTTGTCTCAACCTAGAGACACATGCCACTATGAGAATTCATGTACATTGCAGATCATTTATGATACGTCCTACAAGAAAGAAAGAATAATCTAGAAAAAAGAAAGGTGGATTAAGAAGTATCTATATCCAGCTACCAGAGCATTTCAATGTATTTATTTTCTTCTCCAGTTTAGACCAAAAAAAAAGAAAACCAGAAGAAACTAACAAAAAGAGGACCCAAACAGATTCTTAGACTCAGTTACTACTGAATTAATTCAGCATTGGTCTTTTGGGGTTTTTGTTTGTTTGTTTGTTTGTTTTGTTAATTATTTTTTTTTTTTTTAATTCATCTACTGTATTTTCTCAAATGCAAAAATTCTTAGCTGGTCAGAGGAAAGTCTACAGGGTGGTTTCAACATGCCAGGTGGTATATTTGTTTAAACACTGCATGCAATCCATAGCAGATGTTCAGTCACACTCAGCACTACTTCAGAAAAAAATCTGTTAGCACATTAATGAGGAAATTAATTTTATCTATGGAAGCATGTAGCTATGTGGTTTGTTGGTTGGGTTGTTTTTGTTGGTTTTTTTTTCAAATAGACTATATTGCCTTTTTTGGTGACAGTTTTCATTGAACAACTCCTTAATTCTCTGTGTGTCAGTTAAATTTTATGACACTAGAAGACACTGTAACCTGAAGTGATAAAGTTTTTAAAATTCTGATTACTTTTCAGTTTTTAAAACTTGTGGAAAGAAATGGGAGATTTTCAACATCTAGCTGGATAAAGCCGTGAGCAACATGGTCCAAGCTCACCAGCTCTGAGCAGCAGGTTGGACTGTTTGGCCTCGAGTTCCATTTCAGTCTATATTTTTCAATGTTTATTGGGTTCAAAATGTTTAAAAACTTTTCTTTCCTAACCTTGAAAATTTTAAAAATCTTCCAACGAATTATATTTTCAGGTAATTCCAAAATTTTAATTATTAAATGTGCTCAAGCTATACTTAATTTGATATAAGCAAATAGTTTAAAAAAAAAAAGAGAAGATATAGCTGATTCTCATTTCATTTGACAACCTAATTTATTCTAATTTAGTTGAATTTAGAACAATAGTGTGAATATTCTGAGATTATGCTGTGATTGTGGAATGGCTTTAGCTTCCTGACAAGGCACTTTTTCTGATCCTTCAGCACAGTCCTGCCTTTAATGAGTAACTTAAATACATTAACTACTCCAGTTCCTCACATTGCAAAAGCTTTTCATTGAATGAAAAGCACATGAACTGGTAACATCAACAATTCCAGAGAAACTATAAAAGATTTATTGCTCTTTTTACTCATTTAGGCAGTAAAAATTCATGGCCATCACATTTGCATAAAGTTTGCTACTCCTTCAGGAGATGCATTCTGGTTTTAAATAGTGTATGATCTCACTGGCAGACTAGAAAAAAGAGAAGAAAAGTCTATGATGACCTTATGCATAAGAAGAAGCCACAAAAGGGAAGAAAATGAGCCAGGACTAGCGTTCCTTATCAGCTGATATGATCCAGGATGCAGGTTACTTCATGATTCATGGTCCTCACTCCAAAGGGAATGCTCTCAGTAACTCAGCAGGTGCCTGTTTCTGAGTCTTGGGAAGTGTCAGAGTGAAGTCATTGTTTGAGTTACAGTAGCAAGGTATCAAGATGCCACCAATGTGTTCAAAGTTGTCTTCATCTGGTAAATGGGTGAGAGTGGCATGATCCTGCTGCCCTGCCTATAAGTCCCAATGACTTACAGAATGTCTCCTGAATTTTGCGGTGCCTAAATGCTGCTGTGATGCAGCAGCTACTGTTCTTGAGGACAAGGTAAGAGTTTGCCTTTCTGAATGACACATTCATCCTGCTGAGCTCAGATTTCATTACAGTGGTGATCCAGGCCCTTCACAGCTTGCATCCATGAGTGGCAGGGTCTCCCAGGTATAAGACGGAAATCTTCATTTATAGAAAAACAGTCTTTTCTTTACTGTATTTTTCATAATGGATCATACACTTTTACTCCAGAAGGGAAAGAATAGCTACACAAAGAAACAGTTTGATTTGGATGTGTAACATGCACATACTTTCATTAACTGAGCTTATTTTGTTTAACTCTCTCTATTGCAGAAGACCAGTAAGTAATACAATTGGTCTTCTATTACTGCAGTAATCAGTGGCTTCTTGAGAGACTCTGTAGGTGATGATCAAGTGAACAAAAAAGGTGGTATGTATCTAACTTTCACCTTCATATTACAAATATTTCTACTCTCACTGAAATATGTTGCTCCACAGTACTGTTATGCAAGTTTAAGGAGGGAGGAGGGGCTGTAAAAACTGAAGAAACTGATGTCTTTTTTCTAATATGTATATAAACAAAAATCACTGATTTCATAATAGTAATAAAAACCTTACAAAAACCAACAGTTAGTTCAAATGATCACCTGGCCTTAATTAACTCTCTCAGACAACTATACCCAAATAGCAAGTCGTTTCATTACAAATAACACAGAATTAGGAGCTAATTGGACTTTTTTGTAGTATAGAGCATTTCTGACTCAAAATCATGTTAATTACATAATAGGATGTATCTTTAATTTGCTCAGACAGGTACTTTTGAATACGCTTATTCATTTTCTCCACATATCTTACAACCGAGTAAACATCTCAATCTGTCATCTTCAAATTAAAGACTATTACACATTAATAGCTTTATCTGTGGATTAATTAATTCTAATTGCCTGGACTGTTGTGGACTATATATTAGCAAAACCCAGAAATGATTGAATGACAACAGAAACAATGTAACTTCTTTCACTGTCTGTTTTCTGTGCTTACTGGGCACAGGAAAGAGAATATTTAATTAATATTTAATTGGGAAAGCAAGATGTGGGTAATATTTTAAAAAATCAGCTTCTCAGAACACTTGAAATGAACTTGTCTTGCTGGAGATGTCTCTGACAACTAATTGTATTCTTATTGTTTTGTTAAATAGCATCCAAGAATAGTCACTGATATGATTCTTTCCTTCTTTCCTAACTTGCCAGAATAAAATCGAAATTCAAAGATTTTCTGCTTATATCGATGCCTGAATGTTTTTCAGAAACATTCAGGTTACACATTGGTTTCTAAAATTAGTCAAAACGAACCTAAGCAAAACCCTTTGCACCCCCCCTCACCCCTCAATCAAAACTCAAAAAGATAGAATTGCATCCTAGAATAACCCATTTACATTTGTGTCTCAATGCTTTTTGCAGCAGTGCAAAAGTTAGTGTCCAGTTGTCTGACAATTTAGTACAGATCATTTCTCCTATCTCTGTCCACACTAAGCTCCAAACTGGTTTCCAGTTCAGTCATTATCCACCTCCTCTGGTGGGAGACATTTAGAGGTTCAACTCAGTCTTTCGCTGAGATACTTCTTGGTTTGCCTGTGAAAAGTGAAATGAAAAAGAATCTCTGTGAAATCAGGGAAATCATTAACAGCATCACAAATAATCTCTTGCATCACCTTCTTTAATTTAAAATAGAAATGAGTTTTTATAATAAAAAAAAAACACATTGTGGGCTTTCCCAAATTTTTGTGGAATGTATGCTGCCAAGAGTGTTAACATTTTGTCTATTGAAGAATTCAGTGCAGTTTACACTGAATACTAAAATGAACATACTTGTGATTTTTGCACATTAATTATAACTCACGTGATGGTCTTAGCCTATTTCCAGGTTTGTGTGAAGAATTTTCAATAAATAAATAAAAATACATGGAAAGCCAGTGTGAATCTGACAGTAAACACATTCTTATAAGGAAATGTGACTTTTCTGTAGAAGGCTGGAAAAAGGCAAAAAAAAATATCTTTTGTGCTCATCTAAACACAGACTTCATAATTACCAACTGTTCAGTGAAGGGTATAATTTCAAAACAAAAAACCTCACATCCAAAACCCAGCCTCCCCTCTCTTCAGATGCCTGAAAGACCGTGCCTTGTAGCAGCGGAGTTTAATCTTTTCCCTTACAAGATTAACCTATAGGCATTTTTTTCCTGTTACATTAGACCATCTACACTGTTGGTGGCTGTAGTGTGTTTATGTAATATATGGATATTTCTCTTACACATTTAGAGGCTGAAGAAGCACAAACTTTTTACCTGTCTGTACTTGTTACCAAAGCCAATCCAATGCAACACACCATTTCAGGCTACTCTAAATTTTGTGTGGTAATGTTTTTTGCATAATGGTTTAAGCTTGTGCTGTGTATTTTTACCAGGCAACCATTCTGTTTTCTTCATACCTTGACACAGATGTTTGGGAATAGGCTTAGATTGTCTGTGGACATAGAATCCCTGCAGCTCACTAGAATAAGGCAGTAATATTAACATGAAACTTCTTTGGCAAGAAACATGGATAATTTCCTACAGAGCTACGACTGAATGATATCTTACAACAACTGATATCTTTTTCAGCAGCATTAAGAGAACCACACTAAGCAAGGTATCTCAGTACAACTTGGATATTATAAGTCAAATTAAGAGCTAATCTTGGGAATCTTATCACTGTATGTAAACTCATCGCTGTCTTCCACTTTCATTCAGGTCGGAAAAAAATGTCTTTGTGATACAGTCAGCTACCCAGTATGACAATTCCAAAGAATTTGTGCCAACTTCGTTCATTTTCTTTTTCTCAGGATGGACCATTCTTGAGTTTGGAGGAGCTGACCCTTGAAAATAAGCTGGCTCTTTTGGACACCTCTTTGCCATCTTTACTCAAATGCTTTTGGACACAGTTCTTTCCTCTAGAACAGGGCAGGATATTATCCCTGTGGATTTCTGAATGACCATTTGGTGACGAAGTAGGTTATGTGGGTGGGGGTGCTAATGTTCAGCACTGTGACAACTCTTTTTACCTCTTAACCCTCCATGAGAAGAAGAATGCAGGCTCATCAGGGGAATGACTGGATTCAAGTCTGTAGAGGAAAGGGGTCAATTTTAGCAAAACTGATTGCGAAGAGTGAATATTTTCTTTATAAACTTCTGAAAGGTGATTTTTTTCTTCCAGATTTTTTTCACAGTATATAAGCATTTTCCTGAGAATTATTTGAAAACTCCAAATACCTGACATATTGGGAGAAAAAAGGGAAATAAATTTATTTCTAAAAATTAAAAAAAGTATATCAAAGCCTGAGATGTGAAATTATAACAACTCAAAATAAACTTTATTGCCTTAATGTTTGTTCCAAGACTTCAGATTTAATTTAAACTTGTATTTTGAGAAGACTACCTTCAGTGAATCAGTTGTTCCCTCAGAACTCTTTTTCCCTTTTCTGACTTAAATCCACCTGCCTTTTCTTCTGTTCATTGCTATCCTTTCTGGCACCTAATTTCCACATCAAAATTCTAAAATATTTGCATTTATAAAAAAATATTCATTATTAAAAATAATTTGTTTGGGGAAATTTTCTCCGTAACACATCACCTATTACTTTTTCTGAGGACTTTTATCATAGTCCATATATTCCAAATATCTATACCTCCTAGCTGATTTGAGTGTCTTTGTGAGAAAAGTTTGTTTTATTTTGTTGGTAAAAATTATGCAGATTTAAATCAATAATTTATTATGCAATAGCAAGAGAAATTATAAACATAGTAATTTCTTCTCTACCCAAGCATAATTGGAATGCTTTACTGCAATGCACAAGGAATTCAGACTATAATGTGCCACAGTTAAAATTTTTATTTGGCAAAAAATCCCACACCTGATACCTTCTCTTAAAATCGGTATATGCTGGGTATGACAAAAATGTGTTGATAAATTAGTGTCCCATTTATTCTATGAGATATCTGCCCCTTTCCTGTCCTTTACTTCCTCTCTGTAGCATGTTTCCAGTTGTTAGGGGCTGATTATTTATGTTTATCTGCAAAGTATCATATGAGCCTGAACACAAAAAAGGGGTGTGTTCTGGCAACTTTATTTGTGCTAAGAACTTTTATTATGCACATTTCTATGGAGCTGACAGAATTATTCAGGTGTACAGTACAATACAACCTGGTTAGGGGCAAAAAAGAATGTAAAATAAAATCTTCATTTTTCAAAGTGAGATATATCTTGTACTGATATATTTCTATGTACTTTTACCAAGATTAAGAAAAAAAAAATACATTAAATGTGTAAAATTATGTATCTAAGATTCTTCTTTCTCCTTTAAAGACACAGCAAGCTCTTTACTACAAGTACTCTTCCTTTCTTTATAGAGACCTGTGAAGGCTTATGGCTCATCATTATTGCCAATATAATGACGCTGTAAAACCAACATTGCACTCAGTAAGGAACCACATTTCACCACAGTCTCTCTAAGATCCACATATTCCTATGAACATTATGGTTTTATACAGCTACAGTGAGCTTACGAATCTTCTGAATTAACATTACAGATATTCACTACTCAATTACATCTCTAACCAAAATACCTATTTTTTCAACCTTGCTAAAATACATTACATGTTTTCATATTAAGTCTCCCTTTTTTGTTGCAGTTACAGTTTCAATTCTTAGCCTTAGTTCTGCTAGTGACTAGACTATCTTAAAGAAAAACTACAGAGAAAGCAAAGAGCAAGCTCTTCACAATCTTATATCTAAACTGGTGCTCACTGACCAGCTATACAATTTATCTTCACTAACACAACACATTGCTAATGACAACTTCATTTACTTTTCCTTGAATTTAGAAATATCTTGATTTTAATAAAGGTAATTTCGCTGATGCTGTAAAATACAATTCTGTGCATCATTTACAGTACTGTTGTGTGGCCATTGCTGTTCACAGCAGCACACTTTATGAGTGTACATTAAGCTTTAGTTTCTTCATTAGCTTCTCATTACTGTTTGCTACTAGTTCCCAAATCCATTATTCCCTATGTCATTGTTACAACTCAGTATTTGCTGAGTTTGTACAACAGCATACATTGTCAGTGAAGGTCTGTAATTTACTTCAACACTCTATATAAGATTTTCTATTTCTATCATGATACTCTGGTAATAATTATTATTCTGATAATAATTTATAGTACTGTCTCTGGTGATAAGATCTGCTGTTGATTTATAAGTGCCATAGCAGTGTCAGTTTTCTTTTCTCTAGACAACTGGTAAGCATCTAACAGATCAACCTATATCCCAGACTTGTTATTACTGTTTTAATAAATAACTCTAAGATACCTTTGAAAAAAATTGGTCCCTAGAACATGTGCATTTTCTTTATTCATTTGCAAAAACAGCATTAGTTATTAGTTTGAAATATAATGTTAATATAATAATGATTTTTTTAAATTTAGATATATGTAGCAATTCATTAGCAGGGTTTCCTGAATCCTGTTACCCTGTAACTGTCCAGAATACAGTTACATGCAGCTCTTTGTCTATTAAGCACATTTTGCAACAGAATATTTTCTACAGGACAACTGCAATGATTTATAGAGGTATAGATTCTTTTTTTTTTTTCTTGGGCTGAAATAAATACCAGCAGGAGTTTACTTTACATGTTTACTATTCTCTTTATTTCTTTGGTAACTAAATCTGGACTTAGATGACTAATACAGCTAATATTTTACATCTGATCTTGAAAAAATTTACTGATATTTTTAAATTTAGGTAAATTCTTTTCACGTAGACCATGCAAACTTGCTAATAGGGTCTGTTTTCAAGAGTCACTGCAGGAATAGTGCTTAAGAATTTTTGCTTAAGAGCATCAAGTACAGAAAAGTTGAGACTCAAACCTTCCTTCCCTTCTTTTCCAAGGAAGATTTCCCTTTGCCCTTGAGAAGATCAGTGTGTCATGGTAGTCAGCATTAAATACTTATAAAATCAAAACTGCAACACTAATATGAAGGGTAAGTGCAGGAAGACAACACACCTCTTAACACACCCGTCTACAAAGTACATTATGAAAAGAATGTCCTGAAATTTAATTTATAAGCTTCCACTGAGTTTTAGTTTCAGCTAGTTCACACTGTAAAAGCTGAAAACAATAGTGCAAGTCCTGCAGACTCAACTATAGGTGTTTTCTTTTCTTGCTCGGCACCTCAGCATTTGCTTATAACACTACTATGCACAGCAAACAGCTTAGTTTATAGTGGAGCAGCAACAGAGAATAGGCTTGAAAGAACTGTTTTAAAATTCAGAAGCAAGTCTCAGAGCTGGCAGTTGGAAGAGCTATTCCTCACTACCTGAATATAGTGAAGGTAGACATTAATTTTTAAAAATACTAGGAAATTAAAGACACCATCATTTTAGATAGTGCTTTTACTAATAGTTGACCGTATTTATACTTACTAAAATGTCTCCTGTGGAAAAATGTCCGTTCTGTTTATTTTAGAAACAAGGTTACCAGAGATCCAGGCAGTCAGGGGGAGAGTCCAGCTAGGCATTCTCTGTCCTCATTAACTCTCGAACTATGTGATATCCACATCCATTGTGCCGTACTGAGAGGAAGGTCAAACCTGTCTTCCTTCAATTACATGGCATTTTAAAGTTTTAAAAAAGGATGCCAATAGTTTTATACTTGGGGGAACAAAGATGTGAGAGTGCAGGTTGACCTGTATGTCCTCACCTGGATTTTTGACAGTAATTTAGAGATTGTTTTTTAGCTTTCTTCAGAAAAGCATCCATCTATGATAAAACTGATGACAAGGCATTTCAGGCAGAGTTAATGAAACCGTAAAACATGGTCTCACAGAAAGATAACTGCAGCAGAAATTTTCCAGAAATTTCACTATTATACAAGAATCATGTACTAACAGAGAAAAAAAGAAATACTGCTTTCTCCAATTACCTTCTTCCTCAACAATATACAACAAATTCCACTTTCTTCCTTAACTTTCAGAACAATAAATTAAACCTTATTTCTGATCTGAAGTGCACAAGAGTAAATCTGATTCACCACTGAAGTCAGTACTACTGACTTCACTTGAAGTACTCCAAATTTCAGTTATACGTTATGTCAACTCCTTGCTCTCTGGCAATAAAATGGGTTATTTAAAATTAGTTGGAAAACTTGTGCCTCATTGAAATTATATTTTTAAAAACAGAGTAAATAAAATACATGTTTTCAAAGTGTTCTGGTCTTGCTTTGACAATTATATTTCAGTAGAACAGGTGGTGACAAGTTTACTGTGGCTGAAAATCTTCAGAATACAGGACATGCATTCTATATTCACAAAAAGTGGAGACATTTAATACAAAATTCATGGTTATTATAATGACATATGTCCATGTCTGTCTTGTACTGGGGAGCTCAGAACGGGAAACTCTACTCAAGTTGTGGCTTCACTAGTGATGAGTAGAGGGGAAGGACCACCACCCTCAACCTGCTGGTAGCAGTCCCCTTAATCCAGCCCAGGATAAAATTCATTGTAAAACATAAGGTGAAATAAAATTTTCCCTTGACCTTTTTAGATAAAAATATTGTCATAAAAGATCACCTTAATTTTCTACTTGAAAATTTTTTTTGGTAGAAATCTTTCCAGGTAAAACCTGTTCACAATCTTTAGAGACAGTAGACAAGAAGATGATAACTCACGTTAATATAGACAAAAAAATTGTAATAGACAAAGATCAATGAGTTGTATTTTCTGTATTATCTTCTGAAAAAGTTTGTTATATGATATGGACATTTACATTCACACTTACAGAATAGCTAGAGTTGCAGAACACATTATGCTGTTGATTTAACTTGGGAGAATAAAAATTATCTGCTGGAGTAATTTTTCATTAACAAAAGTTTTTAATTTTCCTTGATCCTTTAGATCTCCAGCACTCCAAGGTATTAAAACTGAATCCATCAGACCAGAAAATATTAATACTACTGAAAAATCTGGGACAGGTTTTTGTAAAAGAATGAAATATTGATTTATTTTAAACTTTTCCACTTTAGAGATCAGAGTTTATGAAATTCCTTCTCCTCTCCAAGAATGAGGGAGGCAGCTAGAAAAATGTGCAGTCAAAAAACATGTAAACAAATGTTAGCAAAATCTGTGGTATTTATGATAAACTACATAACATAATATGACAGTCTAGAAGTAATGTCTTTTTGTTTTATCCCTTCACTGTTGCCTTCTTTACAGATTTTGATAGCTTATATTGTTAAGACGAATACATTTTCTCTTCAGTTAATTTAAGTAATTTAAAGATAACATTAACCCCCTCCTCCCAAGACACATATTCAGGATAACGTTAGCATTGCTAATAGAATATTTAAAGATCAAGGTGGCTTGGCAATAGTTCAAGCATATCAGCTCAATGAGAGAGAAAATCAGATTCAGTAAGGCTGGCCAGGGTGAGATAAGGTCCTTAGCACTGAGCTTGGTCTAAAAACCCCACAAAGAAAAACAAATCATGTGCAAACACACAACCTCCCCAAAAAAACACACCATCACAAACAAAGTAAAAAGAAAAACCAAAACTAAACCCTAACAATTCTGATAATTAATAAAAGCCAGTAAATAGCATTGCTGTAATAGGATTAAGAAACTGATGAAACTTTACCAGTGGTGTTTTTCAGAGGCTGCAAATAGCATTTTTCAACCCTGCAATATTAAAAGAAAGGAAATAATGTTTTCCTTTTTGCTACTCTGCTGTTTTCAGAGGCAAGTAAAATCCATGTATGAAAAAAAAATGCTTGTGAAAAAAAAGACAAAAATAATTAGAATATAGTTTCTGCCATAAAAAAGGAAAAATATTACTTTATTTTCATCTGACCATTCTTATGACATCTATCACTCTTCTACAACTTTTAACTCATTGTCTAAAGTACCTAATACCCCACTACATTCCAGATTACAATATATATTATAAAGCATCTTCTTTCTGAAAATCAGACTTGAATTGTTTGGGGTATTTTTCTTTTCTTTTTTTTTTCTTCTTTCTTTTGCTTTGCTTTTGTTTTCTTCTTTTTCCTCCTTGTTAAAGGCACAGAATGAGAGTTATCAGGGAAATACTAACATTCTGACAAAACCTCTTTCATATCATCTGCAACTTAAGATGTGCTGGGATATTACAGGAAGCCTAAAGAAAAGTCTTATATTTCTCTATGTCTAGGTCTACCATATAGTAGGTTGCATAATGTGGAACAATCTGGATACTGATCAATTTGTCTGTCCTGCAATGTATTATCTTTTTTCTGTAAAAGAAAGAAAAACTGAGACTTCCAAAACAGACACTCAAGGGGTCATCACTTCAACTCTCCTAACATGAAAAATATATCATTACAATTTTCTGACTGGAAAATGAAAAAGTTATTCCTCATAATAATGTAATTCCAACAGATTTTTCATAAGTAATTCTCTCTGAGATATTGTAGCTATAACTCTGTAACCAGAAGCTTTTGTGAAAAAGGTGATGAAATACCGGAACAGTTCATTTAAAACATGTGAAAATTACCTGTAACAGGGAAATCCTCAAATGACCTGTAAAAGCATCAGGGATGGACTCCCTAATCCTCTTTTGACAGAGTCAAGGATTTGACCCATAAACTGTAAAAAGTCTGGTAAGTGACATCTTGGTTCTAAAATAATTGGTGCTATTTTAAAAATATTACTAAGGTTAGGTCTTGTCTGCTTGCTTTACCTCTCCAGTTAATCTTCATGGAAACTGAAAAACAACTGTAAAGATAAAATATGGTATAATCTGCACAAAGGAATTTTCTTCCCAATTAGATCAATTAGTGAGTGCCTTGTATCCTGTAACCTGTTTATACATTTACAATAATTAATTTAACCTGTCTGCCCTACCTTTGGTTGATCTTGCTGTTAAACTAAAGCCCTACCCTTTGAATATAAACTGCACTGTAAGTGCACTGTTTGAATATAATATTTTGCCTATTTGCCTTCTGTATTTCTGTGTATAATTAATTATTACAAGCACAACCATCACAGTCCATGTTACTGAAAGGAGAAGTAGTCTAATATTACAGCTCATAAAGAGGAAAATATTCCTGCTTTCTGTTCAGTTCTACTTTTTAAAGGGGCAGACTTTTGGAGGACAATTCATGTAGTGTGTCTGGCTCCAAATATCAACTAAAATTTACATATCTCATTTCAATTTCATCTTTTATTATAAGTTAATTTCCTTTTTTTGCATAACTAGTTCTCCTAGGAGACCTCTTCTCAGCATCTGAGGCTGGCCTCACGCTTTTGGAGACGTGATATGAGGTTTGAGAGACACCTCATCCATTAACACCTTGTAGCAATGCATTTAGTGCAAACACAGGGGGAGGAAAAATGACATATTTTGAGATCCTGTTTGTTCCTGCACTTAAAACCATTTCCAAAGGGAATGTAAAAGCCAGTGCATATGGCACAAATGTAATTCTGGACAGAGCTTGCATACGAATACAACTCAGAGTCAACACCACCATCTGTCCGAAAAGTCCTTTCTGATCTCCTTGCTTGAAATGCAATAGAATCAGGGAAAGCAGCACCATGAGAGAAACAGATCGAAGCAGGTTGGCTCTTCATTGTAATAAAAAATAAAGGTAAAAAGAGGTGCTTGATAATAAGCTTTCAGATCGAAACTCAAACTTTTCCTTGATAATCTATACCCTAGTCATTGACTGAATTCTTCCCCAACCCTCAACATAGCTTAATACTCTATAAAGCTTTTGCTATGATGAGAAATTTTGGCTTAGCTTTCCCAATGAGAAAAAAAAAAAAGGAAGAATACCCTAGAATACCTATGAACTAATTAAAAATATGTCCAGCTGGTAGCTTTGCTTTAGAACATCTTATTCCACAAATAACCACAATGTAGTCAATTCTGATGCATTAAGATATAATTCTTTATCAAAAAATGGCTAATTGTGATTTGCTGAACTAAACACTGATTTTTGATAAACAATAAATTATTTCAGCCTCGGAGAAGTGAACTATCTTGAATAAAATAAGGTCCATATCCTCCTGCTACAACCCTTTATCTTAACTCCAACCAAAGGACATTAAATAATCAGCTGGCCCTAACATAAAATCATTTTTAAAGTGATCTAACTTTTCAGTCACATGGGTGTTGCAGTCTGCCTTGATGTTTTTGCAAAGGTTAGAATGAATTGAAATTCTAGAATTTATGCTGCCTGAATATGTTCCAAGAATCCATGAAAGGCCTTACAAGTCAAAGCAAAGGTCTAGTGAAACTAGAATCCTTTTCCAGTAATAACCTAGAGCTGATGCCTTGAGGAGCTTAAGAAACAAGTAAGCAGGTAGTGATACTTCCTCAAAAGATAATCTTATCCTCTAAAAGTTCATGGATCAGAAAGTTCAGCTCTTGAAAGATGTCCACATTACTTGTCAGAACAAAATATCTTAACTTGTTTGGATACACTTCAAAATTTTGGGATTCTTCTCTGTAAATTTAGAGGCTTATCTGCAAAGAGTTTGTCATCCACCTTTGAAATATTTTCTTTCTGAAAAATATCTGTATACAGAATTATTAAAGCTTGTGCACATGATATAGTTGTCTAACTAACAGTTAAGGAATTAGGAAGATATGTAAATACAAAATTATTTGCTTATATCATTATTTTTTATTTTGCCAATATACTGAAAATTCCTAAGAAACATAACAATCATAACAATGCCACCACAAAACAAATAAAATAACAATTATAAATTATACTATGTGACAAGTGCAACTGCATTAAATTTAAGGGAAGGAAGAATAGAACAGGAAGGAAAATCAAAGGAAATTTTCATGGTCACTTAATCTGAAATTTACAGTTCAGTATCAATCCAATATATAAACTTCCTTTTCAAATGATGTTGTCCACTCAGAGAGCAAGGGAGGATATTCAGACTTTTTTTTTGTGAGAAAGTTTAGACAGCTCAAATGATCAGCTATTTATTAAAAAAGGTCATATTAAGACCTTAAGTTGGGGAACAGAAACTTAGTAAGCATGTCTACCACAAAAGCAACTTTAAACAAAAAAATATTTTTAAAAATCTAAATATGAAAAGACACTGGAAAACTGCTGGGGCATGACAGGATTCTGCAGAGGTATTCAGTCATCTGCAAGACTTTGTATTGACTGGGTTCATGAACCTCCAAGTTAGCCAAGAAAAGCTAGAAATACCCTTCCAGAGGAAGAAAACTGCATAAGAAAAAATCAGATACTTGAAGACTTTCCAGTCACCCCTACAAATCTTCTGGACTTAATACTATTCTGTGTTCAGAATTATCAAAGGATTTGGGAAAAGCTAATTTATTCTCTTGCTGTAAAGAACACATCAAGCTATGAGGATCTGTGGCTTGATCTGATAGTACAAGAAGCAGACCTAGTGCAGTAAGACAACTGATGTACTGATTCAGTGCTTGCTGGGGGAACAACACCCTAACAAACAGTATTTCACAGACTGCTACTAGACACTGGCAAATGTGACTGAATTTCACACCGGCTCAAAAAATATCACTGAAAGGAGACTCACATGCTGTTGGTTGACCCTGAGCAATGAAGACACAAGGGTCAAACTCAGCAAAATATGAAGCACTTTTCATGAGATACCGAGTACCTCCAGTGCTCATAGACCTTAATGTAATTTCCAGATGCCAAACCCCTCTCTAGGACAGGAATTACATGTCTGAATATAAAGCATGCAGTTAAAAATTTCCATCTTCTTTTCTCTTGGGAAGTAAACTGTTAGTAATGCACATATCTATTTTCAAAAGTATTATTGGAGGATGCACAGTAAAACTGTAGATATTCTGAGAAGGTAGGATACAAAAGAGAAATACAGTGTGCTTCCTGGTAGATAAATCCAGGAGAAAAGTAAAATTGGCTCTGTTCTGCCAATGAGCAATTGTGTGAGTACAGACACATTGCATTCATCACTATGCTGTACCCTTTCCACTCTTTCCCACTGTCCCTAGGTAGATTATTAGCTCTTAAGAACAAAGAATGGCAATTGTAATTATAAATCTTGAATAATTTTATTAATAAATGTCAGTGTGCTTTATAAAAGGAGATGGAAGTCAGTGTTTGTGACACAAAGTGGGATGAGATGGAATTGGAAAAAGTTGCACTTGACACGAGCCAAATCTGATTCAATTCAAATTCATTATCCACCGAGTATGCAACAATACATTTGAACATTGTTTAGCAATTAAGACTTGATTTTTGATGGGGCTTCTAAAGGCAAATGGATATAATAAAGAATAGATCACCAAAATGTTAAAGACTCAAACCAGCATTAGTTGACGGCCATATGCTGTATACAAAACTTGATGGGTAAGCATGCAAAGACATTAGGATGCTGCCTAGAAATAAGTATCTGGGCCCTGGTTAGTTGACCAGTTATGTTGGCAGCACTTATAAATGATTTACATTTTGGGATCTGCAAAGAGCTCTGCAGAGTAACAGCATGTGACATTCTATTACAAAATTGACATCTAATTAGCTGCCTGGAACCTGACTGATGAACCAAATATGCTCATACATTTAACATTAATCCAATATAAAAATCATGTATAATTTCAGTCAAGAAGATTACATTGCTTTTATAAAACCCTTCTGTTTTAAACCCAATTGAGACCATGGAAGATATTCTTAATGTTGAACTTTTTTGTAATGCTGGTTAGCCAGTGTACTATTCTTTTGTGTACATAGCATACATACTCCAGAAATATTTTTCTTTAATTTCCTTTCAAAATTTTTTTTCAGTCCAATATCAAAAGTTTGAATAGACTACAGATGTGAAACAAAACCACAGAACTAATTTCTTTGGTATTCTAAAATGAAATTTATTTTTCTAAATTGAAAAATAAATCTTAAAATACATAATCTCAGTTCTTATTATTATATTCCTTGATATATTTCTTAACTTATCCTGCTTGGTGTTTATCTATTTTTTTGTCTTTACCCACAAAGTTCATCATCATTATGGAGACCAGTGACAAGTGGTGTCCCTCAGGGGTCCACACTGGGACTGGTGCTGCTCAATATATTCAACAATTACTTAGACAGCAAGATTGAGTGCACCCTCAGCAGTTTGCAGATGACACCAAGCTGAGTGGTGCAGTTGATACGCTGGAAGGACGGAATGTCATCCAAAGAGACCTGGACAAGCTGGAGAGGTGGGCCTGTGTGAACCTCATGAGGTTCAACAAGGCCAAGTGCAAGGTCCTGCACCTGGGTCGGGGTAACCCCCAGTATCAGTACAGGCTGGGGGAAGAAAGGATCGAGAGCAGCCCTGCCGAGAGGGACTTGGGGGTGCTGGTGGATGAAAAGCTGGACATGAGCCGGCAATGTGCGATGGCAGCCCAGAAGGCCAACCGTACCCTGGGCTGCATCAGGAGAAGCGTGGCCAGCAGGTCAAGGGAGGTGATTCTGCCCCTCTGCTCTGCTCTGGTGAGACCTCACCTGGAGTACTGCGTCCAGCTCTGGAGCCCTCAGCACAAGAAGGACATGGAACTGTTGGAGTGGGTCCAGAGGAGGGCTACTAAAATGATCCGAGGGCTGGAGCACCTCTCCTATGAGGACAGGCTGAGAGAGTTGGGCTTGTTCAGCCTGGAGAAGAGAAGGCTGCGGGGAGACCTGATTGCAGCCTTTCAGTACTTAAAGGGGGCCTATAGGAAAGATGGGGAAAATCTTTTTAGTAGGGCCAGCTGTGACAGGACAAGGGGTAATGGTTTTAAACTAAACCAGGGTAGGTTTAGACTGGATATAAGGAGGAAATTCTTTACAATGAGGGTGGTGAAACGTTGGAACAGGTTGCCCAGAGAGGTGGTGGAGGCCCCATCCCTGGAAACATTCAAGACCAGGTTGGATGAGGCTCTGAGCAACCTGATCTAGTTAGCGGTGTCCCTGCTCACTGCAGGGGGGTTGGACTAGATGACCTCTAGGGGTCCCTTCCAACCCAAAACATTCTATGATTCTATGATAGGTCATCTTGCTCATTGTCTTAGATGCAAAGATATGTCCATATATATTATTCACTCCAGAGAGTTATGCAGTTAGTCTGTTCTAAAAGACTTCTACACAGAACTCCCCTAAAAATTAAGTTAGGAATAGTTTATTTTTTAAGCTCTATACATACTTATATATCTCTACTCAACTTAAAAAACCCCAGATATATCAAAAGAAAAAAGTACTCTAAAGACTACTTGTAATTTTCTTCAGATACAGGAGATTTAAATTGTTTCTTTAACTAAAAAGAATCAAAGTATTATAACATTATCTGATCTGATATGTTTGAGGTCCAGCAGTCACTAAAATGTCACCCTCTTGGAAATAGTCTAGAGGATATCAAAACCTCAGATGTACCTCTACAGTTTGAAAGGATTTCAAACCCTCAGGTATACTCCCGAATGGAGGATTTAATTTTAATCAGGGTGGAACTGATCATGAGACATACTGTGTACCTTGTTTAGCTCTAAAAAGTGGAACGTACATTGCAGGATCAGATCTCCTTATATTTGACTACAGTCCCTTGTCCTACAAAACTTTGAGAAAAAAGTTAATTACTGAATAAATAAACCAAAATAAATTCAACACATAAGAAATGTTCAGTTGTAAACAGCTGGCATTTTTTATTGCCAGTTCCATCCTGCTATCAGTTAAGATAATAAATATGAAATAGGATGATGAAATATTATGCTTCTCACTATGTTTTTATACATGAATCTTTTGTGAGCTGACTTTAGAATGTTTACACTTCAACTGAAAATTATATATTTCTGTAATAGATTCTGTCAATAACAGTGATATCAATTATTTCTGTAAGGAAAAATAAATATTATCAAAATTAAAACTGAATTCTCAATTTATGCCATAGTTATGCTTTCTCCATAATTTAGGAAAGAGAAACATTGAATGGCAATGAAAGAAATAATGAATAGCAATGAAATGAGTCAATCCTGTTATCCAACAACTCTTACTCAACATGTTAATTAGAACACTAGCGATTTGCCAAAGGAAGTAAGGAAGTAAATAATTGTCTAACTCCTTCGAGGTTTGGAAGGGTCCATCAGAGAACTTAAAGATGGAGAAATTAGGACTAGCTACTGCAGCAGGTCTAAAAGGCTGAGCAGATCCTTGCACAGGTGTGCCAGAGCTGGGAGCTGGGAGGGACAGATGAAAGGACTGAAGTAAGAAGACAGACAGACAGTGTGGTAGCTGGTGAACCAGTGGGAAAATAAAGAAAACTGAAAACAAAGCTTCAGAGCAGGGATTTGCATAGCAGAGCTAAATGGGGCTGGAGCCCTGTAGCCCAGTAAATCTGTTTGTTTCTGTTGCTTGCAACAGACTATTTTATGACAAGCTTCCAGACCCACGTGGGATGGATGGGTCTGCCAGAAGGTTTGTTTCATCCTGCAACAGCTATTTTCTAATAACCAGTTATCTAATGTTTATCTGAGTAAATAACAGCACTGTACCCTTTGCTTTGGCATCTTGATATGACATTTTTAAAAAGCAAACATAAATTCCACAGTAATACCCCACTACTAAAAAATTAATATCTCCATATTTTGTGTGTCTTTTTTTCCCCAACCACCAGTCATGCCATTGTTTGCTGGAGGCACAATCTTTTTGAGACACAATAAAGCACCGACCCAAGAACTGTATAAATTTTTAAGCATCCTCAGCAGCACTGCTCCTTGGGCCTCTTGTGCACAGGAGATAATATTTTGTTTTTTTCCATAGGAAGTAAAAGTATCTACATATAAATTCTGAAATCTTTTTGATATATATGTTGAAATAAAATACAATAAATGCTATTTCTAATGAGCTTAATAAATTCAAAGGCCATACAGTTCAACTAAGAATATTGTCAGCACCATGTGAAGTAACACAGAAACACCAATGGCAAGTGTTAGTGGCTTAGTATTCAAGTATCTTTCTCAAGATCACTGCAGTCAATGGCAAAGTTGAAACAATAATCTCCAGCATCCTCCAAACTGTAATTGCTCTAAATTGCTTATATCAATGACTGCAAGAATTCTGACAAAATATTCTTAATGGCTTCCCATTTCCTCTGTTTTATCAAATAAATTGCAAGTTCTGGGTCCATATTTAATAATATTTAAAGCACTGCAATTCTTGATTAAAGGCAATTGCTTTAAAAAAGACCCCCAAAACCCTGATATGAAACATAAAATATTAGGTTTCTATGCATGATCAAAAATTAAATGTTAGACTTTGGTTCAGGTGTTGGCGTACTAGGTAAAGCAGCACATACACAGGATCAAAATTCTGATTGTTAAACCTTAAAACCTTCTTTACATACAATAATGAATTTATTGAAATGTATAAGTTGAATGATGACAAAATCCACCTCAGTCATCATCATCACTATTTGAATATATAATTAATTTCTACCAATACCACAGTTTTGGTCTAATTTAACTTAAGGACCCTGTATTTTGTTCCTGCATCTGCTAAGTCCAAAGAAGATTAATCTTTTGAGGGACTTTTTATGTATAAATCATTCAGAGGTAATTTTGCATGCATTCTAATCAACAACTAAATGAGATGCAATATGTAAGAAGAAGAAGTTTCTATTTTACTCAGATGGATTTTGTGGGTTCTTTTTTTCTGATTTACTCTGCATCTATTCAGATACTTTTTATTGATTCTTGCATCATTGTCCTGAGGAGTTCATAAATGGCCGTAGATCTAACATAACAATTATGCCAGAATATCTTATTGCAGCTATAATGATGTATTAATTAATATTATATTGTTTTTCCTCCAATTTCTAATAATATTTTTAATTTCCTTTATTTTTTATTTATTTCTAGTTTGTGTTGAGTGCAATATAGAAATAATTACCGGTGCACAGTGTTGGATTGACCACTCAGGACTAAAATAATTTCATAAATAGACACAACTCTCACTTTTCAGTGGAAAAACTCACTAAAATATTTCAGCTATTTCAGCTAGTTTGGATAGTTCAACTGTAGGTATAAGAACAGTAATTTCTTTCTTTACCTCTAAGCTCCTTGAAAACCTCTTGTTCCAGACCATACTTTTTTCTACAGCTCTTTCCAGACAAATATAGAAAATTCTATCTGCAAGTGTGAGTATTCATGAGTGCTTAACCTCATTCACTATTATAGTGTGTTCATCATTGATACGCTATGATTTTTTTCCCAGAATTTTCTGAAACTTGGAAATTCTGTTTTTGTCAAAGAACTGGCATTCTTTGGAAAAATGTTTCTGCAATTGCTAAAAAAAAAAAAGCATCACTGCTTTGTCCATATGCATCTTTACCACCAATTATACATATTTTAACTCAAGAGTACCTCCTCTAGCAGAGATACTCTAAGAAGAAAAACACATTCTGAGAAATTCTATTTACTTTGATGTTCTCTTGGTCACCTAATCATTTTCTCTTCCTCTGAGAAAACTTCATAAGCTATGTATTTCCCTATTTGTTCATATTCCTATTCATTTTCCTATCTATTCATGTTTATTCATTGAACTAAATCATTGTAGCATCCTATTTACATCTTCTAAACTTTTCTAATGATAATAGGAAAATCTTTATTTGTTAAATAGATTTCTTGGCCCAGGAACAAGAAAGATTTCTTTCCCAAGATAATGCATAGGAAAACTGCATAAATTAAAAGTGATTTCTACAATGTTTTAAAAGACTTTAGAAATATAGAAATCCTATAGAGAGGCGAAGACAACTGACTACTGCTAAAAATCAAATGAAAGCCAGGAATGATTGAATTTTTATTATATTTTAATCAACTATTTTTGAAACATTTATTATAATTGCACAGAATAAATTAAATGAAGTTATTCAAAGAAAGACAGAGACATCTCAGCCAAGATAATCCATAAACTGAAATTACCTGTAGAGAACAGAAAATGATGTAATATTATGATTATACCACGAAAGGCTATAAACCACAAAATGGTTAAGGACACTTCATTGGGTCCTAATGTCTCTGAATGCAAAATGTCAGCTATAGCATATTAATTCACTCATAAGTTAATGTGGTACTTAGAAAAAGTGCTTCATTATTTTGGCATCCATCAGAAAAGGTTTGAATAAGAGCAAAAAATGCTCAGCTTTACAATATGTATAGATGATAAAAATAAAATGACACAAATCATAGTCATAAAATTATACAAATTTATTCACTTATGTTCTGAGATATTGTTACTGCAGTGTTTGATATTTAGATTGTGCTATTCATATATGTTCTGATGTGGCACTTGTATTTCCTTGATTTTGCTTCTGTCACTCAGATTCACTTGCTTTTTTTTTTTTTAATGACATAGTAGTTTGGGGAAAAGATCTGGGTTTTCTTCTGCCTCGTCAAGCATAAGAACAGTTAATGGTGTCACCCTGAAATAAAGACGTGACCATTACTTGAACAAGTGGAGGACCATTGTTCTTACACCTACAGTCTTCCTTTCTTATTGTCTCATTTTTGCCTTGGGTCCATGGTTCACCTCCCACATGAGCAGTACTGTGTTATACGTGATTCTTTCAGCAACCACTCAACTTCGTACAGAAGTAAACTGCTTACATCTTTTTATCTTTTAGGATCAGCAATTGCTCTCAGTGTTTCTCTGAGCACTTCACATTCTCATAGCAAAATGCACTCTATGTTCTAAAACTCTTACTACGATATTTTTGCCAAAATATTTTGTTTTAAAAAGAAATATTCACATAAAAGTATGGATTAGCACAGACATCAGACCACTCTGAAGAAACAGATGCTTGGTGTTTTGCATATTTCTCATGTCTGTGCATAAATATCAGGCAAGAGTACTACCAGCTAAAATAGTGAAAACTCTTCTGTTTCAGACTTGTCTTTAAGGTAACAATATTGAAAGTTTTGCTCTTATGTTGATATAAATGCTGAATATAAGCCCCTTTCCATCAGAGGATTCATCACAGACACAGAGAGGTAACAAAATTTTCTAGAGAACAAAACTATATTGCTAGATATAAGCAGCTTAGCGTCAGAAGATAAACCTGTACAACTGTGCAACCTTGTTTCTAGTAAATTTAGACATAAGGTGGAAAAATCAAACTGATTAACAACTTGGGAGCAGATGCAGAGTTCATTCTGCTTTCTTTTCAAACAAAAAAAAATGATACTTTGATGTTAACTGTCCTCTTGCAAACAACTGACCTATTCTTAACATCTGATCTTTCCTGGATCTGTAGCATGGCTGACCCCCAACTTTTTCAGCTGAGCTGCTGGATAAAATAAGAATGAACTTTAAAAGAAAAAAAAAAAAAATTCTAATACAGTAAAATGTGCAGGTGGGGAACTGAAGAGAAGCATTAACTGATTGACTTTCTATTGAATTTATATCACTTTATTGAATTTATATTGCTATAAAATGAAAGTCCCATATGCAAGTAATATGGTGGGCTGTGTCGTACAGAATATCTGATTATTATTTTGATTTTACTGCTTGGAAATGACTAGGAACTGAAAGGAAGACTTTTAAATTTACTAGCTCTACTCAGTATCTCCTCATGCATTTTGACCTGAACCTTTTTACTGGTGGTTCTTTCAGGTAGTTGATCCTTTTCTCTGTATTACTGAGAGGAGAGTATGATATGATGAGCTGTTTACAATGGTAAACTGTATTATTACTTATACATGAACAGTGTTTGGGCAAAACATGTTACTAAGGCCTCTGGACTGTGTAGGAAATCTCAGTCCTTGCTATTTTTACTTTATTTTTTATTTATTATCTTTATTTATTTATTATTGCTTTACTTATTATTCAAATATTTTTGTGAGACGCTTTTCTGGACATAATTCAGCCAGTGCATTGTTCACAAACAATTCCTTTTTTATAACATTCTATTTTCATTCAAAGTTTGTGGAGTAGTCATCTAGGTTACAGAGACTTCTACTCCACAGTTGGATGGCTGATTTTTCCAGAAATGTGAAAAAGAGTTAAGTGATTTCAGATACCTTAGGAGCCATCCCTTTGTGCAAAATCTTTTTTTAAAAAACAACCAAACAAAAAAACCCAAACCCAAAACCCAAAACATCTCGACATTTTTATATAGCTTACTGAAAAATAAAAGTTGGACTTTTTTTCTAAAGATATGGATTTTATTCAAATAAAGATTTAAAAAAAAAAAAAATCAGTCCAGTCCTTACAGAATCTTACTAAGAAGTGACAAATAAAGGGTGTGCCAAATTTAAATACATACAGTTTAAGATGGAAATCATAAGCCGCCTTCTGTTTGCTTTTGAGGTATTTATCTCAGAGATGAATTATCAGTAATTGCTTCATATGAGATATAGAGAGAGTGAAACTTAATTAGTAATTTAAATGTACACCAAATTGGAACATTTTGAATCCCAATTAAAATTAATAGCTGCAATTAATTCAGACTTATTAGTCACCAGCTTGTTCCCAATTCCAGCTGCTGACATTTTCAAGTAAATGAGACAGCGTTTGGTGAATCCATGTCATAAACAACACCATCAAGGGATGCTGTCAGCTGTTTATTTGTCAGAAAGATGCTCAAATCTTTCCATCTGCCTTACAGTTGCCTTTATGAGGGAACTACCAATCACAAAAGCTGTCAGATCACCAACTGTGTAATATGAAAAAGCTTCCATTAGTCCCAAGATAAGCACAGAGCTGCTCAAATCTGTGTTGATTAAATTAATCTTTCTTATTAACATGTGAGGAAATAGAAATTTGGATTTATTTGTACATGTTTGTCAAGAGGAATAATAATTATGTGTATAAAAGACAGAACACTATTTTTGAGAGCAGAGGATCTTACGACAGGTAATTTAAGGGTCATCTTTCTTTTGTTCTTATTCCAAGATGCAATTTAGTCAGAGCTTTTCCACTTATTTGTTAAGCTATGCATTCTAACCCAAAACTAACCCAAATCCAGACAAACGTGAAATTCTTATTTATCTGGGGAAACCTTTCATTAAATATCCATTAAGTTTCATCCTTACTTTTACATGTGATTATTGCACTACATTAATTTTAGAACTGAAACCCAAAGCACAGAGAAAATTTCATCTGAAGTCAAATGGAGAGTCTTACACAAAACCCTTAATAATGATACCCTACACCCAGTGTTCAAGTCAATAAATTACATCAGCTTCCCAAAATGAACAAAAATCTGTGCTGAAGTTCTCAACTTCACTTGGTAGTAAGGTATATTTAGGTTGTGCTACACAACATGCTAAAATCTCATAAACATGGCAGGCCTAAAGCTCTGTCTTGCTACCATAGGGTATTATTTCATATTGGGTAAAATCTAATGAAAAGTTCCCATGTTAAAAATAGCCCTTTTACCTAGGCCACTGATAATAATATCTGCCTTTAGCTTACAAAATGACCTATGCAAAACAAAAGACTCCAGGTTCAAATGACAGAATGAAATGTTAGGCTGGAAAACTTCAGTAGGCAAGTTAAGTATTAGTAGATATATTCAGTGTGCACCAGGATAGGTGCTGTTAATGTCTGTTAAACGTGTGACTAGAAAATAACACATTATCTTCTCCTTGGTGTTTTCAGATGAGCCTGAAACTGTGTTTGCCATTAGATAAGCCTTGTTTTTCTTTTCAACTGGCATCATAAAAAAGCAGTGAAGCATGTAAAATTTGTGGTATTTAGTATAATTTTCCCTGTATTTCCCTTGAATGTCAATAGATAAAAAGTACCTTTTTGCACAGGAGATACCTAGGCTCATACATTTTGTTTATTAAATGCAGTCTCCCAGAAAATTCCTGCTTTTCTATTGTAATTTCATTTTATGTCACAACTATGGCAACAAACTACTTCTCTGGAATGAGGGCATGCTCAGTAATCAGCACATTTAAACCATACACCACAAGAAATTGAACCAGGGCAGTCTCTTCTAGTCCTGTAATCTATTAAAACTTCTTTTTTTCTGTGAGAGTCTCCTAAATACTTTGTGGTTCCTTGCTATTAAGTTTACTTGCCTGCTGCTTCACAGAAACTCAGAGCCACAGAGCCACAAAACACCTGTGCTCTTCCTTAATAAATGCTCAATGCCACCCTTGCTTGATGCCTGCATACTTTTGGAATGTATGGATCCTTTTTAACTTGTGATAAGGCCAGAAGTTAGTATAACAAAAGCTATTATCTTTACTTATCCCCTTTATCTTGCCAAAACCTCTATGAGGTACAAATTCATGTAGCAGATCACACTGTGATTCTGTATTGGATGCCTTTTCCCAGTTCCACAGTATGAAGAGATCTGTAAGAAATTTTACTTGTCTTGAACTTGTAGATTAGCAAGGGAAATTTCCAGGTTTAGTGAGACAGCTCAGTGTCTCTCTCTTTGGATCTCTTTCTCTAGCACTTAGGTCAGAGTTTTTCCCAACGCACTTTTTTGTTCCAGGCTGTTCACAAAGTACTATGTGAATGACCACCTATGACAACTACAGCATGCCACTGTATGTTGCATAGTTCTGGGATTCCTGACAATTGTTATTCCTTGATTTATTTTATGTTTGAAATTTTGCCCTAATACTTTCTTTATGTATTCTTCTTTTAAAATTTCAGTAGGTTTTAGAAAGCTCTTCCTTAATCTACCCCTTATCAATGTACAGATATTTTGATTCTCTTTCCTGTCATGTGACTTTTATATCATCACTTTCAAGATAGTAATCTTCAAGCTGAAAAGTGTTTCCAGAATTTAGATATTACAAGAAGTAAACATTTTGGCTATTTTAACATTAGTATTAGGAAAAATGAAAACTACATTTCCTTTATAGTTCTGATCCTAAAGGCTCTGCAGATATAGAGGCTAATTTGTTTTATAAGGTAATATTATTTCAATGTTTGCAGAAACCTAAAGCAAGTTTTAGTCTGCCAGCTACTTCATTTCCTATGGGCTTAAAAATTGTCTAGATTGTTATGGATAGACAGAGTAAGCATTTGCCTAAGGTATCAGACTTCCAAAGACTGCAAAATGATTACTGCTCCACTGCCACCACTTCCAATGCCAAGGCCTGAAAAAGTAGGCACCAAAACACTACAGAAAGTAGTGGTCCCTCCCAGCAAACCTGGTCCTTCTGAGTAGTCTTCCTTTAGCTTTTCCTGAGTCATCTCTCCCTTTGCCTTCTCCTTCCTTTTCTCTGGCAGGAATATTCTAATTATACTTGGACAGCAAAACTGAATTTTTCTCTACTGCCAAGAAGCTCTGAACCAACTCTGGTACTCCACTATCTCATCCTCATTCACTGCAAAATAAGGTGAAATATATAGTTGCCATCAAAGCAGCTGGTTGTTCCTAGGAAATACCACCAGATATTTTCAACCAAACTCATTTAGAATTTGCCTTCAGTACAAAAAAGATTTTGGAACAGTATATTTGCAAGGTGGGTTTTTTTTCTGCAGCCCCTTTACAAAATGATCCCAGCTTGTATAAAAGGACAGAGGAAACCTCTACTGCTTGCAGCTTCCTTAGCTGCTACATGAGATTAGCTGCTTCAGTAAAACTTTCCGGCCTTCACTAAGACTACCTGATAGACTTTCTGTCAGAAAAGTCAAGATGTTGAAACAAACCTGGCAAATAGCACAAAAAAGTTAGAAGGCAAGGAGATTTCTCAGTAAGAGGGTAGTTGCCTTTCCTCTTTTGAGGTAGTTACATACAAGTCACTTTGATGTCAGGCCTGCATGGACGGTCCTAGCTATCTATAAAACTGGTACCTTTCTTCAAAACATTGACTGCATTCTTTTTAAGCACTGCTTTCCCTGCTTTGTGCCTAACTGTATTAGTGTGCTTCCAAAGGCCAAACCAATTCAATGGGAAACTTATTTTCACAAAAAGAAATGTCATTGTAATTTATTTTAAATAAGTACAATACACTTATTAGGTATGTTCTGTACTTGTTGCTTTCATTGGCACAACTCAGCAAAGACAGGCTTAGAAACAAATATTTTCACTCAGAAAATTATATGAATGGATGAAAAGAAAACAGAAAGCATGTACATGGTATGTTCATTTTAAGTGAACTTCTGACCCAGCACTCCATGAAAGCTCAGTATTATTCTAACTAGTCTGACTGCAGATTTGGTCAGATTTGGAGTCAGACTGAAGACTTGTAAGGAGTAAAATTTAAAATTTTAACTGCTCATCTAAAATCTAAAGCAAAGACTGTAATGGGCAAAAATTATGCAGTTATAGACCTTTTCCAGTTATCTTAATTACCTTATCAGGAAAGAATAAACACATGACAAAAAAATGATAGAAACTTGGCATCAATAAGAGTGAAAATACAAGCAAAATAATTTAGATCTCAATCCCAGTCATCCTTCTGGAAGTGTGAAATATCTCCGTTTGCATAGTAATCAGTAGGAACTTAAGATGCCTCATGCATTCCAAGATCTGTGCAGCCCCACTGCCAAATCATGCCTCTTGAAAGACAAATGTAAAATGAGATGCAAATTTTGAAAGCCAGAGAGCTGAAAGGATATGAGGAGGCAACCGTGGAGAACAAATCATCAATGTGATAGAGACACCTGCCTGATGGACAGCCTCAGAAATGCAAAGGACTTGTGTGTGTGATAATGAACTGTGAGTTTCAGTGTGAGATGACAGCAAAGGAAAGGACACGCTTTCTAATTTAGGGCTGAGTATGCAGAGATATCTCATGACAAAGCAGACAGGTAGCACTTGCCTCTGAGCATCTCTGGTGGAATAACACTTTGAATACAGGATTCAGTTCAAGAAACTACCTTCCAGAAAAACATTTATAAACTGTAGGGAATTCAGAGACAACTATGAAAAAAATAAAAAGATGAAGGGACTGATTTATGAGGAGGGAATAGAAAATTCCACATCTCCAGCTTCTCTGATGTCTGGAGTGAAACAAGAAATCAACAACTACTTGAAGGATGCAAACCCAAAGGACAAAAGTCTTATTTAAAAAAATGCATGGGAGTGTAATACGAAATGGTGCTGTTACTATATTGAATAACAACCAAAAAAGTTGAACTGTCTATTTCAAAAATGTCCCAAGTTCTGTTAAAGCAGTGATATAACTTTCTTGAGGGATATGACAAAAACCTTCTGCTAAAAAAAAAAAAAAAAAAGATTACTTATGTATACCTAGCCTAGTAAAATACAGAAGAAAGACCGCTCCTGGAAAGCTGGCCTAACCATCTTTGGTTTTCCTTCCCAAACTCTGATTTATTTTATATGATACCAGCTATCCCTCTATTGTTATTAGAATACATTGTATATTTTATATTACATTTTGTATTTGTGTGTATTCCCACTTTAACATAATTTAAATTATTTTAGTTACCTCTTCTTTATTCATGTATTTCCATGACCAAGAAAATTAAGTCAGTCAGTTCTGAAAATGTAGACAGTAATCCTATTCTAGCAAATTTTAGAATACAATTTAGGATTTAGTGGCAACATTTAATTTCTTCTTTAGAATGGCTTCTTCCAAAATCAATTTGCTGGTTATCATTTTGCATGGACATCAGAGTTCATGTCTCACTAGATAGATACCCTCATGAATGCTTGAAAAATTATCATATTAACAAGCCTTATGTTCAACAGAGAAATCAACTTTCTTGCAAACCTGGGTAGTGACTGCATATGTATTTGAGTCTGAATACTTATATACTTGAGTATAATAAGCTGTACCACAGAGAAAAATTACACTAAAATTTGATGCATAATGAAAATTTTCCTATTTGTTTACAAAAATTATGCTATAGGCTATGATATCTAGTAAACTTATAAGTAACTATCTAGGAAGAGCTAAGGAACCAAACTCTAGGCAGAATCAAGCATTTGGTGATAGTAAATCTAGGTGCAGATTAAGACCAAAAATGTCAGAAAGGGAAACACACACTGATTATAGTATTCTTGGTTATAAATGTAATATTTATCTCTATTTCATAACTCTGAGAGCCTTAAAGCTAAAAGAAAATATTACATTGTGTTAATCCCATTTCTTTCAGATGTCAATATGATCAGTTGCAATCCTGTTTTCAATACATTCACTTCGCAAGTCAAGCACATGGTTTGTCATCTGGAACATAGCAAGTAAATGTCAAAAGATACAGTAGTTTCTTACAATAATAGTAAAATCAGAAAACCAAGGGACAGAGGAAGAAGGGTAGCAACAACATACTGAAGACTGTTATGCTATGAGCGAATAGGAGAGATGCAATAAAAATAGAATATGACCTACAGAGAGTTCTCCTGACTAGTCAGTATAAAGTAATTTCAAGTAGTAAAATTATTTGATTTTCAGTTTCTAGTAACTGTTTGGGTGCTTGTGTTTGTAGACGCTGAGCTTAAGACAAAGTAAAAAATCTTACCATTGAAAGAACAAGATGCTTATTTTTTTCTGGAAATCAGACAAAGCAATGTCAAGACAAAAAAATTGAGACTCCCTGGGATGCTGCTAATTTATGAAATTTTAACCTTGCAATCCAGAACACATATTTCTTAAAAAAAATGAAGTAGTAAGTAGTTAAACTGTAAATGCTATTCATTTTTATTTAAGAGAAGAACTATGGCTCACTGTATGTTCAGTGTAGTACAGACACAACAGTGAATGTGTCAGTCTTAATCCAGAACTGAAACTGAACCAAGCCTTTGATTTTCTAGGTAAAAGAACACAATTTTCACATTTGGTTTCCATACTTAATAAGGCAAAGTCCTGCATGCAAATCAGCAGCTGCACAGCCATATAATGAGACTGACATATGTCACTGCACAAGCAATTACATTTTTAAATCATTGTAATAGTAAGAAACATTCCTAACTTACCTGATAGGTTAATAGGAAGTTCTCCACATAATTATTGTCAAAATATTTCTACCCAATTGCTATATTACTATGGAAGACTGTTATTAATTAGGTGGATATGGGAAATGGTGTCATCCTAGGCAAGTTATGTTTAGAGCTTGTTATCCACCTCTTGTACTCCATTCATATGTTCTCCCAAAGACTCTCTTACTTCAAACATTGCTGAGTGGTAACATTGGCTTAGGAGCAGCAAACGAACATTGAGAATGACCATAAGGGGGTAATTTTCATACCACATCTGCGATGACATCTTTGCATGCAACAGCAGGGAAAAAGGAAATGATCTTAACTTTTCAGATTTGGGGAATGGAAGACTTTGAAAAAGAAAATCATGGGAGAGGAAAAACAGAAATATATCTTGACAGACACATCTGTCAAAAAGAATGCAACAACTTTAAAATACTTGTTACGCTGTTATTTCTTTGCAAAACCATAAAACAAATGTTCATCATACATAGCATATTAAATAAGGGTGCAAAGACCACTATAATTTTTTCAGCTGTTTCTTTTTCTTTCTTCCCTGATATAACTTATCAAAGGAAGTTTAGAGTAATTAAGATGCATAGAATTAAAAACTTCTACTGTAAGTAGCAGCTATCTCAATTTGCAATGTAATTTTATACATTTAACTGTTATGTCTTTGGACTGTAACAGGGACACTCAATACCAAAACCACCAATGCATTCTAGTAGAAATATCACAGTTGGAAAAGCAGCACTTATTTTAATAAGGAAGCACTGAAACAGAAGCAAGATGTTAACTCAGCATTTAAATATTTAATTGTATTAAGAAAAGTTATATGAAACAATTAAAAGGATCTAAGGAAGCAATTAGAAAAATGTTATTTTATCTGTGATAATTAAGTTTTTCTAGGTTTAAAATAGCATGGTAACACTTCCCAGTTTAGATTACAGTCTATTTGCATAGAAATTCAATTGAGAGGTGGAGGTCATGATTTTACCAGTGTTATTAAGCAGGAAACATTGACATAATTTGATAAAATGCACTATAAGAAGAATGTGAGAATGAACAGAAATTAATTATCAGATTTATCCAATTTCATATTTGATAGTTGTTTCAACTTTAGAATAGCCAGTTTGGTTAGATTAGTTCTGCAAAATCACAGTGAAATTACCAGGAACTACCCAGACTATTTTTTATAGAAATGTCTCCCCTCCAAATAATGTTCTTCATTAGGCAAAAACAGAGCGACAATTTACAAAGTGTATGGGTTCATTTTTATAGTGAGTACATTTGTAGCTTTGTACATGAAACTGACATAGAGGTTCACAGTAGATAATGAAGGCATGCTCTGGACCATCCCCACTCTTGGAATTGTCACTGGAAGAGATTCTGAGGAAAGGAAAGGGAAAAGGGAAAGGCAGATGGGATAAGAATATACTTTTACTTGGAGATCTTAAAGAGTACTGGTTGGTAGTGAGTATTGTTATTTCTTCAAAAGGGAGTCCATGTACACCCAGATATAGATGACCAGGCACTTCTGGTAGCAACAGTTAGTTAAGCATCTCAGTGTCTCCTAATCAAGTAACAGTTGCAAACATTGCCTTATAGAAGGCTTTGCAAGCTTTGTACGCCTAAAATAAGTAGTAGTGCTTAGTGAGGGTTATACTGTGTCACAAAACTCTACATACCACTAGTACAGATTTTTCCAGTTATTAAACAGAATGCAGTTTGGGGTTTTTTTCAGTTTGATTAAAAGTCCATGCACAGCCAGAGATCCACTTGGATCCACTTGAAATGCTGTAAGGAAATAGCAGAATCCTGACACACACACACCCTGCCCCAACACACAAATAACTTGTCTCTGAGATGTCCAAAAGGAAAAAGTCATTCTATCACTCCTAACACCAAAGTTATGTAGGTCAGTCTGCTGCTATATATAAATATATTACATATATAAATATTATAGTGCTAGAGCTGTGCTGGGTCTATATGAATTACTGAGTAGCAGTTGAAAGCAGGAGAAATTGGTGAAAGTCTATGCGTAGGTTACAGCAGGGAGTAAAGGTTGAAATCGGCTTCTTAGTTCCCTTGTTTCCCTTTAACTATGAGGTCACAGTGTATTTTTACGTAAGACCATCATAGTCACTTTGTCTGGGGCTTTGAACCTGTTGGAAATGAAAGTAGAAGCAGAATGAGCTCTGAACTGACAGCAAAGAGACAAAAGTTTCCTATCCTGTGGTTAGTTTCATTCTTTATTCAAAACGGAGCAACTTTAACAAGAAAGGTGCTATTTGGCACACTTCAGTCACTCTTTACCCTCACACACACACTTCCGATCCCAGAAAATCATATTGCATGACTACTCAGTTTTTGTAGGCACCACTGTATAATTCTGCTGAAGTCTATATAGAAGTGGAGCACTAGCACCAGCTCTGCTGGACCAGACTGATTCTACGTATTCCATTTAAAGCTGGTAAAATTGCATGCCAGCTGGAATGATTCCTTAGGAAATTGGGGAAACATGAAGAACATGAGATCTGTAGAAATGTGGGATATATCAGGTCTTAAACCTTAGGAAAGTTGGGACAAAACTTATTTGACTGGACCTGGACCACAGACCATCACCATTTAATAAACACTGAACTGTATATTCACAGAACCGTCTCTTTGAGATGGAAGAGGTGGGAGTCCAGTAATGTTGAGCTACAGGAAAAAGGATAGATGACCATACCAACATGATCTACTTTTGCAGACTTTTCCATGCATTCATCAGTATTTTCTGTTTGAAAATACTTGATTCATTTGAAATTGTAAGTAGTTCAAAGACAACCAAGCCAGTACTCATTTATAATCAAAACGCATTTTTAGTAAAATATGACTTAAAATATATTCAACAACATTCCTGGAGCAGGAATATAAGCTACCATCAAAACACAAAGTACTAAAAAATAGTTTCTTCTGTTGTTAAGGTCTCCAATTATATAATGGATGACCCTCCATTTCTGTGCCCTTTGTAAAGGGCAATATGTTCATTTGAACTCTACAAAATCTAATAAATAGATATTGCAGTAAATACCAGTATTTCAGAGTCAGAGCGATCACGCACACTATAAGCTCATTTTGTACTTGACATGGCCTCAGACAAATGACATCCATGCATTTGCATCTCAACCATTCTCACATAACATGATAATTTGGCAAGTGGCCCATCAGTGTGTACAGCCTCTAGGCAGTAGTTAAGGAGCTAATTTTTTTCTTTTCTTATTACTAAAAAGCATATGATAGAAAATGTTTACGGTAAAAATTTTGTAAATTACTAGAATAATTAGCAGTAAAGATGAATTTTGCAGCAAGCCACATGAGTCATTATAAGAATAAAAAAAATTGCTTGAAAATGACAAAACAAGCATACATCTGAACTTTACAGACCAGAAGACATGAACAATTTCTATTTTTAAATGTTCTTTAGTATCTTTTGTATCAGTGGAAGCTTTCTTTTATGATAGGTAAAATTAGAAATAGCCTGGACAGTGTGTTAGAAAACTCCAAGTACAAATAATTCATTAAAAAGCCTTAAAACTGCCTGAGTGACACTAAAATATTATTTAAAAGAGAAGCTCATATTGCTTATCCAATTAAAATGCTCCTTGTTCAGCTGATAGGTTTGCCTTTTGCACATTGTGGGTACGGATCATCCTTAGAGAATGACTTACAAGGGAAGCAGAAAACTCTACGCAGAAGGAAGAAGCAGCACAGTCCAAATGAAGAACCACTACAGATTTTGCAAATCAGAGACCATAGCACAACTAGTCCTTGGTTGCTGTTTCTTTTCTTTTGACAAACGTATTTCATGGCCATGGCATAATCAAATTTGACTTGGAAACTTTTAATTTCATCCTGTTTCAGCTCCTAGATATTCTGTTTCCTTTTCTACAGTGTTTATTTTTCACTGGTCTGCTCTATTAAATTACTCTCCATTCAAATGTCTCCTGAAAATTCATTCTTCCAGTGTTACATCAGTAGTATACACTGTCTTTTATCTTGACCCACATCTTTAAAAAAATTCACTACAGCAGAACATATGCTACCAGTATGACACAGAGTAGCACTATCACAGCTAAGCCCTTCCTCAGACTACCTCCTTCCAACTTTCTAATAGCTGGATGTATTACATCAGATTTACTTTTCCAGGACTCCACTGTAAAGATCTCTTTTTTCTGGACACAGGAGGTTAAGTGTCCCTCAGCTGAGGAGGGCACTGAGTTGAGGTTCTCCATCTAGCAAACATCATCACCTTTGTGCTGCTGTGTAAGAGGGAAGCAACAAAACTTGCTATTTTTAGTAAAAGGAGAAATCCATTGTCGTGGTTTACCCCGGCTGGCAACTAAGCACCATGCAGCCGCTCGCTCACTCCCCCCCCTCCCTCAGTGGGATGGGGGAGAGAATTGGAAAGAAAATAAAAGGTTAGAGCCGAGGGCTGAGATAAAGACAGTTTAATAAGAGAAAATAATAATAATAGTAATAATGAGAATGATAACAAATACAGAATATACAAAACGAATGATGCACAATGCAATTGCTCACCACCCGCCGACCAATGCCCAGCCCGTCCCGAGCAGCGATTACTCCCCAAGCTGCGATCAGTCCCCGAGCAGCGATCAGTACCCGAGCTGCGATCACTCTCCCTGAGACCAACCGACCGACCAAACCCCCCCGAGCATGACATTATGTGGTATGGAATAGCTCTTTGGACAGTTTGGGTCCTAGCTGCGCTGTACTCCCAGCTTGTTATGCCCCTGGCCGAGCAGGAGAAGCTCAAAAAGTCCTTGAGCAGTCTGAACACTACTTGGCAACAACTAAAAACATCAGCGTGTTATCAACATTCTTCTAGCACTGAATCCAAAGCACAGCACTATGCTAGCTTCTGTGAAGAAAATTAACTCTATCCCAGCTGAAACCAGGACATCCGTATTGCTCCTCTCACTCTGAATACACTTTCTAGATTGGCCTGGGGATATGCCTACGCAGAGATTTCCAGCTGAAGACAGATGGGTAGGATGCATTAAGCTGCTCAGTGTTACCAAGCTCGGAAAGACTTGGAAGAGATTTGCCTGTAGTATTAGAAACTCACTGGAAAAGTTCAAGTGCCTACAGGTATTGGGTGCCTAAAGAATCTGTCGTGGTTTAACCCGGCTGGCAACTAAGCACCACGCAGCCACTCACTCGCTCCCCCCCCCCTCAGTGGGATGGGGGAGAGAATTGGAAAAAAAAGTAAGACCCGTGGGTTGAGATAGAGACAGTTTAATAAGAGAGAAGAATAACAATAGTAATAATAATAATAATGGTAAGAGAATATATAGAATATATAAAACAAGTGATGCACAATGCAATTGCTCACCGCCCACTGAGTGATGCCCAGCCCATCCTGAGCAGTGATCACTCTCTGAGCCGCAGTCACTCTCCCCGAGCTGCCATCACTCTCCCCCTCTGACCAACCAACTAAACCCCCTGAGCATGACGTTATATGGTATGGAATAGCTCTTTGGTCAGTTTGGGTTAGCTGTCCTAGCTGTGCTCCCTCCCAGTTTGTTATGCACCTGGCCGAGCAGGAGAAGCTCAAAAAGTCCTTGAGCAGTCTGAGCACTACTTGGCAACAACTAAAAACATCAGCGTGTTATCAACATTCTTGTAGTACTAAATCCAAAACACAGCACTATGCTAGCTACTATGAAGAAAATTAACTCTATCCCAGCCAAAACCAGGACAGAATCACATTGTGGTTTTGAGGATGGTGTCTGATATTTAAACTCCGTGCCTGCATCCCTCCTAAATCCTTTCTGGATTTGAGTACATACATCTAAGTATTACCGATGCCTTCCTCTTTCTGCTGCCTCTGAACTCAATGAGGTGAAGATCCCTCTAGTCCCTAGACAACCTGCAATGTCGCGCTTATAGAACAATGGCATACCCATTTTGTTAGAAAATCATAATTTAACATTATTAACATAAAGATATGTATCCTATATATTGAAATCTCCAGAATCTGTCTCTTGAGCTACAGTCCCTATAAAAGTGTAGTTTTTCATTGTGCATTATACAGCTAAATATCTAAGAAGCAGTTTTATTTTCTTTCTTGAGTTGATTAAATGGCCTATAACAGACATATGACAGAATTTTGTCCCTCTGTAGCTTTGTTATTTCACAGACGCATCAAATTTTACAGTTCTGAGTTATTAGCAATTTTAAAAGCAATAACTGTCTCTTTATAAGTCAGTTCCCCTTCTCACTTTTCCTTCATTGCCCTTGACTGTCATTTTACTTCCTACACAGGTTAAAATCAGGTTATAATATTATATATCATTGTTACCCTTCCAGTTCCCCCAAAATCACTAAAGAAAAGCTGAAGTTAGCTTAGTTTGGATGGGTAGGACATAAAAAGTAAACCTCAAAAGAAAGTTTCTTATGCAGGAGATCAAGCAGGCCCTGTTTCAAGAGATTATTAAAATGGAGATTGTGCTGTTTACAAAGACTTCTGTCATAATCCCCCATAGTCTCTACAGACATTGCATTTTCATATTGGGAGGTGAGAGAGGCAAGGCAGAAAAAAGCTCTTATGTCTCCATAGACTGCTGTTTTATTGAGAAAAAGCTGGGTATTGGTTAAAATTAGCAGAGATACTGCATTTCCTCTGGTGTGAGAATATCGTTTTGGTCAGCACTAAAAATTCCAACACTCAAGTAAGTAATGAATAAAAGGGCAATAATTGCTCTATGATGAACTCAGGAAATTCTGCACAAAGGTAGTTCTCTAAGAAAACCACTGATTTAGTTTATCTCATTTGGCTTTTGGAGAATGTGGAATAAATATTTTTAGATTCATTAAACCCAAAAGATAAGGTTACTAATACCAAAGAACATCTATATTAAAGCACAAATCAGTTCTAAAAAAATTCTTCTAATTTATCAGGAACTACAATGAACCTTTACTGTCCTGATAAATATTAAACTGGGGCCATTAGAACCTGACATAATCTTATGAAATTCAGAAAACTAACTCATAATGAAGAGAAAAAGAAAAATCACACAATACAATCTGCTATGATCTTTGCTTAATATGGCAAATTACATTTTATGGCCAGAAAAAACTCTCCAAAATTTAAAACGTGACCTTCTAATAATGCAGGCTTGTGTCAAAACAACGAATAGAACTAAGATGCTGCAGAGAAAGAAACTCTGAAATTAGATGTAAAGAAATAAAAAAGAAAAAAAAAAGGCAAGACAAAAAGAGGTGCCAGCATACATTTTATAGTAACTACTTATAATTTTTAATATACAAGATAAGTGGGTACAAAATTAATGAGATCTCTGGATAATTACTACCTGTGATGCAATTTAGATGTTCCTACACTAAACCTCATACCTTGAGAAAACTGTTATGCTGTTTCTTCTTGGGTATTAGGAAAAAAACATACAAAGACTGATTCCTTCATTGCTAAGATTTATCCAGACCTCAATCATAACAACAATTTTCTAATTACCTTTGATTTTTGAATGTGAGGAAATAAGTTTGTGTAGGAAAAGCAGGTACCCCCCGTCTTCCTTATGTTGCTTATATCAAAAGAAATTGTGTATAAAGCCAACAAATATTTCAGAATCGTTCTGTACACCACAGGAAGTGTCAGTGTATGATAACTGCAACCAGTCAGTCAGTGTAAACCCTGCAGTGCCTACACACTGGATTTCAGCACAGTGCTGGGAGAAAGTCGATACTAACTTTGTGCAACTTTTTCACTAGGGACTCTCTAAAATCAACAGTGAGTCAAAGATCTGCTTTTTAAATTTGTTCCCTTACATGAAAGCTCTTCTGTGAGTTTATGTTTTTAGAGGAGAAGTGTCCAGCACTTTCAGGAAAACATGCTTAATTTCTGTATTTTAAATTGGACATTGGAATTTAAGTTGATATTTACCTTTAAAAGTTCTCACACTTCCCTTGTCCTTTGTACATTAACTTCAAACCAGTAAGTGTGTTTTTTTCAAAATTTGTTGTGATGTCTGTATAACCAAATGCAGCAGGAGACAATAGACAGTATGGACATGAAAAAGAGTACTGAAGTGAGGAGGAAGATTTACAGGACATATACACAGACATTTTGAAACCTTAATTTTAATTAAGGCTGCTTTTATCTTAGTATATTCAATAGTTTTTTATAGACAAAATAGCCAGATACATACAGGTGAGGGTGTTCTGTGATTGTGTCGGACAATGAGAATAAAACATAAACAGTTTTACAAGGAACAGTATTAATTTACACAAGCTAGTGTACAAACTAGTAAATGGCATGGAGATATAGAAGTATGAGTGTTTTTTAGATTTAGTAAACTATTAAATACAGTGCACCAATATGTGTACTAATCTGTATTGCTTTAAACTCAAATTTCTACCCTCCCAACAGTCACCATCACTAAACTTGCATATTGGAGATCAGAATTCATACCTTCATGTATTTCAGTAGAAAGTAACATTATTTTCTAATTTTAGTTGAGCATTTTATTTTAGATGTCTTGTTAGTTCCTTATTCTAGATTCATGTGACATTTTTTACACCAAAAAAGTGTACCACACAAAGGTCACTAGATTACTTTCAGTGGCTAAAACTTACTGTGACATTAAAACCAGACTAACTTCATGCAAACTTATTTAATAGTAAAGACAATAGGGACTGAGTATTGCAGAAGCCAAATGCTAAATGAAAGATCTTCAAGAAAAGGCAAAGAGGAAGTTAAGATCACATTAAGAGTTAATGAAGTAGGTTACCAAACTCCTCTTTAATCAGTATTTCACACTTGTGTGAATATTTATGCAAGTACTTTTCTATGTTTGAAAACTGGTTGTTGCTCATTAACCAAAAAGGTGGTTTAGATTGCTGCAACCTACCACAAAACAAACAACTGAGGAGGACAATTAACAGGATACCACTTTCTTGGGAATTGCAAAAAACATTTGCTGGTTCTATTTGCAGATGAATGCTTTAGCAACCCTGTTGGCAGGAGATGTACTGGCTATTTTTTGAAGCTTTTTCTTCTCAGATGCAATTCCACAGAGCAGATTGATGGGTCAGAACTAGTCCACATATTACTTTGTTTCAACAAGAGGGGAAAGTGTGTATGTGTGCCTATGCAACATGAAAATTTTCTGGGAAGAGTTAAATACTAATTTAGTATAATGAAAAAAATTGCTAAGTATTATTACCTCATTAAGATACAGTAATATCTCCTTTCATTCTCTGGAATTGCAAAAAGCCCAAGTAGGCTATATGTCTCATCTATTCACTGCAGAGAATTTTACTAATCTTCTAACAGCACTCATAATTTAACCTTCTCTGTAATTTTCTTGGGCTAATTTTTACCTATATTTTTTATTTTCTTCTCCTGGGAACATGGAGAAACTGCTTTAATTGAAAGAAGGTGCTAATTAAAACATAGCTATTTATCGAAGTTGGTAAATTTTGCACCCAGAAACTGAAGACCATGAAGCCATGTTTTTAACATCTTTGTCACTGGTCCATGTGAAGAGAAAGCCTAACATCAACAGCCATTACAAGGAAAAAAAAAAATAATGAAAAAGCGTCAAGCTGTATTATTTACTAATTTCTAGGACATTGCTTGTGCTAGTTTTCATTGAAGGTTTGCCTTTGGACACCTGGATAATTAAAACTTGAACCTCATATTGGTGTAATAAGTATACACTATCACCAAACCCACAAAACAATATGGTATCATCTTCTATACTTCAGTACAAACAGCTATGTAGCTCTATATGAAGAACAAAATGAAACATCTGGTAGATACGTAACACACTATATGGTCTTTACTTTCTTAATATGAGCCATGAACAATAGTAGGAAGGAAAAATAGCTTCCTAAACTTTTGTTATTCTTACACTGCAATTAAACTAAAACACTTTGCTATGAAAACCAAGGAAAAAAAAAAAATGTCTGGGAGAATGTGAAACAAAAAAACAAACAAAAAAACTTTCATCAAATGGAATTGGAACCAGGACTACAATTCTGCACAAGCTATGACTTCATAATGTATTAAACATTTCCTGCTTGCAGAAAACATTAATTAGAGCTGAACAAAAACATCACAACGAATAATTTACTCAATGAACTTAACATATTCTTCAGCTTTCAGTGTGTTTGTGAAAAGATAATGATTTCTTCTGTTGCTCTTTGGTATTCAAAACTTCTGAACAATTTAAATGATCTTCTGTAAGGTAACTGGTGAAAATTAATGAACACATTTCTCACTGAAAGAAAAAAGTTTTCTCACAGATAATATGGCACCTTGCATAGGTGAAACACAACATAACAGGTTTTGCAAACAAATGCATTGAATAGAGATTAAAAATACTGGAAAATTCTTTCTAAATTCATAGGGTCATTATGCCTCCATGATAATGATCTTGAAAGTCCATGAACTCTAAAAACTTCAGACACTAATGGAAATATTAGGGAATGTAAAATTTATTTGCTGTTTTGAAGGTTACCACAAAAACCTCTTTATTAGGCAAGACTGTTTCACTGTTTGAAAAGCTGCAGACAGAAAATACAGACCAGCACATGATGATCCAATTGCTGATTAATTCTCACAGGCAATCTGTTTTCTCTGAGTTTTGCATATTCACTAATCAGGGGTTATTAAAATGATTTCCCAGGTCCTTTTAGTAAATTGCCCTTTAACATACTAGAATTTTGAATGTTACTGATACCACAGAGTTACAGATTAGATAAACACACAGGGAGCCTATGTATTATGCTCAAGCAGCTATTTTAAGAAGACAGGGCTGGTTCCCTTTCTAACACTCCCAGGAGCTCTTGTTTGGAAGCCTGATCCCAGCAGGCTATCACTTTTCTTTCTCTGACTCATAGAGAAGAATATGTGTGTTTAGGTCCCATTCTGACAAGTGTCAGTATGTAGAGTGTGTACCTGCATCAGCAATATGCTTGTGGTTCAAGCAGTTAAATACATCCTGACAGAATCACCTTACCACAGTCAGACGTTTTCAGTAATTTTCCCAAAGCCTGTTACTTTGTAAGTTTCCTTCATGCCTACTGTTCAAGAGAGAAACATTAGACATATGAAGGCATGGGACACTCAGTCTTCCATTATAAAAAATTTTTGAAATGTTAAGAATGTTCTAGTTCAGTAAATACCCACTGATTGATTTCCAGTGGAAGCCAAGGTAGCAAAATTTAAACCTGAACATAATCTATTTATGTTTAAACTGATAGCTCTTGTTATAACTTGATTTGCTAATATGCAACTGTGTAAATTTGGATTGGTACTTGGCTTTTTTCCTTCACACCTACTACTGAACATCTTTGTTTCACAAATGCAGATGATGTCAATTCCCAGTTGATATGGTTGGACATTACCAGCAAGTTAAAGGTTATGTTTCATTTATGGAAGCTGTCATAGTTTTGTTTCTTTCAATAACACTCTTTATTTCAGTATTTTTTTCTCTCAGATTTTATCAGTTGTCTATCCAAGTGGGCAAACTGAATTCAAGAACTTTATGTTCTACCACTTCTATTGCCCAGTCATTGTTCTGTTTATATCCAAGCATTGTTTTTTATCCTGACTTCTCTCAAGCTGTCCTGGTTTTGGTGGAGATAGAGTTAATTTTCTTCCTAGTAGCTGGCATAGGGCTGTGTTTTAGGTTCAGTACTATAAGAATATTGATAACACACTGATGGTTTAGTTGTTGCTAAATAGTGCTTAGACTAGCCAAGGACTTTTCAGTTTCCCCTGCTCTGCCAGGGGCACAAGAAGTTGGGAGGGGGCACAGCCAGGACAGATGATTCAATCTGGCCAAAGGGATATTCCTACCATATGATGCCATGCTCAGTGTATAAAGTGGGGGGGAATTGGCCAGGGAGCAGCAATTGTTGCTCAGGGACGGGACGGGCATCAGTCAGCAGGTGGTGAGCAATTGCATTGTGCATCACTTGTTTTGTATATTATTATTATTATTATTATTATTATTATTATTATTATTCTCTGATGTTTTATTAAACTCTTCTTATCTCACTGGGGGCGGGAGGGCATGGGTCCGATATTCTTCACATCCCACCAGGGCAGGGCAGAGGCAGGGACACAAGCCTCTATATTCTGCAGGCATTATCTAATCAGATTTCTCTAACTTGTCTCTTTCTGTGATAACTTGCTTCTCCTCTCCAAAGTTTTATCTCATAATGTGCGTTCCTCAATTCCCTAGTTGCTGCTGTCCAGTAAATATCAACATTATCCTACATTTTTTTCAAGGCCTTCTCACCACATGCATTTTTTTCCTTTTTTTTTTTCCCTTGGGCCTTGACACTACCAATAACCCATGTGAAGCAGATACAACGAGAAATAAAAAATTGAGCTTCACCCAGCAACACTTCCTTTGAACAGATCTCTAAATATAACAGGTCTACACCAGTCCTTGGTGTCAGGCACACATCCATGGCAAGAATATATATAAAAATAAATCCAGATTAGACATTACAGAGACAGGTTTTAAGTTCTTAGTTATTGACTCTTCTCCCTTGAGTACCAATGCCAATGAGCATTTCAATAGTTCTGTAGTCCGTAGTCATAGAAGAATGCAAGGCCCCAAGTAGGAGATTCTTTCAAAGGGGTCCTAACCCAGCTTATTAGCACAAAGCAAAAACCACAATTTAATGCTATGTTTCCTTTACCCCAATTGCAAAGTCTTTGGGCGGCTGTTCACACTGCAAGGAACGAAGCTTGTCTTTCTTTGTATCCAGCGCAGGCCTGTCTGTGAGGGCAGAGGGGAAGGATGGGAGAGGGGAGAGAGAAGGCTCCAGGGAGAACTTTGTGGCCTTTCAATACTTAAAGGGGGACTTATTAGAAAGATGGGGACAGACTTTTTAGCAGGGCCTATAGTGATAAGACAAAGGGTTTAAAACTAAAAAAGGGTAGATTCACACTAGAGATAAGAAAGAAATTTTTTACGATGAGTGTGGTGAAACATTGAAACAGGTTGCCCAGAGAGGTGGTAAATGCCCCATAGAATCACAGAATCATGGAATGGTTTGGGTTAGAAGGGACTTTTAAAGGCCATCTAGTCCAACCCACCTGCAATGAGCAGGGACATCTTCAATGATGGGGGCTCAGAGCCCCATCCAACCTGACCTTGAATGTTTCCAGGGCTGGGGCATCTACCGCCTCTCTGGGCAACCTGTTCCAGTGTTTCACCACTTATGCTCTTCCCCTAAATCATGCCTGGGCACTGTTTCAGAACATGCCATTTGGCACAGATTGAAAACACACCAGCATGAGTGCTAGCAGAACAGCTATATAGATGCACACAGAGTGGTACCTGAGCCAGACTATTATCCCTGCTTTCTTTCTGGGGTAGGCATAAGTGAAATGTCTGAATTTTGGGTGATTAGCCTAGTAAGGAATGAGCCACTGAAAAAATGTAATAACCTGAGGCAAGTAGCTCATGTTAGATTCTTAAAGCACTGTTTTCCACAATAGCTATTACAGAGTGTCCTGTCCCACATGGTGGGTTGTGAGGTGGGTGAATCTTTTTGATCCCCTGAGGGTTTGTGTTCCTATGAGAAGCCGACCTCTGCTCGGCAGAGCTGTGGGGCTGGTAGAGTCACAACAATGACTCAGAGGAACAATCTAACTGGTAGCTTTATTAACTGGCAAATTCACAAATTGGCAACCTTAACGAGTGAACAAAGGCAATTTGGCAATGGAACTATTTTCTGAGCAACCCGTCACAAGTTGTCCAAAGCTTATATGCATGAATATATGGTAGAGAAGTGGAGAAAGAGAGGAGTGAGAAAAGGAAAAGAGAGGAGAGAAGGACAGAGAAAGGAGAGATATCACCACCAATGCGCTGTTGTCTTGAGGTGGATTCTAAAACCATAGGTGATGGATTGACAAGGCAAAACATATGAGCTCATCCTTATATAGTCTCATTAGTCCAAGACTGCCCCTGGGGTGGCAACCGTCCCACTTCTGTGCAGTCAAGTGTTCTAGAGAGTTCTTGAATGTGGTTGGAGGGTGAGGGTCTTTGGCAATCACACACTCCTTTCGTGAATACCTATTAACCAGCATATGCTCAGTTGTTGCCTGCCAAAAGAAGCCAAGGAGGCAGTCCGCCGCCCTGCTTCCAAAGGCCTCGCCCCACCCCTCTCTGTTCCCCCTCTGCCTGCACAAGTTGTTTGAGACAAGGAAATATCTGACTGCCTGGCCGGCCTTAGACACAGGGATGTATCTCAAAAGTAATGGAGCAGAAGGAATGAGGTAGCAAATATAAATGCTAGAAACTATTCATGGTTATAGGTTTTTCTAAAATATTTACGTGCCTATTAGATTTCAACTTAACATAGGTTCTTATGGTTCATATTGTGATTCATCTATAATCCAAGTATTCTTGAGATAACCATGATCAATCTTCAAATGAGACACCAATGCCTTTTCAGCTCAAGTCATTATGTTTCTATTCTATGCTCTGGAAGCTCTGGTTCATTTTGAAAATTGTTAGGCATGATTCAGGTGACATATTCACTGCAATTTTTAGTATAATCTAGTGTTAGTTTACATGTTAAGCAAGAAAAAAAAAAACAAAAAAAAGGACTTCCAATATGTTTCCCACTGTCTTCCAAATGTATTAAGTTTATATAAACATCTTATCTTTGAGATTTAATTTTTGAGGAAGAATTCCTGCCTGAATGCACCTGTTTATACAGCAGAACAAAATGATGGAGATAACACTTGGTGACAGCAACTATGTAAAGTTTCAGGCAAAGGTTTACTTTATTTTATTACATTTTTGTAACCTTATTTCTAAATATTGTAATTGCTGCTTACTGTTCACATTAATAGAACACTTAATAGAACACTTTATCTCAAGTCTTGCCTGATAGTAAGTGTAATTTTTAGGTGGCACAAGATACTATAGCAGGCAGCTACAAAACCAGCAAACAATCACAGAGGGCAGCACTTTTGTACTGGTTTTGGCTGGGATGGAGTTAGTTTTCTTCATAGCAGCTGGTATGGTGCTGTGGACCACAGCAGTGTTGAAAACACACTGATGTTTTAGCTATTGCTGAGCGGTGTTTGCACAATGTCAAGGCCTTCTGTTTCTCACACTGCCTCGCCAGTGATGGGGCTGCACAAAAAGCTGGGAGGAGACTCAGCCAGGACAGGTGATCCCAGCTGACCGAAGGGATATTCCATAGCATATACATCATGTGAGCAATAAAAGCTAGGGAAAAGAAAGAGGAAGGGAATATGTTCATGGTTATGACATTTGTCTTCCCAAGTAACTGTTGCATGTGATAAAGCCATGTTTTCCAGGAAAGTGGCTGGATATTTGCCTGCTGATGGCAAGTAGTGAATGAATTCCTTATTTTGCTTTGTTTGCATGTGCAGCTTCACTTTTCCTGTCTTTTGCTCAACCAACACATTTTCTCACTTTTATCCTCCTGATTCTCTTCCTCATCCCACTCTGTGAGGTACTGACTGAACAGCTGTGTGGTGCTTTGCTGCCTACCAGGGCTAGCCCAGAACACCTTTATATGCAGCTTGCCCGCCTGTCAAAATGTGTGGTGAGCAGTTTAAGAGCTGCTCCATGGGCTCATTACCAAAATGCAAGTGAAGTTTAAGAATGATAATGCCAAATGTTGTATGCATAGAGAGAAATCTCCTCCAGGCAGCGCTCAATTTGTTTACAAGGCTGCAAGCCACAAGGTGCTGCATGACAGTGAATGTTCATGTTTCACCCAACAAAAATATTCCAGGTTTAGGTAAATTTTGAAGTTCAACAATGTAACAGAAGGTAAGGAAATACAGGAATAAAAGTGCTAATTAAAACTTCTCTTCCTTCAGTCTCACTGTTGTTTCATTTGTTTCCGCTCAATTCCTTTGCATACCAAGTGCCTTTCAACAGAGTCTTACCACAATGGTGACAATTAAAACATTCACAATAGCAACTTTTGAACAAAATGTTTCAATTCACAGTAGTGCCCTAATTAATTTGATGACCTAGAGAGTTTTTTACAATCTTTGTAAAGATTGTCCCCACATTAGAACCTGAGGCAGTAAAATAGGAGATCATTAGAATCCACTCCAAATGTACAAATTTGAATTCATACATTTCTGGAGATCTGTAACCATGAATCTTGTCAATTATCTGGAACTCAGTTCTGGAGAGTGAGAGATTCTGGCAAGTCTTTCAACCATGTGTAAAACCCTATCTTCCGCAGACTGGCCAGCTCATCCCATTTTCACCTTTTGATTTCAGGATGATGTAAATGCTCTTGGTAATGCAAGCATAAGCAAATTTACAAGTCTGCTTTTTGGGGTTAATTTTTTTGTCCTTGTAATCAGCTTTGTGGCTTTAGAAATAATGAGCAGAATCAAAATATTTTTACTAATGTAGCCTGGTTGTCTCATAGCAGACAGGAATTGACCATAAATAAAAGAGAAATAAAGCTTCATGACAACATTTTTTTTTTCTTTTTTACCACAGTTAGGTGATTTTCCAATAGTACTAAAAACAACGTGCACGGGCTTTTTGTAAAGCATTTAACTCATCTTTCCAGCTGAAATAACTGACAGAAGAATCACATGCATTACAAATACTCCATCACTTATCAGTTCTTTTAATTTATGCATCCTCTTCGTGTAATTTGCTTCACTGCTTTTAATATTTTTCATGATAGCATAGGCCATTTGCCTACAGAGGACAGTGGAGGTACAGGAAACTTTAACATCTAACGTTTTCTGACTCTCGCAAGGGAGCTTTTGTTTTCATATTATGAGAATAGATTCTACTCACAGTTAAGCAACTCATATGAGCATAACTCATATTTTTCTGCACAAACAAGATTAATAGAGAACATAGAAGAAACCTCCAGCCAGATTTCTTTCAGTGTTCCATTTTACACAATTAGATTATGAATGATTTCTTTATTTAACAAAGTGGAAGAAAAATGCTGGCAACAGAAATTGCATGCTAGGTATTTGTTCACTGCCTCCAAATTTGTACAACCAGCAGAAGCAAAGTAGGTAGTAATTCACTTCATAAAGCACATGAACATTCTAAAAAATAAAGCCATCAATAACTTTGACATGATCCAGAAAAATAATTACAGCTGCAGGAGGAGACAGATTTTTATACTAGCAACTCCATTTTGCATCCAAAGACCTGGCCAAAGGACATAAGATAGATACAGTTCATCCTCTGTCTACCTGCTTAAAAAAGATAAAAAGGTGGATATTCCACTCAAACCTAAAGCAGTATGGGTTAGCTGACATCTAAGAAAACTGGAGAAAGCTGATTTTCAGTATCAATAAATTAACTGATAAGAAAGATAGTGAAAACGTAGAAAGAATAAGCAACTTCAAAAGAGTTTGAAGATGGAACAAAATGGGATTTTTTTTTTTAAATTCTAGCCATTGTTGCAAAATTCTAATTTGAATGTTATGGCACGTATCTTTTTTTCCAAGCTATTTACTATGAGTTTTACTGATGTTGTAAATTATTTTTTTTAAATGTATTTATACATATGTATTTATACTGGCATTGTTTACTTGAGATACATGTCTTAGCTTCACTTTTTGTCCAGGGTTTTCCTGAAAACTAAAAAGTTACAGGACTCTTATTTATTTGCTTATTAATAGAATCTAAAAATCCTGGGAAAACTGTTTCTGAAAGTCCTAAGTAATGTATAACTAAAATATAATTTATAAATCATAAATATGTGATGAAATTATTTCCATTGGAATATCTTACAGTCTTGACAAAAAAAAACCAAACACCACAAAATCAAAAGGTGAAAGAAGTGTTACAAACAGTATGTTCTGCTCAAAGTCTGACACAGTTTAAAACCTGACCTATCTCAGTTTGTGCCCAGAAAAGACTACACAGAACTCCTAATTAAAAAAACCTATTGCAGCAATTTCTTTCTCTCAACTTTGGTGAATATATTTTTACAGTAGACCCATTGCTCTTTTATATCAAAATTGACACATTTACAGAATTTATTAACTCCTGCACTGGGAAATTAATGGCAAGTCTTAAATACAAATGTATTCTTCAATACAAGAACAACAACCTTTTCCATTATGTGCTTGTTTTATTGCATGTTTTGTATATTCATAATGTCTTTATGTATTATAAGAGAGTAAAAGGAGATGTGCAGCTTTTGATACCTGGGATTCACCAAGTAGTTAGATGTTTTTTTTCTATGAACTTGATTAAATGTTACTTCTCATAACACTAAAAGATTACATTTTTATTATTTTTAAATACTGAATGCAATATACGAGAAAAATATTTTTCTTATGACCAATTTTCATAGAATCATAGAATCATAGAATGTTTTGGGTTGGAAGGGACCCCTAGAGGTCATCTAGTCCAACCCCCCTGCAGTCAGCAGGGACACCACTAACTAGATCAGGTTGCTCAGAGCCCCATCCAACCTGGCCTTGAATGTTCCCAGGGATGGGGCCTCCACCACCTCTCTGGGCAACCCGCTCCAGTGTTTCACCACCCTCGTTGTAAAGAATTTCCTCCTTATATCCAGTCTAAACCTACCCTGCTTCAGTTTAAAACCATTACCCCTTGTCCATCTACACATGCACATTTTTTTATTTAAATAGTATCTATCAAACTTTTGGACAGAAAAAAAAAAAAGATGTGCCATGCACAGAAATTTGAGCTTCATAGTTTGGCAGTGTGCAGCTTGAGAAATCCTGAATCTTTAGAAAATATAGAATCACTTGTTGTTTACTTAAAAATAAAGGTTGCCCAAGAGGTACTTACTCCAGAAAATCTTGGCCCAGACTTTGGTAGTTTACCTAGAAACAGAGGTGTTCTTAAAAAGATGCAACATTAGAAATGAGGAGTTTCATGAAACTACCGCAATCTAAATATTTTGCTTTCCAAAGCTTTGCCAAAAATCAACCCTGATTTAACATGAGGATCAAATCTGGCAAGTCCATATGCATAAACTGGCTTATCTATTCTGTAAAAATCAGGCATGCAGGGTAAAAAAGCAAATCAGGGCCATGCTGTGCTCTCTATTGCAGGAGAGCAGGCAATTGTGGTAACTGAAACTGTAAGGTAGAGAGGAACTTCTCTATGGATAGGATCTGCCTGGTGCGCTGTGGGAAAATCCATCCTGAGTTTGTCCAATGCTGGTTCCCAGCATCTTCAGGGATGCAAAATTTACTCAGTAGCTATATTCCTCCTTTTTTTCTATTTATTAAAACAGCTATTTTATTAAGCTATTAGTTGTCAGGTCTGCCTTATGGAGATGCAGAAAGAGCCTGCATCTTCTCTCTCTCTGCCCCCCCTGCTCCAGGTGCAGAGCAATGCACCACCACTTGCTCCTCTGCAGCACTCTAGGCAGAAGTGAGTGGATCAGCCAGATGTCACCAGGTCTGCACAGTGACCTAGGGGGATCAAAATTACTTCACACTATTCTAGACGATAGTCTTCTTTCTAGACGATATTCTTCTTTTCTTACAGGATGGGAGTGAGGAGGGTGGAGAATTTATTGCCCTTTCCTGTGACATATATAAAAAACTGTGGTCCAGCAATCCAACAAGTATATTTCATGTTTCAAATTAATGGAGTTTCTGATTAAAAGCATTTGCAATCTTAAGTAAGGGTTATGAGACTTGAGGGTTATGTCATGGTTCTGTTGAGTGGATGGCCAAATACTTCCTTTTGTAAACTCTTCTGAAAAAATCTCCTTTACACCTGACAAACATGATAAGAATTATTGACAATTGTGTATAAGAGTACTTTTTTCTAAAGCAAATCGGGTTATACAGTTATGAATCGACTACACAGACTATACATTTATTTTTTCATGTAAATTGATTTGTCTCTTCTAAGAAAGAATAAAAGAAGGAAAGAATAAAAATTTGGTTTGTCATTTCTACAACTGGCATGGAAAATTCTAAAAACTTATTTGAGTCTAATTCTTAAAGAGCAGATATTATTTTGTGACTGAAATGAGGAAAGAAATACAATAGGCGAATGACATAAAGAACTAGGGGAAGTTCACGCTTATTACTGTAGATATTTTAAAAGCTTCAGCCTGGAAGATGGCAGTCTTTTAAAATGGTTTGTTTCTGGATTTATTCTTAAGACTTCAAGTCTGACACAGTTATTTAGAACATTGTTACTGTAATGTTATATTTCAAATTTTGAAAAATTTAAAAAATATATAGATTTTGTTATGAAAAGGTGGGAAAAGAAGCAGCGTATCACATTTTTAAATATCTCCATATCACATAACTGTACAGAGCACTGTCTAACTTTGCTCCATATGAACCAACACAATGCTTTATTTGTCCAATCATATAAAAAACTGAAGAACTGTATCTCTCTTTCATGAGTATTTACATTATTGGACACAAATGATAATTAAGGACATGGTGGACCCAAGGCAATAAGTTTATCCTTTCTTAATAGTTCTCTAGAAATTTGATTACTGCCAGAGATATACCCTGAGAAATTTTACTTGAACACAGGTCTAAACGGTCAAATGTACTATGAAAATATATTAAGTTTGCTCAAATAAAACAATCCCTTTCTCTAAGATTCATTTTCTTTAAGGGGGAAAAAAAAAAAAAAAGCTATTTCCGTTCCCAAACATTATCACTTATCTAACATTTTATTCAGAATATTTCCTACTATTCTCCAGGTAAAATACATGAAATTCTACTACTTCTTAAAGAACAATGATGATATTCCAGCTCCTAATCCTCTTTTCCACTGCTGGAAATCTTAAGTCTCTTAGCGAACTCTAGTCTGCTCAGCTGGCCACCTTGTCAGGAGTGGAAACAGCAGAGGTGGTGTCATCAATTGCTGGTGTGGTTTAGGCCTGTTTATATCCCATTAGCAATAATGCCACATACCAGTTCTGCTATATGTGCTATAGTATTTTCTCTCATTCATGTAAGACATCAAGCCTGTGTCAGATTAGGTTACATTCCATTTAATTTCATTTTCTACTGGAAAACTTTCTGTTTCATAGATAATGCTCTGTTCACATGACAGTTTTATTCTGAATGAACTTATTAGTTGGACTGAACAGCACAATATAATGCTCTTTTTTAAGAAACCTTGGGCACAAACTTCAAGTTGTAATTTATACTGGAGTACATCACAATACAGTGTATATGGGTATATATTTTATACAGCATCCTTGTGTAAAATTGAATGCCCATTGAGTGAAACAAGGCTGAGGTAGCCCATGGATTATTTCCTGCCTGCTGAAGGAGTACCCCAGGGAGCAGGAGTAGAACGACTTTGTAACTTACATGATGTCTACTCTCTCCTTACATTATTGTTACATTGAATCAATGTCGACAAGACAGAAAACAGAAGAATGCTTTCAAGCTTGAAACTATCCCAAAAAACAGTGGATGGATTTGTAAGGACAGACAACTAAATATTGGCATACCAGAAATTAGTAGCATGTTTTGTTCTTAGTATGAGAGTTTTGTTCTTACACTCTCAGTTTCTTTGTTGCTATCCTTTTTTCTCCTCACTCTTACAATTAATTGATAACTGTTGAAATACAGGGAAGATATAAATATTATAGATATTACATATACATATTATTATTACATTACCTATTAGGCATCAAATACACTGTATAAGTACAGAATCACCCATCAAATGAAGATATACGATTTGCCTTTTCCCGAACATCGTTACAGCAGATACTCTTATGTAGAAATATCACATATCGTTATGCATTAAGGGATGTTACAAGTGACCAGCACCTCCAGAAACTCTGGGGCCTGGGGAGTCCTCTTGCTCAGCAACTGGAGCCCATCCCAATGCAGCCAACAACCTGGAGGTCTCCATCCCAGCAGATGGACGTGGCTGCCGCTCTCCTGCTTGCAGGTTCGGTCAGCAGTGGGGCTCCGTATGTACCCCCAAGACACACATTCAAACACACCACTCCGGGCATAGAAGTCATGCTGTAGGTGTAGCAGCAGGCGCGGCCCCTGCGAGCGGCGGCGGGGCCGCCCCGTGCCGGACACAGCCGGTTCCCGCCGGCCCCACCGCAGGGCAGGGCTGAGCCCCTCAGCCACGGGCGGGCGCCGCGGGGAAAGCCTGGGCCAGGAAGGGGAAAGGGGAAACCCCCCCCCCGCGGGGGGGCGAACGCTGCCCGGGGCTCCGGGCGCCCCGGCAGAGATGCCCCCGCCGCCCCGGGAGAGACCCCGCCGGGGCCGGTGCTTCCCTGCAGCCCCTGGGAGGGCCCCGGGCTGGAGCAGGGAAAGTGCGAGGAGGATGGGGGAGGCGGGGGGTGGGGGGGGGGGGGGGGGCTGTTGTGGGCTGACCCCCGCCCCCCATTCCTCTGCGCTGCCTTGGAGGAGGAGGTGGATGAGTTGGGAGTGAAGGGGCGATGTTGTCTTTGTTTCTCAGTATCAAGCCTATTTTAATTGGCAGTAAATTAAATTTATTTTCCCCGGGTAAAGTCTGTTTTGCCTGTGATATGGTAATTGATAAATGATCTTCCTTATCTCTACCCATGAGCTTTTTAATCTTATTTTCTCCCGCTGTCCTGTTGAGGAGGGGAGATGAGACTGGGTGGGCACCTGGTAGACAGCCAAGGTCAACCCACCACACACACACAGACACACAGGACGTGGAGCCAGGCAGTCACAGACTGCCACAAAGGAGGCACTGCCTTCAACAGCACCTGACTATAAGACTCACGTGAAACACAGAGCCAGCCATGTCCTCTCCTCCTCTTAGGCTTGTAGGGACAGAAGGTCATTAGCACAGGCACACACATGGCACTAGGTTCATAAGCACACGCTCACAGATTCCCCAAGTACTGTAATGCCCCTCAGTTCGTCCGGTACCCCTGCCCAGATCCCAGCCCTGACTACCTGCTCCACAGGAGGTCCCCTAATTGCCAGATGGTCCAGCTCAGTGCTTGCAGCAGACGGACACACCCACCCACTTGTCTCACAGGCTGTAAGGGACTAGAAACTTGTCTCAACATTGGTGGCAGGCAACCTTAACTACCAAAGCTTAATCACCACGGCAACTGAGCGGGGCAGTTTAATCACCAGTTTCAGCCCATTGAGTCCCACCCCACTGGAATGGCCTAATCACCACGACAACTGAGTAGGGCAGTTTCGGCCCATTGAGACCCACCCCACAGGAATGTGTGTCCTGTTATCTTGGAGTACACGTCCTCTGCGCATGCGCCCGGGCCCAGAGTTGACTGACAATGGGGAGGGGGCTCGGACCCCCTAGAACCTTCGAGCATCCTCTAGTGACGGTACTGGGCATGCGCCCCACTGCCGAGTGGGAGGCGTGGGTATGCAAAACAGTCATTGACTATGCAAAAAGACAACCCTATGAAGGGGGGAACCAGCGGAAACCAAGGGGCAGCATTCAGGAACATCTACCCTCCACCAGATTTGAAGATACATCAGGCGCATTGGACCGCTCGGGCCGCACCAGCCGCATGGACCGCGTGGGTCGCTCAGGCCGCAGGGACAGCACATAGACCCGTGGTGGTAGCTATAGCAACACTCTCGTGCCGTTTGTTTCTCCCCCTCTCTTTCCCTTTCTCACTTTTCCTCTCTTTCTCTGCTTTCCTCTCGCGCATTTGTTGGCCAAATAAAGTGACTTGGCACTTGACTCCGTTTTGAGTCTTAATTCTGTTCCCGAGAATGTAAAAGGAACCTAGTCACGATAAAACATTGGGGTTAATCAGAAGTTAAGCCCAGCCGCCCCCAACCTCCCAGAATTATCTGAGGTCGGTTGGAAAGCAAGGGGGTTTAACCTCTGCCAAATTGTTCAACCCAATAGTGGATCGTGACCCAGGCACCTCATGCTGGTGGGTCCCACTGCATATCAGCACGCACCCCTGCCTGCCTATAGCCTGTCCCAGACGCAGGGCCTCCCGCTTGCCGGTTGGTCCAGCTTGAAGCCTGCCAGGGAACACACATGCACTCCCCCTGCACACCAAGACTGGGAAAGATACAGACACTCACCCCCCAGCAGCTGCCACCCGGCACACAGGCTGTGGCCTGAGGTCCTGCTCCAGACACTGGTGCTGAGCCCCTGTTGGTGGTTTAGCCCCAGTCAGCAACCAAGCACCACAGAGACACTCTCCTTCCTTAAAAACAGCTACTGGAACATACACTGTGGCTAGAGGCAGAGACCCCCACCGTCACTGCTGCTGAGACCTCACTTGCTCCTGTAGCTGTTCCACAGGCCAGGGGCGCCTACACTATGGTCTGACTCCACTTGCTGGCCCCAAATCCACTCTATGGGGTGTGTGTCCCTCCCCCCCCCCCCCCCCAGTAGGTGGCAGTCATTGCAACATACATACATGGGACAGGGAATAAGATTACACAGAGAGGTGGGTAAGAAATGATTTAATCAGAAGATCGGACAGACTGCGGTGATCAGATAAAGGCTTCAGACAGGCAAGTGCACTGACTGACCCCATTTTATAACCTACCGACCCCTTTTACACCCCTTTCTGTCTATTCCTGCCTCTTTGTTTCTCGTCATGACCTTTTACTAAGATGTGCATGGTCCCACAAATGCCCCTCAATTAACCCAAATCCTCATGTTCCTCTTGTTTCCCCCATCTTATCAGTCTCAAAGTCTAAGTGGCCCTGTCCAAAGTTGTTTCTAGAATTTCCTGATGGCCTATCAGTTAGTGACTGGAGACTTCTAGTCTTTGACAATGTCTCTTTTATCCTTCATCTACCAGGTTTATGTGTCTGTGGTTTTTGTTATCACCTCTCTCTTTACTTATTATTGCCTTTTGCACTGAAATGCTCCTTGATTGGATAACCTTAATGAAGAAGAAGCTCTCACTTTCCATTTACCCTTACATGATGTTCTTCAGCCTATGAACAAAATACTAATAGTGGTATAGACTTATTTTTTCTTTCACCTTTTTTAGAACTTTGCTTTGAATTCTGTTCATACATCATTGTAAACACAAGAGTTGTTACAGAAGGGTAGCTTGATGAATAACCCTTAAATATAATGTTTAATCAATATTCACACTTGCATATTGATTGGAGAAGCCTTTTGAAGGGATCACACTCCCAAGGAGTCTGCCATCTGTTAACTGTGCATAGGTTAAGTAGATTTAGTCATATGTTTTTAAACACATGTACACCCACACTGAAATCTTTCAAGGCAGTTCTATAGTAGAAGGCACATTAACTTCAGATTGGCAACAAAAGGCAGAGTAGTTTGAAAGAGGTTACAGGCTCTCCAAGCAGAATGACTGTCTAAAACCCCTTATTGTGACAAAAGCTTATTTGTTTTGGGTTTTGTTTTCTTTAAGCCTAAGTTTAAATAAACAAGAATGAATTCCAGACATGGACATATGAACACCTAAAATTTTACCAGTTTGAAATACTTCAAAACAGAGGCATGAATAGGCAGATCTAGGACAATTTCTAATACATGAAAATGTAAATGTGATACAATACTGAGGGCTTATCATAACAGAGAAAACTATTCAAAATTCTATAAAAAACTTTTGACAACGTAACTCCTTTAAAAAGGCTCTGGATACCTCCAAAAAAAAAAAAAAACCATTAATTCTGTTGGCTTTAGAATCTTTTTAAATGCAAGAAGTGTACCAAAATTTGAGATTCTAGCTGTGTGTCTTCATGGTTCAGTAAACCATTTATTTTTCTTAATATCATTAGGAAAAGGGGGTTTTGTTCTCTTTTTCTTTTTTTTTTTAATTTTCATGAATGTGTCTCTGAAAAGCATAATTACAAACCACAGGAAAAAAGACCCGTTCTGAAATAAAGTTTGAATGACTACAGATTTTAGTAAAGTATCTTTGGATTTTGAGACAGCAGATTCTGCTAAAATATAGTAAGTAATTAGCTTCTGGTAACAAAGCCAGTTTAGCATTCCAAAGAAAAATAACTTTGGATTTTGATTTTAACAATTTTTCAGATTATTAAACCAGAGCAGTTAATGTAACAGATTCTTTTACAGCACTACTTTCTGGCAACTCAGCAAATGTAGTTACTCCATAGCATTTCACATCATTTTCTATCTTCTCTATAAATTTAAAAAACACCGAATCGAAACTGAGAGAAATTCCCAAAGACAAATTGCTAAACACTGCAAACTACAGATCAAACTTAGATTTCATTTTTACCAGGGTAATAACACCACAGTATTACTGACTTCAAAAAAAAAAAAAATCCAAATAGTCTAAAACAATCTTGTTTTATATTCTGTGCACTTTGGGAATCTCAGTATTTGTCATACATTTCTTAATATCTTTGGTTAGATCTCTGGGTGGCAAGGAAGATAGAATTTATGGGCAATTTTCTGTTCTGTTACAATTTTTTTTTAAAAAAAAGGGGGTTCTAGAAGGTAAACCTGAAGCACATTTTTTATAAAGAAAGGACTTTAATTACAGTAGAAAATTAATAGGAAGCTTCTGTCACCAGTAACACAACAATATTTCATAAGGAAATAGTATTTTTTGCTTTGTATCTTTTCCATGAAAGAACAAATAAGAACAAAAAGATTTCCGAGTAGAGGATATTGCAAGTGGAAGCAAGAGGCTGATAATTGTGAGTGAAACCACAAATCCAGTTACAGAGCCTGAAGTGGAGTCATCAATGAATACACAAGGTGTAAATATTATTATGTACAACTCGATTTAGGTTTCAGACAGATAAAAAAAAAAGCTACATCTTTCTTGTGTAAAAATAGAAATCAAGTTATGGAAATGGTAAAACTGGATTGTAAAATACATTGTCTTTCCTTGGTGCATCTGTGAAAAGAGGAAAAAATACATGCCTAAGTACAAACTGAATATACACAACAATCCACACTGACAGGTGCCTACTAAATGCAGAAAAAAACAGACTTTTTCTCCCAGTACAACTGACAAAAAAACCCCTGCCAGTGTCTCAAATAGGCAACAGAGCAGAAGAAAGAAAAGGAACAACTGCAATGCAGTTTTATCAAAGAATGGCACAGTAGCACATTGGAATATAGCATTTAAATGTGTAAATGCATTACAACATTACAACATTATCTGTTTCTCCAAATGGCCAAAAGGCAGTATGTAGATTAACCGTGACTAGAAATACATATTAAATATGATTACTTTTATTTAAAAAATGTCCAACAGCTTTTCTGACCAATAAAACTGGTTTGAAGGTACAGCTGAAAAGCCCCGTGATTCAGAGTGAGATTTTGTTGCATTAATGCAATTTAGTAGTGACATTAAATTTCATAGTAAACCTCATTGCAGACATCCAACCTATGCTTATGTTTCAAGGAAGAAATCATACCTTTCCACATTTTAGGTTATAGATATTTTTGTAAGTTTGGGATACTGCCATATATCAGCAAGAATAGCATGAACGGTTTGAATCATTTGACCTTTTAGACCATCATGACTTCAAAGTCAACTTCATGTGACACATACTTATTTAAGTTTCTATTAAAAATTTGAATAAATAACAGACTAGAAAAATGCACCCCTTACCTGCTAGGCTGCAGTTTGAGTTAGAGTCAGATACTATGGTTTCTCTGAAGTTGTGAACTTCTTTTATAAGTAGGATGGAAAATGACTCACAAAAATTTAGCTGTTGTAAAGAAGCCTCCCAGGGGACATCTCATCACTGAGCCAGGAATCAAGCTGATAAATGCTTGGGCAAATGTCAGAGTATAAATGAAGTATTTTTCTTCATTTTTAGATTGTTGCTTAAATGGCCTAGGATAATTTTAAAGACAGGCAGATTACATTTACCATTTATATAGCAAAAGACCTGGTGGAAGTTTCCAGTAACACCTCTGCAAGGGATTACTACTTCATAAATTCATGTAAACTGGCAGAGAGGGATTATTAACACAGAGAAACTAGGGATTCTCTTGATTCTCTTTTCTTATTCCACTCAAGAAATGCTGTCAGAATTCAGATTCACAAATGAGGTCTGAAATCACCAGATCTTACTTTTCCTCTGACTGTAACAAAATAACCTCCAGAGCTCTGTAATGCTAGGTGTTAATTGTGTGCTGCAATGCAGTACATAATCTGAAAAGCAATATCGCCTTTGTCATTTGTGACTGATTACCCAATTCTGCCTGTGTTTGAAAGAAGTTATTTCCTGAAATTTGCTTTGCAATTCAGTTCATGTGTCTACTCATTAGTTTCCTTCAAGCTGCATCATTTTGCATGCTTTATCACACAAGCAGAAATGTAATGCTAGGAAAAGCATTCACTGAAATACACTTGGTCAGCCCTGCAGTATTCCCATCCAGCACAATACTGTCTCTGTCCCTCAACAGCAATCTTTTTCTAGGCAACAGTGGCCCTGAAGTAGTAAGTACTGTATCCCGAGTCCCATTTAATAAGCACCATACACCTTGGTTTAGCATCAGAATGAATCATTTTTTTTTGTCATTCCTTCAGAAGACAACATCAGTCTACCAGCACTGCACCTCACTGTACACGGCTGCCTTGAGCACCGTGCATTTAACAAGGCTGTTTTTCAAGCATAGCTGTCAAAGGTAACTGATACTCTGTCTGTAAGTAAACGTGCATGTGTTTTACCTCTGCACTGAGTCTCCAGCGCTTGTACATTAATCATTTCAAGTCTGGTGACTGTTTTATACCTGTTTACTCATTTGGGCTTATCTTTGCAAGAAAAACAAAGCAGCATTATTTGAACTGAAAGGTTAGTTTTCCACCGTGAAACCCAAAGATGAGCTCCTTGAGATTATATACACCATACCAAACTCCACTGTTTGTACTTGTTTAGTATAACAGGCTGAGGCTAAACAGCTGCTAGGCACCAACAGACAATGAAGTTAGAGGACCAAGCTGGGATTACCTGCACTAATGGTAGTACTAAAATATTCAGTTCAGTGTTTTTGCTAAGAAAACAGCAGGGACACGGAATACAGTTCAGGGAGATAATTCCATGCTATCAGAGAGGCCTCAGCACAAGATAGGATGAGTTGCTCTCTCTAGAAATACCGTTCTTGCTCCATTACAGGCGAGGTAATAGTGGCACCTAAGTGTAAGTTGTAGACACTTGATTTTGGGAAAATGAATCTACTTATGAAACCAAGGGTCTCATAGGGCTAAAAGTAGTCTCCTAAGTGAAGTTATTCTCTTGAGGATTGGACAACAAGCTTCTTGAATAATGACCAAAATCTTCAATTGTCTCTGTTTTGAAGGCAAGATTTAAACCGGTCAGTGTTGCTCAGATTTTTTCTTCACCTACTCCTCTTTGAATAATTAATATGCTTTAAATAAAGAAAACTAAACAGAAAGGTATGACCATACCCTTAGAAACTATAGTTCACAATTCAGCAATATCTCACAGTACCGGTCTACTCACTAATACAGTCTACTTTGCAACAGCGACTTCTAGATTGTTTCAGTATTATAAGGTATTTTGTTTGTTTATTTTGAGGGTTAATTATAAATGTCACCCCTAATAAAGAAGACAAATATTGTATCTATTTGAAGTATTATTATCTACTTAGCTATGTTATCAACTTCACCTATTTTTATAGTGTTCTCCGTAGCTCCTGGGAGGGAAATTCTCATACAAATGCACTATACAAATAAATGAGATACCAAAACCATAAAACGATCTTTAACATGTGGATGGTTAGTATCAACTGTTAGGGCACAGGCTACTCAACAGCAGAATTTCTGCAAACTTTGAAGCAACATTCAATCAACTCTTGGCATTGAACAAAAAGCTCAAGGTACTTACTTGTTCTGTTTCCACTGAAGGGCTTACTGTGTAGTCCACTGCAACAAACAGCTGAAACCAAACTTCAGTTATTCTAAGCAGGCTTGTTCCTAATTAAGTGTGGAGACCCATGAACTCAACATTGGCCTGCAGCCCATGATTGTGCAAAGGAGAACTGCCTGCATACTGTTTGTGATTGACTGGGTATGGACTGAATAAGACTTCTGCATGCATAAATAAAGCACATTATACTAAGAATATTACACACTGTCCTGGTTTTGGCTGGGACAGAGTTAATTTTCATCCTAGTAGCTGGCATAGTGCTGTGTTTTGGATTTAGTATGAGAATGTTGATAACACACTGGTGGTTTAGTTGTTGCTGAGTAGTGCTTAGACTGTCCTATTGTGGGGGGAGTGAGCGAGCATCTGTGTGGTGCTGAGTTGTCAGCCGGGATTAAACCATGACACATACGTATTTTACAGCACTGACTTGCCCTTCAACACAAACCCTATCCACAAGGAAAGTATTTCAATATTTCCACCTCAGCCTAATATATTTGTCTTTTATAATCTGCCAGCTATGAACTGTTAAACACTGATTCAATGCCACAATTATTTTCTTGACCATCCATAACTGTGTGGGTTGACCTTGGCTGGATGCCATCAAGACACTCTATCACTCTCTTCCTCAGCATGACAGGGTGGGAGGACAAAATGAGCTGGGAAAACAAAACCCTTGTGGGTCAAGATGAAGGCAGTTTAATAAAAGCAAAGGCCATGTGTGGAAGCAAAAGGAAAGCAAAAATTTTATTCTCTACTTCCCATCAGCAGGCGATGTCCAGCCACTTCCTGGGAAGCAAGGCTTCAGTACACATAGCAGTTGTTCTGGAAGACAAATGTAGTAAATAACAAATGCCCCTCTTCCTCCTCCTTTCTCTTTGTTTTTATTGCTGAGCGGATGTCATACGGTATGTAATATCCCTTTAGTCTGTTTGGGTCAGGTGTCCTGGCTATGTCCCCTCCCAAGGTCTTGCCCACCCCCAGCCTACTGGTGAGGGGGGAAATGCTGGAGAGACAGCCTTAATGAAGCGCGAGCACTGCTCAGCAGTAGCCAAAACACCAGTGGGCTATCAACACCTTTCTAGCTACCGATACAAAGCGCAGCACTATGAGGGCTGCTATGCGGAAAATTACCTCCACCTCAGCCAGACCCAATACACTTTCTCTTAATGAGGAGTACTGAAGACCAAAGACTTCTAAATATGTTTTCTATGCCGCAGAATATGTAAATGTATTTGTGAAGCTATGTTTAACATTCATGTATTTTACGAGGTCAGGCAGGCTCCTACGTGGTGCTGTAACACCAGTTTTTCTCCCATACACCTGATTGATTGGTTACACCAGTAATAATCTGATCATTATTGCAGATTGATTCCACAATAATGGCACAGTGGCAAACTGAACACATAGCCTGCAATAGTTCTCCAGGTACAGATAAGTTCCAGGTTGCCAAGAGCTACATGGTGTTACTACCTGCCAGCTTTGAGAACTAGCTGATATAAGAACTTCATGAACGAGCTATGAATATTCACTGACCTGTACTCTCAACTATGTTGCATGGGTTTTAATTACTTCATCCTAAAGTGATTGAAGATCATATAGAAGTCTTAGTTGTATCTTAATTCACATATTTTGCAGACTATCACTAGAATTCAATGGAGCTGATGTATGTATGTCAACAGATATGTTTCTATATGCAAATTTTAAGGACATAATTCTGATTTTGACTAAAAAATTTATGGTTTAATACCATTGTTTTCTGCAAATACAGTTTTAGTTCTGTTCTTTCAGACACCAGATCATAGGAGTCACAGGAAATTTCAGGTTGGAAATTCCTTCAGGAGCTCTTTTGTCCAACGTCTTGCTCATAGCAGCATCAGATCTGAGGTCAGACAAAGTTGCTCAGGGTTTTATCCAACTGCATCTTGAAAAACTCCAAAGACAGAAACTGCACAGCATCTCTAGAAAACATGTTTCCCTGCTTGACTGTCCTCAGGGAGAAAAAGTCTTCCTCCTATCATGTACCACTGTAAAGAGCCTAAGTCTGTGTCTCTGATGAACTCCTTACAGGTACTGGGGGGCTGCTGTTAGGTTCCTCCTGAAGTCATCTCTTCTTCAGACTGAACAAGTCGCAGACCCTCAGCCTCTTTACCCAGGACAACTTCTCCAGCCCCCACCAGTTTGGCGTCCTTCTGCCAAACCTGATCCAGTTTATCAATGTCCTTCCTAGGGGGGGAAGGGGGGCAGGTGGGAAGACTGGATGCAGTATCTAGATGGTATCTCACAGCTGCCAAGCAGAAGGGAAAAAACCATCCCTTCAATGTCCTGCCTGTGTCCCTGTGAATACCATCCAGGATACTGTTGACCATCTCTGCAGCCACGGCACACTACTGGCTCATACTCGGCTCCTGTCAGCTGAGGCCCTCGGGTCCCTTTCCGCAGAGCTGCTCCCAGACAGGCAGGCAGCAACCTGTGACCTTGCACTGGTGCCCCACAGCGGCAGCATGTTGCATTTTTCACCTGCAAGCTTGACAAGTGTGTCCTTTGTAACTTCCCCCAAGTCATTGATAAAGGTGTTGAACAGGACAGGTCACTGTTGTACTCCACTTGTCATCAGCATGAGTTGAATACCACCCCATTTACCACTACCCTCTGAGCCCAATTATCTATCAGTCTTTTACCCTTCTTATTGTCTAGCTATCCAGACCGTACAGTGCAAATTTAGATTAAAAAAAAAAATAATTGTGGGAGGTGGTGTTGAAAGCCCAGCTACAGTAAAGGTAAATGATGCCCACTGCTCTCCCCTCATCCACATACCCTCATTCTCTTCCCCTGAAGCCAGGTACACATCAGAGTTCCTACAGATTGATTAAACACCCACCACAGTCTTCCACTCTGGTGTCAAATATGGTCAGTTTGAAGTTCAGACTGTTTGCAAAACCTGGGGTAGGGAACAGGCGCGCTGAAGTAGATGATGTCTTAAAATAAAAATTGACGAGTTTCATCTGGAGCTTCATAGCCCAGTATGTCTGTGGGGTTTTGTTGGCTGGTTTATTTTATTGTTTTGTTTAATTGGGTTATTTTTTTTGCCATTGCTTGTAACAAGATACACGCTTTGTGTTAGGCTAACACAAAGGCCTCAGGATTTGTCAGGTTTTGTCTAGACTTCTCTGTGCCTGTAGGAAGTTTTGGTTTAAGTTGTAACAGCAGTTATGACTTTTTTTTAGCTTTTGTTTAGGTTTGTACAGTTTTGTGGTGTCAGACCTATTTGATGTCAGGAGCTACTCTGTGAAGAATCAGCTATCTGTAATGCTGATAAAATGCAGCGTGGAAGAACACTGGCATGAGATGACGGCAGGGGCCCTGAACTTGCAGGCATGGAGTAATACTGGTGGTTGCAGGACTATAAGCAGCCACCAGTAGCTAATCCATGGTCAAAGGAAGGCACCCCTGGGGGCTTTGTAACACCAGTTTCACACGTAAAACACATCACAGATGGTAAATTTGAATATAATGTGGACTTGCACACCAATTAAGAAAGACCAAGGTACATTCTGTTAGCAAACATAAAAATACCCTCAAACATGTCTTACAGAGAGAAGGATAAACCATCGACAACATCAGCATACTCCTCTCAGCAACGGACTTTGGATGCTGAGTAAACACCTGAAGGCTTTCACCTAAGTGGGATGAGCATGACACCAGAGAAAAGGAAATTCACTAGAAACTTCACTTATTTCTCTTTTTGACTTCACATAATTCGAACCTGAAGTGCTAATATCATGGTAACCAAACTAATAATAATTCTTTGATTAAACAGTTAGGACTTTAATTCTGCTAATGGTAAATTATTTGGTTTGCATTGGTACACACATTTTTTGTTTACAATATTTTAAGTATAAAAAACTGATGAGAATTCAAACAATTTATTCTATAGCTTGGATGCAGTGAATTGGTAACACTTGTTTCTCTTTCCAAAAAAACCTATCCTTTCCAGAAGCTTATACTGTTCTGCTTTTCAGCTGAGAAAACTGTACACACAACTGTGTCTGTAATAGCATAGGGTTTCCACTGAAATGCAAGACAAAAGGGGAGAAACAAAACGGTTTTGTCCCAATGACTGGGAAGCAGAATGCTATATTTTGTATACAGTTGTAAATGGGATGTTAATCAGTTGGAGAAAAAAAAAGAATTAAATGCATCCTTTCTCTAGCCCTTTAGATTACTATACTTTTCTATTTTTCTCCTCATTTTAATCTAGAGTACATCTGCTACTTAATAATCAGATTCAAAATAAATCTCCAGCATATCCAAAAAGAAAGCAGAAATGATAAACCAAATTATCCAAAGCTTTGTGGAAAATATACTGAGCTCTGAGAAGGAGGACTGTTGACTTCTTTGTGCAACTCATTAAATAATAGGACCCATTCTAATTTAGAGTCTGTAGACAAGATGAGAAGAAACAGCAGCTCATGTAGTTTTCATTTGTGCTGGATATCAGAGGAATGTGCAGGCTAATATTAATGGGAGATAACTGTCCTGCAAACCAATTAGAGCTATAGATTTTAATCACAAGGAAAGTAGCTGAATGTGAAGCTATTTGTATGAATGCCGAAGTGTCTTTTATTAGACAGGCATAACCCCATTAAACCAGAATATTTTTTGCTTCTGTCCAAATCTTTTTTGCAGCGCTGGCTAGAGTTTCACCAATCCAAAGAGAACAGCCATCGAGCTGTTGCCAAATTTATAATCCATTGATACAGAAAAATAAATCTATGATCTGTGCAGTCAATACGTAACTGCATAATTTGTTTTTAATTAGTTCAGAAATATGATTATTTTTTTTATGAAGGATACTTAAAGATGTATTTCAAAATATACCTGTTTTTCTTATCCTTTAATTTGTTCTACATGTCCGTGTCAAAAAGCAATTAATTTTCTCCAGTGTGTGTGCATATGCCCACTTCAGTTAGTGATAAATCAAAGTGGTGTCTTTAAGAACAGATAAAAGTTACCCAGACACTAACCATTCATCAGAATATCTTGAAACAGCTTAACCAAATTATTCCCTTTACTAAGTCATATATATTAATAACCGGGGATACAGATATCAGATCAAGCATCCTAAGTTAAAAAAAAACTTTTAATGACAGCATGCACTGCAATTCCTTTGAGGAAAGTATTATGAATGATTGTCATGCTGTATTTTCATTGTAAATTAGACACATGAACTCTTTAGGATGAGTAGCTTTATTTAATTTTTACACACATGTAAATCCAGCTTCTGAGAGCTTTTCTGTAAGTTTCAGTAGGACAATATATTATTCCATATTCTTTACAAAAATAAGGGAACTATTTGCATATCTCACAAAATGTTGTATTTTTGCCCATGTTCTCCTTCATTCACATTTTTATAGTGCTCCATATAAGCATATAAGTGCTCCTTATAGTCTCTTCCTTTTTATTCTACTGTTCCATGAAATCAGTGAGGTGAACTTGGCAAAACATACGAATGCATACACACAAGCATACATGTTGTGCATCAGAGAATATTCCCCCTCAGGAAATTTGCCATTGGCTGCCAATTATAATGAAGGAAAACCATACACAAAAAGAGAGAGAGAAAATTTACAGCATTCTCCAACAGATTTTTAGTCTGTTGAAACTTTAGTAATAAATTGATAAAAGCATAATTTCTCTGAAGACTGTGATTGAAATTTGGGATGGTATCTAAGAAAAAAAAGAAAACAAAACAAAAAAAAACCCCCAAAATTAAGGCAATAGGAAGGGGGAAACATGGAATGAAAGAGACTGAGAGGAGCACTAACAAGACAGTATGTGAGGTTGGAAGAAGCTGTGAAATCAGAAAAGCGACAGAGACCAGAACACAGGACCAGTGGTTTGGGCAGGGGAGGAATGATTAAATAAACCAGAGAAATATGACATCAATAAGAACATGTAATTTAAGACAGAATGTCATGAGAATTTCTGAAAATATTAAGAAATAATAAAGACTAAAAAAATATTAGAATTGAGAAGGAGTTGAGAAAGCATGGGGGCAGTTAAATTCCATCTTCTTTTTAGTGAAATAAGTAAGTACTTTAATAAAAATGGTAGAAATGGCCAGAAATGAGAATGGTATAGGGACAGAATTTTTTTTTTTTAAGAAAATGTATGGCAAATAAAAAGAAATAGAAAATGTTATCCTATTAAAGCTCCTTAATCTTACTTAATTTTTCTCACTTCCTCATAACATTTTTGATGCAATTGTTACAGGTAATGAACTATAGATGTAGTAGGGATTTACTCCAGGCAATGTCCTTGCTGCTGTTGAATGTGTATTTATTAAAGTCACCTGTCAAAGTAAGTAACATTCTATTTCATTTCCTTATTTACAGCATGGGGAAAATTGGATTTCTTCCATTTCTATTAAAAAAAAAAAAAAAGAATTCTTGCTGGTTCTGATTGTTCAGCATTTAGACAGAAATCAGGAACCCTGTCAGCCTTCTTAGCAGTCTAGGTTATGTGGCAGAGCTGCAGGTGACATTGGTTTAGGGTTAGAGTGGATTCCTTAGACTGCTAGGCTGCCATGAGGAATATTAAGTGGGTTGTTAGACTCGTATATCCCTCCCTAGCACAGATGCAAACATGGAAGACTAGCAACTGACTTCAGTCCCCGTTTTCTGATAACTGAATGAGACAGTCCGTTTTTTCCCCATTTAAGCCATGTACTTTTTCAGTTACTGATGCTTCCATGCCAAATTCATAGACCCTACTTATTCATTCATACCAACTTTCTCAGGTTTTATGTTTTTTCTGTAGAGCTACCCAAACATGGTGTAAAAAGACAGGATTCCTAGTCACCGTCTGCTTAGCAAATGATAGCAATAGCCATAAGTTCTAGGAAATTTGTAACACCTGGGGAAAGCTATATTTACTGCATGCTTGCAATCCTCCCCAGAGGAATTGGTCAGTGAAGTTGATAGTTGATGATAAGTCAATGGAAGTGGAATGAATCACAGGCATTGAAATCCCAGACTGTACCACAGAAAGGGCTCAGGCACATCCACAGAAGCAGAGACCTCCAGTTTCCACTTTCTTTCGGAGGGAGAGAATAAAGCAGAAGTTGGTACCAAAAAATATTAGTTAGGCAGAAGCATTTTATATCCGGCTCATATACAAACATATACAAAACCTTTTCATACCACCATACCGCTATCACTCGTACACAATGATATTTCCAGCTTTCTTACAGTTCCTCTGTATTTTGTTCCATCTTGAATTAAGCCTCTAACCCTTCTCCCTTCCCTTATTACACATCACCATTTATCTCCACCCACAAGTCCTCTCCACTGTTTTCGTTCTAATACTTATCACTAAACTCATGCCTACAGTGAGAGTTAATTTTTTTTCAAAAGAAGTAATAGCAGATTCTCAATGGATTAAGTGTAAAGAAGCTAAGATCATCTAGGGTGATTTGCTTTCTGCTTGGATATACATTTATGCTGTGAGAACTGGAGCTATTTGATAACCAAAAAGTTAATTGCCATTGAAGCTATCTTGCATCATCTACATACATTTATATTCACAGACGAGATCTTCTTTACACATCTTCTGATCTTTATTAAATATGATTTTAATCTTTAAAATCCTTGACTAATGCACCAGTAATAATTGGCCTAACACAGAACCGCTATGAAGGAGGAAGAGAAAAAAGTCTCACTGACAATATTTTTCAGCAAGCCATTGGAATAACAGCTTTGAGCCATGTCGAGTATGAAATCTATGGTTAAGGTTGATTAGTCTTCAGATTGTAAGATGCCCTTATAATGTCAATAAATCAGAACAAAATTTCACACAAGAGAGTGACTAGTAGTATTTTGCTGTCACATTAAAGTGCAAAGATGTCTAAAAGCATAGCCACGAAGCTGAGATTCTAATTAGTTATGAAGGTGGTAAAATTAATGTAAATCATGTTTGCCCTTTCAAGCTAAACAATTAAAATTGGCAATGGCATTAGCATTCCCATTAAAGTTTGAATAAACAAAAATTACGCAAACCCCTGTAGAAACCTGATCAGAAAACAAACCACAGTTATCAATACCAGTAAGGTAACTAGGAAAGCAGGAAAGCTGAATAATTTTAAGGAAAATTGTTCTAAAATTTTTGAGGAAACATTTTTCAGAGATGGTCTTGAGGAATTAAAAAAAATATGGCTGAGCCCTTGGCAAAATCTAAAAATTATTTTTCATTGAAAAGCAGGTTTTTTGTCCTGTAACTATCCAATTCTGGTATCCTGAAAACTTATACTGTATCTTTTAATTAATGCCTTATGTAAAAAATAAAATATTTTTTAGCTATTGTAGGGCTGAATTTTTAATCATACACAAAAAATACCTTCTTTTAAAAGGTTAAAAATAAGATGGGAAGTTACTGTCATGTTATCGGGACTTACACAATTCGAAGTAAAATGAAGGTATTGTACCTGCATTAATAAGCCCAGCATGTTGATAAGTGACAAGTGTCTCAGGGACAGTGGAATGCTAATTTATTTATGCAAGTTTCAGGCCAGAACTGGCCCAGGACTTGTTATTTTAGGGTGTGGGTAGAAGCTCAGATTTGCCTACTTACCTGTACATTCACCCAAAGAAAATTCTCCAAAATAGTTCAATGATTCACTTCTGTTACATTTTTATGGAGGTTTAAGTCTGTGTGATAAAATATATTTGCACTATCAATGTGGACTAAACCTGTGTATAAATACATGGTGGAAGGCTGCTCACAAATCCTGCACTAACACATCACCTAGCATTGAGATAAGTTAAGATCCTGAGTCATTTTGAGCTGCTCAGTTGAAAGCAAATCAACTACCAAAGCAGGTTAACCCAAGAATGGCATCTATTATCTTCCTCTGTGCATTTAAAAACCAAACAAGCAAGCAACAACAACAACAACAACAACAAAAAGCAGTTGCTCCTAGTTCCTAAGCCACCCAGGTTTTTGTTCTGAGCCAGTGATATACTGTCTCTTTGCTTTGCGCAGTATAGTTTTACTACAGAAAAGAAGAGGAAGCTCAGGTTTTTAATGATTCACAAAAAGATTTCCTTCCAGACCTCAAAAAGTTTCATTTATCTTTAGCAAATGATAGCATGTGTACAAAAATACCTATTTTAATCATTCCAAAGCCTCCTGTGGTCTTTGCATAGAAGTTCACAGCAGGTATAGAATAAAGCGAGAAGAAATATTCCCCCCAAACTTAAACAGTAAAGTATGAACAGCTCTTTCTGTATTATGGTATTGAAATGCATGACATCGAATAGAAAGATTTTAATATCATTCCTTTGGAATGGTCTGTATTACCCGCAAGCAAAGCATACTGAGTTACATGACTTGTGCAGACTTAGACAGAAGTCACGGTGATACTGCAACACAGCATGCATTCTGCAGTGTGCTATACTATATTTCATTTTAGTTTGTAATTCTGATGCACTTCATTAATTTAATCCACTTTCTTTAATCTCGTATTTCCTGTCTAAGAAGAGGCTGGAGGTTAGGCTTTTGTTTATACATATGTGATATTTATCAAACCATCGAAACAGATAAATAAATGTAATAAATCTATTTTTTTTCTCCTCACTTTGGAATTTCATACTGAAAAGTTAGAGAAAACTAACTTTGAACCAGAGAAGACAAACAAAGGTTAATAGGGATCTTCAGTTTTTCAGAGAGGTACATAATAAATCTATAGAGAAGCAAGCTCACTTTGAAACCTACATTATGATCCAATATTGTGCTTGGTGAGATTAAAAATAACACAAACTGATGTTTGTAAAATAAAAATGAAAATTCCCCCCTCTCCCCCAAGTAATTTAATAAAAAACATGCCTGCCTATCCATCCACTTCCCATAGTATTCATGTTTGCCAATTATAATCATACTGGAAAAACACATAGAAAACTCAAAAATAACCCCTTACATTTTTTATGAAAAGAGACTACTGGATGGAAAAATGCCCACCAAAGGAAAGAGAAGATGGATGCAGTCAGGTTACACTCTTCTTCGTAATCAACACAAGCATAGTCACAAGTCCATCAACATGTAAGTTGCTCTGGACCAATCACAAAGCATATGTGTTCTTGGTTGACGGGAGTGTTAGAGAAGATACAGGGTAGCTAGGACTGATGAAGGGGGCTGTTGAGGTGGTGGAAAAACAGAAATCTGAAGGAAGCCATACTTCAGTGATTCTGGTGTCCATGGAACCACTTGTTCTGTGTGAGTTGTCTAAGTGAATCAAATTGTCTCTGACTTTTTGTTCTCGGGCATTTTAATGAAACAGTGCACATTCATACAACATACACAAATAAATACATGATCCTTTTTGCCTTTCTGGGTTTCAAAATGTTGCTGGGATGTAAGGGCACAGATGTTTTACCAAGTAGAAACAATTATAAATTAAAACTTTAACTCAAAATTATCAGCACAAGACTTTTTGTCTAAGTTCAGACAAAAATGGAAGAGAGCATTAAGGCAGTGTTAGGTGAACAGGAAAAGAAAACCACAACAACAAAGTGATTAAAATATATATGTATTATACAGAGAATATATATTAAATATACACTATTCACTCTGTGTATTTATATATTATACACCCTGTATGTATAATATAAATCTATTTTTATACTTATATTTATTATCTACATATACTATATCTATATATATATATCTATATATACAGAGTGTCAGGACCTAAAGAACAAATCCAAATGGACATCTTTCTCTAGTAGTAGAAGATTTTATTCTATGGAAAATGTCATATCAAAGACATGTCATATATTTTACAGTCAAGAAAGAGTCTTTTTGAATGATTTCTTTTTTGTATCTCACTCAACCAAAAAGAGCCCAGAAAGGTTACCTGCTCATGGTCCCTGTCTGGTAAATCCACTTTTTTTGTGGGCTTTAATTCCTGTCATGGCACAGCATCAAAACTAGTTTAGCAACGGATCCTTTAGATTAGCGTAGAAGTTTGTATTACAGGCCTACACTGGAAATTGCTATGTGTTTATATGGGGTTTTTTACATTGAAGATCACAAATACTCCACCATTACTGAAATCAGATTTATACCCCTTCCTTCATTCACTTTAACATTGTTCATGAAATACAGGTCCTTACAGGAATTATAACAGGAGTTACAGATCCTGAAAATCCATGGCTGGCTACTGGTTACTAGAAGAAAAGTAGGGAACTACCAATAAGTGACCTGCACAAGATGTATAAAGTACTATAGACAAAGAAAGACAATCTATTACCATCTGATTACAGCAGTAGTCTGCTGTAAGTATATAGACAGTGTAAAGCAAATTTAAATTAAAAATGTTTTGTGGCCAGTGTCTGCAGGAAGCATAAAATGAAGCTAATGATAAATATCAATAAGGTGATGTAAACAAACACTGATAATTATAACCCTATGGCCCAGAGTAGCATCTTCTATACAAAAGTCTCAAAGGTATTAATACTATGCAGGCGTTCAGCTTACATATGCCACTGAAATAGTTCAGAACACAACAACATTACAGAGCAACGAGGACATAAAACAAACACTCAAGAGAAATGTCAGTTAGAAGGTGACAGAGTTACGGCTCGACAGGAACTGCACACAAGTTACAACTTAAAAGATCACATGCCATTTTTCCCCACAAGTGAATGATTGTGCAAAATTCCTATTCAAAGTCAATGAACATGTAATTCTAGGGACTCGTTGCTATACAAGGAATGAATTGATGGCAATACAAATGCATGGATGCTGTGACTAAAATTGCTTATTAATATATGGATTCTTAAATACAGATACCAAAGATATGAATTCTTCAGGTGCTTTGTGTGGTATAATACATCACTGTGCAGTATATTTACTATATATTTAGGGAGCTGTGGCTGGGAATTTGGGTTTGTTCTTTTTTCTGGAAAGCTAGCACCAAAAATTATTCATATAATCTCACAACCCATCATTGTGGTTTCCATCTGTTGGAAAACCAGTGTCTTTTTCATGGGTAGATGGTGTGTAGTGTTGGATGAAAGTAAAGGACATAGACAAGATTAAAAATGTTATTCAAATTATTACTCAAACTTAACTTCATTAATCTTAAAATGAAAGTAAGTATATTGATGAGACGGAGTCTGCCTTGTAACTGTATTTCTGATCTTCTGATCCAATACACATTTTTGATAAAGAAATAGAGCTCCATTGTGTCATTAGAGGTTCATTTGAAATAAGCACCTTATGGATAACTTCAGAAGAAACAAAACTTACTCACTTTAGAGCTACCAGACACAGCTTCAGTGTTTTGTACCTGTTATGAAACTGTACTCATTTCAGGTGATCTACAACTGCATGTGTTAATTTGCTACACATTTGTATTTTCTGTATCATAATACTTTTAATAAAAGGCAAAGATCTTTAAAATTATGATTTTTCATAATTATATAAAGTTAATGCAGGAAAAAGTATTTAAAATAATTTGTCTAGTCATAAAAGCCAATTTCTCAATAAAATATGGTCTTGGGATATAAGCATTTTGAATGATATGAAGAAATACGGGCATTAGTGTCAAAAACGATTTGGTGATTTTGAGAAATTACATTAAAAGAGAGAGAGAGTCAAAGAAGGGCATTCAAACGTGAGAAAATAACAGTAATATATTTCAAAAAACTTCAACCATAACAAAATCATTCCAAACATTGACACTTTGTAAATGAAAAATAAATCCCAATTGTTTCAGTGGCTGTCATATTCCATCAATAAAGCTGACAATATATTATCTAAAGTATCTAAATGGAGATGGAAGAAGTCAGTAAGAAAGATGCAGAAGGTCTCTGCTTCTGAAACATGAGGTCTCTCTGTTTTGTTTTAATTTACTATTATGTGTCTCTTTTAAATTCCTCTAAAGATTTCAAAAGAGACCCTAGAGATAACCTCATGACTCTCACGCATGGCAATACTGGAGGAAAATCCTTGTATGTTACACCAATCTTTTCACCTGCTATAAAAGACCAAAAGAGTTGAGAATGTGTCCCAAGTGCCACAAACATATAAAAAACCCCCCACAAAACACCACCAAAATTAAGAAAACTTTGATAGCTACTCCTGATGGCAACAAACATTCCTTTTAAAAACATAATACCCAAGCTTTTGGGCTGTGCTCCAAAACAAACATCAGCAAGTTCCAGCAAATGCCATGAAAAATCATGACTGGAGCACATTACTCCCTCCCCCACCCTGATGAGGCAGGATTACTCCCTCCTCCATAGCTGATGAGGCAGCATCAGCTATGTTTGATAGTACTTGTAGATGCTTTTCTAGTCTGTTCTTATGATGACTAGTGATGGAGATGCCACTGCACCTTCCTCAGGTATTTCCAGTGTTTCACTAATATTTCATTTTCTAATACCTTCACTACATCAGAAGTCTATTATTTGCTGTTTCTAGCTACTGCAGATGTGGAGAACAGACTATTTCCTTCCCTTTTGCGACAGCCTTTTACATGCTTGAAGACAGTTTCATCCCCTCTGTAGTCTTTTTATTCTTGTAACACATTTAATCCTTCCTCATCTTCTCCCAAGCCATGATTCTTTTAACTGAGCTCATTGGACATTTTCCAAGGAATGTCAAAATCTCTACTTTTTTCAAAGGGTAGTGCCCATAACTTGCTACAGTATTTCCAGGAAAGCCTTACTAACCCTGAGAAGACCAAAAGACAATGTACTCAGCAGTAACCATCACTCTCTGATATGTATAGCCCACACGAGCAGTCAAGTCAGGATGAGACAGGAGAACTGAAAAAGGGAAACTTTGTAGGCCTTTCTGAAGGGAGAAAGTAACTGCTGAATATCTGTAAATACAGAGTGTTTTCCTAGGAGCATTATTTTAAATTTCTTGCAGAGTGTCCTTCTGCTTAGTTTTAACCTAATACAGTATTTATACCTCTTCCAATATTGCTGACATTCATTCCCCTCTTTGTAACATTTTCACTTCCTGATGTTTTTGTAAATAATTGTTCCTCCAGCCATTGTTCCCACTTCTGCATCCGTGCAGCTAATTATTTCTGTGTGCAGTACTTTGCACTTGTCTCTGTCAAAATTAATCTTGCTTTTTCAGGCCATTTCCCAAATTATCCAGATCACTTTGAATTCTAACCTCATTCTCCCCCATACTTGCAGCTTGCTTCAGGTTTGTTTCAACTCCAAATTTAGTAAGCTTACTTTATATTTCATTTATATTTCACCTCAGCCATTAATACTATTAAAGAATAGTACTTGTCCAAGTGATGGTTTTCTCTGAAGATGAATTAGATATAGCCTTCTCTTTTGACAGCGAATCCTATTAAATCTCTGGAAATGTTTTTCTTCTTTCCAGTAAATGTTGCATCTGAGCTATAATGCCAAACAATAGAAAATGTCCTTTCTTTAAGAATGTCATTTGAGACATTTTCAGAATCACTATTGAAGGTCAAGATCTGTGATACCTGCTGCTTTTTTCCTCTCCACAAAGCCTTTGAACTTGTAACAAGATGTTCTTGGCAAATAGGCATTGGCAGTTACTTACTTATTAATTTACAGGTGCTTACAAATAGTTTCATTGCTTTTCCATATTTCAAGGGATTTTAATTTAACAGAGTAACCTGTAATTCCTTGAGTCCTTTCTGTTTTCTTGTCTTTTTTTTTTTAAGGTAAGCAATGCATTTATGTGTTTTTAACTGTTAGCATTTCATTTCCTTGAGTTTCTGAAAATAAATACTGCTCTTAGGCAATCTGAAGACATGTGACTGATTACATACTTCTTAACTTTTGTATAGTATTTTTCCCGCTAGTCTACACTGAGAGTCGCTCTCTTTTTTACCAGTATTAGTTATGCAAACTGTTAAAGCAGAACACCTTTTTGGACATGTCTGATGAAAAGAAAATGATTTTTCCACTGACTTATGGATCTATAGTGTCCTTGAAAACCTTTTTGCTGCCTATAATAATAATGTATGTTGCAATACACTGCCTTGCTTTCCTTGATATCTTCTTGCAAGTTGCATCACATTATGTAGTCCAGCCTTTCTGATTTTGTCTTTACAAAGCCTATAGTATTCTTTTATTCTTTTGGTTGGGCTTTTTTTCCTTTGTACTAGAAATTGTTTACACTTTATTCATCTGTTTTAGTCAAGGTAAACTACAAACCTGTGATTTACCAGTACTGTTCTTCTGCACTTACCCTTCACTTGTAATCTGCCAGCTCTCCTTGATTCATTTTGACCTTAGACCAGCCCACATATACTCCAAGTTTACCGTTTTTCAACAATAAAACAACAGTTCTCAAACCACTTTTAATTACTTAGAGAACTTCAGCAGGCCTATTTTTCTCTACAGACTGGATCTCAAATCTCATGTTTCATATAAAGTAACATCTCCTCTCTTATTCTTTGACTTGATTTTCTTGAATATAAATAGCGCCACAGAATAATTTAGGTTTCAAGGGACCTCTGGAGCCCATGTGATCTGACCTGCCACTTAGAATTGAGCCACTACCCAAGTCATGCAAGCTTTTCTGATGTGGCAATTAAATCATAATCTCAGTCTTGAATTAAAACATCCAGATCAAAAATTTCTTTCGTGAGATAGAATAGGAGACTGAGATAATAAATATTGGCTCATAGAAGTTAATTAAAATTGTGAGTAACAATGTTTGAATGTTTAGAACAGGTTTGTTGGGACTAACCAGGTCCCACTTGTGCCTGAAACTCTCAGACTATTCTCTTGCCTGTAGCAAGGGTACAGTCTTCAATGAAAAGGACAAGCAAGGTGCTAAATTGTTGTTTCCAAGAACTTCACTGCTGCAGAAAATCAGTCTTTACAATCTTTGGATGGGCTTCTGCTTGCAGAAAAAGGTAAATGAATACTGAACGAGCATTGCAAAGCTGCTCTCAAGATTAAGAATGAATGCCAAGTGTAGCCAGAGGTCACTTTGCAGCATGCAGGTTTCTGCATGCCTGTAAATACCCCAAAGTGTCATATACCACTAATACATCTTTAAGCATCTCAGTGCAAAGGACATGCCCACACAGGCTGCTTTTGAGCTGCTTACAACACACAAATGGGAGGCAAAAGATCTGATTCCAGCTCCCAGATCCTTCCCCTTCCTCCTGTCTGTGACTACTTTGCAAGAGTTATTTTGACATATGCAGAGAGCAAATAATCTGTATTGTTAAGTTCCAGATTATTTTAGTGAGAATAGCTAGTTTATCTTATTGTCTTAACTTGTATTTTATTTGAATTTCACCTTCACTTCCTATGGAAATCAGGTTGTGGCTAGCAACTGTCTTGTTATTTTTGAAACTGCTAGTTGACTGCAATTAGTTTTTACTGAATACTCAAAGCTATCAAGCTCCTACAAGTACCAAGAGAACTAGAAAATGGATAGAAGAGAGAGAACAAAGCTAGTTCCCTTTCTGGTTGAAAGGAAGCCATAACTAAGCTTTTTATCCATGGTCACAGGAAGAAATCAGTTACATAACCAGAAGTTGCATAGGATCTGAGTAATCAACATACATATATATACCTGACCACAAAACATGTAGCCACTCCTCCGGTAGACATCAGAATATGCTGGGGAGAGCTGAGGACACTCCAGTGATGATGGTTGTTAGGGACATATGAGTGCTGTGAGTACTGTAGCAATGGGAAATTGAGATGGGAATTTACAAATCCATACAGAGATGAACTTCATACTTCTACCACTCATGACTGAACTGGGTCTTTTCACTATTCAGCACCATTGAGAGAATTCTGTTAGATATAAATAGAAACCATGGAGAAAATGCTGCTAGATGTAAATAAACCAGTTTTTATCATTGCTGACATATCACCACCATCAGAATTAAATAAGCCAGTACCCATATATTGTTTTCTGATGGTGAGACATACCTGTTGGCCACTGAGGAACAGAATCGTTAGCATGTTAGCATGTTTACTTTGGTTGTTTACAGCACTCAGTATTTTTTCCAGTTTCCTTCATTTCTGTGACATCTACAACCAGATCTTGCTTCATCTATTGATACCTTCTACACCTACTGATACATTCCTCCTAACTACAGCAGTTAGGGAATATGAGACACGATACTTCTTGTGAAGTTTGTCCTGGTCCTTTGATTATTTCTGTTTTAAAATGCTTTAGAGCTGAATTTTCTCTTCCATCCATGTCTCATTCATCTATAGAATATTGTTCTGGTTACATGCCTGTTGATATTGTCATAAACAGTATTTTCCAGACATAACTTATTATCGTATTTCTCTTGCTATTGGGATTCCAGTCCCTTTGGTTCTAGAACGTATCACATTTTTTTAACAACAACAAAAAGGTACCTTCCATTAATCATGAAATCCTGTTAACTATCTTAGATTTATGACGGTGTAAATGACAAAAAGGCTGTATATATGGTATCATATATGCAATATACAATATGTATATATATATGCAATGTATATGCAGTATATACTAGAAGACAACTGCTAGGATAGAGTTATTAATACAGATTAGTTAATTCACAGCAACATCAGATGAATGAAGAACCAAAGTGAAGACACAAACCGCAACCCTACTATGTGAAGTAAAGATTTAGCAGCCCAAGGAAAAAAAATCTGATTTGAACAGCAATTCAAAACATGTCTTTGAATTATTAAAATAAAGATAAAAACTATCCAACAAGGAAAACTGAACAACATCTCTCTGAATTCCATTAAACCATTGCTTTGGAGCCATACCCTGATTTAAAGGGAAACAGATGCTTACATTAATGGCTTTAGATATCTCTTGCTAAAAGGTGCTACTATGTCAGCTAACTGGATCATGAAGCATTCCAAATGTATTGAAATAATGGGAATATGTGTTTAGTTGAAATTATAGTTGAACAAAAGCCTAAAATTGGATATGATGCTGAATGCTTCAGCTACTTGTGTGACACCCCTTCAGTAACACAAATTCTATTCCAATTTAAAGTCATATGGAGTGTTAGAATAATTCTTTGTTAATTAAAGTATAGGAAAAAAAAACAACCACAAACCTTTGTGTCCCAGGTCTAAATATTGACACTACCTTTATTTAATCAATTATGAAAACTCACCATAAGCTAAGAAATAACCTAATCTTCTGGAAGAGAATCATTACCAAAAGTATCAAGTTGTTGTTATACGTTTCCTTTTGCTCATGCAGGACAGAGACAGTTTTAATGGATTATTATGAATAAACAATTTGGATGGTTTAAATCATTCCAATTAATAATAGATTACTTTTTAATTGTCAAATAAATGTACTGTCTTTTCAATGATTATCAAGGTTTCCAGGGAAAAAAAGAAGTGCCAGGGACTTACACATTCTGTGCTTATGTTCTATGTGCTTTGTGTCAGTCTCAGAATAGCTACATCTTATGCCATTAGCTCTTTAGGTTTTGGAAGAAGGAGCTGATAATTTCGTAATTAAGGATAAGCTCCCATCTAAAGACTCAAGGCCTATTGAATACGTCAATGCAGAAACACTTCAGAAAGTTAATCTGAAGTAACTTTTAAAGTAGATTAATTAAAATGAATTAAAGCCCTGTATTGATCCTTTTATTCAGATTTTCAATGGCTTTAATTCAGTGTAGTCCACTTCAGCCTTCAAAGTGAACCAAGCTAAATTAAATTAGGGCCACTTTAATTCTGAGTATGTGTCTACATTGGGATTAATGCATTTTAACTTCACACAAGAGTACAGGAACTGCAAAAAACCCCTACACTGAATTACCTACTTTATAACAGCTGCCTCTGTTCACATACTTTCTCCATGGAAAACTCAATTTAAGATATTACTTTTGCAATGAGATGGGGCAAACTGACCATTTATTTATATCCTACTTTGGCATGTTGAGTTGTCCTCTGATTATGTCCTTCTTATTTCCACACTCAGTTGATTTGGACAACCTTTTTTGAGCATCCATGTCAAATACTTTTTTGGTGCAATTAAGTCTGAAAGAGCTCAATGAGAAACTGACTTCCAAATCTAAAACAAGGTTATTTTGGAGTAATTCTTTGTTGTTGTTATCTTAATGTTTCTCACATGAACAGGTAATTTTTTGCAAAAGATGTTAAAAAAAATTAGCATTATCTTATAAAACAGTTTTGAAAGAAAATTGTTGATCATTCTGGAGCATGGCAATGACAATGCTTGTTCTTTTTTGCGAGCAGTGAATGAAAAGAATATCAGAAATACATTACTGAACTGACCTTACTGGACTTGTTTTATAGAGAAACTGCACTGTTAGGCAAGAAATATGCAATCTGGAAATGTCTTTTAATGTTTCCACTTACCAGAGAAAACTTAGAGTTGCTGATTCTTTATACATAGTTTTGGTAGTGTATTCAGCAAATGATGTAAGTGAATTTAGTAATATACAGAAGAAAAAAACCCCACCAACCCACTCTGTTCTTTGACATGCTTTTATTCTGTACCATAAATTTTGCTTTACATATCGGATATGTAATAAGTACATTTCTAAACTCAGTAAAACAAGTTCCTCTGTAGCTGAGGTAAAATATTACTCTCACCACAATGGAAGGCAAAGCCACCAGATTTTGATTTGCATACAGAACATTAATTTAAAAAAGCAGTTCAAAAATATAATCACAGACTCAAAGATAAGCAAGAGAAATCAGGTGGGAAAAAATGTCAAGAATTATAATAAATAAGTATCTGTTCTCATTCAGTTTTTCATAAAATCATATGTAATTTCCATTAGCAGTCATCTGAAGCAAATACTTTATAAAATTTATAAAATAGTAATTGTTTAATCATCAATGGTATTGAACAAACACTGAAAGCTTACACACATATGGCTGACATGAGAGGTGCCCTATCGTAATATATACAGTCACTCAGTTATAAGACGCCCTTTAGATATATATTTATTAGATGCACATGATTAAGAGCAGGCTTAAAGCATATATCTATTTGTGACATTAATCCACTGCTTACTGCAGTTTTTCTGCTGCTTGTTGCTTTCATGCAAGTCATTCAAATTTGTAGAAAAGGATTTTCAAAGAAATGTGTTCAGCTAAAAATTGCCCTTCTTTTTCAAAACATACTGTCTTTTCGTTTCTTCCACATCATTATGCTTTACTGCTGTCCATTACTTCTACCTATGGATTAAGTCTGCCCTCATAATGACTGATAATGCAAATAGAGTTGTTATACACAGTAATGGAGTGATTTTCCAGTGAATAATATTTGGTCAGACAGATGATTTGGTCAGTCAGTTTTAGGCCTCTGAAGAGAAGCTGTCCTTTACAGTGTCAGGACAATCATGCAATGTATTTTACATGTGACAAATGTAGACCTTTGCATTTCAGCCAAAGCTTTTGTGTAGAGGCAAGAAATCCATTGCTGTAAGATATTATTTTCCTATGCTCTCATTTGACTTTCACAAATCTAAAAAATGAAGTTATTATTTTTAATAAAACAGCACATGTTAGATTGTAAATTACACATAAAAATAAGATGGCAATAATATTTGGTTTTCAACACTTCATGTAGCATAATGAATATGATGTTCAAAGAACAAATAAGTTCATGCATTTCTCCAGCAACATTGTTTTCATGGTATTACAAGTAATTTCATGCAAAACAAAAGCAAAACCTAATATAAAGAAGCTAATGTAAGAGCCACTGTCATGGCTAACACACTACATTAGGAATTTCCAGAATTTGAAGCAAGAGCAGCTGTATCTCCAACTAAACTACCAATAGTTTTTACATTGAAAATTTGTGAAGAAAACATAAAACAAGTGCACATATAATGGGGTCACAGGACACAAAGCAGCGGGAGGTTGTTTTTGGGGTTTTTTTCCGAATGTTTGTACTGCTGAGATGTTGCAAGATCATCTCTGAATGGATTCTTAATCAAGAGTTTTTGAAAATTTACTTAATTTTCAGTTCTGTTTTAACTGATGAATCATTGCCATTTCTTTCCTTGCCCCTAGACAGAAGAAGGCATTTGTGCTAAGGGTTATATGGAAGAAAGAAAACTAAACAGCATAGGCCCAATATTTCATGGGAAGATGAAGGAATTTGTTTTATTCAATGAAAATTCAACAGTGAAATGCAGTCTCAGAGTGATGCAGACATCATCAAAAGGAAGAGAAAAATCTCAAGGTGAATTTTTGTCTTACATTGGCTATTCAGCAGGCAAAACCAGAAAGACAGTTCAATGCTACCTTCTATGCAATCCTATTAGAGACAGGTGAGGAAAACAAAGTTTTCTCAAGGAGGAAAAAAGACTGTTTAAAGCAAGTAAGAATCAAGGAATTGTGTTCATCTGGCATTAATATTAAAACCCTTATGAATCAAATAAAAATACTGGCATTGAAAAGCTGTGAATATTCTAAAGATTCAAGCGAGAAACCAGATTTCTGAATGTGATCTTAGGAAAGAAAGAAAAATCAAAAAAGGCCTTTAATTGCGGCAATGAAATTGGAATGGAGAAATAAAATGTCATCTGAAAGTAATAACCTTTAAGGTGACAGCATGTAAATTTGAAAGGATGCCAGTTCTACTGGAATGTAATAGATATTGCACTACACTAAAATAAGGAATAAAATACCTCTTGCTTTTTTATGGAAAGATCTGCTTACCATTAAGAATGACGGAACTTAATTCCACCAAACAGTACAATCAAGAGACTACATGAAACTATTTAGGGAATTATAAACCCCTGTTTCTCACAAATCGCTGTAATAGATGTGTTTTGTGCTGCAAATTCAATAAGCTTTAACATGATTTTAGCAGTTGCTCTTTTTCTTCTGGTCTGAGGAAATAAAACAAGCCTCAGCTTCCACTGGAAAAAAGTGCCCAACTTTACTACAGAATTGTATTACACCACTGGTTAAGAAATTGATTTTCAGAATAAGGTATGTCACTGTCATTTCATATCTGTAAACACAGCAGAGGACGTTAATGATTACCTAGATGTATTGGGTTTCTGTGGCAAGGTCTTGGTAGTGGGGGGGCTACAGGGGTGGCTTCTGTGAGAAGCTGATAGAAGTATTTCCTGTGTCTGCTGCTGGCCAAGGCCAAGCCAATCAGCAACAGTGGAAGCGCCTCTGTGATAACATATTTAAGAAGGGAAAAAAAACCGTCTGTGGCTCAGTAGCCGGAGAGAGAAGAGAAGTGAGAGGATGCGAGAGAAAACAGCCCTGCAGACACCAAGGTCAGTGAAGAAGGAGGGGGAGGAGGTGCTCCAGGCGCCGGAGCAGAGATTCCCCTGCAGCCCGTGGTGAAGACCATGGTGGGGCAGGCTGTCCCCCTGCAGCCCATGGAGGCCACGTGGAGCAGATCTCCACCTGTAGCCCGTGGAGGACCCCACGCCGGGCGGGTGGATGCCTGGGTTCCTGGCAAGCCATTGCGGACCCGTGGGGGGAGGAGCCCACGCCGAAGCAGGTTTGCTGGCAGAACTTGTGACCCCGCAGGGGACCCAACCTGGGCCCCAAACCCTGGTTCGGGGCCCGGGACCCCACGCTGGAGCAGGGGAAGAGTCCTCTCCCTGGGAAGAAGCAGCAGCAGAGACGACGTGTGATGAACTGACCCCAACCCCCATTCCCATCCCCCTGCGCCGCTGGGGGGGAGTAGGTAGAGAAGCTGGGAGTGAAGTTGAGCCCAGAAAGAAGGGAGGGGTGGGGGAAAGGTTTTTAAGATCTAGCAGTTTTTCTCCTCTCCTTCTCTGATTTTGATTGATGAACTAAATTTTGATTGATGAAACTAAATCTTGCATCATTACCTTTTTTCTCCATCTGTGTTTTAACAGCAACTCTCAGCATTGCTAGCAGATGACAGATGAGAGCATAATCAAGAGTCAAGCATCATTGTCTTATTTGAATGAGTCCTCTGCCATTTTCAATCATTTTCAGCTTGTGGACCTTAAAAAAAATTCAGACTGCTCTACAGAACACATAAACTTTTTGAGATCCACTAGAGATACTATACATGGACCCCAAAGGGTCTACAGGCTGCAGCTTGACAAAAACAGATCAAAGAATGAGCTTAGAGTGCTGGAGGAGCCAGGTGTCAGAAGGGAGTTTTCAGTTAAGCCATGTCTTGCCTAACAAGTGTTTGAAACCACTGAAGGAAATAATGTCAGAGGTAAGAGTGAACAGGAATTTTATAGAAGAAAAGCTCTCTTCCTAACCTTTTAGGGAAGAAAAGTAAGCAAAGCCAGCCTGGGCATGAGGAAGCTGCAGGAGACTATGTGGAGTGAGCAGTACTGAAGTGATACTAAAGCTGTAGGACAAAAAGTAAAGGGTTTTTTGTTAGAAATGGTAAGCGTCACAACAACTTCACAAATGCTGTGTTCTGTATTTTCACTGTTGTGTATCTCTTCCTGGGGGGAACAATAAGGAACCCCTCTGGCTGAAATACAGTACTTCTTGCTTTGCAGGAATACCTGCAGGTAAATATGGGTTGTCCCAAGCATTGCTAAATTTAAGCTTTCAAAAATCACAGCCTACTATCCACCTCCTTTCCATGACATTTCTAAACAGACCATTCTCTTGGGTTTTTTTCTGCTTGTTTGTTATTTATGGTTTGGGATTCATGCATGCCCTCTCCTCCCATTAATGCATTAAAAATAAAATGGCCATTAAAAACAAAAATATATGCAGAGTTTCTCTTGTAATTACTAAGTTATGGCACCCATTAGGCTTTAAAAAAAAGTAGCAATACAGTAAAGTAGGAAAGATGCTAATATCTAGTTCAAGAAATTCAATTTTTTCTAGTTTCATAATATTTCTTTTTTCTTATCACTGGAGGACAGATAAATTGTCATAATTTGACAGGAATTAGCAAAACAGTTTAATATGTTCTGTTTTTTGATAAAGACACTGAATCTATCAGTTAACTATTTGTCAAGTTTGTGCTGTTTTCAGAACAATTTCTGGGCTTTACTTTCACAAAGAAGTTTATCTCTTTCTTTACAAAGCAATTTTATTGTATTTATTTTATTTTATTTTCCTGCAAATATCTGGGTGGGTAATTTTTCCTTATCTTGTCTGTTACGTAGAAATGCTCTAATGGTCTTCTAGATAAATGGAATTTGCTCCGCAGCTAAATCCAAAATGTGAATGAGAGTTTTTCTTTAATTTGTTTTCTGTAATTTCTTTATCATTTGTAAATCTCAAAACTGATTTAATCTTCTGACAGTTGATATCTAATATCTTCTTGTACTACTTCTATGTGAGCATTGCTTCTGTTTAAACAGAAAGGAATCTTAACTGCAATTTTTTGCATTTCAGTTTTATTAGTGTTCTTAATTATTACATTTCATCAGCTGAAATCAATGAATTTCTGGCCATATCTTGAGTATATTTCACTTGGAACTTTTTTCCAGATGTTTCCTCCAAGTTTTAGCTAGTTCTCATATGTTCTTATATTGCACTCTTTGGACTGTGAATAGGGGACTTAGAATTGTCCTTTCTTTCATGTGTATCAGCATTCTACTTCTAAGAGCTGCAGAAGTTCCCCCTCTTGCCATCTCTGCTGCTACAATTACTGGTGTGTGTTCTGAACCAAGACAGACTGCCAATTCCATAAGATGAGGTCTAAACTGATGTCTAGCACCCAATATCTATCCTGTTATCTGTTCCCACTCTCACTCATGTCTGCTTATGAATATTCATACTAACGGTAACTCTGTAGTTTCTGACAAAGCAAGTGATTCTACTACATGAATCACATTACTGTCAATACATTTTTGCTTTCTCTAAAGTGTAATTATCCTGCTTTTTAAACCACCCCTTAAGCAATTCCTTTTTATCCTGTTCCTTGTGAAAAATCTTTAAATTATATGTTAAAAAAAAAGAAAGCAGAGTGATTTGCGTAGTTCAAAAAAATGTGTTATCAGAAGACTGCAGGAAAACTTACTAGTCTTCACTTATTAAATATTGAATTTACCTCACCTAGTCCTGAGGAAAATTTCAAGTTTGTCATCTGTTTTTAATCTGAAAAACATCTGACACATAACCAAATTTGTAGATGCTTTTTTGTTACCAAGTTAATTTGGTAAATGCTTTTACAAACAAAAGATAAGTTACATATTCCACTGTACCATGTTATTTACTTTCATTTCTCCGGGATCTTCTTTTCTAAATAAAGCCAACACAGAATATCCTGGAAGATTTCAAAGATGTGCTTAAAAATATGTAATTCTTTACATTCACTTTGTTTACATAATACCAATAGATCAGTGAAGGATTTGTGTCATAAAATATTCTAAACGTTATTATGAGACTGCTCCAGTCTAGCATGTACCCCATTACTTTATATAATCTTTATATTATTCATTTTTATCTTCTTTTGTCCCAGCCCACTTCTCAAAGTCTGACCAACATAAATCCCCTCACTTCATGTTATGGAAATATGTACAGTTACAGATGACAAATTCATACTCCAGATCACAGATCCTAATGTAACACTAACAACTTCCTTGATAAGCAATCCTGTATTAATTTATCACTTCCCCATTATTCAGGTACTAATCCGATTTTTAGGTTTTCTAGGTTTCTAGGATTTCTAGGTTTTCAGGGGTTCAGAATACTTGGCCTTCTACTTTATACCATCAGGTTTCTTTACCACTTCTTTATAACAAGAATTATGTTTACTGAGCACGACCTCTCTTTTAATCTATACTACTATATTTGAGTGCTACTTTTTCAAGTGTTCTCTTTAATCAAATGTTTGAGAGCAATTCCCTTTGCAAAGATGACAATTCAAAGTACATTCTCTTTTTTGACTCTTCTATTAAATGTTTTCTTCTCTTTTCTCCTTTCCACTTTTCACGAAGAGTTGCTGAGGGAACTGGGTTTGTTTAGTCTTCAGAAAAGGGGGCTCCAGGGAGACCTTGTTGCTCCCCACAACTACCTGAAAGGAGGTTGTAGCAAGGTGGCTGTCGGTCTCTTCTCCCAAGTAACAAGAGATAGGACCAGAGGAAATGGCCTCAAGTTACATCAGGGGAAGTTTAGAGTAGATATTAGGAAACATTTCTTCACTGAAAGGGTTATCAAGCATTGAAACAGGCTGCCAGGGAAGTGCTGGAGTCCCCATCCCTGGAGGTGTTTAAAAGATGTGTGGATGTGGTGATTAGGGACATGGTTTAATGGTGGACTTGACAGTGTTAGGTTAACAGTTGGACTTGATGATCGTAAAGGTCTTTTCCAACCTAAACGATTCTATAATTCTGTGATTCTATTAATAAAACCACCATGCTATATTATCTGTTAGCATCTTTCCAAGTCAGTAGCACAGTGACCAGATCTGGGTCCCTTCCCTTCCCTTCCCTTCCCTTCCCTTCCCTTCCCTTCCCTTCCCTTCCCTTCCCTTCCTCCTAATCTGCCCTGAATGCCAGATGAAAGAACAGCATATGTAAGGATTTTTCTGTCTAACACTGGCACCTTCAGATACCCAGATAATGAATGAATAAGTAGGCTCACAGGACAATTTTAATGTTTTAACTGTGGAAAATATAATTGCAGAGGAAGAAATCTTCTTTTACTGTTGAATTTCAAAGTATGGACCACACATGTTTTATTACCGTTACTCAGTTTTGCAAGAAAGAATTTAACTGTGAAATACACCAAAGATTGGAAAAAAGGGCTATAGCATCTTAGCTAAGTGCAAGTGACCATACACACTTGGAGAATTATTTGGTGTTGAATTAAAAGTTGTCTTCATATCTTTTCCCACTGTGAAAGTGTCATAAACTGTACACAGATCTGTTCTGTGAGAACAAGTGGATTAGTATTTGCTATTCTGATCATCCTCTCAATCTCTAAGTTCTATATTACCTTTATTTATCTCAGAGAAGTTCTTGCTATCTGAGGAATTACTATTCCTTAATCTTTGCAAAAAACAGGTACATCTTTTCAATGGATGAACTACTGGAGTTCTGACAAAATTCTAAATCTCCATGCCAGGCACTGTGAATCTATCACAATCCATCTATCATTGCTAAGCACTTCACATAAGGTGCACAAGGGTCTTCCTACAGATTGCCATGAACAGCAGATGAAGGTGAAAATATTAATAACCCTGGTCCACAAAAATGCAATGGGGAGAGCAACAAAAGGGAAATCTGTCTGAAGGACTGCTGCTTAACAGCAGGTCTCAGAAGAAACAAGTGCCTCTCTCAGAAGAGACAGACAGAATGCTTAAGCAGAGATCCTACTGCACCAGAACAGACCATACAGAAGCACTGGAAGAGTTTTAGGCCTGCCTGGGGAAAAAAAAAAAAACCCACATAAGAGCAATAGTTGAAATTTTGCAGATTAAGGATGCCAGTTATTCTATATTATTTTAAACTGTCTTTCTGAAGTGAAGTAATGAAAATTTTGTTGCTTTGTTTAAGTCCTGTGGTGCTGGTGTGTGCTAGTATATAGCACCTTAAAATGACATCTTGGATAGTGTAAAAACAACATAAGTGATCTTGCTATTATTTTCAAATTAAATATATTATTATTACCTTCTTTTTTCTCCTTTCAATAGTGTTTGTTGGCAGATAAAAGTTCCTGAAACTGGAACACAGTCTGTATCCTTCTCATGAGCTCAGCAGCTGTTTGGAACTGTGGTGTTTTCCACTTTGTTTGGTTTGCAACAAACCAAATTATCTCTTTGAAAAGAACTGTGCAGCAAGGCTTTTTTATCCCAGGCTCTGTCTCAAAAGCAGCACCGATAAAAAATCTCAACAGAGCTACCAGAAGCTGGGCTGGTTCCAGAGAAATTAAAGCAAAAATAGAGATATTACAGAGACATTAATAAAAACAAACCAAACCCTGAAGTAGGAAGGGATTTCTTAAGTAGTAATTAAGCTTTCTCACAGAATATCTTTCAATCAATTCAATCAATTTCAATCAATTTACCACAGCATTAAGGATACTACAAGACAGTTAAGGGTCTTGTCCTCATTGCATGCATCAAAATATACAGTAGGAAATTATCACAAATGATCACTGGTAACAGCTAAACCATTTAATCTTCTTCTACCAACGACTTTGCATCTTACAATTGGGTTTTGGTTCATTGTTTTATTCAATGCTTTTTCCACAGATGATCTCAAAATCTTAGTAACCTCTAGCCTCAAGGAACCCCTGAAGCTCCCGCCTTCCCTACTAAGAATAACCTATACTCTAGAAATATCTGGACATTTCACAGCCTCATCACATACCCAATATGAGAGCTTCAAGTCTCAAAGAATTTAACATTCAAAGTTCAATAATCAAGGACAACTAAATATTAAATTGGTCAAGATGACAAGGAAAGCTCCTAGAAGACTGCAATGAATTGAATTGAAATGTTTTCATTCACACACTAATGCACGTAAAAAAGTTTTTGCCTCAAAATTTAAAGAAAGAAAATCATAGGCAGCTTAATGATGCAAGATAGTAATGAAGTTCAGAAAAGTGAAAGGAGAATAATTGGTTGCTGAAGAGGAGAGAGGGACTATTTTGGTAATTTCTGAATAACAATCATTTATCTTTTTGAGATGTGTTGTTTCTACACAAAAATATTATGCAACTTCAGAATTAAATATCCAAATATTAAACGATGAACTAAGTAGTAAACTGTAAGAGTACTATATGCATACATGACATGTTGCAAAAATAAATAATAATCACATTAATACAAATGCAATTCTAAAAAATCTTAATCTGCCTCCCTTTCATATGTTAATCCTGTTTTTCTACATTCCCTAAAGTAGTAATAGAAACGTGTAGCCATTTTTATTAAAACTATACTAGTTTAACTAGGAAACTGAAGTCTTAACTAAATACTTCAGCCTTCTTTGTTCAATTTTTTTCCCCATTTTAAGTTTCAGAATGTTCCTTCACCTCCACTCCTCAAGGCAAAAATAAAATTGGTTATCCTGAGAAATTGTTTAAGCCTTTAATTCAAATTTAAATCATGGCTTGATCCCAATACCAGTGACAGCTGAAATTAAAAAAAACCAAAACAAACAAACTGTGCAAGTTCTGTTCAATAAAAAGTTGGATAAAGAAAGATCAGCTTTCATAGCGTGTGAGTCCCTGTGGTCTAAAAAGAGACTAAGACACAGTTTCTCAAATTTGACAAAAATGTGGATAGACCAACAGAGAAAGCGTTATACAAAGCAGCCATAATACCTCACCCTGATCAAACCTTCGTACTAAGGCAGGATGGTTTGCAAACTAAAACAGGAGGTATGTACTGGAGTACACATTTCCTATGGCACTGAGTATCAGTCCCTCTTGACCTCCAGGACTGCCCTGAGCAGCAACAGTAATCAATGGGGAAGGTACTGTCTGTCAGGACATATTATTCAGTGTCCTTACCACAACATCCAATTAAAGGCTGACAAGGTGAGTGATGCTTGTGAGCACAGACAGACTGTAGCAAGGCCTCATAATCAGCAAACAGTATTTATGTGTACTTTGATTGATAAGCACTGTTTTACTAAGAGGAAGAAGGAAAGCTAGAGGACTGCAGAATCTAACACACTGTAATATATATACCACCCAGATACATATTTTCGAATTGTCAGATTTGCTAATCTCTCTCCCTTTTCAGGACACAAGCATAACTAGAATTAACTTCAGTCAGGTTAAGTTTACATCAGGACATCTAAGTTCACTTATTAATAACTACTTATAGAACTAAGGATAAACACAATAAAATTAATTTTATCTGATTTGGGCCCTATGCAGTTTATCATTTTCTCGCTGTCCTGGAATTAAAAATTAAAGTTTATCTATATTTTCAAATGAACAACCCACTCATTTTTAGGATGTATGTTTTGAATGAAATACTACAGTTTTTGTATCAGTGTCTCAGGAACTGAGTTGAATACACACCACCTGCTTTTTTTTTTCCCTCCAGAAACAGATGTTGAGGAACAGTTCACCCCATGTTCTGGCAAAACCAATCAGCAGACCAGACTGTTAAAGGTCCAAATTACTGTAATTACTTAGTGTCAAAGTTCTGTGGCATTTTATTTTATTGACAACTGGATGTTAAGTTGTAAAATTGACTTAGATTTCAGAGGATGGTTTTGGTTCTATCCACTTTCTCTGGGTTATTTGAATGGCCAGTACTCCAGATGAATTTGTGTTGTGATTTAAGGCATCCCCAAGGAAAATCTGATCAGGTTAGAAATTCTCTGAAGAAGTAGCATGCAGAAATAAGTCCTCAGTAAAATCTTCATAAGGAGCTTCAATCAAACACTGAAGCCATTCAGAGATAAAAGAATGTATATTACATGGTGGTTTCTGGAGAGCAGACTCACATCTGCATTCTGGACCAGCCAGTATCAATGCATGTGAGACCAAATTTTGCATGTAAGAGAACATCACTGCCATAGCCACCTGGGGCCAGATCCCAAGCAAGTAACTACAGCCTCTATGGATGTGATTTTTTGTACTTTTCATCTCCCTCCAAGATTTTATTTGTGCTATGATGCATAACTAATACATCTTCCCAGTAAACACTGTCAAATACCAAGGTTGAACAGGATCTAAAAAGTCTCCAGGTGGTGGAGGGTTTTCCCTACTCACAACTATCCATATGCATGAAAATGCATTATTTTTTGTTTTTCCAAAGTGCATTACTACATTCAGTGAAAAGTTAAATCATTACAAGCACCATCTTTTCCACAGGGAAATTAGCCCTGAGAAATTGGCACCACCCACTTTTTTTTAACTTATTTTTGGAGAACTGTTACTGTTCATAGACCTCATAGACAGCGCTGTGCCAGCTACTAGGAAAAAAAATAACTCTATCCCAGGACACTTACCTGATTCCTTACACATGGGAATTGAAAGCTCTTGTGCTCTAAGAACTATGCCCTTAAAGAGCTGCCAGCTCTGTTCTCCTCCTTTATTCCTGAGGGCAGTTTCCCAGGGGGTCACAGCCACTAATTCCTTAAACAACCAAAAGTTCTCTCTCATAATATCCAAGATCTTAACATGACTCTTCTCCTGGCCCATATCCCTTGAGGTTGTGAATTCCAAAAGGGTATGATCACTGCAGCCCGGGCTGCCACCACTCTTCACATCTCTAATTCATCTGTGTGGGTAAGGAACAGGCCCAGTAACACTTCTCCTCCAGTTAGGCTGTCTGTCACCTGGATGAAGAAATTATCCTTGACACACTCCAAGAGTCTTCTGGACTTCATGGAATCACAGAATGTTTTGGGTTGGAAGGGACCCCTAGAGGCCATCTAGTCCAACCCCCCTGCAGTGAGCAGGGACACCGCTAACTAGATGAGGTTGCTCAGAGCCTCATCCAACCTGGTCTTGAATGTTTCCAGGGATGGGGCCTCCACCACCTCTCTGGGCAACCTGTTCCAACGTTTCACCACCCTCATTGTAAAGAATTTCCTCCTTATATCCAGTCTAAACCTACCCTGGTTTAGTTTAAAACCATTACCCCTTGTCCTGTCACAGCTGGCCCTACTAAAAAGATTTTCCCCATCTTTCCTATAGGCCCCCTTTAAGTACTGAAAGGCTGCAATCAGGTCTCCCCGCAGCCTTCTCTTCTCCAGGCTGAACAAGCCCAACTCTCTCAGCGTGTCCTCATAGGAGAGGTGCTCCAGCCCTCGGATCATTTTAGTAGCCCTCCTCTGGACTTCTTACAGCTTGTTGTGTTGCTTTTCCAGCAGATATCAGGGTGACTGAAGTCCCCCAGAAGAATCAGAACTTGTGAGCGTGCTTTCTGTAGTTGACGTAAGAATGCTTTATCAATATCCTTCACTTGATTGTGCAGCCTGTAGTAAACACCAACCATGAAGTTTCCTTTGTTATCTCAGCCTCTAATTTTCAGCCATAAGCTCTTAACCTGTCTATCACTACTTTTCAAAGACAGCTCTGGCAATCAATCTTTTTTACACAGAAGGCAACCACCCACCTCTCCTTCCTTGCCTTTTCCTTCTGAACAGTTTATAACCATCGATTGCAAACTCCAGTCGTGTGATTCATCCCACAAAGTTTCAGTGATAGCAATCAGATCATAGATTTCTAGCTGTACAGTGCCTTCCAACTGCTCCTGTTTGTTACTCATGCTATGTGCATTGGTATAGAAACACTTCAGTTAGGCTATCAACTGTGTCACCTTTTTAGAGGAACAAGCTTTAATTCCTTTGAGGTGTTTCACAGGTATTTCTCTGTTGGTTCCTAATACATCAGCAGCCCCTGGCTCTTCTCTGTTGTGCAAAATTCCACCCTTTTCCCCTGCTAAGTCTAGTTTAAAGATCTCCTTAAAAGTCTGGCCAGATTGTTGGCGAAGATGCTCTTGCCCCATCTGGTCAGCTGAATCCCATCAGCTCCCAACAGATGCAGCTTCTCAAAGTAGATCCATGATCATAGAAGTTGAAAACTTGGCTATTTAGACAGTATCACTCCAAATAATATACTCAGATCTTCAAGTAATGTTAAGATGCTAAATAGACAGTGGAAAGATTCAATTTTATTAAACTAAATGAAATGTTCCATATCATTAGTAGAAAAAAAAAATCTTTCTATTTATTCATTTTAAAATGAGTAAGTAGAGTCATTCATCAGAAACTGTGGACAAGCAAACACTTTCCAAATGTAAACCATGACCTGTTTTCCTGCTCTGTCTCCAGCAAACACATGTCCTGCCCCACTGTATATAGGTGGTTTACTTCTAAGAGATAAATTCTCTCTATATCACCCAATGTTTTCAACTTTTTCATTCATTTCCCTTGTAAATAACATGTTGCATCAAGCAATTGATGACATCTAAAAAAAAAAAAAACAAACCCAAACCCCAAACAAACCTCTTTCTGCAAGTAAATCAGAGAAACTCTTCCATTTAAAAAAGATCAGTCTCTTGGTACAACTAAAAGTGATCAATTCTTGAAGAGATGTTTTAATCTTAAGAAATGATGAAAAAATTATGTAGTAGATGCAGTCCTACAACAAACAGTCTTGGCTCAGACTCAATACACCTGAGCATAAAAATCTGATGCTAGGGTATTACTAAGTAGTATTCATTAAATTACCAGTATGCTTCTAAATCAGACAGCATATATTATTGCTCAATGAGCTGTATTTGAACAATGTTCAACAAGTCCACTGATCTTAGATGGCTGCAGTTTAATGTCACAGCTGCTGGTGGCTCTCATGTCTTCAACATGTTTCATTCACATTAATAACCACTTCTAACATACAAAAAAATCTTTAGAAGATGCTTTACATGATCTCAGCAAAAATCTGGAATTACATGGCATTTCAAACTATTCTTAAATTGGAATAAGCTTTCAAAAATGCAGAGTTTTCTAGTGTAAATACACAAAGAAAACATTTCCTGTGATTTCCTATTTCATTAGTTACAAAAGGATCTAGGTTTTGTCTAGCTTTATCTGAGTTGGAAGAATACTGTATTGTGACTAGTAAGGCACATGGTTGTTAATCTCATTCACACCCACATATCCTTATCCCAAGAGATAATATATTTATCAGTTTTTCCCGTATTTTGCATAATTATAGACTGCATACAATTTAATATTTCTGGTCTGATATCAACAGAAATATGAAATGCATGAATTAATTCTCATATGGCATTTGCAGACATAATTTCATACAAAGACTTAAGTGGAAACTCTATTTTCACCTTGTTTGGCATCGATATCTATTATCACTTCTATGAGACTGATGGTGACCTGAATTCTATGTACTGGCTTCTCTGTTTCACTGCAATGGTGAGACAAAGAAGGGTGTACTAATGTTACTGCATTCTATAACACCCTTAGTGTGGAAATGAAAGCATGTGGCAGAGAAAGCAGGGACCCCAAGTTCCTGCACAGGCGCAATCAGAGTGATCCCATTGCTACTTATCCCTTTTCTCATTGGTCCCAAACCAAAGTCTCCACACTGGCAGATCCTACAGGTCAGCCACCACACCTGCAGATCCTATACTTACTCCCACAACAACTCCCCCTTCTTTACTAAGAACAAAGAAGCAGAAAATAGCTTATAATTATAACTGGCAATAAAGTAATATGGCTTCCCAACTGCTGTATGATCAACAGAAAAAGGGGGATAAATTAAAAAAAAATTTGGTTTTACATTTGCTGTTTTACACAAGCACCCCATGGTTTAGGAACCACTATATAAACAGTTAAAGAATAGATTTTCATAATATCATAGTTCTGTGATTGCTTTCTTTACAAAATCTGAACTTAAAAATCTGAGTGCAAATCAATTCACAAAGAAACCTGCAATTTTAATTACTGAATTGGTTAAGACTATTTTCTTGTTCTTGCAATTGTTCTTGTGCTCAATCTTGTCTTCCTGTCCGTCCCTCCAGCAGTCCAAGTAGCCTCCCCTACATCATCTTCTTTGCCAAGTTCTTCTTTAGTTTTGTTTCTTTTTCCTTTTCATAGCGATCTATTTTCATCATTCTCTGACTTTAATTTTTTGAATGCTATGTCATCTGCTGGCAACAGACATTTTCTTCTGCGAGAAGTGGAAATTGTCAGTTGTATAGGGTTAACCTCTTTTCCTTTTCCAGAACGATTATTTTTTTTCAGAACCAGTGTATGTCAAACACACATTTTTCGAGTTTCCAAAGTGCTACCATTTTCTGGACTTGTTACCACAACGGCTCCCCCTTCTTTACTAAGAACAAAACCAGAAGTTCTTGATTTGCTTATGAAAAACAGTACAGTTACTAAAGTCAAATGCAATTTCCCTGTAAATGCAATGAAGGGAGACATCAAGTCTATTTAAATCTAATTCCCTTTCATTTGTGTTTTTTGGATTTTTAGTTTCTTGTTCCCTTTTCAAAGGAGCATTTTACTTACAGGCTTTGTCAGAGAATAGGACATACCACTTCTGGAATCTCAGTTTCCCCTGGCAACTAAAGAGCAACAAAAACTGCATCGTGCCCTGGGCGGGCGGGGGGGAGAACGAAGAGGAGGAGGTGGCAGCACTGCTACCCAGCCGCCTGCTGCTGCTGCCACCATGGCTGCTGAGTGGGACTGAGGGGAGGCAAAGGGAGATGCCACCGGCTCAAGCCCTGCAGATACAGAAAAGTCCTTTTAGGTCTGTCGGAGCATTAGCCAACTTGGAGATATTTGGGAAAAACAAGCAAGTGTCCATTCAAATTATAGCAATATTATCAGATCTCAGTATTAACATCAAACATTTTACAGAAAGTAGTCCTTTATGGAACTAGATTATGTGCTTATTTGATAAATCCAAATTTCCTTCCTGTTCCTTTCTAAAAGCCCTGACAACTGCAAGTACCTCCAAGTTCTGTAAGCTAACTTCTACAATGGAATTCAGCTAAAGCAAGCCCATATCCAGCAGCACACAGGATTCTGCCCTGAGCATATTCAAGTCAATATGAACCTCAGTTTTTATACTTCTACAAAGGTCCCTCCATAAGTCCAGGCACCAATATTTCATTGCAGGCTAGCTGGAGCTTCTTTTCAGCATCTGCAATTCACTGGGCAAACTCTTCTTTGAGAGATGAAAGGCTACTGTTCTCTTCTTTCATTCTAAAGATTTCATCTTTTAGGTTATCATTAACTGCCCATCATTCCCCACAGCTCATCTCATCTCTGGAGATGATTGAAGCCGGCTCCTGCTTCCTTTCAGCAGCACTTTTCCTGCTTCCTTTCAGCAGCATTAAGTTCTGTGGGGCTTGCCACCAGACAAACCTTCAGAGGCTGTATTTCTCCCCACAGGGGGCACCGTTTGTGGCAATGAAAGCCCAGACCATCAAGCAGACCTTCAGAAGTTGAGTTTTCGCTCCTCACATGGGGCACCATTTGTGGAAATAAAAGCATGTGGCAGAGAAGGCAGATGTGGCAGAGAAGGCAGATGTGGCAGAGAAGGCAGACGTGGCAGAGAAGGCAGACGTGGCAGAGAAGGCAGGGACGCCAAGTTCCTGCACAGGCACAGAGTGATCCCATTGCTATTTATCCCTTTTCTCATTGGTCCCAAACCAAAGTCTCCACACCTGCAGATCCTATACTTATTCCCACAACACCCTGGGGAGATGAAAGAGGCTAATTTTCAAATTTAATGGGAACTAAGGTGATAGAATTGCATTTGCAAGTTTTATTTCTAGACCACCAACATTAGAAGTTGGAATAAACACCACTACTAGAAAAGTTAGACTAGTCTCTTGCAGAACTGTAGTACATCTAAAATTAATTATTCATCACTCTAATCACAAAAGACAAGGGGTGGAGGGATGGGGGGCTGGAAAGCAAGAAGGTCCAGCTTCATTCAAAAGAGATAGCATCAGAGACTTTTATTTTACTTCATTGTCTCTTATCAGGATCCTGGGAAGGAAAGTTACATAGGTTCATTGAAAAATGCTGTTCAGAACCTAAGATAATCAGCTACTTTCTTAGTAATTAGTAGGTACTACCTGGACAGTATGACCATATCCACAAAGTCCCAGACTTAGACCAGGCAGTGAATGAAGAGCAGAGATTATCCTTATCTAAATGCAAGAGGGACACAACAGCTCAGGCACAACTATCTCAAATTGCAGAGAAGCAAATGCTGTACTAGTGTTTATGCTGAAAAGGACATTAAATACCATTTATTTTCTCCTTTCTCTTCCTGTTCTTTCTCTTACTATCACTATATCAGCATCAATTTTTGTTTGTTTTCCACATCTTATAGCTGGGCACCACATATGTCAAAGGTGACAAAATGTGGCTCAAGAAGTATTACAAATATATTAAGCTAATCATTTGCTGATTTATTTTTTTGTCTTTCATTAAATAATAAATGTACAACTGCAATTCATCAATACATTCAAATACTGGGAAGCTACACGAGGCAGAATCACATGTTCACAGCAAGATAGAAGAGTGTCATCACAATGTCTATTTATTTCTGTTAACATCAGTAGTGTTACATCAGTTTTCACTGGCTGGCGGTATATTCTTGGCAATTTCACAGGGTGCTACTTACAAACTGACCTTCTTCACCAAGTCAAATGGAAACGAGTACTTAATATAAAATATGAAGACACTCTACAAAGGACTCTGGCTAATTTATTGCCCTAGCATATATTCTTTTGTCAGCTACTACCAGATGATTTTTTTCATGCCAGAATAATTTTAGTTCTCTTTTGTGAGTATTCTTCTTCACTCTGACATTTATGACAACTGATCAGTTATCATTTGACCTTACATTAAAATCTAAGGCCTACCTTAAGTTTCTACAAATAAACAGAACATCATTTAATGATTGTACATGGAATATTTCAACCTCATTTGTTATGTTTTGTTTTTTCTTTCTTCAGTCATACTCTCAAATAAGTGAATACAAACATTAATAGATTAGCAGGGCTGGGAGTTGCCAGCCAAATTTCTTTCTTAGCAATAGATATCAGAGGTGACTGCCCCTATATCTACCAGGTTTCAGAAGATCAGAAAACAATGTAACATTACCCAATTATGTGCTGTGTTTTTCTTTTCCCAAAGCATGGCAATCTCCATATTTGTGGTTTCAATTACCATCATTTTAGGAAGTGATGATTTCTTTACAAAGACAAGTGACTGAGCAACAGTAAAGAACTCCAACTGCACCTATTTATAGAGAAAGAGATGACTGGAAGAACTGTAGAATCAGAATTAGGAAGGAGAGGTTTTTGTACTGGTTTGGATTTTGTTTCCCCTTTCCCCACCTCCAAAGCCAAAAGCTGCTTACTTCTTTGCCCTAGCTATCAGTTGCACTGCTAGAATAGTAAGACACCAAAGCCAGATTAACATCCAAACACAACAGTTGCTCTACAAATGCACAGATAACAGAGTTCCTTGACAAGTTCAAGACAGAAGCAGCACAAACAAATAAACAAAAGAAAAATAATTACTTTTTTTACTGAAGATGAACAATTAAACTTTCCAGACACCTAAGAACAGTTTGAAAACTTTCTGATATGTATGCAGATGGAGCCAACACTATTCTGCCCGTATTGTGTATTAAATGGACATGCTAAAAGGGAGGGCTTACTTGTCTGTGGACAGTGTCATTCCAATTTCAGTGAAAGACTTTTGGATCTAAATTGTCTCCTGCCCAGCCAGCATAAAGAACAGACAGGGGAGTTCTCCCCTATCTGAGCCTGACTTCTTCAGTCTCACTGGAAGTTAATGGCACTTTGTGTTTACACAGGTTTAGCAAAATAGCTACCGGACTCTTCTCTTACCCTTCTCAAGAAATTGCACTTTTGAAAACAGTTCAAATATCAAAACATTTTGTATCAATGTTTAGTTCCATGGTTTAGTTGTACCCATAGAAATGGAAATTAAAATCTCACGTATTGAAGTAACTTCCTCACAAGCAGAAAAAAGTATTGTCAAAAGTTTTTCTGCAACCAGCATTTTGGGACTTGATCATAGCAATTCTGTCTGTGAGGAAAAAAGGGATTCCATATGGGAAAAGAAGACAAGAATGAAGGAGATATTCATATAGCTAACTGTCTTTCTTAACAGACACCTCCATTAATGCAAAGACTGGCGGTTGTATTCGTCAGAAGCAAGTCAGTCACACGTAGACTTTTACTCCAGCACTGTAGCTCTAGGGCCAGGCTTCCTCAAATTACTAACAATGAGAAATGCAGACAGCCTTAAACTCACCAGACAGACATCACAGGCAATATGGATGGGTGGAAAGGGGAAAATGGATATACACATTGGGCTGAATACCGTGGCTATAAATCTTTAAACAGATAACAGACAGAAAGGTTTCAGAAGTGATGTACTTCAGTGGCACTTAATCCACTACCACAACATTACACATACAGCTTTCTGGTGACAGCTGCTGCTTAGCAACAACCCTGTTATCTCCCCTGCTCCCAAAAGAAGAGTAGAGGCATGATAGGAATACAACTCGGAAAACAAGACTCCTTGTAGTTATAACACAAGTACATTCTCAGCAGACCACACAAGGCTTAATTTACTTGAGTTTGTGTTTGAGCAAAACAGAATGTGAGCTTGTGTGTTAATTCTCACCCACATACCTACCTCCTGTGTAGCAGGGGTATCACCATTTGGAAAGCCGTGTAGTCCTGCATCAGGTGATATGTGAACTGAAAAGAATACAGTGTAAAAATGTACTGTCTTATAGTTCCCTTGGCCTCCCTCTTTGCCTATCTTAAAGAGGATGTGATGTTTGCCTTTTTCTAGCCATCACAAACCTCCCCTCACTACTGTAACTTTTAAATGGTAGCAACCTCACATTAACCTTGGTGAGCTCTGTCAGCACTGCATTTGCTACCGTAAGTGTATGTTCAATTTGCTCAGGTACTCCCTATCTCTTTCTCCTGCTGCTCTAGGAAATGTTTCATTCCTACAACCTCTGTCACAAGGCACAGAGACCCGGTGGGCCTGAGAGTGCACCTTTTCAGTAAAAATGGAGACAAAGAAATAATTCAGCATCTCAACCTTTTCCATTTCCTTTGTCACTAGGTCCCTTCCCTCACAAGCAGAGATTTTAGCTTTCTTTTTTTAGCTTTCTTTTTTAGCTTAGTTTTTTAGCTTCCTTTTTTTTGCCAATACACTGGGCAATAAAATAAGTAAGGTACCCAAGTCTGGCACTCAGTGGCTCTGAGGACTCTTATTAACCCTTACTAGGCTATTAAGCACCAAATGGTCCCATGCTAACTCGTGGACTTCTAGCAAAGTAAAGAGTGATCTGTAACAACTAATGACAAAGACAGACCTCCGTTATTTCTATTGTTCACCCATCCATTTCAGACCAGCAAAAGAAAACTGGACTTCTTGGGATGTAAAAGGAAAGCATATTTGCATGTCACTTCAAGACTTCAGCTGGTTCTACAAGGACCCAGAAGGATATTCTTCCACCCATCATCTACATTTAAAACTATCATGTTGACAGGGGAGGATCAGAGAAAGGAAGCCTCACCTTCTTATGAAGCACCAGGTGTTTGGCACAGCTGGATAAGGGATCAGCAAATGGCATGCAGGTGCTCTGATGGCTGGAAAAAGTCTGAGGCATGAGACTTTTAGTAATACCTCTCAGAGTGTTGTGCTCAAGGAGAACCCAATCAGTACCTTTGAGGTGAGGTAAGAATTTTTCTCCAGCTTGAACCTAAATCAGCCTAAGCCATGGAGATTTTTCACCTTTCACTGAAAGACCATGCTGGAGCTGCCCAGTATTTTTATTTGGGTCTGTCCCATTTAACTTACTTCTTGCTCTTGCTGACACTAGTGACATCTCTGTCCTTCCTCTGCTCCATCTCCAAAAGCACGTAGGTTTCTGAAGTGCTCCAAACCAACCTAATGTGGCTTCATGCTAACCTGCTTGCTAGCATTGCCTCAGGTCAACAAAACACATTTCTAACATTGTAGGATGAACTGCAGGTTTTTGTCATCACCAGGGAGATGCATTCATAGTTGTTATATGCTGCTGAACTCTCCTGGGAGTGAAAGTTTCTGCTCAAGAGGGAATAAACTGAATAATGTCAAAAAGTAACTGGAAGACCTGTATGCCGAACAAGTGGCAAAGGGAAGATGCCAAGCTAGCTAGGAGGGTGGGTACTTGTCAGTGAGAGCACTTATCATTCTGAAGTAGCAGAGAAACATGAAATTTGGCTTATGATGCAGCCATGTGTATCCAAAAAATAACAGTAAGGTCAGCAGGAAGTAAATATTACTTTATTTTGCTGGCAGGAAATCAAATTCTGGAAAGTACTCAATTCCTGGTCAAAGAGCAATTCGACACACAGTTCAATAAAGCTGCTTCTTACAAAATAATGTCAAAAGAATATAGCTTTTAAAAGGAGTTCACCAGGCAAGAGACACTTTTTCAAGACAGTGTTTACTTCTGAGTGTTTTCTGAATCACACATAGGGCTACCTCTTCAACCTGAATAGAAAGTGCCTATTCACACTCGACAATAGCCTGCTGGCTCTCACCTCTCCCTTAGTGCTGGTATAGCTAGCTTTGGCTGTGACCTTCCTGGAGGGGCAATGAGATACCTGTTCTGAAGTAAATTCATACTGAGGCATCAGTGGTATCTAATTAGCTAACCAAATGGAAACCAGCATAAATCCAAAAAAGAAATATTAGGTACCTTAACTAAGCTAGAAATTGAACACAGGATGCCTTCAGTCAGATCCCAATGAGTGAGCAAAAGTCCACCCCTTCCTCCTTTTACTGAAATGAAATAAAATTACAACATGTACTAAGGAGCATATTATACACATGCCTCATGGTGATGCTCATAGCTGTATATCCTGGTTTTCTGATGGAATTTATTGCTTCTAACATTAGATTTTAGGCTTTAAGTTAAAATTAACTGGTATCTATTTTACCTAATAACAGCTTAATATAAAGTTTGTAAACTTCCATTAGAGAAAACAATGTCTCTGTGGCAACTCAAAGTAAACTTCCACATTATAGAACGAAGAACGCAAGAAAAATCTATTTGTCTTTTTGCTCTACACCTGCCGGGGAGAGGGTTGTGCAAGCTGCTAGAAAGTGATAATGTAATAAGCTGGCAAAACATTTATATGTTCAAACCCATAAACTAACACAGATAAAGCTTTTGTTGCTGCTGTTATTTGCAATGACAGAAAAATGTCTAATTCTTCTTCCTTTTAACCTGGAAATATGTGCTTGCTAATATTTCCTGTCTTTAACATGGTACTAATGTACCTCCACATCCAAGATCTGCTGGATAATAGCTACTAGAAATTCCCATATAAAGCTTGAAAACAAGCAAGCAGTAAGTATTTGCTCTGTGGCAATTAGCCGTGCTTTGCTATACCATTCTGCGCACTTGCTGAAGGCAGGCTGGCAGCAGAGGTTCCAATGGAACAAGGTGTTACCACTCAAGGACTCTGAAGAAATTTGCACACAATTTGTATTTATACATGCACAGATGACAAACAAACAAAACCACACATAGGTATGCATTACATTTATAAAAATACTTTTCCAAATCCATGCAAAACCGGAAGTCCCATTATTTGTACCTTTGGCATATGCATTGTCCCTCACAAATACACTGTTATCCAAAAATCCAAGTGTCACATCTTATGCTAGGATGGGGGGGTTTATTTTAATTAATAAAAATTAATAGCTATTGCTGTCACAAAGGTTTTATAATTGAAATACTGGCTATGTTAATCTAGATATTAGTAAAGATAACAATGGAAACATCATTGTTTTATTTATTTTTTTTAAATGCAAGAATTGTAAAATGCTTTCCACCAGATTTTCAGATTGACAGCTGCATGAAGGGAGAGCTTTGAGTATTTTATCCTCTTATGAAATGGAATTTTCAGCACAACTTCTTGGCATTCTAGCAATGGAGGCTGGTAATTCTATGAAAAAAGAAAGACAGAAAGACAGAAAGAGAGAAAGGAATGAATTATGGACATTGAAAATCATGTGTGCTGTGCCCCCTAAAATAATTTTTAGGAAATTTTTAAGTAACTGAATTTACCATTGTGAGAAGCGCATAATGTGGAGAGTTCACTTGGTACATATTTATTCTACACATCAGCCTAATGAGTACTAATGGAAAAAATTAGTGCATTACTCCTTTAAAAAAAAAAAAAGCACCCCCAAAACCCCCACAATGGACAATAGTAACTTTAAAAAATTAACAAGGAATTTCAAAAGTTTGCTACGTGCTGGTACATCACTGATGGGCTTTGTCATAGTGCTTAGTTCCTTTCTGGCAACTTTTATGCTGGCAGTCATTGAAAAGAACAGCTAGCACGTTTTATTTAACCCTAATGTATGATGTCAGACTTCTGCAAAAGTTATACAGAAAAAAGTTCAATGGACAAGACATGCACAGGCCCACTATTTGTAAACATAATACTTTCTGGTGCCCTCTTGTCCTCACTCCTAATAAAGCATATGCCTTAGCCTTCTTTTTGACACATTTTGAATTTAAAACCTCTAGCTTCACATCAAGGCTATCAGTCAGCCTTAAATTTCTACTGCTCCTCATAAACCATATGAATGGCTATGTTCTCATTTCTTATGTCAACAGAAACCTTCCCTTGAATCTCAAGCCTTGAACCAAACCTGAGATCAACATTTATTTTGCTCCTTATGTCCACTCTCCCAGAGTAATTTCTCCAGTTGATAGGCTTCTGACATGAATTTTATGGTAATTTCTGTAATATAGCAGGCAAAAGCATTGCTTCTAAAAATGTCTCCTGTTCTGATCATCAACATCAATCAAGATTCCCCCAAATAAATCCCTCCTACCCACATTAAAATCATGACTTGTAGAGCTTCACATTCCTAGGAAAATCTAACACTATTATTTAAAATGTCCAAGTACAAATGTATATTTGACATACAGTTATTCATTTTGGCCTCAGCTGAAGTGTGATCCCGATTTTCTTCTGTACTTATGGCATAGGCTATTCCTTGGAAGTTCTATATACCCTTAAAAACTTTTCTGTATTGACTGGATTCCATTACCAGTGAATTCTTTTTACCAGTATTTTAATGCTTTAGTGAAGCTTCTGCTAGTACTTCATATTTGTGAAATTCCATGGAGGTCGGCAGTAATTCTAGTAATTTGCCATTAATTTAATTTAATTATCTTAAATAATATAAAACTAACAGAAGTTTAATGAGGACAGATAGGAAGGAAGATGCCCATTCCCACTTGTCTCACCATGCCAAATTCCAGTCTAAATCCAGTATGCAAGAACTTGCACAGAAATATATGACAAGTGAAAAAAGACCGCGTTTTGGACCAGTTTTTAATTGCACAGTTTGATCTAGCAACCTTGTTCAGCAGAAAGATGTTGATGATTACTACTGGGGGGCTAAGCTAAGATGAGCAAATTAATTGCTTTTAACACTCTTCAGTGACCCACAGTAGATGCTGCTTGCAGTATGGCCGATGGTACTGCCATTTATTCTCCAGTTGCTGTCTGACAATTTACACAGGGAATACATTTCAGAAAGCTTTGATTTTATTAATCACAGTGGAAGCAGCTCTTAAACTTCCTGTGATATGACCATGTTGACTCAAGCATTCCAAAACCAAAGAGGATCAGCTTTTTAGTAGCATAGCCAGAGAATACACACATTGAAAAAGATTCAGCTAGACTCAGAAGGGCAATTTACTGTGAGACATGAATACCAACTAAAAAAAAAAAAAAAAAAGGCAAGACAGCATGTGTGTGTAACCAGTCTAGAGTATAGTCATTCTATTGCTTCAGCTGTGCAAGTGACTTGATACTAGAGCAGGCTCAAAAACAAAGGAAGAAAATAGCAAATCTTAATCTAAAATATGTCATTCAAGAAAGTCTTCCTAGGTCTGCTTACAACAAAAGGCACCTCTGCAAAGTTGTATCTTTCCCGTCTTTTTCAACTTGAGTTTAAAATTCCAAGTAAAATACATCCACTTGTTGCTTTGCTAGAAGATTCAGACTTGTTCTCTGAGGATTTTTTATTTCTCATTTCCTTCTATTTAAATGGCAAAAAAATAATAAAAGGGAAAGAAACATTACAGGAATAAAAAGACAATATGCTCCACAGAACAAATATATTACTGTTCACTTTGTTATGTTCCAAAAGCTAGTTTTATTTCTGTTATATCTCTTCTCAGCTGTGTCTTAGTGTGTGACTTTTCTATTTTATGCCTCTGGCTCTTTCTTGTAAAAAGAAGAGTTTTTGCAACAGCCAACCAACCTGCATGACAAGAAAAGACAAAATTCTGATGAACCAGTACAGAACTATAAATCACAAACTCAGTCACACAAATTATATTTTCACTTTATCATTCAGAGTCAAATGCAATAGTACTATGCTGGGAATATAAAATAATAATAAAAAAAAATGTATCAAAAGCAAGAAAGAAGAACCTTTCATTATTATCATCCACCTGGCAGAACTGTATCACATGCCAAGATCAACAAGCAGATTATCATATGGAATGAAATAAAAGAGATTATTATAAACTATTAGAAGAATAACTCTGTATTCCTACAATGTGAGGGAGACAATTATTTCTGTATGCAATTTATTAGGGCTTCAGGGGGGTATGAATTTGAATTATTCCTACATGTAGTTTTATAGGGCATGAGAATGATATATTGCAGTCTACTGTGACACCTGATTAATTTTTTTCCCTAGAACAAAAGCCAGTGCTTTATAGATTTTGTTATCCTATACATTCTAAAAGAAACATTCAAGTAAAAAAACTTTGCATTTTTTAAAGATAGAATACGATATACAACTACAGACCTAAATCCATCTTTACAACTTCTCATTAGAAAGGCAGACTGTCATGTGATTCAGATGATGAATCCCATACTTAATTAAAAATAAAACATGACAAAAATATAAAATGCATACTTCATTCCATTTGGAGTTGAATAATAATTTATTACAGGCTGTTCTCACTCAGAACTGCAACCTGGTGATACTTATTTTGCAAGAATGTTAGAACTCATCATCAGTAAAAACATAAACTTAAGGATCTAGGTACCCACTAGCTATGTCTAATTGACATTACCTACGTCTAACTAACATATGGCAAGAGACAAGAATAATTTTTTTTTATTTTTTTATTTTTCATTTACTTAGGCTTTTAGGATTTTACAGAGAAATCTCCAAGCCATTGTTTCATTGTTTCCAAAATATTTTTTTTTAAGTGCTACTTAAGATTTGCTTCTGGGAAAATGACTTAATGTATATAATGAACCAGTCAGCTGGAGATAAAATTTTATGTCTACTTGGACATCTTGAAAAAGATGGAGTGAATTGCACCTCACTTCACTTCAAATTTTAAAAGTTAGACTAAAACAGATTGTCCCAGTGCTTTCTTTACAGACATCTGAGGGAAAATCTTTCTCCAGGTTTCATCTTATGTATTTTAGATGCTTAGAATAAGATGAATCATGCTCAAGAACAGCTCCATTTGTCTCTACTGAAAACAAAGGGAGCCAAAGTCAACTCACTTAGACTCAAGACAACTGAATTTAGAAACATAAATTTGGTGAGCAATGTCTCATTTCTCATTTCTCCATTTTATCAAGTTTTCTAACTATAGAATTGGGGTTGTTAAAATCTGTAGCTTAAGTTTCAAGGCCATGCTCCTATTCACTACATTTATTTTCATTAAAAATTGAAAATTTTAAGATTAATCACAAGAAACAAGATCTTCTGTTCTTAGTGCTTAAATAGAATAGAAAATTTTGTGCGCCATGATCACCACAAACAGCTTCAAATCAGCCTATTCACTCTACCCCAGACAATTTCACCTTCATATGTTGAATTTACTCCCTTCCTTCTCTTTCCCATCTAAGACTTTGGCTCTGCTCTTGTGTCTTTTTGCATTTGTTACCTCTCTTCCCAAACCTGCAGTACGGAGCAGGTGGCACTGAGGTTCCCTCTCTGGTTTTGAGACACTTGTGGAAGGGAAGAAAGCAAGGAACAGAGAAGCTGACCCATCAGTTTCAAATGAGATGAGTTATTTAAAAAAAGAGGGCTGCAAGAAGACTTGTCTCTTTCTTTTCTCTGTTCTATGTAAAGAACTCCTGAGAAGAGAAGAAAAGTTTTTCTGCTTCCTCCAATAGTCTTCCCTGATTGTTTTCCCCATTTGCAGGTCACCCTAGAGAGATCATCAGTCATAGTTGTTTTCTCCTCTAATGATATTCATCATCAACCTTATCACACTTGCTGGAAATTTTATTTTCAAATGTACAACCTGTGGTAACATAGCATAATTTTCCTATTCCATTCCAAAGGAATATTTCCTATTTTAATTTACTACATCCACAGCAAAAAGGGGAAAATAGTGCTCCTTTGAGAATAAAACCCAGAAAGTTACTGGGGTGGCAAAAATAAATGAAATCCTGAGATTATAAGGATGATAATTTTAAACTGCCTATTCCCTTCTCCCCAGTCTTGCTCTAGGAGGGAAAGTGGGATTTGTGAAAATTTTAACAAATGAAAATCCAGACTTATTTTTGAGTTTCTTGACATTAACATATGTGAGAACAGACTCAGACCCTGTATCTCTCTACGTATGTTGATAGAAGTGCCTCAACTTACTGTGGGCTTTGCTTTTTATTGCATATGGAAGGAATAGTACAATTAAGCATAAAGTACAACTTTAAATAATTAGTTGTGAGAAATATTCATTGACAATTTTGGTGTCTTTGTCACAGACAATTATTCAAGGAAATTTCCCCAACACTTGATGGCCTCTAAAATGAGTGACTTAATATAACTAATCTCTGCTTACTCACCTGGATGCATGCTGTGCAGGAGAATTATTACACCAGTGACTTGGAAAATTCATCTGTAAGTGAAAAGTCCTTGAAATCACTTAAGATGAGAAGAAAGTAAAGCTTACTACTAGTCAGCATAGAAACAAAATTGTATGAAAATATTTGGAATCATGCCAAGGAAGTGTACATTCATTGTCAAGAAAAATTGTACAAACACTTTGAATGAAACTGCTGTTGATGATGGACTAGGATTTGAGGAGATACAACATGAAAAAAAAGGGGAAATTCTTAACCATATTGGAAAAAAAAAAATTAAAATATTTCAACATTAATCTTAATTCTTCTTTCCTCTGATCTAGTCTACATGGTCCCAGTGACAGACAAATTAATTATCTTGGATGAGGGAGAGTGAGAGGGTCAGATTTCTGCTCGCCTTTTCACTTCACTATACTTATTTTTTCATGGTGAAAGGGATTGTATAGGGATGATTTGTCATATCACAGTGGATAGAAATTGATATGAAATCTCTGTTCTGATCACTGCTAGCTGATTCCCAGCATGGCTTGAGACTGGAGGAGCAGCATTGTACATGTTGTATCACTGACAAAAAAAAAGGGCTTGAGAACAATCAATAATTTCTCACTGAGCATCAGGAAGCCACTGCACCAGAAATGCTTTAGTACCAAAGCCAAGAGCTTTTGACTTTCCAGTTTCGTTGCCACCTTTTCTCCAATATATTTGTGAAACATGGCATGTTCAATTATAGTTGTAATATTTCTTCACCATTCAATTACATGTTATTTCACTGTTTCTCCTCCTTTCTGCACCCAGTTTCTTCTCTTTTCTGCTGTACTGGCAGCCATGCCTCTAATAATTCAGCTTAAAAGACATAGTCTCAGCTGCGTACTGTGAAAATTTTGTTGTCTTGTTCCAGATGGCTGCATACAGCAGAGAGCAAAGCAGATCTTTTGCAAGAACCTTAAGCACTGGGTTCTCACTGAAGTCAGCATGATGTTAAGACTATAAAAGAAGAAAGAAAATACCAAATATAAGAACAGAGCTGTCAAAAGCCTCAGAATAATAACAAAAACCTCTCCCTCAAAACCCCCCAAAAACCCACACCACAAAACCATCTCCCCCAAAAAACTAAAAAAAGACCATAAAACCTCACAAAACAAAAATAAGGACTGTTTACATTACACATTACTCTCTTTTTATGACTTATAGGTACCAAACATGGATTCAGTGATAATCTGCCTTCTTCCACAAGTTTGTGGTGTATTTAGCTGGATGACGTCCAAAGGTTTGCTCCAACCTTAACCATTCTGGGATTTCTCCATCCCCCTATGCTGTTCAAGGAGAAAGAGGTAGAGGAACTGGATATGAAGAAATTCAGTTGAGAATGGGGAAAAAATGTAGGGTGGAGGAAGGTGCTTTTGTCTTTGTTTTGCACTATCCTACTCTATTTTAATTAGTTTTTCCCAAGTCAAATCTGTCCCATGACAGTAACTGGTAAGTGATCCCCCCAACTTTATCTCAACCCATGAACTTTTTTCATCCTGTTTTCTGCCCCATCCCTCTGAGGAAAGGAAATGAGCAAACATTTGGGTGACCATTTGTTTATTAACCAGGGCTAATCCATCACAGCAGGAAAACCTATGTCAGTACTCTCAGCACACAGGAAAATATGAAAGGTACTGAGTTCCATTAGTCTGGAAGACTTCAGAGAAATCAACAGCATTGCAGCCCTAATAAAGAGATAAGTAAGAGCACTGGTAGCTCAGATGAACCTCCTGCAGATGCAGTGCACAACACTGCAATAGAAAAAAATCACATTGCGATTCTATAGCATAAATGGGGTTAATTTTTAAATTGAAAACCAGACCCTCAATTAAACTGTTTCAACACAATGTTATTAAAAAAAGAGTCATAATATGTTACTTTGGTATATGGAGTAGCACTCTTTCCTTGTACTTCTAATCTGCCCCTCCCAGGTTCCTTGCAGCTCTTATCACTGCCTCTTGCTTTCTGCAGCTATGAAGTTGTAGCTTCTATTTTCTTAAAATGTATAATCCCATGTTTGAAATATTCCCAAACAGGACACCTTGGATAAATGCTTTCTTGTTTTTGTTACTACTCTGCAAGTTAAAAGCTACTGAATCTAGCCACTCTGGCAAGGTCCATGAGTCAAATATTTCTTAGGAAAGAAATAATATGTATTATCATAAATAAAAAGAAAAAAGAACAACAAAAAAACCCAAACCAAACCAAAACCAAACACCACATTTATTTTTGTGGTAGAAAAATTTCAAGCCTCTGGTCTTATTTGAATACTTTATCCTTGAGAGGGACAACAGACCAATGTAAATGAGGAAGCCACCAAGAATAGCTGCTGAGGGCACACATCTCACTCTGACATATAGAAGAGACCTGAAAAAGCTCACCTGGTTCAAATGCCTAAGCTGATTCCCCATCCTTAAGAAACAAATGAATTAAGGAGAGGCTCATTTCCCTGGAAACAGACCTTTGTCTGTTTCTGGATTAGAAGAAAGGCATTGGAAACACATATCAGTCACCAAAATGGAAAAAAGATGGAAAAATGAAAAGTGAACATGCCTAGAACATAGCGCTAGCAGGCAGCTGAACTCTCCAAAGTTGCAACCTACTGTTTCCTATGGAAATGGTATGTAACAGAGGACATTAAAAAATGCAGTAAACATAGAAAAACAGGAAGATGGCAAAACAGAGCAACAGAAAACATAGCTGCCTTGTTAACTTATGAATAGTTGTGGAGAACTGCCCCGGAGGCATGGGGAGCCCTGGTGCGGGGAGCCATGCCATGCCCTGAGGGAGTGGGGCAGTCCCGGGTGTGCAGCGGAGGGCACCGATGCCAGGGACTACTGGCTAAACCCCACTTTTCTGTTCCTGTGCAACACTGAGAGGGTTTTTTTTAAGAGGCACAGTAAAGTATATTATTTTTGCACTAAAACACTTTTAGAATCTTTATTATTATAGCAGAGATGACCATTCATATATTTTGAAATTTTTTTGCTCTACAATACTAAGTATCTGCCATAAAAATTTTGGATTGTTGTGTGAAGGTCTTATGAATAGCACCTTGGAAATTTAGGGTTTAACATCTACTTCTGTATTTTATATATATCATATAATAGTATATATTATTTTATCTATAATTATAGAGTATATTATTATATTATAATAATATTATGTATATATATATGCAAAATATATTTACTTTAGCTCTGATCCAAAGACAAATCACAATCCTTTTTAAAGTCATGAAGTATTCTGACTACTTTTTAGCTAATGAACTCAGAGTGATAAAAACACTTCATAAACATTGGTCTGTAAAACCAGAATGACAAGGTAGTATTACACTGTAAGTTTCCTGAAAAGCAGACACCATAATAGTGATTTCTGCATGGGATAAAAATCTGTGGGCAATAAATAGAGAAAGACACTGGAAAACATGAAGAAGTAGTTGTAAACAAGAAGAGAAGCAGGAGACAGACAGGGCTTTATTAATAGAGTGATCAAAGTCAGTAACTGCCTACTATTTGATTGTTCTTTTGGCATTCCTGGAAAAAGCCAGTCTGAGCACGATCACACAACAGAGTATGACAAATTATGTAATGTTTTTCACCCTCATAAAAACTGCTCAAACCATTGGGGCAACAATATTAATAGTGGGGGCTCTACCTCTACTTTTTTTTTTTGCACGAGCTACTGAAAAAACAAGAGGTGGAAATAATTTCCTTGTAACTGGTGAATTCAATTGCACCTTTTACTGAGGCTGTATTTACTTTAATTGACAGCAGACTAGACTGCAACATTTTGTTAAGTGAACATTTATATAAACTAGAAGATTGCATTAGAACTGGTAATGGAATTTTAAGTACAGGAATATAAGAGAGTTACAAGGGTGCATCTGTAGAACTGCAGTACATTAAACATCCATTGTTTTATTTGATAAGTGGGAACATAGACACTAAAATGAAAATGTGGTCATGAAAGGGAGTTTAATTAAGACCTACTCCTTTTGTATCAGTAGAAGATATACTGCAAATCAAATGGCTAAGCACATGCTTGCAAAATGCCTTGTTAAGTACAATTTGCTTCTTTGTACTTTGGCTTTATGAAGTGTCCTCTGCTGATACATATACTATAAAGTTACATTTTTCTACATTTGATTTATTTTTTTAAGTTTGCTTATTACAGTAAGCTGTCAACTCTGTATTCACTGTTACCTTACTGTTGGAAGTTGTGACTAGCTACATGCATGAAATCACAGCAAAAATGCATTTGAGTGATGATTTTGGACAACCCAAACCTACAGAAGAAAGGAAAGATATACCCCCTGAGTAGCGCTTACCCAGTTTGGAACCCCATCATGTTACTGGCTGTCTTCAGGGTGCCTTACTCCACCCTTCAGACCAGCTCTGCTGCCTGCCCATGAGCCATCGCACAGCCAGAGGGAGCTCTCAAAGGCATTCAGGGCATCACATATCTGAGCACAAGGTACAAAGGCTGGCAACTCGGTTCTGTCAGACCCGTAGGATCAGACTGCCTAATAGCTACAGTACATGAATATTGTACTCTGCCCAGATTTTGAAATTTGAATTATTTTTTTTTTCTTTTCCAAATTTTCTTCTGATCAGAGTAGCTGGTATTTTGGTGAGTTGTCTCCATAGATCAAAAAAAAAAAAAAAAGTTTATAGTGTAGAGAATTTGGATAAATCTCTTCTTTCAGGGGATACATCTTCATAGTAAACATGGACACACTGACCTTCAAACAAATATGATATGAAATGAGATAAATCTTAAAATAAGTTTGGGCATTTCCTGTTTTTGAATCCATGTCAGAGGGAGAGAGGGGACACAAGTATTTATGAAAACATGTACATTTCTACATCAACCCAGTGTATGTTGCAGATACAAAGACCAGTAAAATAAATGGGTTTGTATTTAAATTATTTAGTTGCAGTTCTATAACATTTAAGGATATTTCTAATTCACTGCTTAGCCACAAGAATCAGTAAAGTAAGATTCTATTATTTTGGCTATTTCTGTAAGAAAGCATGCAAAGTATTTTAGCAAGAACAGGCCATAAAAAGAAATGTTAGCATTCTATTTGCATTTTCAATCACTATTCCATTTATAATATTTCTGTGATTATTTTCTTAATATGGTAAAAATAATGTCATGGAAAACAGTTTGATCCAAAACAACCATATTTGAATAGGTTAGACTAGTTTCTCATTTACATCTGGCATCCATAGGACTTTTATTTGGTAAATATACTTTTAAGTTAAAAACCCTTTTTCCATTTGGGAAAAAGAAAAGTATTTCTTGTCCTTAAACTTCCATTTGTCCTCTCTTATTGCAGCTGGTTTTTTCAGCCATATGATGTTATCCATTTTAACAAAAACTCTCTTTTGAAGTTCTTTACAAAAATCAATGATACAACATATCCCATTGTCAATAATAATTAAGAATAAAAAAACTTTCCTGCCAGAAATATTGGTATTATAATCTCACAGCTGAATGTTGTTTAACTGAGAGAAAAATTCAACCTGTAACACATCACATATAAGCTTATCAGCTGCAGAAGGGCTGGATCAGATTCACTGTAGAAAATATTTGTGACCACAAGCTGTGTGTTTCTGGTCCTTGCACGAGTTCAGAATAATGTTCGATTTACTGACCCAAAACATCAGATAGAATGAGAACAGATTTCCTGAAGACTATTTGTGCGACGTGTTCTCTGCAATAAGAAGTTTTGATGAAGTGAGAAGTTCATGCATGCTTATTCTGGAAAGCATGCTTATATGCACAGAGATAAGCTTATCAGTGAGGCAGTTTGTTGGTTTAATGTATATCCGTGGGAAAGCTGGTATAAACCACATTAGCAGAGTGACATTTATTGGTATATGCCACGTCTGTCTAACGGTATTTACCAACACAGCAAGGGTAGCAAAGCCACAGCAAAAGCAGCACTATACACAGACCTTAGTGTAGGAGTAAAGCATGACCAATTTCAAAACGTCCTGTACACTGTGGAAACTTGCATATCATTTACAAATCTACTTTCTGAAAATCTGGAAGGCAATGTCTTATTACTGGTTTTTACAAGTAGAGAATAAAATTGCAAAGCCTCTGGGAGAAGTGCTACCACCATCTAAAAAAGAAAAGATGGGATATAAATCAACTTCCTTATATGCCCCCTCACTAAAGAAGGAAAACAATATGCATCTGAAAAGAAGCACTTGATGTAGAGTGACACAGATCACTGAGTCCTTAAGTTACAATGTATATCTACCTATAGCCAATGTACATCAGGTTCCTTCCAGTAAAGACCCTGAATGCTCTCTCTATTTCGGTACTTTAAAACCTTGTTAAATGTGTAATTGACTTTTTCTTTAGGCATCTGACCCTGTTCAGCAGCTCCACAGAAGCAAAACACCAACAGCTCCATGAGATTTCGCTGAGTGATCAACAATTCTCTCCCTTGCATATGCTTTGAACTCCCTTTTGTTGTCATGCTCTTATTCATACCACATAATTTGCACTATTTGACACACCAACACTTAGAACTGCTAAAGAGCAGCTTGCCTTTCAGACTCCATCTGATTTAATATCACCCTTTCCTTCTCAGTGAAGGAAGAACAGCAGTAACATGGAGAGATAGTTTCTCATGTCTCAGATTGTGCACAAAATTATTTTGGAGGTTGCCTAACAGTCAGTGAGATGTGTTGTCAGGTAGAAAGATTAATAAAAGCTCTGACAACCCAGTTTGTTCTTATCAATTCAGAATGTGGAGAGTATTGCTTTATATCAAAGGGACTATTACAAACTTGTAAAACTGTTAGCCAATTTTCTAAAAAAATATCCAAGTGCCAGAAATCCCAAACCAGATTCTGGAAATGTACCAGCACATTTGGGAAAGTAAGGCCTTTCAGCACATTTCAGTTCTTAGGTATTGCAGCAGTAATACAAGCTTCTATGTCACAGATGCAAAAATATTATACCTGTTTTTAAAGGAATGTTGTATGTTTATAGGCCACCATTTTTGAGAGAAGAAGTAATGGCACTTAATCATCACAAAGCATAATATTTCATTTTGAAAGGGTAGAAAAGTTAGAAATTTTGACCAAATTTTACCTCTGTCATCTGCCTTTTACCTAACAAATTTCTGCTGCACTTTCAGTACTGATTTCTGCTCACCCTTGAGTTGTACAGCTTCATACTGTAAATACATGCAAAGTCATACCCTAGACTTGGACATCCTTAGGTGAAGCACAATGCAGAAGACAAGGTTTTAACTGTAGACAGCTGTTAATTTCATTTTTTCCCCTCCTCTGATGATATTTAAATTTCTGACAATACAAGTTCAGTACAGGAAAAGTAGTGACAAACTCCTTATCTCCTTATTTGCTTCTTTTGCAGGACAGCTGCCAACCTACCTCAATGCAGAGCAGATCATCTTCAGTGCAAAAAAAGAGATGACATACCATCTTAGGCTAGCCACTTCCCACTGACTGTTTCTTACAACTGATATTGCCTTGGTAGACAAAGAGAGGAAATGAATGACGGGTGGGTCAAGGACTGCTGTATCCCTGACTGTCATTCCCTTTCCAAGAAGCATGTTGACCAAGGGCATACATATGCGACAGCATACCCAGGGGGCTTAGACTTCAGACATCCAGCCTGTGGTCCTGTTAAAAATATGTATAGCTTTCTTAAAACCCCTGAAACTCTAGTGCCCATAGTGTGTGTGTGTGTGTGTGTGTGTGCACAGATATGAGGAGGAGGATGGCAAACTGGTGAAAACTCCAATTTTGCTTCAGTAAAGATTCAGAGTACAATTCATACCTGGAGCAAGCATCTTATGAAACTTATGAAAACCTTTTCTTGGTGAAAGAGGACTGGCCTAGATGACCTTCCAAAGTTGCTTTTGGTCCTTTTCCCTGTAGCTCTACAATTGTGGGTTTTTTTTTTTCTCTAATGATTTTGACAAAGAGCATAGGCTATTTAGAAATGGCAACTAAATAGCTCTACCAGTTAAGGAAGGGTCTGCAACGACAAAGAGTAGGAAATGTCTTCTGCTTTTAAGAAATTTAGTAAAATTAAAATGTGGTGTAGATTGTGGAGAAACATAAAGGTCTCTGATGCATCAAATTTGGAAAGCAGTTATATCTGAACATTTTTGAATATAACGTTCTTACTTTGGCATAATAGCAAATGTGGCTGGTGTGCTATTTATTTATTAATGCAGCCCATTCTAATGGGTCTCAAAATTACTGCTGTTAGATAAAATTTCAGAGGAGTGAATTATTTAATGTTTCTAAATGGCATACTTGACTACCTGTCACATTTTTGCAGTAAAACATCCAAAGGCAAATATACTACTCAATTATACCAGCATCAGCAGATGAGAGAGAAGTCCTTATTTGATTAAAAAACATTAAACACATGAACACAGAAAATGTATATCAAATGGCAATATAATGAAAAACAATCATTACCTGAGCATTAAAATCAAGTTTTAATATCAACAATGATAACAATAACAATATGAATTACAGGGAGACTTCTCTTGTGGCTCAGATGTTAAGCACAAACACAGCAGCAGCTGAATGCTTCTTAGACATATGCAGCTCAGCTACAAGATATACCAAGACTGAGATTCATGTCCATACAGTTATGATCAGATCTTGTAACCCTCACTATTATGAGGGGACCTGAATGATACTGCACAGGAGGATTTAAGCAGCAAAGACTTTTAACTGTTCTGATTCCCTTTTAAAGCAAAAATACATAAACAGCTTGGTTGCTAGAGCCACTTTTTAGCAACAGAAATCAAAGAAAGTAGTAGGCTCACCAGCAACAGCTATGGCATGAAAAGCTTGTCAGCAGGGTAGATGACATTTTTAATCTGTGAGCATCTCCTGTCACATATGGGGAGCTGTCACCTAGCCATGCAGGGAAAATGTCATACAGTATGCACAAAAATGACTCAATATTCGCTCAAAAAGCAGAAAGCTTAATGTGTTCTATGTCAACAGATATGGGTGGGTGCAAGAAGAGTCAGGAAACAGAGAACATGGAAATATCTAAACACCCTGTGAAGAAATGAGAAAAATGGGGTTGGGGGGAATGGATGGATGGCCAGAATTTAGATGAGCTGAGAACAGAGTGGATGAAGGAAACAGAGCCAGGACTTGAATTATGAGATCAGCTCTGATAGAACAGTTTTGTTGTCCAGTGCTCATGGAGAAATTCATATGTCTGTGGAGCTTTATAACATCATGTCCCATATTTGTTCCTTCAGGATTCCCATCCCTGCCTCACTGACTCACTGATTTTCAGTAGATAACATAGTTATATGGTTAAAGGAAATCTTTACTAATCAACATGATCCATAGATGCACAGGTAAGTGCAAGTCTTAGTTTTCAGATGTGTTTTATGGTTACCTCTGCTCAACTTTCTCCTTGTGTTGAGAAGTGGCAGACAATTCTAGTCCATTCTTCATAAAGCATTTTATAACTGGCAGAACTGGAAATCCAGACACAGCACAGAATGCAAGTATATCTGGTTGCAGTCTGACACTGAGATGTCTATAGTCTCATCAGATTTCCATCATGTTTTATTCTTTTTTGGTTTGGCTTTGGTTTCATCAAAATCTAATATGACATCGCCAGTGTTTCTTTGGAGCCCCAGATCTTGCTTTCAACTGTACTGTCTCTTTTCAAATGTTTTTGGACTAACAAAATCCCAGACTATCTAGGATGGTGAATGCTCAGCCATAATTTTAATAAAAATTAGACATATACCAGAAATAATGACAGTGTAAAACCTTGTACTTTTTTAGATAAAAGCAAGGAAGTTCAATCAATCTGTAATAGGATAATGGAAAGAATATTTACAGTGGAAAGCTACAGTGATGTTCCTGCTGTCTAATATGACTGTTCTATTCCTTTCTCTCTCCACCAGGATCAGACTGGAAACGAGGAAGCATCTGGCACAGTCACCATTAATAACAGGCAAATGGTTTTATTTTTATGACTACATGTCCCATTGTTCACAAGAAAAATGGTAGGGGGAAAGGAAGGAAGGAAGGAAGGAAGGAGGAAGGAAGGAAGGAAGGAAGGAAGGAAGGAAGGAAGGAAGGAAGGAAGGAAGGAAGGGAGGGAGGAAGGGAGGGAGGGAGGGAGGAAGGAAGGGAGAAGGGAGGAAGGGAGGAAGGGAGGAAGGGAGGGGGGAGGGAGGAAGATGTGGTAAAACAGAGACAAGAAGACAGTTACATTCAAAGAACCCAGGGGACTTCCTGAGGCAATCCAATTTACACAAATTATTTGCTCCATTCTATCAATGTTTGGTCACTCTTATGCTGAAGCTTAAATGCAGTAAGTAGTACCATCCTTCTTAGCAATGCAGTTTGCATGAATGGTATTGCTTGTGCATTACAATACTCTTGCATATGAATAAGTATGGAACATACTAGCACTGAATGATCCACCGTCACTGGACTATTATGCAACATGTAGTTTCATGAGAAAGCAAAAATACACATAAAGATGCTACACAGAATCAGTAATAGCAGACAAAATGAATCTGTGTTCTTTCTAATACAGTTGTACTACTTCTTTGTGATGGAAGGAGAAAGGATTTGTCAGCATGTGAGATAAAAACAACAGTCAGATACCAAATACTCCAGATTTATCCAGGTACCTACTCATACTTAGATCAGGAAGGACATTCCCCCTGTAATTCAAATCTAGCTGCACAAGTTTTATATCTCATTGCTCTCTTGTTTTGTTTTAAACCATCAGATTCTGCTCACAACTACAACAGGATACCAGAAGAGATGAAGCCAGTAAGCTTACACCAGGTACCTGTGACTATCAGTGTTTACTTTGAGGATACGTGCTTTTATTTTCAACAGAAAACTGAGTGCCAGATCACATTAGGTGAACTCATTGAAGTGCTGTGCCTCCTCCAGTGCTCTCAGCACTGAGAGAAGTAGTTTGCTAGGATTATTTGGGCCAACCTCAGTCAACCCATTTCATGCCACTGCAGAAGGCTCAGAGGTCAGTGAAATAATTTTTCTCTGCCTTTTCTTATTGCAGCTGCCAGCACTAAGGACTCCTCAGACTTCTTAGGCTTTTAACATATGTGGCTCCTCACCACTTCTTAAGCAGCTGTAGGTTGATAAAATTAATTTGGAGAAATTATAAAATGAGATGTGATTTTTTTTGTCTCTGATGCCATTCTTTTTACTATAGATATTTCAGGAATTGAAAACATACATGTTAAAGACAGAACTGAAATGGAATTAATCTCTTTAACTGCTGTCCCAAGATATTTTGGTGAAACTGTTCTCCTTAACGAAGTAAATGTACAAGGAACAATTTCAAGAAATTTGCATGGAGTAAGCTTGTGCTGAGGGCACTGTAAATTGAGTAAAGCATGCAGTGATTCAGGGATGCTTCACAAGATGTGTGAAACCAGTTCTGAGATTCTGAAGGCTGTGCATGAGGAAGGTGTCACTGAGACCCTTAAGAGCTAGAAAGTGTCAAATGTGGGAATGATAAGGCAGGACTGGGCAGACATTAATACAAAAAAAATAAGCTCATCCCAGATCACTGCTTGGTCTGTAATAATTAAAAAGAAAGAAGAAATTGTATGTGTAACAGTTCTTCCAGGATGTAGATACAGGATAGACAGTAGGAAGGACCAAGGTAAGATTTTAGGAGTCTCTTATTAGTACTAGCTGTAATCATCATGAAAGGGTATGCTAAGATTTTGGTGATGGAGAGAGGTGAGACTGTATTTTTAGTCTTAGAATCAAGTACAATGGGAAGTATTTAGAGGTCTAGTCACTGAGTTAAAAATTGTTTCATAGCCACATATAAAGTTTAAATTGTGAAGTCCTTCCAATGACTTTCAGTCTTCTGAGTGCCAAAACTGCCACTTGGTCTAATAGCTAAGAACATGGGATTCATATACCTTTCAGAAGTGTAAAAAGGTCATTTAAAAAAAAAAAAAAAAAAGGAAATTAGAAATGCAGAATCTTTTGGAAGGATATTTTTGCCGTTAGTATTTACCTTGCTCAGTCTTATATTACCAAGAAGGTAAATGAAAATAAAGGTGGGGTTTTTTTCCTATACATAGTAGAAAATATTTAGTACTAATGAGACTGGTCAGATTGACAGCTTGGAAGAATGACTTCTGTACTAATAAATCCAGAGAATGAATATTATATTAGGAATGCTAATGAAAGTTCCCTTAGACTAGCCCATCAATGTGTCTTAGTCCTGACCTGAAGGGGACTACCTCCAGAGATAGAAAAATTTCAGTCTCATTAAGCATGCATCTCTCAACCTTTTTGTTAGAACTGCCAATCACTGTTATCAAAGTAATTGTGATGCCATTCAGGGGTCACTGAGAACAGCAGTATTAACAGAATTTACATAAAGCAAGCTGCAAAATTGAGATTACAAAATAACTCTGTTGCATCATCTCATTTGCTGTCTCCCAAACCTTCAAACAGTATTTACCTTTCTGTAGGGTTGTACACACCCATATGTCCTGATTTCGGAAGGGATAGTGTTAATTTTCTTCCTAGTAGTTAGGAATTTTTAAATTTAGGATGAGAATAATATTGATGATAACACATTGATGTTTTAGTTGTTCTGAGCAGTGCTTACATTAAGTCAAGGACTTTTCAGCTTTTCATACTGCCCTGCCAGCAAGGACGTGTCCTGGTTTCAGCTGGGATAGAGTTAATTTTCTTCACAGGAGCTAGCATAGTGCTGTGTTTTGGATTTAGTGCTAGAAGAATGTTGATAAACGTGATGTTTTTAGTTGTTGCCAAGTAGTGCTCAGACTGTTCAAGGACTTTTTGAGCTTCTCCTGCTCGGCCAGGTGCATAACAAGCTGGGAGTACAGCACAGCTAGGACCCAAACTGTCCAAAGAGCTATTCCATACCATAGAACGTCATGCCCGGGGGGGGGGTTTGGTGGGTTGGTCGGCGTGGGGGGAGTGATCACTGCTCGGGTACTGATCGCTGCTTGGGACGGGCTGGGCATCGGTCGGCGGGTGGTGAGCAATTGCATTGTGCATCATTCGTTTTGTATATTCTGTATATTTTGTTATCATTCTCATTATTACTATTATTATTATTTTCTCTTATTAAACTGTCTTTATCTCAGCCCTCGGCTCTAACCTTTTTCCCCTTCCCGATTCTCTCCCCCATCCCACTGAGGGAGGGGGGGGAGTGAGCGAGCGGCTGCGTGGTGCTTAGTTGCCAGCCGGGTTAAACCACGACAGGACGCTGGAGGTGCACAAGAAGCTGGGATGGGACACAACCAGGACAGCTGACCCAAACTGGCCAAATGGATATTCCATACCATATGACATCATGCTGAACTGAAAACTGGAGGGAGTTGGTCAGGGGGCAAGGTGAGTCGCTGCTCAGGAACTGGCTGGGCATTGGTCAGCAGGTGGGCAGTGAGCAATTGTATTGTGCATCACTTGTTTTGTATATTCTCTTATCATAATTATTATTTTCTCTTCCTTTTCTGTCCTATTAAATCATCTTTATCTCAACCCAAGAGTTTTAGCTTTTTTTCTGATTCTCTCCCCCATCCCATTGAGGGGGGAGTGAGCAAACAGCTGTGTGGTGTTTAGCTGCCTGACGGGTTGAACCACCCACCATATTACTACTACTCTAATAGAAATTCTCTAACAAAAAGAGAGTAATTAGCTAGATAGTTGGTTTGGAAAATGAGGTTTTAGTATTGTGGGACCCCTGGGTCTTTGAAATCTGCTCCAGCAAGACTGATTTATAAAATCACTTTGGTAAACTAGCTGACCTCTATTCAAGCTCAAATTTTAAAACTATCCAGGCTTCCCGGTACTATTTTTCCTAGTGGAAAGATGCTCCAGACTGTCACTGCTCTTATAGCAAGGAAATGTCAAACATTTGGGCAAAACCATTGCCAGTTTAATTCTGTATTTTTCTTTTACTATCAGCACCCTTCAGGTTCACCAACACTAACCCTTATTTTCCTGACATATTTCTAGTTAGGTTTGTATGGCAGTATAGATAAGCCCTATTATCACAGCCTTTGTTATAAGATATTCTACTAGTCAGAAATAATACAGAAAGAACTAAGAATTGTTCTACTCTAAAATAAAAAGCAAAACTCATCTTCTAAACAATAGCTAAGGCACACTAATATCCTTTTGAACAGAGAAACCAATCACTCAGTCACTTAGATATGTGATATATAGGATAATTAGAGAAATAGCATAACAAAAAACACTTGCTTCATCTCAAACCTACAACATAGACAAAATTCCTTCTGTGCTCTAGTAATATGATTTAAGCTACAATACTCAGACGAATTTAACAAATAAAAGTACCCCTCTTCCTCTGATGCTAGTTTCCAGCAGTCGCTATAGGGTTCTCATGACTGAGACCGAGCTGACTTGGAATACAGAAAGCTTGACACATCTTTTTGAAAAACAGTCTGCATTGTCGTGGTTCTTTGCTCATAGCCACTACGATTTTATAAAAATCACTCTCAAGGACCATGGTTCACTTGCTCCCAAGTGAAGGAGTTCAAGGAGAAAGGCCCTGAAACAGAAATGGATTCTTACACAGAGTTTAAAATTATTTTTTAAAATCTCAGGATAATTTTCACTATTCTTTTTTTGTCATCATTTCTTCCTGAATTCTTTTTAGTTACACTGCATTTATGATTCATTGTTCTTTTGCACATCAACAGTTAGGACAAGCTTTTTCTTAGAGGCCTGAGAATTGATCTGAAAAGAACACTAGAGAATGTAGAAGTGTCATAGAAATGATTCATGTCTCAATTATCCCAGTATTTCTAAATGGGTTGAGAGCAACTTCTGACTTTGCACATGTGGATCAAATTCAGAATTAATCTTCAGTTTTAACCTGTGTCTGTAAACTATCTACACCAAACTACAAAATATCAGCACTACACTCCCTAGCTTTTCTTAATATGGAAGCTAACTTTAATATATTAAATATTAGTAGCAATCAAGCTAAACCCACGGTATTCAATGTAAGTCAGTCAACTGCTAGAGTATTTCATGAGGTTTTTTGGTACATTTTGATGCCTATACTATCTTAGAGGTGCAGCTGTGCTGCTACTGATGTCTGAGCTAACACATACAGAAATCATGTCCAGGTTAATGGAAATGTGTTGATCTTTTCAATTTATTGCTTATCCATAAAACTTTCCTATATATCCCTTACATAGAAAAAAATTGTGTTGTGCACTCTAAAGGTCAAAAGAAAACAAATAAAAGATGGCAAACAAGTGAACAAGAGCAAAGACAGACAGAGAGGTCTAAGTCAAGTGAAGGAAGAGATTTTTCCATCATTTTGAACAGACCAGAGGATGAAATGTAACCTGTTGTTTGAGAGGGATAGAAACACAAAAACAGAAAATAAAGACTGAGTTTTCTCCAGCTGCTGAGGAAGAAACACCATGACAATAACTAACAGCAAAGACAATAGGAACTGACAATATTTTTAGAAGCTGCACAAAAGCAGCTTATGGAGAAATAACTCAATGGCTCATTTCCCTCTTTTTTTTGAAAGAGGTAGTCCCTATTATTTACTAATAATATCCTTCCATTAATCTTCTTTTAGCATAAAAGGAAAACCTTAATACAGTAACACATAATACCTGTTGTTTTTCCATAGCTTGAACACTTGAAAGATTCACTGGAGGCTGGAATCAAGTGTCACATTAAAGCTTTAAGATAGGAGAAAATGAAAACACTCATTTTAAGCATGAAAGAAGAAATAGAAAAATTCAGGAGAACATCTGAAGAAGCAAGCTTAGCTGCTCTGCTTTAATGTGATGGCAAGGCAACATGAAATGTAAGTAAGTTAGTCATGGACACCAGACCAGGGAATATAAAATGGAGTCTGGACTTCATTATGTACATGTTTTCTGACTGGGAGAATGGATGAGGTCCTCTAAGAACTAAATAAAACATGAACAAGGATGTTTATAATGTAATGAAAGAATTATTGTTAGCATTACTTATACATCAAATTTTTGGCTTTTTTCAAGCTGGCACCTTCTTGATTCTTCCAATACATTCTGAATGTAAATAAGGAAGCAAAGAAGAGGGCCAACAAATGGACAGATGTACAGACAGATGGAAGAAAATACCCACATGCTTTTTAACTGGCACTGAAATCAGTAGACCCACATTAATTTATATGTGTTACAAAACTGGGTCCAGGTTGTTGCACAGAACACTCATACAAACAAAGTAAGGGCCACTGGCAGGCTACAGCCACAGATAATGCCAAAGTATGGGGGGGGGGGGGGGGCGGAAAAGAGAGCAAGGAGTGAGTTATGATTGCATTGAAGCAATCTCATAGGAGGCTTGCTATAGGTATAGTACATCTTATTTTTCCAACTGCAGAAGTTGGGTTTTTTTCCAAAACTTACCACTTATATTGGGAGGGATGGGGAAACAATCTACAATAAAAAACATTTAAAGATGTATTTCAAATTGTTTTAATTGGCAAATAATCTTCTAAGTCAATAAAAACAAGCCATTGAGAAGGTTGTAAGAAAAAAAAAACCATCAGTATCTCCAAAAAAAATTTTTTTAAGTGCAAATATTTTCACTGTGATCTCACAAAGGATCAGGAAGCATGAAGTAACATGCCAAGAAACACATAGGTGCTGGACTTTCAACTTTACTTATTTTACCTTTTTTAAAGATTATAGACATATGTTTTTCTGTATTCACTGTAAGATAAATGCCATGCTGATAATCTACCTTTATACCTCTACCAAGAAATAGTTTTCAGAAGAAGCCAGAAACCTTGAAAAAGAAAAAAACCCTAGTTTTTATAAACATTTTGCTGTTTGGAGAAGGGAAGACACAGGAATGACTTATATAAAATTATTTAAAACCTTTTCCTGAATCTATTTTTTTCCAAAGATTTCACAAGAGCAAAATTAGTTCCACAATAAGATCTACAGTATTGCAGGATAATGCACTATACAGGAGACAGAAACCACTTAATATTATTTTGGTATGTGATTTCAGATTTTAATCCACAATACATTTTTTATGATAAAATATGATGTGTGATGAAAGAATAGTAGAACTAGCTGTGCAAAAGAGTTTAAAAAAAAATAATCAAAGTGACTCCAAGCTGACATTTTTTTCTGTTGTTCACCTACAATGAAAAAAAAAAAAACAACTCAAACAATCCAAGTTGAAAATAAGTCATGGGGATTCAAAGGAAAAGAAAATCACTTACTTAAGTTGTCAAAAACAGTTCTGGGAAAAAACAAAGAAACAAACAAAGTACAAATCCAAAAAGTCTGAAAATTTCCCCATTAGAAATAGAGCCTAATAGAGATTTGATTAAAAGTCCTCTTGAGACAAAGCAGTTAAAGTAAATAGCTACATTAGATCTTAAAAGCTCTGACATGAGTTGATCTATTGCCTTTAGCAAGTCCTTCTCTCCACAGTGTTTCACAACAAATGGTATTCCTGACATGGTATATCCATCCTGTGTTAACCTAATTTATTGTGGCAGGCAGATAACTGGCAAAGAGCCAACTTAAAAGTTATCAATGCTCCCTTCATGTGGCCATTATGAGCAGCAACTTCTACTGACATGCTATATTAATTTTTTCAATGGTGTCTTAGGTGGCAATCACAGCAATATTTACTCCATAAAGCCAATGCTTTCTTACAAAAAACCTATCGAATAATACAGGGAAAATACAATTATAAGGACTTTAACAGTCTTTATTGACTGAGAATTAGAAGTTTCAAGACGTGATCTGTATTTTCTTTTTTAAGAGTGCGTACAAAATCATGAAGTTCAAGTGTTGCTGTCATTCAAAATTTGAGAGAGGTCACACTGCTAGGATATTTGAGAAGGGAGATTAGGTGCTAAATCTAAACCAAGTAAGCAGGTGAAGCTGATTAGATCACATCAGGCTAAGATGCTGAATTACAAAGATACTGCAAGCCTATCATTTCCCTTTTTATTTTTTTAACTGCATCTGAAATATGTTGCTATTCCTGGTTCTCTTTGAGACATGAAAACTACAGAGATGTTTGGGATTGGAACTGTTGCATAACAGTACCTGGTGATGCTTCTGTAAAGTAAGAAGAGAGGAGAAGAAACAAGTGGAAAGGTGGCATAAGAAAAAAAAAAAATGATAGGTCTGGGAAGAAAACAAAAAAAGTAATCGGTGATTCTCTCATCTCTGTGAACTAAACAATTCTGAAACTGTCTGAAACATATTGGCAAGCTGCAAGTGTCTGAGAACACACTCTAAATATTATTAAGTTGTGACAAATTATTATTTCAGTGCTGAAAAATCATGCCTTGTTTCTATCCTTGATGTCCAGTAAGTGATAGTTTTGCATCCAAGGACAACACAAGCTCACTGTCTCTTAGCTTGATCAGCCTACCATCCAAACTTAACTCTTCAGCTTTAAACACTAAGTGATTGAGTTTGATTTGGCTGAGTTGACTGATCTTCTGTTTGTTTTCACTGTATAGCATGTTTTTCCCTTATTTCAGTTATTCTTGTGGCTATCCCATTTGAGCTGTGAACATCAGAAATGGACTGCATGCTTTGACATCTCCCAGGAATAAAGAACATTCTGTTTGACTCTACTTAGTGTTTTAAATATTATTAAAAATCAACCTTAATGAATGGCAGGCCTTTTTATAATCATAAAGATTTTTAAATGATTGTGGATAGTTATTATCTTGGTGTTCTGATATTTTTATGTTGAAATATAGCCACTGCTATTGAACTTCCTAAAATACTGTTGAAAGACAAAACACTTAATCATTCTTCAGTATGACAGTGTCATTGGGTTTTCTCAAAATCCAGATTTTTTGAAAAATCCTACCCTTTCTTGACTGTATTACTCAACTCACTCAAGAAGTGAATCTACAGCAGTGTTACGATTTTTTTCAAACAACTTTATTATCAACTTGGTTAACAGCTAAGAACAAAATTAACAAATAGCTAACAGCAAAGTTAGCAACTTAAAAGTGCCTTCATAATTTGTCTCTCTGTATTGTTCTGATCCTTTTATCACTGTTCCACAGTTCTTATCTTCATGCTGATTACTTTTTTTAATTGCTGCTTTCACTTTTCCTCCTAATTCTCCTGTTTTGGGGGAATTGGTTGGGGGGTGTTGAACCACTGTTATTTTTATGCCCAAGACTGCAGATTTTTGGTACCTACTAGGAAAAAAATTCTTTAAAAAGCTGCCATTACTCCTCACATGTTCAGATTCTAGAGAGTTGCCCATAATTATTTTTAGTTCTGCAAAATTAGAACTTAAAAGAATAAAATCTATGTAACAGTAGTTTGTGCTGTATTTCGTTATTTTTGTGTGGAACTATGTACAGAGATGAAAGAGAGAGATTAAAAAATTTCCTGATGTATAAAAATTTTGTCTTATTAACATGAAAAAGAAGCAGTAAAATAGGTTCTTCATAATTTTGAGAAATAGTGGTAATCCATCTTACTTTAAATAACAAGAGATTCTGGGTTGCTTTAGGGAATAATGTTTCAACCACTCATAAAGAACAAATGGACAGAGAAGCACAGTGAATTGTTAGTAATGAACAGTTAAAATAAACAAGAGGCTGAAAGATTTGCAGGCCTAAGGATCTTAATCACTTTTCTTACCCTTCAAAAATACCCTGAGATAGAATAGAAAACAAGGAGAAAAAGAACCAAATGACTAGTGGCAATGTCTTTCTGTTTAAATGCTATCATGCCTGTTAAGTGGCAAATCTCTCTTTTGGTTCAGCATTTGATAAGCAGAAAAGAAGGGAGGAAGTAAGCGAAAATTTCCCTCATATTTAAAGCTAGATGAAATTTCATCTACTTTGATAAAAGTCAAGCCCTACACAAAACTTGAAATTGTGCTACCCTGAGGCGCTACTGATGTTAAGACATGATTTTGAAAATCACCTTTATTCCAGACAAGCAAGATCTGGAAAACATGGATGGACTGTTTAATTTATTTGTTGTCTCCTGGGAGCAAAGGCAGGTAGATTGCCCATATAAGAGAGGCTCCAATTTTGAAACAGATTTAGCAAAGCATTAAAGCATAGACTTGTCCATTTTCCATATGGTTCTTGAGTGTACAGAGAGGAAATTGTTGAAAAGAATCTTATAGTTTTACCTTCTTCTCAAATACATAAAAGAAAATCCTCTTGAAAAATAAATAGCAATGAGGATTTCCTCAGGGTAAGCACGTTAATACATTCCTGATCATTTTTATTCTTAATAAGACTGTACTTGGATTCAGTCATCCATACTTTTGGAGAATGTATTTCTTTTCTGTGTTTTATCATAGCGTGTCAAAACTATTCTTACTTACTTAGAATGCTATGATGTATGAGAAAATATGAGAAGATATCTTAATCTCTGAGACCCGGCAATTTTAAATGGACCACTGTAGTTCAGTGAATGTTGAAAGGCACCAAATGTATCTTTCATTTCAAACAATTTGAAAAGTAGGTGATAATTCATTATGGGAACCCTAGAAGATGACACAAAATAAACCAGAAGGATTCTGTTCCCTCTTGATGTGGCTATGATCCATCTTCTAAATTTACATTATAATTTGCGGTACTCTGGAGATTTGGTTTGTCTGCAACTAGTCTGGAAAGCCCAAGAATATACACATTTAGGTGTCTATGCCTCTGTAAGCATTTGGAGAAAATTCGCCCTTAGGAAGTCACAGTATTTGACTTGTCATTCTGAGAAAAAATTATAAGCTTTAAAGGCAAACAATCAGTTGAAGCAGATTCCATTAAATGTAGGACAGATGAACCAAAGACAAGATGTAAATGCAAACAAATCCTCACTTTGGAAAGGTGAAGATAGTATCTTTGGGGAGTTCATAATGTCTTACTTATCATCTCCTCCCTGTGCAGAGGCTGACCCCAGCCTTCATCATTGGGGTGAGGAGGAAATGCAGGAAGGCAAAAGGAGAATGAGACCCAACTAAATAGACTGTGATCTGTAATAAGACAGAGAAATTCCAGGAAGTTGGTAACCAGCATTTCTATCACAAAGAAAAAAAAAAATATGCCCAGGGAGACACTCAGCAATGCAGCATCATAAATACATGCCCCAGCACTGCTTGTGAGCATGCAGGTGGTGGAAGCAGGATGGCTGCCATAACCGTGCCTTCCTGCTTCTGGGGTTAGAGGTAGAAACCCATTCAAAATGAGACTGGGAATTTTTAATGCAGCATTACATAGCACAGAATATACATGGGCTAAATGAAGGGCTTGCAAACAGCGCAGCTCACTCAGAGCTGTCTTATCAACACTGGCATTGCATTCTGCATATCATTATTGCCTACATTTTTCAAGATTGTCTAGAAGTATTTAACTGGTCAGAATCTAGAGACTAATTCAGCGCCTTTGACATGGAAAAAAGTCTTTCAAGTCCCTCACCTTAACTTCCCTGACTTTCAACCACTACCTTTGAAGAACTCATGATTCCCCATATCTAAGGCATGTTTTTATTCCTACTCCCTTCCTGAGGCTTTTAAAATCATTTTGACTTTTCCATTGATGCTGTGATCAAGAAAAAATGTTAAAATAGTGTAGCAGTATCACTGTGGCTATATACACCACTGAGTACCAAATTAATTCACAACATCTATAATGTTTGATCACCCAAGGGGAGAGAAACACAAAGAAAACCCATGCCATCTAAAAGCAATTTCTGAAGCAATTTCTTCTGCAGAGATTGTCAAGTAAGAGACAATGAATTTGATAAACATCAACACATTACCATTGGACCATTCAGGATATGAGTATGAATAAAGCTTTATATTAGAGGTGGATCAGAAGACAACGCTAGAAATCTGTGTACAGGAGAATATGAGAGATGGTTGACATAGATATTGGACAGGAACAAGTGTGCTAGATTCTGCAACATCAACTATTCCTATTAAACCACTGGTGCAAGACAAAAGTCCACCTCAAAATCACACCACGACAGTTTTGTCCCTCTATGACAGAACTAATAGAACAGCTATAATAGGTTTTAACCTAAACTATTTTTTTTTCTAAACATCAATGCCTTAAAAATTCTGAACTGTCAAAAAGTGCTGTATTATGTAAAACAACAAATGACATAATTATTATTTGCATTATATTCTGATAGTAAACAAATAGATGCAAAGAATCTGTGCATTCATATGGTGCATTCATTTTCTAGATGGGGAAGTGAAGCACAAAAAGTTAGGTTTCCAAAAAATACAAGAGGAAATTGGATGCTAAGCTTAAATTTAATTGATGATGAATAAGAACAAGTGCCAAAAGATATTAATGGGGAATTTAGACAAAGTCCAAAGGAAAAAAAAACACCACAGAAACCCTACCTGAAAACTTAGGTGCTTTAAAAGCCATTGCTGCCTCTATTTGTGTTAATTATGTAAGCAACTAAAGCAGCAGTGCTGGATATATTGAAGATGATGTTACTTTAGCTGTTCTGAGCATATTAGGCATAAGTAAAATCATTCAAAATGCACAAAGCAGGCCTCCACTTAGATAAGTCCCCCACAGGGCCGTATTTAGAAAATGTATTCAGAGCAAAATTAATGTGAAAAGACAACACTGCTTTTGGCATCATGCATAAGGAGAGCAGCCCCAATCATTTCAAAGCACAGCAAAGGAAGAGAAACAAACAACAGAGAGCATGACTGTGGCCCACTGATGACAGCAGCTCTGCTGTGAGAGGGAAAATTTACTTGCTTCAGGGAGTGCTTACACATTTTACACATATCAGCCACTGGATAAAGTGCAATATATGTAAGCAAGTACTGAAACCGAGCACTGGAATCTAGGACTTTTGCCACATAACTGCCCTGAAAAAGCATCACTGGGTCACAAATTTTATTTTAGGTCCATCAGTCTCATATTCTTAATAGCACAGCATCAGCAGCAATAAGACCACCTTTGCTTCAAAACTTGATATTAGTTTGGTGACAGGTGCTACTGGAGAAGAAGGAAGGTAAGGATTTTCTACAGCAAGGAATACTTGCTTTCTAATTTTCTGGGACAAAAGTGACAACAACTGAATTATTATATATTAAACTAGGTAGCAGCAATAATCATCATGACCACCATTTTTTTCTTCTTCACCTACTAAGCTCTTACCCTGGTGGTCTGAATCAACGCCCTGCTTAAAGACATACCTAAGTGCTAGTGGGTTACATTATATGTCTAAATAGAGATTAGAAATACATTGAACATTATTGTTATGTTTTAAAACAGAGGTTAGAATCAAATCAATGGAACAAACTAACAACTTCAACAAGCAACTCAGAATCCACATGGACTGAAATTCTGAGCTTAAAAAGGAACAGCACAATACCACCTGTTCTTTACTGCCCACCTGAAAAGGACAAAAATTCTTACTGCAGGGAGATCAAAGGGACTGCAATAATAAAGAGTAAACCTGAATTATCTTATTTATACTGAGCAAATATCATAATAAACATAGCCAGAAGATCAGATTATTAAATAATAGCAATTTCTTTTTAGGGAGAATTTAGATTAAAGAGACCAGATGAAACATTAGATTTGGTCTTGAGTGACATGCAGCATCTGGCTCAACATCTTTAAGTGGTGCTATGAAAATGGCCATAATGGAGGCTCAACATGACTTTTGTAAAAGAAAGTCAACCTTACAGACCTACTTGAATTCTCTGAACAGGCCAACAGTTGCGGGAACAAGGATCATCCATTTCACACAGTCTACTTGGATTTCTGAAAAGTCTTCACAACTTGCTTACCAAAGGGTTTGAAGGGCACTAAGCAGCCCTCTGATAAAGGGATGTCACTGCACAGATAAATAATTGATTAGGAGGTAGGGAAGTTCAGGAGTGGAGAAGGGCCACTGGGGAATTTCACTTGTGTTTGTTCTGCTTAACACTTGGAAAACATGGTGGGGGAATGAAGTGTCAAATTTTCTACTAAAATTATTTTTTTCAAAATATAAAGGATGAGAACAAGTGAGAACAACTCAAGGTGAGAGACTTACAAAGCGAATGACAAGGCAATAAATCCTCAAGTAAAAGTCATCATATATGAAGAAATGTCCATATGAAAAAAAAGAAGTATTTCCTTCATGCAAAAAAAGACAACTCTGAGACCATCGTGGAAATGTGATTTTATGGTTATAATATAGAGCTCTATGAGAAATGTCAACTTACTGTTCAGGATCAATCAAAAAAAACCCAAATCTAATGCTACGAATTATCTCAAAAATTGGCAGGAAAAAACAGAATATAATTATGCCTTATAGATAAATCCCTGATTCACTTTTCTCCTTAATACTTCATGCAGCTTGGTGCCATCTCAAAATATTGTGTCATTGAACAAGGAGTTCAGAGAGGTTCAGGGTGATAAGGATGATCAAAGGTATGGAATATTTCCTCATTGTGAATGGCTAAGTGGGCTGTACTTTTCAGCCTGGAAAAGAGATGACAGAGAGTAGAGTGACTAGCAACCATAAATAGGCAATAGATGGCAGAAAATAATCAGTTTTCTCTCTGTCATCTAATAGTAGAACTTATTATATTAATCCAGTAAAATACAAACTGAAGAGAAATAAAAGGATGTGATTCTTCAGGCAACACATGAATGAGCCGTAGAATTCCTGGGCACAAGACACAAGACTTTTTGAGTATCAACAGTTTATCTGGGTTTAGAAACAGTCTGGATCAGTTCATGAATGCAAAGAGAGTTACTTTAAGAACGCCTAACTCAGAAATGTGGATGTGGGCTTTAACAATATATGTGTATGTTAATCTGAAGCACTGGCATATATTGGCCATGTATGTTGAGAAAAGGGTTGAGAGGAAGCAAGTGGAAGGGGGAAACCTAGGTACCTGTTTTGGAATGAGCTACAATTACTTGCAAAAAACTCACATGCCTGGAAGCAACAACGTGTAAATAGCTGCTAAAAGGCTGAGAACTAAGTCTACCTCATTCATCCCATGTTAAGATTTCCTCAGGAAAGCATTTCCATTCTTCCTTTTGCTTTATCAATTTCAAAAGTTGCCATATGTACAATCCAACAGATGGCCCAGAAAACCTGTCAATCAGTGTCAGCTCACATACTATTCTAAACTTTGAACAAGCAACAGAACTTCATAGATCCATGTTCACCCCTCTTTAAAATTCTTACTATTCTCATTTTATCAGACCAGAAAAGGACTTAATTGTCTTTCTGAGGAAGTCAGCTGGTTTGGTCCTTAAAAAAAGAGGGTGAGCACAGTGGAAGGGACAATATCCAATTTTAATCAATGATGGGGTTGGAGTTTTATCATCTTTGGCCAAGAACTCTTCCACTTAATCTATACAGATTGCTCATTATTCTATACTGATCTTTGCATCAAATATTTACTCAGAAAAACTACAAAATTTTCACAAAGGTATTTCAGCCACAACATAACTGCTAGCCTAAAATCTATGTGCAGCTACAAACTGCACAGACCTAGAAACATGCTTCAAGCACAAGACAGTTAAACGTCTAAATTTCCACTTTTTCTGTTTGCTTTTGGATTATGTTTAGGTCTTTGTCACACTTGGAAGATCCTAAAACATAACCTGTAGCTGCACTGTTGAAGGAATTAAAAAAAAAGGGGGGGGGGGGGAGGGGGCAGGGAAAGGCAATTTATTTAACTCAGGGACTCAGAAAGGTGTTCTCATTGCAACACACATTAACAAAACTTGTCCTTCCGCTCAGCCCTTTCAAAAACTGCTAACACCTTGCACTTGGGACACAGTCTTAAGATTGCTTGGTTCTTATTCAAGTACTTGAATAAGTGAACAAGTTTCCAAAATAATTATCTTAAGTAACATCTTGCCTACAGATTACTGAGCTGTTCAAATTGGGTTTAGAAACAACACATTCTTAAGGATTGTTGTCAAGTCAAGTCTAATTATGCTTAAAAAACTGAGCTTAATCTTAAGTCATTACAGAAGTGTGTTGCAGAAACTGGTCCTCATGCAGTCAGAAATCACTTCACTCATTTCCTCTGCACGGTTTAAACAGAACAGTTTCTAAGAACAGTTTCCAAACGAGAGTACTAGCCTTCTTCTGGCCAAAGCCAGGATCCAACAGATGCTTGTTTAATTATACTTAAATGTCAATGATAGAAATCTCACTATCTTTCAGATATGACTCTTACATACTGATGCCCAGAGAAATCAGAAAAACATTTGTCAATGTGTATTTTAAGCAACAAAATGAAAAATATTTTGCTAGCAAATTCCTTCAGGTAATGTTATGTTTTATATGAGAAAATTCTAAGGAAAACATAGCAAGAAGTTAAAAATAGTAATTAGATGGCAATTTGTACAGGAACATTTTCTTGCTGTTACTTTGGTCATATTTAGCAAGACCAACATCTTATTTCAGTGTGCATTGAACATACATACAAGCACAAACACCTATAAATTTTCTATTAAATGTCATTCATATTTATAGCCAGGAAATGTACCTATATTACTGATCTGAACATCTGAAAAACAATTTTCAGAAACACACAGCCAATTTAACATTTCATTTGTAATTCAAGTCTCTTTGAAAAACAATGTTTAACACATCATGTCCCCTCTATGAAGTATGGTTGAGACCACCTTCAACAGCAAGTCCTGATGTAACCCTTAACTTCAAATGTTTCTAGAGTATTTTCCATCTTTATTTAAAATCTTTCACTCTTCTCTGATATTCTTTTACTCTCCTATGACACAAACTCTTTTAAAGCCTTTGCCAGACACTTATGCAACTTCTCAATGTTACGAACCTCAAACACATTTCATATTTTGAGGTTAGATAATGCCATTGCCATAATTAAAGGGAGAAACCTGTGATGAATGAATGATGTTCTTCTGAATAATGTTTTTTCTTATAAAACTACATGGAACTTTTCAGTCTTAATACAAAGATGACTTTTTCTGTTCTTAAAGCATGTTATGTCTAGTAAACAGTTGATTACAATACTGAAATTACCCTAATAACAAATACACAGCTCTACAAAAACAAGTCATGTCTTATACTCCAACATCAGAATGCTTTGTCAACATGCATCAGGTTCAAAATAGATGTATGCATGTGCATGAGCGTGCCTGTGTGTACATGTGTTTTACTGTTTAACTACCCAGAACTTTTATTCTGCATTGTATCTGTCACTGGAAGAAGATACTAAAGTAACATTTTTTTAAGTGAAGTCACCCAACAAGACATTTTTACACAATATACCTGTGCTACAATGCTGTATGATAAACATGACTGTAATTCCAAGTGCTGAAAACATCTGCACAGCAATGCACAACTCACCAAATAAGAAAAATGTAGATGGTTTACAATGTAGTATGCTAGCCAGTTGAAAGGAACTCTGAAAAAGCCTGGAGGACATTAACCTTGTTCATAAATGATTACAGATTTCCATTGTTAGTAATTATGAGGAATGTCTCTCAAATGAAGTTCTCATCTCATTGTATGATGTTCAATAGGTGAGACAAATAATAGGTGCACGTTAGTATGATATGTGTATAGGTACTATACACAATTATTTGGTTAACATTGATACATTACAAATAAGTGTGTAAATAAGAAAAATTATTCTAGTCTGGTGCTTTCATAACTTTTTTCTGTAGAAAGAAGCAAAAAATTCTTTTTGGGTTGCCATTGTAATCAATAGTTTACTAGATCTGCCATGTTTCAGGGATGAAAGAGTTCCACCTTTGTAAACATAATAAGGATTATCACATTGGGGTACCTTCACTGTCCTGCAAAGTGAAACTTGAAAGAATCAGAAATTAATGAAGAAAAAGCTGAATTCTGTATGTCTTGATAGGCACATGGGAATGACAAAATTTGAAGCTAAATAACATTAGCCTAAGGAGATTCTGTTTGATATTATAATGTGTGTTTTAAATAATATTCACTTCTTCCAAAATACCAACCAAGGGAAAAGAGAAGTTAGTCAACAGTTAGAGAAAAAAGGGAAATTCTAGACTTCAGTTTCCCCAAGCACACAAAATTTTCTTTGAAGCTTATTGATCACATATTTGTCCACCATATTTTTTATGTGTGTTTTTTTTTTTTTTTTCTGGTTTTCATCTGACAGTTAAAATCTGTTTGGTATGGGGAAGAAAAAAGAGAGACAGACATTTAGCAATCAAAGGTGAGGCAAACAGTAAGTGTTTACTATGACTGAACATTACAAAAACAATAATAATAAAAAAAAAAAGCCAAATGAAACTGAGCCTAATGTCCTATATAGGAGCTAGAGTTTGTAGGCAGACCAAGCAGAGCTCCCATGTTAGTTTTCTTTCATTTGTCCAGTGATGGGTCTGTGGTGCTGCATACTGCTCAGACCTGTCTAAATCCTTGGCCTTAGGAGTGAGCAAGGCAAAATCAAGAACTGCCCTGGTTTGTTTGGTAAGAAACCCCACAATTTAGCTCCACTGAAACATTTCATCTCCTCTTCTCAAGGTGATGTTTGTGTCTTGTGACTTTTGCTCATATTAAAAATTTGGTATGCAGTTGATACAGAGTGTTAACCAATTCCATCCCAGATCATTTAGTGATACAAAAGAAAAATTAAGTTAATTTTCAAACACTGAGCTTCTATTAACTGAAAACATTTTATTAAATTAGTGCAGGTCCTGCCAGATTTCATGGAGGGATGAAAGGAAACAAAGGAAGAGAAATCCCAAATATTACAGAGAAACAAGCTGATCACATTTGATTATAGTAAAGTCAAAGAGAATTAAAGTCAAAATGATGCTTAGTTGGAATTGTTAAAAAGGCATGAAGAAAGCTGTCCTTCAAACAATTTTCCCATTACACTTCTGGGTTATTCAGGTTGCATAGTAAGTTTCAAAGCACCAAAAAACCTCAGTTAATATATGAACATTTTTCTTCATTTTAATTTGGCAACTTGTTTCTGAAATAGGTGAGAACTTTTTTTCCTCTTTCATTCTCCCAAAATGTTCAGTTTAAAGCTATGGCAGCAAACCTGCTGTAAATTGTCTGCATGTAGCTGTGCTGTCCTGAAAGCAACTTGGGGGAAGAACTGTGCCTTTGAAATTTCCGTTCTGATTTCCTTTTGCTCTGGGCAGGTAGTAAATTTGCTATTGACCTCTAGTGGCACAAGTTATGATGTTAGTTTAGCCATGCTTGGCTTGTGATTTGGGTCAGGGTGGCATTATGTCTCAACTCCATTTTCTCTCCCTTCCCTGTTGACTGCAATGCGTTGATGGCATACACTGTTACACCTTGTCTGTGAGGTGTAAAGAATTCAGCCTCCCTAGCCAGGTTATTTTAAGGGCATGTAAATGAAATGACAGCAAAAATGTTAAGAATTGTGTTGGAGCTGAAGAGAGAGTGTACACGTTCACAACAGTGAGGCACTGATGTCCGCTTTTACTGCCACTGTCAGATCAATACACTTTTCAGGAAGGGGGAAGACAAAGAAGTATTAGCTACCATGAAGAAATGAAAGCAATGAAAGTGCAGTACCGTCTGTAAGATCAGAAAACATTTCTTCTAGGAGCAAGTGCAAATACATCATAACTCTGCCAGAGTTAGCTGTGGGAAGCAACTGAAATACACAAGAAAAATTGAGACACTGCTTTTTTACATGTAAGTAAAATGGATTTCTGCAGGAATACCTCCAGACCCACTAGTGCAAACTAATAATAATTCTTTACTGCAGGAAAACTGTACTATTTATTTAACTTCAATTTGCTATATATATATATAATATTTTGAGAGAGAATCCATCCTTTGAGGAAGGAAGCTTAAAAAATCAGTTCACTGCAGGACTGAAAAATGAGGGATTATGGCTGAATATTTCGAAAGCCATTTATGAATATCACTTCAGAATTTTAAATGACCATTCAAATTACCAACTTATATTAGTGACCTTTCCACTTTTTCTTGCTATATTAAACAGAGATGTTTGTGATGTACTTTACAAAATGAATCTATTTAAAATTTTGACTTGTTAAACTGAAGAATAGCAGAAATGATATAATATTATTTAGGTATTTTGAAATATAACAGCTGCTATATGTGACTTCCATAATAAGAATTATTGTGGTGACTGTGGTTTAATCGCATTTTCACTATTTTTTTTTTTTAACAAGGAGTTTCATATCACTCGATTTTATGCACTTCATTGAACCAATTAGATTTTGCAGGCTCCCTACATAGTCAGTAAAAAAGATTAGTCTTATCTATAAAATCATATAGAGTAAAACCCTGGGACTGCTGTTCTGAGTAAGGTGTCTCAGCTGGCTGCTATGGGCATGCAGAGGTAGTCTATGGTAAATATGTCAGATTCAGACTTCTCTATATGTATGTATTCTTCCCCCAGGTATTTTACAATCAAGCAGACCTTGTGGGACAAAATCCTATGGTAACAATTATTATCTTTTTTTGTAGGAGTAGGCTCACTTTTACGTCAGCTTCAGAAGCAGCTCAATCTAATAAGGACTGACAACTATTAAAGTCTCTTATGATGCCAGCATTCCTGGAGATTTGTTTAAGAAAGTGTAAGCCATTCTTCAGAAGGAATGTTTTTGATGATACAGTTTTCATAGCCAGAATCAGAATTAGTCCTGGAGCAGATAATGATAATTTTTACTATGGCCAAGAAAAAATGACAATTATATTATTAAAAGATAAGCAACTAAAATACTTTGATGAACTTGTATAGCATACATTTTATAACATCATTCAATAAACAAATATTTTATAACAGTATTGTTTACATTTAGTTATACTGTAAAGAATTAATAAAATGAATAAAGCCAAACCCCTTTCTACTGTTGACAATTACAGAAAAACAGTGTATCGCAATGGTGCAGAACATACAATCATCAAAAAACTTAATATCCTTGGATTTTTTGACTGTAAAACCAGGTGCAATTATTAAAAATAGGTTCAGATGTTTTGTCCTGAGGCACACACACTCTTTGAAAACATCCTGTCCTGATACCTGATGTAGAGTCAGGAGAAAACTCTCTTCCAACAAACTCTTCCCAGCTTTTTTATGACTAGTCACTGAATTTTGGGACAAGCTTTTGGCAAACTGGTAGGTATCAGCTCAGTAAGATCTGTGTTCTGAGTCAACTAGCTGTCACTTCTTTGGTTGGAAAAACTGTCTGAAGCTGAGAAACAAACATCCCAAACCTCCAGTGGAGTGGCAAAGCTGCCTCACTCATTCTTCAGCGCTAGCCTGCAAGACTAGTCGTCACCCCCACCCCATTTTCCCCTGCACTTGCTTGCAGTGACAGTGACAGATGCAGTGTTGGTTCTCACACATTTACCAGCTGATCTATATATTCTCTTAACACTTCATCTGGGTCACCAAAAGGGGGGGCGGGGATGCTAAGATAAAGGTCCAGCAACATAACAAGCACGTTTTTCTTAGTGTTACACCATATTGCAGACTGTCAGCTGTAGAAGTATTTGAGCTTTTCCAGTCCTCTGCTTTCTCATCAGCTTCTACTGTACATTTCTTTGACTCTTACCAAGAATCAAAAACCGCTCCAGCTCTAGTCTAAACAGAAATGTCAACACCTTACTGCATTTTTTCCCACCTCTATATAATTTGTATGATAGGCTAATAACTGCTTTATTCCTCTTGTTGTTCCCTTGAATCTGGTACAACCTGTGAGTAATTGAAAAACGTACACATTTCTTCCACTTTTATAGATGTCAGTAGCTTTATTTTATTACCTGCTGTTCTGGTTTCTCCATCACTGGCAATACATTTGTTTTTATTTTGTTTGGTTTCTTCATTCCAGTTTCTGTTCTTGGTGAAACCACAAAAAAAAAAAAAAAGATATCTCTCTTACTACAGACACAGAAACAAGTATACATTGTTCCTAGCTTAAGAAAATCGTAAGGAAGACCAAGAAAATTCTCCTTGACTTCACTGAAATTTGTAATAGCTGCCCAGAGGCAAGACAGTTTGTATTCTTACAGTCTGGAAAATCCTCCTCCATGGTGCATTAGCCTTTGGATAAGAGATTTAATGTTTTCTAGTCTACCATGTTCATCTAAGAAAAATCATTTCAGTAGACAGCTCTTAGTGTCCATATTGACATCAGCTGTACCTGACTTCTACTATTTGCTGACACTGCCTTAAATCCTATGCTTCTTTGGAACATATGTGAAAATCTGACAAATTAATTTGGCTGGAGACTGCCTATTGAATTGCAGCTACCTTGTTTATGCAAGCTTCATTGTGTATTACTGAATACTAGGGAAAAATGATCAAAAGGGAGCACACTACACAAATATATTGTGCTCTTTAAATACCTGTAGAAACATTCTGAAATATTCCAAGTAATTCTAAATTTAGGAAAATCAGAAACAGCTCTTGACATAGGCAGAAAAGTTTAGGGTGAGCAGTGGATATGCAAAGTATTTCATACTATAAAGAAATTACTTACTATCAAAGATTCCAACATTTACAACCTAAAACATCTCCATTTTTATTATTGTAATATTTTCTAGTAATCAAGCCTTAATACCTTCCAAATATAATCAGCACTTAATGTGCTGTAGCAATTCTTAGTGCTCATGAAAAGTGCCAAGCTGATAGTCTGAGAAGGTTTTAGTTTAAGACTATCCCCCAAAATTTTTATAAAACATTTGTCCAAACTATTCCCTCGGTAATTTTTCCTCCACCTTCTCTATGTCATTATTGTTAAAAGGAGGGACAGAAGAATCAGGTTACCATATGAACATTGATCAATAAAGAGTCCATTGTGAAAAAGGTAGATAATCAAAATTACAATTCTAAAAACTGTCAGATTCTGTGGCTTGGGGGAAATTATGAAAAAAAAAAAAGCACAAAAAAAAAGCATTGCTGCCTCAACATAAAGATACCCGTTTTTCAACTTTAAGCAAAAAAGCATAATTCAAATTTTCTGAGCCTTTCTGGATTTCTCCTTTGACCTTGGCTACTTCAGACCATCTTAACTATCACTCGATGCTGGTGCGGTTCAGCAACAGAGTTGAGCTCTTTCTGCCTTTCCCTCATATCTTTCCCTCCACCCCACATGAAAATCCTCAGTTAATAAATTGCAAATTACTTAAGAATTAAATAGAAAGCACAGGAAAGTAGAAGAATGGGAGCAATAATTACAAGCTGGTTTTATTTAAGCTGGCACGCAGACATAAAAGTTTTAAAGAGAAGAGGTGGGTGCTGATAGCTACCACTCCAGGAAGAGTGTGCAGAACCTGAACCAAAGCTCTCAGAAGGGGAAACATTTCTGTAATTGTTCAGTAGCTCTTGGTCCAAGGAGGTGAACCGACTTTTTAGGAGCTTCTATCTACAGTAAAGTAGCATGCCAGCTGACATTGGCAAATGACTAGGAGGGAGAATTACTAATTAGCCAACAATGGCAAAATGCCAAGTAGAAATCATGATATACAATTTTGAGTAAGTGCTGCAAATGCACAAAAGATGACTTTAAACAGACAACAGTTTACTAGGTTTTGATCATTTAAAACAAGTAAACTTGTTTTATGCCAAGCCAAAGCTGAGCAGTAGCTTGTCTTACAGTAGGCCACATGCAATATTACCACTCTGTACTATGAGTCAGAAGTTATGAGACATCCCTTGAAAAATGGAAACTGTATACACTAAAGGGTTTTATCTGAGAACCTTAATCTTATGCTAAATACAATGTAAAATAATGCATTATCTGTGCTCAGAGGGTTTCTCTTTTATATAAAAAATGATTTATTGTGTCAACTTGCATGAATGGATTGCCAAAATGAAACTCAGCATTTCCTGAGTAGTTCATCTAGTTACCTTCAGCTATCTGAGATTATACAGACATTTATGTTCAATTTTTTTTTCAACAAAGAAAGAAAAAGAGACTTTAAACAGGGCAGGTTTTTCTTCCCCCCCCGCCCCTCCCCAGGCTTGTGACTGAAATTGTATATATCAGAATGGCAATTCTCAATATAGTCATTAATAGACAGCCAAAAGAAGCACTAAAGTTGTTACCTCATCCAATGTGTCAAGAAGCAAAACCATTACATTTTGTTTTCTTAAAAATGTTGTCCACATCATAATAGGTACGAATAATTTTATTTAATATTAAATGCCCAGGTCCAATATGACTACCTGACTTCCTATTTAGTAAACGAGCTTCCTGACAATTTTTCTCCTCTGTAAAACATTCTGAAAGCCCCCTCACTTTAGTCAGGATGTTAAAGCGACTAAGATAAATGCAATGAAAGTTCGCGTTTCAAATATATTTATACATGCATCAGTGGGCATCTGTGAAAAAGAGATACTAAAGATTCAACAGTAGCATAGAATACATGGATACAGCTAAGAAAGAGGGTCAGACTTTTAATAAACCTCTGTTTATACAAGAGAGTGGTATTTTCTCCAGTTAGGATTTACATTTATGCCAAATTTTGATTGATTCTTTCAATGAGGATGCAAAAAAACCACCAAACCCTATAATGAACCCTTCAGACTCCCTGAATCTGAATTCCTCCCATAAGGTCCCAGAGAATGTAAATTCCCATGTTCAAAGAGATCTCTGTACCTATTGTGAAGCCTTATGACTGTATATGGAGCGAACAATTGAGAATGGTCAGTTCCTGATTGCAGCACAAAGTAAAAGTAATAGATTAGCTAATTAGAGTAGTACTTTTCTCTTGGAAAATCAGCTATAGTAGAAGAGCAGCGGAGCCAAAGACCACAGATCATCTTGTTTTCACATTTTCTTTGCAAGCACTGCAAATATACTGGTTTTAGTAAACAGTTTTTCCTTCTTACTACCTCTTCAGTAGTCTAAGCTTTGCTTCTCAAGGTGTTAGACACTACAGTGCTTAAATACAAAAGACAAGGAACTCCTAACCCCCAACAAAAAGGCACAGACTCACAGCTTTATTCTCCTGATTCAATTGCAAGGAGAGGTTGCCACTTTTCTTTGTCTTTTAGGATTTGAATTTTAAACATTCCTGCCTTCTTCCCCCGCCCCCCCCCCCCCGATTTTCAGTTAAAGAAACAATATAATAAAAACATTCAAATTTTGGAGTCCTAATATAATATTGGTAATTCCTTCAGAATTATTCCATGAATATTCAAATCTGGAGAAGAAAGCACTCTTAGGAGACATATGTTTTTTCCCTAAAATTCCTAAATGTTAACTTTCTTTGCCAGTACTTATTTGAACTCAAATCAAATTATTCTGAGAGTTGGGCAAAATACAGCAAAAAAAGTAGCCAAATCAGGCTGCCATTACAAAGTTACTGTCTTTTCCAAAATACTTGTAAAAGAAAAAATGCAAAAGCAAAACCAAAAGAAAAACACTGGAGTGAAGAGAACAAAATACAGCAAGTGTGAGAATTAACAGAAAGGAGAATTAAAAACCTTTCTCAGAGGCACAGGATGACAGCTTTACAGAACCAGGATATTACAGTTTGGAATGGTACATGATACACTTTGCATGTGGAACAAATCCTGTTTTTTTCAGACACTACCTGGATAAAGGTGATTAAGAATTATTTTAATGGCCATATATCTTGCTCAGGAGAAGACTCTTAGAATAAAACTGTGTTGCTAGGTAGAGGACAAGATACACGTTTATCAACTCTCTCTACTTCAGATATTCTAATATTTTCACAAATATTCCAATTAGCAAACATAGGAGGCATGATCTTATATGAAATTTCAGGAGCATTTTGCCCTTTATAAGAATGAGATATATAGACCGTGTGTGAATCACAGATGTAGATGTTACCCATGAGTTTCTGAAGCACAAGGCATAATAAAAATGTGTATCTAACCAATTTTTTTCACAAAACGGTAGAAGCATGCAACGTGAGTCTGACTGTCATTTCAGCAATTCATCGTTTTCTTCCAAATTGCAGACATTAGGATTCCCTGGAGTTCTTTAAAGCCAATAGAAATATGAACAGTCATATTAGGCAGTAAATGGTATAAAGGCCACAAGCAATAATGACTGAGTTATTAAGGCTGGGATACTTAGCATTAATAGGAGTATGATATTGGGACCCATTTCCAAGAAACCATTTCTGGCTAGATGCAAAACCTTCACTGAAATCTTTAGGAAAGAGCAAGCTGTTCAATCTGTAATGTATTTCTATTACCCTTCCAATAGATTTGACTTTCTCTCTGGGCTTTCAGTCATTAAATAGAGAAAGTTTAGAGAACAAGCACACACAAAGAAACCAAAGAGCCTTGTGACGCTTTCCCAAAACACACTAAAAATGCAACATTAATAAACTATAAAGGATGATCTTCAGGCCAAAAAAATTAAAAAGGGTATAAGGAGCAGTGATGGTTTCCATTAAAAAGCACTTATCCAAGGTTCTTTTATGAACAGTTGTAACATTTTTCTGTTAATGTTAAGCTTAGATTTAAAGGCATACAATATCTTTTGCCTGCAGTGGAAAACAGCAACATTTTTTATAATTATCACTTTTCCACTGAGCTGCTATTTGTTCAGAAAGGCTGCTTGATGCTTGTAGAAAACCAGAAATACTTCGCATGCATTTAACAGGCATTTTGCTCAATATTCAGTCATCATAATGATCACAAGCAGAGTAACACAACCCAGGCTGCAGGAAAAGAGGTACCTGTGACACTGGGTTTGGACAGAAGCAGCAGCACTGTGAAAGGATGAATGAGCAGCAAGATTTCCTAGGGACATGAGTCCTTCCCCACCTAAACCTGCCTCACCACTAACAGCATTCTGCTGCTGCCACAGCAATGGCTGTTTTAAATAATGTGAGGAGTTAAATAACGTGAGGAGTGAGAGGATACGGTCTGGATCATCAGATAACCCTTGTACCTTGCTTTCTTCCCTTTTATTGGGTCAGACTGGGTCAGCATGGTGTCACCATGCTAACTTCTTTCAATGTTCTGCATCTTAATTTCCACATCACTCTTCCCCATCTGTCATTATGATTTGCCTTGGAGACAACTGCAATGGGCCATGGCTGTTTCTATAGATAGTAAAGGTAGTATACTGGGTCACTGTTTAAAATCAAGTTTTGCATGGCATGGCTACCAAACTTTTATCCATTCTATAGAGATGCATGCAAATTCACACCAGCCTTCTATTTGGCTGGTATTATTCCAGATACACACAAAGTTCCTTGCAAAAGTCTAATAAAAACCTGAACACGCTGAGCCAGAAATCTACATTAAGAAACATACAGTACCTGTTACTTCTGTGGAAACCCAAATTACTGATTCTGGGGCAAATAGAATCACTCTTGAATCATGTTTTTGCTGAGACAGCTATTCAACATATTGAATAAAAAAAGTTTGAACTATTATGATTTTTAAGTCAGACAACAGTTGTCAGATACAGTTATTTTCAAAAACAAAGACCTACAACTATTCAAAGTTAATCTAAATTATTGCACTATTGTTTATATTGGTTGCTATAAACAGTGCTGAAACTGTAGTATAAATGTAATACATATTGCAACGAAAAAAAATTAATGCACAGAATAAGAACGAAGTTTTTATCCAATTTTTATTTTATTTTATATGTATTACCTTGTAAAGAAACTGTAAATTAATTCAACTGAGATAGTATGAACATCTTACTGAAATATATCTGAGTAATTCCATGTAGAACTGGGAAATCTCCCTTAAGGTGAAGAGTATTAATTTTGGTAGTATCTAAAGCTAGCAAACATACAAACCTATGAGATATGGGGTTTGCACAGTTTTCCGCTCTGCAGAACAGTAGAATGCTGATTTATATACAGTTTAGACTAGCAAAAGTCAAATGAACCACACAAATAATAAGATTATATCAAATATGCTAATAAGAAACTTGTTAATGTCATTTTTCAGCAATAAATTGCATGATAAAAAAAACCAAACATATGAAGCAATTTGCCTGGAAACTCTTTGCTTTTTCTGCATAATAAAATATTTCTCAAAAATCACCTCCCTGATTTAGAAGTAATTATGTGAAGAGATACTAGTTGTAATAAATTACAGTGTGTACTTTTTGATGTTTATTCATTAAAAGAGGGAAAAAAGCACTATAGACAGACTATGATAAGAGGCTTGCCTTTTTAATGAAACAGTATTATATATATTTCAACAAAAATATGGTTATCTACTTGTCCCAGGATGCTTTTGTGACTTGACACTGATGACTTCTTTATTTTACTATTATATCTTATCTAACAGTACAAATTTTAGTATCTGTATTTTTCACAATTTAAAATCTTGCCATAATAAAACCTTACCTTTATTCCTTGGGATTACGCATAATGCAAAGTACGTGTTATATGCAATAGCATTTGAGGAAGAAAATGTGCCTGGAATTATATCTGGAGGTAACAGTTCTGCAGTGCTCAGTACCCTCTATCTGTTTCCTTAAAAAGATGGGACTCCCAAAGACTGCTGTCTCAGTTTAAGATCTAATGGTACAATATAACTTTGTATGGCTACATTATCCTAATTTTAATGTAGTGAGAATTAAAGAAGAACCTTACTCAGAATATGTGGACTTTATAAGAGATTAATTATCCCCCTTTTACATTTTCATGTCATACAAAAAGAACATGTAAGTATATGCTGCCTATGTTTCTATCACGTGTTATATTATTTTGCATTTGCAGTGTAATAATAGCAGGAGAAAACAACTATGAGCAGTGACATCTCATGAAAGGCATGGAACAAATCTCTACTGTTGTAATTAAAACTGATAGTTTAAGTCTTTATCCTGTTTTATCATTGAACAACACGTCCTACTGCAAAACCAATAAAATGCACATGGGAGCACACTCAGGAAGACAACAGCAGAAAGTGCATACTTTGGGATGAAAAGAATCCAGTCTCTGGAGGTGTCTCCATCTTTATTTAGGGCATTTCTATAGTCATTTCACATGAGAACACTTTTCAAAACAGACAGGGTAGAAGAATCCATACTTTTGTGGATTAGTCTTGTAGATAATTAAAGACATAAAAATATATATAAAATATATATTGTGATTTTTATTCTAAGTAGAAGAAAAGATTATTATAACATATAATAATTATGTTTATTATTCCATGTGAAAAGCCTGTTTCTATAGGAAAAAGACGGTAACTATTCTGGCTAAGAAGAAGCAATAGAAAAATGAGAATAATAAAACCTGAAAAAATGGGGAACAGCAATGTTGTATTTGTATACAATCAGTTGCAGTGGTAACTTAAGGACTGTATGGTCAATCTTTAAAAATTACTTTTTAAAGGAATTTCTCTAGGCAACCTTTTAGAGTTCTATGTAAGGGGAAATAAATCCCTCTGCGATTTTATCCTGTCTTTAGATCTTAATCTGTTCAATTTTCATTTATTAAACCTACTTTTTTTAAAAATATGTTTAGTTTTATCAGACCTTATTGCTCATTTCTGAAATTTCTGTATTTTCATAGAAGAATAAAAAAAGAAATTCCACGCCTTGTGGGAAAACTTCAAGTAAAATATATTCAAATTTTAGTTCATTCATACTCTCAAGTGTTTCATAAACTAATTTGGGACTGAAGTGTGTCAGTTTTAAAAGTGAATCAGAGCTTTTTGGAATTTAAAGTTAGAATACCACTTTAATGATGCCTTGAAAAATTCCGATCACACTCTGACACTTAATTTCACAGTCTGTCAAAGCCAATCATGAACAGTTTCCAGCTGGCAACCCGGTCTGAGTTGTTTTTGTTGTTTTGTTGGTTTTTTTCTTTTCTTATCTAAGTTTTCATCCAGATACTGGACAGATCTGATGCATTATGAACTGTAAAACTGTTAGTGAAAAGAGAAGAAAAGCAGGAATGCCGTAAGACACTGATGGGCTAAACCTGTCCTTTTCACAGCTTGGGGCAAACCAAAACATGACACTGTCAGCTAACATGATTATAGGAGCATGACTCCTCACAAAAATCTTCTGTATGTGATAAGCTTATATCATTGGCAAGATCCACAGAGTTCTTCAGGCTTCTGGCTTATCATTTGTTGTGTATAACATACCTGAAAAAGCCCTGAAAGCAGCCTGAGTATATACTGAAAAGGGTCATTTCTGCTTTCTGCTCATCTAGAGTACTGTAATTCATAACACTCCTTCCCATTACTCTATCTACTGTCTATATCCATGCGCTTTCTGAAAAATTTTAGGATAACCTTTAATGAAAGTCACCACATTATGCATATCAACACCACTGGATTCCAAATGCTGAATCACCCAAGCCGTTTTCTCTACTGCTCACTCATGGAATAAATATGAGCTATTAGAAACATAAATGACACTGGTGGTCTTTAAAAATCAACACCAAAGTTCGGGCAGTAGCACCTTAGAAGTTAAAAACTCAGAAAAGAAAGCTGCTGGCAAAATGTTGTACTGGAGAAGCAACACTCATCTTACAAAGGAAATGGAACCATGGAAGACAGCAAAGATTAACCATCATACATTCCTCCTTCTAGGAGTCAGACTTTTCCGAAAGACTAAATTATAAAACATTGGGAGAAATGCAAGCAGGCTTTCATAAAGTTAATCTTACATATTAAACATATTATAGCTTTTGGATAATATACCCACAATAGAATCACTAAACGTGAAAGGCAAAATGCTTTCCTGAGTGAAGAAAACTACACCAGAATTAAATCAGTCTAATGTTTCTTAAAATCAAGAACACTTAAAATAAGATAATTATTTAATGTATACTTAAAAGTCACCACTATAAAAGCTGCTTTACTGTGGTGTTTTCATACCTAAGTTCTTCTATAATCTTTCCTAGAAACTAACCAGAGATAGTGGTCAGTAGGTGTAGGCCAAAAGGAAAAAAAAAAAAAAAAAAGAGAGAAGAAACACAGCTACCAGCAGTATCAGTAGTAATGGACTAGCTTCTGCAGATAAAAAATTTCTTAAATTTATGACTTAAAAAGTTCAGCCCACTTAATTTCAAATCTACAATGTCTTTTTTGGGGGGGGGAATGTCTTCTATATGTATATAGGAATGTCTACTAATCTATTCACAACTTTCTTCAAATGCCACAGAGAAGGCATTAAAGTACAGGGGATAGATAAATACAAAAGCAAATTGAACAGAAAAACCACAGAAGTAAGGGTGGATGTAAAAGCAGAACAATCTTTCTTTCTAGTGAAATTATGTAGGAGAAATGGTTGGTTTCTAAATTTGCAGATGATTTTGAGTATATTCGTTATGTTATTGAGCAAAAGCTTCCTCTGTTTCAACATTCAGAGTAGCCATGACCTGAGAGTGCTGGGACAAGGTTGGCACAGCAGCCTGGACACCCCAGGAGACCCTGGCTGCCCTTAAGCCCAGAGGAGGAGCTCCATAATGCATGTGTAGTCAAAGCAGGCGGCTGCTGCACCTGTAAAGCAGATGTTGATTGAACAAGCTGTAATTACTACTTGCTCTTAGTAACAGGATTTGTGGTATAGCTGCACAAGGCATACAAAGGCCTAGAAAGACTAAAAAACTTAAGATTATAGGCGAAGCAAATATATTTTGATCACAGAAGACTACTTTTTAAAGCTGAAAGCTTTATAATTTTTCAGAAAAATTACACACTTTGCTTCTGAGAACTTTAAGACTTCTGTTATTAATGTCTAACAAACTCAAAGGATGCAAAATCACTGTCATTTTTTTAAAATCTCTGATTTCTTTTTTGTTCTTGATTTTTTGACAAATAAGGTTAGGTTTGCTGCTGATGTAGTATTTGAAAGAATTAATTAAAGACAATTATGTATACAATATTTTGATACTCACTGCACTGTACAGTAAAAGCCTATCTCTAAAATCTACTGATTATGCTCCAAAGTAAAAATACTTTCAAACATTTAGTGCAATTATTTTTAATTCCATGTAAACAAAACTGCACTTCAGTTGGTTGTTAGCATTTCTCCAGAAACTTTTAATTTGTAGAAAGCAGATGGTTCATTTGACATTCAAGCTTGATTTCCAGCATTAACGGATAGATGAGTACCTATGCTTATGTTATCAAAGAAAAAGAAAATTGTATACGGTATTAACTATAAATAATCTGTGTCATTTTGCTGACTTCTTTTGCAAGTAGAGGTAGTGATCAAAATAACCCACTTTCAGTTTGAGGCCAAATAGAAAAGAAGAGAAAAAAGAAAATCTGCTTGCCAAGACATAGAACCAGTAAGGAGGTTCAGGTGCAAGCCAAAGTTGGGGGGACGCATGTTTCCAATAGAGGGATCTACCAAATGAATCAAGGGGTACTGAAGGCACATTTAAACAGTTATGTTGACCTCTTCCAATACAGTCCTGTATTTGGCAGTGACTGTCACATATTTTTCATTGTTGCAGAACTATTTTAAAATAAGTCTGGACTTCTACACTTTTCAAATATGCTCAGCTTCAAATAGGAATTAGTATATGAAGATTCTATATCATGCACTATGTGGGAGGTGAAATCATAGAATCATAGAATGTTTTGGGTTGGAAGGGACCCCTAGAGGTCATCTAGTCCAACCCCCCTGCAGTGAGCAGGGACACCACTAACTGGATCAGGTTGCTCAGAGCCCCATCCAACCTGGCCTTGAATGTTCCCAGGGATGGGGCCTCCACTACCTCTCTGGGCAACCCGTTCCAGTGTTTCACCACCCTCATTGTAAAGAATTTCCTCCTTATATCCAGTCTAAACCTACCCTGCTTCAGTTTAAAACCATTACCTGTCACAGCTGGCCCTACTAAAAAGATTTTCCCCATCTTTCCTATAGGCCCCCTTTAGATACTGAAAGGCCATAATCAGGTCTCCCTTTCTCTTCTCCAGGCTGAACAAGCCCAACTCTCTCCGCCTGTCCTCATAGGAGAGGTGCTCCAGCCCTCGGATCATTTTTGTAGCCCTCCTCTGGACCCGCTCCAAGAGTTCCATGTCCTTCTTGTGCTGACGGCTCCAGAGCTGGATGCAGGGCTCCAGGTGAGGTCTCACCAGAGCAGAGTAGAGGGGCAGAATCACCTCCCTCGACCTGCTGGCCACGCTTCTCCTGATGCAGCCCAGGGTACGGTTGGCCTTCTGGGCCGCCAGCGCACATTGCCGGCTCATGTCCAGCTTTTCATCCACCAGCACGCCCAAGTCCCTCTCAGCAGGGCTGCTCTCGATCCTTTCTTCCCCCAGCCTGTACTGATACTGGGGGTTACCCCGACCCAGGTGCAGGACCTTGCACTTGGCCTTGTTGAACCTCATGAGGTTCACACAGGCCCACCTCTCCAGCCTGTCCAGGTCTCTCTGGATGACATCCCGTCCTTCTGGTGTGTCAAACGCACCACTCAGTTTGGTGTCATCCACAAACTTGCTGATGTTGCACTCAATCTCACTGTCTAAGTCATTGATGAATATATTAAACAGCACCGGTCCTAGTACGGATCCCTGAGGGACACCACTCGTCACCGGTCTCCATCTGGACATCGAGCCATTGACCACTACCCTCTGGATGCGGCCATCCAGCCAGTTCCTTATCCACCGAAGAGTCCACCCATCAAATCCATAGCTCTCCAATTTAGAGAGAAGGATGTTGTGGGGGACCATGTCAAAGGCTTTGAAGAAGTCCAGATAGATGACATCCATTGGTTTTCCCTTGTCCACTGATGCTGTCACACCATCATAGAAAGACACTAGGTTCGTCAGGCAGGACTTGCCCTTGGTGAAGCCATGCTGGCTATCTTGAATTACCTCCCTGGCCTCCATGTGCCTTAGCATAGCTTCTAGGAGGATCTGTTCCATGTTCTTCCCAGGCACAGAGGTGAGGCTGACAGGTCGGTAGTACCCAGGGTCTTCCTTTCTACCCTTTTTGAAAATGGGCACAATGTTTCCCTTCTTCCAGTCACCAGGGACTTCACCTGACTGCCATGACTTTTGCAATATCATGGAGAGTGGCTTGGCGACCACATCGGCCAATTCCCTCAGGACTCTGGGATGCATCTCATCAGGTCCCATGGACTTATGTGTGTTCAGGTTCCTCAGGTGGTCATGAACCTGATCTTCTCCTACAGCAGGAGGGGTTTTGCCCTCCCGGTCCCCCTCATGCCATCCATCAACTCGGGTGGGGTGAGGAGAGAGGTTGCCAGTGAGACTGAGGCAAAAAAGTTGTTGAGTACCTCAGCCTTCTCCTCATCTGCTGTTACCAGCTTGCCAGTCTCGCTCATCAGCAGGGGTACGATCACCAGTATTGTTCTTTCTGGCTTTATAAGCTCCAAATCCCCTGCCAGGGCACCGAAAGCCACCCTGGGCATGACATCTTTCTCAAAGACCCTTTCTTCTGCAGAGATGTTATGCCATCTCTTGGTTTTGTTTTTCTAGACTAACTGACTCTTAATCCCTGTCAGTTCTTCCTTTGTACTGAAAGAACTTGCACTGCCAAGGCTTTGACCTTTTGCTAATTAATCTTGTGGTTAGGAGACCCTAGCACAATACCGCCAGCAAAGGTTTATGGTTTTCTCAGTTTTCTCAGCACTGGCCATTGTCCTCTTCATGCATCCCAACAAGCTGTATGGATCACACAGTAAAGGCACTGCAGAGCCCACTTGCACCAGCCACAGTGACTTTACAGGACCTTTTGTAGTATGTTATTGAATAGCTTCAACATTTCAATTTGTCAACACATTACATATCTGAGGGGTTATCATGGACTGGAAAACTTGAGGAAAACTTTGGTGTTGAGGATGCCAACATGCACCAGGGAATGTAGGTTTCAAATGGTAGCTGAGGAAGGTCAAGTTTCCTTTTACTGCTTTGAAGTGCAAGTTTTCCTGCCAAAGTCTGGGTACTAAGCAACAGAAAATATCCCTGGCATGGCTAACTTCCACGCATGCATGTGTGTACATGAAGTCATTAGCTATGTGACTTTTTGTAGGACTGTAGACAAATATGCTTTATAGAGCATGCCTAGTTTTGGGAAATGTACCTATGAAAAGAGTTTGAAAAACTGTTGATACATTATTAGTATGTTTGAGAAAGTATTCCTTGCTACAATAGTCACAAGCAATGTTCATAAGATCCTCATCCAACTATAAAATAAAATCCGTGTGGAATGCTCATTAGCTTTAATAGACTTTGAGAAAATTATTAATTTAAAATAGAATTTAAACTTAAGAAAGATTATCTTTGAAAGTGACCTAAGATGCCTCAGTGACTAATTTATTTTTGCTATGTTGCTGTAATTACAATTGGGAAAAAAACCAGTATCTTCGGGACAAATACCTGAAAAGAATTTTTTTTTCCTTTTTAAACAGGTATTCACAAACAAGTTTTGTCAAAAAAATATTGGACCAGGCTGATCATTAAAGTCTGACTAGTTTTGGTATTGTTCTCAGCTGTACTTCAACCATTTCTCTACCATTTTAACTCTCTGAGAAGTTTTGGGTTTTTCCAAAACAAATTTATACATAATGAATTAGGATTTGTTTCCACTACAAGATGTAATGCATCAGTATTTCAGTGTTACAGTCTTTAGTACTGTCCTCCAAACCAGCTGCTAGTCAGAAGGACACATCACTAAACACTGTTTTCTTCATTCCTTTTATCTCTAAATTCTTGCATTGTACACTGATGTTAAATTTTAACTAGGTTTAGCTTCCATCACTGGTTCCATCACTGGTTCTTCCATGCTCTGATAGAATGAGGAGTCTTTACGTGATTTTTTTTCTGCCGTGGAAGTACTGACAAGACTATGATCAAGTCATCTCCTTATCTTTTTAGCAAACACTCGAGCTTCACTTTTAAAGACTGAATTATAAGACAAATTTTCCAAACCTTTAGTTGTTTTCACAGACTTTCCCTAAAGAACTTGCCAGCTGTCAGTGACAGGTACCAAAATGACACAAGTACCAAATGCAAAGGGTTGGCTTTCCTTTTGTTTCATGCATTGAACCGGCTAGGAGTGCTTCTCCTGCCAAAGTACACATTTGCTCACTAAGGACTCCTCAACCAAAACTGTATCCCACATTCAGTGACAAAATTCCTGCTTTTGAGGAATGGAAAAACAAACAGTCTTTTCATAGACCAAAAAGAAGTACAAGAGAATCAGCTTAAACAGTAATTTTCCCAGCATATATCAAAAACATGAGTCTGGTTTGGGGGTTTTTTTTGGTGCGTTGTTTTTTTTTTTCCCCCCTAAAACTTAATATATGTCACCCTGGGATTCCAGCCTCACTGAAGTCAGTCTGATTTTCTTGATCTGTTTGTTTGTTTGCCTTTTGGGAAAGACACGACTGATGATGTTATGAAAGAATGCTTTTTCTTCAATATAAAAAATGTCCCTCTTTCTTCCCAGGTGGATGTTACCATTTAATCATTTCTCAAACAGCTGGCTAATTAGAAAAGGTTCCATTAATTAAGCACTAGCCATAATCATCTTGTAAGAGTGACAATAAGGCAACTGGTCCAGTTGATGTAACGAACAAAACCCCATTATTTTTCATTTTAACCAGAGCAATATCCAAGAGAAAAGCATTACAGAATGGGATACAGATACTGGGAACAAGTTGCCTTGAAACAGGGAGTTGGATACAGCCACTGATTAAATGTTCACCAAACACCCCCAAATGTTATTTTGGTATTTCCTTTCTTGTTCTTTTCATTCCTTACTTCTTCATTCTCCCCTCCTAAAAAGACCTGTATTTCTGAAGAGGAGCCTTTTCTGTCCAGTTTAGGCCAACAGACCTCTGTGCGCATTGTTTGTAAACAACCAAAGTGCATCGTGAATCGTCACCCTATTTTCAGAATCTCAAATATATGAAGCATTATTCCCAATAAAAAAAATAGGTTAAAAAAAATTCCCCCAATAGGGCTGCCAACAGAAGCTTTAACAGTCACCATGGTCCTCTACACAGGCTGCAGGGAAGCACCGGCCCCGGCGGGGTCTCTCCCGGGGCGGCGGGGGCATCTCTGCCGGGGCGCCCGGAGCCCCTCCCGCCCTCCTCCCGCTCTCCCCGCGGGGCGGGCAGGGCTGTTTCTCACCCCGTTTCCCTCAGCCCCGGCTGCCGGGCAGCGTTTTGCCCTTCCTGGCCCAGGCTTTCCCCGCGGCGCCCGCCCGTGGCTGAGGGGCTCAGCCCTGCCCTGCGTGGGGCCGGCGGGAACCGGCTGTGTCCGGCACGGGGGGCCCCGCCGCCGCTCGCAGGGGCCGCGGCTGCAGGCCTCCCTTGTTAGCAAAACCTGGACAGCTGGACCCAACAGGGGATAAAATGCTGACTTCCAAAGGACTAAGTGGATACTACTATGCCTGAAACTAACAAAAATACCAAATGCCTCTGATTTTGTTATGTACAAAGTACTATCATGTCTGCGCATGCTTCTGCAAGCTTAAAGCTTTTTCGCTGTCACAGGAAGCTATACACTCTCATGGCAGTTTGATGTTTTAACTTTGAAAATCTTTCAGAATAAGTATTTCATTTACATTTTTTCTTCTTTGTGTTTGATCTTCGGTTTTCCTTACTTTGTCTCAAACAATTTTTACACAGTTCTAGAAGTGAAATTGGCAGAGCTTTTACAAGACATCTCAAGGGCATCTGGCTCAAGAATTAAGATAAAACTCAGTTTAGAATTGAAATTGTAAAGAAATATTATTGAAGAACAACCTGTTGTGTATGTGACAGCAAATACCTTCTAAGCCTCTTTTAAAAATAAAAATCTATTGGTCCTGGACTGTAACAGCCAAGTCAACAGCCTGTCCATCTGAATACATTAACCGAGAAATTAACAGCGAGCTTGCCATAAAGAAGGGAAGATGACTTTGATCTGTGGGTTTGCGCCCTTCACCACAATTGCTTGAAGCAAGAGAGTTTGCTATGCAAACCAGATATACGTGGGAAATATTCAGGAAGTATACAGGAAGTATTCCCCTGGATACCAGACACACTCTCACCTGCTTCCTGAGCCAAGGGAAGACTCACTGATGTTTCCTCTCCTCTTTTCCTTTCACACCATTCCTACGGTCATGCAGCAGAGATTAACCTCTCCGGAGGAATCTGTCTAGAGGAGAGAAAAGACTAATGGGGAGAATATTAGAACTTGACTCCAAACACATTAATTTAATACTTAATCTTTATTTTTAAAACAAACCACAAGGAGCTTTCTGAACATTATTTTGGTGTTAAATAGGGTTTTCTAATACAGATGAGATCACTTTCCACATCAGAGCATTAAAATTTTCATATTTTAATCTACTTCACTCCTACGCACTAATCTTTATACATTTAATATACACTTAACATCTACCATTTTATCATTATAGACACCTACCCAGCTAACCAAGTTCAAAAAGTTCCCATTACATGGGGAAATAAGTTTAGCATATCACCAGTATGTAAAAAAAAATCTATAGAAAGCAAGCAAATACACCTTACTAAGGTATACAAATGAAGCTTCATAATAAACTGGAGAACAAGTCTGATGAGGAGTGGCTGAGGGAACTGGGGTTGTTCAGCCTGGAGAAGAGGAGGCTGAGGGGAGACCTCATCGCCTTCTACAACTGCCTGAAAGGAGGCTGTAGCCAGGTGGGTGTCAGTCTCTTCTCCAAAGTAACAAGTGATAGGATGAGAGGAAATGGCCTCAAGTTGCATCAGGGGAGGTTCGGATTGGATATTAGGAAAAATTTCTTTACTGAAAGAATGGTCAAGCATTGGAACAGGGCGCCCAGAGAGGTGGTGGAGTCACCATCCCTGGACATGTTCAGAAAATGTGCAGACATGGCACTTCAGGACATGGTTTAGTAGGCATGGTGGTGTTGGGTTGTTGGTGTGACTTGGTGATTTGGAGGTCTTTTCCAACCTTAATGATTCTATGATCTGATGATTCCATGATTCTATAATCTAATTGGTATTTAAAGTATTTAAAATTATAGTCCTCACTTCATATTTATGGTCAAAGTGTTTTAAAATATATGTGACTGAAGATTTCACAATCTTGTTCTAATGTGAATTTTGGACACCACTTATGAGACTCATTCATTCTATATCACTGTAACAAAAGTGGCATGACTGCAAAAAAGTCAACTGTTTCCTGTCATGTCAGTCAAGCTTCTCAGTACCGAAATGTTTTAATGCAACTACTTTGTGTAAATGAGCACAGAGCACATATAAGACATCAGTCACACAGCAAAGTGCACTGCAGCTAAGGAGAAGAAAACCAGCATCAGTTATGACAAAAGCTGGTAAAAAAAAAATGAAGCCTGCACATCTAAAAAATGAAAAATCTCCATTTTTCCACAGGTTTTATCTTAGACTTTTATTTTAATTCCACTTCATGTTAGTATCCTTGCTTAATTCCTTTCACTTTTACTTTCAAGTACAGCAAAACATTTAAAGAGAAACTACCATTTGTCATCATTAATCCACTTTTAGCCGTTCTTCTCAGAGGTTCCTTCTCATAAAAAATTTTCTAGATTGGGAAAAAAGGCAAAATGAGGCAGTGGCTGTTCATCTTGATTTATTGAGTAGCAAAAAGGAAGGGAAAAATAATTTAAAAGTCTCAGTTGATGAAATAAATCTTAAATAAATCTCCAAACCTAAATTTCAGATTTCCCAAAGGCAGAAAACAACATCAAAAACTGCTCTTCCCCACAAAAATAAACTATATGCATGAAAAAGCTAGGCTGAAAGTTTTTGCCCACAACTTCTATTGCTTATAATGTTTGAATTACAGTATCAAACATGACTCCTCTATTACGTAGGTCAAAATGAGACTGTATTTCATATAACCAAGTAAAATGTAGGTTTAAAAATTCTTTAATGATTCATTTGCTGGAAGCTCCCTCAGTTAGACTTCTCATTGTCCAAAAACATCCCTTTCTGATAGAAATGTAATTATTTTTTCCCTTCTTAGTTAATTTTGAAACTAAAGTCCCTGCAACAAATAATGCAATATGCCTACTGTAGTATGTAACGGAATCTCACCATCCCCTAGAGAGACACAAAGTGGTTGAGGTTGGAAAAGATCTCTGCATATCATTTAGTCCAATCCCACTACTGAGAGAATGATCGCCTAGAGAAGGTTGCCCAGCACCATGTCCACTTGGGCTTAGAATATCTCCAAGGATAGAGATTCCAAAACTTTCTTGAGCAATCTGTACTGGTGTTTGACCAGGATTCGGGGGTTTCTTTCTTATGTTTAAATAGAATTTCCTGTACTTCAATTTGTGCCCATTGCCTCTTGTCACTGAGCAGCATGGAGAAGAGCATGGCTCTGTCTTTGGACACCTTATAAGATTCACCCTGAGCCTTCTCCTCCAGGCTAAACAGACCCAGCTTTCACAACATCTCATTCTAATTTAGATCCTCAGTCTATTTATCACCTTCATGGTCCTTCACTGGAGTCACTCCAGTAAGTCCATGTGCCTCTTGTACTGGAGAACCCATACCTAAATCCAGTATTCCAGGTGTGGCCTCACCAGTGGAAGTAGAGAACATCTCCTCCCTTGACACACTTGCAATGTTCTTCCTAATTGTCATGGTTTAACCCGGCTGGCAACTAAACACCATGCAGCCGCTCGCTCACTCCCCCCTCCTCAGTGGGATGGAGGACAGAATCGGGAAGGAGAAAAAAGGTTAGAGCCGTGGGCTGAGATAAAGACAGTTTAATAAGAGAAAATAAAAATAGTAATAATGAGAATGGTAACAGAATATACAGAATATACAAAATGAATGATGCACAACGCAATTGCTCACCACCCGCCAACCGATGCCCAGCCCGCCCCGAGCCATGATCAGTCCCCGAGCCGCGATCAGTCACCGAGCAGTGATCACTCTCCCCGCAATCGACCGACTAACTAATTCCCCCCAAGCATGACGTTATATGGTATGGAATAGTTCTTTGGTCAGTTTGGGTTAGCTGTCCTAGCTGTGCTCCCTCCCAGCTTGTTATGCACCTGGCTGAGCAGGAGAAGCTCAAAAAGTCCTCGAGTAGTCTGAGCACTACTTGGCAACAACTAAAAACATCAGTGTGTTATCAACATTCTTGTAGTACTAAACCCAAAACACAGCTCTATGCTAGCTTTTATGAAGAAAATTAACTCTATCCCAGCTGAAACCAGGACACTAATGTAGCCCAGGAGGAGGTTGACCTTTGTTGCAAGAGCACATTGGTGGCTCATGTTCAGCTTATTGTACATAAGGATCACCATGTCCTTGCGTGTGACCATCTCATAGTCACTGCAGCTGAGGCTGCCCCTGAACTTCACACCTCTGACCAGTGCTTCCTTGTTTGTAAGTATCAGGTCCAGCAGATCATCTCCCCTTATCATCTCCTTAATTACCTGTGTCAGGAAATTATTATCAGTGAGAAATCTCACAGATTGCTTTTACTCTGCAATGCTTGCTCTTCCAGCAGATATCATTCATGTTCCCATGAGGTCCAGGGCCTGTAAATGAGGTTCTTTCAAGTTGTCTGAGGAAGGCCTCATCTATGTCTTGGTCAGGTAGTCTGTAGCAGACCCCCACCATGACATCATCCACATTAGTCTGCCCTCTAATCTTGACTAAGCAGCCCTCTGCTGACTCATCACCTGCCTCTAGGCAGAGCCCCATGCATTCTTGCTGCTCTTTCACATAAAGGGCAACTCTTCCTTGTCTTTCCAGCCAGATCAGGCTTGTCTGAGACAAACTTCTCTTTGTAAAAACAGTGATATCTGATAGTATGCAACCTGAAATGCATTATTCCTGGTAACTAAAGAGATGACCAATTTTAACAAGTTCATTAGCAGATTTTTTTGTATACAGTGGATCTTCCTAGTAGTTGACAAAATGAGAAAATTTTCAGCATATGAGTTCTGAAATGCAAAATAATTCTTTTACATCTCCACATAGAATTCTTTTTTCTCCCTTAAATCAATAACACTAAAGTAACTATGTTATAGTGGAGAGATTAAAAGTATGTGCTGTTGATGGAGCCTTACTGGGTGCTTACACACTCCCAGAATAAAATATCAGAGGCCTTTAAATTTTCCTTTATTACTGGGCAGGATCACACATTTTCCTAGTTTCCAGGTGAGACTAATGAGGTCTAATTACTAAGGAAACATTCCAGAGAGTCTGGAAGAAGATTAAAAGCTCCCAATATAAAAGCTGCTGTCTAAGAAGAGAAGACATACCAAAAAGAGAGTTTTCTGTATTTGTTCTTGTCGAGCTTTTCATTATGTGCAGGGGCAGAATAGCAGATGAAGTGGTGGCAGGAGATATTATGGAAGAAATCAATAAAAAGAAAGGAAACAAACTTCCAAGGCTAGGTGGTAATCACCTAGGGATCTAAAAAATGAAATTGCTAAACTACTAACCTCTTCCCTGAAATTGCTTTTGTAGCAGAGGACTGGAAAATAGTCAAAGAGATTCAAGAAACTATAGGTTTCTAAGTCTGGTCACCGGACTAAATATGATACACTATGGAAGAGTTTTTAAGGAAAATTATGTGTCACAGAATCACTAGATTTCTCTGAAAATTTCAGCAAGCCTATGACTAATGTAGATAAAAATAATTGAGGTAGGCTTAATTTATAAGAGCTTTCACTGAGGGTTCTTTAAGAGATAAAGTACCCTATGGCATAAGAAGAAAGGATAATTTGTGAAAAGATGTAAAGTGAGAGCAAACTATCTGTTTTCACAGTGGAGGTGGTCATTAGTGGGGTTACGTGGGGATTTATGCTAGGATCAGTGCTGTTGAACAGACTGGTAAACAAATTGAGAAAGGAGAAGAGTGAGATCACAACATTTTCTGATAATACAAAGTAGTTTAGAACAGTAAAAATAAAAGACATTTGTGAAGTACTGCTGAGGACTTCTGCAGAATTCAGTAGAAGACTAAATATAACATAGATAAATATGAAGGGAATGCTCACAGACCAAAAACCCAAACCATGCTACCTGATGTAAAATTATGCTCCCTGAGCTAGCCCTTGAGATTCAGGGGAAAGACTTTAGGGTTATGACCTACAAAGAAATATCAATTCAGAGTCCAGCAGTAGTCTAAGAAGCAAATCCATTTTTAGGGATAATTAGGAAGGAACTTTGTAAGAGATAGAACATCATTACAGACTTCCTTAAGTTCCTGGTGGCTGCCACCGTTAAACCATGTGCAGGTTCAATATTCTCTCCCCCACCTTCAAAAGGATGTAGCAGAGTGGATAAAGCTTAGAGAAGAGTGAAAAAGGGTGGCCAAAGGTGGAAGAGCTTGTGTACAACCAGCAGTGAATTCATAGAGGCCTCTTCAGCCTAGAAAAAACAGCTGACTGAGAGGAGATAGGACAGATATTTACATTCAGACACCATAGTTTAATTGCTTCTCATATCGTTTACTCAACTGTATCCTAATGTCACTGCCAAATATTTAAACACAGCTCTTGCTAGAATATGAATGGATCTTTAAGAAGTACTTTCAAATAACATTTGTATGGAAAAGCACTCTTTCTTGTTAACTGAGGTCACCACCAAATATAAAATGTTAGTCTGTGAACGTGCAGTTGGCAAATACATCAATGAACAGATTATAATAGACCTCTGCCTTAAAATGAAGTTATTTGGCTGGGCAGTGACTAGTCTGAATTGTCTATTACAGATGTCCAAAGCCAATAATTTTCACTCCAATGTAAAAAAAAAAAAAAAAAAGCTAAAATTTTGTGGAAACGTTAAAGAAATCCTGTTATAGTCCAGGCAATGTAATAACAAAAAATATTTTTGAAAATAATTCAACAACAAGGTTTATTCAGTAATAACCATCACAAAGTTGCATCACCCTTTCCCTCAGTTTACAAAACCTTACTTAGAAGCAGGTGTCTGCAGTTTAAGAGAAAACCCAAAAACATGTGGAAAATAAAACCAGTCCCTCCCTTCATGTACTTTGCATCAGGAATCAATAGCAGAACTGCAGTAATTGAAACACTGGAAGAAAGGTATCTTAGATCTATCTAAAGAAGAAGTCCTTAATCTTTCTAAAAACCACAGACATCAACACGATAACAAATGGTCACCATGGCTGTCACCAACGGAGTCAGCCTGGTAATACATACATCAAGCAGGACAACAGTTAACGAGATATAAAAAGGTAGTATCCTAAAGTTATTTCCACACCCAGATAATCCAAAGCCATCTTCTAAATAAGCATAACAAAAAAGTAGAGATTTCTCTGCAAACATGGAAATTTTTAAGTGCATTGGACTCAAATATAATATAATGAAATAGCTCCAAAATAAGCATAAAGAAAACATTATTAACATAAGAAAAATCACTTCCAATACTGAAAAATTATATATAGCATCAGGGCTATACTGAGCAGAATTACTTTTGATCACTTCAGTTTTGGAATTAGAGTCTATAACTATCTTCAAGACATTTTATTTTTTCTGAAACAAACATAATTAAAAAGTAGGCACTCAAGGCTAGAAAATATGGTCAAGGAATTAAAAGACACATGCAGATACATGCAAAATGCTACAGTAAGTAAAAGGATATAGTAAACAGGCTATAAGATTAGAGTCATAAGCAATAGATCTCCATTTGTTTTCAACACACCTTTAAAAAGTCAACCCCCATCCTATCTTTCTGAGCATCTGCAAGCTAACCTTTACACACCTTGAAATAGAGTCAGGTTTTCATCAGTATGGCTATAGACTACTCAGAAAAAATATCTTATGCAACAAAGGAGAAACTGTCTAGTAATGGAAATTGGAAATGACTCAGTAAAATGCTACGGATATATTCAATTAAATGTGAATGCATGCCTGTAAAGCCTCTCAGAAGCCCCCCCCAAAATAGGATAATTTACAAATACCTATATATATACAAAATTGTGTAAAACATGATGGGTTTTTTTCATTTCTTTGCTTAAACATGTCCCATAGCTTGGGCTTTATTTTCAGCTTATTCCAAGTAGTATCATGCAAAAAAAAGGTCATGAAAATTCATTAGTCTTTGATGCAAATTACTGCCTTAATGATCAGCTTGTCATAGCTTAATGGCCTCACATGGCAATTTTAATTGTAGCAGAGGTACCAGCGTTTGCTGTAAACCAGCTGGTTTGAATACTGGAAGTAGTTTAGCCATGGCTGTGTGAACATACACCCTCGGTAATTTAACCACAGACTCTGCACCACAGTTGCAGTACTTCTCATTCCCTAGCTGGTGTCTTCGAAGTTAGGGGAGCGTGGTGGGTTCACCCTGGCTGGACGACAGGTGCCCACCAAGGCTGCTCTATCACTGCCCCCTCCTCAGCTGGACAGTGGAGAGGAAATATAATTAAAGGCTCATGGGATGAGATAAGGATAGGGAGGGATCACTCAACAATTACTCTCACAGGCAAAACAGACTCAACTTGTGGACATTAGCTTTATTTATTACCAATCAAATCAGAGCAGGGTAATGAGAAATACCCCTCCCTTATTCACAGGCTTAACTTCACTCACGATTTTCTCTACCTCCTCCCCCTGAGCAGCACAAGGGGACAGGGAATGGGAGCTGGGGTCAGTTCATCACATGCTGTCTCTGCCGCTCCTCCCTGCCACGGCAGACAGTCCTCCATGAATTCTCAAATGTGAGTCATTCCCACGGGCTGCAGTTCTTCATGCATGGCTCCAGCGTGGGTCCCTCCCTCCCTCCCACGGGGTGCAGTCCCTCAGGCACAGATGGCTCCACGGGGCCCCCCCCGGCCAAAGGGTCCTCTCCCCCGGGGCCAGGCCCCCGGCCCCGTGGGCTTCCCATGGGGGCGGGCCCCCCGCCCGGCGGGGGTCCTCCCTGGGCTGCAGGTGGGGATCTGCTCCCCCGTGGGCCCCCCTGGGCTGCAGGGGCACAGCCGGCCTCAGCAGGGCTGTGGGGGAATCTGCTCCGGCGCCTGGAGCCCCTCCTCCTCCTCCTTCTTGACTGGCCTGCGTGTCTCCAGAGTTGTTTCTCTCACAGATTCTCACTCCTATTTCCCGATGCAGTTGTGTAGTTGGGTTTTTTTCCCCCTTTCTGAAATACGTTATCCCAGAGGCGCTACCACCATCACTGATGGGCTCGGCCTTGGCCAGCAGTGGGTCCCTCTCGGAGCCGGCTGGCATTGGCTCTATTGGACATGGGGGAAGCTTCTGGCAGCTTCTCATGGAAACCACCCTGGTAGCCTCCCTACTACCAAAAATTTACCATGCAAATACAGGGAGATACCTGAAACACTGCACTGCCAACAGTTGCATGGAGAATTTCTCAATGACAGAAAGGACCTTGGCACACATTTGCTCAATGTAGGTTCAGATTGGCATAAGTTATTTAACGTTGGCAGGTGCATTCCCAGAATTCTACGCAGAGGTCTATGCAGACCAAAACAAGGATGCTACTTTTCACAGGAAATTTTTTTTCCCTTCACTTAGACTGTGCAAGTAATCTACAGCCTCAGTAATCTCATCACTTAATATTACTATGTTGAAGGTCAATATTGAAGTATTTTGATTAGGGTAGTGTGCTAGTTTTTATTTATTCTGAGACCCAACAAGGTTGCTTCTACGGAGGCATTCAAAATGTGTGTACTGCCTAAAAATTCATTACTACAGACTACTTAGTTTAAGGATCACATGATGCTATCCCCAAAAGAGTCTGATTTTGTCATTAAATAGTTTAGCTAAGAAATACAATAAAATAAAAAATATGCTGCTCTGCAGTAAATAGGTTTCCTGTTGGCCAATAATGAATTGTATTCAGTTACAGAATGCAATAAACATTTTTTTTTCCAGCATGGAAAGCAGAACAGCTAGGTGGAAATACATAGCGTCAGTTATTAAATGATTTTGTATCTTTTTCAGTGAAAAAAATTTAGCCTGCTGCTCAGTCTCCAGTTATCCATCCTGCCTTTTAATAACACTCAGGTTGCGAGCAAATCCTAAATAACATGAAGTGCATGAATGGGAAGGGAAGACTGTGTGAGTCAAAGGGAAATAATTAGCCAGTAAGACAATGCAGATCCCAAAAACCTACCACAGATAGGAGTTAAATGAACTTCACCATTTAATAAAACCTTCTTACAAGTAGTAGACTAGCTATCTGCCTTATTTGTCCTAGCAAGCCAAATAAACACTCTTAGGCAGCTACCATGAAATAAATACTCTACACTGTAGCGGGTCTAGTCCTCTAACTTCAACAATTCAAGCAAAAATTGATTAAAAATTCTCCCTCACGTGGCACTTTTTCCCTGAAAACAGATATATGTCAGAGACATCCTGAAAAATGATACAACTGTTACTGGGTTTATGGCAAAGGTGTGCACCTATTTTGTTGATAAGTAACATTAAACAACCTTGGTATTTTGGATTTCTGATGGAACTTATTTCTGTATTGCCCTTATTAACTTCTTACTCTTGCATTTGTGCCATTTCTTGACTGTTCAGAATCTTAAACAGTAATTCAGTCAGCTGAGCCTTGGTGGTTTAAGTAAATATATTTTATTTTGTGTGGGTGAAGACCATATAGACAATAAACACAGCTTGATTATTGTGTGTAAGCCAAAGCAATGTAAATGAATGGTGTCATGCAGCTATCACTCCATATTTGAAAGATTTATTAAATACTTTAATGTGACTATTTTTCTCGGTTCTAATATATATATGTACATATAATATTTGTAGAACAATGTCAAGATTATACTTTAACCTTTACATACACTTGAGTTGGCAAAACTTTGGGCACAACCTCAGTTTATTTCATCTTCCAGGGTTTAGATTATCAAATAGCACACAAGTTGCATTAGATGCCACTCAAGTAAAAATAAAGTCACATTTTTATTCCATGAGGTAGAATACAAAAATGAACACGTAACAGCTCTTCCTATGCACGTATGCAAAATTCATGGTTTGTTCTTATTGTTGTTTCTGACTTAGACCCATCAGCTGCCACAATATCCATAAATGGCACAAGTGACTGAAAACCTCAGTCAAGTCATACATTCCCATTTGGTTCTTCCATACATTGTACATCTAAGAAAATTGACAGACCTTGAAGGCCTGTACACACCCTTATAACTGTTAGGAAAAAGATAATTAGGTTGACTGATACCTGAAACTTAATGTGCTAAGAATATGAGACATTTCATCATATACTAGTTAAGACTAGGAACATAGCTGATAGTCAACTTTCTTCAGTGATACAGGCAGTCCTTTATAAATTAACTGCTCAATGTACATTCTGAAGTAATTCATCTGTGCTGGCAGATAAGATATGACTCCTTAAATGTCACTTCCCTTATTATATTATAGCAAAAGATGAATAGGGCAAAGTGAATTTATGAGATGGTTTAGCATGAAGTATGTCTTTCCTATAAGACCAAGAAAAAAAAAAAACAACTACTTCCATCTCAAAATAGATAAAGTGCTCTCTTTGTCAACTTGATGTCAGTTTTGTCAACTGAATTTGAAAGACCTGCAGTTAAACGCAACGAAGGCTGCAACCATCACTCTAAAGCAGATAACAGGGAAAGTTTGTTGCCTTGAAGTGAACTTTAATGATAGATGCTTTGAGGTCAAGTCTCAGTTTTGATCCTTTTCCTATATTCTGTTGAAACAAAGAAATACAGTTCATAGTTACTATTTGTAATTCGTTAAGGACATATTCATTCCTTAGTCCTTTAAAGTAATGTTTCAACTTCAATCACAGCAAGTTGGATCAATCTTCCAATTTTTTTCTTAACAAGTAGCATAATAAGACTGTTGAGTGTCTGTGACCCAAAAAGTGCTTATGATCTGAGGCAGAGGCCTGGTATTTTGAAATACATAACTTGTTGAAATGAATTGCTTTTTTAAGAAACTTGAACTGACAGAAATGGAGAAAGAATTAAACACTTTTGGTTCTGTGGGACAAAAATAAGTCGTAAAAGAAGGGTAGACAATGTGATGTGGCTACAAGCCAGCATTTATCATACAGATTTTCAAATGGAAGAATTCAAATAGATTCCCAAAAGCAGCAAAACAATTAACATATTTTCACACCTGGATCATTGAACTCCATCTATTAGTGTTGTCTAACATTTTTCATTATAGGGTTTCATTTGTATTTGCCAATGATTTTGCCAGGTTTCAGCCATTCTGTTCATATTGTCTAAGGTAGTTCTGGGAGGGGAGGATGGAGAGGTGGGGCATGGGTCTGGGAAGAAAAGGGACACATTCATCTTCATTAGCAGTCTGTCAGAATTCATGTTTGTTTTCACGAACAAAGTTGGGGCAGGGGGACAGAAGGGAAGATTGATAAATACTGAAAGGCATCCATTAGAAAAAAATCTGTTCTTTGGTATAGGGACTTCAGGTTAGCCTTTGAACTTGAATTCACCTCATCTGAAGTCAGCCATGTTTATTATTTTTTAAAAAATGTTTATTAAACATTCAGAAACTATAGAGACTTGAGAAACTTGTGAGTTGAAAAACTAAGAATTCCTGGAAACTCTCTCTTTGCTGAGCATGTCCTGCTTTTCCAGATGATAGTAGAGACCAAGTGGTTTATGAACCATGTAGCCCCACACACTCGAGTTCCAGGTAGCGGGAAGAAGTGGGCATACAGGACTTCTGTTGCAGTGGCTGTTCTAGAGCTGTAGAGCTGAAACTAACAAGGAGGCAGGCTCACTTTTGCTTTAATTCCCATTAATCAGAACTCAGGTTGATTTAGAGGAAACTGATTTAAATGACTAGGGAGACAAAAGCTGGAACTAGTGAACTATTACAGGGATGGATGGATCAGAAGCCAGGACCAGCAAGGACTCTGTCTGAGAGCCTAGAGAGAAATGGGTCAGGAGTGGGGATAATAGGTGGCAGAAGAGAGAGGACAATGCATGAGATGGTGATGAGAAGGAGCCAGTGTGTGGAAGAGAGGTGACCTCTCCCAAAGAATTATGATGTATGTGAAAAAAAGGTAGATGCAACTTTCTTGAAATAATCCATCTTCATGACTATCTAAATAAAACCTGCCCCAAAGCTTGCTTAAATTATTAGAAAACTTGTCATTGACTTTGGTGGCACATGGAACAGACTTTGTAGCTGAGATTTTCACAAGTGTTATACATTCTTTTATTTCTGCTCCTGATACAATCAGCCGTCAAATGCAGAAGAGAGTTAAATTTAAATATATATATGTCTCACCGTATTGAAGCAATAAATGTAGAAAAGTTTAGAAAAAAAATCCTACTTTGAACTGAGCAGTGAATAACCTGTGAATCTCTTTACCTCTTGTTTAAATTTTAAGAACAGTGAATCAATTTTTTCCTCACTAACTAGCAAGTAAAACTTTTTGCTTAACTGCAGAAGCAGAATTATATTCTGTGAGGAGATGGCTATTTGGTTGTCTCAGACTTGGATTGAAGCTTATTTACAGGACCCTTGTTTCACAACAGAAATACTTTGAGTGCCCCAGTAATGCGCATAAATAATAATAACACATTGTATGAGAAAGTAAATGGTCCCATTTCTAAACAAAGAAGTCATAGAATAGAACAGAAAGGAATGGAATGGAACGGAATAGAATAGTTCCAGTGAGAAGGGACCTACAATAATTATCTAGTCCAACTCCCTTTGCTTTGTTTGGTGCTTATACAGTATCAAAGCCTTTTCTATTTCTCATACTGCCCCACCAGCAAGTAGGCTGGGGGTGCACAAGAAGTTGGGAGGGGACACAGCTGGGACAGCTGACCCAAAGTGGCCAAAGGTATATCACATACCATATGATGCTGTGCTCAGCAATAAAAGCTGGGGGAAAGAAGGAGGAAGGGAATACATTCAGTTATGGCATTTGTCTTCCCAAGTAACCGTTATGCATGATGGAGCCCTGCTTTTCTGGAGATGGAAACACCTGCCTGCCTATGGGAAGTAGTGAATGAATTCCTTATTTTGCGTTGCTTGCACGCACAGTTTTTGCTTTCCCTATCAAACTGTCTTTATCTCAACTCACCAGTTTTCTCTTTTACCCTTCCCATTGTTTTCTCCATCCTACTGTAGGGGGAGTGAGCAAGCAGCTGTTTGGGGCTTAGCCGCCTACGGGAGTTAACCCACAATACTTACTTACATTTAGAAAATGTCATTGCTACTTTTCCTAGTCCAGTCTTCTCTTCAGTTTTATTATAATACCAGCTAAATTTCCAGACATTAAACACTTACATAAAAACAGTAATGAAAAGTTGGAAAGCTAACAGTTCATAAACCCTATCTAAGAATTTCAAGATATTAGATCCTGCCTTAGTAAACATATATTGCACATGTAACGTCCAAGTTTTTGACTCTGCATGGAGAAAAAAAATCATTAAAAGAGCTATAATTAATTATTGCGCATGGAAATCAGTACTAAATCCAAGGTTTTTCAAAACAGTACCAGAGTCAGCTGAAGAATTCTACTCCTTGGTTATTTTTCTTATGTGTCATTAAGACCAAAACAAAAGCAATCAAGTCCTGGAGGTTTTAAAGCAAATATTCTGTTATTCTGTATTATTCTTCCTTGAGTATCTTAATTTAAAGAGCCTAAGATATTTGAATCATATAGCTTGCATTTTGTCAATCAGATAGCCTCACTGCAAGTCAATAAAAGGAATGTTCAATCATGACTTAGGTAAAATAAATAGGTTGTGACCCACTGGTATACTCCATTGCCAGTATATCGCTCACTCTTACATGAACCCATAGAGAGCACAAGGGCATTGCATGAACACACAGAAAAAAGAAGGGTGATTTAGAATGCCTCTTCATTATGCAAAGTCACCTAGATTTAGCAGAGATAAAGGGTATGGGGTTTTGCTTAAATTTCATGCTACAGCCTATTCAATATGATGTCAATATAGGAAAAATTAATCTGGAAGTAAAAGCTCAAGGAGGAAGAAATTAAATAGAATTCAACCTCACCTACATTTCTATATGCTACATACTCTCAGAGGTTATATGAAGCTCTGAGAAGGACAAACGTAACAGCTGCAAAGCTTAGTCTGGGAAGTTCTCAGTTATAGTCTTTTACCTTGGAGAAACCCAATCCACTTTCCTTTTCAGGGCTCAGGAGAAGGGAGGTGGTCTTTTTATGACATAATCACAAGTGTAACTGGAAATGCAAGTGAATTAAAGCTATCATAATCAATGATAAGTCTTCATTTGTCTTCAAAAACTTTCAGACCACACATCACAGTTGGCACAAAATCAAAATACGGTAGCAATCATGCATTTCTGAGAATTACGTGGATGCTGTGATAACAAAATATGCATGCACTGGTTTTGTTCATTGCCTTTGGCCAACCTTGGATAAAATTGATTGTCTCCCCTTTACTCCTTCCTGGCTAGAAAGCAGTTTAGAGATCAGACTGCTTTATTTTTTGACTTGTATATATCCTAAAGCAAAATCCAGGTACTTCAAAAAGGGAAAGGTCTCATAAATGTATCATAGAATGACTGTCTGAATAAAGGAAAATGAAGACTGAATCCAATAAATATTGTTGCTATGCTGGAAACTAAAGTAGTTTAGACAATATCATAATGCCTATGTCTACAAACAATGTGAAACAAAACTCTTTTGACCTCAGGCAGTCACTTCGTGCTATGAAAAAGAATACCTAGCATCTAATTTCTAGATCCAGCTTGAACACATTCTAGCTATGGCTCGATTGATTTGGCCTCTGGAACTACACAATTTTGCCAGTTTGATGATCGCAGTGAAGGCTCAGTCTATACATTCTCTAAAGTCTAACCCTCAAGGCACAGGAGCTCATCACTGATTGGCTGAAGAGTAAGGGCAAAAATGTAAAATTCATACCTTAAGCTTTGCAACTGGAGACTTCCTTAGTACCATTCTGCAGATATATTGGAGGATTTAACACATTTCAGCACTGTCGAAGCAACAAATTGATAACAGGGTAGCCCCAGCAGGTTTTGATATTCAGGATACAAGAAAAACAATTCACAGTTCAGTTTTCATACTAAGACAGGTAGTGTGGAATTTTTTTAAAAGTGTACTTTTTAGTCAAGAATGAGATTGGTCATAAATGATCATTTAACAATGACTGAGCACTATTAGAAGTTTGGCATCTCTCTTTTTTCCAGCATTCTTGACTAGGTCAGCATTGCACTATTGAACATCAGGGACTGCCAAAGCTGAATTTAAGGTATCCAAATGCAGCAAATAAATAACCTTAAAGCTGATTTCATATGACCATGTAACAATAATGATGAGGCAGGCTGTAATGTTTTTATACACAGCCTTAGAATAAATGTGTTATTCACAAGTGAGCTGCCAGGTCATTTCTAGTAAGTGTCAATAGATTTCACACTTCAAGACACTTTAAATAATTTGACAGACACAGCCCATTTTTCAAAGATTTTTTTTTAATAAGTGTTACTGTACAATTTTACTGAGATTCTTTTGCAATTATGCTAGAATAGTTTTACACAGCAGTCTTCTGAAAGCCAGTCTTAACAGTATAAGACCAACTGTGTGAATGTTAAAAAATAATCTTTTAGAAACTTCTAAAGATAATTTATCAAGGTTACCATCCTATTTATTCCAGGGTGGCTCTGTTTTGTTTTCCAGTTGTGGCTTTTATTTTGCTACAATTTTTCAAAGGTATAATATTTGTGATAAATTCACCACACACAAAACCCCTACACATAATGACAGTGCAAAGACATCCTAGCCACACTGTATACGCAACATGTTCAGGGAATGCACCAAATCTACAGTATGGGGGATATTGTTCTGTACATTCTTAACAACTCTGATGTATTTCAAGCATTCACTCACTGCAAAGATACAAACTAATTTATACCTTCCCAGTAAATCTGATGTGTTCTCACCATACTGAAACTATTGCATGTTTATTCTCATATCCAACACTCTTCTAAATATGGATATTTCTTTACTGTGAGAATGAGAATGAGAATAGCCATGGGAATACCATCCGAAAAGGCCTTGGGTCAGAACTTTAAAGTTTTACCCTATTATCTATCAGCACAGAAAGAATCATCATCCCTTAGAACACCTAAACCTCCCATAGAGCAATTGTACCTGTTATTGATATAGATGACCTATTGAAACACATGAATGTATTAAGCTGGAAGAAAGTGACAGGGCTTAGACTGGTTCCTGTGGCATACCCAGAACATGCTCAAAGCCTCTGTGTTGCTTCACCCTCAACTGGTCAAGGGAAGAGAGTATTTATGTATGTTTTTTATCGGCATCCAAACCCACATCTTGAGCATTATCCCTGAAAGAAATGTTAGTGTTGTGCTGGACTTATGAACTAACAAGTCTATACATTTAGCAAAAAAACCCCAAGTATAATGTGTTAACATAATTTTGTCTGGGATTGCACATTGTTTATGTTACGTTTCAGCTCAGGTAAAAAAAAAGGATGTACCTTTGCACTAAGAGGGAAATTTCTCTATGTGAGAATTCTGAAGGGGAAATGCTTGGGTTTTAAATGCTGCTGCTAAAGATGATCACTTAATGGTAAGAACTGAAGTGGCATTTCCAAAAGCATATGACAAAACACATGAATAATACACTGTATAACAGATATATGTGTGCGTATGTGTATGGAATTCCAAGGAGCAGAATATCCTCCATATAATTTATTCTACAACTTTAAAAAGTCTATTAGTTCATCACTGCTACAAAGAAGCAAAACAAAAAACCCACACAAATGTAGTTAAGTATTTCAGGGAAGACTAACACAAGTGACTTAATCATACAGCTGAGGCCTGAAATGGATCTGAAGAGATACACAGAAAAAAGTAACAGCCAGAAAGTCTGCCCTCTGTGAAGAAATAAGCATAATAAAGAGAAATGAAAAATATTTTTCACCTTTAATTAAAATATTAATGGACTTCTTTAAGCATTACAATTGTTTAGAGGTGTTTAAAATGCCTCCATGACTTATCTGTGTTTCATGAACCTATTAAAAATTATGGCTGTTAGTTAAAAATTATTACACATTTTAAATGGTGCTTATTGTATTTTATTCAATTCTATGAGAATCTAATTGATTCTTTGGCTTATTTTCTTATAGACTCTCTTCAAAGGCCTGTATCTCTATTAAAGAGAGAAGTCTAAATGATATTCCCTGGTAATTGAACTAGCTGCATACTAAACATTTTTATCTCTGTCTTAATATATTTTTTTCCTCCCAAAAGCTGTAAGAGATAAGCATGCCTGAAGTTTATGTGTAGTTCAAATAACAAGCGAGGTAGATAAATGGAATAGCTGAATAAGTAGAAAGAAATCTACTATGAAATTAAGATATAAATTGTAACTGTGAAAATAGCCTTTGCATTTAAGAATAATTTAGAAAGGCGTGGATGTTTAATCAGTATGTAAATTAACTGAAGATTTTTTTAGAAAGGTAATAGAAGTTAACTCAATAAAATCCTTTAAAACTTTCTTAGTGGCCTAAATTAAAACCAAACTAATGAAGAAACCACCCAGTCTCCAAATTATTTGTAACTTTTCAACTCCATAAGGATAAAAACCATGCCCTACTTCACAACTTCTTCAGTGTGTGTCACCAAATCCACAATACAAATTAAATCAAAATTATCTTCTGATATTTATAGATCAGTACTGATACCTGGATCTTCACACACTTTTCACTGATCCTAGCAGTTTTCACTAAGGGGTGGTAAAGGAAAAATAATATTAATATTACTTTCTAAAAATTGAGTGAGAGGTAGAAAGTAAAATGTTCCAGCTCAGCCAGCAGTTGCAAGGCACAGCTGAGAGAAAGCATTTTGTTCCTAGACTAGCGAGTAATTCATGAAACTCATGAAAAGGGAAATTTAATCACAGGCTAACCTCTGTGCGTGTGTGTGTGTGTGTGTGTCTTTGCGCGCAATTTGATTTAGAACTGTTTGTCGGTCTGTCTGTCTGTGTGTGTGTAATTTGGTTTAGAGCTGTTTGTCTGTCTGTCTGTGTGATTTATTTTAAACCCTATCTGTGTGTGCAACCCTGCTGTAAATTTCAGGTGACCCCTGACATTCTTGAATCTTTAATTAAGTTGCTCTTTTGACTGTAACAAATTCCATTGAATCACTCTGTTTAATTGACTGATGCTTAAATGCTGTTAAGAAATACACAACATAATTTTGTGATCTCAAAAATATTAATAAATCCTAAACTGCTACTAAACCAAAGCCACATAAAAAATCATATTCCTGACAAGTTGGCACAGTCGGCAGGATCCTAAATCAGGATTCGTGACATTATCAGAAAAGACACAGATAGGGCGTAACTAGACTTCAGAGTTAGGAGATTTAATCCATTGTATTTTAATACTGCTATAAGTTAAATTATATTTCTCTTTTCTACTGAATGCAAAATTCAAAATCTGATCAAGCTAACAAAAATTGAAGTAATTTGTGTGGGTTTGGGTTTTTTTTTTTTAAATAGGTATTCAACAGAAGCTATTTAAAGAGCAATTATATGACACAAGGTACTTATCTGGCAAACAACCATCCCTGAGTGTCCATAGGTCAGTTTTATCTAACATTTGGCTGCTCCATTTGTAGAAATGATCAATAATATTAAACTGTCTGAGGACTAAAAGTTTATGGTCAGCCCCAAAAGCCTACCAGCAAGACGCCAGAGTTGTGCAAAGAGTGCTCCTTTTGGTGGCTCAACCACCTCTTAAGAGTAACTGTGTAGTCCACAATGACCAATGCAATAGTCAGAAGAGGACAGCTTGCCCATTAAATGTCCTTAGCTCTTTATACAAACAGCCAACAGAGGGAAGATAAACATGTTAAAGAGCATATTGATTTCCTACATATGACATCACCTTGAAATTTTTAGAAGAAAATAACTAAGTCAGGAAGTCAAGGGAAATGCAATGCCAGAAAAGACTTATTATTCCAGATGGTAAGACGGATGTACCCTTGTTGCTGGAAATGATGGTAAGTCCTAGCAAATGAAAAGCATGTGAGAGAAACTGCTGACACTTTTCCCAAATCTAGTTTACCATCAGCCTAGATGGTAAAAAAATCTAGGCTGGTTTCAAAGTAAACACTGTGAAGTTCAATATCTTATTTGCTTAGTCACTTCTCTACTGTTCTTAAAAATTTGACACTTATTTTAACAACTTTTTAAACAACTAGGAAGCAGTAAACAGTATTTTTCAATGTTAGTAAAACTAATCAAGATATTATGGTCCATTTTTTTTGTAAATTTAAGAGTTAGCCACAAAAAATAACAAGGCCCAGAACTACACAAAATGAAAACATAAATAAGACAAATTATAATAAAAAAAAAATTCCTTAACAGAAGCCAGCTGAAAAAAATCAGTCAGTTAAACAAAAGAAGCACTGTATGTATGGAAACACTGATTAGCCAAAAAACTCCTGAAGACTTACAAAATTTTGTTTCTTTTATGAAGAGTTGAAGGAGGACATTCTCTCCGCACTTTTCCCCAGAGCTCTCTCCAAGCTAAAGATGACACTAACCTTTCTTCTGCTCTTCTGAAGTCGTTGCTGTCATCAGTGATAATCACTAACAATTGTTTTAAAGAAGTTTTAAGATAACAACAGAAGTAAAAGTATTTCTCCATTGATTTCTCCATTGATTTAAAGAGATTTGAATAACTTGCTCCAAACCATTCTGGATGATGGTTGCAGATTTGACTAGCAAACGTAGCAACACAGACTCCCAGCTTCAGGGCCTGAGGTGGAGTTGCCCTAACTTTTCTTTTAAGCAGTGTAGCAAAAGCTTCCACTTCACTCTCACTGCAGGTAGTATTTTTTTTCAAGGGTAAGATAATTTTAGAAGATAATGACTTACCAGAGTAAGTAATTAAACAGCTAAGACTGAGACTATCAGAGCCTTAATGAGAGTCAGACAGACTGAATAGAAAACCTGGAGATCAACTCTACCCTTTGATCACTGTGTCCTTGCAGGGTAGGTCTTTTATCCAGTCCTCTCTGCTTGCAGCACACTTCCTCTGGTTACTACAGATAATGTGTAAAACCATTTCCCTGACTCTGTCTGGCAGCTCCACATGAGTCTGCTCACCCATATGTTCAACCCTGCATTCCCAAAACCTGAGCTTGCAGAGACACCTTTCCCAGAAGTTTTCATCATGATGAAACAAGGCTGACACTGATACTTTTTTTTTCTCTTTTCCACTAGTCCACATCATTTAAGGGAGACAACACTTCAAATAGCAAACCAGAGTTAAATGATGTTTCTCACACTCTCCCTCCTCATCTGTTTTCATCTTGACTAGATCTAAACATCAGTAGATCTTTTAGGTCTTCAAGGAAATGCTTGTGTTCAGTTCCAGATTCAAACTCTGTTACTCAGACCTACAGAAAGGACTGTTTTACTGCATAAAATTCTTGATGTAGCAATATATTTCAGGAGCAGCAGCACTGTCAATAAAGGTCATACTTTGCTTGGTAGCATCAGTTTTGTGACATTTCTTATGCCGTTCTGCAACTGAAAAGTTGGAAAGTCTGAAACTTCCATGTAAAACAAAGTCAATGCCTATGATTTTCTCAGACAGATATACTGCTACTTACTCCCATTCTCTGTTCTAGAGGTTTGCATGAATAGGCTTTCATTCTCATGCACACTTTGAGCATCCACATTGAAATCTGAACCTCAGCCAAGGTATAGTTCTACACTATTTGTCATTCACTCACTTAAAGTATTTCAGCCATTTACTTAGAAAATAAAAATGTTAGCTCATCATAAACTATTTTACAATGACAGTTCACAATTTGACAGCAACCTACAGATTGAATAGAATGTGCCTGCATTGCCCATCAAACACTTTGCACAGATAATATATTCAGACTAGATGTAAAAGCATGTTCTTCTCTCTCATCCTCACAGCTTCCTTTTCCCTTCTACTCATTGCACACTTTTTATTCCAACTTAACCCCCCCAAAAGCACTATTTTTTCCACAAATATTTGTTTTTTTCTGCAAACACATTATTGCATGAGAAAATTTTGTCTATTAAGTAAACTAACACTGTCAGAAGTGACCTTGTTGAGCTTCTCTTGTCAATGATCACACGCAGAAGGTATAGCCAGACAACATTAACTTCCCTCTTTACAAAGTTTTCTTGGAAACTGGTAAGTCTGGAGAACATGCCCTGGACTTCAGACTGAATATAGAGACATATGTTTTATGCCCATTGTATCTCTTACGTTACAAAATAGGGTAATAACATGCCAGACATTTTGATATCTGCTCTATCTTCTGACAGCATGCATGAATACACACATTCTTTTTTCAGGAGGGTTCAGGTAACAATGCTTAGTAAATAACCTGTCTTAACCTTGACTCCTACATTGCACTTTTCAGGGTGATTAGTATGTTACTTTTTTAGCTGGAGAAGTTTTGCTTTAGTACTGGAAGCCTCTGCTTAGGAACAGAGGGCTAACTCTTGTATAAGTCAAATTCACAATGAAATTATGGTAGTGCAAATCATTGTAAGCTGTGATATCTGTAGTGGGTTTGTGTAGCAAGGTTGTGGTAGTGGTGGGGCTACAGGGGTGGCTTCTTTTGAGAAGCTGCTAGAAGTTTTCCCTGTGTCTGCTGCTGGCCAAGGCCAAGCCAATCAGCGGTGCTGAAAGCACCTCTGTGATAACATATTTAAGAAGGAAAAAAAAACCTGCTGCGGCTCAGTAGCCGGAGAGAGACAAGAAGTGAGAGGATGTGAGATAAAACAGCCCTGCAGACACCAAGGTCAGTGAAGAAGGAGGAGGAGGAGGTGCTCCAGGTGCTGGAGCAGAGATTTCCCTTCAAGCCCATGGTGAAGACCATGGTGAGGCAGGCTGTCCCCCTGAAGCCCATGGAGGTCCAGGTGGAGCAGATCTCCACCTGTAGCACGGGGAGGACCCCACGCCGGACCAGGGTGGATGCCCAAAGGAAGGAGGCTGTGACCCCATGGGAAGCCTGCACTGGATCAGGTTCCTGGGGACCCGTGGGGGAGGAGCCCATGCCAAGGCAAGTTTGCTGGCAGGACCTGTGATCCCACAGGGAACCCATGCTGGAGCAGTCTGCTCCTGAGGGACGGCACCCCGTGGGAGGGATGGACCCATGCTGGAGCAGTTTGTGAAGAACTGTGACCCCGTGGGAAGGACTCACATTGGAGAATTTCATGGAGGACTGTCTGCTGTGGGAGGGACCCCACGCTGGAGCAGGGGAATAGTCCTCTCCTGAGGAAGAAGAAGCAGCAGAAACAATGTATGATGAACTGACACCAACTCCCATTCCCATCCCCCTGCGCCACTGGTGGGGAGTAGGTGGAGAAAACTGGGAATGAAGTTGAGCCCGGGAAGAAGGGAGGGGTGGGGGGGAAGATATTTTAAGATTCAGCAGTTTTTATCCTCTCCTTCTCTGATTTTGATTGATAATAAATTAATTTCAATGCATTGAGTTTGTTTTGCCCATGATGGTAACTGGCAAATGATCTCTCCCTGTCCCTATCTTGACCCACAAACCCTTTGATCTACTTTTCTCCCCTCTGTCCAGTTAAAGAGGGGAGTGATAGAGCGGCTTTGGTGGGTGCCTGGCATCCAGCCAGGGTCAAACCACCACAATATCGTAGCCTGGTTGTCATGAAAGGTCTGATCTAAAATGTCAGTAATAGCAATTAAAAATATTTTACTGTACACTTCTATGTTTCCTGTAATTAAAGGGAACAAGAAAGCCACATTAATATTAAATATTTTTTTTCAGATCTGGGATTATAATAATTTCATTTTCTTTTTAGGGGTAAATCTAATAACACATAAAAAGCAAATCACTATCAATGACAAAGAAAGTCTCAGAATTATTAGAGCTTTTTCTAGAGAAACTACTATGCATTCAGACAATTGAATTTTCACTCTGATATAAATAATTTGATTTTTTTCATCCACACATGAATTTAATTGGGCTTAATGTCCAATTTGCTTGAAAAATTTATTGCAATCATGCATAAAAACTGCAAATCCTGATAGCTGTTCATACCTGCTTCCAAGAAAGTTTGTACTTTAAGATAATTAATTTTTCAATTTTGTAAATTAAATTTGAGCTCTCCAAAGAGAGGTTTTTTTCCGAACTTTTAATCTCCAAAAGCAATCAGAGTGTAAAGATGTTATTTGAGAGTAAAAAATATTTTAGCATCTGGTAGAATAAAACATTGCCTTAAATAAATAAGGAATCAGACCTTTAACCATTACATTTCACACATTTTTGTATTGTGAAAAAAAGGACTGCTACAGCTTCTGTATTTTCTCATCATGTCACCAGAATCTGTGACAATAACTACAAATTCTAACAACACAAATTCTGTGATTCAGTGTATGTAAAGAAAGCATGACCGTCGAGGGATTTTCATCACTGTTGCTATATCATCAAATTGTCATTCATTCATGTGCAGCGCAATCAGAAAGATAGTATTTTTGTCACCAGAACAAGTAAAATGGAGTGGTGGGGTGCTAGCCATCATTTATAGCTATGGGATAAAACTTACATTTTTATTAGCAGATACTGAAGTAAAAGGTTTGAGAAATACTGCACAGTAATTCAAAAAGGATAAAAAAAAGGTTTTCTTTGCTAAGTAAGCAACTTTGTCCTTGAATAGTCCTTGTTAATAATCAGTAGAAGTAATTCTTGTTTCTTATGCTCGCTAAGCAATGAACTTTCAGTCATTTCACCTAAATTCATGCACTAAAATCCATTATCTTGGGAGAGATCATTTGTCTAAGATCTGAATGTATATGTAAATCCCTATTCTGTCACTCTCTGAGGTGTTCACAAAGGATTAGATTCGCAGAAGCACAGTGAGGAAGTATATCTGAGCAATTTCATATGCTATCCTAAAGTGAAAGAAGGAATGTCCATGCCAGTCTGCTACCACTCTCACTCTAAAACTTCATTAAAGCATAAAAATGAGACTAGCTTTAGTCAGTACTTTGTAGATCACACAACTGTAAGATGTTTCAAAGGTAGTAGACTTTCAATGTGCTAATCAACAAGGATATGAGTAGGAGAATATTCCAAATTCTGGCTGGTCCTATAGAAGGATTGCATACGTGTTCAAAAAAAGAAACCTGATAAACATCTACTGTGTTCCTTGACTTTTTAACTCAAGTGTGCAGCAACTGAATGTTTATGAGATGCAGTTAATCAAGAACGGATGTTCTCACGTTTATGGGTGAATTAAACACTGTATGATCTAATTAGCTTATGCTTAAACAACATGAAATTATAAATAGCAATTGCATTTCTTAATTTACCTCTCCTACAATTTTCACTCTATTTTCAGAAAAAAATGAATATTATTACGTTGTAGTTAGAAATAGGATAAACACAGCAGAATGTTACATAGGGAAGAGAGAATTTGAATACCTTTGTCAAATGTACCATGTAAACATATTTCAGCAAAAACATTGCCATGTCTCCAGATTTGTAATAGTTTTTCTTCTGTGTGGGAAACAAATGAGTTGGGGAAAAAAAAGAGATATAGACCTTCACGTTAAAGGCAACAAAAACATAAAGCAGGTTTCAAATACCTTTTCTTCTTTTGTTTTCATATTTAACAGGTTAAAATTGTAGAAAACCTTAGAAACAAACATCTTCAGCTACTCCACCTCTCCAGACATACAATTTCACCACCAGCTGAAGAGGCTGAAGGGACAAGAATGTGAGAGAGATCCTAAATCCATGAGAAAGCATTTGATGAAGTGTGATTTCTCCCCGTGACAGAGATGACTATACTGCAGTCACTGAGGAATTCTCCCTTATTTAAAATTCTTTAACAATACATGTTAAAAAAGAGCCAATACATACTATAACAATAAGAGCTAAAGGGAAAACACTGTTCATTTACTGTGCTTTGCTCTCTCACTTTTCAATAACACCATAATTCACAAAGGGAGGGATAATTTTCTGCTTTGAAGGCAACAGCAAAAGATATGAAAAGCATTTGTTTGGTGCCTTAATCTTGAGTTAAGTGGAAAAGCACAAAGGACATTGACTAGTTTGTCCAGTCACAGTTTATCTCACTTTCCAGTTTTCCTTTGAAGAAAAATTCTGCTGACACCTTTGTCCTTTTGTCTGCCATTTCTGATGTCTGTGGAAGTAATTAACAGTTGTAAAGCAACCATCTAATGAGATAATATTCAATTATATAAATTTTTATTATCTTCAAATGTAGAGTGATGTGTGATTTCACAAATATGCAGCTAATCTCTGAGATTCTTTTCGTAGATATTGTGATCCTCTGAAAGATGGGTAAACCACTATAGGCTTGATTTTTAAAAGTCCTGACACACGCCCTTCTCAGGGACTTAAAACCAGGAAAAGCACGTGAACAAAACTGCAGCAGAGAAGTCAGGGGGAAATATCCTGGTTAATGAAATAATAAATGAGTAAGAGAAGTAATTAGAAAAATGGCCTATGAGTCCTTATGATCTCTCTGCTATAGTCACTTTCCACAGTTAAATTAACATGAAGTAAATGGAGGACACAGCTGAAATTCAAAAAGTTCCATTCAAAACTGATTAGGTCTCAAGAAGTGGTTGCCTAAACCCTAAATGGTTGATGTCTTATTAAGATAACAAGGGCCCAAACAAGGGATGGATAATTCAAATTTGTATTTGGCTAGTCCTGCACTCCCTGCCATGAAATATTTACAAAGACAGTGATTTTCCTAGCTAAAGAGAGCAGCTTTTTGTATAGCTACAGATAGTATTATTAGAAGGATATTTTTATATTCTAACATTAAAAAGCAAACACTGTATGGAAACAGAGGTAAGAAATATCTTACAAATTAAAAAAAAGCTAGCAACTGCAGCAACATTTCTTTGACTAACCCATGCAAGAAAAGCACATGTGAGATGTAAGTTAAAGGCAGAGTAAGAGACTTCTGACAGCAGAGATTGTCTTTACAAGGATTCATTAACAGTCACCCTCCCACATCTCTTTTTTCTGACTTCAATTCCCATCCTCCACAAAGTTAAGATTAAAAATAAAGAATATATAATATAGCAATATGGACAACTCTGTCAGTATATAGTCTGTCAAAGAAGAGAGATTCTCAGGACCTTTGGGAACAAGGTGTTCAAAGCCAACAGAACCAAAAACTACATTCTTACACACTGGAAAATGCTTATCTTGATACACAAAACAAGCTATGTAACTCAATAAGCTGTGGCTGACCACCATCACTGTCCAGGTAAAGGAAAAAAGTAAAATAATACAATTACTCCTTGTCATCTATCAAAAAAATTGGTCTTATTATAACTGTTATCAATCAGCTTTGTTCCTGCTTAAAATCACTAAATCATCTAAAATTCAAACCCTAGATTCTTAGCTGTCTGATATTTCCTTTTTTGTTATTTTACTCCTTTAACGGTGTGTAATGAGCCTAAAACACCCTGATTTTTTCCTTCCCAACTGAAAGGTTAAACTTGCTTAACTCACCGAAAAACTGCAAAGCCAAGGCCCGCTGTAGCCATCTGCTTTCTGAACAACACTTATTTGGATGATGGAAGTGTAAAATGCAACTCAGCAACTTCATGTAGCTCAATATTAGGATGAAAACACATAGTTATCATCAATGGAAGTATACTTATATTCCAGCTTAGTAGTTGTTAGCACATGATCCGTAACTGGCAGTCCTAGTGTTCTCTGGGAACCATTCTTCCACTCTCCCCTCCTGAAAAAAACTCTAAAACAAAAGCAAAACCACACTGTCACCTCCTCTAATGATGCTTTACCACCATACTGACCTTTGACACACCTCATTCCTATGCACACTTTAACATCCTAGTCTGCAATGAAAAACAGTGTACAGGAATTGGGAACTGCTATAGTAAAGTGGTTGCTTACTCTACTCCCATTGATTCCGTGATATGAAAATAACTAAAAATTACTTCCATTTATTACCTTTGGCAAAATACAGAGGTCTGTGCATAAATGGGATATTTCGTATTCAGTTCCATGAATCCTTTTCTAAACATCAGGCTGCCTTTTTCTGGATCATCTTGTGGCAACTTTAAGGAGGGATGCAGATACAAAAGTAATACAAAATATTTAATGTATAATTATTCTGTTTGGAGTGGATGGGAGGGTTAGGGGTCTGTGTACCCATATGTACCCTCTGGATACAAGGAGAGCAGGTGGCATTGTCCTGGCAGATATGCATAAACCATTGGGAAATACCTCAGGGGGAAAAATACTGCCTATGGATGAATAACTTAGCATCTGTTCACAAATGATTCACCATGGAGTAAGGCAATTTGCACAGAATATTTTAATATAGACTATTTTCAGTGAAGGATTTAGTTATGCTGGTCCACATTACATTCTGCAGAAATGCACTTAGGGCAAGCTGGAGGATGTGCAAGAGTGTTTTGTCACAAAAGAAATCATGTTCTTTTAAGACCCGAGAGCTGGTTGTGGGGGACATTACAACGAAAACAAGTACAATTCCTTTATGCTAGCTGAATGCACTTCTATGATAGGCAAATATTTAGTTGAACTACTAGGCAGGTATGTGCAGTAGCAGAAAGTGGCAATGAGTAGTCCTAGCAAAATGCAGAAAACCTGGGCCAATTTACTAACAAAATATTTGTTCTGCCATCTGACAGAGTAAATGTAAAGTTATCTCGGCAGTCATAAAGTATGGATGCAATAGGCCTTGGGGACATCCAGTTCTTTATTGTAATTCTGCTTCTGTTATAATTCTCCACTAGATACCAATAACCATTAACTACTATACGATTTTAAGGGAGCTAAGATAATAAAAGCATTGTCATGATATAGAATTTGAAAGCTGTGGAGATATTTTCTGCAAATAAAAGAAACAACAAACGTGACTAGAATAGCGCCAGTAATATTTTGCAGCTACAAGGTGTATCCAAGTAGAAAATAAGAAAAACATAAATTCTCTAAGTTTAAAAGAATGACCTACTTTCTCTCATTATGAAGTCACACAGTCATGTTGAATTATCTTTCTTAACAATATCCTGGATATTATTCTTACAGAAACCCATACCTTTCTTTATTCAGAATAAAGGAATTGTTGGAGAGTGACCTGAAAGGTTCACTTCCTCCAGAGGCTGGATTTTCCTTTCATAACACCCTCCACCCCTGTTCAGGCTAGGAGTGGGAAATGTAGATCACAGCCTGACCTTTGAGGCTGTGCAGGCAGTGCAGCATGCTGACAAGCGCAACAGCCTGGCTATTCTCTGTCAGTAAATGACTGCTCATCAGCACAGCTCCAACATGATGAATTACTGTAGCATGGCATCCTGTTGCAAAGGACTCTTTCACGGTTTGGAGAATTCTTGTTCTTTTTTTCTGTTGAGCACTGGTATTCCTTAGAAAACTGGGCTCAGCTGCTTGTTTGTCCATGGCTTGTTAATATAAACTATGGTAAGTCCCTTTACTTCTCTGTCAGTCAGAGCCTCTCCTGTAAAATCAGAATAATAGCTCTGATTTATTTCCATGGTTTTGAAGGAGTAACTATTATCAGGAATGCTCAGATACTTTGGTACCATGAAAGAACGTAAGTCAGGTGGGTGTTCAGTGTGACTTTGTAATAAAAGTCTGCTACTAAATAGAAAAAGTCATCTAGAGTCTTGTGTTTGTAGGAAATTAATGATTTACAAGTTGTCTAACCTACAACAGTTATGTTCAATATTTAAGAGAGAGTCTGTTATGGATCAGGTATAAGCTAACATTGCAGAAAGAAACTTAACTTTCTCCTTCATTTGTCTGCATTGCTGAGAAGTGTTGAACTGGTTCAGTTTCATAGAATCATAGAATCATAGAATGTTCACAAGATTATTTCTTTCTTATCTCCCCTGACAAAAGCTAAGATAAAGGGAGGGCAAGAAAGGAATGGAGGAGTGTCAAAAAACTAATGCCAAACCTGAAGAAATTGTGTAATTCAAATTTTCTTCTGTGCAGTTGGCTCTTTTCTTGGACATATGTGTTAAGCTTACCAGTTTTGTAGAACACACACAAGAATGCACTGACAGAATCATGTTTGGAAATCCACTCAGTGGAAACATGGATATTATCAGTAAGAATATTACTTTATATCATTTTAAATGGCTCTACAAATGATCAAATTACCTTTAAGATGTACTAAAATCAGGCACAGGACCTTGTTAATTTGGCTATATAGTCTCTAGATAAGAGACAGCTCATGAAGGTCTCTTTTCACCTGTCTGCAGAAGCATGTCCCTAGTCAACTTAGAAATAGCATTTAAAAATGAGACTACTTCACAGCAGGAATTTTCTTCCAATTTGCTGAGACTGGAAGGACCAATAAACAGCAAGAACATGGAGACTGTATACAGAAATGATAGGACCCAGGGTAGCAAAGCCAAACTCTCTGCCTTCATCAGATTTAAAGATTTATTTTCAAATATTTCTGTTCGTTAATGAGAAGAAATGTAATCAAAATGGAACAAGACTCTTTGAATAAAGGTCTTGTGCAGGACAAGGGAGAGATGAAAAATACAGAAGAAAGCTCAACTACTTATTATTCTTGCTTTTGAATTTAACACTTGCATACAAGAAAGAAAATAGTTACCAGTCTTCAAGTTGTCGTGAAGCTGTTTCAGTTACATACTGTTCTCAGATCCCCTTCTACTCAAGAACAGAATGATTTCCCAAACCTTTCAAATTTGGTAATTTTATGGTTATAATTTTTTAACCCAGAAAAGAGACTGATTCCTAATGAGCATATCAGCAATTGCTTTATGTTGGAGATTGTTTGCTTCTTTGACAAATAACTTAATAAAACTGGAGTGAGGGATGAACCTGACCCATTTGTGATCCTATTTAAAATTTATTTCTTATCCTTTTTAATGGCCTTCCCATGTATTATGAACAATGTCAAGCACATGTGTATGCCAAGCAAATCAATTTATTTGAGAGCCAGGTCACACAATCCCTGGGAGGTTTGGACTAAGGATGATGCAGGACTGTAGAAACCAGAGACCCCGTATGTGACACAGGCCATACAATTCTGAGCATTACCCACAGCATTGCTTTAAAAGCAAGATCGGGAAATTTGCAATAGTTACTAGGAGGATTCATCCAATATTATTCGTTAATAAAAAACCCGCAAAGCAATCAAACAAAAATAAAAACACAAGTGTACATCTAGATTCCAGTCACCTTCATATTTTGTCTTATTTTCTACAACTGAATAACCATTCCTCAAAACAGCAACAATATTAAGTTATGCAGAAGGTACTATCCTTCCATTTTGAGTCCAAATTTTAAAAGCACAAAGGTAATCAACACTGATGAGCTTCAGTTTAAAGCTGAATAATGATATGGTGAGGATGCAGCAACCCATAGGAGCCTTGGCCGTAGTGAACATGAAGAGTTGAGATGAAGATCCTGAGGGGAAAGCGGGAATAGAGCAACAGAGCCCAGACCTCAGGCATCAAGCAAATAGCCTGCAGCTTGTTCAGGGAGCAGGCAGTTGGGATCATACAGGAGCAGCTCTGAAGGACAAAAGAAGATGAGGGAACCTGGAAGGTCTTATGTGCAGCATCCTCCAAAAGTTCCAAAATAGCTAGTCCAGCCTAATATTCAGGAAAATATATCCAAGCTGATATTATGTCCAGTCTGAACCTACTGCTTTAAATCTATGACTGTTGTCTCTCTTTCCTACAGTACCGAGCTTAGATCTGTTTTTTCAATAACTTTCTCTGAAACCATCTCTACTCCAGGTCAAACAAACCCTGATCGCTCAGCCTTTCCACACAAGGCAAGTGCTCCAGCCCCTCACCAGCTCGCAGCTCCCTTGCTGAACTTACTCTAGTTTATTAATATTTTTCTTTTTCTGAAGAGCCTGACATGGGACACAATATTCCAGAAGCAATCTAAAAAGTGCCAAAAAAGGGCATTAAAACTTTGCCCAATCAACTAGCTGTGCTTCTGTTAATACAGCCTAGGTGTTAAGGTATTGTAGTTTTCTTGATGTTTCAAGTGAATTATTTGCTCACACAGTATCAGTGAAATAATGCATTCCATCGTTCAGAGAATGTTTATTATGATTGCTAGCAATAGCAGCCCCAGAGGACTCTATCAAAGGACTATTAGAATTCAAAATGATCTGAAACTGGAAACACAGTATGCAAAAGTAAATTGAATTGATTTTTTTTTGAGATGAAAATGAGATTTTTGTCACATGCTAGAAGTAGTATCAATCACAGGGACAAAAACCATAGATATTTCAGGGAAGCTGAGACTTATGAATCAGCAGGGGATAGAGTCTCCTAATTAAAATTAGCTCATATATTAAGTCATAAACAGAACACAGCTACATCCTCCTGAATTAAAGTAAAAAATAGCCAATCTCACCACCAAGTAAGCAACATAAGGATCATAAGGTCATAAGTGGACGTATTGCAGATAGAACTGAGGGAAAAGTTACACTTAAACAGGAACAGTCAAGTTTGCAAATACAGAATGGGGAAGATAAAAAAATTCCACAGGCATTCCAGGAGGTCACCAACTGCATTTCAGCTAATGCTGAAAAAAAAGTAAATATCACGTAGGACATATAACACGAGCATGGATACCAGATGTTGGAAATTACTTTTCTCAGCACTGGTCAGAATCCCACTGAAATACAGTCTCTAGGATAGGGCAACACACATGAAGAAGAATAAGAGCCAGTTGTATCAAATATCAAGAACAGAAATAACAAAAAAGTAAAAAAAAGTACCTGATAGTAGTTGAGGAAAAAAAGGAAAAGAGAAAACACCCACTTCAATTTCAGTCTCCCTCAGTGATGAGGTCTTGAGCGTGACCACCTCAACCTCCAGAGCCAAGTACTGATAAAACTTTACTGGCAAAGCCTAGTCATTTACACACCCTTATTTCATAGTCATTAATAGTTCATTCCACAAAAACATTCCGTTAGAAAAAAGCACATATGTATATAGAAACATACAGATACAGAAAAAAATGTTCTGGAACATTCTTGCATTTTATATCATTTACTTGTTACAGTAATATTGCAGCTATGTGTTACCAGAATTACTTTACATTTACATGCAATGTTTCTTTACTTTTTCTAAACAAAATTCATATTTCAGTTCACATGCTACCTAACCTCTTTTTTACAGTTATGCAAACTTTAAAACACGATATCTAGGATTAAAAATCAATATGAAAATATACAAATATTTTCAGTAAATTTGATGTCATGTAGCAACTGGAAATTATAAGAGAATTTTATATAGCCATCAACAGGTATCTCTGAGACTATAAATCACCACAAGGAAAGAGTGGAAAAATAATAAGCAAAAACTGTTCTTCAAAATCAAATACCAGTAACAACCCCAAAATTATAATCTGTGGATATAAATTAATTACAAGAGATAAAAGGAGAAGACCCAAAGAAATTTGGGGAAAAATTAAGCTTATTGATGCTTTTCAGACCCATGAGCAAAACAACTGAATGCTCAGCACTAACAAATGGGACTTGGTGCTGTCAGAGATTCCAATGTAAAAACATTTGGTTCTGCTTGAAGGTTCAGACGTCTCTTCAAAATACAAAGGAATAGTAGGATGTGAGTTACATGAAGGTACTCTTTCTTCTGAACTGGAATCAGAGGCCCTCACCTAGTACTAGGAGCTCTGTCCTGATGAACATATACTTCAGAAGACTTAAAACCATCCCTCATAGTTAAATAATACCACTTAGATGCCTGGCAACTCTTGAGGTGACATGTGAGCCAGATTCACAGTGAGGTAAACCACAGTGCGCTCCCTCCCTTCTAGGATTTTAACAGGCTGCATTCAAGGCAAGCTTCTTTGTAAGTGATCTATTTGAGAGGCTTTGGCCAACTTCAGAACTTAAAGGGAAAGAAGCTGGAAGAAGCCTCAGCAGTGGCTCTTCCTGCCTCTGCTTTGGGCAATGACTAAGATCTGATGCTCCTGTGCTTGGCCCCCACCTGAGCTAGGCTGATGGCTGCATTGCCCCTGCGTCTGCACCACATCTTGTACCTCCTTGATCCAAATCTGCAACCTGCTGACTTGATTTTCTGGTTTGACCTTCAGCCTGCTTCATCACTATGGTGCTTGTTTGAAAGAGGTTTATTATGCTTTAACCTCTTCTCCAGGGAACTTCTGCCATCCTTTTTCTCCACATACCACTTATTTAAGCCTCTAAAGGAGCTCTATCACCATGTCACTCACAAAGTAACTCTATGGAAAAGCAAAGAGTGCCACAAACAGTTCCTATTCAGTTTCTAGGTAGTTTTCTATTTTCTTGTTTCTCTGAGAATTTAAAAGAAGTTAAGAACCTTTGACTTTCCACTTTTAACAGCAGCCCTCCACCTACCCAGTAATTCTAGGATTTACCCAGGAAGTTAGGAATGGGTGAAACAAGGTGTGAAATAGTTCACTATTGCTCCCAAGGACCCACTGTACACTCTTCTGGTGTGCACAGACCACGCCTGTCTCATATTTATAAAAATATACTTCCCACCATGGTGTTCACAGACTATTGATTTTCCCTGTCCAGGAAACAGTGCAATCTGCTTGTGTCGTTCTGGCTCCGATGCTTCCTATAATTACGCTACCTCATTTCAAGCTAGATCGAGTAGCCCTACATTACATTTCAGTCTGAGTTGTAAATATGCCCTTAGTGGGTTCAGTTATCTGTGAAATGTTAGCACACATTTTGTGCAAGTAAGAAATGGTTAGCTAAGAGTACAGGGAAATGGTGCATGGTAGCCAGAACACGGTATATTTACACTATTAATGTATGTTCCCAAGTCTACCCTGACTTCTTACTGTAGACAAGTTGTTAGGATAATAGCATTGTCCTTGGGGTTTCTGCTGGTCACTGTGCATAGCTACATCCTCTCTGCTGATTTAGTTGCATACAACAGTCCTGTTAGCCTGTGAAAAAAACCCTCAGTTTACTGCATTTTACCCCATCCATCCCATGAATTATTTTTTTTCTGACATGAGCTGTTATTGAACCAAGTATTTGAGGACTACCCCTTAAATTTTCTTTGTAAGACTAATTGTAAAAGGGGACAATATTACCATATAGCCTATTAAACACTTATATCTGAGGACCCGTTAGTACTTACAGTACCATACTTAATAGAAATAGTCTTAAAAATTAGTAAAAGATTGATCTTTTAAGAATCCATTATGTACTTTCTTTACCTCTTTTGTATGTAATTGTGTTTGTGCTACTCACATGGTTCTGAAGACTAGGTATTTATTTGGGCTCATTAACAGAGGTCAAACAACAGAATTGTTTTATTGAACTGTCAGTAATGTATTTCACAAAACCCCACAGAATTAAATGAAGAATAATCTCTTGGTGAAAATAGCATTTTAATTCATCTTCTAGGGAATCACCTTATAATAGTTTATAGTGTATTGACAGAAATAGCAGAAGAATAAATCCTCTTCATACAAATATATATTTTTATTTAGCAATAATAGAAGTTTAATTTCTGGGGAAAACAACAATTACACTGATTTGTGCAATATAACAGTTTTTGGTTCTCAGACATTTACATTAAATGAAACAGTTGTCCAGCATATGCAAACTCTATCCTTCATTATCTGTAGAAATTTCAAAGCCAAATGGCTTTGACTTACTAAAGTTTTAACTAAATAAGTTAACTAAATAGTTTAACTAAATAATAGTTAATAACTAAACTAATAGTTTAACTAAGTTAATAAATTACCACAGTGCAAATAGATATTTTTGCCCCTGTAACAGCTCATCATAAGACATAAAAAGATATCTTCCCTTGTCAAATATTGTGCATTAAACAAACCACATGAAATGTTCACAGAATTAAAAGTATTTTTATTGCATTGACACAAGGTTCCATAGCCATCAGTTACTGATTCAATATTGTTCTCCAATTGATATGAAAGAGTTACCCTCCTTGTACAAGTCAGGAATTGCCATTCTGTAGCTACAGAAGTTCAAACTCAAGGAAAATAGATGTATCCTTTTGGTTTCTATATCTATAAATATATGAATACATTTTCCAGCTAATCTAGGTGTCTAATTCTGAAATATTTTCTTTCAGTATAGCAAAAGTGTATATTATTTTAGAAGTTCTTCATCTGCTATTGTAGTTGTAAGCATTTGAGCTTGGCTTGCAGACCTTTATATTCTGTTCAGAATTTTTTTTTTCTTTTAAGGGTTCTCAATAAAACTTTCTGAGGCTAGTGTTTCATATTTTATCACTAAATCTCAAGACAAAGTCAGAAATTTAAGCACTATCTTCAAAGATGCAAAGAACATTTTCAAAATGTTTTCTAAGAATTCACCTACACACCCTGTAAGAGTTGCTGAGCTGTTGCATATATTCCCAAGCAGGTCTCTGAAAAAGCCTTGTACAAATCATCTTAGCAACTGCAATATGTGTAAAACCTTGAAAGCATGGAAACTCCGAAGACTTGTACTGTGATAGATGCCATGGACATAAGGAAAGTGTAATTCAGTAAAACCTGTGTCAGTACTACAAGCGCTGTGCAGTTTTGGAAATTTGAGTTGCTCCATGTACATAATACAAGCAACCTTGAGAAAATGCATTGGACACATACAAAATTCATAACCTCAAATGTTTTGGCTCAAGAAGTGAAACAAATAAAGGAAAGAAGAAGGGCTAAAGAAACTGCCTTGAGGGACAGACAAACCAACTAGATCAAAGAACTGGTGATTCTTTGTCTGGATCTGCTAATTCTTTATGCAGTTGATGTATAATACTATAGTAAGCTAGGATGTGTGGAAGCTGATTATTATTTTACTACACATACTTTGTAATGTGTTTTTAAATAACCTGCACCATCATACAGCCATTGTTTAGACTCACTTTACTTGCTTACTGTGTCTTTAACACAACTGTGCCTTCAATTTTAACGTAAAGTAAGACTACAAGTAGAGCACTAAGGACAAACCTGGAAGGGTTGAGGAAAATGAACTTCACAGTTTTCGTTGGCTCAAAAACCTAGCAGGATGCCTGAGTAGGACATCCTGGCGGGGATCTATTAAGATATCATGAAATAGTGTGCTCGTATTCTCTTCTCTAAAATAAAGATCTTGGCTGGATATTTAATATAACAATAATTCTGATTTGGTATGTCATTGCATTGTGGTTAATCCCTACCATAATATAATAAAATCCCAAAATATGCTTAATTGAGAGTTCTCTAGCTTGTGGCCAGATGAAGATTTTGACCAGCTCAGGTAAGAAACACAACTGGATAAGTCATCTCTATCCTTTCCTTTATGGAGGAAGAGGTCTCAGGCAAGAGCTATTCTGGGTAAGAAGACTAAACTCACATGAGGAATAAGTCATTTGTTTTCCAGAGTATAAGAGTTAATAGAAATTTAACAGCAGTTAACATAATGACATCCCACACTGAATAACTCTCATTAACAGAGCATGAATGTTTGAAAGCAATGTAACATTATTGTAATTATAGTATATCACCCTATATCTGCCTCTATTATGAAAGTAGGATTTATTAAATCTTACTAAATGAGAATATTTTGGAAAACCTTTGTCTTGTTCCCATCAGTTCAAAGTTTTACAATGCTTAAAATGTTCTTTTCCTATATCTTTTAGTTAAAAAAAAAATCTAGAGAGCAGAACTCCCTCTTCCCTGTATGTGAATGTCTTAAGCATGAGTGTTTTCTCTTTCTGGCTCAGTTAACCTGGGATTGTTTTCTGCAGTTTGAGCAAGAATGGTGTAGAGTACCCATAACTTTCTATTCTAGAACCTGGTAGCTACTGTGCTTAATTAAAAGATAAGCATGTCTTTTCGATCTTCCTTAGTTTAGGATGGAGCTCTGAAGTCACTGCTGTAGTATAAAGTCTTGCTGTAGTATAAAACAATGAGATAAAAATGTTTAAGAGCAGGTCATTCTCACTCTTGCTGTTTCCATGGTTTTTAAATGGGAAGAAAGGGGCACTCTTTGAAGATAAACATGATGTCTAGTTCTAGAAGGAAGCAATGAGGCAAAGATGCCTACAGCAGTGAATGAACATTACTTCTGTCCTCAGGACTAGGTGTTTCTCTGTTCAGCATTTCTTATTCAATGCATCCACCACTCAGTGTCCTAGCTGGTGTGAGTTTTCTTAGCTACTTGACACTTCTCCCTTATTGACAGAGAGCTTTGAGCCAAACGGTGGGCTGCAAGGTTCGGACTGGGATTCAGGGACAATAAAATTCAGGTTCATAAGCATCAGGTCTGTTTCGCTATGTCTATATTGGTAAATTAAACAGTGCCAGGAAATTTTCCTGGGCACTGACACAAACTTTTTTTTTCCTTTTTTTCTTTTATGTGTGTGTGTGCATGTTCAAAATATTACAATAGACCCTGTCATGATTTCAGCCTGGGCAAGCTAACCCTCTCTCAAACCATTTCTGTTTGTGCCTCAAGAGTTGTCATAGGCAAGTGACCATTCCCAAAAGATAGTTTGAGGGCTGAGAGAGCTTAGCAGCATGGATGCCAGCCATTCCGCGCCAGATGGCACCATCAGTAGACAACAATCCTGAACACGGTCAGTTTAGCATTATAGGCTTGGAGATAGCGATCTGAGCCCTAGCCATTTATAGAGTTTAACACAATGGATGAATAGGGGAAAGGAGGAGTGCAATGATGCTGGAATGGCTAAAAGCAAAATACCACAGCTGGTGTGGATGAAGCTGACTCAGGATGCTTTTGCTTTGTGTGAAAGGAATCAAGAGCTTTACCATAACAGGCTCTTTTTCTTTCAAAAATAAATAGAGAATTTTCTCTGGTCACGCAGATGCTGTCACCTTCTCTTGATGTACTGCACCTTAATGAATCAGTCTGTTAATAAACAGCAGATGACCAGTGTTGAGGCAAATGTTGTTCCACATCAAAATGGATAAAATAGACACCAATGAAGATAGAATAAAACACCCCAATGGTCACCTGAATCTTGTGGGGTCCCTGCATGAGAACAATATACATATATACCTCCACCAGTGACTAGTAGGATGACCAATGTCACCCATACACTGAGAAATTTAAGGAAACTTTGGACCTGCACTGGATGTACTATCTCAAAAAGCATAAGAAAAAAAAAATAAAATAAGTAGTTTTGTAGTATTTCAGTAAGCACCTTAAAATGGGAAATTCTAGGGTAGTTTAAGGTCCTTCAGTATACAATATTTTCATCAAGTCTAACAATAATCTGATTGTTATAGGAAAACAATGTAATAAAAATGTGAACTGCTTAACCCACCTCCTATGAATTTTAATGATAATGGAGGTAGTCGTGTCTGTACTTTTATGTTCACAGTTGTTAGTATCATAACTGGAATCAGTCCTCCTTCAAATTAAATTAGTAATAGGCAGTTTCTAATGAATATAACGTTTAGCAGGTGCACTTGAGTTCTAAAGAATATTCTAAGGCAGATTGCGGTAGTGTCTGTTATAATAAGGATATAATATGGATGAATTTCAACTTTAATTCTAATCAAACTCTTTCAGCTACTGCTGTATTATCATGCAAAATCCTTCCAGGTAGTATTTCCCATATTTGATCTCAATCCAAAAACATTTAAAAGTTCAATCAAAATCAGTGGAACTATTTCTGAAAGTTTTGTGAGCATGGAAGAAATTGACAAAATCGTTTTTTCCAACAAATATTTTTGACCAATACTATCAAATTGTTACCAAAATACTATAACATTTTCCTCTAGTCATAAGCCTAATGAGGAACAGTTAGACACACGGATATTTTTCAAACCTCTGTCCTTCCCAAGGAAACATAGGAAAGAATCAGACCGTCGGCTTCTTGCAGGTGAATAACTATGCAGTGCGTGTCCATGCATCTTATTTTGCCATCCAGTTAAACTTTGATTTTTACTTGATCAATAGGCAATGCCTGGACTACTTGTCCAAGAAATTTTTTCAGGCCTGTGTCAAATGGTGCATCATACAGAAGTAACTGTGGCAAGAAATAATTGAGAAATATTATGCTTCAAATTATTCCTATGGAGCAAAGCTATATGCTTAAGAAGTCAACATCTTTTGTTTCAATAGGTTTTTCATAACCTGCTCTAACAAAAGCTATGAAGCCTCTTCCGTATATACTGATGAACCCTGAAATGGAGTGTTAATTTTAATTGTATTTTCCTTTAAAAATATATTATAGGCATTTCCTAATGCTTTCTCCCTAAATCAAATATTCCCATATTTGTAATCAAAACTAAAAATATTCAGCAATGGTTTGATTTTTACAAACCTTACTGTAATGCTTATGTTACTGAAGACAAGCTCAGAAAATTAAGAAATTCAGATGAAAAGTAAAAAATGCATGAAAAAAAATCAGCATAACATTTTATGTCAAAATTGAAAATTGAGACCACACATTGCTTTTAAAATGTAAATTCATAGTTATACAGAACTGCTCTCTTCTCGCTATCTAAGTGCTCTTAACCATGGCTGCAAAACCTGTATAGACTTCAAGATAAGAAGACATCAGCCTTTCACATGCTATCGGCAATATAGCCACAGGAATTCTACATGGGAAGTATACCCATGGAGGCTTTTTAACCAATAATTATAAGGTGCCTTGTTTTGGAACTGGTCTTAATTTACAGCTGTTCTTGAAGGAAACATTCCTATCTACTTGAAAATTTGCCTTTCCCTATTTTCTTCTTGGTAAGGTGCATTAAAAGCCTTGTGAAAATGTGTGGAAAAATACTTTTATGCTTTTACATTTATCTTTGGCTTTAAAATGGTACAGGTTTTTTTATTACAAAACTTGATAAATTATTCATGGGATGAAATGTAGGGGGATGATAAATGAAATATATTTTGTCCTCCTGACTTGCTAAAAACCTTCATTATCTTTATAGCATATTGAAATACTGACTTGTTTCAGTATTGAAACTCTCAAAAGTTTCAAATGCCCGTAAGAAAACCTCTACCTGTGAAACCTCTCTCACTATTAAGCACGAACCTGTCTCTCACTGTTAAGCACAACACTACTTTTTCTCTTTGAAAAATAGTTCTTGACTCTTGAGTAGGCATAGAATTGTCTACAGAGCCATGTGATTACATGTATTACACCACAAAAATAGTTACAAGGATATCATCCTATATTCCCACTGTATCAAATGCATTTGTACTTGCTGTTTTAAAAAATACTCTGTTTAATAGGTCCTTTCCCAGTTCAGCTATGTAAAATCCTATTCATTAAAATGGCCGGGTATTTTAATTTTCAGATGTTCCTACTATATACACTAATTTCCACTTTCCTACATTTTCTCATACATAATGTATTAAACTGCCTCTTGTTGAGGGAAGATTATTTTGCATGCAGTACAGGACTGGAGAGAGGCAGAACCCCATCTCATTGTCTGCTTGAATTTCAAGTACCTTTGAAGCAATTACAAGTACAAAATGATTTGGAAAGGAAAGAAACATTTCAGAGGACAGCCATATCTGCTGAAGCATTTTCTGAATAACCACAACTATACTTGGAAAGGTCAGCTTTTCTGGAAATTGTGCTTTCATCATAGTTTCTCATTTATTTAACATCTCATCTTTTGTACAAATTCAAGACTGATGGATGGAGAAATTGGTAAGCTGCTGAGGAACAGGGCAAGAAATTAAGCGTTGCTGAGGATAGATGTATGAAGCTAGGAGAAAGAAGCAAAATGAAGAAAAAGTGCAACAGGAATAATAAACAATAAAAACAACATACCTGTGACTGTCACAGGCCAGTGACACAGAGCAGCAGATGGTATGAATTGTCACGGCATCCATTCTGGTAGTATAAAAAGACAGTGTCATAATCATCCTTGCTGACCTTTCACTAATAGCTGTGTAAAGTTACCCAAGAAAGTTATTGTATAATGAGTTCAATAAACACAACAACAAATTCTGAAATATTCTGTCAGCAAAGACACTGGAGAATGGCATGCACTGAATAAAATCAAATTTCCACCTGCACAGAAATTCCTCAGAATATTGCATTGTGCATAAGCTGTGAAAATTGAAATGAGCTACCTGCAAGTATTTTCAATTCCACTCCAGATTTCATGATAGTTTTCATGCTGCAAGGCATTATGTTTTCCTTGAAAATAACGTATTCAAAGTAGTTTGCCCAGGGTAGAGTGTGTACATTGCATGATATTATCATCTGATAACAGAGAAATTACACTTTTCACTTTATTACTTGCTTCCTTGTCCAACTATTTATGGTTATCTACTGAATTACAAACCTGAAATGACACAAAATGTTAAATCCCCTGACATCATTATGATACTCAGTTCTATAAGAAAGAAAATATGAATGACAAGACAATGGTTGGGTGAGTCTATAAAGTGAAATATCTTCAAATTCTGCCTCAATTCCAAAACTTCAGGGAAATTGCATTTCCTGATGCCTCTACTTTTTCAGTTTCAAAGCATGTCAGAATTCATCCATGTCTTTCAGGCATAATGTTTTGCATGGTGTGCCTCACAATGACTGTCATATGCCATGACTTTTGGGTGCAGAGGTTACAAAACTTCAAAATCTAAACCTAGTAGTTACTGCTTCATAAAGGATAGCAATAACCGACATACAGCATAAAACTAATGATAAACGGAGCTTTACCTTTTCCATTCTTTTCCTTTTTGGAAAAAAAAAAGATGAAGCAAGTGTGCTAAAACCTGCAGGAAAATAATGTACTTTATGCCTTATTGTCTTTATATGTGTTACCATATACATATATAGAGAGAGGCTGGTAACACCTGAACTGGTTTTAAGTCAAACTTTAGTTTTGAAGCTCATTATGTGATCCATTTTTTTGTGGTTAAAACTCATTAAAGAATCTTAAGGGATTCAAGAATGCATAAGCTCTCTGTAAAATAAGTGATCCTAGCAAAATAGCAAAGTCCTTGAATGGGAAAAATAATCAATAAAAAGAGAGAAAACAGTCATAAGGAAAAAGTAGCCTTTCCTTTCAGTGGAAGGAGGTCACTGTGGACCTTCCCAGAGATATGTCCTGTGGCATGTGCTATATTATATCAAATAACTTTTAGATGAATGAAAAAATGAGTGAATAACAAGGTCAAAAAAAGTATTGATGAATGAGTTATCTGGGGTTGCAAGATTAAGAACCAAGTGTGAAAACCTGCAGGAGGACCTTGCAAGGTATACAACTGAACAGCACAGAAGCAGATGAAATTCAAAACAGTTGCACAATGATGCACACAATTAAAAAAAAAAAATATCTAAACTTCACATATAAAGTAATGTGCTGTCAGTTAGGATACTTGGTGGGTTTAATAGTTGTTTCCATGGAAATGCCAGTTTGATATTCGATAGCAATTCATAAAGCAAATTTACATGTCAGGCTTTTGTGGTGGGTTGACCTTGGCTGGATGCTTAGATGCCCACCCAGGTGCTCTCTCACTCCCTGTCCTCAACAGTATGGGGAAGAGGGGGAAATAATAGAATCATAGAATTGTCTAGGTTGGAAAAGACCTTTAAGATCATCAAGTCCAACCATTAACCTAGCACTGCCATCCCACCACTAAACCATGTCCCTAAGCACCTCATCTATCCTTCTTTTAAATACCTCCAGGGATGGGGACTCGACCACCTCCCTGGGCAGCCCATTCCTGAGCCTGACAACCATTTCTGTGAAGAAATTTTTCCTAATGTCTAACCTAAACCTGCCTTGGCACAACTTCAGACCATTTCCCCTCATCCTATTGTCCATTATCAGGGAGAAGAGGCCGACCCCCACCTCGCTACAGCCTCCTGTCAGGTAGTTGTAGAGGGCGATAAGGTCTCCCCTCAAGCCTCCTCTTCTCCAGACTAAAAAACCCCAGTTCCCTCAGCCGATCCTCATAAGACTTGTGCTCCAGACCCCTCACCAACTTTGTTGCTCTCCTCTGGACATGTTCCAGCAATGCAACGTCTTTCTTGTAGTGAGGGGCCCAAAACCGAACACGGTATTCAAGATGTGGCCTCACCAGCACCGAGTACAGGGGCACGATCACTTCCTTAGTCCTGCTGGCCACACTATTCCTGATACAAGCCACGATGCCATTGGCCTTCTTGGCCACCTGGGCACACTGCTGGCTCATATTCAGCCGGCTGTCAAACAGTACCCCCAGGTCCTTTTCCACCAGGCAGCTTTCCAGCCACTCTTCCCCAAGCCTGTAGCACTGCATGGGGTTGTTGTGACCAAAGTGCAGGACCTGGCACTTGGCCTTGTTGAACCTCATAGAGTTGGCCTCAGCCCATAGATCCATCCTGTCCAGGTCCCTCTGCAGAGCCCTCCTCCCCTCGAGCAGACCAACACTACCACCCAGTTTAGCGTCGTCTGCAAATTTACTGAGGGTACACTCATCTTGTACAGGTCATTAATAAAGATATTAAACAAGGCCGGCCCTAGAACTGAGCCCTGGGGGACACGGCTTGTTACTGTCCGCCAAGTGGATTTAACTCCATTCACCACAACATTCTGGGCTCGGCCATCCAGCCATTTTTTTACCCAGCAAAGAGTACACCCGTCTAGGCCATGAAATCAGATGGAAAAGATTGTCAGTTATAATGAAGAGAGGGAGATCACTTACCAATTATTGTCATGGGCAAAACAGGCTTGACACCTTTTTAGGGAAATAGCTGTGGAGTTGTTTTCCACTTACTCAGTTTTCATTTCAGTATCAGTGAAGAAATGGGGACTAAAGTTGCTCTCCATGGGTAGTACAGAGGTGCTGAAAACAATCTGAGGCTCCTGTAATTCCTCTAAGTAACTAATTGAGATGTAAGCAGCAATGAAAGAATAATAAGCACGATGCAAACACTGCAGACAATCACAAATACAGTCAAATTGCGACATGAAAGGTTGGACCATCAAGATCTACCCGCTGCAGCAACAAAGATTTTAGCTGAAAATAGGTTATATAACAAGTAACTTCTGGTTGTGCAATTGTGACTACAATGCATAAAAGAGACTGGAAATCCAGCAACAAGGTCTGTGAGAGAAAATAATAATAATCTATCTCCTCACACTCATAAATTCACTATGTGCTGTTTATCTGTGGAGCTTTGATTTATTCTGTATGGGAGATCAATAGCAGCCTGACCTTCTTCCTGAGCAGAACCACATTCTAATTCCATAACCTTCCTGAGCTTCTCAGTCAGTGACTAATTTTAACTGGATTAAATCCTGATAACACTAAGATGTTCAAATCCACCTCTGATTTTCCACTTTAATATACAGAGCAGTTGTTGGGGTTTTTTTTTTTTTAATTTTAATATCATTAGGTAGATGGAAAGTATCAGATTCATTTGGATGACGCAGCCACTTGTTTTGTGTCACAACCTCCATATTATTTAAACCTATCAGCTTTCACTTTTTTTGTTAGTATGAGTATAGATCAGTATCTTACATCATATTAGTCAAGCTTGACTTACTCTTTGTAGTCTTTTGCTGGAGAAAATTATTCCAAACATGACTTAAAAATCTCCTTTTTAACCATACACACATCAGTGAACTCTATAATCCAGAGGCTGATACCCAGCTAATCAAGATTAATGGATTCATTTACCAGATGGTTACAATGTTATTAAAATGCAAATGGTTGGTTTCTGTTAATTGTTTAATATCACATACAATTAATCTGGGGACTTGTACACTTTCTTGTGGGTTTGGTGCAGTTCACCTGAAAAGCTTGGGGAACAGAAGCAAAATCTCTTTTTTTCCCTAAATAGTTACATGGATAGTAGCATTGAAAAGGTAGCAACTGTGAGCTGGAAATGAATTGGAAAATTGTGGGGTTTAGAACCACTAGATGCAGGAATATAGAAGAAATTGAAAGAAAAATTATTAGATAGAATTGCTAAGATAAGAATACTTTTAACAATGGAAGGGGAAAAAAAATTAACAAGTCTGACCAGAAACTTCGAGTTAATCCCAGCTAGGTATTAACATTTTGAGTCTGAATTTGCAAAAAAAAAAAAAAAAAAAAAAAAATTCAACACATTAGTGTTTTGCCTGAACTTTTTACAGAGTCCGGCAAAGACTTAGGAAGACTAAGTCCCAGATAAGTCAGCTAAATTGCTTCAGTCTAACAGATTAACTAGGGGCATTGATTCAGAAAGAAGGAAAGCTGTGGTTCCAGAAAGCTTGGCTGGACTGCTGTGGTTCCTGCCCCTCCAGTGACTGCTGAATTGCTACAGTTTACACAGTCCAAACAATTATGTTTGGGCACTGAAAACCCAAACAGTACCATTTTATTTATTATTCTGGACTATAAAATTGTGATGGCTCAGCAGATGAACTGTGCCTGTAACAGAGGTGCAAGCCTCTGAAGGCAGATGAAGCAATCAGTTAGAAAACACTATTGCTATCCTAAGACAAGACATTCCTGCTTTTAAATCATATACCTGAAATAGGCAAGTATGCCACAGTTTGTTCCTGTAATGTAAGAAGGTTCTAGCAAATTTCTTTGCTCCTTTTAAATATGAAGAGAGACAAGTTAATTTTGCTACCTTCATAGATTTTTGGATTATTACAGAATGAGAATGGTTATGTGATTAAGACACAGCAGTTGAACCTGGCAACTGTATGTTTCGTTCCTAAAGTTACGCTATCCTATCTGCTGAATCTAGCAGACACCCAAAGTAAATCTAACATAATTGCTAGAAAATGAGTTCCCAGAACTGTAGATTAAGGTGTCCAGGTTTCCCAGAGGATAATAGACAGTGCTAGACACCTATAAAAGGTTGTCACAACAGCCAACGTACTTTGGACAGTCCTGCAGTCAGCTGGAAGCAATACACCTAGTGGGAAGCCAGCTGGAGCTTGTTAATAGGAAATATACTGAGGGCATTATATTGAACCTTCTTTTCCTTTTTCACCCACAGGCAGAGACCTAAATTCTAGTCCCTGTTCCAAGATGCAAAATGTGTAAGTAATGTTCAATGTGGTCTCATAACCTAGGATTTATCCTGCTGTAAGTGATAAGCTACACAGTTATGCTCTGCCTTACAGGTTTTTTTTTTCTGGGCTAATTAGCCTTCAGTTCTTTTTGGCATTGTAAAGCAGATTTCACTGGAAGGGTGACATGTATCCTGTCCGTAAAGAGCCAACAGATTTCTGGAGAGGGAGCACCTGAATACTGTGTACCTGAGTTTCTCCATACTAAAGGAAAAGGAGATAAAAGAGGCACGTTCTTCCACTCTTCTAAAAGCAGCAACCACCCCTTTCAGACTGTTTATTGGACCCCATTCATTTATCCACAAGGAATTAGCAATAAAAAATCCTGGCTCCCAGACCTTAGCAGGGATCAGGCTCAAGCTTAATTTAAAGATGTTTGAAACTTTTGAGATAGAATCACTCATTTTGTCTAAAGGTTACCTTAAGAACCTAAACTCTTTTTTTAATCTGTCTCATTTTTTTCCATGATGCCATTTTGATGGTATAAAAGCAAGACATCCACACTGTGCCAGATCAGAAGTCCTTCACTGACGGGATGGAACAAACAGAATGAGAAATGGAGCAATCAGAGAGTAGCTTTGTTTTTTATACCTGTTCTCCTGGTCTACCCCACTCAGCTTCCAGAAATCAGAAATTTATGAACTCCTGAGCCAAAGGCAACAGTGGGGTTACTGTACCTAACAGCTATTGGATTAGCTATATCCTGAATGTGTCTAATTCCCCCTCCCCTCTTTTTTTTTTTTTTTTCTACCTAAAGTACTTTAGGTTTTCCTTTCCTTTCCTGACCTTTTAGTCGTATTGCCTACTTCTAGTATTGTGGTGGGGAATTAAGAATAGTCATTCCTTGTTCACATAAAATCATATCGGCCAGGTAGGAGTAGTAATGCTTCTGTCACTTGAAGGATACTTTCCAGTATCTTTGTGGTATTTGATATCATAGAATGTTTTGGGTTGAAAGGGACCTTTAGAGGTCATCTAATCCAACTCCCCTGCAGTGAGCAGGGACACCGCTAACTAGGTCAGTTTGCTCAGAGCCCCATCCAACCTGGCCTTGAATGTTTCCAGGGATGGGGCCTCCACCACCTCTCTATGAAAGAGCCATACAGATATTTAGAATTTCTTAGAAAATATAATATGCGCAACATGTTTACATGTGATTATTCCAGTTTACAACCTTTTTAACATATATTTTTATTTAAAACAGTGTCTTAGAAGATGGGAAAAGAATCACAGATTCATAGGATAATTTAGGATGGAAGAGACCTCTGGAGGTCATCTAGTCCAACTTCTCAGTGAAAGCAGCAAAGTAAAATAGATGCCATTGCTCAAGGTCTTACCCAGTTAATTTTTGATAATTTAAAAAAGATGGAAAGTAGAATCCTAGCAGAATGATCTTGGAATTTAATTCTATTGAATTTGTGGATTTGAACAATGAAAAAATTACTGTATCACCAGAACTTTAAAAAACAGAAGAAAATTTGAGGTATGACAGTTATAAAATTAGAAATGCTATTTTACTGGGCAGAAAAATTCTTCTGAAGGTACAAGTAGAGCCGCTTCATTAAGACTATGATGGTAGAATATGTAAGATTTCACAAATTTGTTGAATATGATACATAATGTTACAAACTCATGTACCCTTGCTAACATAGAACGAGGCAAGAATATTTGCCCTTTTCTATGAATGTGTACCCACTCTACGTAAAATGGATCTACACTACTACTGTTTCTCACAAGATTGCAGCTGATGAGGAGTTGTATTCCTTTTTAGTATGAAATTTCTTTGAATCAAATTCCAAATCTGCATGTTCTAGTTTATCTACAGACAACAAAATTTCAAACTTCATCACCTCCACAGAAGATGATAATTTATTTTGTCCCTCTCATCTTTAAAGCCTATATTTAACATTAGCTTTGATTACTAATTCTTTCATACATTTGGCTATTTGTTTAGTATAATCTCCTAAATATAGTCTTATTTAGAGTCTTAAAAATTAGCCCTTTTTTTTCCTGGTAATTGTATTTTGTTTGTCAGTATTTTGTACAGACAGATAATCCCTCTATCTTGGCTTTCAGTGTATTTTTTATTTAGTTTTTATTTCAGACAGCAGCATGTGGATTAAAAATGTTTTTCTCATTTGTGTGCGTTTCACTTTTTGAAACTCCAGACAACTGAATAAAGCAGCTTCTCTCACCTGTTTAATTACCCATGTCTTGTTTTCCTCTGCATAGCAGAGTCTTATCAACAAAAGCCAATTATGAATCCCAAGTTTGACTGTCAGGCGAATATGAAGAATTATGAAACAGTGTTGCTGGATCACTGTCTTTTTGTGAATTCCTGATTTCCTTTCTATGGTTTAAGTACCTTTCTCCCCCTTCAAATGGTGATATTTGTAAAGGTTAAATTCCTATGTGAATATGAATGCAGTGTAAATGAAGTTCTAACATTATTTTATTCTTTGAGCTGAAGTGAATTCAACATTAAAATGACTCAGAAATTTACAATGGAAATGTATTTAATATCATCTGTGAATTAATTGAAACACAAAGTGACAATTTTGTTATAGCCTTCACTAAGAATTTCTATTTGAAAACTTTTTGAAAGCAAAGCTGTGTAAATCCAGATTTAAGATACCTACACCCCAAAATATAATGGTGGTAAAGAGTACATTTACAGTGTGTTCCTTTCTGCTTTATAGCTGTTAAACTAATATTATCAAATGGAAATATACCAACACAATGCACCACCTGTGTTAAATTATTCCTAAATGGTGACTAAACCTAATTCTCATTGAATATATCTGATCTACTAATTTAGGTAGTTTTAATGTTGAATGGTTTTGTGCTCCTCCTACCCACAAAAGTTGCTTAAACCCCCTTCAATATAGTTCAAAATTATCCTTAAACTCCAATCCATCCACTGTACAAGACAGGTAAGTACTGTGAAGTGACTGATACTTCCAGTAAGTCTTTGTGGGTGGTGTTAAAGAGCAGTGACTAACAACTAGATCACCCCTAGTTAGCCATAAGCCCAGTTCTTCACATCCCCTCCATTTAAATCATTATATCCACAGCAGAAAGAGTTTGGTATCTCTTATTAATTGATTAAAGTTAGTATTAGTTTCTTGACACAGCTGTTCTACTGCTTTGTCAATTTTCTGACTCTTTTGTTTTGACATTTCTTTGATCTTCCTCCTTCTTCATGTGACATCAAAAAGAGAGAGAGAAAGTGTCTCAAAGATCAAAGGAATAAATAAACTGGAAGTGGAGAAGAATATTTTCTCTCTAGACCTCACCACTAAGCTTTGTAAATTGGATATGTGTGATCCAGCAAGGTCAGTAAGTCAGAGAATTGCCTTAGACATAAAAGCTAAAGAGCTCATGTAATTGAGGTTCATAATTTTATATACAGATCTGAGCTACTGAAAGAAGTAACCAAATGTATGTAGAATGCACTTCTAAAGAAATTCACTTTATTTGTCATATCTGTATATTTCCCGTTAATAAGACCAAATGTCCTAATGAACCCAATATAGAAAAGCAAATATGTCCACAACACAAAATGCAGAAATACTTAAGGTAGTGGCAATGCCATCAAACTAATAAATAACATCTTCAGCCTGGTACTGCAGCACTGTCATGGCTGTCATGGCTTGGGTCTGGCTTACAACTGCGGTAGCATATGAGCTTTTGCTAACCCTATAGCACAAAGAAGTTACCTGGTTACGAGAGAGGATCTCCTGCAGCATGCACAACCCATCATTTTCTGGAACAGCTGTAAAGGTGTGGAGAGCCTTTGAGACGCTACAGCCTGGTCAGTATCAAGTGCCTTGGGGACATGCATGTCCCAGTCAGGGGTCGGGTATTCCCTACCCAACCCCTTAACCAATCACATCAGTCAGTGGAGGGAGGGTCTGGAGTATCAAAGAGAGAAAAACACGAGACAAACCATGGGGAGAGGGTCAGAAAGACCTCTGCATCCCAGCCCCAGCGGCATACTCTGTGGCAGGACCCATTGTGACAACCTCCCTGACCTTCCTTCTGGCTCATGTTATCTCCCTCGAGGAACATAGAAATCATGTGGTTCATAAAACTGCATATATCACTCATTGAAGAGTTTTGGTGTCTCATTCCATTTAGTCTACATGCTGCTCTGAATTGGTGACAAATATTTGAACAATAAGGGTGTAATCCAACTAAATCAGATTTCCTCCCTGATAGCTGACACCATCAGCATAGCAAATTCATTAACACTCGGGGAAAAACACAGAGGAAAGTATTTTGTTTGTTTTAGAAAAGTGGGAAGGAAGGAGGGAAGGAAATTAGGTTTTGTTCAGTCTTGTATCCAGGAATGAATCTCAGTAAGCCACAAAATTATATCTGTGACCCCATTAAATTACTATGTCAGATGAATCAGGTACAAATGGAAACCTGAGGTGCAGGAGAGAGAGAGAACGATGCACCTTCTGCTACTGACAGGGTAACCATACTAATTCTTTCAGATAAGTCTTAAACCTAGGAAGCTGAATAGGTGATTCATATACAGTGACCTGGACATTAATTCTCACAGATCATTAACAAGATACAGAAGTTCCCTCCTCTGGTGAGGTAACTGTAGTTTCCTTGACCTATCTAGAAAAAAAAAGGGTTGACTATCATCTCAGCCCTCAGCTAGATGCTAAATAATTAATTACCTGGAATCAGAAGAACTGGATTTATATTTTTAAAAGTGCTATCAGAGGAAGAGAAATGGGAACAAATATTATGCAAAATTTGCTCTATTACTACCCTCCTAATGTCATTATGTATTACCAAATACAGACAGAAAAATTAATATACAAGCATCTCACTCTGAGATGAAGATTCTAGGAGAAGGGGTCTCTATGAAACTGTATAACATTAAAAGGAAACTCTGACAGAGTCTCATAGTGATAGCAAACAAATTAAAAGAAAACATGTAACGTTAATAAACTAAGCTGCACTAGTCAAAGCAGTATCAGCTAAAACTATTTTTACTATTTTTACTTCATTCCTGCATGTCTGCTTCAACTGTGGTTAGAAAAGTTTGAGACTCAAACTTATCCAGAGTTATGTTCTTTGATAATATGTCATCAGGGAAAAGAATGGGATCATTCCTTTCCCTAGACAAGCAGAATTCTTACTGGTGTTACCCTATATTTTTGGCATCCTGTCTTATCTTAGGAAATGAGATGTTGTCTAAAACATACATGAGGTTTATTGTCATCTTATCTTCTATGTCTTTCAGAAAATATAACAATTTAAATAGAGATCATAACATTTTGACCAAACCTATCTTCCTCGTGCTTTCTCTGATCCTCAGCTTCTTTCTCTACATGAATTAGTTGATTGCCTGTTTTGTTTTTTTTTCTTTCCAAGGAGTACGATATTCACAGAAAGTAGGAATTAATTCTCTTATATCTTTTGTTGTACTGTAAGTATCAGATAAAGATAAAATACAATTGTAACAGATAGGGGATTAAAAAGGGAAAAGAGATTTCATTGAGATGGTACATTGACATGGAAATTAATTCTAATTTGTAGAAAGACAGTTTAAGCCTAGTCAGAAAAAGACACTTTCAGACTATAGAAGGTTTTACTTCAATTACTATTTTATTTTTAAAAATAGAATGTAGTACTTCAAAGCTCAGATTTGATTTAAATATGTTTGGGTTTTTTACTTTTCTTTTAAACTGATTTTAAATTCATTTCCTCTGTGCTAACCTGGGGTGAGAATGATAGGAAAGACAATTTTACAGCTCAGACTTCCTTAATCCCTCCTCCCCAGTGCTACAGTAGTCACTTTTTAATAATTTTGACAGCAAAGGCCCCCAGGGATGGATTTGGTTCAGGCAGTCTCATTTCTCATCTCTATTTTCATGGCTAAGGCGCTCAAGATCCACAGTATGGAAGGTACCAACACAAAACAGGTGAATGGGTGTGAATAGACACATGGATGTACACAATATAACTAGCTATGTGAATTCTTAAATTTTACACCTGCATCTATCTGTACAAGGTAAGTACTTACTGCTTGACGCAAACATATTTTGGGTAGTTGAATTTTGATGGAGTAGCAAGACTGAGCTTCAGTTATTGTGGAGTGACATTTCACAAGGGATATCAGGATGAAGGAGTCCCTTTGAGAGATTTACTTGTGAACAGGTAGTCTATCATCCATCTAAATTTACAAATTCTGGTACCCAGTGTAAAACAGTTTAGGAAAATGATACTTATCTCTGTGTCAAGATTGGAACTTCTGAACATTTCTGCCTATGTCCAAGAGTAATTCTTCTATTTGGCTCTGGCCTCTTATCTCAGTTAATCCGATGTGTGAGTTGGAAACAGATGGACACATCTTGACATTTTATTAATGGCCAATAAAAGCTAATTAGAAGAAAGAAACAGATAATTTAGCTATGTATCTAGCTTCAGTTCATCTGAACTCTTTATCTTCTTCTAAATATAACACTAGACACAGTATGTTTTCTGCTGAGCAAAGCCACCATCTCCAGTGAAAAAAAAATATTCTTACTTTGAAACAGGTGTAAAAAATGTTAGAAGGGAGAGTTAAAGATGGGACTGACAAACTGGGAGGAACAGCAAAAATGGAGTTAGGCAGTTACTTATGTTCTGTGCCAAGAAGCTCAGTTTTTGAAGGCAATTATGTCATGCATGCGCATCGAAGATTATTTAAACAGAAGTAAGAACTACCAGTGATCATAACTGTACTCCAGAAATTGTTTTCTCTTTTTTCCTGCCTGTGTTCACCTCACTTCTATGAGGTTCACCTCACTTTTATTATATGGAACAGACATATGGAGGTAAAAATGGTTATTTGAAAAAGTTATTTTAGAATTTACTAATATAAAACTGTACCAAACCAAACCTCCTTACAAAACTTTGTTTGCCTAGCTTTGTTGCAAATACTAATTCTGCTTCTAGCAGAGATTGTATCTTAATAGTTTCACAAGCATGATTAAGGCAGAATATTTTTATTAGTTTCTCTTAAGCAAATGTATTTAAAGTACAGGTGGATTTTTGTGTGAAAACCTACCAATTCTATTAATTTAAATTTTTTTTAAAAGTTTTTCAGTTTTGCTCAAAATCTGATTTGCCTTGTTTATGCCTTCGTATCTGAAGACTACATTAAATGTGAAAGAGTGAACACATTTTTAAAAAAAATCCCAAATTGAAATGGAAAAAAAATTAAACATTTTTCTCTGTTCACACTGGCCAGAGATATTAAAATTGTATATTATCACACTACCTAATAAAATCAATCTTATTCCCTTTTGAACACATTGAGTATTTTCCACTTAAAATATTATCTCCTCGTGTTTCTTTCTCTAAACAAAGCAGCAAAATTTGTATCTGTGTGACAATTCCCCATCATTCATCAATTATATGGTGTATTATACACACAGTTGGTGATTATGACTTACTTGAATTTTAGCTTTTTTTTTTTTTCGGCAGTCCAACCTCACTTCATAAATTTATGTCCTGTAAAAGCATCTTTCGGTAAAATTTTCAGAAGTACTTTCTCCATCAACACTGCATGCACAGTGCCTAGAATAAAGTGACAAACATTGTAATCAAGCACGAAAATTTCATAGCCTTTTCAAAGTGGAGCTACCCTCTTTTTTTTTTTGTTCAGGTGCCTTTTAATCCCTATTTGATTGGACGTAGGTCAAAAGCTGTAGGCTTTATTATGTGGGTATCACTACATACAACTGAATTTTTGCTCTCTTATGAAAATTTTGTTCTCTTCATGCTGAATTATTGGTGTTCACAGTGTAAAATGTTCTCAGCATATGTTATAGGTGAAGCAGTCAGGGTACCATAGTGCATAACAATAAATATATATGTAATTATGCAGGCACTTCATGATGCCAACAGTCTGGTGTTCAGCTTGGAATTAAATCAGCTTAAGGGTAATGGGTTACCTTTGAATTAATTCAGAAGCATAATTCACTGAATACTTCCTGAACCCTCATTCTGAAAAAGTCATTAACAATTAAGGAGAAACAATACCTTTATCTGACAGGACTGCTGATTTTCTAGCCTAAGAATTCCTTAAAAATAATTCAGCCTGTTGAACAGGCACCCTGTAAGGGACTAGAAACTTGTCTCGACATTGGTGGCAGGCAAGCTTATCTAGCAAGCTTATCTACCGAAGCCTAATCACCACGACAACTGAATGGCAACTGAGCGGGGCAGTTTAATCACCAGTTTCAGCCCATTGAGACCCACCCCACAGGAACCTGTGTCCTGTTATCTTGGAGTACATGTCCTCTGCGCATGCACCCGGGCCCAGAGTTGACTGACAATGGGGAGGGGGCTCGGACCCCCTAGAACCTTCGAGCATCCTCTAGTGACGGTACTGGGCATGCGCCCCACTGCCGAGTGGGAGGCGTGGGTATGCAAAACAGTCATTGACTATGCAAAAAGACAACTCTATGAAGGGGGGAACCAGCGGAAACCGAAGAGCATCCAGGAACATCTACCCTCCACCAGATTCGAAGGTACATCAGGCGCATTGGACCGCTCGGGCCGCACCAGCCGCATGGACCGCGTGGATCGCTCAGGCCGCATGGACAGCACATAGACCCGTGGTGGTAGCTATCGCAACGCTCCCGTGCCGTTTGTTTCTCCCCCTCTCTTTCCCTTTCTCACTTTTCCTCTCTTTCTCTGCTTTCCTCTCGCGCATTTGTCATTGGCCAAATAAAGTGACTTGGCACTTGACTCCGTTTTGAGTCTTAATTCTGTTCCCGAGAATGTAAAAGGAACCTAGTCACGATAAAACATTGGAGTTAATCAGAAGTTAAGCCCAGCTGCCCCCAACCTCCCAGAATTATCTGAGGTCGGTTGGAAAGCAAGGGGGTTTAACCTCTGCCAAATTGTTCAACCCAATAGTGGATCGTGACACACCCCAACACAAAAAGACAGAATTAAGCTTTCTTGCAGTAGCCACAAACCATCACAAACTTATTTTAACAATGCAGTCTTCCAAACAGCAACTAACTAAACAAGATGTTGAAATTCTCATAAAGTACTTGCTTCTACTAAATTGTATTAGCAGGCAAATACTGCCTGAGTAAATCTAGTGGAAGGAAATGCAAGGATGAATGAACTAATACTTTTCCATTATAAAAAGTGTTTGTTTTGAAGATCACTTCAGAAATTTCCTGGTGATCTCCTTCCTCTCTAAAAATGACCATATACTTCTGCCCTCTACTTGTTGTCTTTTAACCTGTTATTTATTTATGCAAAGTTATTCCTTAACAACTTTAAAAACCTTTGATGGTGGACCTCACTAAAAGACTTTCAGAAATCCAATTAGTCTGTATTAATCAAGCTCAGTCATACTCTTGTTAATTCATTAGAAGAAAAATTGATTCAAAGCTGGTCCTATCAGAGTTACTAGAATTTAACCTGGCTCAGTATCTACCTCTGTGCAATTCAGGATAACCTTCTACCTTGAAATCTGATTATTTAAATATAATCCACTATGTTTAACACCTCCCACTCTATCTGAAGCACTTCTAACACTAGAACCAGCTAGGAATTGCCTCCAAATGTAAATGGGTGTAATTCCCAGCTGCTACTAGTGTTAGACATAAATCATTCATAGTTTATGTTGATAAATGTGGCCAAGTTATATACAATGTACAGCTTCATGTCAATTTTCAAAGCCAATATTTCAAATGTCTCTGAGTTCAGAAAAGACTGTATGATTTTCATGTAATTTATGCAAAGTCACTTTTCAAATTATTCCAACATGGAAAGGACCTCAGAAAATAATTTTTAGATTAAGAAAGGCAGATAAATAATCTTTTTTGAAAACCTTGGAAACTGAACAGTAAATGGATTTAAAGGGAAATGCATGCAGTTCAAAATTAATTCACTTAAGGGCTGAAACTAAATACAAAACCTTTTAGGAGCAAAACCTTTTAGGAGTCAGTTATTAAAATTAAATAGGAGGCTGGAAAAAAAAGAAACACAGTAATGTTAAATAAAGTTTCTATTTATACTGTTCCTCTTAAAATGTATACAATGTAACAAGAATAGAATATGAATTCTTCTACATTTACATGTCATAAAGATGACTTTTCTCACTAAAGAGATATGGGGGTTTCTTTTTAATATAGACTACCTTTTTTCTTCTTGTTTACTTTTTTAGATAAAATGGCCTCTTTTTGTCACACATTCCTCAAAAAATCTTTGATTCTTACTCAGAAGGATTTTTCTTGTCAGCTATTAATCCTGAAAGGTATTGTATCCAAAGAAGATTACGCAACCAGATAGGTCATAAAATAGCTTTTTGCCAATCTTCTGCTCCTGTCTTTTTCATACTTTTTGGGCTTTCCTTTTTTTTTGATCATCATTATAGTTTAAAGTACTCTTTTTCTATAATACAATACTGACATGATGTATTCATTTTAGTTATCTATCCAGTAGAACAAAATGTGCAATATTTTTCACATATGTAGATAGTTCTCCATCTGAATATTTGCTTGAACTTATCATAGTCTGTCAGCTAGTGAAATGCTTACAAAACTGCATTCAGGGAGCTGTGCATGCCTTTTACATTTCATGTTTTGAAATGGAAAAGGTACGCTTTAGTTCAATACAATACTGAACTAAATGCCAGTGTTCCCCTTCATTTCTTTTTGGTGTATGTAACAATGGATAATCTTTCCCTTAATTTGTGATACTTTCGATGAGGGGGGGGGAGGTATGCTAATCTTAAATATGCATATTAACTCCATATGAATTTTATACATTTGGATCAAAAAAGAGCAGCTACTAGAGCAGGAGGAAGTAGCAGCAACACAGTTCATCTGATCAATGTTTGTTAGAGCTGTTGAACCCTTGTGACAGGACAATAACAACAACTTGAGAGGTAGCAAATAAAAAGAAAAAAACCTTCAACAATTTATTTTTTGCTTAAAAGTGTTCACCCACTGAAATGTAAAGGTTTAATGTGAAAAACAGGACTCTTCTCTGCAGGCATGATACCATTCACGGTACTCTTAGAATCATAGAATCATTAAGGTTGGAAAAGACCTCCGAATCAAGTCCAACCATCAACCCACCACCACCATGTCTACTAAACCATGTCCCAAAAAGTGCCACGTCTATGCGTTTTCTGAACACCTCCAGGGATGATGACACTACCACCTCTCTGGGCAGCCTGCTCCAATGCATAACCACTCTTTCAGTAAAGAAACTTTTCCTGATACTGAAACCTCTCCTGACGCAACTTGAGGTCATTTATTGCTAGTTACCTGGGAGAAGAGGCCAACACCCACCTCACTACAATCTCCCCTCAGGCAGTTGTATAGGACAGTAAGGTCTCCCCTCAGCATCCTCTTCTCCAGACTAAAAAAACCCAGTTCCCTCAGCCAGTCCTCGTAAGACTTGTGCTCCAGACCCTTTGTTGCCCTTCTCTGGACATGCTTCAGCACCTCAATGTCCTTCTTGTAGTGAGGGGCCCAAAACTGAACACAATATTCAAGGTGTGGCCTCACCAGCACTGAGTACAGGGGCATGATCACTTCCCTAGTCCTGTTGGCCACACTATTCCTGATACAAGCCAGGATGCCATTGGCCTTCTTGGCCACCTGGGCACACTGCTGGCTCATATTCAGCCGGCTGTCAAACAGTACCCCCAGGTCCTTTTCTGCCAGGCAGCTCTCCAGCCACTGTTCCTCAGGCTTCTAGTGTTGTATGGGGTTCTTGTGACCCAAGTGCAGGACCTGGCACTTGGCCTTGTTGAACCTCATACAATCAGTGTCAGCCCATCAATCCAGGCTGTCCAGATCCCTCTGCAGAGCCTTCCTATCCTCAAGCAGATCAACACTCATGCCCAATTTTGTGTCATCTGCAAACTTACTGAGGGCACACTCAATCCCCTCATCCAGATCATCGGTAAAGAGATTAAAGAAGACTGGCCCCAGAACTGAGCTCTGGGGAGCACCACTTGTTGCTGGCCATCAACTGGATTTAACTCCATTCACCATGACTCTTTGGGCTTGTCCAACCAGTCAGTTTTTGACTCAGGAAAGAGTACACCTGCCTAAGCCATGAGCTGCCAGCTTCTCTAGGAGAATGCTGTGGGAGACAGTGTCAAAGGCTTCTTAAAAGTACTGGTAATTGCAGCTAATGGACACTTTTATGGGCAAAAAAAGTGTTGATACGGTTAGTTGTTGACCTCCTCCCTCTATTCTGTCTGGGGTTTATGTGCTTAGGTGTTGGCCATGGGGAGCTGCAGGGTGGCCCCTGGGAGGAGCAGCGGAGGACACGGAAATGGACATCAGCGTCTACAGCAAGTAAGAGAAAGGATATTAGCAGAAGCCAGAAAGACTTCTGCAGGTAGAGGAGGAAGTAGCAGATGGAGGGAAACAAAAACCTTAGTACCAAAGGCTAAAGAAGGATTAGAAACCACAACAAATGATTCAGAGTGTTCATATAACACAACTGGTAGAATAAACTGTTGCTGGCCACTACTTCCACCAATAACTAGGAGCAGTACAGGAGTATAACACAGAGACGTACATGCAGACATCATTTAAGGGTCCATCTACCAGTTTGTCATATTAATCTTCTTTCAGCATGCTACCTGCTGTGAAACAGAAGAAGGGCAGAACTGAAGAGCCAAAAGAACAAATATATAAAATACAAACCAAGAAATAGAAACTAAACCCAAAGAAACTAGCAAGGACCAGGAACATTTAACATGCAAACATGATTTTCTTTTATTTGTCGCTGATCCTACAAAACAATCATAGAGAAGAAAAGAATGTAGTATAGTACGAATATAATAGGAATATATAGTAGGAAGAAAATATAAACCTTTGACTACTCTCTCATCTTTCCATAGGGGCAGAAAAATAAATAAGAGTATACCTGCTAATAATACTTTTATGTTTCTAACAACAAAACTGAAGGGTTAGAATTTGAGCTGAGACTATCATTACTTGGACTGTCAGAGCTATACTTAAAAAAGAAGTTAATTAGACAAGTTCTGTCATAAAGTTTAGATAGAAAAATGCAGATAAACAGCAGGATAAAGAATCGTATTTTCAAGAAATTGAATCAAATGGCACAGCCACTACGAATTTAATTCTTAATATTTTCATCATAGTTGTGTTTGTGTAGGGCTTTTTTGCCATTATACATAGGCAGGCAGAAACAGAGACCTGATTCCAAGGTACTCACAAAAGAAGGAGAAGCGTGTATTTGTATAGTCTAGCCAAAACCATTTGCTTTGCATAAATAAGACCTGTTAGGTAACAAATAAAGTATCAGTTAACATCATAGAATGTATTGTGCATTGATTTATAATCAGGTAGGGGGGTTGTGTTCTTTTTTTAATTTAAATTTCATGTTAATGTAAAAGCTGCCAGATAAGACCTTTTTTATAGCTGCAACGTAAGAGACAGCCAATATGTGGGTCAAAAGCTTCCTTTTCTTAGGAATGGTTTAAACTTTTAAGCTTTCGTGTAAATATCACTGGTACTTAAAACACATGAACTTTTTTTGTGACTTAGGTGGGAACAGGATACAGATTAAGTACCTCTGCTGTTTTCCTGTCTTGTTTTGCAATTGGTTGATATGCATTTTCATCTACATTTACTTTGCATCGTTATTCTTAAACCTTCCTTCACCTAAGGCAAAACTAGAGGGTTAGATACAAAGTTTAGTAGGCTTTATACTCCATAACACATAAATTTTAAAATTGCCTGACCATATCATTCAGTTATAATGCATAAATAAGGAAACCTCAAAAAAGGTGGGGACTGCCAGGCCTGAAACCTGTGTCTGTCTGCTTAAGGACTTAATTTAGTATTGCTCTCAGCAATGTGTGAACTTTGTGGTCTGTTTTGTTGTTGCTGTCGTTATTTTTATATATTTATATATGTCATCATTTAAGTATATGTATAACTTCATATATAGATATATAAATGTGTGTATATATACATATAAAGTTATCAAAAGTCTTTGGCTTTCAAGCACAGTCTTTCTCACTCTTCAGAAAATGTTTACACTGGCTTTGAAGGAAATTTCTCTGGTTTTGTTTTGGGGTTGTTTTCCAGTTAAGCTGTCTTATTGTGCATGTCACATACATTGAAGGTGACCTTTTGATGTTGTAATAAATAAAGCCCACCTAAACTTTGTGTTTACATTTTTAAACTTTTTTTTTTTTTTTCCCCTTAACAGGTTGTTCTGGAGAAAAGATATAAAATTTGTGTAAGAACTTCTGCATTTATAAAAAAGTTATGCTTCAAGCAACATTTATCTTCTGGTCCACTTAACATTCTAATGAACAACTACTTACATAAAATGAAAGATGAAGGTCATAAAGAGTCAATTATTTTTCCAGCTTTGCGGATCATGGAGCTTTCTTTTTCTCTTCTGATTAAGTAAAAATTGTCCAGTAAAAGTGCAAGTCAATTTGTACACTGAAGTATAAAATCTCCATTATGAACTTTGATTTGGCAAGTATTGATAACGCTTGAATTTAAAACAGGTGTTTTGCAACAGTTCACAGCAATATAGCATATTGTCTATAATGTGAACAAAAAAGACGTTTGAAGCCATAGTGAATCATGTCCAAAACAACTAAGGGAATAGTTCTTGTGCAATCACAGCTGTTCAAACAAAAGGATCAAATACCAGAAGAAATTAAAGATGACATTTGACTGACGAAGGGCAAGGAGAGAAGCTTGATCTTAAAGTTTCTGCAAGGTCGAGGAAAGTGGAATCTGACATCAGATTAGAAAAAAAATAGTACCAAATGGATGTGCTATTTTCTTCAAAGCACTAACAAACCAATATCTCAGAATGGTCGAGTCTTGCTGGAGTGATCAAGAGAGCAAAGTAGTTTCTATGATTTTTGTAATTCCAGACCCTTATTGTTAAAAACATAGAACAACATACTTATGCATGAGAAAGAAAGAAAAAATCATCTGGTAATTAATTCAGTTGGCCTCAGTCTAGGAATCCATCCTGCAGCTCAACAGTATTTAAATATATCAAGAAGTATTTGGTGATGTGGAAAGGCAGTTGAATCTTATTGGAACTTACAGTGAGAACAGGCATGTACAATGCAATGTCAATCTTATTTCCTTCTTTGTCTTACTATATTACAGCAGGCAAAAAGAGTTATGAGTTCACATGATGTGAAATAATGTAATATTCTATCAGTTGAGATTTCAAAACTATCTTTTTCTTAACTGGGGAGAGATATAAGTAAATAAAGAATAGCAGCCAGGAGCAATTATGTAAAACTCTGAACAGTACTCCCTAGAGAGAAAGATATGTACATTTTCCTGTCTAGTTCCATTATGTGTGTTCATTTCAAATCCAGACACTTTCCAATACAAACAGAATAAATTCAATTTTGTTCAAACAATATTCCCTTCTAACACATCATGTAGCAAGCAAGAAAAGCAGCATAAAACCTCTTAACAGATTAAACATCTCTTTAAGAACAATGTAAATGCTATTAATTTACTTCCAGTAGCGGGAGTTTTCTGGATTCACTGCATGACTACATTTTATTTTTGCAAAGAATAAGCTGTTTGTTTCTACTTCCAATCTTGTTTGTATACAAAAAGATTTTGTCAAACTCATGAATGTCAAATACTATTATATTGTAAATACTTTGTTAAGTGCTTTTACTAAGGTTTATTTAGACTTTACTTAAAAGGGAGAAGATAGGAGTAGGAGATTCCACCATATGTATCTCAGCTGAGATGAAGTGATATGTCCATTTTACTCATCTTGTGGGATCAATAGGAAGATTGACCTCAACCAGAAACAGCTGGAACATATATATATACACACATACACACACACTTTTCACCTACTTGCTGTGCAGTAAATGATGGATGCATCCCTGCTTGATTCATGATGAGCTATATAACGTACTTATTGACCACTGTAGGGAAGGAAATGAACAAATGAAGGAAGACCTAAATAAAGGATTAGAATTGTCTTTATATGCATATTTTGTGATTATAATTTGATAAAGAGAACACACAGTGAAACACTTGGAGGAATCATCACCTGAGAGGGTAGAACTGCAAGGAACAAGGAGAGTAGTATCACAAGGTGACATGCAAGGAAAAGGTGCTAGGCCATGCACTTAGAGCTTGATATCAATCATTTCTGTTATAAACTATAATTTTCCACTGCAAGGAAGGGAAAGACCAGGAGTGTTAAGAAACCAAAACAGGTGAATGTGAGCCATCTATACAACACGGTGCTGAAAATGTAAATGTGATTCTCATCCTGAAGTATAACGGAATTATATAAACAGAACCTTAATTATCTCTTGCATAGAAGCCTCTTGCCCAGATCATTAACCAGTGTCCTTCCTCTGATCCCAGAGAAACTGCCTCACACATAGCTCCTACACTGAAGTTCAGAGCTACAGTCCATACACTGTTGTGAATGTGGCCCTAAAGCAAAACAAAAGGGTCATATTAAGAAGACAGATAAAATGTAAATTTTTGAGGACCTTGTAATTTACAGACTTTGATAAAATCTCTTATTAGAGAGAGCAAAGATTTGGAGTCATCCTGTAGAACCAACATCTTTGGTTCAGAAAATAATGGGTACTTTGTAAGGACCTTTCTCCTCCATGCTGTTGCACATTTTGCATTCACAATTAATCAACACTTGAAAAGAAGGCTGCTCAGACCTTTAGCATGAAGCCAGAAGCATTCTTTTCTGACTCTGAACATTTAGCTAAATGAAGTGACAATACATCACAATAGAACAGACCTCTGCAAATGTTTTGTCACAGGAAGACAATCACTTCTTAACCCTTTCAGTTTACCTGCTAATGCCTGTTGCAAGAAGTTCAACCTCAAGGGACAAGATCAAAACCAACAGTGAAATGTAATACGTCACAAATATCTGCAAACACATAATCCATTAAGTTTTCATATGATCCTTCTTGCAAGAAAGCCCAGAATAGCTAGTCAGAAAATACAGCACTTTCATACCTAGCCCAGAGAATACACATTAGTACTGAAATATTTGACTGGTAGCTTCAGATTAATTCAGTTTGTAAAGGCATTTGGCAAGTATGAGCAATACATCAATGAATTACCTCCTTGTCTTTGATTATTATTCATGTGTTACTGGTTAAGCAGCAAACTCATAAATATATCTGGTGAATTTGCATCCAAATTCCAATCAAAGATAATGTGATATTTTAACAGATCTTTTAGACAAATAGATACTGAATAAGGCTATTAATCTGCAGTAGAAGTAGCAGATCTCAGTGACTGAAAGCTAGAAGTGAAGTGTTGTGTGATAACCCATAGAGTCATGAGCTTAGTGGGATTTGAAATACCTTGGTGTGCTGTTTGTTATGAAGATGCGTTATTATTTCAGCAATGAATAGGAAACCTCCAATGACAAAATATCAAAAGAACCCTCAATGATGTCATTAGAGAAAAGCTCACTGTACTGCTATGTGCAGATTTAAGCAATTTTTTGGTACTTCTCAAGAGCACCCTTCAAGTTACAGTCTTGAATTCCTCCATCTCAACAAAGAACATCTCTCTTAACTGAGGTAATTTGTTCTCAAACAATACTCACATTCTGTTTTGCACCAGTAAGATCCTGCCCTCCAGGCTTCTACAAACATTTAAACACTTCTGTAACCATGCCTAGAGAGATATGTATAGAGAGACTACAGCATCTTCTGATCCAGGCATTCCTCACATGAGTTTCCTCTTGTTCTAGGCAGCTTGTGACTGAATTAGGAGTGTTGCCTCTTAAGAGAGTACATCTGTTCGGTTGCAGCATGACATAAATGAGTATCTGTAGCTCCTAAGCTAAAGTGATTTAAATACCTAGCTTCCTCAGCAAGTGAGCAAAGAGGACTCTAGCCAGGCAGAACCCACCTCTTCCTGGATAACTTTGCCCAAAGGTATATATTTTTACAAAAGTATTTTATTCAGAGGCCCTTAGACAACAAAGGATAAAACTAAAAGGGATTCCATGCTTGCTAGGAGCTGCCAAATGCAGTAGCCCGATAGATGCAAGGCTGCCACAGGTTCCAGCTCCCAGGTCCCAACAGGTGCATGCATACAGACGCATACACCCACTTACGCACAGCCACTACCACCCATACCATGTATAAATATACACATAGTGATCAACATAGACAGGAAAATCAACATTCACACAACCACAAACAGCACAAATGACCTCATTCTGTTCTGCTTTCAGCCTGATCAGAATGAAAGCCTGTTAGTGGAAAATATCCATGTGTATACTACCCCTCCAGTAGCTGGTCTGTCTGGTGACTGTATCCCCTGATCTCCCAGGTACTGGCATTTGGGTGTGTGAACTCTACAGCCTGCGGCCCTAATCCTCTCATACACATAGACACATGCACTGTGGATCCCTACAGGAACTAGCTTTAGATACTAGGTCTATCCAGTTGCTAGTCCCTGTATCCCCTGGTCTCCTAGTTGCCTCATGGCCAGTCACACACAATGTGTCTATCCAGTACCTGTTCCAGATCTATGGCCTTACCCCCCCGGCCTTAATCAAGCAGATTACATATTCGGTTTCCTCCCAAGCCTCTTATCCTACTCACCAGTTAGTGCAGCTTAATGTTGGCTAGCGTGCACTGATGCATGCACACACGCACTCCAGGCTCTCCAGTTGCTGGCACCTGAAGGTCATGGGAGTGAAGTTGAGCCCAGGAAGAAAGGAGGGGTGGGGAGGGAAGGTGTTTTAAGATTCAGCAGTTTTTATCCTCTCCTTCTCCAATCTTGATTGATAATAAATTAAATTAATTTTATCAAGTTGAGTCTGTTTAGCCCATGATAGTAACTGGCAAATGATCTCTCCCTTGTCCTTACCTCGACCCACGAGCCCTTTGATCTACTTTTCTCTCCTCTGTCTGGTTAAACAGGGGAATGATAGAGCTGCTTTGGTGGGCCTCTGGTGTCCAGCCAGGGCCAAACCACCACAGAAATTACTTTAATAAGAAGACAGGACAGACTGTGTTGATCATATGCAGGTCACAGCCAGACAAGCATACTGATCCACCATTTGTTTATGAAAGACGGGCCCCTTTTATGCCCTTATTGCTCTTTTTATCATGTTTGTTTCTCCCCAGACCACCTTGACACCTTCCTTCCCTTTTCTTGGTTCCTCCCCTAAACATCCCAAGACAATGTACAATCCCCTACATCTCCATAAACAGTAATCCTTCTCAGTTTGAAAGGTGCTCTGGAGAGCATTGACTCATGGTGACAGATGTCACTCCCAGATCATGCAGCTGATGGCCCTCTGGTCACAGCCCTGGGATGAGCCAGACCAGGAACTCATGTCTCTGACAAGATTATTAGGGTTTCTCCATCTGGCATTATGCCTCCTTTGCATGTGTGAGGATGAACCTTTTATAACAACCTAACAATACCTTGCTCGTAGAGACACTAATTTTCTGTCAGCCCTAGGCATCCTGCTCCTGGCCCTGGGAATACCCTGGCTGATAAAGCTTCTCACCTTGCATTGCTGTGTGGTTGCCAGCAATTATTAAGAGTAATAAGACTGATGCTGACATTCTTCCCAGCTCTGGGTCTTCATGGTTTTAGATTGATCCTAGGGTCAGTCCTATAACAAGTAAACCTAGACCATCTAGCTGGAGGCAGAAAGTGCATTCACCAATTAATAGTTCTCTGCACTGTCTGTGTAAGGCTTAATATCACTGTCATTATTTCTTCTTTGCCGTCTTTCCTTAGACAAACTCCTTTGATTTAATACAAGCCAGCCAGGCAAGATAATATTACACAGATAGAAAAAGGCACATAAAATGTTAGAGAAAAACAAACACAACATTCTCACTTCTCCGTGGTTCGGTATGACAATGCCTAAAGAACTGCATTTTAGACAGGCCCAGAATGGTATGATGTGAATTAGCAATAGCAATTAATTATACTTTGACCAGAAACATCTCCCCCTTTCTCCCTCTTTCTATATGTATCCTATAACATTGCTGATCCAATTATAAAACCAACTAAAACTCTCCATGTTGGCTCTAAGTTTTAATGTGATTTTTCTGTAATGATAATATTGGCTCTCCAATGCAGTGACTAGCATGATTAAGTGTGCATTGTTGCTTAAATCATTCTTCCCAGCCAAAGCTGCTGATAATAGTTTTAGTCAATTTTATTTAAACAAACACTATAAAGGCAGAAAATGAGTAAGACAGAATCTGGAAAAGATCTTTTTCCAACAAAGGAATATATGTAAGTCTCACAAATATTTAGATTTCTATTTCAGTCTTTACTGCTGCACAGTTGAACAGAGTGAAAAAATTATAATAATAAAAATAAATCACTAATTGACATTTTCATAAATATCTGGTGAAAAACTAGAATTTTCCTTCATATTATGTTAAATTACATAAAGCTTTAACAATTAGGTCTTCATGGAACCTCTTCTAAAGAGCAAAGACTGACTTTTTTGTTTTGAAACCTTGTGATACAATTCAAAGATTGTTTGTGAGCTCTTCTTTGTATCTACATCCAAACCACAACCTGTTAAATCAAAGTATCTTAAATGCAAAAAGCCCTGTACTGCTAAGCAGAACCCTGTCCTATAATTCAAAGTCCCCTAGCAGCTCAGGGAACATTATTTCCCCTTTCTACCATAACCATCACCTTCTTGAAGTTATGCCATGAAAGAAAGAAAAAAAAAAAAAAGACCATTATGTTAGCAAAGCTTTCTTTGTAAACATACAATAACTGGATTTTTAGAAAAATAATTGCCTTATTTTGCAGAAACTAGACAATTCAAAAACCACTGCACTTTATTCATATCCAAGCCAAATGGGTTCCCACTTTGCCACTGATGGCTTTCTGAGCTGCTAATTAAGCTGACTGTCTTAGAAAGAATCATCTTTTTACCAGCTGTCAGTATAACCAGAGTTCATCGAAAAACAGTACCTTTAAGTGTAAGAAAGACATTGTTCCATGTCTTTCTCCAGCTTAGGATTTATTAACACACACCAGCCATTGAAGTCCATTGACATTTTTCTGCTTCTGTTCCTGTTTCATGAAGATTTCCTCAGAGAAAAGCTGCCAGTGGAAGGCTAAACATTTATTGGGTAAATAGTGACAGGGTAGGACTGCAGTCCTCACAACTGGTCTAAAAGCTCCAGTTTGAGATTGAACTGATGTGTAAGCCAGAAGGCAGGCTTTGATGGGAGGAGCATCCACAGCAGCACCACAGTTTTTCCCTCCTTATCTGTTAGGGTAGTCCACAAGGTAACAGTAGTTGCATACTCTGTTCCAGCCTCACAGCAGCCTCACTCTAACCTGCAGAGCCAATATTACCATTGCAAATAACATGCATGCTTACGGCGTCTGTTCTCCACACCAAGTTTTTTTCCCCATTATTTAAGGCACAAGGCATGTAGCTGATCCAAGAAGCTTCAGGAAAAGTTTCAGGAAAAAAATGACAAATTATCCCTTAGTTGGTGCTTTAAGTTAGTGATTACAGGCTCATAGAAAGATTTGGATTGGAAGGCACTGGTGGAGGTCATCTGCTTCAACCCTCTGGTCAAAGCAAGGCCAACTTTTAATTTTGTATCTTGAAGTGTATTTGCAAACATGTAATTATCCTTCTGGAGGGATAATTTGATTTTCTTTTGTGTTGCTTAAATAATGCAATTTGCAGTTAGCAAAGCAATCTATGTTTTGCAATTAAATACATTAATAAGGAACGTTGTATAATCTCTTTATAGAAAAACTGAATTGTATTAAGCAGGTGAAGGGGAATACTACTCTATGGTAAGAAAAAAAAATTTCTTTTTTAACTATGCAAGAATATTTAGTATTATTATGTAAAGAAAATTAAAGATAATCCTTTCTCAATGCAGAATATCTCCATTTTATTTTCTCAAGGGTTTTCTGTTCAGGGAGACATCTAGATCAAAAATGATAATCCAGAATACTTATCCATCAGAAACATTCAGAGATTTTAATTTAGCCCTTGAGATAGATTTATGTAATTTAAGATTTGTAGATAAATGAAGCTAATTATTTAAATAACAAATGCATAACAGTGCTGCTATGTCATCTTGACAAAAATATCCCCGAGCAAGTTCTAAGTAATGTTGACATACTCTTTTGTGAGCAGAGCTACTTTCCAGCTGGACATCCCCCAGCATATACTGAAGCATGGGATTGTTCCTCCCCAGGTGCAAGACTTTGCGCTTTCCCTTGATGAACTTCATGAAGTTCCTGTCAACCCATTTCTCCAGCCTGTCCAGGTCCCTCTAGAAGTCAGTACAACCCTCTGGTGTGTCAGCCACTCCTCTCAGTTGAGTGCCATCATCAAACTAGCTGAAGTTGTACTCTGCCTCATCATCCAGATCATTAATGAAGATGTTAAACAGGATTGGACCCAGTATTGACCCCTGTGGCATACTGCTAGTTATTGACCTCCAACTAGACTTTTTGCCACTGATCACCACCCTCTGAGTCCATATGTTTAGCCAGTTTTCAATCCACATCATTCATTGTCTGCTTATCCAGCCTGTACTTCATCATTTATCAAAGAAAAAAACCCATTTTTCAAAGTAGAAAAATAAGTGGCCACCTAACAGATTTTGCTGAAAGAAAATGTATGTGAAAGTGAAGGTAAGAATGAGTCAGATTCTTCTTATCTTTCTTGATACATCTTGGAGGGGGAGTGTGAAAAATCTGAAATTACAGGGATTTGTCTGACAGAGTTCATTATCTGCAACTCTAATGTGCCAGACAGAACCAGCATACAGGAAGGTCTCCACTGTCCAGCCAGTCACTAAGACACTGTACATGGCATCCATAATGTCCTTTGTTGGCAACTTGAATTAATCTTGTGTACTGCTTCCTCACACCTCTGCAATGGCCAGTGTCAAAAACAGCACCTGCGGTAAGTGTCTTAAGTTGTCTTCTCTGTACAACATCATCATGGCAAGGGCAGAGGGGAAAGCTGCAGGCTGTATGAATTTTTCAGCCCCTCCAAAACACTTAAATTCATGTTATTATGTCAGTTCATGCATAGGTCACACCTGTGTGTCCCTGAACTGTCGCCAAGGGCACTGCTGCAAGTAATATTATGACAGGTAGATAATTAGACCTTGAACCTTCTGTGTGGACTCCCTCTAATAGCAGTGTAGAGGTAGTCCTTGATTCTGCCCTTGGCTTGTCCCTCAGGGATTAGTGACTCAGAAGAATCAGATTTAAGAACTGCAGTTTATGGGGGAGAAAAATCACCTCAGGTTTACATTTTTGTATACTTAGCTTTATAGCTTAACTCTTTGAAAGAGAGTGAAAGTCTGGGCTAAATACAGTTGGAGTCCAGTCTTTAAGGCCAGAAAAACAAACAAAAAACCCCCTAGCAAACCAACCATGAATCATTCTGTACTGTAGGATTTCTTTTGAACTAAGGTTTGATCATGAAAGATGAGAAAGATAAGTAACAACTGCATGGTATTAATAACTGTATCTCAGGGTACAGCAGTAATGACTCACAGAGAAATTCCTTGAAAAAAATTACAATTAATTTACCTCTCAATCTAATAAATAGGGAAAGAACTCAGTATACCTTTAAACCATATTAAAGTGTATCTTTCTGTAGTTTTTCCTACACGGAATTTGGACCTATGCATAAGGAGTTTCTCTCACAGAGTTCACAAAAAGCAAGGTTACTTAATTATAATATGTAGTAAAAATGAGTGAAGTGTGTTTCTTCTGACCTCAGACCGAGATGTTCTGCTCAAAAGCTTCTGGCTGCAATGCAAGAAAGCTCTTGCTTCCATGAGGGAGAGAAATTGAGTTTCAAATACATGGACGCAAAGAAATCCTTAGATACAAACTTGGTATCCATAATCCTTACCAAGACCAAGCATGAACTCTTAACTCCATGTCCATGCATATATGGAAGATATTTCTTCTTAAACTCAACTCCTTTCTTAAACATGACAATTTTTATTTGAACACATATACTGTATTGGCTGCTCATCTGGTCTAGTCATAACTTTGTTGCATTAGAGCATTGCTTTTGAATTACTAGGTTGTGTGGTTTTGTGTCTAGAAATTGGCAAATAAAGCAGCAATTGACTAACTATACATTTCAGGACATTTTTGAGCCCTTTAGAAGCAGACCAGCTGTCACAGTCCTGCTCTGCCACTAGGGTCCCTGTAGGTCCCTACTTCCTTCGGTTGCTGAGTGGAGTCTGTATGCTCATAGGTGTGAAAAACTGTTGTATTCAAAAAGTATCTCTAGCTCTCTTTTTGATATTTTCAGCTCACTAAGGTGATGATGATAATTTGTCAGACTTTATAGAAGCATGTCCTGTGCTGGAGTTTACATTTGGCAGGAGCTTCTCAAAAACTGATAAAGTTCCCACAGCATCCTTCTTCAAGACACTCACTAAAGATCTCTTTTACCACAAAGCATACAAAAACACTTAACAGTGGTTAGGTTGACAATACACTATGGTTGTTTCTTATCACACACACTGATGTTGTCTCTTTGGGTTAATCTATCAATGTTTAGTCAGGGTCCATCCGTTTTCTCTTCCATAATATGACAAGTGTAGAATCACAGGCCCTTAAAACAGGGATTTTCTGATCCACAGGAATAAAGCCTGATCAATGGTCTTTGGTGTCCATCTGCTTCTGGGTCTCTAGTTACATTCTTCAAGGAAAAGAAGACAAAGACGACACAAAGAAAGCTCATTGTGCTGGAGATATCAATCAATATTTTGATAGTTCAGTGACTGTGGCTTATGCAAACCTGTCTGTGTTTGCATTATAACTTGCTAGTACACTGCTGGCAGTCTGCTTGAAGCAGACTGAATATTTACTGAAACTCTCAGTGGTTTTGCAGGTCCACTGAGTTACTCTAAAGCCCATGTCAGTAAGCTAATATGGGAAAAGAAGAAAGAGTTATAGAAGAAATGTCCTGCATATATTGTCTCTGTGATAGTTTCCTGACAGTTTATTTTTCTGTGTATTAATTCATAAACACACAGCAAGAGTTTCTGAAATTAAACAGTCAATATATTTTTCTGTTTTCTTACATCTCTCTAGTATTTTGTGAAAGAAAAACTTACACGTGATATATAACCTGATATTTATCCCATGCAACCAAAGTGTTTTAAAAAATTCCCAAGTAGCAGGGTAAAACCATTCAAAATACAAGTTTTCGTATAACTTCATGCTGGTGTCACTCATACATATATGATTTTAACACATTCATGGAATTCTGTTTTCCTTCAAGAAGTGGCAAAAATGACACTTTTTCATCAATCCAGTGGGATTTTGCTTTGAAATAATTGTAAGGCGATATAGGTTGACCAAATGCTTTATTTCACTTCCGCCTAGAGTATATATGAAATATTTTAGACTTGTTTCACTGTGGCAGGAAAGAATAGGTACATAGTTTCTTAACTCTATCAGTAATTGGTTTGTTTACATATGTATATCTAATGTCTAATTATATTTGGGCATCATTACTCTCTCACTGATGCCTTTGGGATATACATCATAACGAAGTTGCTATTCATCGACGCATAATCAGATTGCACACATGTAGCTTGCTTCATATGAACTCTGATTGTGCACTGTCATCGATTGTTCAGTAGAACATGTTAGACTAAAAAACATGTAAAATTCCTGAGAGGACACCAATCTGCAGCTCTATACACCTTATGGTGGCCCCCAATCTATTCATCTATGGCGTAATTATTTTAAAAGCGGCAGAAAGGAGGATTCAGTAGAAAAATCACTACACTGAGAGTCATAAGACATGAACTCTAACTCCTTTTTCCAACCTCATTTAAATCTGACAAGTCACTTGATATCTTTAGTGTACCTCAGTTTGTGAAACAGTGAAATGATTCATTATTTTGAAGGCTTATGTCGACCTTCCATAAAGAAAAAAAATGAGGCACATTTTCCACTCCTTTGTGCTCTACAACACAGAGTAATAGATATTTTAAAACTGTTCTCAAAAAACTCTTTCTGATCCAGAAGAAAGATTTTTGAGGCTTCCAATAAACCAGAGGTTCAGATAATGATAATATGTATTTAGACTCCAAGACTATGCCTGAAAATCTTCATAAATCTAGCATGGAATCAAGTAATTTTGTAGCTGTGTCTGCAGTAGAAATCAAGATGGTTTAGTTGTGTGTGAAAAAACCCTAAAGTGTGTGACAACCCTGAGTTGTCCACTTTGGTATTAAATATGTTGTAGTTACCTAGTTAGGATAGTGCCAAATACAACAGGTTCTAAACATCAATTGGTCTTAAAAATTAAAAAATAAATGTAACAGTTAAAGTAATATTTTTGTTCTATTACCTGCTTTCAATTTTACCAGTTGTCCTCTAAATTAATGTAGCAGTTGTGGAGAGAAAGTTTCAGTTTTGACAGGTGGCACATGGGTGGCTTTGAACTGCACTTTGATACAACAGGAGATTAACTGCTCAGTCTCCTTTCAAGTAACTAGTAAGGGTAGTTTTAACATCAGGCATTGGTTTGGACAGATTTCTACTTCCTTTTTTTTGGTCCATCATGCCTCACTGCCTGTCAGTCTTACCAGAATTCCCTGTACATGAACACACAGCTTTGATGTTCTCTAGAAGGAGATTTAGTGAAGCAAGGACACAATCGTTTAAGCTCACATAAGAACTACTCTTTGCTGTATCGTTAGGTCAAATAGGTGTTTGCATAATCAGACTGTTTAAACTGTTTGATTCTGGAGCATAATTAGATGACAGTTTTAGAAAAAAAAGGGCGGTGTAGTCATCTGCAGCACACGTAAGTCCCTGGATAAGTCACTGATGACAAAGCAGGTCTGAGTGGTTGAATGAGAAAAGAGATTTGCAACCTGGCTGGTATTCAGCTGTCTTTCATTGTCTAATTTCTCTTTCCCTCACTGGGCATGCTGCACTTCTCCTTCAGGGGATCAATGCAAACTCACACAGATCATTAGCCCAGATGAAAAATCATTTGTCAAGCAATGAAATACTTCCAGTGGTATGACAATGGCCTATTTGTGCATGCTGAGCCTCAAAATATACAGAGGCAGGACAGAAATCTGGAAGGAAAAAGATTCAGTCAGTGATGCTCACTGCTTGCAGAAAGTTGTCAACTTGATCCATATAGCACATCTGAGTTCTGAGAGTACGTATCATGTAAGCAATGATAATCCTTCACTTAAGTTGGAAGAATCGCAGAAGAAAATTTTTCAATTGATCCTTCCCTGGCAGTTCCTAATTTGCTTGCTGCACTTGTCTGCCGCAAAGGTTTCAAGTCAACTTTGCAGCTTTTAAAGGGCACATTAAATGAACAAGAGCAGATTACTATATATCAGCAGTGCCAATATCACAGTGTAGAATGCGTAGTTGTCTTGGCATGGCATGGAGCCCAACTTCTTAAGTTGCTCAACTTGTGAACAGCTTTCCAAGCTGGAATGTGGATAGAGGAGATGTATGATGGTAGACATTGATTTGTGTGGGCAGATCCCAAACTACTGAAAAGCATAGCAGTTAGACAATATGCTTAGAAATGCATAGGGATAATAGAATTCTTCAGTTCTCTTGGACTTATGTTAAAGTGATGGCAGCAAAAAGTCTTAATTTTTTAAGCAAAGAAAGCTATTCTGAGTTGTATGATAGAAATTTTCTACCTTGATTAAAGGGAAAGTTGTTCTGCAATTCATTGCACAGGCACATTGTCTGAGGTAGCTGGGGATGTTGCTTATGGTCTTTATTATGTGTAAAAGAGTTTCTGTTGTGGAGGCTCACATTAAAGCATCGGACTTTGCTAACATCTATAACATGTTTCAAATGTGAAATACTTTTCACATTTGACTTCATATATGATCAAAGAAGGCACATAATTTTATCTATGAATACATGTGAAGGGAGAGCCACTAAACACCTATATGGACCTCAAAATTATTTTGATTCCAAGACAAATGCTTTGTGAAGGAGCTACAGCAGGAAGCTGGTAAGACAAATCAGCACCGCAAATAGCATCAGCCAGAATTTGCTTTATAGTAAACTTCTTTAACTATAACCATCTCAGTTATCTGAATTTTCTTTTTCTAGTGCACTTAAACCATGTGTAGACTATAATGTTTCTAATATTCTTTCACCATTCTTCATTTTTTTCTACAGAATGCATCAGCCTAGAACACATTAAACAAAATATTTTGTAATGTCTTTTGAAATAAGTTAAATTTGCATTTCAAGGGGCACACAAATTGACTTTAATCTGCTGTGATTTTTTTCTGTCTAAAACCAACCACAAATTACTATTTGCAGTTTCTTAAGCTTTACTGAATCCTCCTTAAAAGTTTTCATTAACTACAAAATGAAGAAATCGTTCAAATTAGGAAATGAAACAAAACCTGAGGCTCTGATAGGAACAATACATTTAATCTAACATCCAAGTGACAGCAGGAGTTATAAATTTTCCTACTTTTTTTTTTTTTGTCAGCCTGGCTGGCTGTTTCTTCATGAGAAAATGTATTGCAGATAACTTCTACAGCATTCAATCTGATACAAGGCTCCAGACAGCTATTAGAAATTAACTCAGATTAATGTGCAATAATTGTTGGAGCTCAGTTACATGTTTATGCTAATTAAAGACTGAGGGAAATGCCATAGAAGAGACAGTAACATTTGTTAACAAGAATACACTAATGATTTGGCTGTTCCCATAGACCTCTGAAAAGGTTAAATAGCTAGAGCTGTTGGGTGAATTAGTAAATATGTCAAATCTGGGTTATTCTTTACCTTGTTTAAAAGAAAGAACACATACTTCATCAATAATATGAGGAAAATATTTCATAAAATTACACAGAATTTTCATGAATTGTAATCCTTGTTCTTATATTTGGCTACCAGGTTAATAAATTTCATTTTCTTGTATGTGTCTGTCTTATTTTTATCTCTTTTTAATAATTTTTGAACCCTGCTGAAACAATATCAACCAACTCGACAGAGGAGAAGCAATATAGACACTACTACATTTGCTGAGAAATATCATATATTGTGTCAGGCATATATTTTGTATGTATAAATTACAACTGTTGCAAACAGTGAGTTGGTGACCTATTTCAAAAAGAAGTACAAATGCAACATAAAATTAAAAATATTTATTAAATAAAATTTTCCTCTTTTTAAATTTGAATTAAGGTCATTAAAATAATTCAATTTAAGTACCATAACCTTGCACTCACTGTCATCTTGTCCACATGATCAAATAAGTTTCCATCTTTCCTTCCTAAACCTCAAATAGATCTCATTTAAATTTTATCTAAAGACTTAAAATCTCTGTTTAAAGTTCAGCGATATTGAAAAGAACCACTAATCACAAACTGAAGTAAAACCAAAATAACTATATTTTCATAATACCAGCAATGCTAAAAAAAAGAATCCAAGTTGGTCATGATCCTGAACACTATCTTACACAAAGAGTAAATTGTAAAATAAAATTTTTTAATTAACATGACTTTGATCTGAATACTATGAATATTCCAGCTGGCCAGTCTTAAGAATGGATTTTTTTGGTCAAATTTTAAGAAACAGCTTGAGGGTGTGTAATATCCTTACAGCTCTTGCAATCAAAATTTTCTTTTAATGGAAGTGTTTTGCAGCTTTAAGTCTATCAAAACCAACAAATTTGGGTCCAGATAATTATTTTGTTTCCAATAAAGTGGGATTATACAAATTCTTGTTGAAATAATCATTAAAATCTGTGAGCCATTCATTCTATCAAATAAATTTATTCATGTTTGCGATGACTTTAGTAACAACCGTGGCCTTTCAGCAGCAATATATTGGAAAAGGAAACACTATCCATTCTTCTTCCTAAGTACTGATGCTCCTGTAAAAATGTTGGAATTTTTTTCTTTGAAAAATATGAGACATATGAATGTATGACATATTTGCGTAGTTATTCTAAAGTGGAAGGATGGCAATGCTAAGACAGTAGAGCAGAGAATCAGAAGAAGCAATTTCTTTGCATTCATTACCAAGCATACAAGTAATGCAATTCTTTGGACCTACTTTCCTAGTATATAAAACAGGGACTTCAGATTAACTTAAAAGTTTGTTTAAAAGATCGACTCTTTGGGAACTTAAAGCATGTTCTTGATGAGTCTTATGGAATTTTACTGAAGACAGTATCTATAGTTCAAATAGTTCACACATCTGACATTTCAGTTGCATTCAGAAACAAATATTGGGTCATCTCTATTCAAAAATGCATTTCAGAAGCAAGATGAAAAATAAGACACTGTGCAAAAGAAGATATGATTTTTCTAGGTAAAAGACACAGCAAGATAACAGAGAACGTAAATTCTACAAGAAAAAATAAATTATACTTTTTATTGTTATGATGATTCCACTGTCAGCACTGAACATTTCAGTCACTATCGAAATGAGAGTTTAATTTTACTTCAGAGTTTTGATTTGTCTTAAATAGGACACTTCCCATTTTGGTAAAATAATACCAGCCAAAATACATCTTTTTCCCATGTCTGTCTACAGTGGGTGCTATTCTTTTTGTCAAAGCTAGCAAATCCTCTGAATCTCCTGTTACCAGAAAGATATCAACTGTACCATTGAAAAGACCACATACTCTTCTGCTGTCTGCATAGGCCCAAGCCACAATCTATGTCCTGTAAATAATGAGGCAATGGGAAAAAGCTGAATATGCTCACAGGAAATTAAAAGTTTATTTCTAATGAAAGCCTTCTATATAATCAGAAAGAAATTTCAGCAGTATGCTTGACAAATAAACACCACGGACTATCATATCTAGAAAGGCAGACACAACCCCTAAGGATGTACATGACAGGATAATAGGTTCTGTCACTTACGACACTGCAGTTACAAAAAGGTTAAAGGGTTGCCGTTTTGATCATACTGACATAGTTTTGGATGAGGTATTTCTCACTACATAGGCAAATATTGGATATGGTCTATTTCTGCAAAATATTTAAATAATAGTTTCTTCAGTATTAAACCACAGAATTGTGTTTTTTAAATACTTTACTACTGAACTTAAAAATAAATTACAAGACAAGACTTTCAAAACTCATGAAGATTCTTATTTCTAAAATGTACCTGTTTCAGTAATGATCTTTCAAAGCACCGGACGTCTGCTTACTGGATCCCTCAATCCCTGTGAATCTGCAGCACTAAAACATAAAATGTTTATTAAAAAAGAGAGTTTGGGAGAAATTAAAATACACTGAAGCACTACTACTACTAGTGAATACATTACAGCTGTGACAGTAAGAGTGACTCAGGCTTTAACTATCTGGTTGCAGGGGCACACCATCACAGGGAAGCACATACTTGCACCTGCAGGCAAGGTTAACACATGCAGAGTCACCGGCTTCCAAATGTACCAGCAAAGTGGCATCTTCCTTTGAGAAGATGCTGGAGAATTTCCTGCACAGATCAAAGAGAAATAAACATCAGAGAAGAGGCTAATGTTCCAGTAATTTTTATACTCTTGTTTTACTTGAGTTATTAATCTCTTCTGTTGGAAGCAAGCATGGAAAATCTAGGGATAGGCAAGAGTGCAACCAGCCTCTAGTGAATACATAAGTAAATATTTAATTACAGTAAAACCTGAAAACCTAAAAGGATCTTGCTGAAACAACAGAACTTCCTGGAGTATGGAAATTTTAACAAAGACCCAAGTAAAAAGTTTACAGTCCTGTAGATAGATATAAATGCAAAGATTGGAAAAAAAAATGTACTTACAACTTGCTCCCATGACATCTTTCTCCTGTGCCAGCAAATACTGCTACACACTGTCCTACTACTGCTTCCCCACATAATACAGTCCCACTGCTTTGAATTTTTGCTCCTTGTTTTGCCTTTGGCTCTTGCCTGTTTCCATTCCCTGCCCTTGTGGGCAGTATGGGAAGGAGAGAAAAGGGGGCAGCAGTTAGAACAACAACAGAGAAAACAAAGACAGAACTACAGTCTAATTCTGGCCTGCTCCTACATGAACTACAGAGCCATTTGCAATAATCACATTTCAACCAGGCTAGCCTGCTCCTGCTGAATCCCAAGCCTGTGGGTGATACCCTTCCAGCCACTCAGGCTAACCCTCTGCCCCCCTAATATCCCACACAGAACATTGCTGGACTGCTGGCTGTTAGGTAACTGTAGCTGGCGTGTTGATGGAGGCTTTGGAGCAGTTTCATCCTATGTCTCTCATCTGAGGTACCTGCTGAGCAAAAATAGTAAGTACATCAGGGTCAGATACATGGTGCAAGATCACATGGTAGTACACAGCTGTCCAAGTCCAGACTCCAGAATCATATGCATCTATGGCTGGCTTTACACATGGATTCCTAGGTTAGACCAGTTTTGCAGGCTGTGTCCATGGGGCATTTCTTGAAGAAAAACTCTCCACAAGATGCTGTGCAAGCAACTGGAAATTGCCCACAAACCGAAGAGAAATGGACATGCTCTATAATCAGCCCTACCCAACTATGCAACCCCACAGCAGCCTTGAGAGGTTCAAGGAACCAGATTATTTACAGTTTGAACTCAAGCAATATATGTGGCAGGAACCCAAGCTTGATGCCCAGGCTCCCATGGCTCCAGGAAATAACCTGGGTACAAACTTGTGTAGTCTAGATTATTAGTGAGTTTGTGAGCCACAAAAAATGAGACATCTTTGGTGTGGCAGGATAGATGTAATCTAAGAGGTGCTCAGCGACTTAATATGTATGTTCAAGGCTATCTGTGAATGAAAAATTGCAGATATACAGACACAGAAAGGAAGCTGTTCCAAATATTCACCCTTAAGGATCTATCACTAGAAATTGTTTGCTATGTACTAAAATCCTCTGCAGTAAACTCAAAAGCCACCCTGCACTGGCAGAGCAAAGATTAATTTAAAGAAGACTTCATAGCCCTGACTCCTACTATTCAAATTAATCTCTTTGTATTCAGAGTATACAATCCAACTCACCATTACATCCTTAACTGCTGGAAGACAAGACAGACATGGTAAAGGTCATACATAAGCACAATGTTATCTAATTTTTTTCAGTTAAAATATTGATCACATCAATGGAAAATAAATTACACTCAGGCAGCCATTCCACGTGCAGGCCTATAAGCATTTTACTTTCAATTACCTGGTATATTACGAAAGGAAATATTTGCATTCCTTATTATTGTCAGAATCATATTTCTGTCATGAAGTTATGATTTCTTGTTTATGCAAGCTAATTATGTAAATTTTATGTAATCTGATATATAACTGCAAATTAAATAATTGCTTCAGTTGCTGATTGATGCAATAGATCCACTGAAAATCATGAAATTACAGATTTAATTATTAGATTTCTTTGAAGTAGCTTTAAAAACCTTATTTGTTTATGGAAATTAATAAAAAAATAAATTCAAGCAGCAGAACAGAAAATAGAAAAATATGAGAGGCAGGCAAGAAGACTGAGCAGCAAAAATGTTTCTTATACTTGTGTTTTGGTTTATGCTGCTACCGAACTACCATGCTCTAGTGCTATAATTGCCATTTAATAACAAACAGTATATTCTATTATTTATATTTAATTTTGCCTGGATATGCATGATATTTGGGAACAAAATTATTAAAAAACCTAAAATGCAGTCTCATACAGGTTGAGACAAAATAGTGATAGTAATTTTTTAAAATTCTGGATTTTGGGGGACTATTAAAAAATATCAGAATTCCTCATTAATTATGATACTTAATCATGTCTTTTCATTTTTTTACTAATATCAGGATCTACTTGAAAAAAGTAGAGCCAGTGAATAATGTCAGCATAAAACTAGTCAGAGTAATTCTTTTTCTATTAGATAATTGCTAACTACAATACCAGAAAGTATAATGCACTTTTTTTAAATCAGGGCTCAAATTTCTGGGCTACCAAGAAGTAAAATGCTAGCTAGAATTATGTGTCCTCCACTATAACTTTGGTTTAATCCTCACATTTTCTTTCTGAGTCTGCCACTGGACTGTCACATATTCCTCAGTATATCTCATAGACCTCAAAAAAGCAAACAACTTTATACACTGAGCCACCCAGAGAGATGTATTTTAGCAAAACTAGTGCATTTTGACTGAGGTAGATGTCTCATTTCTACAGATTAAATTATATTCATTATATAGCTCAAACTGCATGATTTCCCCAGCTTTTGCATATTCTAAATAAATTGTTTCCTCATAGCATTCAGTTTTCTTGACACAGGCCAAAGGAATGTGATGTGTTCAATTCTGCTTTTTGTCACTAAGCAGCACTATCAATTTTTACTGGTGTACAATGGAATAGTTCACAAACTGGAAGTCCCATCTGTTCAAGAGGACAGAAAATATTTTTTGCACTGCCCATTCTTCTACAGTTGTCATTTGTGTTTCATCACCTTCCTTTTTGTATAAATATGTTCCTTTGGCCAATTTTTCATGGTACTTTTCCTTTCAGGTTCTGTTATGTTCATTCTCTTTGTAAATTCCTGTTGAAGTTTTTCTTTTGCTATGGTATTATTCAGCTTGACATAAAAGTATTATCACATGGATTTGGCACTCCCAGTCCTTCAAATCTTGAGCTGTTGTCCTAAATCTTTTCTTGTATATGTGAAGTGTGGTGGGGTTTTTTCAATTTGGCAAGATCCCAGTTTCTGTATAAGACTCCTTAGGAAAAAGAGTGCCTGTGTAAACTAAAATCATCATCCAGCACTGTGTGATGAGTAGGCCTCTGTGGGCTTTCCTGTGCCTTTTTAGGATAGAATTCAACAATCATATTGTTCTCACTTTTTATTACTGTCCTAATAAAATTTTGTCCATCAGAGAATGAGATCTTGAGGAAGCTGTTCAGGAATTTGACTGGGATTTAGTTGAAGAGTTCCTCATAGATGAGTAATGTTTCCTCAGAGCCTGTTCTGATGCAGCTTTGGTATTTGCCACTGTGGATGGAGCAAAGATTATCCTCCTTCCTGAAATGCATCTGATATGCACTCATGTCATCATGTTACACTCCAGTCTCACAAATTCCAGGATTTTGAATTCCCAGATACCTGCTTTTCTCATGATCTGAGAGGATTTTGTTCAAAACATCAGTTTCATATCATTAAATGTGATTAGAAGACACAGATGGGACATCTGACCCCAACTGGCCAAAGCCATGTTCCAGACCATATGACATCATGCTCAGCATATAAAGCTGGGGGAGAAGAAGGAAAAGGGGGGACACTTTTAGAGTGATGGCATTTGTCTTCCCAAGTCACCGTTACATGTGATGGAGCCCTGCTTTCCTGGGGATGGCTGAAAACCTGCCTGCCTGTGTGACGTGGCTTAACCCCAGCTGGCAACCAAGCACCACACAGCTGCTTGCTCACTCCCCCCACAATGGGAAGGGGGAGAGAACCAGAAGAGCAAAAGTGAGAAAACCCAAGGGCCGAGACAAAGATAGTCCAATGGGGAGAGCAAAAGCTGCGCACGCAAGCAATGCAAAGCAAGGAACCCACCCAACACCTCCCACGGGCAGGCAGGCGCTCAGCCACCTCCAGGGAAGCAGGGCCCCACCACATGCAATGGCCACCTGAGAAGACAGACACCACCACTCCGAATGTCCCCCCTTTCCTTCTTCTTCCCCCAGTTTATATACAGAGCAGGACGTCATATGGTATGGAATAGCCCTTTGGTCAGTTGGGGTCAGCTGTCCTGGCCGTGTCCCCTCCCAGCTTCTTGTGCACCTGGCAGAGCTGAGAGCTGAGAAGTCCTTGGCCAGCCTAAGCACTACCCAGCAACAACTAAACCATCAGTGTGTAATCAACATTCTAGTACTAAATCCAAAACACAGCACTAACCAGCTACCAGGAAGAAAATCAACTCTGTCCCAGCCGAAACCAGGACACCATGGGAAGTAGTGAATGAATTCCTTGGTTTGCTTTGCTTGCATGCGCAGCTTTTGCTTTCCCTATTAAACTGCCTTTATCTCAACCCATGAGTTTACTCACTTTTACTCCATCTCACTGCAGGGGGGGGACAGTGAGTGGCTGTGTGGTGCTTAGTTGCCGCCTGGGGTCAAATCACGACACTTAAGGGGGGAAATACTTTACGTACAGTTTCTTTGCATTTTTCAGATTCATAATATTATAATAAATTAATTTCCTAATTCAATTGGCTATGATGATCAGAGGTCTAAAAATCAAGACCTTTCTGTTATTTCCCAGGGACAGCCTTTAACAGGCATGTCAAAACTCTATATGTTATCAGTATATTTACAGTATTTCCTTTAAATTCTTTATTAGTAACTGATGTATTAATCCAGCTTTTATTTCTTCAATATTTGAACAGAAATATTCTTCTCATCCTAATAAATAATTCAAACTGAACAGACACATATAGATGAAGCGCATTTAAAATCAGGTTTATCAAGCAACTACTGAAGAGTTTAATCTAGGAATCTCATCTGTTTTGCAAGCTGCACAATCCTTTGATCAATTATTATAATTATAAAAAAATTACTTTAAATTACGCTGGCATTTTCAGAAGAAATATTACAGGTAGGAGAAGCACAGAAGACATTTTGTCTTCCAAGATGATTTTTTTTTAATTAATTGTCTGTCTGAAGCATACACACTGTATTAAAAATACATGTGAAATAGTTTGAAAACAGATAAACCCAAAGATGAGTTATGTTTTCATCCTGAAACTACAGACTCTATGCTGGGATCAGTTACAGTAAATGTAATTTACAGATAGAGTAACTCAGAAATTTTTAATACTCTGATAGCCACTTGCCTTTTAATTCCTGTCACAGACTTTCAACAAGATAATTATGTTTTTCTCCACTCCTTCCTCAAAGATTAATAATATCTTTAGAGAGAAGAAATTGTGGTCAAGTCTTCATTCCCTCCCAGAAAGCACTATACTATCACAATATTGCAATAAAACATATAATAGAGTTTCCTGATTAAGACACTGTTGGTTTGGTGCTATGGAGCAGAAATCACAGAACAACAAAGAACCACAGCATTAGGATGATCATAGTTTTTCAAGCTTATTTGTATTAAACAACAATGATGATCTCTCAAAGTGTGTGCACAGTTTCAAATAAAGCTAGTAACCTTCTTAATATTAACAATCCATATGAAACTGGTGCATTTCCTTCCCCCTCCCTAACTACCTTGTGAGCAATTAAGAGACTGCACTGAAAAGGAAGACATATAGTAGTAATTATGAAAGTGGTATTTGCTCTGATCTTACAGTGAGCACAGATCATTTCCTTTTACAGGAATACAATGACTAGGAAAAAATAAGATTCCTCCCTACACACCAGTGACTGCATAAGGGTCTGTAGGGCATAGAAGCTGCAATTCCCAGAACAGATACTACACAAAGGAGTGAAGTCCTGAACTGAGTTGATTGATGAACTTCAAATCTACCAGAGCCAACTGGGAGGTACCTAAAGGAAAGTAATTGATTGTTTTATATCTAGGTTACATCTTTTACGTGTCACTGCAGTGCTCATGTCCTTTTGTACCCTGCTCATCGTGAGCAACCAGAGAATTTGAGCCTGCTCCTCACTGCTGCATCTACCTCCCTTTGTGCACCTAAGCATAAGGATAGCAAGGGGGTAGCTGCATGCAGTACTAAATTGACATAAGCTCAGTACTGTACTTGCAAGGTCATGAGTGATGAATCATTGTTTTAAGCATTACACTGTGATTAAACAGAAACGTTATCTTGATTTTCTTTTGTTCTTATTTATTGTAGCCTTTTATTTCTATGCATCAACATTTAATGTCTCCTTCTGTCACCCTTGACCCTGTTCCTGTTGCCCATCTATTTTACTCAGTAGTCCTTCTACTTCTTGTTCCATTCCTTCAGAAAAAAAAATCTGGTTTTACACAACATGGTGTCACCTGAACTTCCTATTACCGCATTGTTTTTCTTCTCACACCTGTTTTTGACCTGTATCTTTGGTGCACATTTCACTTGATGATAGTCTTGTCTACTTGATGATACGTCTTGGCTACTTGATGATACGTCTTGGCTACACAGCTGATTAAACTGTATACTTTTGCAATTGGTCCAAAGCTGTGCAACAGACTATGTTTCTAAACTGAATAATGTCTATAATGATTTTTATTAATAATCTATTAAATAAAACAGGCTAGAGAAAGAACATAGTCAGCAACATCAAGGTACAGTTCCTCTTGGAATTTTTGTAATTTAACCACTAAATTTGAAGAAACAGAAACAGTTGCTGCTTCATTTTTCTGCTGCAGTGTAACTGTGACATTGCTTAGTAACAGGCTGCCCATTAGAAGCCTCTTCACATAAACAGCCTGGAAATCTGAAGTTTTAGGAGCAATAGGAACCCTTTGAGAAGGCAGGAGAAAGCTTGGGCACATAGCAGAAAGAAATCAGGGAAACTCAAAACAAGTGTCATAGTAAGGGCTAGAACTGAAGGGCTTCAGCTCTGTTAAAGTGCAGCAAGTTACACCAGCCTTGTGAAGTCCCTGTAGTGAAATGAAAAAAAGTCATTCTGCCATAGTTCAAACCCATCAATCTCTTTGTTCCTTTATCTATAATCTCTGCTTCTTTATGTATTAGGCTTTATAACTAAGTCTAATTAATTAGTAGATATCCCATGTAGCTTATCAGAAACTATATTTTACTTTATCTACAGCCCACGTCCAACAGAAAACTGCCACTGAACTTTCATAAGATGACATGCTGTCACCCCTTAATAAAACCACAACAGAACCAATGTCATTTTGAATCACTGAAACATTTCTTCCCTACCCATCCCTGAACTCTACCTGGATAAGATCAGGCCAGAACAACACACAGACCAGGAAACAAGTCTTTCTGACACAAATAAAAAACAAATTTACCAGTGGCAATACTCCAAGACAGGAGGAAATGGATCATGTAAATATAACTTGGTTCACACCTAATTGAGGAATAGAGCCCCCGCTTTGGGACTTACCATTCTTGTGTTGAATTTGAGAACTGCCTGCAGCTGGGTACTAACGAGCAGTTACACTCTGGCAGCACGATACTTTTGTTGTCCTTCACCCTAATTCACTCTTGTCCAGTATACAGCTGTGCAGATTTATCTCACATTTGTGAACTGGTTACCTATCATTTTATTCTTGGGTTAATATAACCGAGTAACTAGAAGTGGGCAGATTCCCAAGAGTTCCTGAGGCTGTCAAATCCAAGTGACATAATCTGCACATGTTCTCTCAAATACAATAGAGGAAGCTTATTACAGGACCAACCTATGTAAATGCAGTGAAGCATTAACAGCACCAGGCCTGCTGGCATCAGATAGGATTCACCTTTCTCAAAGGAGGAAGAGGGTCTTTTCTTACAAGCTAGCAGGGCTCATTGTCAGAGCTTTAAACTAGACTTGAAGGGGCAGGGGGATAATACCAGACTTCCCCTTGACAAGCTGTGGGATAGCATGCCGAGGTTAGAGGGATGGGGTGCTAGTGAGGGCCCTAAGCTCTGAGATGCTCTGTGTACACTGGAGCACACTGGAGTCTTACGGAGATGAGCCAAGGGCTCCTGAGGTAATAGGAGCCAACAGTGAAATACCTCAAAGGAATTAAGGTGTGCTCCTCTAAGAAGGTGACATAGCTGACAGCCCAGCTGAAGTGCCTCTAACACCAATCCATGCAGCATGAGCAACAAATGGAGGAGTTTGAAACAACCATGCTGCTAGAAAGCTATGACCTAGCTGCTGTTACTGAAACTTGGTGGGACAAATCCCATGACTGGAGTGCAGCTATCAATGGCTATAGGCTGTTCAGGAGGGACCACCTGTTCATGACCACTTGAGGAACCTGGACATACATAAGCCTATGGGACCTGAAGAAATGCATCTCAGAGTCTGGAGGGAATTGGCTGTTGTAGTTTTCAAGTCACTGGTAAAAGATGGGGACAGACATTTTAGCAGGACCTGTTGTGATAGGACAAGGAGTAACAGTTTTAAACTAAAAGAGGGTAGATTTAAACTAGATATAAGGAAGAATTTTTTTTTTTATGAAGGTGGTGAAACACTGGAATAAGTTGCCCAGAGAGGTGGTAGATGCCCCAGCCCTGGAAACATTTAAGGTCGGGTTGGATGGGGCTCTGAGCAACCTGATCCAGTTGAAGATGTCCATGGTCATTGCAGGGGGATTGGACTAGATAATCTTTAAAGGTCCCTTCCAGCCCAAACTATTCTGTGATTCTATTCTATGATTTGGGACACCCAAGCAAGCTGATGGTACAAAAAAGTAGTGCGCTGTTACTGAAGTCAATATTGATGCACTCAGCGCAGAGTTGAGAGGCCCAGTGTGTCCTGATGACACAATGCGTCTTTTGTTCCAAAACTGGTGCTAATTCAGGGGTCTGGCATCAAATTGAACTGTGTGAGATAACCAAAGTGCCCCGGTGAAATGTTTTCAGAGAACATCAGAATTCGGAGTAGTACTGGGTAGCATACATGATTATTTTAAATAATGCAATCATAAATAATTATATTGGAATGCCTCATGTCAATTTGTTGAGTGCTAGAACTTGTATGTCAATAAAAACTGATTAGAGAAAATCTGAGTGAAAAGGAAGAATTCCACAAACACAAAATTTCCCCAAACAGATGACCATTTTATTTTATTTTCATATAAAAGCAGTTACTAAGGGATGCTTTGCTAAGATCTTTCCTGGTTATCTGATATTCCCATATAATATGCAGACTGCCACAACTTAAGTCTGTGGTGGAAACAATACTTTTATTGACAGATATGTGCAGTATTGGACACTTCTACAAAGAATGACAGCAAAAAAAGGCACTAGACTGATATTTACATTTTTGCAGTCACATCTTTCCAAGAGTTGATTTTTTCTGTTGTTTGGTGGATTTTTTTACAAAAACTATTTTGGCAATAGTCAAAGGTAGCATGTGCAAGAATAATACAAATTCAGAAGGCAACCATAGAGTGACTTAAACCTCTTTTTAATGTCTACAGTATGAAAATAATAAGCATATAAAAAAGGAAAATATCAGGAGACAGAGTAGTTTTGCTTTCCTCTGAACTTTCAAGAATGCATGCGGCAATCAACAAATGAACCAATAACTGACAGCTTAGCAAAATAAAAAGGAATATTTTATTTAGGATAGTCATTTTATATCTGCCTTTATTAAAAGACTGTTCATGTTCTTTGGCACTTGGTTACAGCATATATAACTATATGAACTGCATATTTATGACGCACAGAATGGAAATTATTTTAGTGCACTTCTGTTACTTGCAGTGTTGACAAAAGTGCATGCCCATTATGAATTCCTCCCAAGCCATTTAAATATTTTGGCAACACAATGAGATTTTTCTGAGAATAATTATTAGTTTATGAACATTTCTAAATTAATAAATAATAACACAATTTATTTGTAATAGGAAAAAGGGAAAGTATTCCTTTATGTTTAATAAAACAGAAAATCCATTTCCACAGTACACTCACTCTGAAGATTGAAAAGATACAAATTAAAAGGCTTTGTAAATATCTGCTTTCTCAGTTAGGCAACAGGCATGAACAGTATCTAGGAAAATTTTCCTTTTTTTCCTATCAGCATGAATATACTATTTGTAGACATTACAGTTTGTTAATATAGAGCTTTTGTTTACCTTATGTAGTTTCTCTTATGAGAGTGAATAATCATAGAATCATAGAATCATAGAATGTTTTAGGTTGGAAGGGACCCCTAGAGGTCATCTAGTCCAACCCCCATAATATCTGACCTTTGGTTATTTGCACTCTTGTTTCATATAGTATTTTTGGTAGATGTCTAAAATGAGTGAGGAAGAAGCTGTTGTAGATAATAATCATGGACATTTCATTATCAGTGTTTCTTCCCATATAGAAGGGTGAGAAGTTGTTGCTTCCCAAAGGTCCCCTCTCTGACATTTCTCAAAGAAAGAAGTGATACACAGAAACAGATTGTGAAGTCCATGAGTTTCAGTTTGCCAACATCTTCTGTTCTTATTTTCCCAATGCACTTTTTCTTTAGGAATATAAACTTTGTGTTGGACTCATACAAAGAACTCAAACATTATTAATTTTTAGACTTTTGTGGTCATAATTCCAATTTTTAATGCATTTCTAAGGAAAACAAAACTTGTTCTGAATTACTGGCCACCAAATTAATGCCTGAAACAGAGATGGATTAAGTTTATTTTATATTACTAGTTGCAGCTAAGCAAAGTAAAACAAAAATTGAAATAGTCTTTTCTGCTAACTGCTTAATCTACTTTTAAAAAGGGAAAGACGATCTATGCCAGAACTCAACCTAACCATGAATATTATTGATTTTCAGTAATTTAAGAAAACATTATATGTAGTGATATATGTAGAATTTAACCAGTAATTTCATAATGTTTCAGCAATGCCCTTACAAATCCATAAAGACAAATCATCACTCAAAAATGTCAGGCAAAGGAATTACTTAGGTAACATAGTTAATAACCTTAAAATCTATGCAAATTTAGGTTATAAACAACTTAGATTCTGATCCCTAGTAAAGCTTTTTTCACATGTTTTTCTATGGGGCAAATTTTTGAAAAAAAAACATTAAAACTTCATAAAAATAATTAGCTTTAACAATGAGCTTCATTTTGTGCCAGTTGCCTTCATAAGAACAAAAATAGCCAAGACAGTACCTATTCTTGAGCTGCAATAAGCTGCAGGCTGGGCAGAATACCACAAACTGCTTGTCTTCTTTTTCCCTGCCTAACTGCTATTGTCCTGAGACAGGATATTGGTTTAGACAGACCTTTCTTTTGGCCTAAGAGGAAGATTCTTTTACCCTTAAGAGTTATTATCTGAAGTTTTTGCATTAGAATACTTGAATTGAAATGGCTGCTGGAAGAATCTGTGATAGCAACAAGTTAGTGGAAAAATGTCAGCAAGTAAAATTCCACACAAGCACAAAGAAACACATCTTCTGCCTCAAAAGAACATTTAAAAGAGGGAGGGGACAGAAAAAAAAATACATGTCTCCAATCAAGGATCATATTTTGATGCTCCTAAACTGCTGAAAAAGTGGTATGAATAATCCATAGCATCATTCCCCAGCAAATAATCAAGAAATTAAATTCTCCTATAATAGCTTAGATAGTTTAGTGATTTGGGAATAATCTGATTTAAAATATCATTTTGCAAATCATTGAACTGCAGTAGATAACATGACAGTTTACATGGAAGTGATGCTGGAAGGAAATGAGGGTAGTTGGTCCTCTACTGTTATTTCTGGTGAAGTATAGGTAATGGGAGAGGCTGGTGAGCTGGAAAGAGTGCAAGGGTGCACAGGGTAGGCTGGGTGAAGTGCAGGGAAGAAACAAGAAGTGCACATGAGGCAAGTGTGGAGTCTGAAAAGCTGACTTCTGCTTTGATCTGATGATGAGTCAGTATTCTGTTGCCTCATTTTTTTCTTTTACAATGATTCTTTTTGTCAAAACTTTTTGACACTACTGCCTTGGCCATTCTGTATAAAGTAATATTCCCATTGCTGTTTGTTAAATATAAAGCTTAATGCACTGGCTGCTGTGTTATTAATGTAACCAGTAAGAGAGAGGGAATGTGGAATATGGCTGAGATGTTTTTTCCAAAGGAATTCTGTCTTTGTGTGATTTCCGAAGTACCTCAGTGTTCCACATTAATATTTTATCAGTGAGAGAAACATTTCTGCTCTCATTACATTTTTGAGCTAACTGACATAAGCATAAGCTATTTTTATAATAGCTAAAACTGGGCTCTGAGTGCTGGAAGTTGGGTTCTAGTATTGGATTTACCATAGATCCAGTTACTGACATTGGACAGGACAATCATTGTACATAAGTTTCCTCATCTTTAATCTGTGAACAATAATATTCTCCAGTCCCTCCCTCATTTTCCCTCATTTTAATAAACAGATGTGAAATCTGATATAGGGCAAGACTGTTTTAAAGACATTTGAGATTATATGCAAGTTGAAATCCAGGTAAATGGATTTCAGACCAGATATGCAGGTTTCATTTGTGATTGACTGCCTTGTAGTCCTTTTTTGCCATGCAAACTCTGTATTAAATAATGGGATTACATTAGGTAGGATGAAGCTCAATGGTGAAAGACCATGGATGTCTCATCAACTGTCAGGTGTGATTAAAGAGTTTTCATGTGACAACAACACACAAAGTCCTTGGAAATGTGCAGTCATTCTTATTACCTAATTATAGTTCTAATTTAACCATAGAAATCTAACTTGCTTAACCATAAACATCTAAGCTGTATCACAGCAATATGTTTTACAACCTGGACATTTATCAGGAGTTTAAGATAAAAACTACCAGTAGGAAATACAAAAACCCCACCAGTGAGAAACTATTTCAGTTATTTCATCACAGAAGATGAGGTCAGTGGTGAAGTAAAAAAAAAAAAAAAAAAAAGATTAAATACATTAAAGAATATTTATAGGACGCTAAGATGACATGATGAAAGGGAAGAATTTATCTGAGGACCTTAGAGATAAGAAATAGTAGGAATAAAGTGGTCCGGTTTTGCAGCAGAATATAATTAAGTATTTATGTCACTAAAACATCAACAGCCCATGCTGTTCTACATAGAAGTGATTTGGAAAACAAGAGAGAACTATAAAGCTGCTATTACAAAGATTACTCATGACAGCCTAAACTAAACTGACTAAGAGTTAGCAGGTTCTACCAGCACCATTCAGGAAGGTATCAAATACATTGGTGGCAACAAACTATGTAAAATAGAGAAGAAGAAACGAAGTTATTTTCTTACTCCTTTCAGAATACTGAGAAATAAGATCTCTAAATTAGACAAATACCAGACTCATTCTGAGACATTTTAAAACTAGCCTATTTAAACCTGTTTTCAAAAACTTTGGAAAAGCACAAGGTTATAGAGAGCAGTAATTTTTGGAAAGAATTTCCTTGATCCTTAAGTTAGAAAGCCTTTACATACCTTCCAGAATTTTGGTGGTAACTGTGAAATGTATGGATTAGTCTTAATGAGGACAGGTAGAAAGTAGAAGAATCTGCTAAGATGCTGAAAGTGAGCACAGCACCACAAGGGGTACAATGGAAGCCACTCGGCAATAAAACTGGCAGTGAAATTTAGAGCCAGGAAACACAAAGTCATTTAACTGACTGCAGGGAGTTATACAACAAAAGGTGAATGCCCTTAGAAATGCCTCAGGTCTAATCAGCTGTAAATTTTGTGATATGAGCTCCTGCCCTTACCCTCAATTCATGTATCTCTCCTTTCTACCTGATAAGCAGAATGAAACATCAGACATTCTGGGACCCTACAAATCAATTTCTATTCCTCTACCGATCAGGTTAATTTATCTATGTCATACTTCAGGCCATTCAATCTAGGTGACACAGTTTGGTTTTAATTTTTGGTTTGCTCTACAGAAATTGTTTTTGTTTGGAAATTATGTCCAAAATTCCCATGTTTAATAGAATATACACTAACATTTAAACAGCTAAAAAAGAATGATGTGACTCACTATCAATAAAATAGTAATTTCCCTATATTCACTCTATTGTTTATCATGGCATTAGTTTGCTTTGCATTAATGGTTTTTGTAATATTGACTCAATTTATGTCAATCTGCATTTTTACACATCCTTGAACAGCTTGCACATTTTTTTCTGAACAGTAGAACTGCTGTCAGTCTTATTTACTTTCCACTGAAAGCAACAGCTTTTTAAAATAAAATTCAGAAACAATAGAACAGAAGCTTATTTAAAATGCTCCTGTGGACATAGCCAAATCGTACATATTTGAAGTTTTGAATATCTGTCATTTGCAATATAAAGGTATTTAAAGAAATACCCAGGCAATAGAAACTAAGAGCTTGCTTCTAAGGGTGCAGGTGCACAGAGCCTGTTGAAAGCAATGTTGACCTGCTAATTAATGTTTTCTATCACAAGAAACAAAAAAAGCTAAACAGTTAAACCTTCCATTTCAAAATCCTACTTTCTTTCCACAGCTTAGGATACTGAGAGGACAGGGGCAAAAACCATGGATGTCTCCATTTCTCCCTCAAAGGATGTCCAACAACAAAGAACAGTGGTAGAACTGGAGAATGGTGGCAAATTCATCTCTATGAGAGATCAAGGAGGGCTGAAAATCCTGTCCTTTCCTCAAGGTCAGCATTGCTTTTGCTGTCTTGGCACACACCCCAGAATAGTCTCTAGATGCTTCCTCTAGTAGAAAAATACAAATACATTCCTGCCTACAGACAGTTCAAGGTACCTGTTCCTTCATTTCTGACTCATAAAAACCTGAAGTTGAACACTGTTAAGTCGCCTTCCGAATCTGAACATTCCCAAAGATTCTTGGCTTCAGTCCATCTTCACTACGGATCCATACAGCATTCACCACAGCACAAACTATTTAGTCTCTAAAGAGTTCCCTATTCATAAGCTTTATCTATTAAGTAAAAATGATGCCAAACAAAAGATGTATGCTCTGAGTTATACAGTCAGAGATTAACATCTACTAAAGGAAGTTAACATTAAAAACTTTTAGTGTAGATATTTTTGAATGCAAAACAGAGACACATGGTCCTTAATTAGTGCACAAAGCCACCTAGTAATACTGGAAAACTAAAAGTGATTTCTATATTGTTATGACAGGAACTTTTTTCCTGGAAAAAGCACTTCTAGCTAACAGATACATCAAAGTGAAGAGCAAGTAACAGATATGAAGTTACCATGACTGTTTTTACTGACTCAAAATGCCCTTCTTTTCTGTTCCAGCTACATTGTACAGATTAGTCCTCAATGTCTGTAAAACACTGTGAAGGTGAATATATTTTCAGTATAGTTATTACAGAATACTTCATCCTATTTGTACATTAATAATACTCTTACCAATGGCTAACTGAAAATCAAAGATGCTCTTCTAAATGACCAGACACATTGACTTCTTCTCTCATATATTTATAACAGACTTCAAGCACATCTTTAGCAGCAAAATAAATTATTACTGTCTTGTAATATTTTTCTGAAGAAAACCAGGTTTGGCAGGTAGTAATGCTCTTCTCTTTTTTTTTTTTTTTTTTTTTTTTTAAGCTAAACCTGTATTTCATGTTTCTCGGATTACTCCAGTCAACTTCCTCGGGCCCTTCTTTAACAAAAGAGCTGCAAAAGACATGCCAAGCATGGAGGCAATGAGCGAAGCCTGAGGCAGTTCATTCTCTATTCTATCCTTTCAAGCTACAATCATTCCTCCAAGAGGCTGTTGTTTTATACTGAAGGAGAAACAGCAAGAAACTTCACATTTTTTTCCAATAAATGCATAAACCACTGTCAACTAAAAAGTAACCATCAGTTAATAAATAACTAGCAGCATTTCCAAGTGTGCAGTAAGCCAAGCCAAAATATATCAAACTGTCATATTAATTTAAAATCATAAGCAGTTCTATGTTTACATGTTAGGTATTGAACATTTTTTTCTTATGTTCTGTAGGCTTTCCTCCCTAGAACAAGATTTGACTTGAGATATGGCTTTCAGTGAAAAAATAGGTGGGTATGAACTACATTTTCAGGTAAGAAGAAAGTGTATTTTCTCCTTTCATTCACCTAATAAATACTGGGCAGAATCCCTAGCCAGGGTATTAAGGTCTGCAGCTGAATGCTCTCCTCTGATGGAATTTGAAGCCACAGCGCCAACTCCCAGAAAAATGCATTAACTGCCAGGGTTTCATTAAACTTTCCTACTGATGTCTTTAATCAGGAAACATTAATTGGAATAAGATCTGGAACTCGGGCATTTCATGCCCCTGAGAGTAACTATCAAGAAAACAACATATTAGTAGAATATAATGTCATGCTAAGCAAACCTGTTTCCACAGAAAGTTTTGGCAGGACACATTCAGTCTGAAAATTCACCCATGCTTCTGAGAAAGTAATGTAAACTGAGTATCAGGAAAGGCAAAACTATACAAAAATTCAGGATGAAGTCAGAAAATAAATTTAAAATGAGATCTTCTGGAAAGTGTCAAAGCATTTTATTTCTTTTATTTCCACATTTTCAAAGAAAAGCGGGTATGGCGTTTTGAAAAGCAAATGTTTGGGTTCTTTTAAAACACCCTTATTTAAAACTTGGTCTAAACTCATGAGTAAAAGATTAAACTACATATTACATTTTCTTTCAGGCTGTAGAAATAGATGTTGTTTGAGTGATTAATTCATTCTGATATTTTTCTTGCCTGAAAATGATTCTCCTTCCTCTGTCCCATGTTTTCATCTCTGATACCACTTGGAAGAAGACTCTGATCAGCTTATGATTACAATACTCAAGTTTCATCAAGGTATCATCTCAATATATGAAAGAAATTTTTTTTACAGTGAGAACAGCCATTCACTGGAACAACCTCCCCAGGAACTTAGTAGAGTGCCTGCCACTGAAAGTTTTCAAGACACAACTGGATATCATCCAGGCTCTCTTTCCTCCAGAAGGTTGAACCAGATGATCTTTAGGCATCCCCTCCAACCAGGGTTGTTGCATGGTTCTATGATTCTGTGATTCTAAGTTCAGAGGTGTTGTTCCTCTGGACTGGAGGATGGGATCTGACTCTGGCTCATCCACATTTTACGGGACTGCTCTGTTAGACCTGATACCATTTTTTTTTTATAGTTAAATATTCCAAATCAACTCTAACAGAGCTCCCATTCCCAGAATGTTCTACATCATGGTGGCAAACACATTGAGTATGTGCATTAGATAGATGAGGAATATGCAGATCTCTTCACATTCTGGATAACTGCCATAAACACTAAATGAACAAATATAATGGTAATGGCAATTCTTTGATAATTTTTAAAGTCTTTTCTTACAAATCATAGAATCATAGAATGTTTTGGGTTGGAAGGGACCCCTAGAGGTCATCTAGTCCAGTCCCCCTGCAGTGAGCAGGGACACCGCTAACTAGATCAGGTTGCTCAGAGCCCCATCCAACCTGGCCTTGAATGTTTCCAGGGATGGGGCCTCCACCACCTCTCTGGGCAACCTGTTCCAGTGTTTCACCACCCTCATTGTAAAGAATTTCCTCCTTATATCCAGTCTAAACCTACCCTGCTTCAGTTTAAAGCCATTACCCCTTGTCCTGTCACAGCTGGCCCTACTAAAAAGATTTTCCCCATCTTTCCTATAGGCCCCCTTCAGGTACTGAAAGGCCACAATCAGGTCTCCCCGCAGCCTTCTCTTCTCCAGGCTGAACAAGCCCAACTCCTTCAGCGTGTCCTCATAGGAGAGGTGCTCCAGCCCTCGGATCATTTTTGTAGCCCTCCTCTGGACCCACTCCAACAGTTCCATGTCCTTCTTGTGCTGAGGGCTCCAGAGTTGGACACAATACTCCAAGTGAGGTCTCACCAGAGCAGAGTAGAGGGGCAGAATCACCTCCCTTGACCTGCTGGCCACGCTTCTCCTGATGCAGCCCAGGGTACGGTTGGCCTTCTGGGCTGCCACCGCACATTACCGGCTCATGTCCAGCTTTTCATTCACCAGCACGCCCAAGTCCCTCTCGGCAGGGCTGCTCTCGATCCTTTCTTCCCCCAGCCTGTACTGATACCGGGGGTTACCCCGACCCAGGTGCAGGACCTTGCACTTGGCCTTGTTGAACCTCATGAGGTTTACACAGGCCCACCTCTCCAGCCTGTCCAGGTCTCTCTGGATGACATCCCGTCCTTCTGGTGTGTCAACCGCACCACTCAGTTTGGTGTCGTCTGCAAACTTGCTGAGGGTGCATTTGATCTCGCTGTCTAAGTCATTGATGAATATATTAAACAGCACCGGTCCCAGTACGGACCCCTGAGGGACACCACTCGTCACCGGTCTCCATCCGGACATCGAGCCATTGACCACTACCCTCTGGATGCGGCCATCCAGCCAGTTCCTAATCCACCGAACAGTCCACCCATCAAATCCATAGCTCTCCAATTTAGAGAGAAGGATGTTGTGGGGGACCGTGTCAAAGGCTTTGAAGAAGTCCAGATAGATGACATCCATTGGTTTTCCCTTGTCCACTGATGCTGTCACACCATCATAGAAAGACACTAGGTTCATCAGGCAGGACTTGCCCTTGGTGAAGCCATGCTGGCTATCTCGAATTATCTCCCTGGCCTCCATGTGCCTTAGCATAGTTTCTAGGAGGATCTGTTCCATGATCTTCCCAGGCACAGAGGTGAGGCTGACAGGTCGGTAGTTTCCAGGGTCTTCCTTTCTACCCTTTTTGAAAATGGGCACAATGTTTCCCTTCTTCCAGTCACGAGGGACTTCACCTGACTGCCATGACTTTTCAAATATCATGGAGAGTGGCTTGGCGACTACATCGGCCAATTCCCTCAGGACTCTGGGATGCATCTCATCAGGTCCCATGGACTTATGTGCATTCAGGTTCCTCAGGTGGTCACGAACCTGATCTTCTCCTACAGCAGGAAGGGTTTTGCCCTCCCGGTCCCCCTCATGCCATCCATCAACTCGGGTGGGGTGGGGAGAGAGGTTCCCAGCGAAGACTGAGGCAAAAAAGTTGTTGAGTACCTCAGCCTTCTCCTCATCTGCTGTTACCAGCTTGCCAGTCTCGCTCATCAGCGGGGGTACGCTTTCTTTAACCATCCTTTTCTGGCTGATATACCTGTAGAAACCCTTCTTGTTATTCTTTGCATCTCTAGCCAAGTTTAGCTCCTGACTTGAAAAATGTAATTTTGAGTTACAATGAGAATGATAAATACATAGTCTTAATAACTAGCCACACTTTTTTTTTTTTTAAGACTCCGAGCTGTATAATTTATGGCGTAGATTTTTTTTTTTTTGCAATAGACATTCTATTATACAAGAATTGCAGTATACTATTTCTTTGTTTATATCTTTTTTAAGCACTTTTACGAAGCACATAGTATTCACCAATCTATCACTGTACTGTGTATGTATAAAAAAAAATATTAGGAGAAACTTACTTCAATACAAAACCCCTTATGTGGACTTCTGTTGTAATAAATCTATCCAGACAAAACTACTGAAATAACACAAGATCTAAGCAAATCACTGCACAATAGGTCTGACCTCTAAAACCTATTCATTGTTTTACTTGAGTTCTTTATATTATATTATAAAGTATTATATATTCAAAAGAATTTGAAAATCAGCAGAATATTTCATTAAAGTTTGTCTGCTTGCCTTAATTTGGAAAAATGTGAGCAAAGCCTGTTCACAGACTCAGTATACAGAAAACAGTGGAACTATTCTGGATTTATATCCCCCTAAGATAAATTGAATTCACACCAAAATAACTAATTACTGCAGACTGTAGCAAACTTAAAAATAAATCTGCAGAAATAATTTATCAATCCCTTGGTAACACAAAATCTTCTGATATCATTAAATGCTTCACCAAGCAAACAATGTGATTTTTGAACAAATTCAAGCTATTTTAGATAATTTTTCAGTTTATTTAAAAATTGTAAGTAAGTCTGCTTTTTCTGCGTAGGATGCTTTCTTTGTACTAATGATCTGTCTCATGTCATGCATTACATACTTCTAAGACTAACAAATAGTTCAAATAATGTTACATTCACCTACTGAAGATAATCTTGGCAAATGACACAATGTATATTGCAATGCTGTACAATATCATTCTGAAGCTTTGTTTGTGCCAAGTGTCATTTTTCCTACAATGCAGTCAAACTATTTTTCTTCAGCAGATTTATATCGAGTACTGTAAGCCATTTGAGGGAGCCAGTGACAGAAGCATTCTCCGCATCCATTCCATCTTTCTCTAGCTTTGCTTGGTCATTGCTTCACAGCCTCATGATACCATTCCACCACCATTTTATCTGCTCATCTGCTGATTGCTTTCCTGACACTTTGCCCTCCAGTAATACGTGCTCTGATTGTGATCCAATCTCTTACTAAAATATAAAGAGTTTCAGTTTTGTCTCTCAGATCTGTATATTGAATGCCTACTGCACACCAGCTGTTGAAGTATCTAGCCAGTAGCAGCTCCAAACATTGGCTATTACAGAAGAATAAGTTAAAAAGGAAAATATATAAAGATATATGAAGATATATAAAGAGTGTAGTCTGTTTATCAGGTGGACCAAACAATATCTACATATTTTTGAGAGAGTTCTTCTCACGTTTCTTCTATTGAGTGATTTTGCAGCCAAGCCACAAATAAATAAATAAATAAATTGGAAGCTTGCGTTTTAAAAAAAAAAGTAACTTTTTAGTATCAGGCAAATACCATAAGCAAGTTCTGGTGGATATTCACTTAAATTTGAAATTAATTTATTTATTTTGAAGTGTTTGCATTACCTTTTTCTTTCTGAAAGTATCAATGCTGATAGATACATTTTATAAAATTTGAGAAAAATTAATTTCAGATAGCATGCAGAATCATAAAAAGAACTGAAAATTTTCAAATGTCAGTATTTATGTTTTATGTACTTTAATACTCATACAGCTAGGGAATAAAAATTCTGTGAATTACTGATCTGCCCATCCCAAACTAACAAATTCCTATAAACCCAGCGAATTTCACCTGCTCAAGTCTTAAGACTTAAAATTAGAGACTAACGCATTTCATCACAGTAAACAATAGAACATATAAAAATTGCACAGCAAATATTTTTGTTTCAGAACTATTTAAAAACCCCTTATCTAAGACTGGACCAATTTTATAACCCATACAACAAGTCAGACAGTCTCTTCTCATAAATCTGTCAATCAAAATAATTAAATAAAAAAGAATAAGCATAGCGGAAGCTGACCAAATGCTGAATAAATGTGTTTCAAGACATTTTCAAAACTTGATAAGGAAATTAAGTGCAACAGGTAAAAATTTGTTGTAGAGTACTTACTAGCTCTAGTAATGAGACTGCTGGAGGTTATCTTTTGTTCTATCTGTAAACAGAAAACCCCTTATTCACATGTCAAGTCTTGCTCAGCAACAAAATACATTGAGTAAATCACGTAAATCAATATACTAAAGCAGTGCAGAATACATACAGTAGTTACATTAATGTTCTGTTCTGCTCCCACTAAGTGAGAAAATTCTCTTTTAATTACAGTGGTGTTCTAGTGGCAATTTAAATCAGTTATGCCACCTAGACTAATGACCAAACTACAAAATGGAAACACTTGGAAGCTCCCAAGGTCGACGGATCCCTCCAAAAGCGTGAACAAAATCTGGGCCACATAAACCTGAGGTTCCTCCCATGTGAAGCTGATTCGACCCACTGGCTGTGGCAGGGTAGATATGAGCATTGTTCAGGCAGTGTGGGCTACCTTTTTGGCACTCCATTTAACACATAGGAACATACGGCTGTGCTAAGACCCCTATCAAAATGTACCGCTGGATGAATTCCCCTTCTTTATTGACACATGTGGAGATATACTATCTCTTGGGTTGGATTTCTTGCTGCAGTGCTCAATGAGTACTTGAAAGGAAAGATTCATCCTACGTGTCCAGTACTGCTCAACCCAGTTATGAAGCTTGAGTGACCAGAGTAGTCACTCCATGGATTTTCATTTCAATGAAAAAAAATCCCAAATTGCCTCTCTAATTCATAAACATGAAATGGTGATATTGTCAGCTCTTGCAAGCTGACCATAGTTTTACTTTTCTTTAAAGTTTCAGATAGGAATTGACATTTCAGTGTGCAATATAATTACAAGAAGACCCAGAAAAGTGAACTGAGAGCATCTTTCTGAAATAATAAGGCCAAGAATGGCAGATGGAACTTAGTAAGTCATCATACTTTGAGGAAAGTTAATATTGTGAGTATGATTAAGACAATTAAAATATTGCAGAAAGTAATGCAATGATTGATTCTTCCAGCATGCTAGAACATTTGAGTAATAACCTGCTTCCTGTCCAAACATAAACCTACAATAATTTTGTATTCTTTTCTTTTTAGAGCAACAGAAGTTTTTTGTTTCCAAATAAAAAACTATTGGAAAAAATTACTCTTGCCTTTATGTGAAAAATCTCAATGTTACTACATTAAACACTATCTGAAGCACTGGTTTTGATGCATTGTGTCATCACAGACTTTATTTATCAGTGATTAAGGTAACTACATGTGATAATTCAAACAAGTTAAGAGGTTTCCTACAAGATTTTTATGGAAAGTATATTTTCTACTAAGCTAGTTCCACTGAGAATTTATGTAGAATTACTGTATTTTGTAAATTTAACCAAAATGAACATTTTTATTTCAGGTCATGATATTCATTAGGAACACTAAGTTACACTTATTTCCCTTTACAGTTCTATTCAGGTCCTCATGATTCACTCTTCCCACTGGGATTCCTATGATGTGCCTCAGAAATTTTGTTCAAACAAGAATGTCTAGCAGATAAAGAGAACAGGGATATATGACACCTTGAATAGTATTTCTCAAAACAGCCAAGCAGTACAAGAAGACAGTTAAGGTTAACCTGACTGGAATATATTCCTCATGGCACTTTTTTAGTTCTCCTCTCCCAAAGAGAGGAGAAAGGAAAAAAAAAAGAATTATTTTAACATTGTGAATGTGGATTAAATTAGAAATATTTTAATGTAATCAATTCTGTGAACAGCTAATTTTCCTAAGAGAAAATACAGAAAAAAATCAGTGCTTATCTACAGCTAGTTCTATTTCTTTACGAAAATGAACTTTTAGAAACAGAAAGGACTGTTATAAATGAAAGTAGACTTTAAAGTTTGTATTCCACTCAAGGGAAGAAATGAAATATAAAAATATCCTGTAAAGACTACTGAAAAGATGACTCCAGATAAACGATCAAATCTGTTCCATCAAGACCAAGGAAATACCTTTTTATCCTGCATTAAGTTCATTTTACTTATACCCATGGAAAGATGAAAAAAGTTGATTAGAAGATGTGGCCTGGAACACATTCAAGATTTTGTGCTGAGTTTGGCTGGAGTAGAGTTAATTTTCTTCACAGTAGCTAGTATGGGTTTGTTTTGGATTTCTGCTGGGAACAGTGTTGATAACACAGGGATGTTTTAGTTATTGCCAAGCAGGCCTTTTCTGCTTCTCACACCACCCCACCAAGAAGTAGGCTAATAGTGCACCAAATTTGGGAGGGGACACAGCTGGGACAGCTGACCCCAACTGGCCAAAGCCATATTCCAGACCAAATGATGTCATGCTCAGCATATAAAGTTGGGGGAAGAAGAAAGAAGAGGAGGATGTTCGGAGTGATGGCCTTTGTCTTCCCTAGTAACCGTTATGTGTGATGGAGCCCTGCTTTCCTGAGGGTCGCTGAACACCTTCCTGCCCATGGGAAGCAGGGAATGAATTCCTTGTTTTGCTTTGCTTGCATGTGTGGCTTTTGCTTTCCCTATTAAACTGTCTTTATCTCAACCCATGAGTTTTCTCACTTTTACTCTTCCAATTGTCTCCCCCATCCTACCATGGGGGAGTGAGTGAGCGGCTGTGTGGTGCTGAGTTGCCATCTGGGTTACATTATGACAGAACTATGTCAAAAATATTAAATAAATGTCTTCTCATGTCCTACTTTATTTCTGAACTGGGCCATAACTGCCTATGTATTATTGCTATTGTTTTGTAGTTATCTTTAATGCATCATTACTTTCATGTGAAATTGAGAGCACAAATTTCACACAACTGCAATACAAGTTAGCAATCAATTTAGTTTATATACTTGAGATATTCTTCTGTCTGTGGCACAAATGCTTTATTTCACACTCACAATGACATCATCCCTTTCATACTGGACTCCCTTCTGGACATCACAGATGTCAGTAAGTATTTAAAAACTAAAACTAAATTACCTTGCATGCCACCATTTTTTTCAAAACTCTTTAATTCAATATTTCTTTTCACAGAGAAAAAAAAAATCAAAGCACAGGATTCTGAAGGTTGCATAACTGTTTTCCTTAATTAAAACGTTCTCTTTGTTTGCTTGGCAATAATGAACACAACAATTTTTGAAGTGCCATATTATATTCTTTAAGATAAGAACTGCTGGTTTTTTGTTTGGTTTTTTTTTTGTCCAAAAAGTTACATGCTGGAGACAGAGTGTTAATAAAGCACCTCTATAAAGTATTTTTCAACTTATTATAAGTGTGAAAAGAGAACATTGTCCTTGAATAATTCTCTCTGTGAAAACATGGCAAGTTTTAGCAAACCTGTTACACTGCGTGAAAGTACATTATCTGGTACCCCTCCCATGCAGAAACTGTGTCCCCAACACATTACATGTCACCAGGAAAGAGACCCTCTTCCCCGGGACCTTGCAATATCTCCTACTCTTTCCTTGCTGTCCTAGCAGTAGATCAATTTGCAGTGGCCAAGCTGTCTTCCAGCTGTGATTCCTGTCACAAATACAGATGAGGGAGATAAACCAGGTGGTGGGAAGGCATCTCCAGGGGAGGATTAGATGCATGAGTTTACAACTAAAATAGGAGATTTGAGAGGCCTGGTACGCTAGTGGTAGGATTATTTGGCTCCATGGACAATGGCATCTTTTGCAGGAGCACAAGTGACATTCTTAAAGCAATTCATAACTACAAAGGCCACAGTGTACTCTCTAGAGCAAGTAATTATTTTTTCTGAGGTATGTTTTTGACCTTTTCTTGTTCATTGCTTTCTAAACTTGTAACTGAACGATTGTCCTAACCTCTACTCAGAAATATATACTTTTTTCCCTCGTATTTTGCATTGTAGAAATCTAATAAAATGCACATCTTATAAACTGTACTCTTCTGCTATTTGTTATAATGTTTAAAGAGTTGAAAAAAGTTACATTGATTCAAAAAATAACAAAAGCAGAGTAAGCACTATTTAAAGATATTTTATTTATATTGTATGAATTATTTATCTGCATTTTTATAACCAAATCTGGCACATCCCATGTAAAAAAATACAATTTTGTAAATTCAGAATATATCTATAAAATACATTTGCAAAGTTGTATTAAATCAATCTTTACACTTGTCAACCAACCTATAGCAAATTATATAATTATTGTCTCACTAAGTATACAGTTACTGTATTACAAATACATACACCTCAGCCTGTTTCTGTAATAGTTTTTTTAATGCACTCTCAATGGACAGGCTTGCTCAAATTCAGAACAGTATCAGCAGTAGAAGGAAAGTTGTGTACAGATAAATGTAAGAATACCATCGTTACCAGTCTCCTCCCTCCTTCGCTCTCTCCCCCCTTGCTCCCACCTAACACTCAAACATGTGACATGCCTGCAAAAAGAAAAGCTATTATACAGAAGGATTATATGCCATACGGGGGAAGCAGAATACACTTCTCATGGCTAGGATGAAAAGGGCTGAGGCCAAAAATAACAAGTATGACGATCCACACTACAATACTTCGTAACACTAACTGTGTTTACAGCACAGATATCTTCCCGCAGGCTTCAATAGCTGAAATAGAGCATGTATTACAGTTCTTGACAATACACGTTAACTTTACACATTAAAAATATGTGCATCATCTTCCCATTCTGAACTTGAAGATTACTTGCAGATCACTGGCTTTGCCTATTAAACTGCAGAGATGAGTATGTTCTTCCATTTAGAGAATTACAGACTGGGCTTAAGTTACCTCAGTTTGGTCTTTCATGACCTAAACTGTGTGAATTTCTTCGGTTTCATTTTAAAGTATTCTTCTTGAGCAATGTGTCTTCTCTGACCCTCCATTAAGTATTCCATAGTCTTTTAAAAGAATGGACATGAAATGGGTCTCATTCTTGCAGTACGTGGTTTTAAGGTAGCCTCCTGAACATCCAATATAAACTCTTATGTTTGACACACTTTCAAATATTGTTACATGATAACACATTGAGAACAGTACCAGAAATAGGGACATCAACATTAAATGGATTCCATTTTCAATCCATAAAGAATCTAGTAATGAACACAAGTACTCTTATATCTCTGCTTGAGATACCATTTATATTTACTAACCATCAACTCCCTGTAGTGGAAATACTTCCTTCTTCCTTCTTTTATCATATGCTGTCTTTTATATTGTTTAACTCAGCCATGTTTTCATTCTGATTTTCAAAACTGTACAGAGTGAAACATGTAAAAGCTTCATAAACAAAGTTTTTGTTGAACTGAGATGCAGATGGAAGCAAGCAAGCAATACCAGTGTCGATGCGTCAACAAATTATAGGTTGTCTCTTGAGACAGTCCCACTGGGCTCAAATTCATTACCTTTACTCACAGTGAATAATTATACAGATTTAATTTCACAAGAGGCTACATACAAAGTAGGGTATTAAATGCCACTAATGAATGTAGAATCAGGCCTACTAATAGAAACAGAAATGCAATCACTGCTCTATGTAAGATTTGCTGAAACAAGCCAAATGCTAGTATTCTAAACATAAAATCTCAGTTCATATACTTGAACTTGTAGCCATTTTCTGAATCTTGCTTGCATACGGACTATTCACCTCATTTACTTTGTGAATTATGTATGCTGCTTAAATCCACTTAACGCTGTGAAATCATTGTGAGGTGATGAAGTAAAAGGAAACACACGTGAGCATATTTACAATAGATTTTCTATACCTGTCTTTTATTGACAAAGTACAGGTATACATGCAAAGTCTCTGAGTTTTAGATGACTTGATAAAAAGATCCTTGGCTTTGATTCATTGCATCAAAAATAATCAACACTAATACCATCAGTTTGCAACATTTTTTAACAGAATGGTTATTGAGGTAATTATAAAATACATATTTTTTTAAAAAAAATGGTAAGTTCTTATGAGAGTTGTGCCCAAACAAGGATAGCAGGACAAGTAGTTGATTGAGAATAGTCAGTGTGGATTCACTAAGGGGAAACTGCACTTGACAAGTGTGATTCCTTTCTCTGATGGGCTGACTAACCTCATGGATGAGAGAAGAGCAGTGACCGTTTGGTACTTTGACTTTAGCAAGGTCTATGACACAGGTGATACTTGGTGATGTATGTATGTGGTACTTCAAATATGTTTTGCTGGTCCACATGGGAAGGTTGCAAACCTAGAGAGACTTGAAATTCTACACTCTCTCTTCTCTGAGAAGAAACACAAATAAAAATTACACGGTTTCAGCGGTAACTAGTGTCGTGGTTTAACCCGGCTGGCAACTAAGCACCATGCAGCCGCTCGCTCACTCCCACCCCTCCCTCAGTGGGATGGGGGAGAGAATCGGAGAAAAGAAAAAAAAAGTAAGACCCATGGGTTGAGATAGTGACAGTTTAATAAGAGAGAATAATAACAATAATAATAATAATAATGATGGTAAGAAAATATACAGAATATATAAAACAAGTGATGCACAATGCAATTGCTCACCACCACTGACTGATGCCCAGCCCGCCCCGAGCAGCGATCACTCCCCCCGAGCCGCGATCACACAGCCCGAGCTGCGACCACTCTGCCCGCGACCGACCGATCGACTAACCCCCCCGAGCATGACGTTATATGGTATGGAATAGCTCTTTAGGTCCTAGCTTTGCTGTACTCCCAGCTTGTTATGCACCTGGCCGAGCAGGAGAAGCTCAAAAAGTCCTTGAGCAGTCTGAGCACTACTGGGCAACAACTAAAAACATCAGCGTGTTATCAACATTCTTCTAGCACTAAATCCAAAACACAGCACTATGCTAGCTCCTGTGAAGAAAATTAACTCTATCCCAGCCGAATCCAGGACAACTAGAAAAATCAATAAATTTGGTTTGGAGTAACAAACATGAAATTCATTCCTCAGGTGATTCAACAGCAAATTTCCCTTAAAAATGACAGAGTAAAACAATAAATTTATTAAAACTAGTTAGACTAGACAGTAGCATTTTGCAATGAAGCTTTTTCCAAGCCAGTATCCCCCTGCCCCAACAAAAATAAGATCAAGGTCCCAAATATGTGACCCTCTTTGTCCTGCCTCTCAAAAAACATCTTGTTTTTTTTCTCTAAGTATGAGTATTCTTTTCTGTTCATTATTCTCTGGGTTTTTTTTTTTCTTTTCCTTTAAAAACTATGATATCCTAAAGTTATAAGCTGATGCTCCTATGTCCAAAGTCTACAGTTATTAGACGAAGTCCAGTTTACACCAGTGTAACTAAAAGAATTTGGTTTTTTTTTATGGTGATAGATTTTTGTTTACAGTTCAAAAGAGAAAATATAACTTGATTTGCAGGGTTTGAGAAAATGATTTATGTAGCATTTTCTGACTACTGTAATCAAAATTGAAGAACTTATACTCTGTGCACAGTGATCTAAGATCCTATTTATAAGCCTAATATAACATATAATAGAATATTGGGTAATCAATCAAGAAATTGAGATACTGATGACTAAATTATACAAAATGTGAAATATTCATGGCTAAACTGCTGAGGTTGGCTTTCCTGGGTACTGTAAATACCAGAGAATTCAGCCTACTTTGATGCAAGTTCATAAATTCAGTTTACAAACATGGAAACAAGCGGAAAAGAGAAATCTAAACACCATGAACAAAACATTTCTCTCCTAAGAAACATGGTTTTCCCATTTCATATTTTAACCAAGAATGCATTTCAAAACACAAAGAAATATAACACACAAATGAAACTAAATATATGTTAATAGAAGACATTTCCCATTTGCGCAAGGAAATTAAAAAATATCTGTCTCAAAGTTACAAGCACCGAACATCAGCTTTGCCTTCTGGTACAACATGGGGAAATCAGAAGCCAAAGCATACCTGATATTCATTTCTTACAAGTTGTGATTCAAAGCAATTCTGACTAGCAGATCTGACCAGTCTCTAATTAATTTATAGACATTGCTGATAGCTATTGTTTTCCATTTAATGAAATATTAAAAATAGTTCTTTATGTAGCAGAAAAATGAGGAATATTGCACTATTTCAGGATGTAATAATGTGACTTCAGGGTTAGGGCAAAGGCGTAGAATATGAGGGAGTCAAGGGTTGTATTTGCCAAAACTCAGCGGTGGTGCCTGAGCACCATTGTCACTAGGACACTGATTCTTCATTTTTCCTACCTTTTCCCTTCTTCCTCTGGAAGTTTACTCTGTGAGGCAAATGCCATTGCTTCCTATGTTGTGGTGGTTTGACCCTAGCTGGATGCCAGGGGCCCACCAAAGCTGTTCTATCACTTCCCTCTTTAACTGGACAGGGGAGAGAAAAGTAGATCAAAGGGCTCATGAATTGAGATAAGGACAGGGAGAGATCATTCGCCAGTTACCATCATGGGCAAAATAGCTCAACTTGATGAAATTAATTTAATTTATTACCAATCAAAATCAGAGTAGGAGAGGATAAAAACTGCTGAAACTTAAAACACCTTCCCTTACCCCCTGCCCCCGCCCCTTCTTCCCGGGCTCAACTTCACTCCCAATTTTCTCTACCTACTTCCCCCCAGCGGCGCAGGGGGACAAGAATGGTCGTTGGAGTCAGTTCATCACACATTGTCTCTGCCTCTTCTTCCTCCCCGTGAGAGGACTTTTCCCCTTCTCCAGTGTGGGGTCCCTCTCACAAGAGACAGTCCTCCATGAAATTCTCCAATGTGAGTCCTTCCCACAGGCTGCAGTTCTTCATGAACTGCTCCAGTGTGGGTCCATCCCTCCCACAGGGTACAGTCCCTCAGGAGCAGACTGCTCCAGCGTGGGTCCCCTGCGGGGTCACAGGTCCTGCCAGCAAACTTGCCTCGGCATGGGGTCCTCCCCCACGGGTCCACAAAGTCTTTCCAGGAACCTGATCCGTGCAGGCTTCCCATGGGGTCACAGCCTCCTTCCTTCGGGCACCCCCCCCCCGGGAGGTGGGGATCGCTCCCCCGTGGGCCTCCCTGGGCTGCAGGGGCACAGCCGGCCTCACCATGGGCTGCACCCCGGCAGCCCCTCCTGCCTCTCCTGCTGCCCTGGCCTGCGGGGCTGCAGGGCTGCGCCTCTCACCCTCTCACTTCTCTTCTCTCTCTGGCTACTGAGCCACAGCAAGTTTGGGCTTGGCCTTGGCCAGCGGCAGACACAGGGAAAGCTTCTAGCACCTTCTCACAGAAGCCACCTCTGTAGCCCCCCCACTAAAACCTTGCCACGCAAACCCGATACTTTCGTGCTGTCACAGGGAGGCATTGATGCAGAACCTGTCCATGTTTCTGTAATACAAAGAATAATTAGAGGTTACTGAAACTCTCAAGTACGACTGAACCACAGAAAAGTTGTATGAAATCTTCGCTGGAAGTTCTGTTGTGAGTCTGAGTGGGATTTAGGGGCTGGCATTAATATTCAAGGGATCATCATATTGACTTGTCCACAAATGTAGCTTGACTTCTGTCTTGCAGAAAACTGTGAGAATGGATATCCCCTCCTTCTACCCCCATTTGCTCATGGGGAATCAGTTTGTAAGAGAAAAATGTGAATTACTACAGTCTCAGACTCTTTCAGTTAATCCCTTCTTTAGTGTGTTAACCACAAATTCTCAAATTCCAAAACATAAGAAAATGTTAAATGGGAAGCATAAGAGAATTGTCCCTTTAAATGCTACTTTGCCTTATATGTTAAATGTACCTTAAGGTAATTTTCTTCAGTGACTTTGTGCTCGATCTGTTTTGACAATAACAACTTTCAACAATTGAAGTGGATACTGAGGCTTTGAGCAGCAGAGAGCCATATGGTACTATCATTTTTTTAAGCAGAACTTTGCACTGAGCTAAGTAAGCTGCTCTGTGTAAAACTTTTACATAATTTGTATATAGTATGACTTGAATATATTTTCCAGTATGTTATCAATGGTTCTCAGCACAAATCAATAAGGACACCTTGTGACATGGTTTAACCCTGGCTGGCAACTCAGCACCACACAGCCACTCTCTCACTCCCCCCACAGTGGGACGGGGAAGAGAATCGGAAGGGTAAAAGTGAGAAAACTCGTGGGTTGAGATAACAACAGTTTAATAGGGAAAGCAAAAGCCATGCACACAAAGCAAAGCAAACCAAGGAATTCATTCATTGCTTCCCATGGGCAGGCAGGGGTTCAGCCATCCCCAGGAAAGCAGGGCTCCGTCACGCAGAACAGTGACTTGGGAAGGCAAACAACATCGCTCCGAACGTTCCCCCACTTCCTTCTTCTTCCTCCAGTTTATATACCAAGCATGACATCATATGGTATGGGATACCCCTTTGGCCAGTTTGGGTCAGCTCTCCTGGCTGTGCCCCCTCCCAGTTTCTTGTGCACCTGGCAGAGCAAGGGAAGCTGAAAAGTCCTCGACTGGTGTAAGCCTGCTCAGAAACAGCTAAACCATCAGTGAGCTATCAACATTCTTCTCGTACTAAATCCAAACCACAGCACTGTGCCAGCTACTGGGAAGAAAATCAACTCTATCCCAGATGAAACCAGGACACCTTGAAAACAGCTTATAAAACTATTTGCATTTTCATATTTTATATCAGTGTTACATTTTATGGCATTTGGCTCTATATTGCCTCATCTTTCTACTAAGAAAACTAACATTAGAAAACGGGCAAGTTTTTAAGTTTGTTTTCTTTGGATTAAGCGTATATTAGTTCAAAATTTTCAGATATTTCTTAAGTGGAAAGGAAATGTTAAATGTTATACTGCTGTAATGTATCACAGTCTTTGGATTCTTTTTTTCCTTTTTTCTTTTATTCTAGGAACTTTGTTTTTTTGGGGGGTTTGGCAGTTCTCCAAAAACATAGACTTTTTAGCTCACTTGTTATGCCATGCCCTGTTATTCTAAATGACAAATAAGTAACTGCAACCCCAAGGTTAAATGAAAGCAATTTCTAATAAGAGATCATATTTATTGAATAAAAGTCATAGTTATAACCCTATCTAGGATAATATTAATATTTTAGTATGTCTAATAGAACATGAAAAGTTCTGCAGTAGCAGTGAGAGTTTCTTTATACAGTCCATGTATAAAAATATTTTTAATTTTCAGATTACTAATGTATGATGCTTGAATTGACTAAGTTGTAGCAGGAAGGATACACCACCAGTAATAAAACTGCAACATGCTTTTAATGAGAAAATTTTAACATATTTACAAAAATTAATTGGATATTGCAGTTTGTGTTGCTACAGTCACTGCTGACAAATGTTTGCTTGTTCAGAAACTACAAAAATACTAACATATTACTTTTGCTGGTTTATTTGGAAAATATTTAGTAATTTCTAATGGCATTTCTCTAAGAGTAATAGACCTTGCAGCTGTTTCCTCTTAAGTTAAATAGCAAATATTTATATTCCTTGATTATCTCAAACCTATACTCTCACACACTCATATAGTTTCAAGGCATAGAGAGAATAAAAAATACAAAGCTTGTTCAACCAAGGCTACCTGCAAGCATTTGATAGGGGCACCCATGTGGTTGTTGTGATTACAAAGCAAGATTCAGAAGATATTTCAGATTGACTGCTCTTCCAGAGCTATCACACACTTATTGTGTTATATTCCTAGAAGGCGGCTGCCTTTTCTTCAGCTGTGACAAAAACTGATACTGTATGTCATATAAAAATATAAGCATGGTTTCTTTAGTATATTTGACATACACTAAAGCACAATGTAAAGCCATGCTACAATGTCAACTTTTCTGTAAAAAGAAATAAACACTGAGCGAATGAATTCTTTCACCAGGATATGCAAGTTGTTTTAGAAAATGTCCAGATTACTATTTAGAAGAGGCAGTGGTACTTTCTCCTTTGGAGTTTATTGTAACAATACATTATTCTGCTTTTTCAACATAATTGTTACACACGAAATGTTAACCAGTACCATTGTATTTATCACGAACTAATATAGTAAGACAGTCATGTTCATCAGGTATGGTGTGTAACAAGTCATTTCTTCTGTGCAGCAACATTATAATCAGCTACATAAACATATAATTACTCACTATTATCTGCAATTGTGTTGTAGGAACCTTCTTACATCTCTGTGTTAACATGACTAAATATCAGTTTTAAACTATGGTTAACAAAGAAAAAAAAATACTGCTTTAAGCATAACCTGGGTTCTGCTTTAAACATAACCTTTTTTTTTTGATCAGAAAACAAAACCAAATGTTTTTAGAGGTGCTTTTATTTTAGTTTTTAACTTAATTACAGACTTGCATTTAAAAAAAGAAATTAAACATTACAAGCTATATTCTGAATCCTGCAATGGATACTGAGAAAATATAGGAGCATTTCACTGACTAGAGGTCAAAGATAGTGATGGTATCCCTTAGATATAAAACAAAAACTACAAGATATAAGAAGAAGAAGGGGGGGAAAAAAATCAGTATTTTCACCAATCCTATATCCTAAAAACCACCTAGCTCAATTAACTTTTAACTCACCTCTGGAAGGAAAATAAAAGAGGATTTTAGATTAAATGTATTGGAATAAATATGTGTGGTATTTGAAAAACGACAGCACCAATCTTGAAAATAAAGTTACAGACTAGAGATTTAACAATCTGACTCTAAAACAATTCTAGACAATGACTGACTGTGAGATTTATACTTTTCAAATTATTAACTAATTAAATACAAACACTGACATTTCATGCTTTGATAGAAACTCTAAGAATAATGGCTGATATAAAAGATGTACAAAACTGTCATGTCACTTCCTTAAAAAAAAGGCATTAAAACCAACTTCTTTCTAAATAAACAAGAACCCTGTATATATTTAAAGGATGTACTGAGAAGTTAATTTTGTTAATAATACCCTGGTAAGATTTGCTATTCATTTATCTAAAGTCTGGAAGGAAAATCTCAGATATACCTTTATAGCAAAAAAGACTAATTACCAGGCATCCAAAGAAAGACCAGCTTTTTCAATCTTATCCAACTTCCATGTCTGAAAAAAATTTGAGAATACTTTTGAATTATACTTCCCCCACTACATGGGTCGCCAAAATCAACCATTAACTGCATAAAAATTCAATAAATCTCATAGAAAGAATGGCAAGTAAAAAAAAAAAAAAAAAAAAGTGCTCTATCAGGTATATATTTGAACTATAGCCAGACACTAAGGAAATCTCTTTTAGGTTATAAACTTTCATATCTTCCTATTTCTTTATCATTTTTTTTTGCAACAGAAGAGACAGTAACTTTTTCCAAAGAGGCAGTCTGCTGCAATATAAGCAATACTCAAGTGAGAGTTATATTCTGTTTACTGGACATGTGAACTGTGTTTTTATTTATCTCTCTTCAAACATAATTTTGAACTCTCCCAAATGGTTTCAAATACATATCTACATAAACAATTGTTAGAGCTGTGAAAATAACAAAGCTGAAAATAGAATTCACCTTATCCGACTAACTGTCTGAAGTTTAGGAATCCATTTGAAACTGGCCATCCAGAAGGTCCTTTTATGGCCAAGAAAAGTATCTCTCAAGGACATTTTGACCTATGCCTCATTTAATCTCCCAGATAAATAGAACAATTCTCTATCTGAAGTTGCCATTCCTTCTCCATTAAGTGAGGACATTGGCATTTTAATAAATAATACCTAAATTTTAGAATATTAGCCAAAATTTTAGTGGGCTAAAATTAGGTGAGATGAATGGTAGGCTTAGAAGGTGGTGCTGGAGCGCTGATGTCATTTTAATAAATAAAAAGAAAAAAATTGGTCCTGAATTCATCTCTGCTTCACAACAGAGTCTGTCTATCTGTGGAATACTCATACTTCACCTAGGCTTGGGGATTTTTTTTAAATATAGTGCAATTTTATAGACAACGTATACCTGAAGTTCTGCATGTGACCCCGAACTAGCAAAAGAAACCCATCTTGCCCACCACCTTTGCAATGCAGAATAGTGTCTGTTAAGGTATTCACTCACTTGAAGAGAGTGATCCTGGTAAACTTTTGTGAACTTTTTAAAATTAGGAAATTACATTCTAGCACAGCATAGTCCTACTAAAAAGTTCTTTGGAGCCCACAGAATAAAGTTCACATTGAGGTACAACACTAAAAGATGGTGCTATCACATATGACAACCTCTGGCAATGGCATGACGCTACATTGCTTTACAAACACTTTTAGCCTTTCGATTTATTTCTGGGTTAACACAAGGCACTGACCAGCCAGCTTGAACTCACTAATTTCAGATTCTTACAGGTCCATGGCAAAATTCGAGATGTGTCAGTATCTCACAGCATCAAATGGCACCAACATTGCAGTATACTTTCAGAACAGAAAGTTTGGATTTGTCTTGCTTTTCTGTTTCTTGAACTGGAGAACATTTTAGGTATTGTAATGCATACTGTAGTGGAATGTGCATTATGTTTGACTTGATATTTTAACTTAAATACAAGTGACACAAAAGGCCATGGTATAGTTATATATGTCTCCATTAGTAATGACATATGTTTAAACATTTTTCTCATGAAGCATGTTCTTCATGAAATGTATGGTTTCATAAGAGGACTGGCATCTGCTCCTACTTTTCTCCTGCAATATACATAGTTACATGACAACCAAGATATTACTGTCCCTCACTAACTATGCTTAGCAATGCATTTAAAAATTCTCATGCCAAAAATTGACTGAAACATTAGCCTGCTGTCACATGCATTAGATACTGTTGAGAAAGAATACTATCTTCTTCCTATGGTATTTTCCTGCTAACGTCACTGCTATGCAACTAAACACATAGCGCATGAACTCTAGAAACTTCTTCATTTAAAGACACCCTTCTTTCTAGGAACAATCAGGCTAATGGTCTAAAAATAACCAAAAAAATGTTAATTCTGTCTGCTTGTGCAGAAACAAAGGATTAATAGACCCTTACTTTTAGTGCCACAGAAAATATTTTCTTACACATCTGAAAGCAGAGAGCAGTGCAACTAGCTAATAGACCATGGGCAGTGCATCAGCTGAATAGCATGTATTCAAAATAGATTTCTGTTCTTTAAACCAGAAGCTCCTCCCTGTAGTCTGTTAGGTATTGGGGAACACAACTTGTTAGCTCATCTGAGACAAGAGTTGTAACATGACTTACTCCATTCTGCAGACTGTGAAAATTTACTCGCTCATAGTAATTTTCTTCAGTAAAGAAGACCTAAGTAGGCAATGTCATGGTGCAGAATGGATGCATAATTGATCAAAACACTGGAAAGATGGGACAGGAGAAAATTATTTTTTCAGTGGAGGGAGATACCAGTAGTGTCTCACAGAGATCTCTGAGGGAACCTGTACACTTCAAAATATTCTTAAAAGTGGTAAATAAGGAAGTGACAAGATTTGCTATTGATGCTAAGCTAATAAAGGTAAATCAGGACCAAGAGAAGAACTGCAGAAGTTTTTCTAATACTGGCAGATGAAAATTAAATAAATGTAATTAATAGTTACATTTAATTAATAAATTAAATAAATAAATGTAAAATGCTGTATGCTGGATAGGAGAAATTGATGCTAATACTACATATGAAATGGTGGGCCCTTGACTGACTTACATCTCAGATGAAAACTTGGAACTATAATAGGTAGATAAAAAATATTGGCTCACTACTCAGCAGCTGTCAAAAATAATCAATTTAAAGCTAGAAACTGTTGAAAAAGAAAAAGGAAACCAGGGGATTTATGCCACACTGAATCTATGATTCAGTATCATCCTGATTACAGTGTGCAGTTCTGGGTACTGATCCCCTCCATCTAAAAAAGGATTCAGAGAAATCTCTGAAGACATACAGAGAAAGGTTGACAACAGTGACTTGAAATGGTTTCTGTGCACTGAACAGTGGAAATGGAGGAACAGATGACTAAAAGAGTTATGAAAGAGACCTTCATGGTCATGAGGTATGGTGAAAAAAGTAGAAATCCAGTTTTCAGTTCCTTCCAAAAAATAACTAGGTGATGTCAGATGAAACTAGAGGATGATGGTTACAAACAAAAGTCGTCACATGATGGATAAATAATCTGGAAAACAGCCAAAGGGGGCTGAAGACAATAAATGCTTGTAAGGGTTGCAATAGTAATTTGATTTTTCCTCCAAGGATTTATCCACTGAGGGCTACTAAACATAAGGATACATACTCTGGTGTGTATCGCACATGCTTACTCTGTTCCTATATTCTTGCCTAGACGTGGTTTCGGCACACTTATTATCATGGACAAAACAGACTCATCTTGGGGAAAATTAATTTATTGCAAATTAAAAATAGAGTTGGATGGTGAGAAGCAAAGGCAAAAGCTAAAACACTTCCTCTCCCCTTCTTCCCAGGCTCAGCTTCATCCCTTCATTCCCAACTCCTCTACCTCCTCTCCCTGGAGTGGTGCAGGGGGATGAGGAATTGGGGGCCTGCGGTCAGTCCATAACAGCTCCTCTCTGCTGCTCCTTCCTCTTCACACTTCTCCCTGCTCCAGCGTGGATCCTCTCCATGGGCTACAGTGCTTCAGGGAAAACACTGGCCCAGCATGGGTTCCCCATGGGCCTCAGTTCTTCCAAATGTTTCACATGTTTCAAATGTATCTTTGAAGCGTTAAACTGGATAGGACTATGCTTTCTTCTTGAACAGGTGATTACATTAATTACAAACCCAACATTCTCCTTTTTGTGAGGACAACTGGTTAGGCAGCAATCTAACTAGTAAGGTTACCCTAAAGCATTCAGAAAGTACTTCAACCAGGACCTAGAACAGAAGTCAGAAAAATTCTGGAAGTTTTTCTTACATAAACAAAAACCATGAGATTTTTTTTCCCCCTCAGTTAAGGGTTCTGAGATGGTTACAGCTTTCCCTTTTTTCATGTTACTGAAAACTTAAGTTTCTTGTAACTATACGTAGAAATTGTTAGAAACTCAATTTAAAAGACTGGCAATGCTGTAAGACTCAATGATAATACTGAAATAGCATTACTATAAATATTGCCAATTTCAGGATAGAGGGCCTTAAATCTCTTCTTTTTTGTTCTGGCTTTCTCAGAACAATAAGGATAAAATCAGAAACACTAATCTTTTGCTAGGAGAAGTAAAGAAATGCCTATATGAACAGACAACACACTGATATTAATTATGTAACACTGCAAAAATTTTGACTCAGTTCACAGTACAAATACAAAGCTGAAAGGCCCATAGAGATTTTCAGTCACTTGCAGTAGTATTCTCGAGAGTACATTTTCACTACTGCTACAGAAACAGAACTAAAGGGTAGGGAAACAAAAACATGTTTACTAAAAAGTGTATCTTGGCACAGACATGATGGTTTCAGCAGGTTGGCAGGGCAACTAGAGTCCCAAGTACTACAGATACCATTTCAAAGTTTTTAGGTGAGAGATATTTTTTCTTCCCTGTTGATCTTTACATCTGCACGGTTACATTCACAAGCAATGTCCTGGGCCTCCGCTTCACCTTCTCAATTCCTATGCACCATGCATGAAATGTGTGAAGGAGAGGGAAGGGAGAAACAGAGCTGACAGGATATAATGCTTTCTCCTTTGTAACCCTACAGAGGCTTCCATAGCCATGGGCCTTACCTGTGTTGTGCACAACATCCATACTTGATCCTGTACTTTTAGTAAAATTGGATTAAATATGAGGTGCGTGTTTCCATGCTGAAGAACTCTCTAGCCATCTTTTAAAGACACACAGATTATTCTCATTGTTGCTTATCTGGAATTTGATTGAACACCCACACATTTTTCCATCAGCTGGATGAGGAATTCTTTGACTGGGTTCTGACCTGAAATCTGAAGCAAATCTGTTTGTTCACTTATCTGAAGTTGATTAATTTCGTTACTGATCGCTGCAGCTTGTTTACCATGGTTACAATGTCACAGTTTAATTCTACTTGCTGTGGTCTTGACATTATATCTCCTAAATTATTGACTTTTGGGCATGCTACTCTTTCATTTTGTTTATTCACAGTAATAAAACTTCAACTTTGTTTACAAATAAACAACACAGCTCTGCTTAAGTGACTTAAATGTCACTCCAAGGGAAAAAGCCTGCAACTGCATCAAATCTGTACCCCAAAGTAATGTTGCTTTCTAGTATCCTTGGTACCCCATTTGCTTCAAAAGTTATAGTCTGCTTTATGAACAAGTTAATTTTCCTGATATTTTCAGGACTCTTGTAATAGAAAAGCCTAGTTACGTTCTCCAAAGTTCTCAAAAAAACCCCAACCTCATTAATAATTTCTGTTTTATCTGAGTATTTCCTGAGATTCATGAGGATTCCGTGGTTGGAATCTATCTGCTCTATATGTGTCCTGTCATAAAGCTTCTTACACTCAAGACCCATGTTATGAGGACAAGAAAACCTCTTGGAGCTGATATCACTAAGCTAAGACAATCCTGCACTAAACAAAGTTTGATTTTGTACTTCTTTAAACTATTTTTATTTCAATTAAAATTCTTATGAGTGAGGAAAAAGAAGCATCAGCATTCACATGAGCAAAATGATAATTCAGAGGACTGCAGGAACCTCCACCTCCATTGTTAAATATCATCATTCAACAGTGGAACAACACTGTTTCATATTTGATCACCCAGTGTTTGATAGAAAGAGTATAGATCTTTGTTAGACCACAAAACTAACTAGTCCTTATTTTAAAACTGTTTCAACTATGTTGACATTTTTCAGACATTTTGTTGCTGCCCTTAAGGGAAACAAAGCTTCTTATTGTACTTACAGATACTATACACAAGACTGATGAGCTTATGTCCTGAACATCATTGCATTTAAATGTCATTCTAATTTTTTTACTTTCAGAAAAGTCAGAGGTCTCTACATGTCACTTAGGAAGAAAATTATAGGAAGACTTCCCCTTATTTACATTACCATATGAACCAAGAGTCGCTACAAGGAGCAGTTAAACATCCTCTGTTGACAGCTCCATAATGTACATGTACAAATGCCTACTAGCAGAAAGATTCATATTAATGTAGAGTTTCTTTCAACACAGTAACAAGCTGCAACATTGCAAAAATTTACTCTGAAATATTTTACTTAACACATTGATTTGACAAACTATCAATAAAAGTCTTTGCTGGAGATGTATTTAAAGTCGCATTGAAAAGAAATTTAAAGCGGATTATAACTTTTAAAGGTTTGGGAAATGAAGTGGGATTCTTTTTTGCTATTAAACATTTACATATACTAGTAAAAGATTTCACATGCAATTGAAACAAAAATGTAGAGTTCATTTTAAACTTAAGATTCATCTTCTTAGCCTAAAAAAGTCAAAGGTCAGAAAAATGAGAAGACTCTCAGAAAGGATACAGTATGATCATTTAAGAATGAAGCAAGATTTATTTGAGCCAGGCACCTGCTTCTCACAGGTCTTCTCTCAGCAGTCAGACCCAAGGGCCCACAGCTGGGCTGGATCACAGATGGCCTGGAGCACAGGCAGTCAAACTGAGGGCCCTCAAGGGTGCCTTTGAGGTCCTGACCAGGGAAGAAAAAATAGGGGTTGAATAAAGAGTGTCTATTCACAGTGTCTTCATGCTGAAAGTGGCACTTTTATCTTTTGTAAGAGTTTTTTCCCCAATTTTCCTATTGGAACTGCTGCATATGAAAACAATCACTTTCAAAAAGCATGGAAATTTTGAGGATGAACTGGAAAGAAATAAGGACAATGATTCAGCATATGAAGTTGTGGAAGCAGTTTTTTAAGGATTTTTATGATTGTTTAAAAATCTGATTATGCTTACAGAGGGACTGAAAAGAAATTTGTTGATTCTGGTTGTAAAGAGAATGACCAGTATGGAAGGAAAAACCTATACTACTGTGCAAGTGATTTGAGGTAAATAATTAAAGATAGATACTGAGTTTCTTTGAGAAGTATTCTTAAAGAAGTTGTCATACTTTTCAACAAGGTATCATATCTTCTGGTTTAGAGGCAAACCAGAAAGTTTTTGTATTTATATGGCAATTCAACAAGCATTATTCAGGCCACTGGCAGACCAAATAAATTAGGATGACAGTTCTCCTTCAAGCCTCATTAATGGTTGGACTTGATGATCTTAAAGGCCTTTTCAAACCTAAACAATTCTATGATTATAAATCAATCCAGACAATTTCAGATGAATAAACTCCATAAATGATTGTCTGACTGTATTTGTGTACTCAAATGGGAGAGTACCTTCACTCATTTTCCAAATGAGTGAATCCAAATGAATGCATGAGTACTTTGTATCAGAAGTAATTTTCCAAAGGTGTATTTTCTCTCTAGAAAAGTCATCCACTTGGCTACACAGAAGTTACAAACTTCAATTCCACTGTGTTAATCCAGCACTTGGGTGATTTCATTAGGTACTCCAAAGAAGCAGTATATAGTACTTAAAAAAAAAATAAAATGCTGTTCTGATATTTTGCATCCTTTCATGACACCATGTGTCCAAAGTTAAGAGATGGTCATGTCACCTGCCCAGCAGAGCTCTCATTTCCTTCAGCTTAAGGAGAGACTTCAAATTTTATTTCCCCTTTTTTAGAGTTCAAAACTTGCTACAAACTCTTATCTTCTCAAATGCCTTGAAATCCATTTAACAGTGCATCTGAACTTCTCAGCAGATTTCAGAAAGCAATTTTAGGTATTGGAATGAGAAAGTTAATAGTGTGGGGAGGTGGAGAACACTGTACCCATAAACCCATGAATCTTCTGCAGGGATTGAAACTGCTGTATATTATTCTTCCCTAGACAAAATTGTAGAGGAACAGAATAAAAACAAATGCATCCTATAGTTCATTGATGGTAATTTTAATAACCCAAGACAAAGCAGGTTAACACCTAGTGGTGAACCATGGAAGAAACGGGGTTAGTATCCACAACACACAACTTTTGACATCTCATTTAGGTAGCTGGTGTTTCCAGGTTGGTTTTCTCAGGCTCCTGAGGGCATTAATAACCCTTCCTGGCCCTGTTCTGCCCAGCCTGGGGCATCCAGCCATCCCTGACCATGGCCCAGGACCCCATTTCAGCCCAGCCCTAGGTATATAGACATTGCCTGAGATACCTGTTGGGGCACTGAGGCAGCCAGCAGCTCCCTGAGGCCACTACCAGGTGGGTGATGGCAGGACCCGGCAGCCAGGGCCTGTCCCATCTCCCCAGCCAGGAGCAGGGCAGCTGGGGGACACGAAGGCAGCTCCAGTCCCAGGCATCAGGCAACTCTGTGGGGACAGGGACAGGCTGAGGATGGGCTGAGGCTGGGCTGGGACTTGGGCCTGCAGGTGGGCCTGTCTTGGTAGGGCCCATGGCCACACAAGACAGGGCTGTGGTGAGATGAAGACCAGCCCTGCCACAGCATCAATGGGACAGTGGCTGATGGCTCCAGAGTGCTGACATGGGGTCCTGGGCCATGGGCAGGAAGGGGGTGGGGTGGGGGGTGAGTCCTGGGGGCTGGGTAGGGACAATAATGGCTGGCAGTGCCCTCAGGGCTGAGAAAGATGCTTCTCCAGAGGCAAATGAGAGCAGCAATCCAGTTCAGGGCTTTGAAATCCCCTTTTCAGTCACCTCCTCCCTCAAGGAGTAAAGAAGAGTGCTACAGAAATTACTGTCTAAATTATGATGCAGTTAGGCGCTGAGCATAACGCCTGCTATTGTCTCCATGGGTGACTTTCTACACGTTTGGTCTATAGTTCAGTAAATCCAAATTTGCTAACACTAGTAGCTCTGTACAAGGCTCTGTACTGCACCGGCAACTCAGGGATCAGGACCCGTCTGTCTGTAATACTTTGCATGTGTTAGTGTTATTGCAACTGGACTACTAAAGCTTCTGGTTGTATTTTTATTAGATTGTTAGTATTTTAATTTGCTAACAGTAAATTGCTGGCTCCCCTTTTCATGAGAGTTCCAGTTTTGTCCCTATGAAGTTTAAGAAATGTAACTGACTTTCTTTGGACCTCTCATTTTCAAAAGTAATATAAGCACCGTACTGAATCTGAACATAAGTGAATGCAAAGACTGAGATCCAGTTAGTCTTAACTGGCTACCTAAATGACATTCAACTTTTAGACACCTCATGTAGTAGCTGGCTTAAAGTACCTGTCAAAATGCATATATAGCCAAGATTAGTGGTTTTGTTAGGGATTAAAACAAAATAAAATTTCAGACGTCTCCTGAATGCAATAAAATTAGCATTCACTGGAACTACATTTCCTGAACAATACTTAAGTTATTCAGTCAGCTAATATACTGAAAAACTGATGTTTTTTTCCAGGATCCATAATTTGTAATTCAGTGCAAGAGTTTTACTGCAATTCCTCTATGTTCAGGCTAAGGTATAAAACCATGAATATTTCAGGAGTAAACAATTAAAATCTTCAACACCTTTCTCTACCACTTAATAATTTACTTTGATAAGAAGCAAACAACAATTGGTCAGCCCTAGAGTGACATCTACAGTTCAGAAAAATAGGCAAGAGAAGCAAAAGTTACATCCACTCATCCTGCTTTAACTAGGAAACTGTAGTGTGCTAATGACAAACTGATGTATGAACTGGGGATACAAAAAAAGAACACATTTTACCACGAAGGATCCTGATGGCCAGACAGCAACAGGAATACCTCAGCCCACCTGTCAATTTTACTCTTCTGACAGTAGTTTCCCACCTCTACTTTGTCCTAACAGTTCTAGAAATTTTTAATCCTGGAATAGAAAAGAAACATCCATCAAGTGCAGCTGAGAAATAATCAGATCTGGGGAAAGAAGTCATCTGATGAAGCAATCTTTTTGGAGGATGGAGAACAGAAACTAATAGGAAGGACAGCTTAAGCAGGGATGCAAAAGATTCAGTACAATATATTGTGAAACAATAAAACTTTACATCATCCATGTAGATAAAATTCCATCATGTTATGGGTAGTTGTGCAGTCTGCAATATTTGCTTCAATGATAATTAGCAAACCCATGAATTTCAACACCAGACAATAAAGTTCTATTTTTTCTTCTAAATGCATTACACTACTCAGATGCTATTTTGTGGGATAGGTGTATTTTCAGCTCAAAGTAAGAAAAACCCAAGAAATTAAAAAATTAGTAAACATTTCTGAAAGAAGGAAGCATTTAATATTGTTTTTAACGCACATTGATCAGGTCAATGGTTCCGTGCAAATACTGAATTGTTTATTTGATCTGTTAGTATTTCTGGAACAATACATATGACAGTTTAACCCTGAACACTTCATCAATAAAATTTAGTCATATGCAATAGATTTGTATGCTGAAAGTCAGAAGATAAAAAATGCTGGTTGTAAAATGATTCATGATCTGTTTAGACACAATAATCAGTGATAGCTAATTTGGAACATGCGAGTCCATTATAGGTAGGCTAACTTTCAAATATATTCTGAAATTATGTAGATTTCTTGCTAATGTCGGGTTGTAAACAGTCAATGTAATACTTTACTTACAGGAGATTGGTAATCTCTTTGCATGTGGTTAGAACAGCTGTAGGAAAAATGACCAGTACCTATCAAAACACTTCTGTAAGAAAAAAAATCTTAGATTTTCCTTTCAAGAGTTCCTTTGACTTGCTTTTTATCTTTTCAATTTTATCAGTCTTTCAGTATCTAGAAACATAAAATTCTGATTTCTGTGTACAAACAATATTGTCTGTACACAAGAATTCATAAAAGAATATGGGAAGGAAGAATGAATTTAAAAAGGTGCTGGAAAAGATAGGAGGAAGATCGGGGAAGTACCACAATAAATAACACATTTGCAATAGACTTACTGTCCTTGTCAAAAAAAGAACAGATAGTTTAAGAAGAATTAAACTTTGTGGGTATGACAGGTTTATTTTTACTGAACACAAGCCAAAGACAAAGCCAGACTGAGTGAAGGTGAAATGAAAAAAAAAACAATGCATGATAACTACTTTATGTAATTTTAACAGCTTGGCCAATAAATGTATATGTATCCTACCATTCAGAATAGATACAGAACTCACTCATTAACATGTGCTCTAGCAAAAATTAGGTAGGCTGCAACAATCGTCATCCTTAAAACCAAACAAAAGAAGTCTGTATGGAAGGTCATATTTCTGGTTTTTGCAATGGTGATGGAGCACACCAAGATGCTAATCAGTCCCACCATCACAGAGAGAATACTGCAAAAAACTTCAGTATAACCTATCCTCTCCACTCCACCACATATACTCAGGGTTCATGAGCTGATCATTGATTATTACTGTTAAAATATACCAAAATCACAGTAAAATTCTTTTTGTTTTTTACCTATTTTCTGGATTTTCAACTTTTTGATTTCCATTCTCAAATTTATTTGAATGTGTAATGGAAAATGCTGTTTCTTTAAAAGAAAGGTAATATTTTCACTTAATCATGAGATGTTAGAGGAATGCATTAGGAAAAAATAAAAGATCATAAAATTAATGAGACTGAGAAACCAAAATTTTCCATGTCATTTCAAGTATGATCCTTTACATGTGTGTCCTCATGGGTGCAACTCTTCTTTCCACTGATATATAGCATATTATTTCATACAATGCTTTGGTGGAGCAAGTGATCTGCTTAGTCACCCTCTGTTCTTTCTCTGATGTGTTGCTCCAAGGTGAAGGACTTCATTTCTGAGACTAGTTTTCCTTCCATTGCTATGTTCTGCTCAACTTAAAGATGCTTCTTAGCTCATAGTTCTCCACTTGAAAGGAACAGACTAGGATTCACCACTAAAAAAATGGGATTACCCCTTCCTAGCATGGGGAAGAAACAGGAGCACTTAGATGTCTGTATGCAGTTGCAGGACTACAATTGAATGGGGATCACTGTCCTGATTTCAGCTGGGATAGAGTTAATTTTCTTCATAGAAGCTAGCATAGTGCTGTGTTTTGGATTTAGTACTACAAGAATGTTGATAACACACTGATGTTTTTAGTTGTTGCCCAGTAGTGCTCAGACTACTCAAGGACTTTTTGAGCTTCTCCTGCTCGGCCAGGTGCATAACAAGCTGGGAGGGAACACAGCTGGGACAGTTAACCCAAACTGACCAAAGAGCTATTCCATACCATAGAACGTCATGCTCAGGGGGAGTTGGTCGGTTCAGTTGCCGGGAGAGTGATCGCTGCTCGGGGACTGCTCGCGGCTCGGGGACTGATCGCTGCTCGGGATGGGTTGGGCATTGGTTGGCAGGTGGTGAGGAAGTGCATTGTGCATCGTTCGTTTTGTATATTCTGTTACCTTTCTCATTATTACTATTATTACTTTCTCTTATTAAACTGTCTTTATCTCAGCCCACAGCTCTAACCGTTTTTCTCCTTCCTGATTTTCTCCCCCATCCCACTGAGGGAGGGGGGAGTGAGCTAGCGGCTGCGTGGTGCTTAGTTGCCAACCAGGTTAAACGACGACAATCACAGAAGTATAATGAGACATCTCACTCATCTGGAGTGCTGTATTGAGTAGATACAACCTCTATAGGAAGGACAGACCAAGAAAGCAGGAACAGGGAGTTGCCTTTTGTGTGAGAAACATGGATGATGACCAGTCAAGAGCTTATGGGTTAGTCATAAAAGGCACATCAGTGTGGACAATGTTGTGGTGGGTGTTTGCTACAGATTTCCTGAACAAGGAGCAGTAGTATATGAGGCCTTCTTCATACAGCCTGAAAAAGCCTCACATTTGCAGCTCCAGGACCTCATAAGGAATTTTAATAACCCCCCTAATATCAGATGAAGTGACTACTCAGAGCACAATCAATCCAAGAGATTTCTGGAGTTCATTGATTAGAAGATCGTGACAAAAATGATCAAGTAACTGATGAGAAGAGGCACTCAGGTGGACCTGATACTTACAAACAAGGAAGCACTGGCCAAGGGGTAAAGGTTGGGGGCACTGTTAGCTGCATTGACCATGAAATAGTGGATCCTGAGAGGAGGAAACAAGGCAAAGAGGCTTCTGGAAGAGCTGGTTGGCTTGGAAGGATCAGCTCCTTCAAGCTCAAGAACAGTCCAATCCAATGACCAGGAAATCAAACAAAGTTGGCAGAAGGCCTGCATGGCTGAACAAGGAGCTCCTGTCAAAACCTGAAGATAAAAAGGAAGCATACAGGAAGTGGAAGAAGAGTAATGTGATCCAGGAGGAATACAAAGATGCTGTGAGAGCTTGCAGTGTTAGGAAGGCCAAAGCCCACCCAGAGTACAATTTGGTCAGGGATGTGAAGAGCAACAAGAAGGGTATCCCCAGGCACATGAGCAGCAAAAGAAGGGGTAGGGAAAATGTGGTTGTGCCGCTGAATGGGACAGAGGAGCTGGTGACAAAAGACACGGAAAAGGTCAAGGTACTCCATGCATTCTTTACTTTGGTCTTTACTAATCATATATTCCTTCAAGAGTCTGAGGCTGCTGAGACCAGTGGGAAGCCTAGAGCAAGAAAGTCTTACCCTTAGTGGAGGAGGATCAAGCTAGGGATATACACAAGCCCATAGGACCCGAGAGGATACATTCATGAGTGCTGAAGGAGGTGGCCAATGTCACTGCAAGGCCACTCTTGATTATCTTAGAAAGGTCATGGTGATCAGGAAAAGTTGCTGAGGACTGAAAGAAAGCACACGCCACTGTTATCTTCAAGAAGGGCAAGAAGGAAGATCCAGGGAACTACAGGACAGACAGTGTTATCTGGATCCCTGGGAAGGTAAAGGAGCAAATAATCCTGTAAGACACTCTCAAACTTCCTAAGGACAGAAATTGTGGAGTAGTCAGCATGGATTTATGAAGTGGAAATTATGCTTAACCTATCTAATAGCCTTTTAGAATGAAACGGCCTGCTCAGTGGATGAGGGGAGAGCATGTTTATCATAACTGTCGAAAGGCTTTTGACAATCTCACATAACATCCTTATTGACAAGCTGATAAAGTATGGGCTAGATAAATGGACAGTGAGGTGGACTGAAAATTCACTGAACCACTAGACTCGAAGTGCTATGATCAGTGGCATGAAATCCAGCCAGAGGGCAGTCACTCATGCAGAAAGCAGGTCTGCAGAGAAGGACCTGGGGGTCACGGTGGACAAATGTTCAGTATGAGCCAGCAATGTGTTATTGGCTAGGAAAGAAGGCCAGCTGCATCCTGGGCTGCATTAGGAAGAGCAATGCCAGCAGGTCAAGGGAGTTCTTTCTCCTCTGCTCAGTGCTGGTGATGCCACATCTCAAGTGTTGTATCCCAGTTTGAGCTCTCCAGTAAAGAAAGGTATGGACTTACTGGAGCGAGTCCAGCACAGGGTGACAGAGATGATTAAGGCACTGGAGCACCTGCCATACAAGGAGAGGCTGAGAGAGTAAGGACTGTTCAGCCTGGAGAAGAGAAGGCTCAGGGGGGTCTTATCAATGTATACAAATACAAGCAAAGAAGATGTAGCCAGGCTCTTCTCAGCACTGCCCACTGAGAGGCCAAGAGGCAATGGGTATAAACTGAAATACAGAAAATTCTATTTAAACATAAGAAAAAGCCTTTTAACTGTGAGGGTGATAAAACACTCTAACAGGTTGCCCCGAGAGATTGCTGAGTCTCCATCCTTGGAGATATGCAAAATCAACTGGACACAGTCCTGAACAACCTGCTCTGGATGATCCTGTTTTCAGCAGAGGTCACTTCCAACCTGAACTATTCTATGACCATGTAATATAAAACAGTTTTATTGGACAGTGTAATATTTTAGTCAGATGCACATTTCCAGCAATTATTTCACATTTCCAGCAATTATTTTCTATGTCTAAGCGTGTAACATTTACTGCTTGGCTTTAGGAATGGTACTTGAAAAATATTACATCCAATAATCAAATCAGCCATGTGTGTCTTCCAAATTCCTTTTAGAGGAAGTTCATTCAGATGCTTTTTCTAGATATCTAGATGTATTAAATGACTTTTCAAATTATTTTTTTTTTTTATCCAGTTGGGGTTTGTGCTCCCAGAAGAGTGAAGAGAACATGTAACAGACTTATTTTAATAGGATCTGTTTGGCACAGATGTAAGAAGATATTGTTGATGTATTGCTCAGTACTATTCCTGCAACACACAAAGTCCCTGGGGTAAATGAAAGGTACTTCAGAGAAGCTGAAATCCACTATACATAGCTAAATGCTTGGAAATGGTATCTTCGTATAAAAAGCACAGAAAGCCATGCATTTCTGATAACCCAAGATGTTTCTTATGTCTCTGTAGAGGAAATTGAGTTAAATAGGTACTACTACTACTATGAATTTAACATGAAATCACATGAGACAAGGACAGCTCTACATTTCAGTGGAGAAAAATAGCTACTGTTAAAAGCTACAGAGAAGACACACAGGAAAGCATGTAATAAAAGGTGAATGAAGAAAATTAGTGCTTGCTTTTCTTTGGATTATTCTAGTTGGTTGGGGGAGGGGCTTGTAGCTTAACCTATTTTTAAAAAAGATTAAATTGTGATTTGTCTTTAAAACTATCAAAACCCATACTCATGACAATCAAGAATATCTTTCAGATTAAAACTATAAAAGCCCATTAATACTCTATGACATAATTAGCTAACAATTCATTTTACTTAGAAACAACATATTTTACTTATAGAAGCAAACATTTTTTTCCTAATGGTAGTTAGGTAACCGTACGAAATATCAGATTCTGCTGTATTACAAAAAAATATTGTCAGTTTTGCCACAATTATAATTAGTCTGTTTTGCTATTTTTTAATGTGACAATGCATTTCCACAAATAATCATTTGCCTTGGAGAATTAATGATCATTAGCCCTGTAATTACAGATTTCATTATCCTATATATTCCAGGAACGCTGGTAAACATACATTGCCTACCCTTGTGTTATGTATGAGGTATTTTCCAATCCTCAGAAGAAAATAGGGTTTGGTTTTTGCTGGTAAGATGCATTACCTTACTTTTTTTAAGTCATAATGAGAGACTGAAATATATAGCAGGCTGTCCATAGACTTTTTTTTGAATCACTCATATCAAGCACTAAGCAGCAATAAAATCTTTAGGCAAACAAAAGATATAGTCATATTAAATATTACAATTCCATTCATAAATAAGATGTGATAAAATAGAAACCCACACTAAACTGGTGATCAATATTTCTCAGGAAGTTCTCCCTTATTTCTTTGGCTCAGCATAAGGAGGACTAGCAGAAAAGTGGAAATGCCAAAAGTTAAATAGTTTGTTTTCCTACAAGAATCTGGATCAAGTATAAAAGTTTTATACCAACTTTGGTTGTCCCTTGTACTGTAAAGTAAATGTTAAAAAACTGTAAACTTATATCTTACCTGGTCAGTCTGATGGCTTTCTACTATGAACTGAATCATTCAATGGGGGGAAGCAGTAGATGTTCATTATCTAGCTTTTAGCAAGACCTGCAATTGTTATTGGAAGGCCCGTACAGCCTGTGCCCACCTTTTTCAAGCCACCTTGTTCTCAGGCAGGTGCCTCACACTGGTTCCAACACTCTTCACTCTCCATGCTGCCTTAAGCCAGCAGGGTGGGGAAAGTCAATTCTACCACTTGTCAGACTACAGCAGGAGGATTGAGCCCACTTTAGTACTCACCACACCAACAAGGACATTAGCAAGCCACAGCAAATGCCCAGGAAGCCCAGGTGAGCAGGCAGACAGCACAGAATATATGAGGAAAGGCTGACAAAACTGTCTTGAGTCCCTCTGGAGAAGAAAGGCCGATGGGGCTGCATCCTGATCTCTTCAGCTGCATTTCAGCACCCTTAAGATAGGACACACCCAGACTCTTCTCACAGCTTCACACTGAAGTCACAAGAAGCAATAAACAATGCTCGATTGACACCTGCAACCAATGGAACACAAAGGACCAGCTGGGCCTACTGGTACATGAGGCATGTGACCTCGTGACAAAAGACAGGGAAAAGCTCAAGGCCATGAAGGTTTCTCTTCCCTTGGCTGTTGCTGTACAGATCTGCTCTTAGGCTGCCCAGATGCCTACATCTGGTTGCAGAACAGGGGTGAACAAAGAAGCCTGAGCTTCTTCCCTTGAAAGGAGGACCAACTCAGAGAACACTGGATGCTTTGATAGCAGGGCAATACCCGTGTTGTTAAGACTAAAAAACGTGCACTGCTTTCTAATGAGCTATGACTTAGAAGTAACCCCTGCAAATATTAGTTTTCAAGGAGATGACATAGTAAATGATATCAGCTGTGTACCTATAATTTGTAAGATTATAGGGTATGTTAACTAGCAAAGCAATAGTTTCTTTGTCTGCCCTGTAAAGGGTAAATGTAATCATTTTTCTATGTATGATCAAGGCAGTTTTTCCCTAGCTTTCATAAATTCACACTAAATTTTGATCTCATTTGTACTAAGATAACAGGTCTCCCAAGCATGGTACAGATAAGCCAAAGTTCCACTTTAAATTAAAGCTATATCCCAATATCACATTAAGTGCAGTTAAATGCAGTAAAGCCAAGTTGTAAACAATTTAAATCATAGCAGTCCACCATGAATAAATTTCAACATTCGTAAGGACAATCAGCTGAGTATTTCCCCTATTTCTTATTTGTATCAAACAGTATTGGTGCCATAAAAAAAGCAGCACCTAGTCACCTCATGCATGTCAAACAGAGGGGCTGTAGCACAGTCTTGATAGACAGTTCTCCAGGGTTTGTGATTCTCCCTTTAACAAAACACATCACAAGCAGCCCTGATTTCTACAAAGCATTTGTGCTGTGCTTTTGTATGTTACTCTGCATCTGTTATGCCAGCCATACATAAAGTCAAACAAGTCTTCGTTTGATTCACAACAACTTCTAGTGAAAGAAATACTAGCTTTGCCCACGCAAAGGCTTATACTATTAACAACAAAAGGAAGCAGAAGTGAGTGTTATTTCCTCATGTGGGCATCTTTCTGCAAAATCGTGCCTCCAGCTAGTCATGGCATACAAAGGCCACAAGATGGAAGTCTTGCCTTGAAAATAATATGCTGACTCTAAAAAAGGGGTTGGCTGTTTCCTGTGTGACATGAGGGATTTTCAGCTCTTATCCTATTTCTCTGAAATAGCTTCTCATGTACAAGTAAAATTAAAGCACAGAAGGTTTGACTCTCAGCCCAGTTTTCATCATGAAAACTTGATATATTCCTAGGGAAATGAAGAAATTTCATATATTAGTAGTAACTTTAAGAAATTCAGAAAACTAGTGCAGCTTACAAATAGCACTTGTATTTTGGCATGTGTATTTTAGTGGGGCAAAGGTCTTTCCTTATAGGAAATTCATTCTTTTAATTTAGAGTTTTCCATCTTCATAAGTTATTGTAGTGTTTTTTAGCTCAAACTAGGTTCTTCACATGCTTCGACCACTAGGTCATTCAGTTTTATACATGGAAAGGTGGACTCCAAAATCTATTTCTGATCTAAATATTTAGAGTCGATCTTTAGGTGCAGCAATTCTTACACGTATAGTCTAAACTAGCCCTCTAAAGGTAGATGTGCAGCAGGGGTTCTGAGAGGGGGAAACAAACACGAAAACAGCCATGAGATTTGGATTTCTGTTGTGGCTCCTAATTCCTCAAAACTGAGCTAGATCTCTGAGCTTTTGTTCATTCCGAGCTAACAGCACTAAGAAAAGTTTCTTTTCATTGCCAAAAGTGGTAGAACACTCTGTGATGAACAGTTATGCCAAGCATATGGCAAAAGAATGAACAAAGTTTTCTCCCTGAAATCCTCTCATACCCTAGTTCACTGAGATACAGACAGCTGAATCATCAGGTGCACAGCTTTTCTTGACAAGTAACTAATGTGGACTTCAGCAACCATTCTGTACATATGTTCTTCACATCTCTTTCTATGGTATTATGTTGTTGGTCCTACCTATACTGGTCATTGATAAACATGTTAAAAAAGAACAAGTTTCAATTTCCTTAAGTCAAAGTTTTTCATGTGTTCGGGTTTTGATAATAACAATCATGATAAGCATTTCAAGATTTATTTTTTTTTCAAACCTACAGTCTTTGGGTATTTAGAATAAAAGGTTTTAAACACTTTCACGTACTGCAGAAAAAAAAAACCACAAACATGGTTTAGGTTTCAGAGGAGAAATAGAACTTTTAGATTGCTGGTTGGTCTATACCTAATCTATGACATCAGAAGTGTTATATTCTGTCCCAATGAGATGATACGGTTAGAAAACTCTTGCAATTCTATAGTCTTCAAGAGCTAGTATTCTACCACTTCTGGCAAAGAAAAGACTCTTTTCTCAGTGTTGTTATCTAGGAATGAACCAAAGGCTAAGAAAGGTAGCTCAGCTTTGAGGAATTAGGAAATTTAAATAGCAAGCTATAGAATAGAGCAATAGAATTTATTCTTATATCAGCTTTGTAAATTTAACACCAATATTGTGGGTTTAGTGGGGTTATTCTGTGGTTTGTTTTTTTGTTCCCTAGTAAAAAAATCTGCTTTTCAAGAAATAATATATTCCAGCAGCATATTACCAGGAATTCACTAGGCACCCCTCTGGACGTATACTGCCATCAATAATTTGAGATCTATAAATAAAAACAAGTAATTACAGAATAAATTTACACAAAAGTACAGGAATATAAGGCTATAGATAATGCCTTTAGGAAAAGGTATTTTACCTGTGAATCACTATTATTTCCCCCCTGGGAAATTAGACTTCATGCATCTTTTTCTAAGAAAAAGATAGCAATCATCATAAATAGTAAAAAGGAGTGTGGCTTAGCAGAGCTCCTATCGCCCTTTAAACCAGGAAAACAAATGAGATGGCTTTTGTGTACTACAGATGTCTACATCAACAAATAATATGACACAATAGTAGTTAATTAGTAGATCAAAGCATTTAGTGCTGAGACTTCAGCAGTTAACTGCGTGAGGTATGGTTTTCCCTTTCAACCAGATTAAATCTACTGGACCATAAGCAAAATTGTTCAAAGCTGCCTGAAGGACCAGCTTTTGGGTTGGACACTTACATCCCCACCAGAATTTGAAGTGCATAGAAAGAAATCCAGTTTATACACCCCAAGGCTGCAGGTATTTATAGGCATTTCCACTAAGAAAAAAATAAAAAAGTTTCTACAAAAAGCTTCATTTTAACCTATGCTTTCATGTAACCTTTAACTTAAAGTAGGAAAAGAAATCTATAGATAATTAATAGCTTTTAAAATATACAATTTATTTATACAATTTATTTATTAAGAGGATTTTTGTATTAAGCTGTTTCATCAAGGGTTTGGTGTTCCACACCATATCATAAATATGATGTACAGATACCTTCACACACACACTCGACTTCATTGGGTTAGAAATCCTCCTAGGAGACCGGCTTAATTAAGAAAAACTAGTTTTAAGAGGATAGGCCCTTAAACCATGTACATTAAGATTGCCATCCTCAATTTAGAAATAAGCCTAATAATTCAGTGGTTGAATGATCTTTGTTTGCCCCATGTTGTCCCTTGAAGTTACCCACCATTGGCAGACAAATAATTTTTTTCTTTTTAAGCTTCTGTTTGAGAACAGTTTTCTTTAAAATGCCTTAACACTATTTTACAACAAAACCTAAAAACTGTTCTAGAATTCAGTCGTATGCATCTTCAATCAGTTCAGCATTGATTCCTCAGAACAAATATGAAGCTAATGATTGTTACTCATTGATTTAAAACATGGAGCTGACCCTCTAGCTCTATTTCCTAAAGCAGTCAGATTCTTGCCACTGACTAGTCCCTCCTTCCCTCCTCTGCTGCTACATCTTTTACATATTAGACAGCTCTTACCTTAATGGATTGTAGACTTTTTCAGAGTGCTGTCTTATTGTATCTGACTGACTGAAAAAGTGGACCTAATCTTTCTCCAGAAGTTCTGGATTAAACAGCGATACTATATTAAAAAGTAGAAGAGGCACATCAATACATTACAAAAAGAGCTATTTTGTCTTTTTCATAGCTTTGTGAGAAGACAGCTAAACTGGCCCATAAGAGTGAGGGTACATTTCTGCTTTATGTTGTTACTCCAGCTGTATTGGTAGACTAAAGTTATTTGTCGTTGAAAGCAAAATTAAGCAACATACCATACTTCAAAGCTTGTTTCCTGTCAACTTTAAGTCGAGCAGAGTGACCACCCATATACTGCCAGCTTGGAAAGCCACAAGTTAGGTCTTAGCTGAGGCTCCCACTCTGCAAGTATACTCTGACAGCTTCTAGCATCAGAAAGAATGTGCATGCACGAGTGTACACAACAGACATCACTTGTCACATAAATGCTCTATTGCTAAGCTCAACTGGTGTCTAAACAACATGGCTAAAGCATCTGTTCCCTGGCATGTTTACTTTTCAAAGTAAACCTCCTTGTCTATGGATGTTATGATTATATCTTTTTTGTTGTTGTTGTTATTATGCCTCAGTAGTTCCAACTAATAGCAGCAATAACTGCTGTTAAATTCAAACATTCAGCAAGGGAAATGTTAGACTGTATGTGAAAACACATTTACATACAACAGTCACAAACAATTTTTGAAAGCAAACTCTTCAAATCAGAGAGAGAAGAAAACTTTGAATCTCTGGTAGCTTAAGTCACACATTATATAGATATTTGAGTTACATCCACAAAAAGAACAGCTCATCATCTCACAAAGGATGAGAAATATGCAATAAGGTAAAAGAAATAATTCCTTTAATGGATATACTTTTGCACAAAAGTTCTACTGTCAGAGTGCAATGTAGCAAACATTAACTAGAGTTTAGCCAGTACCTGAGCTTAAAAACAGTAAGTTGCTTCATAAACTGGTCTCTAAGTTCTTTTTTTTTTTCCAATCTCATTTCACCGAACTATTAATTTCATTGTATGATTTATGTGGCTGTGAGATTAACACATTCCTCTGGATTTGCTGGCTGCCTAAGATTAGTGGCTCTAATCAGATGCTAGAACTAAGTATTAACAACAAAAAGTCTTCAACCACATCTCAGGTGCAACCAAGACTGCTATAGAACCACAAGTGTAAACAGAAAACCAGTGTAACTTTAGACGTCTTCTATACCCATTAGTCTTATTTTCTTACTTGGTCAGTTAGAGAATCCAGAAGAACTTGACAGGATACATGCATTCCCTCTTAATGAAATGGCTGAGAGTCGATGCAGTATCTGTTTCCATATGTACTGAATAAGTAAAATAACTTCTATGTGTAGGTCTGAAACCACAGTGAAATATCCTTAGACTACATAGAAGGAAAAAATTCTTTACAATGAGGGTAGTGAAACACTGGAGCGGGTTGCCCAGAGAGGTAGTGGAGGCCCCATCCCTGGAAACATTCAAGGCCAGGTTGGATGGGGCTCTGAGCAACCTGATCTAGTTAGCGGTGTCCCTGCTCACTGCAGGGGGGTTGGACTAGATGACCTCTAGGGGTCCCTTCCAACCCAAAACACTCTATGATTCTATGATTCTATGATCTTGGTGACCACACAGTTATTACGAAGATTTGCCATTCATGTTAATTGTTTCCCAGTTCTATCACTTTTGATATTTTATTGCTTTGAGAACTCTTTGTTTGTGAAAAGCACTTTATAAAGTAAGTTATATTTTGCTGCTAATAATAATAATTTCTCTGAAGACAATGCTTCTAGTTCTAATGTTGCAATAAGCAGTCACTTCACAGCTGTCACCAACCCATTTCATTGACAAGAAAAAGATTAATTTCTCAAGCTTGATGGTGACTTAATGGAGAAGAAGTACAATTTACAACTCTTTACAATTAAATTATGCCTGAACATCTTAACACAGCCATCCTCAACCTTTCTGACCCATGGGAAACAACACTAAACAATACCTTGCTCTGCCCATTAAGCTTCACCGCAACAGTGGTGGCCTTTCTGGGCACACAACCAACAAAGTATTTCATTAGCAACACACTGTATGGAACTCATACGCTGTTGTCCACCACTTTAGGGCCTTATAAAGCTAATTCAAACTGTAAACTCACCAGAAGAAAAGCTAGATTTTCACATGCCTGTAAAATCAGCCAGCATATTGTCAGTACCAATAGCAATCAAAGAGTATTGTGTAGCTTGGTTTAATTACTTTCTTATTTATTTTTTACTTTGGCTTGCTTTGACGTCTGTATCCTGTTAGTCTCTTTTTCCTTGAATAACTCACTCACTGTGGGTAATTCCCTACCTTGTACTTTGCTGTTGGGTTCCCAAATGGAACTTAGCATAGAAAGCAATCCCATGGTTCAGTCCTAAGTTGCTTTATGTATGGTTTCTCTCATCTCTTTCCCCTCCACCCCCAAATTAATAGATAAATAGCAAAGTTTAATAAGTTTCAGCCAACAATTATTACTTTTTTGCATTCCCAGGAGAATGCACTCAACCAACACATGCAACCAGATGTCTGAGAATTTGAGGTCAAAAGATCAATTAAGCAGAAGCTACACTTTGTTTTTGATCACTGTATCCTGTCTTAGGGAAGCAGAGATACTACAAATGCTTCTATAAATGTAGTAGCTAAGCAAAACTTTTCAAAGTCTGAAGCTCTCCTGAACTGGCATATGTTACAGCAAAACAAAATGAGCTATTTTTTTCCATTTCTAATGTTGCAAACCCAGAGTAGCTGTTCTGAAGCTGATTGAATTACTTGGTGTTCACCACCAAACACAATCCCAAACATTTTGCACCCTCTTTCTGACAGCAACAGTCAACATCATAACAAATCAGAAAAAAAATCAATGCAGATAAGCTGTTCAAGACAGAATATTTCAAGTCATATTTGTATTCTGCCTAGTCCAACATAACTACCTAATGAGCCTCTGTTCATGTTTGGTCCTCTGCACTGTTTTCATACATAGCCAAAAAGTGAAAATGCTGCAGATTAATCAATATTCCAGATCTCAGAAAAAATTAAGACAGAAGTGATAATGTTGCTGAGCCTGTATTGTTTACCAAACTATAAGGAAACTGAATGTATTGGGTTTATAGCACAATGGTTATTATACTCAGTCTTTTATTGTGATAAAGTTGAGAGAAATACTGTACTATGCCCCTGATAACACAGTGCAGTAGCAACTCCACAATTAAGACTGGAAAGTCAGTGCAAAATTATATAATGTAATTTGTCTCCTATTCTTGAGAAATTTCTAAAACAGTGGTCTCTGAGGCATAGGCCCCCGCAAAGAATATAGGATCATAGGAAAACATAGGTTGGAAAGGATGTCTGGAAGTCATACAGTCTGACTTCTGGCTTCAAGTAAAAGTAGCTTCGAGGTCAGAACATGTTGCTCGGGATTTGCCCCATTAAGTTCTGAAAATTTCCAATGATGGTAATTCCCTCTTATTGCAAAAATATTTTTCCTTACACCCATTTAGACTTTTATTTGCTGCAATTTATGACCATGCTTTGCATCCTTCCACGGTGCACCTCTGAGAATTGTCTGATTCAGCCTTCTTCATAATCCTTAAAGTATTTGAGGACAGCAAACAGGAATTTACTTAGCCTTCTCTTCTCCAGGCTAAACAAATCCAGTTTCCTCAGCCAGTATAAGCAGGATGTAGGCAGGGATCCCTGCTTTCTCTGAGCTCTGAATCTGATTGTAGGCAGAAAACATTGCCTTTGAGGTGCTATAGTATCCAATACCTGGGTCTACTAACCCAGTTGAATGCCACTTAAAGTTTGCACACAGGTCATGCTTATCATCTGTATATAGACCACCTTAAAAGACAAAAGTATTAGTAACTAGAAAGACTAGACAGCTTTGATTACTATGAACAGCAAAATGAAACCTTACTGGGAAAATATACAGAAAAGTTAAAATAATGTGTGATGAAATTGAAGAAATACAGCAAGTAGACTCAACTGCACAATAAATGCCTAAAAAGACCTCAGTCTCCTGTCCTCACTGCTGTCCAAAGTAACATTTGAAGAAAATTATTTCCCTAAAATCATTAAAAACTTGCCTTTGTAACAATTATGTATAGTCATAAGATATTGTAAACATACTTATCTTCCTCTTTTATCCCATACTATTTTCTGGCATCTAGCGCATGAATTTAAATCTCTAACCTGTTCTTCTCTAGGCCATGAATTTAGGTAGAGATTGATGCAGAAAGTAGTTTTGCATACATCATCTCTGAAGTATAGAACTCCTGGACAAGGGGCTGCTTCACAAAGAATATCTTTATTTTTTTATTATGAGATAGCTCGTGCATTCCTGTGACATTTCAAATTAATTTGTGCCTTTTTTTAAGCACTAATATGACCTAGGGGCAGAAAAACCTTTCCAACTAGAACCAGCCTCTCCTGAATGAGTGTGCCTTGGCTCTTGCAGTTTATTCCCACAGCCACTGGATGCCACTGCTAGCAACAACTTTTTTTATATATAAACATTTGAATGCTGTCTATTTGTTGACCAGCTTTTGGCTTATTTTCTACCATCTCTTCCAAACCCAGCACTGTTGCCATCTTTATTTTCTGTCTTCTATACTCCTCATTATGTACTTGATCCTGTTTAATAAACCAACACTTGTCATATGTCCGTTATCTCTCAATCCCAGTCTTTACTCTAAGAACTGTTATGCTCAGGGGCCATGGCTCATCTATGAAGAAATTATGCAAAAAATCCTTACTGGGATATACATATATTTCCATTCCTTAAAATGTTAAAATACACTACCCTCTCTGCTTTTTTATTGAGATGCTTAAGAAATCCAGTGTAATTTTGGCAGCTAAATATGTCTTAGTCATCAAGATATTTCTCTATATGTAATTAAATAACATTCACACATTTTCATATCAGAGTAGACTGATTTTAAAAATTATATTGTTTTATTATAGCAGAAATGGTTTCTCAATAGTAAGTCTGAATACAGATTTTGCTAGCTAACTTCTGATCAAATTATCAACATTCAGCTAGCAAAACTACCCATAATTGCTTGTGGAATACCCAACATGCAGAAATTCCCTCAAAAGTACAGTGCAAATATTAGCAGACCATATGAAGTTACAGCCTGGTTAACAAACACTACTGTGGCCTATAAACAATTTTGTTCCCTTAAGGGGGCTAGTCTTCAACTGTGGCATAATTTATATCACTACTGTGAGTTCTGAAAAAATCAGGAAAAAAAATCTCATTACCTCAGGAGTACAATTATGTCAACAGAGACTACAAAATAAACTTTCTACTTGTATTGGCTGTGGAAAAATATTGTTCAGAATAAAAAGGCTTTTTTTTAATCTGTTATTTGGATGTGAATGTTTGATTGATCTTTCCCCATACAGACCAAGTCTACCTCAAATCACAGAGACGAGTAGATTGCATCTGTGCAACTGAGGATCAGATCATTACAGATGTGCATGAAATAAGAGCCGTTAATATAAAACATACTGCTTTGAGCTGTTATTCATGTTTCACTCTTCACAAAACTTCTTTCCTTTGTCTCAGCCACAGATAGCTTTTTTGTAAAGACATATGGCTAAACACCTATTATGTGGCAGCACAGACCTTACTTGGGAACAGAGCACAGGACCAAAAAAAAATCCAAATTTGTAGGGATCCAAAAAAATAATTGTAATTTTTTTTTAGGCTCATTAGATGTCTATACTAAATACATTTCCCTCTCCCCTTCTAGACCTGCATGGCTGTTCTCCAAGGAATCTCACAGTGACGTTCTTGGGCCTCCAGTTACCTTTGTTCATAACAACAGGCAATACTGTGTCACTTCAAAATGCGTTCAGATAATTTAATTAGGGCCTATATCCATTTGAACCTTTAACTGTTGGACTCGTAACATATTTGCTAACTGAAGGTGTATTTTATCTTTTTTTTTTTTCTTCTTCACACATGGTAGAACAGCTAATTGGCACATTTAGCTGTGTTTAGCTCTCAAAAGCCCATGCATGCCTGACCTCCTGTAAATGAGAACACACTCTCAAAACATGGCTCAAAGAAGTCAACCACACTTGAGAAAACAACACAGAGGCTTATAGCAGCAAGCCTGATTTTTACTTCACATTTAGTTGTCTTTCTATGTGTTCCACAGACTTTTTAGCGATGATGACACTTTTTTTCAGCTGTTTGTAAGTGGCTCCATTTTCTTGCTGTACAACTAAGCCACAGATGTAGTTCTGCCATTTTTAGTAACTTTATTTTCTTTACAGAATATGTGTCATTTAAATTTAGTCACTTTCTTTCTACTAATTTAAACCACCTTTCCTAACTTCTGTTTCTTCTCTTGAAGACAGATTTTGCTTAATTTCTGCAAATGGAGAGTGCATGCTCAGGAAAGGGTACACTTACATAATTTTTTTTTTTTTCTTCTTCATTCTTTGCTTGTACTTTCCTAGAAGGATTTCTGTTAGGGCCTTGCAACCGCAGTATTCCTTACAAGAGAAAAAAAATGACCCAAGGTGTTGACAAGCTCAGCCTGGCGCAGGAATCGTTTCTGTTGGACTTCATAAATTCTTTCCTCAAAGCATTTTCTGATCTTATGGCTGAAGAGCTCACATTTGAACAGATATGGTCTCATATTACTTTCTGGTGAGAGAATGCATACTCAGGCTGTGAATTCCAAAGAAAGATTGTACAACTGCAATGCACTTATACAGAGATATATCTCGGGGAGTTTGCTTTGGCTCCGTTTTCTAGATAGGGACTGACTAGTCTATTGTTAATCTGGCCTAATTTATCTTCATAAACTGGGAGATGGCTCAGTTTACTGCCAAGTCTTCAGACCTTATTTGGAGGCAGAACTTGCAGGGTTCCTCCAGTTGTGGTTTTCAATAGCTGCGCAGCCCCTTGACATAAAAAGTTCAATAGGAGATTCTCACTCATCTGATTCCTCAGGATTTTTGGCTAGAATGGATACCAACTTTACTAGTTTAGTTGTCAAAAGCAGTAATAATATAAGTATTAACACATCACTGCCTTTCTTGCTTAGGATTCTGGACATCATCCAGGTATTCTGGGACTTATTTTACACACTGATAAATTGAATTTCTCAGCTTTTAGGGTTCTTGAGTTTTAACAGCTTGCCAAAATTAAAAGTTTTAAAACCAATCTCCTCCCTAGCTGGAATAAACAATATCTCATTGTGATAACTGTGAATATTGTCTATGTTCTTCCTATAAATAAACAGTATTTAGTACTTTCTTCTTTTTTATCCTCCTGGACAGGGTTGTTGTTGTCCCACTTCAGGAACAAAACTATCACTGCTATAACTTCATTTCTTCCAGCATTTTGCTTCTTAGATATATAATTATCTTTAATTATTTCTTTATTTTAAGTTTTAAAATATAATTAAGCAAGATTAGGTGAATATTTCATCCAGTGATCAATTCATTTTTGTACATTAGAATGGAACCTAATGCAAAATTATCTTGAGCAAGATATGCTTGTGTCATAAAAACATTTCCTGTTCGTAATGTCCAAAATATCTAAAATACTTTGAAACCTAAGACCTGCAACATATATCCATCCTTGATTTAAAGCACCACAGCAAAGTGAAGTGACTTGAGCAGCTTCCAGAGCAGAGAAGTTCAGGTCACACTTGTGCACCCATGTAGATACACCCTGACTAATTTCAGCAAGCAATGTCAGCTTTTCTGAAGAAAAGCTTTGAGTTTCTTCAGATTCACTGCTTCCTAGCACACTTTTCCTGTGTGCCAATGGCCAAATAAGGAATTTTGACACACGCTGCTTTGAACATTTGATTGGAATGGTTACATGAAATTCATCTATGTGAAACAGAGAGTGCATGTCGTGTCTCCAGCTCTTTTCCGCAAAACAAGTGGAGAGCTTTCTTAAAGTTTTTTATTTGAGAGAAATTAGTTTAACAAAAGACAAAGGTTTGTTTAAAGAACATGAAAATTTCTAGTTGAGGATTGGTCTTTGTAACAAAAGGAAAGTAAGGAAACTATGAACAGTTACATATATCTATGTTCAATTCATTGCTCAGAAATAGTAATTCAACACAAATACAGCAGATGACACAAGTAATCCTTTAAAAAGCTAAGTAGGGAATCCATTAAAAAAAATCACAGAAAGGTGCCATGGTCTGAAGAGAAGAGAGATGCACTTAACTGTCAAATGCTAAGTGAGAACTGATAGAGGCCTCCTTTCAGAAACTAAGCACTCTTTTATGTGAAAGAGTGTTCATAATTATACTCCCCATTGCTAGATTTAAATATGAAGAAAGAAAGGCCTGGCTGTCAACAATGGGAACCGCTTATAATACTTTAGAACAAGTGGTGCTAATAAGAGATAAATGTATATAAAATGGTAACAGGCATGCAAAGGAATAAAATTATGGAGCTGACCTAAATCCAAAAAACATGGGGTGTATGCTATTCACTTTGAAAAAACATTTACAAATGTGTTGCTCAAAGTATATGACCCAGCTAAAAAAGTATTTTTTTAATTCTAAAATGTACATAAAAAAAACCTGTTACAATTTTATTGCTACATCGACAGCTAACATATTGCTTCAATAAATTGTAAAAGTATCCCTGCAAGAAGCATAATTAAAACCCCTACCCTTTGTATTTCATTTGTTACAAGAATCTAATAAAATTCTAAATTTTGAAGAACTTAATGGCATGAAATACACATCACATGCGAAGCTCTCAAAGAATTTCCTATGTATATGCAATCTGAGTTTCAGGAGCAATGTATGCCATGTATTTCAGAGGCATATCCTAACATGAGCCTATCATCTCATTCAAAATTCTGAGCCTGTATAGGTCCTCTCAGGACCACAGGTGTCTCTTTTTCCTCCATATGTCTCACAGAACAAGATTATGCAACATCATTTTACTATTTGCAGTTTCCTAAATGTTTAAAGTGCTACCTGTTGTTAGTTCCAGCTTTTCCTTGTCAGCCAGTGACAATCTGAAATATTTATGTAGTATTTTAGAGCTCAGCTAGACACAAACAAAGCTCTCCATACATTGAGGGCTTACAAAAGCATTACTACACCATGTAATAATATATTTAGTATTTAGTTATCTCTAGTGCAGTTTTATGTGCCAGATTTTAGGAAGGTTCTTCCCAAAGGAAATAATTTCTAACATAAATGTTGCAGGATTATTTGTTAATAATGTTACTTAATACTAATAATATGTAGTAGTATTGCATATGGTTATATACACACAAAAGAGGAAGAGTGGGTAGTGAAAGGGAGAGGGAAAGGGAGATGGAGAAGGATATGTATATATATTTTTCTTGTGGTTCAGGTACAGTTTAGTCTCAACCTGTTCAAGAGTTTGCAGCTCAATCCTATCACAGTTCTCCAGTGCTATTGATAATCTTAATTTCTTCTCAATATTTACAACAGTCATGTACATACATTAATTGTTATTATAGGTATACAATGAATATTTCTTAAGAAAATAGGGTGTATCCTTAGCACAATGAGCCCTTTCCCCTGCAGCTGACTGTAAGCCATATATAGACAACAGGGCTGTCAGACCATCTCACAGAAAAGATTGAAAGACTAATTCATCATTAAATTCTGGTGGGTTTCTAAATGTTGATGTTTATGCACTTTTCAGGAAACATTGCTTTCTCTTACCAAAATGAGATCATCACAAGTTATGGTTTTGTTTGGTGATGTTGATAAGTATCCAAATATAACCAGACAGAACATGCTGAAATTATGTAATGTATCCCCCTAGGAAACACTGTACATTATTAAATAGAAAAATATTATTATTAGAGTATCATTGAACAGTGGGTTAATGCCAGGGGTGTCCATGTCATTAATCCAATTTAGAGCATAAGTAACATTGCTGTAAAGAATTAATATATATAGCTTCATGACAAAATTGGCAGAATTAAAAAAATCTTTGTCTTCGTTCTGTTTCATTTTAAGAAGCTTGGCCTTTCCCACTTGTGTTTTCCCCCCACACCTTGCAAATTATCTGGATAACTGTGTTTTGACCACTTCATTCATGTTATTTAACCTTTTAGCATACTTAGGCCACATATATCAAAGGGAGCCTTTTGTGGGTAGAAAATAAACCTGATTCCCAAAGTTCACAGGCTCAGGTTTTTCTGAAAGTCCAGTTCCTTTAAAGTTGTCATTTCGTGAGTATAGAATCATCCCATCGACATTTCCTGGACTTTCTCTTTAATTCTTTTATTTTCTGATGTTCCTCCCTGAATTTGACTTTAAAAAATTTCCCCACTCTCCAGACAACGCCAAGTGCTCTATAAATGTTCTTTATATATGTTCTTTGTGGAAAACTTCCATACTTTAAACAAAGGAAGGTGTTCATAAGAATGACACCTATCACATAAGGCATAACCTCCACTTTCTGCCTGGAGTTATACCTTCATTTTTTAAATAGGTGCTTGTGCCTGTGCAATCTGGCTGACGTATCTTGCTGTCGCCATCCCTAAGTGCAAGACCAGGCTCTGTCTGAATATCCCTGTCTGCTGCTGAGCTCCGATCTGCCTCATGAAGGCTTTCTTCTCTTGTGCCCTGGCTGCTGCAAACATGAGGCTGTTGCACCATGCCTGGCTTTGCACTGGTGACTTGGTCTTACTTTTCAGCTGGATGCCCCACTTCCCTGGCTGGTTTCACGCAGCGACCTTGAGTTGCTGCTTAAGCCCTGAGGAGTCTTAACAGTAACTTCCTCAGTTGCTGCAGTGATCTTTTCCTCCATCCAGTTTCTGATGGTAAAGCCTGGAAGTACAACATCTCATCAAGCTTTGTACCGTAAGATTTGAAACTGATTTTAACTAGTTTCATAAAGCTTAAATTTCAACTTGAGGCTCCCATTTAAATTAGGAAAGCTAGTTTGCCAAGCTACGAGCATTTTAAGTTAAACTGAATCATGTATTTTCCTTCTTTGATGAAAATATTTTAAGAAAAGTGACTGTGTTGATTGGTCTTCCCTTTCAGCAGGTCACCATGTTCTACAACGTAGTGTAGAACCAGCCAAATCCAAAAATCTCTGGAAGTTCCCTTGTATTGACACTCCTTAGAGCCAGCTCCAAGGGACACAATCTGTAAGTTGTAGATGCTATACTATGAAGAAAGAAGATAGTCTAGGACTGCTTAAGAGAAAACAAAAAATAATACATGACTAATTGGAAATAGTATGTAGGAAAAAGAATAACTCCAAACACCTGTTTTTCAAGTTTGTCATCAACACCCCTGAACTCAAACTCCCACTTACTTCGTCCACTTCAGGTCCTGCTCATTTCAGCAGTATTGAAGCTAGTAGTATTACATTTGTTCAAATATGGTTGAGATACCCTTTTCACATTTGCAAATCACAAATAGATAGATTTCACCAGATAAAATGTGTCAAATACCTGAAGGACATCCAGAGCCTTCATCCCATATAGCTGTTTGAATGGTGTAGTGGAGAAAACCAATAAACTATAATGCTAATGAAATAAACATGTACAATACTTCCACTGTAATTTCTTTGTATAGAGATTGTGATACCATTCAGAGTCAAGATTCTCCTGTTTCAGATTCAAAGGCTCAGCTCATCAGATGTTATCTGATATCTGTTGATTTCTTATTGTCTAACCAACATTTATCTCAAATTGCTTGGAGGTGCTTTGAGTACTTCAAACAATATTCTACTACTATTTCTGACAACTTATCAGATGTCTTTCAAAACTGTGTTGTGGGCTTTCAAAAAAGGAGATCATGTACTACAGCAGGCAGCTGGAGGCTTGCCTGTGAGTTGTAAAATGTGGAATCAATTAACTTTCAAATTATGGATACCTGTTTGCAGATATCTGTAGTGTAATAAAAGCAGGCATAACTCCTGACTTTACTTCCTCATTCAGATTTTTAATTTTTTCCTTTATTTGACAAAATGACTAGTGTTGACAGCAAAAAGAAAGCTCTTGGGATGAAACGATTTTGCTTGTTTTGCAGGCTGTGAGCTGAGAGATGTTGTTCTGCCTTCCTAATAATGAAAAGGAAAGCAGTAAAGCAAAGAAAATCAGAGTATTATCAGATACTAGAGGTGACCAGTGAATACACTACAGGTGCTGGATAATATATAGCACATTTCTTAACCCATCCTAATTTCACAAATCAAAAATAAAACTGGAAACAATAATTGTAGACAGATTCCTAATATAGGAGAAGTACAAGAATTAATTTCTGACTTTAATATAGATCTACTGGAAAAAATACCAATATTGAACAAGAAGTTTCTGCAGGTAGGAAATCCTAACAGCTCCTGCTTAGCTTTCTCAACAGTCAATTACTCTTACTGCTGGAAGCATTTACACTTATCACCATTTCTTTTTAATTATTCCAATTTCAGTTTACATTCCCTGGATCTTATATTTGTCTTTCTGACAAGTTCAAGAGATGTTATCAAGGCTTTAGTCCCTTGAGATAGCCGACAGTTATATCTAAAATGGCGCTCAAAATAGATTGAGCTGCTGAAGCTTATAGTATTTTCTAGTTCTCTGATCATTTTCATGAGTCTATTTCAGTTTAAGAGATTCTTTTTCCAGCTTTTATTGAGTATGGGCCAAGTAATCCAGAAGTGACCGTACCACAGAGAGATAATAAACTTGCTGCGGATCCACTGTGAATTATATTCTCCAAAGACCATACTGATTTTTCTGGATAGATAACCCCCCCACCTTCAAGAGTTAACAGAATAAACTTGCTATTCCTTTTTAAAACAGGGAAAACCATATCAGTTAAGCAATTAATTATATTAGTAAAATACATGAATTTAAGGTTAACTGGCCATAAACACTTAGGACTTTTTTTTTTTTTTTTCTGTTTACTGGTGATAACATTGACGTTTCGTTTAGGGATAAACCCATTCTTCCTCTAGCTTTAAACAGCTTTGTATGGGTTGTTATAAACGACCCAGGGTTTTACTTTCATAGCTGCAATTTCTTAGTGATATTCAAATACAATAATTCCTTATCTTAAAACTTATTATTTGACAAGTACCCAGAAAAAGCATTTATTAAAGAGCAGCTGTTAGTTTTGCAATCAGGTTAATAATAGCAGATTCCTTTGAAAGCAGGCTGCAGTTTACATGATCTGTCAGAAGCATTTTAGTAACTGTCCTTAATTTATCACTCTTTGTCTCTCATTGTTTTTAAAAGAATGATGTAAAATCATTCAGGAAAGGCATATAGAACAGCAACCAGCAATGTTACAGATAACAAGGAAAGATAATCCTAACATTTATTTTGAAGTCTGGAAGTATCATACTCATTCTCATAGCAGTTTAACTTTTTCTAAATAGTAGAACTAATAAAGACTTGCCCTATGAAAAAATGTATTAACTGGAATTTAAATTTAGTTCAGAAAAGATGCCATGAAAGGCATTATGATAAAAGCTTTTTCTTGTTTTATGTAAAGGGCACAGGAATATTAACCAGATTGATGCGTCTCTTAGGAGTTCAGTACTACTGAAATGCAATGATATAGTTTCTAAACCGGATATGTAGCATGTCTGTCTATGCACTTCCTTTTGAAACCTCTAGCTATGAATAAGTCTAAATTATCTTTCAAATTTTTTTTTGTTTCCTCTCCTTCTCACATAGAATAATTTTCTACCATTTATTTTTCACAGTCTGCATTTGCTTAAAACAAAGTACTATTTAAATAAGCTGGATAGACTTCATTGTTTCTTCACCTATTTTTCTTCACCAGTACCTCTGCAGTAAAAAGTGATTTGGTTTCCTCAGCTTTTCCTTCATGAATTCTCCACTCTTCTCCTTGCACACTCCTCTTTTGTATTTTCCTTTTGTGTGCATGTAAGTTCATCTGGAGAAGAACTGATAGTGCCTTGAATGACTCCTATGGCATTTTCAGTCAAGTATGCGAAGTCTGGGTGTACTGGATTCAGAATTTAGTAGTGTCACACTACCAGTCAGATTTGAGTGTTTCTCCCTCTTATTCAGAACAGGTAAAAGGGACATAAGAGGCTGTGATCAGTGGTACTCATCAATATTACAATACAAATTGTGAGGATGAACAGTTATCTTAAGCATATATAACATAATTTACATTCAAACAATACTGATCAACTTTTTTTTTTTTTTTTTTTTTTTTTTTTTTTAAGGAGTTTTATTGCCTGCTTATGATTCTCTGGAGTGGCTCATTTGTACCAGATCAAAGAAACATGCAAGAAGAGTTCAGCAGCTTTGGTAGGTTGATAGCCTGGGCTAGTAACCTCCTCCAGAGTAGCCAAGGCAATAGCACAAACAAAACCAACATAGAACCATTCAGTATTATGCTGAGTTTGACTAAGGAGCTGTTGTATCAGACAGCCACAATTTAACCCAGGTATATCAGCTGTGTTCCCTAAAAAGTGGTAAGGAGACTCACAACCTGAGCCACCAGTAGTTTGGATCCTTCTGCATTCATTCTTCAATTTCACTACTTCCCATTACAACGCCTCTGTATTTTGAATTACTACGTTTTTGCTTTCTCCAATTTACTTTCTCACCCTCTCAGCCTCAGTATCTTATAAGTCTAGAAAATTGGAGCTGAATGTACCCAGATCAATAAAATGTAATGTAAAATCTGACTTTTACACCAGGAAATAAATTTTCTTAGGTTGTTTAATGATACAGACTCTTCCATATAACTACATTAGAATACTACTCCAGTACTATAATAAGCATGTGTGGTCACAAGCATTGCCCACATAACTTCTTTTGAAGCAAAAGGTTTCTTTTGACATTTGCAAGAAATACGAAGATATTTTGTACCCTTGAGATACTGTGTCTAAGATCCAACTATGAATTACCCATCTGTCTCCACAAAGGGCAGTGACCTATCAAGATTGAATGGTGATTTGCAAGCCCTAAATGTAACTCATCATTAAAATAAATGGAGCTACACCCTGAACTGATGGTATGTCAGCTACAATCATCCAACATCCACAAACACTCATTTTAGATAGCCTACTAGTATACTTGTAAGGCAAATCATTTGACTCCAAGGTGTTCTGAATTATATTTATGGAAGAGGTTGAATAAAAGTAAAAGATGAACTTTTGCATTTAAAGCAATTACAAATACTGCTGCAGAAATTGGTAGAAATTTGCTAAATTAGAAATAAAAATGCATACAAGCCTACACAATCTATGCCTCTTCCCCTCAAATCACGCAAATTCCTGTTGTAGGGTGAAAAAAATGTTTTCAGACAAGGATTTTTTGTGTCTTTTTTTTTTTTTTCATGCCATTAGCTTCATTTTGAATTCTTCCATCTGCTGTACTTAGGTAGTATGCGGAGGAGCTTTAGTAGCTACAACATGCCAAACTGACCATAAGCCACCAAGATCAATGTGGTAATATAGTATAGGCATCGTAAGACAGGGTAGCTGTTGGTTCAAAGTATCAGCTAAATCAAAAGCCAACTTGCCTAGCATTGTGTCAGAATGCTTGCAAGCAATTCAGCTTAAAAAGTCATGCCACAAATAATTAGGGGGAGTCAGAAGGGGGTTTAAAGGGTATGAGACTCCTATAGACCTTCCTTAAAAAAAAAAAAAAGTTTCCGTCTCACATTTGCCACCTGCTGCATCCTGCACCCTGCTTCCCTCAGAAAAAAACACTATAGTTTTGTCTTGAGATGGGAAAGTGCTGTAATCTCTTTAGAACTTTTATAGCCCTTATGCAGCACAGTGCACAGCTAAAAGGGGATACCTTATGCACCAATGACATGGTATTTGTCTGCTAAGTAGAGAGGAGCTGACTGTGGTGATGGGTTTGGTGTGAGGTAGTTTAAATTGCTGCCTCCTGGGGGGAGACAACTTGTGCTTCACAAATGCTGAACTGGAAGGGTTACTACCTCCTTTTTTTTTTTAGTATAATTTTTGCCCAGTTTAATGTGGAAAAGAAGATTCCTTGAGCTGAATAAAAGTAGGATTTACCATACACTGAACAGAGTAATAGTGCCATTATAGAATTCTAGTGCAATTGCTAAGTTCTTGCAGGTTCAGTTGTCTCACCTCTATAACATTATTCTGCAGTCCTTGCGTCATCTGGACTCTGTAAGACTGTGGTAGAAGACGATGTGAAAAATCCAGCATTCAAACCTATACATTTAAAACAAAGATAAATTATCTACATGGACTGAGGTTAGATTTCAGTACTATGTAGTCTCACTTTAAAAATCAATATTTTCTACTGATTTCATAAGAGTAAAGGAACCAGGTTGGGAGCCATGGAGTTCAAAATCTTCCTACACACATCTGCCAAGTAAATATCAATGTGCTACAAACAAATAATAGTACAGATGTTGGGTGACCTAACACTCCTAGCCAGGAATTCAAGTTCCATTTTAAATTCTATATAAAACTTAAGGAGATACATCACTAATAATTAGGATATTCTATATTCATCAGAATAAATGACACCAACATAAGATTCCACTATTAACTCGTGAACTTGTCATGGAAGTATCATCCTAAAGCACTAGCTGATGGAGAAAGTTAAATAACCTATCAAGTCTTCCAAATATTTTTTCAAAATTGTTAGTAAGAAACCTGATGTTGAGTGTCCTACTCCTTTCTCTAGACAAAAACAATGCTGCTAGCAACACTTTATATCTGTTTCACACCTAATGAAAAATAAAGCTTGTTTCAGAAAATCAGTTCTTGTCAGAAGTTTCCAGTCAACTTCTGTCCATTAGAGGATCATGCTTGACATCTCAGTAACTCCATCACAGAATCATAGAATAATTTAGGATGGATGTTATCTAGTCCAGCTTCTTGGTCTAATCAGGGCCAAACTTCAAGTAAGATCCAGCCTCAAAGCTAAAGTAGGTTGCTCAACTCTATGTCCAATTGAGACCTGACCATCTCCAAGGATGGAGATTCCTCAACTTCTCCCAGCCACCTGTTGCAGTGTTTGATCCCTCATTTACAATTTTTTTCCTGATACGTAATAGGAATTTCTCTTATTGCAACTGGTGTTCATCATCCCTTGTCTTTTCTGTGTGCTCCTCCAAGAATAATCATAATAATATTCTTTCCACAAACAGAAGAATAAATTTGCTTTCATAATATTACTTTGATTGAATCTGTTTATTTGTTCAACATGCTCAAATGCACTGAAATTCAAAGATTAACAGAAGCCACAGACATTTCATAGTTATTTCAGTAATATTTTTATTGTTTCATAATGTACCAGACTGAAGAACTAAAGCAGGTAAAGGCTGACAGCAAAGAGAATTTTTACTTTCTTGAATCTTGGAAACTCTCCATATGTCATAACTACAATGAGTAGTCTCTGTCTTTTTTTTATTTTTTTTATATATATATATATTTGTGTAAAGAACGTTTTTAGGATATCAGCTATGCTAAGGGGAAAAAGAAAAGTGAAAGAGCATTCTAAACCAAGCCTATCTGCCAAGAGAAATGTCACTTATCAGTGATCATTGCTTCTCCCACCAATATGAGCTAGAAATTGATTTCTCCAACTGTAGGAAACTCCTTACTCTCTTCTTCCATGCAAACTGATACAACAATGTGAGAGAAGATAAGCTTCAAGTGTTACAGCTTAGAAAGCTAAGAAATCTTCAATGAAAATCACTGCAATCCTCCATTTTAAACATGCTTATTAATTAAGGCAGCTCAGAAAATCACAATTTCTGAGTTGTCTTACAATCAGATACCATTTTGAACTGGGAAGTTGGAACCAAATTAAGGTTCTGAATGATTTTTTATACCTCTCTTACCTCCACAGTAATACAGAAGATAAAATCTCCAGATGGCAATGTTCTTGGTTTATGCAGAGATAAAAATTGTCATATTTATACCCTGTATGTGAATCAGACTGGTTACGTTCTTCCCAAAAAATTGTTCTACAATGTTTATAATTCTTAAGTGTGTGCAAGGATCAGTTGTGCTTGAAAAAAGTGAAAGATCAAAGTAACTGAAAGTGCAAGAAGATCCTATCACCAAAACCAGAGGCCCTTCCCAAGGCTTTGTAGGTAATTCCTATTCCATAGGAGTAGGAAACCAGCACTACTGAAATAAGTATTTGAAGGAAGTGACTTGAGTTTAGCTGACCTTGCCCATGCCTGGAGGATAAATCAGATGAGTTTTCAGGATCCCCTCCAGCCTGGGGCTCTCATATCCGTTACCAGAGCTCAATGCACTGCTTAACATACTACCTTCTTTGTTTCCCAAACTGACATAAGAGCTGATAATAGGCATCCTAGAAGGATTCCTCCCTCTTTTGACACTGCGTAACAGCATCTGTGGGCTTACAGACAGGCTTTTAGGCAACAGCCACAATTCATCTTGTGAAAGCTACATCAGACAAGAGTTAACATATTCTAGATACACGCATACTATGAGCACAGATCATTCCAGCTGCTCTAAATTCAGTAATATTAAATCTAATTCTTAGATTAAAAAAAAAATATTGAAGTAATAAAAGTTTTTAACAATTGAATCTGTACATTTTATACATACTGAGGAGACAAAGAGACCACTGCTGTGAAATCACTTGAGTTGTCTCTGGTATTAAAATGGAGTAAATGTGAAATTATAGAAACTTATAACTGTGAATTACTTAGAAGAACAAGTTGTTTGGCCCATCTCATTATATAAAGACAGCAAATGAACATTTTAGGAGATGAGTTCGTCAAAAGCAAAATGTGAATGCTGAATGAAAACAGCTTATAAGCTTTTGTGAGACTGAAAAAATTACTTTACAGAACTTTCTGCACAAAAAAATAAAACAAAATATACTTTGGTAAAGAGAAACCTTACAGTATAATAGCCATAATTTCTACTGTGCGAAAATCAACTCGTTAATAATTTATTATATGGCCAAGCAGAATTTTAAATTTATTTACATAGTGTCCTGGTTTCGGCTGGGATAGAGTTAATTTTCTTCACAGAAGCTAGCATAGTGCTGTGCTTTGGATTTAGTACTAGAAGAATGTTGATAACACGCTGATGTTTTTAGTTGTTGCCAAGTAGTGCTCAGACTGCTCAAGGACTTTTTGAGCTTCTCCTGCTCGGCCAGGTGCATAACAAGCTGGGAGTACAGCACAGCTAGGACCCAAACTGTCCAAAGAGCTATTCCATACCATAGAACGTCATGCCCGGGGGGGGGGTTGGTGGGTCGGTCGGTCGCTCGGGTACTGATCGCTGCTCGGGACGGGCTGGGCATCGGTCGGCGGGTGGTGAGCAATTGCATTCTGCATCATTCGTTTTGTATATTCTGTATATTTTGTTATCATTCTCATCATTACTGTTATTATTATTTTCTCTTATTAAACTGTCTTTATCTCAGCCCTCGGCTCTAACCTTTTTTCCCCTTCCCGATTCTCTCCCCCATCCCACTGAGGGAGGGGGGGGGCAGTGAGCGAGCGGCTGCGTGGTGCTTAGTTGCCAGCCGGGTTAAACCACGACAGTCCTTTTTGGCGCCCGAACAGGGACCTGAAGGGCTTGAGATAACGACAGAGTAACCGGAGTATATTAAGGAATTTATATCTGTTAAATAGTTGTGGGTTGCGATTTGATTCATTTGTTCTTGATCTTAGCTTATCCGATCTGCACCATGCTCCCTCCTTTGCTGTACTTGTTAAAAGTTGGTGTTGGTTTTTGCAGTTTGTTATGCTCTGCGGTGACCAGACATGTTTTGCTTGGGAAACTTGTTATTAAAACAATGACCTTGAGCTTTATCTGGTATTTGGGTTTCATGTCGAAGTCTGTACTACACTTTGGGTACCACCTTGCGGGGAATATTAGCAATTATACATGGGACTCTGAAAAGTTTGTTCTGGAGGAAATACAGAATGGCACTTTTTCTGCCTTCTTTGATGATGTTTCCTCCTTCACTACAATAACTTTTCAGTATCTTGAACATCCTTGGATAGTTAAGGTATATCTATTGATATCTATTTGGAATATTGTTTCAGTTTTGTCCAAAGTTTGTAAGCAACTTAATAATACCATCCAGATGTCTGCCCCAGGGCTGGATAGTTATGAGTGGAAGGGTATTTGGGGTAGTATGGGTAAATGCCTAGAACGATGGGCACCTCCAATGTTTTGGAAATTCACTCCTGAACAAGTGCAGAATCCTGAAAAACTAGTAGAATATTTGGAAAAGGTATGCTGTCACCCTGGCAATTCTAAGCAAACACAAATCACTGCAATGTGCTGGGGCCTGGCCCATGCTTACCGAACCCTGTTCAACATGATTCAACACATCCAAAGGGAACAGAAAGTCTCTGGATCTGATGATAAGGCCACAGCCACTGCAGCTACTCCAACCCCGGCCACAGCCACTGCAGCTACTCCAACCCCAGTGATATGCACTGCGGCTACTCCAATGAACCAACCCGTGCAAGTATCAGTCGCCCCTATACAAAAGAAGAAATCTTGGAAGCGAAAGTCAACTCGTTCAGAAAGGGAGGATGAAAAAGCGGGGCCATCACAAGGGGAGGAGGAAGAGCTCATAAACGAGACAGAAACCACCAGATCCCTATCCTTGAGTGAGCTGCGAGATATCCGAAAAGATTTCAGCCGTCGTCCAGGTGAGCTCATTGTCACCTGGCTACTCCGATGCTGGGATAATGGGGCCAACAGCCTGGAACTGGAGGGTAAGGAAGCCAAGCAACTAGGATCCCTTTCTAGGGAAGGGGGCATTGACAAAGCAATTGGAAAAGGGACACAAATCCTCAGCCTCTGGAGGCGTCTACTGTCAGCCATGAAGGAAAGATATCCCTTCAAGGAAGATGTCGTATGTCGGCCAGGTAAATGGACCACTGTGGAGAAAGGCATCCAGTACCTGAGGGAATTGGCTGTCCTGGAGGTGATTTATAGTGACCTGGACAATGACCAGCTGCCCAAAGATCCAGATAGTGTCCAGTGCACACGACCCATGTGGCGGAAGTTGTTACGTAGCGCACCAACATCATTTGCAAACACATGGGCAATGATGAGCTGGGAAACTGGACGGGGACCGACAGTGGATGAAATGGCTGGCCAGCTCCGCGAATATGAAGAAAGTATCTCTTCCCCCTTTGTTTCGGCTGTGGAGAAACTGTCCCAAAAGTTTGAACGACTCGAAAAGCATATGTCCTACTCCCCTCCTGTACAGACCAGTATCTCAGCCATCAGAAGTAAGCGCCCTTCTGCTCAAGGAAAAGAATATCGAGGGTACACACCACGGGGCACTCTATGGTTTTACCTGCGTGACCATGGAGAGGACATGAGGAAATGGGACGGAAAACCTACCTCAGTCCTAGAGTCACGGGTACGTGAGTTGCAAAGGAAAAACAAGCACAAAAGGGGGCTCTTCCAGGAAACTTGTTGCTCCAATTTACAGAGACTGGAAACGACTGTAGTTTTTTCAGACAAAATAGAAGGGCTGATCTTAATTCTGATTGTGATGAAGGAACTTCTGACTCATACAACAAACCATGAGCAACAGTGACCAGGATTAGAGGGGCCCTGCCTCCAGCCAGGTGGAGGAAAGGGACAACAGGGTTTACTGGACTGTGTGGATTCGATGGCCTGGCATGTCAGACCCACAGAAGTATAGAGCTCTAGTAGACACCGGTGCACAGTGTACTCTGATGCCATCAAGCCATATAGGGGCAGAATCGATTTGTATTTCTGGAGTGACAGGGGGATCTCAAGAGCTGACTGTATTGGAGGCCGAAGTGAGCCTAACGGGAATGAGTGGCAAAAGCACCCCATTGTGACTGGCCAGATGCTCGTGCATCCTGGGCATAGACTACCTCAGGAGGGTATTTCAAGGACCCAAAAGGGTACCGGTGGGCTTTTGGTATAGCTGCATTGGAGGCAGAAGAAATTAAGCAGCTGTCTACCTTGCCTGGTCTCTCAAAGGACCCTTCTGTTGTGGGGTTGCTGAGTGTTGAAGAACAACAAGTGCCGATTGCCACCACAACAGTGCACAGGCGGCAATATCGCACCAACGAGACTCCCTGATTCCCATCCATAAGCTGATTCGTCGACGGGAGAGCCAAGGAGTGATCAGCAAGACTCGCTCACCCTTTAACAGTCCCATATGGCCAGTGAGAAAGTCTGATGGAGAGTGGAGACTAACAGTAGACTATCGTGGCCTGAATGAAGTTACGCCACCGCTGAGTGCTGCCGTGCCAGACATGCTAGAACTTCAATACGAACTGGAGTCAAAGGCAGCCAAGTGGTATGCCACAATTTATATTGCAAATGCTTTCTTTTCAATCCCTTTGGCAGCAGAGTGCAGGCCACAGTTTGCTTTCACTTGGAGGGGCATCCAGTACACCTGGAATCGACTGCCCCAGGGGTGGAAACACAGCCCTACCATTTGCCATGGACTGATCCAGGCAGCACTGGAACAGGGTAATGCTCCAGAACATCTGCAATATATTGATGACATCATTGTGTGGGGCAATACAGCAGAAGAAGTTTTTGAGAAAGGGAAGAAAATAGTCCAAATCCTTCTGAAAGCCGGTTTCGCTATAAAACAAAGTAAAGTCAAAGGACCTGCACAGGAGATCCAGTTCTTAGGAATCAAATGGCAAGATGGACGTCGTCAGATTCCAATGGATGTGATCAACAAAATAACAGCCATGTCTCCACCAACTAGCAAAAAGGAAACACAAGCTTTCTTGGGCATTGTGGGTTTTTGGAGGATGCATATTCCAAATTACAGCCAGATTGTAAGCCCTCTCTACCAAGTGACCCGGAAGAAGGATGATTTCAAATGGGGCCCTGAACAACGACAAGCCTTTGAACAAATTAAACGGGAGATAGTGCATGCAGTAGCCCTTGGACCAGTCCGGGCAGGGCAAGATGTAAAGAATGTGCTCTACACCGCAGCCGGGGAGAATGGCCCTACCTGGAGCCTTTGGCAGAAAGCACCAGGGGAGACTCGAGGCCGACCCCTAGGCTTTTGGAGTCGGGATACAGAGGATCTGAAGCCAACTATACTCCAACTGAAAAAGAGATATTGGCAGCATATGAAGGGGTTCGAGCTGCTTCAGAAGTGATTGGTACTGAAGCACAGCTCCTCCTGGCACCCCGACTGCCGGTGCTGGGCTGGATGTTCAAAGGGAAGGTCCCCTCTACACATCATGCAACTGATGCTACGTGGAGTAAGTGGGTCGCACTGATTACACAACGGGCTCGAATAGGAAACCTCAGTCGCCCAGGAATCTTGGAAGTGATCATGGACTGGCCAGAAGGCAAAGATTTTGGAGTATCACCAGAGGAGGAGGTGGTGCGTGCTGAAGAAGCCCCATTATATAATAAACTGCCAGAAAATGAGAAGCAATATGCCCTGTTCACTGATGGGTCCTGTCGTCTTGTGGGAAAGCATCGGAGGTGGAAGGCTGCTGTATGGAGTCCTACAAGACAAGTTGCAGAGACTGCTGAAGGAGAAGGTGAATCAAGTCAGTTTGCAGAGGTGAAAGCCATCCAGCTGGCTTTAGATATTGCTGAAAGAGAAAAATGGCCAGTGCTTTATCTCTATACTGACTCATGGATGGTGGCAAATGCTTTGTGGGGGTGGTTGCAGCAATGGAAACAGAACAACTGGCAGCGCAGAGGCAAACCCATCTGGGCAGCCGCATTGTGGCAAGATATTGCTGCCCGGGTAGAGAACCTGGTTGTAAAGGTACGTCATGTAGATGCTCATGTACCCAAGAGTCGGGCCTCTGAAGAACATCAAAACAACCAGCAGGCAGATCAGGCTGCTAAGATTGAAGTGGCTCAGGTGGATCTGGACTGGCAACATAAGGGTGAATTGTTTCTAGCTCGGTGGGCCCATGACACTTCAGGCCATCAAGGAAGAGATGCAACATACAGATGGGCTCGTGATCGAGGGGTGGACTTAACTATGGACGCTATTGCACAGGTTATCCATGAATGTGAAACATGTGCTGCGATCAAACAAGCCAAGCGGTTAAAGCCTCTCTGGTATGGAGGACGGTGGCTGAAATACAAATATGGAGAGGCTTGGCAGATTGATTATATCACACTCCCACAAACCCGCCATGGCAAGCGCTATGTGCTCACCATGGTGGAAGCGACCACCGGATGGTTGGAAACATATCCCGTGCCTCATGCCACTGCCCGGAACACTATCCTAGGCCTTGAAAAACAAGTCCTGTGGCGACATGGCACTCCAGAAAGAATTGAGTCAGACAACGGAACTCACTTCCGAAACAGCCTCATAGACAAATGGGCCAAAGAGCATGGCATTGAGTGGGTCTATCACATCCCCTATCATGCACCAGCCTCTGGGAAAATTGAACGATACAATGGACTGTTAAAGACTACACTGAAAGCAATGGGTGGAGGAACATTCAAACATTGGGATACACATTTAGCAAAGGCTACTTGGTTAGTCAACACTAGAGGATCTGCCAACCGAGCTGGCCCTGCCCAATCAAACCTCTTACGTACTGTAGAAGGGGATAAAGTCCCTGTAGTGCATGTAGAAAATATGCTGGGGAAGACAGTCTGGGTTACTCCTGCCTCAGGTAAAGGCAAACCCATCCGTGGGATTGCTTTTGCTCAAGGACCTGGCTCTACTTGGTGGGTGATGCGGAAGGACGGGGAAGTCCGATGTGTACCTCAAAGGGATTTGATTTTGGGTGAAAATAGCCAATGAACTGAATTGTATAATGTTAATTGCTGTGTAATATAGTATGTCTTTATTTTTACTATTGCTGTATGTCATATCAATGGTGTAGCAGTAAGGATCACCCAGATTAAGAAGAATGAATTTTGAAGAAACTAAGGAAGTACAGCGGATGGAACCAGAACTGACTTCAGCAAGCAACAACCCAACACCAGACCCCATTTCTCCTGCCCTGAAAGACTGTTACGACAGATGGAGCCCAAAACTGTGGACTAAATGAACCCAATGGACATTTCAGAGGGATGGTCCATAGACTAAGGGAATGATATCTGTGTATGTACCAAAAAGATGAGAAAATGGTGGTGATTAATTGGAATGTATTGTAAGGGTAGGACCTAAGCATGACGTAAATGGTATAGAATAAGGGGTGGAATGTCCTGGTTTCGGCTGGGATAGAGTTAATTTTCTTCACAGAAGCTAGCATAGTGCTGTGGTTTGGATTTAGTACTAGAAGAATGTTGATAACACGCTGATGTTTTTAGTTGTTGCCAAGCAGTGCTCAGACTGCTCAAGGACTTTTTGAGCTTCTCCTGCTTGGCCAGGTGCATAACAAGCTGGGAGTACAGCGCAGCTAGGACCCAAACTGTCCAAAGAGCTATTCCATACCATAGAACGTCATGCTCGGGGGGGTTGGTGGGTCGGTCGGTCGCTCGGGTACTGATCGCTGCTCGGGACGGGCTGGGCATCGGTCGGCGGGTGGTGAGCAATTGCATTCTGCATCATTCGTTTTGTATATTCTGTATATTTTGTTATCATTCTCATCATTACTGTTATTATTATTTTCTCTTATTAAACTGTCTTTATCTCAGCCCTCGGCTCTAACCTTTTTTCCCCTTCCCGATTCTCTCCCCCATCCCACTGAGGGAGGGGGGGGGCAGTGAGCGAGCGGCTGCGTGGTGCTTAGTTGCCAGCCGGGTTAAACCACAACACATAGTCATCCTTTGAGGCCTTAAAACTCCATATTTGCATTCATATCTCTGTTACTACTCATTTCAGTAAGACATTTTGGGAGCCAGTGACAACAGTCCCTTTCTCAGTCCCTTTCTCTGTTTTGCTGTCTGCTGACACCTCATATTCTCAGTTGTGTAAGGCTTTTGTGAGCCTCTTCAAGACAACTTTGGAAGAAAACAAATTACACTGAGCTCTGTGCTTTTATCAGGCATGCGCTGTGACAGTTTAGATGATATAAGCCCCAAAAAGGAAAAAACCTGCAGTGCTTTGCAATATTGTAAAATGACAGAAACAATATAATTAGGTTAAAAGCAGTCTAAAACATTACCTTCATTTATAGTAAATTATAACAGATACACTTTCACATCTCAGATAAAAAAAAAAAAAAAATTGCAAAGCTCAAAAATGATTTATATTAACTTGGTCAAAAGAGTATTTATAGATGTAATTTCACATTTAGGGAAATCTAGGTCTACATCTAGATATTTTTTTCCCATCTAGGTAAAAACCTAGAATTTATTTTTACTTATGCTTAATTTAAGAAAAGTAATATAGTTGTGATTAATATAGCACCACAGTGAACAGTTCAAAGGAAGTGAAAAATTTAGGAATATTGTAGGTACTGCATACTCACAATACTATACTATAGTTGAAAACAAAATAGACCCAAGGAATTTGATCTCGGTTTTGATGAAAAACATAAAATTCCATGTCAGTTTTCCCAGGGACATTGTCATTCCCTAAATACTCAGGATCACAAAACTTTTGAGGACTCCTTGGTGTTTGAGGAAAGCCTTTTACATCAAACAAAAGAAGAAAACCCAAAGCCTTCAGATCTCAGGATTAGTAATCAGTGCAACTTGAGCAGGAATGCTGTCTGGAAGAGCAGTCGATCAGTTGTCAGTGTGGGGCTTGGTTTCTTCCAGCTGGGGCTTCCCATTACCTCAGGTAACAGCAGCCAACAGGCAACTGCTGTAACATACAAGCCAAATGCTGTGTCTAACTAGCAACAAACCACAGCTGAAAAATATGTTCGGTATTCAGTGTGTATAACTATTAAGAGAACACATGAGCAAAAGTATTTACATACCATTGCTCAAACTCCATGTGTCCACAGCATTGTAAACTTAAATTAGCTTAGACTTCTGTTTTAGCCATTTTTCAGAAGTGGTAACTGGTATGATACTACTGAAAGAGACAGTAGTTTAAGAAGTTGCAAGAAATTTCAGTGCTATAAAGGTGAAAATATTGAATACATCATATGCAATTTCATCTTTTCCACTTTGTCAGCTAAATAGGAAATGAGAAGTGGCTAGAATCACTCCTTTTCCTGCATCCTAGAACATGGGTAGTCTTAGATACTGTATAGCTCCAGTGGTGCTATATGACCCAAGTGGAAATATGCAAAGAGCACCTGAAGAATGTTGGCTTTAAAAAAATACTAGCCTTCATTGTTGGAGAAATTTAGAATATATTATATATTATTAGTCTCTCTCTATTATTTTATATCTATAATTAGTCTATATATGTTATCAGTTTATATATAATTAGAATATCTATAGACTAGAGAATCCAGAACAATAATATTATAAAATAATATAGTCATTAGAAGCTGAAATAGGAAATTATGTATAAAATAATAAGTTAATTTTACCAAGGTGTGTTACACTATGGCTGTGCTCTGGTTAGTAAACTAAATATGCCCAAGACCGTACTCCAGTGTTGAGGCCAGCTGCCGCTGAACAGCCTGCATCCGTGGTATTAAACTCTCTTATCCTTCGAAACAGGCTCGCACACAAACAGCCAGGAGGGAATGGTTCCTGGAAAGAAGCACTCTAGCTTGTAGACTCCACACACGAGTAAGCTGAGGGAGCACCACGTGGCACAGGCCAGAAGCAGACGAACTATTGTTTTAACAGGTTGGTGATACAGGACGTACCTTGGCACTACTTAATTTACCCATATAGAAACAGCCTACAGACACTCTATTTTTAGTCTCTGAAGTATAAATAATACAAAAAATTACAGTAATAAAAGACTGAATCAAATAAAAACTTTGCAAACTAGGCAAGCTTCTTTTGATTATTTTGCATAAGTATGTCCAAAGCTTGCTATAATTTTTAGGGTGAATGCAAAGGGTAACATCAGCTCAACATTAAAGCCCACCACACTGGATTTTAGGAGTACTATTTCAAAGGAAGCTAAAAAAATTTGGTGTCAAGTTTCCATGGGAACCTTTAAAATTTCCAGTAAACCTAGCTTGAGGAAATGCTCCAGATTTCAAACATACACTTCTACTAATGTTATTTTACCTGGATTGTCTATATATGAACTTCTGTTTGCATTCCCAGGCTCTCACATAATTAAACCATAGTTGCCAGTCTATTAAACCCAAAATCCTGTCTTAAACAGAGACTGTTCTCAGACTTTTACAGACTTTAAAAAGACACACAAAACATCATCACAGGCAGACATGGAATACCTAACTCTCCTAGAAGGGTCTTACAATTGGCATATAGCCAGACATCTAAGATGCAACTGTGCAAATAATTGCTCTGTCACTATCAGGTAAAAAAGAATAGTAAAAAAAAACCAACAAAAAACCCCAGCAAACCAAACCCCAATCCTTTTATGGAGAATGGAATTTTAAAAATATTCTCTGTTTAATTTTAACATAAAACCAACATTTGGAATAATTTCAAAAGGAGGGGCCATTTCAAAAGAAGAAAAAAAAAGAAAATTAGCTTTAGCAAATTTAGCAAAAAACATTTATGTTTTAGGTGATCCATATCTATATTTGTAGAAAAAATATATTGACCAAAGTCAGCACTTTGCTAACATTAGTCAACACTGGTATTCTTTGAAGGTATCATATTGATTTAATTTTCCTAACTCTGCTGTTCCACAGTATTTTAAATGAACCTGATCCAGAGATACTGCCAGTCCCTTGTCTTCTTTGTGGCAGTACTAGGGCCTATGTAGCCAAATGGTTTAAAATCAGTTAATTTGTCTTAATTTTCTTTCATCTTGGTGAGATCTTGGATCCAGTTTATCATGTTTCCAAATATCCATTACAGCTAACATGAGCAGGCTGGAATACATAGCTAGAAACAGGCAAAGGAGAGAGAAAGACTGAAGGGGTAATCAGAGTAACCTCATTATGGCAGTACCTTGCTCAATTGCTTCATGGCACTTGACTTAGTTTAAGTAAGTTCCAGGACTGATTCAAGCTTTTCATCGTGTTTTCTATGCTATTAAATCCTTCCTCAGAGAAAACTGTTCAGCTTCTCACCAATAATTTGCTCCCCAAAAAGGAGCAACTATAAAGTCATAGCATCAACAGTTGCTTTATGTTTAGAATATCCTTATGAAAAATGTATTTTACATTTTTTTTAATCAATAAAATTAATTATTTGCAAACAAACAATCGCTATTTAGAATCATAGAATCATAGAATCATAGAATGTTTTGGGTTGGAAGGGACCCCTAGAGGTCATCTAGTCCAACCCCCCTGCAGTGAGCAGGGACACCACTAACTAGATCAGGTTGCTCAGAGCCCCATCCAACCTGGCCTTGAATGTTCCCAGGGATGGGGCCTCCACCACCTCTCTGGGCAACCTGTTCCAGTGTTTTACCACCCTCATTGTAAAGAATTTCTTCCTTATATCCAGTCTAAACCTACCCTGGTTTAGTTTAAAACCATTACCCCTTGTCCTCTCACAGCTGGCCCTACTAAAAAGATTTTCCCCATCTTTCCTATAGGCCCCCTTTAGATACTGAAAAGCCGTAATCAGGTCTCCCCGCAGCCTTCTCTTCTCCAGGCTGAACAAGCCCAACTCCCTCAGCCTGTCCTCATAAGAGAGGTGCTCCAGCCCTCGGATCATTTTAGTAGCCCTCCTCTGGACCCGCTCCAACAGTTCCATGTCCTTCTTGTGCTGAGGGCTCCAGAGTTGGACACAATACTCCAGGTGAGGTCTCACCAGAGCAGAGTAGAGGGGCAGAATCACCTCCCTCGACCTGCTGGCCACGCTTCTCCTGATGCAGCCCAGGGTACGGTTTGGCTAGCTTCAATTGTAAATATTTATCATCAAAATGAGAGTTTTCATTACACTCAGCTCTTAAATCAATATTCATTACAATCTTTTCAGAGGTCATCCCTCTGGACTGAAAATGTCTTGAAAACAAGAGTTATGCAAAATTTTAGGTGGGTGTGACCACATTTTCACAAAGATTTTTTCTTAGGAGTACTTACTCTCCCAAATTGGATTCTATTGAAACTCATTATAACAAAAGCAGTGAAAATTTTGAAAGACAAGACAGACATCACCATTCTAAAAAGAAATCATAGAATCTTAGAATGTTTTGGGTTGGAAGGGACCCCTAGAGGTCATCTAGTCCAACTCCCCTGCAGTGAGTAGTCAAACTAAATTTTCCGATTGTGATAAAAAATTTTGTTATATGGTAATATTTAATTTGCTCTCTAGACACATTGAAAATATTTCCAATGTGCTGCAGCTAAGTGATATAAAGTACTCACAAGTAATAGCAGAAGCTGAACAACATCTCAAACTGTTGATAAAGTCGATGTTTTATGTACCTTCATCTGAGTTTTGATTGCTAGTACCCTAATAAACGTCATACTCACAGAATCACAAAATGGTTGAGGTTGGCAAGGACCTCATCAACACATACAAATATCTCAAGGGTGGATGTCACGAGGATCGAGCCAGACTCTTTGCAGTGGTACAGACTGAAACATAAGAGGTTTCAGTTGAATATGAGGAAAAACTTCTTTACCCCGAGGGTGACGGAGCACTGGAACAGGCTGCACAGGGGGGTTGTGGAGTTTCCTTCTCTGGAGATACTCAAAGCCTGCCTGGATGAAGTCCTGTGTAACATGCTCTAGAAGAACCTGCTTTAGCAGGGGGGTTGGACTAGATCGTCTCCCAAGGTCCCTTCCAACCCTTACCATTCTGTGATTCTGTGACCTCTAGTCTAACCCACTCAAGCAGAGCCACCTAGACTAGACTGCCCAGAGCTGTGTCTACATGTTTTTTTGATATCTCCAAGGACGGAGACTCTACAACCTCTCTGGGTAATCTGCACCAGTGCTCAGTCACCCTCACAGTAAAAACTTGTTTCCTGGTGTTCAGGAGGAACCTGCTGTATTTCATTTTGTGCCCATTGCCTCTGGTCTTCTCACTGAACACCACTGCAAAGAGCCTGGCTCCATCCTCTTTACACCCTCCCTTCAGGTACTTATATGCATTAGTAAGATCTACCCTCAGTCTTCTTTTCTCCAGGCTAAACAATCTAAGTTCCCTCACCTGCTCCTCATAAGGCAGTTGTTCCATTCCCTTCAGTCATCTTCATGGCTCTTCTCTGGACCCCATCCATAAAGCCCATGCCTTTCCTGTACTGACGAGCCCAGAACTGGACACAGTATTTAAGGTACAGCCTGACCAATGCCAAGTGCAGGAGAAGGATGACTTCCATGGTCCTGCTCATTACACTATTTCTGATACAAGCCAGGATGCTGTTGGCCCTCTCAGCCACCTGGGCACACTGCTGACTCATCTTCAGTTGGCCGTCGACCAGTACCCCCAGATCCCTCTCTGCCAAGCAGCTTTTTCAGCCACTCTGCTACCCAAGTCTGTAGCATTACATTGGGTTGTTGTGATCCAAGTGCAGGATCTGGCACTTGGCCTTGTTGAATCTCAAGTCCCTCTGTAGAGCCTTCCTACCCTCAAGCAAATTAATACTTCCACCCAGCTTAGTGTCACCTGCAAACTTGCTGAGGGTGCACTCAATCCCCTCAGCCAGGTTGTTGATAAAGATGCTAAACAGAACTGGTCCCAACACTGACCCCTGGGGAACACCACTTGTGACCAACTGCCAACTGGATTTAACTCCATTCACCACAACTCTCTGGGCCCAGCCATCTAGCCAGTTCTTTTACCCAGCAAAGAATATGCCTGTCCAGACCACAGGCAGCCAGTTTCTCTAGGACAATGCTGTGGGAAACAGTGTCAAAGGCTTTACTAAAGTCCAGGTACACTACATCCACAGTGAACATATATATACACACATATACATATGTGTGTGTGTGTGTGTGTGCATGTTCTCACCAGTGGACTTCCATCCTGTCCAGCCAGAGAGGGGAGAATTATGAGACCATTGGTCCTATCTGTGTTCATGTGAGCGCTCTGTCTGTCTGTGATCTGTGTGGCTGGCCATAGATTTAAATGGTGTATATGCTCTGACTGTTCATGCTTACTGGGAATACATCTTCAGTCTTGCTACTAGTTGGACCTGGGGACATGGATCTGCATCAACCTCACCTCTCTTGTGCTGTTGGATCCAGCATGACATAATTTCATCTAAGAACATGGGCCATGTAGTTGTTCTAACTCCGTCATAAACAGGATATTGAAATCTACTGATAAAAAGCCCATTATAAGAGGGAGGCAATACTAGCTATTATATTTTTTTAAAAAAATGATTGCACTCTTTGAGAAACATAAAGTTGAGTTTTTTTATAAGCCAAACTTTTCATGCTAAACCAGAATCTATACAAAGCAGATGTAGCTCAAATTAAAGAATACCCTATCACTAGTAGGGTGGGGTTTTTTTCCCTACTTATGTATTAATCCTTTGCAGATGAATTATGCATATATTCTATATTTAATATTGGCACTTACTAAGGAAAATTATTATGTTAAACATCTTTTTGGAAATATATGCTGAAGTATCCCAAGAAAATGCACTGCATCAATTTAACTCTTAATACTCTCATCTTCAACAAAACAGACTTTCATGGGAGCATCATCTGATGCCCTATTTTTAAACATAAAACAGATAACAGGATTTTTGGGTTTTCTCATTTGTACTGCCCAGGGCAGCTAGCAAACACATGTAGCCTATAGCCTAGTCATATAATACAAGTCTACTAAATCGTGTGAGACTTCCTTGCCTGCTTTAACCTAATCTAGAGGGCATTAACAATTTGTTCCTATGGGCAACCAGATCCATCTACATTCTCATCTGTAGCTTAAGCCTCTAAGCATCTTTCTTCCAAAGCAGACAGTACTGAGAAAGGCTGAACTATTAACAGATTCTGCCAGTTTCTCTGAATCCTTTTAGAATTTTCTGCCTCACTTTTTGGTAAATCTTATTTCCCATCCTTGATAATGCATTTTAATCCTGCTGCCTGTCCCCCACCAACAGCAAGATTATTCAGCAAGATTATCAACTGCAAAGAGAAATTAATTTGCACTACTTCTGTGCCTGTAAACTTGAGGTAAGATCAGGAACTCCAAAAATTATAAGCTTTCACAACGTAAGAAATGTTACTTGCTGCAGAAAAGCTTAATATAGAGATATACAAAGCAACCAGTTTCCATTTACATCTCAATTTAAATGTCAATTTACATCCCAATGAAAGTCAAAGGAGTTGCATCATGTGTTTTGTTTTCACACTTTCCTGTCTTACATTTTTAGGCTGGTAGTTTAAAAGATTCCAAGAGAGCAATTTGCCCACATGCAAAAGAAGTGAAAGAGTAGAGCAAATAATTTGGCTAAATCCTGCATAAGTGTTTTTTTCCTATGGAAACATGCTGCCTCACCAGACAACAAAGATCAAATACAAAGACATTCAATCTGTTATGGTTCATCTCTCTGGTATCCCCCTGTCCACCTTCACTATTATCATAGAATATTAGAATGGTTTCTGTTGGAAAGGACCTTTAAAGATCACATAGTTCAAACCTCCCTGACTCACGCAGTGACATCTTACACTAGATCAGGTTGTTCAAAGCCCCATGCAACCTGATCTTGTACACTTCCGAAGATGGGGTATCCACAACTTCTCTGGGCAATCTGTTCCAGTGCCTCACCACCCTCATAGTAAATAATTTCTTCCTTATATCTAATCTCAATCTACTCTCTTTCAGTTTACAGCCATTACCCCTTGTCCTGTCACGATGGCTCTGGTAAAGAGTCTCTCTCCATCTATCTTACAAGCCACCTTTAGGTATCGAAAGGCCACAATAAGGTCTTCCTGGAGCCTTCTCTTCTCCAGGCTAAACAACCCCAACTCTCAGCTTTACTTCATAGCAGAGGGGTTCCAGCCATCTGATCATTTTCATGGCCCTCCTCTGGACCCACTCTAAGAGGTCCATATCTTTCTTGTGCACACCAGAGGGACACAGTAGTCCAGGTAGAGTTTCATAAAAGCAGAGTAGAGGGGCAGAATCACCTCCCTCAACCTGCTGGCCACATTTCATTTTAGGCAGCCCAAGACAGAACTGGCTTTCTGGCCTGCAAGTGCACATTGCCAGCTGATGTCTAATTCTTCACCTACCAATATCTTCAAGTCTTTCTCAGCAGGGCTGCTCTCAAACTGTTCATCCTCCAGTCTGCGATTGCCCCTACCCAGGTTCAGGACCTTGCACTTGGACTTGTTGAATTTCATGAAGTTCACATGGGCCCACATCTTGAACCTGTCAAGGTCCCCCTGGATAGCATACCTTTCCTCTAGCATATCAACTGTACCACTCAGCTTAGTGTCATCTGCAAGTTTGCCAAGGGTGTGCTCAATCCCGCTCTGTCATTGATGAAAATATTAAACAGTACTGCTACCAATACAGACCCCTGAGGGGTTCATCACTGATCTCCATTTGGACATTAAACTGTTGACTGCAAGTCCTTGGGTGTGGCCATCCAGCCAATTCCTTATCCATCGAATAGTCCATCAAACCCTTATCTCTCCAATTTAGCAACAAGTATGCTGTGTGAGACAGTGTCAGCTTTACAGAAGTCAAGACAGATGACATCAGTTGCTCTACCATTATTCACCAATGCAGTCACTCCACAATATTGAGTTATCACATTTAGGAAGTCAGAACATAACATATTAGTTCTAAATCCTAGAATTGCTCCTGAACACCTGACTTTCCCTTTCACAAATCTAGTGGGTTTTGCTCCATAACAAGGGAAAGATGGTCCATGCTAGTACAACTTGAAGCAAATTATCAGAAATTCTTATAATAAATCTATATGTTAACCCATGCCAGGCAATAAAGAACATCATGAAGACAACAAATTTGCCTTATGTCAGAGACTAAAATAAAATATTTACAAAAAAACCCAAAAGGTAAGAATACTTCCAATAGGAAATTCCAAATGATCCTAGCACATTTTAGCTAAAACAGAATGATTAGTTTGAATGTTTTGAAAATTAAGAACCCCTACAAACTTTGTTTTCCCTGTTAGTTCAGTAGTATATCAATAGAAATCTATTAGATTGAACCCTTTTCACATTAACATTATCTTTTGTCTTTTATTTCCAAAAAGTGTTAGGCAAATCATATTTGAATGCTACCATGGCATCAGAAAAGTATTGATTGGAGAAGGTTGTGTAGTCCAGCCTTCCACTCACAACAGCATGATAACCAATACCATAAGCTAGCTGTGGCTTTGCCAGAGTCTTCAAAACTTTCAAAGGTGACTCAACAACAGTGCAGTTCCTGTGCTGCACTGTTCTCCCAGCATTTTTGCCAACATCCAGTCCCAACAGTTTCAAGTCATGGTTTTTGGCTGTTGTTCTCTATTATATTGTCTGGCACTACTACAGAGAGTCTGGCATCGTCATCTTTGTCAAACCCCTTTCATGTAGTTGTAGACTGCTATGAGGCAGACCCTTAGCTTCCTCTTTGTCGGTCTGAGCAAGCCCAGTCACCCCACTGCCAGTCTCTCCTCTTAGCTTGTGTGCTCCACCCACCTAGCCATCTTAAAGCTGGGTATGGGAACCTCACATTATTACCTATTGAGCTTCAATCAACCAACTGTTGAAAATATACATGATACAACTTAATGAAGTTAATTCTATTTGTACTTTGAGGTGCAAGATCTTAATAACATTAGCACACTAATACTAGCATATATGTTTCAAGACACTAATATATGTTTCAGAACATGGAAATCAAAATAGTTTACTCAAACATGAAAGAAATGGGAAGTATTTTACCTTTAAGTTTTTGCCATTTAATTGTTAACTTGGGATATTCAGCACTGTTTATCCATTCACTTAAACCTTCCTTAATTATTGGCCTAATATCTTTCCATGAGAGAAGCGCCCTAATTAAGAAACTCTAACTCAGAAACTCCATATTCCTTTGTTTAAAGGAAGGATAATATTCAAGTTTTCCATTCATACATTGCATTATTTGCATGAGTGATTATATCCCTTGACATGATTCTCAAAGCTCATGATCTCAGCTGATCATGGAAGTACTGAGGAACAGACATTGATATTCTCTATTTTTCATACGTGAATATATAAATCTGTTCTCAACAAACCTCTTGCTCCAGCTGTAGAATTAGCAGGTGTCTGCAGTTTTATGTTGAAGAACAAGAAAACTTTACTGCCTCTTTTTGCAATTTATTTGGTAAACTAAAATAATAAATATGTGCATGATGGGAAGAATGGTTCAATTTTTCTTTATGGACAGAAGAGTATTTCTGTCAAAAGCACCCATATTTCAGCTGTCTATTCTTACCTCGCATTGACTCCATACAGCAACTTTAAATATCAGCTTTTCCCCAAAGAAGATGTTAGTCCCGAGGTCTAAACAGACTGTCAAATGTATTCAAATGTTGTCATTTGAACTTCAAAACCTATATATTCATTCTTTATAGCATCAAATATTTTAAGTTGGCTACAATAGATACACATTGGAATTTTTATTCTTCTATATATGTTTATATATTTGAAGTTCAGGGTTTTCTGACTTGAGTGTCAAGTGTCAGAGACACTATTTTCTCCAAGTATATGTCCTTAATGTATATGAACACACAGATTTTGTTCTGGGTTTAGTTGTTTAGAATCACTTTGTTCCCTCTAAGAGTTTCTTTCCCATGTTCCTGAGTAGCAAGCTACATATATGTTGTTATCCAGCTCCAGTGCATGAAGAATACAGGACAATTCCGGAACTTAATTCCCAGTTATATGGCTTATCAACAGTGAATTCTACTTAGTTTAATATTTGCATCTCAGATAACTGCATTGTAAGAACTATTTGCTTTTTTTCCAGGATGTCAAACACACCTTGTTTTTATTCTGTCCTCTGAGTGAAGTTAATGAGATGCCTGCTTGTATGTTGAGATAATAATGACTAAAAATTCACATGTTTCTTATTAAATATCTTCAAATTATCCCTTTTGTTCTGGTATCAGTTTACAATTAACATGTTTAACTTCAGAGAGTCCCAAATCAACTTGTGTAAATGGATAATTAAAAAATATTAAGTTTTTCTACAAGCCTTTTTACCATGAAATCATTCTCAGTGAGTTTAACCACTTACTTTAGCTACTCAGATGAATATACAAGGTTTACTGCATACATACCAATTTTGTAGCCTACCGTAGAACAGGCTGACATAGTGTAACCCAAACCATGTTTCAAATTTAAGTCAGTTTTTTGCACTTTCCTCCATAACCAGACATGTAATGGCCTAAGCGAAGATATAGTTTGGGAAACAGTCATTCATCTTTTCATCTGTCATCTCTGTAAAGTCAGAAATTAGTCATCTTTGTAGAATTAGACCCTAAAACTACAGCAATGATAACAAGCTTGTGAACTGAATTTGTAAAGCAATTGGGCAGACTGACTACATTGCCTGCAGTGTTATGTATACAGACAAAAATGAAATTCAGTATTGTGATCCAACATAGCAATAGGTCTAACCACTACTGTTATGAACCTTGTTAGAAGAAACCTAACATTGACTAATTAATAGATCTTGTAAAAGTGTATAGCTTTATCTTTCTCCCCCCCACCCCCCCAAAGCAAACTTTCCTCAAAATCCAATACAGAAAGACTGTCTACACAGTGACTTATGGAAAATAACTTTTCCTGGAACATCCAATTTCTTATGTAGGCCAGGATTTAGGCTATAGTATAACTTTTACAGTGCCTTTTCTTGCCTTTGTAGATGAGAAGAGCAGATTGAATCCTGGAATACATCTCAGGTGAGAGAATGGGCTCCGAGCCTGAGATACCTGCACAAAACAGTTTACTCACCACATCAAAAACATTAAAAACTTGTCAGGTTTTAGACTGCTATAAGTAGTTCAGGTAACATCCTTTAGTCCACTTCTCACCACTTGTGTAAAATGAGAAGTAGTTTGACCAGCTTTTTTTGCTAGTCAAAGTTGCACCCCAAAATAATTATGCAACAGATGGAGCTACATTTGTCTTCAAGTGCTTTCTGTAACAGGAAAATACATTTAGTTCAGCACTAGAAGAGGTGTTAGAGGACATCAAGTATTGAGGAGTATTTACTAAAAGGAACCGCAACTGCTCATGAATTTTTTGTTGAAGTATTGTAAATACAATTGCATGCCCAATTTTTTCATTTTTTAAAATCAATTAAACAAGTAAAAATTTATGTGAACCAGTAACAGAATAAATTCTATGAATATAGAAGCATGATAATACCTTATGTAATCCACAATGCTTAAATATTGACAGTGCTCATTCTTCCTCAACATGTCTGGACTTCACATAATTACCTGATTTTTAATATTTTTTAATCTCAGGAGGAGGGCAATACATATTTTTTTCAAATTTTTATAGAAAAGACTGTTTCAAATTTTAACTAACTCCCAACATCTCCAGTGAAAAAACTTCTCTGAAAAAAATAGCTTGAAATTATAACAGAAATGCTAAACTGATGGGAGATACAATATATCTGTGCTCAGACCCAAGATTAAAATTCTTCTGATAGGGAAGGAACATTTTACTCTTTGTACACCAATTTTCCTTCAAGGATGTTCTAAATTCCTTGTGATAGTAACCTACTATTTGTCCTGATCCACCCTGATAAATGAAGCCAAAATAAATGTTTTACATTGCTCCAAATAAAGTGTTTTAAAAGAACATTAAAGATACCATTTTTTTTTTTCCTCTGGACCTTTATTCATACACCCACACCCACCCACTATTATTAGCCCCAACTACAAAAGATCACATGAACTAACTTATTTTCCTGAATATAATGTTTGTTTTATGACTTTGCATTGTCCTCAAATTTATACAGCATACCTACAGTAACTGCAGGTAAACTGACCAAGACATATATACAGGCAAAGAGATTCAATTTAAATAACTCCTCATAATTTCTTCAGGGAATGAACAAAGTAACTTGGAAGCAGCAAAGTCTGCCCCCTACAGATAAATCAGACAAACATCAATTTTTCAAGTGTGAAGCTACAAAAATATCTATTGTGAGGTGAGCATGGATATCTGATATGTGCTGAAGATATCACCACAGGAACAGATATCATTTTCACTATCTGACACCCAGAAGGATATGAGATACTGTTTAAGTGGGTTTATTGGTATCTGCACACACATTTTAAAAGGCTATGGCAACAAGAAATGCTTTAAGATCACTGGAAACTTGTGTTTGGACAGACAGATATACTTAGAGAAAATGTCGGAGAGGGATAACTAATTTCCTGAAGAAGGATATTTCTTCTGCTATTCTTTATGTATAGATATAAATATATATAGCTAGATTTTAATGTTGTATGAATAAGTGAAAATAGAAAACCTAAGCTAAGAATAAAAATACTTGAAAGACTTTTTACCATTTATCTTTCAACTAACACATAATGTGTTTTGTCATGAAACACGCTCATTACTCAGTACAGCTCTGCCTTTGCTAGTCCAGGAAAATGTGTACCCTTCAGCATATGGTTATTCCCCAAAAGTCTTTGCTAAAGGAAAAAAAATTCTTTCATTTTTCCAGATGAGTTTGATAGTGACTTAATGATGTAAATTGACCTCCGGTGTTTCTTTTCATGTGCCAGCTCTGCACCTCATTTGACCTCAGGCTTGCAGAATCTAATTAAATAAGAGCGCAGAGACAACTTTAAAACTCAAAAGAGCCAAGAGAGATAACAAAAGAAGACTTTCTCTACTTTTTTCTCCTATTTCTTGAAGAAAGGAGTTCTATATTCTTAGTTAAATCCACAGACTGTCCTAGTTAATAAGATCATCTGGGATCAATTACTGCCAGGCATAATGGTTCTTTAGTTCAGATTTGAGAATGAGATAGCTGTGTATCTCCATAGAAAAAGAACACTGGCATTCACCTTAAAATTTTAGGCTTGCATCATTTTCATATGTACTTATTTGGAGGGCCTTCTGTCCACTATATTTCTCCTGAAAGGGACAATTAGGGAGGCAAATCAGCTTGTATAAAGAGTAGTGCCCTATATAAAAAGGCGATTTTTTTCTACATAAATAGTAGACAGCTGATTTCAAAGAATTATACCTGCATTTAGATGTTCTCTATGAACCCCAAATTTCTGCTTAAAGAAGGATGCATTTTCAAAAGCCAGTCTAAACCTGATCTGCTGGAAGAGATGGTTCCACCTTCCTCCCTGTGTACTCTGTGTCTTCTATCCTCCTCCAGCTCTTCAACTCATGCAGCTCTGCAGTCCACCACGACAAAGATCTGATACACTAGAAAAAACTAAAGAGAAATCCTCCAAACCAGTCAGGTTTAGGTCGAGTATGATTTTGGCCATCACACAAGCATGGGTCACAAAATATGCAGGAAAGGTAACATTTTCAATAGCAGGAGTCTTAAGGCAATTTAAGTCAATCAAGAAATCAAGTACTAAGAGGAAAATGAGATCACTTTCATTACCTGTACAGTGCAGAGTTTACAAACAGGCATTCTGTAGTATTATCCTACTATACTGTGTATGGCACTTTTGCAGGATAGTGGTGCTTCACAGAAACATTTTTTTCACATGCTGCAAACAGGTGTTCAGCAGAAGGATAGGCAGAAGAAACCACAAGACCAGTGTGTTACAGAAGAAAATTTACACAGCTTCATCCACTTCCATAGGATGTCTCATCCACTCTTGAGGTTTTACTTATATTTTTCTATACACTATTATTCCTGCACCAAGTAATCCCATCACAGGGTGCTACATCATACAAGATTGCCTGGTATGGTGTGAAGAGTGCCAAGCACTGTAGTGAATACATACCAACTCCTCCAAAACAATGAGTGCTCAATCTCATGCTATTGAGCACAAAAATGCAAAAAATAAAATAAAAAAAAACAATCAAAAAACTAGCACAGAGACACAGAAAGGCTGTATAGCAGCCACCTTAATTTCCTCATCTTCTGCTTGCAGCTGCTAAAACCACAATTAATTTGCACATCTCTCGTCTAACTCTGTAGGCTTTGCACATTTCAGAATATACCTGAAAGTGTCACTCGCTATGATCCTATCTATCAGAGGACAGATACTACCCTACTGCCTATAAGTTTTTCTGCATATTCTACAATTGACTATCCATACAAGTAGGTAGCTGAGCCATTAGAAAGGCCTAGGAATTGGTCCTAAATAATTTGCTTGCAATTAAAAACTGCCTTCACAATATTGTCTTAGTTGTAACAGAGATATGTGGAGAAATGTTATCTGTTGGAATACATCCAATTCCCTAGACTGAATGAAGTAAAAATAGGCTATCCTATTCTGAAAGTACTTGTTACAAATACAGCAGTTTTTGAGTGTCAGGGTAGAAATGTTGTCAATCCCAAACAGGCTTTTATTATACAAGTAATCCATTTTGTAATACACATTGTCCATATGTAGTTCTCTGCTTGGAAGGCTGCAATATCTTCCTTAGAGCCAGCAGGTGGAGAAATGCTTCCATTTAAAAAAATACAAGTGAGAAAAGACAAGTTCAGCAGCTATGAAGAGAAAGCATCTGCACTTTCCAAATCTATTCCTTCCTTATAATCACAAAATCTATACCAGTCTTAGTTTCCTAGGTAACCCTGTGAAACAGAGACTACTAGTAGAGACTGGAGGAAGCAAAAAATAGACATAATTTCAAGTTCACCTTCCATAAAATAGGTTAAGAAATGTCAGCTTTGATTGGATTCAGAAATTTAGATATTTTTTTTTTCCACACAATGGCTTGTATATGACATGGCCATTTCCACACAATGACTTGGAATGACTTTGTAAGATACCAGAGTATTGCACAATTTTTGTCAAGAATGCATACACTGGCCTCTCCTGGTTATTCTAGTTGGTACATAATATTTTTATTGGTCACTTGTACTGAATATAAGCATAGACACTGATACTAGGGAATATCGTCATCACACAGTCATTGTCATGCGCTTTAGTAAGGGAGCCTGTTCAGAAAAGAGCCAGCAGCTGACACACATTAACATTGCTGGAACCCATAACATCAAACTGACTAAAGATGTTGAGTTACTCAGTGGGAATTTCTTTCCCACATTTCTTGATCTATTGTCCTTCTCGGAAAAATGCCACACTGTACTGGAATAGAATTGCATTTAAAATGTACACTGAATTCATGTAAAGCAAACCCAGTCACATTCCCTTCCTCAAAATGAAATTTCTTGCCCTCTGTAATCACACCATCCTCTCGGTGGCCTGTAGTAGACACCAACCACTAGGTTCCCTTTGTTGCCTCTCTCTCAGTATTAATATGCCTTAATTATATCACAAAAGTAGGCAAAAGGACTTTTAAATTAAAACTATGAAATTCTTAAAGAAGTAATGGTTAATAGTGAAAATTATTATTTAAAGAACATCTTTCAACTAGAGAACATACTACTTTTTTTTTTTTCAAAACTCCTTAGTGGTAGGCACAGGTACGAGTATGCTGCTATAGCTGCGTCATCTGCTATGCAAGCTTTCAGGTGGAGATCTGCAGTAAAATTGAGGGGAGAAAGGTGATTTTGCACAACTGGGTCTTTGTATACTGATAAATTTAACTGAATCCGCAAATTAAGCATCTGACTTAAATGCTCAGTGATATAATTTTTGAAGACACAGACACACATACAAGATATGTAGTTTTAGCAAAGTGTTTACGCACAGTTAAAAGATGTTGAACGATCAGTGCTCAGTCATAGTATGTGTTTCAGTATCCCAGGCACTGAAAAAACACCTGTGAAATACCCAAAATACCTAAAAAGGTATTCAGTGGAATCACCTTTGGAAAAGTAAGCAACCAGATTTCTAGAGAGTACAGGAGAGCTTTTCAATTGATGCTGCCTTTCAGCCTCACATAAACTTATTTCCATTTCACACTTGATTTAAAAATCAGAATTCTGATTAATATTAAGGTATTGCATTTTATTTGTGGGTAGTAAAAGGCGCTTAACATGCAGCCCTTCCCTACAAAGCTTCAGATCAGCTAGGATTAATCAGAGGCCAAACTCCCTGTGACACCTTATCTTCCATGCTTTTTCACCATTTTGTGGGGTTTCTGACATGCCCATAGTGATAGAGACATGTAACCCTTCCACTGTATGTTCTGCAGCAGCGTCTGCAGCAAATGTTGCTGGACGAAGGCTGTATTTGGTACATCTGCAATGCTTCAGTAACCTAGGGGACCATCCATCTCACAATTTAGAAGTCCAGATGAAACTTTGAAGCATTTTGTATGGGCAGGTGCAGGCAGAAGTAAGCATAATTAGCCTGTGGCTTGGACAAATTTGCCAAGCTGGTTGTAATCTAGAAGCCCAAGTTAGCCTGGAGCTACACCTGAATTCATGTGCCCTGCCATGGCCGTGGGCTATACAGCTTACACCAGCTGTCAATCTGGTCTGTAGGTTTACTCGTGTAGACAAGCCTCAGAATGATGAATTAGAGGCATTTATCACAGAACTGATAGCTCCTTTCTAGGTAAAATTTTCTCAGCAGTATCGAGGTTTAATTGGCTTAGATATTTTAGATTTTTTTTTTCTAAATATAGAGAAAATAAACCTCAGCTTCTCTCTAGTTACCATAGCAACTGTAAGGTATTATGGAACTTATCTGAGACCAAACGCATACATATAGCATTTACTATGTATAAAACTAATGCCTGAATCAACTTTTATACATGCTAAGAACATTTATTTTTTCCATTTTGCCTGTTTTACAGATGACCCTTCAGTGGAAATAAAGGAGCAGAGATTTGTTAAAATACTGTTAGAATCAGAGTCATTTAGATCATTGAGTCCAACCGTTAACCTAACACAGCCAAATCCACCACTAAACCATGTCCCTAAGCACCACATCTACCTTTCTTTTAAATACCTCCAGGGATGGGGACTCAGAGAGCCAGAGAGAAGCCCCAAATTGATCAAAAGGGATTTCAGGGCACTAGGGAAAATGGTTGAAGGATCAGGAGCGCAGGTAGTGCTCTCCTCGATCCCATTAGTGTCAGGAGGGAACACGGAAAGGAATAGGAAAGCTAGAGCGGTTAACGTGTGGCTCAAAGGTTGGTGCCATCGGAAGGGCTTGGGCTTCTTTGACCATGGAGAGGTTTTCATGGCACTGGGCCTGTCGAGAACAGATGGTGCCCAGCTCTCTCGGAAGGGAAATAGGATCCTTGCTCAGGAACTGGCGGGGCTTGTAGAGAGGGCTTTAAACTAGGCCTGAAGGGGGGAGGGGATATAAACAGGCTCACTAGAGAGGAGCCTGGGGGGGTCACCCCATTGCTGGGGGGGAAACCGACAGCCCAGCTCAAGTGCATCTACACTATTGCACGCAGCATGGGCAACAAACGGGAGGAGCTGGAAGCCATTGTAAGGCAGGATGGTTATGATGTAGTCGCCATCACAGAAACGTGGTGGGATGCCTCCCATGACTGGAGTGCTGCGATGGATGGCTACAAACTCTTCAGAAGGGACAGGCAAGGAAGGAGAGGCGGTGGGGTGGCTCTGTATGTTAGGGAGTGTTTAGATTGTACAGAGCTTGACGCTTGTGGTGAGGCAGAATGCTTATGGGTGAGGATGAGGGGAAAGGCCAACAAGAAAGATATCCTGTTGGGAGTCTGTTACAGACCACCCGACCAGGATGAGGACGTTGACGAAGAATTCTACAAGCGGCTGGCAGGAGTCTCTCAGTCGCGAGCTCTTGTTCTTGTGGGGGACTTCAACTTCCCAGACATCTGCTGGAAATACAATACAGCAGAAAGGAAACAGTCCAGAAGGTTCCTGCAGTGTGTGGAAGATAACTTCCTGACACAGCTGGTAAGTGAGCCTACCAGGGGAGGTGCCCTGCTTGACCTCCTGTTCACTAACAGAGAAGGACTGGTGGGAGAGGTGGTGGTTGGAAACCATCTAGGCCTTAGTGATCATGAAATGGTAGAGTTTTCGATCTTTGGTGAGGTTAGGAAGGGGGTCAGCAAGACCGCCACCATGGATTTCTGGAGGGCAGACTTTGACCTGCTCAGAACGCTGGTTGGGAGAGTCCCTTGGGAGATAGTCCTGAAGGGCAAAGGGGTCCAGGAAGGCTGGGTGTTTTTCAAGGAAGAAGTCTTAAAGGCACAGGACCAGGCTGTCCCCATGTGCCGTAAGACGAATCGGCGGGGAAGACGACCGGCCTGGCTGGACAGAGGACTACTAGTGCGACTAAGGGAAAAAAGGAGAGCTTACCAGCTCTGGAAGAAGGGGCAGGCAACCCAAGAAGAGTACAGGGATCTTGTCAGGTCATGCAGAGAGGAGATTAGAAAGGCAAAAGCCCAGCTGGAATTTAACCTGGCCACTGTTATAAGGGATAATAAGAAGAGTTTTTATAAATATGTTAACAGCAAAAAGAGAGCCAGGGAGAACCTCCATCCACTAGTGGATGCAAGGGGGAACATTGCCACTAAGGATGAGGAAAAGGCTGAGATACTCAACGCCTTCTTTGCCTCGGTCTTTAATGGCCCGACAAGTTATCCCCAGGGTACCCAGCCTCCTGAGCTGGAAGACGGGGACAGAGAGTGGAATGAACCCCCCTTAATCCAGGAGGAAGCAGTCTTTGACCTGCTATGCCACCTGGACATCCACAAGTCTATGGGGCCGGATGGGATCCACCCAAGAGTGCTGAAGGAGCTGGCAGAGGAGCTTGCCAAGCCACTCTCTATCATTTATCAGCAGTCCTGGAGAACAGGGGAGGTCCCAGATGACTGGAGGTTGGCAAATGTGACGCCTCTCTTCAAGAAGGGCCGGAAGGAGGATCCGGGGAACTACAGACCAGTCAGCCTAACCTCGGTACCGGGGAAGATTATGGAGCGGTTTATCTTGAGGGTGCTCACCAGGCATATGGAGGACAATCAGGGGATCAGGCCCAGTCAGCATGGGTTCACGAAAGGCAAGTCTTGCCTAACCAACCTGATTTCCTTCTATGACCAGGTGACCCGCCTGGTAGATGAGGGAAAGGCTGTGGATGTTGTCTACCTGGACTTCAGCAAAGCCTTCGACACAGTCTCCCATAGCATTCTTGTGGAGAAGCTGGCAGTTCATGGCCTAGATGGATGTACTCTTCGCTGGGTTAAAAACTGGCTGCATGGCCGAGCCCAGAGAGTCATGGTGAATGGAGCTAAATCCAGTTGGCGGCCGGTCACAAGTGCTGTCCCCCAGGGCTCAGTTCTAGGGCCAGTCTTGTTTAATATCTTTATCAATGACCTTGATGAGGGCATTGAGTGTGCCCTCAGTAAATTTGCAGATGACACCAAACTGGGTGGTAGTGTTGATCTGCTGGAGGGGAGGAGGGCTCTGCAGAGGGACCTGGACAGGCTGGATCGATGGGCCGAGGCCAGTTGTATGAGGTTCAACAAAGCCAAGTGCTGGGTCCTGCACTTTGGTCACAACAACCCCATGCAGCGCTACAGGCTTGGCGAAGAGTGGCTGGAAAGCTGCCTGGTGGAAAAAGACCTGGGGGTATTGATTGACAGCCGGCTGAATATGAGCCAGCAGTGTGCCCAGGTGGCCAAGAAGGCCAATGGCATCCTGGCTTGTATCAGGAATAGTGTGGCCAGCAGGAGCAGGGAAGTGATCGTGCCCCTGTACTCGGTGCTGGTGAGTCCACACCTCGAATACTGTGTTCAGTTTTGGGCCCCTCACTACAAGAAAGATGTTGCCTTGCTGGAACAGGTCCAGAGGAGAGCAACCAAGCTGGTGAGGGGTCTGGAACACAAGTGATACGAGGAGCGGCTGAGGGAACTGGAGTTATTTAGTCTGGAGAAGAGGAGGCTGAGGGGAGACCTGATCGCCCTCTACAACTACCTGAAAGGAGGCTGTAGTGAGGTGGGGGTCGGCCTCTTCTCCCTGGTAACAGATGATAGGACGAGGGGGAATGGCTTGAAGCTGCGCCAGGGCAGGTTTAGGCTAGACATTAGGAAAAACTTCTTCACCGAGAGGGTTGTCAGGCTCTGGAATGGGCTGTCCAGGGAGGTGGTGGAGTCCTCATCCCTTGAGGTCTTTAAAAGAAGGATAGATGAGGTGCTCAGAGACATGGTTTAGTGGTGGGATGGCAGTGCTAGGTTAACGGTTGGACTCGATGATCTTAAAGGTCTTTTCCAACCGAGGTGATTCTATGATTCTATGATTCAACCACTTCCCTGGGCAGCCCGTTCCAGTGTCTGATAATCCTTTCAGTGAAGAAATGTTTCCTAATACCCAATCTAAACCTCCCCTGGCGCAACTTGAGGCCATTTTGCCTTGTCCTATCTTTTATTACTTGGGAGAAGAGACCAACCCCCACCTCACTACAGCCTCCTGTCAGGCCATTGTAGAGGGCGATAAGGTTTCCCCTCAGCCTCCTTTTCTCCGGGCTAAACAACCCCAGTTCCCTCAGCCACTCCTCGTAAGACTTGTGCTCCAGACCCCTCACCAGCTTTGTTGCTCTCCTCTGGACGTGTTCCAGCAATGCAACGTCTTTTCTGTAGTGAGGGGCCCAAAAGTGAACACAGGATCTGAGGTGTGGCCTCACCAGTGCTGAGTGCAGAGAGGACAATCACTTCTCTAGTCCTGGGGTGGTAGGCGTAGATGAAGCATTTTGGGTTTTGTGACCTGTTTGTGTAATAGAAACAAAACTTATAACTGCTGAACTATTGAGATAATAACTGGAAAGGAATAAATTACATATAGGGTCCAAATAAAGCAGTTAGTCCTACATGAACAAACTAATATGACATAAATTAACAGTGAAGTTAACAGGTACACAAAGCCACCCACAACAATTTGTTCTGTAAGCCTAATTCTCAGTAACTTTGTTTTTCAGAGACAGTTTACCTATGCATTCTTTCCCCTGCATTCAGTTCATAGTAACATCTTGCTTGAAATGCCATGATAGGGTATGAAAGAGAGCAGAAGGATGTTTAATTTGTATAAAAAGCAATCACAAGTTACATTTAAGCCAAACTACAGAACTCACAGTTAAGATTATTTTTGAAAATCATACTGTCTCATGGTATGCAGTTTAGTTTTAGTTTAGCTTTGCTTTTCTTGCTTCTAATAGTTACTCAAATACTTGTGAGCAAAAAAAGCTTCTTTTGAGCTGTCTTTTCTATTTTCTGTCATAAAACTTCCTTTGTCTCAAATCAAATATTTATCAGCTCTAAATTGCAAGAGTGCAACTCAATGCAACTTAATGCAGAATTGTACATCAGTTTTGTATCATCATATTTGTTCTCTTCTGGGCATTCACTTCAAAAGAACAGTAAGTCACAAAATCTGTCACTAACTGAACTGGTGTAAAGGCTTAGAAGTTTATTTCAGTACCTTGAGTTTCTGTTACATTAATGAACATCACTGCACATGAACACACGGTGCATCTTCAGAAGAGAGGTACCGCGTGCAGCTCAAAATGACTGCAGAGAAGGCTCCCACACCCTCAGAGGTAAGGATTCCCAAACTAGCAACAGCAGCAGCAATTCCTTCTAGCTCTGGGCTAGGCATTATGCAGGAAAATTTCTATTGCTCAGGAAATAAGCACCGACTGCTTTGAAATAACCTCTAGTGCTAACAGTGCACAGGCTGTAATTTGGGAACCACTTCTCAGAGACTGTTAAGTGCTTGCTACAGGATACATCAACATTATTTTGGAGAATGGTGCAGGCTCCCTTTGCTCATATTTAACTAAATGTGAATCAGCTCTAAACTGAACCAAAAGCTGTGTGGGCAGCATATATTAGCTTGGGCTCTCTGCTATGCCAACACAGTTACTCTGCTAAGTAGCTTATAGTACAGGCAGAGAGAGGCCACATCTGCCTGCATCAGACATAGTGACTGCAGGAAGGAATATGCACCTTAGAGGAATCAGGAATCTAAAAGTCTTTAGTAATCTGGGGTTTAGCCTCTAAATATAAGGCAAATCTGTCATGTGCTTACATTGAAAGTTCATGTCTAAATCCACTACTACTCTGATCCCCATAAAAAGCTACCTCTGCTTTCCTTCTAGATTCTTTTTTTACTTCCATGACAGTTTTTTAGCAGAAAATTGGGGAGCTTCAAATAACTAAAACAAGATAAATGGGCTTGTCATTTCTATGAGCCCTACATGACTGAGGAACTGTAAAAATGCAATACTTGCCCTTTGTTCCCCATACCATGAGATTCAGGGAGTTCCAACTGGAACAGTATTTCCTGTTTACCAACAAACCTCTAGGAAAGTCTCACCTAAAAATAAGAGCTCAGTATTTGAGGACTTGGTTGTTTTTACTCTTAAACTTTTAAAAAATAGAAAAGCTGAGATTAGAACATCTTTCTCTACAGAATTAATATCATGCAGTTTCTTTTCACCTCAGGACTCTATAAAGTAAAAGGAATTTAAGACAATACATCCACTCTTAAAGAACTTTGAAGATTCACTATAGTTCTATGCAAAAAATATACAGCTATAAACCCAACTTTATCCAAGCAGCAAATAGCTCATTACTATAATTCCGTGTTATTTTTAGGCCTCTAAGTATATCAGTCTCTTCAATTACCAGATGCTGATCTGCTTATCTGGTTTATTTATCTGAATAAGCTTTCTCATACCTTACTGGGAGGGAGATCCGTTCTGTGACAGGACTTATTACTTATGCCCAGTAAAACTGTTACTGAAACACAAACAGTGATTAACATGAGAAGTGAATAGATGAAACAGTCCATGTACTTTTTAATCGAGCCAGTAGCCTAGCTGGTATATCACCAAGCATGCCTGGCTTAGGTTAAAAAGTTAATCTGTATTAAGTATTACAAAATGGTGTTTTCCCCTTTACTTTACACCCTCATTATGAACTAAAAAAATCTAATAAAAATAGTCTCCAAAAGTTGTTATATATCCATCCCTTAAATTAAAATCAACTCTTACAAAACATTAGAAAAATCTTATACTGAATATTTAAATGGAAGTATATGTAAAAGGATGGCCCAGTATTGAAAGCTACTTGCTTTCTGTGTTCTGCACTGTACTCGTTGTGAGAAGTTTCACAGCCTGCACCTTCTTGGCATCTTATACGTCTGCAGGAGCACACATCGTAATTTCTACATACATGAAGCATCCTGAAATCAGATGCTGGTGCAGCAGCCTTTGCTGATGTGTCCTACATTTAATAGTTTCCCCCAGATAGAATTCATTCACATGCTGAAAATCAATGCCAGGTGTATTGCTACAGTTTTGCAATGCTTTAACCCGGATACAGTCAAAGATGTACTGCTCTGAATGTACTGTTGTAGGCAGAACCTGTAGCTAAGTTTTATTAATGATGTCATATTGACTGCAATGACAACATAGCACTGTTTGCTTAGTCAACATTTGCATTCTTCAAAGAAACACTATGCAGATATTTACTATCAAGGAGGAAATGTTGGAAAATAGCCATTTATAAACATATGAAAACCTTATTAATCTTCTTTTAAAGATAAACAATGCAGTAATGAAAATATTTGGTGATTAGTGAAAATTTCATAATATTTTCTAGTCTAGATACTATATTTAGAAGTTCTAAATGTTATTTTAAAATCAGATTGGGATGCTAAAACTGGCAGTACTGCAACCAAGTTTTCAGGTACTGATGAAGTTTTATAGAATGTCTTCAGTTTAGCAAAATGAAACAAAAAAATTAAAATTAAGATATTGATCCTGGAAACACCTAAATAGGTGTAACATTCTTAAGTGCAAATTCTTGCATCAAAGAAGGATGGACAACAAAACTATTTTCCTAAAATCTTTTTTAAGTCTTCAACACTGCTTAATTTATTGTAACATGCATTTGAATTTAATGGATAGCTTCCTTAAAATTCTTCCCTGGTTAATATTTGATAACATAAAAGGTCCATTTTCAGTTCCTGAAGAGGATAAATTAAAGCTCTATATCATTTCCACTTGTGTAGGCCTTTAAATAAAAATAAATGGAAACTACAGTTTAAAAGTAAAATATTAAAAAGGTAAATTGATCATCATTACCCTTTTTTAGCTCTCCTTATTGTGTGATGCAATTTCAATTATACAATATTTAAGAGATTTTGTCACCTACTTCAGCAGAGATTTCTGTCTACTGACGTCAAGTATGATTTCTTATACTCAGAACTGAGCTCTGAAAGTTCATAAGGCAGTTTTTGGTATCTACTGAATCTCAATGAGTCCTTTCTTCTCAAGATTGCTTTGTATTGAAAATAGCATTCAGCCTTGCAGCAGAGCTATTATTTTTCTGACCAAAAAGGTGTCATTGGTTTGCAGGAAGATTAACTAAGCAAAGACAGTTCCATGTTTGCTAAGGGACAAAACAGCTGTCTTTGCAGCCTTAGCTAGAAATGCATCTCTCTTCACTAGCTTCCATATTTTGGCCCAAACCCCTCCAGTTCTAGTGGACATGATGAAAGATGTTTTCTATGTAGCTTTTCTTGCAGAATATACTTTGTTTTTAAAAATAAGTATGCAAAAAACTTGAAGAACCAACCTGAAACAGAAAGAAAATTCTCATTATTGAGCTGTTTGCCAAAGTAGATACATAAATATTCATCACTGAGATTGAACTGTTAAAGTGCATCAGTCATACAAAGCACATTTTCAATATACCTTTATGTAGACTTTGTTTAAGAATACAGATGGATTACGGATCAGCCCTAAGAAATCCTTTGTTCTTAACAATGCTTTGAGTGCTGACCAGACACTCAAAATTGTGACATAAATACATTTCATATTTTATTATGGTACGAGATGTACTAACAAAATCAGGTATTTGCTGCAGTCATTCTATCTACCGGATTTTATGGAAAACTGTTTATAAATCACTGCATTGTTACACTCTAGCTATGATGATCCACAGGGATAATACAACTATATAAACTGGGAAAGATCATAAGCAAATATAATTTCTGGGATTTTGTCTTAATCCCTGATAAAAAAGACAGACATATAATAAAATTAAACAAATATCTCAGAACAGTGAAATTTGGAAGTGTGTTCCACAATAGGAAAAACTTGTCTTCTTGATGACTTTCAAAACACCACCATGACATTTGAAAGATGGTGAAATGCCAAAAAATTCTGGTCTTCCTTAGCAAGATCTCTATCTATATCTCAAAGACCAGAACTAGTGCTCTGACCAACTTCACTCTTTGTTGGAAAACAAGTAGAACTTTGATTGCATACAGTTTCCAAGTGAAATTTTTAATATAAAACTTGACTAAATTACTACCATCATCATTTTACCTACTGTGCTAAAATGTTGTTCTTAGTACATGGAAAGAAGCAGCCAAGTTAAGTCAGTGCACAAAACTGGAAGTTTGCTGAAATTTAGAACAAGACAGGCACCCAGCACCACAGCCATCATAATTTCAAGAACATTAATAAACTGAACCAGTCTATCACAATCATTCACTTTTCTGTTGAAACAGTAATATCAAGCAAAATAAGTAAAGCCAAAATGAATAAATATTCACTTTGGTTTGAAATATGTGTCTTAGAACTTAATCACTTTATAGGGAGGTAGGAAATGACAGGCAGAGAAAGTGATGATCTTTAACTAGCCTGTTTTAATTCTGTCAAAATAGTTAAGAAATGTAATGCTAATTAGTTTCTCTTCAGACATATCTGTGTTCATACTCAGATTTTTCTATAATTGCACATGAAATTTAAACTTGTTTGTGGATTTTTAATTTTTTTTTGTTGTTTTGTCTGTTTTTCAAACTAAGTGAGCCAAATTCAGCTATACATTGAATGACAGCTTTGAATTTAATGACATTTAGATTTAGAACCATGGAAATGATAAAAAAAATTAGTTTGCAGTGTATTCCAATTTTTCTCAAAGCAGAACAGTTGCTAATCAACAGTGACAGCTCTCATAACTTTAGGATGACATCTTGAAAGAATACAATCACACAGACAAAATACAAACTAGAGTTCTGCAAAACTAGACATTTTTTAGACAAATTAATAGTAGAGTGGAATGAGAAATGTTGCTAAATACCTAAGAGCCTTTTTAGGAGAACTGACTGAGTGCTAGCTACTCCCTCTGAAAACTACACAGAAAAGCATTTCTGTTAAGTGGTTGGACAATCAGGCTGTGATATGCCACGGGGCCTGAATTCAGAAAGCTGCTTTTAGGAGATCATAAGAAGCCAGGCTGCTCATTAATTCGGAAAGAAATTTGCTGAACAACTGTTGAAGATAGCCAGAAATTCCTCCTGGAGGAGGCTGTACAGTGTAACTGCTATTACACTAAGAAATCTGGTGAATGGGAACTAAAGATGTGACCTGATGACCCCAGGAAAGGTTCTTTGAGTGGGTGAGCAAAATTAATGTGCTTCTGTTTTTTGTCTTTCTGATTTAGATCAAATTCAGAGAGTCTTAGCCCTTGTGCTGGGCCTAGAAGAGGAAACCAGCAAAACATGTTTAACTAGATTTTAAAATGTTCATTGAGTGTCCCTTGCAAGTGAACTTAACATCATGTGAGGCCCCCAAAGGAGAGACAGTTTTTATACCACATACTCTGCTTGTGCTTCTTTCATATTCTCAGAGGAAACTTCCCTCAAACGTGGTGTAAAGTCAAAGACCTACTCCTAGGCTGAATTCAGCACTTGGAGAGAGAGATGCAGTGATGCCATACTGAGAGGAAGAACAGTGTCATCTGGCATGCGGACTTCCTCATTATAAAAAATGTGAGGGTTCAGGACACAGCTCCACTGGAGAGGAATGTGCAGACACAGGTTTTATCTATTCTTCTAAAACTGCAAAAGACTCATTGAAGTGCTGAAGAACCACTGGAGTGCACTGAGTGGCATTTCTCAGAAATAATTCAGACAAGAAAATTTGTTCCTTCAACTGAAGTGGACACTCCAAACAAAAATTTAATTTAGCAAGCAAGAATAAACAGTTTATGCTTTTCAATGTTAAGAAAAATCCTTTGAAATGGAGAAACATTACAAAATGTAAGAATCTGCCACTCTTTGAGAGGTATTATAGGAAGCTACAGTATACAAATGGTCACAAAATACAAAGTCCGGCCTTTCAAGCCTGAAAAACTGCTTCATAATATATCCATAGTAAATACAAAAGGTATAAAACATACTGATGAAATTAAATTTCCTGCTTATAATGATATACTGAATGCTTTTCATAATAACCTTCTGGATTCATTGTTTTCAGTTGTGTAAATTATTTATTTCCTAAAGTTGTCAACTGTGGCATATATTCATTGTCACCTTCTACACAGCAGATGTTATATTTAATCTTCACCACCACAAACATCTCTAGGCTTTACCATGTGGTTTTTTTATGCAACTCTTTCCTAAACACTTAGGAACAATCACTTTAAAGCTCCATTTCAACCAGGACTGCTCTACAGGGATTTATATAGAATCCCTCGCTCTGATTTAGAGCCCTAGTAATGGCAAATGTGACAAACTACATTTAAATAAACATGTGGTGAGAATACTTCTGAATCAGTCACTACAAAAGAAAACGTCCAGCTTTTTAATGAGTTGGTCTCATTTGAATCCAGTCTACCTGTCAAACACCAGATTATGCAGTCCTAGGAAAGCACACCTGAATTTGAACATAGGCCAATATCTTCATTGAATCATAGAATCATTTAGGTCAGAAAAGACCTTTAAGATCATTGAGGTCAACCGATAACCTAACACTGCCAAGTCCCCCCCCTAAACCATGTCCCTAAGTGCCTTGTCTACATATCTTTTAAATACCTCCAGGGATGGGGACTCAAGCGTATTCCAATGCTTGATAACACTTTCAGTGAATAAATATTTCCTAATATCCAATCTAAACCTCCTCTGGTGCAACTTGAGGCCATTTCCTCTCATCTTATCACTTGTTACTTGGCAGAAGAGTCTGACACCCATCTGACTACAATCCCCTTTTAGCCATTTGTAGAGAGCAATAGGATCTCCCCTCAGCCTTCTCCAGGCTAAACCACCCCAGTTCCCTCAGCCAGTCCTCATAGGACTTGTTTTATAGACCCTCCACTACTTTCATTGCTCTTCTTTGGACAGGCTCCAGTACCTCAGTATCTTTCTTTGTAGTGAGGGGCCCAAAACTGAACACGGTATTCGAGGTGCGGCCTCACCAGTGTTGAGTACAGGGGGATGATCACTTCCCTAATCCTGCTGGCCACACTATTCCTGATACAAGCCAGGGTACTGCTAGCCTTCTTGGCCACCTGGGCACACTGCTGGCTCATATTCAGCCAGCTGTCAACCAGTACCCCCAGGTCCTCTTCTGTTGGGCAGCTTTCCAGCCATTCTTCCCCAACCCTGTAGAGTTTCATGGGGCTTTTGTGACCCAAGTGCAGGACCTAGCACTTGGTCTTGTTAAACCTTATGCATTTGGTCTCAGCCCATCAATCGAGCCTGTCCAGGTCCCTCTTGTAGAGCCTTCCTACTATCAAGCAGATCAACACTCCCACCCTACTTGGTATCATCTGCAAACTTATTGAGGGTGCACTCAATCCCCTCATCCAAGTTGTTAATAAAGATGTTAAACAGAACTGGTCCCAACACTGACCCCTGAGGAACACCACTTGTGACTGGCCTCCAACTGGTTTTAACTCCATTCACCACATCTCTTTGGGCCCAGCCATCCAGACAGGTTTTTTTTACTCAGCAAAGAGTACACCCCATCCAAGCAATGAGCAGACTGTTTCTCCAGAATACAGTGGGAAACTGTCAAAGGTTTTACTGAAGTCCAGGTAAACAACATCCACAGCCTTTCCCTCATCCACTAAGTGGGTCACCTGGTCATAGAAGGAGATCAGGTTGGTCAAGCAGGACCTGCCTTTCACAAACCCATGCTGACTGGGCCTGATTACCTGGTTGTCTTGTACATGCTGCACAATGGCACTCAAGATAATTTGCTCCATAACCTTCCCTGGCATCAAGGTCAGACTGACAGGCCTGTAGTTCCCCAGATCCTTCTTCCAGTCCTTCTTGTAGGTGGGTGTCACACTTGCTAACCTCCAGTCAACTGGGATGTCTCTGGTTAGCCAGGACTGCTGATAAATGATGGAAAGTGGCTTGGTGAGCCCTTCTGCCAGCTCCCTCAGTACCCTTGGGTGTATCCCACCTGGCCCCATAGACTTGTGTGTGTCTAAGTGGTGTAGCAGTTTGCTAACCATTATTACGGGGGCTTCATTCTGCTCCCAATTCCTGTCTTCCAGATCAGGTGGCTGGGTACCCCAAGAACAACTGGTCTTACTATCAAAGACTAAAGCAAAGAAGATATTAAGTACCTCAGCCTTTTCCTCATCCTTTTTCACTGTTTTTCCCCCTGCATTAAGGAGAGGATGGAGATTCTCCTTAGCCCTCCTTTTGTTGCTAACATATTTACAAAAACATTTTTTATTGCCTTTTATGGCAGTAGCCAGATTAAGTTCTAATTGGGTTTTGGCCCTCCTAATTTTCTCCCTGCATAATCTCATTACATCCTTGTAGTCCTCCTGAGTTTTCTGCCCCTTCTTCAAAAGGTCATAAACTCTCTTTTTCCACCCTCTGAGTTCCAGCCAAAGCTCTCTGTTCAGCCAGGCCATTCTTCTCCTCTGTCAGCTCATCTTCTGGCACACAGGGATGGCCTGCTCCTGCACCCTTAAGATGTTTTTCTTGAAGAGTGTGCAGCCTTCCTGAACTCCTTTGCCCTTCTGCACTGCCTCTCAAGGGACTCTGTCAATGAGCCTCCTAAACAGGCCAAAGTCTGCCCTCTGGAAATACAAGGTGGCAGTTCTGCTGCCCCCCCCTCCTTACTTCTCTGAGCATCAAAACCCCTATCATTTCATGATCACTATGCCCAAGACAGCCTCCAACCATCACATCACTCACAAGCCTTTCTGTGTTCACAAATAACAGGTCCAGTGGGGCATCTTCCCTAGTTGGCTCACTCACCAGCTGTGTCAGGAGGTTGTCTTCCACAGACTACAGGAATCTCCTAGACTGTTTTGTATTTCCAGAAGACATCCGGTAAGTTGAAATCCCCCATGAGAACAAATGCTAGGCTTTTCCCAGCTGCTTATAGAATATCTCATCTGCCTCTTCATCCTGGTTGGGTGGTCTATAACAGACTCATACCATGATATCTGCCTTGTTGGCCTTTCCCTTGATTCTTACTCATAAAGAGTTGACCCTTTCATCACCATCATTGAGCTCTATACAGTCAAAACACTCCTTAAGGTACAGGGCTACACCACTGCCTTCCTTTCCTTGCCTATCCCTTCTGAATAGTTTATAGCCATCCATTGCAGAACTCCAGTTGTGAGAGTCTTCCCACCATATTTCCATAACGGCAACTATATCATAGTTTTCCTGCTGCACAGTGGCTTACAGCTCCTCCTGTCTGTTGTCCATGCTGTGTGCATTGGCATAGATGCTGGGCTATTGATCCTGCCACCTTTTTCGGGGGACAAGACCTAATTCCTGTGTAACTGTTCTCAGACACTTCCCTGTTTCTAACACATCGATCACCCTTGTATCTTTGCTGCTGCATGGATTCTCCATCCCCAACCTCCATCTTCCTTATGAATACTTCAGTTTGTTTAAATGAAACATGATCAATTAAGGAATTCATGTGCAAGTCTTATGAACGCATGTTTATCATTCAGTATGAATTGTGATATCCCAAGTTCATACCTCTCTTTTAAACAATACCCAAAAGCATGCTATTTCCTACAGGGTGTCTGCTTGTGGTACTTAGGGCTAGTTAGATCAAATATAAATTCATGGTTATGATTCTAGCCTCTACCATCTCTACTTATGAAGGAAACCATGTTCTCTTTCATTTTCTTTAGGTTAAACAACCTGAAGACATCCTTCTAATTAGTAAAAACTCTGTTGGAGCACATGTTGTACTTGAGACAGGATAGTTAGTTCATCTTACAAGATAAAGAATAATCCAACTGTTCTGTCATAGGTGTGTTGTGATTTTATATTCAAAATTATAAAAAACCCCCATAATATTTCCTAGAAAACTTTTCAAGGAATGGATAATGAAAGTGCTAAAGCTTCTCCTTGTGGCAGCAAAGACTCCTCAAAGGGTCTCAATCAGGACAATCTGATGTCTAATACAACCACTGAAACACAGACCCTAGATGATAGGCAGAACATATCTGAGTCTTGGAGGACATCTCCTATAGAATTTAGTTGTGTAAAGAGAAGAGGGAAGTGAGCACTCATCCACACCGGAGGCTGCTTCTGAAACAATAAAACTTCCTACTTCATTTGCTTGTGAGGAGCGAAAGACCTTTTTAAGTTGCAGTGAGTGCAGTCAAGTTCATTGGGGCAGAGTCAAATCTAAATTCCACTCTGCAGAAAGAGAAGAGTGAGAGTATCAAACATGAGAACAAGGCCTACAGCACAGCTGAAGACCCCCAAATTCATCTGGAGAGAAAATTCCTCCCTCACATTTCCCTCCTGCCCATCTTCTCACCTCGAGTCCCAACTCTAGAGCTTTAGGAACATCTGTTCACAGACGTGCAAGGACTCAGGCTCCCTTGCCTCAGTCTGTTCCTTTCTGTGTCCACCCTGACTGCAACAAAAGGGTGGTGAGGAGGATCTAGAGACGGTAGAGAAGAGGATCTGGAGACATGTCATGTGGGCAGGACACCTTACAGTCATGCAGGTTCCCAGGACAGAATGATGTGAGACAGCCAGAACCTGCCCTGAACTCAGTCTGTTTCAGCCTGGGAAGAAGGCAGTGTTCAGTGTGCTTGCCTAACTTCAGTTTAAGCAGTAATTTAAATAGAGCCTAAATCTCAGTCTGCTTCAATCTACTGCCAAACTAATTCCCAACACCATAAAACTTAAGCTTGTAATATACAACCTCAGGACCTGTGCAGTAAATATTTCTTGTCAGAGCACTTAGTTTTTCTCAGATTTATCTGCTATGCTATGAGAAACTTCCTTTCCACTTTATGTTCATGTTCTCTGAACTGTAGCTACCTTGACATTTCAGCTCTTTTATTGCTTGGCCTAAGTCTTCGATCCTCACAAGAAGCACATAAATGCCTGACCTGTAAGCACATGTGTTGCAATGGGACTGGAAGAGGTGCCTACATCACTGTATGCACCTGCTAGAAAGCTAACTGATGTTCTGACTTTTGTATAAACTGCTTTCAAAATTAATGTGGCTCCTGAGCACTTTTCTTGTCCTGAACATGCAACATAGTAAAAAGGACTCTACTGAGACCCACAAGAAGAAAGTGTAATAGAAAATCAAACATGCCACTTAGAGCAGAAAGGCATGGGGCAGGTATCTGTACTAAGATAGCTTCCAATGTACTTTTAGGCAAAAAAAAAAAAAGCATTAATCATTCTCTAAAGGGCTAACCACAGCAGTAAAAATGAGATTGAAAGTAAAGAGTACTTTTCTTATTGGATAAAAGTAAGGTTGCTGGAAGGAGAAAAACAGAACCTAATAACTTATAAGTGGCAGTACTCAGACTCAATCTAGTTGTTATACCTGAGGGGATGGAGGGTGGAAGAGAAAAAGAACGAAAAAAGAAAAGGGAGTACATGTTATGTTTCACTAAAGAGGAAACTGGTACTTATATGTGGTTTTAACAACATTGCAAATTTGTGAGTTAAAGGCCTGATTGTATGTAGAGGATGTAATTAGCTCACAGGTAGAAGGTGGAACATGCAGGGAAATGGCCAGGATCGAGACCAAGGACAAGCTTTCTGAAACAAAATAAAGTTATTCTGGGCAAACAATGTGACAGAGAGTGCTGAATCTCAGTGGCAGCCTCAAAAACGGCATTAAAGCAAAACTTTTGGCATTTTCCCACAGGATTCCTGAAAGATATAGAAAGTAAGAAAAAAAGCCGTGCTTTCTGCAATGAAAAATAGCAACAATTCACATTAAGACAAAAAGTTTGATCTGATCACAAGCTACTCCAAAGCACCATGATGAAGTATACTCATAACTGTAGCTGGATATTACTATGAGGAATCCTGTGTTAGGGTGCAAAGGTAAAAGTACTGCCCCAATTTTTTTTCTAAAAGTCTATTTGCAATATTACAAAAGTGTAACTTCAAACAGAGCAACAAATGTCCTCTGAAAACTGCTGGCATGTAGCCGTGCTTTGGACATGCAAAGGGCGGCAATACAGTTGCCAGTTCTAACTGGCAGGAAATTTTCTACCTGAGGTGATCCACTGGCTTCATGCACAACCTGCTCTGACACCTCCACAAAGCAGCAGAGACTGGCCCCTGGTCTCTGTCCTCAACCATAGTGCAGCACAACAGATACCAGTATGGTGCAGATACACAGCATCAACATCAAAGAATGTACACGTGGCCAAACATGGAGGGATGTTCTGTAAAACTGTGCCTAAGATTATGCTGACTGAAATATTTCCCCATGTAAAGTGATTAGAGTGTAAAAAAAATATTGCATAGCTGAAAGGGTGGGAAAATCAATTCAAATGTGCAAAGACCTAGGTGGGACATTCTTAGAAACAGTTAATTGTGTCACATTCTTCTGTAGGATTTCACCAACACATGATAGATTATAATTATATTTATCATCAGAATGATTAGCTTCACCACAACTTTACAGCTGGCTTCTTGCCTTTTGGAACTGTTATAAGATCAGTTTTATGCATTCACCAGCCTTAGTCCACCAGTCTATTCTAAAATGAGTTAAAAACTGTAAGAAAGGTGCTAATGACAATGTGACTACTATCAAGGGGAATGACTGCTACTGCCCTCAAGGGGCTGCTTGACCTTGGGAGTACAGTCCTCTGAATCTCCTATTCAGAAACTGCTCATGCTTAACTTTGCAGAAGCTTAATAGCTTTTAAACTGTTTAGCAGTTGGCAATACCTCTGCTTCAGAAGATCTAGATGTGAAAAGAAAGAAATACTTTTGCAAGGATTTTCTTCCTCAAAGAGGGAGAATGAGTCTTCAAAAAAATCTTCCCTGTATGTATATTACCCTCTTAAAATGGAAATGTTACAGGAAAATAAAAGTCTCATATTTAACCTTCTTGCTTTTGTCTGTCTTTCTCCAAAATCCCCACCCCTAGAAGAAATCAGCATTTCACAAGAACTCTGAACTTCCCCAGCATGAATTTCAGTTGCACCAGAACTTTCAACCTGGAATGGAAATAAGGAAAATATTTAAATAACATAAGTAATGGTTATTAAACTACTTTACTTTACTATTACAGCCAAAATAAAACCCCTCTAGATCTTCCAAAATATCAAGCCCACATCCTAGAAGAAATTGCAAATAAAAATCAAAGTTCAAGTCAAACTGAATGTCTAAACATTGCCACTGACATTGACTTAGACCATGACTTTTATGTTAACCCATTTTATTCTTTTTTTATTCTTTGCATATCTTCTGAAAGCCAGTAACTAAATATTCATGATGTACAAAAACAAAAGCATGTTCATCATCTTCACACACTTATTGTTAAGTTTTGCTTGACGTGTTATCTGACAATTTGTTGCTTGGCACTGTAGAAAGCCTGAAGCCTCCATGTTACCTTAGCTTTCAATTCTTCCACTTTCCAGTTGTGTTAGCCCTCATATGCACAGTTCTTTTTCAGTTTTAAGAAAACAGCTCCACAGAAGTCTAAAACATATTCCATTTAAAATGTGTTGCTTAGAACATGATCTTTGAAAGGAATATATTTGACTACAGATTTTTAAAAACTGAGCCAGTTTTAGGTGTCTGCATCTCTAGTATACATATGCCCGCTCTTTCATTCTAGACATGACTATTACAAATAAGCGTCAGATCACACAAGCGATAGAAGAAGGAACCATTGTTAAGTTTAGCCTTCAGTAGAGTCTTGAACAACTGATTCACATAAACTAGATGTCTCAGCGTCTATATTTAAGTTAGAAAGAGTAGCTGGTGGGCATTAAAGCAGCTACACAAATGGATTGAAGATCCCACCAAAGCATATTTAATACTCAGGATAAAGGTTGGATTGATAGCCCTGGAAATAACTGCTTGCTTTTCCACAGAACAGGATAATAGCAACAGCTGCATGCAGTATTCACATGGGCCCAAGAGGGATTGGTGCTATTGTGAAATCATACTTTCCCTTTACCTCTAATTCAAACCTCACCGCTATGCTAAGCCCACAGCAGAAAGATTGGCTGCTGTGATGCAGACAAGGTAGGGAGGCATAAATTCCAGAAGGAAAAATCTACGTGATAAAATTAGCAATTGAGGTTTTAATCTGAGCCTTAGCCCTGAAGTCAGACTGAAGGAATCTACAGACAGCCTTGTCCAAGATATAATCTCTCCTTAGAATGTCCACATAAGATAACAAAAATACAGGAATGTTTTCACAGCAGAAAAACAAGGAAAGCTTCTAGGACTTAGCACAAAAACTTTTAATTTGAAATTTAAAGAAAGTGATTCTATTCAGTGTCATTAGTCTTCTGCTCCTACTGAAGAAACAGGAGGCTTCCAACTTTATGCTCATAAATCATAAAGTCTCTTTTGAGAAAGCAATTATTTTTTATTAGTACAGTTTGAGTCACGTACTGACTCAAAAACCTCATGTCCACTACCTAATTGCTATAAATCTGGGAGATTTATGCTAGAAATGTATATATATTCTGCCCTGTTAAAACTGTTCTATTCTGTGTACAAGACAGTTACCTGAATAGGCAAATAATTACTACTTTAAAAAATCCTCACATTTCATACTGCCTCTTGCTGTATTTTGAGTTTCCTTTTGAAATTATTTAAATGAATAAAAATCAGTTATATCAGTTATAACTTATAAAAGGTATGAGGAATGAAAATAGAAGCAATATTGGATTTTTATTATATCTGGCATATGATGCTTTTTAAGGTTCAAGTAAGCTGGAATGGAAACAGTTTCACCAGGTGTCTTGGGGTAACTTTAAGTATAAAACCGAGAGTCTCGTATCAGAACACTAAATTGTACTACCAAAAAAGAACAGCTTAAATCCTTTCAAGGCAGTGGTATCCACTGCACAAGCATTAAAGCCATCCAATTTGTAAAATCAGGCTGTGATTTACAGCAAGCCTTGTATAAACTGATCTCTCATGGTGACCTGCTGAAATTAAGAAGTCTGTTACTTCAGCAGGCAAATAAAATATCTTTATATAAATAAAAAGCATAGCAGAGAAATCTTAGTTGAGATCCTTAGATTTTTAAGCTCTCATTACTCCAGGGACTACCAGTTTAAATAGATTCCTTAATTTGCCATTCTCTTTAAATACACACCAGACAAATCACCCTCTCCCAATTCTTTACTTTTTTTTTTTTTCTTTCTTGGTGGTGGGGGTACATGGTAGAACCAAACACTTCATATACTCTTTTATGTGTCTCACTGTTAAGTACTTAAGTATTTTACAGATATTAGCTTAGTTTTACAGCATGCATGTAAATTAAAGGCTTATGAAAATCTGTGCCCTATTTCCAATAACGGATAGACCTTAAACAGTATTCACAAATCTGCTTATCCAGTGTGCCTGCACAAAACTGATTCTCCTTCTTCACAACAGTTAGACCACCTGCAGTACTTCATGTTCAAAGCACAGTCCCCCGCTGATCTCTGTTGCGGCAACTGTGCCCCAGTATCTCCTTTCAGCAGCTAAAACCAAGCGCCTCACCAAGTGATTACCTGTTAACTATTTGTCTTCAATTCATGCAATCTTTGGCACAGACAAGAATACAACTGAGTACTGGAAAACATCTGATTGGCTTAACCACTGAGTGATGTTTCTTCTTCTGCATGCTTTTTAATTGCTGCAAAAAGTAAGGCAGTGGCTGTATAATCAAGCCTTCCCCAGAGTAGATACAGAACTGACTGCAGTCCTACAGGACACAGAGTACAATACAATAAAACAATCATAAAGCTTATGTACATGGATAATAAAGTAAGGCCACACAGGCAACTAACACTTTCATTTTTATCAACTTTGGAAGGCTTGCCCTACAACCTCAGGAGTAAGTTTTTGTACATTAATCCCTTATTTTTTAAAAGCTAATTCAAACAGCACTAAATCAGGTGGTAACCTATTGCAATCCACCTGCGTATAAGCAGGGCTAGAAACTCTAAAGCCAACACACCACTTGAGCAAGCAGGAGAGTTGATAGCAGCATTTGTTTGTCTTCTGCTTGGAAAAGCACTTCAGAGAAATCAGAGACCATAGCAGTGTGTTCCCTGTTTGCTGATAAGAAGCAATAGTGAGATTTGGAAAAGTTAATTTGACGCACTGTTGATATATTCCCTTATCATGACAGATTTCTGCCCAGGTTTTCACTGAGGACACTCTTCCAGGTTGCCCTCCACATTCTAGCTTGAGACCCTCAAAGATTCTGTCCCAGCCACTGGCTGTACCAAAGTTAGAGTTCCATCTACCCACGTTCCTCATCAGTTTTCCATGACGACTAGTCACTGAACCTTTCCTCATAGCTAAGATGGTTTTCCCTTCAACACACAGAAAACTCCCTCTCAGTAAAAGACAATACATTTTGCATATTTTCGTGCTTTTCTGATATTACAGAAGATGTTTGAGATTGGAAAGTCTCGTGCAAAAAAGCAGTCCAAAAACTGCATGAAGAAATCTTAGCGTTAGAAAACTTTAGGCCAAAAGGCTGAAGACAAAATGCCTTAAAATGGGATTTTATAGTGACAAAAACACTGGCTCCCTTATTACAGGTGGCAGTGCTCAATCAGATTTTCTTGCCTATCTAAAGCTATTTAATATGTATGGAACATTTTAAATGAATGCAGTTTTTAATTTTTTATTTTTGCACAAAGAATGTATTAACCCAAGGTCAGGACTCATGAGAGAAAGTAGATCATAGTATCATAGAATCATAAAATGTTTTGGGTTGGAAGGGACCCTTAGAGGTCATCTAGTCCAACCCCCCTGCAGTAAGCAGGGACACCGCTAACTAGATCAGGTTGCTCAGAGCCTCATCCAACCTGGTCTTGAATGTTTCCAGGGATGGGGCCTCCACCACCTCTCTGGGCAACCCGCTCCAGTGTTTCACTACCCTCATTGTAAAGAATTTCTTCCTTATATCTAGTCTAAACCTACCCTGTTTTAGTTTAAAGCCATTACCCCTTGTCCTGTCACAGCTGGCCCTACTAAAAAGATTTTCCCCATCTTTCCTATAGGCCTCCTTTAGGTACTGAAAGGCCGTAATCAGGTCTCCCCACAGCCTTCTTTTCTCCAGGCTGAACAAGCCCAACTCTCTCCGCCTGTCCTCATAGGAGAGGTGCTCCGGCCCTCGGATCATTTTTGTAGCCCTCCTCTGGACCCACTCCAACAGTTCCATGTCCTTCTTGTGCTGAGGGCTCCAGAGCTGGACACAGTACTCCAAGTGAGGTCTCATCAGAGCAGCGCAGAGGGGCAGAATCACCTCCCTCGACCTGCTGGCCACGCTTCTCCCGATGCAGCCCAGGATACAGCACATTGCCAGCTCATGTCCAGCTTTTCATCCACCAGTACCCCCAAGTCCCTCTCGGCAGGGCTGCTCTCGATCCTTTCTTCCCCCAGCCTGTACTGATACTGGGGGTTACCCCGACCCACGTGCAGGACCTTGCACTTGGCCTTGTTGAACCTCATGAGGTTCACACAGGCCCAACTCTCCAGCTTGTCCAGGTCTCTCTGGATAACATCCCGTCCTTCTGGTGTGTCAACCGCACCACTCAGCTTGGTGCCATCCGCAAACTTGCTGAGGGTGCACTCGATCTCGCTGTCTAAGTCATTGATGAATATATTGAACAGCACCGGTCCCAGTATGGATCCCTGAGGGACACCACTCGTCACCGGTCTCCATCCGGACATCGAGCCATTGACCACTACCCTCTGGATGCAACCATCCAGCCAGTTCCTTATCCACCAAACAGTCCACCCATCAAATCCATAGCTCTCCAATTTAGAGAGAAGGATGTTGTGGGGGACCATGTCAAAGGCTTTGCAGAAGTCCAGATAGATGACATCCATTGGTTTTCCCTTGTCCACTGATGCTGTCACACCATCATAGAAAGACACTAGGTTCATCAGGCAGGACTTGCCCTTGGTGAAGCTATCTCGAATTATCTCCCTGGCCTTCATGTGCGTTAGCATAGCTTCTAGGAGGATCTGTTCCATGTTCTTCCCAGGCACAGAGGTGAGGCTGACAGGTCAGTAGTTCCCAGGGTGTTCCTTTCTACCCTTTTTGAAAATGGGCACAATGTTTCCCTTCTTCCAGTCACGAGGGACTTCACCTGACTGCCATGACTTTTGCAAATATCATGGAGAGTGGCTTGGCGACTACATCGGCCAATTCCCTCAGGACTCTGGGATGCATCTCATCAGGTCCCGTGGACTTATGTGTGTTCAGGTTCCTCAGGTGGTCACGAACCTGATCTCCTACAGCAGGAGGGGTTTTGCCCTCCCGGTCCCCCTCATGCCATCTATCAACTTGGGAGGGGTGAGGAGAGAGGCTGCCAGTGAAGACTGAGGCAAAAAAGTTGTTGAGTACCTCAGCCTTCTCCTCATCTGCTGTTACCAGCTTGCCGGTCTCGCTCTTTAGTGGGGGTACGCTTTCTTTAACCATCCTTTTCTGGCTGATATACCTGTAGAAACCCTTCTTATTATTCTTTGCATCCCTAGCCAAGTTTAGCTCCAGCTGAGCCTTGGCCTTCCTGACCCCATTCCTACACAACCGGACCGCGTCCCTATACTCTTCCCAGGATGCCTGCCCCTGCTTCCACTGCCTGTGCAGTTCCCTCTTCCTCCTTAGTTTGACCAGCATCTCTCGTCTCAACCACACCGGTCTCTTCCCTTCTTTGCCCGATTTCTTACACCTAGGGATCGAGAGCTCTTGCGCTCTGTGGATCACATTCTTAAAGATCTGCCAGCTCTGTTCTGTTCCCCTGTCCCTGAGGACCGTTTCCCAGGGAGTCCTTCTGACTATCTCCCTGAGGAGTTGGAAGTTTGCTTTTCTAAAATTCAGGGTCCTGACTATACTCTTTGTTCTTCCCATTTCTCTCAGGAGCGTGAGCTCTACCAGTGCATGATCACTGCAGCCCAGGCTGCCTCCGATCTTGATGTCTCCGACGAGCTTGCTTGCACTGGTGACCACCAGGTCCACTATCGCATCCCCTCGGGTAGCGGTGTCTATTACCTGGCTTAAGAAGTTGTCCTCAATGCATTTGAGAAACCTGCTGGATTGCCTACAGCTTGCCGTGTTGGTTTTCCAGCAGATGTCGAGGTGGTTGAAGTCCCCCAGGAGGACGAGAGCCTGCGAGCACAAAGCCTCCCAGAGTTGGAGGAAGAACGCTTTGTCAGTCGGCTCCTCTTGATCTGGTGGCGTGTAGTAGACACCAACCACCAGGTTCTCTTTGTTGCCCCTCTCTCTGATTCTTACCCATAAGCTTTCAACCTGCTCGTGGCTATTCTTCAGGGTCAGCTCTTCCCACTTGTAAGGGACTAGAAACTTGTCTCAACATTGGTGGCAGGCAACCTTAACTACCAAAGCTTAATCACCACGGCAACTGAGTGGGGCAGTTTAATCACCAATTTCAGCCCATTGAGTCCCACCCCACTGGAATGGCCTAATCACCATGACAATTGAGTAGGGCAGTTTCGGCCCATTGAGACCCACCCCACAGGAATGTGTGTCCTGTTATCTTGGAGTACGCGTCCTCTGCGCATGCGCCCGGGCCCAGAGTTTACTGACAATGGGGAGGGGGCTCGGACCCCCTAGAACCTTCGAGCATCCTCTAGTGACGGTACTGGGCATGCGCCCCACTGCTGAGTGGGAGGCGTGGGTATGCAAAACAGTCATTGACTATGCAAAAAGACAACCCTATGAAGGGGGGAACCAGCGGAAACCAAGGGGCAGCATTCAGGAACATCTACCCTCCACCAGATTGAAGATACATCAGGCGCATTGGACCGCTCGGGCCGCACCAGCCGCATGGACCGCGTGGATCGCTCAGGCCGCACGGACAGCACATAGACCCGTGGGGGTAGCTATAGCAACACTCTCGTGCCGTTTGTTTCTCCCCCTCTCTTTCCCTTTCTCACTTTTCCTCTCTTTCTCTGCTTTCCTCTCGCGCATTTGTCGTTGGCCAAATAAAGTGACTTGGCACTTGACTCCGTTTTGAGTCTTAATTCTGTTCCCGAGAATGTAAAAGGAACCTAGTCACGATAAAACATTGGAGTTAATCAGAAGTTAAGCCCAGCTGCCCCCAACCTCCCAGAATTATCTGAGGTTGGTTGGAAAGCAAGGGGGTTTAACCTCTGCCAAATTGTTCAACCCAATAGTGGATCGTGACAACACTGTAATGATTTCTTGATGTAAAGGGCAACACCTCCTCGCCTGTCCCTTCTGAACAGCCTGTAGCCATCAACAGCTACATCCCAGTCGTGGGATTCATCCCACCAAGTTTCTGTAATGGCAATCAGGTCATAGATAAAGTGGTTACTGAGCTTTTATCCATTTTGGAATATTTCACATTGGTTATTTGTTTAATCTATATTGGTAATAATGCTGTGCTAATATCTGTAGTCTTTAGCACTATGTTTTAAGTACCTGGGAACTGTAACACATTTAAAATGATGCATAGCTTTCTGATCTTCAGAAATTTAGGAAGCTTTCCTTATCTTACCACAACCTTTGTCCTATACTGACAAAAATACTTTCAAAATTGCACCTAGTATGCAAACCACTGGTTGTACCAATTAACACAACTTGAATTTTTTAATGCGTTCAACCAAACCAATATTCTTAAACCATTATGTATCTTATGTCTTTTATTCTAAAGCCTAAAACCACTAAAAACTTCTCCCCATACAGAAAAAAAATATTTTGATAAGTATTCGTGTTTATATACTTGGAGACTACCTTAATATATCAATTCTGTTGACACTACAAGGTGAAACACCTTTATCATTACCGCAAAGTGTCTTATAGCACCATAATAAAGAAAATCAAAATACTACCTCTGAAAATGCCACCTCTTATTAGAATATTTCCTGTGTAAACAAGAGGGGGAAAAAAAAAGAGAAAATATGTTAGTGCTTACACACAGTAGTAGGATCACGCCTTTCTTGGAGGAATACCTAATCTTACTCAGGAACAAAGCTTGTATGCAAACATAGCCTCAGATCACAAATTTACTGATAGCAAAGATAAATTTAAATTACTAGAATGCTTGACACTGAAGTATATCAACAAGATGTACAGGAGATTACTTGTGCAGTGAATCACAAAAGTTAACAAAATATAGAGAATTAATAATTATGGTTTGATATTTTTAACTCATGTTTTAGTGTCAATATTAAAATACCCCAGATAATAAAATTTAACATACACTGTTGCTAAGATTTAAAATTAATGATACTTCTTACAAATATAATTTTCTGTAAGAGAAAAAGTAGCAGTTTTAAAAGAGCATGATTTAAGGCTTTCCATTTCTCATATTCTTCCAGTAAGATCAGTATCTATGAAATTTATGTCTTATGCCCTAATTCACCAGTTAAAACACATCACCATTGAATACTGTAACCATGCACATGCTACATGTTGTCATAAAAGTATTACAATCTCATTAAAAGTCAACTAAATCCTACAAAAACTTTTAAGTTTTATTAGTAAGTCTTCCTGGTACTATTTTAATAATAATAGACAAAAATGGCATCTGGGTTCCTGAGAAGGAAGGTTTCTGTTCTATCTATAAATTTCTGTGTTCTTGTTAATTACCAGATTTCTACAAAATTCAGTTTAGACTGAAAAACAGTTATTTTCATTAAAATATCTTTCACACATTTGTTCCTATGGGTAACCAGTGTATTAAAGAGATCAAGAATGTAACCTTACAAAAGAATGCATTTTCCCCTGATATTTGCCTCAGTCTGTTCTGTGTTAAATGTAATTATATAAACACATTAAATAGTCTTAAGTACTTGGAATTAATGTGATAAAAAATTCAGACTGTGTCACACAGTAGATATTCAGGCTCAGAGGGAAATGAAGTGTAGGTCTGAAGCAGTGCTCTAGATGTTGTTTGCTTGCCATGTCTGCTAAATGTCAGCAGAAAAAGAGAGGATCTGCTTCTAAAATCCCTTAGTAACACATAGAAGTCCTTCTACTGACCTTACTGGATGGAATTCCACTGGAACTGGGCTGTAACTATTTGACAAAAGGATGGAAAACTGGAAAAAACCTTTTTATTTGGGATGCATGTTGGACAGCTGACACAGAGTAAAACTCCAGTATTACTTTCTTCTGTAGAAACTTGGACTCTATTGCATTGCTTTATCTTGAAGTGAAATTATCAAAAAGTTAGAATCAAATAGAAATTAAAGGCTGGTATGTCAAATGCAAGGAGTTGCTGATGCTCTTTCTTCCAAGAATGATATATTTACATGAAGTTGGAAACAAGAATTTTTAATTCTATTGCATAATATTTGCATTTGGTACAACTTTTTAAAATAATTAAACTTGCTTCCTCAAAGTTTTGTGATATACTCAGAAAGCGGTGTTGACAGCTCTGTTTTCAGATTCAGCATTTGTAAACAAACAGTTACATGATTTACTTCTCTAATAGAGTGAAACACCATCTGTATTAAACACTGTGTGAATAGCTACTAAGGAATCCGCATTTGATAGAGAAAACCCAGTTCCCGAAGAGAAAAACATAAAAAATAAGCTATATTTAGAAATCTTCTCCTGCATATTGAATCTCACAGTAACAAAGATAGAAACTTAAAAATAGACAAGTTTCTATCAGTGTTTCAATAGATAATGTTGACAGGGGATTAAGACTAAAATCTTCAAATGTGTGCAGGAGCCCAAATCCTCTTATAATCAGCTGCACATTAAACTTCTAATTCTGCTGCTGCTCTTCACATGGCTGGCCTGCAGCTTCATTGTAGGAGGAAGAACTGACTCATCTAGTGGAGCTCACTCCACGAGTTAAACTATCCATATTTGTTTTCCATAAAATAATACTCATTGAAGTCTTTATTTAAACAGGAGCTGAGTTACAGCATGATAAAATTAACAGAAGAATAGCAAAGGGTATAATCATTTGTTCCATCTAAAGCTGGGATGTCACCTCAAAAATCAGAGTTTGTATTCCAGTGTTTCCACCAAGAATTAGATTAACCTTAATACTTTCCTAAATTAAGTGACCCTAACAAAAACCAAAACAAACAAAAAAAACCCAAAACAAGAAACAAAAAAACCCCAAACCTGAGAACATTCCTAGTAGCCATCTGCACCAAACTACGTGGACTTCAAGTCAAATTTCTGTGAATTATCTTGGAAGCTAAAATTAAAAAACAAAACAAAACAAACAGGATTAAGTGGAATGTAACCAAACCATAAAATAATCAGATTAACAATTTTTTTCCTAATGGCCGGTGGAGCATTACCTTGTCAATGAGGGTTTCTGTCTCAGTTCCTTGTATGCAAGCACAGACCTTCTCTCAGATCTACTAGTTGTTCCCCCTCTGGGCTTTTGAGAGCATCTCTGAATACTTCCTACCATAGTATTCTTTGTAACATTGGAAAAGGTGTGGAGTTTTTTGCTCAGACAGAAAGATTTATCAAGGGATAAACCATCAGTGAGGCACCAAGTCACCTAACCTTATCAGTGTGGCACCAAGCAGCATTTCATCACAGCCTCCCCAAGTTCTGTCAAGTGAAGCAGTGTCAGGCTTTAATCATTTAACACCAGTATGGACTGTGAACTGCCAGAGTACTGCTCCAACCACTGCTATGTTCTCAGAAACACTCCTGTGGCCTGAAGCATAAGCTCATCTGAAAAAAAAAGGTTATATACACCCACTCGAGTAAAACCACATGTATATGCATACACATATATGTAGATACATCTACTAGCTGAAATAAGTATTCAAACCAGCCACATGCAGACTGTAAGGTGGGAAGCCTGGATACGGAAGAGATGAAGTTTCCTGAAGGGGTTCTTTTGTTACCTGGCAAAGTGGAGGAGAACTACATTTCCATGGGACAGATCTGTGTTGGATGTAGGGCTGTATCAGGTATAAATGGCAAGGTGTTTGCAGGGGTGACATCTGTGCGACAAGGGGCTGCCCTATGCCAGACACAGATGCTTCCAATGGCTCCAGCGTAGGGCACAGCTGAGACCCTCAGCCATGAGTGAGTGCCTTGGGGAAAGCATATTTAAGAAAGGTCAGAAAATGCCACATCGGCAGAGGGAGAGGGAAAAAAAGCATGTGAAACAGCAGAGAGTACACCAAGGTCAGAACAGGTGGAGGTGATCCATGAGAGAGCCTTCAAAACCCCAAAGGGACTGCAGCCCATGGAGGACCCACACCAGAGCATATGGAAAGAGTGAGAAGCAAGAAACAACAGAAGGAAACTGCAATGTACTAACCATAACCTCCTGAACTGCTCATTGCCTTACTGAAGTGACCTGTGGCAATCATAAGGGGCAGAGGAGAGGTGTCCAGAGTGAAGCTGAGTGCAGAAAAGGCAGAGGAAAGGTAGTTTTTACCAATGTTTTAAATGTTTGGAGTTTTTACTTTGTTTCCCCAATACCCAAATCAGTAATTAAACATTTTTTTTAATTGACAATAAAATTGAATTCCCCACATCAAGTCTGTTTTGACTGTGACAACAGTGACTGAAGCGATTGAAGTAAGAAAAAGTTGACACATTGCTTGTCATATCTGAAGTGATCCTGCCTGAAAAGTACTAACAGAGAGGGCATTCTACGAGATGGGCATAGAAACATAGAAAATATTGACCTCAACATGATTGACCACTTTAACCCACACCAGATTTTCAAGAACAAAACTTGAGGGCCTGGACTGCCAAAATTATAAGTCTGAGAACATTGCAGGGACCAGACACAGATCTAGAAGCGATGACTCGTTGCCACTGGCAGCTGTTGTGAGAGAGGCAGGTAATCTCGTGGTATCCTGAGTTAAAGTACAAGAGAAGAGAATGACATCGTTCAGTATAAGATTTATGCTAAAAGAAGTTGAAAAAATTCTTGTAGTTCTTTAGGACAGATATCACCATACATCTCTACTTGGAGCTCTGCAGCATGCCAGACATTTGTAATTGCCTATACAGAGGTGTCCACTACTGTCTCCCAGTACCATCTACTCTTGTCTTATGGAGATCCAGAATCTCCCAAGACTAGTTGTTATGTTGAATAAATCAAATTTTGTTAACACAGATTAATTCCACAACAGGCCGCTTTTGGCAGTCCAAATGAAAGTCTGTGTAGCCAGATAACTAATAAAAGTGTTTCCAAATACAAAACCGAATGTGTATCTGAATGTAGATGTCAAGCGCTATGCTCATCCCCACTCTTATCTTTACTGCCTGGCAGATATGAGACCTAGTAATAGATTCTTAGAAGCTAAAATGCAAAAAAAAGAAAAAAAAGACAAAAATTAAAAAAAGCTAATAAAGGTATAGGTGAGCATTGATCTTTTTAATGAATTAAGCTTACTCCCTTCTGATTTAGCTTTAATTATTAAAATAAACAGAAGACCTATAATTAAAGAATGAAAACCAAAACATTTGGGAGGCAAGGCAAAATAAGAGTTTCCAAGAGAAAGGAAAACCAATACTAAAACTTTTCAAAGTCTGCATTTAAAAGAAGCCAATATGACTGATCTTTAAAGTGTACAAACATGTAAAAAAATTAAATGTTAAGTTTACACACATCCATCCACATATTCCCTATGTAGTATAAGCTCTGAATAACTCAATGAAAAATGCATTAGTAAAGTACTTTTGCTAGAATTTATCTTGCAAGTCTATCCTAATAGACACTTGCTATTGAAAATCTGAGGGGAAAAAGAAAAAAAGATTCACCAAATGTAAAGACCTTGAATTATTAAATATATATGTTTAAATCTATTACTAAGAGTAGTTGCACTGAAGTCATTGAGGTTCTTTAACTGTACTGAAGCTAAGTGTATGCAAACTGAATAAAGGAGTAGGGATGAAAGATGCTCGTACGTTTATTTTGACCTGTAACATGAAAAAAATGTATACTTGCTGTACTCTTCCATTTTCCAATTTTCGGTTAAAACCAAGAGATTACGTTGAAAAAAACAACAGGTAAATATAACTTATCTACAAATAAGGAGTCTAATACCAGTTTCATTTCAGAGGGGGATGGCATATGTAAACAGAAACACAAACAGAAAATGCTTATATAGCATCTCACCCCATTATGCACTGTGTAGTTATGGCAGTTATGGCAGGTCTTACTTCCAATTCCTGGAGCTGGTCAACTCAGTGGCTTTTTGAATTGCAGCCAACACAACACATTCCTCACTGATCTCTATCCAGCACCACTGAGCCACAACCAACCAATGTCTGTTTATCTAATCCCTGCTTTCTGATGATTTTATTGTATTGGAAAAATTGCTGCTGCTTTACTCCAGTTCATGTAAGTTGCAGATTTGAACTCAGTGCTGTTGAGATGGATAGGAGAGGATGAAAGCTGCATTCTGCCACATTCAAAATTTAATACTATATCTACTTTGTAAAGTTAGGAAAAAAAAACCCAAACCACTAAGCTTGGCAAATCATGGCTGAAACTGAATAAGGACTGATGTTATATGACAAATGAATCCCACAAATAAAAAGGGAGCATGCAGCTCAAGGCAAAATAATCAGACAGCTGATGTCCATTGAACCTTCAGTATGACTGTCTGGTTTCAATGTCAACACAAATATCTTTCCAGGATATTTCATCAGACACACTGAAATTGTTTGAAGAGATTCAGACAGAATTTAGCTTGGGAATGCTTACCCACTTCCTGGTGACTAACGGCTAATATGGAAAAAAAATCCCGTGTTCTTTTCTGAAGGTCTAATGATGGATGCTTGGGGTTAGTGTTTATTATCATGCTCAGAACCACACATTCAATGCTTCACTACAAAAAAAAGTCTGTGTGATTAAGCTTCGAACTCATCAAAACAAATTATCTTCAGTTTCCCATTAGAAGAGTGTATGTCATACTGCAAAACTGATTTCAGCTTCACCCGAGTCCTTCAGCGTGTTTGTTAAGTAATGGATATTCTCTGTTACTCGTGACCTCTATAATGCCATCAAACCAGACTGTAACACAGGGAAGGATGAAAAAGACTATGCTTGCATTTATTTTCCAAGACTGAATTCTTATCAAACTTATATTTTTCTGGTTATCATGTTGTTCTTATTCATGCTTAGTGTAGAATTTCAGTCTTCACAATATTTGTACTAAGTTGGATGAAACCAGTCTATCATTTCAAATGATTCATGATTCAGGGAGTGCTGTACTCCTTCAAATCAGGCTAAGTAGCATAAAAGTGTTTTCACTAGAAGTAATAGTGCATTTAATTAGTTCAAAGTAATATTTATGCAATTAAAAAAAATGAAGTTTAAAAACCTTTCTGATCTAAAACACTGGTGAAATGAAATTTCATGAAATGAAAATCTGGTCAACAGACACTTACCTGAACTTTTCATCTATTGAGATTCCTAGAACAGTAATACTGCCGATGACGTTCAGACTAGACTGTTCAGTCAATACCTGGATTGCAGACCTTTCCAAGCAAGACCTTCTGATTAGGTAATTTTTTACAGCAAGTTCTTAGCCAAGATGTTTATCCTCACAGCTATTTTGTTGCAGTTTTTCTGTTTTCCAACCATTTCACCACTCAATAGGTACATTGATTAAATAATTTTTATAGCAGACTATTTTCTTAATCTGTGTAACACTTGATACAATGACAATCTATAAAAAATCAAAATTCTTTGCAATTGTGTATTACTGAGCTGATGAACTGCAGATACTGTAACTTGCATTGCAGGCTTACATGTGTAGGGCATCAGTTGAACCTGACGCTTTCACCGCTACCACCTCTTTAAATGTACCCCAGGCACTGTCGCCAGAATATTTCTTTCTTGCATACACATGATTGCTAGTAAACCTTATTAGCCTAATTACAGCTGTGAAATTCCATGGTTTTCCTGCAATGACACTTTTACATAATTTTGTTATGAGCATTTCTATATTTTATTGTTACCAATCTTTTACAGTGTGTTGTTTGGTTTTTGGTTTGTTTGGGTTTGTTGTTTTTTGGTTTTGGTTTTTTTTTTTTCTTTTTTTCTCCACTTTAAGTCCTCAGATCTTCTGGTATTAGAAATAAAACATCAAGACTGGAACAAATATGGCCTTTTTATGCATGGTAAACAAAACTCATATAGAATCAAAAGAAATATCAGATCTTATTTATCAGGGATGATCCTTTGTAAAACAGGGGAGAAAGAAGGGACTAGGCATAAGGTAGACATATATACTACTTGATCTAAAAAATAAAATAATAAAAAAAAAAGAGTAACAAGTAACAAGGAGTAAAATCCCTAGTCCAAAACAGGACTGTCAAATGTATCCTAAAAGTGCCACCATTAGGTAGTCAATGTAACATGCTCTCACTCTTGGTTTTCCTATTCTTTTTAAATCAAATTTTTAAAGCCAAAGACTGACTTCACTGCTTAGTATTTATTCTAATTCCCAGCACACTTACCTGACAGCTAGAAAACCTGTGATTCCCATTCTTGCTCCAAATAGTTTCTTTAATGAAATATGACAGTGTCATCAGGTGTGAGTGAAATCACCTGAGTCCAGACCACTGTATAACATGACACTTAATGGCTGTCACCGACACTGACCACTGATACTGCAGTAGGAAGGACTGATGTTATTCCCAATCTTAAGTCGAGGTCTCTACTCCAACCTCCTACTTGGTCAGCGATGAGATGAAACTAGGTTGCTCAGTGCCTTAGTAAGTCAGACCTTGAAAACCTACAAGGGTGAAAGCTACACAGTATTTGTGGGTGTTGTGGTTTAACCCAGCAGGCAGCTAAACACCATGCAGCCATTTGCTCACACACCGCCCCCCCATGGGATGGGGGGAGAGAATTGGAGAAAAGTAAAACCCATGGGTTCAGATAAAGACAGTTTAATAAAACAGCAAAGGAAAAGAATATTAATAATACCTATAATAATAATAAAAATAAAAAATTTACAAAACAAGTGATGCACAGTGCAATCGCTCACCACCTGCTGACTGACACCCAGCCCATCCCTGAGCAGTGATTGCTGCTCCCCAGCCAACTGTCCCCAGTTTATATGCTGAGCATGATATCATATGTCTGGAATAGTCCTTTGGCCAGTTTGGGTCAGCTGTCCTGGCTGTGCCCCCTCCCAGCTTCTTGTGCCCCTGGCAGAGCAGGGGAAGCTGAAAAGTCCTTGACTGGTGTAAGCCCTGCTCAGCAACAACTGAACCATCAGGGTGTTATCAACATTCTTCTCGTACTAAATCCAAACCACAGCACTGTGCCAGCTCCTAGGAAGAAAATTAACTCCATACCAGCTGAAACCAGAACAGCGGGCAACATCTTCCACTGTTTGACTGAAAAAGGTTTTCCTTCTATCCAAGTCCAAACTTCTCTTGTTTCAAATTATGTCCATCACTGTCCCCTGTAAATCTTTCTCTCACTCCACTTGTTAACTTACAAGTGCACACAGAACATTTTGTTTCAGACTGAAGGAAATCTGCATGCTACCAGTCTCAATTCAGTCTTCTGTCCAAGATGATTTCACTCAGGTTTTGATTTCAGCATGCAAAATTACGTTAATTACTAGAACTCTGAACTTCTTGAGAACCAACTCCAAAGGCCACTCACTCACACAGCCTTTGTGAAACGGAGCTTATAAAAAAGTAGCACAGTACAAGATACTAGTTAACTTCAGCTGCAACCAAACAGCATGAGTATGTGTCTGAATGACTAAGTCAGCAAAACTATACTGTAGTGCTTTTTAATGAGGGCTGCACATTTGCACAGTTCCTCATATGAAGAAAAACATTAGGAACCATTCTGAAGTACTTAATTTTTCTTTGAAATCTATTATTATTTAACCAGAGAAGAGCCAGGAGAGAATCAATACTGAATTGCGGCTGGTCACAAGCGGTGTCCCCCAGGGCTCAGTTTTAGGGCCGGTCTTTTTTAATATCTTTCTCAATGACCTGGATGAGGGGATTGAGTGTGCCCTCAGTAAATTTGCAGACAACACCAAACTGGGTGGGAGTGTTGATCTGCTGGAGGGGAGGAGGGCTCTGCAAAGGGACCTGGACAGGCTGGATCGATGGGCCGAGGCCAACTGTATGATGTTTAGCAAGGCCAAGTGCTGGGTCCTGAAATTCTGTCACAACCACCCCGTGCAACACTACAGGCTTGGGGAAGAGTGGCTGGAAAGCTGCCTGGTGGAAAAAGACCTGGGGGTACTGATTGACAGCCGCCTGAATATGAGCCAGCAGTGTGCCCAGGTGGCCAAGAAGGCCAATGGCATCCTGGCTTGTATCAGGAATAGTGTGACCAGCAGGAGTAGGGAAGTGATCGTGCCCCTGTACTCGGTGCTGGTGAGGCCGCACCTCGAATACTGTGTTCAGTTTTGGGCCCCTCACTACAAGAAAGATGTTGCATTGCTGGAACAGGTCCAGAGGAGAGCAACCAAGCTGGTGAGGGGTCTGGAACACAAGTCATATGAGGAGCGGCTGAGGGAACTGGGGTTGTTTAGTCTGGAGAAGAGGAGGCTGAGGGGAGACCTGATCGCCCTCTACAACTGCCTGAAAGGAGGCTGTAGTGAGGTGAGGGTCGGCCTCTTCTCCCTGGTAACAGACGATAGGATGAGGGGGAATGGCTTGAAGCTGCGCCAGGGCAGGTTTAGGCTAGACATTAGGAAAAACTTCTTCACCGAGAGGGTTGTCAGGCTCTGGAATGGGCTGCCAGGGAGGTGGTGGAGTCCTCATCCCTGGAGGGATTTAAAAGAAGGATAGATGAGGTGCTTAGGGACATGGTTTAGTGGTGGGATGGCAGTGCTAGGTTAACGGTTGGACCTGATGATCTTAAAGGTCTTTTCCAACCGAGGTTATTCTATGATTCTATGAATTGCAGAGTCATTCAGACTGGAGAAACCTCAGGAGGTCTCTAGTCTAATGATGCTCAAAGCAGGGTCATCTCTGAGGTCAGACCAGGTTGCTCAGGGCTTTATGAAGTCTGGTCTTGAAAACCTCCAGGGCAGATGTTCCACAACATCTCTGAGAATCCTGTTCCAATACTTGTCTGTCGTCATGACATTCCCACTCCTCCCACCCCTTAAATTGGAACTTCTGCCTCTTTCAATTTATATCCATTATCCCTTGTTTTCCTGTCATGCATATCTGTAAAGGGCCTGACTCCATCTTCTTGATAACCTCCCCATAGGCACTGAAAGATTTCTATTATGTTCCCTTTGCAACCCACCTCCCCTTTTCTTCTCTAGACTAAGCAAGCACAGTTCCCTGAGCCTCTGCTGGTAGGTCATGTGCTTCAAAGGGTAAGTCACAATTCACTTCAGCACTAGGACACAGACCTGAATAAGTAATATGCAAAAAGTCAGCTCATCTTGCTCTAGTTTACTTTAAGTTCAATGCATTCTTTTCTGCATGACATTTTTTTTTTATTCCATAAGTCTCTAAATGTTCCTGCCCAGCACCACTAAGTCTCCACTTCCCTTGAATACTGAAGGATAAGTTTTCAGAGCTTTTCCTATATTTGATATAGGTTTGCAGATCAAGAATCACCTTGTTCCTTGAAACAGTTGCAAGTATATTTTACATACTTTCCAGCTTTAGTAATGGATTTAATGAACTTCAGGTTTCAGGTGCTTGTCCAGAAGAGACAGAGCTATAGTTCTGAGTTGTAATTCCCATAAATTAAAGTTTACCTGTTCTTGTTAATAATGGTTTTCAAAAGAGCTTTCCAATAAGTCTAAAAAAGTATCTAGTAATATCATTCTAAACCCTAAAGGGTTTAGAATGATATTACTGGAAGTTAAGTTGCCTCTATTTATAAGCTATACAACTTCTTATAAAAAATGCTTTTAAATTAGATTTTCATTGATTGTTAAGAGGCAGAACCCTGCTGATATTTAATCACAAGCTGAGCAAATTTATCATTTTGTATTCAATGTTTGGCAAAACCCAGGTAAAAACCTAACAAGATCCTTCCCACATTTATGATCTGTTTTCACCAACTCTGTCTGACTGTCAGGTAAACCTACAAAGAATATTTAGATTGCCCCACACATAATTCACCAGATTTCATGCAACCATAGCCAGGAAGACAGGGACTGAAGGTCAGTCCACCTACTCAGAGTGTAAAGAAGCTGCAGCATGTGGTTATATAAGATGTAAAACATGTAACATATAAAACCAGACATATCTAATTATTAAAAGCTCATTCAGTTTGATTATCTGTAACTTAACATGAGTACAAGTCAGTTTTGCTTTTTATCAGCTTGTGAACTGCACATCTATTTAAAATACTTATTTGCTAGGAGGGACTACTACTTAAAATTTCAAGTTAGTTTAAGAATAACACTCCCTCATGCTTTAAAAACAAATAAGTGTTGCAAAGTATAGTTATTTGTGTTTTCTTTCAGACTAGGAATCTGAAAGGAAGATAAACTATAATGCTTAATGTACCTGTATCAAAGGCCCCCTAAAGCATTTTAGAAACTGTCTTAATTACATCAGTCAGTTTGCTGTTAACATTACTAACATCCACCAACTGAAACATGAAGGGAATTTATAAGCACACCGTAACTGCCCCAGACATATCAGGTAAGAGAGAGGAGTATTGTTCAGCTTGCAATAATAGCTCTTTACATTGAGCAGAAAGAAGGTTAGCTGAGCTGTTCTGTGTCAACTGTTCTGAAATATCAGATAATCTCTAAAAATCTAACTGTAGAATTCTTTAATTAACTGAATATTAAATTGCAAAACAAACACAGGTAGGAAAGACGTCCGCAAACTTCCCAGAACAAACCCTATACCAAAATTTTCATATGACTAGAAGTTGTGTCTTATCCTATCCTAATCATCTCTCTATGTGTCTAATTTTCACCATCACTCTATTAAGTACATATATTTCTTTGTGCTTCTACAGACAGACATCATGACTACAACTCAGCCAGAAGGACAGATCCTTCACAAGTAACTGTGACTTTAGGAATGATCATAGGAGCTAAAGGCTGCAGTCTAGCATAGAGAACACATTGTAATGCAGAGAAATATGCTACCTTGTTATTGGGCTACAGTTGTATGAAGAGAGTTGTTTCTCTATTCTGGACAGCGAGCTTTTCCCCCACGGCTAAGTGAGTTCATCCCTACCTGCTCATGAGCCACAAACCAAACTTCCCTAAAGCAAACCAAAGACCAATACATTCAGTAGATGTCTTTTTTTTTTTTTTTTTTTTTGATAAAACAGTGTTATATGTACAGCAACCTTGTAAAAAAAAATCTCCACCGGAAGATCTAGAAGATTTGTAGTACAATTTGATGGATTTTGAAGCAGCGTTGCAGTTTATCCCCATGAGCTGTATGAATTTGAGGGGAGGCAGAAAACAGGTCCCACATACTCATGGGCTCACTGGCCACAACCTGCTGTCACTGTTAGAGACAGTCACTTCACACAAGCCTCTAGAGAGCCCTGCTATAGGGTGCTGCAGGTGTCCTAATTAGTCTCTGATCTACCATTCCTGATTACTTCAGTGGGCAGAACCTAATATTATCTTCCCACATTTCGATCTCCCAGTACCCACAGTGCAATACAGAGTGATTTTGTTGATATTTTATGTCCACAAAAACAATTTTAGACTGATCATGAATTTGATTACCATGTGTAATGGCAGAAGTTATGAAAGGATGCTACTCAAACAAAGAAAGCTTCCTGGTTTGCAGTGGGTGGGAAAAGGACTTGTATGGTACTCTGTGTTCTGAAGAAAAAGATCCAGAAGAAAGCTACCTGTGGTAGATGCAACATAAGCTATGAGCATTATATTAATGTAATAGTCTTTAACCCAGCACATTACAAACAGCACCTTGCATCTTTATGACAGCTTGTGCTGCTTCTTCCTCAAGGACCTGGGGAACTGCTCTGAAGCTTAAGCAAGCAGCAAGTTCTGCTGCAGGTGTGTGCTCAGCAACTGACAGAGTTGGGCTGCTGCAATATGGCTTTCTGAAGCTGATCTTTGAAAATGTGAATTCACTAGCATTCTCCCCTTCCTTCTCTATTCAAGGCTAAATTGCAAAAGAACTGCTGAGTGAACATATCACGGGTGTAGAAAATGCACTTCTATACTGGAAGTTGTAAACAAGAACTTCCAAAATCATCTTTTTTCTCACCAGGCTTCTTAGTCTTTGCCTTTCCCCAACAAATCAACACTGTGTGCTTTGGATGCACTTAGTACTCTGTTCTAATACAAGGCAATTCATCATTTTTGCTAAGATCTTAAGCCATATTGACTATCTATGATTTCCCACAAAATATTCCTAGACCCATTGCCATTTTAATTTGTAGTAACATGCAACAAATTTGTCAGTTGGCTAAAGGTTCCGGAGAAATTTTATTCTCTTCACATGAAATGTCCATTTTTAATTTGCTATCAAACCCAAAGATTTTCCACTGAGTTAGCTTGTGCAATGTAGTTGCTAGGCAACCAGAATAATTTTTCCTATCATAGTTCAGCAAAGGAAGAGATGTGTTTACCAGCCTGAACCTTGCAGGAGCTTCTGTGGTTTAATTAAGTCTCTAATGTTTATAATCCCGTGTCACTCATAGCTCTGCACACTCATTTCTTTTCATTGGAGTTTCATGCAGATGGGCACAGATGTAGCAGTTCTCAGACTGCCTACTATATGCACAAGCTAATAGCAAATTACCTGGATTATAACTTAGAAGGGAGCTGTGTAAATGTGTAGAGCTCTTCAATAGCTTTCTATTTGGTGAAACAATATGTCATAAATTACTGGAGTCAACTTCAAAAGTCAAACACAGGTTTTGGTGTTCTTGGTCTATAGGGATTTCTAGATTGATAGAATTCTTCAAAAAAAATCATAATGGCTATAGTTTTCTGTGAACAATATCTTACCTTTCCCCCATAGTTTATTATTTTGTATTTAAAATTGGACAGATTCCATATTTAAGACTCTGTTTAAATAATCTCAAATAATTTTACTCATTCGATTGCCTCTTATCATTCAGCAGTAAAATTTTTGTATCCAGACATGTGTCTAATACAGTAATTATGAATATACTTTTAAAAACACAAGATTTGGCATATTCAATGGGTCATAAATTATATATAGCATTTTCAAGGGAAAGGAAGATGGGTCAGTCAAGCAGATGACTATATTCCATTTACAACTAAGGCAGTTAAGAAGCAAAATAACAACTAGTAATTTATAATAATTGTTCCCTTCATGATGGGAAGAAATCACTACAGGAAAGCTAAGACAGTGCTGGCAACAAAGTCTATGCTTTGGTGAATGATAGTGCTGTTTCAAAGGGTTCTTCAGCTCCCACTTTTTTTGTCAGCAGAATGATAGATTCTCATGCTGATTCGGTGTTTTCTAGGCTCATGAGTTCCATGATAACTGCTATGGCAGACTGAGCTTCAAAAATGGTTCCCAGAAAACAAGTTTTGGTTAACATAATAGATTCCCTAACTAGTAAACAAATGCAGTTCATTAAATGTTGGGTACGAAAAAAAGGTGGAGTTTTTATTTTCTCCACAAAGGTTTTCAGTCTCAACAACTAAAGCTAGAAAACACCCATCTTTCAGAATGGCTGATAAAATGTATTTTTCTAGTTAGACTCCAAGTAGCATTTTCCCTCCCACTCAGAACTTCATTTTTAAATCCAAGACTGTCAAATGAAAACCCCCAAAACACTGAGAGCTACAGTAATAACTGGAGCTCAGTAGGATTTAAGCAAGGTTTCATGGGGATTAGGTAAGGGAGGAACTTATTCATAAATATTCCACCTCTAAAGAAAGATTTTCAGCATGAAACAGAATATACAGCTCCACTATAAAAAGATGTCACACTAGTTATTCCAGCGTTTTTTAAGAACTAATTTGATACGTGACAAAGGTAGGGTTAAGTGAAACCAGTACCTGCCACAAGACCTAATATACCAAGTTTGGTGGCTGTGCTGCCCCAGAAGAAGTAGATGTCAGAGGCAAGAGGGATCTGAGGGTCATAACAGAGAAAGATAACAGACAATGGCAGGGGGGTGTTTAGGATGCCAAATGATTCATTACCTTGACCTTGCTTCTGATATTTATGCAGAATACAATAATTAGGACTCACTACCTGGGCAGTAATTTAGGGACAGAACAACCCTGCTTTTTCATAAGTGACATACAAATCCAGGCACACTGAAATAAGACCTCTGAGATTACGCTGAACAGTTGCCCAAAACCAAGCCAGAATGGACTCCTGTGAAAAAGGATGCTGATGGAACACAAGACTTTACTGTCCTGTCTGTTATGCCAACATGACTGGGGGAACACCCACCATCTTTATACTAGCAGATAATTTGGTAACTCCTTGGGGGGAAAAAAACAAACAAACCCAAACACAAAAAACCAACAAAACCCAAACAAAACCAAACACATGCAGTTGGCTTAGTCTGTGCTGCTGTGGAGTGCAAGAACATTAAACATTGAGTTTGCTTGTTTTCTGCAGCAGCAAAGATGTGAGCCTTACTTTGATACTGAGATCAATATTTTTAGTAACTTTCACACACACTCAAAACCATCTAAAACATTAAGACTATGTACTTTTGCTGTCCTACAAATAACATGCCAAACTGCAAGTAACTAAAGCAACATTGCAATTGCAGGGGCTACCTCTGGTTTGTGTTTTCATTTACATGGCCGTGCACAGCATTCCCCTGCTGCGTTGGTGTAGCGTGTGTATCTGATTTCTGCTCAGGCAGTCATCCGGTTGAGTCAACCGTTCCAAAACACTAAGATGCATCTTCCATCTTTAAGCAAGCATGAATACAGTGATAGCCCAAGCACAAAGCAAAGCAAAGAAAAAACTTTTCTTGAGGAGGTCATGTTCAGACCTTCACGTGTATTCAGAGAATTACCCTGTCTTACAGCCATGCATAAGCATATGCATGTATTTTAGCATGGGTCAGACCCATGGTATTAATAAATTGTGAAGAACAATTATTTAACCAGCATACATTTGAAACTTGCCAATAATTATACAGTGGGCCAGATCCTACTCCAAGTGACTGAAAACTGAAAGTCCAAATGACAAAAGGGAAGAAAAACTAGGCTTCCATTCAGATTTGAATCAAATATCCCAGAATTATTTAATGGTGCCAGGTGAACAACTAGCAGAATTCCCAAACAGCCTGCACTGCTGTGAAGCCTTGAGATCACAACATTGTCCCTGTAGCTCCTTAACTAAAAATGGTGAAGGGAGGGATATGCACAGTGCTGGCAAGGGTACTTAGAGAGAAAGCAAACTGAGCAGTGGAAGCAGCAGCCCCTTCAAAGCAGCAGCAGCCCAGCAGAGTCCTTGATGAGAAGGGCAAAGCCAGCACAGGTGTACCCTGCTGCCTGCTAAAGCCATCAGTGTTGTTCCTTGTTCTTTTAACGTCTACAGGCAACCAAAATGCCTCATGTTGCTAAAAGGAAAGGTTCCTAGTCCTCATTCCCACTCAGTTCCCCTGTGCTGGAATGGCTGGAATTTGGCACCAAAGAATCTGAACTCAAGATTTACTAAAAAGTAGAAGCTTAAAAAAGTGCAGTAGGAAGAGTGCCCAGGACATTGTAGTGAGTTCATAATGAAGATGTACCAAAAAAGACAGCCTTTGTATTTCTTTTCTCTTCCACATTTATGCCAGACATTGTACAGATCACATAGATGAGCTACAGAAATAAATTTGCATTTAAGACAACTGAAAGTGTTCAGTCACTGACCAATTCTTTTTTGAAAGATAACTCTCTGAACCACCCTCATTTTTTTCCTACCATTTGCAGTAAGAAGAGCCAAAAAAAAAAAAAAAAAGAGCAAGGACTTCATCACACAATGCTCAATGTGCTATGAAAAAATAAAGGAACAGTCTTACATGGCAGTTCCTGGAGCACATTGAGCCATTTGCAACTGCAGGAAAGCTTTAAGCAACAAAGAGAAAAGACAAATCTCCAGAGACTCATAATTTCCTATTTTAAGGCAGAATATAAGTCATGATTAAATAGCATCATTAAAATGTGGACAAATTATTTGCCATAAATAAAAGGTAGTTTGTTGGTGATATTATCTCTTCATAGGTTGTCCAACAAAATTAGCTATAATTTTTGTATGAATTCATCTGTAACAACTACTACAGTGGCTTTATTCCATAAACTTTCTTGTAAGCAGAATTTTTCCATTAATTCAGTCTCCTGGGTTTTGGGGAAAAAAAAAAGACAACCAAAAAAACCCCAAACAAAAAATCCCCTAAACCAAAACCCAAAACACCCACCACCACCACCTCCCAAAACCCAAACCTTTAACTTAAAATACTAACCTTCCCATGGCTTGCTATATTCAGTGAAGTTGTACATATAGCTATTGTCTTGGTTAAGAAAGGCCTCTTTAGTGTGCTTTTATAGTGTGGGCAAGATGTTGTCCTGAGGTAAAAGATGCAAAATGATGTGTTACGTAGCTAAAATTAGGAAAAAGTTGATACATTCCATAAAATCAGCCATAGGGAAATCTCTATCTGTAAATTTGGACCTTACCAAAACTTACATATTTTTAACAGGCTAGATTATCCCTCGAAGATACTGATCTAAGAAGGGTCAGAAATATACCTTTCTGAAAATCTAGTTTTATTAAATAAAACAGAAAGTGTCGGAATTAAATATCTTGATAAAGAACAAAACCCAAGCCACTCATATTACTGAAATGACCAGCACAGGACAGATTTTGGCAGCAAGGGCATTGCTTGCATTTTAAAACTTATCTGAAGCTGTTTTAAAAATAACTGGTCTGTCAACTTGAGTCAATCATTTTATTTTTTTAATCCTCTAATACTCTGTAGCATTTCTCTCCAAGGAATGTTTCCGGTGTGCTGTCATGTCATATTAAGGAGTTGATACGGAGATTGTTTATATCAGTGAAATCATTAAATTCAACCTTTAATCCAACAGAAAGTACAGCAAATATGAAATTGGACTCAAACTCTTGTGTTAATTGTAAAATACTTTAAAGAGTTGTATGATATCTTTGTTGGTTTCAAAGCAAAATTTTAATTTAACAACAGCTTTTCAGTGAGCAAAATTACCTTTTTGGTGTCAGAGTGAAAGTTAATATGTTGTGGGAGCAAGTATAGGATCTGCAGGTGTGGCAGAAAAGTATTGAATCTGCAGGTGTGGAGAATTTGTTTTGGGACCAATGAGAAAAGGGATAAATAGCAATGGGATCACTCTGATTGCACCTGTGCAGGAACTTGGGGTCCCTGCCTTCTCTGCCACATGCCTTCAATGCCACAAATGGTGCCCCATGTGAGGAGTGAAAACTCAGCCTCCGAAGGTCTGCTCGATGGTCCGTGCCTTCATTGCCACATTAATACTGTCATAGCATACTTAAGTGAAACACCTAATTTAATGCCTCTGAAAATTAGCTGGATATTTTTAACTGTTCAGTTTAATTACTTTTCCAAATATATTATGATATTATTCCTCTACACCATTTATTTCCTATTTCACAAAACACAAGCACTCTAGATCAGGAAAAAAAAAATCATTATATCCTTCATCAACTGTTACTTATAAGTCACTACTTATCTAAAGGTTTTATTGACAACATGCTTGCTAAACCCACTAATATAAAACATTTGCAATAATTATAAGCATTATCAACTAAATCTGACAGGCCTCACACAGAGCGATTTTTTCCTAATAAGAACAGGATGCACATACGTTTAGGATAAACATCTTGGCTCCATAAGATGCATAAAAAAAAACCCCAACCAGAATAGCTATAAAATAAGAGAAATGAACTAGCAGTAGTAACATCTGAGTTTGATGGGCCATTGTCTGCTTATAAGGAAAGTTTACTATAGATGTCTTTTTACTATCCTGTCATAACAAATGCTAATTTTATATGGCTTTATTAAAAAAAAAAAAGTTACAAAAAGGTGAAAGTCCATCTTCAGAAAAACGTTAATCAATTGAAAAAGTGTGCTTCATTTTGGTTAATACAGCATATGACATGTTACTGTATCAAAACCCAGGAGGTTATTACAGCAGACAGGACAGAGGCTAACTGTGTGTAATGTGAACGTTCTCAGTGTCCAGTAGCAAGCTGTAACAAGAGCCAGAACTTTCCTTTTAGCTGAGATCCCAGAATTTCTGGCACAAAAGCATCTTTCTAACAACAAGCTATGGTGCACAGTGTAAAAGCAGGAGATGCTTCTGGCTTCTTCTCTCCTTTTGAAAGATCTCGGGTCTGAAAGCACAATTTTATGATGTGCTGAGAGGCACTATTCTTAATACCTATTTAGACATTGTCCTCACTCAGGGGGGAGGGAAGGTGGCGTCCTTCATCTTTACTGTTCATTGCAACCATTTTGTGAGCAGAAAAAGGGGAAAGAAAGAAGAGGAAAGTTGAAGCTAGGACAGTGGATGTATAATTACAGCCTGCAAAGATAATGACCCATATTTTTAGTTGTGACTGAATCAAGACTAGCAATTCAGGATGTTGAAAGGCATGCCAAATCTTCTGAAACAAAACTTACAGAAGCAAATACTCAACATTAGCTACTGAATGCTTTAGATAAACAGCTTTACGCATATCATATAGTGGAATTAAGAAAGAGATACAGATTTATAACAAAGTAAGAACTTAATTTTTCTTTTTTTTTCTTTAAACAAATTATTGAAGATCACTGTCTAGCTGCTCTTTATTTTTATTACTAATAATTTTAAACTAGTAAATAATATGAAGTATATTGCTAGTACAGCAATTTTAGTTATAAAATATTTATAAGAAACAGGTGTCTAACAGTTAGTAGCAATAGACTAAACTGTGAACCTGTGCTGGTTTTGGCCGGGGCATTTAATTTTCTTCATTGTAACATCATTGTGTTGGGCAACAGAGCTAGAGGAAGTATGTGAGAAGGAGAGGAGAATAATCCAGATTCTTTTAAAAGCTATTTTGTTATAAAACAAAGGAAGGGCAAGGGACCTGCACAGGAAATCCAGTTTTTAGGAATAAAATGTCAAGATGGGCATCATCATATCCCAATGGATGTGATCAATAAAATAATGTCTCCACCAACTAACAAAAAAGAAACACAAGCTTTCTTAGGTGTCATGGGTTTTTGGAGAACGCATATTCCAAATTACAGTCTAATCATAAGCCGTTTTTATCAAGAGACCCAGAAGAAGAGTGACTTTGATTGGGACCCTGAACAATGACAAGCCTTTGAGGAAATTAAATGGGAGCTAGCTCATGCAGTAGCACTTTGGTCAGTCCAGGCAATGCAAGATCTAAAAAACATGCTTTACACCTCAGCTGGGGTGAATGGCCCTACCTGGAGCCTCTGGCAGAAAGCACCTGGAGATACTAGAGGTCAACCTTTAGGGTTTTGGAACCAGGGATATGAGGGATCTGAAGCCCATTACACTCCAACTGAGAACGAAATATTAGCAGCACATTAAGGAATTTGAGCCACTTAGGAAGCAGTTGGTAGTGAAGCACAGCTCCTTTTGGCACCTTGACTGCCTGTGCTGGGCTGGATGTTCAAAGGGAGGGTCCTCTCTACAAATCATACAACTGATGCTATGTGGAGTAAATTATGCACACTTATGCACACATAATACAATGGTCTTGAATGGAAAACCCCAAAAGCCCAGGAATCTTGGAAGTGATCAGGGACTGACCAGATGGCCAAAAATTCAGACTGTTTCCAGAGGAGGTGACTTGTGCAAAGAGGCCTCTCTGTATAATAGACTGCCAGAAAGCAGCCTTTTTGATATAGAGGTGTTGTGGTTTAACCCAGCTGGCAACTAAGCACCACGCAGCCGCTCGCTCACTCCCCCCCCTCCCTCAGTGGGATGGGGGAGAGAATCGGGAAGGGGAAAAAGGTTAGAGCCGAGGGCTGAGATAAAGACAGTTTAATAAGAGAAAATAATAATAATAGTAATAATGAGAATGATAACAAAATATACAGAATATACAAAACGAATGATGCACAATGCAATTGCTCACCACCCGCCGACCGATGCCCAGCCCGTCCCGAGCAGCGATCAGTACCCGAGCGACCGACCGACCCACCCACCCCCCCGAGCATGACGTTATATGGTATGGAATAGCTCTTTGGACAGTTTGGGTCCTAGCTGCGCTGTACTCCCAGCTTGTTATGCACCTGGCCGAGCAGGAGAAGCTCAAAAAGTCCTTGAACAGTCTGAGCACTACTTGGCAACAACTAAAAACATCAGCGTGTTATCAACATTCTTCTAGCACTAAATCCAAAGCACAGCACTATGCTAGCTTCTGTGAAGAAAATTAACTCTATCCCAGCTGAAACCAGGACATCAGGACAATAGCTGAAATATCAATATGGGGAAGCCTGGCATACTGATTATATCACACTACAATGAACCCACCTTGGCAAGAACCATTTACTTACAATGGTGAAAACAACTACTAAATGGTTGGAAACGTACTCTGTGACTTAAATAGTAAGGAATAAGGAGTGGAGGATGTGCTAGGTTTGGCTGGGTAGAGTTAATATTCTTCATAGTAGCTACTATGGGGCTATGTTTTGGATTTGTGCTGAAAACTGTTTATAATACAAGGAAATTTTAGTTATTGTTGAGTAGTGCTTACACAGAGTCAAGGCCTTTTCTGCTCCTCATACTGCCCCACTAGTGTGTAGACTGGGGTTGCACGAGAAACTGAGAGGGGACACAGCTGGGACAGCTGACCCCAACTGACCAAAAGGGTATTCTGTACCATTTGACATCATGCTCAGCAATAAACTAGGGGGAATTTTGGACAGGGGGCTGCTGCCTGGGGACTGGCTGGGCATCAGTTGGTTGGTGGTGAGCAATTGTTTTCATTTCCATCACTTGTCTTTCTTGGATTTCTTTCTCTTTGTTATTTTCCCTTTCATTAGAATTTATTATTATTATGTTATTTCAATTATTAAACTCTTCTCATCTCCACTCACGAGTTTTCTCACTTCTACCCTTCCAATTCTCTTCCCACAATTCTGCTGGGGCAGGAGGAGTGAGTGAGTGGCTGTATGGTGCTTAGTTGCTCACTGGGATTAAACCACAACAGAACCATATAAGTACTCTCTAATAAGCTTAGTTATCTCAAATTAAACAATTCAGCTTGTTACCACTCTCAGTTTCAATGCTCTATTCAAAATCTTTACTATGTATTCATTCATTCATTAAAATAAGGAAATGAAATTCTGCTAGATTCAAGAAATAAAACTTTCACTATAAGGTTTAAAGTAATTGGAAAGACCAAGTGGCTTGCTTAGTCTAAGTTACATTTGGTGCCCAAAACATTCAAGTTTTAGAAATTATTTTCAGATAAGAAGACACATTCATGTTCAGAATTACTCTGCTCATTTATAAGTGCTTTTGAAATGTTACTGTGTGTAGGCATGCATGCATATATCTTCATTATAGCTGTCTATAAGCAAAAGCAAAAAGCTTTGTCTAATATATTTTCTGTAGGTAATAGTAGTGAGACACTGGGTGACAACTCCATTCTGTTACCTACTGTCCAGCAGTCTAAACAAGTTTATGTGCCACTTTCCATTCAACCTTCTACTACTACAGCTCTTTTGCAAGACAAAACAGCTTTGTCAATGCACATACCAGCCCCACCACTAAATCTGTACTTTGTCTTGTCTTCTATGATTAGTTATTTAAAAACTGAGTGGTTAAAATTATCCAGACTCAACTGTGCCTGCTTCAACAAACCATTATTTCACATTCCGTTCAAAATTTTTTATTTCCTATTAAGCATCAGGAACCTAATTGCTATATGCCCTTTCACGCAGGTCAGAGCTACCTTTGACTTTTCATTGGAAGGTTATCACGCAGAATAAACCAAGAAAGCCCTATTCTGTAGGGAAAAAAAAAAAAATAAATCTCTAAGATGCAGTATTTCAATAACTACATAAAAATTTACATACCAATTTTTGCACTTTTAATTGTTCCATATTACTGTGTATCTCAACAAAAATAGAAATCCCATATTTATATTCAAAGCGTTTGATACATATATAAAAAACCTCCCCAGTCAAAATGCTCATTATCACCTGGTGAAGGACTAAGTGCAAAACAGCTTCTAAAATAGAAAAATCCTTGAAAAGCTAGTGGTAGAGCCTCAAAAAGATTTTTCTCCCTTTTAAGGAGGTAACTAACAAAAGAAAATACTTGGACCTTAAAACCTTTAATTCTGATTTAATCCAGTGATTGAAATTTGATTCTAATTTCCTTAAAAATGATTGTCTGCCACACAAAAAATTTCTGACTGCTGTAGTAAACATACAAAAAATATTTTAGGAAAGTGGCAAAACAGATCATATCCTGCAATCCTCAGTTCTTTCCTCATGTGTCTAAACTTTTGAACTGAGTTTCTTCATCATTTCATCAGCCCATATAATTATAAGCCCAGCATGAGGAAAAGACAAAACTGCTAATTCTTCTAGGCTCTCCAGTTTGTCTGAGCAAGAATCTTAATTATGAAATCCAAGAAAAATCCATGTCAAAGCAAGTTCTTATAAACAACCAGAACAAGGAATTAATTATACTAGAATCAGAATCTAGACCTAAGCAACCTGTATTTTCAAGGCAACTATGTCATCAGACAGGAAGCTGTTGAAAAACTGTGGTTTTGATAAACATAGCTTTTTAGAAATGAAATTCCAGTTACTAAAATTGTGTGCTTGTTTTAGACTGATGGAATGCCTTACCTTATGGTAAGTCATTATTGAAAACTTAAGATTCACACAGCACTTTTCCTTTCCAAAATAATCTTGGCGACTTTAATTGCTTAAATACATTAAAAAGGTGTTATTGGCTTCCAATCCTGAATATAAACCACAGATGCTCTTGATTTTTCTAAAAAAATACTCAGTTTGTCTAATACTTCTGCCTGACATGCTTCTAAGTTTGTACTTCCAACAGTAGTAACTTCCATTTCAATGCTCAAATACATCAAAAAGAGGAAGTGAAGTCTTAAATGCAATTTGAGGGGAGGTGAGGGACAGGAAGATGTTGATTGAAATCAAAGTAATATTGCAGGCAGGTCCCAAACTGCAAAGAAAATATTGTAAATGCTCACACTGAAATACATTAAGAGTTTTAATCAGTGTTTGAACAACATAGCATTATGTGATACCTATTATTTTTACTGATAGCAAATGGCTGCCAACCTCTCCCTTTTTTTCTGCCTCCATGCTATGTGTAAGGACTGCAGAAGTATTACTTTACCAACTGTCTGATGTTTTGGGCCATAAATTTTCTAAAGTTAAAAAATTTATTATTTTTTTCACTCAAAAGACCCACTTCTTTTCTTTCTTCTTCTTCCTCCTTAGTAATCTTCAAATAATTAGATTTTACTGAAATTAGCTAGTTTGGGCACAATCTTAAAGATCCTCATAAAAAACTTCCCTGCACAGCCCACTGAGAAGAACAGATGTCATGGCAGATTGCAGGAGACCTGCTACAACCTTGCCCTCGTTTTGGCTGGGATAGAGTTAATTTTCTCCCCAGTACCTGGCATAGTGCTGTGTTTTGGATTCAGTATGAGAAGAACGGTGATAACACCCTGATGCTTCAGTTGTTGCTGAGCAGGGCTTACACCAGTCAAGAACTTTTCAGCTTCCCCTGCTCTGCCAGGGGCACAAGAAGCTGGGAGGGGGCACAGCCAGGACAGCTGGGGAGGCAGCTATCAATGCTCAGGGACAGCCTGGGCATCAGTCAGCAGGTGGTGAGCAATTGCATTGTGCATCACTTGTTTTATATATTCTTTTATCATTATTGTTATTATTATTTTCCTCTGCTGTTTTATTAAACTGTCTTCATCTCCACCCACAGGTTTTACTTTTTTCCTGATTCCGTCCCCCATCCCACTGGGGAGGGGGGGAAGTGACTGAACAGCTGTGTGGTGTTCAGCTGCCTGCTGGGTTAAACCACAACAAACCTACCTTAGAAATACAAGCATACCTGAATTTCAGTTATCAAAAATGAATTTTGAATCATGAAAAAAATCATAGTGAGACATATGGACTGTTTTGAAATAAAGTCTTACAGAAAGTGATCTAAGGCAAATGGGACTGCAATTTACAATCAGAGTAGGCCTGCTGGGCTTGGCAGGCTTCTCCGTCCTAACCCTTTCCATGTTGTGAGCAAAACATTAGTTTTGCTGAAAAATTCAAACCCGATTCTTCCATTTGATCAATTGTTCAGACCTTATCGCCTCAGAAGCTGAAACAGCACCAGAGATTTGACTAGTGCAACCTTCACCAAAAAAAAATTGCATCCTGAAACCATTCCAAGAAACAATATTAAATTTGCAAATAAAATGAAAGAATGTGGTAGCTTGGAAAATGTTTACAAAAAGTATTTCTGGCAGTTTCTATTGATGATAGATCAACCAGAATTCTTTTAACACAACAATTTACAATCTTTAATAGGAATGTCATAAAGGAATCCCTGTTCTGCATAATACAGTAACACAATTCTTAGAAGCAAAACATGACCACAATCTCAAAGATTTAGAACACATTCCATTCAATGAAAAGAAGCACAAACTATGATGGTGCTCTTAAATGTTTTGGGGCTTTCTGTTTTGTTTTTTCTTTTCTTTCTTTTCCTTCAGGTCCAGCTGCCATACATTCAATTATTCTAAGGCAAGAATCACCGAGTCAAGATCAGGCTTCCAAAGCGCTTTCAAATTTTTATTTGGAATATACTTCTCTGTTGTACTGTTTGAAGTATGAAGTGACTTCAAGTCAATGTGTGACCCAAAATAGCAGAAGTCTTCGTATGTGATCTGACTTTAACTTAAAAATTGCAACATTTAGTCACAATTTTCTTCCTGATGGAGGATACCAAAGTTACAGTTTCACTTATTTAAGAAAGATTTAGCCTTTTTTTGGCTATAAACAGGAGTAACACTGCATATTTTGGTTTTATGAGCATTACTACCATCTGAAATATAGTCAATTATCTTAATTCCATGGTCTGAATAAAGTTGAAGAACTGGTGTAAAGTGTCACATCATGTAAACACCAAGGCTGAATATTTTTAGAGCATTTTTCTCTTATTGTTACCTCAATTATGACAGCAGATAATAAACAGGAAAAGGCGGGGGGTTGGGGTGGAAATAAAATCAACATCCATTGCTAGGAGACAAATTTGCCCCATACACATTCCAAAGGAAATAAAATTTCAGAAGGAGAAAGGAATGGAAAGAAAGGTAAGGAAACTGAAACCCGAGTAAAATACACAGTTCAGTTCATTGACAAACAGAAAACAAAGAAGTCTGAAGGATTATTTCTTACGAACAAGTTTTTGAACCCCCCCTCTTCTCTACGGAGAGGAGAAGACGCGCAAGGAAACAAAGGAAGTTTGGAAGCAAACAAGTCGGAAGGCTTGAGAGGTCTGTCTCTGAGCTGCAGCAACTGCACAGCAGCCGACAGCACTGCCTGCTGGTGTCGCAGCCAGTCTGACCCACTGGGAATTTTTACTAGACACGAGGGGAAGGTATGAGGCTATGAGAGATCCAAATTATAGTTTTGTCCTACAGTTATCACTCCCTAGAGGTCTGAAAGAGTGCAGATAGCTTATTTTTTCATTACTTGGCATTAACAATGAGTATACATTCACCTGTCAGACACTGACTCTACTTAAAAATTAGCACAACTTTGGTTACTTCTCCAAGGCCCTAAATTCACAGCTTGAGCTGGGTAAAGGTGGGTCTCCTTTACTTATTCCCACTGCAACATGAACTGGGAGTGCCAAGTGCATGCAAGTAAATAACTCAAAGACCAGTGCAGACCAGTTGAAACAATATTAACTCTGAAACATCTTATATCCCAAAAGTAAAGTTTACTTTGTTTTCCATAATGAGCATATACTTCTGAAACGACGTTTCATTTGCTGAAAAATTTTTTAACATCGGAAATTTTGTCAGGTTTTGAAAAATATTTTAAGCAATTGTGATTTCCCAATTCAATCCAAAAGTATTCAAGTTGATGCTTAACATATTCAGATAATGATTCACCATTCTATAGTTTAGCTGTGTAGTAACAGCCAGTGGTTATCTAGGAATGCAGTAACTATCTATTATTTAATACACAAACAAAACCACATAGTAGCTCTCAAAAGTGTCTAACAAACCTGAAGCTGAACTAAAATGATGTCAAGTCCAAGAAAAAAAAAAAGGATACTTCAGATACATAAGCAATAAGAAGCAGCACAGGGAAGATATAGGCCCTTTACTAAACAGGGCAGGGAAATAAGTCACCACTAATGCTGACAAGGCAGAGAGGCCCAATACCTTCTTCGCCTCTTTACTAGTATAGCTGGGCCCCAGATCACAAGATCAAGTAGCTGTGACAGCGCATGTGTCAACTCACCAGTAGTGGAAGAAGTGCTGGTCTAAGGCTTCTTGCAAGGTCTCATCCCACATAAATCTATAGGCCCAGAGGGCATCCACCCCAGGGTGTTAGGAGAAGTGGTTGACATTGTTGCAAGGCCACTGTCTATAATACATGAAAAGTAGTGCAGATCAGGGGATGTCCCTGATGACTGAACGAGGGCAAATACCAAGTCCTGCTCCTGGGTCAGAATAACCAAATAAAGGCTATGGTCTGTGTGGTTGGGGAGGTGTCTTTCTGAAAGGGACAGATAGCGGCTGTTGCCGCTGCAACAGCAAGGACTGGATCCACATTGGATCCTGGACTACATCCACAGGCGCGTTACTAGCAGAGGTAGAGATGTGATCATCCCACTTCACTCAGTGTTTTTCAGGCTGCACCTGAAGTACTGTGTCCAGTTCTGGTCCCCACATTTTAAGAAAGGCGTGGACAGACTGGAGAGGGTCTAAAAGGAGAGCCATGAAGATGATCAATGAGCTAGAGAACCTGCCCTATAAGGAAAGACTGAAGGAGCTAGGCCTTTTCTCTCTGGAGAAGAGAAGGCTCAGAGGGGACCTCATCGCTTCAGTTAAAGGGAAGCTACAAAGAGGACAGAGGCTCTATTTTCACAAGGAGCCACATGGAGAAGACAAGGGGTTACAGGTACAAGTTGCACCAGGAGAGGTTTAATTTCAACATAAGAAAATTTTGGTTTACAATAGGAATAATCATTCACTGGAACAACCTCCCCAGGGGCATGGTAGAGCACTCATCACTGGAGGTTTTCAAGATGCAATTGGACAGGATGATAGATAATCTCATCTAGGCTCCCTTTCCCACAAAATGTTGGACCAGATGGTCGTTCAATCCTTCCAACCTGGGCTATTTTTTGTTTCTATGAAATCAGGATTTATTTTCAATAAGAAAATGGCTAGGTCTTGTCATTATTGCATACTTCTTGCATTAGCAAGTACTTGAATCACTGTGGATCACTAAGAAGATTTGTAGACTTATTAAAAGGTGAATGTATATGAGTTTTTCTGCAGTTTCTCAGAAATTTTGTAATTTGCTTTGATAGTATACTTACTATAAATATTTATAGGACCAATAGGACAATAGAAGCTTGAAAGCAAAACTTTACAATTTAATCTGCAGCTATTTCTGTCGTAAAATACTTACAACACTCTGCATTCCACTGATTTTTATAAGTAAATTATAACTCCAGCACACACAGGCAGTATTAGCTCCATCTTAGTCTGCCACCTCATCAACACAATAAGACACAAAAAAATGTAACAGCTACTACCATTTTTCAATATATTCAAAAGAAGTCAGTAGCACACAGAATATTGTGCAGTGGAGTCATCATTAGCAGGGGACACTTTTCAATAAACCCCTTCACTTTTCAAATCTGTCTTGCTGTTCTTGGCCTTCGCTCCTGTTTCCCATGCTGGTAGGCTATCACTAGCCCCAGTCACACCCCCATACAAGAATAGACATGACTACCAGTGATTCCATCCTTTAGCACACTTTTCTATACTGAAAACAATTTCAGACTGTTTTGATACCGGTGCAGTAATGGGCCACACCACGTCAAGACAGGTGGTCTAATCCTCCACCAGATACTGAAGAAATTTTGTTGCCTTTCTAAGACTCTTTCCATTTCTAACTCAGGGCTACTCTGTGCCCCCTACCACTATCATGTACCAAAGAGACCTATCCTTTCCTTTCTTTTCCGTAAAACTTCAGACCTGTAAGACTTTTAGGGATATTTCACATTCAGTCCCAGTCCTAATGTGAGGAGTGGCTTCAGTGCCAAGCTGGCAGTGTTATGGATCTTTCAGTGTATACTAATTTAAGTCTTCCAGGTATACATATCCTCAGCAGACACCAAAATCAACTAATCAGATCAGGAGATCAGAGAGTCAACATTATATATGTAAAAGGACTTTGCTTATTCACCATTGCAAAAAGAAGGCTCAGAAGGCTGCCTATAGATAGGCTTACTGCAGTAGCAGTATTATCAAGGAAGAAGAAATAGTTAATATGGTCTATATTGTCACAAAAAATAAGTAGCAATTAGAATATATAAGCTGCTAAGCAAATAACTTTTCTAAACATTTGGAAAGTAAAAAAATCAGAGATCGTGCCTACAGTTGCAAAAAAGGGCAGGGGGAAAGTGGACTGATAACCTGAACAGTTTGTTACAACATATATTTTTATGTTCTCTGCTTGCCAAAACAGGTTCCTGCCTACAATTTTAGCACACTGGAGTTAATCCATCACTTTTTTCTATTTTAATACTAAGTGATAGTAAGGTTGGTATTTCCACATTTCATTTTAAAATGAGGTCCAAAAGGCAGTCACAACCTGAACTCAGATAACAGACACTGAAAGAGTAGGTGCTAGGGTAGAATGAATAGGAGGTGGCCAAAGAGCGATGTTTCATTTGCATGTAAAATGTGAAACATGTATAAAAGCAAATCCTATTCTGAAATCACAAGGACAACAGCAAAACATCTGCCAGGAATTTCATTCTGCCTAGATAAAAGTGAGAACAATCTTTGACGAAGATTTTGAAGAAACAGCATAGATCAGATGATTCCATGCAAGTACCAGCATCTGGTGCCAGGCACAAGCACTTCAGTCTTTGTGCATATCCAGTTTGTCATTCTGGTCTGGGCCTCCACTTTCTAATGATCCATCGTAGACTGTTATTGGGCCCCGTAATTAAATAAAAGCTCTCCCCAAAGAGATAAGGAAAGGATCTACCATTCAAGGCTGTTGGTATGAAATATCATGCATGGAGTCAAGTAGTTTTTTTGTTTGGTTTGGTTTGGCTTAGAGGTTCTTTGGTTGGGTTTGTTTGGTTGTTTTAATTTAAAACTGCTACTGGCATAAGCATCCCATCACCCATCCTAGGAAAAACAAATAATTTTTCTTTTTGTTCTGATTAGATGTGTGACAACACATTTCCTAGTCTATACATCAAGTAATGTTAATGTAGGTTTTCTGATTTTAAGATTAGATTTACTCCACTGAAATATGGCAACTTTTTAATTGATTTGACTAAGTTCAAAATCCCTTTGATTTCAACACTACAGCAGTATGCCACCATTATTTTGTTGAACTATTTTTGTAAAATCAAAGTTAAAGGATTTTAGAGGGAGCTCCACAGGTTATATGATTTATTAACACATTTGTCAGTGTTTCTTTCTCTACTGAATTGCCTGAGAGACCTCATTTCTCCTTGTACAGTAAAAGGGATAATTCTTAAATAGTGGTTTATTTTGAGCTCCCTTGACACTATAGAAAAGGTAACGGCAAAAATTTCTCTGAGGACTGCTAGACTAGAAAGCATGCTTTCCCTTCACTCCTTTGTGCCTAACTTGTTTTAAGCTCACTGCTTTTTGTTTAGATATTACCCTATGGACAACGTACCTGCTTGCTGGGAGATGTGGTAAAGGAGGTTTAGCAAGAAAGGTTCTGATTAGGTGAGGCTTCAAAGACTGAATACCATGTTTTGATTGTGCAAAAGTTGAGTGGTTTTAACAGTCCACCTATTTTTCTCCAAAGCCTATCTAGCTCATTCCAAATCCCATGATTTCATCCAAAGTTCTGAACCATGAAACTAAATTCTCTGCACGTACTTAGTACTCTTATATCAGCAGTTCTTCACAACATGGGTGAAGAAGATTCTTTCAGGATTACACTTGTGCTTGATTTAGATTGGAAGGGAAATGAGTAACACTTCAGTAACGGAGAATTGAAGAAAAATGAGAAACATGGAATGAGAAAGGTCCCCTTTTCCATGGCCTCATCTCCCAAATGCAAGAACTCAATTTCAAATACATTGAGAGTTTTAAATGCTCAGACTAACAGCATTTGTAACCGTTCCCAGATTTGCCACTGTTTTATGTCTGTCATTAAAATATGCCCTGCTCAGTACCTTAAAAGCAAAAACCAGACTTCATAGACTGCTTCCAGACAACACCTAATGCTTATTCTGGGGAGAGAGGAAAACACCATATAACAGAATATGTGGCACTTGTGCAGGTTCTGTTGAATATCTCCAGGAAAAGTTTCTACATGTATTATAAACTCCATCATTGTCAAAAACACCACAGAGGATCAAAAGAATACTTTCAAGTACTTCCATAAAAGCCTGAGTTTTCAAGTTGGCATCATCTTATTCCCCAGAAGTGAGTCTCAACTGACATTATCCTTTCTTCTGTCTGGGAAGATAAATTATAATTTCATATTTATATTACAGAAGTATAAGCATTTTAAATTAGAGAAATGACTGAAAACAGGACAACACAGTAAAATTTGCTTGGTACCATTATCCATCCAAGCTGCTAGGAGCTTACTGTCCTGAAGCTTCCAAGCACAGCAGCAACCACAGTATTTTGTCCTTTAATGACTTCCACTCTGTTTGAAATGTCTTTATGAAGAATCCATTAACCTACCTATGCTGCAGGGAGGCAATACTGCCCACCACATCATGCCATCAAGGGAACTAAATCAGTTCAAGTAATTCATCCCAAGTCACATCAGAAGTTTAACAAAGCCAAGATAAGAGGAATACAGACCCAACTCCTGATCCCCTCAAATTTTTAATTCTCAAAAAAATTGAAACACTCAGTCTATGCACTGATTGTTTCCCACTTGTTTTAATACAGGCAATTCTAGGATAGAAGACAACTACAACAGAGCTAAAGTGTGCAATAGTGGAGAATAACATGCTTTTGAAATTTAATAAACGTAAGCAGGGAGAAAGCAATAATGAAAGCTAGACAACAACCTTTCTACCCATGCTGGCTGGAAGTACCGTACCATCATTAGAAACTGTATCCAGAAAGAATCTCAACTTTAGTGCATCCACAATTATATGATTAATTTATTTGGCAGATTTGCATTGCAGTGAGTACCTAAATGTTCAATATTCAATAAATCTCTGAAACTGTGGTGTAAGTGGCTATAGTCAACTGAGGTGCATTGAATAGCATCATGAATTAAAAAAATTAAGCAAGCGACTGCCACAAGTTTCAGGAACTGGTCACAGGTTACTACTTTGAGAACTACTTAACTCACACCATACAGTATTTTGAATTCTCTGCTTAGATGAACTCATAGGAGAAATATTGAAAATAGCAGGATACTGAGTGTCACTGGAGAGCTTGGTCTAAAGCCTTTTATTTAGAAAATGAATCTATATTTCATATCTGGATCTGCAGGTTCTCTCTCTAGATTTCTTATGTCCCCATGCAGCTTTATTTCTCTAAAAATTAGGTAAATACAGTTAAGCTAGCATTACTGTCTGTAAGGTCAAGTTAGAAAGAATCCAGGTTTCATTTTCTCAGTTAAACTTTTTTATATATTCTAGACTGGAATATCAGAAAGTAAGACAAGATCACATGTACAGAGAATTAAGGTGATGCAAAGAAATGCAAATTGGGATAGACACCACACAATATAAACAACATAACACCATCCATATATTGAAGGGTTTTTTTAGGACCAAGCACTTTTTTTTTTAAGAAGCAATTGAATTCTTTTAATGGAACCATTAAAAATAAAACCAGGAAGCTGGGTTCTTCCCACTAAGCTCTGATAATCCTCTGTAATATATAGAAAATTTAATTTGGTCTGTACTTATATTCAGCTCAGGAAGCTGTTGATTATTAGGAAAACCACCACAGGAACTAGAGATCAGATGATATTTATGGACAGGAATTGATTTTTCAGGCTTAGTGCCAATCTCCCTGCTGACTGGGTTTGGGGTCTATTTAGCAACTTCAGCCAGTTTCCAAAGTGCAGAACTTGGGCTGACGGTTTAGCTTTAGAAATATCACATAGAATACTTGTCAACAGCTGTCCACAAGTGAATGATTTTCTACTATGAAGTGTATAATTTGAAGAACTTTGTGATGCCTTTGAAAGGTTACACTGTGGTGGTCAGTCAGTGTCATATTAAACATATCTTTTCTTTCCTCTTCTATGTTTAATAGAGAAGATTGTATTTTTATACAGGCTTTCTCTCTTCCATAGCAAACATACCTATGTTATTTCCCCTCTATTTCTTTCCTGAAGAGCAGTAACAAGAGCCAGAAAACAAAAGGCTCATAAATTGTAACATGAAAAAAATATTTAACAGATTGCACAGACACAATTTTAGAAGGAAAATAAGAATTACTAGTTTTGGGAATAGTTTATTACTATAGCACACACACCTTTCCTGTATGTATTTATTTGCACATGTGTGAAATGAAAGTCCTCCTTCCTTCCTGTCCTTCAGATGAAGCTGTATAAAAAAAATAATAAATAAGACTAACCTGGCAGAGCTCTGTAAAATCTTCATTCATTGCTTATTCTAACATTCCTTTACCAGTAATTTAGCTTCCTACATCTTAATTTTTCAAATACCACAGTTTTCCTTTTACTCTGGAAGCTACCTGCCTACACTGAGATTTTAATCAGCTTGGAGAACACACATTGGAGAAATGGAGGGGAAAATGAAAACAAAGTGCAGACAGGTGTTAACATTTATTTTATAATCAGCTGCAAGTATAGTCAAGATATTTACAGAAAGGACAGTTTCATATTATTTCTCCCAGCTTTATATTTGAGCATGACATCACATGGTATGGAATATCCCTTTGGCCAGTTGGGGTCAGCTGTCCTGGCTGTGTCCTCTCTCAAATTCTTGTGCACCCCCAGCCTCCTCACTGGTGGGGTGGAGTAAGGTGCAGAAAAGGCCTTGACTCTGTGCAAGCACTGCTCAGCAGTAACTAAAACATCCCTGTGTTATCAACCCTGTTTCCAGCACAAATCCAAAACACAGCCCCATACCAGCTACTGTCAAGAAAATTAACTCTACCCCAACCTAAACCAGCACAGAGCTTAACTTATTCACCTCATTCATAATCTTCTACTTTAAGATTTTTATACATTGCTCCTCTGCATCATTATTTCATCATTCAATCAGTTATAGATATAATTGATCAATTCCAATATAATAATTTCCCAGATGACTCTACTACTGTAACGCTGCCAGCTACTAACTTCTTTCATTCTTGCCATTACCTTAATTATATTCTCATCTTTGGAACACTTTAATTCTTCCCAGATTTAGGCTTTTCAGATTCTTGCATCATTCAATAACGCTATTCCTATTGAAGAAATAATATCATACCCACAAAGTTTGCTTCTATCAATCTCACTCCAGACATACTGCTCCACAAGATAGTTTTCAGCCCATCCTAGCTGAGAAAGATTTCTTCTCTACTACATTTCTGAACAAGCCTCACTTTTCACTCCTGAATGACCTATTCCTCGGACAAGCAGTGGCGATGTCTCAGTTTTTTCTTTTATATTGTCTTTTCAAACCAGTTTCTCTACAATTGCATGGGGTTTTGACTTTTTTTTTAACAAACAAACTCATAAAGGATCACCTCTCCTTTCTACAGCACACATACTCCCACCAGTTTTACAGGCTCTGTCCCCTCCCTTGAATTTTTATTTTGAAGCTACTCCCAAAGCTTACATGCATGAACATACAAAATCCCCACAAGAAGTCCCAAGAAGACTATCATGTTAAAAATACTATTGCTTATCTATTAGCTTATGGTGGAATTTTGGATTCTGTAACTTACCCAACTAAACCATCAAGTGATATTATAGTGATGACATTCTAAAAAAATATTTTAGGTATAACATTTTAGAGGTGCAACAGAGCTGAAAACTGCATCTTTAACATCCTCAAATAGTATTGTTTTTCCAATAAAATCTCCTGGTAGTGGAAAATACCTTCTCAATCTCTAACAGTTTTCAAGAAATTTTATTAAATTATTCAATTTTCAATTGCTTGTACTCCCTTGAGAACATAACTTAAAAAAAATATTTGGAAAACTGAAAATAACCATGAAGTCATTTAGATAGCAGACTGGCACAAAAATTCTATAATGCAATACATGAGCTTAAGTGTCCTGTGAATGTGGCACTCTTGATTTTTAGATGCCATTAAACATTTCAATGCTTACAAATGAACCGGGTGGTCAGTTTCTTTTACTTATAAAACATTCTTTCCTATTTCAGTTTTTCCACTTAAAGATTAACTTTTAAAGCAAAGTGACATCCCACAAAAAAAATTGTCTCCTAATAGCTAAGAACTTTTGTTGTCTATATTCCTTTTCAATAAAAGAGGGTATGACCCACCAAAGGAATATTGAAACTTAGGTTGCAGTCACTTGACAGAATGGTAGAAAACTTGACAGAGCAAAATTGCTAAGATGTTGCCTGCATCTGTCCATATAGATATAATTTTATCATAATATTGTGTCCTGGTTTTGCCTGGGATCGAGTTAATTTCCTTCCCAGTAGCTGGCATAGTGCTGTGGTTTGGATTCAGTACTAGAAGAATGTTGATAACACACTGATGGTTTAGTTATTGCTAAGTAGTGCCTAGACTAGTAAAGGACTTTTTCAGCTTCCCCTGCTGTACCAGGGGCACAAGAAGCTGGGAGGGGGCACAGCCAGGACAGCTGACCCACTCTGGCCAAAGGGCTATTCCATACAATGTGACTTCAAGCTCAGGGGGAGAGCAATCACTGCTCAGGGGCGGGCTGGGCATTGGTCAGTGGGTGGTGAGCAATTCTATTGTGCATAACTTCTTTTGTATATTCTATTACCATTATTATTATCCTCTGCTGTTTTATTAAACTGTCTTTATCTCAACCTGTAGGTTTTGCTACTCTTTCTTTCCTATTCTCTGCTGCATCCCACTGAGGAGGGGGGAAGTGAATGAGCAGCTGTGTGGTATCCAGCTGCCTGCCAGGTTAAACCACAACATATTGTCATAATTTTCAAGATAATAAGATTATTAAGTTAGGTTGCTGTCTAAAGTGTGAGTTGTTTAGGTATCTGTGTTCTGCTTTTCTGAAGAAAAACGTACGGTGAATTTAACAATTCATGGTTGCACAGCAGTGAAGAATTAAACACAGAAGAGTAAATCTGAACAGTAATATCTTGCTATATGCTTATGATTAGGCTTACAAATCTAGACTTTTATAAGCAAGACATTATACAGATTATTATGACAATGGCAGAGCTTATCTATGTTAGTCTAATAAGAAAAAATCAAGGTTATTTCATAGATCACCTGCCACCTTCTTGTGTTTCTTTTACTAAGGCTAAAGCTTTTGCAATTTTTAGAAAACAAGACTTTTTTTTAATTACGCAGCAAGAAGGCTAGGAAAAATTCTGAGAGAGAAGTTTATGTTGGAAAATTTTTGTTGTTGTAAATACAATAAAGGTAAATGACACCTATATGCAGCCCACCTCAGACCTTTACTGAGGTGTATCTAATTCAAGAGTCTAGTCAATCTTGCTTCTTCAGTATGTGAAGAGAGAGGCATTTCCAGAAGTGCAAGGAAAGGAAAACCAGCATGCAATATGAAAAGCCTTTAAAAAATTCTGACTAGCTTTGCTAAAAGCATTTTCCCTGGCCTTGAGTAGAGTGAACTGTCTCATTTTGGAAATATTTGTGCTCTGACACATAAAAGGCATAATTCATGTTGAGGAAGGATTCAAATTCTACTGAAAATATACCTTCCTAAATCTTGCAGCTGCTGCCCCATATAAAATACAGAATACAATTTCAGAAAAGATTAAGCAATTCCTCTATCCTACTAATTCTTATGCTGATTACTAGGGGCAAATTCTTATTGTTGCAGTTTGCTTTGAAAAAATCCTTTTACTTTGAAGTGACTCGTAACAAGCTTCTATCTTGGTGCACATAGAGCAGTGAATGAAGCACAGAAATTTTTATTTGATTTGTAAAATGCAATCAAACTTGCAAACTGTGTATGTATGGCATGGGCATAAATACAAATAACCTTATCTTCATTTCACAGAATCACAGAATGGCAAGGGTTGGAAGGGACCTTGCGTGATCATCTAGTCCAGCCCCCCTGCTAAAGCAGGTTCACCTAGAGAAGGTTGCACAGGACATCATCCAGGTAAGCTTTGAATATCTCCAGAGAAGGAGACTCCACAACCCCCCATTGCAGCCTGTTCTAGTGCTCTGTCATTTGAGCTAATTTACTTTGTTATAAGGAAGAGATTTTGATGTAAACAAACATTAAAAAATACAAGTACATTAGTGTTTAACATTAATGGGAAAACTACATGTAGTTGAAGGCATGCATTTTGGGTGGGACCTCAGTTCCTCCTTCTGATTGAGTTTTCTTCATATTGTTAAATAAGTTCCTTACCTACACTGTCTCAGCTGTCTTCTCTAAGGCAGCAGCTAATACCATCTCCCCTTCTTGTGTTCTTCCCTCTATCTTGTCTTGTTCACCTACACCTAAGCTTCCACATTTTCTTATTGATTGGTACACAAGTTATCATAGGACTTTAACTGTGATTGTCTAAATATCACCTTTCTCTTCTTCTACATACACAGAGCACAATAAGAACTCTAGCTTCCTGCAAACTCTTCATTACTATAGCACTTTGCAGATTTCTTTAAATTAATAGCATAACATTTTAACTACTTCTGGTTTGCTGTTTTTATGATCGACACTCTTCGACTCTTCTGTATAAGCATTGATTACACACCAAAGTGAAAACTGTTAGAAGAGTTTGAGACTATTCTCCATCGTGTTAGGCAGCCATATAGGTATGTGAAAAATGCTACCACTTTTATTTGCCTTCTGAGTTGTTAATTTCTAGTCTCTTCAGTCAAGGAAATCTAATAATGAACTGCATTTGTGCAGATAAAATAAATTCCCTACTTTTATTTCCAGTTTATTAGCAGTGTTCCAACAATACCAGAATCTCATTAATTAACCAAAAAAAAAACCAAAAAAAATTTTTTTTTTTATATTAGAAATAAGCTCATGGCATAGTCTCCTAATGCAGGAACTAGATTGTTTTAAACAACACTTTCTTCAAAGCACTTTTAACTTTGTTTTTCACGAGATAGCTATTAAGCAATTTATCTCAGTATGCCCTTGAAAAAATATTTTATTTTGAATAAAACAGTCTGATCTGGGGTGTACATCAAAATCCACAGCTAGCAATGCAATAGATATCCATGTAGTGAGAGTAACAGAATTTCAGTCTTGTAAATAGCAAATCTTCTCCAACCAGATCAAGCACAACTGGATCTTCCAGGGAAGAGGCACATTTATTTTCATACTTTACATTGTTACAGTTTGTTTCTGCCTTTGATTTTTAAAGCAAGAAAAATACAAAACATTATTTGGCTTTGGAATGAGCTCTAGATATTTTTTTTAAGAGGTTAGAAAAGTCTTGTTTATCCCTTTCTTTAGCTAATAAAGAGTTCATATTTTCACAATGGGCTTATGGATCAATTTTGTGATTGCTATAGAAATCATCACTAGAGCAATTATAAAGTCCTTAACAATAAAATTATGCCTTTATTGTCAGCATGACTTTCTCAAAATATTGCAAAGTTTTCTATGGAATATCCTGCATCCTGTATTTGTCCATTTTGTCACATTCCAATAGCAAAAAAAACCCCAAACCCTAAAATCAATTCTGCAGGCAGAAAAAAAGCCCCAAATTGATACAACAATTAAATACACACTGGGAGATGGGAAATAAACACATTAGTCCAATAGCCTGAAGAGTTTGCTTGAAGCACTGCATCAAATAAAGCTTTTCTGTTCATGGTAAAATTGCAACTGAGACAGAGTTTCTCTTCAAACAAATTTTCCAGTCAAAACAGTTATCTTTAGTGGTATCAGTAACCAATACTAGAAATGTTGCTCAGAAGTCTCAGGCTCCCATTGTAAGAGATATGCCTTTGAATCATAGCCAGACTTTCACATATGAGTACATTAATCACATTTTGGTAAAGTGAAAAGAGAAAACAATCCCCAAGAAGGATTAAGTCACACTATTCTGAGTAGAAACTACTTTCACTAATAGAGCAACAAAAGATGCAAAAAATATTTTCCAGATACAGCACTTAAATTCTTCAAAACAAAAGGCTTTAGTCTTGCTTTAAAATATTCTGTCCTTTCCCCCACCAACAGATGTTTGCTTCATGAAAGTTTAAAATAATTACCTAAACACTGGGGGTGTGGGAGGATGCTGTTTGGCTTTTTTCTCTTTTTTTTAATACCTCTACACTGCGTCAAGTTGTGTTGGGAGTCTTGCCAACAAAACCATTTAAAGAGTATTATGCATTTGCTCTTAAAAAGTTATTATAGTATGAAATTGTATACAGCACAGATATTTTATCTCACTGGAGGTCCATGTCAGCAAAGACATCAAACAGTATCTGCTATCAACTGAACCACAGTGAAAGCCAGCTCTAAGAAACAAGGGATTTAGAGCAGGAAGAGACTGCATGAAATTTTGCTTAAAAAAAAAAAGTTTTGCTAACTCTCATCCCCCTCTGCAAGTTTACAGAAAACACCTTGTACAAGCTACTAAGAAGTAAGGCAATTCTCCATTAACTCCCGGTCACCTGAATCAACTAAAGATAATGTCATCATTGCTACTGAAATCAGAAGAGAACAAGTTATATTAAACAAGAATACACAGTCCTAATTCATGTGAAAAGTGAAAGCACATCAGAAGAACCTCCTGCTTGGCACTTACAGGTATTTGTTAAGACCACCAAAGCCATTCTGAGACACTTTTTTCTCCTACTGAAGCTTAACTCCAGTCTGAGAGATTAAATAGATTAGGTTTCAGGAGGACTTGCAGAGCATTCCTTAAAACAGTAAAAAGACCAGGAAATTTAAACTTTCACAGCCTTTGTTACTTCCTTGTTACTGATACCAAAATTCATTCATTGTCAAGGAAAATAAGTAAAAATACTTGTTTGTAGTCAAGAAATAACAAATTTCTTAGAGGAAAGCCTGGTTTTGAAAAAAAATCCTTCACATTATCAGTGTAAAACTGGGTGGTGCTCAGAAGTACCTGAACTTCAGCTCATAATTTAATGTTTGTCTTTTGATGTTACAGTGCAGCATTAGATAAGCCTTTATATTATTCCAGTAATTGCTACTGAATAGAGTTTTTTTTCCACAAACCTGTCTCCATAGGAGGTTTATCTATATAATAATTGTCTAGAAGTTTAGAAAAAAAAAAAACCTAGTTCATTTGCTACACTCTAATTGCTTCTGAATCTCTGTATGTTAGCAGGAAATCCAGAAATACTCTGTTTATACTTGATATTACATCCTGAAAGACAATTTATAAAATACTGAAGCCATTTTAAACCCATACTGTTGGTAAGATTGTTCTGCTATTAGGGGTACCTCCTGAGGTTACAGTGATTTTTGTATTTTTAGTTATGATCTAATAGATGACAAATATTATTAGAACTAGGGGGCTTCATAGTTAAAAGTGCCAAATAAGTATCCTGAATGCTATGTAATAATTAACTCGGGAATATAATAATCACTTAGTGATCCACTGCTGTCTTAAGAGTGAAAATAGGACAAAGTGCTTTCTAAAAATAAACACCTACAAAGATCACACAGCATACCTGGTTGAACTTACCTCCATTCAACTTAATGCAGTTGAAGAGTGAGAAAATTTTGATAGTGAAATAAATCTTGTTAAAACCATTATCTGTGTTCAGTCTCTACACAAGGAGATGAAATCACAGCCTGGATTTTGCTTTTACTGTTGTGCTCATGGCCTGCCATGCCAAAGCTACACACACCTCTGCTGTAGAGAGTAGACAGATGCATAGGAAAAAAAACAATAGAGAAATAACATGACCTTAAAACTTTTGGCATTAACATTACCAAGGTCTATTGAATCCACTGTTACTTTTCATTTAAACAGCTAGTATACGTGGAGGGCAGGGGAGAAACTCTCGTTCTGAAAGAATTGAAGGTTAAACAATAAGTAAACTACATCTCAAACCTTGTAAAGAATGGTTGATTATTCAAAAACTCAACACATTTTTCTTTCCAGGATAGATTTATTTTCTTCCAAATTTTATAGAGCATGAGTGTTTCTACATGTCAGTATAGGTAGTTCCCCCTTCCTCCACTTTCCATGGAGCAGGACTGCAATGCAAATGAATTAAATAGCAATGCTGTTTAAGTATAAAATGAACTGGAAAAAAGTAGGTAGGATATAGTGAAGTGCAACAGAACAGGTACAATAATTAAGTGGTTTATATGTGTTAAGTATAGAAAGAATATTTTTTGATAAGTGACAGTCAAATCTTTCCTCTGGACAAAGGATAAGGAAGAAAGAGCTTAACATGTATGTCTTCATAATCCTCAGTAAGGAGTTTGCATTCCAAATGCATTCCAAAAGTTTAATGCAGTAGGCAATCTGCCTTCAGTTTTGTGGTCTCATTTGAAGCCTCTATAGAAGTGTCTAAGCAGCTGCAGTGTTCTACAACTCAAGGAAAGGAAAACTACTTGTCTTACCAAGACTGATGTCTCTCAGACCACTGAATTCCTTGGTCTCATCAGTACAACTTACATCAAACAAACAGTAGATTTTCTTTTAGAGGGCAAGATTGTGGTTTAAGCAACTCTTTTAAGAAGTTTGCAAGATTAGCTGCTTGATAGCCAGGAACCTCTCTGTTGATTATGAACAGTTGGGGGAAAATATTTTAGGATTTATTCTACTACAATAAAAAAGCTTTACTGAAAACACATCTGGACTGAACATGTGTCATGTCTGTCTTTTTACTACATTCCTAGTCTTATTAAATGACTTAAAACATAATCTTCCCAAATTTTATGTCAATGTGAGATGAGATTTCTGGATCTTGAAGGAATTTCATCTTCCAGGAAGGTTTCAGAACCTGCAGTTACCTCAATATCTATATGGCAGGCCTATCTGAAGGAATAAAGCAATCTTTCCTTTCTCTTCACCCATTCACTTCAGCTAGCAGCTAGTGCACACTCTAAACTGGGCTGGTGATTCTGTAAGGGGTCCTTCCATCTCCATGTCATTATGAAGGTAGTAACACCATTTCACATCTTGTATACTGTCGCTTTGCTGGAGGTACAGAATTTCTCTCTTTGGAGGCTTGACACAGAACAGATATTCTGCCCTTTTACATCTTCCTCCCCCTCCCTATCCCCCTTCCCAGTTTCTTCTCTTTTCTGGACATTTTATGCATCAGATAAAGGCCCACAATATCACTGGATCATACTCCCTGCTCAGCTCCTTACAAAACAATAGATCAGAACAAAGTTGCTCATACAATTGTGCAGGACAGAGATATGTATTAAGGCTTCAGGTTTGACAAAGAATAAGTATTTCAAGCCCAGATACAAATACTGAGTAATTATAAGACTTCTTGTCATCATACATCTTTGCACATAAGGATCAGTCTTGCATACAGTTTAGATTGATGAGGATAATCAACACAGAAGACAAGGTGGTAGTTCACAGTGGTTCAAAGCAAAGTTGGAGGAGTTTTGAAAGTCTTAAAGAATAGGGAAAATTGCCAGTGAGGAAAAAATTAGTGTGTTGAACAGGACCCCACACTAAAGCAAGAAGGAAAGAGTAAAATGTTTAGATCAACAGGTAGAGAACATACAGACAAGAAGCAAGGACTGGATTCAAGAGTAACATCCCACTGTTTACCCATTTTAAAAAGAAAGCATTCAAGTAGCTGTAGAATTTTCCCTAAAGTGTAAAGAGGAAAAAAAAAAACAAAAAACAAAACACACCCCAAAACTCCATACCATCCACAAGAAAACCACTGAAACACTTTGATATGGAAGTTCTCTAAAGAGTCTATTGGATATATATCCAGATATCCTTCAGTAGGCCAGACAATTTTTTTCATATGTCCTCAAAGTGTTTAGCATAGCCTCTTTTACTGTATTTTATTTATCTTATGATAGACTTAGTGTAAATGTTCCTGGCAGGATCAGTTTCAGTAAATAGCATGCTAGGTCTTGTGTTTGGATGAGGAGATTCTAAATATCCCATTCAGGCAGGTTCTTGGCAAGGAAGGTCATCCCTCCCCATCCCATCCCCAAGTTATGCCCAAATAAACAAGTTATAGGGGTGTCCTTCAGAAATAAGTACTGGTGTAGCATCTTCTATCCACCTGTAGAAATTACAAATCTCTAACAGTCATGGAGTTGTAGCCCACATCCTTTTTCAGGGTTGGGTCCTATTTGTAGGCTATATAGGTTTTTCAGCAAAGTCTCTTCATCTATCAAAGCCTCTTCATCCATCAAAACAACAAGAACTTGAACATGACTGACTTCCATTTTAAGTGAACAGATATTAGATTACCAGCATGTCTGATGTTACCATTTTGGCCCACATACAGATAGAGCATGAAGTAAAAAACAAAGCCAGGAAACATCTTAGATACATACATCCAACATATTGAGATATCTTCATGAACAATAATCTATCACAGTGTCCCAAAAAAGCAGCATGGTCTACTAGAAAGTGCACTAGACTGGGCCTCAGGGACTGACTTAGTGTGCACCATCTTTTTGATATCTGTCAGAAAAATCAGTCCATCCTCCCTCAGCTTTATTACTTCTACAAAAGGAAGGGATGACAATTTTTAAAAGGTTTTGAGGTTAACAGTTGAAAAAATGCAGTACATTAACTTGCCAGGGCTAGCTACCTGTTCTTCTAGTCTCCAAAGCAGCCAAGTATTCCCAAATCTTAGTATTTTCCTCTCAAACCACACAAGCTTTTGCAGACATGGTGCACCCTAGTCATAGCCTCACAGGCTTAACATCGGGAATTTTTGCCCTCTCAAAGCAGGAGAGGAAAATAATTCCTTTAGTGACCACCCTTAAGCAAGTTGATCAGAAAAATAAGTGAACGCGCACAGCTCTAATGAATTTCTCCCCTCACAAAGACAGGAGTCTTGAGATCTGTATTTGCCTTATTTTTATTGTGACATGGGGGGTTGACTTGTTATGGAGTTTTTCTGGTTGTTTTTAATGTCTCTCTACTTCTCCATTATGTGATGACCTTTGTTTAGAAAATGAAGTTCATATCTACTTTTTTTTCCATGACTTGATGACAAATCTTGCTGTGTGCACAGTAATTATTTCTCCTGTCACACATCTTCAGGTTTGTAGACATGCAGCAGATTAGATTTCCGAGCAGTTCGAAAGATAGCTGATCAATATATAATCCACTAACAGTGATGCATTTAACTTCAGGGAGAAGCGTTTAGAATCAGTTTTCTGAACTACAGCAAGCACGTAAAGCCATTCTGCTCTACCAAAGCATCACCTTCTCTTCTTATGATGAATTCAGTAAAGTTGCCACTCAGAGAGTAAGAGCTGCACTGATTAAGTGAACGAAGACTAAAAGTTAGAAACAGATTTTCTGAAGGCTTCTATGGACCATAGTAACGTGTCTGTGCCAGAACTACTGCACTGAATATGATCACAGTTTCTCCTTTCACTTATCCAAAATGTTGGGGTAGAAGTTGATGCCAGACAGAGCTTCTGATCTTGACTAGTGCTGATGAAACAAAGCTAATTTTCTACTTCCAGCTACTAGGAAGAAAATTAACTCTATCCCAGCTGAAACCAGGACATCCTTATGATGTATTTCCTCACTTTAAAGATCTGTAAGTGAGGGATTCTACATAAATACAGAAGATCTTATGAACTGAAATGTTTGCTTCCTAGCAAACAAAAATCATCACGTGAAGTAGTGAGCAGAGCTGAAACAGGATAACATGACTCAAAATCCTTAAAAGCAAAATTTGCCTATATTCTGCAAGAAGGCCACGGGAATTAAAGCACCACCAGAATACAATTTCATTCCCACAATATTCTTTGTCATGTCGTGACTGTTAACATTACATTCGAGGATTTAGTGCTGAATCACAGAAGCACTGTAACAACCTATTTCTATGTAAGGCATGCCTTCTGCCTGTTGTCAGTCAGAAGCTGTTTTCTCCACTCAGAGTTTCTCTCTCATTTATTCCTGCCGGAAAAACAGCTTCGCACAGTCACACATACAAATGCACCTATGATATATAAATGCTCTAATTAACATCTCATTACTAATTCTTCCACTGGTACATTAGGTGACAACTAACATCCAGGTGAAGAGTGCTTCATTTGGCTTTTATTTTGTTACTATTTATACGACACAGTACACAGGAAGCAAATTCTCTGCAGGTGATGATTTAGCGACAAGAAAAACTTGTAGTTGCCACATAACCCAAAAGATGCTTTGGAAATAACAGCAACATAATGACCTTAAGAACACTTAACCACCCATCCACTGTGAAGCAGCAATAAATATATCTAGCTCATCCATCTTTCCTATGTAGTGCTACATACTTTAGTGGCTTTCCCAGAGTTTTTCCACACTACTGAGATTGCAAGAAGTCATGTCATCTAGTGATATTAAGAGCTACATAGCAAAGACATTTTTAAGATGCCCTAGCCATCTGCACATCTGTACCAGTCACTGCCAGTGCAAACACTTTGCAATTAAGCCTTCACTGAAGTTTGTTATACCAGGACTGAAAGTGGTTTGATCCAGGTCAAAACTTTGAGAATTTATCTGAACCTAATCCAAGTTTCCTAGGAGTACAACATGGATGGCAAATTTCATCAAAAGTCAGTCCCATTGTCCTTACCTCTAGCTAAAAAACATTTGAAAACAAACAAACAAAAACCCATTGAAAACAGTCACCTTCTCACCAAGTTGCATTAGAGGACTTAAGTTCCAGCTCAAACAAGGAAGGAAAGACAGACAAATTAAACATGAAGCGAAAGCCACCATTTGAATTTGTTTTGCAAGATTTTATCCAAGTGTATGTGACTTGTATTATTCCTTCATAATCCTACATGGACAAAAACAATTCATGGTGTCCTAACATTTTAAAATTCATAGATTTTTAGATGAGCTTTTTTGTTGTTCTGAAGTAAATTGGTTCAAAGTTTCTCAAAGTGTCACTGAAGACAATACCATCATCTTCTCTTCTGCTGTGCTAGCATAGCCATGGAAAATATTGTTAATATAGCAGCTCTTCAGTGGCTATATTAGACAGTCTCCCACGCAGAATTTTTATTCCAATAACAATAAACTAGCAAGTTCACCACTGTGTGAACTTGAAGCACGTCTCAGCGAAACAAGTACATTTTTCATGTCCTCCTATATTAAAACAACACTGGCTACAAGACATATCAATCTTGCTGAACCATAAAAATCAGTATTTTATTCACTACTGTAATTTGTGGTTTAATGTGTACAAGTGCTCATTCTCCTCTTGCACTCCTCAATATAGACATGCGCCAAGTAATATGTTAGTTTAGGTTTCATTTGTACTGTAGAGGTATTTAGAAACTTCAGCAAAACTCTGCTTTCAAATTATAGTTAATTCTCATCATCCTGAGTAAATTGTAATAATTTTAGAGATTTGGGAAGAAACACACAAACCAGCCAGAGTTCAGAGTCCAGGCTAATTGTCCAGCATTTCATGAATGGAATGTTAACTCCAGATTAAATAACACTGTTTTCATAGTCAAATGAGTAGAATAAAAGAGAACAATTATATTTAAGTTGTTAAAGTAATATAAATTTATTTGAGAGTATTAAGTCAGTGAAGCAGTTTCCCAAGTTTGTTTCAACTGAATGTGTTAGTCCCCCAGCTGCTGGCAAGTAATGAACTCCTTGGGTATCAGTATGAATCTGCTTAAGAAAGCTTTAACTGAATCTCACTTTAGAGTTGCATTCGCTTTCTGAAATGGAAACTGTACTTTTAATGAAGAATAATTATTATTTATGAGGTTCAATTTCTTATATTAAGAGAAAGGTTCAGAAGAAACATGTTCCAGCCAAGACTCGGAAGAGAGGAGTATAGTACTATATAATTTCCTAAAGGAGAAGAAGCACACCTTCTCTTTTACCCTGATGGTACCACTAAGACAGCTCCTGATTTCTTCTCAAGTTTATGCCTCAGGGGGTAGTAGCTCAACCACTCATGGTCATTTTCTGTTTAGCTGTCTGGGATGGATTATTTTTTTTTTTTGTACTAATTATTTTTGAGTGAAAATTCCATTGTGAAAAAGCTATTTGAAAAACCTTCAGTTAAACTCAGGTTTATAACCAAAGAAATAGATATTTCTAAATTTGTCTAGTAATCAAAGACTAGTTCAAAAAGTGACATTCACTATTTTATCTTGGTTTTAAATTGGAAACATTATAAAACCTCACCAAAAAAACCATACAGTTATTTGCTGACATCTAAATAAATCCTATCTTGGAAATTTTAACTCAAGAATTAGATTGTAAGCTACATTTAACTTGTTTAGGTATTCTCTAATATTTACCTGGGAAATTAGTAAGATTTCACATTTTCAGCTGTAACCTGTATGTTAAAAGAACAGAGAAATTGATTTAGTGCCATAATTTTGTGTTTTATTCAGAGAAGTTTTTAACGCATCCTTGACTTTTTCTCAAAGATTACTAGACGCTAACCTATGGCTTGCTGGGGGATACATGGGAGACATCAATAACTTTCTTCCCTTGTCTCATGCCTTAAGTAAATAACTACATTAAGAAAAATAATTTAGAGATCTGTTAGGTTTCTTTTCTGTATAATTCATGTGTCAAGTGTTCTTGTTCATAAGTTACTAAATTTTTTGGCCAGCTGTCTATCTTGATAGATAAGGGGGGGAAAAGTATAAACATTTTCCTTCCCAATGCAAAGTGTTTTAGACATTTGTAATACATGCTTCTTACTTAAACTGCAGATTATTATTTCAAATTATTTCAAAGCTGTCCCTAGCCACTAGGGTCCTTAAATTTCCCAAATAAGCGTGACACATTCTAAACTGCTCTTTTAATACTTGAGGCTATTACAAGAATCCCACATACACTCAGAAATCATAATATGTGGTACGGACAGTTCATTTCCGTGCCATGAAACACAGGAGTGAAATAATTCTTAATAATTTCTTGAATTTAAAATAGCTGTTACTGACAAAACCACATGAACTGCTGAAGGTTCTGAGACCATCTGAAAGCAAAATGAGGAAATTTCTTTAAACAGCTTCACAGTGGAAAAGAAAGATTGGATGGGAAAGTAGCAAACCAAAAAGCCTCACAAAAACTAATGCTTGAAAAGTTTAGCATAGTATCAAATACACTATAGCATACTGTATCATAAGGTTTTACATAATTTTTCAGACACAGAACAGCTTTATCTTTATTTACCATTTGTGCAGGATTAGTTTCTCTATATTAATGAAAGACTTCTTGGTTTTTTTTAGGTACATGTCAAAGAATCTCCAAACGTTAATGTGTTTGGAGACAATAAGCTCAAATATATTAGACAAAGTGTCAATAAAGAGTTAGACACAGAAAATTCTTTGAAGTCTCAGAGAACCTAAGCATTCTAAGAACAAGATATCTGGTCCCCTTCCTGCTTAAAAAAAACTAACCAACTCTTTAATGGGACTAGTATGGGCTTGCATACTCTGCTTTCCTACAAATCAAACATTTGCTGTGATACCATAGGACAAATTAACACAGAAACAAGGCGGTAAAGAATTTCATGGGCTATGAGCAACTACTCCACCAGAGTAGACATTGTCATAACCTTCTTCATAATCAGCTGCCATCTTAAATATTGTCAGGACTTTCCTGCACAATACACATTCACATAACCTACTCCCAGTAGCAGGCCCTTTAAATACCTTAGAAACAAGCTGACTTCATTAATCACTAGTTTATGTTCATTTGTCTTCATGAAGTATTGCATTGAATATTAATACTTCCTCCCTGTTACTCTGAGGATTCTTTTTCTACAGAATACTTATTGCCCCTTTTTAGTCCTGGCTTTAGCTGACCATATCACACTTTGGAGGAGCTCATCTCATAAGAAAAACAGTCTCCCAATTACCATTTGTAGCCATCATTGCATTTATTACAGCTCAGATGGCTGCATCAGACAGAAAAGCTTCATGACTTCTATGTAGCATTGACATCACCACTTCTATTTCATCCAATATTTGAATTTCTTTTGCCCTTCCTGCAGCTGCATCACATGTTTATTTTGGGTTCACTTATCACACTCAGGTCTGTCTTTTTTAATTTCAGGGTATAAGCTCCAAATAAACAGCAAAAATTCAGGAATTAGTTTTTAAGTTCATGTCCTTGCCTTTTGTACTATTAAGCACCACTGAAATTCTGTTACAGTCCTGTAGTTTACGTAATACATCATACACTAACAAATACCATAACCACACACCTGTTTTTTCCTGCAAAGAAAATAACAGAGTAAATCCCAGGAGCCATCCTTTAAATTCTGTCAGTAACTTCATGACTACCTACTTCTTCCATCAAGAAAAGTTTTTGTCACCTCAGAGTGAATCCACTTCATACTTCTCAGTTTTTCTATTATTTTTTCCATACTTTACAACACATCATGAAGCATTATTCACATCAGTTGATTAGTATTTGCTTTTTCCCCACCCTCCCTGCCCTGATTAGATTGGCATGACCTACAGACAATGAACCTATATTAAACTTGAAACGTATTTTCCATTTACCTTCAAAACTTCCCTAAATTTAGGGTTATTGAACCCCCTGTAACAATAAAAACAACATCCCATTATAACAATAAAGCTTATTGGTTTAAAATTTCATTGTAAAATGAAAAAAATAAATCATTCACTAACCAGCTGATTCTAGACATTCTGGAACACCACAACGTGGATCCTATTTCTACAGCTTTAGAAAAGCATCTGGCATTTTGAGTGTTTAATCACAATTCTGTTTTACCTGGAAATGTTGCTGTCTCAGGCTCATAAGTAGACTGTCTCCTGACATTCCCTCCACTGCTCTTTTGAAAACATTCTGAATTCAAGTATTAGTCTCTTAAGATTTTAATAAGTAAGCAGTTGGATAAAGCTAGAGGGTATAAAAAAAGCTGTCATGCACAAAGTGTATCTATCATTCGCTATTTAAAACCAAAATGAACAGAAACTACTTATAAGGCAGATGGTTATTTATACATCTAAAGAGTTTTGCAGTGTTAGCTACTGCCTAACTGCAGAGTTCTATTTTTCTTATTATTTTTGCTTTACGGCAACCATGGTGTGACAATTTTTTTTGTTTTTTTCCTAGAGACCTCAGTAACACCCCGAGATCTGGCTTGCTGCAGTGCTTATGAGGTAAGGAAACTAAGAACTGGTAATGCCTAGTTCTGTTTCCTGCTGACAACAAGTTCCTGAAGTTGTGCATGAAATGGATACAGCTGATGAAGCTATTTCTTAACCACTGTTTTCCACAAGGATAAAAAAAATAACCCCCACTATTCAACTGTGGGATCTCTCAGAGTTTAGAAAGGTTGAACAAATTCTGTATTTCACTTACCGTGGTTTAGCAAAACAAGAAATGAAATAGTACAGAGGCAAGTTAGTATTATGTGGGTTATTAAATACTTCTGCACACGAGAAAATTGGGGAGATAGAAGAATTGAAGCTTTAGTGCTTTATTTGTTTGGGTTCCCCCCACAAAGCAATTTGAAAAATAGCCTCAGCAGAATACTCCAAGCTAAGCAGTTCTATGTTTACATAAGAATATCAAGTGGCAGATGACCTGTAAATGCTTATTACTAATAAGTTTAGTAGCATACTCTTAGTACATGATATTCTAAGTCTCAGTCAAGATTTTAAAGTAAGAACAGGCAAATCAAGTGACCTATACTTTAAAGTAACATCCCCATTGATACTATCAAACTTTTTTTTGCTGATTATACATATTTGATGAAACGAGCACATGCAACACTTTTGGAGTATGTGAATGAGCCAGATTTGAAAAAGTTAGAGAGTATATGTCATTCAGAAAAAAAGTCATCGTCAGGTAAGACTATTGATATAATGCTGAAAACATCCATCAGATATCCTTTATATAGTCACATCTTTTTCGGTTATTGCTCAGTTCAGAATTGAAACTGCCAGGCAAGACAGAGAGGTAATACTTTCATGGTGTCATCTACTACATACAGTTTGCTTAGTGTCAGGTATTTCTTTAGTGTTCTCTCTTCACAATATTTCTAATTCTTGTTAATGACCTCCAGATGGCTCATTACAAATATCATCAAGGTACCAGGACAGCGGGTGATGCCTTAAAAGGAAGTTAAGCTTCGATTAATTGTTAGAGGATTTTCCATCCACAAGGTTATGATGCCTCTGTCATTCAAATTATTTTCCTGAATCATTCCAGATTATCATTTTTTAAGGAGTGATCAGAAAAGAGGAACCACCAATATGATACTATTTTACCTTATACTGAGGGATACTTTGCAAGAGACGAAAGGACAAAGCATTTAACTGCACACTTTCTTCTGTACAAATCAATCAACCCTAGCATGGTTAAGACCCTGTCATATGCTCCAGATAGTGTCAGCAAAACATGCCCAGAAAAAAACCAAAATTGGCAAACTAGATTAAGGTAAATTCACTTTTTCCTGGTGAGAAACTGAACTGTATCGCCCCTAGATAAACAGCATTCAGTCCTTCGGTGGTTCTGTTGCTGAGGAAGTTTGGTTGGTTGTTTTTTTTTTTGGAAGTATTGTTACTGACAGTTTCTTAATAAAAACAGCCTTGATATCATTTATCTTCTGACAGTAAAGACGTTTCAGACATTTTCTGAGAAATACTTTTGGCATTCTAAATTTGTCAGCCTTAGCAAAGGAGAGTTAGATCTTTTAACAGCCTGTTAATCCTGCAGCTTTCTGACCACTCTTAGGTCTGTGCTGTCTTAAGACACTTGTGAAAACTACTGAAGGGTTCTACTTCACATTTGCTTAGTTTAAAAACCCTCAAAGAGCTAAACCTTTACTGTATTAAGGAAACAAGGAGACAGAAGATACTCATTCACTTTCTGGACCTTAGAAGTACAGCTCTGCAGTTTTGTAAAGACTTTCAGAGCCCTGCTAAGCACTATCTATTAGTAAAATGTTTTGCAGGATGTCAGAGTCCACATACTTGGAAAGTTGAGCATGTTGCTATTCTTCCCCCTATTCATAGGTAATTAAAGCATGATTAAAGAAAAAAGAGTCATCTCCCCTGTTCCTTGGCCCCTACCTCAAATGTCGAGCACAAAGTCAAGGAGTAGTTATTACTGAAAACATGCTCTGCTAACCATAATAAAAAACCTTGATGTTCTAGTTTTCCACTAACTTTACCAGAATTTATTTTCCAGAGCAGAAAATAATTTTTTAAAAAGTCAAAAAATTGTATTTTCACTTGTTTATAAGACCCAACTCATAATGGCTATTCTAGACCTGAGGGAACATCTGTTGATAAGTTTCTGTAAGATGTAAATGCAGCATAAAAAGATGTAAGTGATGTTTCCTGACACACCAATATATGTTGTCTTTTCAATTACATGCAGCTTGAGAGCCCTGCAGCTAAGCCATCAGGCACCCAAGAAAACCATAGTTCATATAAAGTTCATGCTCTCTAAGCCCTCAAAAGCCTCAAACTACAAAAATAAGTAAAACAAAACTAACTCTGATATGGGCATGCCTTACTAAATAACCACACGATATTGTCAATCTACCCCTCTCCTCTTGTTTCCATTTATGACCACCTGCTTGTCATGGCTTGTTCAGTTTAGATGTGCAAGTTCTTTAGGGGAGAAGAAACAATCCTGAGCTTGCCAGTTCTGGTGCCCAGCTTCCATGGTACGTACTTTCTGCACCTCTAGACGGACACAATTCTTTTTATATACTATATAATATTTTTAAGCTAGTTGCTACTTCATGGTGAAGTCTTGTTCCAAACCTCAGGCCAGAACACTGCATAATGGTTTAGATTTTTTTGCTACTAAGAAATCTAGCAGCTAGCACAAGATAAATCTGCCCAGAGAGGGGATTTTACAAGTGGTGACACACACCACTAACCTATATATTCAGTGTTTTATGGAACTGTACAATGGACCCTAACATCATTTATCACAGTGTGCCTCTGACACCAGAAAGTTTTCCAAAAACATAAAAGAAAAAAAAAAAAGAAAAAGGTCTTTCAACAGGTTTGGACAGAGTTATGTATAAATAAGATGTCCTACCCAGCTTCAATTAGTGCAGCCGAAATATTAATCCCAGTTTGTCTCTCAAATGCAACCTTCCCCAAACGACATCTTGTTGCAGCAAGCGTCCAACTTTTAAGAAAGCATACATAGAGCAGCTCAATACAATACACTGCTTGATTAACCATAGTGCATGCTTTCTGACTTGATAGGTTTGGCAAGTACTTCTTACCCTTTAAGGGTCACTATCTGGGCTGCTCAGCTACATCACATCCCAGTGTCCAATTCCTACTGAACAAACTTATATTTGGAATGAATAATAAACATCTATATATTTTCAAATTCCTTGATATTTTTTAAACAGTTTTACTATTCTAATTTCATATGACAATGTAGCTTATTTCCAGAGATTCATTCAAACATAAATATAACCGGTTTTATTTACTTCACTAAAGATTTTATTTTCAACAAAACAGATACATCTAAACTATTATTTCATAGAGCTCCAGGTGTGGGGGGAGAACACATACTAAGACCAAAGCAGATTCTTCACAGGACTAATGTTTACAATTTCATTCTAGAGATTACCTAAAACAAGGAGGTCAAAGTTATCAGCACATAACTTCAAAGTTATGTATCACTATTGCTGTAACACACCCCACTTATACTGCTTAAAGGTTGGAATGAAAAAAAAAAAAAGCTGTTTTTATTTAGCTCTTACAAGCTTTTCATGCCATAACTTTTTTTCATTTGCAACCAATAAGTAACCTCCTATGCAAATGAATAGTTGGAAGTATATTAATGTCAGAGACTAAAAAGAATGAACAGGTATTCTGGAAAGAAATAATGTTCAAACGTGATACAAAGTAATTGATTCTTTGCATGAAGATTAATGAACTACATTGTAGACAGTGCATACAGAGTAAAGAAAATTCTTTTTAAGATTCAGAAAAAAATGCAGCATTTCCCCAAAAGTTCATGTATTTAGTTAATAACTGCCTGGATAGCCAATCTCATCTTATAATTACTTCTAGCTGAATTCATTCCATCAAAGTTTCCTTGTCAATTTCATAATTTCTTATTTCAAAATTGAAATGGAACATACTTGACTGACCAACAGTCATTATCAAAAATTATGCCACTGTTTAAAATGTTGAGTGAACCAGAAATCATAAATTAACAAAGGACTTTTACTCTTCTAAAAATTACAATTTCAGTACTAGCCGAACATCAAATTCATCATGTGAAAAAAGACATTAAAAAATTATTTATATAGTTTCAACTTTCCTGAGAAAAGTTTCTAAATTAGATTTATCACAAGGACCAATCACAAACCTAAGTAACAAAATCTATCTCGTACACTTTTCATAAACAGGAAATTTAGAAAGATTGAAGAATTTGAATGAAATTCAGGCACTTTTATCAGCAAAAGACAACCAAAGGCCACGATATTTTAAAGTCTCTTTTTAATGGCAACATGTCAGGGCATTTCAGAGGAAGAGTCTTTATGCCTTTTTTTTTTTTTTTTTTAAGGAAATATCCAGAAAGCCAAAAAATATATACCAGTTGTCCTCTTCAGTATTATATTTGTTGTAAGATTGCTGAGCAAGTATGCATACTGATCTCTTTTTGGTAGTGGAGAAAGATGGACTTTTACTGCTATATTTTTTTAACCAGGCAGCTTCTCTCATGTTCATTAGGAACATGCCTGTATTCAGGTTACTAGTGTTAGGTATGTTGCTAGTAGGAAGTTGTTCCAGTTTAGCCACTTAATGGTCCCACATCAGAACACTCAAATTGCAGCTTGAAACAGCCAAAAAAAAAAAAAGAGGAACAAACAGGTTCAGCCAGTTGTTTGGTTGGTAGGAAATAGCAATTTAAGTAGGGGAAATCCAGTCCAGTTGTACAATCTTGTGAATATTCACTGGGTTTATTTCTCTAAACCTATAAATCTTTATTTCGGCACAGAAAAGGAAGATAGTATAAGCTTGTGTTGGCATTAAATAATGACCTTAACTGTTACAGTATCCTACTGCATGACATGGAGATTCAGAAATATCACTGATCAACCTAAGTATTCATTCAAAAAGTAGTCACTTCTGTCTTAAGCATATTAAAAATATTACAGATCTCAAATTCCAATTTTGGTTTTTTGAATCGTTGTTTGATACTACAGCTGCTTTGCTGTAACACAAACATGCAATCGCACAATTGTTCTCTCATCATTTTCACATTGAGCAAGCATTTTGTCAAGTTCCTCAAACTATAATGTATTAGTGTGCAGAGAGACTTGGAGAGTACAGCTATTCATTTACTACTTTACACAATTAAAGGAAGAGTGCTAAAAATCAGTAATGATGGATATATTCTATATCCTGATCTACATGAAATAAGAAGCAGTTAAGTAATTTTTTTTTATATATATATATTTGCTTCCCCCTATGGACAGTCACCATAACCTACCAGAATGAGGTCAGAGTTTGAACTTACTGTGTTCTTGCCATTTAGGCCGTATACATGACTTGAATGCCAGATGCTTCAATAAAAACAAACCAGCAGGTCAACCTTTTCTGTTGTTATAAAATATACAACTTTTAAATGAGAATTTACCAGTTACTATGGAAAGGAGCCATAAATATTATTTAGATTAAGAATAGCACTCAAGCCACCTACTGAATTACATCTGAGTCAAGGTGAGAGTTTCTCACAAAGAACTCATCAATTGCCGTTTTCCTTCAGACTGATTAGTCAGTACAAAACCACCTATGTACCATTTCAGATCATTTTCAAACCACCCAAGCATTAATACATAACACAAGCATATAAAGGAATTAAACTTGAGTATAGATTAGCCAAAAAACTAAGCAGCTGTGTCTACTATTTTGGTTCTCATCACAATCTGTGGGTGTGCAAGTGCACATATCAGAAGTCACCACTGCTCACCACAGCCCTTTCCATCAGTAAGTAAAATTAAAAAAGTAAGAATATTTCCTTAAAATTAAACATGTGCTGGCAATGAAAGTCACTGTGATAGCATAAGTACCAACATCCAAATTTTCAATATAGTGTAGGTATTCTAAAATCCAGAGCTCTGTCAAATGTACTTCCTTCCCAGCCCACTCACACTGATCTGTTGAAATAAATTACACAACTAGTGTGCAGACCTTGCCTCTAAGTTATTCAGCTGTTGCAGTAAACAATTAGTGTTGAGCCCCTTCATTATAAGTGGAATATATTTTTCTGCTCCTTATCATCATTTCTGGAAGCAGATAATGAGGTGAACTATGTGGCCCATGTTGTTATTGCCAAGATATCTAAGTCCCAAACACAACACTTGCATCTCATAACACCCTGGAGAAGTACTCTGCAGCCAGGAGAGTGAGAATAATTAATTTATTTTGTGAAGATACTTTCTGCTCAGAATATTTCTACAGCATCAAACACAAAGTTAGACTTTTTAAATACCTGACCTTCCTGGGTCAGTTCTCCCACTTGTGAAAACAGACCACACTCTGGTGGGAGTTACTTTATGATGAGAAAGAAGGAGCTGCCTCCATTGCAGGAATACCTTCAGTGCTGCATAAGGCAGCAAGAAGCAGCTGGGACCTTGATTTTTCATCCCTACAACGTAACAGGTACCAAGTTCAAAGATGCTTTCCTAGTGGGGCACCGCAGTTCTGTGCTGCCCTTCTTACAAGGGGACTGCAAAATGAGGCAGTCTCGTAGACTGAACTGATTCTCTCGAAGAACTTTGTTTCATGGAATGTGTGCATGAAGAACCTTCCACGGGTGACAACTTGTCAGCTAGTCTGGATGCATGGTTTTATGTGTATCTCGCAAATGTAGGAGTTCCCTTCTTCCCATTCGCTTGCATTTTTTGGGGTGGGGCTATAGTATGAACTAAGCTCATGCACACAGATAACTCCTTCAAAGAAGCCATGATAAAAGTTCATCCTTAAATACATTCTAACTTTATGGGGGCACTAATAGTCCAAATCTCATTGATGTCAGGCATCTTCTGTCAAACTGCCACAAGCATTCCTCAGTAAATCCCTACTGCCCCTGCTAAATAGGTGTAAATTGAGGCTCATGTAGCAGCAAGAACTGCTGCATAAGTATTTCTATTAGTGAAAGCACTGCATGCCAGTCACTGGAAATTATTATTGCAGAAAGCCTTGCTACAGATTTTTTTTTTGTTTGGCACAGCTGCCAACAATGCCACATCACCCTTCTTTTCCTGGTATCTGCATTACGTTTTAGAACGTAAAGAGCTGTGGATATGATTCTGTTAAAAGAACAGGGAGAAAGGCTATGTTTTGTACTCTTCAGACCAAATTTTTTATTCCAGTACAGATGGACATGTGGTAGACAAAAGCAATTGTAAAGTGACAGTTTTTGTACAGAGCAGGCCTTCAACTGATGAGGCTTGGTAGTTCAGTTATTTTGAAGCTTAGCAGTATTATCGCATAAAGGTGGAAAGTGTCAGAAAAATCACAAATATTATACTCAATCACAAATGTTGAGTACATGGCAAACTTTCTGAATAATTTTTATATCCAAAAATTCACATTAAAGATTAATACATTTGGAAAATACATGTAAAATAATGAACAACTAAAAAAAAAAAATCTACAAATACACATGATGGCATTTAAAAAGAATGGGACACTGAGGCACAGAATAAGTTCTGTGTTTCCTGCCTTTTGTTTTGTGTAACTAGAATATTTGATGTGAGTGGTTTTGGTTTTGTTAGTTTCTCTTTTAAAAGTCTGGTTTAATATTTGAGATTGTCTGCTCCAAGAAAGGAAAAGAACTAATGTTAGAAGACATAAGTATACTAGCTAGAATATTACCAGATCTATCCATCAATCCACCCTAAGTCCTTACAGGACCAAATCTGTCACCCAGTTTATTGAACGTATTTAGTTTGAGAGCATCCCATCATAAAGTTACTTACTGTAAAAGTAATGTAACATTAGCCACATTGCAAGGAATTTGAGTAGATTCCTTATTTATATCTGGGTGAAGTCTCTACAGGGTTATTTAGGAAATGATTTCCCACAACTTCTGGTCTTCCTCTCCCCATAGTAATCCTTTGTCTTCACTTGTAGCCAGAAGAAATGCATAAAACAAGGAAAAGATACAGGAATATGTAAAATAAGTTAAGGTTAACAGATATGTGAACCACTCAGGTACTTCATAGAGTCCTTTATCACTACGCTGAACTTGTATTTGCAGAAACTTTGGCTTCACAGAAATAGTACCCCTTTTGTCAAGACATGTCTGGTACAGTTTTCAGAGAGCAATGAGAAACAACTGCAAGAGGAAGAGCTACAAAAGCCATTCTGCCATTAACAAGAATTCGCACTCTCTGGGTACATTACATCTGAAGGCAGATATATAAGCCAACAGATCAGCTCCCAGGGGTAGCACAAGCAGATCCCTGCAACCCTTACTCATTAAGTTAGATATTTGCAAGTCTAGCTAAATAAAATTACACATCAGAAAAACTTTCATGAGTTAACCGAGAGGGTGGTCAGACAACCTTTTATAGCAGTAGAGAGGTCTGAAACTACAGGAGGTTCCGAGGACCACTGCATTTTCTCATTTTGGTACAGAGGGAGCTCAGCTTTAGAAGACTACACTATAGAGCTCTGAATCACTCAGAAATCCCCTTAAGAAAGTTGGCCAAGCCTAAGCCTCTGGGCTGCTCCCTGAATTAACACCTGATGTGCTTTCATAGCTGTGATTTTGCAACTCAGATGGCTTTTTGTCTTCTCTCATGAGCTGACACTACTCCCTCAAACTCACACTGGCTGTCACACTTCCCATTCCTTAGACCATCTGGCTCTGCATCTGCTGCTACCCACATATCAGCCAAACAGTCACTGCTCAGGCTTCTTCTTCCCCACCTGGCTCCTCTTACAGCCAACAGATCACTAGTAATTACTTCTTAGACCAAAGCTAGCTACAGTACTTGATGGACAATATGACCTACAGAAGTTATTATGCTTACCTACAGACTTTGCCTTGCTTAGAAAACAAACCTTCTGGAGAACCATAGAGGTCCAAGTCTCTGTAGAACTTCTTCCAACTACCTAACACCTTCCAGGCATGCATGGTCAATCTGTGTTTACGCAACACATAGAAGGAAGAGACGAAAGAAAACACTCAGAGACACAAATGCATGGTATTTCTCTCTGAGGAGTCACTCTCCTCTCTACACATTACACTACATTAAATTCACAGACCAGGACGTTGTTCTTTTTCTGAATCAAAACCAGGTTGAATTACTTCAGAAACAAACAAATACACATTGCATAATACAACCCTTCCTAGAAGAGGCTTGGCTCCTTTGTTACAAGTGCTGTAAATGTCAATAAGGTAAAGGAAGAAGATGACTACACAAAAGAGAAGAGCTCATGGGCAAAATGCTTTTAATATTGCCTCAGAGGGCTGGTGACAGGGTTTACGTTATGAGTCCAAACCAAACTTTTCACAAGTGGTCAGGAAAGGGCATGATTCTAATTCCCTGCTACCAAGACTCTGAGTTTCAGTTTGCTGAAATGCTAAATACTCACCCCTATATCTGATGTTAGTGGGAGACAGACTTTAAAAGCAAGGAGTGGGATAAAACGCAAAGTGCTCTAGAAATGGATAAATTCATGGTCTCAAGGCACCCTGAAAGCATATACAAAGAGGCAAGACAACAGCTTGCAGCACGTCAATAATTTATCTAAAGTGTCCATGAAACTGCTTTTTTCTGTGCAGTAGACATAAGCAGCTTATTTTTCCAGTAAAATAAAAATAACTTAGCTTAACATCTGCCTGATAAGCACATTTGGACAGTTAACTATGCAAGAAAAACCCCTCACATTCAAGCTAAATCTAATATAATTAGTTCAGTGCCTGTGCAGTACAACAGTGATTAGCACAGAAAAGTACATGCAAAATTAAGCCTCATATATCTCCATGTTCAAATACTGTGATTGAAATAAGGCTTGAGCTACGCAGTAAACAACAATAAGACGTGCCAGTTATTTGCTCAATATGCTTTACTGTGCCCTGAGCAAAACAAGAGTTATAGCAGCAGACATAGCTGGAAATCTCAAGAGTTTGGCAAATTAGGATTCTACAGACCACCTTAATTCTAATATTTCTTAATGCTTATCTTTGACCTTAGACTTTTTTCAAAGTAATTTTATGTCAGGAGATTTTCAGCCTTTGTGGGAAGCAAATAAAAGGAGGAAAGATTCACCACATTTTCATGCCAAGTGTCAGAGATCAATAAAAACAGGACCACTGGAAGAGGCAGGGTGAGCCAGGAGCCAAGGGTGATCTGCAGGTAGGGCTCTCACTAGTAGGGCACTATCCCACAACACCCACACCAGACCACAGTAATGGGGTCTATCCACATGCCTAGACATGACGAAGTAACAAGCCCACCAGTCCCACAGTCTATGCAACAGAATACAGTCAGGAATAGCAGGAGACAGGGCCAAAAACAGGACTGGAGAGAAGCCACCTACCACACATGTCCAACATTCACCAAGGAGTCAAAGCTAGAGACCAGGCTGTAACATAGATCCAAGGTGCATTCAAGAGATGAGGCTACTCTTAACACAGGTTCAAGGCCCACATAGGAGACAAAACTACTATACCACATAGGTTTGAAGTCTATCCAGAAAACCCAGCCAGTGAGACAGGCCTGAATCCAAACAAACCTCAGACAAAGTCTGGTTATCTTGGCCTGAGTTCAAATGGACCCATTGGGAGGGCAGGGGGTAGGTAAATCCTTTAGGGCAATTAAGGCTAATTAGTGCATTCAGGGCCCTGGCACCACACCCAACAGGGATCAGGAGCAGGGTCAGAATCTTCTAAACCAGCTCTTTTCTTGCCAACAAAGAGTTGTTGATTCATAAATTGGCAAGCTTTTCATTCCGGGTTAAATGTGCAGCTCTAGTTACGGTCAGAGAGGGTTCTACACATGCATATGAAAACTGCACTAGTAAGAGAATAACAACATGGCCAAATCAGGGTGGATTTTTATCAAAGGGGCAAGAGGCACATCTTTGATCCCAGGCTCCTGCTGGGTCCTTTGCCTACCTTTTTAGCATGCTGACTTGTGAAACACAGCAAATGCTGTGACTGCTCTATAGCTGTGTGCATGCTGGCTGGCACTTAACAGAGTTAATAGGCAGTTCCTCTGCTCCCCTTTAGATAAGACAGTAACTTCATTTTTCTCCCCTACACAGGTGATGATTTTTACAAAATCTGTGTTTATTTGATGTCCTTGAAACCTATGAAATTGGTACTTGGAGACAAAAGAAGTAGGGACTAATATGGCAGCATGACTGAACAGGTCTTGTTCCCTTACAAACCAAGTGAAAATACATCAGTCATGAAGCAGGCAGCCAACATAGAAAATTCCAGCTGAAAAACTTCAGCCTATCAATGGCCTAAAGGATTAGAATTTTTGCTGTTAAGGAAAATACTACCCAACATCTCCCCTATCTTATCATCTTAATGCTAGTATTTCCTTAAAATAATTTAAATCAAGTAACTATATATAAGAAAGCTGCCACAAGTGTTGTCCAAAAAGCAGATTCATGGCCAGGTGTGCAATAGGTCAATTGTCACACACTCAGGAGAGACATTGCTTATTTATTTCAGGTTTGTACAGTCCTGGGTACTAGGTGGTCTCCCACAAATCAAGCACACCTTGATTAAGACACAGCAGCCTTTTATACACACAGAGCAACAGTTATCAGTTATTTTGCAATCACTCTTCATCACTTCCATTTCTTATTGGTTCCTGCAGGCCCCGCATTCATTTAAAGCCACAGTATCCTTTCTTTGTACTATGTGTGTTCCATGAGGAAGGATCTTCATCTGGGCAACCGTCTTTTGACCTGGGGGTATGGTTTTTAGTATTATAATGAGGGTAGTTCAGTTAAGGATACATGGACCTTGGGCTTGCTTGCCAAGTTTTGGATGTTTTCAAAACATCTTGATTAGTTGTCCTTTCCAGGCTTACTTACTCCAGGATGCCCTTATTCTAAGAATGCTAACTATATTTTCCTGATTACAGATGATTAAATGTTCTCATTATTGTTTATCAAACCACTGTAAACTTCTAAGTTAGCCTTCAACACTATATTATATATGAAAAATAGCAAAGCTTGTTAAAGTAGTCTTGGTAATGTGATTACACTACAACAAGCTGTAGAAAAGTATTTATTGCTTCTCTGCACTCTCAGCTATCCAACTGGTTTCACTCTACTACTTATTTTACATATACTACTCTTACTATTTTAATCTTTGCAAAATTCCACTGGGATCTTATTCTGAAAAGAGCATATTGACAGAAACTACAGTGAGGAATTCTCACAGCATTCACTAAAATACATTAAAATGTTCTTACAAAATAGCTGCCAAAAGAATGTGGCTTCTCAAATACATAGATGCCATAATTTATTAAACCAAATAAAAATGTGGGTTATTTATTGAGTGCCAATATAACCAGTCAGTTAACTGAATACTGTAAACTGTTGAATCATCTCAGCTATTAGTAAAATCAGTGTGTTCTGTACTTCCAAGTTGATGTCCAACTTCCTTCAGAATAGAATCATCATTTCACAGAATCACAAAACCACAGAATGGTTGAGGTTGGAAGGGACTTCTGCAGGTCACCTCATGTAACCCACTCTGTTCAAGCTAGGCTACCTAGAGCCCAGGGCCATGTCCAGATGGCTGTTGAATATCTCCAAGGAGGGGGACTCCACAACCTCTCTGGGAAACCATCAGTGTTTTAGATGGCACCTCCAGTGTTTCCATTTGTGTCCCTTGCCTCTTGTCCTATCACTGAGCACCACTGAAAAGAGCCTGGCTCTCTCCTCTTTGCACCCTCCCTTCAGATATTTATATACATTGATGAGATCCTCTCTAAACCTTGTCTTCTCTAGGCTGAACAGTCTCAGCACTCTCAGCCTTTCCTCATACGTGAGATGCTCCAGTCCCTTCATCTTCGTGGCCCTTCTCTGGCCTGTCTCCAGTATGTCTATGTTTCTCTGGTCTCATGTTCAACCTGGTGTCTACCAGGACCCCCAGATCCTTTTCTGCAAAGCTGCTTTTCTGTTAGTCAGCCATCAGCATTACTGGTGCATTGGGTTGTTCCTCCCCAGGTACAGGACTTAGCAATTCCCCTTGTTGAACTTCATGAAGTTTCTGTCAGCCCATTTCTCCAGCCTGTCCAGATCCCCTAGATGGCAGCACGACCCTCTGGCCTGTCAGCCTCTCCTCCCAGTTGTGCGTCATCTGCAAAGTGGCTCAGGATACACTTCGCCTCATCATCCAGATCATCAGTAAAGATGTTGAACAGGATATCACCCAGTATTGACCCCCTGGGGTACATCACTAGTTACTGGCCTCCAACTAGATTTTGTGCCACTGATCACCACCCTCTTGGGCCTGGCCATTCAGCTGGTTTTTAATCCACCTCTATCTCTGCTTATCCAGCTCATATATCACAAGCTTGTCTCTGAGGATCTTACGGGAGACAGCGTCAAAGATCTCAGTGAAGTCCAGGTGGACAATACCCACTACTCTCCTCTCATCTACCAGGCTAGTCATCTCATCATAGACATTTATCAAGCTGGACAAGCATGACTTCCCCTTGGTGAATCCATGCTGAATACTCCTGATGATTTCCTTGTCATTCATGTGCATGGAATTGGTTTCCAGGATTAGCTGCTCTACCACCTTTGCAGGGATCAAGGTGATGCTGACTGGCCTCACCCTCACCCTAGGTCCTCCTTCTTGTGCTTCTTGAAGATGGGAATGACATTTTATTTCCTCCAGTCTTCAGGTAGTTCTTCAAATCCCCACAACTGATCAAGTATTATTGAAAGTGGCCTCAAAATAACACCTGCCAGCTCCCCCAGAACCCTTGGGTGCATCCCATCAGGGCTCATGCATGTTCTGGTTTTGCCTGGGACAGAGTTAATTTTCTTCTTAGTAGCTGGTATAGTGCTATGTTTTAGATTCAGTATGAGAAGAATGTTGATAACACACTGTTGATAACAACAACTTAGTTGTTGCTAAGTAGTGCTTAGACTGGCCAAGGACTTCTCAGCTTTCAGCTCTGCCAGGTGTACAAGAAGTGGGGGAGGGGACATATCTGGGACAGCTGACCTAAATTACCTAATTATTCCCTGACCTGATCCTCTATCATCAAGGGTACACTTTCCTTGCTCTGCATTATTCCCCTGGTCTCTGTGTCTTGGATTTCTGAATGCTGGTCTTCAGTAGAGACTAAGGCAAAGAAGGCATTCAGTACCTCAGCCTTTTCCATGTCCTGCATAACCAGGTCCCCCATCTCATTCACCAATGGGCCCACGTTTTCCCTAGTCTTCCTGTTGTCACCTATATACTTATAGAAACTTTCTTTTTGTCTTTGGCATCTCTAGCCAGACTCAATTCCATTTGGGCTTTAGCTTTCCTAACTTCATCCCTGAATGCTTGGACAATGTCCCTGTATTCCTCCTAGGCTACCCCATCCTTGATTCCACCCTCTATATGCTTCCTTGTTGTGTTTGAGTTTTGGAGTACCCTCTTGTTCATCCACGCAGGCCTCCTGGCATTTTTGCCTGACTTTGTATTTGTTGAGTTGGACTGCTCTTGAGCTTGGAGGAGGTGATCCTTAAATATTAACCAGCTTTCTTGGACCTCTCTTCACTCCAGGGCCCTATCCCATGGGGCTCTTCCAAGCAGAACATTTAAGAGGCCAAATTTTGCTCTTCCAAAGTCCAGGTTTGTGGTCTTGCTTTTTATTTGCCTATTATTTTTCCTACTTGAAGTCTTTCTGGTGGAGTTTAACAACATCAGAATAGAAGGAGGGATCAGAAGGTCAACTGCTTGTGGCTTTCTCATTCTGATTAGCAGGTTTACACACTTTATTTTTTAGTGTATATATAAATGCTGAGGTACAGCACATAAGTCTTCCAAATCCTATTTGCAGTGTTATGAAACAGATGGGCAGAAAAGCTGCTGCAAATACTACTAAGTTGTTATGAACCAGGTGCAGTTTCTCAGTATGTACTTACTTAGCATTAAGGTTTCTAAAACCACCCCGATGAATTATTACCATATTTGTCCAGTATACAAAAAGTGAAAGATGCCTGTCAGAAAACTCCTCCTTACAGCAGTGGTTGCGACTTTAGGATAGGGTTTTTTTGATCAAACACATAAACCCGTACTTTGTGAAGGAGACACAGCCAGCCAGTATGAAAATATAGCAAGTACAATGCCACTTGGTACCTCAGCTGAAGGAAACCAGTGTCTGCCACTATAACTGAGACAAGCTGTAAATCACAGAGAAAGAAAATGAAATGATTGCTTTACTTAAGAGAATTAAATGACAACTTGTGTAGAAATGTTCCTCAACTTTTTTCTTTTTTATTTACTTATTCATCAACACCCAGAAAGCCAGGTGTGTTAGTAGCAATAAGGACTCAAAAAGACTTGTAAAAATATTTTAAATCTGCTCCCCAAATGCATTTGTTGTAACTTTGAAATCTCTTTCCAGAATTCAAGGTATTTCTTGGTCCCATACGATCAAGAAGGAAATGACTAGCATATGTAAGAAATATGTATCAGGATCTCTCTTATTCTGCTGAAAATAAATACTTAGCAGTGCTTTATATCCAGTATGTTTCCACATGGTGGAAATCATGGCTTTCCTATCACTTCGAAACAACAAAGATGTCAAAAATATTATCATCAAGTAAGCATTGTATGATGCTACTACAACAAATGTAAACAGTGAGAAAATGATCTATACAATAGCATAAAATTTCTGCAAGTTCTTGATTTGTACTCAGAATGTGTAGCAGTATCTTGATTTCTTTTGGATGTTTTCAGCTTTTTCTTGGGAAATAACCCAAACTTTTGCTTTAGGAGGTAAACAAATCACACATCAACACTTTGGTGTTGTCACTTCAGATAGAGCAGTCCAGCAATGTCTCCAGTTAGAACAAGTCCCATTTAACATGATTCAATGTTGAATATATGTCTCAAATTGATTCCACTAACCATTTTCTATCTTTTAATGCATATATTGTTCAATGCAAGACAAAATGCAGTATTCAGAAATTTCTCCTTTCAGGAGCACAGCTGCTTCCAGAGACACACTAACTTAATTATCTCATGTCTGATAATTGCATCTATGAGTTTTCTTAAATACCTTCATAATATTTCTCTTTGCAAATTAACTAATTATACGTGTAGTAAATGTTAATATTTTCCCCTTCTATGCCCTTCTAGGGTGCCACACCCTTCTAGGATGAAACATTTGTATGTATCTGAAATGTGATTCTTCCCAGATAAAAAGTGGTAAGATACCACAAAGATCAGGATCAATTACCTCGTATCCCTTATAGAAAACCATTTATACTGAAAAATTATACAAATGAATTCTAATTTTGCTCATAGATTACAGCAAACTAAAAATAATGGCTGGATAAATCTATATGCACATTTAATTTCCTGCCTGGATTGAAATGTTATTTGAAATTAAAATCAGAAGTGAATCTACTGAAGTTAACACTTCCTTTCCATTTTGTAAATGTCTTTTATTAGTATTGATCTGCCCAAAAGTTCTGTATGTCAGAACAGGTGAATTCACCCATTTTTAATCACTTTGTTCTTCAGGCTTCTTGCACAAGATCTGTTAATTTCAATTTCATTTTTATCTGAGCCTTTAGCGATGATTTCATTAATAGTTCCTTGCAAGTGTGGGAATGGATATTCCCACATCTGAATCAAGAAATCATCACCCTTCTTTAATCCAGCTCCAGTAAGGAGAGACAAAATTCTGCCTAAAACAAGAACTGGGTTTTTCCTTGACAAAAATCCCTGTCATTTCTCAAGAGCTTCTAAACATTGGTTGAATTACAAACACACAATCTAGCAAAAATTGCCAGTCCAGTTGTACGCTTAGTAAGAAGTTAAACAGTGGAAGACAAAAAATGTTACCTTCTTTCCTCTGTGGATTAGTTAATTGCAAAGGCAAATCAGATCTGACAACAACATGCTAAGAATACCTTGCTGGCCTTCCCGAAGTAAAAGGGCAATGCAACAGATTTGGGTTACCTAGATGATATTCAGGATGCCCTTCTACAGCTGAAAGACCTGGACTGGAAGAGGGAAAGGAGGAAAGGGCAGGTATTTGTGCATTATCCTCCTTAACTGGAATAATGACTAACCAGAATGCATAACACAGCAATGCAGTGTGTTTCCATACTGAAAATATGCTTGAAATGTCCAGTTACTTGTATTTGAGCCTGCATTGAGAGTTTTTCAAACATTCCCTGACCGCTTCCACTTGCATAGTCTGTCTTAAACTCCAAAATTAGATGTAGCAGGTTAGAAGGCATGAAGAAAAGAAATGAAGCCCACAAAATAAATCACACAACACGTTCTAATATAATTTTCTGTCTGTACAGAATGTATGTTAAAGCCAATAGGATTCACTGTCACAAGTCCATGACACCAGCAATTCAGAGCAGCTAATGGGATGGTTGATGTAACCACGCAAGCTGCTACAGTAGCAGCTATTGCACATCTTGTTTACCCAACCGGCACTCTGATGCCCTCTGCAGTCATTGATAAGAACAAGGCATTCATCCTGCTTCAGAAAGATACCATGAGTAGACATCACGGTTGCAAGGCACTGCACCCGTGCACACATGCACAGACATGAAAAACATACCTAGTTTGTCTTTTAATGGGCATATCAAACAATTAAACCACATTCCTATAATAGCACAGAGATTATTTTAGGGAGACAATTCTACCTTTTTCCTAAAAAAGTAGAATTCACAGGGAACAAAATTAATAAATGGTTTACAAAACTGTGCTCACCATGACTGCAACATCTAATCTCTATTTAAGAGGGTCAAACATTTACTGACATTTATTTTTGCATTTGATTATACTGACAATATGAATAAATAAAAGGCATTAGCCTCTCAGTGAGCTGAGAACCAGAGCAGCCAGGTTTCTGTTCACTGACATTATTTTAAGAAAGCCTAATGTTAGAGTTGAGGTTTCGTTGGGCATTCATTTGTATTATGTTGTTAAAACTTTCACACTAAAAATAGTTTCTGGCCTTTGGTAGAACACGATATAATTTTTTCCTCTGCTTCATCTCTATTTCCTCAACAACTAAACTCACACTTCAGTTATAAATTATGCAAATACCCAAAAGATTTACATGATTTACATTGCAAGCCCCCTCTAATGTGATCAGGTTAGCTGGGAAAAGACAGTGTTCACCTTCTGGATTATATTAACATAATCTCAAGCTTTTGAAAACTCTAACCCTATGTAGCCACACAAGCATTTCATATATTCAGACAGATATTTTCTGCTAAAAACTGACTTAACCAAGCCATTGAGAGGTAAACATTCAGACCATTAACGAAACAGCTCCAGGCTGCAATGGGAAGGAATCACAAGGGACTGCTTCTCCTGGATGACATTTAACTATAATGAGTGGAAGGCAGGTTACTAGCAGAATATATCTGCATGTGTGTTATTGAAAGAAATGTACTGAACAGGGCAAAAAAGGGTTAAAGAACATTCAGAATTTTGTATAATGTCACAGAAACAAAAAACTTGAATTGACACTTTAATTTCTCATCTTAAAACCAGTTATTCACGTAAAATATTGAGACAGCACATTAGGATGCAATTCATAAACCCAGTTTCTCTTCCTTCACTGGTACAATTTTGGAGCTTTCAAAGGAATTGATCTTGATTGCCAACAACAGAATCAGAAATTCTGAAGTGAAGCACAGACTCTAAAGCATTCAGATCTTGTGCTTCTTCATGTTCATTCATTATGTATAATACAAAGTGACACTGTGAGCCAGAAAAGAAGCTTCTTTCACTTTCTGCCCCACCCCGATCATATCCCCTGGCACCCTGCTGAGTCACTTCACTTCCAAATCTACGTAAGCAGAGCCTCAGACAGTGCCCCAGGGCAGGCAGCATCCTCCTCCTTTGATTTGTCTTCTCTTTTCCCCTCTCCTTTGCATTTGAAGTTTCTTTCTACAGCCCCATCCTAAAACTCAGGCCCAATACTTTGGTATTACAGTTTGTAAATCTTTTGAGAGGCTTTCCTCAGTCCCTATCAGAAATATGGTAGATGGCTCACACCTCTTGAGCGCCAGCCAGAAGCGTGCTTTTTGTTTCAACAGCAGCTGTGAAACTAGAAGAGGGCATGGTCCTTAAATGTGATAATTTGCATGACATGTATCATGACAGTCAATGACTGTTGAAGCAAAAACATAAGTAAGTAATCAGTTTTCTATGTTCAAAGAGGGAAAAAGAGGTTTTTATCATGGTATTTTAAAACAAATATAAGCTGTTCCATGAAGGGAGGGGGAGGGACCCACCCATTTTGAAGTAAATGCAGACTATACAATATTAATTACATCTAATAATTGTCAGGGATTAGTAACATTAGTGAAAAGCAATTGTACTCAATTGTATCACTGAGTACAGTTGTTGATTTCTTTTTAATAATTGATGTCTGAAAACAGAATCTTGCAGTTAAGAGCTATGATTTTCTCACATTGCCTAGCAACCTGTGCAAATATAACTACTGACCTTTCTTTCATGCCTGCTTTTCAGTCCTTATCATTTCTATCCTACACGGCAAAAAATAAAATCAGAAAAGAGATTTCAAACACTGAACTCTTTAGTATATACTTAGCATTTCAGATAACAAAATCATGACAATACCTTTGCTTAACAGAAAAGGAGAAACTGCTTTATTTACCTAAGTTTAAAATACTGCATACTGGATACTGTCTCACTGATATTTCAACACATACAGAATGTTTACTCACCCTACAATATCTGCGGTTCTTAGGAGGAGTTGTCCATGCAGATTCCTTCCCTAGTGCACATAAAAAGCATGTGGGGGGCTTTTTTTTTTTAGACCAACAATATCCACTGAATCTATTCTGGCATTTAAGTATACCTGCATTCACCCTAAGGGGCAGGGTTGAGCTAGTTGTTTCTTCATAAAGAAGTAGGATTATTCAGCAAACGGGAAGAGCAGCACATTCAAAACATAAGAGCATGGTGAAGGAAGCCAAGGTAATAGCCTACACAGCTTCTTCCCATAGTGTTAAAATACGGCCTCTTTGACTACAAGACCATATGTATGAGGCAGCACATACAGAGATGGCTGTGACTGGAAGGCTGAACAAAAACAACTGTCATAGAAGACTAAACAAGCAGCAATTAACAGCACTGCAATAGGCCTCAGAGAATTGGGATAACTAAGATGAAAAGAGACAAAGAGTGGATGGTAGCCAAAAATGCTGCAGACCTAGGTTCCAAACCTGGAGTTGGTAGTGAGGTTACACCCCATCTCCGTACTTCCAACGCATACCACCTTTTTTGTTCAGTTTGAAAGGGCTGTCCAGCAGGCCTTGCTGAGAACTCTGACTAACCACTACTTGGTAGCGAAGTGTGGTATTCTCAGCCAGGCCTGAGAACACCATACTTCTCAAGTTTCTCTCCCTAGGAAAGTAAGGCCATTCAAACAAAACTCAAAGGCCTAGGAGAATTTGTACTCAAACTTTTGGTGTCTTCCCAACTTGGGGTCCTCTAGTCCTTTTTCATTTTGTTTAGAAGTTAATCTTCCACGTATTGTGGGAATACAGACCCATCATTTAGTCTGGATCCCGTGAGAGATTCCCAATGTTAGACAGCTAGCATTTGCTTTGCACAGTTCCTTCCTGTTTCCCCAGATCAGTCCTTTTTTCTGGTCCTTTATTTCCTGCCTCCAAAGAAGATCTTCAGATTTTATTTCCTCAGTGGTGTCCATATTGCACTCATTAATATATAAGATTCCCAGTGGGCAACAGGGTTCTTTGCTTTTCAGAAATATATTACTCATGATGCATATTGAGAAGTTAACACTTCAGGAATGGAAGAGAAGTGCAAATTGGGAAATGGGAGAAAGAATACATGGACCCCAAGTATGGCCACATATAAAACACACATACATATTACTGTTAAACATGAATTCCCCTTAATGTCAGCAAATAGTCAATATGCATTGTCGTGGTTTAACCCGGCTGGCAACTAAGCACCACGCAGCCACTCGCTCACTCCCCCCCCGCCTCAGTGGGATGGGGGAGAGAATCGGGAAAGAAAAAAAAGGTTAGAGCCGAGGGCTGAGATAAAGACAGTTTAATAAGAGAAAATAATAATAATAGTAATAATGAGAATGATAACAAAATATACAGAATATACAAAACGAATGATGCACAATGCAATTGCTCACCACCCGCCGACCGATGCCCAGCCCGTCCCGAGCAGCGATCAGTACCCGAGCAGCGATCACTCCCCCCGCGACCGACCGATCCACTAACCCCCCCCCGGGCATGACGTTATATGGTATGGAATAGCTCTTTGGACAGTTTGGGTCCTAGCTGTGCTGTACTCCCAGCTTGTTATGCACCTGGCCGAGCAGGAGAAGCTCAAAAAGTCCTTGAGCAGTCTGAGCACTACTTGGCAACAACTAAAAACATCAGCGTGTTATCAACATTCTTCTAGCACTAAATCCAAAACACAGCACTATGCTAGCTTCTGTGAAGAAAATTAACTCTATCCCAGCTGAAACCAGGACAGCATATATTTCTAAAGCATAGCCATATTTAGAAGTGTCTCTTCATCACTGCTGCCACATGTGGATTTATTCTGTGGATAAAGATCTATACTTCAGAGAAGTATTGTGAAGATTAGTTAGTTTTTATAGTAGCTTTTGAGCAATGTGTTTATTTTCATAGAATTAAAGAATATAATCATAATCATTAAGGTTGGAAAGGTCCTCCAAGATCAAGTCCAACCATCAACCCAACACCACCATGCCTACTAAACCATATCCCAAAGTGCCACGTCTACACATTTTCTGAAGATCTCCAGGGATGGTGACTCCACCACCTTACTGGGCAGCCTGCTCCAATGCATGACCATGCTTTCAGTAAAGAAATTTTTCCTAATATCCAATAAAAACCTCCCCTGGCACAACTTGAGGCCATTCCCCCTCGTCCTATCGTCTGTTACCAGGGAGAAGAGGCCGACCCCCACCTCACTACAGCCTGCTTTCAGGTAGTTGTAGAGGGCAATAAGATCTCCCCTCAGCCTCCCTTTCTCCAGGCTGAACAGCCCCAGTTCCCTCAGCCAATCCTCATAAGACTTGTGCTCTAGACTCTTCACCAGCTTCCTTGCCCTTCTTTAGACACACTCCAGGCACCTCAATGTCGTTCTTGTAGTGAGGGGCCCAAAACTGAACACAATATTTGAGGTGCAGCCTCACCAGTGCCAAGTACAGGGGGATGATCACTTCCCTAGGCCTGCTGGCCACACTATTCCTGATACAAGCCAGGATGCTGTTGGCCTTCTTGGCCACCTGGGCACACTGCTGGCTCGTGTTTAGCCAGCTGTCAATCAACACACCCAGGTCCTTTTCCGCCATGCAGCTTTCCAGCCACTCTTCCCCAAGCCTGTAGCGTTGTGTGGGGTTGTTGTGACTGAAGTGCAGGACCCGTCACTTGGCCTTGTTGAATTTCATACTACTGACCGTCACCTGTTGATCCAACCTGTCCAGATCCCTCTGCAGAGCCTTCCTAGTCTCAAGCAGATTGACACTCCCACCAATTTGGTGTCATCTGCAAATTTACTGAGGGCACACTCAATTCCCTCACCCAGATCATTGATAAAGATATTGAACAAGATCTGGCCCCAGAACTGAGTCTCGGAGAACACCACTTGTGACCAGAAGCCAACTGGATTTAACTCCATTCACAACTCTCTGGGCTCAGCCATGCAGCCAGTTTTTTTACCCAGTGAAGAGTACACCTGTCCAGGCAATGAGCAGCCAGCTTCTCTGGGAGAATACTGTGGGAGACAGTATCAAAGGCTTTACTAAAGTCCAGGTAGATAATATCCATGGCCTTTCCCTCATCCACTAGGCAGGTCACCTGGTCATAAAAGGAGATTAGGTTGGTCAGGCAGGAGCTGCCTCATGAACCTATGCTGGCTGGGCCTGATTCCCTGCTTGTCCTGCACATGCCTGGTGAGCGCACTCAAGATGACCTGCTCCATAATCTTCCCAGGCATCAAGGTCAGGCTGACAGGCCTGTAGTTCCCCAAATCGTCCTTCTGGCCCTTCTTGTAGATGGGCTTCACATTTGCCAGCTTCCAGTCATCTGGGACCACCCCTGTTAACCAGGACTGCTGATAAATGATGGAGAGTGGCAAGCTTCTCCTGCAGCTCCCTCAGTACTCTCAGGTGGATCCCATCTCTCTGGGGGAGAGACTTGTGAGTATCCAGGTGGAGCAGTAGGTCATTAACTGCTTCCTCTTGAATTTATTCTGCTCTCAGTCCCCTCTTCCAGCTCAGAGGGATGAATACCCTGGGGATAACTGGTCTGACTATTAAAGACTGAGGCAAAGAAGGCATTAAGTACCTCAGCCTTTTCCTCATCCTTGGTGGCAATGTTCTCCCAACATCCAATAAAGGATGGAGATTCTCCTTGGCTCTCTTTTTGATGTTAATGTATTTGTAGAACCATTTTTTTGTTATCTCTTACAACAGTGGCCACTGTTCTAGCTTTTGCCTTTCTAATTTCCTCTCTACATAACCTGACAAGATCCCTGTACTCTTCTTGAGCTGCCTGCCCCTTCTTTCAAAAGTGGTAAACTCTCCTTTCCTTCCTGAGTCCCAGCAAAAGCTCCCTGTGCAGCCAGGCCAGTCATCTTCCCCGCCAGTCAGTCTTACGAACAGGGGACAGCATGCCCCTGCACCTTTAAGACTTCCTTCTTGAAGAATGCCCAGCCTTCCTGGACCCCTTAGCCCTTCAGGACTGTCTCCTTTTGCTAGTATTTGTTTAATACTTTATAGCTTTCAGTTACCATGGCTATTAATGCAATTTTATTATGAACTAATGAAAATTTTTAATAGGGAAGACAGGATAAACTTCTTTTGCCTTGATGGTGGGGGCCTGGTACATGCAAGCAGAAGGAGTTAGGCTGCAATTAGTCTAGGAGGTGGAAATACCTCCTTAAACTAAAATATAAGAACATGAATGCAACGACATCCTTCCCTTTTTCTCGTCGCAGATGGAAGTAGATAGCCATAAAAAAAATAGATCAAATCTCAAAACATAAAAAAAAAAAAATCAATGCAGCATTTGTAAATATCTTAGAATGTAAATACACATACAAAGCTTATGTTGACCCATTCCTTCTGAAATTATTCCAATCCAGTTTGCTTAGCCATGTGCCTCCAAAAAGTCATCTACAAAGCAGTCTAACACCATATTGAAACTACATTGTGATTTGGGTTAGGAGCCTATCCTATAAAAATTCTCAAAATCCTTATAATAATTTGGCTCAAGTTTTAGACATTATTTTAACCCTAAAATGGATTTAACAATACGTAGCAGGAGATAGGACACATTACTTGTATTTGGTGCAAGTTCAGACTCATGTTTCTCATGATTCCTTCAGTTGCCCTTGCCAGCAATTCCTATATTTGTGATATTGGTTTCATGCCAATTTTCATTGCATAGAGTTTTAGGAGCAAAAGTTTTCAGGAGCACGTAGAGAAATCCATCATTCCACCACCCTACTGTTTAGGGGAACTATTCTTAAGTTTTATGTTATTTCTCTCCTAGAACACATTGAAATATTCTGCACTAGTACAATGTAAATTAAGTGAAACTAACAAAATGTTTCATACGATTTACTTAGTAAATATGGAAGATCACTACAGGTTTCTGCTGTCCTTGCTGTCATAAACTAATAAAGCTCTTCACAAGACAAGAGAGAGCAACTGAAATTTTTGTCATAATTCACACTATTTATCTAAAAATAAATTCTTAGAATTCCTAAACTTCAGGATCCTATGGTTTTGCCTCATGAATTCTGCTTCCTCATAAGCTGACAAGTCTTTTCAAGCCACATCTTCTTGAAGAGGACAGTATAAGGGGTAAATTGTCTTAAGGTTACAGGTCAGAATTTAGGTAGACAGTGTGTTGTAGTTGTCCTCTGTGAAGTATACCAGTTCTGTCACCTTTTCCTACCCAGTTTTATTTGTTCTTGAAAGTCTTAGTCAGGAAAAAATCTTCCAAGACATCAGAATTATTTGGAATGAAATAGATAAGCACTAGAGTGAGTAGCTGTGTAATCTGAATAGTGTAAAAGAACAAAAAAAAAAAAAAAATTATTTATGTTGATTTATTTTATTATCTTATGTTTGTAAATTCACAGAAGATCAGTCTATAAAATACAAAGTGGATGTCTTATGTAAAATGTATTATTATTTTAATGAATACTTGCACTGTCTAGAAAACTCAGGAAAAACAGAACATGCTGTATTATAAAAGTAAGATTCATCAAGATACAGAAATCAGTAAGATAGCTTACTCTCCATTTTGTTAAATTTAAAGATACATCTTTTAAAATTTCATGTTATAAAGGTTTTTTGGTTGGTTGTTTTCTTTTAGACACAACATGGGATTTAAATTAAGTAAAAGAAGTTTTACAAAATTTGGGGCATTATATGAGTCACTGCTTCCTTTAGAAAAATTGTGACCCTATCTGAGAAATATTTGCTCTCTCGGCTCATTCCTTCCCATTAGTTTCATATTTTAGATGTTATTTCAAGGCATACTAATCACTGTCATCATCACCACAGTATGAAACAGAACAGAGTTTAGTCCTCTCTGCTTATTTTCTTTTTAGGTAACTGGAGATGTTCAGCACCTCAGAAAGTCAAGGCATTTGTAGCTAAAAACATCACTAAAAGACATAACAGAATAAAAATGAGTAGGAGGGGAGAGAAAATGAATTCTAATTTTGCCGATGTTTCTTTCTTTTAAATTAAGCACTTTAAAACATTTTGACAGCTATGTATGAATAGTTCTATTATTTTGTAGAACAAATTTTATTACTATTCTTCAGTTTTATTTTATGCATACAACTCCCAGATTATTAGCTAAGCACAGTTTATTATAATTAGCTATATACAGTTAATACTTGAATTCTTAAATTAAGGTGTTTGAGTTTCTGAAGATTGGACCTTGCTTTTGTAAATAACTTCTTTAAAGTGTAAATGGATCCAGAGCTTCTAAACAAGCTAGCTTTGGCCTTCACATCCTCACTCATAAACAAACAGTGCAATATTGCAGGATATGATACAAGCATTAGCATGCAAGTTAAAAGTAAATATATTATTTTTTTTTGCATAGAAGTATGACTGCCACACTACTTCGTGTAAAATGTCAGTTTCCTGTTGCTTGAATAACTCTGTTTAACTGGTAATTTCTAAAAGCATCTACAAGAAGATTGTTCAAACAGATGCATAGAAAGTAAGGCAAAGGTGCCTGTTATAGGCCAACATTAATCTCATCACATTTTTAAAATATAGTTTTCCTACGCTATTTTATAACCAAACTTTTAAATATACTGGATAATTTTCACACCTTAGCTCTGTTTTAAACATGCTTATTGAAAATAAAGAAGTAAAGATCGTACGAATTTTTATATACACCCAATGCAATCATTAAGTTTTGCATGCTTAGGTCTATGTAATTTTCTGAAGATAGATCAGCAATTTAGAAAAGTTCCTATTTCTGGACTATGTGTTGGGGTTTTTTCCATAACTACTGATCTATACTTGTGACATACATACTTCTTTGAAGTGTCAAACATTACAGCTTACCTTTTTGTGGTGCCTGTGGTCCCTAGTCAATAAAAGATTTTTACAGCTATGCATGTATGCAGGATTACTTCTACCACCATTTCAGCTCTTTTGAGTATATATGATCCCTCTTTAACAACATCTAGTCTACAGTAACATAAAATAGGAAACTCTTCAAATCGTATCTCCTGGAAAGATACATGTTCAGATAAAATCCAAACAGAAAGGATACAGAGGATAGTGAACTTGCTTTGCTGGTATGTAGAGTAAGGTGTACAGTCTAATACTTCACTACAAGGGAAAAACATATGTACTGAGTGCTACCTCTAAATCATGCTTTATGGATCTTCCAAATAGCAAAATACCCACTCTTGATCCATCACAGAGTGCTAATGAACAAATGACTGATATTACTTCATAGGGAAGCAAACACTTCCCTTGCACATCTCTGCATTGCCTATGAGCATTTGACAGATTCAAAAGGCTGGGAAAGAGGTGAGATCATTGGCAATGATAGCTTGTCTCATATATGTCGTTTCTTCCCTACCTCTGCTAACTTTATGAGCTTCCAAGACAGTGTAGAGAGTAATTATTAATTTTCTCTAAGAAAAGTCCAAGTATTTCCTTTTTGCCATTAACATTTCATGAAAGCTGCCAGGAAGATTAAGAAAAAAAAAAACACAAAAAGTTACTGTATTTACGAAAAATGCTTTTTTAACAGAAGATGTTCAGCAGCTGGCCACAAAATATTCTGGAAATAGAGATGAAAAAAACTTATATTTTATCTGCCAGTAGAGCTCTTGGTGATGAACTATATTACGGAAGTCTTTGCTAATATATGTCAACCAACCTCATTGCACTCTCACCTTGCTAGTCACAGCTATAACAGAGTACCACGCCTGTTAGACGTCTCTCAAGAATCCATTTTTTTGGATAAACAGAATAGTAACAATGCTGCCAGTCACTCGTCTTTCAGCAATCATACACTTGCTTTTCATGGTTAGTGATACGAAGTAACATCTATGGAAAGAAAAGTTGGTTTATGTTTCTTTGTTTTATATCAAGAACAAAATTCAATATCCTATATGTCAAGACAACTAGCTTTAGTCTCTCCAACTGTTTGCTGCTGCTCTAAGATACTGCGTACTCAAGTTACATTAATTTATGCACAGCAAGCAACTAAATAAGGAAACCCACAAAACATTGGACTAATCTTAAAGGAATTAAATAGCAATCCTAGTTTTAATTTGATCTGCACACTTCAGTTCCTTTTACTCTGGAAAAATATATAAGCATCTACAAGTTTTAAAAGCAATTGTTTTCTTCCTGGATAACCATTTTATACATGTCACTAAAATTTTTCAGGAGCAACCAACGATACTGGTTAGGAAACAACAAAATTTTTAATGATCTGCTCTTTCAGAAGTATTGAAACACTGACTTCCGAAAAGTTAGATTTCTTGAAGAATTCCAGCCTTTTTGAAATGCTAAGGGATTCCATTACAGATTATCAAATCAAAGCAATTAGCCCAGTTCGTATCTTACCACACTATTTTTATAAGTAACTAAACATATTTCTAATTTCTTACTTCTTGTTTAAATTACATTTGAAGACTTATTCATTGGCTCTAAATTTTTTTTTAAATAAAACATCTAAGCAATTTATTGTCATTCATATCTCATAATAAGATAATAAAAGTTAGCAATCAAAATCTAGATATCTCATCTAGAATTTTTCAGCTGAATAAGGATATTTAAAAAGGAATCCCATTTTTATAAGAACTCTCCTGAAAATTTCATCTCTTCTGTCAGTATTTTCACTCTGGGTAGATTAATTTGACTTTTGGAGAAAATTCAGTTAGCTCTGCTACTCAAATCAAAATACTACCGCACACATACTGCCTCATTTCCTCTCCTGGGAAACATATACATTAAAGATATTAGTCACATTTTTAATGCATTATTGGAAAAGTCTCAACTATTTTAGCAATAAAGATAATGGAATTTATGTAAAACTTCTATATTACTCACATACCACAAACTAATAAGCAATGTTTTAGTCTGTGCGTTGAAGAATGCCAGAGCCTGAGTCCGATATGGAAATCTCAGATATTAAAAATTGTTTCAGATCTACATCTCCAGATGTGTCCACATTAAATTACTCAATGACATATTATATACAAATTTTGCCCAGTTTTTCCAAATTTCCTAGGCATCTTTTTGCTTTGATGTTCCTGATTAACTTACTTCTGACCATAGGCCCAAGGAACAACAATAGAGGCTCTGCTGCAGACTCCACTGAGAAGTTTTATGCAGCACATGGTTAGAACTGCTTCCTGGTAAGCCAAATTAAGTAAAAACCAAAACAAACAGTAATCTATTTCTACTCTTCACACACCTGTACAGCGATGCAAGCTCACTCCTGCCATTATCTGAGATAGAAGTAAGAAAATCTTATCTACAACTTGCATAATTGGAACATTAAATAAAGTCATGTAGACTTCAACTCGCCCCACCCTGTAATACAGGGCACTATGACTGTAGTGTGGAGCAAAGAATGAGAAAACAGTGATGTGGATATACATGAAAGCTAGCAACATTTCAGACTTAATAAATCATAAATGTACCACTGTTTGTTTAATGTGCAAAAGCTTTATTGCTGGCTACACTGGCTACAGTGTTGAATATTGTGCTCATGTAAGTCCTCAGTGATAAAATGTCCTGGATTTCACCCACTTTATTACATTCTTTCCTTAGCTACAGTACTGAAAAGAATGACATTTTATCAAGTTTCAAGTTCTGAACACTAAATTTGTAAAGCTTGAGTGAATAAAATCCTAATGGAATAGTTAATGTAATCTGCATATTCATGTATGCAACATATTTAGGTAATTTCCAATTATTCCTTTCCTATTTCATATGTTTAATTTCTACTCCCTTTACAATAGTAATTTACTTTCTTACTCCTACTTTCTTTTCACCCACAATTACCCACGAATACTTCAATGCTGTTTTAAAGTCAACACCAAATAAACAACATTTTATTATGCTTCACAGCATAATGAAAATAATTTTGGTTATTGTATTCACTTTCAGTTTAAGGATGCTTACAAATCACTTCTTGAATCTTTAGTACTTCCCTATTGTGGCAAATTTTGCTAGAAGATACCTGAACTCCATATCTATAAATGTCAAGTTTTACAATTAAAATGCAAAACATGGGCTAAATATAAAACCAAAAATACACGACCATAGCTTATATCCTACACCAATACACTGGATAGTAAAATATAGTACCTGTTTTTTCTACGTCTGTTTAAGTAAATAAAAGTTGTATAAGTAAGGAAAAGGAATTCTGGGAAGCTCTAACCATGTTAGATTAGTGGGGCTATGAAGAACCTGGCAACTTGATATCCTTTGACATTAAAAGGGTGGTGGCAGCTTTGTGGGAGAGCTAAAATACTTGAGTTTCAGATGAAGAGTGCCAGAGAGTCCAGCCCCGGGTTACACTTACAGGGAGAACCAACAGAAACCTGCACAAATTCTCCAGTTTTATAAGAAGGAGAAGAAGGAGATTTCTTGAGATCTTTGGCTCCATATCACAGAAATAGAAATGAGGACAAAAGACTCTCTGTTTACATAAACCAAAGTTAACTTTACTGACACAAAAAATGTGCATCAAACTAGTTTAGTTTAATTTTTTTTAAATACTAGCTTTAAAAAGGTAAATATATTGTTTAAGCAATTTCTTACATACAAGTGAATGTGCTAAACAGCACAAACACACTTGCAGGCTTGTGGCTCACCAAAGAAGAGAGGGTAAGGTGCTCTCCTTAACTTTTAATTTGTATTCCTGTGAAAAGATTGAGAGTATTTCTTTGAGTCTGGAAACCTTAAGAATGAGTCTATAAAGATACATTTTATGATGGGAAGGACACAAGAAATATACAGAAAGCGATGTTTATTTTTTGTTAAAAATTAAAAGCATTTAATTAAGACAGGATCAAAATGAAATCAAAACAAAGACATATTCAGATTTGTGAATATTTTCCCCCTTTCCATGCCAAGCTCCAATCCTGGCAATGCTACTCTGGAAGGAGCCTGCAACAATTACTTATGGTGTTAGTGACACGAGTAGGGCACAAGGAAATATTATACAGTTAATCTAGCAGAATTTGAGTGATATGTCAGATATTACTGCAGTTGATAGTGCAAAGAAATTCACCTAAAAGAAAGTTCAACATGTTTTTATGTATTTGTGGTTTTCTGAGGTTATATATTTCAGTCTCAAAGAAGAAAGTTATGAGCTAACTACACTATCAAGTTTTACATAACAAGCAATCATACTTTAGGTATTTAGATTTGAAGGGCTCATCTTAATGTTTCACTCCAGACACCTCATACATCACAAGATAACCTGGTGCTATTGTTTCCCAATAATCTAAACCAGCTAAAGAGATGAAAAGGAAGCCAAAAGCTTGTGAGAAAAAATAAATGTGGTAGTATAAGAGGAGGGAATAATCAAGAATATCAATAAACTGAGAGCTTTCAGAATTTGGGGAACGATATAGTAAAACTTCAGAAAGAAAAAAAAAAGAGTTGAAACAGTCATAAAACATTTAACAGCAACTGAAATCCTTCCCTCACAAGCAATGGAATAAAAAATTCTGTTCAAGATGCAGAGGATACAAACTCATTGATTCTAACACAGTAAGTCTTTCTATATTTCTTGAAAGAAAATCAGATGAAGTCTTAAAAATTACCAGTGGAGTACTGCAAAACCATAGCTGCACTAGCACAGCATGAAGAGAAAGAGGTAGAAGCTGTCTCACATAAACTCCTTCCAGCTGCTTTTTGCTTGTTCCACCTAAGAAGCATATTTCCACCAAATGCCCAAATATGCCTTTTAGTACAAGGAAAGGATTAAGAGAAAACATGCACTCGTATGCATAATCTGCTAAGGTTTTATGCCTTTTTTTCCCCCTTTTTGGGTAATTGGTCATCTCAACAGAAGCTTGGATTTTTTTTCTGATGGATGGATCTTTTCCTAACTGTTCTGGACTTCATTAAAGTCTAATCTGAGAGCATTGAGATAAAAATCAGAATAAATAGTTTAGAAAAAAAGATATAGTACTAATTTCCAGTCAGCTATTCACACATTCTTAATTTTCTTGATATTCATCCTCATCTCTTTTCAGATCATGAAAACAGATTCCTATATCAAGTTTTATGTTCTTATTCTGTTTCCTATGACATTTTCAACATTCCATCCACATTTCTCAAGATAGGAAGGCTGTAAAAGGGAAAAACCAAAAATGTCCAGCCTGTCCAGTGTGCTTTTTTCAGTACACTGAAAAAGTCAAAACAGTAACAGCAATATACAAATCTCTCAATTCCATGACAATATGAAGTTACTGATAATTGCATTTTGTGAGTACAGACCCACTTAATGCCGTCATCAGAAGAAAGCTGATACATGGTTCTTTAAGTTACTGTCATTTAATTTCTGTTATTATACTGCTATTAAGGAAAGTGTTTTTGGAACAAAATATATCTGGTTTTGAGATCAAAGCAATTGAGTTTACTTGTCACGTTGCTGTAACTTATCACATTGAAGTATGTGCTTTCCTTCCAGTTACTGCACACATATTGTCACACATACTAAATAGAATACAATGTTTTTCCAAAAGTAACCCCAGCTGTGACAATTGTTTTCAACTTACTGCAAACTATCAACTAGTAACTTTAAAGGATATTTCATGTCTACCTGGACTTCAGCAAAGCCTTTGACACAGTCTCCCATAGCATTCCCCTGGAGAAGCTGGCGGTTCATGGCCTAGATGGATATACTCTTCGCTGGGTTAAAAACTGGCTGGGTGGCCGAGCCCAGAGAGTCGTGGTGAATGGAGCTAAATCCAGTTGGCGGCCGGTCACAAGCGGTGTCCCCCAGGGCTCAGTTTTAGGGCCGGTCTTTTTTTATATCTTTATCAATGACCTGGATGAGGGGATTGAGTGTGCCCTCAGTAAATTTGCAGACAACACCAAACTGGGTGGGAGTGTTGATCTGCTGGAGGGGAGGAGGGCTCTGCAGAGGGACCTGGACAGGCTGGATCGATGGGCTGAGGCCAACTGTATGAGGTTCAAAAAGGCCAAGTGCCGGGTCCTGCACTTTGGTCACAACAACCCCATGCAGCGCTACAGGCTTGGCGAAGAGTGGCTGGAAAGCTGCCTGGTGGAAAAAGACCTGGGGATACTGATTGACAGCTGGCTGAATATGAGCCAGCAGTGTGCCCAGGTGGCCAAGAAGGCCAATGGCATCCTGGCCTGTATCAGGAATTGTGTGGCCAGCAGGAGTAGGGAAGTGATTGTGCCCCTGTACTCAGTGCTGGTGAGGCCGCACCTCGAATACTGTGTTCAGTTTTGGGCCCCTCACTACAAGAAAGATGTTGCATTGCTGGAACAGGTCCAGAGGAGAGCAACCAAGCTGGTGAGGGGTCTGGAACACAAGTCATATGAGGAGCGGCTGAGGGAACTGGGGTTATTTAGTCTGGAGAAGAGGAGGCTGAGGGGAGACCTGATCGTCCTCTACAACTACCTGAAAGGAGGCTGTAGTGAGGTGGGGGTCGGTCTCTTCTCCCTGGTAACAGACGATAGGACGAGGGGGAATGGTTGAAGCTGCGCCAGGGCAGGTTTAGGCTAGACATTAGGAAAAACTTCTTCACCGAGAGGGTTGTCGGGCTCTGGAATGGGCTGCCCAGGGAGGTGGTGGAGTCCTCATCCCTGGAGGGATTTAAAAGAAGGATAGATGAGGTGCTTAGGGACATGGTTTAGTGGTGGGATGGCAGTGCTAGGTTAACGGTTGGACCCGATGATCTTAAAGGTCTTTTCCAACCAAGGTGATTCTATGATTCTATGATTCTATATGTTCACCTCCAGGATGAAAGCCTATATTTTTTTTGTGTTTCATATTTTCTTTTTAACTCTATGACTTCTATATATGAGCCACAAGCCACTAAATCTTGTAAAACTTTTGATGTCTATTTGCAAATCTCACTAGACATGTGGTCCAAAGCTTGAGCACACACAAAACTAGCAGCACAATGATGACTGCACATCAAAATCAGAAAATTAACTTCCAGCTACCACAGAATTGGAGAATATGAACATCTTAATTTAACTTTAGATTATTTATAAAGCCATGTGAATTACATTTTTCCTGTTTAAAGAAAAAAAATTTACATCTTGTTTTTGCAAACAAAAAATCCAAAAGTTTCTTCCTTTTTTTCTTGGAAATGCATAAGACAAAGATTTGTAATCATTCCTTTCAGCTAAAACCACCATTTAACTTTCTTGCCTGTCATTTCCACCCTTAGCTCACATGTTGATGTCATTTACAAGCAGTCTCTATTATGTTTACACATTTGAGACACATACATACTGTGCTTTTGCTTTCTGTACACAAAGCTTCCCTGGGCTTCCAATAATAAATGGTTCACAGAGGATTTCCATTTTAGAATTCAATTCAAAACGTTCAGGAATCTTCAATAAAGAGTTTATGACCAAGAACAGATGTAATGCAAAGCCAGACTTCTGTACGTTTGATACAAATGAACACTAATCAAGTACATTAAAAATCATTAACATTTATATAGTTTAATAAATTAATCTGCAGTTAAAAACAGAATACTTACAGACTGGATAATGTGTGTTTGTTCATATTACCACCCTCTGCTTCAATTGTACATTAGCTTTTCATAGCTTACAGGTTCTTTTCTAGGTTTACTTGGCATAGATGTGACTTTCTGATACAAGATTATGGCTTTCACAGCAAAGTGATCAGAAACCCAAATTGGGAAGTCTGGACCTAGTTTCTAAATCAAGCTCCATAAATCCTGGTAAGTAATTTCAACTCCCTTTTACTTCTTTTCCTCCTCTTCTCCTTGGAGAATGATCTCAAAAGGACAGGAACTCAGTTATTATAACCCCTACTACAATGGAGACCTTTGATTTCTCCTTGTCCTGGTTTCAGCTGGCATAGAGTTAATTTTCTTCCCAGTACCTGATATAGTGCTGGATTTGGATTATGAGAATAATGTTGATAACACACTGATGGTTTAGTTGTTGCTGAGCAGGGCTTACACCAGTCAAGGACTTTTCAGCTTCCCCTGCTCTGCCAGGGGCACAGGAAGCTGGGAGGGGGCACAGTCAGGACAGCTGACCCCAACTGGCCAAAGGGCTATTCCAGACCATACGATGTCATGCTCGGGGGGAGCTGGCTGGGGGGGAGAGGGATCGCTGCTTGGGACAGGCTGGGCATCAGTCAGTGGGTGGTGAGCAATTGCATTGTGCATCATCTGTTTTGTATATTCTGTATATTCCATTACCATTATTATTACTATTGTTATTCTTTTCCTCTGCTGCTTTATTAAACTGTCTTTACCTCAGCCCACAGGTTTTACTTTTTTTCCTATTCTCTCCCCATCTCACTGAGGGAGTGGGAGGAGTGAGTGAGCAGCTGTGTGGTGTTCAGCTGCCTGCTGGGTTAAACCACAACAGCACTCCTGAATTCTCAAGATACTGATGAAAATTTCAGTTTTGGACAGTGTTTTGATTGATAGTAGTTACACAGACATGAATACAAAAATATTCAACTGTCTGTGTAGATTCCTTTGAAACTTCACCTAGCCATGACAAATCTTCATATTTTAAAAAACAAAATTCCTCTTCCCTTCATTTGTACCTTCCTTCAGCATGAAAAATTCTTCCTTACTCTTACACCACAGGACCTGTTTTCCCCATGATGATGTATGAGGAAGACACAAAATCAAAGGCCAGATTTCTCTTTCTGTATGAGCTTTCATAGAAGCAGCTGACCTGGCAGGTATAATTTGCATATATACCATGAAGATCATGGAGAATGAAGAGAAGGGGAAAGAGTCAGAAAGGGAACTGAAATGATCTATTGATTTCTATAGATTCACTTCTGAATAAAATCAGCGCAAATACTTTCTAAAATAAGTTAAGGAAGGATTCCCCTAGTTTCATTGTTGTTCCCTCACCTTTTTCAGTTTCCTCAAGGGCTATAAGAGGTCCCAGACACCATAAAAAATACAGAAGTCTTGCCATGAAATTAGGACTTTATTTCTCTTTCCTGTATTTCCTACAGTGAAACAAGTCAAACCATGGTAAATTATGTAGTTTTACAAGAGATTCAGCTGGCTATTTTAGCTCTAAAGCTGAAAGCAGTAAGCTCCTTGAGCAGCATGGCTTGAAGGACGGTGAGCCAGTTACAGTGGGATTTAAAAGGCCTGTGGCACAGGCATTTTGGAATGGGGTTACAACCTTCACACCAAACCACACACTGAATTACTTTGCTGGTAGTTTATCTGGATGCAACTCTGTTAATAGCACATCGATGACAAAATGACTCAGCTGAAAGAAGTGTAAGAATTTACCATCTTTCTCCACTTCAGAAGGGATACATAATACTCAAGTCCTAGGGATCTAATATCTTCTTTCTGTCTGAAAATAAAAAGACTTTTGTTGTCCTTATCATGCACCATCTGTAAATATTAAAAGACAAAGCTGGCACATAGTCATACCTAAGTCAAACTTTAGAACCCACAGTCCTTCAAGAAACATGGAAAGAACTTTAGTATTTTACAATGTTTTAATAAAGTTATTATCTTACACTACATTTTAAAACTAAAGTTCAGGGAATAATATATAGAATTAAAAAGCAAGGCAAATGAGTTAAAAGACTATATTGGACCATTAAAGTTTTGGACTGTACAGTAGAAATCCCTCAACTTAAATAGCCTTTTGCTGTGGTCTGCATCGGCCCTTATGTCCACAGAATGGAATGCATAGTAGACAAAATGAGAGCAAACAACTATGTTTTCTATAATATAGGCACTACACAAGTTTAAAAGACTGAGCAGAATAATAATAACATGAAGTAAAGAAATCTCACATTAAGGATTTCTTTTTACATTAGAATCATAGTTACAGCTTGGTGTGACACAGACTGGTATTAAGGTTTCATGAAAGCTAAAAAGGAGATTGACTACAGCCTATATTTTTTATTTTAACACCAGTAAGCTTTCTGTCAGCACTTGCCGTCTATAATATATTGAGATTTGTATTACATAATAGCATATTCTGCTTTGTTCCAGTTCTTGAAACAGAATGAAATCACTCGGTTGATATTATTTTGCATTCAGCAGTGTTTTAGAACAGAATTAATAAGCTAACATCCTAATTCATAAAAAAAGGGGAGGGGACGGAGAGAGCAGAAAGGGAACAGGGACAAGTAAAAGAAAACAGTTCTGTGGTTTGAGCCTGAAGGCTTACATGCCTCATCACTCAAGGGAGCTGTCTTGAGTGAGCAGCCAAAAATTGCTTCCCTCTACATTATGCAGTTCTGACGCAGGGATCTGAACACACCATGCCTGAGTAGCACAGATATCAGCCCTTTCTGCCATCTGCCCACAGTGGGAATACCAGATGAAATCAAACCAGTTTGCTAACTGAGCATAGTGAAAGGCAGCTCCATACAGCTGATGAACTGTGGAAAGATTTCTGAAGCTGAGTTATTAGCCATTAACAGAAGGGCAAATGCATTGCACTTCTAAAGCCAGAAAGACTTAAAAATTAAGAAATACAGTGACAGTAGTGCCACAAAGAAGTAAACTTCTTCCCTACCATCATTCAATGGAAATTAGGAAAAAATAAGAGTGATTACAGGAGATTTAGAAATAATCTTGGGAGTCATTAGTTGTTAATTAAAAAATATATACAATTCATGATGACACTTCTTTTCTTTGACAGAAAATAACTGATCACTACCAACTCTAGAGACTCGGGTGCTCCTGGGCCTCAAGTCAGATATTGATTCAAGCTTTGGCTGATGAACATCAGTAGAGTTAACCTAGTTTTAATCCTCATGATAGCAAAGTTTTTCAAACATGGGTGACGAAGCTATAAGATTAATATCACACATGATTCTGGAGATTCTTCCAACCCCAGGAGAACTGGTGGTCATGGGGCAGTGTAGTTTGTGGCCAATATCTACCAGTTATGAAAACAGTCAGCATATCCAATTTACTAGTTGGGATCTTGGCATGTCTGGCCTCTAGCACATTGTGCAAGACCTATAAGGTTAGTGAAAGGGAATATTTAGGATTATGAGTGACTCAAAAGTCATAGAGTCATAGATTTATGAGTCGTAATAGGGAATGACTTTAATGGGACATGGGAGTACAATTAAGATTTTCAATTACTAGTATAAAATGTCTGAGTTCTAATCTAAAGCTGAAAGCCTTGAACATTAAAAATGACGTTTTCAGCAGCAGCTTCTGAGGGAGAGATGAAGGAAGGGATGAACTCTTCATACAAGTCCAAATTGATACCACTACTGAATAAATTTATGAGGCGCCTTTACCCGGACCTAAGACCTCATCAGGACTAGAAGAAAGACCCTAAGGCTGCAAGTTGCAAACTTGCAAAGCTGCAAGTTATATTCACAGAAATTAGCATGACTAAATGTTGTTCTAAGCTTCTTTGGGATACACTCATATCTCTTACAAAAGTTACTTATGAGCCACACTAGCTTTTCCAGCAGAGGTTTCAAATTCCTTATCTATGCCCTATGAAAGAGCACAACTACAGAGACAGAAAACATTAGTTTCTTGAAAAAATAGTATTTCATGATGAGGCTTAACTGATTCAGTAGAAAAGCATGTTGTTGATAGCTTCCAGTTTCTGCTTTGGGTTTAAAAAGCTACCCACAAAAATTTTCATTGAAGCTCAACATTTTGTTTTTAATAATCCCAAAATTCAGCAGCTAGGCCTAATGAAAACAATTCTGCTGTTTTCACAAAGGTCAGATCAAGTTTTTCTAAAGCTCTGATCAAATAAAGCTGTAAGCCAACCCTAGGGTTGATTTGAGCTATGAGAAAACAAATGACAGAAACTTCTCAAAAAGAAAAATAATCCCCATGAATTCTAAACCTGACACTGAGAAGATCTCTAATTAACCAGAAATTATAAATAAATAAATAAATAAAATCTAGAACTCACGCTCCAGTCCAGGGGATACACTTGTCCCTGATGTAGATGGGACAGCTTGCATAACCGCACAACTCCCATTGACTCATGTGATAGACTCTTAGAATCACAGAATGGTTTGGGTTGGAAAGGACCTTTAAAGATCATCTTGTCCACACCCCCTTGCTGTGGGCAGGGACATCTTCCACTAGATCAGGTTGCTCAAAGCCCCATCCATCCTGACCTTGAACACTTCCAAAGACAGGGCATCCACAACTTCTCTGGGCAACCTGTTCCCGTGCCTCACCACCCTCATAGTGAAGAATTTCTTCCTTATATCTAATCTAAATCTACCTCCTTTCAGTTTAGAGCCATTAATCCTTGTCCTGTCACTATGGGCCCTGGTAAAGGCGCCCTCTCCGTCTTTCTTATAAACCCCCTTTAAGTATTGAAAGGCCACAATAAGGTCTTCCTGGAGCCTTCTCTTATCTGGGCTGAATCAAATCTCTCAGCCTGTCCTCATAGGAAAGAGGTTCCAGCCCTGTCATCATTTTTGTGGCTTCCTCTGGACCAGCTCTAACAGATCCATGTCTTCCTTGTGCTGGGCAACCCAGAGCTGGACGCAGTACTCCAGGTGGGGTCTCTCAAGAATGGAGTAGAGGGGGAGAATCACCTCCCTTGACATGCTAACTTTACTTCTTTTGATGAAGCCCAGGATGCAATTGGCTTTCTGGACTGCAAATGCACATTTCTGGCTCCTATTCAGTTTTTCATCCACCAATATTCCCAAACCCTTCTCCACAGAGCTGCTCTCAATCCATCCACCACCAAGTCTGTACTGATACCAGGGGTTGCCCTAACCCAAATACAGGGCCTTGCACTTGGTTTTGTTGAACTTCATGAGGTTCACATGGGCCCACTTCTTGAGCCTGTCAAGGTCCCTCTGGATGGCATCCCTTCCCTCAAATGTATCAACTGTACTTCTCAGCTTGTGTCATCTGCAAACTTGCTGAGGGTGCACTCAGTCCCACTACATCATCAATAAATATATTGAATAATAACGGTCCCAGTACAGACCCCTAAGGGACAACACTTTTTACTGAATATGGGAATTTATGAGAATATACTGAATACCGAATATGTTACTTCTTACTGATATGGGAACCTGTGCTTCTCTTGCCAGTGTTTACATACACAGGGACACATCTACTTCACAGAAAATCTGCACTCATCTAGTTTCAACCATAACCCACATATTTCAGCTCAAAAAATTGAATGGGTTAAAGTTTTACTTATGCTGTAAATCCTTGTAGCCATAACATTCTTTTTTATTATTGTTCTCAGACATGAAAAATCCAGACACACTTGCTTTCCCTGTAACTTCTGCAAGACCTCAAATGGAGCTTGTAATATTCACTGAGACATTCCAAGAGCTCCCTGAAGTTCAAGATTTCACATCTAATAACTCCAAAACTTATAAAACCATTCATAGTAAAGCTGTCTTGTTTTCCTGTTTTAATCAATTAGTATCTCTTCTGTCATATACATTTTTGAGGAGCATTAAGGGGAACTGGTCAGCTTCTACTTTGGCCAGCATACTTCCTATGCAAGCGGCTCACAAATTATTCTGGGACACATTAATGGTTCAAAATCCTGGGAAAGAAACATCCAATCTCCACAGATTTTTCCCTTTGGTGCATTTTAATACCTAGCCTAAAGAATTAATCAATAACTAAGTAAAATATATTCTCCTCCCACGAATTATAGACATGCTTAAAAAAACTACTAGTTTTCACTTGATAATTTTAAATTATTTTCACTGTAATTGACTTCTAAAACCAAAATTATTTCAAAACCTGAAGCAGAAACAGAATGTTTCCCATTTCTGTGAGAAGACGGCTCATCCAGAGATTGTAATTATGCCTACGAATACATTTGCCTACACAGCATGATACTAGTAGTAGCTGCTTTTAACTCAAGTGCAAAAATGCTGACACAAAAGCATCTTTTTTACTAGTAAAGAGTGGGGTGGGGAAGAAAAACTGGATACTTAACACAGGATGGCTATCAGTGTTGTGGCTTCATTCATCTGCAGGAAGACTTAGAAACTATAAACTAGTAGTCCCTTTGGTTCTGAAGTTTAAAGTCAAGACATTTGTTGGTCTATGAGAAGCTACTTGCTTGTAGATGTTGAAAAATAGATGTCATAGTATGCAGGCTTTCTACAGGTCTAGTAGGAAAACAGGAGGATGATGACAGCACAATCTTCTTTGTCAGACAAGATAATAATCTTTAGCCAGAGACTAACAGTAAAAGCTATTGCAAATAACAAAAAGAAAAATTATGGAGCAGACTGTCAGCAAATGAGATATTTTCTGTAAGGCTCAGGTTTTTAACTGTATCTTAGAAATCTCAGAAATCTATAGCTGCATCAGAACAAGGTATCAGACTTCTAAAATCAAAACCTCCAAACGTTTCATTTGGGCTATATTCATCTAAAGAACCTCCAGTTCACCTTCTTTACACTATTAAGGGGAAAAATTATGGCTAGTTAGCAGAGATAAACTAGTTGTAACATCAAAACAGCTATGTATTGCTGTAGCAATCTGAAGACGTGCTTCTGTCTCCAAAAGCTTATCTGTTTCTCCTCCCCAAATCAATTAGTTTAACCAAATATACTTTCTTTCCCTACAAACCTTGCCAAGGTATTTTGAGGTGTTTTATACAGTTTGTGTAAAAGTCCTACTTCCACCATCCAAATGAGATAATAATAATTTTAATTGTAATGTTTGGACTGAAATCCTCAGAACTATCCATATACCCACTCAGCCATGCCCAGATGGGATAGTTGCTATTTTACAGACAGTTGCTTTGGTCATCTTATGATCTGGGATCTTTCTTGGCTTTGCTTTCCCTGTTTAGTCATTTCAGAAAATTAGATTTTAATAAAAAGAATCCCTTATGTTTAATTTCCACCACCACCACCTACACACACAATTTTGGGATGGCATTTTCACATGCAATACCTCCCACTTGTAATGTCTAGGCAGTAGTTTCAGAACTAAGGTAGGACTTTAGCTGTTGCTATTCATTCTCTGTTAGTTGTGCAAGCGTTCATCCTTCAAAACCATTTCACCTATTATGACAGAAAAATAAGACCAAAAAAAAAAAAATCTCTATGAGGCCAGTTTTCCTGGCCATTGGAAGTTCATTTGAAGCACTCCCCAGGACATCTGGATCTTTCCTAGAAGAGGTCTAACAAATACATAGTCATAGTATGTATATCTTCTGGTGTCTACAAATCAGAACCAGAACCAGTCTTCTGCAGATATAAAGCAACAAGTAAACAGCACTGTACTAATCCATAGAAATAGAAACGTGTTCTTCTTCTGCAAGTGTTCTGCCTATCAAACACAACAGGCTATGTGACAATACTCCTGACATGATGTAACACAACTGAAGATTACACTATTTGAAAAGTGGGTACAATGTCTCCCTTAACAAAACAAGCAAACATGAAGAAACATTTTTTTTACCTGTTGTTGCTTATGGAGCACCTCACAATTTCATATATGTCTGGTCATTTGAAAGATTTGCCATTTCCTTACTTCCATCTTACTGAATTAATTTCCATTCAACAGCGGGACAAGTGATAACACCATCAGTGCTAAAAAGAGAAGGCAAGGAGAAAGGTGGATGGAGAACAACACCATCCAGAGAAGAATCAGAATATTGGTGGCAGTTATAGTGCTGCGGTGTCTCCTTAATAACCCGCAATAGTTTCACAGACACATGGAATGTGACTGCTGAATCCCACCATGGTTTCAGAAAAAAGAAAGAACAGAAAAATCCCATAGCAAGCCTTTGTGCGCAATCAGTAAGGAAGGAATTAAATCTGCATAGTAGAACAAGGTCTTTTAATTGATTGTACTAATACTTAACAGAATCTGAATTTTCATATCAAGATATTTTCTAGCTTTAATGAAATAAAAGTTGGAAATTGTTTTTTTTAAAAAAAAGAAGAATCCTTTGGGATAAATTTGGGCATGGAAGATGGCAGAAATCTTCAGCAGTACTGAAAACCCTTTGTAACTTGCTATGGCATGAAGACTTCACAGTCTGTCTCAAGCAAAAAACACACGAGAAAAACAGAAAAAGGAATAAAAAGTGAGTACTTTCATTTATTACCAAGAATAACACTTTCCACCATGATTCCATGCAGTAGAGGTAGGCACTATAACATTACAAACTTCAGTATCATTTTTTCCAATCTTGAGAATTTAAAGAAAAGAAAATCCACAAGCCAGCTTCCAAAAAACTTATTTTGAATAACAAATACATGTCAAACTCTTTTGTATTTGTCATTTGGTTTTGGCAATTAGGTTGTAGTCAAATCACTTGTAAAGCTTTTGTTGTACAATCATGAGGAGTATAAAAGTTACTTTCAAGCAAAAACATGCATGATCCTAAAAGTCAAAGCTTTAGAAAAACAATGCCAAGAAAATTTCAAAAGTTCAGTTAAGGTTATGGGAATTTGCAGTCCTGTGAAATGCATAATAAGCTTCAGGATAGACTGCAGCTTGCTTTGCAAAGCAGCGCTTCATTTCCTCGAAATTGGCCTCAGGCAGTGGATCCATTCTTCTTCAAAACTACTGTCGCAATCCAATTTCAGTTTCCAGTCTCCCTCAGAGACTGCATGGAATAACCCACAATGGTTTTCCAGTAACAAGCATATATACGGTGTCGTGTATGCACATGTACAGAAATATGTAGACTAGCACTGAAATATGGCTCTGCTAAATAAGGGAATGCAAGCACACCAAAAAGGTAAAAAATATATATGTCCCTCACACTTTAATTCAGTCCATGCTGTAGGTTAGTGAAGCTGTATCAAGTATGTGGAAATTTTTCAGTTATTCTTGCCATGAATTAGAAGGATTTTGATGTGTTTGTCAGCTAGACTTGGGGGAAAAATAGGGAGAGATCTGGCACTAAGAGGTCCTGCCACTGGTAGTAATATTTCCATTTTTCCTTTAACCATTTTGTACATACAGAAAGCATAGAAAGCACATTTGAGAGACCAAGGTAAAATCAATTCTCTATCACAAAGCCTTTGAGCATTAAACATATGCAAAAACAAAGTATATAATGGTTGTCTAGCAAGGTCATAGAATTATGCAACAAGAATAATATTTAGCCTTGTAGTATAGTGTGAGGACTCTGTAAACAAAGGAAATGAATTGTTTTATTATTAAGTGCCCATATATGATATAAATGACACCAGGTTATGTTTCCTAAATATTTGTACAGCCAGCTGCAATGACATTATGAATCTGATCATGAAAGGGCAGGACTGTCATATTAATCAACGTAATAAGATATATTAGGGAGAGTTTACATTAGCATTTTAGTTAGTATTTGCATTAGTTCAGATGAGGAGTACATTTTTTAAACAAATTTCACTATCCCCTTTTAGTGTACTTTGGTTCATGTTGCAGAGTGGTCTGAAAGTGCTTGAATAGTATCTGGTTTGGATGAAGCTAAACTGAAAGATGGTCTTCAGGGCTGTCCCATCCCAACTATTAATGATCATTCAAGTCCACAAGACTACCAGGGCTTTACCAAGTAACTCCCTAAGGAAATGTTTATAGTACAGTCCTCAGAAACAAGTGTTTTTCTAGCCTATCTGATCCTATTGAATTGCACCACTTACTTGCAGAGACTGTCTTAAATGTCTTGCCAATTACCTTAACAAAATAGTGTATTTAATAGATAATCAGATAGCTCAGAGAGAAAAAAAGATAGAAAAGCTGCCTTCCTGGGAAGAAATGCTTCTCTGTGCCAACACAGAGAAATTCCTGGCCTTGCTAAAAAAAAGCTTATTTTTATGTGTGTACTTCTAAATGAGCCTTTGCCAGAAATTTCCAGTGCTTCATAATGTTCCTGTTCAGAGAGTTTTGGTAGCGCATTAGCCAGTTATGGCTAGTACCTTCAACTACACCTACAAAGTGCTGTCATCAGCAGTACAGAGAGGAGCTGCTATTGCATTTCAGGGCATGAAAAAGTATATGTAAATACCCCCCTCTCTCAAAAAGCCTGGTTCTGATTAGAAGTATGTTTATGCCACAGTCATTTCAGAAGTAATTGCAGTGTACTGCAAGAGCATAATTAGTACTCTTTTGCAGTAGACAGAAATACAAACCAGCACGAAGGAGCTTCAACATGGCAGCACAGAGCATAGTATAGTCATACTTTCTCTACCAGGAAGCCAGAAATGCAATATAAAAATTTACGACTGTTAAAAAAAAAAGAAAAACAGTTTCCTCCCTATTTCCTTGTATTTTTCCATCCTCCATGAGGACTAAGGAATAGAAACCGCGTAATACATAACCCAACCTAAAACATGCCCAGAGCTGTAACAACCTCTAACTCTTTCTTACCTTTTCCCGGTTTTGCAGGTATTTGGTGTCACTGACATTGTACTTATCTTCAAATATTATCATCAAAAGAAAGGAACAGTTTGTTTAATATCCTGCTAATTAATAACAGTCCTCAATCTCTCCCTTTCTTTATTTTAGACTCTTGAATTTTATTTTCTTCTATCGTCTTTAGCATTCCAAGCACATAATTTATTAAAAAAATTCCTTGTGACATTGTACATGGGTGGCTTCTTTGTGTTTGTATTTACAGCACAAGATAAATTTGTCTAATTAAATCAATCCTTTAAATTACTTCATGATTTGTGGAAAGGCTCCTTATTAGTACTTGAACCAAGAATCTCAAACTCAAAGACAGACTCTTTTGCATCAGGATTTAGCAAGATGGATATTTTCCTTCCCAGCCCTTCAGCCCTAAATGGGCTAAACTATAAAATCACTGACACAATTTCAGAATGCTACATCATACTGGGCCTTTTTTAAGCATGCCTTTGAATTAAGGCAGACACTAGAACAGCAATATAGCAGTCCTGGGATTTGGGAAGCAGCATTTTGACAGCATGTTGCCCATATTCTCATGCTGTGAACATATTCATAGCAGTTCCATGAAAGTCCCAGGACTGCTGGTGTAGCATCTGTTCACTACCAACAAAGACTTGGATATTACACAAGAGTCTGTTTTCTATTCATCAGCTGCCTTTTTACAAACACAGGACTTCTTTTGAAACAGGAGAATTTTTTATCTGGATTTTCTCATGTGAACACACAAGCACACTCATTAAATACTTATCTTTATGATATTATCAGACATTTATCAGGCTAGAGCTACTCTCAGGATAAACAGGGACTCTTAGGCTTAGATGTTATCCATATCCAAAACCATACACGTTTCCAAAGATGTTAACAAGAAATCATAATCTTGGAATAAAACACCTTTCATTCAGCATAACTGAGTTACTAATGCCCCTCTTCTCAAAGTGTCAATCACATGTCAATTCACAATTCAAAATACTTGGACTGACCTTGACATTTACCATCTCAGACCTTGCCCAATCATGAAGAGTGCACATGTTTTCATTCCATATACAGATTTAGATCTTGGTTTCTGCTATTATCAGACAGATACACAGATCCATCAGTTTCAGTGGTGTATTCCCAACAAACAATTTTAACAAGAATTATCCCATGGTGCTACTTGAGCTGAGTGCATCATTTGCTCCAAATCATTTAGTTTTATTTGTGTTGGGATGTGCTTACTGTATCGATTAAGCTCACTTCATGGGCTGGTTCAGGCAGGATCACAGTCTGCTGATTGCTTACAAACTCTCTAGCTCTCCTCCAAGGTCTCTTCTGAGAAAAAGCAATCTGGAGCAAGGTGATCAGTCTCCTCCAAAAATGTGACTTGAGCACAGTTGACATGGCAGTGTATGCCAGGATCACATCCAGACAGTATGAATGCAGACAGGACAAGTGTGGCTTCCTCTTCTTGGGACAGCCTCACAAGACTTTTTTTTTAATAGACCTCAAATTATTTTTTAATGAAATTTAATTAAACTGGATGACTGGTTGGCTTTCTTTCCCCTACTGTAGAAGAAAAAAACTTCAGACATAAAAAAAAATAAACATCCACACACCCATACACACATGATGCACACGAGCACATGCATACATGTACTCTGCACTTCCAGAGCCAGACGTCTTCTCTCCAGTATTGTAAATACCAGGATAGCAGAGTAACAATGAATAGGCAGTGTGAATTGTTTGATTTTCTTTCTCATTCATATAAATTCTGGTTGATACACACTTCAGCGGAAGACAGCAAGGAAGTTCTAGGTACATTTGTCATGCGAAACCTGCCTGAGTATTCTCAGACTAGGAGGCAATCAGGTTAGAGGATCCTGTACGTTAATGCTGAGGCTATTGAGAATAATTGTTCATGGATTTCAAGAAATCAGATTATCCCTTAATCCAATAGTAACATTTGGCATGCTACACATTCTTAAGGTGTCACTGTAAAATTGTTATGCAAATTAGATATTCACAAGAAAGAGTGCAAAAAGAGAATAACCAGAGAACTGCATGGTGGTATGAAGTAGCTAAGCAGTAGCTTGATCACTGCCAATTACATTCCAGTCCAGTTTTTGAATGGGATTATATTTCTGAATAGAATACATTTCCAGCAGCTCCACTGGACATCATTAAACCAGTGGCAGATTCCATGTACAATCCATGATAAAAATTCCAAAAGCCCATTGCACTTTCATGCTTCACTCTTTTACATGAAAGACATTTACCAGCCATTGTGTGTAGTACCGCAGAAAACACTTACATAGAAGAGAAGAAAAATAATGCACTCTAGGATGTACATTGAGAGCATGGATAGTTTCCGAGTAATAATATTGCTATATAATTGTTAGACAGCCAATCAGTTCAATCTCATTACTTAATTTTCACATGCCTCCCCCCATCTTGCTCACCCTCTGGTACTGCTCAAATAAAAATATTTTCCTGTATTAAATTGCTATCATATTGTGCCCTGCCCTTCTCTTCAAGTTCCATACTCACAGACAATGTTTTGTGGAAAGATTATAACATTGCATTGTGTGAAATGTGTGCAGACAGACATCTATTCTTCTTGTAAAAAACAAACCTGAAAAATACCGAGTAAACCATTTGCTCGTATTGTTGCTGTTACAATCTATTTTGGCTCAATCACATGCCAAGAAGCGGTCTAAAAATGTAATTTAATTTTTAAACTAAATGTACTCATTGGTATTTAACTGCAGGCATCACTTTTTTTCACTGCCAAAGCATAATGAGAAGGAAGCAATTTCCAAACCTGCCGAGAGCCCTTTGGCTGCTCTGAAGCAGAGCTGGTTGCCATAGCAACTGCCACACCACCCTCCATCCCTTCTGAGCAAATGGCACATCCCCGTGCAGCTGCAGTATTGGTGGAGCCTATTTCTGCTAACGCAAAACACAGCTCCACACCTCAGCTGCTAATGTTGCCATGAGGACTGGAAATCGATGTATAAAAATAAAAAAACAAAAAAACCCAAAAAAATCAACTTCAAATAGGCTTCATTGAAATATTAAAATATCAGGTAGCAGTTTCATTTTCTGCAAGGCACACGTTGTCTGTCATGCTGACCTTGACATTCAGTTTTATAATTTACCCTTGGGTAACAGAATTTGCAAGGGCATATCTCTTCAGGTTCAACATCTTCCATTGCAAATGAGATCTGGCTTACCGAAGCAGCAGCAAATCAAATGTGTTTCATCAGAGCTGCTTGTGTGCATTTACAGGATTACTGATTTGGATATCTAACATCTGCAAAATGCAAAACTACCCAATTAAGCTAAAGGAAGGCTTTACACATCCGCTGATCTCCCCTGTTGTATGCAGGCTAATGGTACTTACCCACATGACTGTGAACTTGTATGGAAAAATGACAAATGATCATTAATAATGTCATTATCAGACATTTAAAAAAATACAGTCATTCTAACTTGACTAGGCTTCCACAGGTATTGGTGGTCATTTTAGAACTTATTTCTGTGGTAAAAAGCTGGCCATCATCTCTTCTCCTTTTTCAGTCCAGCACTTCTTAAAATTAACATCTAGAAAGAGATAATACCTTTTACCAGACCAAATAGTGCAGTCAGAAAAAGGGAAAGATCAAGCTTCAGGGCACACAAGCCCTTTCTCAAGCCTAACATGAGCCAAGCATGCACTGGAAAGAATTACTCTGGCTGTAGTCTGGCTAAGGGGAAAAAAAATAAATCCAAACCTCAAAACTAAATTTTCAGGAGATTAGTTTGTTTACTAGTATGTATAATATTACAGAATAAGTGAAATTCTGGTCTAAAGTATGGGGGGGTTTGATAGTCCACTAGGATTTCCTTCCTATCTTATATGCTTCAAATTCCTCACCATTTTTGCATACTATTTATAGCTCAACTGTGCTGGAACTAACACCCATTTTTAGATTAAGCACGCACATAGGCACTCTTTCCCTCTCTCTCTCCCTAGTTTCTTACTATTATTCTCAACATTTCCTAGCTTATTAATATAATTCAATGATATCCAGAGCAATTACTACCTGCTTAGTTTAATGTTTGCTCTGTCCTTATCAGGCCTGAGAAAGGGCTTGAGAGCTTCAACCTTCTGATCTTTTCCATCTACATCAGGTTGCCTGTCTTAGAACCTTGGCTATCACAGCTACATAACGCTGCTGTTAATTTTGGTATGTTCTTTATAGTAAATAAACATGTTCAGTATGCAGCAGAGAATCCATTATTCTAATGGATATCTCTATAAAGGGAGAGTATGATCCCACTATGTATACCCTGCTAACATTTAATAAAATGAGAAAATGAAAAGAAGAATAATTCAGAGATAAACAAATAAAAATTATTTTTATTGCTGTGCATCATTTCAGATCCTTCCTTTACGATTTTCAATATAATGTTAAGTATTCTTGAAATTCAAATGTTTTCTATTCAATTAGGATCATAAACACACTACAAATCAGTGTAACATGCAAAATAGTGCTATCTATACATACACAAAATCGAGTGTATTCTGATAAATCATTTTTAATTAGTACATTTAATAAGACGATTCTTTAAAAATATGGTTGATTACTCATTACTAGTAGCTTCTTCCAAGGCAGAATCAACTAGAAAGGTGCTATATTATCTATTCCATACTAGATACAAACTCAGTTACTTTTTTCCACCTTGCAGTGTTCTGAGGACATCTGAGAGCAAGAAAAACATCAGTGGGTCCAAATTTACATGACAGTCTTTTATCAACATTAGGATCAGTAAAGCTAGTAACTAAGAAAGTTTACAGAGCCTAAAATACTGTCATCCAGTAAATAGTATAGTTACAGATACTAAGTTATTGAAAATATATACTTTTTGCAGGTATTGAGTGTAAATGAGTATGTCTTTAGACTAAAGATTTTATTCCTGTGCACTAAATTGAAACTCAGAAGAATAAATTAAAATATGACTACCTACAGCTCTGTATAAGTTAAAGTTAGGAGGCTTTTCCAAGCCAGACTGTTACTTCAAAATACTGGAGCCCTGGGTGGAAAATAAAAATCATCAGATTAGATACTACTCTGAATTTCATCTCTGCGACATCCATGGGATGTCAGCAAAACACACAAAGTTTGGCAGAGAGCAGCATATAACATCAGATGTCTCCCTCTGAAACCTCTTTACATGCTGTTGTGCATTGGCAACTAAAAAACACACAAACTAACAGCTTATCATCCAGATGTGCTGCAAGATTTTCCCTTTAGTCTTAAGCTTCTCTGCTGTAGGCTGACTCATTCTCTAAAAGCTTTGTGAAATCTTGTTAATGTCATTAGAATGTGGTCTCAGACAGAAAGGAGATCACACTTCAACAATATTTGTACAAAAATCCTATTTTGGCAGTTTCAGAATAGAATACTTCAGTGCTTTTCTTCTAATAAGATTAAAACTATATTATACAAAAATAAAACCCCCCACCTTTTTATTGGGAAAAAATAATGAAACAAACACCCCGCATACAACAGATACAAAACCAAAAATGCATTGTGGCTGATGAGGAAGATTTTCTAGTTCTATTCTGATCTATGTTCCCGTGCAGAGAGTCTACAGCATTTCCTATTTTTTGTGGTGTCATGTTGAGAGATGGTTAGGAACTTAACTTGGGTGAATTAGTTTATTAAGATTTATAAAGGCCTGACTGAATTCAGCCATCTAAACAGAGTATGTCTTACCTAGTCTTATCTAAGGTGCAAGCTACCAGATCTAACTGTTTTTCACAGAAATCAATCCTAAAGAAGTTACATTTGTGGCATGATAATATGGCAGAACACAGTCATGAAAACCTGGGTTGGCACCACAACACCCATTAAAAAATTGTCCCTATTTTCTGTAAACCCCATGACTAAGAATATACAGTCACCTTCTCTGTGTGGGTCACATATGTCTTTCTGCCTCACTATCATCATGAATCACAGCAGCTTCCAATATAATTTTCTGCCTTGTCTAAAATTGTCTACTTCTTTACAGCTTTTTGGGCTTATTAGTCTCTTAGATTTGTTTCAAAACCTACTTGCAATAAAAAAAAAAAAAAAAAAAAATCAGCTGTGTCTTGCTCTTTCCAAATAGCACAATATAACTTCAAATTTCACTATGTGAGGTACAGGGAGGAAAAGCCCCAAAATGCACATATTTGCAGGGCGAGGCTCTGAGAGACTCACAATGTGCAACCTGTGGAAAAGCCAGAGAGAACTGCAGGACTTCTGTATCTTCATTATCAAAGCATGTACCTTAGGACCAATCAACACTCTAAGCCCAAATTGCCTATCTTCCAGCTGCAGAAATCTGTCTTGGCTTCCCTCTCATTTTAGCCACATTTTGTTTAAACTTTATTTTCACTGCTTTCTGGTACATGCTGTAGTTTCCTCTTTCCCCTGTTGTTTCCAAATTCTTCCTGCTCTTAAGAACAGACACCACAGAGCCTACAAAATGATAACTGGGAGCATAAGCAAACTCTTTTTTGCTTAAAAATCAGTTATCTTGGATATTTTGCTATGGATGCAAAAAAACCCAAACCCCTTATGCTTTGAAGGCTGTGATCTTGTTCATACAAAGCAGAGCCAACCTACTGTCTAAGTATGGAGTTATTTGATATAAGCAGCAAAAAGTTTGAGGAAAAAAATGAGAGACAAGCTAATGAACTAATGTGGGTTTGTGTCAGATTACTAAAATGGGCATTACCTTGAGCAAAAGCTACAGAAATTTAGCTGGTCTTTATAGACTCCTTCGTACGGAGGGTTGTATCTAACAAACTGAATCTCTCCCACATTTCTCATAAAGGTATTTACCACCAGAAAGACCATTTTCAGAGACACATCACAGTGAGGAAGTGGTCATAGGCTTGAAAAACTTGTGTATCAGGAAGGAGATAACTAAAATCAGATCCCACTGAGGATCAAGACCTTTGAACAGAGATCAAAGACTACTGCAGAAATTTGTTCATGACAAGTACAGAAAATGTCATCAGATGACACCAAGCTGTGCAGCACAGTTGATACACCAGAAGGACAGGATGTCATCCAAAGAGACCTGGACAAGCTGGAGAGGTGGGCCTGTGTGAACCTCATGAGGTTCAACAAGGCCAAGTGCAAGGTCCTGCACCTGGGGTCAGGGTAACCCCCGGTATCAATACAGGCTGGGGGAAGAAAGGATCGAGAGCAGCCCTGCCGAGAGGGACTTGGGCGTGCTGGTGGATGAAAAGCTGGACATGAGCCGGCAATGTGCACTGGCAGCCCAGAAGGCCAACCGTACCCTGGGCTGCATCAGGAGAAGCGTGGCCAGCAGGTCAAGGGAGGTGATTCTGCCCCTCTGCTCTGCTCTGGTGAGACCTCACCTAGAGTACTGTGTCCAGCTCTGGAGCCCTCAGCACAAGAAGGACATGGAACTGTTGGAGCGGGTCCAGAGGAGGGCTACAAAAATGATCTGAGGGCTGGAGCACCTGTCGTATGAGGACAGGCTGAGAGAGTTGGGCTTGTTCAGCCTGGAGAAGAGAAGGCTGCAGGGAGACCTGATTATGGCCTTTCAGTATCTAAAGGGGGCCTATAGGAAAGATGGGGAAAATCTTTTTAGTAGGGCCAGCTGTGACAGGACAAGGGGTAATGGTTTTACACTAAACCAGGGTAGGTTTAGACTGGATATAAGGAAGAAATTCTTTACAATGAGGGTGGTAAAACACTGGAACAGGTTGCCCAGAGAGGTAGTGGAGGCCCCATCCCTGGAAACATTCAAGACCAGGTTGGATGGGGCTCTGAGCAACCTGATCTAGTTAGCGGTGTCCCTGCTCACTGCAGGGGGGTTGGACTAGATGACCTCTAGGGGTCCCTTCCAACCCAAAACATTCTATGATTCTATGATTCTATCCCTGCATGCATTTCCAGTTGAAAAAATGGGCTCAGAAAACTTACTGAAAGGGCAGATTTCTTTATGTCCAAGAATTAATAAAGAAAAATGGGATTTGCCTTATTCTGGGGAGCATTACAAGCCACCTCCATTTATTTCAGTAAATCAGACCAGGTAGAGTCTTTCCTCCTCTTAACAAAGATGCGTCTTATTGGGGTATCACATCTATACTGTAATCCTGAGAGTCAGCTGGCACTCCCCAGCAGAGGATGCAGGTTATTTCAAGTTTGAGTGAGGAATCTGGCTGCTCTGCATGGAGAACAGATGTGATAGAATTGATACCGTGGTGGGTCTGATCATAAAGATTCAGGAACAATCTAGAAATAAAATGTTCTTAAGCAGGACACTTAGCAAAATCTATCTTTTTTTTGCCTTTACAAATGAACTTCAACATTGAAGAAAATGTGATATATGACTGTGATTGTCCAAAATGAACAATAAAAAGGAGTGATCACTCAGGTCCCAGGACACAGATATGTACTTTTATTTGTTCAAAGTCTACAGGTCTTGGACTGTGTCCTCCTTTGAGTCTATGCTCCAAATGAGAAAAGATGTGTCTGAAACCACCTTTTGGAAGAAGCCTGAAGAATTTGGACAATTCTTGCAAACAAAAAATTTAATTCAGCAAGGAACATCAGATCTGCACCAGATATCTGCATGATAATGGAAGAACTCTTTGGTTTGTAAATCAAGTAGAGCCAAATTAAAGGGACACATTATTGCTGTTATAGCAGTGGTAGACTCTAGATCATTTTGGTTATACACAGGCAAATTGCCAAATTAAGGAAAAAAAGAATGACAAAACAATAAACACTATATAGTGGATGAGCAGATTCTTGTTTACAACTTCACTGGCCAGGCTTTCCCTTGCAAGTCAAAGGGAATCCCTCTACCTCAGTCTGTAATTCTGCAATTCCCATCTTGCTTGTGTTCCACCTCTCTTGTTTGTAGGGTTTTTACCCCAAGTTGTAACATATATTGGCATCCATCTGGCTATATTTAAATGCCTTTGCTGTGAAAGAATACAGATACATTGTGTTCTGTCTACCTTTTACCTTTTCTGAAAAATGGCTCATCTTCTTTTCCACAGTGTCACTCACACCATTCATCAGCAATGTCTCAAACTTGTTCATTTGTGGTATCCCATCTAGACTGAATTTATATCTCTTCCAACTGGTATGGAGGGGTAAGAAAGACAGACAGGCATTGCAGTATGTGACCTTCCCATTTATGTAAAAAGGTGTCTAAATACACAATATTATGTTCTTCCATCTCTATTCAGGTCCAAAGACATTGATATTTCCTTGCAGGTGCTTATGTTAAGCCTGTAAGAAGGTTCCTGAAGGTGAAGATGCAACATGCCCTAGAAGAATCTCTGCCAATGTATAATGGTTGACTTGTAGGTCCAAGTAAGAAAAGAGAAAAGTCATGAAACAGAAAGCCCCAGGCTATTGTGCAAGGCAGTTGTACCCCTGTAAATTCAAATACACTCTCCACTCAGTAGCAACATTACTGAAAATTCACCCTGAAGCCTGAAGTCTTCAGGATATGTAAGAATATAATAACAGAATTCTGTATTCTGAGAAACAAACTGTCTTTAATGAGCCAGTCTATGGGCTATGAGTTGTACATCATTTAGTGCAAACAGTCCCATGAAAATGCTAAAATGCAGGACCTGGCAATGTGAAAAATCTGTCTGAGGCATTTGCTTTTTAAGCAACAGTATTATCATGAAAGACACCTCCTGGGCCTGATTTTTCAGATTTCTTGAATGAATTTTGGTCTCCAATCTCTTTTTTAATATCTATAGATAAAAAATGATCACAGTAAACCATCTTACCTCTCAAGGACAGATGCTGTGATCCCAGGCCTGAAACCACCTTCAGACCAAAGCATCACCTTGTGAAAGGGTTCCCTGAGAAAAAAGGAAGGACTGAGAAGCTGAAATCCTCAGAAACCGGATTGTATAGCGCTTATGTCCAAGGCATTGGTTACTCCCTGGAGCACTGTACCACACTAAATCAACTTTCATCTAAGGTATCTCTAGGATACCCTAAGAGGAACTCTGAAGAGCTCAGCTATAACAGCAATTTGTTATACCCCCAAATAATTTCTGATTCAGAATCGTAAAGCTGTCAAAAATTACATTCTTCCAGCAAAATATCAGCCCTCTCACAGTCCTTGATGCATGTGATTGTCTAGGTTATTTGCTGTTTTCTATGACAGAAGCTGCAGCTAACAAAAAATGGTTGCCTTAATTGTAGAAGACATCTGTCTCTCCTCCTGGGAATAAGAAGGGTTTGGGGTTTTTTTTGGTTTTTGTTTTTGTTTTTTTTTAAATCTAATCTTTTGAATAAATACCCAATAAAAAGCTGAATTTGACAAGTTATACAAACTTGTTCCAGTAATGTTGGATTGACTGAAAGCCATGGATACAAGGTACGGAAATGGAAATAGATGTCTACCAGTGTGTGCAAGAGTAGGAATCTTGGTGTGGCCGCCGTTCATCGTAGGAGCCCTGCAATGATGCTGAATCATCCTGTGTTCAGACTGGGGTGTCTGTTCATGGACACTGAAAGGAAACTGTGCAAAGGACAGCCCAATCCCTTGTGATGTCAATCTTTAATGTCCTCCATGTCTTTAAAAAGACTAAAAAAATATGTCATTTTCTATTTTAATCCAGTTTCTAATAACTAGATCATGTATAAAAGTGAAAAATTTGTCATAATAAATAGAGGCTATTTTTTCTTACCCTGATCCTCAAATCTAGTGTTCTTAACAAATAAATTTGGAGAAACAACTTGATTTATCTCAATATTTACTTCTAGTTGATATATGGATTAGAACTTTTTTTTAGCACAAGCATGTAGTGACAGTTTTACTATTTTATGATTATCTGGCCATAGAAAGAGATTAAAAGAAACAGCAGCTGGAGAACCTGAAGTTCATTAAGAAATATTTTCTGAATACTTTCCTGTCCATTCTTCTTTAAAACAGAGCTGTCAAAGAGTTCAGTTTAAAAACTTGCGAGCTGTTGACTGTTCCTATATGTGATGTTCTTATGAACAAAGTAATACTGTTACAAGAAATAAAATGCTTAATAATGATGGTTAAACACACATGTTCTATAAATCCTTATTTATCAGGATCATTATTTTTGTTTGGTTTTTTCCAAGGGTTTCCTCACTATATGTGGGTCACCTAGAAAAAAACCAAAGTATAATTATGAAATGCTGCCAACAAATAGAATTTTTTTTATTTATTGACCTGTATAAAATCATGTTTATAACAGAAAAACACGCACCTTCTAAAAGGACCCATAATGACTGCTCAGAGACAACTGAGTGTAAAAAATTAGCATTGCATTTGATAGGTCAGTTCATAATTCTGCTTTCTTTGAATCTTTCCACACCATTCTTCATCCATTTCCTTACTTGGTGTAACATATAGGCAAAATATATCAGGAAGGAGAAAGCAACACTCTTAGGACCTTAAAATGGAACATCAATAATTTACCAACAGCTATGCTGAAAGTATTCATCCTCCCTTGCATAAGGCTGCCAATTTCAATTCAAGTCTTAAAAACGAGTTTTGCAATCAATACGGTGGTGGAAGCCAAGACAAAACAACAGCAGGATGTTCTTTTTCCATATTCTAGCACCTCAGTGACCTCCTAATTAGAAGTTTTGGAAGCGTGGTGTGGATTCAGTAATATCTCTGTTTGCAAGCTATCTGTTAGCACACGACAAGCCATGCTCTCCTCTCAGGAAAAAAATCACAAGCTAAAAGGTATTGATAACAGTTAATGGTTCAACAACTTCAAATCAAGCATCTCAAATGAAAGCCTTTTGGCATATTCAGGAATTAAAGGTATTTTCAAAGTTTGCCTTCTGAGAGGCAGCACTGTGGTGTGGAAAAGGAGCCATAATAGAATGCCCATTAGCACATAATATAATCTGTGTTTTTCTAGGCTTACTTTTAATGAAGTTCACAACTTGTATAGCCTCAAATATTATTTTTATTTCCCTGGTAAACATTAACACATTTGTTCAGGGGTTGGTGTCCAATAATACATGTTTTTATCACAGAGCCATGTGTTTTCCTTCCATAATTAACTCATTACCAGTAGAGGCTTACCCAGAGTTAGTACTACCTAGCTTAAAGACTTGATTATTGGAAACCTTTAAGATGTTTCCGCTTGGAGGACAGCAAGAGCAACAGAGAACAATTTCTCAATGTCTAGATCATGTTAACTCACCCTAAGAGCAGAAACTGGCCAGGGATGTAAATTTATTTCCAATATCAGTTCCCCACGCTACCATAATTTATCCAGTTATACCAAGATTTAACAGCTTTCCTAGGACTACAGGAACTTTTTATATTTACAGTGTACAGTCCTGGCAGTTGGAAGATTTTAATCTTTCCAGCCTGGACTTCTTATTTGCAATCTTTCTCTCTTGTTACAAGCAGTAGAACCAGCTTTTCTTGAAAGTGCAGAAGCAAAAGAGAAAGGGGTGATTATGGCCTCTCTAGAACTTTCTTGGACTACACGGGGACATAGAATCTCTGATGTAAGGACATCAAGCAACACTACTGTAATTTCTTTGAGAAGACCATAAAATGCCCACCACTGAAGGTCCTTCCGAATAGATTACACAAACATTTCCTTCAAGAATGATATAGGTATACTTGTTCCTTCCTTCCTTGAGGAAGCAAAATCGACTGGGCTATTTCCTCAGGTACCTTTCAGCCCTAGGATTAGACCCAATATGCTCCAAAGAGATTTAAAAACATATTCTTGTAATTACAGAAACTTGTAGAATGTACTTGAAACTTGTAGAATGCACGATGCATCGTCTTGTGAAAAGCACACAATTGTCCAAAAATTCTTTTCATGGATATAAATCTTAAGGAAAAACAACTTAAAAAATGTTGAGCTTCTTAAAATGGTGGAGTAACCATGTGGGAACCTATTAATACCTGTTGAAATTACTAATATTAAAGGTAGTGGTTTGATTCTCAGGACTCTTGTCAATGAGAATGAACGAAAAAACATTTTGCTACAATTTTTTTGTATGTTTCAGTATCTGAAGGTAGCATTTCACACGCGCCTTGAGTGGCTAAGCGTGATCCGTGTATGATCTGAATGGATTCATTCTGCCCTGCAAGCAGAGACACAGTTATCACCCCGCTTGGAGTAAGGTGCCCCCCTAAGGACTGCTGCTGTTGCATTGACCTGTACTGTTCAGCAAACGGCACTGCACAGAGAAACAGTAAAAGCTGGATACAGGAAAAACAGAGAAAAATTTGGGCAGTGCAAGTTAACGTCAACTAGAAGGTAAAATCCTGATAGCTCAGCTTCAAAAAGAGAAAACATTATCTCAAACTTCAAACAGATGCTTGATTTGTTTAGCATATAAATTCTGCTTCGTTTTATTCAGATTGCTACAGTAATGCTGGGCTGCCATTCCCTGAATTTTTCTTCAGAACACGACACTTTGGGATTGCCTCTGGGTTATTCTTTTCCTTTCTTTCATTCTGGAAGGAAAAAAAACCCTTCATGCACATGCCCGTGTATTTTCTCTTCCTCCGTTTCCTCGGCACGATGCCGAAAAATAATAATTTAGGGTTGTTTTTTTTTTAAAAAAGAGGAAAGACAGAAGAGACCATTGCAACCGTTCCCGCTGCAAGCCGTTACCGTTGCAGCCGTTACCGCTGGTGGGTGGTTCCGGGAGGTGCCCGCCCCGCCCCGCCCCTCCCCGCCCGCGTCAGCCTATGGCAGGGCCGGCAGATCGCCCGACTCCGGCGCTCCGCCCTCTCCCACCGCCCCCGGCCCGCCCTGCGCCCTCAGCCCCCCGGGGGCGTTGCCCGCCCCGGCTGGCGGCTTTTCGGCGGCGGGGGCCGCGGGGGCCGCGTACGCCGGCCTGCGGGGAGGGGCGGGCGGGTGAGGCGCTGGGCGCTGGCCGCAGTAACGTGTGGTGAGCGGCTTTGCTGTGAAAGGGAACGGGCGCGCAGGAAGGAGGGCAGCCGCGGCCACGCGTAGAACTACGGCTGGAGGCTGGAAAGGCGTTTCCCATAACGAGAGGGGTACGGCTCGTCAGCAGCCTGCTGGTAGGCGGCGTCTGGGGAAGAGGTCTCGCCATGGAGGCTGATTTACGTTGCTTGGGCTGTTCCGTGAGGTGGCTGTCTCCGCAGCAGGGAGCTGAAGGCCGTAGCGCAGAAGGTCCCTTCCAACCTGGCACTGCTGAAGCGGTTACGGCAGTCAAAAATTGGGTTTGTTTGCTCATACGAGGCATATTTATGCAGCGCATACAGAAAATGTCTCTCATTTCTTTGCTTTTCGTACTTGATGAATCAGTTAGCCTAGTAGTGCAGAATACTGCTTTTTAATTGAAACAGCAGTATTCGTCTTCCCTAATTTTGTCCATAAAGTCCAGCAAAGACGCTTTGCTTAAGCAAAATACTTCAGAAATCGTTCCATCATACAGTTCCATAAGGCTTCAACAAGATTTAAAACTGCTTTTAAGGTTCTTGATGCCATAAACAGCCAAGCATTTAACATGAAAAATCTAATGCAATTTGCAACAGGAACCAAGAGAGTTATTTTGGCTTGACGAAGCAAGAGTCTACGGACATCTATATGCCCCAAGTGCTTTAAAATTACAGTAACCACGTAGAAAACAAGAAGTGTAGGAAAAATTACAGCTCCTATGCTGCATTATTAACACACGTAAACATCTTTGTTTTAATACAGTGCTTTAAGGAGGAAAAAACAGTAATACTTTAGTACAGAAGTGATAAAAATGGGAAGTAAGGTTTCATAAGGAAATGGCAATTTATCTTGGAAAAGGAAGAAAGATGATTATACGTGTGGTAGCAAGCAAAAAAAAAGCAAAGGGGAACAGGAAAGACAAATTCTGCACTTTTATTCACTGGAATTGTGTACAAGATCTATTGTTCTAGTGTGTTTTATTGCATAGCATTACATAATTTTGTTAACACTCAAAATATCGGACCTGCACTCTATTTGGAGAGAAGCTGTGGCACCATGGTTCAGTTGCTAAGCTGTCCTCAAGAAAAACTCGTTTACTGAAATGCCCCATGGCTGTTTTAAAGTAGAGATGAAATGCTGCAGGCGCACAAATACACACACATACACACGAACAGTGTTTATCTTAATACACAACTGGGAAATTAAGTTTCCCCAGACAGAAATAAAACCAAGCTCCCTGCCTTCCTTAAAAAATGAGATATAATTTGCTGGCAGGGGAACAGAGCCTGGAGGAGAAGAGAACCCTGCTGAGGACCTAGGCAGCTCCGATTACATCAGTAGACTCACGTGCCTCACTCCAGCGAAGGGGAGTACCCTGCATCATCAGCTCCAGAGGGAAGATGCTTGTACATAGAACACAGTCTGAAAAAAAAAAAATCTGATCTGCAAAACTTTCACTGGGAAGAATACCATGCAAGGACTCCTGCTGACTGTCACAGCTTAGTCTTGAGTTTGCAGAGACAGGAAACATAAACAATACTTTTATTCCCTCCAGTGCACCTTGTTCCCCACCAAAGAGTTGTATTTCTTTTATTACAAAGAGTGTTCATTAATATTGCATAGCAAGCAAAACCATTGAAAATTTGACATACATTAAGTACGGCAAGCCAAAAATACTCTATTATACAGTACACAATGTTAATTTTTAAAATACCGCATACTAGAGAACTTCCAAGTATTGAGACCTTCCACAGCCAGGAACACTGAGACTTAGCACATTCCAAAGCCTCTATATTTAACGTAGTGTGGTTATGATTACCATTTTATTTATCTTTGGGTTTATAGGTGTAAAGAGAATGACTTAGAAGATTTTTTTTTGGCCTAGCCATGAAAATCAAACACATTCTTCCAATGAATTATTACACCTTGGTCTTCTAACCACTAAGCACTAGCTAAACCAGGAAATTATTATTAGAGTTAATAAGTTTAAATGCATTTTGTCTACATTGGCAATAAAAATGCGCTGCTGTAAAGAACAGTTGAAAAAAATCTGGCTTCAGTCTTTCATTGTTCTTTGTAGCAGTACTCGTCATGGCAGAAGGGTAAAAGAATGCAGAACAGCATTTTTTTGCTCTTACACAAATTTCAGGCTTTAGCCTTCTCTCTTCCACCACTACTCCTCTTCAGTCTGAATCAGGGCTCTGTCCATGTTTGGGCTTTTTTGAAGGGGAGGGTTTTTTTGGGGGGGTGGAGTGAGGAGTCGAGAAGAAAGCAGGGAGGACAATATTGTTACCAGTGGAAAAATTGAATCTCCTCACCTGTTAACGTTTCTGATAAAAGGACATATGAGGAAATTCCAAAGTGGCAATATTTTACCGCACAGGTTATATTAAGTGTATTTTTCCTGTGGGTCTCAATGCACATTCATTTACATACAGGTTTCTATGGTAAGCAGTAAGCATTGAGATTGACAGGAAACACGCAAAAATTGAGATGTGGGAGTATTTTGCCAGAGGACTACAGTGGAAGTTGTTCAGTGGTGAAGTAACAATTTTACTCAAGTGTACAGCAAGGGTGAGAGGATTTCCATGGGCTAGATACTCTTTTTATAAAGTTTCTGACTTCTGAGCCACTTCTTAAACTATTAGGCATTGCCTGCCCACACAGCAATTCCAACTTGGCCTCATTTACACAGCAGAACTCCTTGCTAAGGGCATTTCAGCTATCCACCAGAGGAAAACATAGCCTGTTATTTCTCAGTGGTTTAGACAGTAAAGATTAAGAGGAAAGCATGAAATATAGATCTGGCGAGTTCAGTTATTAATTTAATGCAGAGAGCAACTGGGAGAAAATAAAGCCCAGAGTTATAAAGTAATTGCCTGGTTTTTAACTAGTGTGCTTCCTGTGCATTCCTCTCCTTAGCAGAGAGTTGGAATAACAGCTTGCATTTCCAAAAGGAGAGGCACGGGGAGATGCCAGGAACTTACTCCTGGGGAGCTTCCGTACTAGTATCTGCTTACAGTAGGGACAACTGATTTCCTAACTTCTGCTGAATTACACAAAAGTATTTTTATAAATTGTTAAGCAATTGCTATACATAATTATTTCCATCATGCGCTTTCATATCCCATTTAGAAGTATCAAGTTCAGTTTTCCCTGTTTTTTGCTCTTACAACAAACCACGCCTAATTCCTACCAAAAAAAAATAGCTTTCAGACAAAATATTAAATCGAAAGAAAGCGAACAAACAAAACAAGTGTCAGACTATTTTAATCCTGCAACACTGAATTACTAAAAAAAATGCACAGCCCACAGGCCTGTGATAAGAAGGGGAGACAGTCCACAGTGCACTTAAGAATCTGTCCAAATTCTCAAATGGAACCAACTACTTTTCTTTCCAAACATGATTAAAATAGTTATAATTTCTTTTCACTGACCTGCAGAAGATTCTCCACTTGATTGTTTTCAATAAAGTTCAATCTAATTAAATTAAAAATAAAGCAAAGGAGACACCATGGCCTCAGTAACTCATCCATTGTGCTTTGTGGAGTCCATCAGGTTTCAAGGGTAGCTGTTCATTTCAGGAGCCACTGTGAATATATTACCCATAAAGCAGTGTATCAAGCAAGGAAATATCACAGAAAGCCCCCTAATCTGCTGATGAAACATCAAAGAGACATGTTAATATGGGCTGGTAAACCTTCTAATTTTTTCACATATCAAGATTTGTGCAAACCTTGAAGTCTGTTTCCCTTCCCCTGTGCAGATTACTCCCATGTAATGGTTTGTTTTCCTTTTTGTATACCAGAACCTGTGAAAGAACTGGAGTGCGAACCTCTTTTGCTCTGCAGATCATTAGAGCTATCAACATTTCAGCCACTTTTTTTCCAAAAGAAAATTGCAGAGATAATTAGTCATTGGGGATGAGGTTTTTCCATTAATTTTCTAGACGTGGCCTCACTATTACAAGGTGCTTAAGCACGTGAACAGTTCTACTTATGGGAATAACACTGTTGCATAGCTGTAGGCTAAAAGTGTGTTAGCTTGTAATAGCTCTGTGAGTCTTGCAGTTATTTTTATATATATTTTATATATTTTTATATTACCCTTTTGAAAAAACCTCCTCCTCCTCCCTAAAGAGACTAAAGAAACGAGGAGGGGCTGTTGCACAGCACTGATTACACAAAATGAGGATAGAGCCTATTATTAGATACCTTTTCAATAATGAAGCCAATGTATTCTTAAGAGTACATCCAAGATTCCCTACCAGCCTCAATTTAGATTTAAGCATAAGCATCTTGGCTTGAAATGATATTCACATGCACAAGCTTGAATGTCAAGCATGCGAGCAGATAGGTAGGAACAGGAAGATGTTATGAGCTCCAGGCTAGCGTTTCAGAAACAGAGGGCCTTATAGCTCAAACTGAAGACACATAGACTTCAAAAAGACCAACAGCACCATCAGCGTAACTATGTTTCATAAGTGTATTGAGCACCTTTGATACCTAGCACGTTTTGTAAAGCCCAGAAGTACTATTAATTTCTCAATTTTTGTTCATAAGCAAAAAAGTGAGGTTCCACACTTCATCTCTTTAAAGAAAAAAGGTATGCATGGAATAGACAAGGGCAGATCACTACAAAATAACTGAGAAGTTAGCTAGTCCTTGTGTCCAAGCTACAGGTGTAACAACCTCGTCAAGGTGCTCTAACTAATTTTGACCTGCAAGTTTCCCATTATGCACTAACCCATCAATACCCATGTTGACTTCTACTGTTGCTTAGCTTCTTCTCAAGATAAGGTATAAGCTGGAATTTCTTCAGTCAAAAACTGTTCTATGTCTGGATGATGAGGCAGAGTGTACCCTTATCAAGTTTGCTGAGGACACACAACTGGGAGGAGTGGCTGACACTCCAGAGGGTCATGCTGCCATCTAGAGGGACCTGGACAGGCTGGAGAAATGGGCTGACAGGAACCTCATGCAGTTCAACAAGGGAACCCCAGGCATCAATATATGCTAGGGGTTGCTCACATGGAAAGCAGCTTTGCTGGTGTCCTGCTGGACACCAAGTTGAACATGAGCCAACAATGTGCCCTTACCACAAAGAAGGATAGTGGCACCCTAGGCTGCATTAGGCAAAGCACTGCCAGCAGGTAGAGGGAGGTGATTCTTCCCTTCTACTCAGCACTGGTGAGGCCACGCCTGCAGTACTGTGTCCAGTTGTGTGCTCCCCAGTACAAGAGAGACATAGGCATTGTGGATATGGTCCAGAGAAGGGCCACAAAGATCATGAAGGGACCGGAGCATCTCACACATGAGGAAAGGCGGAGAGCGCCGAGACTGTTCAGCCTGGAGAAGGCAAGGCTTAGCAGGGATCTTATTAATGTATACAAATATCTGAAGAGAGGGTGCAAAGAGGAGGAAGCCGGGCTCTTTTCAGTGGTGCCCAGTGGCAGGACCAGAGGCAACGGACACGAACTGAAACACAGAAGGTTTCCTCTGAACATCAGGAAACACTTTTTCACTGTGACCAAGCACTGACACAGGTTGCCCAGAGAGTTTGTGAAGATCCAAGGGGGGTTGGATCAGATGCCTTCCAGAAGTCCCTTCCAAACTCAATCATTCTCTGATTCTGTGATCTACCACAGATGCATTTAAAGGACATTTTACTCCATTCTGTTCATCTGGATTTTTATTTACTTGATTACAACTCTTTATCAAAGCAAAGAATAATGCCTGTGTAGGATGGATCAGCTACATGTTAGCTGTCCAAGGACCTAATTCCATATCCCCTTCATATTGTTTGGTCAGAGAGGGTAAAATATAACCTAACTGGAATCCTGGCATTTCACATTGCTGAAACCAACTTCCCTATATGTAAATTCCATATAAGCAAGATAGTAAGACTTACATTACCAGAATTCTGTGCATTGGCTTCCCAGTAACATAGGCATCCTTGTTCTTGTGTCAGCAAACTTCAGATATTTGACTGAGGCGCAGCTCCTCCTACCATGAAAAGGGGAAGGAGGTGGGTAAACTTAATCCAGCTGTTTCTAGGGGATGGTATTGGAGGGGTGGAAGTAGAAATTGCTACTTATTGGGCCATGGTCATTAGCACAATTTCTGTATATGTCAGACCATCTAAGAGTACAAATTTGATTAGCATCGGTTATGAACAAACTATTGCAGTTCTGGTGAAATAGAGCATATAATGCAGAGACTATGTTGATTCTGGAAAGATAGCCAATACTGGATCCACTATAAATTTACTGACATAAACAGCTATTACCTTAGTCATTCAACTTGCCAGTGCAAATTTTAACCAGCAAGATTAACTTCTACATACTAGAGTTGTCTTGTGGCCATAGCATTTTCCTTACAGGCAGCTGCCATAGGCAACTGCTGGCTTTGCCTACAGCTAGAGCTCGCATTAAACATGAGTTTTAGAGGCAGCTTGCAAGACCAACTTCTTGCTCATACTTCTCTGCCTACTGTCACAAGAGTAAAGCCAACCACATTGCCAGCCTTTGCTCCATGTTCCCTTACCCTCACCCCTATTTTAGAATAAAAGCATTGAAAACCAATTCCAAGCACTGAAATCATGTAAACAGTGCTTGTTCTAGCCTGCTAATTCTGACACCCGTATATTACATGGAAGCCACAAACCATTTAAACGGAATTTCTTTGCAGCTTTGCCCCTGAAGGCCTCAAAATGTTTATCCTAAGGTTTATGCAGGGAGTTTCTCACAAAGATGTATACAGGCATATGCATGCCCAACATTCAAGGTCATTACTTTTTTTTTTCCTTTTTCCCAAGGCTCAAACACTGAAAGATAGTGTCTTTCATAGTAAAAGGCTCCATTTATAGTTAGGGGTCTATTATAAAGGGTTGGAAAGAAATGTCGGATCTTCTGGATTAGGCTGATCCAGACTGGTTTTTGTCAGAAACAGCAGTAGACTTCCAGAGTTTCCTTTTCATCCCTTATGGGTTCTTTCCTATAAAGTTTGTTAACCTACCAGTTGTATGAAATACTCATCATAGTTTTAGTCTCAAACACTATCTTTATCTTCCTGGACCATCCAAGAACAGGGGCATGTGCTTAGTGTGTTCATTTTGATATAGAGTACACCCAGCCTGTCTGCTTTCAAAATAGTTGTCCATCAGGGTACATTAGCATCTGGTGTCTCTGTCTGTGTTTAAGTAGGTGATGGCAAAACTCTGTATCTTTCTACAGTTCCCTGTTCTTACAATCTTAACATTTTCGCAACCAATATAAGTTCTTATTAGACTGTCAGAAGATCTATCTAGGACCCAAACGTTAATCTCTGATTCAGATTTCTATCTAGTTTTCCAAGGCACTGGGCTGATTATGAAAGAAGAATGCATCCAACAAAACCAGTGAATTTTCTCTTTCCTCCCAGGACTTTTGTTCAAGACTGTACATGAAATTACCTCTTTGGGCAAGAATATTTTTTACCTTTGAGTCTTCAGGAGAAAATAACAATAAAAACTTGGAAAACTGAAAAAAAAATAGGAGCCATGTTGAGAATTAGCTTCTTCTTGTCAAGTGTTTAGGCAATTAGGCAAATAAACTATTGAACTGAGGAAAGGTATCTGTGACTTCAGCCGGCTGTCAGAATGATGGGTGTCTACTTGCCTTTGATGAGTACAAATCAAAGAGAGATGAGGACTTTCTTTTGACACAAAATGGTGTTTACTTTGGGTGGTTGTAGCATTAGAATAGGAATTGTTATTAATTTTATATCATTATTCTTTTATATATTTTAAGGTAACTTTTTTCTAGGCAAAATGTAACAAACAGTACTTTTGATTAACAAGTTTTCTTTGCTATTTTTAATATTTTTTTTTATTAAGATTTTTTTTAAAAAAGTGTATTTTAAAAGGCTTGCTGTTGAAATATTTTTTATTAGAAAATATTTGAAAAGAACATGTTTTAACTGCTTTGAGAAGGGCAAGAGTAGATATCTGCCTAGCCTTGGGCCGCCCTTGCATAATACTGTGGTGGCTTGACCTTGGCTGGATGCCAGGTGCCCACCAAGCTACTCTATCACTCCCTTCCTCAGCACAACAGAGTGGGGGCAAAATAAGATGGAAAAAAGCTTGTGGGTCAAGATAAAGGCAGTTTAATAAAGCAAAGGCCATGCATGGAAGCAAAGGAAAACAAAAGGGTTGTTCTCTACTTCCCATGAGCAGGCAATGTCCAGCCACTTCCTGGGAAGCAGGGCTTCAGTACATGTAGCAGTTGCTCTGGAAGACAAACGTAATAACAAATGACCCTCCCTCCTCTTCCTTTCTCTTAGCTTTTATTGCTGAGCAGATGTCATATGGTATGGAATATCCCTTTGGTTAGTTTGAGTCAGCTGTCCTGGCCATGTCCCCTCCCAAGATCTTGCCCACCCCCAGACTATTGGTGAGGGGGGAATGTTGGAGAGACAGCCTTGATGCTGTGAGAGCACTGCTCAGCAGTAGCCAAAACACTGGTGTGTCATCAACACCCTTCTAGCTACCAATACAAAGCACAGCACTATGAAGGCTTATATGGGGAAGATTAACTCCATCTCAGCCAGACACAATACAATCTCCACCCCCTTATTCCATACCATTTGTGTCATGCTCAGGTCCCACATAATTTAATACATATATATACACACACACATATCTTCTAACCATCCCATTGCATTTAATTCTCATTACTGGAATCTCTTTTTGCCAACATTTACATCTTAAACTACATACTTAAACAATCTTTATACCGAACATACAGATTTATACATTCCCATCAACTACTGTCCCCTGTCCTTTAACAGATAGATATTACTCTCCCATTCCATGGGCTTCCTCCACTTCTCCAGATGTTCATAAAAACAGGCTATGACTTGGACTCCATCTCTCGAGATGAGTGTTCAAGAAAGGAAAAGCAGCGTGTTCGATTGTTGAGCACCAACACCGGCTCGGTTTGGGTCATCACTGCATTCATCTGGTTCCTTGCAAAACTCAGTCTTCATTGGTTCAGGTCATTCCTGCTACACTACTTCCTACAACATACAACTCACATCACAGATTATTTTTCCCCCAAGGTTAAATCTTGAGGCACACACCAGGTGTCCCTATGCTTCCACATTACCCACCAAGTACATCCAGGTTCTTGAGCGAAGGCAATCCCATGTCTCGGTTTGCTTTTTCCTATGGAGAGGAACAATCAACACCGCCTTCCCCAGCCACTTCCCTACGTGCCCTCAGGGATCTTAGCTCCTTCCACAGTATGTAGGGGTTTTGTTTGGACAGGACCAGGACATTTAGCATATCCTCTGGTATTAACCAGCATAGTGGCTTCTGCTGAATTTGAATCTCAGTGCTTCCATGCCCCATTTCCCAACACTCTCAACATAGTCTTTTACGGTCCATTATACCTCTTAATCTTTCCAGAGGCCTTGTGGGTGATAAGGGATGTGATAAACCCACTCAATGCCATGTTTCTTTGCCCAGGAGTTTACGAGTTTATTTTGGAAATGAGCCCCATTGTCTCATGAATTCTTTCTGAGGTACAATGTCACCACAGAATTTGCCTTTCAAGGCCTCAGATGGTGTTTCAGGCAGTGGCATGGTTTACAGGGTATGTTTCTAGCCAACCAGTAGTTGATTCCACCATGGTGAGTATGTAGCACTTGCCTTGGCATGTTCCTGGCAGTGGTTCAATATAGTCAATTTGCCAACCCTCATCATACTGAAAACCCAGCCACTGTCCTCTGTCCCAGGGAGATTTTACTTGTGTGGCTCACTTGATTGCAGCACATGTTTTACATTCATGAGTGATCTGTGTGATGGCCTCCATGGTCAGGTCCATCCCTCAATTACGAGCCCATCTTTGTGTTGCATCTCTCCCTAGATGTCCTGATGTTTCATGGGCCCATCGAGCTACAAATAGCTCACCCTTATGCTTTCAATCCAGGTCCACCTGAGCTTTTTCAGTTTTGACAGCTCTGTCTACGTGTTCATTGTTCCTATGTTCTTCAGTGGTGTGGCTTTTGGGCATGTGAGCATCTCCATGACTTACCTTTAGATCTATGTTTTCTACCTAGGCAGCAATGTTGTGCCACAATGCAGCAGCCCAGATGGGTTTACACATGTGCTGGCAATTGGTTTTCTTTCACTGCTGTAGCCACCCCCATAGTGCATTAGTCAGTACAGAGATAGAGTACTGGCCACTTTTCTCATTGAGTACTGTCCACTTTTTTCATTAAGCAATCTGTAGGGCTAGTTGGATGGCTTTCACTTCTGCAAACTGATTTGACTCACCTTCTCCTTCAGTGGCCTCAATGACTTGTTATGTGGGACTCCAGACAACAGCTTTCCACTTCTGATGGTTTCCTACCATATGACAGTATCCATCAGTAAACAAAACAGTGTTTTTCATCTTCTGATAACTCGTTATACGGTGGTGCCTCTTGGGCACAAGCTACCTCCTCAGGTAACCCTCCAAAATCTCTTCCTTCTGGCCAGTCCATGATCTCTTCCAGGATTCCTGGGCAGTTGGGTTTTCCCATTCAAGTTTGTTGCGTGATCAACATTATCCACTTACTCCATGTAGAGCGGTTGCGTGATGTGTAGAGGGGATGTTTCCTTTGAATATTGAATGTAGTGTGGGCAATCGTGGTGCCAAGCGGAGATAATGCTTCTGTACCAACAACTTCAGAAGCAGCTCAAACCCCCTCATATACAGCTAGCATCTCTTTTTCAGTCAGGATGTTGTGGGCTTCTGATCCTTGATACCCCCAGCTCCAAAACCCTCATGGTCAACCTCGGGTTTCTCCTGATGTTTTCTGGCAGAGGCTCCAGGTGAGACCATGCACCCCAGCTGCATTGTAGAGTATGTTTTGTGCAGGTGGTCCTGTCCGGACAGGCCCAAGAGCTACCACACAAGCTGTTTCCTGTTTGATACACTCAAGGACTTGTTGCTCAAGGACCAACTCAAAATAGTTCTTCCTTTGGGTTATTCAATAGAGAGGGCTCACAAGCTGACTATAACCTGGAATATGCATTCTCCAGAACCCCACAAGGCCTAGGAAAGCTTGTATTTCCTTCTTGTTAGCTGGTGGAGACATAGTTGCTGTCTTGTTGACCGCATCCATAGGCACATGACAACACCCATCCTGCCATTTTATTCTCAAGAACTGAATTCCTGGCGAGGTCATGAGATCTTCCGTGAATGGATATCTTGCCCTTACACTTGAGAGGAGCCATCTCCAGGGACTGCAGATTGCTGCTTTTTTTCCAATTCCTCTCTCAATTCCCCAGTTTCTAGCAAGGGATACCAGCTGTTGGGCTTCCCTACCTTCCAGTTGCTGACTGTTGGCCCTGTTATCCCAGCATCAGAGCATCCAGGTGGCAATCCGCTCACCTGGCTGGCAGCTGTAATCTTTCCGTGTCTCGAAGTTCTGATGAGGTCAGGGACTGTGTAGTTTCCACTTCCTCTCTGGATTCTCTCACTACGTCCTCCAATTTCTTTATTGAATGACCAGCTTTTCATCAAACCTTTCCTTTTTTTCCTCCTCCCTTACTAATCAATGATACAGACCTGTTGTTTTCCTGTCCAGTTTCTTTTTCATTACTGGAGCATTTACTGAGCCACAGTTCTCAGAGGACTGAACTGTAGCTCAATAGGCGCAGGCCAGGCCCCAGTACAGTACTAGAAGCTGCTGGGTTTCACTGGGGTAGGCAAGGCACCCTTCTATCAGGTGCCACATCAGTTTGCCAGGGTTGCTTGCATGTTCAGGTATAAAGTCCCAGGTTATGGGAGGTGGTAACTGCCCTAGGAACCTGCCCAAATCCTTCCACACACCCTGCCATGCAGGGACCAGCTGCCACAAGGCACATTTCACTGTCACCTCACCCAAAAGTTGTCTTACACCAGGACGATAACAGATTCCAGAAATCCCATAATGCACTTGCTATTTCAGTTAGTAGTGTTAAACAGCTCACATAATGGTGAACAAGGACCTCAGGAACCTGCATAATAAATCCATCCACAGCAATCCTGGGTAGGAAGAGGAAGATGTATTCCCTCATCCTCTCCACAAGCTAGCTCCCCCAGCCATCAATGCCAGGGCAAAGCACATAGCCGTTATTTGGATTAACATGTTCCCAAGCTCAGCAAAATAAAAACATAAGCAGTGCAGCCAGCAAACCCGTGACCTGCACAGGAGCTTGCCACTTAATTAATACCCCCTTCATGCCAGTACAAAATGAGAAGAGAACACAGGGTAGTTGTGTTCCTAAGTACAAGGAATACAAAGCCCCCAAAAGTGGTCTGACCCATCCTGGTCCTCCAGGCAGACATGATAGGAGACGAGATTGTGCGCACATTTTCCCCATGTCTCTCCACACTGGAGGCAGAATTACACAATCAGACAGGAGACAATGCAGCAACCCACTAATAATAAATCAGATGGACTGCATGGGGAGGGAAATTGGTGGAGAAGAAAGTAACAAAAACCAAATGGGAGCAGACAGTGATTTAGGAAGGAAACTTCTGAGCGCTCCAGAACTGCTTCTCACAATGTAAGTTTGCCATTTGACAAGCTCAGCGCCTTGGCACGTAAGGTCAACAACAAAAAATGAGGAGGAATTTGTATTACTAATGCTTAATATACCCCTCTAGAGTGCATCCAAGAATGTATTTCATAGCTGTAACAAGGTAAAAGCAGGCTTCTGGGACCTCTGGTCCCAACCAGTAGCTGGAATGGATGCTGCTGTTCAGATATGTTACTATAAAACCAGTCACTGTTAGTAATTGAATCCTCACCTGTATGTTTTGGAGGTCAGAGGGGGCTCAGGTTTGGAGTAGCTGCAAGCATTGTGAAGAACCATAAGTTAATTTTACAAATATTAGAGATTTAACCTATAAATATTTTACAGTACATTTGTCTCTATAGTGGCACCTGTAATAGGAGTCTCATGGCAACTGGGTGATACTTCCTGCATGTGCCACAATGTTCGCTGTTAAGATTAAAGCCTTAATTAGCTGCTATTAAGGTTTATTCTTAAGCAATACCAAATTTCTACTGACCTTTTATAGGACATCTATTACAAATAGCACTTACAATATTTAAAGCACCTTCTGAAATAAAAATTGAGAGAAAATCCAAATAAGTAACAGGTTCTGCCACCAAAACTGATGGTCTAACCACCCTCAGCATATCACACTGAACTAACTATACAAAACATACAAACATATAAGAGAAGGAGCAACAGACCTAGGGGACTCCCTGAAGCTTACTGCCATTGCATAGCCCTGCTCTCTGCCTGTGGGCCATAGGGAGGGAGAGAAACTACCACTCTGGCTCCATATTAGGGGCAGAAGCACTTCTGAGAAGCAGACAGGAAGGAGGAGAGTTTAACTGACAGCCCCTGAACAGGCAAAGGTTGGTTATGTCAAGCAGCAGCGACAGAAAGTGCTAAGGTAACACCCAGCAGCAAGCTGAGGTTTAGACACAGGTGTCTAGTCTCCGACTTTGTGCATCCTCCTCAGTTGTTCTCTCAGAATTATCTTTTAGGCATCTTCTCTCGTTCAATGTCTAAAATCTGCCCCACGCCCCCCAAAAAAGAAATGTTACACTCAACAACTGCCTTACCAGTCAAGTGCCAATTATAAAGCACACAACAAAACATCTTCCCCAGAATTTTAAGCAACGGTGATGAAGCCTTGGGAATGAGGGATGAGAGAAAACTAGGGGCCATATTAATACACATGATGGATAAACATATTAAATTAGTAAAAAATTACAGTGAACATTTGCAAATTTTAATACATGTATCCCAAGGGAAACAAACAGAACAGCTGCTTAATTGAAAATAAAATTAATGAAAAATAATTCCTTTTTCCCTAAAAGCACAAGACCCTATCGTTAGCATTGTTAGCATGTTATTATGAATCATTATTTTGACAAAAAGCAGAGCTGAAATGGATATTTTTGTTTATTGTAAGGCACTTGTACTTTATCACATCAGTGTAACACATTAGGTGTGTCATTATGTATCTTGTTCTACAGTAAGCAAGCTCCATATATTTTCAGGCTTCAGTGAGTTTTGCTGGCATGCTGTATCAGGAAGATATTTCAAAAAATCATTCTGGCTTCCCTCCATTTCTAAAATGCTCCTTGCAAATAATTTTTTACGCTCACAGTTAAGTTGGGCTTCATGGATACTTGGAACATGCTAAGGGAAAATTCTGCTAAGGGCAGACTAACTGCATAGTAAGGGTAAAGGAACACAAATCAGATGCAATCAAATAAAGCTGGCTAACAAATTACTGCCTGTCAGGTAGCTACAGTAGCAGTCAGCTTTTACTGCTTTTTGCCAGCTTTTTGCAAAGTAAGGCATGTTAATGCAAACTCGTTCACTGAAGTGTTCTCCTTCTCAACTGCAGAAGGCTAGTTCGCACATGCAAGCAGACAGCATTGGTTTAGCCCTGGGGAGGCAAAATCTCAAAACTATTCTCACTCCATCATGGTCAGTTGTGTGCTGACAACCAAAAGCAATGTTTTCCAAACTGTTTCCAGCTCCTTTCCCAAACACACACTGCCTTGTAGCCCTCCTGTCTCCCCTACCCCCAGCCACCCACACAATTACTGTGTTCCAACTCTGCCTGCCAAAGTAACATACACAATCATTTTTGCACTTCTTTGTCATTGCTTTCCTTTCTCAGACGGTAGAGACCCCCTATCATGTTGGGAAATACTTTGGGCTTGCCTACATCACGCAATGAACCATACTGCCGAGACCTTGTGCTAGTACCAAGTGAACTAACACTGAGAATAGAAGTAGTATTTCAACACTGGCATAGCACGAGGCACTTAACCTTGCTGAAAAGACAGGGCTTGAGTTAGTCTATCAGTTTGCAAATAAGCTCTTCACATACTATGTTGCTTTGGCAACACGGTGCTCAACTAAACCAGATAGATGGTCTAGCTTTCTAAAACCTACCACAGCTATGGATAGCACTGAGGAGATATGTCCTGCATGTTGATGGTCTAAGGAGAGTGTATGACATACTAAATGTATAGCTTCTGGAGCAATATATTCTGTATTTGCAAAAATGAATAGAGACGCAACCTGTTCATTAAGAGTAGAAATGTGCTTTACAGCATTTCATGAGACATCTAGATGACTGCAGTGTATTACCTCTGAAGAAACAAGCTAAACAAGAGACTGTTTCCTGTGATTATTTCCTATGAATGAGCTGTTAGATTTTCTGTAGGATTAGTTTGTAGCACTTAAACAGGAGGAACAAGAGGGGAACTGCTAATAGTCTCAGAAAGGACAAAAGGAAGACAAACATTGCCTGTATGCATCATACCAGCTGTGCAGCTTATAAAATTGTATGTTGTAGGGCTGATGCTCTTCCATGAAATTCCGGAAATAATCACAGGTGTAATCTGGATGGCACTGAACCCTCCTAGATAGGACTGCAAATTATAGGAGCTCAGTTTGTATCCTTGCCCCTCGTTTACTGGCCATAATCACCATCTGCTACAGGGCATATCAAAAGAAAGACTTGAGTCATGTCTCAGGTATTGGCTCACAGTCTGTTCTGCTTTTGTCTTTTTAGGGCTAGTTTCCAGGTGCCCTTACTATACTGGAGACAGTGCCAGACAAGCCCTTTCGCTTACTGCAACATCTGTTTGTCAGGCAGCCAGTATCCGAATTCATTATTTCCTGAAGAATGATGCTTTGAGGCTTATCGACAAGCCTGCAGGTGCTGCTTTTTCTCATTAAGTGTATCTGGCCAGGTGAGGCTCACAGCCAGTTCTCCTTGCTTTCTGTTGCTTATCAACCAAATTTAAGCATCAGCCTCTGCAATCAATACAAATGTTTCCTTGTTAAATCAAATAGGAGGGCAGAAAGCACTGTGCATCTTATCCATCCAGCAAGTCCTGAGGCACCAGCATGCAGCTCTGTGACCCTGTGCTGTGTGACTTCTAAATACAATGGCCTGGGATGCAAGCCCAAATTCACACAGCCCAAGCTCCACATCAGCTCCAGTGCCCAATGTTTACCCTTAGCCAGATGCTTCTGAGGATCCATAGCCAGAGCTGCAGGAACATGGGGGAAATACCAGCATTGTTTCCAGCCTCTGACACTAGTGTAACCACCTTTTTCTCACAGCATTTTGATCTACTGATTAATCTTAGAAGCTGTTTCTTTACTACTTGCACATTAACAATCTTTTTTGTCATCACCCTAAGTCCAATGAAGATGTACACAAGTTCATCTTTTTTGGCCTGTCTTTTGCACATAGTGTCTCCTACTACACAGTTGGAGAGGCACCTTCAGCCTCTGAGCCAAACAGGAAAAATTTGCCCCTGCTTTGCTCTGACTTAATGTCAGTAAAATCATAAAATGGAAGATTCTTAAAATGTGTACTTTCCTAGATAAATACTGACAAAGTATTATTAGGCTTCCACCCAGTTTCCTGTCACGTGTCTCTCTGAAACGTCCTGAAGGACATGGAACTGTTGGAGCGGGTCCAGAGGAGGGCTACTAAAATGATCCGAGGGCTGGAGCACCTCTCTTATGAGGACAGGCTGAGAGAGTTGGGCTTGTCCAGCCTGGAGAAAAGAAGGCTGCGGGGAGACCTGATTACGGCCTTTCAGTACCTGAAGGGGGCCTATAGGAAAGATGGGGAAAATCTTTTAAGTAGGGCCAGCTGTGACAGGACAAGGGGTAATGGTTTTAAACTGAAGCAGGGTAGATTTAGACTGGATCTAAGGAAGAAATTCTTTACAATGAGGGTGGTGAAACACTGGAACAGGTTGCCCAGAGAGGTGGTGGAGGCCCCATCCCTGGAAACATTCAAGGCCAGGTTGGTCGGGGCTCTGAGCAACCTGATCTAGTTAGCGGTGTCCCTGCTGACTGCAGGGGGGTTGGACTAGATGACCTCTAGGGGTCCCTTCCAACCCAAAACATTCTATGATTCTATGATTCTATGAAACCAAAGCAGAACATACACAAACTGAAGAAAAAACATTTGCTGAAGTTTATCTGGAGGGCTAGGCAAGGCACAGAGCAGGGCGCAGCTCCTGAGGCCTATGCACACAGCCTTGTTGCCACTTTCAAGGCTCAAGCGTAGGGTAAGCTGCTTGATGACAACCTCTAGCAGTTAATTCTAGAAGAAACCTTTTTAGGCAAACATGACCAAGCAGGATTCTGGATTCTCCTTTGCCCACTAGGTGAAGTGCTTTCTAAAAGAGATCCAAGGGAAATAATTAAAAACCCTACCTGTTTTGTCTTTTTTTTTTATTTTTGGGGGGGTGGGTGGTGGTGTTTGTTTTTAAGGGGGTAGGGCCCTGACTTGTCAGTGGCGTATCCTTGGCCATTTGGTTGCAAACACATGACAGAAGTATCTACCACAATATGAGGGAGACAAGACACCCTAGTAAACCTTATTCTGTATGCACAGAAGTTTTACTCTTGAGTAGCTGTGGATCTGAGGACTTTGTTGGTGCACCTAGTCAAATCTTTTTGTACAGATTCTAGTACCAAAGCACTGTTAAAACTCTGGAATATATCTTCAAAGATAAACTGAACTAATCAGATAAAAAAAAAGTGAATGGAAACTGACTCAGCATTTGCTGGGAGGATTGAAACTAGTATCATAGAATCCCAGAATAGCTGAGTTTGAAAGACATCTCTGGAGATTATCTAATCCTACCTCTTTCTCAAAGCAGGGCTGAGGGAAGCAATTTGTTCAGGATGTTGTCCAGTCAGGTTTTGAATATTTCCAAGGATGGAGACTCCACAACCTCTCTGGGAAACCATCAGTGTTTCCTGATGATGTTCAGAGGGAACCTTTTATGTTTCAGTTTGTGCCCATTGCCTCTGGTCGTGTCACTGGTTTCAGGGTGCTGTTGGCATGCTTTGCCACAAAGACATACTGCTAGCTTATGGTCAACTTCATGTCCACCAGGACCCCCAGGTCCTTCCCTGCAAAGCTGCTTTCGAGCTGGGCAGCTGCCAGCAGGCACTGGTGCATGAGATTATTCAGCCCCAGGTGTATCTCCCTTTGTTGAAATTCAGAGGTCCCTGTAAGCCCATTTTTCCAGCCTGTCAAGGTCTCTCTGAACGGCCAGTATGACCTTCTGGTGTGTCAGCCACTCCTCCCAGTTTTGTATCATATACAAATTCGAAGTGGGTACACTCTGTCCCTTCATCCAGGTCATTAATGAAGATATTAAACAGTATTGACAGTATTGATCGGTGCAGCACACCACTAGTGACTGGCTTCCAGATGGACTTTGTGCCACTGATCACAACCCTGTAAGCCTGAAAGTTCACCCAGTTTCAGTCCACTTCACTCTCCATTTATCTAGCCCATACTTAATCAGTTTGTCAGTGAGGATATTATGGGAGACAGTGTTGAAAGCCTTCCCGAAGTCAAGATAAACAATATCCAATGCTCTCTCCTCACCCACCAAGCCAGTCATTCCATTGTAGAAGGCCATCAGTTTGTTCAGACGGGATTTGTCTTTAGTAAATCCATTTTGACTACTCCTAATCACCTTCTTGTCCTTAATATTTTGGAAATGACTTCCAGAATTATTTTCTCCATCACTTTCCCAGGGACTGAGGTAAAGCCTGTCATTCAAATAAAGCTTTGAAACTCAATTTGCAAGCATCCTTGCTCCTTACAGACATCTCACTCAGCTTCTGTTAGAAGCAATTTTAATTAAACAAAGTTGGTATATTTTTTTTTAATAGAAATACCACAGGTAATCATTTCACCACACTATTTATGCAGTAACTCCTTATAATTTACAGAAATCTCACATCTATCTACCATTTAACATGGGTGTTTGTGATTCAAAGTTTCTTTCCTACTGTCTGTATGTGATGTATGCGTATTTGCTAGGACACAGTTGCATTTGAAGTATTATGCTCATCATAGTGCCTTGGACTGTAGAATACACCATATGTTACACAAAAAATAAAAAAACCAGTCAAGAAAGTCAGAGACCTGGTAAGAAAATGCAGAAGGAGGAGGAGGCCATTACAGGACACACTACCCAATGTAGCACTGACAACCAGGCTATAACAAAATAAAAACTACAGCTGCAAAATAAAACAGAATTCCCATTTTTGACTTGTGAAGGATACCTTTCAAAGTTTAAGCCAGACTAAAAAATGGTTGAAAACTGAACCAAGGAGTTAAACTACTCTGAATTTAATTAGACACTGAGTTTTCTGGTGTGAAGAAGCTTTTATATTTATCATCCTGATTTATAACAGGGCAGGAAATAAAAAAAAAAAGCTAAAATTTTAATGGAGGACAAGAACTAGTTTTTCCTTGAGTGTTGCAAGAAAGACCCAGAGACTGAAATAATGTTGGAACTATACTGCCAGAGAGCAGACCAAGACTTTTTTGATAACAGGCACGTATACTTTGTGTAGCTCTTAGTTTTAGCTATTGCTATATATATACACACATACACTCATATATATAGTTCATGCATTATATTTGCATGATATTTTAAATATGATTTTTATTAATTTTTTGTTAAGTACAAGTAATTGATTTATATAAAGAAAAATGTATACTTCATCTATATAATTTTGTTTGTTGCTTTCATGATTGTTAGGGGAATCCTGCCAAGCCCCCAACACTGTCCACCATGCCTGCTGCAGAAAATCAGGTAGTATCAAGAAAGAGGCTGATGGGCTGCCCCTTGGGTTGCTGTTTGACAGTATTCATAGCCAGACCAGTGACATGGCCTTGGCTAGTAGAAGTCCATGTCAGGCTGATGTTCTGCCTGTGGTGACAAGAGGCCCATCGTCATATGCACTGCACACATTGGATATTTTTATTTCTCTCAGCCTCCCAGAGCTGGAGATCTCTCCTCTATTTCTGTTCTCAGATGTGGAAAGGGGAACCTGCAGACGCCCGTGGTGCCTAAGAAGGCAAGCACATAAGCTATCAGGACGTGCCTAAATGGGACTGGTTGCTCTGGGAATGCAAAATCCCAACACCAGTTTGTACGGAGCACAGTGGAGCACCACATGGGGCACTGCCTGTACGGGCTGCTTTTGCAGAACTGTTATGGATGCATTACCTGGGTGCTGCAATGTCCCAGAGAGGATGTCAGGGACTGGGCAGTGTACCCAGCTAAGGGCTTTTGTCAGTCTGGGCTGTTTGAGCATGGAAGAGATCTAAAAATCAGAAGGGAGCACTTTGATGATTCCCTCTGACACACTTCCTGTTTTAATGAAGTAATAAGACCTTCTCTTTTGTTTTTAATCTCTTTTCCCACTGGTTCTCTCTTGCTCTCTCTCTGACTCACTGGTTTTAGATAGCACATCTGTCCGCCATGTTCACAGGATAGTGCCATCTACAGGTTATTGCTGATGCCTGCAGATTCTGCACATGCCTGCAAGTTCTACATGTGTGACCTAGAAACTCAATTATGGTTACACCAGAATAAATAACGTGCATCCTTGTACTGCTCTGTTACATATGAATAAATGAAAAATACTAAAAAATGGCCCATACTGATTAAAGATGATACAGGAAGTGGTGGAGAGAGATGTATTAGCTCACTTATGTCACAGTCAGCCTAAGCAGGTCTCCTCCTACTTGTGTGATGAATATTTTCCATTATAGTTATACAGTCAAATAGAAAATTATAATTAATTATGAACACACTTCTAGATCCACTCGGAAAAAAGGAAGCAAAGGACTTTAGGTGCCAAGCAACACAGACAGGCTTCTTAAAGAAAACATTCCTTTGAGTTCATTGTCACAGTGGCTGCACCATGTTCCAGTACGAAGGCCAGAAAAATCAAGTCCCTCTGGGGTACAGAAGGGACAGTGAACAAAAAATATCTACTGATACCAAAGCAGCAGCTCAGGTAGTATTTATCATTAACCATTGCCAACGGCCTTGCACTGTTGCAGTACAGCCACACGTGAAGGTGCCACCTGCCTTTCCTTCCTAGAGCGAGGGACTCCAGTAGGGTTCTGCAATGTTAAAGACAATATCTCTGAAAAGGTATTTCTAGCTTCAATATTCAAGCTATCGAGGCTGTTGTCAGTTCAAAGCAGGCTCTCTTTCCTCTCAAGGAATTACATAACCACCAATTTTGTTTTCCACATCTACCAGAAGCTGCCAGCAAGAAAAGAATTCACTGGAGGATATAGCAGTTAAAATACCGAGGTCTGGCTTTTCTCTCTCCTCTTTTTTACCTCTTCTCATTATTTTCCTTCCCACGTGTAGGTGACCAGGGAAGGACATTTATCATTAGATTTGTGATTACACATCTCGTATTTAACTTCAAATATAGTAACGTAATAAAACTGTGATTCATAACCAAGGAGAAAGAAGAGAACCATAATTTGGATGAAGAGTGAAATCTGTTGATTACAACATGCAAACGCAGCATGTTGAAAGGTCTGCAGTACACCAGATTCACAAGAAATATGCTGATGTTTATGTAACATTGTCACTTAATTTGTGATCACCTGGGAAAATATTTGACGCTTCACAAAAAACATTGCAAAGTAAACCTCTGCTCAAAAATCAAACAAATCAAAGGCCTTTTTTATCATGCAGTTGAGATGGTGGTGTGGAAACCACTCCTATGCAGAGCTCCACTGAACTGCATTTAGAAAGATGAGAGTTTGTAATGAGGGAAAGAGAAGAACTGCAACTTTGTGTTATAACTGGTATCTGCCTTAGCCCTGCAAGTTCTCCATATATCAGAGTTCACACAAGCCCATACTAAGGCTTTGCAAGTGGAAGGGTTCAAAATGATTTAAATCAATACAAGCCAAAAGAGTGACATGAGAAGTGTTTTCAGTTAAGAGTTGATGTTACTGCAAAAAAAATTAAAAAGGGAAAATATCCCTCAGTATGCTAAATGCCTTCAACCTCCAGCAAATTTTAAGCTTTTTTAGGTCCATAAACAGGCCTATTGTAAATTATCTACAAGCAATTGTAGACCTTTTGCCCTCAGGGAACTCCAATCTCCTTAACAGAACAATAGAGATTTCATGTCAGGTTTTCTTGTATTATAATTCCCCAGGATGACAAAATATACATACAGAATGGAAAAACATGGGGCCCTAGAAGGTATTACAGTAAGTACAACTCATCTTAAATGAGGGGCAAGAAAACCTCTCAGTGGGCTCCGTGGCAGAGTCTGATAACACCCAAGCACACGGATTATCTTCCTAGCTGGGAACTGCAGTACACAGCACAGCACGTCTTACACCAGATGTCACTATATCATGCATGATGAATATCACATCTTCATTACAGTCTTTTCCTGCTAAAATCTGTGTATATGATGTTGCAGCAAAAAGCATCACCTAACATTCAGTAAATGCATTTCCCCGTGTTCCTTACTACCAAAGCGAATTTTCTTAGACCTAAAGAAGCTGCTACCATCCTTCTTTCCTCCCAACTATGCAAGGTATTACTGCTTTCTAAAATGAAATACAAACTAAAACTGAGAAGCTGGTTGTGTCAGGGTTATTTCTATTTCTACTTCGAGAAATAAAATTTTGTGTCCTCTTTTCTCTCACTTTTCCTCTTCCTTTAACACAGGGAAAGCCATACGCTTACAGACATGAAGCTGGACACACATTCTCCGTTTACAAAGGGCTTAATTTAGTGTTGAGTATGCACAGAAATCCTCCCTGCAGCAAAGTGATGTCAGACTATGTGTACCTCTGCAGTATATGGAAATCCTGGTTACCATGAGAACCAGACTGCTTCTTCACTGAGGTTTCCGCACACTGCGATGAAGACGTGCCTCCATTTTGCCACGATGAAGCAGCTCGGCTGCAGGATGGGCCGTGCCAGGCTGGGTGGCCCTGACACTCCTACCCTCCTGCCAGTGGTCCTCAACCAGCTCCGGCTCTGCCACTGAAGTGAATGTGTAAAACTGTCAGATAATCAGGATTACACCTCTGAAGCAACATCCTTCCCAACTATATTTCTTCCCCTCTTCTGCCCTCCATCCTGGAAAAGAAAATAAAGTAGGAAGCTGCTTGGACTTGAGGCAGTATTAGAGCACACAATATTTTATTGTATTCGGAAAGAAATCAAAGCTATACCGTCACAGTGAGATCTCAGGGGAGATTTATGTCTCCAAGCAGCCATTTTTCCAAATGCTGCTGCATACACATACAGCCTTTCTGAACACAATTAGAGCACATACTGCAGTGATAAACCAACTTTGTGCTCCCGTGCTAAAGGAAAAGGTTGATCTCCCTCTTCACTTCCTTGCTAGGGATACAAACCCAGCTTCTTTGGATATAGAAGTGCTTAGAGCTGATCAGTGAAAAAGGAAAATGCTGTATTTTTTCCTCTTCAAGTATGATCTATAGAAAAAAATCCTTGTGGTAAGACGCTGAACTATATAATATGCTTAGGCTGCAATGAATGAAAAGCCTTTATCACATTCTATAATTAAAAGAAGTATAATATAGCAACAGGTAAGGTAACATTCATTAGAGGAAAGTGCTATAACAAGAATAGTTATGTGTATTCCTGCTGGCTAATGCAGAACTAATGGACCAGACAACCAAAACTAAATCAAAGCATAATGCCCATAAAGCATGAAAGCACTTTCTATCAATCTAAGTCATAAAAATCTGGGTTTAAATGGCCTAATTTCAGAATTTAATTTTTCTTTAGTGCTCTGGAGAGCATCTGGGAGCCACAGAGACTCTCAGTTTTACAGGGAGCTGGGACCTCACATGTCTGCCACTACAGTCCTGAAGGTAGCTGCTCCCTCTTCCCTCTGAGGAAGCTGACCAGTTAGCAATTAGGTTAAACTCAGGTCACCAGTTCTTAACATTTGCTTTAGTTGCATGTTTCAGCTTCCTTGTCAGATGCAATGTAGGCTTTCGTGCCTGACATCTTGTCCATATTTTCTAACTGTATCAGCTAGCTGAGAAAAAGATATTAGCTCGCTCTTATAAACCTGACAGCTGATTTAAAAAAAAAATCTTTCATTTTAACATTATGGGAAAATGAATGCAAACCAGCCATGAGCATGGTTGACTCAGGACTAGTTTTTAAATCCAAATGAATGGCACAGCAATTTTTTTCCTTTTTGCCGTGTTGCTCAACACAGAGTTGCAGTTCTAAATTCAACCAGTAGAGGACAGTGATGAATAAACGCACTATCAGGCCTGTCACTCATATATATATGAAGCAACTTCTCTGGATGAAGTGCTGTGTTTCTTGCCATCTCAAAAGTCAGTTCACGTTTATGAAATCTGTGCTTGTCAAAGGAATACAGATTACAAAGAATCCACAGAACAAATGTAAATAATTACATTTGGAGTGTATTTCTTATTTATGCAGAACACCACTTGGGTCTCACTCAAAGATCTTGACTTGGTCCTTGTTCAGCAGGCTTCAAAGCTTTTCCTAAACAAAAGACAGACCTACACTGCAAATCCAATAAGCATTTTGCTTATGTTAGGAATGCAGGACAGGCCCCTCTGTGTAATTATTTCTGTTCGTTAATATAATCCAGAGTCCAAGAAGTTAGTGAAGTTGCACAGAAGTTCACAGAGCTTTAGCCTGCATCAGGACCAGCTGCACTAGCCACCCTGTCAGGAACAAGTTATAGAAGAATACAGAACCGATCACTTTTCAGCTTTTCAGAAAAAATCTATAGTTGCTTTATCTATCTACCTCGATCCAGACTCTGTGTACTTCTAGTGAAAGCCATTGGGATTTCTTGTGCAAGGACACCTGTATCTAAAGCCCCTGGACTGTGAGTCCACTAAGCTAAAGACTATGGCTTATTTTGACAAGTAGAAAACATTCCTAATTAAACAAACAAACAAAACCCCCAAACAAAACCCCAAACTTAGCTGCATGTTCCATGAACAGTGACAGAGCTATAAAATTTTATTAGTACTTGCAATATTATCTGCCTTGGCCTTGTGGCCTGAGGTTTTTTGTTGTGGTTTTGGTTTTGCCACTTCAATGCCAACTAAAGTAATGGACAACTGAGTTAACAACTTCGTATGATTTCACAACACAGAGCACGCAAGCAAAATATTTTGTGTTTTCCTTCACTTAAAGAATAGTAGCTTGAGGACAATGCTCACAGAAGTTACAGGCTATATCAACCAGAAACAACATTTCAGTGTTTATGTAAACTCTATTGCATGAGAGAGCACAGCTCACCAATTTCCATCATGTTACATTTTCAAACTGACATTCTACAAAGCCCTGAAGAGACTAGCACATAACAAAGAGTGTCTCCCAGGGTCGAGTCTCTTCAGATTCATCTGCAGCAATACAAAACACCTATTTATGGAATACATAAAGCGTGCTTCTTTAAATTTCTAAAGACCTTGAAATAAAGAGAGAAGACTTCACTCGTAGGAGTATTTAATCAACAAATAGTTCAAGTGCTTCTCCAGGCAAATATCTAGCTCATATTCTTATCTTTTAGAGCACTGAAAAATATCTATATTCAATTAACACATGGCATATCAAGAGTCATGATTAAGAGTTTCTTTCCAGAAAAAAATTAATATTTACCAGGTACAGAAATAAATGACCCTCTGGTTTGCTTCAGTATATATTTGGATCTTGAGTTTTGCATTAGGTTGCTGTTCGAGTCTTTCCAAATGTGGGACAGTAAGAGTTACGGGATCAACTATAATCACACGAATAGGGGCCTGACAGCAAGCATGGATCAGAGCCTAGCCATTTCAGAGTCTACAGAGTAGTGTCTAAAATCCCAGAAGTCTTGGAATTATGTCAGAATCTGAAATTGCCTTTTAAAAAATGCATGCACAACTGCAAAGGTAAAGAGAGTGCAGCCGACTCAGTGGTACTAAGTGAGCCCGCAGACAGTCTGAATGAATCAGTCTCGGCATGGTGACCTACCACCAGCATCTCCCATCCAAGTCTAGTTGCTCCAGGCGCTCCTGTCAGCAGCAGCCTCTGAACGGCTGGGTGGACTCCTCTTACAAAAGAGCAGAGCACCTAGCCATGTTAATTTGGTCCCAGTGGAGTTCGCTGTAACAGTGGGTTTAGAAGTGCCCATATGACCTCCAAATTAATTTGTATTCTTGGCACGTGTGAGTCATTGCACAATTTTCAGTAACTTGATTTGCGCATCTAAATCACAGGGAAATCATAGAATAGCTGAAATCTGTTTCTTATTCTTATGTTTTTTCCTCATCTAGCAATACCTAACAGACAATAGCCACTAGATAATATATGCTGTGCAGTTTTGTTTATATCTGTATAGACTGTTCATATTTATAAACTAAGCATTTATGTTTTCAGATTATTGGTACAAAATGAAAAACTTCTGGCATTGATGCAAAAGTTGAGGAATGGCTACACTAGTTCTTCCCTAGTTTGAATTCTACTATCCCACTGCTTCTCTGTACAGCAAAGCAACTACCAAATGCTGGTAAGATTGTCTATATATCAACCCATGGGAAAAGAAAAAAAAAATCGTAAAGCTCATCTCTTTTTTTAGTGACTGACCAGTTGACTGACCCTACATGGGCAGGGTAGGAAGAAGAAAAATTAGCACATTCGATTTTCCCCTCTTTCTTCTTTTTACTCCTCAGAGAGCAAGGGTGATTGTTTCCTGGAGTGAAAAGAAAAGGTTTAGTATCCTTATACCATGAAGAATGTTCACTGAGGCTGTTTGTGAGAAGCAGGAGGAGAGAAGGGTACTGCCTAAATGCAAAGAAAGAGACACTTGCTCTGCCATCTGTTCCCGTGCACTGTCACCAGGCTGCTCTGCAGTGTAAGAGGCAGCTGCTCCCTTTTCCAAGAGTTAGCATGAGATATTGGAAAGAGAACACTCACCGTCCAATTCTGTCCTTGCCCACAAAGGGCCACAGTGACCAAGTTTATGGTACCCATTTATTTGTGATGCAGCCCCTCTGACTGTACTCTGCTGCCTCTCATGAGAGTGGCAAGCTGCATTTTCCTCTCAGGAACAAATGCAAGTGGATTAGCACTATCATACTCTACTCAGTAGTCTTTGCTTTGCATATATTACCCTCGTTGTGGTTTATGTCGAAGATGATTCAGCAACTTGGTCCTAAGTTCAGGGACAAACAAAGATTACTGAAGGGGCTGCTTGAAGGAAGGAAATGAACAAAAGCCCCATTTGTTGAAAGGGAAAATAAATAACAGTCTGGCTGCTAAATGAAAGGAAGCGAGACCAATGAGGGATACAAAACTTAGGATACCAGCTGCTAGAGTATGAACTGGGGCTAAGGTTTGCCTTTGCCATCTGCAGAGTGCATTTCCTCAAGCCTATGAACTGGATCTTTGCTTTGCCAACATCAGGGTGTCAAAGTGTAAATGCATCTTTTTGTTTCTCTGTTTTTTTTAAAGCATTTAAAGAAAGTTCATTTAATACTATTCATTTAAAAGTCTTTGTCCCTGTCACTTTCTACCAGCTTTCTTGTCTCTTTGTTTCTATTGCTCCGATTAGGTTTCCTCTAGGAGTAAACAAGATTTATAGGAATCATAAGCCAAGACTTTTGTGTCCTGCAACTGGGGTATTTCTCTTATGTTTTATTTTATTTCTATTCATAATTACGTTTTGTTTTACTAAGGCTGGATGAGATGACAATTCTTAAAGAAAGGGGGCAATTCCTTCTTCAGGAGATCAGCTGAGCTTGCCCACAGAAAAGACAGCTTCAGGAACAATACTTCAGGAGGCAAGAAAATATTGCTCATAGTCAGGAACCTTGTATTGGGTTTACATGGCAAGGTTTTGGTAGTCAGGCTGGGGCAGCGAGGACGGGACTGCAGGGATGGCTTTTGTGAGAAGACACCGGAAGCTGCCCCGACATCAGGCAGAGCCTGTTCCAGCTGGTTTTAAGATGGACCTGCTATTGGTCAAAGCTGAGCCCATCAGCGATCTCATGCCAGAGATGATGGATGTGCCCTGAAGGAGGCTGCAGCCAGTGGAGAGCCCACATTGGAGCAGGCTCCTGGCAGGAACTGTACCCCATGGAGAGGAGCCCATGACAGATTGGCCTCAAAGCTTGGAGCACCTAAACTCATCACACCCCTCCAGCTCTGCCACACCAGTCAGTTGGGGTCATCATATAATGTTGTTGCATGGCTCTGCTCATGAATTGGAGCTGTGGTCCTCCTGCCCCATCCCTAACGCTTCAAAATGATTGCCTGAAACACCTAAATATTTATGTTTTGACAGTTTTCTAATCATTTGACAGAAACTGAAGCTTTCTAGAAATTTACAGCTAATTTAAAAACTGTTTCTCCAACACCTAGCTACACATCAACATCACTAATTTCACTGACAGGAAAACTGATTGTAAGGCACTTCTCAAATAATCACACCTGGGATGTACATCCTCCTGTTTACACCTTTTCATGCCTCCACCAAGACCCCTGGTAGGATTCTTCTCTGCAGTGGAAGCCCTAGCCCAAGTGCTTATTTCAGAATATTCAAGGCTGAAAACGATTGCTTTTAAATGGAGCCCAGAAACCCCTTCTCCCTTCATGTGGGATTCCCTGTGTCTCCAGCATCGAATAGCAGTGCCTTCCTTCCTCACCCAGAAAAGCACATAAGCATATGATTAAAGATGCACATAATCTCCTATGAATGACTGGAGAGACTTTCTCTCACAAGAGACGAGTAAAGGATTAATTTATTACATTCACTTCGATCAGGATGCTGTCCATGTAGCCAAGATGGGAAGCATGAAGGCTTTTTCCTTTTTCTATCAGGAGCGAACTGGGCATGTTTCATTTGAACAACCCTGATTGCAATAATATCTGTACCTATGTTTACCTATGCATTATGCTATAGATTGCAGTGGGAAAGACAGATACAAAAAAATATTCTTTCCATGTGAATATTCAATTCTGGATGATGATGTCTGGGGCTGGGAGTTCTGTGGAAATGCAGAAAGGAATTGTTTATACTAGCACAGACCTATAAGAATATTTGATGGCAACTCTGTTCCCATTTTCAGTCCATGAAAAGACATGTTTTAGTGAATTCAGGGATGACAAGGCTTGGCTTCTAATGCAAACCTTACAAATATATGTAGATGCAGATAGCTTGTCACTACATGGAATTTGCCAAACAACATTCGGAATAACCCAGTCTATTTCTGATATATCTGAAACCTGAATTTGTTTTGCTTCTATGTTATTTCAAGTGAATAGGAATTTATTTTGCAATTGTTTCTGGAACATTGTGTATCCAAAAGCCTAGTCTAATTGATATAATTACATGTAAAGATATGTGTGCGTGTGTATACATACGCATTCTTTCTCCCTACAAATCTTATCTCTCTTCTAACATCAAATCATTAGACTAAAACACTGAGGCACACATCTTTGTCTGTGTGGGTTTTTTGCATGTTAAAACCTAATTTGAATGGTTATTTGTTTCCAGAAGCGTATTGCCTTCCCTTGGCAGTTGTCCCGTACTGCTGCAGTTTCTGGTAGTCTGTGACACACGTTGGCAGTAACATTTGAACTGATCTCTGAGAGTGCTTGTCTCAGCAATATCCATTAACTTGCATATATAAATAAGGTTTCTTTTTAGAAATCTGGCCTGTTTTACTTCCTCATTTTTGTCAAAATGAAAGCATAAGGGAAATTGAACACTTTGGTGCAGAATCACTGATACTCTGTAGTATAGTGACATATTCTAGGACTGAAAACAATGTAGAAATGTAATGAGAAGTTTTAAATAAAATTATTTCACTAATCAACAAATATGCTTTTTTTTTGCCTGCATCTGTAGATATTTAAGTAATTCAAAAACCAGATTTTTGTGATTGTTGTTATGTGAAGATGCTTAAACATACCTCATGAAAATATTAATTGTACTTCTCAACCCATGCAAGTTTTCACATATTCTCATTTGCATCAGCAGTATAGTACCTGTCTGCAGTATGGTACCTGTCCTTTGCATCTGACTTACATTCTGCTGGAAATTACTCTGTGAGCAGTAGCCAACCCTACCCCCAAATTTTTGTCTCTTGTACAAATGTCATTACTTTATACAGGCTGCTATAACAACAACATTTTTTCTGTGTGGACCACATCTGAAAAATTATATCATCTCATGTTTCTTCTCTCTAGCTGTGTTAATTTCTGACAGCAGACAATAAGGAATGCACTTTTTAATTTTTAGTTGTCTGACTCCATGGATGCTTTACCCTTACTGAATGACATTAATACTATTATAGAATCATAGAATCATTTAGGTTGGAAAAGACCTTTAAGAACATCAAGTCCAACCATTAACCTAACACTGCCAAGTCCACCACTAAATCATGTCCTCGTCTACCAAGCACCTCGTCTACCCGTCTTTTAAATACTCCAGGGATGGGGACTCAACCACTTCCGTGGGCAGTCCGTTCCAATGCTTAACAACCCTTTCAGTAAAAAATTTTTCCTAACGTCCAACCTAAACCTTCCCTGGCACAACTTGAGGCCATTTCCCCTTGTCCTATTGCCTGTTATGTGGGAGAAGAGACCAACACCCACCATGTAATATATGTATATATACACACTATATATTATATATAAATATAAAAATATAATTCTGCTTTACATATAAATTTTGCCTCCCACCCATACTATTCCTATTGCATTTGAGTATGACTTATGTCCACTCTATCTTACATTTTTGCTGCTGCTGCTTCTGCTTCTCCTCCTCCTCCTCCTCCCCCCTTCCCCCCCCGCCATCTTCCATTCACCTATTTTAGAAACCTTCATATTCCCTTCTCCCTAAGCATCTTTTGCTATCAGGCTATCTAACCACAGACTATCTGTCTGCCCTAGTCCCCTCAGAAAGTTTCCCTTTTCATTCTTCATTCTTTTATGAAGGACATACTCTTCCTTGTTTCTTACAAAGGGCGGGACCCAGCTTGTCAAAACAGGTGTTCTGGCTCTTCCAATGAAGCTTAAAAGAACAAAAGGTCAAATTCAGCTGCAATGGATAACATCTCATCTCAAAGGGAAGAATTTGTTTCCAAATACTTTTAAGAAAGAAAAAAAAAAAATAAAAAGAAAGAAGAAAGAAAGCAAGCATGTGAAGAAAAGCATCTCTTAATAACTAACTTGCCTTTATTGACATTTCTTTATTAAAAAGATAGGTCTGAAAGACAACACAAACACATAGTTCAGTAGGCAGTGGTGATGTTAATTCTAAAAGATTATGTTTATGAGCTTTTTTTAAGGATGCATTGGAAGGAAATTTAGATAAGAAAAATAAGAAAATATCGTATTATTAAATAAAGTGCTTTCCTCTCCCAGGTATGTACAGGTACAAAAATTTTCAGTGCTACTAAAGGGAGAGAATTTGGTTGTCCGGGGATAACAGATTCCCTGGAACAGGAAAGAAAATGAAATGGAGGAAATTCTGCCAACTTCAGAGCTATGACTTTTTTTTCAGTTACATCTGTCTACTGGAGAGGCTCATGCAAGAAGTTTAGATGACCAAGAGATCAAAAGATCTTCAGCTACATGGTATCTCCATTGCTGCTTTAGGGTCTGTGAGGGTCATTACTTCTGCTACTTTAATAATGCTTGTGTTAGTAACCTGTAAACCAATAATGCAGTCATTTGCCTACCCGGAAACTTTCATAATAAAAATATGTAAACTATTTAAAAAAAAAACCAGATTTTGAATTTAGACATTTTTCAGGGAATAGCACCTAGAGAAGTAATAGAAGCATGTGGAGAAAAAAAAAAAAAGCAAGAGTGAAAACCCTTCTTCTTGCACAGCTCCTTGCAGTTTAGCTCTACTTGAGAATTATAGTACAAGCTAGTAGAGCATATATATTTATTTTATTTTTCACTGTTCATCTGAGAGTGCTTGTATTGTCTCATAAAATTACTGAAGAAAAGAAATTAAGGCAAGATGATAGAAAGTTACTTCCTCCATCCAGTTTCCCCGCATTTCTGAAAAATGGAATATTGAGGACTGGACACAATCCAACCTTAGTAGATCAATGCCCTCTTTAACTTAAAACACCATATTACCATCAGCTGCTACTGATAAATTAAGACATAACTGTACTGCATATTCCTAGATTGTTAGAAGACTCTGAGGAAAGAAAAAATATACCCTCAGACAGCAGTGGCTCTCATTCAAATTCTTAATTTTTTATTATTAATTTTTTTATTATTACCCTTTCTCAACTGGGTAAAGTCTAAAGTAGGATAATGCACAATGGAGTTGACTAAGTTATTGTACAACTCTCTTCTATACTGCTATACAACTGTAGATTGATGATGTGACACTGAGAGAATTTCTGATCTTTAAAATACTTTGCTTTATCAAATATGAATATAGAAAGTGTTGTTTAATTTCATTCCTTTCAAGCCCTGCAGTGTAATTAAGGGGACTAAATCTTGAAATCCAGTTTTCACTTCAAATTTAACTTAACAATATATATGCTGCTCCTGTAGTAACTGCCAGCTGAGGTTCTAAGAAGTCCCACATAGCATCTAGAACATTAAATAAGTGTCTCCAAAATATCAGGAACACATTTTAATAATGATCTTGATCAGGACTCCAGAGAAGTCTAATGTTAACTGCAGTGATCTCTTATCCAGTTCTATATAGAGCAAGTTCTGAGAGAATATATATTAAATAATTTAATTACACTTTAGGTATATTAATTACATATTAATCTCACTATCTTTTCCCTCCACCATCTGTCACAAGATATGGCACAGTTAGATAAGTCACAACTGGTAAACAGAATTATAATAATGGGATTTTTAAGGCTTACAAAATAACCAGATAACTTCATCACCAGTGGCATTTACTGTACAAAACCACGTTCTTTTCCCCACACCATTTTGTATAACATCAACTGCTTATCATAAAGGCAAAGTAGGAATTTCCCCTATATATCCAAATAAAGAAATGACAGATTTGACATCCAAGAAGACTGTTCTCCTAGCAGAATGTAAAACAGCTTAAGGCAAGGGTGTACAAATTAAACACAAAATGCTATTCATTTCTTGTGACTGCCATGTATTGATGAAAAATTGCCATTTTTCTTGCTCTTGCTTATGACACTTTTCCTGTAAATTTTATGCCTATAAAGACTCTCTTTGAGCTTCATATTTGTAATAACACAATAACTGTAGAGATAGGCAAGTCAAAATCTTGTTCAGACAGGTTCTGCTTGCAAGCGGTGATTCCAAATGGTTTTGGAGCCCATACACCCTCTAAGCCTGTGCATGTTTGTAGGTGCAAGTAGCATTCTGGTTGCTGTTTATAAATGTAAATAGTGAAGACTAAGAACTAGAAGGCTCCAAACAGCCATCCAACTAAAAAAATTAGGCAGCTATATAACATCTCCATCCTTATAAAGTCTGATTCTCTTAAAAAAAGAAAAAAAAGATTAAAAAAATCCCATCACAACCTGCATAATGCCTGAATTTTGCAGCATAACTTAAAGTCAGTGGGATAATTCACCTTTAAAATCAGAAATTCCATCTCACTTGCCTCTGCTATAATTATATACCTAGTAGTGCTGCACAGACAGGGTAGAGCAAAGAAAGTCAAATAATGAGTCAGCATAGATCTCCAGGACTAGTGACAACGGGAGCAACAGGCAGATGCTGCAGAGAAGTGCCTAATGCACCTTGCAACTATATAATAATGTCAGGGAGGTGTATTGGTAGGCTGCACACAAAGCATAACAATAAACCATAGCAATTTCATCTTGCACGTGTTACTGGCTGTTATGTCTAAATCTCTTCTGGTAGCTGAGCAATGCCAGGGTAGGGGTTCAGGCAGAACAATTTTTTATACATCATATAGATGCAATATGACTGTGCAATGTTCATTTTTTAGCACTGTCCCTGGCATGACCACGACAACTAGCATTATCTCAAACTTCCAAGTATGGTTTGTGAGGATGACACAGGCCAGAGACTGTTACACCATTTCTAGTCGGTTCTATGTAAGATAAGAATTGTTTTATTTTAAGCACACAAATAAAAGGTTTTGTTATAAGCACAGCCGTTGGCATGGTTTTTCCCCTGCTCTGTTAGTCTGTTCTCAGGCTATGTTCAGACAGATGATCTTTGGCCTTTATTTCTGCTCAGTTCTGTGTAATGTATGTATGACAAACTATGATGAGCTTAAAAAAAGCCCAAGGTCACCTACATGAACTTTAAACTTTACCAAATGTATGTGCTCTTTATAAACAGAATTTGACAAGCTGGAACAATGATTTAACACCATTAAAAGAACTAACCTATTGAAAGCCATATATGGCAGTGTTTGATTACTGCAATATGCTGCATTTGAAATTCATGCGTTTCCTATTAATAGAAGGACCAATTCTTCAACTGTTAGTTATTCATATTGACAGTAGTGCATATAAATGGAGCAATGTGAATCAGCTATGATTTTTGTATAAAGAAATACTATCAATGAGACTTGAGGACAATGGTTTGAATCCATAGACCTCATTTTTGTGCCTTTGATTCCTTAGAATCAGTCACAGTTATGGAAATGCTGCAGACTTGCCTCTGTCTTGATGTAAAGGTTAAAACTGAAATTTGATCAAGCAAAATTTTACATTTTTTTTTTAATTATCAGTTCAGTTTGAAAGGATTAAATCCTTTCTTCTAGGTATTCTAATAAAAAGTTTTAAAATCAGAATCAACTTAAAATACCTTTGCCATAAATATTTCTTCAGCTTTAAACTACCAACAGAATCAAGTGGTAATCATGTCTACTCTATGGCTATTTAGTTGGAGGCCTGTTTGAGAAAGAATAGCACAGTCTAACTAAAATATACTGGATTTCCTGTTTTTACTGAATTCTTATATCATAGAATCATAGAATCATAGAATGTTTTGGGTTAGAAGGGACCCCTAGAGGTCAACTAGTCCAACCCCCCTGCAGTGAGCAGGGACACCGCTAACTAGATCAGGTTGCTCAGAGCCCCATCCAACCTGGCCTTGAATGTTTCCAGGGATGGGGCCTCCACCACCTCTCTGGGCAACCTGTTCCAGTGTTTCACCACCCTCATTGTAAAGAATTTCTTCCTTAGATCCAGTCTAAACCTACCCTGTTTTAGTTTAAAACCATTACCCCTTGTCCTGTCACAGCTGGCCCTACTAAAAAGATTTTCCCCATCTTTCCTATAGGCCTCCTTTAGGTACTGAAAGGCCACAATCAGGTCTCCCCGCAGCCTTCTTTTCTCCAGGCTGAACAAGCCCAACTCTCTCAGCCTGTCCTCATAGGAGAGGTGCTCCAGCCCTCGGATCATTTTAGTAGCCCTCCTCTGGACCCGCTCCAACAGTTCCATGTCCTTCTTGTGCTGAGGGCTCCAGAGCTGGACACAGTACTCTAGGTGAGGTCTCACCAGAGCAGAGTAGAGGGGCAGAATCACCTCCCTTGACCTGCTGGCCACGCTTCTCCTGATGCAGCCCAGAGTACGGTTGGCCTTCTGGGCTGCCAGCGCACATTGCCGGCTCATGTCCAGCTTTTCATCCACCAGCACGCCCAAGTCCCTCTCGGCAGGGCTGCTCTCGATCCTTTCTTCCCCCAGCCTGTACTGATACCGGGGGTTACCCCGACCCAGGTGCAGGACCTTGCACTTGGCCTTGTTGAACCTCATGAGGTTCACACAGGCCCACCTCTTCAGCCTGTCCAGGTCTCTCTGGATGACATCCAGTCCCTCTGGTGTGTCAAACGCACCACTCAGTTTGGTGTCATCCACAAACTTGCTGATGTTGCACTCAATCTCGCTGTCTAAGTCATTGATGAAAACGTTAAACAGCACTGGTCCCAGTACGGACCCCTGAGGGACACCACTCGTCACTGGTCTCCATCCCGGACATCGAGCCATTGACCACTACCCTCTGGATGTGACCATCCAGCCAGTTCCTTATCCACCAAACAGTCCACCCATCAAATCCATAGCTCTCCAATTTAGAGAGAAGGATGTTGTGGGGGACTGTGTCAAAGGCTTTGCAGAAGTCCAGATAGATGACGTCCATTGGTTTTCCTTTGTCCACTGTTGTTGTCACACCATCATAGAAAGCCACTAGGTTCATCAGGCAGGACTTGCCCTTGGTGAAGCCATGCTGGCTATCTCGAATTATCTCCCTGGCCTCCACGTGCTTTAGCATAGCTTCTAGGAGGATCTGTTCCATGATCTTCCCAGGCACAGAGGTGAGGCTGACAGGTTGGTAGTTCCCGGGGTCTTCCTTTCTACCCTTTTTGAAAATGGGCACAATGTTTCCCTTCTTCCAGTCACCAGGGACTTCACCTGACTGCCATGACTTTTCAAATATCATGGAGAGTGGCTTGGCGACTACATCGGCCAATTCCCTCAGGACTCTGGGATGCATCTCATCAGGTCCCATGGACTTATGCGCATTCAGGTTCCTCAGGTGGTCACGAACCTGATCTTCTCCTACAGCAGGAGGGGTTTTGCCCTCCCGGTCCCCCTCATGCCATCCATCAACTCAGGAGGGGTGAGGAGAGAGGTTGCCAGTGAAGACTGAGGCAAAAAAGTTGTTGAGTACCTCAGCCTTCTCCTCATCTGCTGTTACCAGCTTGCCAGTCTCGCTCATCAGCGGGGGTACGCTTTCTTTAACCATTCTTTTCTGGCTGATATACCTGTAGAAACCCTTCTTATTATTCTTTGCATCTGTAGCCAAGTTTAGCTCCAGCTGAGCCTTGGCTTTCCTGACCCCGTTCCTACACAACTGGACCGTGTCCCTATACTCTTCCCAGGATGCCTGCCCCTGCTTCCACTGCCTGTGCAGTTCCCTCTTCCTCCTTAGTTTGACCAGCATCTCTCGTCTCAGCCATGCCAGTCTCTTCCCTTCTTTGCCTGATTTCTTACACCTAGGGATCGAGAGCTCTTGCTCTCTGTGGATCACATTCTTAAAGATCTGCCAGCTCTGTTCTGTTCCCCCCCTGAGGACCGTTTCCCAGGGAGTCCTTCTGACCTCCTTGAGGAGCTGGAAGTTTGCTTTTCTAAAATTCAGGGTCCTGACTATACTCTTCATTCTTCCCAGTATCGCATCCCCTCGGGTAGGGGTGTCTGTTACCTGGCTTAAGAAGTTGTCCTCAATGCATTCGAGAAACCTGCTGGATTGCCTACAGCTTGCCGTGTTGGTTTTCCAGCAGATGTCGAGGTGGTTGAAGTCCCCCAGGAGGACGAGAGCCTGCGAGCTCGAAGCCTCCTGGATTTGGAGGTAGAACCATCTATGCAGCACATTTTTTTTGCATGTTACCCACATGTGTACATGCACATTTGGGCAATATTTTTTAACTCTGTTGATAGATAAGCAAACTGAAGAACAATGACTGCTTCCCTAACGCATTTTGAAACATACTGAAATAAAAAATTTTAATTGGAAAAATAATTTTGTTGGAAGAGACAGCTCTGTCTGCTGCTAAAGTATCTTGTGGGAAAGTATTCTGAATTTTTCTGTGAGACAAATTTTTTGTTCTATTAAAGACAGATATTGAGATATAATAATTTAAGGATTAATTTAATATTGCCCACTGGATTATCGCATTCAATTAAATATGACAAAAATGGATGAGATTTAATAATAAAATATTACTGTGTTATTAAAGAGTCCTAATTCAATAAATCTTTTTGATTCATGAGAAATTGTTAATTTGTATTTTATTTCACATTTCAAAGCAAATTTTCACATAATCAGCAAGGCAGAAAACAGATTTTCTATACAAAGGAAACATTTATTTACATCTTAATAAAATAAACAACTTGGATCAGCAAAATCCAGACTATTAGTGCTTTATTACTACCTGTAACTTTCTGCCTAAAACATATATTTCTTGGTCTTCAGTACAACTGAGACCATGTGAACTTTAGTCTTCTTAATCCTTTATAAATCCAGACGCGTGCCCTGCTTGCAAATTTATAGTGGCTTCATCATTATCAGAAACTGATAAAGTATATTTGTAAAACAGAACATAGAAAAGATATTGCATGCAAAATTATGTTTTTTGAATGTATAGGCATCCTCTAGTACTCACAACTTTGCATATTAGAAAGGCTCCACAGAGTGTAAGAATATAATCTAGCAATCTCTGTTAGCTTTCACTAAGTATGTATTCAACTTGTGTGTTACTAGGAATAGCCATCAAAGACACATTGTATGTGTTCATCCAAGATCATATTTTTTTTTCTAATACATACTTATTTTATCTTAAAATGTTTGTCTTTATTTAAAAAGTTATTTGTTCTCTTGTACTTAAACATTTACATTTGTCATTGTGGTTTGGCTGGCAAAGAAACTGGGATTATGTACATGTTGCCATTTGTCAAAATACTGATGTAGTATGAAAAATCTGCATTTACTGCTTCTGCCCTTCAGACTTCTTTGAAGACCCTCATGTCCTGTGTGTTTTTAAAGACAAAGCTAAAAGAGCAGAAAATATTAAAATCAATTTTGAAGAAATCTTGGTTTTGTTTAGAAGTGTGATTATAGTTGCCACTTGATATATATGCAACAGCTCAACAAAACCAAAAAAAACCAGATTTACATATATACATAGTTGTGCCTGACCAATGTTTGTTTGTGTATATGTTGTGGTTTAACCCCAGTTAGCAACTAAGCACCACGCAGCCGCTCGCTCACCCTCCCCTCCCCCCCCACAGTGGGATGGGGGACAGAATTGGGAAAAAAAAAAAAAGTAACATCCGTGGGTTGAGATAAAGACAGTTTAATAAAACAGCAGAGGAAAAGAAAATAATAATTATAAAAGAATACACAAAATGAGTGATACACAGTGCAATTGCTGACCATCTGCCGGCCAACACCCAGCCCATCCCTGGGCAGCAGTCGTTGCCCCCCGGCCAACTGCCCCCAGTTTATATACTGAGCTTCATGTCGTCATATGGTCTGGAATAGCCCTTTGGCCAGTTGGGGTCAGCTGTCCTGGCTGTTCCCCCTCCCAGCTTCTTGTGCCCCTGGCAGAGCAGGGGAAGCTGAAAAGTCCTTGACTGGTGTAAGCCCTGCTCAGCAACAACTAAACCGTCAGTGTGTTATCAACATTCTTCTCGTACTAAATCCAAACCACAGCACTGTGCCAGCTACTAGGAGGAAAATTAACTCTATCCCAGCTCAGACCAGGACAGTATATATCTATACAGCATATACCCATAGAATGCTGAGAACAAGAAGACATTTAGGTCTTTCAATCTATCTATTAGTACTCTATTGAAGTCTTAAGGCTTGCTTATTTTGCATCAGGTATTCCTCAGCAATTAATCACAGGATGTCACAAGATCAACTCTAAAGTCCAGACAACGAAAAACAGTACATATACTCTTAAAAAAAAAAATATCAGTCATTCTCCTTTCAGGTAAATGTTCAGTCCACAGACAGTTTATTCTAAAATAATTGTGGATGGCCAACAGCTGCTGGCAGGCAGTGGTGTTCTTTCTTTCAAAATAATCAACTTAGCTCAAGTTTTCCTAGACATGAATGGTTTTTACCAGATTTGAAAGAAACTGTTGAAACTCATATTAACAGCTGTCCAGGCTGTTATAACTATGGTGCCATCACTTGCAAATTGGTGTATTTTCTTGTCAGGTGATGGTAGCAAGATGATGGGAAATACCAGAATTTCTTAGCTCTGGATTCAGAACTGAATACTAACTCAGCAAGAACCACTAAAACCTTCTTTCTAGCTAATCTGCAGTAATTTCTACTACATTTTGTCATCAGGATGTATTGCTTTCCACTATCCCTTTAGAGCATGGAAGAAGCAGCAGTTTGGAGAAATAAAGTAAAATGATTGTTCAGAAATCCCTAAAATAAAAAATAGCTTCAGATGGTTTCCTTCAAAAAAAAAAGTAAAAATTTTGGATGAATACTTCTACAGATAGCCAAGAACATAGACTAGAGCTAGATTGGATACCATTTGTTTCCACATGAAGCTCAAGGAAGAGGCTTGTATTATTATAATGCGAAAGAAATAAATTTGCAGGCATGTTGGAAGATTCATAACGAGTAGAACTACAATGGAAGAATGTGAGAATTTGAACTCTCTTGATGTTCACACACAGGCAAGGATTATGTTTTAGCTCAAGCCTGGTGAATTCTGTGGGAACCTTTAATCATGAGCATAACCATGCAAAGTACTAGCTCTCTCACATGGAAATGCGAAAAACTACAACATGACACTTGTTCATCTGCTGGTCTCTGTACATTAATTCAGTTACAAAGAGAACACGATGTTCAGCACCATTTGAAAAGCAGAAAACAGGAAACAATTTCTACTTTACAGAGGCAACATTTTGTTAAAATAACTTACGTGATTTCTACCAGGGGTTATTTTTAGACCTGACTGAAAGATGATAGCTAACACTATCCCAGTTCTACCACTTCAATAAAAAAGACACAGTAGTTTCCTGATAAAGAGTTGTGAGTAATTGTGCAGTAATGTGGAGTTTACTGGGGAAGTTCTTTCCTCCTCGTTTATCTTCAGTAGAGTTCGTGCCTCCTGTGGAACATCCTGCTATGCATGGTCAGTCGATTAAGAAGAATGTTATCACACTTTATAATGTTAAACTGCTACTTCTTTAAGTCCCATGACAGCTGAGCAATGAGCAAAAGAAATGGTTTTCACACCCTACAGACATTTTAAAAATGTATTCGCTCCATTTGATCTTACACAAAAATTATTGATTTTTAAACATTTTTAGAACATTTTGATTATTTTTATAGAAGTTAAAATTTGAAGAGAAGAAATTATAAAGATAATTACTTATTTAGAACACCTAAATAATTGGTTTTTTATTTTTTAAAAAAAAAATTAGCAGTGTGTGAGATTCCACTCAATTCCAAGATATTTGAACAAAAAAGATGATCTGACAGTTTTGGATAGAAAATATTATTGCTTTTTTTTTTCCAAAGTAGTTTCACAGAAGTTCCTAGACAAAATCTGCTATAAATACTTCTTATTGAATTTTTCCATAGGTTTATTCTTTCTGTAGCCTAGGGGACAGCAAGAAAGTAAGGCCAGGGCCCATTCTTAGCCTTATAAAAATTGCATAGATTCAAAGTAACTCAATATGAACAAATGGTTTCTGTTGCTTTCAGTGAAGTTACTCGGCACAGACATTTTTGTAACAATATCTATAAGTCTATTGTCTCTTCAAGGGACTGATCCTTTCAGCTGGCTGTTTCTTCTAAAAAATGAGTTAAGACACTCAGGACTCCACAGGGGGATAGGATAACATACCCATAACAGAAAAAGAATTAAATCTATCTATCACATGTTTGAAAAGAAATTACAGTGTACAGAAGTTTTAGCATGATGTTTCTCTGCTATGCACTGGAATGGAAAATAAATAAGTAATGATCATTTCCTGAACTGTGGTAAATTTCAAACTTTGTATAGTGAACTTCTACTCTGGAAAAGTTTATCGTAAGAAAAATAAACATTCTCACCTGTCAACAGTGCTCACCCAAAGCTGTGCAGAATCTAGGTAAGTAAGTCATGTGTGGCTTGTTCAACCTTTTGGAGCAGATTTTACTTTCCTGCCTATAGAAGTTTAGGCTCTGGAGTATTCTCTTAGATTTCACGTTGTGGCCTGCAATGACAAACCGTAGCTTTCTGCCTAACTTCACTTTCACAAAAAAAAAAAAAATTAAATACACACAACAATAGGGATAAGAAAAAAAAAAAAAAAAGGCTTGTCTGGAGGTTGCGGTTCTTTAAAGTCCTTGGTTGGCACCAACCCCTGAATAGTGAGGAAATGTCTAACTCAATAACTGTAAAATGGATTGAATCAGCTCACAGAGATGTAACAGTGGAGGAAGTGCTGACTTTCGTTATTTCACATATTTCAGAACAGCAAGACATGTCATTATAAACTGGAAGTTAATCAATTCTGAAAGTAATTGTGGAGCACAGTTGGGAAAGAAAAGCTGACCTGAAGGAGAGAAAAGCATGTTCTCAATGTCGAAAGAGGGACTCAGCATATTATATAATGATTTTATTTTATTTTAATAAAACAGATGTTCATATAATATCTAACACAAAATACTAATTTCTGGTTTACTGATGAACTAATTAGAAATACACACCCTGAAGTTGATGAGGGTAGTAGCAAATTGTAATCCAGATATGAAAAAAAAAAAAAAATCCTGTAACTTTTAAAAGGTGCACTGAACAGATGCAAAAAATTGATAAATTCTGAATAACCTAGAACTATGTCCTTGGAACTGGAAGCACAAAGGTAGCTGCCTATTTACTGTGTAGCATTTCTCTCAGTTCAGACCAAGGGTACCTTTAAAAAGGTACACATGTGACACAAAGAGCCCAGAAACCATTTAGCCACAAAATTCAAGGCTCCAATTCCCATTCTGTCAGGTGTCTTAAAATAATCCATCTATCTACTTGCACAGGACTTCTGCAATTCATTTTCCCACCAAGAAAACAGAGACATGTTGTGCAAATCATGATATGCGAAGTTACACAAAAGCTCATGGCAAAGAGAAATCTCATCTTCCAGCTAGCTTTGTTTGCTAGCCTCTGGATTATTCACTGAATTGGAGGAACAAACAGAGTTGAATCTCAAAGAGATTTTAAAAATTAAAGTGTTTTATTTCCCTGGTATATATACCAAATAAAATGGATGAAAATACTGTGTTTCTGAGAAGAGGCTTGAGTTCAGATAATATAATTATTGATAAGTTTTAGCAGCCAAGACTGAAAGTTGTGTAGTCTCCATCCTTGGAAGCTTTTGAAACCAGACTGAATAAAGACCTGAGCAACCTGATCTCACTGTTCAACCTGCCTCAAGCAGGAGTTTGGAGTAGATACATCTGAGGCCCCTTCTCAAATGACTCTGAATTAATTGCAACCATCTCCAAAATCAAGCAGAAGGTCTAATAGCCAGTATCTAAACACATCTTAACTTTTAAGGCAAGGCTTTCCACTTCCTGCCTTGGGAGGTGCAGTCCAGAAACACATCTGTGGTTCAAAGCAATCACTTGAGAAGGCAGCATCTCTAACAGTTTGTGGAGTTAAGAGGCAGTATCTTCAAAGGATCACTCCTTCCTGACAAGGAAGAGGTTAAGTAGCATCTTACTCTTTAAACAGTTCTATTCATTTTAACAGGACTATCTAGTGAGTCAGCTAGAGCTCCGTGTGTTTAAGGGTACCAAAAATCAGTGATTGTAGGTTCTACCACCTTATGTCCAAGGAGCCTAACTATAGGCAGTAAAGAAAAGTCAAAGAGCCAAAACTCTACTTGTATGTGTAAACACATAGTAGCAGTGTCCGCTACTTCTTTCAGTGATGCTACTCGCAAATGCAAATTAAGGTTCCCAAATCTGGTGGCACCAGCCCCTCATCATGATGCCTCTCATCAAAAGCCAGAGAGCAGTACCTTTTTGACCTTTTCTCTTGCCAAGCCCTATCACGAATATTGCATTGATTTTAATGGAAGTGCAGAGGTGTAAAGTGCTGCACCGTGACTGAGCCCATCAGAAGGCATTAGTGTATTGCACACACAAGCAGAGCCTCAGCAGAGATGTGGTAGGCAGGATGCACTCATTTGGCCCTCCGGAGAGTGTAGTCCTACTTTTTAGGCTGAATTCTTTCACTTGTTCCTCTTCATGATGGAACTGACCAGCATGTTGTCTGCTGTCTGAAAAATAACCTGTCTCATTAGAGCCAAAAAGCATATTTTAGCAGTAATGCAGAGACTTTTGTGTCTTTGGGTAAAGGCTTGACTTTCCTCTTGTCTTCCCCCCAAATCTACCGTCTGTTTTATTTATTATGCTGGGAAGAACTTCTGTGTCAAATGTCATTTATCACTTCTGTTCAAATAAAGAACAATTTGTGAAAGCATAAGCAAAAAATAAAGTCTTGCTTACTTTCTACACAAGATAGATTCATGTTTGTCATATATTGCTCACTTTGTGGTTTACTTACTGAGTTTTCTGCCTCAGCATGGTAAACAAGTACCCAAATAATCAGTGTCCTAAGAAGAAGCTAGCATTTTTGTGGAGTTGTAAAACAACGGCCAAAATAGAGCTATCAAATGAAAATTCTGCAGTAAAATCCATAATTGGGTTGCTTAGACTAGATGCCAGGGCTCACAGTAGAACAGACACTGCTGAAGTTTTCTTCATCAAAATTACACAGTTTTACTGAATCAGTGGAACTGAAAAGGATGAGTATACATGCTTTCTGAAATATAAAACTTTATTTTCTGTTTCATTCTTTTCATATCCTGTCTTCCTGATCTCCCTTTATCAAACTGGTTTGGGGTTTTTTTGTATTTTCACTTTATTCTTCTGTATCACCTGACTTTATATTCCCATGGTTCTGTCCAAACTTTCCTTTTTTTTTTCTTTTCCATTAAAAAGCAAAAATAAGTTTCTGATATAAAATAAATAAGTCAAAACTAGACCTTAAAAAATGGGATCTGAAAGTTTGCACCTTATTTGCAAGTTTTCATTTAGTTTTCCTCATTACTGTATTGACCTCCTACTTAGTCCACACAGTACAAGTGCATATGTCAGTTCAAACAGAACATTAGAGAGAGAAAAAATTAAACTAATCTAAGATTTGGATTTGCCAAATGCTTGCTTATAGTGGTGTGGATACAAACAGCATTTTTTTGATATTGAACTCTCTGAGGAGATCAACATTTATTGGCAAGAATGCTATGTTCTAATGAACTCATCTGCTTAAAATTTAAGTCTCATGCATCTGTTTCCTTCTAACATGTTATGAGAATAACCAAATGAAATTTATCATTGCTGAAGTAGCTCTTATTTTGAATTATGATACTCTTTTAGTCTTAACTGGACTATGCTCTAAACAAATTAATATCTTTATTTACTGTTTTCAATACCAGTCCTAGATAAACATTCACAGTAAATTAAGTAATTTACACTAAAACAGCTCTACAGTTTTAAGCTTACTGCAGAGATGGATTATGTATGTCCCTCATTTGGGGCATTTGTCTAAATTGCCTATTAGTTTTACCAAAAGCACAAATAACCTTTCAATTTCTGCACTGAGTTATGAAGTACTGAGGATTTTTAGTACTGTTAGCAAATTGCAGCATAAAATTCCTGAGAAGAACTGGGAGAAGAGTGAAGCAAGGTGCTTGCCATTTTACCAATACTTCCCTCTTTTTTTGGAAATGTCAGATGTTACAGGTAGTGAGTGCTGTGCTGCTTTTCCTTGCATAGTACCTGCCAAACTTTTGGTCACATCCTCTGGTAAAACCCGCTGACTGGTGCTGAGCACAGTGTCTTCTCCTTTGGATGAAAGCAAAACCATGGGGTAGGATGGGTACTTCCTGTCATAGAAAAGATGCTATTCATGCCATTTTGTCATAAATCACCCAGTGATTCTGCATACGCTTCTTACGCTATTGATACTCATGTGCATTTTTCTCTAAATACATGTTAGTGTACCTAGTGACAACATTTGACAGCAAGCTCAGACCTTTATAGCAATACTCCTTCAAAGCTGAACAAACCTGGAAGGAGAGGTCTATTTTTAAAGGAATTAGAAGGAAGGAAATCAACACCAATCCAGACTCAAGCACCTGCAGAACTTAATGATGTGAATACTCAGTTGGAGATCAATAACAAGCATTTAGCATATAGCTAATGCATTCTTCAGTGATTGCAAGGTCAAACTCATATCATCTTATTTGGGTAATAGTAACACCTAAAGGTATGAGGTATAATGCACTTTAAGACACCATTTTAGCATGTGTGGTCATTTCTGAGTACTGCCAATACTGCAATTGAGGAAAAGATTGGTGTTTCTTTTTCACTTTTATTGCTAGGTCAAACACCACTTAATCACATTTGCAAACTAGTTAACATCAGTGGCAGGCATTTTGAAATTCTATTCCAGGATGTACCTGCATTTCCCTACATGACTGTAAACCCAGCTCTGACTAGTATAAACCAGCTGTATTCCTAAAGAAAAAAAAAAAAAAAGCCAAGAAACAAAAAAAAACCACCACACCAATTTTTGATGCTTTTCTTTTCACCTGTAAAATACTTCTGTAATACTTCCTATAGCACATATGCAATAATCACTTTCCCACATTTCACAACTTACTCCTCCCAAGACACAAGCCACCCACACAGCCAGCAGCCACACTAGAAGACAATTCATAGAGCATGGAGCATTCTACCTGCTTCTATTATAAGCTTACACAGTCACAAAAAATCTGTGTATTGGAGGAGATATTTAGAGAAAAGTATTAATACCTCATTTACTTCTGCTCATACCCCTTGAGGCACCATGAAAGTTCAGAACATAGACCACAGTTTCCCTTTCTGTGCCAAAGATAAGAAAGGGAGTAACTGAAGTTTGTCTCTGGATGATGCGAGGAATCGGATGAAACAGAAAATGTCCAAGAATGAAGCAAGAAGTTGAGCTGACAATGACATCTTGGTAGAGAAGAAAAATGGCAACATGCTGATTTTTGTTCTAGGGATGTTGAGAGCTGGCTAACTTTTTCTGCACTCAGCAGGATATAATTGCAACATTGCAGAGCAAAATGAACAGCCCACCCACAAGTGGCTTCAAGAACATATCATACTATTTGTTTTAGTGTAAGAATTCTTTTACTTGGCAGTTCTGTACTTGGATTAAATGTATTAGGCTCTTTCACTCTTGTTTCCATTTTCCATTGTAGAACTTGAATTAAGACATCAGCTCCTCCTTCATTGTTTGCTAATATTCAAGACAGAAATATTCCATAGAGGCATGATGGAAAAGAGGATTCATTAGCAAGAAATATCAGTATACTTTTGTGACCTTAAAACCCCAATCATAAAGGAGAAAGTGGGCTGTATTAGTGGCATAAACAAATACATACTTAGCAGAGGAACATGTCTTATTGTGTATAGTATATGTACTATATTTCTTAATTTAGAAATCTTCAAAAGATTCATCATGAAATCACAAAAAAATATCAAGGCAGAGTAAATACAATACAGAGTTTAACAGTGTACACATGACTTGAGTTAAGACTAGACCAATTTAAGAAACTGGGGCTGGAAGAATAAGTGGAAGACATGCTCACTCAGAAGCATGGTATGACAAAACGCCACATACATTATCAGAATTGGAAGCAGTTGTGTGTTGATAGGACCTAATACTGTCCTTGATATACTATCAGAGACAAATACTATAAAGTTTATTGTTCAAATGACAGAAATAATCAGAATTCAGGGAAGTGTTGCGCAGGACAGCAGCAGCAGTCAGTCTTTACTTATCTAAGATCTGAGAAGTGTAGTTTTAAAGACTGCGTAGAGAGTTGACCTTGACTGGCTGCCCGACCCAGCTGCTCTTTGCCTCCCCCTCCTCAAAAGCACAGGGGGAGAAAATAAGATGGAAAAGCTTGTGTTGAGATAAAAACAATTTAATAAGAAAAGCAAAAGCTGCACACAGAAGCAAAGTAAAAAGAGGAATTTATTCACTGCTTCCTATTGGCAGGCAGATGTCCAGCCATTTCCAGGAAAGCAGGGCCTCAGTGCACATAGTATTCCTGTAGCATACACTTGCCTGGGAAGACACATGCCATAACCAAGAATAGCCCCACATCCTTTTCCTTTCCCTCAGCTTTAATTGCTGAGCACACCATAGGGTGTGGAATACCCCTTTGGTCAGTTTGTGTTAGCTCTGCTGGCTGTGTCCCTTCCCAACCTCTTGCCCTCCCCAGCCTACTGGCCTTTGGGTGGAAATGGGTTGGAAAGAAAGCCTTGACACTGTACAATCACTGCTCGGCAGCAGCCAAAGCACTGGTGTGTTATCAACACTGTTGTAGCTACAAATGCAAAGTGCAGCACTATATGGGCTGCTATGAGGAAAATTAACTCCATCACAGCCAGATGGATAATGTTAAAACATGTTGACAGAGAGACAGCATGATCCAAGGGTTTAAACCAGATAGATGTAATTGGCATTGCATAATATTGGGCCAATAGTTGGATCAGATGCATATACACAAATAGATAAAGTAGTTGTCAAGAAGTAGCCAGCAAAGGTACCTCCCCAAACTCCTTCTTTCTGCCTCTTCACCAAGAATGGTTGCTTAGAATGGACAGAAAGTATGAGATTAAGAGCTATCTCACTTCTTCTCCTCTTTTCCACAGGAATTCATGGCTGTGACAGCCTAGATTAGGGTGCTCAAAATGAAAATTATTCTTTTCCAGCAAATCACGTCCTATATGAAGTTACAGAAAAATATTCAGCACATACTCATTTTTTTCTAGATGTACCTGCAGCCTGAAAAAATATAGTAAAGATCAAAGAAATGAGCAAAGATGTCCAAACAGAACATGCTCCAAAAGATACTGTTGTAGATTGAGTATTTTGGGGTTTTCCCCTCTTGCTTTCAAAGAAAGCTGCCTTCAGCTCTGTTACATTTGATCTTGTCTAACTTAAGTCTGTGTAATTCTGAGTCTTTTTTCCCACCTTCAGTTCCCCTAAGATGAGTCTTTTCTAATGTTTCCAGTCCTCCAAGCATGGCAAATGTTGGTGTTTTCTGTGTTTGCATAGTAGGGAGAAAGAGAGACGACCAGCATGGCATAAACAGGAAGAATTCGAAGCATCATATTAGCTAGGGTGCAAACGTGTAAGGATTGCTGGGGAATGTGCTAACAGAATGGACTGGAGAGTGAAGCAGCCTGGGCTGACAAAATCTGTCTCTCTTTTTTACATTATACCTTGTGTAAAAGGAAAACTAAACAGTGAATTATTGAACAGAAATTGGAGTGAACAAAGCAATCGTAACATTTCAAAAACATGTACTGCATTTGTCCTTGTAAACAGTTATAAAGTCCAAGACTTTTTTTCCTGGAAAGGTGGCAGTAATATCTCCCTAAAAATTAAGAAGATTTTGTGCTATCCTTCTGTATGAGATTTACATTGAATTAGCATATACTGCAACCAGAAAAAAAACCCTGCTGATAGTTTTAGTGATAAGTCTGAATTACTTATAGACATAAACATTGGAATTGTGCCTATTATTCGATTAAAAAAAATAACAATGAGTTTGCCTATATTTAAATCTACAAAGCCTCCATACTCATTTCTAACATAGAACATCATGCTAGGACTTTTTTCTCTTGAATAATAAAACATATTCAAAAGGTTAAACTGAATATTTAGCACACAATACATGTATTGTATCAAGAGTCTGGTTGGGGATCACAGAACAAGGTCTATTTTGAAAAGGCCTTAAGGCTAATTTTTATCTCTCTGAATTTATGGTGTTTAATATAGATCACGATACTGTGTGCAGTCTAAAGAACATTGGATCATGCTTCCCTGCTTAATAATGCTGCTTTAGGTGTAAAATGGAAGCATGGTAGAGTGTATTGGGTTTCTGTGGCAAGGTCTTGGTAGTGGGGGGGCTACAGGGGTGGCTTCTGTGAGAAGCTGCTAGAAGTATTCCCTGTGTCCGCTGCTGGCCAAGGCCAAGCCAATCAGGAACAGTGGAAGCGCCTCTGTGATAACATATTTAAGAAGGGAAAAAAAACCGTCTGCGGCTCAGTAGCCGGAGAGAGAAGAGAAGTGAGAGGATGCAAGAGAAAACAGCCCCGCAGACACCAAGGTCAGTGAAGAAGGAGGGGGAGGAGGTGCTCCAGGCACCGGAGCAGAGATTCCCCTGCAGCCCGTGGTGAAGACCATGGTGGGGCAGGCTGTCCCCTGCAGCCCATGGAGGTCCACAGTGGAGCAGATCTCCACCTGTAGCCCGTGGAGGACCCCACGCCAGAGCGGGTGGTGCCTGAAGGGAGGAGGCTGTGATCCCGTGGGAAGCCCCAGATCAGGTTCCTGGCAAGCCATTGCGGACCCGTGGGGGGAGGAGCCCATGCCAAAGCAGGTTTGCCGGTAGAACTTGTGACCCTGCAGGGGACCCAACGCTGGAGCAGTCTGCTCCTGAGGGACTGCACCCTGTGGAAATTATTGGCCCATGCTGGAGCAGTTTGTGAAGAACTGTAGCCCATGGGAAGGACTCACGTTGGAGAAGTTCGTGGAGAACTGTCTCCCGTGAGAGGGACCCCACGCTGGAGCAGGGGAAGAGTCCTCACCCTAGGAAGAAGCAGCGGCAGAGACAACGTGTGATGAACTGACATCAACCCCCATTCCCATCCCCCTGTGCCGCTGGGGGGGAGTAGGTAGAGGAGCTGGGAGTGAAGTTGTGCCCAGAAAGAGGAGAGGGGTGGGGGGAAGGTTTTTATGATCTAGCAGTTTTTCTCCTCTCCTTCTCTGATTTTGATTGATTGATAATAAATTAATTATTTCTTTCAAGTGGAGTCTGTTTTGCCCATGATGGTAACTGATAAAATGATCTCTCCTTGTCTTTATCTTGACCCACAAGCCCTTTTGATTTACTTTTTCTCTCCTCTATCTGGTTAGAGGGGAGTGATAGAGCAGCTTTGGTGGGCCCCTAGTGTCCAGCCAGGGTTAAACCACGACATAGAGAATAGCCATCCTACTATCACCATCTGTCTACATTTTGATTGGTTTAGTTCTTTGATGGAGATATTTCCTAATGAATATATGCTATTCCAGTTCACTTATCTTTGAATATCTCAGATAGTCATTGAGGCCAAAATGAATTAGTACTGAATGCTACCACATACAAAGTCCAAAAATGGTTATGTTTACTTTCCCCAAAAAACTCAGTTTGAGGAGATATTGAGGTAATAAGCTGCAGAATCATCCACTAGCTCATTTTACTGAACCACTTTTTACTAACTGAATTATACTTAAGCCACCAATTTTCATCCCTCTGCAAAATTGTAAAGTTTAGATCTCTTAACAGGTTCAAAGAATGATAACTGAAGTCTGACCACAAACCAAATAAGATCATCACTATCAAACACAGAATTTGTCTCCAGTATTGCCCAACCAGGAGGCTGAAAGGGGAGTAGCATCCAGAAACATGGCTACAGTATTATTTCCATATTTATTATTAATATTGGAATACTAAGAGAAATTATTGGGAAAGAAAACAGAAAAAGTATGCAAAATGAGACACAATAACTCTAGGAAATTCAGAGAAAATGTCATACTAGAAGAGAATTAGAGGTTCAATTTATTGAAAAAGCTTAAAACAAGATGCAGAGAATGATTTGATTACAATGTTCTAAACAACTTTATAAAACATTATTCCAGGGAATGACAAGGTCCTTAATCCAGTAGATACAGTTATAAAAGAGTCAAAAATTTGAGTTTGAAAGTAAAACACAATTTAGAAAAATAAAAGATATTATTATTATTACTAATTAGTCAGTAGTGAAAGAATATTTTCAAAGATTCAGTGCTTTAGGGAAAATAATACATCAGATATAAATTATTAGGCTCAGTACAGGAATAACAGTGCAAAATATGTCATTTAATTTACATGATTTAATGATTCCTGGCTTTAGGATATAAAAAGATGTAAGGATAGCCAATGACTAAATGTTCATGGAGTGTTTTCAACAGAAAAGTCTCTATATAAAGGGTCTAGCGTAAATGATTCTTCTGAGCCAGATATCAGAGATTTATTTACAAGGCAAAGAGATCTCAAGTGTTCTAACGCAACAAGCTTCCAGCTCTGGATCATTGCGTTAACAGTTCCCAAGATACTTTAAAAGAAGGTTGTTTGTAGACTTCTATATGTTACATTCAACAGTACATTTAGATTTTTAACCTGAATTTAAATGATTCGCTTCCCCTGAAATGAACTGAAAGTATGATATGGATCTCAGGTCTATCGGTCTATCCTAAAGCCAGGTGGAATTGTTCTTATGCTGGCCAAGATTCGGCAGAAGGATCAATACCTCATTTGGATTCTAGTGTTTTACGTTAGCTTTTTCATGTCAAAATATTGTCAACCACTTAAAGAAGACTTTGTCCAGAATCTTCTACCCTGTCTCAATGACTTTTGCATTTGTCCTGGTTTCATCTGGGATAGAGTTAATTGTCTTCCTAGTAGCTGGCACAGTGCTGTGTTTTGGATTTAGGATGAGAAGAATGTTGATAACTCATAGAATCATCTAGGTTGGAAAAGACCTTTAAGATCATCAAGTCCAACCGTTAACCTAGCACTGCCATCTCACCACTAAACCATGTCCTTAAGCACCTCACCTACCCTTCTTTTAAATACCTCCAGGGATGGGGACTCAACCACCTCCCTGGGCAGCCCATTCCAGAGCCTGACAACCCTTTCAGTGAAGAAATGTTTCCTAATGTCTAACCTAAACCTGCCCCGGCACAACTTCAGATCATTGCCCCTCGTCCTATCATCTGTTACCAGGGAGAAGAGACCGACCCCCACCTCACTACAGCCTCCTCTTCTCCAGACTAAACAACCCCAGTTCCCTCAGCCACTCCTCATCAGACTTGTGCTCCAGACCCCTCACCAGCTTTGTGGCTCTCCTCTGGACGCGTTCCAGCAATGCAATATCTTTCTTGTAGTGAGGGGCCCAAAACTGAACACAGTATTCAAGGTGCAACTGACTGATAGTTTAGTCATTGCTGAGCAAGTCTTACATCACTCAAGGACTTTTCAGCTTCCCCTGCTCTGCCAGGGGCACAAGAAGCTGGGAGGGGGCACATCCAGGACAGCTGACCCCAACTGGCCAAAGGGCTGTTCCAGACCATATGACGACATGCTTGGGGGGTGTTGGCTGGGGGGCAGCAATCGCTGCTCAGGGTGGGCTGGGCATCGGTCAGCGGGTGGTGAGCAATTGCATTGTGCATCACTTGTTTTGTATATTCTCTTACCATTATTGTTACTGTTGTTATTCTTGTCTTATGCTGTTTTATTAAACTGTCTTGATCTCAACCCACGGGTTTTACTTTTTTCCCCGATTCTCTCCCTCATCCCACTGAGGGAGGAGGGGAGCGAGTGAGAGGCTGCATGGTGTTCAGCTGCCTGCTGGGCTAAACCACAACAGCATTCAAGGCAAAAGCTACCACCTTACATTAGAGTAACTACCTTTACCCAACCCCAACATGCACAGGGTTTTGTGCTGTGGGTCCATATGCTATTGCATCTATAATTTTTTCTGTTTCCTGGCATGTCAGAGCTTTTATTTTGCATTTGGCGGGGAAAGGAGGTGCAAAAAGGATTACCCCACAGAACACCATTGCCAGCAAAGGTCTCCTCCAATAGCGGGTCTATCTCTGCTTAACCCTCTCTTACTTTGATATAGCAAATAGGTATTAGACTTTATAAATCTACCACACCTGCTTACAGACTACCAGGTATCCCAGTGCCTCAGGCTTCTTTACCCACTTTTCCCTAAGGATCAACTCCTGTGAGCACTGATGTCTCAGATCTCAGTTTGGATGAAGAGATCTGTTTTCTTCTTCAGTATTTTCCCTCTCACAGCTGAGCCTGTTTTCATTTGCTTTCTTAATGCTGCCTGGCTTAACACTATATTTTCCAAATCTGTTATAAATCCTGCCATAGAGGTAGGGACAAACAGAATTTGTTAAAAATTCCGTCTCTCTTTACAATTCTCCCTGTTCACCCTGTCAGATCTCTTTCTTTTTTATGACTAAAGTAATGAAAAATAGTTTACTACTGCTTCCAGCTGAGTTTCTAAGCTACCCTCTCTGACATTGAGCTGATGTCTATGGCCTCAGATCGCTGAAATCAGTGTATCTCCTTTCCTAATCTGTTAGTTGTTTCAAATACCATCTCCTTCAGATCTCAACTTGTCTGTGGGTGCTTGAGATTACTCATTAGTCAGCTGCTTTAATTAGACATCCTGAACACATACTTTGTTTCTCTCATTAACACTGTAATGTTAGGATAGCTACAAGACTAACCACATTCCCTTCTCAATAATTTTGATGAAATAATTTAGAAAAAATAAAAGCAATATTTATTTTTATTCATTTGAATGTGTCAAAAAAAATTCATGTTTTCACTAGGCTGAGAACTATTGGGTAGTCAATAATAAAAGCAGCAAAAATCAGTTTAAATGATAATTTCTTCTCATTTCCCAGTTTATGGGTAAAATATTTTTTCATTAGCATGGCTCAGTCACTTCCAACACTTTCATAATCCACCTTCTAAGACCAGTTACTGTCTTCTACAATCCTGAGAAAAGTGCAGTCCCTTAATCCAGCATGCCTCACTGTTTTTCTTTTTAGATGTTTCATAAACAAATCTCCACAAAATATCAGCATGGAGAGTCCCGCTTAAAAAATAGTCTTACTGCAAACACCACATCACTGATCAGATGCATCTAATTGGATCTGGGTGCACCAGAGGCATAGGGCAGCTCACACACTCTTCGCAATGCTGGGTGCAGCACATACAGGTCACGTGCTCCACCCATTCCTTTAGAGTAAGGCTGTCTCTGTCCCCTTAATCTGATATGCATTACAGTCATAGGCACACCAGCTGGACATGTTCAGTGAAATTAAAGCTTTTTTTTTCCTTTAGAAATATGTAAAATATGGATAATGTGAAAAAAAAAGTTGATGAAGCTGCATTCTTTCATTTTTTTCCTCCTTCTCATATTGGGTTTGCAGACAGGCAGTTTATCTCTACTCTCTGAAGCCTCAGTTTTCCACTGTGGTGTCTATCTTAAGATTTCATTCAGCAATTTAGATTGCTACTTCCATTTAATTATGATATTGGTTTGATCAGTAGAAATGAACTTCACCATGTACTGAAAGATAAGCCTCATACTTAGGAGATAATACTACAATAGGAAAGTTAACTTTGTGGTTGAGTAACTTATCCATGGTTTAAAAGATCTTGATCCAGTTTCTAGTTCTGCCACAGCCTTAATGTATAATGTTGTATTGTGTGGCTCTAAGTTAGGTATCTGTACTTCAGCTATACACACATTTAACTTGCAGTTTGGATAATTTCCCTGAGTTTTTTGGAAGTGTATACATGTATGACATTACACAAATGAAAGTTTGAGAGATTTAGATAAGACTTTGCTTGGTAAATAGCAGATGAGGATGAAGATCCCATTGCAGCTTGTATGTACTAACTTCTTTTTAAATATATGTACTACTTTGATCTCAATGCTGTGTTGGTCAAAGTTGGTTCTTTGCTTAATATCAATGCTAAGAGCACACATTTAATATTTTGTTTTAAACATGATACCAAATTTAAAAGAAAAAAAAATCTGAAGAGTCCACATCTCTCCAGTGCCTCACTATCCTTATGGTCAAAATGGTTTTCCTTCATGTTTGTCTTAATGCCATTTCAGTACCCTACTTTTTGTCCTGACAGTCCTGTGTACAGAGAACCATTTATTCTTTTCTTCTCTACCACACACTTTCACATTCCTCTTCCTTCAAGCATGTATCCCCCCCCCACCAGGATGAAGGAAGGGCCTGAAGGGAGAACACTGAGTGGGAACTGGTCTGCAGTCGGGGCAGGAGGAGAACCCTTTCCTTGCCCACCGCTTCTCCCCAGGTGCCTCTGCATAACAGGTATGAGGCTCTAGAGGTGGAAGACAAGGTGGTGCATGAGGTAGGTGTAGACCTATCCACATCACAGGAGGCACAAAGATCAGAAAGACCTCCCCGTCATATCACCACTACATCCACGAGGAAGAGGAGGCAGGTGATAGTAGTGGGAGATTCCCATCTGAGGGGAATGGAGGGACCGATACGCGGGGCAGACCCTGCTCTTAGGGAGGTAGGTCTGCTGCCTCCCAGGAGCCCGGGTTAGAGACATCACTAGGAAACTTCCTATCCTGGTCCGACCCTCGGACTACTATCCCTTGCTCCTCTTCTGTGTGGGTGCCGATGAAGTAGCAGTAAGTAGCCCGAGGATGATCAGTGAAGGGGCGATTAGTGAAGGGATCTGGAGCACAGGTTATTTTTTCCTCGCTCCTTCCAGTGGTGGACAGAGACACGGGACAATATGAGCAGACTCAATCTATTAACATGTGGCTTCGCGACTGGTGTCGCCGCCACAACTTTGGGTTCTTTGATCACAGGATGGTCTACAAGGCACCGGGCTTGCTCAAGTCAAATGGGAGCCAGCTTTCTCAAAGGGGGAAGAGGGTCTTTGCCCAGGAGCTTGCGGGGCTCATTGACAGGGCTTTAAACTAGATGTGAAGGGGGAAGGGGAACCTATTGGGCTTGCCAGTAACAGGCTAGGGGATGAAACGCAAGGGTTAGAGGGACTGGGGGCTAGTATGAGCCTTCAACCTGTTTCCCAGCAGTGTGTCAGGGGCACTGCAGAGAAGTTGAAGTCTGGCGGAGGTGAGCCGGAGGCTCCTGAGGTAATAGGAGCCAACAAGGAAAAGCCCGTGAGACACCTCAAAGTAAATGAGGGGTGTTCTGCTATGAAGGTGACGAGGCCGACAGCTCATATGAAATGCCTCTATACAAACGCGCGCAGCATGGGAAACAAACAAGAGGAGTTGGAAGCTATCGTGCTGCTAGAAAGCTACGACTGATCGCCATTACAGAAGCTTGGTGGGATGAATCCCACGACTGGAATGTAGCTATTGATGGCTACAGGCTGTTCAGAAGGGACAGGCGAGGAAGGAGGGGCGGAGGCGTTGCCCTTTACATCAAGAAATCATTAGTGTGAAGAGCTGACCCTGAAGAATAGCCACGAGCAGGTCAAAAGCTTATGGATAAGAATCAGAGAGAGGGGCAACAAAGGGAACCTGGTGATTGGTGTCTACTACAGGCCACCAGATCAAGAGGAGCCAACTGACGAAGCGTTCTTCCTCCAACTCCGGGAGGCTTCACGCTCGCAGGCTCTCGTCCTGCTGGGGGACTTCAACCACCTCGACATCTGCTGGAAAACCAACACGGCAAGCTGTAGGCAATCCAGCAGGTTTCTCGAATGCATTGGGGACAACTTCTTAAGGCAGGTAATAGACACCCCTACCCGAGGGGATGCAATAGTGGACCTGGTGGTCACCAATGCAAGCGAGCTCGTCTGAGATGTCAAGATCGGAGGCAGCCTGGGCTGCAGTGATCATGCGATGGTAGAGCTCACGCTCCTGAGGGAAATGGGAAGAACAAAGAGTATAGTCAGGACCCTGAATTTTAGAAAAGCAAACTTCCAGCTCCTCAAGGAGATAGTCAGAAGGACTCCCTGGGAAACAGTCCTCAGGGACAGGGGAACAGAACAGAGCTGGCAGATCTTTAAGAATGTGATCCACAGAGAGCAAGAGCTCTCAATCCCCAGGTGTAAGAAATCGGGCAAAGAAGGGAAGAGACCAGCATGGCTGAGACGAGAGATGCTGGTCAAACTAAGGAGGAAGAGGGAACTGCACAGGCAGTGGAAGCAGGGGCAGGCATCCTGGGAAGAGTATAGGGACGCGGTCCAGTTGTGTAGGAATGGGGTCAGGAAAGCCAAGGCTCAGCTGGAGCTAAACTTGGCTACGGATGCAAAGAATAACAAGAAGGGTTTCTACAGGTATATCAGCCAGAAAAGGATGGTTAAAGAAAGCATATCCCCACTAAAGAGCAAGACTGGCAAGCTGGTAACAGCAGATGAGGAGAAGGCTGAGGTACTCAACAACTTTTTTGCCTCAGTCTTCACTGGGAGCCTCTCTCCCCACCCCACCCGAGTTGATAGATGGCATGAGGGGGACCGGGAGGGAAAAACCCCTCCTGCTGTAGGAGAAGATCAGGTTCGTGACCACCTGAGGAACCTGAATGCACATAAGTCCATGGGACCTGATGAGATGCATCCCAGAGTCCTGAGGGAATTGGCCGATGTAGTCGCCAAGCCACTCTCCATGATATTTGAAAAGTCATGGCAGTCAGGTGAAGTCCCTGGTGACTGGAAGAAGGGAAACATTGTGCCCATTTTCAAAAAGGGTAGAAAGGAAGACCCCGGGAACTACCAACCTGTCAGCCTCACCTCTGTGCCTGGGAAGATCATGGAACAGATCCTCCTAGAAGCTATGCTAAGGCACACGGAAGCCAGGGAGATAATTCGAGATAGCCAGCATGGCTTCACCAAGGGCAAGTCCTGCCTGACGAACCTAGTGTCATTCTGTGATGGTGTGACAGCATCAGTGGACAAGGAAAAACCAATGGATGTCATCTATCTGGACTTCTACAAAGCCTTTGACACGGTCCCCCACAACATCCTTCTCTCTAAATTGGAGAGCTATGGATTTGATGGGTGGACTGTTCAGTGGATAAGGAACTGGCTGGATGGTCGCATCCAGAGGGTAGTGGTCAATGGCTCGATGTCCAGATGGAGACCAGTGACGAGTGGTGTCCCTCAGGGATCCGTACCGGGACCAGTGCTGTTTAACGTTTTCATCAATAACTTGGACAACGAGATCGAATGCACCCTCAGCAAGTTTGCGGATGACACCAAACTGAGTGGTGCGGTTGACACACCAGAAGGACGGGATGTCATCCAGAGAGACCTGGACAGGCTGGAGAGGTGGGCCTGTGTAAACCTCATGAGGTTCAACAAGGCCAAGTGCAAGGTCCTGCACCTGGGGTCAGGGTAACCCCCGGTATCAGTACAGGCTGGGGGAAGAAAGGATCGAGAGCAGCCCTGCCGAGAGGGACTTGGGCGTGCTGGTGGATGAAAAGCTGGACATGAGCCGGCAATGTGCGCTGGCAGCCCAGCAGGCCAGCCATACTCTGGGCTGCATCAGGAGAAGCGTGGCCAGCAGGTCAAGGGAGGTGATTCTGCCTCTCTGCTCTGCTCTGGTGAGACTTCACTTGGAGTACTGTGTCCAGCTCTGGAGCCCTCAGCACAAGAAGGACATGGAACTGTTGGAGCGGGTCCAGAGGAGGGCTACAAAAATGATCCGAGGGCTGGAGCACCTCTCCTATGAGGACAGGCTGAGAGAGTTGGGCTTGTTCAGCCTGGAGAAAAGAAGGCTGCGGGGAGACCTGATTACGGCCTTTCAGTACCTAAAGGGGGCCTATAGGAAAGATGGGGAAAATCTTTTTAGTAGGGCCAGCTGTGACAGGACAAGGGGTAATGGTTTTAAACTGAAGCAGGGTAGGTTTAGACTGGAAATAAGGAGGAAATTCTTTACAATGAGGGTGGTGAAACACTGGAACGGGTTGCCCAGAGAGGTGGTGGAGGCCCCATCCCTGGGAACATTCAAGGCCAGGTTGGATGGGGCTCTGAGCAACCTGATCTGGTTAGCGGTGTCCCTGCTGATTGCAGGGGGATTGGACTAGTTGACCTCTAGGGGTCCCTTCCAACCCAAAACATTGATTCTATGATTCTGTTTTAACCACTTTGTAACCAACTAGCTAGCTGGACACACACTTAATTCTTTACAATATTTCTAGTTTCAATCCAAACACATTCTTAAAGACAGAAGAAGAAAAAAAACAATTACGACATCAAAAAAACCAACCCCCCTCCAAAAAAAAAACCCAGAAAAGCTCTGCAGATCTATTTCTGGTCACCATCAAAATATATGTAATTAAGCATTGTTTCTGTCAAAAGCAATTACCTTTTGAAAACTTTCGTATTCTTGACAAAGCTGCTGTTCAGATTCTACTTTGTTGATCTAAACTGATTGATTCCTTTCTCATTTTGGACTTACCATTATCAATACACACTTAGGGACTTACTTTTATTCTTCCAGTATTTCATTCTTGTGAAAGAAAGATAATCAGCACACAGAGGATGTGATTTAGTAGACACTCATACATAGGACAAACTGTAAGTTGTCCCAGTGTACTGCAAATTACAAGTAATGCATAGGATTATTTTTGTGCTTAAAATTAAGCTCTCCCATAAGTATTTAACAAGGCAGAAGTGATTGGTCTTCAGCTTAGTTTCTTATTTTAGTATCTTGACACATATCTTTTAAAGTCAGTTATTTTAGAGAATTCCTCTCAGTTGCACTATGCTCACACAAGTACAATACACAATCTTAAATACAGCTCCGTGATCCTTCAAAAGCAAATACATGTTAGATTGCTCATTCAGTTAACACAATTACCCAAAAATTTAGTCTATCAAGGTCCACTTCTATTTGATAAAAAACATGAGTGCATTTATCAATTTAACTTTCTGTAAATAAAGTTTCATGTTACATGAAATTTTAAAGAAATGTGATTATCTTTATTATAGTAATAATACAGTGTTTATTATGGCAGTAATATACTTATTGTATGTGTATTCAATATATTATTATATGGGTGGGGGAGATACTGCAACACAGGCATATCACTAAACTAAATGTAACTGATGAAAGTAATATGTGTAAATCCCTCAGCCAACATTCCTCTGCAACATTAATGTAACAGGAAACATTCTGATGTGGGAAGTGCCCAAAAGGAATCTAAATTCATCTTCCAGCTGAAACAGAAAAGAAACACAAAGCCAACTGAAGGACTAAATCTAGTATTGAGCTGTTGTTGCTGGAGTTGGAACAAAAGTCTCTATGGGCCTTCCCCAAAGTATCGCAAAATGGCATAATTAGGAAAATGCAGCAAGTGATCAATAGTGAAGACCTGAAGTCAATTTAAGCAAGAAATTATTCAGTTTGGATTCAAGATACAATTATGGAGTGTCAAACCTCAAATATCCACAAATTGTGATCAATTGAATAATTATTCTTACTGAACCGTCATACTCTTTGTCTAACACAGACCAGGTTTGCCCATCACCTGCCAGTTTTTCCCACTAGTTTGTTTATTGAATGAAACTGAAATGTTTAAAGGGACATCATTCCACTTCTGCTGTAGCTGTTCCATCTTCGAGAGATCGAATTCGGAGGTGAGGGATAAATACTATACAGCCAGTCACTTCCTCAGCGAAACAAGTTATTGTTAAAAATTGGTTGTCTACAGTTACACTCGCAGAGTTGTGTGATGCACAATAAGGTACAGTCTGAATTTCAAGTGTAATGGGAAGTTGCTCTTTCCACAGATTTCAACAGGATGTACAGAGAGAGTAGTCCTGAACCTGCAGCCATCTGCAAGTTTCAAAAGGGAGCAAAGACAAAATTTAACAGAAAGGATGGTAGCCTGATACAAAATAGATAAATATAGATTCAGAAGCTTACTTCGGATACCAAACTGATTTAATTTGGGTACTGAGGACAAAGGCAGGCCAGAATATGCTTTGTGAAATATCTGTGCACTGATAACAAGAAGAGGAATACATGCAGAAAAAAAAAAATACATGTAGGAGGAAGAAGAACAAATCTTCTTTTTTTGTCATTCTTTTGCTTTAATTTTCATTCCTACTGAAAGAAGGACAAGATCCACAATCAACATACTATGCCTGCTGTTTTAATTGCATTGCAACACAAAACACTTAACAAAACTGAGACAAATTTAGGTGTTAATAAGGCATAGTTTGTTAAATAAGCCTTAAATTTTTTGCCCCCTCAACTTTATTTACTTATACTAAAGTTTTGTAGAGATACAGGGGTGTTCACTGGGGGAACTCACCGCAGTCTGGCAGTTTTGCTACATAAATTTACTTGTGTATTATCATAGTGTATTATTGTGGCCTCCATTTTCTAAGCATTTCTCTTTCTTCCAATGAAGGCCTTCAAGGATTGGCCAGGATGGCCAAATCATATCTGAGCTTGACAACAACAACATACCTGAGATCACACTGTAACTCTGTGTCACCAGAAGAATGGAAAAAGAGCCATAAAAAAAAAGTAACTATTAACATGCTCAAGACTAAAAAGAAAGAAGAAAGACAGTAGCAAGTTTTTACTATGTTTTGAGGACAGGGAGAGGGAGAGGAAAAGTCGTCTGCAGGCCTTATTTTAGAGGAACTGTTGAGTCCAACTGCTAGCACTTCAGTGATTGTAGGTCTTGTTATAGCTTTGTCAAGTCTATGTGAATTTGCGGATTCATGTTCTAACTTATCTAAAAACATTCTGGTTCACTACCTTCATTTTCTGACTTTTAATCAGTAAATAGAGAAATCAATATCAAATGTCAGAAGAAAAAAAGACAGCAGGAGTCAAGCTGTTGTCTGCTTTTGGAAACGTCAGTCTCTGACTGTTGTACAAACTTTGCTCTGTAAGTATGGAGACTACCAGCTTGTGCTCCTAGCCTCCACGAATAGGCTGTTTCTGATGCCATTAAGTGTTGTCAAACTTCAGCAGATAAAAATACCTCTATATCTAAGAGTTAGAGATTAGTTCCCACTGTTATTAAATAAACGGGAAATGTTCTTCCTGCATGCTGCCTTTAACAGGAATATACACTTACTCAAGTTTGCAGGTTCTAATGTCTATAAACAAAGTTCTCTATGTTTATAAAAGAAAAAATATGCAGAAATACAGTCCAGTAATTTTAGTCAGTAGATGGGAGACTGTTAATTTGCTAAATATTTAGTATTAGCTTGCATTTGGCTGAAAAAAATATTAACCAAACAACAATACAGTTCAGTTTTCACAATGTTTTGTGTTGCACCTCATTTTACACATCTATTTGTGACATGCCTGGTGTTCTGTCTCAGTAAGCAGAGTATCCTGAAAGTAATATCTTGACTTATGCTTGGATCAGAAAAGCAGAATCACGTTGCACATATTACTGATGTGATGTGTGCTACTGATGTAACATGTTGAGTTTGGCTCTGTTTGATATAACTTTTGTCAAAATGTTATTTTCACAAAACTTCTGCTGATAAAGAATATTCTACTGTCCTGGTTTCAGATAAAGACATCTTAACATCAAGTGATGGTTATAAACAATACAGCAAAGATTAAATAACTTGACAGTTTCTGATACCTCACTATTAAAATTTATGTTGTGTATCTGTATATAATGCCAACTTATGCTATGCATTAATTGAAGTCCTTGTGTTTGAATATTACAAGGGAGTTATGGTGTTCATACTCTTCTTAGACACTTTAAGTATATTAATTTATGTGCATTCAAAAGTAATACGTTATATGACAAAATGAGGGATAAAGCACTAAACATTACCTGAGCTTGTGGCTGTCTTCAGTGCTAATCAGCCTTTCTGGGCAACTGAGGGAGAGAAAAAAAAAAAACCAAAAACCCAAAACCCAGCTGTAGTCATTTAGTCACAACACAGTCTAAAAAGTTCACTTCTATATTTCTGTGTTCAACACCGCTCTAAGGTTTTTCTTACAAAATCATCGAATAGTTTAGGTTGGAAAGGATCTCATGAGACCATGTAGTCCAACCCCTGCCCTGCTCAAAGCAGGGTCAACTAGAGCAGGTTGCCCAGGACCGTGCTCAGTCAGGTTTTGATGACCTCTACGGATGAAGACTTCATAGGCTTCCTGAGAAACCTGTTCCAGCATTTGACCACCCTCACAGAAGTTTTTTGTTGCTTTTGTTAAGTGAAATTTTCTGTATTTCAGGTTGTGCCCATTGCCTCTTGTCCTGTCACTAGATACCACTGAAAAGAGCCTGGCTCTGTCTTCTTGATTTCCCCCCCCCTCAGGTATTTATACATGCTGGTAAGGTCCCCCCAAACCTTCTCTTACCCAGGCTGAGCATTCCCAGCTCTCTCAGACTTTTCTTATTGGAGAGATGCTCCAGTCCCTTCATCATCTTCACCATTTCTGAAATGCTCCTCCTAAACTCAGCTCAAGAAAGAAACCTGGCTCCATGAAACTGAATCAGATGTTATAAGACAGAGGATCCCTCTTGACTGTGCTGTATCACCTCAGGCTGCAGTAAAGTGGGTGCTGTGACACTGCCAAGCTATTGGCAGATAATGTAGCTTTATTCAGTGTTCAGAAAACATTTGGAAAATTTAGACATGCCCTAGCTTTAAAGAAGTTTGCCTTTTCCAGGGACACAACTGAGGGTTTTGTCAATAATTTTCACATCTTTTTTGTGGTACTTTTCCTGGGAGGAGAGCATGGGAGAGGAAGGAAAACTGTTGTCTCCAGCATGGGCAGAAGTTTCAGAAAGCACAAAAACACCTGCTGTGGTTTCTAATAATTTTCAGCAGTACAAAAGTTCAAAAAGTACAATGATGTAAAATAAATTCTACAGAAAGGGAAGAATCCTGACATCACTGGACTGTACAGGAATGTATTGGCTCACTACCCAATGTAGTCATGGAACAGACTTTTTTTTTTGAACATGACAACCAAAACCATCACATCTGAGGGTTTAGGGTCAGGAAGAGCCAAAAATAGACTTTTGAACACATTTGTGTGCCCACTTAAACCCATCCCCTATTTTTAAACTAATGAGCCACTGAGAGCTTTGTTTTTCCTTTTTACTAAGCCAGGTGGCTTTGCTCTGGTCACTGGTTACATATCTCACAACATTTCACAGTTTCCCTGAACTTTTGCTCCTCCCATTGGAGATGGAGGCTACAAGAGAGCTCATTTTCTCTAAAGTACCAGGGGAATCCATACTGTTTTAATTCCCTGGAAGTTAGCTGAATTGCCTGGTGCTGTTACTAGAACTTTTTGATCTTGCATATTAACACAAGAACACTTAATTACTACATATTTATATGGGGAGGAAAAAAAATCTGTAATTCAAGTGAGTATTTTTAATCTAATATCCATCACAGTAAATTTAAATTCACCCATGAAAAAAACTTCCATATTTTATTTGAAAACTAGAGGATTTGGTACTTCTGTTTGTGACTCATGTATAGACTTTTGCTCTTTCAGAAATCAGGGGAGTTTTAATTTCAATAACATTTCCCTTAACTCATTAGGTGATGCATCAATAAATGATGCTTTGGTGTCAATTTGATGACTGACTCAAAAAGGACTAGCTAAGAGTAATTGTGGCTCTAGATTTTCTGAAATGGCTAGAGGGAAAAAAGATTCCCCATGTTAAATTAATTAATATTAAATTACTGTGTCAGTACTGCCTATAATTTATTCAGCAACTCAGCAAATAGTTTCAGAAAAAAAAAAACTAGTTTCTGCATCGTCACACAATTTTTCATTGTATTTGTATGCAAATAGTTACAAACAAAGCTTATTAGTTTGAACTCCTTGCTCCATTACAGTAGCAAAGATTGCAGTCTAAAGTCGGCCCTAGTGAGCTCAGCCTGAGCAGACTGGACAGAATTATCTATACCCACACACCTACACAGACTGAGCTACCCAGCAATTAAGTTACTCATATACATTCCAGTTAATGGCCTCTTTGGGGCAGTTTGTCAAGAGGCATTCAATATTTGACACCTGCACTGCTTCCTTCACTGGCATGAAGCACATTTCAGTTCCTTCGGCACAAACTGTTTGGCTGGGATGTTCATACACAGCCAGCATGGGATTACCCCATAATATCAATGTAATCATGTACAGCCTTGGCTGTATTTTATATCCACATCAGAATTTTTCATGGCCACAAAAACTACTCCTAAACAGACAATTATGTCTGGGTATAGAATGATAAATATTTCAGCCAACATAGCTTATTGTGCTGATGAACATATTGTATTATGATAGATTGAAATATATTTTAATTCTAAAATTACCACATCAGAATCTTAATTTTAAAATAATTAATTCATTCTTGCTTAATGATAACTATATGAGGATCAACAAACACTCCCATCAATCATCATTTCCTGTAACCATCATGGAAGATATATAAGGTAATGAGGTGAAATAAGCTAAAACGGAAATTAAATGGCCAAAGCAGATTTGTTCCAGTATGATTTTACTTAGCTACTTCTGTACCATAGATTTCAACTGTAGCAACTAGTTAAAGATGGATTTGCCTGAGTTTATGCATTTGGAAACAATACTATAACTGTCCTGCAGGCATTCTTACCCCTTCTTCATGTGGCATAAACCTGTAGATTATTTGCATGGGTTCCCTTTTTTAAGCACTTTTTTTTGGTCTCATCTGGAAATTTTCTTCACATTTTCTTTCATGTTCACATGGTTTATTCAAGGCTGGTCACATGGAAGCTGCACTCCTGGATATAGAGGTTCTTAAAACATCATGAGCTCATCCTGTGTACATACATGACACCTCTTGCTAGCCTTCACAAAGGGGTATAAAATTCACATCAGCCTTAACAAACAAAAAAAAGCAACATATTTTGAATCCACTTAAAAGAATCACACAAAAATTCAAAGATAAGTGGGATTACAGCCAATCCTTTTTTAAAACCTTCTTTGACTGCCGCCTGCCTCATTGTCCCATTGGTGCAATGAATTAAGAATACTCAGTCTCTTCCAGGTCTAGATCTTCATATGTCAAAGTAACTTGAATCTTTCTAGGAATTTATTCCTTTTGGGCTTTACTGGGTTTATCAAATTCCCATTAACAAATTGTTTGTTGCATTTTTATTGGCGATATATGGGGGAATCTGTCCTCATTATTCCTGTTTCACAGAGCCAGGCATAAAACAGATAATACTCAGCACTCATCTTAATTCTGTACTTCAAAATTCTTCATAGAGCTTGTTCAAGACTGAAAGCACTAAATAAATCTGGATTTAAATCAGTTAGTTAGATATTTGCCACATAAAGTATATCCTTTAAAGTTACTGACCAATTTAAAGTGTTACTCCCTGGGTGGAAGGAGGGTGGGATGAGAAATATTGGCAAGAAACTACCCGTTAACATATTTCATTCTTATGTCCAAGGGCTAATAATCCATATGTTAGCTACAGGAAATTAAAAAAAAATAGATTACTAGGACTGTCAAAACCTTGCTTGATTACTATTTGTGTAAATATATGCTTGCAAAAAGCCTAGTAAGAATGAATTTTACATTCAACAGATTTTAACATCTCATACATTGTGATTCAAATCTTTTCATGTAATGATATCTGAAATATGTATCCAGATTGAATTTTACAAATTGTAACATTATTGTCCGTATAGGCCAGCATAAACACTTAAGTGGGAAAATACGTATTTTTTCATTTCCACAACATGAGTATTCTGAAGCATAAAAAAAGGAAGCTCTATCACCTGTTTTTTGGTGCCTGAACATTTTCACCTTTGAGAAGCTTCTATTGACTTATATGCCTAAATTTATACTTAGAAGCCTAACTTCACAATACCATACTTGAAAACATTAGTAAAATTTTCTGTGTTTTACCAGAGAAGTGAAGTCTAATTCTTATTCAAGAAAATAGCCATTGGATTATTCTCAGAAAATTATGTTAGCCCCAATATTAAAAAAAAAAAAAAGTACTTTTTTCTTCATTACAAGCAACCATAAGAACTAGAAAACATTGAGAAGTCTGAATAGAATGTTGCCAACATGTCCTTTAAGTTTTTAATTAGTTTGCATCTAGCCAAAGTCGGTACAAATCCAAAGTTGTTTGATGGCATTTCAGCATCCTTCCCAAAATCTGTACCAGCAGTCCTTTCCTCGTTGTCAGAGCCAGCTGTCTATGAACATGGCTACTCTGCATCCTTGTTCTCTGGCCTCTTTCTGCAGGCTTGAAATGATTTAGCTCTCTAGTGCCATTAAATACACCGTCTCAAGCAACAGTGACTGATGAGCACTGCCATAGATACAGAAATTAACTGTAGGGTATAACCTGGAGATTAGAATGCTATGAATATATGTATCTGCAAATGGCAATTTATTAATTAATCTTGATTCTCTTACTATTGGCACATACAGACTATAATTACTTCTGTTTCTGAAAGCTTAATCTGAGTTTACCTTTGAGCATTAAACTGGTACTGATACAAATGTTAAGCACTAGATAACTAACAAAGATTTTGTATGTGCAAGTGCCAACACTCAATTAAAAGTCTGGCAGGTTTTTTTAATCAATTCTTAAGACACGTCAAAAGTAAAATGACATATACAAGTGTCATATTAGGACTGCTTTGTAATGTATCAGACACTACTTCAGACAGCAATAAACCCAAGTGGATCTTTTTATTATTTACACACATCTTTTTATTATTTACAGATGTAGCAGCGTAGATGTGCCTCATCCCCACCAATGCCTTGTCTCAAGACAAAGTTCTAAATTAAAATCCCTTTGATTGCTCAAAAACAAAGAGCAAAGAAGGAATTTGAAAAATGACAACTGCTGAACAATACTCATTTCAAATGCTTTGCTGCCTCCAAAATGGTGGAATACATTCATTTCAAGGTTTTCAAGATATTCCACTTGGGACAATGAAGGAATTGGAGAAATTTTCACAGAAAAGGAAATTTTAGGGAAACCATCTATAACAAAGTCTGTAAGGGAGAACTGAACCGTCATCTCAGCTGAAACTATTATTCCCGAAAAGCCTGCTAATCAAATGGTAAAGCCAGCACAGCATGATGGCACAGATATTTTGTATAGCATACCTTGGCATAATGTTATTTTTCTGCAGAGTCTCTAGACCCTTCTGTTTGAGACTCAGCAAAGAATGTAATGGACCTTCTCACAGCTCTTGAATTTTTGTTTGTTGCCAGAAGCCGCTGATGCACCACTGTGCTGCTGTCAGTGCTTAAAAGTCTGAAAACTCTGATGGCAAAATTCAGGAAGAACTGTGGTGTACAAACTTGGTCAGAAAAATGAAACTGGAAATGAGAGAAATCTAGGATTCTGGACAACTATTTTTGGTTGTTACTACTCTTAAGTGGAAAAATAGGGATCGCATATACTAATGAAGCTGGACATTGTGTAAATTTTAAGGTTCCTAGGCATATTATTTGCGGCTTGAGCCAATGTACAGCATGTTTCTTTAAATCCTAAGCTAAGATAATGCCATTAATCCTCCAGTTTTCCTGTTCATAGCATGGGTATTTTGGACTATTTGGCTCCTGTAGGTGGTGCTTCCAGGATGATTGCAATAAATTACAAGTATGTTTGAAATAGGTGGTAACAACTTACAGACAGAATTTCAAATGCTACCAGAATCTCACTGTATAGTTGCAGTTACTGAGTTCACCAAGCAGTTTCCCGACATGCACTGATTGAAGCAGATTACTGCCAAATGTGACACATCTTCCTCAAAACATATTGACGCTTACCTTGAGACAGTGAACAGATATATCTCACTAACCTTAGATATATGTAGCCTTCCAAACCATCTTCTGCAGTTGTACAGAAATGGAATTGATATAATCCATTTTTTAATCCATGACATTGGCCATCATATTTTCCTGGCAACTAAATTCTCAAAAGCATGCTATCCATATTCTGTATCCACTGATTTAAAAACACATATGCCAACAGTAAAGACACTTCTATGCACCATGTAGCCAACAGTTCTGAATTTTATTTGTAAAAGTTACTATTGAAGTGCAGTTTTATAATTCCACACCTTTTAGTATGAACATATGAGAGACAAATCAGGAATGAGAAAAGGAAAAATTTCAAAGTAGTAGATCATTATTAAACAGCAACAACCAATCTCTTCCCTGCATGTAAGCACATAAAGAATAACGTAGAAATTTTAAAATAGAGAGAGAGGTCATGCAAGCTTTAGGGTAAAATATGTAGCAAAGTTACTTGCTACAGCCAATAATGTCTCCCAGTCAGGTTATCACTGATGCGTCATGACAACAGCCTGACAAGGAAGATCAAGTTGCCAGGTGACCTCGTCTGCTTTCCCATGGAGAAGCTAAAAAGATCTTTCTAATTAATTTCCAAGGAAACTCCATCTGAGTGCCAAAATCCTTCTCTGTATGGGCCAGCCAAATGCGTAGACTTCTCTTTTTTTTTCCCATTATTACCCTTTTGGTTGCTTATGCACAAAGAATCAGTCTGTCTCCTGCCCATTAATTTCAACTCCGTAACTTCCTGTCCCAAACTGCTGTGCGCTGTTAGACAGCTGTTTGTCACCTGACAGAAGTAAAGTGACCCCTAGGCTTTTTACAAAGCCTACATAAGCCAACTTATCTGGACCTCTAAGATTAAAGTAGGGCATTTCCCTGTCAGAACAAAACATAACAGCTAAAAAGATGTAGTTGTCTGTAAAACTGAATAGCTTACAATTGAAACAAAAATAAGGATTTCTGTAGAAGGAAAAGATTAGACTTCACTGTCAAGAACAGAAGAGGATCTGCATGTAGTGTCAGAGCTGCTGAGTGAAATGGTGCCATCAAAACCCAGCCAACACAGAAACGTCCACGGCTTGCCTCTCAGTATGAACATGTAAAATTTTATTTGTTCCAGATGTCTGTAGTCTAGATCATGCACTTGGGACGGAGCCAGGCAAGGACTTCTGATTTTGAAAGAGTAGGATGATTATTTAACCATATATATGTTAAAGCTACAACAGACATTCGGTTCATGAATACTGAGAGAGAACTGAATGCTCTTTCTGTGGGGTTACATGAATGTTTGTGGGTTTTTGTTGTTTTCTGATTTAAGTACTGCACTGGCATACTTGGATATTAGTATATAGGCAGCAATGTGCGATAGCAGTTTCTCACAAAGATGCTCTACACATGGGGGTGGGTTGAGTTGGGGTTTCTTTTGTGAAATAAGATATATGAAAAGCGTTACTCTCGGTCAGACATATTTTAATGCCCTGTTTTCTAGTTTCCCTTTTAAGAAGTCTCCTCAGGGCATCAAATATTGAGGTCACAGTTATTGCTCCATAATCAAATGACATTTTAAAATTAAAAATTAATATTAATAAGAAAATCCCAAAATGGTACTCTGTAAATCTTCTTGACTGGGAAAACAAGAGCCACAAGAAGTCATCGTCCTTTATTTAAATTATACCTAGAAAAATTCTATGGCATTTTTATTTTAAATGTGATTGCTTATACAAGCAAAGGATTGGAAGCCTGGCTATCACTTTCTATTCCTCTGGGTAGGCCTATAAAGCATTTTTCTCAGCAGGACAAAGAGTACAGCACAGATACATGTGCTAGTCTGCTTTTATTTACCAAGCTAGCAAGACTAACCAAAGTAGCCACCCCTAACTTCTTCACAAAGAAGCTAAAGCAAATTTATTCTGTAAAATACTGAAGAACTATCTTTGAGATTATTACCATAAGAAGCAAAAAGTGAACAGTCCACCATTAAAATGTTACTTAATGTTTACCATGCAGTATACCTTCATAGGGATGTGAAGAGAAGAGGGCAGTGGATAACTCCAGCAGGCAATACCCTTCCCCAGCTGCAGGCCCTCCTGAAATTCCTTCCAGTCCATAGAAGTCTGTTGTTTGATCTTGCTGGAGAGAGGGGAGGTGAAAGGAAGGCTAGAGAAGGACAGCTCTGTTTATAAAGATGAAAATGGGAGCAAAATACAGGCCCAAATATGACACTGAAACAGTAACCTGTAACAAGCACCAATGATGTCTTTAGGCAGGGCATTGTAGAAGGTGAAGACCAGCAGATATACAGCATACCTGTATCTGTATGTAGTTTGGAAAGGGTTATCTAGCATAACTCTGCCAAATATTTCTAGCACAAGTATGGTTTATACTATCAAAAAAACCCTATTTTTGTGCCACTGCTTACATCAGCTCACCAAATTAAATTTAAACTACTGTGGTTTTGGCTGGGATAGAGTTAATTTTCTTCTTAGTAGCTGGCACACTGCTATGTTTTGGATTTAGTATGAAAAGAATGTTGATAACACACTGATGGTTTAGTTGTTGCTGAGCAGGGCTTACACCAGTCAAGAACTTTTCAGCTTCCCCTGCTCTGCCAGGGGCACAGCCAGGACAGCTGACCCCAACTGGCCAAAGGGCTATTCCAGACCATACGACATCATGCTCGGGGGAGTTGGCTGGGTGGAGAGTGATCACTGTTGGGGACAGGCTGGGCATCAGTCAGTAGGTGGTGAGCAATTGAACTGTGCATCACTTGTTTCGTATATCCTGTATATTCTATTACTATTTTTATTATTATATTTTATTAAACTGTCTTTATCTCAACCCATGGGGTTTACCTTTTTTTTCCCCCCCCCTGATTCTTTCCCCCATCCCACCAAGGGAGGGGGGAGTGAGCAAGCGGCTGTGTGGTGTTCAGATGCCTGCCAGCTTAAACCACAACAACTACGTTATCAAAATGGCAAATATCTTTGTGCTATTACTCTAGCCAGCAAAATACCTGCTTCCCTAGTCTAGATCTGCCAGAAAAGTTGAAGGGTAGATCAGAACTAGCATAAGTGTCACAGGGGTTTGGCTCAGCTATTTTACAGCCAAAGTCATGAAGAGATCAAAGTGCTTTAAGAAGAACACTGGGTTCCACTTCATCCATTTTGCAGATGCTGAAATAGAGCCAATGCAATTCTGCTAAGGCCATAAAGCAGTCCACCAGCAAAACAGTGATTTTCAGAGCCCTGATGTTCAGCAGATCAGCTCAGCAATAAAGTCCTGGAGTCACAAGAGCTCAAGTTGTCACATAGCTGCCAAGGTAAAAACTGACATTCAAGTCAGGCCTCAAAACCATTGGCTTTGGACAATCACTTTTCATTCAGCTCCTCAAAGCCTGTGCTACACAGCAGTCTGCGATGCGTGTGCCAGCACACGGATGCACAGCCTGCAAGGGGTAGGGGAACTGGGTAGGGAAGGCACGCCATTTGCACCACGCTGTGCAATGGCTGAGCCACGCACCTCTACAGCAGAGGCCAAAGAAGCAGCAAGGCAACAGCTCTCCATGTGAGCACCTACCTAGTATAATCACTACAACACTGATCTGGCCTAATGGTTACCAGATCAAGTGATGAGCATAACACAAACATAGTGAGAACATAGGAAGTGGCCAAGGAATAAGGACCAGAGCTAATAGTGTCAGATGTTAACACAGCAGTATGCACATTTGCATTTAGTCCAGACACCCTATCTGCTTCATATCCAAATGCAAAGCAAATGCACTTAAAGCAATGTCTCCCAAAGTACCTTAGGTCATCATCATGTATCACATACACAGCAACATTTCTGAGGGCGGTTGCTGAAACCAGTGTGATAGTTCATTGATCCACATGCAGATAATTCAACCAAATCCATCAAAGTTTAGACACTTGTCTGCTTTTCTGCTTAGTGACTATCATAGATGTTTCAAAGGTCATTTATTACCTTCAGAGTAGCTGATTATTCCTTCTCTATGAATTTCCTAAAGGCATTTTGGCTAGTCATTTTGACTGCATATTACTAGTCAACATAGATGCTAGCACTGATTTTACTGTGGGCATGACAATAAACACAAACTCTTTTCAACAGCTCCTGTTGCACATGTGCATCAAGTGAAATAACATTTTGACATATCCCACAAGTGACATTTACATACTCATTTCATCAAAGTGCAGTGAATGCATACCACTTACTGAAAATGATAGGGATCCAACCAAGGTGCTTTGATGTGTTGCTTATCAGCATCCTGAATTGTAGCATAGTTAACAGTGTCTTTACTTTCCTGAAGTGTTACATGTTGTGCTTCTCTGGTGTGAATTGTCACAGATTATAGGCTACAGAGACATTTCAAAGACACATTTACTATATTAACTCTATGCTCAATTCTACTTTAAAAACTGGGCTGCAGCACACAGTCCTACCACTTAAACATCCAAGCCATGCATATACCTGCAGACATATTTATGTTCTTGTCTAAAATCTTTAGAGCTTATTGACTAAATTTCAAACTTGACAGAGGGGTACTGATCTTGGAGATAATCAGCTCATTGATCCAGCTGGAATAACACTGTACAGACACACACAAATGAATTAGGTTTCAAATTCACCTTGAGGCCATATAATTGCTAGATCTGATGGGGTGGTAATGCGCAGTTGACAGCGAGTACAGAAACCAGGACTGCCTCTTTTGGCATGCTCCACAGTTAGAACATTTTAGGCATAATGTGAAACTGTGTCTCAGTTAAAAAGTCAATCAAGAGACAGAAATCTGTAGGAAATCTGGCTTCATTAGTTCATTAGCTGCTCACAGAACTGCTTGTTTATACTGAACACATATTGCAGGCATCAGAAGTATTTGCAGCAACTCATCTGTTTCTAAAAGCTGAGGATCTGCTGTGACTGCACCACCCTTCCCTTCCTCCATCATGTGCCCATAAATGCATGTGCACTTTTGTACATTTACCTCCAAGTGATCCATATAGAATATATCCACACAACAAGCAAGAGAGCAAACACAAAAGGGAAAGGCTAGAAGGGATTGTAATCAGTTGTCTTCTATAAAGGGAATATATTAAGTTCTGGATGCAAGTCCTATGAATAGAAAAATTCAAATGAAATTGATTTCATTATTTATGTTTGTAAATCTCCTAGCCATGGGGAATGAAGGAAAGATCTAAGTAAACAGTGACCATCTGACTGTACAGCTCATTCAGCTATCTTCTTTCTTGAATCAGATGAGACTATTACAGCTGGATTTTACATTTGAAAGTGGTAGGGAAATTCAGAGTCCAAAGAGGAATTTCAGTCCAGCAGGCTACCAGCATGGTCTGTCTGCAGCTCCTAAATGTAAGCTGTATAATATGAAATAGCTGGTATATGAAATACTGCAGGTTTTAAACGCAGAAAGGAGGAGAATGTAAACATATAATCTGCTTACAGTCATTAAAATTCTTTTCTATTTATGCTGAAAGGTCAGGCTGAAATACTCATTTTCATGAAGACTATGTTGCATTGTGGCAAAGAAAGAGGCAACAGCTGAGATCAGTGACCTATTGTGCTAGGCACCGTATGAGCACACAAGAGTCAATCCCTTCCCTTGAGAGTTACCGTCTAATTAGAGAGAAGGTAGGAGAAAGGGATTTAATGTATATTTATTTTTACCCATACGTATAAACAGATGTTGCGGGTTCCTCAAGGGAATGGCACATATGCTAACTATTAAAAGCTTTGACTTGCTGAGGACTAAGTCCCATTTTGACTATTGCTTAAGTACCAGTATGAACCTTTACAAGGCTCAGGTTAGCTTACAAACTAAGTATGCCATCTTTCCTTCCCATTTCATAATTGCAGTAAATCCCATAGTGTCTATACTTACCTATTTTGCTCATTGATCCCAAAAGACTTTTCCTAATATCCCACATTTATTTAAGAATATAGCAAGCACCATGCATCTCTGTCTTGTGCCTTTAAGAAATCTGAAGCAAAATGAATCTAGTATAATTTGTATTTTAGCCAACCGGATATTAATAAGATCAGGAATTTCTTGGATTCTAACAAACCACCATTACCAAAACAGGCATTAACTATCTACATTACTTAGAAGCAATAAATCGTTCTTTGGACTTCCCGTAAGATGAAAAAAAAAAAAAAAAAGCACAAAGGACTAAATGCCAGGTCCACAAAACTACTCAGCATTGAACTTCCACTGAAATGTGTGAGAAGCTCTATACCTTCTGAGAAGCTTCTGAGATTAGTACACCCTATCTTTAAGCCCAACCTCTACCAGTACCAATAATATTTGTAGCCCACAGCCCAAGCCCACATTGTTCACCCCCATGGAGTTCACTAAGGCAAAGTCTGAGTTCTGCTGTATGGTCCTCAGAACTACCCATTGACTAATTCATTAATATTGTTATTAGATCAGGACCTTTTAGACGGTAATGTCAGTGTTTCAGGTATTCACAGATGTACTTTTTCTATATTTAATATTAAATGTGTTTTTATTAAGAGTGTACTAGGCTACACAGCAGCACATACTTCAGTAGCGCTTAAAGGATGCATTTCACTGGAATATTGAGTGTCTTTTCTGTTCATGTAAGGACAGAGGGATTTTAAATCAATAGCTATGTACAGCAGCAACAGTGATCTCTTACGTCACCCCATTTTGAATCACTGGAGCTTGTAGGTCAGTGACATAATTTGACTGCAGAAACCAGAGATTTTTCAAGCTCATATATAATTGTATTGCTGAACTTGTCAGCTCATTTCATATCATATGTATAATTTCAACAAGGATGACAATTTTTCTTACAATTTCTGTCCTGATACCTTTTATGATTAACAATTTTATGCTTTTTACATTACTTTAAAGCTGCAGTATCAGAGATTTTCCAAGTGGACTTAAATCAGTCTCTTCCCAGTGTCCTGTAGGTTGTGGCTTGCATTGCCAACCACTCTTTCAGAGCTGGGAAGGAGGGAGCTTTTCGTGGCACTCCCTTGCCGGAGAACTCGTCCTTCAGCAGCTTCCCTTGTGCAGAAACTAATCGCGTTACACAATGTATCTCCAGTCACATCAAGGGTTAAGTAAGCTTCAGTACAGCCTTCAATTTGTGAGCTGTGTCTGGCTGCAGTCCCAGATTCAAGCCCCCAAAAGAGGCACCTAGGATGCCCTCACACAGAAGAGGTGGTTTCCTTAGGAACTGTGGCCAGTGAGGAAAATGTGCCTGACAGGTAAGCTTATGCTGGGCTTCTGAGAAAGATAACCACCTCCCACAGCTGAAATATTTTCCCTCTGTGATCAAGGGAGTGCTGGATAGGAGACGTTTATGAGTCTCCATGTCTCTGTTTCTCTCTCTCAATATGGATATTTAGACATGAAACCAATGTTCTCAATTTATTTGCAATATATGAATCTCCCGCATGTTGCAATTACAAACATGGGTTCTTGGGAAGCAGCAGAAACAAAGGTTTCTTAGGAACAATTATTGCCACGCACAGGGATTGCAGGAGCCTCATTTATGCTCAGCTAGTCGTGCCTTTTCTGGAGCCACTTGACAATTAAATGGAAGCCACTTGAATTAAGACATTTTCAGCACTGATTCCTCTTAAGCAAATGCAATCAATCTTTCCATGGCTCTTTAGTTAAAAGAAGTCAATGTTTGATGCAAACTGCCTTTGTCTTTGCATTTTGTGCATAAATTTCTGGTTAATAAAAAAGGTTAAGTACCTTTCCACTAGAATTTAATTAAATCACTCCCCATAACTCTTACAGTGTATCAATATTAAATTACGGTCTGTGTCCATTGTTTTTTCTCTCCATGTTTATATTGAACAGTAGCATCCAAATACCACTCTGATCAAAAAAAACCCCAAAGTAATGTTTAAATACATCTGAAAAAATAGGCCAAAAAGATGACAGAATTTTAGAGAAAGCCTGGTCAAAGACAGCCTTTGCATTTATTTCCCATCCAAGGTCCCAGTCTACTAATACTTTCTATGGATAAGAGTTCTGCAACCAAGTACAAGCTTTAGGGAGTAAATGGGACCATTTACCCTCCTGATGAACAGGTCACTGCCTGACTTTGGCCCTGTGCTTCTGAAGGCTAGGAAAGAGATGTTTCCTAATTTGTTCGCAAAAATATTCTTGACTATATCTGACACATCACACTGGACTGTGTTAGATAGAGTACAGATATATTATACAAGTACAAAGAATTTTTCCACAGGTTTTTTTTTGATAAAAAGATGAAAAAACTCATCTGATGTAACTCCAAGTGATGGCTTTGGCAAAGCAAGACCACTTTCCCATAACACATTTATGTTTCTTTGAAAAGCATTTTTAAGTGTCTATAGTCAGTTATATAGGCAATGAAATAGTGTGCTTAATCCACTTAAAAATTTGGATGATGACAAATCCAAATTATGATGTTGATATACCAGTGAAGGAAAATTAAGTCATAAAAGGGAATGACTAAAAATATATCTGTCCCATAAGCATGCAGTACTGCAGGGCTGAAAGAAGTGTGTCAGAATAGTATATGAGACTAGACTCAAACTGATGAAAACTACATGGAATTCAGGAAAAAATATATTAAAAGCAATGGCAATGGAAACAGCATTGTGATAGTGATATTCTAAACTAAAGCAGTAAGTAGTAACACCATGGATCCATTCTTCTGGAATAGTAGATGATGTCTGGTCTAGAATCTGTGGTCAAATGGAGATAAAGATAGAGCTGACAATGTATCAAGAACTACATGAGACTAAGTGGTTTTTCAAAACTAGAGAAGACAAGTAACTTTAGTGTGATAACAGTAACAAAAAACAAACAATGAAGCAATTTTAAATTTAAAAACAAGACATTAAGGAAACTGTATGTTTTAAGAGAGCCAGGCATAGAAAAATAACTATGGATCCAGTGATCATGATCTGAACTTTCTTTTCCTTAAATGGAACCATGAAAAAGAGTGTTCATCCCAATAACTCAGTTTACTTTATTGGGAAAAAGTACACTGAGAAATTAAGGAGACCTAAGAGTTCAAGGATTTAAACTTCAGGCTTTACATTCTTCAAATAGAAAATACAAACATTTTCCTGGAAGCTGCCTACAAAAAAAAATGAAAAACTATTCAAGGAGGAAACAAATACCGGATGAATAACTACCATGCAAAAAGTAGGTGAAAATACAGAGAAATGGCAAATAATACTTCTACCCTGAAGGTCAAAAAGTCTAGGAGAAAAGTATGCATCAGTAGAAGTTAACCTGAACTAAATCATGCTAAGAATATTAACAATTAGCAAAATGGCCATAATTAACATGAATTAAAAAAGGTGGAAGGGAAGACAGGTGATTATGCTGTGAGAATTAAGTTAGAGACAATATATGAATGACTGTAAATGAACATTTTACCTCAGCTTTTAAACAAGAGCAATTCTGAGCCTAGGACACAAATAAAATGGTTTGTGGGAACATATGCCTCAACATGGGAATTATCAAAGCTGATGTGGAAACAAAGCAGAGAAGCTTTGTGTGCTCAAATTGAGACAGATGGATATGAAAATCTTTTTTTGGAAATTCTTGTAAAAACTGGTACATATTCCCACAAACTGGGAAACCCAAATTTTTAGTGACCCATTAAATGGGAAGGGGAACCAGCACTATAGAACTTAGGTTAAGCAAAGTTTCCTACATTTTGGTAAAGCCCCTCAAAAGCATTAAGCATAATAAACTTGCAACTACAAGACAACTAAAATAGCTTCCCTAGTATGTAAGGTTTAAAGCAAGTTTTGAAGAAAAACAGCATTTTATGTCATGGAGACTATGATGAAGCATGCTAGCACATGCAAGTGTGCCTGATAAAATAACCATTCTTTGGATAAAATAAGGGAGGTTAAGAGTTCATTTAAACTTCATTAAGGGCTTTAACACTTCAGTGTAGGGGAAAGAATCAGCTATTAACCATGGATTATGGGACAGATAAGCTTTATAATGTAGGCAAGGACCTAGGTGAAGGGGGAAACCACAGCAGCTGCTTCTGAAAGAAAATTACTAGGACTGAGTTTAGCAACAAATACATTCAGTTTTACCAGGAAAAATGTGCTGCAAGGTGAATACAGGTAGCAAAGGTGGTGAGAATATCTCTCTGGATACCTTCAGCACACAGCTCAGTCCTGGTCACAGAGATATTCATGTTTCTACAGTGCTATAACCCAAGCTTTATTAATAATTTTACCCTTCACATATATTTTTAAAGTAAGATTTTGCTACTGAAATTAGTGGGTAAAAAAAATGAAAGGATCTTACCTTATCAGGAGTAGGATAGAAGATAGGATGTACTTAATTATACCAAATGCCACAGCAGGCAGTAGTTATGGGAGCTTGTCAGCTGGAGGTCATCAGCTAATAAGGTCTGAAGAACATAAATTCAAGGATGACTGTAATATGGCTGGTAGAGAGCAAGGTGTGGTTTTAGTACAAATTGGATGTGGTGTTTCCTGGTAGACTTAGAGGAATATTTATGTAAGTGTACTAGACATTACTAAGACCCAGCTATGCTGTGTGTGCTTCTGATTGCCTATGTACCTGAAGATGTATTCAGGTTGTTCAAGAAAAGGGTATGTTTGTGACAGTGGATAAGCTATTTATATAGGCTAGGCTTAAAGGCTGAGAAGGGTTTTGATAGGTAGGTCTCTATAGATGATTCAAGTGATTAAGCACAAGGAAGAGAGAAGTTAAAAGGCTATGTTAACAGAAAAAGAAGTGGTTGCAAACTGACTGGGAATTAGATAGTTTCTAGATAACAGAACATCAAAGCTGTACAACAGTTTCCATGTAGGATTGGAGTGGGGTGAAGAGGCAAGAAACATGACAAATACTTTTTCAAGGTGGTGTTTGATCACATTATGGGAACAATATAACAGCATGTAACTGGACCCTGAGCTGGGGGCTCTGCCACTATATCTTTACACTTCTGTGTTGCTAAACAGTAAATGCCTCTGATAGAAAAATAGACATTTTACATAAGACAGAGCTACTTGAAACTGCTACATAAAAACAGTGTGCAGGAGGAAAAGGGCTTCTGATACTTGAGGCATCTTTTTATTCCTTGGAGCACACAGTACTCTGAAAAAAAGTAATTTCTGCAAGGCGACTCATTCATTCTCTGATAAAAATCACAGACTTGCTAATACTAAACTGGATTTCATCTAAGATCACTGGAAATGGAGCTTGGATAATTTGCATCTTCATTACCACAGAAAATGAAGATTTTCAGTTTACCCTTATGGAAGGGAATTTATATGCTTTGAATGGAAAGTCTGACCAGCACATATCACTTTGCGCTACACTGAGCCCAATAATATATAACTGACTAAAGCACAAACTTCTCTTCAGAACCATGCCTTGATGAAATTAAGAGATGGAATAGTGGTTCTGAGCGGAAATAAATCACGCTGTTGCCTATTTGTGCTCATTTTAATAACCATTTTCAGTTTCCAGATACAGATTTCCTTCCTGAACTGAATCTCCAAGCTCACTAACCTAACCTAAACCACCACATCCTCTTGTGACTAAGTTAAGCTGACAGCTCTTTGGGACACTACCTGTAACATTTGTTTCTGTAATTCTCGCTACAATCTGCCAGTTATCTCATGCCCCTTGTAAAATGTGGACAATAAAACTGGACTTCATGGATTGGTGTCTCTCCAAGCAACACTGTCTACAGAGGTTAGTGTCTTCTCCTGCCCACGATTTCCCTGTATATACCTCCTAGGATCACACAGTTTCACAGTGGGATCTGCTTCCTGCTCCCATCCTCAAACCACAGCCTCCCAGGAGACTTTTCTCCACTGATTCAAGCTGTTTGTTTTCCTTTCCCCCACCTTTGTGGAGCTGCAGATACCACGGTGAGGTCTTCCACACTACTCTGCTGAATCACCTTCACATGCACTGCACATCTATCGCTCAGCTGTTCCAGCTCGCCTTCAGACTTGTGCTAGCAATCTGCACTTTGCAAAGTAATCAGAATGTTTCGTCCAGAGTTAAATGCATTTGCCAAGGAATCAGGAACACGGTCAGATTTACAGCCTCTTCTGGCATGGACAGGTTAAGAGATAGTGTAATGCCCATACATTTGTATAACAAACATCCCTTTTACAAACTGCATTAATGTTGTGGATAAATCCTTGTCTACCAAATATACAGAGCAGTCATCATTTACCACTTTAGTCTCTCAAAATATCTGGCATTGGTACACTTTCAATACTTCCCTGAAAGTAGCTGTGAGCTTTTTCTCCTAATGAAGATTTCAGACTATAAATGATATATAGATGGTGTGCCTGTTTGGCAGATAGCCTTTACAGTTACTACCACATGATTCTCATTTCCAATCCATAGTGAACTTCAAGCACCTGTAACTTTCTAAAGCTTTTTTTTTTGCTCTACTTTCAAAGCAGATGTAGAGTTTAAACTCAGCCTTAAAACAAAAATTCTCTGTAGTAAGGGCATTTCTGTATTCTTCTGAACTTGATAGGGCAACATTCTGAGAGTCAGTTAATTAGAAGCTCAGCAAATACAGATTTGATATATACTACTTCATTAGGCAAAAAGTATAGCTGTAGTCACCTACTCTTTTCATTAATGCCTATGTAGCTAAGTGAGGAAAAAAAAAGTAAGATGACCTATGCACTGTACTTTATTTCATAGGAAAAAAAAATCAAATAAAATCAAATTCTATTGACAATGGAATACTGAAAAGGCAAGCTATGTTAGCTACAGGAATGCAAACAAGCTAGATCTCAGGAAAAAGGTGTCTAGCACCTAAATACCTTAAATCTGTATTTTTAACATGGTATGAGTGCTTAATTCTGTAAGAAAATACAACATAACCCTGCTGGAAAGCAAATAATTTCTTATTTCCAACCATCTGAAGCTGCTTACTGGAAATTTCAAAAGGAATTCATTTTCCTGGGACCTGTGTTCTTGCTGATCTTGAAAGTGTCAACTTCATTCCAGCCCAAACAAACCCAGATGATAGATCTGTTGCTGGTGCCAATACCATGCTCTTCCTACTACTCCACAGAAGCAGAGGAGAACATGATGCTACTCTGGTAGATTACAATTTTTTAATTTGTTTTTGTTTGGTGGGTTTTTTTGTTTGGTTGGTGGGTTATTTTTTTTTTTAACAGAGGTTGGTGAAGGCTATGCAAGGAGTTTGACTGCCAGAATAATTGCTGAGCAAAGTGCAAGCACAGCTACCTATAGTGCCTGGGAAATGACACTGAAACAATAAACTTGCCATAAAGATATCAGCCTTATATGAGGTGGCTAGATTGGAGACTAAACATCTGAAAAGCTGGTGGATTTGATGAAAGGTGTAGGGAAGGAAAAAGAGGAAGAGAAAAGAAGGAGGCAGCAGCAGCTCCAGTCAGTGAGAGGAAGCAGGAGGACAAAGAGAAAAGAAAGTGAAGGCTGTTGCAGAGTGCCAAGGTTCTCTGCAGACCCCTAGGTAACAGATCAGCCTGCATGTTTGTGCTTCAAGGACTCATTCAACTATGTAGTGAGTAAGGTGTAAGAAAGCACTGGAACAGGCTGCCCAGAGAGGTGGTGGAGTCACCATCCCTGGAGGTGTTCAAATAAACACGTAGACATGGCATTTTGGGACATGGTTTAGTAAGCATGTTGGACGGTTGGACTTGATGACCTTGGAGGTCTTTTCCAACCTTAGTGATTCTATGAAGTGGGCAGGAAAGGAGATGGACAGCAACAGCCCCCAGCCCACCACCAGAACAGTAAGAGTAGCAAAGGCAGCAGAAGCCAGCAAGACCAGAAAAGATGGAGGAAGCAATATCCCATCTGCTTCTGATAAGGGACATAGGATGTAAGTGCATAATATAGAAAATCCTATATTTTATAGAACATGTGCAACATTGAATGTACATATTCCAACAGACACTATGAAATACAAGGCTATCAAAAGTAACGTCTTCCCAGAAACTTGGAAGTGCATATTAATCTATGTATAGTAACAGCATTATGATATTCATGCTGAATAACATTTAGAAAAGAAATGTCATAACCCCTTGAAGATGGCCTTAAACTGTTAATTAGAGTGGATAACAATTCAGTCTTCTAGGACTTCTGGTCAGGCTCAAGTGAAGCATACTTCACAAGACAGCTGTATTATGAAGACTGTTCTGGTGTAACCCACCAGTTTAACTATTAAAACCATCTATGAGATGCAGCTTCAATCAACAAAATGTAGGTGTTCTCAAATGACAATTAAAACATTAAATTTCAAGATATTCTTGTGGAATATCATGTAGTATAGGTTTGTAATCGTTCATGCAAAACAGTGGCATTTTAAAAATAGGTTTCAGATTTGTTTTCCATCACCTGTTGGCACTAAAAATAGTTAATTGCCTGAATGAAGATACTTCTCCTGTATACAAATGAAATTTTTAAAAATAGAATGAGCAAACTAATTCAAGATAATAAAAAATTCCACTAATGCCAAAAGACAGCAAGCTTTTGATTACTGTGTTCAAGGTTTGAGTCTCTCAAACTGTCAGAGCTAGAGCCAAGGATAAAGAAATCCACAAAACCTAACACTGTGATAAATTCAGGAAAAACTGGGCAAGTTGTGGAATATCAACCACTATCAAACTATTTTTTTAAATCACTGAGTGCTTTAAAAAAACCCACTTTAAACGGAAAGAAGTAAAAGCAGAAGCGAGCAGGAGAAGTCAAATTTACACGTGAGAAAAATTGAGAAAGGAATATTAGAGCAGTTTGAATCCACTAACATATTATTTACTTTGGCTTGCATTGGAAATGAAAGGTCCTATTAAAACTAGCACATAATATCTTCCAAACTAATAAAAAGACATTTCTCTGTGCAGCCTACCATGGAAAGGATACTCCATCAAATTCCATGACTAAGTTTTAACAAGACTTGAGTTTCTTACGGTCAGTACCACTTGCATTACTGCAAATCTAAGAATAAGATAATCTTGTGTTTCAGGGAATCATTAGGAGATACACATAATTTCTCCTATACATTGGTTTCTAGTGAACACATGGTAACGGAGGGTTGACCACTCTGAAGCACTGTGATGTGGGCACTGTTGGTGGCAATGTCCACTTAGTAGGGTCAGAATACAGACTCATGTGAGAAAGATGGTGCTCCTCCTCACCAAATCCAAATGCAGTGGGGTTTGTCAGGGCTTCTACTTTGAGCTGGATGTTGCCTGTGATACTAGCACATCTGGCCACAGAGGATGGATTTGGCTATTTTATAGGCTGCAAAACAAGTGCTTCCCCCCCGCCAAATCCAACCTGTTGTGTTTTTGTTTTTTTTTGTTGCGAACAGCTATAGTATATGAGCCTTGCCCTAAGATGTATCATCTAAATCCATCTATAAACAAATCTACCCCCTTGGAAAAGCTTTGCTGTAATTCTATCTACACATAGATATTTGAACGTCCAAACAACACTGCTTGATCGCCTCAGCATAAAATTACAGAGGCCATTATCTGCAGTTAATCAACTGGCCATAAGATGAAGAGATAAACATGTAAAACTTCCGCTATACCTAAGTGCACATTGCCTGTGCCAATATAAACACAAATACACATGCTAGAACACGACTCCTCGAGGGAGAGGTTGGGACGTAATGCTTAAAGGTCTGTCCCTGCTTCCCATTTGCATATAGGATTCCCTTAATCAGTTATCCATCCTTGAGTATAGTCACCTTTATTTTGCTTAGAATTTTGCTGGATTTGTTGTTGAAGAACTAATGAGATCAAGAAGTCCTTCAAAGACAAAATCATGCCTTGTTTCAGCATAAAACGTATACCACATTTGTGGTGTGTTCAATCAATACAAATCACCTAAAAGCAGGAAGCAGGAACAAATTAATAATTTTGATCTGAAAAATGAACATAAAATATCATTTGGGCTGTAGCCAATCTGACATAAGGACTCCTCCCTACATTTGTGGCTTTTTTGGCATAAAGAGTTTTTGTTGTTGTTCCTAATCAGGGATGACCTTCAAAGGGACAACTGCTGATATATCCAGTCATGATACCTTTACATCAACTACACACAGTATAGCTAATTTAAGATTCACATGGTGTTTGCACAAGCCTTTAATTCGGTCTTTATCATCCCCTTCATACAGTACCGTTATATTTGCCTTTGCTTGCCTCAACAATCTTCCACATTTAGAAACTGTATTCTTGTCTGAATAAATAAGTCTGCTAAGAGCATCTATTAAGTACTGGTATCCCCAGGGTCTGAAGCAATTTTTTTTTTCCCCTTTCCATTTTTTGCCTGGTGAATCTGAGTTATAAAGCATATAGCAGAGAGGAGAAGGGTTGCCTTAGTAACGAGGCAGACCCAATCAGCTGCATAGGCTCCCTTGAGACAATATAATTTGTGCAGCAGAAAGAGGCTAGAACAGGTGGCTAAATTAATGTGCCAGACAGCTTAAAATATTACACACACATGCACACACAAATGCATACACAAAATCTATCTGTGTACTTATATGCGAATGCAAATATCTGCAATGTTTTTGCAAAATAAATAGCATCTGGGTAACCCAGCCCTGTGAAACCCCCAAAGCAGCAGAGGCGCCTCAACAGCCAAGGAAGCGAAGTGGGGCGGGAGGGAGCAAGGCTCCTTCGCCGCAGTACTGCCAGATCTGCAGCTACTCCGAGGAGGAGGGGAAGGGCTCCTCGCCGCAGGCATAGGCTGAAACAGGGGTGTGATGTGTTCTCTCCCATCTTTACCGGGGCTTATGAGCTGCCTCCTGCTGATAGTGTGATCTGTTGTGCTGCTCTCCTGATTTCACAGGGTGCTGGAGCTCTCTTGCCTGACCCTTTCTGTACCGCTTCACAAGGCTTTCTCCCCATGTCCTTGCCTCTGATTTAAACTGAACTTCCACCTTTTCCCCACAATTTATTCATAAATACAACAAATCTGAACATGCTTTATAATCTCCTCAGCCCCTGCTGTGAGGATTCAGCCCCAGCACAAGATTTTGGAGAAGTTTGGATGCAGATCACATACCAGCTTCTAGCTCTGACAAGCACAATCCCAAATCACTCATTTTGCAGCATCTCCAGGTTGACTTTAGCCAAGCCCAGAGAACAACAGGAATTCAGAGCCCACTGTGTGTTTGACATCTGCAGGGCACATGGAAGCATCACATACACAGAAGAGTCCTGCAACAGACTGTGCTTCAGAAACCCTCTATATTATTATAGCACAGAATCACTCTTAATTTCTTTATAATGTAGTGATCTATTCCCCTATAACTAATTAAAAGAGACACCTGCCAAAAATTGCTAGCAGAGATGCAGTTAGTGTATTGTTTATTTACTATGGCCCCTCAGCCAGAAGTGCTGTGGGGACTACCCTCTCACACCCGGTGTACATGTATCCCAACATGGCATCACAACCTCAATGCAGCCATGGTTCCTCTCCTCCTTTTTCCCTGCCTCTCGAGCAGATGAAGTTCATTGCTGGCACGTAAGAGAACATTTTAATCCCAGAGTATACAGCTCCTTTACACAGTAAGGCACTTCTCATCCACTTACATCAGGCTAAAAGTGAAGAACTCTGAATACTAAGATCAAAAGGGCTGTAGGGAAAACTGAGGCATGAGAACAAATGGTAAGTCTGAGCCCTGTGGAAAAAAAAAATCGCAGTGAAAATACTGACATACAAACCATAACGGGTAAGCCACAAAAGGCTTGAAAGTTTCTTTGATTTTGTTTTTCTTTTTCTGGATGTGTTTGGAGTCAAGGGGATGTGCCTTACAAGATTACTGATATACCTTTTTTTTGGGTGATTTGCAACAAATATAAGAATAGCTGCTTATGCTGTACTAACAGGCAATCTCAGTGAGGTGTGGAATATTACCTACAGTTTGGCTAGAAATCTGAAACCAGAACTGTGTGACAGTCTTGTAATGAAACTGAAACTCCAAGTGAAACTAGCACCAATTTTAGCTTGTTTTTTCAGCATTTACCAAAGTAAAGGTATTGAGTGAATCTGGGTCAAAAGGACACATCCAGAAACATACAGGGAATACATATTGGAGAAAGGAACTTAAATAGGGTTTCCTGAGGCTCAGATTAATTGCCCTTGTTGCCACCTCTCGCATCTTGCCGATATACATTGTTTATACTTTTCAACCCTTTTCACTATTAATAAGACAAAACCTCAGAGAACTTTCCTTGCAGGAGCATTATTTAGCTTGCTCAGGAAAATATACGTCACAGTGGAGTGGTAGGGAGGGGAAGTTCTTTCGAAGTATAGGTTGTAGGAGTTACTCTCACCACTGCTTTTGGAAAAAGTGTTAATAGGATGCTTTAATTATATTTAGAAGACCAGCTAGTTCAGTATTTTGCTATCTATATTATGTAAAGTCTGAGCCCCTGGTGACACAGTAAGTGGTTTCCAAGGATGGTATGGCATATGTTTGATTAGGCAAAGTCTTTTTAAAATAAATGGCAGGTACCCACGAAAAGTCCCATCTGTAGAGCACATCACAATGTAACACCAGCTGTGTAATAAGGTAACCAGTATAAGTTGAAGACAAAGCCTGGTAATGCTTAGGTATATTTGCAAGTGATGCATCTAGAAAGAAAACTTCAATATCATTTAATTTTAAAATATGTACAGTTAAAAGATATATTCCCACACCCCCCACAAAACCTGTGACCACATCCAGTGGATCCTCACCACCAAACTCAATGTGATCAGCCTATACTTAAAGACATTAAAGCAAAGCTAGAAGGTCCTTTCTAACCATTTAAATGTCTTGGCCTGACCTGAAATATTTTGTCTACAGACTTGGTGAGCAAGTTGGGTGTTTATTCAGAAATTCCTTCATAACTTGTAGAGCACCAGCATCTGTGAGTGGCATTATGGAGAGCAGCTGCTTTATTTCCAAAGGAATATCTATCAATCAACAACCTGCACCATAACTTATTCATACAAAGAGCAGAAATGCCACTGTTTAGACTATAAAGATTTCTCTGGCAAGGAAGAATACCCAAGTAACAGAGCCTCAGGAGAGATTTGTGTCACCTAACCTAGACATTTACATCCGAGCTCACCACTAACTCTCCTTTTATTGTAGTCAGTATCAGAAAAGGAGAACTTATTAGACATAACTCATTTCACCTGAAGGTAGATTTCTGAAGTTCAGATGAAAGATAAATAGCTTCTAGAAATACTCTTTTCTCTTCATTGCCTGTAAAGAATATACGCAACTTTCAGAAGGATACAGCTACTATGTAAATGCTTAATATTTTTTGAGACCAAATTCCATCTCCTATGTCCCTGTCTGATCTCTCAGGGAAGTGGATCTTAGCAAAGAGATATTGAGTGGCAAGAGATCTAGCCTGCCCAAACGGTTTCCATCTGATTAACATGAGTTTCAAAGGTGCTTCCCTCTCCTACCCTACATCAGGCGTCTGCGCAGAATTTGACCAAGCATAGCTTTAAATGAACTCTATGCAAGAAGGGAGGGAAGGAGGAAATACATCTGAGTAAAACCAAAACACATCACTTCTGTGATGGATGTCTCTGTGTTTTTATTGGTCTCTGTAAAGCTATTCAAAGATCAGACCCCTAACATTGTCGAGACACGTTCAGTTGGCTAAATTTATGCAGTGATAGGGAAAAATAAGAACTATTCAATCAGAAAACAGAAGTCTGGAGTATTATCTGAACAGTACCTTTCTATCATTGTGAAGAAAATAGCCATCATGAACAAATACATTATGGCCATCTCTGTTCTCACAGCACTGGTTTAGAGCCCCTAGCTGAGAAGGCAGCTGTGCAGAGCAAGTAACTGGTGAGCACAGCAGGAGTCCTCTACTCTAATGCTGCTCAAAGAAATAAAAGCTTTCTGTCTGTTGTCATTATCACTGCCAACTCTGTGAGCTTTTTCCTTGGTAGGTGCATGAAGACTGGGCTGGTTTAGCCTTGAAGATGTGAAAGCCAAGATCTACTTTTTTTTCATAGTTTTCAGCTAATACTTAGGATGAGACAGTAGCTAGATTTTAGCCACTGAATCTTCTGAAGAAGCTTTACGAAGTCTTGTGCTGGCAAGGGTGGATGATGGAAGCAAAAAGCGTCGTTTGTTGCATTCCTGCTGGTACCAGTCACTATATTAAGGTTGCAAAATATTTTCCGTGTTAGATCTATGTTTCCAAATGGCCAGCTTCTGGGAACATGACCATTATGAAAATTCAATTTTCAATACACTAATTAGTCTCTAACTTATGTAAAATATTCTGTGTATTTAAAATGCTGGCATGAAGATTCTTCAAGAACATATGATTAATTAGCAGATAAGTTTGAAAAATTTTTTAAACCGGTTCTTACTTAATCCTGTGATTAAAAATCAAATGACTTTAAAAAAAAAAAAAAATAATAGCTACTAATAAATGAAATTTGCACTGCACATGATTTCAAGGTAGGTAGAAACAAGTGTGGCACTAGTGCTGAAATGTAAGTAATTCTTCCTGAGAATATATGCTTTATTAAGCTTGGAATATAACCCTAAATGGACAGAGGTAATTAACTGCTCTCTTAAAATAACAACAGAGCCAAAACAGTATTTTTCCCTTTAGCCAAGAAACTGGCCAAAATCTGCAGACGATGTGGAGAAAGAGTAAGGTCCCAATAATTCTATCCCATACTGGAGTAGGTGAGAAGAAAAGGGAAATGACAAATGGGTACAAAAACCAAAAGAGCAGGAATGAGGAGGATCATAAATCCTTACAGTACAAGCTATCATTGCATTATTAAATCACACTTTATTAATGCTAACGTTCACTCAGCCTAAAAACCACCCTAACCTACGAGACCATCACTGTTCAATCATCTACACCAAGCCAACCCAGCACTTTTAATTCCTCTCCTGACACATCCAGATAAGATCACTTTTGAGTCAAGAGTCAGAAGTCTGCTGCAGCTAACCTCCTTTTATTTCCTTTTTTCTCCAAAAGCTAATTTGTCAGTCAGTCATCATCAAAGTTTGGTCTGTGAGCCCCTACTCTGTACCTTAATTTCAACTATGGATCTTACTGTGCATCCCTGTACTGAGTACTCAGATAAACTACTGACTTAAAACTGTCAGTACCAGCTCTAATGGCAGCCCAGTAATCTTAATGGAAAACTGCATAGTTATCTGGGAACAGACCCCAATAGGAATGGAAATGCCAGCCACAGGGCAGGATGTGTAATTCACAGAATCACAGAACGGCAAGGGTTGGAAGAGACCTCAGGAGTTCATCTAGTCCAACCCTCCTGCTAAATCAGGATCACCTAGAGCAGGTTGCACAGGACATCGTTCAGACAGGTTTTGAATATCTCCAGAGAAGGGGACTCCACAACCCCCCTGGGCAGCCTGTTGCAGTGCTCTGTCACCCTCAAGGTAAAGAAGTTCTTCTTCATATTCAACTGAAACTTCTTGTGCTTCAGTTTGTGCCCATTGCCCCTTGTCTTGTTGCTGTGCACCACTGCAAAGAGTCTGGCTCCATCCTTGTGACATCCACCCTCAAGATATTTGTACGTGTTGATGAGATCTCCTCTCAGTCTTCTCTTCTTCAGGCTAAACAAGCCCAGCTCTCTCAGCCTTTCCTCATCAGGGAGATGCTCCTGTCCCCTTATCATCTTTGTTGCCCTCCTCTGGACTCTCTCTAGGAGTTCCTCATCTTTCTTCAACCCAGGAGCCCAGAACTGGACACAGTACTCCAGGTGTGGTCTCACCAGGGCAGAGTAGAGGGGAAGGATTCAGCAATGTTGTCCCTCTTTCTCAAAAGCTAAAGGTAGATACCTCCTTGTTTCCTTTGTTCACATCGGTATAGTAAGAGGTAGGAACAAAACCCGATTCCACTTCATTTTAGTTTTACAGATACTTTATTGTTCATCACCCAGACTCCCCCTGTGTCGCTGACAAATATAATGGTCTGGTGTGGGTGCCCAGCCGAGCGGTGAAACCTGCGCTGGATTCACAAGACCAAGCTAACAGCCAGAATGTTCAGAATCCTGCTTCTAGGGATAATAATCCCGATGACAATGAGCATCCATAACGTCAATTATAGGGAAAATATGTGGGTTACTTGGGCGAATCAGACGGGACAATCAGAATTTTGTTTATCCATGGCCTCAGCGACAGACCTCTTTCGTACCTGTTTAATTGGTATTCCCTTTTTAGATCCTTCAGAGTTTGGTGCCTTTTCGATATATAGTTGTGCCAATGACACGGTCATTACAAATTGCTCTGCTAAGCTGATTAAGGGATTAAATGTTACATTACCTTGGGACCCCCAAGAACTGCAACTATTGGGATCCCAGGCAATAGGCAATCAGTCAGCTAATTGGACTCAGACATGTTTCGTGTTTGGTACCTCACAACAACGAACAAACCCGTACAAACCGTTTAATTGGGCAAATTGGACAAATGTGACCAGTAATGGAAATTATACTTACCAAGGTAAAGGCTCTTTTTGTGGCACCTCTAACAAGCAACAAGGGTTAGGAGCGTATGGAGCTGAAGCAAAAGGAGGAAGTAGTATTTGGAACAATGGTTCTGCTAAGGCTTTACCTGCCAATACTTTTCTCATTTGTGGGGACATACCTGCAAATGTCATTGGTGGCCCTTGTTATTTAGGTAAACTAACCATGTTTGCACCATCTCTTAGTCAACTTAGGAATATCATTATGTCTGTCGGCCAGAGTCGAACAAAATGTGCCTTATTAACCCCTGATTGTAATGACAATGTTGAACTTTTATCTGTAGCTGCTCGCATTGCTTTAGCTGTTTTTGTACTGGGTGCTGCTGCTGGTAATGCCTTAAAGAATCTAGCATGTCTTGCCTGTTGGTCAGAGAAACAAAGTAATATAACAACGGAGATTTTAGGAAAATTATTGTTAGATCAAAAAGGTCTACGGCATCCTCTGTTACAAAATCGTGCCGCGATTGATTTTCTACTATTAGCACAAGGCCATGGATGTGAAGATTTTGATGGCATATGCTGTTTTAACCTAAGCGATCATAGTAAGTCAATCCATCAGTCAATTGCCTTGATGAAGAAGAACTTAGAAAAAATACAACAGGATACCAGTCCCTGGGATAAGTGGTTTGAACAATGGGGACTAACAGGATGGGTGAAAGATCTCTTTAAGGAAGGTTTGCGCTTATTAATGCTTTTAGCTGTAGGACTAATAATAATCATTATCATAGTAGGTATTGTGAAACGTTTATTATCCAAACTAGTATCTACTGTTTTGCTTGCGCAAAAAGAAAAAGGGGGAATTGTAGAGGAGTGGCTGAGTGAGAATGGGCATGATTTAGTCCCATTCAACAGCCCCTGCTCTTAAGCGGATGTGGGCGGACCTATGACCGGAAGAGAAGGTGAAGCCCCTCTGCTGGACAGATGACCCGTCCCAGTCACAGTAGCAATGTAGGCATGTGTATAACGGTGTTCTACCAATCACAGTGTGACATGTGTGTATGTTATGGCTTTCGGCCTATATATGCTTTTGTTAGTTGCGCAATAAAGGAGAACGACCATACTCATATTGAGATCCATTGTTTAATCCGGGCTGGCTTCCCCTTCCAACACCCCTGTCTGTAAGAAAGCTGTTCTTCATTTTGTCTCCACCTACAGAGCCTAACCTGGCCCCATGAAACATGCCTTCCAACATTCCTCCCTTTTCTTCTCTTTGCCTAACATGGAAGGGCTGGGAGGACCAGGATGCTCCTAATTGATACAGTACCATGAGCTTCTGCATTCTGAAAGTGTTGCCACTTCTTTCTGGTAAATCAGCATTGAGTCTAATCCCAAAATGCTGAAATCAGATTTGTATTTCCTTCCTGCTTAAGGCTCCTCTTCCATATGGTATAAAATTCCAGAAGTTCCACTAACATGATGTCCCAGCTACAACCATCATTCCCTTTTTTTTTCCTCATCCACACCTTGGCCAAAAACTGTTTCTACTCTGATGTTTACTAAATAGAAACTAACTGAAGACACTTTCTATTTTTGCTTGCTGTGTAGGACAGATTGACTTTATGCCTTTTGAAAGGTGCTAGAAGCTTTTGTGCAAGAGGACATTATAATCCTATTTGCCGTCAAACACTTCTACAATAGCCCTGCTCAAATACAAAATATTAAACCCACATATCAGAATATGGAGATCACCAAAGGATGGCAGATTGAGTACAGCAGGCAATACACAAAGCAGAAGACTTCTTCCTGAGAACTTAAAATCTGTGTTCACACAATACATACAACTGGCAGAAAAAGGAAGAACAGGTAGAAAGAAACAGAGAAAGATTCTGGCCAAAGTGGTAATGACGGAGACAAGTATGCATGCATTAGTAAACAGCAACTCTGTAGCAGAACAGGTGGTGTAATTCAATGAGTTAAGAACAAAAAACAACAAAATCTTAAAGACATTGTACTGGTGAAAGCATTTGTTTCCATATAATTGTGATTTAAAATATTTTACATCTTTTGTGCCCTGAAAATGTCTCTTAAAATAATTAGATAGGACAGCACTGGACGAGATAATTACTCCAGTCACTGGCTGCAAGATTTGATTGATGCTATGAGCCTGACAAATGACAAATGTGTCACAAGTCATAATTCTGGAAGTTGGTGAGTGTATTTTTGTCTAACCTTAAAGTTCTCAACCAAGGAATGGTCACTGCTCAACACCACAGAGCTCTCCTGCTTAACTGTACCTGTTGTGCAATCTTATTACAGCTTTGGAGTGCAACCAGTTTTGAAAAATGTGCTCGTAGTTAGGCACACTGAGAATTACCAGACCTCACAGCCGCCAAACCATCTAACTCTAAGAAAACAAAGTGCAAGCAGGAGTGAGTCCTGGAGATTGAACTTCAGCCTTACCAGTCTTGGATTTGAGCAAGCAGAGGATTGTCATTTAGCTATTGATCCTTCAAAAAATTCTGAGCTGAAAACGCATAGTCCATCAATACAGAGAAGGTGAGACTGTATCTTCAGGTGTGATGTTCACCTGAACAGATTATTCTCCAGAACATGGAAGATCATGTTATTATGGCTCATCTATAGATTTCCTTTACATTTAATAAGACCTGTCAGATGAAGAAAGGTTATTGCACCATGACTATGTTATTTTTTCTGTTGTGGACATTATATCTGATCTTCCTAGAAGACTCAATTAAAACAAAAAAAGAGGACTGAATTAGGCCCAGTATAAAGATGAGAACTTTTAAAGTGTGTATGGATTTGGGGAGCAAACTAGAACTATTTCTAGCAAAACATGGCAAGGGCGTATCATTTCAAACTATACTGTACAGTAAGGACACACCAAGAGGTGAGAAATTACAGCATCTAGAAGAACTCTGTGGACTACTCTACAATACAAACCACACTACCACTTTCACAAACACAAAAACATACTTTTGTGGCTTGGATTAATACTTCAGTGACACCTTGGATGCAGTTTTATACTAGAATCCACACGGATAAAAACAGGACAAACAAATAAAGCAACGAGTGTTTTAGCTTGAACTGCAATTTTTTACATCTCTGAACTTACTTAAGACTAACAGAACATCAAAAACTAACATTATCCTGTGTTTTTACCTGGGATATAAAATTATCAGAAGCTCAACAGCATATTTATAGGAGGATATTTTTAAAAATTATTCTATTATTAAAGCAAAAAGGAATCCAGTAAAACATAACTTAAAAATAAATTGGCTGAAATTATCCATGCCCTTTTTTAAAAATAGTGATGGCATAGTAATAGCAAATTATGCTTCATACATAACACCCAAAAATACACATTTGATTTTCTTTTAATGAAAAGTTAACTCTGTTTCTGGTGGTTTACTGACACTGTGGAAATGCTTTATTAAAAAAAACCCCATGTGTAAATACAATCCATTGGAACATATCTCATATGAGGAAAGGCTGGGAGAGCTGGGACTACTCAGCCTGGAGAAGAGAAGGCTGAGGGGAGATCTTATTAGTGTATATAAATACCTGAAGGGAGGATGCAGAGACGAGGAAGCTGGGCTCTTTTCAGTGGAGCCCAGTGGCAGGACCAGAGGCAATGGGCACAAACTGAAACACAGGAGGATCTGCCTGAACATCAGGAAACACTTCGGTACTGCGAGGGTGACCAAGCACTGGGACAGTTTGCCCAGAGAGGTTGTGAAGTCTCCATCCTTGGATATATCCAACAGCTGTCTGGGCATGGTCCTGGCCAACCAGTCTAGGCCCTGCATTTATATGGTGGTTGGATCAGATGACTTCCAGAGGTCACTTCCAGCCTCAGCTATTCTGTGATTCTGTGGTTCTGAGTATAACAGAAACAATAGAAAAGAAAAACTGACCTTTTCAGATAAGTACAAGGAAAGTAAACAAGATTCCCTTTTACCATTGTGGTTATTTTTCACAAAAGAGTAGTGCTAGATCTCCTGCAATACTTTAAAAATATTTACTAAAGTGTACTGCAAGAAGAAAGACAGATGTATTCTGATGCTAAAAGATAGAGGATAGATTCTGAGAGGCATCGGAGCTGCAGCGATTTTATCTTTTTTCCAGGACACATAGCAGTGAGATTTACTGGAGGCAGGTGTTAAAAAAAATAAAACAAAAAACCACACACATAGTTAATGAATATCAGTGAGACTTAGAGAAGAGCAGGGAGAAGAGCCTCTTTTAAAAGATAGAATTTTAGAGGAGGAGCTATCAGAAGCATTTAAGGATTAACAGAATTGCCAGCCTCAGCTGTACATTTAGCTTCTATATTGGAAGTAATATCCTGGATTTTCTAGGACTGATACTTTTGACATTTGATTATAGGCAATTAGAGGATGATGAAAGCATGTCCTGAATAGCAAGATGAGCTAAACTTGAAGCTTGTGCCTAAAGAAAAGAGCAATCTCACTGTTTAGGGGTTAGGTTTGCAGAGGAACTTCAGTGTCTAATGGGACTTTCAGGAAAACAATTGTTCAATGAGATCAACTGGACTGAAGCCCTGCTTCCTCTCTTTAAACTACCATAACATGAATAGCTGTCTTTAGGAATCTAATACAACTGAAAGTTTTAATTAAACTTACAGGTATATTTTTGGAGGAAAACCAAAACCTTTGCAGTTGCACTAGCAGACAGCTAGTGAGCTGTATCAGTTTAGGTCAAATTTTAATACTGTTAAAAGAGGTGCTATGGAAAATGTAGAAACAAATCACCAAAGTGAGCCCTGCAAGCAGCTTCTGTAACCTCTTATTTTACATTTCTGTCCTTCTTCTTAACATTCACATGGCTCATGAATCACACAGGAGCTGACTATATGGGCAATATTTACCTACATAAGTCCTGATGACGCCTTTTCCCAAAAATCTCCAAAAATTCCAGACCTTTAACATAAAAGGTTAGGGAAGCAGGCATATTGTGGACCTCTGATTTGCACCACCACCAGTACTTCTGGGCAGAGCTAAGACTGTTGAAACCTACCCAGAACCATTAGGTGTGAGGTAAGGTTGCTGTCCTACTTCCTACTGAAAGAATTTCAGGCCTTATCCTGTCCGATTTTTTTCCACTCCTCCCCTGCTCATGCTTCTTTCATCTCCTAAAATGTGTACCCATCTAATGCACCTCTTTGGTGTTGTCCATCACCCTTCTTTTCTCCTCTGGAGTAACTCAGACTCTCAGGTTCATCAACAGGAAGGCTAGACCTTCAAACCTCAGGGGACCCTCATGACAGTGAAAGTGCTCCTTCACCTTTTTCTTTTCTTTTTAAAAAAATGTAAGCTGTCCACCCAATCAATTTCTTCTTGAAGACAGGGCTACAGTTGGTGACTTGGTATTATTTTGTTGTATCTATGTCTTTCACTTCCAAACTCCGCTTCTCCAAAACTGCAGAAGCAAAGCTAGTAAGACAGGACAGCACATTTTAGTATGCTCACTGCCTTTAGAAAAGAAACTCCCTAGAAAGTAAATGCTAATAAAAAATAAAATAAAAGCCTATTCATAGCATAGTGATGGGAGTGGTAAGCTACTGAAATGAGCAGCGCTTGATAAAAAGTATCAGTTGTATTCTTCTCCACGCCCAGACCCCCAAAGCACCTCACAAAAGGACAAAGAAAGAATGAAGACAGGAACTGAACTGAATGCTAGCAACTTTGCTAGCGAGAGCTTAGCCATTTTGTATACGTAGAAGTGGCAAATGATTTCAACCAAAAAAGAGAAGTTTTTCATGATCATTTTGTGGAAATCTTCTGCAACATCAACACTACAAGATCATTAAGTCAGTCACAAAGTCCACAAACAGTATTTGAGCATCAAATCTGTGATTCTCATAAAACCATAAACTGCAAACAATGCTTTCTGAGCAGCAATATGTAAGTAATAGCTGCATCACAGTAGTTACACTTAGAAATATAGCTTGCAACTCCACACACGAACTTTTGAAAAGATACCAAAAATCATTGTAGCTGTCAAGGTAATACTGTCATACAACAAGAAGTCCTTGTTGTATGACAAAACAGAGGTTTTTTTCCCCAGTTTGACAGCCATTTTGGGTTCATCTAGTACAGGTAGAAGCCATGTCAATAGCTACAACAAAAAAAAATTTGGGTTGTATGTCCTTACTGTGGCTAATAGTCTTAATTAGCGCATCCTACCTGAAGAAAAACAAATTCGTTTCCAGTGGCACAAAGCAGAAAACTTCCTTTCTTTCCTTTCTAGCAAAATTTCTGCTACATGAAGCACCATTCACTGACAGAAGATTTTGATTCTTCTTTCACCTCTGCGTGAACAGATGTTCGAGCACAGCCAGATCAAGGTACATGAGAAAAGTAGACAGGTATCTATTTTGGCTGGGGAAAGAAAGAACAGCTTTGCTAGAATATAAGCCCATTTTCACCTCTTCCCTGATGTTGCTGGTGATTGCAAATGGATTGAGAGGGGAGGAAGTAATAGCCACTGGAGAAGAGGGAGAGAAAGGTATTTTTTTAGCAGGAGCAAATGGCACCTTCCAGTTGCAACAGGAACAAAAAATACCCCTGTGCATCTTAACTGTACGCCTTCCTTTTTCATCCTGCACAGCAAAGTTTTTGGCCTTGTCCCCTGTACTCTTAATAGCTTTTACCAACTATTCTTAGAAATGCTCTGCTTAGTAGAATATCAGTATTCTTAGTAGCTGATAAAAGAGAATAGTAAGCAGCAGCTGCCCTGGGGCAGGTGAGAAGGATGGTTCTAGTGCTTCTTGTGGGTGAGGGATGAAAAAGGCTGAGTCCTGGAGGGAAAGGGTGAGGGAGACAAGTATAGAAGTCCTGTACATCAAGAAGGAGCGAAGGGCATCCTAGGGGAAAGAAAAGGCAGGTGGCCTAAGGTCTTAAGAGAGATGTTGTTACTCTACCTAGAGCATTCCTCTGGAATGGGCTGCCCAGGGAGGTGGTCGAGTCCCCATCCCTGGAGGTATTTAAAAAAAGGATAGATGAAGTGCTTAGGGACATGGTTTAGTGGTGGGATGGCAGGGTTAGGTTAATGGTTGGACTTGATCTTAAAGGTCTTTTCCAACCTAGATGATTGTATGATTCTATTCTATGATTCCTAATGCTTCCCACAGCCACCAGAACAGTGATTTTGTCCCCAGCCCTGCTTCCCTGTGACCCACCCCAGCTTCCTTAGGTACAAGCACCATCTAAATGTTGCAAAGCAGGAGCCAGAAGTCAGTTGGGTGCTGCTGCAGGTTTTGCTTGCTGTGAGGCATAGTTTATAACGATAAGGAACAGAGAGAGACAAAGGTGCATAAAGCACGCCTCAGCTTCCAGCGAGCAGAGGCAGAAGTTGGCCAGCAAAGGGAACCCTGGACAGGCCCCAGAAGAGGGCTTGCCTTCAAGCCATGTACACAAACCACAACCACTCTGCCAAGTGGGCAGAAGGAGGTGAGCAGCAGCTCAGACAGCTGTAGTCTGGTGCCTGAGCAGAGCTAAGAAGCTTTTCTCACTCTTGGACTTTACTCACTCCTGGAAATAATCATGTCAGGGCAGGGCTAAAACATGTGGACAACTTGCACTGTAGCCATATGAGGGCTGTGCTACTTGAGTCAGACACTGCAGGTGTTTCATTGCTCTCATAGAGGGAAGAAGAGAGATCCCCACATTCAATTATCCCCAGCAACCCCAGCATGGCAAGAGGAGAACATCTCTGGAGAATAGAGTGGATCTCAAGGAAAGATGTCACCAAATTTTTAATTGACAGCCAGAAACTAATCTCTGTGACTGGACAGGGTAATGCAAATGGCTGTAGATTGTCAGTATGAAAGCAGGAGGAAAATACTGTCGCCCCCAGAAACTGGAGTGAAGAAGTAGTTATAATTAGTACTCACAGAGGTTTACAGCAAACACTCTGAGTCCTCATATTCAAAGATTCAAAGATGGGTGATGGCTCGTCTGAACAAAGGGAAAATTGTGCTGGGAAATCTCAAAAGGATACAAAACAGCTTCTCAGTTCATCATGTAATTTCTCCCATCCAATTGATGGCAATATTATGACAATAATTGCATGTCTGTTTGACAACCGTACACTGCCAGTCTTTTTAATGGACCTCTGTGTTTTCAAAATATCTCTAAATGACACAGTTTTTAATGAGCTACACAGCTGCAGGCTGGTTACTAATTTATGATAGAAACACACTCTTCTTGCCTTTTGGTAGTATCGTAAGATGAGATTGAGGTAAGCACTTCAAAATAATGATCATTCGAAAATATTTTCACCTGAGATCCATTGGGTTTTGCACCATCAAATCCTGATTTCTACTTATTTTCAGTTTTTCTGGCAAACAAGCAGAATTGCAGTTATGAATAAGGATTTTATTTTTCATTTCAGGTCTGATGTCTACCTTTACAGATAGCATAAGAAATGTGCATGAGTCCAATGTTATTAAAAGAGACAATCTGTTTTTATTAAAGACATTACTTTCAAAGATAGTTGTGTAATTCTTCCTTATTTTGATACTTGTAGAAAAAAATGAATTTAATAAAAAAACATGAAAACACTAAATGCTGTTGGTATTCAGATTACTCATAAGATCAAAATGGTTCTAATTATCCCAGTCATGTTAAGACCTTTCTCAAAGGCGAGAGGGTGTAAAATATTACTGCCCTTTCAGAACTTCAGTTGTCTGATCCATTTCTTTCACTGCTGGCAAACTATAAAAGCAATTTGAGGAAACCAGGGGACAGTAAATGTTTGTAAGCCTTTTCCAGCCATTTTGAAGACGAATGATGACATATTCTATCAGAGCACACACCCTGGGAATTCTGACCCTAGGACTGTTGCCTCTTTTTAATTTCTAAGATCGACAAACAAAACCAAAATTCCCGCTAGACAGAGCATTCTTTCAATGCACTGCTAAAAATTATCCATTAATATGCAGAGCTTATGGCTGCACTACAACAAAAATTACAAACTAGCTCTTTTAATCCTCATTAATACATATAGAACTCCAGAAGAATCCTGGCACAATTTTTCCTGAATCTGTATTTTAAGACATAGACAAAAATAAACCTAATTCTCCTAACGCTCCAGATATTAAACACTTCACCAGGCATAGGAGACTGAATACCATATAACCAATTTTTACAAATCTCACAGTTTCACCTATAATATATTCCAGTCTATTAAGCATTCTTATGCTGAAGGTGGTTGGTATCTGCCAGCAAGGCTATCCTTGATCTATGGGCAACTGCAAACTTCCCTAAATGGTATGTTGGCTAACTGGGAGAAGTAATTAAGCCTTCTTTGTTAAAGAAGAGAGCTGGAACAAAAGAGTCCATTGTTCAGTCACTGGGCCACATGGGAAGGCCTGAACAAATGCTAATTAACGCAGAGAAAATAGAGGCTTCATTGGTTCACCGGTTGATTGAGATGAATTTTAGAGGCTGACAAAACCAGAAAGCTTATGTCCTCCTCAGCTATGAGCTGATCTGCATTAACTCTTCACCTCTCCTCCTCACAGGTCTGGGCCATTTCCATGCACTCTGAGGTTATTGCCCTCCATTCTCCTGTATAAATTTTTTTCTGAATGCTCTTCAGCCCAAATTCATTCCACTGAGCTGGGTTAAGGAGGAATCAAACCAATTGTCTGGAGAATGCTTTGATGAACAGCAGAAGGTAATAATTAGTTAACCCAGTTTAGCAGCAGCCAAGTTTGACTTCATGCAAGTATTGACTGAAAACCAGAGATTTACCAGCAGCTGCGGGAAGTACAGGCAGAGATCCTGTGATACTGGACAGACTGAAACACAAGTTTGGACTTCTTACCAAGGAAATTGCTTAAGACAGCCAAATCTGTGAGTGTTCCCTATGAAAATAGAAGTGAAAGAAATTTGTCTGACTATCATCATCAATTTCTCCTCTTAAGAAAACAACCTAGCAAGGTCCTCCCCAGTTCCCCTCAATTGCCTAGCTACTCTACCTATCAGGCAACAGCATGGTTAAACTTCCACTAGAGAGGCTCTCATTTTACTCCTATGTATTGCATTTTGGCTTCTTGAAGTGCATAATTCACATTCTTCATATGGGCTCACCTTTAAAAGGCTTAAAAATATCTGTACTTAAATATTTGGTAGGGCATTTGCCTAATGGTTTCCAAAAACAGTGTGCCTAAAAGTATTTTACAAGCTTTTACTGATAACACAGAGATTAAACACCTTGTCCTAATTTGAATTATAGCCATCTCTAAAGTAAACATAGTAAATTTTAACAGCCCACAATGGCTTGGAGCAGGAAGTGAAAAAATATCTACTAAGAATCGCAAAAGGGAGCACACCGGCTGGAATGTTATAAAACACGTAGCCTAGTTTTTTTCTGAGGATATTTAACACCGCCAGCTTGTAAATCAATAGAAGGGGGAAGGAAGCTAAGTATCTCAAAAAAGGCACTTAATTGGTATGGATTTCAAAGTGCACCTTATAGAAGTAGGCCTATACCTTTTCTATCTTTGGAAGAGGCTACAAAAGAGAAACAAGAATGTCAAAAAGGCCACTTAAAAATCTGATTAATGAAAAAAGAGAAAGTACTGTTATTTGGAGAAACAGACGACTATTTACTACACTTCATTGGTCCACTTTTGCAAAATTTAAGCATTACAAAATCTCTTAAGATGTGTAACCCTTTAAAAAGTACCTGAAGATTCTAAAATTTGCTTATCACAAAAGTACACTGTTAAAGGGCTGAGCCTGTAAATACTTATTATTTCATTGCTGATAGCTGTTGCTGAGTATTGTTTCAGAGTTGATAAAAACTACTTCAACAGCAGAGGAATTTTATTTGTAAGTGATACATATTTGGAAAACATTTTCAGTTTCATTTGCCTCTCATTTTCTTCAACAAATGTTAAATTCTAACAAGATGAAGGCTCAGTACTCCAAAAGAATGGTGTGGATTTATTCTTGTCAATATTTTTAGCATATATTTCATCACAGAAATGTTTCTTCCTAGTCATTTTAACTGAGAATTTTTAGTTTAGCAGCAGCCTTTTATGAATAGCCTTGTAATACCATACATTACAGCACAGGCATTCAGATAAATATAAATGGAAATTCCTTCTAGTTAAACTGATACGCAATTTTAGCAATCATGCCTTCTCATTTGCCTCTAGGGCTTGTCCATTTCTGTCTAAAGGTCTCTGTATTCCTGTTTTAGTTTGATCTCCTCTACTCCAAATTAGCTTGTGTCCTTTGAGCCTAAGAATATGGTAGCTTTTTATCCCAAATATGACTATCTCAGCAGAGGCTGGAGTGATTTACGAAAGGCCAGATCTCCTTCTTTCACTGAGGTCAGTGTCAGAAATCTGACTGACCTCAGGAGAAGGTCAGTAGAAAAATGTCATAGAATTTGAGATCCAAAGGGGTTGTTCTCATGCAGCCAGTCTTGCCTAGCCAAAATTTATTTCACCAACAACTCCTGTAACAAGTGCACAGATACATGGAGATAGATAGTGAATACTTTAAAATAATGGCAGTACAATGGCCAGTTAAAAGATAGCTACATCTTTTAAATGACACACCTGTTAAAAGTATTTGTTTATTGTCACTAAATTAGCAAGCAAAGGCATTCAAGGATCTAATGTCCAACACTGTTAAATACATTGCTCTTATATACCCCTTTTATTTACAGTTTCAACAGTAGCAGGTACATGTAGGCAACTGCCTGTAACTCAAGAATAAGAGGCAAAAGCTGCAAGCAGACTAAAATAAGTAAAATGCTCAAAAGATACTTCAGGCATCTTTAAGAACACAACCAGTAATTGTAAGTCCTTTGTAAACAAGAGGTCACCTACAGGCAGCTAAATGGCAGGCACAGGTATGGGTGGGGATGCCCGTGGCTATTTTCTTTTCCTTTTATTTAAAATCAATGTGACTTCCAAAATTGTTTTGAATACAGAAACCCCATCAGTAACCTTAAGTTTCAATAAAGTATGGAGCAAGTTGAACAGCCTAGATCAATGACTCTTCTTCTCATGATTATTTGCTAAACATAAATTCCGAATCACCTTAAATTTGGAGAAAATGGTAAGCACTTCATACTTGGTCCTTAATGGTGAAGGATCAGAAGAAAATCCAGAATGATTTTCCTCCATTTTAGTAAGCTCTATTGTTCAATAACTGTAGTCATATATGCAGGTACAGATGAGGTAGAGGCAAGACAGAAATTCTGCAAAACCTAGGAGACTGTTAGAGATGCAAAAATGTTGACAAAACAAGCCAAAGTAACACTACTGTATTAACCAAGGAAGAGAAAGGAAAAAATATTAGCAAAAAGGACTTGCTACTGGCTGGCAACTACAGCTGCCTTTGCAGCATGCATTTTTAAGAACTATCACTACTTTGGAAAAAAACCACATATCACTAATGGTAACATTGATTTTAGTGCTCATCTTTGAGCAGTTCTCTTGTTTTTAGTTAACTTGGAGGCTCCAAAGACTTTAAAAGATAGACAAAAAATATCACTCCCTTCCACATATTTTTGACAAGAGGGTGGTCAAAAGGGTCCTAAAACCATTCACAACTCAGCCTTTTCACTGTAGTCACACTACATATAGTAGTTCACCACTTAGCTAACTGCCCTGATAGACATGATGCTGTGCTGGATCCACATGTTCTCAGCTGACTAGGGTCGAGAAAGACATAGCTACTAAGAGTACTACATCTGTTGCTTTTGAGGACCCTACAATCTGCTTGCCTTGCCTTTGAAATGGCTCTTCTGTAGCCTGCACTAACACTGTGAACCCTCCACATTATGTCTCCCCTGCTGAACTATGGCATAATTTATATACAGATTTCATCCAGGGATTCATTTACACTTACAAATACCTCACAGCACTCTTAAATGTCCTTGATTATCCCTTTCTTACAAGTCTGTATATCTATCTCTAATTTATTCCAACACCCTTTTGGATTTAATCTGGATGTTTTTCAGAGCTCCTCCTCTCTATGGTTGAATGATGTTACATGAGGAAAGGGGAAGGAAAGGCTAATATAAAGATCTGGACTTCCCAGACAAGCACCAGCTGCATCCGTGGCAGAAAATAACAAGAAACTTCAAGAAAAACTTTACAGGAAATTGTTGGGGAAAAAAACCCCAACAACCCAAATCCCAATTATTCTTATAGAGAAAAGAGATTAAAGGCAGTCATTACATAATTCAATTCCACGCCTTAAGTAACTACACAGAGAGATACTTTTCTTAGAACTGAAATCACTTACCAACAAGATTTCATCAACAAGCCTACAGTTTATCTACACCAAACTTTACAGCCATCAAGAAAACCACAGGAACATATTTCTACAGATATGTCAATTTATTCAGAAATACCCCAGTAAATTGTAATGAAAACTTCTGTATCTGGAAACCTTACAACATATTTCCTCAACTACTACTTATTCATAGTCTGGGATGAATTATATGCTCTTTCTTTGCATGAACGTGTCAATTGAGAATAATGAAATGTGCCTAACAGAGAAGATATTTTCAGCATTAATTGTAGAATAATATTCATATTTCTGCAATGAAAAAAAAAATACTTTTAGGACTACACAAGAAAAAAAGGAACTGTCAGTCCTCCAACGATCATAAACAATAGATAGATAGATAGACTCATTAGATAGATACAAACAACAGACTCATGCCGTGAGCAACAGCAGTCCCACCATTTCTATTTGTAATCTGTTTGTATAAAACTCAGTGAGGTCTACCTAGAGAATTAAGTTATTAAAATAAACAGCAAAATGATCCTGGAAGATTCATTATACAAGAAAACACAACCTTTTGCTTTTAATATCCTTGTCAGGCCATCTTGGAGGACAGATTTCTTTTCTAGAATGCAAGTTTAAGCATGTCAAAAACTAGCAATAGTGTATGGACAAACTGCAATCTTTCTAATTATGGAAGAGATTTTTAAAATTACAGCACAAAGAATGTTTCTATATATTGGATTTCTTCTCTATCACTATCACCCAAATTAAAGATTCTTCCTTTTGTACTTTGTGAAGGAAAAAATTAATCTTTTATTTAACTAAAAAAAAAAAGTGGTTTTTTTTTTTAAAGAGTTTAGAGGACGGGTCTCTAGTGGACGATTGGCCTGGTGCCACTCTCTCCACAGGGAAGGTTGCCCATGTCACCTAATCCTTGCCTTGCCTCTTCCTTGCTTCCTTCTTTCTTTAGGGTTCAGATCAACTAGCTTTTGGAAAAATGACAGAAACAGAGAGAAAGCCAATTCATTGCTACAAAGCCAGTACGCTCACCAATTCCAGCAACTAGGTTTTTATTTTATTTTGTTTTGTTCTTTAGTGGTTTTGTTTGATTTTGTCCAAGATTTTACAGGGTTGGGGGGGGGGGGTTGGTGCATCTTTTTTAATTTGTTAGGAAATGTTGTAAACAGAGTTGGTTTTGAAAGCCTTATCCACAGCTGGCTAGGAAACAGTCCTGTTTTCTGTTTCTGAAAACAAAAAAACATAGAGACAAAAAACCTTTGATAACACCTGCCAAAAGAAAATAAATACCCAGTTTCAATCCAGTTTGTAAAAAACATCCATATTTTTGCATTCTCCAAAATAAAATTCAAAATTTTCTTTTTAACCTAAATAAAATGCTTTCATCAAAACCACAAATTTATTTAGACTTCATTTATTACATAGTAGTACGTTTTGAATTATTTCTAAGGGACATGTTGTGGGAACTCCTTGAACTTTGTTTTTTAAATACTCTGAACATGACCTCATTGAAATTGTACTTTCTATCACAGGCTCTCTCCCATTAGCCATTTCTAGGATGAGCAGAAGACATCAGTTAAGGGTATGGACTACTGCCTTCATACCTACAAAGAGGTCATTCTAGTTATCTTTCTGTGGTTTGACTGTAAGCCCTACATCAACATGAAGTAAAAGAATGCTTTTCATGTTTATTACCAAAATACACCAAAAAAAGTTATGATGAACTTTTTACACATGATGTCTGATAAGGTGGATTAGGAACGCATCAAAGGTAACATCAGCAAGATGCAGTAGCTTCCCCTCAGCTACCAATGCAAATGGTAGAAATATTCACCTTACAGATGACATTTCAGTGACAACTTTCAGAAGAAGACTCTGATATTTCTTTGCTTTCTTTGACACTTGGCTCGTTACCATTCCATGGTGGCTTCAACCACCAGGAGAGGAGGTGATTCTCTTACTTCCTACAAGTGGACATGTGTCCTCAGCTAACTTAGCCTGACTAACTTTGAAAGACCCCTGAACATTTTGCCTAATACCTAGTAACAAGAGAAAAACTACATGACAAATGCTACTCAGAATCCTAAGGACATTCAGGTGTTTTATTTTCAGAAAAAAACACTCCACAGGAAAAAAATAATAGTCTAGGTAAAATAAGCACTGACTTCCACTTAAAGGAAAAGCAGAGATTTGCTATGTATAAACCTGTTAATCTGTTTTCATTCATGTATTTCCATCTTCATCAAAAACAATGATGTCAAAATACATAAACAGTTTTCCCTCATGAACCTGTTATACACAAGGTTACTGGTGAGTTATTTTACCAGTATGACCTATAGATGTTTTTACTGAACTGGCTGAACTTGCAAATTTTCTCAGATTCTGGTACAGCTGCTTCTTCTTCTAGAATTTCAATCTGAATTCAGATTCTCTGGAGAAAATACTGCCTTTTTGTCGCCAAACAAAAAGTATGCCAAGCATGGTGCAGAGCTGAGCCATGAAGGATGAGGGTTTTTCATTAAAAGCTGTGGCTGAGATGTCCTGTTCAGCTGCTGGATTAAGGTCTGAGGGCTGACAGAATTTGAACCGTATCTCTTCAAGAATATGCAGCAGACACACAAACACTACAGCTGTCTCAGATGCCTTGGTTGAGTCCCAGGAGCAATAGCAGCCAACAGACATGACTCCCAGCTCTTGGGCAAGTCTCAGTATCATATCCTTATAGAAAAAAAATAACAAAAATTACACTGATAGAACTAGGAGTTTTCCCAGTTTTAGCCTCTCTTTCTTTCCCTTGAGAAATAAAAGTAAAGCAGCCATGAGTTAAAGACGGTGCAATGCAAGCTCTAGGGAACACTTTAGCCCAAGAATTTAAAGCTAACAAAATAGAGGAAATGAGAATTTTGGAAAGCAGCTAGGATGATGAGGAAAATAAGAGCTGACACTCTTAGCCTAGCTTGAGTCTCTCTCACATACGGTAGTCTGGCATCAGTGATGCCATGGTCAACTGCCAGGTGAAGGGAGCATTAAATGGTCATGGCAGTCTCTCTCAAGCAACAATCAAACAGAGGTAGGAAAGCAAAAGCTAGCTGAGAGAAAAGTTATATCAGTAAGGGAGACTGAAAAATAAGTCAACCAAATGGAGAAAAATGAAGAAGATAATACATTGCATAAAGCTGGGGAAAAAAAAGGAAAGAAACAAAAAAGAGAGAGAAAATTTAAGAAATAAATCTAAAGGACAAGGAAGATGAAACAAGAAACATTAAAAAAAAAAAGAACTAATTTAAAATTCAAAAATTATGTAATATTGAAATATCAAAATGTTTGTTAGACATAAACCAATAATGAACAGCTCCACATTTATGATGATGACCACCTATTTGAATATATGTGTCTTCCTGGAGTATGATCAAATCAAAACAAACTAAATCACTCTTTTGTTTTGCATTTAGGAGTCAGAAATAGAAACTTAGAAATCAAGCCTTTAAAAGAGCTTTCTTCATAAAGTCTGATAGGAAACTGAACTGCAGTGGGTAAAAATGTTAATAAGAAGAAAACACAGGCAACTAAGTAGCTTTTGAATGTGAAAAATCAAAAGGAGGATTAATTTAAATCAGAAGTTAGTTGTATATAGTTGTACATTTTCACATTCATTAATTATTAAAAAAAGACCAATGAGAAAAACATCTTCAATTTAACCCTGCAGAAAAAAAGATGCCTCTGATCAGCCACAGATCAATGCAGCAGCAACTCAGTACAACTAAATGGTCTGCCTATGCAGAGATCAGTCCCTTTTAGCCATGAACAACAGCATGTAGTCTCTCAATAAAATTTAATGATTAAATACTTCTTGTTTATATAGATAAGGACATAGGCCTTAAGGCCATACATAAGGACAGTGGCCAATTATGTACAGGAACTATTTTATTCACTCTTTGAATTATGGAAACACACTGGTCCAATATTCAGAATAAATATTTCTCTATCCTTGAAACTTACACAGGAAAGTGCAAGTTTACACACAGGTAGTGTAAGTATACTTGTATCGATACAGAATTTCTCAGTCACATTGCTTTCAATGTGCCAATCCAAACCACGAAGAAACAATTGTTTTTAAAAATCATGTCAGTTAGATGTTAGATCTATCAATTGAGCAAGATTATTGTTCATATTTTTATTAATGAGATAAACTGCCACCAGTTTATTCCTTAGGAGCTACAGCCATAAGTCCACAACCTCAGCCTCCTTTTGCACATATATATTTCCACCAAGGCCTCAATCACTTCTACAGGAAATCCCTAAAATAATAAATATTATTACATGGAACAAAGAGTCAGATCAGGTCTAGCACTCTGTTTCTGCACTGATTTCTGATGTGCACTCTTGGGGCCCAAGGATGACTGAAGGAGACCGTAAGACATGATTAAAAAAAATGAAAGTTGCAGATGCAATACAGCTATCTATGTTTCTGACATTTTAAAAGTTTCCCATAAAAAAGATATTTAAAAAAAAAAACTTGGAAAATATTCAGTGGTCTACGAATCACAAGAGATAGAAAGCCACTGACTTGTGAGAGATACTTGTAACTTTGTTATCAGAAACATGAATGTGCTTTTATGACATGGCCAAATTTTTTGCATGCATCTGTCTGCATCTTCTTTTTTTTTTTCTTTTTGCTGCAGGGTAAATCCCTGGCTCAATTCCTGTTCCTTCCACCCTGCCATCTGAAAAACTCTTCCCAAGAGTACACCCAGTCCCTCCCACAGATGGAGTAATCACCCCTCCCCTCTTTCTGCAGCCAAAACTTGCTAAAAGAAATACTATTAATACAGAAACTGCAAGGAATTGCAGACAAAGCCAGATTATCTATATCCATATCAGTAGTAGAAAATGCAGGAAATCGTGTTTCACTAATCCCCAGACACAAATATTTCCCCTGTCCGGAAGTACACATGGATGTCTTTATTTCCATTCACCATGGGATGGTGTTTATGACAGAAGACTTATGAATAGAGGTGAGAATCTGTTTGACACAGAAGAAGAACATCCCAATATACTGATTTATCAGATCTGGGAAGAAAGCTTTGATCTTTATTTGCAGAGGATCAATGGCATTTGGTGAAAACCAAAATAACTGTTGTCATTACAGGTCTAAAAATATGCAAGAATTCCGTGTGCCACTCTATAGTTTTGACAATATATACTAGAAGCATAGTATATTTTTTTTTTTGCAAGAAGAGAAGGAACATGAGTAGCATACCCCTATGATTTCAGCTTCTTAAGGTGTTTATATATACACATAGATTACTGGAGTGAGTATGTCTGAAAGGCAGAAAGAGTTTTTAGATTTTGCCTCAGGACTTAGGCCCTTTTCTAACCACTAGAAAGGGCTTGCCAAATTTTAATAGGGAGGAGAGGGGCAGACAACGTATACTCTGCCTCTATGCTGGGGGATTCCTGCCTTCTGAAGCATCTAATGCTGGTAGCTATCTAAAATGGGCCATTCACACATATCTGGTCCAGTATGGCAACTCCTAAGCACAGAAATAGAAATAAGTATTTATAGATGTATGCTGTTTTAAGGGGAGAAGAAGCAAGTGGTTTAGCAGCCTACAGAGCAGATTATTCATGGGCAGATTGGCTATATTTGAATGGAGAACAAGGAAGGATTAGGAAAAAGAAGAAGAGAAAAAAAGAACTGACTGTAGAGTGATACAGAGAGTTGATTATGCGTATAAATAGTCTCTAGAACAGACAACCCTTTCAAATTTTCATAAGACCCAATTCACATTTTTCCAAAGTAAAATGAGAGTTACTACTGAGTTCATGCTTTTGATGTGTAGAAACATCCAAAACATGGTCCAGAACACAGAGTACTCTAATGAAAATAACATCATCACAATACTTTTCTTCAGTATAATGTTCTTAAATATTTTACTGTGTGATTTAAGTGCTGGAGAAGGTAAAATCTGGAACAGACACAATTATTTCAGTGAAATGACTAACAGTGTCAGCTCTTAGAGTTGCCTAAAAGGTCCATCATGGGACTAGAAACTGGATTCACAGAGATCTAAAGGGATGCAAACTTTTTAATTTTCTTCAAGTAAAACCTTATGATATATTTCAGAAGGCTTCTATATAAAAGGAATTAATGACTCCTCTTTAATGAAAAGTATTGATTTCTTGAAGAGTACAGATTACAGGTGCAGAAATGGATTATTCAGGAATTTTGTCATGGCTGAAAAGTAGAACATATTTCAGGAAATGTTCCCACTCTGCTGTTGCACGGGATGACCTTGAAAAGGTATAGTAACTATTTCAGATTACACAGGTGTACCTCCTGTTTTTAGAGGGCTGATCTTGTAACGACTCATCTCACTGGTAAGCAGGGAGAATGAAAAGGCCTAAAGGTTTGTAGTACAGGAAAAACTAGTCATTGAAATATTTTAGGGTCTTAAACTTTATGGAAATTTTAATTCAGAGAGCACAGAGCAGAGTTTTTAGCCCTTTCCAATTGGACTTGGTTTAGAATCTGAAAGTTTGGATAAACCAGCAAGGAATATGTGTTTTATCAAACCGCAATGCACTCAGGGTGTCTCAGATGTCATTGCCGTACATCAGGTCTACCTCTGGGTGCAGCGCACTAGCAGAGATGCAGCCCAGAGGTTCCCAATCAGAAAGCACAACCAGCTAACATCCATTAACTTTTGGATTTATTTAACGGCCTAAGACATGTCATTATGTCATGCTAACCCCATCCGCTGGTCAGCTTATATGCCAGCTCATTAATTGCTGTGGAAAGAATGATCTCATAAGGGTTGTTGTGGCGTTATTTGGAGGTTTTGTTTGGTTTGGGGTTTTTTGCACAGGTATTTGAGTAAATAGGCTGGCAAACATGTATTGTGTCTCTCTGAAATTACTGAAAATTCATCTCTATAATGTATAGGACTTTACTTCCATCTGATGAAATATAAGAGAGCCACCAGCTACTTTTACTCCTACTTGTATTCACCTCATTAATCTTCTTAATAGACCTATCTCTTTACACTGTTCTCTAAACTGAAAATTATGTGTATACTACATTTAATCACCCATGTGGCTTGGGGACCAAAAAAGTAAACCAAACTTAGGAAAACTGCAGAAAAATCATGCATTGAAAACTGTAAAGAAAGAATTCCTGAAAGCTATTCTGCGACTAAATAGGCAGGAAAACACAAGCCGTCACACAAGTTTCTATTGTAGCTGATTATAGAGAAAAAGTTGTGGAATCGGTATTTAACATTACAAGTACTTTACTGGAAAAAGAAACAGAAGGCTCTTGCAACATAAGCTAACTCTTGGCAACTCAATATCTAATGCCAGAGCCAGTACTTTACTCATTAATTAAAAAATCTTTAAAATTATCATATACTGCCTTCCATTGTTGAATTTGCAGAATAATAAACTTCTATGTCCTAAATGAAAGCACAGTGGCGTCAATAGACCTTGTCCCAGATATTTATAGAAAGTACAAACAGGCCCAGACTCAAATCATCCCCAGAAGGCAAGTATTTAAAATCCATACTTGAACCTCTGTTTCAAATTGATACAGCTATCATGTACTGGTAGGAGACTGAAAAAGTTATGGAGAAGAAACTGGGTAAGGAGACACATGAAGAAGAAAAGCTATCAAGTTTCATATCAAATCTAAGTAGTCATATGCCTGAATTAGTAACAATTGGTAAGCCCAGTAACATGCACATAGAACCTTAATAAAATTAATGTTTTGTTTCCTCATGTGCTATCCTTCTCCTTCTGAAGCAGGAGCCAGCCTGCCGGGATGTCACTAAGAATTGCATAACTGTGAAGGCACCCCAAGTTTGCCTGTACCCTGAGGTGGGTCTGTCAGCACCTATTTCTCAGAACAAGTGCCCCCAGAGCCATGCTGTTCTTTGCAAGCTCTGGAGCCAGGCTGCATCACAACATGAACAAGAATAAACTTTTTAAAACAGAGACAGCTCAGAATGAGACAGATTATAAATAAAAATGTTTTATAAACTAGTCCCCCTCTGCCCACTGTGTCCTTGTAGTGAGATCCTTTGGCTCTAGGCCTGATCTTAGTTCAATAACTCAGTCGCTTTTTGGATGAGACTGAGATCTGCACAGTACTGAAGTTTGCACAGTCCCCTCTGGGTCTCATGGGGGAAAAAAATCTCATGACTCCTGGGGCCTGGCTTTTTCTGCTCCTTATTTTTCCCAGCTGTTTTCCACTGTCTGCTCCGCTGCAGGCTCCTGGTTCTTTGTTGTTTTTCGCATGCTTTGCCTGCCCTACTTCACTCTCAGCAAGGGTACCCCTCAGCTATGCACATTTGCTCCCTTTGGAGGGTCAGTCTCCCCTTTCCTCCAGAAGGCTCCACACAACCCAGCGTGCAGCTGCCAGGGCAAGAAATCCTCAGCTTCCCTCCCCAACTATTAACCACAGCCTCTGGTTAGAGACAAGCATTCTTTAACAAAATAAAAAGCAAAGATATAAAATGAACAGCATCTACCATGAACCTAACTGTGATCTTCCATCACTTGAATAGCCCCTTTGAACCGGTGCTACCTGTGCTGAAGTCCTGAGCATGTACATGTAACCAGTGGCAAAGACATTTGTCCTGCACTTTGTCCTCTCCATCTCCGTCCTGTCCACCAGTGCATTTCGCTGCTGCCACAGCTTTCTTCATGCCCTGGCAGGGGCATGTTCCTGCTGACCATATATTTAACCTGCTGCCAGAGAGCTCAAGAGGGCCTCTTTGGACAACAGCAGTTCAGCACATGAAATACAACAAGAATGCCCCTACTGCAGCTGTGCAGCGTAGCCCAAGATTATCACCCTAGCTGTTTGCTTTGACAGCCACTTCTCAATCTCATCTTTGCTGCACATTTTAATTATGGGTTTGGACTTTGGCCCTCTTTTAGTTCAGCAAGAAGCACCAGAATTTTCTTAAGTTTTAATAAACAGCTATCAGAATGGGCACACCTACGTGCCCCCCTACTCTGATGATGCTCTCCTTTCCGAACATCTCCAGAACTGCTTTTCATTCATTGAATAATTTGCTTACAGATCTTACCTGTCAATACGTGCGCAGAAGCACATCAGGCTTCTGAAGAGCAGGTATTTAATTCACATTGACACTCAGCACTTTTCAGCCTCATGAAGTTTTTGTCAAACAGCACATGCTCACATTGTACGCAGAGGAAGGAGTGTTACAAATGCCAAGAAGACAAATGCCAAGAAGACAAATGCATGGACTACATTTTGAGAAGAGTTATGAATTTTCACTCTGTATTTGCCCAGCTCTCCAGCAATCTTTAAACATAGGCACAACTGACAGAGTGTCTCCTGCAGCAAGCACTGAGAATCCTAAGCAGCCATTTTGGTGCCCTTTCTGAAGCTTTAACAGAAATGCCACACATTTTTAATGAGAAAAAGACCTATTTCCACTACCAGGAGTTCAGTAATATTCTGTGTTCTGTGCTCTCCTTTCTTCCCCACCATTGCTTTGTATTCTGTTTTATTTTTTTAATGTCAAAATCTAATTGTTGAAAAAGTCTGTTTAGAAAAACTTATTTTTGAAAAATGGTTAATCCTGCTTATCTGCATGTGTTAGCCACTATCAAGTAAAGTATTAAGGCTATGCATCTCAGACCATACCTCTGTCGAAGTGTGGAATAATTCTCTCTCATAAATAAAAGGCAATGATGTAGTAATGTTCAGAAGACTAAGGCACATGCAGGTTAAGATGTCTGCAATACCAGCCTTTGTTTAAGTACATCCAAGAAGGGAAATCAATATTCCCCAGGAGAGCATTTTGTTGGTACAGCTGCTGTTGCTAAGATTGGCTCAGTGTCGTGTTCTCATTAATACAGTCTAATGGCCACCATAAGATTGAGAATGTGCAGACAGACATAATGAATTTATACTAAAAACACAGCAACGTAGAAATTCTAATTGCTTTGGCCTGATTCGTTACTTTATATCTTGAAAAGATCATGTTTATAAATTAGAGGTTAATGATATTTATGAATCACAAAATTAAGTCCTTCCTTGTAGTAATCGTTAGCATGAAAGCAATCACTGCTGCAGTTTGTCCTTTAAGAGCTTCAGCACAAAGAAACTGGCAACCTTGAAAGCAGTTTTGCATTTTAGAGCAAATTTTTGCTACTGCAAAGAAAATGTAAGGTTTTAGTTATACAAGCATTTTGTTCTAGCATTAAAATAACTCTTTGAAACCCACATCTCTCAGAGGAAGGTACGTGCATTGTGTTCCTACCATTCTGTGAAAGGAAAAATCCCTTTGTATCACGCGTTATCAGACCTCCTCACTCTCTCTAAACACGCGCGCTGCCCTGGATGTCATTTGTCATTCAGCTGTTAGTTTCTCTGTTGGTGCTCTGGAAGCCTGAGAGATGCAGGCAAGAAACATGAAAAAAGCTACTGTAAAAAAAATTTGAAAGACGATGCCATAGGGAGCTTGAGCGGAAAAAAAATAAATAAATAAAATTGAAGACAGAAATTACATCCAGGGAGCACAGAGCTGACAGCCTCAGAATGATTACTGATCAAACACAGGTTACAACCCTGAGAGAGAAAGCTGGAGGTGAAATTAGACATCTCCCTCTGCAAAATGGCTACATCTTGAATTAAGGAAACATTTGTAATGAGGCCCGATGATTAATTACAGTCTTGCAATGAGAGTTACACAAGCATCAAGCATACAAGCGAGCATAATGTGCAAGCTGTACATGCATGGAGGCACGCTCTGCCTCTGGTGGCCCCCAAGCCCCGCTTGTCCTTACTCCCTGGGACTTCAACATCCTATAGCTTACACTAATAGGGGTAGTACGTCAGTCTTTATTGCCATTTGTGCAAATTTGTTCAGTTGCAGTAGAGTGGACAAATCTTTTTAATTAAAGCACAAAATTGCACCTTAGTAAAAAGTCCCAATCTCTGCACCATGTGTATGCCTACCAATAATCAGACACAAGCATGAAGTCTGTAGAGCAACTGTCTCCACTCTCTTGACTGAGATGGTATGTTTAGTGTCTGGTAGTCCTCTATCAATTATTTGTCTTTCATAAAAACTTGTTTAGTGAAACATTATTTCAAGGATTATCAGATTGTTTAATTAGACAGGCCAAAGTAAGAATGTCTGAGAGAGCACATGATTTGTGCAACCTAAATCAAGCTGCCTGAGCCCATATACTGTAGGTATACATATACCTAATGATTGGGCCGGATTACAGCATGTGTTACTCTGAGGCTCACTCAGGTGTTCAACAGGCCAGCTTGTGTTTCAGAAAGGAAACTGTGTGACACTGTCAGCCAAATATGCAGGTGAAATTTAAACATCACAATATCATTTCATATCACCTAATATTTCAGTATGCTGCCAATATGCCTCAAACCGCTCTGTAAAAACTGGGTCATAGGTGTTTTTCAGATCAGTAGCTCAAATTAAAGGACACTTGGGGCTGAGTTTCAGTTGTTCGTATGTATTTAATGCTCCTTAAAATATCCAAGGCCTGAAACACAAGTCCAGACAGGCATATGTAGGTTTTTTTACCCTAACGTGGATGCCTTGGATATCCTTGGATTCCTCTAAACACCTGTGTTCAGGAAACAGAACCAAGCTCTTAATATCTTCTCTATTTCAGGACGTTATCTGTAAAATGGAGATGACAAATTACTGCACAGGTTTCTTATAAAAATTCATGTTTCTGAAGGTTTCAAACAGTTCAGTGTTTAAGGTAACAAATATTCATGAAGAATCTAATAATTTATTCTTCAGTGCTTTCAAATAAATTTAAGACAGAGAAACATATTCAACGGAGAGGAAAATCAAATGTTGAAGATCTACCCATTCAGCTTCTGGATTATAAGTCATACTCTGCCCAGAGGAAGACTCATTGACCTATCCTATGAAAATGGTGCACTTTTATTCAAAGAAGTCAAGTTATACTCTCCTTGTTTAAGATTTCACATTTCACATAGAATTTTGGTTAAGGAGTTTATTTTTCCAATGTATCTTTTAACTTAAAAAGTAACATTATGAAGTTTAAATTCACTTTAAACTAATTCAAATAATTTGTTCAAAGGGCTGAAAAATAACTTTTTTCATTTTTGCTGAGTAGCAGGAAGCCATTCTTAGACTAAGATAAAGTCAGGTGTTTACAATAGCTCTGGTGTTTTGAATAGCTTAGTGAGACTGGTACAAGCTGATGGGGAAAGAAAAAAAAGCCTACACTATGGGGCAGTGAAGTGTCCCTTTTTTTTTTTTCCCCTGATCTTCATGAAAACTCAGTTATTCATTACTTACGCACTCCCAGAAGAGACTAGATAGAAGAACTAGTCAGAACACACAGAAATTACTACCAGTAGTTCATCAAACAGTAGGGCAAAAGATTATGATGTAGAAAAGTAATGCTTTTGTGACTGAGATTTTTTAAGTGAGCTCTGCTATTTAGAGAGAGTACTTTGGCCTAGCTGGTTCCCCTGAAAAATGATTACTGCGCTCAGTTGCTTTCAGCCCCTTTTCCACTTCATTACAGTGTAGCTGGAGACAGACCACCTGCAGAGACGCTAATTCAATCTAGACAAATGTTACAAAGCAGAATGACAGAATCGTGGCTGAATTATGCCTCTTCAGAGACAGAGTCCTGTCAAGAGCACCAAGGAGATGTACCAGCTGAATGCGATGCGCTGGCCAGAGGCAGTAAGGCTATGCAACTCAGGTTGCTTCCAGTAGTGCTTGAGGGATTCGGCTGAAAGGTGGCCCAAGTTGCACTGTTCAAAAAGAAAAAGGGACATCAGCCTTTTCAACTCATGCAGAGTATGTGTTTCTGGACTGGGCTAAAAGATTAAAAAAAAAAAAAAAAAAGGAGTGTGAGTACACTTATTTAAAGGAAGAAATGTTTGTACAGATGGAGCAGGCATGGGTAGAACACCAAACTGGTCCAAAGAGTAGGCCAGGCTGCTTCAGAACTGCAACTTACTCTGACTTTTTTCTTTTGAAGTCTGTTGCCATTGGGATAAAACAATGAGATGAGTTCCTATCTAGTTTTGGGGACCCCACAATGCTGTACTTATCCACATTCACTTTTCTACCACTGTAGAAAATGCTGCAAAAATGACAGGAGATGAGTTAAATACATAAAGTTAGAGAGAACTCAATACATTCTCTGCAAGAAAAACACCACTACTTCCACAAGGTTTTGGGAAATTAAATGTTAGACTATGCTATGTAATCCAATAGCCAGAAATACAGATTTTCACGGTAGGATTCATGGGAGGGATTTCATATCTGCTGACAAAGAATCCCTGCAAAAGATGGTTTCACAAAGACACATTGGAGTGTCTACTTGTAAGATGAAAAAAAGGAAGTGGTTCAGGTTTTTAAGAAGACTACTTGTGATTTGAGCCTGCACAATCAAACAAATTTTCTAGTGATTCCTCTGAGCAAGTTAGTCACAAATGGTGACTAGCAATTAGGAGAGAAAGGCATCATCTCAGTGCAACAGCCCTGGAGTCATCAGAGTCTGGGGCCCCTGGTTGCTCTATTAATATGTCTGGCTGTATTGTGTACCTGGTAGCTGAAGACACTGCAAGTGAGTCTTGGTGTTGTACCCCAAATAAGCAAATGTGGCTTCACAAACTAATTCAGTCATGGTGAAAGCTATGAGAGGTTCTGCTGGATGTCCTCAGATAACCTTTACTAGCTTGACAGAAAGACCTTGCAGCTCATCCTAAGGCATTTTCTCTGCTTGACAAAACATAAAACAGATGTGGAAACCTGGAAAACTGACTGATTGCTTTATAGCACTTAGATAATGCAATATTATTCTGTTGAAGCAACTGACTTGCAAAGCAGCACTTGTATGCAGGTGACAGGGCCCTGCAGTCTCATCCTGTTCCCCAGGAGGAAGTGGGGAACATGTGGGCATGGCAAGGGTGAAAGAGTCTTCTGGGTCCAGGCCTGAATTAGGAGAGGCTGCCGGACCCAACAGGAGCTGCAGCTCAGTCCAGAGGCGAGGGGATCCTGGGAGAGGGGGATGGACAACACGGGACAGATGCTAGGAGAAGCTTTTCAGCAGGCAAGTCAGAAACAGCATATGACTCCTACAGGCAGCTTAACCAGAGATGATTGGACACGCTACAGAAAAGCCCTGCTCACACCTTCATGTAGAAATGGCTGTGTTAATGGGGACTGCTGCTGTTGTTTCACCATTCCCAGGTTATCGGGGCTGTGCTTGTATTAGCTGAGATCATTTCACAACTTCTTTCACGGGCCCTTTCTTCACTTGTTTGTCTGCAGTATCTGTTTGCTATAGGCTGTAATTTGTAAGCTCTTCACAACAGGGGCTGGTTTTGCTTGTGCATGTCACGCTGCTTGACTAAGTTCCCTGGATGTCCATAAAAAATCAAAAGAACATATTAACAGTAAGATCCCCTTACTAATTTGTTCTATTGATTTTGTTACATTTTTCTCAAAATATTGAGTGAATTAATTCTACATATTCCTAGTTTTAAAAATAAAGAAAAAAAGAAAAAAAAAATCCTTGGTATGTAATGAATAAAAGGCGTCTGAAGGTGAATGACAGCCTCCAAGTGCTGGCAAGCACAGTGAAGACAGAAGTCTAGAAATTACTAAATAAGGGTCCTATGGCTTCATTAAGTTGGTTTGGTGTAGATGGCACAGTAAAAAACACCATTTTAATGCAGTTTCTGCTCCTTTAAGTCTCTCTCTGAATAACTGTTCTTCAATCTTTTGGAAATGGAGACCTGGAGAAAAAAAAAAAAAAGGCAGTCAAAGTGTTTGAAATGTCAAGATATAAAGCTGAATGGTAATTTTTGCATTGGTCAGTTGATTTAATTGGAGATAGACCATCCAGAGTCTTCAAATGAACATTTTTAAGCTGTTTTTTTTCCTAAAGAATTACAGTAAGATTAGTTTAAGTCACTAAACTTCATACAGTCATACCAGAAACATTCAGGGATTTATTTTCGGATGTCATCCTCAGTCTTTTCATAAAAGGTTGTATACAAAAGCACCCATTTACCAGCATGAATATGGACTTTGAAGTAGAACACATAAGCAGCAAAAGAGTTTCCTTTTCTTTCTTTAAAGGATGAAATTTTCTTTGTTCAGCCTGTATGGCCATTCTCTGTTAAATACATGCGTATTTTCCTATGTGTAATATTAATTCAAGAAGCTGCAGGGATTCTGAAACCAATCTTTTTAAGCTGGGCCTGTTTGTCCAGTTCATTAAACTGGGATCACTTTTACCATTTCTGCTTGTAAAATATTTTTTGTAAAATATTCATATTCTGATAAGCAGCATTTTACAGTAGTTTATGTTCACTTAACATTCTTGTATTAATTGACAAGGTGCAAGACACTAGGGAAATTAGGTTTATGCTGTGTTATATTCATTTGGCATTGTGCCTCTTTCCTATCAGGTTTTGGTATCGTGTTTGAATGTTGTTATTTGTATCATGTTCCAGCTAGTGCTACCATGAGATACCAATAAACCACCGATCAGCTGAATCATAGTTGATCTATCCACTCTATGCTGCTGAAAAAAATTATAATTGAAAAGTGAAACTCTTGCAAATGTTACTACCAGACAGAGTAAGACTAAAACTGTGTGAAATGCTCTGTTGAGACCAGACTAGGACATTTCAGGTTTACACGTTCACTGTTGTGTTTTGGCTGTGCAGAGATTTCAAAACCCTGCATGATGTACAGATGAGATGCAACAAGAGTTAAATGGCATTGTCACAAATAAAACTACATTTTCTTTCTGTAAAACCAAACCATGTCAAACATGGCCTGCCACCTGCCTACCACAAACATTGCTTAGATAATACTGTTCTGTGTTCAGCATCCTCCACTGTCACACCAGAACTCGGTATTTCCATTTAGTTTGATTACACACTGTGTGACAGAATGTGCCAGGTTTCCATATATTCAAATGTACCCTAAAATATCTGCTTCCTGCAAGATTTCTAGCAGGATTGTAGTAGCTCACAGAAAACTTAGGATACAAATACCAAAACCCTTACTAAAGTGTGTACCACCAGCTTTTTATCACAAGGCAAACTCCTTTCCCTGTGGCTCTAACATTCAGCAATGTAAGCGTTTTGCTTTTTGAAGCTGAGGTGTTTCTGCATATGCACGGTTTGCTCTTTTAAAGCAGGACATGACTCTGTTTTGGCTGATTCACTCCATTGTTGGATTGTGCACCCCTCAGGATCACACAGTGGTGAGTCAGTCATTTGTAAACAGGAGAGAAAAAAACCAAATTAATAGAGACAACCACAGGCTTCATTTTTTTGATCAAAGGCCTCAAAGAAACCACGCAAAAGGAGCATAGTTATTTACTGAACAAAACTCATAGCATGATCTTTCCCGTACAACCTTGGCAGCACCTGCATCTGGCCTTGCCCACTATTGAACTAAGAAATCATTTGCACCTCAAGAAAAGATAACACACGTTTTGGATCCTCCCTTTGGGAGAAATGGCTGAACTATGTGTAGTGCCTGCTGTTCATTTTCTTCTAAGGGACTGTAGCATGGGCATTTAAATGAAGTCATTTTCAAGGATGGAGACATGATTTTAGGTGTATTTCATAAGCAAAAGGTAAGTAAGTATTATGTACTGGTTTTGCAGGCCTGTGTACTGGCACAGCACAGGACAACTTAAAGTAGAGGCTTATATGCTTCCTTACAAGAAGAATCAGTCTGAGGAGGCTTTAAAAAACAACATTTCTAATAAAGGATTTTTGCAAACACAAAGAGAATGAGACTACTTGGTATTATGTCAGATGTATAATGTTTCAGTATATTGTTTTTTGGCAGCAGTGGTTTGGTTTTCCTGGGCTCAGGGCCCAGTTTCTGTTTAATTTTCTGTAAGGTTTCATAGCAGCCTAGGCATACAGAAACAGCTTGCTTGCAAATAACCACGTATCTTGCTATATATATTGATTAAAATTTAAAAACACCCAACAGCCTGTTGGATGGACAAGCATTGCCTGCTTATAGCATCTTCATTGGAAAAATCTCTTTGAACTAATAAGAATTTTGCCTATGGAAGAGCTGATAAGGTTATACATCAAAAAGAGGCTAGGGGGAATAAAAATTTAAAAGGTAAACTTCACATATTAAAACCACATTGACTCAACATTGTAACTTTGGGCCTAAATCCTGGTCCAGTTCTGAACAATTTTGTATACCTGCAGTGACCTCTAAGCTTTATTAGGTCCAAAGCAAGGTACCAGAACTAATAGAAGATTTTTTCCCAGGATGCCAGCACTCTTCTAGGTCCACGCTCTTTCAAACACCTCATCTGAGGCAAAGTCTGTTGAAGGGGTATTTCCTGAGGCTCTGCAGTTCCCGGGCAGTACAGTTCACCTCAGACATACTAGCTCAGATCCAAATGGACTCTACCTGCTTTTATCCGGTGTTTTTCCTAAGCTAATGAGCCTCACAAAGATAATAAGCTCTTGGCAGAAAAGTTGGACTTCATGTGGAGTCAGCCCTAGGGCCAGCTCCCACAGCCGTCCCCACCGTCAGTGTTACCTTGTGTGACACAAACCTGAATGTTCTCTGCACTCTCACATCACTACAAATCCATGCATTTGTATTTGCAGCTGTATATGTAGCTTAAGACAGCAAAACCAAAAGCTCTATACCCATTTCTGCATCTCCTTGAAAATTGAGCCCATCATTTATATTAAAATGTGAATATATCCCTCAATAGTGCACTTATATACACATATATTCAGCTTGTTCTAGAGGCCTATATTTTCTCCAAAGTGTGTAATTAAAGTTGGGTGAGCAATGAAAAATAATTGTAAGGCTTTTAAATGCCTGTTTACTGTAGCTGTATAGGTCTTGTGCTTGCTTTCTGTAAACAGTGTATTCCTGAAATTTTCTTTCCAGAAAATTTAACAGAATGGCATATTTACTATTGTTCATGGCAAGCAATATGTGTAAGTTTTTTGCAAGCAACTTTTGTGCATACATTCAGTCACAGAGCAGAAACTACTTTGGGTCACATTTTTGACAAGTGCAAGAAAGTAATACAATTCCCAGTTATAGAACACTGAAAAAAGGTTTTTAATGGATATGTGGATACAATTATGGCATGGGTGCTCTTGAAGACTTTTTGATCCACTTATGGCTATTTCCAGAAGAGGGGGAAAAGATGCTACACAATATATAGTCAACCTGAGATGACACAACTAATTGTAAATCACTTAGCTGGCTGTGACTTTGGGTCTTTGCATTAAAAGTGTTTATTCATCACTTCCTTTCCCCTCTGCCTACCATGTCTGCTCATTTGTTTTATATCATACCTCAGTGACTGCTTTGAATAAAACTTGCTTGAATTAGGCACCGTCTATTTTTTGTGTTGCATCTCTGTTATAAGGATTTTCTGTTATATCAATTATGTTTGGTCACTAATGGCCACTAGTAATCAAAAACATTGTCCACTTTATTTTGCACAAGTACCTTTGTTACAGCTGTTTAGAGCACTGTGTTGTCCTAATCTCTGATTTCCCTTTTCTACTAATGAAAGTTACAGTAATTGTACATGATAATAATGGAGTAGCATGGTGAAAACAAACAAGGAAAAAACCTGTTCATTTTTTCTTGCCCAAAGAGACTGCTAGGACAATTAGTAGTGTATAAAGACGCTGTTCTCTCTTCTGCACTAGCTTTCATCATGCAAAGTCACCTCTGAGTTTCACAGCAGAACAGAAAATCCTTAAACTAAAACATTTGAACATCAGTATCTCTTGCTTTGAAATGTCTTCAGTTCAGACTTTGCATATTCGTGTGGCAGTAGGAGATCATTATCCTGGAGCTGCAGTCTGATCCAGAGACTCTGTCTTGATCTTTCCATCTTAGACTTTCAAAAAAGAAAAAAAAAAAGGAGAGAGAAAAAAATAATAATCTGAACTATTTAGTGCCTTGAATCAGGTCTTCAGACTATTATGTTATAAGGCTGCCTTAAAATACAATAAAAGATACATCTATTAATCACATTAAAACCTTCCTAATAGACACAAGGGATTATTTGTCACTTGAATATCAAAGTAGGATGTCTTTGCAGATTATGTGCTCTCATACAAAAATTATACATGAAAGAGAAATTATTTGCTGAAGATTATGGCATAGGTTATGCCAGAGAAAGATAAAATGGTTCCAATGGGCTCATCTCACTCAAAAATGGTAGGCAGATAAAAATTAGAGCTGTGAGTGATAGAAAACATTGGGTCACTAGCAACAAAAGATAATTAAGCACATAATTCCCTTAATCATGTACAGGCATCCAGACAACTGAACTCACCATTACAATTAATCCTAATTACCTCCATTGTTGATAGCCTTGGTAAAGAAATCAGAGAAGGAATTACATGTTGAGAGTACCACAGGTCACTGTAGACACACATTGGCAAAAATCATACTTTCCTTGCTGATGTAGTCCTGTACTGGTCCTATTGAGTGGACTTCTATTTCTATTGCACTTCCACCAATCAATTAAAATTCAATTAAGGCTAAAAACAGAACTGCAAAAGATCAACATCCTGCTAGCTGGAAGGTTTTTTGGGTGTTTTTCCCCTTCTCATTTCAAAACCTTAGATAAATTCAATTAGTAAAATTCCTTGGGGAGAGGAATAAGAAAGTGTAACTTATTGTTGTCAGAACTTACATACTCTCAAATTAAGCTTTACAAATTGTGCTTAACATGACAGGCAGGTGAAAAAAAAAGTCTATTTTTTTTACTAATTCACTTGGTGTTCTAACCATAAGTAGTTCCATTTTAACAATGTAGACATATAAGGCATTATGGATGTAGGCATCAGAAAACGTAAAAGAATTAGGTCCTTTATTTTGCACTTTCTGGATTTATGACTCACGGAGACTGTAGGGATGGGATGGATTTTTTCTGCTCTGGAGATTTTATTTGATTTTGTCCCTTCTAACATTAGGGGGAAATAAACATGGGAAATGTCTGCTATTGAATACAAAGAAAAGTCTCGTTCTTGACTTCACATTGAATATCTCATCCCATCATTTTATGTTGTTTGGTATAAAAACATGTTTCAGTAAAAGAAATATCCTGATCTAGTTATTTACAATCTAATAGTCATTCTCGGGCATCTTGGTGAGGTCTAAATTTTGTAACATATAAGACTTGTGCCTTCTTATACTATCTCAAACGAAAATCCATGTGATGCTGTCTGTAATTGTGTGATCACAATCTGAAGTAGAGCAAATAAGGTTTTTTTCTTACTGTTCAGCTTTATTATTGACCTTGCAACTCTGACAAGCCCAGTACCAATGATTACAGATGATGCTTCTTTCAACACAACATAGCATGTGAAAAGGAATTCTTCATTTGGTGTAGTAACTTAATTGTTGAACTACACACCATAGCCTTGCTGATACAAATAGCAATTCTCAAATCACAGTAGAATCACAGATCTTCTTCCTTCTCTATTTATGTCCTTTACTTAGAATGTAACAATATAATTCAGGTTCACTATGTGGAGTGTTGTTCATAGAAACTATTTTAGTGATAAGATGACTCAGCTTGTGACACAACACCTTTACATTAGATAATACACATTCAAATGCATGCTGTACTGACAGAAAGCAAAATTTCCAAATTGACTGTATTTAATTTCCTGATGGTGTGTTCATGAAGAACCAATGAAAAAATATCTTCTGTCAGTTCTGATAGTGGTCCCAGCAGGTACACCCAAAGCTGAAATCACTGGAGAAAAATACCTGAGGAACATTTCTAAAAGCAGTCTGTAGTTTTCTGAGAACAGAGATGGAATCAGGGCTAGACTACAAGTTCAAGGTTCATCTGGGAAAGAGGACTGGGAACAGGGCTGGAGACAAAGCTGCCTACAAGGGTGGTCCTAAGTCCACCCAGCAAATCCTGTCTATTAGCCAGGACAGCAGGGGAGAGGACTAGGACCACAACTACAACCAGGACCCTGGTCCACCTAAAGGAGTTCTGGGGCAGGGACTGATGGTCCAAGGCTGGGCTGAAATGAGGTTGTAGGCAGGGAAGGGGGAGGCCCCAGGGTCAGTAAGGGCTAGTAGTGGCCTCAGGCATTGTTTCAATGGCTTAGTGCAAGAGATTCAGACAGATAGTAAAATGCAGATGCATAAGGCTGTTAAGATAAACTCAGTGATGTACAAGAGAATGTCTTTCATTTTATTCAGAGTAAAAATTAGTTCTGGGATGGCCTACAGCTTTCCTGCTTTTCATAATTATTACCCAGTAAAACCATTCTCGAGAATTATTTAAAATGTCATATTAATAATGAATTACCCCCTTTTCCATTTTCATAAAATGGTATATCTATTGGTTAGACAGAGAATCCATGAAGAAAACAAAATCAGCAAAAAGTAATAAAATCAACTTGCCTTGGTAAAGGATATGAAGTCTGGCTGTCTTAGAAGCTGGTATCGAAGTCCAGAAGGTAGGACAATCTCCTGCTGGTGCAGTTAACCACAAGATGCTATTGAATGACATACGACAACTACAAGGTGGCACATCTTCTCAGGTGGAATTGGGTTTTTAATCAACAGCTGCCACACTGGCATTAACTGATTTGTTTTCACCTTACATCCTTTCACACCAGGACTAAAGCATTTGGGAAGTCAACATTACTAACTTTGTTCTGCAGCATCTGTTCTGAGGCAGAAAACCAGACTTCCACAGCTGTGAATATGGCACCTTCCTCCAGAACTAAATTCAGATAACAAAAGTAAATTAAAACAAAATCTGGAGTCAGTAATTTCTGTGAGGAAATGTAAAAATCTTTCCTAGCAGTAAAGTAGTAGTGGACATGAACAAGGAGGAGATGACTCTGGCTGGTTTGTGTGCTTAGAGATCTTAGATTGTATTTTGATTTACACTGAAGGTTTTCCTTCAGTGGTGAAGTAGACATATTACTAGTGTATTCAACAAAGTTGTTCTATTGCTGAACTGTTAATTCAGCTCCACATAATACTTATATTACCTTACTTACAAAACCAGCATGTTTTACTGGGGTAGTAAAGAGCCTCTGGTGGTTGTGCTGTGCCACATGGTCAATGAGTAAAGATGACTGAAACAGAGGATGTACATCAACACATTGAATTTTATCCTTTTCTGGGCTATAGACTAGTTGTCACAAGCTTTAAAAGTATTAGTGTGATGATTATATCTATTGATCAGGTAATGGAAGAACCAACTGTCTCTTCCTCCAAAAGAAATCCTCCTAAGATAAAGACAGAAAATTTTATAAAGCAAAAAATAAAACAAGAGCAAATTATATTGTCTCCTGCCATCCTTGTCTTCCTGAATTAAAACACTGACTGGATGGTCCCCAGATTTAGGAGACATATCATTTGACTAGTGATCTCATTAGTTTTAAGTCTTAAAGAGATAGGTAATTTAAGTGACCTCACCACACAGGGATGCTAATGAAGTCCAAGAATGATAGTATTGGAACAGAGTCAGAAAAGTGATTCATATGATCTTGATAAATTTTAAGGTCTTTTACATGGGCCCCTGTGTTTTTAGTGCTTCCAGTTGATTTCAATGAGTTTTACCATGGAATAAGGATTTATAAAATATTGTTGTCACTATCACAGTCTAGATGCTATAGATTAAAGCCTGACTGTGAGTAGACCTGTACAAATGTTCATAGATGAGAGACTGAGTGTAGTGACACTCTGCCTCCTTGTCTCACTTTTTCTACCTGGGGACCCTGTGCAAGACCATGCCATAGTAACAGTCTTCAGTTCCTGATTTAGCAATTAGAAAGACTTGATCATAAGATAAGGAACCATCTCTTTCAGTCAACCAGTGGGGACAATCTATGGATTTGTGGACTAGAAAAGTAGAACACTTGCTAACAAGGTGGTTTTTAAAATATTTATATTTGGAAAGTGTTATTTTCTTATGCAGAAAACTGGAAAAGTGATTTTGAAATGTATAAACACATGCATTACATCAAGTAAGGCCAGTCTTGATTATGGTTTTATGTGCAATAATAAACACAGCCATTCCCATCTGGTTGTCTCTCTTCAGGCAAGAAAAGGTGAATGCTGACTCCTGGCTTAAGAAGTGCTTTCTATGCGCAGAAAGGATCCATCAGTTCACCTTTCAAGAATGAACCTCCAAGAAGACGAGTACTGCATAAAATTGTTTCCTAATAAAAAGTTCACCAAAAAAGCAAGAGATTGTGCTTCTCCTGAACACTGGGAACTTCCTGAACTCCTGGGAAGCCAAAAGGAAACCACTAAGCTAGGACTCTTCAGTCCTCCTCCACTACCTACCTGATACAATTTAAAACCTAGTTATTGCTTAGTGTAACTTCTGGTGGAAGCAAGGCCAAGGCATCTGAAAGACAGCTTCTCACTCCTGGAACCCACTGGAACATGTGACATTTAACAGCATTGTGGTCATCTGGCACAGGCAGCACAAGGTGGGACATTTTTAGTAGTTGGATCTAAAGATCAGAAATCTCATCCTGCCCAAGGAGATCTGGAAGCAGTCTGCACAGACTATCAGTTAGCTGTCCCTAAAAGATTTTTAACCAAAGTGATGCCAAGAAATGAGTACCAGGGAATAAGCAAATGTCAGCCCTGAAAAAAATTTTTCACCTGAAAAGAAGAAAAACAAACACTAGGTCAAACTGGAGATAAAGAACTGTTTTCTGCAATCCATATGCACAGAAACTGTAGATCTCCAGAAGGAAATAAATTAGAAATTCAGATAGAATTATTACTTATGATAGCACATGACATGCCTGGTTTTTTGTTTATTTGTTTAGGGTTCTAGATAGGCATTATTTTACACAAAAGAAAAGAATTTGGGATACTTATAAAAACATGCAAATGAATAATTCACTTTAGTCCATCAGCAGCTTTATCTGCTTACCTGAAAAAGACTAGAGGTAAGGAAATGTGAAAACTTAATGATTTTATGCAGCTTCTTCCATAATTCAGTCTATTTTTTTTCAGTGTCAAAACAAAAACGTACTAGATTCTTGAAAGGAAATGATTAAGTGATTTCTCAAGATTTTTGTGGGGCTTTGGCAGATAGATTGTGATCTCCAATTTCAATAACAAGTCACTACATTAAGTGAAATCACAGTACCTGTATTAGCCCATCCAGCATAAAGCTGATTTATAATACCTGTCTAGCCAGAAACCACTGAAGTATTTTGCTGAAAATGCAACCAAGCTGAATATAATTCCACTATTAAAAAACATGGTTAAGGGTCTTTGTGTCTTCATGTATTCCACGTGTTTAGTGTTACTGTGCTCTCCTCTGCCATGGTGTAAATTGCACTTTCCCTCAAAGCGGTAACTTCTGCACCCTCTCTATTTTTTCCCCAGCAATTTGAATGCATCTGCAGCAGTAACCTAGGCAACAGCAAGGATTTTTCCTCCCACTTTTCTAAATTGTCCACCTTATCATTAAGAATGAACCTCAGAGAAATTGTGTACCCACTAGACAAGGGCCTGCATTTTCACTTTTGATATAATGTTTCAAGCATGAGTAAAGGTGCAATGCAAAGGCAAGTTTAATCCATGTTATAAGCCCAGCCCATCAGGACTGTTCTATAACCTTGAGCAGGTTAGAGAGATGTGCAAACATGTTCATACCTTAAGCACAAATAATAATACTTTGAACTGCTTTGATCCACTGATTTCCAAGTGTTCTGTAAATATTAATTACAGCCTGACACTCAGATAGGCAGCGAGCACACTTCTATCTGACAGTTTCTCACCAATTTCAAAGGGATCTTTGCCCAAATAAAAAAAGCACACTCAAACCTATTTCCTGTGTACCAAAGTCAGGAGACTGGGCTTCAAGAAAGTGCAATGTGGTCTCTCCATGAAAGTCAGGGCAACAAATTGTGGTGTCAAATTCAGTAATGTAACCTAGGACACTTCTAGATGCATCCATCAGCAGAAGCAAATAGAGTTTCCATAGTATAAGATCCAGACAATGCTTACACATACTATTAGAAACATTAACCTTTTTGTTTATTTCATTGTTGGAGTTTTTTTAAACTTGGGCTTTGAATTTGGAACTCTCTGTCCTGAATGTACAGTCACATTCCACTTTACCGTGTTTTGGAATTTAACTAATTGCAGCAGAATTATACTGGCAGCTAACAGGAGGACACAATCCAGTACCTATGCATTGTAAGTACCTTGAAACTGGCTGTGCAGTTCTGAGGATTTGGGGAAGTTGGCCAGTAATTGTTAAGCTTTTTATTACAAGAGGATGCCTTTTTAAAAAATATGGAAAGGATACAAGCTTTCATGAATTCCTCCCAACGCATAAGGTAAAGGCATTTATCTCTCTATATTTAGCAAGTAAGATGAAAGTCTTTCTTTCTCAATCAATGTTTGCAAATCCTAATCAAACTGATAGCAGATTTATAGATGTCATGTCATATATTTGTACAAGATTGCACACTAAGGAATAGGCAAACATCTATATTTTCAGTGGGATGATGCACATTAAGTTTGCAAAACTGTAGCTAGAAATTTGGCAGAACAATCAAAAATTATATTCTATAAATCACAGAAGGACAAAGAGGCTAGTTCAACCTACCCTAGACAGATAACACTCCTTTGACAAGATTCTGTGTATTGAGCCCAACTCTCAACAGCAAATCAGACAGATACTGAGCAAAGTACTGAAATACAGATAGATATAGGAGGCAAAATCTAACACTTGGTGTGAAAAAGTGAAGTCAGTAAAGAACTCTAAGCTTAAGTTATGACCCATATTTTTAGAAAAGATGGACTTTTTAAAACCATTTACTTACATGTTTTGCAAATATTCAGAATCACTCAGGCCAAGAGCTGGCAAGTATTTTGATAGCAAGTGCCTTGCATCAGAACTCCTTGCTCCATCCAGCACATATGCCATGCAGCAGAGCATTTAATCTTTTACATAGTTCATCTGTAAGAGTAATCCTTCTGATTTACTAATCACACACTTTGAAGTTACAAATTTGACCCATCCCAATGAACTACTCAGATGTGGTGAGCTGGACAGATATATTCTACAGCCTGTGGTCGTATCTGCATGCCCTTGTTAAGCCTATACATATCATTAATCAAGTCATGCAACAACCAGATCAGATTTTCAAAATAGCTCAACTTTTTTAAACAAGGCCAGAGTTTTAAAGAGATCTCGAGTATTTCCACTGTGAGATTTTGAGACAGATTATGAAAAATCTTACAGTACAGTGGGACCCTTGTAAAGCTCTAACCATTCATTTTGCAGCCTGTGTAGTTGCTAAGATCCTCCTTGAAAACCTGGCACAAAAGTGAAGACTGATCACTTCTTGTATTCTGTAAGAACAAGCATTCTTTAAACCAACAGAGTAAAATGTATTGAGATACACTGTAAACAATACTAATACTAGCTCATTGTGCAAAATATTATCAGGGAAAGGGCATCCTGGCAACATAATCTGATACAAAAATCACTTGATATGTGAGTACAAAAACTGCATAGATCCACTGTGAATCTGGATCAAACACTCTTTAGAGACATGCACAAACATTTTGGGGAGTATTCTGCAAAATTACATAAATGCTCCAAATCAGTAAGTATATTACTGCTTCTACAAGTTGATTTTAAGTAAATGTTTATAGATTTTTTTTTCCGTTTGTTCCTTTGCCATGCTTTCTTCATTTGAAATAGCTTCCATTCCAGAATGCAATTTGAGTCAGATACTGAAATTTCATATCTAGTTTCATTTTTGTATTGTCATTTCATATTTAGGTTGTTTTGGGGAGTACTTTGGAGATTTTTTGAGTCAAGCACTTAACAATGTTTTCATTTGTGCAATATTTGAAAGCTTCATCAGCTGCAAGGAAAAAAAAAGGAATTAAACCCTTTTTCTTTCTAAAATTCCTCATCCTTAAACAACTGCTTTGCCCTCTCAGATGCTATTTAGGAGTTTTCAGGATACACTACCACATACTGCAAATATTATTTGAATTCCAACCTCAAATGAAACATAGTCTTTCAAAGGCATAACAGTCACCCTTGTTGGTTATGTCCACACTTGTATTTCTAAAGGAGAGCTGAAATATTTCTCTATCTCAAAAGCAAGGGAAATATGTATCACAAAAAATCTCCCTTATTAGTTCTATACTCACAAATCTCCACTTTGATTGGCTATTACTCTTGTTATTGTTTTATTTATTAAGTTAAAAAATCTGATGCTAAGTTCAATGATGAACAACTATAGTCAAGTGAAATTACAGACCAGTCATAAGACTATTACTTATTAAGGAGAAATATTATTTGAGGAATGCATTCTTTGATAAAAGCCCTTAAGTAGAGTGCTGTATGTATTGCTGCATTATACTAGCTAGAGTTTTAGATCATAACTCCCTCTTTGTCTCATGACATGCAGGAAAATAACATTTCTTTGATGAATAGATATATAGGGATGCATCTCCCTTTTTTAATACACAAAGAGACGTTTCTCTTTTAAAAATATGCTTCTTGCCATACAGGATCAACAAGAGGGGTACAAAGGCAGAAAGAATTTTTTTTTTTTTTAAATTCATTCATTCATGAAGCAAACTAGGATTGCAGTTACCTCTATTCTTCCTTTTTTTCTTTTAAATTAATTTATTGCTTATGCAATGAACCAGACCAACAGAACAAAAACCAGAACTCTGTAGTCATCCATGGCACAGGCAACTCAAACTTGACTCCATTGTTCAAACAACATGCCTCAGCTTTATCCTTAGGGGACTGTCTCTGAGGTAAAAGAGTAAATGAAAGCTTCTGTTTCATTCAGTGACCTTTCTGAGGTTGACAATAACCATAGCAATTTGCTTCCATAAAGTCTGCATCATACAGGCTCACAGAATGATGTTCAAGCAATTCAACTTTGTGCACTTCACCCTCTTTGACTGCATTATGACTGATGTCTCAAACTACATTTAAACATGGCTCCTAAATCCTGGTGTGACACCCATCTACATCACTTCTTACTGCAAGATAATGACACTGATTACTGTTCCAGATACATTTCAGCTCACTGGTTTCCATTTCAGAGGGTGAAACTTCGGGGATCTGTTCTCATGATTAATTTGTAGGGTACCTAAAGCATAGGGCTATAGGCACCAGGATAATTTGTCTCAACAAAGAGGAAAATGCAGTGAGATTAATCCACTCTTCCATATAAACCAAAGGAGCAGGAAGGAGAGGATGGGAAGTCTGTCCTGTTCTTTTGTTCCTGCAGAAAGTCCAGATTGCAGGAATTGCCTTCTAAACTGGAAAAGTTCAGATTACTCGAAGCTGCTTTTTCTTTGGTGGAGATTCTTCTGAAACTCCAAGATGCTCTGTATTTTGATTCTTTATCTAGTCTCTTAAGTTCTATTTCACTTCACTTCTTTTTTGCAGGAACACAGTCCGGGTAGTTCTCTATGTCTTAGTACATACAAGAAAGATGCTAACAATAAGGTACTACTTAGTGCCTACTCACAAACTGAGCATCAATGATGATCACGTAAGTAGCATTCATCAACCCAGTGTTTCTCTTGACCATTGTGTATAAAAACACTTTACACTTATTTTCATACTTAACAGGTTACTCAAAGATCTAGCATAAGCCAAACTCTGGGACTGTCATACCAGGACCCCTCAAGGTCCCTTTTCCCCTCACTTTCTAGACAACCCCACTGCAGAAAATATTCTGAATACACTTTCAGTAGATAAAGCCTGCTCAGATGACAGTTGGGTACTAAAGTGTACAGTTCTCCTGCATAAGGAGCCAAGATATTAATGAATAATGTTATATTCTTTTTTTCAAACAGGAAGAACAGAGACCTGAACACTTAGGGGTTTCCTAACCATCACATTTTTCTGAGTTGGGTATCCCGTACATTTGTAAAGCATTGCTCTACTGAAGCACAGACCCTGATTGCCAGCTTTCCTCTTCTTGTTCCTCTCCATTCTTTGTGATAGGGAAATACAGCTAACATAACTGCAAAAAAGAACTTCTCTGTTGGTAACCTCCTTCCAGTTATACTTGGAGACTCACAATCTCTGCTCAGCAGATGTTTGTCTATCTGGCTACAGTTCCACCTGAAACCGACTTTCCTAGTTGTGAACTGCTACGCTGAAACTTGCCCCTTTTTCTTTCAATTTATAACTACCTTAGGCAGCTCCCATTTTGCTCACCACAGGACTTCTTTACAAGTCTAAAACCTCCATTCACTGAGGGATGAAGAGCATCAGATGGGTTATGGAAAAACTGCATTGCCCATGGAACAGTATTTGGGTGTTCTCACAAACCCAAGTCTGGATGACTGATTTTCCTGCAGTGCTACCAGAACTGTACTTGAAAAACAAAATTACTTTGTCATGGAAGGATAATAGAAACAGAGGAAAAAAATAAAAATGGAAATTTTGCATATTAGGGACTGAAAGTTCCATCTCTGAGACATTAAAATACCAAAACAGGAATATTAACAAGATAGTACTTGTATACAGTTGACTTTCACAGGAGCCAGGTGGCTCTGTGTGTGGTTAAAGGGATTTTATTTTCTGATTTTTTTTTCTCCAAATGAAAAATATTTAACATTCCTTCTTTAAAAGGGATTGGGGAACCACTACAAGTTGAAAAGGTCTTAAGTTTCACAAGACAAAAACCATGTAATTTGAACCTCGTCACTGCACTGGATTCCCCATCTCTAAAATAATTTGAACAGAAATAGCCCCAGAAGTCCAGAAGTTTAGGAAAGGAAAAATAATCATTTCATTCTGAGTAGAAAGCCATGTTGCATACATGAAATAAATTAGACTAGAAGTGCCAGGACGTCAAATTTGAAAGCAAGAGAAAAAACTCTTCACTTCAAGAGGAACAGGAGGGTATTTTTTTAGGCAGAGAAGAAATTCAAAGTGGGTTACTGCAGACTTATCCACAGCTAGAGTAAACCAAGCACTAAAAATTATGCAAAAACCATAAAGTAAAGATGAAAAAAAAAAAAAGCTGAAAAGTACATGTAATGTGAATATCCTCAGTGTAATAATTAGCTAGAGTAGTATGAATTTCAGCCTTTTTTATTGTTTGCACATTAAAATGACCTGAGGAAAGATATATTTTCTATAATCACATTACTGAATACTAGCTTAATTTTTTTCTTTCTTTCTAATAGTGCAAGTTAGTTCCAAAAGCAAGCCTTTTAAGTTTTTAAAGTAGTGACAACTGAAAAGTAAGAGGTTTAGGGAATATATACTCTCATACCACCTTTGAGTATAGAACTGTTTCTAGTGATACAATTGCCAATGGCAGGAAATAGGACTGCAGCAATTTGAATATGAGGTTCTGATTTTGAAGTAAAATTTGTGTGAATATAGGTGGCAGTCAAATAAAATTTCCTAAGGAGTGGTCCACCATGAACCTAAAAATGTAGGCTTTAGTTTGTTCTGCTTAGCACAAAGCCACATTTGAACAGAACATTTTAAGTGGATGTATAAATACAATGCTGTAAGAAAGAAAAAAATACCTATGCCTGGTTTAGAAAATTGGCTGGGAAAAATGTGTCACTTAAAAGAATCAAATTAACATTATTAGACCACATGCACTGATGATGAATGAAGATTCAACTGCAGTGATCTTCGCAGGATTGCAAGTGTCCAGCAATGATTGTTATATAGCCTGCCATTTATGTTTTATAGGTCAACATGACATGAGGAATATAGAAGATAATTTTATTAAGTGGCAGCCATTCTCCTATGAAAGCATCAGGCTTTGCAGGTAAGCTATCAATCGTTGCAAGACAGATTGTGAGTTTCATGAGTGACATAGCAAAATCAGCAGGGGATGAGCAAGAAATCTTAGGTTACAGTTTAGAAAAATATTCTCAGCTCAAATACTTGTAACTTAAAAACAACAGAAGCTCCTTCATTTCTTTCTAGCATCCCAAACAGGTGTTGGCTCCCTTCCTATACACTTTCTACAGTCCACTCTTTTTTTTGTCATTGTGGGGAAAGCCCACAATAATCAGAACTTTCAAAGTAGCAGAGGGTTTGTTTAACTCAAGAAGTCCCAAGTGATCTAATAATTCTCTGGAAAAAAAGAGTTTAAAACCTAAAATAAGGTAGAAAGAAATGTTGATAAGAAAAGGAGTGTAAGAATTTAATCAAACAGATACAAATCAGAAGAGAGGAAAAACAAGAGTCTTAATGTTTGATCTGTAACTTTGTTCAGATCTCACTTTACATTCAAGTTTCACAAGTCAGACTATTTCTAAAGCAATGTTTCATTTTGTTCCCTGAAATGTATTACCTATGTTCTCATGTACACAAAACAGGAGGAGACTAGAGTACAAACGAAACTAGGGAAAAATTCAGGCCTGCTGCCTTTTCTTGTCATTCTAGATGGGTTACCCTATGTTTAGCATTTCTTTCTTGATATATATTGCACATAGAGGTACTGTAATTAATTTTTTCCAAATATGTGATTGTAAATTTATACTTCTCAGTTGTCTTGAATTTCATCCATGTTCCAGTTTCTAGTTAGAGGAGAGAAAAATACACACCTAAAAAGTGATAGAAAGGGTTTAAATAAGGCAGTTAGGAAGATCCCTAGAGCCTGCCAAGGAGAAAACATTAAGCTCATGATTTTAGGTGGAGTTTTGACACTCCATAAATTTTATAAGACCCTTTAGTAGATGTCACTTGTATAAATGTTTGATAGTAGCAAATATAATTTAATAAGACATCACAACTTTGTCTACATATATATTAATTTTTTTGTTATCTAAAGGAAAATATCTCTTGTCCTTTAAAATTAACAGTTTCTCTAAAGCTGCAAAAAGCTTCTTAGTGGCACAACCAAAACCCACATCCTGTACGGTTCAGAAGATGTGATAGATGACTGTTAATAAACTGGAATACAGATTAAACTCTAGCTAAAATACAGCATTAGCAATACCAATTAGAGCAATAATTGAAGGAAGCAGGTAAGATATTTGGAAGTATCAACAAGTAAGAAGTGGGAAAATCTATAAATTATTTCTAATCTTGTACTAGATGCTGCATGTATCTGTTGCTGATGTTGGAAGAACAGCAAAATATTACTTTTATAAAGAAAACAATGCAAACACATGTATTGATCTTTCTGTGTAACTGGAACTTTAATGAGGCTATAATTTGGAAGAACCCGATGTCCAAGCCAGAACAGCATCCTGAATTTTCAGTGCAGGAGAAATCAATCATTAGGCTTTCTTGTGTCTCATGATCTGTGATCCTGAGGAGGTTCCACTTACAGTAGGTTCCATCATGATGTTTGAGAGAAAAAGCTCTTGAAGACCAAGAATAACACCATCATATGCAGGGAAAAAGCAAATTAAAACAACATCTTCATACATATATTAAGGCATAGATATTAAATATGCCTCTTAAGGTACGTCTGCAGGAATGTACAGAGAGACATGCGTGCTTGCCAGCCTGCATGACACCTGGATGAGAGTTAATACAGCTGCATGACTTTTGGTGTAGTGATAAACTACTTCTCAGCAAGGCCTGACATGCTTTTCAAGCTACAGTTGGCAGCAGCAGGGCATGCAGAACTTGCTTATTTCCATCTGTGCCTGCCAGCATAGGCACTGTCTTCACAGGCATTTCTTCCTACCTCCTTTTGAAATCAGTAAGACAAAAGCATCCTTGATTACCTGCTAGATTTCAGCATCCAGTCAGAGGCCTCAGCAAAAGCAACATATGAACATAAAACAGGCAAATAGCCATAGGACCCAAGTTTTAAAGAGATGTTTCCTTTCTCTCCAAAGCAGCATTGTTCACTCAACAGTTTTTGGCAATCAATCTCTAGCCTTGGCAAGGAGGCTTTATACTGACAGCTTCAGCTTACATGAACCTCATGTACCTGCCAAAAGCTTTTAGGCAAAGACCTAGATTTGCATTGCTTTAAATATAATATGTAACTCTAGGCTTTTACATATATTTTCTTAGTTTAGGTGAATTTGAAAAAGGGAAAAAGAAGAGAAAATTATATCAAGCCAAATAAAGAAAGGAACAGTGTGAGACTCCAGTATTTTCTGAGGTCAGACTGAGACCCTAGAAGACTTTTACTTGTATTTTTTCTCACACATAGATATGTGAGACACCCCTAAAAGTCTTGCCACTACAAACTTTTCCAACCCAGATCAGAAAACTGGGTATCTTTTCCAGGAACTTTTCATATCTGCTTCATTTCTTCTCCAGTATAAGACACTACTAGAAGTGTTTTCTCTCCCTCCAAGGAAGAAAAAACAAGAGAAGAGAAACAGAGTCTACAGGACCATGACTACTCCCCAGGGATAAAGGGCAGGCTGAAATGCTGTGAGACTTCAGGTAGCAAGAGGGCAAAGCTAAAGATCCAATTGCCAAAAAAAAAAAGCAAGCTTATTTCACGTTACCTCATTAGCTGTGAGGTACCCTGTTGTGAACAGAAAGATTGGCTGTACCCTTACGAACTTGGGGTGAATCAAGTGACAGTTGCTGTATACACTGTGTAAGATAAGAAGCTGTGAATGAGCTGCTTCTTCTCCTGATCAAAAGGTGGAGGGCTGGCTGACGATGACCAGGATTCCAGCCTGAATATGATTATGCTAATGACTGTGTGTGCTCCTGAGCATGCAGAGAAAGAAGACAGGGGTCAAGTCTTTACTGCACAGCAAGCATGGTGCCAAAATATAAGCTAACTGCAAAGCCTAAAGCAGCACTAGTACAGCCAAACTGTTCTCAGGACCCAAGCGGCTGCCTTTACACAGCCCTCCGATACACTCTAGAAAGGTGCCTACATGGAGATGGTGAATGTACCTGAGCTAATTAGTTTGAATTACAGCTTAGATATACTGGTTTGAAGCAACTATTCTTACAGCTTTCCTCCAGTGAATGCATCCCTAGTGTTCTGCCCCTTGAATGTTACCTGTAGCATTTATGTTTGGGACTGGTGTTCTAGAACATGTTTGGGTAAGAGGGACAGGAAAAGAATAGGTTCTTTTTTCTCAGAATAAATCTTCTCTCATGTTTACAGAAGAAATAAGGTCTTTCCTGCTGAAAGCTACAGCATTCTGCTTCCTTCCAGCATCAGTTTTATGATATTATTTTTACGTATTTCAGGCAATTTTCCCTTTGCCACACAGACTGTGACAGAATGAAAATATAATCACCATTCAGTTGTTAGTCTCTAAATTGAAAGAGATTTCTAAAGTTCATAATTCACAGATTTCAAAGTTCATAATAAAAAAAGAAAATTCCTTTTGCTGCAGAAATAGAATGAACTTTTCACATTTTAAAAGTCTCCCATTCTATAAGGAACTGTCCAAAAGCTGCAAGTTCCTTAAAACAGTAGAGCTGAATGCTTAAAACTCTAACACAGAAGCAGAAGTAAAATCAGCTGATGCTTATCTATCCCACAAGAAGCTCTTGTCACATGCTTATTTCCACTTTTTTTAAATGAAAAGCAATGCAAATTAGTTCTTTTAAGCCGTGGTTATCATTTCATCTATTACAAGGTAAAATTTCCCTCCCTCTATATTGTAGCTCTCTTGTATTTGCTTAGTTATTTTAATAGGAGCCAGACTTTTTTTTTTTTTAAATTTTTTAACTGGGAAGAGAAATTATCTCAAATTATTTTGTTTTGTGGTATAGGTTAATTACTGTAACGCGCAAATGTCAGACACAGGCACATTTCTTGTCAGTGCCTCTGTTTTGGTAGCATAGATTTCAACACAATTCACGTCTATATCTAGTGTTCATGCTAAGTAAAGATTTGCACCAGCCTCTACCTCTAGCTGATCAACCTTCCTTATAAAAATGTTCACCGATCCATAGCAGATGTAGATCTTTAATGGAAGAGTTCATTTCATATGGTGTTAACTGCTTAAATATTAGAGGCCTCATTTAAGCTCCAAATCAAAACTCTTGTCACTGGAGGATGGAGGGCAATTCACGCCATTTTAATATAGGTAGACTGAGTCTTCTTTCAGAAGTGCCTTCTTTCCTTGGCTAGGGAGGGATCATAGTCAACCACCCAAGGCTGAATTACACACTGAATTTGTAAAGGATTTGTTAACAAGTAGTTCCCACTGAAAACATGGCTTGTACTTAACACAAGATTATGTATATATAATTTGCCTATCGTTTTACTGAGCTACTTTGGTGTATGGCTGGGCAAACAGTTCAGGAGGAGAGAGCTGTGGCCACCTGAACACAACAAATGCAAATAACGTGCTTCAGACTGAACACTTACCCGTTTAACTCCTTCCAGATAAAACCACAGAGACTGTGGGGAAGAAAGAGCTTTAACACGCAGTGCAACACAAAGAACCACAGGAATCCTCTAAAGCTACTTAAAATTCTTTCAAAATGAAAAAATCTGTTTGAAGAAAATACCTCCTGAAATATTTCTAAAGCTCTTCAGGTATTTGTTATTATACTCCATGCAGTCTTACCTAAGTTCAGGAAACCTCTGACAGAAGCGTGCAACTATAAACAAGGGTGCCTGAGAAGAATCCAGGTAGGGAATACTGCCTTTTCAACGGAGTGCAATGAGCACAAGCAGTCTGGAAAAAAGAAAGATTTTACTTTGGCCCTGTTCCGGTAACAGCTGCAAATTATATGAGGCAGCCACACAGTGGGGGAAATAACAAGAGTAATTGCTAAAGAAGAGTATATGTCTATGTTAAAGAATGTCTAAACTAGTGCTGCTGCTTTGATTTTATTGAAAAATCTGTTGTTGCAGGGCATGGTTCTACTCTGGCAAGCAACAGGGAAGAAATCATACTGCTTAGCTCCAAGATTATTGTTTGCTTTTGAGCTTTTCTTTCCTTTTCACTTTTCTACAGTACTAAATAGTGTGATTCACATCCAAATATAAATGTAGGTTGTCAACATTTAGGGAGCTGAAGGTTTCTGGTAGGAAGAAGTATATTAGGCACTCAGCCCCTTCTAAATGTCCCGGAGTACTGCAACACTTAACACCAACATGACTAGCATGACATTAAGACAATATTTTAATCTGAGATGATTTTGATTTGACTCGTTGAAGCCACTGCTAACATTTCAAAATTCTTCAAGCCAACAGCATTAATGAAGTGAGCAGTCTTAATCTTGAACGTGACAAAAATAACTCTGCTTGGTGGGGAGCTGGGGCGGGAATGACAGGACATGACAAGGTTATACACATAACTGTTCTGCTTTTAACAACAGGCATATCTATGGATGTCTGAGATTGGGTGTAACAGATAAACAACAGTTTTCAAGCAAACTTTTAGTTTGGGCATAATAAAATGTGAATCGTTCTTTTATTCACAAAGTAGAGAAATTACTACTCACTGCTAAAAAAGAATGATATATTATCCTTTGGAAGCCTGTACATAAGTTGTACAGTTTCATATCATGTATGAATTACAGTGATGCTGCCATGGTCCACTGGACTACTGTTTTACATCTCAAGTGCTTTTCTGCACTAGTATAATTGCGGTGATTACCTGGTTTCTGAACGAAGAAAGGGACCTCTCAGGAGAAACAAAACTACATTCATAAACCTTCATAATATTACATACTAGTAGAAGCTGTATTCTCATTTCAGCTGTGATGGTATAAAGCCAGAATGATTCCCCTGACTGCAGTACAGTTGCACTAGACTTAAAATGGGGTGGTTTTGAGCAAGGAAATTCATAATAAAAGCTTTAGGCACAGCCTAAAAAGTTTATAGACAGAAAAAGAACTTAGAGAAGACACTTGGCTGATCAAAGCTTAAAATTAAAAAATACTTTAAAAGAAATCTATTACACTTGTAACTCTGATCATGGCAAGAATCTGTTGGAATTCTGAAAGAATCTCAGGAATATAGTCTCTGTTGTAAAGGAACAGTTTTCGTTTTTCCTAAAGCAATCTAACAAATGGTGTTTCTTGGCTACTGCCAGCATCATTACATATCCTCCTGAAAGTACATCTTCTCATTTTAAAGAGCTTAGATGTGGCACAAAAAGTGTACAGACCTCATGGTTCTGGTCCCTGTGTCTGTCACTGCATTTTATTCAATGACTCCTTCACAAATACAAGCCATCCTTCCATCCAGAAGCATAAACCAGCACTGGATTAGTGGTTGCTCATTTAATCAGTGAACTTACCATTGTAAATCCTGTTCTGGTCACTTAAGTTTTGCCAGTCACCAGCAAGCGAACAGATGCTTTAAAAGGCAGATGTGACAATAATGAAAATCACTTCAGCTAAGTTATAAATTATACTTAAATTACTTATTTAAACTAGTTATAAACCAAATCATAATTTCATAAACTTGGCCAGAATGAAAAAAGTAGATTCATCAAGGTCACAGTGCAAATATGAATCAGAGTAGAAACAGGCTAGTGCCCTGATGATTCAGTCATCTTTTCTCCCAGTAATGGTGTTCATTTTAACTGTCACAAGGCACAGCAAACAAGAGACAAAGCTCCAAGTACCTGGAAAAGAAAAATTAGTCTGAGCTCATCATTTGCTATTTTACGAGAGGTCTGTTTGATACCTCTTGCAGGATCAAATAACAACCATTTCCGTGTGACGATCAAGCAAGAGAAAAGCCTAAAAATCAATGCCTTGTAGAATCTGTGCTTAAACCAGCTATTTCCCCTCCAGAATAGAAGAACTTGTTCAGAACGTATCAAAGAAATGAACATCCTTGTTAAGAACTTCTTTTTTTTTGATGCTATGTCTAAACCAGAACCTATCTTACTTTTATATTGTCCTAATAGGCTCACTGCAAACTTGTAAAATATTCACAGGTACAACTGCAAGCAGACCAAGCTGTCAAGATGTTCTGGACTTACCATGAATGGCCAGGTTTTTTGCTCATACATAGCAAGATCATAGAATCATGTAATCATAGAATCATAGAATCACCTCGGTTGGAAAAGACCTTTAAGATCATCGAGTCCAACCTTTAACCTAACCCTGCCATCCCACCACTAAACCATGTCCCTAAGCACCTCATCTATCCTTCTTTTAAATACCTCCAGTGATGAGGACTCTACCACCTCCCTGGGCAACCCATTCCAGAGCCTGACAACCCTCTCGGTGAAGAAACAACCCTTTCGGTGAAGAAACAACCCTTTCGGTGAAGAATTATATCTAAGGACAAGCACTAAGGGAAATCTAGAGCCAGAACTTGAGCGTGCCCATACAAAACTGCCATTCTACTCCCATAAAGTTGGCAGAAGAATAAAAGGCAGTAGCATCTGTGAGGCAGAAGATGATTTATAAACCACAGAATGTCTCACAAAGTCAGAAGTTTTAAAAAATCATTAAAAGTGTCACTAGACATACTTCCTCTATGTCAGCAAAAATATTAAACAACGTGTCCTAGTCTGAATACCTTTGAGTACTCCTACTCCTCACAATCTTCAGAGTTTGTTGTCTGTTAAAGAAGCAAATTACTCATAGATTTTTACTGAGACAATTTTGTTTAATCTTTATAGAGCAGAGCAGATGGTTTGGGAGGTACCTATCTATGGCAAAGATAATTATTTAGTTTAATGGTTCCTCTCACTTCTTGTCATAAGGCTTTGAGATTATGAATGGATTGAAAACATATTTTTGGCCAACAATTTATAGCACCTTTTGGCATTCCTCCTCTTGATTGCATGAGCAGAAAAAAAAAAATTAAAGGACAGATGTTTTTTTACAACAGTGATTGTAAAAGAAAAAGAGATATATGATTGACTTCCATTCATACTACGGCCTCTGTGTCATTTTCAGTGCAGCACCAAGTGAACAGATCCAGACAAAGTTTTCTCACAGGAGTCTGTCAGCCTTCTCTCAGAATTGGGCTACTGACATTATAAATTATTCTGATGATCTTCTTTGATCATCTGGTCATGTAATGGGCAAATTAGAGGCCTTACTCAGATAAGGAACTGGCTGTAGGAGGGACCTATGACTTTAGATTGGTTTTGGAATAAATACACTTGAAAAAAAATCTTTTATTTTTCCAATACACAGAAGTTAACCAGGAGGTACAGTAGAGAAAAAAATGTACTAGTTAAGTTGAAATGATGAATCCCACGACTGGAATGTAGCTATTGATGGCTACAGGCTGTTCAGAAGGGACAGGCGAGGAAGGAGGGGCGGAGGCGTTGCCCTTTACATCAAGAAATCATTAGTGTGAAGAGCTGACCCTGAAGAATAGCCACGAGCAGGTCAAAAGCTTATGGGTAAGAATCAGAGAGAGAGGCAACAAAGAGAACCTGGTGGTTGGTGTCTACTACACGCCACCAGATCAAGAGGAGCCGACTGACAAAGCGTTCTTCCTCCAACTCCGGGAGGCTTCGAGCTCGCAGGCTCTCATCCTCCTGGGGGACTTCAACCACCTCGACATCTGCTGGAAAACCAACAGGGCAAGCTGTAGGCAATCCAGCAGGTTTCTCAAATGCATTGAGGACAACTTCTTAAGCCAGGTAATAGACACCCCTACCCGAGGGGATGCAATAGTGGACCTGGTGGTCACCAATGCAAGCGAGCTCATCGGAGATGTCAAGATCGGAGGCAGCCTGGGCTGCAGTGATCATGCGATGGTAGAGCTCACGCTCCTGAGGGAAATGGGGAGAACAAAGAGTATAGTCAGGACCCTGAATTTTAGAAAAGCAAACTTCCAGCTCCTCAAGGAGATAGTCAGAAGGACTCCCTGGGAAACGGTCCTCAGGGACAAGGGAACAGAACAGAGCTGGCAGATCTTTAAGAATGTGATCCACAGAGCGCAAGAGCTCTTGATCCCTAGGTGTAAGAAATCAGGCAAAGAAGGGAAGAGACCGGTGTGGTTGAGACGAGAGATGCTGGTCAAACTAAGGAGGAAGAGGGAACTGCACAGGCAGTGGAAGCAGGGGCAGGCATCCTGGGAAGAGTACAGTGACACGGTCCAGTTGTGTAGGAATGGGGTCAGGAAGGCCAAGGCGCAGCTGGAGCTAAACTTGGCTAGGGATGCAAAGAATAACAAGAAGGATTTCTACAGGTATATCAGCCGGAAAAGAATGGTTAAAGAAAGCATATCCCCTCTGATGAGCGAGACCGGCAAGCTGGTAAGAGCAGATGAGGAGAAGGCTGAGGTACTCAACAACTTTTTTGCCTCAGTCTTCACTGGGAGCCTCTCTCCTCACCCCTCCTGAGTTGATGGATGGCATGAGGGGGACCGGGAGGGCAAAACCCCTCCTGCTGTAGGAGAAGATCAGGTTCGTGACCACCTGAGGAACCTGAACACACATAAGTCCATGGGACCTGATGAGATGCATCCCAGAGTCCTGAGGGAATTGGCCGATGTGGTCGCCAAGCCACTCTCCATGATATTTGAAAAGTCATGGCAGTCAGGTGAAGTCCCTGGTGACTGGAAGAAGGGAAACATTGTGCCCATTTTCAAAAAGGGTAGAAAGGAAGACCCTGGGAACTACCAACCTGCCAGCCTCACCTCTGTGCCTGGGAAGATCATGGAACAGATCCTCCTAGAAGCTATGCTAAGGCACATGGAAGCCAGGGAGATAATTCGAGATAGCCAGCATGGCTTCACCAAGGGCAAGTCCTGCCTGACGAACCTAGTGTCATTCTATGATGGTGTGACAGCATCAGTGGACAAGGAAAAACCAATGGATGTCATCTATCTGGACTTCTGCAAAGCCTTTGACACAGTCCCCCACAACATCCTTCTCTCTAAATTGCAGAGCTATGGATTTGATGGGTGGACTGTTTGGTGGATAAGGAACTGGCTGGATGGCCGCATCCAGAGGGTAGTGGTCAATGGCTCGATGTCCGGATGGAGACCGGTGACGAGTGGTGTCCCTCAGGGGTCCGTACTGGGACCAGTGCTGTTTAACGTTTTCATCAATGACTTAGACAGCGAGATTGAGTGCAACATCAGCAAGTTTGTGGATGACACCAAACTGAGTGGTGCGTTTGACACACCAGAAGGACGGGATGTCATCCAGAGAGATCTGGACAAGCTGGAGAGTTGGGCCTGTGTGAACCTCATGAGGTTCAACAAGGCCAAGTGCAAGGTCCTGCACCTGGGGTCAGGGTAACCCCCAGTATCAGTACAGGCTGGGGGAAGAAAGGATCGAGAGCAGCCCTGCCGAGAGGGACTTGGGCGTGCTGGTGGATGAAAAGCTGGACATGAGCCGGCAATGTGCACTGGCAGCCCAGAAGGCCAACCGTACTCTGGGCTGCATCAGGAGAAGCGTGGCCAGCAGGTCAAGGGAGGTGATTCTGCCCCTCTACTCTGCTCTGGTGAGACCTCACCTGGAGTATCACATCCAGCCTGGGAGCCCTTAGCACAAGAAGGACATGGAACTGTTGGAGTGGGTCCAGAGGAGGGCTACTAAAATGATCCGAGGGCTGGAGCACCTCTCCTATGAGGACACGCTGAAAGAGTTGGGCTTGTCCAGCCTGGAGAAAAGAAGGCTGAGGGGAGACCTGATTGTGGCCTTTCAGTACTTAAAGGGGGCCTATAGGAAAGATGGGGAAAATCTTTTTAGTAGGGCCAGCTGTGACAGGACAAGGGGTAATGGTTTTAAACTGAAGCAGGGTAGGTTTAGACTGGATCTAAGGAAGAAATTCTTTACAATGAGGGTGGTGAAACACTGGAACAGGTTGCCCAGAGAGGCAGTGGAGGCCCCATCCCTGGAAGCATTCAAGGCCAGGTTGGACGGGGCTCTGAGCAACCTGATCTAGTTAGCGGTGTCCCTGCTGACTGCAGGGGGGTTGGACTAGATGACCTCTAGGGGTCCCTTCCAACCCAAAACATTCTATGATTCTATGATTCATCTTAATAATACCTCAATAATAATTACCAACCTAATAATACCTCATAATACCTATTTGCAAATACCACACAATTACAAAAAAAACTAAAAAAAAAAAATAGTTCTTTTTAGTTTAAAAAGCTTCTACATTGAAATCTGCCACATACGCAGAGCTTTTCTACAAGAAAGATGATACTGATTATCTAGACTGACATTCCTAATGAATCCAAATAAGACAAATTTGGGAGTGAAGTTATTCAGGGAAATGCCCATTAACAACTGATTTTTTTCTGAGTTAAGAACCTCAGAATTTAGCCTATTAATAGTGGAGGTCATGCCTGGAAATAATTATATGAAGAGATATAATGAAATTTTAATCATGTAGTACATCTTAAAGCAGATCTAGTCTAAACCATAAGTAATTCCACTAAAACAATGACATTATACCTATATTAAATTGTGTTAAAATGGGACAACAGTCATATCCTTAACCTGGCGATGGAAGATCTTTCTCTCTACTTGAGATTAATGGCATTTCTGTTACATTCATGTTGCTTCTAGAGTAATGTTATCGCTGGTGAAGCAGTGGGAGTGATTGTTATAGCAACAGGTGTAATGTCATAAATCATAAGCTAGCAATGTCTAGGAACTCAAAATAAAATTTTCAGCAAAAGCAGAGCTCAAATGTATGAAATAGCTTAAAGTCATATTTAATGGGGGAAAAAGAAAAAGCTTGCTATGTGACTTTTTCTGCATCATGTGATCTTTGGTCTAGGGGCACCTATTTGCAAAGTTTTTCAAAGATGTTGTCCTCGTGAACATCTCTTCTCAAGGGAATTGAATGTATCTTCCCACTTTTTGGCAAACAAATCACCCAGAGGCAATACTAAGAGACTAGACATTACTGAGTTCCTTAAGAAGCCAGGGTTCCTCAAGACAGCAATATCTGTGAATTTTCTACAAAAAGGAAAATGGCAATATTCAAATAAGCCCCAGAGGGGGGAAATGTAGTGATTTATGCAAGCAAGCATTCATTTGAAGAAAGGAAGGAAGGAAAAGTGACTGAGCTGCAGGGCTCTGATAAACTCAGAAGACCTGAAGGGAAGGGAAGGGAAGGGAAGGGAAGGGAAGGGAAGGGAAGGAAGGCAAGGCAAGGCAAGGCAAGGCAAGGCAAGGCAAGGCAAGGCAAGGCAAGGCAAGGCAAGGCAAAGGCAAGGCAAGGCAAGGCAAAATAAAAGAAAGTATACAGATTAACATAAGTGGACAAAGTCTATGTTAAATGTTGCACATAAGATACGATGAGACAAGAGAAATTTATGTGCAGCATTGTAGATCTTGATGATAAATAATTGTTTCATTAAGTTTTGTTTCCATTGCCTGTGGAGGAAGTTTTATAATCATTTCAACTTCACTATTGACTCAATACTGCCAGTTTAGAAATCTAATTTCTGGTGACATATTGCTGTCATGTGCTTTGATAAGTGACATTACAAAGAATATAAGAACGTGTGAGATTCATTGTGCAGCCTGTAGACATTTAAAAAAAAAAAAAAAAAAAGAAAATCTTATTTTGGTACATGCAAACAAAGCGGTGTAAAAAAATCCAAACCCCTTAACCAGGTTCTTTTAGTCCCTATCCTATGTCCACTTCACTAGTATAATCATATATTTGACTTATTTATATTATCCTCCCCATGAAAACACAAAGTGCATGAACCATAAAAAAGTGCTAACTAAAACAGGGAGAAGGCTACATTTGTTTCCATGTTCTTGGATTATCTCCTCTAAATAACCGAGTATTGTCATGGTACATCTGGGAAAAGGAAAGGGAATTTTTATTGTCACTTTTTGTTTCCACACACTTGGAACTTGCCTAGAAATGAACAATGACATTATTGAAATATCTCAGAAAAAAATCCAGAATAATTGTTTCTACAGTATCATTGGTTTTGCCTGGAAATAAATTTAGAAACATTGCCCAATTCAAAAGCTTTACATCTCCCTGTCCCAACAAAAAAAAAAAACCCTATAGAACTACCCACTCTTTCCTCCACCCTGAAAATGCTTATCTAAAAAAAGCAAGAAAGCATAATAGTTTGATTAGATACCTAGAAATATCAACAGAAAAGCCTTGATAATACCACACAGAATTAGAAAAATACCCTCTTTCAGAATCTGGATTCTAACCAAAGTTGTTTCCATATTAACATCGAGGCATTTGTATCTTACAGAAAATAATGTCAAAAAATTTTGGCTATTATAATGGAATAGTAAAGATGATATCCTCAACAAATCATACAGATTATATGCAGCTCTGCTGACTTCAAATGGGCCATGCCAATATCTCCATTGCAACAATGCAAACTCTAGCCAGGTTAAGCTATGAGAATCCATCCTACCTCACTCGTTCCCTGCAGGGTCATCTCTTTGCTCCTCCTGAACCCACACTGGAAAAATAGGATATATATTATTTGACTTGGGTCAACTTCTACCCTCACTGAAAAAAACTTTGTGAGACCAAGATTTCAATCTATAAACACTACTTAGATTTCTGCCTAGGTAGACTGCCACACTGAGTACTGTGCCAGATGGCTGTCACGGTGTTGGATCCAAGAATTAACCAGAACCACCTGCTAAAATAGCAAAGCCTATGATGCTTTTCCTTGCATTGCATCTTCAACTGCTTGTTTGCCTTGTTCCCTATTTTTATTATGTCTTCCACTTTACACATGGAAATTCCCAGGCGACAGATAAAGATTGTCCTGTGAATAGTTCCATCATGTTATCTAACCTACCCAAAAGATACAACTGCATGCATGATTTGCCCATACAATACACAAGGCATGCAACCAAATAGGAAGTAAGATTGAATGGACATCAATAGCCAAAAACCATCTGAAAACTATGGATGACCCTTCAGCATTTGCAGAAATCAGGCAACACTCTGACTTGACCTTGGCATCACCAGGAAGTTCTTGGAAACTGCTCAGGAAACAGGCACTTCTGCTACTTTCTAAGTAGGTACAAACCTCTCCTCTCTCCTAACCCTTACTATATTTAGCCAGCTCTGCTGCACCCTGGTTTAAATTCTTATTCATGGCCTAAACCCAAATCTTGTTTGAGATCAGCAATTGAGGTTTCCAAGGCCACACACAGTCTGTCCGTAAAAAAATACATGGATAAAAACTGATTCAATGACTGATGCCTTCATGACAATTTGTATAATGCTGATGTGTTACCGAGCAGTTCTTATATTTAAGAGGATTTCCTTTTGACAGCAAGCTTTCAAATCTAGTGAAGAGCTGATTACAAAGCTTTATCTTTTCTAATATTGGAAAAGAATTCTAAATAAAAGATAATAATTAAAGAGATTTTTTTTCGCACAGATTTAACAATGAAGCGGATACAAACCTGTAATGTTAACAGTGTAGGAGTTAATGAAATTCAGTCAGAGGAAAAGATGAAAGAGCACATAAAAAGAGCCCATTCTTCTATCTATTCCCTTATAGGAAGCATAAGGGAACGAGAAGCTTACTCTATTGAGTGAGAGAAGGTTGTTAGAGGGCAAACAGCTTCCTGGAATTTCACCAGAGACAAGGAATCAGAAAAGGAGCTGCTAGGGGGGTTTCTGTAGCAATAGTGAGTATAAAAGAAAAAGATCTGTGAAGACAAAGATAAGCTTCAACCAAATATTTCACTCCCAACTTTCTCACCATTTCCCCAAGAATGTTGAAGAAAATATGCCTTCATAAAAAAAAAAAAAGCTTTCATTCCTTAATGCTTTTCACATGAGAGCTTGCAGAACTATTCTCAAAGAGGATTTGCACCCATACAAGTGGAACTTCTTTCTTCCTCAGTTAGCCAACAGTTGTAACACATAAAGTAGCAATCGGTAATTGTATTTCTAATGCCTTTAATCATTTTAGTAGGACAGGAAGGGTCCAAATAAGCATTTTTCAAATGTCTTTTTAGTGATAGACTACAAGTAGAATTCCTTGCCTTCTTATGAGTTCCTTTTCATTGTATATTTCAGTGTTGTGCTAAATCTCCTGATACCTGCTTTTATGTTAGCTGAGTGATTCGTTTAATCACTGCAGCTGAATTTTCTTTCAAGACATCCTTCTCTGACATTGCTGCAAGATAAAATGTGTCATAGAGGCTGACACATACTATAGCAAATATCTCAAAAATTATTCAAAGATCGGCTGCCCAGAACTTCTCAAGCACTTAAAATGCACTCACCAGTTCCTCCAACTGCCTGTAGCAATTCACTCCTTCCTTCCCTTTTCCTATAAGCAATATGGCCCGCTTCCAGATATATTACCCAAGCATTTCTCAGTGGCCAGAGATATATTGCAATTTTTTGTTTAGAAGAGTGACTGCAACATTAACATATCAGACTTTATTATATCACCTGATCCAAGAAATGAGACAGGGATATCCATTCACAAGGAGCCCATTGCTGGGAAGACTTACGCACCCATTTACCTTTGCATACTGTAAGCCATCCCATTGACTTTTCTAGTGCTCCCATGCATCAAAACAAGCGCATGTTTAAAATCTTACAGGGTCAGGGTTTAAAAGATAAGTTTAGGCAGATTGAGAATACCATGACATCCATCTGTAATAGGTGTGGCAGAACACCTCTTCAGGTGCCCAGTTCTTGACTCAGTGTCATAAAGCATGCTTGTCTGTAAACTATAAGTCTAAGCCAAAGGAAAAAAATAGTGAGACTTATCCTAGCTTCATTGAATGCGATATTTAGGCTTGATATAGGAGTAGCTTTGCTTGGAAAAATACAAATTTTTATGACTGTGTGGAACAGCCAATCATATATTATATATATTAATATGTAAGTAACAATATTAAAATTATTGATACCTTTCTGTTTGCAGAAAGGTAACACAGATAAATGATTGGAAGCAATTAAAAAAAGTCTGCATATTTCTTGTTTCTAAGAAATACCCATTTCTCTGTGTCATTTCAAAACTGTTGTAAATCAGTTGCTGCTCTCTTTCAATTAGGTCATTTTAATTTCAAACACTTTTAACATCCCTCCCATTGTGGGAATTCAGCACCTTTGGAAAAAGTAAAATAGAATAGTGTCTGAAGCTTTTTGCTTTAATCTTTGATTTTGAGTGTTTTGCCACATGCACACACACACAAATATGAAGCTGTTTGGCTGCTTGCGTATTTGTGTATTAAAACATACAAAAGCTCTCACTTAACTGTCACATAAATCCAATATTTGACACTTAAGTGCTATGATAAATCACCTTGTCATTTCAGAGCTATTCACACACTTTCGGATCAAAATGCAGAAGAAATTGATTCTGTAGGAGATCTGCTATTTCCACAGTTCAGAGAGACCATGACTGCAGGAAGAAGGAAAAGAGTTGAATAAAAAAACAGGAATCTGAAACTGAGGGCTAGCAGAATGAGAAGAGCATGAACCAAATTCTGTGGCTGAATTTATGGCAATATAAGCTCCTTGCAACACAGTTATCTCTGTGCCCTTTTCTGGGGACCCCAGTGGAAGAATACACACATTTCACTATTTTGCTTTGCAAATAAAGGTATGTGCTAGCTATCAAATAAGAACTAGATCTAGAAGGTCCTTAAAAAGTAGCTGCAATAGAGGAAAATAGATTATAATTAGGAAGAGATCTAGACCATTCTGCTGTCTCCAGCCTATTTTTGCAGATGTTTCCTAATTAAAAAAAGAACATGTGCTTCAAATGCTTTGATGGGAATTCCTTATCTATCAGGGCTTGGATCACAGATTAGACAAATCTCTGGGCCAGATGCCCAGCTGCTACAAATCCATAGAATTACCCTGATTTAAACCAGCTGATAAGATGGCCAACTCTTTTGAATTCACAGCTCAATTCCTTTTACCCAGAGCTTTTTTTTCTTTCTTTCTTTCTTAAGAAAGGTTTTTTGAAAAACAAGCTGTGTGTAAATATTAGGGTGATTTAAAAGCACAAAATAATGGTATAAACCCCCAGCCAGATGCAAAATCTCAACTCTGCTATGCAGTTCATAAGTTTATACTCAGGATAATGGTGTTGGGTTACTCTCATATATGGAAATTTTTATGTTTCCACAAGTCAGAGATGGAAAATATTATTTGGTCATCTAACCAAAGTCAAAATGCTTTCTAGTTCTCCATCAGTCTATCTTTCAACATCTGAAACAACAGGCTTCCCTTTTTGTCTTTTACTTTAGAGCCCCACCGTAGTTTTGTTCATGGCATATTATATTTCTACTTCAATCATCATAATGGCTTTAGGACTTCATTTTGAAGTTGATGCTTGACACTTTGACACCGTTTAGGAAATTACAGCAGAGCAATCAAAGACAACCTACAAAGCAGTTCTATCCAAGTGGAGGTAGTACCCCTTGTACTGCTAAAACTATTAATTTTGAATATCTGCCAAGAAACTAAAGAAGATAAAGGGATTGCCCCACCTATCTAGAAGTGCATGGGCAGGTAACAGAAATAAATGTGTAACCAAAAGCTTTAGGTTTAGACTAAAAGCAAAAAAAACCAGAGCTACCTTGCTTCAGGTCTAAAACTGAGTCAAGATTTTCTAGAGAGAAGATAGCAAACGTGATTAAGAATTTGTCCAGGAGGACTGTGTTACTAGTTCTGCCCTTTCCCTACTGACATTATAAGGTGGTGCTGCTGTAACAAAGGTGGTGTTCCATTTAAAGGACAAGTCACCAAAGCACATAGGAAAACTGCTTAGCCACTTCTTCGAATCAAAAGGAATTGACATATCTGAGATTCAGCATCTGGAAGTGCACGGAGACAGGTTCAACATCTGGGAAGTCTGGCTCATGGAAAATACATGTACACTATGGGATATGGGAACTCTTCAGACTCTAGATCTGTGTACTTCCCTGCTTCACACCATTAAAAGAGGCAGACTTCCCCTATTCCTTGCAGGAACATAGCCCTGCCAGTTGGACTGAAAGAAGTCTCTGAATTTTCTCAACGTTGCCAACCTACATTGTACCCCGGCGCACATTACAGAGTGCCCAAATATTGCAAGCAGAGACAGAATTCAGTTCACTTTTTCAAAAGCTTGCCAATGCAACATTTTAGAGCTATTTTAAAGCTCTCATTTCCCTAAAACAACTAACCTCTAGAACTGAAACTCTGGGCAGCAATTTCATGGCAACTGAAAGGGAAACTTTCCCCATGCACACAAAGTGTGATGAGAAATACCACACTGAGGGTGCACTGAGGCAAAGCGTGGTGGCTCATCCTGAGCAGCAAGTCAGGCATTGGATCAGCCATATGATTCCACAGAGAGAGAGTTTCCAGGGGATTGTCTTTTACTAGAACTTTTTGTGTGTGTCACTATGGTTGATAAAGTGAAAACATAAGCTCAGAAATACATTCGCATATCTGTGTCTCTTAAAGACATAACTTGAAGTGCTGCCAAAGGCAGCATTAAGTTTAATGTCCCACCTGGAAAACAGAGAAGAATCTACCACAATTACAATGAAGGCAGCACTAAACAGCTGTTAATACCCCCTCAGCCTCTCACAGATTCAAGTGAAGTAGTACTACATAGACTCTGTCTATTGCTCTACACCCCCATGAAATTAAAGTCAAAGATAAAATTCACAGTGATATCGAGGGGGAAAAAAAATTAAGCAACAGTGGAGACCTATAAACTTGAAAATAACATGCCCAAAACTTATTTGAGCAAACTCTGCAGGAATTTAAGTTCAAGGGCATTTTCAGTTGGTGTCAGGGATCCATTTCTTCCAGATGATGTTCAGAAATGCAATTTCAGGTAGCAAACACCACAGAGATCTTTTTCAGAGCAGTAGAGAAACAAAGAAATAAGGTGCCTGCTTGACCACTATTTCGTCTGAATTCAAATTTACAGGTTCCTTACATCATTTGATTAAGACTGGATGAGAGATAGCTGAAAATCTCTTTGGTTTGCTGATAAACCATTTGGAAAAGCTGAAAGTACAAACTGGCTATTCAGGATGTTTTTCAGAACAGTAACCATCTATGAGGTTTTATAAAGCTGATTTCCCCCAAAAAAATCATCCTTGATTTTATATCATTTGCAGAATTCTTGAAGTTATGTCACTGAACATAATGACTCAAAAGCTGTGTCTATAATGGTTATTTTTTATTCGACATAGCTGTGAAAATGCATTCACGCCAATAACCCCACCTAACAACATCTGCAAGTAAACTGAAACAGAAGAGTTAACTGAGCTCTCATGAGGTCAACATCAGCATTTAGTGCATTACAGCCAATTGACCTGAACAGTGATAGCACTGCTGTTCATGGAAAAAAGGTTTGAAGGTATTTTGAAGGATATTTTGAAAATTTCCTTTTACATTGTGCTTATATCCTTTTACATCTGATGTTTTGTACAAAAACAGAAAAAGACAATAAGGATAAAGGATATGTGAATTTCTATTATCATATGAAAAGCCTCAGTTTTGCCAAATCTTTAGCCTGTTTGTAGACTTAAATCTTGCTGGAGATTATAAATTTTTCGCTATGACCTCAATTTTTTTCTCTCTTTTTTGTCTTTTTTATGTTTCTAGTTTTGGAACAGAGAAGCAAATGCTGAGATTCTCATGAAATACCCAACTGTGAATTTACAGCATAGTTTTGCAGACTAAAAAGATCAAATTAAGATCAGATGTGGAAAGCAGCAACTCCAGGGAAGTGAATGCTGATGCAGTCTCCTACACCTGGTTTGAATTTTGTTGCAGTCTGCTAATTCAGATGCTCTCAAAAAAGACTAAGATTTGCCTGAGAGACTACATTTTTTTAAACTTTGCATTATTACAAAGCTAGTAAGAAGCAGGACCTGAGAGAGCATACTAAAATTCATTGTATGACAAAAACAGAGGGAGAGGGCTGAGCCAATATTAACAGTGATTTTAAATAATTAAGGTATTCAAATAAACCTTTATGTATGTTATTGTTATTAATATAATTAATAACATTATCATTATTATTTGTTTCAGTAGCATGTGTAAGCTCTAGTCCTGGACCACCTCTGATAGATGTAATACAAGCAGAATGAAAAAAAAAGAAAACAAAAAGTTTCATCTCCCAGAGCTGACTGGGCTCCTGTTAAGAAAAATCTTTAAAAATCCTTCTAAATGTCTTTGAAAAGAAAAAAAAAAAAAAAAGGAAGTAATCTGTGTGGCTTAGTTCAATAACCTACTAACCTATTCCATGTCTATTTTCCTGCTTTATTTTTAATGGTTTAATTTTAAATTAATCTTTAACACATTTCTGTAATAGGTGTTTTATTTGCCAAGCTTTTTTAATACTACAAAATGTTGAGCCTATGAAAACAGATTTGAACAAAGCTCAATAAAAATGCTCTAAAAGTGCTGATGAATTCGAATACCTGCTGATCAGCAGAAAACGTGTTTATTTGTTATGTCATTATTGATTCTGACTCTGTACAGTCTCCACAGTCTGATTAGTTTTAACCATTTGAAATTAAAGGGAAATATTTAGCTCAGAAGAAAAGATTTCCTCTTGAATACAGAAATAGGAACAATGTTGCATTTTGCCAGAATATGCTATTCAAATTGGGAATGTAAGGTGAAATGACACAGTGGCATTTGTTTCAAACTAGCAAACAACAAATCCAATTCTATTCTCTTTTTAACAAAACAAACTGCCCACCTCACAGTAGAGATCATTGCAGTATAAGTGCTTTGTGTGCTTTGATTCTGCTTCCTATTTGTGAACTTAAGCAGGCAACCAGAAGAAACACTGATGAACCTACAGCTGGATAAAACCGTCATAAGGGTATTGCAAACTGGTGATGAAATTTGCTGTTTAGTTGGCAGGGTGGTAATTATTGTCCGCTAAGGTCTGCCTTGTGAATGGGAATTACTTTTTAAAAAGACTTTTAATCGCAGCTTCAAAGTTATCATGGAGTCAGGTAGAAGATAAACACAGCACAGTTTAAGAGAATAGTTAGGAAGTAACATGTCATTTATTACTAGAAGCAGGTGTGGTATCTCTTGAAAGCTCAGGGTTTTTTTTCTGGGTGTTAGGCGTCAGTATGCTGACATGTCTAGTTTATAGCAATGAAAGTGCTTCTTCATCTCAGTTCACCAACTTTCAGGCTGTTATGGAATCCTGCCAAAGTTTAGTGCACACTGACAGATTCAATCTATCTCAGAACTAACCTCATTTTAGCCTTATTGCTGTCTGCACCACTAGATTGATGAAATGAAAAAGAGGAAGTCTTCTATAGACTTGCAAACAGAGGAAGATGTCATTTATCACCTCTGCTGCTGATTTTTCCACCCTATTCTTACATAACTGCGTAAAAAATTTTCAAGTGCTCTGCACAGCTCTTTTAAAAAAAGGTACTGCTGCAGCCAGAAGTTTCCGCCATTTACCTAAACTTAGACTGGACAAAATAATTTAAAAAAAGATCATAATTCTTTTCCCAGCATTTATAGGAAAGAGCAAATACTGCAAAATTACTAGGGAAAATTTGGGAGAGAAATGTAACTTGAGAGTCCCTCCCCACCTCTGTGACTAAGAGGTCACTACATCCCCATAGCAAACTACATCCCTTACCAACTTGTGTGCAACACAATGTCTAGGATGAGGTTCAGAAAACACAAAGGTTTCTGCTACAACCAGTCTTCAGGTATTCCTGCCTACCTGTCTTGCACTACAGGATATATTCTCCTTTTTGGTTGTAACATCAAGAGGCAAAAAAGGACATCTCATGATGTGTAGCCATAATGTAAATCTGATCTTGCTTTGAGATTTTCAAATACTTGAGGGAAAAAAGGGAAAGTTAGGAAAAAAGCACAGAACTCAACCAATCAGTCCACTCATCTCCCACAACATATACAAACAAGGCTTAAATATTGTCAGACAAACAATTTCTAATTATATAAAAAAGATGTCCATCCACTGAAGAAAAAAAGAAACACCAAGTTTGGTCTTACTTATTGACAGACATCTATTCAGCCTAATATTACTGTAGTAAGATGAGCATTGGGTGTGCTTAGATAACAGATGCACAGTAAATAACCTTGTAAGTACTACAAGAAAAAAGGACAGAAGTGCTCATGTTATTCAAATTTGTGGGGTGTGATTTTCATGAACAAGACCCGATTTACTGTAGATTGTAGTCATCAAAGGAATGGGTCATGTGAAGAAGCAATAATAGTAGTTTCAAATTTGCTTGATTTTCACTTTAAGCTTCATGCTTTTTTCTTTAATAGCTAAACTGCCAAAAGGAAAAAAAAATTAAATTAGGGCTAAATAACGACATCTTTAGATTCACTGAAATCAATGAGACTGATCAAGACACTTTTGATAAGTGTAAGATTACTCTAAAATGATCCTTAAATATTTCTTTTCTTTTTGATTCTTACATTACATTGATGAACATATGTCAGTTAAGTTTACTAAAATACAACAATCACATAATCATGGGGAAAAGCTATGTAAGTAAATTAACCTATTCAAGCAAACTGCAAGACAAAGTATAATTTTCATAAAGCTTACTAGACCAACATTTTATCAGAACTACTATTGCTCCACCCTTCAAATGACTTGGCTATAAAGCATAAAGAAAAAAATGTGCTCCAAACTTTCTGGACAATTAAATAATTTCAAATCATCATTTACTGAATACACAAGAATATTTTCCAGAATGACTTTTTTTTATAGCTTTGAGATGTTTTAGACAATAATTTTTCACCAAGCTACTTTCCCTGTAACTGTGAGCTTCAGGCAGACCTACCACAACCAACAGCATGGAAGGAGTAGAACACGAAAAGAACTATGTGAGAAGTGGGTAAAGACAAATCTATATTAAAAAAATTATGAGAAAGTGGTAGGGAACTGGGAAAGCCACCTAAAGAGAAAAATACTGGTCTGTGTTCAGATGTCTGGGTGCTAAGGTTGGCAGGTGGTGCAACTGATAGACAGAACAAGATTTTGGGAAGGGGTATCAATATTATACTTTGCCTGTTAACTGAGGGTACTGGAACAGTTGATAGGCACATCTGTACTAGTTATGAACTATGGCTGAACTGATGGGCGTGTGGAGGGCTTTGTTTTCTGTACTGAGATCAACAGATACAAAGATGCCTGGACCTGTATGTCAGCAGATGAGAAAAGGAGAAGGAGGGAGTGAGGATAGGCCTTTCTCCTTCTTGACTGAGCTCTATGACAGAAAGCAGTAAGATGACAAGCAGAGTTCGCTTGATTGCCTGTTTGGCAAGCACCCCAGTGTCCCTGTCTTATAAAGTCATGCATAAACTGGACTACAAAGAAAAAGAATAATGAAGCCAGCCTTCATTGTCAACCATTAACATATTTTGGATCAGCACTTAAACTCTTCAATCACTATCAGGCTTTATACATGAATTACATCGTTTTGCGAGAGTAGAATTACATATTCTGGTGCTGAGGATTGACCATAGTTTTTTACACTGTATTCTATGTTTAATTTCCCAGTCTAATTCACGGCAGAGTAAAGGTTGAGCACTCAGGCCCAGAAAACACTGGGACATATGTGGAAGTTCTGCTTTGACTCTAGCTGCCTGTGTTTTTAGCTTCAAATATGGGTTCTGTGGGTTTTGGTCAAAGTTATGCATTTTAGAACTCCATGTGACCTGGAATTTTTACCAGAACCATATGCACCATGAACTAAAACATTATACATTCTCAACACTCTGAAGCAGGATAAATCATGGACTTGATGATCTTAAAGGTCTTTTCCAACCTAAATGATTCTATGAGTCAAGATCCATGTATTTATCCATTACAAAGAGCTCCTTTGCTCTGCCAAAGCAAAGAGCATAAAACATTCACAGGAACTTGCAGAAAGGGACAGACATCATGATCTTCAGCCCAACAGGCATTTAAATGGACATGGTAGAAGGAGACCAAGACTATCAACTATGAACCACAACCCCCCCAAAGAAAAAATCAGGAGTCCAAAAAATAACAACATTTATTTTTTATCTCAGTGAGAGTTAGGCCCCTATTTAGGAGCTATGTTTTTTAATATCTATAAGGATGTAGGCCTGACTGATCACTGAAAGAAAGAGGAAGTGAGGCAGATCAGAAGTAGAAGGGGGTTTCCCCAGACAGAGTTGAATTCCAGAAAAAATAATACTACAAAAGTGGCCGCAGCCCAAGCTAAAAATCCCTGACACTTGCAAAACAATGGTAGGAGCTGGAGTTGCTGAGAAGCAGGATGCAAGCACCCAGACAGATAAAGTCCTAGGTAACTAATACAAACAATATTGTCTCACCAGCCTAGGTTTCAGGTAGCAAATCTACAGCCCAAAAAATCCTTTTCTGTGCCTTCTGCACAATTTCCTAATTTCCCTGAATACTCAGATTTGACAGAAGTCTTTGCAGCCTCAAGTTCACAGTTCCAGATTCAGGTCACTTATGTAACCCAACATTTCCTCCAAAAGAAGGGGGTTAAGCCAGAATGATTTATAAATTTAGAGAAGGAAGTGTATACCTGTTTGCACAAGCTGCTGGGCAAAATCCATAAGAAAAAGCCAGAATTTAGAAACAAACTGCCTTGCCTTTCACAAAGGTATCCTCACCTGACTCTCTTATTTTTCTTGCACTCAAAATATAAATGTGTTGTGCCTACAGAAAACCAGCTCTGAATTTCATAGCTGTAGCAGTCTCATAAAACACATTGCTTGTTCCCTACCCTTTTTGGGAGAGGCTGGGCATGGCTGTAAGAAGAAACACAATACATGCACACAGCAGGTAAATAGAGCAGTTGCCAGAGTGTCAGTCCCATAGTCACACGATTAGTCTTCAGGATATGCCTCATTTGTTGCACATGTAAATTATGGGATGGTTTTAGCTGACCAAAACCTTATCTACTGTTCTTATTAAAGTAGCTTTTGTGTTCACTGGAGGAAATGTGGATTGACCATGAGTTTTAGGAAGTTTATAATTAATAACTAGTAAGGACAATTTTGGATTTGGTTTGCACCAGTTTTGCCTTTGCTGTTGGAATTTCAATACAAATGTTCTGCTAAATACTTCCTGTGGGCTTGGACTTTCTAAATTTTGTTCTTTCCTTCTGCTCCCACACTCTCTTTTTCTGATGGCATTGTAAAGACAGAGCACTCTCTGAAGGTTGTGATATGCCTTGATTAACTATTTGTTCCAGGGAAAGAAAACCAGTTTTGGCTAGCCTTACACTGCAGATAAGTAGAGAGAATAGTAAGAGATTCAACAGCTTTTTCAAACAACTAGTTACAGCTAAACATCTCTGGTGGCATCCATGAATCTTCTGTTCCCTCTGCATTGGTCCATCTTATTTAAGCTGTTCAGTTTCTGTTCTTATGTGCCCTGCCTGCCCCATTTTCTCAACAGTCCTAGTCTTATTCTGAGCCAGAGTTGAACAAACATATGTTTTCATGGTGCTCTTCTATCCACTCCCCACAGCTCAATTGTACATGACCATGGTCCTAAGGTGCATGAAAGCCCTGACCTTAGCACACCTTTTGCAGACTTCAGTGCTTCTCGAGAAAGAAGATTTATTTATTAAACTGCTGACTCTGTAAATAAAGAAACCTGTAGCAAAAGATAATGTCTCTTACAGTTAGCTTTTGCAATTCTGCTATAGCACTGGATTTCTTTTCCCTGTTTACAGCTTCATTTACAAATTCTCTCATAGTGCTCCCTCATTCTGAACCATCCTTGACACTCTTTTGTATTAAAGACTGTACAGGACAGGCAAGAACATATTTCTGTTCTCATGGGTTCTTCTGAGTTCCTTTCCTTCATTTTTCATGCTTCACATCTGCTTTGATATAATTCCACCTATATTTCTCTGCCCTTCATCTTCATCATTAGCCACGCTGCTTCCAATATGCTGAACTCTCCAACCTACCCTGCAAGGTGAAACCAGGCAACAGAGGCTTCACTATCCATTCTAATTCTACCTAGAGCTTCCATTTTCTTGCTGCAGGATGACAACATCATATGGAAAGTAGACAGGTAGAAGCTATCACATCTCTAAAATGGATTCTTTCTATAGTCTCTGAGGCCATTTATTAATTGATAATGCCAAAAAGAACCACATTGGGAGTCCTTCTAGAAAGTTACCCATGGTGAGGCATAACGTGATTTCTACAAATCACATATAAATTAATATTTCTGATGTATGACTGTTTCTGCAGATGGTAAAAGACAGATTTTCTTCAAGACTGCATAAGTCATCATTGGCTCTAAGGTGAGGCTAGAGAGGAGAGCAGGAGAAAGTAAGCAGGCAATTCCCAAATCTGAAGGGTTCCCAGCATGCATAGCCAGTTGCATAGATATTATATGCACCCAGGTGTACACCCAGTCTTTTGGGACTCAGATCATGCTGTCTACTGCCAGAAAAACAGCATCAGGAACACCTACCTGAAAACGCTAATGATGGGACCAGAAGCAACAACAGCACAGAAGGGACAGAGCCCAGTGACACAACCCCTCTTCTGCCACATCACTTAGACTGTGCGTAATGTCCCAGATAGCATTAATGAATGTGCAAAGAAGGAGAGCGAGCAGGAAGCCTGTGCACAGACCACCCCTGCATCCCTTTTCCAGGTAACACAGAACAGTGTCCTCAGTGGCAGCTCTGCCGAGAGGGACCTGGGAGTCCTGGTGGATGACAAGCTCACCATGAGCCAGCAGTGTGCCCTTGTTGCCAAGAAGGCCAATGGCATCCTGGGGTGCGTTAAGAGGAGTGTGGCCAGCAGGTTGAGGGAGGTTATCCTCCCCCTCTACTCTGCCCTGGTGAGACCCCACCTGGAGTACTGTGTCCAGTTCTGGGCTCCCCAGTTCAAGAAAGATGAGGAACTCCTAGAAAGAGTCCAGAAGAGAGCAACTAGGATGATAAAGGGACTCAAACATCTCCCCTGTGAGGAAAGGCTGAGGGAGTTGGGCTTGTTCAGCCTGAAGAAGAGAAGACTGAGAGGGGATCTTATCAACACATACAAATATCTTAAGGACAGAAATCACAAGGATGGAACCAGTCTCTTTGCAGTGGTGTCCAGTGACAGGACAAGGGGCAATGGATACTAACTGAAACATAAGAGGTTTCATTTGAACATGAGGAGGAACTTCTTTGCTCTGAGGGTGACGGAGCACTGGAACAGACTGCCCAGGGGGGTTGTGGAATCTCCTTCTCTGGAGATATTCAAAGCCTGCCTGGATGAAGTCCTGGGTAACATGCTCTAGGAGAACCTGCTTTAGCAGGAGGGTTGGACTAGATGATCTCCCGAGGTCCCTTCCAACCCTTACAATTCTGTGATTCTGTGAACGTGTTCCAGCAACGCAACATCATTCCTGTAGTGAGGGGCCCAAAACTGAACACAGGATTCGAGGTGCGGCCTCACCAGTGCGCAGTACAGGGGCACGATCACTTCCCTGCTCCTGCTGGCCACACAATTCCTGATACAAGCCAGGATGCTGCTGGCCTTCTTGGCCACCTGGTCACACTGCTGGCTTATATTCAGCCAGCTGTCAGCCAGTACCCCCAGGTCCTTTTCTGCCAGGCAGCTTTCCAGCCATTCTTCCCCAAGTGTTCCATGGGGTTATTGTGATCAAAGTGCAGGACCCAGCACTTGGCCTTGTTGAACCTCATACGGTTGGCCTCGGCCCATCGATCCAGCCTGTCCAGGTCCTTTTGCAGAGCCCTCCTCCCCTCTAGCAGATCAACACTACCACCCAGTTTGGTGTCATCTGCAAACTTACTGAGGGTGCACTCAATCCTCTCATCCAGGTCATTGAGAAATATATTGAACAAGACTGGCCCCAGAACTGAGCCCTGGGGGACACCGCTTGTGACCGACTACCAACTGGATTTAAATCTGTTCACCACAACTCTCTGGGCTCAGCCATCCAGCCAGTTTTTTACCCAGCAAAGAGCACACCTGTCCAAGCCATGAGCCACCAGCTTCTCTAGGAGAATGCTGCGGGAGACAAAGGCTTTGCTCAAGTTCAGGTAGACAACATCCATAGACTTTCCCTAATCCACCAGGCAGGTCACCTGGTCATAGAAGGAAATCAGGTTGGTCAAGCAGGACCTGCCTTTCATGAACCCATGCCAGCTGGGCCTGATCCCCTGGTTGTCCTGCACATGTCTGGTGAGCACACTCAGGATGAACCACTCCATAACCTTCCCTGGTACCGAGGTCAGACTGACAGGCCTGTAGTTCCTTGGATCCTCCCTCCAGCCCTTCTTGTAGATGAGCATCACATTAACAAGCCTCCAGTCATCTGGGACCTCCCCTGTTAACCAGGACTGCTGATAAATGATGGAGAGAATCATGAGTTTAAATATCCTTCCAAAATGTTATTACCACAAATCTGGATATTTTACTCTCCCATGTATATATTCAGTTTCCCTATGTCACTAAAGATCGGATATTACATTTATTATAGCCTTTCTGTGTGGTTCCTAATTCTCCTGCACAATTTTCTGCAGTTTTGTGTTTGCTTGGAGTTTAATATCATCTGCAAATTTAATATATCTTCTCCTTATCTTGTCCTCTGGGAAGCTGTTAAAATAAAAAATGGAAGATTTATTACTGTCTCTTGCATTTTTGGACCTTGAAAGCAATAGTTCTGCAATATGATAATGGTTTTGACCAGTATGAAGCAGCACCTACATACATGTTTCCCCTAGGAGTATGACTTTCAGTGATGGTATTTTGTGCAAGGATAACATTCAAGATTTTGTAGATTATTTGCAGAGCTTCAAAATAATAAAATTACGTGACACACTCTGAACTGCTTATTAGATAGAGTAAGAGACAGAATGTTAGCCAAAGAAAAGAAAACAGATCAGAAAACTCTGGTTAATAAATTAAGAATTATGTGGAAAAATAATACAACTCAGGATAATACGAAGACTAATAGAAAAGCAGGGTGTTCTCAATGCAGTTTTTTCTCTCTCCTCCCCTTAGGAAGGTTGCAAAGATTCTCTTTTCTGAGCCTCCTTATTAATACCTCTCATTCAGTTTCTGATTTTTGAAAGTAACACCTCCTAGCCTAGACATCTGAAGACCCTAAATCCAGTGTCAATATGCCCATGTCTTGTAAGCATAGCTGTCTTCCCCAGACCTCCAGTTGTACACACACTCCAGAGTTGCAGGGATACTTAATATCAAATTAATAAGTGGATTTTGTCTTGCATCAGGAAAAGTGCCTCTCAATATTTTCCTGCATACCATTTGACCGCTCTAAGGTATTGTCTGGGTGAGGTCAGAGTACTGCGAAGCATCCAGAATCTTTCCTCTCCCCTCCTCTGGCTTATCACTAGTAAAGAGAACCTCCTCCTAGTGTCACCAGCAGTCATTTAAATTTTGCTTCTATTCATTCTCTCCTCTGGTTTTCAGAGTCCTGCTAAGAGGATCTCTTACAACCTCGGCTTCTCTCTTGGGGTTCCTCTCCTTGCAGTCAAAGTACTGCTTTGTCCTTCAATTATCTCTCTGGAGAACTCAGACTTGAAAAAATTTAGTAGCAAAAAAAAAAAGTCAATTCGCTCAGCTGTGCTTGCACTCAAATAAATAATCATCAAGGGTTAAAGCCACTTTGCTGTCAGTGCTCTGTTACTTTCTCTGAGAATTGCGTTGTAAGGTAAGGCAAGAGAGAAGGCAGAAAATCTCTTGCATATATTGATAACTGAGAAATTACAACACCAAGAGTATTTCATGTTATGTATGTATGTTTACACATTTCTTCAGTTGTCACAATATTCATAATTCATTAATGTTATCTACAAAACACTGGACAGCACCAAGTATTATGTAGGAAAATGTTCACTGGAGTCTTATTTGAAAAATAGTACTATCCACCAGGAGGGGATATCAGTATGAAAATACAAAGGTTACAAGTAAAATAAATATGTACAGGTATGTTTTCCATTCACAATGAGACCCCTTTATATTACATTAGCCATGTGTAAGAGTTTTAGTGCACGTGTTACCCAACAGATTCTTCAACACTGCATGAGAATACTATACACTGTAGTATAAATGGAATTTGGACACTTTATTTTATTCACTAGAGGCCAGGATCCCATGAAAAGCTAATTGCTAGAAGCAATAATTCTTCTGTCTAAAAGAGGAGACAGATTTTCCTCAACTCAGATCAATAGTCTTCCATTGATTTCAACAGGAGCCAACCAAAAACATTTAGTGCAGCAGATTATCTTCTTGATCAACCCTAACACATGCTTCTGCCTAGTCTTGGCTTTCATTAAATTAATGGCAAGAACTCAGCTGGGAGGAAATGCAAAGCCTCAGGTTGATGGTCAATTCAGCAGGAACTTACGAAAACAATATGGTCCTTATCTGAAAGCAGTAGGCTATTGGTTTGTAAATCTGTCTCTCACCAGGTGATATTCTCTCCTCTTGGATATTGCCTGCTGTGTCTTGTGCTCTTTGCATGAAAGTTCCAAGGCACACATCCACATGGCCCTCCTTTTGGTATATTTTAAAGGGCTAATTAACAGCTTTTTTCCTGCAGTGCCTTATTTTTTTCTGCAGAATCCCCACACCCCGCCAAAAATATTACAGCTATATACTTAATCATGTTTGTATTATAAGATAGGTCAACCTGTTGCCTTGGTGATGGAGAATCTGGGTTTTGCCATAAATGTTACTCCGTTCTCCAGGGAAAGAAGGTAAATGCATGGTGTACATAGCCTCCTAATTCCTCCTTTCATTGAAATTTATGTCTTTAAAATAGAAGTAATTAGAAGTGAAGTTCAAAGTATTCTGAAGATATCTACTTTTACCAATCTGTCCACATATAGATCATGTTATTAGGATGTGAAGAAAACCAGTATTAACTCAAACTAATTCTGTCAATGGATATCTACTTCTTTATATGAGATTTCACAGTTTCAGTAAGAGAGACCCACTGCTGAGCAATCAGGTTTGACTCCAATCCCCTGGTCATCTTCTTCCTCTTACCCGAAAGATAACAAATCTACAAAGCCAGAATTACAGGCAGAGTTATTTTTAGCACAGTCACATGACTGGAATTTGGAGAAAAAATAGCAGTTATCGAACATCCTTACTGTGAATGCATCATGGGAGAGAACCGTATAACAGTTCTCTTTCTGTGGCACAGTTGAGAAAATGCAGGAACCAAATTTTATACATGGCATGACCAAGCTTGAAAGAGATTTGCTGTAAAACTCCTGAAATTCCATTACATTTCTTTTTTTAAAACGACAACAGTAATATATGAGAAAGCACGCTGTAGGGAAAAAATACATCTGCTTTTAAATTCAACTATCAAATTTTCATTTGGCATTCGATTATTTTAACACAATCTTTTAGATCACAGAGGAGTGAAAACAGAGAAACACTAGACTGTCAGTATCTCAGGAAGCAGATAAAAATTACAGTAGACTGATCACTGTAATATAAGTGATAAGAGGAGACAACCCCACACTCCCTTGCTTTGTAGACAGAGTGAGGTTAACACATATCAGACTCTATAAATCAAAACTACAGGGGCTTGTCCCATGCTATTTTATGCTATAATTTTCTTCATCACACAAAACATTAAAAGCATAACTATTAGTTTTATAAATCCTAACACAGATTTTAATTCTTAAATAAGGTTGTGGAAAGGTTTTTTCCAAATCGCGAACTCTTCAACCCTGCAAAAATCAACGATGCATAAGAGTCAAATAAAATCAGTGCTGGAAACTAGCTTGCATTTTTGTCCTAGGTAGTCTACAGATTTATCCTGCAATGGTTATAAGCCAATTGGTTACATGAGGAAAAGGGAGGAACCAACACAGACAAATGTAGGAAAGAATCAATTGTTCTGTCCAGTCTGGCTCTGTGCCTACTGAGCTTTCAGATGCACAAATTCTTACTGCTTCTTAAAGAATAAAAATCTCTAAAAATCCTCTTTTTCTCTTTTCTCTACTCCCTTGGTTGTTCTAAGCGGAGAAAAAATGGAAGTAATTCAAACTGGCAGCTGCAGGCAAATTTGGTGGTAAAAATAGGAAGTAAGAGCTTGGAGCTATTTCACAAGATCGTTTCTCTAGCAGTGAGGTTTCTGTTTAGACAGAGAAAACCAGAGCTTTTAATTCTCTAGATGAGTTCTGGAAGCAATAATTCTAACAACTGAGGTTGTTCATAAAGGCTATGCAATGTCCAGCACTATTACAAAATCTTTTTGTCTTGCAACACCCAATACTTGGAAAACTTACAAATTAATCCATTGGCTCGCAGTCCAAAGGCTGGCCTTTTGGTTTTCTTCTGCCCAGGAGGAGGAATTGCAACAGATGAGAACTCAGTAGTGGAGCCAGTTGAAACGTTCCAAAAATTCAACACATTAGTGAAAAGAAGTTATGTTTTGTGAATATTTTTTGATCCTCTCTGCTGAGCAGAAGGGGCAGGACACTGGGGATAATTCCATGGCACTCATCTAACTCTGCAAAAACCACCAAGACCCAGAAGACATTCACTGAAATGGGTCTTTTCTACATGCCAAACTAAGCAACAGACTCAGGCAGCAGAAGTATGAATGCATTCCTGGGCACGCAGCAAAGAGCCCCAAGGACAGGGTAACTGCAAAGGAGAAGCAGAAGGCACAGACATCTATACTCTGGCATTACACGTACGGCGGTTTGTAAACAGCTGGATGGTCTCGTTCTGCGTGATATGGATGCAGCCACGCATGGAAATAGGGACCTTCAGTCCCCCACTGTCCCCTCTTTACTTGGGGACAAGGCTGAGCAATGGGGCTCTCTGCCAGCTCCCTGATGAGGGCCCTTGGGGCAGAGTCATCAGCAGAAGAAAAGGAGATCTATTTAGAGAGCAAGTTGAGGGATGTGTTGACCCTTGCTTTTCCCTACCATAGGACAGCCATACAGCACCTGGGTGGCTGCGCTTCCTGCAGGAGGTGAAGGCTGACCAGTTGTCCTGTCGCTTAGTCTCCTAAGCACAGCCCCCGCTCGGCCCTCCCTGAGCTCCAGGTCCAGCCTACCTTGGCTGCCGTAGGTGCTTAAGGTAGAGAGGGAGTATTTAGGTACCTCCACTGCACTGAAATCTTTAGGGAACACATCAAGAAGCAGAACACTGTGATGCCTAATACTGCAAGGGACTGCATTTATGCTGCTGTGCAACTGTTTCCTCTTTTGGGACAATGCCCAAGGGAAACAATCTCACCTTTAAATGATTACATGCCTATTGCATTTGATTGTAATAAAGGTATTGTTATGCTGGTAGAACTGTTGTTAGGGAAGCCCAATAGCATGCAGGACAAAATTTGTTTTCAGTTCTGAGGGATAAAAAGCTAAAGCAAATTATGTATCTGCCACAAAACGGATAAAGAAAATGGATCTCAGCAGGCAGAGCAGGTGAAGGCAGGATAGATGGGCATTATCAATCCAGAGATCTGAGGAACTGTGAGTGCTGTCTGTTGATAAAAAATAAGTCTGAAGCTGGAAAAACGGCATGTATACCTAATGGAATTCATTCAGCCACAGTGTTTGGAGATTCACTATAGAAAAAGCATTTAATTAATTATGCTTTAATCCTTGACTTATTTTATGTCAGTAAATCACAAATGCTAAGCCTAGAAGTAAAAGTAATGCTGTGTCAGCTTTCAGGGTGAAAGATACTACGTTTTTGTTGCCTCCACAAAAGTTTATCTAATTACCTCCTGAGGCTGAAGCCAAACAGGAAGGTTAAACTGTAATGTGTCCTTATTATTCATTATTCAGACTTCTCTGAACTAGAAATGAGTAAGGTTTACACCAAAAAAAATCTAACCATCTCCAGGCCTGTTTACAGAGTAATTCAGGGTTTCCTCCAGTGCTGCCTTGAGATCTCCCTGGTGCAGAAGTCTGAAAGATGGAACTGCTGCTGGACAACGCAACCTAAGACCAAAGCAATGTCACTTTAGATATTAATCCTGAAGTCATACAGCAGAGCACAACAAAATGGTTTAATGGTCTTTAAGCAAGTCTGCTGGCTAATGGAGGTAGCTAAACCCCTAAGAGGCTGAGCAACGCTCCAGTTCAGGCCAGCTGTGTCTCAGAACAAGGCACACCGTGCCTACTCTTGCTTGCTTCTGTCTCATCTTGAAATAAGTATTGCAAAGAGTACATTCCCCATAATAAAATAATGAACTTCATCCATCATTCATGGCTTATGCTGGTTATCAACCAGCTCTGCTAGAGACATCACAATAGCCACGCAGCCCTGTGTCAGAAACTGCGAGGTATTTTGTGCCTTATGAACAGAGGATGCAGTACAGTAAGCTCAGCACAAGGCTTCTTGTAAAAGAAAAGCAGGAGAGCAATATTTCACATAAATTCTCTGATAAAACTGGAGACAGTTGGGAATAGTGGACATTCTTATCTTGTTCCTGATTGCTGCTGTCTAACAGTGCTATTACCTATGTATAGCATATATATTATCTCTGTCTATATCTCTACTATCTCCTGTAATTTGTGACCTATCTTATTTTAAATTTGCTGCAATAAAATTATCACTTGGTTTTCCACGAAAATTTGGACCCACAGTTACTTCTCTTTTTCCATCTTCCTGAAACCAAGAGAAGACTATTAAAAATAAATATCTAATAATGATATGCTGATGGAACTTTGGGATATTGAGGAATGTATCATGAGAGAAAGGATGACAACTAAAATTGAAACTGTTTTAAAACTCAGTTCTCCTTATCTACCCTAAGAAGTAGCACCTTGTTAAATAAAACATGTCAGTTAACACCACTTCCAATATAAGCCTTTAGCTATTTGGACATACTACTAGTATTAAGTCTTCTAACATTATCATTTTATATATGGACAGAAAAATGAATCTTTACATTTTGCAGGACTTTTTTTTCCCCTATCATTTCCACAGTGCTGTATCTTTACATACCCATATCCAGCATAAAGCTGTAAACCTAAGCATGATCATATTTATAAGGATAGAAAAAAAAATTATTACAGAGAATCAATGAATGTCAAGGGTCAAGTCTTGGTGGATTTTATGTTTCAAAACTCTTCTAGGAACAGTTTTTCACCAAAAAAAAGAAGTTTTCACCTTTTCTTATAAAGATTCTTTCATACAATACAGTTCACAAAGACTTGTTCATTGTGGCGGTTGCAAAACACAGTGAACTTAGGAAGAATCCTGCAATATAAGCAGCACATTACTTTCTGAAAAGTGTGGAAAAAGCAGTAAATTTGGAATAAAAAATGCAAATGTTGTAAATAAAATGTGATGACAAAGACATTTTAAATAAAAATGTTCTTTTATACTTCTGTGACTGGTATCAAAAGTATAATTCACAAGAAATTAGAATTTTAAATGGACAGATAAAACAATAATCAAAGCCTTTTTTCAATGATTTAAAGCCACATTTTCAGTCTAACACATACGTTTCCTACTCATTTCTTGTTACACATTTCATATACACACATTTGGTTGAGGTGTGTAGTAAACAAACTTCAGATGATGCCTAAGGAGGGAATACTGGATCTGTCACCTTAGCTAACGCTTACAAACAAAAATGTTATTTTAGTTCCTGCTCTGACAGTTTTCACATCAGTCAGAAAAGCAAAAGGAGAGAGAGAAAGAGAGCAGGAAAAAAAGAAGGCAGGGAGACTGTAAATATTTCACAGGCTTTTTGAGGGAAGTGCATGTGCCACAGAGTCCCCCTCTGGCGTGTGTGGAGGTGGTATCCGCAAGAATAGACTTGCAAAGCCAAACCCAGAAATCATGAGTCCTGGCAACAGCACTTCTTGTGACTGCTGCTAACAACTCTGCCCTCCAGCACCTTCCTTACAAGCTAATATATTAGCCCTCTTGTCACATGCATTTGCTTATTTTCTGGAGAAAATTAACTAAGGTTGTAACATGTGCCATTTGAAAAACAGATCTGGAAATAGAAGTTGGGTGCTCTTCAGTGTAGCAGCTAATTCACAAGTTTGTCTTGTGGCTTTTCAGGCAAGAACAAATAAAACTACAAATAAGGTCAATCTGTAGCCCACAAACCTAATACGCTTCCTGTCACCTTGACCATATACAGGAGTTCATGGGCTGGATACCACATCCTTTTGAAGGGGTCTTCTGTTGAAATAACAAAAACTCACGCTCTCAAACACTGAAGTCTGAGAATCATTCCCCTCAGGAAACTCAAATAGGAAAATACTCTCCACAAACTGTATTTTCTAATCATTCTTCAAAATAGGATGTACAACCCTGATTTTGAAGGTTGGGTGTTGGAATTAAAAAGGGGAATGCATGGCTTTTGATTTATCAGAAAGAATCTGGAGAAAGGAGGAGCTTCTAAGACAGAACTGGAGCAGTGAGGGCATCCCATACACTGGATGAAGGACAGGCATGTTAAACATTGCTGTTCCCAGCTGTATGTGCCATTGCTCAACGGAAAAAACAACAGCAGGAAATGATTGCATCTATGCTTCGGTCACTCCTGAATCTTTGCTTAAGCCACCTGTGAAGGTGAGTTGCTCTAAAATGACAATTATAAACTGGAACATGGAAAGCGTAAATACTGATTGTTTTCTGCTGATTGTGTGTTAAGAACAATAATGCCCGGCACAGGGGCAGAGTGTTGGGTCCAAGCAGTAATGCCTTAAGTGGACCCTACTGATTTTAGCCACAGGTATACATCAGAACCCTGTGTTTTTTGTAAAAGACTGGGGAATCGCTCATTTCTTTGCATTTAATTTAGGAATAAAACATATTTAGTTTAAGCTTTGGTAAAATTTAAGGTTAAACGAGTGTGAGCAGACCAGTTATTGTTCAATAATAATTTCTCCATGATGTTTTGCTCTAACTATCCAAAAAAACCCACCACTCAGGGACAAGGATTTAACTTTGATCCTTAGAGAAAATACGTTCCTCAGGATATTCTTAATGATCTGTGGACTCCTTTACCAATACACCAGCAGATGAAAAATAATCCAGTTTGACAGGGATTAAATGTCATTTCTGCCATCCCACAGGGACTTCAGTATGGACTGAGTCCTCATTCTTATTTTCACGTTGAAATCTCATCATTGCAATTGCTTCAAGACAGGGTCTTCTGGGTTTGGGGTTTGGGGTTTTGTGGGGGTTTTTTTTTGGGGGGGGGGGGGGGGGGAGAGGGAAAGGGAGAGACTAGGGTGATCACAGCTTGTTTTCTTCAGCTTCTGGGGACTAAAATTACCAACCAGGAAGAGGAACTAGAAGAGGAAATCAGTAGAGGAACTTGGAGGATGTGATGGTGGTCATAATAAGGACAGGAGAGGGAAGGGAGACAAGGTCAGGAAGAAAGTCCTACTCTACAAAGACTGAGGAATAAGCAAAAAGAAGAAAACCAGCATAAAGTGTCCACACTGAATGATCTGAGTGCTCTAGGCTGAAGATATTAGGTCAGGATTTTCAGAGAATTACAGTGATAAATATCTTACTGTAGAGATACACAAAATCTGTGTCAGCGTTGGAAATAATTCTAACAGCCACTTTGCAGTGATTAAAAGAGTACTTACAGTCACATATCACCCTCACAATGCAGAAGAGATTATACAATCTGATTTCACAGAAATACTTCTCTGAGGACAAGAAACATCTGATGATAGTTGAAAATGTGCAACATATTTCTAACCAACCTTCCAGCTAAAACCAAATTACACAGCACTGGAAGGCTCTAAAGTCTATTTATACAAAAGGAGCAACACTAACAATAGTGAGTAATCGACTAATCATGACGAAGATGATGTCATTGTGAATAAAGAAAAGGTTTAGGCATGTATTATTTATTATCCCATTTACAGATACTTTATGAATAGCTAAGAGATTCTTAACAGCAGTCCTAAGCATGTCACAGACATTGATAGTATGTGCTATAGTTGGTTATAAGCAATTTATTGTTATAAATTATGCATGAATTTCTAGGACTCTCTAATGGCACTTTATTAAAATTCTGCTGGGTCTGTTATTGACCTATTCCACATAATTTATAAAACCTTACTGCAAATTTTGATAAATGTTGATTTTGACTTTTCAGTTACAGTCCTTATTCTCCATTTGATGGTTAAATCAATGGGTGAAGAAAATTAATGGAAACTACTATTGCAGAAAAACACATTTTTACCACATATCATGTTTCAAGAAAAGTACCTGTATTATGTAAAAGTGTTGACTGTTTATAAAGACTGGAAATCAAAATTAAAATTACTTTATATTCAGATTGCAAAGTGCCTTATGCTACCAATTTACTTTATCAGTTTATTTTATGTGGTAAATTCTCTGGCCACCTTCTCTGTTGATGCACTATAGTGAGAGATAACTATAAAATGTACCACCCCTTTGAGACAGGAAAAATACTGAATCTGAAATGGTGCCATAGAAGAGGAATTTCTGATGCCTTTAATTATAATTTTTCCTTCCAAGCTTGTATCTGTTTCCAGACTGATCATTTATAATACACCTGTTTCTTACCTTCGTACTTTTACTAAATCTCTGACAATTGTACACAACCTAGAATCTGATCCTTTGCCTGTACATATGTTGCAAAGATAAGATTTAAAACATCCTGAAATTTCATCTCTGTTTCCCACAGGCCCTTGATATACATTTGCTTATCTCCTTCCCATATACTGTCTCCTGCACTGGATATTTATTGTGCCCTTCAAAAGATGAATTGTTGACACACTATGAAGAAAATAAAAATCACTGTTTAAACATTTACCCAAAACCTGACTTGAAAGAAAAGCTTTCCATTTGCTTTTCAATATCCGGAAAAACTTCAACAAAGAAAATACTGAGAAGTCTTCCAGTCCCTGTTGAGGAATGATACTTTATTCCTCCTCCCTGTGTCCTTCCTTCCCACAGGGTCCCTTGGATATCTGCATGGTCCTTTTGCATTTCCGCTGTCCTAAGTTATTTGAGGGGACACAATGGTTGATCTCATCCTTGTATTGGTTGTGCTCTGCTAAACTCCACTATAATGAAAATCAACAGTTAAACAGCTTTACCAAATTCTAACGTTGTTCCCTCTACCAGGATCAAAGGAACCAGCTTCATTCAAAGTAAAATAAAAACACAGGGAAAAATTCTGAATTTCTTAGCCATCTCTCTCCTTTCTATAGTCTAGAAGGCTGCATTCCTCCTATATACCAGCACCAAACATCTGTCTTTCAGGCTACCAAAATATTTCTCTTCTGTGGAAAAGACCTCAGAATAGGCAGGGCTGGTATAACACTTCCAAGTGAAATATTTTTGATATTTCCCTAATGCAACTATTTCAGATGAAAAAGCATGTAGAAAAGTCCAAATCTCTCCCAGCTGTCCTTAAAATGACCAGCCAAGTCATTGTGTAGCTGTGCAATCACCTTTTCAGTCTTTCCAAAGGTATAATCTAACAAATGCGTCAGGCAAGTCTGGTGCAGTCAGCTATCCACTATCAACTATTTGGCAACTCACTGTTTACACAGTGTAGTCTGGTTTCTGCTTGGAGACAATATCTACTGTACTCTGACTACATACTCTGTAAACAGAAACAAAAATTCTCCAAGGGGACTGAGCCAGTGCCAACACTTTCCTTTTAATTATTTGACTAAATTAATCAGTTTGTACCGTCTGGGATTTGATTTGTCTTATACTAATTACCTTAATAATTCAGTCTTCCTCACACACACAGCTCACAATGTCCATGCACAAACCTGTTGCATAAAGTGAAATAATGCCTAAAGACTAACAATTGATAAGGTATCATGAAGAGTATTATCAGCTGACAGTCTGCCATTTTCATTAATCTACATAGTACACAGATTTTTATTACCTTTGCTTCTTGGAGTTTCCACACCAAAACTCATTAAGCCTATGAGCATGGCATACCTGAGAGTCTAATCCATTGACAGCTGATGAAATAGTATATCCTGTTTTCCAGGTTTCTTTTCTTTGTGGGGAAACAACTGATTTAAGCTGATCCTGGTGAGTAACTCCATAAAAATGTTCCTGCTCATGTACTAAGGCCCACATTTCTGAAGATAATCCAGCCTCTCCTCTGCTGAACACAGCCCATGAGTTTTATATAAAAGCATCTTATCTTTCAAAGTGGCTCAACTATACCTCAAGATATTTTGCTACGTATCTAGGGAAAAGCGGGCTGAGTGGTAGGACTGTTAACTGCCTGAGTAACTCTGAAAAAGAGCTCAACCATCTAGGTCATTCAAGCCAAGGCAAGGACACCTATGGGAATTTTCAGATATTACTAGGAGTCTATTTCAGTTTATTTCAATGAGGATTTAAAGAGCCTACTCGCATCTTTCTTCCTCTAAGTATTTTTCAAATCTGGCCGCTAAGCCATGCAGCCTAAAATCCTTAATATTTTTGTCCCAGAGCCATAATTCCTCTCTGAGTCTCAGACCGGTTGATCTCTATTCCCATGAGTTTCTCAATGAATAATGACATATAGAACATCATTAGAAAATATCAGCTCACCTAAAGCAATATGATGTTCTCATTGCTGTACCTCAACCCTCACTTGCAACAACTTCCTATTCATAACACTGGAGAATCTTGCTTTCTTTTATCTTGAAAAATATCATGAATGAAAACAGACGGAACTTAGTTTAATTTGCAAGAGATCAACAAAACTCTGCAAACACAAATTTGAGAACACACACCCTCCATTTTTTATTTATATGTTTACAAAGAATACAGTGAGCTTTCTAATCTTATGAGGTGACCATGGGACACTCTGCAGGACAGTGAAGTGATTACTTGAAGAAAAGAGAAAAATTATTTTATTTTTGCTATGTGTTAATATGTTTTGTTTATGGCATGCATTTAGTCATTTGAATACAGAAGAACAATGCAGCGTAAAGTAAGAAGAGCCAGAATGCATTTCTGGAGTTTATTTCTAGCATATGGTGCAAGTTCACGGTCCAGCTCAGAAAAGGCATTTAGCTATTTCCAATTGTTTAACATCAGCTTATCCCTCCCTACTGAATAATATCCCTCCCTACTGAATAATAAGGTACGTTACACCCTGCAAGGGTTGAAAAAAGTCCTCCATACTTCCATTGTACAGGGGATAATGGGAAGCCCCTGTTTGTTTGGTTTTTTTAAATCTTCCTGTAACTAAAAATACCTTAAACTAAAATAATAGTTGCAAACACCTTTTTAAAGCCACCTCAGAAATGAAGCTTGTCTTGGTCAGTTACTGGTGTCATTTAGCTTACCAGAGTATTTTCAGTTTTTCTCTACTTGTTTGAACTAAATTACATTAGAAGGTCTTTATTTACAACCAAAACATCAGAAGCATTTACTTACTTCTAAACTTACTCTGAGACTTTTTAAAGTTAATATATACATTCCAATTAAACTCAGAGTTTGGCATAGGCTGCACCAGCTCCTGTTTCATAAGCATATGCTTTTAAAAACCAGTACATAAAACTGTCTATCCAGAGAAATCCTTTGTGTCTGAGATGATATACAGAGCTGTTCCTCCCACCTACAAGCTTCTCCTCACCCTTGGTATCATGACCAGATTCATCATTACAGACAAACCCTCAGGCAAAGATCTGGTGTTTAGCTTTGAATAAAACCCAAGTTCTCCAGCAAGGCCCCAGACCTCTCACCTAAGATCTATTTTAGTTAATTACTCTCTACACAAGCAGTTCAGTGAGCATTCCTTGTGATTTCTGCCACCGCTTGCAAACTGTGCATCCCTCACAGGTGTATATTGATACAGTTACACAGAAGTAAGTGGAATGACATTTCTACAAACCAGCTTTGGGCTTTAATTTACTCTCCTTCTCTAGTTTGAAAGAATGAAATTGTGTGCAGTTTAAAAGAATAACTATTTTAACAAGGTCCACCTTTAGATGGCATTGGACATGGCAGGGAGACATTTAAGTCATTCAGGAAATTAATGGGGCAGTTTAGAGTTAGGTGATCAAAAGCAATTTAAGGTGTTTTAGCTCAAATTTCCTTCAGTGAAATAGTTAACTATGTTCACATTAGCAAATTTTAAGGCTATTCAATCTCTGGATGGGCACTGAGCACTTAAGACATCTCTTAGTCATTATTTCAGCTGCATGGTGCAGGCTCAATCGTTAGTAAAACATCAGTCCTCAGGTGATCTGTGGCTGGGACTTTTATGCCCACATGAAGAGGAAAAATTATGCGAGACTGTGGACATTTATATCTTGTATCACAGTTCTATGCAAAGGGTAAAGGCTGCAAGATACTCCACAGGCATGGTACCAAAGGATGTAAATGTCTCTGATCTTACTGTGATGAGCACCATCACATGCAGCAACTCTATAATACATCATAATGCTCAATTCCAGGAGCATAAGCACAACGCAGACCAGCATACATTACTGTGTTACACCAGTGGGGATTTTCTTTCTTTATTTGCTCCCTGCTGCTTTTCCCTATAAGCCTTGTTGCTCTGCTCTGTTAGGTCTACATTCCTGTCAAGTTCCTATCTCTGCTAACTCTCTTAGTAAGGACAAGACTGTGAGATTTTCATGATCCCCAGCCCTTGAAACGCAACATGTAGGAGGTGTAAGAAGAAGAAACAGTAGAGAGCTAAATTAGCAAAGAATGAGGAAAATTGTGATGACAAAAAACCCCCTTAGGAAGCAAACAAACAAAAACTATGTATGCTCATGATTCCTATTCATTTAGAAGCTTGGTGTATTTTTCCAGTTGGTGGATTGCTCCAATTTAGAAGATGAACAAACTCAATCCAGTGACCTTCAGCAATATGTTCAAGGTCCTTCAAGAAGTACTGAAATCCCACTCTTCCCTTCATTGTCCATTTAATGGACATCTAGACCATATCTTAACAGAATAGATAGACAAAGAAAGATGTAAGTATTTTATATATTTTATACAATTTTAAAAACAAAAAATGCTAATCCACATAGATAGGCCTGATCCCAAACCTGGGCTGCAGCTATTTAAACATTCAGAGGTGTTGGACCCAAGCTTTTATGTCTGCCTTACTATAGAAGAGGTCTCAGCTTTGAAAAAAACGTTTGAAGAGTTAAAAATAAACTTAATTCATGGTTATGTAAATAATTTATTTTACTTTTAATTGTGAAGCAAAACTTTGTGGTAGAGAATCCTAATTCTTGTTAGTAAGTTTTGCATTTTGACAGCTTGTCACTTGGTTAGTATAGAAGAAAAAGGGGAATTGTGGGCAAGCAAGTTAACTAGCCTGGTTTTGCTAAAAAGCTAAGCAGGTAGATAGTTAATAACTTTGATTTTTATCTTATATTCATTCAGTTTTGTTGTCAACTTATCCATGTAGCTAATGTCCTTAACAAGCATAATTTGGTTACCTGGTCACGATTAATTTACAAACTCAGGAAAAAAATAAAAACTTTCACCTTTTAGACCAGAGTCATAAGTGTTAAACATGAAATTAAAAAAATATCTATCAGATGAAATCCAAGACTCTAAATATCAACAATCAAGGAAGAAATGGGCCAGTCAAGAAATATGCCAAAGTCTGAGCAGAAGTCAACTATGGTGCACAGAAGGCCACGCAAACCTGTTTTCAACAGCCACCCACCCCACCTCCCTCATGAGGCAACAGGTTGAAACAGTCCTTAAAGTCACACAAAAAGTGATGAGACATTACCTGGACATCAGAAGGGTAAGTCATTATATGATCCAAAGCCATAGAGACAGTTAGTTTTTAATAGTACTTGTGTTCCCTCATAAAGCAAAGACTGAAAAGTTGAGAGCAAAATCTGTCAAGAATGAAACACTGATTATTGTCCACAAATTACAACATTGCCCAAGCACTGCCTACATTGCCTATATAACCTGTGAATAACATGTTGCCATTTCTTTTCTGCCCATGTGCATACTTTGGGCTTACAGACTTCTTTTTTTCACTGTGTTTGACAGTGATCTGCAAAGGACTCCAGTTTCTCAACAACATATATGAAGGGATTTGACCTCCTGGGACAAGCCACAGCAAAACAAACAAAAAAGCAGAAGCTGAACTTTGAAATTATCAACATTCAAGTACGATTATGAAGCCAAACACTGTCACCCCCCAGTAATGTCCATGAAGAACTATTATACAGTTACACCAAGAAAGGAATGAAATTAAGGTAATGGTTTTCTAACCCTGATAAAAGAGTGACCTATCAACTAAGAAAAGTCCAGGACAGGTTGCTCAAAATTAGCAAGCCTAGTTTCAGAGTCCACAAACAATTTCTGCAGGTATAGAGTGATACAGTATTTTAGAAGCATTGAAATGCTTGGGCTATGATTTTGTATTCACTTGCTCTTTTGAAATCTCATTAAAAATGCTGAATGACTATCAGACAAATGTGCAAGCCTCTCCTGTACATTCTTTTGCTGTTTCATTAAATAAATTCTATATAGGTTTCCTAATTTTCATGGTAATTTAAGAATGTTTTTTATAATCAAGCTTTTTGTATGGGGACTGAGTTTTAAATTTTGACCCCAAAGTTACCACACTTGCAATCTCATCTAATAAAGACAAGCAGCATGATGTGATATATTCAACCAGTCCAACTTTGACGGTAGACTTTCACCACTTTCATTTGAACTTGACTTCCAAAGGCTGGTTTTGGACAGCCCACAAGCAAAAAAAGTGACTGTGTTCGTGAGGAACCAAATATTTTTCAAGTTATGGCTCAGCATCTAATCAAGGGATAATTAATAAACCAAAAATCACATGAAGAAAAAGAAATTAATTTAAGAAAAATTTAAGGGGCCAAACTCATCCTAAAATGATCCGTCCCATATAGCAACAGAATCCTGTATGAACATCATATATGTCCAGATACAGCCATACACAGTTTAAGGAAAATATAGGAAGTTATGTTAGATCTAATTTAAAGTAGTGCATAATGTCAAACAGGTGAAAAGTCAGTTTCCATTCCATAGGCAAGACTTAAAAGAAGATAAGGACACTATTAAATTCTCTGTGCTCCCAGACTTGATTTCCTCCCAATATTTGTTGTCATCATGAAACCTAAAAATAAAGGTGAAGCTTGAATAGGTTTGATAACACAGAATTTTCAAGGACATTTCAGCCTAACACAGACAAGGTCAGAATAAGTCAAACCAAACTTCTGTTGTCAAAGCTTGAGTTCAAAGCATATTGATCCTAAAACTATAAGCCATATACAAGTTGTTTGTGTGGATTCAGGCAGTAGTGGCTGCACACCTTATCAGAAGCCTTCTTTTGAAGACTCCAGTTGGTGCTCTGCTTCTGCTCATTAGCTGGGGGCAGGGGGAAACATGTTCTGAATGGCAAGTATGTTACACAAAAGATTGGGCTAGGAGAGTGGAGAAAGACTAATGCTGCTATGTCCACTAAAGAAAAACAAAATGTGCTGATTGGTTTTGTCAGAAGACAGAAGCAGGTGCTCTCTTCAGGGCTTTAACAAAGACCTGAAAGCTCTTTGGCTGATTTGTGGCATGATCTCCACTGGCAACAAATTATCAGGCTACACAAGGGGCTGCAAAGGAATAATGTGTCCTCGTTGTTATAATATGTGCAGAAAATAGATGAACATGCTCTAAATAGAAAATTATTGGCTTCATTATGGATTTTTTTATGGTGGTGTTCACTACAGTGTCTGAACGTTTGAGAAAAACAGAATTTATCTTCATGTTTCTACTGCCAGGAAAAGGGAGGACGGCTGAAGTTTAAAAGGCAGCAAGGCTTAAACCAATTTAGAGACTGGCAAGCAAAGCATTTACAGGAGTGCTACCCAGGGATGAGTAGTATCTGTATTTTCAGAGTACATATCATTCTTCTAGCTATTTCTGTGCCCAAGTCTCAGTTTCCCATAGATTGGGTAGCAGCTGTGTATGTTTAGCACTGTCTTTGAAACTCTGGCTTATAGTTAACAGGAGTAAGTTAAACTTGTCACGACAGAGAGAATTCTCCTACGCAGGAGCCAACTGCTTTAGCCTAGCAATACCCTTTTTTCTTCCTGTGAGCCCTTCCCTCATTCTCTGGACGTCCTCCATGTTCAGTGCAAGCAGCACTGAATTTCTGCAGCAGTAAATGAAGCCTAGTCCATATACAAAGATGATAAATTATAAATTATAATTATAAATACCAATCAAACTCTTCTTCCCTTATGTGTTTCATAATGGCGTACAAAAATGAAAGGATAAAGCATCTTTATTTTGCAGCAAGTATCCTTCCATAAGGCCATCCATACGGCCTATTGAATGAGGTAGAGCCTAACAGAAAAAAAGTGTGTCATCACATGATTAAATGTGAGATGAAATCAACAAATTCAAGTTCAGCTGGTGATGTTTCATGGAATTTAAAAGCACAAACTGTATTTAATTATGTGGCAACGTAGTGACATTGAATCATCAGTGGGGCTTTTATCTTTAGCAGCATAAATCTCTGTCTTTGAGCAAACAGACAGACAGAGCTGCCAAATATCTCTGAACTGAGACTGACTGTGTAGTTCTAATTGCAAGGGAAAAAATGGGAAACCATGTTTTAGCAATGACCTACTCATATGCTTGCTGATAGCATGTCAGGGCCTCGAGTGCACTCCCCCCTGCTTCTAGGAATATATCTGGCTACGAGGCCAGCTTGTTGATAAGAGCCATTGTGAAGAAAAGGCTTTGTGGGGAGATCTCAGCAAGGGCTCCCCCCTTCCTTTGGGAACTGCTTGTAGCCATGACTCTCACCACCGGACTCCACCTAGGCTCCATGCCTGTGTCTGGCCACCACAGCCCATTGACTGGGACCCCTCATCCTGATCTACGGTCTGACCACCCTGGGACCTCACAGCTTTGGACTTACCCACCAGTCTGGACCACGTCTGGCTTTTTCACCAGACCTGCTCTGCTCTTCGAAAACTGTGGGGCTGCACCCTGCTGGGGAGGACATGGCCCTGCCAGGCAGATGGGCACCTGCCACCACCATCCCTGCCCTTGTAGAGCAGGCCATGGTTGCCCCTGACAGAAAGAGTCTCAGACACTTTGTGCTTTGTTGCAGTCACAGGAAGAGAACAGACTCCTCTTCCCAGTCCAGCCCATCTTTTTACTAAACTTCTCTTCCTAAGTGTTTACAGCTTCTGGCTTTTGTTCCCTCTGTTTCAGAATCAAACACTGTCTAGATGGAAGGAGAAAAGCAGGAAGGAGAGAGGAGCTCACTACGAGCTCAGGAGTGACAAGCTCTTGGCTTGGTACTGGCACACCCTCCAGCTCAAACCCTTGCAAATAGCCATCACAGGGAAAGTGTAGCTTTCCCTCTGTAGTCCCTGCCTGGTGTGCTCATGGTTTCTGCCTTTAAGTTGTACTTACATGGTTCATGCTATGTTAGGCATTATTAGGGAATTCAACACTGCAGTAAAATGGCTAGTAAACTGGAGAAAGCTTCTTCTGAGCATGTGAAGACACAGCTTAGACAAATTTGGGAAATACAGGAAAAATAAAAGAAACATCCAAGAAAACTGTCAACATTTTGCAACAAAAATATTTAGAAGATATAGGAGTGCCCATTAACGGCCATCATCCGTTACGCTGCCATCTCTACAATGGAGTTAGGGAAAGCACACTTTTTATGAATAACAAGGACTCATCCAAATTCTTACAAATAGGAAGCAGCATGACAGTAAATCAGCCTCCTTTCCTTATGAATTGTCCTGGTTTCAGCTGGGATAGAGTCAATTTTCTTCACAGAAGCTAGCATAGTGCTGTGTTTTGGATTTAGTACCAGAAGAATGTTGATAACACGCTGATGTTTTTAGTCGTTGCCAAGCAGTGCTCAGACTGCTCAAGGACTTTTTGAGCTTCTCCTGCTCGGCCAGGTGCATAACAAGCTGGGAGTACAGCACAGCTAGGACCCAAACTGTCCAAAGAGCTATTCCATACCACATAACGTCATGCTCGGGGGGGTTAGTCAGTCGGGTCGGTCGGGTCGGTCGGTCGGTTGCAGGCAGGGTGGTCGCAGCTCGGGGGGAGTGATCGCTGCTCGGGACGGGCTGGGCATCGGTCAGCGGGTGGTGAGCAATTGCATTGTGCATCACTTGTTTTATATATTCTGTATATTTTCTTACCACTATTATTATTATTATTATTATTATTATTGTTATTCTTCTCTCTTATTAAACTGTCTCTATCTCAACCCACGGGTCTTACTTTTTTTCCTTTTCTCCGATTCTCTCCCCCATCCCACTGAGGGAGGGGGGGGAGTGAGCGAGCGGCTGCGTGGTGCTGAGTTGCCAGCCGGGTTAAACCACGACATGAATATATTTTAATATATTCTGTGACTATTGGACTAGAACTATTTCTAGTATAAGCTCATTTCTCACAGGTTTCTTTCACTGTGTACTGATATATCCCTTCATTCTTAACTTTTCATGCATTTAAAGTAGACTATCTGAATAAGACACATGTTAGAGACACATATTTGTTAGGAAACATGCTAAAGTCACCATTATCACTCTTTGCCCATCAGTCAACTGTTTGAGGCATTAGTTTTGACCCCATTCTGACTGTAGAACTGTAGCACAGGACAGAAAATACTTTCACCTTGTTTCTTGGGATCAGTGATTTTTGCAAATGTTTTGTATTAACAAATAAAATTGCATGTTTTCCTTATTTAGTCACATTATAGTTCTCTTTCAAACCCCAGAAGAAACCTTGCTTACCAGTGATTTTGATGGCAGCCACAGAAAATGAAGAGTATTAAATATATGTTTTCTTACAATTCAGAAACTGGAGAGCATCCGTGGAAATTTCCAGGTACCAGATTTAAAACCACATTACATAATAAACTGTCCAACTCATTGACACAGTAAGCAGTTGAGGCCAAAAGTCTGAACAAGTTCAAAAAAGAACTGGACAAAAATCAGAGAAGACAGGTCCACTAGAGGCTTTTAAACACAATGGACAAATAAGAGCCTCCGGCTCAGAAAGTCTGCCCTGTTAAATGCCTTAACCTGGGAGGATTCAAAGGAGTATTGCTCTGCGCCTGCCCTGATTCCTATTCTCCCTCTAAGCACCATCTATGAGCTACCATCAAAATAGGAGACAGCAAGCTAAACAGACCTTTGGTCTCAGCCTATATGACATGCTGCTTTGGACGAAAAAATCTTTGAAAATCTCCCATTTAATAGCATATTTTAGTTATTTTAAAGCCTTTAGGGTCAGGATTGGGGGTAATAACTGAAGAAGGAAAACGTGAAAAAAAATAGTAAGTTTAATCAGTAAATATGTATTATTTTAGTAAAATTTAATATATTGCTATTGCTTGAAGAAAATAGGAAAATTAAATGGCAAACACAGGACTGCAAAGACAGACCACGTCAAACTTAGATATGCATAAAACTGTCAATTATCATTACACCTGTAACAGACAGTGAGGCTGTAAATCATTTTGTAGCAATAGCAAATTTACTGCCCACAGCAAAATGTAATGTTACAATTAGCCTTGTGCTCTATAATAATAATAATCCCAATGCACTTTGTTTTGAGGATCCCAAAGCTCTTTGAAGATGTTTTCTTCTCAAGTCCTCCCTCACAGATATTGGAATAGCTTTTTATTAGTTTTAGAACAAGAGACGGAAATGCTAAGGGACACGACCACATTTACAGGAGTTTATTCGTCATGAAGTGAAGACTGTGTTCAAATTCATGAGGCAAAGTTTCATTTCTTGGCCTTATTCCACTGCAAACAGTGGAACTGTTTATGCAAGAAGATTACCTGATCATACATGTCAAAAATTCAGTCTCATACCCTCTGAAACCATTGCAACTCATAAAGCCAGATCAACAGATGGTACAGATTTGCTCAAATCCATTGAAATTGGTTGGAACTGCAACAAATACAAAAGTAGAGGATCCTCAAATTTGCATATCACAAAACTACAGAAAATGTCCCAGTTACACTGTCATTATATGTTTCTGTCTCTCATCAATATTTACACTGTCATGGGCATTTAAGGGTCTAAGAGTTGTGGTAGCTTTTCTTTAATTAACATTACGTGAATGATGAGCTTTCTAGGTACTTCTGGCACACTTCTGCCTAGATAAAATAATAAACCAAATAAAAGTAAAACTAACACTAGCAATGAATTAAATGACCATACATGCTTTTAAAACCATCTAGAGACCCTGAGCCCCTGACTTTTTGGCTTTTTTAACCAAAGGTCCCAGTTTTCAATAACAGCTGCTAAACTTCTTGATCTGTAACACCCCAAAGCTCTACCTGCAGGCACAAGTGCATGGTCATACCCATTTGAAAGTGTCAGGAGTGTCGTGGGCTCCCCAAGGTCAGCCACGGCATGGCCCAGCAGCGAGGGCTCATCCCATCTCCCAGGCCAGGAGCAGGGCAGCTGGAGGCACTGGAGCAGCCCCACCCCTGGACATTGGGCACCATTCTAGGGACTGGACAAGGGTGGTCTGGGAAATGGGCCTACAGGTGGGCCCAGTTTGGCAGAGCCCATGGCTGGGCAGGATAGGGCTCTGGGGAGCTGGAGTCCAGCCCTGCTGTGGCATTGCTGGGGGTGGGGTGGGTGTGATGATGGCCCCTGGGGGCTGACATGGGGTCCTGGGCCATGGGGTGTGTGGAGGGGAAGAGGTCCAGCAGGGCTAGACAGGGACAGTCAGGGCTAACAGTGCCCTGGGGCCATGAAACAAGAGAGAAAAGTCATATACCAAGTGTCATGAGATCCCCAGTCTAACTCAAGTACTTGTTTAGTAGTGCTTGGGGCAAGCATCTGTCCTGGTTTCAGTTACTGAATCCAAAACACAGCACTATATCAGCTACTGGGGAAAAAAAAAGAAAAAAAATTAACACTATCCCAGCCAAAATCAGGACAGCATCCCATCCGCTTTCTAATACAGAACATGTGCTGGCTGCAGACACTGCTTTTTCTTGCAGAGCAGCCTGGCCTTAAAAATGACCTTCTTAGTAGCACGATCATCAGGGACTGAGCACATTAGTGTGGTAAGACTCTTTCATGGTAAACCATTGATCATTCCATATGCTGCCTATTCTTGAGGGTAATACCGCATATAATATTCATGTAACTTCAGTTTTAGGGATTTATAGAAATAAACTATTTTTCAAGAAATCATTCTTAGTCCTCCACTGCAATTTTTACTAGTTAAAGTCCCACCAGTCAGATGATAGGTATCAGGTCCCAACTGAGCAACTGAGTGTAAGTTTCCTATAAAATGCTAGTATAATTACAGATAGCCATTTCACTTCATGATAAGTCCTAAATCATTGTAGTAGCCCTCAGAACTCATTTTTCCCATCTGTTTGTCTTGATACTTTGAGCTCCTTGGCCTTGTTCAGGGCTTTTTTTGAGATTGCCAGCCCATAGCTGTGCTCTATAGCCCCCAGTTCTCTTTTTATCCCACACTGTTGTCTCTAGCAGCCTTCAGCTCACCAGGATATTGCCACAAATGCTAGTTCCTGCCCCACTGCAGCTTGAGTGCCTCTGATCCCTGCCTCCTCATCTACGATTCCCACAAAGGACAGATTTTTCCAATTTATGCTCACACTACCTGTACAAAACTGCTGTCCAGCACATTGTCTCACTCCACTTATTTCCAAAGTAGACAAATGCGGATGCTTGAAAGAGTGAAGAAACAGGGAAAGCATTAGTAATGCCCTAAACATTTACCAAGTTGCTATCAATTTACAGACTAGAAACTTCCTGAGTCAGAGTTTTTATCTTTGTGTGTAAGAGCCCACAACGGACTTCTCTTCCACAAAATACAGGTTTCCAAATTTTGTTCCTATGTGCAGTTTTAGCATGCACATCATCCCACAGGACAGGTTTCCACAGCTTTATTGTATGTTTTCTAAGGCATTGTCTCCTTTTTGTTTGGTTTCATCTTACCACCTGATAGTTTAATCTAATGCCACTTGGTTTGTGTACTGGAAAAGGAAGCAAATAGTTGTTCCATGCTTACCCTCTACTCTGGTTTATCGTACATAATCAGACACTGGTCCTGGAGACATCTACGTTGAAGTTGGCTGGGATACTCTTACACTTTTCTACAGTAGCATCCGCACTGGTAACACAGTTGTACCAAAGTGGCCTGTGAATTCTAGAGTAGCTGTACTGATTGAAAGTAGAGATCTGGAACTTATTAATTTTTTGGAAGTTCCCTTTGAAAGGCTTGCAGTTTTCCTGGGTTGATGCCCATAATAGAAGGCAGAGACACTTTAGTCTTCTTTGATCTACACAGTCTTTCCCTTTTCTCTTCCTTGAGGAGTAAGTGGGAGATCATCACAAGCCAGTGTCAATAGGATGTTAGAGGCTGATGAGACAGATAAGGATCCATAAACCCTAGAATGCAACGAATATGATAACTAATTTGAGTCAACAGAGTGGTTTCGCTCCTCTTACTGACAGTGTTCAAGACAGGGCTGGTGAAGGATATCTGAATGGCTGTTACACTATACCCCTTGATCACAACTCACTAACCCAGTTAGATACCCTTGCATGGGGTCTATTACTTTCTTAGTACCAATGATCCTGACAATTAGGTAGTGGTGCATCCTGCAACAGGAGACAGCATAATGCAATGAAGACAGATGGGGAGGGGGGGGAATGGTGCATTAAAGAAGTAAGGCTGAAACAACTGCTTCAAGCAACCCACTTAGATAGATAGGTTGCTTACCTGCAGAGACCCAGCAGTAGACAAAATTTCTGGATGGGGATTCTATTTTCTCTTTCCTGCAGAATGGGCCACATCCTTTTATTTCATTCCTCTCTTTAATAACACACGATATAACCCTTGCCAGACTTACCTCTCACTCACAATTTTGCTGACTGATTTTTTTTCCTTGTTCTTCAATTTTGCTTTTTTTACAGCATGTAACAGAATAACATCAAAGTTTTTTAGGACTATTCATCTGCCAATGTGTTAGCCCCCATTTAACAAATCTGACTGATTACAGGCAATCATTTCAGAAGCAGTGCAGTGCTAAATTAGACCTTCCCAATAGAAATTGAAGTTCCCAATGAAGCACTACACTTGCATTCTGCCCTCAGAGAACCACGGTACCTAACTAACATAAGACATGAGATCTGCAAGCTTTTCATAAATAGCATCCAACTGCTTTATTTAAAATGGAATTATCTGAAATCTAATGAAAATCTTCTATGCAAACACACATTCTTACTATTGTACATGAAACTGATCTTGGGCATTTAGACACAACTAACATGTATTGAGCAATTTAAATATGATCATCAGACATTTGCCTGATGGGAATTTTTCAAAGAACTTAGCATTCCTACAGCTATCCAACTCGCAAAAGAGATCTTAGGCTTCCCTTGGATTTAGGGGACATAAATCTACCACTCAAAGTAAAGAACAGTAAAAAAGTGCCTTATACAGATGAGTTTGTTACCCACCATCATGAAACATTTCAGAGAGGCCACTTAGCAAACTAGTGGATGGGTGTAAGGTAACCTGAAGTAACAAAACATGTCCAAATGCTTCAGAAACCATAACCTCTCGTGATAGAAAGGAGTTACTTAAGAGTTCCTGTAGGATTACTGTTATCAGTGAGCTGGGGTTCAAGGTGATGCTAATGTCACTGTTGCCTCTGGGAAGCCAAAGAATCCTCTTTTCTTTTGGATGTGTAGGAGACATTGGACAACAGCCTTTGAATGCCCTGTTCCTCATGTTTACTAAATGGGAGAGTTTTCACTTCCCTGGATTCATTTGTATGAAGCCATGACATATGAAATGAAATTTCTTGCTGCTACTGTTGACTTGACCCTAGTATGATTAGAACTTCCACCCTTTACGAATCAGTATACATAAGACATCTAAATAGATCAAACAGCACAAAATCATGCTGCCTGTTGGCAGTGCTCCAGTAAGCTCACAGTTCATTTCCAAGCTGACTAAACCTAATTAAAGTATATCTGAAGCTATAACACGAGTAGGGATGTGTCAGAAACTAAGCATAAGCAGACAGATTTATAAGGAAATCAGTGATAATTGGAATTTTAGATGGCAAGAGTGGCTTGCAATGTCAGGATAGTAACCATTCCTATAGAGATTAAGAATTTACTGAAAATTCTTATAGAGCCTTTCATAGGCTAAATAATGAAAGATTTGAGCAGATGGAGACCCTTTTGCCTTTGGGGCAAAATTAATATTATCTAAAAGCACGCACTTCCCAGACTGCTGCACGCCCTAAGAGATTTCCCAGTTATTATCCTGCCATTTTATTTCAGAAAAAAATAATGCGTTCTTGAATATTTTTAGGTAGCAAAGGAGAGGACAACAGCGAGGTAGGACACTGCATAAAATATGACTTCTAGTTGCACTCAAAATGTCTACTTCTTCTTCTTCTAGAAACCTAAAACGTCTGCGACTCCAGCATGACAAAGCAAGCTGATCTCAGGGAATCCATTTTCTGTCCTGCACTGTCATATAACTGTCACTGACAGTGACATAATTCTTCACACTAACAATATAAAAAATATCACCAGTAATATCACAATTCTATAATCTCAGCCCCTTAGCACAGAGGTTATCCGGAGTGGCACTTCAATGCAGGTCAAGAGTTTAGAAGGGAATTTAATCTCCATGGACCTCTCTGATTTTTTTCATTTAAAAGAGAGTTCATAAAGATCTAAGATAAATGAATGAATGAATGAAGTAGTGGGGTTATTATGCAAAAAATACACACACACACATATCAGAGGCTAAGTGGCCTAGAGACCCATTCCCACTGCAGGAGCCCAGAGTGTTGTTGCATGGTGTTTCCTGACACCTCACCCCTACCCACCCACCCAATAGAGAATGGAGCCATACCATGCCTTGTGTTATACTAACCCAGGAGAAAAAAAATAATACAACAGTCTAACAATTACGGACAATCCTTTATATGTTAATATTCAGGTGACTATAGAATATTCAGGTAGCATGAGACTCCCACACCACAGTTGTGTTTCCCTCTGAATTGTTAATTCTCTATGGCTTTTTTAAAGGTTGGGTTTTATATATATACGTATATTTTTTATTTTTAATCGTATAACAGAACAGGTGTGTAAGAATGGAATTAACATCAATCCTTGCCCTGCCATTTATTTAAAGTAACCCCACATCTGGAGCATATTACTGTAGGGGGGGAAAAAATCCCCTGCAATGATTATCCTGATAAAGCTACATGTTGCTGAAAAACAGCAATATTAACATATCACCAAATAATCCTCTGGTCTTTTAAAATTATTTCACCATAGACATAAACTTCTAAGATACCTTCATCATATTACATCATCAAAGTAAATATTTTATAGCTACAGAGCTGAGAGAAACTGCTGAAGTCCTTTGACCTCAACAAAGCAGTACCACTTTAAATCAGAAAGGAAATGACCCACTTAAAGCTGGTGGGTTTAGGTTTCCGCAATCACTTTGTTGGAGTGACTGAATATTTTGTAACTATTTTAGATACTGAGTAACAAATAGTTATTGGGTTACATAAAAGCTGCCTGGAAAAGAATTCTCTGGCAGATTGGGTTGTTTGAGGTTTTTAGTGTATTTTATGCATGAGGTAGAGCATAAGTTTACAAGAAACCTGCAAGAGCAAGAAACAGACTTCTTGAGGTGTACTGTGTTGAGCAGCCAACACTTAGAAACATTTTTTCCAGCTTAAAAATGAAAGTACTTAGTCTCAGGTGCCATCATCTGCATCTCAGGGTTTGCCGTTAGTTGACATTCAAGGGATTAACGTTTATATTCCTCAAAATGACAAAAGCCCTTGCCTACGAGCTCTATGGGCTGCTTTACCCTTCCAAAGCTCTATAACCTGGACGCTGTAAGAGACAGGGAGACACACAGTTCCACCTGCCAGGACTGCAGGACTGAGACTGCCCTACTCCACTGGCTGAGACCCTCCAAACAAGACCACACTCCTGGAAAAAAAAAAAAAAAAAAAAAAAGAAAAAAACACCAACCTAATAACAATTAAAAAACCCCTCTTGTATTTTCTGCAGCTCAGGAGTAAACCTAAATTGCAGGATGTGCCACTTTCTGGGATGAACATGAGTAACTGTAAAGCTGTAGTTAATTGAGATTCCTTTCTCAAGCTATGCCAGAACAATATGGCATATAAGCACGCCTTAACTGTCATTAAATAAAATGTGCAAAGGGCTTGCTGGCTCTGTCTACAGAGTATCATGTACTGCAGGCTAATAGGATACTCCCTGCCATGTTCAAAGAAGCAGGACTTTAAACATACCTCAGCAGACAAAAAATTACACAAAGGAACTACCTGGTCATGTCTTTAATTTTACTTTTAAAAAAACCTAAGTGACACACAACACTATTTTTTCTATATAAAGCCTTATATGCAGTTCTGATAGACCACTCAAAAACCAGACCAAAACACATACTGAAGTTCCTTTTTGCTGTGGCAGAAGGCTTCTATCCTGTGCATCAGATAAAACATTTCATCCTGGCCTGCGAGAGTTGGAGAGAGATCTGTTACCAAAATGGAAGGTCAGAATGTGAACTACGGGTGTATTTTCCATGAATTATTGACTGAGATTTTTTTTTTCCAGTAATAGGATAAATGCTTTCAGAAAAAGAACTAGCATAGCAAGAGGCTTGAAGCATTTTGGGTTTTTTCTCTCTGTGTGCTAGAAGAAGCAGGGGGAGAGGGACACCATTTCATTGTTTATTTTAAGGAATGAGACTTTTATACACAGATTGAGATCCATTATCACTTCAGTCACTGACTGTACCAAAATAAGAGTGGATAGGAAATGTAACCCTTTGCTGTTTCGGACTACAAACCAATAATTCCAATACTGAATTTAATCTGTATGCACTAATGTACTTGCTTAGAGCTAAAGAACGACTGCCCTTTCTTCTGTATCTGTTCCTGAGCCTATCTCCTGCTCCAGCTTTATTGTATCCTAGCTGTCCTCTATGTACTGAAGAAAACAGTGTCAACCAGAGGGCACTACCAAGTACCACCCCTCGGGGCTCACTGCCATGAGTCAACCCACAGTATTCACCATGAACCCAGGGCACCCAGTCCTGATAATCACTTTTAGTATCAGACAACATATATTGTCTTTTTGCTCACCATCTTTCCCACATATATGTTCCCTTTATGCACAGCCAGTGCCTGAAAAGAGCTAAATGGGATAGTGTATGGGTTTGGTTTTCTGTTCTTGGGGTTTTGTGCTGTTTGGTTTTTGGTTTTGTTTTTCATAAACTCAATATACGTTCTGCTCTTGTTTTAAAACAAAAACATGGGGGAAAAAATCCAGTCCTATCTGGATGAGAAAGATGAGAGCAGTTGAGGCTTGCCTGTTTAGCAACCTACAACAAAAATCATAGGGTGCAATAGGTTTTACTTGGGTAGTACATAAAGATAACTTACAGCCTTACTAATAATTTATAATTGTTGATGAATTTCAGTGATGTGGATGCCAAAAGTAATTTCCTAAGCAGTAAGTTTAGGTCCTAAAGTTTTGGGGTTTAGATGTTTGTTGCATTCTTTGCTCTATTTCAAAATAGAGCAAATTATTTTATTTTGGGTTTAGGGAAAAAATGGATTTACTTCGTTCTGACTTCTGTATTAAAATAGTATAAATCTGGATGCATCTTAGCCCATAGTAAAGTATTTATACTAGGGTATGAATTGAATTAACATTTCAGCACAAAATCAGAACATCTGATTTTTTGCCAAATATTTTTGTTCTGCAAGTGAATCTAATTTAGTTAAATAACGTTTTTAAGTATAAATGTTCCTTCATAAAAGCAAATGTTGGCTAGCTCTAAATATTGACAGACAAATCAAGCTGGATAGGTTGTTTGCTAGATTGAATGCTGGATCCATTGACCTTCAAATCTATCATGTTTTGCAACATATATTCAATTGCCTTACAGCAACACACTTTTCTTTATTCTCTGTCAAGCAAATACCTGACATACCGTGTGCACTATTGTAAAACAAAAGAATGGTTCTTTCCCCGGAGTATGACATGCAGGTGGGAGGGGAGGAGAGAAGTAAAGGTTATTTTAATTTAGTTCTCAGTTCTCTCTCAGACAAGTTGCTTAGCTAACCATAAATTCATCACCATACAGCTCAGGTATTCCTAGTATGCTGCCTTCATTATTATTTATGGATGCAGTCACGGAGTAACTCAAATGTCTGCACCAATTCCATGACAGAGATTCAGAAGGAATTTTACACCTTCTCTACATTTTCTAGTAGTCCTTTCTTAAGCTGATGAAGCGATTTAAGTTAAATGCACTGTGATCCCTATTGCCGCACATCTATGTTCAGAAGATATTACTTAAATTAATTGTCCATCTAAACCTGAGAGCTCTGAGGTCCAACAGAGTTTATGATTCTTGCAGCAAGAACATGTAAGAAACAAGGACAGCTGCTGAAGAAGGAAAAGGTGATCAGCACGATGAATAGGAAAAAGTTGATAGCTAAAACAGAACTGGTCTGCTACATCCCATTCAACAGCTCCCTAAAACAAAGTACTATTGGATTACATTTCCTCAGTCAGGGTGTTCATCTGAAATTCTAGAGCCATCTAGACAGGATTAAATAGGATAAAAGTGTTCCCCATGATAATAAACATTAAATCCAATGACTGAATGAGAGACAGAGGGTGATCCTGTTTGGGGCGGGGGAGGGGGGGTTGTGCTCTCACAGGCATGTGCTCCCCCACGTGTCATGGCCTCTATAGGCTTGAGTGATTCGACTGCATTTCTGGCACAGCCTTTTTTTCTGGATGCACACAGTCAAACACATTAAATATTTATCATTGTGGAGCAGAGCGATGCTGTGAGTTTAGAGTGCTGGTAACGATCGTGTCCAAGCAACTCCCTAATAAAGTACAGATGTGGATTCAAAATGGAACAGAAGTACAGGACACACACATGCACACACACACACACACACGCATGCATACACACAAAATACGCTGTGGGTTATTTACGTTATGCCTGGTATTGATTATTACCAGATGGGAGGGGAAAGCAATAGCTGACAGATTAACCATATGGATCTGCTTTAATTTACCCTGAGTTATAGGTTTCCAGTTCTCCCTCCTCCCTTTTTGGCTGAGAAACCTATGATTTGCTAAGGGCAAAAAAATGTAAACTCACTGTGAGGAGCATATTTCCATTATAAGCCTGCCAGTGCTACACTCAGGGATTAAACTATCTTTCTTTACAGGAATTGCAGTTCCGGCACCACTTCCTAAAGCCACAACCAATACCATGAGCAGGAGGTTTTGTTACAGACCAATGAACAAAAAGTGGTTTAATACTGATGAGCCTTGCAGACAATAGATCCTAACCGAAGAAGCTTTGTTTAAGATTCTGCTTTTCACAAGGCTGTTTCAGCCAGGCTCATATAACACACTGACAAAAAAATCCAGGGACAGCAGTTGTCAAGGCATCATTCTATTCTGAAAACTGGGAGCCCTCAGCAGCGCCTTGAGTTTCAAGGGCTTGGCTCTGGAGGCTTTCTAAATAGCTGCTCTTCCTACAAGAGTTAGATGTAGCAGGAGCTACAAGCTCTCTTAAAGCAACAAAGGAAAACACAGTCTCCCCACCCAGCTGTGACCTTCTGAGACTTGTGCATTATGCATTAGAAGGCTGGAGTGTAAATGGATACTTCAGAAAAGCTTAAAGGAAAAAAAAAAAAAAAAGTCTAATTGACAAAAAAAGCTTTTTGGCCTTTCTGAAAAGAGTGGACTTGAAACAATGTATTTTCTGTACAGTTTAACCTTTAATTTCTTTTGTTTTGATTTGCAGCCACCTCCATCCCACTTCCAAGGGCAGAGGGCAAACAACCCTCTTGCTCACAGGTTTTATTCATATATATGCACTATTATAGTTAGCTAACCTCTCTGCTTTTCAAATCCATCACTTATGCCTACTGCCAAACAAGTTGCTGTAGATTTTTCAGTGCTCTCTAAATCCATAAAACAGCTCTAAAATGAGTAGCGTGAGCATCAAAGAAACAACATATAGAGCTGAGATAGAATGAAAAGTGATGATGCAAACTAGGAAATCAGCACTAGAAAGAAATGTACACCATATTTCAATGTGCTATTCATATCTTCTGAGGGTTACAGGCAGATTCCAGCCTCTCTGGCACTAAAAGGCATGAATCCCTCCTTTCAGTTCTTGAGTCAAAAAGAACTGTGATAGCCAGAGTTTGCGACTGCTCAGAGTCTTGTCCCTCAATTTTGTGACTCTTTCTGTGCAATCTTGGACAGCTGGGGGTTTTTATTCAATTTTCTTACCCCTAAAATGGGAATAAACACTAAATCGTGCACAGCAATTGCTAGGGGAATTAGTAAAGCATTTTCAAACTTATAGTTAAAAGCCATGCTCCATCTACTCTAGCTCTGCCTGGACATAATTCTAAAACCACAAAGAAGCTGAGAAGGTTGCACTCAATCTGTTAAACTATTCTCAGTTGAAAATTTAATAGCCTGCTGGAACAAATGGCAAAAGCCCTGCTGATTTAACACAGTTAGGATTTCACCCCACTAAACAAAATTCCTAATGGAAGTCATGCACTTCAAACATTTGCACACTACAGCCCTGTATTTTCCGTTTCAGAAAAGTATTTTGGAATTCATGCATGACTGCTGCTCTGCAAAAGAATATGAAATAAAATGTCAGTGTTTAGTGAAACCTGTACAAAATACAGTGGTTGGCCTTAAAATCATGCTTTTTGTAAACAAAACTATATTTAAATTCAATGGCTGCTTGAACAAGAAATTTGCTTCCTATTATCTTAACATTCTGCAACTCATATAATCAACATCCAAAGAGAAGTTTTAGAAAACATAAGGCCATTTGTTGTATTTCCTCCGACAACAAGCACAAAGAGTTCAATTTACTATTTTGCTGTCGGTTCACCTACCAAGCCTGTGAAAAAAAAAGGATGGGAATCTATAGCTCTCAAATCCCAACCCTATGCATTAGCAGATAAACCACAGTTTCCTCTGGTGCCCATGCTGCTCCGATGGTAGGTAAGACTGGAAGCCAACTTAGGGAAAACTACTATTTTACTGTAAAAGAAGGAAGGTTATAGATGCCTCCCTGAAGACGAATAATGAAAAGTAACATGTGAGCGATTCTCTTGGCAGTGGGAGCTCTGCCTGAGATGACTTGGGTGCCCAGGACTAATGTTTACACCTCTGTTCAGACACAGAATGACATCCAGCTTTAGTAGTTTACTCAGAGTGACACTACTGTTCCTTATTAGAGGGTGTTAGCTCTTATTTCTAAGTGGCCCCCCTGGAGCCACACTGGCAGAGGCTTGGAAGGTGGCAGAGCTGTACTGAGGCCCTTTAGTTTCAGCCTAGGGATAATGCGTTCGCGCACTTGCTGAGTGGAACAGCTAGCAGGATGTAAGGAGAGGTTATTTCGCTTTTCAATCAGTGTTGTGATACAGAGGAGGAAAAACAGACTCCATTTAGTATATAAAATACATGCAAAAAAGGCACACTGGGAACCGGGGTTACAATCTTTAAACTTCAGCCATAAAGTACAGTCACACATCAAATGACTTTTCCTAACAGAAGACAGAAAATCTGCTTTCTTTAGAAAGCAGCTTGGAGGGCAAATTCGGTACAGAGCATGTCAAGGTAGATTTCTTTCAGTTTTATGGATGTGTAAATCCAAACATTCACCCTGAAAAGTCAAATTCAGAAATGCTAGGTTTTGCACTGTTTTCACCAAACCAGAAAATGCAAGCAACCCTTGACAGACAGCTTTGCTCCTAAGTTTTTCCTCTGCTTTTCAACTCAAAGCTTCAGACATACCTAGCCAATGTTAGGTAAATGAACAGAGTATCTGAGTGGGATTTAAATAGCAATGTAGATGCAAGTCCTTCCATATACAGTACAGGCAGAGGCCATGTAATTTGCCTACTTGAGATACTATATGCAATGTACTACACAAATGTTCCGATTACAACTGTATTCAGTAGCTCTGCTGGGTTTCTTGACTTAGCTCCTTCTTTATCAGGAAAAAGTAATACTAATTCTGACACCAAGGATATGTGCCGCTTACATGACCATATGCCAGTATATTATGCAAACTTGTGGTATCCTCCTTACATAAAACTATGTAAGAATTTTTAGCTGGATTAGTTATACTGGTTAAATCCAAAGGTGTGCGTCTGATTTGTAAAAATAATTCTTATGGAGCTGAAAGTCCTGGCTTGGTGTTCTGACACACCTGTGACAACAAATAAAAATTACATGACTCAGGTGTCCCTCTGCCTCTTCCTGACAAATGCTGCTAGGCAGTGAAACAGGCCTAAATCAAAGTTGTGGGCAATAACCCCTTCAACCGTCTAGTTTTAATCCATTGCCACAAATCTGCTGGATACCATAGAAGCGGTTATATTGTCCAAAAGTGCTTTTGTCAGTACAGCTGATTTCACACGTTGAGCCACTGTAAACTATGCTAGCCCTAGCACTTTTTTGCTAGTATAACTGTGATTCCATTAGTAGGGTTTTATCAGGAAAGTTATCCAGTAAAGCTATCTGTAAAGCCAGGTCTTTCATTAGGAATGAAACTGCTAACAAGTCTGACATTTAAATTACCATTACTAGCCAGCTGAGTTATCCTGCTGAAATGAATGGACCATTCACACCTCTCAGAACTATTGCTGCAAGCTCTTTGCTCTGTGCCCCATAATTCAAGTTTCTGAGGTTTGCTCTGCAAGCAGAACCCATAAAAACATCATTATTTTTTTCAAAATCCAGAGGACCAAACTATTGCTACAAAATGGTGCCTGATACAATCTGCTACCACTTCCAGACCTACCTCCAGGCACTCACCTGCAATAGCCTTGAAAATTCCCTAGGTTACCTGGAAAGTTCCCAAGCTCCTGCTCAGCACAAGAAAATGCAGAGATCACACTAAGAATAGTCTCATTGTTAATGTCCAGGTTCTCATGAACAGGACTTTGGGCAAATATTTTTATTTTCTTTGTGCAGCTTCCCCACTGGTGAAAGGGGATAGTCCTCTTCCACTTGCAGGCCTGCTGTGATGGACCTTGCACCTCACTGCATGAGTAGGGAGAGTCAAAAGCAGACCCCCCTTAGCTTTCAAGTGCTTTGAGAAAAAAATAACAAAATAATGTTGATCAAGAGCCTGCTAACAAAAAGACTGTAAAGTACATCAGTTGTGCTCTTCCTGGATGCTGCTGTACTGGTTTCAACCATCCTGGTTGAAAGCTGCAGAAGTCCTTCTGTGATAGTCACAGGGACGCTTTGCTGAGGCTATGGCTACGTGATCAGAGAGGCCTTTGCTGCAGGTATACACTTAGACCAGAAAAATGGTACCATGGCAGCTCCTGAGAAAGGAGCAGACAGTGCATTTGAAAGCCTGTGAAAGCCGCAAGCTGCATGCTGAAAGGCAGACATTTGATCATGCAAGAAACATAGCCCTGACTCATCCAAGGGTGCTTTGGGACAGCTCCAAGCTCTATTCAAGTCACGAGATGGCTTTGCTGCTTTTCAAAATCCAGGACAGCTCTATTTGCCTTGGGTTAATTGGTTCACATGTCTCTTCCCTACACATGATCTCATGTACCTGTTTACTAGGATGCCCATTTTGTAGAAAAAAAAAAGAAAAAAATACATAAAGTAAAAAGCCACAAGTTTGGGGATTTGAGGTTTTTTTAAAAAAAACACAGGCTTCCTGGGTAATCAAAACCCTGGCTCCTTCAGACTTACCTGTTAACATGATAGGCTGTGGATTACAGTGGACGAGTATTTCCAGATTCTGAAAAGACTTTCAAAAATCAGAAGTTAGTAAAGAAATGTAGGCAGCAGGAGGGGACTCTTGCTTTCCCACACAATATAAAAAAAAAAAAAAAGCCACAGGAAGAGGCCTGACCTTCCTTTTCCATGGATACAAACCCAGTACAGAATTATAGTCCCATCTCACTTGTTTCATGCAAGTAATGCTTGTGAATGGAGGTACCCTGGCCCAAATGCTTCTCCGCTTGCTTTCATCAGCTGCAGCGTGCTCACCAGGGGCCTGAGTAATGCTGTGTAATTGATGGCTATTCCCACTCTGGAGCATCACTAGCTGGTAAGTAACAGCATTCACAGCAGCTGGGAAGAAAGAGGTTCTTGTCAAATAAATAGGATCAGAATTAGAAGGCAAGGATTTTAACTAAAGCTAGATAGTTCTAATGCATACTTCTAGCGGCTCGTTCACCTGCACTAAATGCATCAAGATGTACAAAAATGTACGTGTACTTAAGACAGCGGGATCTCTGTGCCATCAAGTCTTTCTGAGGCTGTATTTTTTACACTTGGAAAGCTACTATGCTAATTTGGTGCTGTGTGTTTGAAAAATATTTACTAGAACAAACAAACAAAACAAAACAAGGAAAAATCACTATTTGCTTTGCTGCCTTTTGTTTTACAGGACAATGCAAGCATTCTTGAACGTTACAGAAAAAGGTGGCAGGAGCATTTTGTCAGAAAGAAACTAATTTTTGAGAGTTATGAGAGCTGGAGACAGTAGGAGCATCCATAGGAATGCCAAGCATAAGGCAGAGTAAGGTAGAAATGCAGAAAACGGGTCAGAATTGCTACAGGGTCTGAAGGAAAAATTAACACCACTGTTAAGCTTTTCCTTTTGGGTTCAATCTAGCTGCCACAGATTAGCTATTTGCTGGGGTTCACTCACACATGGCCAGACAGCATTTGGCAGTTTCACTTTGAAATGGCTTGTCGTCAAATTTAGAGTTAAATACAGTGACATCCTCAGACCTGATTCAAGAGATTACCCAGGCCCTGCTCAGATAGCGAAGAGTTGTGCTAAATCAGTGCAAGCTCACAGGTACCAAATCAAAGAAAATTAAAACTCCTGTACCTTTCTTTTCCCCTCTTTTTTTTTCCTTTCAGACCTACTCTGCTGGTTTTGTACAATGCACAGATCAGACCGATTTAAGAATTTTACAGAGATGGCTCTTGATGTAAACCCCGGGTATTTGTGCTTATCTCTCTGTGCACAGTTCTGCACTCCCTCCTGCCTACTGCACTCCAGCTACTCTCTGCTTTCAGAGCTCTCCGTACAGCATGCCTGGCTTTTACAGAGTTGGTCAGCAAAAAGCATTTTGGTCACAGAGGTTTTCAAACACATTGGAGAAAAACACTGTGATACATTTGACTATTTGTATCACGGGGCTAACCCAAAAGATATACCTGTTTGGGTAACTGATAATCAGGCCAGCTTTAATCTCTTTGTTTTCTTTCTCAGCCAATGTTTTCCTCTCACTGAATTGAGACACTAACTAGGCCCCCAGGTGAGTGGGTGGGAGGAGGTATGGTAAAAGTGTTAGCTCAGCTTGCTAATGACTAGAGCTGCTCAACTTGATGACAGATTTTGGCCGGTTCTGAAAATTATGATGGTAGTAACTGGCCCATGTTACAGCAAAATTTTTTCCATCCATGCTTCATTTTTTCCATCTAAGCTTCATAGCTACGGTGGGATGGCAGGGTTAGGTTAAAGGTTGGACTCGATGATCTTAAAGGTCTTTTCCAACCAAAGTGATTCTATGATTCTAAACTAACCTGGTTTCTAAAATAATATTACTTTTTCATGTAGTACTTGGAACAAAAGGGAAAAAAAGAAAAATGTTCTCTCACTTTATAGAAACAGTTTACAAAGCTATGCTGAGGGCATAAATTGTATTTTGGTTTTGTCTATTACCTTTTCACAGATTTGTGGAAAGCTGGGGGTTGAATGTTCATAAATATTTCTTTGCTTATCAAATAACAAAGTCTTCCATAAATAATCTCCAGTGAATGTCTTTTGATGGTAAAAAATGACACTAATAACAGTGCAAGTAAATGAGAAACAGATTGTTTCAATTCTCATTGAAAATAAGAGACTGGATTCATGCAATGATGACATTGAAAACAATTGTGAGTGGATAAAAATCTCTGTTTACTTAGGTGGACAGTATTTAAGCCTAGGAGAAATTTATTGTGCCGTCTTTGTAAGGTGCATTTTGTTCTTCAAAGTACTTATAAATGTTAGAATTCACATCCTAAAACATTCTGAGGTCCTTCATTTCCTGTTCCAAATGATTCAAATTAGGAAGCCTCTTTAGAAGCAGACTATACAGACTTCTAAGAAAATAACTTGTTCATGGGTAAAGAGGAAGTGAATATAAAAGCTAGCGCTGGATGTCCAAAGCCCCAGCCTCCTACCTGCTCAGGTTTAGGTCAGACTAAAACACCTTCTTTGCTTGTCTGGCCGTGGTTTCAGGGATAATGGTTCTTACAGTAGGGCTATTGCTGTGAGTTTCCAACAGTCACTCAGATTGGTTGTTAAGAAACCCTGTCTTCAGCATGTAGAAGCAACAGCCTTTACTGTGACCAGTGCCATTATAATTCATTATGAGTTCTCCAACAGAACCTAATTACCCATGGAATCATTGAATCATGGAATGCTTTGGGTTGGAAGGGACCTTTAAAGGCCATCTAGTCCAAGCCCCCTGCAGTGAGCAGGGACATCTTCAATGAGATCAGGTTGCTTAGAGCCCCATCCAACCTGGCACTGAATGTTTCCAGGGTTGGGGCATCTACCACCTCTCTGGGCAACCCGTCCCAGTGGTTCACCAGCCTCATTGTAAAAAATTTCTTCCTTATATCTAGACAAACTTCACCATGACCCAGACTGTTGCCCCATGCGCTAAAGATCAATCAGCCAAAACCAATTATTCAGTAGTGCAATTTGTTCCTAATGAATAGACCTTCTGGAAACAAGAAAAGTCACAAAGAACAAGTTACTCCTCCAGATTCAGCCATTTCATTGAGACCTTGTAACGTGCCCACATTTTAAAGAAACCCAGGAATAAACCAGCATGGGTGGCTGAACCATCTGCTGTTGAGCCTAGAGGCAGTTTTGAGCAGCTGAGACATGAGTTCCCATTCAGAAAATGTTTACACCCCAGTCCCTGCTGTCCAGAAAAACATTTCAGAGACCGCTTCAAAGTACTTAGATCAGAGGCTGCAAGCAGGGAAGTAGCCACACCATAAATCTCAAATGGTACTAAGTAGCTCAAATGTTTACTTAGACTCACAGGTGGGATTCGTAACCAGTGTTGAGCATCATGAACACACTGAGAGGAGTACCTGAGCTAGCTAGCCTTAAAGTTATCTTGGAAAGGCCTTTGTTAACCACAATGACTACAATATTGGCACATGCTTAGGTTGCGAGATTTTTCAGGAAAGAAAATATACACTGACAATACACTGAGTAACTCAGAGTACCTGCACTGGCAAGGGCAATGGCACTCCAGCTGGGATTTTAGTCACAAATATAAAGTTGGAAGTAAGAATTACTAAATATAGGATGTCAAATACTGTGTCAAACAGATTATTTTTGAGTATGCCCAGTAAAAAACAGAGTTACTTGATTTTCACCAAGTTTTACTTTCAGTCACTTCAGCATTAAAGCAAGCAGTTCTCAAGAAATGTAACAAACAAATCCCTTAAAACTGAAACTTCAGGGTCTCACAGATATCTCTATATATGCTGTACTTAGTTTGCCATTTTTGTTCTTATTGCTTCTTCCCCTTTTTTTTTTACTTCTGTTCTTGAAGTAAAATTCAGTTCCCACACATTCTCTGCCCATCATTCACCACCTACCTTCCTATAATAATAATAAGAGGGGATTTAGGCCTCATTTGCTGAAATCACTGTATTCATTTATTTCCAGTTCAGAGTATAAAAAAAATAAATAAAAATAAAAATAAAGGTGATTTTTACTTTTTTTTAATTAAAAGAATGTATTTTTATTTTGTTTTTTTCTTCCTCAAGTCAGATATAACTTTGTTGTCACAGATTCTGGGATTGCGACAGCACTTTTAAAAAACATCTTCTAAATAAGTTAAAATCATACCATCCAGAAAAATTAAATGATGCAACGAATTGCATCTTCCATAGGTACAAATCTGCAAAATTCCTTTCAGGTCAATTGTTTTACACTGATCTGCTGAGAAAGTGGAGCTGGGGAGGGTTTAATCCCCTTTTGCATCATTCTTCCCCTCTCCTGTTACACTCCTATCCTCTTATCACCCCTTTTTGACTTGTAAGGTTTAAAGTCAGAAATATTTTCAGGAAGTTTTCATAATGCTGATGACACTTCAAACACGTAGAGGGGGCAGAGAGAGAGAGAGAGATTAACTAAGTAGCTACATTTATAAACGGTAGCTCAAAAAGCAATCAACTGCTGTTACAGAATCAACAGATTGGTGCCTAGCAAGAGTATATGTGACTAATGCTGTGTGACTGTATCAAGAGGAGCAGTTTGCCCACTAGAGAAGCTAACACATTGCTATATAAGAAGTAATTCACTTTGAACTCACATTTTTAAGCTTGCAACTGCTCTCAACATTTTTTTTTTGAGTTTTCTGCTTCCTTTTTTCCATAATTATTTTTGACAACTCCATCCCTCTTATTCAGCCCACTGCAAGGCAATGCAGTGGAAAAAGCATTGCACTTACACCATGAAAATTGCTAGTTGTGTATTTTCTTGTCTGGCTATCCCTTCTTCCCTTCCTCCTCCCCAAGAAGCGCCAGGCCCAAGATATAAAAGAGGACAAAACCAGAATATTCACTCTTCTAGAACAGAACAACCAAACTCCTATCCACTCCATTGACAGCTCGATAGTACAGCATTTCTCACCTCCTGCCCCCCCACCCCCATGTTCCTCCTCGGTATAAAATAACCATTCTAGGTGGATCCATTTGACAGTTCATCCTTAGCAGTTACTTCGGACTGTAAGATTATCTAAAAGCAGCGTTACTTTGCAAGTGGTCCAACACAGGATGCTGTGTGCCTAGTTTACGACAGTACTTATTTTGATGTGATTGCTTCTAGCTGCAGTGGTATCTGATATTGTGGTAACACTGAGAAATCACTAGAGGCCTTGTGAGTTTGCCCTTGTAGGTTTCCTAAAGGCTGGACCTCTGGTCCTTGGGGAGGAGGGAGAGGGATGGTGAGTGAACCCCTTCAGGGCTTCAGGTTACGCAGCTCAGAGGCAATCCAAATACAGCAGCTGTCGGTTAAACATCTTTCATCCTCCTCCTCCACAGACCCCCTTACCTGTGTCTGAAGTCACACATTATATTTCAGCTTTACATTATCTTCCTGGAAGACAGTCTGTGACTTCCTACCTAGCCGAGGCTGGAGGAAATTACACATTCCCTCTTCCTCCGCTTCACTTTCAATAATAATATCAAATATACATACATAATTGCATTTTTTTTTAAAAAAGTAGTACAGGAGAACTGCTGCAGTATCCTGACACATACTAAGGGAGTGCAGGAATTGATAAACAATAGGAAGAATAAAGATTGATTGCTTTGAGAACAACTGATGAGATCATTCACTTATGAAATAGCAGGCTTGGCAGCAAGAATCAGGTGTCCCCGAACCAGCTCCTGAAGTGTAACCATACCATATAGTTAATATCAGCCCTCAGAGAGGCTAACGTTTCTGTTCAAGTCGCATTTCCTTCTGCTATCGGTTAGTTTTCCTGCAGGCTCAAGGCACAGCGGAGCAGAACAACAGGGAGTGCAGTGCTGTTGCTGTACGGGCGGCATTGTCTGCAGCAGCACACTGCTGGCTGGTAGCAGAAAAGGCAACAAAGAGACTGCTGGAGGGTCACTTGGAAATAAAAAAATAGAAAAAAAAAATGCTAGAGCTGTAGCACTGGATATGCTAGCTATTACAGCTTGGCTCAGGAAACTGAGAACTTTCCAGGGCCATTTCCAGCCTTTGCAGGAGGCCGTGCTCTCTGGAACACAGAACAGACTGGGCTGAGTGGGCTTGCCATGCCCTGTCACACTATTCATGCTAATCTTGGCTGTTTTACCCCGTGCTTTTCTGAAAGGAAGGGTAAAAAGAAGTGTCCCAAATGGCTCTTCCAAAATATAGAAAATGCCAACCAAAACCAGCAAAAGTAATTAAAACCTAAGGCCAGCTTAAAAAACATGTTGGAAGTCATACAGCTGCAGTCTTCAAAGGCTTGCTTTTTTCTGGAGAGGGGTGGAGAAGAGAGCTTTGATTTAAACACCACCACCACCACCACCACAACGGATCATTTGATCTTTTGGTTCCTCCTGTTTTATTTTAATTAATGTTTCTAAGTACTGATTTAAAGACAACCCAGCTTTATTAAAGGTTCATTGCAGGATTAAGAGAGATTTGAAACCAAGCCCAATACAGTCAGCAGAGACAAGTTCAAAATGGCCACTCAGCAAATAAAAAGCGTATCATGCTGGTAGTGTTTTGAGCAATCAGCCAATAAAATCAGGCAGCATTTCTAAATACTGTGTTGAGGTTTTTTTTCCCCCTGGCAATGAAAATCTTTTAAACTCCCAGTTAACAGGTCTTTGTGCCACTTGTGAAACATTCCTTTTCATTTTTTTAAGAGAACATTCATTCACTTAAGATTAGTGTTAAATAGGATCTTACATATGTGTACATCAAGTATGCAGTCATTACCCAAGCTAAATGCAACATATAGTAGCAACCTTGTACCATTTCATTCCACTCCTTTGCCAGGTTTGCAGGATCAGAAACAGCAAGATTTCCTAGTTGAAGGGGGTGCTGAGGCTCTAACATAACATAGACTGTACATTCCTCTCTACATGCAGCACATAGAGGACACAGAAAGAGCAAGGCTTGTGAACACAATGAGCTTATTTAAAATCTTGCAGAAGTAGTAGCTTTCCTAACGCTTCTAGATAGGTTGCATCCATTTGACAGCCTGCCTTGGTGGTACTGGGACTGTGTCTAGGAACTTATTAGTATTTAATATGGATTAGGCATCAACTTGTTTATTTCATGCTCCATTAGAAGAGCAGAAAATCTGAGCTCCTTTATGAAAAAACCCTGTTTCACTTGCCTTATTCCCACCTCAGATGAGATAACAAGTCACAGGTATCAAAAATGTCCCCTTCTCCCTTCCAGAGGGAATGTTATCCAAGTCATGAACTCCTCAGACCATATCTGTAGTGCTGCCTCTGTTCAGTGCTTCTGGCTTCTGTGGGGTTTGGAGAAGACGAGGAAGAGGCACACTAAAACTTCACATGAGGTATAACACCTTGGAAAGCACAATTCGGTCTGGCAGAAAACTTTCCACAGCTCCTGCAGTGGGCAGGTGGGAAAAGATCCTGCAAAAGGTCTGGATCCAGTGGTGAGGGAGCTAGGATATTAGCAGGGAAGTGTGGAGCAGAACAGTGTGGGCATTGGTGCTGCTATACAGCAGGTCCAGGATCAGCCGGTATGGCTCATCATTCCTCCGCTTCATTCGGCACAGCTAGTTCCCTCTTGTTCAAGTGGACAACAGTTCACAGCTGTGGATATATTACCCTAATTCACTCTCCCCCGTGAGTGTGTCTACAGAAGGTATCGGGGGGCCTCCATTGCATTAGGGCTGCTACTAAAGCAAGGCGGTACTTACAGAAATGCATTTCAATTCTGAGTCCTGCAGACATGCTTTGGTTACTTTTGTCCACTTAATGAGAAAATAATCTAAGGCCCAGCTGGTGTAAGTCAGCACATAAGCAATGAGCCCAAGGAAATGGTGCCGATTTACCTCAGTGAGGATCTGGCCCAAGGGATTCATAATGGATAGAGATGTCTAGTCAAGAAGAGGTTAGAACAGCTCAAAATGTCTGCATTTATCCCCCACTTTCACAGTTCAGACAGCTTCTGCCAAATGGTATGAGCAGCTGGACATCTCTTTCAAATCCATATTTAATTCCCTAAAGCTGCATTGAAATGAAGAATCCTGCCCACAAAACCGATCAATATCTTGCACGGCTTTAACTTCAAATTGTAATGAACAAGGAAGATGCTGCTGTAGCTTAGGAAAAGATCAAATAATCAAAGCCACAGAATCTCTAGGCTGAGGAAACCAGGAAAATAAGCATTTTAAAACATATTCTCAGTTTATTGCCTATGATGTAAACAAATCTATCCCTGATTATGACACCTTTTTTTATTCAACCAGAGGTAAGTAGTAGAAAAAAAAATAGTCTGAGAATTGAAGTAATTGTGCAAATGAAATGTGACAATTATGAGTTATTGTCATTCATGATACTGCCATCAATAGAGATACTGTGACTAAGTCAAACCATTTGAATCTGGATCAGATTGTTATTAACATTAATCTCTCTACTTGAGTTTTCTCTTTCACCACAAAAATACACAAATTTCAAATCAGTGAATAACTGTAACTATGGATGGAAGATAAAGGTCATTTAAATTCTGATTGAACTTTGATTCTTCACTTTCTTAATCTAAGCAGAAGAAAGTTCTTTTCAACATTGTTTGGTGCTAAAAATTTAATAAAATATAGCTGAGATACACCTGAGCATAGGGAATGGAATATAGGAAGGAATAATAACATCAGGTAGTTTTATTGATTTTGTTGGGACTATTTAAATTTTATGAGAGCACATTACATTATTGAGTGGGACAGAATCCACGTAAATGTAGCGTCTTGGATTATACTTATAAATTCCAGTCTTAAGAATCTGTTTTGAGGTTTCTGAAGTTGAATTTTCACTCTTGTTAAATAGGCATTGTAAAGGCATGCCCACTGGATTTTGTCTATAGCCTTTGATCACAAGCAACCTGAAACCCTCAGGTTTCGCAAGACTAGAGAAAAGAAGCCTGGTTTAGAATATAGATATTTCTAAAATTTTTGCTAGCACTGAAAACAACATTTCATGAAATGGAAATATGATCTTTATTAACGTGTCACATTTTAAAATTAACATCTCCACATCTTTTTAATTCCCCTTGATAGTTTAAATCATAATAAGAAATTTGGCCCCTTAGCCACAGAGATGCAAGCTTCCATATGCTCACCTGAGACTATAAAACACATTCTGACCTATTTTATGGGTGGATCAAACCCTAAGCCCCAAATAACCCAACAGCCCAAAGATAAGGTTATATGAACCTCACTTTCTCTATTTGACCCTTTTAAAGCTTGAAAGTGGTATCTCTCCTCTTAAAACAAAACAGCAGTAGTTCATGTCTAGAAATAAACATGGGAAAATACTTTTTCAGAGAAAGAGGCTCCATTTCTCAATCAGATGCAACTACACTGATATTTTCTGCAATGAAACAACTGTCATTTTGAAACCTCACCAGTAAATAAACTGAAGGTGCTTTCTGTCAAGAAATAACTCGTACTTAAAAATACACTATACAGGGTACACATACCTTATATAGAGTAGACATTAGATCAAAATGTGCCTGGTTGTGTCTTTCAGAACTTGTATTTGTCTGCTATACGAGGGATTCCTAGGACTGCCAGAGTTGGTGTGGTTTTGAAAGGTAAAACTGCCTAACCATCAGGGAATGAGAAACCAGATTACCTGCTTGACACAGCTTCAAGGACGATGTGCATGCTCTGTTCCAAATTAAACTTCAAAAGAGTCCCATAATCAAACAAACTGAACGTAAGAGGTATCCAAGGACAGCAGAACAAAAGGCTGCTTTGCAGGGACAGAAAGGAAGAAAGGAATGGGAAATAATATAGTCAACCCTCGTGGGCAAAAAAACCCGCAAACTGAGAGAGGAAGTGAAAAGTAAGGAATCCAAGTGTATTAGAACCAGGTAAAGAAGAGTGGGTTGGTTTTTTAATTAATTGCATAAGCAAAAATGTTTTACACCTCCCACCCCAGACTAACTACCTGTGCCTCTAAAGGCTTCCTTCACAATTTAGAAAATTCTTGTATGAGAAATTGCAGATCCTCCTTATCAAAGTCAAAATAACACATATATTTATAGTCAGATTGCCATGTTTTTGTTGTTAGAAAAGCCTTTTTACTGAGAGCACAACAGTTTTATGCATTTGACAACAGTCCAGACCCTAGTCCCACTTCGTACAGTAACACTAATTTCACAGGATGCAAACTCCACTGGTGTATTAATACTGAATCAATGGATTGTGTTTTCTAATCAATATGAGCATAATGTTGAAAGTCTGATCTTCCTAATTTTGAGGGAAGGCATGAAGCTGATAATGTCAGAAGACAGGAGCTATAATATGTGCGGTAATAGAGAAAACAGGACAAGGCATTGGCAAATATTGTGAGGCAACAGGAAAGGAAGGACTGCTGGATGGGAAGGAGATAATTCTTCAGATTATCTCTGCCCTGGTCCTGTTGACTGAATGTACACTGGTAAAGTAGGGGTTTGGAGCACATCTGCCACTTTAATGTCCTCCAGAAGGAATCTTTCTAGTCTGTATACTCCAAACATATCTGCAGTGCAAAGAAACCATGGTAAGAGGAGATGCATGGGAGGGTGACTTGAAAAGTGCTTTCCTGATCCAAACTAAAACATTAGAATGGATGCACCCCCCATTTTCCTGAATGAAAAGCAGAGAGAGAGCAGGGAAGGAGCAAAAAGGCTCAGGCTGGGAAATGAGGAAGATGGAAGAAATGAGGCAGAGCTGAGCACCACCAGAGCAAATTCTTCTGCTGAGCTCCAAGTGATCAGTGTGGCAACCCAGTAACTGCAAATTGTGCAGCTCTCCCATCTCAGGTGACTGTTCAAATGGATAGGAAAGAGTCTGTTTCTGTTATCATGAGTGGGAAAAGATCTGTGCTGTCTCTCTAGAGGATCCAGCCTTGCCAGGTAAGGATGATTCCCTATGAGTGAATTTTTTGGGAAAAAAAAAAAAATCTAGAAAGCACCTTTAGAGCAACTGCATCCAGAAACTATTTTGTATGCTAGTTGAGGCCATCAAAATCCAGCTTGGAGGAGTGCTGAGTATTCCTTACGCACATCTGAGGTCAGTGGGAGCATGGCTAAACATGTTAGTCTTTCAAACCTAAGCATCTCTGTCAAAACAGATAAAACAAAACTAAGAGTATGAAAACTGCCCCTTCAAAAGGAGGGTGTGTGGGTGGGGGTCAGGTGTCTTTGATGCAGGCCAGATACAGCACAGGAATGTGCAATATCCTGCTTCCTTCAACATAAAAAAAATCAAAGAGTGAGAGGTCGTCTCCCTGCTCACAGCTCCAAACCTTCCAGCCAACGAGCTCTCCACTGAGGGGACCTCTCTCAGGGGACGGCTCCAAGTGCCTGGCTGTGCCTGGACATCTGTGTGTCTGCTTCTTTTTTCTTTTTTTCTTTTTTCCTTGCTTTTTTTTGTTGTTGCTATTGTTTTTTTCTCTCGCTCTCGTATTCCACCACTCAAATAGCCCTGTGCCTTAGTGCAGAATCCTGAAAGGCCTTCCTTGGCCATATCTTTAGTTTGGAGACCAGCCCCATGCCATAAAGCAAGTTAGGTTTTTGCACTCAGGGTGGTATTTATACTTACCCACTTCTGCGTACCTAGGCCTTGATGTTGATGGGGTGGCAATGTAGAGGGCATTTAGTATGTACTTGCACAGCCTTTTCTGTGGCTTAAAACTCTACCTGTAAAATGGCAGTTGTATACCTCAACGTCTCAAAGGTTGTGGGACAGTAACTTAAATAATATTTGTGAAGTACACAGAGATATTATTACTAGCAGCAGAGCCCACACAGAAATTACTAATTATTTACTCAGGACAGGCTTGGCTCTGAATGTACAGCAAACAAAGGGAGTAGAACACCAAGGGCTAGTGATAAAGGAGAAAAAGTATGGTCATTTCCTCACCATCTCATGCACTGAGGCAGAAATCAGAGGGGGAAAATGATAAGTGTTTATTAATTCAAATTTGTGTTATATTGTATATGTGCAGGGATCAAGTCTGGACTGAATAGAGACCTTGTTCTTAATTTTTTTACTTCCAAGTTATTTTTATTTTGCAAATATGGCTTTATATGCAATACAAATAATACTTACAAAATATATTTTACAAATTCAATGAATTACTAATGGGATATGATGTATTTCACAACCCAGGCTGTCAACCAGGATTTGTCTTTTCATGCAAACCTATATTTCCTAATTAAGACTGAACACAACCAACCATTTGATAATCTCAAGAACAACATAAGAGCTCAATGAAGATTAGAAACAGCAAGAAAATGTCAGTGTCTGAGAGAGAAATTAGGGGAGAACACAGGCGGGGCGGGGGGGTTGGGGGAGGGATACAAAACGAGCAAGCAAACCAGAAAGTTAATTATTTTCCATTCCTCTTTGCTAGTTGCATGCTAGCTGTAATGAGAACAGCAGCTAAGTAGCCATGCCAGCCTTCCAGGTTGGCGATGGATATGACATGGAATGTGAGGAACCGAGCGCTGCTGCTGCTGTTACATCTGTTTTAAAAAGTGACATCAGCTTCCGTCCAGAGCTAACTAACCCAGCAATTTTTGCAACTGTTAATGGGACACACTTGCTATTAATGAACTCAAGGTGATGGGAAGAATCAGACCCAAATCCATCCAGTCTAACAGCCTGTTTGCTATTATTTTATCCCTTAAGCTTTTGTTGTCTGTACTTCTTGATAGAGTTTGCTTTTGTGTAAATTAAGTCCAGGCCATTAAAAAGCATAGAAAACAACAACTTTGAGCACAGTCTCATTATATTCCAAAAATGTTGAAACATGAAATACCTTTGTCCTTTATAAAATATATCAAAAAATAAAAATAATGAGGCCATAAAGTGGGAAATGAATGCCTGCAACTGGGAGTCCCCAGCTCAGTATGCCTGTCACTAGCAGTGTGCTATGCCGTAACAAAGCAATCAGCAAACTGGAAATTCCTCCTGCTGTGCACAAATGAAGCCAGAAATAACCATCACTGCTGCTTGTACAGACAACATCAACATCTATGTGATGCTGGGTATGTTTGGTAGCCCTGGACTACAGAGCCTGAGCAGCATATCCTGATGCTTCAACATCACGCTTAGGCACAATCTGGTTTCACTTCCATTCTGATGTGGATCCCATTAAAAGATTTTTTTGTAACCACTGGAGGATCTGAGGTAGCCAAGGGGGGAAATAATAATTTCTTCAAGTTCCAGACAGAAAAAAATGAATGCCACTTGTGATTTAGTGTAAAAGACAGTAGGGAAATCACCATTTTTATTATCCTTTTTTCCCCACCCGTTGTTCATGTTTTACCCAGTGCATTTTAGAGGCAGAATACTGCCTTTCTGGACAACAATTATACAACATCTTAATCTGTATATTTGTGTGAACAACCATTACCAATATAACTGCAAAATATCACAGTCTCTTATGATGTAATTAGGCATCAGGCATGATAAGCTTATTATTAACCAAAATTTATTGCCTTCCAGCATGGCTGCTGCAAGTAAAATCATTCAGCTCTCATTTTCCCTGATTGTAGAAAGTGCAACAGCAAGCTTTATGTTTTGTACAGAATGCACAAAAGGTTAAACACAAAATTTAGACTATTGAGCCAAAACTTGTATTGCAACGCTAGCCACTGTGTGATTTAGTGTCAGGCCATAACCTGGATGAGAGATTTCAAAGATTTTTTCCTTGACCTAATTACAAAGTAAACCGTTTTCACCAGCTGACAAGATTTCTACCCAAATGAGTCTCAAACAGAAGCAAAGGAATGGCTGATTCTGGAAACAAATGGAGAGGCCACCAATTTTTGTAAGCAACTCAGAGAATGTGTCTTAAATAAGGGACAACAGAAGAAGCTACAGTGGAAAAAACCAACAAAATAACCAGTAAGAAATGATGAGGATTAAGATGATATTTACTCCAAAATGATAAAGGAACTAAAGCAAACAGCTGAAAACAAATGTAATTTGTAATCTCTCTTTTATTAACCCTTGCACCTGAGGACTGAGAGGTGGCAAATGGGATGTCAGTTTTTTAAAGAAATTTCACAAGGGAACTACAGGCTTCTAACTTTGGCCATATCTGTGCTGGGAAAATTAACAGAAACTATAATAAAGACCAGAATTAGTGGACATGTCATTGAAGATTATATATTTGTGGAAAAAAAACCCAGGAGATTTTACATGGTCCTGCCTGGCAAACATGTGGGAGTTCTTCAGAGGGTCAACAAGTATATCCAGCTGATATAAACTACCTGGCTTTCCAAGGGTGGGGTTTTTTAAGTCTCTTCCAGTACCTTTTCAGGAAACTAATTAGTCATGGCATCGCATGGTGAATACTTGATTAAAAGTCAGGAAACAGAAAGCAGGATGAAAACAGAACAGAACAAGATCATCAAGATCAAGAAAAATTTGTGTTGGGATCATGTGCTGCTCAATACAGTGATGACCAACCTGGAAAGGACATGAGCAGCAAGTTGAGAACCTCTGATGATGATGTGCTGATACTGAGTAGGAAGAGGAGAGAATGGTGGTGAAAAATTTCAGAGGTGCTTTGCACACCATATAATCAAAAAGCAGATGAAGTTCAGTAGAGATTAATGCAAAGAAATACATAAGGGGAAGAACAATCCTAACTTCATACACAAAATTATGGGCTCTGAGTTGACCACTAGGACTCAGGAGAAAGACCATGGGGCTGCAACAGATCATAGAATCATAGAATCATAGAATGTTTTGGGTTGGAAGGGACCCCTAGAGGTCATCTAGTCCAACCCCCCTGCAGTCAGCAGGGACACCGCCAAGTAGATCAGGTTGCTCAGAGCGCCATCCAACCTGGCCTTGAATGTTCCCAGGGATGGGGCCTCCACCACCTCTCTGGGCAACCTGTTCCAGTGTTTTACCACCCTCATTGTAAAGAATTTCTTCCTTAGATCCAGTCTAAACCTACCCTATTTTAGTTTAAAACCATTACCCCTTGTCCTGACAGAGCTGGCCCTACTAAAAAGATTATCCCCATCTTTCCTATAGGCCCCCTTTAGGTACTGAAAGGCCACAATCAGGTCTCCCCGCAGCCTTCTCTTCTCCAGGCTGAACAAGCCCAACTCTCTCAGCCTGTCCTCATAGGAGAGATGCTCCAGCCCTCGGATCATTTTAGTAGCCCTCCTCTGGACCCACTCCAACAGTTCCATGTCCTTCTTGTGCTAAGGGCTCCCAGGCTGGATGTGATACTCCAGGTGAGGTCTCACCAGAGCAGAGTAGAGGGGCAGAATCACCTCCCTTGACCTGCTGGCCACGCTTCTCCTGATGCAGCCCAGAGTACGGTTGGCCTTCTGGGCTGCCAGCGCACATTGCCGGCTCATGTCCAGCTTTTCATCCACCAGCACGCCCAAGTCCCTCTCGGCAGGGCTGCTCTCGATCCTTTCTTCCCCCAGCCTGTACTGATACTGGGGGTTACCCCGACCCAGGTGCAGGACCTTGCACTTGGCCTTGTTGATCCTCATGAGGTTCACACAGGCCCAACTCTCCAGCCTGTCCAGATCTCTCTGGATGATATCCTGTCCTTCTGGTGTGTCAACCGCACCACTCAGTTTGGTATCGTCCGCAAACTTGCTGAGGGTGCATTCGATCTCGCTGTCTAAGTCATTGATGAATATATTAAACAGCACCGGTCCCAGTATGGACCCCTGAGGGACACCACTCATCACCGGTCTCTATCCAGACATTAAGCCATTGACCACTACCCTCTGGATGCGACCATCCAGCCAGTTCCTTATCCACCAAACAGTCCACCCATCAAATCCATAGCTCTCCAATTTAGAGAGAAGGATGTTGTGGGGGACTGTGTCAAAGGCTTTGCAGAAGTCCAGATAGATGAAGTGTTAATGATTATTAGGAATGAAACTGAGAACAAACCAGAATATCCTCATGCCACCATAAGGAATCAGGGTTCCCTACATATTAAGCTGTGTAAAATTCTGTCTCTCCGTTTTAAAAAGGACACAGCAGAAAATGAATAACTGCATGAAAAGGATAATTAGAAGTGTGAAATTGCTTCAACAGAGGTAATGACTAAGTGAGTAAGACTCTCATCTAGCTCAGAGGGAATCCTGGGGAATTAAGATAAAGGTCTCTAAAACTGTAGGCAGCATAGAGAAGGCACATAGAGATCAACCATTCATCTTCTCTTTTAACTTAAAAACTGAATGTCATTGAAAAGCTTTGAAGGAGCAGGCTTCAAAACAGTGGTAGTGCTTCACTTAGGTGGTGTTAACCAGTGGAATTCCTTGACAGAGAAATTTGTGGACCCAAAGTTTACCTGGTTTGAAGAGAATATTAGTCAAGTTCATGCAAGGGAAATCCCTCAAGAATCAGTATCTGTCCAGAAACTACATCTAGCTCATGTCTTTTCCAGTACATTCAAGGAGTAGGAGTCCCTTTCCCCCACCTCTGTCAGCCAACCTGGAAGTTGGTAATAGATTTGTCTAAGTAGTCTCTCCAGAGACCAGCACCAACCAAAAAAATGTCTTTGGTGAGCAGCAGGAGAGTAGACAGATTTTGATATATAATGTTCTAGGACTGAGGGAAGGATATTAGAAATCTGGATTTATGACAAAATAACTTGAAAAAAATTAATGAACTCTCAAGATACTAAAATTTTCTATGAAGCCAAGAGGAGATCAAACAAGTCCCTGGAGAAGTACCACTATATGCTCGTCCTGTCCTTATATTCTTTGCAGTAGACATCTATTAAGGCCTATAGCAAACTGAGCTAGAGGCAAGTTTGGTCTGACTTGCTACCGGTATTTTGTTTAATCTGACCTCTTTTTTTATGGCATCATGCAAACACGCAGTGTCAGGGCTTAAAGCACATTCCCCTGCTCCTGGGGATTTGGCTGCCTGGGCTCAGGGCCAGCTTAGAGAGAGCACAGCTGCTGACTTTGAAAGCTGCTGCAAAGAAAACTGGAAGAAGCCTCAGCAGATGCTACCCCTCCTTCCCTGGGGAGCTGCTCTTAGCTGTGACCATCACCCTTGGCCTCTGCCTGAGCTATGCTGCAGTTGTGTTATAGCCATGCCCACACCTGGCCATGTCCTGCACTGATCAAGACTCCTGACCCACAGCCTAACTGCCCAGTGCACCCTGTCTTGTCACCGTGACTTCACCCAGTGATCACTGACCCCCAACTGTCCCTTGTCCTTGGCTGAGCCCTGCTCTGCTTAGCTTGTTGGGGTGTGGTGGGAGTGCACCCAGCCAGGGAGGGCACAGCCCTGCCAACCTACCCTAGGCACCTACCCTGGCTGGGTGCAGCCATGCACCTACCATGCCCTGCCCATTCCCCATGGCCCATGCTGTACCTTGACACAGAGCAGCAGTGGTGAAGTTCGATCAGTGTCTTCTGCTAATACCCACCCTGGATCGGAAGAACGCATCAATAAAACATGAGGAATCTGAACAGCCAAGATGTCTGTGACAGCACCTTTTGTCTTAAAAAAAAAGTATCTCTTAGCACACTGTCATAGTTCAGAAGAGCTTCATTTATACAGAGAATTCTACTGTGAAATTGTATTGATTGCATAATACAACATTTCCTTTTGGAATTGGCAGCTAAAATATATAAAGCCCTTTATAACAGGAGACTTCTGCCCAAAGTTAGTATACAGGAAAAGTGGAAAAGAAGGCTAAATACAGGCTGTTCTCTTCTTCACTGCGCTTTTAGAACAATGTTCCCCATTCCTGTCTCTGCAAGAAGCACTGTGAGAAATAACTCAAACTGTCTGCTCTAGTAGGATAGCAAAATCGCAAAGCTCTGGCTCTGAACACAAGTGTAAAAGTACATTGAAAGCCAAGAAAAAAGAGGAAAAGGGGGGGGGGGGAAAGCCCTCAATTGACATTTTCTTTAGTGTTTGGTTCACTGCAGTAGATATTTCTCTAAATAATATATTGCATTAAATTTTAAAGTACTATGGGTTTCAAAATGTTTGATCCTTCATTCCGGTTTGTATACCTATGGAGTTCACTTATTTGATTCTTTCTATAGTCATGAAGATTAGAATTTTCCTTTTTAGTTTTAACGTGGGAATCTTAACTCATTTAGTCAGCTGATTCCAGGAACCGAGGTTTTAAAAGTAGAACACCAAACATTGAAAAATTAGCAATAAAGCTCTAAGAGTTGGCAACAGTTACCACTGCAAGGACTTTTCTTTTTAGCTTTTAAAGTTTTACAGTTCTGAATCAATACACTTCAATGATGGAAACAGTAGAAGTCTTCTGATACTACCTCCCAAACCCTCTCCTCTTGAAACTAGAATTCCCATAAAATAAGTCAAGATAGCAAAGAGAGCAACAGCTTTTATGCAGGATACCAGTTACATGTGCATGTACTTTGGTCCTGATCAGATACTTCTCCTTTCTCCCCTTCCCCACCTATTTTGATCATTTACTTAATCATCTGTTACCATGCACAATGAATACTGCTTTGTCCAGCATGTAATGATATTTCTAATGGTCTAGAGTAACAGACTCACTGCTGTTCTGCTGAAGTTAATGCAAATTTTGCTGATGACCTATTGACTTCAGTGTCTGAAAAAATCAGGGTTTTTTCTGCCTTGGTAAAACATGTTAGCATTGAGTCAATGAGTCTAGAGTTCAAGCAGATTTTCCCTTTACAGTCAATTTAAAATATTAATTCTGTGAAGCCAGGTCTACATATCTTATAAAAATAAAAAGTTAAAATTAAAAATAGAACATGAACTGTTTCCACTTCACTCAAAAATGTCTTTTCTACTCAAGAAGAAAAAGAGTGACTATTAGGAGGAGAATTGGAGAAAAAGACAAAGTTCGGGATAGGCTTAAATTTAGTATCTGGTAGTTTACATTAGAATTAATTTCACTTGAAGTCTATCAAAACCAGAATAAGATTTCAGGTAAAGCTTTCTGAAGTAAATGTATGTATGTAATTATGATAGATTAAACAAAAGGAAAAACTAAGGTTTGTATTAGTAGACCTTGCTCTCCTTCAGGCATTGCTGCAGTCCAGAACTGAAACATGTCTTGGCTCAGGAAAAGCTGCTGCTGATAACCCAGATGAGGAACACAACTTTCTTTCCAGCTACATTTAGATGTGAGTTAACCAGTATTAGCAAATTTTGGGGAAAGGTAGGCCTTCTGTCTTATGTTACTAGGTGATATTTGACTTTTCTTCATCCTCTTGAGTTGAAATGAGGAAGATAGGCTCAACCCCTCGTGAGCATACCTATGAAAGGTATTTATCAACTAAGCTGACCTTGTCATCTCCCTGCAAGGAGAAATTCAGATACCTGACTTCCCATTTACAATGCCAAAACCTAAACATTATGCCCTTCAATAGTCTCTCTCTCTCTCTCCCTGCTAAACCACATATTAACAAGACTGAAGGTTTCTTTCCAAAGAAGCCCTGGGGCATTTTGGCTGATTTACATAGGGGCTGATTTCTTCACATGTAACAGAAATACCATAGTAATCAATCCACTAAGGGAGAAAAATTAAATATTCCCCCAACTACTCAACTTCTAAAGGATTCCAGCAGTTTCTGAATTTAATTACTGACAAGTTTAGATATGCTGGGAGATTCCAGGGCTGGTTTTATGCACTTTCCCTTGAACCTCTCTTGTCAGACTTTCTCACAGTTCTTCATAAATGAAGGCCCCGATTGTTTAGATTAAATTGGAACATTGTGTTTATGTCCATACAGTGCAATACTAAACATAAACAAAGTCACATGGAAATTCTTGGTATGAGAAAAGAAGACAGATCTCCAATGTAACTCTGTTTTATCACAGAGCACATAATTCCTCTTAAAATCCAGAAACAATATTGCTATTTAAACCCCAACAAAATACTGCAGTGTAAAAGACCATACAGATTTATTCTCAATAAGGCAAGTGAGCCCTGATTCTTTCCACTGAGTATTCAGACAACTTACTGTGCTACAAACAGGTTCAATACTAGCCTGAAATTCAGGGTCCCTACTCAGGCTTGGCTGAACACAGCAAAGAACACTGAACAAACTTGCACAAAGTTAGCTATAACAGTTCATGTATTTTCCACTCCTTCAATTTGGGAACGTTTGTGTGTACACAGGACCTTCAAATTGGAAATCAGAGTTCCCAGCTACAGGGAGCTGTGGATGGGCTGTTTCCCTTTTAGTGGCAACCTTTCGCAGCAGCTCGTGGGTTTTGAGCACTGTAGCCTGAAGTCAAATGAATTGTTCAAAGACAACGTAGCTGCACAGCCATGTTCAGCTGCAAAGGTCACACCACCAGGATACAGAGATCCAAGAAAAAGGCCGAGCAAGAGGTTGGTGATTGGAAGCAAAATTCTTGAAAATATTTTGCCTTTAAATTCATGTCAGAATAGTCTCAGTAGAGCCACTAACCCTTTTCCATTATTAAAACCCCTTCTTAATGAAACACCTGAAGTTTCTTGAAATTAAAAAGTAAGATTGTTAAAAATTCTCTTTCACGCACAGAAATGAACATATATCTCAACTCTTCCCAATGTCTTTATAGAGCAGACATCTTTTTTATTTTCCTGATGTTTAAGTAAAAATGCTGAGCAGAGGAAGATCACAACTAAACAGATCAAACAGCAAAAATCCAAGACTGACTTCCTGATCGCTCCTCCATCAGTCCTTCTGCACTGCCATTCAGTGGGACCTGGACAGGCTGGAGAGTTGGGCGGAGAGGAACCTGATGAAGTTCAACAAGGGCAAGTGCCGAATGCTGCACCTGGGGAAGTTGAACCCCATGCACCAGTACAGGCTGGGGGCTGACCTGCTGGAAAGCAGCTCTGCCGAGAGGGACCTGGGAGTCCAGGTGGATGACAAGCTCACCAAGAGCCAGAAGTGTGCCCTTGTTGCCAAGAAGGCCAATGGTATCCTGGGGTGCATTAAGAGGAGTGTGGCCAGCAGGTCGAGGGAGGTAATCTTCCCCCTCTACTCTGCCCTGGTGAGACCCCACCTGGAGTACTGTGTCCAGCTCTGGGCTCCTCAGTTCAAGAAAGATGAGGAACTCCTAGAAAGAGTCCAGAGGAGAGCAACTAGGATGATAAATGGACTGGAGCATCTCCCCTATGAGGAAAGGCTGAGAGAGTTGGGCTTGTTCAGCCTGAAGAAGAGAAGACTGAGAGGGGACCCCATCAACACATACAAATATCTTAAGGGTGGAAGTCAAGACGATGGAGCCAGACTCTTTGCAGTGGTGTCCAGCGACAGAACAAGGGGCAACGGGTACAACTGAGACATAAGAGGTTTCATTTGAATATGAGGAAAAACTTCTTTACTCTGAGGGTGACGGAGCACTGGAACAGGCTGCCCAGAGGGGTTGTGGAGTCTCCTTCTCTGGAGATATTCAAAGCCCGCCTGGATGAAGTCCTTTGTAACATGCTCTAGGAGAACCTGCTTTAGCAGGAGGGTTGGACTAGATGATCTCCTGAGGTCCCTTCCAACCCTTGCGATTCTGTGATTCTGTGATTCTGTGATTCCATTCTGACTACAACTCTGGTCCACACACCAGCAGCAGTGACATTTGTGATCACACTTTGGTATCATATTTTATAATTTGAAACTCCAAGAAGTTGCAGTGACACTCAGGAAAGTCAAGTGTTTATCTTAGATACTTGTTAACTTGCCCTGACTGGTTAATAAATTGTCAGCAATCACATTGTTACCTGGGAGATACTGAAAATCCTAGGAATAAGTGTAAACATTTATGTAGTTTAAGTGTAGGAGGATTTAAAGGTGTTACCCTTTGCTAATGCCCATAGTCACTTTTTCATTGTAATGAACAAGAGGACTAAATGGATGTCTCTCAGTGTCACTTAATGGGGATTGAACCAAGCCTCAATTAAACAGGCGCTTTCACCTTTGAAGAACCAATGAAGCATGCAGACACACACCCCAAAGAAACCAAAGCACGTGACAGTATTTTGGTTTAATTCCCAGGGTTTTAAGGAAAAAAAAAATGAACACAAAAGGATTTGTTTGTTGCAAGAGTAAAACTTGAATTCTTTGCACTACCTACATTCCCATGAAGTCATGAGAACTTATAACCTCCGAAGACCTACATTTTCAGCCTATGACACTGTGTTTTAATCTTGCTCCACAAATAAATGCTACAAATCTATTAGGAAGAATTGAAAGCATGCTCGTGCCTGTGTAAGCATGTTTCGGATTTAATGAGCAGTGAAAAATGAAGTGACAAAGATGACACTTCAACACAGTTTATAAACTGGTATTTGGGAATGTACATGCACTGTAGAGGCAGCTCTATACTCTTATTTGAAAGAAAAGTAGACAGCTATCAGTATGTACTTCCCCATATAAAAATACCTTATTTGACAGCTTTACTTAATGTTGTGTAAAAACACCATATTTAGAAGATAACATATAGCAGAGAGAATTACTCTGCAGAGGCAGCTACTCTCAGGAGTCAACTTCAGATGCAGATGGCAAATCTTTCAGCTAGAGCTTATCTTGCACCAGAACTCATTCTCTGTTGACTGGAAATGAAGATTTTTTTAGGTTTCAGGGGTTTTGTGAAGCTGAACTGCCTTCAGCAGGAAGACCTGAGCAGGGGAGTAGAATTGAATTGCATGTAACCCCCCCCATTTCACCAGTCACTGCTAGCTACCTGGGTCCTCAGACACAACCTAAGATAAGATGTTTGATTTTTTAACACCATCAAAATTCAGCCAGTATATGGTGGGACATCTCTTCACTGTGCTGTGCTGGTGAGGCAAAAAAGGTAGCAGCTTCTCCCCACAGACCCTCATTACATAGGTTCCTTGGCTAGGCTTGAGGCTACCTGGTGCCCTCTTACAAAAGGGGCATTAAACAAACATTATCATTATGAGGACAGAGCCAGACCAGAAGATGAAGTATCTTAGCTTGAAATACAGTAACGTTGTATAGAGGAGATGTAAAATTAAGGGAAACAGAGTTGATACAGGTAACTGAGGTGGAAGGGGACAAAGACTAAAGGAGAAAAAAGCCATCCGTTGAAGTTAAGAATTGGGGAATGAGAGGAAAAACTACTATACAGACAGAAAAATGCACAGTCAAATGAAGGAGTTAACAAAAGAATTGGAAATATGGAACTGGGAAAGTATTTCCTACTGGGGATAGCTGGGGAGGATACTATTTGCATTCAGAGGAACGGGGTTATGTTCTCTTTTCCCTTTTTTCAACACAGAAATAAAATGAACTACTGGGCATTCGCATTGTACTTGCATGTAAACAGAGAAAACCCAAACTAAAAATAAGGGGATCAACAAGTATATGCTGTAGAGGGAATCCAAATAACCATGGCTAGGTGGTTCAGCATGCATAGGAAAGAACAAGTAAGGTAGAATTGTTTCCTTAATCAAAAGACTCTGGAAGTCAGCATGATCTCAGTTTTGAAGTTATAACTAGGACACCTGATCCTAGCATTATAACCTACACTTAGCAGCAATTTTCTTTAGAAGAGGTCTTCTCATGGGCTGCTATAGAGGGAGAACTAGACGAAGACTGAGCAGAATCCAGCCAAAAAAAAATGGTGCAGTGGGATTTTATTCAAAAACCTCTATACCCAAGATACAGCAGTATAAGAAAATAATGAAGATGTTGGATGAAAGTGAGGTGGAACTCATCAGTAGGCTCGTACTACAAGAGATCTCAGCTAAAGAAATAGGAATGGGTATTTGCAAAGACTACAGAAAGAGAGGTGTTAGTACACACACCAACAGAAGGCTTTCTTGTACAAAACAAAAGCAAGAAACAGGCAGGAAGGAAATCACGGGGAATAGCTTGAGTAATAGCCAAAATGCAGCTTCAGGCCTGTATAAATGTCAAGGTAGGGGACAGAAAGGGGGAAGAGCTCACATGTAGTGTTAAAAATCAGTTCTCCAATTAAAAAAAAAATAATGTGTTGAAGAGGAAAAAAGAGAGAGGAAGGGGCAAGTACTTTGAACAAGAGTGTTAATCCCAAAAGAGATACTTTCCACCTGTAAAAATAAAACCCAGAGTCCTAGCAGTGCCAGTAGGTATGAATAACAAACTGCAAATGTTATCTGAAAGAGGAAAAGTGTAATATGACAAACAAAACACAAGACACAGGAAGAAGAATATTTTGAGTAAAAAGTGGTCAGGTGGAGAACACACTCTCAGATGAAAATTCAGTAATCTCTTCATCTTTCGGTTCCCAGATGAAAATAGGTGACCAAAACATTAGAACAGAGGAGGAGACACTAGAGAATACTCTTTCTGCCATTTTCACTTAAGGTAATGAAGACTGAAAGAAATTAAATAACTGCCAAAGGCAGCAATTAATGTAAGCAGGAGAATTATTTTTGAAGGAACATAAATAATATTAGAAGGAAGCAGACTGTGTGAAGCTTCTCAGGTGTCACAGAGTGCAGCAGATTCATGAATTTCCTGGCTTCCTTTTTATCAGTGCTTACAAAGCACTATTTTAAAGCTTTGCTGGCTAACTCTTCCAGACCTGCAACTCCTTTGCATACAGAATTTGTCAGATACCAGAAAAAAAAAAAGCCTCAAAAATTGTAACATCATGTCTCATAAGAAACTTGTTTTGTTGTTTCCATGGTCATAACAATGAAGCCTTACTGCAAGGTGAGAGAAAGACAGAACAGTAACTATAAAGTGAACATTTATTACCTGACCTTGGTGGCTATGGTGCTGCCCTCAATAGTAAACAAGACACATAGAAACAGATGTTTCTACAAGATCAGGCTATGCATGTTGCACAGAAACATCACCCAGAGCAATTTTTGTGGAGTTCTTGCGTGGGCATGCTGTTCTCAGTGTATCTTTCTGATTCTGTATCCTTGTCCAATATATAGCTGCTGCCATGGTGGAGCAAAATCTAAATATGGAAAAGAAGAGTTAAAGGGGAAGTACTTAGAAATAAAACAAAATTTTAAATGGAGGCAGAATACCTCTTGTAACAGATATGCCTTTTAGACTTTCTTTCAGTGATCAGCTTTTAGCCTTGATCAGAAGGTGAAGCACACTGAAAAATCCTTCTCAGGCTCATTCATCCCATAATCAGAAAATATCTTCATGAAGAATATGAGGCCAATTTATGTTGCTCATCAGTAACCATGGTTGATATCAGAACCAGACTATACAACTCTTTTTGAAGTCTAATTCAAGGCAAGGATTTTTGACAATGAGCTCTTTGGATTAACAAAGAATGTTAAGCCATTGACTCAGTATGGCTAAGGTTTCATCCTTCTTACACAGAAATATGTATGGTACAGCATTTTTTTCCCTAATTCTCTTTTTACTAGGTGATCCAAATGGTTTCCTTGTGGTGCCCCACTAGGTTTCCAAATGGTAAAGAAAGGTTAGTAAAAAGAGGATGACAGTTTTCACAATCAAGGAAGGAGGTTGTCAACCTAAGGTGCACATGTGGACTATCTACCCATCTGACCTAAATTAAGAGCTCTTTCTGACAGCTGGGAGAAAGTCCATCAAGAAGCTGAAACCTGTCTTTTTCAAAACATTTGGGACTTCAGTGGAACAAAACCTATATTTTCTTGAATAGGAATTTAGATATATGCCCTTTTGTTTACAAGTATAGGCATGTAAATTGCCCAAGAACTAAGAACCCAGTAGATACTTAAACCAAGTTTTGAGGCTTCCAAGAAAAAAACTAATGACAAGAATAACTTAAATGTTTTCTTTTTTTTCTCTCCCTGAAATTACTATAGGTAGAGTTTGGGGGCCTTTAAACCTAAAAATCCCTTTAGTTTTTGAAAGACACTCTGCTTGTATGCCCATTTTTGAAAATTCAGATCAAGAACTGTGGAGAAGACTGTCTAGACTGTTACCTTCACTTTTGAAAGAGTAAGAGGGAGTTAAAAAGAAATTGCTCAGAAAATCCTACTGTGAAGCTCAGATGGCATGTGGGCATGTTCACAAGCTTGGTTGCCTACACAGATTTCCTCAGTGAAAAAATCAGATTGAGCCTCACCATAGGTTTCCTAGCATGATGAGAAGGTTGACTCTGGCACCACTGGAATGGCTGCATTGTAGGCATAAACCATGCCTCAGTAAAAGTCCAGGTCCGACCATTTTTAAAACAAAAGATAAAAGGATGCAATCCTTTTTCTAGAAAAAGGAGTACAAGCTCTATTGTCAATTAGTGTGAAGAATAATCAATCTTAAAAGCCCAAAAGTGAGTTAGAGAACCACTCACTGCCAAGTTTAATTACAAGCAGAATGAGCTGTATGTGACGGAAAAGAGGAGTTGAATTTTCTGCTGCCTTTCCCTTCATACAGGCACCAACAGACGATACCACAATAGGATGTGGTGGCTTTCTACACTTGGTAATTTTTGCAGTAAGAGGTAACATATAATTATACAAAGCAGAGAACAAACATGGGGCAGAGATTGGGAGAATCAGGGTTTTCCACTCTTTACAAAAAAAAAATCTCAAATCCTCTGCAAGCACGTATAAAAGTGAAAATAAAGTCACTCTGGAAGGTCCTTTTCCCAAAAAGGACACAAAGTAGTTGCTGCTACTACCATCCAGTGAAAGGTTGAATTGTGTCTCCTCATGAAACTGCTCCTTACACACCACCTCCCTTCCCCTAGTCCTCCTCAGCAAGAGGAAGAATGTACTAAACTTTCTGTAACACCTCTGATGAAGTATGCTCATTTACCTCCAGGTGTCTCATTCTGATCTATTTTACCTGACCTTGCTGTCCCAATAAGGGCTTGTCCAATGCCTAATAACTGCAGTACCTGGGAAATTCTCTTGGTGGCTGATTTGATACTATACAGAATTGAAAATGAACATTTGGGGTATTATTTTGTCTTTAATAGCAATTGAGCATCCCCGGGAAAAGGCAACCTACTATGGGAAAGTAAGGATCACAGGACTTCAGTTGCTTTTTCATCTCTGGCCGACATGTTCCAAGTCATATGGCTTTATAAATTCTTACTGATCTCCATCAACGTGTCTCTTTGATGTTTAAAGTCTCAGCTGGAGCCACATTTGTAAGCCAACAACTCCTTTCAAAATATTTATGTCCTTCGACTCAAAGTTCAAAACAGGGCAAGATTCTTTTTGTATAACTGCTTAGAGCAAGCACAGTATTTCTGTTACACCAGTTTGAGGAACAGGCATGACGTGTATTTTAAGACACTATACCTCATGTAATTTTTGGCACTGGCGTCAAAGAACTGTAACCTTTGAGTAAAGGAGAACAATGTGCTCAGTGCTTCTCACATTAAGCCAGTTTTGACTTTACTGAAATCAACTTCAGTGGTCTATAAGTTTTCCATGAGGAAAATCAAGCTATATTAAGGCTCTTAAAATGGAAATCGTTCACACAGTTTACTGTGGCTCCAATATATACATAAGCTACCTATGGAAAAAATCCAATGGAATGCAAGGGTGATTAAGTCAATAGGGTTCATTAGACATTTATCTTAAAGAATTTAATAAATAATAGCATCCTTTCTCCAGAATTTTTAAAGTCATATGTACTTTCTCTAGCAGGAGGGAAAATGGTGAATTTCAGTTTATAGAGCTCTGTGTCAAGTATCGATTTTATGTATATCACTGCAGATTTTGTTTTGCAAGACTTCTAGATTTATGGTTCCAGTGCCCTTCTGCTTCCTAGGCATTCTTGGCAAGATGCTGAAGCCCCCCTCAGGATGTCAGTTCTTTGGCTAGCTGATCCAGAGAGAGGGTGTGAGACAGATAGAGAGGAGGAGCAGTTCCTTCACTTCTCACCAGTTTGTGTCACTCGTTCTGTCTGGGCTTGGAGGGCTCGAGCCAGCTGCTGCAGAAGAGATGTCAGTTGCCACATAGAAACATACCCCCCAAATCATTCCACAACCCATATTCCAGATATACCCCGGTTCTCAAAGCAAGAGTCAAATAGAGGATTATATTAAACATAGGTGGCAGTTTCAACCTCTCTGCAGCTGAACCTGACTGCTGCTGCTGCCTTCTCTTTCTCATTTGCATCCTCCCATCTGTTCTTGCTTGATTTCCTGCCACCCCACACAAATTATTACACTCCTTTCTCAGTCCTCCTCCATCTCTTTCCTTCTCCTGTTACAGCTACTGTCACTGCCTTCTCACTTGCCCCTGCCTTTCCCAGGCTGTCACATTCCTTCCTCCTTACCCAGCTTCAGACATCACAAGCCCTTCCCTTCCTTGCTCTGCCTTGCCTCTCCCCCCCAGCAGCTGTGGCAGCGCCAGAACAGAAAGCATGACCACAAAGCTTCCTGAACATGCTGACTTTATTACGTATCTGGCCCTTGCACAAATAGAGTAAAACCATGGCAGTCTATAAGCCTCATGTGACATTACGTTGCACTTTCATCTCTCATCAAGCACACATATAACCTTGGAAACAGTGGTATAGATAAAAGATGGCTCATTTAAATTAGATTTTTTTTCTTTTGTATTTTAGTTAATTATCCTCTCATGCATAGCACAGTGAAAGAAATGTCTGTGCATTCTCTCAGCCCCAGGAATTTTGCAGAAAATTCTGGTGACTTTCTAGCTATGCTATTTGAGGAACATGGGAAAGTACCAAGGGAACTCCCATGGAAATTATCTTTCAATATTTTCAACTTTGTGTATCTGAGAACAGTGTGCCATACACAACAAAACTAATGGAACGTGGCTGCTTCAGAAAATACATGCCTCCCCAGTCTCCTCCCTATATCAAATCCATTAAATGGCAAACAGAAAATGCCTATGCAGTTTATGATGAACTGGCAGAGAACATCGGGACCACTGAGGTGCCAGAGCAGCTCCAGATATACTACAAAGACCACTTTACATTGAAACCACCCACTACTTTTACAAGGGGTTGTCTTAGAAGACTGCCCAGGTGATTAAGGGATTACCCTGCCAAACTACAAGACAGAGCTTTGAACCACAGAGAAAACAAAGCTGACAACTACAATGCTGTGGTTTACTTTAAAGTCTAATATATATTTTCCATCTTTTTTTTTTTTATTTGGCAAATGTAAACTCTTTAATGCAAAGCATAGGAAACCATATTCCTATCATCAGGTTTTCCCTATGTCCATGCTTGACCAAATAGGGACCACTTCTCTCAACTCAAACCTTGTCCCTTACATCTATATACTTTCATCCAACTGCAACAATCCACAGAGAAATCAACTTTTCAGGCCCTGCTTGTGCTTCACTCCTGTTGCAGCCATGTTCTTTATGTTTCAAAAGCACTGGCATGACACTTTCACAAACCCACTGTGAAGCCAATGGGGAATTTTTTCTGTAAGGCATTGTGGATGAAGGGAATTGCATGAGGATGTAGAAGAACTGCTTGACTTACATATCTCTGTGTCCTTCTCTAGCAAAGACCAGTCAATTCTATGAGGGAAATTATCTCTAGGAAAGAACTTCTGTAATGCAAATTGACCCTGCTTTATTTCAGGCAGGCCCATTATTATCTTGTGAGTAATCAACTGAGAAGGTCCAGTGGATTGATGCTCTGTGGAACAGGTTACAAAAATCCAGAGAAGAAATGTCTCTGCTTAAGAAATTTTTTCCTCCTGTGATCTGTAGCATTATCCCTAGTCTGCTGCGGCCTAAAGATTATCAGGGAAAGCTAATCAGTTTACAATCCAGGGGGCCACTCCATACCAGAACTTTTTCCTGCTCACTGAAAAAGGTTACAAATGACTGCTTCAGATCCCTTGCGATCAGATTTTCTCTGGGTGATTGCAATCTGCCCAAACAGATACATAAGAGAATTTAACTGTTTTCACTAAAGGAAAGAGCAGCAACTTCAAGTGACAGAGAAAGCTTGCTTCTCTGTACTGCCCTAGGTCTATGTGTCGCTATTCTTACCCATCTTTACCATTAGCAAACCCTGGCTTCAGATAGGGCCTGACGAGAGTGGGCTGAATCCACCTACACAGATCTCCAGTGAGTTTGCTGGGATTTCCCTCACTGAATCAGGAACTGAAAATGTATGTGATGTGTACAGCTCGTTGTATTTATAGGTTATGATTCCTCTGACTGACCAACCACACATTTGGGGATTTTGTTGTTATGGAAGCTACTCAACTCTCTTTCCTTTATGCTAGGTGTCAAGGAGGAAAGTTGTACTTGCAGAAATAAGATAGCAGAGAAGCATCTAGACCGAAAGCACAAAAACAGGTCTATCATCATAGGGTAGCCTTGAATCAGGCCCACAAAATCTAGTTCTTCTACCTCGGCATCTTGAATTTTTGCTTTGATTTCAAGTGGGGAAGAGGGGACTCACATGTGTGACATAATTTGACTATGTATGCCCAAAAAAGAATTTATTCTGGCTATTTACTTTGTGTGCAGTCTTGCATAGGTTTATTTTTATATCTGTGACATCTTTATTTGCTGTTGGCTCTTTCTAAAAACAATAAGCGCTTCCTGTGCTTTTGCAGACTATTGTAAGTAAACAACTCTCCTTTTGGTTTTAAAATTACCTTTTGGACAAGGAACATTTGTCCTACATAACAGCCAGTAAATTAAAGAGGACGTTGACCAGAAGATACATCAGTGCATAATATATTACAGCAAGTTTGCTGACTTCCTACTTAGTGACTTCCCTACTGTTTTACAAGTGTGAGCCACAAGCCATTCTGGGGTGATCAAGAAGTCAGCAACTTCTCATGTGCCAGATTTTCCATGTAAATTACAACAGACAGCCGAGGTTTTATGTAGATCTGGACCTTCTGCACCTCCCAACCTCTTCTTTCACCTTGGTTTATGGCCAGATTTCAGAAGAGCTAAACTACAGTAGTAGACCATTTTGAGGACCTGACCCAAAACCTTTAAAAGTCTTGGAAGTTTAAAAGAAAAACCTCAGAAACCTGGAAATCTCATCTGTATTCAGTACCTGACCTATTGTTCCTGGCTCTTTGTTTTCAAATTTTCAAAATCTCCTGCAAGATCTCAAGTAATCTGTCCAAATTACTTCTGCACAAGTCCTACCCCACTCAAATATATGGGATCCTCTGAACAGCTGGAGCAAATCACAGAGGGATTTTTTAGCCCAGTAGCTGTTCATGAAAGATTACTCTTTGGAATATTTCTGTTTCCTACCTCCCTGTTTCCATCTCTCCATTCTTCCACTTGCATTATTCCTCAGCTAAACTACATGCTGCTCTTCTACTTTTCCAGCTCACCTTCCAATTCCAGTAAGTACAAGTCCTGTATTCTCTCAGGCTTTGAGAGCTGACATTGCAGTCTTTAATTTCACCTATTAGTGGAAAAGGTTGAAATGGACAATTCTGCTTGGTGAGAAAGATCGTGAGAAAGAACTGTTTGCTCTTCATCTTCCATTCTCCTTCCTGCCCAATTGGAAGTGGATAGGCAAGCCTGATCCATGCTTTGTGCTTATTACAAATGCTGTCCCAGTTTTTCCATTTTGAAAAACTGCAGGTTTTTTGAGCAGGAAAAGAAGAAGAGATATGAAGGCAGCCTTATGCTTAGAAAAGAGATAGAGGGTTATGAGACCTCTGGAGATCTGTTTTGTTGCTGGATGAGAAAAGCCTAAAAGAGAAACAGCCTATCAGCAAACACAAGGCAGGGAGGTAACAAGCTGAGAGAGCAAAGCAGGTTATTGATCTCCAGAAGCAATTATCACATCGACTTTGTGAAGCACATAGAGCAAAAAGAACATGCAAGACTAGTGTCACAGGTAATAAAAAAATCAGGCATGGAAGCCCAGATGAGAAAGCAAGGTGCTCTCTGGCAAATTCCACAGGCTTCTGCTCAGTGATTGTCAGCACAGATACAGACTAGAAGTGATAATGCAGATACTACCCTTGGAAACCTGGCTGTCTAGTGCTACTATCAAAATCACAGTGGTTTTTTCCTGACTACTAGAAAGTATCATCTGAAAGGTCTGTGCCCTCTCATCCCAGCCAGCCTGAGCAGGGGGTGAACCCTGGCAACATATCAGGAACTAGAACCTACTGCTTTATACCTGTTTGGGACCTTTCAGCACAAAAGCCCAGCTTAAAATATCTGCCACGGCATGTCACAACATACCCTATAATACATTACCAGCAGTATAACATGTCAGTCAGCAGTGGTATTTTATCAAGAAACTTTTTTAAATCTAAGTAGTTCCGTGGTGTGTGTGTGTGTGTGTGAAACGGCCTGCGAGAAAATAATACATTTGCATTTTTTTAATTTTTATTTTAGCTATCTTTAAATACATTCATCAACTTTTTGCTTTTCCAAGTTTTGCCATTCCTGTCCTGACGTGCAACTTCCCTCATACAGGTTATCAGACCCTGTGCTGTGGAGTCTAAAAGTGTTTGCATAGATAAAGGTCACAAATACATGCAAGCCCAGAACACCCCAGTAAAAACTGGAGAGTTATATGGGAAAAACAAATGAAACCTGAAGAGATATGTAAGAAGGACATGCATTATTTAAACAGCACTTGGACCTTTTCTGTTGACAGTTTCTGAAGATATATCAAACTGCATGTGGTTTAAAAAGAGAAAAGTAGAATGCCCACATCCATGTCACAGCTGAAAGAAAATACTGGTCCAGCTTCACTTCTAGTGAAGCCAACTTCACGTCATTACTCCACAGAAGCCAGAGAGCGACAAGAGGAACACTCCCCTGCCCAGGTCAGTCAGCTGATCCATTTAGACTGCGCCTATGTAAGTAAGTCATATATACCAGAGCTTGGCCTCTGGCGCCAAGACAGCAAGTGGCGCAGTGTGACTCACCTGAGCTTTCCCTTCCCCTCATACAGGTGGATGGCCTCATCCATACTGCTTGCCAGGAAAAGTCCTTGGCATATGGTCCTCCCCAAACCGTGCCTAGAAGCCTGTTAGCAACCATGGGCCAAACAGGAACATGGTCACAGTTACGCACTATCAAGGGCCAGTGCCTGAGCCTCGGCACTGTTCAGGTGAGGAGCATGCATGTGGCCTTGTATTCCTTTTACAGTAGAGCGCCAGGAGCCCAGCTGAACTGTGATGCAAAGGGGGAGGGGGCAGGACCCAAGAATCAGTAGAAATTGATTCTGCTCAATTTAAAAACTGAGGGGAGATGAGCTGTGAAACACGGGGATGTTATTTCTGTTATTTGCTCTTGTGACAGGCTTGCTGTCATCATCCTACCATACACACCAAATTCCAAAAATCAAAACAAACTAGGGCCAAATGCACAAATGAGTTTCGGCGATCTGTCACATACCTTTGAATGAGTGCATTTTTCTCATGTAAAATATTCTGCCCAATGAAACAAGCCTCTTTCCTGAAAGGGCTGTTGTTGCCTTGCCCCTGTCAAATACTTTCAATGAAAGTAAGATGGGGCCAAAGGGGAGAAACAAACAAACAACAATAATTAAAAAAAAAACCTATTCAGGCCATTTATCCTTAAGAGTTCTACAAAGTCCAAAACAAAGTTCTTATTTGTCATTGAATACCTGCAAGCAGCTTAGGCCACTTGCCTTCAAAAAGTATGGGCTTTTGAAATGTTGAAAGCATCAATTGCCAAAACACTCCCCAATAATTTCATCTGATGGAAAGGAGTTTGATCATTTCAAATGGGCCCTACATCAAGGACAGTAAACCATCCTAGGATAACTCTGGAATGAACTTCTAAAGCCTGCACACTAGTGTAAAATGGATATATAATGGTGGATCAGTTATCTAAGAGATAAACTGTTTGCTTTGAATAGCTGAACATTTCAAGGGAAACAGAACAGAGGGAATAGTGTAGGGGACAATGTTTCAAGGTTCTATCTGGTTTAGGTAGCACCTTTTTATCTGGAACTTCTCAGTCACAGTCAATGCTCAGAAAATGTTCTCACTCCATTTCATACACAGTGCACCTGGTCTCAATTTGTACCCTCTCTTAGGTTTGTGCAGTACCGTTACCAAACAAAACAAATGTCCTAGGACTAAACATTGCATTTGGGAGACGGTGTCTGGACCTGGTCTGCAATTATAATGAAGGCACACAAATAAATGCAGAGGACCCAGGAGTGACAGAGGCAGGCTATGAAACAGAAATAATCTGACAAGGTCAATAGAAATGGCACTAGGAACGCACTGAAGACATCATTATGCTAGAGGTTAAATGCTGAGCTCTTCATTTAGTGGTTATCTCATTAGTGCACAGATTAGAAATAAAAGTTATTAAAGTGACATTATATTTAGAAGTAAGCTTTGTTTTACCCAAAAGTACACTGTCAGTTATCATAAAAATTCACTTCCTCTTGAGGCTTTTTGGCCTCTGGTAAATCAGATCCAGACTGCATAGTGTAACTACACCCAAATATATTTTGAGCTCAGAAGAAAGATTTGCACCTATGAATTACATTGATCTCATCTGGAACAAATTTATTTCCCCTAAGTGAAGAGATGATACAGAATAAAATGCTCTTGAGAGATGGAAAGCTTCTATTCACTCCTTTGATTCGACATCTCAAGGTTAGCTATGGCAGGTGCTGACACTATTTCTTTTCTTTCTTCATGTGCACAGCCTGCTCACAGTCTCCTTCATTAATGGGGAAAGATTGCCTCCTGAAGTAATGACTTCTTTCTTATTGACATGACTCTTTCTTTTTTTCTTGCATGCTGATTCAGTGGATTTAAATGAAACTAGTTCCCCACACAATTCTTTTCCTCATTTCAACCCCAGCTGGAGTAAAGGATCCTATAATCTTTTTCCTAAACTCAGGCTGAAGTTTCCTTTTAATGGATTTTTTTATCGTCAACTGTTATTATAATTGTCTTATTCATTCTTCTGTAACATTCTGCTCTGTTTTATTTGTGACCTTGACCAACTGAGTTTTGGAGATAAATTTTTCTCTTTAGCTACTGGTTCAGCCTGATATTTTCTGAACAGTTTTCCCTTTACCATAGAGCAGTCACTTTTGAAAGACTAGGGAAAGAAAATCATGGGGGTTTTTTCAGTATTAAAACTGGTGATCTTTTCTTTGAAAGTTACATGTTTTGGAGCAGAAACTACAAAGGGACAAGGCGATGGCCTTTGTATCAGGAAAATGCGCTTTGCAAATCTGCATTCAGAATGGATTTTGCTTAGTGCTACAAGCCTTCTGGTGCTGGGGGAATCATCCGATTTTGCATACGTACAGTAGAGATTAGCTAGGGTTCGACAGTTAAAGCTGCTGTGCCACTCATGTTTTCTAGGGATAAAGCAACATTTCCTTTGCCACACCAGCTTCTCATCGCGTGTGCCAGATCCCAGGTTAGGAACGGGAATCTTCCTGACTCCTACACAAAAGAAGAATAAAAGATAGGATAAGCAAGTAGATGTGGCAAGAAGAGGTGTCAGGAGGAGCAGCAAAAAGGCAGGTAAAAGCAGGAAACCAGTAAATCGCTGAAAAGATGCCCTAAGGGATAAGTGAGACAGATTTGATGAAGCATGTGGGCATGGAGCTGACTGGGCAGATACTAGGACAGAAAACTGTGAGAGATTGAGAACAGAACCAGGGGGATAAGGAACAAGTGACTAGAGGCCAGACAGAGAGTGAAGAGATGGAGCGGACAGAAAGGTGAGAGTAACATTGTCAGAACAATGTTTCAGAGCTCTTCCTAAGTACAAAACGCTCAAGTTTGTGAGAGTGGTGAAGACCTTACATGTGAAGAAAGGAACAAAACATGAATGTGGTCCTGTTTCGACTCTCTTTGCTTGCACTTATGGACAATTACAGGATCAAAGTTCAATGTGATCTTACAGCCAATGAAAATTGTAAGCTAAGGGAAATTATAGTCCCGTGCCTGAGCAGATGAGCATTTAAAAAGAGAACATATAGAACTACACAGACACAGAAAGAAATTAAAAGATTGCAACATGGCCCTAGAAAACAGGAAACAAAGTAAGAGGAGCAGACTGTTACAGTTGTTACGGGCAAAGGGTGTCTTACACTTCAGTGACATCCCACTACGTCAGCAGCAGGCAGCGAGAAATCTTAATGCTCTTGAGCATTTTAATTCATTAAAAAATCCTGTTACATGAAAGGCTCCTTTTTCCATCTATCAAGAACCTGCAGAACAATGGGTCAGAGCTTTGGCAAACTGCACAAAGATGACTGATTCATGCAATTACCAAACTCTACAGGCTGAACTAATTTGCGATAGAATAATGACAGGACAAAAATCCAGGCACTCAAATGAGAATGCTTAGAGAGACCATTAGCTCTACAGAGAACTAAAGACATGTGCACGGTTAGTGAACAAGCTCACATCCAAATAGAGAACATAAGCAAAGCAGTCACAAAGGTATTTCAGAAGGCAGAGAAAGGAAGGCATGAAAATTTACGGAAAATTTGACAAAGGCAGGCATAGAAACACAAAGCAGAAGAGATGAACAAAATCCAAAGACCTATGGCTATTGTGGAAAAAAGAAAGGTAATAATGAAATGCCCTTTACGTGGGGTCACATTCAAAAATTCGGACAAGACAAGTCATTATGCAAAGGACTGCAGACAAGAAAAAAATGGCCCCATATTGAGAAAGTAAGCAGTGACTCAGAGATCTTTGCATGTATGTGACATCAGTGTGGCGCAAAACAGCATAAAATAAATGGACTGTGAAGTTCAGACTAGCACCAGATGCAAAGACAAGGCAGCAGAACACAATAAGAAATGGAATGCAAATGAACAGTGGGCATCAATGTGTGTGAAAGGCACAAAGACCTCTTCACAAGCGTACATGAAGAGAAAGGAAACTAGCAGAACCAAATTTTTAATTCTCAGATAATATAATCACAGTGCCGTGAAGCTGAGTAAATTAAGAGCAGAATATCAAGTAAGAAGTAGACAGAGTGAAAGTTCAGGTAGTGAAAATGTTAGAGAGAGAGATTAGCAAAAAAAAAGACAGTTATTAACCCCATCACATTAAACCTAAATCACAGATGATCCTGTGAGAGACACACAAATAAAAAACATCCCCAGCACACTATAGCATCCATGCAGTGAAGGACTGGACATTTAAGGTGAGACATTAACCAAGATGCTCAGAGACAAAAAAATGATCAAATGCCCACTCTTAAGATAATTAAAAAATGTTGGTATCTTTTTTATTTGCTTTTAATATCACACATTATATAGCACAAATACAGAAAGCGGCATAGGATAGGCATCAGGAAGCCAAACACATACACTGAAAATTAAAAGAAAAATATTGATTAAAAAATTAGTTTACATCTAACTGCTTACATTTAAAGAACCATTACGTGCTATACTAAAGCAAAACTCTTCTTAATAAAATCAATGCATGTTACCAAGTGAGAACAGCTATCACAGTAATTCTGTGCCATAAAATAGTCTGGTTTGCAGTTACCACCATAGAAAATGATTGGTGCGCATTGCACAGTGCGTAGGTTGTCCTCTTTTTGCTTGGAGGCCCAGAAAGGATCCAGGAATGAGTAGGAGACAGTGAAGTGCCACGGGTCAAAGAGATCATGCTGTGGCAGAGGATTCGCTCGCTCTGAGAGTTGCAGTCTCTGAGAATGAAGGGGCTGAGCCAGTGTGTGAAGACGTTTGAGAACACACAACCTCCAAACCTGGTGGTGGTAGAGATACATGGAGGAAAAAAGATAGTGCTGGAAATAGGCTAAGGCACAGATCAAAATAATTCCTTTTTACTTACGACGTTAAATAGTAAATCATGCCTTTTACCATTTTCTCCTACACGACAGCCAGCTGTGGTTACACACCAAGACAGCAGTCTTTGGACTCGCATTTGCAGTGGAGGCACGTGGGAAGGGTGCTGCCCAGGGAACGTCAGCAGCCCCCGTGAGAACCAGCAGCCCTGTGAAGGGTGCTGTGGGAAACCCGCAAGCAGCTGGGTGGTGGGTGCTGAGGGGAAGCATGGCTCTGCTCACCCCTCCTCCGGAAGGAGCCCAGAAGGAAATCTGAAATTAAATGAATTAACCTGGGGCTCCCCTCACCCTGCCCACGGCCCAGGACCCCACTGCAGCCCCACAGCACTCCCCTCACCCTGCCCACGGCCCAGGATCCCTCTGCAGCCCCCCAGCACTCCCCTCACCCTGCCCACGGCCCAGGACCCCATGCAGTCCCCGGGGCTGCAGCCCCTGCCCCCGTGACCCCACGCAGGGCCGGTCTCCAGCTCCCCACAGCCCTGCCCGCCCGCCTGGACCCCGGCGGGCGCCGGCGCCAGGCCCTGCCATCGCCCGCCCAGGGAGCCCCTGCCACTCCCAACACCCAGCCCCCAGGGAGCCACCAGCCCCCTCAGTGCCTTGACACTGGTAATGTGCCTGGGCCACAATTCAGGCAAAAGGAAAAAGCTCCTGCACCCAGGTCCCCAGTGAACATAGAGGCTTTCCACACCTGCTGTCTCCCTGGCAGACCCCCCCAGCCACCCTTTTGGGAATCAGGCAGGCCGGAGGGTCAGTGTTCCTCGCTGGCAGCACAGGCAGCCCCATTTATGAGGAGTGGGAAGGGAGCAGGAGGACAGTTTAGCCCTACGAAGGTGCCCCATGAGGCCTATTTTATTTACCGCTACTGGTGAAAGCCCAGTGGCAAAGGAATACCTTTCAGTACCGCTCAGAGGGGAAAAGTTCGAGCTGTATGTTCAAGGAGAGGGAACTATTCAGGCAGAAATTAAATACACATCGCTACAGGGCATTTCTAAGGGCTGCTGCCTGTTATTCAATCTGCAATTTGATGCATTTGATTGTGTATTTGATGACATTGTATTTTGAAGATATATATTTGAAGACAGGTATGTGCTTACCAAATTATGCAGAGCAGCCTCACACTGCGAAATAAATAGCTGTTAAGAGAGAGATGAGATCTTCACGCAGTTAGAAGGATGTCTACCTTTCTGTAAGAAGGAAATATAAAACAGAAGGCTAAGGGACTGCTCTGCCCTGGTTTCAGGGCAAGGGGGTGGAAAGAGTCCAGTAACAAATCTTCCAGAGCAAAGAGGAATACGTGTTGACATATGTTGTTATGTTGGGCGCTCGCAGAGCAACCTGACCTGTCTCTCAAAACAGCAGGACTTCACACAAGCTGGATGTGTAGTATTTCGTCTCCTATATTCTCGTATCATAATATCCACGCTAATAAAAACAGAAAATCCCCTAAGAGATCAGAGCCACTCCAAAAAGAAGGCAACAGAGGAGGACCATAAAGAAGGCTATGGTTGAATTCATCGCCCCTAACTGCAGGCAGAGAGAAGTTATGCATGTCCTCTAAACTAGTCACTCTGCCCTGAAAGTTAATAGACAGCTCTCTCTGGATGAGGTTACTGTCCTGGGGGCATCGATTCCTTCCTATTGACTTCAGGGGGAACCTTATAGCTAGCTCAAAGTACAGGCCTAGCTTTTTGTTAGCAAAAGCCAGGAAGATGAGTCCCAAGCAGCTCAGGAAATGCCATATGTAGGAAAACACGGGAAAGGAATTAAGAAAAATGTGGAAAAAAATTTATACATGAACTTAAGTCCTTGAAGCAAAAAAGGAAGAGAAACTGTCACTGCTAACTACTTCATTATCATAGGCCACTAGAAATTAGATGAACTGCCCTAGTAGTCCTCTCAGGCAAGATGAGACATTTTAGCAGCTATGATACCCCAAAATATTACTTCAGCCAATGGACACCTGCTTATACAACTCAAAGTAGAGAAACAACAAAATCCAATTTTTCCAATGCCAGTCAAATAAACAAGCCAAATAAATTGTTTAAAAATGCTTATGTACTACCGAAAGAAAGGTGAAAAAGTAAAACAAAGTCATAGGATCACAGAATGATTGAGGGTGGAAGGGACCTCTGGAGGTCATCTAGTCCAGCCCCTGCTCAAGCAGGTTGCCCAGGACCATGTCCAGATGGCTTTGGAATATCTCCAAGGATGGAGACTCTACAGTTTCTTTGGGCAACCAGTGCCAGTGCTCGGTCACCCTCACAGTAAAAAAGTGTTTCCTGATGTTCACATGGGAACATCATATGGCACCATACTTGAATTCCAAGAAATAGCCATTAAAAAGCATGGGGCAACACTTTTGTGACAAACCCCCTATAATAAATAATGTCACTGAGGAAAAGGGGTAGTATTTGACCAAGCATCAATTTTTTTCTTCACTGCTTACTGCACCAATGTATCACAGCTGATCTGTAAGAGATGCTGGAGGCAAGTTGTGGAGTTCACAGGGAGTTCATGTCGTAGTCATTTATAAGAATGATTATGAAAGAAATTTTGCACCAAGCAAGAAGAGGTTGTGTAAAATAGGATAAATGGCCTAGTTAAAGACAACAAAAAAAACCTGAAACAAACTCTCAGGGTGAGGAAAGAGACCACATTTACCATACATGCTCTGTAACAGAATGAATTTGAGCAAGTGAAGTTAGACCACCACAAAAGGAAAAATAGTAGATTTATATTCACAAGTTCTCCTATATGAGACAACCCAGTATCAAATTTGTATTTTCAGTGACAAGACTGCAACATCACTGAGCTGAACAGCAGGAAAAGAGGATACTGGGAGTTAAGGTGTTTTTCTGAAATTCACTTGCATTTAGTCTTCAGCCAATAAGAAGGAACATCTCCAGAAAGTCATGATTAAGAGAAGGATCCAGATCTGTGGACCAATAAAAAAAAAAGCACAGTGCCTCTGGAACTGGCCTTTCAGTAGATACTACTGGTAGATAACTTTTCAGAAAATATATTTCCAAACATGTCACCGAGTTCTGAAGGCTAAAATAAGGTTGATGGAATTCTTTCATTTAATATTGTCTAGTAATAAGACACTTGTTAAAATGGGCTCACAAATGCTGGATATTATTTTTTCTCCCTTAGCAAATAACTCCATTTTGAGTGGTGCACAGATATACTCCTGAAATACTTACAGGCACATTTTGAGAGTCTACAAAGTAAGAGCACATGCTTACCATGTGGTTGTAATGGTCAGCTTCAGCAATACTCAGATATATATCAGATCAGTAGAGGGAAAGGTCTTCTTTTACTGTTCATCAAGCCCTCTGGCAAAAAACAGATGGTATCTGTTAGCTTATCACTCCATGAAAAAAAAAACAACCAACAAACAAACAACTAAACACAAAAACGAGATGTCAAAGAGCCCTAACAACAGAAAATGGGCCCCACAATTTAAGAAGGATGTTGAGGTACTTGATGCATCCATAGGGCAATGAATCTGGTGAAAGGGCTGGAAGGCATGTCCTGTGAGGAGCAGCTAAGGTCTTTGGGCTCATCTAATTTGGAGGAAAGGCGGCTGAGGGGTGACCTTATTGCTCTCCACAGCTTCCTGAGGGGGGGAAGGGGAGAGGGAGGTGCTGAGCTCTTCTCCCTGGGATCCAGTGACAGGATGTGTGGGAATAGTTCAAAGCTGCATCAGGGGAGTTTCAGACTGGACATTAGGAAGCATTTCCTTACCTAGAGGGTCATCAAACATCAGAACAGGCTTCCTAGAGAGGTGGTTGATGCCCCAAGCCTGTCAGTGTTTAAAAGGCATTTGACAATGACCTTAATAATGTGCTTTAACTTTTGGTCAGCCTTGAAGTGGTCAGGAAGTTGGACTAGATGATCATTGTAGGTCCCTTCCAACTTAAAATATAATATTCTATTCTATTCTTCTATTCTATTCCATTCTATTCTAAAATAAGCACCTTTCAGAGAATCCAGCAGTCTGGTATGAATAGAACATGGGCCAAAAGCAAGAGACCACAAAACAGATTTAACATATCCCAGCACAAGATGAAACAAGTGCAAAGCAGTAGCCTGTCATCAAAAGAAAGACCTGAAGTTTTTCCAGCATCTTGCTAAATAAGCAAGAGACGTTGTACCAAGATATAGAAGACATTATTCTCAGTAGAGTTGGTGTTAATTTATCTGAACTGGATTTTCAAGGAATGTACCTGAGAGTTCAGTATGTGCACAAGTTATGTTATTCATGTCTCATTTCATTAACTCCCATGAAAGTGACACAAGGAAAGTTACATTATGAATCTCCCAGTACAGGTCTGTTTGGAGTATGTTTATAAGTTAATGCTCAGGAATTTAAAAGCACTTAGAGAAAGTACTTGGTAGTTGTCATAACACAAATAGAAGAATAAAGCCTAGGTATTTCTTTTTCTTGGCTGCCATTTTACATCAATTGAATGTGAACGGCAAGGAGAAAGGCCTGAGAAAGGAGGTAGGAGAGAGAATGTGCCTGTAACAGGGACAGGATGGAAGGCTGTAGGTAGAAAGAAAAGAAAGAAGAAGGCAGGAGAGCCTGTGCCCCTAGAGCACTTTCCCAGAACCTGAGTGAGTCTGAGGGTTGTGAATCTCATCTTGCATCCTTCATTATGGAGCCACTGGGAAACCCATTGGAACAGAGCCCCTTCCTTTTGCAGCACATGCTACGGCAGAAGGTGACACCCCATCATTGGCACCATGGTGTGCTACAGTAACCCAAACGGCAGAGGCCAGGCAGGCACATACAAGGAGTTTGGGTCCTGCTGTTGAACCATGGAATGTGGATATGGAAGACACAGTGGAAGCTGGGAGGTGCAATCTGATCCACTGCCCTTCAGCGCACACCTAACACTATTCAGCTAACAGTGGCTTCTCCTGCTAGAGCAATCTACCCTTTTTCAGCCTAACTGCCAGTAAAACCCACAGAACTGAGTTGTTTCTGATGGCCAAGAGCTAAAACCAGGCTGATTGATCCCAGGGTAGAGAAGAACTAACGGCATGTATTTTACGAAGTGGCACGAGGTTGAGCTTAACTTTTAATCTAGTTGGAAGAGAGATATTTTTAAGAGAATTCTAATACAAGGAAACAGTGCCTTTAGTTCAACGCTTGCTGAAATTTTCCCAAATGCAGAAGCAAAACCAAAATAAAAGAAAAGATGTATGCAGTAGGTCAGAAGATATCTGTGGGAAAATCTAGTTCTCAGTTCAGCGATCAAAGTGGAAGTAACCCATGGAGGTAATGAAGATTTAGACTAGTGTAATGAGAAAATAATCTTTACGGGAGACAAAAATGTCAATTAAAATGTTTACAGTCACAGCATTTTTCTTTTCATTGCTGCATCACAGCCCAATATTTGTTCAAATAGCAGGGATAAGCCACTTCCACAGCTTTAGAGAAGCACAAGTGAGCAAATTCAAATAACACCACCATAGCAACAACCCTTTCACCTCAGCGAAAGAAAATTGTATCCCTCTGGATCACTATGTGGACACTCAAGATAGTGGCATGGAAATCCCGAAAACTTATAGAACTGTTTTTAATGCATTTCTTTAACTTTTTTCCTATTGTCATTACCTAATTAGAGATGAGATAAATTATTTTTCCCACCTTTCTACACTGTGATTTCCTTTCATGCCACAATTCACAGGAATTGATACTAACTTCAGCAGTAAACCACAAATAGCTGCAGCCTAGTGTAATTCTGGTTTAAGTTTGCAACAATCTAATTTGCTTTTGCAACACCAATCAACATCAATATAAGATGTGAAGGGAAAAATTGAAAAGTCAAGGTTATTATTTCTAGGGAAAAAAAAAAGGTATATGTTTTCTCTGAGGATTAGATGAGCTCATATCTGTTGGAAAGGAGATATGCAGCATCAGAAATCCAGTAGTCCAAAACTGGAGGTAATCTACAGGGATCAGCGAAGAACAAATGGCAGACAGTCGCGTATAAACAGGAGGAGACGACATCCAATTTCTGTGTCATTTACAGAATTTGTCTTTTACCTGCATACCTCAAGGATCACAGCACCTTCCCTTTCCGCCTGTAGGAACCGTGATAAGATGTGGTAGCCCATGCACTTCAGCCCAACTGAAGAGCCCGGCAAAAAAAAGGACCTGACCAGAACAGCCAGTTGTAGCCTATGTGTCATCTCAGAGCAGCTGACCATTCACGAACAGATGCTCATGACTGATTAGGTGCTTCACATACTGAAGTTAACAAAAAGCAAGATCAATGACAAAATAAAACAAAACCTGAGATCAACTAAAAGCTGTACATAATGAGAAATAGATGTCTTAACTTGTGTATCCTGGATGGAAAGGAAAGCATATGCTCATTCTGCATAACCACTTAGTTTTGAATTGGATGTGTCCACATCATAGTCCATGAATTTCCTGGCTTGACATAGGCTTCTCTATTCTTTATTGATATCTCTTTATAGGTATCACTATAAGGAGTTTAACTATTGTCTCTGTAGTGCAAATCAAAGCCTAATGTTTACAGTGACACAACAAATGTTAAAATTTTTGTCTTCTGAAACCAATGTCTTTAATCAAAATTAGTGATTCTCTCTATCCATAGGTCAAAAAAATTCTTGCTCACAAAGAAAATTCAAATAACTGAAGAGGGAGGCAGGGGTTCTCTAAATCAAACAACATTGATTTTACTTCTTGTCATGACTAGAGGGGTTTAAATTACTCTTAGAAACAGTCTTAAGATTAACCTCTTTTGCATAAATTTGTCTGTATATACTGCATAGCTGTGGCTGCTACTAGAGAAATATTCTTTCATCAATAGACATTTTAACTTCTAAACAAGTCAAGAATTAAAAATCAAAGGTTTTCGATTAAAGGCCAAACATTGCATATATTAAAACAATTTTTTTTTTCTCAGAAATTGGATATAGCTTGATCACAAGTTTTATTTTTCAGTTTTATATTCTTTCCCTGAAATTTCTGAAACTGATTTAGGAATAACAACAAAACCCCTACTAAACTCTGTGAAGAAACTAATGCGAATGAAAAAGGGAAAAAGACTAAATACGCATTTGAATACTTACCCAGCAGTTATTATACCTCTCTAAAAAAAAAGTTTAATGTTCTATTGATACTCCAGAGATTTTTTCACCTTACAACTGAAAGTGATCCTATGCCTGCTACACTATGTTAAATGCACACATTGAAGAACTCCAGTAAGGCAGTAAAATCCAGGAGGATAGGATAAGATCCAAGGATCCAAGATTTTGTTCATCCAGTTACAAAGAATAATCTTCCATTGCACATTTTCCCTCTCTTTGAGCAAATCATTAAAAGCCCAAAAATCAAGATGACATTTATAAGGAACAGTAATAGCTGTCTACAAAACAAACAAACAAAAATTGCAGCTGTTATGATTAAATAGATTTCAGATTGTAAATTTGCATTTCTAATATTAGACTATGCTGTGCATGACTTGTAACTGTCTTGATACAGCTTTTATAATCATGTGGGTTGGGATCCTCATGATATCCTAATAATTACAGGTTTGCCATAACATATGCCTAAACAGAATCCACGGCCCCTAAAATTTACTGCTTCCTTTTGTACTAAATTTTTTGACCTCAGTTGGTTTAGTGGCAATCAGATGGCCTTTCAAGAGAAGTTCCTCAAAAAAATATAAATAAACAACATATTCTAATAGAAAGAACACTACCAGGGCACAAGACATTTCTCACTTAGAGGGAGGAAGCACTAGCAAACATTTCATATGAGGTTTCAGCTGTTTGGGGAACTGTTCATGGGTAATGAAAGCTTAATTTCCTACAGAACCATTCTCTCTTCTTTTTCCCCTGCTCTTTCCAAGGTACCCCCACAAACTCTTAAATTTCTCCTTCTTTCTTCTCCCAAGGACGGAATTTGATGTGAAGCAGAACATGAGGTTTGAAGAATATAGATTATTACCTGCCTTTCAACAACCAGTTGCCCTTTGTGTTTTGATTGTGCAAGCTCATGCCCTCAAAATACGAAATTCAAACTCTTCTTTGTCGTCATGATTCCCTACCACCAGTAGGTTAAAGAGATGTTTTCAACGGCTCTTCTTGTCCTGCTGCAAAGGTGCATGACTTAGATCAATAGAGCAAAGAATCTCCTACTTGGAGAAATTGCTTCCATCTTTTCATGCCACCCGTGTCACCTGGAAATGAAGGCAGAGACTAAATACAGAATATTTGCAACCAAAATTTGTGTTTTTTAAAGGAGGAGGTGGACAAATACAATTTTACAGTTATAATGTAACTTTATGCAGAGGGATAGAAAATGTAAAAAGTATTTTTTTCTCCCAAAAGAATTCTATTATATAGCACAAAGCCAAGGCAAAACATTTTCCTTGTATCTGTCTAGGGTTATCATCTGAGCATTACTTCAGAGCAAAGAAGGAATTTGCAAGTTTCACTCATTTTCAGTGTAGAAATTACGGCTCACATGGTATATCCACAAAGATACTGGGGGAGGGAATAAACCAAGGACAAGCCAACTTGTTATTTACTAATTTGAAAGTCAAAGAAGTACTGACTTACAGAAAGACAAAAAAAGCAAAGATCACCTAATAGAACACAGGTAGAGCAATTTGGCAGTCTGCTTGCATAACTGAAGACCAATAGAAATATTTTTATTCATTTTTAAAAAACAATACTTCATTAGGGAAAATGAATAACAGTCAATTATCTCCAAGATCTTTGCAAAATAAAATTTGCATCACAGTTCTGCATAATAGAACTTAATGTAGGAATAATAATCCAACTCATGTAATTTTACAATGAGGATGAGCATCTTGGAAAACAAACCAAATTCTTGAGTAAATTTTGGCATTAAATTGTGGCCTTACTTCACCCATTAGTTTCAAGGTATTTTGTTCAATCAAGTGTGGAGGTTTTGGAGAAGGCAAAAATACTTGCCAGAAGTTCTGATGGGATTCCTGCTGAAAGGGCAGAAGTGAAGAACTGCTGACCCATACACTCTTGGAACAACTATATTTTGATCAGCATTAATATATAAAGGGGTTTTTAATTAATTTAAATTGTATTTGGCGTAGAAGAATGTGTTTTTCATCCTAGAGCATTGTACATAGCACCAGGTGGAACTTTCTGTCTCAGGCTGAGTAAGAGATCAGATGAGATAGTCCCAAAAGTCCATTGCAAGTTTTGAAAAGCTTTTGAGCTGAACATTAATCCAGAGACAGTTCTTACAAAACACAGATGACCATGAAATTGAGGCCTACTTTGAATTCACTGCAAATACTTCATTACAGAAAGAAAATACAATTATGTAGAACAGCACCAAAACCCATGAAGACAATTAAATTTGTTGTACTGTTTGTTAATATCCTGTAAGAAAACAACAGCAACAACAGAACAAAAAGGGAAAAAAATTTCTTTTCTTTTGTCCAAAGCAAGGATGTAAGCATTTTTCAGGCTGATACATTATTAATTTTCCAATTATTTTCCTGTCAGAGAATGAACATATTGATGAGAACATTTAAAACACAAAATATTCCTAATGCTCTAATGTCTGATTAGAGCTAAAACATTAGCTAACTTCAAAGAAGGAGTGTACTGCAGATGCCAGTGTTTTGGAAGGTGCTTCACATTGGAATCCTTAACTGTTAGCAGAGAATGGGACTCCTGAGTATCATATTGTTGTGAGAGATACATTTACTTCATTAAAACAACTGCTGTTTCTAGAACAGCTAATACAAATGAGTTTCCTTCTGGCAAGACTATTTAATGCAGAACACTCTCCCAAACAATTATACCTAGATACGGAAATTACTTTGAATATATAGATAAGTGTACATGTGTACATCTGCACAGATCTATTTATTTTTATGCCAAATGCATGTGTTCACATACGTATCTGTGAACTGGGTGGCAGGTAGTTCTCACATTCCAATTTCTTAATGTGTAACATATACTAAAAGAAAAAAAGGGGGGGAAAAAAGAAAAAGATAACCAGAAGAACTCAGAGAAATCTGCAAATGTAATAGTCTGGAGATTGTTCTCATCGTAAAGCAAGGACTGAAGCATTTTTTCTATCCTTTCTACTACATGGCTTTCTTACAATTCTTTACATCTTCCAAACTTTACCTGTTTAGACTAAAGCATTCCACATTTGTGTTTTTCAGAAGTAAATGAGCAATTTCCTCAGAAATAAACAGTATAGAAGAACCACCATGTTAGAGCACACTAAGGGTACTTGCTAGGGCTCCTCTGTGGTTTTGAGCAAAAACTTCGGATTTGGCAGATGAAACATCCCAGTATTGTTTTTTTTGTCGTAACGCATGTCCACTCAAACTAGTTTATAGGCCCCTGAATACTTCAGCCTGTATCTGCTCAGTGGTTTGATAGCAAAACTCTTAGTAAACTCTATCTTCTCTGCCCAGATCTCCACAGAGCCTGAGGGATGAACAGGACTTTCCCTGGAATTGCATCTACCATGGTGTAATGCCTACTTCAGTGACAGAGAGCAGAAGGACTCGGTGGCTGCTTTAACAAGACCCAGGCAACAGAGAGATGAAAAAAGCAGCAGACTGTTTAGGAGCAAGTAAGAAGAGCAGAAACTGAGATGCAAAACCAGTACAGATGCTGGAGGTGTGGGATGCCCCAATAAGAAAGTAAATGAGCAGCAAGGAGTTGCAGAGCTGAGAGATAAAAGCAAGCTTCTCCCTCTGCCCTCAATATTTTCTGTGATGCTGAATATACCACTAAGCCAAACTTTTTTTCCACAACAGATGATCAGTGCACCGAGTCTTTTAACTATCAGTTGCCAAACGGATTTGATTCTGCACTCCCAGGCTCTGATCTGCAGAGTGCCAAGCACTTTACACCAACTGAGTGCCATGAGAGCTATGCTCTGAGCAGAGGGGCTGCTTTCAGGAGAATATCTAAAGGCGGTCACAGGTATCCCAGGCTGCACACTTTCAGGCAAACAGCACAGTCCCTCTGACCAACAGTTTTACAGGGATTTAGGTGCCTAACTTCCACGGAATTTATTTTACTGGGAACTGGGAATCTAAATATCCTTTTTGGTGTTTTTTTTAAAAAAATAAGTGGCCCTCAGTTCCATCTGTCAAATGTCCCAGACTTTACTCAGGACTGGTCTCCAGGTCTGCCATATATTCTTCTCAATCTTTTTCACAAAGCTTGTTATCACATAGTTTGCTCTTAGAAAGTGTTCAACCACAACCAGAAGGGAGAGAGGAAGATTTTCATCACACAGGACTTTCTGAATCGACTGCAAGATCCCTTGAATACTTTGTATAGGCCACCACCCTGAAAGTCCTTAGCTTTATGTGTCTTTTGGAATGTGTTGTTTTGCTATTTCACAGCGTGGAGGGGACTCTCTATGAAACTCACCAGCTGTTTTTCTTTGAGAAATGTATGCTATAATCACATTATCAGTTTACTCATTTCTATAACAATTTTCTTTTTCACATCCTTCACAGTCTGATATGACTGGATATGCTGGAAGAAAACATTCCTCCTCGACTTGTCAGCTTTATTATAACACTTCAGTTAAGAAAAAAAGAGGGGAACCTTGCTCTGACTTGGTACATCTAAAGACTGACCTCTCTGCTATGTATATTTTTTAAAAAAAACCAAAAACCCACCCCAAAACCCCCCACCTAAGACTTCACTCTGCATCAATGAATTCAGTGGAAACTTTCCCTTTGACTTCATAAGATACAGAGGTAGGCCATAGAAGAAGGGTGAATATGAAGATCTGGTTATGTACCAGTTCATCAGCTGAGACTGTAATCCTGGCAGGAGGGAAGAGGAAAAGAATAAATCACTGGATACACATCACGCAGTTGGCAGCCTTGGGCTACAGAAATTACACAGGGAGCTCTAGCTTCCACCACAGGACCCTTGCCCAGAACCTAAGCCATCCAAGTGAGCCATCTTTGTCTTACACCATCCTTATTCTCTGGGCCTTAAGAGTCAGATGTCTAGTTACAAAGAGCCATTTGGAGAAGCAGGTAGCTAATAAACAGATGACGAGCCAGGTGCTGACTAGCAAAAGGTTTTATTTAGTTGAATTTGGGTTTTGCTTGTCCCTCTGTGTAATAAATACCTATCTAATTATATCACTGAAGTCAGAAGAGTACAGTAAATCTAACCTCAGGAAGCGCTATAGCAAAAGCTTCTCAAGGCTTTCTCAACCCCTTCTTGAAACACCATTCAATCAACCAAAGCATTATTGTCACTCTTCAAAGTAAAAACACTTCCTCTTTCAGTAAGAAGAAAATATGTGAGCTTCATTATAAGAAGACTAACAATTAGCATGTGAGTTAAAGATGGAAGCTGCTAGCCGACAGCTCTACAAGGGCTGCAATGGGCTTTCCTGAATAAGATACCAGCCTTTGAGTGATGGTGTGAAATAATTGCAGATTCTGAGCCTGATATTGCACTTAATGACTTTACAGTTCACTACAGCTACTCCTAACTGAAATCTGAGCAGACTCGTATACTCCCTAACTTCCCCATTATCCTGAGACATCCGCCTCTGGCAAGATGTTTGCCATCGTTAAAATGGGAGTATCTATATTCCTTCTTCTCAGGCAGGCCTAGATATTCCTATATGTCTATTCTCAGACATCTAAATATTCCTCTGTTGTATATTAATCATTCAGCAAAAAGATGTCAAAGAGGTCTGATTAAGCCAGAGTCTCAAAGCTGTCACATCAGAGAGACACATAATAACATGGTAGATCTTTTTCTTATGATAGTCCCTGGAGTGAAATGTACTTGTTTAGAAGAATGTGGTCTTATACAGAGATTCCTCTCTATTCCCAAAAATAATAGTGCACATATACAAAAGATGTAGCTTTAGATCCACTTTCATATTTTTTTCATGATTATTATAATAGTGCTGATACATGATTCCATGTGCTTGACAAGCTGAGAGGTTAGCTCAGATTATTTGAAGGCTTCACTTAATTGATTTTCTGATACATAGCTAAACTCTCTGCTGGCTCACACTAGCACAGCAGCACTGTGTTTGACCGATAAAGATACAGGCATTTAGAGAGTCAGCAGAGAATATTGGTCAAATTCAGCTTTCGGTTGCTATAAATTGAGAGAGACTTAATTGATTTCAGTTAATGTATTCTAGAGTTGCACTCGTACATTTGGGAGCCAAATTTGGGCCAAGGACAATAAGGACTGCAGTCACAAAATGATTGTGATGGAGAAGCAGCATTTAAATTCAGGGATTTAGGGGCAGGTAAGAAGAAGGTTGTGGCAACACTGGGCTGGGTAACTGACCTGCCAAAAGAGCAACGAAAGCTAGCCCACAGTTGGGTTACCAATAGATTGATCCCAGCTCTAAATTTCTAGCACTATCTAGGGTATTTAATTGTTGGATAGCAGCCTGTGTTGTGACTGCAGCGCAGGTATATCCCAAGTTATACAACTCTGCAAAAAAAACCCCGTTGATTAACCAGGCACCTACTGCTGATAACATTTTTTCAAACTAACTCCGAATAGTTCCTTATCATGGCCCAAATTCTAGAAGACAGCTTAGCACTTTCCCATGGTGTCACTTACAAACCAGCATGAAAACAACAGCCTCCAGGTGCTGTGAATTTCAAGCTGTTCCTTGTGAGATAAGTACCATCAAGACTCCTTATTTTAGTTTTGGCAATCCCATATTTAACCGTGTTGTTAAGTGTGCTGAAAGAAAAATCTGAAAGGGCTTTTCTCAGTTTTCATGTAAGTGTTGCTGTATAGCTTGCAGGGTGATTGCTTTTCAAATTTCCTTTGAAGCACAGTTGTTCTCTGGTCTCTTTTCTTGAACATGGGCTGTTCCTTGGTTGCACTATAACCTTAGCTGAGAGCAGGGAAGTGCCTTCAGAAGTTGCACACCAAGTGTGCATAAAACTCCTAAGACTGAGACATTTTGAAGCTGGCTTCAGATTTTGAAAGGGTACTGTAGTATGACCACAATAAGGAAAGATAATCTGTGCTTGGAAAACATGCTTAAATGTAATTTTATAGATACAGATTCTGTGTTTAACATTAAATGACACATTCTAAACTCACATCCAGCTTTTGAGATCACACTCTGCACTAGTTTCTGTTTTCTTCTTAAGCTAAAAAGATGCAAGTATCAGTGAGCCATGTAGAAGTAAACAAAGTCTATGCCTTGCTGCTCATAATCATAAAGACGTTCTTACCAAAATCTCAGCCTGAGGCCCACTCAGTTTTGTGGAGCCTGATAGAGAATATCAGTGAGCACAGAAAACTCTGTGAAACCATCTGGCTTTGGATCAGGAAAAAGCAAGACCTGCTGGGAGCAGGGAGAGGAGGACAAGCCGGGAGCTGCAGGTGACCCCAGCACTGGCCATGACCTTACTGAGGAGGAACCAGCCCATGGCACCTGAGCAAGGCTGGGCTAGTGACAGAGGCAGGTCCCACCGATGGTCTAGTGATCATCTAATGAAGGCAGGGGGATGAGTCGAGTCAGGCCAAGGATGACCCCATGAAATCCAAACAATTCAGAATGGTCACCGGTGACAAGGCTCAGGAAGGGGCTGAGGGCCACAGGCTGAGCTGAAAGGGGCCTGGGCCATCAGCAGCATGGGGAAAGCCCTAGGCTAGGCTGGGCAGGGACTGTCAGGGCCCATACAGCAGCCAAAATAATGAATGTCTTGGACACTTTAACTATTTGGGACCATGGGTTTTGTGACTAGTTTAGTGTTACCTAAGATAAATCCAGACTTCAGTCCTCCATTCCAGGTCCAAATATTATTTTCACATACAAAGCCTAAGCCCTAAAAGATATCACTCACAGATATATCAGAGAAGTGTTTTAATCTATGGATGAACCAAGGAAGAACAGACCCAGATTTAGTCCCTTAATTAAAAACAGTCTCAGGTACTCCTTGTAAATACACAGCCATCTGTAACCATGGCATCTTTTACATGTTAAACTTAGCACGTGGAATGAAAATGTCTTAGTCACAAAAAGGCTGCTTCTAGTAGATGGAAAACTTCCCTGTACCTCATGCCTCAGAGCCAATGAAACTAGTAAAACCCAGTAAAAGCTTTCTTGGGAAGAGTTGTCACTGAGAGCCTCCTCATTTCTTCTTTCCATGCTGTGCTCAGCTGAAGCATTATTTCCCAAAAGTGCACCAATTAGGAGGTTTGGTAAAGTTTCCAAGTCACATTTCTGTGGGATGAGGAGGTCTAGCATAATGACTATCTGAAAGACACAGCACATCAATTGAGCTATGAGTGCTGCTTCCTCTCCTACTTTTCTTTGACCATTATTCATTTATTTGTTAAAGAAAGTAATAGTAACTAGTACTAGTAACTGCTGTGCTTTCAAAATTTGCCACTCTGTGGTCCCAGACATGAAAATCCCCTTTCTCCTCTCACACTGTATATGAAACCTCCTGGTCTCTCTCTCCTGGTGCTTCACGGTTGTTCTGGAAAGCCGAGCTACAGCTCAGAGGTTAGTTCAGTGGCGTCCGTCGCTGCGCCCTTGAGACAGCAGCTACCATGCTCCCTCCTATGTGTAGGCTGCTCTAATTATGCTTGAACCACCCTGCATCACCAATGGACATCTGCAAGTTTTTTTGGTTTTAGTACAAAAGTCCACGTGCCACTCACCCTTGATCTGGTACAGAACTTCCACTGCCAGTACGTGGATTTATAAGGACGACGTAAGGAGAGGAACAGGTATCAGTTATTTATTATTGCTTATAGTTTTCTTCCAGGGAACGGTTGATATCCTTAGTTTTATTCAGCCTCTTTAAATAAAAATAACCCAAAGGGTTCTGAGCGTCAAGCAGTGGTGATTCATCTGCAGCGGCATAAGTCACTGTTGCTGCCCAGAAAAGGAATGGCAGGGGAATTATACATCTATGCCCGAGCTTCCCCAGCCTCATGCTGCACACACAACTTCCTCAACAATTTAAACACACAGGACTCTTACCGAGAGTGGTAAAGTCACCATCTAACACACAGTCAGTCATGCTTCCCTTGCCACCCCAAGCAGCAGAAGAGGACAAAACAGAGAGAAACATGGACGGATGAGGCTGGTCATATCTTAAGCTGCCACGGTTAAATTCAGGAATAAGAAGTAAGATCTTCCTACATGAAATTCGATACAATCAACGTGATTAAAATTCCTGATTTGGAATCCTGAGGTAAATAGCTCAGCTCATGCTTTAGAGCTAAACCTTTCAACAAGAACGTTCAAGTTTAGGAAATGGTTTGAGGTAAAAGAAAGCAAGGCAGAAACCCAGCCTGGAAGAATGTCTCGATCCCCACAGCGGTCTGGCAGGTTGTTTCCTGAGGGTAAAAGGCACATGCCAGAACTGCACTGTGGGCTTGCGAACTGGAAAATGAGAGAGAGAAACTAGCTACCTTCATGGAAACTTTTAATCTTAAAACAGAGTTGCTTTAAGTGAGCCGTATCCTGCAGAGAGCAGAGGCTGTGTGCACTCATTTCTGCTCCTAAGACTTCTCTGCCGCCTGCCACTGGGAGATCTGTATGGGCACGATCACTAAGGGCTGTAATTTAAAACTCAGAACAATGCATTCATAAATCTGATGAATAACACAATGAGCACAAGCCAGACTTGGGAGCTGCAGTAAATGCTGAAAAGCTGATGTGGCTGCAAAAACGTTGTCTCATGACTGGCCCGGATTGCTTTTACATGAGTCACCTGACCTCAGACCGAGGGCCCGCGAGGGCTGGGCTTTCTGATCAGCTTTATTAGGGGGTTATTGTTTCTCAGGTTTCACGCTGCCAGACTGTCATTCCAGAAAATGGTAATGCATCTGGTGGAAGCATCCCCCAGGGGTGGTGGTGATTCATTTTGAGTGCTGTGATAAAACTGTTTGGGTTACTAAAGAAGCAGGATGCTAACGCCATGACTGCACTTACAGAACTTTCTAATGTGGTATTAAGAGAACCCAGGATATATTTGTGACAATGTTTTCGCTGTGTGTCAGAAATACCTGCATCAGAACAGTGTGTCAGGTCCACATAACTGAGTCACTGTGCAATGGCTAAATAAAAACAGAAGTACAATATACCAACTTAAGGGTCCCAATTTATTGAGAGACATGAAAGGATCACCCTTGCTACAAGCTAACGAAAAATAATCTTTTAGAATACCGCTTCTAGTGCTAAATGCAAACCCAAACTTACTCAAATGCTATGGCTTTTCTTTAATGTAAAAAAGGAAATGTTCTCTTTGAAAATTTCGATCTTCTTTCAATGGCTCCTAGCTGCTGAAACCTGACAGGCTGCATTTTAAGCTGCATGTTAATTTCTATAGGAATTGAAGCCGTTTTTCTACTCTTATTTTTAAAATAAAAAAACATAATCTATTTCTCACTTACAAAGAACTCCGCTGTAGGTGAAGCGGGTGATGGCAGGAGTCACTAGAATCCAGAAATGAAAATTTTTATGAAATGCTGTTTCACATTTCTTTTCCCTTCCGGGTCAGGGACATAATGAACCAAACCTTTAATCTGAGTGACTGACATGCCAATTTATACCACCTTTGGCTTTGATCTTTCAGTCCTACCACAGAGTAAATTTGGGCTCGTATTTAAAACTTGGAAAATCCCCTGGTTATAACGTCTGCTTTTTCTCACTTCCCATTCTGCTAGAACAATTTTTTTTTTCTGAAATAGTTGTCATTTTTGTGGTTTCTTTGAGAAGTGTAGTTCGCATCTCCTCTTGAACTTTCATTTCTTTGTGTATTTAGGCAACTAAAGACCACTGCTTCAAGATTTTTCTTATTGTTATGTTGCAACAATTCACACTGTAGAGATCTTAATAAATTAAAAAAATTTGAGTGTGCATTCAAAAAAATGCCAGTGTGCATGACTTTTAAGTACCTGCTAAAGTCTTATTAAGCTCATGCCTGAAGTAAAATCCACCTAAGTATTTTGCTGAATAGAGCCCTCTTGGGTCTGATCCAATGCACATCGAAGCCAGTCAAAAATTCCCATTGACTTCAGTGGGCTCCCAGCCGATTCCTGGGAGGTATTGAGTGTGTGAAGTTCAGCACTTCTCCTGCCAAACTCCAGTTCTTGCTCTGACATGTTCTCTTTAGGTTTTTTACATTTTCTTCTCTCAGCAGAGAAATATAAAATTTTTAAGGTCTCCCTGAAAGGTCAGAAGAATTTCTCACCACTGCTTTAACTGCACTCTTGTCAAAACTGAAGCATTTCAAAACCATTCATTTCCTCCTATGAGAAACATCCAAAAAAAATTGTTTCAGGTCTAATATATAACTTCAGGGCTGATAAATGTCAGTGCAGCTTTATATCATTGAGGTTATTTTAGTATTTTTATACAAATATTCAGGACATTCATTACAAATACTACATATATGTATAAACAGAATGCAAACACACATTATTGTACGTATTCACAATCTTCTAATGTTTTAAATAGTTAATAAAATGTTTTTCAGAATTGCAGCTTTCATAAGTTTGGGTTCAGATGGAAATTTTAAAATAGAAACATTTTCAATTCAGATTAAAACCAAAATTCTAAACGTTCAATTTTCCATAGGAAAAAAAATTCCATTTTTCTGTTGATACCTTCTAGAATACTTCAGGTGATATAGCTTTTTATACTTACTTCTCCCTCCAGCCTTTTATTAGCAAACATGGAAATCCACTTTTCAACATCTTCCTTCTTTACAAATACTTCTACATTATGTATACAACCAGTATCAGAACATAGTGCTCAACTTGCATAAATTACAGTGCATCAGATATCTTGAATGGGAGCTCACACCTAATCGTAGTTTACTTCAGACTTGGAGTTTTATACTATGACCATTCTGTTGATTAGTAAGTAGAAGTACCCATGGCACGTTCACCTTGGCTTGCCTGTTTGAAGCAACTTAGAAACATCATTAATAAATTCCTCCTTAAATAATCTTGCAGTTAAATAAATGGACTTTGTATACAATGTGACAAGCTAAGCTAAATTCTGCCGAGGAGAGCTCTGGTTTCTGGGCATTGTGTTAATTTTGTCGCAGCTTCATTACATACAAAAATTGAGAGTCAAATGTTAAGAAGGTTTAAGACCACTGAATCTCTGAAGTCTAATGAGCTATACCAGTTCAATGCAGCTGGAGACGTGTTCAGTTCAATAAAAAATTGAATAATAGGAACTGAATAAGAAGAAGCCTCTGTTTTATTAAGATAATATATTCAATTTATTCTGTGTGGTCCCTGAATTTTCAAAAAGCCTCTTTACTTTCTTGCTGTCTTCTCATTGAAGCTATTAGGAGGGTGCTTGATGTTTAGATGGTGGAGATGAGGAGCTGGCACCCAAGCAGCTGTAGGAAGTCTGAGCTTCTCAAAGATTTTGAGTCAGGATATACCCGCTAGAGGGATCAGGGCAAAATTTCACCACAGTTTAGATTTATCTTTTGGGCATTTCATAGTTACTGTGCCACCAGAGTACACAGGGTATGTCATGTCTTTCAGATCCAGGCACAGATTGACCACAGGGACTAGAGGGCCTGTTGCCGCCATCTCCAGAAGCCGCTGAGGGAGAATCAAGGCACTGCTAGGGCTCCTGTCCGTAGCTGCCTTAGCCTTGCTGTTCCCCAGGCTACACCAAAAAGCCAAGAGCCTGGAGACAAGGACATTGCCCTTGCTTGATCCATGCCTATCAGCTGCTAGGCCAGCCCTGGTTTGGTGTGGAGCTTGGCATCTAAACACTGCTCACCCTGAAACACCTTGGCTCTCCGGAATTCATCCTGTTCTTACCCTACCACCCTCACAAGGGAAGGACGCAAATATTTCTAATAAGTTATTTGTGTGACAAGCCTTCCCCACATAGTTACAAATGCAGATGTGAAGGACTGTGTTTATTTCAAGTGACAACTGAGTTATGAAATGTTTTCCACACCTGGAATATTGCATAAAGCCTAGTGGCAGATGGGAATAGAAAAGCAAGTGAGAAAGGGAGAAAGGAGGCAATAAAGAAGAAAGGCTATATTTATACAGTGAGCTGTATGTGAAAGATGAGGGGGCTGAACTTTCTTCATGGGAATTTAAGTCCCCATTTCCATGCTTGGGTAGTCACTGTACTGGCTTTAGGTTTGCCTTTCTCTATAACAACGAACCAAAGTGTGTTTGTCCTGTGAAGAGAAAAATGAAAATTGTTGGCAGTCATCTACTTCAAGAACTTTTTCCTCCTCCATCTTCTCTGCCTGTTTGCTCATAGCAGTGGCTTTATCTGAAGTCTGTGAATCATATAAAACTGGTGATTAATAAATCGACTGTATTTTCAGCCTTGTTTCTGACATAAAACATGAAAATTCTTCATTGGCAAACCTGATCCCCTTTGCAAGGACCTTGTTCTGTAATCATTACCAGTCAAAGCAAAACTTCCTCAATTTCATTCAGAACAGGATTAGGATATATATTCTTTTTATTCTTTTTTTTTTTTTTTTTTTTTTTACCCTATGAAGCAGTACTTGCTAGGATAAACACAAAGTAGAGATGTTATTCGAGCATGTAAGTTCAGTGACTTCTTTTACTCCGTAAGAAAAATAACAGATTAATTGGGATCTTTGTTCCCCAAAGGGAAAGCAGTCATGTTTCTTTCTATCAAGACTTCAAAGACAAGGAAAAATAAAAAAAAAAAAAAAAGCAAGAAGAAAGCCTTAAAAACAAATAAAGGAAAACCCAAAGACAGCCCTCTCTGAGGTCACTACTGTAGTACCTGGAGAAGGGGGCAAGTGAGAGGCTGATAAGTAAGAGGAAAAATGTAGATAATTTTTTTAGAATACATTTGGTAGATTCTTAAAAAGAATTGCTTGTCAGGAAAGCTACAGAGTAAAGAGAAGGTGCACAGCAGAGACTCTGTACTTACAATATGTCAGTGGTGTCCACCAGCAGAGGATCACAGAAACACTATGAAGAGAAAAGTGCCAAAAACTGCTGAGTCTACAAGTGGAGAAAGAAAATGAATAGGAGAAAGCAGAGGAAGCCTCCACCCTTCACGTTTCCCTGATCTCTTAAGTATAGCTAGTGTTTTTAAATCCTCCTACTGACTGTTTCCCTGGTGCTTCTCTGGCAACCCAGCCTGTCCTGTGTCGTGTGTGTGTGTGTGTCCCAACTAATTAACCCAATAGACAATAATTTATACTACTGCAATTCGCACAATGCCTCTTCATCGTTCCAGGATAATCCCAAATATTTTATTTCTTAGTGGAGCATTAGCTTATGTTTTACAGATATCTACATAAAGGCAGCTTACCAAAATACCCAGTTGGAACAGTATTGTACACAGAGGTTTAACAAATCCTTATACTTTCAGATAATTTAATAGAGTTACTAATATTATAAATACACGAGAACATAAGCTTTTAAGCTTCGCATCTCACCAGCATTATTTCTCTCCCTGTTTTATCAGCAGCTATGCTAACGGTTACGCCACAGCAACCACATCACCTTTTTTCTCCCTCAGATGACACTGCCTGGCCAGCCGACAGGCTTGGCTGCAAACCAAGAATTCCCCTAGGCTCTTAAAGACAGGGAAGGGGGAGGGAAGAGCAGGCTGCATGGGGAGCTAGCGCATGCCTGATTTCAGGAGAGCAGTTTGTAATGAACAGCACAGATATCTTGTCCAGGACAAGGCTGTGTTGTTTTCAGGTTGGCTTTCCAAAAACAAGGTGAATTGGACTGTCCCTCTGCAATGTGCACAACTTCTTCATCTACTGCATTACTGCTTATGCACTTGAAGCCTTAAGTAGGTGTGAATGTTTCAGACTAATTTGAAGCTTTGTTTTAGACTGCGGGCATTTTTTAACCTTCTATGTTGTTTTTCCTTTCATTAGGAGTAGATCATGCATTTAAGAACATCAACAGAAAGCTTCAGGCTCTAAAAACTTAAAAGAGCAATCTCCTAAAAAGAAATATGTTAGTAAAGAAACTGCCAAATGTTGCATGATAAGAAATTAATCAAAAATAAAAATATTTTTTCTTCCTACCTTTCCACTCCCTGCCCCCAAGCCTCCAGCATCTCTTGGGAACTGTTCTGATTATCCTCTTAGGAATTGCTTTAAAACTACGCAAATCCAGGCTAGCAAGTTTTACAAAATTGTTTTGTCTTTGTCCCAGGTTGCAAAAATATCTCATTAAACATAAACTCATGAACAGAGTGGTCACATCTGTGATTGTCTGAGTTATCAGCCATAGCAGGAGTGGTCTTTCTTACCATATGACACCAGTGCATACCAGTTGCACTCACTATACAAAATGACTGGGCCCACTGTAACAGCTATATGTAATGGGAGTATATATACTGTCATTTATCTTCCATACTGAAATCAGTTAATCAAATATACCTCGTAGTCCATGAGTGAAAGTTGCCAAAGTGTGTCTTACATAGTTCCATCCATTTAATGATTTAAAATAGCATCACTTCTGCACAATAAATGCAGATAATGAGTATTACAAGCAGTTGCAATCATTATGCCAAATACTTTACACATAGAAGTTTGGGATATTTCCCTAAAAGAAAATTATGAGAACTGAAAATATTATAACTTTCCAGAGGGGAAAAAAGTAAACCACACTGCCATTTCATCTCTTTTAGATCTTTGTTAACTGCAACAAGAAGAGAAAAAGGAACTCTCTCCTTTTTATGGCTGTTCTTAGGTTTGATACAATTCCTCAAGGAACGCAGCTCTCCCCTTAGTTATTCAGTAACTTCTTATGATGGGTCCAATTGTACACTCTGTAAGAAACTAATGTTTCTTATTTGAAAAAGATAAAGCTGTTCAATAAAGATTAGGGACTGTGGGGGAGTATTATAAATAGAGACAGGCAAGTACTAAAACACTACACACCCGTCTGTATCTGCATAGTGATAAAACAGCAGAGAAAATCTACATGGTAACAGGGTAAGACACCGTTGGTTTCAGATACCAGGTCAGCTGAATCTGTGGGAACCACCCATGAATAAACAGTCCAGATCTTGTGGAAAGGCATGGCTAATTACTCAGCAGTTCCAGTTTTATTATGGAAAAGATACTCAAGCATCTTACCTACACACAGTTGCTCCAGTTGAACAAATCTTTCATTTAATTTTTCCTTCATTTCACTAGCTTTAATGATTATTTGAACAGCATAACTATCCTGGCTAAAATCATGGCAAGTTGTATGTGCAGTCTGGTCCTTAAGTTCACTGAATCTGGATGAATTTGGCCAAAACTAAGACTGGAGGAGTGGGGGGAGCATGGAAACTGTGGTGGTTTCCAAGACTTTTGACATAAAACACAACAGGTTTTGCAGATATTTTGCCCTGGGGTTTAGGTGCTAATAGAAGCGAGGAACCAAGACACAGAGTGCAGGGGGAGACAAACCTATGGAGGTTTCAACTGGAAAGACTTTGAAAGAATTCTCAAAATTGTTAGTTCCCAAGTTTCAAATGGATCTAATTACTCTTACCCATATGGCTGAGTCACTTCTGAGCGGCTTCTAGTGCCCAAACATGGCTGTGTGGAGATGCACGAGGACTAGAGAAAGTCTGACCTAGCTTCAGTTTCTAATCCCATTGCTCCCTCCCCACAACAAAAATGAAAAGCTTAGAAAATATTTTTCTTCAGGTTAAAAAAAGGGAGTTTAAAATTTTGTGGGTTTTCCTATGCCTATCCCAGTACTAGTATATCTATGCACAGGCCAGCATGAAGGAAAAAGCACAGAACAGCAATGATTGCTCAGCAGTTAGCACTGTACATGAGGCAGGGATTTTCCAGGTCATTTTTATCCACTTCATCACTACAATTTGCTGGTCCAATTCTGCCAAATCAGCAGATGTACTTCTTAAAAGAAAGCCTCACCCAGTTTTGCACAGGCAGCACTCTGAGAGTTCGCAGGGTTACTAGCATTTTTCATCAGAGATTCACTGTGAATTGCACTTCTAACTAAAGCGTGCAAAAATTAGAAAATTCTCACCACTGCTGGACATTTGCCTATCCCCAAGTCAGTTTATAACAAGTGGTGATTTTGCCCAGTTGAAATAGCAATATGGTCCTTGCCTATAGCAGGCTGAGACATGAACTGAACTGCTACAAAAATATATCCAAAGGAAGGCTGTGACTAAAACACATGCTATAATTTCTCATTCATGGTTTGATTGGTGGACACAGGAAAAAGTAAACAGTTTTGCCTATTGATGGCCTAAAAAAAAAAAATTAAATTTTTGGGGGTTAAAAAAATTAGAAGGTATCATGTGAGAGGGAGCTGCAGCTATTGAAGTACAGCACTGTGGGATTTATTTAAGACCGAATGGTACCTTGTACTGCCCTTAGTCCTGCTGAAGGCAAGGCAGAGTGAATTATTATTCCACAAAAGCAAATATAGTCTAACTCTTACTTATTCAGGTGAAGGAAAACAGTTCTCACTGGGACAATCTCTGGCTATTGTGCAACCACAGAAAACTTGAAAGACTTTGACTTTCAAGGTCTTTTAAGGCTTCCCATTCCCCTGCCCTAAGGGAGATGCAACCCATACCCATGTAATTCCTGACAAATAGTTCTCCTCCTCACCCTTAAGCTCCCCCGAGGCAGTTCCACAGCCTCCCCAGGTGATTTATTGTCCTCCCAGCCAAGTCTCTCCAGCAGGAGGCTGGTGCAGATATGTCCCAGGTGGAGGGAGGAGCAGGTGGCGGGCAGGGGGAGGCAGCCCACCGGCAGCCCACAGCAGACAGCCCTGGGGAGCTAAAGGTGGGCAGCTCTCCTCGCCCGCGTGGTCTGTCCAGCCCTGGCAGCACCTACGGCAGCTGGAGAAGTTGCTCATGAAATGATCTCTCTTGGTTAACAGGACCATTCTTGTTTCAGGCAAGTACTAAAACTACACACCCACCTGTATCTGCATAGTGATAAAACAGTGGTGAAAATCTAGGCAGTAACCAGGTAAGACACATGCTGGTTTCAGGTACCAGGTGAGCTGGTATGTCTTTGTTTCGTACAAGATGCTTAGAAGGGCAAGGCTGTACATGAAGCCTTTCCAGAAGCACAGGAGCTCTCTGGAAGACACATAGTATGTGTTGTGTTCCTTTTAAATGGGTGCTTTGGCCACTTTAGGAAAATCTTGCCTGTTGACTAAAGCATATCTTGAGGACGAGAAGAAAGAGATCCTTGAGGGGAAGGTTAGGTGTCTGCAGGAGGAAGTAAATATCAATGTGGGAGAGCTGGAGCGAAAGGGAAAAGAATAGCAGCGTGTGACTTTCTCCATGCCTTCACATGCAGGCAAAACCCCTGTACTTTCTTTTTGCATAACATCGCTAGCCTGCAACCCATTCTGTTTAGTCCCCAGACTCCCAGCTTGTGCCTTGTCTCCCTCCTCATTTAAAGTGGTGCTCTGAAAATCATTATCCTGGCCTTGCACACCGACTGCAATTTTCTCCTGACATTCCCGCTCTGACTTTTTGGGGGATAGATTTGAATGATCACAGCCATTCCCATAAAAGCTGCTCGTTCAAAAAAGTCATATCTAGGCTGAAGCATTATGACTAGAATTGATTGCAGTTGGATCTGATTGATAGTGTCGTTGGATCTGACAGTATCTCATGATACTATCACTAAAACAGGACTTCTTGTTCACTGAAAATGAGCTCTGATCGGTGTGTAGAACTGTGGCCACAGCTACCATCCCATCCTCTCATTTTTATCAATAACATTGCATGTATTCAGAGTGCTAGCTAGGAACTTGTACTTCACTGATACCATGCTTCATTTCTTTTTACACTCCTACATCCTGCTGTAGAAAGATTTTGCTTATGTCATTGCAAAATTTCATTGAATATACCCAAGTGTATTTTCTTGTATTGGTAATCTAAATTAAGTCTCAGAAATGTAAGCATCACACAAAAAAATCTCTTTAAATACATTTCAAATATGATCCCTTCTCTAAAAATGACTGCAACAGTGGACATGTCTTTCTGCCAAACTGGATGTCCCTCCAATCATCACACGTTTTGCTTTTGCCTAAAAGCAATATTTGTTCTTGTGGCAGCTACGTTTTCGTACTCAGCTTCCTCCTCCACGATATTGTATGTGATCCCATCTGTAAGGTGCTGCTCTTCTTGGGACGCAGCCTATGTCTTTGTCACCTTAATTCTACCATGAAGTTAAACATCACTTTTATGCTAACTATCATACTTTCAAAGACACTTCTATTCTCTCCTTATCTTGACCAAGGAACTCTATAGCTTTTTTCAAGTTTTCAGCCTCGCAGCTGACCCAGAGCAGCACTCTCCAGCTCAGCCTGCCAGAATGTACCAGCCGCCCTTACTTTTTGAGCAGGGGGAAGAGAGGGTATCAGCGAGATGTGAGGCACCTAACACATGTTAAAACCCACTGGCAGCTTTTTCCAATCTCTGCCATTGGTATGGAGACATCAAAGCCAGAGGTAACGAGCTCAGATGCAACATGGTAGCACAGAGCTCAGTCTGGATGGTAAAGGCCCATCTGAGAGTTTGGGTCGTCACCTATTCAGACCCCTACTAATGTAGCCATGTTGGTCCTGGCAGATTAAACCAGAAAAATTGGCATAAAATTAGGTCAGGTATGGCTACAATAATAGTGTTGGTGCAGTGAAAACAGAGCTGCTGTTCAAATCTCACCCAAAATTCTGGTTCAACATGTATGTGACACAACCAAGATAGCACACTGGAATAAAGTGCAAGGCAAAATTCAAGCCCAAGATATTTAAGTACACCATGATGCATCAGTTTCAATTTAACACCTATTGGATAGTATATACCACTCCTCATTGCTATCATTAATTTTTCTTCTCTGTTTCATTTTTAAATGCATATGTAGAAATATGCTGATCCTTACGTTGTCCCTCTTGTCTCACAGAAACACTGTGAAGCATTCATAAAACCTGACTACCTAAGTTCTTGAATAAATCCTCTAAATTTACTATTTCAGAACTTATATTACATTCACAGAATCACAGAATCACCTAATTACACTTCATACACTGCTTCAATTCAAATCCAAATCTGTCTGTTATTGGGTTATCACTAAGGTTAACAGCTTAATTCTCTCATATCTAATCATTCAATACTACCTACTGTAATGTGACACTCTATTGCTAATATTTTTTTTTTTCAGATCTATATGGAATAACTGCAAATAAAACAATTTTCATACAGTTCAGTGGACCTGAATCAATAATTTTGCTAGCTGATGGGCTGGCCTCCCATGTTCCCCGTTTTCTTTCCCTAGCCTGCTATGTGTGGCCAGACTCCATTAGATTGTCCATTTAGCTTATCATCAACAGTTATGCTATAAAAGTATGCTTTTATGAATATGCCCTTGAAAAACTGGCTCTCAGGAACCTTCTTCTTTTAAGTAAAATGTTGGAAAAGATTCCTAAGTAGTGTTAGATCTTCTTCTACTGAGAAAGGTTATTCGAGGTTTAACGGGATTGAAATTTTCCTTTGCAATGTACTCATTATGAGCTACTGTTGTTCGCCTTTTGAAACAAAAATGCTAGCTTGGGAATGCTGTCTTTTATTTAAAAATAAAAAAATGAAGTGCAGCTGACAAAGTTCAGATAATTGGACAGAGCAGCAGAGCTTACACCAACAATGCATTCAGCACACTGACATGTGATATCTTTTGAAATCTCCGTAGGGTCTTTTAGCTTACAGTGAGCCATTTCAGAATCCCGGATCGTTGCAGAATAAAGGCTTTGCTCTTTCAGACTTGCACCAATTTCCAATGATATAATTTTTTTTTCAGCTTCTCCTTCCCACCACATCAATACATATTCTACTTGGTAAACATATATGTATTTACAGACTTGGTCCAGAATCCTGCAAGTAATGCCAGAACTTTAAAAAATAAAATAAAATTAAAAGCCAGAAAAATGCTATTAGTGGAGCATCAGTACGGGCTGTCATTACAGCACGCTATTCTCATTAACACATAATAACCCTAAAACTGGTAGAATGCCAATAAAACAGGGATAGGGGAAAAGGAGTGCTACAAATGAGAGCCACTGGAATAGATAGAACAGAAGCCCCAGCAGCTGGCGTCCTGCCATACTGGATATCTCTAGTAGCCCAACTTCTCAGGGGGGCTGTGTAGCCTGTGATTAAAACACCTACTATTCAGGCTTAAGGTTTAAAGTATGAACTGTTAAGTTTTAAAGACCTTCTCCATTTTTTGGCTGGTATGACTTATACTCTGGCTACTATGAGCTTTGCCCGATTCCCAAAGCAAAAAGACCACCTAGGGACAGACCCCTGTTTCACACTGGTTTTCTGAACTGCCTGGAACTGGCTGGAGGAAAAAAAAAATAATTCTATTACTTTTCCACCTCCTAATGTGAACAGCTCTATTTGGTCCTTGCATTGAGCCCAGTACAGTTTGTTTAATTCTCAAGTGAGACTGAATGTCCAACTTTACCAAGTGTTAATCTTGAACTACTGGCCAGCTGAACTGGCACTGATGTTTAGCAAGTTATTCATTTTGCAGCAACTTGATGACGTTCCAAATAACAGACTGGTGGGTCTTGTAGGAAGATTTCACCTTACCCTCAGCAAGAATGTCGCGTAAAACATTTGAACTTTTGCTTGGTATGTGGAACAAAGTTGTAACTCAAGTAAATCTGCACCTCACTTGACTGGACAATCTCAGAAAAAGCAATCTTGATCAAGCCAAGCCATCAAGAAGCTCAGCCAGACTCCTGATGCAACAGGAGACTCTCAGACATGTAAGACTGTGGAGGGAAGATAAGCTAAAGATGGAGGCACTACCTTTAAACAGCCATGAGAGTAAGAGCTGGAATTAATATTTATTGCCTACACAAGCAAATACACTAAAAAAGAGACAAGTATCCTGACATGTTGGAGAGACTTGGTAACCCTATGGTGGCCCGTTAACAACATACAATGGTGTTGCTCCAGGAAACAAAAATATTGTTTCATAAGCCCTGTGTCCCAACTCCTGTGGCCACATTTGGAAACATCCACTCCCTCCCTCTCCTCCCAACAAAAACAAAACAAACCTAAAAATACCTCCTCCTGCTTACCTGACTGTGGCCAGAGATTGAGCCCACCATGACAAATGCAGCAAGCAAAGATCTGCCAGTCCCAGAGAAGACTCTTTCACAGCATGAAGGAAAACACATGTATGCTGCTGTTCCTTATGCTGTGTTTTTCCGATGACTAGAGGGCCATGGTTTCCAAATCTATCTGCTTAACAGCCAACATGCACTCATATTGCATGAAATATGGTGGGAAGGTTAAATATAAAACAGGATGTAAAAAAAAAAAAAAAAAAAGTAAATGAAAGGCAGAAAGTCAACCAATTCAGACTTAGGATAAATGCGGAGACAAAAGAGTTTGGTGCAGAAAAAAAATATGTGACCAAAAAGAGCAAACCAAGTGATTAGCATTTAAAAAATCTTTTAAAATAGCCTTAAAGACTATGAATTCAGTGCAATGAGCCAGCAATGAAAGTATAACAGTAAATGTACTGAAGAAATGTACTGTGAGAAAATGCCTTGTGCAGCACTGGCAACAAATCTGAGGTGTTACGTTGACACACTCCCCAGTTTAGCTAAATACAGATAAATTCAGGGAAATGCAATCTAGTGATAAGAAGCTCCTGAAGCAAGACAATGCCTTGATTCAACCACGGCTTCAAGCTCAGTTCAGTACACTAGAATCAAGCTGGAGTCCAAGCCGATCAGGAGAAGGCAAGCATTAGGTGAGGCAGAGAACAGCCAGACCTCCTAGTTAAGTGCTGGAACAAAGGAAGCACCAGCAGAAATTGGGAAGTCACTGACAGTTTAAGCACAGGCAGTCACATGGTCGCATGCCTAGAAGTGGTGTCACATAAGACACCGACACATCCCATAATTTTCTATGTTATTCTTTCTTCATGGAAGTGTCTATCTTGTACAAACGCTTAAGTAAAGTGTACAGAAACCAGCTTCAGAGCAAGGGGTAAGCATTGCTCCCAGGAATTAATTTCATTATGAGTATTTTAACACAACTTTAGTTGTTTTTCCATCTCAAAACGTCATTATAAAAATGCCAGCAGTTACATTGCAAGTACTGGAAAAAAAGTAAAAAAAAAAAAAGGAAAGGTTAAGCTGCTGCACGTTTAACAGCAGCCGTATTTCTCCTTGCTGTGAAAGTGTGAGCAAAGTGTGAGCGAAGGCAATGGCAGTGACCTTCCTATTGTCGAAGGGAGAGCAGCAGATTCTTGACAGTCTCCAAGGCAAAACATGGGAGACCTTGCAAACATCTCTCTGTAGGGGCTCTGAACAATAGCAAAGGTTCTTTCCCAGGGTTGAATTTCTCCATTCCTTTGGCACGCTTTCACAAAAGGGCTGGGTCCTTTGAGGTTATCTGCAATGTGCTTACGCTCAAAGCATTAACATGCCTGTTAGCTCTGTACCCTTAGCATACTTCTACTGTTATTAAAGAGTGATTATAACTCAGGAAAAGAGGATCTTGGAGATGAGATACTGGACTGAGGTGGAGAAAAGCAGGGCTCTAGGCTCTACCCTCTTCTCACGCCACTTCAGGCAAGCAACATGCTTCACATTTCTGTTAATCATAGATGCTTAGTTCATAAGCTCTTTGAACAGAGATGATCGCTTTCCTTGCGTATGTAGGTGTAGAATAGCAGCACTGCGGAGCAATGGCTTAAACCAGAATGCCTTGGCACTATCAGTTACACATTAAGCATTTTAATTACTATGACAAGGCTAATTTTGCAGCTCCCTCTTTTAATAAAAGAATTAAAACCATTATATGCCAACTTTCCTTTTTATTTTTTGAGAATACTGAGCACTTATGTAAGTGCATCAGTCTGGCTGCACTGCGTCTCAGCTTCTCAAACACGAGTGCCTATTTCTTTGCCCGTGTGCGAGTGATATCCAGCCACGTGGGGCAAAACATTCCCTTGCACCGTCGACACTGTCGGGAAGAAACTACCATCAGCAAGCAGGTTGTGAGAACTGCGGCTGGTGTGGTAAGAGTTTGCTGTCAACTGCTGCCGAGGCTGCTGGGTTTGGATACAGCTGGGGAGCACAGGGGTATTTTTAATTGCCTCAAAGAATTAAAGACAGACTGCATTCAAGATCTTCTCACCAGCTCCAAGTGTGCCCACTGAAGAAAGCCCAGGGGGAAACAAGGCATGTGTTGATTGTCAAACTATTCTAGTAATAAAGATTAAGCACTACTTTGAACATTATATTGAAAGTGAATGGGTGTGATACCAGCCAAGGTGTGATGTTGTTAGCAGGCACATTCTCATACCGTCCCAGTAAACAAGTTACATACCTGTTATCCATTGGCAGTCACTTCCAGCCCAAAGGCAGAGCTCAGAATTAGTCCCATCAGCTTCGGGTCGATTCAGTACTATGTCACCACGAAGTACTGCAGGATCCCTGAACTCCTCCTCAATCCTGGGCCCGTCTCATGGGAATTCATGGGGGAGTTGTGGACAGAAGTTCTCCCTTTCTGGGACACATCCACAGCGGGAAACGACGGCAGAGGGTTCTTACAGATTTGCAAGAAAGCCACAGACTTGGCCACACAAAGATGCTGTAGGTTGTGGCAGCTGCATGTGCACAAAGCTTGGTAAACTACTGCAAATGTTTTTTCTGCCTGGCCCCTTGCAGTGCTTCAGCTATTTAGTCTAAAAATGCCTGCATTCTTTTTAAGCCAGGGTACTTAGACGACCTTTCTCTGTTCAAACGATTCCAGTTCATTTTGACATGTTATGCATGAAATTGACTCCTTCACATTAAGGATGCAAAAGCCTGATGGTGGTGCAAGATTCATCTCAGTGAATGACCTGATCTAAACCCAACAGAACTACTCCTGCCTGTTCCAGGAAGCTTTCCACGGGTGCACGGCTGCACATCAGTATCCCCAGCATGGTATAGGAACCTTGTATTTCTGAATAAAATAAAGGATAAGAATTATGGAAGTCTGTAGAGTAAATCATCCTCGCTGCATGGAGAGCATGTGAAATAATTTATGTCATTTTAAAACACCACTTCCCTCATTTCCTAAATATAATGTCCGCTCACACCTTTGGTATGTGTACGAGCTGTGTTTCTATTTACCATTGCCCACTTCTCTCAGAACTTCAGCTCACCCTAATTGCTTATTGATGGGCAGACCAAATACGCTTCTTTAACCAGTTTTTTGAATCCTGGGCTCTTGCACTGAAACCATTGACTGCAAGGGCACCACTCAGCAGAAACTGCAATTATTCAGCAGTTCTGCTGAATAAAAATGGAGCAAACAGGCAAAACTATTCAAAAATGTTGTTTATGCTAGGCTAAACTGCTCAGCTACCCAAGGTTACCCATATTGGAAATACACAGAATTGGCCTTTTGTGGCAGCTGCGGTTCATCTCCTGCATAGTGGTGGAGGGGAAAAAACCAAAGTATATCACCACTAGGAATATTTTAATAGGACTAGGATTAAATTTAATTGCCTCATTTGAAAAGATCAGTTTATCAAATCCACTGTCTTACTCCCAGTTAAAACCCCGTCAGCATGCCTCTGGCTCTTTAAAATAGCAAGACAGCAGCTTTTTTTCACATGTTTAGGCAGGCAAAAGCTGTTTCTACTTTGCCTGGGATAAAACATGTATGAGGTGTGCTATTCACTTGCCACTTCTTCCAATTGCACCCGTGAATGCTCGTGGCTCTTGAAGTAGGAGTTTATGGCAGCGTGTTTCTAGGGCCATGAGGTTGACAGGTTCTTTCTTTACCTCTATTTTGCTATAAATAGGAGCGTACACAACCCCAGATGTAACACTTCTTCTCTGAGTGTAAGGATCTCCTTCACCTAGTTCCCATGAGGTAAAAGTGAAGATTTAATCAGTCTTTACACTTTTATATTTTTTAAATTATTTAACTTTTATTACTGTTGCACCATTTATACAATTACATATAATTTCAATGCATCCATTGTACATTTTGTTTTTTCTTTTGTTTTCCAATGAGTGTGTGTTGGTGTCTGTGACACAGAATGGAAGAGAAACTGGAACTGCAATGAACGCAGACTTTTTCATTTCCACTGACCAATAAACAGAACTACAGGTGCACCCAACCACGGACATGCATTAACTCGTCATGAGAAATCTAGGTAGGCTAAGTAGGATGAGAATGCTTTTTACTCCCAAAAAATATTTGGAGAGGAAGAATTGGAGGATTGGCATTGAGAAATATGTGGACAGCTAAGTGGGTTTTGTCTGAAAGTTGGCATTCATCCACTGCATAAAAAAAATATCAAAATAAGAAAGGCTGTAAATAAAAAAACCACAGAAAATACTGCTTTCATAAAGATCTGATTGCCTTGGCACAAACCCAGTGGGCAGAATCAAACGCATCACTCCCAAACCCCATTACAGAACAAAAAGAAGATTTTGATACATTGGTGGAGTGCATTTACAGCAGTTCAGATACAAAAGATGTGCTGTACTTTCAGACATCCATTTATTTTACTTTTTTTTTTTTAAATCCAGGACTTGTGTCAAGTTGGCAGAAAGTATATTAGATATTTCCCCACAAAAATACTATTTGGATTCTCCCCCCCCCTCCCTCCCAAGTTGATGGGACATCCTTTTCATTTTTTCTTTTTTTTTTTTTTTCTCCTTTTCTTTCTGGGCAATACATATTTGTTATTTCAGATCTGAAACGAGTTAGTATAGCTGAAAAAATAAAAAAAAGACACAGGTTGTTTTAAGTGGTTGTTTCAACAGGCTGTCCAATTTAATCTTGCACTGCTATGGTTTGATCCGAATTAGTCGCTGGAACTTCAGAAGGTTTCGCTTCCTCTGGTGGGGCTGCAGGGTCCGAAGCCTTAGCAGTGGAACTAGGTGCTGCTGTTGCTGCTGCGGGCTCCTTGGAAGAAGGCACAGCCTCGCTGCTGCTAGGTTTTGAGTCTGAAGCTGGGGCCACTTCGCTTTTAGTTTCTTGGGCTGCAGGCGTTGCGGGAGCCTCAGTCTTTTTGGCTTCCCCTTCCTCTTTGCTCTTGTCATCTGCTTTACTGGGAGCTGTGGCTTCTGAAGGCTGGGAAGCTTTTGCATCGTTGCTAGGCTCAGAAGTTTTGGCTGCTTCGCTACCGGCAGCGGGAGCAGGGGCTGCAGTCGGCTCCTCTTGCTTGGGTGCCTGTTCATTGTTCTTCTGTGGCTCTACTTTTGCATCGACCACTGCCTCCAACTTCTCTGGTTCTGGTTTCTGGGTTTCTTCCTGGGTCACTGTTTTCTCCTTCTCCCCTTCTTTTTCTTCCGTCTTATTGGCAGCGACCTGAGTATCCTTTTCGCCCTTTTCCTCCTTGTTCTCCTTCACTTCTGTGGTCTCTGTGGTTTGCTGGGCATCCTCAGCCTCCTTTGGAGTCTCCTCTTCCTCAGTTGCTGCTCCTTCAGCCTTCTTGTCTTTGTCTTTAGCTTTTTCATCATTGACACTGTACCCCTTCTTCTTCTTGCTCAGTTTGCCTCCCATGTCGGAGCTCTGTAACGGAAAAGAGGAGGAAGTGGTTACCCAAAGCCCAGCATTTATCACCGAGAGAATCAAAATCAGATCAACTGAGGTGCAAGAGAAAAATTGATGCTGGCTCCGAAAGGAAGACTACAATAGGCTTGGTCAGACTTTATCAGCTGAATGCATTGACGCCACTGAGCACCACTGCCACGGAGCTTACGTCCCACTCAGCCCTGCAGCATTTCAGTCAGCAAACCCCCTTCTGCCACATCCCCTTCTCAACAGTCCTTCTCTGAACCCCTCTAACCCTGGTTACTCTTCAGGGGTGAGGGAGTGGAGGGAGTAACAAGATGATGGAGGACTAACATAAACCATGAACCTGAGAAAGGGATATAAAGGGTGGATGTAGAAAAGAGCCCATTTATATTCAGGTTGGGCACAAACTGAATTTGACTGTCAATCTTGGCATCCACCCCTAGTTAACACAAAGTCCACTATCACTCTAGCAAAGGCTATGAACGAGCTTTGCATTAAGGTTTGGAAAGATCAAAGCAAGCCTAGAGTCAGTGAGAAGGCCGATGTTCTTCCGAAGACAGAAGACTGCAGCTACACGCTCCACTCTCGCCGCTTGTTACCTGCGCAGCCAGCTCCCACTGGATACACAGCCTGGGTGCAGAGCTGATGGTACCCAGAGGCCGGGAGCGTGTGCCTCCCTCACCCAGAGGGGTGCGGGCACCCCATTCCAGCAGCCCCAGAGGTCGGAGCAGCTCCCACGTGGACACCTCCCGGGTCAACCCAAGCCCCCCTTCCGCACACCCCACGGCCCCCCCACAGGATGGGAAACACAGAGCCTGAAACACAGCGAGCCTGTGACCACTGGGGAAGACAACAGAAGCAAATACGGGCACTTCTGAATGCAGGGCTTACGGGTAGTATGTGACATGACGCAATAAAAATCGGGGCGGGGGGGGTAAGAGGCGTACATGCTTTGTAGCCTCTGCTCGTGGTTTGCAAGCATGACAAGTGATCAGGTACACAGTTCAGCTGTTTAAAAGAAGTTGAGCATGTACGTAACCGTATCAGTATTTATATACCCTTCGTGTGGGAGTCTCAACTAAGAATATACAAAATTTTCCACACTGCTTCAAAGCACTCTTTGTCTATTGAAACAGGAGGAGACACAGATATATTGTGTCATTAATGAACATGAAAATCTCTACGATTGCCTAAAAAATACACTTCTGGTATTAAATATATCATTCATACTCAATGAAAGGTTAAGAAAAAAAAATTCCTAGTTTTGTACCATTTGAAAATAGTGGAGAAGGTGAATTTTTCAAAATACTGTCAAACAAATGTTTAATTTCCAAGTTTCTCCAAGGGAGCTAAATCATTCTAATTTTCTCTTTTGCAAAGGTAGGTAGTCTCATAGGCCCTACATTTTTCACACACTTGCCAAAACTGTAGATAAAAACCAGTAAAAACTTATAGGAGTGCTTATAGGAGGCTAAATGGTAAATAATTTTACTACCACTAAGAACTAGCTGTCTTTCAGTAGATTTTTTGCGACCACAGCCACAAGGCATGGGCACAGCCCAACAGCAAATTTTCCCTATCTCGGGCAAAAATGAGATATGATGGTCAGCAGAGACTTTCCTGATTTCAGCACTCAAGAAGAATAACAATTTGCAAATACTGTTGAAGGGTTAGCACACAGCTCTGCAAAATGGTACCTAATGTTACTAAAACACTACTTTGTTGTCTGAAATTTTATGCGGAACAGCAATAAAAGGATTAACTTCCACAGAGCCATAGTTGAGCAATCTAATCTCTACCTTCATGGCAGTGATACCAGCTTTTTAGGTATTTTTAGGGCAGCCTATGGGCATCAGTTTGTTATCTGACAAATTTACAGGCTTCTTGATACTCCATAAATATTGCTTCAGCTTATTGTTTATGTACAGTTACAACCAAAAACTTTGAAGGGCTTTTGCAAGTCAGCAGGATCAGAGATTTATACTGAAGTCATGTGTCTCCCAATTTGCAATCCCTAATTAAGCCTGTGTTTGTTTCCCAGCAAAGCCCAGCTACTGTGAGCTTAATTTCATTTGCTGCATCTTCTGTATTTTTTCCAGATTTTGCTATTAGTAACTATTAGTTACTGCTGTTAAGATGGTAGTAACTCACCACAATTTATATTTCCTTCCACAAGCTTTTCACCTCAAATACAGCTAGCTACAGAATGTGTATGCCAAAGGACCTTTAATAAGCAGAGAAGCACGCATACGAGAAACGTGCTCCCAAACTATGACAAGGAACACGCTCTGTCTTTGCTCGGAGGTATACTGGGAAATCGCTGTGCCTCGATTTGCATCCCAGCCAGCTGGCTCAAGATACTGGAGCAGAAGATGGGGAAGAGGTTCAGAGACTATCATTATGCTCTATTAGTAAATATTTACAGTTACAAATGGACTGCCACCTTCCAGCAGTTTCAACTACTTCATGACAGAATAGATTCAATCCTCGTGACACTGAATCTTACATCTCCCTATTTAAAAGCCTCCTAGATCATCCTTGTCGTAGCTATGCCAGGCTACCATGCAAAAGCACAGCAATCATGAGGGTCATCGCCCAGGCCTGCAGGTAGCAATGCTATGATGTTCCTTCCCCCCCGTATTTGAATTACAAATACTCCTCCTCCTCTCTTCAGCCTCCAGATAACGTATCTGAGCTCCCCGTCACGTTCTCCAGAAACAGCCCCCACGTGCTCCACTGCCCCAAAGAGACGCTGGTCCTAGTCCCTGTCCCACCTTAACTGTGCCTGAAGCAACAGCTCTGAACCATCCAGTGCAAAGAGCCTCAGGGTGCAGCAGACACAAAGCAGACCTTAAGAAGCATTTTAAAATTACAGCCAGCTATACCTGGAAGGTAGGGTGTAGATCAAGCCACTTAACCATCCCTGTGACTGTACTGGATATTCTTGCAGGGATAATCCCACCTGGTGCCACATGACAGTGAATCTCAGCGAAATGTCTCACAAGTGAAGCAGACAGCAAAGTGCATTAAGTCACTGAGGTATGGATTCATACTGTGTTAAATCCACTCTGTGTTACTACCTACATATTAACACTTGTAAGAGTACAGACCTTTTTGCTCCCTCCCCCCCGCCCCAGCAAAGGACTAAAGTCTAACAAAAAGTAGATACCTTGCCTGTCCCAGTGAGTCTGATGGCCCTGGCTCCATTGCTCAGCCTCTCCCTAACCCCCATGGCCATTGCATCCACCTTGTGAATGACAGACCCAGGAAAAAAATTTGCCTACAACTATTTACCATACAGGCTAATACCCAGTATGGCTTCAGTTACTTGCACTACCATTGACACATAAGGGTCTTGAACTAGCTCTAGCAGCTGAGTGCAAACCATATCCAAAAGGAAGATGCTTGAAAATTTTGGTGGCGAGCACCATTCCTGTAAAATGTCGCAGCATTTTATAGCTGTGCCTCTTCACTACTGGACAGAAAAGGGTCTGGAGAGAGACAGCCTAGAAACAGATATTATATAAGAAGCTGCAATACATCAGTTATTTTCAGGGAACTTTGAGGAATCAGTTGGCAAACCAGTGCATCAGAAGAGCAAGGCTAAATACAACACTTTGAAGTTATAATAGACTTCATTTGTTTCTTAGCATGCTCAGTATTCTTTGACTATATTGCTCTTCTCGTGGAAGGAGAGACAGATGCAGAGACCACTACAGAGGACTTCTCTAGCAGGAGCAAGGACTCCTTTGGTTTCTAAGAGCTGCTGTTCATTGTGCTCATCCTGAAGTTTCCGTTCTCCTGCTGAAAGCAGGAAGAGAACTGAAGAGCTTGCACAGGTATCTTTCTTATTGTATAGAATAAATAATCTGACTATATTTGTATTACAAAAAATCACATCTACAAGTCACCTACAGCACGTTTAAGCACTTTGAAAGTTGAATATTTGTGATAATCAGGATTTCCCAGGATAACAGTGTCAAAAAGAGTTAATGTCCATAAGATCATAATAGAGAAGGAGACAAACTCACAGAACATTTTAGATCTTACATCTGAAGACCGAGATGACCTGGTGGAGACGAACTCCTGGAACACAGGCAACATACACTTGTACAGTTTGGGAAAGGAAATGTTATTTCCAAGTTTCATATTTCAAATTGCACTTCTATAACAAAAAAGTCCCTAGAATTAGACCCTTACTATCTCTCTTTTCTGTCAGTAAAGATTTGTCTGCCCAATTAGATTTCTTATGTGCTTCTGAATTTCTAAACATTTCATTTAGCACACACTTGCACATCCCATGAAAGGGTCTGGCTATTAGAGGAATGGACTTGCTATCACCCTCATTCTCAGTACAGAGAACAGTGCATCAGGAAAGGACAAAACCACAGATACCACCAGTAAATTGCCATAGTCTGATTGCCAAAGCTAAACTTCCAAAGCTCCTGTTCAACTTCATGCGAAGTGTGGGGAGCTCAGTCCACCTCCAGAAAAAAACAGTGCAGGAAGACAACAGGCATCTTCCGAAATCCGTCCACCTTCAGTGCAGTGTAGGCACGCGCGGTGGGTCAGGCCAAAGTAGCCCTTGCACGAGCCTGTTCCCAGGCATGAGTTATCTCACATCGCCTGCAGACAAGAGCTGTAAAATGCACATCCCCCCCAAGGCAGGGTTTCAACACTCCAAACCAAAGAAAATACTGATCCCAGAAACTGCCCCACCCCCCAGCTGCTCAAAATAAATAAAAAGCTCTCAAAGAAACCATTGCATGGCTGTACCTCATTCATTGACCCTACGCCTCTGTTTAAAAAAAAAAAAAACAAGTTTTTGTAAAGGGATATATATAGCAACTTAAGGAAACAAGGAATTTCCAGACACGATTTTCTGAAGCTTTTATGAAAGAAAAAAAAAAGAACTTTTTACTTCTCAAAATATGCAGAACAATTTCATGCTTCCTGTTACGCACACACACACTCAGAGACGTTCCTATCTCACCATCCCAGGTCAATCAGTTTTCCAGGTTAATGTTAGAAGATGTCTGTAGCATACCCCTAGATAGAATTAGACTTGCTAGCCTTGTCTTTTAGCAACAAAGACATGTTTGTCTCTTCTTTCTCAGTTATCCTCACACATCTTCCTTTTCCTCTGATGTTACTTGGAATTAACAGAAATGCTAGGTCTCACTGAGGTTCAAGACTCTTCACACCTTAGTAGTAGCGACCTCTTCTCCTCTTCTGTTTCTCTTCTCTTCTTCCCTCTCCTCTCCTCTCCTCTCCTCTCCTCTCCTCTCCTCTCCTCTCCTCTCCTCTCCTCTCCTCTCCTCTCCTCTCCTCTCCTCCCCTCTCCTTTTTCCTTTCCCTTCCCTTCCCTTCCCTTCCCTTCTCCTTTTTCTCTTTTTTTTTCTTTCCTTCTCCTTTACCCTTTCCTCCTCTCCCCTCCCCTCCTCTATCCTATTTTCCTCTTTTTTGTTTCAGAGCAGTGATGGGAACCAGCTCTCCCCCAGACAGGAGGGTTGGGCTGCTGGTGCAAGGGAGGCAGCAGAAGACACGCACCTGACCACCTCTCCCTACCGAAGAGGTGGCTGAGGGTGGGCACAGCTGTGCCCCAAGGGGCCGGGCAGCTCGTGCAATTCCAGGCCTGCAGGGCTGTGAGCAGCACACCGCCTTCCCGTGCCAGTTATGTATGTCCAGAGGTATCAAGGTTCATTAGATGCACACAGCAAAACATGGCCCGTGGTATCTCCACATTCCCTGGTTGTTCAAACCTTAACACTGAACAATTCGGTGTGTTTATTGCATCTTGGCTTGGCACCTGTGGTATTTTCTTCATGGACCACAGAGAAATTTTTTCTCCTTCCCTGAGCATGTGCACAGCCCTGTAACTACTGTGCCTCCTTCCTCCAAAGCCTCATGAATCTCACCATCTAGTAAAGGAGTACAGAGGAAAAGGACAGTGAATATGTAAAACAGGGGAATTGTCTTCACCTGATTTTTTAACTTTGATCTTTAAAAGCAGCCAATTCCAATTTTGTTACTGTCCTCTTTTCTTTTAATATGCAGCCAGTTAATGAATTCTAAGAAATAATATTGCCAAGTCTAAGTGTTTAATTCTCAGCCGGACCTCAGTCCTGTTTTCCTCTGGTTAGAAATAGAAAACATTTGATGAAAATTTATTTTAAAAAAAAACAAAAAACAAGAGGAACTTCATTTTTCATACTATTTAAAAATTCCCGGAGATACATATACCAACACAAAAATGGGAAGGATGATGTGCTTTTATTTTAATATAGGCCACTTGTCATTAATATATCTAAATGATGATCATTGATAATAGACTTCAATTATGAGAGTTATAATAATTGAAGCATGCTGCAGGCTGATACTACATTGTGCCTGGCTATTTAAGAACTTGTACACAACTAACTGCTTCATTTGAGAAGCATAACTACTAAAAATAACAGCAAGCTATCAGAAAAGTTAATAATCAGATGACAATTATTTTGAGAGCAAATTACAAAGTTGTACCTTAGATATTACTAAGCTTCACGTGAAATACTTGAGCTCTGAGGTATGTATTAAAGCATCAACTTATTTTTCCATGAACAGCACGGGAATGAAGATCAGCAGTTTCATTACAGGCAAAGGTTTTGCCAAAACTATCGATTCATATTAGCATCAACCTGAAACCACAAGTATTTCACACGTGCAATTCATCTTTGCACCCTGTGTGGAATAACGCTAGCTGGCTAGGCAGAATTCCTGAATAAAACCAGAATTTATCCATTATCTGATGAAAGAGTGATGAAGATTTTGTGGGTTACACTGAAAGTAACTATCAAAGACTTTTGACTTAGATCCTCCTGACTGGGAGGACCACGCAGCTGGAGACCCTGGAGACACATAGCGGCTGAAGATCTACCACCCAGCCTGACTCTGGTCAGACACCAGCACTGCTTTAGCTGTAGGAAGTTCTCGAGAAACAAACATATTGCAGTACTGCATTACGCAGTCTCTGTGTGTTTCACTCTATATTAAAGGCACTTATAAGAAGTACTGACCCATCTGCTGTGCAAGCTGCTCTGTGGAGGAGCGCTCCCCAATGCAATACACCTCATGTCCTTGAGCCATCAGAAGCCCTTGGCCTCCTCAGCTCCAAAGCCATCTTGCAGAAAACATGAGCAGAACGTGGACCAAGACAGCCTTGCCTTCCCAAGACAATGAGCGGCATGGAAGAAATGCTCTGCTGTGTACAAAATCCCTGCCCACCCCAGGCAAGGCTGTGCTTTGTGGGCAGAGAGAACATCTTTTCATAAGACCGGCAAATAACATCGCCCCTATTCTCCTTTGACGACTGTAAGTAGCCGATCCATTTTGGTGCTAGCATTATTTGAGACTTTCCTTTTGCTGGTTTCAAATGAGAATCGCACCGGTTATGCCACACCTGTTTTTCTCAGTGATCCAACACAACACTGTATTGCCCAGCAGCGTAGATACAACGGCCAGTGCCTCCAGTTTCATCCCTGGCAGCTCCTGCGAGGCCAGTTTGTATTATTTATAGCAGAAACACAAGCCTATCAAAACCTGAGAAACACAGAAGAAGCACAGAAGGCGGCCATTTTTCCAGTGCAGTGTATGTGTTGCTCAGCCTTGTATTCAGTCCGTCCAGCACTCTGCTTGCTTAAATTAAAAATGCTGCCATCAATTTCTGTTTGCCTCATCTGCCCCATTCAGTCTACCGGCCTTCCCACAGCCTTGAGACCCTGCTCATGTTCAAGGCATTTCTCCGATGCTCAGATTAACCGCACACGTTCTTTGTGCCGAATAATGAAGGCAGCTTGCAGGCATGCTCATGCAGGTACACGCATGCAGCCAAAAGTCAGCCTGCCCCAGACTGAGATCTTAATCACACTATTGTTAGGCACATGGTTGGAAGGGGAAGCTCTGCTGTAAACACCTGTTTTGCAGAGACTGAGATTAATTTTACAAGAACACCTCTTGTAGAAACAGTTTGCAGGCTTCAAAATAACCTGAAAGAATAAGCCAGAAGTGCAACCATGTGCCTCCTCCTTATTCTTTCCAAGTTGCCGTATCATTTCGGGGTTTGTGCATGGAAGAAGTTTAATGTTAAAGAAGTCTTTGTGCACTCCCCGTGAAGAAGTTTAATAAATATTTTACACTAGCCAAAGCTTTCTAATCTGTATCCTAGAATTAAGTTCCTAAATAGGAAATGAAGCACATTTCAGAGGTGCTTATTACCCACATCTTTCAAACCGTTCAGGTCCCAGGAATATGCACAGCCTAGGGAGAGGCGAGATTCCACACATATTATTCCAATTATGGCCAGCCACTTTTTGCCTCCCTCAAATAAGTTAAGACACCACCACCATGTCTAATTACAAAAACGCGCAAGGTGATAAAAGCCTGGATAATGGGACAATTTCCTTCTAATTCACGTTTTGCTCAAATTTGGTCCCTCCAGTGCCATCTGTGTCATGGATCTCAATACCACAAACATGCTCGGCTGGCAGACCCCTGAACTGCTTTGAGTGCCTCCAAAAGAGACGCTCAAAAAATGTAACAGTCAGATGCTAGTAAGCAACGAAAACATTAGCCTCCTACGCATTACAATCCTAGTGAAGAGTACATGTGGGAAGACCTCGTTCCTGGAGGGACTGCACACTGGGAAAGGGAATTTTTTCAAGCTTAACACCTATAGCTCGTATTTCTCTAGCCTCATCCTGAACAAAGAACATGCAATCTTATACTACACATACAGTACGAGGCACACAAAGATACTTTAAATTCATGCTTTCTATTAAAAAAAAAAAGAAATTGCTATACGATCCTCATTTACATGTTTTCTTCAATAGCAAAGGCTCTCGGCTACTGTTGCATAAATAGCAAATTTACCTGCCATTTCCTTAAGAAGGGCATGGACACCCACGCTCACTTTTTTAAAAAGGCTTTAGGGTACTTAACTAGGGAACTGGGGAACTGTCACTGCAGACAATTATTTATGGGGATCCACATTTACATTATATCTGTTTAATAATCTACACTTTAAAATCTCTATTACTTTAATGCCCATTTAACTGGTCAAACTAGTTTCAATCAAACTTAAATTACAGTATGCTACAAGAAATGGATACATTCATTTTGAAATCTTGGCACTACCAGTTTTACTTTGAAAATGGATTCCCCAACATGTTTGCTAAATTATTTGGCATTTTTCTTGCCCCTCTCTAGGCTGCTTATGGTGCTGTTCACTGGAAAAGCTCCGGGCGTACGCCCCAGCTTTAAGAAAACATCCTATAGCTGGGAACAGGACTCTTAACAGATGACTCAGACATATAGTTTTGAATAGGCTGATACGCCTACCATGGCAAATCCTTAGACTATGTATTTGCCGCCTTCTGTTTGCATGACACCCTCACTACAGGCAGTGAAGCCACGTTTATAATTATGAACCAAATCCGAATCTCAATTTTGTTTTGCTTGTTCAAACAGGAGCTGCATGGACCGCAGTTAAAGGTGTCCCTGCTCGCTGCAGGGGGGTCGGACTGGATGGCCTCTAAAGGTCCCTTCCAATCCAAACCATCCTATGATTCTACGATTGCTGACTGCAGCACATGACTCCACAACTGCACCACAGAAAGGAAGCAAATGACTGGGAAGCCAGGCCAGCCACCACCCACCCAAGGCAGCGCCCCCCGCTGCCGTGCCTGTCGTGGTCCTCATGAGAACACTGCAAGCGCTCCCTTCCAAAATACACAGTACCTAGTTTACTCAACAAAACAAAAGATTACCAAGTTAAATGAAGTATTTTTTATTGACTCCTTTATTCCATTACCTAACGATTAAAGTATTTTAAGGTTTAGGATCTAGTTAACACATTCTCTATCTGCTTTTATCTGTTTCAGCTCTATATTAAGCTGCAGCAATAGCTTTTCTCTATTCTTCTTTAAAAGGAAGTGATAGCAGATCCACTTGATGCCCAGGGAGGTACCACAGCTTCAGGTTTAGACACTGGAAGAGGTTGGCTGATTTAAAAGAAACACCCACAGTTCTCTTCTCCCAAATCTCCATCACAGAACATGAAGCTGCTTCAGTTACTGGTGATGTGCCCACCTTCCCGATAACCTCGGACCTGAACACCACAACAGCATTCCTCAGAAATGAAAGTATATGCGAGGATGATGAGATTAAGCCAAATTGATCCTCCAGTCAATACAGAGCTGCCAATGCCAGTTAAATTAGTAACTGGAATGTTATTCTGAAAATACCTGCAAGTTTAACGTTGCGTTAGAAAGCTGAGTACACTTAGGTCTTTAGGACAGTATTTTACACACCATGCCTCTGGTGGAATTTAACATCCTTCAAGCAGTCAACACAAACCCTACTTACCACCTCAGCAGCACCAACATCCTGAGGAGCTGCTGCATTTCTCCTTGGAACAACATCTTATGACTTTTAGTCTTGTGTACGAAGTTTCATTTTAAATGAAAAACTCTGTACCAAAGTCAATTGTATACAAGTCGAGTCATGTTTTGCGTAACATCAAAACTACCTGTAATTAAACCCTGAAAGACTTTGGGCTGAATAACAAGTATTTTTCATGCTGTTAAGAAAAAGCTCCTCGTGACCCACAGTATCGGTGTCAGCGCCTTATCAGCTCTTGGTTTCACACAGCTCTGTTGCAATAATGTCTCGTAGTAAAGACAGGCTCAGAAGAAATGAGAGAAACGCAAGCCTGAATGCTTAGCATCTTACATTCATGTTCCCGGGCACTTGCTTGTGCTGCTTACATTTGCTACCAGACTGTAGCTGGGTCCCTTGCATTCAGTTTGTCACTTGGGTCTTGGTCACTTCCTGGTTCTCACATTAGCGCAATATGTGGTTTTTAAAAACAGCATACATTTAACACAAAAGAAAATCTCATGTTTCAGACTTTCTTTTCTGATCTTATTTAGAACGCATGTTTATACTGGATTTTGACTTTTTTTTCCCTTCCCCCTCTTCCATTTCTTAAACAAAGCCTTACATTCAAACTACCAGGCTGACCGGTTTCACTTTAATCACTGGGGGAGGATTATCAAAATAACAGGGAACAGGTACACAACAATCACTGGCAAGCAAAGAGCATTAAGCATCTGATTTCTATTCGTGTCTTACAAATATCTCTCTCCATCTTTTTCACCACTACTCATTTACAGTCCTCTAATGGCTGTTAAAAATACCAGGATGTCTTAGGCAATCTTTTATGAAGACTGGCAATATTCTCCAAAACGTGAGAAGTGAGAGCTGTCTTGACGCAGATAAGGAACCATAGGTATGCATCAACAAATGCCGTCATGTGGAGCCCGTTACACTCCTTCAGTGCCCCATTTTGGTAATAAGCTATTCAAACTCAGAGAGTGCCATAGACGGTGGAGAGGAAAGAGGCAGGGTTTGCTTTTTGGTTTCAGTGGTGCAAGCTGACAGAAGGGGCTGCAGAATAAAACCCATCACTGTTGGTATTGTGCCTCAACATGATAATGGTTTGCTTTGAGAAATCCACTTTGAGAATCTGAAGTGTTTCTAATAATCCCAAAGAGCTCTGCCCAGGCAATACGCCGTACCATGTCATGCGTTAAGCTGTGAAGTATGTCGCCTTGGATTCGAGCCTCCCAGATGTAAATTGATTGCCTACGTTTCTTCCTGACATCTTCACTGACTGTACTTTCTCTTTTCCTTGTTTTTGGTTCGGGTAATATTGGGGTGACTGATCAGCTCTGCTAGAGGGAAGGTTACATAAGACTGGAGGCTAACAAGTCCATTTGGCAAGATTTAAAGATAGCAGCTAGTGCAATCCATGAATTGCACCAAGAGATTTATGTTCAAACCAAGCAAGGCAGAAATCCAATTTAGTAACTACTCAGCCAGAACCATTCCGAACTAGCAGCTACCTCAAAAGGAAAAGAACAAACAATGCAGAAGGAATGAAGTGAAAACTAGAAATCAGGAAAGGTGATCAGGTGCGTATCTCCTTTAGATAAAACAGCTTGGCTTTCTTTTCCATTTAAGTATGAGTAGGAAGCCTGTCCATCTTAGAGCTATAAAATTTAAACTCAGAAAATGAAAGCAGAAGAAAAGTAACTTTGCAGGGATATCTGTGGAGTTGGATGTAGTCCCTTTCCCTCCCCCTCACCTGAGGACTGACTTGGATTTTGTGTCAACGAATGTAGTTAATACCTAATATGGTCACAATTCAACTTCTGCAGTTCAGAATGTGTATCAGTTGCCTTAGATTATATTTCTCTTGATGTAGACTAGCCCTCCATCAAGGCTGTATGTATGCCAATTTGCAATTTTGTTCAACTTAGACCATATAACAGAAAAGAGCTTTCTTTGCAAGGCCCACATGCTCCACAGAAAGCTATTTATAGAGAACTCTTAGAGTCACTCCTTCAGTTTAAAGAGCTTTCGGTCCATGGCTATTTCAAAAATTATTTATTCTAACCAAAGAAGGCAGGCAGACATCAATATAAAGTATAACTAAGCTATTTCAGCATTAAAATGAGAGAATTCTATCAAAGTAATGGAGATGACAAGTATGGAAAATTGGTTTTCATTTTTCAAGACAGAGCCATAAATAAAAATACCCCTAGAAAGTTTCTGTTAGCTCTTTCATCACTAATATGTTTCAGTAGCAGCCCATGTTTCAAACCAGCACGGGGGGTCCCATTTTGCTGTCCCCCATATTAGGACATATGTGGAAGCCATCCATGCCCCAAGATGTCCACGTTTTAAAAGAAGTAAGAGGATATCAATTCATTTTAACGCCGTTAATGGAATCCAGCTGCCAAGACTCCTGACACTAACTGGCTTTTCCAGAGGCTTGTTTGTAATCAGTTTTCCTGGCTGGGGAGGTAGCAATGGTCAGACCAAGCAGCACTTCAATTTGGTTTTTTTTCCTTCTCGCACCAGCAGATTAGCTGGTGGGCCAGAGCACCTACAATTACCTTATGAGATCTCGTCGAGGAATGGGAACCAAGTGAGCAGCCCTGCTCTGCTGCCTCAGCTCAGGCTCCCAGGGTTCGGCAATTCATTTGCAGGGAGGGCGGGGAGGGGCAGCTGCGCTTCATAAACCTTAAGATGTTGGCTGTCACAAGCTGAGAGGCATTTAGCTCTGCAGAAATCATATACACAGTTCTGCTCACTGCAGTTTTCTGGGTAATCCCCCCAGAGGCACAAGCTGAGCACTAAATTCACACATCCCAAACAAGGGGGCCGAGTCTAAACACGATTCAAGTGCATAGAAGTCTCCTATCCGTATTTGGAAATACTACTTTCAAAGGTCTCATGCTATTTCAGAAAATGCTAAGTGAGCCAGTATCATGAAACATGTCTCAAGAAACACTTAACTATTTTAAGAGTATTTGCAACCGCAAGTCTTCGTTGAAGTCTCCTCCCTACAACAATCTCTTACTCTCTTGTATTTCTTCTATTTTTAATCACAGGTAACTGGTGAGCAGTCCCACAGCTAAGCTTACTCTGATTTATACATAAAACAGAAAAAAATATTTCCATAAATGGCCAGTTTCGCTGCCCATTTTCAGCTCAGCAATTCTTCACTATAAAAGGGCAAGTCATCTATTTAAGTATTTATTAGCTTTTGCAAAGGAATGATTAAAAAATGGTTTCTCTTCAAAGTCTACTCTGTGACTATACGGGGCTAAAAAGAGGGATCCTTTTATGCTGGTTGCCAGTGACTACCAACTTCACTCATGTCACACACTTCTCCTCACAAAATCCACATCACTCAAATACAGAAATCAAATACAGAAGGAATTATTCTCTTTATTGAGGACAACATAGATAAATAATGCAAAACTACCACCACATCATCACATCTTGTCATACCCTGCCATTCACACTTAGCTTCACGTGTGAAGCCTGTCCCAGCTCTGCATCTGTCTGCAAGTGTAAAGAACCAGCCTGATATCCCTAAAATCACAACATGCTCATTCGGAGCAGGAATCATCTTCTTGCAGTGAAATATGCCATGCTAGAGCAGTCAGACAATGTCCCTTGGTTTAAGCTTCTGGGAGCTGTCATAGTACAAAGCGTACGATGGTAAAGATGACAGACGAGATCTTCCTTTCCAAAGCCCAAACGCAGACACATATTGCTGCAATAAAAGTGTAACATAGTATAAAATAATGAGAGTATCTCTCTCCATTTTCAGGGGTCCACAGCAGTCTGGGGCCAGATGAGGCAAGAGCCCCAAACCTACTCAATCACTTCCAGTTGCTGTTGCGGGGAAGGCCACCTCATTTGCAGCCCAACTTCCCCATTTGCAAAATGGGATAGTAGCACTTTTCACCCTTAGAAAAGCTCTGTCTGATGCCAACAGGTGCTATAAAGGAGACATTTTTCCTTTTTTGAAAAAGGAAGCTTGCTCCATATGAATTCTTTACCCCAAATCTCTGTCAGAGAAGGCTGTTTTGCTGCATATTGGCACTGTACAGAGTTACTGTCTCCAAAGCTTACCATTGTATCACACACATTAGAATAACATAATGAGCAAGTCACTCATCTAGATTTTACAGTACTGTGCTATTACTGTAATATGGAGCTGTAAAGCATCTCCGAAAATTTTCAGGTATTGCTGAAAGCTCCTTCTGGAACCAAGCTCTTCGCATTTATGCCTCTAGGCTGAGAACATCTGTATGTGGACATTTTGATTTATAGTTCCAAATATGAACATTTCACTCAGTTTCAGTTCACTTGATGACGAGGACTTTTTCTCAAGCTAAGAAACCTCAGGTGTATCCAGCTGGATAAAGATAAAGCTACTGCTTGGCAGCCTTCTAACTGCTTTATTAAAGACAGATGGAAGAAAACAAAGCAATTTTGCTTGAACAGAACACTGTGAATGCTTGAAAAACTACGATGAATGCCTTTTAACCTGCTTTCGTTAGGTTTTCAGGTGTTGGACTGATGCATCATGGTCAGTGCTATGTTTATTCTATGGTTATTAATTAAACTCATGTCTTTGTTACAGGAACATCCCTTTTAGGAGTAATTATTCAAATCTGAACAGATGCAAGAGGAAGCTCTAAACTGCTTCACTAACTTTCCAAGACCTTTTCAAAGATTACACAAGTTCGAAAATTTTGAGTTATATTTGTCACATACTGCAGAGGCTGCCTTTCCTACCTACAGATCTGAGCTGTAGCGACTACTTTATTACAGTCATAGAAACTCATGAAAATTGGAAGTGTCCTCCTTTAACGTGCAATTGAATATCAACCAGAAGTAGGAACCGGGCACTGCTGGAGATGATGCTCAACAGAGCACGATACGAAAGGATCATCTGCAAGGAATGGCAGGAATTAGGGATTTGAAGGGTGACAAGTTTAGGTAAATTCCCCTCAGTAGCAGCATGTTCACACCTTCTACTCAAACTAGTCTGTATCATGGAGTTTCGGAAGCCTTGGTGAGTAAATTAAGATCAGCAGCGCAAATTTGGCCAGGTAAATAGTATCAGGGGAATGAAGAACAGTCATGTAGGTCCCAGTTCTTAGTACCTGCACCCAGGGGCAGGCGGCTACAGAGGACTGTGCTGTGGGCTCAAAGTCACAGACTGAATCTGTGAAACTCTAACTTTGTACCTATTGACTTTGATGTCATTTTTTTAATGTACATTTTGATGTAATTGGGCTTTTTATTATGAGCAGATGAAGGGCATACACATGTTGTTGCAGAGACTTCTGCTTCCATGCAAGTTACATTGTGGCAATTACGTAAACACGAGGCTTTTGGAAAAAACCTCCTATCAGTATCTGTTGAGCAGGTTCACAACCTATTTTGTACTCACTGGTTGGAAAATAAATTTATCTAAAAGCAAAAAAAAGTTTTTGGATTCATTTCAAAAATAAGCATAATATCCAAGTAAAAAGTTCAAATAACTGCTACAGAGGAAGAAAAAAAAAAAGATTCAGAGGGGTTTTTTTCTTTTAAACTAAAAGAAAACTGCTTTCATTATCGTATTTGTCAGAGGCCAGCCAGGAAAAATGTTATGCGTGCCAAAAAATCTTAAAGATCCAAGCCTGAGAAAGAAATGAGGTTAAAGTAACTAAATAATATGGGATCATAACCATACAACACTCAGTTTCAAATGAACCCAGTTCCTATGAACTATGATTAAAACATATTTGTAAGTTGTCAGCTCATAATTTTATCATAACTGCAGAGTATTTGGAATTTTTTTAAAGAATCAGCTCTAGTATTTATTACAAAAACAATCTAAGCTTTCATTTCTAATCCTTATTTTAGCAAGAAACGTCCTGAAGGACTCCTCCAGAAGGCATTTTTTTGTCCCATGGTTTCTTACGGCATCATTCATTTTAAATGCTTAAGGGTAGGAACACTGCACGCTTGCAAGGACAGAAAGGTATCTGAAACATTCATTAAAAAAATGAATGTCAATTTATTTCAGTTACTCATACCTGTTAGCCTGGTATTCAGATACATTCAAGAAACACGAGAGTTCTTTAAATTTGTTTTAATATTCATGTGTTTCTCCTTAGCATGCTTTGTTCTCACAAGTTAACCTTAGATATTCAGGAGTCAAGGCATCTAGCACCATTTGAAATAAACCGGATATAGGGCTGTACAACAAGGCCACAGGGAAGACAGAGGAATTGTGGATGGGAAAGAAGAGAATGGAGTCTCTGGTGACTGGTATGTCAGGAGTCTGTCAAAATCAGTACAAGTAGAGAAAGAAGGCACTCCCAACAATTTTCCATTTCAAACCTACATAGGGAACCCAAAATTGTCCTAAAACATTAAATTAACTTTCAAATGAAAAACTCAGGAACAATTTTGTTGTCTATAAGCCAGCTACAGTGCAACACTGCAAGATGATGTATGCTACTGAGCTTCTGGAGTGTTTTGACATAAATTCCTTTGCTCATTTGCACTTAACTGATATTTTTGGTGCTCTGAGTGGTTTTCCAGCTGGAGCAATATAACAATCGTTTGATTTTATTTATGTTATTCATAGCATAGAGTTAATCCACAAATGAAAACATGGGAATTTGAAACTGGCTGCCTGTTAGGCCATTTCAACTGTTTTGCCTGGATATTTTTGTCCATCTTTTTTCCTATCTCATTCCTATTTTTAACAACTGGCATATAACTATTTGCTATCAGGCTAGATTAAAACAAAAGCAGTTCTAGAATTTGTTTGGAGTAATGTGATATTATCTGCTATATCAAGTAATTCAGATACAAATCAATGTGTAATTTCAGTATTGCTGAAGAGATGGGAGTTTCCTCACTTTTTTAAGTTCCAAATTTTTGTTTCATTAGTTATATTTTCAAAATTCAGTTAGATGCTCTTGAGAGTTTTTCCTTATGATCTTTGCTTCAAAGATAACTACAGATAACAGTGCAAAGCAAGAACTCAGTCTTTACAAAATTAAGAATACATCATTAAGAATAATTTTGCAGTTTCTCAGCTTCTCTTGAAGAACTACAAAGTAATGCTTAGAAATGCTAAGCAAAAGTTAATCTGCAATGGCTGTCTGTAATTCAATGCTTTCAAATGAGTATTAAAATACTAAGTTTTCTTTTTAGGAGACTGAAATTTAGCTGGGATCTTTGATCACATCTCTAGCATTTGCCAGTGCAATTCTCTTTCAATAAAAAACAAGAGAGACAGAAAGACTCCAGCGCTGTTTGCTAGCCCCACAAATGAAGCTAGAAACTGGATCAAAGAATAGCGAACCAGAGGCCCTGAAGCCATTTGGCTTTGTTGAACCCCCCATTCAATTATTTTTTTCAAAAATCATGTGTTTCATATGCAGCCCAACTGTGTGACATCTACAGCTACTCAAATATGATCCTCAGTTACCAGAAATATGCTCATACTAGCAAGCAGCAGCTGGAAAATGTTAGTATCAATGGTAAACCTGGATGTATATCAATATCTGCAAGCTATTAGCCAGAGAAAAGAAGTAGTACAGTTGTGCATGGCCACCTGCCTACACAGATTGAGAGTGAATAACTCTCTTCTCAGCTGAGTGTCACCCTCCTCAGACTGCTTTAATGACTTTAAAACATTGTTTAGAAGATTACTGAAAGCATATTCATATTGAAAGCATTTGCAGGGTACAATGCCATTTCCCCACTGTAGATCGCTGAGATTTACAGCCTCCCCTTGACTAGCACCTCAGCGTGATGCTGTGGAGCAAAACGCACCACCGGGCTTTTGGAGATCTGGTGCATGCGATTACGCATGTGGAACAAAAGACTTTGTACTCAGCCATGAAAACATGCAGCAATTAACTAAATATTTGACTACAGCAGGATAAAATTAAAAGCCTGACTTTCCATTAGCACTCTGTAACTCTACCTGGGACTAATGTCTAAGAAAATACAAAGCCCCATCTTCCTTCATGTGACATTACCAAGCAGTTGACAGGAGAAGGGAGCAACAGGAGAGCAACTTTGTGCACATACACATTCTTGTGTTAAAAAGAGAGACATTAGACCATGACTGCAATTAAATTTACCAGGAAACAAAGTCAGGAGTCTGTAAAGAGGTAATGAGATCTGAGAAAAGGGTGTTCTTGCCTCTTCTTATCTGGTACTGGAAAGGCACAGAAAAAAGAAAAAAAAGTAAATGTTACTCTACATTCCCATTCAGATGTGGGGACTTCATTGAGCCTGTCAATCTGTGCTCATTTTCAATCGATGGTTATCCACAGACAACGGGAATACATCACAGAGCTGCCTGTTTTCCGTTTAGCACCCCACCTGGAAAGATCAGCAGTCCTGCAGCTCTGAAAGGCTCCATGCTCCACTGCTGATCGTGCTAAGATTTGAGAGACCATCAGCACTGAAGGGTGCTATGCAGATTTATAGGTGCAGATTTATGGGGCTGAACAACAAGTCACAGCCTGAAACATCGACACCTAGACAAAGGCACTTCCATACAATTATTGTATGGACACCTCCAAGCTGTACTTTTGTTCTTGGAGCATGATATTGCTGGGAGGTTTCTATAGCACTAAGACGACTCACCCTCTGATCAGATAATAGCATAAATTTGGTACAATAGGTTAATGGGATTTATTATTCCTGTCCACCTAAATCCTCCCAAGGTGTAGTTTTCTTTTTTTAATGCAAAAAGAAAAAAAAATGCAAGCAATTCCACCATTTTTTTTTTTGCCTGAGAAGCTACAGGACTTTGCATCTCAACTATAAATAACTATTTGGGTATCACTGGATCATGGTGCCTAGCTGACCTAGGAATCTCAGCAATCTGTATCTGCCACTAAGTTCAGTGGAAAAGGGGCACAGAAAGTGTTAAATGGTCCTTTCATTCTAAGCTATGCTTTAACTCTTTTCTGCAGCAGTGTTTCAGATCTCAGAAATATTAAGGCATTAGGGAGTCAATTCAGACATTACAAGCATAGTTGCCGAGAAAAGCTCATGCGTAGAATCTGAGAGCTGATGGTACTGAGGAAAGTTAAAACACAGATTTAAACTAAGACCACTAGCCAGAACATGAGCTACTGAAGTGCGAGGAATTATTGTAATTCAGAAAATGAAGTTAATCACCGCCATTGTTCATACTGAGCATGGTCTAACAGCAAATGAGTAACAAGCAATGCCAGGAAAAGGTTACCAAATTGGGCCTTATGCTTTTCTGATTATTCAAATGTTGCAAAGTATCTGACAAATGGTAGACATCTTTGCAGCCTCCGGGATTAGCAGTCATTTTAGGATGCCACTGATTATTTCTGAGGTCAATCTGTGTAAATGTTAAAGAGCGAAACTGCTTTTATGTCTAACAGAGTTTGCAAGAAAAGGGAAAGGGACGAAAGGGCAACCCTTTCCCTTAAGAACGTTTCTGAAGAAAGGATGTCTCTTATCTGCTTCGACAGCGGAACACTGGAACATGGCAGGTCACCTCCCTCTCACTGTCTTTCCTCCATGTTCGTACCATGTTCCTCACTGAAGAATATCCAGTACATTATTCTAGCATGCAGGGCAGCATGGCCATTGTACAAAGAAGGCAAGATGTACTGTGTCCTAACCAAGAAACAAAAGCAAATTCTAAATATACAGGGGTCAGTGTGGTCCGTATTGCTGGTTAGCTCTCTATTGCCATGACAGAGCACCTCAGCTCCAAGCTGTCCTATGCACATTTAGCATGGCAAGTGTCCCCTTCTCCTTCTCCTGGCACCAGTGAGCATCATCTTCCTGCTCCCTCTGCACCGGCAGGGAACAAAAGACCCCATGAAAGAAGCTGGAGTTTCTACATGAAAACACACAGAGGAGGAGATTGACACTTTGAGGGAGGGGAGGAAAGGGACGGAAGAGAGGATAGAAAATTAAATAAAAGGGTATATAGGAAATCTAGCCTTCTCATGTTCAAAAAGAGTAAGAATATGCTGCCACAAGACCAGCTCTCACCTCCTTTTCCCATGGGGCCCTTGCAAACACAAAGTCCTCCCATCACACAGCTGTAAGTCAGATAGTGTCCCATTATACCAGGTGCTGTACACAGGTGTAAGATGTTCTCCTGGCCTAGATAAGAAGGGTACAGCACTAGCAAACCACTGAAACAAAACAGCAAAACCAACAAAAGCTCTCTCAGACCAGTAGCAGCAACTCCAGCACTGCATCTCGGCATCTGTTTGGACACGACCTGGCTTGCCCAAAGCGCCTGGTGTCACTGGCACTGTCTGAATGCACAAGACTGGGCCCAAGAAGGCATCAAATGAAATTTAACAGTGAAGCGTACAGAAAAAAAACAGTATACTTGGCTCATTCTTGGTAAACGGCTATTCGGTGTAGTTGGGCTGAGATGCATAGCTGACCTAGGAATCTGAGCAAACTACCATTTGCCACAACATTGAGCAGAAAAGGGGCATAAAAATTGTTAAACGGGTTGAAAAAAATTCTCACCTTGAGTTTAATCTAGAGCAGCAACATACATTTTTATTTTTTTAACAGATATCTGAAATTAGAGGCAATAATCTACGCCTCTATAAATACTTTCATAACTGTTTATATTGCTATAACTACATAAACTGCATTTATATGCTGGAAGCAATTTCTGGGCAGGTTTTCTGTGACAAACAGGGATAATAAATCACACAGTCTTCTGTTGTTCACCATCACTTTCTGCTGTATGTCACATTTTGGTTCATACACTACCTTTCATAAACGACACACACCCCCCCCCCCTTCACTTACAGTGCCCCTTCACTTTTATGAAACACAGCTGTCGGGGGCTTCAGTAACAAAGAAATTCCCAAATTCTCCCAGTCTCAAGCGTTTTCCTGTCTATCACACTGCTGCCTGATGTGAAATAAGGCTGCCTTAAGAGTATAGCTGCCACTGTCTATTGGCACAGGTCACTTTAAAATGAGAATGTAGTAAGAGTCAGAGTTCAAGAATTGCACGCCCAGTCCAGCTGGATAACATACAAACATCTTACAACTCAGTCTCATTAAATGAGTTCAGGGAAAGGGCATTGCTAAAAATGAAGAACAAATGTCTTGATTTACAGATCTACGCAGCATTTGCTGCAGTACATTAAACAGTAACAGAAGTGATTTCTAAGGCAGCCTCCTTCCCTGAGAAGCAGAGAACGACACCGCATCTGTGCTGCTAAGGAGGAACCCAAAGAGGACACGTACAGTGTCAGTCATTTGTGCTACCTTTTACCCATGCCAGTAGAAGGTAATGGCAGCAGTATGGTGAGGTACAAAATACTGTCCCAGTTACTTAAACCAGGATCCTCAACCCTTGACCTTCCTTGCTGATCACTGCCTGTCCAGCAGCCAGGCTGCGGACAGCCCAGGAGATGCTCTCAACAACGAGCAAGTTGCCCCATGTACTCTGTGTCACTGAGTTTAAGAGACTCAAATTCATGCCTATAAGCAACAGGGTAGAAAATCAAAGATTACACATTCATATTTTCACAGCAGGGACATGCTGATACAAATCAGAGTATCGATTTTACCATTTTACCAGTAATACCCAACTGGCCCATAGCAATCATACTGGTTGTTGAATAAAGGCGGTGGGTTTTTTTGCTGAAGTATGCACAGGCTTCTGCAAAAGAGCTCTGTGTCAGGGCAATTGCTTCTGGCCTGCTACTCCACTCTTTCCAAAGATGCCTAAGCAACTTCCCACTCCATGGTTTTTTTTTCCCTGCTACTGCAAAACGCCGCGCGGCACAGAGTGCACCCCCCAGATCCCACTGGGATGGACGCGAAGCACTGTCGGATGCATCTGCCATGGTGGAACTGGGTCAAAATACCGGCATTTGAGTCAAAAGTGAGCCACTTTGATCGGGGATTTTGGGAAAGGGGCAGCAGCTCATTTCTCTAGTCACCCCTAAGGGGTCTGAGAAGGCAGCATGTTGTGACACATGAGATTCGGTTTCTCTGAATCTGGTTAATTCAGGGAGACCAGGAATAAAAGACCTCTATCTTGACAAACAGTTTGGACTTCGGATCTCCCGCAGCCTCATCTGTCCTTTAGCACATGTGTACAACACGTGCAAGCCAGCCTTCCCTCTTCCCACAACAGGAGAGGACCCGGGACACCGCCTGGGTGTAAAAACAGGTATGTTTCCACAAATGAACAGTGCAATTAAACTTAATTTGAAGCAGAAGAGCTATTTCTTTTCCACACGCTACTCTGAGGGGAAAAAGAGCAAAACAGTGCAGCAATTTCACAGTGCATAGGCAAGGCCCCCTCCCAACGCTGTAAGCATAGAAAACAATGGCATCAACCCAAATGCCTTCTTCCACCTTGGTGCCAACTTGTTATCCAGTCTCCGGCAGAAAAACTGAGATCTCATAAGCAAGCACAAATAATTTGCTCTTTCTTTTCCCCACCTGAAGCTTTGAAGATCTTAATCTCATTTTTACCTACATAACAATTTCTCCAAGTTTAGGCACGGCGTTAGTTAACTTCCTGCAGCTAAGCAGACAATCAAAAAAAGCCTCACAGGATTATAAGGATCATGTATCCATGGTGATTTTAATAAGAAATCTTACTTGCAGTAGAATGGATAGAAGAAAGAAACAGAATCAGGCTTCATGGGTGATTTATTTTAGTTCATCTCCTAGGAAGTAGGATGTTACTGGTTTGATTTGAAGCCAAAAATTGTAAGCCTGGATCAAGTTCTTGAGATTCAAACTCAACTATATTCTGCTCTCAGAAACCAGGACACTGTGGCCGTCTTTATCTTGAATATACCAGTTCTCTTTGGTAAATTGCTTATAATGTATTAAGCCAAGTTTTGACAGTCATGCTGTGAACATTAATTTCACCAACATAAGTATCTTACTTCAACTGCCCTATTTCTTTTTCTATAGCTTCCTGAAAGAGCAATATTTATGGTACTTCTGCTCCTCCCCAAGGCCACCAATGTTTAATAGTGCTCAGGTGAAGTAGCCTGATATATATATGCACCTAATTTTGTCAACTCTGCAGCCAGGAAAGGATAGGCATTTTGCAGCATATGTCAGGATGCTGTGTAGAAAGGAGCACTAAACAGTTACAACTTTGATTTGTATCTATATTTAAATTACATTATTTTTAAAAATTTGTATACGTATAGATATGTGTGTATATATACATATATAGGTTCTACTGGCTATGAACACCCCTTGTTTACAAAGCTGCTTCTTGAACCAGCTGCTTAACGCCCCTTATTCCTTGCAGCTGATTGCTAAGATTATTGTTACTATTTATTTCAATAAGCTATTCTATCAAGCGTTTTTAAATTGCTCACCACCACCATATTCCCTGAGATCCAGGTTAAACAGAGCATTTGGGCTCGCAACACCCATGGGATTCTGTGACTAAGCTGCCCAGCTGCAGGTGTGGCCCAAGCCATGAAGCTATCTGTGATGCCAGGGAGGCTGTTCTCTGCCCATGTGGTTTCCTCTGTTGTCTACAGCTATATTTTACTCAGCGTCCATGCTCAGTCAAGGAGGAAGAAACCCCAAGAAAACTATGTCGATAAAGTGGAATTTGATAGAAAGAATAGGGAGAAAAGAGACCTGTTTGCCTTGAGACTGACACTGTAGGAGGGAGATGCCATGGTTAGAGTTTTAGGGTTGAATGAGCTAAGACCAGAATGGAAATTATGTTAAGACTTCTGAGAAAAGGACTCTGACAAATGGCAAACCAGCGGTGAAATGTTTGCATTCCTTTTGCAAGGTCCAATAGCTCTGTTCCCATAGCTACTGTATGTTGAGATGGATGATGTAGCTACAGCAACAGAGAGCCAACATCCATGTTCAGCGTAAAATTCCTAAGTCGTTACTTAATCCTTCTTTTACCTCCCTCCGAACTTCTAAAAGAGGAAAAAATTAGGGTTAGCTTGTTCTTTGAATTAATTAAAATTATGCTAAAAATATTAAAATTAAAAGATCCACTGTAGATAACTGGAGCTATAATTTGTTTCCTTGGCACAAGTTGCCTCATCCCATGACTCCCCTCTCCACACTGACTGGGGGCCATTGCTGTTTTGCTAAAAAGAGAGCTGTAACTGCACTACTCGATGAGTGATGTTTGGTCTTCTAGGTCCCACTGTATTCAAGTGCAGCACCCAGCCATTTATAAGCCAATCCTTCCACCAGGTGTACTCGGTTGTTTCTCATCTCCCACCACCCACCATTCTTACCCCGCTACTATTTTGAAGAAATATTTCTACTCAGAAAAATTGCAAATTTTCATGGCAATTATGTGCCTCCACTTAACAGTACTAGTTCCCTACATAATTAAAAGGGAAATATTGCATCAAGCATGGAAAGTGTTGTTTAAAGTACAGAGTCTTTTAATCTTCAGCATGTTGTTTGCCATGTGATTGCCAACTGGATAATGTTTGGCAAGCCAAGGGCATGTTTTGTTATATGTATATCCAGCTAAACAGAAAAGAGTTTAAAGTTTAACCCACTATAATGATTTTTGCTTTAATGCCCCAATTCAAGTCTCACCAAAACCAATAGGAGTCTCACTTGGGGGATTTATACTGGGTCCTTAAGAGGAACAGTCAGCACAAGCCTTGATTTCCTAAGGGCCCTACACAGCAATACACCCTGTCATTGCAGAATCCAAATGTGGAGACAGCAGCAAAAGTCAGCACCCTGAGCTCTATTTAATTTTGCTTCAATGTCCTATTTACGACTGCTTTTTTTCAAAGCTACATAATCTTACTCAAATGGTCAGTCTTTGCTAGAACTATAAAAGGATTAAGCAACACTTAAGCCCTGATATAGTGTAAATTAATCCGTAATCATTGATTAGAAAAGCACTGAAGCAGTTTTATTAAAAAGTCAACCCTAGAATATTCTCAATTAAAAAAACCCCAACCTCGGTGCTCAGAAATAATCTCACAAGAGTCCAGAAGGCAGAAGAATCTCAGTGTAAATATTTGAAGTTTTAATAACAAGATTTTTATGCAAGCTCATAAATCCATGTGTGGCATAACTACCCCAACATCTACACTGACATTGCTAATTTTGGTTTGCGTGGACAGAAGGAAGACTCAGTAAATACTGCAGAGATTTGTTTTTCCAGTCCCCATCTTTCTGTCAGTGCAGAATTGCTAAGGCTTGCAGAGACATTTGGTTAATGTTGGGATAATTTTTTTTCCTCTCTGGGAAAGGTATAGTGCAGGTAGTACGTAGGCAGTTGTTGCTTCAGCGAGTGTCATTAGTCAACAGTTTTCCATTAAAAAATACATGAAAAAAGAATGCAAACATAGCCCAGGTTCCACCTTTTTCAGAGGAGATGATGACCACTCAGGTTATGAGAAATGCGAGAAATGACCATTTTAGAGATTAGGTTCTTTTTTTTTTTCCCCCACCCAGCATTACAACATATCTTTCCCACTCCCTGGGGCATATCCTCTGAAAGAGGAGTTTCACAACACGGCACCAGTGGAGCCAGCGTCCATACCGCACACCAGCCTCGGACGGCAGAAATGGTGTAGGAAGTGAAACTACTGTAAGTTCACAAGTCTTCAAATACAGAGCTGAATATAGATACAAGCTAGCTAAAAAGTGGAAGAAAAGTAGAGTTGATAGGGTTCATGCAATGTAGTGAGAGACGGAAAAATGCACAATAAAGAACTTACAGTTTTTTAATCTGGACCTTTCTAATTTAAATCACTTCATGGGTTACCCAAACAGGTTGATATTTCATGCGTATTAAGGTATTTAAAGCAAATTTAGAAATAATCTCATTTTTTATCTAAAAAACTGTATCTAGCTCTGGGCAGTCTAACAAAATAAGAGTCTCATAGGTCATCAGGTCATCATTAACCTCGGTGGTGTAATACCTTTGAAGTACTGCAGCAAAGCTCATTTAAACATCTAAGGCTAGCTACCAGGTCACACTGCTAGAGTCCTCAATATGTACAAATTTGTGGTGATTGTAGGCCCTGAATGAATTAACAGCAGAAAAGGAGATAGGCTGCTCCATACAAGCTCTCTGTGCAAACAGAGGCACAGGCACCACTGGAATTTCAATCAGATCGAGGAAAGGCTTCCTAAAGCACAGAGATGTTTGCCATTGCCCCACAAGTAACAGTTCTGAGGCCAAAAGTAAAAAGAGTAGGACAGCATCACAATTTTATCTTTCAATATATGAGATTCCACCTGCATTCCAGGGTAGCGTGAAACATGTTTGGTACAAGCTCAAGCAAGGAGAAAAGAGGATTCAGAGGGCATGAGTATACTCTGTCACTTCCAGGCCTAAACACAAACTGGTTCACACATCGACTTCTACATCAGATTCTGTAGGAATAAATTACCTGGGGGACCAGAACTGCCTCTTCTTCAAGTTGTGTCCATCTGTGAAACCAACAACCAAATGTTATAAGAAACTGGCCCTACCTCATCTGGATTTAGCTTGCTCTGTTGGCATTAAAAGACTTTGAAACGAGGAGTCCTCACATGACAGAAAACAAGCCACTGTTCCAGAGAAACCTAAGCTTCCTTCCTGCATGCTGGCCATGGCAAAGGGATATGGACAGGAACTCCGAACAAATAGGACCATTTCAACATTAGTGACAAACCCTGTAAAAGTGAAGTACAAAGGCTGGAAAATAATTTGCTGTGGGATTGCCCCAGGCATGCTAAGAGAAAGGAGTGCCATTGCTACTTCTTCCCGAAAGAGAGATGGAGATCACCTTGGTGAATTGCATTCCAATGCCAGAAAGGCAGTCTGAAGACTAACAATAGGGAATAAATCGTAAATTGTGAGTATCCTCAAAATTCAACATTTCCAAGCTACTAGTTTTGTGAATCTAAAATATACTTTGAAAAAGAAATCCTTCAAATTCAAGAGAACTTAAACTGCCACTCTATCATAGAGGCACCAGTCTGAAGTTACGTTTTTTCTTCCACTGTACATAATAAAAATGCCAGATCTGACATTACATTTCCTCTGTTCTTCTTTAAATTTACTCCTTAATTTACACTCTGATCCCTGGTGTAGCTTGAAGAAGGCCTCTCGCCCATCTGAATTGCACATTCTGGTGCATTCAGCATAAGCAGTGCTTTCTCCCAGTAACACAATGGACTCTCATTGCAGCAACACAGATTCAGCACAACAGTCTGAAAGAGAAAGTTAACAGCTCACAGAGAGTCAACCTTATGACTTCCATCCTGCATTTATTATAAGAAGGGCAGTAACTTATTCTAGCCCACCTGCACAAGAAGAAAGAAGGTGTTTACTTGCAAGGACTCTTGCAAGGACTTCAGTGCCACAGCATTATTTGATAAGTATTTCCCAAGCTTCTCAAGCAAGCAACTGTCATCCTCTGATCACTCTGTCAAAAATGAAGTTTACATAGATGGCAATGAAGATTCAGGTATGAACAGCGGGTGGTCTGCACCCATCCAGCCAGAGAATTAGTGTTAACCAGTGTTCTGGTAAGGAATCTGCAAATGAGAGAGGCAGCATGGAAGATCGTCCCAGAGATACTCATCTCAGTAGCTGGCACATAGTTTAAAAGAAGTTTGCAATTTTAAGCGGTTCACCTTTATTGTGCCTTCAATAAAGAAAAATAAAATTAAAAAATACAACAGTGATGTGGACAATACTTAATCAGTATGACTTTGAAGGACAGCCACGCCATCATGACGAAAAAGAACTTTATTCAGACAGCTCCATTTTTTAAATTCTTTTGTTTGTGTGCACCAACAGATTAGAATAGAAAGTCTTTAAAGAGTCAAATGGATGCAAATAGAAGCTGTTGACAGGGAGTGCTCTGAAGTGACTGCAGGAAAACTCATTATTACTCAACATTGACAGTGGCAGCAGTGAGGTGATCCAGGAACGGGAAGATAAAGAATTAGGAGTTCCTGATATGGGTGAAGTCATTCATTTCTAAGAGTGTATCCCAAAAAGCAAGATACGAAAGTGGTAGCTGCAAATGTTCATTTAAGAGTGAAAAATGTCTTAAGAAATGACAGTGGGAAAAGTGGCAAAAGTCAGTCACAGATCTAGAAGATGCCAAGAGATTACCAGTCTGATACACTTTCTATGTTTTCATCTGTATTTGCAAGGTAAAAACTTAAGAGCTGTATGCAGCAGAGCAGGACTGAGCAAATTCAGGTCCCCCTGCAGGCCTGTGAAACTCTGTTATGCAAGTTCTTTCCCTTTTACATACCTCAATTACTCGTTACTTCCAACATACCAAGCACATAGGAAATTTTCTAAGTATTTAAATGAAAGCATTTGCCAGTTAAAATTAATTACTTTCTCCAGCAAAGGAGGTAATCCAGAGAGTGAGACTTCTGCTTCGACTTCTGACTTTCTCATTTGCAAAACACCCAACTCTCTGGGGGAGGGGATGAACTATCCCGGAGTGTTTCTTAACCCATGAGAATTTCAACTCAGTGCCACTGAAGAAGTGGCTAATGGTCAATGACCAAAAGGAGGTCCTTGCTCAAGGATGTGCTGCACTTGTTATGGCACTTAGTACATGCCTACCATCCTCCATTCATTCCTATAGCCCTCAATGGAAAAACTGATGCGATAAAATTTAAGCCATGTAAGCGAGGAATTTAAAATATACCCAAAGTAAGGAAGGACCAGTATTTTTGGAGATACTAGAAGTACACAAAAGAATCATTGCCAGCTGGCAGACTGTGGGGCAGATAGCCTGCCAGAACAAACTATCCTCTGCCCTGGCGCAAGCTTTTGGCAAGGTTTGCTTTATCTATTGGAAGTATATTTTCTGTAAGCCCTGAAGCACCAGGCAGACTCTCACCTAAGCTGTGCCCAGGCAGGAGTGAACACAGGGAGAGGGGACAAAGCAGAAGATCTGGGGACAAAGCAGAAGAGCTGAGCACAAAGGGGAGCCTATGGTCAGGCTGGGGTCTGGGCCTACCTCACACCCTGTGGGAGCACAAGAAGTAGAACTGGGATGGGAACTGACTGCAGGAAAAGCCCTGAGATCCAAAGACGTGAAGGATTTGGGAGAAGGATGAGGAAACTGCACAAGAGGGATTCCTAATGGCAGAGATGTCTGTGACAATAATTAACTAAAGAGGGCTCCGCACATTAAATCAACGCCTTTGAAAGAGGCCACTGCTGTGATAAGGGATAGGACAATCATGCCAAAACTGCAAGGGGGACATCCCCAGAGCAGGAACACACAAGTGCCAGACAGGGGAAAATCACCCAGTTGGGGACTGTAAGAGATTAAATGCTGGATTGAGAGGCCCTGGCTGGTAATGATCTTTGCTACCTTGTTTTGGTTTGGGGGTTGGGGGTGGAGGGGCTCGGGGGGAGGGGAGGGAGGAAGATAAAAGGGGAAGGAGATTGTTCAAGGCAGCAAGGCAATCCTTAATGCATAGAAACAGGTTTGGGTCTTTGTTCCAATCTCCATAGCGAGCAAGAGTGTCTGTGCCTGCATGCTGCCTCCCAAAAAGCTGACAAAAGTTGGGTGAAGATTCAGGACAGCTTGGAGGCAGTTAGATTAGGTCTGGCACTGAACAGGAGTTAAAATCAAGGAGTTTTGTACAATCAAGCTTCTCTCTACCAAGCCCTCCTCATTTGTGTTTTTTTCCTTTCCCATTATCTGAGTTAATGAAGAATTGTCCATTACATTGATCCAGCCCCAAAGCAGTTGCCCAAGAGGAGCAGAGGTGAAACAGTCTCCAGTACTGCAAAAAACCACACATACTGGCAATGGATTAAATACAAGCACAGGGTTCATCTGTTTTTCCATTGACTCTAGTATTTAACTCTATTAAGGTTATTTTAAATACAGAGGTCTCACTCACTACTGTAGTCGGATATTTTTTTGAAGTCAGTCCAGAATATTTTTACCGTGCTGCTTTTTTTCTTTTTTTCCACTCTAACAGGAAAGCCTCACCAAAAAAAAGAAAAAGTCTCAATTTTAAGAAAACACGTTGATTCTTTTATGTCCTCAAGGACTTGGCAAGCAGGCAGATTTGGCAAGCAGAGTCATGGCCAGGCAGCAGCTTTTAAGTTTATGGACACGAAGGCCAGTGACATAAGGCGCATACACTCTGTATCACTGTGCCTGCTACTGAATGTCCACAGTGGGTCAGTGACTCGATTACATAAACAGTGGAAATAAGAGATCAAATCATCCCCAACACAGCCAATCTATTAATAAAATAAAGTCTTGTTGGGTATGAAAAAAAAAATCAGGAATTGGCAAAAGACAAGCTAGGAAGGTTCCCTGGCTTAAAATACAGCAAAGACCCGATCTTGAAGTTACTAGCTCCAGTAAACTCGGCTTAAATCAATCTTCAATATCTACAACTTTTTGAAATACCACACATGGCTTCAATGAACACACGGTATGTTAGGATTCTGGCCATACAAGGAGGAAAAGCAGTACCTTCCAGAACCCGTTTCTAACTCACACTTCTCATCTTTACTTTGCTTCAAAGAAATTCTCAGATTGTTTTTTGTTTTCCTCTGTTGTATCTGAGGTATGATAACCATGTCCAAGCACGGTCAGCTAATTATCTTCAGTGGATCATCAGGAGCACTGAGGAGCTTGGCTTTCTCCACCAATGGTAGATGTCAAGGCTTTTAAATTAGGCATTTAAGTTTGGTTCTTAAGCTACTCAGCGAGAACTGCAACACTACATTTTCAATTTTTATAAAACCTACAGAACAGAGCAAAATCTTCTTTTACATAATAACGATGTGTTTCAGAGCACTACTAGCCCTCTGCTGTAAGGGCCTTCACACATGATGAACTAAGGCATCAAAACATCAAATAACCCAGGCATATAATCGTAGCCGAATTCAAATAGCTGCTAACCACAGCTAGGTTACAATCCCCTACTAAGACCTTGGTCACACTGAAGGGACAAAAAGAAGCAACAAGAGGGGAGGAGTTAAAGCATCCTCTTTAACATTTAGCTGAATGTGTCAATCAGCTGTTTGTAATGATTTATTGCTCGGCTTGGGGAATTTTCTAAAAAAAGTCAGGGTTTCATTTGTGGTCTAGGAAATGAAACTTCAGGTGCTAGTATCTAACTATAAGACATAATAACATGATACAATTTTCCTGGAAGCATGCTCAGGGAATTTCAAATTGTCACCACACTGTGTCAGAGTGAATCCTTAAATAGTACCTGCACGTACCCTCTGAAGTCTTGAAATGCTCCGCAATTGTTGAGGCAGCAGCTGGTTGAAAAACAAAACATACTCAGATCTTTGCTTTATTGTTGGTCTGCATGATGTCCCTCTTTTGGCTACTCTATGTGTTGTTCTGTGCAAACAATTGGACTATTTGTCTGGGAATAGAAATATTCTGTATAGTGAGAAAATGGTCTAATTTTTAATTTTCTTTTAAGATGACGTGAGGAAATTCTTTCTGAAGCAGTGCAAGTTACATGTACAGTTAAAATGGAAAATAGAAACATTGTTCCAAGAGAAAGAGGAAAGTCTCAAAATACCTAATGAATTTTCCATGCATTGCTCCATCTGACCAGTTGCATTAATCACACCATGCAAGATGCATTACAACTTCTCACCTCCCAAAACTGTACATATTTTAGGCATGAGAAAATTAAACCCATGTAAAATTGAGAAACTGCAAACTCCTGAAAACAGGTGTTTAAAGAGTCTTATCAATCACACTCGTAGCAGTGCTAAGTTTGGAGATCTTGCTCTCAGCTCAAACAGACACCAGTGACTGATTTGACTTTGATATTCAGAGTTGGGTTTTTTGTTTCACTGTTTGACTACTTCACAGGAGAAGTATTTGTACAAAATTTGTACTTGTTAGCTAGGACAACACTCACAAGCCAGTTGTTGAGGCCAACAATACCCCTGAAGCAATGCTTCAGTGCTAGATTGCGGAAATAGCAGAGCAACCCAAATGAACCCAGAATTTCAAGGGAGCGCTCTTTATATCCCTCTAATTGGGTGGACACATCAATCCTCGTTAGAGCACCTCAGTGATTCATTTGTTGTTTACTGAGGCATGTGCTGGAAGAGTCCACTGGCATGCCTTCAAGGGTCACAGAGAAGCCTCTTCCATTGAAATTAAAAAACTAGTTGTCTTTAGCAGCTTTTTAATAAACAGGATTTCCATTTGACCCACATTAGAAGCTTGCTTTGTTGAGATTTAGAAAGAAATGTTTGTCCTTGCAAAAGAGCACAGGAGGCTGTTAATATTCAGATTAGATTTCTGCAGCGATTAGGTATTATTAGACTGGAGTTTCAGCTCAAAATGAATATAGATTCTTCCTTGTCTCAAGAAGTTCTCCTCAAGGAGTCACCTTTCTTCCTTTCAGAAGAGCATCCTTTATAGACACTAGAATCTTTTTAACAAACGGATTTTCAACCAGACCTGCATTAGGTGGGAAGCTGGTGTGCTCCGACACGTCCTCGGGCATGGGTTCATACAAGACCATCTGCAGCGCAGATGCGTGCAGCCTAGCTTCAACACCAGCTAACACCAGGTGCTGGTAGTCATGTGGGCTACCCCAAAGCACAGTGTGGGCTAACTATTTGTGTATTCACACTGCTGCTTGCACAGTTTTTGCAGATTGCTGAGCTCCATGCTGCCGTGCAACTCTAGCACATGCCTAGAGCTAACACAAAACTGGTGGGGCATCACAGAGCCATCACAGCAGCACCAGCAGTGCAGACATGCCATAAGATTCGCAGGCAGGAGAAGGAAGCAGCTTTTGATCCAGCAGCACAGTTGTGCAGCTTGCTGGGCAGGGACAGGGGGTAAGCCCCCGGGCATAGCCCCTCATGGCCCCCACACTGGGTAGCTTCTCCACCGAGAAGGCATGTGGCATCGCCTGGGTGTGGTCGGGCCAGAAAGCTTCATGAGATCACAGCTTCACTCCAAATCACAAAGTGCTTTTTTCAGCCTGTTCTCCTTGATGGCTTTTAGCATTTATATCAGGGATGATATGCTTAGCCATATACTTGTTATCTGAACACAAGTCACATCGCACTTTTTACAAGCTTGAATTCTTTTGTTCAATGCAAGTTTGTTTTACAGAAGCAAAACCACTAGAAAACAGGGGTCGGTGTCTTGTTCCCCATAACAGAGGCAACACTGGTTTGCTATAGATGGCATTTATGCTGACTGTCTGTGCTGAAGGAATGACACTGGACCCATTAACATTTGTATGATGGATTCAGTCTCTACAGTGCCATTCATTTGTGTGCAAATACAAGGTAGCGGGATCTCCATCATTACTGTCCTCTCTCACGTTGCCATTTTCTAATTATTCAGTTATCGAAGGTTGAAGTTAAGAGGGACTGTTAGATTTTACAAACATTTCTGAAGAGCTATGTGCACAAAAAAAACTTTATAATGAAAGATAAAAGTGGTATCTTTAATGCTGATTTTTTAAATGTTATTTTTATTCAGTTGAAAAGAATGGAATGAGGATACTACTCCAGGCAATGCAACACTGAAACTAGTATTGAAACACTCAGTTGGAAGGCAGAATTATGGGCCATGGAGCAGTATAACATACTGGTGCCCACGTTAGTGGAAGCAGTAGGGTAAAATAGATGTGAAATTCTACAAGAGGTGGCTAAACATTCTCAGAAGAATAAAATTAGCTCCCACAGAGCTTCCTCATGAATGTGGCTATGGTGCTGCTGGGAACAGAGAGAACTCCCGCATTTCTAAAGCTACCAAGTGCACCACAGACATATTCCCACTTTTATGGCTGCAATATAAACGAGCAGAAAACTGTGGATCCATAGCTGTAGATCTGGCAGATTAGGAACAGTCCAACTGTTCTCCACTTCCAGATAAAATCAGAAAAGAAATTTACTTGCAGTTGGTTTCTCAAAAATCCCATCAACAGACCTTTCTTTTTACTGTACTCAGGACGTGGTAGAAAACTCCCTTCTCAGGGAGTGTCCGTAGGCAGCAAGTACCTGATGAGTTACTGGATGAAAAGATAATATGATAGCTGGGCTTAGCTCACAAAATACAGCTTTAGGCATGTGCACTTACCTCACTGTCCTGACAAACTGTCTCACATTTGGCTAACAGTCCTAACTTCCCCTCCCACGAGCAAGCGCTACTGTTTTCCTGCAGCCGAATGGCAGTAGAGATAAATACGAAAAACCTGTACAAAATGAAGCTCAGTTTTGCAGCCATCTCCTAAGTACACTAAGTGAGAAAACTACACATATTCATAAATTATGCTGAGCAGCTATCTATGGGATAAAACATTTCATAACAAGTGCTAAGTTCCTGTTTACAGTATAAAGGATTTCTTAAACCAGCAAAAGTGCAGCAATTTGTTACATGCAACTTGTTTTGATTGCTGCTTTACTGATCTAATTCTATCAAGCAGCACAACCTGTAGTCTCAACGACCTGTTTTGCAGTGGGAATCAGGAATTACAGATGAAACAGTCGAGTTAAAATATCCTTTATCTTTTGAAGCAAACTATGAGTGACTCCTACATTAACAAAAAAAAAAACCAACACAACCCCACAACCTTCCTTTGAAGAGATTATAAATATGTATTAGGAATTAAAATGTAGTCCCCTTGATTAAAACGGATGGAAATCCCCCCAACTCCCCCCAGTCTGCATTGAACGAACATTAAGAAACACTTGAAAGTACAAACCCAAGTTTCAAGTCCAATGTAACAGTTTTATCATAACAACCTACTCACTATTTTTAATATTCGAATCAAAAGACAACATTAAAGTAAGAATTCAGTGGGCCTTCTGCAGCTGTCTTGCAGTGCCAGGACCACAATATCCCTTGAGAGGTCTGGCTCCTGCCCAAGGCACAGAACTGTTGGGTGCTCCAAGGCATCCCTTTACTCCCTGGACCACTCCACTCACACCTGAGTTTTACACATCTCCATTCAGACGTAAACAAAAAAAGATTGCATCATAAACCATAAGGGTTATTGCATGCTTTTACGGGAATCAAAACAACTTAAAAGGACAAAAAAAAAGGAAGCTTAAGATTTGAGTTGGTCATCGTTTATGCAAAACAGATATGGATGTAAGAAAGAGCTGTAGATGGCCATTAGAGGTCACAGTCTGAGTTAACTAATTTCTGATTTCCCACGCTGGAACTCTCTCGTCAGTTCAGACATACAGTGATCTTCGGGCGGCTTTAGCCCATTGGCACTGAGGTAATTCACTTACTAGATTTTAAACCAAAGAAGCATTTTCTTGGAAGATTTCACAATTGGTTTTAATCTGCAAAAGTCTGCGATTTTTTTTTAAATTCCATAATGCAATGTTTCCATGTTCTAGTCATAAGACGAATAGTCTTAAAAATGCGGGTTTAGATGAAAAACATGCGTAGAGGAATAACATTAAAAATCATTAAAATCTTGAAATTAAGGTGTATCTAGGCAATACAGCTAAGCCAAATTAAATAGCTCACTGTTTCAAGCAGGATGGGCCCGCTGCCTGCTCCCCTTCCCTTGCAGCTGGTCTGGCTGATCGCTGAGCCCGGGGTGCAGTGATTCAGCTCACTGAGCTGGGAGAAAAGGAGTCCAGCCAGAAAAAACCCAAAGCAAACAGGGGAGAGCATGCAGCCAGCCCACCCTACGGAGCTGCTGATTCAGCTCAGCTGTCCTACCTGCACCCTCGAGGTGGAAGTATCTAACACCATTGATGGGTTTAGTTCTCAAATATGGAAAAAATCCCATCCATTGTCACGTAACTTTAAAATTTTCACGCTGTATAATTTGCCTCTAATGTAAAGTAGCGGCACCAACTCCATGGTTAAGATTCGTGCCAGACACTTAATTGGCAGTTGGGGACCTGAACATCTTCCCAGAAACTCCTGCAAATAAAATACTGTGAAACGGCAGAAGGGGTAGATATTTAATTTATGAATCCAAACAAAGATACTGGCTTTTTACTAGAGCTACATGGTAAAAAGCTGTCCAGTCTCCCAAAAGACTGGCATTTTTAAATGAGCTTTCACAGCCAGACAGGCAAAAAAATTAGCCACAGGTTTAAACCATTTGCTTAAAGAGAGTCACTTTATTTATAAAAGAGCACGTTTCAACTCTTCTCTGTCCAGCTCAGACCTCAACCTCAGCTTTCAAGGCCTTGGTGAGTGCTCTGACCAGAGCCGTTCTCTTGCCAATTGGTAGTTTATACAGCATGGAGTAGGCGGCTCCATCAGTAGAGGCTGAGACTGACCCAACCAAAACTGGAGAACAGTCTGCTCAATGTGTTACTTACTTGTTTTACAGGAGACAAGTCTAATACCCCAGCTGGAATCAGCAAGAGCAATAATTTGAATCTTGGCTCTCCACAAGGGTTTCTTAATGCATTAAAAGATTAGCTAGCTCCACGTGCGTAAGGCTGTCCTTTTTTTCATCTAGAAATAAAACCCTGCATGATTATTCCTACAGAACTTGAGCTGCAAGAACTCAAACATTTTCCAGTAGAAAACATTTCATTGAAAGGTTCCCAGTCAAGGCCAAATCTCAAACCTCTTTATGACAATCTTTTAAAAAAGTAAAAGAAAATAATAATTATACAGTCAAAAGTACTCTTCACTTGACCAGAAACTGCTGATAGGATTTTACTTAAACTTTCCTCCTATCAGTACTACACTTCCCATTTGGTGAAAAACCACAAAGGATGTGGTACTACACAGAAAGCTACAAAATCTATTAAAGTAAATTCAAATTTCAAATAATTCACATTATAGTTTTTGCAAGAAGTTTTCTTCTTGCTGCACGTCTTCAGAGTGCTATACCAACATATACGTGATATATGCCTTTCTTTAATAAACACTTACTAGTCCATAGGCTTTGTATGCTATTGCATGCTTTAGGTCTTAAACCTCAAAACTCTTCTGAACTGTACTCTTTCTTGAGTGGCTGGTTACCTTATGGTAGAAAGTGGAAATGTTTTTACTATCCTACTGTTGCAGATAGTAGTCTTGAAAGCATACTCTTAATCCTGAAATACAAACTTGAAGGCTGATTTTAAAGTTCATGTTTATTTTCATTGACCTGCCTCTTAAGAAGAAAAGGTTTCTGCAGAAGCAGACTAATTATGCCAGCCATATCTGGTTTATACATGCCAGATATTTCTCTATGACAGATCAGCCCAGCTCTGGAGTTTAAACATTGGCATGCACATAACACTTGAAGATAAAAACTATTTTGTAGGGCGTATCAACCCTTCAATGAAGTTCCAGCGTGGTCATTTTTAGCACTTCATCTTGCTTACCTATTGCTTGTACTGCAGAGCTCCATAAGGCAGCTGGTGAAGCAAGCTTGGTTGGATCCCTTGCGAACAGTTTTTACTGAAACTGGATTCAGTACCAAAACACAGCTGAGGCCAGCTCCGATGCTGGATGTTGACTCAAACCCGGGACAAGCAGAGAAAGGCCCCCGACTGCCCGAACCCACCGTCCTCGTTCCATAGCCCCCACACAGAGATCTACTGCAAAGAAGAGGGCACTGCCTGTGTGTACACTAGTATGCACTCCCTACCACCCCAGTATATACTACTGCATCGTAGTATGCACTTGCATAGCCTAATATAACTAGGACATATTCCCTTCCCTAACTGACGTAATTACTAGGTCTGCTGTTTCTCACGTCCAGGCCCATGTACTAGAAAAACAATTCTCTGCTCTACAGGCTATTCTGCAGCCCTTTGTGCAAGTTTATATGAGCTTATTAATATTAGTAGGACCTAATGCCAGGGATTGTGTCTCTGACCAGAATAATCCTAACCTAAGGCATACTTTTTTCTGACCTATCTACTCAACATGAAAACTGCACTGCTGCACACACTTACCTTATACAGATTAAAAAGATAATCCTTCCTCCTCTTCAGGCAGTAGGAAACTTGCCTTCAACATCGATACTATCCAAATTAACCTGCCATTGGTTTCTCAAAGGAACCAAGGAGGAAGACAAGAAGAAAAGCAAACAGATGACACAACACTGGGATTTAATGTTTTGGTAAATGCTTACGTATTATGATTGCAAACACAAGCACTGTTATATCACATAAGAGCATCAGACCCAATCAGTGCTGCCCACCCAACCATCCAAATTACTGTGGAATTCCAGTGGCTCACAGTTCTGACTTTATTAGTACAACTCAATTAGATTCAAAGCAAATACTCATTGATCAACAACATAAATAAAACCAGAATCAAGCCCATGCCACTGAATAATCTAACAATTAGCAGCTAAACAGAGGTGAGCATTTCCCCATCTCTAATAACACCAAGACATGGGCAGCTAGCCAAGAATCTGGTTCATTAAACAGAAACACACGTACAAATCCTGCAAGTGCTTCTCAAGAGCACAACGCTATTTCCGGTAAGCACATATGGAAACTAAGTAAATCTCAGGTTGCCCTCAGGTACAAAAAGGTTGATTGATCTCAAACGTATAGTCCAAAGTAGCCGCAGCATGGATAGCCCCTGGTATTGAACCAGGAACTTCAACGGCAGCTGCCCACCTGCACACAAAAGATAGACTGCACAAAGATATTTGTTCAGCTAACATTACGTCTATTCAAAACCATTTATGAATACACACCAAGGATTCCTTTAGAAATGAGCCTAATTTATATCAGGCTTAACCTTCAAAGCTATTATTATTATGCCATTAAGTTTGAGCAACCATGTGTTGAAAACGTGTTTATAGCCTCTGTTACGCAGTTACATTCTCCACTCATCTGTGGAACAACCCAGCAAACGTCTCTGCAGCCTAAAGATTAAGTAACAAAAGACATCCTCGTGTCACATCCATCAGAACTGCACAGCTGTCCTCAGATGCAGTCACCAAATTTCTTCCTGGGCTTACAGGGTAAAATTTTCAAACATACTCACGTGACTACTTATCACTGTCTTGAAATAAAATTTAGGAACTGAAAAGCCTCGATCATTTTTGTAAGCTTTATTCCCCTTCTCGCACATCAGCCCCACGTTGAAGAATAGCCTCAAACTCACGGCACTTCTGTCAAAAGTGCTATGAGAAATCTCTGTTTAACAACCTATGCTGTTCAGCATCAATAAATTAAATCTCCTCTTGCCAGCTCTAGAAAAACCTTATTTGTAGATTTCTTTCTAGCATATACCATGTCCATAAAGCATCTTCGCAGAGGGTTTATCTTTTGATGTCTATTTTAACAGAGCTCAGATATACTGCCAATAAATTAGTATGCTTGGGAATGATTTTGTTTCAACTGAACCAATTTCTCTGCACTCAAGAACAAGCTCACTCCAAAGGTTCCCCAATGTGCCTGATCCCACAAACCATAGGGCTGGAAGGGACATCAGAAGAAGTCTAGATAGTCCCTCTTCTTGCCCCAAGGCAGAATGAGTTAACATTTAAGTGATCTCTCACTGGTTATGTTCTTACCTCTTCTTAAAATAACCATTCTTTTCTTTACACTGCACAAAACCAATGCGTTTGGTTTTTTCCTTTCATAGGTCTTGTTTGATCACTCTTATTGTTTACACGTGCATCCACTATCCACTTGAACGGTATCTCTCTTTTATGTGGCATATGACCCATGAAAGTAATACCCTTAAATGTTCAATGCATAGTATATGAAAGGGAATTATTAGATGCCCATTTTAGGACAGTTAAAAGGCAATTTTTTCTATTTTGGTTGCAGATGCTTAGCACAACTGGCGAGTGGACTTCTGGTACCCTTGTTGTCCTTTTCTGGTCTACAAAATCTTTATGGTAATTCTAATCACATATTCTTTATGGCTACCACCTACTGTCTTTATTAGAAATTATTCCACAGACAAGGAATTTTTACTACTATTTATTAATTTCAAATTACTCAAATTATTTTAACTCAGGTTACTGGCCATCTTCCATCTGTTACAGAGCAAAGGGCAAATATTTTCCACATACAGTCTAAAGTTATGTTTATCTACTTGAACAGTGGAAATCCCATTTCCTGTGTACAACACAGTTACTTGCCAGTCCTTAGTGGCAGAACAGCGAAAGATGCCTCCTTGTTTCCATGAAAGGCTTTAACGTGACTGTAAGCTATGAGGTGTATTGTTAACATTAAAAAATATTCCACTGTGTTAATTAAGACGAACTCTCTGCATTTTTTTTATTTCAGATGAAGGGCAGCTGGGAGGTATTCCCGGCTGTGACTCCATAACTTTGAAACATAGTCTCTTAGGAACCGTGAGCAGACTTGACCACGAATAGCTAAATGCGCCTAGATACTCGAAGTTATATTTAACTATCTCCCTAGCTAATTAGATCAGGGAACCAGAATCATATGGCTAGATTAATTAAGATAAAACAGGGCATTGTGATAATTAAGTTAGCTATTTGGTCTCCTTTCCAGTGGAGGGAGTCAACGAACATCGTCAGTGCAGCAGCCGATGACTGGCACTTCAGAACACATATGCCCCACGGATGCAGCCCCACCAAAGCCACTGTGTTTGCAAGGCAGCACAGAAGGCTCCCATGGACAGTCTCATTTTATCTGTTTGTTTTAAGAAGAAGACTGAGCAGTCAGAGGAGCTCCTTCCCTGGAGGAGTCCCCGAGGCTGCTCAGAGGGGAGAAGGTTTCCAGAGAGGGCAGGGTGAGAGAGGCAAGAGATTCAAACCGGGAACCTGCAGCTCAGGAACAAAACCATAAAAATGCTGTGAGGAGCATGTAGCAGACCCACAGTTGGACCCCAAAGGTGTTGGAAAGGAAGTTAGGGACCAGGGAAATTTGCTCCAATGCAGGAAACCACCGCGTACTTGAAACCAACATTAGTGTTCAAAACTTGCAAGGGCTCACAGGCAGAGGTCAGGCTGTGAATAAACCTTTTACCTATTATTTTGGTTCTCTCATTGCTGTAAGTTTTCTTTATTTAAGGAGTCAATTAACTGAGCTGACTAGTTGTAATTCTAATGAAAATAACATCCTCTGAGGTTTTTGATCTTCCTTGGAAGCTCAGTGTAGAAAAGATGATCTAAACCAATCCACTTCAGTTCTCCGGCCCCCTACTTGGGGACCCTCCACAGAGACCAAAGGCTATTTTGTGTCTTCACTCTGTAGCTACAAACTTGCACTTTGGAAAAAAAGCCTGTATATTTGCCATCATGAACTCATTTGGCCTGAAGATGGCCCTCATCTTGATGGCTTTCATAATGAATTTGCACAACAGTCATGCTGTTGTCTTCATCATTTATAGATGTTATGCTTTATTTGGACACAACAAAAATCTCAGGCAATTAGAAGTGGATCCAAAGAAGGGTTTCTCTATGAAAGAAACTCAGGCCAGTATGACTGTGACAGCTACTGGCCTTCATGCAATACGCAGCCCAGCAAACCACAGCTTGACAGATAAGCTTTGTCTACAATAACAGCAAATGTCTCCCCTAAAAGTCTGTTTTGGAAGGTTTTGCAACTCACTAATGTAGTTTAATTATGATCTTGCAGTAATTTGTTTAATATCCTACAGGAATCAAACAAATCCAGTTCTTCTTGAAAATAAGACTGACAATGCAAGCTATCACATACAGGGTTTTTGTTTGGGGTTTGGTTTTTTTTTTTCCATTTAGTCAAGAGCCAGTTTTGCTTAAAACTAAAATAACATGTAAGAAGGAAAAAAATTATATTCCCTTTCAGTCAGCAGAAGGAGAAATCACACTAATATTACTTCAAGTGATAAGAAGTTAAAAGTATTGAATGCTTTTGGCTGGCAGAGCTCCAAGATTTCCATATTGTTACAGGATTTTCATAAAATTTGTTTAAAATCAAGTTCCCATGTTGATATGATCTCACTCCAGGGAACATCTAGATTTGGGAGCCATATCCGTGCAAACAGTTGGGGTCTAGTAGCATTAGGTTTAGAGTTTAGAATTAAAGTTTTGCAATAGGTGGTTCTGTTCTCATATCCGTTTATTACACAGGAATGACAGCACACACGTAAGCTTATGACATAGATCTTACTGTATTCTGCGTATCTGCTAACGCACATATTGCATGTTACTGTGTGATTAACAAGGTGTTCTCTGAAATGGGTTGAGTTAGTTCACAGCTGAAAATACGGACTTTAGGAAGGATAACCAAGGGAAATGGCAACATAACCACTATGATAATTTAACTGAAATACAGATAAATGATCTGCAGGAACATGGCAAGGAAGGATACAGAGTCAAAGCTAGCTGAAGAATGAGTAAGTACTGGCTTGAAGACACTGAAACTTTTTTTACTGTGACACATTTACAGATATGCACAGAGATAATAAGGTATACCCCCAATTTGTTAGAATACAAACTTTCTATCAAGAAGCATATTGAACGGCTTCTTTAACCAGGAGAAAACATGCCAGAGAGCTTTGTTTTTTAAGTAGAAAGGAAATAAAAGCTGCTGAGATAAATATTTCTATTCTCAGACTGTAAATTTACTGTCAGTGTTTCACAGCAAACTCCTGGACAGACTTTCTTCTGAACCACAAATCTGTCAGTGCAGAACTTCCTTCGCTCCCTGTCACCTCTGTGTTTTAGATGGTGAGGCACTCGGATGTTCAGTCTCCTGCCCCACACAGTCAACAGCTGTGGGAGAGCGTGCAAAGCCAGTTCATCTCCCTCAACGCCACCCCAAGTCAAAGCAGAGAGGGCAAGTATTTAAAGACACGATATTTCTCCTGCTTCAAGCAAGGGGGATCCATTGTATTTGTCATTTGTGGACTGATATGTTTGCTTTTCTCCATAATGCCTTGGTGACAGCGTTGTTTCAAGAGACGTTCACAGAAACACCTGTAGGCGATTCGCAGTGTAGTTTGAACCCTCGGTAACAGAAGCTACCTCAGCACTGAAGGATGCTTTTGGTACATCGTGCCATAGTGGACTGTCAACACTCTGTATTGTTCGGTCAGGAATGAGACATCATGAGGAGTGCCACATCTCTCTTGCAATCACCACCAATAATTTGTTCATGAATCTGTCAGTCACTGACTCATCCACAAAGAGCATGACAGCTGAACTTTCAGTGACCTAATAATTATTCTAGTGCTTATAAAAAAATACCTCAATATTACTTTCCTTGAGCTCTGCTGAAGCTTTTACTCAATATTACATGCACGGCAAAAGAGTACACTTGGGCAAGCTATCATATTGCAGTGCACATGGTAGCTCTTAGCCTGGTTCTGAAAGTATTATTCATAAAGGCAATGTCATCAGTTGAAGGCAACTGGATGTGAAGCATGGGCCACTATGCAGAAAGCTGAATGTTCCTCTAAATATCACCTAGGGAAACTAGCACTGAGGAAATCATTAAAATGTACAATACTGGTGGAACATCAGATAGCCATAAGCGGCTTTAAAGGGTTCTGCTGATACCTCTGCACTGTAGCATGGTTTTCTTCAAGGTGAAGATCACCAAGGGTAGGAAATGAAAAAAGGGAACAGCATACAAGAACAGAGAAAGGATAAATCATAAATCCTTCTTACCAAAATCCTTCTCTGCAAATGACACCAGATGCATCAGAAAAAAATTGCATGGGAAACTTACCACTCTCCTTGAACTCTCACATCCTACATGCAGCTTTCTAGAGGCATCAGGATGCTCTCAGCTATGAATGCTGGAGTTATGTCACAGCATGTAAGGACTGCAAACAAGGAAAGAGTTTCCACATTTCCACATTTGTTTTAGTCTGCTAATTTAGGCATTTGAGTTATAGGCTCAGGGGCTATCCTGAGAAACCAGGTGCACACATGCTGCTAGTGAAAGCTCCTAGTGAAATGAAGTTACAGACCAGAAGCACACTCTCCTCCATCTCAAGCAAAGTATGGAACGGAAAAGCCTAGAAATTCTGTCCAGATTTTCATTTTTATACTCTTGGGGAGCTGTCATCTCCCTCACTTGACAGGGCTTGTAGGTCTGAAAAGGAAATCAGGACTCAAACAGGCAGCTTTCACCCACTCTTCAGTGAGACTGGCTATTCTCAGAACGGGCTGTACATTCATGGGTGCAGAGTTCACACACAGGGCTGAGCAATGCTGCTGGAGGAGACCGAGCCCCCCTCTCTCAACCCATCTGGTTTCGGAAACCTGTTGGTTCAAGCAGCTACCACATCTTCCTCATTTGCCTCAGCTTTTGTGGTGACGGCAAGAAACCCAGAAGAGCTGTTTTCACCACCTCAGAGCTCACTGAATTTGCTTCCTCCCACCAGCTCAGCACAATTAGTAGCAGAAGTCAATCATGCACATACCAGCACTGGCCAAAATACAAGCAACAGGAAACCCTGCGTATGAACAGAGAATGCCGAAATCACCTGAGCACCGCAGCTAATGGTGACAGGTTTCACCCTATCCTTTTCCAGACTCCTAGTTTTATACAACCTCTAGCCTGGTTTTGTTTTTGGTTTCTTCCTCCCCGAATTACGCGCTTCGCTGCTTTGGGGAAGGACGAGTACAGGAAGCTGATGTAGCAATTCTCGGGCTCCAGTCTATCTCAGACAAACAGATGTACCAAAGGCTTTCTCATGTTTCTACTCTCCCATGTTGATTACGCGTTTGCAGCTGGGTTTTCACTGTTTTCTACATCCTGGTTTGCACTTGTTTTGTGTGTGCTTTTCTAAGGCAGTTAGATGAGAGAGGTGTGTATCAGTTCTATTGTTGTCGATCCATTCTTTGTCTAACTTTGCTTCATGTCCATAGTTTGGCAATCATCTTAAATTTGTCTAGCAGATGCACATCTACAGCATCCCACTATGTGACCATCTTCTACTTCATCCTAAAACAGTTAACAATGTCAAGCTGTAGTTTTGAATATAAGCCCCTCCTTCACCAACCAATCACATGAGGAAAACAGTAATAGCAGAAGATAAATTCACAAACTAAAACCAGGCTCTATCCTTTTGCAGGGGTTATGCTCTACATCCCATTGAGTATTTAAGGACTATTGAAGCAGGAGCCCGCCGACTTTACTACTTGTACAGAAGAGGCTTCCATTCATCACATAAAGTCATAACGGCATAGATTTCTGTCATTAAAATTAATCCTATGGGAAGCTTTGCCATTATAGTTACTAGGCTTTTGCCTGGAGTAAAAGTAAAATGCTTCAACATTGCATTCACATCCTCTTCATGCCCATGAGTCGGTACTACAACCACCATCATGACATCATTAGCAAGCATCCATCAGCATACTTTTATAAGTAGCAAAAGGTAGGTGGTTAGAGCCCAGTCTTATTACACATTCCATGTTGTATCCTCTGTAAGGACAGCAAGTCTCTAACCCAAATGAAGCTCCTACCATCAGTCCTATGGTTTACACTAGGCACCAAGTGCACGCTGCTCTGAACAACTGCTAGGGCAGCATACATAAAATTACATCTTTTGAAAAAGATGTTCAAATTCCTACAGGGTAAAAAAAATAAAATAAAATCCCTGGATCAGCAGATCGTAATCATATGTGGCACTACTTACCAGGCTAAAATCTAAACTATGCAACATGTCACTAAAAAGCATATGGCTTTCCCAACGCTACCGCACTGGTGAGGTACCTTGGCAGCCTACACCCAGCAAGTCAGATCAACTATACAGCCTACTTAATTTCTATTCTGCAGAACACAATACCAAACACATCAAAAGAGATCAGCCTCTGATTTATATCCTAAGATCCTAAGACAGAAGGTTTTTATTAATAAAACTGTTTCCTCAGAGTTAAATTCCATTAACCGTACTTAAGAGGGAATTACTACACATCTTGCTCCCAGGCAAAACCTGACCATTCCACATGTGTTACGAATCAGTATCCTTTTACATTTATTGGTGTGCTGAAGAAAGTCAAAGGATTTTATTTTCAGATTCTGGCAAGTCAGGAATCTTTCATGTTTGAGGAATCATGTTGCTATCAACCAGTTTCTATTTTAAACTTACAAATTTTCATATCAAGTAACCAACAGCTACATTTTTGCACTAACCGCATTTCTCCATCTTGAAGTAAGAAGCTTAGCTGGCATCACGCTTTTAAGAAAGGCAGCTGTGAGATACAAGATGCTGTAAAGAAGACTTTAAAGTCCTTTCCATTCTGCACGAGGTGTTTCCCCCCTTCTTCCCCCTGCATTTTTTTAATCTTGAAAGCATTTCCTACTAATGCATGAAACCTCTATTATGCGGCATATGGTTTCTATTTTCAAGTCTCTAATGCTTTCAGGAATTTCTTTGATTTCTCTAGTTGTTGCCTCATTCTTGTCATTCCCAATTGACACAGAAGAAGCAACCCAAGCCCCTCCTAAGTTTTCTTCCTTTAGTTACGAGGCTGTCTCAATGCATACATACAGCACTTCAAAATGGCCTGCCTTTACTACCCTTGTAGGAATGAAGGTAGGGCCTTGACTTTGGTTGATAACTCTTCATTATATTTGAATAGTATCCAGTTTTCTTACTTGAAGAACTCAGATTTTAACCATTAAATTTACAGGGCACCCAAGGGCACTACATTTACCTAAATGAAGACCTGGGATTTGTGCACACAAACGTAGCATCCTCTTCTTGCAGATGGAGAAAAAAAATAAATTCTGAAATCCTTGTTTACAAAATTAGTGCAAAATTAGCTTTAAATGGCAAGTTGCCAAATAAGTAGTAGCTCAATGGTAGCTGAATGGCTGAAAATGTGGCCACACAGAACTCTCCCAAGATTTCATGGGAAGGCCTGTTCTGCCCTGCAGCCAGCTTCTGTCCCTCAGAGTACCCCATTGGGGCATGGAGGGATGCCTGCACAAGGGAGGATATTCAGATGGAAGCTGTCCTGTACACAGGAGGCTCTGCTGAAGGACTTCATGGTTCACTGCATGGGGCAAAGCTACCAGTGGAACGCAGCACAAACACAAGAAGCTTCACTTGGAAAACACAATTGATTCCCAAGACTTAATGTTGAAGGATCAAAACACGCAAATACTTAAGGACTAGAGATAGCTCTAGAGATGGTTCTGAAATTAGAGAGTGTGCACACTCTATAATCTCAGGGAAAGGGTATGCACCAAAGCTATGCCACTTTCTGAAATCAATCAACCTTTTATCACCAGGTTGCTTCAGTGGGTGTTGCATTTCAAAGGCAAAGAAGCGGGGGGGGGAGAAAAGGAAAAAAAAAGCACCTGCTTTATACAATAACTGGAACAGTAATTTTACCAGTTTTACCTTTTAATGTTGATTTTATTTGAACTGGATATGATATGCTCAGAGGTTCATATCAACAGAAAAAACTGCTGCACGATTGCTTTTTGGCAGCTATGTACAATTTCCCTGAATTACACAATCAGCTATTTCATACATGAAGCATACAAGAATAGACAGAGCCACCATGAATTTCCCAATGCTTTGGGTTTATTCTGTCGACAGAGCGGAGCTGGTGCTCTCCAGTAAAACTAAAACAGCCAGACAAAAAGAAAATATTCACTGCATACCGTCCAGTAGGTAGGAGCAAAGCTTCTCCCTCATACGAGGTTCTGTGAGACAATGAGTGGAGGCAGCAAGTGCAAAAACCTTTGGTCATGTCCTTGCTTCTTCCTCTTCCCTCGCTCCTAAAGCTTGGAGGGTCTGCCCAAAACTCTCAGAAACACCCTGAATACAGCAGGATTGCGCAGGTCAAGGCATCTCCACTGGAGACGGCAGCAGCAGAAGATGCTGCATCTCCCCCTGGCACGGCACTCCCACCCCACGCACTCATGGGGAACAGCTATGACGGGGAAAAAAACCTCGGTGTCTGAAGCCTGGCCACTGGTCTAGGGGGTGCCTGGCAAGCAGAGAGGGGACGTTAAGAAGGATTTTAGGGCTCTGATGACAGTGCTTCTTCCGAAGAGACCTTAATTGAGAACACTGGAAATACCAAGTAGTCACCATGTGAGGGGCCTTGGGGTGTATATTTTCCAGGGAATGTTCATCGCCTTCGAGGGGAGGAGATAAAACCCACTGTCACCCTCTGGTTAGGAGCCCACTTCTAGTACCCTCTGTCACCTCTAACTCCGGCTTGAAAAAATACGCCAGTTCCCCACCGTCAGAAACTAACAGTCATTAGCTTACAAAATTACCCATTTCCAACAGGCTTCAGCATGCTCACCCCTGAAAAGAGACATATATCCTAATTTTGGACAACAGCATCCGCTGGGAAGGAAAAGGGGTGGAGGGGGAACGAGCACCGATGCCAGCATCGAGATGTAACGATTCGAACAAAAGAGATTTCAAGATGTCGCACTAAGACACACACACACACACACACACAAAAAAAAAAAAAAAATCTTCCTCTGGGAAGATTGGTTCCCCTCGGCGGAGGGAGATGCTTCAGGAGACCGCCCGGACACGCAGAACACGAGTGTCTCCCCCTAGACGGAGCCCGGCAGCAAGCACGTCCCCGCGGCGTGGCCGCTAAACAGAGCACCCCCCCGGCACCCTCCTCGCCCTCTTTGACCGAAAGGACCGGCAAACAGCCCCGCCGTACCCGCGCTGCTGCAAAGGAGCCCCCCTCTCCCCCTCTTCTGCGCCACCCCCCGAAGGCCGTTTTGCGGGGGGAGGTGGGGATGGGGGGAGCTTGGAGCGCAGGGCGGGGGAGCTCTGCGGGCACCCCGCCTTCCGCCCCCCGAAAGCTGGTGCGGGCGGGGGGGGGGCAGCACCGCCCTCCTCTGCCCCTTCAAAAATGCCAGATTTTGTCTCGGCGAGGTGAGGGGGTGCACGGGGTGGGGTGGGGGGGAGGACGGATGGGCTCCGCCGCCGCGCACGGTACCAAGATGCCAAAGCTAAGCCGGGCGCAGTGCGGGGGGGCCGGGGTGCGGCTGAGACGCCCCGATTTACCTCCCCGGGGCGCGATGAAGCCCCGACAAGGCCTGGTGGTAGGTGGGAGGGGGCGGGGGGGGAGCGTCCCGGGGGTCGCAGCGCGGCGCCTTTGTTCCGCCGCCGGCCCCATCCCCGCCCCCGCCTCCGCGCAGCGTCGGGCCGAGCAAAGGCGCGGGCAGGGGCTGCAGCCCCCCCCCCCCCCCCCCCGGGCACCGCGCCCCGGAGCCGGGCACAGCGGCCCCACGGGGAGCCCACTCGGGGCGGGAGGGGGTACCCCACCCCCCTTCCCCCGCGTGAGCCACCGCGCCCAGCCGAGGCACGGGGAAAAGTTCCTTGCGGGAGCCGCGTTTGAAAGACACGCGTGTGCGTGGGGAGAGGCGACCCAGCGAGGCGGGTCGGGAGGAGAAGGAGAAAAGGTGGCGGGGGGATGGTCCGGCTTGCTTTGGTGGGGGGAAAAAACGGAACGGGGGGGGGAGTGCTGTGGGAAGAGAGGGGCGGCAGTCGATAAATATTCATGACAGAAGCGCATCGGGGCGCCGCCAGCGGAGCAGCGCCGGGGGCGGCAGACGCGCCCCCCCCCTTTTTTGTCGGCGGGTGCGGGCCCCTGCCCCGGCGGGGCCGCCGGGGGCCAGCCGAGCCCCCCCCGGCCGCGGCGCAAGCCCCGCCAAGGAGCCGGCATCAAAGTCGCCGTCGCTCCCGCGCACGCGTGACCGGAGGGCAGCGCCGCGCCCCCGCCGCCCATCCCCGAGAACAATCGCATTGTTGCCAGCCACAATGGGCACGCGCCGCCCCGCCGCCGGGCTGCGCTCCTCCGCGCGCCCGGCCCCGCCCGCCGCCCCCCGCCGCGCTCCACGGCACCGGGGCCCCCCGGCCCCGGCCCCGCCGCCCCCCGCCCGGCCGCCCTGCCGTCGTCCCGGCGCCGCGCGTTTTCGCCTCCGAGCGATTCACTCCGTGGAGAGGTCTGGGCATCGTGGGGGCTGTTTTGAGGTGGTGGGGGGTTTTTTTATTATTATTCCAGTTATTAGGTTTTTTTTTTTAAGCAGCCTGCCTTTGGAAACAGACGCGAGGCACCGAAAAGGAATTGGGCACGAACCGCTATTATTCCCACCACACCCACCGCTACCCCCACCTCCCGCAAGACAGCGTTCCCGGGCATTTAAATTTCACGGCCGAGCCTTCCCCTCCCTGCTGTGCCTCGGAGCCGCTCCGGGGCGGTCTGCCTCTCGAGGAATCGAGCTCCTCGAAGCGATTCTCCTAAAACGTGCCCGGGGAGGCGGCTCCCCGTCCGCTCCGCTCCGCTCTCCCCGCTCTGCCTGGTTCGAACGCCCATCTCCTTTCCCCGCATCCCACACACCGCGGGGAGAGGGGTGCGGGGGGTCGGGGGGGAAGGATAAAAATTGCGAAGCTCTCGGGCTCTGCTATGTAAGTGGCACCAGCGAGAGCTACCGCTTCTTACCTCGCTGTGTTTCTCCTCTCTCCCCCTCGGTGTATTTGTGCGCTGGGGTGCCACAAAGAGAGTCCCAGGTCGCCCCGAGCCCGCTCGGCTTGGTCCGGGTGCTGGGGCTCTCCCCTGCTCGCTCGCCGGGACCGGAGCGACTAGTGCCTGCCGAGCAATGCCGCCGCTACCGCGGCTGCTGCCTCTGCATTTCTCACTCTCTCCCCCTCCCTCTTTCCCTCCCTCCCTCCCTCCCTCCCTCCCCCCCACCCCTCCCCGTGACAGTCTGTGGGCAGTTCAAAACCCACGCACTTATTTATTTATTTTTTCAGGCTCGCAGGCGGGAGATGCGCTGCGCGGCGTTCGCGCTTAGGGGGCGCACGGACCCAAGGTTTTAAATATTAGCCCTGTACGCTGCGGGAGGGCTTGCTCGCAGGTCCGCAAACGCACCTTGCAACCATACCCGCAACCCCTCCCCCCCCCAAAAGAAAACCCAAAAAAACCTCCGGGAGGACGCCGGCGAGATGCCAGCCTTCCCGTCCCGAGGAGAGCGGGCGCGGCGCGGGGCCGCACGGCGAGGTGCGGGACGCTCCGCCGCACCCGCGCCCCGGCTGTGCCCGGTGGGGCGGCGGCGGGCCCGGCCCCGGCGGAGCTGGGAAGGTGCTCGGCGGCGGGAGCGGGCGAGGCGGGGCCGGCTGCCACGCGTGCGGCCCTTTCGGGGAGCGCGGGAGCCCCCTTCCCCGCCGGAGAGGGGCGGCACAGGCGGAAGAGATTGAAAAATCCCAGGCGTTTGTGATTTTGGCACGCTTAAGGAGAGGGTCTGCCCGTTAGGCAGCAAAGACAAAAAAAAAAAAAAAAAAGAAAAAAAGAGGAAAGCAACCCATTTCTCAGGAGAACGGATCTCTCCCGGGCGCTCCTGCAGCTGAAGAGCTGGCCCGAACGTCGCTGGGGCTTCAGGTCTGGTACCCCTCCAGTCCCGCCCGTGTGTCCCCCCCCGTTCAGAATCGTCCCTGGGGCCGCCACAGCACCCCCGCACCCCCCGCCACGACGAAGGGCACTGCCCGCACCTTCCCATCCCCCCGGGGAAGGCGGCTGAAGCCGGCGCGCTGGGAGCGCAGGGCGGTGGCGGCAGCGCCTCGGGGACGCTGCGGCGCGGGGGCGCGGAGGGGAGCGGTCCGGCTGCCGCCACGGCTTCAAAGCCAGCGGCACCGTCTTTCGGCGGGGACAATACAGGCCGTTTCCAATTCATTTGGGGACAAGGACCGAGCGAGAGAGGCGCCGCTGGCCGGTGATGAAGAGAATTCCGGTTCGCATTTTCGACAGAGACGGATCTTCTCGCCTTTCCAGGGCGCGGGGCGTGTGGAGAGGGCGAGGGCGGGGCGGCGGCCAGGATATTTTGCTGCAGGGACGGGGGGCGATGTGCGAGGCGAGGAGTCCCGCTTCCCACACATTCCCATGTAGGAAAACTATCGGGCAATAAAATGCATTTGGGGTTTATGTGTTTCACGCACCGCACCCTGCGGCCTGTCCCCGCGCCGAGCCTCCGGCCGCTGCCGGGACGGGGGGTCGGCCCGAGCCGCCGGGGGAGACGCGGGGCTCAGGGGCGGGCGGGTAGCGCGGCGGGAGCCCCCGTTGTCCCCCCGCGGTCACACAAAAGCCCCGGGCGTAGAGGGAGGGAGGAAGGGAGGGAGCGAGCACGGGCACGGCGGGTTCCCCGGGCGGCTGCAGGGACAATTCCCCATATTTTCGTGCAAACCTTCACATGCCAGCCTTCGCTTCAGCATTTTTTCCCCTCTTAATTCTTCTCCGTATTATTTCCGTGGGGCTTTTTGTTTTGTTTTGTTTTCCCGGTGGTTTAACCCTCGCTCTGCAGCTGCGGGGCGCCGCAGCTCGCCATGCCACACCTGCCCAAATGCAGCATCCCACCCCTCCTCAGGCGCGGTGCGGAGCTGGCTGCGCCCTGCCGCAGCTGAGGGAGGGAGGGCAGGCGGGTCTGTGTCCCCCCCACCCCCACCCGTGACATCTCCCTGCTCACGGTAACGGGCTGTGGGGGGGAGGCTGCGCCGCACGGGTGAGGCAAGCAGCATTTGCCGTTAAATTGGGTAATCGAGGAAAAAAGAAAAAGGCGGGGGGGGGGAAAGGAAGCGCTGTGACACGTCTTAGCTCTCGGGGGAGGGGGGGAGCTACTCCCCGCTGAGCCCGGGCGCGTTCCGCCCCCGCGCTGCTCCCGCCACTCCGCGCGGAGTGGCGAGCCGGGAGCTCCCGGGGGGGCCGTGGCGGCCGGCGGCCTCCGCGCAGCCTGGGCCAGCCGGGGTCCACCCGCGCCTCGTCCCGGGAGCATCCCTGTCGTGGGAGCAGTAACGGCGGCGCCTGCCCGCCGGGGGCTGCTGCAAGGCCAAGGGGAAAAGCCCCTCTCCCCGGTTTTATTTCTGAGCCAGGTGCATTTGTGAGGCAGAGCTGGAGAGAAGCGGCAGGCAAGAGGGGTCCAAAATCTGGCCAGGAAGTAAGGCAGGGGCAGGCAGAGCACAGCAGCACGCCCACAGAATAGCTCAGGCAGGGACCGAGGGCCTGGGCTGGGCTGAAATGGGGTCCTGGACCATACCCCCCAGTAGTGCTTGGGAGAGGCCCCAGCTTAGGCTGGGCAGGGACAGTCAAGGTTAACAGTGCCCATGGGGCCATGACATTTAGGCTGTCGAGACTGTCCTGTAAAATTGCTCACCCATTACAGAAATAGTGTGTAGTAACGTAATAGAGGGAAAGAAAAAGGCCAATATTTAAGCCTATATTTGAAGGTGGGCTTAGGCAGCGAATGTTCACCTGCATGGAATCAAACACTATCTGACTTGACAGGGGAAAGACAAGTTACGCAGAGTTCCCAGTATATCAAGGAAATAAAATTCCTGAGCATCTCCTGAGTCACTTGCTTGGGAAAGCCTGCGCAACCAAAAATGGCACTGAAATAGTCTGTGCTGCTACCAGTTTGAGAGGGGGTTTGATCCCTTTGCTGTTTTCACCCTCAGGTAGAGGGCCAAGATGATAACCATGGTTTACCAGCAGGTATTCTTTTAAATATACCTACATGCTGAATTATGTATCTCCAAACAACCCCCCAAATTCAGAACTCATCAAATGCTCCCCTTAGTTACTTTGCTGCACCAAGATATCATACACGTCTGGATGTCTTAGTTGATAAATGTGATGCATTTATCCAAACAGGGATTCTAAGCAGCCTTTGAACAGCTTTGCCCTAAGTAAGGGTGTGTACGGTATCCCCACCTTTTCCTTCTATGTCAAAGGAATTGAAAGAAGAAGTTGGCATAGGGAAGAAGAAAAAGCACTGAACAGCCACATCTGCAAAAAGATGGAGAACCAGGTCTGTTCTGGAAACACAGGTATGCCTAGGCCCTTCTGTGTCATGTGCCACTGCTTTTCTGAAATCCACGCTGTCACCCTGCTGTGACAAACCCCCAGGCTACCTCCCTCTTCTTGGCCGGCTCCTCTCCTCACCTCTCTTGCCAGTTAGTCCATCTCAGTGCCTTTCCCTTCAGCTGCAACCTTTCAGGCCCAACTTTGTTCAGCTCCGTCTGTCTTCCAGGTCTCACCCGCTGCCACATTTCCACCTTCCCCAGTAGGGAACAAATCCGACAAATCGAATCCTAAATACTTCCCCCCCCTTTAATTGGTATTCAGTTTGTTCTTCTGATGAACAATCGACCCTTTGCTCTGTACCGAGGTTAGGTCTGACGAGGGAGCCACCAGCCCTGGCTCTTAGGCCAGCATTATCACAGCACAAGCTCGAAGTGCTCCCGAGGCCACCTCCCCGCTTCTTCTCCCACCCTGCCCTCATCCCTCCACCCCTGTGACCAAGCGCCTCCGTTTCTGTGTCCGATGGCTCTTTGGTCGTTTTCCTCAGGAGAAGCCTGTATGGGTAAGGGGCAGCTGCTCTGGGGAAGCGGGGGGCCTTGTCATTCTGCTCTGTGGGAAGAGCAAAATGACCAGCAAGCCAGGGAAAAAAAAAAACAAACCAATCACCAAGTTAAGTTAAAAATCCCACCCGTGCTCCTGTTTCAGAACCAGCCTGGCAAGAGGAGCGCCTCCGCCCTCGCCCGCGCCCCCGCAGCACAACAACGGCAAAGGCGGGGGGCGGCAGCGGCTCGGGGCTTCCCAAACCCGCCCGCCTCGGCGGCAGCAGCCGGAGCCGCCGGCGCCCCCCTCCCCGGCCGCCATCTCCTGCTCGGCTTCCAAGCCTGCACCACAAGAGGGAGCGTTTGGTTCAGTTTATTGGCGAAACCTAGTTTCCCCCCCACACCCCGTATCCAGGCGGAGAGAATAAAAGCGGTTTCCCGTATGTTGAGGTTTTCCCAAGCCCCTTTTCCCCGTAAGCATTTTCGTAATAACGTTTTTTTTTTTTCTTTTACCACGCAGTGAAATCTTTTAGCATTTCATAAGAGTATTATGCATTTGCAGTAAGTTTTATAATGAATATCTAAAATGAATATCTAAAATGTGATTAGACTCTAATTCCCTGTTGATTCACCCAGTTATAGAGTAATTTATTCTGGGGAAAATAAAAGATGTCAGTGTAAGGCACGTGTAAAATTTTCTATTTGCGGTGGGTATCATTCTCATAAACGTGAGATACATGAATTTCAAAAATTGATTGCAATAGCAGAGCCAGACCCAAGGTGCTTTTTTCGTAGGTTTGCAGGCAAAGCACATCAAATAAACAGCTTTGATAAAATCCTAAAATAACAACTTTGATAAACCACTGCTGGAACACCTCAATCCGAATTTAAGTCCTGACATGAAGACAGATACAAGCCTCTGATAACAATTTTAATCTTAACGACCCAAAGTTGTATGGTGGTAGGCATAGCTAAGTCAAGTTTTACTAGAGTGGGTGTTTCTGTTTATACCATAAGAAGTGGTGCTTCATGCCTATAGCAGGTACGGATGTGTGGGTTGTGAACCCTGCTTTACCCCAACGTTCCTGGCTTCAGCTCAATCTGTAACACAAAGCATATGTGCCTCCCAGGAGGTCCTGCACTGGCCATCGATTTTAAAAGGCTTCCCTGCTCCACAGAAGTCTGTATGCAAGTTTTCCCAAAGATGGATATAGCTGCTGTTCTGACAGTACAATTATCTGTTATTTCTGTCTCTTACCCCAGTTACACTAAAGAGTTAGGGTTACTTATGTACAAAAGAAGCAAAATGTGCTCAACTACTCTAAGCTTCCCTTATGATTTATGTGTGCCAGGCTTCTCTGTGACCATCTATAGGTTAGATCTTGGAGTCTTTGCTCTGTTTTCACTGTAAGTTTCACCAAAGCAACAGCTGAATAAGGTATTCACTCTTTGGCTTCTATGGCCACAAAAATGTCTTTCAGTTAACAGCTGGAGCGACTATATCAATACCTTGATAGTGATCAGAATTGGCTTCTCATGTAGCATTTTCTTCTGTTCTCATTCAGCTACAAGAATGTCAGTAATGCAGGATCAAATGCACGGCTGACTGGATGACCTGACAGCTACCATGTACCTCCTACAAGGTAGGAGAAGTGAGGCACACAGAAAAGAGTGTCAAATGCCCTGAGAGAAAATGTGATTTTCTGCTCTGGTACTTGGTGTTCTGATCTCTGCAATGAAGGCCACTTATGTACTTCACTTACTGGACCAAAACATTGCTCTGAAACAAGTTGTTGGATTCCTACCGTGAGAGAGAACTTCTGTCTGTGAACCCCAGGCCCCTGGCCCTGAGGGCACCGATAGCTCCGACTGTCCCTGACAAGCCCTCCCCTGGGACCCCATTCCAGCTCAGCCCAGGCCATTACTCCTAGCCCCATCGACACCACAGGTGTGCCTGATCCCATCCCTGTCTCTGACCCCATCTTCTGCTCCTTCTGCCAGAACCTCCTGGGTGGACCCTGGATCTGTTTTATCTCCTTATCTTGGCCCCCTCATCTCCCAGCTCCTCATCCCTTGTGCAGCAGCCCTGCGCTTGCTGCTCCCCTGGTATTACTGGGTATTACCCAGTTTGTTACAGGGGCCTCCTGGCAGCCCAGTTAGTTGTGTAAAGACAGCACAAAGTCCAGCTTAAGCCATGGGGTTTACCTGGCACATTGCTCCTTGGTGAAGGCACTCATGACAGTGGTACCACTGCTCTGCTTTCAGAGTCAAACTGGGTCATGTGAGGCCACTTCAGGAGCACCTGCATCTGTACTTTTTCAAACTTAGTCTTATAATTAAAACTCTCCTAACAGCGCCAGTGTCACCACAGAGTCAAAGCAGAGAAAGGACAAGAGGGACACCCACCTCAAATCTGCCTAGCAGGGGCAAATATTCCTGACATCTATCTGTTCTTGCTGCCACTCCTGTTCTGGAAGCTGACTGCAGGAAAGCCTGGGAGTTCATTGCAGGGGACAAATTTATAGCATCATTTGGTTGTCTTCCTACTGCTCTAGGTTGCAGTGCTCATTTATATACCTTCCCCCTCCTTTTCCACCCTCTCCCAACAAAGGGCGTTTCTAGGTCAGGAACTGACTGAAACAAGGTGTTCTGAGGATCTCTAGTGATTGAAGCAGTCACAAAAAAAGAGTTTAAACCTGCTTAAATTATAACAGCTCTAGTCTTATACAGCCACCTCTCTTGGTCCCCTTTATTCCTTCAACTTGGAGGCACTAGATTTAAAGCTGTCTGCCTCTTGTACTTTACTGCGCTATTTGTGCCAAGCACAAGCTGCAGATGACTTGTGGAGAGTCAGATTAAATAACTACATTTGAGGTGGCTAAAGCTGAAAATATTTGTAAATGTTGAGATGGCAGTGGCTCTCCCAGAAAATGAGAGCCAGGTAATACTCGCACCTCAAAACCATTATTCCTCGTCTAACCACCAGACGTGTCAAGAGCGCAAGTTGTTGGGATCACTCCCCATGTACGACAACGCTCCTCTGCTTCCAGTCGAGAGTCAGTTGTGGAGATTTCTCTGAAATCGCAATGTTAGCAGTAGATCGTCACGGAAAGAACCCAGCTCTTGAGACTAGCGAAGGCAAGTGTGAGCAGCTACATGGTAAGTTATGCGACCACACCTAGATGACCTGTCCTTTCCATACCAGAGACGGGTACATTCTCAAAGCATGCACCATGCGTTCAGCCACAGGATTCTCCGGGTTGGAGCACGACATGCTGTCTGCTTCCTGAATGCTTCTTTGAAATGCTACACTACTTTGATATTTTTATTTTCATGTTTTTACGTGCCAAGTTTAGTTATCAGAGAGGGTGGGTGAAAGTACTTGAGCTTTAAATAAGCCTTGTAATATGCACTACCAGCTGTTTTTAGCTGAATGACAGAGGATCTGTAGCCAGGCTCTACCTTTTGCCTTTGTTGGGTGAATTTTGTGGATACTACAAATGAAAGAACATATGGGGAGTCCTGACATATGGTAGGATCAAGGTTGTTACAGTGCATAAATCAAACACTTACACACAAAAAGTGATTCAAGCTTTAGTGAAAAACTTCAGAAAGAAAAAGGTAAAGGCCAGCGGGATCTGTGTAGATCCAGGAACTGATAACTGGTTGTGCTCCAGCACAGAAGTATCAGACGTATTCCCTGCTTTATCAGCTGCAGTTCACTGACCTGTGTAACTGGATGACTTCATGTAACGGAGGCAGATGCTGCGTTTGCTTGCCCAGCAGCTCATATTTGTTTAGAGACAGGTAACAGCCTCGGTGACAGGCACGGGCTGCTATTATCATCACAGCACCAGTCTGTCCTTTGGTGAAGATCAGTTAATTGCAGTAACAACATCTGACCGTGCAAACAGCACCTCCAGTTTCTATTTAGTGAGTTAAAAAGCTGAGAAAGAACTTCCTAGTGGGACAAGGGAGGCACATCATCTTTTCTCATCAAAATTACTGAAAGAGGCCCCCAGTGCTGGTAAGTCTGACAGAAGGCTCGCAGGACAAGCAGTCTATTTGACTGGAAAGTTGTAACTTCCTATAAGGAGTACTTTCCAAGTATTTTTGGAACATCATAATTTCCAGGATGGGCAAAGTCTCTAGCACCTTCCAGAAGAGCTGTGATCAGCAGCCACAGTGTGACCTTACAGCCTAGACATCCTCAGTGTATTGTGCAACAGGACTTCTGTGAAGAGGCATATGGTTTTACTTCTGATCAATGAATTTCATAGATGCCATCTTGTATTGACTCCATCTGCTCTGTAGTCTCAAGCAAACTTGTGTCTTTTAATTCATCAGTCAGGAAAACAAGGCTGATCCCATACCTGGAGGTAAGTCACAGTCTAGTAAATGTATCCTGGATTCCATGAGCTCCACAAGCCTGAGGCAAAGATTACAAGCCAAATCATTAAAGAGTTTTTGTTCCAAATATGATAGCCACCACATTAGCAAGTGGCAGCTATTTCTTTGAACTGAGAAAGTAAACTGGGCAACGGCATAGTACAAAACCATTGCCAGTTAGCCGAATGATGAATTGTTTAGAGTTTAAGAGATGCTTCAGCTATTCTTTGTACTCTCCCTGTCCACCATCTCCCCTTCCTTCCCTAACAAACCAGTACTTTGGCTTCTTGCCAGGGAGGCTGGAATACTCGGCATGGCTAGGGACGGAGTTTATACCGTCTTTCACCAATGCAAAGGGAATGCAAGGCGTCTGCAGCAATTCATAATGCAAGTAAAATCAAGTCATTATCAAAGCTCAAGATCGCCACTGTCACCTTGCTTTTCAGTCTTCCATGTGATTTCACCTGCGCAGTCTGTTCTGTTGCAATGTTAGGTCCTTGTGACAACGCAGCAACTTTTCTCACTCATACACACTCCTGCATTGTAGGTCCTAGCCAAGTCAAATAGATTAGTAAGATCGTGATGCTGGCTAGGGTCCTGTACAGCGTAAGGGTCATAAAAAGCATAAGGATGAGTGATGCTGTCGTGGTTTAACCCAGCTGGCAACTAAGCACCACGCAGCCGCTCGCTCACTCCCCCCCCTCCCTCAGTGGGATGGGGGAGAGAATTGGAAAGAAAATAAAAGGTTAGAGCCGAGGGCTGAGATAAAGACAGTTTAATAAGAGAAAATAATAAGAATAGTAATAATGAGAATGATAACAAAATATACAGAATATACAAAACGAATGATGCACAATGCAATTGCTCACCACCCGCCGACCGATGCCCAGCCCGTCCCGAGCAGCAATCACTCCCCGAGCAGCGATCACTCTCCCCGCGACCGACTGACCGACTAACCCCCCCCGAGCATGACGTTCTATGGTATGGAATAGCTCTTTGGACAGTTTGGGTCCTAGCTGTGCTGTACTCCCAGCTTGTTATGCACCTGGCCGAGCAGGAGAAGCTCAAAAAGTCCTTGAGCAGTCTGAGCACTGCTTGGCAACAACTAAAAACATCAGCGTGTTATCAACATTCTTCTAGTACTAAATCCAAAGCACAGCACTATGCTAGCTTCTGTGAAGAAAATTAACTCTATCCCAGCCAAAACCAGGACAGATGCCCCTACAGTGGGAATAAAAGTGCCTAAGAGGCAACAAAGCTGGATTTGGCGGGGGGGGGGGTGGTGGTGGTCCCCTCTGTTGTATCGGTAGCTAATGACGGTGCAGTTGGCTCAGGCACCTCCCGCTGCTTGTCCTGACATAGTCAGCATGACCGAAACTATGCATCAGGGAGGATGTACTGATGCCACAACTGCACCTAGAGCAGAAGATTTCCTCCTTGCAGAAAGAGAAGAAAGATGTTGGAGGGGCTATCAGATCAGTTCAGGAAGAAGCTTACCTCCACACGATTTTTTTGGCATGGAAGCCATCAATACTAAGAATAAAAATCCATACTATTGCATTTAGAAAGAAAATCTGACCAGAGGATATTGGGGAAGTCATATGCTGAGAAATATTGCTTTTCCACAGTAGATGCAATAGACTTACTTTTGAGAATTTCATGGTGAATTTGCAGTGGTGTGTAATGGATACGATGCCATGTGCATGGTCTGAAGCTCCAATCTTGTTCAGCCTACAATCTACATCTGCTTTTCTTGTTCTGCCATTTCTACACACACATAATATCTGTTTCTTTTGTTTGTAGAAGTTAGTAACGTAACCTAAAGCAAATCCTGTTGCCTTCTTTCTTTACATGTTACTTTTTTTAAAAAGACTGTTTTTAAGCAATACTATATATCCTGGCCTGAATAATTAAGCCTCTGAGCACAGATGAAATGCAGTATTAGAGGACAAAAGCATAAACTTTCCCATGTTGCTTTCTCAAATACTTTCTTCTGTCTATAGAAGCAAGCACTTGCTAGACTTTTCTATAGCATAATTTTGAAAATCTTTGCCAAAATTACTAGTTACAGTGTAGGCCTTTCTCTTAGGAGGAACTAGCCTGTAGCCAGCAATTCATCTTACAGCCATGAAGCAATTTAGTCACAAGAGCCACTAGATGCCCCAACCGGATAAAGAAACAGGAAGCCTGAAGGAAGGCTGTCTTTTCCTCCTGTTCCCTGTAACCACTGACATTTGTACAGCTGCTTTCAGCACAAACTGCAAAGACACTTTAAGGTGATGTGGCTCATTCCTGATACCATGCAGTAAGTAAAAGATGCCGAAGGTTTGCCTCCACTTCTTTCAGCCTTCTCATACCAAAAAAAAGCTAGACCTTTGTTACTTGGTAAGTAATGGGAACATTGAGTCCGCCACAAGGTAGTTCTGCTTTAAGGAACCATGGGAAGAATATACTGCAAGTTCCTGCACCAGTACGATAGAAAGGCTGAACCAGACCATTTTTACCATGGGATATTAGAGTTAATATTGTAAACAAAAAATAAACGTCAACAGTTTGACTGGAGGTTGCTTTCCATTCAATTACTTAATTATCAGTTTCTGGATTTATGTGCAATCCAATTTTACTGGTTACTGAGACCTTTCAAAACAAAGTGCCTGAATATAATATTTCTCTCCTCTCTCCAAACAAAAACTCTAAAAAATATCTGCTTTGAGATAGAGGGGGAAAACAGACCATAAACTAAATGAGTTCTTTAGCCAGAAGTTTTCCCTGATAATCTGGATTTTATATGCTTCACTGATATACAGCACATGAACAAAATAAAGTCTTTGAAATGCAAGATTTCAGCTTGTGCCAGAGACACGTCATAGCATATTACAAGAGCTGTTTTGAAGGAACCTTGGGAGGTATATACCTCGGTTTTCTGCTTAAAGCAGGACAATCATTAACACTAAATTAGGCCCATCATGGCTTCATCTGGCTGAGTTCTTGAAAACCTCCAAGGGTGGAGACTCTACAGCATCTCTCGTAGCTTCTTCTGGTGCTGCACTACCATCTTGGTCAAGAATACTTTCCTAGTATCTTATTTGAACCTCCCAAATCACAACATATGTCCCTTACCCTTGTCTGCTTTGTGCTTGCTACTGTGCAGAGAAGTCTGTCTCTGTCATCTTTGTAACTTCACTTTGTGTAGTCATAGGCTATTCAGTCTCCCCTTCGCCTCTTCTTCACCAGGCTAAACAAGCCCAGCTCCCTCGGTTTTTCCTCATAGCTCATGTGCTCTGTGTCCCTGGCTATCTTGACAGCCCCTCTGCAGGACCAGCTCCAGGATTTAACACCCCTTTTGAAGTGTTTTGGGGGGTCCCAGAACCAGACACAGTAGTCCAACTATGGCTTCCTTAGCAGCGGTTTAAAGCAAGAAATAATCTCCCTTGACCTGCTGGCCATGCTCCTGCTAAGGTAACCTTTAGCCATTTGCTTTATTCGTGATGTGAGTACAGAGTTGACACATGGTCAGCTTGGTATCCACTGTCACACCAAGTAACACCTGTCATCCCAGGTCCTTCCCAGTGAGGCTGCTGCTCTTCCAGCCAGTTCCTAGCTAGTACTGATGCATGGGGTTATTCTGCCCCAGGTATATTTTTTCCTTAGTGAGTCCCATGAGTTTTCTGTTGCCCCAGTCACTGAGTCTCTCAGGTCCCTGTGGACTAAAGTTCTGTCATTGCCATGTCATTCACTTGCGTCATCCACAAATTTGTGGAGAGCGTGTGCTGCCTCATCATCAAGACTATGGATAAAACATGGGATAATATGGGCTGTGGTGTTACCCTCTGAGGGACTCCACTAGTTACCAGTTAGACCTCAAGCCATTGATTTCTACCCTTTGAGCCCAAATTTCTACCCTACTTGAACCCAAACTTCCTCAGCTTCTGAGTGAGATTTGGGATACAGTAGGAGGCAGTGTCAAATGTTTTACTGAAGTCAGGTACATTATGCCCACTACTCTCCCCTCACCTACATAGCCATTAATTTTGTCAGAGAAGGTAATATGGTTAGCAAAGGATGATTTCCTCTTTGGAAATCCGTGTGGACTAGTCCTCATTAACTTCTTGTCCTCTTGGGGGTTGGAAATGTCCAGAGGACGTGCTCCTCAGCTGCCTCTCCTGATTGTCATTATTTTCCATGGACAGAAGCATCCCAATCACATCAGCCGTCTCTCTCAGCACCCACCTCCTCCCAAGGACTGAATGCTTCCAGCTTCTCTAGGTAGTCCCTAAACTGTTGTGCCCCCTACCCGCCACCTCCTTCCAAATATGTGCTGGTACACACAGAGCTCTGGGAGCAGGTTTTGTTTGTGAAGACAAAAGCAAAGAAGGACTTCAGTACTTCGGTCGTTTCCGTGTTTGTTACTAGACTGTCTCCTCATTCATCCACTGACCTACCTTTTCTCTGAACTTCCTTTTCCAGCTAATGTTCCTGTAACATCTCTTATTGCCCATTGTGTCCCTGGCCAGTTTTAGCTCCAGACCCATCTTCTGTTTTGACCATCCTGATTTTGTCCCTACAGCATTTTTCCTTAAGCATTGCCAAGCGATATCGTTATATTTTTCTTTCATTGCCTCTCTTTGTTTCTGCTTCTTGTGCACTCCTTTTTTTTGGTGTGTTTTAGTTCATTGAGAAGCTCCTGGCTTTAGCCAAGCAGGCCTTTCGCCAGAATTCCCAGTCTTCCTGTACAACAGGATGGTTTGTTCCTGAGTTCTCAAAAAGTTTTCTTTAAAAATTAGCCAGCTTTCCTGGGCACCTTTCCCCTTCATGGCTGCTTCCCAGGGCACTCTGCCTAGCAATTCCCTAAAAATAAACCAAAGTCTGCTCTCCTGAAATCCAGAGTCCTAACCCCGCTGCTTTCCTTCCCAGCCTTCCTTCAGATCCTGAGCTCAATCATCGTGTGGTTACTGCAACCCAAGCTGCCAACCATGACGGCATTTTCCACTACCTCTTCACAGTTTGTGAGCAGTAGGTCTGGTAGAGCATTACCTACAGTTGAGCCTCTACCATTTCTGTGTTAAGAAGTTGTCACCAACACAATCTAGGGTTTTCCTGGAATGCTTACATAATGCCGTGTTGTCAGTGTCTAAGAGGGTTGAAAACTACATGAGGATGAGAGCCTGAAAACAGCAGACCTTTACCACTCATTTTAGAAAGCCTCATGTGCTATGTCCTCTTGGTCAGGTAGTTCTTACAGACTCATCCTCAGTGTATGCTCCTCCTCTGTTCTTGACCCAGAGGCATGCTCAATGAGCATGTCCTCCAGCTTTATACTGGAGCACTGAACAGTCAGACTCTTCACGAGCCCCCCTCCTCTTCTTCCCTGCTTGCCCTCCCTAAACAGCTCACGAGCTTCAGTCTGTTCACTGGGGATTTATGTTACATAAGAGAGGAATACAGGATCCACATTCAAGTTGTCCAACCTTGATGTCCGTTTAGAGCTAGCTTACGGTTCACTTACCCAGGTTATGGAAAGCCTGTTGTGTTAAATGTCGTTTCATATTTTGGAGGGAAGAGAAATCTAGGACCCGTCCTCCTTACCCTTCTGCAAACAGGGGCAGGTGCAGTTGTGATCTGAAAGGGGACAACACAGCTGTTCCCTGTGATGTGGCTCACAAGCACAGACAAGGTGTGCGATGAGCCAGGATGAGCCACCGGACAGGCTCCAGCACTCAGATCCAGTTTTCTACCCACACCTGCATTGGCACCTGTGGAAAATGCAGGAATGGCTGGAACAGCAATGACTTCCCCTGCACCGTGATACTACAGTTACACTGTACACATGAGCGCTGAGGCTGAGGAAGAGCAGAAGGAGAACTTCAAAGTAATAAGCACATTCCTTTAACTCAGGAAACTCTCATAAAAATGTAAATATATCCTATTTCCTATTGTATTCAGTAGTGCCTATATACATAGAGCAATACCATTCACAGCAATCTTCTACAGAGCTCCAGCCGAGCTAAATGCTTTTTAAATGCTAATGAACACAACGAATCAGTTCTTCATAACCCAAGACACTGCTATGCACTGACTAAGGGGAAAGCATCCTTCGGAAAGGCTGACTAACCCCCTTCACATGGGAAACGCATTAGGGTTGGACTGTAGAGCTTGTGAGTGGGAATCCAGGGCCACCTTCAGGTTAGTACTCATGTGGATTTTGTTATATGCTTGATTATTTACAAAGCAGCTAATTTAAAGTACATTTCAGCTACAAGCAAGGAAAATTATACTTGTATTCCATGTAATTAATAAACTGTAAGTCGGACTGTATGTGGCTTGTGGATCCCTCTTGAATTTGTGATGCCGTAATCTTGAACAGGATCCCGTTTCCTCACAACCACAAAAGGGTGCAGCATCCTTATGGAAAAGGTACAAATATGTGTGTGAATAAGCAGATATCCTCTGAAAAGCTGAGAACCACTAACATCAATGAAAATGCATTTTAGATTACTTTGGATTTATTGTTCTCAGCCTTAGGGTGAATGACAACTGTGGAGGGTGCATGTTTTCTGCATTTGCTGTATGCTGACAAACCCCGACAAGAAAAAGAGCTTTCTGGACTCCAGGGTACTGGACAATGTTGACAGTGCCACTGTTGATGCTCTATATGTAGCAAGGTTTGTATGGAAAATGCAGTGTTTGCAATCAGAAAGGCAAAGTCTAAACTTCTTTCCCCCACCATCTCCACAACTTTGAACCTATCAGGCAGTTTTATGCAACAGTGACAGAGATCTCACATGAAAACCTTCTGTGTGTTCATTAAAGAAATTACCTGCTTTTCTAGAAGGGCTCTGGTTTTGCTCCACTTTCAGGAAAGGTTGCAACGTGAGCTTGCATTTCAGGGACATATGAAAGTGCTCAGATGAGCATCCTCAATGCCTTGGGTTTAGGAAAAACTTTGGACACATCTTTAGGTAGAGAGTGGAGTCTAGAGGCAAAATGTTATTAAGGGCATGTTAAAAATGTCTCTCTTGTGGCACATGTACATAGCAAGTCAACGTCTCACATAAACCAGACCAGATATGCTGCACAGATGTTGGATGGTCTGATTTTACTACACACATGCTTTGCAGTTGCTGTGTGCACATGCAGCATAGCATGTGTGTGGTAGACACTGAACATCAGCTACAGGAATCTGGAAAACAAACTTCCACTTGTTACAGTAACTTTGATTGCTCACAGAGCTCCTTGTTTTCTTGCACAAAGCTGCTTCTCTTGATGCTGTTAATCAGGCAAGGCCAGCAGGAGGATCACTTCCTTCGGACACTGTGAAGCTCTGTAGTGCATAATTCTCATAGCTTCCCAAGTGTCTCCTGCCTCTGGGGTGGGATCACAAAGCACCACAAACTTGTGTGCTACAAGCATCACCCAATGCTGTCGAAGGAGTTCAGGGCAATGTAGTTCTAAGTCCAGGATGGTGGGTGGTCTTCTTAGACTCTTGGCTTTCTGTGGTGTGTGAACACCCTCCAGTAATGTCTTAAGCAAAATAAATGATTTGTCATGTGTTTGGTCCCCTCATTGAGAAAGCAGGCATACTTTCAAGTTACCTCCCTGGGAATAAGCAGAGCAGCACGGTTTGCTGCACTTGTGTGTCCCGCTCTGATGATTTAATCTTGGTGACAAGTACCCTTGGAGGGAGAAGATCAGCACCATTCTATGCAGCAGGCATTGTTAGAAATGGCATTATCAGAAAGCTTCATGCTTCTGCTCATTTACCAAACCAAAAATCAAGCAGAATCCCATCAGGGACGGTTTTGACCAGAGGGGAATGACTCATTTCAACTATTTGCAGTCTGAATGAAATTTTGAAGGAGTAGCCTGTTTATCTTTAGGTCCTACAAAAATAGCAGTTACTGATTCCAAATTTCACTCTGTTTGAATCTGATAACCTTTTGTTTTCTATTTTAAGCTCATGCAAGTGGGGCCAAAACCAACTCTCAAGTAATTCAAACATCCCAGACTGCCAGCTGGAATGAGCAGTGGTCCTGTGCTCCTAGAGAAGGATCTGATAGCTAATTCTAACTCCCAGTTTTGGCAGTACTACAGAAGGTGCACACATGAATATTGTCGGCCTGTCCTGGGCTCTTGCTGTGCCCAGGCTTACCCTACCTTTTCTTGGAGTGGGACTCCTGTAAAATCATTATCCTGCTCACTAAATCTTCCACATACAAGAAGTAATCAACAGTTCCCATCTTCTCTTTCTTGGCCATATGAAAGCTATTGTGCATAGTTTGTAGATCAGGAGTATTGGGCACAGAACATTTGCTGCCTTTCCTCCCAGGAATCATAGAATCATAGAGTATCTCAAGTTGGGACAACCCATAAGGATCGTTGAGTCCAAGTCTCTGCTTCTCGCAGGACTACCTAAAATTAAACCATATGACTAAGAGTGTCATCCAGATGCTCCTTGAACTCTGACAGGCTTGGTGCCATGACCAATTCCCTGGGGATCCTGTTCCAGTGACCCTCTCAGTGAAGAACCTGTTCCTAATGTCCAGTCTGAACTTTCCCTGACACAGCTTCATCCCATTTCCTTGTGTCCTACTGCTGGTCACCAGAGAGAGGAGATCAGCACCTCCCCCTCTGCTGTCCCCCTTGGGGAAGCTGTAGACTGCAATGAGGTCACCCCTCAGCCTTCTCTTCTCCAAGCTGAACAAACCAGGTGACCTCAGCCACTCCTTATAAGTCTTTCCCTCAAGACCTTTCACTATCTTGGTCACCCACCTCTGCACACACTAATAGTTTGATGTCCTGAATGGGTTAGTCCACAGATCCTCCACCAATACTATAAATGGAATTAGCTGAAGGAGATAGCTCTGGAGGCAGTGCAGCTTTCCACAGGGTAGAGAGACTGGGAGACGTCTCATTTTGTCAGCCAAAATGACTGCTTATTAGCTGACCTAAAGGGAGTCAGGAAAAGAGATTTACTCAGAACCTGACTGTCATAGCAAGAAAAGAGCCATTTTTTTACAATTAAAAATATTCAATCTTTCCTAAAATGATTGCTAGCACTGCTATTGGAAATGCATTGTATGTTACAAGCATGTGGTGTTTATGTCCCTCAACATCTTCATAATTTCACTCCAACTATCACCAGAACTAAATGAGATCTGAGCAAGGCCATAATAGTACATTCATTAATAGAACAGAAGTCTATTTGGGAAGTGTAAAACATCTGAGATTTCTCAATTGTCTTTAAAAATTGGAACATAGTGTGTTATTTTTGTTGACATTTGTTGTGCTTGCAGTGAGCAAATAGGCTGGAAGGATACTAACAGGAAATTCTGTTCACAAGATAAGCAGCTGTTAGCCCCCAAAGCTGCAGAAGTTCATAAGGGCAAAAAAAAAAATAAAGTCTTTCTATGTCTGATTTAATGAATAGTCAGCATTCCACATCAGCCAAAGGAAATGCTTTGGGGGCAGTTTTTACAGATGCAATCAAATCTTGTGTTTGTGTGAAGAAGGACAGAGCTTGCCATTTGTTTGTGAAATAACAGTTTCAAAGGTTGTGCTTTCACCACAAAAATCTTGAACTGTTGTCATTCCAAAATGCTTGAGAACTAACCCATTTGGTAACTTACTGTTTAGTTTCTGGAAAGAGACTGTCCAAAACATGTCATTGTTTTCAGATTGGAAACCCTCGTGATTTTACTGCACATTTCTTGAAAAGTGTTCTGGTTTGGCTTATAATCATCTACAAAACAGCTAACAGAGAACAGCTTCAGTCTTTTGGTTCTTGTGTTTGTGGCCCACAGACGCTACAGCTTTCAGGTAAGCTCATAAAGAAAGGAGTAACAAAAGCACATCAGTAATAGACCATACGATCCATTAGTAAGATCATAAAATGGACATGTCTTTATCAAATTTCTCAGTGCTATGCAGTGAGATACATCTTCAGCTAAAGTAGATGGCATAACCTCATTTATTACTGCTATGCTAATTTACATCAGCCAAAGCTGCGGACCCGGTGAGTCACTGGTAATTCTGGGAAAATTCCATGCTGCTTTGGAAATATTTGTTCTTGGAAAAGTGGTATTGGGTTTTTGTACATAAAGCATGTTCAAGAATTGTCCTTCATAGCAAGCAAGTAGTACATTTAACTTTAGACATTATGATTTCATATGAAAATGTGAAAATAAAATGAAAATTGAACAAGTTACTGTGGGTTCTGTGTGATCTATTTGTAGAAGGGTGGTGAAACTTTAGAGCCCTGAATTCCTTCCAATGGAAAAACCAAGCTCTAAGCAGCTTGGCATTCATGAAATCTTAATCCAAAAGAGCCAGCGAAGTAGTAAGCCATGCTCCTTGCAGGGAGATTGACATGACAACTTCAAACCCTTCACAAGCCCGGTGACAGAAAACATGGCCTTCAATCAAGCTGCTCTTTAGTTGTCTTCAACATATAAGAAGAAAGATTGTAACAGTTGTGTTCTGCTAAACTTTGGTAGTCTGACAATGGAGCTTGGCTGCTTTTCTGCATTTTTCTGCATTAGACTCTTCCCAGTCTAGGACAAAATTAAGCTTTACTTGCGGCGTACAAGAAATGTGTATTTAGATGCCTCTATGACCAAAACAATGTAACTGTGCATATGGAGTTCTCATCAAGCATAGGGTGGATTTATTTTCTCAGGAAAATACAATGGCCTTAACTGCAATTATATACAAGCATTAGGTTATTCAATTTCAGAGCAATGACGTTTAGTAGGAAACAGCCTAGACAAGACAGAAAATGTACAAAATGCAGCACTAATTGCTTGCACAAACATTATCATTGATAAACTGAGAATCTCTTCAAGTGTTGCGGAACGATGGAGCAGAGGACTACACAGCTGCTCTGACCGTATTGCATGTGCGGACCAGAGCTCTTTTTGCATTCAAGCTTCTTCTGGGCCATGGTGATTCCAAACTCAGAGGCACTTGAGTATTCAGCTGCCTTGGACCAGAACCGATCCAGTAGGTCTAACCCTTTCCTCTGATTTCCCTATCACTAACGCACTCTCAAAAGGTGCAGGTGTAACTGATGTTGGAAATGACACTTGAAAAGGGAACAAACAATTTTTCAGGAACATCCTGGTCTTGACATGACATGACAAATGATGCTTTTTTTCTCTGTATGTTCTCTCATGTTGTTTTCTTAGTAATGCCTAAAGTGCACAGAAGTAGAAACAAGTTGTGACAATTATGTACATTGATTCCTGTCCTCACATTTGAAAATATATTTTCTCTGGAAAAAAGTTGAATAGTTTTATTTTCTTCTTCTTCTTCTTCTGTCTTTTTTTTTTCTTAATAAAAAACTCTTAAAAATGGAAGTAGATGTTTCAATTTTGGTTGAGCTTGAAAGCAGTTTTTGTTGCAAGAGAAGACATTCTTTGCATTTTGTTATGTTTATGTATGTATGCATTTCATTAATGTGTATTTGTATGGAAAAGCTTATATAAAATTTCACTAATGAAAAGTCATTGGAATGTTTCAGAAATATATTTAAATGTCTAGTCTACAGGAAACTTGAGTTTCCCCCTGAATCACATTCTAAATTAACCATCTATATTTTTGAATGAGCACCCTACAGGACTGAACTGCTGCACTAGGTCATACCTCACTGAGCTTGGACAGAAATTACATCTTTTTTTCATCCCTTTTTTCCTCACCTGGGCATTTGTGCTGCTTTCACCACTTTCCTCAGAGGCAGCACTTGGGTAAACTGAAGTTCCTGCTTCCCCATTGCTAAAAGCAGCCCTCTGGATTTAGCTGAGTGCTAGCACATGATACATTTTTGCAGCAAGCTCACTGGATTAAGTCAGTGGGCTCTTGTGCTTTTATTTATAACACCATTTTCATTGGTGTCTATACTGAAAAAGAGCTGAGGGGTTTTGTTTGTATTAGTGGAAAGGATGGACTTCCCAAAGGCTCCCGTGGAAGTGGTAAGAGTCCCGATTTGTTCAATGGGAAAATCCACCCTGGCCTGTCTTTGGGACCCAAACACAAAACCGAGCGTATCACACTTCGCTGAGCCACCATCTCAGGCTGCCTGCCAGTACTGTTTCAGAAAATGCTCAAGTTCAGCTTTCCAAGCTGTCCTTCAAATTCATACAGGCAGCTGCCAAGAAGCTTTTTTAAGCAACTGCGAGTCTGAGACTTACTGAGACAGAAGGGGAAAGCAGCTGGTTTTAGCTATCGGAGATAATTTACATATCACCAGGTATTCCCTGCTAGGCACGGAGAGACTGACCGCCACAGAAACAGGGTGTGGTAGCTTTTCGGGAGACACACTTGTGCTTGCTTTGCTGTCACTATGCATATCTACCTGTGTTCACGCCGTCTTCTTTCTTCACACAGGAAAACCAGAATATTTGTGAAGTAGCATGCTTCAGCCTACACTGAAACACTCACAGACAAAGCGGTTTTCCCTCCCCCGTAGTTATTTAATCTCAGAAATCCATCTGGTATTTTTTGTAGGGTACATTTTCACTTCAGCATGGCATCAGCCATGTCACCACCCCACGGACTGTCGCTCACCTAACCCACACCATGCAACACCCTCAGCTCTCCTTTCTCAGCAGACCTTGATAAATACAGTTAGCTGGATGATACCGTTTGTTCCAGCTCATGAATCACATAAACTTTCTGCATCTGCTCATTAAGTCAACCGCCTGAAAAGATTTCATTTTCCCTTCCCTTCCCCTGAGTGATTGGTTACGCACAAGCCAAACACTGTCTTATGTTTTGATGTTTGCGGGCTACTTCCCCTTGCAGCTTTGAAAACTCCTTCCCATGTTACCTATACAAACATGTGGTGTTCATTCATCCGGAATTAGAATAGGAAAGCAGTTGAAGCTGTGAGGCTCTTTGTGATGTAGTTGGAATTACGTAGTTAGAAATCCAGCTGCTTCCCTATCCCTTTTCCCCTTGCTCATAATTCAAATTCCTTTTGGCTTCAATTTTCCACACTCGACCTCAGCCCAAAAGTGACTACGTTGGATGTCTGAGTAAAATCTGTTGAGCCATTTTTGAATGATCCATGTGTAAAAAAACACTGCCATATGCTCTGACCAAATACAAATATACAGAAGGAAAATTTAGAGCCTTTTTTTTTTTTTCTGTAGAGGTCACAGAAGAAAGTTTCTCAAGTCTTTTCAGCTTGTTGCAGAAGTTTAGAATGGGAAGTTTTGGTACCCAGTGTAAAGTAGTAGCTCCCCAACCCAGCCTCATATCCCTTACTTTTCCCCAGTTCTACAGCAGTGCTCCAAAATTTTACCCGTAAGCGCATGTGGGCACACATGTAAAGGGCATCATTCAATCTGTGCTGCCTGTGCTGACAGCAGCAGAATTCCCGTTTCCTCTCTGCTTGGTGGAAGTTTACCACTGTGTTAAAAAGGGAAACCCAAAGCAATGTGCTTTTTGTGTTCCAAGTGAACTTTGTTCATCCAAACAAAGTGTCTGAAGAGAAGACAGAGCAAGGACACTACCTGGCAAGGCCTCCCTCTCAAGGCCTATCTAGACCTGGGGGATCCCTGGGGATCCGGAGGAGGCGCTTGATGACTAAAGAAAGGCAACAGTCATATGCATCTTCATAAAAAAGTCCAAAAGGTCGACCTGAAGAACTATAGGCTAATTGGTCTCATTTTGATGGTCCCTGAGGAGATAATTAAACATGGATTTACAAAGGGTGAATTATGCCTGACTCACCTGATTGCCTCCTGTGATCAGGATCTCAGCTTCTGGACAAAGGCAGAGCACTACATGTCATTTATCTTGAGTTCAACAATGCTTTCAACAGTGTCTTACACAGTACTTTTGTATCCAAGTTAGGATGTTACAGTTTGGATGGGTGGATGGATGGACAACCATCCACCTAAAAACTCATTCATTAGGCACATAAGGGTAGGGGTTAATGGGTCATACTTTATCCATAAGCCAGCAACAAGTGGAGCCTGTGGGGCCTTTGCTGTAACCTGTCCTTCTTAACATCTTTATCAACATCTTTATCAACAGCCTGACTGCACTTTAGTCCAGTTTGTAAATGACACCAAATTGAGGGAAAATTATTGACACATTCAAGGTCAGGGCTGCCATCCCTAGGGACCTAGAAGGGCTGGAGGAATGGGCCAGCAGAAACCAGCTAAAATTCACCAAGGCCAAACACCGAGTGCTGCCCATGGGCAGGAAGCCCTGATGCAAGGACACAGGCTGGTGCCTGCCTGGCTGAGAGCAGCTCTTCAGGAAGGGACCTGGGGGCCTCGGCAGGCACAAGCTGGGCACCAGCCAGCAGCATGCCCTGGCCACAGCGACAGCCAACAGCTTCCTGGGAGGTATTCACAGGGGCACAGAAGAGACATCAAGGGAAGGGTTTATCCTTCCCTACTCAGCATGTCTTAGATGATGTCTCAAATACTGCACCCAGTTGTGGCTTCCCAACAGAAGAACAACATCAACAAACTGAAGCAAGTTCAGCAGAGGGCCCCAAGCTACTCAGGGCCTGGAGCACTTGCCTTGTCAGGGCAACTGAGGGACCAAGGCTTGTTCAGCCTGGAGGAGAGATGGCTTTGGGGGGACCTAACAGTAGCTTGCCTGTACCTGCAAGAAGGTCATCAAGCAAATGGAGCCAGGTTCTTCACAGCAGAGTGTGGGAGGACATGACACTGGGCATAAGCTGAAACAGCAGAGGTTCAGTCTGGAAAAAGGAAAAAGGACTAGAATAAGGAAAAAAAAACTTTTTTCACTTGGAGGACTGTTAAGCACTGGAACTGGTTGCCCAGAGAGGGTGTACAGTCTCTCTCCATCCTTGGAGAGTTTCAAGATCAGAATGGATAAAGCCCCGTACAACTTGGTCTAATCTCACATCTGGCTCTACTTGTAACAAGAGGTTGGAATAGAGACCTGATGTCCCTCCAGCCTGAATTATTCTATGATCCTATGTTGCATTCAGGAGTAAACACAGCCTGTCCTCCCAGCTCTGCTGTTGCAAATCAGGACTATAGGTGACGGTACCAGTACTGTGGCCAATGTGGTGTCAGGAGGCAGAAGAAGAAACCATGAGAGCACACTGCTTGCATGTGTTCCCCACCCGCCCACTCGCCTTTCACTTTAGTCCCTGCTACACTCCCACGAGCATCATTTGGAATATTTTTCTATCTTACATATCAAAAGCATTAAAGAAAACTGTTTCATAATCCACTTGTCCTGATCCAATGTCAGAGAGGTTTTGATAGGATCCCAAGGACGAGAGGTGGTTTGACGGCAATGTCAATACAAACCACATTCAGTAATGGTTCTCTACAACACTGACAAGCCCTGTTAATTCTCTGAGTGTAGAATTATGATCCAACTACTGATCTGGTTGAAGATGTCCCTGCTCACTGCAGGGGGTTGGACTAGATGACCTCTAAAGGTCCCTTCCAACCCAAAATATTCTATGATTCTATGATTCTACTTTGAACTTGGAGGAAAGGAGTGTTGGTATTTGTTTCAAGAAGAGGAATTTAAGACAGCACTGCTATTATTTCTAAGACATCTTCCCCTCAAGATTAGAAAGTGACAGCCTGCTTTCTCCCAAAGCAGATTCAATCAAATTCGGTGATACAGATCTCCCTTTTTTTAGTAGACTCAGCAGTAACCAAATCAGTCTAAGAAAACATTTGGGACTTCCAGAATATAAAACACTAGATATCATAGAACATGAGGGCCACTGTTATTCTTACTTGAATACAAGGAGTTTTAATATGTGAGCAAAACATCATTTTCCAGAGTCATTCAGAAGCTCAGTGAAGTACTTGGGTTTTCCCATCCACTGCCAGCTGGCACTGAATCAGACTTAATGTGCAGTAGTAGAAATAAGACTGGTAGGTTTGAGTCATATTTCAGTCGTGGCAATAGATCAGCTTGTATTAGAGAAGCAGCGGATATGGTTGTAACAAAGATTAGTTCCCAGGCATATGAAGTGGAATGGATAATGAAAGACTGTAATAATGAAGGGTTGTGAGAGAGCGAAAGGAAACCAGAGTAGCTGGACACATGAGTGAATGTGATATCAAAAGAAGTCAGACAGTTTATGTTGGAAGTTAACATAGATGAATGGCTGGAAGCAGCAATGGAAGGTAGAAAAACTAAGATCTCAAGGTAGCAGGACAAGATCTTACTCAATAACTTGAGTAAAACACTGGAGACTAAGTAAGGATTTAGATGGCTAACAAGGAAGAGTAAGTACTTAAGTACTTAGGAATAGTGTAGTATCAATGGTTTCATCTTCAAAATGACATTTACAAAAAAAATTAATCTCAGTGAGAGGTATATTTGCAAATGGAAGTAACAAAACTTTTGATGTAACACACTGAGCACAAAGCCATCTACAGTGTATAGTAACTTTTATTACTGTCACACAGTCCAAAATATTATTGAGTTATAATGGTTGTATGTGATATAATGATTAGATGGTGTTAATCTTACCTACTTTTCCTTAATCCAAACCATCACAGGACAGTTTTAATAGAGTGATAAAATCTCTGTAGCAGGGATAACAATTTTTTTTTCTTAGTTCTTACTTTTGTTTTATCCCATACTTAAACACAAGACTTCTTTATGATAAAAGCAAGAAAAGTGAAAAAAATTATCTCACTAGAATTCTGTTTAGTGAATTGAAGTCTCCAGAACTTAATCACTGTCTCTGTCACATATAAATTAACTCCAGTGTAACAGGACTTGCAAACAAAATTGCAATAAGAGTAATAGGATATGTTTTCTTTAGTGTCAGGATTCATACTGATCATTTTCTGCTGTTGTTCCTGACCCTGGTTTTGTTATGTTTTCTTCAGGTTTATAGCACTGGAATGAGACTGAGCTGGGAAATACTCAACAGAAAATCAGTTTCAGCTGAAATGATCCAATAGTCACTGAACTTGTAGGACTATGTAGGACTTCAGTTACCTCAAGAGAGGTCAAGGAGGGAATGAATGCTGCAGAGCTCCTGTCCTTTATTGCTTAGCTTGCTTTAAAGAATTTCCTTACCAGACATGTTGAAATGTGATATTAAAACTAAAATGTTACCTCCAGGGCATAAAGCCTTAAGACATTTACTGGTAAGAAAAACTAGAACTGAGCTTAGATTTCTGAAAGAAAAATGGAAAGTATTTTGAAAAGGAAGGAAAGACCTTGTGAACATTACTGGAAGCCACAACGCTCCATCTAGGTTTTGATAAGGCTTTTCTGTGCCTTCGTATACAGTGGGTATTGATGGACCCAGTCCATAAGTAGGTATGGTTGAGGAATAGATGTCCTGTACAAACGTGGTAAGGGGAAGGATGGCAGTTCACCTCATCTGGAGATAGCATTCCCCAAAAGCTTAAGAACCCCTATTTACATTGTTCATGCCCCTTTGCTCTCCCTAGTTTTTCCTACATGGCAAATTTAGTTTTGTCCCTAATGCAGAAGGCTGAAACAGTCACTATCTTCTGCACCGGGAAAAAAAATAGCAGAGAATTCTGACTGAGACGTACACAGGGTGGTCGTCAGTACAGTCTGTGCATAAATGATTACAGACAGGTATTTGAGCTTTCAGGGACACTGCTCAGTTGCATGATGGTTCTTCATGTGTGTTTGAGACCCACAATGAACTGAGCACATTAGCAAGGTCATTAGGATTGAGCTCACCTTACTCCTATGCTCCTCATGTCCTCTTCTTCTGCCAATGTTTTTCCAGATGCAGAGATAGAAACACAGGAATGCTCAGCCAGGTAAGTGTGAAGTTGATCTCAGGGCAATGTAGTTAAAGCCATTTTACATATGAAGGAGTGTATATCTACATCCTTAATCACATATTGATTCACTTTGGTTAGTTCCATTAGGTACATGCAAAAATAATGTAGACTTTACAGCAAGTAGGTACATAATTTTGAAGGTCATCAAATGAAAGAAGAATTTAGTGATGAATAAGTGTTTTCCTAGAAAACAGATTTACTTGTCTAGAAGTGCCCTGGGTGCCAAAACCTCATTTCTAAAAGACAAATGACTCCGCAGGAAAACCGAAGGACTGTGCAGGCCACGCACTTCCCTTAAGCTATTTCAATGATTGACTTGAATGGCTTGTTAGTTTAAGAGACTTCCAGCAGGAACTGGAGCACACTGTATACTGTTTGTGTTTTAAGAAAACATGGACTATGTTGATTTACAGTTCTCTCAGTTTCTCCTTTAAGCAAAAATACAGACTGCAGATTAATTCCAAGGAAGAAAAAAAAAAACCCAGACCAAACAACCCCCCCCAAAATTCAGCAGAAAGCACTGTGAGTAGAGTTAGACCACATTATAGTCAGGTAAGTAGCAGCATTCAGTTTCCCAGTTTCACCATCTGCTTTTTAACTTCACTCCCTATGTGCAAAGCTAAAAATTTTAGAAGGGCAGAGGGTCACCATTACTTCAGATAATTGGTATTTTAAATATGTTAGAGATACCATGAGTGCTGGCAGGAAGCCATTAGCTACAGACAAGGAAGCAAAATTTGTCTTCTCAGATTTATAATGAAAAGTCCGTGCATTATGCAAAACCCCTGCAAAGAAAGAGTCTTTAGAGAACAATTCAGTTCCTCAAAGTTTCACATTGTCATCAGAATATTTTACCGCCTTGTGTATCTTAAATAGCTGTTTGTACAAGAGAATTCATAACCAACAGGAATGGAGTTCGTACTACGTGAACTCTGACTTCATACTTCTCAGAACAAACATGAACTTGTATCCCTGCTTTTGAATGGCATTTGCTTTGGCGCCTTTATTTTTGTGAATTGCATTAAACTTGTTATTTCCCCATTTAGTAGCACAAAATTTTGCTTTAGGCTCATGAGCACAAAGGCTCTTCTTCAATTTTGTCTAATTGTTAAGGGACAATCTTAAAACCTTTAGCCACTGTATCAGAGTGCAATGACTAAGCCTCTGAAGTAGAATATGCCACACCAAGATAATTTTCCACAAACAGTTTAAAATTAAAAAGCAAATAAAGCTAAGCCTGTCAGCATGTGGTGCAGCCCAAAGCTCAGTGTTCAAGTGCAGGTGAGGAGAAGGAGCATGCACAAAAGTCCACACATAGGCCATATCAGCAGGTCTTTTTTAACAAATAGATTTCTTCATGTAGGTACTTCTGGATGACATCTAGGATAGCCTGACTGAAGAAAATCAGATTTCCCACACCCATTTAGTCTGAAGTGAAAGTTTTGCACACATGAATGAGTCTTGTTCCCCCTCCACCAAGTCACATCTATTTTGCTCTACTCTGGGGAGATCCCTTCAGTTGAATGGAGAGGGACAATTTAGCAGCATTAACTTTTTAAAATTCAACATAGCTTCTACTAGCCCATTTTTAATTCACTGCTGCTTTCATGAAAACGGTACTTATTAGGTAAACTTTCATTTATCCCGTATAATTAATTTGAACTAATATTGCTTGGACAGTTCTTAGAAATGTGATATTGGTGTTGGCAGAGTTTCCCCTATTGTCTGCCATGTTCTCTAAAATTATGCCAAGCCACAAGCTAGGTCATCACTGCTTTTATAGACTCAAGTAAAGCTAGCTAGCAATAGTATGCTTTTGGCAATTTTGGAGTTGCTATTTTAAAGCTCCTTTGCTTAGAGCTATCTAGTCTCAGGGGTTACAAATGGAATCCTAGACTTTTGAATAGAGCATCCCAGACAAGGATGTACCCTGAATTTTCAGTAATTGAGAATAGCCATAGGATTAGACCATCATTTGATACTGTGTTTGGATAAGACCGTCAATTTAGATGTTATTCGTATCAGATGTTTATTTTAAAGTGAAGCATATTTAGGGTTTTAGTAGCTCACGCCAGATGCCACGTCAGCTTTCTCCATGCTATACATAGCCACCATCTGGCACAACTGCATCAGTGCAAACCCCCGAGGTTACAAACTGCAGCTCTCTGTGGCACGGAGCTTAGCACGGTCTCAAGCAGGTGCGAATTCAACTCCAGCTGCAGCTGGGTCACTGCAGGTCCAGCACTGGAGCAGATCACGGGTTGCCAGTATCTGATGTGTGACAATGAGGCTAGCATCAGCTGAAGATCAGACATTTGTTCTCTGTTCATCTGCACTTATCTAAATTACAGAGTGAAGAGCTTTAAATGGGCTATCATCTTATTTAAATGAGACTACTGGGCTGTCGTGGTTTAACCCCAGCTGGCAACACAGCACCACGCAGCCGCTCACTCACTCCCCCCACAATGGGATGGGGGAGAGAATCAGAAAAGTAAAAATCAGAAAACTCGTGGGTTGAGATAAAGGCAGTTTAACAAGTAAAGCAAAAGCCATTCATGCAAGCAAAGCAAAACAAGGAATTAATTCCCTGCTTCCTCTGGGCAGGCAGGTGCTCAGCCATCTCCAGGAAGGCAGGGCTCCATCACGCGTAATGGTGACCTGGGAAGACAAGCGCCATCACTCTGAACATCCCCTCTTCTTTCTTCTTCCCCCAGTTTATACACTGAGCGTGACGCCATATGGTATGGAATAGACCTTTGGTCAGTTTGGGTCAGCTGTCCTGGCTGTGCCCCCCCCCCCCCCATCTTCTCGTGCACCTGGCAGAGCTGAGACCTGAGAAGTCCTTGGACAGTCTTAGCACTACTTAGCAACAACTAAAACCATCGGTGTGTTACCAACATTCTTCTAGTATCAAATCCAAAACACAGCACTATGCAAGCCACTATGAAGAAAATAAACTCTATCCCAGCTGAAACCAGGACATGGGCCCATTTTCTAATGTTCGTAATGCTGAGTCAGCTTACTCATGAGCAGTGGCTTGCCAGTCAGGTCTCTAGAGAAACAGCCTGGTGTGTATGAGAACTGTGTTACGAGAAACTTAATAAGGACAATAAACTCCATGTAGATGAAAATATTTTGTGTTGGGCAACTTAATCAGTATTCATTAACTGTGTTCACTGTTCACCTCTCAGGTTGATCCAGAATATATTAGCTGAATCTTTTAGCTGAGGTGTTGATACTTGAAATGCTCAGAGCTTCCCCCTTTTAGGGTAGTCTTTAGGCTACTATTCAATACATCCAGCTGCAGCTCTGACATTAATAAATGATACCAAATATTTTATGCAACAAATAAATATTAACTGTAGATACAAAATACACAGCAGTCTGCACATCAATGCCTGAACTATTGTTATATTCCTTTGAAGAACTATGATGGACTGTCCTTAAAAAAGTGTACATAGACTATTTCTGTTTCCCACGTGGCAGCAAATTCCAGCCAGACCCCACAGAACAATGACTTAATTGGGCTATTAGGCAGACAGCCTGCATGACCATATTTACCACATTTTCTTACTCTGTTTGCAAGGATAACTAATTAGAAGCAGCTCATCCAAACATATTAGAAAAGAGCTTAACACGATACCTGCTGTGCATAGTTTGCGTGTTGCATACACAAAAAGTGCAGAATTGCACAGTGGAGAAAGCCAACGTGTGGCTAATGAGTGATCCTGCATTTGCAGAACAACAGAGCTTTTGGCATTTCAGATATACTGAGGAAAGCGGAGTTTAACAATTTTGAAATTATCTCTTTTATACTAAAATCCAAACCAGTGTTTGCTCTTTAATTTGTATTCTGCTCTGCATTGTCATGTAAAACTGAAACAAAGGAATAAGAGGGAGAATTTTGTGATATCCTCAGAGAAACATTTGTAAGGGGCCATCCTCACGGCTGCCAGGACAGAAAATGCTGTAACTGTTCTGCAGGGTTATACCAAAGGTATGACCAGCCTAACAGCTAATACTTAGGAAAGAGCGTGGCAGAGCATTCATGTTATGATATGTTCCCAGAATTCTTTCCCACCCTTTAGCAATTTGCAGTTTGTTGGCTTCCAGAGGCAGATGTCACCGGCTTTGTATATGATAACCCTTGATGGATAGTCTCCTACGAATTTTTGGTTGCATATACACTACCAATATCCACATTGGGATTTCTTGCAACAGTTGAACTTTACATTGGATGAGGACCTACTTCCTTTTCCTTTTACTTGGATCATATCATGATGACCAACTCTTCTTCTCTTGGAAGAACTGTCAAACAGCCATTCCTCCCCCTCACCATCTCCAGGGGGCTCATGATTTTGTAGCATGCAGCAATAACTCTCTCCAGTTATCTCTTTTCCAAACTGGAGTCCTGGTTTTAGTAGGCAACCTCTTCCATTCCTTGCTGGTTTTCACTAGACCTCCCCTAGTTTTGTTTTCTTCTTTTTGAGTTGACAGAGCAGAACTGCACACCATATTCATGATGGGAGCGTGCCATGGAAGTATTCAGTGGCATACAGATATAGCCTGTCTTCTATATCTTTCCTAATAACTCTCAACACTATCCTTGCTTTCTGGTTGCTATTGAGCTGATGTATCCCCACATTGATAACTAAATTATCTTTTTTGAGTTGTAACAGTTTGTTCAGAATCCATCAGTTAATATTTAAATCGGGAGTGCACATTTCCATGAGCACCACTTAATATCAATCTACAACTGAATTTCACCCGTCATTTGAAATTCTAGTCACATAGTCCAGTAAGGGCTGTATGCAATTCATTCTTCCTGTCCTGTATAAACTGACATAACTGAAAGACTTTCTCACCTTGCTGCTCATGCCCTTCCAATTTTTTATGATTGTGCTGAACAGCAGCTCTCATCACATCAGCCTTATCACATTTCACCATAACGTGCTGCTGCTGTCCTCCCTCCACAGCTAAAATTAACATTTTTCTCCTGCCCTCGTTTATTAACTATTTAATTGTCTATGGAATGATCTTCCCTTCTAAGCAAAGGCTGCCTCATTTCCTTGAGAGCTTTCTGGAAATCCAGGAAGACTAAATCAGCCACCTACTTGACAGCACCTTCAAAAAGTTCCAAGAGATTTATGAGACGTGACTTCCTTTACACAAAAAAAAATGTTGATCCTCTGAAGTGTGTTGTTACCTATATGTGCACTAATTCTTCTACTGGTTCTATAAATGTAGCATCACAGTAACAGCCAACTCACTGATCGAGTTTCCTGAGTCTCCCCTGGAATTCTTTGTAGCAAAAGCATCAAGGAAGTTTATCCAGATAATTTTAATGTGTTAGGAAAAATCTGCATGCTAACCAAAACAAGTCAAGATACTTATAGGTTACTTGCTGAAATCTTCTACAGACTGTATTCAGGAAAATGGCACACTAGCATGCAAAGTCTTAGCATTGTCCTTTAATTCACAGCACTGCTATAAGCAAGAAGAAAAAGCTGATAGAAAGGGGATAAAAGACTCTCAGAGGCCAATACACGGTTCAGGGGAGCCTGTCTTTATCTATAGCAGTGATTATGGGCACATTAGGTATGTGTGTTCCTCCAGAATCAGTATTTTATAAAAAGGTATATCAGCTGGGGATAACTCCTACGTTATCTCACTTTCTCACTGTGAGAAAAAAAATTCATTAATGCTTGTGCACATGGGGATCTTGTGATGCCCCTGAGGCAAGGGGGGGTGCAAGGCAGTAATTGACTGATAAAGCAGATAGTTTCATCTTGTGTTACAAATATAATACTAGGAAACAAAGCATTGAGGACAGATTGTCAGAGGTCACAAGATTCCACCACTCCTCATCAGGTGGTATTTCAGATGCTTCAGTACCCTGTGAACTGGGCTTTGTGAACATTTGCAGAAATGCTCACCAAAATCTGCAAGGCCTTTTCTGGGCACCCTGTTCTGAAAAGAGGATTATTATGTGTCTACACTTCTTTTAAAGCGTAGTCACTTGGAGATCTTCCTCATTACTTAAATATTTCAATTACAATATTAGTTGTTGCCACTGACAAACTGGAAATGCTGCAACATAAAATGACACTTTATGTTATCTCAGACTTATCAGTGCAAACTTATAAAGTGTGATTACAATTTGAAAAGAGTGCTATATGTTTTGAAAATTGCATTCATTGGAATACTGGTACAAAAAATGAATGTCGAGTGACTTCAGTGCTGCAGTTGATCAACGGGGCATGACTACATAAACCTCGGTGTGTAGCTAATACGTAACTAACTCTCACCTTTCGGTAGGATTTACAGGGGGGAATGAAAGCTTTAATCTCGGCACGGTCTTTGTTGCACTCCTCTGCTATGCTGGAACAACAAGTATCTGCCATTGTTGTTCTGGGAACGAGTATGGTCAGGGACAAACTGCCAAATGCCAAAAGGTTTCCAGGCAATCTAAATATATCACCTCACCAGCTGGCAATCTAACTATTACTGTTATCCACCTGTGACTTAAACTCCTGACTCTGAAACAACCCTGGGCATATTCATCTTCTAAACTACAGTGAAAAATGTCAGAAGTAAGAAAAATATTTCTTGAACAGTGGTGATTTTCTGAAGCATGGTTTAAAATCTTCCTGACAGATATGAGAGCAGCTCAGGGTTTATACTGGATGTATGCAAGAACTTCTCTTACTTTGTCTGCGGCCACTGTAGCATCTCTTTGGACAAGCAAATGGAAAATGAACCTGTCAAATTCTATTAAATAAAAAGACACTTTTTCCTGCTCAGTGAGTCTCTGAGCCACAAAATGCTGGAGTCTGGGACAGCGTTTAGAAGACGTGTCATTGCATCACGGCCCCACTCCTGATTCCCCCTATGTCTGCTGTGGGCTATTAGTTTTCCCTTAAGCACAGGAACCAGTCCCTCCAGAATACCAAATAAGCGTAGAGAAACACCAACAGGGAGAAGTAGAGACAGCAAGTCCAGGAAAAAGCACAAGTGAGCCCACAGGAGATTAGTGGAAAAGGAATGGGGTGAAGGATTAAAGAATGAAAAATGCAAAATAGCCAGAGGAGGTTCTTAGCTGAGACCTCCAACAGCGCCCATTGCTCCATGAAAATGTCTGAGGAATCAGTGGATGCTGCCAGGGTGCTCTGCTTGAGCACATGACAGGATGAGGGAACAGAAATAGGATCCACTGTTCTCAGGAACAGTTCTCAGGTCTCCCTTTGTCATGCTGCTTTTTTCCACTGCAGTGGGTGGTCGGCTTGGTTGGGACACAGATAACATAGATGAGGATGTCTTGGGACTTGGTGGGCATAAGAAAGAGGAAGGTGTCCAAAAAATGAGGCAGACAAGTGCAGCCAGAGCCTTAGCAACAGGGTTTGGAGTCAGAGGAAAGACTACAGCCTGAGGCACTCAATACACCGTACTGTAGTATTTCCCCCTTGCTACTACAATACCATGAATCCAACAGCACATCATTGCCCGTCACTCTACAGCTGAGTTTTTAACTTAGATGCCTGCTAAGCAGTGCTTTGATCTCAACCAGGATGGCTGTTCTCACACTTCCTAGCTAATACTTCCCCCAGCAAAGCCATAAAAATCACCGTCTGAGTGCTAATTCTCAAAAATTAAGCTGATTCTTAAAAAATCTAATCCTATGCAATGCTTCAGAAATCCACACTCAAGATGCTACCACCGCACTCTATTGCACATTCTGAACCCAGTACGGTGTTCCATAGCTATGGGTTTTGGCCAAGCACAATTTTTCCCGCAACCTCCAGCTCTCTTAAGTTCAGCTAGAGATGCACACGCGCTACTAAACACTAACACCAAAGTTCAAAAAGGGCAGGGAATTATTTTTTCACTGATTTTTCAGAGAAAGGTGGGACGTGTTTATTTATGCATGATGTATTACATACTACAGCTCTTTGATCTGTAGAAAAACTTACATCAAACTTAGGTCACATTCTAGCATCCCAAATCACAAAACCAATAATGAAAAATTTTTGTATAATAACCTTGAAAAAATTGTCTAAGATAATGTTCTGTACTATATAGTGCCTTTTCCAGAAGGACAGAAGGAAGCTGTTCTGAAAGCGCTTGGCTACAGTGAATTAAGAAATGCAGAGGGTATATTCCTGGTTCACAAATTGTGACGTATGTGATATTGGTGTTACCTTAATGTTTCCATGGTTGGGCATCCAGTTAAAATTACTAGTATTAACATTCTCCCTCTAATGGTACTCCTGTGTCTCCCAGGTATTGTGAAGATTGCTTTGTTAATATTTGTAGAGCACATCTGGATTTCCTGACAGAAAAAAACTGAAACGGTAGGTATTATTTTATCCCAGTTCTTTGCTGTTGAACATGACTGTAGCACCAAGAGAACAAAATACCTTTTACTGTACTACAGAGCTTTCTCTTCCATATTTGAAAGTGGCATACCCCCATAATTTATTTTCAGAAATAAGACTGCATTTTTTTTTTAGCTTTGTCTGTTTAGCCTTCTTTGTTCTGACAGCATTGCCTCCTGAATTCATCCCCCTTTTGGTGAGCATGCGTCTGCATTTACATGGCAACACTGTCGGAAACAATAAGTTGCACCTTGGGAACTCTACCGTATATGGATGAGATTTTAGCTCTGCCCTTAAATGCAAATGATAGAACTAACTGGTTCTTCAGCGTATTGATGAGAAATCCTTTGAGCTGGTTGGCTAAAGCTCAGTCTTAATTTAGGTCACTATATTTTAATGTAGCATAACCTTCCTGATAGGCTGAAAAGAACAGCTAAAATAATACTGCCTCCCCAACATGCCCAAAGCTGTCGTTTTCAGGAAATTACATAAAATAGAGAGGAATTGAAATTAAAATCAAGTCTGAGTAGCTGCAAGCATTGCAAGTGTTGGGAGTTCAGAATCCAAACTTGGCATCATCTGTTATCTTTGACCCTGAATGTATGAGTTGGGCTAAATGCATGCATCTGAGAACCACGTCGATCTGGAGATTGCCTCTCCTCTTTCTCCTCTCCCTCAGTCAAGACCTAGTGCTCATTGCTGCTGACTTCAAAGCTGAATTCTGTACATGTGACTGCAGCTGTGGCGTGTCTCTTACTGGGAAACCTGACCCCCGCGGTCCCTACCCAGGGTGCAGAGGAGCAGATGTGTGAGATGGGAGCTGCTACAGGCATCAGACCATATGATCATTCTCAGCCAGTGGCTCATATGAGCTCACTTTCCTTCTCCGGAAGAATAAAGAGTGCTTTGTGCAGAATCAAAGGCTACAAGCAGGCAGTTCCCATGGTATAGTGGGGTTTGCAGAAACTTGGCAGGAGGAGAAGTCGGCACCAAATATGTTATGTAGCTCCAACCAGCCTGTACCCTGGTCTGCATCCCACAACCATCTACTATTGCAGTCCAGGAAGGCTAGTGAGATTTTTCTTTCAAAGCAGAGGACTGTGGAAGGGAGCCCAGATCTACCTGTCTGCTCTGTGGGGACCTAATTAGCAGACAAAAAAAGTGACTGGAAAAAAGCCCCGAGACAGCCAGCCTTCTTCCCCCAGGCTCTCCTCTGTCTGCTGCCCTGTCCTGGCTCCACATCCAGCTTTTGCCTCCTGGACTCACCTCCGTTTCTCATCGCTAAGAGCAGGGAATTAAGATCTCTTTTACTGGCTGGTGTCTGACACGCACTGTCCTTGCCAAGGGAGAGCAGCCCTTTTCAAACAGTACTCGTTCTTTGCTCTGTGCAAACACAGAGCTTAATTGATTTTGTAAATGGCGCAGCCTGCTTTTCCAAGGGTTATAGCAAACTGTAAAGTTTGTGTTTTGCACTAAAACTTGGCGGGGGGGGTGGTGGGTGGGAAAAATTATTCATTGTCCTCAGGCCTTGAAGAGTTTCCGTGCTGGATGGCAAGAGCTGCCTGTGCTGACAGGAGAGAGCATTGCCAGCTCTGTGTGGTGAAAGATGAGGAGTTGCCCCACGCCGAGGAGCAGGGAATGCTTCTCTTCTCAAGGACATACTTGTGCGTTAGTAAGTAGCAGCTTCTGTTAAAAGAAAACATATTACAGAAGTACGTGATTGCAACTCAGAATAGGGACTGTTACTATTAATCCCTAAATACAAAAACACTGCAAACCATTTTGATACGCACTGCCACATGTGGGTAGGACAAGACTCTGCAGTCTGAACCATTTTTTAAGGCAGAAGCTGGGTTTTTTTAAGCTAACCAAACGTTAATAGCAATTCCTTGACAGAGGCTTTGGAGACTGACTTTCTGAAGATGGAGAGACAGTCATTTTTCACTTCAGAAATTAAAGGCAGGGCACTCATTACTTATGAGAACAGGTTCAATATCCTAACCCAAACCCCTAATTTCATTGCTGCCCCTCAGCTCTGAGTGCAGTTGCATTTCACTGCCGACTTCCACATGGCAGCACAGTGATTGCATCCAGCTTTGGAGCCTCTGAGAATAAGTAATTATTACTGATCTTTAAATGAGAAATTGATAGAAAACTTTAGTTGCAGCAAGCTTGCATGCACTGTCTTAAGCAGGAAAATCCAAAGTTTATAAGCCCTTGAGAAACATTAAAGAATTTTACACGTTTTGTTCCTTTACAGCAAGCATCTTGATACTTTGGATTCCTGATAGGAATTTCAGTTTTTCCTCTGGATTGTTTCATTAAAACTGAATGAACAGAGAGGGAGAGCTGACAGCAAGTTGTCAGCATTATAAGGCACTGAAGGAATAATGACATAATATGTTTCCCCTTTGATGAAAGCTTTAACATGAGTGAAGTTTAAAGACCTGGAGCATTAGCATTCATATTCTTTTCTTTTCTTGCTATCTTTGTCCCCAGTTTGGAATATTAACTAATGATACATAGAAGTGAAAACAACCTTGGTTTGCAGAAGACTTGTCCTTGCCCCTCATAACGTGCCTTCTTCTTTTTACGCTTCTGGTATATTTAAAAAGTATATAGTTATAACAAAAAGACAAATCTTGGTCCAGAAGACTTACAGTGGTGCCAGGTTCTCCATCCCTTCCTCTTTGTTTTGAATCTCTATCCCTTTGTATATTAGCTTGGAGTCAACAGGATACTGCATCATTACCCTTCCTGAGGGCAGCTTCCTTTATTTTTCTGAAGGAGCCACGATTGTCACATGTCAGCAAACTGCTCTAACCAGCTCCTAATATTTACCTTAATAATAAACTTAATACCACATATGGTGTCTTTTTAATGTTTGAAGTTGATATAGGCAGTGAACTTACCATTGCAATATCTGTGTGAGGTAACAAAAATATTCTTAAGGAAATTTGGAATTTGTAAATCTCAGGTTTTTCGTCTAAGCTAGCAAGCACCATGCCCATTTTACAAGTGGCAAAAAATGGAAATTAACATCTGGTGACACAGGTAAGTTGTTCTCTCCAGCACGGTGAGCATTCAGTCCCTGGATCTTGGAGCTCCCATCACAAATGCTCCTGCATGGGAGCAGTGATAGATCCCTACTCCTTCTAGCTTGTTAAAGGACTTTGGATCTTCACATATGTGAAAAAGAAAACACACGTTATATAGCATTTTCTTAGAATATATGTATAGGGAAATATTTCTTAGCAAATATTCTTAATAGGACCATCATTATATCCACAAAGTGTAAGGCCAAAATTAACCTTTATGAATATAAAGATGGAAGTATAGAAATATTTTATTTCATAATTTCATTCTGCTTCAGTATGTTGTACCAAGGTGACACAACCCATTTTGTAGTTCCTTTTTACTGGGGATGTAATAATTAGCATTCATCTTGTCATTTTTTTAAGTAAGTTGGTAAGTCCATGATAGTGTGTGAGAATTACTAGAAGCTAATTAAAATTCCATCAGATTGACTGCTGTAGGTGTACTCATGGTTTACTTTGAGAAGTAAGAGTTTGACGTAAAGCCTATGACTAGAAACCTCACTAGTACCTCTTATGGGAAATGAGCAGGCACTCACTAAGTTGTCGAGATGGGCAGAAGTCCCTGCTGGTGCAGGGCGGGAGGGGTCTGCTGGCAGCTGCCGGTGCGCAGGAGGGTTTGGGTTTGGCTGAGTGGGCCAGACCTCATCTGCAGAAATCTTTGTGCTACAACTGCTAAGTTTTAAAATCAGGCACACCGCTATTCATGTTTGAAACAGGGGACAAGTAACCTGTTTGCTGTGCCCAGCCAAGGTTAAAACCTGCAGGGTTGGTGAGTCTAGGTCAGTTTATAAAAGCATGGAGGGAGAGCTGACATGGTAATTTCCCCCCTGCCTGGCATAACTAAGCACTGACGGCTCTGTCACAGCTCACATCGCACCTTCACAGAGGATTTTATTCTTCTGTTCCTAAATCCCAGAGGTGGAGAGTAGCACCACCAGGAACTTTCTGCATCCCACAGCTGCAGGAGGTGAATTGTTGAAGGACGGCTACTGAGCATGAGGGAAGAGCAGAGTATAGCATATAGCTTAGCAAGAGGGATGGTCACGCAAAAGCTTAAGAGGAGAGTTCAAGCACAGGGCTTTACCAAGGTGCCCAGAGGCAGCAGTCTCACTGATGGGGTATTTGGGTGTTGCTGGGTTTCATTGTTGTTCTTTGCCCGGTAAGGCTGTGCTCACCTTCAGGTCTGACCAACTACCTGGCTGGTCTAGCTTACCTCCCCAAGGGGCTGCTTGAGAGCTGGTGGCTGAGTGCTCAGCAGGAACCTCTGGAAACTGGGTCTGGTTCTTCTTACTCCTATGCAGCACCAGGTATGTCCTCTTTTTTCCCCTGGAGTATAAGCAGAGAACATTTACTTCATTTGTTTGTTTGTTTGTTTTTTAGTTTATAGTGCTACATCAAAACACAAATGAGGAATTTCTTTAACATATTGAGGGAAGCGATTAAACTGTCAGTGAATTTGACAGTATACCGAAATGGTCAGCGTGCAAAGCAGAACAGATGCTAAAATCAGTTATAGATGGCTCTGGTTTACTTTTTCTAACTCTGCTTCTATATACTTATATTTTGGCCCAATTGTACCAGCATGCACACAGAATGAGTTAGTAGCCACTCAATTGGGCGCTGTATGGAATACTAAACACCTGTTTTCATCAGTGCTCATCCACACAGAGAGGAGACAAACATTTTCCTAGAGAACGAAATAAAGTAATAAAGCAGAGCAAATCCCTGGAACACAGCATCACTTGTCGCATTATAAAAAACAGCATTATAAATACCGTTGCAGATACTTCTGTCCCTCCAGGAGTTAAGACTCTGAGTGACATGATGGCTATAACAACACAGATTTGGAATGCACAAAAATGAATAAAGTGAGATTGAGAAACGGATCTCTTGCTGGGAGAGATCCCCCCACCCTTTCCCTTGCTAATTCAGCTGCTGTAGGGAAGCCCCCAGGACTGTTCTGTAGCCTGGCCCTCCTGTGTGCTTCTCCAGAGCACGCAAGGACACAGGACAAGGAGCAGGAAGCCCACGACAGCTCCTATTGCATAGGTTCTCCAAGCAATCCTTACCTTGCCAAACCCAGCAACTTTAGTTCCTTTGTACTGGTTTATCCCTCTTCCACAGCACAAGGAATGTAACACATTTGTCATGACTAACAAGGCTGGCTTTAAGGGAGGTGAGCAGGCTTCGCTGACTTCAGAGTAGGTGGTACTGAGGTAGGACTTAGTTTGTCTTAATGCAGACACTGAAAAATGCTGTTGGCAATAAATGCAATAATGGAGATAAAAGAATGGATAACTGTTTAGTCTGAGGAAATGTGTGAGCTGGGGATTTCCAAGGCCTCTGAGGATATAATTATTATGAGAAAAATTGCCAAACAACTTGAGTTCAAAGGTAGGAAAGTGCAGTAGCTTCTGGTTAACCGGATGACTCCTTACTGAGCCTCAGGGGAGGCAGGGCTGCCTCCCTTCCAACATCCCTGGGAGATGTGCTGTGGCACACTGGAGTGCACGGCACCTGCGTGGAGCCACAGGCTGACAGGCCTGCTTATGCGGGGTGAAATGGTCATGTTGAAATTGAGCTCAAAATAAAAAAAAATGGAGTTCAAAACATTCTGCTATTACAACTGCAAAAATAAGGCAGTCAAATACTGTGTTGGTCTTCACGTTCAGGGTGATTCAGGTGTTGGACCTGAAGTTCAGGGAGTAATGGGCAGCATAAAGATTCTGTTTTCCAGCCAAACTCAATGGTCAGAAAGAAGACTAGAAAAGTGAGTTTTATCTTCACTGGGCATTTCTAGTTTGTCCTGTGACCTGGTCTTGCTCAGTGGAATGGGAGACATCTGATCTTCATGTGTCTGTCTGGGTGGAAGTGAGAACATCCTGAAATGTCTGGTACCTTCGTTAACGTGGGAATGCATGATCCAGCCATACTATTCCTCCAAGAGAATAACACAACTTTCATAGGTATGAACCGAGCTAAATGAGGGAAGGATTTTCTCAGTCATGCTTGTGTGGAAAGAAAGTCATAGGAGACGTTTAGAGAGGAAGTATTCCTCTAGTCACTTTATCACAAAAGTAAGCTGGTTTTGAGGCAGAAGTTGAACTCATTGTGCATGGAAACTGGGGAGTTCAAGCAGGTCATAAATTAAATTGTTTGAGTACCTAGTGTAGCTCTGGCAAGGGAAGAAAAGTGACCTATTTTTCAGGATCATTTTGTGTTGAATAAATTCTAGTGGATTTTCTTTTCTCCCTCACTTCCCTTGGGTAATTGGGCTGGGCAAGGAATAGCCAACGCCCCTAAATTGATTGTTAGCATTAAATTTGCAGTGGTGATTGCTGGGAAATGTTTGGATAGATACAGCCCAGAAATTAACAGCTTTAAGGTTACACTGGGAAAGCCAGGCTTCTAATCTATGTTTGTTATTGAACATTAAAGTGTAGAAATATGAAGGGGTTCCAAAGTCTTTAATGAAAGGGATGAAAATATTTTACTCTTTCGTTATTGGGTCTCACATCTTCAGACTTACAAAAGGTATCCTTAGGCAGAATCAGGTCAGTGCCACGGCCCCAAGGGCACTACCAGTTCTGACTGCCCCTGCCCAGCCTCCCCTGTGGCCACCCCCATGCTGCCCGTGGACCAGGACCGCATTTCAGCCCAGCCTGGGGCACCCAGTCCTGGTTAGAGCTATGCTACAGGAGTGCTGGTCTCCAGCCCTGCCTCATCCAGCCCTGTCTCTGTCTTCACCCCTTTTTGCTCCAGACTGGACCCCCTGGATGGACCCTGACCCTGGTTCATCACTTGCTGTGCCTGGGGATGCTGGTGGCCCCTGGTACCAGCTTGATGTGTTCAGACCCTGTGGGACAGCATCCATCGGTAAGGGCACCGAGGAGGACCCCAGCTTCTCCTCCCTAGTGGAGCAGCCCCACTCTCGCTGTTACCTGACACTTTTGTGTCTGGTCTTGAGGTTAAACAGCTCATGAATGGTAGAGAAGAGCCCCTCAGCAATGTAAAATAACTGTAAATTGTGCAAGCGAGCTTCACGGCACTAAGACCTTTTTTGCTTAACAGGAAATGATCTATATTGTAAAAGGGTTGCATTGTGTTCCTTCATAAACAAATTCCTCTTTTGAAGAATTTTTCATAAGTCTTTCATTCTTAGTTATTTTTTTCTGACTATGGTATTTTCCCAGTAAGTTTAGGCACATGCAATAACAATGTTCTGGAGGTTGCATATGTCACCTTGACCCAAACAAATCATGCTAGATCAAGCTGGTTCTGTTCAACCCATATTTGACACTTTCTACTGTCACTGGACCAGCCAAGTAGCTGGGGCATTTGGTGTCTGCAGTTCGGATGCTTCCTTCTGTTTTTTCCTGTCTCTTGAAACTCAGCATTAAAATTCTCAGGCATGTCTTCTTAACAGGAGAAATTATTTCTATTGAGTTTCCAGGCAAGGGTGAGGAAGAGAGATTAATGATTCAAAGATTTCTGCTGTTTTCAGAGTTTCAGAAGCCAGGTGTGGTGTTTGATATTTTCCAAAATGTCAAATGCATGTAGTTACTGCCAATGAAAGATTTCATATTTGAGTGTTATGCCTGCACTTTACAGCAAGTGAGCAGTAAAAACCTGACAGTCAATGCGTATTTAGAAAGCTTGATTCAACTTGCCTGGCTCTCCCGGAGATGATTAGTACAGCTGTATCCACTAACCATGTGGTCAAGGGAACTTTTTCTCTGAACTGTGGAACGGCTCAGTGAGAGGAGCAGTCTCAGGCTGACCTTTAGCAGTGTTTATCAAGGATTTCTGCACTCTATCAATCCATACTACAAGAAGAAAATTTCCAATACATTTTCTGAGTAGCTCTAAGGAGACATGGATGGGCTTGTCTGGTAGGATGGGAGCTTTTGCTTGGGGAAAAAAAAAGAACTAGTGTAACCTTGTTTGTTCTGCTTCTTTGTGTCCTCCAAGCATATTCACCTCTAGCAATCCTTCAAAAGACAGCCAACTAACTAAAAATTGATTCTTCTATGGAGAGACTGAAGATCAGATTAAAAAAAAAATTAAAAATTGCATGATTTCTTGCAATCTAGAGCTAACATTATTTTTCCACAGTGATAACTTACTGTAAATTCTGCATGTGCAAATTACTTTAACATGGCATAACCATGACAGACCATTACTGCACCTAAACATGTAAACTCTGGTCGTAGCCATGAACTTCAGATGATGATGTGGCAGAGAACACAAAATTTCTGCAGCCATGGTTGCAGCTGGGTGTAAAAAACCCCCAAATTCTCTGCATACCAGAGACAGTGAAGAAAGTAAATCTGAACTCTAGGGTTGGTATAGCTGTAGATACACCTGAAAAGACAAACTGTGGCAGTCCAGATCATCAGAAGTTGGTCTGTTTTCTTTATCCAAGTCTAATTAGGCTAGAAATCTTGCAAGATTTGGGTTTTTTGCAAGATTTCCGGTAATATGTGATTTTTGGCTTGGGAGGAAATACCATGAGAACAGTCTTTTCATGGACATTTAAGAAGCAAATTTTGGTTGGAGCCAGCAGCACAGAACATGATGAGGTGTTTGCCAAAAGGGAATTGGAAAAGATGAAAAACTTTAAACATTTTTGGCAGAAAAATAATGATGGGATTTAAGCCTCAGGGAAAATTCAAACTGGTTCCTATATTATCTGAATAAGTTTCCTTCCCTCTTAAGGTAATGGCAATGTTCCTATTGTCTTTGTTGCACTTTGAACTGTATCTTTAAGTATTAGTATAGTTCCGATACAGTTGTTCATTATGAATACTTTAAGTGAAGATTTCGAGGACAAATATATTCAGCCTCTGCTTTTCTTCCTTAACATGGATACATCTTCACCTCCTCCACATGCTTACTTTCTCTAGACCTGTCTCGAGTGTCTGTTCACTCACTCATGAGCACAGCCATATCCTTACAGTCATTAACAGGCTTTCTTTGGGCTTAGCTGCACCACTCTGCCAGAAAATACCATGGCCCTGTATCTTAGCCTATAATGCTAGTTTTTGAAGGGAACTGATATTTCTGTGTAGGCTGGGGATCTATTGGTGTCACGTCACAGTAAAGTTGCCTTGAGCTTGTAACGAGGCCTCAGATGGACTACCATTTACAATATTATTCTTGGATATTAGAAGTCAGCTGCTTTACGGTAAGTGATGGGGAAAAAAGTATTCCTTCCCAGAGCTTACTGCAGATCAACAGTATGGAGTAACTAAACTAGGTCAATAGAAATAATGGTGTGTGGAGTTTCTCTCTTTTAGATAGCAGTCCATTTGGTAGAGAGATTGGAGAATGGAAAAACCATACTACTTTAGATTCAGGTTGCAAAATACCTTGTAAATAAAATTATTTCCAGACAAAGAGTTCTTGTCTCTGTCATACATATATGCCACAGCATGATAATCTGTGAATAATGCCATTAAATATTTTGGCCAAATAATGGTAACTGGAATTCAGATTAGCTTGGAATTTATCTTGGAATAAAAATATAGGCTGAAAAAAATTGTAATTGTAAGCTATATCAATTCATTTTATTCGGAACCATGCTTCTGTTGTTATATACACACTCATGCCAAGCTCTGCTCTTCTGGATTTGCTTATCCACTAAACACAAGACAGTACTTCTAATGGCAAGATGAGATATATTTCCATCCACACCATTCAGTGTAGAAGAAAAAGCATAAAATGTCAATTAGAGCAAAACTGAATCAGTGGAGAAGATTTTCCTGGTTTAGAAGAGTGTTACAGAATATCAACCATGATCAGATGTTTAGTCCTCTATATTATACTGGGTAGATGGTAAGTATGCTTTTACAAGGCCAAATAGTTTTCAACTCTTTCTATTATCTACTGATACTGGATAATTTTAGGTTTTGGCTTATTTTATTAAAATATTTTATGTTTAAAAGGGCTTGGGGGAGGGAGGGCTTTTATTTTATTTGGCTAGTCTTCAGGAGTCTTACTGTAGTTACCAACATTGGATAAAGGTAGGTAGATGAAACCAAATGATTGGTGACATGACAAGTCATGAGGGATCATCCTGCACCTTCTGTCATTCTATCAGCTCAGGTCTACCATGACTGTTCCACTCTACAGTGATAATTTGTACATTAATTTCTTGCCTGCTGAAAGTAAGTCCTATTTAGTTCCCTGAGAGCATAAGCCATAGGTGATTACACTGTCCCCAGCCAGCTGTGTCCCCATTCTCCCTCTGATTCTTTGACAGACTTCAATCAAATTTACCAGAGATGAAAAAGTCTACAGTAATTACTGTAAGCTTCATAAAAAAGAGTGAGTCCAAAGTTTCTTCTTGGATACCTACTGCAATTCTTTTTATGTCTTTATAAGACATCAGGAACCCCATCCAGAAGAAATACTCAGAGCTGAGAGGACCAGGAGCACGTCTATAGGAAATGAGACTTCATTAGTACCCTTGCTCACAGTGCCACTAGTTCCTAGCGTGCTCTGCAACAGCTAGTAGCAGATGCTGTAGATCTTGTCCTCTTCCTTTTCTCAGTCATGTATCTCATTATTCTTTTAAGGCAAGGAAACAAAGAAAGGAAGAATAAAGCCAGGGGGCAATATTTGTTCTTGTTCACTTCTTGAGTAAGGTCTCAGCTAGCAAGGAACAAGCAATACAGCTGAGGGGAGTTCCTTGTCTTGCCAAGGAGAACTATGGTCATCATCCTGTTCCCTGTTAAATCTATACTTAATGTGTAAAGAGATCTGGATTTTCAGAAATTTACCATTTATTTCAAAATAAAGAGAACAAAGAGGTGAATTGTACACTCTTTGAGAGTGTAAGATGTTTTTCTTCTCACCAAAACTATTTTTCCTTCATTTTGTGAGAGGTTACTTGATGTTTTAAGACACATAGTAGCAGAATTCCCAAGGCAGGGGACTCTGTCTTAACCTTTTTTTTTTTTTTCGTCAAACTATGCAAGTTTTCTAATTCTGGGTTTAGCATGTTAGCTTCTCTTAATGGCTTTGACACAATCCTAGCACAAAAATAGCTTTCATCACTGTGCAGTCCAACATAAACAGCCCTAGAAAACACCTTCCAGACTTCCAGCAGCCACTTGATATCCCCTTTGGATAACTTTTTTTTGCTGTAGTAGAGTTGCAGAGAAACTGAATTTATCATCTACTTGTTTGAGTCTTACAATTGTACCTTCAGCTCTGCGAGTTATATTTGCTGTACTGCAAAGTGAGGTTACTGCTCTAAGCATTACTTCTCCCAGCACCATGCAATTTTTACCCAGAGCATCCTAGATTTTTCTACAGTATTCTAATTTAGCTCTCTTAAATTAACATACACTTCACTGATATTATTAAGTGTGGATCCAAGCATTCTTGAACTGAGTGGAATTTCATACCCAAATTTTCATTCTGAACCAAAGCAAAATCTTAATGACAATCCCATTCTTAGGAATAAAGTTAAAATCTGCCAGAGATCAAGCTCACAGATCGTTAGACTGCTTTGTATAAGCTTTGTATATGCTACGTTGTGAATAGTAAGATTTTCTTTTTTTCCATCTATTTCCTTTCTCCTGATTAATTTTTGCAGTGTTGTAGCCCTAATGGCAGTTCATAGAAGGGAAATAAATATTGGTGAAAGAATCTGAAGTTTCATAGCCCTTAAATCAAATTAACTTCTGTAGTGATGAACTAATCAATTTCCTTTCTCTTCTCTATGATTCAAGTTGGAACTTGTGATTTAAGTTTTCTTTAATTTGGCATTCTTTTTGTACAAGGACTTTAGAAAGACATAAAATTAGCACATAGTAAAATGAAGTGCTGAACTCATACCATTGAGAAAAAGAGCGGTAACACACCCATATGTATCATGTCTTATGCTGAAGACCAAAAATAATACTAGGCATGCCTAATAGTGCTTGTCCATTATTATTTTCCTGTAAAAATTGAACACTAAATATTACTTCATATAGCTATGTTAGAGGATTTGGATGAATAAGTTGGAGTTATTCTCCTTGGAGGGAAACTATGTTTTAGCACAATACCAGGTAGAAGTCATCACAGGTAAAAATGGTGATGTCAAATCTGGAAATGAGTTGGAATCTGGAAGAGGGCTGTCTTTTAATATGTACCTTATCTTGGGCACTACATCAGGGAATGCTGATCACCCTCTAGACCATATGTCTGCTAGCTTATTAGCAAAATATGTCATATCACATTTGGTCTTAGTGCTGGCGGGGGAGTGAAAAAGGGATCTGGAAAACCCAGACAACATGGAATTGTTCTGGGGAAAACAACCATCTCCAGAACAACAGTTGGCCTAGTGGCTGAGACAGCTAGCTGCTACCTGTCTCTCATTGTAACACTTGATGGGCAGGCTGCTATAAGGTATGATTAAATTCCAGAATCTGTCACATGTCCCTAATTTAACAATTGATGTTTCGCCTGCTGAAACATTAAGGACAGGCTTTGGTGCTTTTAATTGCCGTATCATTCCCAGCTAGACAGTCTGGCTGACAGTGATTCCTAGCTCTTCTATAATATGAAGTTTAAAAATATCAAATGCAAAAAAAATTCTATTTCTTCCCCAGTATGCAACAGGGGTTGGTGGAAGAATAATCATGAAAATGTTGGCATCTACATCTGGAGATATCTGAGAGAAGGGTTTTTTTTACTATCTTAAAACAGGCATTTGCGCAAACCTGGTGATCAGGGTATTGACAACTGATGGCCAGCAGACGCAAGAACTGTTCTTCCCCAAAACCTCCAACTAACAGAGCCTTATATTAACACAGGTCCCAATCCTATGGTTGAAAGAGTGACTTGTCAGCAGCTTTGGAGAATAAAGGAAAATAACTGCAATACCCCAGGCTTAGGCAGGCTTCATTTTCACTGATACTCTATTATATTTAGAACATTTCTGTTAAAGATGGCTGTATTTTAACCTTGGATGAACATGTATTTTCACTATGCAGTCAAGCATGCTGCACTCTGAGGAGTTCATACAAGTTCATACAAGTTCGGTATTGTGGACTAGAAGCCAGCCTCCAAGTGTCAGAGTGTAAACGAGTTTTGCTTTTGCAACCTTCTGCATTCTTTCATGTTTCTGGGAAACTGGTCAGCAATGAGATGTGACCCCAGTGTGGCAAGGTCTTAATTCCCAATGCTTGGTTGCATGCTGCCAAAACCACAATGCAGAGGGCTCTTCTGTTTCAATGTCGTAGGTGAAGTAGAGAGGTGTTAGGCGAAATTGTTAGGCGAAATTGTGAACTGATGGCAAGTACATCCAGGTAGGTGTGAATAAGGTGAAGTATACAAAATGTAAGGGTTATGCAGTTCTCAGCTTTGGTAGTGATACACGTTTTGGCTTCGACAATTTCACACAGTACCCCAAAAGCACGAGTTTGGCTTTTTGACCTCATTGGCACAGGCAGCAGGCTGAGCATGGGCTTTGGTTATTCTTGTATTATTTCTTCCTTGCACACTGAGACACATTCATCCTCCCAGGAACACTTTGTTGATGTGCTTCTGTGACTTCGAAAATTTCTCAGTAGAGACGAGGTCCTGTCTGATCACACATGTTTTTTGGCCTAAATTATGCTATTCTGTGTCACAGAGCAATAAAAAATTTTTATGGCTAGGATCATCCACACTGAGACTTGCACCTCAGTAGTATTTGGAGCAAATCAATGAGACAGCTAGTGTCATACTGCAGGCCTTGGGCAGCCCGACAATCATTGTAAGCAAACAAACAAAAAAAATATCGGAGCTCTGCTAATTACAGAGCTCCAACAGGAACCTCAAATTCCTATGTCCTGGTATGGCAGTCATGGCAGTCACTCTCAAACTGTGCAAGTCACCACAGTTTCCATTAGTGGAAAGGAATCCTTTCTTCTAAGGTTTACAGTATAGTGTGGGTCACTTAAGAGGTATCAACTATAATTTACACTAAGTTGGCTGTGGGAAGACTTAGAAAGAAGCTATGGAAGAAATGCAACTGTCTATTTTGTAAGGATTGAGTTGGAATTAGGCTGGGATGTAAGTCATAACACTGTCATCCCTGAGTGAACCTGCCTGTGTGAACTTCCCCATTAACAAAGACAGTTCAACCACTTGCTTTTTCCTTCAGCAAATAAAGTAATGAAGTAGGTCTGGGCTGTGGGAGCTCAGAAAGCCTCAGCTGCATCATTTGTCAGTTGAGAACTGTTGCAGAGATTCTCACACAATAAAAGCACTGGTTGGGGTGGGCATCTGTATGTCATTCAGTCCATCCTTCTGTTTAAAACAAGAACTATTGCCATTGCTAAATCACTACATCTATCACCAGCTATCATTCATTGACTATCACCAACACTAAAGCAATGGCTTTGCCTAGCTGAAGATTGAAAAGCAGGAAAGTCCACCTACTCTCTACCTACCTGTTTTCAGTGCTGCACTATCCCGCTGGTGAAGAAATTCTTCCTAATGTCCCATCTGAATATCCCAAGTCATGACACATGTCCCTTGCCCCTTGTTATGCTCTCTGCTACTGCCAAGAGAAGTCTGACTTTGTTATCTTTGTAACTTCCCTTCATGTAGGCATAGACTGCTACTCGATCCCCCTTTGGCCTCTTCTTTGCCAGACAAAAGAAGTACAACTCCCTCAGGTTTTCCTCATCATAGCTCACGTGCTCTGTGTCCCTGGCCATCTTGAGAGACACTGTAGAGACCCTCTCCAGGTAATAACATCTCTCTTGAAGTGATTGTGTATTCCCAGAGGTGAATGCAGTAGACTAGATATGCCCCACACCCCCAGCAAGAAATTAAGCAAGGGATAACCTCCCTTGACCTGCTGGCCATGTTTCCCCCAAGGTAACCCTTAGGGGTTTACTTTAGTCATGATGGGAGCACGCAGTTGGTACATGTTCAACTTGGCATCCACTGTAACGCCTGGGTCCTTTTCGTTGAGGCTGCTGCCAGCCAGTTCCCAGTCCCCAGTGATGCCTGGGGTTATTCTGCCCCGGTGTACTTCTTCCTACTGAATCCCATAAGTTTTCTGTTGCCCCTGAGTTTCTCAGGTTGCTGTGAACTGAAGTTCTGCCATTTGTCATATCACCCCCCTAATTTAGCATGGAAACCACATCCACATGACTTTACTGATTGACTAAAGAGATGTTTTATATCCAAATGCTGAGAGTTGATCCTAAGCTCTCCTCCTGGTTTGCATTGTAAAACATCTCTCCTGTGTGGACTGGACCCTAGGTGAATATCGCTGAGAGGAGAAGGTGACCTGTAATACTCACCAGATGGCTTCAGCCCACACTGTATTTTTTAGAGGAGGACTTTCCTGTGCCGCTTTCTTACAAGCTGATCTACTTTAGCTACTCAGAAAACAGCTGTGGTAGTTCTTAAGTATTGTTTACTGATTGGAACCATGTAATATTATTAGAAACATTTATAAGTACTGAAAATATAACAATGCTGAATGATCTAGCATCTTCGTGGAACAGCTGGTATGCTGGTACCATTCTCTTAAGATATGTTTTTCAGCTGTAAATTATGATTAAAAGAGGGAGGAAAATGACCACAACAGTGGGAACTGTTCCAAGGGCAGCGATAAAGATCTCCTTCCTTGTCTGGAATTGCCCTTTAAGCCCTAGACTCTTAATCAGCAGCAAAAGGAAGCAAAAGCTTCCTTCCCTGACTAGACCTGATTTCAACTAAGATGTGAGAGCGTCTTTCACAAAATACTCCGGTCACAATCTGTGTAAGAGCTGCTTTAAAAAAAAAAAAAAGGTAGCTTGGTCTTTTGCTTCCTTCAGTTGTTAGACTAAATAATAAGAGACCAGCACCCTTTCTGATGGTCACTTTCATGAATACAAAGCTGCCCCTGTTTCACTGAGATAAAGCAGCTTCAAGCAGTGTGTGTTCTGCTTTGCCAGATACAGTTTATCTTATTTAGACGATGACTTTTCTGCAAGTAATCTACATCCAAAAAGTGAAATCTTCACATTTTTATAGGAAAGAAGCCTAACTGAAGTTTGCTGGTAGATGGTTGTATTCTTCAAAGCTTCCCATCCCTAGAAAAGTTTTCAAATTCCAGATTTGGCAGAGAATTAGGACCATTGTCCTAAATTGGATTTCATACCATGTCATGCAAAGAGCATAAATTTCTATCTTACTATCTTAGGGCAGGGAAGGAACATGGGGCAGACTAAAAAGCTGGGGCATATCAATACCTCATTATTATAAAAGAGCCTCTGGCCTTTCCAATACTAACATAGCCCAAAGACAGGGAAGCCTAATGGTGATGGTGACTAGTTCTGAAGAATGATGAATCCATATGGAAATGGGCTTCATGAAAGGGGTAGAGGAAGACTGACAGGAACTGGGATCAGACATAGCAGCAAAAGGTAGTCAGCTGCTGAGACAGAGGAATATGCTTAATGTTTCTAGTGTGTGACTTGGCAGGCTGCTTGAATACCCTCCTTTGAATACACAGAGCAATGGGGAAAAATACAAAATATTTGCATTTAAGTGTTTAAAGGTATGTGAGTGATCTGGTCTGAGTCTACCTAGTCTACCAGGACATTTACTGGTAGAGCATCTATATGATGGTATTGAGGGGAACTTTTATTCCAGGGATAGGGTACTTTAAAAAAATCCCATTAGCCACTTCTGTGCATCCTGAAGTGGTGACAGTGGTAGGCTGAAGCACTTGAGAAAGTTTTCCGTTTTATCTCCCAAGGAGAAAGTTTTTGTGGATTATACAGGATAATCATTATCCCAAATGTAATGAGTCAGGCTGCAGATCTGTCATGGAGAGCTTTGAACTCATAGCAAAAAGCCATAATTCATAGGAGTTACATTTTGGAAAATTTACTTAGGATTGCACATGGCCATGGCACTGCAAAGAATAGGAAATGTTGCTAAATCTGGTAAGTCAAACTGACAGTATTGTAGTAAGTGTTGCTCCCACATTTCTTTTTTTTTTTTTTTCCCACCAGTCACTCAGCTCAGAACTAGAGTCCAGAATCTGCCTTTCCCTAAAGGAAAAACATGTTTTCCCTTTGTTTGTCTATCCTTGTTACTTTTATGACCTTTGGCAGCTTCTGAAAACTGCCACGTGGAAGACAGAAGAGCTATAGTCTCTGGTGTATGACTGATGAAGCAGGCATGTAGGCATGTCCATAAGAGTTGGAGAGTGGAGCTGTATCATACTTCAAGTGCTTCTATCAGGGGCACAGTTGAATATTATCTTAAATTAGGTTTGCTGACGAGTACCTCAGACCCGTCTGCAAAACCTCTTTTCCTGTTCAGGTTTGCTAGCTTTGCTGTTCTTATCTTACAGTACTTTCAAAACGCAAAGTCTACCCAGGGAAGTTCAACCACCAAAGTTAAGTGTGAATTTAAACCAGTATAAATACCCCCTTTTTCTTGGCACAGTTCCAGCGGTCTTCAGTATACTTATTTAGCTCTCGCAAAAATTGGTGGAAATTGTGGATTTGTTTGCGCAGTTTGCATTTTTATTCCTGACAAGTTGCTTAGTTTGCAGCTGATATTCATGTTAAGTGCTGGTAAAAACACTTTAATATTAATTGGAGACAGTCCAAAGAATACATTTCAAATAAAAAAGGCTGACAGTTTAAAATCCTGACCCAAATAAAATATTTAAATTAAGCCTGTTGGTCAGTGTAATATGAAAAAAATTTTAACTTCGCAGCAAAAAAATATTAGCTCAGACGGAAAATATATACATGTCGGTCAGCATGATGGGAACAAATTCTGTATAACTGAGATGCTCATGTTCATTTTCCAGGCCATGTTGTGTAAGATGCTTTAAGTGGACTGCACTGTTCCGCCTAGGTAGAGTGCAGATGGAGTACGCGTAACTCCAAGTAAACTTTTCCCATCTATTTGTGTTTTTTGCTTGTCCTGCAGTTTTAAGCCAACTCTCAAATGACAGAAATAGGGCGTTTAATAGGTGTTAGGAATTGGTGAGGAAAAAGCAGAGAAATAATGAGTGAGCGGGACTGGTTTCAGATGGAAACTAGAAAGCACAGGGTTTACCAGTGGCTGTGGGATATCATTTGTATCTGGTCACATAAAGCAGATCAATAAGAAAGAGTTGATAGCAGGGCTCCAAAGGGCAACGGGTTTCGGTGAGCACAGGAACAGGGCTGACAGGGATGTTTACTTACACAAGGATAGTGTTGTTGCTGTGGGTTTTAATCTAAGTTAGAGGCATGAATACAGATGTCACTAGGAAAGAATTTGAAATGTTCAGGTTGCCAGAGGTTGTGAAAGAAATTAATAAGGGATGATAATGTGATTTGTCACATGTTTGTTCTCAAAGTATTTTTTCCCAAGACAGCATTAGTCTGGGTTATTCAAGCTGCCTGGAGTGGAGGGTGCCCATGATTATTTTGACTTCGCAATGGTCAGTGTCATGCAGTGCTCAATTCACAGCAATAATCATGAATTGTGGGTTTTCTTACCCATTTGTCCAGTTGCCATTCATTAGCTTTGGGTTGGGGAGGGGTTTTTGATATGAAAATAGAAGCATATACAAAAGAATGTATGCCTGCAGGGTGCCACAGTTTGTCCTTGCCTTTTGAAATTTCAGAAAAAAATACCCAATTGCCACGTTCTCCACAGAAGCTAATGCATTGCACAGACATCACTGGGTGAAGGCAGGGCTGGGTTGCAGACGTGGCAATGCAGGGGAAGGTTAGCTCCTAGATTTTGTTTTTAACGACTGGATTCCAAGCTAAATCTAGAGAGCTCTCTTTATTACAGGCTTCTCTGACACTGGCAAAGGGTTAGTTAACTGCTACAGAGAGCTTGGTAGCTAGGGTTTTATATAAGCTCCTATTTACCAAATGCTTATATTTGGCAAATGCAATTGAGATTGAACTTCCTTTGGGTATTTGTCTAAGAAAAAAAGGGTTTTGAACATCAGCTTAAATATTGCAGTTACTTCTATGACCAACACCAGAGAAAAAGACATAGTTTTGTTGACGGAAATAAAGCAAACTGGAGAATATTAAGGAGACAAGAACAAAAAGGATAGAATGGTGTAGCACCAGGGATCAGAGTGGGAAGGAACGATACTAAAGAAAGGGACAAGGAGTGATATGGCTGTGGGCAGACTGAAACGGAAAAGGCCTACAAAAATAAGATAAAATGAAGAAGGTGCTAGGGACTGTGAGGAGCTAGTGATTGGACACTACTATCTGAAAAGGCTCGGCAGAAGCCACGTGTGTCTCCTCCAGTGATCTGCCTGAACAGAGAGCAGTCTGCTGTCAATATTACTGTTGGCCCAAATGAGAGATGTCTGTGCCATGATGTTAAAATTCCAGCTCTGCTGATAGGCACTGCTAGGATTGTCTTTCATGAGATCTGGAAAATGGCATGCAAAATACTGCACGTGAAGAATATTAAGTCTCTAAAATCAAGCTTTCTTCAACCATTCCAGAAATACTGTTACCTGTCCTGTTTTTAGCTGATCATCTGTAACATACATTATCATAGTTTCTAAGTAGAGCATAGTATGACATTTTTCCCCCACAATGGCTTCATAGGTTTGCCTAACATGAATTATGTCACCTTTAGTGATTTTCAGGGTTTTTTTCAATATACTGAGAAGTATTAGTAAAACCTTTTGGAGGCACTGCAAGTATTTTTAGAGGACTAATGATTTCTTATACCGTAATGCAAATCTGAGCCAAATCTGTAACAAATTTTCTTACTGAATAATATCTTGAATTGAACCACAAGAAGATGTTATCTGTGTGAAATAAATTAGAATTTGTTTGTTCTCCTGACAGGATGCAGCTTATAAAAAAAAAGAAAGTTGTCCATAAAAAAATAAATGCATATATCTCATAAAATGGCTCTTAGAAAAGTTAATTTGATGTTTTCAAACTACCATGTTCTGCAGGGTTATCAGAAGATCTAGAGAGCTTGTAGGGATTTAGTAAAGTACCAGCTTAAAAACGAGGTAAAGAATGCTTAATGTCTCAGCTTTCTCACTGATTGCTGTGCATTTTTAGTGGCTGCCCATCTTTTAACTAATTAAAGCTATGGTTGACATACTCCAAATAACACATGTAACATATTAAAGTTAATAAAGAAGGGGTTGTTGATTATAGTTTAAAATTACATTACTAAATAAATGGCAAAAGGACGCTGCTCTTAGTTATATAAATTATTCTTCAGCTTGAAGGCTGCTAATGTTGCTCATGTAGCTCATTGCTGAATTCATTCCTACTACAAAGCTTTTAGTACCTCTGACTTTCATTAGGCCAAAATCCTTGCGTAGGTCTTAATCATATTACCAATTTTTAAGCAGCTTTGAGACATCAGTAGAAATAACTCCTTTAAAATCCAGTAAGTCCTTACCTGTAGTTCTTAACCTATCCCTCCTTAGACACAACCGGTGTTGATTTTAATGGGAGTGCAAACAAGGCCTAAATTCAAATTCAGCATCCTTACTGAGGTAAAAAAGTTAGCCTCACCCCCTACCATCACTACCTCAGTGGCACACAACTTCAAAAAGGGGAAATATGTGAAAATTAGGAATTTGTTAAATTGAACCTAAAGGGAGTAACTCTTTGTAGGCTACAAGGAGGTTACTGAAGGACAGCATACTGGAAACCCAGCAGTAGTGTGTGCCACCTGTTAAGAAAGGCTTGAATAGGGTAAAAAGGAAGCAAGCATGTCTAATCAGCACAATAAGTACATTATTAGAATAAGAAGACGTCTTTCAAAAAGCTGGAATTGTATCCAAACGAGGAAAAGACAAAGGATTGTAAACTCTGGCAGATTAATTGTATAAAAGCAATAGTGCATGTCAAAATAGAGCTCAAGGAACAATGAGCAAAAAGGATCAAATGAATATGAAATATTCCTTCAGACACACCAAGAGCAGGAAGCATACCAGAGAGGCTGTAGAGCTAAATGGTGCTCATGGCATCAAAGGAGCACTGAGAGGGCAAGACCACTGCTGAGAAGCCAAATGAATTCTTTGCATAAGCTTTCACTGTGGACTAAACTGTAGATCTATGTTGGATCCCTTTGGAGAGGGAAGATGTTCCTCAGAGAGTATGTCTGACACTGAAGTGGCTAAAGAGGTTGTGGAAACATTGGCAATGCAAATACTAACCAGTGATGGACAGTGCTCACTCAGGTGCTTTAAGAGAAGTCAAGGATGAAACAGCTGAATTGCCAATGGCATTGTGTTCAGTTTAAAACTATTTTGGTACATGAGGACTGGACCAATAGCAAATGTTATGACAGTCTTTAAAACAGGTTGCAGGGAGAATGAAGGAAACCATACATGTGTAGCATGAGATTTATACCCACCAAGTTAGTAAAACTTCAAGAAATAACTGAATTAGTGGACATGTGAATACATGTGGTCTACGCGGGAAGAGACGAAATGGCTGGTTGGTAATAGTCAAGCTAGCTTCTTTTAAAAGCTCTTGGAAATCCAAAGAACTATGGGGTAAGACATGGATTGGCTATGAGATAGGATGCAAGGGATGGAAGGAAAACATCAATTATAGCAATTGAGTGAAGTCACAGAACTCTGTGGAGGTCCATGCCCAAACCGCTGCTGCTGAAATGACTGGGGAGGGGGAGGACAAGGGGGAGAGAGAGTGAGAGGATTTACAAAGTGTATTAAGTTGTTCTGATAGTAAGGATGAAGACTCACAGTGAAGAAGGATAGGAGGACTTTTTGACAATAGTGACTGGGCAATAAAATGTTCGATAAAATTCAATGCAGATAAAGGTAAGGAGGAAAAATCCCATTTTACATAAAATAATGGGCTCTGTGCTGACCAATGACATTTAGGAGTGAAGCCTTTGGCTTATGAGCGGCAATTCAATGGAAAATTGCAATTCAATGTCTATTCAGTAGTGGTCAAAAAACAGTATAATAAAAGTTAGACATGATTTAGAAAGGAAAGGAGACAAAATGATAGCAATGTTTTGCATGCATAAATGCATTGTTTGCCCTCAGCATTAACGCTGGGTGCACTTCTGCCTCCTTTATCATAAAAAAAATGTTGACTAAACATGGAAAAGACCCAAAGAAGATGAACAAGGATGATCGAGTATATGTCAGAAGAATGACCAGGGTAGGATTTGTCAGTTTGGAAAAGAAAGGGCTTAAAAGGCTCTGTGATAGAGGTCTTCAGTATCACATATTGTGTAGACATAATGGTAGGGACTGACTGCTTGCTGTCTCTCATAGTATAAGAGAGTCTTCTAGTAGGAACTGAATCCGAAACAAATGAAAGAAGATGGGGTTTGGCACAGTGGGTGCTAGACTTGTAGAACTCTTTTCCAAAGGATGCTGTGGATACTGAAAGTTTACATGAGTTGAAAAGGATAAGTAGTTGGAGGAAAGATCTATTCAGGGTTGCTAAACAGCCAAGTCATGTTAGGCCTAGACTATGCAGATCCGAAAATATGTGGTGGCTAGGAGAATAATTGAGATAACTATTGTGCCCTATACTTACTCTTCACTGGCATCTGTTTATTGCCATTGTTGGGGAAAGGTTATGAAGGAGAAGGACACTTGGTCTGTATTAGATTGCCAATGAGCATGCTTCACTGTATGCTTTCCACTGTGATTATTCTAGGAGGATAAAATATATCATTATGATCAACCTCACTTGTCTGGAGACTTGAATGAATTATCTGCACTGAAACAAATAAAATCTGTGGTTTATGAATGATATTCTTAGAATTAGACAATCATTCAGACAACATGCTTTACCGTGATCAAGGCTGTGTAGGGTTTGAAACAGTTAGGTGTGTCTAATACTCCAAAATAGAAATTATATTATTTAACCCTTGCACAATGCTTAGACTTGTCAAAAAAAATCATTCTTCAATCACAGGTGAAATTGGATCAACTACATGGTGGCAGACAGCTTCATCTGATTCAGGATCTGCTTAAGAACATAAGGACAAATACTCTGATTCATACTAAAAGTCCATCTAATATCTTGCCTACGACAGAGGCCAACAGTGCATGCCTAGGAAAGAATATCATAAGGCACAAGGGATACCTTCCTGAAGTATCCAGGTCTGTCCTCAGCCAGAATGGTGTCTATAAATTTGTCCTGGGCTCCTTGAATCCTTCTACAATTCTAGTATCAGCAGCAAAGCTGTGAACAGTTGCACAGCTTGACTGCATGTTGTGTGAGGACTGCATCTTTCTGTTTTGAACATGCCATCTACTAGTGCCATTACCCCTCCACTGTCTATCTTTGAGCCTGAAGAATTCTAGCCCATTTAACCACTTCCCATATGGAAACTGCTTCACATATTTTCCCTTCTCTATGCTTTTTCCAGTTCTCCTGCACATGGTTTGAGATGGTAAGAAAGCTGTATGGAGTATTTAAAATGTAGGAGTATATTTAGTAGGAGTACTTGAAATGTAGGGGTTTATATAGTGGCATAATATCTTCTGCATTGTTCTCCATTCCTTACTTAGGATTTCCTAATATGTGGTTGGTCTTATGTTTGCCACTGGAAATGGAGCCAAGGTTTTCAGGGAAGTATAACCCCTAGATCTTGTTACTGGGTGGAAACATTGAGTACAGATCCTATACTAGTGGCTATATAAAGTTAGGATTGTTCTACATTTATCTGAATTTCATCTGCTTTTTTATCACCGACTAAACCTCATAGCATCTTTCAGTTAGACATTTCTCTTTATTCTCCTCATAAGACTGGCCTTGTAAGACAATTGTCTTGTCTTATCCTTTGTGTGCCCCTTCATAGTGACCTGCAATGATGTCTCCAAAGAGAGAATACATGTTTAGAGCCTTACTTTATTTAATTTAGTCCTGCTGCTGCTCCAAACCCATGCTTTCATAGTGCACTCTGTCAGGGTATTTCCTCTTTGAACATTATGCTATGAAACAATAAGTACACATGTAATGTAAAACAATACCATTTACCATTGGTTCCATGCTATGCTTTTCTACAGCAGACCAGCAAATGCTCTGAAATGCTTTCTTTGTGGGAACCTGAGGGCTGTAGTGCTTCAAGCTATTAGGCCTGTGAGTGCTGTATTAAGGAAGGAAAAGCTTCAATGGAAGTCTGTGACACTTCCCACAAAAGTGAAATACTTTTTTTAACAGCATTGTTGGGCAGATCCCTTCAGGATCGCAGTACAATTGAAATGAACTGGGTGCTGCTCGGTAGAGTTTCTCATTGCATGATAACGTGCCATTGTGCGCCACAGTGAACTCTGAGAAAAAACCAATATGTAACATGATCGTTATTCTCCTCCAAGAACTTTTATGATAAATGGCTTTTGATACCATCAGAGGAAAATAAATGCTGGTGCAAAGTGAAACCAAATATAGAATCAAATGGAGATTGGCAGCTAAGGCTACATAGAGTTAAAATATTGTTGTCTCTGATTGGGACATTAGCTGTAGGGTGTGGCTTGAAGGCAGTCCAAATTAATCTAAATGAGCACTGCTACAATCCCCTCATTTGCAGAAATAGGTGATTTCTTGGTAAATCAGTTCTGGGGCATGAAACCAATCAAAAACCAATCTGGCAAGAAAGTGAAAAGATTTATTCTTTTTTGCTATGGACTGGTTTACTGCCAGATCAAACTGGCACAAGCTAGTACAAGAAGGGGACTGGGAACATGTGGCTGGAGAAGAAAAGGGCACCCATTGTAGTCAACAGTCTATGAGATATTCTTTTCTCGACATATTCTTGACATATACTGCATGACTGCAGAAGTGTTTTTATGTTGGTACCTTTCTTCCTTCCACAATTAACTTTTAAATTGGCAAGAGAATATTTCTTATTTTGTGGATAGGTCACAGTACTAAGTGCTACTAAAATCACCTTTCTGATGAAGCCATTTCTCAACTTTGCACATAAACATGGGGCAAATACTTACTTTTCCACCTGTAAAGCTTAAAGGACTTCATTAGCCTTGATGGATTTTGTGAGCAGTATGTAATATCCATTTTAAAGGAGAGTAATTACAAGGGGCCTAGCAGTGCCATTTTGATGGTTCTGCATTACAAAGGTATAACTTGCAAGTAAAGGGAGAGCAATTGCACTTGTAGGAACTGAGCATTCTCAGATCAGTGATGGTCTGTAAGGAAGAACAGAACAGGTCCCCCTTGGTTAAAAGCCCAGTTTGACAGTAGCCAGAGCCGAAACGCAATGCCATCTGTTTGCTCCATTGTTCCTGTTGTTGAACTTGTTGAATTTGTCATAAATAACTCCAGAGTGTGGGCAGAAAGGAATTTAGATGATTCATGATATGGTCACAGAGTTTAGCCTCTTTTTTTCGGGACTGTAGAATTTTGCTCCTCTGTACCTACAGCCTGGCCTTAAATCCTGAGATCATAGGCACTGGGAAACTGTAAAACAGAAGGCTTTTTATTAAAGCTGCCTGTTTAACAGTTGTGTCAGTCAGCATTTAAGTAGCCCAGGAATAAGATTTGTGCATTAGCACTGTGCTGTGAGAAGTTCTGATACAAGCATAGTGAGGGCAGGTTTCTTTCATCCATCCAGGTGGATAAATATAATCTCTATAGTGATAGACTTTGCATCACAAAGAGAAACTACAGGATGTATAGTTTCACAGTCAGTCAGGGGAGAGGGAATTGGGATTCCTACTCTTCTGCTTCTGCCGCTGCTTTATGGTACTGCACTGGATGAATTGCTTGCTTTATAGAGAAGTTATATGTGATAGTGAGACAGTCTCACTGGAATGCACTTGCTGATCAACAAAACATAGTTATGGCAAGCTGCATTTCAAGGACCTGTCTAAAATAAGTTTTCCATAAAGAACAGAGTTAACAAAGACTGTTTTTTAAAGGAGTCCCACATTCCCTATATCTCACCAGTAACAGTACTCCTAGATTTCTGGTCAGAGATCCCCACTGGGCACTGGGTGGGATGTGCTGTGGCCAGACTGGAGCTATGAGCTGCTCTTCTGCTTTCAGCCAGCATTTCTGGCAGGGGGGGTCAGTCTCTGCTCTCCTCCCTGGGGAACCCCCTTACCAATCAGCTGCAAAGCTTGGGGAAAGAAAACATTAATAGAAGTCTGATAACCAATTTTCTTTTTAAAGTCAATTAAAAGTAGATTTCCCACTTAAAACTCACTTAGATAAAATTGTGTAATAAAAAAACCCAAACATTTTATTGGTCTTTTACCATGTGAGAGTGAGTCATGCTTCCGTTTTGGGATTTTTAACCAAATACCTATATAATCCCAGATGAAATTAAAGACTTTCATTTTCTTTCTATAAAGGATGGTTGATTTTCCACTTCATAGGGATGCTGTTAATAACATGGTTTACTTAAATGATTGCAATATGCTCAGGTCGCTGAACAGGTCAGGAGTGCCGGGGGCTCCCTGGCTGGGTCAGGGCGGGAGACCAGCCCTGCTGCAGCATTGCTGGGGCAGGGGCTGGTGGCCCCAGGGGGCTGACATGGGTCCTGGGCTGTGGGCAGGGTGGGGGGAGCCCTAGAGAATGGGCAGGCATGGTTAGGGCTGGTGGTGCCCTCAGGGCCCTGAAAAAAGGTGCCTAGGGTAGTCCTGTGCATGTAAATAATTATGACTGACAAATACTGGCATTCTCTGGTTGTACAGCAGTTTGCAACAGCCATAATAGGACTCAGATCAGGGCTAGGTCTGATTTCTGGGACTCTTCAGAAACCTCCCTAAAGTAACCTGTGGGAGGAGTCTGTTTCACGCTTTCAAGCCCAGCCGTAGTTCTGATTTCTTTGCCTACTATTTACTATCCACTATGTTGTATTCCTGTGGCATTCATCTTATCACTGAGATAGATTTAATCTTTGCAAAAACCTCAGAGGTGGGAGAAGTAAAAGCTACCTGCAAAGAAGAAAATGTAATTATGGGCTCCCCTATACTGTGTGAAGATGGCCCGGAAAATGTGTTCCTTGGCATGTTTTCCTACCAGTTCTAATACTATTTCAGCCCCCATGACATTTCCTTCTGAGAGTGATTAGAAAGAGACTCCTGTCAAAAGAGGAAAGACCTCTGAAGTGCTCAGAAATGTTGTATTCAAAAAATACTTGGGCATTTTATAAAAGGAGTCCTAAATGGCGCACTCTGAATTTTCAAGGGGTGCAAGGCTTAACCTTGGGAATTTATGTTAGGTATTTTGGTCTCTGTCTAATGTGAAGATCATTGTAGTTAGCCACACCTCAGAATATATATCAGTTTCCTACTGGTACTTAAAAGTCATTGTTGCCAAGTTTTTGACTTCTTACCAAGAAACAGTACAAATTCCAGAGCAGAGATGACTTACAGTAGATGTAACTGATATAATTTAACAAGCATACAAAAAAGTCCTTCTGATTTATTTGATTTATTCATCAAATTAGGATATGTGGCATCCTCCAGTACCTTTGAATGTATGCATTCCTGACAGTGTTTTTTGAGTTTGTCCCTGTTGTTTCTTAAGTGGCTAAAAGATGGTTTTGCTTCAAAATAATTCACCATCCTTTTTTTCTTGAGTTTGCACAGAAAAAAAAAAAAGAGTGTGTTTACTTTATATGTGTTGTATAATCACATGTGCAAACTTCAAAATTAGACACCTGATTTTAGAGGACTTCCAACAGCCCAGATTAGAGAAGATCAATATGGACTATATTTATGTCAAGAAAAGTACAACCCAACAAGAAAGTATTTGACTTCTCTATTAAAATATGTAACCTGACAGGAAACAAAACAGATTGTTTCTTCCATACAAAAGTGAAACTGAAATGGTAAATCTATTCTTTGCACTTGTACTTTGCTCCTTTGAGCAGAATTTCGCATCTAGGAAGGAAAACCTGGAAGCAATGCTAATATGCAATTGCACCTATGGGTGCAAAGAAGATATCTGTAAAAGCAAGGAGCGGCTGGTGTGGTGAACACAAATTCGACAAATTCTTTGAAGCTCCCAGTCCTGACCAAAACTGATAAATCTCTTGTGGTATGCCCAGCACCACCACTTTTCAGTCCTGCATGCATGTAATTATACCACTTCCATGCACAGTGGGGATGCCACTGTACCAGACATTTCACACAGAGCCCCATTTCAGAACCACTATCTGTCTGATAAGAGGAAAAGGAAATTAGGGATGTTATCTCTCCTCCAAACAGTCTGTGTAGTCTCTTGACTTGGTATCTGAAAATTTCTCCTTTGCCATATGTAGTTTTAAAGAGGGCAATGTAAGAAGTGGGAAGGTATTCAAACAGGCCTGTATGGATTAAACAACTGTTCATCACTGGCGGAGACTGCAAAAGCAGGGCTTCCAGCCCTGAGCTCCTAATAGCTGCAGAAAACAGTTTTGAAAATTAAATAAACAAAACCTAATCTTGGTAAGCAAGACTGGACTTTGCCCAGTCAGGATTTACTGTTTTCTGTATTACCTGTTCAACGGAGGCCATGTGACTTCTTCACCAAGCATTTTCCATCCAGAATGGTAATTTATATAAAACACTGGGTCTCCATGTAAACAGTATGAACAGCTAAACTTACTTTAAAGCTTGTACCTGATTTGTGGTATGAACTTCTCCTCTGTGAGCTTCATCTCTGGCCACTGAATCTTGGAAGTCCTTTCTTTGACAACGAGCTCTCTATCAAACCTCCTCTCCACCCCAGAATTTCTGATTACGATCAAGATTCCTCTTAACCTTGCTACAAATAAACTAAGCAGAAACAAACACAGAACTCATCTTTTTTTTCCACTGGCCTCTGCTTGTTTGTCAGACCCCCCTTTTTCACCCTTAGCAGCTTCTTCCAGTGCTTATGACCTTTATGTTATCAGTCTAATTTAGCTCATAAACTCCAATGAGGAACTCTTTTTACCTGGTGCCATGTATTAACACTGCTAGCTAGTGTCAAGTTTTCACTATTAGAATACATTGTATTGCATAATCCAACACTAATTTTAATGCCAGTGTTCTGTTATTAGCACAAATACATATGTTGAGTGGCTTTTTCAAGTTTGCCACAACAGTTCAGGCTTTGCGCTTTTTTTTAAGCAGTGGTCTTATCTGATTTTTAGTCCAGAAGTACAGGCCTCTTCTATGAACTTTCATAATGCTAGATTAAGTATGTATATGAACTTTACCTCCAAATCTGAAGTCAGCAGAGAAAAGGAAGATACTTATTTACACAATACTCGGGACCTTAAAGGATGAGCAAATACTTTCCTACAGTTTTGTCTCTGTATGACTTGGTCCTTTTCAACACTCATAACTCATACTTGGTCAAGTCTTATTGGAAATACTAATCCTGGCAAATTGTTGAGTCTTTCCAGTGAAGCCTTTTAGAGGTTAAAGTACATCCTCACCTGAGTGTGAGGGAACTGTGTTTTTAACCATGTATTTTGTAAAATGGTAAAATTCTGTGAAGTTCCTATAAACTGTAGTTTGTGCTTGCATTAAGAAGTTAAGGTCAAGATTACTCACTAGAGCACTCATTTTACTAAAACTGACAAGATCTGTTTTAGATACGACGTTGCCTGTGACAGCGTTAACAGCAGAACATAATCCAGCTTTTTTTCTCACCTAGTTATTGAATACAGATCCTATAAATCATTTACAACCACTGATAGCATAGGTGAGTTCTCTTTTTGATAGGAAAGTTTACTCAAATGTGACTAATATTGGAGAATTATTGTGAAGACCATAAACCACTAGCTCCAGCTGCTGAGCGTGCACCTCCATCTAGATCTGTAAAAGTTGACAAGTGTGTTTTCTTCTTTCACTCCTATCCGTGTAGTCTCATTCAGAAGCTGAATGATAGAAGGAAAAGCAGAAATCATTAGTGCCTTTTGAGGGCTTCTTTGTGATAGGTTGTCTACGTTACAGCCACTTCTGTGAAGACAGTATAACGTAGGCCTGACTGAACTAGCTATAAACTAGTTAGCATGGCCACTTGGAACTGCACTGGGCATAGAACACATTAATTGCCCCGTTACTCAGACAGTTCTCAAGTGAGCTTTCCAGCCCAGGTCAAGTCTTGCGATATACCACGGTTCCTTTTGACCAGGCTAGCTTAGTAGGTCACTACAGTATTCACAGTGAAGATGTCCTCTTTGATTTTTTTTTATTGCCCAGGCATGCAGGGGTGGGGTTAGGAAAGCCAAAGCTTGGCTGGAACTGTCAGGGACATCAAGGGCAAGATGAAGAGCTTCAGCCTCTCCATGATTAGCAAAAGGCCAAAGAAGGAGATGTGGGCTCACTGCTGAGCACGGCTGTTGATTTCATGGCCGCAAACATGGAAATTTAATAATTGCTTGTATATCCTGAATTATAAAAACAAACCTTAATCCATTAAATCTCAATAATATAGGTTACTGATACACAGATGAGGAAGTCCTCTAGAAGGACTACGTACCTGTACATTTAAGTACTGCCATATGGCACACATGTTTTATCACGTGACTTTTTCCTCACTGGAACTTTAATTCTTAAGGTTATGCAGGTATTAGTGCTAATATTAGGTTAATCTTGTGATATTGTCAAGGACAGGTGAAGTGATAGGTGCTCTTCAAAGACTACACTAGAAATGAAAAAAATTAATATATTTTCAAATTAAGTACTACATGTCTTGGTAGCTACAGAAAAAACTTGAAAACATTAGAAAAACTCTGAAGAGTAGGAGGCTAAAAGAAAAAGGAGTCCAAAATGATTATTCAAGTCTTGAAGGATAAGCTCATCACCTGGATTTTGAGGATCAAATGAATATTTTTGATGAGTAGTTTGAATTGCCTGATACAAAGCTGGATTATATCAATGGACAAGCTCTCATTAGTTGTTGTGACATCTGCTGCAAAAGCAAAAATACAAAGCAGATGTATCTTTGCTAAAGCACTGTTAAGAACTGTTCTGTTGAAATGCTTTCTGATTCCCTGTTGGTATTGGGCAACACATCATGTTTGTGGCTGTGACTTTAACGTAAGGAAGTATAAAATATTTGCATGTATTGCAACAAAAAGAATAATTTCTTTCATCATAATTAAATAGAATTGACAAGTCCTGTGGGATGCAGGGAAGCTTTAATTTCTTTTAAATACAGGGAAACTGACCCATGGCACCATGTCCCAAGTGAAGGTCAGATAAGAATTTAGCAGTATTACAGGGAGTAGAAGATAGACCACTGGGCTCCCAGTTCTGCACTGCAGACACAGTAATCCCTTCTGGGTTGCTTAAAAAAAAAAAAAAAAAAAGTGAGAGAGTGCTTTGACACAGGAAGTTGATGATGTTAGAAGAGCTGATGATCTAAAAGCAGCTGTGACTTGTTGCAACCGTCTTGTGAAGCGATGAAGTTGTGACGTGTCAGAGAATGAGAAAGATAGACTTCATCATCCTCCCATCTCCAGCCAGTGTTGCAGGAAGTTAACATCCCCCATCCTTTGATGGTTACACAGGTCTCGCAGCATTGGCTGACTAACAGTACGGGGCAGATCCGGACTCCATGGACATTATGCATATTTCCTTCACCTCCTGCAGCTATTTGCCAGCACGCTTCAGTCATGATTTGCATCATCATTGCAAGTCCTGTCTGTCACGTTTCCTGAATGAAAACAGTGTCAGTGTTTGACACGTGCACAAAGGGCTGGAAACGAGGCCCCTAATTTTATTTTCGCGACTGACCTGTTGAGAATGTGAGTAGCCTTGTTTTTCCAGCAAGATATTTAATTTGCAAAACAAGACTGGAACCTTTCTCTGACTCACCTGTTTTGTACCCTGTCTATCCCATCTTAAGTACTTCCTTTGCATTCCTTTTTTAAATACCATCTGTTTTAAATAAAAAATAATTCAGGATGCTGTGTTTATATTCAAGTTCTTTCTTTAATAGTGCATGTAGATACTACCATATGTTTTTCTTTCATTTCTGAAAGGAAATTCCTTCAAGGCCCACCTGGGTAACAGCTGAATAGGAAACCTGCAGAGCTGTTACAGTTCCCAAATACATTACTTCCTGCCCAGATTTCCACACAGAAGTCCTCCAAACCTGCAGAGAGACCGTGCTTTTGACCAGTAAGTGTTTGTCCCCTTTCTCCTAGCTTGTCTACTTTAAAAACAGACAAACAAACAAAACCAGAAACCAGCCCCTTGGATGATATAAGTATTGGAGGATGTAGATGAGAGAGGATGTTCTTCAGACTGGGACCTACTTTTCACGGTATCATTGGTGAGGACAGTAGGACCATACCTGAGATCAGCGTTCCTGGGCATTACTGCTGTACAAATCTTCTTCTTGCACCCATGGGCAGAGCAAGAGCCACATATGAAAGTCTGTACTTGAGGCTCATGCAGGGGTGGGCAAAGCAAGCTAGGATTAAGTCAAATGTATACTTTAAATCTTTCCTGAACTGTTTCTTCTGCATATGCTGAAGAGAATTTATGAAGGGCCAGAACCAACTCATGGTAATCTCGGTGCAGGAAACAATTTTAAGCTAACTTTGTGTTTGCCTAGATGTAGAGGCCTGGGAGCCAGATGAGCTTTTGGTACAACTCCATATAGCCACAGGGCTAGAACTGGGTGGGAATGTTTTTTTTCCTATACCACACTAATTTGTGTGTTAAAAATTATTCCAAATCCACCAGGATGGTGAAGGAAGTTATCCCAGAATAGCTAATGTGCCTGGGTGATCCTCTAGGCCACTTGAGTTAAGTCCTTGTTCTTGAATCTTCATTTATTTCGGAACATGTTACCCCCTGCTCCCCCCCCCCCCCCCGAGGCTAACTATTCTTGGAAAAACTAGATGCGGGCAGGATGTTTCAATTTCTCCCTTTGAAGCTTTTCCGTGTTAATCATTAACTATTTTGGCAAGCACAGCTGTGAGGACTGTAACTTGGGATGGTGGGAACTAAGGTTCAGGTCCTTGCTCCACAGAACATAATGGAAATCATGAGAAGTGGGCCATTTCCACAGCAGAGACTGGAAAATCCACTCAGCCTTCACCTGCAGCCTGGTGGTTAGGTTGCAGAGTTGAGTCAGATCAAGGAGTAATTTAAAACTGAGCCTAGCTTATTGGCTATTGTAAGGTATGTAATTTGGATCAGAAGTCCTCCCAAATGAAATTTCCATCGATATTAACACATTCCCACAACCTGTTCTTATTCATTCGTATCTTCTGTCGGCTTCGTTGGAGAATTCCCAGTCATCTGTACTGGACATTAATTATGGTGTGGTATAAATATAGCCAAAGACTTGTAGGACCAGCTGAAATTAATAAGAGCCGGAGAAAAGGAGATTGACTTGCTGACAGGGGGAACTAGCAGAGGACCGTACTGGTGGCTTTGCATCTTCTACAGAATCATTTTCCTGTAAGGTATTCCCAAGCAGACCTGTATCTGCCCACCACCTCCCATAGCCTGTTTACTCTGTTTTAATGATGTAAAAGGACCCTTAGAATTAACAGCAGCCTAAATTTCCTCAAAATACAAACCCGAGATTAAATGAACGTGCCTCCCAATTTTAAAAGAGGTTTGCCCAGGGTGCAGGAAAAAAAAATATTCTTTGCCTGGTGGTGACCTAAGGGAATCAGTCACAGTGCTAGCCCAGCAGACCCATTCCAGGCAAACCTCGATGAAGGAAAATAACCTTAAAGTTCCTGACAAAACATTTAAGCCTTGTCACAGACAATATTCAAGTTTCACTGTGTGGTCACCTATGTTGAATGTACACTTTTTGGCAATCAGAACATTTCAAGAGATGCAAATATATCCTCATTCTTTAATTTTGTTGGATCCAGGATAACTTGAAACACTTCATTGCTTTAGACCTTCATGTAGACCTGTTGTTTACTCTTCAGTCCTTTAAGCCTAACTGTGCCTAGCACAAGGAAATATAGGAAATAGCATAGGATAACCTTAAGAGATAGAAGAATGTTATAATATGGAGAGCAGAATATGATATTATGGAGAACAACTTAGCATGTATGAAAAGTAATCATACGAAGGCTATGTTCAGTTTAATTTTACTTATGCCAAAAGAAAATAAAATGTCTAGGAGTCACTGCCAAAGAGAACCGAGAAATAGAGGCTTTCCAGGGGCAGAAGTCAGAGCCAGTTTGATTGCTAATCTACTAAAAAATTACTTTATGCGGCACAGGATAATTGATATTATCAGTAAATGCATTTATTTACCTTATCAGAATATGAATGTTTTGTGCATGTTAGGATAGTTTTACGTTGTTAATAACACAATAAAAGAAGAAATACCTTCCGAGACATTGTTAAGCTGTATTTTGACCTGCTATTACCTTCAAATCTTCTTTGAAAATTAGTCTCCGAATTTAGGGAGCAAATCTTTCCCAGTTTATATAATGGGTTAGCTGCCTGCTGGGTTTTTAAATAACATTCTGGTTTGTAAGTTTGAACACTTTCTGTTCACCTAATTACTAAACTTACATGTCCAGTGTCACTGTAAATCTCTATTATTATAAATCTCTCATGAGATATCATTTTGCATTGTTGTTTATTTATCCAACAGATGCACGTTTGAAAATTTAACTTAACTCTTAAAAAAACCTATGTTGCTATAAAAGCTTACATTTGGGGAAATGGATTCCCTGAACTCTTCTGGTTCCCTGGTGATTAACATTTATGATTTTTCTTTTTATTTACTGTCCATGTGTTCACTATTGACAAAAGCAAATTACTCTTTTTTTTCTTTTTTTTGGTGAATGGTAATATATTGGTGAGTGATGAATGTATTCTCCTTCATTAGGTATCACAATCCTGCCACTCTTTCAAGTATTAGAAACTATAGCCATCTTACAGGCCTTACCGGAATATTAAGCCTCTCAATTCATGATCCTACTAATTAGCTAATTTTAGCAAGGCAGACTGAATACCTAGTCCCAATGGAATTGTTCTCTGACTACAGCACGAGTCCAGGATGACTGGGTTATGTGTCCCTGTTTGCCAAATCACTCAATCTCTTTGTGTGTCACTTTCCCCTTAAAATGGGAATAACACATGTAGTGTTTAAGCACATTTCATATTAGGAAAAGGCTTTGAGATCCATGCATAAAAGGTGCTGTAGAAAATTATTAATATTGGACTTATCCATGAGTGGTTTATTTCCAAAAATATTGAAGAGGTCCAGGTACCTGTGTATACGAATCGGTACATTTTATAAACTGGAAGTAAAACCCAACCCTAAATCTCCTTGAATACATCATCAGCTCTAGCCAAGCTTATGCCAAACTTAGTTTTGAATTAAAAGGGCTTTTCTTGGTTTTGAATTAAAAGGGGGTTGAGTTAAAAGGGTTTTATACAGAGGTATAGCTAGAGATGGAGAGATAAGTGAACTGATGGTAGACACTGGGAAGAGCATGTAGATTAGCCCAGACGGAGAGCCCCAGGGATGTGGTTATCCCGCTTCCCACAGCTCTGGGTGGGATACCATGCATGCTGGTATTTGGTGAACTGCTCACACAGGTGTCCATGCTGGCTCCGTGCTCAGGCTCAAGTCCTGCTGCCTCCAGCAGGGCTTGCAGGAATGGGAACGAGCGCTGGCTTTTTCAGCCCCTGACTTCAAGCTATCATATTAGACTTAATTTAAAATCCTAGCTGATTTTTGGGAGAATTTGTATCAAAGCTGTTCTGTAAAATGCTGAGATGTGGTATTTAGCCTATGTTAGCTGGGAATGTCAGCTTGGCTTGTATGTCATACCACTGGAAACCACCTTATTCTTACAAGCAAAACTCCATTATGTTAGTTGCAAAGTAATTTAAGTGTTTTATAGTACCATTAAGCTTTCATTTAAGTTTGTGGAAGTCTTTAAGAAATATGAGAGGTATGAAAATACCAACAAGTGAATATAACACCAAGGTTAACGAAAACTGCAAAGTGTTGATGAGTTGAGTTGCTGACCTGGAGAACAAGCTCAGGTAAAGAAGCTGAAGGAGCAGTGGGGATGGGAGCTCAACTATCAAAGCTATTTATCAAAATCCATTAATGATACAATGCATAAAATATCTGAAGTATCGCTAAGTTCTATTTCCCTGTCAGCCAAATCCTGTTGCTACTTTCACAATAAATAAAGAAAAAAATGTATTTACCTGAATGGGAATAGTGGGATTACTGCATTCTCATGGGGAAATGGGAAGAATGCAGAAATACAAATGCTGTTTATGCATATGGATGCAATTTGATGGTGAAGGTAATTCACTTTCCTGTGTTCTTTCTTGCCATTTGATACCCAGTGAATATTATTAAAGCCTTACTTATAGCCCTGCAAAAATTTGGGAAGAATTATTAATTGTCAGTAAATAATTTCTTATTGTTTCTGAACTGATCTATTTCCAAATAGGACAAACCCAAAGTTGGTTAGCTAATAGAAATGTAGTCTATCCTCCCCCAAATCTTCTTTTTAATAAACTTTTTACTAACATTATGCACTATAAATAATTCAGCCCATTTGCAAGAACACGAAGTGAATTTTGACCTCCCAAAAGTAAATTTAAATTTGCTCCTGGCATGAATAAAAAAACAATTAAATTAATAGCAAGAAAATCACATTCCCTAATTTAAAGCAGGATCTGGACTTTATTATCCCACACAGCAGATGAGCTGCCTTAACCACCAAACTATTGGTTCTTTTGGCACACGTCTTCCTCATTTCCACTGACACTTTATTCTGGACCAAAAATATAATTAAATACGTCACATTTTTTTCTCTAATATATACTGTAGAAAAAAACATTTTGTCCAAAGAAATTTTTTTAAATCTCCTTGCAAGTTTCAAATCCTGTGAATAAAATTAATGAAGTGAAGCTCTATTTTAAACCTTTGGGTTACAACATGCCAGGATTTTGCCTTGGTCTCAAATGCACAGTGTTTCTCACATCACCGTAGGAGGTCCCCTGCTTCTCACCAGTGCTTGGGAGAACATCTGGGGGGGATAGAAGACACACAACCTCCCCCTCCTCATTCTGCTCCTAGACATGGGTTGAGTCAGCTGGACTCAACGCCCTGCATCTTCCTGACCAGACCTCAACAGCAGAGTAGCTATGATTTTAGGTGGCTTTGGGCAAAATCCATTTGTTTGCTTGTTTGTTTTTAATGCCAAGCCCCTAGCACTTCCCTGTGCTTAACAGAAACTACCAGAAGTACTATCAGAGTACTCTGTCTTCTTGCTGAAGTAGTGCCTGCCAGTGGAGATGATATCTGGGTTCTAGGGGAATCATAATAAGAGATTCTTCTAAGAGTTTCATATTTCAAAGTTAGTTATGATCCCTTCAGAGATCTAGTTAGAGCATGAGGATGCCCACACCAAGCCAAGTCCAGAGCCCACCCCCTAGCAGCCTGTCACCCATGGAGCCGGCAGCCAGGGTAAGGCTCACAAATTGCTCTCTGCACCTGGCACCGTGTCACAGCCTTGCTCCCTGCCTGGCTGGTGGCAATGAGCCACGCACAGCCATATGCCGGCCGTTCCCTGTGGCTGAGGCCCACCTGAAGATGGGGCCACCTCTTTGGCAAGGAGACCACCTAGGAGCTGCCCAGCATTCTCCATAGGGAACCTTCTCCTCCAGACTCTGTGGGCTCCACATCTGCTCCACCACAGCCCTAATCAGGGCTCCCCACCGGGGTCCCTGCCACAGTCCCCAAGCTGTTCCTCCAGCTCCCCTTCAAATCCCAACATTTCTGGCTTCCTCTTGGTCTCTCCCCTTGCCAACATCCTCCCCGGCCCCTTTCAGCCCAGGCCTGGCAGAGTGGCCAAGCCTGAGGAGCAAGAGTGGTCAGCGGGTGTCTGCAACAGCCCCGCTCCTGACACCATGGGGCAGGGGAAACACTGCCTCTGTGAGCAGTGGCAGACCCACCCTGGGGAAACTTGATGAGAGAAGATGTTTTTTGCCATCACCTTCCCATCTATGAGCAGCTCACACCAGCCCATATCATAATTTTAAAGGAAAAAAAGTAGAGGCAGAGAGTTGAGCAACACCTCTGTCCTCCCTGCCTTACTGGAAAACTTGGGAACAAATGTTGCAAACATGCAAATAAATATCCCAAATTTTCAGTATCAGGTGATGTGTAACCCCTATCTTATTGTTTTAATTAAAAGGATGGAATATCTTTGGACCAGACTGATGTTTTCAGTTGATTTTTAACTCCACACTGAAATTCTTATTTCAAAGTAGCAAGACTGTGTTTGTCCTTGAGTATGAAAGCCTTTGTAGCCTGTTGTAATGGGACATAAAATAGGGAAAAGAGACTGTCATAAGTACTTCTCAAACTCTTTGATTAATAACGTGATTTTAGTTTTGAGGCTGACATGCTAAACTGTTGCAAGGGATAACTTACCCCAGAAGAGACAGGAGGGATTAGGAATGGATGCCTCTGATCTGCTTGCCTCGTTCTTCAGAGCCTTCAAGTGCAGAGACTGAAATTCAGAGGCATTTTCCAGATGTTGCAGTAGCTGCACATCAGTTTGCCAGGTTCTTAGTTGATTTCTACACTTGATTTATTATTACTTCATCTTTTCTATTTTGCTTATTACTCTTGCTTGTGTACTTTTGTATTTTCTTTCTACAGTGGAAACCCCAGACTCATTTTTCAAAGGCAATCCTTTTGCTTTCTTCAACAGTAATAGATCACAGCCTCCTATTGCCTTTTGAGTTAAACACAGATTTCTGCTTCACATCTTTGGTCCACCTGTAACTGAAAAAATAGTGAATATGACACATGTAGAACCCTTGTAAATGCAAATAAATAATAAGGTGGCTGGTTACTCAGCCAGTGTGCAGTAAATGGGTAAACCTTTTTTCCTCTGTAGCATTTTTTACTTTTGTAATTTCACATGGAAATATTTATCTTGGATAAATGAGTAGCCAATTGGCTCTTTAGTACTTAATATTTCATAAATACTCATGCAGATATTCCTCAACTGTTCTAGAAGCTCTTCTTAGCCTGATTACTAGCTCTACTGGCTAGGGAGAGGAGGAGGGGATTATTATTTGTAGTTTTAGTACTGGGGAAAACTGCAGTTGCTCGTCTCCTCAACCCAGAGTCCTGGCATAGCTAATCCAGTGGGGGTGGGGAGAACAATCTCACTGCATTTCCAGCTGCGGTCTTTCTATAAAATAAAAAATCAGCAACGGTGTTTACTATAAACAGCAACTCCAGAAACAGTTACTGTTGTTCTGTTGCCTCCACATCTGTGAGAGTTCCAGGGGAACAACTTCTCCCAAAAGAGACTTTATAAAGAAATTTGATTTGTCTTTGAAAATTTTATATATTGAAAACCACTTTGTAAAAAAAATGCTAATATAATGATTTTTTTTCTTTTTTTTTTCCATTTAGGTGACCAAGCTCTTGTTTGAAAAATAAACTTGGTGGCTAGGAAACCTTGAGAGATGGAGCTTGGTAGTGGTCAGGATTGAACTTCTAGCAACATAGCTGCTTTTTAGATGTATTGAGGAGTTGGATAAACTCGTGTCAACATCCTAGAAGTACCATTTTTACATAGGATGGACTGTTCGTGGGTTTCTTTGTGCTCCCTTTCCCTCAGTTTTTCCTCTGGCTGACAAGTGAAAATTGAATGCACAGGAACTACGTAGTTCTTGTCAGAGCTGAAAGATCAGTACATTTCCATGTGGGCTTTGCCATTGGGGTTTTTTTGTTGTTTTTCCAGCACAGATCACGTAGATTCCTTAAACCTGGTGGTTGCTGGTGCTGCTATAAACATCTGGCAGCGAAGTCTGCTGAAGGAGAGTCGTTACCGTGTGATGACAAAATTAAAGACTGCACAAATGGAGAAAATTAAGGTTGCCTGGGTTACCTTAAGGCATTTCCTGTCCCCTCCGTGCTTCACTCTACAGACTTGTTGTTTGCTCTTTTTGATATGGCATCTGTATGTACATAAGCTTCAGGACTTTAAAATTGCAAACAGAACTATGTCCTAAAGCAAAAGGTCTTGCCGCAGGTCCCAAAGATAATTCTCTCCCCTCTTTTTTTCATGCAACAGTTTCCCTGCTGTTCTCACCATAGATGAGGAGCCAGTGCTGCAGAAAGCAGCTGCGTTGGGAGGCTTGGTCTATCAAGATTCAATAAAGGATTAGGGCCTCTCAGTGAAGGAGGTTTTTGGTTTTTTTTTTTTCTCTGTCTTTCTTTGCTTAGGGTGAGTCGAAGGAAAGAGTACCAGCGAAAATAAAATTTCAGGTCTTAAATGTTTGTCAGGGACACCTTTGCTAACAAGGCAATCTTTCCTTTGAGGAGCCAAGTATGTAAATGGATGCAGGGACACAGCATTGAAGGCCTAATCTTCCCACCCATCTTACTAAGTCCCGTGGGAGTCATATATGTCTGGCAGGGTGCCAATAGACCTTCTTAGTGAATTGCTCAAGGTCAAGAGCAAAATCATTGGCAAACTCACCCGCAGAATTCAGATCTCTGCACCCCACATCCCACAGGCATATTTCATTCTGGCGATGCGGATGCACTATTAGGGTTAGGCATTTCAAAAAGCACAGTAAGTTGCTGATCCTGATGAAAATCCATGCATTATGATCGATTTGACATGTTGTAAATGATATTATGAACACTGTATAACATTAAGCGTGGGCGTAAATCTCTGCAGTGTCATAGAAAACTTAAGATTATAACAGTATGAACTGCACACAGTGATCAACTTAATTATCTTTCGTTGCAAATTTTTTTCCCAACATGCACATTTAAAAATATGACCATAATTTGTGTTTGACACTCTGTCCTGATACAGTGGCCACTCAGAGGGGTGTGGGTTTGCCTTATATGTGCCAGTGTACAATTCTTTTTGATAGATACAGTTTTCCACATTTTTTCCCCTGATTTCTTGTCTTGGAGAAATAGGATTAGTATTATAATAAAGAAAAAAGTAAAGTTGATACAGCACACAGCCATCTTACTAGGAGCTTTATTATTGTATTTTATGATTTGACTTTTTAGTTGGTTATTTCAACAATAAGTTAGTCTAGGTTTAGTATGTGATACAAAAGGACATACTTTCAAAAAACCTGAACCTTAAAAAACCCCCACTCTTTTCAGCATTGTAGTAAAGGCTCAACATAAATTGGACCATAATTCATTTTTGTGAAATTTTCCATTGACATAAATGGGACTGTTCATGTGCTTAAACACTGAATATACATTTACTCTGCAAAATCAAAGATTAAAAATTAATATGACCTTTTGTATTGATTTATTTCTTCAATTACACTCCAGGGGAAATAATTCACCAAAATGAGGTTATTCTCTTACACCAGTTTGTGTTCTTTCTCCTAAAAGAATCGTCTGCAGATAAGCTGGTGGTGAAAAAGGTATAGTGTCAGTGTTGGGAAATTATGTGAGCTTTGCTAATCCGCTTGGACAAAGGTGATACGTCCAACAAACTGTCTAACAGACATTGACAGTCTCAGTAAGTGCTTTCAATGAAAGGTTAAAATTGTAAATCAGGCAGATCTGGCTTCCACCTTAAAATGGTGGCCTGCACATTCTTTGAAATGCTTCTTCACATCAGACTTCAAAATGGGGTCCGAGATCTTCTGGTCTGCAGAGACTTTCCCCACTGCTTAATTACTGCTAATCACACCGAAGCATAGCTAGTGTCATGAGCATTCATTTCACTTTGTGAAATCCTGGACTCGTGAGCACAGACTTTGATGATGTGCAGTGTCCCTGCACTAATTGCAAGGGAATTTCAAGAGCAATTTTAATTTAATGCTCCTTGGCTATGATTGTACACAGCTGTTATATTTCTGCACCTGTACAATCTGTTTTCCAGTGCCAAATTCTGCAAGTCCCGGCTTTCTGCAGCTCTTGGATTCCGGGGTTTCATTGCTAGCTATTAGATTTATTTAACTTTTTTTCAATATGGCTTCATCTGCAACATTTTCAAAAAGCTACAAAAATCAGATTGTGAGCATTGGGGAAGACAGGCTGAGGTGTCGCTCATCAGGTGTAAACTATGTAAACTGTACCATTCTACTTGTTGACATTTCATTGAAGTGTAGGAGGGCGTTAAGCAACTGAGTCACGCTGGTGGTGTGCTTTGGAAGCGTTTCGTGGGCTAGCAGTGGGAGCCCTGCCGCCCTGGTGGCCTGCGGGCACTGGGCTGCACCTACTGGTGCCAGAGACGTGTAACCAGTCCTTCCTCCCGGCTTCCCCTTAATACGCTGACTCTGCATATTAAATAGATATCAAATATCTTTTATTTCCATGTTAGAAACGGAAGGAACCATGTGTCTGGGGTTGTCAGAGACAGGTTATAGAGTCGTGGATGGGCTGGGTGAGAATGTCACAACCAAAATGCAGGTAACCCGCCAGACTTACTCTTGATATATCCTTCCTGAAAAGAAAAATTCCCTTCTGTACTGTGCCATGTGGTTCAAAGTGGGCAGGAAAATGCAAAGTGGATCCTCAAAAGGGCTAAATTTACACACTACCTGGCTTGCCTCCTCCTTTAAAGAAGGTGGAAATCCTTTCTCCCAGGGATGTGGTAACCAAGGCGGGACAGACTGCCAGAGCCTCCTGGGAATCTGCCTCAATATAGATAAATATCAGGACAGGGGTTATACCACAGCCCAGATGCACCCTTTCTCCACCCAGGAGGTTAGCACAGACACTTTTACCAATGGGTTAAGCCAGTTCACTGCCCTGTAAACTTGTGCGGATCATGAATTGTCACACATTTGCTTTCACTGACTTTTCTGCAGGGGGCAGTTCAAACAGTGATAATGTAAAATAGAATAGGCAGAAATTACGATGCATGAGCCTTAAAATTGCAGCTGAGCTGGTGGTTATAGCTGCCACTCAAAGTGCTATGGCCAAGTTATGAAGGGATATGAGGAGTCACAAAAAGGAGAGAATGATGAAGCAGGATGAGTTGAGAGAAGGGAATCCAGGCAAGAAGGGTGTATATGTATCGATATCTCCTCACAAAGAGCTTGTATGTAAAATTGCAAGTAAGGTGGAAGTTACAGACCTGTAATTCCACGGGGATTGTAGTGAATCAGGCTTCTCTCCTGTGGTTTGTGACGTTACCTGAATCTTTTGATAGAACTGCAGCCCTGTGATTCACAGCTGGTTGTAATTCATGTGTAATATAAATCTGCCAAAGGCTTTCAATGCTACCATAAACTACAAGAGCACTGTTCAAAATTTAAAAAAAAAGTCTTGACACTGTTTATAATTGGGCAAGGCACCGGCATTCATTAATTTTCATAATATATGGGGAAGATGAAAACTTGTATTTAGATGTTACATGCACACATAAATATACATGTCCAGTATATTCCTTTGGTGGTGAGTATCATTTATTAAGATAATTCTGTGCTAAACAAGAGACCTGAATTTTTTTTTTTTGCAGATCTATATCTATGCATCTCATTGCACAGGTCGTTGCATCTCATCTGTGCATCATGAGATTCTGAAGCATCACAAATGTATGTATCCCAGCAAACTGGAATATTTATATATAACAAACATAAAGGATATCTGTCATGCTAGCTGTCATCTAGCAATAAGCCAAAGCAGTAAATAACTGATCTGGGAATGGGTCAGTGGGTATTTCATTGCCCCTGAGCCAAATCAATAACAGCTTGATTTCCGTATTTCTTGTCATCATGGAATCATGAAATCATAGAACGGTATGGGTTGGAAAAGACCTTAAAGACCATCTAGTCCAGCCCCCACCACCTGCCATGGGCAGGGACACCTTCCACTAGATCGGGTTGCTCAAAGCCCCATCCAACCTGGCCTTGAACACCTCCAGGGATGGGGCATCGACAATGTCTCTGGGCAACCTGTTCCAGTGTTTCACCACACTCATAGTGAAGAATTTCTTCCTTATAAATCTTATCTAAATCTACCCTCTTTCAGTTTAAGGCCGTTGTCCTATCACTACATGCCCTTGTAAAGAGTCCCTCTCCAGCTTTCTTGTAGGCCCCCTTCAGGTACTGAAAGGCCACAATAAGGTCTCCCTGGAGCCTTCTCTTCTCCAGGCTGAACAACCCCAACTCTCTCATCTTCCCTGCAGTCAATGGTGCACTTTATTGACCTTAATAGCTACTATAATAAATCCAGTAGAAATGAAGAAAACTGGTCTGTAATGAAAATCTGATAGCTTATCTGTCATGCTGTCCTATGTAAAGAGCTAATGTGCATTCTGCCCTGTCCCCCAGGACATTGTCATTAGATATGTTGCAACATCATGAACTACCATAGAATTCCATATGAGGTACATCGTGTGGCTTTTCTGTACAGTGGTATTTTTCCCAGTCTTAGTTTTGATCTTTAATAAATTGAATCTTGTTCGCTTCTGTCTTTTATTTTTATGATTTCTTTAACTGAATGGATTTATCATCAGGAAAAAAAGTGTAAGTGAAAGAAAACTAGGTCCGTGCTGTGCATCATCACTTCTCTACGTAAAATTAGATGATTATAAAAAGTTGTATTCAGAGACCAATTCCCCCATTCTCACTGCATAAGTTTCAGCCCAAGGAGCAGCGCTGAAATGCACATTTTCCATTGCTGTGTAACTAAAGTATCTAAAGCTATTGATTTTGAGAGATCTCTTAAAACATAGCTTACCTTCAGAGTTATCTGGACTCCAAATCATTAGATATAAGTATGGTGGTACCAGTTTTGAAATGTGAACGTTTAAGGGCTGTTTCAGGATTTTATTATTGGCAGTGTTTTCTTTGTTTTGCCCTAGTTTAGTAGAAACAGAGACCGCTTGCTGATTTTATATAATGTCTGTACTTACAAACTTTAAAAATCTGATGTTGTTTGACTATCACTACTTGGATGACCTATTCATGCCTGCAGACCCCACTCTCATTACTATCTCTGTAGGCTGTGATGTTCCTGACTATGCACAGCTCTCTGGAGAAATACCAGCTGTTTCACAAGCTACATGTGTACTCATGTGCTACTATCAGGAATATTCAGAACTGACCCTTCGTGGCAGGCTTCCAAGCAAGAACTGGATTATATTTAGAAGCTGGATTGCACCTTGTTAAGTGAAAAAGCTTCATAAATACTTATTTCGAAAGATCTCAAAAGCTGAATACTGCCAGTAGTTGGGTCAAGAAACCATTTGCTGATGTGTATTTCTCCACTGCACAACGTCCAAGTTTCAATCACGGTAATTAGACATAATGCACCCCTTTTGGCTGCTGTTTTATCATGATGAGCATAAAGACCAACTGCAAAAGATGTCATGAAATTACTGTATTGTGAGCACTGATGCCGTTCTGTCAGCATTTCAAATTTTGCTACAGAGCAACATATAGATAAGTCTAAAGCTGAGGTCAAAGCAATTTGACAATAAACTTTTACAAAATGAAGACAATATTCCCTTTGTTGGCCTGTTTCTCGAGATGAGAATGCTTCAGTCTCCATTCTGTTTCCTGCTGGCATTATTTTTTGGAATATCAATTCTGCCTTTGTGAATTTTTTAGGAATAGTGTAAGACTGGAAGAAGGAAACCTCATGAATGGATCTGATGTAGTTTGGACAAAAGATGCTGGGGGAGGACTACAGAGGAAGAAGTGGTCACTGTGAGTGTCCTGATCATGACATCCATTGTACGGTCTGGGTAATTTAAGGCCACTCAGGAAACAAAATCTCCCATTCCCCCAAAACAAAAAAGAAACCCATTCTGAGTGACAATCTTAAAGCAGTAGAGACCTCGTAACTACAAAGCACTCTTGATACGGATGAACTATGAAGCCTCATGACAAATTTATGCTCTTGCAGGCCAACCGGCTCCCTTGCTGCATCAACACAGCACTGCACATTGCAGCGGCACCGCACCGGCACATTGTGCGGGTTCAGGAGCAGCTCTCCGAGCTCAGATAGGCGCAGAAGAACACCAGAACACCCGCCAGACCAGGAGCGTAGCGCAAAACCTCCCTCTTCAGGGGCTCCCCAAGCTGCAGCACAGAGGATGGGCATGGCTTAGCCAGAAGTGAACGGATTTATGGATTTGCCATGCCCAGGAAGCAGAGTGCACTAACGAGCAGTTGCAGATAGAGGCTTGACTGGCAGTTTCTCGGCTGAAATTGGAGCTACCTTCCCACTGCATCGCTGTTCAGACTGTTTGAACGTAATTTGTCTCTCGGTTACACAGCTGCAAATCCCAGCACGTTTCTGATAAGACTGCGGCAGTAACTTGCAATTTAATAAAAATAGTGTCAGGTCTGTTTCATAAATGTTGTTACCTACTGCAAAAGTTTAAAACAGGAAGGATTTGAAATTAACATTTTGAATTGCTCACACATCACTTTGGGTTCCTGTGTTTTACTGCTGAACAGTAGTTAGGTGTTTTAAGGGCCACTTTAGGCAAGGCTGCCGTCACTCGATCCAGTCCAGCGAGGACTTAAGCACAAGCTCATCTTCATGCAGCTGAGACGTCACTGTGAGCCAGTGGCGCAGTGTGAGGTGTGAGCCTGCAAGCTGCTGCCCGGATTGCCTGCTGTTGCATACGCTGCCCTCAGCAAGGGCTCCTGGCAGCTCCAAAATCCCACCCGTCAATAACTTGGAAACTTAAGGTACCTATTAGCAACAGCAACAAACAGGCGGGAGGTGAATATGTGAGGAAGGAGAAGAAAACCCTAGGAGTGTTCGACCAGGTTCCTGGCTCACGAGCATCTTGAGGGCATCTTTTCACTGCATGCATAAATAATTTGCTCAACAGAACCCTGCTCAGGCTTTTCAGACAATTAACATTTTACATCTAAATATGGAAACCTTTTTGGTTTTAAAGTTTCTTCAGCTTGGGTCCTTTTAAAATCACTTATGCTGTTAAGAATGATTAAATGTTGCTACGCAGCTACATGTAAAACTAAAAATACCTACTTTCTCTGTAGGATAAGTTATGCTTATAAAGCTGGATCGCTATCTATCTTGCTGAGGTTAGGCCAAGTATTGGGAAAACGTAAAATGACAATTCTGATTGAAGTGCTCTGACAAGGACAACCCTTTATCATCTTACGCCTGGGAAGGTCCATTTCCTACATGCCACGTACTCGGTGCAGCACGAAGGCAGGAGAGGCCTTACCAACGCTACCCCATGCCAGCAGTGCCAGCCTCGTACAGGGCAGACACCGCAACACCGCTGACTGCCAGAAGCTCCCAGTAAACACCGAGCATAGTGGTGGAAGAAGGTAAGGTGACTTTCAGTACAAGGTTTGAATTATTTATCTCCTTTCCCTAAAGGCAGGTGCTTTCCACAGCAGTAATCCAGCCACCTGAGCAACAGGAGGAGTTGAATTTCTAATCAAGCTAAAGCACCCAAGTGTAAACACAGCGCTGAGCCTGCGATGTGCAGCCCTTTCATCTACCGCTTCCTGGGAACAAAAGGAAAGCAACTGCAAGCCTGTCAGCGTTGTGCAAAGAGAAGTGACAGGAATTTGCATCGGAGGGAGAACCTAGAGAGAAGGCAGGCTAGGTCGCTGCAGACAAGTCACCCCACCTGGCTCCTCAGCTCTGCTCCTCAGACCACAGGTGAGGTCTGTCTGTGCCCACGGCTGGCAAATCCCTGCTTACAGGGACAGGGTGAAATGAGGACTTGCAAAATCAATCCTTGGTCCGGCTGGGTGTGAAGGGAAGAGTACCCGAAGGCGGCCAAAACTCTGATTGTTCCCTGTTAGAAAATGTCGTCGGTAGCTGGATAACCTCACGAGATGATAAATAACTCGGTCCCTTTTAGAGAGTCCCAGCTTGAGCCCTTTGCTGCCTGTGTTTCTTGGTGTTGCAACAAATGGCGACTGGGTCTGGAAGGTTCCTTATGTCAAGCAAAGGGAAGAGCTTCCCTGGTTCCAGGATTATTGCCTCAGGATGGGTCCCAAACCACAAGCACTTCAGTCATCGAGTGAGTCAGTATCCTCTGAGGATGCCATTAATAACAGGAAAGACAAAACACACAACCCTAATTTAGCACACATTTGGTTCTTGACAACATTTAGCTTCATCTTTTGATGTTTAGTTTTTTATGGTAGCTTTTTCCCCAGAAAGGATTCACCTATTTTTCCTGAAGGTAAGAGGAAACCTTCTCCTATTACTGCTAGACAAAAGTGGATTCACTTAAATACGAACCTGCAAAGCTGAGCTACTTGTCCCTTTCAGCTCATAACGTTTATTTAGGTCGGTCAGCAGCAAAGGCTGCTCTGAATTCAACCAGGCATTTCTTTTTTTAGTCAGGACAAAATATCCTTCAGATTTGTTGTCACCAAGAAATTTAGCTGAGAAAATGGTTGGACTCAGTGATCTTAAAGGTCATTTCCAACCTAAATGATTCTATGAAAAGACTTTAGAAATTGCCCCTCTCAGCCCAGGCAGAGCCCTGCTGCCAGATTACCATGCAGTAGATGAGCAGTGGCTGCAGTGCTTTACCCATGTGCAGAGCAAGGTCTTGGTTTCCTCCAGTTTTCACTCTGGTAACTGTGACTGGGAGGAATACTGCTATTCTGCTCGCCCTCCAGATGTCAGCTGGCCATTCTGCCAGATTTCACTGCAGATGGTTTCCCTCCATCTAATTTGATTCTGCTGGGATTTTCACATGAATATGGTGGGTTTTGCTTCCTCTCTCTGAAGAGGTTTCCACTTGCTTTTGAAGTTTTTAAACTTGGGGGACAATTTGCACTAGATGCAGAAGAAGGGGTTAGCTGTGTTGCAGGGTTTCTAGAAGGCTTTGGAATGCTTTTGAGTAAAACTCTCTTGCAAAGATTCAGTAGTTTTCTAACGGAAAAGATTACTGACATAATAACTGAAGGGCAAAACCCAGGTATATTCAAACTTCTGGCCACAAACACACACACATAAAATCTTTCCAGTTGTGGAATTCTGAAGTAGTTAGGGGGGGAAAAAGAGAGAAAATAGGGGTCACTATATTCCACTGTATCTGGAATTCTACCTATTTGCAGCAGCTGGGCTGAAAAGGCATGAGGTTCTGCTAGTGCACTTGCTCGGATGCATCCCCGCAAGGGTTAACTGTTTCAAGAAAGAATTTGCAAAGATTCGAGTGCAAGTTCTTTCCCAGTTTCCCTTTGAAAGCCTGTTGGAATTAGGAGGCTCGCTTCTGCCATGTTGTTGAAAAATACCTGGTTTGCTACTGTGTTTGTTACTCAAATGTTAACGACTGTGTTTATGGAATTGTTCTCTACTTTCTATTTACAGTTTGCTGCTGCATCCTGTGCAAATCCTGTAATTCATTGAATAAGAAAAGAACGAGCATTGCTACAGCTTTATGGGTGTTAGGGGAACGGTATACAGTAAAGCAGTTGGGATAAGAATCAAGGGAAATAGAAGATATGGTCTCATATATCCTTTAACGAGCCTGGAACTAAACATCACTACCACGTCTTTCCAGTCTACTAATTGTCATATGTTGTAAGTAAACACAACCACCAAATACTGCCACAGGCAGACCGCATGCCAAGAACGGAGCTAGCGCTGGGGTTGCTAACTTCCCCAGCTTCCTCTGCCATCTCAAGCTCAAGTGCTTAGTATCTGTGTACACAAAACAAAGGTTTTCCTATTTCTAAATAGGGACATAAACTACCTCAGCAGCCTTTGATTCTATTCTGGGACAACAAGCTGCTGTAAGCCAGGAACTTTGCTTTTGTTTGTACCAAAGAAATTGCATGTTTATTCACTTCAATGCATTCAGTAAATAAGCAAACCTATAAAGTTATAGTTCAACCAAGACCTAAACACATCCTAAAATTACGCATGAATAAGACATTAAAGCTAAACAAGTGTGTTTGGGCAAAAATTTAAGCTACCAAAACTGAGCATATTACATCAATGCAATACCTGGGAAGATTCTGAGAGGATTTCAGGCAAGATTTGTTAAGTTGTAAATGTGATTATGGAAGGATGCAATGACCAAATTTCATTTTTGCATTATCAAATGCAGTCTTTAACACACTTCTTCAGAACATCCTCCTCTATAATGTGCAGGTTTGCAGCATTCTGAGAGTCTCACTAAGACTGTGCGGTTGTCATTTAAGCCCTCCCAGAGTCTGGGGGAAATTCTGTCTGCTTTGAAATGAATATTTTGCTCTCCTGTGCTATGATGGGATTTCTTGATTTCAAATGCAGGAAGGAATCTAGGGGCAAGGGGGGAGTATATTTCTTTCCCATGGCAGATGCATGGAAAGAAACTTCTAACAGAAGAGCACTGACAGGCAGTGTTAGTTATACCGCAGGCTGATAAAGCCTAAATATCTGAAAGGCATAAACTTTCCCTGAAGCACAAGGTACCATGAAGGCTGTTCCTCCTGGCTCTTTGAAGCTATGATTTGGTACGAGGAATAAATGTTAGCAGCAATGCAGATCATCCCTTGTCCAGAGAATTAGTCACAATCAAACATTTTTTTCGGTCAAGGCTCTCTTAAGAAACCAAAACAAAACCAGAACTCAAACCGAAAGGAAAAGGTTGGATTAGTTTCCCCGTCCCATTTGCTGCACTGACCCATGGAGACATCATGGCTACGCTACACGAGCAAATAGTGCAGGGAAACAGGAGCACGTCCTTAGAGCGAAACATCCTGCTGGGGACCCCTTGTCCCTCCTAAGCGCCTTTCAGGAGGCTGTATTTCAGATTAGCTCTAATCTGACCCAAAATCCTGAACACCCTTTAGCTGGTACGAGTGCTTCTGGAGCATAACTTTTAGCTTAATTTCCCACGGAGGACACGTGGTTCGCATGCTCTGGGCTGGCTCCCCGACGTGAACCGAAGCACGAGAAGTGGGAGAGACCTGGAAACTCACTTCTGAGGTTCCAGGCTACAGTGCGAAGGTGGGCTTACCCTCTGCACATATTGCAGCTGAGGGAGCGAGAAGTGGTGGGGGCAGAGCATGGACATTGTTTAAACTGGCCTGACACCATGGGTGAGAAGGCAGCCTGTGATTTATATTTGCTGACTGAACAGCTGCAGTGGCTTAAGATACGACTGGCCCTCGCCGGGGTTTGCTGCCCTTTTACTGAATATTTTTCCTTCCATAGCGCTGCCAGTGGCAAGGACGGTGTGGGTGTTCCTTGTTTGCCTCAGCAGAAAGGAGGATGACCTAGTTTAAATTGCAAGGGGGGGTGCTTTGAACTAACCTGGCTTACAAGGCACCACAAAAGGTGCCCTTGCAGGATCCCCACCTGGGGTCTGCTCTGGGGGTTGTAGCCTTCAGAGGGGGGTAGTAATGTTTTGCACAGGTCTGACTACCTGATAAATGAACATGTGCATAAACTGTGGCTGCAGGGTTTGCAACTGTAAGTGGCCTTTAAACACGTGTCTTCCAGCAGGCTTCCTGGGCGAAGGCAAGGAAAACATATTCACAGCCTGATTCAGAAGAAGATGAGAAAAGCTTTCATTTCTTTTTATGCTTTTTCTTATGCTTCCTCACTGTCTTCATCTCTTAACAGAGTCTAAGCTTTTTGATAGCTTTTGCCTGTCGCTCCTCTGTTTTTCTTCCAGCAGATGTCTTTATGTGATAGACCAACGCGCTTGTACAACAGAGCTTTCTCCATTGGTATCTTTTCTAGAAACTGTATTCCAAGCTGATAAACAGAATTAAAACGGATAGGTTGCCAGTAAGACTGTAAGAGAAGAAGAGCTGGATTAAGAGATGCTGGTGAGGAAGAAATGCAGCAGCGATCTAAAATGAGATGAGGGGTCAATGATGCTCAGAGAGCCCAGGGTGCCAGAAGCTGGAGGTAGGGAACAGCCTGCTGCCACCAGCAGTGATGCTGCCTGAAGGGCCGAGAAGAAAGCAGGTCGCTTCGTGATAGGAGGGACTTCCTGAAGAGGCAGCCTAAGGGTGATAAGCAAGGGAGAGCAAGGCTCTGCAAAGGCAATGCCTGGGGGCTGAGCAGTATTCAGGAAACGGGTAAAAATACGGGGAGCTGGAAAGCTGTCCCTCTTCATATTTGTGCTGCCAGCTGTTAAATCAAGAAGTGGCCCTATGTCATTGGGAAAAAAAGGTTGGAGTCTGTGAAATCGTATTTTGAAATCTTGTCATAGAGCCCACTTTGTTTTGTGGAAAACAAAACTCAAAATCTCCCAGGTAGAGGTTCTGGTCAGAAGCTGAGTATAGCAACGCATACTTAATGCCCTTTGCCAGACCCCAAGCTGATAAAGCTAAAGGCACCGTAATATGGAAATCCAGCTCCACGGTAACAGTTTTGGATTTGTACATCGCAAACAAGGAACAGCCCCACTGGTTTGGATATGCGGTCAGCCCAGCAGCACAGAAGGTATCACATCCATGGTGTTGGTGGGTGTTGTGGGGGACTTCTACAGCTGTTATTTTTTTCTCATACGGGACTCCATAAAAGTGCTTGGACTGAAACTAGAGTCAGGGGAATTAGGATGTAAAGAGGTCAAAGTGATGGAAGAAGCTGTCGGGATCCAGAAGAGAGAGGGAGGCTGAAGAAGCCAAGAAAATGTCTCCCAGCTTTTTTTCTTCATTCCTATTGGGAGTTTGTTTACATAAAAAGAAAATGTTGAAACGACTTTATGTTACAGTAGCTATAAATGAAGCTGTTGCAAAAATCTGCCAGCTCTTCACTTCTTATTTATGTATTACTCCTAGAGGTTAATAACTAAAGTTCATATGTGAACATGAATAATCAATTTGATCCATTGCTTGTCATGGTTAAGGGCTAGGCTCCTCCTGGCAAGACATAGTTTAGCACAACAGGACCTAACACTAAAGCACCTCACATTTCACGGAGTTCACCTGGCTCCCAGTACAGAGCACGGGGACAGATGGCTTCCTACAAGCAGGATTCAGAAAAAGGCGGGGGCTGTTCAGTCCAGTTGTTGGGTATTCACTTGAAGAGAATCCATTAATTATTTTGAAAGCTAGGAGCAGGACCTGGAACTGGCTTCAAAACCCGAGCACACCCTTGCAAAGGAGTTACGATGGACAAGAACGTGAGGAATCTGGGGGTTTTGATCTGCACAGATCGTGACAATTTTGGCTGAAGCAATCTTTTCTTTCATTGTACCTTTATAAGCTGTGTGGTAGCAAACTGTGCCCTGTGCTAGCAGTCCGCCTGTACGCTGCCACCCACTACAGAAATGCTTGCTTCTCCAGTAATGCCTTGCGCATGAACTCTGAGATTTTGTTGGACAATGTCAATGCCAAGCCTCTTGTGCACCACAAGTTAAGTTTGCTGAGGCCTGGTTGAAGCTCACGAGTGCAACAGCAGCCCCAGGAAGATAGACACAAGTAGTGGTTAAACTCCTCTTTTGGAGTAAGTTTAAATAAACAGGAATTCTTACCAGAAATGCAGGCTGTATGCAAAGCCACTCTGAATATGAAGTATGCCACGGACAAAGACCCCAGGGGGAAAAATCTGAAAGCCCATTTTGGAGACAGCACTGGATGAAACGAGGTCTTGAGCTGGGAGTAGAGAAACACACTGTCTCATTTTGGTGAGAAGAAAACTTTAATTTAGGCTCCTTTTAATTAATAAGATTGAATTACCTGAATCTATCATTGAATTCTTCTACTGAAAAGAATCCACAGGTCTGACAGAAGGGGTAGCAGTGCTGTGGGGCAAAGTGGAAAACCTACTTCAGTGCAGCCAGCAGGGAAAGAAAAGTTGCTCCAGAAGGTGATGCAGAGGGAAAGCTTTTGTGTAATAAACCTGCCAGGCATGCAAAAATGAAAATCATCTCAGTTCAGTGATACCACTGTGGAAAAAATGGCAACTATAAAAATAAGGTAAGTCAGGCAAGAACAAAGCATCACATGCACGTCATGGAACCTCATCAGCCTTTTTAAAAACTCATAAAGATTTTTAGCATAAATATGCCCCCTCATGATTTTGTATTAGGGTTGGGGCAATTGAACCTGTGTTTGCTTACTGATTTGTGAAACGCACAGAAACCATCATCATGGACAATAAGACATGGTAAAGACATGGGATTTGCAACAGACCAACCTCTTTGGTTTCAAAGACCCTTGCCATCAGGGCCCTGAGGGTACCACAAGCCCTGACCATCGCTGCCCACCCCTCTGGGGGTCCCACAACCCTGCCCATGACCTGGTGGTCCCCAGCTGCCGTGCTCCTGGCTGGGCCGGGGGACCAGCCCTGGCTGCCAGGCCCTGCCGTCACCCACCCGGGGAGCCCCCGACACTCCCAGCCCTGGGGAGCTACCAGCCCCCGGCGGTGTCCTGAGAGTTTTGGTAGATGAGAACAGGGGAAAAAGTTTTGTTGAAAAATGGACATTTAGAGTTTGACCAAGCATGGTCGAGGTACTGAATGAGTTAATGGTTCACTGAGATGCAATCATGTCTATGAACTTTGTAATAAATGCAGGTGCAATAAATCTTTAAAAAAAAAGTCCTACAAATTTGGTCTGTGGAAATTCCCTGTGAAGAAACATGGCTCAGGTGAAATATATGATTTATAGGTAACTGGGCTTCAGTCAGTAAGTTGGGTTTGCCTCCAGAGCAGAAATGGAGAGAGCTGCACGCTATGGGAGATTTCCAGTCGTTGATAGAGACAGCAGTGGTTGAAATCTGTTTTAAAAGTCCAGGATCTTATGAAAGTTGCTAAGATTACTTTGGAGCTGAGGAAGGAAGAGATGTCCGTCTTCTGTCAGACATTTTGGACAAATATGGACGTTAGCAACTACTGGTGGACAGAAGAAAGGTCAGAAAAGCTGAAGATGTCACCTGACCCATGTAACGCAGCAAATTTAAGCAAGGAATATTAAAACAATCTAACAGACCGGCTGAGAGTAAAGCCAATCTAGCAAATGCCAAAGCTGTACTGCACGGAGCAAGAGCGAGGCTGGGGGAAAGGGGCCTGCTGGCCAGCCACCTCACCACCGACCACCCCCGCAAGGTGGGAAGACCTTTAGGGCCAGGGAGGAGGTCTCTCATCGGGGACTTTGTCCTGTGCCTGGTCCTCACCCGGGCTGAAAACTGAGCCGGCACGCATGTGAGCAGCTTCAAAAGGAAGTAATTTACCTTAGGCACACAATCAGTGAAGGAATTTCTACCGATTAAAAGAAAACTGGGGCCGTGCAGAACTGGCCAAGTCCCCAGATGTTCATAGATGTACGGAGCTTTGTACAGCGTATCTGTGGGGTTTTCCAAATTTCAAAACAATTGCATAAAATGAGTACAAAACCAGTTTGGGGTCATTTTCAGAGCGGGAAAAGGAAACACCATGTTTCAAACCCCCTTTCCTATGAAACACAGATGCTAGCCCCTACAAATTGTGAGCGGGGCTGACACAAGGAGACAAAGGAGGAGAAACGGAAGAATTTTGCTGGAGTGACCGTACAAGCTGCTCTTCCCTTCCTCTCTGCTCCCCAAATCCCTCATCCTAGACCTCTCCTGCTTGTGCTTCTCTGCAGTTGTTCTCAATCCTAAGAAAAGTCTTAAGAGCTCTACAGTCTTCTGCAATACATCCACACCACAAGAGAATACTCATTCTTGCTGTGATATATTTTTAGGCTGCATAAATCCGGTCCTATTCTATTGGTAATGGGTTTTTTTTTGTAATTTACTGAAATACCCATTTAAAAAAACACAGGCTGCTTTTATTGGCTGACGGATTCAAAGTTTTCACGAATTCCTACGTCGTTGTGCTTCATAGACCTGAGTACGTGCAATGCAGTAGCCAGACATGCGCGTTACATTCCAATAGCATGGTGTCAAACAAAGTACTCAATCAGAAGTCAGAGTAACTTAATAAGTACCCCTGATCTGACTCAGCCCTCCCCAAATTAGGGCTTGTCTGAGTGAGGAAGCTTTCTGGCACAGTGACTGTGGAAAAAAAACATTCCCCTAGAGTAACTTTGGAAGTGCGGTAGTTTGGAATGGAGTTACAGAGCTCCCACATCAGGATTTATACCGTATAATCTGCAGTGGAATAACTCTTTAGGCTAACTTCACTGCGAGTTGGTACTGTGTAGACAGGCGAATTCAGGTGAAATCCTGGGCAAACTTTGAGTTTCCAAGCAATCATAGGAAGGTATGAACCATACACCTGGGTGCAGAGGCTGGGCGGGGGGAGGGCAGCTGGCAAGAGAAGTGACCCCCCTCCCAGCAGCCCCCAGGAGGCTGCAGGGTGTCCTATGGGATGTCTCCCAGCACCCAGCCGGGGTGCTGCCTGGGGGATGCTATGCTGAGCTACAGACAGGGTGGGAAGGGTTTCTGCTTTTGCTGCCAGGAGTCGTTGCGGCTGGCCATGGCAAGGCGAGCTGGGGGGAGCTGCTGATCTATACGGCCATGATCTATATGTCTAAGACGGCCACGTCCGAGGCAGTTGCCACCTTCCTGAAGACTTCCTCCCACCTTGTTTCTGTCTGACGGGGCAGGTAGCCACAGCCCCCTCGCCGGCACTAACAGGTTCAACAGAAAGTCCCTCTTGCCCTGGCTTGGCCCAGCTCTAAGCTTGGTGGCCCAGCACTTTGCCTGGATGTCACCCTGTGAACCTCCACGACCAGCGGAACCCCATTTTGGACATCACGTATCTCAAAGCCAAACCTATTTTATCCCCTCTCCTCTTTATTTAGATTTCTTTTTCTTTTTTTTGGACACAAAGATGAAAGAATAATGTTTCTCCTTGTGTAGTTCATGTCTTCTTAAACTTGCCTTTTTAGCAGTGCGTGTTGTGCTCTACACGTTCGCTCCTGTGACACCTTAAAAATTGAGTTGCACACTCGTGATATCAAGGGCTGGTCACTACTCACACACTAGAGGTCCCAAAGCAATTTTAGGATTCTGCCCGAGAACAAAAGACTGAATGCTCCACTCACTTTCTTTATGGCAGTAACTTGTTTTTTAGTACAGTTCTTCCTGTAACGTGAACAAAATAGGCCCGCTTTAAACAAAATACATCTGCAAGGTTCGATTCTCGTTACCGTGTTTCTTGTGCTCTTACCTACCATAGGGCAAGAGCGCAAGAACCGTTCCCCCCTCCCAACCCACCCCCCCCACTTTGGATCTGCTTTGTGGAAATGTAAAGGCCCGAAAAAGCTACAGAGCGAGCTCCTGAACCAAGGCCAGGGCATCCCTAGGAGGGGGCCCCAAGGGTGTTTTCACCTGCCCTGCTCTCGGGGTGCGAAGGAACGGGCTGTTTGCAGCACGTATTTCGTGCCAGAACACGGGTACGGCTGACAAGAGCCCCCGCGCAAACGTGCCACAAACCGCAGCAAGCGCTCGCCGGGCGCTGCGGAGCCCGCAGGTACACATTCGGCAACAGCCCTGAAACTTCGGTGGCCGCTCCTGGGGGGTGGCGGCGCTTTGCATGGCTTTGTGTTGCAAAGCACGGGAGCGGGGCGCACCCCCGGGCCAGCGGCAGCCTCCCGCTTGAGGGCCACAAAAATGATCCAAGGGCTGGAGCACCTCTCCTATGAGGCCAGGCTGAGGGAGTTGGGGTTGTTCAGCCTGGAGAAGAGAAGGCTGCGGGGAGACCTGATTGTGGCCTTTCAGTACTTAAAGGGAGCTCATAAGAAAGATGGGGACAGACTTTTTAGTAGGGCCTGTAGTGACAGGACAAGGGGTAATGGTTTTAAACTGGAAGAGGGTAGATTTAGACTAGATATAAGGAAGAAACTTTTTACAGTGAGGGTGGTGAAACACTGGAACGGGTTGCCCGGAGAGGTGGTGGAGGCCCCATCCCTGGGAACATTCAAGGCCAGGTTGGATGGGGCTCTGAGCAACCTGATCGAGTTAGCGGTGTCCCTGCTCACTGCAGGGGGGTTGGACTAGATGACCTCTAGGGGTCCCTTACAACCCAAAACATTCTATGATTCTCCCCGCCGCCCGCGCTCCTTTCACCCCGCATTTGGGCGCGGGTTCCCCCCCCCTCCCCCCCCGCCACACACACACCCGGCGCGGCGAACGGAGCGGAACGCGGCCCCCGGGGCCCCCGAGGGCGTCGGACCGGGGCAGCGGCGGGACGGGGGGGAGGGAGGGAAGGGAGGGGAGGGGCGGGGGGCGCCCGGGGGTCGCTGCCCGCGCTCCGGCTGGGGCGGGGCGGGGGCGCGGCTGAGCGCGGCGCCGGGAGTGGCGCGGCCCCGGCTCCGCCTCTGCCCCTGCCCCGCCGGGACGGGACAGGACGGGGCGGCCCCGGGCAGGAGCGTGCGGCGGCGGGAGCCTTCTCCTCCTCCTCACCGCCTCCCCCGGCTGCCAGGCGGCTATGCGCTGCTGGGACCGCCCGCGGGGGCAAAGGCTGCGGGCCGGTGCCGGCGATGGAGCAGCGCGGCGGCTGAGGCGGCTCGCCGGGGCCGGGCCGGGCCGGGCGGCAGCGGCACAGGCACAGGCACATGGTGCGCGGCTGGGGCCCGGCGCTGCGCACCCGCGGGCGGGCCCAGGGGCCACCATGGACAACTTCTTGGCGGAGGTGAGCGCGGGCCGGCGGGATCTTCCTCCCCCCCACCCCTTCCTCCTCCTCCTCCTCCTGCAGCGTGGGGTCTCTTTGTGGGGCAGCAGCCGGCAGCAGAGCGGCAAGGGGCTCCCCAAAGCCGCCGCGCGCGTGTCCGAGCACCTCGGCTTGTCGGGGGTTCGCGGGAGCAGCCCCGCGGGGGTCGGGCGGGGGAGAGCGGCGCGCTCGCGTGTGTGTGTCTGTGTGTCTGTGTGTGTGTGTGTGTCCCCGAATTACCAGCGGTTCTGGCTGCCAGCGGGGGCGGAACGGGAGGCCGCGGCGGAGGGCTGCCGCCGGGGAGGCGCTCGGCGCTAATTGGGCTCATTAGAGCGGGCAGGGGCTGGAGGCGCCGGTTTGCCCGCCCCGCCCGGGCCCCCGCCGCCCCGCGCCTCCCGGGGGTCCCGGCGGCAGGTCCCCCCGCGGGAAACGGGCTGCCGTGGGCTCCGGCGGGGCTGGCGCGGGTCCCGGGTCTCGGGGGGGGGCTGAGGGGGGGGAGTGGGGAGCTCCCTCCGTGGGGGTTCCCCGCGCGGATTTCGGGAAGCGTGATTTTTCCTCCTGGCGTGGGGGCGCTTCGAGGGGCGGGGGCGCAGCAGCAGGAGCAGGGCCGCTGTTGTGGGGTGCGCGCTGTGAAGTACAGCCGGGATCTCCCCGTACCAAACGCAGATGATGAGGCTTCAGTCTTGAAAGTGGTTTGAGCTCTACCATTATCGGGTATCCGCTTGGCAACTTCATCCGCTCGGGTGAGGAAGCCGAATGAAGGACGCTCTGCTACTCTACTCGGGGTGTACGCTGGAAATCAAAACTTGGGTCCTCTTCTGGTCTAAGTGAGTTTTAGGCAGCGATATACTACCAAATCGGTTCAGCCCGCCTAGCGTCGACACAGCCTTATGGACATAAGGTTTCCGCTGTTAACGCAGCGACTTCTGTGCGCGTGTTGTTGCTGGCCGAGCGTGCAGCTGGGTTGTGGCTCCTGGTGCCTGACTGCACGGTTGCTTTGATCGCACCTCTTGCTGAAGCAGTTGCCCTGTCAGGGTTGTAAATACAGGGCGGGCATCTGTTCTACAGGACTGTGAATAAGCTGCAAAACCCTTCTTTGCCCTCATGAAATAACTTCCCTCCTGTTCTCAGTGCTGCTGTTGATGCTTCCACAAGAAAAACAGGTGATCTGTTTACCGGAATAATAATTAGTCACATAAAAGGAGGTCATACACCTTACTGCTTGTTAGCTTTCATTTGTCAGACAACAAAAGTTCTGTTAAGTGCAATAAGAAAGAAGAAATGCAGGATTAACTTTCAAAAAGTCTGAGTTAAGTAGTAATACAGGGTTTAGTTTGGTTTTTTTTTTCCCTTGTAGAGGATGTAGCCCTCACCTTTCAAAAGCTTGCAAGCCGTGAGCAATATGGTAGTATTAGCCTGGCCTTGCAAAATTAATCTGAAGAGTCATTCGCTCTGACACAAAGTACTGTAGCGTGCCCTACATAAAGGTGAAGAAGAGAGTTAATGGGTTTGACTCCCCTATTAGCCAAAATTACTTGCCCCGGGGAAAAAAAGCGAGTAAATTTTGCCGGTCTGTGTTAGCATTTCAGCATCTATTTATGTTGATTTGTGGTTGCTGCATGCAGACTTTGATCCTTCTGAAGAACTCTTACTCCCTTTCAACATGTTGATATTACTTTAAAAGATCACTAAATACAGCACCTTGACTTTAATCTGCATCCAAAGTCCCACCCATAAGTATAAACATTTTCCTTTCCTCACACCGGAGCGTATGTACATTGCGTATGGGGAGCGTAAGGCACAATAGCAGAAATGCGCTGGGCCTGACCCAGCTACCGCAGAACAACGTCTGTTGGAGGCACTGGGTTGAGCCACTAGCTGGGTCATTTAATTTGTGCGAGGCAGACATCCTGCAGCTGCTCTTTGCAAAAATATTTGCCGACTTATCCGAGAGAATTATTGTTCTCGTTAAAATAAGTCGTAGTGTGTGGAAGAAAGAGGAAGCTGGACGAGAGGCACAGGTGAAAAGCCTGGTCTGCTCCTCTCTCGTTCGTCAGCCATGTGAGTCTGCTGGTATAGTTGTGTTTTGGGAGAAAAGCTGGTAGGCGAGAAGGGTATATACTGGGACATCACAGGGGTCGTTCCTCAGCGTTGCCAAGAAGTCCCTGTTCACTGCACTGGAGGCAGGGATGTCTTCAGTCTGGCTGTTGCGGAAAAATATTGTACAACTAAAAGGTGTTATAGGGAAGAAAACCAACCCTGTATTACTAACTCTCCCATATTTTTCCATAGCTAGATGCCGATTGTAACCTGCTGTCAGTATAGGGCGATGCTTGCTGGAACAAAGTGAGGCAACTGGGTGAGATACTGCCGGAGCGCAGGAGCGCGTGCGTTGCAGGCTCCTGTTGGGACTTGCCGCCTTAAATGTGATGTGGGATAACTCCAAGCTCCTGCCGATCAGCTGACACTGCCGTCATCCGAGACTCAACAGCTTTTTGACTTTTCCATCTTGCTGCCCGGTTTCCCTCCCTTACTTTTTCTTAGTATTCTTAGCTTTTATTCTGCTAGGACAACAAGTGGTTGTACCTGTCTCCAGAGGAGCCTCAATTTCCATCCCTGTCCCAGTTTTCTAACTTGGCCAATTAAAAAAAAAAAAATTGCTCCGAGTAAAGAATTAGGCTAGAAGTTGGCCCTGGAACTTGCTTCCCAAAGTGCTGTTATTGCTGGGTGATATTAAAGTAATCACAAAGTTGCATTCAAAATACAGAGGAGAAGTGTTTTCCGAGACTTTTTAAAAACTATTTCAGGCTCTTGATTGATCTGTGCCACCTCTTGGTGTCTGACGGAAGGTTGGTGGTGGAATCATAACTTTTTCAGTATATTAACATACTCATATTTTCATATATAAAGTCTATGTAAAGCCGTAGAAATCCCAGAGATCCATACTCAGAATTAAAAGTATGGGTGTGTGCAATAGAGCCGTTTGGTTGTGTTGCTCAAAACAGCCTGAAAAAATCGTTCCCATATGTTTTATACCAACAGCAAGGGTGCTCGCGAGGGAGCGGTCTCCTTGTGGTAGCTGAGGCCAGGCTTCTCTTTTCCAGTGAGAATGCATCCCTGCCTAGAAGGGGATGTATGCCATGAGGGAAGGAGAAGAGTCATCTCAAGATGAGAAGGAACACAAGGAAAAGGCAGGAGGGGGAAGCTCAAACTGCCTCTTCAGCATCCGAAGTTCCCAAGCAGCGCTTCCAGGGCAGCAGGGGAAGGTGGACGCAGAAGTTCATTTTCCTCCTCTCGTGCGGGGAGTCGCTGTGCCCGATCCATGCGGTGCGTTGCACTCAACCGCGGTCACTGTCCTTGCCGCAGTAGAAGTGTGGCAGCTGCTGGCCCAGCTGAAGTCAGAGGGTGGTTGAGGTGGGGGGCGGGGGGAGCTTCTGGAGGTCATCTTGTCCAAACCTGCCCTCCAAGCTGGTGCTCAGCCTCTGGGGAGCTCACAGTGCAGTGTGAGTAGCGGTGGCTGCGAGGGATTGACTGCATGTAGTCGCTGCTAAGCTTAAAAGAGAAAGGATTCGCCCCCCTTTACTTTCCACAACTGGAAGAGAAGGAGAAAGAACAACTCTGTCTCCTGCCTTGGCTACTGTGCCTGGGTAGATGGTGTTCACAGAATTACAGAATGGTAAGGGTTGGAAGGGACCTCAGGAGATCATCTAGTCCAACCCGCCTGCTAAAGCAGGTTCTCCTAGAGCATGTTACACAGGACTTCATCCAGGTGGGCTTTGAATATCTCCAGAGAAGGAGACTCCACAACCCCTCTGGGCAGCCTGTTCCAGTGCTCCGTCACCCTCAGAGTAAAGAAGCTTTTCCTCATATTCAACTGAAACCTCTTATGTCTCAGTTTGTATCCATTGCCCCTTGTCCTGTCGCTGAGCACCACTGCAAAGAGTCTGGCTCCATCCTCGTGATTTCTGCCCTTAAGATATTTGTATGTGTTGATGAGATCCCCTCTCAGTCTTCTCTTCTCCAGGCTGAACAAGCCCAGCACTCTCAGCCTTTCCTCGTGGGGGAGATGGAGAGGGTATTATAAAAGCCTGATCGTCATCATCAAAGTCGTGCTGATGTTTCTCCCACCTTGCATGGGGGGCTGTTGGGGATGGGGGGGTAGCCTCTTGTGAGGCACAGCAGATACTCCGTGTCCAGCGTGCTTTTATTTATAGCAGTGCTGCTGCTACCTCGAGTTCAGAATGGTTTCCTTCATTTCTGCTTTCCACGATTGAACATATTTGCTTCTGGACCCTATTTTAAGTCAGGGCTCCCAGCATGTGTCCTGAAGGAGCAAGGGTTGAGCCTCCTTCTGTGGGAAGGCTGTTGGGCAAAAACTAATTCCGAGGCTTTGAGCTTAGCTTCAGGGGGCGGCCAGAGGTGGTATCTGCCCACCCTGGAAGCCCTTATTTCGGATATGCAGCTTGCGACAAACTTTTCCTCGGTGTTCCCGTGCTGCGGCATTTGGAAGATCACTGCCTCCCAGTGCGGAGTCATTCATGGAGACCTTTAAGGGGTTCAGCATCCCCTGCAACCAGATGACCTCGGCACTGCTAAGTTTCTGCTCTTAAAAGTGAAAATCTTGTGACGCTAGTAAATTTTGGCATCGGTAGGCACGGGTTCTGGCTGTGCTGTGCAGCATAAGCTTTTGTGTTTAGGGCGATCTCGGAGGTCTCCCAGTTAGTGTTAAAAGTGTTTTACTGATAGCACAGGTGTGGGTTTTTATGTTCCAGCCTGTGGTATTGATGTAGCTTACACCAGCGAAGCTGCATTTCAGACCGGTGGAGCAAAACCCATCATCCCGTAGGTGATGGCATAAAGGTTACGTTTCTGGAGGACTCCTGAGCCCCCAAGCCGTGCCAAGAAGGACCGGTGCCTCTTTTGGCTGTTGACATTGGCTGTGTTTTCCAAAGTTTCTGAGCTGTGACCACTTCTCGTATTTAGGTTTTTTGAAAGCCAATGGTTGTTTTGTCAACAGTTATTTTTAGGTTAATTAGAGAGCATTACGTTTTGAGTGGAAAACGTTTCAAGGGGGACTCAGGGCTTGCCTTACCCGGTTGGAAAGAAAAGAAGGGTTTTGTAGGTTGTTTCCCTAAGTCAGGAAATCGCGCTCCGCCCGTCGGTAGCACATCATTGTAACTGCCTGCTACACGTACTTCACATGTGCCTTTCATAACACAGATTTGTGCAGCTGAAGCCTAATCGTTGTTGCTGGGCTGGAGCCTAGCAGCCCTGCTGGCACCACGAATGTTGTAAAATGGCACAAGAATTCTCTTAAAGCTGCAAAACACATAACTATTGAAATGAGCTATAGAGGCTCTGCATTGTGCAGGGTCTGCTCATGGTTTTTTAGGTATGTTCCGTCAGACTTTGGCTACAAGAGAGCTGTGAAACCCCCACCATTACAAAAGTCTTGGGTTTTTTTTTTGTTTGTTTTTTAACATCTTCCGGTCACACCTCACTGAGACGGTTACTTTTTTTTTTTCTTTTCCTTAATTGTATGTTTGTGTCAGCACCTTGTGTGTAAGCTGTTTTGCTCTAACCAGACTTTCCTCTTTATATGTATTTTCATTTGGTGAGCCTTGTGTATGGGGGATACTGAAGGTTGTGAACATCTCTGGCGCTTTTTTGTTTGTTTGTTTGTTTTTTGTTTTTGGAGCTGTCGCACGGCCTGCTGCCCGGTAAAAGGGAACGGTGTTTGAAAGCATGGCCAGTCCTGACTTATTTTTGAAGCTGAGTGGCATGGGCTTTTGTTGGAAGCGCTCCACAATTGTTTCCGTGATTCTGTGGAGGCAGGAGAGGATCACTTTGCAGGAGAGAAGGGAGCAGGAGCTTTCGATGTTGTCTGGGGAGTTTAGCGCGCTGGTCCCGCAAGTAACCTGAGAAACCCTGGAATCTTTCATCCTCCTTGTTGCCCCAGCGTGCTGCAAAAGATGGAAGGAAAAGTTTGGGGCCCCTCTTGGGTAATTATGCTGCCGGTTGGCTTGGTTGTACCACATTGCGTGTCCCCTGTAGTGAATTTAGCTGAATCTTGGGATTCAGCTTGCTAAGACCCATACAGTCTCATGAATCTGGTTTTTGGCTTTAGAAGATAGCTCAAGAAAAATTGGTAAGTCCTTGGCTCTACATATGTGCGTGGGTGCCTATGTGCGTGTATTTATATAGTATCACCATGTTAGCACAGAGCAAATCCAGACCTAACCCCTAGCAAGTGAAGAGCACGCCTGCTTTTTTTTTTTTTTTTTCCTTTTAATATGGGGAGTGAATATTGATGTAACTTCAAAAAAAAAAAAAAAAATTCCAGCAAGCGAAGCGTCTTTTTGGGTCTCTTGGGCGGACGCAGGGGGTGGGAGCAGCAGCTTCATCCCTTGCACGCCCAGCGTGGTGGGCACCCGCCTGGCTCAGGCCAGCAGCACCGTGCACGGGGTTCCCTGCGGTTCTGGAGGGAGGGAAGCGTGTCCTCTGGGTGGTTTGATCTCGCCAACCTTTTCGGCTGCAGGGCCGGTATTTTTCCTTAGTGAATCACAGTCCCCAGTTGTGGTCTGAAGCCAGGAACGTCGTTTTGGGTGGAGCCCCAGTGGAAGGGCAGGAGGTAAAAAGTCACTGCGAATTAAGACTTTTGCTAAGGGGGAGAAAAAGAATTGCCAGCCTGAAGTCACTAATTGTGGCTACTTTAGAAGTTTTGGGACGTGACCTCAAAATTTGCTAGATTGGTTATGACTTAAGGCTTGTATGAGAGGGTCATGGCTTAGGTGTTCTCATTCCTCTTGATCTTTGTGTTATTTATCAGTCTGTGACGTTTTAAACCACTATTGGGACATGAAGCAGGATGCCTAGCTGTTGGGGCAACATTATAGGTAAGTTACTGTTGTTCAGGTATTATTGATACAAATTTTGCATGGTTGGTTTTTTTGCCTTTTTTTTTTTTTTTTTAAACTCCTTTAGGATTTTCTAAGAAGCCCTACATATGTCTGGCATTTGGGCATTATCCACTGGTCATATTTAAATGATATATACTGCAACTTTGTTTTGGACAACCTCCTGATTAAGAAAGGTTTATCCTTAAGTCCATTAAGAAGCTCAAACACTCCATTTTTTTTAAAGACGTGACTCTTCAAAGTTTGGATGCAGAATGGGAACTGATATTAACTGTCCTCCAGATTTGCCTTGTGAAGTAAACTGTACCCATGCTGAAGGAGTAGCTGCTGCTTCTTTACATGGAAAATACGAGTATTATATTGGAAAAGCGTATTGGGAAAAGTTTGTTAGGACAGAAGGAATGGGCAAAGATTACTAGTATTTCTGAATGTCAGGAGTAGGAGGATGCTGGGGGAGAATGCACTGTCTGCTCCTAGACTCCTTTCTGCAAAGTCTGTGACCGAGGCTGTTGTCTCAGGTAGGTCCAAATGTCATTTATGCTTGTTCTTGATGTCCTTAGTGGGGACAGCCAGGGTGGAGCCGGGCCGGGGGTGCCCAGCGGCTCTTTGCAGGCTGTTGGTCCATGGGCGGTGTGACTGAGCGGACGCTTTCCCACTGCAAACCAGTGACTGCCTGGGGAAGGCTGCTGAGTTGTTTCAGGTGTAACCACCTCACTCCTGTACTTGTTTTGCTGATACATGTAAATACTTGCTCTCTATTTGGGTGCTGTTTTCCTTTGTGGCCAAGTGACTGTTTTTCAGTCTAGCCTGTAAAAGTCTTTTTATTTGGCAGAAAATTTGGAGAATTGGGGTGGTTTTTTTTCATTGAAGTCTCAAACATGAATGATGTTGGAGGAACTTGATAGTATATGTTTTTCCTTGTTGAATACCTGACTAGCCACAGACATGATTTTGTTTCAGATTTGAAACATGGGAGTAACTGGAATGAGTTTGGTTTCACTGACCGAAGTTAACATTTCCATTTGGGGGGTTTAACACACAGTTTCTATATAAGATCTTGTAATTTTTCCTACTGAGCAATTATGCTTAGTTATTTTTCATTAGGAAGGAGCAGCCACAGTCAGTAACTGGGGAAAAAAAAAACCAAAACCAACAGAGCACTCCAGCGCTTTTAAGGCTTTGAGCAAAACTTTACACTTTTGTATGGAAGGAAGTCTTCAAAAGTGAAAGGTACTGGTCACTTGCATGGTTTTCTAACTTGCAGTGAAAATTCAGATCCAACGCATCTTAAGCTGGATTTCTGATAGGTCTCAGTGGCCTTGCGCCTGGTGGGTAAATAAAAGGACATTGGAGCAGAGCCTAATCGGTATAATACCTTTTACTCCTTCTACGAATAATGGCATGCCGAAGGAAAACATCTTGGAGGATAGACTTCATCGATCTCCTGTACCATCCAGTGGCCTTCCAGACTTCAGAGTTGAATAGGGTTCCCATATTTGTGTGTTAATAAATTTCAGCAAATACATTTTATCAGATACTTAAATTGCTTCAGTGGGGCATTTTGCCTGATTTATGGTATCAGACTTTTCTTTCTTTGAAAGCATGTAGTCTTCATCTTGTGGTGAGCCTCGCTAGAGATTTTCCAGTGAGTATTAAACAAAGGTGAATATTGAAGAAATCTATATTCTCTTAACCCATCTCTTGGATGAGTTAAATCTTACTGTGAAATTCTTTGGGTTTTGGTTTTGTTTTTTTCCAAATGAGGGAAAGGGGAAGGAAGAGAGGGGATCTCAGCAGCAGACCTCAGGACCCAAGCTGTGCCTTTCACGCTCGATCCTGGCTGATGGCATGCACAGAGTGAGCGGCTGTGTTGGAGAACTTGGGAAACAAAAGGCTAAGTGCACGCTGATGTGTTAGTGTTGCCTCTTCCTATATGTTCTTGGGAAAATATTCATAATCCTTTATTAGAGGCCGGTGATACTGGAGTGTGTTAATGCGAGACTGTCTTTGTTTTGTTTTGGAGGATGCCCTTGCGGGAGACGCCATAAGGACACTAGAGCAGAGGAAAATGTTTGGTTGTTTTTTTTAGCCCTGGGGGCATAGCTACATCCCCACCTTGAGCAAGTTAACCTAAGGGCTTCTTCTCATGGCACATCTGGCTCTGTACTGGAGCTGTCATTAAAAGTACTGAAGATTTTTGGGGTTGTTTTTGTATGTTCGTAGCTACTTGACGTGGTTATGCCGGCAGAATGGCACCCTGCTGCCCAAGCCTCAAAGCCAGGATTGATTTTGGTGCCTGTAGCATAACCTCGGGTAGAGACCTGAGGCTAAGATGGTCGAAGAGCGCTAGCTGTCATTAACTCCAGCCGGAATTACAAAGCTGGGTATTTCTGAAAGTGGTCATCAAAGTTAACACCCCACCCCCTTGGCCCTCTTCCTCCTTCTTTGTCTTACAAACTTTCAACAGGCTTTAGAAAAGTCATTTCGATGAACTTCCCTGCACCTGGAGAAAATGTTCCTGTAGTTCTTGAAACAACGCTGGATTGTGGAGGTGGTGTGACTGGCAGAGTCTTGCATGGCTTTAGATGCTGTGTGCTGCATGTGTATATTGTCCTTCTTCCTGACCTCGCTAGGAGAAATGCAGGATTTCTCTGGAAAGACTCTCACTCCTCCGCTTTGCGTTCAGCCAAACTAGCCCTGGCTTTGGGGGCAGGAGATAAGAGAAGTACATTCCTTGTTTTGAAAAAGTATTGATGTTTACAGCGCTAACGGAAACGGATTATTTGGTCCTATTTTAGTTGCTGTTGTTTAGCGTGCCATTAAAATGTTTACTCAGATGAAGTTAAATGTATTTAAGAGGATGGGATTGTTTTTCCTACAAAGTTGTTTATCCTGAGGAAAAGTCAAATGCCTTTGTTTAATGTACCCGTCTGGTTTACAGAAGCCGTGGAGATCATTTCTATTTGGCCATTTCAGTGGGTCAAAACCCAACTGTGCATCTTGGTTAGGGTACATTTTTATTTGCTTCAGACAGGAGCCAAGTTGGCAGGACACCGGAGTTCAGGTCGGGACAAGGAGTAGATGCCGATTCTGTAGGTCAGGCTTCTTGCTTTGTTGGTTGTCATCTTGGATCTCTTCCCCTTATTAAATGTAGACTGCGGTTTTATGATTAGGGTTTATCTCCTCTTTACAGCTTGCTGCTGATGGGTACGGTGGATAGGTTAGTTTGCAGTCAGTCAGTGTATTCCTGGAAGAAAACAAGAGCGGCGTGTACAGCGGGGCTTTGAGGGGTGGCATTTCCTGCTGCTTTTCTGACCCCGTACCGGGAGGAGTGTCCCATGAAGGGAGCTCTCTTTGTCGTTTAAACTCCCAAGAGTCGGATGCTGCCGCGTGATACGTGATAAGCTATCTCAAGGAATAAACAAATGCAGCAAATCTGAGCTGGAAAATCTAATTTTTGCAGCAGCCTCTTTTCCCCCTCCTGCAATTGCATTTCTAATATTTTCAGCCCCAAATTGGAGAAGTTTTAACAGATGGCAGATGGGATTTTGGCATAAAGTCACACGATGATTGCAGCAAAAGGGTGATTCTCTGTTTTGTGTTAGTTTTGAGAGTCTCTACTCCCAGTTCCTGTGTTTCTTTTGCACCATTTCTGCCATCATTTTGCTTTGGTGATTCGATACCTTAAATGCCTACAGCCCTGGTGCAGCAGTAAACTCCCTGGGTTTTTTGTACAGAAGCCCACAAATAAACATAATTGCAGTGTAATGAAATACTTGTGTTAAACTTTTACTGTATATTTACACCTTTGTCAGTAGGATGCCTTCATACCGTGCAGTTAAGGTGGTGATGCCACCAGGAGATGGTGGAGGACCAAAGGTGGTACCCACATCTGTGCATTTCCTGATGAGTGTCCGGTGGTCCTTTGTCGGTGGCTTGTTCTTTGCAGTCCTTACTGAGCACAAAGGGAAAATACTGAATTGCGGGATCCTTTTCCTTCAGTTAGTGACTCAGCATTTACTGTGTTCCAAGTGCTTCTGGAGTCGGGCAAATACAGACTATAATTCTGAATTTTAATTTCTTGAACTTGCATGCTGCTTACAGAAACACTGCTTTATATTGCTTGCAAACACTTGATTTGAAAAGTGCACGGTCACTTTGGGCAGTCAAAGAGGCCACAAAAGCTTTGCTGTTTTCCTGGGATTTTTGTTTTCTTCTGCTGGAAGGCATTGGAGGTTTTGGTAGGCAGCATGAGCTGGGGCTGTCCCGGAGCACAGGGATGTGTGCCTGCCGCTCTGCATGTAGACGGGAGTCATCCCTCATTAGGAGAGAAGAGTGGGTGCCTGTTAATCAGTGGGTAAACCGAAGGGGCAAGAAGGGCTGAAGGCAACAAGTGCCCGGAGACCTGCAGCAGCTCGTGGGTCATGCCGCCGTGGGGATTGCCCGAGGTGCTCCCGGGGAAGTGGAGGAGAGGAGCTGGCGCCAGGCTCTGCGCAGGAGCAGATGCTTTAGCAGGACAGCTTCTCAGAGGGGTTTCCTTACTGGACGGGACAATGATATCTGATAGGTACTGCTTTAAAATGCATAATTTAAGCTCTTTTTTTGGCCTTGCAATTCCTATCGCAGTCGGAGAATAACCTTCTGTTGCTGTCCTGAAGCCAGCTGGAGCTTTCCCAGCTGCAGGATCTGAGTGTATTTTTTTCTTATTAGGTCTCTGGTATTATACATACCAACATTTTGGAAAGTCTTGCTTTTTAGGGATGTCTCTTTAAATTGGGGTGGCTTTTTTTTTTTTTTTTTTTTTGGACGGTATTGAGCAATGATGTGCTTCTGGATAGTTTCACATGGGCTTATTGGAGAAATATGGGGTTATTCTCAAGAAAGCTGCAGTAATGTATGGCATAAAAAAAAAAAAAAAAAAGGACTTGGGTGTTTGTTAGTACTGCTCCGTTGGTGGCAGTATTATTGTGGTAAAAATTGCCCTTTTTAGTTTTATAGACACTGAAGTTCCTACTTTTTGTTGTCAGGTGATCATCTTTTCCCCTAATTTTGTTCCAGACGCTGTACCAGAGCAACTAGTAGTCAGCGAGTGGCTTTTTCTCTCAAAAAGAGCAGTCGTGGTGCTACCACTTGCTCTTCAGGAAACAGCTGGATTTTTATCAGATCTTTGTAATTGTTAGAAGGAGAACTTTCAAGAAATCTTGGTCACACAGCGAGAGCTTTACCCGAGACTGCCGGAGGCAGCCTGTGCTTGGAACCATTGGGAAGTCTGCTCTTTACATTTTCGCTCATGGAAGGGTCTGAGACCGCCTGGAAGCTAGGGTGCTCCATGTATGTGCTGTAAAAAAGAGAAAGCTGTGACAATAAGCTCAAAGCTATGGCTCTATAAGCTGCTGCTGCTTCTGTGGGTGTGTATATTTATTTAGCCCGCTGATATTTTATTGTACTCTAGCTGCCATGCTGTGTGCTGTCGCTGCCTTTCCCTATTACCAATGGAGAGGAGAGGGGTGGGGGAAAATAATACCTTGTATTCTTTGCCAGTGCGGATCTATATATGGTATTTGCACCTTCTTTTAGTAGTAACCTGTTGTTCCTTGCTAATGCTGATGTTCCCTAACATTCTTTTATAGCACAAGTGCTTTTTTCCCATTTCTTAAATTTAAGTAAATTATTTGGTGCAGCTGGGGGAATGCCTGCGTAGGACGAAACACACAACGATGAGTTGCTTCAGGATTCTTTAAAAGCAAAAAAGTTGCAATTGTTTCGCATATCTGCTCTCTCTTTCTGACTTTTGTAGTTGGAATCAACTGAAACAGTAAAAAAAAATATTCCCATTTGTTTATTTTTCAGTGACCTGGGAATTTGGGAAGTTTGTTGGCAGCTCAAAAGCCATACTGAGCAAAACTAACAGAAACGTCTGAATAGCTGAAAGCTTAAATTCCCTGCTGGAAAGGTGGTTTGTTGAGGAGAAAAAATAAGTTCAGAAGCGGTAACCATTAGTGGCTATAAATAAAGAGTTACTCATTTAGGCTCTCGGACAGATGAAAGAGAGAGGTTGTTCCAGTTTTTCATCTTTACCGTGTGGTAAAAAGTAAGGTATGTCATGCCCTGCTATTTTTTAAATAGCTTTAAAAATAGCTGCACTTGCGCTGTTTTCTGCTCAAAGAAAGGTCTTCAAGCATGCTTGCATAAATGGCAAAAGCTGCTTGGCCCCAGTCTGAAATACATACACGAATTTATGGACTATTTAACTTTTAATAAGTTATGTTCCCTGCAGGGCAGTGTCTCTATTCTGTCAGTACATTTACGGTTTTGATAAAACACTGAATTTTGTTCTAAACCGGTATCTGTAATCGTGTGAGCAATATGGACACAGCATAGGGGAGCGGCGAATGTGTACCTAGCGCGTCAGTAGGTCTTGTATTTGGGAAAACAAAACCTGGTTTGCGACCTCGTGAGGAGCGGGCTGCTTTTCTTTCCCGGGGACGCCTGCTGCGGGGGTGAGGAGGGTGCCCCAGACCAGCCTGAGGCTCCCCGGGGACCCTGGAAGAGCCCTGAAGACCCCAGCCCCTCTGTGGAGTTTGGGAGCGGCTTTGGAGGGGAGGCAGGTTTTCCTAGTCTCCAGGTGTTGGGATTAACTTTTTCCAGAGGGGCACCTTGTGCAGTCTGTGTCCTTGGGTTTCTTGTACCGCGTGTGGCGCTGATCCCACAAATTACATTTTTAGTTTAAAGCCTTTGTTTAAAGCGTCGGCTACCTTTTACACTTAGCTGTGTGCTTCAGTCTAATTAAGTGAGGAACCTGGGGGCTCGTGTGAATGACTAATCAGTAACCTCCCTTTGACTTCACTGGTACAGAGCTGGGACGTTCATCATGTCAGGACAAGGGGTAATGGTTTTAAACTAAAACAGGGTAGGTTTAGACTGGATCTAAGGAAGAAATTCTTTACAACGAGGGTGGTAAAACACTGGAACGGGTTGTCCAGAGAGGTGGTGGAGGCCCCATCCCTGGGAACATTCAAGGCCAGGTTGGACGGGGCTCTGAGCAACCTGATCTAGTTAGCAGTGTCCCTGCTCACTGCAGGGGGGTTGGACTAGATGACCTCTAGGGGTCCCTTCCAACCCAAAACATTCTATGATTCTATGATCTTCAGCCCTAGATTTCTTCTGCCTTGGCGTTGACCGGCCAAGCATTGACACTTGTTGTGTCCCCTCTCCCCTTTAATGCCAAGCGCCTTTGTGGATGCATTAATGCTTCCCAGGCTCCTTTGGAAAGTAACGATGAAGATGCAATGCTCTTGGGCTTATCCGGAGTCAGAAGAAGTTTGGTTTTGAGCACCCTTACTTGTTGTGGCTCCGCGGGGCGTGTTTTTCCCAGCAGCTCTCCGGCACTGGAGCAGGGGGGCTGTTTTTACAAAGGTCTTTTGAGAGTGACGGGTAGCAGAGGTGAGCAGACCGCTCCCCCATCACCAGCTTTGCTTCTCTTATCAGCAGGCCTGGGCGGCTTCCAAAGGGGCGGCCGCGATAGTGGCTTCTGGCTGGGCAGGAGGGGGAAGTTGTTGGAAGAGGAAAGACGTGCGGGTGGGTAGGTTTAAAGGCGCAGGAGAGTTTTAGGTTTTCACTAAGCAATGCGATCATGGCTAAAGATAACGAACCCAAAACAAGTAGTGAGAGACTTGGGTTTCTAAAATTTGGTGCCTTGATTTGCGTAATATCGGGGCGTGTCATTTTTTCCACAGAGATGGAAAATCCTGATGTTGCTCTACTTAAAGTAAGTAAAAGAGGTCTTGATTCAGCAAGGTTGGTAATCCCAAGGATGAATATGGGACACAGTTCCTCCTGAATTAGAGAAGAGTCGTATTCAAAATTAAGCACGTCCTGAAATACCTTGTGGTTCTGGCTTCTGTCTGGGTGCAAGTCGCTTGGCTTCCTACACATCTCAGTCCAAGCTTGCTGTGGGACAGTTAATGAAGATTTGGGGAAAGATGTCCCTGACCATGGCAGTGGGGGGGTTGAACTAGGTGATCTTTAAAGGTCCCTTCTAACCCAAACCAGCTTGACTCTGTGAACATTGTCCCTGTTGGGACTTGGGAAACCCCCAAAACTCCACTGAGCAGCAGCCAGTCAAAATGACCAAAACCCAGTAGGTAACTACAGCTGATCTTGCTGCGACAGATGTGGCTTCGTTATGACTTGGCTAACTTCCTACTTTTTTTTTAATGTCAGGGGGTTGTTGTTACATTGATGTACATTGACTGTAGAGCTGCCTTTGTTGCAGACGTGTTCCTGGAAAACTAGAAATGAGGTTTTTTTATTCCTTTTTTTTTTTTTTTTTATGAAGCCATTAAGCCACTTCCTTACTGCTGCAGTGCATGCCATGCACTGCCTGGGAGGAACATCTATACCACTGGTGACTTCTGTAGTGGAGATGTTCAGAATTGACTCTGAAGTTGCACAGGGGATTTTTTTTTTTTTTTGGCTTTTTAGGAAGCTGTCATTAAGGGACGATTGGCTTTGGAAGGGTGCAAATGTTGCTAACATATTAGCCCACGGAACGCTGAGTTTCAGTGATGCTTCCTTCAATTTAGCAGAAAGGAAGTGGAGCAGTGCATGAAGTCAGGAGTAAAGGAGAGGGTGGCTTGTAGTTCCTAACTCTGCCGAAGAAATTGAATTGCATTAGGATGGGATAGGGGTAATTACGTGCCAGCCTGTGTCCTTCGGGCGCCAGATGGTATCATCAGAGCTGCTGTTAGGAGAAAGAAGTCTCAAGTTGGAGCCATTGTGTAGAAAATAGACTTAAAGAAGAATTCAACATTGCCCTCTCCTTGAAAGGAGCAGGAAGAAGCCGTGTGTGACGCTACATGTTATTGTGTAAGGTTAAGTAGTAGCTGAGTTTTACATGGCAAATAATGTTCAACACCTGTGGCACTGCACTGTATTCACACAGCTACCTCGGGAATGGCGGGTGTCTGTGTGTCTGTGCACTGGGGAGGGTGATTCACGACCAGCCCGTACTCGCTCTTGAATATTTTTGAATTGACTTGCTGGGAACAATTTCTGCTGGAAGCTTCTTTTCGCAATGGGAGGACCATTGAATGTAATCACATGTTTTATTTCTGTAAGCGTGTCCATAAATTGGTTTTAGACAGAAAAATAAATGGATACAATGTTATCGGAGGGAGAGACTTCTGAAGCATATCGGGGTAAAAACAAACAAATAAACTTCTTGTAAGCTGGCTGAAGCTGTGTATCACCTCTGGAAGCTGGGTGCTTTTGGGTTGGGTCTCAACGTGATCTGGAGGAACTACAGTGAAGCCTCTGTCTCTGCATACTTCTGGCTATGGCCCTGGATTTTGCAGTTGTCCTGTACAAATGGGATCTTGCTTATGTGAGTATGAGGTGGGGATTTAACTCCTAGGAGAAGAAAATGTGATGAAAGCATGGGTATATCTGAAAATACACATGGAAGTTCGGACTGTCACATTTGTGCCTAAACAGACTTGCCCGTGGCTATCCAAAGAGGAAAAGGACCTGAGAATGTGACCAGAAGGGTGCTGTCCAGGCACTCTCCTGAAGAGATCTTGGTTGAGTGATAAACACGCTGCCAGAGTTTAGCTGTGCTCATCGTGTGCGTGAGCGGCTAGAATTAGGATGGAATTATAGTCACTTCTTCAAAACAAAGACAAGCTGATACTTGAAACAACGGGGAAATTGTAGGAAGACGGGCCTGTGAGCAGGAGGGGACGTGATGTCATGTGAACGCTGTCGTAGGATTTGGATGATTTAAACTGCATCGCTCCGTCTGCCAAAGGCTTCCAGCCCTCAGCAAGTAATTCAATCTGCTTTTGACTTGATTCTCTAGTTGCAAAATACTGCAGGATTTTCCATTTCCAACATCTCTGTCCCTTTTCCCAGGTGGAAAGGTGTACTGCATAAGGCTCTTGCCCTGCCCAGGTCCTTGCGCCGATGTAAATAAAATCAGATCTGCTGCCTGTGCTAAGCGAGGGGCCGAGTTCTGGGTGACTTCTTTGGTGAAGGAGCAGGCACACATAGCCCTTGTGGTTGGCAATATTTTCCGCTGCGCCCTTGAAAGTGGTGCAGAGCTCCAAGGACTCTCAATTCATTTCCTTACAGGTGAGGAAATCTCCGTTCTTCCCTGCAGAATGAAATACTTTATACGCTGCATAGGGGGTTAAAGGTAGTATGTGCAGTAAGCAGGGATTTATTTTTCCATTCTGAGATTGTTTATGACTTTGTTTTTTTAAAAGAAAATTGGTTTTATTTAAGGCCAAGTCTTTTTGACGAGCCAAGTCAAAGCTTGGAGGAAGCTAATACAGAGCTGACAGCGGAGGAACGCATTGCTACTGCAACATTTCTTTGCAGTAAAACGTAAGTGGCTTTTCATGATTCCTACTGTCTTAGAGTTAAGGAGCACGGCAGGGGCACCAGCTTCAGCAGAAGTGTCGTGTGGGGTTGGGTTTCCTGGTAATAATGAGCAAGATGCTTCTCAGATGTTCTGCTGCTCTGAGATTAATGATAGCAGGCTGGGTTTTGATTTTTGAAGAGTAAAAATACCGTTTTGGCTAAAGCAGACTGAATAATTGGTAACATGCTTGAAAACAGTCACTTTTTTTTTTTTGAAATTACACTTCTGAGAGTAATTCAGTAGGGATAGGTACCCCTCCAGGTGGCCAGGTTTGAGCATTTTTCCCAAAGGAGGTCCGGGCTGAAGAAGCACTCATTCATTCTTGGCTGTGTGTCACGTTCACATCAGCTGAAATCAAGCATGTGCTCTTTCTGACTAAGGAGGCTTTCCTGAATCCTCTTCTGTTCTACAGTGATTTGCCAATAATGCTTCTTTTTGCACAATTCCGTGCTTCAGTGTCTGTGGAAAAGTTCTTTTTTCAACAGTGTTTAGGTAATTTCATTTTACCTAAGAGTAATTAAAACACCGCCCAAATACAACAAATAGCTTTTTTGTTGACTCACAGTATAGTAATAGGAGGAGCGACTTTATTACTAGCATGAAAAGTAGTAAAAGATACTGGCTGGTTTTAGGCAGAGGAAGAAATCTATATTTGTTTTAGACTTGGCATTCTTTAGTGCCATAAAAATCTGATTATGAGTAAGTAAGATTAAATGTGTTTTAATAGCGCTATGTCAAGCAGTCATGGAAAATTCCCAGCCTGAGATTGTGCAGGCATTTGAATACTGTGAAGTACATATACTTTGGTGGGGTTTTTTTCTGGTTTTAGGGTTGGGTTTTTCTTTATTATTTAAGAAAAAGCACCTCTCTGTGCAGGGAAGAATCTGCAATACTGCATTTTGAGTGCTACACTTTAATATTGGCACCCTGCTAATTTGACTTGAACTTACTGTGCAGTCACCTTCTTTATAAATAACTTAAAGCAACATCCTTGTGATGGAAAGCCTATGAAGTCCTTTAAGGCTTCACGGACTGTGGAACTGCAGCATGCTGTGGGAAGTAGATGTTTGTGGAGTTGTCTGGGCTGACGTTTACAAAAGAGTTGGGTGACTTAATTCGTTGCCAAGTAAAATAAATTGCCACATAAAGGTTCGTGCTCCTGAGTAGGCATATTTTCAGAGGTAGCTAAGAGAAAAATCATCGTTCCCTGGGCTTTAGGGTCAACGAGGGTTGCTCGTGAAAGCTTGCCGTCCAGTGTGTTGACTCGTAGCTTCCACCATACCTTTTGGGTGGCAGGGTTGTGGGGGGCAGCTGGGAAACGCAGAGCAGGGATGTGTAAACCTACTGGAGCAGTTTCCTTACAGGAGGAAAGTATGCTTCTCTCAGACTCCATGGTCTATATATGTTGTCTGTCTGTTGCTTGACAGAGGTATATGTTAGTCTATGGGTAGCCTAAGGTATTGGGTAGTGTGTTTTGAAATATGATGACTTCTTGAAGGCAGGATGGCCAGAGTGGAAAGAGGTGCCTGCTCCTGGTGGATCCTGAGCTCTCCACGAAGATGCTTGTGCTTCCCACGCAAATACATTTCATACCCCCTAGGTCTCCGCCGACGTTTCCTTACTTTCACCAGCCTTAAAGTCTGCTGGGTTTCACTTTTGAATATCTCTGTCTGAAAGCAGCTGTTTTTCTTGTTGGGTCTTTCTCTCCCATCAGTTCTTCTAACCTGGGGGGAAGCACAGCTCTCCACAGCTGGTGCTTGCAGATGCTTCTAGGCTGGGGGAGATGTGGCTGGTGGTCACAGCTGACAGCTCCTTGTGTGAAGGAAACAGCATCTTCTCCCTGGAATTAGACCAAAAAAGTTGAGCTTAGCATCTCAGCCCGAGTAGGTCATGCTGGTAGCATAGAGTGTGGTCTGATTTCAGACCTGATTCTGGAGAAGTAGAAGGAGGGGAAAAAAAAAATCTCCCTCTGCTGCTGTCACGCTCTACTTCTTGCTTGAGCTAATCCCCTTGGCTAATGGGAAGAGCTTGGGTGCAAGGGGTTCCCACCTTGATATATGAATGATGCGCCTCTGGGAGATGACAATGTATAGTCAAAATTGCTTGGCTGGGAAGGCCCTTTGCCTGCTGAGAGGCAAGCAGCTGTTCAGCCCTGTTTTTATCATGTTTTTGCAGGCTGGACGTAGTAAACTAGAAGAGAGTCTTAGCCCAGATGCATTTCCTTGTGCTCCTCATTTATCTCTGGGATAAATGCCTGTTCTGTCAGGTGTTAGTGCTTTAAATAATTTCTCTTTGGTTAAACTCTTCTAATTGCTTTGTGGTTTCATTTCGGATTAAATCTTCTGTCAACCTGCAGTACATTAAAACATGCATGTATGCAAAAAAAATTACAGAAGCGACTGCTCTGTGTTTCTGCTTTTTCTGCTCCTGCCACAAGTACTAGGTTGAGGTAGTGATTCTTCCTTTTGACAATTACTAGCTCATGTAAACACGCATTGAAGAAGAAAAAAAAGAAAATCAGCACCAGAGTGATGCAGGAAATATTCATCCCTGTCCTGAAAACAAGGACGCAGAATGGGAATGAGTCAAATCCCTAGGTGTGCCTGCAAGCGAGGAAACATGCCACACCTTTCTGTTGAAAGGTGGAGTGCAGATTTGAAGCTTCTTTGGAAAGATGCTACAAGCTGCGAGGAAAGGTGCGTTGTTGTACATGCAAGGAACCTGTGAGCTGCTTTGTATGACCCACCTTTGGGATTTGTCTATGGATGCAAGATGGGAGGCAGTATGAAACCACAGGGTTCAGCCCAGCATATGGCCTGAAAGTACCTATGACAGGAGAAGAGAAGGTTTGCTGATATAAATACCTACTCCGTTTCTGGGTTTTCTACTAAAGGTGTTCTGTCCTGGCACTTTAGTGGTGAATGAACTTAAAAGGAGTCAATTTTTCTTATGTGCAATATATATATGAAAAGATCCCAATAAAAGAAAAAAATTACTTGCCATAATGACTGAGGTGACTCGCCCTGTAGATGCTTCATTTTATTGTTGCACAAGTGCAGAAAAAAATCAAAACATGCTAGTAAGAGTAGCATTACTGGAAGGAAATGCGTCTGGTCAGGGAGATGAAGTGGACTGAGCAAAAGCAGGAGATTGCTTTTCAGAGGGTTGTGACCTTGAGAGACTGAATATAATGGATGCAGTGTTTCAGGCCGCCTTTTTACCTTGCAACTGCTGCATACCATTGGTATTCATCAGCAGTGATGGGGCTCTGCGGCGGGAAGCCTTCCAAAGCATCATCTCGTCGCTGAGAGAAGTTTAAAGCCGATAAAGGTCAAAACTGTTCAAAGCACATGCAGGAAACGCTGCCTTTTCTCTGAACTTCATGGCTTTCTACCTTCACCTAAAATACAAGCTTTGTTGCTAAATTTGCCTTTCGTGTAGATCCCAAACGCTCTTTTCTACCAGGTTGCACCTTCTGCATGTATTAAAGTGGTGTAAAACGCCACCGGTTTGGTGTCACATAGTCTCTGGGAAAGCGGAGATTAGCCCTGGTTGGCAGTCTTCTGGTTGTACCTTCCAACAGCCAAGAGAGGGTCTGGGCTGGGATTAGCTTTCTCTTCCACTACTGCCACCTAATTTTCCTCGTCCTCTGTGCTGGGGAAGTGATTTAGGTGTTTTTGAATGCCTGGTGCAATGATTCTTGTTAAAAACATTCGATCACAGTTTGAGAAGTAACCCATGAGTGACTATTTTGTATTTACTGACACTTTGGTGTTTGTTTCAGGGCTGGTAGATTAGATCCTATTTATGAGTTATTTAAAAACTAAATTAATTTTGAATTGAATAATGAATTATTCAATGCCATAGGTTTTTATCCTCCACAGTTTCATATTTCAAAGGGTTGGGGGGGTCTTACTATGTTGAAATACAACAGTGATCAAATCTTACGTGTTTTAGATCTCAGCTCACAGCTGAGTATTAACATTTGTTGGGAGTCTTTCCCGAGTTTCTGACCGGGGAACGAGGACAAGGTAATTACTGGAGAAGGAGGAGATAGAAAGAACTGCTGCTGACAGCCAGGCCTCCTGCCTGCTCCAGACCCAAGAGAAGCATCCACCAAAGTCTCAGGGGGTGGTTCCTCCCAGGTGTCCCAGACTATGGATTGGGGTAGGCAGGACAGAGGAAAACAAGGCTTAGGAAAGCAGAAGAAAGGACACCTCTTTAGGTTTGTAGACAGGTACAGTAATTTCAGAGGGTCCTGCTAGTATAATTTTTTCAACTGCTGGGAAAGCAAATTAATTCTAAAATAATTGGAAAGGGGAATAAACTTTTTTTCCCCCCATCTACGGAGACCCGTTGGCCTCTTACAGGTCTGCTGGGGAGTCTAACTGAGGGTCACTTTAAGACTTTTTTTTTCTTTTTCTTTTTTTTCCCCCTTTCTGAAAATAGAGTGAATCTATTTAAAATGTCTATACCCTGACTGCTCCTTTAGTTGCTTACTTCCATTCCGTTGATTGAAGCTCCTGTAACTCTCCAGCAAACATGCTTGCCCCTTTCTGCGTAGAGCTATAATTCATGTTACTTAGTGGGTTGTGAGCGCTTTAACGTGCTGCTAAGATTTGGTTAAAATACTGTTGCCCGCTCATTTTTGTTTTTTTAAGACATATGTTTTGTTGCTGTATGGAAGGCAGTGAGCCGCAGGAAGTTGGAGGGCAAAAGGCATTGGATATCATGGGCTGTGAAAAGTGCAAACATCCTTCTGAGTTATCCCCAAAGAAGGGAGAGATTTTATGTTTTTTGGAGTGTGTGTCCTCCTTGCCCAAAAAGGGGTGCCTGCAATGAGGCTGGCTGGCTGTGTGCTGCGTGAGGGGCCAGGCAGAGCTCAGCTGATGCTGGCTGGGTGCAGCAGCCATCCCTGCATCCCCTGCATCCCCTGCATCCCCTGCATCCCCTGCATCCCCTGCATCCCCTGCATCCCCTGCATCCCCTGCATCCCCTGCATCCCCTGCATCCCCTGCATCTGTCAGCCCTCAGCTGCCAAAGGCCAGCGTTGCTGCCGCAGGTGCATGGGAATAAGCCAGTGCTCTGCCCTTTAATGATAAAGCATGCCATTGCAGTTTGCTTAATTGGTTGTGTCTTCATCAGGTGATCTCCAGACAGGCAATTTGGAGGTGCTTGGTGGTTGTTGTGGCTTGCAGCATACAAATCGGTGTGGGAAGCTGCTAATGCTAGCCTTGCAGCTTAGGACTTAGTGGCAGAATTAGCTTTTTCTGTGCTCACCCAAAGCATGAAAGTTAAGGAGGGGGAGAGCACAGACGGGTGCCGTGCTGCCCGCCGTTTGTCAGGACGTCCGTGTGGTGCTCTGGCGAAGGATCATCCCATTTTCCAAACCTGCTTGTAAAAGCCAGGCATCACAGGTGGGCTTCAGATGTAGAGGGGTGCGTTTCCCCTGGGGCAAGTTGCTTACATGCTGGATTTTTAGGGTGGATTAATTTTTATTTAATTATTTTTTATGGATGATTGGGTCCTGGGTATGTAGTACTGGTTCCCCACCACCTCAAGTTGTTTCATCACCCATGCTGGACTCGTTCCATGCGATGCTGCAAGTCTGATAACATCTGCCCGGGCTTCCCAAGTCAGCCTTGGCATTCCTGCTGCCCGGTCGCTGCAGTCGCTTGTCGCAGGCCACGAGAACAGCCGCGCTTCCCTGGCCAGGCGTAGGCATGGCACGTGCCCACTCTTCATCTAGCTCCTCTGGGCTCCCGTCCTCGCCTTTGGGCGGCCTCGTGCCCTCCCCGGGGCACCACGCGTGGCAGGGGCAGGCTGCTGGAGCTGGTGCGGCGCAGAGGTGCTCGTCCTGGATTTGGGGCGTTGCCCCCGACTTCTAATGGGGCGTAGGAAGAGGGTCGAGCGGGCACTGTTGGTGAAAGCTGCTGGGTGAACGGCCGTGGCTTGAGGGAATGGAGGGCCTGGGGCTCCGTCTGCTAAGCTGGGTGCAGCCCAAACCTGTTGGCTGGTTGTACTTAAAGCATGACTGGGATTTGTTCCTTGGTGTGGGGTCAGATGGGGCCAGATGGGCCTTCAGAAAGGCGAGGCTGAAGTGTTTGTTGGAAATGCTACTGAATGGGTCCAAGAGCACATCCTAATTTACCAACTGTCTGGTGTTTTTCATCTGTCCCTCCTGGTTTCCATATTTTATTAGGTATTAACCATAGTAAGTCCTTATTCTACAGGTGTTATGCAGGGTCCTGTTGACATCTGTAGGACATGGTAGTTGGGCAATGTTAGGAAAGTGTTCTGGTCTTTGTAGGACAAACCCTGTGTAGCTTGCCAAATGAGGTTGATTAAAACAACAACAAACAAGAAACCCCCCCAAAAACATTGAAGCACAAACTAGCAACGTAAAGAAATAATTTAGTGCAATTAAATACTTTAAATACTTGTGTTCCCACAGAAGTATGTAGTGATCATATTGTGAAAGCAAAGCTGCAAAGAGAAGTGAAGCCTGCCGCATCATCTATTGTAAATTCAGTGTGAGGGGATCAATACAACTTAGGAAAAGAAGTTACGGCCTGATATTTAAAATTCTCCTGTTTTGAATAATCAGTGTTTCTATTGGTGAAATAAATGAATGGGTGAACCGTGTGCTGACTGGTCCATTAGTCTCTTTTCTCCCTCCTTTTCACACTTACTTTCTTAGCCTTGGAATACAGTTCTGCTAATTCTTAACAGCACCAGACTGTGAACTGTGTCTGTCCAGAATCCTGAGTTTTAATGTCAAGAAAATATGGAGCTTGCAAGAAGAGGTGGTGGTGGGGAAAACCAACAACCCACTTATAAAGAATGTGGGCTGGGTGGGTGAGTTTGTTTTTGTCTTAAGGCTCTGATCTTATAGCTGTTTTCTTCAACAGTTAAGGCTGGAAATATTTTCCCTTCTTGCCCATCCCTACTCTAACCCAGGAAGATGATTCATGTGTAAACTGGTATTTTTGAACTGCAGGGAGACATGAAGAAAACAAAAACAAAAAAAATCCCTCATAATATTGTCAGGCCTGTGAAAGCATCAGGGATCGTGAAAATTGACAATATGGAAGTTAGGAGCTAAAGTCAAACCTTTTGTGCTTTGATGCCATAACCTGCAAAATGAAATCTGTGGTATTATTCTTGGGAGTAATTTTTAAGTGTGCTTGTTACCTTGCACGGTCTGCTGCTTAATATGGATTATCTTTTTCACACAAGAATCCCACTTGACTTAAGGTGGGTTTTCCTGGAATTCCTTGCTTGTTTGGCATGGGAGGGGAAAGGAAAAAAAAAAAACAAAAAGAAAATGAAAACACTGAGCTTCCTAGAAACCAGGAATAGCCCTTGTCTTGCTAAATTCAATTTCTCCTGTGTGCTTTCAGGTGGCGTTTTATCGATGATGCCTCTTGACACAAGAAGGCTTTGATAAATACTACCAGAATGAAATCAGGTGGCTGGCAAAGCACGGTCAATGGTAGAAAATGTATCTTGATCAGAAATTTCATCTGCTTTGCAAATTCAAATCAGGCTGAACCAGTATAATGTCCCTTTAGACACGGCATATCCATGCTTGTATAGCACAACTAGTATCTGTGGAAAAACTTGTACTATGTAGTTGTTCTGTGATAGATTTTCTTCTAAAAAGTCAATATCCAGGTGACTGTAGAAAAACGTCAAGAACTAACAGTTCCTTCACTGATGAGCCTAATAGATCCATGTCTCATGAAAATAAGTGGTAAATGCCTCTCTTCAGGACCCATGCGTCAAAGGAATGTTTTTGGTGGGTTTTTTTTTTTTTTTCCACTTAATTGGCTTTAAAGTACTCAAAGATGTTCCTACCCAACAAAACATTTTGAAATGAGGCTGAACATGTATCTTTGCAAGCAGGAGTTCCCATTTTGCGAACAAGACTCTCCATGGGCTTTGCAGACAGTGAACGAGAAACATCTTTCAAGTTCAGTCTTAAACTAAGCCTTGTATCAGAAGTGGTGGGTCTCTCCCATGCCACGTGGCTGGTGCTTGCGAGTCAGCTCCCCTGGCCTTTGCCTTGTGTTCTGCTCAGGTGGGAGAGGAGAGAGGAAGGTGGAAGAAAACACCAGGGTGTTTTACGACACCTGTGAAAAATGGTTTTGGGACACTTAGCAACCTGTGGCAGATGGCGAATTCGGTACCAGGGAGGTTTTAAGGGCAAAGTTTCTTAAGAAGAGTTGTGTGGCTGAGCCCCAATGAAGAGGGTAGTGAAGAAGAAGATATTTCTACCGTCACTTTGCCTCATTGGACTTTGAGACACCACTCCCAAGAGGGCAGCTGAAGGAGGGAATGAGCATGACCACACACGGGGATTTGGAAATCCTTCTCTGCCTTGAAGTGAGTTTATAAGCTTGTTATGTAGCATAAGCAAAAAGCTGCCAGGCTGGTAGCTTCTGGATTGGGGACTGCCAGGCGCAGCCGAGCATGGTGGATGGGCTACAGGCATTTTGGCAGGCTGTCCTCTTGTCCTCAAGTCAGTGACAGAGCTGCACGGCAGTGTGACGACTTACCAGGTGATACGGAAAAGACTTTGTTAGCAGAAGCTAGTGGTGATTTAAATTGGCTTGTTTGGGCAGTCATGCTGGGATAACTGCTCTTGCTATATTGCCGTAGGCTTTGGTGAACGGTTTGTAGAAGAGAGCCTCTCCTCCCCTGCTGCTTTTATGTGCACTGTCCTTCCTTGGTTCTGTCTGTCTTAAAATACCTGTTGAGGTTAAAAGATCTCGTCTCCCCTGGATGTTGGGGAGTGTGCACGTATATAGATTGGTTATATTCAGTTGGTTTCAAAAAAAAGAGGTTTGGGTTTTTTGTGGGTTTGTGTTTGGTTTTTTTTTTTATTTGTTTTTTTCTGGGTGTGGGTTTTTTTTTTTTTTACACATTTGTAGTCATGACTGTAATGAATAAAAAAGTGGTTTTGGAAAAATATGCTTGGCAAAACCATGCTGTCATCAAAGACAGAACTGCAATTCCTACTGAAATCTGTGAAGGCAGAGTTAGGCCTTGTTTGGCTCTTGGGGTAAGGTTTAAGGGTTTTGTGAGGATATTGTGTATTTCTCTTCAGGTATTCAAATAAGGGGAGAGAGTTACACGCTACTGTCGAGATGACCATGAATGTGCCAGGAGGGCTGTCATTTGCCCAGCCACTGCTACCCCCGCCCCAATATAGGCGGTGATGGAAAGGGGTAGTGGCCCTAAGCTCTTTTCCCCTGTGTTCCTTGCATCTCCCTGCTGTCATCAGTAACTGCCCCCTCCTCCCTCTCCTCACCCATGTCTTGTCTCTTCGAATTTTTTATCTCCCTTACTGAATTTTAACAGATTAAAATTCCTGCCCCCCCCAAGCTAAGGTGTTGGGGGGAGAGTGGTGGAGGTGGTGTTGCATGCCGGGCGAGTCTGTGGTACCCACTGATGATGATGGTGGTGTACAGCAGGACCTGCAGCTGCCCATCTGGTACATAAAGGAAAGTTACCGTACTCTTCTCCCACTTCCCTGATTTCTCATTTTGGCAGTTTTAATCGCAGTCAGTTGCCAAGTAGTACTTCAACCGCTGATTTTTAATTCTGGAATAAATGAGAAATGCTGTTGACTTAACTGTTCAGAAGCTGTTATTTCTTTACCGGAACTTGCAGGCATGAGAAAGAGCTCTTGTCCCGTAGCAGCCTGTTGAACTTGACTGCCACTGACAATAGGCTTTCCAAATTCCTATGTCATTGTCTTTTTCCAGCCATGATGCCATCGTGTAGGTTGGGCAGTCTTGAAAGTGAAAAAGCTATTTGACAAAACTTGTCAAAACATAGAGGTAACACTCAAATATTTCTTATGAAAGTCATAACTTGGACTGTAGCAATGTGCTCCCAAAAAGAATTGATGGCATCTCATTGCTAGATTTGCTTTTGAGGGCATGATAAATCTCTTGTTTCCTAGTGGTGTGGAAACCTCATCGTCCTCAGGAGCTGGCAACCATGTCCTCCCTCAGAGCTCTAACAGAGAAGTGCAATTGCTTTTTGGCTTTTGAGCAAGGTCTGTTAGCAATGTGTGTCATCAAACTCAGCAGCAGAAGGTGGGGAGGAGCGTGCTCATCCACCTGCGTATATAGAGGGTAATCTCTGTGTGCTGTTCGTGTTGGGAATAACTGGGAGATAAAATGTTTGGTTGTTTTTGTTTTGTTTTTTTTTTTTAATAAAAAAAAGGCCATATTGTATGAAGCGGTGATCTCATAAGAAGTACTGGTGCTTTCAAAGGGGTAGGGAAGGTACACATTTATTCCGGTTCCCTCTCAAGTCAGTAATAGTAATAATACATGTTTTAATCCAGTTTCTTGTTTTTAAAGTGGTATGGCATCGTTGGTGCTGCGCTATCTCCAGTTACTGAAACAGAAGGAGAAGGAGCCTCTTCAAGGTTAATCAGCAGCTGTTGCGCAGACCTTGGGAGCAGGAGAGCTGGTGCTTTGATCTGGTGTGGGGGGATGGACAGACAGCAGAAACATCTTGTTTTCAAGGAGATCTTGTTCTGCAGGAAACTACACCCCCCCCAACTGACCTTATATCCCATGGAAACATCTCCATGGCTTTGTTCTGCTTTAAAACAGTAAAGCAAAGCATTATTGTTCAGGAGGCAGAACTAAATTTGTTGAGAGAAAGGTGTTAGTAGCTTACTCCTGTGCTCTCTGAGTAAATTATGATAGGTGCTGTAAGTGTTTTGAAAGTGAGTTTTACCCCATTCAACCGGATTTAAGTACGGCTAGATTCTAGTGTGCAGTCAGTTCATGAAGTTGGGTTTAAGGTACCAAAATTTAGATCACATGCTCAAGTACCTTCCAAAGCTGTGCTTTCTGTCACTATCTCCAGAGACTTTGGGTTCAACTAGTCCTTCTCTGTAACTGTCCATCCCTTCCCATCCCACCATCCCAGGATGAAAAGTGCAGGTTCCTGACTTGGCGGAGGGGAGGTAGGCAGGCTGGCTGGAGAGATGCGGAGCCCCTTAGCAGCACTGTCTTGGAGTAACTTCTGGGGTATTCATTTATTTCCCTTTTTGTATGTTGTGTGGCAGTATCTGAATCAGTACTCTGAATTACAGAGTAATGCATCAGACAAATGGCCATTGCTACTTGTTTGTTTCCCTGAACTTGGGTATGGAAGAACAGGTCTGGTCGTCTGCTTAAGAGGGTGAACACTTCATTTTTGGGTTGAAGTCGGTGAGGGATATCCCGTTTCCAGCGAACTTCATGAGTTTCCAGCGAACTTCATGAGTTTCCAGCGAACTTCATGAGTTTCCAGCGAACTTCATGAGTTTCCAGCGAACTTCATGAGTTTCCAGCGAACTTCATGAGTTTCCAGCGAACTTCATGAGTTTCCAGCGAACTTCATGAGTTTCCAGCGAACTTCATGAGTTTCCAGCGAACTTCATGAGTTTCCACTAAGTAATCTGGCTAGGCACGCTCTTGGCACGTTAAGGTTTTTGGGTACCTAAACCGAAGTGTTTTCAGTAGTTCTAAGCTAACAATGAAGGGTGAGTTTTCAGAAGCAAAACTGTTCATTAATATGAAATTAGCAAAGCTGTATTTTTTCTGGATAGCTTCTTTCTTGCTGTGTCCCTCCTTGTTTGTCATCAGTGTGTGAAGTAGTAAAGAGGAGGAACGAAGATAAATGTGGGTTTGATTATCTTTGGCATTAAAAAGCTATGCCCAGCTTGGCCTAGTTAGTAACATCTCTTCCTGTCTCTCAAAGTTTTTATTTGGAGCCAAGCTACTGAGGTGCATAACCAAAAGATTCTCTAAATACCTATTGACTATTCTTCCTTTGCTTTGCCAAGCCCTAAGAGCAAAATGCTTTTTGAATGCAGATGCAGCATAACCTACGTTCATTGCCTTTAATTTAAAGCAGTTTTAACTGCTTTGGATCAACTGCATTGACAAGTTCACTGGATTTTATGTTATAACGTGAATGAGTAGCATGAGAACACAGTTACTAACAATATCTGCTTTTTCATATATAGAGATATATCTATATATAAAAAAGTAATCAGTGTGCAGACGGTTACTTTATTCAGTGTACAACCTGTATGCATACAAAATCTAGCTTGTTAATTACAGGTTTGCAATGAATGCTCCACCATTTTACTTAGCTGAGATAAGGTTCTTGGTTAATTTTGTGATTTCCAGCATTTATGTCCAATAGAAAGTAAAAGAGTGGATTTTTATCATCTCCAAGAACAGAATACAGAGGAAGGTAAGAGGTAGTGTTTGCATTTTCAGCAGCAAAATCTGCGAGATGGAAGGACTAGGGACTTCTCCAGGTGATCTTACAGCTGTGAGGTTTGCAAACCTATTTCCTTTTCCTTTTGCAGTCAGGAGAAATTTCTTTGCTATGGAAATGATGGCATATGGCCCTTCTTCTGCAAATGCTATTGCAAGTATTTTTACAACCTCGCCTCACGGAAATAAGAACCACTGGGGTTTAGTAAGTGCTCCGTGGCCTTGTTTGCCCCCTTACCACAGAAGGGCAGCATGGCAGGGAGCTCTGGAGTAACCCAAGTTACCAGGCTTCTCCCCCCAAAACAGGTTCAGGTCAATATAATGTGCCTCCACGTGCGTTGAGCGGAGTCCTTCCTCAGGCGGGTCCCGTGTGGCAAGTCTCATCCATAAATTAATGACTAGCCAAGGTTTTGTTCTCAAAACTGTCACTTGCACGTAGCCAATGCATTGCAGAGGGGCTGCAGCCCACTTGCGGAGCTAGCTGGGCACAGGAGGTGGCTGTGACTTGGATAGCTTGTGAGGTATCTTTTGCCAAGACTTTTTGTTTGTTTGTGCTTTCCCTCCCCCAGATGGAAAGGCCTTGCCTCGCACCCAGGCCATGGACAGATACCGTATTGTTGAGCTACCTTGCCAGGGAACACGTTGTATTTGCATTTCAGATGCCTCTGGCTTTGCGAACTGCATTGTTCCAGCCTCCCCTGAATAGCAGCTATTGACCTCTAACAATGTACACTTGTTTAAATCAAACTCTTTCCTACTTGCTTTAAAAAGCTTATTTTAGGACTAGCCCAACCAAGTGATCGATTCTGTGCAGACCTCTTTTTTTTTTTTTTTTTTTTTTTCTCTTTCATAGCCAAAAACATATTCAAGCTTAATTATTTAATTTCAAGATGGAAAACATTCTCCTCCTTGTGAGAAGCTATTTTGAATACTGAGGTTTTGGCAAATTCTGTTGTGGCTTAATGTTTATACGCTTTTTGTTGCCTTTGAAAGCATAAACTTCATGTTACTCAAGCTTGGAGATTTTGGCAAATAATAAACCAGCGGAACAACAGGGGTTTGGTTGTCCTGAAGCACTTGAAGAACTCGACTGCATTTTGACAAATAGGTTTGTGGTTTTTTTTTTTTCTGTTTATGCGTGCATTTAGATGGATCAAATTAATCTAGGAGGAGGAGGTGGAGACAGACCAGTACAGACACTTAATGCCGCCCAGCAGTGGCTGGTGAAAGCGTTTCCCTGAGTGATGGGAAGTCTGAATTCCCTTTGCTGCTTGGTGACTGCAGTACGTACCTTCACCTCCCAAGCCCTCAGGTCTCCAGAGCTTGGTGGCATCAGTAGCCACCTTCGTTAAACCAGTTAGAATTTGTGAACAAAACTATGGCTATTTATTGGGTGAGAGGAAGCCTTGCTCCTGGGGGTTTATTAGGTTGAGGCAGAGAAGCCCAGTGAAGTAAAAATTTTGCGATGAGCTGGACAAGCTTGTAGTCCTTCTGCTTTACGCCACAATGATTCCACTAGTAACAAAAAACCATTCAAACATGAGACGGCGACTGTCAGACTGAATGAGGTTGTTTCATGGGCTGATGATTCAGCGTCCGATGTTAACTCAGGAGTATTGCATCTCGTGAGGTTTCTGTTGGTATTTCTGTTGGATATATTAGGAGGAGCGTTGCCAGCAGGTCGAGGGAGGTGATCCTGCTCCTCTGCTCAGCACTGGTGGGGCCACACCTGGAGCGCTGTGTCCAGTTCTGGGCTCCCCAGTACAGGAGGGATATGGACATGCTGGATAGGGTCCAACGAAGGGCCACAAAGATGATTGAAGCGCCTGGAGCATCTCTCCTGCGAGGAAAGGCTGAGAGAGCTGGGACTCTTCAGCTTGCAGAAGGTTCGGGGGGATCTCATCGATGCATATAAAGACCTGGAGGTAAAAGAGGAGGAAGCCAGGCTCTTTTCAGTGGTACCCAGTGACAGGACCAGAGGCAATGGGCACAAACTGGAACATGGGAGGTTCCCACTGAACATGCGGAAACACTTTGTCACTGTGAGGGTGACTGAGCACTGGCACAGGCTGCCCAGAGAGGCTGTGCTCTCATCCTTGGGGATACTTAACAGCCATCTGGACACAGTGCTAAGCAACCACATCTAGGTGGCCCTGCCTGAGCGGGTGGGTAGGACCAGATGCCCTCCAGAGGTCCCTGCCAACCTCAGCCTTCGGTGACGCACCGGTGAGGCGAGGCAGCTGAGAACATGCAGGGACCCAAGGCAACAGCCTCAGCTTGCCTTGCTCTGAGCGCGTTGCATGGTGTGGCCTGGGTGCGTCACCTCTCTTAGGCCGTGCCGCACACCCGGGCTGTATGGGCCTCGGACCCGCGCTGCCATGGGCGAAGCCGGGCGGGCAGCAGCCGTGGCTGAGCACGGGTGCTCCTGGGGAGGGTGGGCTGGCGGTAGCAACTGCCTTAGCGTGAAAGAGCCCTTTGTCCCCCGCCCCGGTGGCTGTGGTGGATATTCCTTAACACTGAGGATGCCGCCTTCCGAGTTGTCATCGCTCCTGTGCCTGTACTTAAGGGACATAAGAGATTTCTGTTTGCTGGCTCTGGTGGGGAGGTACCAGAGGAAGTCCAAGAGCGATGCCCTCACATCAGCCTTCCCCCCTCTGGAGAGCATGGGGTGTTCGTGCCCTCGGCCCTGTCAGCGTGAGGGTGTTCCTGCTGCTCCAGGAGATTAAAAGCAGAGCGGTGCCCTGGGGTTTCTGATGGCCGAAGTCCGATGCAGACCCAAGGGAGTGGGTGGAAGTCTTCCCATTGTTATCACGGGGTTCTGAATTAAAAGTTCAAGTCCCCTCTGTTGCTTTCACCACTTCTGGGGAGTCCTCTCCCTGTGGTTTCCCAGTCCCCTGCTTCCCCCTACGGACTTTGGGTCCTGGCGCCCTCCTTTCCACTCCCCTCTGCCCTCAGCCTGTGCTTTTGGGTCAACATACCCTGTGTTTGAACTGCCTTGGACTTGCTGTAAACCAGGAAACCATCTGGATCGAGGTTTCAGAGGTAAAAGGGCAAATGGCTCCGCAGACATTTGCAGCATTTGAAATGGAAAGGGGTTTGTCAAAAGATGGAGTGGGGGGAAAAAAAAAAAAATGAGGGATGCTCTTACATGGTCCTCTATGTGCAGCTGAGCTCTTACCATTCAGAGAAAGCAAGCAGCGAGAGTTTTTACACTCTCTATGAGCATCATTTTGTGCCTCAGCGCTGCTGTTCTCCCATCATAGAAACAAGAATAATATTTATTCAACATTATCTAAAGCGTATGCAACTTGTAATGTGGCTGAAGTCCATGATAGACTTGTTTTAGGCTCGCCTTAAATATGTAACAGAAATAAAAATCTGTATTTGTCATGATTGTTAATCAGGACCCTGCACCCCACCAGCTTTAACAAGGCTGTAAGTCTAGTTTCTGTGTGTAGAAATTCAGGCAAGGACAACCTTTGAATGCCAGGATGCAAAATTAATTGTTTGAATTGTGTTTTTTTGGTGATTTTACACCCAGAGTCACAACCTTATCATTATCAGGGGTATATCCCAGCCCTCTTCTACCACCCCTTTGCTTTTTCCTTAGGAGAAAATTTGACTGTTCCAGTGGGGGAAAAAAAAAAAAGAAATTGTTCTCTAAATACCACTAAAATACTGTCTTTCTAATATAGAGCCTGCTATCCGTTTGTAGAGAACGGGGGCATGGTTTGGGTTGGAGGTCAGACCATGGGGTGCTGCTGCTCAGTGTTTTTGGGCTGGCCGGAGCAGGTCGAGTGGGTGTCGTTACTGGGATGGCTTTTGCTGCAGCTGCAGCACCAGCTGTGGTTCATCCTCCTCCCTTGTTCTCGGTGCTGGATATTTCTGTTTTCTTGACACTGGATCCACCAGCCAGGTGAAAATTAAAATAGTCTGTGCCTACCCTGTCTTATTAGACTGGCTTAGGTGTCTCACAGATCCTGTCTCAGTTGCCTCCTCACTTCTAAAAAGCAATGTCATTTCTTTGTAACCTTGCTTGCTAGTAGTTTCTCTTTTTACTTTTTTTTTATATCCTCTGCGTTGTTGAGCAGCCAAAAGAGGAGGACCGTATAAAAGGCAAAGTGGTTTAGAAAAAGGTGAAAGACGATAGGAGGGGAAGTGCTGCGAGTGCCTAACAGAGGTTGAAAATAAACAGGTAGGGAGCCAGCCAGCTTTGAGGAGGATCTTTTAAACTGTGTGTAAATTCAAACACTGCTTTGTAATTTTGCGTGTGCTAACATGAGGCACATGACTCAGAGAATTGGCTCCAGCTGCTCTTGCTAGCATTGAGGAACTTCTGCTACAAAAAAAAAAAAAACAAAACCAAAAACAAACCAAAAAAACCCCCAACCACTTCAGTGTAGTTCTCCTATGTTTAGTGTTCTGGCAGAAGCCAACAAGTACTTGCTGAGAGATTATTTTATTTATTTCACTTGCTTATTTTGATTTTCCTCTCGCTTGATCTCCTTTTGCTTGCTAAATATTTCCAGAGAAAAAATAATGAGTTAAATTCTTTTTTCAGTTATGCCATCTATAACTCTGTTTTGCTTATTGTAGGGGTCTCGGGTCTGGCTGCGAGAAAATAATCACCATTATCCCAGTACTGTTCACTCCTGTGCGGAAGGAGTCGTCGTGTTCCGGACAGACTATGGTCAGGTATGGGCATCACTCCTCTATGTTTTCCCCTTTTTGCCCGTCTGTGGAAAAGCTGTTTTCCTTGTGGGGAGGGTGTAGGGGAAACTGAAAGCCTAAGCTTTATAAAATACTCGGTCTGTATGACCTGAGTGTGCAACTTTGGCTTTAAGAGCTCTTTCCATTGCCCCTCCGGTCATTTGCTGTGGCTGTGCCTGACAAAGCTGTAGCAGAGCTGCCAGAGCCTTGTTCCACCAAGGCTGGTGGCTGTGTGGTACCCGTCGCTGGAGGCACACGGAGAGGCGGCCTCTCCACGCTTGTGTTCCCGTACAGTAAGAGAAGGGGGGGCTGGCAGGTGGCACTGCGGCTCACGGTGGCGGAGGGTCAGGGGGGGGGTTTTCCCAGGGCAAAACCGGGGCGGCTCCGCCAGCTCCTGTTGCGAGAGGATTGTGGAGGACGGGGACCCTTACTGCCCTCTCCTTGCTTGTCAAGCACTCCTGCCTGCCTGCAAGGATGGAGATGGGTCCCAGCATCTCGTCGGGTTACCTTGGCTGTCTCGGGGAGAGCGTGCTTGCGTGCCTGGCTGCCAGCTGGTGAAGGAAGCTGGGGTGGAGCTTGTTCACACCCCCCCCCCCCCCATTTTTTTAAAAAATTTTCCTTTTTAACCCCCATAAGAAGGCAGAACTAGCCCTGCCAGTTGCTGACAGCTTGGAAGTGCTCTGCTCTCTCACACGCTTCCTTTTTATTTATCTATTTGTTCTACTCTCTATTAGCCCATGGTTTTTCCAGACCTAGCTTCCAGCAACTTCCCTGAAGAAATTTCAGGTTTAGGTTGAGTCAAATACAAACAGTTATGCTGAGACTGTCGTCAGCCTCTGGAGGACAGTCCCTTTTGACTTTTGGAGGACATTTTTTCCCTCAGTTTTGCTTCCTTTTCTTGGTTATTTGCACCAGATGAAGGTAGCTTCAGGTAGTGAACGAGGCTGTGAAAAGCATGGTAGACTAGAAAAAACATGCTGCCTGGTCTTGCTGCCTTCACTTCTTTCTGGATAAGTATGGTGGAAAAGCATGTCTTTCAGAGCCAGGGGACCCTTGCATGCCTTTCTCCAGGCAGGAAGGGAACCGGAGTTGGTTTTGATGGGCAAGGTATAGCCTACTCGAGGTTAAATTGCTGCTGCCCTGGCAGTGAAGGATGAAAATGGGGGTGAAACAACCAGGGTCTGAGGCAGAGAAAAAAGTGTCTTCCTTCTCTTGGGGTTCCCAGGCATGTGGCAAAGGAAGCGGGGTGACAGAGAGGAGGTCGTGTCCAAGCACCCACGTTTGGTCATGTCTCTGGTGGCAAAACTCAGTTGTGTTCCACGTCCCTGGGGAGGCAGAGAGATGGGTGAAAGTCACTGCTGTTCTCAGCATCGGAAGAGGTACCCTGGGAGCCCAACTTCCCGAGACCTGTTGGGTTCTCACTCCCATCCACTGCCCTCCTAACGCCACCGGTTGGTTCTCAGGCCAACGCCTGCATCCTCCTAGAAACCGTGCTAAGGGACATGGAGGCCAGGGAGGTGATTTGAGACAGCCAGTGTGGCTTCACCGAGGGCAAGTCCTGCCCAACCAACCTCGTGGCTTTCTGTGATGGAGTGACCGCATTGGTGGACAAGGGAAGAGCTATGGATGTCATCTGCCTGGACTTCTGTAAGGCTTTTGACATGGTTTTGTCTGGGCTGCAGGGTAGGAAGGTTGCTGTGTGTGTTGCTACGTTAACATGCTGCAGGCAGTGTCCGGCATTGGGCCTTTTATTTAAGCATAAGCCCTCTCTAGCTCCTAGTAGGAGTGACCCATGTGCTTATAGGAGGGGGCTACCTGTGCTTATAGGAGGGGGCTACCTGTAATTTTCACAGGGTTTTGTCGTTGGTCATGTAGCAGGGCTGATGTTGGCACCCGCAAGCGGAAAAGCTGCTTGCTAATGGTCTTGCATGCCTGTGTCATGTGTGGCATCACTGTCTTTCCGTGGCGTACGTAATGCAAGCTGAACCTTCAGGTAATACGGAAAAAGCCTCAAGTCATTACCGTGATACCATCTGACTGATCCTTAGAAAGCCTTGGTCCCATAAACATCACTTGGAAGAAAAAAAAAAACCCAACCTTCTTTGGTTTGGCCTGCTCGTGATAAAAGCAGGTGATGTGAAACGGGAAGGATGTAGGGAGCAACCTTCATACCCGTGACATGGTGTTCATCTCCTCGGTGGGTGTGAGCTGGCTGCTGCCCGGCCGAAGGCATACTGGCGATTCACTGCATTCGATAACTTTAGTCCTGTTGAAGGCTTACGCTTTCAGGAGTGCACTTTGCGTGTAAAGGGACCACGCCAGCTGACGTTGGCCAATTAATATTTTCCCTCCCGTTGCTTTTCCTGATGCGCTTTTAGACCATCCCGCCCTTGCTGTCTGCTTATCTGCGGGCTGCAGAAGGTTGCAAGCAGGTGAAATGAAACTGAGATAATGCCCAGCAATTACCGCTGCAATGCTGTGTGTCGCTTCGCTTCCCCTGCCTCGTTCTTCAAGGGGTGAGGTTGCAGAAATATGGGGTGATGATGATTTTTGAAGCGTGGCTGGCGTATTGATTCCCAGACCCTTTTGACAGCTGCAGCTCGTGTTCAAGTCCAATGACAAACCAACGAAAGTGTTGGGACCTTATCAAAGCACAGCGGTGTTATTCATCTTCTCTGATTCAGTAGCTTCTACTAGACTTTGCACTTCTTGCCTTTCCGCTGAGCATTTTGCATGGCTCCTCAAGACGTGACTGAGGGGGCGGTGGGACTAGGAAGGTGTGTTTGTGCTCCCGTTTTGTGGCTTTGGACTTCCAAGTCTTTGCCAATGTCAGTTTGCAGAATAATCAAAAGATCATAGCACAGTGCCTTACCTCTTCATTTCTTCTCTCTGTTCTGTGTGGTAGAAATAAATTTGCCAGAAAAACCCATGGTGCTATATGGTTGTATGCTGAAGGGGTGTTGGTTGTAGGGAATCCTACCCAGTGACAGTACTCTCCTACCCAGTGACAGTACTCTTGTAAGAATATGCCATAACCTTTTCAATGTTTTAACAAGCTGCATCTCAGGTATTGAGCCCCTTCTTGATAATCGCATGGCAATGTAATGGCTCCTCGAGTATTCTTGTGTTGCCTGAATGTTTCAATTAAGCAGCCCATTTGTTAATTATTGTTAAAGATGATTGTGGTACTGCCTTCTGCTGTTGTCACCCTCTGTGTGAGATGGTTGTAAAAGTAGCTGATTTGATAGGCTGAGTGGAAGATCTGATACACACGATACGCTACGCTAAGAAAGGGAATTTCACATGGTAGGTTGGGGTTTCTCTGAGCAAGAAAAGAAGAAGAACGTGGCAGTGTATGGGGGTAGATGAAAGCCTCATTAAACACAGGGAGGGGAAGAGTACATCGGGGCCATGTTTCACCACCCCGGCGCGCGATAAAGGAGCGGGAGATGAAAGCTCTAACATCCCTCTCGGCACATGCTCGTGGCGCTGAGCTGCGGCAGGCTCTGGAGCGCCTCTCGAAAGCCTTCTGCAGGCGGGTCTTCAAAACAGAGCGTCCACAGTGACTCGAGAAGCTGCAATGAGCAGGCAATCCATATTGTAAATATTTTTCTAAGCACCTCCCAAATGGTTTCCAGAAGAGAAGATGCTGTACTCACTTGCTGGTGGGTGGGTGGGCTGGCTGGTTGTTTTTGTTTGTTCCATTAGCGTGCACAGAAGTGGCAAAGGACTCCGTGCCCGGTGTTTTGGAAACACCATGTCTGTGAATGTACATATAAAGTATGTCAGTGTGGTCTATGAATAGTTGGACTGAAAAAAAAAATCAGTTCTAATCTTTTCTTGTGTGTACAGACATACATCTATATACACACACACACATACATATATGATGGCATTACAGTTACTGCATTTTTTTTTTTGTGTGTACGAGGGTATTTTTGCTACCTCTATTTTTAGGGTTAAAATAATTCTCCCTTAAGGGTTTTATTTACAGTAAAGCAGACGTTTCCTCATAGTCATATTCTATAAATTTTTAATGAAGTTGTGTGAGCTTATAAAGTACTCGAGTGAATGTTTAAATAAAATGTTAAAAGCCCTGCTGCCACTGTATGCTTTGTTTGAAATGACTTACTTGCGTATATTTGGTAGAGCATCCGTGATTCTGTTGAGGAAGAAAAACCTCTTTCCAATTTCTCTCCTTTTTCTTTTGTGAATAATGTGAACTTTAGCTTATCTCGGATAAGATACCAGCCTTTCCCCTTGCATGAAGGAGGACTGCATTGTGCTCTTAGCTTGTACGGACACACTTGAAACTGTCCCTAGTGAAAGCATAGATAGTGAATAGAAAAAGCTTGCTGGGGAGTGAAGTCTTAGAAGAGCTGTCTTGAGTGGTGTGGCATTAATTTAAAGAACATCTTTCTTGTGTCCTAATGATGACTCTGTACTTTTTCTTCCATTTGTAAACCAAATATATATAAAAATAATGCAAAGAAATGGCATCCCCCCCCCCTTTTTTTAATGTAGTTATGATGATTTGTATAAGTAGCACTGTGTTTAAGCCTGTGGGTGTTGTGGGCTTTCAGAACAGCACCTAAGAGCACACAATTCTAGTCATGCCCAGTCCCTTTCAAGGGAAATCTTCGATAAATGTAAGACATAATGCGTGTGCCTTTGTTGGGGAAATCTGGTCTCATCTAGGGGGAAGTAAGAGTTGAATCGGTTGCTGGAAACTGTCCCAAGTCTGACACTGAAATTTCCGGATATTTAATTGCATACCTCCTTAGTGGACGGAGAGGAGCTTTTAAGTCAAATATGTTATAAATAGAAGCAGCTGAGCGATAATATCCCAAAAACGTAGGCTCTTTAAAAACAGATGTCACATTTCACCAGTAAAGACTTTGTCAGGTAAACCAGCTTTCTGTGAACTTTCTTTACAAAGAAGCCCTTCATGGCATGGTGTTATGTCAGTAGTGTTGCTCAGGATCCTCGGCTTCAAATCAGAGGCACCTGTAAATGGTTTGGTCAGCAACAAAAGTATTTTTTCCTGTGTGTTTAACTTAATGTGGCTCTTCTGGGGCATTTCTGCATCTCAAGAATGGGAAGGCTACAGATGTTCCTTGTTAAACACAGCTCAAGTATGTTTTCCATGGAGGTTTTCACCTTTTTTTTTTTCCCTTTTTTTTTTTTCTTTTTTCTTTTTTTCTTTTTCCCTCCTTCTGGTTTGAAGGCTGGGAGAGTTTCTCATCATGACCTCATTCAGAAAAATTACACCTGGGCTTTGTTTGGGGTTTATTTTTTCTTTTTTTGCTTGTTTTGGGGGGTTCCTTTTGTTTGATTTTTTTGAGTTAGCAATAGGATTCTGTTGGAGTTTACCATGTGGTTATACCAGGAGAGTTCACATATTCCTCATTTTTGGTTTAAAAAAAGAAAAAAAAAAATCGCAAACCTGCAGGCAAATGGTTAAGAACTTGTCATAAGGACTTCTTTCTTTGCCTTGTGTCCTTTCTCACCCTTGTTTGGGGCTCTCTTGTGCTAGCCTTTGCTACTGTGAGGAGCCCTTTTAAACAAGAGTCTTCCGTTCATATTCACAGGGCATGAATAACACCACTGAAGTTACTTGGCTTAAGTCACTGAAGTCAGTAGGACTGTTTATCAGTAAATGCTGTCTTTGGCTGCATCAGTTCATAGGATCAGGCATCAGAGAAGTAAATCCTTCAGGATGAGGGTTTTCTTAGTTATTGTTGAAAAGCATCACGCCTGCTTCTAGCTCTTCCATGTGAAGGCTCGACAATATTTCCAAACAGTGGGGTTTTTTGGACATTTCCCTGAACTCAATATCTATTGCCCTCAAAATACACCCTTACAAGGGAGCATTTTAAAGCAGCCCTTTGTGCGCTCCCTTGTATATACAGCCTCTTAAGAAAATACACAAATATATGCAGTGGGCTTTGGTCTTGGCTGCTCTTAGCATTGAATGAATCCATCTCTTTCTGCAAACTTTTATTTATGAAGACTTTTATCCTTTTTAATTTAATGGTGCTTATGAAGAGTAGTGGCCACTGACTCTGGCTGTCGGGTAGCTCGTGCGTGTTTCGGGCAGCAGATCCCCTTCCTTTGGGGCTGAGGGCGAATGCCAAATACAGTGGCTTTACACCAGGAAATCGGATTCCATCTGTCTAAACACTGTAAAGTTCACTTTATTCTGCTGTTAGTTATATTTGGCTTATGTGTAATAATTATCCTGATTATTTCTAGTGTTCTTGAAAAGCTTGGTGCTGTGGCTATTTGAATGTTGGTTTGTTGGTTTGCGGGTTTTTTTTGTGGTTTGTTATTTTTTTTTTTTTTTTTTTTTTTTGTAAATTGCTATTGTTTTTAAGGGATGTATATGTGAATTTTGGGGTTGGGGGCTGGGGAAGGCCAGAAGTCAGCTGAAGCGCCATTCAGTCCTTGGGATTCATCTTCTGTGGAGAAGTGCGCAGCCCGCTTTGGGGAGGCAGTGTTTGGTACCCCGGCCTGCCGGGCATCGCCTGGACCGGATTGCAAGGATGAAGGGCTGTGCCCCCTTCACCCGTGCTTTCTCCATCCCATCCTCTTTAGAAAGAGCTTTTTGTGAACCGCAGGAGGCTGCGGAGGCCGTACATGTCCTGCAAACCCACGCGTGTCCTGCAAGCCCACTAGGCTCTGCTGTCCCGTCCCGCCCGTGATGCAATTAATGGAGCGCAACTGCAACGCACAAAGGCCTCCCCGCGCCTGGTGGGGATTTAGTGCCACCGTAGGGCCTCCCAGCAAATGCTTTTCCTAATGGAAATGCTGCTTCAAAACCCTAAATGGTACTTACAAGTACGATGTTTGGTCAGTGGTTCGAGTGGAAGTGCTCATAAATCGAACAAGTTTTTTTTCTGATGCACTATCTTTTACTTATTAAGTGCTTGCTAGCTGGAAAAATCATTAGTTTGGGTCTCTTTAATTTCTCCAAAACGTTAATATAGCGTAGAAACATTAAGATATTTCATCATGCTAAAGAAAGCAGTATCTGTAGCAGAAATTTTTTTTTTTTCTCCCCCCCCATTCAGCTTGCCTTTTTATCCGCTTTGTATCAAGAGCGGTATTTTTACATGACTACTGATCTCTTAAGTATTTGTTAAAGGGTAATAGGGAAAAGCCTCTTTGTATGTGTGTTTTTGCCTGAATTACTGTGTATTTATTACGTAAAAAACACAGAGCAGGTTATGAAGTATTTCTTGGATATGTTGCACATGTGCTGCCCTTACTTTTTTCCTGTTACTTGCTTTTCTGCCAAAACCACTATCAGTTTGATTGATTCCAGGAACGGGAAAGTTTTAATCCTGGAGTGAGATATTTTAAAAGAAAGGTTGAATTGTAAAAAAACAAACAAACAAACAAAAAAAACCCCACCCCAAAACCACCCCCAACCCTGACTGCCAGACCAAGTTGACTGTATTCTTCCCGCAAAATGAACTTTCTGGCTACCAGTACGTAGCCACTTCTTGTCAGAAGTTGGGGAGTTTGCAAGTGTGAGCAGCCCTGCGATCTCTAAATGCACAAATGCTGGGGGCAGGAGGGCTGAGCAGTGACCGTAAATAACTCCTTTAATGTTGGGTTTTCAAGGGTTTTGTTCTGTGTTTCCTAAACATAATGGTAGTGTTTGCTTTAGCTTTACTGAAATGAATTCGTTTTGCGTTAGTGGGGCCCTTGTGAAGTGTTTTACTAACAATATAAACTAAATCTGTATGAACAAAAGCGTTTAGCTCTGAGCAGAGAGTTGCTTTATGCTTTTTATAAGACCTGACTGAAAGCAGCCCGTGTCCGAGATGCTGACAAAGAGGTACTCACTGTGTCCCCCCTCCGTTTGCTGTGGCCATGTAAGGGGCTTGCGGCTACGTAAACAGTTGAGATGTCAGTCTTCCCTCTTGCTTTCTGCAAGGAAAATCCAAACCATCTGTGCTTTTTTGGTGCTTTTATTATCCTTGCACTAAAGATAGCAAAACTGCTTTTGTTTTAAGATTAAAGCAGATGTGCACAGGCTGCCTTATTACTTTCTTTTGTAAGGGAACACAGTTCAGCTGTGCACAAAACATGGGAAGGAATTCAGACTGCATCATGCCAAAGAAGGACGACAAATCTGTGACGAGCCAGCTTGTCACTTCAGTTATTGCCTTGTTCCTAAATTCCCTTGGATGCGGGGCTGGTCTCATTGTTCAGTGTTGTCGGTGTTTTTAGGAACACGTGGCTTAGGTTAAGCGCGATTACGTGCCGTGATACTTTGCTCTGCAACAGGGCCCTGCTCAGCTTTGCTCTGGCGAGGTTTTGTACCTTACAGTGCAGATAAGTGGTGGACGGACGCTGGGAATTTTACCTTGAGAAGACTCCCATCAACTTGTGCGTGAACTTATCCCCATTAAGCATGGAGCAAAACCCAAGTAGTATGGAGTGCCCTAATTTTTTTTATTATAACAGGTGAAAGAAATAACTAGGTAATTCTGGACGAGATTTTACATGGTGAGGCTTGTGCGAAAACGCTAGCACATGTGCAAGCAACCATGTTAAAAAAAGTAATGTGAGTCGTGAGAAGAGGCTGCCCTCCCTTGCAGCGATGCCCTTTTAGGTTATTTAAAAAAAAAAAAAAAAAAAGGCAGCCCTCTGGGAGGTGTGTAGGGCACTGCATTAGGTGTGCTGGTGGTCCCAGTCCCACATCCCGTCAGCTGGTATTGCGCGGTGGGGGTAATTCATGCGTGGGGGAGTGGGCAGCGTCCGTCCACCGGCAGGTCCTCTGGGGAAAGCTCCAGTGGCTTTTGAGTGTGTGGTGCCGGTTCTGTAGGTGGAAAGCTCATTTGATCTTTTCCCCCGTGGTCACTCGAGTAGTTCTTGAGGTTTATGTTACCTTACCTCTGTGTACCTGAGAAGCACAGAAACGAAGGGGGATCCTCTGCGTCTCCAGCCACCCCTCACTGCACAAGTTAACTTTGTTTACAGACTCAACCTGTGCAGTCAGACTGGGGTTTTGATGCCAGGTTACTTTCAAGGCTTGATGTCTGAAATCCCCTCTGTTTTAAAGATGCAGTACTTCTTGTAGATCTTGTAGAACTTCAGGTTGTTTTAGCAGAGAACACAGGCGCTTGCCGGTGGGATAAAATGTGTTGTTGTGCCTTCGGGAGCCACATGACGTTTGCTGCCTTGAACATTTCAAAGCAACTTGTTCTTTGAAAGCGTCAAGCCTTCTCATCAGAAGGCTATCGGAGCAAGATTTCCCCTAAAGCATTTCTGCAATGGGATAATAAACTCTTTCAATATCAGTTGCAAAAGGAACTTCAAGTCCGCTTTCATGTTGGTGCTTTCATGGTCACTAAACCAGGGGAAGAAAATGTTGGCATAGGTCCCGTGCCTCTTCCTCGTCCAGCACACTTTATTTTGTAAAACAAGCCAAGTCCTGTTTAGCGTACATGTGATGGAGCTGAGAGGTGATTTAAGGAGATTGATCTATCCAAGTGGACTTAACTGAGGACAGTCATGATACATACATGGAAAAAAAACCCCACTGTGTTGCAAATCAGACCCTGGGAGAGTTGGGAAATGCTGCAGGGCCTCTTTTTGCCCTGTAGGAAAAGCGGGGCGCTGCCCCTCCGCAGTTAGGTGGGCTGTGGCACACGGGGCAGAGGAGAAGGACCTGCACCGGGGGGATCGGCGTCGGTTGGCTCTGAGCAGCTTCTGGATGTCATAGGGTTATGGGGACAAGAATATATGAGAGTGGAAGTAAAGGGTGCTTGCTTAAAGCATCCTAGTAGTCCTTCCTTTTGTTTTAGTGTGGGGTTTTTTTTTCTTTTTTTTTTTTTTATGCCCATTACCTGCCCTTTGTCCTGTCTTCCATGCCCGGGCTCCTGCACTTTTACTTGTTTGGTCTCCAACCTTCTGCTTCAACTTTGCTTTCCATAATGTGTCCCTGCTCATTTGGCCTTGCAGCCCGTTTGCACCCGCTCTGCTCCCCGGCACGCATGTGCACACACGCAGGGGCGCACCCTGCCAGGGAACAAGGGGGGCTGGTGGCTCCCTGGGGTGGGAGCATGGGGGCTCCCCAGGTGGGTGATGGCAGGGGCTGGCTGCCGGGGCCCGTCGCACCCCCCAGCTGGGCGGGCAGCCGGGGGGGTGGGGGGGGCACTGGGGCAGCCCCAGGCATCGGGCACCTCCCTGCAAGCCCTGCAAACCTCAGCAGAGGACAAAACCTCATCCAGCCTCCTCCGGCTCATGAGGAGCACATGGGTCGGATGCTCTTCTCCTCCTCCTCCTCCTCCGGCGTGCTTCAGTCAGGGTTGGCGTTGACAGCGGCGTCTCGGAGCTGCAGGGGGAAGTACAGGGAGGTCTCGCTCGGCAGCAGCCAGAGCACGCCAAGGGCAGACGGGCTTTCCCAAGGTGTTTGGCTGCTAAATGTCTGAGGCTCTACTGAACACTCGCTGTGGGATTTTTCTCCAGTGATTTATAACTTTGTCGAACTGATGACTTTTACAGGCAAGATAAAATCTTGCCTCTTGGAAACAATTCATTCCCTTTTAAAATTAAACTTACCTTCTCCAAAGAGCGGTCTGGTAAACCGTTCACGTATTGAATCACCAGAATTATTGTAGGCCTGAGTGAGATAAAAATACCGTGTTGCCTGTGGTGATAAAATAAGCGAATTTGAGAATAGATGCATTGTTAGTAGGATGTTTACCTGTCATTGAATGCTTTGTCTGAAGCTATCCACACCGAGCAGAATCGAAAGCTGTTGAAAACAGATTTGGGAAGGGAGCAATCTTAATAGCTGGAAGTGCCACAAGCCTGTAATGAAAATAAGGATATGTCTTTTACTGCTGATTGTTTCTCTTTTGAAAGTGCATATTTTCACTAGCATCAGCAAGGAGTTCTAATTAGAAGCAAATAATAAAATCTGTTCCATTATTAATACTGCTTTCAGGCAGGCATTTAATATACATGGAAATCTGATGGCTGGACTTTGTTGGCATTATCTGTGCATCATCATTGGCTTAAATGAAGTTACACAGGGTTTCTGTCACTGCAAGATTTACCCAGGAAATGTAAAGTTCTGTCAAGGTTATTTCGAGGTCTGCTAGGTATTTGAGATATGTTAATGTTTTTCACATGTCCTCAGTGGGGGGGGAAAGAGGGAGCAGTATTTCTGCATGATCAGGAGAGCAACAGAAGCGTGACAAAGGCTTGGGAAGTCCAGCATACGAGCGTGTATTTCTAAGGAGAACGTGCCTGCTGCATTGACTCTGTACGTGAACAAAACCCTTGATGTGGGCAGGGGCTGCATCCAGAAAAGCCAGTGCAGAAGGCGGAGGGGAGGCCAAGAAGCAGAAGGCTTTTCTTCTAGGTTCTTTCTCTGGGCATTTTTAAAAATGCTTACCTTGTATTCCAGGTGTATGGTGGCATTAACAGATCAGACCAGACACTGCTGTGCGTATTCAATTAACCTGAATCGGTTGCTGATACCTGTTAATCCCAAGCACGCCCACAGTGTACGTATCAAATGCATTTGTTCAAATGCTTTCAGAAATGAGCAGAGCTATCACAGTGCAATGCAGTATCTTAGTGCCTCTAATAGGTGGATGCGGCTCTTCTGGAAAGTAGTAAGTCATGCGTACGTATGCTGGGTAGATGATGAGGTGAGGAAATGTGTGAGCAGGTGCTCACACAGATGTATACATGTACTGCTTCCCAAAACCGTTTGGCTTAAAATGTGTCTACTCTGCATCACATGCATGTCTGTTTCTGTAGAAGAAATTCTGGACCGCGCTAGCCTACAGACATTTTCAAAGTGAAGGCTTGATTTTTTCAGTTACAGTGTCGCGCTGATGCTAGATTAAAACAGAACCCCAGGCCTCAGCTAAAGAAAACACGGTTAGGTAGAGCAGTGTTCACCTTGTGGTATTGATAAGCTCGGCGGTCACACTTTGAAAAGTCCTTGAACATCGCTACCTGAGTCAGTGCTGTTTGAATAGGAAATCCTTAAATCTGACTTTGCACAAGCTGAGCAAACTGTTTCCTGTGCCTAATGTCCGCAGAGCAGATTAGGCAGCTTGGAGTGGACAAAGATTCAGACACCACAAAGATCCAGAGCTGCTGAAGCTGCGCTCGACTCATGCATGTTTTGCATGACTTTTAACCTGTGTGCACGTGATGTACTTACCAGTTGCAGTGTGGATATTATGCAAATACTAAGCAGCTTATCAGATGCCGTTAGGGCTTGCAGTTACAGGGAATGCTTCCTCTATGTATGTATGAAAATGGAAAAAATGGCTGATTAGAAATGAGGAACTGATTAGCAAACTAGGGGCATACGTTACCATGCTGATGCTTCTAAAACAAGCTCACCTTTGAAGTGATAGCAATGGAAAACAGAAGTCACTTCTCTTTTCTTGAGAAGTTTCTAAATGGGCAGATTTATTTTCATAATGGATGATGAAATTAACTTAGAACAAAGCTTTTTGGAACGTGGTTCCAGATTTTTTCATCACTTCTAAGTTGCAACCTTGAGCTGGTAGTACCCATGAGTTAATGGAGCCAAGCTTTGCCATGTGAAAGTGAATCCAGTCAACCTCACTCCCTTACATAGCGCAGATTTTACATCCATTTTTAACTTGCATTTAGACGTGCGTGTCACCGATCTACATACCGAAGTAGAAGCATCAGTCTGAAAACAGACTGCTGTAACCTCTGTAGGAGCTCAGGTATGGAGGGGTGTAAAGCAGCAGGTCCTGCATTTGCGCCAGGACACAGCTGAAGCAGCTGAGTCACATCCTGATCTTTGCGTGAACTTTTCTTCTTGGGAGTCGTAAGGGGCAATCAAGCCTAAGTGGCATAAGGAGAAGTAGCTACCCTCTGTGGTTCTAGGCTTACTTACCTGTCCAAAATACACTTGCCTTTTGGAAGAGTTTGTGAGATGATGGAAGAGTGGGGAAAAAAAAAAATAAATCTGGATGCTAACCTCGTAGTTTCATCTGCTGCTGTAATTAAGCCCTGAGCACTTGTTGCTATGTCAAATCTCAGTTTTGTTTGAAGCTAATTTAGTTTACAGTCTGTCAGGAACTGGCCCCTTGTTGTTGGGTTTTCTTTACCTTTCTTAGCGCAGTGCATGCTTTCTGGAGACAAGCGCGTTACCTCTCCCTGCCAAAGGCACCCCCAGTACGCTGATCTAGCTGTTGAGCTATACGGCTACCAGCATACACGTCCCTAGAGTGACTAACAGCTCTCTGCAGTACATGTGTAAATGTTTACATTTATTTCCCTCCCACTTGGTAAAGTACTCCATTTTTGTACAGTATAAAATGCTTTGTATATAGAAAAAACCCACATTGTTTAGTTGTTGGGTTTTGTTTTGAGGGGGCGTTATATTTGTTTAACAAAAGGCCAAACTAGACGCAGCATGCATTTTTCAGGGAAGTCCTGCCTTCATCCAGTTTTGCAGCTGGGCCGACAGATTTATGACGAGGTGATGGACTTCTTCAAGGTCAAGCAGTGCATCAGTGGCTGAGTAGAACCGCGGGTCCCGCTGACTCCAGCGCTTTGTTGAATAGTTTGAGCTTACAGCTCTGTCTTTGCAAATTACTGCAGCAAGTAAACCAAAGTTATCGCCAGCCCCACAGTTAATAAACAAATTTTGCGGGGGCCATTATGCTTATTTAAAATGAGGTTGATTGGTACCGATGGGCTCAGACTCGTCCTTGCAGTAGGGAGGAATTCTGAAAATGATTGCGGTGATTCTTTTTCACTCTTTGAAAAGATTTGGGTGCTTAAAAATACGTATTTAATACAAGTAAATGTGCGCATCGGCTACTGCTGCTCTGTTTACTGCAGAGCAGCAACGGGTGCAGATCCTCATCCATTTATTATACCATTGTCCCGAGTAAGTTCCTCCGTGGCATTTTCCTGTGCGCTGTATGGCATACATATTATCAGAGGGGCTGGCTCTTTCTCCCGTGGACTTGCAGGAGAGGGGTTCCTTAGCTTTAAAGAGAACACCAGGCTTTTCGTGCTCGAGACTTTTCACTTTTTCCAGCGTTTAGGGGGGTGGCAAGTTCTGGCTGCTGCCTTCAGCCAAGGGCACCGCAGGGTACGTGGTGGCTGAGGCAGAAATGAGTTCATGAACACTATCTGCTGATTTCCAGTTGTGAAACTTAAGAAGTGATCTGCGTTTCTGCTAGAGGAAAAAAAAATTAGTGGTCTAGCAATTGAAAATTGTTTCGTGTCTGTGTTAGCACAGGCTTGCTAACAGCAAAGCATCTAGTAACGTGGTCCTGGCATGCCAGGAAAGTAAGGTGTGCTTTCACTATCGTGTCAGATGCAAGGCAAAAATAAAATCTCTAGCTTTATGCATTTAATAGTAAATTAATAGAGATCTTATCAGTTGTTAGAGAGATATATTGCTAAGCTCAGCTGAAAACTTGATGTGTGGTAGGAAATCAAGCTAATACTTGCTCCATCCTCTAAAAGGAGCAAGCACAGCAAGAGGCCAGGATAATAAGATGAATATAAAGGGAGCAATGAATTTTACTACTAGACGTACTTTTGAAAGCTGGTTACTGAACAACAGGTTTGTGAAGAGGCTTAGAAGAAAAGCTGGCTCTTACTGGTGCAGTACAAATCGAGTTTGAACTTTCTTTCAGAAGATCTTGCATCCTTTACAAGTGTTTTGAAGTACATGGTAGTGGTAAGTGAGTTTTGGTCTCTGAGCTCATGGAAAACTCAGTTTCTGCGACTAGAAATTTAGAATCATGGAATTGTTTAGGTTGGAAAAGGCCTTTAAGATCATCAAGTCCAACCGTTAATTTAGTATGAAAAGGCCTGTCATTCACTTATTGCTTTGTGTTTGAAAATAGGTCTGTAGGTCAAAAAGAAAAAAAAAAAAAAAATAGCCAAGCCATCCCCAAACGGTGGTCTTTGCTTTTACGCGCCACTTGAGAAGTATTGCAGCTTTTCTTACTGCAAATAGTCAGAAACAAGACTATAAGCATGGCAGTGTAAGCATTTTTCTTAACAGAAAATACTAACGAACACACCTCATTACCTGTGGAGAGGAACTTTTCAGCTCCTGGTAAGTTCCGCAGCCGCCTGTGCAGCAGTACCCTGGGCAGTCCCTGCGCTGTGTTTCCAGGTGTGTGTGTTGGGCGTAGCCAGAGACTCCCCTTGCCTTCCCGGCGGGCTGGGTCTAGCCTGGGGTTGGGGAGGTTGAGCATCCGGCCGGGGTGAAAGTCGGGCACCTGATGCAAGCACAGCTTGTTGAGTGTGGCTGCGGGAGCAGCCCGAATCGTACTCCTGGCGGCCTCTTCCCGCTGGGGATAAACGCTTGCTGGTTCCTGAGCTGAACGCGCTCCTTCACCCTGCGATCCAGCAGCAGTTGCGGGGAGCGCGTGTTTGAACTTGCCTCAGCGGTGTTTTCTTCTGCCATCTTGAACCAGAGACGGCAGCTACTTGCTGATATTTAAAACTCCCTTGTGTTCCGGGAGCCTGTCCCCTGCCTTTCCTCCGCGGCAGGTTGCTGTGAGCGTGCCTCGATAGCTGGAACTGGGAAGTCTCCGCTCCCTGTGGCTGGTGTCCTGTTCGCAGCACCCGCGCGTCACGGCGTGCTCCTGGGTGGGGAATGTCTCTCCGATGGTTCAAAACGTCTTTTGGCTCGCTGAGTTGAGGAGGCTTTGCCTCCTAACTCACTTTTGGCACTGTCGTTTGGAAATGAGCTTGTCTTCCTCACCAGATCAGACAGGGGAACACGCATCCGTGTTCTTGGTCCTTTGCGGAGGATCTCCACGTCTGAGGGAAATGCACCTCTTTCTTCGATTCTCTGCTGAAATGGCAGCTGCTGCCAAATTCCAGTACCTCCTTTGGAGGTATGTTTTACAGAATAGCTGCTGAGCACCGGAGGCGTGTCTGAAGAAAGCTGTAAGCCAAATTGTGACTATAAATGTTTTAGCTACAGTGATACAAGTTCTGACATTAGTGTTTTGTTTTGATTTAACGCTCCCCCCTCCCCACGCCTTTTCTTCCCAGCAATTTTGTCTTTTACTTTCTGGGAAGCGGTTTGTGCAAAGCCAAAATAAAAATATCTATGTGGGCACTGATACCGCTGTAACTTCAGCTGATGTAGCGGTGTGGTTTAGCTGCAGTGGTGTGGCTGTATCAGTAGAAGGACATGCTTGCACTGAATTTTGCAGAGGCAAAGCCGTTCCCAGTTCCTTTGCAACGGGGTAGAAAAATCCCATCAGGTCCAAGGACCCCAGCCTACCAGCACGGTTTGAGTCTCCGATGCACATGGAAAAGGGTCAAGTGATGTCAGTAACAGCCAAAACAACTTTGTTGGAAGGGGTTTGACTTCAGTTGCTGGCGCTGTAGTAGAGTGAAAAACATTTGGACTGCTGAAGCCCACAGCACCAAGGGAATAGTTCTTGGAGTTTTATTACTTTTGTACGTGTTTTAATTGGATTGAACTGTGCCTCAAGGGGCCTGGAAAAAAGATTTTGGCAGATGTGCTAGCACTTCCCAGCCGAGGGGACAGCCCGCTAACCTTGAGACGAGTAACCCCAGTAGCCCTGTGAGCAAAAGCAAACTGGCAAAGCAAAGCGTTGTCAGTGTAACTGTGCTGAGGTCAAGGGCCTCTGCTAGGAAAACCTCTTGTGTTCGTGATTCATAGGGCTGCATCAGCAGGATCTAGTGCAGACTTGTCTTAATGGGAAAAGACTCTGATGTCGAGAAGTGGATTTCGTTGGAGACCAGCGCTTGTTTGCGCTCTGCCAGCAACCCGATATATCCGAGTGCTTGAGTTCCCTTCCTCTGAGCTGCAGCAGACAGAGGGTATCAAAATGAGTGCTTTTTCAACTTTATCTGACTTAATCTAAGGTTGTACGTCAGGCATGTGCTTTTGCTGGCTTGTCTTCTCAGGAGGTGTATCCTGGTAGTCTTAGCAGTAAACCTTCCCCTCACCAGCAGGCTACAGGCTTCCTCTGCTGGTACCCGGGCTGTGTGCTCTGTGTCTCCCTCCCTGGGAATATGAAGCGGTGTTTGATGGACATGGTCTCACAGTGGTGTGGGAATTCTCAATTTTTATGCAACCTCTGATAAGGGTACCTGTTTTGGGCTTGGGCAGATCAGTTAAACCAAAACCTATAAATAATGGTAAGCAAAATCAGGTGCTCTAATTTCAATGACAATGGGAACCTGCGTAGCTTGCTTTTAGGGATGCTAAGTTTCTAACTAGCTGTTTGCAATTGCTCAGTATTTCATATTAAGATTTTGTGCTTGACTTCCAGCACCTGGGTTTGAGCCTTCCTTCTCTTTTTTTGATCCTTATCCTCTCTGAAAATTTCAGCTACAAAGGAATCTAGCTAATGCAAAATCATGGGGACTGTCTTTTAATTTGGCACATTGGAAACTCATGTTTATGCCCATGCGGTTATTGCAACTGGGTATTCTAAAGGCATGATCCTGTGGGATGATTTTTCCTCCCCATAGTGTAGTAGTATTTGTGCGTAAAAGCACAAGAATGTGTATTTCTGTTGCATCTGCTAGGCATGCAAGGTTTTGTGATGGTGGTATCAGCAAATTTGTTGGGTTAACTGAGCTTTGCAGATGAGTAAATTTCAGAATTAAACAGTTCCAATATAACAGTAGCTTTTATAGTCTTTACAATAGAAAGGTTTCCTGAGAATAACTTAATATAGATAATTTTCAAATCAGACCAGAAACAAATATGAATTTCTTGTACCTACCTGTCTTGAACTAAATGAGGCATTGGGTGATCGTGCACTGGTAGAGTTCGCAGTCCCGAGGGATATGGGTCAGGGAAAAAGTCAGGACCCTGGATTTTAGGAAAGCAAACTTCCAGCTGTTCAAGGAGTTCGTTGATAGAATGCCCCAAGAAACTGCCTTCAGGGATAAAGGAGCAGAACAGAGCTGGCAGGTCTTTAAGGGCGCTTTCCATAGAGCACAAGAGCTCTTGATCCCCAAGTGTAAGAAATCAGGAAAGGAAGGCAAGAGACCAGCATGGATGAGTTGAGAACTGCTGCTAAAGGGCAAGAAGGAAATGCACAGGCAGGGGAAGCAGGGACAGGTATCCTGGGAAGAGTATAGGGTTGCTGCTGAGTTGTGTAGGGATGGGGTCAGGAGGGTGAAGGCTGAACTGGAGCTGAACTTGGCAAGGGATGCAAAGAATAAGAAGGGCTTCTACAGGTACGTCAGCCAGAAAAGGAAGGTCAAAGAAAGTGTACCCTGCCCAATGAGCAAGACTGGCAAACTGCTAAGAGTGGATGAGGAGAAGGCTGAGGTACTCAACAACTTTATTGCCTCAGTCTTCACTGGCAGCCTCTCTTCCCACAATTCGCAAGTGGATGGACTGCAAGACAGGGACTGGGGGAGCAAAGTCCCTCCCACTGTAAGAGAAGATCAGCTTCATGACCACCTGAGGAACCTGAACAAACAGGAGTCTGTGGGACCTGATGAGACGCATGAATAGTTGGTAGATGTTCTACTATGCTGAAAGGAATATATATATATATATCTCAATGGATGCTTTTAGGAAATAATTTCTTCTTTTGCACGTTAAATACTTTATACACGTTTGTGTTACGGTGTACGAAACCTGCTTTTAGTGCTGGTGTTGATGCATATTTTGACAATGAAAGAGCTTGTGATACAAACGTTAAGGCTTTTTTTTTTGTGGGATGACAGCATTTTTCATGTTTTGCGGTTGACTTAGTCATTACTTATGAGTCACCTGGTGGTGAGTCAGCTCAATACTGCATGACTAATTTGTCATGTCCTCTTACTTTTTTTTTTTTAATAGTCTGTCGAGATGATAGTTGGGACTGACGCTCTAAAGTCACTGAGCGCTATTGCTTTCTCGTTAATAGGAAGCATGACCCTCTGTTGAATTGGCTTGCTATGCCTTAGTACTGTACCTTCAGGCAGTGTTTAGGGCAATAAAATGACTCCAAATAAAATATTATTGGAGATGCCTGTGTATAGAAGTCCTACTAATGCATTTACATTTTTGTCCTTCTCGTTTGGACTTACTTTCACCTTTTTGTCCTAGCTGTGGTGAGTGTAACCACTTACTTGAAGGCACAAGCCTGGCCTTTAATCCAGAGCATTTGAGTTTTGAGAATAGATTATGTCTTTTTTAGAGTCCACCTGTGCTGTACACGTTGGTGTAGTGAGAGCCAGTCTTGCACTGCTGTGTCCACAGATGCACTTTGCTCATTTGCAGCTTCGTCAGGCATCTTTCTTTACTGGTGAGGATGGGTTTCAGCGATTACCTTGATGTTAAGCAGAGCTGCAGTTCTGTGGCCCCACTCGAATTTCGGTATTAACCTCTGCACCACCAGCTGCATAATGACTGTCCAGTTACACCCATCCTGTGCCCTTTACTTTCCACACCACTGAGAATGGCTTTCCCTGTGTGTTGTATGCTGTGGTACATTATCGGTGCCGTGGGCTTAATGGCTCTGAGATGAGGACAAGTGAGGCTGGGTACCACACACAACATCGCTAAATCAAGGCTTTTAAAAATCAAGCGTTGGGAGCTGTAAATCTTGTACAAGAAACGTGTGCTTGCAGAAAAGTATTCACTGCTAGTTTAAATAGTATTGTGCACAACAAAAGGCAATATCCAAACAGATGGTAGTAAATGTGAGATGTTTTAGGGGGAAGGAAAGAGATTTGCAACATTTCAGGGCTGAGACTTTGCTAAATAGAAACCGAGTCTAGGTGTGTCTATTTTCTCTGTTATACAGCTGCTCAGATTAAAAGGTCATAGCGGTCTCTGACATGGTAATCTTTGGCTGTAGGATTGAAACATGCCCTTGTTTCTAGAAACTTCAGATTTAATCTGCCAGGCTGAAGATACATATGACAAAAATGATCGTGTTGTCAGACCAGAAGAGCGTTTATGTGTGGAAATAAGTCATTGGGTTTTGCCAGCCTCGATCTCAATTCTGGAGCATCCTCAGGTGAGACAGAAGTGGGGGGTGGAAATTGCTTGGATCACGTTAGGTAAGTACTCTTAGAATAAGGTGACATTAGTTAGGACCCTGGCTAGCTAAATGAAATGTTTATTTAATGTGTCCTTTTTCTTCTAATCTGATGCTGTTTTTTCTGTAGGAGGATTTTTCAAAGTTATAGCTTGTTTGCTGTACTGCAGTAGGTTAGGGAAAATATACCCATCAGCTTGTAAATTATGTGGATAAAATCACTCAGTAATTTCTTTTGGTTTTCCTTCTATATCCATTGCAGCAGAAGTTGCTTTTCTTCCGCTCACCTTAAAATGAGGAAAAAGTAAATAGGAGTCCTTGCTTACCTTGCATTCCACCAGAAATCATAATGAACAACATAATGAACTTCACAGACTATTTGGAATTTACAGCGATTTCTAGCATTTAGAGGGACAGTGGGTGGGATGTAAAAAGACGGGGAATCCGTGCACTCTCCAGCATCCTGCAGTGCCGGGTGTCAGAACTCACGCTTGCCTGGGCTTACTTACCATCGGTTCAGTTCTGTCCCAGGTGGCCATGCTGCTGCGTTATTCCCTACTCCCTGAGCCTGTTTTGCATTAAGGCTGATGTGCTCTAAGCGCCGGTAATAATAAGAACAGCTAGTTGAAAAGTTGAAAAGATGGTGCATGTAATAAGCTGAGCGTATTTCAGACAGCGAAGGGAGATCACATCTTTAGGGGAAGAGAATGTTGATTTTGATAGGGGAGAAGTCAGCCTTTTGTCATATGTAGGAGGGTTTTCCCCATTGATCTCTGAAGCTGAGATTTAAGACCTGATATTTATCAGAAAACAGTAAAATAAATCCGTTTGGGTAGTTGAGAGTAGCCTGGGGAGGTAAGTGGGGGGCAGCGCTACTTGCTAACGCACAAGACTGCCTTTCCTCCCATGCAAGCGATCGGAAGAGGTGGTCCAATTTTAATCCACTTCTAACCTATTTTTAGTAACATGTCAGGGTAATCTCACCATATTTCCTCGTGAACTCCTATCTGATCCTCATTTTGAAGAATATGGACTGGGCCTTTTACAGCTTCATGTGCTTGAGGTTTGTCAAGGCAAATTCAAAAATAAACAACAGTATCCTTACGAAGACAGAAAAATGCTGGTGTATTTTTCTTTGCAATGAAAAGTTGGGTTTTTCTTTCCAGGACTATAAACATTATGGTTATGTGTAAAGCTACGAAGTAATTCTCTGAATGTAAGACATCTTTCTTGTCTGCCTCCTTCATAATTCAGACACAACTACTGAAGAAGTACTGTCCTTATGTGGGTGGGCGGGTGGGCGAAAGATGCTGTCTTTGCTTGTATCATGGGAACCAATTGTAATTGGGCTTCTCCACCATAAATGTGCATGCTATCTGGTATGTAATACAAATGTGGTTTTCAAATGTAAGCACAGGCTAGCTGTGGAAAATTAAATGGCACACACATGTTTTAATAAACGAGCTACCTTTTTTTGTGTTAAATTTTGGTCTTTTGCTCTTGCAAGGCAGGAGGTTCATAGTTCAAATGCAAACCAGACCGTTTATATGCCGATTTTATGGGAGTGACTTAGAGAACAGCCTGTCAAACTTTTGCAGCTAAGAGCAACTTCTTTTTGTTATTGGTACATGGTGCATGTTCTCACACATGTCAAAGCAATATCCATGCCATACAATAAGACTTACGACGTGGCTTTGAAAGGTATTGCATCTCTCGACCCCTCCATCTGCCCATACCTGTCGAATGACTGGTGGGTGCTCCAGTCTCCTGGGCAAGTTTTAGCAGTGCCACTTACTTATCTTTTTCTTAAAAGAAGTCCACTGCAGGAGTATGGCCCAGACTGGGCATATTGGAACCCTCTACCTGTTCCTTTTCCCCTCCACCTCCCCCCAAAAAAGCTTTAAGGTTTCATATTTACCATCCAGAGATTCTTCACAAATGCAATGAAAAGAGATACTTACCTACACAGTAACAGAAAATTAACAGCAATGCATACAGTATTCTCTCTAAGGATGTAAAGAGGGGAACTTGTGGTAGGTCTAAGACAGACAGAAGAAAAGCTTTTTTAAGCCATTCTGTGAATCTCTTATGGGTCCTGGGCCTCCTATATTCTTGCTCCTTGTAATAGAACCAAGCAAAAGAATGTAATATTGTTTTCTTTCAAACTAGACACATTAAAATGCAGTACTGTTTTCATATTTCTACTTCAGTATCACTCCAAGAGGTCTTTCCATCTTTGTGCCAGACACTGTAAAATTTTATAGCAAAGAGGTAGCTTTTTTCCTAAAAAGCTTTGAGTCAAAGAAAGAGCTCACTATGGCATACCTAACAATGTATACTTTATTTGAGTAATAATCAAATTTACAAGCGTGCATTTGAGAGAACCTAAGTAATTAGTACCTGACTACATAATCGGCCTGACTAATGCTCCTGTTCAGTGCACAGACGACTGTGGTGTGCTGCTTGTAATGAAGCAGTTCCTCTTTTTCCCAGTCTAAACTTAAAAGATTTTGGACTGTGGGATAAGTATGCATTCATGACCATTGCAGTATTTTCTTACAAATGAAAGTTGCATGTGAGCTTGCGGTCTAGAGAAATACACAAAAATCTTAAATTTCTGTGAGTTTACATGTTTCACGTCTACCCTCCCTCTCATCTCTACCTTTTCAAACTAAGATAAAATAGAGGGGGTTTTCTTTATTTATTAGATGTGTTTGTCTTTTTTTCTTTTCTTCTTACTCCACTACTTGTCTTTCTCTTCACCTTGGTTTCACAGTTGAACCGTTGTGAAATATTCAGCTGGTTTTGTTGATCTTAAACCAGAGCAGCTCTTGGGCAGAGGAGGTCTGGAAAACTTGCGTGGTGTGGTGTGTGTGTGTCCCATAAAAGCAAACAAACAGCTGAAAAAAAAGTAGCTATTGCAGGAAAATCTGAAGATTGCCGTAAATGAACTGTCAGTGGCACTTTGGCTCCTCTGCCTCATCGAAGGCTGGCGTGGGGCCGCAGAAATGTCTGTGCCTGCAGAAAAGTACTCACTGCTAGTTTTAAATAGTATTGTGCACAACAAAAGGCGATATCCAAACAGATGGTAGTAAATGTGAGATGTTTTAGGGGGAAGGAAAGAGATTTGCAGGAGCCCTCCGACTGCAGGCATGCGCAGGGCCGGGGGATCTCGGTTGATGGGAGCCGGTTGGGCTCTCAGGGCGTGGATCTGGGTTTCACGGTTGTAATGAAAAATGCTTAACCAACTCGGCTGCTGTCTTAAGATACGTGCAGCTTTGTTCCATGCTTGTCCGAACCTGTTTTGTTCTTTCTCGCAGCGTGCTCTCCTCCTGCTGCAGCTAACACTGCTGGGGGATGGTGGTGGTGGAGAGTCCGTCCCAATAATGCTGATTTAATAGGTTTCAGATTTCCTCACTGACAAGGCTCGTGGCTCTCCACAATAGTTCAACGTAACAAGATGTGTTCAGTGGGCACCTCCTTGCGAGAATTATCATGCAAATGTGAGAGCCCCGAGTGTCTTGAAGGTTTAACCTTTGCTTTGTGCCACAGCTAGCAAAGTGCCTCGGTGGCTTTATAGGAGGATCTTGAGGTCGAAGAGAGCGAAACAAGGTGCTGCTGCAACAGGCCGACGTGTGTATCGATACCAGCTGACCAGCAGTGCTTCTCCAGGAGCTGCCGATGGTTGTCTGCTGGAGCCTGCTGCTGTTGTCTAACCACACTAGTCCTGGAGAAAAGCAAGAACCTAGGGGCAAAATACACTCTGTAAGACCATAAAATAAGGCACTTTTGTGCTTTGTGAAGTAATGGGGTTTATGCTGATTTTTGATGACAAAACCTTCTCAGAATGTATTATTAAAAAACCCCCACCACTTTTTGCTTACTGTATAGAAATTCAGAATTTATTCTAGCTTCTTGCTTTCTTCGCCCACCTTTCACCTGTCATCTGCTATTTCTGTCAAGTCATCTGAGAGACTGTAACAGCAGAGGGACCCCCATCCCTCCTGGGACCAGTGGGTGCTGCCCACACGGTCAGTGCAGTGGCCTGTGGTTGTCTGCTGGCAGGGAGGCAGGGTCCCTTGCTCCTTCCCTCTCCAGACACAGAGTCTTTTGTCACAGTCCTGCTAGCAGGGCATGCGAGGGATTATTGCAGAATTACTATTTCAGAGGATTTGCAGACTTGGACAGCCATCCCTGCAGTAAATCATACGCTGGTGAGTTCCTCTCCAGCATGCGGAAACTGGGATGTCCAATTTTGTATTTCTAGGCTGAAGCTGAAAATCTGGGTTACAGCCAGCTCCTCATCTTCTGGGAGGAACAGGAGCGTGAGACACCCCGGGTTCACACAAGACGACATGCTGGGAAGAGCATCATAGCCCTACCGAACCACCGAGGCAGCACTGCGGACTGGGGTATTGTGTTTTGCAGTGTCCCGGTCTCCAGGAGGACTGGCTCGCTTGCTGCGGTGCAGAGCTGAATCCGTGCTGCTTCTCTTCATCTCAGCTGCACTGTGGCAAAGCCAGTAAATCTTTCCAGTGTGCTGCGTGGAGCCTTCTTCAATTGCGGCCTCCTTGTCCCCTTTTGGCACTGCCGCGGGCTGTAGTGAGCTTTCCTGCTGGGTCTGGGGAGATGGGTAGCGAAGCTGAGTGAACAACTGATTCCCTCTTAGACCCAGGCTGGTTCAACACACAGGCTCTCCTGTGCCTCTGGACTGTACCTACCAGAGTCCTGGTTCACGCTCTTTGTTCAGAGAAAACTCCACTCGCGCTGTATGGAGCCAGCTGAGATTTAACTCCAGCCCAGGCTATGAAATACGGCTAAAGCATCTTTTGTCCCTGGGCTGTGCTCTTCTTGCCAATGCTTATACAGGTTTCATGTGCCATACGAATGGCACTGGCTAATTCTGAGTGTGGATAAACTACCTGCACCTATTTTTTTTGATTTGACAATACTTTCATGTTAGCAAAAAAATTTTGTTAATATTTGGGGTGCATTCTTGGGCAGGGGGAACTATGCTGTTGTGGGGCCCAGCACTAACTTGGTTAGGTTGAAGGGGCAGCTTTGGAGACCTGCTGAGGGCTGGTCTGTCACTGTCTACACTATCATTACCTCTGCGTGTCAGAGCCGGGCATATAGGTAAGGAGGGGTCGGCCCTTCCCACTGTCATCTAAGGGCATCTTCCAGTTATCTTCAGTCAGAGCTGGAAAAAATCCTGTTTGCTGTCTAACTGAATTAATGGCAGTGGCAACAGAAGGAGCGACCTCGCAGTGTTCGCCTCGGTCAGCCCTTTCCTGAAAGGCTGATGAACTGTTTTGAGATCAGCATGCATGATAAAAAGTTAACTTTGAAATAGCATAGCCTTGTAAACAAGGCTACTGTAGAAACTGTACTGTATGCTTAGGTTTGAGAAAAATGCCATGTTTTAAGTTCACCTACCTGTAATTCTGCTTTGAACATTCTCAGTTGTGTGTTATGTGTCATCGTGTCTATATTTTCATAGATAGACCTCTTCAGGAGTTTACTGTATTCAGGGCTGGAGTTTCTCCCCTTTCTACCTCCTACCCCCTGTGTAAGTTACCATTATACATCCTCAGTTTTGGGGGAAGGGGAGCTGAATAGAGAGCTACCTCGTTAAAGCACTGCTTCAGTGAAGAAGCTTTGAGCTGTGTATAAAATACGTCCTCAGTTGTCTTGGTAGCAGTATAGCTGTGTTAAAACCTCATACTGCAGGCAACCTGCAAGAAAAAAAAACACTGGCTCAATGAAATGCCCCTCTGATCATTTAGAACACAAAAAGAGCGTGACTGAGGGGCTGATGTTGAAGTTAGGGTGTTTGCATGGTGCTGAGATCACTCGTTACCCGCTTTCCATTTTCTGGATTAAAGCAACAGTAAGTAGTGGCAAGGGTATGGGTAGGGGCACAGCCTGCAGGTTGCCAGTCAGGTGGGGATTTTGATTTGTCTTTATAACGCAATCGGTGATACTCTAGAAACATTATTTTGTGATATTATAGAAAAAAAACATTAGAAGTTACTTTAAAAAAAAAAAAGAGAAAGGGACTCTGGATTTTATTGTCCATTAAAATGAGTAGCTCATGCTTCAGTTCAGATTTACACTTTCAGGATCTCATAGAGATCTCATAGAGAGCTTTGTACCAATCTCATGTATTCAGATTTTTTTATTCTTATAACAAAAAAGCAAAGAAAACCAAAATTAGTGTGTTTTTTTTAACAGAGAAAGATGATACTAGAATCCTATCTAAATTTTGCCAGAGTTTCAGCAAATGATCTTGGAAATTAGTCCCTCAAAGATCATTTCAGAGCTCTGCCAATTCACCGTCATGTTAACCTTTTGGCAGTTCTGCTTCTCCGGAAACCTGTCAACACGGAAAAATCTAAAAAGCAGGTTTCAGATTAAGGCGGAGAGGTCCTACTGAGGTAGGCACGTGGCTGTTGTGAACAAAAAGCTATTTGATTAAAAAGTGATTTGAGCACAGTTTAATATTGTTGCTGTGAGGTGTGCAGTATTTACAGTAAGAGAAACCAAGCCATGGCTTGGAGAAATCACAGTAAAATGGAAATATACTTAATTTAGGAGAGTTTTGTAGTTAAATGTTGTCAGGAGATCTGAAAGCTGAGATGGAGTGTATATGAACCTCCTCTGTGCCAGGTGCAAGTCACCGTGTCTTTAATTCACAGGCGGCTTTAGGAATGTTCAATGCAGCAGGCATTTTTGCCTTCAGCACTGGATTTGTGAATAACGCCTGCCGGTGTGCTTTTCTTGCTTTATATTATTTTATTGCCCTGATGTTTTAGGGTGCCTCATGTAACATTTACTTCCCTGTTTTCAGTCAGAGCTCTCCTTCGTCGCCTGGTGCGTTACCTGTAATGTTAGGTCCTCCCTTGGATGTGGGCAGGACGGATGGGGAACCGGTTAACTTACGTGCGCCTCTGCCTGCCTTTCAGGGACCGGGCAGCTTACGTTCAAAATGAAATGCAGGCGCGGATTGGAAAGCAGGTTCTTGCCTCACCAGGCTGGCCAGTGCAGGAGGGTTGGCTGGGATGGGGTGGCTCCAAAGGGACAGGTATCCCTGGGGGGGGTGGCTCCAAAGGGACAGGTATCCCTGGGGGGGGTGGCTCCAAAGGGACAGGTATCCCTGGGGGGAGGCAGTGGCAGGAGAGCATCAGGAGCCAAGGGAGGGCAACTGAGAATGTAATGGGGGGGGGGGGGGGGGATGGCGGGAAGGAGAAATGAGCGCAAATAGGAGAGGTTTGCAGGAGGAACAGTGCAGATGGTTGTTGTTGGAAAGCCCTGGAGGAGAAGCGTGGTGTGCTCCCTTGCCAGTGGTGTAAGACCCACAGGAGGAGAGGGTGGAAAGGAACTGGGGCCGTGCAGGTCACTGCTCGAGCCTCAGTGGGTGATGGCTTTCAGGACAGAGGTAGTACTGGGTCGCGAGACCTCACAGGCCTCCCTGACCGGTGCGTTGCCCCAGGGGCGTGCCGGATCCTGTGTCAGATAGCCGTGTGCTGTGTCCGATAGCCGTGTGCTGCCCGCACCGGCCCTTCTCTCCATCCTGGCTCCTGGCCATGTTGGTTGCCTTGCTGGAGCCTGTTGGGGTGCTCCTGGAGGTCCCTTAGCTGGCAACCCCCAGCCAGCAGCAAAGGGAACCATGAAGCTGGAGCTAAAACTGCGGCATCCAGCTGTGACTGAGACTGAGGGGCTGGCTGCTACCTGGCAGGAGGAGTGAGAGAAACCCAAGCCCCGTGTTGTCTCGCATTGAAATTTGCCAGCAAGACCATTCGTTTCCATGTAAAAACCTTTCTTCTGTCTCTGTTTTCTTTTTCTTTCCTCCAGCCCGCTGCAGCAGCCTTGCTGAGGGAGCGCCCCAGCCCCGCAGCTGTGGTCCCCCTTTGCGGGGGAACCATCTGGAGCCGGGGTGCTGCAAGGACCTTTCAGTCTCCATAGCTGGTGCTCTGGGGAGGGCCATCTTGGTTTTGGTAGCGATACGATGGTGATGAATGCTGCGGGCTTTCCTGACAACAACTTCCTGCCGAGGATCTGTGCCTGGCGGCAGTTCCACGGGCAGCCCCCTGCTCCCCCCGCAGCCTCTGGGCTGGTGGCTGGCAGGACGGTCCCTGCAGGGTTTGGGCACCATCTGCACCCAGAGGCCGCGGTGGCTGTGCCGGCAGCCTGGGCAGGGTCAGTTCATACGGGGCGTTGGGCTGAGAGGAAGGTAGAGGGACGAGGCCAAAAGGCTCAGGTTGGCGTTGCTCAGGGCTTTTTTTTGGCATTCTGGAGGGCCTCGTTGGCGTATGGCCTCCTCCAGTGAGCCTTCATTTGGGACAAGGCTTGCGTTGCAGGGCTGGTCCCTCAGAGCTCCAGCTCCCACCTAAGCATTGCCTCTGGTTTCATTACTCTGGCGCTGCACACAGCCTGCTCCTATTTTAGACTCAGAAGCAGTCCGGTCAGCGCTCTCTCGCGCTCTCTCTCTCTCTAAGAAAAAAACCTATTGAGATTAATTGCTTTGTGCCTCAAAAATGCTGGCATAATTTGTAGCCTCCTTATTGAACAAAGTTGTTCCAGTTCTTGATAGCAGGGCATTTTATTCAAATTCAGTCTTGTTCATTCAGTTGCAAATAGTCATTGTTTATCTCATATGAATCATTGAATAAATATGAGTTTGAAATTGAGAGTTTCACTTGAGCTCAAACTGATGTTGACAGTCAAGCTAATGCTTTCAGTGCCTGGCATCGCCCATAGATGCACTTTCCCTTGTGTGGAAAATGATGGATAAAGGGTGAGAGTTTGTTTGGTTTTTTTTTTTGTGGGGTTTTTTAGTGTTTTGGTCTTCCTTCCTAGAAGAAGAAACCAACCACCCCCTTGTCCTTGGAGCTAGTTAAGGTAACACACAGTGAAAGCAAAAGGAGTATTGCTATTGCGTCTGTTTACTGGCTGCTGCTTACAGTAACGCTGGCTCGGGGGTGCCTTTGGTGGGGCGTCCCAAGCCAGATGGAGGATTGAACCCATGGGGATCGTGGGCCCAGACCTTCGTCCGTTCCTCTGCTATGTGCCAGGATTTGTTCTCTGCCCCATCTCACGGTGCCCTGCAGGTTGGAGGCCTCTTCCCTGGCTTGCTGTGCGGTCAAAGCTGGCTTCCAGTTGAGACCCTGCTGTTGACCAGCTGCCTGGCGGGGAGACGTCTCCTGTGTCCTGCCCTTGGACTGTTTCACTTGGTCCGGTGTTCTGGGGAAGCCTGAGCAGCTGCAATCTCCACTTCTCTGTTCACAGAGAGGAAGGGGCACTTTTCCATGCTGAAGCGAGCACTGGTGACGTGCTAGGAATGTTTCACGTTTTTTGCAGTGCTATGGTCACAGTATTTAGAGGTGTGTGGAATTCTTAAAAATGGAGTTTTGCGACGTCTTTAAGTGCTGTAGGTTATACGTGGTCACTTGAAAGAAAGTTAAATTAAAGATGCACTTTTTTTTTTTCTTGTAAGAATAAGCATGGGCTGCCTAAAGGCTTACTATAGTATAATCTAGGTGAAATTGATGTGCTTAATTTGAACTAAATTTCTTTATTGTCTGTGTAGGCAAGCCCAATTGAAGGGTCATAAGCACTGAACCTGTAATTGGAAGCTTGTTCATACTTGATGATAGAGCTTGTCTGCGAACAGAAGCAGGCTGGTGTGTGGAACAGACTGCCTTGAAATACCTCTTGTGGAATAGGTGTTAGGTGGGAAGTCTTGATTGGACAAGCTTCTTGACATTAGTCAAGACATAGGGCAACAACAAAGAGGTGCAGTTCAGTGGGTTCACTGAACTCTGCTGCAGCGATGACCAGGGCTGCTGTCCTGACAGCGTGCTTTCCCACACTGCGGAGCTCAGGAGCAAAGAGGTATATTTTGCACGGGTGTGACAACCTGCATGTTGTAGTAGAAAAGGTGTTTAGGGAAAGCTGCTGCCAGCCACTGCTGGAGGTTGGGGAGAGGGTGGGGGAAGGCACCACCAGATCAGGCTCCCAGTGCTCGAACCCTGGAGCAGCTCCTGACCCAGGTGTCCCAGGCCCTGGCAAGTCTGAGAGGTGTTATGAAAGGGGAACTGGGTGTTCCAAAACCTGGGAAGAGGTTTGATTGATAGGAGGAGGAGGAACGAAGACTGAATGGCTGGAACTGAAGTGAGCAGGCGGCAAAACAGAGGATTATACACAATTTATGGGTTGTGTGTTACTCAGCTGGTTTGGTAGGTACAGTAGTGTGCAAAGTGGACATCTGGATATTTTGCATTAGAGATCAAGATTAACACCTAACTGGGAAGGGAGGCTGGGGAGTGGGGCGATTCCCAGCATAAATGGGGAGGAATTTTACAAAACAAGTGGGAAATACACTGGTGCTCAGTTGATGTGTGTACGGGGTATTTGCTTGAAGAAAAGGCTGGTGTTAGTCACTGTAGTTGGTAATATTTTTTTTTTCTTGAAATCAGTAAATGCCTTACATACAATTATTTCATTTTCCTCCATAGTTTAATAGATAAGAAACTTCATTGTGGTGGTTTTTGGGTTTGGGTTTTTTTTTTTTTTTTCTTTGAAGAAGATTAAATTACATTGCATCAAAGCAAGCCTTGGGCCCTGGTACATCTTGTTGCCTGAAAGATTGTTTTGGGACAATGGAATGGTTGACTAAGGTCAACTGTTACAGAGAAATAGTAAATTATCGGACAAAAACATTACTTGAGTCACATTCTTGCCATGATTAAACGTAGAACTTAAAATGTCAGTAGTTAATCTGCTTTACATTTAGCTTTAAATTGCTTTTGATTTATAAGAGAGCCTCCTTGTCCTGTGTTTTAAGTATCTACTTAGACAGTAGATCTCTCCATGAAAAAAGAGTAAACTACTAGATTTTTATTTTTGTTTTTAATCTCTGGGTCCTTGGGCTTGTCTTGATTTATTTTTCTCCCTGGAACACTGCATTCCACAGCTTGTAATGTGAGCCCAAGGCCTCTTTTTTTCTGCTTGGTCTCATGTATAAAGACATTTTGTAAGATTTATTGCATTCTTTTAACTTCTAAACACAAGGGAAACACAACTGATGATCCTTAGTTCAGACCAACAGCAGAGAATGAAAAAAAAATGTGGTATTTTTAAGTGGACGTTTCTCTGTACAGTCCTGTGTATTTTGCTGGGCTATGCTTATCTCTCTGCCCACGGGGTCAGTGACTGTAAGCAAAAAGATGCCTTAGAAAACTGAGAGTGCTGATGTCTTGAACCTATGAGCCAAGTCCTCTGGAGCTGCTGTCGAGTCATGTGGATTTTCGTGGGCATCACTGTAGCGGTTGGGATTAACCCTGTGGAAAAACTCCCAGAGAGCAGCCCCTGGGGCAACAACGGGAAGGCTGGTTGCTTCAGGTTTTGGGTCATGACTAGCTTTGCTTTCTGGTGTCTGTGGGCTTGTCAGATGCTGTAGCAGTTGGTTTGCTGATATCATAGGCATTATTGAAAAAAGTTTGGTTAGCCGGTTGTATCTTCGACTGTTTGTAAACCCATCTCCCAGAAGACATCTGTATAATACCTCTTTGCTTTCTCCTTCCCTATCTTACTGAATTTTATGTTTAAATTTCCATATTTTACATTATCCCTGTGGTTATATGGATTTGAACAACTTAACTTAAATTGAGTGCGTGACAAGACTTCGATATTTTTGTTTTCCATGTATGAGCATTGGTGTTGTCTTCTGTAATACCCTGCAATACACCTAGGGCTCATGAAAACTTTTCTTATGTAGAAAAGGACAGTGGAGGGAGGTTGGCTGCTTCTTTTCTGTTACCCCTACCAAAAAAAACCCCTCTTGATTTACTGCACCACCACCAGCGACAGGGATGTGCTAAGCTGCGTAATAACCCTTCCCGAGCACCGCAGCATGCAGTACTTGGCATCGGTCAGACACCACCGCATCTGGCTTGTGTTCTCCATGGTGAAGCTGGTGGCACTTGACCACCAGAAACGCTTGCTGCCCGTGTGGTGGGCGATGGTGGTGAGGGATGGTCCGGCTCGAGGCCGCAGGCAGATGTCTCGTCCTGTCTGGAGGCAGCAGCGGTGGGGAGCCAGTGCCCGTCACAGCCTTCTGTTGTAATCCAAATCTCTGTCTTTGAATTAAAGGAGACCTGAGCCTGCAGTGACTGGGAGTTGTGCTTGGGCTTCGGGTCGCTGTATAGAAGGGAGTGTTTTAAAATGCTCGCAACGTGTAGACTTTTCAGTAGATGATCTTGCACGTTTTCAGACAGCAGGTTCAGTAACGGTCTGGCTTGGTCAGGGCTTCTAAGATGCAGACAAACTTATTTCTACCCTTAAATAAAAACTGCATGGAAATCTTTCTAAAACGGTGAAGATTCAGTCATCAAATACCTAATTGTTGGTTAGGAAACTTTTAGAGGACCTTCTGCCTTCTTCCCACCCAATATTGGTCATCAGCATCAACCCAAAAACCCAGCGCTCTTGTGAAAAACACCCCTAGGGGTTTGGTTGCGTGTTGGTTTGGCACAGACTGGAAACCCTAACTGTGACTTGTAGCTTTTGCAAAGAAATGGGGGTTGCGCAGGGCTTTTTTTTGATGTGCTTTACCTAAGCACTTAATTCAGCATTCTGCTAAACTCACTTGACTCAGCCCTTGTGAAATCCCTTGATACCATTTAATGACCTTATTCAAGCAGGGATTTTTGTCACTTGGCATCATGTCACAGAATGATACAGTGAGAGAGAAAGCATGTGTGCTCCTGTCATTGAGGGCCCACTCCAACATTCTTTCCCGGTGTTAATAAATTGTATTACAAACTAAATCTTGTGTTAAAATATAATTTCCATTAGGTCTTGAGCTTAAGGGTAATTTGTCAGTGCAGAAAATTAATTAGACATTGTTTTGTGATATTCCCCTTAAATGGAATACTTGAAAGGCTTCTTATTTTTTCTCATGCCAGATTAATTGCACAGGATAAAAATGTCATTTTCAACATAAAGAAGTAGGGAATATTAAGGTCTTCATGCTGGTGGTTTTCATGCTCTTCTAAAGGCATCGGTGAAATTAATTTAATTGCAGTCATATGCCTCAGACTCCTGATTTGTCATTGGGTTGTTTTCTTTGCTTGCTCACTAGCAGATTTAGAAGAGTATATTCATGTAAAATACTAGTTACACCAAATTGCATGGAGTGTAAGAAATGCTTTTCTGAATCAAATATAAAGATACGGGCTCAGGTAAAAAATGCTTGCACATTGTGGAGTATAATATTGCACTGCTCATGCAGGAGTATTTATGAGTAGGTATGGTATTTATGAATAGGGAAAATTATTTATTTATTTGCTAAAGCCATCGTTTTCATTACATCTTTGCCTTAAGATGTGGTTTGGGAGTTGTTGGGTCTCCAGATAGAGTCCTGTGTTTGTTTATTTATTTATGTTGCTCTGCCATTTCTTAACAACCCCCTTCATGAAACATCAGCTGCCAAAACCCCATTTACCTAGTGCTCATCTGCAGTCTCACCTTTAATCTGGGCATGTGTTGTCACAAGTTCTCCAGCTTCCTACAGTGCATTGGAGAGCATCCGACTCACATCTTCTGCAAAGAGAAGGTGCGTCCTGCAGCAGCATTTGGGGATCTGGGTGGTGTTTCAGGGGGATGATGTGGGAGTCTGTCCCATCCGTTGCAATGCAGTCATGCTCACGTCTTGGAGATGTTGGTGTGCTCCCGAGGACTTCCCTCTCACTTCTTTTTCCTTGGTCCCATGTCCAAGGCTAATGTTCTCGTTGTGTCACGATGGACTCATTTTTTTCTGCCTTTTCTTTCTCATCTGGGTAGTACTTTTGGGACATACAAGCATAGTTCTCACCTTCAGTGCCTAGGGCTTGATGCCGTGTCCTAAAGCAGATCCAGCAAGTGCTGTGGGTATCACAAGGGTTGAGCAGGCGCACTGTGACGCTGCTCTGGGTACGTCCCTGTCACAGCAAGGCTGAAGGATTTTACTCAGTTCTGGAGAGAATAGAATTGGGCTAATAATCCTGTTGATTTCTGAACATTCATGGCTCAATACATGGGGTCATGTCATCAGAGCTTTGAAACAGGCTGTTTCAAACCAGTATGGTTTGTTTTCATTCTTTCTGCATGTCACCCTATTTTTAACGTTCATTCAGATATTCCTGTCCTTACTCACCTGTCGCTTCAATCTTGCCTTTTTTCACTAGAGAAAGAAATCTGACTCAGCAGCATGTGACTACTTTTTTTCCAGTCACACTTGTTTTCTTCTTCAAGACAGCCTAAACAGCGCTCCTCCAGTCCTCGGGTGTGGGTTCTCCTTTCAGCAAGCGGTTAGTATTTGGGCGTCCGATAGTTCCCTCCCACATTATTTTCGAACTTCAGAGTGCCTCTTACAGCTTTTTTTCATGTTACCCGGGGAACTTGGTAGCATCGGTCCCCTGGCTTTTCAGGTTGCTTCCTCATTTGAGTCTGGTTTTGGCATGTTCATCGCAGCACTAGTAAGCTGTGGTAGGGACAGTCGAGCGGTTTTGAAGTGTTCTCCTTTCCCAGTGAAATGCTCTTTACTGTTGTTTAGCTAGGTTCACTGTTTTGTCTTGTATTTCTTGAGCTTGTTCTTTTTATTGTTCTTTGCATTGCTCCTTCCTATCTCAACCTCTAATTTTCACTTCCGTAAAAACCTTGAGAGTTCTTTGCATGCTCTCTCTTTAGGGTTTAATTTATAGTTTTCCATGTATTCAGCACGTTTGTTATCTTGGACCATTTATATCTTGAGAGGAAAGAAGTTTTTGCTGAATTCTCATTTAGGCTTGTCTTAAATCTTATTTCAAGTTTCCTGCATGTTTTACTTGACCTTCCAGAAATGCTGGCAAGTTTCTTGAAGGTGGACGCTCCTGCACTCTGCCAACGGGCTCATCTTGAAGTTCAGGAGCCAACTTGTTCATCTTCCTCTTCTGCATGCTGACCCTGCAGAATGGCTCTTGGTTCCTATTTCCTGAGGATTTAATCTGCTGTAATATTTCATAACGTGACCTTCTAATTAGTAACGATAAAGTTCAAGGTAGCTTTTTCATGTCCTTATCCTAATGCAGGGTGTGAGTCAAGATGAAATAAAACAAAGCAGGCCTTTCAGGGCTTGAGCAGCAGGGCTGCTAAAAGCCCGTTTTAAGGAAATGAGGCTTGCGCATGTGATCCTGCTGCCCTGGCTGTTGACTTTGATCTTGTTAGATGATTTTGACCAAGTTTTACGGTGGGTTTATGAAATCCGAAGGATGCATGGCTCTGGTAAAAATTACAAGCAAAGGAAAAGCAACTCCCCAGCTTTGGGGAAGAGACCCTTCTCCTTTCTGGTCTGGGTGGCAGCCGTTATGACCAGTCAGTGTGTTTTCTAGCTGGTTGACACATGGGCATACCGCTTGAGTCAGCCCACAGAACTGTTTCCTCACCCAAACAAGAAGGCAATGCGTGGAAGTGTGAGAACAACCAGCCTGAAGAAGAGAAAGTAGTGGGTTTGAGTGGGAGAGATGAATCTGCAAAGATCATCTTTGATAGTCCTGCCACTCACAAGTCAACCGTAATGTTGTTTTTCTTGGTGCATTTTTATTAATTCCTCATGTTAACAAACGAGCTTAGTGATGTATGGAGTGCTCCGCCTTACCCTACTAACCTGTGCATCACATATCAAAGAACAGAAATCATGCATATAAAAATTCTCATCCTAGAAATGATGTTTTGTTTCCCTTCCATGTTCACAAGAGCTGCACTCACAGGATATATGCCATGCCCTTTTGGCTTCCTAATTCTCTTACTGAGTTTATTTTTCTGTTTTAATTCCATGCTGATACACAGCTTCTGTTCAGTTACTTACTTTTCTAGGATTTGCTCTTCTTAAATCCTTTTTATTTCCAAGTCTTCCAGCTTACAATATTCTTTGTTCTGCAGTATGATCTTTGAGTTTATTTGCCATGGATCTCCTGACTAGGAACTGCAGTTTATTACTCTTGAGATGTAATTACCTCTAATGCCGGCTTGCAATTTGTGTGGTTAGTCTTGGGACTGCTAACACTGTTTTCAGCCCTGAAGTTTTGCTATCAGTTGATGCTGTTCACATTCGTTCCATTTGTTAGGTATCTGGACCGCTTGCCCCTGGATCATGTACAAGTGGCTGCTTTCTCCATCCTGGCCAGCATCTCTCTGCCCTGTACAAAGGCTTGTCCTGTCTCCTGGATGGTTGTTTACCACAAAATATGGCTTGGATGTCTCTGTGTCTGTCCTTTTCCCACAGTTAGGGATTGTGCTTTGGATGCTCTGAATCTGTAGGAACTTCCTGATGGTTTGCTCGTGTCTCACATTGACATCCGTGCTGCCTTCCAGCACCTGTTAGAAATTTGTTTCCTGGATCTTCTTTCTCCCCCAGCCTTCCCCCAGTACGCTTTCTGCTGGTGCGAGTGACAGCTGTAATGGTGCGATGGCCTGTGCCAGCATTTGGTACACCCAGGATATGGTTTTAATGAACAAATTTCATCAGGCGATTCGCCTCTCTCAGCTGGTGGGATAACCGAGTACAGAGCTGCAATGTTAAGCACAGTCTGCATTCAGCCTCTTGCTGCTTCAGCTTCTTTTTCTCACGTGTCTCAGCAAGACAGACAAACCTGCTGTTTTCCTGAAGGGCCTCCCATGATGACACAACCGTCCTTCTTCATTCTTTCATTGCCGGGAGCATACTCATGTTTTCACGCTGGAATCCTTGGAGGGGTTTTCTCTTTCTGCACAGACGTGGCCCCTTGCGCTGCCCCATCCGTGGGGCAGTGCTACGTGATCCCCAGCCTTCAGAAAACACTTCTACATCTTCTTCTACAATCCTGCCGTGCTCGCCGGCGCCCGGGCTGTCCGTCAGTGCGCTTCTTCCATCGCTTTTATAAATATTATTTGAAAGGACTTTGGAAGGGTTTGGGTTTTTTTTTAAAAGTATTCTACATCACTGAAGTATTTGCATTAACCCTGCGCTTGACTTTCTTACGCTGAAACGGTGCCGTTCGCGGGGACTTGTATTGCCTGAGTAGCATTGGCTATGAGATGCAGGCATATGTCTAATAAGGATGAGCTGCCAAGATGTAAATTAAGAATAGGAAGCTGATTCCAAAGCTATTGTTTTATTGTCTTTAGTGATGTCATTAGTATTCCTAAAAGTTTAGCTTAGACTGGGGATGTGTACATCTTCTGAGCATGTTTGAGCTAGTTTTACAGATGTAGAAGTGTTTTCTGACTGAGTATTTAAGTTGTGGCCTTTTTAGAGCTTTTACTGTCTTGTTTGGAACAAGCTTCAGAAATTCATCTCAAAAATCCATTAATTAGAAATGGGTTCGCCTATTCATTTTCAGGTATCTGCAGCACACTGAACTGAGCGTGCTACTTCCATTGGGAATAATGACCTGACCCGATAGTGGTCCTGACCAGAGAATTGAATGGAAACGTTTAAGTGGATTTCAGATCAAACATGTAAACACTTGCAGCCTGTTAGAGCAACAATTTTCATTTGCTTTTTTGCACTGTAAAACATTTCCTCCCAGAGTAATTTGAGTATAAGTGGGGTTTACTGTAAGGGGCGGGTTTTTTGTTTGGTTGGGTTTGGATTTTTTTGGGAACGATTATTGCTTGGTTTATTTTTCTTCTGATGAAGTCTAACAATAGTCCAGTGTGAAATGAGATTACATTTGCCCTGGAAAAGGAAAAGACCTTACAGTCCTCAGTGCATTGTCAGTGTGTGTTGTTTCTTATGACCCCTGTGTATGTATTTGGGACTTCAGTTATTGTCAGAGAAGCTTTCGAAGAAGGTATGACTGGCAGACTAATACATTTTACAAGTCTGCACACTGATAAACTGGATAGGGAGTATGAATGGGTATGAAAGCTCTGTTCCCAGATAGGAGTTTCTGAATGTGCGCTCTAATTATTATACGTTCTTTGTTTCCCTCTTTCAGGTATTCACTTATAAACAGAGCACGATCACACACCAAAAAGTAACACCTATGCATCAAACAAGCGCAGAGAGCGTGGAAGACATGGCAGCACTCGTAGATCTCCATGAAGGCTCCATTATGCACAACTTATTCCAGCGGTATCAGCAAGATAAAATCTATGTAAGTTTCTTCTAAAATTAAGAAACATATCCAGAGGGAATGCTTTTTGAATGTGTAAGCGCTGTGTGTGTTTTGCTGTTCTGTTGTGTCTCCCCTCCTAATGTTCTCCAGTTCTTTGTGTATCCACATAGAGCTGAAGCATTCCTTATCTAGTGACTCCTCGCCAACAACAATGGAAGGAGAAGGTAGCTCAGAGCTGTCCTGGCAATCCCTTGGAAACCTTGAAAAACTGGCATGTTACGTATGCTCTTAGATGTCTAGTGACAGGGTTACGAAAAGGGCTCTTGTTTTTCTCTTCTCCTTTAGACTCTCTGACCCAACAGTTTGTGCTGTGTATGTCGCCAGAGATTATGCGATGGGATTTAGTTTGTGACTGCCATTTGAGATCCTGTCAGGCCAGGATCTCAATTCTGATCAGCTTCTGTTTTTCTGTTGTAGTAGAGAGGGGATGTTACTACAATCATCAAGCTGAGGACCTGTGCCATTAAATAAAGATAGTCAGAGTTTGAGGTGTATGAGAACAGGCAGCTGTTTATCAGTTTAAAAAAACCTAGGAATTAGTCCACATGGAATTCTTCTTCTCAGCTCTGTAATGAAGGTTTTTGTGATTAGATTTACCTGCTCTTCAGATATTTTAATGAATTTTGAACTGACTAGATAGGAATCTTTCCTGAATCACTAAAAGTGAGAAAGATAGAAGGAATATTAGTGGCTGTTACAGATTGTAAAATCTCACTTTTCAGTGGTTCAGTGGTTGGTGGGTTTGGTTTTTGGTGGTGGGTTTTTTTTTTTTAAATTAGTAATTGGGGTACATAAGTAATTTTTGTTTGCATCGCCCGTCTGGTCCCTTGATTTGGCCATATACATGCTTAATTCCAAGCTTCATCTATTAAGTTTGCCTTCTTTATTTTTAAAGATAGAATCATAGAATGTTTTTGGTTGGAAGGAACCTTTAGAGGTCATTTAGTCCAACCCTCCTGCAGTGAGCAGGGACATCTTTAACTGAATCAGGTTGCTCAGAGCCCCATCCAACCTGGTCCTGAATGTTTCCAGAGATGGGGCTTCCACCACCTCTCTGGGCAACCCATTCCAGTGTTTCACTACCCTCATCGTAAGTCTAAATATACCCTGGGTTAGTTTAAAATATTTTAATGTAAAAATAAACTTCCCATCTGTTTAGAAATTTCTTTATGATAAAAAGCAAAAAAGGGCTCAAGGAAATTATGTTCCTTTGCACAAAGTGGCTAGTATGGGGCATCCTAAATGTTGAGGTAGTTCTCTTTACAAAAGTCTTTATGTATGTTTTTTCTCAAAACAAATGAACCATTTTGCCATTCAGAAAAAACAGTAAACAGAAGTTGAATAGCATGTATGAACAATCCTGCACAGGGGAAAATAGCTACTTGGTAAGACTTTAGTTTTCCACCAACGTTATTAGATTAGAATCTAATACTCGGTGTGAGTCTAAATAAATAAATAAAAAAAAAGTTTTCTGAGCCATTCTGTGTACTCAGATGGAGGATACTTCCCCCTTTTAAAAAGCGTGTGTGGAAAAGGGCGTGATTTTTGTAGAGGCAAAGAATAGCCTTGTTCTGGAGAGACATGTCCTAGCTTATTTCTCAGCTTGTCAAGGCAAGTTTAGAGTATTCTGATACTTGGTGCTTAGTGCGGTGTACGTTTCTAGACAAACAGGTTTATGTGCTGTTAATGATGACACATCTTCAGTTGCTGCCGAATACTCATTGTCCCTTCAGTTTTGCTAATTTTACTGCTTACTCTTTTCAGTCCACCTTACCTAAAAAATGATTGAAAAGGTGGTCAGAAAAAAAGGTGTGTTTTGAAATGCATATGAAAGCCTCTCTGTTGTCCTGTACATGTAACCAGGACCTGATGTAAGACGCATCTTCTTTTCTCCCTCCTCATTGATACCCCACTCCTGCTGTGCCAGTGGTAGTATTTTAGCAGGACAGGGCTCCAGGAACAGAAACCCCACGAAGAGCCGATTGAATAGCTTGAATAGTTTTATGAAACCTCATAGATATATGAGCATGTGTTGTAGGAGGAGGTATTGTCATTGCAGAATGAACTGTGTCTTTTCAAGCCAAAGGTTCTTAACTGTATTGAACAGTTCAAAGATATTTTAATTTTTGATGTTAAAAAAAAATTTAAAAATGGACTGAAAGGTGCATTAAGCTTACCTTTCTTGAAGGTAGCTTCTGAAGAAGGTTCTGAAGTTCTTCTGAACTGGCAGCTGAAGAAATTAGGCTCCTAGTGATTCTGCTTTGGGACCAGACTAGTTTGTGTACAGGATAGTGCCATTGGAGTTCATGCCAATCAAAACTTTCCAGATTGTACATTTGCCTTCTCCCTTCCCGCCAAAAAGCCCTCTCCCTTGGCCAGGATTTGCTTCATCGGTGTAGTGCACATGCTGTCTCTTCTATCTGCCTGGGCACCCTGGCTGTATCTGTCCCTTGTGCGTTAGGGATAAATCGGGGAGGCGTGTGCCCTTCTCTACTCTGAGCTTAGGGGCTGGTCATCCCATCCAAGGACATCTTGCCATCCCTGAATATAAACCGTATCCTGGCTTTTAGCTTACAGGTGTTTTGTCCCTCTTTACTTCAGCTCTGTGTACCTCCTTGTCTACAACCTGTGTGGGGGAAAAAGATACGCAGAGTTGCATGCTGGCATTTTTTGAGTTATATGCTTGTAGTATTACAAGCATATAATGTGGTTCCTAAGTCTGGCAGCTTTTTGTTAGTTTTCTCTGTGGCAATGAGACCAGGAAGCACCTTTGTACCCTTAATGAGGGATGCACTTAATTAGGACGTAAGTTTTGGGGCTTGCTTCTTCACACACACATAAAAATTATATGAAGTGCAATATACTAAATTGTAGTGTAAAGTATATATAATTTCAAAAATACAGAAGCAGCAATTAAAAAGGAATTTAAACAACTGCTTTCTCAGGAAGACAATTATTTATGCAAGTCTTCCACTGTTAATCTGTGTGTTTGTCTGTATTTGAGGAGCTGTTTCTCCAGCTATGAGCATTTAAGAAAATATGTTCACATGTTTGAGTTCAGTTTAATCTTCCTTTACTTAATAACATTTTTGTCTCACATAATGATATCCATGTTCCTAACCATTCACTGCTTCCTAGTTGGTACTATAAAGGTACTTGCTGTGGATGCCAAGTTTTGTCAAACACATCAGTGACTTTCTTTGCTGCTGCCAACAACTGCAGCTATAAAGGGTCAGCAGAGGATTTTCTATATTTCTTGCTGGGTTTTGGAGAGGGAGGAATATTAATTTGGCACACAGACTCTGTTCATAGTGTGAATGATGCCTGGCTCTGTACTTAATGAGTTGAGGCTCTTAGCTGAATCTGTGCTGTTAGCAAGAAGGTGAATGACAAAAGTTGTTTGTGTCTGGGTGCAGACATCTTTTTGTATCTGTGTCAAGTCTGTTGACATCTGCTTGTGATACTTTTAATCTGAATTTCCATAAAAGAAGAGAGTGCGTGTTTTCCCTTTTTGGCCTGTGAGAAGCATGGGATGTACGTGCCCTTTCTTGATTGCTTTAAGCAGTCTCCTCTCTGGTATTTTTTCAGGTATCTTGATTAATACTGCTTTTGTCTAAAAGTTTGCTTCTGGGCTGTCACTGCTTTTGTTGTCCAGGAAAGGAGCCAGAGTTAGGATGGCAGTGATCGTATGTTGCAGGGGTTTTCATTGCTTTTTCCTCCTCTGTTTTACTGTGTCAGGAGCAACTTGATACGGGAGGTCCAGCTTCTGAACATCGGCCTACGAGGTTTAATGTCTGTCTGTGAACGCTCAGAATAGCTTGTGTGCTATTATGTGGCAAAATATAGAAAGATAAACACCAGCGCTAAAAGCAGAAGGTGCCCACATTTGAAAACGAAGCCTTTTGTGAAGGCGAATGAGGGATTTGGTTGCCTTTGAAGCCAGGCCGGCGCGGGGCACACGATGCGGAGAGGGGAAGTGCTGCGGCGGCCGTTTGTGTTGCTGTTCAAAGGCGAGCTGTTCCCGAAGCTGTTGATTCTGATTTACTTTTAGTTAAGTACACACTGTGGAGGAGACTGGCTTAGCCTTGGAGAGGAGGCCGTAAACCACACCGCGTGGATTGTGCTTGCAAGACGCACAAATTATGGTGTTCGAGCTGGCTCCGGGATGAGCTGCGGTTGTCTTGTCTCCGTGGCCAGCGGTTAGTTACTGATGCAGGCGGGCGAATTTCAGAAGAGCAGACCAAAGGATTAGAGAGCAGCTTTCGCTGAGGTGAGAGGCAGGCTGGAAATAACTGCGGTATCCATTGTGCAAGTCATTACGGAGGTTTTCAGCATCAGATCCACCCTCGTTTGCCTGAGTTCAAGCAATAAACAAGTTTTTTTTCTGTTTGAATTAAGCTCTGATGTGCCAGGTAGGCACGTTCCCCTTTGAAGTGGCGGTGATTTGACACGTGCCCATGTTGTTTAGGTGGAGGACGCGTACCTCTGCCCAGAGAGGTGTGCTGTGTGGGGTGGGGTGTGCCAGTCCCTTGGCTGCCCTCCCCTGATGGGGAGAGTGGCCTCCAGGTGGTCCAGCAGTTGGGTGTGGTAGCCAGGAAGGGTGAGAGAGAACATAACTTATTTTTGCTCACTTCCAAGTTAGGACTGCAGCTTGCCCACCCATAATTATAACCATGTGTTAGGTTTGTGTGCATATGTACAAAAACTTCTGTACCAGCCACGTAGACATGTAGTGCTGTGTACTGGCCACATCCACATCAGAGGGAGGTTGATGGTAATTAGGAGCTTAGTTTTCGTGGCTGGCTTCCTTTCTCTGTTCAGCTGAAGCAACAAACATGGAATAACTTGGATGAGAAAGCAACATTTCTCCAATTTTTAAAAAAGGTGTTAAACTGGAAAAGTTGTCTCTTCCCTGACAAGGCTGCTTGCAGAGCTCCTACCACTTCACTACACCAAATGCTCAGTTATCTGTTCTTAAAAGGTATAATCAGTTGCTTATGCATCGATTTTTAAATTTGTTTGTGTTTTATTTACTTTAGCAGCATGTTCAGTTGTAGTTTGTTAAACTTGCAGTAATTAGATAATTTATCTCCCTCGAAGTCATAAGGGTTCCCCGAGGCAAGCAGTTGATGTTTGTGCACTATTAATCAATAGTCACCGTCAGGATTTTTTCAAATTCTGTTTGCAGACACAGACACTTTAGTATCTAGGTCAGTTGCTCTCTATGACTTGTTTGTCTAGGTTTTTGCATATTCGCTTGTTTCCTGAGTACAGTAAAACTCATTTCAGATCTGGTGCAGTTGCTCTGTGCCATGTTACGATGGTCAGCAGGAAGTGGATGTTGCTGCATGTTATAGTGAGAAAATAGCAGGGCACACTGTCATGGTTAATTAGGTACAGACAGACAGACAGAATTCGTACAGTTTGAAAGCACTCTTGTTCATATGTCTTCTACCATAGACACAAGTTGTAGGTGGAGGCAGAGAGACAAAGGAACATTGGTAAAAGACAATAGCCCCAAAGCATTTACTTTTAAAAATAAAAACTGTCATGACTGATTTCTTGAATGGAAAAACTTGGATGCGCTCCCTGCAGAAACTGAACCTAAACCAAATGGGTATCAAGGGCCCATACGCCATCCTGGACAGTAAAACAGCCTTCGTCTTTGGCCTGTCATGCTCCGCGGTGTAAGTAAGTGTGGGCCATTGACGTGATAAAGACCAAACAACGGTACACACAAACTCTGTCGTTAATTAGTGTGGCAGTGAAAGCACGGACCATCGAGCAGACCTTCAGAAGTTGAGTTTTCAGTCCTCACACAGGCCACCATTTGTGGCATTGAAGGCATGTGGCAGAGAAGGCAGGGACCCCAAGTTCCTGCACAGGCACAACCAGAGTGATCCCATTGCTATTTATCCCTTTTCTCATTGGTCCCAAACCAAAGTCTCCACACCTGCAGATCCTACAGGTCAGCCGCCACACCTGCAGATCCTGTACTTGCTCCCACAACAAATTAGTACCATAAAATACATACTGTACATGTACATTTAGACCAAGTACTTAGTTATTACACTAGCTCCTAGAACTACATTTATCCTGGTCTTGTCTGCAACCCAGCTGTGGTTGCACAGTTCCTCCCCACAGGCATCCAATGCTCTAGAGCTGTCCCAAGTAACTGGTTTGCAGGATCTGCTCTATGGTCACTGAGGAAGCTGCTGTTTATTTAATTGCTCTGCTTCTGCGCTAAAGAAATTTTAAAAGTGTGCTGATGGATCACAGTGTTTTTCATGCTTTCTTATGCTACCGGAGAGATGGGGAAAATTCTCTCCGACGGCTCCTTCTGTGGAGGTGCAGAGAGCAGAGAACGCCATTGCTAAGAATGCATGACAAATGTCTGTGCGTAGCCACTTACCTCCATAATTAGCATGTTATGCTTGCACACATCAGATAATGTTTTCAAAATGTGATTCAAAGTGAGTTCCTGTCTCCGAGCATTAATTACAGCTTCCATTTCACATCTGTTACTAGAGAGCAGCAGACAAAGATCTATATAAACACAGCAGGCTTTTAATTGGAAATCTAGTGGAATTTATTTCTGGTGATTGCTGTTTCTAAAGGATGGTCAGTTATATAGCTCAACAACTGTCTGCCAAAGGCCAATTACCATTATTTTTTATTTGTTTTCCTTTTTTTAATACATGCTAGAGGAAGAACATGGCTGTAATGATAGGAGAAGTAAACAAATGCCATCAGTTGGTTAACCAGCTTTGCTTCTGAATTCCTCCATACTGCAGAACTTGTGGGACTGCTAATAACAACAACAACAATAAAGAACATTTGCCTGAACTTTGTCCTCACAACTGAAAATACTGGGGATTTTAAAGGTGCATATTTTCAGATCTTAGAAAATATTTTGGCCTGAGGTGTTGTGATAAACATGATGTCATTAAAAAGGGATCTGCTCAGAAAAGTCTGTGTAATTGAGTATGCTATCACGCATGCGACAGCTACACAAACACTTTACAACGTCTGCAATGGCTACATGTATGCAATGGCTACACAACCACATAAATTTATATTACAAACACATAAATTTATATTACAGTTTGCAGCACATTAGGCACTTCTTGGTAACCTGCTGTGTGTATGTGCTGCAGTAGGGATCTTACCCTCTATCATCAGCGGGATGTTTCTGTGAGACAGATGGGGGAGGTGGAGGAGGTCAAAGTTTTACTAAAACATCAAAAAACTTCCTCTTTCTGTCTGCTCTGTACCAGTATTTTTCTTCTCATTTGGTTGGTTGGCAGGAGAATAAATAATATGTGCAGGGTCAACAGGGTCAATTCCTGTTGACTTCCAGGAGTTTTGAATGATACCTAAGCCCTACTTAATGATAACTTCATATCGAAAACTGCGAAGTGGAAATCTACCATCTTGTGCAGGTTTTGTCATTGGTGACAGTGTGTATTGCTCATGTCTTCTCAGATTTGAAGGCTTGTTTTCATGTTATTTTTTCCACACCCATATTGAATGTCACTGCTAACTCTGTGAGCTGAGAACAGAAAGTAGACCAGCATGCAGAATCAAAAGGAAAATTTTCCAGACGTTGGTGTAAGTGCCAAGAGCAGTTTAGTGCCATTCAGGCAGAGCTTCTGCAAGTGGTGCTGAACGTTTCTGTGTGCGCCTTTGCCTTGCTTGCAGGTGAGCTTTGGTTGCTGTCTCTAAGGTCTGTTGCTCCCAGTCCTGCAAAGGCGTTGAAAGGAGGGCAAGCATTTGGACTCTGAAACTTAAGCCGCTTGTCTGTCACCAGCACATGTTTTCTTTACGTGAGTTAGGCTTTGACTGTAAAGTGAGCTGTGCAAAATATACGGCTTGTGCTACACTGTCCAACTGCCTTATTCACATATTCCAGCAGTTAAATACTAGAAAGGCCACAGACAAACCATTTAAGTTGAGAATGAATTAACTTACTTCTGTAGCTATTGTCTACCTGCGTAAATGGACTATTGATTCATCGCCAGGCTGTTACTTTTATTTGAAAAGATGTAGTCCAAAAGTTCCATTTAGCAGATTTTTGACTGCTAATACCATTTGCCATTTTAGTGCTGATTTCTAGACCCATGGCTATTTGGCAGCAGTTTGGTGCCATCCAGCAAACTACCTGGCATAGTCTTAGATTTCAGTTATTCTAGCTTTTGATTTCTGTTTTCATGCTCTGTTAAAGCGTAATTCCTGCTCTTCCTGCTCTCCTCCTAAAGAAAACCCTTTATGTAGAAGAGGTCTTAAAACATTAAAGGACCATGGACGTTATGAAAATGTGGATATCGGTATGTAAAATACTTGCAGGCAGAATGAAACAGATCTCCAATGCTTTACATTAAAAATATTTCTCCGGTGTTTTACAGACACTGTTTTTTTGGTAAATCATCTACTAGCATTTTTGTTTTCTCTGAAAAGCCCCTTCGTCTTACCCGAATGAATCTATAGGAAGGAAGAAGACCATTTTTGTCTTTTCCTTCCTGGAGGGTGAATTAGACCTTCAGACAGCTTTGAAAGACTCATTTGAGCATCGTGCAATAACAAAGCAGGAAGAAGAACGAGTGTGTGGCCACAGGCCATTTGGAATGAAGTGACGAGCCACAGGGTCTCCGCTCTTTGTGGGGCTTCTTCCGATTTAAGCTAGAGATCGCCTGGTTAGAGTTAAGCTGTGCACTTGTGCGCACAGATTGGTACAGCCTAATGTGCAAACCTCCATTCACATGTTATATTGCAGCCCATGAGAATGACAAAAATCAATGTCTCATTCCGATCGATTGTGGTTTTTTTGTTCAAGAGGTCACCTCCTCTCTCCGCTTAGCAATGGTGGAAATAGATACTCTTCCATAACTGTTTATATAAACAGTCTGTGCCCAAAAGATCATTATCCTGACATCCAGTAGATAGGACTGCTACATGGTAGAGATTTTATTATATTAGCAAAAAAATGCAATAAAAACAGGGAGATTGGGTCCTTTTTAGACAGGAGAAAAACTGCCAGAAACCTGTGAAGTTCTTAAATAAGGAAAGATGTCTGACATCAGTATTATTGTGTGTTGTTTGGGTTTTAAACCTTTCGCTGTAACAATGCTCTTTTATCAGCTTTTCTTTATATTGGTTTCCATATTTCCCAACTGAATTTTTTTGTGCAGATTCTGGATAACAGTTGTAGAGCTTCCTTGATTATCTATATCCACATGGAACAGTCTGTTCAGAAGGAGAAAATCAATGGGAAAATAAGATGAGATTAATTTATAAGTGTAGCTCTTAACCTGTGGAGAGCTCTTAGTTTTGTGCAGGTTCTTCACCATCTCTGAGCCTTCTGTGGAGTTAAGCTGAAAGATGTGGCTGCCTCTGTGCATTGTTTTGGGTATTTGCCTTGGCAGCTAAGGTGACCAAACCCCACTTTTTAACCCTTAAGAAATAGACAGGTTCAGGCAGCTTCAGTTAGCTGCCTAGAGCGAGGACACGATGAATGTGCAAGGCTGAAGCTGTAGGGAGTGACAGGATTCACTTAGTTTAGAAGTTAATGTAGCTGGGTTGCAAAGTACCACATTTTTCATGAAGAGGTAGCATAGCCTTTGCCCTTGGAAGGGCTTGAGAGCAAGACGGTGTTGCTTAATACTCTTGTACCAGGGGAAGCTTAAGGTCATATTAGTTGGGTTGAAGGGTCAACATAACAGACAAGGATGCATCTAATAGGGTATTCTGTTGACCAACAGTTGCCTCTGATCATCTGAAATAATGTATTTAAAAAAAAAACCCCATCCAAAATTGTTCCAAAAAAATCTTCTTGTGAACTGTGCTGGTGAAAACAAGCATAAAGCCTGGCTTTGAAAATGCCTTGGTCTGGTATGCCTTGGATCTGGTCTGTGCTCAGCACAGGAAGGGAAAAGGCCGCTGGGGAGGTAGTTGGTAGAAGAGATTGCTGCAACTTACATCATAGACTGAAGCACGGGAGAAAGTGCAGCTAAGCGGTGCGAATGTGCCCGAGAAGACACTTTTCAAAAACAATGTCAAGGAGAACATTTAGCAGGTGAGTCTTGGATGTAGGTAGCTGCCTGTTGGCACTTGATCTTCTTAGGGACATTCTCTGTCATCTTCTGGTTCCCTTCTAAAGGTCCTCTTCTATGCATGTAGTTTGGCCTGTGTTTACAAACAGCTCATTTTGCAATCCATTCTATGACTGACCATGAGAAGAAAAAAAGACAATTTAGGAGTCATAATGTTGAGTGCATTGACAAGAAACATAGAGATACATTGTCAAGCTCTGGAACGGGCTGCCCAAAGAAGTGGTTGAGTCCCCATCCCTGGAGGTACTTAAAAGACGGGTAGGCGTATTGCTTAGGGACATGGTTCAGTGGTGGAATGGTAGTGTTAGCTTAACAGTTGGACTTGATGATCTTAAAGGTCTTTTCCAACCTAAATGATTCTATGAGTCTATGATAAAGAAAAGCAAAGCTGATGTAAATTTGGGCAGATGGAAACCCACCGCGAGTCTCCAAACACGGTGAGGGCTGCAAAAGCCCAAGCATGTAAGGATGATTATAGAGTATGACATTTCCATCTTAGAAATCGCTTGATTGGTTGAAAACATCTAAACTTGTAGTTTAGTGCTTCACTTTGATTATGGTTTTTAAAAAAGGAGTTTGGCTTCAGACATTTTAGTTTATAATTTAGAGAGACAACTGGATTCCATCCCACTGAAATTAGCATGGGACTAGCTGAAAGATGGAGTATACTTACCACAGAGAGGATAAATCAAGGTCCTACCAAGAACAAGGGCATTATCATCCTGTTTATGGCATATCCTTGCCCCTTCTGCTGCCTCCCCTAAAAAGCATGCTGAAATATGGCCCAGACATCTTTCTCCTTTTTATGCTGACGTGTATGTGGTCGTTGACCTAGATATGTTTGCTGCAGAATAAACTCAGGCATGATGACTGTCCATCCCTTTACCTGAGAGAACTGAGAATGATGGAGGCTGTATCTGCAGTGTGGGGCAAACTCTTCTGTTCCCAGGTTTTGCATCCTGACACCTTGAAATTTGGTGTTGAAAACATAACAAAGCTTGACAGCTATTTTGTGGTCTTTCAAATGTTGGCTGCCTCTGCACATCCTGTGAAAGCACTGGTGGTGTAATTTGGTAATGTTTCTGTGGCTGTGATGATTTAAAGGTATGAGAGACGCGCAAGTTGTGTGGAACAGTGATAAAAATCTTTTCCCATACATTGTCTTGAAGTGACATTTAAGTAACTTTCTAGTCAGCCAGATGCACTGCTGTTTTATTTGAAGTTTCTCATATATTAAGGGCAAGCCCAGAAAATACTACAGGTTAATACTAATACCCCTTTAAAAAAACAAACAAACAAAACCCTTTCCTACACAGAATCAGTTCCTTAAGTGACTCCAGGAAAGTCAGGCGTTGCTCAAAAAACAACCCAGAAACATAATTTTTGAGGCATCTGTAAACATGCTTTTGTTTCTGTAATGAGATAGATTTTTCCTGTCCCAAAGCAGAAAGTCTTGAAAGCACTCTTAAGGGAGTTGGGCAAAGTGCTGTTTCTCAGTGTTAATACATGTATCTGTAACAGAACATCTTAATTCTGTATTTGATCGGTTCCAACATTTCTAATACCAGCTTGTGAAGAATATATTGACTTTTGGTATCATTGAACAAGTGCAATGATAGAAATTGAGAAAATGGCCCCAAGTTGTGCCAGGGCAGGTTTAGGTTGGACGTTAGGAAAAATGTCTTCACAGAAGGGGTTGTCAAGCATTGGAATGGGCTGCCCAGGGAGGTGGTTGAGTCCCCATCCCTGGAGGTACTTAAAAGACGGGTGGACAAGGTGCTTAGGGACATGGTTTAGTGGTGGGATGGCAGGGTTAGGTTAATGGTTGGACTTGATGATCTTAAAGGTCTTTTCCAACCTAAACGATTCTGTAATTCTATGAACCTGAAAAAAATTTTGAAGGGGAAATTACTTACTCTACCTTTTCTTCTTTTAGTCCAAAAGCCTTTTCTAAGTAGGAAAGAAAGACATTTCAAACTGTATTTAGTTCACCTATTGCAAACTTGTTTCTTGTAATTTTAAGTTAACTTGAAAAAGTGTATTTTAACTAATAAAGCTTTTTATATTACCTACATTTGTTTGGCATCAAACTAAAGTAAACTGATTGAGTCTTCCTTAAAAAAAAAAAACCAGAACAATCCTCTCATGTTAGACAGGACTAGTCTGACCATTGCAAGTTTTTCTGGAGTATTTCTGTGGGTATCAGAAATCTTCGTGAGCTCTTGAACCTTGTTAAAGAACTAATTGGTTTTGAGTGTGTGAAGAAGTCTGGGGTGATTTCAAGACGCAGGTTCAAAGCTGATTGCTATCAGAAGGCAACAAGCAAAACAAAAAAAGCATTCGGAGAACTGATGAAAAATCTCTTCCTTTCTCAAGTACACCTTTCATTTTGAGTCTTGTGATGCCATCGTCTCACTGAATGTCTAGCTGAGAAGACAGGGCTTGAACTTCTAATTTTGAAAGTCCTCTTAGAGGATCAGCAAACAGTTGTATTTCCTCTTTTTGTGCTGAAAGGGGGAGCAGGGGTGTCTGTGCTTTCTGACAGAAAACGTTTTGGGAGATGCGTTATCAGTGTAAAATTTCAGTAAAAATTTAAAAGTGGAAAAGGAGGCCAACTTTTTAATATGGTAATCAAAAAAACTGCATTGGGACTCAGGCTGAATAACTCAACTTTCATTTATTCTTGGGTTTAAATAATTATATTAGCAGTGATCTGATAACAAGTTGTTGCTGGTTTAGTCTGTAACAAAGCAAATCAAGAGTTTGTGTGTGGTTCTGTCTGAAGTTTTGGGTTGGTCATATGACAGAGAAAAGTAAACTGCCCTGATCATTGCCACGGATTTAAGAAGTCGGGCTTGTGATAGGAGCTCTACTGTAGCTGTGTTTCTCTGAAATAGCCCTCAAACTATTTCAGTTAGAAATCTTCAGAAATCCTGTCCGCTTGCAGTGCTCTGGCAGATGCATGAGCATTTTCCCTATTCATAACTGCTTTGGAGTGCTTCATTAAAATAAGTAATTGACTGCATGAAGCAGATTGGAAACTGCAAAGAACAAAGAGAAAATTTAATTCACTCTCTTCTAAGCAAAGTGGAAGCAATGTTCTTACGTGAAAATACTTTTCCTGAAATTCCATCCCAACGGCTGCCTTGCGCGGTTAGCATAATGAAGTCATTTGGAGATCCTACTTCTGACTCTTAACTGCTTTAATTTGCCGTATGATGATGCCTGGTGCAGAAATAGCGTTCAGGAGACAATACCCATCCACTGAACAGCCCTGCATTTTTCTGTGTATCTTTACACCAGTTTAACTTGCTGCTAAGGTGCTTGCACTTGCAAACCCGGGAAGTCTGCCCTCGGTGAAAGGTGTTGGGTTGCCCTGGGCGGCTGCTCAGAGTCCCCAAGGGGAGGGAAGGCAGAGCCCTGGGAGCAGGGAGGTGGTGGAGCGGTGCTGCGTGTGGGTGCAAGTCATGCCACCCCTCGAGTCCCTGACTTCATGGCTCTTAGAGGTGCCAGGGTAGAGGCTAGCGGGAGCAGGACCTACTGTTCATAAAATACTGCTACTAGTAAGAGCGTGTGATTGTCCCTGGATGGGAAGAGTAGCAAGCCTGGAAGCGATGTAGGGAGTGACTCTTGCAGCAGATCTTGCTTGCTGTTGAGTATCCCAGGGGAAATCCACAGAGACTTTGGGAAGACTTGTCTTTTAATGGGAACTTTTAAAATAATGGGAGTAGTTTTTTAATAACGGTGCTGCTTCAGCTCATCGATCCCTTGTTGAGCTACCTTGGGTTAAGGTGGAACTTCAGCTTGGGCCAGCCGACTCCTCGTTAGTCCGTGTGGATACCTGGTTGTGGCCGCTCCTGGGTTGGATTGTGACACTCGGGAGACGATAAATCTGATCCACTGTGCCTGTGAAGAATAGAGCTTTTTGTCATCTTGCCTTGGGCCTGAGTTTGTTCTGTCTTGTGTCATTATAATTTGGTGGCAATTTGTGCACGCATTTAACTTGTTCTGCAAAGAGGTAATACGTATTCAAAGCACCAGAAGACTGGAACCACAAAATTGGAGCTATTTCAGTAGAGGTTGTGGTTCTTCACATTTTTGCTGAAAGAAAAAGGGAGAGGGAAGGAATTTTTAAAATAGTGACATGTCCTAAGCGTTACTCCAGGAGGTGATTTAGGAATTGGTTTTGCTGGTATCGTTTCTGCTGTTTTGCCAGGGTTCTGTTATTGCCATAATACCCTACCTTTTTCTCTTGATACCTTACACGAATTACGAGGCAAAGAAGCCGGCTGACTTTATTAAATAAAAAACTTCCCTTATTCAAAGTAATGACTAATATTCTGGAAGTGTTTACATCGTTTTTAAAAAGTTATGCTTAAGCCATATGGAAGAGTGCCTCATGTTAAGGGAGTCTGTGCTGAAGTGGGCTTCTGTCACCTCTTAGGTGTTTACCGTTTGAGATAGGAGAAGCGAGAGGAGTCGCCCAGTAGCCAGCGGTGGTGCAGTTTTGCCAGTGCTTCATCGCAGGAAGGTCAGGGAGCGTGGTGATGTTGTTCTGTAAGGTACTTGATCACGCAGAGGCTACGGACTGGATGCTTACAAAGGTATCATGTTTGGCGGGAATTTTTTTTATTTGCCGTGGCATCTATTGTGATGGCGTGCCTCAAGTTACTCTTTCTACATTTTAGTAAGACTTTAGTCAGACTTTAGTAAGGCAAAGAGGAAGATCTGTAGCAGTCTGTTTTATTGGTCATGCTTGCACTGTATTCATGTAATTTAAAAAAAAACAAACACAAAAACACACAACAAAAAAATAACTCTTAAAATTTTGCCCATGCAATCTGTGCTGAAATATGTATCAAACTGCAGAAGTTTGTTCTCAGACGCTTCCTTGTTAGTTATTTAAGAATCCAAGAGGGGATGATCCCAGGAAATTAAAGCTCTTGTCTCAGTGCTGTAATTGCCCTGCGATACGATCTTGTGTTGAAATGGTATCTTTCTTCTAGATGAAACCTTCTGAGCTATTGCACAGCATGTTTTTTTGTTGGTTTTTTTTTTATAAAACACACCGATTGAAAGTTCACAGCTCTGCAGAAGGTACTCAAGTTACTGCGAGGAGGAATATTCTCCTCGCAGCTAATACAATTGTCATAATTTCAAGGACGCTGCTGCAGTCCCCACAGCAAAAGCTGAAAGCTGCTACTTGTGTTGGGCCTGATGGAGGAGGACGAACAGGTCAGGGTGAGGAAGGAGAGCTGATAGGCAGTGATAATTACGTGCTAATTAAGGAGAACAGGAGGGAGGCAGGCAGATGTGGAATGTAAATGCTGCGGAAGAGACTGACGGAGAGGAAAGGGAAACCTGGGGGAGCCGGTGGTCCCTGGGTCTCGGTGAGCGCCCCCGCGGTGGCTCGCCGGAGAAGAGGGCGGCTGCGGGAGGAGCTGGTGGGGCTGCGCTTCTGGGGCGTGCAGGGTGCTGCTGGCCTTACCCAGCCCTTTCTGGGTAGGGTGCTGGGGAGGTGCAGAGAGCCCCGGTCCTGCTGTCGGCTTCACAGCTGGTTCCTGTCGGTGATGAGAGGCTTGGCTGCTGGCGAAGCATCTGTCCCTAGCACCGGGATTGTGTTGCAGGGCTGGAGGCTTCGCAGCCTGGCTCTTTGCAAGTCCGCAGTGGGGCTGTTGGAGCCAGGGGTCAGCTGCCTGCCTGTAGCCGCAGGAAGGGCGCGTAACAAAATGAAATTAGTATCACAGTGGTAACACCGCACACGCCGTATGATATATCAATTAATTTCACATGCCTCAGAAATGTACTGGAAATTCTGGAGATAACATCCTTAATGCTAGCTCCTACCTCACTTAGTTTGATTTTATTTGAAAAATACATTGATGTGAATAGAGGGAGACTGGGAGAATGGACGGCACAGACTGTTGCAAATGATCACATTACGACAGCCTAATGAGTTAAGGCAATGGGAATGGGCGTAAGCTGCTACCTGGCTGCTGAGATAGAAATGAATGCCTTGTCAGCTGCTGTCGTGCATCAAACTAGTAATAAATTAAGTTGCAGAAACCCAGTGTTTTGGGAGCATCTGCCAGTTCATGTGCTTTTCTTAGGGCCTGCTACCATGTAACGGTGCTGGCGTCTACCATAATGTCTGCTACTTCTGTTTTAAAAATGACTAGCAGAGAAGGACTTGGATACTCTACAGGGAAATACGGACTTTTGCAGCAATACTTGGGATACAGTCAGGTTTTTATTAAGTCCAGCTAGTCCCTAAGAACGCGTGAGAAGCAGCTGTATACCAGCGCTCATAGGCATTACTGTGCAGCTCTAAGTGGCATTAAGGCAGGGATTTGTACAGCCAGGAAGCTCTGTGCTGTAGGTGGGGTAAGCAAGAAAATACGATGGAGATGGAAACAGCTTTTGCCCTTCTATTACTTTTGTTGAAAGGAAGAAAGCAGGGGAGAAATACTAACCACGTTTATCCAAAAGATTGCTAGGCTTTTGCAAATGTGTATTTGTTGTTTTTCATTTGGGAACAGCGTTAACTTCTTCCACCCCATGTGTAATAACAACTCGGGGGGTGGGGGTGGGGGGTGTGTGTGTTGTGTGCTTGCAGACCTACATTGGTTCGATAGTTGCCTCTGTGAACCCTTACAAGAGCATCCCGGGACTGTACGACTGCACCGCCATGGAGCGATACAGCAAGCACCACATAGGAGAGATTGCACCTCATATCTTCGCTGTGGCGAACGAGTGCTACCGCTGCCTTTGGAAGCGCCACGACAACCAGTGTATCCTCATCAGGTAAATGGCGGTGGCGGCGGCTGCTGCTGCTGCTGCTTTGATTATCCCTGCCGGTAAGCCTTTCGAGGTGATTTCAGAACACTGATTTGGGCTGCGTGGAGAGGAGAGCTCCAAAAGGAAGCAGGCTTTTAAACCATCAGAATTTTGGGAGAGGTTTCTCAACTTGGTCTGTATCATTCTGTTGACCTCTAACAAAACGTTAATTTTTCTTACGCAGCTTATGCTTTCATTTAGTGAAAAAATCTATTGTATTTTTGTGCATGTTTTGCTACTCACACATCTGATTCTGTCCTAAGAGCTAGTCCCACCGGTTTAAACATCCCTGTGCAGCTCAGGAGTTTGTCACCTCTAGACCCCGAAGGATCTAATAACCCACTGGTCTCGAGAAATGCAGTAAATAACAATAGCAAAAGAGAAAACCCTTCTCATTTAAGCCACTTAACTGCCTGAATAATCTTCCTTACTTATTCTCATTGTGCTTTAATTTAATAGCGGTTTAACAGCTTCCCATTTGATCCACTGTGTCACTGGTATTTAGGATCTTGCTGCTGCCAAATGTACGTGGAGAGCAGTGGGCATTTCAATAGCTTTTCACTGCTTTCAGCTCCTCCTTCCTTCTTGCTCCAGAGGAGCCAAAAATGCAGCCAGCTCTTTTCCCTTTCCCCCGCCTGCCAGCTCAGCTGCATTGGCTCCCAGCAGGCAGGGAGAACCCAAAGCCTTGCCCGCCGGATTGGGAGGAGCAGCGCGGTGGCGATGGCAGCGTGGCATCAGCCATCGGGCTCTGGGCAGGGGGTGATGTTTGAGAGAGCCTGTGTTTCCCTTCCCTCTCCTTTCTTGCCTTTGCAGTGTTTTTGTGATTAAGCCTGTTTGCTTTCAAACTTCCTGCAGCCTACCAGCACAAGTTAAATGTGGAGAGCCCTTCAGGCACAAGATGACACGATTTTGGCTGTCTCCTGGCCTCCATGGGACCCCTTGTGACAGCCACGGGACCATGGTATGGGGCAGCCAGTGGGGCAGAGAAGGGGGCGAGGCAGAGAGCAGCACCTTTCACAATAGGCAGTTTCTACTGGCATTTAAAATTACAGGCCAGTTTGCAAGGCTTCCTGGATAAGAGGAGGATTTGGCACAGGTAGTTCAGCACCCAAGCTGTTGTTAGAAATGTGAATCAGATGCAACACAGCTAGGTCTGGTTCCAACTTTCTGCAAGCTCTCAGGTCGCAGTCCCTGCCTCTGCCCTCACATCTAGGCAGGTCCTGCCTTGCAGTGGCACCAAGGCAGAGGGATCTATGTGTGTTTTTCAGCTTTCTTCAGCTGTATTTGTCCTTTTTTTTTTTTTTTTTTTTTTTTTATTTAATACATAGTGCTGTACATATAAAGCTGAGTCCAGGAAAAATAAAAAGCAGAGAGATCTTTGTCATGCAAAAACAGCTAGCCTGGAGTCATGATTTCATAGTATAATGTCAGGTAATGCCTTGTGAATAGCCCACATACCCAAATTTTGCGGACCAAAATAATTTCTGGTGCCTAGAAGGTGGCTGTTGTTATTTTTGTGAATGCCATTCTGCACCGGCCCAAGTATTTTACCTTTCCTTCCAGTTCCCCACATGCTGCCAAGAGAGAAGCAGGTTGTGCCCTAAAAAGGACATAAGTAGAAAGTTTCTGACGTTCCAGAGGAGTCTCCAGCGGTCCCTGCTCTGTAAACCTTGTGCCTTGGTACAGATAAGCTATAAGATGGAGAAGTTTTGCCTTAGGAGTCCCTTTTAAAATTGTTTTCTGTGGTCACGGATTAAAACAATGATTTGTATCAGTTCACTGTTTCAGACAAGTGCCATAAGACAACCTTATAAGGGTATGTTGTTTCTACAGAAATTGAAGGAACGTGCAATTGAAGACAAAAAATAGTCAAATTACTTTCCTAAACCAGTTATCTGTTCTATCTCTGAAGGAATCAGAGCAGGATATATTTAAATTACTGAAGGTTTTCAGTGGCCCTCATGAGACTTAGAAAAGTCCCTGTGTTCATATACGTAGTTCGGGGCATCAGAAGTAGAGGTATAACAGTGTGCTCATTATCTTTGGCATCCTGGCCATTCCTGTATCTTTTACTGGTTGAGAATTAGATGTTGCAACAAGACACTGTCAGGCTTTCTCAGTTACTGCTGGCGTGTGAAAAAAACCCAGTCAAGTGGACCTCTATAATGTCTGAATTCAGGCAGATATTCTGTTCTCGTATTTAATGTAAGTGATAATAAAAAGGAAAATTTTGTTCCATCACGAAAACACAATAAACAGTTACATCCAGTTAAAATGAGTGAATTCTTCATGTAGGCTTCTTTCTGATACAAACTCTTCACCTGCTCCTAATTTTGGTATCTAAAAACTCTGTAAGAATTTGTAACAGCCTCGTGGAATAAGGTAAGGAACGCTTTATTACAATCCTCTGGACTTGAAGTGCCCCCTGCTGGCATCCAGAATTCACTCAGCTTTGGTTTAGGCATTGGGTTCAAAAACCTGTGAAAAAGCTTCTACTGTTTTGAAATGCTTGGGATGTGTTTCTGGGTGGGGTGAGATGATAGGGTTAAGGCAAGAACTTGAATTAAAAGCCGTCATCAGTAGTGACTCAAAATGTAGTATAAATGCAAGACCATTTTTCCAGTATAACCACTCAGACCAGAGGTGAAAAGGGTGGAAATACAGAAGAGACGATATTAAATGGAGTCATTTGAAGATGCTTATTTATCAGTCTGTTTCACACATCATTCGTGATAATGCTGCATAAAAATGACTTAGCAGCCTAAAATGTCAACAAAGTGGCACACTGAAGAAGTCATGCACAACCTGTGCATTAGAATATTTACAGTTGTGAAATGGTATTTTCAATCTCCCAGGCAAAAAATTGCTTATCTGGCTGTTGAACTAGAATTTTCATGTAGACAAAAACGTCTACATCAGTGAATGCTCAGTTTCATGTTAATCTGAACCTTACATCAGAGTCCAGTTTCATTTAAAACAGGGAAAAAAAAAAAAAAAGGCAAAAAAAAAAAGCCCACCACAGTTAAATTCAATGCCACAACAAAGACGTTGGAAAAAAACCAAACCATCATCTGATTTTTCATCCAGGTGCCATGGCAGGAGCTTGAAGGGAGTCATCTTACTCAAGGAACAGCCCAACAGCTTGTCCTGATGTATGGAAGGGACTGGGTTCCCCCATGATTAGCTGATGTTTGCAAGTTGGGACCAAATTCACACTTCCACCTCTTTACTGTAAGAACAGGAAAATATCTTTAGGCATTTTTTTCGTTGCTGCTCTGTTTAAGGTGGTCTGGTCCATGCACAAGCAAACACATGCTCTTCTCTCCGATACAACAGCACTTGATCCACTTTAAAGCACTCAAAAAGAAGTGTAGAGCAGTTGAAGGAGTGGCAACAGTCACCTTGTATTACATTCAAGTCAGTGCTGCAAGTGGGAAATCTCAGTCTGACACCAGTTTGTTTTCTCTGTTATCATCTGATGGCCTGACATTTTTGTTACTCTTGTTCAGCTTGAAAATCGATGTGAACCAAAGTACTCTTTGGATGAGCCCCAGATTTGTGATGGGAAGACGTTCTTACGAGACTGACGCACTAAAATTCAAATGTGTGTCGAAGAAGTTTATTTGCTGAAGAGGCCTATTTTGTCTGGGTGTATCAGTCTTTGGGGTTTTAAAGCCAGCAGACTGAACTGAGAAGTGATTTAGAGTAGTGTTGATAGCTCCTCACTCGTGCTGTGTCCTTCAGAATGAGGAGTCTCTCTCGGTGGCCCTCTTTTCCACTGCAGCAGTCTGGAGTCCAGGCTGCCTTTAAGCGAGATGCCCTGCATAGAACAAATCATGGCAAAAGTCTAAAGATCTCCTAAGTGGGGGCCTTGTGGGATGCTGTCACACTTAATATATTCACAATACTGAATGTAGTGATGTGGAACGAGCTGGGCACTTAAACTCATGGGGCAGAAAGGTTGCTGGAAAGGTTGGCTGTGCACTAAAAAATTCACCCTTTCACTGACCTTGGCAACTTCTTGTGGGCACTGGCTTTCTAAGGAGTCTGAAAGATTGATCCCACTTAACCTACCGTTAGTGTCTGTACTGTAGGGTTGAATAAACAACTTTAAAGTTTAGCATGCTTGTTCTTGATTTTCATCTCATTAATGATAACCGTCTTTTATAAAGCATTTTTTAAAGGGAAAACACAGAGGCAACTTGATGCACATAAAATATTGGGTCCCGAGCTAAGCAACACTATGCAGGGGTGAGATCTTACTGTCATGCCAGAGGGCTCCAGGAACCCGTCCACTCAGTGCTCAATAGTAGTTGTAAAACTAAATGGAATAGAGCGGTAACTAGTAAAGGAATAGAGAACACTGGGTAAATGCATCCTTTTCTCATATCTGGAGTGTTTTGCACGAGCCTTTTTCCTCCCTTGTTTGATATCCAGGAGGACTTTGTGGAACTGGAGGTGGTTCAGAGGAGAACAAAAAGGAGCGATCGAAAGCACAGCATGGCTCTGTATATGGGAATGGCTAGCAGAGACGGGCAACTCAGGCTGGGGAGGCTATCCATGAAGTCACGCACAGCAGAGAGAGGGAGCGCTGGGTTGAGTCGTTGGTTTCTCCTTACAATACGAGAACTAGGGGGCGTCATGCCAAATGAAGCTAACAGGATGCAGATCTGAAACAACAAGACGCGTCCATACGCTTTTTAAGGGACCATGGCTAGAAACTCATGGAAGATAAAAAATGCATTGAAGGTTACAAGACACACAGAAACAAGGTTTAGATCAGGAACCCTCTGAACAGCAAATATATCTGGAAGCTGGAAGAACACAGAAGGGAAGTATCCCATGTCTTCTCTGGGCATCTCCATTTGGCAACTGTCAGAGATAGGGTACTGGGCAGGTAGATCTTTGGCATGACCCAGGTCTGAGCTTCTCCTGTTCGAAGAAAAAATCAAGAGCATATAATTGTGCATAATACCAGCTGTACCAGAGATAGGCACAGGAAATATTTTTACATCAGCTTTGAATATCGCACTTGTAGAATTGCTCTTGATTACGATGGGGTTACTCTCAGCTTCCATGGAACTACAGATGCTCCAGAGCATGGGACAGAGGGTGGGGGCAGAGGAAGGATGGTGTCAGTGAAAGAGCTGATGTCCTCCTTGGCACCCATATCCCTGCTGTTGAGCTATACACTGCTCAGAGGGTGAGAAATTAGGCAGGAAGAGGTATGTATCACTTGATGATTTTTTGCACTAGACAAGGATAATGCAAGGGTTTGTGAAGCTCTTCCAAAACTAATAGTAGAAATGTTTTGCTAATTCTTCAGTGTACAAGGAGTCAGTATTAAGTACGGGGAATATTAAATATTTGCTTTCTTGGCAAAGGTGCACGAGTGGGTGAGGGCCTGCAAAAAGAAAGGGAACAAATACCAAAAAGGCCAGACACCAAGGGTATAACTAAATTAAAAAGATGGCAGAATTTGTTTGAGATGGTATAAGTACAATGCATGTATCATACTTGCTGGAAGATATCAGCGGATAGCATATCTTGTATGAAGTTTTATGAAATACTTTAAAGACACTCTGATTCTTCTTGGGAAACGCTTATTTCTCACCTACAAAACTCCGTGTCTCATGATGTTTTCTGAATGCCTCTTCCCTGATTATTTTTGTAATTGTTGGCATTCCTTTGCAGGAAAATGCCATGCTGCTTTCTTGGGCTGTACCTTTCTTCTTTGCTTTTTACTAGAAAGCATCATTATACTTTGCCGTAACCTAAAATCACCAGGGTCACCACTCAGCAATGGCACAACAAAAGACTGTTGAATAAACTGAGCTTGCTGCACATGCCCAGTTGTGCTCCATTAAAGTCAGTGACAAAACTCCCACTTGCTGCAATGAAAAGGATAGGATAAGACCAAAATATACCTCCTTTCATTGGGAGTAAACTGGAATTAGGCACAGCTTAATTAGGAAAACTAGGAATTAGGCTGCAGCTTAGGATATAATGCTATGACTTCAGATGAAAAGTAAGCAAACTAGACAAACTTTAACCACGAGTTATGTTTCTTAATGGCTCACGGTGTGTTTTTAATTATAAGGCTATGTAACTGAAGGAAAATTATATTGGGCAAATGAGCCAAATTTATACCTTCCCTTTTTAGAGCATTGGTTTTGAAGAGAAATTGGGTATATTGCCTTCTGTTTGTATCAGCAAGATTGCTTATTAATAGTTTGTTTTTAAAATGTCAATTTAGCATTATCAAATAGCTTTGTTCTTCTATGGCTGAAGGTGAGAGGTTTTACATCTCTGATGGTGATGAGAGGTGGAAACTGTATATTTTGAACTCGTGAATCTGGTTTATTTGGATGGGCATATAAAACATTTGTTTAAAGAGTATGTAGATCACTAAGAATATCAGTATTAATTACACTAGTAGCCTTTTTGTGTTATGATGTGCATTGGTGTCTATAACCTCCTCTTCCTCACAGCAGGGCTCTCTCCTTAGCTAGGTTGCTGCAACATAATGCCTATCTTTTCCAGCTTAATTCCTATTCTGGATTTTCTCCCTGACCATTGCCATGCCTTTGTTCTAACTTTGTTTTTCCACATTGGTGAGAATCATTGGGTAGTTGTTTGTATTCAGAGAGCTCTTAGTTGCCTCATGGGTGTCGTGTACATCCTTACGCAATTAATACCTTCAAATGCTGTCTGAACAGTGGTACGAAGTCTCAAGGTAGCTCGCATTTTGTGTTGAATGTCATATTCAGCAAGCTTCTGCTGCCATCTGAGTATCATTTCTAATTGCCCTGGTCTTCCTGACCACCAGTAATTTAGAGTTTGCAGGGCTGGCCAGACAGAGGCTTTTCACCTGGCAGCTGGAACCGTGCAAACACTTCCCTCCTCATCTTCTTTCAGTGGCGAAAGCGGTGCTGGTAAGACGGAAAGCACAAAGCTGATCCTCAAGTTCTTGTCTGCAATGAGCCAACATTCGCTGGAGCTGTCCTGCAGAGAGAAGACCTCCTGTGTGGAGCAAGCTATTCTTGAGAGCAGGTACTAGATCTTTCAATACACAGGTATTTTTTCCAGAAGACATAAGCCTTGTCATTGAAATAAGAAAAATTGCTATGTAATTGAAGATGTGGGTGTTTACTGAACAATAAAATGAATATTGGAGAGGGGGAAATTTTCCATTAAACAAAATTACCTGGCTGCTCTAGAGAGTTGTGAGCACATTGGGATATCTTAATGAAGCAAAAAGACATGGAGTTTTGAAATGGACAATGTGTTAGTGAAGGCTTTCATTTTTTGGGGGGGCTGAATTCAGATAATCAGAGTGAGGGAAATGGCTGATGGGAGGGAGAAACCATTGGTTTGGTTTGCACAGGCTGAGGATAAGGTAGAACAAGTTACAGCACCGTGAGGATAAAGTGTGCAAGAGGTAAAAGCATGCTGAGGAAAGGGAGGATAAGGAGAACTGGTAAGACAGATGAATAAATGCATCAGATAAATTGGACATTCTACGCAAGCAAAAAAAATAAATCTCTCAGTGTTCAAATGAAATAACACATGGTTCTAAACTATTTAAAAACAGAGATGATTTGAGATGCTATTACTTTCATTTGTCATGCTTCATCTCTGTTTTACCTGCTGTATCTTGATGTAATTATTTTTTTAATTGCCTCAGGACAAGGACTATTTTCCCTACATCTGTCTAGCAATTTGCATGTGCTGAGATTTCTCATTTCTGTAATTCGAGTACTGCAACGAGAACTGCGTGCATCTTTTGAGCAGTTACAGATTAAGCTGCAGAGTAGTTTAGTACGATTAATCTTCCTGATGCTTGAATACGTGTGTCTTTTGACAGAAAATTGAGATGCCCGTTGTTAATCAGTTGAGGCTAATACTGAGGACGTAGGCTTTGGCTGAAGAGGGTGTCAGAAGTGAGGTTTTCAGAGTGCTATTCCTTTCACCAGTGCCATGTGAAACCGTTGGCAAGCTGGTCACACGTTAACGCTCTTGTTTTGTATTTTCACAGCCCAATTATGGAAGCTTTTGGCAATGCAAAGACTGTTTACAACAACAACTCAAGTCGCTTTGGGAAGTTTATTCAGCTGAACATCTGTCAGAAAGGAAACATTCAGGGAGGAAGAATTATAGATTGTATCCTCGTTTGGTGATTTTACCCCGGTTTGCGGGCAGCCCCCACGTACCTCCTCTGTGGAGAGCCGAGAGAGAAGTGGCTCGCCCTTCTCTGTCCTTTCTCCCCATCCTGAAACGTAAACAATTGAATTGAGCTGATCTAGGTGGGAAAGGGAAGCAGTAACACCATATTCTGTGTGTATTTGCGCATGCACACGTGCATTTGTGGCAGGGTGGGATGCGTATGCTCTCGGAGGACGAGGATTTTGTATTGCTACCGCTAGTGCGGCTCGTGTGTGTTCCTACGTAGTGAACTAAACCAGCCTGAGTTCTTGGGGATAACTTCAGTTGTCATCTATTTCCCTCATTTATTATATCTAAAGATAAGCTGCTTAGTTTCTGGAAAAATACTTGAAAGAGCAGAGCTGCTGAATTTCTGCAGCATGAGCATGGATGGGTCAAATTCTTGGATTTGTCCTGCATGTGACAAAATTGGACTATGAGCCAGCTCTACCAAAGCGCCAGAGGTGTGGGGGTGAGGAATATACCAAGGCAATCCTACCTAGTGTTTTGAACATACGCTACTTTTGCAGTGGGACAAATTTCATTCTTAAAGCTGTTCCCAAGCTTTAGGGAAAAGTAAAGGAAAGAAGACGCCATTTAAAATCCAGAACATAACAAGTCCAGTTTTGATGGGACGGAGGAAAAGAAGGTGTGGGAACACATCAGTATTAGAACTGCTGCAATATTATCCTTGTTGCCGCTTTATTCATCTTGTTATGGCAGTAGGCATGTTGGAAGAAAAGACCATGATGCTCTTCTGGTTGTCTCATATGAAAGGATTAAGGAAGATTATAAATAGCTTGTGCATTAATTGCTGCTTTTTACTTTATTCCTTGACTGAAGTTTTTCTGCCTGGCTGTAGATTTATTGGAAAAAGTAAGTTGATGTTTGGTTTTGCTCAGTTAATTCTGTTTGATTTAATATTTTCTTTGAAATTGTGGATAAAAAAAAATTATTCTTAAAAATTAATGCTTAAATGGAAACTATTTTTTACTTTGACAGAATCGTGTAGTAAGACAAAACCCCGGGGAAAGAAATTATCATATATTCTATGCTCTGCTGGCAGGGATAGAAGAGAGAGAGAAAGGTGAGTGGCAAGGCACAAGTCACACAGCTGTAGTGGCTCTCTGCTAGCAGTCAGCCATGGTGACAGCGGTGGAGAATTTAACTGCAGAAACCCACTAACCCAAGCAGAGAAATAGGTTATTTATTCAGCCAGGATTCAAAGAATGTGGATTTGAGCTCAGCTTGATAAAGCAACCTGCTTAGTTGAAGGATGTCACCAAGCGGCTGCTAATTTTTCTCCCAGCTTCTGCTGTGGCCCTGGGAAAATTACTTGGGGACAAACATACTTCATTCTGTTCAAGCTAAATATTTTTGCTGGTACTAAATAACTCCACAGCAACAAAGAGAAATAATTCTGGTTCCTCTAATCCTCTCTCATAAAGAATAAATCCACTGAATAAAAGAAATGACATTTCTATATGGGCAAAACTGCCTATAGCTGTCTCAGCATCTCCCTTTGGGCCTGCTGTCTTTGCATGCTAAAAAGTAGAGTTAACTCCATTGTGCAGCTAAATAAAGTAAAAAACCAGCAAAATAGAACTCTATACCTGATTTTATTATAAAACTTTGTTTCATGCATCATCATAATTTCTAAGCAAATTAATTGTAAACTGTTTAACCCTGATAGTAATTTGTCGAGTGGTTTTGTTTTGGGATTGGGTTTTTTTCAGTCGTTCTCTTTTCTCTCCTCATTAGATGCTTTTTACTTATCTGTACCGGAGAACTACCACTACCTGAATCAGTCTGGATGTATAGCGGATAAGACAATCAGTGACAAAGATTCTTTCAAGGAAGTCGTGGTGAGTTGTTTCCCTCGTTCTTTATGCTTTAAAAATGCTGGAGGTGGAGGCGCCTGGGGCTCATTGACAGAGCAGGGGGCAAAGCCTTCTTGTGCTTACCTGCACACTCTGCCATTCTGGCTCTACGTGCAGCTCTCTCAGAAGAACTAAGCTCACAGGGACTTACATTTTCTCATTAACGCTTCACTGTTGTTTTGAGTGTGTCTTTACCTTCCTTACCAGATTCTTACTCTGTCATTTCCAAGTGTGCTATCATTTAGTGAAATCATTAAGCTTTTAAATGAAAAGAGTATCAGTTACGAAGACAGTAAGGCATTTCAATGCCTTTGCCCTTACCCACATTGTTTTATGTCACAGTTATGTCTGCTTCCACTGTTTTTGCATCCTAAAGCTTTGCCCAGATCACGTAGCACCTTACTGGGCCAAGTCTGCAGTGCAGCACATGGGGAGCAAAGCACCTGGGCTTCTGTGACTCCTTAAGTTGTAGCTGGGAAATCCAGTTGTAGCAAGTAACTTACACAATAGAGTTGAAGAAAATGTAAACATAGATGAAAAAACAGGTCCTGATGGGGTTTTTCTCTGAATGGCTTTATGTTTTAGACCCACACCAATTAGCTACAGCAATTAGTCTCTACTGACTGTTAGGATAATTGCTAATTGATTACCATATCACCAAGGTGATATGTGTTGGATTTTAAAAATCAGTAAAAATAATGGTTTTTTATGCCCTTCACCAAAGCTATTTTTGCTTAGCTATGTTAATCTCTTTGCCAAATCGACAGATTAATGTGTAGTGGATGCAGCAGTTATTTTTACTGTACAACAACCTCATCGAGTATGGTGGGGGCGGAGGGGTGTTGGAAAAGTTGGTGACTTACCTGCATTATAGACATGTGGCTTAAGCTGATTAACGTGACATTTAATTTGTGCTAATCATCCCAGGGTAGGCAGGGCATGAAACCAGCTGGGCAGGTGATGCTTGCGTGCTGCCCGCAGCGTGGGCAGGCGTGGAGCGGGGGCTGAGGCTGCCAGGCTGCCTTCCCAGAGTGGGAGGCAGGCAGAAGCCCCACAGTTCACCCTCGCCTGTCTTTTCCTATTATAGTCACCCCCTTTTGCCTATTTTTATTGCGGTTTAAGTCCCGGAAATGTTACTTAAGTGAAACTTCCGTGGGAGACAGGGAGGAACTGCATGGAGATGAACTGACAGCGCTGCCGCCTTTCTTAGAGCTCTGTTGTGAAAGATCATCTATGCAAAATGCATCTTTATCTCTTCTCTACTTGTAATTGTGGGATGAGTCTGATGATTTATGAAACTGATGATTTATGAAACTGATGATTTATGAAAGGTAAAATGTGTTGTGTGTCACTCTCAGACACCTGCAATGACCATAACATGAAGAGTTCTAACTGTAAGGGTGTAAGACTGTGATCTGGTCTCAGACAGGCCAAATTTGGGAAATTCTGGTGCTTTGTAGAGGCATACAATTATTTACCCGTTTTATGTCAGAGAAAGGTGTATGTTCCTCTTTTTGTTTTAATGGTTTTTTAGATAGAGATTTGCCATTCTCCTTGTTACATAGTTGAGCCTTGATCATTGCCATAGTGATTATTCATAAATTCAACGCATTTTATATAGATCTCTCTTTCTTGCTCAGTTTTGCTGTAAGATGTTAGACCACACTGGTAAGATGCGTGTTTGGGCTTCACTCTTTGCCCAGAATATACTGCAGAAGGCCTCCTCTGAATTCTCTGTGGCTGAGACAACAAATGAGCAAATCTTACATGTTGCAGTGTTTCCTCCCCCACACCTTGTTTTACCTACAAGGCTAATTGGCAAAATTTGATAAAAACACAGAAGAGGTTATCAGTTACTCATGCAAATTAGTGAAATTGCATCTGATGCACAACTCAGTGGGGCATTTCAATGTTTATACAGAAGAATTTTAAACCAAATTACAGGATCCTTACAGCATCAGAAGGAGATTTCTTAAAACTGGAGTGACACTTGCATGTTCCAAGTTGGCCCTGTGATGTATTATGGTGTGTTTGATTTGGGATGAAACCAAAGGAATTAACTCCTGCCAGTCCTATCTTGGTCCTGACTTGCCTTTCTAAGGCCTGACAACACAGTTGGCAGGTTTGGCCTTGTTCCCATTTTTGAGTCAGTGTGCATGTTATTGAAGAAGCCCATGTGTCGTTCCAGACTGCAATGGAAGTGATGCAGTTCAGCAAGGAGGAGGTACGAGAAGTTTTGAGGCTGTTGGCTGGCATTTTGCATCTAGGAAACGTTGAGTTCATCACTGCTGGTGGGGCACAGGTGTCCTTTAAAACAGGTGAGAAGGCTGTGCTTTCTTGTAGTATGTAAATGTTTCGTGAGGCTGCGAAAGTTACATTCATTGCTAGTATATCTGACCATAGCAAGGACAAACAGTGAAAGGGTCTTACTGCTTTATAGCATCTTTAAATGATGTTAATGGGTTTGGGTTTTTGTGACAGATAAGGCTAATTAGTTTGCTGCTGGATGCTAGGTCTTAATTAGGGAAGACCTTGGGCACATATTTATTCCATTAATAGCAGAGAAATTCCATTGTAATCTAATTCCTTCTTTGAAATATTCTCAAACTGATAAAATGTAAGTGCTCAAGTACGTTCCTTAACTGAGATCTCCACTGAAGGTATCTTTTGTTAGAGCTTTCAATACCTCAAGTACAAATCTGACATTATGTGCTGGTATGTCTTAAGATTGGGTTGGCGAGCATATTAAAAGTTTGTTCAAAGATGGCAACAAAGAGTAGCATTACATACTGCTTACATACCTCATCACAGCAAAATTGAAAATTAAATTATGTGTGTAAGAAAAAAAATTCATTGGTTTTCTTTATCCTCATCATTCCAAGGGAGGCTGAAACACATTGATGTGGACAAAGAGTGAATTACTGTTTGCATCTGGAAAAATATGTTAGTGTAAGCAGTAGATTGTTTGAATCCTTGACATGTAACATTAAGAAGAAAATAAGTATTTGTGACTTGCTTGTGATGAATTTCTACTGCTAAATTCCTTCAGTTGTGCATATTTATGATACTGTGCCTTTTCATGAGCAGCGAAAACATATCCTGGAGTTTCTAGTTGTGATTCTATCTCCAATCCCCATCATTTTGGAAACATCTTAAATGGTGGTAATAATAGCCTTATACATTTAAGGACATATTTGTATTCATCCCTTTCTTTTGCCAGCTCTGGGTAGATCTGCTGAACTACTGGGGTTGGACTCCACACAGCTAATGGAAGCGTTGACACAGAGGTCAATGATACTCAGGGGAGAAGAAATCCTAACACCTCTTAGTATACAACAGGTAAAGGCATCTCAGTTTTGATGTGGTTTTAGGGTCTGCTAAATATATGGCTCAGACTTCAATTCCAGTGAAATCATTGGTTGCTCAGGAACAGAAGATTAAATCATGCATCAGAGTTGCCATCAAAAACACTGCATAGTTTTCTGAGAAGGGTATAATTTGACTTTTAGAAATTTCTGTATATCCCATCCAGGGCTTGTAGCTTGGCTCTTGTTATTCGATTAAGCCTGATTGATTACCATTTTTTCCAAACTCTAGTCATGTAGACTGGCATTTTTCATTATGGACATTTGTGTCAGGTGGGTGTTTTTGAAAAGTTTGAGCAAAAATAATTTTATTATTTACAAGAAAGGGACTAGAAAAAGATATACATAACATCATGCTAACCTCTAGAAAGGGTGTAAATTAAGGTGTTATTTCCTACGCTTCTCTTTTCTTCCTCCACACCTGAAGTTTATACTAATTCCCTAATTTTTGAATGCTTCGGTTTTGAGATGTAATTTTAAAGCCACATAGGTATACAGCTGTTGTATCTTACACTGTTTAAGCTTACATTGGGACTCTCCGTAACTGTTAATACAATAATTGTCAAGGCACATAGGAATATAAATCTGCTTGCATTATACCTTGCTTTATGTGGTTGGACTCGATGATCTTAAAAGTCTTTTCCAACCAAATGATTCTGTTGATTCTATACTGTGCAAGGGACGCTGACCAGCAAAGTCTGGTAAGTTCTCAGTTACAGGCGCGATGGATGCGTTGTCTGTTCCTTCTTTAATGCAGGCAATAGACAGCAGAGATTCTATGGCTATGGCACTTTATTCTCAGTGTTTTGCTTGGGTCATTAAGAAAATCAACAGTAGAATCAGAAGCAAGGAAGACTTCAAGTCCATTGGAATTTTGGACATATTTGGATTTGAAAACTTTGAGGTAGGTTTCAAAAGTTTGTTCGGATGGATTGTCTCATATTTATGCTTAATTATTCTGCATATCTTTGTCGTCTTCACCGGAACTTGATTATTAAACATGTTACGACTTAAACCAGTTCCTTGTTTGCAAAGTAAAGTACTTGGAGTGTATGCATTTTTGAAAATTTCTTGTCTCTCTAGGTAAACCGTTTTGAGCAGTTCAATATTAACTATGCAAATGAAAAGCTTCAGGAGTATTTCAACAAGCACATCTTTTCCTTGGAGCAACTGGAATACAGCAGGTAAGAGATACAGATGAAATTTGAAAGAACTTTGGAAATACCAGTGTTCACTTGAAATCTGGGTTCACACCTACCTTTGCTTCCTTTGAAAATCTCCCAGTCTGGGGCTCTGCACTTTTTAAAAGCAAGCTGATTTTGCTGTATTTTGCACAGCAAATACATCAGCTCCTCCTAGTTCGATATTTAAAATCTTTTCTTTGTAGTTGTCAATAAAAAGGCCCTCCTTATTTTCCTTAGGGAAGGACTAGTTTGGGAGGACATTGACTGGACAGACAATGGAGAGTGCTTGGATCTTATTGAAAAGGTAATAAAGAATTTTATATCAGTACCTATTTCTATTTTTTATTCTGAGTTTTTTTTAAAACACTTGCTAACACAAAGGACAAGTGAGGAGAATGGTGGCTCTTGCATATTTAAATAGTGATCTTTTAATAAAGTAATTTTCATGCATGGACATATTCTACATTATATTGTAAGCTCAGTCTTTCCTTGTAGTAATTTTTAGCGGTGTACAGTTATATACAAAAGCAATATTTGGAGATGATTAAAAAGAATAGGAAGGGGAGGGCAGAAAGAATGACAGTGTCTTGATCCCATAATAGGTTTTCCTGGGATGTGAGTCATCTTCATTTATTGCCTGCCAATTTTTGCTTCACCTCTGGTTTTGTTTGTACTCTGATTTATACTAAGGAAAGATGCAAAAGAGCATGAAGTTTCTGCAGAGTTTTTGGTAGGAATGTTAGTGGTGATGGGCAGACGAGGTTTCATTTGAGCCCCTGGAAATGATAACTCTGGCTGGATGACAAAGCCAAAGTCATGTATGTGTTTCATCCGTGTTCCCTTCTGCCAGCAGTATAGGCGGGCTGCGTGAGTTTATCTTTGTAGCGGGGTGTGTGGCTGCATGAGCTTAGACAACCACAACCTGATGGCAGCGAGCAGGGGATGCAGCTGCCAGGACGTGGCTGCAGTCAGGACGGTGTGGTTTGCCAGGAGCTGCTCTGGGCCAGTGGGAAGTGGCTTATTAAAATGCACACCTGGAGAACCGTGGCTTTTTTGAGAGGCCGAAGCTTGCTGGACACATTACTTAACTACAGGGTAGCTTGCTTTGTTTACAGCCTCTTCTAGTATGAAAAGTAGGGAACATCAAAGGAAATTAGAGAGAGGCATGTGCAAAGCAAAGGGAAGTTGTGTTTCGTGCAGTGCGTAGTTAAACTGTGTGTCTTTTGCTGTGCCCATGGGCACTCTGGGTGCTAAAAGTTCGCATTGGTTCAACAAGTAGATAATTTTATGGAAGGAAAATTTTTGAAATGCTGTTTACACAAACTCCTCAGACTTAAGGGATCTTTGGAGATCTTGGAGGCTGGGGATATATTTTGGGGTAATCTCATTGTATGCACCTAAAACCTCCCTTCATCACAAGAACTGTTGCTTCTTCCAGTAGCTTCTTTTTCTTTATTTTGTCTGTGTGTCATATGCTGTATGTTTCCAAAGGAGTCTTGCCAGAAAAAAAGGATTGCAGTCCTCTATGAGAGCAGGTTTTTAGTCATGTATGGGTGGGTTTGCGCCTCTCCGCACACAGTAACTTCAAGAATGTTGTCGTTTTTCCAAACTGGGGAGAAGGTCTGTGTCCATCTTTGCACTAATTAATCTTCTGCCTGTTCTTGCTGTTCTAGAAACTGGGCCTGCTGGCGCTCATCAATGAAGAGAGCCATTTTCCTCAAGCTACTGACTCCACCTTGCTGGAGAAGTTGAATACCCAGCATGCTGTATGTGATGTTTTGCTCATGTATTCTGGTCAAATTATGGACGGTCTCTTTGCTTCTGTAGAAATTCATGTGGAAATATATGGGCACATAGTTGTAGAGGCTGTTTTGGATGTGTTCTACTTCCATGGCAATCCCTATCATTTGCTGTGAAGACTGAGTTGGTTACCTGGAAGAACATAGCCTTGTTACTGTCCAGTTTAAGATTTCCATATTGGTGAATCAGCCAAGTTCTGCTCTTAGTTAGAGCTCTGACAACCTGCAGTAACTCAGACTACTTAGATCTTCAGTTTCCCTCGATTTAATGAAGTGTTCACCTTGATGCTGTTGACCAAAAGGTTGCTGTTTCCTCTGTCCAGATTAGTGTTACCTTTATTTGTGATCCTAGAATTATTTTCAAGAATTTCTGGGATACAAGCATGTGTCCACCAATCTTCATAACTGCCAGTTTAAGACAGAGCCTGCTTTTTCAAATTGCCTTTAATGGTTCTGCCAGATGGGTTCAGGTTTAGTATAATGCCTTTTTAGATACTATTACTGCATCTGAAGCAGCCCAGACTAACAAATCCTATTATCATTATAAGTTGGTTGTTTGCTTTTGGAGCACTAATCTTCCATGGAGTTCACTGGAAGACAATGGCTAGTTTAGATCTGGGTTGAGAGGATAATGTGATTCTTTGTATCATTCTACTCCCTGACACCCCCCACCCCACCCCACCCCAATATTTTTCTCTTTTCTTTTCTCTCCAATTAGAATAATCCTTTTTATGTGAAACCAAGAGTTGCCGTTCACAACTTTGGAGTGAAGCACTACGCTGGGGAGGTAATTTTCTTTTCCTTATTTGCTGAAATTATTCCAAACAGAGTTTTCATTAGCTTAATTTTACCCTGAGGCTGCTCAAAATTAACTAAAGCACTCTGTTCCCTCAGTGCTTTTTATGGTACTGCTGTAGAGAGGTGCCTGACTACTTGGCTTGTTGTTTGAATCAGCTCTTGTTTCCTTCTAGGTCCAGTATGATGTCAGGGGCATCTTGGAGAAGAACAGAGATACTTTCAGAGACGATCTCCTGAACTTGTTACGTGAAAGCAGGTACGTTTCCACGATTTTTGTTTAGGACATGATGTTAAGGGGTGTCATGTCACCTAATTCTGCCAGGGTTTGAATATGTTAGATGTTGCATAGCATCAGACCTTGACAGAGTTGAAAGGAGCATGGAGGAAATACCAGAGGTGCCTGTAAGCAGATCTGACTGTAATCGGTTCTCACTCACGGGTTTTCCCACACTTTACAGTACCTCGTCCCTGTTCAGTCCAGGGTGTTGCTAGAGAGCTCACTTGCTACTCAGTGGTGGGATGCTGAAAGCTGGTTATGTTTTTGAACTGTTTCAGGGTGCCTCATAGGCAGCATGCGTGCATGGGGTTTTTTGCTTCATATAGAGCTTGATTTGCTTGTATTTCTGGCATTCCCTAATGTGAGTGAAAGCTCAGTGTCAGTGACCAACCACAGTGCAAATTGCCATATAGTGATTGCTTAAAAGGGAGAGTTTCTATAAAGATTTATGATACTGAAAGTCTGAGTTTGGATTTCTTTGGTACCTGCACGCCTGCTGTCATTCTACTGTGTAAGGTCTTGGGATCCTTACGGTGGTACCCTGTGAGCCGAAGTGGTACCACATCCCTTTCTATAGGCGTATGGTTGAGACTCCAGTACACACACAGAGGTGACAGAAGAGGAGGGAGCTGAGCCCGGGTGTCACTGTGTTGGCTGCTGCTCTCACCCATCCCATCCAGTCATCCTGCCTTGCTGTGGGAGTTGCTTGTTTGTAAATCCCTTAAGCCCTTCTGTGCAGGGGAAGCTGTTGATAAGCATTTCCCTCTCTGCGTTGTTTGTTCTGGTTTCATGACGTAGCTGACATAACAGCTGTCAATTGAAGTATGTATGGAGGTAAAAGTAGTAAATGAGTTAAAACTGCTGGGCCTGGTTTTGCTCTTGCACCAACATCTGTTTGGAGTGACTCCATTTAAGTTAAAAGGTCTGCATTTCTGTAAAAGTGGTAAGAGGAGGATACCAGACTGATAGTGTAGAAAGCAGTATACACAGCTGGTATCTGCAAGTGAAGATCATGTGAGTGGTTATTTTGTGTTATGGCCCCAAACAAACTGGAAATCTTGTTTTTTAGTCTTTACTCAGGTACAGTTCCCACTAACAGTCAGTTGGAGTTTTGGTTGAGTGAGTGGATTAAATGCAATAAGGACTCTAGGACTTCATACTTCATTTCCCTAATGATATATTGGGAGTGGAGAAGAAAGAACCTCCATGTTTTGGTTTGCATTTTTTTTTGCTCCCTTGCATAAGGCAAAATCTACTGCTTATTAAAGATTATGGAGAAAATCAATAAACATTTTTTGGATGGAGGAGCTGCTTTCTAAGGGACAGTGCTCTCTTTGCATTCTACAGTAGTAAACCTTGTAGTCTGTTAAGGTATACTTTAGAGATTTTCCTTTTTCCTTCCCATTTCAGTCTTGATTTCATCTATGATCTATTTGAACATGTTTCAAGTCGCAACAATCAAGACACTCTTAAATGTGGAAGCAAGCACCGAAAACCCACTGTCAGTCTCCAGTTCAAGGTTGGTTAACGTGTCGTCTCTGCTCTGTAGCTAATCAGCGATAGATAAATCCTGTGTTCAGTGAAGAACAGTTGTAAATTAAAATAGACAAAACTTCAGCATACAAACATTGCTGTCTCTCTTCTATGAAACTGCACTAACTAATCAATTGGTCATGCTAGCTAGCTTCAAGCAGAAACTAACCTTCACATCACACCATCCACACAAAACTCCTATTGCATTCCATTTGCTTACTTGTTATTATTTTGAAGCTCATCTATGAAGTTGGTCTCTCTGGTCTTGGTTTTCATTTCTAATCTAAAATCAACCACAAAATGGCAAAAAGCCTTACAGCAGTGCTGCATGCTAAGAAAAAGTAAATACTGAATACATACCTCCTTAAGGTGTTGTCTTGCTTTTTAACTTAAAGTTTGGAAAGCATTTTTATTAGACCTTTTTGTGAGGCTTTATAGCCCTGCCATCAAAAATGGCACCAAATTGAAATCTAGCACAAAGTCTATCTGCAAATTATTTAGAAGAGAGAGATTGGCACAAAACCTTCTCTAAATTGCGTGAGTACAAGTCTGGATTAGTTGTCTTTCGTTTTGTTTGACTTAATATACATTTGCACTGTTAATTCACTTTTATAACAAAGGGAGCAGACTCAAACCCCTTGAGGGCAGATTTTATCCTAATAGACTATTGCTAACTGTTGCACAGAACAGCAAGGAATAAATGCTGGGGCACACACAGTCTCTTTTATTAAGAAACACTAATGTTATAATCCCTGGACAGCTTGCTCTGTGCTACCGTCGCTTGTCTCAGACAAGACCCACTTCTTGTGATGAGGTGGTATTATTTGCTAGCTGTCTGGGATAGCAGAAGGTCCTCTTTCAACTTTAGTCTTTGTACCTATGCAAAGCAGACCTTTAAGATGTTACTGTATAAAAATTGGCCATATTTCTGCACCTGCTTTGCAAGGTAGAACGCAATGTAGAGTTCCTTCTCTTCTCTGTCAGGGCCCCAGGCTAACATAAAGCATGATGAAACATGAAATCAGAATATTGTTGCCTCTTACCTAAAGCTGCAGTAACTGACCATTAACCAGCTGAGCTGCTTTACAAAAGGTTGACCTTCACATCATCCTGTTCCCAAAGAATTTAGGTTGGGTGTTTTTCCATGTTTCAAAGCTTTCTAGGGATTAGTCCATCTCATTTCAGCTGAAGATAAGAACTTTGCCTTTACAGTTCTATTCTCATGATAGGTTTGTTAACTCTTTTTTTCATTTGACAGCCTGCCTAATGTGGGCTTGGGGGTGCATGCAGAATAGCTGAGGCTGTTTACCATCTGCTTCAGCTTATTGCTTAAAGCAGGGCAAACTTCAGATTAGCTCGTCACCTGACAGTGACTTAGAGGCGTTCAGCACCGTGCAGAATGTGTCTGTCTGTACCATGGATGGATGTGAAAGCAGATTAAATAATTTTTGTTTAGACTGACCAGCTTTTGCAATCTGTGTAAGTAGTAGCCTGTGCTGCTAAAAAGTCTGAGAATTAGCTTGGTTGTCTGTAATGTTGTAATGTTCACACAGGTTTACTATGGAAGAAGCCTTTACGTTTTGAGGCTGTAAATATTTGTCTTTACACAAAAATACTTGTCTTTGTATCTGGATTTTTAATGTTTGCTGCTCCCAACTCCTGGTCTGTAAGCTGACAAAGGCAAACGAACCAAGAACTATCATTTATGTTCCCAGTCACTTGACCATTTGCTCCCTTTGCTCTGTCCCAGCTCCTGTGCACAGCCACAACTCTGCCTGTTGCCTTTATCACTTCCTGTTTAATCATCAAGAAAGCCCTTGGTTTGCAGATTAAAGCAAGAATTTGTTGTAACAGACTGCCATTGGCAGTTTTGCTCCAAAACATATGGTCGGACACGCAGTGTTGCTGCTTTAAAAAGGGAATCTTCTGTCTCCTTGGCAGCCTGCTCTGTATTCTCTCCACTGCCTGGCACCCAGTGCCACCTTTGAGGGGTGAAGCATTATCATTGCTAGCTTTCTGGGCTTTGCTCCTGTACAGTCATTTGTACCTCTGGAAAGTAAATGCAAGACTTCAGTTTAAAATGGTTTATCATACCTAATGATAGAGAATGAGGCAAGCTGGCATAAGATATGGAATGATGGCTCAGGAGGGAAAGAGGCGGATGTGTAATTAAAGTAATAATCATGAAAGAACTGAGGGGTTTTTGTGATTTTTATCTCCAGGCTGAGGTTCAGACAACTGATAGTCTAATGTGTATTGGGTCATTCAGAGTTCTAAAACTAGGGAAAAAACCCCATATTTTCTTCTATTTTTTTAACTGAAGCTTATAATCTCTCTTTTTACTGTTAAATGCAATTAGCTATCACATGAAATAACTGTGAAACTGTCTGCTTAATGCTGTTAGCATTGTCTTTCAGTAAGATGCGTTTTCTTTACCACCCTATCCTTTACTCAATTTTTGTTAGTTTTGGAAGGGTAGTGTTTTAAAACCTAGTATTGATAAAGCAATGGCTACTGTATTCTAAACTAACTCTTTTTTCATAAATTTTTATCATTTTTTCTACCCTCTTGTTGATGTACGTTTATTATCAGAGTGTCTTTTCAGTAAGAAAGTTTGAGACCGCACAGGAGAGGGGAAATCCTTGTACATAAAATGCTGCTGATGGCAGGGAAAATGGAAAATGAGTAGAGGGTATGGGGTGGTTGAAATGAAAAGAGGAGATCTAGTTTTGTGGTTACTTCAGTTTTACCTCTGACCCTTTTCCTTCCTTATGAATTCTAGCAATTTGGGAATGTGGATCCTAAGTCCTAAGCAGTCATTGAAAAGACCCCTAAACCAGCAGCCTTCCTGTTTGGTGTTTCCTTATAAACAGTTTCCTTCATATCATTCTGTATATCTTGCTTATGTCTTGTTCCCTGTAAAATGGTTATGATAGTTTCGATCAAAAGGGCTGGTGGAAGAAACAAATATGCATGTATTGATTCTGTATGTTCATCGTATAGCAAGAGCTTACATAGTATGGTAATTTCCAGTGTGAACCACTAGGTGTTGCAGTTAGATATTGTCTGCAATGCTAAGCTGCAAGAGCTTTTGCCGGGGTATTTCACTTGTACAAAAAGTCACCTTGTGAAGTGCTGTCTTCTTTCTACCTGTGTTTTAGGAATCGCTCCATTCTTTAATGGCGACACTGAGTTCTTCAAATCCTTTCTTTGTTCGGTGCATCAAACCCAACGTGCAGAAGGTAAGATTTAAAATCGTGCCCATCTTTTCTCTGTCTCTCAGGCCTAATTTTTCGCTGCCTGTTTGGTTATTTACTGCCGTGTGAAGCAGAGGGTAGCGTTTTTCACTGACTTTCTAAAAGGCTCTGCAAGGTGAAGGCACTGGGAAAGGCTTTTGATTTTTTTTTTTTTTGCAGGCAAGCCCTGTCTTTGGGCACCTTTTTAATAGTCATTGCTCACAACTGATAAATGACTGGCTCTAAGGATGGTTATAAAAGGAAGGCAGAAGGCTGCGCTGCATGTTTGACAAGTCTGTGAGAGCCTTTTTAGGAAGAAAATGTCAAAACTACGAAGTTTGTTTTAAATCACGATAGGAAGTGAATGGTGGTGCATACAGCAAGAACTGGTGTGAATGACCAACTCTCTGTCATCAGACTCTTTAGTTTTTCAATTTATGTACCATACTAGGTGTCTTCATGCTGGCTGTTTTCTTCTGTTACAGACTTATGTTTTTACAACAGACTTGGTAAATAAGGCTTACTGTTTCAATTTGTCTTTTGAGTCACTGATAATGAAAGGCAATGTCAACACTTATTTAGGTATGTTGGAGGGCTCTGTAGAAACTAAGAGGTAATGGTATAGTAATTGCTGAAGTTAATATTGTTAGCCTGGTCCTGATGTTCTGGGATTTTGCACATCTGTTTCTGGCTTTGTAGGCTATTGTTCAGTATGGTCTGCTTAGGTCAAAAATGTAAGAGGCAGGGGTGCTAACAAATCTGGTTTATGGTTTTCACATTGCAACTGAGAAATAGGTGACTTTGCTCTAAATCCAGTTTTACATGGTACGTTTCACTGGGATGTCTGGTTAGTCAGGATACTAAAACATCAAACAAGGCAGATTGCATCGGAGGTTTTTGTATTATCTGGGAACATCCTCAATTTCACACGTTTTCAGTTGCTAACTTTGTAACTCTGCTTTTGCACTACTGCTCATGGTGTGTCAAATACCACACAGATTGCAGGAACTTGGCAAGAGGGAGCAGCCAGGAAGCGGATAAGACCCGCTTTCTGTGTCCTGAAGTGTGTGGTGCTCTGAGGTGTGCAGCCCCCAGGTAGCCAAACCCCACATGGGTGACAGCGCCTTTCTGGCAGCTGGGGTCAGTGAGCGTACGTGTGTAGCAAAGCCCCTGATCACTGAGGGAGGGCAGTTTTGAAAAGCTTGTTTTCTTCCCTGCTCCTGTTTCTGCCTGGAAGCCCCATGACCCTTATAAAGCCCACCTGCTGCCACTGGGGTATAAGAAGAATTTCAAGAAATCACACGTTTTCCTTACTTGTCCTTTTGCATCTGAGTAAGGCTCTTCTCCACAGTACCAAAGTCACGAGGATTTGCCATGGTTGATGCAAGAACCAGGTGCTTGTTGCATTTCCATAGCAAGGAAACCACTGAGTTCCCACTCCCATGTTCCTTGTTGCTCTACCAGTCTTTTCCCACTAGAATGCTCCATCCCTAACAAATTTGGCATGTGCTACTGTATCTGCACATATATTTTACTATCATTAAAACAAAGTTCTCACAGAATTAGCAGCTGTGCAAGCAGAAGGAGCTTGAGACAGCCCTGATCAGTCTCAGGATACCACGTGTAATGGCAGGAGTGTATGGAGGAACAGGTTGGGAAATTCCTGTAGACAATCCTTTTCCAAGTATGTATAAAATGTGACTGAAATCTTACAAAAAAAATGTTCGTCCTTCTTGTTTTGCATTTGCTTTAATTTGATTGCAAATTTAACTTGATTCAGCGGCTTTACCAAATAAGAACTCCTGTTTGAAGAACAAGAGTAGAGAAAAGGTCATGCAGTTTACCTGTTGTAGCTGATTCAGTAGAGACCTGATGGAAAATGAGAAGGAAAGCCATACATAATACTTGTCGATAGCATTCTTTGCTCAGGGAAGTGTTCTCAAAATGCGTTTTTTGGAATTCACTGGTTTAAGTTTTGTCTGCTGTGCGCTGCCCTCTGTTCCCCCGTGTCTCACAGACACGGTGGTTTTTAGTGCCAGTCTTGTGACGTGGTTGGTGTTGCTTCTTCTTCATCAGTGCAGGTACAGAAGCAGGCACATGAACGGCATTTGGCTTCTCTGTAGCTCAGCTGGATTCTGTGGATGCGCATCATGTTAACCATTTCATACTTTATCCTGTCATACAACTTGTTGCTTCTTTTCAGTTAGACAAAGGAGAATGAGGTAGGTCAGTTTCATAGCTCTGAACCAGTACGGCTCAGAGGCACGTTAGATGTGCATGGACTACCAGGGATTACCACATACGTGACTCACTGTGCAGGATTGGTTAGAAACATAACTGCTTGAAACGTTCAGGTGAGCTGCTGAAATGGAGAAACTGGGATTGAAAGAAAGGAAAAAATCTTCACTAAGCATTTTCCTCTTCACTAAGTATTTTCTTCTGTGTCTTCTGTCCATGGTTTTTACTCTGCAGTGATCATAGAATCATCTAGGTTGGAAAAGACCTTTAAGATCATCAAGTCCAACCATTAACCAAACACTGCCATCCCACCACTAAACCATGTCCCTAAGCACCTCATCTACCCGTCCTTTAAATACCTCCAGGGATGGGGACTTGACCACTTCCCTGGGCAGCCCATTCCAATGCTTTACAATGGTGATGGTGATATGGAAGGATAAAATGTCACTCTTCAGAGAGTCCTTAAACACTGCTTGCCAAATAACAAATGATGTGAAAGAAGGGGGTGTTTTAATTGCTTTTTTGAAACATGCATCGTTAGCGGAAGGCTGGACCAGAGACACTTGGTAAGGAGGGAGCAGAAGTTATGAGGAGCAAAGGCTCTCAAGCTATTCATTGCTCTCTGGGCTGGGTACAAATAGGTGACACACCTTTGGTGAGCGTCCTCTATAGCTCTGGAGGGGAGGAGGTGGTGGTGCTCGAGAGCTGTTTTACTCTGGAATTATGTTTGAATTATGTAGGTGAATCAGGTTAAGCAGATGGAAGGCAAATTCAAGCCTTTGAAAAGCAGAACGTGCAGCAGACATACTTCCTCTGCTCTTCTAGACATTAAAGTGTATTCATGTTGGATAAGAGATGTGATAATTTACAGTAATTATTTGGTTTTTTAATTGATCAAAAGTTTAGTTTTTAAATATGTTACAGTGGCAAGCAAAACCAACTCAGCATATGCAGTAAACTGCTGAATATTTATATATCAAAGCAGGATCTCCACTCATTAGAGCAATTTCCTAAAGGGAGCGCAAAGAGTACATGACCTTTTGTCACAAGACATTTCAGCGAGCAGGCCTCAGACAGAACAGAGGACCCATTAATCTTTGGGAGACCCCTGAACAATCAGTGTATCTGTTTTCACAGTTTCCAGTCTATTCTGAACTAGCCATCACTTTTCCACTTGGTATTTTTAATGAATATTTTCTGCTAATGAAGGGTCTTTCTCTTCAGCTCCCCTTGTCTTCAGTGCAGCTTGCAGAACTACGTATCATTTCATCCTTTTGAATTTGGACACATCTTTCGCTGTTTCTTGGTCTCATGTTTCTTTTCCTGCCTCCTGTTCTATTCGATAATGATTCCTCCCTGCAACCTTGCCTTTTCTGGTCTCCAGCTATCCTTTTTGTGCACCTTAAATTAAAAAAAAAAAAAAAAAAACAAACAAAAAAACCCCAAAAAACACCACCAGCACAAAAAAAAACCAAACAAAAAAACCCAACCCCAACAAAGACTTGTCTTTTTAAAACAAGCTACAACCATTGCTACAGCCATCAGCTGAATGTTTCTTCCAGCTTTCTGCTATTAATAAAGTTGCTAAGCCTTGGTGCCACTCAGGAGACAGTTCAGGGTAAATTTAAGATCTGAACTTCCTATGCAAGCTGTTTCAGAGGCAGAAATTTTCCCGTTGGCCAGAAGGAGCCAGCCTCAAGCAGGCTGGCACAAGTGCTTTCTCACGTTCCCTTCTCCATTTAGGATTTTTCTTCAGAAAATATATTGGCATAATCATAGCGAGTGGCATAATATTGGCATAATCATTGCGAGTAGCCTCCACCTCCAAGTGTCTGCATGGCCTGATTTGTGCTGGTCTCTTAAAATCTCGATTATTACAGCTTGCTTCTGTAATTCCCTGTTCTCGAGACTTCAACAGGTTCAGGCGTGGCTGTTCCTGCCTGCACCTCCATTTGGTTACAGATCTAAGTCCAGTGTGGTCCTGATGGGCAAAGTCCTGGCTTCATTAGAGCTGGCATGAAATATGTGATGTAGGCAAGAATTTCACTGTTGGGTTTTTTGGTTTGGTTTGGGGTTGTTTTTTTTGGGGGGGGGAGGGGTGTTGGGGTGTTTTTTTTAGGAAACCTGTGTTGGTGTGTGTCACCTGAACAGGATTGCAGGGTCTCTGCTCACCTCCCTGTCTGCTCATCTGTCTCATTCCTCTGTTGCAGTGATGGTCTTGCCACTGGCAAGATAAAAAGCTGCCTTCTTGGATGCTGCTAAGCTCTGAAGGGGCAATTCTGTTTCTCTGCAGGTTTTTTTATATTAATTTTTTTTTATCTTAAAATTTAATTAGGTACGGTAAAGAAATGAGACAAAATTAAACCTGTATTTTAAACCTACTGCAGGGTAGGGGTTACAGGGAGCAACAGAAAAAGTGAAACTAGTAATAACTTTGCAATTCAAAGGAAGACTGGTAGAGAAAGGTCTGTAATAAATTCTTTGAGGCTTACTGCTGCTTAGGAGTCCTATCATGCTGCATATTCATTCTGGGAAAATTACTATCAAGGCACTAAGCTTGCTAACGTCGCTTCTGGGGACAGAGCCATTTAAAGGGATCAAGGTACAGCTGTTGGCATCTGCAGTGTCCTTTGAGGCACAGGTCATTACTAGCCGTGAGACACCCTGGAATACCAAGCAGTATGTCCCCTAATACGAAATAAGATGCAAGCCTATTTTGCTTGGCGTCTCAATTAAACCCGTGCTCTTAAAATAGCTCTGAATCATTACAAAGGTAAGTACGTCATGATACCAACCTAAGCACCAGTTAGAAGTAGAGCACAGGAAGGCGGTATGCAGGAGCAGCGAGAGAACAGCTTGGCCCCATCTGCAAGGATGATTGTGTGCAGGGTGTGGAGCGGGTACAAGTTCAGTGAATGCAGTATATGAACTGGTTGTCAAGCTGGAATTGCAGTATTGTCATATAGAGCCTTGACTATATGAATGTACTGAGTTTGCCTCATAGAGAGATTTTTTGCAGAAATACGGGTAAGGTCAGTGCAAGTCCAGTGTTGCTGCATTGAGGACAGCACTGACATAAAACCTTGAAAGATGCAGGGTGGGAGTCTGAGCTTCAAGGATATTTTACTGTACCTTCAGCACCGGATTGCTAAGCATCTGGATAAAACTTTACTTTTACAAGTCTTAAAAAATCGTCCTTAATAAAGTGGTCCAGCTTCAAACTTCTATGCACATCCTACTGCAGTTGTATCCGCAGCTTTTACTGTATACTTTGCGTTGTACACCAACCTCAGTCACTTGGCGGACTCTGGGTCTCCTTACTATGGAGTAGATGCCTTTGTGGGTTTTTAAAGATGCTGAGCCCAGCAGTTAAAAGCTAGAAAGTGTTAGGCCCTAAACGGAGAAGTCTCTGTGGTTTCCTCATTTACTTCCAGCGCCCTGGGGTAGCTGTTCTGTAGAGAAGCTGCAATGTTTTCTGGTGCTGGGACCTAGCAGATCACAGGGTGAATTTGACTGGCTAATCATAAGAAAAAGGGAATAGAAAGCCTGATCGTCACATTCATAGCTACTCTGTCATGCTTCAAAAGTAAAGGGAATAGATTATACGGCCCAGGTACAGCTGCTGGGCGTGTGCGGTGCTATCTGTAGAGTGTTACGGTCTAGTAGTATTAATTTACAGCTGTATAAGCAGCTCATGTATTAGAGATCCTTACTGCCTATTTGAAAAAAATCTCTCTTTAATCTCAGTTGTTCTCAACACATAATTGTTTTAAGAAGGCTTTCTGGCTGCCAATTACTGCTGTCATTGCTTCTGGAGGAAGCGGGGCCACGGGCTCTTGGCGCAGATGGAGCTTGCAGGGGCAGCCTGGGTCAGGCTCAGGGAGCTGCTGTTCAGGCTCATCCTTTGGGAGGAGAGCAGCCATTTCCCAAAACCACAGCGTGTTGGCCTGGTCTTGCAGGCCAACAAGTGCACGGGGCCAAATACAAACTATTTATCCTTATCCCTTTAACTAGCTCATAAGGCTTTATCGTTTGTAATCAGGAAGGCGCAGTCGTAAGGTGTGGCATCGTGCCCAGCCGACGCCGCTTAATTCAGCTACCTGGATCTTGTCGCCTTGGGTTTTGCAGAATTACATAGCTTCAAATCAAGACTTGTGGAGTATGTCCCAGCTGCATCATTTTCTGGCACATCACTTGAGTAATTAGGTCAAGTGCTAGAAAACTCCTTAGGTAAAAGTGATAAGGAGAGTGGGTGTGAGGAAAGCAATCGCTCCTGCTCGCAAAGTGCCGGCAGTGATGTTTGCGTGTGGATCCGAGTCCCTGGCTGAAAGAACAAGACAATTCCTGCAAGGAGTTCTCATGCTGCACAGGCAGTGCCTGTCTTTTCTGTCGCCTCCGAAAGATCGCTTCCATCACTTCTGCGGTGCAGCGCGTCACTTGTGCTGCCCAGGAGCCACTGGGTTGTCCCTTTGTCCCCATCTCAAAGCCTTGCTGCTTGCTGGGGCTGAAGTAGGTCATTCCTCTCTCCAGGCGATCACCCAGACAGGCATGTCCTTCTTCCTCATCAAGGTTTGTTGTTTACTAAGCAGGGCTGACTAGGCATCCCTTTGCTCAGTGTATTAAGAGTTTGGCTTTCCATGACCATGGTGTAAGGAGTTGAAAATTGAGGTGTTGAAGGCTGGGGATGGAGAGCTGAGATGGGGTGCTGCTGGGGAGGGAGCAGACGCTGTGCTGTCAAGATTGCATCCAACTCCAGGCAGTGCAGGCGAGCAGATTTTTGCATGTTTTGCGGCACGTATGTGCGCGGTTGCCAAGTTCCCCAGAAAGATGGTTTGGTAGGAGTTGGTCCGCAAGTGGTGGGAGTTGGTTCTGGGTCTCAGATAGTAACCGTGGTGGTGTGCTCTTGTGAGCAGGGTGGGGGGGACGTGTGGGGAGCAAAGGCTGCTTCAGGAGGGACTTGGGAGGAGGTGGCCCGAACAGCAAAGTACCAGAACAGTTCTGGGGAAAAATAAAATACCTAGGGGTGGGGTATTTTTAACGTGCAACACTTGCTGTGTAGTTCAGTGTAATATTTAGAAGTGAGAAGAATTTTGACTACTGCAGCAACTGATCTGCCAGCAGCAGAGGGTCTTACCACCTCCGGCTGACCTCAGGCACTGCAATAATTCTGCATTTTCTGCCACCTGATGGATTTTTTGTGGTTTATGAATTCCTTCATATGTGGTTGTGTGACATGGATGGGCATTTGTGGAACTGCAGCTACTGATCCCAAGTCTGAAGTACTTGCTTTTTATAAATACCAAGCAAAGAACTTGGCTTTTCTTCCTTCTTGTGCACTCCACCAAGTATTTGAATTGCAAGCATTGTTATGCAAATGTATGCGTGGAAAAAGTGTGTACTTCATCAAGCTTTGGAAGTTTTCTTTTTCAACAACAACAAAAAAAAACCCAAAACAAAAACCCTCATCTCTGGATGGCAATTTGCATTCAAATCCTGTTTGCTGTGTTCTCATGGTAACTACTCCAAGGGAATATGCACAGTCCATGATAAATAGCCATCCTTAGAGCTCCAGAAGCATCGCTGGGCGACAGAGTATTGTGCTCTAGCAAAAACTTTCATGTTCGTAACTCCTTTGCTAAACTGTGTCTTAGGGCATTTTGTGCGTTTTATCTCTTAAGGTTTAGGAATTTGTTGGCTGTGAAATATATTTACATTCTTGATGCCTATAACGTGGGATTAGCCCTCGTGTCCTGTTAGTCAAGAATATCTACAGCGATTGCTGTAGAGCCAGCCCTCCCTAGGCTTGACTTCCTTTGAGTAGCAGCAGGAATGAATTAAGCAAGTACAGCCAAAGATATCACATGAAAGACTTGAAATACCAGTGAGCTGAAGAAAGCCCTCTTCTGTGTGTGTCTGTCTGTGTGCATAGCTGCAACTGCTAAAGATTTAGTTTTTCACAATGGGCGAACGCTGAAGGGTGAAAAAGCCTTAAAAGGTAAGGGGTTTAATTCATGCGGGTTTTTTAATAATTTTGATCTTGCATACTCAGAGCTGCAGTGGACTTGTAGAAAGAGAAAAGAAAGTGCCTGGAACTTGGCTGAGCAAGCTGTACTGGAGATGTTCCTGGGCTTGTATTTTCTTTTAAAGAAGGTAAATGCATGCAGAATCAGGTTTATGAAAAAAATGACTAAATTTACTGGTCTAATTATAATTTTGAACGCCAGGAGAGCTTTGCAGCCAAGCGGTCTGCTTTAATAAATCACACTGGGTTTGAAAGTTAAAGGAGTGATTGTTCACAGAGCAGGGAAAAAGTCGGCAGAAGCAGAGCTGTGTGCGCAGAGGGGGGAAGCCCCGTGTTGCAGAGGTGGGCTGCTTTCTGGAGATCTGTTGTTCGGCAATCTCTGGCATAGATTCAGGAAAACCAGCTATATAAAGTTTAGGGCTGTAGTATTCCTGTAATTTATTAAGGCAGAAGGCTCGGCTGTAGTTTTGCCTTGATTGCATGATAAGAAAGCAACACTGGGGGCAAGAGAGTTGAGGGGTGGGGGGAGTCCAGTGAGATACCTGCAGCACCCAGAGGTTTGAGTTAATTTTGTAGTTTTACTGGAGAAACTTGATGGGGCACACTTGAGACTAATTCTTTCGCCATAGAAATACAGGAAATGGGATATGCCTGAAAAAAAGTAAATTGCAGTAGTAGAGGATATTGTAACAGCAGTACATTTTTACGTTGTTGGCTGTGTCAGCCCCCCCCTTCCACCCCTGATTAAATAACCCCCCCATAACTTAACACAGCAGGTAAAATAGCTCTGTTCTTCACCACTGATTGCCTTTGCTTCTGGGATCTGCATTTGCTCCTTGCTTTCCCACTTGAAGAGCTTGCCTCTGCAAACATTAGAATTCAGCCACAGGGTAGAAAATTAGGATAAAATTGTTTGAGAGAACCTGTTATGAAGGGAATGGGTATGATCCTGCATCATTGAAGTCTATGGGAGTTTTATTCTGGTCTCAAGAAGAGCAACCCCAGATTTGCCTTGCAAATGTAGATGGAGCAGATATGATCTGATAAAGTGCCTATGGGACTGGGAAAGGGGGTTCTCATAACTTGTAGTAGTTGTTCTCTCACTGGTGTTTCGATGTGTCCTTTTAAACCCCAAGTGGTAACAGTGGTGGTCGGTCAAAACGTAGGTATTTTTGTTTTGTGGAACATCGATCCTATGTATTCAGTACTTCTTTTGCTAAAACTGCTTAGTTTCACAAAAGGTAAGATTTGGTTTGTTTCTCATTTGTTGGCTTATTAAAAAAAAATGTATTTGCAAGCTGTAACATAAACGGAAGCATCACGATGATTGTTTTCCAATACAGCTAGATTACTGATAGGAATTATCTGAAAGTTATAGTACTGTCCCAGCTATTCACAGATCTTTGTCGGAGCTGCCCTCAGAACACAAAATCCATGTCAAGAGTAGAAAGTAATGTTGTTTAAGAGTAGGCTTGGGTCAGTTGCTAAACTTTTTTCTCTTTAACTGTATCTGTCTGTTTATGTTTGTGTGTGTATATGTGTGTGCGGCTTTTCTTAATTTAGTCGCAGGGTGTGGCAAAGAAGCAGAAACTTCACGGGGGGAAAACCTTACTGTGATGAATTTGTGAGGACTAAGTGCACTTTAGAACATTGCAGTCACCTCGTAACATGAAACACTTGCTGAAAGCTCATCAAAGCATCTTATCTTTGTTGTCTAACACACACTCAGAATTTACTGTTTCTGGTGAGTTTAGGCAGTTTATAAGCCTAAGAAGCGAGGCAGGTCCATTCCTAACACTGTCATTAGCGTTACAGAAGTGAGGTTGTGGTTCCCGTTGTATGAAGTGGAACGTCGTAACTGCAAAGCCTGTGTTTGGGGACATCAGCTGAGTCGCAGCTGTGTGACGGCAGTCAGCCTCAACTACAGGAAGTTTTTGGCTGAGGCATGGTGAGGTTTGAGGTTGCTGCTGTTGGTTTGTCTACTCCACGTTCCTGATGTGCGTTCCCTGTTCAGGCAACAGGGAGCTGGGCAGCCGGTGCCACTCTCGGGAGCTTTGCTGGGGAGGGGGTAGCAGCACAACTCCTCAGGCTCTGTGGAAAGTATTAGTTTTGTTGTTCAGTCCCAAAAAGGTGTACACCCTGTCCAGGTCTGTGAAGTTGCTGGTGAGCCAAGAAGCCCGTTGCACCTTGTAAATCCTTTGGGACGCTGGGAAGGTTTTTTTTTTGGCTGCCACCTTGGATAGTCACAGACACCTGTGAGCATCGTGCAACGTGCTGCGTAGGAAAGGCAAGTGTTGTTGCCAAACTCGTAGTGCTGTATTTCCACAATTTACATGATGAGATCTATCGTGTCATTTTTGAAACTTACTCTCTGTAGATCTAGAAATCTTAAACATTAAGGATGTGGTAAGTGGGGGCTTTTGGGGGCCTCAAAACTTTTAGTAGTAAAGCAGAGATAAAGCAGGCGGGCTGAGAGAAGACATCCACTTCCAGAGTGCCAGATAAATGCCAAGTCCTCTGCGATACTGGCTTTCTGGAATGAATGGCTGCCCCAGATTCAGCATGAAAAGGACGAGGATGTCCAGCTGCAGCTTGCCAGCCCCACCATTTGTGCCTATTTAGCCAAAAAGAAAGAGTGTCCAGCCTCATTAATAAAGTGGTCTTTCAAAGGAAGAAATGATGATTTTTGTTAACAGTGATTTAGCACTTAAATTAGCTGCACAGAATTTTTTAATATAAGCAAACAATTCACACAGCAAAGTGGCGTTTAGGAAAGCTGATTCTATCTTCAGTGTCTCTTTCTGACTCAAACATTAAAGGTTATGTTTTGTTGTACATTTAAGCCAGCCTAGGAATTTCTCAGGGGAGAAATGGCTGGCTGTTCAGCCATCCAAAATTGCCATTGCCCTGTGACTACTGGCGTGCACAACCTAGCGCCTTCCAAATCAGCCAGATTCTTAATAGGGCATGTACATCTCATTGGCCTCGATGAGCTCCAAGCACACATCTAAATGCTCTGCTTAAATTACTACTGCTTTTGGGCTGCTGCGGGTGTGCTGGGCAGCACACAGCAGAGTACCTGCAGCCTTGTCACACAGCTTGGAGGAGGAGTGAGGTGTATGTGCGGCTCCCGGACGGTTGCGTATCCAGCCTAAAGTTGCGACTCGTCTGTGGAGAGGAGGAGGGGAGGACTTGCCACATCCATTGCTCCAGTGGCGTGGAGTTCTGTGCTGCTGGCCAGTCCCAGGAGAACATAGCGCTGGTATGGCAGCGGTGAAAATGCACCTACCCGATGGTGGAGTCCCAATGGTGTGTTTTCACCATGATCAGAAAATCTGGAAGAAGGACAGAAAAAAAATCCACTTCTGGGGCAGGAAGAGCCATGTTCTTATTTAAATGTGACGCAGCAGATTGTAAACCCCTAAGTCGGGGCAGAATTTTTCTCCGCAGGATCATCTTAAAAATAGATAAGAGTCAACTAAGTTGTGTGCTTCATGTAACTAGGAAAAGATAGAACTTGCCTTAGAGAAATAAAGGGCCCGTTGGCCAGCATCCCTGCCTGTAAATACTGCAGGCTTTGTGGAGACAAACAGTGGCATCTCAATTAAATCGCTCAGAAGGTGGTTGCATGTTAAATTAGTTAGGTCCTGATGTAATTTTAACATCTGTTATAATTCATTTTTTCTCTCTGTATGAGCATGAGTGTAGTTAGATCAGTTAATGGTTAGTTTGACAACCATATTGGTGTTAAGGGAGGTTTCTTGCCATCCATTTTGGGTGACCCTGCATCATGCTAATAAAGCAAAGTTAATTTACTCTATAGTTAACTCTTATTTCACAGATGTTTAGGAGTTGGAAGAAACAAGTAGTTTGTGCAGTTCTTTTGTGAGGGGAAGATACATGGTGACTTTCATTGCAAGTGTTAATAATTGCCAATATATAATCTATAGCAATGAGATCGCAAAGTTTTTTTGCTCTAGCAAATGCAATTACTAGCAGTGCTTGCAGGAAGCATGGGAGCTGCCAGCTCTTCCAGCCAAGATGATGTTGACTCACCTGTGCCTTCAGCGTGGCCGCTCTGGCAGCCCAGATAGCTGTGGTCTGCAGAGCTCCTCCACCTTGTGTTTGTGTAGTATATGAAGAAATCAGGAAAGGAGCTTTTTGTTTGGTTTAGGATGGAAATTTCAGAATTATCAGAAGTATCTAATTTGATTTTGATGTGGTTCTCGGAGACATCAAAGAACTCGAGCAGGAGACTTTCCAACTCTTAATGGGGACAGGATGGGGCAGGACTATTGTGTTATAACAAAGCAGTCCAAGGAGAACGTATTTGTTGCCTTTTTTTGTGAAAAGAATGTACACAAGAACAAACACCTACCTTCCTTTTCTGTCCCTACCCCGCAAATACACACCCACGCTTCTCTAGTCTTGATACCCTCTTGCCTAGTCGGTTGCCGAGCTGCAAGGCAAGTCCTGAATTTATGATGTAAATACGTGTAGGGATAGAAGAGCAGCAGCTCAAAGGACCAAATGCTAAGAAAAATGCCACAAAGTTAGACTGACGCGATCTGAGACGCGCTGAGATACAAGACGTAGGAGGAATTAACGTCCTGATTACATGGGATCGAGCTGGGTCGTGTCTCTGGGCCATCATGCAACTCTTGGTAGACGTCTGTGCTGATCGTGGGGATCCCCATCACCTTCTCTAAACTTGAATTTCCCCTCTCTAGACTTAAAAAGTATCTTAACTGCAGTGTTACGCGTTTCGTCGTACTTTCAAAGCTTAAGGCAGGTCCCCAGACCACCCACTGCAAGTCTGTGCAGCAGAGCTCCCGGGCAGCCCCCCAGTGTCCTGGGCTCCCCCAGGTTGAAGCAAGTCCTCAGTAATGATGAAACCCAGCAAGGACTGCGCGCAGCCTGATGGGGCATTTTTGATGCAGAGGGGCCTGTGTGCCGGCCGCTCTGGTGGGGGTTGGTGCGGGGTCCCAGGGGAGGGAGGCGGCAGGGGGTGCTCCGGGAGGGCCGGGTCACAGCACCCTTGCAGGCAGCAGCCCTGTCATGAATGGAGCCCTGTGCCTGCGCCGGGGTGGGAATAATCTGCCCTTTCAGTGCTGCCCGACCTCCAGTGTCCTAGCAACCCAAAGCTGTTCAGCTGAATATTTTGTGGCGTTCCCCATTTACACATATCAGATGCTGGCTGTGATTTAAGCCTGGCTGATTTCCCGTTACGGCTTCCAAACAAAAGGCTCGATAGAGGAAGGAGAGGAGAAAAGGGCTCCTTAGGAGATAATTTTATAAAACCATGTAATTTTTTTCGGCGTAGGAATTGCACTGGAACCTTTCCTTGCTTGAGAAAGCACCGAGCAGCAAGTCTGTGCATTACGTCAGCCTTGTGCTTTGTAGGCGTCTGTTACAGGCCACTGAGGGAATGAACCGTGCGCAGCGGCGAAATGCATTGGAGAAGGGAGAAACTGCTTGTGGCCTCAGTATTGAAAAAGGGGTGCCTTGAAGTGCTAACTTTTTAACGTTGCTTGAATCCAATTTTGACTTTTTAGCGAGGAAGTTGCTGGCCCTCATGGCCATGCAACAAACACGCACACTCCACACTTAAATCAATTAAAGGCAACTCAAGCTTTTTTATTATTTTAAACCTTATGGTTTGCAGAGGTGTGATTCACGATTGTTGCGGGGCTTTTCCCATTTTTAACGGTCGGAGCTGATAATGTGGAGGAGTCTTCTGTTATTTTGAGGTGAACGTGTGAAGGCTCTGTAATGACTTAATCTAAGCTGGTCCATAGTGCTGCAGCCTGTGTCTTCGCAGGCAGTCAGCCACAGTAGAACTCTCAGCCAAGCTTCCCTGGCTGGGCCGCCAAATACTCGCATAAGTCGTGAACTTGCTTCCTGCCAAGGCAAAGCTTGCTTGTGGGAAGCGCGGTTCTGGATTGCACCGTGCACTTGCAGGCCAGTAGCCCTGTGTCTTGTTCCCCTCTCTGGTGCAGAGTCGGTCTTTGGGAGTCCCAGTACCAAAGGTTACAGAAGTTATCACTAAGCTTCTTTGAGTAAATAAAAGCAGGATTTTTTCCACAGCTGTAGTGCTGTAAGGCAACTAGTAAGATCTCTGAGTCTAACCAGCTGCGTGGCAAACTGTAAGGAAACCATTAATGCCTGCTGGAAGGAGTGGGACATCCCATGTTTTCTTTGAAGTGTATGGTGGCTTTAGACAGTCCCACCACCATGGGTAAGCCCTTCTAATGAGAAAAAGGTGTGCCTTCTGGTTTGGATATGGCTTGCTTTGGTTTTCATGCTTTTTATGTCTTTATCTGCTGTATATTAGAAATTCTTGTTGAATATATGCTCTTGGTATAGCTACTCACAGATGACTATCAGGGCCTCTCAGTTCTCTCATTGATGAGCTCCTCAAGGCTTTTATTGAAGTCCCTTATGGCTTTTTTTTTTACTTAGATCTTTATTCTCACAGCTTTTATCTAAATGGTTTCCAGTGTAGCGGTCTCCTTTATTGTGCTCCAAAATTGGACACATTTCAGTAGCAGTCACATAGCTGAGGAGCACAGGTTAGCCCACAAATCACTAAACTGACTTCTGAAATACCAGAGAATTTTTAGTATTCTCTTTAAAGCAATGCCCCAAAATAGAAGAGCCTCAAGACGTAAATGGAATTCAGGCATGCGGTCCTAAAGGAATAGGGTGCGACCAGATCTAGAGAAGCAGCAGGTGGGTGCCCAGGACTGAAGCAGGGAATAAAGCGAGATTTGCATTTAGAGTCCTCTTCTGCTCTCCTTGTGCTCCACGAGCTGACATCTTGTCCCTCTGTGGAGTGTGGTGTCGGCTCCCTCCATGGCAAGCTCTCGTGGCTGGAAGTGAGGTTCTTCCACCTCCTCCTTTCTGCTTACCTGCAGTAGGGAAGAGGAGGCAACACCTACCCCTCTACCCTCTCTCCCCCCGTACGGAGCTGCAGTCTGAAAAAAGGTTGCTCGGTTTTGTGTCGCCAGGGGAAGCCAGGGAGAGTTGCGATAACGTGGATCACAGCTATCTGCAGTGCTATTTCAGGATGTACTGCTGAAGTGGTAACTGTGCCAGTGTTCCAGCGAGAACAAGCTACGTGGAGGGCTTCCCGTATTCAAGCGTGAGATTACGTGTAGTAACACTAGGCTGGGTATTAGAAGTACCCAGGATTAGGTTCTTGGATGGATTGTTGCGAGAAAAGCTTTTACAGATAGGTCTGACTTTGGCCACGCAAGGTGAAATTCATCTTAAACAGGTTCTTTCAAGTAGTTTCATCCTGATTTTCTATCCTCTGATGAAACTTCGGATCTTTCAGGAATAAATGCTTGACACTAAACACCATTATCTGAAGAAATCATGTTAGAGGAACCATCCTAAAACGATTTACTGCTCTTTAAGTACAGAAATGGACTTAATATGCCCAGCCTGCCAATAAACTGTCAAACAACCAAAAAAAACAACTTGTAAGGTGTGGATGAAAAGTCTGGCGTGCAGGAGTGAAAGGACAGTGGGAAAATAAAACAAACAAATAAATAAATAAATAAGGGTAGGGTCTCAGTCCATACAAGTGATCTGATGTCATTGCTGACATGGGGGAGTCAGGGTTTCACCACCCGCAGCCGGTCTGTGTGCCGCCTGCCTCGGCGGGCGCGGGGCGGGGCGTGCGGCTCTGTTCCTGACCGCTGTCACGAGCCGTGGTGACGTGGGGTGGGTAAGGAAGGACAGCTGTCCTCGCAATTAGTGTCTCACAGAGTGTTTCTTCACGGCATGTCTGTGGCTACCAGGCAGCCTGATTGATTTTTCTCCCGGAGAAGCCTGCTGGCCGGTCACAGCGTGGGGAGAAGGAGGCCAGATTGCAGTTCAGTCTGCAGGGGCTGGAGGCTGTTGGTGGGGGTGACCTGGGGTGAAATGGCAACAGATTACTCACAGGTGGAGGAGGGAGGGCCCATGGAAAGTTCCAGCTGGGGTCCATCCGGCGAGTCGCACCTTCTGCCAGCGCGGCGAGACCCTGCCAGAGCGGCTTCAGACCTTAAAATCCCTCTTTTTCCCAAATGCTCTTAATTGCCTGTCTCACCCGGCTGGGCCTGCAGTTGCTGTTCTGGGAGGAACGGCCCCTGAGCCTCGCTGTGCATTTCAATGGGCGCCCTGAGTAACGCGTTCAGGCAGCAAGGGCTCGCTTCAGCTTCAGCTGAACGTTTCGGCAATCGCAATTCTTCTAACCATGCACTTACAAAACTTAAATATCTCCGGTGTTCAAGCCTGCACCTTTTAACAATCCATTCCTATTCCGTGAAGTTTTAACCAGTGTGTAAGAAATTACACTGTCCTTTTGGGGAGGTGACGTTCCTCTGGGCTTGTATGAGAGAGGTAGACAAACTCTGCCTTCCCTTAGGAGAAATTCTGTATACCTGTAGTACGGAAGGTTCGCAAAGAGGCTGGTGTGCGTTTACTCAGGGGTAGCATTTAGGCCGTACGGACCGAACAAAAAGAAGATTGCTCTGAAATGCGAGGGTACGGTGGCAACAACTAATAAAAAGTAGATTCAATAGCTCCAGGATTGTGAGTTTATTGATCCTTGTTGACGAAAGTGTGAAATCGCAGCAAGCTGGTCAGAATCACTTGAGCATCTTTTCTCCAGCAATGAAGCTACTTCCAGCTTTTATCTTTCTTAGGCACAGACAAGCAGGACCTGAAACATGACTACAGCAGCTTTGTAGATGGACCTAACGCAGCAGTGTCTTGACCTAGCTGAAATCTTTAAACGCTAGTGCAAAGGGTCGGTGTGGTAATGTGCTGCTTCGAGGCGGCTGTGTTAAAAATACCCTTGCGATGTCCTTGCTTGTAAAGTCAGCTGTATGACAGGCTGCGTATAAATACAAAAGCATTTTCATACTTGTTTTTTGAGTCTCCTCCTCTGACTCTTTTGGTACAGTGGAAAAACTCTAAAATTACAGCCTTCCTTCCATACAGTGTTATTTTTAGCACGGGCAGCTCCGACCTGTGGCATGAGAGTGGCTAATTCTGAAGTTTGTCTCTTATCTGAAGTATTCAAGGCTGGAAGACAGGTCACGCAGGTCAGATGTGGTAGTTGGAGTCGAAGAGAAGACCAGCTAATCGTGTGAACGCTTGCCGTTGGTAAATGCAGTACTTTCACATTCAGACCTGTAGGGATTGTACAAAAGAGCCAACATATCATTACTGAGTTTGCAGTGAAATCCGGCCTGGAGTTCACAGCAGAATTTTTTGAGGCACAAGCGTTGTTGCAATATACCTATGCTTTTTTTTAGCAAGTTATCACCAGCAGTGTTGGTAACTTTTAAAGGCTTTTTGTGGGGTTTTGGGGTGGGTGTGTGGACAAAGGCCAGGAGAACTTTGGAGATGCAAAACGCTTGCTGTTATTTCAGGTTTATCCAGACACTCCTCAACGTGCCAGTGCCATACAGTACAAATACCAAATAAAGTTTTTAGCTGTGGCATGTTCTTTGTTTTTATTCTGCTGTACCCTTATGGTGTTTGTCTGCGTGGACACAAATGCTCTGAGACAGTAAGGGAATGTCTTTAAAAACAAAGCAGGCATCAAACTTGTCCATGTTTCAACCCAAACCTGTTCCAACTACAGCATGCTGCGTGCTGGAGAAGACTGTAGAGGGTTTCTTTCCTTGAAATACGTGTGCTCTTAGGTCAGCAGGACTTGAAGCTCCAGGTCCTTGGGCAGGATGGGCACAGGTTTTCATGCTCCTTGTGCTGGAAGCGCAGCAGCTCTGAGGTTGAATCTGTTGATTAAGCCAACGCCATCGAAGTTGATGTGCAAGCGACTGAAGAAACGATGGCTGGAAGAGCAGGGGGGGAAAGGGTTTGTTGGAGGTAAAAGGGTGCCCAACAGGGCACTGCAGATGAAGTCTCTGGATTTGACAGGGAGGTTGCCCTCGCCCTGCCCGTCCTGGCTTTACAGTGCGTTTTCCTATTGCAAGCGCAGGCGTTTCCCTTTCACTTCTTTCAGGTTACTGGCTTGAATCCTCCGCACAAATAAAGGCTGCTGAGCAGTACGTGTGGATAAGAATCACTACAAGTAATGTGATTTCAAAAAGGCAAACAGTGGGCATGCAGGAATTTTCATATCAGTTCAGCTAGATTATATATTAGAAGTTAATTTATTCAAGCTTTTCAAATTTGTCAGGGAGGAAAGCCCAGCATTGGTTTTGATTTGTGGAGCTGGTAACTGAGATCAGAAGACCACAGGGACTGGTTCAGAAAGATCTGGTTTAGTAAGTCCCCCTATTTCTGAAGAAATAACAGTACCTGTTAGGATGTGAAAACAAGTTCAAAACCCACTCTCAAAGCAGGGGAAGACTGACTTCTCTTTTAATTTCTGCTGCCTTTCTCCAGAGTGAAATTGGCAAGACTTCATTTTAGGAGTAAAAGAGCAGATTTAAAAAACATTAAAAAGACATTGAGAAAAGTTACTGGTTTTTAAATAAAAAAAAATACTTTTTCACATAGAAAAGTTACTGGTTGTTAAATAAAAAAAAATACTTTTTCACATCCTCTTGCCTGTTTTTCGTCTTTTCGTTCTCTGAATCTTCCTAAGGTTCCGCAGGACACTTTCCTAAGGCAGGAAAATCAACACTTTTAAGACACAGTAGCAAAGCTGACAGAGTCCTACTCAAGTTCTCAGAGGAATCAATAAACAAGGGACTGGATTTTTTTTTTTCTTCCTCCCCCCCCCCCCCCCGTCTCTCTGTGAAGTTCCTCCTGCCTAAATACAATCTGTGAGGCTGCTGTAAGCTGTCTTTATTGTGCCTGTACCCTTCTGAGGCAGCCAGTAGTTCAGGGAGGAAGAATGATTTCCATGGGGGGAAGTCAGGCATCCCCTGCGTTTGAATGGAGCAAATGATGCACGCAACAAAAAAAGTGTTGTGTTCCCTGCATGTGTTATTTGGATGCTTGGGGTCTCCACTAAGGATGCTGCCCAGGGAAAAGGGATGGTGTTTTTTCAAGCCTTGGTCAGACTGTAATCTAAGGAACTATTTTATCGTGAAAATTATGTATAGGTGTTAGATGTCTGTCCGAATGGCTGCTTCTAATTGTGATTTCAGGCAGCAGCTTTGCCCTTTAGGAGGCTCACAACAGATCAGAGCAAGCATTTAGCTGCCTAAGGAGACAGAGTCTCGCCAGCATAGGCTCCAGGTCACATTAGACCCTTGGCTTTGGTGATGTCTGGTGCAAATTCAGTGGGGACTTTTGGATTCAGGAAATGATAAATTACAAGTTGTGCTATGAAGGAGGGCACCACAAAAAACACCTTTATCAAGTAGAACAGACCTGACTTGTAGCTGTTAATTCCACATTGATGTTGCTCAGTGCCCAAACGTGGTTGTGGCCCACGTGAGTCTAGCTGTTGTCTGGCGATTTTGTGGGTCGGAGTGGCTTAATGCTGCCATTCCATGATAAAAGTGAAATATCTATTGAAAACTGAGTTGATTTGAAGTTGATTGCATCTCTCAGACAATTTTGGAATCTATCAGTTGACTTCCTTCGCTGTTGCCTTCTCTTTTATAAATTTGATCTGACTTTGCAGGAGTGTTACTTTTAGTAATTAGTTCAAGTTTTTACTCTGGAAGACATATTGTTTTAAAATTGGTTGTGGTTCTGTTGTCTATCTGAAATTTTCCTACAGAAGGCAATTTCTTCCCAAGTGTTCATTTATGAAACAAGTCTAGTTTTTATGGCAACACTGTTAAAAATTTTGCAGACCCCAGAAATGAGTCCTGACGCGTGCTACTTCGGTACAAATCTGAAAGTTAGCTCGCTTACCACAGGAGGTCTGAAGGAGCTCCGGTGAAGATACAAGACCGAGCATCAGCTGCATGGGTAACACTTTGCAAGGAGATTTTATACTACTCTAAGTTTAACTCCTTAGTGCTGCACTGAGCATGGTTTAAGTGGAGATGATCATCATTCTCTGTGTTAGAAGTGTCTGCAGTTTAACAGTGGGGTATGTACGGTACTTGCACTCTGGTTCAATAAGTGCACATGCAATTGATTTTTTTTTTTATTTTTTTTTTATGTATGAGAGGTCCTGCCGACTGAAAGTTATGCTTAAGGTTATCCCTGCCTGCAAGTGTTTATACGATTGAGGCTGAAATCCTCTTCATCCATTGAGTAAACCTACCCAAGGCGCAGTGTATCGCCAAGTCACAAGGCGGGTATGCTGGACGCCGTGGTGTTGTGCACAGGACTGCATTTGTTACTGCTTCTGGTTGTTTTCATTAGACACGGGAAACCATGGATGCATTTTAGTGTTGAGGATTTCGGCTGCGCCCTGACTGGCTACAGCTCTCCTCTTTGGTGAGGGCTGGAGGGTTGCTGTGACGGCTCAAGTCAAAAACCCCCAGGTGATGGGGCGTATCTTCTGGTACTCCGTATTCAAAGTGTAAAATAGGAGTCCGGCACATCTCTTACCACCACCTCCAGTTTACTCAAAGCAGCTAGACTTGTTGCAGATGTAATTCCAGTGATACGCCAGGGCAGGATTTGACCCTCCAATTTGATAGCCTCATGTGTCTGTGAGTCATTAAAAATAACTAGTAATGCAAAATGAAGGAGTATGCTTCTGTAATTAAAATTGCGATGGTCTTTATGTTGCACTGCTGTGATACTGTGTTGGACATGTCTTGCAGCATTTTGTGCTTTTTTTTAAAATCCAGGCTTCTGAAATTAGGTGACTATGTGACAAGAGCAGGGCTGTTTCTAAATTCAGTAGTTGTTGGAAAAAGGTCACAAAAATGTTGCTTCTTCCTCTGCCACTCAAAGCAGGGATGGAGGTAACATGAGCTTTCAAGCCAGCGGTGTGGCTGACTTTTGACTTTTCAAGTGCCTGGGGCTGGCAATAAAAGGATTAGGTGGTGCAGCAGCCATCTGGCTCTCAAAGCAGGAGGTGCTCCCTTGCAAACTGGGAGGCTGCCTTGTGAGAGACACATCCAACTTTTGCCTGGCTTTGGTGTATCCCCGCTCCCATCCATGCATCTGCCTCCCCACCTCAGCACAACGAAAAATAGTTTTGTTTGTCAGTCTTGCAAAGAGCGTCACATTTTGAGCCAATGGGTACGAGGAGTGGGGTAAAAGGACTAAAAGCCAGCTAATGAAAGAAGATGTATTGAGGGTAGTGAAACACTGGAACGGGTTGTCCAGAGAGGTGGTGGAGGCCCCATCCCTGGAAACATTCAAGACCAGGTTGGATGGGGCTCTGAGCAACCTGATCTGGTTAGCGGTGTCCCTGCTGACTGCAGGGGGGTTGGACTAGATGGCCTCTAGGGGTCCCTTCCAACCCAAAACATTCTATGATTCTATTTACCTGTGTCCCCTTGTGGCACGCATCAGCCTTGGGTTACATGAGGCAAAAAGTGAATATGTTTTTCCTGGGGATTTGTGCGTGCATCTGTGTTCATTCCCCCCCTTCCCTGTTGGCGTCAGCAGCCACTGCGCAGAAGCAGGCAGGCAGAAGTGTGCACGCACATTTGAAGGGCAGCTTTGTGAGTTCCCTAACACAACCTGATTGCCACAGGGTGGGCACATATGGAAAACACTGTTGGCAATACCAGTCATGACAGTATTGGTACCTTTATTGTAAGCGTTCATACTGTGTGTTCAGTATAATACAGAGATTTTGCCTGTGGTTTATGTCACTAGCAGTAGGAAAATCCAAATGAAACACATTGTTGAGAAAAAAGAGGGAGTTTGCATCATTCGCAAAGACATTTTTCCCCTCTCTGGAGCTGGAGCATTAGTTTTTTTACATGCAGGTACAGAAATGTGAAGTTACATTTGTACCAGAGCCATTGACGTAACAACATCCAGAGTGGCACAGAGTGGATGCAGCTCCCGAGTCTCCCTGGGGTGCCAAGCACCCGTCTCGGAGGGAAGGCAAAAGCAGCTGCTGGTGGTGGCTGAATTCCTCCGTAGCCCCCGTCCACCTGCTCGGGCTGGATCAGGTCCTGCCAGCACGCAGCGCTGACCACCCCAGGCAGGGCAGGGCTCACCGTGGTGACCAGCCGCTTTTTAAACCACGAATTTTCATTTTTGTTCATTGCTTTTGACTGTGGAGGAAGGGCCGGGCTGTGGTGGTTTTCCGTATGAATTTTAGCCCCAGTACCAAAGGAAGGGGTTGGAAGGTCTTCCGCCGTCGGAGGGACGGTGAGTGCTGGGGACGCGTTTGCCTGTGGAGCTCCGTGACAGCTCAGTGCAGAAGGGCTGCTGCACCTGCAGAGAAGTCTCCCACCTCTGCTCCAGAAAAGAAATTAATGAAAGGAAGAGCAGCGACATTTTGGTTTAGACATTTTGCCTTTTAAAGGAGGGAGGTAGAAGCTAATCTATCAATGCTCTTGAATCTACTGAGTTAACGAATCTGAGTTATCACTGGCACGCAGTGTTTTGTTTTATGCATAAATGTGCTGATGGAAAAGTTTACACTAGATATTTTTAATTAACTTTTGAGTCTGTGCTTTCCTGAAATTACTTTTGAGAAGATAAAATTTTAGGGAGTCATGTGTTTGCCAAGTTTAACGATTTATTAAAGCCAGTTAATAAATACCAAGGAAGTCCTCTGATTTTCAGTTGCTCAGGGCCTGATCCTGCTGTCATTTCTGTCAGCTGAAAAACTTCAGGTCTTCTATAAACCATCGACTCTGTCTATAGAGACCTCGCCTTCCAAACTTCTTGCAAAATACTAAGCAGTGTGCTCCAGCCCTGCAAATGACCCTGCGTGATGGTCAGCTGGAGCGTTTAAGTGGACTTCTGGGCTGATGAATTAAGCGGTGCATTTACATGCGGTGCTATTTCGGTATCAGGGTTGCTGGCCTTTTGTAAGGTAGTGAGTGTTTCCAGGGACGGGGCATCTACAGCTGCTCTGTCAACTGTCTTGAGTAGTTTTGCGTGGCTGTGGCTGGTTTCCCTCAAGCGTGGTGAGAGCGCGGGGGACTCTGAGCTGGGATGAGAGGATTCCCGAGGCTCCCCGGGGCAGGAACACGCTGATCAGCACTCGCAGGTGTTTACAACGGAGCAGCTGGGTTTATCTGTTCCCTAAATGAAAAATGATGCTGAAAGAACCGCGTGCAAACTAAGGGAAACTTATTTCAGATAAGCAGATTTTTTTTCTTTTCCGTTTACGGATGAAAATATTTCTGCTGTTCAGAACAGCAGCGCGTAGGAGTTCAGTGAAATACAGCTTATTTAAGGTTTGAGGCAGCACCAGCAAACTTCTGTCCCTGTCCATAGTAGATGAAGTGTCACTACACTAAAAATTAAATCTTTTCTGTCCTTCTGGTTTCGTTTTTTCTAAAATTGTATCACACTACTGTGTTTGTGTATTTTCAACATTTGGAATTGTCCACAGGGACTGTAAATTCAGTTGCTAAAGAAACAAAATAACCAAGCTCGTAGCTGTGCCCTGCTAGTGGCCTGTGCTTCTCTCCGTCGTTTCTTCTGCCCATCCTGCGAATACACGAGAAATGGAACAAGATAGCTGATGGGCTAAATGGCTGCAAATGTTGTGTCTGTGGGAATTCTGTCATGTAATTACCTTTCTATTTCCATCATGTAGATGTATTCTTATGTTTTGCACTGCTGGCATCCTGTAAAACATTGTGTAGCTGATTTTTAGCCTTTGTGCATTTCAGATCTGTATAATTTGCCCTTTGTTAACTTCCCCTGCCATCTCTAACCATTGCTGTTAAAACCCTTGTTTTGAACCTGCTCGGTTTAGATGCCAGACCAGTTTGATCAGACGGTGGTGCTTAACCAGCTGCGCTATTCTGGGATGTTGGAAACAGTCAGGATTCGGAGGGCTGGCTTCCCTGTCCGGAGGCCCTTTCAAGACTTTTATAAAAGGTAAGCACACTGACTTGTGCGCTTCGGCTATGAGTCATGGGCGCCAACTCGACGTTCCTGTGTTGAGGAATAAAGTGAAAATCTAATAACAAAAAAAGCACATGGCAAAAGTAGAACTTGTCTCTTAAATGAAGTAATAAACACTTTTTGGTTGCCAGGTATAAAGTCCTCATGAGAAACTTAACTCTGCCGGAAGACTTAAATGAGAAATGTGCCGTCCTACTTCATCTGTATGACAACACAAGCACCGAATGGCAGCTTGGAAAAAAGAAGGTAAAATAATCTGACCGTGCATATTGTGGGGCTGCTGCTTCCTAGTGAAAGCTGAGGGGACAGGATTTAGGCTGCACAGATGCAGAGAGGTAGTTGTAATGGTAATTACTTTTGGCCTTAAAAGAAGCTGCGCATGCCTACTGGTGCTCTTGAAACCCTTATAGCAACAATTAATGGTTGTGCTGAGGAATTTGCTGTCTAAGGCACTTAGACACTGACTGGTGATTTCACTCATGGAGAAAGAGTCCACTGGAATTTTCGGCCACTGCTCACAAGCGATGGCTCTGGTGAGGATCAGAACTTAACATGTGGTAGCTGGATTTTACCATTTTTAGAAGTATCGAGCATGTAGGGTAACACTTTTGTTCTGCAGGGAGCTCTGCTTATGCTAGTAAACCCACCTGGGTGATACCTGCTCGGTGGCTGAAATCAGGGGGAGGAATTTTAGCCAGTGTTCACATCGCAGAGTTGAGCTCTAAGTGTGTTTGCCATCCTAGTCGCAAGAGTCTTCTTCAGAGCTAATTAGACCTCGATAAGTGTCCTACTGGACAACCTGAACTTTGCCTGCAACTTTTTTTCTCCCCCAAAAAATTCAAATTATTTTAATTAAAAGAATGGAATTTTAATTTGAGAAACAAAACAGTCCAGGTGGTTTTGCATGCTTGTTTTTGCAAGTTTGATTTTGGACAACAGCTGTGTGCAGAGCTTCCCTCCTTCTTGCGAATTTGTGCTCTGGGATTTAACAAATGATGTGAAAGCATTGCGTACCCTTGCACGATCTGAGATTTCCTAAATACCAAAAATTCCTGGTGCAAAGGACTAGAGAGCGGATTAGAAACGTCAGGCCATCGCTGCCAAGGATCATCCCCCAGGCCTCTGCAGACGGCTTTCTCTTCTGTTTTTCTCTGGGTAACTCATGGTTGCGCTCCCAGGGCTTCTGCAGTGGAGAGAGAATGAAAAACAGATCCAGAAGTCAAGTTTGCTGAGTTACGTGTTACGCTTGCCGTTTTCCTGTCAGTTGTTAGAATTGTGAAAAACCTTTCTTGTTACCATAAGGTAGCAAAAATATTTTGTAAAACCTGCTTGACTTTTGTGTGAAAAGCCGTTCCTCCTTGTCCTTTTCTCCCCATAACTGCTCAGTTTTCAAGGGCTTCCTCCATTCCTCTGCATACTTAAGATGCTATTGGGAAAGCTGATTTAATAATTTTACAGTTATTGTGAGAGGTAGAATCTGCAATATTCTGATGGCAATTGGAGTCATCTTTCTTCCTATTTTTGTAGACGATGGGTTACAAAATACAGTGACGATGTTCACCCACAGAGCTGGGCTGTGCTTCCCGTTACACTTTCAGATATGTTATAGTAGTAATATTTACACACAGACCCCAGACAGGGCTTTGGCGTCTTAGGGGTATATATTTGTAGAGAACCCAAAATTGTTTTAACCAGCTGCTCATCGGGACCGCGTCAGGAGGCAGAGCTCTGTTGTAACTTCCCTAACTGGGGCCTGGGTTCAAACACCACCACCCCCCGCCCCCCAAGGAGCTGCCTGTGCATTTCTGAGAGTCCTCATAAACAGCTTATTGTAGGAGGGAACAAGAGGGCATTGGCTTCAGACTGACCGTGGGATGGGGCACTATCCTGCCCCTGTTATTTGAAAGGGGTAATGACAACATCGCGATGCTGGAGCTTCAGTGTGGGTTTTTCTTGTCCTTCCCCTCTCGAGCCGCAATGCACCTGCTCAGCAAAAGGCCTTAGCCTGGGCTTGACAGGTGCTTAATGTGCATTTCTGTTCAGGAAGTAGCTGGATGCCTTTCCGAAGCAGAATTTTGGTGTGTTTTTAAAGCCAGTGCGTGTAGAGCAAAGAAAGATTGCCCAGTGGGTGAAAGAAAAGGCTTTTTCCATGAGTAAAAGCTTTGTATAGAAAGAGCGGCTCAGTGCAACTCGGATACTGGGACTTTGGGACTTTCTTTGGGACTTCTTACGTTCCTTAGTGCTGGGTAATTTGTGGTGAAGTGTAGTCCCTTTCTAGCTACATTCAAAACTCACAACTGTGCCTCTCCTCAGGAGTGCTGCTGCTTTGACTTTGATCATGGGGTTTTTTCCCCCTAGACACAGAGGGGAGGGAACTACCTTTTTTCTACTTGAACACCCCCGAAAGGCCATATTTTTCGTCCCCACCCCAGCAAGAAAAAACCCAAGACACTTGAAGGAAGCATTCCTGCTTTTAGATGTCTTTGCAGCCCTCCTCCCTTAGCAGAGCCTACACTGTCCACGTACTTCCCCCATCACCACGGTGTGGTGCGCAGCCCGGCTCTCATCCCAGACTGATATCAAAGTGTCGCTGAACTGGCTATTGCCAGCTGCTCACATCTTAGCCAGCAGCACGCCAGGCTGTTGCCCCCTATAGCCAATACCAGCGGACGTAGCCTTCAGAAAGGAAAAGTTGAGAAGACCTGGAAAAAGCGCTGGCGGGAGATAGCTCACCACTTTGTGCGTGTGCAGCAAAGAGCAGAGCAGATGACAAGGCAGGGGGGAGAGGGAAGCCACATCCCCCGTGCCTCTGCTTGGCTGGAGAAGCAGTTTCATTCGTTTAAGGCAAAATAAGCTGGGCTAGCTCAATATATGCCAGTGCCATGTGCTCAGGCTGCCTCTGAGAGGCAGTAGGCAGTCTGGGCAAATGATGCAGGTCGGTGCTCGGATGAGAGCCTGGGGAGCGCTCTGTCTGCCGGAGGGCGGATGGCTGCGGTGGGGTGTTGGGCCCCGGCAGTCGTCTCCCCGTATAACAACAGGAAAACTCCGTCGAGTCAACCCGAATATGAAACCTCTCCCATTTCTGCTTCCTTCTGCAGGCGCATAGAAATGTCATTGGAAGCAGTGAGGCTTCAGTAAGGGGGTGTGGAGCTTGGTGTTACTGTGAAACAGCTAAATTATCAGGGTGGTATCTCTGCCCCTCAAGTCAGGAAGCTCACGCTGAGTCCTGAAACTTCTTTGGCCTGAGTTAGTCTTTGGTGGGAAAGGCTGTTCGATGAATCCAGTAATTACGTTGCTTTTGGAAAAACCCTGCTCCTAATTAAAATCTCCATTACTGTAATCAGGCGCTTCCCACTGAAATCCAAAGTTAGAGGATCATCTGCAGGTATTTTCTTTTAAGAGGATACATTTTGGTGTCTTCTTTTCTATTGAGGAAACGGTATGTTTGACTCTGAATTCAAGGCTGAGGCTTGCTGCTCAGACTGACATCGGCAGCACCCTGGCTGTCCTTTATATATGATGCTTTCCGCAAGTTGTTAAGCTGGAAGTTTTCTTGTCCAGGTGTTTCTCCGCGAGTCCCTGGAACACAAGTTGGAAAAACAGCGAGAGGTGGAAATCACCAAGGCAGCAATGATTATCCGAGCACACATCTTAGGCTATGCAGCCCGGTAAGTGAGTAGATGAGAATATTAATAATTAAGCTTTGGAATAAATGGGTGGGGTGTTGTGGAGTTAAATCCTTTTGGCACAATTTTTAACTTTTCCTAGGGACCAGGCTCCAAATCCTATAAGTAGCTTTTGAAGATATCAGTTGGTATCTTTGCCAGAATCATGAATAAAACAAAATGGAGTTTGAATTGTTTTAATGTAATGAATAGGACAGTATGGAAGTTTGGAGCTCAGCCAGTATCCATGTAATTGTATCATGGCATTAGATTCATGGTAGGAACTCTAGCTGGATGGCACCTAGTGGGGCTGCCCCAAGTTACCAGCTGAGATTCATCTTTGTCTTTGCTTTGTCATGGTAAGAAGAGAAGGCAAATAAAACTGATCAGTTTGGTTCTTAAAGAACCATGGCATTAGGTAGCTGATTAATGTCTAGCTTGTTTACCTAGCCTCATGCATTATGTATTAGGTGGAATTGCTCATCCCATCTGTTTATTTCTCTGCTTTTTCTACAAATCAGTTGAGGACAGTTTAAGGAAACTTGTTTGCATAATGAGGTAATTTCTCTTCATGTGTATATTAGTCCTGTCCTTATGTTCTGACCAGTGTGTTACTTAAAAACTACATTCCTTTTATAATGACAGAGCCATCCCGCTGTTCATGATCTTCCTTTTCAGAGATGTGGGATGACTATCTATCTATGTGTATTATTTCTCTGCATGTGCGCACACACACAGAGCTGTCCTTTTTAGCATCTCTTTGTCAGGGCCATAAGAACACGTAAGACAAGTAATGTGCATTTCCTTAATCAGACACAGACGGCACTGTCATAGAAATGAGAGAATCTCTTTTCTCTCCTAGGAAGGAGAATGTGAATGAGAATGGGGAAACAAACACAGAGCTAGAAAAAATAAACTGGTTTACTACCATGGGCTCATTATTGCAGGTCACCATGGCAAGACCTCTCACGACTGCTCGTTAGTTCCTTGTTTTCTTAGAAATTTGCTTTTTTCTTTTTTTTCCTCCCAGAAAGCAGTACAGAAAGGTTCTCTACTATGTGGTTGTCATACAGAAGAACTACAGAGCATTCTGCGGTAGGAAAAGGTTCCTCTGCCTGAAGAAAGCAGCCATAATCCTTCAGAAGCAGCGCCGAGGCCAGCTTGCTCGACGTGTTTACAGGGAGCGACTGGAGGAGAAGCGGAGACAAGAGGAGGAAAGAAGAAAAGAGGAGGAAGAAAGGTGCGGTGGTGCCATTTACATTGCTCTCCTGTCCGTGCCACATGAGGTTTTGCTCTGAACGGCCTCTGTTTCAGGCTATTCTTCACCAAGTGATTTTGGAAACCTTAGCTTCTTTTGCTAAAAGATGCATGTAGCTATCGTGGTGGTTTCATATTCACAAACACCTCCTTGGTGACCTTATTTTTGGCTGCCTTGTCCATGTGGCAGATGATCTCTAAGTTGAGCTATTGCCCTAGCAAAGGTATGTGATGAGCTTATGTTGAGCTTGGTTTACTGACTTCCTTTCTTCCCTCACTTTTAGGGAAAGACAAAGGCGAGAAGCAGAGCGGCTTGCCCAGCAGGTAAATGGTATTCTGAATGCTTTCAGCCATCCTGTTTATTTGAGTATCTCAACTCAGCCATTAAAAAAAATAAAAGGCATCTGTGGCATTTAAACTAAACTTATTACAGGAGTTGGCAGATAAAGCCAAAGGAAACTTGATACAGTTGTTTGCATGGAAATTTCTTTCACTTCATGCTTCATTTAATTTCTGGCAAAGGTTGAACTTTCTGCACATACTTCAGCTTTGCAGTATCTGTGAGTAAATGTAATCATGCTTTCATTTTTATTTTTCTTTCCTTTTCTTTCCGATGTAGGGATAAGGGTCCTTTTAGATGAACAGCATGGTGGGAGAGTAGTGCTTTATAAATAAATGCATTTTTAAAAGGAAACTTGCACTGGGGGAGTGTGTATTTTATTTTATTTTATTTTATTTTGAATGCAGGCTGAAGAAGAAAGAAAGAAGCAGGAACTGGCCGCCATTCAGAAAGCCCAGAAGGAGGCAGAGCTGAAGCAAGAGGTGGAGAAGCAGAAAGAAAGCAGGCAGGTGGAAGAAATCCTGCGTCTGGAAAAAGAAATTGAAGACCTGCAGCGTGTGAAGAAGCAGCAGGAGCTGTCCTTGACAGAGGCTTCATTACAGAGGCTGCAGCAGCTTCGAGACGAGGAACTCCGGCGGCTCGAGGACGAAGCATGTCGAGCAGCCCAGGAGTTCCTGGAATCGCTGAACTTTGATGAGATCGATGAATGTGTCCGAAACATTGAGCGGTCTCTCTCTGTGGGCAACGGGTATCCTGCTGAGCTGACTGAACAGACTGGAAATGCCTGCAGTGAAAAGCCCAATTTTAACTTCAGCCAGCCATATCCTGAGGAGGAGGTAGATGAGGGCTTTGAAGCTGACGATGATGCATTTAAGGATTCGCCCAACCCAAGTGAGCATGGCCATTCTGATCAAAGGACCAGTGGCATCAGAACAAGCGATGATTCCTCAGAAGAAGATCCCTATATGAACGACACCGTGGTGCCAACAATTCCTGCTGCTAGCGACACCATGCTTATACCTCCTACCCTCGACGCAGTCAGTCTCCACGACTCTTCAAGTGGCGAATCCACATACTGCATGCCAGAAAACGTGTCGTGTAGACCCCCAAATTCTGTGGAACTTATTTCTCCCGATGGAGACTACGATTATGACCAAGACGATTACGAAGATGGTGCTATTACTTCTGGTAGCAGCGTGACCTTCTCTAATTCACACAGTAGCCAGTGGTCACCGGACTACCGATGCTCAGTGGGGACGTACAATAGCTCTGGAGCATACCGATTTAGCTCTGAAGGAGCTCAGTCTTCTGTAAGTATCATTTGTTTTATTATCTAATAATCAATACATGCTTTCTGATTATTTTTTTTTCCACTCCGCAGCCGTAGAGTCACTGTAGCCCTTCTGACAAATGTCTGTGTCGTGTAGTTTGACTGGCTTAGAGTGCGTATGGACGTAGTTGTCTGTTGCCATCTAGATGCCACTGGGGCGAGTGCATCAGAGTTAGAGGCAGCTCGGATGCTGCTTGCAGTCCTAGGCTTATGCAAGGATAGGGTTCCGTCTCTTTTAATGCAGAACTGCACGCTGTTTGGTGAGGAGCTCAGTGCATGGCCTTGGAGGCGATCCATAAGCAAAATTCTTCTCTGTGTAAGTTCCGAGGGGGGACGCCAGATAGCATGGTGAGGAATTGATTTCAGAAAAAAAGAGGTTCAGTTATGCGTGCAGGTTGCGACAGCATGGAATAAGCTGCTCACAGAAGTCCCTGAAATGCCAGGTGTATTTTGAGATGACTCGGAGGGTCAATTTCACGTGATGGCAAATACTAGAATTAGCAAGGCAGACAACTCATACAGAAGAGCTCTTTTTCAGTGCTGTTTACTGAGTGTGCTGTGGGCTTCACTCTGACAAATATCTTTGCAAGAATATGATTTCCTCGTCCACTCTCAGAATACTTCTGTGAGACTGTGTGGCTGGGAAAGTGAAAAAGTATTTCAGCAACACTTACTTACTTGGAAGGAAAATGTTGACACTACAATATCTGTTACAGTTGAGGTAATGGACACCAGTCAAAGAGCCATCACAGGTGTTGGGATAAGGTGACGATTCTTTCCTAAAAGTAGAACGCTTTTAGCTGTGTCTGTTGAGGTCTCCTTCCTGTTGCATGACTCCGGGTGCAGGTCAGGTACAGAACAGAAGTTCTGATTATTTGGGGTGAGAATGGAGGAAAGCTATTACCACAGCTTGTGGAATATGTTTATTTTCCAAGACTTCTCCAAACTGTTACCCACAGCACTTCAGTGATGGAGGGAGGTAGCGCAAGGTAGCATACCCTGGCCATGCTCTTGCAAAGGGATAACTTTCCTGAGCAGCTACAAAGCTGTTTCATAGATATTTTTTACATGACGTTAGGGCTAGCGTGTAATCAAACAGTTCAAGCTGCAACTTACTACGATGTACTCCCTCCTTTGTTAGCTGGACGAAAACCAGCAAGGAATCATGTTCTTCTAATACATCATAAAATGTTTTAGCAGAAGGCTTCTCAACCCATTTTATCCGAACTCTTTCGTGAGGGATCATTTCACCTTTATTTCCTTTCTTCTGTAGTTTGAAGACAGTGAAGAAGATTTTGACTCCAGGTTTGATACAGATGATGAGCTTTCCTACCGGAGGGATTCAGTCTATAGCTGTGTCAGCCTGCCCTACTTTCACAGCTTTCTGTACATGAAAGGTACTGGGTGAATCAGAATTTGCTACATAGACAAAATAACCAGAAATGTTTATTATCCCTTGCACTCCAGTTCCCGTAGAGTTAAGCTATTTCCTTATTTTGCAAAGGGTGATGGAAAGGTAGCTTAACTTAATTTGAGCTGCTCTCAAATTAAGTTACTTGCAGTGGCTTACATCTAGCAGTGTTTTTCCCCTCTGCACAGCAATACGAACATTTTGGGCTGCTTCTGTTTCATTTTACATCTTTGCTGGCTCATAAACAATGGAATATCAAGCATAAATATGAAAAAATAACTCACAAAGACAAACTGTGCCAGATTTTGAGGAAAGCTGATTCCTTCTCCCAAAACCTTGTAACACAGGCAGTGTTCCACATTGCAGGCCAGTCTAACTGACCTCAGTCGACTTTCATTTTGGATCCGAAAGACGCAGAGAAGGGTATGTGTAGCAAAGAGACTCTGAAAGAATATACACAGGAGTTCCCTGGTTAAGAGTGTCGGTTTTATCTTCTGATGGTTGATAGTAAACTATAATCTAGATGAACCCTTGTATGATACTCATCACTGTAGCATAACTTATTTTCCTGGAATAGGAATAGCAGTGTATGTGCGCGCAGCTATGTTTGTGTGAAAAATAATGCAGCCGTCACTAGCACGGCTTTTACTTTCTGGCATAGTCAGCAATAAGTTTTTGTGGAATGACGGGAGTGTATTGGTTTGGTTAAGGTTTTTATGACTGTGATGTAACTATGGTGCAAGGTGTGTTGTGTACTGTAACAAAACTCGCAAGAAGCTTAGACAGTAGAGCCACACTTTGGTACAACTGAGCTCACGCTGGTATGTGTACTACGCTAAGTACAGCTTTTCCAGGTTTTGTGGGTTTGAGTTGAACATTGTTACCTCCCAATAACCCGGAGAGAGGAGAGAGTTTAACGCTAAACTGAAACCAGTGTTAAAGATCAGATTCTTGTATGCATTAAGATTTTTTAATAATTTGTTATTTATTATATGTATGTTATGTATAAGTATATATAATTATATATATGTTACATGTATGGTTTTGTTACATAGAGATTTATTATAATTTATAATTTAAGGGTCTTTAGATTGCCAGCAATATTGATAGCCTTAAGGATATGCAAAAATGAGATCTTTGGTTTCATGGCTCAGAGCAGACTCAGTTTAAGTACGGCATTGTTGGTCAGCATCTTCCAGCGTTGGTTTGGTCACAGCTTCTGTTTTATAATATAATCGTTTGTCTTAACTATGTATAAACCCACATCTGTCTCTCTTGCCAGGTGGCTTAATAAACACATGGAAGCGACGCTGGTGTGTCCTGAAAGATGAGACCTTCCTGTGGTTTCGTTCCAAGCAGGAAGCACTTAAGCAGGGTTGGCTTCACAAAAAGGGGGGTGGATCATCTACGCTTTCCAGAAGGAACTGGAAGAAGCGATGGTTTGTTCTCAGACAGTCCAGGTTGATGTACTTTGAAAATGACAGTGAAGAAAAGCTAAAGGGTGCCATTGATGTCCGAACAGCCAAGTAGGTTTATATATGTTTATATGTTAGGCACAGTTCCTCCTAAATACTTCTTGGGGCTTAATCTGGGAAGATGTTGAGTGCCCTGCCTTCAAATTGTGTGAATACAAGAAAGAGAGAGCGTGTGATGAAGTTACTGAAATCAAGTCTTGGCCTTACTTGGCGCTCCCTTCAGTCTGCAGAGTGCTCCAGAGCTAAGCCAGCGCCAAACACTTCAGAAAACTGCTGCTGTAATGAGCCCGTCTGTGCTTTCTCCCAGACAGAGGCCCTACTTAGCCTCTGTAATGATTCCCAAGGCAATTTGGGGCATCTTGCCAAGTCCGTAGCTGCAGGCAAACCTTGAACGGAGAGGGTGGAATTAATGGGCCCTGAATAGATTTAAGTTGGCATGGGTCAAAACTGCATCTTCTGTATGCATTTACAATTTTTTTCATATTTGAAATAATTGTGGTAGTGGTAGAAAAGTCTTTAAATGCGTATATTTATTTAAAAAAATAGAAATACTAAACTTAATAACTTATGTCTTGCTAACTAAAGTTCCTTACGGCTTAATATTCTATGCTTCCTGAAGCATATATTGAAAAAGTTTTCTAAGGGATGGTATTTTTCCTTCTAAACAGTCGGTATGCTTTATGAACTTCTGGATTATCTAACTAATTAAAAAATTACAGTGTGCTAATGTTAGTAGACTCATTTCTGTATGAGAGTGTACCTGAGCTTTCTTCCAAGGTAGAGAAAACCAGAAATGGCTGTAACACTTGATTCCACTCTGCACCTTGTAATCTGCAACTATCCATTTTATTTTGTTAATTTAACAGAGTACTTAAATGAAATGGAAAGCTTAGATTAGTCTTTTCTTTGGAAGTTCTGGCTTGAGCCTGATTTCAAGCAGGACAAAGGAAATAGTTTCGGTGAGCTTCCTGGCTTGCTGTTGTAAAACCAACAGGCTGCTGGCTGTCAAGTAAATCTCTGAATAGAGACTGACAGTGCCACCACAACTGTTTTTGTTGAAACTGAATTTGACTCTGTCTCGTGTACCATGGCATTTATTTAGCCTATTTTTCTAATATGTTTAAACCTTCTTTTTTTGTTGTCACCACGTTGTTTCATTGACTGTGCCCTGCAGAAGTTCTTTGCTTTAAAATTGTCGGGTAAAGTTGTTGAGCCTAACTCAAACTGTAGGTTCAATCAATGACTGTGTATAAAACAGCTAAAAGAAAGGGTACTTGTATTTAAAGAGCTGCATGTCATGAGAAATAAGCAATAGCTTTTCTAGGTAACTTTAACATTCACTGAGCGCATTCCTAATATATCATGTGACTTAACGTATTTCACCACTACATATTAGGTACCCCGTTCAAATTAAATAAATCTTAGGCTGATTCACTTAAAACACAGAACGTGGAGGTGTTCTGTTGGACACTGTTATTGGGAGGGAAGGAAGCCAACTTAAAGAAAACAGTACAGAATTACAGCTTTTTGTTTTAAATAGCAGACAAATTGTCCTCATGAGTCTGATAAGCAGAGCTCGCATGTATATTTTTTATAGGCTAGAGATTGATGAGAATAGTATAGCTGATGAGGAAGTATAGCTAGTTAAGGAAATTAAAGGTTCGGACAAATACAGTAAAACAGCAAAAAGGAAATCAAATTGATTTCTTAAGCTTCAGGAAAACCTGATGTAATACTTAAATTACTCCTTAAAAATCTTCTGCTTTGTGGTTCACAATTGTTTAACATATGGATACTTAAATGTCCAAACTACAAATTAGAAAGATGTAACTTTTCAGCAGATGAGTGCTCAGCTTTTTCTGGAAGTCACATTTGGAATTGTCTTTATGCTGACTCACAACTCACAATACAGAATCACTAACCCAGGTTTTGTTTGCTTTTGGTTTTTAATCTTCAAGAGCTTACTTTTTACCACTCCAAAAATTACTAGGGTGTGCAGTCAGCTCAGAAATACATCCATTTGCCAAATCAGTTACTCTTGCCTCTCTTGAGGTTTGATAATGCTTTTTCTTTAGTTCTTGTTAAAACAGTAACAGAATAGTCAATTTAGTATAGTGATATTCATAGTAGCTTTGTACTATGTGGACAGAAAACACAACAACTGCAGTTTGGTGAATTAGTACTGTCTGATAAATCACACTGTTAGTCTTGCGAATGAACCTGTTTAAGGCTGACTGCTGTTATTTTAAGCATCAGCAGTTTGTGAGCCTTTCAGCAGAATAGAATTTTCAAAATGTTGACAAACTCTAATTCTCAATCTTGGCGTTTTCTTCTTTTCAGAGAGATTGTTGATAATACAGGCAAAGAAAACGGTATTGATCTAGTAATGGGTGATAGGACCTACCACTTAATTGCGGAGTCTCCTGAGGATGCAAGGTATGAAAATCATCAGGCCCCTTTTTCCTTTTCCCTTTTTCCCTTTTTTCCCTTTTTCCCTTTTTTCCCCTTTTTCCCTTTTTTTCCCTTTTTCCCTTTTTTTCCCTTTTTCCCTTTTTTCCCTTTTTCCCTTTTTTTTCCCTTTTTCCCTTTTTTTTCCTTTTTTAACCTCTATGCCATTTTGACTTGTGCTTGTGTCAGTAATTTGTTTGCCCACTGTCACAAAATAGTCAGTCTGTGTTAAACATGTTGCATTTAACACTTTTTCTAAAGGCCTGCTGAGAAGAAAATCTTGTGGCAGAACATTCCTGGGAAGAGTCAGGCTGCCAAGGAAAATTTGCCTAGAACTTGTCTGTTACCCATTTATTACTAGCAACTTTCTGAAAGACAGTATGTCTGTAGGGAGGCAGTCATCAGCCAGTGATGCTTCTCTTGTGTGTTACCCTGCTGTGTTTAGCTGCATAGATTAAATTAAGACCCTGTAATCTGCCTGAAATAAAGTACTGTTCTTCAGGGTTGGGATCCGTTTGCCTAAGCAGAGCCTAAAATTTTTTCAGATAAAAGTCGTAATGTGGTCACTGGATTTTAGGGCGAAGGTGTGCTCGTGAATAAGAAGAGCATGCAACAGAGTGTTTCCCTTTCTGCTGATTTAAAAGGGGTCTTGCTTTTCTTGCTAAAGGATCCATATCAAACTGTAGGGGGAGGCTGGTAGGTGAAGAGCAAGCTTGGCTTGTCAGATCAGTTGTAGTGCATCTTTTTTTAAAAAAAAAAAAAATCCCCACACTGCAGTTCATGTGAGGTAATAGTATGCTTGCCCATAGAAGTCAGGTATTTAAATAAAGTGAACTTAGTAATCAAAGCTCATTACCCATTGCCTTGCTGCCCCAAGGCCAGAATACAGGGTGCCTATGTCAACGTCACTTGAGCTAGTTTTGCTCTCCTTGAAAGTTGCTTCGTGTTCTGTTCTTTTTAAAGATTTAATACTTTCCTATATCACAGGACCCCGAGTATAAATTTAGCAGTACTTGTAATTCAGAATCATTCTTCATTTTTTAGGCATCCTTAAAATTACCCTTGAAATAAGTATGAGCTTTCCAGTACTCATTCTTAAGATTCTTGTGTGATGTGAGTATATTTAAAAATGATGCCTTAGCTAAAGTCTCTTATATTAGAATTGTGTACATGCCCTAGGGACCAGTAAGAAATTATCAGCATAAAGACTTGTCTGTTGTCATGCATCTGTCTCACTTTTTTTCTTAAACATGCAGGAGGAGACACTGTATGCTGTTGTTGTGTATAGTACACATAAACACACCATCCAGATTAAATACTTTTTACCAGTGTATTTTGTGTTTCTTTTTTCTCAGTCATCCCAGAAAGCTTTAATGAGGGAAATGTGTAAGAATTTGCAGATGGGCTTAAGTCAAAGCCTGGTTAATGTTTGTCACTGTTAAAAGTGAAGTAAAAAATTATTGGACCGTGTTGGTTCTGGATCTGCCATTGAAAAAAATAGTTTGTATGTGGGGTAGATCATGATCTGAGGCTGCTTTTTGTTCAAATGACGGGAAAAAGCAAGAGAAACCTGACACACACACCCAGAAGAGGAATTACTATTTTGGTCATGGAAGTGTGTTTGAGGAAAGAAGTAATGCTTCAGTGGGCAGCCATGGCTGCGGGTTTATTGCTTTCAAACCCCTAGGCTGTCTTTTTCCCTATTCCTGGGTTCTAGGACTTGGCTGAAAACCATAGGAGGTCCTGAGAGGGAAGAAAGCAAAAGGAGAGTAAAATCTGCCTTTGTCTTTTGCAGAGTGCCATGACTAATTTATTTTTCATTGTTTACACAATGATTACGTGAAATTCTGAAAAATCTGAATTGTTCTTCAAAATCCAATAATAAAGCATTACTAACTGTGCATACAGTAGTATGAAGTCTTCTCTTTTGTTTTTAAATAGTAGATTGACTTCTAAATACATTTGCAATTCCTGTGCCCAAAAAGGGAAGCTGAATTTAATTTGTGGGAATCTTTTGGTAGGTGAGGCTTAGTTTTCTTCAGCTGATGGTTCCTTCTCTTTAGATGACCCTTCCCTCATTCGGAGGGGTTTTCAGTGACCTCGTCTTATATCCAGCAAAGTGTTAAGCACAGCCTCTCTGTGGGTATCTCGAGTCTTAACAGAAGAATCAGAACTAAGTATGGTCTCATCTTCTTTATTGTCAGGCACTCTAAATCTTTGCTTTTCTTCATGCCTTGCATTGTTTCTAATGAAAGCATAAGCTGTCAGAAAGGATTTAGGATGTGGCAGCAATGATACTGTTCGACAGACTACCCAGGTTTTCTCAACCTATTTTGTCAGTTGGGTTTTCAGATACCTACCTTACGGAGACCAGTTGACTTCTGAGTGCTGGAGTTAAGGAGGCAGCACTTCACTGTCATAGGCATAAATTCTATGACTATAAGCACTTGCAGAAAAGATAGCTTTGTATTTAAAGCAAGTGGTTTTGCATTTGTTTCCTCAACCTGGTGGTGGTGGTGGAGAAGCTTCTGCAGAAAAGTGAGGAAGTCTGTTTCACAGAATGGGCTTTCGAGCCCTTTGAAAACTTGGCCCCAGGTGGTTTTCATTAGAGTGGTAAATTCATATCTCAAAGAATGGCATTCAGGAACCTGCTGAACAGGCCAAGCTCTGCCCGCAGATTGCAGGGGGATTGCTTGGGGCAGTTGAGCTATATTATATATGAGTGCCAGGAGGGTAGCGATCTCCCAGAAGCAGAAGGCGTGGTTGGACTTAAATCCTTCTGCAATTGCTGCTCAGCTCTAGGGGCCGAAGCGCTGGAAAACTCCCTGCTGGTTTTCCTCTTGTGGATATATACAAGGCTAGTGGAGTGGCACCAGTTGGCTCTGGTTCAACTTCACTGGTACTTCCAGCAGCTTGATTTCCCAGTGGTTCATAGGGAACAACAAATGTAGAGGTATTTGCTTGGAGTTTTTATTCTTTTTCCCCTCTCAGTTGTGCTTCTACAGAGGACTTGATGGATTTGGGTGGTCTGTGCAGAAGTATCACTGTAAGAAACTATTACCAGTCATGCTATCAGTGCAGCAGAATTCATGATCTGAAGGTTGGGTTTCCCATTAAAGGCTTTGTGTGTAGCTAGGAATGTGTTATTTTCCAGATAAAATGTGTGGAATGTGTTATAAACACTCTCTAGGCACCCAGATGTTTCAGCATGCTTACTGCCAGTTTTTCAGAAATGCCACTTTCTGTACAAGGTATTTGCCTTTAGGAAGAAGGGTATGACATGAGCTTGGATGGGAGACCTGGAGGGGCTTATTTGTACCCAGGATTACTGGAACTGACATAAAGCCTTGCTGCTTTTTGGCATGTTGACAAAAGGAATCTTAAGCAATTTCGGAAACCTGCAGAACCTGCTAGATCTCTGCAGAACAAAGGTGACAAAAGGCTTGTGCAGAAGCAACGTTTTACTTACAGTGCTGCCTTTCTCTCCACAGCCAGTGGTTTAGCGTACTGAGTCAAGTCCATGCATCCACTGAGCAAGAGATCCGAGAGATGCATGATGAGCAGGCAAATCCACAGAATGCTGTGGTAAGTCTAAACCCGAAGAACTTTTCAAAGCAGCTGTTTTTAGAAAACAAGGAGTGCTGTGGTGGCCACAGCTTCTGCAAGTCACAACCTAGGTTTCCTTAAACGCGGTGCTAGCTGAGACACTGGCTAGAGGCTCCTCGTCCTTGACCCTGGAGCTATACAAGAGGAGAGTCTGATTCCTCTTCCATCATTCACCATGATGAAAAATGAGTGTTAGTTTTGGAGGTGGTTTTTTTTCTGGTCCAGTTCCCTATCACACCACAGTGTACACTTGAGTTTGAAGTTCTGCAAAGATATGATTAATGAATAAATTAAAAACCCAAGAGTAGAAAATTTGAGATTTCTCTGGTCCTGCATTTATCATTCTGTACAACATATACTGGGAATAAATGGGATAAATTTGGAACCTAATATCAAAGAAAGGGAAATAAAAACTTCTGCTTAATGTCTTCAGAAGTTTGTTCCAAGAGGACGCCATTTATATTGGGATGGCACTTCGAGGTGAAAAATTCAAGCAGGTTTGGAAGCATAGACAAACGAGAGCAGTTTTTGAGCTGCCTCCAGCTTAACTAGGGGTAATATTTCACTGGATCTATTTGTCTAAGTCTCTTAGTTTTCCCCTCAGCAGTTTTAATGGTCAAGAGAAACTGGTGCCCACATCTGCAGTTCATTTTGCTTGCTCCTTTCACCTGTCTCTGAGAAGAGTGCTGTGAGTAACATAATAGTAAATGTCTTCCTCCTCTTCTGGTTGGATATTTGTTTATAGGGTACGCTCGATGTGGGACTAATTGATTCTGTCTGTGCGGCTGACAATCCAGATAGGTAAGTCAGAACCATGCCTGGTGACTTTCTTTTTCTCCTTTCTCTAGCCAAAATTGAATGCTTTATACTTCAGTCTCTATAATATTCTACTGACCAGTGCATTGAAGTGATGCATTATTGCCTCCCTTTTCATAGTACTAAACACCTTATGTTAAAACATGAATAGGAATGGCGGTGTTTTTTGTGGGGGCTTCACTACCTTCCCTGATGCTGCTTCATACATGAACTGTTCAGCTACTGAAGTGATCCAAGAGTAGAAGATGACATGTTTCTTTCATTTATACCGGTAATGCTCCTGAAAAACAGCAGCTTATTTTTGAGTCCTTTAGCAATATAGTAGGCAGAAAAATTCATTTTAGCATTTTTCTGTTCAGCTTCTCATGCAAGAATGTTGCATTCTACAGGGTTGAGAGTTATTTCCCAGAATAAATATGTCTTACAGCAAAGACAACAATGCAGAATAAAAAATAACTGTCAGGACATTCTTAGTTCTTGAACAAGTAACAGCATCTTGGGGGATAAAACATCATCTGAGTTCAGGCTGTGACTCTGGTTATCAGGTTACTGGCTATTTGTACTGTAGGAGTTTGTTCCAGTCTCCTCATTGCATGTGTGCGAAACAGTTGGGTTTAAGTTACTGGGTTGTCCTTGGCCTGCCAAGACACTGATACCACAAGTAACTGTGATTATAAGCCCAGGTTTCCTAAAGAATACAACACAAATGCCCAGAGCTTTCAAACTTTTAAGTTAGAAAGGCATTTCTCCTGTAAGCGTTTTTCACTCAGATTTTTTTTCTTTTTTTTTTCAGTGATGGAAGGTTTCCAATTAGGAATCGAATTTGACTAATACAGACAATAGATTATTTTTATCTTGACACATATGAACCCTCTATTGCAAGCTCAAAAGAGAGAAGCTGAGCAGAGAGCCCTTTGAATCTGTATTCAGAAAGAATTCCAAGAATGGGGTTTCTGTTGTTTTCCTAAACGGGGGAGGAGGAGAGGGGAGCCTGGAAGGTTGGCTACTGTTGATCATAACCTCTCGTTTGATAGCCCGATCTACCTTGGTTTACACCTTAGCGCTCTCCTGTTTCAGTTCTCTTGCAACAGCTCATCTATAGCTTCTGTCCTGTGTATCACATTATCCAGCTTTCTACAGTGCGCTTCATGTAGCTCAATCTAAAGCTGCCTCCTCTTCACACATATTAAAACACGGTCAACAGAATCCTTCTGTTCAGTTGACGTGCCCACTTGTTTCCTCATCCACCACTCCTCCTGAGTAACACTTCAGCACCACCACAAGTGTGACCAAAATGTTGGATTCTGATCACTCCCTTACCGCCTTCTGTGCCACTGGTGAGCACTGGCTGTAGGCCAGTCTTAGAGGACTTTTAAAATAACTTACATGCTTCTCATGTTATTTGATTTACTGCAACCTCCATTCACACACTTTTCTAATTTTTCCTCTGATCATTTTACTTACTTTTTTCCTTACCCTGTTACCCATTTAGCTTTTACATGGCACACACTGGTTTTGGGGAATGGTGTCATATTTACGTGAACCTCTCCATCCCCATAAACAATATTTTGATTGGTTCTAATTTTCTACCCAGTTACCTTCTTGCAAGAACTGTAAAAGGAAGGCCCGTGAGCTTCTCGTGCATGGTGGTCCAGACCGCATCATTCCCGCTCTCTGTATCTGATACAGTTCTTAAAAACTCCGTGTGTTCCAGGGTGAAAAAAATAATGGTAAAGGGTTAAAGCAAGTGTTTGGAGGCTGAAAAACCTGCCTCTCTAATCCAGAGAGCTGTCAGCACAGTTCACTTGGGCTAGAGTCCTTCATGCCTCAGTGAATCCTGGTGCAGGATTGGGTAAAAGCCAGACTCTCATTAAAAATAAATTGTACTCTGCAAATTAGGTTGCACTGCATTAAAAATAGAAGAATCTGTGTTCACATGCTTCTTCACTATAGACCTTTGTAAATTGTAGTTGGTTTTAGCTAATGTAACTACTGAAGCAGACGCTCTAAATAGATCTGACCCTGAAACAGAGTTCTGATTCACATCCAAAGCTGATTAAAGATCAGAGTTTTTTCTCACCATAGATTTATCTTGAGATAGGACAAGTTGCAATTTAATGTAAATTTTCCCACCATTCAGAGCCCTAGCATTTTGGTGTGAATCCAACATAACTGAGTCTTTTCAAATGCTTAATTTTGGGGGGGGTTTGTGGTGTTGAAGTAGATGCTTTAGAGGTGGACAGTATGTGTCTGAATAGCAGATGCAAACAATGGATGGTGTTTATGGTTATGGTGAGTGAGGTAAACAGTACATATGTTGATTGTAAAGGCTTTTTCAAATCTTCATTTGTTTTCATAGACCCAATTCATTTGTGATCATCACTGCTAATCGTGTTCTTCACTGTAATGCTGACACTCCTGAAGAGATGCATCACTGGATAACCCTGCTCCAAAGGTCGAAGGGGGACACTAGAGTGGAGGGACAAGAATTCATTGTGAGGGGTAAGAACTGGGTGGGGCAGTAACAAAGTAATTAACGTCCATGAAGAGGCTGTTCCCACAGTACAATCTGGGCAATATGCTATCATTGCATGGCAGTGTTGGAGCCTCATCTTTCTACAGTGGTGTTTACTCACAAATTAATACCACTGTAATTATACTCCTGCTATACCATGTAAGACAACACTGTAATGATAACAAAAGCATTTTTGTAAGTTGACAAAGTTGAAAGTTTGTAAGTTGACCGAAATTGAAAAGATTTCATATTCATTTTATTATATTGTCGCCATTTCATTGTTTGAGAATTTTACTCAGAGTTGTCTAATATGGAGGCTAAAGAATTAACATTGTATTTTTGTCATTGTTGAACTTATACAACTAACTTTTAACAGCCTAATTTTGTCCTTTTCTGTTCTTAACAGGATGGCTACACAAGGAAGTAAAGAACAACCCAAAGATGTCTTCACTGAAACTAAAGAAGCGTTGGTTTGTTTTGACGCACAATTCTTTGGACTACTACAAGAGTTCGGAGAAAAATGCTTTGAAATTGGGTACACTGGTCCTGAACAGCCTCTGCTCAGTGGTCCCACCTGATGAAAAAATCTTCAAAGAGACAGGTAATTGTTTGCTCTTGTTCAAATATGCTTTCAGTTGCCTTCTGTCCTACTACCTAGGTAATGCAACAAACAGTGCATAAGAACCTTTTAAATGGATTATTATGGTTGCGGTTTGATGAACAAGTCAAGTTCCTAAGTCACTGAGGCATTTTACAGGGAATTGCTAGGTAAAAAACAGAGGTAATAATGTATACAGGAGTAAATCTTGTTCTCAGCAACATTCAAGTTATTGTAGACTCACACTGCTGCTAAATTAGTGTGAACATGTACGCTTACACATCAAAGACCTGGGGAAAGACGCATGGGTAGCACTCTCCTCAGACGTTATTTTATGTGCTGAGGAACTATGAGGACTAACATTGGTGGAGCAAGTATAGGGAGATCTAGAGGAAGAGTCCAGTTTGTGCTAACCTACATACTACAGCTGAGTCAGCTCCCCTGTGCATTTTCCAAACTGGTTTTCAGCTCGGAAGTGGCTGTTTGCAAATGAGAAGCGACTGTTGACAGCCCTATATAATCTCACTGGGGTCACTGACACTTCAAAGAGGCTTTCGCTAGTGAAACATGAAATATGTTTTCTCTAATTGAATCTGCTTCATAAAAAGCCTGTACAATGATGCAGAGAGAGAATTCGAACTGAAGTGCTCTTCCTGTCATAGTTGCCACTTCATTTGGTGTGACATTAATGACTTTTTTACAGAAGAGGCAGTTCATGCTTCATACCTGTGTGTACATGTGCCACAGACGATGCAAGACCCTCGCATACAAAGCAAGGCTATCTCTGATTTTCCTCTTACAGGCAGGACTGGAGAAGTAGAGCCCACAAGCCACAAGCAGCTAACAGTATTCCATAGTGTTGTCTTACAGTCACTTTTACTAAGATTACTGGATAAAATGGGAGGCTGCACAGTGGTGGTTGTACTCTGAGATTACTCCTAGGCTTTTTAAAAGGAGAGAATCTCCTTTAATACCATAGTGTATGTATTATGATACTTAATTACTCATACAACTCCTCAGTTCCTGAAAAACTGCCAGCATGATCCACTCGAGGTCTGATGGGACTACAGTTGTTTTCAGATAGAAGTTGGGGTATTTGTATAGATACAGCTTCCGTGATTGATAATTTTTACTGTTGTGCTAGGTTATTGGAATGTCACTGTATACGGACGCAAACATTGTTACCGTCTCTATACAAAATTGCTTAATGAGGCGACTCGCTGGTCAAGTGCCATCCAGAATGTGATTGACACAAAAGCGCCAATTGATACTCCAACTCAGCAACTTATTCAGGATATTAAGGTAGGCAGAAACAGGAGGGTGTGGGGTGGGAAAGAATGGCTGCTGGAATATTTGCAATTGGTCTATTTTTTTATGTTGGCTTTGCAATATGGTGTTAGAAAGCAGAAAAATGCAAGCTTTACTCACACAGTAACATGGACTGAAATTGCAGAACCTGAATGTATTCATTGACCTGATAAAGGAATTTCTATCTAAACAGTAAAAGAGCAAAGTATGAAGTGCAACTTGGCGGGCAAGAAGGATAACGTTTTTTTTCCATGAAAACAGTAACAAGCTTTACTGGTTTCTGTACCTTGGCATATGTTGCTATAGCAGGCAGTAGAGCACAGTGTGCAGGTTCAGGAGTTATATCTGTTTGGCTGTGTCCACAGTGAGCAGCACACCAGGATGTGGACTAGACAGCTCCTGGGATTTTTTTCATTATGCTTCATTCCTTGTTCCGTGATAGCACAGGCTAAACATCTCATGTCTCTGCGTGGTGGGAAACATACTCGATTAATGCTTACTGCTTTATGGTCCTGCTGGAGACACTGTATGCATAGCCAGAGAATGTATTATATCTGGAGATGTTGCTAATCTGCTTTCAGGAGAGGGGATGATGATTCTCAGAAGATACCAAAAAAAAAAAATACAAAAAAAGATACCAAGTCCTAAATTCCAAGACTATGAAGGCTGTTCTTCAGAGCAGTAGAAACGTGGAAGTTCAGGATTGATAGAAGACAGTGGTCACATATCTGTCAAGCTTGGCCTAGGAAAGAACGGTATTTAGATGTCAGGTGCAGCAGGTTTACAGCAGCTGGTTTTCTGGACTATTTTGTTATGGTAGCTCCTGTAGATTCTTTCTGAAAAGGCCAATTAGTTATGCTGGAGAAATATTTTTAAATAAAAATTGAATACAGATGTCTTAATTCCAGTTATGAAATACTGGATTAAAACTGATTGTAAAACTAAATGAAAACACACTTCAAAAAATTTCATGAAACTTCATTTTTGTCTCCTGCAGCTCTGCGGTGCTTTGTTTTTTACTGCACAGATAAAGTAAGCTTATGCAAGGCCTGAGCTTAGCAGATATTGAGCATTCATGGCCCGCAAAGTGCCGTGGGAGCCACAGTACCCACAGCTGGATTTTAGCAGCAAATAGTGTTGGTAACACTGGCAACAAATTTTTTCACAGCCAACCCAAAGGCACAAAGCATTGCATTATTGTTAATGCTGGACCCCAAATCCTGCTTTTTTCTTACCCCAACAGGAAAACTGCCTGAATGCTGATGTGGTTGAACAGATTTATAAGAGAAACCCTATTCTCCGTTACACTCACCATCCATTGCACTCGCCATTACTGCCACTGCCGTACGGGGACATCAATCTGAACTGTAAGTTTTTCAGTCATAGAAACACTTTTCCTTGTGAAAGACTAAACCAGAGGATGTGAGTTTTTAGTCAACAGGCTACAGTGCAGTAAAGGTAGGCAAAACATATTTTTTTTATACAAATAGGCGCTTCCCTGTTCTCTCTCGGGAGATAGAGAGTAGCAGTTTCTCTAGCATAGAGCCATGGGCTTGTGCTGCTCCTGCACGGGAGTTACAGAAGGAGAGGTTGCTATTGCTGCTGCAATACAAGTTTGCTGCCCTCGCCAATGCAATTAAGACCACCCAGTTTGAAAAACCTAGCGCTGAAATAAGCAACTAAACCAAATTCATTTTAGTTTCCTTGAATCATACTCTCCTTCTCAAAGTATTGTTGCTTCCTACCTCCTGAGGGGAGCTGCAGCAGCCACAACTTCCAATTAACAACAAATGTAAGTTTCATCAGTTGTGATGGGAAGCGTTATTTATGTGAAACAAGATTTGAGTGGACGTTACTTTTAAAAAGTAATGGGTCATTTACTCCTGAAACAGGTGTAATCATTTTGTATGAGGTTCAACAAGGCCAAGTGCCAGGTCCTGCACTTTGGTCACAACAACCCCATGCAGCGCTACAGGCTTGGGGAAGAGTGGCTGGAAAGCTGCCTGGTGGAAAAAGACCTGGGGGTACTGATTGACAGCCGCCTGAATATGAGCCAGCAGTGTGCCCAGGTGGCCAAGAAGGCCAATGGCATCCTGGCCTGTATCAGGAATAGTGTGACCAGCAGGAGTAGGGAAGTGATCGTGCCCCTGTACTCGGTGCTGGTGAGGCCGCACCTCGAATACTGTGTTCAGTTTTGGGCCCCTCACTACAAGAAAGATGTTGCATTGCTGGAACAGGTCCAGAGGAGAGCAACCAAGCTGGTGAGGGGTCTGGAACACAAGTCATACGAGGAGCGGCTGAGGGAACTGGGGTTGTTTAGTCTGGAGAAGAGGAGGCTGAGGGGAGACCTGATCGCCCTCTGCAACTGCCTGACAGGAAGCTGTAGTGAGGTGGGGGTCGGCCTCTTCTCCCTGGTAACAGATGATAGGACGAGGGGGAATGGCTTGAAGCTGCGCCAGGGCAGGTTTAGGCTAGACATTAGGAAAAACTTCTTCACCGAGAGGGTTGTCAGGCTCTGGAATGGGCTGCCCAGGGAGGTGGTGGAGTCCTCATCCCTGGATGTCTTTAAAAGAAGGATAGATGAGGTGCTTAGGGACATGGTTTAGTGGTGGGATGGCAGGGTTAGGTTAACGGCTGGACTCGATGATCTTAAAGGTCTTTTCCAACCGAGGTGATTCTATGATTCTATGATTCTATGTCTCTTAATAGCCTCGGCTCAATCACTGACTTAGAGGTCTGTTTTGAATGAATGGTTCAGAGTTATCGATGGTGGTGAATTTGGTGTCCTTAAGTGGATTTGCTTACCTTATTTTGCAACTGCATATTAAACAAGGTATAGACTCAGATCAGAAGCTTCATCCTTGGAAGGAGGGTGGGAGGTCACAGTTGATTAAAAGCTAAGGTGTTTCAGGTAAGACTTCCCAGTATCTCAAGTGATATCCTTCTGCTCAAGTGACAAGGAAAAGGAAAGTCCTAAGAGAAACCTTTTCCTTCTCTTCCTCCTCCTCCTCCTCCTCCTCCTGCACAGCGGCAGGGCACGGTTCTGATCTTCCTGGGACATGAGCTGGTTGTCCCATGCAGGAGTGCAGCACAGTTACTCCCCAGGCAGGAACAGCTAGCTCCTGCTGAGGCAGAAGCCTTGCCAAAGTCTCCCCATGCTAACTGTGGCTTCACAGATGGGCCAATGCTCAATTACTGCCTTAACTTGCAGCTGAGTTCTGGCTATTTTCTATAATAGCATAATGCCAGGTTAGAAACCTCATATTCATAGGAGACGTCTGTACTGTTTTGTGCTTTGATGGTTAGTACGCCAAACTGATTCAGACATCAGAGCAATCTCTTCCATCTCTTGAGCCCCAGAACTGCATGGTGCTTTCAAGTAGACTGTGAAAGCTGTCGGCCCACGCTGAATAACCTGTAGTACAAAAACAACCACCACCTTTTCCAGTACTCAAAAAGAAGGTTGCAGTTGCATGGCAATGGTTTAGTTTAGCAGTATTGTTTGGGTTTAATTGAAATGCAACTGCCATAGACAACAGTGATGCCATGTTATTTTTGTCACTTTCCATAACGCAGTCACGTTTTGATCTGATTAGTTTTTCACTTTCTTGTGACAGTGAAAAGTGATAGACACTTCAGCAGTGTGGATTGCTCTGGAAGGAAGATTCTCCATAAAAAAAAACGATCAAGCAAGATACACGTTTTAAGTTATGTTGTCAGAAAATGTGACAGAAGGGTGACAGAATAGCATTAAGCAATTCCTACGTTAAGCCTGAGTGCTCTCTCTTTCATATCTCAGACTAAGCAACTTTCTTGCTGTTTTTCTTTCATAGTGCTGCAAGACAAAGGCTACACAACTCTGCAGGATGAAGCCATCAAGATATTTAATTCTTTACAGCAGCTGGAGTCTATGTCTGACCCCATCCCTATAATCCAAGGTATCCTCCAAACAGGACATGATCTACGACCTCTTCGAGATGAGCTCTACTGTCAGCTCATCAAGCAGACCAATAAAGTGCCTAACCCTGGGAGTGTGGGGAACCTCTATAGTTGGCAAATACTCACCTGCATGAGTTGCACATTTCTGCCAAGTCGCAGCATCCTCAAATATCTCAAGTTCCATCTCAAAAGGTGAGAAGTTTTCAACTACTGGAGCAAGAAAAGAAGTTTCTTCGCTCACTGTTTTCTTCCCCACCACTTGTAACAGTCTTGCAGAGACTTGAAGATGCATTCACTTCGTGAACTGGTTATGCCAAACAATGAATCTAAAAAAAAGTGGTGCAAGAAAAGCATGTATTGGTTGATCTAGGTGGAATTACTCTCATATGAAGAATCAAGCAAAATCCCGCTAAACTGAATGCATAAGTTGTTAACATTGACCAATGCGGGGGCTTTCTGTGATTGTCTAAAGTTGCTTAAATGACTTGCAGCCAGTACCCCCAGGTCCCATTCTCAGCTGTCCATCCTGTTAAAAATTCTTCATCCTGCTTACCTTAGTTTTACCGTGCACATAAAAGAACAGTAGAATGTTTACACATATATTTGAGGTAGAAATGTCTGTTTGCAAATCTAGTTTTAAGATACGAGTGACGATTAAAAAAATAAATCCTTTTTGACAGTTCAGCACTAACCAGAATGCAGAGTTACTCTGGCTGTGGTGCAGCAGAAGAATGCAAAGAGCGTGTCAGTGGGAAACTTAGTCCACTAGCAGCTACAAACTGTTCTCAGTAATTTAAAAGTCATGACTGTGTTTGTGCTAGAGCATGGACTTTGCAAATCACTTTCCTAAATGTAATTATTTTATAAATATTTGTAAAATGCTTCTATTGAAGATACACCTTTCAACCAAAGTAAGATTAGTAAAACACGTCAGTCACTTTCTGTAACTGTTCAAATGAAAAAATCCAACATTGATTCACTTTCTCAATTTAACTCAGTTAATGAACTGGTCTCCCAGTTAAAAAAACTGCAGCTGATACAACATGGGTAGGTTGGTTTCAATATTACAGATGCATAGTCATCTTACAGCCTTGCTGTAATCCTGCAGTAATCTTTTTATGCCTTGTAGATCATGAATCACTGTGCTACTTAAACCTTGGTATCTCTAAAATGCCAGTATTTTACCACTGGGAATATTAAAGAAATGCTCTGTGCTGAAAGCTACCTGGATTCAACAGTTTTCAGTAATTCCAAGTTGAGTTCATTGAAGTTGTTAGCGAATACTCCTAATACTAACTGCTGAACAGTAAGGTCTAGAGAAAATCTTTAAGAAAAGCAGGAATGGAAATCAAGTATCCTAAGTGGCACTACTGCAAAACTGAGCAGTCAAAAAATACGTTTTATTGCTTTTTTCTGAAGTATCTTAGTGCAGTTTTGTCTTCATTCAACAACTGTTACTGACAAAAAAGGGAGTTGATTACAAGATTTTTATAGTTATCTTGCTGTCAAATCTGAGTCATTACAAGGTTGTGGTGGTTAATGCTATAAAGGTGGTTCAGTTTTTGCTTTCCATTAGGTTTGTAGAATAAAATGAAGAATGCATACAAGTTGTCCCACAGTAAATCACAAGTTAGTACACTTGCCTTGGCAGTGAAGATAAACCTTTGAGCGTGTCAATTAAATAGCTTGCAGGATACATAAGTATTTTCAGGGAAAAAAATCCATTCTCAAATAAGTAAACCTACTATTTCACAGACTGGCAGCTTAAAGTAATAATATTTATCTTGCAGGGTTCGCGACCAGTTTCCAGGAACTGAAATGGAGAAATACGCGCTTTTTACTTACGAATCCCTGAAGAAAACCAAATGCAGAGAGTTTGTGCCATCGCGGGATGAAATAGAAGCTCTGATTGGCAGGCAGGAAATGACATCCACGGTTTATTGCCACGGTGGGGGCTCCTGCAAGATTACAATCAACTCGCACACTACAGCTGGAGAGGTGAGAAGTGGTGACAGAAGGGCTTCGGCTCAAAATGAGCATGTCCCTTTACGTGCCAGTTCCAGACAGTAGTAGCAGCATTAAGCTTTGGAAGCGCTGGGGGTTTCTCTACCGGTCTCTCCTTTCAGAGGAGGGAAAGCCTACAGAGCTGTCCCTCCAACCCCCCAGCGTGTTCTGAAGAAATCCCTGCTATAAAAACTGCCCTTATTCTTTAGGGGATTACCCAACTATACTTCCTTCTTACAGGAAAGACTAAGCAATTCAGTAGAGGCATTATTGAAATGACTTCAGTAGATATTGGTGGTTCTGAGAACCGAGTTGCTTCCTAAAGCTGGAAAACTCTTGTGAGTTGATGAAATACAGGAGTTATACCTGGCCAGATGATAGTGTACACATATTCTAAAAGAATCAGCATTATTTAGTATAAAAATTAAAGTGGAATTTGACAACAGTTAATACTGCTGGTGAGAACATGTTATCAACATTTTTAGTCTAATGTAAAACCTAGCTCTGAATTTTCATCTAATTATTTGTCTTACACTGTGGCGCTGCTTTTCTATGCTATGTTTTTTTCCTGTGCTGTTTTTCATTAGGTGGTTGAAAAGTTAATTCGTGGCTTGGCCATGGAGGATAGCAGAAATATGTTTGCTTTGTTTGAATACAATGGAACTACTGATAAAGCAATTGAAAGCAGAACCATTGTGGCTGATGTCTTGGCAAAGTTTGAAAAGTGAGTGTGCCTCCCCTCCTGTCTCACCACTTTAATAAGTAGCAATTAAATAAATTTCCAGTGTCAATAATGCGGAATTTTCTCTTTCTCTTGCTTGTTTGTGATGACACAGCCAAATTACACACATGGCATTTTCTGGAATAAAAGCATCTTTATTTTTTTTCTTAAAGGAATTAGTGAGCCATCTATTCACTTGGGTTTGGGTTTTCTTCGTCTTTTCACCAGCAGAGTAGTATTTCTCATTACTATTTCCGCATTTTTCTTTTCCACCACTACAAAGTTTTCTGCCATTACTAGCACTGTGGCTGCCCCAGTATGGGAGAACTGGACTGCAGGCAACCATTACCATTCTGACTACCTGTTGCCTAACTTCACATAGAAGTCACCACAGTGCAGCTCACAACATTTTTCTTATCAGGAAAATTGAAACCACCCATAGCACTGTAGTAAGAAAATGTACTACAAGCCTAAATATCTTTTTGTCATCCTTAATATACATGGCAATCAGCCTCCTTTATCCATATAATAACGGGGGCAAAAAAGGAATGTCTAAAGTGTTGTGCAATTACTTTTTGTAACAGGACTTAATAATGTTGCTTATATCAACACCTGACTGAACCACAAATAAGACGTTTATTAAGAGAATTTGGCTTAGAAACAGTTGACTGAGAACTGAGGTAATATTTAAAGTCCTTGATTTTTCTGTAGGCTCTAAATACACACACACGTACCTATATGTTTATCTCCCTATCTAGCTAGCTCCAGATGACATCAGTTAGGTGTACTGCTGAAAACAATTAGCTCCTGTCAACAATACCAAACTCGTAGCAGCTATAACAAAGCAAAATTCAGCTGATACCTTGCTGAGATTCTTCAGGTGTCAGTTGAGAAAGGAGTTTGATTTCACAGATCTGATCTCCCTCTCCCCCTTCACACACCCGTGCAGGCTTGCTGCCACTGCTGAAGCTGGAGAGACGCACTGGAAGTTCTACTTCAAGCTCTACTGCTTCCTGGACACAGAAAACGTCCCTAAAGATAGTGTGGAATTTGCCTTTATGTTTGAGCAGGTAAAGGACAAAGGTTCTGTTTTGAGGTGCTTTTAAGAGGAGGAAAAAAGCAAGAGATCTAGATGGCACAGAAAGAGTTTTGATTATGCCTGTTTAACTAATCGTGCTACTACTCAAGCATCGAGTGCAAAGAAAGCAATTTGGTGGTCGAAATAGGCTTATCCTGACATAAGTGAAGCGCATATGATGTACTTTTACTTCTGCGTTACTTGTGAATAGCTTTATGTATAGTGGTAAAAAAATTGGATAACTGGGTCTAAGCTGGATAAAAAAGAAAAGGATAATATTGCTTTTAATTTTCCTCTTATGAAACCATTTTCTTAAGAAAGTGCAGGAAATAAAGTGAAAAATGTGTAATTGGCAAGCAAATTAATTATTAGAGACCCAGGTTGGCAGCTGTACAGAACTAATCAAACAATAGCTTTTTCTCTTTTTAAAAACTGATTGGTATTTCATAGGCACCATAGTAAAACAAATCAGTCCGGTCTCAGCACTAACCATAAGACAGCTATGATGAGACGAAATCCACTTAATGAATGTGCTGAGCTCAGAATGAGGCCATATTGCAAAGCATAAAACAAGTGAAATTGATTTATAATGAAAATTAAATGCATCAGCAGTTGGATTTCTATTATATGAAGTCCTGTAGTTGCTCGGACACTCTCACTGATGGCATTTATTATTGTTGATTGATTTTTTGCCTTTTCTACTGTATTGCAAATGGCTAAAAATTCTTCCAGTGGACAGCTTCTTTCAAGGGGGCACTAGAGGCAGATAAAGATTTCTATGTAAGGCTATTTGCAATGTGGAGACACTGATGTTCTGTTGGTAAGCAAGCGTGCTGCCATCAAGAAGTGACATATTTCAGTTTTCAGTTTTCGTATGTGTGAAGCTTTTTCTCCTTCCACAGGATCAGAAACATCTTCACTGCAATAGAGTATTTCTTCCTTGTTCACAGTTTAGGTTTTAAGGCACCATATTACATCATGAGTCTACCAAAAGTCTCCTTCCAGAGCCTACTACTGTAGCTCAGTCCAGAGCTTATTGCTGGCTGAGGGATCTGGGCAACAGGTTGCCTTGGTTGGGCTTAGAAACGTTGCCATTCTGACTGTCTGGTTTTACATATAGAGGAGTCAGACAGTTAATGCCTCTGCTTTGGGATGAAGTTTAAACAGTAAGAAGAAAATCCATGGGAGCTCTGCATCAGATATTTTACGTTACTTTATTGGTTTAAGAGGCAGGTTTAGATAGTTTTCCATATGAACAACTAAAACAAGCACATTCGCTGAAGCAGGTTGTTTGCATGCAGCATTCTGTGCTGACGTGTTTAGCCAAGTATTTTATGTCTTGCCAAGACCAATAGTATTTCAGTTATAAAGCATGGCACATTTAATCCCTACAATTAATATAACAGCAATACCTTAAAGAGGTGATTTATTACATTCTAACATCAGCTCTGTCTGCTTTTGATGTCAGTCATTGACTTTTTTCAGCCAGGTGAGAAAGTTCCCTTTTGTCATCAGTTTTAGTTGTGTAACCTCCATTATTCTGAAGTCTGAATCCCTTAATTTGTAAGGTGCTGAAGAAAATCTTTTAGTTCCTTTTTTCTTATTAAAACACTCTCCTTCCATTTCCACAAGACAGTTCTTTCTTCTGCATGTGTACAATCTCAGATAAACCATCTTGCATGTTTAAAAGCATGTTTTGTCTCCATCCTAAGTGTACACCTAAATGAACTAGCTCTTACTTAGATGTGAATTATCTCTATGTGTTTACTAAACTGCTTGCAATTCCTGCATCTCCAGACATGAGGTGTGTTTGTTTCCTGTATTAGTGTCAGATGAAAGAAAAAAGAAAAGAAAAATGATAGCTGCTGCACACTTCCAAAAGTTTGAATGGGTGCGCAAAGAGCTGGGATTTGAAAGAGTCATCTTGGTTCAGAATCTCATCCCTGATGGTATAGACCACTATAGCATGTAAACACGTTACTAACTTTATCTGGGATCCATTGGAGATTTACTGTTTCCCGTCAGTGAGGTTTATTGCAAAGCTGTCCTAGGGCTTTGCTTGTGTGGCTGGAAACATCACTTTTCACAGCCAAATTATGGTCAGCAGTAAGCAAAGCTAGATACATGTCTTCCTAATACCCTTGAACGTAGATGGCTTCCTCCTGGTCAGGTGTTTAGATCCTGATTTTCTGCCCTTCACATTTTATTTTCCTTTTCAGTAATCCAGTTGCTCTTATATGTGAGTTCACTAGGAGCTGCACTAGTAACAGTAATTCTCATTTAGCAAGTTCCTCAATTGCCTTGCAGTTCTTCTGGTAAACCCTGTCTTACCCAGTTCAACAAATTTACCAAGAGATTTACCACATTTTATTTATTTAATGGATTATTTATTTCAGATCCTGGGTTTGCCTGGCAGTAAATCTACTTCCCATTTCTCTCTTAGTCCTTTCAAAGTCTCATTTGCCCATAAGGAGCTACCTTTTTTCCCCTCCATAGGCTCATGAAGCGGTGATTAGAGGACATTACCCTGCCCCCGAAGAAACCCTCCAGGTCCTTGCAGCTTTGCGTCTTCAGTACCTTCAGGGAGATTACGCTCTGCACACCACCGTACCCGAAATGGAGGAAGTCTATCCCTTGCAAAAGCTGAAGTCTCGGATTACGCAGTCTACCAAAACATTTACTGCAGCAGAGAAGGCTGAGAAGAAACGAGCCAGCTTTCTTGAAGGAACATTGCGCAGGAGTTTTCGTAGTGGCTCTGTCAGCAAACAGAAGGTTGAGGAGGATCAGATGTTAGACATGTGGGTCAAAGAGGAAATCTCAGCTTCCAGGACTAGTATCATTGACAAATGGAAAAAACTCCAGAGGATGAACCAGGAGCAGGCTATGGCAAAGTATATGGCTTTGATTAAAGAATGGCCTGGCTATGGCTCAACACTCTTTGACGTAGAGGTGAGTATGGCCTCCTGAACAGTTTATGCTGTATAGATGGTGGTTTCATTAGAGTAGGGAAACCATAAATACGGTATCGCAATGCTTAGATGGCTGATATGGTAAAGTGTTAGATACTAAAAGCATACTCCCATTAGCAAGCACTGTAGCCATTTAAATCCACTGGTTAACCATAAAATACAGAGGGACAGAATGCTAGCCTGATGGGTTGCAAACAAGTTTAGGAGAAGTGTAAAAGGCTATATTCACAGAATTGCAAGGGTTGGAAGGGACCTCAGGAGATCATCTAGTCCAACCCTCCTGCTAAAGCAGGTTCTCCTAGAGCGTGTTACACAGGACTTCATCCAGGTGGGCTTTGAATATCTCCAGAGAAGGAGACTCCACAACCCCTCTGGGCAGCCTGTTCCAGTGCTCCGTCACCCTCAGAGTAAAGAAGTTTTTACTCATATTCAACGGAAACCTCTTATGTCTCAGTTTGTACCCATTGCCCCTTGTCCTGTCGCTGGGCACCACTGCAAAGAGTCTGGCTCCGTCCTCGTGACTTCCACCCTTAAGATATTTGTATATGTTGATGAGGTCCCCTCTCAGTCTTCTCTTCTTCAGGCTGAACAAGCCCAGCTCTCTCAGCCTTTCCTCATAGGGAAGATGCTCCAGTCCTTTTATCATTGTAGTTGCTTTCCTCTGGACTCTTTCTAGGAGTTCCTCATCTTTCTTGAACTGAGGAGCCCAGAACTGGACACAGTACTCCAGGTGGGGTCTCACCAGGGCAGAGTAGAGGGGGAGGATAACCTCCCTCGACCTGCTGGGCACACTCCTCTTAATGCACCCCAGGGACAAACAATATGCAGTTTTTAAAATATGGTTACAGACAAGAACCTCAACAGTAAGTGTTGTGTGGCTCCCGCTGTTCCCTTTGCTGTTAATCTGTGTTTTTTCCTCTAGTGTAAAGAAGGGGGATTCCCACAGGAGTTGTGGCTTGGAGTCAGTGCCGATGCAGTTTCTGTCTACAAGCGTGGGGAAGGCAGGCCTCTGGAGGTGTTTCAGTATGAGCATATCTTGTCATTTGGTGCACCACTTGCCAACACCTACAAGATTGTGGTGGATGAGAGAGAACTGCTTTTTGAAACTAGTGAGGTAAGAGCAAGAAGGAATTTTGTTATTGTGGTCTTACTGTTCTAATAGCCGTCTACTTAGTAATTTGAGTAATTGCTGCAAATGTTACAGATTTATTCAAGATCCTTGTAAAGCTATAGGGGAAGATGTAATGAGATGGGTAGAAGTGCTGAGCATTTTTATTCGTTTAACCACAAAAGGGTTTTGTTGAAAGCTCGACGGTTTTATATTGTTAGTGTCTAAAGAAATTAATTCGCATATTGTCACCTTACTAAGAACTTTGCTTTTTATACTGTTTTGGCAGGTGGTCGACATCGCAAAGCTGATGAAAGCTTACATCAGTATGATTGTGAAAAAACGCTACAGCACCTCTCGATCCGTGAGTAGTCATGGAAGTCATGGCAGCTCCAGGTGAAAACAAAACCAGTTCTGCTGTGCTCTAAATAGAACATATTGCTGCTTGGCCTCAAAACGACCTGATGATACTGATCACATCTGTTGACAAGCTAACAAAGAACCAGAGATTCCATGGAAAATGTCTTCAAGCATTGTTTTAGAAAGACCACAGGGCGGGGAGGGGAAAAATCATCTGAAATAGTCACATACTGGAACTGCTGGCTCGTTCAAAACTTTCCAAAGCATTATTATCTTCAGTTGATGTAACAAATGCCTTAAGACTTGATCCACTGCAGTACAAGCAGTAATAAGTGCCTTACAAGATTAAACCCAACTTGTATTGACCTAAAATTGCTGATAAAAGAGGATTTTTTTTTGTCCTTCCAGAACACTGAAACAAAGTTATATTCCTCAATTCTGCACTAATGTACTGGCCTGTATACATGTGGGAAGGGGGAGGGAAGAAGACCAAGGTATATTTTTTTTTTTGGAGAGCTGCTGGCAGCCTTCCTCATGGACGCCAACATTTTGTTTCCCCTTGCTTCCATGGACGCGCACATTGTGCGTGCATACTTGAGCTGTCAGTAAAATTTGACTAATTTTATTCTGTATTTCACAAGTCTTTTGAAGCAAAGGGAATAAGTATGTGCAATGGTGTAAACAGTCTTTCTGTACATTTTAATAGTTCAGAGTTATAGTTGTTACAATTGTATGGTTACTTTATAAGCAGTTTTATTAACAAGAAAATTCCAAAATTTTCATACATTGATTTTACTATTGCAAATATGTATTACCATATAAGTAGCAGAAGTCTGCATTCTGTATCTGCTGTATTATAAAGAGAGACGTAGCTGAGAATACTTATAGACTACCCTAATATGGAAATACAGTTATCAGTTCAATACTCCATAATGTCAGCTTAAGTTTTTAATATTAAACTTTTCTTTTAAAGACAACACACTTTTATAATTCTGGCTGGACTCTCCAACCCAGACTGCCTGCCAAAGGTCAGAGCCCTTCAGAGTTGACTAGAGAACATGAAGTTATACAATGCTTCTGCTTTAATACAGTTCTCTGTTTTACCTGCTTGCCTGATGAAGGTTCTTGACAGTACCCTGTAAATAAATTGGGAGATATCAGCTAATGCTAAGCTGATTTTGGACTTCTATTTTTGTACAGAAATACTGTAATATAAGGCAAAACTTTGATCAAAGTTATCTCTTTGTCCACAGCAAAAAAAAAACCTGAAAAACCTTACTGTTATTAAAAACCTCAGCCTTTAAGGAATCATGTCTACTTACTAAAAACAACCAAAAAAAAAAAAAGGCCAGCAATAAAGAAAATATATGTGATGTGCTCTGTTTTCACTTCATGCTGAGTCGGACTTGCAGGAAAGCCCTAATTTCGTCTGTCTTCTGAGGAGCCACGCCAGGAACACAGCATAGGCTTATACATCATGCTTTTGCTTGGAAAGGTGCATGTGCTTTGTGTTGGAATGGGGCAAGTTTCTGTCTGCGGTCACACCGACCTCCTTGATCACATGGTACCTGTCAGTTACACCATCAGGATGGAGGGGAAGGACTGCTGAGCAGTTCCCACTCCACAGGGCATGTGCAAAGTAAAGCTTCTGCTCTTTGTGTAGCCCTGATGTGAGATGGCTTGGTTTTACTAGCCAGCTACAGCACGGTAGTGCAGCATGCACTGCCCTCGTAAGTGTACCTAGCCTTTATAGACTACAAGGCTTGCTATGAGAAATCCTCCACCGTCCTCCAACTGGCAGATACTTTTGGTCACTCCATTTAGGAACTGCCTTTCAGTTCCTAAAAACTTGCGAAATAACACTACTAATTTCATGTCCCCACATGAAGGTGAGCTTATCTAAGGAAGACAAGAAAAATAAGAGAACTGTAACTCCAGCATGTCTAACTATATACACACAGACCATCTGAGACTGCAATACTTCTGATTTTTTCCGTATGCAAGTTGTTCGGAAAGAAGGAAGCTGCTCTTAGTAAGGCATCCTTGGAATGACACAATTTATACGTTTCAGCCGGTGCAGCAAGAAAGTGTGGTTTCATCTAGGTGCTGTTTGTAAACAGGCTCAGAGAAGTCCCTGCCACATCATCATCAATTGGTCAAAAAAACAGGAAAATATAAGGTGACAGTCTTGTTCAGGGTCACAGTCTGACACCATTTCTCCAGTCCCAATTAATTTACCTCCTGACTGACTTCTGGATGCTATCAGCTGTTAGTAGGGATGTTTGCTTTTAGTCAATGCACATAAGTGCCTGTAACTACATCTAAAACTTCCCTTCATTCATAGCAGTTCTACCAACCTGCTATGCAAATCTTAATTCAGTTAGTAGGGTTGAGGCAAATAAAAACTTCCCTAATAGTTGATACTCACAAGAAAGAATGCACAGTTAATCAAAATAAATACTGCATAACACATATACCTGGGTTTGGAAGTGAGATCGGTGTTCTTTACATTATAAAATATTTAAAAATTGATTGAGGAGTTGATCTATTCTTGCAAATTATTTTGCTTCAGTGAAAGTTTATTCCAAGAATACATGAAATTTCTTGGTAGAGCTGGAAATTCTCTCCTGCCTGTGAACTCTTCTGTTACAGTAGTAGTTGGGTGTATCTGAAGAGAGGAGAGGATCTTTCGTCACAAATCAGAACATGTTTTTACTTTCATTCTTGTTTTGAAGTAAAGGTTTGTGTTTTCAAAAGAACAAACATTGTAGAAGCTTACCAGTGTTTAAAAAGAAAGAGTAGATCTGTATCTGTACTTCTGGACAAGCCACTGTGTTGAGACTACTACACGCTGTAGGTTGAGTGCCTCAGAAATCACAAAGAAGTAAGCATTAGAAGTTAAAGGGTTGCAGGAGAAACACCATGCCCTGTCCAGTCCCTCTATAGAGACGGGGAACTTTACATGTTGTGGTCTTCAGGACTTGAAACTATCATATATTTTATGAGAGAATGAAAGGCAGTCATTCCCGCTGCTTGTCCCTGCCCTTGGCACCAGCCCCTCACCGCAGTGCTGCAGCTGGCTCCGCTCCCCAGCAGTTAGAGTGACCCTGACCCAAACCCTCAGGCAGGCATGGCAGCTTCCTGCACCCTCTGCCTGTGCCTGGTCGAATACAGCCACAGCGAGACATGCCGTGGGACCCCACTGGCCCGATCTGCTGCAGGAGTGCAGGCTGGGCAGAAACTACGCAGTCCGGCCTAGGAACAGTGGCAACTGCCACAGAAATACAACTGCGTATCATCTTCTTCGCACACCTTGAAGCTGGCTGTGCCTCAATTCCACCTATGTCCTCAGGCTAGCACTTCCCTTGTGCCTCATAATACACACGTATCCCTTTGTTGGGGTGCCAGAATTCTTCATAAACTCAATTACACAAGTTAAACACAGGAAATTGCTTCACCCAAAAAGTGTTGCATCAGAAACCTAGGTTTCAAGCCCCACATTTCTGTAGCACATGGCTGTAACAGGTACACACAGGTTTGCACCAGCACGAACACTTAACACAGACACGCTACAGCATTGCGAGTCGTGCTGGCATTACGTCCATTCTACAGCAACTCGGGCAGAACGCTGGCAGCTTCTTAAATGCTGACAGACTATTTCTCACAGCGTGTGCACTCCAGACCATTTACAGCTCTCTGAAGCAAATACCAAAGAGTACCAATCAAATATGACAGCACTGTCCTGAATATAACTAATTCTGCATGGTGCCCAGCCCTAGAAACCCACATCATTTCACTCCATCAGATACAGGAATACAGCTACCAGCTGTGCTGTGGCACAACCATACTTTCACACACATACAGGCACACGCACGGCTGCAAGCTGGGTGAGGTTGTGGGGACGGGCATTTGCAATTGGTTTGTGGGACTTTACATCTACCCCTATTTCTTTCAAATGACTGAGTAATTAATGCTAAGTTAAACTGACATCACAAGCAAACATCTAATAAAGTTTAATCTTGAAGGAATCCACTAAGAATATGTCCCACAACACATCACAAGGCCTTTAGTGCAACACCTCTAAAGCTACACATGCTGCAACGCTCACGGGAAGCAAGCAGAAGAGGGCAGCAGCAATCCAAAGAAGTGAACTATATTGAGAACAGTTCTATCTGTGGTATGATTTTACCTGGTCTGTATCAAAAGACAACAGGCTGGGGTAGGAGAAGGAAGATGGGAGTCCTCTCATCATTCTCGTTGTCCACCAGACATGTGATGAGGGCAACAGCTACTCGGGCTGCTTCTCAGATGTGCCAGCACCCCATCCATCTCTTAAGTGAAAAATACATTAAGCATCAGAGGGGCTGGAGAAAGGGGACACCAACAAAGCAAAGAGTGAAACCTCAAAGGCCAGAGTTGCAAGTTTCTAACTGAACAGTCACTCCTTTTTATTGACTGGGGGGGAGGGGAGGGGGAGGAGGAGGAGGTGCTTTGTTTAATTCTGATAACTTGTCCACATTACCCTGTTAGAAGGCTGTTCCTGAACTTCTCTGTAGACATTTTTCCAACATTTCTTGCCTAAAGTTGATTCATGAGCAAATTATCGATTCTTGTCCCAGCACAATCTTTTTATTTTAATAATTTTTCCTCCATGTATGTATTTTTACCCACTCTTCCCTCCCAATATATTTTGTAAGTAGATGCCTCTTCTTCCAGTCTTCATTTTGCAAGCCAACTCAAGCTAAAACTTTTTAAAATAAACTTCCCTCAAAAGCAAGTTTTCCATTATCCCTAATCAGCCTCATAGCTGCATTTATTACAGTCTAAGTTCTTTAAAAACAAAGGAGGTGAGAATGGTACAGTGTTCTAAACACCTTACTGTTGCTTTGTAACTAAGACTCATCTACTGAAAGTACTTTACCCATATCTCACCATCTCACTAGTCCTGTTCACTAGTGACATCCCTTTAATTCTGCATGGGAATTCTAGACTGATAAAGATGAGAGGAGCGGACAAAGGGCCAAATTTAATCGACTGATGAGACTTCAACTAAGTTTTGAAATTAATTTCCAAGTATGAGGTTTTTCATTCTATGTTTTTACATCTCACTTCTCTTAATCCTATCCATAAGAGCATCCAGATCTTCCTTTACGATTATCCTACCTCGTTTGCTCCATCCACAGGAACACACTGTTCTGACAATCATGCTGCTAATGAAAACATTTAAAAGGATCTCCAACCCATCCCTGCTAACACAATTATTAACTTCAGTGATTTATATTAGTAAGGTCCCTTAAAAAAAAAAAAAAAAAAAAAAAAAATCCCCATTTTACCACATTCCCACCCATCTTATTTTTGTACTAATTCCTAACTTCTCTATCTTAAGACAGCAATTCTGAAACTTTTTAGATCGCTTCCTTTCTGTCCCCTAAGAGTTTATTTTTCCTTTGCTGCTAGTCACACACACATGTATCTCCTTGGCAGACCTGAATCACAGTCCTGATATTTACCAACTGGCCAACGATAAAATCACAAACATCCTCTCATTTGACTGTGCCAGAATTTTGGATTTCTGGACTAAAACCACGTTTTAAGTGGTTTCTTAACTGGCTTTGACCGTATCTGTTGAGCCTGTCAACATGTATTTTCTTCTGCAAATTCCTTTGTCTTGGGTCTTAAACAGTTACATCAGAGATACTGTCCTTTCTAGTTTAAAGCTGATCTGTCTTCATTATCCATCTAATGCCACACCAACAACTCACAGAAATTTATAGTTATACTAGCTCAATTCTATAAAATCTGGATTCAGAAAAGAACCACTACATTTGAGAATGGAGCATTTACTACTGTTCTCACACACATTAACCATACAAAAAGGAATATCTGATGCAGGGGTATCAGAGCATCCTGATCGTGATCTGTAGTACAGAAAAATTAAAACAACAATAAGCAGGATTCTTCCATACATTACTTTATTGTTGGGCTCTACTCTTCAAGCTTTGAGTCCACAGGCATTAAGAAGCAGCATAACCTAGCAGAGAGGGAAAAACACCCCAAATATTAACATTCCTGGATAAGAAGTAGTAGCAACATTCATATAATTTTGTCACTCTCTCTTTTGCTAATATTCATCTTGTACCACCTGGTAGTTTTAGCTACAAGGCCAGTAAGTCTCATGAATTCCAGCTGCCCGACAGATAAACATTGCAGTGGAACATATGAGCATTTTGAAAAGTCCAAATTAGGAAACTTTAATTTTTCTTAGCACGCTGTGCTTATTAATGTATTTTTCCTCTAAGTATACATCTTTGCAGTGCAGTGTTAAAAGCACGAAGTTTTACTTTTGTCCTACCAACTAATACTGTCTACCACAATCCCACATAATTAAGCATATGCTAAGCAGTCTCATAACCTCAAGCAACTATTTCATTTTAAGGTCACTTACAAGCTTTTGCCAAAAGCACAGACCTTTCTTAAGATTTGTTTTAAAAATCAACCACAGTTTTGATTTTTAAATTACATTATCATGGGTTTTTCATTATTTATATTGGGAAAGTACCTGGGAATTCTGTTTGAGATTGCACCCTGCTTAGGCTTGGCACTGCACAAATACATACGAGGTCACCCCCATCTGTAAAGACTTCAGTCAAATAGGAAAGACAAAGAGCAGGTCAGGAAGATACAAGGAGCATTAAGTGTATCAGGAAGATACAAGCAATCTTGCCCCTCTCACGCAACAGGACAGTGGGATCACTGAAGGAGAGCGCAGGTGTCTCTGCCCTCAGACAGTGCTCTATTTTCCAGATTAGTGTAGCTTTAAAAAGCCAGCAGAGGCAGTGCAAGCATTCTAAACCGCATCATCCTACTGATGACAAGGTGACAGGTTTTTTTCATAATTAAGTTCTCCCATAAATTGTCCCTCCTTTTTAGATTTAAAAAAAAGGAAAACACTGATTTATGAATGCATGAGAAGTAAAAATAAAGAGACAATAAGAAAAAACAACACACAATCTTCATACAGTACCAAACAAGACCCTAGTGATTAAGTTCTTTTTGGAAAATATAATTTGGGACAAGGTGTACTTTGCTGGATTCAACACACAAAACTTGAAAATATGTTCATTTTGCTATTCTATGTTTACTTCAAGAAGGTAAAAAAAAAATAAAGCAAGAAGCAAGGCTGATGGCTAGGAGAAACAGCAGAGGGCAGCCTCTAAAACAAAGTCGTTCTGGATTGATGTTCCTTCAGACTAACTGGCAATACGCCTCTGAATTTCCCTGCATTTCCTTTAACTACAGTTAGTTAGTTACAGCAGCCCATGTAGCTGTGTTGAAGCCCAAAACCTGGAATGTTAAACTGAATGCTGTGTTTTGAAGCATGTGGCAGGGGACTAGAGCAGCATAGGACTGTTAGTGCCTGCCATTTAACTGATACACAAACTTGTATGTAAAATACTTTAAAAGGTAAGTCACAGTCCTAATTGCATTTTGCATAACATAGGACAATGCTTAACATGGTCCTGCTCCATAGTTTAAGATTATAGAATCATAGAATCATAGAATGTTTTGGGTTGGAAGGGACCCCTAGAGGTCATCTAGTCCAACCCCCCTGCAGTGAGCAGGGACACTGCTAACTAGATCAGGTTGCTCAGAGCCCCACCAACCTGGCCTCGAATGTTTCCCAGGGATGGGGCCTCCACCACCTCTCTGGGCAAACCTGTTCCAGTGTTTCACCACTCACGTTGTAAAGAATTTCCTCCTTATATACAGTCTAAATCTACCCTGGTTTAGTTTAAAACCATTACCCCTTGTCCTGACACAGCTGGCCCTACTAAAAAGATTTTCCCCATCTTTCCTGTAGGCCCCCTTTAGATACTGAAAGGCCGCAATCAGGTCTCCCCTCAGCCTTCTCTTCTCCAGTCTGAACAAGCCCAACTCCCTCAGCCTGTCCTCATAAGAGAGGTGCTCCAGCCATTACAGTTAAATAAAAGAACAAAGAGTTTGGGATGTTGTTTCAACAATGTTCCACAACAGAGTAGAGACCTTTCAGATGCTTGAAAGGCTAAGAGGGTGTGCATCAAAGAAGAAAGCTGTTTGCCAATTATTAGTTGGAAAGTTATTCTACACTTAAACAGTAATTATAAAAGATAGGAGTTTGGTAGAGGCCTGTGAGAAATCCACAAAAGCATGCATGAAGTTTCAAGCAGAAATAGGATTAAAGAAAGGTGCATGGTATGTTTGTCATATATGACACCAGTCTTCAAAGAGATTGAGGGATCTCGGCAACTAAAGGCTTTCAAAGTTAGTTAGTAAATATTATAATAAATAATATAATTAGTGGACACCTGGAGAAATATGATCTACTGGGGAGAAGCAGCACAGGTTCTGTAAAATAAAGGCCTGCCCTAGAAATTTGCTGAAGTTCTTTGACAGGCTCAATAACCTCTGAATGCGGGCAGTTTGGTTTACCTGGATTTCCAAAAGGCTTTTGGCAAAATTCACCACCTAAGGCTTTTCAGGAAGCCATGCAGCCACAGAAGAGGAGAAGTCCTGATGTGCAGAAACAACCGGCTAGAAGATAGGGAACAGGCAACGACAGCAAACAGTCCGTTCTCAAAAAAAGAAGGAAACCGCCACTGAAGTTCTGCCGGAGCTCTGTGGTCTTCAACTATTCAACAGGGAACTGGAAAAATTACAAACAGCAAGCTCAAAGTTTAGTGCTGACATCAAGTTATTCAGGAAAGTGAGGACAAGGACAGACTAAAGAACTGCATACCTTTAGGAAAGTGAATAGCTGTCCAATAAAATGGTAGAATAAATTCCAAGTAGATGAAGTGAGGCAGGTGAGGTGGAGGGGGGGAAACTTGATCCCAGATTTAACTGTACAACAAGTGCTGAACTGATCATTACCACTAAGGGACAAAATCGTGTAGTAGTTTCAGTAAAATATCAATTCAATGGTTTTTACCAGTCAGGAAAAAAAACAGAAAAAAAGAAAAGCAGATACTAGAAATTATTACAAAAGACATAAAGCAAACCACTGAGCGTTGTGATGACTGTTTAAATCCATGACCTACTTGCACTTTGAACGCAGCTATGATGGGACCAGAACTGCACCAGAAGGTTTTCTTAGAACTGGAAAAGGTTCAGGGACAGGGAACAAGGATGATCAAAGTCACAGAACTGCTACCATATGAAGAACAACTGAGACACAACTCAAAAGCAAAGTCTAGTTAGGAAGTGCTGTGGGATGACTGGATACAGAGTCAATAATCATGTGCTAACTATGGGTCGTTAGTAGGACAAGGGAAGTGATTCTTCCCTTCCTACCATTTGTGAGACCACATATGGAATACTTTGTCCAGTTCTGGGCAACCCAATACAAGACACACGCTGGCATATGGGAGGGAGTCCAGAAGGCCCCTGGAAGACCAGCAGCGTACAGCATGTGACACAGGAGAGGCTGAGAGAGCTGGGTTTGCTGACTCTGGAAGATGAAAGGTTAATGGGGACCTACTTGCTAAGTACCTAATATGTGATTACAGAGCAGACAGTGCCAGAGGTCCCCTCCCCTATGAGGTGCAGGCCAAACAAATTAGAGGAAATGGGCAAAACCTGCATAACAAGAAATTTTTAATAGATAATAAGAAAATATTCTTCCTAATAAACATGGTCAAATGTTGGAACAGGTTGCCCAGAGCATGCTGTGGAATCTTCAGACCTCAGAGACATTCACAACTAAGCTGGGCAGGACACGGAGCAACCTGTCATAACCAGCTACCAAGGTGCTTTGAGTGAGCGTGTGTATGTGGGGGGAAAGGTCAGACCAAATGTCTTCCAGACATTTCTTCCAAACTAACTTATTCTGTGATCCTCTGATTAAACAAAGCAAAGGCAAAACAAGTTAAAAAAAAAAAAAAAAAAAAAAGAAAAATCTTACCATTTTCATTTTCAGCTGGAATCCTCAACTGAATTCAACAATGTTATATGTTGACGTCAGAATTTTCAAACATATTTCAGAAGCATTACAATACTTTGATATTTGTAAGCTCCTTTGATACAATCATTTAGAAAGCTTTCTCCTCAGTTCTCATCCATCATTTACACCGTAGTCCCTGACACCAGAACTGCAGTCCCTAACCTAATTCTGTGCACTACAGCTCACACATGCAACTCTGCACTGGGTGCTAGTCCTCATTTTTCCCAGCTCAAATTCACAAAAACTGCACACAAACCTTTTAAACCCTGGCAGGCAAAACATCAAAATGCAGAAAGATCAAAGCCAGAGATCGTATTTACTACTATTTTTTTCTGAAAAAGACATCTAAACTTTCAATGGCTGGGAATGAATGATCCATCTCTTCTCTCACACTGGCATCTACACCACAGTGCTTCCAGTAAGCTCATTCATATAACCCCAGCCCAGTAACCATCAACAGTGAAAAAGAAGAGCTGGTGTCCATCAATATGTGAAGCATTTCTTCCATTAGCTAAATTACAAAACCTGTTTTGGAAGAACTTTTCACTAAGGGTGACCACTTCATGGTGGAGGTCAGGAAAGCAGAGGCCAGTAATCTCGAATGGATGCAAGTTTAATGAAAATCGGAACGAGTTCCCAAATCTATAGTCTACCCTGCCCACTGAAACCCCACTTCATCCTCCCCTCCCAGATTCCATCCCCCCTTTTCTGAGGAGACGGAGGATTCTTGAACTCCTGTGCCTGAAGGGAGTACAGTATGGAGTATAAGTTATGGGGGAAGGTGGGGGGCATACAATTGTACTCCAATGTTTAAAAAAAAATTTAAAAAATTGGAATATTGGTAAGGGCAGGTCACCTAAAACCTGCCATGGTTTTAATCCTTAGGGCCACAGGATTATATTGCCATTATCCGTATTTCACAAGCTCAGTACAAATCAAGACCTAATATTGGTTAACCCCAAATTTAAATATTTTAACCCCAGTGTGCTTCCTGTGGCTAACTGCCACATGGTCACTTTAAAAGTGCATAAACCCCACCTGATTTCTTGTGGTTTGGCCCAGTTGGCAACTGAGCACCACACAGCTGCTCGCTCATTCTCTGCCCCGTTGGGGGGGGGGGAAGAGAATCGAAGAGCAAAAGTGAGAAAACTTGTGGGTTGAGATAAGAACAGTTTAATAATTGAAATAAAATAATAATCAATTGTAATGAAAACAACAAAAGAGAGAGAGGGGAACAAAACAGGAAAAAAACAAGTGATGCAACCACCCACTGACCAATGCCCACCCCATCCCTGAAAAGCAGTTGCTGCCCCCCAGCCAACTCCCTCCAATATTATATACCGAGCATGACATCCTATGGTCTGGAATAGCCCTTTGGCCAGTTGGGGTCAGCTGTCCTGGCTGTGCCCCCTCCCAGCTTCTTGTGCCCCTGGCAGAGCAGGGGAAGCTGAAAAGTCCTTGACTGGTGTAAGCCCTGCTCAGCAACAACTAAACCATCAGTGAGTTATCAACATTCTTCTCATACTAAAACCAAACCACAGCACTGTGCCAGCTACTAGGAAGAAAATGCACTCTGTCCCAGCCGAAGCCAGGACATGGGCTTATCTAGTAACTGCTTGGAATTAGATAGACTTAGATGCTGGACAGGTCAGCCCAAGTTACTGAAATTACTGAATGCTAGTGAGGGAAATCAGGTTGCTACTGGCTAAACTGGGGATGGTTTTGGCAAGTTACAGACAGCACTCAGGGGAACAGCACTTGGCATTAGCTAACACAGCATCCTACAATGTCCTGAAAAAAGGGTAAGTACAGCAGACACTCCCCTACTGGAGTTCCTCTCCCTACCTCTTTTTCCTTGTGAGAAGACCCTATTTTTACTCCCATGGAGTAACAAGATTCCCTCTGCTTCCTCTCCCAAAACCAGGGAATCGGCATCTGTAGGCAGCCACTGCACACAGCCTAGAGAGGCTCAAGCGACACCAGGAGGAGCGCTCAGTAACCGTAGGCAACTGCCTGTTTTCCAGCATGGGAAGAATACCCTCTCTTGACCAAGTCTTCTTAGGGCAAAGTTTTATCTGTCAGCATAAACCCGAAGCAAAATAACAAGGCATTTCCCCAGCCTTGCTGCAACTACTTCCCAGAGGCTTTATTTTCCATCCATGTGTTTTGGGTTACTAGGGGAGACTGTCTCTTTCCTTTTGCTCTCAGAGACCTTTGCAGACAATACCTAATCAATCACTTTTTAGCTAGGCTAATTGTTCAGGCAGGTTTGCCTGGCCCCAGGTTCTTAGAGGTATGAGCATAAAACTAAAATGTCCTTTAGAAAAAAAAAATTGCTTATGTAGAATAAATTTCTGTAGGTTTCCTCTCAGGTCCAATTCATATACGACATAGAGCATGTGGACTCAGAGAAGTAACGTAATTCCTTGCCAAAGTCATCTGGTCAAAATACACAGCAGACTTGCAACCCACAGTTAACAGTGCAACTTAACTGATTTTGTGATCTTATTTTGTCTTCTTTTACCTCAGAGAAAAAAAGGCATGTTGACCTTGAAGTGAAACTCCTCTTCCTGGAGGGGGGTGGGGGCGGTGGGGTGGGTGATAAAAATCAAGCTAACAGGGGGTACTCAATTAATCTAGAAACAGATGTTAACTCCTGATCCAAAATTATTCTTCTATTTTTGTTGCTTTCCTCTTGCAATAAAAGTTATTTAATTTCATGCAATTTACACTGAGACACACATTTTTTGATTCAGATTTTTGGCCATTCCTGTTCAGCCACAGATGCTCGAGTGATGTTTCTCACCAGGCACTCTCTCCAGAATTCAGCTCCCCAGTAATCACATTAGCTACGACGCACATCACCACCTTAAGTATTGTGTCAGGCTTCCATCTTGAGCCTGAGGCTGGACAGGTATTTAGTAGCGCAGATGACAGGACAACAGGGTATTTATGACATAGATGGAAGCCAGCAAACTCCTGTAGCCTCCTTCCTGGTCCCAGAGGAAGTTCCCAGCACTGCAACAACAACAATTTACTTCTATTTTGGGGAGGATTTTGGGGGAGGGGGGGATACACAGGAGGAGGAGGCAAAGAAGGAATCTCAGCAGTAACGCTTTCTAGTAGGTTTCATGGAATCACCACACCGTGTCCTGAATCAGGGCGGCAACAGGTTCTCCAGCTTTCCCCAGCAGGGAACCAACACCCTCAACGCTTCGTACCTGGTCACTTCTGCAGCCTGGGCGTAGGCCTGCCAGGCCTGGCCTCCCCTCCCCAGGAGGCAGGGGCGGCTTGCAGCACCTACTCCCCGCACGGGCGGGGGCGGGGCGGCACGCCAACGGCCGCCCCTAACGGCCCCGCACCCCCTCGCCGGCGAGGCCCCCCCCCCCGGCACGCGCCCCCCGTGCACCTGGGCGGTTCCCCCCCCCCCGGCCCCCCCCGCCTGGTGCGCGGTCTGCGGTGACGTCACCGGCGCGGGCGGGGTGCGCGGGTAACGGCTGCGCTCCGGGCCCCGCCCCTGGCGCTGCCCGGCCGGGGCCGCGCCCCCATCCCGCCCCCCGCCGGCCCGGCCCGGCCCGGCCCGGCCCAGCTCGCCCGCCCCAGCGGCAGCCCGGCGGCCGCCACCGAGCCATGGCGAGCGCGGCGCCCGCGCAGCCCCGCGAGCCGGAGGCGGGCGGGGAGCGTGGCGGCGGGCGAGAGCGGCCGGAGGCCCTCGAGGAGCGGGGCGCGGCAGCGGCGGCCGAGGATGGCGGAGCCGGCGGAGGTGTCAGGCGGGGCCGGGGCGGCGGCGCGCTGGGGGAGACGGGGCTGGCGGTGGGCTGCTGCATCGCGGCGGCGCTGAGCTGGGAGCGGCCCCTCCACAGCCTGGGCGGCTTCGTCTGCGCTAACCTGCTCTTCTGGTGAGCGAGCCCGGCCGGGGTGGGGCCGGGGCCGGGGCCGGACCGCCCTCCCGGGAGAGGAAAGCCCCCGCCCGGCCCGCCGCCGCCCCGCCCGGTGACGGTCACCTCCTCCCCGCGCTTCGCCCGTCCCCCGGGAGGAGCGCTTGCCTCGCGCCCCCTGTCCCGAGCCGTCCCCTGGCCGCCCTCGGAGGGTGAGCCGGCCCGGTCCCTCTGCTCCCCCACGGGGAAGGTCTTGCTCTCCTCTTCACCTGCGCCATCGCTTCCCCTGCCCCCGGCAGCCGCTCTGGGGCAGGGCAGGGCACGGCCCGCGCCTTGCGTGCGTCTGCTTCGTCGGGTTCCCTCAGCCGCCGCGTCTGTCCTCTCCCCCCGCCGCCCCCCCGTTCCATTCAGTAGCGAGGAGCCCCGGATGAGAGCTGACCCCAGCGGCCGCGGCAGGCCCCGCGGAGAAGTTGCGTGTCTTGCGGCTGGGATGAGCGGCGGGCCTGCCTTTCCGCGCAGAGTTTTGAAACCTCCCGAAACCAGGCCTCGAGCCCGTGGTTAGCGCCGTGCTGCTGCCGTGGGCCATTACTTCAGAGTTCATTTTGGGTGTGCGTGCGCTTCCAAATTGGTGGCCTAGTTAGTGGAGGCTTTGTGGAGTGCGGACAGTGGGAACGTTACTGCAGTGCACCAGTTCTCTTTTTTGACTGGGCTTTTTCTAGTCAGGTACAGGTCTGTCGAATATAACCCAGAAATTAACACAGGAATGTGTGCGTTGCTGTGTTTGTAACCACCCTTCTGTTTATTTCTGTAGGAAAAACTTGTCTTTCTATGTGAAACTTCTTCAGGACTTTCCCCTGATCCCAGATTTTGGCAATGCCCACATCTTTCGTTTTCTGATCTCCTAAAATGCTGCTGTATGCCTTCTTGCTCATGTAGAGCAATTTATGTGTTAGGGCTCTGTCTGGTAATACTGTTGAGACTCTTAAGACTGAATTGTGTTTCCCCTCCTCTGGCTAGAGCTGCCTCCTTTCCTCTTAAGCAAGTGAGAGACAAACAAGCAAAGAGGTGGATTAATTGCAAACTCCACTTAGTTCTCTATAACCCTAACAATGTGATATTTAGACATGAGATCTAACTCATGGAAAGAGAACTTTCTGAAGTTTTGTGTTGCACAAGACAATCTCTGCTGATTTTCAAAATCATCTTATCCTCTTTCATCCCAGGAGCAATGTGCGGGATGTCTAACTTAGGTTGACTTTTATTATCCATCTTGCTCTTAGATATCCTTGATAAATCCTTTCACTGAGAAAGCTACATGGTTTTGCTCTCATTTTCTGCACACTTCAAAGATCATCTGTTCTTTCAGCGATTTGGAAGGGTCATAATGATGTGTCTTTGTGACAGGGCTCTGATAAAATTTTAAGGGACAGCATCTGACAGAACACGTTTCTGTGTCTCACGGAATAGTAGCTGCTGAGCAACCCATTTGCTAATCATAAGGTATATAGTGTGTGCATTATGTTAATACCTGTAGAAAATCTTCTTTAGTAGTCTTACCAGCAACTTGTTCTGTGACCAGTGTTCTAAGTTATTTTATAAAAATTTATAGTTCACTCTACTTTCTTACTGTCAAGGTGAGTCAGAATGTCAAAAGTCAGGGCAAGGATTGCTTTTGTTCTGGTGGTATTGTACCTTAGCAGGAAGCTTGCTGCCCTAGCGCCAGGGAGATTTCAGAGGTGAAGACAAACTACGAAATATGTAGGAGCAGGTATGACGCCCAGTAAACTTCTGTGGTTTGAGACCGAAGAACGTCAGGAAAGATCTTGTTAGCAAACCTGTGAAATCTGACACTTTGAAAGTCATTTACATCTAGTTTGACATTTCCCTGCTTTGGTGTTGTCATCCTGAGTGTTTGCAGTGCGGTGTGTTTGCTGATGCTTTTCTCGCTTGAGATCCGACTGGTCAGCCTGGTTTGTGCTGACTTGGCTGGTTGTTCCCGATTCACCACTGGGAATGAGAGTTTGCCCCTGCTGCTTGCAAAGTCTCTACTAACAGGGCTTTGTGCTTGCCGGAGCCTGGCTGGAAGAAACATTTCCTCGTTTCTGCTTTGCGTGCCTTGTCTTTCTTTGTTGTGCGCCTGCAAGTATCCCTATCCCCATGCAAAGGTAGTTACACATCCAGTGTGTAGGGCCTCTAATCTCAGTATTTCTCCAAGTTGAGAAATCTGTATCGCTGGGTGGGAGACTTCTCTCACTATATCAGCAATAGTGGTGGAAGAGGGAGGAAGGGGAGGTGAAGTTTACTTGTACAGTTTTCCAAATGTTGGGAGAGTAGTGATAGTTCTTTCCTCCCATCCATATAATTTTGGTGGGACTGTGTTTTCCCTCACAATTAGTTTAGTTCTTGTATGTGTGCCATTCAGAACACTTCATGGGTAAACTGTTGCAGTAGGAGCTGCTGAGGATCAACTATTTCTCTGATGTCCTGTTGCAAAATCCTTTTTTTTTTTAATGTATTTGATTGTAATCTCATTCCCACTAAAAATAATTTAACCGTGGTACTGTATAGAACTGCATTTTCAATGTTTACTACTTGTAGTAGTACAAGTACCTACTAATTGTAGGTACAAGAAATTTACTAGCTTAATTTCATTCTGTTTTCCTTAATTTTTTTAATATTCCTAACAAATCATCATGGACTCTTTAACAAGGCTTAAAGCAAATAGTTCTTGATTCTGACTCCAGGGCCTTCTTAGACTAGGCACTACTGTACCGTTTTTCAGTTTCCTTGGATTTCTAACATAAAGGCTCCACTGAAGTTCAGACGCTGCAAAAGCTGACCCAATATATACTGGCATATCTAGTGAACTAACATTTCATAAAATTGTCTCAAAAATTAATGAAACAAGGCTAGCAGTTAAAATAAGAAGAAATCTGGTTATTGAAAAAGCATTTGTCGTTTATCACTTTCATTATTTGTTCACCATGAATAGCTTTAAGCCCCCCACCACAAATGACCCCAACTGAAAATCTTTAAAATGAAAAAGGGTTAAATATATATTATTTAGCAACCACTCATCTGAAATGTGATATGGATTCTGCTTTTCTGATGTAGATAGTTTACATGCTGAAGTCAAAATACCACATGAGGAAAATCAGGTTTTTTTTTTCCTGTTTTACGTTCATAGTACTGAAAAAGTGAGTGGTTTGTTCAAGAGCAGAGAAACTCTGTGCTGGTGCCAGAAGTTTAGTCTGGTATTCTAAGTGTTAGGCTGCTGGCTGATACCTTTCAATCTTAAGTTTAATCTTAGACAAATATTAATAGTCCACCCTAGACTTTAAGGTAGTATTCTAGCCTAATTATTACTTTGTGTGTGTATGGGATAGGGGGGAATAGTGGCAGCTTTTCATTTTTATTCTCCCAATCTGTCATCTCAAGTATTTCTATGAAGTCAGGAAGACAAATTTATCTTTTGTAATTCCGTGCTGTTACATATCTTCTGTAGTTTGCAGGTATTTGTTTCCAATACATGTTTTATATTTGCAGATATATGTTTCAAACATAATGCATTAGTGTCTGCAAGGTCATCCTGAGGTACACCAGTTGCCCAAACGACTGATTTCCATAGGGTTTCTTGGGAAAGAGAGGCAGTAGAAAGACTAAGATGTAGTAGATCTTTTCTCTGTTTCTGTCTCTTGTTGAACGAATTTACTGTTACTCTTGTTTGCTGTTCTCATCGCTGGCCCAAATCCAAATTTTTCTTTGAAGATTTTTATGTGCTTTCTGATACACAAATTTGTATGTTCCTACAGGTCTGTTGTTAACAATGTTGTATGATATTATCGTACTGGATGAACAGATTAACTGACAAGTTGTGTGGAAGACAAGTATCATTCCTTGACATAGACAAGTATGCTGGCCAAGTTTATCATTGAAAATGGTGTCTTTTGTCACCACCCATACTCAGATTTTTTGTTTTGATTTGTGTGGTCTCAGACCTAATGATTTTTTTTTTTTTTTTTATGGGAGAATCAATTAGTCAAGAGAGGAAACATTTCTTGTATCTGAACTGGCCATGTGCATTGCATCAGGTAAAGACTGTAGGAAGGTTATTCCAGATATAAAATCTAATTGCTATTTAAATGTTAGTAACAAAAATATGTTCAGAGCTTAGAGGTTTGGTGTGTTTTGTTTAAAGTATCCAGTTTGCTTTAAGATTTGTTATTGAAATGTTTGGTTTGGGTTTAAGTATCCAATTCTCTTTAAGATTTGTTATTAAAGTGTTTCTTACTTGAAATCTCTGCTTGGCAATGTTAACACCATGGAGAGATCTCAAACTACTTTTCATTCATTAATTTATTCTTTTAGCCTAAGAAGATAGTACTGGGCTAAGGATTTCTTCCAGATGTTTGCACACAAACTGTAAATGGTGGCACTACTACATCTTGATGGATAACTTGCCTATAAAGCAAGGTGTCTGCATATTTAGGTCAGTGTGCATATGCAGTGCATGCCTGCATCTGGATTTTTGTCCATGTGGTGGGTTGACCCTGGCTGGACACCAGGTGCCCACCAAAGCTGCTCTATCACTGTGCCCTCCTCAGCTGGACAGGGGAGAGAAGATGAAACAAAAAGCTCGTGGGTTGAGATAAGGACAGGGAGGGATCGCTCGGCAGTTGCCGTCGTGGGCAAAACGGACTTGATGCGGAGAAATTAATTTAATTTATTGCCAGTCAAATCAGAGTTGGGTAGTGAGAAATAAACCCCCAAAACTTAAAGCACCTTCCCCCCACCCCTCCCTTCTTCCCGGGCTCAACTTCACTCCCGATTTCTCTACCTTCACCCCCCAAGCAGCGCAGGGGGACGGGGAACGGGGGCTGGGGTCAGTCCATCCCACCCTGTCCCTGCCGCTCCTTCCTCCCCAGGGGAGGACTCCTCACCCTGTGCCCCTGCTCCAGCCTGGGCTCCCTCCCACGGCAGACAGCCCCCCACGCACGGCTCCAGCCTGGGGCCTTCCCACGGCTGCAGTTCTTCACGCACGGCTCCAGCGTGGGTCCCTCCCTCCCTCCCTCCCTCCCTCCCACGGGGTGCAGTCCCTCAGGCACAGACGGCTCCAGCGTGGGTCCCCCGCGGGGTCACCAGCCCGGCCAGCAAACCTGCTCCAGCCTGGGCTCCTCTCCCCACGGGGCCGGCCCCCGGAGCCTGCTCCAGCGCGGGCTGGGCCCCCCCCGGGTGGGGTCCTCCCGGGCTGCAGGTGGGGATCTGCTCCCCCGTGGGCCTCCCTGGGCTGCAGGGGCACAGCCGGCCTCACCGTGGGCTGCACCCGGGGCGCGGGGGAATCTCTGCTCCGGCGCCTGCAGCCCCTCCTGCCCCTCCTGCCGCACCGCCTGGGGGCCTGTGGGGCTGCGCCTCTCACAGCCTCTCAATTCTGTCTGACTACTGTTCCCCAGCAGTTTTTTTTTTCCTTCTTAAATATGTTATCCAAGGGCACTACCACCGTCGCTGATGGGCTCGGCCTTGGCCAGCAGTGGGTCTGCCTTGGAGCTGTCTGTCATTGGCTCTGTCAGACATGGGGGAAGCTTCTGGCAGCTTCTTACAGAAGCCACCCTGTTGCCCCAAAATCTTGCCACACAAACCTAATACAGTTCGTTCATACAAGAAAGAAACTGACCTATAGACGTGCAGCAGGTGCATTTGGATAGCTGTGTATATGTATTCGGTGCAGCTGTGTCATTATGTTCCATTTTGAGTGTTTGAGAAAGGGGACTGTAAATTTCTGCCTACTACAAACATTGACCATGGGTACCACTGGAAATGGAGTCCTCAGGGGACTGCTCAGTCCAACAGGGCATCTTAGTGAACTTAGCGTTCTGAACCTTAGGAAGTCCACTGCTTTCAAAATGTTACTTTCCTCTTGGTCTTGTCTGTATTAGGTGGTCTTCTTATGCTAGTGATGTTATTCCTAGAAGGCTGGTGTGGTGGTCACTAGTGTTTTTCAGTCAGTTTAGCTGTGCTCCTTGGGGGTTGTAGGTTGGTGGTTGTTTTCCCCCAGCAGTTTGTGTGGTCCCTTCTTTAAGGATGACTTGCTTAGTCCTTGTACAAGGATCATGTGGCTTTTATCCATCCAAACCATTCCTCATTACCAGCATGCCACAAGATGTCATTAGTAACACAGAGACTCTGTATAGATTGTATTGGCAATGTAAATTCAGCTTTTAATTTTACTTAAACAACTCTGGATTTTCAATGACTCTGGTTATTGAAATGGCAATATATAAATATTTTGTTCCCCATTGCTGCAATTCAGCTTACACAGTACTTCAGCTGTTTCAGAATCCTTTTTTTCCCCCCCTCAGACTTAAGCTTTCCCAAACCCATACTCAAATCCGAGAGCATACTAAGCAAAACTAATACAGAAAGAATTAATTCAATGCAAATTTAAATCCTTCGGAGGCAAATATTTGGTTCAAAGTATCTGCTTTCATTTAGAATATATGTGGGAAATTTATAAGTGGCAGTGGATAGCAGGGAGATTACCAAACTAAATTAAGTGAGAATTGGAATAAAAGAAATCTGTGAAATAAAAACATAAAGAAAAATGCATGAAAATTAAGTGTGTTGGAGTAAGAAAGGGGTATTGACATTTTGAGGCCAGTTAGTAGTACGTTGGCCTTCAGATCACTATCTTAAATTTGTAATATCTCCCAAGTCAGGAGAACACATCTGTGTGTTTCTGTGACAAAGTGTTGTTACATTCTTCTTACAGCATCCAGATGCTAAATGTGCTTTTGAATTTGGGAAATTTCAGTCTTCAGTTATCTTTTTTACATAGGTAATCTTAGAGCTACCTTTTTGGTCATTTTGGGATTACTTTCCCAAAATCCAAAATATCAGGATAACACACAAGTGACTAGTTCAATATAGATTGTAATCCCACCTCAAACTGTAGTAAGAGTTTCTATCTCTTATCCCTTAAATAAAGGTAGTAGAATAGGTTACATATTGATGTATTTGTTTTGTAATTATAATACACTAATTATCAGAAAAGAGAAGGAAAAAATTCCAGCATAGGCAGTTTTGAAATTCACTGTGTTTCTTACATGGGTACATTGTTTCTTCTAGTCTGATAGTCTTAATTTACTTAATTTGCTGCCTTTTACCAAGCTTTTGTAACTTATTGGTATTGTGATTATTTTATTATACCCAGCTACAGTACAGTAATTTGCAGTTTGTTCTGCAAGCTTAGAAAAGTATTTGTGGTTTGGTTTGTGGTGGTTTTTTTTTCCTTAGAAGGTGATATTCCAGAATACGCTTTCTCAAGTAAAGCTAAAATTCCAATGGCAACACAAGTTGTGATATAATTTTAGTATCTACTTGTTTTCAATCAGGCAGTTTTAAGTTTATGTTCACTTTTCCAATAAGAATTACTAAAATTTTTGAAAGCTTTGGAGGTAGAGAAGTGGAACAGGAAGTTAAGTTAAATTAATTTAATTTAGTCAGCAAAAAAATTTAAAGCCATTATCTCAACAGCTCTTTAGTGACAGTTTGCATGGTTTTGGCTGAGAGATTGGTTTACAGGAATGAAAATTGACATTGTTTAAGAGCCAGACAGTGTTACATAAAAACCTGGACAGTTTACAGCATTTTCCAACCAGTAAGATGAAAACAGGATCAATCAGGAAAGAAATCAAATGGGATAATTGAGAAACTGAGGGAAGGCGAGAATTACTGAACAATTTAGGACCAAATCCAGGATGAGGACTTTGCGGAAGATGGAAATGCTGAACAAAGGAGAACAGACGAATTGCAGCATGGCTTAGGTTTATTCTGTCTTGCTAAAACCTGCAAATTCTGTGTCTAAAGCAGTTGTCTTAAGTGACAAACGGTAGTTTCTTCATGTATTAACTCAAAATAATGAGACCTTTCAAATTGTAAGTAGAATTTTGGGAACACTGGAAGTTTTAGGGGGATATGCTATGCTCTATGGTAGATGTTACAGGACTAATGAGAGCATTAAAGAAAAGGAGATTTAGGGCAGCATGGTAGAGGTGGATTGTTTAACATCGAACTGCTGCTACTGTATGAGAAAATGGGATTAAGATTTCTTCTGTACTTTGCCAGAGTACAGGCTAATTCAGGTCATCTGGGCATGTTTCTGCAAAACTGAAGGAAGCCAGTTTATTTGATGTTATGTGTTTAATTCAAAATAATTTTAACTTCCATGGAAATACCATCCCCTGTTGTCACTGGTGTAACAGTAGCGTTTGATGTCATGGCAGACTCAGAAGGAATGTCGTTTAGGTGATTTAAACCTCTACATTTTTTATTTTATATGCCTATCTGAACGCAATAGGTTACAGTAAATCTGATCCCCAAGCCACAGATGTTGAAACATGATTCTAACTACTGCATTCCCCGAGAGGTTTCCTTGCAAACAGTGTGAGATAATTTTGCAATCCGACATTTTATTATTGACTTGTTCCTATTTCCCAGACCACCAATATACTTCCAGATTTGCTAGTGTATAAGCAAATTTCCCTTGGGTGATTAAATGCAAAGCATTTTAAAGATTTTTCTAATATTTTTGCTTAGAGAACTTTACTATTTTAATTTTTATTTATACTTTAAAATTTTGTTTCTTGTAGCTGAATATGCAATTTGAATTCCTATTGTGTGTGTTACTAACTTTAGCTAGAATTGTCCATCAGTCTTTGCCTTTTGACCTGCAACCTGTGCACAGACCTCTGAGAGAACTACCACTTCTACAGGGGGCTGACAAAGTAATAGTAGTTTAAGTTTGTGGGAGTCTGTTCCTTATGACAGGAGATTTATTTATAATCCAAAATTTTTATTCCTAATAAGTTCTAGAAGAATTTCTAAAAAACAGCTGTCCAGGTTTGATCTGATCTGTGCTTTCTGGCTGAACAAATACGATACTAATCTTTTGAATAAAGCCTGACAAATAAGCTTTTTGAATAAAAGGTTGATGACTGAATTGTCTTTGTTGTAACAAAGAAAGAATTAAAGAAAATGCTGCAAGTTTTAGAATAATAATCATGCCTCTTCTGTTTTGTTATTTTTATGTACTTAATGATAGTTTTTAGTTTCTAAGCACTATCCAATGGAAAACTCATTGCTGGTTGGCATATAAGTCACAAGTCAACTGCTTTCCAGTTCTTTGTTCTATTCTGGTTGAAATATTTTATTAAAAATCTTAAATATCTAAGTTCTTGGATGGCATTCTTACGTAGAAAAAACTTTAATTGAAAAAGGTGTTTCTTCCTAATTTATTTCTGTACAGAAGCTTACAGTTTTCTCCACTAAATTAAAAATAATTTAAAACATTTTTAATGTACATATTTTAAGAAGCATTCTATTACAGTATTTCACATGTTTTCAGTGAAACAGATATACAGCTATTTGAGTTCAAGCTGCCAGGCACCCATAGTGGTGGTGTGCCTATTTTAAATCTGGATTAACATAAGAAATAGAGTGAATGGGTTTTGAAATCATTTTATTCAACAAATTATGCTTTTTGTAGGGGTGAGGAGGTTTGTTAGACAGAATTTATAAAGTCTTTGTTCATTTTAAAATTTCTGACAGCACATCTGCAAATGTATTTTGTTGTATGTATTATGTTTCCCTCTCTGCAACAGGGAATCTGCTATACCACAGTTTTTGTGTGTCTTTCAGACAAGCAGATTGACAGTTAAATACCGTGTAAATATAATAAGATTCTACCAAATTCTATTCTATAAATAGATTCTACAAAAAAGCATGCATAACATATTCTGCCTTATGTATTTACACTTTTTGTGCAGGGATGGGGAAAGGATTTTTGCACTGCAGTTCTTCAACAAGTATCTAAATACTTTGGCTCACACCAAGATGTACTAAAGGAACAACTGGAAAAATACTGGTTTATTGAGTTTTGGATTCCAAATGTGCTGAATACTCGAGTGTTTGGATTTTAACACTTATAGATACTGCATCTTAATATTTATAGAAGCTTAATGTGAAAATCATTTACCTCTAAGAGCAGTTCACGTAGAAGTTGTAAGTTCATTTGTTTAGTAGATGTAAAAAGCAGGGTTTTTTTCAATTAGGAGAGTCAAAGGGTTAAATTACCTTTAAATAAAATACAGTTGAATTTACTATATATTATTGCTTCTTGATTCACAAGAGAGCAAACAAAATGATTGAGCCAGTGATTAGTAAGAGCACAAGTTTTCTGATACTGCCTTTGCAGTGTATTTCAGCGGTGTTCTTCACCAAGTGCATTTCATGCTGTATTTAGAAGAAAACTAACCCTCCTTCCCTTCCCCAGACCTCCTGCTTGAGATAGGCATCAGAATTTGTTGCAACCAGACTGGTCCCAATCACTCCAGCAGTAAGCATGGAAGAATGGTCTACATTCAGCTCCAGGCAGGAAATGATTACCACCAGGAAACAGTTATGACAACATTTTTTCCTTATCTACATGCCATCACTGTAGACGTCTGTCTGAACAGTGTTGGGCAGTTCCCTGTGAGAGCAGGAGTAGACATACCTTTAAAATTAGCAGATAAAAAAAGCAAAATACCCTGTGTTGGCCGTTGAGCATTCTCAAAATGCCCTAGAAATACTTGATCTGTACAGGTGGGAGCCATTCTCCAGCTGGTTTGTCATAGACCACGCTTGCATACAGGTACCTCATTTGGAGCTGTGGACAGTTCTCATTTTTATTTGGTGGTGCATCCATAGCCGTGTCTTAGAGAACAAGACTGGTTCTGTGGAAAACTATGGCTGGAAGGTGTTTATTGGATTTTTACCTCCTTAGCGTTTAATGAGGAAACAAGTATATACTTACCTAAGCTATTTAAAACACCACAAAAATACTCTTGAAGAGTTTGGCCTCTGGTTTTAAGATGTAAATACATGTTTGTTGAGCACTGAACTAAAGTCTGCAAATCACTCACGCAGCCAATAATGTGTCGTAATAGCTGATGGTGAAGCAAAGCTCCATGTTCATGTCTGTGTTATTCACAGCTTTTATGTATGTGTATGGCTGCTTCTGGAGTTCATCTAAGGATGGATGGTTATTAAAAGTGTACCTACTAAGGCTTTCCAGAAATAACTAGCTCTGGCTGATGATGATCTAAATTGTTTAATTCTTGATGAAATATTTTCTTATGGTTTGTGTTTGCGAAGGACGGACAAGTCATTCATGATTCTAGCATGTGTTGTAAAAAAGGTATTTTCACAGCTGAAATGAGGCTTGTATCATCAAATTGGTGCATTTAACTTCTAAAGCAATTTAGTAGGTCTGTGCTGTCCCTGTATCTTACAAGTACAGTTAAAAATAGCTCTTGTCATGCCCTGTAAGAGTTCATTCTGTTTACAGACTGCAGTATTGTGTGACAATGTTTGCCTCTGAAAGTGGCTTGCACCACTTAAATTACTCTATACCATCAGGTTTGTGCAGTTAATTGTCCCAGGAGCTCTGGAGTGGGAGGTGGCTACTTCTTGATGTAACAGATCCAATGGATGATTTGTTATGTTAGTTAACATATCTTGCCAGTATTGACATATGACCATCCCATATTATAAAGAGTTGGAGAAAAAACAAGAAGGACAAGGTACCGCTGGGTACTTTTCTATCTTTAGGTGATGTGATATTAGATAATATCACCTCCAGGAGTAAGTAAAGGAGCTCTCTAACCAGATCAGGCAGCGTAATCATTAGTTTTAATGTGTTGCTCTTCTACTATGTACAGTCTTGTTTTGCCATTGGGATTTCACCTGCATTTGTTGTCCCATCTTATTTTTTCCATCTGACCTTCATGGCTATGGGAAGCCTGTCAAAAAGATACTATTTTTTTATTTTTAGTCAGAGCATGATTCTGGAACTTAAACATAGCATTTTAGCAAAATATGGAAGTTGCCAAAATACAGAAAAGGTTGCATTTGAATTTAGCAACTTCTGAATAGGCAATAGAGATTAATGGCAACATGTACTTGTGCGGCACTAAAAATGAAGAAGCATGACTTGCTAGGAGAAGTTGCATTATTGGATGTGAGAAAATTATTTTGTATTCTGTAATTGTATGTAGGTAGGAAGAAATTAAGGTAACTGAAATGCTGAAGAGCAGGTAGGGTAGCTCTCAGTTGAGTTTCAGAATGGTGTAATCTTTTCTTCAGTAAATCTCAGGCTTGTATGTAGTATTGTATATATGTATTATTTTAAAATTGCAATAGAAAGAGTTTACCATTATACAGTTGAAGAATCTTGACTTTTAATTGTGGAAGTAGTCAAGTTTTGACTCTTAATTTTGCTGTTTAGAATAATTTCAGTCCAGCTGCAGTACTGCCAGGCCAAGAAATAGAAACTCTTATGCCTTAAAGTTCTACATTCAGCATCTTACAGAAAAGGATTTGCCAGCCAATTTTAATAGATTAAAAATAGTCGTAGAATGAAAATATAGTTCAGGTCCAGTAAGGGGCCGTGGGAGGTCTCTAGTGCAACATCCAGCTCAAAAAGATGAGTACATTATTCAGAACGGGTTGCTCAGGGTTTTGTCTTGACAGCCTTCAAGGGTGGAAATTTCACAACCTCTGTGGGCAGCCACTGTGGGCAACTACTGCTTAATTATCCTAACAGTCAATGGTTGATATCTCTCCTTTTTTTTTTTTTTCTCAGTCTCCCTAGTGGATCTCAGTAGCAGACTTAGCTCCATCAAGCCTACATTCTTGAATGTATGTTAGAAGGACAGCAGGAGGTCAGCTAGTCTGAACTCCTCCTCAAAGTAGGTGCAGTCAGAGCAAGTTGCCCAGCTGCTTACCCAGTCAAATTTTGGAGATCATACTCCATAGTGGTCTGCCACCTGCTTACTGCCTCCATTAGCTCTTTCACTTGACTGCTCTATACCTCAGCTACAGCACATCATTCACAGGTGAGGCCACTATTACCATTGGCCCAAAGAGGCTCGAGGCATTTCTTGCATGCCTGGAAACCAGCTGGCTGTATCTTGCCTCCAGAACTGTGCCCGAGTGAAGGCCTCCCATGTGCCAGGGATGCTTATTTCAGCTGGTGCTGGGGACTGAGCCCTGTGGCACCTCATGACCATTTTTGTGCAGTCTCATGCTGTCTGCGGCAGATTCTTGCCCTCTTGTCCTGCAAGCTGCCCTGTTAACTGCTGGAGTCATTATGTAAAATGCATAATTCTATACATTGTTTTAACTTTTGCTTTCTGGAAAAAAAAAAAAAGTATCTCTCAAAATACTTAAGAATTTCATGGGGGGACAAATCTTGTTTATGTCTCTAGTAATAGTTTTTACTTCCACACCACTTGTAGAAGAAATTAAACAATTTGAAATTCAGTCTGTTTTGTCTGTTGCTTAAAAAGAGAGCATAAGAGTTTGTTGAACAAGTATAGCTATTGATTCTTCTACTAAACAAATATTTTTGTGTAGTATATGATGATGCCATTCTAGAGCCTTTCAGTTTTGTCAGTTAAGCGTGTGTGTTAGAAATACTTCAGTAAACTCTGTTCTTAAAAAAGGAGGAGGGGAAAAAAGCCCTAATTCCTAATAATAAGCAAAAGTACCACTGAAACTTTTTGTTAGTCTGGTTGCTATGCATCATGTTGATAATTCCTGTAAGAATTTTGAATCCTGACACTGTTAGCATAGTAAGTGGTTTTCAGATGCCAGTATTTTTTGTTAAGTTTATGGTAGACGCATGCAAAAAAAAAAGACCTGCAAGGGGACCTTAACAGCTTTTAACCAGTAAGGGCTTCAAGTATATAGGTCTGTCTGACATGGCTCACAAACAGTTTTGCTAATCCATATTGCTGAAGCACCCAAGGGCTGACACATGCTGGCTATGAATGAATTTGTAAGACATGGTCTTTCTTGCAAACAGCCCAGAGTAATAAAAGTGCTGAAGCAGAGAAGGAAGGAGTGTGACAGCTGATAATGTTAAGGTGTGGGCAGTCCAGTCAACAATTCAAAGCTCTCCAAGTAAGTGAAGAGCCCTTGTTTGGCTGCTCCATTAGCTGCTGCAACTAGATCCACAGCTCTGGAGCAGGGAGACTGCAGTGTTGCAAAGGTAGAATGACATGACTTGGAAGCATCTTTCAGAGAGGATGCTACCTTGTTAATCCTTGCTTGCTAATCCTCGTCCACATTAGCGCAATTGTTTTTAACAGCAGGTGACAACTGTGATTGCAGTGAAACTAGGAGTGTGGTTTAGTTGGGAGCATAAAGTAGGTCAAACATGTTCTGTATATTCTTCGAAAGACAGGCTAAACCTTCTTAGTAAGCATTTGATCTTACCTTTAACAACTAGTAAAGTGTGTGTGTATGCACACGCATTCACACACACAGAGATAAAATTCCATATTGATGTACTTTAAACCACTGAAGACAGGCCAATGGCAATTCCTAAGTCGGGGCATAGTGTTTGATTCAGTAAAATATTAATGCACAAGCACCATGAAGAACCTATAGAATAACTATGTTATTAAGCCCACATAATTTAAAGGTCTGCATTTGTTACAAACTTCTGATGCCTAGAAGTAGTATGAAAAATTCTTCATTAGATTTTTCTCTACAGTATTGCATCTCCTCTTCTCCTTCATTATCAGTAAGTTAAATAAATAGCCTAAGCAAAGTCTTCAGTGCAGTTAAACTTGATCCTTAAACAGAATCAAGGACGTTTAATGGTGAAGATTATCACCAAGAAAAATAGTGGCACAACATGATGCAAAGCTGTTAGGATTTTTCATTTAATGAGCTGTGCTTGGGCAGCTTTGAAGCAGCGTACCTTGTAATCATTTTTCTCTAAACATCTCTATTGCTTTTCTTGAGCTGGCTGAGTTTATACAGAGGTGCTGATTTCATACTTGTTTTTTGATAGAGTAGTCTTGTCATTCAAACTCTGCACAGATGTAGAAACTCTTCATATTCAGAAAAAACTTTCAGAGTGAACTCACCTGTTCGTATTGGAAATCATGGCCTGGTCTGCTCAGGGTGATTGGGTATTATAAGGTTAAATGTGCAAATCGGTGGCATAGGTATTTGCTTTGATGCAATCCCATTTTTTGAGAATTGCAAGGAATACTGGAGCAGTTTTCCAAAACTGCAGTGTGTCCTGAGGTTGTTAGAAACACTTAGAAGTCAATTTTCTTCTTAAAAGTCCAACTGTGCTCAAAGGGTGTCTCTGGGCTTCCTCCAGTGGCCATGCTTGCTACTCATTTTCGCTTCTTTTCCCCTTTTTTCTTGCAGAAAAACTCTGCAGCAGCAATTAGTTGGGTGGCCAATTGCCCTGCTTTCAAACCCAAGAGGTTTCCTGGAAAGCTTCCAGCTTTGTATGATTTTGTTTCTGTTGGTATTCTCATTTGATCCACTGCTTTGGACAGTGGCTTCTTACTGCTTTTGGCTAGTCTCAACTTTTTTTAAATTAATTGGTTTTGCCTTTACTTTGCAAAAGGTACTGACCTGCTCATTAGCTGTATTCAGACCTCTGACTTCATGTGCTTGAAACAAGTTATTAAAATAGTTCAGGATTTTTTTATGTAATTGAATTTTAATTCTCTTACACTTCGGATACATTTTTGTGAGTTAAGATACTTGTCAGTTAAAGAGAAGAGCTAACGTGAATTAAAAAAAAAAAAAGTTGTTGTGCCAAGACAATTTATGTTAATAAAACCATAATTCATTTAAAAAGTAATCTGTCCTATGCAATAATTAAAATATTTTGTCTTCTGTACTTCCTCTGTGCTTAGATAAAAGTGTGGACAGAAATCTACTACAAACTCTATGTTTAACGATTGCATCTTTAAATGAGACTTGTCATGCTTGGAGCTCTCAGTGTTTGCTTCCTGTGAAAAGGTTGTGGAGGAGAAACTAAATTCAATTAATGTAGTATCAATCTATTTTTTCCCCTTTATTTTCAGCACTAATAGCAGCTGTCAGTTTACATATACTTCCAATAAGTTTAAAAGTATTCAACATGTATTTCTTCTTGACATTCTAGGTTTGTTGCACTGACCCCTTGGAGAGTGTATCATCTGACTTCTCTCATAATACTTGGAGTGCTAGTTCTTCAGATAATAAAGGATTTGGTATTCTCAAGGATAAAAGGTAAGGCAGTGCACTGATGGAGTTCCTTGCCTAAACAGCTGCAATTCAGAGCATGTTAGTTCATTACTAAATCCACTTTGATATTATGATTATTGTAGAAGTATTAGCTAATTTCAGAGGTAAATAATATATCTATGATGATCTATTACCATTTTCAATTCAGTTTTGCTATACTTAATAGAAAGGGCATTAGGAGATTTCTTTTAGCGTTAGTATAATCAGTATCAGTGAGCAATCATTCTTGTTTCTTAACTTCTAGGTCTGAAAAGGCATTATTTTCTAAAATCCAAAGTTTTCCTAAACATTTCTACTTCTTCCGACATTAATCACATCATTGTTGGAAAGTTCGGGAAATCAAATATCATTTGGTCAACTTTGTAAACAGATTGAGAAATGACCTATCTTAGCATAGTTGAAATAAGAAGTGAGCAGTATTTTTTTTCTGCTTTATGTAGTGTTTAATTTCCAGTGTGTGTGAAGTCTTATGTGAATATAACCAAGTTCGAAAGGGCTTTTGAGTTGGCTGGGCTGGTGTTTGTTCTTTGGTTGTTTTGTTTTTTGGTTTTTTTTTAATTCCTGTTCTGTACTTCATTACCATCTTGAAAATTCTTTAGCAAAATGGTCATCAGTGTGTAATTTTCATTGTCAGGGAGAATTCTTAAAGTGTCTTATTTTGCCTTTTGTTTGATGTTGAATCCCCGTGCAAAGTGTTTGAAAAATCACCTGAACATGGTACAAAAGCAGGAAATAGATGTCAGAGAAGCATGGTATTCCTCTCTGATGTACTACCACATCAGTTCTGACTGCTAAAGCCTATTGTTCCCTGATAAGTTGCAGCAGTTATTCGCAACCTTTATTAAGCATGGTTCACTGTCGTTGCCTTCTCCAGAGTCTTCATTACTGTTCTGTTTCCTGTCTGAGCATTGCAAACTCAGAGGCAGACTTAAAAAGCTTAGCATAATTTGATTTTTAGGCTCTGTCTTGTATAAATCACCACTAATGTTGAATACCTCACTAGTTGGAATTCCTAATATTTTTGTATTTACCAAATCCGACATGTGCCAATATTGACCAAGCTAAGAGAATAAGAATACCACTCCATCTTCATTTATGTTTCTTTGTGAATTTTTAACCATTCATCGTATAAATGAGGCTAGGAAGACCTGTTTCCCAGCTGGCCTTTGATGGCGTTGTACACAGAATTCAAGAACAATCAGGTTCTTGAAGTAAGGCTGTAGAAATCTTGTGGTAGTGACTTGAAATCAACAAAGTGCCACTCCAAAAAGCAGAAAAAAAACTCCTCCCTGTTTAACACTTCTGTGTAGCTGCTTCACACTTCCAGCCAGCCACTAGATGGCAAGACTATTACAGATTCATAAGAAATGTAATGAAAGTGGTTGTCAGTTTGTAGATGTAAAGCATAAGTTGTATTCGTTATCTTCTCCTTCCATGTGAAAATGTAGCGATAGAAGATACTGATTTTTTTCCATTTATATTCTTAACTGGTATGTTAAGTTTACAGAAAACAATTTAAGAACTGTTACTCTAAGTTAATATACCGTTCCTGTTTTGACTGTTACAGAGACTTCCTTAGTCATTTTGACCCAAATTTAAACATTTCTTGTGAATAAAGAAAAAAATAATATTGTTTCTGGTTTAGTGCCATTGTGTTTCATCTTACATTCCTACAATTGCAGGTGCGCAGCTTTGGAGGACCATCGCTGGCAAGTAGGTATATTATTTTTAATACATTGATTATTTAATAACTTCTTTTTTATAGTTAGTCTGGAGTTTTAAAAACAGTCTATTTTCCCTCTAATTAAAATAGAACTGACTTATTTTGATCATAGCATCTTTTCCAAGTTTATTACTGCTTGTTCATTGTTTTAATTTTTAATAACTGTAGAAAGTGTATTTTTTCTGACCTAAGTTATATTAAAGTATACAGTAACATATGAAAATACTTTTAGAAATGCTTTTTCTTGCAGTGAGATTATCATGCTTTGTGTTTTCTGGGAATTGGTGTTTTCTTTGAAGCTGGTTATTAGAAAAAAATACTGTGTTGGTTAAGGAGGTAACATTCTTTTAGAACATCATTATATCAGTCCTGTCTAGTAGTAGTAGGCAAGCTTGCTGGGGTTTCCCTTTACCTCTGTAGTAGCCAACACAAGTAATTGATCATTATAATTTCAAGTGAATATCAGTTGATATCCATAGGAATAGAAATTAATCAATAATTGTGAAGGCTGTTGACTTGCAGTTGCGCTGACTCAGTCCACAGGCAAATGTTTGTATCATGTTGTTAGTGTAGGGTATATAATTGATTTGATTTGCTTGAAGTATAAGTGATATCTCTAAATGGTTTACGGATAATCCATTTTCAGAATAAGAGTTTGTATATTTCAGGCTTTATTCTTCTAAACAGACCACCAGGAATTACTGTGTATCTGACATTGTTTGAAAGCAACTGCTGTATTACAGATATCCATTAGTACACTATTGTATTACACCCTGAGGCTGAAGAAACAATAATACAAAGTTGAAAAGGAAAGATGCAGGTTTTTGTTTTCTGCCTAGAGATAGATACCAATATCATGGCAGTTACAGAAAGCAGTTCAAATGTGCAGTCATTCCTAAACTTCTAGAGGTGTGAACTATCTTCAGGCTTTCTTACAAACCTGAAGTGGAGCTGTGTGGAACTGATGACAGGTTAGTTCATGAACTGAGCAGTATAAAATGGTTCTTTTATCATAGCTGGTACTACTCAGTGTATCTGTGTAAACCGGCAGTGCTTCAAAGATTTTAATTGAGAAGCCATTGCTTTGGCACAGTAGATAGTGTGACTTGGGTTTTGTTATTTCATCCTGTACCTTGTGAGAGAAATTTACGTAAAACTTACTGTCTTTTTGGTTTCTGATATCTGAATTTACCTGTCTCCATGAGAGAGGAGGAGGGCAAAGAAAACCAAATTGCTCATGGAATGGAAGGAAACATAGGTTTTTAACTGCCCTTTGTTTCCATGAAAAATAATTCTGCAGTCTGAGACCATTTTTTTCCCGTACTCCCCAGTTCATCACATCCCCAAACCAGAACAGCTGATCTTCATGAAAAGACTGTAAATAGTACTTCAGGTATCTTGGGTTCAGTTTGGCAGGTGTTCAGACTCTTGGAGTTGACTCGCTGTTCTGTGGGAAGCCCAACAGAGAGTAGAGCGGAAAAGAGAATTTTATGAGCTCACTGTAACCTATTCTGTTGGGTATTAAAATACAAGTAGTTTATGTCTCTGTGTAAAATAATTTGCAATGGTAAAGACACAAGGTCAGTTCATATATCCATGTAGCCTAATGTCTGCTCTCTGAAGGTGATCAGCTGGGAGAAACATGGCCTTGGGTCGTGTATTAAAGCAGGACAAGTTTGCAACGTTGTTCTCCTGGTGTACTTTCCCAGCCTCTAGCAGCCTCCAGTTAAAGGACCTTTAAGTCTCTTTTTTTCTTTTTTTTTTTTCCTTATCCCTAAACTTTACTAGGTGGACCTTCCATGAATTTGTCTCATTGCTTTTGTTCTCACAAACTTCTGATACTTGCAACATCCTATAGCACGGATATCCACAGCTTGAACTACGTGTTTTGTGAACACAGCCTTGTGTTTATTTACTGCTGTATAATAGTTTCTTAATCCCTTTCTACCTTTCTTGTGTTGAAACAAAGTGAGCAATGACTCTCTATTAATATTCACCAGCAAGCTGTGACTTTATAAACCTCTGTCCTGTTCAGTCCCTGACTACTTAATTGTTCCTAAAATAGAAGTTCTCTATAGGTTTGATATCCTCATTGTGCTTTTCTGCACTTTTCTTCCATTTCTGTTATCCTTTTTGTCATGGGGCAGGGGCAGAATTAGAAATAGTATTCAGCATTCAGGGAGCCGTTGGACTATACATTGGCATAAGACTATACATTGGCATAAAAAATACCCTGTCTTCAAAATAAATCCCAGTGCTTGGTTGGATTTTTTTAAGCTCTACTGAGCTCTGAATTGATGTTTTCATCGCCTCAAGATTAAGTTCCTGAGTAGTAAAGGTCAGCTTAAAGCCCATGTGACTTCCAAGATTTTTTTCCATGCGAATCTTTTTACATTTCATCTGCCTTTTGACAAGCGAATCACTTGATACTTGGCTAAAGTTCTACAATTCCATGCAGTTGGTTTCCATCTTTACTAGAATAATTCCTCTCATAACCCATGACTTCTTAGTCCCTGTAAGGGCATTTGATGAGAGACCTTGTTGAAAGCCTTCTCAGAAATCCAGGTCAATTTTTATGGATATCGCCATTCATTTACAAGCTGGTTGACTCTTTGAGAGCACAGAAGGCTTGTGGTGTGATGTTCTTTACAAAATTGTGCCATAGGACAGCATGCATGTCCTTTATTAGATTTCTGGACAGTTTGCACAGAATAGAGATGAGTCTTTACTAGTTTGCAGTTCTCTGGCTCTTGCATACCTTCTCTAAAAATAGATGTTGCTTTAGACACTTTGCAGTCCTCTGGTGTTAAGGCAGCTGTAAGAGAGGTTATTTAGCATAAATGAAATTTCAATTGTTGCACCCTAGTTTTCATTTAGAACTTTTGTAAGTTCACATAAAGACTTTACAGTTACATACACTGTGGGCGGGTACTTGTGGTTTTGGGTATCTTTTTCTCTTTTTCTGAATGCTAACATACAGATGTGCCTGTTGATTGGGTTGAAACTGGAAGGGAGGGACCCACGCTGGAGCAGTGCGTGATGAACTGCAGCCTGTGGGAAGGGCCCAGGCTGGAGCCGTGCGTGGGGGGCTGTCTGCCGTGGGAGGGAGCCCAGGCTGGGGCAGGGGCAGAGGGTGAGGAGTCCTCCCCTGGGGAGGAAGGAGCGGCAGGGACAGCGTGGGATGGACTGACCCCAGCCCCCATTCCCCATCCCCTTGCGCTGCTTGGGGGGAGGAGGTAGAGAAAATTGGGCTGCTCAGGAAGAAGGGAGAAGTGGGGGGAAGGTGGTTTAAAATTTGTGGGTTTATTTCTCATTACCCTACTCTCATTTGATTGGCAATAAATTAAACTGATTTCCCCACATCAAGTCTATTCTGCCCATGACGGTAATTGCTGAGTGATCCCTCCCTGTCCTTATCTCAACCCACAAGCTTTTTGTTTTATCTTCTCTCCCCTGTCCAACTGAGGAGGGGGCAGTGATAGAGTGGCTTTGATGGGCACCTGCTGTCCAGCCAGGGTCAACCCACCACACAGAATTAAGGCTGTAACGGAATTGTTTCTGGTTTATGCGTGTTAATCCATTTCCTTGATGTTGTAGAGAGCAACAAAGCTAATGTAAGCCGAGCCCAGTCATGTGGGCCAGTCAGTACCAAAACACAGGCCTATTGCTATCAGTTTCTGTTGCACAGTCCTTTAGTCTTTGTTTGGTCATCAGACGAGATCCATTCTTCACATAGCTGCACACAGCTGTATGAAATCTGGTAACAGACCAATAAAAAAAACTTCCTGTAGACTTACAGATAGATAAATAGATAGAAATGGGCTTCAGAGTGCAAATATTTCCTTCTTCAGTTGTTTCAACATAATGTGAAGGCATCTAGTGTACTCAAAGACTTCCACTTCTTGTATTTTGTAGTGTTCATTTCAGCTCATGTATTCATATTAATTTGTGCTGGAATATATATATGGCTGAATAACATAAATAATTCTGCTTAAAAATATGATTCTCCCAAATGTTTTTAATATAAAAAAGTAGTTGCAATCCTGTAGAAAGTGGATACGTACATATGGAAATGTAGTCTTAGCAAATGGAAATTGAGTTTTATTTGCAGTTTAAACCTATATTTAATTTATTTAGTAGCCACTGTACTGTTCAACTATTAAATTGCAATTATACTTTGTTTTATATAATGCATTGTCACAACTCAGATAGCTAGTAATTGCAAGGTGGTTTTTTTTTCCAAATCACAAAGGCACATTATATATAAACGTTCAAACCTCCTGCAGATTGCAGAAGGAATTATCTACATTGCGAAACTTCTTGACACTTGTATTTTATTTTTTTTTTTATATTGCATAAATTTATTCCTACTTTCTGGCTAGTTATTTCCAAAGTGTTAGCTCACATGTCAGGTAATGTATTCTTCAGGGTTTATTTTTATAAGACAGAATATTACCTGTGGGAGGTGCACCCAGGTAGAGGAACTCCTCCGCTTAGTGACAGAGCTCTGGCAGGAGGTGAGTAGGTTGAGGAGAATTGGGGGGGGGGGGGGGTGGAGAAAGAGAGACTACTGGAACCGCACCCTGCCTTCCCTGGGACAGGCCCAACAGGCAGACAGGGCCCGTGACCCAGAGGATTCCCTATCCCTCTCTGCCTGGCTGAACACAGTGACTTAAGGGACAGGGGGCAATGGCGACAAGTTCCTGCCCAGTGCAGCTGGAGCCTCTCCTCCCTCACCTTCCTGGGTGCCCTTGCATAATAGGTGTGAGGCTCTGCAAGTGGAACCGAACAATGACAAGGACGATGGTTCACTTATCTTGGAGGAGTCGCTGAGGTCAAGTCGGCCTGCGCCCTGCGTCAAAACTACTTCAGTAAAGAAAAAAAGTTGGGTCGTTGTCATTGAAGGCTCCCTTCTGAAGGGAATACAAGGCCCAGTATGCAGACCAGACCCACTTATTTGGGATGTCTGGTGTCTCCCTGGGGCCCAGGTTAAAGATGTGTAAGCTTCATACCCTGGTACAGCCCTCAGATTACTATCCATTATTGATTTTTCAGGTAGGCAGCGATGAAGTTGCAACGAGAAGTCGAAGGGCGATCAAGAAAGACTTCAGGGCTTTGGGATGACTGGTTAAGGGATTGTGAGTGCAAGTAGTGTTCTCCTCTATCCTTCCAGTTGCAAGGAATGATGATCAATACCTGGCTCTGAACCTGGTGTCACTGGCAGAAATTTCAGTTTTTTGATCGTGGGTTAGTTAACACGACACTAGGCCTGCTGGCAACAGATGGGGTACACCTGTCTCAAAGGGGCAGAAGGATCTTTGCACAGGGGTTAGCAGGGCTCATTGAAAGACTTTAAGCTAGATTTGAAGGGGGAAGGGGATAAAACTTGTGCTGTATACCATAAACATCTTGTAAATGCATCACAGGCATCGATTTTTTTTTTCTAAGACTATTGCAGATAACTCAAGTTGCTTATATTTTGTTGGGAACATTCTCCTTTTTTTGCTACACTGCTTGTCTAATAAGTTGTTTCCCATTTTGTATTCATGCATTTGGCTTGTCAAATATAGTATGACCCTGATGACTTTGGCTGGTTGATTGTTTTATGGCATTTTCCAGTCTGAGCTCCTCTTTGAAACCCTGATTCTGTCCTCTACAGTGTCTGCCTCTCCTCCCAGGGTATTGCCGCTCACTCATTTGAAGTATTAGTGTGGATACTGAATGAAAGTGCTAAGGACATATCAATCTCGTGTAACAAGAGACTTCTAATATGTGCCCTTTTGTATGGCTTTTCAGTTAAGCATGAATTATTTTATGGGGATTGCATATATGTCGTATTTCTGAAGTTTGGTTTTAAGTGTCATACAGGAAATTTTCAAAAGCATTGCAACAGTTGAGATGTATGCATCCTTCTTTTCTTTAGGACAGGCTATGTACTTTTTAAAAAGAAATATGCCTTCTTTCTTACTTGTTTGGTTACTGAATAATCCTCACTGACTGCTTTAATAGCTTCGCAGCTGCATTAGTAGCTTGTTCAGTATCTCTCCAAGTATCCAAGTGAGAGCAGTTGATCTGAAATTGCTTGGATGGCCCTATTTTTTCTATTTTTAACTTCATAAACCATAATTTCTTGAGAAATGTATTAGTCTTTTCATTTGTCCCACAATCTTGTCCCTTCCTCTAACCCATTGGTTAGTTGTAGTCAAAATTACCAAGAAATATTTAAAACTTTTTATTCTATTTAGAGTTCTGAAAGATTTCCATATTGTATCTTTTGGTTTTGCAGCACTGAGATACTAGGGAGTCATTCAGAAAATTGCCATTGTTTACCTCTGGGAAATCTTTTTTCTTCTGTTCTTCCGATTACAAAAGTGGTTTTATACACATATTTAATCAAAATTTCAAGATACAGAAGAACACCTCACATAGTCTGATTTCACAGTTGTTTTTTGGACTCGCTAATCTCTCTCAGGACATTTCAGTAGTCATTTCTAAGCATATTCCTTGAAAGGTTGGGGGTTTTTTTTAGTGTTCTGTTTGTATATTCTCAGGCATAAACAAATATTATTCCTTGAGTAAGTCAGAAGGCATATTCCATGTGGAAGCTTCTGAAAATCCTTATACCTAGCATTACGGTTGGACTTGATGATCTTAAAGGTCTTTTCCAAGCTAAATGATTCTATGATTTCACCAGTTTGCCTCCATGTTGGAAAAAAGATCATCTGCGCACCAGCACAGTGAGATGTGTATTTTTACTATGCTTAAATAAATTAGGTTTGAAATACTTTTATTCAAGTGAAGTCACTGCATCCATGATTAAATGTGTGAAATAAATACCTGACACAAGTGCAGTCTTTGCAAACTGCAGGGTATGCTGCATCCTGTGCAAGAGTGACTCAGTAATTAACTCCCTTTGTTGTCAGTGGTAGAAATAAACTGTTACACTCAGTTGAAAAATGCTAGCTCCATACTGATGGGAAGATGGAAATGCAGCCTTTGTCATTTTTTATTTAAACATAAGGCAATTTTTCTTCAGGAATTTTCAACATACAGTAAAGCCAACTCTATTCTGTGTTTAAATTTTCAAAGTATGGAGCTGCAGTCACCATTCAATTATTCATGAGAGTTTTGCTATTGGATCTGCTGTGTCAAGAATGCAGTTCTGTTAAAGGTGTCTATGAGTGCAGCCAGGTGGATTTGTACATTGTGAACAACCTAAGAACTGCTAATTCTGAGCTGACCCAGTTCTGATAGCTCTGTGTCATGCTCGCTGGCACGTCATGTAATACCCGTATTATCATCACTGGAAAAAAAAAAAAGCAACCTCCCTGCTGTTGCCTACCATCATCTAGCCTGTCTCACTTTTTTTTTTTTATTGCTATGTTTGTTGTAATGGTAAAATGTTTCTTCTGATCACAGTATTAACTAACCATTAAGTAGAAGATAGGTAGAATTGCAGGTGTTCTGGGTTTTTTTGGTTCAGCTTGTTTCCAGCACTAAGAAAACAAAACAACTCCTGGAAGCTGATGGGAGTTGAAAGGAATGTGATAAAGCAAATAGAGAAAATTCCATCAAGGAGGTGAGCAGAGAAACAAACCAGAGATTCAGAAAAAGAAAATCACCAAAATGGTCAGTGTTAATCTGGAGCTCTCCCATGCCACTTGTCCCTTTCTCAGCTTTGCACTATCTCAATGACAAGTGCTTAGATCTGCTTTTCCGTCTTAGATGAGAGCAAGTATGGCAGGTGCTGCGTTTGAATTTGTACAGTGCGGTTGCCTGCTGTTTGCCAAGTTTTCCCAGCTTTCAGCAAAGGAGTTTGGAGGTGTCCTTCAGTTTTTAGTAGTTTTATGTTTCTTACTGATATAGCAATATTGGGACCGGTATTTTTCAGCAGCCGAGATAAAGCCTTACAAGTCTAATTACCAAAACATACTCTCTTCTGTGTTGAGTTGTGGGCCACACTTGGAGATACAATGAAAGCTACAAGCTTATCTTAAAGTATTCATCTATCTCATCTTCATGGGCTGATTTCTAAGCCTGTGAACATCTTTCTAGAAAAACTGTATCTGAAAAACTGCAGAGGAATTGTGCTGGTACCATCCATCTCCGATCACTGTTTTTGTCTGTCTTCAGAGACCCTTCTGGAAGCAAGCAATTAATCTTTGCTTGTTGTGGGGTACAAGACCCCTCCAAAGAGTATCAAGTTAATTAAAAGGAAAGGGACAACATTTGGGTACCTCCTGAATCTAAGAAAATGTTGTTCTTCTGACCATTTTTTGAGCAGATCAGCTTTTTCACGCTAACCATAGCATTTGTTATTCTTTCCCTATGTATTTTTCAAAGCTGCCTGGAAATTGTCAGCTACTGGCAGGCACACTTATATATTGCTGTCAATTCTGAGTATTACTGCACTTTCAGGATAAAGCCTGTGCTTTGTTTCTTTTTTTGACTTGTTTATATTTACAGAGTGTTTATTATAAATAGCGTGCTTCAAAGGCAGGGTGTAGAAGGGTACACTCTTATTTTGGCCGCCAGCCTAAATAGCATTATAAGAAAACCTGTCCAAGGATGTGATTGACAGATATTTCCTCAATAAGAAAGTGAAACTTGGAATAAAGTGTATGTGGGGGAAAGTGAAAAAGACCCCTCATATCCTAGATAAAGATCCTTCCAGTTGAAGGATCGAAAAGGTTTGGACATACTCTTATAAAAGGTCAGCCAAAAAGTAACGTTCATTCTTAGACAGGTGTACTTCAGCTCACGTGTTGAACTTGGGCTCAAGTTATGAACTGCCCCTTGAAGGGCAGCAAAAGCCTTCCTACCCGCTGAGACAGGGAAAGGAGAAGACTTGGATGAAGTCACATCATTCTGAACGGAAGAGCTGTTCACTGTCTTCCTTGACAGGGGCCCTGCCTCTGTCAGCCCTCACCCTGAATATTTATCCCTAATCCATAAAGACTTTTGAACAAATATTTGGTATTCTGGGATTTTCTAATTTATGGTGGGAATCCATGTCAAATGTCTCGCAATTTGTAGATGTGACCACGTAGAAGTAGCTGCATATCAGTACACTAGAACTAACACTAGGTTACTGGATGGAGTGCAACCTTTAATTCCCTATATTGAAGTGGAGGTACTGTATTCCAAAGCTCTGCAGACAGTGCTGACTGGAAAAAGCCAGTTCCTTCTAAAGAATACCCTTTTTTTAGGGCAAGTCTCAGAGTTAGCAAGGCGGTTGTCTAGTTAAAATATTTTTAAGAGCTTAGGCAGACTTAGTAAAATGTCTAGACAGGTGGACCTTAGCTGTGTATCGTTGTATCTTTGAATTGGCTAACAAGCAGTAGTACTTTTTAAGAGCAGCAAGGTACCAAGCCCTGTTAAAGAGAACAGAAAACTGACATGCAGTCAAAACAGCGTTTTTGGAACTCTTTGTAGGGTTATACCATATGATAAATTTAACTACTGCATAGTCCAGGAACAGCCTGTCTGATTGCCGCAGAGCTTCTGGGCATGTTTGCCTGCCTCAGAGATTTGTTCTGCTTGCAAATGTAATGTTCATATTTTTCACCCTTTGTATATATTTTAAAATATTCTTTATTATATAATTAGGTGGGTTGCCTCAAATTATTATTAATGCTTAAATCAGCAGAATATCGTTGCAACAAGTACCAGACAGATCATGAGTAGAGGAAGACTCCATTTCTGATCAAAATGGAGCTTTGAACAGAATGACAGACCTCAAATTGCTCATCAGGAGAGAACTTTGCAAAACTGACCTTTTTAAAGGGTAAATTTAAGTGGAAAGTTTAATATTAAAATTGTCACGTGTCCTATTCCCTATGTTTGTTCCATTGCACATGTAACATTTTCACCATGGGTATTTTTATTCTATTCTTACCGCTTTCCATTTTAACAGTTGAACAACTGTGAGAGATAATTTACAATCCTGAAGTCATTTGACTTGTCATCTTAAAGGGTATTTATAAACTATAGCATTCAGGGAGCCCCCAGTGTTACTTTAAAAAGAGAGACTGCTTTTAGGATTAAGAAAAAAAAATGAACTGTTTCATTTTGGAATTGCTTTTCTTAAACACAGGTCAAATCACATTTGATAAAAAACTCCATAGAAACAGGTAGCAAGTTTAACCATATTATGTATTTTCATATTATCACTAAAGACTGCATGAAAAGCAAATGGTATGGCTTATGCCAAACAGAAAAATGTAAAAAAGATGGTTTTCTCCTGCAAGTACGAATAGCTTTTTTCCCCTTCTAATATTGGTCTGTATTATCTGTTTCCTGTAGGCAGAAATGCTGCTTTTGTTATTTTATTATTTTGAGGAGAAGAATAGGTTTTTTTCTGCACAAAATGTTACTTAATCAAATACCGAAACCTGCCATAGGTGTATTCATCAGAGGCATTTGTCTCCGAGTTTCGATGATTGCTTGTCATGGTTGTTGCCAGTCACAGATTTCTCTTCTTGCCACACAAATCAGTTATCTGATTATTAGAATATATATACATGATGTACAGAAATGGTTCTGGGGCCAGTTGTCCCTAAGCATTGATTTCAGCATCGTGAGACCAGCTTTTGTGTCATTCTGCAGACAATGCAAGGATTTCTAGAACCTGAAACCCATGTCATCGAATCGGTATCTGTTTTCTCTGCTAAGGAAGTTTGCTTTTCTGTACTGTTACAATATGCGGTTTGAGAAACTGAATTATTTAAATAATATTTCGTACTGTCTTATACCTCAAGAACAAAGATTGAAAATTCTGTAGTGCTATACAGTTTTCCATATACAGTATGCCCAAGAATATAGAAGGTACATTTTCAGTTTGGTAAAAATGCTGTTTTTCACAAGGAGAAAATATATGCAAGTCTCCTAACAGCCCATTGAGTTAATTCCTGTCAAGTTTTCAAATTTTAAACCATTTATAGAGCATATTGGAAATTTGAAGGTAATAAGAAGGAAAAATAAACAGGCAATTTCAGTTAGTTTGAGAACTTGGTGAAAGCCACAAGAATCATTTATGATTAATGAAACAAGGTATTTATAAATATATACTAGTTATTGCCGTGGAAGGAAGAGGACATCATTGCTTGGAATCTTTAGCCCGGAGATAGTCAGGAGAAAGATCAGAGTAAGTTGAGTTGAGTTTATATAGTAGTTGGGTTTTGACCTTTAATTGCATCTGGTTTGCCAAATACAAGCATTAGATTACAAAACGCGTGATGGAAATAATTTACAGGGGGCATGAGAACCTATAGTCATAGTCCCTTTTTTTTTTTTTTAATGTTGCAGACGCCTGGCTGTTTTAACACGTGAGGGTGTGTTTCCCAGCACAACATCTGATTAGTCACCAATTTAGCAAGGAATGTCCTGGCACACAGTTTTGTTGAAGCATGTGAGCCTATCAGCAGAACAACATATTATATTCTTTTAGATGTTTCAACACACAGTTGAGTAAAACAGCTCAGCTGTTTTGAAACAAACATTATATTTCCCCCTTTTTTTTTTTTTCTGGCAGAAGATGTTACATGTTTACCTACTGAAATATATTTTGTGCCTTGTTTCTTTTTTTTTTTTTTTGGTTAATATTTCAGGATGTTTTAGAGTCTAAATAACACGGGAAATCGGCTCTGTAAAGCTACATGTCTTTTATTTTTACACTGAGGAAAATAGAGTGTAGCATACGCTCAGTGTGTTTTTCATGCTCTGCAAGTTTCCCCACTCCTTGAATACAAATGATCAGACATATTCAGGAGACAGTTTAATAAAAATTTTCAGAGAAAAATATTTACTAATATTTATTAATATTTATAATATTACTATAGCATGAAACCATGAAAGTTCTCTCAAGTCCACCTGAATGTTATAGTCACAGCACCATATGACACTTCCTTTTCCTAGCTTAGATTTGATACTGAATGAGAATGATACTCTTTCAAAAGTTCAGCCTTTTTTTACCGAATGCTTGGATTGGTAATACAGTTAATATCGCTGATGTAGCTGTGGCCATTGACATTACTGTAGGTCAGTTCATAGTGTGAGGTAATGCTTAAAAGTATTTCACACTGAATATAAAAATATCTAATATGAAAGTAGTAGAAATATTTTTAAAAACTATTTTTTAAAATACTTTAAAAATAAAATACTAACATGCTTTAAAAATCTGTATTAAAAATTTCAGACAAGAAGACTGTAACAGAATGCTGAGTAGAGATTGATGTAGTCCAGCTGAATTTCCAAAAGGCGTTAGCTAAAAGCAAATAAGTAACTCTGGAATATGAGAGATCCTTCCATGAATAAAAAAACCCCATATGGAATATGGGGAACAGTGGTGAGAGTAACTGACTAGCCATGTAAATAGGAGGTTGGAGAATGAGTCCTGCAGCAGTGTGTGCTGGAACCATTCTGAAAAACGTACTTGTAAGTGATCCTGGAAAGGCAGTGAATAGTGGGATGGCCAGGCCTCCTAGAGTTACCAAATTATTCAAGGAAATGAAAACAAGGACCGACTATGAAGAATCTAAGAAGATCCTTACAGGATTCTTTCACAGTAAAATAGCAGATGACATTCAGTGTAGGTAACTGTAAAGTTTTGCAGGAATATCCGTCCTAAATAGACATATAAAATAATAGTGTCCAAAAGTGACTGTAGCCACTTATGAATAAGGTGTGTTCTCACAAAACCAGCATTGATCAACAGCCTAAATCTGCTGTCGAGTATCAGTAAAAAAGACATACAGGGCAAAAGTAAGCACAGCCACATGCCACTCATAAATTTGTTGTATGTCTGTATCCTGAACATTCATTGTGGTTCTGATCTGCTACCTCTCAGAAAAAGATACAGGAGAAAAAAAGTCCAGAGTAGAGCAACAAGGTAGAGCAAATACACAGAACTATTTCCATATAAAGAGCAAGTAAATGAGATGGGACTCTATAATAGAGATCTCCAAGATACCATAAGAAAAATGCCTTTTCTCTCACACTATTGGAATGAGGAGGCATCAAAATAGCAGGCAGCAGGCTGAGGAAAAATAAAAAGATGTAATTAAGCTTTAAAAATGTTTGACACGGGATTGCTGTGAACGTTAGAAGTATATGTGGATTAAAATTACAAATTACAGGACAGTTCTTTGAAGAAAATTAATTGAAGGTTATTAAATAAAAAGTCATCACCTCTGGCTTTGAAAATCCCTGAGTTGCAGATTGTTGGAGACTGTATTGTATTTTATGGAGGCATGGTTACATATTTTCTTGTGTTCTTATTCTGTTGCTTAGGTATCCCCAGCTATTCAATTTTGGCAACTGTTGAAGACAAGGCACAGGGCTAAATGAACCCTTGGCTGACCCAGTATAGCTGTTCTTGTTAAAAGTGTTACAAGCATTGACTTTTTATTCGGTTAAGTGTCATAGTAAGACTGGAAGAAATACAGCTATTTATTTCTGCATTTGTATATGTTGTTAATAAATTGTATATAAATGTTGAAGTCTGAGAAATCCCAGAAGGGCATGTGAGAGAGCTGTTGCCCAATTTTAGACTGTGTGTCTGTTGCTACCACCACATTCCATGGAAGTTGCAAGGTCAATGTGTACCTTAAGAACTTGCTTTTATGAATTTGGGAATGAGAGCCAAGTAATAAAATCAATCAGAGCAGTAATATCCGACATCTGCATATCTGATCTTTAAAGAATATTGTTCAAAACATTTTTAAGAACTCTTAGCTGAATGCATGTATATGTTTTCTTGGAACACAAACTGAGACAAAAGTGTGTAAGACTGTTGTCTTGCATATTGATAGCAAAGACTCCAAATGTGTCTGAACAATTATTGTATGAAGTTCTCATGTCAGTGCTGTACAGGAACAAAACTGTTTCCATTGTGAGTTCACCATAAGGAGACAATTTTCCTAGGATGCATAGCTTGGCAATTTCTGTCCTAACTTCTTAGCTGGCTTAGATACTTCCTATTATAATCAAAGTCTCAAAATGTGGGAACTTAGCTGAAAGCTCCTTAATTTGATGATAAATAGAAAAATAAAGAAGTTTCTGAAAAAGACACATAACAGATTTTTTTTGTTAAAGTTTCAAATACTTTGCTCAAACCCCTTCCAGAGATACCTTGAAAATACTTATTTCATTAATCAGCAGTCAAACAAAAAACATACTAAAGAGCCTTTTTTTTGGTAAATAATAGCTTTAGCTTATGGAAATTAGTCTTCTGGGGCTTTTTTTGTCAGTCAATGAAATGAGGTGGAGAGAAATGCAGGATACCTGAAAATTAGTTGAAAGATGATGTATTTAAAGTGCTCTGAATATTTCCCAAATAAAGTATTTGCCTTTTTTTTTTTTTTTTTAAATAAGAAAAAATCACCTCATTGGACTGAAGTCTGAGTATGATGTTATTTTTTCACCCTTCTACTTCCCTCCTCTGTAGGAACATCTATAGGAACATCCAGGGAGTTGGACTCAATGATCGTTATGGGTCCCTTCCAACTTGAGATATTCTATGATTATATGATCTGTATGCCAGCAGAGAATGTTTTTCAAAGCAAAGGATGCTTTCTCATAGGTATCTCGGTGATCAAGATTTTGAAGGAACCAGCAAAAGCTGTGACAAAATACCATGCATTTTACAGATTTATATAGATAAAATACGTGTATGAATAAGTAACTTCTAAATTGAAAGCTTAATTTTTTCAGTCTTGTGGCAGCAAAATCTACTACTGAAATGTATTTCCTAGAGCTTAACAAAAAGATTTCTTTAGAAATCTTTAGACATCCATGAAAAATGAGGGGAAAAAAACCATTTTAACGGTGATAGGAGCTGCTATTACGCTGTGCAAAGCAAGGAGTTCTGTACATGTGTTCTAAATCACTTTATGAAATGGTTCAAATTTAAAGAAAAACTAATAGTAAAGGAACAGGGAAAGGAAAATTGATGACTTGTATACTTTGAGTCAAAATTCTAGATAACTGAAGTTAATTTGTCTTCCCACTGGTGCTGTCAGCCTCTCAGCAAAATGTCATGCATATTATCATCTTCTCAAGGCAGGGCGAAGGTTATCGGGAGCTCAGTGCTTCTGGCTCAGTGTTCTGGCAGTGCTCCCCAACCAGTTAAGGGGATTCCTCTAAATCACAGATCTGCCTGTGCCCTTGATGACAAACGGGTTAGGCTGCAGGTCTTCATTTTTCATCACTCCTCGTCTCTTTCTTGACTTCTGTGAGCCCAAGAGCCATTTTAGCTCTGTAGGTTTTTTGGGGGTAGGTGTGGTGGCGGGAGGGAGCTGAGTTCTCTTCTGCAGTCTTGTTTGCCCCCTTGCCTTTTCTGTGGAGCTGTGTGGTGTTTCACTGGCCTCCATAGCTCTAAATTTGCGGTTATTTCACAGAGGGACAGATGCTAAAAGAGCAGAATGATTGTGGTTTGACAAGTATTTGCTTTGGAGAAACTCTGTTAAGAAATTGGATGCTCCAGTCACTTCAGGATAAAGTTAGTTTTGTTTTCATCAGTGCAGAATTAACCATCCTATCCAGCCTGCAATTCTGTATGTGTATGAACTGTTACAGTATGAAGCATACCATTTCTTTTTTGCTGCTATTTCTTATTGTTGCCTGTCTTCCCCTTGTTGTTGCCTATGATATTATGCAGGAATATTTTCTTTAAGTTGTGATGTTAGCATTTAACAAGGTTACATGTCTGGTTTCTCTTTCCAACTAGTAGAGCTGTAACATGAGACTAAATGGTAACATGAACTGTGGTGAGGCATTTCTATATTTTTTCTTTTTTTTCTTTTTTCTTTTTAAACAAGCTGGTTGATCTGCATACGCAAGTATGTGCCTTCTAAAATGGCATGCACTCTGATGTTATTTTCCCTGATCTGTTTTAGTTTGTAAATACTTTAAACCTTGCTTACATAAATTTATGTTTCATTGCTTTCATTATAGTATATCAGATTTGCTAATGTGCTGTTACGTGTGTTGAAGCTGGAAAGTAGTGACAAGATAGCATACATATTACCAATTGCTCCATCAGATAAAAATATGGCCTTGAGTCACATTAGTGACAACCTAATATTTCTTATGTCACAGTTGCACAACCTACCACGGTGAGGCTGAATAAAGAGAATTCTAATGAAAAATCTCATTTTAAAGGGAGAGAATACTGTTGAAATGTTACCATCAGGCGTATTAAACACTAGAGACTTTATCTCTTGTCACATACTAAACCAACAAATAGCTAGTAAGTTGATGAGAAAAGTTAACAGTATAATTTGGTAATCTGTCTCAATTTCATTATATAGGCATTGAAAAAGGCTGTGCCCCTGAAGAAAGCAAGATGACATTATATTTAGTATGAAAACATTTGGTTAACAATTCTGAATATTAATCAAGAACATTGACTCTTTGAGCTGTGACATAAGAACAGGGCTGATGTCAATGAAGCTTACTAATCTATAACTATGTGCTGTGCTTCCATTATAATGTACTAAAGTCCTGCAGTTATTCATCCCTAAGCTTGTAAAGTCTAATTCAGGACTGGTGACCTGGACTTCAATCTAGTTGTGGCTTGCAACTGCACTAACCACTCTCTGGTGAGATTTTCTTACATTGCACAGAAGAATAAATTATACATTTCGGTGGAAAACTAGCTCATATCCTCTTCTTCATAGGATGATAGCAGCATCAACGTGATGGTGGGTTGTCTTAGCAAACAGAGCATACCAGCAAAATCTTTTAGACATTGGCATTGTCAGTATCTGGCTCTGAGTGTCCTAATAATCTTAGAGATTCTACGTAGCTGAGTGATGACTACTGTTCTTAATTGAATTACGGATAGAATTGTCTTCTAAATATTCTCCTTTTCTTGGTAGGTTGCTGGCGGTCTGCTTTTCTTGCATTGTTTTGTGCTGTGTTTAATACTTATGTTAGAAAACACAACAAAGTTCTCAGGTTTGTGCTTTCACTCTTTGTATCAACACTTTGAAAAATATTTTCAATTCTTCATACATTTTTAACTGTTTTTAATCTTTTGACCAATTTGTTCAATGGAAGGTGATGTCATTGTATAGCTATCTTGGTATTTGGTCTGCCTTTCATATAGTTCATGTCTTTTCAGTAGGGGATGAAACCAATTGCTGAGAAGAAACAGATTCAGATTGCTACAAACCAAAAGAGGCAGGTGAAGGGGCAGGTTTCAAAATCTTGAGTAGCATGTATGTCAAGGAAAAAAAATGGCATTTTAATGTAACTACTCAATTTCAGATCATGTTTATAGCCGAATTAGTACACAAGTACCTTTGCAGGTCTTTGGTGTATCTTTCTAGGTAAATAGGAAATGTGGTATAGCAAACAAAATAATTTCATGAAACAGTATATAAAGTGTCTATTGAAAAAATTGGAAAAAAACTCAGTTATCTTTAGAAATTGCTCAGATCATTGCTAGGTGATGTATTACACGTTTTTTTCTCCCTCCAAAATGTGTTTCTTTTATAGCTGTTTAACAAGATCCCATGGCCAAAAAGTCCCAGAGCAGTTGAGATTTTCACCCTTAGTGGTAAGACCGCCCTGTCTCCAGCTCTTCTCTGTTTGTCACACAAATCCAGCATGATCTCTCATATTGTACCAGAGGAAGATTTGCTATTTTTGTGTGACTGAAATGTAGTCATTTGCTTTCTCAGCTGCAGTCAAAGTGTCTTTTTTTACTTCCTTTAACTCTTCTTTCTGCTTGTGTTCGAAAACTTGGAAGTACTCTCGTGCACCGTGGCGCATTGTTATGTGTGCTTTATGATGAAACACTAATACCTCACAGTGAAAATTCATTGTTGCTGGTACAAATACGGTTTTGGTGTCTGTTGATAGTCACGTTGCTTTCATACTCAATTTTTTATGATTCTTTAAAAGTATATATTCATGTGCTTTGTTCAGCCAAGTAAATATTTCTTGCATGCAATATCTTGTTTAACTTTTAGAATGTTGCATAACTCTATGTCAAACTGAATGCTTTTCTTTTTTTCCTGAATATGCAGCTTGTGATTTAGAAAATGTTTCAACAATTAGTTATTTCATCCAGGTACAAAGAAGAGTCCTGCATAGTATACAGGATTCCATGAAGAGAGAAAAAATTTCCTGAGCGCTCATTTTGTTTGCTTTTGTTGGTCTTTGACTGTTGAAAGACATTTTTTTTCCTAATTTATTTTTTTGCCATTCCTAGTCCTAGATAAATACAAAACTATGGTTTGTGTGTAATAGGTGTGTTAAGTTTTTTTAGCACACCGCTTACCAGGTTGAGGTTACACCTGTTAGAATACTCCAGCAAAGAACTGGGCATGTTCAGCAGGTCCATACTGATGATTTTTCATTTATGCTTGTATGAAGGGCTTCTTCCCTTCTAAAACAAGCCTCCTGTGTGTATTTTGCAGTGTATGAAGAGATCTCAAGTTAAGTAAATATAATAAACATTTGCAGTTTGGAGTCAGCTTTACATAGTCAAAATTGGAACAGATATAATGCAACAAATTTGGATGTTGAAAATATAGGAAAATTGGGTGTGCATTTCACATTGATAAAATACATGAAGATGTATACTTTCATGTGTGTGTTCTTATAAATACATAAATGTACACATGCCTGCACACACACACTAATGTGGCCAGTATATTCACTTTTCTATATTGAAAAAGGGGGGAAGGAAATACTTCATTTTAGGAGACTTTATATATGTTATTGATATTATTTTTTTCAGTAGCAGAAACATGCATTTAAAATCAGTCTTAATTCTAAACGTGCTTTTGACAGTGATGGTAATTTTTAAACACACACTCTTGCTGAAAATAATATCAGCATAAAACATCTACAAAAAATAAAATGCTAGACTTCCCATTCCTTCTAGAAATATGAACTAAACTAGATGTTCTTTTTGGGGTGTAACTTTTTACTGTGAGTCAGTTGAGGTTTTCTAGGATGTCTTTAAGTGTACAGTATGGTGTTCATTATTTTTTCATCCACGTTATTTAGAAGTGAGGCTTGTTCATAGCTGGATAATTAGAACAGGGTCATATGCTAAAGCACCATCTTACTCTCCTTTTAGATGAGGAGAGACGTAGAAGGCGGCAGTGATTGTGGCTAGTTCCGGAGCTGGTTGACCAGCTAAAGCGTGGCACAGGCTGACTAATTAAAATCTTTGAAAGCTTGCGGGCTGGGTGGGGTACACCATCTACCACGCAATGCCAGATCATCCCCCTTGCACTCCACATGGACAGCACACTGCCTTTCACCCAGCTGCTACAGTCCTTGAGCATCTTCAGTATTGGAGTATGTAAAACAGTGCATCCGACACAATTTTTTATCCTCGCAGCTACTCAGTAAGGCTACTTCCTTGTCTCTGGCAAGAACATAGCTTTTATTTTTCTTCTCTTGCTGATGACTTCCTCTGAAGTCTTTGGTGCCTGCCTGTAAAAGGAAAATTTCACACAGATGTATACAGTGTTTGGGGGGAAGGCCATTTAATTGATAATTATGATGTTCAATCCAAATCTGTACTCAGCAAGAGCAAAACTGGTAAGATTCCCTGATGAAGCAGTATGCCAGGCATCTGATCTGCATGCCAGCACATCTTTTGGGGTGTCTTAATACCTGACAGTAAAGAGAGACGTTACTTAGCAGCTATCAAGGAAGTTTTGAGAAAGGCCTAGAGGAGGTTTGTTTAGTTGAAGAACAGGGTAATGGAGATGAACAGAAGAAGGATTGATTCTTAAAGTTATCCAAATAAAATAAAGAAGACCATGTACTCTGGAAAACTGTAAAACTGTGGTTATGACGGCCAACAGAGCATGAAGAGCAACTCACAGAAAGGGTCAAAATGTGTAAATCGGTAGTATGCCCTCACTGGTACATTTCTGGTCTTTCACACCTTAAGTCAGTTACAGTAAATGTAGGAAGAGTTTGGAAAAGAATAGTGAGGATGTTTCAGGATGTGCAGCAGCTTACATGCACGAAACAATTAAGAATAGGAGTTTTAAAGCTGAATGAACTGACCAAGAGCACAACGTGATCAATAGTATATTTTTCCTTTTGATTACTAAGTCAAGTGCTTTCACGTTCCTTTCAGAAATAACAGGGCTAGGGGGAAGGGGTGGGACCAAGGGGAAGGAAAATTTCAGAAAATGCTGGATGTGAGAAGTGAGAGATACATAGCTAGGTGGGGAGGTGGCAGCTCACGCAAAGAGGTTGCTGAGAAGAGCAGGATTAGTTATATGAGGTGAGACCTTGGAGATGGCAAGACAGAGAGGACTGACCAAAGCCCCCTGCAGTTCAGAAGGTTGTAGTGTTAGCTGCAACTAAGCAAGGAAGTAAGAACCTCCCTGAAAAATAATGTGGGTAGGGAAAGAGCTTTTCCTTACTCAGTTCTGTCATTTCTAGTCGCTTTGACTTTTCCATGTTGAAAAAGTTTTAAACTGTTTTTTGGCAATTCTAATACCAGGCAAGCTCTTTTCTAGGCAGCTCCACCTTTCAATTTTGCAAGCCCATCAAAAAGAATATGATAATGGTCTGTAAAAATTATAAATAGCTGTGAAAATCTAGAGATAACTGTCATCTACCTGTTCTAGTATAAGACTTCTTAGAAATCAGTTGAAGTGGCTAGATCAGAGCAAACAAAATTGGGTGGGGTTTGGTTGGGTTTTTTTGTTTCCAAACAGTATGTAGTTAAGCTGCAGTAGTCCTTGCCAGAAGATGTTACAGGTGCTGTCAAAGGATGGAAATCCACTCAGAGCTAAAAATATAGACATCACTGCTGGTTCAGGAAGCCCATGAGTTGGAGTCCGGAAGACTATTTGGAGAAGGCAGCAATGCATTTTTCCCTAGGCTGCGCCTTTGGACGCAGCAGGAGGTGCCAGAAGCCCTTTGGCCTGATTCAAGTACAGTACTTTTGCTCACCTGCTGCTGTTCCACCCAAGTGTACTTGCAGAGGCCGTTCCACCTCGTGCGACTGTGAAATAGTCTGGAGCGAGATCTGCTGGAAACCTCCGGATGGGCCAATACAAGCTCAAATTCCCTTGGGTGCAGAGAATTCTGACGGATCAAAAAATTGAGATGAATTTTCTAGATAGTCTTCTTTGTGATACTAAGCAAAATACTTTAGCGTGATTGAGGTTCTGCTAATTGTACGGTCATGCTGTTCTGAAGTCTGATTTGCAAAAATGATGAGCACTGATATCAGCAGAAACTAGTCTTTTAGTATTGAAGTGCTTTATAAATGCTCTACTTCCAAGTTAACAGGTCCTTGACATTTCAGTTAGGTACTCATTTAGTAGACACTTTTGAACCTAATCTTTCCAGGACTTGCTTATCAACAAGTAAATAAGGTGATATTATCCTCCTTACCTCACTGAGGGCTGGGGAACAGTTCTAAGGAATTGTAAAAGTGAACAGTGAACAATTTTCTGCTGTAGCGGTGAGCACTGGGTACAGAGTGTGACAAAGAAACGAACAGTTTGGAGTACATTGAGCTTCAAGGCTGAAATACAGGGATGGACACAATACCAAAAGCTTTTCAGCTCCTGAGTGTGATCATTAAATGCATTAAAAAGGAGTATTTTGTGCAAAGGCAATTTTATGTAGTTAATGTGTGTGGCTATGTAAGACTATACTGCAATGCATGTAAACAAACAAAAGCAACTCAAGTTGCACAGGGGGTTTAGTTTTGCTTGCTTTCATTTTTGATGCTACAGTTGAATTTTGAATGCTGCTTTTGTGTGCTTGCAGATTTTGGTTATTTCTTTTGATTATTTTCCTAATTAGAGGACTTCAGAATTTTAATCTGGAAATGAAGCTGTCACACAAGACCATTTTACTAATTAAATTTATTGAATTTAGCAGCTCTGTCGTTTCAGGGTAAACTTGAAAGAAATTAATCTCTAATTATTTCAGCTGTAATGATCAGAAGTAGAAAAAAGAAAAAAGAAGAGAGGATGATACTGGAATGTGCAAGTATAGGTGACCATGGAATGTCTCTGTTGAGTAGGGCAGGACATTTATTAATATGTATTTATATATTGCCTTGCATGATTTAGACAGAGGACTTTATTCCTGTTTTTCTTCTCCCTTCTTTCTTTTAAAAGTCCAGTGTGATTAAACTGCTTCAGGAAGAGCATGTCTTGTGAAAGATTAAGGGAAGACAGGAATACAGAAGGTTGGATGAGCTTAAGAAAAGGAAAAAGGAACTAACTGGAATGTTGGCAGAAGTGTTAAGGAAGTTGTCATTCACAGATAGGCAGCATTCCTGATTTGTTTTCTCACCATTTCCTGAGGTCATTTTATTATTCAGATACTCACATACTAAATAAAAATTTTGCAATTTAAAGAATAGATCTTTGATTATATGGTTTGGGGAATTTTTGCAATTTTTATCTAGATCTTACTAGCCTTTTTGAAGCACTTTATATTAAAGTAAGAAGGGTTAGAATGCTTTGTAGTTTTGAATGCTAAGCAGCTTTCTAGCAAATGATGCATTACCCACAATGCACCAAATACAGCTTAACAAATCAAAGATATGGGGTTGTTTTTTAATCTGACATACCTTTTGTTCCAGCTTTGTTTATTTTTTTAAATTTATTTTTAAGATGTGCCATCTCCAGGACAATTCCTGCTGTCTCATGCAGGAGAGTCAGGTCTAAATCTTTCTGGGTTCCCTCCTAGAAAAAAAGATTTCTATGTGAAGATCTCTGGATGTAATATTTGTTTGAAAATAATAAAAATAATAGGTCAAGCTGTTTAATAGAAGAAGGAAGCCATGTGAAGGAGCTGTGCTGAGCATCGTGCTGAACAACCTACATATGTGATCCTTGGAGTCCTGGGCTGCGCGACAAAGCTTCATCAGCACAGATAAGGTTGCTGGGGTGTTGAAAATTAATAGAGACGTAGCTGGTGTAGCTGGAGTGACAGAACCCCTGTCATGCACGCAGCAATAAGCGATATGAGGAAAGTGAATTTGTCAATTCACTTCAGGTTGTTCACAGAGGCATTAGCAGTATTTTGGCAGAAAACCTCCTCTTGTCAGCAAACTTTCATTTTGAAGGACTCTTCCAGTACAGTTTGCTGGTATGTCTGTGACAGCTGAGACTTTTCCAAGCTTGCCTACCACACGTAGAACTTAAAAGACAATGCAATTAATCGTTACTGAAAACTTATTTTCCTGTTCCTTATTTTAAAAGAATTGCTAAGTTTCTATTTCATCTGTGAATTTAGCCAATGGAGAAGAATTTTGCTGCTTCTGAAAGCTTGTGACTGACACTTTGTGGGGAGGAAGAAAAGGATAATTTTACAGTTGCAGTAAGCTCTTTGCTCTTACATTTTTAAGCATGTTACTTTAAAGTTTGTGTCATTTGGCTTCCTGTCATTTTGGTTGCTGCTTACTTACACCTGAGGAAAAGGGGAGACACTGAGGAACATTTCCAGTGGAAGCAGAAAAATAAAATGTACTAACTGGGTGGTGATTCTCCCTCACATGACCAGAAGAAAAAAAAATGTTTTGCTTTTGGCTGTGCTTGCTACTAAACACCCTGTCATAGTGTGTGAGGTGAGTCACGACTTGTTTATTTATAGCCTTGGCCAATCAAAGCCGAACGCTCTGAACTTCATTCAAGACCAGCAGGCACTTAGGATGTCTTGTAAACATTTGCTCCCTGAGCAAGGAGCGCTCTTCTCAGCAGCAAACAGGACAGGTGCCTGGGTTGTTGCTTCTAAAACACAAAACCGAATAGAAGACGTTGCCTGGATTATCTAGATTGGTAGAGGGGGAGAGAGAGAGAGAATTCCTTTTTACGTCTGAAATGCCAGACAGTGAGGATCTGGGACAAGATGAAAGGTACTGTACGTTGATTCTGATGGCCTTCTTGTGCAGCGTAGTACAGACCGAGGCTTTCTAGAATTAACCTGTCTGTGCTCCTGAGTTCTCAGCCAAGATCAGTTTTCTCTGAGTTGTAACATCTAATGCTTGAGGGTTTTGCCTCTAATGCTAACCTAAGGCTTCTTAGGAGAGAAGTATTAGATCTTAATGTATGCAGAGGTTCAATTGTACAGCTCTTATGTATTTCTTAAACTAAAGTTGAAAGGGAAGAAAATACTGGGTGTTTTCTACCTAGCTGCTTTTCCCAACCATGGGACAATTTACAAGCCTCAAAATGTCAGAGGCACAAATAGTTTAGTTCGAGCCACATTACTGACAGAACCATAACTCATTACTATGAGGTAGGGCACTGTGTCCCTTTGAGGTATGCCTGTCTTTCTGAAGTTTAACTTTTATCTTAATTAGTTTATAAATTAGTTTATAAAAACAGTGGTCAGGACAAGAAGAAAGTAGTTGGATCTAAAACTTAATAAGAGCTTAACAAACACTATTTTCTCAAATATAATCGAGTACATTCCTATAAAATAAATGCACTAATTACATTCAGCTAAATAGACAGATTTTAAAATAGATATTTTAAAAGTAGATACTGTTGATGGTTGGCTATGACAGAGTTTATAATCTAGGTTTCTTAAAGTCCACATGGTCTTTCCATAGTTTTGATTTTTACTATCTTGATGCTAATCAAAATGTTCACTCTAAAATGGTGTTAATGAAATACTTGATATTGCAAAAAAGATTTGCCATGTGGAAATAGAATATAGAGGCAAATTTAAGAAATTACAGGAATCAGAAGTGAGCATTTCATTATGGCTTCAGATTTGATTTCTTCTAGTTAGATTTAAATTTGAACATTTATGTGGCCATTTTTCCAATGTGTATGTCGATGTGTTGTTGTAAGATGGATGAAACACAAAAGACATTGCTGGTTGCCTGTTGTAGGCCGGTATATTCAGGCATGGTCACCTAATTGGATGAGTGTGGGTGAATGGATCCCCAGTGGCACAACTGGGTCTCTGCAAGGGTGGCGTCACCTGTGCACTTCCGTTTGCAGGGATCTAAGTTGTGCCCTGTATATGACATGGATTAAAAGTAATTGTAGTAGTAGGTAGCATTTTTTAATTTTCTTTTAAGGAAATGTTGACTCAATAGTGATAGCCACTAAAGTGTTAATTGCTATTTATTAGAAAATATTTAGCTGGATCTCCAATTTGTTAAATTGTATATTTTTCAATACAGGAAAAAAGCAGTATGCGTGGCACATTACAAAAAAAAAAAAAAATAAAAAAAAAGAGGTCTCAGATCATAATTGTCTTTTTTAAAAAATTTTGAATCAATTTTATAAAGGATATGCATCATGTCCTTCCTTGAAAATGTGTTGTGTTTTTTTTAAATCAAGATGGGAGAAAATCTTACCAGTTGAGAAGAAAAATAATTTTGAAAAAAAAATTATTTCAAAATTCAGATTTGGGGGAGCGGGGGAAAAAGCAGCATTGTTTACCAATGCGTAAAAGGATGCAAGTGGCATGCAAAACACATGAGCTTTGTAATATCTAACTTCCTTTGTTCACAGTTCTTTCTCTAGAAAGGGGTGTAACAAGCTTTGGCAGTTAAATAGAAGTAATACTAGGTCTAAACCTCTAAGGCTTATTTTTTTAATGAATCAAAGTTGTTTGGTTTAGGTTTTTTTAAACAAAAGGGAGGAATGTTTCTAAAGCAGTAGCCTGAAAAAGCATGATAACATGATAAGCATTTCTGAAACTACCGCTAAATTAACTGGACCTGACCCTAGTCCTTCATCCTTTGGTGTCTTTGCTATTGAGCTAAAAGTTTTGAGAAAATAGTTTAATCAAAAGGTTCTGATTTTTTGTGGAATTAATTTGCCTTTTTGTCTTGGTGGCACTTTCTACAGTAGTGCTAATGAGATTTGGTGGAGGTCAGAATATTTTGGTCCAGGTTAAACAGGAGGGACTAGAAGGAGGAGCTATGGGAACTGTACTGAAGAAATACGGGAACTGTACTGGAGCAATTAGTTTTAGAATCGCAAAAGAAGAGATAGTAATGTAAATGCACAGATAAGGGAGTAATTGCAGGGCACACTGAATGAAAGCTGCTGCTTTATATATTTAAAAAAGGAGGACAGTGGTATTTTTGTAGCTGCTGTCGAATGATCTTTGCTGATCGGTTTCAGTGCACTGCACTCCTTGCAGCTCCTTCTCAGATGCAAGCAAATACTTACTTACATCTTCTCCCCTCTCAAGTTCATGTTCTACTTCAGAAAATATGTAATATTGCATCACAAATGTATTTCATGAACATTATAGCGTCATCATTAAAGATGTGGCATTGGTCAATAGTCTGTTAGCCATACCGTGAATTTGAATGTATAATAAGCAAATGAACAGGTGCACAAATACGTCTTAGTAAGGCTAGTAAAAGAACTAAAAGTTGTGAAGGTTAGGTACGCACTCCTATCTTCTCTTTTGTTTTGTCATATGATCCTGGGCGGTGGCAGATGAAGAACAGTGAGGACAGATGTGGTCAAAGGTCAAGGATTTAAAACAGTTTGGCTTAAGGATGATACTTTCCCCCAATAATTGGAGATCCAGTTTAAAGTCAAATCTGCATGTTATTTAATTATTCCATACATGTTGATTTGTAACTATATAAGAATATTTTTTTCTTCTGCTAATACTAGTTAATAAAGCAGAAAGTATTTTATTTCCTTTTATGATTTAATTCAGTCCACAAATGTAGGCAACAAGTGGTTAGCGCATGCCAGGAACTCTCAGTAATACCTCAAAGTAAATGATCACCTGTTCATACAAAATATACGAAGACCCACTGAAAAGAGTCAGAATGAATTTCCATACAGAAAGAGTTAAAGCCACCTTGTAATATTACACAAAAAGTCATTTTAATGTTTTTGTAGGTTAAAAGTATTCTTTGGCACTTGAAAATCCGGTTTTCCTTTTTTGTGCAGCTGCTCTGCAGCTCAAAGAATGCTCAGCTCTCTCTCCTAGCTGTTTGACTTTGAGACGCCTTGAACTAGGAATATCCCAGCTGAAGAATGTGGAGGCTGAGGGAGGAAAATGAGTTTGTGCAAAGGGTTAAAAGAGACGTCTCTGCAGGAGAAAAACAAATGCAAAAGAATTACTTCCAACAGCTGGGCAGAGCTGTTTAAAATCTTGCAAACAGAACTTTATGCTCCTGTTGATAGAAACAAGACTTCCTTACTTTTCTGAACAAAAATAGCACAATAAAAAATGTCTTTTTTGCATCACCAGTTTCTATTACAAATGGGAAGCTGACCTGGAAGATCCCAGAACTTGTACTGCCTTGGTAAAACGACAACAGCGCGTAGAAATAGCAGTGTAGTCTTTGCTAAACAGAAAGCAAGTCTATAATAGTATTTATGTGGCACTGAAACACTCAATTTTCATGCAGAGACATTTAATAAATCTGCACTTACTGATTAAGTCATGAGTTTGGACTAATAGCACTTGAGTATCAGATCACATTTCACATTTTGAATGACCTCGACCTGGAGTAGCTGGTGTTCTCAGGGGAGCCAGAGAAGAGTAGCATGGGTCAAAGGAGGAAGGGTTTCCCCTGAGAGCTGATCAATCTGTTTGCTTAGAAGAGTCTGTCTAGAGGAGCTGGACAATGAGATGCCCCAAATTTAGTTTGAATATATTTTATTTTAGCAGGTCATTCAGCAAAAAGTGGCAACATTTAGTACAATCTGCTGTGTTGAGGAACTTTTGTACTGGAATCACCTTCAAAAAAGTTGGAGTTAACCAGTTTGTATCTGATCAGCTAAAGGAAGACAATGCAGCTCCTTAGTAAGACTTTATAAGATGACTGATGTTATGCTTGAATAGAAGAGATGAGTGCGTCTCCTCCAAAATAAAATTCTGGTAATAATGGGCCATTTTTATTTTTCTTTAAACAACCTGTAGGACAAGATGAGTTCCCCTATCCCTTTGCAGAACACTTGAGTGTATTTTTATAACAACAGGGTTGCTTTCATTTTCAGAAAAGTTTGTTCTTGACAGTAATATAAGAAAAAAAAGCCCTTTCATTTATGGGATTCATAGTTTAGCGGCACAGCAGTGGTAAAATGTTCCTATGTCAGTTGAAGAGAAGAAATTACCGTTATGGCTGTAGTTTAACACACTGTGCAAGAAGCATATAGAGGCAGGTAGGAAATGTTGCTTATGTTACGTTTTGTTGAAAGTCGCATGTCCTGACCAGTCTGCTGTGCAGTCCATTGAGAAAAACACGTCCGGCCTCATCAAATGCTGATGATTTAAACATGTTTCTTGTACAGTAATATTACCAAAAAATATTCTTGGTCAAGAAATGAAAGGGGCATGCATGTTACTGAAAGCTGTGAAACAAGATCTTTTTTCAGCTTTTTATTGCACACGTTCCCCTGAAAAAAAAAACAGTAACAGCAAATTGGACTGACTCACTTAATAAAAAGCACAAAATTGAAGTGTCAGATGAAGATAGATGAGATCAGAAAGAAAACAATTTAAAAGCTTGAGAAGCAATAATGCATGGTTAACAGAATTCATTTAGTTCTTAGAAATTATGTATTTGAACTACAGGAGAGATGATGATTAAAGGAGATTTCTGGATTGGGAAATGTTGTTACTTCCTCTTTAAGGCTGATAACTACATTCTCCAGCTTCAATTTAAAAAGAAAATCCATCTAACCTTGTAAATCTTCGAGATCCCAGATGGACCCAGTCCTTAACATTGAAGGGGTGTCAAATGTGGTCGGCTAAAGGATGTTTGCCACAGCGTGACGTGTTGGTGAAAGCCTAAACCTGTGCAGCAGCTATAGATTAGCAATGGGAAATAAAACGCATATGGGTATCTACAAGCTGTAGAGATTTCCATTAGAAAAGCTTTGTAGAGTTTGTAGCAAAAAGGTTGTAGATGAAGATTCTCCCCAAAGTTCAAGAACAGAGTGTATTTGTGGATGCCTCCTATGTTCCTCATTCTTTCAGTGATACAGCATCCTTTCGCAGAACTCTTTGAAGCAAGCAGGGTTTTACATGGTGCCCCAGTGAGTCATTTAAATTGCAGGTCTTGTTGACTTGGTCATAGCCACATGATACATATGTAATTATTTTAGTATACTTAACGATCACATAGGATCCAAAAGCGGCACAGGATAAAGCACAATTCTACATAATCGCCTTTTAAATTAGCCACATAGGTCACTCAGATGCTATGCAGTGAGTTCAGTGGGGCTTGCTCTCGTGTCTTTCCACATAGTGCACATAACATCTACAGACTTGTTACATTGTATTACAATAAGGCTAATCAATACTGCATTGTTTTCTACCACACAGTTCAATAGTAGATTTTAGAGGTTTTTGCGATTGGTACTTTAATACACTTAACTGTAAAATGTGCTTCTTACACTATTTTATATTTTGGAGAGAGAGGGGGGTGGCTATTTTCACTCTGAGTATGTGGTCACCTGAAATTTAAATGTAAAAACAACATTTAAAATGTTTTTTGCTAACTTTTTAATCATAATACTATTTTATATCCATTATCTCTGTACCTGAATAATTTAGATGACAAATTTTAAAATATGTTTGGCAGAGGTCTTCAGGTGTAAAATATTTGTTTCAAAGAAGGGTAACTGCATCATTATAATCACTGCCTTCTGTACTGTGGTGGTTCCTTTCCTCACAGGAGAGACCTGTGAGAGCTCTGAAAAGGTTAACCTGCTTGATAGGGTTTTGCTAACAGTTTACACACTTGATTTCATTTGGTCAAATTTCATACTTAGCTCCTGGTTGTCTGTGAGGTTTGTCCCTGGATATCCACATCCCTTACAGCTGCGTCATCTAGATACTACTTTTTAAAAGACTACAGAATAGCCGTGTTACCTATATTTTGATTTACATATCTTTGGGAACGTAACTTTCAGCTCTTCCACCTCAACTAATGCATTCTAAGTTACCCTTAAAATTAGAGAGTCTGCACAGGTTTCAAGCGTGTGTGGTTATGGTTGGGAAATCAAGAAGGTTTAGAAGCTCTGTAATTACCAACTCTTTGTTTATGTAGGTGCAGTCCCTCAGATCCACGACATCATGGTGTACTCTGTCACCACTGCAGTTCTGAGTAGCCTATCTACGTGAAGACACATATAAAACTGTGTACACATAATTAAAGAAAATCCAGCACATCACGAAGAGATCTTTAAACCAGTAACATGAGAGCTACTGACCTTTCTGAGAGAAATGTGACGGGGCTTTGCTCAAACAGATGTCTAGATACAAAATGAGAGCATGACACCATCAGTCATTTTTAGAGAATGTAATGCCACTGACTTTTCTGGCCAGAGTTTGTGACTGTGATGGGTTGAAGCATCTGGGGCGGTAGGGTGTTGTTTTGTTGGGGTTTTTTTTTTTGCAGCTACTAAGTAACAGTTTATACATTTGCTCAGTTTTAGAAGTGATGCAGTCGGTAGTCAGAAGGACATGAGTAATTAATTTTCTCTCTGAACACCTTCAGTCCTATTGACAGTAGTTTTAGAATAGAAGTGTAGTATCACTATTTTGTATCAAACTCAGCATAAGTGATGGGAGCATAAAGTTTTATTCTTTCTATATCATTTACAAAAACCTTTGAAGGTGTTCAGAGAGAGTTGGCTGCTTATATCACCAAAGGACCACCTTGGCAGGAGCCCCAAAAGCTGTTTTGGCAGGAAGTACAGGGTTCATATTTAAGTCATTTATGAAGGTACTGTAAGTAACTCTGCTAATATTACGCTGAAGTAGTTTTTTATGTTCTTGGTTGACTGATGTCATGCACTCCACGTTTATCATCTGCATCACTTCACATATTTTCTTTTTTTCCCCTTTTGTCTTCAAATGTGATTACTGAAAAATGGATTTGTCTGGAGTATGCATCATTATGTGTCTGTCAGCTTTTGATCTCATGCAACTTTAATGTTTATCTCTGTTTCTACAAGGGCATGACATAACCTCTCTTTGCATACGTACAAATACCTCCTTTTCTTTCTGGCTCCCCCTTCACCAGGGTCTCTGTTGCTACCCCCGGGTTCCAGCACTCTGGCCTCTGGGTAACACAGCCGCTCCTCAGGTGGGCTCTGGGGAAAATGGTCAGGAGGGACGGGTGCTGCCAGGCCTGGCAGTTGTTGGGAGGTGTGAACAAGAAGAGGCAGCATGTGCATCTGATTGTCGCACTGAGGATCAGCAAGCTGGCTTTCTTACACCCCTAGTTGCCTAAGATCAGAAATAAGACTTCAGAATAGTCCCTGGTGTTCTCTGTAAAATAGAAAAGTGTGGCTGTAGTAGAATTGACAAAGGTATCTCATGATTTCTTGTGGCCTACCAGAAACTGCCAAGTGTTCTTTTGCCGAGCAAACTTACTAGTGGGTTTGTAATGTTTTGAAGCAAACCTCAGCATCCATTCTTCTTCCTTGGCTGCTGCTTTGTCAATGCACCACATGCGGACCAAAGCATCTAGCAATACATTTTATCTGCACTGCAGCTCATGCTTTCAACATCTTTTAAACTTGGCAAAAGAAAGCAGCATTAACAACCAAGAGAAGCAACTCCAAAGAATTTTTCCTGCAATTGTGCCATTTTTCTACATAATTCACAAGTTTGTTTTGAATTGTTATTAGTTACCCCAGTGTACCTTGTTGTATCTTCTCCTCTTTTAATCTTTATTGTCTTTATATTGGTGATTGCTGTATATGAAAAGAGTTTGCATTATTATTGTAGTTTACACTTCCATCTCCCCCGACCCATTTTTGCAGTTAACTTAGTGAGCCAACCATCTACAATTGTTCTATGTATTTCAAAGATCTGTTTGATAGTAGGTGTCAGGCATATCCATTTTCCTCTCTTTGTGCTTCCACGAAGTTCCACTTTGTCAACAATTTTAAATGAAGGATAGGAGTAAAGTCTGTAAAAGGGTTTTGGAATGGTATGGCAGGGTTAGGTTAATGGTTGGACTTGATCTTAAAGGTCTTTTCCAACCTAAACGATTCTATCATTCTATAATTCTATAATTCAGAATGTCGTAATAGTAGTTTTCAACTCTGGAATAAACAGGTAACTCTTAAAATACATATTAATGGTACAGAATGGTTTACAAAACCTGGAAGCAATGTAGCCTATCCATAAAAATTGCAGTTCTCATAAGACAAAACTTTTCTCAAGCCGCTACATATCAGAGAGGATGGAAATTGAAATCGTTGTGGATGGGAGGCGGACAAAAAGTTCCATGTAACATTGCTAATCCTTCCAGCTGGGTTCCTGCAGTGTTCTTCATGAGTTATTTAATGTTTTTATTTACATCCTCTGTCAGAGGCAAATACCTGCACTCACTGCCATGTATGGCTGGAAAACATGTTGCTTTTTCTCTGCCTTACAAAAGTCACCTAATCCAAGACATGAGACTCTCATCTTATAAATTTCAGGTACACTATTTTAAATTGTTTATGGTTTTGTCTTGAAGGGGGGGAAAAAAACCCTCACCCTGAATATTTTGTAATGTAAAAGGAAATCACACTACTGCAATATTATCAATACTATACTGCAATAAATAATACTATAAAGTCAGGAATAGGGCAACAGTTTGGGTTTTGAACTTCAGTCTGTTTTACACCATGGTTAAAATACTGGTTTTTTCTATAAGTCATGTTCTGCGCTCCACTATGCATACGATAGTTTGAATATGAATTCCCCATGCGTGGTATTTATGTTCTGTATGAAATGGTTCCCAAACTTTGTTCTAACAGCGATGTCGCTGTGTCGCCACCTCGTGGCGAAGTTGCTGTACGGTAGTTAAATATAGGTCTAGAGAAAAATGAAGTTACTCCATGTGTGTAAATAGACATTTTTGACTGAAATTATTCCTGACTTCTTTACAAAAATGAAGCTGCTCAGACCAAGTAGCTAAAAATAGAAAGTGGCTATTCTCCATTACATTAGGAAAGGTGCTTCCAAGTGATCCGTATGTCTGCAGTGCAATAGAAAAAATGGTGTGTAACATTCCCATGTAGAATAAAAACGGGTATCGTGTATGTGGGAGAAGACGACTTATTCCTGGCTTAGATATAAGTATGTAAAAATTCACAAATTTAAATGTGAGCAGCAGTTGGACCAAAGTGTATAATTCAACATAAGCCGCAAATCCTCTCATCCTGTGTGTTTAGGAGAAATGAGAGCAAGAATTTACAATTCTTAATTATATAAGAAAATATAATTAATATAAGAAAATATAAGAAATATAATTATATAAGAAAAAGTGGCTTTAGACCTTGCTGAACTGGATGTCAGACATGTTGTCTGGGGTTTGGCTGAAATGTTAGTTAAAGATGTTATGGAGAACTTAAGTTTGGTGTTCTTTTTGCTGAGACATCGGATTTGAAATTCAGAGTTTGCTTTCTCCTTTTACAACTAAAAATTATAAATAGAGATTTTTTTTTTGTTTAGTTGAAAAATAAAGTGAAACAGACATTTATAAATATACTTATCACTTGCCCGGTTTTGTTATTAATCTGTGACCAGAAATCTGAGGTCATAATATAATCCCAACCTTTTCGTTTAGCTTGATGTTATAATGTAATACACAGTGTGGACTACGTTGGTTTACTTGCTATTATGATTCATTGATCAAAGCTTCTGCCTAATTTGAGCCACTTGACCCTTTTAATATCCATCTCTTCAGTGCTATGTTAGTTTACCTTGCATGCTGCCATGTGAGAGAGCACTTCCCTTTCAGCGGAGAGCCCCAGCCCTGCAAAGAGAAGCAAGTCAGAAGCTTGTCTTTTTAGGAAAAATCAGCATATCTCTTGTAGTCCAGTGCAATTATATGTGTAATTGCAAGTAAATAATTCCCAGAATTCAAATCTGTTTTCCTTCAACCATTATCTCCCTGGACTGTTAAGTAAACCAGTTGCTCTTGCTAGAAAGATCTGCAGTGCAGTTCTTGGTGCAAGTGGGGTGTGAACTCATGCCCATAGAAAAACGTTACTGTACACTTTTGCTTTATAGACTGAAAAAGCCTATTTTGGTGGGGTTAAAGTTGCTATATAGGGATCCCCATGTGTTTTGAAAAATGTTAGGTGTTAAGCAAATAAAAAACAGTACTCTAATTTTAAGTATGTACCATTACATCTGTCACTTACGGGAACAAAAATGCAAAGCAACACCTGAGCCAGGAGTCTCGATAGTCCATGGACATCAGGCGGTTGTATGTGTGCATTGATACTGCCAGTGACTCACAAAAATACAAACATACATTCAAAAACTTTAACATCTTCATGGCTTTCCTTATATCAGGAAATGAGAGGCATTAACGAGTTCATATCCTAAAACATAATGGTGCCTTTTTAGTAAGAGTGAATATTAAATCATAGCAAATACAATACAATACAGCAAAGGTAGGTTATATGTGTGTCCTCAGTAGAAGAGGTAGACAAAAGCACCTCCTAAACAGCTTTCATCTGAGAAAAGGCTGAATGCTCATGATGGCTTTTAACTTGCACAATATGTGCCAATAAAAATGACTAAGCAATCTGTTGTTGAACAAGGATAGTATTAACATGTAAGTTTTTAATCACTGCAGGTACTTTTAAAAGTGATGATAATTTTTTTGTTAGTCTTGTGGTCAGTATAAAAAAATGAAAATTTCATATCTTGGTATTTCCAGTATTAAAGCAGATGTTTAAATGTTACTTTTGAGCACCAAATCAATACAGGGTGAAATTTAAATAGCAAAAATCTCATCAGTCACTTAGTGATGCTTGCTAAAATATAAGTTGTCCCAGGGAACTATCAGAGTGCATTTGCATTCTGAATAACAAGAACTGTTAACAGGGCCTTGTGGTGTTTTAGTAGCAAAATAGCAGAGTAATTACGTGGAAATATGAGCTGGCAGTTTGATCTGACAGTCTGTGTGTATGTCCTTATTGCTGCACACCAACTCTTGTACATTCATTTTTTTCTTAATGTACTTTTTGATTTATCCTGTAATTTGATCCACCTATGACAAAACTTTACTATTCATGCGGTGATGCATTGGACATTTAATGGATTATGTATCAGAATAAAATGACTGGCATTGTTTATGGCTTACTTGCATTCCCGCTGATCAAAAGGGTATGTACTAAGCAATGAATTATGTGGAAGATAACTTTGTAAAAGTGGTGCAGAATTTACTTTGTGTTCAGAGTATTTGCATGGTGGTACATCCATTCTTTGTACCAGTTTGACTTGACATTGACTGGCCTGTCTGTGTTTTTCCTTTCTTCTGTTGTTTCATAAAACATCTTTGTTGTAGATGCTTTGTCTACTACAAAAAGGTATATGATGTGATAATTTAAACTAGATACTGTCTAAACAGATCAGCCCCAAATTAGATACATATGCTTTCTCATGTTTTTCAGCAAATTCTTCAGTACAGTTTATTTTATTAAACGGACTGAACAGTAATAAGCTAAGCTTTAGAAACAGTCCTTTCTATATGATAGAAAAATAAAAATTCAGTAAGGAAATTAATGTAAACATCAAGGCTTCAGGAATGGTTTCTTTTTTTCTAAGTTGGATAGCAATCTCTTAAAGATCATCATAGTTTGCAGAATGAAATGAAAAACAGAAAAGAAAGCACAAGGATAATAGGCATGAAATTAAATGTATTAATATGTATGGCCATCCTGTGGCAATGAAAAATACTGTGGTATATTTTTTCAGAAAAAAAAGTAATACTAAGAAACAAGTTTGGGGTTCAGTTGCTTAATTTAGATTACAGTGTGCCTTGAACTCAGGTTTTTCATACAGACAGAATGAAGAAGCAGTAATTTCTTCCGTAATTGGTTGTATGGACTAAGAATTGCTATTACTGAACAGAATTTATTTGATTAAAAGATGGCATTAGCCCAATATGCGGAAACAAGCACAGGGGTCTGTAGCATAGCAGCAGCCATTTGGTCACTGGAGGCTGTAGCTTTACAACATGATTGGCTTGGAAGTTGATAAGGCTTCAAATGTTTTCAAACAGTTTCAATTTTAATTTGAGCTACAACCACAGTTGTTGGGTATTTTTTTTTTTTTTTTTTTTCACTCAGCTGGAAAGTCATCAGTTCCAGGCAAGACTACAGACCCAGGATAAATCAGTGCATTTCAGAAACACTGATGAATTTATTTGTATTTCTTCAAGAAATGTCCCACTTCAAGGAACAAAACCCTGGCAAGGTAAGCACTCCCAAGTAAGATTAACAGTTTGATGACATACATTTAAAAAAACAAATACCTGAAAAATAAAATACACGTTATGATACATTCAGCCTTGAGCTTCTGCTAAGTTCCTCCTGTGCAGAACACCGTTAGGTCATCAGTGAGCAAAGCTGCTCACAGTAAAGTTTACAGCAGTACAGTCCCTCCCCTTACAGCTGCTGGAACCTCACCAGTCATTCAATGGAAAGGAAATTCAAAACAATTCACAAATCACAATTTAATAAAAACTTGAAAAAGCAGGAGAAGTACACAGTTCTTAAACATACACATTTTTTCCAAATAATTTTTGTCTTCAGAAATAGCTGCACAAGTATTATATGATAGAAGAGAATCCTTCCTATTTTATTGTGATAATTTTTCTTCTATACAGATAGAGTTGTTTGGGGTTTTTTTACTGGAAAGACTGAGCTGGAAAATCCAGTTCATGAAGAGGCAAGCAAGAGTAAGGTTTATTCTTTCCTACTGGGAAGAAGATCATTATGTAGTTCTAGTCAAAACATGAAGCAGCTTCCTTTTCCAAAGAAAAATATAAATAATGCATAAGTACACCATGGCAATAGTAGATTTCATTTTTATACTTGTAATGCTAATTATAGAAATTTAGAAGGCGATTAGGACTTTTTTTCCCCCTCTTTTGATCTTAGTTAACTTTGCTACAAAGCCTTTCATAGAAACAGGCCCTTCAGGATTAGCAAATTGGAAGTCTGTAGTACCACACTCAAACATTTGAGGAGTTTAGACTGAAAATACATAGGAGCAACAGGATGAAATACATTTCAAAGATGTATAAATTATACAAACAGAAATCATGTTTAGGATAATAAAGTTATATTTAAAAGAAGTAGGTATATATTGAGATAAGGAAACACAGTATCAGTATACACTGTATTGTAATTTTGTCATGTAGTAGCATGACACAGTAACTGTATATTAAGGTATAACTAATCCTGATTTAGAAAAGCTGATTTTGACAGCAGGTTTTCCTTTCTTTTTCCTGACCTCATTCACTGAGCCATGTCAATATTTTACTGTTACGATTATAAGCAAATGAGGCACTAATGCTGTGTGCAAGATTTCTTTGAATTACCCTTTTTTATTGCAGTTCAGCTCAAAAGCAAATGAATTCTTTCTGTAAACTTTCAACAGATCAATTCTGTCCTCAGCACTGTGCAGTTGTGAAAGATGCACTGTACGTCTCAGTCACAGCAGAGGCTGAATCTCAAGTTTTATATTGAAAATTCAGCTCAGTCTTGTTATGGGATGCTGGAGGAGCCAGCAAGCATCAAGAGAATGCTTGCCCAGTATATGGGAGAAAACAGTGTCATGAAGCAACACAACAGGGGAGAGAGCTGTACTCATCGGAAGGATTTTTTGCTTTTGTAAGCATGCAGCAAGTGGGCACTGTAGTACTTCAGTTAGCAATTTGGGGTTTTTTTCTGCATATCAACTGTTCAGCCTTTTTTTGTGTAATGGAGGTGAAGTAACTTCTAGTAATTTTAGCAATAACCATGAGCTTGTTAAATCTTTACAGTAAATGAATAAAAATAGCATATTTTTATAATAGAAGAGGGGATACATCCTAATTAGCCAAAATGATCTGTTTGATGCTTGTTTGCACAAGAAGTGTCAAAGTATTTCCTAATTTAAAAAAAAAACCTTCAGTTTTTCACTGTGTTCTAGATTTCATCTAGCATGCAACATTTTTCTTTTGCACAATGATCTAAATATTTAAACTGCAAGCGTTAATGGCCAATTTTAATGTTTTTGCCAGTTTTGCCTACTAGTCTGCAGTGTATGTACATTTTTCACTGTCTTGGGAAGTTACATTCCTGGAGTTGTCCTCTCCTATGTCCTGCGTAAGTATAGTCTATTTTTCAGTCATGATTTATGTGTGTGGTTTGTTCGTTATTTGGTCTCTAATAATCAACCCTGTAGGGAGGGGGGGGTTAATTTATTTTTATAGATATACACACACACATATATATACACATATGTACATATATATGTAGGTTCTGACAAGTGCTTTTTGTCATGTGGAAGTCAGCTTACAACTTTTTTTTCAGCTTGTTGGTTCTGGCACAATGTTGCATACTCATGTTTCTCAGGGAGAGATATCAAAATCAGACTAAATCAAGATAATGATAAATGTTACAGCAATCATAAATTGTGCCTTACTGTAAGTAGAAAAGGTGTCAGTTGATATGAATACAATGGTATTTTCTGCAATGAGTAGGAATGGCTCCTAGAAACTGGATTTGACATTAACAGTTTGTATGACATGGGCATTTCACAGTGCTTTTTTATGTAAAACTAACTATATTATGTAAAATTAGTGGTTGTCTTATGCAAATGTATTGTTTAATCGTTATTGAGTAACTTCTTGTAAAGCAATATTTCAATGCAATCTTTCTCTCTGTCTTCATTTTTATCACAGTATTGTGTGCCTTTTTATGTCCCTTCCTTAAGTGCAATGAATTTGGACAGAAAGTGTGCAGCAAAATTAAGACTGTTCTGATGAAACTAGATTTTGGAATAGTGGAATACATCAACCAGAAGAAAAAAGAGAGATCTGGTGAGTAATTAAGTATAGTCCCAAGTGATGAATTTCTGTATGCTGAGAAAATTTTATTCACCTTGCAGACAGTTTGGTTTGTCCTGTGAAGCCAATTGTAAAGGTATTTCTTGCTTTGATCCTGGCTACCATTCGTAGCTTTATAAGGAGTGGTAATGTATGTCAGATGTCTGGGTATGGTAAAGAAAAATTATTTCATGGAAAGAAACAAGGCAAGACTGATGGTTTTCTTCATACTTGATGAGGCGCACTGCTTGTAGGTTTTCAGAAAAAACTACTCGCTGTGAAGTATGCAATGCTTATCTCTGTTTAGTTAAGGCAAACTTACACGGCACAGAGACTCACTCAAGAACACAAAATGAGTACACAACAGAATTTTTAGTAAGAAACTGAACTCTGTTCCAGTATCTAAGTCTGTCTTGTTTTCACTCACAACAGCAACAAGAATTTGTTTGCTTCCGCAAATACTCAATAAGCATTTAAGAATTGCAGTAGGATAGTAGCTACAAATGAATAAATTTTTTTTAGTTAGGGGAGAAGTGAGCTTAAACCAAAATCTCATCTATCTCACCTGAAATCTTTATAACATTGGAAACTTTTAGATGTTAAGTAATAAAGTAATTTCAAGAAAAATATTTGTATGAACAATGCTATCTTTAGTTTGCTTTTTGTGTGCGCTACAGTTTTGGTAATTAAACCTTTGTAGTGTAGTCACATTACTTGCAGGTAGCCGACCCTTTTTAGTGTTACGTCAGTAGATTTCCTGTCTGCTTTAAACCATGCATTTCTTGTAACTGTTCATCATACAATGTGCTGTTCCTAGACACAATGAGAGGGACCATCTGCCTTTTCTCCTCTTACATATAATGCAGTAGTTAGAAATAAGGCATAATGCATTGAAAATTTTCTTTCATGTATTATTCCACCTTGTTCTTCTTTGACATGGAACTGGCAGAGGGATCAGGCTATCGTTTCACAAATTTCATAAGCCAGCACTGGGAAAGTGGTTGAGGTTGGATTTGTTCTTTCCTGCCTCTCACCCTCCAGTTTGATTTAACCCAGACGAGTTCCCTACCTTGCTTCACCGCTTGGGTTCACCACATGGATCCGCAAACCCTTGTACTGGCACAGGAGAGGAAATAGCAAGTTGGGAAAATAGGCAACCAAGAATAATATGACTGCTTTTCAGCTTACATTGGTTTAAAATATTCATGAGACTGTTCTCAGACAGAGAGAGGAGTTGAAATTTGTGTCTCCATGAGAGAGACACAAAAAATCTGTGAGGAGCAGCGTTCTACCAGACTTCAGAGGCTGCTTTGTATGCATATTTGCGTATATAAATGCTGTGAATGCAGGGGATCTGGGTGCAAAGAAGAAAGGTTTTGTGAATGAAGATTATACGCAATTATCCAGAAAATTGCATGTTCTGATGTAAAAGTAACATGCTGGGATAACTACACTGCCTGTTCTAAGAGTCTGTTACAGCTGTGCATTGTACCAGCAGCGCAGTTTAGACGATAGATACATATTGCCAGGGAACATTATACTATGGTGAGCAACAGAGACTTCTGAAATGAAGTAAATAAATGTGTTGGAATGTATTTCAGAGAAATAATCTCTCTCCTGCTTTGGCTGCTGCACGATATATTTTAATAAGTATCTAGCCTCTCAATCAGCCCTTTTTTCCCCTCACCTTAGTAGCATATTGTGTCGTAAATGATGCTCGGTGTCAACAGGTGACAGTTTACTGTACTATGCGAGCTGTGTGACAGGGAATGCACACTGCACCTCAAAGTCTGTTGTCATGAGTAGGATAAAAAATATTTTTTTTCTTTCAGAAACAGCAAAAACAAAACCCACAGAAGATGACAGTGAATTAGACATATCAGCCCTGTGTCCTAAGGTGACTTTTTTTCAGTCAGCCCTATCTTGCTTTTAAAACCTATATAGATAATGGAGGGTATCTAGACTACTGTCTCTGTTTTCTGTGGAAGACTTTAACCTGCCCAGGAGGCTGTGTTCCTGAACTTAGCAATAGGCTTTAAAAGTGATTCATAGTCTCCATCTTTAGGCTTATACTAATTAACTTACTTCATTTGTGACTTCTGGCCTTCAAGGTAATGGTTTCTTTGGCCTACTAAACTAAGAATGTGTTTATTTTGTACTGGCTGTGGAATGATTAAACTAGAATTTAATAGCAAAGGCAGCTATTTTTATTTGCAACAGTGAAATTGCAGCTGATTTTTATCAGCTAAATTAAAATATAGAAGGGAAACATTTGTGGAAAACCTATGCAATTTGTCAGATACTTGTGTAATCACTTGTCTGATCATTTTTAATGATAGTGTAAATCAGTATATTATCTATAAATATCTTTCTAGATAGGTATGTTCTAAGTAGCTGTATGGCAAAGGATTCTCCATTATAATCAGAACACTGGTTAATATAAACAAAAATCAGTTTTCTAGGAATTCTTATGCAATATTTGATCAGTAGTGTCTAGAACCTGACTTTGACAATGAAGGTGGTTTTGTATTCTGAAAAAAAATAAACCTCTATCCCATGGGATAAAAATTTGTAGCTGGCTTAATTGAATATTGTTTGATAAATTTGTAAACGATAATGATTTTTTTTTTAGCTAATTTTTTACTGTCTTATAGATAACGGGGTTATTTTTTGATCCAAGTTTATCCATTTCTTTACATTTATGCCATTTTGTATCTGCAGGCTCATTCTGCTTTCATTACAGTGGGATATTACTTTCAGAATGAATAATTGGAATTTTCTATGTGTCTTTAGCATAATACAGCTTAAAGTTATAAAGAGGGATGCTTCAATTTTAAGTACTGTATACTTTTCATGTTTCTACAATTAAAACTTAAGTAGGAGATGATTTATATTGCTATGACATGCAAGAGGCTTCTTTTTCAGTATCTAAGCATTGGCTTCCTGTAGTGTGAGTTTTTTGAGTATAAGAATACCATGTATGGGACTTTTTTATGTTTAGGTTAGTCCTGCAGTTGTTGCCAAAGAGCTGTCAGTGTCAGACACAGATGTATCAGAAGTATCTTGGACCGATAATGGGACCTTTAACTTATCCGAGGGGTATTCTCCACAGACAGACACATCTGATGGTATGTAATGGCCTCTTCTGTTTTATCGATGAATTGCAGTCACGTAAGTTACCTGAAAATTATTAGAGAACTTGAGGACTAAAGTTTTTGGGGTTGGGTTTTTTTCCCCCTAGAATGAATTCAAAATTAATTCCGGTGTTTTATGTAATTTTGTGTAAGAGCTGTCCTCATCTTAAAAATAATAAAGTACATCAGTAACGGTCTAAATAAATAAGCAGTGGTGGGTAAAACCAACACATTCGGTAAGTGCCACATTTAGCGCTCTCTTCCACCAAACCTTTTAAGCAAGTAAACTTTTTAAGTTAGTACCAATGCTTTTCTGGAGCTAAACAAATAAAAGCTGAGGAAGAAAAAGTGAGTACTTTGAATTGCTAAACAGCCAATTAAAGAAAGTATTATTAGGTATTGGTTACTAGAATGCTGATGAAGACAGCCACCAATGAGCCTAAATAAGATGTGAAGACTAAGGCTAGGAAAAGATTCTCACGCACTTGTCTTGATCTTGACCAGATCTTTTAAGTTCTTACTTTTTACAGACTGAGCTTTCAGTTAGCACTTTGCCTGAAAAAAGATTAAAGACAACAGTAGTTTGGTGTAGTCTTATCTGTGGATTTGTTGCTCTGCTCATCTTGCATTTCTCCTCTTCTAGGAAAAGTTCACTGTAAATGACAAGTAGGGTGATAGTAGTTAGCGGCACTATACAGGCCAAATTAATAATGTAAATTATTTTGTTAATATTTTGAGTTGTAAATAGACAGCATTGTATGATCACAGAATTGTAAATTGGAATGACCCATTGTCGTTCATCTCATCTGACCTCCTATTCAAAGCAGGTTCAACTTGATCAAGTTGCTCAGGGCTGTGACCAGTTGAATTTTGAGCAACTCCAATGGTAGAGATTCAGCAACCTCCCTGGACAGCCATTTTCAGTATTTGATCACCCTCATGATGAAAAAGTTTTTTATTATAGTGAGTCAAAATTTCCCATGTTCCAGCTTGTGTCGATTTACTCTCATCCTTGTACTGTGCACCTTTAAGAAGAGTCGGGCCCCATCTTCTCTATACCTTCCCATTAGGTAGTTAGACAACTACGTGATTCCCCTTTTGCTGCCTTCTCTTAAGGCCAAACAAAGCCCATTCTCTCAGGATCTCCTCATGTGTCATGTTCTCCAGCCCCTTAATAATCATGCTGGCCCTCCAGGGGACTCGTTCCAGTCTTTCATTGTCTGTCTTGTACTGGAGAGGTCAAAACTGGACAAAGTACTCCAAGTGTGCGCTCTCAGGTGCTGAATAGAGGGGGGAGATCCCTTCCATTGACTTTTGGACTTTATTTTTGCTAGTATAGCTCAGTATGTCATTGGCCTTCCTTGCTGCAAGGGTATACCACTGACTTGCTGTCACAGGTCTTTTTCTTGAAAGCTGCTTTCTGTCTCATCGCCCCCAAGCCGTACTGCTGCTCAGGTTACTCCATCCCAGATGCAGGACTTAATATTTGCTTTTGTTGAATTTCATGATGTTCCTTTTCAGCCTGCTCATTTCTCCAGCCTGTTGAGGTCCCTCTGAGGGCAACCTGCCCTCCAGAATATCAAATACACATATACATTCTGCTTTTTATCCTCTTGAAAATGTGAAACAATCCTAGTCATCTGTAGAGTTTCCATTTTCTGTTTCCTATTTAATATAAGCATTGGAATACAAGAAAAAAAAAGTTACAAATTCAGTCTTTACATTCTTTTTTATTCTACAGGTGTTTTAAAAGCTTGTAATACATTCATACACACTTACATATTTGAAATTTATATATGTTATGAAGAAAAGTGTTTGGAGACCTGTTGTGACATTATAAATTTTAGGACTTTATGGGGCTGGTGTAGCACTGGCTGCGCTGAAGATTTGCATGGCTTGTTTCATACATAGCTAGATACCATTTTAAAAAGATATTATCCTCAAATAACTTCCTGAGTTAGGTTGATACAGGTGACTTGTGGTAGTAGCTTTACGACCCCAAACCCACTTTATTTTAGATGTCACGCAAAGCTCCTCTGCATTAAGACTACAGAAGACTACTAGACTCTGGATTAGTAAACGTATTTAAAGGAAAACTTACTAATTGTATTTTTACATTTGGCTGCTTTTTTTGGGGAAGCCTTTTGTGTTTGCTAACACCGTTTCCTTCTGTTTATCCTGTAACAGATTTTGACCGACCTAGTGATCATGAAGAAGCTTTTGCCAGAGATCTTTCAGAATTTCCGTCTTTAGAAAATGGTGCCGGAACAAATGATGACGATGACTCAAGCATCGGTATGCCCATCCAGCAAAAACAAAAAAAAGAACAAACGTATTTCAAGGTGGATCATGCTTCCAGACAGAGTCAAGAGAGACCATCCACTGCAGGGCTCTCCTTGCCTTTGACCAGTGACCAAACCTTTAACTTAATGAGTGGAATTGCTGGGGATGTCATCGCAGCTGCGGTCTCTGCTGCCATCAAAGACCAGCTGCAGTCCGCACAGCCAGCTCCCTCACGTGCAGCACCCAGTTTGAGTGAGGAGACAGACACAGAGGAAGGTGATGATTTTGAACTGCTTGACCAGTCTGAGCTTGAGCAGATTGAGAAAGAATTGGGACTTTCACAAGGCCAAGAAGCAGAATCCCAGGAAAAGAAAAAATCTTCAGGCTTCCTTTCAAATCTGCTTGGAAGTCATTAACCTGGAAATTGCAGCCGGTAACATAGAAGAAATTAAACGTAAAACACAGAAAAAAAAAAAATCAAATGCAAAAAAAAAACCAACCAGGAAAATTCTGAGCTGTAAGCTTTAACTATCCCTTTAGATGTGTTGTAATAATTTCCCTTACGCAGAGTGAATTAACTGGATAAACATCAGCTGATACTGATAGTTTAATGTTTCTGGTAGTTATACCTCAATGTTATAGCATGGAAATGAATTATCTATCCGCTGTTTGGTTGCAGATGAGTGTTGGAGGTCAGTTGTTCAAAAGAGTCGGGGGAGAGGGTTTTTTTGTCTTTTTGCCAACCGTGTATTTTGGGGTCCTGAGCCAAATTTTCACTGTCGGCAGTTTTTTTACTCTTGGTTGCTGACCACGTAATACAATTCATGATTCACACAGCGAGGGCAAGTTATCAGAGGACTGCAATGAGACTAACTAAACCTCACCTCCTTCAGTCATACCGAAAAGTATGAATCCCTGCAGTTAGCGTTATGTATAGTGCATCTACTATATATGAAACACTTTAACCAGCACAATTCTAGTTTAAATATGTGTGCAACACTATCAGAGAACTTGATTTCATACTTAAAACCTTTGAATTCTTTTGGATATGGTGATGCATTTCCAAGTTTTCTGCTCTTTTAGGCTTGTAGAGTTGTGAAGTGGCATGCTATTTGACTGACCACTGGCTGTGTTCCTTGGTAGAGTCTCGTCCTTGGCAGTATTGCCAACGTAAAGTCAGCCAACACATTTTTATATTTAGGAGTTAATATCATGTAAACCAAACAACCTTTTTGGGAGCAGGTGAGGGTAGTTATTGTTTGGAATAGAGGTTAGGTTTTAAAAAAAAAAAAGAATAATTAAAAGGCTTTTTCAGGTGCCACTTCCTTAATTCAAGATTCTGTGGGTTTGGGTTTATTTTTTTCCCAGGACAGTTGCCATCACTTGCAACAAAAGTTGTGTTACAAGCTGAATCTTTTAAGATATTTAAAAGTATTTGGTGAGGTCATTTGCTATAGCAAACACTCAGAATCTTCTTCTTGGCATGTAATTTAAAATAAGCAAAAAGAACTTGTTTGCCAGTTTAAACTCCACACACGCTCAGTGAGTGGCATGGGATCTTAAGCAGGTAACTTATTCAACTTTTTCTAGGGCTTTTTTTTGTTCACCTGTGACAAACTGAATTGTAATACCAAGCAATAGTGATGAAAGAAATAGGAAGATGTAAAGCTAGGTTTTTTTAATGTGATGTAAACTGTTAGCAAAGTTGAGGGACCATGTCAGCTGCTACTACTACTCAAGTGATTTTCCATTTGCTGGCATTTGAAGAGGTGAATACTGTCATCTAGGACCCTCAAAAAGTACAGCAACAAACTACAAAAATCTTCCACTAACATATATGTGTAGGTAAACCTGTGTTTAAAGTTAACTCCATTTTAATTTGTTTTTCTTTTATGAGGTGAAAAAATAGGCAGATGGCCAAAAAGAGTGTAGCGAAAGGAAAGATGCTGAGAATTTTTGACACTGGCTTTATCGTTGCTTGTGCTTTTGTGTCAGTAATGCATATTGACTGTGTTTGCTGTCCTTCACCAGTAAAAAAGTGAGCCTGTGCCTTCCTTATCAAATCCATTACGAAGTGAGTGGATGCTGGATATAGATCCCACAAGATGCAGCTTTTGAAATTACAACATCTTGACATTAAAAGCGAGTTTCTGGAAATGATTAAAAAAACATGGCCACAGCACTTCCACAGTGCTGGCTGTTAAGTTTTCTTTTTAGCTTCCCCCAGCCTGTCCTTCCCATTTGAAAAAAAAAAAAAATAAAAAATAAAAGAAGCTTTTGCTGGGAAATCAGCCAGTTTAAAGGCCATTTAAATTTCTCAGATGAGTTAAAAGCCTCGTTTCCTTGCTGCATGTTTAGGACAATCTGTATGGTTAGAAGAGTACAACTTCCAAGTTGCTGGTGAAACATTGCAGGACACCCAGCACACACCTGTGTGCTTCCCTGTGCAGGAGCACGGGTGCCGGGAGGGGGAAACGGGGTATGGGATGGGGAGAGGCAGGAGGGAGCCACCCTTCACAGGCTTTTCTGGAGCGGATCGATGGGACGGACTCGCTGGCTGTCAGTGGCGGCGGCGGCATAACAGCGTGCACTTTATTGTTGTTTTATGAAGAATACTTGTGGTTATAAAAGTATGTAATGCAGGAGCACTCTTCTAGAATTAACAGATTAGATCAAAAAGGAAAAGCAGTTGGAGGAGTTTCTTGGACTTTTTGTAAATTATCCATTTTCTGGTTTCGAGATACAAAAATAGATTGATATTTCTCCAGTACGAGTCTCAATTTATTTTATTTTTTTTTTCCAGAAAGAAAAACAAAGCAAGGCTTGAACAAGCAAATCATTAAAGTTTAGGGGCATAATTGCTTATTTGAGTGTCTTTAGAATTTTATTTTTCTGTTCCTGCAGTAGTCGATTACATCCGAGCCCCTGAATACTGTGTAATGGGAAGGAGGTAACTCTGTGCCATGCAGTATTCCTCCTCCTCAGGCAGCGGAAAGGGGCTTAGTTTTCTGCAGGAAATTACCTCTTCCCTCCCAAACAACCACACATAAGAAGCACTTTGCTCGGACCCAATACATTCCACTGCCAGCGGTTTGACAGCGGAACACAAAGAAAACGTTTCTCTCCTTTGTGAGATCCCTTCCGCGCTGCCTTCAGTTGGAAATCCCTTGAGAAACCTTCATTTTGCTGTCGTGTCCTAACAGCAGCCACAAAATAGCAGTTACTTAAAAATTCCTACCACGGCGGTCCACGGCGTCTGTCCTACTGAGCACTGGTCGTCACCTTCCCGTCTTCCAAAACCAAATGCAGGGGGCAGGAGGAAAAGGCAAGGGAGTATGAGGCAGGGCATAGCTTTGAAACGTGCCGCTTGCTGCGCGGGAGGCCTGCTTGCTGCCCGTTTCCAGTCACACAGCAGCACGGCCAGCCCAGAGGGCGCCGGGCGAGCGTGGACGCGTGAGCCGGGTGCCCCGGGGGTAGCGCAGGCCACGGTGGCGCCCTGGGGTCCCTTCCCAAGCCTGTGTTCTCTGGCGTGCTGGTACCTGCCAGGAAATTGAGGATGCCCTGTTATTTTTGCCGTAGCCTGGTCAAAGCGCTCGCCCTCCCTCGCCTGGCAGTGGCTTCTGCCTCACGCGTCCCGGCTGGAAGAACCCGGCGCGCGTGGGGATGGGATCTGCAGGACGCAGCTCAGCCCTGCGGGAAATTTCCCCGTGCGTTGGTACCCGTGCGTGGCGGGTGGCGTGATTGCCCTCCGCCGCTGGCCTTAGGTGTGCAAACCCAGCGTAAGAGCACCTGTTTTCAGCACACGGGGCTTTTCCACGAGCGTGTGCTACACCTCTGGTTACCATTCTTCAGTTTGGTTGTGGAAAAAAAGAAGTTGTTCTACGCAGAGGAGGGGAAGTAATTTTAACCCAGAGTAACAGGATCCGAAGAAACACTCATTTTCCTTGGTTTTTGTTCGTTTTGCACTTTTTTTTTTCCCCAGGCTGTTGAAGCCTTCTGAACAAATGCCCTGTAGCCCCCACGTCCGCTCTGGGCGGGCGAGCGGGGTGAGCAGCCTGCGGCCACCGCCTATCCGGGCAACCAGAAGCTGGAGAGTTACAAAACGTCTTTATTTAAAATATTTCGCAGCACTTTACCGAGCCTGATTACTATTTTGTAAACATGGAATTATTATATTGATTTGTTTGTAAAACCATTTAATAAATACGTGTTGATCTTTCACCACAGCTCGTGGCGCGTTTCTTCCCTCGCGGGCGGGGCGGGGCCTCCGCGGCGGCAGGGGGCGCTGCCGGGGGCGGGGGCCCCCCCTTCCTGCCTTGCGTCGCGCGGCCTCTTCCTACTCGCGCTTCCCGCTGCGTGGGCACCGGCGGGGGGGGTGCGTGTCCCGCGGGGCTGGGGCGGGGGGGGTGGCGAGGCCCGGCGCGCCCTGGGGTGCCGGTTGCGCTCCCGTAGGGCAGGGCCTCCCTGCGGGCCCGCTCCGAGCCGCGCCTGGCAGCGGCCGGTGGGCTCGCGGCTGCCGCCCGCCCCCCGTCTGGCGCTGCCTTCCGGTTTCATTTTGTTTCCCGGATCTGAGTTGCGCCGTCGCTTCCGGTGTGCGTAGGGCAAACCGCCTGCCTGTCGGCCGGGCCTTCCCTGCCGGCCGGGCCGGCCAAGGGCCGTCGGCGCCGCGGGGAGGGGGAGCCTTGCCGGGGGGGAGCTGGGCTGCGCCGGGGCTGGCGGCGGGTGAGTGCCTCGGGTTTTGTCTTCCTGAGCCCCGCGCGGGGGGACGTGCAGCGCTTTGGCCTTGTGGGTCAAAATGGGGGGGGGGGGGGGAAGCGCTGGCGTAACTGCACGGGCTTCTGCGGCGGGGGCTGCTTCTGCCTTAGGCTGCTTGAGTTGTAGGCCTGGCTTCCTCGCTTAGTAGTCAGGTGTGAGGGGTTGTGGTCCTAGGGCCTCTCAGTTGCATACCTCTTCTGGGCTGGTTTTTGGGGTGGTTTTGTGGTTTGCTTTTTTTTTTTTTTTTTCAGTCCCCCCAAGGTAATCTACTACGTAGCTCCTGCCTACCTGCGATGGACTGGCTCAAACTCTCCTGTCCCTGAGATTTCTGCAAGGACTTTGTGATTTAACAGCAAGTGTGAGCCTGCGTCAGGCTGGCTTGTGACAGTCAAATACCTGCCTGGGGTGGGGTGGGGATGGGGAGCTCTGCGGGCAGGAGGGAAACACTGCCAGGAGCAGTCGGGATCCCTCGAGGGGCAGGTAATACCTTTTCTTCTGAAACAAAAAGCATCTGTTAGGCTGAGTGGATGTTTACAGTATTTCAAATAAAATAGTGTGGTCTTTATTTTCTGTTGGTGTGTTTCCTGTCACTGCAGGAGTATGGACAGAGCAAGCAGTAAATTAGGAGTCCAGTTCTTCCAGGGAAGCAGCGTTTCAGAAAGTACCTTCCAGCCCCCTGAGCATTTTTTGTTTCTCACTGCTGGTCCTCTCTGTTGGTAGCTTCTGGGAGGGGCTGCTGTTCCTCTACCTGCTTTCAGACCCCTCCCTTTTATCCTGTTGTTTCTTTTTTTCCCCAGTTTAAACCATAGGTTTTATAAACGGGTTAAAAGGTGGGGTTGGCTTTAGTGACCTCTGCTTAGAACGCGCTTTTTTCCTTTTTGCTTTTGGGGCATTCAAGAGGTTCTGTCAACTTCAAGAAAGTTAAGTTTCATTAAGCACTGCAAAGGAAGAAAAAGTGTGGCTTTGGAAAGGACAGCATCGGTTACAGGTTGCTGTACAGGTGACACGTTTGTCCTGTGACAGCCCCAGTAATACAGCTCAGCCGGGTGGTGGGAAGTGGAGGGAGACCAGAGATTGCAGTGCTTTCAAGTGCTAGGTCCAGGCACAGCTGTCTGCATCTCCAGATTAACAGTTCTGCGGGGTAAAGTGTCAATGGCACACGTGCTGCTCCTGAATAGCTGAAAGGTTTTTACTTTAAAATGCGGTAACATTTTTCTGTTTGATAAGGCTGTGGGAAATTGCAAATGGCTGTGAAAGTAGGTTTTCCCTTTTACCCTTATTTTGGAGCAATTGTTAGTCTCTTCAGAAACCTAGAGTTGGCAGAATATGAGCTTAATAAAAACATCTAGTTTCTGATCTTCATCAAAAAGCTCCTCGTCCTGTGTCCGAGCCCTCAGGAGTACAGTGGGCGCTGGGTTGAGAGCTGGGATGCTGTGGTGCTGCTGTGGTAGGAGTAATCTCTGATAACTGTATCAGTCTTGTATTTGATTTTTTTTTTTTGCTCCTTCTAGTACGTACTATGCTGTTTGCTAATGCTGGTGTTTACTAAATTTAATTCTGTACAAGAATTGTATCTCTCATGTTGCCTTACATGGGTGCTGTCAGGATGTTGTGTTTGGGGTTTTTTTTGTAGCTGTTACTTATATTTATCAGTATGACTTTTTTCCTTTCCCCCCCCCCAGCTTTCTAGTAATGGCAACCTACACTTGCATCACTTGCCGTGTGGCTTTCCAGGATGCTGACATTCAGCGCGCCCATTACAAAACTGACTGGCATAGGTACAACCTGAAGCGTAAGGTTGCCGACATGCCTCCTGTCACTGCTGAGAATTTCCAAGAGAGAGTCCTAGCCCAGAGAGCAGTAGCAGAGGAGCAGAACAAAATCACTGCCACTTACTGCACAGTTTGCAGCAAGAGATTCTCTACCTTCAATGCCTATGAGAATCACTTGAAGTCCAAAAAGCACCTGGAGTTGGAGAAGAAAGCTGTTCAAGCTGTCAGCAAGAAGGTGAAAATATTAAATGAAAAGAACCTGGAAAAGGGGCTGGCCCCAGAGAGTTTAAACAAAGATGAGATGAATGCAGCTATTCAGCAAGCCATTAGGGCTCAGCCATCTTCGTCTCCGAAGAAGACGCCTTTACCTCCGAGTAACGCAAGCGGCTCTCCGGTTTCTACGAGAAGCGCCGCCTTATCGCAGAGTAGAGAGCGATCAGAGAAACCTCCACGGCTGCAGTGGTTTGAACAGCAAGCAAAGAAGCTGGCCAAACAGCAAGCAGAGGAAGAGGAGGATATGGAAGAAGGTAAGGCAGTAAAGGTACACTGACAGTAGATAGCTTGGAGTAAGCAATGTTGTTGCTGTTGTTTTTGTGTAAAAGCCTCCTCCTATTTCTGTAGTAGTACAGCATTTTCCATCACAAAAGGTCTTGCTGTTGATTAAATTTTCAGCTTAATGAAGGAGTTAATGTTGCTGTGTTAGTGTCTGAACTGCCAGCTGCACAAGATACTAATGTGTGTGAAGGCTGAATATAAACAGTTACTTATATAGAATCATAGAGTCATTAAGGTGGGAAGAGACCTCCAAGGTCATCAGGTCCAGCCGTCAACCCAACACCACCATGCCTACTAAACCATGTCCCAAAGTGCCACGTCTATGGGTTTTCTGAACACCTCCAGGGATGGTGACTCCACCGCCTCTCTGGGCTGCCTGTTCCAGTGCATGACCACTCGTTCAGTAAAGAAATTTTTCCTAATATCCAATCTAAACCTCCCGTGGTGCAACTTGAGGCTGTTTTCCTTCATCCTATCGCCCGTTACCTGGGAGAAGAGACCAACCCCCACCTCACTACAGCCTCCTTTCAGGCAGATGTAGAGGGTGATAAGGTCTCCCCTCAGCCTCCTCTTCTCCAGGCTAAACAACCCCAGTTCTCTCAGCTGCTCCTCATCAGCCTTGGGCTCCAGACCCCTCACCAGCTTTGTTGCCCTTCTCTAGACATGCTCCAGCACCTCAATGTCCTTCTTGTAGTGAGGGGCCCAAAACTGAACACAGGATTTGAGGTGCGGCCTCACCAGTGCCGAGTACAGGGGGAGGATGACTTCTGTGCTCCTGCTGGCCACGCAGTTCCTGATACAAGCCAGGATGCTGTTGGCTATCTCGGCCACCTGGGTACACTGCTGGCTCGTGTTTAGCTGGCTGTCAGCCAGCATCCCCAGATTCTCTCTGCCAGGCAGCTTTCCAACCACTCTTCCCCAAGCCTGGAGCATTCCATGGGGTTGTTGTGACCCAAGTGCAGGACCCGGCACTTGGCCTTGTTGAACGTCATACAATTGGCCACAGCCCATTGATCCAGCCTGTCCAGGTCCCTCTGCAGAGCCTTCCTACCCTCAAGCAGGTCAGCACTCCTGCCCAATTTGGTGTCATCTGCAAACTTACTGAGGGTGCACTTGTTCCCCTCATCCAGATCACTGATAAAGGTATTAAATGAGACTGGCCCAAGCACTGAGCCCTGTGGAACACTGCTTGTGACCAGCTGCCAACTGGATTTAATTCCATTCACCACCACCGTTTCGGCCCGGCCATCCAGCCAGTTTTCTACCCAGTGAAGAGTGCACCTAAGCCATGAGTCACCAGCTTCTCCAGGAGAATGCTGTGGGAAACTGTCTCAAAGGCTTTGCTGAAGTCCAGGTAGAGAACATCCACAGTCTTTCCCTCATCCACCAGGCGGGTCACCTGGTCATAGAAGGATATCAGGTTGGTCAGGCAGGACCTGCCTTTCATGAAAACCCATGCTGGCTGGGCCTGATCCCCTGGTTGTCCTGCACATGCCTGGTGAGCACACTCAAGATGAACCGCTCCATAACCTTCCCTGGTACCAAGGCCAGACTGACAGGCCTGTAGTTCCCTGGATCCTCCTTCCGGCCCTTGTAGGTGAGTGTCAGTATGTAGATGTAAGCACTATTTCCCATGTAAAATGCCAGGGGAAGTTTCCTGTAAGGAAGCCTAACATAAAAGGTTACCCTAAAACTATTTCTGAAAAATAGATGAACAAAAATCTGATCGTGATCACTTGCTGTTGTCCCATCAATCACTTGAATGATCTGTTGGACGGAGCTGGGAGTGGAGTTGGTTTTGTTTTTCCCTGCCCATCAAGACCAGAGGAGAAAGTTTGCTCCATAACCTGACACAGTGTGGCATAGCTTCTCAGCATGTCAGCATCTATATTAAAATTAGTTTAAGGGTTGCCACCCCAACTGCCTGTTCCTGCTTCCTCACCCTCACCACATGTGTGGATACAGCTCTTTGTTGGAGGTCAGCCTGGGAAGTGGACAACTGAAAAGATCAGAGCTTCACAATTCCCAGAAAAGGGTTATTTTTAACCGGGAGGATTTCAGTGCTGTAGTTTACAGTGCAGCTCCAAATGCATCTATTGGAGCAGCTGAGTGGGGTGATGAAACTGCAGCGAGGGGACAAATATGAATGAAGCGGGACCATACTATGCCAGCTTCCCTACTGAAACCACTGTGACATGTTACAGCAAGTTTATGCTGCTGAAATTTCAGTTGCAGTTCAGGGAATCTGTTTTACAGGAGAAGAAATGTATACATCTGAACATGCATCGTAACATCTAAAGCAGGGGCCAACTTGCACCTGTTTTGTGTTAATGTGTTAGCCATAAACTGTAATACTAAAATCTCAGTAGGTTTCTGCATGTTAATTTTCCTTTTAAGTGTTTGTCCAGGAATGTTTCCTACAAGTCCTGTTAGTTCATTGTCAGGCTTTTAAAATTATTAAGCTATATCCTATAGCAGAGATCTCTAATTAGCAGCCCCCAGCACTGGGGAGCACACTGTTCCCTGTTCTCAAACACTCTGTGCACATGGCAGTTGGAAGGGGACCAGGAGGAATAGAGTGCTGGGAAATGCTCACTGCCACAGATCTGAACTCCTTAAAAAAGATTTCTAGGCCCCTCTAGCAGTATAATCAGACTGCCAGTTCACCTATCCGTTCATGAGCTCTGCAGTAATCTTGCAAATGTGTAAAATTGTTAGTATATCTTGTTATACACTATGTTAGGTTATATGAGAGTATATCTGTGACAGCTGTCTTTGTTCTTCTCTGATGTTAAAGATGTGTGTGTGAACAGGAGCACGTTTTCCCTCACTGCTGAGTCACTGCTGGAAATGAGTATTTTCATGACTCTGACAAGAGTGGTGTGTGTATGCATGTGTTCTTGTGCTGTGGTGAATTAGATTTAAGGCTTCGAAACAGCAATAAAGCGTTAATAGTTGAGAAAATGGAGGAGGAAGAAATATCGGATCTGCCAACTTTTTTTATGAGCAGACTTGAGCTTTGCTGTGCGACTTAAAGAAATGTGTTTTCCTGGCAATGATATATGCTTGCACCTGGAAGTGACTGTGTGGCACTTAACTGTAAGAGTAGAAGATGCAGTATTTTCTATGATAACTTTTTCTAACTTAATTAGGACTTGTTTTGCTTGGGAGAAGTAATAATGTAAATAAATATTTTTTTAAACTTCCTTGAAAAGACTGGGAAGATATGGATTCTGATGAAGACATCGGCTCTGAAGAAGAGATGGAAAGCGTGGGAGAAGAAGAGGAGGAGCAGGCAGAAGCTGAAAGCACACCTGCTGTTGGGGCCATACCAGTCACAGACTGCTTGTTCTGTCCCCATCATTCAAGATCTCTCATGAAGAATGTGGCACATATGACAAAAGCTCACAGTTTCTTCATTCCAGACATAGAGTACCTTATGGATCTCAGAGGACTAATCAAATACCTGGGTATGCCTTGTAAACGTTCTCTGATTTTTTTTTTGTCAGGATAACTATATACTGTTATTGCTTATTTTCCCTTGGATATGACTTAAAATGGTGTGGGGGGTTTTTTTGTGTAAAATCAGAGTGCTGTCTAGTTCAGTATTTTGATCATGAACAGGACCACAGGCTTTCCAGTAGGACAGAGAGAAAACCCCACTGAGCAAATGTGTGCTCAGGTACCCTCTATGTCTCACATAGGTGTCTGAAAGTTGTTCAGCTAACATGAAATTTAGGACAAAACTCTATTGCTAAAGTGTGCATATGAACCGTGTTATCCTGCTAATGAGTCGCAAGTATTTGCTTCATGGGTTTACAATACTTGTGAGAGAGCTAAAAGCCAGAAAAAAAAAATGTATCTTCCTTGAAGTCTACAAATAACGATGAGAATAAATTAATTTTGGAGTATCAGGTAGAAAACTGTATTGGAAGTATGAATTTTGTTACTGAGAATACATAATGATTCATACCTTGTCATGTGAAATCTTCAATGCACAGACTTGCCCCTGATGGAGCCATATGGTCAAGGCATAGGAGCAGTGGGGCTTTTCTGGAAATGAAGGGCTCTTCCTCAGTCTGCCTGCAAGCTGGGAAGCCGGCATCACAGAAATGTTAATTATTGACTAGGGAGGCTCTATTCGGACCAACAGAAGTGTCAATGTTTTCCGCAGGAGAGAAAGTTGGCGTTGGGAAAATCTGCATCTGGTGCAATGAAAAAGGGAAATCCTTCTATTCTACAGAAGCGGTACAGGCTCACATGAATGATAAAAGCCACTGCAAACTCTTTACAGATGGAGATGCTGCCCTGGAATTTGCAGACTTTTATGATTTTAGGTGAGGATGCTTTTCTTTGAGTGGAGCACAGATGGGGATGGACAAAAGAACAGTTGAGTATTACATCAGAAACCACTGTCCATTCTTAAAATTTAGTCCTGTTTCTGATTCTGATGCATATCTTGCGTAGCTGGCTCCCCACTTTTCTTAGGTAAGCATAACAACACGATCGGTTCTCCTCTCCTGTGACCACTAATACCAGTCCTACATGAAAGTGTGCTTTGAATTCTGTTTTGTATGTTTGCTGTTAGTGCGTTTAGATCTCAGTGCACCAGCAAAGACCGTAAAAGGGCATAACTGTCTCTGCCATTACCTTTTAGGCAGATTCTGGGCTTAATACACACTGTGGATTTATTTTTTTTTTTTTTTTATAGCCTGGAGTTAAACAGGACTGCTGTGATTTAGAGGACTCTTGTTGAACTTCCTGTAGCCTAAGCTGTGTTCAGTTTGGTCAGACATGCCTCCTGTTATGGTGACAGGTGGATTTAGTGGAGCACTCGTTCAGTAGCTGTGTGGAGCTGGTGGGCTGCACAGTGGTGGGTTTTCACCGTAAGTTGCTGTTAAGTGTGCAGCAGCAGAACTGCGCTGAGCTATAGAACCGGGTGGAGGAAGGGTGGTCCTTGCCTTCAGCCTCTGCTCAGGGCAGGGCAGTTCTGGGAATAACTCTCAACCCAGGCTAGGTGAAACGTGATGTTGTTTGTGACTTGCTGTAGCCATGCATGGCAGTTCTTTTGTGTAGTGGGTCTGGATAGCTGTGGCTGCTCACCCTGTACAAGCTGTGCACTGCTACTCTTCCCACAGGAGCAGTTACCCCGATCACAAGGATGGGGAAGATGTGGAGGTGCCTGGAGAGCGCCCAGCAGAGAGAGAGTTGGATTATGATGATGACACCATGGAGCTGATCCTTCCCTCAGGTAGGCATGGGATTAGTGTTACAATGCACTTTCTCTGCATTTCTCGTAGCTGCAGCCATTACCTGCAGCATAGGTCATTGTTGTAAGTTTTTCCTTTGGCAAGGGAGAAAGTAATTTTCCATCTCGGTGTCTTTGGGGTTTTGTCCTCGCCTTCCATTATTTTCACTATCAAGCAGTTCAACTTCTTCAGCATTAATGTATATGTGGACTGAGGCAGGGGGTTCCTTTGCCCACGTTACCTCTTCATTAACATGTGACTCTCATGGTATACTCCAAGAGTTCCCATATCTTGTTTTAATGCAACTTGGAGAGGCTATAGCTTAGGTTAGCTAGTGTACGGCTTTTTTGCAGAGAGGCAGCTGGTAACTAATTTACTAAACTAGTTCAATAAAATTAATTTATTTAAACAACCTTACTCTTGCCTTGTACAGCATTTGGCACTCTTGCACTTTTTTTTTTTTGTTTCGGTGGGGGTTTTTTGTATGAGGGGACCTCGGTCCTTTCATTCTGAAAAGTGCTGCCAACTGTGCAGTTACAGAAGATTTCCTGAATGTCAGCAGGTTACTTCCCTGGTTGCTTGAAACAGCATTACCTCTCTGCTCATTCCCCTAATTACAATTTTCATTTCTGATAACTGCCTGTTAGTTATCTGAATTCAGGCTCTCTTGAACAGCAGCACTCTTTTTTTTTTTTTTTTTTTTTCTCAAGGTAGAGCACAGTACAGCAGCTCTTACAGTAATTACATTGAGTTCCTAATATTCCGAAAGTTTTTTAAGGCCTTTTAAAAGCATTTCTCAGCACAGGGAGTTTTCCACAGTTTTCACAATACGCTCAAATACTCCATTGCAGAAGCTGCTTCATTATGTGTAATACGATGTCCCCTCCTCTGAACAGGTGCAAGAGTGGGTCATCGTTCTTTAATGAGATACTACAAGCAACGGTTTGGTCTGTCAAGAACAGTGGCTGTTGCGAAAAACAAGAAAGCAGTGGGTCGGGTGTTACAGCAGTACAGAGCTTTGGGCTGGACCAGTCAGACAGGTAAGTGACAATGTGAGGTTTCTGCAGAGGAGGAGGAGGTTGTAGGATGTCATCACTCTAAATTAAATAGGTTGTTTGTAGTTTGTCTTCTGCTTCGTTCCCTTTCATTCCTGACATCCAAGCAGAATAAGTTACAGGAAGCTGTTTGTGTCTAAAATCCCGTGCAGCTTCTGTGCAAGTCCTCCAGTTCATTAGCATGCGTGTGTTTGTATTTGGTGACTTCCTAAGATTTGTTGGTTTCTGCCTGTGAAAACCATTACTCTTGCTATTTAGTAACGTAATATAAACCGTCCTTTGACAGTTAGAATACTTTTCCAGTTGTGGAGCAGTGACATGGTCTGTAACTACTTCTGAAATAAAAGAATCGCATGTTGGAATGCAAAACAACCTTTTCCCGTAAGTCATGGGGGAACACAGAGGGAACTGGCCTTTCCCAAGAGAGAAGTGAAAAGAAGCATGCCAGTATGGGAAGGAAAACATATAGCTAACTGCTGATGTAAAAGGCCAGACCGGCTGGTTTGCATGCAGGTAGTAAGTAAGCTTACAGCCATTTATCCCTCTTTCTCTTCCTCCTCTCTCCCTGAAGGGGCGGTCTTTGCTCAGCAGCGTGATATGCAGTACCTGCAGAGGATGAAGTCAAAGTGGATGCTCAAGACAGGAATGAGTAACAATGCTACAAAGCAGATGCATTTCCGGTGCAAGTCAGGTTCTGAGTTCCCAAGAGAGCTGCATGCAACTGGCTTTGGGAAGGGACTTTTAATGGTTTCTGGGCCAAGGATTCTGTTACTAAAACGGACTTGTACCTATCGAATGGGGCTGTGTATGCTGGTGTGCCTTCCTGTCTGTGAGAAGAAGAGTGGGGAGCTTGTCTCTTATGGTGAAATGATGGTTGGCCTAACTTAAAAAATAAAATATCTTGAATGGAATATGTGGCAAAGTAGTCATGGCTATGAATAAAGGTGCATGTGGAGTCTTGCTGCCCATCTTTGTGCAATCCATTTCCATGGGGCAGCTGACATTGTCATTTGTGTGAATATCTTCAGCTTCCAATTCTGCAGCGTGGCTGAGGCCAAGCGAAGATGTTAGATCTAAGAGCCTGAGATGGAGTGTTGTGAAGGTTTTCACTTGTGGAGCCAGACATAAGTCAGCTGGGTGTTTTGGACTTCTAGCTGGCACTACTGAGGTGAAAAGTTGAGAGCAGAGATTCTGGGAGGGTTAAGTGATGTTGTTAGAAGTGCACTGATGGAAAACGTAACTCCAGAATTAATATTGTCCTCAGAGTTGACTATACTTGCTTAATGCTGCAGCTCTGGGCTGGATTAATAATGTACAGGGCAGTTGTTTTATGTTGAATTTAATGAATTTTCATTACCTAAAAACTGCTCAAAATTACCATAACATTCAGATGAATGTCAGTCAGAACTTCTGATGATCTGTTCAAGATTTCCTGATTAAAACTCTGAAGCTCACTAGTGATGATGGCTTTTCTTGTTCCCATTGAGTACTGGTGTTTCATACGATCTTGCTGACGGAAAGTGACCCAAGGGGTATGTTGGCTCGAATGGAGGCACGCTCTCCTGCTTAAGCAGGTATAGAGAAAACCTGCTTGTTAAAGAGCTGAGGCAGCCAGTCCTGGTGTTAAAAGCTTCCATGACCTTACCAGTTCTTCTGGCCTTCGTGTAAGGTGGCGGGCACTTCCACACAAAGCTAGCTCATGAAGCCCTGAGCAGTCGTGTGCTGGACACCGTGGGTGTACGCCACAGGCAAATGGCTGTTTGTTTGCCTGTCCATTCATTGTGGAGGCGGCTGTAGCCGCTCGCAGTCAAGTTGCACTTCCGCAGTTTAGGATTGCTCTGGATTCCCTAATAGTGGCTTTCATTGGCATGATTTTTATACAAGTTTTCTTCCTCTCCTGTGAATGGTGTGTGTGTAATATCCATGGGAAGGGTAGGGGGAGATTTTGTCAGTTAACACTGTATGTTGACCTCTTAAAATCATCCACTGAAGTTTGCCTAAGAAGTAAGTTCAGAAAAAGTCGTACTGTTGGCACATCAGTGCTGCAGAAAGAGTGCTGTGTTTATGGGACTCTTAGGAAAGTGATCATTTCACAACGGAGGTGCATGCGATTTATTTTTGTTTTGTGGATTTGTCTGTGGTCGAGTGTTTTGTGGTTTTTGTGGTTTTTTTCTTTTTTTTTTTTTTAGTAAGTTCTGTTGCCTTGGAAGTTTTTTTGCTGTTTCCTGCTTTTACTGAGAAGACAGAACTTGATCAGTAATGCCGGCTATAGATTTGATGCAGCATTTATGAAGTCAAGTGACTAATACATTTTAAAAGGTACAGATTTGAGGGAAGGGAAAACTGAAGCAGAGAGAATTTTAAAGAAAGCCTGTGTTCACATCTGAATTCTTAACCTAAAGCTGGGTTGATAAATGAGTACCTCCTTTTTCCTGGCAAGGCAGAGTTACTGCCGTTGTGTATCCATAGCTGCATCTAGCTCACATTTGAATTTATTCTAGAGGGTTTGCTCTGGTTTATTGGGCTTTACTCTCAGAGTTAGAAGTGAGAGGTCTAGTCTCAGCTGTGTGACTCAAGCTGTGTGAATCTTAAGACATCATATCCTTTATTACACTCATAACCTGGCCCAACTTGTAATTATGGTATGGATTGCTAACGCTGAGGGTATATCCTACTTGTTTTCATCAAGCATCTGGCCCTTGGGAAATGCTCCTGTCTTTTTCTTTGAAGTTAGAGATTACTACCAAAGGGTCTTACGCCTATGGAGAAGTTAGATTGTCTTTACACATACAGCAAAATGAAGTGCCACAAAAATGTAGAAATAGAAGGGTTAGACTTGGAATCATAGAATCATTTGATTGGAAAAGACCTTCAAGATCATAGAGTCCAACGGTACCTGTCCGCTACTAAACCATGTCTCTAAACTAAGGACTTCTTAACCAGAATCTTAACCTGAAGCCTGCTGAACTGGCTTTGAATGCCCGTATAAGTCAGCAGCGAGCATCAAGGCGTTATTCAGTCTGGAGCTTTTGGAAGACACTGGTGGAATATCCAAAACTTACATTAAGGACAGGACAGTTGTCCTGGAAGAGTCTTGGACATAACCTGGTAGAGTTGCTAAAGTCGTAGAGGTCAATGTTCAAGGAGTCTTGGCAGTGAAGGCAGAAGTACGATGAGATAACTGACCCAATGTCAGATGACCGTGGGTCCATACGGTTCAGGCTGAAGGTGCATGGAGTTTGCTGCTCTCCTCAACATGAAAGGGCAACCAAAGGAAACCCCGTTCCCTGTGCGGGTTTGCTCAAGGAGCCTGCTCCTTATGAAAAGATGGGGATTGCCTGAATTTCCTGAACAGTCTAGTTCAGAAAGAAATGCAAGTAAGCAAAAATGAAAATTGGTAGTCATTTGGCAAGTCAGGGGAAGCTGAAGGAGGCAATTTGTGTAGTATGCACCTATGAGTCTGTCCTATACGCCTCACTGCAGTTTAGTCAGAAGAAAATGGAGGAGAGGTATGGAAACCTACTGGTATTTTAAAGGAAGAGGTTTAACTCTAAGCTGAAAATGGGTACCTTGGAAAACCAGCAGAGGGCATAGGAAAGCTTTTCGCAGAATTGTGTTTACTATGAAAATAAATAAAATCTAGTAAAGGTACATTCATGTGGAATACCGGTAGGGTGAGGATGCAAAGCTCACTACTAAAATGAGCTAAGATTAGCCTTAGACTTCTGTGTGACGAATTGCTATTAATGTCTTTCTGTAGGTCCAGGGAGAGCACTGCTAGCAAAGGGTAGCAAGAGCGGGTGTGCGGATTGTCTACAGGGTTCAGCCACAGTGCTGCAGTCTGCACAGCTTGTGGGTAACTCCGGCTATGTCAAAGCATCTGAGAGTATTTTTATTAAACGGGCTTCACAGCGTTACAGTTTAGTCTTGTACCTCCCTAGCCTAAATCCTAAAGAGTATATGAAGGATAGCAGAGGGCAGTGTGTTGTTTCTTAAAGGAATTCCAAATGATGATGGTTCCCATCAAGGAGCTATGTTTCCGGCTACGACCTAGCCTTGCACTCGTGCTCCCCTGCTCTGACCTTGTGTCTTCTGGATCTTACGATCAGAACGAGAAGAAAGTAAAGTCTGGAGGCAACCAAGTAGATTTGAGAGATCCAGAGGTCTCTGGATACAGCAGGTGCTCTGGGGCAAGAATTGTAATTCAGTGGGTGTGCTGTTCCCAGAAGAGGAGACGATCCCTTCTCAAGCTGGTGCATCCTTAGTAAGAAGCACAGAAAAGGTACCCCATTTTGGACAAGGCTGGGGTTCTGCCTGCCAGTCCATCCAGTAACAGCTGAAGTGGTCCTGATGCTGTGTCAGGCATTGCCGAATGAATCAGCAGAATCAAAGAATTGGCGAAGCTGATAAGACTACATCTGCCGTCTCGTTTTGGAAGTAGTTCTTCTGGTTTGTACACTTCAAGTTACCTAAAAGCAACCCAAGGGAAAAAAATATATACCCATTATCTGGAAGGGATGGGCTAGGAAAGAGAGGGAAGCGTCTGGGATGTAGAGTGGCAGAGACACAGGAGAGTCAGACATGTAAAACATCCTACCAGCTTATTATGCTGGAGCTGCAAGCCAACAAGTAAAGATCTCTCTAAAGTGAGCGCTCCCTTTAGGAGTGCGTTATTGATCCCTGATTGTTTTCCATAAGGTGGAGGGCCTGAAATGTAAAGGAGTTGGCCCGTGTCCCAGATAATATCTGAGGCTTGGGGGGCATCTGAGTGAGATTCTTTGCTACAACTTTTAAGAGTTATTTTTGATCTGTTGAAACAGAGGCGTCCTCTGCTAATGGGCTTCATCTGCTGAGGGGTTTGGTCATCTTCCTCCACACTATCTGCATAAAGCTGCTGGTGGAAAACTGCACTGCAGAGACCCAAGTGGGTTTATACTATTGCGACCTGTAATAGATACGAGGTTAGAGAGAAGCTTTAGGGCACATCTCACTGAAAATCAAAAACATATCTTAAAAGCTTTGAATCTTAGTGGTTAATTGCTTTATTCCAACTTATCACCATACCGCAGCTGGAGAACAGTAGTCACCAGACTGTCATCAAATCCTGAGTCCCCAGCAGTAGGCAGAGCCTGGGTGGTTCAGATGACCAAACTGATGGCACTTCATGTGTCAAGAGCAAGCCAAACCACCTCTTTTTCAGGAACCTGACCCAGAGGAAATTTCTGTCGTCTCTCCCGCTGCACCCCAGGCTGCCCTGCGTCAGACGCAGCAGCCAGCGCTTCAAGAGCAATAGAAGCAGTAACAGGAGACCTGTAGCTGGCTTTGTGTTAAGGATTTCTGCAAGTGTCTAGGGCAACAGACTAAAAGCAGAGTAATAAATGCTAGCTGAGCCAGGAAGGGAGTCAGAATCACTCTAAAAGAAGTCAGCACTTCCCAGTGTAAAGTGCTGTGACTCTTCCCAAAAGCAAAAAGGGATCGTTAAACAGGTTCTTAAATAACGGCATTACCAAACATCTATGTCTTTGTACAGTTCTCTGATGCAAGCAGAAGTGTTGTCTCACAGTGAGACACATTTTCTGCCATTCATTACACTTGTGTTGGAGTTTTATTTGCTTCCCACTTCATTGGATTTATTTTTTCAATTTTTTTATCTTTGCCAAGAATTTGCAGTGATAAATTCCATAACCTTGGGTATGGAAATAAGACATTTGCTCCTCTGCACCATGTGTTGATAGACAAAAGTGAGCGTGTACCAGGATTCAGAGGTAGTGCACATTGACATCATCAGATGACCTCCTATCTTAACATTCCTTTCTTGAAGGATCTTCAGGAAACAGGTCTGGGTAGGAATTGCTGACAATCAATAACCTGAATAACAGAACAGCAAATTCTATTGGTTAAAGAGGGGAAAAAAAGAAACACTCTACATTTTTTACAAGCTCTGGAGGCCACAAAGAATAACCTAATGTTTTACAAAATGAAATTTGTAGCAAGATACATTTCTCCTTGGACAGTTCTTTCCTTATTCTGCCTGCTCAATGAGAATTTTTTTAAATTTAATAATTAAAGCAAGCCTGGAAGATCTGGCCAGGAATGTACAGAACTAAGTGGCTCGGTGAATAGTCGCCAGACCCATAGAAGTTGCATTTCTACAACAAATGGGTAAACCAAGCACCTCGGATGTGTAAGAAGAGTGCTGCGGGATAGGCTGGCACTCAGCTCTCAGGACCTTTTCCAGCAAGCCAGGAAGGAAAAAGGAGCCTTCCTGAGCGTGCACCCTGTGGTGCATCAGCTGCAGAGCTCCAGGGGGGATTCCAGCCTCTGCAGCACGCTCATGTCAGGCTCTGCAACACGCATAGCCGCAGCCCCAAATACCAGCTGAGGCCCAAGCTTGGTGTCCTTGCCTCGGTTTCCTGTTATTTGTGGCTCTTTTAAGCTAGAAAAGAGAGCGTGCTTGTAAACCTCAAGGCCAATTTGCCTTACATCGCTCCACCTCAACCAAATCCCACCATGCAAAAACAATTTCACATTTCCTATCCCTGCCAATGCCTGTTAATGATCTGGCAAGGTTTATTCAGTCATCTACAGATACGTTGGCTGCTTTTCTGGCTTGGGTAGCTTTCCACCCTTAAATTTCCGCTCTTTACAGACATGAAAGCAATCTGACTTTTCTTGAGGAAGATCTGCTTTTGGTCTCACATGGTCCTGCTACACTAACCACCACTAGCGCCTTAACAGGTAGGGCAACTCTGTGTCTGCTTACGTTATATATTTATACTGAAAATCTTGATAAAATATTCACTGAAGTGTTCTAAAATCCAGATGTTTTCTGACTGTTTCAGACCTAGCTTACTTAATTCCCTGCAATCATGGTATTTCAATAAATCCTGCCATTCAAGTCACCATATTTTAACTAAACTGTACTGATGAAGTGCACACACTCAAAATACAGCAGATGAAGAGTTGTTTCAAGGTTTTTCTCCACCAAGTGTTAAGCAATACCAGCTGAAATTACCTTTAACTAGCCACAGGTGAGGGATAAACCTGGACTGTTATTTTTATTCAGATGATGGATGGTAATTTGCTCCCACATCCAACTGCCTGGGAAATGGCAGCATCTTTCTTCATCTTTAATATAAGACACTTGCCAGCTGCATCTGCGTTCCTGCTGGTAGAAGGTTTGTTGTCCCACAGAGAAGGGAAAAGTGACCTGTAAGGTGCAGAGCTCTGTCTGTCGTCCTCGAATGCTTTCGGGATTGGCTGATTGGTGTCGGTAGGAGCCCCATAGTTCATCGTACAGTCTATTTTTGTTTGCTTACTCGTCTGCTCAGCTCAGCCATGCCTGCCCTAGCTGCACGAGAGAGCAGGTTACACTTAAGTTTGCCCTTGACTCTTCAAACATCTAAGTCACTGTGGTTCTTCCTGCAATGCAGTTCCTGACAGAAATCCAGCATTTTATAGGAGAGGGGAGGAGCAGTGCAATCGTGGCTTAGTCCCGCTGCCACTTACAGAGCACAAAATGAGGATTAGGTGGCTCAGCCATGGCCACGCATTCCCCAGCAAGGAGCTACCAAGGACTAATCAATGGGATCTGGTGCAACATCTCCCCTTGCCCCAGGGTCTGGGCACCCATCTTCAGCTGTAATCTGAAGCAGAGAGTCCTCTCCTGAGAGGAGGTGCTTTCCAGATAACTGACTAGAACTGATTTGGATGTTAAAGTGCTTGCAGGAGGGTGCCTACTTCTTAATTAATAGGCCGGCTGTTCAAACTCTTTGTTACTAGGCAGTTAAATATAGAAATCAACCAGATGCCTTTGAAGTTTTATTTTAAATGACTCGGTCTTTTGGCCCCATGAATCATCCATTTTTTTCTGCACTGTGGCGTAGATCCAATAAGCGATCCCAGCACAGCCATTAGGAATAGCTGAGGTACTTTGGGCGGGATTGCAGCCAGCGCTGTACATGCATACCTGAGTTACTCAGGGGCGTGTTTACAGGAAATCAGTGCCAGAAGCTGCAGTCAGCCCACCTCAAATATTTATCATGTCTCAATGGCAAGATCACCCGGACTTAGGAGGTCACCAAGCATTGAATAGTTTGGAAATCCACCTGTTCTTGCTGATGGTTAGGTACCCTTGCACTGTGCACTTCTGCTGCTGCTGCTGCTTGGATCACCTTGTTTCTAGGGCATCTCAGGCTGGCTAGCCCTCAAGCAGAGTAGCCTCAAGCCTATGCTTTGTTCCTTGACACCAGCCCTGTGAGGAGGTTGAACTCCAAGTAAAGTAAAAGAAACCCCTTGATAACGCTAGCAAACAGGCAAAGGAAATCCAACAGCAAAATAACTTTTTACACGTTTTCCTTCCTGCAGTTTGTGTCAGGAGCGGATCACAGCTCACATTCTCACGTGCTCACTTAAGCGAGGCATTCCAGCATGCAGGCTCTTGAACTTCCAAGCGCATTTATATGCCTGCCTGTGACAGCTGCAGCTATTAACAGCAAATCATTCAAGCAGAGAGAATAAATAAATCCTCTGTTATTCTGTATAATATTTTACCGGCTCATTGATTGTGAGGAAATACTGCTGTTTTGACTGGCTAGGTTGTCTGACATCCAGTGGCAAGTGCAAGAAATCACCGTGCCTAGGACTGAAGGTCATACGAATGCATGAAATCACATGTCAGGAGCATCCACCTTAACTGTGCCCCACCTGCCCACATGGCCAGTAGCTCTTACAAACAGTTTTCCTGTAGGTCTTTCAAACATTCACACAAAAAAATATCATAAGAAGATTAAAAAGCAACAGTTGCCTTGATATATTTGATCAGATCCCGCTCTGTGTTTTTGTTTAAAAGCAACATTATGAGAGCAGTTTATGGGCTTTCCTCCCTCATGAGCATTCCATTCTTGCTCAGACCTTGCACCTTGAATAAATCTGTGCTTCTCAGGGTTTTATGGCGTACCAGTTACATCTCGGATGCTTCCGAGGTCTGCATGACCAAGGCATTCATTCCTCTTCCCTACTGTCTCAAAGGGAATCTCTGGAGAATATTCTCAGGAATACACACATCTTTATCTTCCCTGTTTTAGTTCATGAGTTGCCTAACAGCACCTCTCAAGGGTATCAGAGCAAAAAATGAAATCTGCAGCACAGCTTAAAGGGTTTGGAGGAAAAGAAAGAAGTAGTATGATAAGGGGAGGAGAGTTTGTGCAGTCGAAGACCCCTGCCTGCTGAATGTGTAAAGGTTTGCAGCCTTCAAGAAAAGAGTCCTGATGGATCTTCAGAGGATAATATTTACAGAGCAGCTGCTTAATGTTCTAAAAGTCTATTCAAGACGTAGCTGAGCTATTCCTATAAACTAACCAAATGCTTCAGAAAAAATACAAACTGTACCCACTTCAGCATTTTCCAGCTATGGAATTGGTGACTGGTTCTCAAGTAGATGCAATTTATTTGATTTAGTTCCTTTTTAACTTCTTTGCTTCTCTTATTTCTTAGTTGTCACATACACATGGCTTTTGCTTTTTCTTTCTGTACTGTTCTATGACTAACTATTTTAGTGAGCCATTGAAGAGTAAACTGGAACTCCTTCATTAATACAACAGCATCAATTTATGAACGAGTATCCAGCAAGTATCGAAAGACTGCCTTCCTTTTTGGCCAAGGTGATGATATTGCAAAAAGCCTCAGCATTCTTGCACATCTGTTCATCTTCTTATCTGACGTGCACTTGCTGGAGTACAGCTACAAATCAGGGTTACAGCAAGGAAGAGGTAAATGTATCCAGACTGAAGGAAAAATAAATCTTGCAGAAGTGACTCAAGGTCTCTTCTACAGCTTGGAAGGCCACACAACGCTCGGAATGTTCTCCCCAGAAGCTTAGCTCCGACTCCAGCTGATCTTTGAGGTGGGCATAACATAATTTGTACTATTTACAAACAGGATTTTAGTTGCTCGGTACCTTTGGTTAACATAGGACGTGCTAGCACCTGATTGCTTTCCTCTTCCTGCTGCCCGTTGTCTGCATAAATCCTGTATTTGGAGACTAAAATACAGAGTAGCCCTGCTGATTCGCTCATCAAATCAGTCCCTCGGGCAGCAATCTCTAAGCTTACTTCCAACAATGTCTCCTATCCATTCAGTTATGGAAGATACTCATCTTTCTAAGGACCCAGTACATTCAGAATGTCTTCAAAAGGGACAAACCATTACTTGCTTTTTCTATAGTTGAGTTCAGTGCCTCACTCGGAGACAGAACTTGCTTTCTTATATCCAAAAATTTGTTACAGTTTTGACCAGAGGCGTAAAACTTCAGAGGTAGCACACCCGCCTCACAGAAAATGCCAACTTCTGTCCACGTGCAATAGCAAACACACAAGATGCCTTGAAGTCAAATATAGCCCACAACAGCAACAAGAGGACAGGGCAGACTATTACTTTTTGTGATACAGTGGTCTGTAGTACAGCTATTAAAATGCAAACCCGTTTCTGTCGCAGGGGTAAGTTGTCTCCAGAAGTCAACCACCACAAAGTGAACCACTGCCAGCTGACTGGAAGCAGCTCAGTCCAGCTTATTGGGAGCCTAAGAGCTTCTGTGCCGTACCTTGACAGCTTTCACCGAAATCCAGCTTCCACCACAGCCCGTTAGCTGCAGAGTGTCTGTGTGAGAGGGAAAATGCTCTCTCCTGCAGCCCTGGCAAAAACCTGATGCACCCTATGGAGCTAAGGGGCTTGCATAGGAAATCCCACCTCTGCTTCCAACCCAGGCATGTGCATTCCACACGCAGTGGGAGGATCCAGTGGAGGGTGCTGCCTAATGCTGGACCTCTTGGGTCTCAGTTCGTTGTGCTGAAAGCAGAAAGTAAAAGATCTGACTTTCCTGAGCCTGTCCTGGAAAACAACGCTGAGTCGTGAGCAAATGTTTTGATACGGGAAAATTTTCCCTGAGAGCCCTGAGGTAAGTAGGTAAAAAGAGGGGATGGGGCAAAACATGCAAGGAACGGCACACGTGGCTGGAAAAAAACAGTTCTGTGCACTGTGGTGAAAGACCCCCTCACCTTTATTTATTCAAGATGCCTGCATTTGTGCCAAGCAGAGGGTCACGGCTGGGACTTCAGGCCAGCCACAGTGCCCATCTCAGCTGACATGTCGGTGTTACTCTGGACATGGGAGTCCTCAACTGACAGACCAAACTGTTTGCTGCCGTAACAGAAAACCGATCTTCAGTAAGTAGTATCAAGACGGGTGTTTCAGAAAACACGGACACCAGTGGTGATGCCAGCAGGACTCTTGAGGACAGAGTCTCTCCTCTGCTTTCACTAGGCTGTTCACCCTGGAACTACTTCCAGCTTGCCCTCACACAGGTGACGAACCGGGCAGATGGCATGCGGGGGCAAGTGGATGAAGTGTTTCACAAGTGTTAGGAGCGGCCTTGTTACGTTTCCCCGAGCTGGTGCTTCGCGCAAGCTGAATGCTTCTAATGTTAGCTCAGGCGCCATATGGGTGGGAAGCGTTGAGGCTTCCTGCAGGGAGCCGGAGGAACGTGCTTTCGGCGGCTCGCCCGCTCCCCCTGGCACCCACTCCGCGGGACCCCTGGCAGCCATGGGGCTGTGCTCTCCGCTGCTGCCTCCCCCCGCACTCCTCATGCCACGCGCCATCTCTCCGTCTGCCCCGCTCTGCTTCCGCCCCTACCGCCTGTCCACAACCACATATAGGCGCTAGCTGAGCGTCAAGCCCTTAGGATTTTCAGCCAAGAGGAAACAAGGGTAGCCTTTGTGTTCCAAGCAGAGCTGTGTGCAAGGTCAGAGGAATAACAAACTGGGCCTGATGGTCCAAATCCAGTAGTCACAAACCCTGTGTAATTGTAAAGGGAGTGACAGCCTCTCTGTCCGTCCAGCGCACCTTCCCCAGCTCCCAGCTGAACTGCGACAGCTTTTATGACCTTTTTTCCTTTTTATCTCCTTTCAGTATTGTCATCTCGTATGATTGAATAGGAGTCAGCAGTGTCACCGTACGAGATCTAGGTAGCTCAGTGGTATAGCACATGCTGATTCGCCTAGGCTTGCTTTTTTATTTGGTTTCTAAATGTGGCAGCCCAGTTCATCAGCATACAGAGCTTTATTAACAATATTCATGAGATGAAGTTTTTATCTCACTTAGAGCCACATTCTCTAAGGGATGATGAATTTTAAAATGTTCATATTGAGAAGATAGCCCTGCAAATCAAAACCTTTTTTGCATATTATTAGCATGATTAAACAAGCCCAAAGCAGCTAATGCCTGAATGGAGGAAGAGCAGCAAGCTGGACATTGAGAGTGACGCTGATCCAGCTGATCAGCACAAATTATTTGTGAATGGGAATTGTGCCAAATACCTTAGCACAGCAGGCACAATGTTGTGGACTGAGTGCTTAGGTGTTCCCTTTTGCCAGTGCCGTTTTGTATGTGCTGTACTCGCCATCCTTCACAGCATCTTCCATTATCTGGGCAGATAAGCAGGCTCCATACTTGGCAGTAGAGCTTTGTCCACTGCCTTAACTTCTCCTCTGCGTCGCTTCTAGAGGTGTAAGACTCTCTTGGGAAGGGGAAACCAAGAAGTACTGGGGAAATGGCTCCATCCAGACTAGGGCCTGGTTATCCTTAGGATGTACAGGAAATCCCCTCAAGCCCACTGAAAAGTCTTCTCTTCTGAGATCTGGTCTGAAGTCAAGAACAAAAGCCCAAGACATTTTGCGGCATTTTAGCAGCATTTTGCTTACTGATGGCTGCTTTTGGCAAGCAAACAGTCCTGGGAGAGTGACAGATAATGCAGAATGGCAAGACACATGATCGTTGATCAACAGGGCTAAAATTAATATGTTAATCAGAAGAATCAGCCTCACATACTGAATTACATGTGATGTATATTTATGTGGAAAGTCTGTTCTTTACAAGCCCACAAGCTTAGTATGCAATTGGAGGAGTGCCAAGGCAAGGGAGAGGAATATTAATTTTCTTACTACAGTCTACTTTAAAGTGCATTGGCACTGCAGCTTGAATGATGAGTCCAAACTTCAGGTTTTGATTGTTTTCCTTTTAAATGGGAAGACATCCATGCTCTTGTCTTAACGGACTCATCTGTCCTGTTGAACTCCATATTCTTTAAAATACCTAACTGCAGCACTGGAAGAGGATCAATCCTTTCAGAAAAGAGACTACGAAAGATTGCTTTCATCCTCACGTTACCGTAGAGAGTAATACAAGTCGGCATTGCACAGACCAGTGATGCACCTGGTGCAGTTCCCTGCCTGGTGGAGGTTGGTTCTAGGTGTGCACTGGTAATAGCAGCTCTGCACTACCTTCTCCAGTCTCCAAATCCCTTTTTTTTTTTTTTTTTTTCCTTAATTGGGAGAAAAGAGAAATATGTCACAAAAGTTGCAAGAAACCTTTAAAATATTTTCATGCATAGTTGAATTAACTTCTTTCCTTTTACATGGCACTGAAAAAGCCATGAAGAACAGAGGAGGGCCCAGTGTCACAGAAGCAGATTTTCGTAGGAATCGCGAGACTTATCTCAGTCCCCGCTGTCTGGAATACCAAACCCTCCCCTACAGCAAAAGAAGGCAAATCCAACCCTCATCTCCTTCCTCTAGCAGGGACCTCTAGGATGCATATGTATCATATTTTTAAGCTTCTCTGCAAAGAGTGGAACAAGAGCTTTTATTAACCGTCCCTCTCTCCTTGCTGCCCCAAAGATATTAATCAAGTTACTACAGTCTACTTTAAAGTGCATTGGCACTGCAGCTTGAATGATGAGTCCAAACTTCAGGTTTTGATTGTTTTCCTTTTAAATGGGAAGAATGCCATGCTCTTGTCTTAACGGACTAATCTGTCCTGTTGAAATTTGTATTCTTTAAAATACCTAACTGCAGCACTGGACTTGCAGGTTACCCAAGTAACCTGCTCAGCTGATGTGAGGTGAGCAGCAGACATTGCCTGCCTGAATTTCTCCAAGGCTTTCGATACCATTTCCCACAGCCTCCTCCTTGAGAAACTTATGTGTTACAGTTTGGACAAGGGCTCTGGTGCAGTGGGTGGGGAGCTGGTTGACAGGCTGCACCCAGAGGGTGGTGGTGGTAAATAGCTCCTTTTCAAACTGACAACCCGTCACAAGTGGGGTCCCCCAGGGATCGATACTGGGCCCAACACTGTTTGATATCTTCATAAGTGATCTGGATGATGGGATCAAGTATACCCTGATGAAGTTTGCCGATGATACCAAAATGAGTGTGAAAGTGGACACTTTGGAAGGCAGAACCACTCTGCAAGAAGACCTGGATAGGCTGGAAGAGTGGGCTAATGAGAACCTTATGAAATTTAACAAGGACAAGTGTAAGGTCTTGCACCTGGGAAAACACAACCCAGGAGTGCAGCACAGACTGGGATCCACATGGCTGGAGAGCAGGTCTGTAGGAAGGGACCTGGGGTTCCTGGTGGACAAGCTTACAGTGAGTGAACAGTGTGCTGCTGCAGCCAAGAAGGCCAACTGGATGATGGGCTGCATCAACAAGGGCATCAACAGCAGGGATAAAGAAGTCATTATCCCACTCTATTCAGTGCTTGTCAGGCCACACCTGGAATACTGTGTACAGTTTTGGTCCCTACAATTCAAAAAAGATGTGTACAGGTTGGAGGGGGTCCAGAGAAAAGCCACAAAGATGATCCAGGGACTGGGAAGCCTGCTGTATGAGGACAGGCTGAGAGAAGGGGGTTTGTTCAGCCTTGAGAAAACAAGGCTTAGGGGAGACCTTATGACCATGTTCCACTATTTAAAGGGTGGCTACAAAGAAGATGGAGGCTCCCTTTTTACAAGGAGTCAAGTGGAAAAGACAAGGGGTAATGGGTACAAGTTAATCCTGGGGAGATTCTGATTGGACACGAGGAAAATTTGTCATGATGAGAACAATCAGCCATTGGAGTAATCTCCCCAGGGAAGCGGTGGATTCCCCAACATCGGACACTTTTAAGATTCGGCTGGAGAGGGTGCTGGGCCATCTTGTCTAGACTATACTTTTTTCAAGAAAGGTTGGACCAGATGATCCTTCAGGTCCCTTCCAAACTGGTATTCTATGATTCTATGAAGATACACTTTCTGGAGCTAAAGCAGTCCATGAATCTTCAGCTTTAAGGAGCAGTTAAGGAGCAGCCCCCACTCTTTTCCTTCCCTACCCCCATATCCCCCCTCCCCCCCCACCCCAAAGCTCTAACAGCTGACTACATTATTTTTGCCAGCTTTCCTCCTCAGCCCTCAAGTTTATAACTGGAAATGGCAATCATCTCTAAGGCAAGGCCAGACTCCACAAGACTTTGAAGGAGAGAACAGAATTAATGGAAAACCTTTTAAAAGCCTCAAGACACTAAACTTTGGCAGCACTGCTCCATGAGTACCACAAAAAGCCTGAGGAGGAGCTTGTATAAGCAGCACGTAATCTTTGTATTTAACCTTGATTCTCTTTTCCTCCTAGGTCTCCTACTCCAAAATGAGTATCTCTCTCAGGCTCCTCATCTGCCTCTAAACTCACACAACTGCTCTACTGCTGCAGTTGTGCTTAAGACCATTTCCTTTTCTGCCACAGCTGCACAGTTCTCCTTCTCATCAATTCTTCCTTTGTATCTATTTGGTAACTGCAGGGTAAGCAGATGAAATCCTGGGGGTACCCTTTTGACTGAGTGGAGCGGTAAGGTTAGCTTCTTCCAAGCCTACCCAACAGGCTAAGTTGTACATCATTGTTGTTATTCATCTTGTCAATACCTGTCATAAAGATGGGAAGATGGTGGTCAAATGCCTGTATCAGGGAAAATTAAGGGTGCTAAAATATAAGTAGCTTACTATAAATAATTTTTGGTTCCCCTTCTGGTGTTTCCTGTGCAGGCTGAAAGTGGACTATTCAGCTAATGCTGACTTTGCCAGACTCTCACTAGCCTTCCTTCCCTAGTGTCCTGCATGCCTGGAGTATCAGTAGGCTCCAGTCATCTTTGGCTTCAGTTTCTTAAGTCTACTTCCCTCATACAATTTTCTTGTTATCTTTTCAAGAAAGTGGGTTCCCCTGAACCTGCTCACCACGGACTTCCCTTCCCCCAGCCCAGTAGTTTAGGCTGTATCTTATAAGCACTTGCAATTCACATGTTCAGGGATGTAAGACCATGAAAACATTTATTTTTTTGAAAGTTTCTGATGCTAGGTTTCTAAAGACAACTGCTTGTGCTAGACTTGTGCTAGTTTTCTTATTCTTCTCCACACCTGTGTTGCTCCCTGTTGTGTCCTGTTTTAGACTCCTGCTCACTAAGGCAAAGACAGTCTTTTGGTTCACACCTTGTAATGCAGGTCAGAGACCTGTAAGTCTGGTTCCTCCTTCCCTTTCTCAGTACCTTACATCAGTGTCCAATGTCTGTCTTAGAAGCAGCTGAATAATGACAATTGTCTTACAGGTGGGTGACTCAGGCGTTACGTCCTCCCTTGTCTGACTGTGGTGAAGTTGAGTTTGACCCTTCTCAGGCTCCTTCATAAAGTTGGGGCAATTGTTATTTTCATCAACTGCTTTGTTTTTTGACTCAGCCCTCCAACCTGGCCATACTCAATGAAGTTGGCTGTAGGCCTAGAGCCTCACAAACAAACACAGTGCACATTCATCTCTGCTGAGCTTTTCTTCAGTTGCCCATCTCTTCAGAGCAGCAAGTCACAATGTTTCTTTCTGGTAGTCCCCAGTAAGAAATAGTTTGGTTTGTTCAGACCTGTCTTACCTGGACAAGGGCTTTTGCATGCTTTTTTTTTTTTTTTTCCCTCCAGTTTTCCAGCTCTCTAGGAACATGAGAATGTCTGTACTGGGGCAGATCAAAAGTCCACTTAGTCTAGTATCCTGTTTCCAGTAGCAGCCATAATACTGTGGAAAGTCTACTAAGACCAATGGCCCATCCAGCCCAGTACTCTCTCCAGCAAAGGCAATAGGAGACATTATTTAGCAAGAGTCTGTGAGCCTGGCCATTTTCAATGATTCATTCTCCTCATATTTCCTCAACAGTCATATTTTTTTAATAGCAGTGTTGACAATCCATTCCTGCTTATTCCCTTTAACATCTCTTCACAGTCCATGAGTTTGTCTTTGAACCTACTGATACAGTATGCCTCCAACAGCTGCCTGTGGTAAGTTTCAGAGGCTACCTGAGAATAACCTCCCTCATCTCCAAACTGAAGCCCCAGCCTCTGTTAGTGTCTTCTTACAAAGGCTGGTGCTTATTCCCTTGATTTTTGCTAAACCTTCTCCAACTTGACTATGCCCTTTCTTGAGATGCAGTGAACAGGACAGTACACAGCACTTGAGATGGCTGTGGTTGTGCAAAATCTTATTAGGGCCAAAAGTCTTGTTCCTTCATGGTGATTCCCCATGTTTTGTTGGCTATATGTGCAGCAGCCAGCAAAAGCCAGTTTCAGAGAACTGTTAGTGATGACTCCAAGATCCCTCTTCAGTTATAACTGCAGGTTCCAAGTTCAGCATCATGTACATGTGGATTAGATTATTTTCCCCCTAGATGCATAACATATATTTATGCACCCTGAAGCTCACCTGTCCCCACTCCCATCATACAGACACATAGTTTTACAATGTCCTTGCCATCAGGCTGGCATTTTGCTACTGGAAAGATTCTCATTACCACCACAGTTTTGGAGATTTCAGTGTTCCTTTTCCAGGGAATTGGTGAAGACACTGAAAAAACCCCAATCTCAGCACTGGTTCTTAGGTGAGCTCTTCAGTAGTCCATCCTAATAAGGCACCATTAAGCTAACCCTTTGCTTTCTATCCTTTAAACCCACAGGAGCTTTCCTTCAAGGCAGCTCAGCACGTTTAAACAGCTTTGACATGGAACCTTGCAAAAGACTTCTTGAAAGTCCACGTGTGTGAGGCTTACTGGATCTCCTTTATCCAGATGCTTACTGACACCCCCACAGAGGTCCAGCAGTCTGGAGCAGAGGTTTTCCATTACAGAAGCCATGCGGGCTCTTTCCCAGCTGCTTGTGTTCATCGTGTGCTCTGAGATCCTATTTTTTAAACCAGAGTCCCTCTTACAAGGCCTGAGGTTCCCAGAAACTCCTCTGGGCTTTATTTGCAGATGGGACTTACCCTGGCAGACCACATGCATGCCAGGACACCGTTGCAGCATTGCTGGCCAAGGTATGGGATATGTTGCACAGCCACATTCCCACTGGACTCCCAGGTGAACATCAACTAGTCCTGGTGACTTGTTAACATTAACTTAGTCATTTCATCTAATCCTTACTGTTGGTATACCTCATATCAAGCTAGCTTCTCTGACCTATCTGCTACACAGGGTGGGCTGGGAACAGGCATCTTCCCAACATCTTCATCAGCAAAAAGAAAAGCAAAGAGTTAACTGGGCTTCTCTGCCGTGGATTTTCCTTCCTGAATGTCCTTTTTACACCTTGGTCATCCAACCATCTCACAATTCCTAGTGCTTCCTGCCTTTGAGTATTTACATAACTTTTTTGCTGTCGGCATCAGCATCCATTCCAAGGTGTTCCTCGCGTTCTTTTTTAGCCCTCTTAATTTCCTGTTTACATTTGACCTGACTTGCTTTGGCCATTCTTGTTCTCATTTGAGCATTTCCTTTTTTAAGTATTGACTTCCCTCCCTCCAATGGTAACCTTCCTGACTTTTTTATTGAGTCTTTTCTATTTTCTACTTCTGTCTGGGGTTTTTATTGTTGTCTTTTTTACATGTGTCATACCATTTACTTGTGTTTCTGATATAGTATCTTTGAATAGTCTCCAGGCTCCTGGAAGGCATTTGAATTGGTCTTTATATGTTTGATCAATTCCCTCATTTCTACATAGCTCTCTTATTTGCAATTGAATAGCTACGGCTTGACTCTTATTTTGCTTGCTCTTTCCCACTGTAGTGTTAAACCTAGTAGCATTATGGGTCCTATTACAGAGAAGCCCTTTTGCTAGTATGTCGTGAACTAGGTCCCACACCCCTTGGGGAGTCTAGGAAAAAGTTCTTAAAGTGCTTCCTGAAACTATTTGTTCTGCATCTCATCCTGATGATGCATTTATTCACTCTGTGTAGAGGTAGCTTAAAACTTCTACAGTCACTATTCATAAATTCTCAGGTTTTCTGACCTGAGATAGCATTTCCTGAATGTTATCATCAGCCTGATCGTGGTGTTAGTACAATCGCAGTATTTCAACTCACAAGCATTCTACAATGAGTCTCTTTCCTATGACATATTTCTTCTCTTACAGTTCATATAGTCCTTCATGTGCAGTGTCACTCCCCCATCCATATGTCCCACCCTATTGTTCCTGTAAAGTGGGTAGCATGGCAGAGCTACCATTCATTCTCTTCCTCCCACGGCATCTCCAAGGTGCCAGTTTAATCGGGATTGCCATTTGATGCCAAGCGTTCAGGCTCCCTCGTGCCATTTTTAGACTTCTAGTGTTGGTGTAAATGCATTTGCCAGTACTGCCCTTGCTCTGTCACTCAGTATTGGCATTGTAGGCAGTTTGATTTTTTCTGTTCATTTTGATTGTGCTATATACTTCCCTTCCTTTTCAGAGGGCCGATGAGTATTAGCTACATCCCTTCTGAGGAGTGTGCCAGCTGTAAAAAGAGATTTTCCCATGCCCAGCAATTCCCTCAGCCCTGGTTTCCTGCACCAGCAAATTGGATTTGTTTCTGTTAAGGTATAGCCCACCTGTCTTTTACAGGTTACTCCCATCTCCTGGTCTTAACAGTCATAAATCCCTCCTTTCTACCCCAAGACTCATCCACATGCTGGCACTCAGGACCTCTACCTGCCCCCAGAGTCTCTCCCAGGAAACTAGAAGTGTTCAGAAAAAGTCAGGATAGAGATCTTGGACTTCAGACTTGTTCCTAACAGCCAGACCTTATCCTACAGCTTACTTTCACACCATTCCCTACCATTTGGTACCAGCATACCTACACACACACCTGGGGGCTCATTCCAGCACCCTTAAGTACCCCCCTAGGCATCAAGCTTCACTACCTTGGTGCCTAGCAAGCAAGTTGCTGTGCAGTCCTCTCGGCAGCCACAAACCCAGTTTGTTTCCAGTAATAAACCCACTGCAACCACCTTCTTCTTCCTGTCCTTGAAGGACCCTTTTCCCAATGGATTGTACTCAGTGCAAGAGGACACTAATATGAGCTGGAAGGCAAATCCCATCAAAGACAGTAGATCTTTCCTTCCACCAGGATGCCTGTCTTCCTGGAGAAATTGCTAAAAAGCCTGACCAGACCAAAGGTGCAGGGGGGACCAGTGAGAGAGCATCTGTATCCCTGCTACAATTAACAAGCAACCCATGGTCAACAGAGTTGACTCTCCAAATAGCGGCTTCTGTATAGGCTTTTCTGTTCAGATGCATACACGATGGTGGTTCTCTCCAATGTTCAGTGTTCCTACTGTGCACTGCTCAACAGCCCATGTGGTCTACCCCAGAGGCAGCTGCATTTCACTGACACAGTACATACAAAGTGCCATTTGACTGATCTTTTATTATATGCTTTTCCTGTGACCATTGTTCTTGATATGCTGTCATTGCAGAGCAGTCTTTTCAGGATGGTTTTTTTTTAAATACAACTATAGATTTTATGGAAGTTGTCCTGGCAAATAAAACCAGAAATAATAGCAAACGGGCTTCACAGTCAGACTGTGCAATGAAAAGATGTTCTTGCACTTTTGAAGTGTTTTAATGGTATGGACCTTTTTTTTTTCTTGCCTGAAAGGGTTCTGATTTCTCATCTGATAGCAGAGCGATGTTTGATCCTCCCTGTGCATTCATCACCATGGTACCAAAGTGCCTTACAGGGAAATAAGGCAGGCAGTTGGCAGTCTTTTCCTTGAGACTTCCAATAGGAGAAGTGGCCCTTGCAGGATTACGATAGCCTACCCATGTCAGCCTATTATTATTACATTGGCACACAGACATCAATGAAACAAACCCAAGGATTTCTGAGTGGCCTGCATGCGATTGTAACAGATGGTTGGGAGTAGGAAAACAGCCCAGAAAGCATTTCTGCATGCAGTAGTGCTGCTAGTTGAAGGCAACCTGAAAGTGTTTGTTCATCCTGAGAACATTTTCAGATGTTTTAGAGGCTGAACCTGCCATTGATAATGTGGCCAATTTAGAGAAGTACTAAATTTTTGTCAATTTCAGAGATCCGTTTCAAATATCTTGGGCCAAGCTTGTTACTTCATGGAGAAATTAGCACAGATATATTTGCAGTCTCTGTGAGAGGCTACTCTCTGCCCATCATCATCAAGGGAACAAGTTCCTTCGGACTGACAGACTGGACAGACTCTTCCAGCAACACATGAAAGTACACATTTACATTCATGAAAGTCAGTAACAAGTCAGAAATGTAACCCCCCAAAATGGATAGGAACACTTTTTAATAAAAATTAACTTTTCTACTTCTTGTTCTCCTTTACCACCCCTCCCATGCACACTTTTTTTCTTTTTTTCCCCTGCATGCCAGCTTTTCCAGTGGCTTCTGGGGTGCTGTGCAACCAGCACACAGAATTGAAGTAGGTCTTCCCATTCTCCTAATTCCCATTGACTGCAGATACATGTAACAACAGCGCTCGTGCCATCTCATGACCAAAGAGAGGATGCTGTAATGTATTTTCTGAAAAAACACTTATTGTCTGCTTTGAGCTAATCTGACTGAAGAGGGACCTTGAGCTTATAAGTATTTTTATTTATCACTGTCCTTCCCTTTCCATCCTACAGCAATTTCTTTCCTTCCAAGAGCCACAGTGTGGATAAAGTGCCACAAGATTAAATCTAATGATAGTTTGGTTTCCAGAAGGTGGAAACGGTTCAGTTTCCAGCAGAGGGTAGACATGCAGCTCTGGTGGAAACAACAATTAGTCAGAGGAGAAATACGCATGTCTTCATCTGCAAGATGTCTTTTTTTAGTTAGACAACATCAACACAGATGTAAGTGAGCAAATACCTGTGGAGAAAGAAAATATCTGGCATGAAATTTACCCTTAGAAGTATAAATACCAAATACATCAGACGTTTGGACAACAGATTATATTACTCCCTTACCACTAACATATATTAAGATGGTAGAAAACCCTTTTTACCTTATCCGCTATGAAACATGACCAAGAGAAGGATTAGAAAAAAAGAAAAGCGTCATCTTAAATTTTCTGAGGATTCTTTAAAACTTTGGCACCATGTCAGGCAGCATGTGGTATATATTACAGATAGCTCAGTTGCACCTCACAAACATATCTTAAAGGTTTGATTTTTTCCACATACCATTTAGCAACAGCTGGCATGTTTGGGGTTTTTTTTCTTTTTTTCTCCCATACTAATAAAAAGTTCTTGAGTGGGTTGGCTGTGCGCTCGCATCTTTCTAAGCAGTTAAGCACCGAATTCTGCTTTTTTCCCCATTTTGAAGAGCTAGACGTGAGACACAGCTGAGAACTGAGCTGAGAGAATTAATTTCTGCATCTGATGGGGAGCTGGGTTATGGTGAAATCTGGCGTGGTCCTGTGCAGAGATGAACATCAACAATATCTCCTCATGAAATGATGTCTCTCCTTTTATGAAAGAAAGAAAACCCTAGAGCCACAGACACAAAAGTCACTCTGGATCTTGGGATGCTAAGATTCAGGCATTTCCATTCTCCCCATGCTTATCAACAAGGAGGGCAACGCCGGATCCGGGCAGAACAACACTGGGAAGGCAGACAGGTTTCTAGCAGAATTCCTGACAATTCCGGTGAAATCATGTAATCTATGGAAATTATTTCTATCTGAAAGAATCAGCGAATCTAATGAAAACATGTCTGTTTCTGAGCAGACCTAGCTGGACTGGTTTATGGTCTAGCAGCTCTTAACAGTTTCCCGTCCCTGCAAATATTCTGCATGTATCAGCATATCTCCACCTCTTATTAATTTGTCAATAATTTTATTGTTCTTGTTTTATTTCTGTGGGCACTGTGCAAATGAGGAAATCAAACTGAGTATCAGTCACTTTCCCAGCCTTAGCTGAGATAAGTTAGCTTCAGTGGGGGTGTGCAAGCTGGGCACCATTCTTGAATGCGATTCCACTTCAGGTAGAGAAATTGTAAAAAAAGGCACTCCAGATCCTGAGGAAGAGTTGCTGAGTAAATTCACTGATCTGAAATACCAGGGAATGAAACTGCTGCTTGAAGACAATGGGATGGGGAGAAGAAGGGAGCCTGCTTCAACATTCAAGCTAGGCTCATTTTGACAGGTGCCAATCTGGTGAGTAGCAGACACAATCATAAGTATATTTCTAAAGAATTTTAAAACGTCGATAAACATCACAGTAACGTAAGCTTCCTGGTTACTTAGAAACAGAGCTCAGTGATTCAGCGCCATTTCTTAAACATGTCTTTGATTGATATAGTCCCTCCAATGCAGGTAGTAGAAGACTGATTCAATCTATCTGACACAGACTATCAGGTCTGTACTTCCCCCTGTTCCTCCCCATCTCCTTAATTTCCTTCTCTGAATCAATGTATTTGCGAATCTTGGACTGGATCACAGCCAGGAATATCTGAAAATGCAGTCTCATATTGCCCAAATCTATAAAGAGGAAACTATTCAGACAATTGATGCACCTTAAGCGCAGAACATTAAATTGATCCTTTGGCAAGGAACACCATGTGTAACTTTACACAGCAATTCCCATAAATACTAATAAGATTATCAGCCAAAGCAGAGATTATCTAGAGCTGTGGTTTTGTTTTAGGAGCAGCTATGAGGATAAGGGTTTGTACTGTGCGCAAGCGCTTGCCACTGTCCATATGCTCCCCCCGCCCTGCCAATCTGTGCCTTAAGAAGAGCTCGTGGCAATGCATCCCCATGTGCATTAGAGGTGGCTGCGTTACCGAAGCATGGCAAATCATCCAGTGGCAATAGCACCATTAGATAATCAGAAGGCAACGGCCCAGATCTGCCGCTGCCCTAAGCAAGTGGAAGGGAAGTATCTGCTGCTTCCTATATCTCCCATTATTTGTTTCTAAACGTTGGAGGACCCCAGGGTAAGTTGTGTGGGGCCTTTCCGGGGCAGCCTGAGTCTTGATTCGCGAGCAGCCCGCTTGCCACTGCTGTAACACTGTGTCTTCCAGCTGCCCCCTTCTCAGTCCCTAGGTGCTTTCCAGCTGATTTGCGTTTCTGGATCGGCACCGAAGGGCATAGTATATGCAGCTGTGTATACACATAGACTTGCATATATATTCACATACACACTGCAGATCTGAGTTACAGTTTGAACTACAGTCCTAACTAGGCCATTTCCTGAGTTGCCTGCATAATCCTGCAGAAAGTTACTGTTCCCAAAACCATATTGCTTGGAATTTAAATTTTATATAAACAAGCCTTGAAAAGAGCATTTTCTATAGTTTTTTAAGAGAGTCTTAAAAAATTAGGATACATTATTAGCATCTTTTCCTAGAAACCCTTCTGGCTGCCGCTATACATGCTTTCATGGAATAACAGTTTTCCTCTCTGTTTGAGAAACACAAACATGACTTTGCAGGGTTTTAAGCATAATATTTACATCCCTGTATGCTAATGCACATTTTTACCTCTTGGCCTCTCTCTGGAGACTGGTTACCTATTGAGCCATACAGTAGCCTAAAGAAATTCACTCTGATGAAACATTCTTCGTTATCAGTACGGATAAAGTGTTCATTTTCACTCTGGATGCAGAGTTCATCCTTGTATATGCCCAGCTATTTCTTCACTTGCTTTTAAGTGTTTTACTAGGTAACAATGACATGCAATGTCATCGTCCGTATCAACCTCCACTGGTACTGAGATGGTCCTCGGATTCTTTTAAGTCATTGTCTGGTCCCAGCTGATACAATAAACATATCACCATCTATTCATGAATGCCTATGGATAGAGAGTCCCCAGTTAGAAAGACAGCTGAACTCAAATTTTCAGAGCTAAAAATTGCCATGTGTGTTGTCAGGGCCAAAAATGAAAATTGGCATGACATTATTAGAGGCTTGTTTCCACTCTTCTGATGGTTATTTGAGCTTAGTTAAGAAAATCTTTTGCAAAGAGATAGCAACTCTGGCTTCCACATTACCTCCAGTTCCTTACCATAACAGGCAAAACTCACACTGACAGCAGCAATGTGTTCTCATGGTTTCCAACACTGAAACACAGGGCATCCTCCTGTCAGTGGCTGCCAGGTAGAAGACTTGTATGTTTTCCTATCAGATACCACCTTTTCATTTCAAGCAGTAGGTATATAAAAACTTGCCCGCCAACACTTGCCATATTAAATAGTAGCTTTCTTTTTAGATTTCTGTGCAAATAAATATTAATGAACTGGACTAATTTAATGGTTTAAAAGACACATTCTAAGGGTTGCTCAAATCCAGTTTGTGTCTATGTCAGAATATGGCAACTTGTTGATCATAATTTTGCCAACTTGCTCCCAAAAAAAATCAAAACAAGCTTCAAGCTAATATTGCAGATAGAAATTTGCCTGACTCTTACATGAATTGCTGTAGGAAAAAATATGCTCTACGATGTAAATTCTGCAAATTACAAGCTATTTTAATTAAAAAAAGATAAATTAAAAAAAAAGTGAGTGCATGCAGAATGTGGCAGATCTACCATTACATCATATCAAGGAAAACCTCCATTTTTGCCACCTTTAACTGAGGGTCTGATGTGAAGTTCACAGAAATCAATAACAGATTTCCTTATGACTTCAAAAGAATCTGTATTAGATCCCTTTTCCTTGAGCTACCCTGATATCCTCTTCATTAAGAAAAATACTTTTCTAATCTCTCAATAACTGTGTGTCATGCCACAGAAGGTCAAAAACCCAATGATGCTAACTGCTTCTCTCAGCAGTTATGTCCAAGCTGGTATATGATGGCATAGCTCCAGTGAAATTGCTAAGATTCAGTGGCTTTTTGACTTTTGGGGGCTTTGAGTACCTCTTGAAAGATTCAAAAGGCCTGACTTGGAAAGGGAGCTAAATAGATTTCCTCAGTTCATGTACATCTCTAGGGATGCTTAAACCACAAGAGATGTAGAGATATGGATCAACTTTGGTGTTGCAACTGAAGTTCTCATCATCAGGAAATCCAGCTGGCAGATTATGAAATCTTACAATACAGCCTTCCAGTTTTGACTAGGTTGGTGATATCTGCATTTTCAAATTCCTGCTTGCATTTGAAATCAGGAGTAACATTGCTCTGAAATTCCACCCTCAGAGGGCTACCAGATTTCTCCATATGTACAGCATGAAGGATGAGGACACCTTTCTTATCCAAACTGATTCATCTTTCCTTAACACAAGGCTCTGAAGGAGTTAAAATCTCAGTCTAGGAAAAACTGAGGTCTTGGCATTTTTTTTTTTTTTTGTAAGGTGCCAGACATAAAAATAAAGGAGATGTATCAGCACACTTCCTTAGAAGCTGAGCTTCCTGATTAAGAATAAATGCAGGATATACAGTGTATTTCATGCTGAAATGTATTCCCTGCTAGAATTTCATTAATACAATTAGCCATTAGGAACATCTCTACACACAGGGAGGACTCAAATCAGGAAATAACAGAAACGGCCACATAACTGCTAAAATGTGGAGAGGGAGAAAACCACAAAACACGAGCCAAGTGTTGAGTTAGTATTGTCCTGATGCTGCTCCATTTCTGTCTCTAGTCAGGCTGAAGAGAGCGAATGAGTGATGGTGTTGTAAAATGCCCAGCAGAAACTACAATGCAGTGGGTTTGTGCTTGCTACTACTGTGCAGCGGTGATGGTTAATGCTGGAATGCTGCATTTCACCAGTTTAGCCCAGGATACCTGTATGTCACTGCTTTTTAGGAGTGCCTCAACAATCCATGAATTAGAACGATTTCAGGGACAGGAAATCCTTCATTTTTTTTTGATGCCTAAGCACTACAAATACTGGTGATAAGCCCGAGCAATGAAGTGTGAAACTTAATCTGAAGGTTCCCTACATTTGGTGCTCCTTGGGGCCATCTTAGTGTACAGGAAGCTTTTCTGTTTGTTTCTTTTGTGGTTTCTTTTCCCTTGCAACATTTTCCTTGTTGGGCATAGGAAAGACTTCAATTGGATTGGCAAGTGCAGCATTTGCACATATGCCTGGTTCTGAGCTTCCCTCCCCTGTTGCCTGCAGTAAAATAGGAAATGTTTACTCTCTTTGCAGAATCTTTACGTTTATGGTCTATGGAGAACTCAGCTGCTACCAGGTTTAAGACATAGGTTTAGGCAATCGAGCATGCTTCAGCTTTCTTCAGTGCTTGGGGTTACCTGCATCTGTTGCTCTGAGGAAAGTCTTCTCTATGTACTTTCTGCTTTCTATTGAGTGAATTGCAATGTTTTCCATTTTAATGTGTAATACAGCTAAACACTGTATCTTCCAACAGTACTTCCAGGTATCTCTGACACCCTGGTGAGGAGCCAGGTTCTATGATGTTAGGACTAAAATGAGTAGAAACACATTTGGTTTGTGTCCCTGGTGGCTGGATTTGTGAGGTAGCATCACAACTTGGACTGAATACTGTAAAAAGAAAGAGAGGAAGGTTGATGCCCAGAAGCTGATGTGAAGCATCCACTCTGCTTATTTCAGGTTCAAAGGGGATAGGCTCAGAGGACTTCCTGTTGTGCAACTAAAGACCAGTCTTCCCTCCCTAAACTACAAAGAAATATCTCCCCACATACTTATGATTTTTTTTTTAAATTGAGAAGTAATCTTGTTCTGTGTTTTAGGGCTACAGCTGGTTCTTATGGCTAAGGAATTTTTTTCTTCTCCCACTGAGTCTAATTTCCTCAAAAATGAAACAAATCATATAATTCTCTCCATGATCATGCTGCAATGATGTTGTCATATTTATTTTAATCTTCTCTTGAACAAGCCATATTAAATAGTGAACATTGTAAGGTTATTTAATTTAGACTTAATTGGCAATCTGAAACCTACCAACATTTTTTTACCATTCATTGTAATGACTTTAAGGTGTACTCTGCCTAAATGCTGGATCCAGTAAATCAGGAGCTGGGTATATCTCTACGAGAAGAAAGAGGCCTAAGGAGGAAAGTTAAACCTCCAGGTAGAACCCGCTTGAGATCCAGCCAAGTTCCTATGATGAGGCAAGGCTGGGAAGTTCATTCCCCAGTAATAAATTGCAATGTTCAGTTCTAAAGAAATCTCTGGCAGACAGGTGAGCTGAACAGACATTGTAAATGTTTGGGGGAGTTTGTGGCTTGTATTGAGAAGGGAATAAAATATGTTGCTGAGCAGGACCCTAAGGTAACCATATATTCACAATGTGTCTGTTCTTTCTGTTTTCCTTGGTGAATGGGAAAACCCCAAACCCTACCTCTGTTTTCATAACCTAGTTATGCTCAAGAGAGAATAATTATGCCAGCTGAGCTAGAAAAGCTACACAGGGTGGTAGTGCTGTGCCAATGCGTACAAGAAAAAAAACATCAAACAGGATACAATTTCCTCTTCAGAAAACCTCTGTTTCTGAACTGTGCTTGAGCCCTTTTTGCCAGAATTGCCTCTTACTCACTTTTTGACTCCTCACGAGAGCTGAATGCTGTGCTTCCCATGCCAGTTCCTACTTGGCTCACAAACCTTTCAAAGGGCTTTCATTCTGATGCTCTCTCCATAAAAGTAAATGGAGAGCTCAAGGCTACCATGTAAACCAATCATGCTTGCATCTTGAATAGGCACATCTTCTTGTTTAAAGATTCAGAAAGTTGTATAATAGGTAAGGCACAGAAATTGCCTCCCTCCCACACCCCAGTGAGACCAATGCAAACCAGACAGGAGAAAGATACTGTTTTTCTAAAGTTTAGGATTGAAACTGAAGTTTACTTCAATGTCTTTGTTGTCCTGGACTAGGACTACCAGATCCCACCTTGGTTTATTTAATTGACTCTACCATAAGTTCTCTTTGAGGATTTCTGAGCTGTATATATTATGTAGTACATATACATACCTAAAAGGAAAGCAAGAGAGAAGGTTAAAATATCTGATTTAAGCTGGCCTAAAGGAAGGCTATTGTGCTATCTATAGATTGATACGATGCCTATATATATATATAAATTTTTTGTAATGTTTTACTGTATGACCCCAAGGCTCAGACCCTTATTGACAGACTCTTATCGACAGACTCTATCAACTTCCTTCGGCAAGCAGCTTTTGCTTTAGTTTACTCAAAAATCTGAAAACAGCATCAAGGGTTAGAGAAATCTGAAATTCATCATCTACAGCTCCTCAAGTGTGAATTTAATATGAGAGTAAAGCTGACAGTATTATTGCTGCCAGGGTGCATGGCTCTGAAACCATTCAGCAGGGCCAGAATGAATTAAGTTTCTATCTGAAAAGGATGCCTATTGACAAAAATGCTTCAGCCCATTTCTCAAGGGAAAATCCAAACCATTCTTTTCCAGGATTCACATACAGAGCTTTGGAAAGCATTTATTTTACAAACAAAACCAGACATACTGCTTCCTCTCTGTGCTGCACTCATCATCTCAATATTCTAATAGATTTAACAAGAGGCACTAATAAAAAACATGGTTTGAGCTGAGAAAATGATTTATAACGAATAACTTACAATCTAGATTAATTATTCTCATTCCCCTTAAAGCAACTAGTTTCTCTGTGGTGGTGTTTTACCTTGCTTTATAAACGGTCCCATTGCTAACAATGAAGAAGCTACCTTTCAGGGTAGCTACAAGTAAGGGGCTCCATCAGAGTCACATTCAGATAGAGTTATTCATCACACTGCTTCCTTCTTCTTCCTATTGCTATTGGAGTAGTTGCCTTAAAGTGCTTGGGATTTTATTATCTGAACTATGGGATCAGTTATAATTCATGTGAATTATTTTTTTCCTGGCAGGTTGGTGCCATGTCTGGGGATGTGGGTAAACTGACTGTGATGACTGTGTTTCTCCCTTTGGATGAGGAAAAGATGGAAGAAAAGCTGAGGAAGCCACATATGCTTTTATCACCTCAGTAAATTGTGACAGTTCAAAGCCAGGTAGCAGAGAGTGTACAGAGCTTAAACTAAGAATATTGATTTTCATTTCTGGAACACACAGCCTCTCTCCAAAACATTGTTCTGAGGAAAATATTAGGCATCTCTCCCTGTAGCTGGTCTTAGCAGAATTATTTGTATTACTCTTGGAATTAAGCAGGGCGACATATAGCAAATACACATCAATAATTATACAGTTTACTAATTTTGCCATCACTATGGTTATTGTAATCTTGCACATGCTGAAATTGCAGGGATTTAGCAGAAGCCCTACTCTTGCCTGTCTCAGAGAGCACTTTTTCATATTTACATATATATATTCCTGTCCATATTTTTATTCCTAAAAGTCTTTTTATGCGTTTTAAAGAAACTGGATGAAAAAAAGAGTATAGTAAAAGAGGACCCAATTTCTTTCTCCATCTGAGGGAAAATGGTCAGGATCTACTGAGCTGTAATATGGGGAAGGATAACTACTGATGAAAGCAGCTGCAAAATTGCATATAAGCCAGGGATCACAGTTTCAGGGACTCTGATATCTTTCATCTTCTTTTATCTTGAATAAACTGAGGACCACCCAGGAGAGCATACTTGCAGAGTGTAACCTCAGCAAATTTGGAGTGGCTGACACAATCAGAGGATCGTGCTGGCATCCAGAGGGACCTGGACAGGCTGGAGAAATGGGCTGACAGGAACCTCGTGAGGTTCAAGAAGGAGTGCAAAGTCCTACACCTGGGGAAGAACAACCCCATGCACCAATATATGCTGGGGACCACCCAGCTGGAAAGAAGCTTTGCAGAAAAGGCCCTGGGGTTGCTGGTGGGCACCAGGTTGAACAAAAGCCAGCAATATGGCATTGCCAAAAAAGCGGCTAATGGCACCCTGGGCTGCATTAGGCAAAGCATTGCCAGCTGGTCAAAGGAGGTGATCCTTCCCCTCTACTCAGCACTGGTGAGGTGGTGACACCTGGAGTGCTGTGTCCAGGTCTGGGCTCCTCAGTACAGGATATACATAGGCATACTGGCGGGAATCTAATGAAGGGCCACGAATATGGTGAAGGGACTGGACCATCTGTCCTATGAGAAAAAGCTGAGAGAGCTGGGACTGTTCAGCCTGGAAAAGAGAAGATGCAGGGGGTATTTTATCAATGTATATAAGTACCTGAAGGAAGGGTGCAAAGAGGAGGAAGCCAGGCTCTCTCTTCAGCAGTGCCCAGTGACAGGACCAGAGGCAATGAGCTCGTACTGAAATATAGGAGGTTGGCTCTGAACGTCAAGAAACACTTTTTCTCTATGAAGTTGATGAAGCCCAGGTTGCCCAGAGAGGTTGTGAAGCCTCCCTCCCTGGAGATATTCAAAGCCATGTGAACACAGTCATGGGCAACCAACCCTAGGTGGCTCTGATTGAGCAGGGGGGCCCAAATTGGACCAAATGACCTCCAGAGGTCCTTTCCAACCTCAGCCATTCTGTGCTTTTGTGAGGATCACAGGCCACACTGACCTAGTTAGGATGCCAAAATGGCCACTTGGCTACCACCCCATTTGAGCGGGTGACTTCTGCTTGAGGGCCCATGGATGATATCAGAATGAGAGGGAGGAAGAGATCTACGACTGCGTGAATGTCTACGTGTTTGAGACACTAAGTGACCTGGCTCTTGGAGAGAGAATGAAAAGAGTAGGAACCTGGGAGAGATTGCAGTAACTGCCAGCAGCATTAAAGAGCAGATAAAAAGAACTGGGTAGAGCCTGCCCACAAGGCCTGTTGCTAAACCATATTCTCTCATGCGGGTGGTTCAGCAAGATCAGACATCACTTCTCCACACTTTCTCAAACAGCACTGTCTCAATGATTGAGTGATCTCCTGGGGCTCACTGCTTTTATACTTGTCATTTCTTCACTATAACAATTATAGGAGCATAATAAAGGGAGCAGCAAGTGCAAGAGAAAGACTTGTGGGTCATGCTTTAGAAGCAGCATTTGAAGGAGAAGGTGACAGCAGCTCATAGACCTTATAGACATGATGAGGGAGATACAAGATCTTGTTTTGATTTAAAAAAAACCCAGTGTTGCACAAGCAGACCCTTCATGCTGATCTGAAACTATATTTAACAATACCAGATTTCAAAGGGTCAGTGATACAGGGGTTTCATAAAAAAGGTTCTGCAAACACGTGAGAAGACCTGTTTCAGTGAGATGATAAAGAGGAGTAAAATGAAAGGAGAAAAAATGAAGTTTTTTAATTTTGTCAGGAATATGAAATGAAATTTTACTGCAGACTTTCACTGCTTTGCACTTTATTTTTCTCAGGTTAGGCTTACCTGTCTGGTAAAAGCATTTGATTTTTATGTCTGTACTAATTTCCAGTATTGCTACATCTGGGCGAGAACTTCCCTGGTGAAAGAGTTATGAGTGCAGAATACAGACCAAGATTACCTTAGTCTTTGCTGCCTGTGTAAAACACTGTCAGGTCAGAATGTAGCTTTTATATCTAATTCTTTTTATATAAATGTGCCAGATGGGAAGAATTCATCCTTGAACTTTGACATACCAAGATCTATATTTCAATTAGGATGTAATTTGACAGTGCAACATTCTTCTAGCATTAATAAATGTTGTACCTTTGGTGTAACATGAGAAGATATTGCTAGTCACAACATGAAGGTTCTGCAAGTCTTTCTTTAATTGGCAGAACAGAAAACATGCCAGGTTTTGCAGCCCATGAATTTTGGGAGAGAAGTGAAGGGAATTGGAGAGGGCCTAGGAACTGCTTTTGGAAATTACAAGATTAAATGAAGACACATGTCTTAGTTCTACGCAGATTTTATCAGTGTACAGAATACTCCAGCAGACTGCATTTTCCACATTTTCACCAATCTTACACATCTTTTTGCAATTAACACATGGTGCAAAGACGAGAATAAAAAAATAATTGGTAGTTTATGTTTATGTCATCTGGCATTCATCCATCATTTCTCACTGAATTATTCCATGTTGTCTGGGAACAGCATTTGACAACAGCATCCTTCAAAGGGTTAGTACTGCAGGAGCTGTGTAAAGCAGATTCTGCAAACTCTTACATGGGTAGTCCTGGTTTAGTCAGATGATGATTAACAAGGAGAGCTGATCCAAAACAATTAAAGTAATGTAATGTCTTTTTAATTATTTCAGGCCGCTAGGCTGAAATACATGATGTTGTGAAACTCAGTGGTGTAATGCCTAAGAGTTAGGTGTCCATCCAACAACACAGGATCTACAGCACTCCAAGCAGCCATGCTACATGTGTGCAGGAAAAGCCCTTCTACCCAGAAGGACCCTTTCACAAAACTGCAGTGTCTATGGGTGTGGGAACAATGAAAGCTGAAATTTTTCTTGATGTCAGTCACATTTAAATTTCCAGTGTATATTAGCTTAGGAAAAATTCTATCTTGATACCAAATCTTGATGTATTTTTTTTCTAATGAGCTTACATTTCTTACCAATTACAGTGGTCCAGGTTCTGATATTCCTACACCTGTTGAGTCACATTGTTTCTGTCAGTATTACCAAACAAAAACATGAAAATGAAACCAAAGAGGACCATTCTGAGAGAAGAAGCTGCTCATTGAAGTCGTGGTGGAATTTGCCTTCTGAAAAAGAAATAAAATTATTTATGCATTATTGAATATTCTTATGATTATTATAACACTATTCTTACAAGCAGGAAGGAATTTCTGGAATGTAAAAGTTTTGATATTATGATGGTGGTTTGTTAGTACTTTAGCTAAAAGCTGTGGCAAATATAAACAGGACCAGTCCTACATTTGCCACGTACAGTCATAATTGAAAGTTTATGAAAGTGCATTGATTGATATCAGCCTCTGGCAGAGCATTACTGATGTGAATGTCTGCCTCACATAGACTGACACAGGAGCAGCTTCCACATTGACTGTGCCCCTCAGTAGCTGTTCTGTATCTGAGAATGGCTTTTCCAATGTGGGTTGTCTGTTCTCTTCTAGACTCATCTACATCGTTTTCTAATTTGCTAAGGAGAATGTCATGAACAACAGCACCAAAAGCCTTTCTGAAGTCAAGAAATATGATAGCAATTGATTTTCCTTTGTCTACAACATGTTACCCATCATAGAAAGTGGATTATTCTGATGTAACCTATTCTCACAAAAAAGTGACATTGTTTTTCACTCCTTGTTATCCTCCAAGAAGTCTGTCTAGTTACTTGTTCCAGTACTTCTGTTTCCAGAAACAGAAGCTTTGCTGTCTGGCTGCATTTTCTTCCTTTCTTTTTAAAGCTCACAACATGTTTACTCTTCCATTATCTGAAATGCCACCCATACTCCATAAATTGTCAAAGGTAATCTTTAACAGAGCTGAAATTTTATCAGCCAGTTTGGCATGTGTCCTAGGACACAAAGGTGCTATACTTGCCTTGACACTGACCACTCAGCTAACAAAGCTAATTAGCTGTAGTGAGTCAATCAGCTGTCTGATGATGGTGGAGGCCTATGGAGCTACAATGAGGTTCAGGTACTCACAGACTGGGGCACATCAGGCATGCTGATAACAGCTCCATTTGAGAGAGCAAGGTTTTCAAGCTCTGCTGGGAACAAGGCATGACATTCACACCCTTTGTCTGAGCCCTTGAATGGGACTGAGAATATACTGCTGAGACCTTGCAGGGGCAGGTTCATCAGTTCTCATATAATAGTCACTGGTAAAGGGAACGCTATCAAGATGATGAAAAGATGAGGCATGTGCATGCTTGGATAAACTGGGATGCTTTCTATCTCACCTTGTTGCAATAGGATGTAATGAAGCATCATGACTATCTTGTGGGATAAAATCTATGAAATAAAATGTTGTACTGTGTTCCTAATTTCTGCTGTCACCAGTTTCAAAATCTTATTGTAGCACTGTGAGACAGACAGCAAATTTAATTACACTCTTAGTAGCTGCGCAGTGATAGTACAGTGCACATTTTGAAGGTTAACAGCAAGATGGTGGCTCTTCCAAAGTACCTGGGATGTAAATGTTACAAACACCATTTTTGTGTCCGTGGACACCTGTGCTCTGTGCAACATCTGTAAACTTATAAGTGACTCTTTCCATATGGTGAAAGTTCTGGAAATTAACAGACTAATTTGTACAACCAGAAAGTACGCATATAAATAATGTTACACTAGGATCTGGGGGGCAAGGGAAATTTGCAGTGCCATATGTGTTCATTTCTGTGCCAGGTACAATGATTTTAATTAATAATCCACTGCAATTGTAAGTGCTTTGCCTGGGAAAATGATACTCTTGATATCTTATTCTCCCTGCTGTGTTTCTGAACTTCTCAGACAATGAGAATGCAAATCTCTGCTTGAATAAAATCTCGTATATTATGTTAGTCTTTCTTGCTTGATTACATAGCATGCCACAAAATCAGCTCTTGTAGTATTTGCTCTTTTCCAACATTTGCCAAAGAGGGTAATGCCAATTTAATAGTTTTGCAGGGATTTTTGGTATAATTGTTGGTGGAAGGCAATCATAGTTTTGCATGCCCTGAATAATTTCTGGAAGGAAAGGAGAAGAACAAGGCAGACAAATCAGCTGGCTGCAAACAGTAATGAGCTGTGCTTTTCACATAACAAAATGCAACCTGTAAAACATACCAAAAACAGAAGACAAGGAAAATCAGTGGTGCAGTGCCCTTTGTATTTTTGTTTCATACTTGTTTCTCCTGCCATGGAGTGGGAACTGTGCAGTGGGTAAGGTCTATGTCTGCCCACCAGCTGCTGGGGGGGTTGCCTCTCCTACAGAGCCAGAGGCAGTTCCAGACTCTGACCAGACTACACAGGCAGTAGCTGAGCAGGGGTGTGGGGAAGTGGCGAGCTGCAAAGTTGTTAGTCTCAGCTAGACACTTGCAGAGAGGCTTGCAGTAACAAGGCTCTCATGCTTGCATGAGGGAGCTGACATCCAAAATTGTGGGACATCTGAGCATCAGGACTCGCTGAGGACCATTGTTAGTAGGTGTGAAGAATATCCCACTGCCTCTCCACACCCAGCATAGCTCCTGTTCTTTACATTCTTATCTCATTCTTTCTTAATTCAGTGCCATTCTCTGGCACCTTTCGAACAGTCTTATGTTTTCATCTTGGTAACAGCTTCTGGATGCACTACTAGGTGGAATGGCTGGAATTGTGGATTGCAAAGTACCTGTATAAACAAAGAAATGGTGGTAGGTCTTCCTCAGAAGACGTTAAAACATACAAATATGCAAACAAAAAAATCCTATAGCTCTGTTAGCTAAAAAACCCAAACCCAAACCCCAAAAACCAAACCACATTAAAGGATAACTCTAATGGACATAGAAGTTTTATTTTGAAATTTCCAGTCAGTTTCTTGCACTTTCTTACACCCATCCCTTTCTCATGTATGAAATGCAAATGCAAGAGACATTTGTAGCTTATCATCTCTATTAGTGTGGCCATGCCGTACAGTTTATACCACAAAGACTCAATTTGTTTGTATAATAATGAATTGTGAAGGCACAAGCAAGAGACTGTGAAAATTGTTTTGACTGAGCAAGATGGGCATGTCAGATACAGAAGGACAATTCTTTTACTCCATGAAATTCTCAAGATAAGCCCCCTCCTGATAGCTGAGCACCTATATACAGATAGTTGTCTATTAGGTTCGACAGGAAAGGAAATGCAGACTATGTTTGTACTCTACAAGTTCTGAGTATAGCATAATTTTGGACACTATCAGTGTCCCTGTTAAAAATTTCAAAGCATTACTGAAGTCAAAGTGGGCTCTGTGATTTATTTTCCCTCAAGCAGACAGATGAAGAAGTCTTCACAAAGTCTATTTTGACAGTGAGTGTGAAAGTATCTAAAGTGAAGACTGTCAAGATGGCTGAGACCACCTGTAATTCATTGGTTTGAACACCTTTCTCTCCAGCTGGGAACCTTCAGAAATTCCTCCGCTTGAAAGAATTATTTCACCAACATGCTGTTTCCAGACCTGATTTGTTTCTCAATGTAGGAGCAAATACAATAAACTCAAGGAAAGTGAAATGAACTGGCACTTGAGATTAACATTGACATTTGTGTGCGAATACTCACCATCATTGGCTAGCACTATTAGCTATACCTAGTTTATTTACATAGCAGTATTTAGCACTGCAGATTTCTCTACATTGCAGCTGCAGGCTATTAACCTAGAACATGACCTCTTTTAGTTATTAGTTAAGGCAGTAGTAGTAGTGATACAGATTACAATGAAGATCCCTTGAGAAAAAGTACAGTAATTAAACTCTATGTCACTAGAAATGAAAAATAAATAAATAAATAGAGTAAAATAATGTGGAAACACTTAGCTAAAGGAATCTCATTTTTCGGGTTGACTTTTCTCCTAAGTATCAAAGATGACATTAAAGGAGTGTGGTTGAGAGCAATAAGAAGAGCAAACTCATACTAGAATGACTTAGGAAAGCAAATTTAGTGCTTTAGGGCACAAGCGGATCATCCATATGACTAGCATTTGAACATATATTTTTAACGAGATAGGCTTCACCCAGTGTGGAAATAAGCCACGTAAACTTTCTTTGAAAGATAATTGAAGACCATTGCCAGAGGAAGGACATTTCAGCATTTAGACTCTTGATCTTTTCTGGCTTGTTGAAACCTATGTTCCTATGAATATTCGAAGTTGCCACAGATTTCTGTTCAAGTACTTGCCCTGGAATCCCTTAGAGATTTTTATGCTGCAGTTTTGTGTTTATTCAGAATGCAGTATCAAATCTGATAAAAAGTCAATAGTGGCATGCAATTGGATAAGAACATATGCACAATGGTTTTTGTTTGATATCAAAGTTACTAGTGAATGTATATAGGCATGAGAAGGTAAAGTACATAAATAGGCAGAAAGATCGGTTAATTGTACTACTGAAATTTGTTCCCAGGATCTCCAGCTATAAAGTGTTAACTGAGGTTAATCTGGTAACTTCTCATAACTGTATCAGCTATTGTAACTGGAAATCATCGCAAATTGAGTAAGCATCCCAAGGGGACATTTTTTATTAAAGATGCTAAAACTCATTTTCCCTGTGATTCGCGTGAACATGACCCAGACATAAAAAACAAAAAAATCACTGGGTATTACGATTTACTCTGGACAAAATCATACAAATCACACCACTCTCTGAATGATTCATTGCAATATTATCAAGAGAGAGCTGGGAATGCTTATTACAAATAAATAAGGACAGACCAATTTCAAAAGAGGTGATGCTGTTAGGAGAAGCATCTATGAGAAAAAAATAGATACAGGGCTGAAATTTAAGGTAACATAGTCAAACATCTTTCTTCAGATTTTAATGAAACACGCAGGTTTATCTTTCAAGTACTGCTTCAAGGCCTTGGCTAAGAGACAGGGGGGTCTGGAACATGCAGAATTTGAAAAGCTCACAGCCAGTCATGTAAGCTTTATAAAGGCTGCCCTAGTTCACCTGAAGACAGACACGTCCGGCCATGCATATTCATGCATTCTAATTCAATAAGGGACAGCAATTAGCTTCTAGTATGCACTACTTAAGGATGCTTCCTCCCTCTGTTGCATATATAAGGTTCTTCAGTCAGACAAATGTCACGTGTCCATCCTTATTGTAAATGATGAAAAAACCTCTTTTAGTTAATCCTAAGGCATCCTACAGACTGATTGCTTTGTAAGTATCCCCCATCTATTACAGCAGGTAAAAAAATAAAAAGCCATGTACGGTATAATACTTCCATACTGCGTCATGCCTCCATAAATACATAACGCGGCTGGAGCAACCTATGGCTGCCTTTCAAACTAGCGAGGAAGGGTACCGATTTCTTTTGTGTGTGTTGGCCAAAAGCCACTTTCTTTTCTGCAATGGCAAAAGTTGGAAAAAACCCACTTTTCTAGTTTATTCTGCACCTTTCTCATCACACCATGATTTGCTACTTTCCAAACAGTTAGGATGGCTCCCTCAGAATAGCTGCCCTGCAGGGTCCTTTTACCCTTGGCAGCACAGCTCTTAAAGACGCTGTGCTGCTATTTGTGGCTTCCTACCACAGCTGCACATCAAATATACAAAGCAGAAGCCAGGCACGCTTTGGCAGCAGAAGTGAAATTATAATATGAGGACTGGAAGAGAACTGACTTGTTTTTTATTGTTCTGGTAAGAAATTAGTAATCAAATGTACAGAGGAAGGTAATTGCTTGCTGTTTCAAGCAATTGTTCCAGAAAGAAGTATTTGCTACCAGGAGAACAAGGGTCAAGTTCACTAATTGTGGATTCTTGATTAGCAATAGGCTTAATCTAGGAACATTTTGAAGTTGTATCCAGGATCTGTTCATCCAGTTTAGCACTGCCCACATATCTCTTTCTCTACCATCGCCACCCCAAATGACAGAGAGAAAAGGAACTGTGCCAAAACAGAAGTGTGAGTGGTAATGCTTTAGTTCAAGAAGTCTAGAGAAATAGTGAGAGACTGAGATGCACTTAAGTGTGGTCTGACTTTTCCCCACTCCTATTTCTCTAGAGGCAATTTATTCAGGTTTTAATTAGCTGCATGCACATAGGCATTTGGTGCCATTTTGAATGCCCTTAGGCATCCTGCTTGCTCTCCAGACCTCCCGATGCTGCCCCAGAAGGACATGGGTTTCCTATGGGTCCTATTGTGTATTTGCAACCTCTGTGTGAAGGTGTCAGAGGAACGCAATGATAGCTTGCATCCAAAGGACACAGATTTCAGATCAGCACAGTTGAAGTTTTCACTGAAGTGCCTGTGGCTGGATCTGAAGCCACTCCTGTCCCAGTGCCTCCACAATGTCCGGTATCACTCAGGCATGTTTCATTTTGCAGTTCTAGCAGTCAGGGAATATTCAAACTGGTTGCAGGACTAACCTGCAGTCTATCCTTTCCCTGCAGCTGTGCTTCAAAAGGGTCACATACACAGTTAACACATGCCTTCATCTCTGCAGGAGATTTTATTCAATTCAGTGTACAGGTTCAGGTTCAGATTCAGGTTGGACAATGCACAGTTCACCAGGGAGGGGCAGTTAATGAACCACCGGTTCTGCAGCACTTTAGCATATTTTGTCCAATTCCTCTTTGCAGTCACCTCAGTACCTTTGCAGACTCTGAGTGTAAAGCTATATCCGCTAGCAAGAACACTTGTCCCTAGCATGCCTTCCTGTAGTGAAAGTGAAAAGTGTGCAGTGAAAGAAGCAGGTATCCAACAGATTTGTGCTCTACCCTTTGTGTACTTGGTGCATTGGGAGTATATGCATGAAAGAAGTTCAGCGACAGACAGTCTTTCCTGCCACATGCCCACTCCGGGTGTTACTGCACTGTAGACATGTCCACGGTTCCCTTTTCTGTCCTTGCCCTGTCCTACCTTGCTTGCAAAGTATCACAGTGCCATAAATAAAGAATCCTTCCTAGAAACTATTCTTTACTTCTCTGCATAAGCCTATAGTCAACACTAACCTTCAGGACTGATCACCAAGGTGCAGGAAATCCTACATTTCCTTTACTATAGATTTCAGGCCACAGACCTTGATTAAACACTCATGAGCTTGTATCAAGACCAACCACTTCCTTTTCCTTTCCCACACCAGATGACATGCTCTTGCATTACCTCACATTTTCTGCAAGTGTCTTCAGAGGAAGAAAATGAAGACAAAAAACCTAAAATAACAGACTTAGCTAACATCTCAGTTTGATAAGGTAGTCATCTGGCAGGACTGTGGGATCAGTGAGAATGGAGTATTTACTGTTTCCCCTTTAAGAAGCATGAAAGATGTCACTTCTGGTTTATATAACTGTCTTTCTGAAATAAGATTATTTAGCTGGCAAGTACAGTGGATTTTGTAAGAACTAGAAGACCCTCTCCAGTGATGTAACACCTTCCTAATCTAATCCAGCATGGCCTGTGTGACTATTATACATTTTCTTACAAATTTATCACAAGAAGCAAAATTTTGGCTCTTGATACACATGGGCAATCTCATGACATTTTTTCTTTTTTTTTTTTTTTTTTTTTTTTTTTTATGAGGGCTGGTGGGTATGATAAAGAGAAAAGAAATTGTTTCACAGAATAGCACGCTCAAGCTGCAACCTTGAAGTTATAAATTCTATCTCTAGCTCTTCTATCAACTCACATTCATGTCTTGGAACCCCTTAGAAAGCCAATTTTCATATCTTCAGGAGCTGGTCTCCTTTTTAGCAGCTATATAACAGATAACTGATAACTTCCACAGGTCACTTCTGGTAGAGCTGCAAAACTCTCAGGCCAACCAGAGGCAAACCCAGCAGTTTGCATTTTTGCCACAGTTTCTCAGATTAGATAATTCTGTAAGTCACACTGATTCATCATAGCTATGACACCTTCTATGGTTTAGACCACACAGAGAGGTTTGCAACTGCTGGTGCATCAAGGGTAGAAGATCTGGTCTTTAGTTCAAATAACAGGGGCTTGTATTTTTACTTCCAAAATGAGATTGAGCCCTTGGAGACAAAACAGTCACGAATTGCCTACGGTGTGAGAAACAACCAGACCAATGCTTCTCAGCCCTTTTACTTTCACCACATAAATAGCAGTAAGACATTTCAGCAAAATACATGTTTTGCTGCCCTTTGTGGTTTGGTTTATCAAGAGAAACACCCATTCTCATTTAACAGGTATCTGATGTGAGTATCCTTTGACACCATGGTGTAAGTATGATGAGTTCCAGTTCCCACCATCACAAACACACTCTTGGGTTTCCCACTTGCCTGCATCTGCGCAGGGGAAGATTTCTCTTCCCCACTGTGTGTACTGAAGTGCTGACCGCACCCAGGTTCAGATCGCAGTGGCATCCCCCAGAAGGCGTTTCAGTAGTAGAAGCCACATTTCACGGCCTTGCTACAAATGCTGGACAGTTTGCAACTTCTTGTCAGACATACACTGGAGGTGTACAGAATGGACTAAAAGCCAACGGGTAAGGATTTGGGAAGCTGTTACATTATTTTTGGTGTCTCACCACTACTTTCCAAGGTTTGAAGCTGCCTATACTGCATACTACAGTCATTATAATGCTTACAGACAAGGAAATCCAAGGAAAATGCTTATTAAAAAAAAAAGCTTATTCTTTTCTTTTTAAACAGAGAAAGAGGGATCTGGACAGCTGAAACTGAAATAGATTCACTTTGGCCTTGCACAGTAGCTTTTATTCATATAACATGTAATGGAAAAGCTAATTGACATTCTGTCATTTCTGTTTCAATAAACTGAGCTCAGTGATGCCGCCCTCTAGAATCTGTGACAGCTGATCTATTTCCAAAATAAACCAAGGAACTAAATTTATTTGCAAACAAAGATTACCTCATTCTGGAAGCCATGCTAAGCCTTTTTTCCCCCTCAACAACTGGTACAAAGAAAAATGTTAAAAAAATACTTCGAAAGAGTTAAAGCTCAAAAGGGAGACTATATTTCACAGGAAGCTATATTTCACAGTGGAGAAAAATTAATCATAGGTAGTTTCAAATGTTTTAAAAATAAATTAGTGGCTCTGAAGAAAAACAGCATATTGGCAAATAAGGCAGGAATTCAGTAAGTAAAACACAGTAATTATGACAGGTATGATAATATTCCAAGAGAAAAATTTTATTAAAATAAACATTTGAAAATTTTATATCATCATCTATGTAAGCATTTGAAAGCACATCAAAATAATTAGTGGATGCATGTTTTCATAAGTCTCCTGTAAAAGGAAAAGGATGCCAATCACCATTTCTTGGACAATACAGAAGAAAAGGTGCTACAGAGAACTGTCAGGGTGCAGAGGGCTCCCCGGACTGAAGTGCTGGGGGCTCCCCGGGTGGGTGATGGCAGGGTCTGTCAGCCAGGGCAGCTGGAGAGCACGGGGGAAGCCCCAGCCCCAGGCACTCCCTGGGGACAGGGATGAAGCCAGGACAGGACGTGGTCCCATGGGTTGGCCTGGATCTGTGTGGCCATGGCCAGGCATGACCTGTGACATGGTGGGAGCTGTGGCTCAGGTGGGGGCCAAACTGCAGAGGCTCAGCTTAGAAGCAGCTCCCATGGGTAGGGGCTGACCCCTGCTGCAGCTCCCCTGCCATCCCCAGTCACAGAAGGAAGGAAGGAAGGGGACAGCTTGCAGCTGCCCTGTCCCTGAGCCAGCCCTGAGCCCTGGGAGCCAACCCTCCGGGAGGGGGGATGCACTGAGGGCCCCAACATGGACAGGAGATAAATCCCTGTGAAGGTTTGAGGACGAAAAGCCAGTACCTGCTCAGACTAGACACTTTTGCTATGTAAAGATGTACCAGTGTTGAGCAATACCAGGGTAGGAATCTAGGTACACATTTGCAAAAGAAGCAAAGAGCAATGTGAAATTAAGATTTTCATTAGAAAATAGGTTTCTGTCTGCATGAGATTTTAACTGGTTGACGTAAATATAAAAGCTTCGACTGCAGGATGAGTGTGTGTTCATAACAAAAATCAGGCACGTTCAGTGAAGCAGCAAATAATGCACAGTCACTGGCATGGCCATTAACCATCTGCGCAGATCTTTTAGTGTAATAAAGTTGAACATGGAAATTTAACAGATGGGGATGTTACTCGGAAGCACATTTTATGTTGCATTAGACATGTAAAGTGCATTTCAAATTAAACTGAAGCATTTGCTTACAGCCAAAATGCCTTATTTTTGTTTACAGGTGATCTCCACCAACCTGAGTTTTATTCTGAAAGGGACATATACATACTACTCAGCAAATAGAAGAATAAAGTGTCTTGCATTATTACTGAAGTAGATTTCACTTTCTACTATCTCATTAGTATTTTTTTTTGAATGTAATACAACAGCAATTACTCTCTTTACTCCCTTATTAATGTTTTAAAACTATATTATATTGTTTTGCCCAGAGATACAGGAAGCAGCAAAATGGAACAAACCCATCGCTGAGCTGTTATGCTATGGTATTTATGGTACAGGCCAATGCATTATGGAAACTTTTTGAGAAAAAAGAAGAGCAGGGGTTTGCTTCTAAATGTGCAGTTAACACAGTGTTTCCATTCTTACAATATCCCCAGGTAGTTTGTTACCTGCATATGTTATTCCTATGCAACCTGTTCTGTACATAAAATTTTACCTACAGTGTTTATCTTGATAGATAATAATATTTAAAAAAAACCTGTTCTGTCCATTCCCTGAACATTTTCCCTCCACCCAAACACTTTCCTTTGTTTTTTCTTCCTGGATGTTCTACCTACAGCTGATCGACCTCAGGTAAAAAACTGGGTGTGAGTTTCCATCTGTTTATTTGGAGGAAGAAATTGCTCAGTGTTGAGCTGGTATTGTGGGAAAGAGAATGTACCTGGAGCAGAACTGAGAGGAAAACAGAGAGACACCTTCCATTCCCTCAGGGGTTGTACTTCTCCTGCCTTTTCCATTGACTGCTGAGAATGCAATTCATTTCACTGTCCCACAGTCTTATTACCTCAGTGTTATTTTTATCTGTATCACTGTTCCTTATTATTTGTCTTGTTATAATGCCTAGATGCCTCAGCCAAGATCAAGACTGCACAAATATGGCCTGAATCTGCCAGTAAAATATTGCAAATTCTAACAGAAGAGGCAGGAATAAGATCAGAGAAAGCAAACATTATTATTTCAGTTTTATGTAGAGAACGAGTCAGAGAGAGGCTAAGGGAGATGTGCTTGCATCTGGGAGTCTAGTGCCAGTTTGAACATCCCACTCTTCCCAAAAGAGATGGCAGGTATGACAGCCACAGTCCTCCGGAGGCTGTTGGACACCCGGCCGGGGGTACGACTAGCTGCCTGTGCTTAGGTAATCGGATGCCTACGTTCAGCCCACTTGAGGTCACTTGCTCAAGGCTGTTCCAGGAACATGTAGCAAAGCTGTGCTTGAACATAAATCCCTTGAGCTCTGGTCTTAATGACAAATTAATTCTTCCTGTTTTCAGTTTCTCTTTTTTTCTTTCCCCCAACCACCTACACCACTGCTGTTATGAAGCAGAATATCCTTTCCTGCTTTAATTTTTTCTTCTTTCTGTTTCAATCTTCATTTTTGGCTCCTGTCCCCCTCTCTCACTCAGCAGAAGGCTGAACGCTGCTTTGGTCAGAGGCTGTGTTGCGCAATGTTCTCCACCCCTGCTCCTCTTTCATCGGCATCTCCTCCCACCCCCAGCACGCTGAACAACTCCAATGTACTCTGACAAGCAGGGATCAATAGCCTTTGCAATTTTATTTTAGTTAGTGTGCCAGTAGTGGTTGGTAGACGTGCAAACAGGTGATGCATTAAAAAACTCATGTCTATGAAATGCCCACTTACAATCAGCTCTCCAAATTAATTACATATGTGTGAAAGAAACATTCTTTCAATTAGTGTTAGATGTGTTCCCTTTTAAAAGTCATGTTATACATGATGGGAAACATTACAGGAAACACATGGGAAAACTTGTGCCCGTCTTTAATACGGGTTGAAAGGAGGACCCTGGGAACTACTGCCCTGTCAGCCTCACCTCTGTGCTCGGGAAGATCATGGAACAGATCCTCCTAGAAGCTGTGCTAAGGCACATGGAGGCGAGGGAGGTGATTTGAGACAGCCAGTGTGGCTTCACCAAGGGCAAGCCCTGCCTGACCAACCTAGTGGCCTTCTATGATGGAGTGACTGCATCAGTGGACAAGAGAAAAGCAATGGATGTTGCCTGTCTGGACTTCTGTAAAGCCTTGAACATGGTCCCCCACAGCATCCTGCTCTCTAACTTGGGGAGCTACAGATTTGATGGGTGGACTGTTTGGTGAATAAGGAATTGGTTGGATGGTCACATCTAGAGGGTAGTGGTCAACAGCTCGATGTCCAAATGGAGACTTGTGACAAGTGGTGTCCCTCAGGAGTCTGTACTGGGACCACTACTGTTAAATATTTTCATCAATGGCATAGACAGTGAGATTGAGTGCACCCTCAGCAAGTTTGCAGATGACACCAAGCTGAGTGGTACAGTTGACATGCCAGAAGGACGGGATGTCATCCAGAGAGACCTGGACAGTCTGGAGAGGTGGCCCTGTGTGAACCTCATGAGGTTCAACAAGGCCAAGTGCAAGGTCCTGCACCTGGGTCAGGGCAAGTCCTGGTATCAGTACAGGCTGGGGAATGAAAGGATTGAGAGCAGCCCCACTGAGAAGGACTTGGGGGTACTGGTGGATGAAAATCTGGACATGAGCCAGCAATGTGTGCTTGGAGCCCAGAAGGCCAACAATATCATGGGCTGCATCAAAAGTGGCATGGCCAGCAGGTGGAGGAAGGGGATTCTGCTGCTCTGCTCCACTCTGGTGAGATGCCACCTGGAGTACTGCCTCCAGCTCTGGGGTGCTCAGCACAAGAAGGACATGAACTGTTGGAGTGGATCGAGAGGTCACAAAAATTATCTGAGGGCTGGAGCACCTCTCCTGTGAGGACAGGCTAAGAGAGTTGGGGTTGTTCAGCCTGAAGAAGGCTGCGGGGGGAGCTTATTGCGGCCTTTTGATACTTAAAGGGGGCCTATAGGAAAGATGGGGACAATCTTTTTAGCAAGGCCTGCTGTGACAGAACAAGGGGTAATGGTTTTAAACTAAAGAAGGGTAGATTTAAACTGGATATAAGGAAGAAAGTTTTTACAGTGAGGGTGGTGAAACACTGGAATGGGTTGCCCGGAGAGGTGGTAGATGCCCCACCCCTGGAAACTTTCAAGGTCAGGTTGGACAGGGCTCTGAGCAACCTGATCTCATTGAAAATGTCCCTGCTCACTTCAGGGGGGGTGTACCAGATGGCCTCTAAAGGTCCCTTCCAACCCAAAGCATTCTATGGTTCTGTGATTTATTTTGGGCAAGATTAAGTAGAAAAGATTGACCTTCTTAACACACTCTATTCTCTATAGTCACATTTTTCTTTCTTTTCCTGACGTTAAGAAGTCATTCCATTTCTGTGTTGACATTTTTACCTTCTCTTTATAGCCTTTCCAAAAGCCCTGTTACTTACTGAATTTTTGCTGACAAACAAAAGGATGAGAAAGAAAGATGGCACAAACCCCCACATACAGCAAATGGCAAGGGCATGATGTATTCCTCTGATGCAGATGAGTAACTTTTTAGCATTCATTTCTCACTTCACTACTTTAGTTCCACTGTCTTTTCCTTCTGGTTCTGCTTTAGTTCTCTTCTACCTGGTATTTTGGACTCGTCCATTTGTTCTGACGGTTCCTGGTTTTTTGTTGTTTGCGATTGCCCCTTCTTTCCTTAGAATTAGTCTGTTTGATCAATTCTCCCTCCAGTTCTGTCTAGTCTCTCTACAAACCCCTTCAGGTATTACTTTGCTATGAAAGAATTGTATGTAGAAGAATTTCTTAACTCCACAGCATCTGTAGTTCATCAAAACGTCACTGTCAACGTGACATTTTTTGTTTTACAGTACCAAATCTGGAAGAATCCATGTTACTTACCTACTTAACAACCACCTTGGGAACAAAAGTAATTTTAGGGTTGGAGCACCTTGTCCTAACGCCAGGCTAAATGGCCAGCACTGGCTTAGTTAATGCAGAGCCATCAGAACAATGATTTCATGAGAATGGGCACTACTGGATGATGAGAAAAGGTATAATGATACATATCTCTTATTCCACTATAGGTGAACAACCTCTGAATACTCACTTTTCTAGAGCAATGCTGTAAACAACGGTGCTGTTCTTTGTCCTTAATGTATCTATGGCATGGCCTCTGTAATGGGTGTGGACTGTAGGAGGACCAAAAGGGCTTTAACTGCACCTTGTCCCAATTAGTTTGAACATCACTTTCCTGCAATACGGGGCCGCTGCTTTTCTGCAGACTGCGTATCACCTGAGCTGGTCTCCGGCTAGGCCAAAAGGTCGGACTGTGTGTTTGGTGTATACTCAGCAAGCCTCTCCAGAGAGCCCAACAGCCGTGTGACCACGGGCCAAGGCGTGCTCTTTGCTTCTTCGGTCTTCTGATAAAGCGTCCATGCCAAGAAAGCCACCATTATCAAAGCACGGCTGGTGAAGGCAGTGGCTGAGCTGAGCTCATCCAGGTCCATCCTCATCTTGAGACTATGTATGAAGCAGCCAATGAAGATGACGGGTGATTTCATCGCACTTTGACTCTAAATGTGGCTATGGAAGAGCATACGGCTGCACAGTTGTTTTTTTGAGTTTTTTTTCCTCTCTCCGTGCAGACAGTTGCTGTCGTTTTCATGAGATGAAGTGTGCACTGGTGTTATACTTGATGCTGAAATTCACACATCTTTCCTTTAGCAACCCCAGCCAAACTTTAAAGAATTTCTAACCACCGTGGGTTGTGGGTTTTTTTTTTTTTTGTAGAAGATATTTGATCATGATGCTTTTAGCAGATTTAATTTTGAAAATGAGGTGATGTAATGAATTATAAAAAAAAATAAGGCAAGCCAGCCGCCAAAAGACTAGGAGGGCTACTGTTTCACACCCAAAGAACAACTGTTGAACATTCGTTCTGTTGAGCTTTTTCTCCAAGTGCAGTCTTTTGCAATGAAAAACCCAATGAAGTAAAAAGATCTGCAAGCATCCCTTAAAGGGTCGGGTCCTCCACCGGGGTGCCAGGGCTGAGGGGCCCTGTGAGGGCTGGGGTGCCCCGACCGGCAGCGGGATCAGGTGTTTGTGCACGGGCGAGGAGAGGAAAACCACCTGCGGCAGTTCACGGCTGGGGCCGGGCCCAATGCCGGGGGGGAAAGGAGGACGGCGACGCTCCCAAGGAGGGAAGGAAGGAGGGTGCGCAACGCTGGGCCGTGCCCGCCGGGGCGGGAGGTGCGGCGGTGGCGGCGGCGGGCTGGGGGGCGCAGCCGCTGGGGCGCGGGGGAGGCCGGCGCTGAGGGGAGGGACGCAGGGAGCCGGCGGGAGGGCGGGGCGACTCTGGCGCCCGGGGGGCGGGGAGGGGCTTTCTCCCGGCCGGGCAGGCGCCGGGGTGCTGGCGAGGGTGCCGGTTCCCCGCCGCGCCCCGGTTCCCCGCCGCGCCCGCCGGCCGGTAACGGCCCCTGGCTCGCGCCCGCCCGGGCGTTGGGGGGCGGCTGCGGGCGGCGGGACCCGACCCGGCGCGTGCCGGACGCCGCCGCCCCGCCCCCGCCCCGCCCCGCCCCGCCGCCCCCAGACCCCGGCACAGGCAGAGGCAGCCGCAGCCGCGCTCGCCCGCCCGCGCCCGCGCCCGCGCGCTCTCACGCGCAGACGCCGCCGGCGCGGCTCCGGACGCGGCGGAGCGGCGGAGGGCGGCGGGCACGCCGGGTCACCTTCCCGGGCTCGGGCAGCGGGAAGGGCGCCCTCGCCGCTCCCTGCCCCCCGCCGCCATCCGTCCCTTGGGCCGTCCCCGCCCCGCGTGAGCCGGTGTCCCGGGCCGGCGCAGGCATGAGCTGCGCCGGGGGGAGCGTCGTCCTCCCTCCCGGGGACCCGCAGCGAGACCCGGCCGCCCCGCTGGAGCTGCCGGCCGGAGCGGGGGAGGCGAGCGGGGACGCCCCAGAAGAGGGAGAGAGCGGCGGCCCCAGCGCCGGCGAGGGCCGGAGGGGCGGCTCGGAGAGCGGCCGCGCCGAGGCGCGGGCCGCCGCCGGCGACAAACCCGAGACCCGCTCGGTGTGCAGCAGCGAGAGCGGCAGCGGCAGCCACCCCGGCGGGGCCGGCCCCATCTGCAAGATCTGCTTCCAGGGCCCCGAGCAGGTGAGGGGAGCAGGGCGGGCGGGCGGGCGGGCGGGCGGGCGGCGCCCCCGCGCTCGGCGCGGACGGGCCGGCCCCTCTCCCGCACGCACCCCCGCCGCTCACGGAGGCGGCCGGCGGCCGAGGGCGATCAGCACCGGGGACAGGGCTCGGCACCGCCCGCCCCGCTCCCGCCCGGCCCCCGCCGCCGCCCCCCGGCTGCCCGGCAGCGGGGCGGGAAAGTGGCCGAGTGGTGCTGCCCTCCGCCCGGGGGAGGCCCGGCGTTCCCTGCCGGACCTGCTTGCTGAGCGGCGGCCGGCGCCCTGGCGGGAAGAGCCCTCCTCTGTGTCGGCGGCGAGATGGGTGCAGCGAGCCGCGGCTGCCGTGCCAGGTGGCCGGGACAAACGCCGGGCGCAATCCTGAGCCGGCGCAGAGCTTTGGGAAAAACCAGAGATTTGCTATGGCTGGCTTGCACGCTGGACACGTTCTTTCCCGCTGGTTCTCCCCGCAGGGACTTTAAACAGTACGGATTTCTCAGGTGTCTTATCAGACTTTAAAATGAGAGTGCTAGCTTACAGGTAACGCGGAGAAGACCTCCGAGTACCTTCTCTGGCATTACATTACTGGGCACAACATGAGCTATGGATCCGTTACTAGCATTTTATAGCTTGTCTTGTAGTTTAGCCAAAAAAAAAAAATCATTTTAAAGAAAGAAGATAATAGCTGATTTATGTAATGTAGAAATATGTGAACTATTGGGGGAAGTGTTTAGTTACATTATTTGAGGTCCAGCCTGACAGCTGGACAGCGCAGAACATCGGCTCCGAGAGCACGGTTCTCTGTGACGTCACCCGTTTCTTTCCTAGTGATGACTGCAAATAACTGTTGGAGAAATGCATCTAGCCACTTTCAGTACCATTTGAGGCATTTGAAAGGGCTAATGCTACTGTTGTTTGATGCACGGTAATCTTTCCCTTGTTTCACATACGTACATATGCATGCATAGGCAGTTATCTGGCTTTGACTCATTCGAAGCACTGAGATGTTTTTAAGACAGTTTAATTTTTAAGAATTTTTATAGCCAAAAATACATGGTTTTTCATGTATTGAAATTGAGACCAGCTCATTGTTACAGACCTGTAAAGATTTTGGTATTGAGTATACATGTACATAAAAGATTCCTTTAAAACTAATGTTTCTGTGCTGCCTTTTCAGGGTGAATTGTTAAATCCTTGCCGCTGTGATGGGTCAGTACGATACACGCATCAGCTTTGCCTGTTAAAGTGGATAAGTGAAAGAGGGTCATGGACCTGTGAACTCTGCTGTTACAGATACCATGTTATAGCAATTAAAATGAAGAAGCCTTGCCAGGTAATTTGTTTGTTTGTTTGTTTTTAAAAATATGTATTTCCAGTCATTTTGAAAACCAAAATGATACCTTTATTTCAAGGTTTTTGGAAAATACAGCGGAAGAGCCTATATACTTCACCAGTTAGTACTTGCACCCACTTGAAGTTAGTTTTTAAGACCAATTACATACTAAAACATGGAGTCATTTGATTCTGTTACGTTCTTCTCGCTTTTGGCTTGCCATAAAAATGGTCTTCAGAGGTTGTTAAACTCTGTAATTAGGTAAGTCATACTGAGACATCACAGAACAAATTGGATCTCCCTGATTCGTTTTCTAAACTTTAAACATGTCTTTATAGTTTGTTAAAGACTCAGTCAAAAGTTTATTTAATTAATTCTTCAAGCTTGGGGTCCAGAGGAGAGAGGCAAAGAGAACTTCTGTTGCCTGTGTATTCGTCTACCGCAAAAAAGTAAAAGGAGGTGACTTTTCAGTCTTGGCACAATCCAGAGTAGCAGAAGGCTCTTGAAGTTTTGTCCACCAGTAGTTGTTTCAGAAGCTGAAATGTGCACTAACATTTTTCACAGCTCCCTTTTAACAGCATTACAACATGCAGCTGGAAGTTAGAATATTATGGTGGTAGCATATTCAGGGAAAGGGGAGTGGAAACTCAAAGCTTTAGCAGATCTGTTAGGGAAGCTTTAATACCACTTTGCATATCAGAATTCTTTAGAGGCTTAAAATTCCATCCTGGAAATTGTATTTCATACATCTGAGGAACACATTTAGTAAGATAATTGTATCTTTTTTTTTTAGTTTTGATCGTATGAGCTCAGAGATGATGGAGCTCTCAAAGGCCAGAGCACTCGGGTCATTTTTCTGTGCCTGAGTTTGATTGGAGTTTTATGGAAGAGACGTGCTTGGATGGTAATGGCAGTTTTGTGAGCGTGATAAGCATTCCTTGGATGTAGGATATCTGGAGTATTTGCTTACAGCTGTTCAGATTAGGAGCAAGTACTTTCAGAGCCACTTGTGACTTCAAGTTTTTTGTTTATGAATCCACAAAGGAAACATTCTGGTGCTCTTTCCTGGGTAGAACCTTTATGATATAAAAGAGTCATGGATTTCTGAAATGCTCCGGAAAATGAAAGTGGTAGATTCTCTTTCTGTGTAGACTTCTGGTGGCTCAGCATGGGATCCTTTTGCCTTTTTTGTAACCTTTTAAAAGTCTCTATTTCCTGTATATCCACAGCAATCTCATCTTTTTCATAGCAAAGGTTATATCATTATCAACAGTTTGCAATGATAGTCTCTGAAAATACTTGTTGTTTGACAGGAAGGGCGTGACACAGTAGCCTGCAAAGAGGCATCTTGTACTATTTGAGATGTCCCAAGGTAGCCAAAATATCTACACAAAATAGCAGATATGACACAACATACCAGAGACCCTGGCATTGCAGCTGGAGACCAAGTGGGATATTAAAGGACATATGAAATGTTGTTAGAAACCTATCTGTGGACAACAGAATCAAGGCCCAGTTTGAAGAACAGCTATTCAGTTTCTGTGGCAAACAGAAGCAAAGAAGAAAGGAAGTGTCAGTAGGTGACACAGTAAACAACAATATTTGGCCAAGCTACAAGTGAAGTAGAAAGAAACTGAAGACCCAAAAGTTAAATCCCATTCTCGTAATGACTTATGGCACATTTTTGGGGGGAGGAACCAGGTTCATGTTTTTCCTTTGATAGCTTAAAAAATACTTGATTTATTCTTAAGCCTGTCTTTCATTTTTTATGTAAATTATTTAAATCAGTTCTTTTTTATTCTTGACAAAATAGCATACAAAAAGATCTCATGGAGTTGCATACTCAAATAGTAAGTTATACATACATTCTTAGGGTCCTGGCATTTGGGTGCAATCCCAGCATCTCTTTGGAGGGATGCAGTGGTACCTTTCTCGTTTTCCTACACTGAATATTCCTCTTGTAGTTATAGAATGTAAAAGGAACTATCAAAACTGCAGTTGTCTGTGTGTTTTGATAAGGGTGGTCCGTCTTAAAATGCCCTCACTCCCCTCCCATATTCTTGACTATAATAGTATTGGCCATTTTTAACAGCTGTCTTGATCTAAGCTTTTGGACAGGCTCTGGATCATTTGTTTGACTACACAAAAGCCTTTTTTAAGGTAACTGGTCAGGTTTGGTAAAAAGCTAAGGGTTAGGCTGTTTCAATATAGAAGTAGTTTACATCATTTTCATTAAGGTAGCTAATGTACTTAAAAGTTCCGAAGTAAGACTTCTTGTGTTACATCAGATGCAATGTTTGGACAGGAGTAGTTTGCTCTCTCTACAACTAGTAGTCTGCCTCAGTCCTTGTTTTCAGAATTGTCTCCACCTGTCTTTTACTTATTAGATCTGTGTAGGCAGTGTCATAAGAGAGAAAAAGGGTGCTATTTACCAAAATAACTTTTTCTCAAGTGAATTGTCTATGCAGGTTTACACCATCTCATCAGGTTTACTTTTACCTCGGGTATTTATGGAATGTAACAATGCTTAGGGAGTGAAGAAGTAGGAGATTTTTCTCTGTTTTCTTCCAGAACATTGGAATAGATGTGAATATTCCATTTAATATCTAACATTTTCTATGGTTTCTGTTGCTTCATGGCAGGGAAAGTAATCCCCAAGGGGGGCCTCTTTGGAGGCAGTACATTCAAGGAACAAAATTTGCTATGGTAAGTGGCTATTCCAATAGAAATTTTTCCAGTGTCACTTTGTACATTTCAGCAACTACTACTTAAATCACTTTCAAATAACCCAGTCCTAGAAACACATAGACTTTCAATATAGCAATAGATCTTAAAACACAAAAATAATAAATTAACCAACGGGCTAACAGTGGAAGATGAGCACACAAACAGATGACATTTGATATGGTGTTTCACAGAGAAATGCAGTTTGAGCCATTTTTTTCAGTATCCTTCTCAGGATCATATCAGAAAGATATATTTAACCTTGCACTAGTCCATCAATGAAAGCACATGTTCACGTTGCTGGACTTGCTCCTTACAGCAGGATGGAATTTGATCCAATAATAGACAAGGTTATGTTAAGAAATAATTAGGAAAAACCCCAAACTGTAGTGAAGGGAGATGGAACACATACTGATTTTGGCAGGGAGTTTTGGAAGGCTTTTGAAACAACTTAAAAAGGAGGGAGAAACGTTAAATGTCTGACTTGGAAGTTAAACCCACTTAGAATTTTATTTCAGATTAACGAAGAGAAAGAAAGGACAACCAGAAATATTTTTTATATTGGTTTGTTAAGCTTTATAATTTGTACAGATTTCCTTCCTAAAGGAAATATAAATAGATTGCTTTATTTTTATTGGTGCTATTTAATTATTAAGCTGTTAGTAGATTAGTTCACTAGACTTGCAGTTAAACATGAATGTATATTGAAGAATGTTAATTCTCTTGTAAGTTTCAAAAATAATGTTTAAAAGTGGAATATAGTTATGCAGAGGTTCAGAAAATATAATTTGCTGCTAAACACCATAATTTCTATAGAAGTCAGCAATAAATATATTTGGAAATAGCCTTTTCTAGACTGTTACTGTAGTCTGTCATAAAATAGTGTTATGTTAGATGTTTAATATGCCCTGCTGTTCATTAAAACATTGTATTCTGGTACTTTAGGTGAACTAGACCTCTTCCAAAAGTCATACAGTAGTTTGGTGTGCTAATTTAAAAGCTAACTGCTTGGCAATTCAACACCTTTTCTGACATCAGGAAAATCACAAAACAAACAGTTATTTAAAAAAGTAAATTCTTAATTATTAGGTGTAGTTTTTGAATATAGATGAAAAAATGAAGGTTGTACTTAGTATTATTTAAGCAAGTGCCTAGTTACTGGAGGTGGAATGTGGCTCATGAGTTCAGTGGTTTTCAGTGGCCCAAGTTGTGATTATTAACATTTGAGATATTCATCATAAAAATTAGTATGTTCAACAGGTTTTCTGAATTACAGGTTCAATTTTTCAAGTCTTGTTAATGTGAGCGGTCCACACTCCTTTGAGTAATCTCCCTGGCATCAATTAGATAAACATGAGCAAGACTTTGTAGCAGACGGCATGTATGTATATGCATGTTATATTAAAAAGTCAAGTTCTTCAGATGCTTCAAGATGGAGGCAAGTGTCCAGAAAAAACATGTAGTAAATGTTTAGTAAAAGTTATTGCTCATGATTATGCTCAGCTGGACGAAAGCATTTACTCTTTGTACACACAACTAAGAAAGGGAAAGGGAGAAGGCTCAAATCTCCAGCTGTGCTTTTTAAACTACACTATATGCTAACAATGATCTACTGATGTTGCTGCTGTTAACACTGCCTGGAGTGAAGATCCAGGAGGATACGTTGTGCTATTCACTGTGTCAGCACACACAAATAACAAAAAGGATTGTGCCAATCTTGGACAATTTTCAAAGAAGTTTGAACAAGAGATAAGGGACAAGTCTATGGGGATATACAAAACCAGTGGTCTCTGTACACTAACCATTTTTAATTATCATTGAGTTTTTGGCATCTCAAATGGGATGAGTTTTAACATGCCTCTTGAAAAGAAAATAATTAAGCTTTGCAGGCACCTTTGAATGTGAAGGTAGTATGGAAGGGCTGTTGTTAGAAAATAAAATACTTGGCTGAGATAGGTATCATGAACTGAACAGAGATGAGATTGAATGGCTGAGTAGTCATTAGAAGGTAATTAATATGTCAGTAAAAGCCTGAAAGGACTTTAAAAATCAAGTCAAGTCTTTTTTATTTGATGTGATGGGGAAGAGAGGAACCAGCATAATGGAGAAAGAAGGGCAGTAACATGGTCAAAGTAAAGGACTAAAAAAATCTGTATTTGAAGCAGTCTTGTGGTCACTGAGACCACAAACTACATTTGTCATGAGCTTACAAGCTGTGCTACAGTAATTGAGACATAAGATGAAAGTGGGGATGAGAAAATAAATTTTTATGTATGAACAGCCTTAGATATGCTATGTAGAAAGCATCCGCAAGTTTTAGAAATATTGTGAACAGGAAGATCCAAAGAGATATTTAAATTTAAGATAATTCCTGGGTTACAGAACAGATTCCTGGATTGGAGGATGAATCCATACCACTTGAGGAAGGCTGGGACACGAAAATCCTAGAGATTTTTATGAATTTAAGTGTATGGTAAGATTCACACAAAAGGTGGTAGAAACAGATGAATATTTTAGTTTTGACAGGAGAGAGAAGTCTGAAACAGAAAAGTAGATCTGTCAGCCACCAGCATAGATCTAGTAGTTGCACTTCTCACACTCTTTCTTTTCCTAAGCATCTACTTTTGGTCACTCCTAGGGAGAAGTTGCTAGACTAGATAGGCCTTTCGATTTGATACACTCTGAGTCTTTTCAGTGACATGCACTGGGTAGAAGCTGGTGATTACAATCAGTTCTAAGTAGTGTGCTTAATAAGTTTAGGAACAGAAGGATAGCAGGGCTGTTGGAGAGGCCAGTGGTGTCAAAGTTGTGGGTTTTTTCTGTGGTGGGAAAGGCAAAATACATTTCCTGTGTACTTTCTGGGAAAGAGCTGAAAGTGGATGAGAGACTGAAAAAGAGAATTGGGGTGAGTGGATCAGAAGGAAGGACAAAGTGATGTCACTGGTGTAAATTAGAGAGATTATAGAAGAAGAGAGGGCAGTAAAAATTTCACCACTGAATTGCAAAAATAGAAGGCATCAGAGAGAAAATTCTAAGAGGAAAATGAATTTCATGTTGTATTGTTTGCTTTGCTTTCTTTTAATTAATGCACAGAGAGACTCAGTGATCAAAGGAATAGAGAGTTGGAAAATAAAGGCAGCAAAAAGGTGTAGAGATGAAAGTCAGTTAAGCTTGAGAAATACATTTGGTTAGCCATTCAGATGAGAGAACAGATTTGCCATGGAGCAAGTGAGCAGGCCACTGGTGCACTACTAGCATCCTAAGAGCAAAACGTGGCTGTTAGCATACAGAGCTGAAGGAGCGCAAGATGGATGTTTCAGTGGAAAGGAGAAACAAAACTGTAGAAGCTTCAGAAGCATGAATAGAATTGGTAACTAATGACCGGTAAGAGGCAACGGAAGAATCATCACTACCAATGATCTGAAAGTCATGGAATAGTGAAGAATAATAGGTGAACAAATGGACTGATTCTATCACAGTGATAGCTGGGTGGGGATAAAGAAGAACTAATAACAAAAGACTAGATGTAGACCTAGGTGAAAAGCTAATCAAAGCAATGAATGGCCATTTTGTTGACTACGAACACTGAACCATATTTGTAAATCCAATGAGGAGAGATGATATTCATCTGAGAGATCAGAGCGGTCATCAGCATGGGAGCTGAAGCCATCAGGAAGGAACACGGGAGATTATAAAGAGAGTCAAGAATTGAAATTGGAAGGATCAAGTAGAAAGGAGTTAAGTGCACAGAAAAATAGAAGTTTGAAAGGGGGGGAGGAGATTGATTTTGTTTTAGAGACTCCTATGAAAGAACTGAGAGAGAGGAAGGTGAGGGAGACTTAGGTAAGAACCTCCAAAAATCTGAAAACAAATGTTTGAAACATAATTCAGTTCAGAAACTTGGATATTTCTAGTCTAGTCAGGATTTTAAAGTTGTATGGTGGAAATTATGCTTTCTTGCTGGTTGGGATGGATGAAAATTGAAGCAGTGATCTAGAAGGTGTAGTTAATATTTGGGATTTTGCTACAATGGTTGGAGTGCTACCAGCAAACACCTGAGATCTGATTTCCTGATTCTCTGTGTGTTCATGCTTTGCTAGATGGAACGTTTGGCCAAGGTTGCAATCTCAATTGATAGAACTCAGGAAATCTGTTATTCTTGTCACAGCATCAGCTACAGCATGGAAGGAGCTAGACAAGCCACTCTGGTGCTCACATCTGTCTGCTTAAGATAGGGGATTATCAGTAAAATATAGATTAGGCAAAGAAATGGTGTTTATAGCATAGAGAACACTTTTGTACTAACATGTGGATAGTGATTTTAAACTAGTTCTCCTGCATTCACTTATGCAGTTTTGTTGGACTGCTTAAGTGTATACAAAGGTAATCAAGTAACTACACAAAATAAATAAAGCAGAGCATTTTTAAAGAACAGCTTTAAAGGTACATAGGTGTATGCCCCTCATATGTTATTCTTTTATTTCCTGTAGCTTGTTACAAATGCAATTGTTTTCTTGTTTTATTTGGTTTCGTTTTGAAACTTCCTTGTAATGCCTCTTGGTTTTGAATGTTAGTCAGTTTGCACTGAAGTCTTCAGTGCTTCATCCACATGACCGCTAGTCATGCTAACTTACATCTTTCTTAAATTATTCAACTGGGGAGACAGCTTTTCAACCTATTACACATACTTTTTTTAAATTTTTGTCCCATATGTAGATTCAAACTGGTTGCTTGGTATTCAGATTGAAGACTCACTCTTATTGCTTCAGCAACATGCAAAGCACAACCCCCGCCTCCTTTCATGCCAATAGTGCCACAGTGAAAGAACAGTTTGACCGCGGTTCTTTTGAAGTACTTGTCTGAGTCAGAGCACTCTCTTTGCATTGTGAGTTTTACCTGCATGACTCTTTTCCCATAGGCTTCTTTGGGTTTTTTTAAAAATTTATTTCAACTTTCCTTTTTATTTTCTTTATTTCTGCATTTCTTTTTCTTGCTACTTTTGTTTACATTTCAGTGAAAATGATGGAGAATGAGTATTCCAGTTTTAGCCACATGCTGTTTCCTTTCCCCTTATTATTTTTTTTCCCCTATATTTTTGCGTATTTTTCTGGCAGTGTCTTCTGTCCACAGCAGTATTAAACTTTGCCATTTCTGTGACAAGCCTATTCCCAGTACAGGAATACACCATACTGATACCCACATTATTATTGTTGATGATACTACGTTATTGGATGAAGGCCATTTCCTGAGCTAAGGCTTATTTTTTTCTGGTCTTTTATGCCCAAACAACAGATATAATTAAAAAAATAATTCCTTAGTAGTTTCAGAAAGTCATGAACCTTACCACTAAGATGAAATACTTGCTAGCTTCATGTGTATTTAGCTATTCTGCTAACACTGTCAGATTATTCCAAGTTCTGCAAGGATCTTGAAAAAGGCAAATTCCATAAAATTGGCATCCAGGAAACTGTATTGAGAGAAAATGAGAGTAAACTGCAGTACGCCTTCTCTTCTTTAATGTTAAGGAAGCTCGCTCTGCTCTCTGGGCAAGAACAGGCAGACAGAGTCTACTTCTTAATGGAATGCTTTATATATCGCTCATTGCTATTATCTGAGCAATCTGCAATTTACAATCTACTATAACTTGTGGTTGCTCCTAGCACGTTGTGTTCCTCCTTGAATGACTAAATTCCACATCTCAATTTCAGGACTGCTGTTTCATAGGAGGAAAGCAATATGACAGATCTTACTTAAAGGAATTGGCATAACATCTGATGTGAGCTCACTGACTCACATCAGAATAACACAAATAGAATATGGGAGTCTTGCACTTGCAGCCTTTTCCTGCACTGCAACAGTGTCCTCCACATAACCTCCTTCTTTAGTGACCACAAGAATCATCGGAATATCCAATCATTTGATGTAACCTTCCAAAAAGGACACTTTGCCTGTATTTAAATGTACAATGATGACTTAAAATCCTCCTGAGACTTAATAAAGAGTATCACTTTCTCCTCAAGCAGCATTTACAGAGTATTGTGTATCATCTCATTGCTTTCTGGATACTTGCACCGAATAGTAATTTGATTAATTACCAATGCCTTCTGATATCTGCCAAACTTAAGGGAAAGATCTTCATATCATTCACTACTCAGTATAAGGAGAGGGACCATCAAATGCATCTTGGGGATTTAAAAATCCTCTACTTCAACCTGTTCTTTCCTTCTTATAGCCTTGGAAAAAAGATCGAGAAGATATGTGAATATTCTAGGGAAGTGTGACTACTTCAGAGCTTCACCAAGAGTTGATATGGTTACCACATACTTGAATGTGTTTAGAAATTTGCGGAAAATTGCTGTGTGTTCACTGGGAAGAGTTTATGGGCATGGGGATTTTAGAAACTTTTCTTTCCTCTGTGCCTTTCCCTCATGCTTTCATAGATCTTGCTGATATAATTGCTATGAACCTAGCCACTGCAATTAGGACCTACAAGATCTAAGGACTTTCGTCTTCTAGTCTAGACTCAGAAGAGAAAGTAGTTTCAGTAGTTCAGAGTCTTGGTTTTTATCACATGACACAAGTGAATTTTTGTGTCTTCATTGTACAACTCTCATGCATCAGGTGCTCATGATAACCCCCAGGAGGTTCCTTTCTTCCTTCTTTGGGTTCAGAGGTAGAGGCTTCAAGTCTGTTTACTTAAAAATCACCTAGCATTTCTGCAGTGCTATGTCCTCCGACCCTGAATTAGCATATCTGAAGTGTAAATAAGAAGCCATGTCTTTTTCCCAGTGTCACTCTCTCCTTTTTCATCTTTCCCTAACTTTGCTGATGAATTGGCCAGGTTATCAAGTACTGAACCGTTGTTGCCTCTGACATATGAATCCCTAAGGATGTGGCCGTTGGTTATGACATTAAATTTGTGACAATTTCTCTACTCATCTCAGTAACTATGCTAACTACTCCTTTTTCAGTGTTGTGACAGAAGTCAGGAAGATTACTGGGATAGAGACCTGCTTCACCAGGAGTTACACTGTCTTTTTTTTTTTTTCTTCTGGTAATCAAGACCTAATTCCATTCACTTTAGGGGAATCAGAGAATCACAGAATCATACAATGGTTTGGGTTGGAAGGGACCTTAAAGATCATCTACGTCCAACCCCCCCTTCCACTAGATCGGGTTGCTCAATGCCCCATCCAACCTGGCCTTGAACACTTCCAGGAATGGGGCATCCACAACTTCTCTAGGCAACCTGTTCCAGTGCCTTACCACCCTCACAGTAAAGAATTTCATCCTGATATCTAATCTAAATCTATCCTCTTTTAGTTTTAAACTGTTAAACCTTGCCCTATCACTACACTCCCTGATAAAGAGTCCTTCCCCATCTTTCATGTATGCCTCCTTAAGGGGGAAGAGGGTTTTGTAGAATGTGTTTTATGATATGAAAAAGAAAATTACTTTAGTAAGTCAAATAACTTTATTTACAAACTCAAATTCATATGGGACTTTGCATTGCTCCAAAGGGGTGAATAATTTGCATCTCTCATGTTTATTTTCATTAATAACACAAAGCACTTTCTGAAAATTTTTGTATGTGCTGGAAGGCTGCTGTTCTACTGTTCAGTCTGCCTGTGGCACTCAGAGTCTCTGCAGGGTGTTATGGGTCCAAAGTAGCAGCTGCTTAGCTGCCTGCTGGAGAATTCCACCACTGGACTCAACATGTTGGCTGAGAGGCTGAACTGCTTCACTTTGGAGGACCATGAGCAGGTATTCAAAAGTGACATTCTAAAAGCTGTTCTTCTATTGAAAGATTGCTGAGGCTTGTTTTCATAGTCACAAAAAAATACCAACCTTTCTCCTTCAGCACCGAGGCTGCCCACTCATTCCCAGTTCCCTGACTGGAAAAATGATGCCTGCCTTCCTTCAGACTCTCTTCTCCCTTAGAATCCTCTATGTCTTAAGGCCAGTACAGCAGAAATGGCCCTTTTCACTACAGCATAGCAAAAGCTGTCTGGTGTCAGTGTCAGAATACTGTCTGTTTTCCTGACTTTCTTTTCATATTCTTTTCAGAGTTGGATGCTGGATAAGTTACTAACAGTCAGCCAGGTCTGACTGGGCAAACCTACCTGAAGAAGAAAGAGTATTAGGTCCTCCCCTTACCAGATGTCTAAGCCAGTTATCACTTTGTGTGCTTTGAGCCATGAGATCTTACACTGTTTCACAGTGCTGAGACATGCTCCATTAGCTTTGTCTGCAGTCACCAGTCTTAGATGCTCTGCCTTTTCTCAGCTTACAGTCTTGATGTTTCGCAGAGCCTAGTGAGTGAGAATTCCACCTGAGATGGAGAAACCTTCCCTGCTTCCTTCATTAGGCATCCCCCTTGTAAGTGTCACCGAAATTGGGAAGAACAAATGAACCTGGTAACATCAATGTAGTGTTAAAAGGCAGGCATTCTTTATTCATGGCGCTGGATGCACGGGGGATCACTCCACCCAACGTGCACGTCTAGCACCTGTTCCAATCAGGTTATATAGAATCATAGAATCATAGAATCACCTCGGTTGGAAAAGACCTTTAAGATCATCGAGTCCAACCGTTAACCTAAGCACTGCCATCCCACCACTAAACCATGTCCCTAAGCACCTCATCTATCCTTCTTTTAAAGACATCCAGGGATGAGGACTCCACCACCTCCCTGGGCAGCCCATTCCAGAGCCTGACAACCCTCTCGGTGAAGAATTTTTTCCTAATGTCTGCCCGGCTCAGCTTCAAGCCATTCCCCCTCGTCCTATCGTCTGTTACCAGGGAGAAGAGGCCAACCCCCACCTCGCTATAGCTTCCTGTCAGGCAGTTGCAGAGGGCGATCAGGTCTCCCCTCAGGCTCCTCTTCTCCAGGCTAAACAACCCCAGTTCCCTCAGCCGCTCCTCGTATGACTTGTGTTCCAGACCCCTCACCAGCTTGGTTGCTCTCCTCTGGACCTGTTCCAGCAAGGCAACATCTTTCTTGTAGTGAGGGGCCCAAAACTGAACACAGTATTCGAGGTGCGGCCTCACCAGCACCGAGTACAGGGGCACGATCACTTCCCTACTCCTGCTGGTCACACTATTCCTGATACAAGCCAGGATGCCATTGGCCTTCTTGGCCACCTGGGCACACTGCTGGCTCATATTCAGGCGGCTGTCAATCAATACCCCCAGGTCTTTTTCCACCAGGCATATATAAATCAAATACATACATATTCATTACATTCATACATAATCAATAACATTCTCTCTAACTATTGGTACAAATTCTCTCGCTTCTTATGTAAATTACTGCTCAGACTCAGTTGTGCACTTCCATTGTTCTCTTTTGAGTAGGTGGTATCATTTGGGTAGGTGGTCAATGAGTCAGTCGGTGGTCGCGATGTCCCCTTGCCGGAATTACCTCTTACCTACTCGGCTCTCAGCTTTGGCAGTCTTAGCCAACTTTCTCGGTCTACTACACGAAACTACCTTCCATCTTCTTCTTTCAACAGGTGCACATTGTCTATAGTTTCAGTTAAATTAATAATTACCTTAAAACCACAGACCATAGATGATATACTATATTCATTATTCCTGGACCTAATGTCCAGTTGGCTAGGGCTATACAGAGGAACATAGCAGCATTTGTAGTTAACTGATTCGATCTCATCTCCTCAATGCTAAAAAACTAAAATATATAGCAATTTCATCATTATCCTGGTTACATAAGGATCAGTTGCTCACAAACTTTGGATATCAAGAAATTTTTATCTTACAACAATGGCAGAGCCAGGGTCATTTGAAGATCTACTTATCTGTTTCTATCCATTCCAGGGAGTTCAAAAAGAGCAGCAATCTATGTGCAAAAAATTTTCTAAGTGAGCAACAAGTTGTTTCAGGACTTACATCCTATAGAACCACTGAAAAACTTGAAAAGCGACAATTTGCAGAAGAGTATGTGGGTCTTTGATAAGTGTGTTTTCCATATGGACAGCATGTAATTACTGACCTTTCATTCTCTTATGTGCTTGTTATATTTGAGAGAAACTGAGGGTATTTTATTTTTATATCTGTATTTGTACTGCAAGAGATGGCACATGGGTTATGTGTAAGTCATATAAGCACCATTAAGCCAAGAACAATTTATAGTTTAGGGACTTTCAAACACAACAATATGAATGGATACCACAGTTTTCGATATTATAACCATTGCTTCTTGCAGTACTATGAATGCTGATGCACAATATAACAAGTCAGAAAGCTGGTTTTTTTCAGTGTTCAAAAGCAACTGTTACATTGTGCAATTTAATGTAATTGCTTCAAGGGATTTCAGACATATTCATTATATGGTTAGAGAGAAATAGAGAGTTTCTGGTGTAGTGTATACTATAAAGGCAACTACTTTCTTTTTTTACAGATAGAGCTATCATATTTGATGATACTTAGTATCTAACTTGCCACTTCTTGTAATTAAGCACTACATCTTGTATGTTTTCAGATCTTAAAAACTGAGTCTTATAAGTAACTGGGTGATCAAAACCATGGCTACCCCAAGCTATTAGAAAAAATGTGATTACCAATTCAAACAACAGTACCAACTAGTTTGTAGTTGTGATTATGTAGCAGTACCTGAAAAAACTAAGGCAATTGACTTTTAAAATGTTGCCGTTTATTAGAATTTTTAATTAATGACTTAATAATTAGAATTATTAATAACTGTAGTAAGAATGCATTATATTAATATGTATAAATTTATTGTGCATATTTTAACATCAAGTTTTAATTATTATACATAATATATAATATATAAAACAATTATAATGAATAAATAAGTTAATTCTTCCATGAGGCCAAATTTTCAAGCAGTATGTTATTTACCATATTCATTTACACAGTCTAAAATTTCATAATTATGACTAAATTGTCTCTGGGTGAAGATTTATTGCTGATTTAATTGATTGCTGAATCAATCTAATTGATTTTCTAATCTAATAAATTGCATTTTAATTGACTTTTAAAGCAGGCTCTGCCAGATTTTGTACAAGCCAGAACCCAGGATTGTCTTCTTCATGATTACATGCTGGTAGATAAAACCTTGGTATTCCTATCATCCTGCCTTTTAGCCTTCATCCAAGATACACACAGTCTTCTTTCAGTAAACTGGAAACCTTGAACTCTAAATTCCAATTACATGGCATTTCTTCCACCTTCACATCATTTATATGGTTCTTTTCCAGGAAAGGCCTTTCCATGGCCCCTTTTTCAGCATCCAGAACCTACTGAAATAGGCCAGTGTCAGAAATAGGTCCTGATGCTTTGTACTGTACTAAAATCATCTCCCTACTCATCCCTATGGAGGTGATGTGAATAGAGGAATCAATCTCATTTGCTTTTTCTTTGGTTCAGTGAACATCTATGCATTGTGTGGGAACTGGAATTGTTCCAAGAAATCACTTTGAAGGAGTTCTACTGTTGTATATTCTGAATACCATGTAAATATCAGTTATTAAAATAGTATATTTAGAGATAGAAGTTTAAAACCTAGCTTTAACTCAGCTGAACAATGGGTTTGAGTCAAGTTCTCTCACAAGGGAATACACTAATCATTAGGGAGTAGAATATTCTCAGCCAAACCCTCTGTGTTTCCTTTTGTATGGGTTGTAAAAGTTGTTTAATTATTCACAGAGTCAAAAAGATAGAGAAAGAATAGCCAGCACTTTCAGAAAGTCCAGCTAGCGGATGAAAAATGAGTTTCAGTAAATGAACTGGAATTAGTACTTGAATACTTTCAACAAGACAGATGAGAAGACATCAAGAACAGATGATCCTTCTATATACTGACTGGGGGCTGGGGAATTTTTGTGGAAGAGGCTTGTTCTGTCCCTCCACGCTGAGCAATTTTTTACACATCTTTGGTGAACCCATTAATATCACAATGAGCTGTATGATCTTAGCCTCATGCTCAGCATTTTTTTCAGTTAAAAGTATGCAACATTTTTAGCTAGAATTTACAAACAGTTCCTTTCCCACGAGAGAAGGAAAATGCAACTCCAGAACCCGTTTTGATACTGTCTGTTTGTGTCCAAAGATAAGTACGGTGTTGTGTAGGCAAAACATGGTTAACCCTCCTAAGTGACTAGATGGCATGAAAATTGTTAATACCTCCTTCACACAACTTGTTTATAGTCTTGCGAGACTGACTTCCTCTCAGTAATTGGAATAAATGTTAGAATTAGAATAAATGTTAGTAATTAGAATAAATGTTTTTTCTCACCTATCCATAACGTGACAGTCTGTGCCTGAGCTGTTTTCAGTTTAATTTTGCAGATCATCTTTGAGTTACAGAGAAGGCAACAACCATGGCAGGCTTTCATTTCCTCCATTCATTCATATTTAATTTTCAGATAATGCTATCAAGAGTACAGCTAGGTTGCAATGCAACTCAGTATTTCCAATAAAGCTGCAACAGAAAATGAATGGTTCCTACTTTACGGTAGGAATAGTATTTATTCGCTTAGAGTGGTAACTTTCATTCACTGCCTTTCACCGAATACACACATGTCCATGGAATGTTCAAAATACTGGCAAACAAAGCCATGAAGCCACTTAATTGGTTAGAGTCTCACATGAGTTAAAAATGACTTGAGAATAATTCATTTTAACCTTACCTATTTCTCACAGATGTATCTCTACAACTCACCATGACTTTTAAGTATTCTGTGATACATATTTTGGGCAGAATTTGATCCTGGTAGATTGACAGGCAATTCTTAATGAAAAGCAGAAATCAAGAATTAGAAAAAAACACTGCTTGGTACAATAGAACACTTAGCAGGTTTTGTATTTTTGTCTCCTATGCTTTTAGGTGTTGAACATACTGTATTAGTTACTGTGGAATGATTCCTTGTTCAAGTATCCTGATTATTAAAGGGCCAGCCTTTCTTTTGAGACTGGATAAAATTACAATCCTTATTTTAATAGACAGGAGGATTAACAGAAAGGATTGATATCCTTATTGTAATCAACAGGAGCTGATGTTTCCAGAAACTGAATGCCTCAAAGTGGAGAGGGAGTTCACCTCCATTTACTGTTAAAACTAAATACCCGGTTTCTGTCTCTTAAGAGAGTGAAAATGGTCACAAAATCCTGCAGTCTTGCCTCATTCATTTTATTTTTTGGCCAGCAGCAAAAAATAACTACTAATAATTTTTCAGCTCTGCTTGTGGTCTCAGATCTTGATTCTATAATAATTTAAAAAAACTAAGATAAAATGTTAAACTACTCTGCTTAACAGTGAATGTGCAATAAGTAGTAAGATTTTTAAGAATTAATGTAACGGAATCTGAAGATTTTGTATATTGCTCAGGATATCCAGGCTTCTGGGTACTCAGAAATCCAAGATGCATCTGCTGTAGGTGTAGATGTAGATGTTCCACTCAGTCATGTACAAGCCAACACTTCCAGGAACTATCAACTTAATTACTTTTGTATGTGGTGCAGAGATAGACAGTATCTCCATGGTAAACATTATGCTTTCAGAATGCCCCAAGTAAAATATTGGTCCAGCCTTCTAAGCAGACTGAGAAGTTACATGCAAGCCAAACTATCAATATTCATGAGCTCTGATACATGAAATGATAATGGGCATTATGACTACAGGCACTCTATGTGTTAATAATTTAACAAAATATGCAAGCTGCAATTTTTGTGGCATTCTTTTTAAAAAAAAGACTTAAAAATAGAAGCCTATAGCCAAAAATGACATTTCAAATATTTGTGCGTGGGTGCGTACTCAAAGCTATGCATTTTCTATCCAGGCTTGTCAATAAGTTAACAATATCACTGCATATTAAATTATGTAATCAATGTGTGCTTACTGCAAAACATGTTAGAAAACTTAATTATCTAATCATCTAGACTACTAACAAGATAAAGTAAGGAACAGGTGTTTCAAAAATGGTTTGTTGGACCTAAATAATTTTTCTTTTGCTTCTGTAACAGTTTTATTCATATGTATACAGATTGCAAATCCTGTTATGAATAATGAATGACAGTAGGAAAGAACTTCTTATAGGAGCTGTCTGATTCTAGCAATCAGAGCAATTAGAACAATCTAACAAAAACTTTTTAAAGTCATATAGTTGGTATGTCTTCAGGTTAGTCATGTTATGTTATAATAGGTCACTGCCAGTGATTTTTAGTTACTTTTATATAAACAATTTAGTTTTACATTTAAAAAAATTATTTAATTTAATTTTAATTATTTTAATTTAATAATTTTTTTTAATTTAAAATATAATTTAAAAAATTTAGTTTAATATTAAAAATTTAGTTACGTTTATATATAATTTTTTAGTCACTTAGGAATTAAGACTTCTCCCCTCAGAAGAGTGGCGGGATCATTAGCCCAACTGAAGTGCATTTATACCAATGCTCACAGCATGGGCAATGAACAAGAAGACTTAGAAGCCATTGAGCAGCAAGAAAACTATGATGTAGTTGCCATCACAGAAACATGGTGGGACAACTCACATAACTGGAGTGCTGACATGGATGGCTATAAACTCTTCAGGTGGGATAGGCAAGGAAGGAGAGGTGGTGTGGTAGCCCTGTATGTTAGAGAGTGTTTTGATTGCCTTGAGCTCAATGATGGTGATGATAGGGCTGAGTGTTTATGAGTAAAAATCAGGGGAAAGGCCAACGAGGCAGATACCGTGGTGGGAGTCTGTAATAGACTGTCCAACCAGGAAGAAGAGACAGATGAAATATTCTACAAGCAACTGGGAGTAGTCTCACGATCACTAGCCCTTGTTCTTGTGGGGGACTTCAACTTACCCATGTTGGCTGGAAGTACAATACAGCAGAAGGGAAACAGTCTAAGAGGTTCCTGGAGTGTGTGGAAGACAACTTCCTGACACAGCTGTTGAGTCAACCAACTTGGGAAGGCACTGTGCTGGACCTATTGTAAGGTCATGCAGAGAGAAAATTAGAAGGGCTAAGGCCCAGCTAGAACTTAAATTGGCCAATTCTGTGAATGATAATAAAAAATTTTTCTGTAAATATATTAACAACAAAAGGAGAACCAAGGAGAATCTCCATCCTTTACTGGATGCAGGGGGAACCGTAGTGACAAAGGATGAGGATAAGGCTGAGGTATTTAATGCCTTCTTTGTCTCAATCTTTAATATTAAGAACAGTTCTTCTTGGGGTACCCAGCCCCCTGAGCTGTAAGACAGGGATGGGGAGCAGAATGAAGCCCCGGTAATCCAAGGGGAAATGGTTAGCAACCTGCTACACCACCTAAACATACACAAGTCTATGGGGCCGGGTGGGATCCACCCAAGGGTACTGGCAGAAGTGCTCACCAAGCCACTTTCCATCATTTATCAGCAGTCCTGGCTAACCAGGGAGGTCCCAGTTGACTGGAGGTTAATAAATGTGACGCCCATCTACAATAAGGGCAGAAAGGAGGATCTGGGAAACTATAGGCCTGTCAGTCTGACCTCTGTGCCGGGGAAGGTTATGGAGCAGATCATCTTGAGTGCCGTCATGTGGCATGTAAAGGACAACCAGGTGATCAGGCCCAGTCAGCGTGGGTTTATGAAGGACAGGTCCCGCTTGACTAACCTGATCTCCTTCTATGACAACGTGACCTGCTTAGTGGATGAGAGAAAGGCTGTGGATGTAGTGTACCTGGACTTCAGTAAAGCCTTTGACACCATTTCCTACAGCATTCTGCTTGAGAAATGGGATGCCCATGCCCAAGGCATACTCTTTGCTGGGTAAAATCTGGCTGGATGGCCGGGCCCAAAGAGTGGTGGTGAATGGAGTTAAATTCAGTTGGCAGCCAGTCATAAGTGGTGTTCCCCAGGGCTCAGTGTTGGGGCCAGTTCTGTTTAGCATCTTTATCAACAACCTAGATGAGGGAATTGAGTGTACTGTCAGCAAGTTTGCAGATGACACTAGGGTGGAAGTGTTGAGGGTAGGGAGGCTCTACAGGGGCACCTAGACAGGCTGGATGGATGGGCTGTGGCCAATTGTATGAGGTCAAACAAGGCCAAATGCCTTGGGTCACAACAATGCCAAGCAACGCTACAGGCTTGGGGATGAGTGGCTGGAAAGCTGTTTGGCAGAGAGGGATCTGGGTGTACTGAATATGAGCCAGCAGTGTGCCCAGGTGGCCAAGAGGGCCAACAGCATCCTGGCTTGTATCAGGAACAGTGTGGCCAGCAGGACCAGGGAAGCCATCCTTCCCCTGTACTCCGCACCAGTGAGGCTGCACCTCAAATACTGTGTTCAGTTTTGGGCCCCTCACTACAGGAAAGACTTTGAGGTGCTGGAGCGTGTCCAAAGAGGAACGAAGCTGGTGAGGGATCTGGAGCCCAAGACTTATGAGGAGCAGCTGAGGGAACTGGTGGTGTTTAGCGTGGAGAAGAGGAGGCTGAGGGGAGACCTTATTGCTCTCTACAACTGCCTGAAAGGAGGGTATAGCCAGGTGGTTGTTGGTCTTTTCTCTCAAGTAGCAAGTGATAGGACAGGGAGGTTTAGATTAGGTATTAGGAAAAATCTCTTCACTGAAAGGGTTATCAGGCACTGGAAGGGGCTGCCCAGGGAAGTGGTAGAGTCCCCATCCCTGGAGGTATTTAAAAGACAGGTAGACGAGGTGCTTAGGGACATGGTTTAGTTGTGGGCAGGTACAGTTGGACTCTTAAATATTAAATGATATTAAAGGTCTTTTCCAACCAAATTATTCTATGATTCTTTGAATTATGCATTCCAGAATCACTAGAGGGAATGAGAGGCTTCAGTCAGCAGTATACACAATAAGCTGTGTTTCTGGGAGAACAGAGTGGGGTAACCCCCAACAGCTCTTTGGTTTAAGGAATTTTGGTGGATTGCAAACGGGGACAGTTGAAGCAGGTACACATTTGGGGAGGCATAAGGAAATTTCATATGTTCTTTATTAAGGATATAGGAAAACCTGTAATTTCATTGCAAACATTTTTCATGTAATGTGTTCCAAATACAAGCATGGTCTCAGTACTTTTTAGATCACATTTCTGCCACGTATTTTACAAAAATCAATGGGCTTTCACAAGGCACCATTAAAAAAAAGCCCGGTTAATATCGCTTTATCTCAAAGATGAGAGATCTTTGAATATTGTATCCATCTTTATGTTAGTAAGGACATGCATATAACTATTAACTTTACTCTAACAATTAATCCATCAAAGCAATATGTTTCTTTCAAGTTCTGGAAGTCTCAACCTCAAAAAAGAAGAAATTATGCAGTATTGCTGCTTGGCAGAGTCCTTAGAAGAAAAGAGGAGCAATGTTTCTGGGGTCAGCATTACAACTATAGTGTACCATTAATGTACTAGACTCCCAAATGATTCATGAAAGGAAGACCAGTGGTAAATAAAAGATTAAACGAGCCAAACATAATGAAGTGTCAGTAGAAGTAAAAGTGTAGGAAGTTTTCGAGAGGCAGACAGTATTACATTAAAACAGAAGCATGAATTACATTTTGTTTATGAAGGCACGATTTTCAAAGGAAGATTTCATCATAGTATATTAAAGTAAAATACATTCTTTTCATGGGCAACAGGGATGGCATGGAACATCATAACACTACCGATATGATGGGAAGGAATATGAAATGGGATCCTATTTCATAGATATTTAAATGAGAATTTTTTTACGACTCTTTAAAAAATTACTCACATTATTACAGTTATCTAGACACAAAAGATGTAAAATTTTCTTTCAAGGTCTTGTTTTTAAGCAAAAACAGTAATCTTTCTCATAGTATTTATTTTTTAGAGTCATGTACTTTACAGAAACTGACTCTAAAGGCTGTATAGATCTTTTCTAACCTGGCAAAATACATAGCTAAATTACTGATTATCAAATGTATAGTCAGCAAATGACAAAAAAAAATGGAAATAATATTAAATTATAACACTAATAATGAGTTCATTCAATTTGGAATGTTAAATATTTCAACCTGTTAAATTCTAAATGCAATTTCTCAACATTAAGCTGCTGAATTATTTTTGCTGCATTATTTTTGTGACCTCTTTATTGTAAACCATTCATTTGACATTAAAAGGTGAAGTGATTATAACAACATGTAACAGGCCATACAATAAGGCAAATGATGGTGAGAAATGAAATAGAGTTTAACTGACTTTTGATACTATTAAGAGAATTTTACTCTTAGAAGAGGAGACTTCTGTTCCTGGGTGTCTGGCAGAGTGTATACTCACACATATTAGCTATGCTGTGAGACTTCAGCTAGAAAAAAACAGTGTGACCCCAACTCCAGTTCCTCTTCACAAGCCTTGTTATGAAATGTAGTGCCACCAAACAATACAGTCCTGTGCAGTTCCTCTGGTTCCATAATGGCTAGTACTGTCTGTGGCTAAGTAAAGGACTGAACTTCCAAACTTATTTACGTGAGAATAGTGTCATAACTACAGAAGACCTTCTTCATTACATGAAAAATATGCCTGCCTCAATAAGATCTGTTTGCTTTTTATAATGTGTACACAAAATCTAAACTAAACTTATGGGACAAAAATCAAGACATTCATTTCCCAAGAGGCAATCTCAGACTGTTCTGAATCAAAACTGATTGGAGGAGGGCAAGGAGGAGGAAATTTCAGTTCAGGTAAGTCAGCCATCAGGAACATCCACAGTCTTCTTGCCATTAGCACTAAGGAGAGACATACACAGAAACCAAGGTTGTCAAACTGATCACATGTTAAAGCTTAATACTAACCCATCCCACCTTATCACTCTTACGGTGTTGGGTTCGTATGGCAGACTGCCCAGCATTAAAGCAGTTTTGCATAAAACTTTCTGGGTCTCTTGAATGCCTTCCATCTTATGCATACAGTCCTTCCTCCTCTATCTACTGTGGGATCTCATCAATTAGTTTAACTTACCGATTACTACATTAATAGGGAGGTAACTTTCCTAAAATGTTTAAATTGCTTGGTTATTGCTGACTTTCATGTTGAGGAAGGTGGAGGACTATGGTTTCTTTTGTAGAAGAAAGGCAGTGAATACCACAAAGGCCAAGTAACAGAAGAAAACATTCAACCCCCTTTTGGGGTTCTTGGTTGCTTTGTTTTGTTGGGTTTTATTTTATTTTGTAACTGTTCTTTGATTTTTAAAGGCAAAGGAGTTAGAAACTACAACCTTGAGCATTTTCTCAGTAATTGGGGTGGCTCCCCATTCTGGTTGGTAGCATGCTAATATGGTGAATCTTTGGAATTACTGAATTTATTGAGGCTGAGAGACTCAATTGCTTGCATTGTTGACAGACAATTCATCTGATCAGGAGAATAGCAAAATAAATAGAATACATTCTTGAGAAGATGCTAGGAAGAGGTGAGGATCATATTTATGTTTCTTAGGACTTTTCAAAGACAAGCTTTTCTAGAAAGAAAAAGTTTAGGTAAGCTAGCAAAAGCCCTCATGAGATGGAAAAAGATGGTAGGAGTGGTTGATTCGGGTTGGGTTGGAGATGAGAATAGAAATCGGTCATCAGACACCACCAGAATAAGGGATGGGCTTTATATCCAGACTGCATGCTACATTACTTATCCCAAATGTTTGGACTACTTTTCCTTCTGTTCAGTGCTATCTTTGCAGAATAATTATGAGTAATTTAAGTTAAAAAAAAAGCTGAAGCGAGTTTAGGAACTTCTGTATTGCTGAAATTGCACTGTGAAATATCTGCTGTTTATTTCAGTGATATAACAGGTTTTTTTCATTTATTGCCAGCTTCTTCCATGAATTTGACAGTTTAATATTTTGTGACAGTTAAAGCTTTACTTCATGTAAATGTACTTTGATTTCAGGCATTCTGAAATAGGTCTGTCTCACACTGATAATGAAAGAAGATAGAAAGAGATACATAACCAATAGCATTTTTGCCAGTTTTCTGCCAAGTCATACTATGTAGCTTCAGCTGAGAAATAAAAAATAATTTTGTGTAACATATCCCTATAGAGTCTAAAGAGAGTTCTGTGAATTTCAGTCCTGACATTTAAATCCTGTATACAAGTAATATCTGAGTCTTGAGAAGCTCACACCATTCTGTCATGCATCACTTGTTAATGACCTTCCCTGACCTTGTAAAAAAAATTTCTGACAAAGGAAATGAGTATCCATAGTTGCTTTACATGAAAAAGGTATTATTTAATATGAATAGCCCCATTCCAAACCCTGAAGTTCAATGAAATAGCTAGTATGAGTTTAATAAGTTCATTATAAAAGGATAGTATTTCAGGATAGACGATTTACCAATTGTTATATGGCTACCTTTTTGTACTATTATATTCAGAAGACATGCGGCACCAGATGTGCAAATTAGGCAACAGTAGAAAAGGTAATGGAAAAAGCTGAAAGAGAAGAAGGGGGCAGAGGACCTCATTGCTCACCCAGGCTCTTCACAGTGGTACTTAATGGGAGGAAGAGAGCATAAGCTGGAACAAAAGATGATCAGCCTGGGTATAAGAAAAATATTTTTTAAGAAAAACATTTTTCAACTGGTGGACAGTCAAAAGTGGAACAGGCTGCCTGGAGAGGCTGAAGAGTCTCCATGCTTGGAGGTTTTCAAGATGTTACTGAATAAAGCCCCGAACAACCTGGTCTGATCACTGACCCTGTTTTGAGCAGGAAGTTGAACTAGAGACCTCCCACAGGCCCTTGCCACCTGAATTATTTTAGCATCCTATGATCATACACCACTAGGTACCCAGCTGCTGGTAAAAAGAGAAAGCTTTCTTAAAGTAACAGTAAAAAGGAAAAATTATTGCCAGATGGGTAAAGAGGTAATAGAGCTCTCTGCTTCAGTAGCTCTTTCTCCACTTATTCCCTATTGCAACTCTATAATGGGGCAGGTATGTTCAAAGTGAGGAACAGAAAAGATGGCAGCCTACAAAGTCTGCATACGAGCGCTGCAATAGGTGATGGGGCTAGAGTGGAGAGTCTGCCAAGCTAATTTAGACAATTATGGCCAAGAAAGACCATGTAAATCAAGGATAATCTAGAATGCTTTTTTTCCCTAGTCTGTGTTTTGCTTTTGTGACTCTTTAACAAAATTTTTTTTCTATTCTTATCTTGACAGAATTCAGTAAGCATACTCTTTTATATTTAAATCTTATCACACTATAAATCTGAGTCACCTCACATACAGAGGATACAGTCTTCCCTGGAAAGGTGGACATAATTGAGGTGCGCTGAAAAGAAATGTTCATGCTACTTATATTCAGGGCTCTTCCTGGGTCTTCAGGTTGCTTCCATACTAGGCTGCAGGCGTCTCTCTGTAATGTTAACACTGGTTAACCAAATGCTTTGGTATGTCTGGAGATAGCCTGGAACTTCTTTAATGAGCAGCAGGAAAGTGGGAAATGGCTTCAGACTTGAGGGGTCGGGATGGAAAGAGAAGCTGTCACTTTCAACTTGTCACACTAACATAAAACATACTGTCGTGGTTTAACCAGGCTGGCAACTAAGCACCACGCAGCCGCTCGCTCACTCCCCCCCCTCCCTCAGTGGGATGGGGGAGAGAATCGGGAAGGGGAAAAAAGGTTATAGCCGAGGGCTGAGATAAAGACAGTTTAATAAGAGAAAATAATAATAATAGTAATAATGAGAATGATAACAAAATATACAGAATATGCAAAACGAATGATGCACAATACAATTGCTCACCACCCGCCGACCGATGCCCAGCCTGTCCCGCGCAGCGATCAGTACCCGAGCGACCGACTGACCCACCAACCCCCCCGAGCATGACGTTATATGGTATGGAATAGCTCTTTGGACAGCTTGGGTCCTAGCTGTGCTGTACTCCCAGCTTGTTATGCACCTGGCCGAGCAGGAGAAGCTCAAAAAGTCCTTGAGCAGTCTGAGCACTGCTTGGCAACAACTAAAAACATCAGCGTGTTATCAACATTCTTCTAGCACTGAATCCAAAGCACAGCACTATGCTAGCTTCTGTGAAGAAAATTAACTCTATCCCAGCCGAAACCAGGACACATACTTAAGATTGTCTTCCCAAATTTTTTTATTCTCTTCATAAGCCTACAAATACAAAAGGCCGAGTTCCATTCCTAAGATTAAATCTTTTTTTTTGCCTATGTATTCAAAACAGAAATAAAACTATTAACCCTTCTGAAGTTCACAGCTAGATGGTGATGATAGTGACGCCGGAGGGGATGGGGAAGCAACTATTAGTTTCACTTTAACTGAAAGTGAAATAGGTAAAAAAAATATATAAAATGTCAGTATCGAGGATATTAGTAAAGATCTATGAAGATATGTATAAATATTAAAATAATTTCTGCTTTCAGGAAAAAAGTGGAGTTGAATGTACAATCACAAAAAATAACATTTTTATCTCATACAACTTTGTTTCTCTTTTAGTGGCAAAGCATTACTATAACACTGGTTGAGAAAGTGCAGATGGTTGCTGTAATCCTAGGATCTCTGTTCTTAGTAGCAAGTGTGACTTGGCTTCTATGGTCAGCCTTCAGCCCTTATGCAGTATGGCAAAGAAAGGACATCCTTTTTCAAATCTGCTATGGAATGTATGGTTTTATGGATCTAGTATGCATAGGTAAGCTCAAAATCTTTAAACAGCACAGACTGTGGTTTAAGACTATGACTATATCTATTTTTCTAATTGGTCACTCTAATCAGTCACTCCGGTTCTTTGCAGATTTATTCTCAGCTGGTACCTTTGGCAAATACTGGTTTTTACAGTGTTACAAATACTGCAAAGATAAAAGAACCAAAGAAACTTTACTCTCAGGTTCATCAAAGTGTCTCCCCAGGATCTCAGTGGTGAGAACAGGATCACTTTCAATTTCTTCAAAAAATAGACAGCTAGTAAAGCTCAGGAAGTTAAATAGATGAAAATAACAAAGACATTATGAAAATAATTAATAAAATTAACTTGCTGTCAAGTCTTCTACTGATGCCACTTTGCATTATATTGTACCATCATGAAGCACAGAAGAAACCCCTGAGGATGTCGTCAAACTACATATCCAAAATTAAGTTGCACAGACTTACATAGGTCACTGTGCTAGTAATAGAAAAGATCAGAGAAGGCAGACATCAGTACTTAGTAAATCATAAACAGTTATGAAACACTCTAATAGTAGTAACTATAATATACTATACTATTAAAAAGTCTGAAGTCATTGAACTCTAGCTGAAATCTTATAAAAGAAAATGCAATTTACTGCAAAGTTATTTTGACCAGTTTTGATATTTCTGAAAATATACTGCACCCAGAAATACTGAATAGAAGTCCCTTTAGTCTCTGATAAAACAACCTTGAATTGATTGTTACAATAGCTATGGTTATTTGCAGAGAAAAATTAATAATTGCAATAAACATTAAACCACATTCTTAGGATTGCAATTCCAAGAAAATCCAGAAGTCAAATGCTATCTGATGTTTGCTTTGAGATTTCTGAGTGATAAATGTTGATGTTACCCCAATCTCATATAAGAGAATTTGGAAGCACAATGCTGAATTCTGCTCAATAAGGTGCAAAGAAACAGAGAGATTCCTAATATCAAGGCTTTTGCTCCAACCATAAAGCCATATCATCTTTTATTGAAACCATCCCATTACTGTAAGAGTACTTATATTTCAGCTGGATCAGCAGTTCTGTTTACTTTGTAATTTTTCTAAGAGAAGCCCACCCTGGAATGTTTTAGAACACAGACTTTCTTTTGTGAACCCAGTCCTTCTCAAACAGAAAAATGAACAGAACCTAGGTCTCTAATACTCTGGACAAGTGCACAGCTTTTAAATGAAAGAAAGGGCTCAGCTACATGTCCTCTTACATGCTGATTCCTGAATACCACTTTTTCCACCTTAACACTCAATATTGAGGTTTTTGCTTTTTAAAAAAAAAATAATCACTAAATGAAGACAGAATGTGCTTCAAGCATTCTCAACTTTTAATTTATATGGAATTTTGTTTTTTCACAAAGATTACAATTGTAAAAAATTTACTTTGGCATGCAAATTTAAAATTTCCATTTCTTTCCATTTATTTGATTGTTAAAAGACCTAAATTAATTAATCTTAAAATCTGTCAAGAACATCTGTGGGTGATCAGAAATATTAGTGCATTTATCCGTAGAAGTAAACTGTTGTAAGGCGAGCCTTCAGTAGGTCGGTACATGCAGTTACGTAGTTGCCTTTCAAGCCAGCCAGGCTCAAGCCACCTCTGGACTGGAAGCGACTGAACATGTGTCGCACGTGGCTGTGGAGCTTCTAGCCTAACTGGCCCTGTGCAGGAGCAAATAGGACCTGCAGCTTTCTTCACCCACCAGATAAACTGGCTTGCCTGTAATTACTTAAATGGGTGGTTTATAGTCCTATCAAAAATAATACATGGAAATTTTTCTGTGAAACTGACTATAATCAAACACACTTTGACACTGTTTTGTAATTATGAAGTTTGGTGCAGGTACGACTTAACAGTTTATTAAACTGTATCTGGAAATTCAGAAAGCTGTATAAAGGAGGTCTGGTAACTGTAGAATCTGATGGTCCAGATTCATTCAACCCACTTATTCTGCATATGATTTCAAGTAATTTGCATTCTGTAAGCTTGTAAGACCAGGAGTTCTTGTAACTCTTGAAAATGTTTGTTAGTACATTCAACTTTACTCAATTTTATCTTTTTTTTCATCGTAAAGTGAGGGATTTTAGATTGATAGTTTTAATTTAAAACATTCAAATACAGTTCTCCAATAGATGGGTGTAATTATTACTCATGAATCATTTAAAAAAACCCCAACACTGTCCATTATGCTGATGACTTCCCAAAGGCATTAACATATGATTTTACCATTGCATATTACATATAATCTGTTACATCATAAAGCTTGTGTTGCTTACAGCCAGCCATAGTTCTCACTTAGGATCTCCTCTCCTCTCATTTGTGTTTAGTCATCCATGGCATTCTCTTAGTTTTCAACAGGATTTACAGTGACAGAATACCTATATTTCCCCTGGAATCTCTCTTTATTTCAATGAAAAATCTATGCAGACATATGGGGTTTCCCATGCAGCACATATTTCAAGATAAGCGTTTGAGTTACTGGTGGTATGACCAAGACTTATTACAACTGCCCTCAGTTATGCCTCCCTATGGCTTTGCATAAAGAATGTGGATATTTTTTGTCATTTGTGAAGTGTAAATATCTGTACTTTTTGAAATGTTTTGTTGTCATCATTTTTAAAAGCAGGTTTCCCAAAGGTGATGACATGCTTACATGACATCTTTGAAAACTTGCACATATTAATTTGTTTTCCCAATGAGTGATTTATATCCCGTAGGTAGCATACCACCCACATTCATATCAAGTAAATGACATGTAACTTGTATTTTAATTCTTGGTCTTGATTATCTTTCCACCACAAGGAATATCCCAAAGATTACAGATCACCAATATAATATGTTTTATTCATTCCAGTGTACATATTTTATTGGTATCCATTGTTTTTCTTGTTCCACTCTAAATTTTGCAGAATCCTAATTTCTTCCTCACAGGATCATCTTTTTTACTTATCAGTGTTGGTTTCAATCCTACAAGTCACTAGTTTTTACATTTCTGCATCTAAGTTGGGCATAAAGCTGTTCTCTCTGAAACTTGCTGATGGTAGAAGTTTTCTTAAGGCAAACCTTGAACATTTTAGTCAAGTAGAACTACTGCCTGTGAAACCCAGAGCTACTGCAGTGATAGTGCTAAGATCAGACCATCTATGTAGGGATTACCAAAGGGCATGAGTTCATGAGTTAATATGAAAGGAAAGAATCAATAAACCCCTTATTTAGCCACTGAAGGATGGTACACCAAGTCTTTGCCATTCTGATTTGTAGACTTGGCAATTATTTCTCATAACAGTGAGATCATATAACCTTATATATTTTCACTGGAACATAATCAAAACTACTAGTCATAAATGGTTCTAACATGAACAAGACCTCTCACAAATAATAACAGCTCACTTGCAATCCCAGGACAACAGTGCAGCTCCTTTAGAGCATGAAAAGCAACTGTAACATTGCACTAGAAATGTGAGTGGTGCCAGTACTATGGCAAGGGAGTAAGAGATGAGAGCAATGTGAGGCGTGAAGAGCCCTCTGAAAGCCTCTTTCTTCCCCACCGAGGAACTTGATGCCTAGCAATATTCATGTAACTCAGTACAGGCTGAAGTTATTTATAATAAATGCAACTAGCTGCACTTACTATTTCTCTGCTCAGAAACTCAGTCTTTCACTAATTCTAAATACTTCAGAGACAGTTTTATTGCTATTTTTAGAGTGGACATGTTTCACTTTAATGCTTTAAACCCCTTATTGCATTTTTTTCTATCTGTGGACCCTAAAATAGAACTAAGAGATGGCATTTTGTCCAGTAGTAAAGTCGGTTTCTGAGAAGGGTCTTTTATTCCCTGGTAAAAGTTTGTGATGTTTCTGGGAGGACCATTCCTAAACACTTATAAGTAAGTTTAGTGTGATAAATAAGGCAATATTGGAACCAATACCACAGCTGAACTAAGCAGTTGCCTTCTTGTAAAGACATTCAGTATGAAAAATTTCAAGTGTTCTTGTGACTCAGGGTAAGAAATCCTTTAAAGAGAATGAAAGAATCTCATAGTACTCAGCAATAAGAGAAAAGAAAATTATAATCTCCCCATAATCCTATTGTCTGGATCCCACTACAATCGCTACATTGTGCAAATAAATCCTGCAGGTAAAGTCCTCTTAGAGCCTTCAGGACATTTTGCCATGTCCGTCATCCCAAAACTGGGATGTAGATATTAATTGGACAGAACGTCAGAATAGCTAACAGAATGAATTCTAACACTTCCTCTTGGGATCAGCTGGGTCAAACAAATATTTTTTTTTTCCCTAGGACTGTGCAATTATGTCCTCTGTGCTGTTGAAACCACAGTATTTGGAACAAGTCAGTATTATTCATGGATTTATCTTTGTTTTCTCTCTCAGATCTTCATTCATTGCTGTGGAACTCTTAAGAAAAAGAATATTCTTTGCCATTTTCTTACAGCTTCACTTCAGTGACTATCTACTTATATTTTGAGCATCAGAACTTCTTTGGAACTGGAAAATCTCCAGCATGTAAACCTTACCCATATTTTCCCTTGCTTGTGGTCTTGGAGCTGTTGGTGCTGAGAACTTTTTTCCCCCAGCCTCTGGAAAATACCTTTCAAAGAGACAAAAGATGTATTGGAATTTTTTTTGCCTCTTCTACATAGGTCTTTTTCAATCTGTAGTTTTATCAGATGGGAACTAAAGCTTTTCATGGGAGGAATTATGAAAGCACTCCCTTTCTCCTTCAGCATTGCCAAATGCAACAACTTTATTTCAAGCCTTGCAATATTTGATCCTTTGTTCCTTAGCTCTTTCAGAGCATATGTGAATAACAGCTTTCATTTTAAAGAAAACTTCTCTTCCTTGCCATTGTTGAGAAAACTTTGAAAACATAATTTCAGTAAATTCTTAAAGCTCAAAAATAGTAAAAAAGAGCTTCTTAAAAGACAAAGTCCTATGACTTTTTCCATCATAATTTTTGGAGGCTACTTTTGCCTGTTTAAATGTACTTCATATACCTCAATGATCCTTTCTCAGCCACTTCCTTCTCTATTCTGAAATATGCTGTTCAGGTTCCGATGGAGAGCCAGGCAGGTATCAAAAATGTTTACATTGGGTTAAATAGGTTCTCTCAATTTTGCTTCATCACAGTCTTGAGGGAAACTGGGCCAAAGAATACTGTGATCCAGTGATAGGTAGAGGGAAAATTATGCTCCTCTCCCTTATCATTCTAGAGGCAATCCAACAGAAAAAAAAAAAGGAGGGGGGGGGTTGATCTTTGTCATAGCAATAAAGCTGTGGCTTACTTGGTTTGTAGATTTTTGTACGTGATCAAACAAATTTATCCTTTTTAAGACAATATAGCCAGTCTTGAAGGTGCATTTATGTATTAACATGGCTGCTAAATTTTTAGGACAGGTTCCTTTATATATATCTGAGAAGGTGAAGATAGGCATCTTGCAATCAAGAAAATTTTCCACTAAAATACTATGCTGATACAAAATACATTTAGAATGTTTAACGTCTAATTAAGTTTATATTGTGTTAGTTTTGCTGTATTGGATGCTTCAACGAATTCTAGGCAACTTGAAAGCCTTACAGAGATGCTACATTTGCTATCATGCCCTTCTGAAAGCCGTCTTTTTGTTTCTCCATCTTTCAGTGTAATGATCTTTAAAAATGTTTTAGAGTAGGCATTGTGATCTGCAAATCATTGCACTTGAATCTGAGGTTTGCTGTTCATATAAATGTTTTTATCATCCTTTTTGCTTGTGTCATCTTTCTTCGAATGTCTCCTTTCTGGTATCAGTTAACCCCCCTAAGAGACCTGAGACACTTAAATCACAATTTCATTGTGTAGGAACAGGTGATATATGATCTCTTGGGATAAAGGACTATAGCCCATGACACTGAAGAACACATTATAGATGTGGATGTGTATAGGAAAATTTTAGGCAAGAAACACACTGGACAAAAAAATTTATAAATACGTTTGGCTAGGCAGATTGCTCTCCTCCCAAAGCAGGGAGTCAGAGGAAACAAGTGACATTGCTCAGAACTGTGTAAGTTACTAGGGTGGTTGAGGAACAGAGGAAAAAACCCTAATAAGAAGGCTTAAGCCCCATGTATCTTCCCAGTAAATCAATATTTAAAAATGTGTATAAATACATATACTTACATAGGAAAAATGGAGAGTTTCGTTTAAGTAAAGAAACTGCTTGCATGCATACAATAAGCACGAATATTAGCTACATGGACAGTCATAAGCAGATTGGTTGTTTGAGGACTCCAGATACTCTTTATTTTCCTTGAAGGACCTTTTAAAAGATTTCTCAACAAAAAAGGGTTTCTCAACTTTTGTCTACTGAATTTTGAAGAGAAAGAAGAAAGCCTATCATTCTTGCCATGCTCATCCTAGTTAATAATACCATTTAATTTCTTCTTGCTCTACTGAAGCAAGACAGGAAAGTCATTATACTTACAGCTGTTTCAGGTTTTCATAAATCTGTGCTCCCAAGTTGAGTGAAGAATGCGAAAACAGTTAAATTTGTATCTGTACTGAATTCTACAAAACACTCTTAAACAAATTTAAGGCCCTCATGTTCATTACAGAAGGTCTACCTTACTTAAAGATCTACTTAAACCAGGACAAATCTCAGTAAATAGTCCTTGCCATGAACAAGGATAACACTAGCATAAACAGTCAATTTACCAATCTGCTAGTAAGATTCTTTTATATAGCTTTACTTAAACCTAAATACTTTATTTAGTTAGGCATGCTCAGATTATTCCAGTATTGGTTATGTTGAGCTTTCATTCAGAACAATTTTATTTCCTCTACAAGTTCCCACCTCACGATCTTAAACACATGAATATCCAGTTGTATTGCACCTGTACAATTTATTTGAATTATCAGAATTACGTGTAATTTAATAGGTTCTGGCAATTACCAGATTCATTACAAATTATCTTATTTGCTCTCAAAATGGTATCCAGTGACATTTTGTACAAACTATTTTTTTTTCTTAATTTCAGGACTGATAGTACATGAAGGTGCATCAGTTTATCGAGTGTTTAAGCGCTGGAGGGCTGTGAATCTACACTGGGATGTGTTAAATTACGATAAAGCCACAGACATAGAAGAGAGCAATCGAGGAGAACCCTCGGGAGGAAGGACATTGTGGTTACCATTGACTGCATTTAGAAACAGAAGTTTAGTTCATCCAACACAGTTAACCTCACCAAGATTTCAGTGTGGCTATGTATTGTTACATCTGTTCAACCGCATGAGACCTCAGGAAGATTCATCAGAAGATAACGGCTCTGGGGAAGTAGTGATGAGAGTGACCTCAGTGTAAAGATTATGATCACTGTGCTACACAGATAAGGGTAACGTGCCCTGATGTTACAGGGCTTTGGAATGTAGTTACAATGAATGGTGAAACCATTAACACTTGAAAAAATATATACACGTTTTTTTAAAATTTAATGTTTTTTATATGATCAGCTAAAACACAAATACATTTTTCTGGGGAAAAAAAGTCTCTTGCTTTTTATATAGTCTGGTTTATTAGATCTTTTTTCAATTTGTACCTGAGGTGTATACAAATAGCTTACCTCTTAGGTCTTTGAATGATGAGAAAACTCATTTTTAAGTAAAAAAAAATATGTAAATGTATTTTCTTAAACTCTGGCTTTAATCCACTACTGTTATTTTTCCCACTTTCATGAGGATTAAACTGAACAACCTTCTTCCAAAAAGAAAAAGAATGTTGACACAAGTCAAGTATTCTTCCTCTTCTGTCTCTATTTTGTTGTTGTTTGTAGCTCAGTTCAGGTATATGAAAGTAAGTAAAGGATATGTTGTCCCTTGCCTTTAAGCAGAAGTCCAATGGGTGTTCTACAAAACATGAGGGAAGATGACAACTCTCCTTTTAGCTCTCCCACATGGACGTGCAAGATGTCAGACACAAGTATGACATAGGCAGGGAAAGAGCCTTGCACTTCCTTTCGAGTCTCAGATCTGCAGAGTGCTGGTGCTGTGCCTGTGCACAGAAATGACATAACCTTCCGAGCAGTGGTCCTGAATTTAGCATCACGTGACTTTCTAGTACCATTCTAACTATAGGACATTGACATCCCATATTTAAAAAACAAAAAAAAAGGGGGAGAAATACGCATTACAACTTCTGGAATAATAATAAATCCTAATGGAATATAATGGTAATAGAAATAATGCAGAGCCTTAATTTTGCCGGGTAATGAATCATCATATTAAAAATGAGCCAATATTCATTTATTCATCTTTATCATGATAGCTAATCAATGCTGTGAAGTTTGAGTCTCTGGTTTTGTCTCATGGCAAAAATTCTAATATAATTTAATCAAATGGAAATGGAAATAATTTCCAAGTTAATAATTAAGTCTGTTGAAGATCAAGATGAAAAAGTAGGGCTGAAATTACTCTGAGAGCTCTAGCTTCCTTAAAACAATTTGTGGCAGGTTGACCTTGGCTGGCTGTCAGATCCCCACCGAGCTGCTCTCCACCCATCCTCAACAGGACAGGGGGAGAAAATAAGATGAAAAAGCTCATGGGACAAGGCAAAGACAAGGGCATCGCTTACCAATTATTGTCACGAGGAACATGGGGAAAATTAATTTAATTTATTGCCAATGAAAATAGAGTTGGATGGTGAGAAATAAAGGCAAAACCTAAACCACCTTCCTCCCACCCACCCTGCTTCTTCCCAGGCTCAGCTTCAGCCCTTCACTCCTGATTTTCTCTACCTCCTCCCCCGAGCGGTGCAGAGGAATGGGGAACAGGGGGCTGCAGTCAGTCCATAACAGCTCCTCTCTGCTGCTCCTTCCTTCTCATACTTTGCCTGCTCAGCGCCCTCCCAGGGGCTGCAGTCCTTCGGGATAAACTTGCTCCAGCATGGTCCTCTCCAGGGGCTGCAGGGAAATACCTGCTCCATCAGGATCTCTCCAGGGGCGCAGGGGAATCTCTGCTTGGGGATCAGCTGTCCCCAGCACGGGGCAGTCCCAACCTCTCCTCAGAGGCCACCCCTGCAGCTCCCACCCCCACCTCTCCCTGGACACCTGCACCCAGTACATACTTAAATGTTTTTCTGTTTCCATATAAGTTGTAACCAATGTCTGAAAAATTTTAAGACTTATTTTGTGCAGTAGCTGGAGTGCTGGGGCTGGAAAATTCCCTCTCGGGGATCAGCAGGATGGTGCTGGAATTGGTGCGTGCCTTGCCTTTGTAACTAGCTCACGTGCCAAGACCAGGCACAGGAGGCCTCTGCAGCTACACTTGGAAGGGAGACAGAAATAATTTAAGCACAGGAGCTAGGAGCTCCTTATATATTCATAGCCATCTAGCCCATGAACTCTACACAGGGCCCAGCATTCTGCGTTATGGTCTCAGAAACCCAAATTTACACTTACTAAACCTACAGATGACTTACTGCTCCTTAAACAATGTGAAAAGCAGTACGAAAGCCACAAACAACAAAATGCCAACTCAAAAAAAAGCCAATTTATCTCTTGCATGGTGAATTACCAACATACAACTGGCAATCTCATAGAGAATCTATGAGAATTCACTTCCAGATTAGCTTTAAACAATTTCCCAAAGGAGGAATTCGTGGAGAAACAGAAGATGACGGAAACTATGACTGGGGAGATCTGCTGTATCACTGGGAATTTCTTCTTCTTCTTACTTACTACTTAAATAAAGCCTGCTTTCCTGGAAGGACCACAATTCCACGTGACCAAACTGGAGTCAGGGTTAGTATCTCCAAAGCAGTTATAACACAAGGAGAATAAGGCATTCTGTGGTCAATGTACTGAAAAGGTTATGTCTCACGCCTTTCAGGTACTTGTGATCTCTGGGATTTAAAGAATACTTTGGTGATCTTTTTACAGGATCCTAGAAACAAAATTGAGAACTATATGAAAACATTTTGTTACAAAGAATTTTTTTCGTTCACATCCAAATAATTAGGGTGCTAGAAAAAATGACTCACCAGAAAAGATCAATAGATGTAATCTAAAAGAGGACAAGATTTCTGTCTGCAAGTACTTGAAAGACACCTGGGTCTAGAACAGCTTCTGAGGGAAAAAAATGGTCCAATTAAAAGTAATGAAAATTAGCGGTGAGAGAATTGTTTGGGGCAAATATCAGAAGAGCCTTTTTAATAGTAGGATTTGTCATCATTAATCATTTCCATGGCACAATAATTTTACTTATGTCTGCATTTACGCATTTCTATATATAAAGCAAGATCAGGAAATGATAAACAGTGACAGGATTAGTATGGGCAGGGTGCAGTTCTGAGAAAAAAAAAAATTTAAATCTGTGGCTGTATTGTGCTGCGGCATGTTTTCAGCAGCAAGAGTGCCTAGCGCAGGACATGAATATTTCTTTGTTGACCTTGCAATTGGGTTTGTGCAGTACTGCAGCGCTGTGATCACCTACATGCAAGCTAGATGAATTCAAATCATGACAGGTGCAGAGAGGGGATATTAGGATGAAAAAGGAGTAGGGACTCTTATTTCACAAGAGGAAATTAGAAGATTGTGGCTTGTTCTGCTTAACAAAAGTTGAGAGTGAATGTTATTGTTCTCGGTTAATACATTGCAGAATAAAATTTATTTTAGGCAAAGAAAAAGCCTAAGAAGCAAAAAAGCTCAAGGACACAAATAGATCACAAATAAATTTAGCTGGAAGTTCAAGGTAGTTTTAAAATATTCATATAATGAATCACAGACAACAATTCAAGTTGGAAGGGCCAGCAGAAGGACATCTAGTCTGAGCTCCAAGGTCAACTCTGAGGTCAGACCAGGTTGCTCAGGGCTCTAAGCAGTCAGGTCTTAAAATTCTCCAAGAATAAAAACTGTATAACCTCCCTGGGCAACCAGCTCCAATTCTTGACTGTCCCCAGAGTTGACCTCGGAGCTCGGACTAGATGTCCTTCCGCCTTTTGCTACTCATGGAGAGGCTGAAGCTCTTCATCTTGCCCTTGATGTCCCTGACAGTTCCAGCCAAGCTCTGGCTTTCCTAACCCCACCCCTGCATGCCTGGGCAATATTTCTAAAGCCCTCCTTTGTAGCCTGGCCCTGCTTCCTCCTCTGTATGTGGCTGTTTTGCAGTGGAGTTGTGCCATGAGTTCTCGGCTTAACCAAGCCGTGATCCTGATATGCCTCCTTGCTTTCCTGGGTATCAGGACAGTCCATTCTCAAATCTGGCAGACACAGTCTGTACAGACCTGGCAGTTCCCCTCATCTCCTTCACCCTTCAGAGCTGCTCCCCTAAGATCCCAGCTGCCCACTCCCTGGACAAGCAGCAGGCTGCTCAGCTGGTCCCTGGGCTTTGCAACTCTCTCTCCCCATCCCCTCAGGGCCTGCATCTCCACTCTCTCACACATGGCCAACACTGCCATGGGCCACCACCTCCCCTGCTGGTGCCTCCTTGGCAGGGAGAGCAGATCCATCACTGCGACCCCCTGGGCTGGCTCAACCAGACCCCAACAAGAAGTTGTCCCTGACACCCTCCAGGACTGCCATCGTGCAGCCCTTCCAGCAGGTAACAGGGACGTTCATGGCCCCCAGGAGTACGAGGCTCTGCCCTCCCCAGGATTCCTTGGGCAGTTTGAGGAAGATGTCCCCTCCCTCACCGTGGCATTCTGCTGCCTTCCCTGGCCTCCCTTTGGATCTGACCCATGAGCCATGTCCATCCCACAGGAGAGCTCCATACATCCCAGCTGCCCCTTCAAACTGAGGGAATTCCCCCCCTCTTCTTCCCTGCCTGTCTTTCCTGCTTGTCTTTCCTGAGAGTGCCACAGGAAATTACTGGAAGAGCCTCCCAATAAGAACATCGACAACAAAACATCCAACCTGTTTCAGAGGGAGCGATGACTTTATGAAAGTAATTAAGACGTTATTACTAGTGGTGGTGGAAGTCTGGGTTTAATACCCTTCCCTCTCTGTGCTCATTTCTATGTACACAAAATGCAAGAATTTCATGTCTCCTCCAAACAACTAAACTTGTTTGAATTAATCAAGTTACGTAACAAGCATGTATTTAATGGACACCAGAAAACCGTTCTTGACCCAACCACAGAACCAGATAACAATGTGAGGTGAGGTCTTGCCTGAAGTTCCAGACAGAGTAACAACACTGGAAATCAGACCTCTCTGTAAAAACCTGTATTTCAGTCACCAGCCAGTTTGAACATTAAAACTGCAAAGTGGGAGAGAATCAAGGTGCAGCACAAACTGAAGGTTTTGTACCACCACCTCTGGAAAGTCAGGGTTTTTTTCCATTTGTGTGCACTAGTCCCTACCGGCTGTAAAACAGTGGACTACAGGCAGTGTCAGGGCAACTTTGGAGTTTCCCTCTTGGGACACAGAAGGAAAAGCAAGAATTCTGCTTTTGTATTGCCCATGCATTTGTATCAACTTGAAAGCAAGGAGGAATCAGATTCTGCTCATTCAGGGATAGCAGTGTTTGCTACTATAAACTAAAGCTCACTAGCCAGGAACAGTACGTGGTTCAGCCTTCCAAGGCTGAAAAGGACAAAGCCATTCCCAGTCACTGCTGTGCATACACAATGTTTAAATGTGTAAAATGTTTGAAGTAAAAAAATCTGGTTTTATAACAATTGGATTACTATTAGAGGCATACAGTTTAGGGAGTCAAACTCAGCAGAGGTCCCCAGACTGGACACACTCAAGAACCTGCTTGAATATGAGCCAGCACTATGCCCAGGTAGCCAAGAAGGCCAATGGCATCCTGGCTTGTATCAGGAATAGTGTGACCAGCAGGAGTAGGGAAGTGATTGTGCCCCTGTACTCGGTGCTGGTGAGGCCGCACCTCAAATACTGTGTTCAGTTTTGGGCCCCTCACTACCAGAAGGAAGTTGAGGCACTGGAGCGTGCCCAGAGAAGGACAATGAAGCTGATGAGGGGTCTGGAGCACAAGTCTTATGAGGAATGGCTGAGGGAACTGGGGTTGTTTAACCTGGAGGAGGGGAGGCTGAGGGGAGACCTTATCGCTCTCTACAACTGCCTGACAGGAGGCTGTAATGAGGTGGGGGTCGGTCTCTTCTCTCAGGTAACAAGTGACAGGACGAGGGGAAATGGCCTCAAGTTGCTCCAGGGCAGGTTTAGATTTGACATTAGGAAAAATTTTTTCACTGAAAGGGTTATCGGGCACTGGAACGGGCTGCCCAGGGTGGTTGTCAAGTCACCATCCCTGGAGGTATTTGAAAGATGGATAGATGAGGTGCTTAGGGACATGGTTTAGTGGTGGGATGGCAGTGCTAGGTTAACGTTTGGACTTGATGATCTTAAAGGTCTTTTCCAACCTAGACAATTCTATGATTCTATGAATATCACTAAGAAAACTAATAGAAAGCCCATTTTTACTTTGAAAGTGTACAAACGATTATACAAAATAAAACCGCTTCATAAACATTTTCTTGACCACAGAAGGCTGGTCTGGATAGTTCCCTGGATTCTCATTTCTTTCCTTTGGAATTATATTTAAAATTCAATTTATCATTAAAACAAGTCATGTAATATTTAAAGCAAACCTTTTTCCATATTCTCCTCTTGGAACTATGTAACATCACTATTAGCCTGCTCTGGTGTGTAAATCGTGTTTAGCAACTCCAACAGCACCGTGATGAAATAGGCGGCAAGCACGCTTAGTGTGCTCAGCCAGTCTAATTACAGTCCAGGCCAAGCCACAACAGTTTCCCAGGAATTTTTTGACTCCATTTGTAAGGTACCATTGAGCCCGTCACAATTGCAAAGCAAACTGCTCTTTGCTACTCAGGAATTGCTTTGCAACTTGGGCTCTGCTGCAACAGAAACTTTGAAGAAAGAATATACGTGATTTGTTTGGTGACATTTCATTCTGGTTGCTTGATAATGTTTTGTTGGGTTCTTTTTAACTGCAGAGTATCTTAGTTAATTGCATCATTATTCTCTAAATGACACATCCAAGGAATGATTACCAATATTGAAATCTACCTCAAGCCTTCCTACAGCAGCACAGGACATTGCAAGCTGGGGCTACTACACTGAGAAGCATAATTCTCCCTCTGAAACCTTAGCAGCTGTTTTAAAGGGAACAGAAGTTTTCTAGTGGACTAAATTTGGCAATAGTTTGTTATTATCTGTCAGATCTGTCACTCCAATGATTATGCAGTAAGAAACATGAATATTTTCTGAAGCTTCAAAAATAGAAGTTAGCAGGTTTTCTGAAGAGAAATGAAGATGCTCTTTAAAACATTTCATCCTTCTTTGCTTAAATGAAAGAATTCATTTTCATAAAACTCATAACAATTCAAAAAACTCTAGTGAATTACCAGTTCCTAGAATCACCTCTTAGCTGTTGTGTAAGAGGAGATAAAGCCGTGTTCAGGGCTGAGAGGACACCAGAGAAATCTTTAAAAGCTGGTAATACTTGTTTTTCATTTTATTAAAATCAGAAATAAGGTTTCAGATCCTTCTACATTCAGAAATTTGTCAGGTGGATACTGACATTTCTTCTGGATTTAAGAAGATATTTATAACACACTGCAGAGTGCAACCACAGTCTGAATTAAAGGTGATGCATACATTAAAACCAGTCGCATGGCAAAAAATAAAAAGGAAACAGTAGGAGACGGGCCCCTGAGAAGCATAAACACCTTTCAAAGATCACCCGCAGATAATAGAAAAATAGAAATCGGTAGCATAATTTTTCCCTGCTGTGGCCAGTCAGCTATCCTGCAGGCATGTAGAAAGCCATCATTATCCCCCTATTTAACGAGTTCTCGCCTGACAGGCTGAAACGATCCTTTCCCCTGGAGTCTCCCCATGTACTAACTCCAGCTGGATTGGACCTCGACCATTTTGCTCCCTTAGCATTTGCTCCCTTAGCTCAGAAGACCTTAGCAGCGGGCTTGAGGGGCTGTCCTCTGATGGATAAAAGACATATCAGATGGCTGAAAATTTGTAAAAGCCTCATAAAATGACATTTTCAGCGTGAAGAAGCTGGCTGGAGCCAACCACAGAACTTGTTTTAACACCAGTCCAAGCAAATAGCGTTGAATGAGGTCTGTGCTGGCAAGTCCGTCTGGGTGCCAGAATTCAGGATCAGCCATGGGAAGAGACCAGAAATGCTGCCAGGGTCACTGCAAGACCAAGAGTTAAGGTGAATGAAAGGGGCTCGGACAGCAGTGCCTTGGTGACCCAGAGAAATTCAGCTTCCACAGTTCCTTCCTGGCCCAAAACCTCGCTTTGTCCTACATGAGGCTGGAAGAGGAACCGCCAAACTTGTGGAAGGAATATTTATGTTGAATCATAAGTTCACAGGTCTCGTTTTCTAGGCCGGACCACCACTAATTCTTGAGGAAAGAGTACTTCTCTCCTCCTTTGTTTGCAACCTTTGCCCTGCCAGTTTTGAAAAAAAGGGGGAAAAAATGCAGCCAAAACCAAGGAACTTGGTTTTCCTAGGAAATAATATCAAAGTCACCGCAAGCTCCTCATCCAAATTTTGCTAGAGTCCAAAATGTTGAACTGGACCAGCTAAACCTTTAAAGGGGGGAAAACTGAACTCTGCTGTAGAAGACAAACTGAACGCGAGGGATGGGAAACCTCAGCAGGCCCCGCCACTGCAGGGTCTGGCTTTGGCTCTGCTCTCTGCTGCAGGCAGGGGCCTCTGGCAAGTCCTTGCCCGCAAGCCTGCAGCGGGTCTCAGTCCCTCTTTGCCTTTCTGCTCCGCTCAGATGCCCCGCAGGAAGGCATCCCTCCCTTCCCCCAAGGGCAGCTCTGCTGGAGAGCTGCGGTCAGGGCTTGGCGAGCAGGCAGCCTCCTCCCTCCTGCCCACCACAACCTGTGCACCCCGCAGTAACCTGCATCAGCAAACCAGTTTTATCAGGGGTCACAAATATACGAACTCCTCCCATGTAGATGCGTGGACAGGGTTTTGTTTTCTCTAATGCAACCAGTCAAAAATGAATAGTAGCCAGAGTCCAGTGCAAGGACAGAAGTACTGTGCCACCTGCATTTCTCCTATCAGAGAGCATCTCCGAATATAACTCTTCCACCTTTTTTCTAAAGAAAGCACTTAAATCTGGCAAAGGCCCAAATAATTTTAATATAACGTGTTTTGTCCCCTCAGACATAGCTTCCCAAGCCATGCAGTAGGTCCCAGACCTACTGACCTAACAAGACAAGAAAATCTATCGTCCAGGCACAGACTGGCCCTGTCTGGGGAGTGTTTCTTGTTAGACTTTGCTATTTCTTGTTCCATAAACCATAGAATCATAGAATGCCTGGTTGGAAGGGACCTCAAGGTTCATCTGGTCCAACCTTTCTAGGCAAGAGCACAGTCTAGACAAGATGGCCCAGCACCCTGTCCAGCTGAGTCTTAAAAGTGTCCAGTATAGCGGAGTCAACCACATCCCTGTGGAGATTATCCCAATGGTTGACGGTTCTCACTGTGAAAAAATTTCCTCTTATGTATAAAGATTCAGTTTGTATTAATGAACTTTAGAAAAGGATCTATAGAAGCTTTTACACTCTGGAATGGTTACTTTCCTGTACATGGACAGATATTAGGAAGAAATTTCAAGCTAGTGCCTCACATTCAACATGCACAGGGGTAGGGTGTTTGTTCCCACTAAAGACATCTGGGCTATCACTCACTCCCAGACATTAAGGTAATTTATCCACATCCCAGTTTGCTGCTAATGACAATTCGGCATTTGTCCATAAAACAAGAGTTTCTAGGAGACCCGTTCAACATTTATCCTCACATCAAATGTTTATCACCTTCGCAGGACATTAATTAATTAACCCATTAATTTGGGTTTTACATATTTAATAAACTAGCCATTTACTCCAGCAGAGAAAAATGTGCTTCACGTCGTTTAACAATTAAAACACTTTAAAAAAAATGCAAACACAATCTCGTAGTAAGTAACAACCCCTAATGACCAATCCACCATTTCCAGTCATTCATAAGGTTAAATTAGTTTTCCAGCCCACTTTCCACATTCTCTTGGTTTTTGTGACAGTTTCTAAGCCACCACTCAAGAAAAGCCCCAGACACACCATGCCTCCCACACTGAGAGGTGCAGTCCTCGTGTGACAGGACAGCTTTAAACTCACCATTTAGGTCAAACTAGCATTCAGCTCTTGAGCCTTGTTGGTGGAAGGGGTAGAGGTCAGACAGTCTCTTCCCAAGCATCATCCAGATGGGCTAAATGCTGCAGTCAAGGAGCTGCATGCCAGCAGTTGCCCCTGTTTCCCCAGCTGACATGGGCTCTGCTCATGCCACAGCAGCCTCAAGAGCTGTTGTGCCCTACGAAAGCCATCAGAGCCCAGCAGCTGTCCTGTTATGTGCCCAGAAACGATGACCACCCATTGCGCAAATTCAGCTGAACTTTTGCTCCATCTCCCCGTTCTGCCTTTCCCTTCTCATCAATACGCCTTGTTCGTCATGCCCCATGGGTGGAAAACTGCAGCAGCCCCACCAGAAGGGAAAAGGAAAGTTACGTATAAACAGATTTCTTGGAGACAGAAGTTGTTCCCTCCCCTGCCCAGGCCCTTCATTATGTACTGCCCTTCAGCAGCAGTGAGGAGGAGCTGTGATGGCTGCAGTCCTGCGTCCTTTTGCTGCTGCACTCTGTGGACTCAAAAAACAGCCTGTGAGGACGATGTTCCTCAGGAGAGGGACTGCACGCAAAGCCCAGTCCTCAGGACCTTGCAGGATCTGATTGCACCACCACCACCAGCCAGTGTCAGGCATGCCCTGCCAGGAAGGACAAACAGCTCCCTGCTGGAGGATGGACTGCTTGCTTACCTCATTAGCCACTCCAAGCCTAAGGATGCTCAAATATTTCCTCACTCCCTCCATGCACAGGCCAGCCTTTCTGCTGGTGTCCTCCCCTTGGGGTGCCTGGGACCCCCCTCACACCTCACTGCCCTGCGCTGGGGTACGGCGACCAGCAGAGCCTGCCTCTCGGGCTGACTCTCTCCAGTGGGAGGGGAAAGAGCGTCACCTCTTCTTCTGTTGCAGCTTTCCAGAAAACACAGGTGGCACTTACCAAACCCACACCTGGAAACGAGCCTATGTGCAGAGAAGGAGAGGTCACATCTGGGCAGGCAGAGGTCGGGGCACAGCAGGAGGGACACCAAATTATCCTAGCTGATGCCACTTCAGACAAGGCTGCAGTAGACTCTGATTAGTCCCGAGTGGGAAAAGGCAGCGAAATGGCATGGATCAGCTCTTCTGGTTGAAGCTGTTTGCAAAGTGCCACAACCATCTCCTGAGCCCCTGCTTTCGTGGTTCTCAGATGCTACCTGCCCTTTCCTTCACTTCTGGCTGGGGAAAGCAATGGCCGGCATTCACTACAGGATATACCATACGTTCCCTGTAGTGTGGGAATATAGGTCTGGCATCATGTGTAAGCTATAGCTCACTGCTGGCATGGTGTCTGCGCCCAGCACTGTCCTGCTAACCCCTGTTACATTTTCTTTCTCCATCCCAGTGGCTCACTGGCATGCCAGGGCTCAAAAATACTGAAGCCTGCAGAGCTGCCAGTCATCAGATGGAGATGCCCCTGGGTATTCAGCACAGCTATACCACTGGGATCTTTTGCCAGGAAAATTTTATCCTGTGGAGATAACCCTGGCAGGAGCAAAAGACATTGCTGTGCGCAGAGTGTCGGTGTCAACTACAGAACTGCTTCCTTTAAAAGACATCCTGCAGCTGTCCAAAATGGAAACCTTGATGTACCTTCTACTCCTCCTCTATTGAAAGCAAAACGTGTAAGAAGACAGGAACGAGCTGCTGCCAGTGACCTGTGGGAGGACACAAATTCTCCCATTGTTTGAGGCCTCTTGATTGCCAGGAAAAGGGCTGAATGAGGTGGACCCTGATGAACCTAGCAGACAGCCCTGCTGGACACCCAACCTCCTAACCTTGGCCTCAGCTCCCTCACTACCTGCAGTGAGACTGGAGAGGCTCTCCTGAGGAGCTCCATGCCGCTACCCTTATGGCACATGGGTTTACGGTGCTCCCATCCTCCTCCTCTGCCATCAGAGTACAAGAAATTAATTCTCCCGACCTTCATGGTAGCTATTCCCTTAACTGAGGGAAAGCTTCAGCAGCTTCCCACCCCCCCCGCAGTGGTAATGCTTGCAAGGACATTTGACATTTTGGCAGTACCAGCCTGATTCTTATGTCTAAGCTTGGACACTGTTCTATTTTGACAGTGCAAATTTCTTAGATTGAAAAAAACTTAACTTGTACAGTTCAAATCAAATTTAAACCGAGTTTTATTGAGATAAAAATACAATATAAGAAAGAGAAAAATATCTTCCCAGGCAGATGTGGGAAGTGTGGAGAGGCAAGAGGGGAGCAGGGCACAAGGAGCCTGCCTAGATGAGAGGTGACTTGAAGAAGGTGGACCCAAGTGATGGTGGCAGGCAGTTGGTGCTCTGTGCTGCAAAAGATGGTGAAAAACCTGCCTTGTCCCAGCCACTGTGACCTGGAGAAATTTCCTTCATGACCCTAAAGGTAATGATGGGCTTTATACTAAGCATGAGTGCAGAAATGGCACAATTGAGTCTGTGGGGCCTCCCAGGGGTGGTCCATGCATGTGGCCCAGCACAGTGGCCTCTTGATGTCCTGGATCATCTGAATCACCACCATGAGGAGGATCAGGAGAATAGGTTCAAGCCAGACAATTCCTGACTATTCGTTGTCCTTAATATACATAGCAGCCATCACTTTAACACGGTCTATTTGAGTAGACCATAGTAAACGATCCCTATGCATGTTTGAGAACTGGCTTTGATCTGAGGCTGCAGTTCTGATTCTAAGAATCTGGTTTGATTTTCTAGCTGTGTACGTGGCATTTTATACATCATGTTATTTTTTATAACTGTTTTTCTAGCATTTCGTTTTTATATATCTCCTCTTCTAACTTCACTACTGCTTGCAAGCAACTTCCTAACAGCTAGCGCAAGCCTGCTTTCCCCTTTCCTCTCCTCCGCTTAAAATAACCTTTACAGTTTTTCAGACTCATCCCAGGCTTGGTGGCTGCCTGGCCCAAGGGACAGTGCACCCCCACAGCGAGTCTGCCTGTTGTGGTGTTTGGGTTTGTAGGAGAGTCCTTGGTCCTAGTACTAAATCTTGAGCCTCATCCATGGTGAAGGTAACCTCATTTGCTCATAATGAGCTTTGAGGGAGTCTGATTATCTCAGGTGCCTAAATACTGACGTGGTGGGTAGCTAGGTCCATCTTGTTTTCATACAAGTCTAAAATGTTTCATTTCAGCCACCATATAAGGGTTGTGAGCTACCTTGGTCACTGCCAGGGAGGTCCCTTTACACACTGAGAGCTGCCCAAATCGCTTCACTTACCAACAGCAACAGAGCAAAGCTTATCCATAATTCCCACCACAAACTGCAGGTTGCTATTCCTCTCCCTCCCTCACGTGTAGGGCTGAATGAAGTAAATATTCTCCGAGTCTCTCTGCCAGATTGAGCACGACGGACAGACTTAGCAGCTCCATCCTCAGTTGACTCCTCCATGCCATAGGAGGCTGGAATTCAGTTCCTTCTTTTGCCTTGAACATAGAGTCATAGAATCGTTTAGGTTGGAAAATACCTTTAAGATCATCAAGTCCAACCATTAACCTGCTGCAAAGCTTTCCCTTTTTGCCCTGGAGGTGGCAAGGCCATGAAAAGGATGTGTGCAACTAGTGCTCCCATCCAAGTATTCAGCTACAAAAAAAACCCCCCAATGTCATGGCAAACCTTTTGAACAAGCATTTATTGCAAAACTAACTCAGATATTTAAGCAATTGTTTTCTATGGATTCTCCAATTCATTGCTACCTTAACACTTGGTGTCTAGTTTTGAGTATGTTCTCAGCAAGGAAATGAAGCTTTGTTAGCTTTATTCCATTATAAAAAGATTTTTCCATGGGAAACAGATGCAAACTGCCAAATAACATCCCTTTACACACAGGAAAATTGATTTTGAAGTGAGGTTTTCTGAGAATTACCAGGCTGCAAACCTGATTGGTGTGGCTGTAGCCCTCCAGTCTGTAGTATGTATTAAAATATGGAGCTACCTAAAAACCAGAAAATTTTTCATATCAGCAGAACATCCATTTTTCTGAGTAGGGTATAAGGCAGCCCAGATATGGGAGTTTCTAAACTTGTAGGATTCCCAGTCCCTTTATATTTGCATTTTGTGTTTCTGTATTGCCTTTTTTTTTTTTTTTTTACTTTCCAATTGTCTTTATTTCCTCTTCATGTATGATAAAATTGATACTTTGGAAGGCAGGGTGATTCAGCTTTAGGGCCATTTGTAACTTAGTTTTGTTGTCTGAAGGTCTCTTTACCTACAGTTTGCCTGCAACGGAGAAATGTACACTAACCGTGTGGCGAATAATACTCCCTACATATCTTTCTAGATAAGAAAATTGCCCAGAAGAACCACATTATTGATCCTGGGTATTTATAGATTTTGTTATAAAGATTCCCAGATGTCAACACCTCAGAGCTGGAGAACGCTTCTGAAAGTAGAGCCTGAGTGAAAAACTCATTGACCGTAGACGATTTAAAATGGACACTTGGGATGTTCAGTATACCCGGTTTTAGAAAATGTATTTTATGGTGAAGTGAAATAATATTTAAGCCTACAATAGTGCATCTTCTTGAATACTTCACTACATATAAAGATCTGGGCAGCTTTTAGAGGCAATATCCCAGTTTCAATGTTGTATCCATTTGGAACTACCATCTTCAAAATGAACACTGGTTCTTTTTGCCACATGCACAATTTTTGCCATGTTCCATAACAGAACTTATCCAATAACTTCTGGATATGATGTGAGAAAGCATGTGAAAACTCTTAAGCCCCTGTTGTACATGATGCTGTCTAGTTTCTTGGCTATCGTCCTTAAACTCAGAAATTTCTCTCACTTTAATTTTGAACCACCTGAAAAAAAGCAGAAAATTGTTGATTTGGGTGGGATGTGGGAATTATCTTTCCTTGAAAAAATACAAGAATGCCTTTTCTGGGGGTCATTCCTTTTTGGTTACAATTTGTTTAGGATGTACTGCCATTCATATTTGAAAGTCACTCGATGCCCATCATCTGATGACTCTTATTAAAAAAAAAATAATCATTCTTTCCTTAACTTTTTAGTAAGGTTGGTATTTGCATATTTACAAAAAATCTCAGGCATGTTGACAGTGTGAGTCATTATACTGGTTGAAGAAATCACAAATAAAGTCCAAAGTCTCTTCAGTTCAGTTGCTAAATGTCCAAGGTAGTAGAGGACAGAGTTATTGATGGAAAGGGACACTGGCAAACAGGATCCTAGATTTTCATCCCAGTTCTGCTGATGACTTTTTACTCACTTTGCTTCTCTGTGCCTGTATCCCCCTCACCCTTTATGCAGTTAAGCTACATTTTAGAGTCATAGATTTGTTTATTTTAATATACAGCTTCCTCACTGTGCATGCATGGCATATCACAAGGAGCCTCTGCTCTCCAGCAGGGCCTTCCAAAGCCCGCATAAATGTAATGTAATGTAATAGAACAGCATCCTCACTCTAAATCTCCAGGATAATATTCAACTTGTACTAAATATAAATCCAGTATTTCATGCTGGCTTGAGTTCTATTAATTCAATAAGTAAAGATATGGTGTAGAAAAACATATGTCAATTTGGTAAGGCAGACTTTCTGTTTCCAGGAAAATACTTACAGAAACACACGGGAGTATTGAAACCCTGGTTCTACTTGCATGCATTCAAACACCATCATTTTGGTGGAGGAGGAAATTTGTAGGGGTATGTGTGCGTGTGTTAAAGCAGCCAGCCCACCACCAGCAAGGCCCCAGTGTCCACCAGAGCTTGGCCAGGCATGGCAGGAAGGCTCAGACCTGCGTGACCGTGTGTGACCCCTCTCCAAGTCTCTCCGAAACGAAGGCGGAGAAATGGCAGTGCAAAACGATACAGGCCAGGTGCTGGCACAGAATAGGATGAGCTGAGGATGGAGCTTTGGCTAGAATCACGAGTTTCCAGACCACCAGAGTGAACCTGAAACCTTAATTCAGCTTAGTATGCTTTAAGATTTGAATATATTTTCTTGATATATAAACTGTATCTGTATAGAAGGTTTTAAAAAGAAAGTATAAAGCCAGTAATTAAGATTTTGAGGCCAGATTTGGAAGGGAGAAAACCCCCAACATCTTTATAGAGCCTTCCATTATAAAAGAAAAGGCATATTTCTGAAATAATGGTCATCCAGATCGTACAAAGAAACTTAAGACCCTGTAGCATTTTAGCTTTTGCCAGCCTGGGCCTCTCTGCTTACAAGGAGTCTCTTTCAAGCTGAGCTGCCATTTGCTCTTTCAGATTTTTGTTTTTTCCTTTTGTCCTGTTCAACTCAAATTCTCAAGTGGTTTCATAATGACGAAACAGTCCTACTGAGCCAAAGTGGAGGGCAGCCAAAATACCCAGATAAAGAGATTTTCATATGAGCTGGGGGAAACTCATTAGGCTGAAGGTACATCATTATTTTCAGTAGCATTTGGTAAAGTGGAACAGGCAGTAGGTGATTATTAATCATAGAAACATTAGAACTTTGTCTCCTCTGGGCGACCTTTCCTCCTCTACTTTAGTGTGCTGTTTCTCTACAGTCCTGCTTGCTCTGGGCTATTAGCCTTAGGCTCGCGCTGTATGTACTGTCTCAGCATCGACAGTGATGTGGCTGTTTCCTCTGCAAAACCAAAGCCGAGGATGCTGCTGTTGTACAAAAGCAAGCGATAATGCTATTTTAACCCAGAGCACTGAGAATGTTACAACCCGCAGAGCACAAGTGTGCTATGATTAAGTTTTGGCTTTTCTACTTGTATAGAAGAGAAACCATTCTCACTTAGGATCTAACCTTTCCGTGCTCACATCTTCAAATTAGATAAACTAGCCTTGATGGTATCTGGCAAAGGGGATAACTATACTTATTTGTGGGCAGTCACTTATTTGTCCTCCTCTGCAGTGTAAAGTCCACAGATTCATGGCAGTGAATTGCATACTGCTGTTTAAAGGAGAAATTAGAGCAGAAGAAGGAAATATTACAGGGGAGAGGTTAGATTTTTTTTCTGGAGAGCCTTTATTAAATCACAGCATATTTAAATGTAAGTTTTATTTAAAGAAGACCAAGTAATACAGAAATCCACCTGCAGGAACCTGAGCTCAGAGCCAGACTCTGACTCTGACCATGAAAAAAGAAGAACAGAAGAATCTCATACAAGTTTCCATGCGCACACTGCAAATCCACCAGTAATGGCTGGATATTGGTTTTGGAGGAAGCTAAAGGATTAAAATACCTGAATCTAGAAGATCATAATAGTGGCATGTACCAAAAAAGAAAAAAAGTTACTTTCAGTAGTAACAAGCAGGGTACAACTCTGGCTTATTTAACCCAGAAAATACTCCCGTCTGGCTTACCTGGTAAAAACCATGTCAGCCATCTCGAAATGTCAGAGAGAGCATCAGCCATCCGTCTTGCAACGAGCTCTGGTCTTAACAAATTTACCAAGCAACAGTTGTAAAAATCCAGCCACCTGTATGGCAGCTACTTTGGGACAGTGAAATATTTGTGCTACATCAGCTATACTATGCTTTTTAGGCTGTTTCAACCTATTTACATTCATTCAAAATTATTAGACCTAAACTGTAATTGCCGGTCTGGCATTGAAAGTCTGTTCTTCTTCCATTCACAGCACTCAGAGATTGATTTGTCCCTACAGAGCTTGAGTTTTAGTGGAGGAAGAGAGAAACTAGTAGACAGCAGGAGACAACAATGTCCTAAGAGATGATGTGCCTCAGCCTTCCTCCCCCACCCCCATAAACCAGCTGTTTTAAATAGGCATTTGAAAGCTAGGTAGTGTAAGTACGAGTTTTCCTACAGATGATAGGGGAACAGGTCATTTTCCACAAAGGAGCTCCCTTCACTGATATTATTTCTAAATTGAAGTTCAGGCTTTGCAGTCTGCAAGCAGACCAGGTTACTTGATGACCGAGGGATTCCTCATGAAGTCCAGACTGGGCTCCCAGGGTACATGCACACATCTCCTTATCCCTGAAATCTGAAAAATACCTAACTTCAATAAACCACAATATCCTATGCATTCCTCAGTCATTTTTCCTGAAGAGGAGAATTAGGTCACTAGCAGCAGCAAGAAAAATCATAGGAGCAACATAGCAAAGCAGCACCAGGTGTGACGGTCCATAAAGTAAAAGTAAGCATATGTGTGCCGAGCTGCTGCATAATACAGGGGCTGGAACCTGATGTTGTGGATTGAGATGTCCTCAGATCACAGCAGGATTACCACATCAAGATGTAGAATTTGTTCCCCACCACCAAATAGAGGGGTGGATGTTTGGGTTTTTGTTTGTTTTTCCAATGGCGCTTCTGGATGAGGGTTGTGTCTGCTCTCTCTGTTGTGACAGTGCAGGGATAAGCAGTGATGCAAAGGCCTGTAAGAAAGGTGGCTCCCCACCCCCTCTCCCCTGCACCCTGACTTCATGGGGCGCATCGGCATCGACGCGCGCGTTTCAGAAGTAGGCAAAGTGATAAACAATTTGTCTGATAAATGTTTTCTCCTCTAGAGCCAGATGTAATTGAATATCGGGCGCATAAGCAATTCCACTATCTAAATTGCATACAATTTGTTCTTAAAAAAAAAAAAAGAAAATGGATTAAATTCTAAAAGAAAATGGATTCAATTCTGCTGTTGTGCAATGCCCTATTCAAGTTAGGTTAATTAAGCCAGTACCATTAGTTGCACGGAAAGTAGGGTTTTTTTCTGCCCAGAATAAGCAGGGCTGGGAGATTTGAGCCTTATATCTTCTTGGGATGATCAGTTAGAAATGTAAAATCACAAAGGCAGGTTGTGCTTGTCTACCGTGGTTGAACTGAGCTTGACAGCTGGCCGGCCTGACGGTAAATGTGCCAATCACGATAAAAGCAGGGCAATTAATCCAAGAGGGGCAAGGACACGGTGTTAACAGCGCTGGAAGCAAGCGAAGGAAGCCTTCCCGCACTACAATACATACTTTTCTTCCCTTGGGAGCTTTTGTGAGACCTATTATGGAAATGTTTACTTCGGTAACACCAGGGGGGAAATGGCGCAGTGACGATGCTAATGGTTATAGCCTTGATGGTTTACAACGCCAGCAAGCAGTTATCTCTACGGAGGGACGGTGGTAAAAGTATTTCCTACCTCTTCTGTGATGAGTCTCATAAGAAAACTTAAACCAGAAAATAATACGCGGTATAGTTCAGAAACTGTCCTTCTACAGCAAGGAAAGACCTTTTCCTGTTAAAGGCAGCGGGGATTGCACATGGCTGATAATTAGGAGACACCTTTTGGTCAGCTGTAATAATCCACGGCGTTAAAAGGATTGCTGTCAAAGCATGAGAGCTTCCAGCTAATACTTCAGGTAAAAAGCTACAACCCTTATGCCTTAACCATGACTACTTACCAGATTTTTATTTTAATGTTGGGGTAGAAACAGACTGTCTACTTAAAAGAAGAAAAATCCTCTTGAAACAAAGGCCTGGGAAGCCTCGGTTCAGTACCCAGCTCCAGGGCAAGTCACAGACACGGTCAGAGAAATATACCTGGAATGGAAACGCAACTCGTGCTGTAGCCCTTTGCCCACACCCCAACACCAAATGCTGGCTCGGCCCCTCCACCTACAGGTGGGGTCCTGCTCCCTGAGCCCCCAGGGGCTGGCAGGAGGCCACACGTAGCATCACCCTGCCAGCCAGCCAAGAGCTGAGCGAGGAAGAGGAGCAACAGAGCCCCCTCGAAAAGGGGCAGGGAGTCCGCCTGGGCTCTTTAGCTGGCACAGCCCTGGGGTAGGAGAGGATGAGTTTTGAAAACTGAATGCTCTGCACGTATTCAGTCGTACTAGCTCTGGACTTCGCTGCCTGTGGGCATAAGGGCATTTACTGACTTGATAGGGGTGGGGGTTTTCTGCACAAAAATTACAAAGACTGGGGCAGCAGTGTTTCATGTTTCACCTGGAGTCACTGGACCTTGGGTTCATCCTAAGCTCTTTGCTAAGCCATAGGAAGATTATCATGTGAAGAGATCACTGATATGGATTCGTAGCCTCTAAGGCCCAAAGGACTCATTTTCACAAGCCAGGTGGGTATCCTGCAAAGCCCAGGCTGCAAAAATGCAGGTCCATGTGTGGGGACCATGAACAAAACCTCCTTTCTCTTTTATTAACGAGCAACTGAGCTTGAACCTCCTAAAGAAAAGAAAAAAAATAAATCATCCCATTAAGATGATCCAGCACAGTAAGGCATGGGACCCTTTACAAGCAGAAAAAATAACAGATGACAGCTATGGGGTGGAGGTCTCTGTCCTCAGAAATAAAACACCATCGTTTTTATAACTGCAGAAGGGACCCCAGCTATCAGTGAGTCACGTTTGTACCTTGCTGAACAGAGGGATTGCACTTAGCCATATATAAACTCAGAAGATGACAGCTCGCAGACAAATTACATGAGGTAATAAAAAAAGTAATAGGGAACTGCCTGCCGGATTGTCATGAACAGGAGCTGTGAGAAAACGTTCACCCTGCTAGGCATTTCCAGGAGCATCAACATTCAGCTGCTCTCCCACTGTGAAACCCTCGAGCAACGCCAGCTGCTGCCACTGAGGGACACTGGCCAGACTCAGCCACGGCAGGGGACACGTACAGGAGACCTGTTCCCTCTGACAGATACAATGCCGAATGCCCGTGCTTTGCATGCATGGCAGCAGCAAACTAAAAAAAAACCAAAACAGAAGAGCATGGGAATGCGGATGGAGAGGGAGCAGCGTGCACACAGAGAGAAAGCCATTTACAGGAGCGTTCCCAGTTTTCTCCCAGGCACGTAAAGTTCAGGCAACCCGTACTGGTACTGGTTCCAGGCAAGCCCTAAAGCTGTAGTTACTTGACCTCAGAAAAATCAAACCTTTACCCATCAGCATCGCCACTTCAGCAGCGCACAGCTCGCTTTGCTCACCGCTGGGACATGGAGTTGCAGAGTTAATTGTTTTTTTGTGTGGGTTTTGCAGGCGATGCATTTGGAGAAGGGGAAAACCCTCGGGGTTTTCAGAGAAACCCCGAGGGTTTTCGCCTTCTCCTTACAAGAAGGGATCATCTCCTCGGCAAGGCCGCCGGTCCTTTTCCCGCAGATGGAGCCCTTGCTCAAGCAAGCGGCAGCGCGGCCGCCCTGCGCGTTGGCTGAACCCCACGCCGGGGGAAGCCAGACTTCTGCAAGGTTGGGTTTCAGCTGCTCATTCTCTCCCTCTTATCAGATAGTGCCCCTCCCCCCCCTCCCCGGGGGGGGATTTATATTAAATGAGCTGGTTTTATTAGCAAATTCCAGGAGAAGCCAGGATTGTGGGGAAGTATAGAGCGGGACCGGCAGCTCACTGCTGGCCTAACAGGGGATCAGAATCACAGGGAGACTTGAAAAAAAGTATGTGAGCAGGGCTGTCAAGTAACGGTGGGGTTTTTTGCCAGGAAAAGATCCCATTCTGCAGGACCCTGTAAAATCTGACAACGTTTTGATTCCATTTCCCATCGTTGCTTGTGATGAGCGGTTGACCTCTCTGGAAGTTGCATTTATGGATGGCTCTGTGCTTGCACAGGTGAGGGGTGCACTACGGTTTGCCATCTGTACAAGAGGAACGGTGAGGGGCTGCACACAGCAAGCCATGTCTCCTGGACAGAGCCAACACAAATCTGCAAATACCATTTTCCCCTAAAACACTGCAGGTTTCAAATTTTGTTTCATCCTGAACTAGGAGAAAACAATTTAAAAAGCGTTCGCAGAGTAGAGCTATACATCCAAATGAATCACGCTAAACCCAGTAAGATGATACATGTTGATGAACTCCAAATGTTTTATTTGGAAGCTGCTATCATTTCATTGAATTGTTTTTAAGTGTTTTTGTTTGAACGGTGAATGGAGACATTTTTTGGAGGGAGGCTGGTCAGGTTGGTCAGGAGGCAGGTCAGGCTCAGAAGGACGGGAATGTAACACGGGTTTTATCCAACCCCAAACTGAAAGCCCAGCATTTAAAAAAAGTTTTGAAATTGTTTTGAAAATATTTTGGTTCTGTGTCAATGAAACTGATCTCATTTCACAATTCAAGGAGAATTAAATAGTTTCATCTAAAAAATATTTTTTTTTCAATAACAAACCCAGCAATATTTTTGATCCCGAAGCACCGCATTTCTTGGCTGCCAGTGCAGCAGAGAACTGGATTATAATACTGAAACAGATGTTATCAATAATAGCAGGCCAAGAAATAACTACATGTCTCAGTATGAGAGAGTCCTCTGTATTTTGAATCTGGTCAGGCAATGAGGAAACACAACAGCATTCCAGGAAAATCAAGAGCGGTGACATTAACTAATGTCACTGCTCAGAAAATATGATGAAGATAAATGCATGTGCTGATTACACCGCTTTCACACTGCGTGAGCAATGAAGCCTGAGCCTCCACAATTATGAAACTTTGTGTGATACCACAAAAATATGTAGCTATTTGTGATACAGAGCCATGAAGTCTTCATCCCTTTGGAACTGAACCACCCAGGTTCTCACCTGAGCCTCATCTTCAGTCAACCCGACAAAACCCACGTGCAGCTTTTCTTCAAGAAGTGAGGGATTCAAATGAACTGCCTCACGCCAACAAATCTTCAGCAGAGGGAAGGTTGTTGAGACAGCCAGGGCCTGCTCGAGGGCAACTGGCTCCCGACACCGGCTCTTTGGGAGAAGTCTCCCTTGCTCTCAGCGGTGCCGGCTTTCTCAGCAAGACGCAGGCAGCAGAAAGCCCTCAGGTTGACTTCTCAAGATGACAGAAATGTAAACACAAGTATCTAATTTTCAAAACTGACATGGACACTGAGGAGCCATGTGACCAGAATACTTCTTGTATTTATTCTCCTTGCTATTTGGCACTTGTAGAATTTGGAATTTTAAATATAAGGTATCTTGTCACAGGTGACATGATTTTTCCTAGTGATTTAAACTGCCCAATATGAGAATGGACTGCTATGGGAGCCAGAGCTTCTAATCTAACACTGTTGCCACAATATGTGGCTTTATTTAGGGTAATTTCTACTACTTCAGTGAAACAGAAATTTGATCACTTCTTCATTAAGAGAATTTAACCTTATTAGAAAGGATGAAGAAGGAGAGGCAGGAAATTTTCTCTGCAGAATAAACCCATTAACACCTCCTTCTTACAACATAAACCGGGATAATCTTTCTGCATGTTAGGAGGATAGAAGAGGCATCCCTACCCTTTTATTTAAATAGGCACTGTTGCTTAGCAATGAGGGTTGATATTGCCTTCAAGGAGCATCACAAACATCGCAATTCAGTGCAAACATTTATCATTTTCACACAAATCGTTCACCTTGGGTAATGATACAGGATGACTGCTGTGCAGGAAAACATTCACACACAAAACAAAAGTAGATTAATTTCATGCTGCCATCAGCCCCTAGATTTTTCCATACAAACCAGCCTTTACTTGCAAAGGATCTATCAACTGTTGTAGCTACTGGAAAAAAAAGAAACCAAAACCAACAAAACAAAACTATTTATGGGATAGCTTTCACCTATAGTCTGATATCATGGATAGCAAGGCTCTAGCTCCTCTTTTATATATGTAGTTAATGGTTTATGGTTAAATCTTCCTATTTTGGGAAAAGTAAAAATAAAATGAAGGATTTTTGAGAGGGTGTCTTCTAGGTGAAGAGAAAACGTGCTGACTTTAAACCAAAACAAAGCAGGTAGGCTGTGAAAGCCACTGCAGAAACAGGGAAGATGAGGGCGGGGGAAAAAACCTGAAGCAAAAATACCTAGGGAACAAGCAAACAGACAGAACAAAGAGACTGCTTCGTAGCAAATTACTTAGTGCTGAGAAATGGGCAGCAGTGCAAAGTCTCATTACCTTGTAGAACGTAATGCAGGAAAAGAAACCCAGGACACCACCTGCAACACCTTAATGTATGCTGCAAACCGCTGTTACGCAGCCGCGGGCAGCAAAGGCCCCTCGGCACCGCAGCCCGCGCCACGGCCCCTGCTTCAAAAACGCGGCTGGGCTCGGGGTCTTCATCCCTGCCTGCCTCTGCTCACCGCCCACCCTGGGGCATGCAGAGGAGGAAAGGGGACGCTGAGCCCCCCTGGAATTCCCCACGTGGAGGTCCCCGTTTAGGGGATGACTTAGGACTCTCCCACACAGGGCTCTGGGTCAAGAATTCAGACAAGCCCTGCAAGGTCTTGCTCAACACCCCATCCCTCGCAGCGCCCTTGGCCAGGCACGCTGAGCTACGCGCCTGAGCTACGCCCCGTCCCCGGTGCGGGGCTGCAGAGGAGCCTGGACGTAGCTGCAAAGCACATCCAGCTCCAGGTTTTTTCCCGTGGCCCAACATAAGGTGCTGCTTCTTCAGTGGCTAAATGGCAGAACCTAAAGAAGAGCAGGGCTGCATCTCCACAGCTATTTTATGTGTTGGGGTGTCCTCGACGATTCCTAGACCGTGACTCAACATCCTCTCCCCTTCAGCTGGGGATGGAGCCAGTGCTGCAGTCTGAGATGATTTCTTCCTTCAAATCCCAGAGAGGGGCCTAAAGACCTTCAGCAAAGCCCGGGTAGTAAGAGCTAAGATGTCTGACTTTTTTTCTTTTTTTTTTAAACATCAGAAACATTTTGGTTTTGAAAAGGAAGCCTGAACTGTCCTTTCTCCAAGAGTAAATATTTGCACAGAAATTGCAGCAGCCAGCATTACAAAATGATCATACCCTCACATGATAATAATTTCTGTACTTGCCTGCATAGTCAATAATTTCTGGTTTATTTTTTGGGTGTTTGTGGCTCCTTGAACAGCCTGTCTGACCTTAACCACAAATATCTTCCCTATAACTTTCGGAAGCATGTTTGCCTAAGTAAGGACAACTAAAGGCATTTGAGATGCCTGATGGCATCTGCCTGGCCTCCCTTCGCCGATGCAAAAGGGCACAAGTCTTCCTCGGGGACTGCCTCGTCCCTGCCAGCCTTCTGTGGATGTCTCAGATACCCTTACACATCTCTAATGGCATCCAATACCTGTGTTTTGACAACTAAGTTGAGCCTTTGGTCTAACACTTTTCCTGAAACTCCGCCTCTAATAAGGAATAAATGTAGGCCTGCAAATGTGCCAGGAATTCACAAATGTGTGGATTCCTTGGCAGTGACAGGTCTGCCTGCAAACTGCTGCTCTACGCTGCTATGATTTTCCCCAATATGAGTCTTCATTTATATTAAGCAGTAAGGATATTACAGGAAGAACACCTTATTAAAAAAAAAAAAAAAGCAGGCTGAGATTAGGCAGCAAAGAGTAGTTATTGATGACCTTAGAAAAGACCTGGAATACGTTTAAACATCAGCAGTGTTGTTTGTACCTTTTAACCACGCACTGTGCTTTAAGGGGCAAACTGAGCAAAGCTTTTAAACACATGAAGTATTGCAGCGCTGTAGGCAAATTCTGTGGAGAAAATTAAGTGAAGTCCAGGAGTGATTCAAACAGTGTCTGGGTGCTCTAAGAGACAGCACAATAATTCTGTGTGCACCTTTTTTTTTGTTGTTTAATGTGGGTGACTCCAGAGATACACAGAGCAAGGACTTGTCCCTCTCGTAGTGCCATAGTTCCCTCCTCCCCTTTGCTTCCAGGCATTGCCAATGCTCTGTGCCCTACAGAAGAGCACCCCAAACAACCAAATGTGTTTACTGGCCTCAGAAGAGAACAATAAGAAAAAACGGACGTGATTCCCCATCTTCTTAACTCTATTTTTAACTTAGGCTGATAATGGTCCTGCCTTTCCTATTTTTCTCCAGTTTTCCCTGAAAGCAATATTAAAGAGTTAAGTTCTCCAACACCCAAGTCTTGGTCCAGTCTTTCATTTAAGTGAGCGCATTTAGGGGCATTTGTCTGAAAACCTGGGTGTACTTTGACATCCAGCCGTGAAGAGAATGGACTCATTTTTTCCAGTCTTGGCAAGACGAGCACTCTTAAATCAGAACAGTCATATTATGAAAGCTGAGACCCTTGCGAGTTTATATTCCTTGCTGTGTTTGGGTGTTTGTGTGGGCCCCGGGCCAGGAGTAGGCAAAGGGTTTGAAGAAGCAGAGAAGGGACTTTGCATTGCCGATTTGGACAGCATTTCTGCCTCCTCCAGACATGTCTGGGAATCACACCCCCCTATGAACTGCTGCTTGGAGGCTGCACCAAGCCTGTGTTCACTGATGATGCTCTGGCTTCCGGGCACCTAAAGGAGATTAAATGTTGATGTCAAGCATCAGAGCCAGCTGTTGGAAGGCTGCTGAATACCCGACTGAGCTATCAACTGCCCTTATAGAGACGCTTGTGTCTGAAATTATCACAACTGACAGGCCCCTTTAAAAATGAATAAAGGGAAGCAGAGACGCTTAAAATTCCTTGGCTGAGCAGAGGCTACAGGCAAGTTCTGGTGTCGATCACAAAGGTGCGGCACAGCTGTCTTACAGAGGTCAAGAGGTTTCTTGATTTCCCAAAGCCTCCGTGTAGATGAGAGGAGTGAGAGAGACCTGAAGAAGCAGCATGTCTCCGTGACGGGCTTCCTGACTTGTGGGAGTTAGAGGGAGAGCAACATGCTCCTGTTCCCCTGGTCCCTCTCTGCCAAATAGAGAGAGAGATGCTTTTGTTGCAGGCCTGCAGCAACAGGTCCTAAATACCCAGGGGACCAAGCCCCCAGCAAAATGTCAAGTGCCTATTCCCATGCCAGTTGGTAGATGAGGATGTTAGCTTCTGACAAGACAGGGTTTTGCACTCTGGAGCGTAAGGGTTTTAGAAAAGGGGGTGCCAAAAAATATTTAATTTGGAGGACCTTGAGCAACTCTGACTAATGGCATCACGAGCAAGAAGTGAGAGTGTGCTCTGTGTCAGGGATCTGCTGAGGCAAATATCAAAATATGAAAACAGCTGCTGACAAAGGTCTGTGTAGCTGAGCAGTCTCTCTGACAGTAGCCAAAAACCAGATGCCTAGGGGGAAGCACAAGAATAGAGCAAGCGTATTTTCCCAGCGCTGCCTGCCAGCCTCCAATACTTTGTGCCTCAGGCGTTTCCCGAGCCAGAGGTTCTCTGTTGTATTTAATAGCTGCACACAGACTTCTCCTCCACAAACTTTTCCAGTCTCTTTTTTAACCAGTGTGAACGTTTAGGGTCCACAGCACCATGGGGCAAGGGTCCAAGGCTTTTATACATGGCAACCAAAGAACTACTTTAATTTGCTATGGATCCATTACCTGCTGGCCTCACTTGATGCCCTCTAATGTTTTTTTTTTTTTTCTTAACTGGTAGTCATGGTAAACATTCAGTCCCTTCAACCCTTAAGCCATCAATCATTCAATGACCTTTGTCATACCTGTCATATCTTTTCCAGGCAAAGCATCCAAGCCCACACTGTGATGCCAGACATGGAGGCTGTCCTCAAACCTTTTCTGGTCCCCTCAGCACCCCAGCCTGACAGGGGCCCCCATGTATTCATTGACCCCATGGGAGGATTTCTTGTACAAAAGCTGTGTTTCTTCTTCCCTATGGGCATGTTTATCTATGCGCCCACTATGTGTAATCTCTATGATAGCTTTCGGTTTACTGTCCAGCTTCACAGGACTATACTGGAGTCCTGAGGGAGAAAATATCTTCTAAGCAGGAGAATGCACATTAGCATTTGCAGTTCAGCTTTCAGCTCTGAATTCCTTTACTCTCTTTATTGGAGGTTTTGATGCAGTTTTTATTTGCTTTTTCTTATTTTTTGGCAGGGGAAGGGGAGGCTGCTTTATCATGCTCTTAAATTTAACCTGCCAGAGGGTTATGACCTCTGAAGTTCAGGCTGCAAGGCCCTCTTGTGCCTTCATCAATTCGCCTCACAAAAAAGTAAACCAGTGCTCAGAAATCAGACACACCCCCCGATCTGAAAAGAAGACAGTCCCACAGTGTTTTTGAATGAGCTTCCCCTACACGGGGTAAATATCAAGCAACTCTAAAAGAGCATTACTTAAAAAAATCACAAAACCAACAAAAAACCCCACTGTCCCTTATCTCTTTACAAAAATAAGCTGGAGAGCCTGGAGTCCCTTAGCATGTGCCTGTGCTGCACCTTCAACATCATCTCCTCAGGTTATCAGGACACGGGCACCTCTGCCTTCTCACAGCTCCATTCGCTGCTTCTGAGCAGTCCCTGCACAGCGAGAGCTCTTTGGAGAAAATCAGACCTATCTGGATGCCAGGAGAGCCCCTGCTGCAAAACGCACGTTTAAAGAGGAGCCCTGACCCCTTTTCTCCCCTCTCTTTCCTTGGCTTATGCCAGGGCTCCAACAGCCCCTGCAGCACGGACCCCTCACCTGCCCACACCACACCAAGCACAGGCTCCACTCATTTGCAGCTCCAGTATCTAACAAATGGCATTTAAATCAAAGTGACCCAAGCTGCCAAACACCTGACATGAGGCCCAGCATGACCCAGGGCACCCTGGAGCCCCCTCCCAACCGGCCAGAGCTTCCCTCCCTTCAGACCCGGCTCCGGGAAGGACAGCATGTCTTCCTCCTTTTCGCTGATGAGATGTTGACAGTGGGCTCCTTGCTTTAAGACTTCAGGTTCCCCTGCACACACAACCATGCAGACGCTGTGATGCCACAGCAGCAAGAATGTACTGTTGTAAAATCCTTCCCAGGTTTTCCACTGCATCCCAGACCATTTCAGGCAGCTGGATTTCCAGGACATTCCTCTCTGTCCTGACAGATGAAGGGCCTCCCCACTCCTTCCCTTCCCCAGCTGCACAGCTCTCCCGTTGCTGTCACATGCCAGGAACTTCCTCGCTGGCTTCAGCTTTCCCTTCCTTCCTGGCTCTGGAAAAAGCAGCGAGTCCCTCCAGAGTGGTGCAGGTACAGGAATACACCAGAGAGAAAAGCAGCCACCCCAGTGCTGCCCCAGCAGTGTCACTGAGTGATGACCTGCTACATGCTGCTAGGACACTGAGGCACTGGAGCGTGTCCAGAGAAGGGCAATGAAGCTGGTGAGGGGGCTGGAGCCCAAGGCTGATGAGGAGTGGCTGAGGGAACTGGGGTTGTTTAGCCTGGAGAAAAGGAGGCTGAGGGGAGACCTTTTCACCCTCTACAACTACCTGAAAGGAGGCTGTAGTGAGGTGGGGGTCGGCCTCTACTCCCTGTGAACGGACAATAGGATGAGAGGAAATGGCCTCAAGTTGTGCCAGGCGAGGTTCGGATTGGATATTAAGAAAAATTTCTTTACTGAAAGAGTGGTCAAACTTTGGAACAGGTTGCCCAGAGAGGTGGTGGGGTCACCATCCCTGGAGATGTTCAAAAAATATGTAGACGTGGCACTTCAGGGCATGGTTTAGTAGGCATGGTGGTGTTGGGTTGAAGGTTGAACTTGATGATCTTAGAGGTCTTTTCCAACCTTAATGATTCTATGATTCTAAGATTCTATGTTATGAAAACTCACCAGCAGCTCAGTCTTATACTGTCAACCAGTGAAAGCTGTTGTGGCTCATAGTAGAAAATCAGGTACATGTCTATCACGCTACTTTAACGAAGACGATTTTAATGGTTTGATTATGTGGACACTCTACCCCCTGACCGCCAGCTGATTCATCTTGTAGTTTTACATACCACTGGAAGAACATGCATTGGAAAGTCCATAGGTGCACTTCCCACCTCCACTGAGGAACATAAGCAAGATTTGGCCACTGAAAGGTCACTGACTTGCAGCAATCACCTCGCCTGGACTGCCTACCAAGTAAATGGCCTTACTCCTCCTAGTAATACTGAGCCATTCAGTATTTGTATTCTCCATTACTATGTAGGCAGAGTACCTCAGACTCTTGCAGGAGTTTGGATAACGCTCTGAGGGCAGAAGAGAAAAGGAAGGGATGGTATGGAGAAAAGATCACAGGTTGACTACTGTCACCAAAGAAGGTCTTGAAGTTAGAGTTTGTTCCTATAATTTATGCCCAATAAAATGGAAGATGCTTCATGCAGTTAAGGAATGAATTGCCACAAAAGTACGGACATTACTGTGGATGAGTATTTTCAGACCCCCAGCAGCCAGTGGCACGTGAGATCTGAGCTCTGACAACTGTTATGTGTCACATACGGCACATGTTAGGCAGTTCTATTTCCATGCTGAAATGCAGGTAGCCACTCTGCAGTGTCACGTCACAACAGACACATCAACAACTGCAATGCCATATGAGAGACTTTACCACAGAGTAATCACATACAGTGTCATTCAAGTCCAGAAATAGGCTCCATTCTTCAAAGTATTTTCACAGCATACAATAGACCAGGAATGGACAACCAGAGCAAAATTTGGATATGAGAAAAATAGGATTTGTTATTAATAAATTTATAGAAATATGTTTTCAGTTGTCCTGATGGAGGCTTGGGATATATCCTTTATATGGCAAGTGATAAAGATGTGAAAACACTTGATAAGGCAAATTATGGATGATAAATTAGCTACACTTATTTTTTATAGCTAGAAATCTAGTTTTTCTAAAGGTTTGATGCCTATCTGCTGAGGCAAGCCTGTGAATGGGGTACATTCAAGAAGTAATGGACACTTCTCAGGAATGGCTGTTTACTTGATTTAAAAAAAATATTTTAGGAGCCATCAGAGACAGACAATGAAACATGAAACTGTTAAAAATATTCGTTCCTTTTGGCACAAATCCCTCTCTGCATTCTCCCTCATCTTTTTAAGATGACTTTTTCCATCCCTACCATTTGTGTGAGCTTGAGGCTACAGCATGCAATGTTTCTTTAAAAAACAAAGGAAAAGCTAATCTATTCTAGCCCAAAGAACACAGTATCTTTGGTGCTAGAAGGAATGGTTAAGCTTTCTGTTCTGCATTAAAAGTGTCAGGGTCATTTGTAAAAGCTCGGGTGTTTTTGTTTTTTAAAAAGATCCCTCCTTCTGGTCCCTCTGGTTCTCTCTCTGGTGCCTGTTTAGTAACTTTTATATTTATAATGGCTTAATTTGACATATCTATGGCCAACTGGATTGTTGCACTCATAATATTTTTTAAATTTGTATTAGCAGAGCCTACTTGGAAAAGATTTCCATTAACTAGTTTAAATTTCAGGCACGCCTCTATGGTCATCCAGAGGACAAGGGAAAAATGACCTGGCGGTTCTGTCCAGTTTTCACAGAAGGCAAAAACAGAGGAAAAACCTGCTCTGGAGCATACAGCTGTGCAGCAGGGGTGCATGAACATAAATATCCCTCAGCTATTTTGCAGAGAAAACTGATTTAATCTGTTTAATAGCACGCAGTAATGCTGTTCAGTCAAATGTATTTTTCTTAAGCAAAGTTTGAATTCTGATGTCTGCTGCCTGGCAGTAACTTGAACCTATAATTGTGATGCCCTTTAAGGGTCATCGAAAGGGCACGAATTTGGCTCCACACCGACACCTGCACCTTAGCAAAGTGGAGCAGCTGGTGCTGCTGAAATACAATGCAAAAGGCAGAAGAGGTGTTACAAACCCGCCTTGCCTTGTTCTTCTCGACAGACTACCTCGCGCAGAGGTGTAAAGGCATGAACGAGACACTGAGGTTGGCAATGCCTCGGGCCTCTGTGTAAGTTTGCTGGCAAAGGCACAAGTTCTGCCTGTAAAGACTTTCTGGCTTCACAAAATACAAAAAAGGGCAGCTATTGGATGCATTAAATGCAAAACTCCTATTTCATGTTTGAAAGGCTGTTTCAAGCTGGAGGCGTCCTCACCGAAACTGTCACCTTTCCTCAGAGCCTTCGCCAAGGGAGTGCACTGCGTTTACATGGTGGTCAGTTAATTTTCTTCAAGTTTCTGCTCCTGCCCCAAACTTCATTCTTCAGTACTTACACTTTCTCTGCTCAACAAGTCATACAAACCCACCTCTTACCCCCAGCCCCAGTTTCTTTGCTGAAAATCATTCAGTCTCTTCTCATGAAATTTCCTTCTCCTTCTTCTTGCCCCAGTTCTCAAACCCCCATCTTTCAACCCTGCCCTGGCGTTCCAGACAGCTTCCATGTAATTCAAGTAATTTCCTCCTTCACGCTGCCACAGTGATAAACACCTCTCGGCTTTGCCCAATCTCAGCCTCGCCAGACTACCAGCTCTAAAAGATCTGAGCGTGCCCTTTTCTCCCTGGTCAAGGAGTTGGAGATGTTCAAAGTCATGCAATTAATGTAGTTAAATTTGGGTGAATTTTAACTGGCAGATCAGTAAGACACATCCTTGTCCCAAGGCTCACCTCCTGGCAAGGCTCACACTTTCACTCTGAAGGCCTTTAGAGGAGATGAAGAGCAATGAACCGTTTTCAAAGGAAAGGTCACCAGGAGTTTAACTTGAGCAAAATGACATTTCCTCCTAGCTTTATTTACGGAACCAGATGAACCATTTCAAGCAACATTTTCAAAGCCCAGCATGGGAAGTTTCAGCACGAATAACTAAATTGACAAAATTATAAAAAACCGAGGGCAGGTTACTTTCCTGTGGAACACTGGGGTAGGAGGAGCCATGCACCAGCTCTGTCGGAGAACTTGTCCCCTTTAAACGAACACTGGCAGCCGTGGGGCAGCCAGTCTGCAGTCCAAATGGTCACTACATTTCTTTTTAATTAGAGTTTGGACCTGCTTCAAGCCTAGTGCTAAAATTAGGTCTTTTACTAGCTTTTTAATTTTCCAGTTCAAAGGCTAGAAGTTTTCAGAAACCACATAAGCCACTACTGAAGGTTACAGTCTGGACCACGGTTCTGAGCCCAAGATGTCCAGCAGAAGCTGTTTTGCATTTTGTAGGAAGCCAGATGAGCATAGCTCAAAAAGGCAACAGTGTTGCGCTTCCCATCAGTCTCATGCTGCTAATGGGGAAAACATGGTTCCGCTTTTTACGAAAGCCAAAGGAATTGAGGAGGCTGAATACCTGGATACAGAGCTTTGGCTGTAATCACAATGCATGGTAGTTTAGATGCACATTTTCTGAGAGACTTCTCTCTACATGGCGCAAGTTATTGCAAAGACATAAGCAATGTGCCAGCCTGACCGATGTGCTTCATTGCTGCTTTCTTTGATGAGATCACCACATGCTTTTGCAGAGCAGAAGCAGCCTCGGTGCCTGAGCCTGAATTTTATGGTTCAAGAATCAACAATGTTTTCGCTCAGGTAATTTCTAGTCTTTGCCAGCCCCATGCTGGAACAAAGGCGCATCAGTCACATGTTGCAACCTTTCCAGCAAACTCAGCCCCACATGAGTTATTTCAGTGTCTTTTCTGGTTGTGTCATTTTGCAAGTAGACGTAGGAAAAAGGTTAAAAGTCAAAACAGGCAAGCTGTATCAGTAAGTTAAACTCAAGTTTTCTTGAAATATGTAGCAGTCTCAGAGTGCCAACTCAGATCAAGTAAGGCTATATAGTTGAAAGTGTTTGGCTTAGAAAAATTAACCTTTAGTCATTTTCCACCAGTGCCCCCCAGAGTGGGTTTTTTAGAGCATTCAAAAGGCAACACTGCACTCTACCCTTTTAGTCATCCCATTTTACTTTTCACATCAAATATATTAACTTGCCTTTAAACCAATGCAGAGGCCCGCCTGAAATTTTTATACATGTGCTTTTCATGTACTGTTTTTTTTCTTTTACTTACACTTCCAGTTACTGATTATGTTTCAGGGTCAAGAAGAACCACATGAGGAAAATCAAAATTTAAAGAGACAGGTAGGCAGGGTCATAATCTATAACAAATATTTCTTTCTCTTTTTTAATGTAGTCATCCACCTACTTGATGTGCTGATGTGCTCATTCACCTAACTTTCAAGAAAAGTTTTACATGTATTTAATCTTCTCTTTTTCACCAGAAGTTAATAAATTAGTGCAAATGACGATGTACGCTCATCAGTTACCAATATATTGCTTTATTTCTTGGTAGCAAATTAAGGCTTTATAGTGAGATGTGTACAGTACAGGCCAATTTAAACATTAGAAACCTTAAAAACCATGTAGCACTATTCACTCAATTTAGCATAGCCAGAAGAGTAGCTTTTTTTTTTTTTTTAATAAACAGTTAAATGTTACTAATGAGGCCTTATATTTCATGAGTGCAGATGGCTCAAAATCCCACGATCCTCAGGAATGGGCTTAACATTTAACTATCCTTGGGGCCATTTTGAGAGAAAGGACAAACAGAGAGTATAGCTGGCTCGGATAAGATATACTGTACTACTTGCTGGAGAAGAATGTCTAATTTTAAAAATACAGAAAGGAAAACCAAAGTGCTATTAACTAGCCAAAGGATGGTATCACCCCATATTAGTCACTGACCAGTAATAGTAGCAATGACAAATTCATTTTCCATGGCCCTCTTTGCTTTAGTACAATCTGATTTATAATTCAGAGCTGATGACATCCTGTATATTAAGAAACTCAAACGTGGAGGAACATACATAAGTTACAGGAATTTTTGCAGCAGTAGGACAAGTTCCCTCTGCAGGGACATGTCCAAACCATTGCTTTTTTGTAATTTGAGAGAGCATTGCTACAAGTATTTCCTCAGCAGTTATGTATTTTTCTCGAGCATATGGATTTTCACTTCATATCAATGATTTTATTAGTGTTGTCTGGAGATGATGGAACTACTGCTTATGAAAACCAGACACGGTGCTTCCCTTCTTATGTTCTCTACCGAGACATTTATAGCCTTTGAGCTGAACGTATGAATTCACCTGTCAGTCAGGCGCAGGGGGCCTGCCTGAAAATATCATCTCCCTGAACGTGTCTGGCTTTCAGATCTGAGCATTACATGTAAAAATGCAGAGAAATGGCTGCCAGAAAATTGTGAAGAAAGTAACCATGAAATGACCACATGCTCCGGGGAAGGAGGCAACAAGATGGGGGAACCTCCAAACCACTCTTGCTCTTTTGTGAGCAAGAGTGACTGGGAGAATACAAGGGGCTCCCAGTGCCACAGGGCAATGCTGGCGTTTTAATTCCTTGTTGAACAGCAGCTGTTTCTGCAGCCTAAAGGAACATACACAGACAAGGCTTCGCAAAATCTAAATCTAATGCGAATAACACTCTAGGTCCCTCCGTCCCCAGGGGTGTTATCTAACATCAGGCTAGGGTCTTTGAAGTCTCGAGATCAGCCATCTATCCTTTGAACTGGAAGGCCACAGGAAAGGGTCGGGTTTCTATGTGTATGGAGGCACACACTGAATTTACCTCAATGCACGTGCCTGGTTTGCTCAGGGAGTGTCAACTGCAGCGGTGCCACGGCTGCTGCAGAGATACAGCAAAGGACCAAAGACAGACTTTCTGGTGACAGCCGCACAGCACAGCAACTGGGACTGCCCCGTGCAAGCTGCTCCGCAACGCCTCCGGGAGTCCCCGGTGTACTACAGTGCTGTCTCAGCTTGCTGCAGAATTACAGCAGCTTCTCAGGCTGATTTGCTGCTTTTTCCCTTTGCCAGGCCACCAATATCTCATCTGTTTTCCTTCACTCAGGTGAATATGTCACTGCTTATCAGACCCAGAAGGCCCTATCTGCTACCAGAAGGTGGTACTACACATGCAGAAGAGGGCTGATTTAGAAATGAAGGCAAGTAGGGATGATGCATGAGTGACCTGGAAGCGGGCTTTCCAAGAGAATCCATGCACGGGCACAATCTCCAGATTCACTCAGCAGAGTGCTCGGCAATGGCCAGCAGGTCTTATTCTGCCTCAGTCAAGTATGGTTAAGAACATTACCCAGTATTTCCTGAGGGATTGCAATGGATGACTACCAAAGAGAAACTACTTGGAGACAAGGGGATGCTCTATCAACCATATTGGAAGAAGTTGGGGAACACAGACACATATTGCATAGTCAGCTTCATGAGCACAGCTGGAATTCAGATGTATTTGATACAGCTTAGTAGCATTTCCAAAGGAGGGATTATGTGCTATTTCCTTTGGAGGTAGCTACCGTAGCCTGGGACAAGATCATGGCTGTTATGGAAACGGCACCCCGCTGGGGATGCTGAGCACTCATTGTTTTTGCATTAAGGCAGCCTCTCCATGGAGACCCACCACACCTTAAAAAGTGATCATACAAAAAGCAAACAAAATAGTCCTCTAGAAACCCCCCTCACCCATGACATACAAGAAAAGCTGACTCCCGTGAGCTATAGAAAAGACAGCCTTACTGAGTACGGGAGCGTGTGTTTATACATCAGTGTTTGTAATACTGCATTGTAATGACAGGCGTGGGGTGCCCTTTCAGAAGAAGGCAGGGTTGGTGTGCTCTATAATACAGCGCTTGCAATGTCGTTTAACAAATCGCAGAGCATCCACAGAAACATCGCAGTCCTGCACATTCAACATCTGCAGGTCAAAGCAGTTGGCAGCTACAATCTGCAGGCCCTGCCCAGTGATACTCTCACAGGATTTCAGGCTCAGGCGCTTCAGGTTGAAGCAGTTGAGGGCTAGAAACTCCAGGCCGGTGTCTGAGACCAGGGGGCACTTTCCAATATCTAGCGATTTGAGTTTTGTGCAATTTTTGGCGAGGTACTCCACACCATGGTCCGTGATGCCCTCGCAGCCCCGCGCGTTGAGGTAGCGCAGCTTGCTGCAGTATTTGGCTATGTAACGGATGCCCACGTCTGTGATCCGGCCGCAGTGAGCGATGCTAAGGTATCGGAGGCGCGACTCCAGCTTGGCAATCTCCCGCATGCCGAAGTCACTGACAAAGCGACAGTCGCTCACGCTCAGTTCCTTAATGGACGTGCAGTAAATCATCAGGTAACGGAGACCCTCGTCGGTGATGCGGACACAGCGGCGCAGGTACAGGTGGGTCAGTTGAGTGCAGTGAGCGGCAATGGTGTGCAGTCCTTCGTCCTCCAGGACGAAGCAGTCTGTCATGTCCAAGTAGCGAATGGAAATTTGTTTCCCGTGTAAGGGAGACAGCTTGATGGAGGCTTCGCGAGTCAAGCTGATGCATGTTACTTTGGAGCAGCCTAAGTGGAAAAACACAGCGAATTTAAGCAAGCAGTAAAAACAAATCACACAGCAAGACCAGAAAGGTGGGCATGAAATTGCATGCTGGATGTGATGAAGATATCTTCAGGTTGCAAGAGCAGAATCATCCTGACTGACTAGCCTGGATTTGCTGTGATATGTCCTTACACCAGAGGAAATGATAACCTGCACTGGAGTCAGCGAGGTTGCTCTGGGATTTTGAGCAGCAGCAAAGTGATAGACCGATTTTGTACATATCCCAAATGTAAAATGATGGTCCTAGGTTTATCTAGGGACAGTCTATGATCTGTTACTGCAATACAAAACCAGTGACAAATTGAAAAAATGGTGCTACATGACAACCAATGCAGCTTTTTAATCAGAGGCAGTCTCATTGCTGCCTGGCTGAGTTTGTAAACCAACATCAGAGGCTCTTTCACCATCCAACCCCATTATAAAAAAGACAAACCCCACCCCACCCTCCAAAAAGCATTTGGAGAACAGATGTGAATCCAGCCCCAAGCCTGCAACGTGGGAAGGATGCAAAACTATGGCAAGACTATGTGCTCGCAGAAGGGTGGAGATTTGGGTAACCTAAGGAGAATGGGGGGAGTCAGCAGGAGCCAACAGACTGGTGAGGACATGGACAGAAGCAGAAAAAGACTGTTTCAGGTGGGAAAGTGTGGCCATAAAAGGAGGTAACTAGACTCGAGAAACGCCAGACCTTGCAAGGAAAGATAAAGAGCTAGATTAAAGGGAAAAACACACTCACAGGCTTCCCCCATTTTTAACCTCCACTCTGTGCACGGTGGTGAATGAAAGCTTTTTTTTGGAAAGTGCTGTTTCTGCTGCACTGTAAGCTGGCAGTCTCGGGCTCCTGAAGGGAAACTCTTATCTGTGCTAAGTTCAGCTAGACACACTGCATTAGCACAGCTAGGAACAGCTGCAAGGAAGAAGGGAAGGTTGACTTGGTGGTGATCAAGGCCCAACAGTTTTAGCTGTAAATTCTGCAGTTTATGCCTAAAGAGGTGCCCTCAGGCAGGGATTAAAAAGAGCTTGTCTGTATTACTGAAACACTGGCCAACGGGGATGAAGTGACCCGTGAAAAGCCAGAAAAGTTAGGATGATGACCTTAGAGCTTCATGTATCAGAAATGCTGCACAAATCCTGTACTTTGGAAGTAAAGAGCATGATGACCTATGGAGACCACCTCAAAAACTTGAATAACTCAAACCCATACTGCTTGATACAACAGAGCCTTAGTGGAAGGTATGAACATGCTTCAGCTCTTAAAACCAAAAATGAAAAAAAATCCCTCGAGATAATCCAGTGGACTCACGGAAATGCCTAAGAAACATGGGATATGGACTTGAAACAGTTTGCCTCCTGCAACTAGATTTCTACATTCATTTGAATTTGGAGCTGGATTTTTAATTTAGGCTTCAAAATTATTTAAACAGTTTCAAATTTTACCTTAGGCTTCACACAATGAAATGGGCAAATTGTCCACAGGTCATGCAGAAGCTCTGGGACCTTAAAGCAAAGCACTTTATTCAATGAACATCATCATCTTAAAACTGAATGCTACTATTTCCTCTTCAGACTGTGTTGCAGACCCATCTACGTTATGGCGTAATCTTTGGAAACACATTTGCCTTCAAATAAGTACTACATACACGCTCAGTAATGCAAAGTGATTTTTCTAAAGGGAAGCGGTACAATACTAATGCTGTAAAAATTTCACTTCTAATATGTTCTATGGAGTAAGTGTTGCAAAATGCACCTCAGTAGTCCTCATCCTTGATCTGGGTTTCCACAGAAGAAGCTGGCACCTAGACATAGAGTTCTGCTGGACCTCACGTAGCTGTTGCTATTGCTTTTGCCCGAGGAGGCTGCTGGATTAAGGAGTCAGTCCGGATATTTCACATGTTGACCAGAATTCAGTTTTAAAATCTGGCTAAGTGAGAATGAAGGGTCCATGAGGCCAAGGAGAACCTTCTGTCTGCTAAGGATCCAAGAAGGGGAATGCTTTAATGACCACAATTAGAAAGTGAATGGGTCAGAAGTCTTATAGCAGGGTTGGAGTCACATATATCAGTGTGTAATCACTGTTTTGACAAGCTCAGCATCACCTTGTCTAGTTACTTTGGCTACACTGTAAAATTTTTCATGGGAAGGATATTCAAATGGTTTCACCAGAAAAAGAGTCCATGTTGACACAGAACTGCCTGATTTTTAGGCAAAATGACAGGTTCCTGGGTCTGCAACATTTTTTCTGTCCTAAATAGTAAAAAATGTAAAAACAAAGCTCTTGCAACGTGATTTTCCATAAAGTAAATATAACTGATTTTTAAAAGGGAGGAGAAACCTCCAAACAGATTGAAAAAAAGGTTGGCTAGCGTGTTAGATAGTAACATGCAGTCAAGCTCAACCAACTTCTAGAGATATCTCAGACCTGCCCACAAAGTGGATGCTGAGAGTGACAGAACTTACATTGTGGAAAACTCTTAAAGTTAATGTGAACATCTGGTTTTGACATTAAAGATTTTGGTACGTTATTGCTGCCAAGTAACCATCTAAGGGGGAGAGGGATTCAGCTAGATGTAAAACTGTGAACTGGGTTTTAGTTAAGTAGCTACAAGCATAGCGTTGTCCCCCAGCACATGTACCCAACTTCTCTTGCTCAGTATGAAACAAAACCAGTGAACTACTCCAGTCCTGAGAATTGCTTAAGTGTGTAGGTGCAAGCCTTGTCCTCCTAGCTACAGCCAGAAGGAGGGGAAAATGGAATCCTGCTTCCAAAACATGATCCAAAATTACCTTCATCAGAAAGAAAAAAGTGGACTCAAAACAAGACCCCAGAGATCAATGATCCTCAATTCATATGCAGGCACATGAAGCAAAAGCCATGCCTGAACCCAAACACCCTGACTTCTGAGCATGTGCAAACCCAGATTTTTTCCCACCTGTTCCAAAAAGAAAGGACAAGTTAGAAAAATGTGACATTAAAATTACTTTCCTGTTCCATTGATGAGACAAAATTCAAGGAAGACAGTTATTTTACTTGTCCTCTACAGACTTCGGACCAAAGAGATGAGCTTTTAGGGACAGACATCATCTTCTAGGTCTGAAAGTAACAGGCTTGGGGAAACCACAAATGAAGACAGACCCCAAAAGAACCTGTTTCAAGACCTGGTGTCATATTTTCATTTTCCCTGCTTTTAAAAAAGTCACCTTCGGCCTATGGCATATCCGTCAGTAGGAGCTGTGGACCACAGCATTTTCAGCCAGCCGCTAGCCCCCGAGGGCATTCCGGGTGTCAGCTAACAGACTGCTCTGCCCAGGCAGCTCACCCCCAGCTCAGCGATTCTATTCGTCCTGTCTCTCCAGGCCCACAACACTTGAGCCGCTCAACTCCCCATACCACCCTAGAGGATGTAGTAAGAAAAGCATAAATATGCCAGAGATACAGCCAGCCTTCAAAGTGATATGTAGCTCCAGGTCTAAATCACACAGGCACCACATACATTTTCTCCTGATGTTGGAGATGCGTCAACCTGAGTGTGTGGTTAGCAAGCCAGAACTAATGTCAGTATATACCGACAATAAATAATTCCTAAGCAAGGTCATTGCCAAAAGACTCCCTGGGACAGGGCTCCCATGGAGTCCCACAGAGACTCCTTATCACCCGGCAATTTCAGAGAGCAATCACAAAAAGTGAATAATTCTGATTTGGTGCTATTTGTTTTGATGCTTTCCATGGCATTCTGCCATCCTAGGAATATTAGGTGAAAGAGTTGGATAAATCAGTTAGAAAAAAATAAAAGGCAGAAAAAAGAAAGCAAATCAATGTACAACAGATAGGCAGCCTTGGAAAAATGAGTTTATCTGGGTACCAGTGACTCAGTAGCATTGCTTCCTATCCCCACTTCGTCCTGCTTGTTGCCATTAGCATCTCTGCAATAGCAAATCTGGTCCACCTGATTAATAACAACATTAGGCTGGTAACAAGTGAGATCACAAAATAAGTATTGAACATCAAATATACTTCAGTGCTCTGCTTGGCTACATCCTTTCTATTCAATGCCAACCTATTTGCAGAAGGGAAATTTGGTGTGGTTGACCTTGCAAAAAACATCTTGTTTCCCCCCAGCAGGTCTGAGGATAATTGTCTAAAATATTTCTGCTGATCTAAAGAGCTGCAGTGATACATTGTAACTGGGTGAAAGGAAAAGCAGAAAGCTGGTAAGCAAACATACAGTATTAAAAAACCAAACAGGTCCAAGCTAGCTAAGTCTCATTAAAATAGCAACGGAAACAAGGGGACCTTGAAGTTTCACTAAGGATGACATTTGATATTTATAACCAGACAAAAGCCTAGCACTGATTCTGAGTGCCTCCTCAAGTCACTTATCACATTACAGATCTATACATTATATATATGATCTACATATAAATTATACATATTTGTGGAAAAATAAAACAAGTTTTGCGAAGTAACTAGCCTTCACCATATGATCTAACACTGACTGCAACGTGAGCTCTTCTAAAGGTGCTTTGTGCAAAAATCTATAAAAAGTACTCGTGCTATTTGAACAGGCCAGCTCTGCCAGCTCATCTCCATGGGAGGAGGCCTGGCCGCTCACGAGGTGCTGCTGGCATCTGGGGCAGCGAGATTCTAGCGGTGCCCGTCTCAGCAGTGCTGCATTAGGAGGCTGGCATTCCTACTTCAGAAGGCAACACAGAGAAGGAAAGCATGGAGCCGTGGGGCCAGGGGTGTGACAAGCACGAGGCTTTTAGAATCAGAGCCATCCGTATTGAAATATGTCCTGTTACCTGACACATCCAGGTGTTCCAGGTTTGGGCACAGTGACACGACATCAAAGACCGCCTCATTGGAGATGTTGTAACAGCCAGACACCTCCAGCCTCCTCAGTTCTGGACAGCACTGGGCAATGGTGTAGAGTCCTCTGTCTGTGAGCCGCCTGCAGCCACTAACAATTACCGTCTCCAACATGAGACATACGTTGGGTGTATCCTGACAAAGCCTCCGGGTCAGCACTTTAAGAGCCCTGTCAACGTTGATTGTCTCGCCGGTCAGGCGAATAGTCCTCCAAAGTCGGGGGTCCCAGGCAAGGTTATACCAGCGTCGGCACACACGGGCACAGCGGCACAGCTGGTTGGTGGGCAGGAAGGAGAATATCTGGACCATGGAGTGGTCGGGCAGCCGGTCTATGTTGGCCTGTTCCTTCTGGTGCTTGGACGCCAGCCGGATTAGAGGATGAGTGAGACGGGTTGGAGGTGGCGAGTGGACCATGGCAACAGTTTCCCCAGTGACTGAGGATGAAGATGTCGATGACCCTCTGCCATTCTGGAAACCGGGGGAATTCGGTGGAAATATTAATGCTGGACTGGGTGTGCTGAGCGTCCGCATGCTCAGGTCGGAGTCTGAAAGACAAAACGCAGGATTTCAGTAAGCTGTGGGAGAATGCAGAGTGGTGGACGGTGCACAGCACAGCACCCCACTGGCCCGATTGTTAATGGAGCATGATGGGCTTCGAGGTTTGAGGGGGTCAGGTAGTCACTTTTACCAGTGAGAGTGAGGAAACACAGATTTCAAAATCTGTCTTAGAGTATCCTCTGAAAACACTGTTCACCTCAGTGTTGGGTACATGACAGAGATGCCCCCCCGGCTGCACTGTCAGAGCCATGCTAGCAAAGGAAGGGCTGCAGGTCTGAGCCCTGTAATGCAGAGGAGATGGCAATGGAAGTCCAGGGATTTTAATTCTTTATGCTCTCAACTAAACACTGCAAGAAATAAGTACATTTGAATTGCAGGCTTTTCTGACAGAGTGTAACTGCCCATAAGCTTGGCACTCCCTCGGCAGCTGTGAGCTGGTAGGGGAGGAATACTGTGGCCCTTTGCCTCTCGGCTCCTTCAGCCATCCGGTGGGAGGCCAGAGAAGAGCTCACAAGGCAAATGCTACTTCCATCACCAGGCCTGGGCAGATGGGAAAAGCACAATCCCGTACGCTTATTTTCATTGTGTCGTTAAAGACGTTCATTTTTCATTCACGCAAACTGGGACTCAGCATTTCAACCAAGAGCCCAGTGACTAGTTCTTGAAGGGGGGCTGGCAGTGCCTCTTCATGTGCACACAGAAGGTGCTCCTTTCCAATGGACTAGAGGACACTTCAGCTGGGTTTGAAAAAACAAGCCCAGAAAAGTAAGTGACAAAGAAACAGCATGCCTGGAAGCCAGTTACAGAGCTGTTGCGCAACACTTACACGCTGTTTTTGCTAGGGCTAATTGTCACACTGGAAGAAGTCAACCCCCAAAACCCCTCACAAAACAATTTGCTACTTCTTTACCTTCTTTATTTCATTTTACTGACAAAAAGCAGGCACAGAAATAAAGGGCCTCTGCTACTAAGAAAGGTCGCCTTTGCTGTAAGATTATTTCAACTGTTGTCCCCCTGTGCTGACATTGCTGCCTACGAGTCATTTCCACTCCTGCTCCCAGCTCTCCAAGCAAAGCAAGTAAAAGACTGGAAGACAGCTAGAATATAATTTTGATAGTCAAGCAAATGCCATGGGCAACACATTTGGAGACCCTGAGATATTTCAGCAGTATGCTACACAAGATGCAACCAGTGTATGAGAGATCAGTGCTGCTGCTGAGCACGCTACTTCCATCTCTGACCTCTCTGTACTGACCTCAACAGAAATTCTTTATGAAGGAAAGCACCGTGCAGAGGTCAATACAGGAACCACAGTTTAGTGCCCAGCAGAGTAACAAGTATCACAGATGGAATAAGAACAGTGGGTTTAGAGCACCAAGCTTTCCTCCATGTCACATCTTCAGCTATCACTTCAGTGTCCAGACATTTCAGGGAAGCGTGCAAAGCCATCTCCTTTGTAACACCAACTCTACAGCTCTGTGGCTGTGACAGCAGAGATATGGGCTAAGCAGGGTAGAGCCAGAAATGCATTCAACAAACCTGCCAAAATCTGGGTTTAGGCAGAGTTTTTAATTTAAGTACTTTCTAGATGAATTTGATCAGTGTATTACACATGGATTTCCCCATCAAGCTTTTACTTAGCCCAGCACAGGCATGCTCTGATTGCACGAGCTACACCAGTAGCACCCACAGGCCTGCATCTTCACAGGATGTCTGCAAGGGAGAGAGGCACAACTATGTAGCTGAAGAACCCAAGACACAAGGTCCAACAGCTTGCCCAAGATTGCCTAGTTCAGTTCCAGAGAGATCAAAATCATCATCTCACACTGTGAAGGAAAAACTTACGCTATGCAGCTCCTTCCCTTTTCCTCTTCTGTATCTTGTTCTACTTACACAGAAACTCAGTATTTCAGCAGGTGACAGGAAAAAAATTTTCTTCAAGGCTACTGAGGCTATGCTATGGCTACATGGACCTAACCCAGGGATTTGTGTATTTTTGAGCAAGAACCATATCTTAAGGCAGAGTGGGTTTTGCAGACACTCTGCTCCCCTTTGAGACTTCCTAATACCCCCCTGGCTGCTATTGCAAATAATTGCATCGAGGAGTGTTATTTGGAAAGCGTCTGGTATACTCTGGTATTTTAAAAATGAGATTTACAGCTGGAGAGAAAAAAAACAAAACACCACCAGGAGCCAGGCTCCTGCAGACAAGCACCAACTCCACAGACCACTTAGGCAACAGTCCCCTAGATTAATTTTTGGGAGGACTTACCATATGTTTGACCTCTCTCACATTACCACCAAACCCAATGACAGTGCCTGAAGTTAAACCTGTGCAGAAGATGTGGCAGACTTGGAGCTTTTTTGCTCTTTTCTTGAGATTTTAAGACAAGGGTGCTCCTAATATAAAAGAATACACATTTTTTCAAGTGCTGGATCTATCTTCCAGTACTGCATATATTTGGTATTGTGAATTCCTCTCTTTTCCTTTTACTTTTTCATGTGCTTTGGGTTTTTGGTTGGTTGGTTGTTGGCTGTTTGATTTTACACAAACCAGCACAAAAAGGGAAAACAAAATTATATAAATAAAACCCACAGAACAAACACCTGTTTCTACACGACAAAATAGAGGGAACTAAAATAAAAAGCAAAACCTTTCTTTTTTTAACATCTGCTATGAACAATTTTTAGTACTCTGGGAATGATTACCTCCTGTAAGACAGTCTCCCAGCATGTTTTGAAAACATACTTTTTTAGTCAATTGTTGTTGAAAACACCTAAAAATCTCTGCAGGGTTACATTCTTCCCTACTCTCCATTCCTACTTAATTATAAAAAAGCATACTTTCCCCCTGGTGATCAAAGCACCAAGCTAATACAGGTAATTTCTACTCCTTTGGGAACCAAAGTGGGATTCCTTCATCACTCCTGGGCACACTGTGAATAATCAATACCTTAGACATTCTGGGTGCATAATGAATTACCAAAATGTGTTTTTTAACTTAGACCTTGAGCTAAAAAAAGTTTGACCTTCCGTTTTATGGGTATGCTCTGTGCTTGCTTAATTCCCTCATTAGTATAGCAGTTCCAGATGTGCATCCTGTATTTCCTTTACCTTCAGTCCTGAAGGTGCGTCATGTGAAACTTGCTCCCTCCACCTTTGGGGCATGCACTTCCAGGCAGACACATACACATATGTATGCACACACCCCGTCTCCCTACCCCAAAGTATTTTGGAAAAAGCCTGTAGTGTTATCATTATGTTTAAGCAAGAGAGTTGAGAGAGCATTACTGGTCTGATGAGCCCGTAATGCAATGTGCTCTCACGCAGGAATTTTGCTGGTAGCTTGGCTGAATTCTGTACAGAAGTATTCCCGCTTACTGTTCGTTGTACACCCCTAAGGGGGAGAGAAAAAAATAGCAGGTGAGTCCAGGAGCTTTTTGCCAGTAAATCTGTGAAAGCTTTTTGCTAGCATTTAAAGCTTCGGCAAAACACTTGGTCTACTACATATTTTCCAGGCTTTTCAAGTATTGTTGGGAGGAACTTCCTATAGCACTATCTGAACCTCTAAGGGTTTCCTTCAAATTTTGTTCTTCACCACTTGCTGAGTGCTAGGTAAGAGGCTGAGTCAGTCTGAGACATTAATGTGACATTAATAAACGCAACCCTGCAAGTGCAAATGAAGTTACCAATCGCAGTTCTCAATACACATCTTTCCACACACATGCCCTATACAAGCATTTCTTTTCCTGAAAAAAACAATTGTTTACAAGCCTGAAATTCAGCTTTACATTTTGGTGATCTTAGAAAATAAAGAACAAATTACAAAGCAGCCCTGTGTTCCCCTCCCTACAACCTCTTTTGCCCCTCTCCCTCCCCAGTTACCAATCTTCTGTGCAAGACGCTTTTTATTAAAGCTTTGCTTGGGCTTTGAAAATTGTTTGTTGATGTAAGAGAAAATTTCTTAACAATCTTTAAAGAAATCTCAAAAGATGCATGCCAGAAACAGAACTATAAAAGCTGACACAGAGGGAGAAAATGCACTGGAGGGAGTTTTCTTATTCCATTAGGAATCTGGTTTATTTCAAAGGATTTTTTTCCCCCCCCAGTTTGTTTCCCAATTAATACATACATCTGGGGGAAAAGAGCCTTTAAATATATATGATTTAAACCAAGATCTAGTTTCTGTTCCTTCTGGCATTGACAACAATATGCAGTCTCTGATTTCAGAAACAGAGAAAGAAAGCAATATTGTATTTTTGTAAGTCCAGTGATGCACACTAACATGGGACACTTCATGTCTGGACCCCAGCATGGACTTTTTAAGATTGAACCATTTTTCATGCTTAAAGCGTGACTCCATTCAACTGCACCTCCCATTATGGTATTGCGGGTGCGCCTTTTTTAAAGTGAATCCTCTACCAGGCTCCTCAAGTTAACAAAATTAAAATGAAAATTTTGGTAAATATCAATCAAACTTCAGATTCTCACCTGACAATTAAAAGGGATCGTTCGTGTTAATCTGCTGTTACCACTGAGGTTTTTAGCAAAACTAAGGCAAGAATTAAACCAAACTATGTTCAGGCTCTGAGAAGTCAGTATAGCTGAGGAAAATAAAAAGCAACTAGCATTTTTGTCAAAATGTTAGATGCAAAATAATGTGTGCAAGGAGTATTTATACATTGTACAGAAACGTCATCTCTTCAGTAATGGTATTGTATAGATACTACATATTTTACTAAGCACAATGTGGGTATAGATTTCACATTTTTACCACGATACCATCAATACTACTTTTACAGAGACTGGGGAAAGTGGGAGCTTAATGGTCGTAGCAGCTACAGACAAAGTAGTACAGCGCAAAGGGGAACAGAAGCAGCTGACAGGCTTCTACAGGGGGAACATCGAGGGCTGATCCAAGGAGAGACCTCTGAATTTTACAGACAGATGTCAAATATAGCTGTGTGCCCTTAGAGGAGATTAGGAAAAGGAGTTAGCTAGGACAGCAGGCTACCACAGGGCCATTTGCTTTCTAAGGCCCTGGGCATGGATGAAGTCCCAGAAAAAGTGATACCTACCAAAGAGCGTCCTCCACATCGCAAACATCCTCAGGCGTTTCTCTCAGGCTAAGTTACCCTACTGACCTTGGTTCCTCCCAGTTCCTGGAGGCTGGGAGGAATTGGAGAGCCCATGGCAGTGAAGAGGCAGCTGGAACAAAACTCACCATGCAAACTTGTGCAGGGCTGCAGTGGTCAAGTACACCAGAGTGAAAGGGTTGCTCGGTGGAGATACCTACGTGATTTTACAACCTTTTACAATCAAGAATGTACAGAATGAGAAATTGAGTTGGATGAGTTCTCTCATCTCTCTCCAAGTACACCAAGTACACTTAAACCGCCTCCGATGTGCATGTCTGCCCTGTTCTTAATTTCCAGGGACAGCAATTACTCAGCTCACTGAGGTGCCTGTTCCAGTGTTGTCACCATATCAAGTTTCTAAGTTTTTCCTCTTACCCAACTCATACAAGAAGTTGTTTCTTGCCCTCTCCTAGTGACTGCGAAGAACAAGAGGTCTCCACTCTTCCTGCAAGGATTTATCACATGCGTTTGCTCAAACTTCAACCCTTTCTTCCTAGTTACATTACTAATATTCACAGTTTCTCCTTTAGATTTTCTCCAGTCTGCATGTGTTTCTCCTAAAGCACAATGCTCCAAACTGAGCACCACATACTACCACACCTCACCAGCAGCAGCTGAAGTAAAGCCCTTCCCACCTATATTTCATGGAAACCACATTGTCAACCTTCCAGATTTCAACAGTCTCAGAAGGATGGTGCATTCAGTATGTGATTCGATGTATTGCCCAGATTCCCACATGCCATACAGCTGCCTGGCCATTTATTTTCTTCATCCATGTTTATATAATCTATTCATCTTCCCCACACCTCTCTCCCTAAAGAGTGGTATGTTTTCTCTCTCCTTAACCTTCTGTTTTTTCAAGAGCATTTTGAGTACTGAGCAACCTTCTCAAATTTTGCCCATTTTCAGTTTTCCAAATATACTGCAGGTCCAGTGTCATAAATTTTAGCCCATTCCTTCGTATATTTGTAGCTTTGTGTCTCAATTAAATTCAAACAGATGGCTTCTGGAGAGGGATGGAAAAAATTAGCAACCTAGGAAAAAATACTGTAGGGTATAGCAGGGCAGATTCCTAAAGGGTCCTTCTTGAAACGTCATCACAGTTGACAAATACTCAGTGATAACTATGCAATATGCTATACCCTTCGGTGGCCACCTTGTGATGATTTCATTTAGTCTGTATGTCACTGGCCTGTTTCCAACAGAGACATGCAAAAGCCTAAATGAACCTGAGATAGGTTACAGCTACTGTTTCCCTCTCACCAGATAATTTATTCTTACCAACACAGAAAATTAGACTGAAAACTTAAGAAGACTAAGGGCAAGGGAACAAAAACACTTTGGCAAAGATGAAAACTGATTTCTTATTCTGTGAGATCTTGCAAGTCATGCAACTCTCTTTTTGAGAGCAAAGACCTGCAACAAAGCTCAATTTTTCAGTGTAAGAATGAGCAACTTCGGAGTTCATGAAGTAATCGCATCCACATGCTCCTGGAAGGAACGGTTCCACAGAACTTAAAATAACCTTTTACAGTTTTTAAAAACCTCCCATAGAATGTAATAAGAAACTGTACCTATTGTACAAGACCAGAGACTTTGTTACAAGACCATGTGGAAGAGGGATATGTTAACTCAAAGTTGAAGCCATTTCATAGTAGTTTCTGTGTGACATTTTACACCTTGGATTATACTGGTGTAACTTCCCTGTGATGCTGAGCTCCGGTTTTCTTTAGTCTATAAACTCCTTCACGTACATTTCGAGACCTGATCTTGAATTCCTGGCATAGTCACATTAGATGCTTAAAGTCAAACAGCACTGCAAGTGAAGTAATCGTTATAGTTTTATTAAGCAAATAATTCTTCCTTACAATGTATTTGTCAAAACCTGGAACTAACTTCCCCCCTACTGACTTTGTCCCCTGCCACTTGGCAAGAATTAATTTTATCTCCATATTTTTTGAACGGAGCTAAAAATATGAAGACTGAGGGGGGAAAATATGAAAAAAGTAATCAACCTATTAATTTATGAAGTCAGAGCATCTTAATTTTGCCTTCGGTACCACTGATGATACTAGCACACCAGTTCTGAGAAAAGGGTTTGTCAGTGCATCATTGCTGGGAAATTACATAGAGATAGATGGGACAGTGCATTTTTTCCACGTTCAGTAAATATCCAACCCCAAAATGAATTCCATACACGCTTAAGTACAAGTTCTTCTTAAACCCCTTCAGGTCAGATGCTCTCCCAACTCCTTGCAGCATGCCAGGGAGCTCCTCCAGATGAGCTAGTTTATTAGCAGCCCCGAAATGTGTGGAGCAAAACTGTTACTGCTGAGAACCCAACATCCACAGGCCTGGGAAGTTAGTGTTAGTTTTCTGACAACGTCTAATTTCATCCCCAAATCTGAATGCTCACTGGGGTTTGCCTCAGATGCTTTTGGTGTCCTGCCAGAACATATTTTTTGCTTTAATTTCACCTAGAAGTAATTGGCTTCATACAACTTGTGGTGGTAACTAAAGCATGGTAAACAGGGACCAAGAGGAGAGTAATTTCAAAAGTGAGCTTCAGACCTGAACAAAAATGCTAGTGTACATGAACCCACTGGCCAGTGAAGAACCCCCTGTCCACCTCCTCCAAACACAGAGTTACCACCTCCCAGCCTAACCCATACCATGAAGAGGAGAGGCATCCTCTACCTTGCTCGGTTCTCTAGACTGGATTATCAATGGACCAGACACGTTGCATTTCATTGTCCCCCATTTTCAGGATGACCTCACCTATGGGGATCCAGTCCTTTACTGTTCAATGCATTGCTTTGAAATGTGTAAACCAATTTTGGTTAAAATGAAAACAAGCATTTACAAGATGCTTATATATAATCATCTTCTATATACTTCTATATACAGGTTTAAGGTAAGAAAGACAACAAAAAGATAGCAAGTTTGCTTAATTTCAAAGTCATATTAAAAAGCCTGCCATTTTCTCTCTCTCTCCACCTGACAAGCTGTTAGTCTAATTAATCCAGGAACTCCATCCTGATGAATATCAAAAACCTTCCCAATTCATCCAGAAACAACTATATTCTGCCTTTTCTTTGAGTTACTCTGACATACACCAAGGTCAAAATTTTGTCAGGTAAAACACTTTCCTGCCTAACTAGGCAACATTTACATTTCCCTGTTCCACTTTTTTATGTATTGATCTTTATTTTTCATTTAAACCCCACTTTACATAAATATAGGTAAGATGAGTGCATGTTGCTTAATACTGGTTCTCAAGCTGTACATACGTGGCCAGAACCAGTCACTTAGAGTGACTCTGAGCTGCGGCAAACCGATCCTACTCTGCCTTTGAATGATATGCTGACATGAAGTTTGTGTTGATGCAAATGTATCTTTGCAATTTATATAGAAAACTGGAACAAATGCCAAATGCATCCCAACTTCAAAATGCAGAAATCCAGTCAGCTGCTCCAGTCAGGTGTAGCTGTTCCACTATTTCACCTCTCAAAAATGGAAGAACTTGGAATAAAAGATGTATCAGTTTACATTATTATAGAACTTGAGGATAAGTTGCTGGACATAAATTTATGGGAGGGAAACGTTTTCAAAATCCCCAGTTGTTCACATGGATCAAAACCAAGAGGACCTACAGAGCCCTGAAATGTAGTTCTGGTAGATGTGTGTTGCTTTAAATGGAAAATAATATACAAAGCAGAGGAATGCTTGCCTCTGGGGAAAGCTGAGAATATAATCACTTTGTTGTGCAATCAAGATGACTTGCATCCAGTTGGTAGCAAACTCTACAGCAGACAAATAATTCCCCCAAGAATGACTGTTTCCAGCATATTCACCAAAAGTGAATTATTCATGTAAAAGAACATTGTTTTTCATAATCAAATACTGGCATTTTAAAAGCGCATAACTCTCAGAAATGACTGACTTTCAAATTAACAGGGGATCCAGGATTTGACCTCCAAAATTGGAGAAATAAATGGTAAGCAATAGGCTAAACAGAAGAGGGAACAGTAGCAAGAGATTTAAAGCCACAAAGTTGTGCTCATCTCTTAACACTCATGTTTAGATGCTAAAGATTCATTAAATCAATGTAATTTAGAATAGTCCAAGTATCCTTTCTAAAATAAATACAGGCTTTGTAAACATAGGTTTTGCTGATAATCTGGGAAGAGACAACCCTCCAAATTATGGGACAGAGTTGTACACAGCACAAGAAGGGCCTCTAGATTAAAAAAAAAAACCAACTCACCCAAAACCAAGTGAGAAAGTAAAACCCATCCCAACTCAGCCTGGTTCAGCCCAGCTCCTTCTGGATTGTCCTGTGAGATACATGCAACTGTCCAACCGGTGTCCCAGCTGAGGAGTTGTATGCCAAAGCAGGTAACATATACCTCTAACAGTTAAGTTATCAGTAAGGAAGTGATAATAAAACAACAACAAAAAATGCTGCCAATAGAAAAGAGAACACAATCCTCCTGTGTAAAAACTGCCCAATTATTTACCAGGTCACTGCTCACTCCAGGGTAAGCAAGGTGAGCTCTTTTCAGTCCCCGTAGGAGAATTACCCTGAGGCAGTAAGTGTTTTCCAGGCTTTACACATCAGCAGAAGTGTTTATTCCCAGACTAATGCTTTTGCAGACTAGGAGGGACTCCATCAAGAGCCGTGCCTGAGTCTGTAGGATGGCCATGGATTACAGAAAATCAGCAGAATTGTGCAAAGTGTAACTGAAGGCCAACATGCAACACCTGCTCCCGATCAGCTCAGATCCATTTACGCTCTAGCTTCCAAAGTTTATTTTCTTTCCCAGGAATGAGATTCCCTGAAAAGCACCTGCTAGCATCCTGGCAAGTATCCTCTTGTTTTGCAGGCAAATACCTCATTTCTAGGGTTGCATCCCTCCTCCCTTTTGACACAGAGCCAAACTAAGAAAGCAAAGCTGGTCTCTAGGGATGGAGAATGGTAGAAAGGAATGGTAAAAAACTTCACTTAATCCACAGTTTTACATTTCTTACAAATCCACAACGCTACCACCACGCTTACAGACAAAGGAATAAATTCAGCAAAGAGCTGGCCAAAGCCAGTTGCCCAGTGAATCGCCCTTGGGACTTGGGTTGGAGGAACACTCTGTAGGGCATGAAAGAAAAGAAATGGAGGTCTCCAAAGCAGAAACCCAGGACACCAGCACAACCTAACTTATCCCACACCTCTCTATAGAAGATACATAAACTGAGGATTTTTCATAATAAACACTTCATGTTTTAAGAGCCCCAGAGTGACAGTCAGCAGTCCCCTCTTCTGTTACAAACACACGCAATGTTCATACAACCAAGCACTGAGTAAGCACATAGTGCTTATTGAGAACCACAAGGATTAAAATTTTGTTTATGGGAAATTCAGGAGTTAAGCTGGGAGAGAGACATGGCCACTGGCAGCTTTCTCTGCTAGAAAATGCAACTGGCTCAAGCCCAAGTGTACTAAGTTATGTGGATTCCTGAGCACCAGTGTGAAGCAGTCCCAGACCATGTCCAAACAGATGGTACGTGCAACTGCAAAAGCAGTGCATTGGCCAACCTCTGAAACCCAGCCCTGCCGTCTGAGGTCCCACTAGCTGTGTCTGTGACTTGTGATGTATAAATTGCAGATCGCTATTTATATGCAATAGCATATGGTACTCTGACATTTGAGGAGTATCAGATGTACATACATGCAAGTAAATCAAGAATTCAGCACTCTGTATTTATGGCAACTTCAGTAACTTCCCAGTCTACTGAAAGCTATGATAAATAATTGCCTCATTGCGCACAAAATATTAACTGACTGTAATTATTCCTTTTCAATTCATTGTGATTTCAATTTACTGAAATGAGATAAACAAACTTATTCACTAATTGTTTTTATGTCATTTTGATTTCATTAAAGCAAAATCAATATGCAGAAAAATAAAATGTGATGTTTACGACTACACAATCGCTGAAAGAGTTATTCAAAACAAGAACTCTGGCATTATCTAAATCCTTCAGCCTCTTACTTTTCATATTAATCTAACTTAATTATATTAAACACCATCACTGATTTCTAGCTCTATATGCAATTTCACATTTATCCTCAGATTTAGTATCACCACCTTACGGTGATGTCTTAGGGAGCAGACTTAAAGACAGGACAGCAGCAGCACCAGTGTTTGGAATCAAGAAATATTTGGCATCTTGACAAAAGAGAAAGGCCCTTTTCTTTACAAAGCCCAGGCAAAAAGTGAACCTGGCAGGGAGATTTCATCAACATATATAAATACCTGATGGGAGGGTGTACAGGAGATGGAGCCGGGCTCTTTTCGGTGATGCCCAGTGACAGGACCAGAGGCAATGGGCACAAACTGAAACACAGGAGGTTGCCACTGAACATCATCAGGAAACACTTTTTTCCTGTGAGGGTGATTGAGCACTGGCACAGGCCTCCCAGAGAGGTTGTGCAGTCTCCATCCTTGGAGATATTAAAAAGCTGTCTAGACATGGTGCAGGTTAACTGGTTCTAGGTGGTCCTGCTTGGGCAGGACATTTGTACCAGATGACCTCCAGAGGTCCCTGCCAACCTCAACCATTCTGTGATTCTGTGAAATAACTCTAATACATTTTCTACAAAGAGCACATGAAGTTTAAGTCCCACTTTCAAACAGGCACTGTGTGAACCTTTGCACTATGGTGCCAGGCATCTTCAAAGCTGATCTCCCATCATGGGGGTCTTGCAGAGTTTGTTTTTTTCATTACACCAACTCAAGCTCCATCTCAACTGGTGCCTGATCCTACTGTTCAAAAGCACCTTCGGTGACTGAGAGGATAAAGGATCACCCTCATCATTAAATGCTAAAGCTCAAGCAGGCAACTATTGTCAGCTGGTAACACAGCCATTAGTGAGAACTAGCTTAAGGAATACTTGGTTCTGCAGTGTTTTTCCCCTATCCAGAGAATTCCCTGAAGATCAGCACTGGCTTTTAGTATCTGTAGAAAGGATGGGCACTTTTTGCCAGAATTCACTGAAAAACTAGTCTACCTCAAAAATTCCAGTAGTATCATCACCACCTGTGACAGATAATACCAGGTTTACCTGAACATAAAGTTTGTAATCTATGGGTAAAAAAATCTTCTTAAGCTATTACACAGGCATTATCCCCCATAACTTCCTCATCAACAAACTGGTGAAGTACAGGCTAGATAAGTGGACAGTGAGGTAGACTGAAAGCTGACTGAACTGCTGGGTTCAAAGGGTTATCATCAATGATACAAAGTCCAGCTGGAAGCCAGTCACTACTGGTGTGCTGGGGATAATACCATTTAACCTCTTCATTAATGACCTGGATAATGGGACAGAGTGCACCCTGAGCAAGTTTGCAGATGACACAGAAGTGGGAGGAGTGGCTGATATGTCAGAGGGTCTTGCTGCCATCCAGAGGGACCTTGACAAGCTGGAGAAAAATGGGCTGTCAGGAACATCACAAAGTTCAACAAAGCAAAATGAAAAGTCCTGTACCTGGAGAGGAACAACCCTATGCACCAGTACAGCCTGGGGGCCGCCGATGAGCTGGAAAGCAAGCTTGGCAGAGAAGGTCCTTATGGACACCAAGTTGAACATGACCCAGCAATGTGCCCTCACTGTAAAGAAGACCAAGAGCATCCTAGGCTGCATTAGGAGGAATGTTGTCAGCATGTCGAAGGGTGTGATGCTTCCCCTCTGCTCAGGGCTGGTGAGGTCACACCTGGAGTGCTGTGTCCAGTTCTGGGCTCCCCAGTATGAGAGACACATGCAGGGAAAAATGCCACAGGGATGATCAAGGGACTGGAGCATCTGACATACGAGAAGAGGCTGAGAGAGCTGGGATTAGTTATCCTGGAGAAGAGAAGACTCAGGGGGATCTTGTCAACATATATAAATACCCAAAGGGAGCGTGTAAAGAAGATGGAGCCAGGCTCTTCTCAGTGGTATCTAGTGAATGGACAAGAGATGGTAGATTCAAATTGAAACACAGGAAATTCCTATTTCAACAAAATTTTTCATGGTGAGAATGGTCAAGCATGGGATCAGGTTGCACAGAGAGGTGTGGAGTCTCCATCCTTGAAGACAGTGTCCTGGGCAACATGCTGTTTTCAGCCCTGCTTTGAGCCGGAGGTTGGACAATCTCCAGAGGTCCCTTCTAAACTCAACTATTCTGCAATTACCAATTTGATTGAATGCATCAAGCCTCTTCTCTTTGAGGCCTCACATAGAAGAACAAACTATGCCTACTTAAAGCAAATCAAACACTCAAGAAAATGCCATAATAAATGTGTTAATTCACAAACTCTGAGTGAAGAGGTTAAGTAATCTTGACCTGTGTAGCTGAAGATTGGAAAGGGTATGCTAATATGTACCATTACCCTCCGGTGTATGTAGATAGAAGACAGAGGTGACGGAAAGGTTACTGTACTTGAGAAGGTACGTACGAAGGAGCAGTAGCAAAGTTTAAGACTAAAAGGAAACTTTGTAGTTGAGGGTTAAAAATTATCACAGAGTACACAATTAGGCCAAGGCATAGGCTGCTGAGAGGGTGAGTAGGGATTGACATCTAGAGCTTTCTAGGAAGCAGTGAGATTAAAAAAAAAAAACCCACAACAAAACACAACAATAGAGGGATTAATCTATGAAGGAAATTCTGCTATAAACTGCTGTTTAGACAGGATGACCCAGGAACTTTCCCACCCTTTATCATCAGCCAGCCCTGATTTATCACCCATTCTCGCTTTTCTAGAACAGAGAAGTAAAACTCTTACTGAAAGAATTTGTCAGGGTGCATGAAAAATTAAGGACATAATAACAGTGAGTAACTGATGCTTATTTTCATCAGTGAAGCTGTGCCACTCTTTTTCCATCAGGTTGGCACAGATACACACTTTCTGCTGAGAAGCAATGCCCTTGCTGTAGCAACTCTTTCAAGGTTGTTTCTGTACACACTTTTACAGATTTTGTACTCCTGATTCATAATATGCAGACGATTCTCCATTTTGGGAGAAAAGACGAGGAAGTTCACTGCAGTGTACGTGATCCACAGAAGCAAATTAAACCCTGCGCCTGTGGGCTGATAAGAATGCTGCGCTTCAGTGAAATTTCCTCAAGATGCTCTGTGTTTTTCCTATAATACAATGAATATACTGAAGATCCTTGCAGCTTATAACTTGAATTTGAAAGACAGTGTTCACTGGCTTCAGTTCTGGGACTCCTGAGCAGCATACTCCATTGCTAGTCTTCCTCACTGCAGAAAAAGTCGCATGCGTTCTCCTTCGCTGCAGGGTTGAGGCTACAGATTTCTTGGTGGGATGCATTATGTTAAGATTGTGAACAAGGACTACCTGAACTACTAAACTGGCCCAGGAGTCCTAGTGAATTCACACTCAGATTACCTTCAATTCAACTGGCACTTTTGCTTATAAGACCAACTTCAGAAGTTAGACGGATTGACACAAAGCACAGGTGAAAGTTGTGCTCTGTTAAGCTGCAGAGAGAGTAAAGCAGTGGCCAGCTGGTGTACTACTATGATATTTAAGCAACAAAGTGATGACAAGGTTGTGTTTACAGGATATGGGATGTAAATTAAGGTACATGTAATGAGCCTTGGGTTCTAGAAAAGGCACTTAACACTGTGCTACAGTTCCACTGGGTACTGAAGTTTCAGGTGGACAAATTATAGTAATGACTTCATCTCCTTCTTAATTGCAAAAGACTTAAGCAAAAGACTAACACACAAACAAAAATTTATAAAAATTAATTTCCAGCATATTTCAGTACAATTTGGAAACATGGAGCACAGCCAATAAAGAGAGATCACAAAGTCACATTTTAAACCTTCTAATGAGGAGGTAAAAAGAATTTATATTAGGAAATGTTTTAGAGACCCACAGTGACTTCACATTTTCCAGCTCACTGGATTTACAAGCAAAGAGGCTGATGCTGCATATCTGGATGCCAAGTACCTCCTGGGATGCGCAGAGTACCAGTGGCTACTGTAAGTTCAGAGCAGTCAGCATCTGACAGGATCACAACTCCCCTCACCCCACACTAAATCTGAAACACTGCCAGGCTGGTTCACCCTCTCTGTTCTATTTGTGGCAAAGAGACTTTTCTAACATCAGTAATTGCCTGGAAAGTATTCTCTCCTCATTTCGTTATACTGAGCAACGCTCCACTCATGCTGGATTCATGACTATTTATAGCATGTACCCTGTATAGTAACATGATGCTGCGGAAGTGTCAGTATGAGAAACGCTGATAAGAAGTGAGATGAGATTGCAAACATCGGGCCACTGTGCTACTATAATGCAGTTATAGTTACATTTACTTGTTCCTTCATTTTAATTCAATTTACAGAACACGTGAGCCACATGCAAGGCAGTGATAATAATAGTATTACACATAATTCAGAAAAATACTTTTGTAGCCCTGAGGGTGATTCAAGAACTAGTATAAAATTTTGAAGCTTTCATTATTTCATATCTTATCCAGTTTGGAAGACAGTGAAATCTGTTGTCAATCCCTGATCACTCTTTAGTTTGTGGGAATAGGTGTCTGCATCACAAGGCATCCCTCTTGTTCAGTGTGGATTGACTGTTTTCACATGGGACATGGAAGGAAACGGAGGTGACAAAAGCATTGCTCCTTCTGAAGCAGAACATTTCAATGACAGGAGTGCACGTGGCAGCTTGTGTCTTACAGAGGTCTCTCTAGTACTAGAGCACTGAAGTCCTTCCATTTGAATCTCAGGAGTTAAATTCTTCCTAGGAGCATCTCTATACACATGAAATGGGTCTTTTGTTCACTCCCTGCTGAAATGAATGTCTGTACAACAACCTGGAGATGCAAAACAAGCTATTAGTGATCTGTCTCTCCACTAATCTTCTTTGCACGTGGCTTTTGCAGTATTTGAATTCTAGCAGTACAGCATCAGGCTGTGATTTAACTGCATAAAACCCTAGCATGAAAGTAGCTCATACCTTACAGAAAGGTGTCTGTTCCCAGGGTCTGCGTTAGCAAAGCGCAAGGTTGGTGGACAGACTGCACAGTTCACGTGGAGCGGTACCCCTTATTGAACAAAACCTGGTCTTGCCCACCCTACCTTTTTAAGGAAAACACTTTATAAGGCTTTGAGTTTACTCAAATGAGGTAACAGACACATAGCTTGCTGAAGTGATAGTTGACCCACGAGGCTTTTATGTTGAATGGCCTCTGTTGATTTAGAAATCTCTATTTCATAAACTCTGAAAGGACAGAAGCCTATATTCCCAAGTGTTCTGCTATGTATAAACCAGCCAGAAGCCATTTGAAAACTACACAATAAGAAAAGGCTTCAGAGAGGCACACAGTGCCTCCATCCACGAGGGCTGATAAGCATGGACATCAGCTTTTCCTTCCTCCGAAACAAAGGAGGGATGCCTGCCTTGGGACTGAGCCATGGTTCCTGCACCCCCCAGGCAATCAGTCACTTCTGTTGATTACTTTTTATACCTACAGCACTACCAGTGATGCTACTGAGTCTTCTTTACTGAGTACAATAAGTTTCATGCAAGTGGAGCCGCAACAGGGGAACAATTCAGGCAGATTAAGTTATTATAGCTGAGACTACAGCTGGCAGAGCCCACTCCTTCAGCAAATTGCTTAAGTCCTTGTAACACAACAAAGCCTCATTGCAGCAAGCTCAAGCTCACCAGCCTTTCTGTGAACAGCTATTTGATCTTTGAAGGGAATTTAGGTTTTTGTTTACAGGAAAACTCCAAAATGTCAAGAACACAAAGCAATCTCATCATACTTGAACTGCATTTAGCAACCTTGCTGTACACAAGGTTTGGATGAAGGATGTACTTCTATGCAGGGTACTGCTGATATCAAAATGAGGTCTAGGAAGACATGATAATGGCATGGCTCAACCTTGGCAAATGGCCTGGGTAACACCACCTGTTAAGATAGAAATGTGAGTGAACCATTTGTGGTGTGCATGTGTAAAAAATGCATAAAACCAGAGGGTGCTTCCCAAGATTGTTCATTCTAAAAGGGAAGAAAATCATCACCCTCCATCCAGTCACCTTAAAGAGGAAAAAAATCACCAGCCAGATCGAGCAGCCTCCCAGCCAGAGGCCATGAGCTGCCTGCTTCAGGCAGGCTGCTGCAGGCAGAGACCCACACCTCATGGGGTTCATGAGAGCTTGTGGGTGCTGCCTCACCAGCTGCAGGGAGCAGCACAGGGCCCCGCAAGGTGAGAGCACCCACATCTCCTGCAGGATGTTGGTGCACCCCCAGATGGAGCAGGGGTAGATGGTAACCTACATGTGCTGGTAGACAGTGTGTGTGTGTACCTGTGAAAGAGAGACTAGAACTTCTGGGGATTATTTAAAGCTGTTTATCTGTAGGTGTTTATTAACATATGTTCAGTATTGTAGTTTACCTGTGACATTACCAGTATACTGATCCCAAATGTGCAATTCATTGACTACTGATTAATTTCATGTCATTATTAAACTGCTTTGATCCTAATTTTGGTTTAAACTACGTGAACTGAATAGTACTCCACTGCAGCACATGGCTGTGATTCATCACTCACTGCTGTTTGTTTCTGTTATATCCTTAAAGATGAGAAAACTGATTTATAGCAGGTGTCGACAAGAGTTTCAAAATAAAGCTAGGGATTAAAGAGTGTTGTTTAACCAGCTGCAACAAGCCATTGCTTAGAAAAGGTGTAGACAAACTCCAAAAGCAACCTAGAATGCACTGTGGATTTGTGGAGCACCAGTAGCGCTGCATAGTGGAGCACCAGAGAGATGCTGAACACCTGCACCGAGGGATCATGTTCTGCTTGGCAGGGACTGCAGTTGATTCAGACTCCAGTTCTCCAGCAGGGAATCACAACCTTGGTATAATCTAATTATGTCTCCATACATGTATGTGTATTATTTCCATATATAGCTATATTTGGCTATATCTATAGGCAGATTACTATAATTAGAGATGGCCAGAAATGAAACAGTGGCTCTGAATTTTCTTACTAAGTATGGAAAGTACTGGAAGCCACAGAAGTGCTACGACTGAATGAAAAGCTTACCTTTCATTTATAAAAGTGTGTTCCAGGGAAAACTTAACAATATACCTAAGATCATTAGAAAACCAAGTTAAAGACAATTAGATAAATTATTTAAAATATTTTTCTATGGAAAGTTGTCAAATTCCTTATGAGGATATTCCAGTCACAGAACTAAAACAGAAGGATTTTACCCTATTAACTTTCTCTCTTTTTTAATGTTTTATCTTAAAAGATTTAAGATCAGGAATTGGCACGCTACGATAGATGAGTTTCCTTACAGAATTTTTTGTGTATATATATATATATATATATACACGAAAAAGAAAGAACCAGAGGCACACTGGTAATGTCTATTTTTTAAGCTGAGTTGAATTTAGCCTATTATGCTAAAATTAATTAAAAATTAATTAGTTAAGCCACAGAATATTTTTCTGACAAGTATTTGATATACCTTTACAATAAGGGGCACTTACACAGGTTTCATCTGCTGTGTTTAAATCTGAGACACTTTGTGATAGCACTGCTCAGAAAACAGATAGATATGAGCTGTAAAACTTTAAGAGATTCCAAGCTAATAAAATATTGTAACTGTTAATTTACACCACAAGGAAAAGATCTTCCAGTGTGTGCCCAATGCATCCTTGTAACTCATCCAGGCGATGGCCCTTCTCACTCCCCTGGGAGTAATGCTACTTGGAGTTGTACTAACCTATGAGAGGCACGACTGCACTATAGTCTTTTCCAGGCTCCCACCCATGTCTTAACTGAATTCACCCCAATTAAACATGTCTCCCCTTTCAGCAGAGTGGCACAAGCACAGACATGATAAACCCTGAGGATGCTTTTCGGTTGTATCTGGTCCTCAGGTGACCTGCAGTGCAGCCAACAGGGCAATGCAGCCTGGGGACGCACTAATGCAGGACTAGAACTCCCAACCATGGGAAATGCAGAGCACGGCCCGGAGCTGGGGGCAGCTGCAGCTGTGGGAGACATGCTGCAGGAACTGGACATGTTCCCAAATTATGGGAATCACAGTGTTTTCAGAGGATACCACGTGCACTGAGCTGGCTTCAGTATGATGGTGTAAAAGTGCTGCCATTTCACTCATTTCCATTTTGCATACCTTCTGTTAAAACCCACAGCTCCGCTGCACAATACAACGTCAAAAATGTCATTACAGATAATGACAAGTGGAGCCAGGGGATGCAGCCAGATGTTTATTCTTATGTTTTAACCCATATATGCTGGGTTAGGAAATTCAGTTTATACTTAGTAGTGTATCTTAACTAACCTACAAGGAATTCAAATGCTGTTGGATGTCTTGTCAACCTTGATGTAAATTCATATTCTGCTTCTTTCAAAAGGCAATATCCAAAAGAAATGCTGCATTAAATGTATTGTTAAGACTTTCCCCAGCACGTGCTTTGACATCTAGGCAATTCTATCAGCCAGGGTGGTTGAGAAACTTATGCAATGGACTTGACACTGCTGCATCTAACAGATTCACTGCTTGGAGAAAGTAAGTTGCCTGTCTTCTTTTGATAGCTGAACAGGACATCTCAGCCTCTTGGCTTCATGCTCCCCATCAGTAGACTCACATCGGCATTTTCCAGCTTCAGCAGCCAGCCAGCCACGGCAGGCAGCAGGACCAAGCCGCCTCTCTGCAGCTGGCACTTATATGTTCCTGCTAACACGAAAGGAACAAAGCAGCCCCAGGGCACTTTGAGACTCTCGTGCTCTCAAAGCATCTGACAGGCACCTAAATTACATCAATCATCTGCAAGCCAGAGCTTGCAGATGCTACAGCATTAACTGCCCCCTGCATTCCCCACCAGGGCATTAGCAGTTTACTTCTATCACATCTAATTAGTCACCAATTATCATTTGGCAGCCTGGGAAGTGGCTCTCAGACGGCAAGCACAGCCTGGTCACAGAAGAGGTCTGTTTCCTTGCAATTGCACGTGCTGGTACCGGAGCATTAAAGGCAAGTGAAGTTCACAGAGGTGCAGAAAGATTTCTTTCCTCACAGGAATATTATATGTTGGCATGACCACATGGTGCCACCAACGTGACTGTGTTAGATATCCCATAAAGATGATGCAGAATATAACATTCACAGGAAACTACAGTAAGCAATGAATCTACTAGTTGTGCTCACCCTACCACGCATCTTTCTCCGTCCTGCAGTTCCTCTACTACTTAGCATTTGAATATGGATGCTGAAATGCAATCTGTTGTTTCCCAGCACTAGTGGTAAAAACCACGCAGCCAGAGCCAGGCGTAACTTGTCCACTATCACAGGCAGTAGTCACAGCAGACAAAATCTGAATATGCAGGTACAAATTGTTCTAGTTTAAAGAGAGGGAAAAAAAAGAAAAATAAAAAGCCAGCAGCTTGCAGGTGCTTGTGAAAGAAGCTAATGCAAAATACAACAGAAAATTCTCAAACATCTCAAGTTAGAGATGCTAACAGACTTGAAATACAGCTCTCTGGACACACCAGTGTACTATGCAGATTGGAATCACCAGCTTCTTGCAAGCAACTCTGAAAAACCTGGCAACCCTAAGGCTCATTATTTGAAATAGTTTCAGTTTTCAGCTGAAGTTTTGTTTACCTGTATGGCAGAGCATATCCAAGCTGAGTCATGCTATGAGGATTCTGTAAGTAAATCAATAATCACAATAAAGTCTGTTCAAGAGGAAGACTGTTTAACATTCACTCATTAACTAGTTTGCTATCTTATGAAGAAAGACTTGATGTCACTTCAAAAAAAAAAAAAAAGATAACTAAAACCAGGTACACTAACCAGCTTCCCTTAAAATGTGGAGTTACCTGCTGTCAGAGGCCCATGGTGAGGGTGAAGTTAAAGCTTTTACCACTGGTTTCCGCCATCTGGCTAATACACAACACATTTTGGTTTTTCTATGTATTGTACCACAAATGAATACTAGATTTAAGCTTTGTATATGAGCCTTCCACCTGCATAGCCCAAAATACTACATGGCACAACACAACAGAGATTTGCCATCCACAAGACTATTAGTTTGTGCCCCTAACTCCTCTCAGTCACCGCACCCCCTGGCTCCCCTGGCTCCCTGCAGGGAAGCACCCAGAGCTTGCTCCTTTGCGCCGCTATCAGTGCAGGCAGCACAGCCCTGCGAGCAAGTAAGCCTGGCGCAGGCTCACAACACACACAGCTTAACAACCAAGGGCCTTGTTGAGCTAGACCTTTCACTGAACACAACTCTGGCCCTTGTCTCCCCTCTCTGTTTATAAGGCTTACCAAGTATATAAACTATTGCTCTTAAATTATGAGGACCCACATTTATGAGAGCAATTATCCTTTGTTTGTTTAGAAAGGCTATTTGTCTTTCTCCTGTCTTTTAAATGCCTCCCTGCTTCCTTTGCCCAAAACAGAGCAAAATGTTTGGATTTTTATTTGAGGGTGGGCTCCATCTGAAGTTCACTTAATGAGAGGAAATCTCTGCTATAACCATTGGATGGGGGGAGGAGCAGGAGGAAGAGATCAAGCCTTGCTCCAGTTCAAATGAAAGCTGGGCAAAGGAACTATTTGGAGGAATAGATAAAGTTTTTGCTTTTATACCTCCACAAAATTCATTATAAAGTTGGGCTGGTTTTGCTTTAAAAAAAAATAAAATTAAAAATCATAGTACACTTCAGTTACTAAGTACCTGGCTGTCAGTGTGCACTAGGGCAGGGTAGGGTTTGAACATTTCACTGGCCCTTTGCAGTCTGTTCAGATGAGATGGAAAGTAAAAACTAAAAAAACCTGGGGGTTTAAAAAGACCATGCTATCCCTAGAGAATGGATGAAACTATAACTTCCAAAAGAATAAAATATACCTTTGTAACACTGCTCTGTTCAGAATTAATACTGCCAACATAAAACACATCTGAGGTCTGCAAGCGAGCACGCTTGGCTGTCTGACTGTGCTTCCCAGCGAGCTGTCAAGTACTGAGCATAAGTGGATTTCCTTTAACAGTTTCAGAAAAACGATCCTGCATATCAGCTCTGTCATTCCTGTAACTCAAACAAGACCTTAAGGCCAGAACAGCCCTGTGGCCTGTAGCCAACGGGCTATTTACCCTGAGGACCGCTGTTCTTCCTTCCTCTCCAGAATTTGCATCACACGCCCTCTGCTACACAAGGCAACACCCAGACTGAGCCTTTGAAATCATCTACTTAAGGAAAAAGAAAGCTTAGTTGCCTGGAAAGCCACAGCAGCTCTAGGGAAAGGAAACAAAGGCGATGCAGCTCCCCCTTTCCTCAGCCACACACCTCTTCCCTGTCAGTAACAAATGAAACTGTGCTTTAATATGAGATGCCCTGGGTAGGGGAAACCCTCCGTCATACTTTCAAGTGTGCAGCTCCGTAGAGGTCCTTCTGAGAGAGGAGGATGGGACAGATCTAGAGTAGCTGAGCATCATTTTTTGGGGAAAAAAAAAAAAAAAAAGAAAACCGAGATCTTTAAAAACGTGCTGCAGAACTGCATCAACAGAAGGGAACGCAGGGCTGGCGGGTGCAAGGAAAGCCACTTGGTGGGCAGGGTCATTGCACAAGCACCAGCTGCTGGAGCACAGAACAGAAACGCACCACGGAAAATGCCTTCCAGGAAAGTGGCAGTTGTTTTCTTCAACAAAGCCTGCTGAGAAGATACTTCAGAAGTGAAATGCATTTTCTTCGTTATATGACAGGGAAAACTCATGACTTTGACTAAAGTTCAGTGGTTGTTTTGCCCACCATGTAGCAGTCACCCATCACCTAGGCTATTTTTATTCATTGAAATTCCATGTTTCAATGTGGAAAGAGGAATGGACCAGTGACTTGCAGGCTGAAAGTACATTTTTCTCTTTATAAGCTGAAGTCACTGACACTCCCTAATACAGTTTCCATGTCCAAATATGATTAGCAGAGATCTTGTAAAGGGACTTCATGACACCTGTCAAGTTATAATAAAGGAGCTTATCTTTCATGATGCTGGATGCCGTACACTCTCAACAAGGCATCTCTGAAATAAAATCACAGGTTTCCCTTCTTGTAGAACCTGCTTTCAAGGTTAAACGAATACAGCCATCTTTTGGTACAAATATGAAGTATTAATCATGAAAAGCATGAAGATGAGATCATACAAGAGCTAAATGCCATTCTACTTTCCAGGAGCAGTCTTTTTACTGCCCAACCCTCTTTTTTTTTTTTTTTTTAAACCATCAACAACTGTTTTTATGGAGTAACTTTATGCCATGTCCTAAATATGAATTTTATAGAAAGCTTTTGCTGTAAAAGAGTTGTCTGGTTTGATTAATAGTCATCTTCAACAGGAAATACTTGCATAATGTGAATACATCTTGGACACAGATCTGGCTCACAGTAGGTCTTTTGTGCTGCAGAGACTAACCTGGAACTGTTCCCACTGATACTGCTTTAAACAATCCTGCTGGACTGCAGAGCATGGATACCAGCACCTCCTTCTGCAGGTTTTAAGCTACCCAGCTGGAAAGGGGAATTTACTCAAGTTCCACCAGCTACGGACAAAGAAGAGAAACCACCAGATTTCCAAGCTGTGTAAACTGGCCTTTCAGTCAGAAAACCTCTCACCCCCATACAGCTGAGCATCGAGTGCTTTAGAAAGCTCTGAATACAGAGGGTCAAAATACAGAACACCTAAGGTTCCTGGTAAGCTGGCAAACAAAACCTCTGCAGGCAGCAGCATCAACCAAAAAAAAAAGATACTAAAAGGACAGAGAAAAGTCTGGTGGATAGAGTCCACTCGAGTTTCGAGGAGATGCTCAATTAACGCCTACCTGGAAGGTCCTGAAAGAAATTGGGCAGCCAAAAGGAGAAGTGGGAAGATCTCAAAGATGAGCTCTTTATTTATGAGAACAGGAAACAAAGTAAGAGTTATCAGTTGCTTCTTGCCATTAAAGGAAGGATCCTTTAATATGGATGGATCTGGAAAAAAATGGAAGCATCCATTTCAATATGCTCATAAGTAATCTAGAAAATGCGGTTAATAGGAAAACAATGAAAATGATTGTTGATACATTAAACTGTTCAAGAAGATAAAGATGAGGGCTTATGCTGAAGGACAGCAGAAGAGTCTTAATCACACTGCTATTGGACATTACATTGTCAAATAATTTAACATAGGTATGAATGAAACTAATTTGGATAAACTTTCGGGCATGCACACATAAATATACACTTTTCTAGAGAAAGGGAAGGAGTCTGAGCTGACCATTACTACTGAGGAGTAAGATCTTGGGATTGCAACAGACAGTTAACACACCATAGTTCCAAGTAAATATCATCTCAAACAACAAAAAAACCCCCCAAACCAAAAACAAAAGCAAGATTCTCACCAAGGAATAAAGAACAGAAAAAAGCAATCATCACCACAGACCAAAAATACAGCTCAAGTATTGCATGGTCCTGGTCCTCTCCTCTCAAAACACTTCAGTATAAGCAGAAGAGATCCAGAGTGGGACACTGAGGACAAGCAAAAATAAAGAACAGCTTCTGCATGCAAAAGAACTAAACGTTCTTCAGTTGGAAAAAGTGACAAATGAAAAAGAATATGACGAAGATCTGTACAGTCAGAAGCCGCACTAAAAAGCTATATCCCACTTATTCTCTTGCACTAGAGAACAGAGGAGATGAACCAACTAATCATTGACAGGCCCAAAACAAATAAATGCGAGATGGTAATGATCTCTAGCTGGAGGATGGCAGCATTTCCAGAACAAGACCTCTCCTCCTATGCTATTCATAATGCTTATACTTCTTGCTCAGCTCCACCACTGCTTTAAATCACAATTCTTCCTCGCCCACGTGTTTTTTCAAATCCTGTAAGAACACCATATAAGCACTTCCAATAAATATAGGACTGAAAACACATTATACTGCAAAGTGTTAAGAGTTGCTGTCTCTTCTATAGAGTATTGCAAACATGCTTAAAACTGATGAGTGTTCTCAAGCCCTAAGGCTGACTGGAAGGTGCACTTAAATGTCTCTTTTTATAAGAACAGCTGGAGCCAAGTGGTGGTGAAAAACTGGTGAGGGTCGTAAGTCAAGAAAGTAAGCTGTGAACCGGGTCAAGAAAAGGTTAAGTTGTAAACAGGCAATCTGGCATTTAGGACTAAAAAAATTAATGTGCAGTCAATTGCTTAAGCGCATAAATATTAGGTTTCCTAATAAACATGTCTGAAGGGAAGGGAAAGAAAAAACACACCAGGAGATGGGCATTTTCTGACAACAGCACAAAGGTAGGCCTAGGTAACATGCATGGGAACTAGTGATTTAACTCAGAAGACTGGTGTGTGTAGGGTGTAAGCAAGCTCCTCCACTTGCTAGCACCAAAACTGCGTTAGGGCCTTCCTGAAGTTCAGAGAACTGGGAGAATAATTCCTAGACTAATCTTTGGAACCTTCCAGTACCTATATACTGGCTGATGGCTCAAGCTAGCATTACTCCAAATGAATTTTGAGTTCTGCAAATTGACAGAGTTCTCTCATCAGATTTTTAAATTTCAGCCAAAGACCATCTGTAAAAATCACAGAGGAGAGTTGTGCTCCATGTCTGACCACCTGCAGTGCTATACAAGAACTCTGGTGGAAACAAGGGAAATTTTATTTCCCCAGAAGGTCCTGCAAGACAATAACATCCAGAAAATGGTTGGTATTTGACACTAGGTTTATTAAAATGTAGTCAAAGAAGAAAGGAGAATATTTTCCCAACTATACAAATCTCAAGATGAGTAAACGGAACTGTAGTAAGTATATGGCAAGTAAAGACAAGGTTTAATACTAACAGGATCTAAAAGTTATTGCTTTTTACCGTCAGGGAAAAAAAATGTAAAACAGAAGAAACAGCTCCCCTCTTCAGGGCATGAGAGGCAACAGAAGCTGAGGAACTCAAGCAGCTCACATACAGAAGCCCCAACCTGGGAATGACTGATGTGAAAAAAGCAATTCATTTCCCAGCGAATGAAGAAACAAAGCTGCTGTTGTCACCTGAGGAAAGGAAAAAGGGCACTGTCATGGGCAGGAAGAATGATTCCTCTCATTAAGCTGCTGCATCTTCTCCAGGACTGCAGACAGAGTTATCAGGCAACCTAAGCCACAGTTGTGGCGTTTCCGTACAATCCACAGAATAACTGTGCAGTGGCATTTTCTCAGAATATATTTTTCCCCCTTCGGCATCTCTTCTCTCACGCACACACCTGAGCTTCTGCAGTAATTAGAGAGACCCCTCCCAGGGCCCAGAATAACGCAGGAAGGCTCTCAGGCAGTACCGTGCCTTGTAGCTGTCTGTGTTGCACACACCAAATACTGCCCAGCCAAAGCGTGATTAATCTTCCCTGAGTGTTCTTATGTTACAGTCTCCTCTTAGTCGCGTGGTGTTACAACATCAAGCGGCCCTAAGCAGAGCCCAAGCGCAGCAGCAAGCAGCTTTTGTCGCCTTACAGCTGTGAGTACGGCTTTGGAGCGGAGCTGGATTGCTGCTAAAGCAGCGCAAGGGGCAGTGGGTGTGCCGAGAGCCAGGGGAGCGCACACCGGCCCGGTGGTTTAATCCCAGGAAAGGAGAAGCCAGCGTGAAGCGAAGCGGCTTCAGTGAATTGTTCGTGCTGACCTCCAAGACCGCCCTAATTTTACCAGTGCAGAAAGGTCACTGTTGCAATAATGAGCAACTCTATCAAAAACATTATTTTAACAGTAGTGCTGAGAACACAGCGGGTCTGTAATTGATAAAACAAGGAAACTCCACCAAGGTGTTTTTAAAGGGCTTGGTTAGAGGAAGAAGGTAAGAAAGCAACTTAATGAAAAAGCAGCAGAAAATCCCACATAACACACAAAGTTCACTGGAGTTCAGTTTTCATCTATTTTACACATTTTTTTCAACACTATTGCTGTTTCTGAAATGGTCTGCTGTACACCAGGAGCAATGAAGAGCCACATAAATAAATAAATAAATAAATACATAAATACATAAATGAGTGAAGAACTAAGTTCCCTTTAGGCTATTCGAAAAGGAACAGGTATCATCTGACAACTTTATTACAGCTTTGTAAGTATACTACACACCTGGTAGGGAACAGTAAGAGCATTGAGAAAAAGGGAAGGGAACTAACTAAGTGGGAGCAAAGACATGAATGACAGCATCAGAAAAGAAAGTACAAGTATGTTCGGATGCGCAGTCTGAATGACTAGAACTACAGCATCTGTGGTAAGGAGGCATATTGCCATATAATATTAAAAAAACCCCACTCCTTTCAATGATTTGTATGATACATTATCAGTGAGGCAAATCGCCATGGTTGGGCTGACAACTGCAGTATTATCAATGCACAAGAACCAGCTGTAAATTGAGAGAAAACCTATACTGCTGTCAGGAAAGGTATATTGAGCATCAAAATGTTACTTATTGACTTTTCTGCAGAAAAAATAAAGGTAGATTTCTTGAATCCTCATCTTTTCTTATACAAACTTTCAGAAGACAAGCCTTACCAGCACGTTTTTGGGAGCTGTGGCGGTCAGCCACCAAAGGCATTCAGCTGCCTAATGAAGCAGGCAGAACCTGGCCAGCCCCAGCCTGGAGGTTAACCCTACTCACTTGACAAGGTTGGTATATATAATACATACAACCCATGTGGTCCCACACGTGACAACCAAGATCACTGCCCATGCATCAAAACTATAAGCACAAAGGCATATAGCATACCTCAGAGAAGAACTTCACAAGTTTACCTGATGTTACTTAATTATAGGGGAAAAAAAAATAATCAATACTGATAAGTTCCCTCTCAGCTCTGAGTCACCACTTGCCTTGAGCCTCACCCCTGCAGTTTAAGGCAATGTCATCTTTATTTTGCATGGTTATTTAAAAATAGTTTCCTATGTAGTGTCTTTATCTTGGCCTGCTTCATTTGACTAGCTTCATTTTCTGAGCTTCATGCTACGTCTTCTGGCATTTGTTTCTGAAAGGTTGCTGTCATATTGTTTAGTGTCCGCTTGACAACCCAGCTTAAAGTTTGTGCAAGAGACTACTCTAATGGTATGCTTACTAAAAAAACTGCTCAGTATCATCATTTGATTTCCACCCCTCCTTCTCCATGACCAGTACACATTTTGAAAGATCCCACCTTCAGAAATTCTTTCTTATTGCCATAATCTTCTGCAGTGTTTTTCACAACATTCTTCCTTTTTCTTTGCACCACCTAAGACCTCTGCTTCAGAATATGTACATGCATATGCTTATCATACCTTTAGTTTCCTGTTGTGAATGGATTGTGGAATAGAGCACAGCACTGCCTGATCTCTTTTAAAAGAGTTACAGATACTAAATACCATTGCTACTGCTATAGCCTCAGCATTGGCACATCTCTGATTCTTTCCAGGTGCACTTCTTCCATCAGGATTGTGCCTTTTCCTGGGACAGGATCCTGCCATTCAACTTTCTAGCCCAAGACTTAGTTTACATGCTGCAGGACAGCCTCCATGAGCCTCATAAGACCCAAATGGCCGTGGAGTATAATTAGCAGCCAGCGATCTCCTCAAAAAGCCCTCCCTCAAATTCACATCTTCAAATAGTATGTCAACCAGAACAAGGGATAAAAAGCTGTATGTGTGTTACCTACTGCTCTGAGTTTCCTAAAGCCCACAGCCCTTTTGCAGTTATTCTCTACTTTCTAGCATGAAAAAGCAGCCCCATCTCACCCAGGGCCCCCACCTTCTCACTTGTGCAGCAGGTAGGTCATCAAGCTTCTCTCACACACTACCTCAGTAGTTTCTCATAGCTCACGCAAAATCCTGTCCCCTTTCAGCGTTTATAACTTTAATTCTCTGAACCCAGGTCTAGTTCATAGAGACTAACCAATTTGCAGCTTAAGAGAAACTTGTTACTCTCCCTCTGAGAAACCCCTCAGGTTTGTTAAGCTCCAAAGGAGATCTGTATCGCTGTTTTATATTCCCACTTCTTTACACTCTAATAGGCTTTTTATAGCCTCCATCACCTTTGCACATTCAGGAAGGAAACAGTACAGAACTGATTGGAGAAACAAAATTACTAAAGAAAAAAGCAGACGCTATCCCAGCTTATGCACTGAACATTGTTAACAGCTCTACGAACTCTGGAACGGGTTGAGTCAAATTATGAACCTAAAAGAAAAAACCAAAACAGCAAAAAAAGCCCCCCTCAGCCTGGAAAAGCTTTTCCTTGTCAGAAACAAAGAGAAGGAAAACAAAGCCAAAAGGCATGTGGTCTGCAGTGCTGGATTCAAACTCAAATAGCTGCATCTTACCAAAATGCTCCACACAATGCCATGCAAGCTCTCGGAGTTTCACTCTCCCATGTGTCTCTTTGCAGGAAGAGATGGTGTTGTACAGCAGTTTTAGTCAGCAGACTTTTTATTAAAATATGTCTTTAGAGAGACATGCTTGGAGTTTTAGTTTGCAGCATCAGAAGTTTCACTTTGCCTACTGAAGTTAAGCATTTGTTGCACACAAGCCTCTTCCATGTAGCTGGAGGGAAAGTACAATGCAATGTCAAACAAAGTGCATTTCATCCTGTCTACAGGAAAAGGAAAAAAAAAAAAGATATTTTATTTACCAAGTCATATTATATTAAAAACCGTAATATAAAAGAATCAAGAATTTAAGGCTGAGGAGAGCAAAGAATTTAAAACTGAGTTTGTTCCTTTTTTTTTTAAATATAAAAGTCAGGGACTTGGAAGGAGACGCTCACAAACTTATCAACAGCTCAGAATTTAGACATTATTGTGTTGGTTTATGTGATTTATTTTCAAAGATTTCAGACTCAATCTTCTGTGATAGGCTTATTAGAAAATACTACTTAGAAATATTTAATAAGTGGGGTTTTTATTTTATATATTTGCACAAGACCCAATCATTGAAAATTTTAATTCTTCCAAATTTCTTCAGTTTACATTCATACTGCAGAGCATTCTGAAAGCATTGCTTGTATTGAAGAGTGGCAAATCCATGACATTTTCACTCTGATTTGATGTGACTACAAAGTTTTCCTGAACGTAGGCCTTCACTCCAATACAGAAACTTTTGATCTTCATAAAAATGCAATGAGGAAAGGAAAGGATCCTAACATCCTTAACCCAGCCAGACCAGTATTTAACTTTTTATGTATTTTACTTAAATAAAATGTAAGTGACTCTAGGGAAAGCAACGTTAATAAACATGATCATATAAAGTTTACAGTGAAAATTCAATTTTACCTTTAATAGTGTTTCTCAAACAGTAAACTTTGTTATAAGACCAATAACTCTTAATCAGATCCTAGCACCAAAATCAGGTGTTTCATTTTCAATTTTTAATCAGTTTGTCCAATTGCTTTTTGGAATATTTCATGCCCTAAATAAGATAAAAAATGCCAATGAAAGTGTCAGATTCTGCTGGAAACTGGACTGGTGCCTTCACTCTCCTTGGTTCCAGGAAAATTTTTCTTGACCAAGAAAAGCATTCCTCTTTGGTTACTCCAAGATTCCATATCTGAGAAGCAGAGATACTAAAGTAAGAGATGAAAGACTAGAATTTGTCCAGAAAGCCATTCTGAAACTTGGGTTAGTAGCAATTTCAGAGTCACACTTCTCCAAGATGATAATTTGGCCCAAATTCCAGGAAGAAAATAATTGCAATACAAGTTGACCTAGGTGTCTGTATTGTTATTTAAGTCTCCATAATGATCTACACTGTACTCTACACACAATCATCCTCTGCGCTTATTCCTAATCTTTCCATCTGAAGTTTCCAGAAATGCTCTAGGGCATTTTCACTCTGCCCTCATCACAGCATTTGCAGCACAGAAATGTACACAGCCTGGATTTTCCCATAAGTCTACGTTGTTTTAAGACACTATTGTTCTTTACATGCAAACCTATAATTTGCCAGACATTAATTTCTTTCTCAAGCCATAATGTCTTTAGCATATTTAAAGGCAACTCCACAAACTTTATATGCTAGGTTAGCGCATCATTAACTTTTTCATGGGATGCTATTTACATCTCTTTCCCAAGAACACATGGAAGAGCTCTTGCCCATTTGGAAAGTCTTCGTGAAGCCAAGCTTTCCATACTTAGTGCAAGCACTCGGGTTTTTGGGAACCACCAGTTCTGAATGCTCACTTTGAGTGACTACACCCACCCTTGCCATAAACAAATGCTTGAACTTCTGCAATGGGGCATAATCTGCTTCACCACTGAAACATTTCCCCCAGCCCATGAAAAAAAAACCCTTTGACTTTCAACTGCAACTTTGTGTGGCTGAAGAGTGTCAAGAAAAGCAGCAATTTGTGGTCCACAAGTGACGTTTGAAGTCAATTTTGCCTTGTATTGCTGTAGAAGCAAGAACAACACCCCTGTCCCTGCAGAGTCCAGGCTGAACAGAAGCACTGCATATACAGCACAAGAAAAGAGATGCTTGGCTTCTGCATGGTTAAGATTTTGCCAAAATATAGAAATATTTGAAGGGAAATAAAAACTGCCATATGAAAAGTTAATCTTTGCAGTGCTATGGATTGTCATGAAATAATGAAGGGCAAGAAACTTTCTGGGAACATAACTTTGTTATTACTGAATCTGCTGCACTTTTGTCTGACTGCTTGTTCTGATAATGTCAAAAAAGAGTCCTACAGACTGGCTTTTGGTGTAGTTGCACCCAAGAGCCTGCCCTAAATTCAGTACCTCTTCTATGGAAATTCTAATTTAATTTATTTGCAAAGATGTATGGTGGCTATAAAGTATGTATATTTTTGTAATGTCATAAAATTATCCGTTTATGAACATTTCAGCCAACTATAGCAGCTATTGAAAAATTTTTAATGACTCATAATGAATACTGTACTTCTAAAGGGGAAAAAAATGCAAATCAACTGCATCCTCCTCCTCCAAATGCTACTGTATTTCTAAAAGCAGACAAAACGTGCATATGAAGTAATGTATTGATGGGCTTATCTCTGAAGTATACTACATCATTCATGGGCACAAACCAACCCTTTCATGCTCTCTGGAAAGAAAAATATGACCAATTCTTGAGAAATTCCTCCACTCCATTACCTGAGATTCTGGACGACTTGGGCGTATGTTTCCAGTGCTTCCAATAATTTAACAGGCTCACAGGTTTCCGCATTCTCTTAAGATTACTCAGACTAGAGAAACTACATGCCAAGCTGAAGGAACTGCAACAGCATTATTTTGGCACACATGGGGACAGAAAGGTTTTCCAAAATCAGGAGTATTAAGGAACAGAAAGCAATTATTCTTACAGAACGCAACTCCACAGAATTTAATGCAAGCTCCAAGGGACAGACAAGGTGAAACATTCCAGGGGATTTCTCACTATTTGCAGAACACTTTCAAGGACCAAAATAGCAGCTGCCCTTGATTAACAGCTTGTTTCTGCTCTTCTGGATACTGCAAACCTGTCATGCCACAGGACAGTTATAAGATAGATTTTCTTCAGTGCCAAGCCAGACGCAGGAGGTTCCACCCTGTCAACTGGGTTGATGCGACTCCACATGGAGCTGCATCGTTCACTGGATTGCTGAAATGCTTTAGTTGTAAGAGCATCCTATTGTGTCACAGCACTGCATGACTCGCACAGCTGAGTCCTGCCACTCAGAAGTTTGGCTCTAGCTCACGTTTTGGGAGGGCAGCACCACAGTCTCTTCTCTCGCATGCCAGAAGAAATGGATCAGTGAACCCCAGGTGGGATGTGCTGTGCTGCAGCCAAAATGGGGCCAGTTTTAAGAGACCAAAAGCAGCCCTTTGAAGTGTCAATAGATGTAATGCTCCGCATCATCTCACATACTGGGGAGTTTTCTGCCAGAGGTCACAGTGAAACCCAAGGTTTGCTGCAGAGAGCCATGATCTGTAACTCTGCTGTCATGAGCTCAAGCGAGGTATGACAGCCACTGTGCCTTCAACACCAGTGAGGCATGTGGCAGTTGGGATTATATGCAGCAAGAATGAAAAAGCATACGAAACCAGACCCACAAATCAAGTAGTGAGAGAGACCTATGGACAGCTAACTTCATGACAATGAAACCGTAATGTGAAGGTACTTCTAGACATCTGGCAAAGGATTTGCAGTGCTTAACCTTTGCTTTCAAAAACAGAATATCCAGACATTGGGAAAGAGATGAATGTATAGATTCTGAACCACTCTCAGCCTCTGCAGGCTTGTAAGATATATGAAATAATATACTTTTGTTCTCAAGCAAATGTCTTTTAAATGAATAGTATAGAACCATTGCAAACTACCCACAGGGAGAAATGCCTAAGTACTCATGCTGTTGCCATATAACTACTCCAGACACTATCCTTGCTACTCACAGATGGATTCAATTGTTTAGTGAGTTTAGATGACTGTTAGAAGCAACCATTTCTGTTGCCTTTTTTTTTTTAATCTTTATAAAATCCTCTCCCCTCATGCTGCCTCCTCATTTTAGTACAAAATATGCTCCCATGTTGAATGTGACTGCAAAGAAAATGACATGGGTTACAACAGAATTAAAATTATATTCATAATTTTTTAATTCTTTCTCTTGAAACATGGTATATAAAATCCCAATTGCTTCAGTAGAATTAAAAGAGAAAACATGCGTAAAAAGCTAAGCACAAAGTGCTTAAATCCAGTCTTATTTAGCAAGCACATGTTCTACTCTGCTGGATGAGTTCCAGAATGAAGCTTCACACTATTTCCAAATAATCTTTACTGCCCTATAAATGGGTCCATTGTATGAATTTTTTGATTGGAAAATAAAGAACAAGACACATTGTTAATGCTGTTAATTAAGTCTGCATTTTATTCTGATACACATATTATACAATTAAGATCCCAAAGAATCAAGGATTGCCAGACGCCTTGGTCAGTGTAATGAGAAAATGGGACAAAGAGTTGGGAGTCCTGGGAAACTAGACTTGAAGGCTCCCAGCTCGCAAAGCACAAGATGTACCAAACTGCATCTCATTGCAGACTCTTCCAACTCCAAGGGGGCTTTAAGACATCAAATCACATTTTATCCTGCTGCTGACTGGGCATCTCACCAGCCTTTCATAAAGATGCTACACAATAAAAGAGCACCCACTGTAAGCAGTTACTCTTTCTTTTCCAGTGCTGTGAAGAAGGCTCTCTTGCATTCATTCTCCTTGTAAAATTTCTCTTGGTCAATACAACCAACTGCCTTGATGCACAGCATGACCAGGTCAAAATGAAGGAGGCAAAAAGTGGATGCGCCACCCTCAACTCCATCAAATAAGTGAACTACTCCTGTGCAAATGTGGGGGTTACAACCCTGTCAGTCCAACTGTTCTATTACTCTTCTCCCTAGAGCACAGTGCAAGGTACAACCCACCTGGGCCATACTAGCTCCTGTTCTTTCTGAGAGATAAATCATATGCTTGACCACCATTAGAAGATATCTGAAATGGTACTTCATAAGATAAAGGTCCTAGCTTGACTATTTGTCACAAATAGTGGTAATTACCCTTCCTGCTCCCCACAGGGGAAAAGGGGGGGGGAAGGGGGGGGGGAAGGGGGGGAGGGGGGGGGGAAGGACTATGTAGCGCTTGTTATTTTTTTATGGCTACTTGGCTTAGTTTGGGGGCTCTGGTCTGTTCCTCAGTCACACTCATTCTAGTTAGATGATGTCTATAGGTACCTGATTCAGCAACATTCATTTCATGTCTCACCTTCCCAAAAACTTAAACCCAAAAGCTTTTAAAATGTTGATGCATATTTATTTCCTTCTGACAGAGAAGAACCTGAAGTGTAATCTCTACAGTAGTTCTGTGATAACAGGAATTGCTCAAGTAATTGTTACTGTTTTTCCTACGCAATGTCAGGGTGCAGCCACTTGTGTAGCGCTACACAGAGGTGCCACACAATTCTCAGGCCACTGAATTCTGCTCCTTGTACATTTTACATTCACATTTCTGTTGTCACTGTTTGAAATGGCAATCAGCTGCTAGATGAGTAAAAGCTCTCATGGCGGGGAGCTCCTCAGCTGGCAGTGGCTGAATGAAGCCCCTCTGTAACTTACCTCCAGAGAACTGAATAGAATACAGGAGAAAACAATTTTCTAGATAATATAATGTAATAATATAGTTTATAATAGAATAATAATAATAATATTCTGCCTAGAGAACAGAGATGGGATCACTGGATTTGTTTTTCAACTTCACAGTGTGACACCATTATAACGGTCCAGTTAGTTCACAAAACACCCATTTGAGCCTTAAGAAAACAAAGATTTAACCAGACCTGGAAGACTTTGTAAGACAAATGTTTGGAGCTCATTTTATAAAAAAATATAATATAACATAGGAACAAGTTTCTGGTCATATTCACATGAATGTAACGTGAGAGAATAAGGATAGAGTTCAAATGTTTTGCTCACCGAAGTACAGGTACAGTCCCTGCACAATCTGCTGGATAACTCAAAGGAGGTGATGGCCGAGAAGAACCAGACTGAACATTTCACCCTGACTGGCAAAGTGGTGATGTACCACCAGTTGGCTTCAGCTAAGTTAACTGCAACCACAACCCATACTGGCCTCAAAGAAAGTTTTCCCTAGAAACCTTCCTCCATCTCTAATTACACTTTTAAACAAGCTTTCAGTTTGCTAAATTCATACAATATCAGAAATGCACTAATGCTTTTAAATTATATGTGCCAAAAGGAACTAAACTGTGCTTGGGCTAACAAGTTTTCCAACACATTTCCACAACCATGGTGGTAAATCCCCCTCACAACACAATCAGCAACATGACGGGAGCAGAGGCTTGTGCCTCCCAATAAGCAATACATGTCATATGGTGGACAAAATGCCCTCAGGGAAACTGTGTGGGTAAGAAACCACGGCCAGTAGATGCCTGAATGAACTCATAGTTGATAAAGGCCAGAAATATCCAGTTACCAGAGGAAAAAAAACAACCCTGTGTTTGCTCAGTCTGGATCCTTTAAAGAAATATATAAGACCCCTTCGGAAGAGAATCTGGAAACAAAAATTCACGTGGGTTCTACTGGACACAGAAGCATAAAATAAAATTACAGACTCAACAGGAACACTGGTCTTAAGGTATTTCCACTCCCCCCTCCCTTCTCCCAGACAGCCTCTCCACAATCCACAGACAGTAAGTTTCAGGCCATACTGTTTTCCATAAAAGCCCAGCATTTGTCCACCTTTCCTCCTGCTTTATAGTCACCCATCACTTCTGCTGTCAGGTGGCTGGACCAACACAGTCTATCTACACTCCAAACAGTTGTTAAACTGTTAACAAGCTGTGAAGACTGCTGCAGCTATTTTGGATATACGGAACAGCTTGTGCGTCCAAAAACTTGTATTCCCCCCCACCCATTAATACGATGCTATTTCATCCAAAAAATAAATGACCTCTCCACACAAATCCCGCCGTGAAACTCGAAGCACATTGCCCACGGCTAAGTGGGGTGCTGCCAAAGTCGCATGAGGAAGACACAGCTCAGTGTTGCCCTCCAAGCCAGCAGCATCCTTCCCTTCATCTCCTGACAGTCATTTCTAATTGTTTTCCATCCATAACTACTTAATGTTGCCAGGCAGGCCCTCCTCAACTCCATGTGATTTACTTAAGCAATGCTAATGATTCATCCTGCATAAGGTCTTTAAGGAATGTGGGTTATTTTCTATGCTTGTATTTACACTAAAAACTTCTCTATTGTTTATATTTCCTTTCACAGCCCCCAGACTGTTTATTAAGGCATCAAATATCAACAGTGTCCTCCAGGCTGGTGATGTTCTTGGCTGACCATGCTGATCAGACCGTGGCCAAACTGTGACTGAACCGTCAAATGAGTCTGTGGTAAGAAACATTTTAAATCCCTCAGGGAGACACAGCTTATCCAAAAAATGCAATAAATATTTTTTATTTTTATTTTTTAAAAATGTATTATGTGGTTGCTTGGTTTCATTTAACCTTTTAAAAAAACAATTTGGTGGTTTAAAGAAAGAAAAATTGACATATTCTGCCAATTCACTCTCCCTCATTCATCTATTTCCTTGTTCTGTTGTGCTGCAAGTGTCTATTTTGCTTGTTAGCAATGAAGCGCAGATTTTCTACATTTTTAGATGCCTATGCACTGAAGTAGTATCCACATACCCCAGAAGAGAGTGGATTGTACTGTGACAGCAAGAGAGGCTGTTCCCACCCGGCAAAGCTAATATAACCCATTTCTCTGGTGCTGCAGGTCCTTCTGGGCCCAAGTGAGGTATTGCTGAGGTGCTGCTGCTGATCCAGCTCAGGCAGCTTTGCTCTGCTGTCAGGTTTACCTCTGTTCTGGAGTCCTTACAGTACAGACCCAAGTGAGTGCCAAGACACTGACTGTTCCGGTCAGTCAAAATCAACAATGTTTCTAAAAGGTCTAAGGGAAATTAAGTGCTGTCTGCAGTTGCCTTCAGACGTTCAGATGGAAAATGGAAGCATCACACATACCAGCAAACCCTCTGAAATGCAAGATGGGGTGCAATCAGCTTTCTTCATCACTGTTGGCGGGGGGGCGGGTTGTTTGGTTGTTTTGACACTCTCTACCTTTTCCCATCCCCCATCTCCACAGAGAACCTCCACAGCTCATCTCAGAGCCCATCTCTTCTTCAGTGTGGGAAAAATACTGATTTTAGTCCTGAAATTTCCCAGTCTCTGTCATCAGCCAAGGTAGCAGCTGTTGCAAGTGGTCCTCATAAGAATTCAAGCTACTCTTGTATATCCTAATACCCTTCTTGGGATGCCCATGGAATACAAGCAGGTAAGGCAGCCCTTAAAATATCCCTCCTTACACGATACATACAAGACAAGCATCTTTTACAGACCAAGTCAGGGGATCTGCTGTTCAACCAGATGGCAATTACAAAGGTTCTAGATTTTTATCCCCCTGTTCTATGGAAAAAACGTATAATCCAATATTGCCACCTTCCATGAGTAACCACAATGGAGTTGTAGTTTGATATGTGGATAAGGAAATACCAAGCGGGAAGATAACGCCATCTCTATTGGCACTAATGTAACCTCTGCTAGCATACCACACTGTTCTGCTGTCCACAACACAAATAGTATGGGAAAGTTGGAGAGAGATCAATAAGAGCCACAAGAATGACTAAAATGTATTTCATCAGACTAGGAAATTCAGGCAGCTTTTATCTTACAGAGAAGGTCCTGGATAACTGTTTGTAAGTGCCAGTAGGAAAAGGCAGATTTGATAGAGGACCACTCAACTTTGGATAAAAACCATATAATTATGTACAACATTTGGAAATTGCAGTAGACATTCTTATTGGAAATAAGATTTTTATTTTTTAAAAAACATGAGGTCAAATGAAGCTCTGGAAAACTTATTACGTGGATTCCCTCTACCCATTTTAGCTGATTTTTAGAGTTCTAAAAAAGACATACTGTCATATAAGGAAGGAAAGGTCTGTGGCTCCTGTCCATGCAGAAGGCAAAATGCACTCATTACAGTCCCTTAGCCTCTGAGATATGACTACATTCATAGAAACTTGAAAGATATTTTGCAACATCTTCAAAGAGATTATTCTTTTAGAATCACCACCAGTTGGGGCTGGAAATAATTATCATTATGCTGGAATTTGGTTTCAACTTTTTAAGAAAAATTATTCTGCCACCATCTTGCAACCACTTAAGCAATATCTCTGAGTAGCTACAAAAAAGGAAAGATGAATGATGGAGGGGAAGAAAAAAACCAATGTATTACCTTATTATTCAACTGCCTAATGCAAGAGCTAGTATACAAAGAGGGCATCTCCCATATAATGAAATAATTTAATTTGCTAACTTTTCCAAAAAAGGAATGCCTCCCTCCTCCAGGCCTGAGATGGTGTGACACATGTGTGGCATATGAGACACCTCACCACAGCCCCTGGAGGGGAGGGCAACCACGCTGCTGCTGAAAGCTGTGCCTAGGGACTGGCCGGCTGCGAGCCAGCGGCTCCCAAGAGGCAGCCTGCTGCCACAGCCACAGCACTGGCCTCCCTCGGCCCCCATGGCACACCAAAAGCACTCCCTGCTTCAAATATGTCCTCACTGGAGGGGAAATTGCTGAGCATTATACTCACAGGTATAATAGATGGCTCAGAGGCACTAACTATCAACAGCTGAGACCTGTTTCAGCTCAACAGGGAAAATAAGTCGCAAGAGCAAATGCAGAAACTCCAACACCTATGGCTAGCAATCACTGAAATGAAGCTGTTGTCGTATGGTACCTCATCAGTATCTCGTTAGATCTCAAAAGAATACACTGGCAAAAAGCAGAGAGCTGTCTGTGTTCACAGAGCAAAAGGAGGACATTACCCCTGACCAAGCTCTGCAAAGATCCGTGAAATGTAATCAGTGAAGTTCCTTTACAGAAACAAATTTATTAATAACAGTACCCAAGACATCAAGCTAACCAAATGAAAATTTGACATCTATTTATAACAGAAAGGAGCATGGGGAAGAAAAGTGAAGATGACAAAGGCTCTGTTTGGCTGCACACATGTTCTCCGACGGGCTGCAGGCTTCTGCCACCTTCCCCTGAGACTTGGCACCCACCAAGGGCAGGAACTGCACCGATGAGACTGCCCACATGTAGCTGCTATCTGCATTCTTCCCAACACCTGGGGAGCGTACCCAGCTTAGCACCCCTTTCCAATCCGGGGAGCCTCTTTGCTCAAGCACATGAAAGGATACCATCACTTGGCAAGGCCTGGCTGTCTTTGAGGCCGTGCACGGTTATAGAAGCTAAAAGCAGACACCATCGGTATCGTGCAAAGCCAGGAGGAACCCTGCAAAGCCAGCTCCCTGCCAGCACAATGTGGAGCACAATGCGACGCCACCGACAGAGCAAAGCAGGAGCCTGGAAGGGACCAGAGAGGCTGAGCACGCTGCTGGCTAGTTGCTGGCTTACAGCTTTGTTTGTTACTCTATTTGTAGGAATCCAGAAGGAAAAAGCAGGCCCATGTATGAAGGCATGAACCATCTGTACGTGGAAATTACTTCACCTATTCAGAATCCAATGGATAGTTTGAAAAAAAAAAAAAAAAAAAAAAAAAAAGACTATGAAATAATCTGGCAACTTTCTGCTCAGGAAAGAGCTGGGGGAAACATATCCCTGCTGATTATATGTCTAATAGCTCCAAAAGCTGTGTTCTCTATCAAATAAATCTGTACAGCACAACTCTGTTTGCAAAAGGGAGAGCAGTTCTTTAATTGACCACTTTCAGAATGATGTAAGAGTTTTATAAAGGAGCAAGAAAAAAGAAAAAACAGCACAGCCTGATTCATGAAATTAAGACATATGCATTGCAGCTCATAATATAAAAATATACATGCTGTTAAAACCTAGACTGTTCCTTTACCACAGCACTTACATGTGCCAAAGTGTGAGATAGTATGTGATACTGTTGTACCATGAAAACCAAAAATATGGAAATCACAATAGATGTTTCCTTATTATTGCCCAATAGACTGCTACGTTAAGAACTTACTGACATAAGAAAATTATTAACCAAGGTCAAAGGCTTCAGAATTTACTTTGATGGTATAATGACTACAAGCAAAAAGCCAGAAACATTCATTCTCATCCCAGATCTGACAAAGCCCACTTTGTAACTTGGCTTGGCATTTAAATGGCTTGTCTAACATTACTCTGTCAAAAGCCTGGGTGATGAGTCAGAATTTATGTAGTATATAAGTATATCTAGATATTCCTTAGAAGCCAGACATAAACACCTATCCTTTGAAGATATAACGGTGCTAATTTTTTAATCCCAGTGACTTCTAAAATACTGTAAAATGCAGAAACTCCATGTCTCTGAAAAATACATTGTAAAACAAAGACAAGTTTTTAAGAATTCAAACTTTAGCTTTTTTCATATTTTAAAAAAATTTAAGAATATTCTCGAAAGAAATATGCCTGAAGAGGTTTTTTTTTATAAGCTTAATTCTGATTTTGATGGTGTATTTGAGCATAGAACAACAAAAACCATAAAGATATTTCACAACAAAAACTCTTCTGTGGGTGGCAAATATGGTTAAAAGTGCATTTTGCAGTGTTGTTAGAAACTTATTTTCATTTGCTTCCCCAATCGAAGTGAGAGGCAGGGGAGCATCTCACCCCGCACCTTGATTTCAAAGGGAGCAGCATTCTCCAACAGAGAACAGGTCTATCAGTAGGACCAGCACTTTAGAGGAACTCCTGGTGTGCTCCCTGCCAAGATAAGGAGGCCTCACGGCTCATTAAGCAGCAGCAGTAAGTACTGCTACTCATCTCAGTGCGCCTACTCACACTTACACCGTATGTCTGTGCATTATCAGAAGCTGAAATAAATCTGACTGTGGGTTCTAGAGGTTAAAGAACTATGCCTTTTGCAAATAAATGCACATCCAAAATCCTTTAAAATCATTAAGCAGTTGTCTCCTACAGCCCCTGGAGAATCAATAGTTTCCGAAATCAGTCAATTGACAGACCTGCAGTTCTGCTCCAGGTAGACGCTGGCCAGCTGGAACAAGATGGAAGATTTTCAGCTGGATCCTTAACTCAGCTGACAGGGAGGCAAAACCCGAAGCATTAAAGCAACTGAGGTGATGTTCTTTGTTTCCTTGGCGCTATTTCTGAGGTGTGAAAAATCAAAATAAAAGCCCATTAAAAGCTTTCACTGTATTTGGGTGCCCTGCTGCTTAAGCCATACAGTTTTTGGTATTGGTATCTACAGACATGTCTTGAGGGCTGTCCAAGTCATGTAGTGCTATGGTGCTTTTGATACAGAACAGCAATATACCTAAGTATGTGAGAGGAGTAAATGTCTGCTCCTAGCTTCCCTCGCCTCTGTAGCTCCCACCAGCTTTGGATATGCTACAGGAGACCAGGAGTTTCAGACAAATTTCAGAACCAGCCAGATTAGCACTCACCGACTGGATCAAATGTAACCAGCAACCTGTGCGCAGTGTTTAAATGAAGAGGGGCTCTGACAGAACGAAAACAGGGAGTGGGTGAACTCCAGACTAAAGCAACGGGTGGCCCTAAGAAAGATCCACAAGTCTGTTTATCACTGGATCTTAGACAAATGAGGAGCAAGGCCTCCATGTTTTCAATTCAATATTTCCATGATCAAGCCTGCAGTTAAACTATGCTAAATGCAGCGACTCCAGTTAACAGTTCTACTAAATATTTTGTGTTTTCTGTATTTTAAACAAGTCCCGAACAGGAAAAAACCTGTTCTTTTCGTACTTAACATGAAATGCATCTTAACTGGCATACAGAAAAAAGTTAAAAGCCCTGTAACAACCAACGTAACTTTTCATCTAACAACTTTAGTCATGGGGACAACTGTTTCTAAAACTAGGTGAACAAAGTGGTTTTAGTCCTTCATTTTAAGAACAAAGGCAGTGTAGTCTATTTGTTAAATATCTGATGATGTAGTTTAATGACATGTGAAAAAAAGTGCCTTGGAACAGCCTGGGGAACATGTGCTAGCAAGAGCAAAGATTCTCATGTTGCTGTGATGGAATAAAAACCATGCCAGCCCACTAAAAGGCACTTGCAAAAATTAAGTCTTTAACAACAGAGATCAGATGGCAGAATATCCTAAATTACAGAATCTACATTAGCAATAAAAATATTTGTGATAAGTTCCTAGAGAGAAAAAAAAATAAAATCAAGCAAGGTGAAAACATCATAAATGCACAGTAATCTCAGAGACCTTTCCCTCCAGTTTAGTGTTTACTGAAGCAAATGAAAAGAGGACATATAGGAAAAAAGTTACTGCTAGCCCCATACGTAGAGTGGTATCCACAGGCTCTATTCTGCAACTCTGTATTATGCAACACTTCAAATACTAATATTTGTATAGCCAAAAAAGTGAGCAAACAATGAAAGCAGATATTGGCCACTGAACCACAGGTGAAGGTGTTATTTCATTAGAAAAATCTGAAGGAAGTCTTCTAATCGCTGATTGTGCAACTACACTTTCTATTGCAGCTGCAGCTTCATCAGCTGAGTAATTGTGGAAGTTAAAAATTTGGTGATGTACTAAACACCATGATCAGAAATGTAAGCAGCAAGCTCTGTACACACACACATGTATTTTTATATGGTAAATGTGAAAACACTGAAATGCAGAAATATTTAGGTGATGGAGAAGGGGTAAGGACTATTTGTTTGCAAAGAGCCAGCATTCCCCAGAAGACTAGTTCCCTGCATGGAAATCTGCCCGAACACAAATGACCAGCTGTACCTGAAATAAACTGTTACCACTTAATTGCAGCCTTTTATTATATTCTGCCTCCCCTCTCCATGTTAAGCATTTGCAGGACAACCAGGGAAAGCATTTAGAAAGGTTTTGAATACAGAAAAATCACTATCTCTAATAGGCATTAAAATCTGCACAGTAAAATTACCCAATACTAGAACTAACAAACAATGATACTTTTTTTTTTTTTACAATAGCCACAAGAGGGAGCCAATAGTATTTGAATGCCAACACTACCCCCTCCCCCATCAAAAACAAGACACGAGTGAAAAACAGCAGTTTAAACAAAACGCATTCTCAAGCTCCCAGTGAGATTTTTTTGATAAGCATTTCAGGAAAATTAGGATCATTAGCTAAAGTATAAACGGAAAGCTTCAGTTTCTTTATATGTGAATTCATATTATCTTTTTCATTTGTGAATTTGAAGGTGAAAACCACATTTAGAATGCATAACATAATGATCTAGACAGCACAGAAAGAACTTACAGCAAAGTTTCATTCACCTCAGGCCACCGTCCCTCACTTGCAGCCTTCAGCAGTGGTACGACCAGTTTGATGTTCAAGCTGAGTTACCCAGCTTTCAGACCATATGGCCTCTTCCAGCAACGTTCAAGACCTGTGCATGCAGCAGCCTGTCCCCTGTCCTGTGCAACGCTCTGTACATGGCACAGAAGTAATGCACTTCTGCTCAGTCCCCTGCGATGTAAAAGCTGTACGTGCTTGATGGGGCATGACCATGCCAGCAGGCAGGCCCCAAACATGGGATCAGCAGGCACACTTACCAGGCTCCTCTGGCACAAGAGGAAATTCTGCTTTTTGGGTTGCATGAAGAGCAGGGGGGCCTCTGTAAGAGGCAGGCTGGGACACCTCAGAAGACTTTACAGTCCACTCCCGGCCCACATCTTCACCTCAGAAGACTTTACAGTCCACTCCCGGCCCACTTCTTCACAGTATGAGCAACTTGGAGGCTGATACAAGCTGTAGATATAGCATCCACCTCCACAAAACAGCAATCTCTTCTAAGAAACTAAAATAAGTGAATTGAAGGGACTGAATGAAAGTTACTTTTCCTGAAGGTAATGTCAGGCCAGGAGTACTTGGCTATTTAGCCTCTTTACCACCTCTTTTTCTTGTATTCTTGCCTTATGCATCAATCCTAATCAGATGTAAATGGCCTTGTTAAAATAATTTTAATCCTCACTATGCAGAATTGAATTCTGTGTATAGCTGCTTTAAGTTGGAAATAGCACTCAAGCAAAGCAGATTTAGTTTATTCTTTTCATAGTTTGCCTACAGAAACAAATTTTTGTTCTGTCCGTTCCTATTGTTACATAGGAGCTCCTAAAATACTGAGAACTAGATCAGAAATACCAACCTCTGTTTCAACAACTTCTCATTACTTACTTTTCTTTGCTTTTCTAATAATCTCTCTTCCCCACTATACTTGTGAGAAGGATAAACCACCATTCCCATTATGAAAAATATTTATATTCATCTGATAAAACAAACTACTTTCCCACGAGGATGTCTTGCAATCACACTTCATTTTCATATTCTATATTTCTATCCAGATGTTCATTTTGTCCAGTGAGTCTGCAGATGACTACCACTGACACAAACACTAAAGATGAGTTTGCTTCAGATATACCAAAAAAAAACCCAAAAAAAGAAACCAACCACCCCCTCACACACACAAAATAAACAAAAAAAACTGTTGAGAGTTTCTGCTGGCTGAGGCAACAGAGCAATTTTAGCACTAATAATGTCACAGCACCCAAAATAATTCTGGACATAATGGATACTTTGAATTGTCTACTAGCCTGGTGATTTATGATAAGGGATGGTTTTAAGTCCAGATCCCACTGAAAGGCTGCTTTCATAATAATGATTTTTGTTGTTGTGAAACTTCCTAAGTTCTTGCAGCTACAGTGCAGCTACAATAGAAGCTATTCAAAAGTAAAGATTTACCAGCTGTTATTAAGAAGTTGCCGCAACAGATTTTCTCTCCACGCAGAAGGCCACGCGACATAGCCCACAATGTGTCTAGGAGGCCAGTGAAGAGAACTGTTGATTACCCACATAGGAGCATCCCTTGCATTTAGAAATTCTGTGACATCCTATTCATACAGGATAGGACCAAACAAGAATGAGGCAAGATGTGGGCAGCACCCTTTCCCTCTATATTTTCCACACTACGCTTGTTTCATCCTTCGAACCGGCAACAGGGCTGTCAGCACTAGAGAGGCCCTATATCACCAGAATTTAGTCCTTCTGAGAATGAAATTACCTACCCATTAATGCAACCCGAACACTAAAAGATGAAGACCAAATCTTATACTTGATGACATCAAATGTTCCTCTACCCCAGCTAGGAACAAGCCTTTTCCTTTGATCACAGCTAAGTGTACATACGGGGCATATTCTTCCCCTCTTCCTCAGACCCACCAGAAACATGCCAAGGCTGGGGATAAATGAGCACTCTGTACTGGAGACAGAAAATCGTTTTTGTCATGTACCTGGCTAGTGCCTCTGCTTATACAGTGTTATGGCTCCAAGAAGTGTTCTCCTTCCAGGTCCTGTGATGCTGGAGGACACATACTGCAGCAGACAGTACTGCCAGTGGAAGGGTCAACCCAGTGTCCGCATCTGGAAAATCTGCCCTTAGTTCTCTCTCCCCTTTGCCCTGTGCTCTGAAATAATGTGCAAAAAGGCAAAATAAAGAGTACAATTATAGATGTCTTTTGTGCCACATAGAAGATTAACAATGAGCATCATCATCTTTTTCATGGACCCAATGCAAGGCACTGGAACCCAAATCAGCTCAGGCACGGCAGGAGGACCATGAGGCACAAGGTAGGAAGAAGGCCACTCATTTTAGCTGTACTTGCTTACTTGGAGCTTAATGCAACTTTGAATTTTTACCTGGCTAAAAAGCTGAAACCACGTAAAACCGTCAAGTTTTACATGTTTCCATCCACAAAGAATAAACTGACCTAGATTCTTTCATTCTTAGATTCCCTCACGGTTCTGGCCAGGTTTTCAGAGGGTTGCTAACCTTGGCTGAGTTAAGGGTTTATAATGAAACACTAAAACCCAAGTATGTTTGAGCTGGTTTGGCTTTTATTATGAATGTTTTGGATGGATGTAATGTTAGAGTCAATTCAGACATTCTGGGTACTTTTCATCCAAAAAAAGTGCTGCTTGGAAAAAAAATCCCATGTTTACAATAAATTAAAATCAATCATTATTTTGGGCCTGATTCTCCACTGAACCATTCCAGCACAGCATCTGGTTTAAGACTAGGCTCCTGCAGTTGCAGAGAATGTACCTTGGGTTTATATCCCTTACTCATTACAATAATGAAAATAAAATATTTGTGGAAAAAATTACTTGCAGCTTAAAAGGAACCAAAAGTATAAGGTGACAGACAAAAGGGTGATGAGTAAAGAAATAAAATACCAAGAGAAAAGTCAGACAAAAATGACATCAGAAATTCAAAAGATATCCGAGGTAGCGAAACATGAGTCTACGGTTTAAAAGACAGAATCTTCAAGCTCGTGAGATGACTCACCACCTTGAGACACATGGGAAGATACCCCAATAAGGTAAGGCTCAAGGTAATGGCTTCTCATTTAACCTTCATCCTCAAAAAGTTTAAACAGCAACATACCTCAAGTGCCAATCCACAGCTCTGGAAGAAGTTGAAAGAAACTTATCTGAGGTACTGGTAATGCAAAGCAGCACCTAACAGCACATGCTGTTAAAGTGGAAGGGTCCTGGCTCAGAGGGCGCAGAGTAATGGACATCGAGAGTATGAAGGCAAATGAAAGCTATTGTGAAGACACCATGCCACAGGCTAAATAATGAAGCAAGTATTTTCAACACCTGAAGTTTTTTCACGCTTTGCTTGATAGGCTCTCAGGTTCTGTCAGTATGTAGTGTAGACCGATTTTTGCCATTCGGTCAGAACAGTGATTTCAGGTAAGAATGCAGTAGGACAGAGGGAGGAAAAAGAAAAAAAAAGGGTGGATGGTGCTGATAAAACACTCCTACTGTGGAGTTCTTCAGACATCAGACCATAAATATGCCACCTTCAAAGCCTTTTCGCGCTTTCATTGTTCTTCCTAAAGCAACATCCTCAAGAAAAAACTAAACCCACTCTTCTATGTTCAACTCCCCAAAAATGAGATTGCAAGAAGTAGTTCCACAGGAGGAACAAAACATTCTATACTATGCTAATACTGTATATACCTTAACAATAGACAGAGCATTTAGAGATGCCTGTTTTCACTTATGAACGGGGACAGAGTAAATTCTTAGTTAATTTTGTCTGCACTTTATTGAAATAGTTATGAAAGGAGGAGGAAAAAGCATGCTTCAAACTTTGCCAATATCCAAACAAAACAAACAGCAGCAGGGTTTTGTTTTCACTTAAGTTTCATTATACTTCATACATAGAGAATTAGTGCAACTTAAAACTGTTTTGTATTTAAACCCATGTGTATGACAAGAGTAGCCAACATGTTCGTTTGCGAGTGGAAAAGTCTTACTCCTGCCATTATTTTCTAGCATAATATGTTTTCATATGTTCTGGGAATCTTTTTCCTAAAACCAAAGTAGACCTTAACAAATTAGCAGACCTGAACCAAAAGCCCAGTCAAGAAATCTGAACTTCAGGGAGTTTGCAACTGGCTTTATGATTCTATGGCTAACGTTGCTCTACTATGATAACCGAACTTGGATAACAGTGGCAAGAGAACACCAGTCACACAATGTTGGTCTGGAACAGAACAAGCAAAACAACCTTGGCAAGGCTTTTGCAACACTCTGAAAACCAAAGAGACTGCCAGGAGCAAGCTATGTTTTCCCCAAGTCAGTAGAGGTTACTCAACAGAAAGCTCTTTCTATTCCTTCTTGCTGCTTGTGCAGTTTGGCAGCTGAGACATGTCCTCTTAATTTGTGTTATGGCCCACTGCAGGCCACCAGCGTATACAACCGTAATGACAATCAGCAAGGGAAGATAATTAAATTCAGCAAAATGCACCAACTGTAGGTATCTCAGATGAAAACAATTCCCAGCCAAAGTATGACTGGTTTGTTGCGTAAAGCATCCGTGAAGGCTTGGAAGTTATCTAGAAATGATGCACACAGGGAGAGGGATTAACTTTGCAAGCGTTAGTCCCTAGGTGGGAATTCAAAGTGTTGAGTCATTTATGGGTGATGCTCAGCACTTCAAATAAGCAAGCTTAGAAAGAATTAGCCTTACATGAAGCAGCTAATTAATGCACGTTGCACTTCAGACAATTCATCATAGAAAATGCATGTTCAAACACTGTGTTTTACTTCTTTCTTCCCTGCTCCAGTTGCATGCTCATTCTACCTTACATCATCCAGAGGAAGATGCTAAGGAGTAAGGTGAATGAAAGGGCAATTAGGTTTCTAACTAGCAGAGGGAGTGACAGGATTTCTTACTGAAGTAGAAAAAACAGGAGAGCTCTCCTGAGTCAGCTTTCTATACTGTGTATATTAACAATTACCCAAGAACTTTTAAGAAGAAATCAGTCAAGAAGCCTCTGTAAAGCAACCATGACCTCAGGTAATCCGACTTAGCAGGGAATCAGAGGACAGTTTACAACAGTTTAACTTAAATTCTTCAGTGGTTTTTCTGTCACAAATTCATTGTTGAGTCCTCCAGCAAACTTTAGCTCTCTATTCCCATAGTTTTCATGCCAATTTGCCAAGCAAGCAAAATATTCCTCAATCTTTCTCCACACTCTGGCCATCTTTCTACCAGAAATCAGACAGAAGAGAGTGCAGCCAACAAATATGGTAGGCAACACAGGTGACACTAGTTATCACTCTCTGGTTATAACAAAAGTTGGGAATGTAAACCTGTAATCTAAAGGCAAAAGGCTCCATGTTTCATCAATACCCCTACAGCACCTGCTTCCTGCCTGATTGATTAGCTTTAGAAGAAGGAAGACCAACAATCTGCGAAGGACCTTCCACAGGCAGAGATGACCATGAAATTTCCACCACACACACATGTCAAAATTATGCTGTCCTCCCCTAGCTAAAAGAAAAATCTTGGGAGCATAACTTAAACCAGGAAATTACCCTCTTTTTTCTCCTAGGACTCATATGGTAGGAATTCAAAAGAGTTTGGGAGGCCTTCTGGTTGTGAAGTAACAGATATGCTACAAAGTGGATAGATATCAGAACAGACATGAAAGGGGCAAAGTGTTAGGACAGAAGAATTGATCAAAAAAATAAATTCAGAATTGCCAGAATTTTCACAAGGCTTTTCAGAGATGGAAATAAACTTGTGAGTATGAAGAAAAAAAAATTTAAAATTAGGGTCTATTGGAAGGAGAATGCTGTTGAAAAATATAATTTAAAGCCATGGCACTTAAAATGTTCAAAACATGAAAAAACCCACCACTTTCAAGATACTAATAAACCCTTAGGAGAAAGCAAACTCCAACTAAAGAAACATGCAGGTGATGTTCTCTAGGTGACGGCATGCACTATTACAATCTATAAACATTTGGAAAAAGCAATTTGGTCTCATTTGTTCCAGTTCATTTAATCTCTAAATAGAGAAGCTTGTCTTCTCAAGCCAAGACTAATGAAGAAAGAATGTCTTCAGTCTAATAGGTCAAATGTAAACCGGTTTAAAATGAAAGCATTTCCAATACTTTAGAAATGACCCTACCCGCACTATTGTTCACACTCCTCTTCCTCATCTGGAAGAGGAAGTCCAGACCTGACTCCAAGTTTCCTGTCCTGAGTTTTGTTCCTACCCAAAGCAATCACTGTTTAACTGAGTACATGCAATCAATTTACTTGGCAGATTTAGTAACGCTCAGTGGCATCACTGTGACTGAAAAAGAAGTTGATAGTTGTGTGTTGCTTGGAGAGCCACAGATAGCAAAAGTCTCCTTCTTGGGAACTGAATGATGAGTCTGCTATTAATACTGTTTCCAGCCCTACTCTTGCTGCTCCTCTACCATTTGATTCTTCTCTACAATTCTGCAGTTTTATCAAGGGTTGGATAAAAGCTGTCTCGCTTGAAGGTCCTCCAAATATTTATGTTTAGATGTTGTTTCTTCCCCCAAATCTCCTTCATTCTCTTTTTCCCTTGCATAACTGTACAACAGCACTACATTGTTAGGACAGGAGCTAGAATGAAAGTTCTGGAATAAATCCTAGAACCTTCCCCCCCACCTCCCTCCCCTCCCCAATCCTCAAACCAGACAAAACCACACACACACAAACCAAAAACCTCTCACGCCCCCAGCCTCTGCCTGGAAACCCACCCAGATAGTTACTACAATGAATACTGAATCAGAATCAAAATGCATAAGCTCTTGGTGACAGGAACTCTTTGCCAAAACTCCAGAATGAATCCCAATTAGTGCCAAAAAAAAAGGAGTCAATAATTATGATAGATATTTCACAAGGAAATTTATGGATCTGAATGTCAGCAGAGATGAGCCTGAATGTCAGCAGAGATGAGCTAATTTTTGGATTAAATTTTAGCCAGCATCTTTCTCTCTGTATTTCCTAATTTTGTAGGGCCCGATATACAAGTACTTGGGCATACTATTACTACCAGAGGTTCAAAGGCTGCAAACTTCATGGCCACTAAGCTCATTCAACAGCACAAGCAGTGAGGTGCCAAATCCCTTCTGAGAAGTAATGAAGGATATCAGATTTTTCTTGAATAGTCTTTGCACACTCAGTGTATTAGTGGGTAAGACCTTCTATTCCCCCTTCATTAACAAAACAGTATCACTTCTCATCTCAGCAAATCTGCTGGCTTCAGCATGCTTAGCTACAAGAATGCAAGCTATATGCAAATAGCCTAATTACTTTCCTCTATCCATTAAATCTAACCTAACTTGAATAAGGACTGATCAATTATAACTTATTTCAGTGTTTTCAGGGGACTTCTGTTTCTAATCAAGATTTTACATTAGAGCTATCATTTAATGCCACAAATACACAAGTATAATTAATAGATTTTTTTTCACTCAAGTTCAAAAAGTTAAAGCTTCCTAGAAACTACCTAGACCATCAATCAAATCTGCAAAATCCCATTTGAATAATGTGACAATATCAGAAGATGTTACATAGCTGCTATTTTTATGACTTTTGGTGAATGTACCTTTTGGTATAGCTCAAAGTATTTCTGGGGTAGTCAGTACTACACAAGTATTGGAAATAGTGATGGAAAGATAAGCGGTAGGATTTAACTTCTGCTGCTGAGGAAACAACAGCAGAGCCAAGCATGCTCATCAACAGCCAGCACAACAGCACAAACCAAGGTTAACCCACCTTACTTAGCATGGCCAGAAGAGTCTGGCTCTACCCCGTCTTTGATCTTCCATTAAGTAGTTGTAGGCAGCAACAAAATCTCCCCAAGACTGTCTGTCCTGCAAACAAAACAAGCCTTGTTCCCTCAGCCTTTCCTTAGAGGTAAGTGCTCCAGCCCTTGACCATCTTTGATGGTGCTTCACTTGACTGGCTCCATTAGGCCAATGTCTTTCCTGGACTGGGGAGCTCAAACCCAACACAGTATTGCAGGTGTGGCTTCACAGGTTCCAAATAAGGAGAAAGGACTACATCCCTCAGTTTGTTGGCCATGCTTTTGTTAATACAGCCCAAGATGCTCTTGGATTTCTTCAGTGCAAGGGCACGCTGCTGCCTCATGCCTGGTGTCTACCAGGTCCCCTCCAGTGTTTTTCTGCAAAGCTGCTCCTTAGTCAGTTGGCCTCTATCCTGTGCTGTTGCATGGGGTCATTCCTTCCCAGGTGCAGGACTGGGACATTATTTGTGTTTGCTAAATGTTGTGAGGTCCTGCTTACTCCACTTTTCCAGCTGGTTGATGTTCCCCCTGCCCTCAAGCGTATCAGCCGTTCCACTTTGTTTGGTATTATCCACAAACTCAGAGTGAGAACATACTCTATACCATCACCTAGGTTATTAACCTGGATATTAAACAGTGTTGGCCCCAGTTTCAATCCCCAAGGGATATTACTGGTAACTGGCTGCTAGTTGGACTTTGTGCAGCTGATCACCTGCTGATTCAAATTGCAACTGATTATCTCGCTTCATTTCATAGTGTGAAAAATAATTTTAAAAGAGTTCATTAAAAACCTTCTTTATGAAAACACCTCCCACTGTATATCCTAACAGAGGCTTGTTTCCTTGAACTACAAGTCCACGTGGCACAAGTTCAGGACTTTGTGTGGCTTAAGTTAACCAGGCAGCACCACATACTCTCAGTGACGCCACACCTCAGAGAGTGATTTACACTGAGAGCTGCTTCAAGTTGCTTTGTCAGAAGTGCAAGCTCTAGGACAGTCTGCCAAGATTAGTACAGAAAGATAGACAGCTTCACAGTCATCCCCCAAAATCGGTGCAGTGGAATACGTATGACAGGGATCCTGACTGTCCAGACCCACAACTGAAGCTTGCTTTTTCTCCACAAGCAGGATGCTGCATATGCAGAACTTCTGGTCTCAGTTCCAAACAAACCTACTCCCACTCAGTTCCATTTGCCACTGAACGTTGCTTGGGAGACCTGCAATTGATGTCAAGTATGAGAGGTTCTTACTGAGAAGAAATTCATTTAATAATGCTTCAGTTTTTAATCTTCAAAAACTGACAAACCATGCCTGCAGGGGGTAGGGGGAGCTTATGAATTACCTGGTTAGAATGCAAAGCCATTCCACTTCAGCATTAAATTAAATTTTCTAATCCAGCCCCTCATATATTTATCTTGCTTGAGAGCTTCTTGATGTCATGAAAAGCTATTAACTTTGATTATTACCTGTAGTGGATGTTTCTATAGAACTACACTTCTACTATGTACAAACAACATTAGCTTGAGAACCTGTGCTATTAGCAAACACTGCTTCAAACTGCAAAGAAAGACTTCAGGGGGCTGTGCCTCCAGCGGCAGGAGCACACAGAAGGTGTTTATCTTCATGGTTCTGTGGGCTATGAAACAACAGAAGGAAGCTGCAAGGAAGACAGCTTTCGCTGGGGAGTCTGTCATTTTTGAGCAGTCAGTGACCACTCTTTCGATCTGTAAAATGGGTATGGGCATGTCTACAGCTCGTGGTAGCACTGAAACAGACCATGGCTAAGCTCTGCTGTGCAGTGCTGGATCTCCTAGGCACCACAGAGAGTGGTGGCTCAGCCCTGCTGCAGCTGCACATCTGCAGCCTTGCTGAAAAACCACTGAATGTCAAACACACACAACATGCCTCTGCCGAGGCATCGAGCAGTGTCTGTTTTCTTGCAAGGTGCTCTTTCTGCCCTGGTTACTGAGTATTTGCTGTGGTAAACTATTTAGTCAACAGAATAATGTTCTACTTCACTCTAGGATGAAAACATGTCTCTTCAAAGATGTTTCCCTGAAAACTGGGATTTGTCTTACTCAAAGGAGAGACTGGATTTTGGGTGCATGTTTCCCATGTCCCAAATACCCTTGGTAAAAGAACTTCTGGACATTTCAAAACCAGATAGTACCTCTGCTTCTCCAGACACATGTATTCCCATTAAAAGGTTTTGATTCCAACAAGCCAGCACTTTCCAAAGAAAAAAAAAAATTCTCTTATCAGAAACATTCTCAGTGTCAATAGACAGAATAGTGTCTTTGACATCCATCTCTAAAAATATTAGGCTACTGAAGTGTTTTATTTTCCCTTATTAAATTTCAAATCATTAAAGGGAATGGAAAAACAAGAGCCTGGTCCAGCAACACAATGACACACTTGCTCTGAATCAAGATGCTCAGCTTTATCTGCAGCCATACCTTGGAGTTAAGCCCTAGGATCAAGTACCATAACTTTGCATCCAAATCTTGTATTGTTAAGCCCATCCAGAAGGCAAGAGGCATTTCAGTGCGAACCATCTGCTCTCTCCCATCTCCAGTTCCACAATATGTTACTGACAAGTCTTACTAATGAGTTTTGAAAGCACAGGCAATTAAACATATACAATGTGTGTGCAAGTAGTTTTTATTTTAAATATATATACATGTACACAGTTTAAAAAATCCTTGGAAAAAAAGGAAGAGAGGAAATTAAAATACACAACGATTTTAAAGGGCATGGATTCAAGCAGTATGAAACTGGATTATACAGAAGATTTGAATTCATTAGCTCAGTCAGTCTGGCAGATGTGGAGAGGGCAATGGAAACACTAGTTGCAAGCAGCTTAGCTCACTGCCTGTTATAGTCAGATGATTTGTGGCAATCACCTGACTTCCATGAAAGTACTGAATGACAGAGAAATTTGCTTGCTCAGAACTTAGGAAAAAAAGAAAATAAAAGTTAAAAATAAAAAAGTGCCACCCCTTTGCAGCACTATAGGAAGACCTGGGCTGAGCATAAACACCAGCCCAAACTTCTCAGAGAACTGAAGTTTTAAGCACACTGGAGACCTTCAGACTTAGAAGCAGATGCATTACACACTTTGTGAAGCCTGAGAGAAGGCTGAGCAAGCCCTGCAGACCTCATCAACAGTGCCCAAAATGCTGGGAAAGGAGCTAAGCATGAAGGGATCAGTTTCAGATCTAGTCCTATTTTCTCTTCTCACTTGCGGCTATCTTAAAGGCAAACATTCCCACACTTACCTAACACCACATAAAGTTCATAACCTTCATCACAAACACATTTTATTTCTTCATTTATCTCCATCCTACCTGCTGGCAGCTGCCACTTAAAATATACTAAGTCGATAAACTCATTTACTGTACACTTAGCTAGCAGAAGTTAGCAAGCTCTTTGTACAGCTCAGAAAGAATATGATGATATTTATGCACTCACAGAAAATACAGGATATGTAATAAGTCTCCCAACTGCTTCTGTAGCCTCACTGTCACTTTTATGATCTGGGGGATTTAACTACGAGGCTTTTATAGTAAGCTATGCTAGCAGCATAACTTGCTGATACTCAGCAGAAGAACCCTTTTCCTCCCTCCCTCACATACCAGATTTCTAATTAAGGAGAGATGAATCCATCTCCTGCTTTGCTTAAAATATGCATTTAACATGCAACAGTCACATGAACATTGCTAGCTGACTTAATAAATATGCCAGCGTCTCCTTCCCTCACCTCTAGGATCCTAAATGCCTCCTGCAAGCAAGCAACACCTGCTCTAACTCCCCGTGACTTCCATAGCAATTCACAGCATCAGGCATCTCACAGGTTTGAGCCTTTTAAAGAGCTTAACAAGTTTGCATATATAATGGAGTTAGTGAGGAATGCTGTTTCCATGGAGCAAACAAAGTTATTCCTCATCTGAAAACTGCTCAGTGCTGTTAATTAACGTTTTCTTGCCTCAGAGGGTCATCTGGCATTCATTTCTATTCACTCACACAATGAGATAAGTAGCTGCAGTGGTACTGAATACCAAGGAAGACAAGGTGGTGTCTCCAGCCATGAGACATGGGGGTCTAGGAAAGGAAAGGGCACATCCAGCACCACTAGCAGAAAGATGTTGTAGTGACAAACTACACACAGCTTTTCAACCTAAGTGTACACACTGGTGCAAATTATAGCCACATGAAATACACATTTCTATTGCTATCTAAGATCAAATAGTCATGAAATAAAGTAGATGGATAACCACATGCATATTCAGAGGTGCCTCCATCTCAGGGAACACAGCACTGGAACGGGACACCACGCCCACACAATTATGAGACGTGGCAGGCTAGGGGTCAGGGTGGTTTGGTTTTGTTTTATTTTGATTTGGGTTGTTGGAGGGTTTTTTTGAGAAACGATTGACAGAAGTTGCAGAAGAGAAGTGGGATCCTGTAACAGACTCTGGGGAAGATTAGAGGGAAAGAACAATAGCTCAGGGAGAAAAGAAGAACCATTTTGTCTGATGCTCTGCCAAGCTTGTGTTAAATAACAAAACAGTGTCCTAGAAGAATTTGTTAATATAGCAAAAAGTCTCTCCTGAACTGATGAAAGATAAGGCTATGTAAAGCATTGCTAAACTATTTGAACACCAGTTTCTCCTACTTAAGTTAAAGGTATAGATCTTGGCTGTTGGAAGCCTGCTCATTTGTCAGAGCATTCCTCTCCAGTGCCAGCAAGCCTGCAGTAGTTCTTGATGTGCTGTAAGTTCAGCTGAGCAATTTTCAAATCTTTTCAGAAGATCAACTCTTTCTAAAGTCACAAATTATTATCTGCAGCAGTTTCAGCCTCCCAAACAAAAAATGACCAGCTAACTAGAGAAATCAAGATATACCTTATTAATATAATGCTTTTTTTTTTTTCCAGAAGAACTCCTAACTTGTTCTGATCCCACTAAAACAAAGCAACCAATTAAAAACACCCCTTTACTGAAAGTCTCCTTCATCCTTTAAGGTACCCATCCATACCTACCCTCCTGATTCAGGTATTTATGTTATTTTAAGGCACCTCATCTTAGCACAGTAGATAAACACAGGCTCTGGCCCAGAGAATTTATCCTCTTATTTTAGCCAAGACACAATGAAGTGAGGTGGGGAAGAATAACTGGGAACGTGGCAATGAAGCTATATGGTTATGAAATGGTGTAAGGTGCGTCAATAGACACATGGAAAGACTAGCAAAGAATTTGTAGAAGGATGTTGCTTTACACAACATATTATGATACTCTAGATTGAAAAGATGAACATAGACAGTTTGGGTATGCCATGGATGAGAAATTGGCAATTTACATTACTTAGCTGGATTAGGATGATTTGACCTTATCAAAACAAAGGCAAAATTCTAGTTTGAGCACAGCTATGCAGCTAAATCAGTGCCATGCAAAGCTGCATCCTAAGATTCCGTGGACTGTCAAGAAAATGGATTAAATACAACTTCAGAGCAGTGCCTAAGGAAGGATTTTTACATGGAATTGCTTTTCATGATCTTCAACATACCATTACTGAAAATCAGATTGTTTTGCTCCCTTTCTATAGTGGTGGTTTCTGATTGCTTTTGTCTTCCCTTCTCTTCTAGAGCAGAACTTTTAATGCAAAAAGTCATGAAAAAAGAATCTTGCCACTACAAAACATTACATGCTCAAAGCAGCAACTCCCTCCTCTCTTATGAGCATCCCAGGACAGCTTGTACTTATCTCGATCACCAGTGTACATATGCAGCTCAAATCAAGGCTGTGAGTAACTTGGCAGCATTTATCTTCACACGCTTGCCACTCCCAGAATTTTGTTGCTTTCTGACCTGCATTACAACACAAAAGAAGCAGCCAGAAATGCCTAGTTTTGTTTGACTTAAGGGTCAGAAAGATGTGAAAACACACAAGCTTGTATGGTTAAGGTGGAAACTGAACTAGTCACCTAATTTCTCAGAGCTTGACTGAGGCCCAGATCCCATAAAATCATTTTGGAGAAATGGGGATTTTCTGTTCCTGGGCCAAGTTTCAGGTTTGGATTGGAGACCAGACTGATGTTTGTATTCATTCCCCTGTATGCAGGTCCTTTCAAGTGCAAGGAGAGACAAAAATACCCATTTCAGCAAGTTTAGCAATTTTAGCAGAATTTGGTTCTTTGGTGTTTATAGATTACGAAATAAAGCTACAAATTGAAAAAAAGCTTTTTTTTTTTTTTTTTTCTATTAACCAGTTTTTATTTTCTACCATGTAAGGACAAAGATAATTACAGGATTTCAGTTTTAATACTTGTAAACTTTCAGGGCTGTTGCATGACCTTCAAGACTCCAATGACCTTAGAAATAAAAAAAAGAAAAAGGAAGTAAAACTGTGGTCAGCATTTTACAGAACCACTGTTATCACAGGTCACTAATGGCTCTTAAAACCTTCCAAAAAAGCAGAGATGCTGGGAAAATATTTAAAAATAACAAACCTGGCCCCAAAATAAAAACAACAGCACTTAATCAAGACTAAAACAATGCAGAGATTTCAATGTCTGTTATCTGCACACAAAAAGCCAGGGAATTATAAACTGAGCTAGGAAGGGAATATGACAGGATGAAAAGAAGCATAAACCAAAGAGCTCCTATCCTAAACTGGCCATCTATGAAAAGGGAGAAAGTGCTTTAGGGCAGAAGTGTGTGTATGTGAATTCTGTCTACATTCACTACTGTGTGCTGCAGCATGCAGACACTTGGGGATCTGCCATCACAAATAAAATGAGCAGTTTGCCAACAACATACCAAACGTTAGTGGTCTCTAACATAACTACATGTTTTGCTCATGATAGCGTTGCCAAATGACAGCAGGGTTTTTGTTCAATTGCTTGCTTCCCTTTCTTACTGTGGAACAACTGCCTGCCTAGCTATTGAAAACTATGTACTGATAAATATGTTTGTAATATGCATACAGAAAAAACACAAGGTTTCAATCATTAGTATTCAACTCCAGGGCCTTTAATCACCCAATCATGTATCAAAATAGTTACTGTGTGAACGGTAGGCAGAAAATGCTACGGTTTCTCACAACACAATACTACCCAACCCAAAACTGGAGAAGAGATTTCCACAGCAATACTCAAAGCATGTTAAAAAAGGAAGTTTCAAGTCTAGCAGCTCTTTAATTTCATTAGCTTGCTTTGATTATAATTTTACAAGCCATGAACTCTTAGTTTAAGTGTGGTCTTTTTGTTTCCATGTGGTCAAACTGTACAGGATTGGTTAAAAATACTCAGAGACAATGAAAGGTAAAAATGGCTGGAGTTACTGTCAGCTTAAGGAGAACAAAACACCGCCCCATACCTGTCTATGACTATATCAAAGTTCAAGTGAAAGCAGATGAAGTTTTCCATTAAGACACAGAAAGCAGAAAGACAGGTGCCTTCTTTAGTCAGCTAAACCATGTTAAAACCCTGTTAAAACCCTACTGACTTAAGAGCACGATATGGGCAAACTGTTCTTTAGGGGCAGAAGAGCAGAAGATCAGCATCTGTGTGCAGTATGTACAGTCACAAACTGTAAGCAGTCTCCTGAAAACCACTGTCAAAGGAAACTAAAGGCCAGTTCAGCATGACTACAGACAAGGTTCATTAGTTCACACCCAGACTGAAAGAACTAGGCAGGATAAAATATTAGCATCTTGCCTTTGTCAGTTCTAACAGAGTTGAAGTAAAAATCTTTGCCATAAAGCAGCGTAAAATAATCCAAGCAACTGTGCTTCCCAACTACACTTCTCAGACTAGTCAGTTGTCAAAAAACAAACCAAACCAAACAACCCAACAACAAAGCCCCTCCCATGAAACTCAGCTGGAGGAGATATTCCTTCTGAAATATTAGAAAGTCTTTGCTTGTGTTATAACAACTTTTTTCTTTTTCCCAATGTGGTGGTTTTACCCTGGCTGGATGCCAGGGGCCCACCAAAGCTGCTCTATCACTCCCCTCTAACCGGACAGAGGAAAGAAAAGTAAATCAAAGGGCTTGTGGGTGAAGATAAAGGCAGTTTAATAAAGAAAAAAAAAAAAGCAAAAGCAAAGGATGTGCGTGGTAGCAAAAGGAAAGAAAACAAGATTTTATTCTCTACTTCCCATTAGCAGGCAATGTCCAGCCACTTCCCGGGAAGTAGGGCTTCAGTATACATAGTTGTTCCTTCCCAAAGACAAAACATCGCAAAAGACGAATGTCCCCCCTCCTCTTCCTTTTCCCTTAGTTTTTATATCTAAGCTGATGTCACATGGTATGGAATATCCCTTTGGTTGGTTTGGGTCAGGTGTCTTGGCTACATTCTGTCCCAAGATCTTGTCCCCTTCCAGCCCACTGGTGGGGGAGGGGGGCGGGAGGAAATATTGGAGGCACAGCCTTGATGCTGTTCAAGCACTGCTCAGCAGTAGCCAAAACATTGGTGTGTTATCAAGCTCTTTCTACATACCAATAGAAAGCACATCCCTATGCTGCTTGACCCAATTCAACCTCCACCCCTTATTCCATACCATTTACGTCATGCTCAGGTTCCACGTAATTCAGCACATACAGATATATATTCTAACCATTCCATTGTGCTTAATTCTCATTACTGAAATCCTTTCTTACCAACACTTACTACACCCAAACAAGAATGCAACTGCCTGTCACATCCACATTTCAGTAGGTGAGCTAACCTCTGCTGATATACCAAACTTTGTTATCCTTGAAATGAACCTTAGCAGTGGATGGAGCAGGAAACGATCAAAACCTGAAAGTTAAAAGAGAAAACTTCAAGAACTTGGAAACAAATGACAGGAAAGGATTTGACTGTTATTTGACAGTCACTTCACGGCTCTAAGACCGACTAGGTTGGGTTTTTTGGACTGTATGTCCTGTGGGACATTCTTTTCTCCCTCTGTGCATCTCTTCCAAACATCTACATATCTCACTAAAATGACAATGCTTGTCAGCACAGGAGTTGTATTTATGTGTGCCTATGACAGCCCTGTCAGGCCTCACGCTCACTTCCCACTCTTTCACCAAAGCAGCAGACACTTAAGTACTGGTGCGGAGGGACCTGCTGCTATATGCACTCCGTCTCCTACCAACAAACTCAGGAGGACATGCATGTGCTGCATGACCGGCCTCACGTTCCCACTGCATAGTCCATCCCACCCCAAAGATGTTTGAGGACCAGATTAAAATTCACGTTTGAAAACTTCCAGAGGCTACTGTGAAAAACATAATAATGATGATCCATTAAGTTAGAATGACCAACTCAATCTCCTAGCCACGGTAATAATCAGCACATTCAAAGAAGCAAATAGAAAGCCTGCTTAAGCAGCAGCGAGGCAAAGACATTTTCCTTTACATTTTCCTTCATAAAAAATATTTATACGCAAAACCAACAGGCAATGTTAATGTGGTGCTTGCTGTGATGATACAACTCTAGTGCCAAGTCAAAAAGCATTTGTTTCCACACATCATGCCAGCGAGAGTTGGATGGTACATCAAATTAAGTTCGTCACCTAAATTGATGTGATGTTTGAGTGACAGCAGTGTGCCAGGAACTGCAGAAACACGGCGAGATCATCAGTCCTGCCTGAAACACTCCTATAGTCTAAACCAAGTCCTGACACATTAATTTAGAAAAATACGGATGATTTCATCCTGATATTTCAACACGCTGTATTAACTCTTCCACTTTGTCCAGTCAAGCTATATAGTACAGAGTGAAAGGAACAAGTGAAGCAAGTAATTGAATTAATAATTGGGACATACTACTGGCATTTAATTAAATTCCAAAGTGAAATTCCTAGCATTATCTAAACTCTTTGCCTGTTAAGCCTGATGCATCCTTCAGCCATTTCTTCTCCAGATAGCCCATCATAGTTCTGTTTCTATTCCTGTAACAGCATTAGGGTCATAGCCTGGTTATTCAATCCACCACACTGAAGTATATCACATTTCAATCAAAATACTTTCTTTCAGTAACCTGGTTGTGACAAAGGAAAGTTAGCTCTGTTCTTACCTTTCCTTCTTTCAAAAGGAAGTGGAACACTACCCATCAGGCACCAAAAGTAGCACCTTGCTTCTTATGCGTTTTGTTGATTTCTACCACTTAAGTTTGAACAAAATTTCAGAACTCCTGGGTTAACTCCATGCATAAAGAACAACTTAAATTCTCTAGATTGCCACATTTTTTTTTCCAATGGCACCCTACGCTTCCTTCTGATTCTATTCTGATTCCTACACTTTCTATTTCAGAAGACCTTTCCTTTTCTCATTTCATTATCTCAAGGGTAGATTTGTGAATCTCTACCTTAAATTCCTTTTGCAAATGGTTTTCAGACTACTTCCTAGAATGGGTGCAACTTTTCTGTTTATATTCAAACCTGGTAAACTTGTAAGTTTCAGCACAAACTTTCTCCCTGTCTTGGCTACTTTGTTTCCTTCTGGAGTGTGCCACCAATTACCTAAAAAAACCCCCAGCTCTACTGCATTTGGCACAAATATTCAGATAAGGCAGCTTACAGAGACTAGGGAGTCCAGGAGCTGCTCTTCTCTTCCCCAAAACCTAAGAACAACTTCATTACCCAGAGTGATCTGGGGGGAAAAGATAAAAAAGGGAAGCTGGGGGAATTGGAACAGTAGAAAAATTGTTCTGAAAGATTTTGCATTAAAAAAGCGAACAAATTTTTACTGCAATGGGTATTTCAAATAAGATTACTCTATTTCAAGGCATAGCATTGATCAGATGCAGCCCCTATAAAAGCATGCTGCCAAAAGGCAGCCTGTAGGTACTGTTTAAACAGCCAAAGATATTCTCCCTTTGCAGTCACAGGAACCATTTGTGATACTTGAACAAAATGTGTTGGTAAAACTTTGTTATGTACAATAGGACAGGTTATTGATGGTCTTAATAAAGTGCTTCTAATGAAGTATTATCACCACCATCATTATCTATAATGGGGCATATCCGTTTTTCAGGTTTTCTGCTAGAAATTCAGATTTCTTCATTACTGTGCCATTATAACATTAACTCCATTTTAAGTAGCATTTCTGAGCCTTGTGGATACAATGCTCTTTACCTAGCATCAAAATGAATATTTTCTATTTTTCTGTTAGAGAAATCAACAAGGAAAAAAAAAAACAAAAAAAAACCAAACCAAAAATAAAAACATGTTTCTAGCTTATTTGACAATGCAAGACCACTTGCAATATTCAGTATGTTTGATAGCATTTAAAAGAAAAAGGCACCCTTATTTCCTAAACCTATCAAGCAATATCTTTTATCTGATAATTAAATATTCCTAATTTTTCTGACTCTAGAAGTAGTGAAGTTCAGTTTCACTAAGAAGCCACCGATGACTGCAGACTCCCCATAAACTTATTAATACTCCCCATGAAGTAGTACTTTTATTATGCTTTCAATATTGTACATCTCTAGGAACAAGTCACCTCTTGTTAGTGCAAGACATTCCATAAAATTTAGTTTGTGCCAGAAGGCAGACTGTTAACAGCTGTTAAATATAGTCCTTTCTGAGGGTTGTATTACCTGTTGGGCAGTAGATTAAAGCAATGAGTGATCTCATCTAGGAAAGGAAGTGTCTACATACTAACATACAAGTGCTTGTACAGGAAATGATAGAATAATTTTTTCATTATTTATATCATATTTTATATATATGTGTGCTTGTATCTACCTACCTACCTATCAGCATATATGTTAACAGTACCATAGATTTACATTTTGCTACTACAAGCACTGCGTCAACACCAGACAACACTACTGACAGCAGAATAAGGCATAGTAAGAGTCCAAACTGGCAATGGCAGGGAGGGCAGCTGTAGGAAAGCAGTTTCTGTATCTGCTTCCTCCAACATGTGGATTGATAGTGAAGTTGCAATCCCACTTCCTGGGGGTAACAGTAGAAGTTACCATACCACAAATTACATCTCTCCACGTGTAGTAGCAGCACTACTCAAGCCTGCTACATAGCCCCTTTGAACAGAGATGGGGGTAAGGGACGGCATGCTAAATCTGACATTAAATGAAAAAAAAAAATGAGCTCCAGCCGCTCTTTTCAGAGTTGTGTTGACCCATCAAAATTAGATTTGACATCTGAGATATTTTGTCCCATCAATACTTTTCAGGACTGGGTTTTCCTAGAAGAGGTCTCATATACTGGTTTACTTACTTCAGCAAAACCTGCCTCCCAGAAAGGACTAACATGTACTATTTATTCTACTTTAACAAGTCCTTAAGTATTTTCTGATTGATGTGTGCTGCTCCTAGCAAGGGCCTAAAGCCCCCTCAATCTGGCAGGGTAATGCACACACACAAAGGCATGGCTGCTACTCCACTAAGATTTAATGATTCTAAAAATTGAACACACATATTGAACATAGCCTGACACCCCCCCCCCCCCCATTCCGATTCCCAGTGCTAGACTACTCATATCATCAGCTCACCGTCAGAAATCTGCCCCACCAGATTTTGCAGTTGTGTTGTTAAGTATCTTCTCCAGCCATCAGTAAAACAAGATGAAACAAAAACGCAGACTGGAGAAGCCATTTCCAGCAGATAAACTCCTTGCTAGCTCTTTCCCGCCTGTTGCTAAGCCAGCCTTCTATCTAGAGGAAAGACCTTTGTGATTTTTTTTCCTGATTTATTATTAGGCTGGAAACAATAGTCTTTTTGTTCTATGGCAAGAATACAGGAGCCGAAGCCCCATGCACAATTGTGTGATCATTGTGCAGCCCTGTATCCCAACCTTTCCGAAACACGGCAGGCACAAAGCTATCCAGCTGACTAGTGAGAAGATAAAGGATGGTCCAAGGGAAACAATGAACAAAATTATCACTTCCAACAATCCAGAAGGCCACTTCAGTATTCCCACAATCTCTTGCCAATTTTTCTTTCCTTGTGTGATTTCCTCCATCAGAAAACTGCTGTCAGTTTTGACTGTTTAAATGATTTATTATTCTGACTATAAATATTCTTGGGAGAAATGAGAACACCAACCTAAAGCTGGAACATTTATGTGTATTAATAATAACTTTATGTCCCTGAATATGAAGGAAGGCCTGAGACACTGAGCAGTTTACTCCCTAAGCTCCAAAACCCAGATCCTGCCCTGCTTGGCATCTCCGAGGTAGGTCCAACCTACAAGGGCCAAGCTCCAGATCACATAGTCCCTGTGGAGGACACACGCACAACAAAACCACTCTACAAACCAGGGAAGAATTATTATTCCAGAAGCGGAGAGACTTTTCTAGAAGTGTTTTTGGCTGGTTACGATATAACTAGAGCCTTCTGAGTGTGCAGCAGCAGTAGCTGCTGTGCAGATTTTCAGCTGGTTTACAGCTGTGCCTGTGCTCTGCAGCATCAAAGGATTTCAGTTAGCTGCTTCACTCAGCCATACTAGCAGATATAATGATAATATGCTGTGCTTGCATTTTCAGTGGGTCAGAGTCCCTCAAGCAAGTAGGAAATTTTTGCAGTGTTCATTCATCGGAGCCAATTGTCGCACTTTGAAAAACATAAAGGGAGAACTAGATGATGGCCACCTTAGATGACTTTTTGCTACTGCCATTATGCCACAACTAATTTATCAAATGTAGCAGCAGGGCTGCAAAATGCTGCTAGAAGCCCTACTCCTTCATTTTTGCAAAAGTAAACTACACACCAAGCTTAGTGGTGAAACTCTTCACCACAATTATAAGCCTTTGCTGAAAAGTGCATCTGTTACTTCTAGATGAAGAGATGATTGTTTTAGGCATGATCTGTTTTGCACATGGTGACCAGTCATGCTAAACACTATATATTCTGTTCAGCAAAGCCATACAGATTAAATGGCCAGCGAGAAACCCAAATGCATGATGAAAAAAGGGGATTGCTTTAACTCATACTGCTTTAATTTGACAGCTCAGGTGCTTGTGATCCAAAGTAGTCTCTGACTCACATGCTGGGGAGGAGAAGATTCGTCCTAAATGCAATACAGTTCTAAAGATATCACTCAACCTCAGTCTGACTGTCCTCCTCTCAACTCTATGCTGTCTTCATTGTATTTGCGGGGAGGGGGGAGGAAGATGTGTGAGGGAGGTGCAGCATGCCTCCCCTCCCTTTTTAAAATAAAAAACCCAAACAATTAAAAAGGAAGAGGAACAGGCTAGTATTTTCTTCACATCTCACTTCTTTCCATTGCAGTACTCCTGCCCTGCATGACACTGGTGGAATACCTTTTGTATTACTGACATATTAAATTATATCTCATATAAAATGTGCTACTGATCTGGTACACAAAACATGTACCAGAAGTGTATTTAAAGCAGTCCTAAACCAATTCTGTTCTTAAGACAAAAATCTCCCTCCAAGCACTGAGGTAAAAAATAAACAGTTCATATTCGGGAGGAGCCCCTCAGTTTGCTTCAGATCATGATAAAATGACAGAAATTGTTCTGCTATGCATTTACTCAACTAAATATGGACTTTATCTGTGTGGCAAAACTAACAACCAATAGCAGAAAAAAAGCCAGGCATTGTTAAAGAAAAATATTTTTATACAACAACGTATTTCAAGATATTACATAATACTGCATAACAATATATTTTAATGTGTTACAATAATAGATATTGTCATTATATAATTATATATCAGGATGTTAATTAAAGAAATCATAAAATACTTTGATTTTCAAATTTAACATCCAGTTATTTTCTAGGCAACATACAGATAAGGAATTCACAGCATTATGATAGACATTAGCTATCACACCTTAGACAATAGCTGTAGGATGCATGTGAAAAACAAAAGAAAGCATGTTAAGACTACATGCAAAATGATCAGTCCAAAGAGAATTTCAGGTGAACGAAGTGTACAAAAGTGACACAGCTCTTAAAATAGTGTAAAGTTATATCACAGTAAAACTTTAAGTTGAAAATTATTTTAGAGTATTTCAACAGAGATTAAAGAAAGCTTTGATCTGCCAAAGTTATGGAAGCTAAAAGTAGAAATAAGACACTTAAAATCCCCAAGGACTGAACATGTCCCAGGTTTTTAAGCTGCGTGTTTCACATGGAGGCCTGTCTTGTTCGGCATCCCCATGCTATCACATGCAAACCCATCCAAGATCCGGCAAATAAAGGCAGGAAGCAACAGGAGTTGCTAGAAGGAAATCGACAAACAGAAGACAGGATCTTTACAGAAGTTGTGCTAATCATTAAGAAAACTATGTGCAACGGAGGTTTAACTGTGGATATTTTAGTTTCCCTGCCTCACCTTTACCTTTCCCGTATGAATTGAGAATCGTTTGGGGGAACGCTCTCACTTGTGACCCCAGTACATTTGGCACTTTCTGATTCTGTGACAGTAAGTGCCACAGTAAGAAATGGGTGAGTGAAAGCATTGCCTTAGACAACTGAAAACTAATCTGGCAATGGTTAGTTGTTCCTCATGCAGTGCATTCCCTCCAGTGACACAGAACATTATTTATTAACTAGAGCAATTGTTATAGGGATCTTATTTATCTCACCAAAAAAATGAACTCAAAACACTGGAACGTCCTTATTCTCAAATACTATTGAAGTGCCTTTTCACTTAGAGTGATGACCTCTGTAATGCATACCTTGGCACAAAAAGTAACTGGAGAGCAAACAGCATCTTTACAAATACTACACGTGGTAGATGACCTAGGAAACATCTACATAGCTTCCTCTGTCAGCCCACTCCGAATGAATGAATCCTGCAATTCAAATTTACACAGATTTTAATTTTATATAGTTCAGTTGTAAGTACACCTGAATGCTATATGCAAAATAAAAGCAATTATCATGAATACAAAGAATTAATGAACAAATGTATGCTGGTTCTCGGCCTTTCAACTGTCTGCTGTCATAAAGCAGTCACCGAATGAAAGGCTTTGTACTGCAAGATCATACAGAGTGCGCAAATATGCTGGAAACTCTCCCTCTAGTTTAATTTTAAATTATTCTAGTATTTATGTTTCTACAGTTTACATAAGCAACTGTTTTACCACTAGCCTCCAAGACTCAGCAGCTGCCCCTTGCATTCAGATGTTTTCTTGGTTCAGTTTTGCATGGGCATCATCTCACTCTAGTATGGTTGCACTGACTCCACTGTGAAAGTCAATAAAATCCCCTTTCCTGAAAAGGCAGTAAACGTTTAAGAAAGATTTGATCTCATGGGATGGTACACTACACTGTGCTAGGAGGGACTGTTCATAACTTCCACACAAACAGCCCTGGTGAGTCTTTGCTTAACTTGTGGCAGAACAGCATGCTGAATTTTTGTCCAATTCTGTCAAGTAATCATTGCGTCTCCACATGGTACACCACATGTGAAAACAGACAAAAGAGAAGCCATCATAAGGACAGAAGCTGCAGATAGGAAAAAAAAAAAAATCATATTTGCTGACTGGTGTATTTTTCCCATTCTCAAAGTCAGAGAATGGATTATTTTGGGATAAAGTCCTAATGAGACTGGCACAGGGAAACCTACAGAGAAATAAGCATGCTAGCCATAACAACTTACATATCACAACAGTTGAAGGCCAGAGGATGACCTCATTACCTATGAAAAATAAGCTTATTGTCATTCACTCCTTGGCAGTAAAACTAGTTACCAGTACCTTGCACACGTAGACACTGGTGACAGTCAAACAAGTTTAATAAAAGGTGCTCTTTTTCCTTACCAGTTACTCCCTACTAAATTTAAACCCTACTATACAAGTATAGTCTGATCCTCGCCAAACTAGCCATGCAGGTGGGCACAAGCCAGGGAAAACTGCTGCAGACACAGCTAAGGCACGGCACATCACAGAAGATCTGCAGGGAAGAAAATACAACTAAGTATGTGTGTCAATGAGGCATTGCAGACCAGTGCAAAACTAAGCAAAGGTTTTACACTGCTCTTCTAGAGATCATAGAACAGTTTGGGTTGGAAGGGACCTTTAAAGGCGGCCTAGCCCAAACTCCCTGCAGTGAGCAGGGGCATCTTCAACAAGATCAGGTTGCTCAGAGCCCCATCCAGCCTGACCTTGAATGTTTCCAGGGATGGGGTATCCACTACCTCTCTGGGCAACCTGTTCCAGTGTTTCACCGTCCTCATTGAAAAAAAAAAAAAAATCTTCGTTACATCTAGTCTGAATCTACCCTTTTTTAGTTTAAAACCATAACTCCTTGTCCTGTCGCTACAGGCCCTACTAAAAATCTCTCCATTAGAGATGTACATGTAGAGATATACATGACAGGAAGCAGCAGAAGGCCACATAAACCAAATCCTGAGTCTAAGGATGCTGGTTTGCAGAGTCCTTCACCACACAGGTGTCAGACATCCTTATTTTAAGTCAGTATTTTAATGAAGTCTAAACACACCACATCGCTATATAAGCTGACAATGGAAGCTGCAGTCTCCTTTGTACAAGGTTTATTAAGTCAGTTTAATTGCTGCCTGCTAAAGAAAAAAAAAATTCCTAGAAGTTTGATGACTTCCTAAATCCTACTGTATAGTCAAATGTCAACCAGTCAAGAAAGCTAGGAAGACTTCCCAATTTCACTAAAACTTCGTGTTCCACACTCACGTGCAAGGATGACAAAAAATTTTACTAAAAAACAAAAGTTGAAGGATAAGAGAAGGAACAGATTAAATAACTGTAGTATACTAAACATGTGACCTTTCACATCAGGGTCTTCTCCCCATCTGACTACCCCTGGGTTACAGACAGTAGTCATTTTATTAGGCTATGTCCATTAGAGATGTGCTGCAAAGTATTTGTAGTGCTTGGAATGTTAGCCTGTGCTGATACCAGGGGATACAGAGTCATCCTCAAAATAGCGTAAAGTAATTCTGACAATTCATGACATACATTTAATTGTGCTATCAAATTGCAAGGGTTTCTCCCAGGCTCATCAGCCTGAAATTTAGTGGTCTGACTGTTCTGCATTGGATCCCTCAGCACACCAGCTGTAGCACTTACCACTGCAGCCTAGTAGACAAAGCAATAGAAGAGAGTTGGCAAGCAAAAACAAAAATGTGATTTTATGGGCTAGCATATACCCACAAAAACAGTGGTGGAACACAAGCCCAATCAATATAGGACCATGGGGACCCCTGTTTATGTAACGTGAAGCCAGAACACATTAAACTCTCAAGTTCTTTCCAGTGTTAGAGGTTTGCAGCATGCGTTGTACAGACCTTGGAATGATATCTGATTTACTTTGCCAGCAAAAACATTACAGATGGAACTGTCAAGTCTTCTTGTTTAGTGGCGCCTGCTTTTCTAACACGTGACTTTTTTAAATAACAACCGTCACTCATCAGATAAACCCAATGTCTTTTCCAGCACCTGCAAAAAATACTTTGAGGACAAAGAATTGACTTCAAGAACCAGCAATCTACAAAATTCCCTTCAAAAAGCCATTCTAGGCTGTTTTAAACATCATGCTTTTCACTATTATAATTCTGGTTTATTGTTGGTATGTAGGATTGTATCTGCCAACTACTTGAAACACATTTTGCTATTTCTTCATTTTTCCATGGTAAGCAAACAATGGGCACATGCTAGTTAAGATCATCCTAGACATAAATTGGGTGTGTACATGGTGCAATAATGGCTGCAATAAGCTTAAGACTCCTGTCCTACAAGTCTTGTTCATAATTTATTTCCTCATACCACTCAGGATTCAGAGAAGGCTTAAGGGTATTCTCAGTCATGTCAACAGGAATAGAAGAAAACCAGCACAAGGTGTATTTGAAAGGCAGCCTTGGAAGCAGGACATCATGAAATTTCACCGGAATCAAATCCTAAAACCAGATGCTGAAAATGAGTTCAAAGTTAGAACTTGGAGTCTGGCTCCTGCTGCTTTCCTCACTTGTCCTTAGAAGTGAAGGACTAAAAAAAGTCATTACTAAAGGGTGTTACATAAAGCAGTCTTTTTGCTTAAACACAATGTTATTAAAAAAAACAACAACAAACTAGTTTTATTAATAAAAGAACACTTTATTATTTCATAACAAAGAACCCATAAAAGAATGCTGCAGTCACACAAGCAGAGAAAGAGTTAATGAATAGAGCTCAAAGTTTTTTAGGGCCTCCAAAAATTGCGTGGGAAGTTTGCAGAAAATCACTGCTACCAAATAAAATCATCTAACAATTTATTTTAGACCATAAACTTTCCATTATGAAAACATCTGTAATAAACACTGTAAAAAAAAAAACCAAACCACAAAAACACCCTGGCAGAGCTGTAGTTAATCAGAATAGCAGGAAAGGAAAAAGAAAACTTGGAAGATTGGCACTGGCACAACCCTTGCTGATAAAAAGGAAGGAGCAGGAAGCAGACAGCTCATGAGATATGGCTTAAGCCATATGAATGCAAAGACTTAGAGATCTACAAGCAGAAAAAATGAATAATTGCTATCAGGAAGGTACATCACACAAACAGAACAGTAGCATTTATAGAAAAAGGTCTAGTCATAAGAGGTACTTTGCTTTTTATGATTTAATTGGTTGTTTCTGCAGACGATGCATGTTTTTGCAAAGTTTGGCTGGCTGAACTACAAGAAGCTATTTCACAGTTCCTGCTTTGCTACAGGTGCAGCATCAAGACCGGAAACTACATTTTTCTTGTAAATTTACAAGTACTTAAAGAAAACCACAAAAAAGCTGAGTATAATAAGGTAATTCCTTTAAAAAGCTTTTCTAATGCCAAGCTACGTTGATTGTCCATACTAAATGTAGGGATATTAAAAAGAAACTTTGTGAAAAGTAAAGTTACTTGCTTAGGCTGGTAGCACTTCAGTCTCTCCATGTCCAGTCTAGACTTTGATGTATTAGGAAAACCATGACCATTTCCCAAAAACACAAGTGACATTAACTACATTTATTACTGGAAACAACTGAAACAAACTTTATACCATCAACTTCTCTCAAATCAGGTAGCATGTAGCAAAGCACACCTTAACCTTACTAAAAAAAAAATAGAGTTTTAAGATATATATTCTAATACTAACATTGAAAGAAAACTGCAGCAACATGTTTCTGTAATAGAGATAACAATTTAATAGGAAGCAACTGTTGACAGTGGTCCATTAGATGCTTACATCTAATTAACTACACACACTAGTCAACACTTCACTCAAGCACTCAATATTAATCAAAGCTACTGGCTAATAAGGGCCTATATGCATACATATCCACATTTATATAAACATGTGGTGTTAAACATTATACTGTCAGTCTCCTTTAAGAGAAGATTTTAAGTTTGTCAGTTCACTCCATGTTTCTTGCAGATGTTTTTGAATGAGTGGTTTTTTATCATTTCTTTGTTTTAGGGGGGTTAGGGTTTGTTTCTTAGGGGGTGGTCGTTTGCTTAGTTTTTTAAGGCAGTTCATTCCACCAAGATAATGTTGAGAAACTCTGTTCTGTGGAAAATTTGCATGACAACGTGCACAGAAGACCACTGATCTCCTGTCTTTTCTACAGAAAAAAAGGCAACAACACCTTAGTCACAAACTGCCTGTTACTCAACCTGAATGATGGTTTTCTAATATTACCATTCAGCAACACAAAGTATTTGCTTCATAGACCATCCTTGCTTCCTGTGAGGTTCAATGTAACGTGTACCTAGTCAGCAAAGGTAGTCACAGAAGGTTCCTGTAAGATTCCCATTTCAATTAACTGAATTTCGAATGTTAATATATATGGCCTCTACTTTCCATAGTGAAAGTGGCTGGAAATTTTAGTAACCCACATCACTTCCTGAAGGCACCAAATGCCATAGTTTTATCAGTTGTGGGGTATCTGTCAGATCTAAAATATTCACAAACACATCAGTTTGACAGTGTGGCAAAGTGAATGATGACATGTCTAAGAAGGCACTGCAGCATTTGCTCTGTTAAGTCCTAAGGCCCTAAGGATGCCTCATGATGCCATGGGAAGGTGATGCTCTTGGACAACCTAAAGCCCAATTTGCCACAAACATGGGGCAAAGTCACTTTTACACTGAGGCTTCTGCATTCTTCTTCCCACTCTATTTTAAGCCAGGAACCATCCTGATTCCCCACCAGCTGAACAACACAAATTGAAAATAATTTATCTTTAACATGCACTAATTCAACAACAGTGTTAAGAAGAGCCATAAAACCACTTTCTCCTTCCCCAAGGACCTTTTTCCCTCATGACCCTCAGGACTTCCCTGAGCAGTCGGAAACAACTTTTTAAAGTTTTTAAGGTTTTGGTTTCTTACTGTCCAAATTACCTCATTTTCATGAAGATTTAGAGGTAAGATGAGGGAAGCATCTAAGAACGCTTAGCTTGGTTGGGACACTCCAACATACAGGTGATGAAGCTCTTGTTCTCCTCCTTACGCATCTAAGGATGCTGTCATTAACTGACTTCAACCTGCAGGCTTCAAGTGCAACCCCTTTATCACTGAGCAGGTACCCAGGCAGTGCAGAGGGAATGCAAACCAGACCCTTTCAACCCGACCATACAACGCTTCATTAAAGGTTGCCAGCAAGACTTGTGGAATCAGTTGATGGTATCTACGCTGGCTATTTGGGCTGGGATCCCTGTGTCAGGTACTCCCAAATCCATTTCCACAGACACGGTGATATATCAATCACTGTGCAAGCTTTTGACAATCAAGCTGTACACAGCTTGTTAGACACAACCAGAAGAGGAAGGAAAGCTACCAGACAGCATGGATCTAATCGCTCAGCTGCACAAAGGGCAGCAGAGGCAGAGCAAACGGGAATATACCTGAAGCCGCTGCTTCCAGAGGAGGCTGGAAGTCTGCCAGCCAAAAGGCGTGGAGCATCTACCCTGGTTATCTTGCCAAAGATCTGAGTCAGAATCAACCAGTGATATTAGCTCGCTTCTGCAATTGCCTTCCCTAGAGAAGGCCAGATTTCTAACATGTTCCCGTGCCAAAGCACCTCTGATAAAAGTGGGGTTTTGAGGGTGAGCCTTATGTGGGATTTTTTTTGTTTGTTTTGGTTTTGTTTGTTTGGGTTTGGGGGGGGAATTTTTGTTTGTTTGTTTAGTTGGTTTGGATTTTTTTTTTGTTATGAGTCTTGGAAGGCAGACCTATAGTTGGGAAGGAAAGCAAGGAGCCTTCTGGTCAGTCTAGATGATACTTAGTAAAGACAATACTGAAAGAGCACCATCACTGTATGAGAAAACAGAAATTAAAGTGGTGCATGCAGGCTGTGATCACAGTAAAGTACAGATTTCTACATGTATGAGCAGAGCCTAACATCCCATGACAGATTTAAATTTTCATCCTCTTTCCTATGTGAAAGGCAGTGGCAAAGTCACACTTTTAAATACAGAGATTATTCTTGGGGTAGGGGTACTTTTTATATATGCAAACAACAGATATTGCACCTATGGGAAGAGATACATCTAATACTCTATTTTTGCTTCATTCATTTTGCTTTCCATTCTCCGTTTCTGGTAGGATTCAATTCCTGACTGCCTCCAGCTGGCCAAGAAGAGACAGGCAGATCACCTAACCATTCAACTACCAGAAAAACGACTCAGTGGAACATGCTTGATTTTTTATCCCTTTATAAATGGGTTACCCTGTTCTGTGTCAAAGCAAGGACAGAAAAATATTTTTTTCAACGTGTATATACATGAGGCATTGGCAAGAGGGAGATGCCTCAATTCTTCTCCCCTCCCCTTTTGATCTCAATGCCTTGGCCACTGCCTGATAAAAAACATATGAAAGAAGCAATGCAACAACAAAAAATTCTCACATTCCAAGCATTAACATCACATATGCTGAACACCAGACTCAATTATACTTTTAAAATGTATTACAGATGTAGCTCAAACCAAATGGGTGCAAGATGTACAGTCAGATAGGAGTTTACAGATGAGTGTTAGGAAATAGCTGGCAGAAGACAGGCAATGTTGTTTGCATTTTGCCAGCCCAAATCTTCTCCCCTTTTCCCTTCCCCTCCTCTTTTCTCTTTAGGAGTTTTGGCAGCTGTGTCTCAGTCTCTTCAAATTACTCTTCTAATTGGGTGTTTCTATGGAAACAGGCTAGAAGACACAGTACCTCTCCATTAAAGAACTATAAAAACAAGAGGTGCTCCATGAGAAAACAAAAAGGATGAAGGTTAATAATACAATGGGGAAAGTTCTTACCAACAATGAGAAACCACACAGCCCTTAGCAGTTTAACAGCACAGGGCAAACCAGGACCCTACTGACACTGCCAAGTTACCACATAACCAGCTGTGATTCTGCAGGGATGGCCTTTGACTGAAACAGCGAGTGTTGTGCTGTTTTTCACATGAAATCTCTGCAGGCCCCAAATACCCACACTGGTGGCCTTATATAGTCCATATCCAATCATATTCTCTATGATACAAGGTAAGATTCTCTTGTGATTCCTCTCTTCCCTAGCCAGTGCATTTAGCATCATCTCAGAAGGGAGATTTCCTGGCACAGTGTAGCATTCAAAGTGGAATCATAGAATCGTTTAGGTTGGAAAAGACCTTTAAGATCATCGAGTCCAATCATTAACCTAACACTGCCATCCCACCACTAAACCATGTCTCTAAGCACCTCATCTACCCATCTTTTAAATACCTCCAGGGATGGTGACTCAACCACTTCCCTGGGCAGCCCATTCCAATGCTTAACAACCCTTTTGGTGAAAAAATTTTTCCTAATGTCCAACCTAAACCTTCCCTGGCACAACTTGAGACCATTTCCCCTTGTCCTATTGCCCGTTACCTGGGAGAAGAGACCAACATCCACCTTATTACACCCTCCTGGAGGAACAGAGAATGCCAGCGCACCCAGACTATACACCATTTCTTAAATGAGGTTGCATAGATTAGCTCTTTGATTGGTATTTAGGTGGATGTATACCTAAGTGGGTTTTGCAAATTGTCAGGAAAGCTTATAACATTCAACCTCCAGCAGAGAGCTGGTTGTCTATGCCCTGGCAACAGCCACCAAGAAGCTGCAGCACAACGCTGAGAAAACAGAAGGTGCCAGTGCCCCAAGAAGGCAGTACAAGATAGAGCATGTATGCTTCAGATAATACCTAGAGTCTTGCAGGGGAAAACATTTACTTCGCCCAATATGTTATCATTGGATGGAAGTTAGACTTACTTTAGGTGTGTCCAGTCATTGATCTGAAAAAATAACTTAAATCTATTCATTAGAAAAAACCCTACATCTCAACAATGCCAGGTTATTAGGTCTTAGCACCCAGCCCACCACTTTAGCCCCATATGAATTACAACCAGTCTATTGTGAATCAATTAAAAGGCACTGCCTACTAGTCAAGGAATGTCACAGCAGCCTCAGCTGAAAAGAAAGTGCATTCAATATTTAATTAAATTAAATTACTACATTCTCTTACCACATAACCCATAGCAGGAAAAGGGACCACACGGGGAAAAAAAAAAAAATCAGTTCTGAAGCATAAGCAAAATTTAAAATTGGGGGGGGATGGGATGGATGGGACAGATGGGACACGATGACACATGGACATACAGGGAACGGGACTTAATGCTTCATTACTCAAGATGTCTGTTTTTCTGACTTTTTTTAGGGTGAGACTAGGAGTGCCCAACAGCTTTGCCAACCCAAGCTTACTGCAAGACTGGAGTCATAGCAGGAGTATCAGGCCTCTAACAAAAGGCCTTTAGCATTTTCAAGCCCTGGCCACAGAACCTGGTCATGGCTTTTGTTTGTTTATTTTTTAAATTAGTCTTCAAACATTCCACTCTGCTTGTAGTGATATTGAAGACGCTAACACCTGGCAAAAATTTCTCCCAAACCCTAAAATGCAGTTCGCATCAATACACACTTGTCTCTTATAACTAAGCTTACTAACTTCTTCCCCCCAGATTGCTGACTAACTTTTCCAGAATGTACTGTAAAAAGACACACTGCTGGAAATCCAGAGAATTTCTGCCTTTAAGCAGTGCCAGCAGCTGCTGCTAGCCAGGTTCTGCTCTCAGGTATGTCGAGGCAATGGAACCCTGTAATTGCACTGGAGTAACAAAGCAGAATTTGTCAATATATTTTTGGGGGGTTAATGAAGAAGAACTACACTTATATTACACACAAGATAGTAATTTATGGTAAGATGAATAAACTCTACAGCATACATTTTTAAAAAGGAACATACTCGTTTCCAGCAATCAATGGGATAAAGACAGAATTTATTATACCCGTGACATTAAGAAGTGGTGCTTAGGACAAATCAGGGATTTTTAACCTTGAAAGTATAAATCTGAAATCCACTGAAAGTTTTATGCTATTGTAGCAGTGAGGAGTGAAACAATGAAGTATTTTTGTTCAAGACCATCTGTCAGGTTGGTTTTTAGTTGAAAATTGTGTTAGAAAGTTACACTGAAGAGTGCTGTACTTATCAGCCTAGTGGTTTTTAAACAATATAGTAGTTAACCTAATCTGATCTCACTGTTGCCAGGGCCTAAAAGCTCAAACTGAGGTCAAGGTAGACGACAATACGTCATGAAGGAAATAAAACATTAAATAAGGTGGCCAGCTGCCAACTGTTGCCTTGGCATCATGAGTTTATTCACCCTCATCCTCCTCCACCTTTCCCAAATAATTCTGTTGAAGAGGACAGTGAAGTTTGACACATGACCAGAGTTGATAAGCCACCCCAGAATTACAGTGCTGTCAGAACAAGTTTTCCACTAAGCTATAACTGATGCCTGCTCCCACCCCAACAAAGTTTCTCTGCTCCATTCAGAAATACAGAGACACAGGTATTTGGTAGTTTTTCTATGAATCTCCTACTTAGATGAACACCAGTTTGTCTCCCTGAAGCAACAGCTATTCCTGCCTGCCTAAGAGATGCAAAAGACAGTTACAATTACCCTGGCAGCAGCAAGCAGCATCCTCGAGATGCATCTGGCTAGCAGAGAAGTCACATGAAAGGAATACTGCAAATGCTTACACTAACTTGGTAGCAAATCCTTTACTCCCAGCTCTTGTTTTTCTGCTGCTACCCTGGGAGCACAGGCAAGATCAAAAAACAAAACAAAACAAACAAAACAAATCACTTTTTAGAACACATATGAGCACAAAACCATGCATAAACAATGGTATTCATAAGAACATTGTAATCTGCTACCTCAGCCCTTCAGCCACTCTTGATTTGGAAGAGGTTTACTTATATGGCCTTTCAATGAAGAAACGCAGAAAGTGGTTTCGGTAAATAAAAGTCATTTAAATGAACTTCTACAGAGGCCTGCATGCTCACCTCTCATGTTAGGAAAAGGATTCACCAAATTTCAAGACAGAGTCGACTTTCAAAATTAGGAAAAGCTTCTTTTGTTCGCCAACTAAATACATTACGTGTGACCAGACAAGAGTTCATCTTTCATGACAATGCTACAAAGAGCTTGTATTTTCATCAGTTTTTTCACCACTCATCCTAATTTCCCCAGTGTACTAGGAACTGAAGTTCTTAACATCTGGAGTTCTTGCCTTCATACTGCAAGCTATTTGGTACGAAAAAACTGAAAACAAAACCCTAAAATAAGACACCTAATTATTATTTCTAAACTCCATTATAATATTCCTTTAAGTCTGAGAAGAGTCTCCCTCCATGCCCAGGAAAATCAGTAAAAAAAAAAAAAAAAAAAAGGTGAGTTTCCTGGATCTCATTAACAGAGGAAAACCACCCAGAAATTCAATAGAATTAAGAAAAAAAAAACCCCACTGTTTCCTTTAAACAGATATGGAAAATGCCTACTCAGAGAAGAGTAGAGCGATGTAGACTGATTCCTTACCTGAAGTTATTTTTAACAGCCCGTAAGCTTTCTTCTGAGCAAAGCAACACAATTTCATGAAGCTTTGTGCAGCCTCACAGATGAGAGAAATAACAGGAGCTTGTACTGCTCAGCGCACACATAAATTGAAGCGTTCCAAGGCAGTGGGCCAGAGTCACACCTAGATACAACCTGGAGTAGACTACTGATTTACTACAAAGTCAGTTGGGTTCACTGTGTAGAAAAATGAATGTTTGTGCGCACATTCAAGAGAAATAGAGCTATTTCTGATGTAGAAAACAGTTCCTGTATAACCCAAGTCCCATTTACACACAACAGGAGTAATTCTTGCCACCACCGTGCTGGACAGCTGTGGTATGTCATTGCCATTTTCCATCTAAACCCTAGACAGAAAGCAGAAATATTTCTGGTGCACACTCTGCTACAATTATTTTAAAAAGGAGAGAAAAGGAAATTACCTACTTAAAAAAATTAATGCTGCGTGTTACTCAGCAATGCACTGGAACAAAGGAGAGGAAATTGAAGAATCATGTTGCTTCCAACATTAACGCAATATGCTACTTCTCATAACATCTTATTCCCTCCATGTGCACTTTCTGCTGTACCTGCCTAAAATACTAAAGCAAAACAGGACAGTTTTCAATTCCAACATCTTGAAGGAGATATGTAATCGCATATAAACTGACCCTATTTCCCTGCTTGCGTGATCTGCAGTTGTGCACTTTACATTTTCTCATGACATCTCTGCACACCTCCCCGCTTCCTTTGAAAAATTGAATGTAGAGCAAGCAACAAAAAGGAAGAAGTTCCGTTTGTCCAGGTAGCAGCTTACTGAGCCAACAATAAGCAGCTCTTTGGACAATGCTAGCTCTGGAGTAGGATTTGAGACTACTTAGCGCATCTTCACAATCTTCCCAGACAAGCCTTTAATTCTGGTCTATTGTTTAATACACAGTTAATATTCTTAAACATCTTGCAACAGGTAAATTAGATGTTTTTATCAAATATTTCATAAACAAATCAATAGGGGAAATTAAATCAATATGTGCAGAATTTAAACACTAAACTTTACAGTTTATTGAAGGCTGTTTCTGAATCATCAAGTCTACCAAATCATGAGGGCTGCTTTTAAACTGCCATGAAGTTTCACAACCCATGCCTTTCTAAGTGCTAAAAGTCGGTTGCTTCCAGCTCTAGTGCATTAAGATGTACTACATTTATACAACAGAATTAAAGTTTACTGGAAGAGTACAACACATTATGTTTATTTGTTTCTAAAAATGCATCGCTGACATACTTCATGCATCCCAAGCCCTATACAATTGTTGTTCAGAGCAGTGACGTAATCCAGTCTGACAAAAATCAGGACAGCTCAGGCTTTCTAACAAATCACAGCTATTGCTGGGGCAATGCACATGAAGAGAACTTAATACCATGTATTACCAACTCAAATTTCATTTCAGATACATACCATTGCATTTCTCTTACACTGACTGAGGTAATTATTCAACCATCTAAACTTTAAGTAGGCTTTTCTTAACATATGAAACTGTGGATGAGGTGGTATGGAAAAAAAAAATCTCACTGCAGTTGTCCCATAGTTATATACTGCTTGGAAGTACTTGTGGACATATCAAACCAGACCGAGAACAGCTTGCACAGAACCATTTCTGGCAGTACAAGTGCAAGGCGCATCCCCACTGACATACGGCTACCTACCTACCGCACACCTTACACTCCTCAAATTACTGTCTTGAACCACACACCTAAACAACCTTGAATACACGCAAGAATAATCTGCCCACAGTTCTATTCAGCATTTAGTATTTCCCTCTGGATAAAAGAAACTTTTGCCTTCCATAACTGTACACAAATCAGCTTTCACAGTTAGATAGACTTGGAGCAGAATGTTATAAATCCAAGGTATTGGTGGAGAAAAAAAAGCGCTGTTATTAGGTACCTGTACCTGCAGGACCTCTGTCAATTTCTTTGCTTTTCATTATTTCCTTGCATTGCTGGCATTTTGTTTCCTTCTTTTGTGGCCAGTCTATGGCAGTTTAAGCATCCTGTACACTTATTCTAGCCTTCTACTGAGCTAGAAAGTCAAGTTAGTATTTCTTCACCACAGTGTGGAGAACAGAGAACAGAACAAAAAACCCTGGGCCTAAGCAGGCGAGGAAAATTTGTCATTTAAAAGTTAACTGTTCAGTTTCAGATACGTGTACCTTGTTGGTGGCAAAGCTTGCCCACAAGAGCAGGTAGATGGTTGGGTGGTTATTCCCTCTCAGGCTCCTGAAGGCATGACCAGTGGTACTTGGTGATGCGACAAACTTTACTCAGCATGGGGTTGGTTGGGGGCATCCAATACTAATTTGCTTTAAAAAAGAAAAACAAAGCAAATCACCTGGAGACAACACACTATAGCCTTAGATGGGCCACAAACGATCACTGAACTCATCTAGTTTACCTCAAATCACAACAAAATTGCCTAGGTTTCACTAGGGTTTTTACACGAGGGATTGTTCATATAGGCAAAATTGGCACTGACGTCTAAGCCTGGAGAGGGATAAACCAGCAGAATCTCTAGAGCAAAAGTTGTGAGAACAGTTTCAGCTCCATTTCTGTGCAAAGCTAAACATCAGGCTTGAACCTTGTATAAATAATTCATGGAAATGGGTGGAGGGATTTTCTGTTAGACAATTTTAAGGAGAACAAGAGTAGCTTACTTGCTTAAAACAATTGCATTTTAAAAGCTGGCAATTTTTTTAATTTTTTTTTATTTTTTTTTTTTTTTTTTTTGTGCAGAACAGTGCCATTTCAACCCTCTGAGCAACTTTGAACAACTCTGCCTGTTGTTGCCTAACATTTGAAAGGACTGTATGCATGTGTGCGTGTCTGTGTTTTTTCCAAGGGAAAGAAAAATGGCTGGGCAGGGTGGGGATGAACAGTTTCCTTCATTTGCCCCAAAGGCAGCGAAGCGTAAAGACCAACCTCAAGCACATGGCGCCCTGGTAAGCTACAAAAAAATAATCACAGTTCATCTGACAGAACAGCAAATATAAACAAGCACCTGCCACAGTTTAAGTGATTCGACTAAGTCTTGTACAGGCAGGAAATATCTTTTGTTCACTCCTTATAAACACTTATTGCTGCAGTGTCACTAAAAATATTATAATATTTCGGCAACCAGCTGGGTCTGACTGATGGCATCACGCAGTTGAATCACTCTATTTATATCCATCTTCTGCTTCACCATTACTTACATGAAGCACATCAATTCCTTATCTTAAACCAGCTAAATAATTTAAGATTAAAACTCTCAATGGTTGACACTGAGACTACCATTCAACATCTTCACTAAGGACTTAGATGATGGGATTAAGTGCACTTTCAGCAAGTTTCTGCACAGTACCATTTCAGGGTGGTAAGGTTCTGGACATACCAGTTAATGTGCTAGGGACAGGACTGGTATGCAGAAGGATCTTACAGGTTGGGGGAAAAAAATAAAAAAAAAAAAAAAAAGAGAAGGCCAATGCCAATCCCATCAAGGGCAAACACCAGGTCCTGCCCTAGGGATGTTATCACACATGGCCAGGGCAACAGCTTTGCAGAAGACCTGGCCAGCCCCATGCACAACCAGTTCAACACCAGTCAGGTGCACCTTTGCAGCAAAGGTGGTTACCCAGAGATCATGCTGCTGGAGCCACAACAGAGTTGGCACAGTGGGGAAAACCACTTTTTCCCTCTGCCCAGCTCTTGTCAGAGCCCACTGAGAGTGCTGGGTCCACTTTAGGGCACCCCATGACAACCAGGACATGACCAGGCTGCAATGAGCACCCAGGAGGACTCCCCAGGTGAGCTGGCAGATGGAGCACAGGACCTACAAGAGGCGGCTGACACATGTGGCAGATGCAGATGGACTCTCTTCAAAGGTGCACAGTGACAGGGGGAGATGCTATGGGCACAAGTAGCAAACCACAACATTTCAAATAGAAAAAATAATATTTTTTTTGTCACCGTGAGGGTGGTCAGACACTGGACTGGCTGTGAAATCTTCATCTTTGAAGTAAGCTGATTAGTTGAACCTGCTTTGAGCAGAATGGAGGACTGCATGATCTGCAGGTCGCTTGCAACTAAAGTTATTGCTTGATTTTTGCTAAAATGGTGCCTTTATTAAAAAAAAAAAGAAGAAGAGACATAAATATATTTCCCCCCCCCCCAAAACCCCTCCCCAAAAAACCCCCCACCAAACCGAAACCAAAACCCACAATCATACAATCACACTCTTCAGCAGTTTGAACAACCTAGTCCTCTGAAATGTATCTTTTGACCTTGGCTTTCATTTCAGAGGACACTAGGAGAACTACCTTTACATGAGAGTAGCTTTTACAGAATGGGTAAACTGGAAAGGTACAAATCCACAAAAAGTATACCAGAAAAAAAATCATTGATTACATTTTAAAATTAGAAGAGGATAGCTAATTTGGTCATAGGAATAATGTGTAAAGAAATACAAGGGATGCCACTTTGACATCTGAATTATCAATTAGAAGCAATGCATTTGAGTACTTGTCCTAACAACCAACAGGTAGAGGTAGAAAAATAAAATGAATATTATTTACTCACACTCAGATCACAGAGTCACAAGATGACTGAGGTTGGAAGGGACCTCTGGAGCTCATCTAGTCCAAGCTCAAAACATAGCTTTTCAAAAAGGTATCCTTAATAGGATTTACCTAATGCTTTTGGCAGTACCCTAATGGTTAAGAGTTAGCATGGTGAAACTGTAAACCTGACACCACAATATCCCCAAAAATTAGCAGGAAAAAGTATTCTCAGCCTAGCAAATATAAAACTGAAAAGAAAGGCCTTTTGAGATGAACTCTAATGAAAGATAAACACTGCTCTTTAAAGGCAGGCAACAGACCCAGGTGAGTCCAAAGTAGTTAAAAGTTGCCATATCTTTATACTTATGATACACATCATTCTGTCTGTCATGATTTTCCTGAGACACCTGAAAGGGCAAGACTAGGCCTGAACTCCAGTGCTGAAGACTCAGGATTTGCAGCTGGGAATGCAATAAATCCAGAATGAACTTCACAACTCCAGTTAATCAGGGTTTTTTTTTTCCCCTGATTATCTCAGTATCATTAGAAATAAGCATTTTCTGAGCTCAAAGTATGTCGTGTGAAACATCTGATGTCCTCAAATTTATGCCCATTGACAGTAGGACTCTGCTAAAAATCCCAGTGAATCTTCACCAGCTCCCAAACCTCTCTGACAGTATAGGTCCCTGAGAAAGTGATACTTCATCTACACTAGAGCCAACAAGCTCCTACAGCCACTCAAGAAAAAGTGACATGCAATGAGTTGACCTGGAAGGAGAGTGCTGAGTTTGAAAAGGTGCAAACAGTGACACAATAAGAGAACTACTGAAGACAGCTAAGGGAGGAGAAGGAGGGGTTGGCTGAGATTGAGAAGTGCTTGAACTCAGGAAGTTATCCCACGTGAAGAGTGCTCTGGAGGGAAGGAAGTCTATAAGAAGGGACCACTGATATCCTTGAAAGGTGACATCTGGGCATCTGCTTGGAACACAGGAGGGTACTTTTAGGGAATAGGAAAACACCAAAGGAAGCACTGGACACAGTCAAGAAGCACAGGGATAAGGCAGGAACTGCCAAAAATCAAGTTTAATTAGACCTTGAAAAATTAAATCATCTAGTAAGAAGTTCCTCAGCCATATACAAAAAAAAAAAAACCAAACAAAAAAGAAAATCAAAGGTAAGTAGTAGAGATGCTATCAGAAAAGGACTGCAGATGAAGACCATTTAGGAGCAGACTGATAACTAAGATACAACAGTAAGAGAAGAGCTGCTTTAACTAAAGGGTGTTGCTTAAGGACAAATAGGTGTTTTGGCCCCGAACGATTTTAGGCTTTGAATGAAAGAAATATTCTGGATCCTCAGAGAAATAAAGCTTTGAAATAATCTCCCAAGGAAATGATGGGGAGGGGACAAAACGCTTTCAAGAAGGCCTCTTCAAGTTAATGAAAGGGATTGCATGAGGCAGTTGCTCCAACAGCAGAGAAGTTGGTGCCAGTGTCCCAAGACATCCCTTCAAAGTCATTCCTCTCCTCCAGAAAAAGCCTGTAAAATCCTTGCCCACCTTTATTACAACAGTCAGTATGACATTTACAGACTGCAACGATTTGCAAACCTTTTTTAACCTTATCAGTGTTGTTTTATCACTATGTGCAAAAAAATATCCAGCTGAAGAAATAACAATCATTAGCTCTAAAGAATAAAAGCCTTGGAGCATTGTTCTACATTGCCTTTTCTCTTCCACATGCAGTTAATCCATCTCCAAAAATGGATTGATCTGTATGGGAGTAAGTCAAGGTTGCTAAAATCCCAGATTACAAGTGAAGAGATACTGAAAAGCATTTCCTTCATTCCTAATGACATTGGTCCCTTTTCTGCAACATACTCAGGGCATAGTTTGTTAACATGTGTAAATGTGAACTCAGTTTTACAGAAAAATGGCTGGAAAAGCTTCAGTGGAAGTACTTTGGTGAGATGTGCTTCTCTTGAAATGAGTGTCTTTCAGAAGGCTGGTATAATGGCCAATCATTTGCCCAATTTTAGGAAGAAGATATCACAATGGTGTAAGATTTTCAGAAATAAATGTCACTTTTTTTGTTGTGAAATGAATGCTTTCTCTTGCATCAAGTGTTAGGAAAACAGTATTAAAAGTCAAAACAGACAAAGTTTCAACTGACAGAAACAACTGAAAATTCTGACAATCAAGTGAAATTTTTTTCCTGTTTGAGTATGCTGTAAACTATCATTACTGCAAATTTTGACCTCTATCTCATGCTATTATCTATATTCCCAGCTGTATAAAAGCCCACATTTTTCTAAACTTGCACTACCCCTCATCCCTTTGCAAAAGGTTAAGGCAGAAGTGTGCTTTTATAAAAGTTTACTAGTTGTATTATAATGAGAATATAAATTGAACAGAGAGAAGACCTCTGCCCCCACAGTAAAGAAACTTGACTCTCTCAGTCAATTAAACACAGACTTAGATTAGTCAACTGAATACAGAACTTAGAAGGAAAGCAGAAATGGAGTAAGTCTTCAGGAATGCACCGCTTTTTCTATTACAGCAAAAATGCTACAAGGCATATGTAGTTATGATGCAAGTTTAGGGGCAGGAAGAGCTGGGTCTAGGGATTTGCGACATATGGGCAAAGGCCTTCTCTTCCGCTCCTGGGGTGTCAAGTGAAAAACAGAACTATGTAACCGAAGCCTCCATAAATTTAATACTATTCTAAACTGCAACTAAGTTGTTCGCTGCTACCAGTTTAATAGTCCCTGCTCGGTTTCATCTTCAGCTTTCTGTGGCTTACATTCCTTGCCGGGATACGTCAATCTGTATAAACCACAGCAAAAATTGTTAAAACTGCGGTGTCTAGGCAGCTGCATATACCCAGCCAAGAGCAATCAAAAGCATTAAAAAAAAATTAAATTTTCTCTTGCTTGCACATTTTAAAAAAAAAAAACAACAGGATTTACAGGGCCTATAGAGGAGTCAAATTAAGTAAATCACTCATCTCTGCTGGAAATATTCAGTCCCACTTTGGGCACACAAGCATCATGGTGAAAACTGGCATCAGCCTTGAATCGACAGAGCAGATGGGGAAGAGGCAGAAAAGCTGCTGTGGGCTTTGGGGGCACTGGCTTTGTGCGGCAGCCTTGCCTGGAGGGCTGCCCAGTGCCACAGCTGAATGGGGAGAACGCCCACCCCTGTGAGGGCACACAGTCGATCACAGGCAACTGGGAAGAGGGTCTGTGAGGAAGGAGCTTCTGAGCAGCCCAAATCTGTTGTTTCCAAGACCTTGTGCTGCATTTGAAATGCAAGGACAGAAACAGAAGAGGAGGGTGAATACTGCCCCTTTCTAGTGCTGCTGGAAAAAAGCCACAGGGGAGCATTGAGAGAGGCAGAAGCTGCGGCAAGCCTGGATGCCTTTGCAGGAAAGCAGCCCCCATGCAAGCAAGTGGTGGGGCTAGACCTAGAAGGGGTGAACAAAGCTGACAAAGCCAAGCACTGACTATAAATAATAGCAACAGAGCAATTGCTGAGGAAATTCTTCATGCCTCCTGAAAGGCTGTAGGAACATCTCTGCCAGCAGTTAGGAAACCACCAGCCAATTCAATAGTTGTTTTGAAAGTTCATCAAAAGATCGTTTCTTGCACTGCACAAAGCATCTTCTAACGTGACACTCCACTGAATGCTTCAGTCAGCCTAGGGCCTGGTATTGGAGTGATGCTTTGTGTCAAAACAATTTGGCTGTTCAGCATTCAGTCCTACTGTGCTGTTAATCTGTATTAGCTACAGGAAGCAGGAAAAATTCATGGAGTTTTCAGCTCTGTCAATGCATATGAAAATCTCTACATGGCAAAGTCCTTGGTATGAGAAACTGCAGCAGAATAATCGTCCTTCAGTTAACAACTTCTTAAACTGGGCCCATCCAAATCCTATTCAAGTTACCTCCCCCACCCGAGAAGTGACCCACATTTCAGAGTTCAAGTGGCTCCCCTCTTGGACTTATTTCTGGGCACACGTAAGAAAGTGATTAGGAACAGTCAGCACAGCTTTACCAGGACGAAATCATGCCTGACCCTCCTGACTTCAGTGATTTGGTGACCTTGGCTTTTTTTTTTTTTTTTTAAGCCTTTTAATGCCATTTTCTTCAATATTCTTGTAACCAAATTGGTACATCAAGATTGGGGTGGCTGGACAACCAGATGGGCAAAAAAATGCTTGGATGATTGATCCCAGAGAGTAGTGGTTACTTGGTTGTACTCTACCCAGGCTAGTAACGAGCACCAGAGGGGTCAAAGATGTTAAACAGGAGAGGTCCCAGGATTATCAATGATCTGGAGGAGGTGACAGTGCAGGCTCACCAACTTTGCAGATCACACCAAACTGGGGAGAACTACCAACACACCTGAGGGCAGGGCTACCATCCTTAGGGACCCAGACAGACTGGAGGATTGGGTCAACAGGAACCTCGTGACATTCATCAAGGACAAATGCAAAGTCCTGCACTGAGTGGGATTAACAACACACAATGGCACAGGCTGGAGGTTGCCCAGTTAAGAACCCTCTACTCAGCATTCGTGAGGCCACATCTCCAATACTTCCAGTTTTGGACTCCCTGATACCAAACAGACATTGAAAAACTGGAGCGAGGCCAGCAGAAGACCCCCAAGGTAGTGAGGGTACTGGATCACCTACTACTGTGAGAATAGGCTGAGGGACCTGGGCTTCAGCCTGGAGAAGAGACAGCTAGGGGAAATGGCAGGGGGAGAGGTCTAAAAGCAGTTCCCTATTCCTACAAGAAGGTTATCAAGAAGATAGAGCCAAGCTCTTCACAGTGGTGCGTGGTGGGAGGACAAACAGGAATGAGCATAAGTTGAAATGAGTAGTTCAGATGCTATAAAAGGGAAAGCCTTTTTTACCCTGAGGAAGTCAAGCAGTGGTAAAGGATGCTCAGAGCTTGTGCAGCCACTGTCCTTTGAGGTTTACAAAACCCAATTGGATAAAGACCTGGAAACCTGGTGTGACATAGCTGACCCTGCTCTGAGCAGACAGTTGTACTTGTCCACTGAAGTTGTCTCCCAAACTGAATTATTTTGTAATTTTGGAAAAGACTATTTTATTTTTGTAGGAAAAACATCACTATAGGGTGACATACTCAAAGATATGACAAATTTACTAGCACAGACCTACATCAGCTATATGTACACAAACTTTTCCAAAGCAGCTCTTCCCAGCATGGACAACCTACATCCAATCCAATGAAAAAAATACCACCTAAATTTCCCCAAAGGATGTAGAACTTAAAGTCAAGAGTGCCTCACGACATTAAATAATTCATACTATTGCCCCATATAAAAAGAGTTAATTATTTCATAGAAAAAGAATGAACCATCCTAATCATACTGTAGATCAAAAACCAGGACTGAAGTCTGTCCCATCCAACCCACTGGATTCCACCCTTTATGCTACATTACAGTCAGCTCTGTCCAAAGGGTTCCTGTCAGCAGAAGTATTAAGAGATCTCACTCCTGTCTGTTTTTATTAACAACAAGGTCAAGGCCAGCAAACCAGCACCTCACACATGTAGCACTGGACTCTACTTAGTACTTCATTCTGCCAACCATTCAATATTGAGGTTTTGGTCCCACAAGATACTCTCTGTAACCAACTTCACATTACAAGTATTACAACATCCATGAATTAAAGGTGCTTACAGCACACGTAATTGAGCACAAAGTCACTAAGGACAAGTCTATACTCTGGAAGTTAACTAAGAACACACAAGAAGTTGACCAAATGAGTTTGGAAGAGACTAAAACAGGCTGTTGCATTTATCTCCAGGTATCATCCTACTGTACTACTATATGCTTCTTTGATTCTTATAACCTTTAGCAACAGACCTATACTATAGCATTTGTTGATATATTGTGCTATCTTAAAACAGAAAATAAATGTAGAGAAATGTAGAAAAATGAAAGCGTTGCCTTTTGGGGACAGAACAATGTTTTACTTTTACTGAAAATGGGTGGAGGGAAGAAGATCCAGATCAAGGATTTCCAGAAAATTCCTAAACCCACAGATTTTCTACTTCCATCATTTGCAATCTTTGACCAACCACTACAGTTTGGAAGCTATCTAGATAAATGACTCACTTTTGGAATATTCCAGCTGTCACTGATCTCCCAGAAAGATGTCTGAACAAATGAAAACACTTTAGCAAGAGTCTGATATCTGCAGCCAGAAAACCTCACATTAGTTACTCAGTTTTATTGCTCTCAAGATACTGCTAATATATATGCACTTTGTCCCTTGGCTCATGGAATTAGTATATCTCAATTTTTGAGAAGGCTCTACTTACCATACCTGACAATAGAAATTCGTAGAAATTCAAACAGCTGACACTGCTCAGCATTACAGTGAGCACATCCCCAATGGTGGTTCCTAGAACCCCAAAAGTACTTTTGGAATTAGGGTTCTGAAAGACAGTTTCCAGACTTTTATTCTGCGAAAGGACTTGAATTGCACTTCTAAGTGCAGGTGTGAATGGCAAAAACTGTTTCTTTGCTACGACTGAATTTGAGCTTAATACTGTATAGCTGCAGCTCTGAAATAGCATTTAGCTATTCTGTAAGGTGACAAAGTGCCTTTATTTCAGAGCTGCCTACTCCATGCATAAACACATTCAAAAAGCATTACTTCCATCACATGTGAAGGAGAGGGAAGCTTTCAATCATTTGCAGATTCAAGTTACTGCAGATAGTTAAACACCTGATTTATGGGTACAGGCGCTGTTTGCCTCTGCACATTATGGTAGGAGGACTTCACATTTTGTTTTTTGTGGCTCCAATTTTGCTTCAACAAGTCAATTGTGGGTGGAAGTAACCAAACAGTACGTAAGATGCCAAGTAGAGGCCTCTGCAAACTTGGCTCACAGCGTACATACTTGTTAGTCTTAAATTTGCTGTTCTCATTTTAATCCCCTGTGCTTCCAGCATCTGCAAATTGTTTAGCAAATTTAAGTCCTTCATTTATCCACTTACAAACCAGTCTGCTTTCCTATAATATTTTATCAACAGATTTGTGGAGCTGCCATTTTTCCACTGGGATGTTAAATGAAGTTGGCTAGTAGATGATGCTAATCTTTAAGCTGTTGCCACCAAGGTGCAGCTGCTTAAATATGTTGCTGCCATAAATGAGAGGGCAATAGGAAATACTAACAGCAAGTTTGAAAGGGAGTTAAATACAGCCATGTATTTCAGCTCCACAATATCTCCAAGCATAGTATTTTATTATTTTATCCCTGCAAGTTACATCATCATGATGGGTAAATAATATGTGCTAGTGAGAGGTTAACTACCCTACAAATGATTTAAGATTACTTAAATTATTTATCTTCAGGGTTTTTTCCTAATAGAAAAACAATTGGGAAAGACATGCATATCTTGGTACGTTCTTGACCAAATTTCCTGTGACACACAAGGTATCTTTCTGGCATATATTTCTATGTTCTTATGATCATTTGACCTACCCTTCAGTTCAGAGTAATATATCAGCGGGTGGAACAGTTGCTGGTGTTTCAATGTATCAATATGCTAGTTTTTCCCCTATAGAAAGGAACAAAGGATAACATGATACTGCTACAGTATAGACAATGGCATTTTTCTGCAAAACAGAATACAAAACTGTCCTAAGTAAAAACCAACACAAACACAGAATAAACAAAAGAATAAAGTTTAGAAGCAGCTCCCCATTTTACCTACAAAAAAAAAAAAAAAAAGGAAAAAACGAGAGAAATACAGAGTCTGGCATGCAGCGAAGCAAAAAGAATCTTTCCCTCACTTCAGATTTCAATGAGTTGCACATTTCCAGACAGCTGTTCTGTTTCAAACAGGCAAAGTCTGCCTCAGGATACGAAGGCTTTTCTATTAATATGGTTTTGGCTAGATAGGGGTAATCTGTCACAGAGTACCTATACCTGTATATCCTAATGAACTAGGATTAGTCTCCCATTACTCTGAAAACACCCCCCCCCCCCAAAAAAAAAAAAAACAAAAACAAAACAAAAAACCCAAACCCACACAAAGAAACCAACAAGCCACAAACCAAAGCAAAACTAAACTGTTAGGAAACAAATTCATATTTTAAGTTAAAAAAATGCTTTATTGCCATGGCATAGCATTGTTCCTCAAGAGTCTTGCCTTGCAATGAAAGTTTCTCTTGCCTTGCAGATCTGATTTCCAATTCCTAGATGAATTGCAAAAAATGAGTCCCATGGAGTTCTGGGTAATTTGCTTGGCTCCCACTGTTCTTCCAGCCCTTCCAAGACTGCGGCCGTTCCAAGCAAGCACAAAAACCCAGGCATATTTGCCATTCGATGTACTATGTAAGCAAATAACATGTCTGTCTTCTGAAAAGAGATATAAGTCTGACAACTGTGTAGGGGAGATTGGCCTTACTTCATGCTGCTTAATTTATTTCAGACCTGAACAGCTAAATGACTTAATCGGTCTCAGCAGCTGACCACCATGATTTCATGACCACATATGGCCAAACTCTGAGGGAAAAAGACGGCTGGAGTTAGCATGGGAGCCAGAACTTTTAAATGCACAAACAACAGGTGAGAATACAAAGTCATCTGGTTACCCAAGACGGGCAGCTACAGACATAGAAAAAACAAGACAGCTGCTTGCCGCTGGTAGTGTTGACTGTTAGAAAACTAGTTTTCCTTACAGACTTACATATTTGCAATAGATATCCCCAGGAAGATGTCTGGAGAGGCACACAGGGATCTTAATTCCTTTTAAAAACAAAATTCCATAGTAATTCAGCTTATCTGTAACAGATGCTCATTTTTAGAAAAAAACCAAGTACTTCCTATCAAAATTCAACTAAAAGATTTGAATGGAAAACTAATAATTACTTTTAATTCATAGCATCTTTGGACTAGATACTGGCCACTCAAACAGCACAGAAGAACATGCTACTTGACACAGATGCCAGCTGAATACTGCCACCAGACAAGAAGCTTGAGAATTCAGGTAAAAATCTGTGCTCTAAGACTTGCAATCTGCATTGTTTTGGACAACAAAGAACTCCTCTCTTCTTTCCATGAAAAACACCTGCTACTAGTCAGAAAAACTGTTCATATGTAACAAAAGGAACAGTAGCTGACTAGTGGGAGGATTACTGATGTCTGAGAAAAAGAAAGCAGTTTGGATATAGGAAACAAACAGCTGCAAAATTACTGTAAGACTTCTTGTTTTACATTTGCCAGAACCAACTTTCCAATATTGAATTATAGATCTAATTTTTTTTTTAAGAATGAAAAAAATAACAGAACAAGCAAAAGATTTGTAAAGATTCACCGAAGGGGTTTGAAACAACAAATAACAGCAGAGAGTGAACAAATGGCTTAAATATGGTAACATGCTGAAGAGATAATTTTTTGTCAACCATGAAGTATAATATGACATGAGTGTTATTTCTGGCAATGGACATCCAGAAATAGCATCATCAAGAGCATGCTGGTGTGCCAGAAAAAGCCTTTGCCAATTAAACAAATTCAGCCTTTTCTTCTTTTGCCTTTCCCTCACTACATTCAACAGCTCCGCAACAAGGAACACAGCGTTGAATTTTAACTAGCAGTGACATACTTGGAGAGAGCCTTCCTGAAACCTCCTGAAGCACAGGACAAGTAAAAAAAGCTGAGTTCTATCAGGGACAGAAGTCAGCTATCACACCCTTTGGGTGGGACAGACACATGGAATTTATTTTTATTTCATCTATCTTGCCCCACAGCTCCATCCTGCACCTCGTATGGCAACATTAACATGGACCTTGAGGAGATTTCATTACAGCTACAGTGCCATTTGCCAGCTGCAGAAGTAGACCAGCCTCACCTGAACCAGATTTAAAATTACAGGCAACAGAATGGAATCAGAGCACCTTCCACAGAAATCAAACGCACTCCGTAAAGAACATGGGGGCCAAAAAGATGAGTGGGAATCCTTTCTTCCAGTTTGCCTTCCATATTTCTAGGATCCTCAGCCTAGATGTACCAGACAGGGTTAGCTTCTGATGAGTGAAAACTCAGAGAAAGAGTTTTTCTAGGACGAATAAAAATGGGTATACTGGGGGTTGGAGAAAACCATATTTCCATATTTGAGAACAGTAGGCACTTTTAAAAACATGAGTTAATTCCACACAGGAACAGCACAATTAGGTTAGAATTTTCAAAGCATTCGCAAGTCATTAAATAGCCAAATTCTGTAATAAAACAAGCCCTCAGGTGAATTATTGTCATCATCAAATCTTTAAACAGACTAATTGCAAGCTTAATGCTTGTAAAGATGTTTTTATAAAATTTAACTAACAGAGGCAAAAAAATTTAAGTGATGCTTGGATGCTTGAGTTTACAAACATATGTTAAGGACTTAACTTTTGGCATAGACAAGTGAACCAAAGACTTCGAAACTCAATGTCAAGGCTAACAGCTGACCAATCTAGATGCATTCAAATGGAAATATACTGGCACTGTAAGAGTTCATTTCCTTTTTGCTGTTTCTTTTACCCTTTTACCAAGGAAAAAGAAGAGGATCTGGACTTTGGACTACATTCACTTGCACTTCTGGCTGAGTAGCCAATACTGCAGAGAAATATTTCGGTATAAGGAAACAATCGATCACAACAATATTTGTTGGGTTGTAAAAATCTGATTATACAGAAAAAAGCCTGTTGTAAATCAAGACTAATTGTTGGGTTTTAATACTGTGTATGAAGCAAACATACTCACTGAGAATTATGATCTACTTTGTTTCTGCTCATTTTGAATGCTGTTTTCCTCAGATGATTTACAGTTTTATTTTCTCTTTCAAGGCTCTGTTCCTAGATTTCTTAAACTGTTCCAACTCAACCACTTCCAGATCATCCATTAGATGTTTCATTAATGTTTTTGATCTTACACTGCCCACTCAGCATTCCCCTCACTGACTCATTTTCACATGGTAAGCAAGTTTTGACCAGTAACTATTTCACCCCAAAACTGAGGTCTATATTATCTGTATCAGGCAACTTGCCAGCATGCATGCTGTCACTAACTGGGCATCTGGCTTTACAGTATGCTCCCGGGGCCACTTGAAGAGTTGTTTGGAGATTCCAACCTTTAGTCATTCTTAGTCCTACAGTCCTCAAGCGTTCAGTCTCCTTTAAATCCCACATCAACTGAACAACACCAGGAGTGCAGGTAATATCTCAGTAATACCTCTGTCTTCCCTCACACTTCTTCCTGAATTACTCAAAGTATCTCCTGCTTTAAGGCAGCCTTGCAAAATCCACTCATCCTAGAGTCAAGAAGAATGTGGAAACAAAACGCGCGCTCAACTGACGAAAGACTAAGTTAGAATGCATTAGCTGCATCCATGTCAACACTGAAAAAACTTCCATTCTTCCCAATACAAAGGCAAAACACTTACAGAAGGCTCTTAAGAAGCCCAAGTATGGCACTCTAAGACTGTGAGAGACCAGTCTCCACGAACCAGTTCTGAACCATGCTCTCAGCAGTATTTCTCAATAAATACAACCAGAAATACTACCACCTTCAAAATAACATGGAAAGGGGATTCCATGGTACTGTTGTGTTAACTGGCTGTCGTAACTGACCAGTTTGAAGGAAGATCACTTAAATGTTCACGTGTACATCACAGGTTCTATAGGGAGACAAAGGAAAAAATCTCCAGTTCTTTTTTGCCTCTAAACTTTTAATAGCATTGCCTATAGATAGTTATTCACAAATACATACAGAATTCTAACTGTTGTTTTAAATTCAGGTGTTAGTTTGCAGCAGAGTCACTACCTTTTATTTTGTTAAAAACATGTTGCAGCTGCAAACAGTTGCTTTTAAATTAACTTTTAAAAATTGTTATAATTTCTATTACCTGTTCTCTTACACTTAAGTTTCATATATAGTGTGTAAGAGGAAATTAAGATGTGTGTTATTAATATAAGTAATACACAGGCTTGCACATATGCTTCATCACTTGAAGATGTGATAGACTGATTTGAGCTATGTTTATAAAAATCTACTGATCCACCAGTATTCCAAAACTGTTAATGACCCCTCTTAAATTTTACATGATCAGAATGACCACACAATGTACAGTAACACCTGGAAATACAAATACAAAAGTGTAGATTGGTGCCATTTTAGCACTCCTAGACACAGAGAAAGCTATGGTGTTAGCATATCCATTCAATTTGCTTGAAGGTATGAATCCCCATTGGATTTTCTTCCCCCATGCCTAAGCAAGATGTGTGGTTAGTCTTTAAATGGTGCAGCTTTTGCTTCTCTCATTTGTATTGCTCATCTGATCATACAGCAATGAAGCATAACACTTAAATGTGAATTACACCTTTTTTCCCCAACATTTCCCATAATATACATGCCATTCACGTTACTGAACAGATGTACTTGTTTTACTTCTCAGTTAGTATGGTTCTCTTTGAAGGCTCTTAGTAGCTCCTAGAAAGTTAACCATAACAACAATCCTCTCTAACTTTAAACTACTTCAAATTCAGTCAATATTCGAGTCTCAAAAAAAAAACCCCAAACCTAAAACCCACCAAAAAAACCCACCTCCAAAAAACCCACCCCAAAACCCCCAAAACACATTATACACTGTTTTTTTCCATTATTTTGGTACCTCCACAAAGTGACTAGAAACAAGTATCCTACATCATTACGTTTCCACTTTGTATAAATGCAGATAACTCCATTAGATAAAAGGAGCATGTGTGTACGCACGTGTGTGTGAGTGAAATCAGGTCCATCAGTCACTACATAGCTTACATATAAAGAAATATGCTAGCAATGCACTGCTCCACACTTCAAAACACCAGCAAAACAAATTGCATCAGCTGATTAACACAGAATAATATCACTGTACACAGAAAGCAGTGCTTGACTTGGAATATCAGACACAGTACATTAAAAAAGGCTAACACTTTTCGGTGTCCAAAACTGAAATACACTGTACATTCTCTTACATACCGGATGGCTGGAAGAGATCAATAAACCAACACCTCACTGGGAAATTCCTGGATTAACAAAGTAACACACACAGACTCCTCTTGTGGCCACGCATTAACTGTAATGCCTCTGAGAGTAAGTTATATATCATTGTTAAATAAATCACAGCTCATTACTGAGTCATATAATTTGCCTTCATAAGAAACAAAAATGTCATGTATTAGAAAGAATAAATCTCTCTGCCTAACAGTACTTTCCTTCTGCACTACTGTATTTATCACTCATTGTTCCCATCTAATATTTAACTCATACAGTTATGAAATTCATAGCCAATGTTTAGATACATCTTAATTCTTGCAGAGTGAATGCCATCACCCTGAGGGTAAGAGTCAAATTTTTCTCTCACGACAAAGCAATGCCTTGGAAGCCCAGAATTAAACTGAGATAATATGAATAAAACTGAAGCAAATAACTTCATATATTGGTGATCAGCCAATAGTTTGCCAGCTGCGCTACTGGAAGAAAGTAAGCTATCTGCCAATTTTTGAGCAGGTATGCACTCTCAACATGAAGAACCAAGACTCTTGAAGCCAGAGGATTATGTTTAGATAACTTCTATACTACTTCCACTAAAGTACATTTTCGCAGGCAGACTATATATGGTTAGAGAACATTGTCTGGCTGGTGTACATTTAGTAACATAGGTCTCCACATTAAGACAAAAAGAGTTTTTGTTAGAAGCAACACTGACTGAAACCAGTGAATTTACAAGCACATTTCATTACAAGTAGGACTGAACCCTACATGATAGGTCTTTGTGGGGTTAGTGGCATGCACAGCAATTTCTATAAAGCATTGAACAATCCTCGCCAAGCAGGGGATGAGAAAGGTGCTCACAACTTCAGGATGATCTCAGAGAAAAACCAACAGCCACAGTCACTAAATTTTTCTTTCATGTTTCCACAATAGCTAATCCTGCCAAAATAATCCCAATCATTTCAGAATGTTTCCTTTTTCTAAACTTCCACATTTACAGTGAAGGATAACTTAAGATACTGCCTTTTGCACCAATTGTGTTGATAGACCTCTCTCCCCAAATACATGGAACGATATTTTGAACACTCCCAGAAAAAAAACTTACATCACACGAATAGCTAGAAATCAGACAAGCAATATTTTTTACGTTATAACATATTGTGTTTGGCAGGAAACCTGTTTAAATAAAATACTGCATTTAAGTTCTTTTAATCTTTATCCAAAAAAAGTTTAGCTTATTAATACACAAGATTTTCAATTATTTATTCTGCTTAACACACATGCAGATTTCATTTTTTGTCAGGCTGATACTGCACTGGTATCTGCTGTCATATTCAGATAAACCATGCATTGTGCTGTGCACCATCGGAGAAAAGCATTAACGATAATAAACCAAACTGCATTTTTTCTACACTTACAAGCTGCTGCTATGCTTTTAGAAAACACATAATGCTAACTTTGCACCATAAAGGGTAAAGACAGGTTCCAAACTAAGCCACATAAACATTTTATGTACAGTATTTTATCTATTAAAACAATATTGTTCATTTAAACCTAAAAAAACTTTCTAGTTGTGAAAGTAAGACATGACTTCAAAACTCATATGTAAAGCCCCAAGTCTGAGTCGGGAGTCTTCATGTACAAGGCCTGTTTTGAAACATAGCATGTAGACAAGTGCCCATGAATAAAATTTGTCGTGCAAGACAATTTTGCAAAGTAATTCTGTATCACTGGAATTCTTTGTTTTTTCACCCTACACTCATTGACAGTTGTGTTCAACCTGGTGTGTGTGAACATTCCTGTTACACTTTGTCACAGTTTCTAGTGAAACATGCCAGTTTCCAGAGGTTCAAGAACTACAGCTATCAGCTATAATTATTATTTAAATCTGCACCCAAATAATGACACAACATTATGCCAGTATTTCAAAGATATCTTAAAACAAGACTCCTTAATGAGAAAAAAATATCTCCACTTTGCATGAGCAATGTCCATTAGAAACCCCCACTACTGACTACATGAGATTCTAAAAGTCAATTCAGACTCCAAATTGAGCTAAACTCCAGAGGCAAACTGCAGGGTTTAGTTGATAATCCACCACAAGAGTGTCTCATAATTTTCATTAAGAATATTATCTAGAGAGAGATTTGAGAGAGAACTGATGGCTTCCAGACCACAAAGCACTTGACTCCCAAGAACCTACTGTTTTATCAAATCTTTTAGTCTCCTCTAGGAAAGACGCAAGAGCAGAATAGCTTATTGTTCCATGTCAGTGCTGCTCAAAATTTTTACTTTTCCTGGCATGCATGTTTCCTCCTTAGTTAGACTCATGGATCTGAATCTAATCTGAAGAGGAAGCACGACTCAAGCTGACAATGTAATTGCTTAATTATTGCAGCCTGCTCACCTTCCAAAACAAACTAGTCCAAAAGAAATTGTAGGAAAACAGAAAACAACTGATTGTGTCTCTTGAGCCAGAGCATGGAAAACAGTGGAATAACACAAATAGGATAATAACTGAAAGATATTTTTTCTAGTAATATCAACAAGTGCCATAGAATTCATCAAAAGTTAAAAGAAACTTTCAGATTACCATAGTAGTTTGTGCTCATGTCTTTATTTCCCACTTCCCCTACCCGCCCCCCCCCTCCCCCCAGCTTACTCTGTGGCAATGTTGGTCTGGTAAAGCTTTAGCAATGAGAGATGTATCCTTTAAAACTAATGGTGTAAATAGAAAGTTTATTCCTAGGCAACCTAAGTACATTAAGTATGTTAATAGTCACTACCAGTCTCCTGCAAGTCTTTGACCACACCAGAACACAAGGAGCAGTATCTTTAGTTCCATCCTGCAAGAGAAACTCCATCCAACCACCACTACCTGCCGAGACTGAATCCCTGCGAAATGGGAATACAATTCTTTTGTGTAGGTGCTTCAGGGAGAACACGCTACAGGTACTCACCATTTTTGGCCAAAAGCAGTCTGGGCTAAGTTTGAACTGCTGTTTTAATGGAAGAACTTTAAAAAAAAAAAAGCTGCAGTGGAAGGAACCAGCAGGTAACACTGCTCTTGCAACAGGGCTCTCAGTGGAGGTCTCAAACTGAATTGGACCCACTTTCGTGGGGGGTGTGAGAATTTGAAGAAACCAGGCAAATGGTACTCTGACCTTTGCTCTTAAAGAAAACAGAAAAAAAAACCAGAAAGGCCTGAAACTCTCACTGGGTGGCACATGTAGCCCCTTAACACAAAGCTTTGTTTTTTTCCTTCAGCAACACTTGAGCGGTCAGAGAAAGCAACATGCCAGCAAGAAGTTTTATTGTCCAGCTATCTGATACTGCACGCTCGCTGGAGGCTTCCACTCCAATTACCAAGTTGCACTTTGTTGAGTCACAATATGTTTCTGTAAAAATATTTGACTATACTTGGAAAAAAGCCTGAACAGCAGTTGTTCTTGTCACAGAGAGAAGGTACCACAAATAAATGTCAGGCTGCTTTTTAGGAAAAGTGGGAGACACAAAATGAACCTGACTGGCAGTGTTTTGAAACATCCCATGTTCTGATAGACTGGTGGTTCCCACTCAAACACACCAAATCTCTTCAAGCACTCTGCACTTAGCCAGCCTTGAGATAATTACCGCTGCTAGATTGTGTCAGTGCAATCAATAAGAACTTTATTTGAGGCTTCTGTTTACATACAGCCCCTAAGGTATTTTCTTTTTGAAGAGGTTGCTCAAAAAGGGCATAAGCACAGCTTCAGCATTAAGAGGTCCATTTTCAAGCAGGGCTTCTCTGACCTGACCGAATGAAATAACTCATCCACAAATGCAAGCAATATTTATGGAGTCCCTGTGCGATCTTAAAACAGAGTCATTATTTTTCCATCTTTGCAAAACAGAATTGATATTTATTTTAAATACTGAAATGCATCCTCCCTCCTTCCCTCTTCTTTTTCTTTGCAGGAAAAGCCTATTATTTTCACAGCCGACAGCAATATTTTTTAAATGGGAAAACATTTCCAAGTGAGAAACTTCTGATTATCACCAAGATACTCAATTGTTATTTTGTTTGGTTTTTGTTTGCTCCCCTCCCCTCCAACCAACCATCTGCAGAGAGGGTGATATTCAGGTGTGCGTAAGGACACACATTCACAGGAAAATAGCTCTTCAAAGCATTTATGGCTTGTCCAAAAAGCACCATTAGTACTGTTCATATTTGACACAGCAAGCGTGCTTTTCTATGTCTAGGTCAGGAAAGGCACTTTTCTCCTAGCACTTGGGAGAGGAACATGAACTTCTTTCAAAATCTTATCTATAGAGTAATAGTGACAATCATACTGTTCTTAATAAAAGTCACAAATCAGAGGCTAGTTTGTGCAGGAACAATCTTTTCCTTAATTCTGCTAACTGAAAAGAGTAGTGCTGGTTTTACAGAGGCTCTTTACCTCTGCTGGTCCCAAAACTGTTCTTAAGCAACAACCAGGCAGTAATCATTCAGTCAAAGACTAACTAGAATAAGCCAAATCTCTGTTCACAGATCTTGTGCCTATACAGATGTAAATATTCTGAACCCCGTTCATATCAGAGCAATTGCAAAGGATTCCTGTACTAGTCTAATACTAAAAAGCTTGAACAGGTATCAGAGGGAAAGGTTTGAAGGATGGAAACATGTTTGGTTGAGCACAGAAGGTCATAAAGTGTAGATCAGTTAATATAACAGGAAAAGCAGAATGCATGAAGCTCTCCAGAAAATTATCAGAAGGTTACATTAACTACAGCCCTCTTCTCTGCTTGGCATTTCACCACAGTGCAATGACTGTTTTTTCAACTGCTAGTAGGACTTAGATTAGATTTTTCTAAATTGAACAGAATGATAGCAAACTGAATTCAGGTAACAGCCTACATAATCATAAAGTGCTGCTTCTCCCCTATATATCTGAGAAGAATGCAATCCCATTTTCACAAAAGATGTTCCAGGCACAAGTTTCCAGGTGCAGCCAGCTAGAAAACCAGGATGGGCTGTTAGTCCCTCCTTTCTGGGAGCAACAGATGGAAAGAGTTAAAGGATTCCCCCCATGAGAAAACATCATTGCAAGTTGGTGGACTAAGTCCTTGTGTCTAAGTCCTAGAGGTAATAATCTTCTCAAAAGTAGCAGAACTGACCATGACTAAAAAAATGCAGTTTACAGAAAGTGCAGCACAGTATTTTTTCCCTGTCAGCTCAACTTTATGGGTAGCACTACCACCTAAGCATCATGCCTGGCTAAAGTCTTTTAGTGTTTTTATCCCTTTCTCCTGATTGCTATAAAATGGTTACTATACGAGAGTATATGCTATTTTAGGTTAATAGTAGGAAGAGTAATGCTTCTGGACTAATGACTACAATACACTCCTTATCAGATCATAACTCCTTTCCTACAAGTGCAGCCTTCACAAAGGCAACTGGCAGAAGAGCAGCATGTGTAACCAGAGTTGACAACAAGTCAAGAGTTGCTATTCCCAAGAAAGTCTTATTTCTTAGCTTTACCCAAAACAAATCTACCAAGAATGAAATTGCACAAAGTGGATTCTTAAGACACTGACACACACTTCCAGGCCATTGACTAGGCTCATGGATTCAGTTCTACAGAAAAAAAAGAGGGTATTTCAAAAGCTTAACCACAACCACTTCTCAATATCCCTATTACTAAGAAAAGCCTGGTGACATTCCATTCTGAAATACACCCATGTCAAAATCATACCTATGACGTGTTCCCAAAGAAAAGAAATATATTCACACTGGATGTGAATTCTCTCTACAGTTGGCACAAGTATACGTCACTGTTGGAGACAGAACATCTACAGACTTTCAATTTTTTCATTGTGGCCATGAAAGCAGCATGCATTTGTGTGGAGGATGCTTAACTCTACCAGGAAAATCAAAAGAAACCGAAAAATCAAGCTATACCATAGAACCTGCACTACTGAGAAAACAGTTTTAGCCAGAGGTACCCCCTACAATCCCACAGAACTGCCACCTCCAAAAGAAACCAAGCAGAATGATGGTGGTGAGATAACACTATGCTTGTCCTTTTGCATAGAAATCCGGCTTTATGTAGCTTCACAACTTCCTGAACAAAAAGAAAAATGGATTAAGAAAGAGAGGCAAGGAGCAGGAACACCACTCCCTCTGCTCAAGCACCAGCAGTAACTATGACTTTAAAAGTTAAAAAGCAATCTTTGTCCTTGAATGTTAGATCCCAGCTAACTGTTTAAGTGTCTGTTAAAGAAGGGTTGGGTTTTGGGGGGAGAGGGGGCTGGGTGGTGGGGAGTAATAGTTATGGGGATTAAGCCCCCTCTACTTTGTAAATTTTCTCAAAGCCCCACAGCAAAGGATAATGAGAAACAGCACAAAGTTGTAGATTGGGGGAAGGAAAAAAAAAAGGGGTAAGGAGGTAGATATGCACAGGAAATTAAATTAATTTCTATGGGTAGAAAATGGAATGCAGACAAGAATAAATAAAGTTTGGAGTTTTAAGGATCTAAAAGGGCACAACTAAGTACAGTAAGCATATAAGATTTAAGGGAGGAAAGAATACAGGCAAGGACATGAAGACAGAGAAGAATGTTACATTCTATTTCTCAATGCCAAGCCTAAATACCTGAAAGCAGGGGTGTGCTTGCCAGAGAGAACCTTTGGTGCTGATGTGAATGACAAGGGGAAGGAAATTCAACATGTGGAACCACTCAGTAGTTTTTACACAGTTAGTAATGGTCTTCCCCATCCTAAGTACTCTGTGCAGGTTCCAGTGGAATTAATTCCAATGCATTTACAAGCAGGTTACTAGCCAGAGGACACATGCTAACTGGGTTACGATAGAAGCTGGACTTTGGGAGAATTACAAACAAGTCTCCTCTGCTCTGTCCTATAGCAAATTCTCTGTAGGGTTTTGGAGCTCCACAGAAGCAGCTCCATTCTCTTCAGCTTCATATTCCTGAGTCCTGAAGGTGGTTATCACTCCTTTTCTTTCCTTGCATACTAAACAGGCAAACAGGTTTGCCGGTGGGTACCTAGCCATACATTTTGTGGCACAATTATTATGGTACACTTACACACACACCAGAAAAGAAACACCTTTCAGTAGACAAGCGTGTTGAGGGACTACGCCCCACCCTGAGACGTAACCATAAAATGGGATATTGCTGCACAGCTGTTGACCCTCATATCAATATCATATTGAGAAGGTTTGATTTAATCTATGACAGCAATTTCGTGCTTTACACTGAGCCAAGAGTCCTGTATCTGCAAATGAGTTGGTACCAGTGCCTTTCCACTTCCTCATAAGCCCATGTAGGAAAGTAAAGGACACATTCTCAGGAAGGGAAAGTTCTCTAGCTGTAGATAAAGCACTGAACCACTACTACTTACTACTTACCCACTACTACCAACAGGACCTCCTTTAGACTGGAAAATGTGTAGAGGGATGAATGCATGGGAACTCCAAAGCTAAGATACAAGACAGTACACAGCCAACACTGGAAAAAATTATGAAATTGGAGCAACAGAGCCAAACATCTATGATCTGTTTTTGTTACACTGATTAATAATAAATTCCTGCTTTGGTCAATAGGTTTGTCTGTTCAAATAACACGTTGCAATTATTCAAAGTTACACTGGTGAGAAGTCATCTTTGTCAGGTAAGGAAAGGGAGCAAGGGAAGCATCAAGTGCTCTCCCCTTTTTAGCACAGGAGGAAATGCTCTTTTAATCCCTGAGAAAAATAAGTGATGAGTTAGCGCTACTCGTGCTCTTAGTGCACTTCACTAATTTATATGAAATGTCAAGCATGTGGTATTGCTTACAAAGAATTTTAAATGCTTTAATATGTTGCACTGTGAAGCTGTATGCTATGTTCAGAACTAAAACCTCATTCCACAGTGCTAAATACATGAATAAATGAGGCAAATTCATAAAACAAAAAAAAAAAAAAAAGAGGAGCACAAGATTAAGTCTTAACATTGGATATTTACGCTGCGTTATCTTGGTGCAGCAATGGTATTTTCCAGTGTCCAAATAAAACTGTTATATTTAAGGCTTTATAGTAAAAGCTTACAAGTATTACTTTTGTCTTTTACATAAATTCACATTTCTATTTGGCAGGTTATTAATACAAGCATAAAAATATAGAGATTAATGCTTGTATCAGTGAAACAAAATCATTAATTAAATCCTAAGTAGGACTGCTGTGCCAAACAGACATTTGTGTATGCAAGAAACGTCTAATTATTTTTGTCTACATAAGTAATGAACATAGTCTAAGTGGAAGTCAGTATTACCTAAAGCATCACCACAGCAGAATAATTCTGAACTTTCTGAATCAGTGATTCTGTGTACTGATACTCATGTTGACAAAGACTGGTCACAACATTTAAGACATCCATTTACAGCTGAAAAAGTGGCCCCAAAACATTTGACAAAACACCTGCAAAGGTGCAAAGAGTGAGACAAGTTCAACTTACCGCTAATATTGGGGAATACGGTAAGTCATGCTTGATAAGACTTGATAAGACAATAGTCAGCTAATCAGAACATGCAGGAGCACCTTCTTTTCTGCAAGTCACCATCCATCTTAACGTTGACGAGGTAATCATTATCATTCTGCATTGACCCTGATTAAGGTTGAACCATACATTTATGGAAAGAAAACTGTGCACCAGTGTTAAGAAAGTGCTGACATGGCTTAAAATCTTAACTAATTGTCCACACTATAAGATTCAGCTCTGATATTAAGAACTGCATTTCCATTTTGTGTAAGTGAATATCAGGGGAAAACCATTTACTTACAGAGACACAGATACAACTGAGAAGGTAGAAAAATCTTTTTACAAGTCATCTTTAGACCCTACAGCATGAATACCAGAGAACAAACAGCTTTTACCTTAGTATGACCATATGTTTCTCAGCCAGCCCTGGAGACCAAAATGCACAAAGCTAACCTCATAGTACTAGTAAATCTGAAGTATAGGTGTCAAGCTTTGAATTGCTTAGCAGATTTTAATTTCTTGGAAAAAAAACCCAAACCGAAACAACCAAAACAATTCAGGCAAGGAAATTTTAATCACAGTTCAGGAACTACATTTTCTGTTTTGCACCTCTGTAAACCTCTGAATTTGGAAAGGACTAAAGTTTTTTTAGCAGCTACCTCCTTACACTGAAGTCTGACCTGATGCCACCTAAAGTCTGTAACTTGACAGAGGAAAGGAAGAAATCACTGCTAAGTAACCGCATACAGTTCTTAACCTTGGGGAAGAAATTTTCACATTCCAGCTACGAAATGAGAGAACAGAGCAAGAACATGACAAATCAAACTCATGGTTGCTTACAAGACACCCACAAAATAGCAAGGAGTCAATTAGTGTAATGCACAGTGACAGTATAGCTCTCCTTTTCAAGGTACTTCTCATTTAAAGGCAAAATGAAAAGTATCATTTTCTCACACAACTTAACGATCAGTGGGGAAAAAAAAAAAAAATGAAGATGCAGCTGTGTATTCCTCTCCCCAGATATGCAGCTAAACCAATATGTTGTTAAAAGTCAATGCATCCTCATTTAAGATTTGCAAGTAGAAAGCCCCATACAGGATATGGGGCATAGACTGCCATTTCAGTTAACATATAGCAACAGTGCATATACAGGTGCCGACAGGATTAATCTCTCATCATACATAGCCATGGGATCTTGCCTCTACTTGGGATGTACCTTCAGTTTTGGATGTACTGATACAATTTTGCTTTCTTTTTCAGTTTCCAAGAATTACTTTCTTCAATGAGTAACTAGCCAATCTTTTGGAAAAGCCAATTATTCACCTCAGTCATCGGTAAGTTAAGACTTCAGAGTTAGCAGAACTATCCAAATTTTTACCTGTTTCAGCTTCTGAAGTACTAAGGAACATCACTGACCTTGACATTTGAACTGATTAAATACTTTCCTTCTTTGAGGGTGAATGCACTGTATTCAATCACAACTTTTTTCATGGTTAAAAACAGAATAACAGAATTCTATTCAGAGCTTATGCAAAATGGCTTTTTCAAATTTAAGAAATAATTACTCAGCAACCAATTTTGCATCTTTGGGCTTAATTTTAACTTTTTAAACCTTTGGTATTTAAAGGGTACATAACACAGGGGGAAAAGCTGCACTTACGTTTTTGCCAAAGAAAAGGTATTCCAAGCTGAACTCTGCATTCTGCATCTGTATCATAACCTGATGTAAGCATACTTAGAGAGCCATAAAATTGTTACAGTGAAATGGTTTCTCAGTATATCATGATACTAATGAATAACACAGTATCTGCAGTGGAGGAAAGAAAAGAATTTTTTTTCTCTTTGAGAGATTTTAGCAACCCTTTTCCCCAAAGTAATTGTACATTAATCACGATACTACAGAAAAATCAAAACTTTGCCCGTATGGATCCTCTCAATTACTCTTTTCAGTTAAGGAGATTTATTACTTAGTAGTTTGAAAGTGTTGCTTATTGATCCTAGAGTGAAAATATATTGAAAAGTAAGTTTTAAAACATTTTGGTTTTATTAACAAATATCCTTCAAGTCAGATTAGTAGAAGGTGTAATATCACATTCAGGAGCTCCATATTTATTTTTGCATGCAAGAAAACTTAAAAAAAGAAGTAATACTTTTTTAGTACTGGGCTTTTATCCCTGATCTCTTGAGGTTAATGTCCTCCAGATAGTTTGGAACAGAGCTTTACCACTGTGTAGAGTTTCCAAACCTTGAAATTAAGACTTTAGAATTGAAATACTGGCAGAACCATATCAATAGCTGCACAAACTGTATGTTTAAATATAAATCAGTGTATTTATTAGCTTTCAGTTATACACACTTAAAAAGCATATTACTATTTTGCATTTATGCATGGCAGATTAAATCCAATAGTTCAGCTGTGTAATTTTGATACCTCCAAACACAGAAATGAAACTTCAATCATGTCTTTTAGACTCCTATAAAGACAAGGCATTTACATCAATGGTCTTCAGACAAGCCATACAAACAACTAAAATACAAATCTCTCTTGTTCTTCATTAGAGGGTAAGAAAGGTTTTATTTGATTTGAAAAGAAACAAAAATAACATCTTAAGATACCCACACATGTATAGGCACTTATACATTTTATTGCATTGGTGTTCCACAATCTTTGAGTCGCTTCTCAATTTAAAGAAAATAATTGGCATTAATAATTTAATCTTGCTTCTTGCACATTTTCAGGGATGTAATTATTCTTAAACCAGTTGTTTCTGAGCTATCTGAAATAGCAGTAATGTTATGGAGATGCAATTAAAACAAATGAAGAAGGCTTAATTTGGCTTAATTAAGAGGGATGGATAATCTCTGCATTTAGTTTCAGCTTAAGTCATACAGCGGTATACAGCTGGCTCTCCCCTTCTTCTGACTTTGACTAAAAACAAGTCCTTTAAAGGAAACACTTGGTCTCAGATTTTAACAGAGACAGCTAATTCTTCACAGTCAACTTGATGCTTCACTTTTCAAAAAGAAATTCCCACTTCCTCTCTTCCTCTCCCCTCCAGTGGAGTCCTCACATGGAATGACACTGGGCATCCAAAAATGCCACTGTTCCCCTTCCTCCACTCCCTAAACATTACTTGGCAGATTTAGTGATAAGTCATTTGCTCATGAGCCTTCTGTTAGGAAAACTGAAGTTTTGAGCATCCATCACTCCAGGGGCTGAAGGCTGGGAAACAGCAAAGTGTGGAGAGGCTTTTGCTGTCCACAACTGTGAAGTTTTACTGGTCAGCTGACCACATGAGCTTAAAGCTGACAAATTTACCTTCTTGAATAAAGCTGTAATATCCAGGCAGGAGAGACCATAATACTATTTAACAATAAGACAGAATACTGGAATTAAGGGAAAGCATCTCACATCTACCTGCACGTCCTTAGGCAGCTTACTGTAAGCTTAGTTTCTGGGAGACAATTATCTGAAAAAATAACTACAAGGGCAAATGTTGCTTAATTTTAGAGACGTTGTGATGAATGGGCAAAAGAACCAAAGTTTAACATGTTCAGGTAATAACTCTCTCTTGGAAAACTTCGTATTTTCCAAACTAGTTTGTGTTCCCAGAACTCTAAAAGCAGGCATCCATATTCTGCGTAAAACAGCGCTGTTGCCATTGCTTAAATTCTCTTGTTAAATCTCTCCCATTTTATAGCTAATCACATTTTTATAGCAGGCATGAAGCACTCTACAAGGCCCTTGCTGAGCTGTTCCTGTAAATCAAAACCTTATTCCATCGTTCTGCTTGCTGGCAGCAGAGCAAGGTTACTTTTACCATTTATGGTTGTAAAACCCATCCAGCTTTTTCCTCCCTTCAGTTGCTGCCTTTTTTCCACTATTCTTTCCTTCTCTGTCTTGCTCCAAGAAAGATATTCCAAGTTCAGCTAAACAACTTCAGAACTCATTTTTAAGCTTCTTCTTGTCTTCCAATACACTTACAACCTCATGAAAACATCTAACAAGAAGACAAGTGAAATATTAATACAGTATTCAGGTCAAGAGCCTCCTTCCCACCTTAAGTCACATGAAACAAACCAAAGCCACACAAGAACAGCAGCAGCATAAAAGCTCTTTATGCTAAGTTATCACTATGTGGCCCATATATATATATATATATATATATACTAGCTCATAAAACAAGGCCCAGATCAGACAGGAGGTGCTCAGAATTACAATTTAACACTCTGATACAAGCACTCAGTCCAATGTATGAGCAAGAAGAAACAAACAACACAGTCAAATCTTACTATTAGACCACCTATAAGCAGCCACCATGTACTGGAACAAAACAAGCTTAAAAGTGCGTGTGGGGGGGAAATCCCACTTTTAGGTATGGTGCCCAATTGCATGCACCCTCCTGGCACATAGGGTATTAAACTGAAACAGTGTCTATTTACAATGACCACAGAACTGAAACACAAGATTCGTTTTTTGCCAGGTCTGGCTCTGTTCTTCCCCTCTCCAGCTCAGAGCTGGAACATCCTGCCACAGAAACAGAAGACTGAAAGGACCGTCTCTGCCCTTCCACAAACCTGTTCAGGGCACATATCAATACAGCTCTACAAGAAGCTTCTATATTGCATGGACAAACAATGACGCACACTGGAAACTCCTAAATTTTCACCTGTAAGGGACTCGAGCCCACATTGTACTGACTGCTCCTGTACACACACACAAATCAGTACAGGGATGTTACTACAGGAGAACACATGTCTAGTTACAAAAGCAAAGCAATCCTTGCTGCTTAGAAATGAAGTTTAAGTAAGTGCTCTAGTGCTTTTTCCACCTGACTTGAAATCTACACTGCTTCACAGACATATGGATAGACTGCATGGACTAAATCTGATTGATCTGAACATCAAGAACAGCCTCTTTTTGGCCTAAAATGACCCTTTACAAGTGTCAGCCTATTGTTTAAACTTTGATGTTCGAAAGAAATTTAAGTATAGTTTACTCTCACATTTAATTCCTACATTCATCTCTGCATGGGATTTGCTGAAACTGAGAAATCAGCACTGAAAAGTCAGTGACCTTTAAGCTTAACGTCTCCTGAATCTTACAGATGAAGTGAACAAGCTAGAGAGATCGTGATGTACATGTGCACAGAAAAAGTCTAAGGAGACTATTCTCACATTAACTGGGTGGCTCAAGACAGCAAACTGGTTTGTGAACCCACATTGCTCCAGTCTTTTGCCTCAGCAAAAATCTGCAAGCAAAGCAATCAGTAGAAATGATGCAACTACATGCTTATCAAGTGGGTTTGTTTTTTCTGACTTCTGGAAGCATGCCCTAAATAATGCTGCTCACTTAGAAGATGTTTGATTTTGTGCATAATTTATTGTACATATTCTATGCAGATGTGAGCATAACTAAATGATGTTACTATTTTCCACCTGGAAAGGCACAGTGACTCTACTGATTAATGGCTCCATGATGATTACATCATTCTTGACTTCACCCCTTGTACTTAAGCATATTTCCTGAACAATGGAACAAAGCATAATCAAAGGAGACCAATTTTCAAGGTCATAAGTTCTTGACATATGGACCACCTGCATGAGACGCTCAAAACGTCTTTGCATCCTGAACTCTTGGGTGCGGGATGAGGGAATTGAAGTGTTTGGAGTAAGAGCTGGGTGCTGGCCATTAGGCGAATGGTTGCACATAGTGAGAGAAAGGGAGGGAGGGGAACCATGCAAAACCCTGCTCTGTTTGCACAACCTGCCACTCAATCCCCTGGGCCCAGCAGGGCAAGGTACCAGGGAGCAGACCTTCCTTCCATCCAGAAAGGAGAGCAACAGCAAAGAATGAAGACTATGAGGATATCTCCATGCTTGTATTTTCTTTTTCATTATCTTCTTGTATAAATTACTCTACTACTAAAAATTACAACAACAACTACAACCGTGTCCTGTTCACTGGCTATCTGACACAGAGGTCCTCACAGCTGCTACCTTTACCTTCCTGCCAGGAAGAGAAGGTAGGAGAACATCCACTGAAGCACAGAAAGAACTTCAGAAATGAGGCTGCCTGCAAAAGGTTCCTTGCGCTTTCTGGTAAGAAACTTCCACACAACCATCCTCTCTCATGCTTAACATAATTAACTACAGATGAATGCCTTTGAGAGCTCATCAACAAATGGGGAGAAGGAACTTGCTATAACCTTTCAGCTTCACAGCCCTCCTATCCCAATGGCAAACAAAATCAAACATGGATTGTTTGTTCCTCACAAACAGAGGTCAGATTAAGATCTCACGGTAAAATGAATAAATATCTGGAGTAACACTAAGCCAAAGGAGCTACCCTGGATTTGCACATAAAATCTGGCTCATTATATTCCAAATTGCTAAAAATGTGGTTGACATCACAACATAGCACAGTAGCTGAAAGATTTGAAAACTCTACTTGGATGTGTTTTTCTGAGCAAAAAGAGCAGAAGGTTAGATTCAAATCCTACTGTCAACATAGCAAGGTTCAACATTAATATTTTTTTCTCTTATGTAATGAATTGTCAGGTCTCAGCTACACTGCTGTCCTGTTATCTCCTGGGAGGAAGGATAAATTGGTTAATAAAGTTCTTTGAAAAAAAAAAAAAAGCCTTCAAAAGTAGAAACATCTGTTATGCTCATTAGTCACTATTTGGCCAGAGTTCAGTAGTAAGGCAAACTACAAACCCATTCCCTTTCTCTTACCTACAGAGGTCACAGCAAAGGGGATCTTAGGTTTACGGAAATCATAGCTAACTGGAAGGAAGATGGCTGTGAATCTTACAGATACACTTTGTTTCCTGTTCATTCACAGCAGCATAATAATGCATTCACACAATCATCTGATGGTCATAGGAACTCATATGATTTACAGTAGACACAGAGGTTCAGGTAGCCAAAAATTTTTTTCAATGTGGCATTTCAGAAACCCAGAATATATATATTTTTTTATATATATTTATATTTTTTTAAAAAGCCATTAAGAGTTAGTTCAGAAATCTAAGCCTATAACCACATGAAAACTGGGAAGAGTTGCAGAAATCAGGCAACATGAATCAGTCTGAAGCAAAGCTGGGAGCTGAATCCAGATGCCAGAATTTTGGGTTTAACTCTTCCATTCATTTGCCTGTGCAACTGGACTGAGCAATACTAGAATCATACACTTTTTCATTTTTGCATTTAAAAATACTGTTAAGGTTTTAAAGTCAAGCTTTCCAGAGCTGGAAAATAAACATCAGAGCCCTGTTAGTTTTTCTCCTTTGCTACTGTGTGGTACTAGACTATACAGTAGTCATTTACAAGACAAAATACTGTTTTTTCACTCTTCATTCAAAAGAGAAGTCGACACATGACATGCACAAGGCACAGTGCCCAAAGAGAACAGTGTGATGAGATTATTAATGGACCAGTTTATTCACAGCAAAATCCACAGTAAGATTTTGCTATTGTGATGCTCAGTATTCCAATACCAAGAGCTAGATATCCCCTAACAAAGTCCCTAAAGCTGTGGGCCACCATAATGCACACATGGAATGTGCTTTCACATATTCTTGCATGTAAGGTGAAACTTCAAGTTAAAATGCAGGACACCTGACAATGCCAAAATGACTTGTTAGGTCATCACCGCATCCTAACCTAAAATAAACCAAAATAAAATTTTGTTCCAACCTAAAATAAAATTTTACATTACAGTCTTGCATTGAAACGTGCTTGTTTCAACAACCGTTGATCACCTTCTGATCCACTACACAGACCTCTGCTATTCAAGCAGGCAGAGAATCAAAAAATAGCAGTTGTCATGTGCCACGGTGAAGGGCAGTAGATTGAAGTGAGAGGTGACCAATGGGTTTCATAGGCATTTACAAACAGAAGACATTAAGTAGCTCCTCCCCCATCTATTTTGGAGGTTCCTACGTTGTCCCACTCTTCCTGACCAGGAAAGGACTTTCACCATTCAGACTTTTATTCTTATCTTCCTTCCCCCTTCAGTTATCTGTCCTGCTTCCTTTTCACAGATGGCTGTAAAACACAAAACACTCCCTCATCCAGTGTCTGCTCCTAATTTCTAGGGTTTGGAAGTTTGGGGTGTGAGTGTGGGAGGGTGGGGTATTGGTTTTGTGTATCAAACCTCTTCTTGGTTTCTAGCAGGCCTAGCAGTTTCAGAATTAGACAATAGAGCTGTACTTTTTCAAGCAGTAATCTTAAGATATTTAAACATTTCTCTAGACTGAAAAATGGAAGGACATCTCCTTATGTTTTTATTATCTATTTTTTTCCTCAAAGTAAACTTGTTCTGTTTACCTTCAGGGATCTTCCATGTTGACTATTCATACTCTGCAGTGCTGACCAATTTCACTTTCTGGAAAGAAAATTTTCAGCTCTTCCTGGTAATCATGCTCACTGTCTCTTGCTTACAGTATCAGTGTGAACCCACACATATACATGTTATGTCCAAACTGGAGAAGGGAGTGGGAAGGAGATCCCACATCTGGAAACTACTCTAAGCCTTATCAATCTTATCAGTTCACTAAGAAAACTGACATGTTTTGAAAAAGCTACTATAAGATAGCAATCATCATTAAAAAAAAAGCAAGAAATTGTACAGGAAACTACAGGCAACCTCCTGTTGTCCCTTCCTACATCAATTATCCTTCTCACTCTAAGATTTAAGGAAGGACTTCCATGTAATAGAGAAAGAAATTATCGCATTCAGCATCTAGAATTTGGAAGTAAATTCTAACTCTGTCAAACTTTACAGTGAGGTTAATGTCCTGAGGCATACTCTGTTTCAGTCAGAGCCTACAAGCTTTGATGCTGCAACTAAGCACATTTTATTACCTGAAGTGGAGACTATAATAGGGTACCTCCTGACCTTCACATCTATAGTGAATAGTGATCCCTTTTATTTACATGTATTTGCTCTAGCAAAAGGTATTTATTATCTATTCATTTACCATGCACCATACTTTCAATGAACTCCCTAGACACATTTTCATATACTTCACTCCTTCCCATGCACAGAACACCTAAGTTCTGTTTTATCTCGTGGGTTGTTTTTTTTTTTCCCCATGTGCCCTTCTGCTAGATTTTACTATAGTTTTAATGCCTATAAAAGTTGATCCAACAACAGAACAGGTAGATCAAAAGCACTGAAGGCTTCCTGAATACTCTTTACAAAACCTCTCAGCCATTTCCAAGAAAACTACCCTGGCAGTTACATTGTCAGTGATGCTTTTCTGGCCTGTGAGGTAATTCAAATCCCTGTTTTCTTTAGGCTAGTATTCTCTAAAGGGAAAATCCAGAATTTTGTAGTAAAGATGGAAGGATGTTATCTTTCACATAGACAGGCGGAGTCTGGCCACAGTGTGAATACACTCTTAATTCATAAATCACAATCCATTTCCGATTTACAGATTAAAATTAGCACTATCATAAGGAAAATGTTCATTTGTGAACAGGTCCAAGATGACAGATAAGGGGTAGAGTCTGCAAAAGTTCATGAACAGTCCTTTTTCATCTTTAATTCCTCTATTTAACAGCAGTGCTAGCTGTTAGTTAGTATATAGCCTACAAACGTCTAGGCCAGTCTTTCTTTTCTTCACGTCTCAGCAGACACCAGAACTTACCTCAGTCTAGTTCAACACAGACGAAAGTTTGATCTAATATTAAAAATTTAATTCTCTCATCCATAGTAAGCATGGACAAGTTCTCAATCATTTCTCCTTTGCAGTAAATTTTTCTGTATTCAAAGACACACTTATTTCCTCTTTGCTTCCCAAACTTATGCTAGCCTATGGAAATACAGATCTTTCAGTGATCTCCCATATAGGTCATGTTTTCTGGACTTCTGTTCGTTCTAGTTTTCCCTTGAACTTACTCTAATCATTACACTTCTAATGAAATACACTTATAAACCTTCAAATCAACTACCAAGATGCTTCTTAAAAGTAAATAGGCAGCTTAAAATGCAAAGTACTTCAAAGTCTATCTAGGGAGAAGCTCATACATTCTACTTTAGTGCTTTGCAGGCTGGAGGAAGGCATTTGAAATGCCAACGTGAGATAACTCTATGAAAAACTTCATTTACATTAGCTTGCCTACTTAAGACCCGGTAGCACTTGTTGCCATCTATGTATATAATAGCAGTTTTTACTTTAAATACCACAAGCTTCTACGGTGTCAAACTGTGTGGCTGGGCCTAGCTCAGTCCCATCTTCCTTACCAAGATGACTGAAATCCCACCTAAGTGCTGCAGGACACGGACTTCATTCATTACAAAGGCGTTTGCCTCTCGCGACACCTGATGGACCACATATATCTGAGAACGGAAATACCTTTAAAAAGCCCCATGGTGTTAGAAAGTGCAGCACCGGATGAACTAAGCTATTCCACTGAAGTTTGTTTTGGCAGATTTTCAACTCTCTAGTCTATCTTGCCTTGTTTTCACACACAAGACTTGGAACAATTCCACTTATCAAGTCTACCTAGATGGAGCATTAAGTTGGCCTCTAAAATAAGACAGGGAGAAAAAGAGGAAAAAGTAATGCAATTCAATACTGTTAACAGTTTTCTCACTATAGTTTTATGTATGCAGGACAAAAGTGCAAGGTAGATGGAGAAAAAAAAAACACATTTGAAATTTGAAGATTCAAAAGGCTACTTTTCAAGCCATGCTACTTGACATAAGACCATGTTAGCCAAATATGAAAACTTATTTTTGTGAAAAAAAGTCATCATACAAAAACAACATCTCTGAATAATTTTCACCTAAGCTAATATGCTTATTTTCCATAGTTTAAGGGCTTTTCTACAACTTTCTAAACCAGATATTTGCTAGCATTTCTTGTAAGATTGAAGAGCTTTCTGTGGTGTACATTTTCTTAACATATTAATAAAATGGTTATAAATATGTATAGGCTATAAATAAATATATACCATATATCCAGCATACATCCACTAATGGGAATATAATATAACAATATCTGTGTTTCAAGGAAAAGCTACAGTGATTAAAAAGCTACACTTCATTTTACATCATCTTTCAAGGGAAGCTTCTTTTTTACAATACCAATGCTTGCTTTAGATACTACCAGGAAACAGTTACCAAATGCACACACTTGGGTATCTATTTATATAAGAAGAGATTTTGAATTGCAGAAGAACTTTTGTAACAGCTTAGAGAAAAAAAGAAAAAAGAAAAAAAATTAAATATTAGTTGTCACTCCACTGTCATTCATGAACTTGAAAAATCAAAGCAAAATCCTTATTCTATTTTTGAATTTATCTTTGATGAAATTCAGCTTCCATTTTATTCTCAGACATTTCAGTAAACCACAGCCAAGCTATGATCAGTTTTAATTTAAGTGAATGGATTATGGAAAATAAACTGCTTAAAAATACACAATTCCTTTTTACTAGGGCTTGCATTTGACTTCTACAAACCAGTCTATAACACGGCAAGAGCAAGAATACAAAAGCAGTGAGAAAGCATTGCTCACTAATGTGACATTTTTCATTTCAAAAATTTTCTCCATTAGTGAATGTATCTTGCAATAATTTTAATAGTGTAGTTTACAGACCTTTGTGGAAGAAACTCTATTTTTACCATCATGCAATTCCCAAAGCAGCTTTGCCAAATCTGTTGAGCATTTTTAAGTACTACTGCAAGATACACGCCACACTTCCTACTGTATTTTCTGCTGCGCCACACAGCTATCAAGTAGAGCACATGCTCAAAGTCAGTGTTGTGTTCCAAGCTTTTGCTACGTAATACAATTAAGTCAGAACTTTAACGTGATTCAGAGTCATTGAGTATCAAACTGATGAGTACTTAATGCTGTTTATTCATATTAGAAACAGATTTATTACTTATAGGAGAAAACAAAGTATAGTTAAATGAGTCATTAATCCTATAACTTATTATTTACCATTTAAACACACACTCACACACACCCCTTTTTACATCTTGTTAAAGTTTGCCTTTAATGGCTGACAGCGGCCCTGCTTCATTCATGGGTGAGGAAATGGACTGAAATGGTAAATGACAGCTTCAAGGGACAAGGATGAGTTCTAAGTCATGCAAGTTCCTTGATTCTCCCCAGAACAGCTCTTTTTTCAGCAGAGATCTCATTACATCAGAAGATTCTACCTGAGGGTTCAGAACTTTTACTATAAATGATATAAAAAAAAGCGTATTGTCAGCAAGCTTAAGTTCACAATTGGACCCTACTCCATGGAAAAATTTTGAGGTCTGCAGATCAACAAGTTGACATTCACAGTACATTACTTCAACTCTGTTAACCATTCTGGCAAGTAGTCAGTCCTTGTACAGTCATCAAGAAGTATAGACAATAACTCTTATGCTCTCCCTTCTAGGTCTACGCTATGTGTTTGATTAATTACAGCTGAGTTTCACCAGTAACCTAAGTCAATATATTTCATGGGGAAGCCATGGAAAATTGTTTGCCTATCAGTAGAAATTAATCATACCAGACTTGTACAAAGATTAAGCTTACAAAAGATGGGACAGATAATTTGCAGCAGGACAACACACTGGTAACTTCCCACAACAGGAGCTCTTCCAGAGAAGCTTTACTACTCTCTGCAAGTCTCATCAACTGGGAGTAGTAGCAAGGTCTCAGTAACAATAATATTGCAAGACTGCAAGCAGATTCTTTCCTCTGTATTAGCAGGATAAACAGGGCACATTTTCAAGCCCTGAACTCATCTGCTTCAGGTGTGCTCATTTTCAAAGTTTTTCCCCCAGAACAACTCATGATTAAGCTACTCAGTACAGCTTTACTTCTCAAAGCAATGTCACCAGACATTTAAATTATCCAAGACAACAGCTTAACTGCTTCTAATAATTTAACAAACATCAGATCATGTTGATCACTGATGACAGTCTATATTAGGTTTACAGTCCTGAAGCCCTTTTAAGCTTGCAGGAAAAACAGGCAAGGTTTTTATTTCCTTCTTTCTGTGCATAATATTTGGTGAAGAGTAGTCGTGATTGTCACTTCAGCAATCAAGCCTATTTTTCTGCTTGTTGAAGTAGATTAACCACTTTATGACTGCCATTGCTTGTTAAGGCATTTTTTTCTGAATAACTATACAATACGGGATATCATTTCATTTCAGGTGAGATTATCAAAATCCAAAGCCTGTAACTCCAGAGAAAAAAAAAAGTAAAGAAAAAAGAAAAAAAGAAAAACATTTGTTCTTGACAAAACATCATTCAAGTCTACTTTGCAACTGCACAGAGTTCTGCCATGCCATTCCATTTAATTTTCATCTCCTGCAGACAGTACTTACTCCTTTCATCCATACTTTCCACATGAAAATAGACTAGGTATATCCATTAAGTGTTTCAAGAAAGCCATTCAGCCGCTACCAAGTAAGCCTTCAGCCACTACTTCATGCCTCCACCCCTCATGGCAGCTGAGGGGGAGCTAGCACCAAAATCTTCAAGAAACACTGATTTTTCCTGCTGGCCAGCCCAAACCCAGCATTAAGAAGGAGAGTGGCAGTACAACAGAAGTAAGCACTGTCCCTAAAACAGTCCTCTCAACCAACAACAGAAAGTAGGTCTCCAATCTAACCTTCATGCCATGTCCAAGACTGAAGATTCCAGAGCTTCCTTGAGTCTCAGCTGTTTTGAGTACTTTACATAAAAAAATGCACAGCTCTGATGGCTCCAGAGAAGCTGGTGACTCATTTGCCTTTAATCCTGTGAATGCAAACTGCCAGGAATGCCCTATGGTTCTATAGTTAACCATGGTTTTGCGCAGTCATTTGTCTAGCTATCATTCAAAAACCTTAAGGTCGTCATGCTAAGCAACGCCAGCCCAGACAAGCAATGCAATAAGAAAGGGGTTGTACATACCAGTGGCTTCTGACTCCCACACAACCAATGGTCCCTCTCACCCTCAACTTGTAAACCTCAGTGCAGCCATACTTTATACATCCTTAGAGAGGATTAATTTAATTTTTATTTCCTCTCTGTGTTTGCTTTGGAGATTTGCAGCTTGAGCAATATATATATGACGAAAATTTGGCAGCAAGCAGCCTGTAATATGATGTATATCATTTCAGCCTGACCAGCATATGCAAGAAAACAACAAGCTGGCAGCAAGGACAGCTTCATCTCACATTCAGAAAGTGGAAGACTGGACTAGGAATAAGGAATGACAAAACATTTCCCAGAGCCTAACTTAAGAGGGATGGGGTCCGACATCACCCATCTGACTGAGGGAACACAGTGCCCAGCAAAACAAGCTTTGATCATGACAGAGGCAGCGGCAGCAGGCATACTGGTCTTAAAATGCATGGCCATTCCACCATCCAACAGATTTCTGGTTTATTGGTTACTGGTATCTTCCAAAGCTTGCCAGGGCAATGGTAAAACCAGGGCCATGCAAAGAAGTAAATATATTCATCAGTGTAAAGAAAGAAGTAAATCAGTGTTTAAGTTTCCTACACAGTACTTCACCCAGACCCAAGATACAACATGCAATGGTCAAACACTGAAAATAAGACCATGTATTTCAACACCTATATATAATTTTTTTATTTTTAAACCTTTGCCATCGAGTGATTCATAGTTTGAATATTTGTATCTGAAGACTATCATGCTCTGGATGTCTAAGATGACAGCATTTACAAGATGATGCGACACAGTTAAACACCCGGTAGTCCCTGGCCTGGTTCTGTCAGCCTACAATTCTTTCCTCAAAGAAAAAATGCTGATTTTCCTACTGCTTCCAGATGTTAAACGGCAATGGCTCTGACCAGGATACCTGAAGCTTCAAAACCTTCAGATAATCTGTACATCTGCTTTAAGATGAATCATCCTAAACGCTTCTGACTTGGTGAGCAAAGGCATCATGTCACAGTTTCAGAGTTCTGCATAGGATGCCCCAATAAATTGGGGGTAGGCGTGTCCTTCATTTGGATCAAATTCACACAGACATGATGTACAAATGAGAAAGTTCACCTAGTATGTCATTAAAATGGCATAGGACCCTAAAAACTTTTAAGCCTGGTACAACATCTAATGCTGAGCTGAGCAAGTCAATCGCAGACAACAACAATAGTGCTCACAAAACTGCATCAGAAGTGAAAAGAAGCTTACTGTCCAAGGAGAAACAAATTCTTTCAACTGATATTTGAACCATATTAATATTAAAACATACTCAAAGCCAGAACAGAATTGATGCTACTTGTTTAATTTTCAAGAAGCAACCAAGGTAACAAAACCTTTCTAGCTTTTCTAATGAGTAAACACACACACTGCAAACTACTCCAGTACAGTGTGTAAAGAGGTGAGGACTGGCAACATGTTTTCACATGAGCATTCTCCCATGCCAAGTTTCTTGAAAATTCCAATACATGAACAGATGGGAAGAGTTGAAACTCATCCAAATGTTGAATTTAGTTTCCTGGACACAAGCAAATGAATGCAAACACAAATAAATAAAAAACCCAACACACAAATAGCACCTTAGCACCTAAAATACACACATTTTTCTTGCTGGAGAGAAATGTGTCAGGACATCAATGGAGACCAGTATCACTTACAGCACTCTGTTTCATACCAAAGATGGCTTTGGTCCTGAGGTTAAAAGGAGCTGACAAATGTGCCTCAGATTTTCACTCAAGTTTCAGCTATTTTCTTTCTGTAAGTGCTTTTTGTAATGGTTTATTACTAGCTCTAGGGATATTATTTTTCTATATCCCTTTAACAAAGGAATAATTTTTTTTTGACTTATTTCAGTCCAGTAACTTAAGAAGGTGGACGCATTTCTAAATCTGCAAGACCCTTATTCCAGCTCAAATGAGTCCTTTCAAGAATGGCTCAAGTAGTCAAATACTTCAGTTTTTAAGGAAACTTCTTGATGGGAATGTATCTGTAAGGTTCCACAACTTCCTCAAATGTTGACTGAACTCTTTGAAAGCTTTGAAGAAATATGGCATCTGTTAAGACTTTATATTAGTAAGTGACACTTACTCTTGGATTTCAACAAGAATAAAAGCATGATTTAATCCAGGATAATAAGCAACTTTTGGGGACTGATATGTGAACTATTTTTTAGAAAGACAATCACAATCCCCCCCCCCAAAAAAATGAGTAAATTTTGCATAGAGTTTATGAGTCATCTTTCGGATTAAGGAAGCTTAGCTGGTTACCAAAGTAACATGATACATCAGTTTTCCCAGCAGCCACCAAATTCCAGAGATTCACCATGATTACATTTACTGTTAACTAAACCATCCACCACAAAATGCTTGTTTCTGTGGCCTGAATTGACTAACCATTCAGACAAAAAGACACAATTTCTATTAAGGGGCCCAAAGGAAACGCTTTATCCTTTCAGCAATATCTGAGCCTGCTAAGTTTATAAGCATAATATGTCATATTGAGCAATAGACAGTAGGATACAAAGGTTTGGTGATTCATACTTTTAACCACATTCTCATTTTTTAATGACTTTGCAGCTAATATGATCCATTTTTCAGTTTCTTTCACCTAACTAGTTTTACTGCTTGCAGTTCCCAACTACATTCTTTTTTAACCCCTTAGTCAGGGTAATATTTTAGTTACTGTTTAGTTATTGTTCCATTGTTCTTTCCTCCTAAACAGCACAGAATATTACATATTTGAACACGGTTGCTCTAATTTAGAATGCACAAATGTTAAACAGTAACAAGTTCATGGCTTATTGTCCTTCAACGCTCATCTTATTTCCAAGACGCATGAGAAAAGATCTTTCTCTATTAGACAGGGATGAATAAAGAGTTGCTCTAATATTAAATATTCAGATTTCTACAAAATTAGCAGGTCAAAATTTAAGCAACAAAGAACCCCTTAAATTTCTGAGTCAAAGCATCAGTGAAGGATAACAAAGTTACACTAATAATTTGGGCATTAATTTATCACCAAATTCAAGAGGGTACCCTTGTACTACCCCTTTAGCCATCTGTACAAGTTGGAAGTGGAATAATCAACAACAGAAATCAGGACATGAGATAAATTACATCAGTCCTCAACCTTTTTTTTCAGTTCACATCAGCATTTGTCTGCTGTCTAATTCAAAATGGACATCCATGGATAATCATGACAAATAGTTTCTCATGACAGAATCTCACATTTGCTTTTGAAGCTTCCCAGTCCTCCTCTTATGAGCAGTATTTCAAGAAAGACTGGTATCATCACAATAACAGACAATGTCAGGTGGAGATATTTCCTGTGTGTTTTGGGTTAATTTCTTTTTTTTTTTGCTGTATACAAATGCACATTTTAAACAAAAATCCTTTATGAAGTTAAAAGCATTAACACATTAAGCTGAGAAGAGACCAAAATTCTCCTTCATCCCAAAGAGCTATTTAATATGATTGGTAAAATCTGAATCCAGTTACTGGGTGGTAGTGCTGCTATTTTGATTTGGATACAACTTCACTGGGGATGACATTCTTAGCATAGTCCAGCAATATATCCAGATTTCATTAAATGCTATCTGTCTTCCTTAATTAGACACTGACAGAAGTGATCTTTACTAAGTATTGAAGGATACAAGCAGATTAATCATCCATCCAACACCACATCAGCAGAAAGAAAAACAAGTGTTCCTCAAGGATTTTTTTGCCCCAAAATATCTTTGTCAAGTAGTCTGACAAATTAACAGCACCATTTGACACCTACTGATGTCAGTTCTTTTTACTGGAAGCAGCAAGAGCAGATTCAGAGTATCGTGAATTTTAGCCACATCCAGAATAACCTCCTATTAAAACCAGGCACAGCAGCTTCTTGATCAGCTTCACATACTTAATGTTGCAAAAGCCTTTCAAATACAAATGCAAGGCTGGTCAGAAAATGTGTAGTACAACTGCATCTGAGGTAGAAGGGCATTACAAGAAATTTGAGAAAGTTAACTCTACTGGAAGAGCAAAGAGAAAATACATTCACAGCTAAAATCAGATTGGACTGTAATTTTGCCTCAGATCACAAAAAGTTACTGAAGTTTTGTTTCAAAAGCAAAAGTAAAGCAAAATGGTCAAAGAGCAGGATGATTTCAGAAAGCTAATAGCTTATCTCAGCCCACAATAAAGAAGGGCCAAGAAAACATAGTCTCCCAAGCTAGAGCCCGCTGAAGACAGTCCAATTATGATTTTATCATTTAGACCACATTTGGTTTTGTTCTATAAGGAAAACTACTATAAAAGTCCTTCCTTGTGCCAGGTAAACAAGTGCTTTGCACAGTTTCTGAGGTTTCAGGTGCCACACAAAGTTTTTATTGCTCAAACAGGAGCTAAAGACCTAACCTGGCAAGGCTTACAAGTGTTTATCTTGCCAGGTTAATATATATATATAAAATATATATGTATAATATAAATAAAATTATACATTTACATATGTCTACATGAACATATAAATATCTTCAGATTTGCTTAATCACAAACTTCACAGTTGGGAAGAAGAATTTCTTCCTACTACTCACATTCTTGAAGATTTCTTAACATTAATGTTTGTATTTCAGACAAGCACTGTTTACCTATAATGAACAAGTAAAAGCTTTCCCATAATGAATACCTGACAGTGCTGTAAAATTTCACTCTCTTGGATATACAAGATGGAAATGGACTTCATGTAAGGAAAAACAAAAGCATTATAGATTAGATTAGGCACTGGTACAAACTGAAATTTCACTATCATGAGTCTGATAATAATTTACAATGGAGATGTATGATATATCCACGTCACTGCAAGCAGCACATTAGGTTACAGTAAAGCCATCAAGCTGCTTCTCTCTCATTCATTCACACCTGTAAAGTAGCATAAACACATCACAGGTAGGCTACATGCTTATGAAAAGCCTCCATACTTCAATTTGTTGGAGGGTAGCTCAAACTAGCTGGTCTAAATTGACTACCAAATCTTACAAACAAGCATTTCCAATACACAGCAAGACTATGTACACACAAGAGGCCAGAGCAGGTGAGTAGAAATCTCCTAACTCGGTATAGCTGATAGGCTGCTATGGGCACTTGTTTTCCCACATCAGAAAAGAAATCTTTATTTAAACCATTAAGACAGCAATTATACTTTGAGATTCAAGAGATACAAATTCCTGATCCATCATCACCATTCAAGATGAAAACTAGCCTTATAATATGAAAGGAAATATCACAATGGACAGTTGCTGAACAGGCACAACACCACGACACAAGTTATATGTTGGACTGTGGCTGATTAAGGCCAGAGGAATATGCAGACTGCTCATCACTAAATTATACTGATGCTCATCACTTCTGCTTATACTTTCAGCCTAGTCTGCTGTAACTGCCTAAACCAATGATGAGTCAGCAGTCAGAATTAACAAGAATATAAGAATTACCGTTGTACATTCTTGAATTCATCAGACAATCTCAGTACATACTTCTCAAGGAAAATCTGAGGAATGCTGGCAGAAACAAGGAGATGCCAAACTTCAGTAACTTGAGAAAAACACAGTAGTAGGCACTATGGTACAATAGCCAGAAGAGAAGAACAGAATGAGTCAGCAACTCTAAGTGGATTTTTCTCAAGAATGCTGCTAGTTTTAGCACTGTTGTCAGTATCATTCTTAAAAATTATATGGTCATTTGACAAGCTGACATAAAAAGATAAGATACCGGAAAATAAGGCAGGATATATTGTGCAATAAATTTAAACTACAGCATCTTAACAAGGATTGTCAAGTTAAAGGCAAAAACTTGCCATTCCAATTTTATTTCATTATCTCAGTCAAGTACTAGAATTAATCTGTAGGAACTTACTAGTGTCAGTTCATAAATTCTGGAAAATGAATAAGCCCAACATATTTAAAGATGCATTATTAGGTTGTATATATTCTTCAAGCAGTCTTAAGAGACAGTCTAGCATTCAAGAAAGATGTTTTTTAGACTAGAAAATCATCAAATCCTTCAAGAGGACTCCTCACTTTTCAGAGAAGGAAACTACTATAAGTGGCTAGCATTGGCAATAACAGACCAAGAACAGTTTAGTGTCAGAACCTCCCTGTGATAACAGTAATCAAGTAGTTTGGTACAGCATTTTACAGAAAGAATTACATTGGATTCTTTAAAATCAGATTTACAGGTAATTGAATAAACCGTAATCACTCCTACCAAGCATCAGACCTTACTTTGGAAAAGCTAATGCCAGGGTTTTAAATTGGGATCATTTCTCTTTAACTATGCTGTAAGTGCATTTGCTTTGGTAGGTCTCACATTTCAGGCAGCAGATCAAGACTGCAGTTTTATGTACCTTTCCAATTTGTTCCTAGTATTGTTTGGGCAAGTTTTAAACATTTGGCTATAACATTTCAGTACAAATTAGCCAGAATAACGTAAGGTTTCAATTTGCAGCTTTAACCTTGCCAGTGTCCCAACTACTTTTGCCTTGTATTTGAACTCTGATTTAAATGTTGATTGCAATGGTATTGTTATAATTAACAGAACAGCTTTGCAGGAATACTGCCTATTAGATAGCAAAATCATAATATGATGTGGTTAAACACAAAAAATAGCACCTAAGAACAACATATATGCTACTTTGTACCTCTACATACTGCTCAAGGTGATTATATTTGCGTATGCATTCAGATATGTTGGTTAAACCAAAGTGTTTATAGTTTTGGATTTATTAACTGTCACACCTCCCAGCCCCCTCTTATTCTTCCTCAATTTTTGGCTTCAAATGATTCTGTTTTGGCACACTGAGTAATGCAACATTTTGCTTTTCTAGAAAATTTCACTGCTAGGAAAGTAACACAAAACCCTAGGAAACTTACCTGGTGTCCAGTTTCACCACCAACTCAAAACAGCCACAGTTCACCCAGAGCCAACTGAACCTCAGCCCAGTTCCAAGTAAGCAGGGGCAAATTCAGGCATTCCTATCAAATTCAGACTTGGTTTGGTGCACAGAAAATCTGCTTAGACAACACTTCAACAGTAGAACCAAGAGCCTCAATTCCCAGTAAGAGATACTGCAAATACATGAGGACAGAGAAAAACAGGGAAAGAACTGCCATCAAAAGCATTAGGAATCACATAGACGCTTGCATGCATCCAGAAAGAACATATATATGTTTTCATTTCTGATACTGGGTTAAGAAAGCTTCTAAAGCTAAAGAGAAAATGAAAGGAAAAATATTAAAGGACCAAAGTGGAAAAAGATTTCTTAACACGTATTAGATGTAGGAAGGGATCAAAAGAGCTCTTTCTGGTAAAAGGATCATCAAGAAAAACTGGGTAGAAAACAGCATCTCTCTTCAGCAACAGTCTCTTGCCACAACACTGTTAGCATAATGTCCTGAGAGGATACACAAACCACTCAAAAGCTTCCGTGGAACTGCAATGTATAAACATAGCTACCTACCTTATTATGTGAACCATAATACACAGAATGGTTGCCTATTTGCAAACTGGTTCTCTGAGACTTTTATCTCCCTCTGAAACAAGATCAGGACTGCACTCACCTGAATCCCAGTCTGCACTGATTCTCCATGAGGAACTATTTTAAATACCAAAAGCATTTAGTAGCATAGGACCCATTCCATCTTTCCAATGTTCCATAGTGTCCATCATTGTGCACAACACAAGGACCCCTCCTCTTAAATTCATTGCATAAATTAAGAATTACACCCACCCTTTTGAAAGAATGTGATTTTGAAGCCAAGAGAAATCAACAGCATGACATCATCCCTGAAAATATCCCATAATATGTACTTTGTTCCCTCACTTCTAAGGTAAAATGAAAGGCATGTGACCCAAATAAATCTTTCTGTATTCAAGAAATGTCACTTAATATATTCCTATGTAGAGCAGTGATAAACATTTTCTGATATAGAGCTCGAATTTTTCTGGAAAAGAAGTTTTTCTGTATAGAGAGCCAAGATATCACTAATTTTCTATACCTCTGAGTATAAAAGCCAGGGACAAAAGTGTCTATCATTCTTACACACAGAAGACAAGACTGCAAGATGACTGCTTTGAGTGATTTCACTTATCCATAAAATTCAAGCTGTCTTTCCACAGTTCAGAAAAAAATGCTTCAAAAGTAGCTGCTTGTTCCACCATTCACTATACTCTTCTAAAATGACTTTAGTGTCTTAAGGTTCAAAGTCAGAATGGTATGACTGAACACTCTCTATTCCTACTGTCCTCAATAAGATACTAATTACACATAAATTCACTTACAGTTTGTAGAATAAAGCGATGCAGTAGTAGTAGTTAAATTCCAGTGGTTTTGAAAGTCACTCAAAAGTTATTTTCTTTACAAATTATCAGAAGAGTACAGTAAATGCAAGAAGAACTTATGCTATTGTTTCATGAATAGAGGCTAACTTCTCTTAGAAAATCTTATCCAACTATGCTTTTCTCATGTAAAACTGGATATAAATCAGGTTTCAGCTACTTGAGTAGCTGTAATTTCTACAATTAAAGAAAACCTGAGTGAATTCCTGTACTTCTATATTCAGACTAGCAGAAGTCCTAATGAGCGCTCCTACATTCCTAAAACTTGCCACCAGCTGCCACCTTAGCTCCAGGTTTTTTTTGTTGGTCTTTCCCTTCCCCCACCCCCAGGGGGAGGAAGGGAATGTTTGGTTTGTTTTTTGGAGGGTTGGAGAGGGTGTTGGTTGGTTGGGTTTTGTCTGGGTTTTGGTGGTTTTTTTTTTTTTTTTTGTATTTTGTGGTTTTTTTGGTGTTGGGGGAATGTTTTGGTTTTTTGTTGGGTGGGTTTTTTTGGTTGGGGTTTGTTTTTTTTTTTTTTATCAAGGATTCAGCAGAATGAAAACCAGTACTAAGAGAAGGCTAGTTCCTCATTCACAGCCATCTTTTTCTCTGGAACTTATCATGTGCCAGGGGAAGATGACAGACAGCAGAAATTACATAGCATAGACCAGTACTCACTAATATACCATCCACTTCAAGAAGCTTCAGTGGCAGGGACCCACCATAAAAGGATGCCGAGGACCACAGCAACACAGCCTGGTCAACTTTAGCCAGTTAGCACCTTATACAGGGTAAAAAGTAACACTCTCACATGAGTAATTAAAGCATTACATATTTGCAAAATGCTACATTTTCACATAGTTACCTTCAAACATGATTTGAGGAATCTTTTGAGGAATTAGGAATGGTTCCTAATGAATGTAATTGTTCTAGCCAGGCTATAGGGCCTGCTTCTCCCAGAATCATAGAATCATTTAGGTCAAAGACCCTTAAGATCATCAAGTGCAACCATTAACCTAACACTACAAAGTCCACCAGAACCACTACAGAAGCCCAAATAAAACACAAAGGAGAGTACAACTATGAGAATGGGGAACTTCCCTAGTAGACACCTAAACTTCAGAAGAAATACCTCTTCTGTTGAGATGCACACAAACAGGTACTGACAAAACAAACGCATTTGATCTCCACAGAAAACATACATCACAGGACTAATGGTGAAAAACTGTGTTCTCTTAGTTCTTCTGTTTTCCAAACACAGACTTTAAATATTTTTAAGGTACATGAACTTCATACGAGGAAGCCAGACTCTAGAATTTTCAGAGTACTGCAGAAGGAAAAGCAAAACAAATCAAAACACTCACTTTTTGAAGGTCCATAAAAGTCAACACCACTAAAAGCATATACAATTTTAACTTCTGCAGAATACAGGAGCTGACTTCACTGTATTTCCACAGAATTCAAAATATAAACATTTAACAGGATATATTCAGAGGTATTTCAGCACTGAACCCCTCTGCTAAAACAGTGTTTTGCTTCAGTCCTAATCCTTCAATTTGATTTTATAGAAACTGAGAAATAAATTAGAACTCATACATGGAGCTCATACATGTGCTCTCAGTTTAAAGCTACCTCTGGATTACTGCTTAACAGCCATATACATGAAGTGCGAGCAGCGTTGATTTTTTATTTGAAAAACAGTCAAGTTAATATGAAGCATCCAGCCTGGACATAACATTCCACGCTCTGCAGGTAAGCGTTAGAAGAAAGCTCCCTGATCAAGGTAAACCCATACAAAAACATTCAGTCTAATCTTCTAAATCAAGTTTTAGACAATAATATTCCAGCTGAGACTGTGTCTAGCAAATTGCATTTAAATGGCCCACAAAAATCCATTTAGTCTTTCACTTGCCAGAAGAGCAATGGGGGGTAGCAAAAACTCATGCCTTCTCAAGTTTCTAACTATAATTGATTGATGGGGTAAAGAGTTGGAGACAATGTCTGAGACTGGAAAAGTAGTAAAAGGCAGCGTATATTCAAAACTGAAGAAAATTGTATTCTCAGAAAAGGAGATAGTGTAGAAGCATCAGTGTGCATGGACACACACAGTCTACCATGCTTCCTTCTGAGCCAAGCTGTAGCCAAACAAACAGTCCCTACAGCATACTCTGTTATTTACAGAGAGGACCAGACATCTATTTTTTGCCACCTGCCCTTCATTGAGGTACATAAAGTGAAAACCACAATGAGAGTAACTGCACTTCATTCAGTTTTTGCACCAGTACAGCCTCACATCTACATTCCTCTCAAGTGCATCACTGGTATCTCAAGTTTGAATTTAGGAAGTTGCATGGTCCACCAGCTACTCTCTGCATTGCCTTACACAACAGAAACAGGGTAGTAGTCACCTCTCCAGTACTTCACTGAGTGAAGCTGGTTTGACTGAGGATACCAACACACACTGTCTGTTCTTCACTGGTAGAGGATGTGCAGTTCACCGAGGCATATTTAATAGCATGACAAGCATTTTGTCTCTTTGAAACATAAAATCTCCTTCCACAACTCTACAGGTGCTTGTAATCCACAATGTGAGGGAGGGTACCATATTTTGACCATAACTCCATCTCCCATCCCCATCAAAAGATTTAACTGATATTGCCTTAACAGAGTATCTAGGACTGGAACACCACATAAGCCATTTCAAGCAGCTTGTTACCCATTTCTTGTACCCATCCTATAGAGAAACATCACAGCACTGAAATTTGAGAAATATAACTGTTGCAGTAGACAAGATGAAGAGTGTGGTACATTTGATTGTTCAAACCGATGCCAAGGTAACAGCTGTTGTCAGATACTTCCTGAGATGGTTTGCTCTTTCAAGCAAAAGTCCTGCCTGACACCTTTTTGCAGACCTTGGGAATCCATACCTGCCTAAGAAGTACTTTACATGACTGCTTCTCTGCTGTAGAGTACCACAGAGCTTGTAGGAATCAGTCCCCCAGATTTCCTTTCTAGTTGTTTCAAGGCATTTCATTGATTCAACTTCAACAAGTGTTGTGTCAACTGTCTTACAGAAACAGAAGAGAAGACATGCTGTGCAGAACTGCAAAGAATTAGGTCTGTTTGCAAAGCTGGAAAGCAGGAGCCGTGAAAGGCCTTCAGCCTCAAACACAAATTCTATGCTCTTCACAGAACTGGGTACTCAGGAATTCAGCTGCCAATAGAAATTCAAGGGGTACAAAGAAATGGTCTGCAACTTGTTCAGTTAAGATCATTTCACATGTCAGTGAAGGTGAAGAAAAGTTCACCTGCAATCCTTCATAGTCCTTCCCACTCCACACCAAGGATGCATACATCTCACCATGCACAACATGGGACTCATTCATAGGACAGGATACAGCACTATGAATTCACAATACAGGGCTAAAGTAAAGGGCAGAATTGGAGCTTTCTGTCCCTGTCATAAACCAGTCTCATGGTGAAGAGCAAGATACCTTTACCAGTCTCTGGGGTGGGCAGGTACTACTGTATCATGGCAAGCAAATACTAGAGCATGGAGTGCTATAAAGGTAAATTTAACTAACAGTTATAAAATGTTATGTAAACACCCCAACAAAAAGACATAACTGCCGCTGCTTGTACAGCATCTAACACAATCAGGCTCCTGTTCTTAGCTAGTCCCTAGACACTGCTGTATAACTGAACAGTATGAAAGCATTCAGTCTTGTGAGCACACAACTTTACTCGTCTTGCAGAAGGTATGAGTCTTTATGTTCAGCTGAATCTTCCTACAGCGTAAGTCTACTGTACATGGGGAAAAGAGGCACTGCTAGTAAAAAATCCAGACGCACACCGATTGATAAATGTGCCTGCACTGTTTTCCACAGTCTCTGTTTTTCCCCAACACCACTTCCATGTCTCCACTCTCACTTGCCTTCTTATGTTCCCTGGTTATGACATTCAAAATATCTGCCAGATTATACAGCAATCCACATTAAGGCAACTGATATTAAACTGATCCATGTTAGTAACTCCTCAGCAGAAAAATTTGGTAGGAAAGTAGTAGCAGTACAGGCTGAGGAAGAGACTGCTTCTGCTGTTATCAAAGTGTTTGTCAAATCACACTCTCCTAGGGCACAGAAAAAACAGGCTCACATCTGAAATTGCCTCCAAGTATAGAATACATAACTCCACTGCTCTGAATTCTTTCTGAATCTGCACAAGAATTCATAAAACCATATCTTTTCTACAGCATCTGCTGGCCTGCATTTAAGCCTACCTCACTAATGAATTAATCAGCTGCAAACCAGTGGTGAAGATTTCAGGGTCAACACTGGTATTCATTGGGTCTAAAATGAGCTAGATTAAGAACATAAATCTTAGATTAGTAAAGGATTATTTTGCATTATCTGATTTGAAAATAGGGAAAAAAACATGTTTTACTGACTGAAGTAAAGCAGAAATTTAAAGCAACTCTTAAGTACTGACCTCAGAGTTTCCACTATTCCTTTGTGGTTTCTTTTTTTTTTTCCTGGCTGTCATACAGAAAAGTTAAAATGCTTTTATACATTTCCTAAATTTATTTTGTGTCTTGGCAATTCACCTCCTTCAGGTACGTCAAAACTTTTGAGTCTAAAGCTTAGAGAAATCTGAAGCTTACCATTCAGCTTAACTTTATTTACCATATATTCATTTATTGTTAAATATATTGCCCAGACTAAAAAGCAGAGATTCTAAACCAGTATCTCTCATGATTCACAGGTGCCGGATCTTCATTCTTGATATGCAATTATGCATGCCTAACAATAAACTCTCGTGATTTATACGGTCATTTATTACTTACATGAACTGCTTTTACTGTACAGATTCTACAGTCATAGCCAGACTTGTCAAACTAGAACTGATCAAAGTCTATGACTTCTTTTAACCATAAGGAATAGAGCCAGACTGAGAGCAATCAGAGCTTGTAACTTAGTTTGTAATGACAGAAGTGTAAGAAATCAGAATTATTATTTGACAATTACCAAGCACAACCAAGTTACTATGACAGAGTTGAGCAGAAATGCTAGTTAAGGCACATAAATTTATCATTTAAAAAAAAAATCCTTTCAGCTTACATCATTAAACTACATATAGATTTAATGATTTCCTCTCAGCCCTCGAAGACACTCTTGTAAAAACTAGGGCCAATATACTTTCATTTAATAGAGCACACCTACTCACATATAAGAAGGCAGCATGAAAGGATCAGCATTTCTCTGTTCATAGGCCAGTTGGTACAACATTGTATTAATACTGACACATAAAACATCTCCTTTCCCTGGACATTAAAAATCTTGTCCCAGATGATCCCATACTCCAGTAACTGCAGGTGAGGCACATCAATCTAATTAAATCATGTCAGCTCTTCATGTCCATAGTTACGCTTTTGAAAACTTGGCAAGAACAACTCACATTTTCATGGTGTTCATAGTATGAAAATAAGAGGCTGAGATTTAACCTAGTACGTATGCCAAAAAGCTTCCATTAAGTACATTCTTCAAAAATAAAGTTCCAAATCTGATCACATCAAATCTTAAGTATAAAAGTCTCTGCTGAAAATGTAACACGCAAAATTACTCAAAACCCTCTACAATTTGGTTCTGCAGAAGAATCTTAAATCCTTTGTAACAAGCTTAAATCAGAAACTACAGCAGATAGGAGTAGAAACTGCATATAGAAAGAACAACTGATTTTTAATTTCTAGTATGCCAACGGTACTGTACACACAGAAAGGAACGAGGAGGAGGGGCTCCTTTTCTGAAAATAGCTAGGATAATTTTGGGGGACCTGACCTGGGAAATGAGTACCAGCTGCCTACCTTCACTGGTTGCTGCATTCTTTTGGGCTTTGGTGGGCGTGTGATCTGTACTTGAACTCACGTCGGATGAGATGCTTGAGCTGCCTTTGCCTGCAAAGGGAGAAAGAGGTGGAGAGGGTGGGAGGGAGAGAGAACAAACATGAGTATCAACAGTGAAATAGAAAGACCTTCCATATCAGAACCTGGAACAATTCCAGGAAGCTTTAAACTAAGTTTAAAGCAGCTGGTGTTCATTTTGTACACACTGGGGTAGGAGTTAACTGCATTATAATGTATAGCATGTGCATCGTTACGTGTACTAAGGCTGCAATCAGCCTCCAGTGTCACAGGGGCTTTCATTACGTATTTGCTAAGATCCACTGTAAATGAAAAGTTTGTGATTAACAACATTAGGAGAACTTTCATGGTCAATTTTCTCATTCAAATACCTCTAACACAGATCAGGACAAATGGACACTGACCCTCATCAGCATAAAGGGTTAAATTCAAAATGTGTTAAATCAGTTTAGATTTCTGTTTTATATGTTCACATCATATATCCAAGTCACTCGGTCACGTGAAAATGAAAACGAGGTATCTGCTGTTTCCTTCTACACCATGCTCACTGCTTTATGTAATACACCATTTTAAAAGTAACTTCTACAGTTGCTGTTCTTCACCTTTCATTTTTTAACTATACATCAGAACCAATGGATATTTCTTCTCTTATTTTCTTTCTTAAGAAACTTCTTCCTGCATTTCCTATATCAATGCCCCCAGACCTATTTTTGGGATGTTAAACCAGGTACAAGTTACCAACAGAAGAAATCCAAGTACAAAGAAAAAATTAACTCAGATACCACAGAAAAGCAGAGGGAGCTAACACAAAGCTGTCTCTTTGTTTATCTGTGAGGATCTAAAAATTAGCCATTTCTCTCCGCTCCCTGTACTCAATCTCAGTAACTGCCTACAGGGAACACACTCTGCTCTGCAGCAGGAACCAGACCAACCACCTAATCAGCAACACATGAGATAATTCTAGTGACAGGAAAGGTAGTGAATACTGTTATATTTTAAGAAGTTATCTAGCCCCACAAACACTGCATCGGTGAAGCCTTTAAGAGCTATGTTAGGTTTTGGACCAAAATTAGGCTGTATGCAGAAAGCTAGTTGACACCGTGTTTCTGTCACTTGAACAAACCTATAATCACAGGAATGTTAGCAAGAGACTTTTCTGATCTGTTATTTCAATCAAGCATTCCTTGGGGTTCTGGGTTACAGCATGCCTGGTTTTCATAACATTTAGATGTAAGGAGGAGGTCTGCTTTTTAAAGGTGCCACAACAGAACAAGGATTTAAGTTTTAATGGGAAATGACTGGAGAATGTGCAAACGTAGGTTGCTTCACAACCAAGGTACTGCCACTTAATCCGTCAGCCAGCCCTAGAGAATCATTCTCCACATAAAGTTGCTTAAGTTAACATGCTCAGATTTGAGAGATGATTGTGGAGTGAAAGGATATTAAAAAGGCCAGAAGGAAGTTAAAAATAAATGGCTAAGGGTAGTAGTTGGGTGGGGTGAAGAGAAAAAAAGTGTATTTTCAGTGATTCACTAACTGCTTTTTGCATTCCTTTAAAAAGTTAAGCAAACCCAAGAAGCGGTGCCTCTACAATATCACTTCAATTGCTCTCAAACTGTGACATGAGTTGGAGTAATGGACTGTGGTCTTCATAGAAATGACTGCCCCAAAATAGCTCTCCAGCTAAGGCAACTAGGGTTGTGTTAGAAGAAAGGCAGATGAGAAAAGAGGATAAATGTAAAATGGTCTTTCCCAGAAAGAGGCCAGAGAAATTGGAACACCTGCAATAGCTGATAATCAAATCATTAATGACAAGAAAGGTATTGCCACCACCAGCCACCTCATGTACCAAGCATTGTAACTGCAGAGGCAGAAAAATTCCCCAAAAGTATCAGTACTCCTTAACAGATTAACAGAAAGAAAAAAAAAACAACTAAAACAAAAAAAAGACCAACTGGAAAAATTATTTCATCAAAGCAAATAAACAGGATTTCCTCTAAAAAAAATAATAAAAAAAATGTATTTTGGGGGGAAAAGGAAGCCAGTGATACCAAGCAACAGCAGAGTTGCTAGCTGTTCATCTATGGCATAGGTTGTTTACACAAAATGAATGCTTCCTGTGGCTACATACCTCCCCCATTAACATCAATAATATTTCTATTTACACCACATACAAGCAAGCCTCCAAGAGCACAACAAAAATATTTTACCCACCATAGGGTGCTGATTTCCAGTACATCCAATAGCAACATATTATTTACAAATGTACAGTTCTGCAGAAACTGAAATGCCAGGTATAAGTCTAGATATTTACCATTTAAACCTACTTGAACTTTAAAACATTTTAACTCCTTGTGAAAAGTTAAAACTAGAAATCAAGAAAAAAGAATCCATAGTGGTTACTGCTTTGGTTGAATACCAGTTCATCATGCAATTATAGTTCTAATATTTTATGATACTGTTAAAGTCTTCTCTTCCTGTATACAGCCCCAAAACAAGCCTTCTTCCTCACTGTCTACTCTGTAACTCTCCATTCAGGTGGGAAGGAAGCAGGAGATACTTTCTAGTAATTTTTCAATGTGTTTTAAGCAGACTAACAAACACTACATCTATTCTTCTAGTGCAAAACAAAGCTATTCACTTCTAATAGGCTAGGTTTGGCTACTGCAGACTCATGTACACATTCAAGAGCTAACACAAAGGAGTATCTAAGCATTTTCCAAACAACATGGACATGACCACGAGCAGCCCGTTTTAGTTGACCCTGCTTTGAGCACTGAGATTGAACCAGATGATCCAGAGGTCTCTTCTCACTTCAACAATTCTGTAATTTTATAATTCAAGTACCTCTGTGAGGACAGCATTTTGTAGACCAGTAAGCTGTGTTAATCATTCCATGAATTCAGCCCTCCTATGAGAAATTCTTTATGCAAATGCCTTTCCAACTGACTACACCAGTTTTTATCACACCTTCATTTTTACCTTTAATACTAGCAACTTAATAGTAAAGTACTAGATCTTACTATGCAACTCACTACAAACTTATCTATCCAACAAATATATATCCAAAATAGCTACAAAAATAGCTCCCAAAGATGTTGCCTTTTTTCCCTTAGACAGCTTATCTTAATCAAGCTCTTTAAGAAAGGTCTTCAGACAGCTGCACTAGTAATGAAAACCAGCAAAAGTAGCAGCCACCTTCCATGATCCTTAACACACAGTAAGTTAAACACCCAAAACTAAACAGACATGAAAGAACATAGGTCTATCATCCAGGGTTCATTCTCAGAAAACCACATCAAGAAGGGTCTGTAACAATAGGGAACATTTCAATAAAAATGTTTTAAGCTGAAGTTCTGTGTTAGAGGAGCCACCATCAAGCCCTCAAGTCAGAAAACACCTGACTCGACAGAGAAGCCTTTTGTCGTGCCATATTTGGTGCCCACATACTACTTCCAGGAAGCATGTTGCAAGGCAAAGGGAAAAGACAAATTATGAGTTAGTATATGGGACTGGTGCTGTCAGATGTTCAGCAAGTAACATGAATTCCCAGGTCTCTCACACTCACCTGAGCTCATCTGAGGCAGGGTTCTTCTGCAGTGATTTTCTCAGGGCATTATCTGCCTAACATGCCATGTAAATTCAAAGACTGCTGATATCCCTAATGCCATAGGAAAACTTGACATGTAGCATAACACCGGTCTTCAGAGATCAGTTCATCTCTCCAATTTAAAAAGTGCACTGAGAAAGTCATAGCAAGCAAGTATAACCTGACAGGGATTGTAACACAATGACAACTAGAAGGATCAAACAGAGGGCAGTATCACAAAGACTACAGAAGTAATGACTGTATTTGATCCTCTGCTTAACCAAATTAAAGGCCTGCCAAATGTTTCCCTAGCATGACTTGCAATTGTCTAGAGTTTCCTGGATATGTTCAAGAGTTTTTTTTATTTCAAAGCCAGAAGCTGCAACACAAAAGAAAGCAAACTGCACTATGGTAGTAGGTAGATATGGTAGAAGAAAGCAATTACAATACAACAAAATTTTCACCAGGAGTGAAGGTAGCATGGACTGCCACACCTACAAAGAATCACACAGCTACACATTTGCAGTTCAAATCACATCTCCGACTTGCTTCTGAAGAAGCAAGAGTATGGATTTTTTTTCCATATACTAGTGCCAAAGCCTTACAATAGTCATAGGAACAAGATTCCAGCCATCTAACCTAGTATGCTATTTCCTACACATCTTATTTTGATCCTGCTGGAAAGAAAATTAGAGTAAGACAAGCATGTAACAGATACTTGCCCTGAACACTGTCTCTGCCTCCAGCTCTTTGCAGCCCAAGGAATTTTTTTAGTCATAGAGGTCTTTGTATTCAGTCCTATTAAATCTACCTGGTCTGTTTTTGAGTCATGACTATGAAAATAACGTGTTCCATTTTGTTTTTATCACAGATGGTTATACTGACTAAAACATTAGGTTTGTTTGTTTTATAAAAGTGCTTGCATCTTCAGTTTTGCTATCAGAACAGAATAAACACCTAAGTTTATAAAAGAGATGCTGCGGACTACCCAATGAAACATTATTAGAAGGTTGTGCATGGAACTGGGTGGTCTTACTCCATATTTCAATAGCACTGAAAAAAAAGCAATAGCTTTTCCCAACTGCTTGTATAGCTAGTTGTAATCTTTTTTTTTTCAGAAGCATACCGATTGGAACAGTATTTCTGCAGACACCTCTATCAATGTATTTCAGGCTGTCAAAAACTTTCAGGACAGAAGTAAGACTAAACACACACACAAGGCATCTTAGCAAAATGGAAGCATTTGATAAACACTGAAAAGGAAACAGCATGAACTAGTGAAAAGCAATCTTTGGATTCTGCCAGTCACACTTGCTGCTGAAAATTGTCAAAGACATCACATGTGAGTCAGGACAGAAGCAATGTCATTTAAACTTACCCAGGAAAGTACAGTCTATAACTATCCAAGACTGAAAACCCCTTTTCAAAAGCACATATGCAAAGCCCGTCTCATTAGGAGCAGTGTTTCTGACCATACGACTGTCACCTCTTCTGTTACTGCACATCCAGCCAGCATAAATAGAGGCTGCTTAAATTATGTGATGCAAGTCATAAGAGGCACAAGGCTTGTTGACCTATGTGATAGATGAAGGTGTGTCCTGGCAGTGCATCCCTTTCACTCTGTTCTAGAACAGCTTTACTAGGCTTTTTTGCAGTGCATTTTCTCTCAGATTCTGATGTATGGGCACTTTCGTGCAGTATTTTACATGCCCTTCTAAGGTCTCATACAAGCAGGCTGGCTTCTTATATGCCACCCTGGAAAATAACAGCAGTATTACTCCTGACATCAAGTTTTCATCCAATGACACCTTCCTCCAGCAGGCAGTGACATTTACCTCAGGAGTCAAATGGACAGCAGGGCCAAATCCACTATTTGCCATGCTGAAATGAAACGTTACAAGATGCCAAAACAGAAAAACAAAACATAATAATTCAGAAAAAAGAGCAAAAAGCAGTAAAGTCCAGAGTTATAAGAGCCATTAATGTTTTTAATTGTCCAAAAGCATTATATTGCATATTTAATGTAAAGAAGTCTGAAAAATTTTATTTAAGCTATCAATTTTTATACAAATGACATGAATCAAATTCAACTTCTCAACATGAAAGGGCATATGCCTATGGCTTTTCTACCAGATGATCGTTACTTTCTCTTTTATACCTTCAGACAAGATTTTTTTAATCAAATGTATGCCAGTTACATCAGGAAGGGATCCAGAAAAAAAAAAATCCAAACCTCAAAGCATCAGAGATCATGCAGGAGGAAAGAAAAATATCTTTTCCTTCTCCTGTTTCCACAACACACATTATGCTGGTTCAAGTCTCCAAAACCTCAAATGTATCTCTTTACAATCTGCACCTCCAGAGACCGCAGACTCTTAGTATGTTTCTCAGTATCCCCATGGAAATCAGCAGCCCGCTGTGATACTTAGGCTTTGAGGATATATGGCATCCTTTAAAGATGCAATATATCAACTCATTTATCCAAAGTAAAAGCAAAGTTGGACTACGTGCTTTGGACAACCATTCTCCTTGGACTTTACATTTCTACCAATGGAAATTATATGTCATAAAACTGGTTTCCATTTATTAACTCTTAACTGCTGAGCAAACTACCACTGACTTAACATTGGAGTTACCTACCTACAAGTGTTGTCACTCATTGAACTGCTTTCAGGATGGGTTATATGTTACAAACCCACATTGTCCTTCTGCCCTAGAATCTTAGGAGTAGGGTTCTCAAGTGATTCCCCCCCCCCCCCCCAAATCAACGTGTGCCAGGCATAACACACACACGGGCTACAAATTTCATTCCACCCAACATTTGCCAGGATATGATAAAACAAACCGTGGACCTGCACAAACTCCAGCCCCGAGGAAAGGAAATAAGGTGAAAGTTTCACAGGAAGCCTACTGAAGGCTGAAGAGTTGGCAGGTATGTAGTAGCACTGGCACTTCGGGACAATATTTCTTAAAACTTTCAAGCGTACAATCTCTACAATAATTTTTACATTATTTTTTGTTTTTAAATCGTAACTCCCGACTTCAGAATCACTTAATTTGGCATAACTTAGCTATGAAATAGTACACTTAGTTCTGCAGCATTTCTGTAAGTTTTAAGCTAAATTTCAACTCAGGCCACATAGGCCAGTTCAGCCTTTGTTGTTGCTCTTCCAGTCACCACCTTCCTCACCTTTCCAAGCACCACAACATGCTACAAAAATCTCCTGCAAATGCTAACTGAACACAAGTCTACTAAAGTATCGCTTGTAGGGAGTCAGTCACCTTACTCATTTTTAATATCTTTTAGGAATTTGTACCAGGTGCAGGTGACCAGGTTGGTGGTAGGGCCTGCAGGTGTGGCCCCTGTGAGGAGCCGGTTCCCGCCGGCTCCAATGGCCCCACCGCAGGGCAGGGCTGAGCCCCTCAGCCACGGGCGGGCGCCGCGGAGCCTCAAAGCTTTGAGACACACTCTTAATATCACCTTTTTTAATCAGTGTTACAACAAGATTCAACAAGCCACTTGCAAGGTGAAGCTATAATACCAAGGGTGATGAGGACTGTTTTAGTTCTGATGTGACGTTCCGCAGCTAGTAAGGCATAACTATACTGCGAAATGCTTGAAATATTTATATAAAAATGCATGTGTGAGATTGAATTTTTCAGAACTGTTTAGCAGAATGATGTTTATTACAGGTAGCAATGCAAGCCTATTAAGAAGACTGAATTAAAAATTAAAAGCTTAAGTAAGATTGTCCATATCGACACAGATTCTGCTTGCCAGGTTGTGCTGGAAGCCTCCTGGGTTTGTAGCTGTGCCTTCCTTAACTAACACCTTGGTGCCAAATAACTCAGTATGATTTCAGAATGGCTAAAGACTTTATTTAATGAAGTATTCAAGTGGACTCATCTGATCTAATGATTAAAAAAGGGCAGGGCACGTATTTTAGTTTTCACTCACTGGTGAGGCTTGTTAACCAAGGACCCCTAAATAGGACTACTAAAGTCACCATCATTTCTGAAGACAGTACATCTCTGCTTATAAAAGCATTTCACAATACAGAGTGATGAACAGCATATACCACTGCTGAGTTTATAAAGAAGTAATAACATGTTATAAGCTACTCTGGTACAAGGCCTCTCTCTGAAGCCTATTAAGCAGCCTGCATGCCAGAAGGCAACGTTAATTTGCAAGCAAAACTTTGCACCCACTCCAAGTGTTAAGTTCTACCTTTCAAACACTGGTAAAATGAACAATTTAGTCTAGGAGGTAAATATTATTTAAGTAATGCTGCCTGAGAAGGAAAGAATGCAAGTACATTTCTCATTTCAAAGCAAGAAAACAAGATGGGAAATCTGTAACATCCTCTTTTTATTACTTAACAGGACTGAGTCTTAAAATACTACCTTTCACTGAAATGGTTTAGCCTGTACTCCAAAAGCAGTCCCTACTCTGTAGCCTTCTACTTTGCCACAGAAACAGGGGAAAAAAAACTTTGGCCTTCCTACCAATCACAGAATTTTCTTAGAAATCGTCACATTCGTTCAATATTGGGCTTTTCATTACAAACTGTCTTCCAAATCACCAACATGTTTTAAGAAGAGTTTTTACCCAAGATATGCTGTTCTAAAGTTTAGTTAGAAACAACATTTTTGTTAGTAAATATAACCTAACCTTACTATTTTAATCCAACAGCCAAAAATAATTAATAAACTAACACAAGAAATTAATAAACAAAATTGAGTCAGGACAAAGCAAAATCCTTTTTTTTTTTTGGCTTTATACTATCTTTGAGAATGTCACTTCATTGCCAAGTTCTCCACTAATGGCTGCTTCAAGTCTGTTTTTCTTTAACTCCACTGAAATTTAAATGAAATTCTAATCCTTTACATTCAGAAAAGGCAATGGCTATTCAGTTCAATACCAAACATAAATTGGTAGAGATTTCATTTGCACATTACCACATGAAACGTGACAGTGGGTGGAGGTAGCCTGAGAGGATAAACTCTGGTAAGGATTCTGAAGTGGCTTCAGAAGCTACCATTGCACTGGAATGCATCAGACATAGGTCTGAATTTCATTAGATAATAATATACTGTTCAGAAGTCCAAAATCAAACTCACTGAATATATGTTAGTCTTCCACAATAATACTATTTACACTTAAAATCTGTATTTAGATTTTCACAAACTAGTCCCAGCATTTGACCACAAAAGGTTAATATTGCACTTGCACTATCAATTTTACTGCTCATTTCACTTGAAGCACAAAAGTTACGATATTCTCAATGATAGTTTTTATCCATTTTTTAGAACTGCATCCAATGCATGCAGTAAAACATGAAGTCCCTATTACTGCTACAGGAACAGACACGCTATGTTCACAGTCAAAAATAGCTGTGAATGTTCTGGTATGGAGGCCCAGCTACCCTGCTTACAGCTTGTAAGGCATCCATCAATCTCGCAGATGGAGTTTTAATCAGCACTTAAAGATGTAACTACAGGGCATGCAGAACCTTTTCCTGAATACAGTGTTTAGTCCCCAGTCATGCCTCATCTCTCCATCCAAAAGAAGGTCTAAAAATGAAGTTACCCAGTCAGTCTGGCTGCACAACTCCACTTGCTCATCTGTGAGGAGGATCCAAATCAAGTCTTGGTCTCAAACCAGTTCCCAGCTCTCAACCCATTTTCAACAACTGACTTTTATCTCTTCTACTGAAATCTTACTACACACTGCTCTGTTAACTTCCCCAGACCTTTCCCTGGCTGGCTGTTTTCACCGGTCCCCGCTCTTAGCCTCCCTTGTGGACTTGGTTCTTAGCATGACTAGTTTGCAGAGCACTGCTTGGGAAAGTTTGACAAGTGAAAGCAAATTCTCCAACTTAGGAAAACAAGTACAGCAGCAGCACGGAGCATGAAGGCAATTAGTGCGACATTTGTCAAGCTTGACTGAAGTCTAGGTTTTTACAGAATTCTTTCGGCTCAAATAGGAGCTTTTCTGCATATGCTTATGTCAGATTACAGATCTCCAAAACCTCTCCTATGGCATCGGTATTCCCACAGCCTATTTTTGATGTAATTATCTGAACTCTAACAAAGTTTGTGTACTACGCTGAAAATATTCACATAGAATTTTCTACTGAAGGTCTTTTACTTTTCTGGTCTGATACTAATTTGACACAACAAGGTATAGAATAGATTACAGATCCAATAAAAAAAAAAAAAAAAAAAAAGTAATTCCTTTTTCCTCTTAGTCCTGAGCTGGATCAGCAAACTAAGCAGAGTCTTCCTATAACTGCAAGACTGCTAAATCAGGTGCAGTGGAAACAGAAGGTACCCACATCTGGAGGTGGCTGCTGCGGCACTGCTAGGGGTGCAGCTTTTATGGCATAGTACATAGTAACACCACAATATCCAACGTCACAATAGCCTCTTTGAATGTTGACAGCTGGGTAGGTCAGATGTCAACAGTGAAGAGGTAAGGAAGGGAAATACCTTTATAAAGACAGCGTACAAAGTACTCTGGTATCAGTGTAGGCTGTGAAAAGCATTGCAAAAATCTTTTACATGACAATACAGATCTGAAAGCCTAAGATGACTTTTTTAAGTAAAGAACAACAAAGGAATCTGACAGCTAAGGAAAAACAGACAAGGATCACTTTACTGCTTTAGATAAGCACAGTCACTTCCAGCTTTTCTTCACTGATGGATACAGGGAGGGGGAGAGGGGGAAAGGGAAGTGGCTGACTCAAGGATGCAAATAAAAGGAGACTTTGAAAAACTGTGGGATTACAAAAACTAAATAAAACAGATTTGTGAAAAAGGCATACAGTGATACAAAGTGGTAACTTAAAAGCAATTAAAAGGACATAATCTGCACACTTGAGAAATATGTCCATATTTTTTCTACTGACCATCAATTTTGGCAAAGCCACGTACTAGTAGGTTCAGAAACCAAACTCAACTCATCAGCACACATAACCGAATTAAAAACAATTAAGGGTATGAAAGAAGCTGTGCTTACAAAAGAAAACTGAATCAAACCAAGGCTTCACACTACGCATTTGACAACCAGCTCTGAATTTCACAGAATTCAGAGAGAAAGGAGGAAGAAAGGATCTAAAGAAGCTCTAACTTTGCACTGATCACAGAATGGCAATGTTAGCAAGCAAAATTAAAAAAAAGCAACCCCCCAAAAAACCCCAAACCAGTACCTGCCTGACTTTTTTTATTTAAACACAGTTTTAACAAATCACTTTATAATAGTACAAATAATTCACTTATTCCTATTGTAAATGCTCTGTAGTTTTAACTGCATAACTTAATCATCTTCTGGTCTTAACTCCCTATGGAGACTCTGCACACTACAATCTGCCACTGCAGTCACTGCCTGAACACTGGGAATAGATGCTTATCCAAAACAGCACAGAGGCTCATCTAACCCCAGAATACAAGCAGGATAGTAATTCTCCATAGAAATAATGTGGCTTTCTGTGCCAATTCAGCATTTTTGTTTCTTCTGCAGCATTATCTGTATTTCAGCTGTCTTAAAATAAACCTTTCTTTCAGAGAAGATGGAAACATGGCATGGAAACTCTCAGAAGAGTTAAACATAAATGCATCGGCCACAAGACATTAGAATTTCATCATCTATTTTAAGCATAAGCATACTCCAAGGTATCCCAACAGACTAGCAACAAAAAGACAAAGGACACTTTTTAGCCTGCCCTACGATCTTCACCGGAGCACTGTTATTTATAACTCATACAGGTATTTAGTGGGGGAAAGACACATTAAGGCAAAAATGAAGGTAGCTAATATCTACCCTGTTGATTAATCAGTAATTAATTTTGAATTTTTTTGCCATTCTCACTGTTTAGTAGTATGCGTGCCACTGGCATAAAGATTGTTTGGTTATAGTTTGAGGATAAAAAAAAATCCCCCTGAAGTATACCTGTGAAGCTCAGATTGAAATTAGTAATTCTGAAAGAATTTTAGAATGGCACTGCTTTCAAAAGTGTTTTATCCAGTATCTTTGTGAAAAGGCATGCTTCATTCCTCTTTCTTCCCTGCAGTATAGACAAGAAATAATTCTATTCTTAGGTATGATAAATCATACTTTTAGTATTCAGTATTAGCACCTCATTAGGGGGGGAAAAAAATGAAACTAGGGTACATTTGCAGCAGAAGTGAAGAGAGCAGAAACAATGGGATAGCCACTAATAGCCAGAGCCAAGATAAGCAGATGGAAGAAGAGTAAGGACAGCAACTCCTTAACCTTATTTTAGCACAGCCAGAGTAGCTTTCCCAGTTCAACTTTAACCAGCCTAGACTTCTTGCATTTAAGACAAAACCAGAAAAGATACTTAGATGTAGATTAGGTCTGTAAAATCCCAAGAGCCTTTGGCAAAGGTGTAGAACTCCCAGGACACTGGAAGCCAAAGGGGTTAGCCTCATTTATACAGTGGGTGTGTTTGTGACCGTGACACATGACAGTCCAAACAATCTCTAGCTCAGGACCTTCTTGTCTGGATGGTTTCTGGGAACCAAAAGGGAACCAGGAGAAAGTTACTACTGTTACAGCCTGGAAGGCACTGTTAGCCCAGTCTATTCATGCCTGTCCTCCTCCCCTTGACCTCCCCAAACCTGCCCACAGCCCAGGACCCCATTTCAACCCCTCAGGGCCATCAGTGACACCACAGCAGGGCTGGTCTCCAGCTCCCTCCTGCCCTGCTCTGTGCCGCACTGATTCTTGCAATGTTCATTTATTAATGCTAAGTTTCTTATTCTGACCCAACTCATCACCTGTACAGGAGGGGGACAGAGGAAGATGCAGTGCTTGCACTGGTATCTTGTCATCTGACACCAGATCTTCACCACACCTAAAGCAATGTCGCCTGAGCACCCTAAAACACTCTGTGAAACCTCAGTAAAGTCTTCTCTGCTTCTTGATCCAACTTTAACACATATGTTTTAATTAAGCAGTACTGGTAAAAACTAACAGAAGCCACACCAAAGAAATAGGGGGGAAAAAAATTCTCTAAAATGATCTAACAAAAAACTGTTCAGCTTTGTAATAACAGGGCGTTGTTAAAAGTTCAGAGAGGGTATGTAAAGGGGTACAATTGCTTATGGCAATGTAACAGCAATAAGTACAGAAGAAACAGTTCATTATCTCACAAAAACACTGTCAGGAATCGAAGGGTTGGTAACATAGGAATGAAACTAAAAATCCAAATGGGGCTGTCAACTGGTCTGAGGCTAATGGAAAACACAGACCAGACTCTGTGGTCAACAGGCTAAAGTCCAAGTGCACTCTCTGCAGGCTCCTTCTGGTTCTCTCCTTGCATAGACTTCCACTCAATTATTCATTTTAATGGTTTTTGCATCATTCTGAAAATGACTACGCTACCTATGTAGTGCAATGAAGGGAGATGGCCCAATTGGCTCTATTCGAGGGTTAGCACCTTATTCTTTGTGACTTTGAAAGACATGACCCGATGAACCAAATGAAATTAAACGGACTCCAGAACAGCAGCCTTTATGGCAGCACTGTTAGGCCAGAGTATCCAAGCATAAGTGAATACTTTTATCATTGAACAAAATACAACTCAACTTTTTTCCAGTTCTTTTGGTCTCTCTGGTTAGCTTCATTTTGCTGAAAGCAGTCATCACTGCTAACTCACTTCTGTGAGAACTGCTCCAGCTCCTTGACCACAATCTGTCTGACAAGAAACATTCTCAATGAGACTTTCGAGTATGGAATATAGATGTCTGATGATTTAGCCATTTGGGATGTATTTCGCATCTTCCTGCATTTGGCCAACCTGTCTGATGATTTCTAGCAACTATGTTTAACAAAATTTACAATCCCGTTAGTAAGTTTTTGCTAGCAGATGGAGTAAGTCTGGACTTTTGTATGCAAAACTAGAGCATGGAGCAGAGAAGTTATGTCCCGGGAACTGACGACAGTTGGGCATTTCCTCCCACTCCCTCCTTTTTGAAAAAATCTTGTCTAGTGCCATTTGGCACCTTTCATACCTAAGCACTTCCTTAACTAGTAAGCATCTACTTTTGTAGTTGTAGGCAATAGCAAGCTGCATGTAATTTCCAGGAAAGCATATAGTTTACATGAGCCAGAGGGAAACACCTGCATCTCTCTTGTCTTAGTATGCCCATGGCTGCATATCAGATCAAAACATAGCTGAAGTCAAAGAGACACAGGTGCCGGAAGCTTGCTCCAGTGCTCATTTCCACAATATCCTTTTAAAAGGACAGCTTATCCTTTGCTAACTACACTTAGGAGAGCTGCTAACTGCTCATATGATCTTTTTTTTCTAGCATATGTTTTAACTAAATGCCACTATAAAATTACATTTTGAGAAATGCCGCATGCCATGCCAAGAACCTGACTTACTCCTCTTAAAATTTAGTCTTCAGAAACCATCTGTATTATGACAACAAGGAGCAATACTGCTTGTTCAACCCAGTTAGAAGTTTTGCTGATTTATCTCATTCTCCACCATGCTATTCAGTGCTACATTCAGTGAAAAGTCTGTAAGCTAAAACACTGCCCTAACACAAAAAGGGCCTTCAGAAGGTTTCAAGACACTCCTCTACCAGTTCATTAGTATGCAGTGCAAAATATAGTTGAATTGAAATGCAAAAATAATTCCAGGTACCAGGGAATAATTGCCAATGGGATATGTATTAATACTGAAACACAAGCACCCACTTACTAAAGCTGACTTCTCCAAAACCGTACACTATACAAGATACTGAAGCAGCAATTTCTTAAACATTATCCAAGTATTTCCTCCTTACCTTCATTAAAGGAAATCTAAAGCTAACGTTCTCCTAAATATTGGTACAAGCCCTACAGTAGCAGGAAGGCCATCACAGTCCTACACCAGCCTGGAACAATCAAGCCCACTCACTCTGTCCAGGGAGGATGCTGAGTACCTGGACCGAGTCCCAGTGCAGCAGCAGCCGCCGCCACTGCCCATCTTACTATTACCCCTATTGCCTCACCTGCACCGGTGGTAAGTGATACTTGCAAACACAAATGGAGCAGATCGCATCCTTGCACAGTATGTGCCTTGGTGCAAAAATTGGCTACGTTAACTCAAGCCAGCTCCAGCAGCATTTTAAACCAAACCAGGTGAGTTTTCTGCTTGAGCCAGTAATTGCATGGTCATCTTAAGTGTACTACCAGAGGACCTGAGAGAAAGCAAGAATACTCAAAATCACCCACACCCATTTTTTCATTGTCAAAAGCAGCAGCAGACAAAGGTAACAACAAGCTTTATTAGATATTACTTGCTCAAGACAGTGACAGTCTGTAGGGGAAGGAAGGGGAAGTGAAGGATAAAAGTGAAACTTACCCTATGCCTATGTCAGAAAACAAGTAGGAATATACGTAAAATGTTGGGTAGCAGAGGTGAGGTGATATAAGCAATATTTTCTGAGGAAAAAAACCCCATAGAAACAAAACCCTATGCTTCCAGCAATGTTGAACAGAAGATTGTACTAATGGAATTATCACACTACACCTCTGAAATAAATGAAAATCTACCAAAAGGTAGTCACCATAGGAAAATAACCGAGAAGAGTTTTAGACATTAACACCACCACTGTTTCTTTCCTAGAAACATTCCCCCTACAACCATTTTACCAGAAACAGCACACAAGATATCAGCCTGGCACATCAGTAATTCGTAGTTAAACCAAAGGATAAATGCTATTTGAACATCCATACTGACTTGAAAACTCAGTTTTGAAGTGAAAAGCAGTCTAATTTGAGCCACAGTAGTAAGATCCAGCTTTGGAAAGTCTTACCATGAAATCTGAAGCTGTAGAAACAGGCATCTGTAAATGACAAATATCTTTGGTAAATAAATCCACTCACAACTGGCCGAATACATTTTTAATCTAATATCTAAAGCACTTTAGAATGTACACAACTATTGAAGATCCTTTGCCAAAGTGGTTTTGGCACACAAAGGAAGAGATAGATGCTGAGCATACGTCCACTGGGCTGGGTCAGACGGAAAGGTCAGTCTGTCTCCGAGCTCTGGCTGACAATGCCAAACAGCAGATGCCTTTTTGGCATGGTTACCATATCTGACACTAAAGAAAAGCACACCTCTCTCAGAAAGGACTACTATCATGCCCTTGTCACTTTCTCTTACCTTAAAGCCATGTAAAAACTATTAGTAAATACCTATTTGAAAAGGAACCTTTTCTGAGGAATCCATTAGGTGAAACTCCATCTGTCACCAGGCTGACCTTTCACTATGTAAAACTATCCCTATTTCAGAAGGATAAATCTCAGCCTCAGCTCTCACTACCCCACTCCACTGACTTACAATAGTGCAGACTAACTTTCCTTAAGCACTTTGGCAGTCTCCCTTTCCAAAACAGGCACCACTGAAAAAACATCTATGGCAAGAACTCACACTGCTTGCACTGTTTGTTTTAAAAATCAACACACTGAAAGCTATCCCCAGGCACTGCCTCACACAAGGGAGGTACAACTGGTTGATTCAGACTCACTCATGGTTTACTGTACCCAACCTGCCTGTTGGTCCACTGAAACAAACCAACCAAACCCCTGTTTCTTCACAGATTTCAACTACAGCAACTCCCTAGTGGCATCCACAGGCACCTTCCCAAGGTGCCCTCCAAGCTCATGAAATCTCTGCAAAGCTACCTCCCCCTTTGAGTCTCTCAGCTGAAGTTGTTGGCGACTTAATCAATCTCCCAGTAGGTAGGCAAATATCTATCAAGCCAACTAGTATGAAATACTATGTTCGCTTAAATCTGTCTTTCAGTATCCAACTGACTCATTCAATGCACAAGACAAGAAGCTTTGGAGGACTGACATTTTATTCCATTGCTGCAGTCCAGCAGCAAGAACAATCAACCCAACCAACGTTTCAATTCTGAAAGAGCCCAGGGAGAGATTTTTCTCCTTTTGCTGGCAAGGGCAAGCAGTTAATCTTCTAATTTTCACTGAAAGGAGCAGCAGAGAATAAAAACTTCTCTGCAAGTTGATCAAGTACCCACCACAGTGGGTAAAACAAACTGCCAAGTGACATATAACAGGATCCCTGCAAAAGAATGTAGGGTCATGATACACTCTATCTTCCACAGTGATTTATTCCCTTAAAAAAGTTGTAAAAATCAGGGGATAAAGTAGGTGGTCATGTCACTCTCTTCATCTAACAAGTCTGCACTGATACAGTGCATTGAACTAGACCGACTTTCATGACAGCACTGTGAAAACCCATGAAAGTATCAGTAACTGACGGATGACTGAGCTGTGTGCTTGCAAATGTCTACTTACTACTTCTGCACAGGCAGAAGGAAGAGATTCCATTCACCAAAAACTTTACAGAACTGCAGATGAGGTTGTTTACTCCCTATCTCTTCATCCCCTTTCAGTCTCTGTTCAAACTGGAAGAACACCCTCTGGAGAGCATGATCCCCCAGGTGCATCAGGCTTCTCATCAGCACTGACTGCTGGGTCGGAGTTTGCCTGCGGAGAGTGTTTTAGTTACATCACGCTGGAATTTGGCAACAGTCCTGGCATTTAATTAAACAGCCCTTTTTTGAGGTAAAGCCTACAGTAGAGCAGCCCAAAAGACAGAAGAGGCTTGATGATGTGCCTCATAACAGCTCTTTCCCTATGGCCCAGTACTACCTTTGTGGGCAGCCCTACTCTACCAGGAATGCAACATTTCAGGTCACTGGGTGCCTAAAATCAGGTGCTCTACACCCAGGAGTACAAAAGCCACTCCCATTTTCCAAGAACAGTGAAAACCATAGTTGACTGACTTCAGGCAAATGAAAGCTGTATAGCCAGTATTAGGAAAAAAAATGGTCTGGGTCCTTCCAAATTGCCTTGTCCTGTGACAAAAGGTCCACAGAGTAGCCTTGCCATCACATTTCCCTAGACACTTACAGATGTAAGGCCAATAGGAAGATAACAAAATAGCAAGCATGACAGTCAGAACTTCTTAGACATTTTTACCTAGCAAGTGACTTTTTCCCCAGGTTACAGAGAAAGGCCAGCATCATTGCAACAATTTAAAGATGTCTTGCTTTAACACAGAATCCCTACCCCTGCTGCCAGGTCTGGAAGATAACTTTAAAACTTCATTCCTGTGATGAAGCATTACAACATCTAGTTTCAGCCTCTCTTTCCCATGACTGATTTATATCCCTCTGAACACTTGTAGAGGAACCAAGGATGACTCCCCAGAAGCACACACACAGAATAAGCACATCCGCCCAGAACATCTGTTCTACCTCTGGGAGACGAGACCCGTTTCTAGTTTCACAGTCCTGAACACAGCAGTCTTAAAGGAAGTCTACATGGAAGGTAGAGTTCCCACTTTCTCCAAGCACTCTAATAGCAATTTCCTACAGCTGTTCTGCTTTAAATCAGTGTTGCCACTCTGGCCCTCTAAATTGGATCTTTTACGCACATTCTAGTATTCTTTTATTGAGTATACTTTCCCTGATGTACAGTAGCCTTTCCCCTGCCTCCAGCTATATGCCACACTATGCCATGCTGACTATGCATGGTCAGTTTAGACTCGAGCACTTGAGTCTAAACACTCTTGACCCCTCTTCTTAGCTGCCTCCAATCAGCGAGATGCCCACTAAAAATTTTACTGTAATGATCTCCTCCCTGCAGTACTCAGCATTTTGTCACTGAGTTCATGCCACATGTACTTTTCCACTCCACAAAGTTCTTTCACTATAGTATGGTATAGTCCTTTTCCAGCAGGGAGGTTTCCCATCATTATTCACAAATTTCTGGAGCTCACCTAGTTCAAAATCAATAATGAGAATGTTAGTCAAGACAAGTCTGAGGGAACAGCACTAGTGACATCTCCATTGCAGTAACTTCCTCTTGAAACCAACTTCTTATACTCTTCACATCAGCCAAGCTTTTGTGCATACAAAGACAAGTCTCATCTCAATCCCCATTTTTTCCCCAACAGGAAGTTGTATCAGAGGATTTAATTAAATCTACCCAGGCAAGGCTAATGCTGTAGATGTAATCAATTATCTTGCAGCTCAACTAGAAACAACCCACCTTTGCCAAGACAGCATATCTTGTCTGAGTTCACATTTAACTCTTGTGCTTGATCTCTCACTTTCAAAAATGAACAGAATTAGAGATTAAAATCAGGCCAACTACCTGAATCAGTTATTTCCCATTGGGCATTTAATTTCTCCCTTCTCCACTCAAATAACCACCATCTGCTCCCCAGCCTGAGAGGTTACCAGAAAATTGCTGCAGTACAGTTTTGTTTTCTTTGCAGTTGTTACCCAAGAGTAAAGAGATCTTTGGGCCTCTGCAACAGACGATTACCATCCCAGGCAGGAAGGGGATTCTGAAAGAGGGCTGAAGGGTTACACAGACAACCTGTGTACGAATTTTATTTCCTTAAGCCCTTCAAAGGCTCGTGACAGCAGGATCTGCACAGACTGGCCTCATTCGGACTACCATGGCAATAGCACTTGCATGCTCAGAGGTTAATGCCTCATCCCAGGAGGCAGGTTTGCAAGGACTACTGGTGGTAGAGGTAAAGATGAGGCAGCAAAGAGTTGCAGTGACCCTGCAGGTACCAGCCACTAGAAAAGACACTGTCCTTTGGAAGATGCACTCCCTTTCTGAAGTAAGCATTAAACATAAATAACCTAAGGCAGAGCTTCCTTTCATTAAGGAACTAAAACTGATGTAGGTTTGGTTTTGATATAATTTTATACTAAAATTCAGCCTGACAAAAAGAAAAGTTTGAAAATATAACCCAGCAGCACTGTATTCAACATAATGACAACCATTACCACAAGCATTATAAAACCTTACAGGTTCTGATCTCTGAACTGTCAATTATTAAACTTTCTTTGATGGCATTTGGAGAGAAAATGAAAAGTAAGACACTGAATATGCGACAGATCCAATCAAAGGTCTCCTCTCCCTTTACTAAACTTCTTTCAATTCAATCTAAAAAAAAAAAAAAAAAAAAAAAGAGAAAAATTGCCACCAAGACCACAAGGTCAAGTGAAGACTCATAGGGCTGATTTATGGTCAAACCCCATAAAAATGAACTTGAACTTCTAGTCAACTAAGATTCATACTTACAAACGTAAAAATTGAAAGCTAAGCACCCACAAAACCGAACAAAAAACTCCCAAGGGAAAAAAACAAACAGACAAACAAACAAGCAGAAACAAACCAATAACAGCAATAAAACCTGGGGCTAAAATAATTGAAATGTTATGAAAGTCAATCTACTTGCTCTAAGTCTAACCCACATTTTCAAGAATACCTAATCTTGGTATACAAACACTGCAGTGCTCCAAATGTACGTAAAACTTTGTATGTTTGGCCATGAGAACCCATTAAATTGATCAATTTCCAGATAAAGTACCTTACAGGGAAGATGTGAGACTGTCCTTACAAGCACATTGCATGTTCAAACAAAAATTTATGGGAATTGGGAATCTTTTAAAAGTTTCTCTGCTGTATACAATAGCTTCAATATGGTATTATAATTTGTTCTCATGTCAAGATTGGGTTTCATAGGACAGAGTAGCTAACGCTAAGTTTTAAATTTAATCCCATGTGACATATTCAGATTTTAAGTTCTTCTATGCATAGACATTTTCACTCTGAAGAGACAGACTTAAAAAAAAAAAAAAAAGAGGCTAAAATTCTCCACAAAATTCCAACTACCTAAAGGCTGTCAAAATTCATGACTGCAATGATTTCAAAACACAATTAAAGACACCTTGAAAGCTGATATTCATTGTGAATGCAGTTTCTCTGTCAAGGTTAATAACAGCAGATTATTTTTCTCCATCCGTTTGAAACCAATACTAACTGTAGTTCCAGCGTCTTGGCTATGACTAGGCCAGTAATTTCCATTCTACCTAAGCAAGAGGCAATGGGAGTCCTGACAAACTTGAGCAAACACCTGTTTCCGTACACTCACATTTTAGATGAGGCTTTTGGAATGTGTTTCCACCAAATACCACTATTGACTTGCTACGCCTGGCAAGGCAGGCAAGACAGAGCACAGCTGAATTAAAACAGAGAAACACATTTGCTTATACAAAAAGTTATGCCACCTAGGTCCAGCAAGGTAGAAGTGTCAGATGCCATCTCAGAAACTTCCTCCTCTCAATCTCCTTTCATCAAAAAGGTATGTAACTACATATGCACTGGTAAATGATATGTGTTGGTTGGGTACCTGACACTATATTATTTCGATTACTACTTACATTTGAATCAGAATTCTTAAAGAAACATTGAAAGTTCCAACTGTGATCTGACTTCATAACGGGTTACAGCATATGCTTCATGTCAGGCATTCCCCACCCGGTTTCCAAACTCACTCAGAAGCAGTCACAATGGCTCTTTGCATTTTATTGTCAAATCTTATTTTTAACATAAAGATTATCTATGCTTTTTTTTCTTTCATGTCAAAAGGTTCCAATAGTTTCACTGAAGGATCACAATTTTTAACCAGACCTTTCTAAACCATAAGCAGGCTATTATATGCCAATTATTGTGAGAATTAGTATTACAAACACTTCACAGCCTGCATATCCTTTAGGAGTTCTGCAATACTGCTCATGTTAAAAGCCGTCCAAGGACACCTGTGTAGAAGTGAAAACTGTTCCAAACGCTAAGTGTTCTCTGTAACTGTTCTGCCTGCCTAGCACACTTGCTTCAGAAAAGCGTACAAGAGAGCTCTAGTTAACTGAGCTCTCTGTCATATCCATAAATACTGGGGTCCATGTAGTTACCCATATCACGATCCTGATCTTCAGGCAGAACCATATTAAAAAAAGCAAATGTCTGGGAATAACGACTTATGATGAGGGCTTAGCACAAACTGCCACTAGCTCATATAACAGAGGTCTTGAACAGCCTAGGCAGCCTGCTTAAGATTCTGGATCCCATGCAGAAACAAAACTAATGATAAAAGCAATCCTCAACACATGGACCCTCTAACAGAAGACATAACTAAGCAGAAAACAAAAAGAATTTATATGATCTGCTGTTAAAAACAAGCAAAATATTTACCTCAATTTTCTCATGGCAGGAAGTCTGAATGCCTGCCTGGACTAGTTTCTGAACACCCAGTCACGCTGGGAGCACACCGTTATATCTGTTTCTGCTATCATTTTCTATATGTTTCTTAACTATTTTTGATTTGCGTGTGAATTAAGAACCACAACTTATTATTATGTTTTTGGAACTTATCTTGATAATTCCTGTAGTGGTTTTCATCAACACTTTTATTTTATTTTTTTAAATGAATCAATCAATGACTGGTAAATCATGCAAATACTTTAGTTTTTAACAAAGACCTGACATTTAACTAAGAAGAAGTTGGATTGCTTCTGTATTTCCAGAATTACATGATCAACAGTATACCTAAAATTCAACACATGTAGGTCAAAAAACTCCTCAGGCCTAAGGTTCCTCTCCGCTTACACATCTGCAGAACAATTTTCCCTAAAATGATTCTTCCCAAAGTGGGTTTCGCCCAGTTTGAATCACCTGTTACACCTGTTTGCTAATTTAAGATGGGGAGGGCCAGGGCATGCAGAACTTTGCAGTCTTTCCAGGTCCTGGTTGCTCTATTTAATCCAGACCATTAGCACAGATTCCCCAACGTGGGAAGCAGAGCCATGCTGATGTGCCTGTGGGTATCCGACATCCAGCTACCAGGAGCTGTCACTGCCAGTAGGCAAAAAACACAAACAAATGGGTAACAAGAGTGTTCCTTGGAGGAGAGCAGCAGATGCTGACAGTATTCAGCTTTTAGTAAAGTACCTAAAATATTTAGAGTCCTTAGTATTCTTTTGAAAGTATAGTCCAGGAGAGAGCACCAGTCCTCATTAAGTCTAATGAGAAATATGACCTACAGAATAAGTCAGAAAAAATGAAGCCATTACTACCAGACATTCGCTTAGATATGGAGCATTCCACCTTGTGATGGGAAAGAACCTCTCCAGAACACTTTTTAGTCCTGTATTGCAGGAAATGCTCACCATACAAAAAGCAGCATTCAGGAAAAGCAAGGCTAAGCAGGATTAGATAATTACAAACAGAGACACATACAAGTTATGCAGCTTTGAGTCAGAGCTGTTATCAAGCTACAAAATCCACTTTTTGCAGGATTCAGCCAATAATCACAGATAGTAAATGTGTCCATTTGCCTGTCTTCTATCCTTACCAAGGAGGAAATATAAACCCCACAATCCTTCTTAAACCCCTGGAATGGCTTCAATCCATAAAGGAATTCTGCACCAGTTATTTGAAATTCACAGGCCAGACCAACTTTAGAAACTTTTGCTGAAAAAGCGATGTCCGTTACCAACAGCGTTTCTTCCCATGCAAAGCTTCTACATGGAGGAAGATCTCAGTTTAGACAATTATACCAGCAATAAATGGATTCTCCAGTGGTGCTTTACTTGTTCTGAGGAAGCCATTATAGACTACATTTGAAAATGCCCTTCTCCCCGTATAAGCCAAACTAAAGCTAAGGGGGGCTTATAGCTATACCTAGCTGGTATATTAGCTCTCACTATGTGTTCACCCTCAGTTTTAAAGGTAGTGTCATTGTTCTGAAGTAGAGACTTCCAGAAGAACAAGTATACCTTCTGCAAGCAAACAGAGGCTTAGACTTGCAGACGGAGTCACTCTCAGAGAAAGTTGTCCCAGTCGGACACACCAAGTCCAAGTCAGGGCTTGGAGCTCCAGCAGTCCCATGCGATACAGGCAAAGCATTTGAGAAAAAGCTATTTCAGGGTAAGATGAACTCAGGCAACGATACGCTTCAAAGCTTCTACTGTAAAAATGTTTTAGAAAACCCATCCCTTATTGAGAGCTATTGAAAACAGATGAACAATAAAAATGCTTATGCAGAAAAAATAAAATGCTTGGAAAAAGGCAGCTTTATTTCTTACGGTCCATAAACCCAATAGTTAAGCATGTACTATACATGTGACAAAATTGAATTTCCAGAACCCTAGAATGGTCCTTCATAGTTCAACACAAATTTGTGGAGCTTTAATTAATTTTATCATCTTGAGAGGAGTAGTTCGCACAACTAGGTTAATACATTCTCGCACAACAAGGCTGCGCTTTTGGAGTAGAGCTAGAAAAGCAGCATTGTACAGCAAGGAAAAAACACACTTGCCCTCTCTAATGAAATTTCTCCTGTTCCTGCTGCTCTGGGGCTCAACCACAAGGTGTCAGAAACAAACACTTTCAGATAACTGTAGTGATGCATGATCAGAATTCACAGGATTTAATTTTTAAACACAAAATATGACTGCAGCTTTTCACTTCTACTGACTACTGTAGTCAGTAGCAGTGTAGTATTTCAAATAGGGAGCAGTGAAGACCTAACAATAAAAGCAGACCCACATATCTCTCATTCCTGCTTCAGATATCAGTCATACCCCTAAAAAAAAAAATTAGCTTACAGGTTCTGTCAAATAAGTCTTCATTCTATTAAAATATTCTTTCTGTGGGATTCACTAAGGATTACTGTAGAGGATAGGACACCAGGCTACAGGGATCTCTTGTTTCAGCCAGTACATATATTTCAGGCTCTATACAAAGGTACTTCCAGGAACATCTTTAGAGGGAGCAATCTTGCCCATACAGCCCTTTTCTTCCAATTCCTACTTCTGCCACTCTTGGTAACTGCCATGAAGACTTTAATTTAAATCGTGAATCATTGGACACACAGAGTCACTATGCAAACCCTGAGCATTCAGCCTTGAGAGATGAGTGTCACCTGCACAGCCTTAGGAGAAGAGCAAATAATTAGTATTAAACTCCACGGCAGAAATATAAACAGCACAACATGCAGAGTCTCTCCCCGATGTAAACCCATACAAAAACAAGTACTGCTCTGAAGGACGAAGACTCAGGCGCCCACATGTTAGAGCAGAAGGCAAGTAGCCTCGCAGCAGCACGCTCCCACAGGTTAAGTACACGTTTTTGGTTAGCAGAAAGTACACCAATGAATCCCAGGGAATCAATCACCGTTTGAGGTTAGTATCAACCAAAAATAAAGACATTCAAGTCTAAATAACATTTTTACATCACACATGTGCAAACAACATTTTAAGATAAAAGTGGTACTTTGGTACAAATGAGGCAGAAAGTACTTTGCAACAATTTATTTTATTGTCATTAAACATTCAAAGAAGCAGCAACTCTAGTCTGTTTACTATGGCCAAATGCCCAGATTTAATTTTTTTTTTTTTTCATGCATCTGTTTAACCTAAAGACTGGACAGTTTAGGCTGCAAAAAAAGCAAAAGGCAGAAAACTTGAACAACTTTGCCTTGAGGCAAGGGGACTTCCAAGCCTGACAGGTCATTTGTCTTTACAGCAACATAGGTGAAGTTTTGCCAAGACTGGAGATTCCCAATTAGTTAAGGCAGTACAGCATCATCCAGTATTTTACACACAATTTCCCCACACTTAGACAGAATATCTGTCCTTAGCATCTTCTGCTACCATCTGCAACTCTAACTAGCAAAAGGAAATCAAGACTATTTATGCTACTAAGAGAAAGTGGAAGAAAATCCTGCCTACAAACTTGCCTGCAGCTCTGGTACCTACTTGAGAACCCACCCACAGTTAGGAAATTTGGGGAGAAAGGAGGTTTCTCCCTTTTCTATTTGATAATCTGGCTCTGAACCTCTGGCTTCATTTCCCCCTCTGCTTTCCTAGAATGAAGGAGCCTTGATCCAGTTCTGTCACTAGATTTATGAGAAATGTGCAACAGAGACCCAGTCGGCAGCAAAGCCCAGTTCTGTCACTCCTAAATTTTCCTTCGCTTCAGAGGAGTTTGCTGGCTTCAGTAATTTAGTTGGCCTTTCTTATTTCCTGTGCCTCTCACAGACAATAAACAGAAGTATTCCAGACATTACTTTTTGTCTGGAGCCCAAGGAGCATTTTCAAAACAACACAAGCACTTGCAGTGCCCACTCTCCCACACTTTTTCTCAAACTACACAGCAGAAGAGAAAGACTTGTACGCATCTGAGGAGACAACTGTGCAAGGGAAGCAAGGGAAGAATAACTTCTTAGCCATTTCACAATTTACTTAAAAGGGATTAGGAGGTGCAAGGGAAGATTCTTTAGAATGTTAAACGCTTCTGGACAGCCTGAACTACACCAGTACAGAAAAAAACACTACCTGAGCTGCAAGGAGTCAAGCAGCAATTGCAGCCAGCCAACCATCTCCACATGGGAGCATACCCGAGGTTTTATTGACTTTGAAGACAGTCACCGAACTATGAGGAAGTGCTGTCAGACTTTACAAGAGGGCAACAGGTAATTGGATTAACACTGATTCCAAGGGTCAGAGAATGAGAGACAACCAGTGATGTTCATCTCAGAATGCAATAAGGTGAATCCAGACTGATCTTAGATTGAAGTTTGCTTTCAGCTGCTGAGAGAGTTTGAGAAGCAGCTCTTGAAGGAGCAATACCAGATTTGACCAAAAATGGCAAACTTAAATGCCTTCAGCAGCTTCTGGATGGATTTCTTACTGTTCTGTTTTCAACTTCATTCAAACATTCAAAGCCCTACCTGGAAAAATGAGAACATCTTTTTTTACCTAATCTTAACCATTCCAAGATTGTTGCAGAGCTCTGTAGCAGCTCACTCTGCAGCAGCTCACTCTGCAAGGTAGTGCAGGAAGTAATTGAAGTGGCAAGCTTTCTTTAAAAATACATGTACAAGGCTTTGTGTCACTTATCTGAATGGTGTTATCTATCCGTACAATGTTATCAAATCATAAATCCATTGCACTTCAGAATAAATCTTCATATAAGTGGCAAAGCAACTACAAAACATAAGTTAGGAAGAGTTGTCCATTTACCACTCACAACTGATGTGGTCTCTTCAGAAGAGTTTTCTTATGGCTCCTGTAAAGAGTCAACCTTCAAGAAGAAAATCAAACAACAATACTCTTCCTGACTTAGCTAGAAAGCACTGAAGGACTGCCTGATGTGCCAGATACTCGAGTTGTCTTGGACTATGACCAAACAGGAAAGATAATATTAAGCTACTCTAGTTTCTTTCTACCTATTGGGAAAGGTGAAGATAAAAGTCCATCCTTCAGTAAATGGAAGACAGCAACAAATTTGTCTGAGTTCACAAGTTATGATTGGACAGTGAAGCTCCACTTTATAGGAGTTATTTTGCCACTGTTCAGATGCAGCATCCCTGTCTCCTTCATTACAGAACACCCCACCAAAAGGTCCCAGGGGAATACCCAGCTCATTGCATGTGGTGTCTCATCTCATCTGCACCAGCTGAGCAACAAACTAAGAACACATTACATCATTAAAAAATTTTAATTCCCCAACTTTCCAATGGGATAGCCCTACCCAAAAAAAAAAAAAAAAAATACTAAGGTTGTCATATTTCCCTGGATCAGTTTAATGCACTGCATTAATATATATTAACACAAAGCATTAGTGTTAGCATTGTTTGTATATATTGAATACATTCAAATACAAATCACATTCTACTTTTCATGAAGATACTACTAAAGCTTTTAATACCAGGAAAGGGTATGTGTGGATATAAATTTGTTTATCAAAAAAGCAGACAACACTGATGAAAAAACCACCACCTACATAAAACCCATCAGAGTTGAAGATGCACGCATCTGTTGAAGACACAGATTTTGCCATGGTTTCCATGTTTCTCAGTCTCACATAAAAAAGTCAGAGGGCATATCTTTTCCTTTCCTTCTCTGCTGAAGCTATGAAAACATTATGGTAAACTGTTTATGAAAAATGCAATTAGTTGGTTTCTGGTCTGTTGGCAACTAGAATTATCAGGACTTAGCTGATGCGTTTCAGAAGATAACCAGGATTTAATGACTTTCCTGTGTAACTGATGTGGGCTAGACAGTCTCAAAGAAAGTACAGCAAGTCTGGTTTCCAGTCTCCTTAACACATTTCATTCTCACATCACTTGTGTTGGGTTGCTTGCTTTTTTTCTTAAGGCACAACTTATACATTTGACGTCCCCTACCAGAATACTGCATTTTAATAAAATATTGTAATGACAATACAGTTCCATTACTCAAATGAAGTTTTTCAGAAATAAACCATCCATTTTAGATCACAAAAGTCAATGCTGGTCACAGAACACTGAAAATCGTATTCTCAGCCCTAACTCTTCAAAGCCATTTTTACTGGAACCAGATTGAAAAATACTTTGAGGATTCTTACTGGAGTTCTAGAGCTTAACATTTTAGAAATTCCATTAACTTAGCACATATACCAAGAAGAAATAAGGGCTTGAAGTAAGTTGTGAATGCAATTATTTTTTTTTTTAAATACACTACACTAAACCTAAAGGACAGAATATCAACAATACTGCATAGTGTGAATACATAACATCTTTATTATATACATCAACCTTACAGAACTTAAAATTTTCAGGCCAGTTTACTAAAGAATTTCGTTGTTCAGATATTTCTGTTCTCATCATACAGCTTTGCAGAAGTCCAGAACACATTACTTGTGTTGCAGTCCTGGTATCACTAACACAGGACTTCAGCTGCCTGGCAGGCAAATTCAAAAGCTAAACGCAAGCATTAGCATATTAAGGTAGAGGGGTTTGGAGGAGTTGGGGGGGGCAGCTTTGTGGGGTGTTTGTTTTTTTTTTTTTATGGCTCCATCATGAAGGATGATTTTAAAAAAATATAGATATTAAGTTCTTATTTTAAAAAATACCTATTTTTAAAAAGCATTAGCTCTTGTTCCAGAGGCAATAGGTTCAGCCATGCCAGAAGATAAAGCCCCTCTCTCAAAATTGAAGCAAAGTCAGTTTTCATATTGCTGTAGAAGAAAAAAATCAGAAAACACTTAATGTAATTTGCTAATCTTCCACCATTTTCTATCGTCCAAACACACACACAGTTAAAACCAGAAACATCTCAGTTAGCTAGATGATTCACTAGTGAAACAGATTGACCTATTATCTGTAAGGCATTCCTACTATCTGTAAGGCAGTCATTCAAAGGGTAGTTTTATTAATTTAAGAAATGTTTTTACTGGGTACCTGCTAAACATCTCTTGTATGGTCCATGTAAGATTTTTCTCTTAATCTTCTGCAAGCACACACCTTTCCACTGCAACTCCACCTCTTAGTGCTTTCGGCTGCAAGATGCTAGAATATGTAGTTGAGATTTGATTCTTTTCCTGAAACCTCTTATTGTTAAGTCTATGGCAAAGAAAAGGTTTTACACAAAAAACCTCACATTGGAACAGCATATGTTGTTACAATGCAATAAGTGCTTGGAAGGAGTAATCTTCATCTTCAACTTAGAGTACCTACCATTTATAAAGTGGAGGGGAAGAGGTCGAACAGTTTTGTTAGTCTTAGTTCTGACATCCACTGCTACCAACTAAAGAGCAGTCCCCAATTCTCCTACAACCCTACTTGATTTAAATAGCAATAATCTGTATTAGCAACACACAGCCAAACCTCTGAAGATGGAAAAGGGACAGCAGCATTTCTTGCTCATAACAAAACAGTTTCTCATTGAACACTAGAGAACCTCAAACAGATCAAGTCCCAACCAGATGAAGTATAGCACCTGCAAAAACTATGAAGAACCTATGTATACTTCTTCCTCCTGTGGAAAGGTAAAGCTCTAGAGAGATGGAAGGAATTGCAGAGGGCTTAATCATAGACTCAAAGACCTGTAAGATCATCAAGTCCAGCCGTTAACCTAACCCTGCCATACCACCACTAAACCATGTCCCTAAGCACCTCGTCTGCCCATCTTTTAAATACCTCCAGGGATGGGGACTCAACCACCTCCCTGGGCAGCCCGTTCCAGTGCCCAATAACCCTTTCAGTGAAAAAAAATTTCCTAATATCCAATCTAAACCTCCCCTGGTGCAACTTAAGGCCATTTCCTCTCGTCCTATCACTTGCAGAAAAGACCGACCCCCACCTCACTACAGCCTCCTGTCAGGCAGCTGTAGAGAGCAGTAAGGTCTCTCCTCAGCCTCCTCTTCTCCAGGTTAAACAACCCCAGTTCCCTCAGCTGCTCCTCGTAAGACTTGTGCTCCAGACCCCTCACCAGCTTCATTGTCCTTCTCTGGATACGCTCCAGTGACTCAACTTCCTTCTGGTAGTGAGTGGCCCAAAACTGAACACAGTATCTGAGGTGCAGCCTCACCAGTGCCGGGTACAGGGGGAGGATGACTTCCCTACTCCTGCTGCCCACACTATTCTTGAAACAAGCCAGTAAGGGACAGTTGGAAAAAGCTGAGTACAAAGATATCACAGAGCATCATTGCACCATTATCATACAGTTTCTGGAGAGTATGCTAAATCAAAGTGGATTAGAAATCCATGAAAACCTTGAGAATTCTTTGCATGTGCCCTTGAGCTCTCACACTGCTCATCCTGCACCTCCAACACTACTACAAGTTACAAACACAAAGACAAAAAACCAGATTTGTCATGTAAAACTGAAAATAAAACACAGCACACTTGCGTAAGTGCAGTCATGCTGCCTACTAGTTAAGGATTTGTGTGAAAGACTGAGGAACAACAAAGACACCCCCGTCTTCCCCACCCTGCCATTCCTTACCCGAGTACTTAAAACAGGCTTCCTCATCAGCCTTCTAGGACTGCAGGGCTAGATTACTACACACAAATATGAGAGCTTGATCTATCCTATTTGTTACAGAGGGGTTTCATGCTAACTGTGTTCATTATTTCTGGAGAACGCTACCTACTAGAAGACTTTTCCATGCGAGACAGAGGACTCATCTTGTCAAAACAGTTGCTTTTGAGCATGAGCCAGCAGACTTGAGGGCTCTCTTCACAGGGCTGCCCAATGGCCAAGTACCACCACTTTCAGCCCTTGGTCAATACAGGATTTGTTCAACTAACAAAGAAAAAAAAATAAAAGAATGAATTCTACTGATCATACAGGGATTTCATCCACACTCCGCTTGCTACCCATAAGCCAGCATCTACAGGGTTAAAGCAAGATTGTGTGAGGATTCTTTTTCTCTCAAGTGCATAGTTAGAGACCTGACCTTGGCTTGAAAATACCTCCTAAATTTTCAGAATCCTTTGCAATTTGTCTTACATTTCCTCAAACCCATGGATGGCTAGCGTTAGAAACAAGGCAGTTATCAGTATGACTCAATTCACAAAAGGACCAGGCTCTGTATCCTACCTACCACACTCCTTTCAGCCAAGTGCCGATACCTCAGTTTGGAAGAAAATTGAGGAAAACACGGGTAGGATTAATTGGTGCTTAAAAAGCATAAACAGACAAACCACACAACCGCTAACAGCCAACTCAGCTGCGTGAAAGGCTCCTGTGTCTGACTAGACTTGTTCTGGTTTAGATTCTAATCCTGTGGAAGCCAAACTTCACTTTCTAGGAATGTTTTTGCTCATGTAGGGACTTAATGAAGAAACCCTACACTTCAGCAAAGGACACAGGGGGAAGGGCAGGAGGAGATCTTATCCACAGAAGGGCATGAATTTATTTTATATAGAAAATGAGGCCTAGCAAAATGAAAGCAAGAAACCCAGAAAGGAACAGGTCTGCACCATTCACTTATGTCCAACTTTTGCTGCCAGCATTTCTTCCTGTGCTCAAAAATGGTAAGCGTTAGGGTGGTTCAATTCCACCTCATTACCTGACCCACAACTAGAGTAACATGTACAGTTTTTAAGATGCTGGGCAGTCCCTCCAGCTCTCTGAGACAAAAATACAGCTTGATATACTATGTACTTTAACAGTGAGAGACAAATGACATCATTACCAAAGCCCTAAATCAAAACGCAGTCCTTCAATCAATAAATTCCTGGACAACCAAACAGAAACTAACCCTCTTACTCACAATTCCTGTGCTACCTCTTGATAAACTGTAAGCCCATTCACAGTTGGATAATTTCTCAGATATAAGAAAAGCTCTCTCGCAAATAGCCTCTTGAAACCAGAGTCAAAGTGGGAAAAATTAGTAATTGTTTAAGAGAGAGGAAGTTTCACATTCACCTTTGTTCCAGCAGTTCCTGGCAAGAGAAATAAATACCCACAAGAAGCATTCATGTTTCTCCATAAAGACAACCACGCAGTGCAACAAAAGGTACACCCACAGGGGAATAGAGAGCAATAATTTCCCAAGAGAAATGAAGACATAAGCAAAGCATTCTGGTCAGGCCTAATGAGTGCCAAAGAAAACTTCATACTGGACTATGCTGTAGAGTCTGTACATGCAAATGGAAAGAAAATGTGTCTTAAGAGAGCCACCCCTAAAGTCTTTTGTGTTTGAACATTGCAGCTCAGGCACCATGGATATAGTTCTGGTCCCTGTATCTTTCATAGACCTCAGTATGTCACAGGGCATTTAGCCTTCCATCTTGCTAGAAAGTTGCCCCCTCTCCCACACAGAATAAAAGTTCAAGGAATATAATGTTAACAGGTGAATTAGCCTAAAGGTAGCTTTTCAGTACTAAAACCAAAATATAAATTCCATTGCCAAGTAGCGTAACACATAGCAACACCCAAAACATGTTGTGTTGTACATGGCTGTAGTTTTAAACAGAAGATTCTAAACTGAGAAAGATCTACTAGCACTTTAGAGCATTAAAAATTAACTATGTTGTCTGGTAATGATTGCTTTTTTTTTCCCAGAAGAAAATGTAAGACAATCATATTTTGATATTTTACTTATGAAAGATAAACTGTTTCTTCTAAATTTGAATATCAACTTACCCCTTGCACCATAATTTAAATGGGGGGGTTTAAATCCTTTTTGATCTAATTCTAGAGTATGTGGAAAGAAGCAAATCTTTACACCAGCAGAATATGGATTACTGACTAGTATTTTTACTAGTCATGGCTACATCAACTTGAAAACGGCAGAAATTATTTCCTACCATGATTAATACAAATATAATCTTCATTTTCTAGGAGACAAAAAAAAATATGATCCTGGGTTATCTGCTTGCTCTGAAACAAGAAAAACTCTGTTGAAGAAGCTTTTTGTAAAAGCACAGACCATTTATGCTGCCAGAAACAGCAACAAAAAAAAACCAGAGCCAGATTCTACCACCAAAACTCTTAGGAGGATTCTTCTATTTTATCTGTTCTCTGCCAAGAGAAAGCATAGTCATTGAGAAAGAGCAAGTTTCTTTACACAGTGGAAGTTAAGATTATTTTTTTTTTAACCTTAATAATACAAGGTAAAAATAAATTATAGCTGAAAAATTCCAAACCAGCTGTAGACACAAGTTTACAGAGCACTATTTAGAGATACTCAACTACTGTGAGACAGCCTTAACACTTGCCAGAACTTGCTCTGGTTGAACCCTATTGCTTCTGAAAGCCTGGTAGTACCTTTTGTAAACATAAGTAACAAGTAGAAGTACAGGAGGATCAAGTTAGGGAACATTTAAACAAACTGTACAGACAGAAATCTGTGAGACCTGATGGAAAGAGGGCTGAGTGATCTGGCTAATGCCATGGCAAGGTCACTCTCAGTTATCTTAGATCTTAAGCCGTGGCACAGGAGAGATTCTCAAGGACTGGATGAAAGCAAAAGTCACCCCTATCTTCAAGAAGGGCAGGGAGGACAATCTAGGGAGCCACAGACTGCTCAGCCTCACCTCAATCCAGGAAAAGTGACAGAGCTTCCTGGAAAATATTTCCAAGCCAAGAAGGTGACCGGGAGTCATTAGTGTGGATTTCTAAGTGGAAGTGATGCCTGACCAACCTGATAGACATCAACAATGAAACGACTGGCTCAGTGGATGAGGGGAGTACAGCAGATGTGATTTATCCTGACTTCAATAAGACTTTACAACTCTGTTTCACATAGCACCTTTATAGACAAACTGATGAAGTACAGACTAGATAAATGGACAGGGAGACAAGCCAAAAAGTGACTAAACTGCCGGGCTCAAATTGTTGTGATTAGCAGCACGAAGAGCACCTGGAGCCCCGTCACTAGCAGTGAGCCGAATGATGGGACAGAGTCCACCCTCAACAAGTTCACAGATGATACAAAACTGGGAGGAGTGGCTGATGCACTGAAGGGTTGCTGCCGTTCAGATAGACCTCAACAGGATGACAAATGGGCCAACAAGAGCCTTGGGAAGATAGTTCAACAAAAGGAAATGCAGAGTCCTGCACCTGGGAGGTATAACCAGCTGGAAAGGAGCTTGGCAGACAAGGATCTGGAGGTTCTAGTGGACATCTACTTGAACACGAGCCAGCGATGTGCCTTCACAGCAAAGGCAGCCAACTGTATCCCAGCCTGCATTGCTGGCATGAAGCACTGCTAGCAGATTGAGAGAGTTGATCCTTCCCCTCTCTGAGCACTGGTGAGGCTACATCTGGAGTGCTAGGTCCAGCTCTTTACTCCTCAGTACAAGAGACACATGGACATTCCAAGGGTCTGGTAAAGGGCCATAAAGAGGATAAAGGAATTGGAGCATCTGACACACAAGGAGAGGCTTAGAGAGCTGGGACACTTTACCCTGGAGAAGAGAGGGCTCAAGGATAATCTTATCAATGTGTATAAACACCTGGAGGGGGGAAGAGAGGGGAATAAAGAAGACAGAACCAGACTCTCCAGTGACAGCCAGTGAACAGGCAAGAGGGAATGGGCACAAAATTAAATAAAAGCACTTCAGTTTAAACATAATAAAGCATCCATATTTTTTTTTCTTTAAATCTACAGGTGACTGAGCACTGAAACAGGCTGCCCAGGGATGTTGCAATGTCTCCACCTTTGAAGGTGCTCAAAAATCTGACTGCACACCGTTCTGGGCGACCTGCTCTAGTTGACTCTGTTTTGAGCAGTGGGTTGGCTTAGACATCTCCAGTCACTTCCAATCTGTGAGTTTGTGTACTTCAGGCTTTAAAGTAGACATCGAGATATTGCCAGGAGTTGACTGGAAAATGTCCTAATGTAATTTTACTGCCTGTACTGATTGCCACTGACAGTCTACTATTGGAGAAGAAAAGAGCAATTCCTCAGCAAGAGGCTCTGCAGTAAGAGCACCTATGTTCTCAAACCCTGCTAAAAACAGATGAGGGCCTTCAAGCTTGTTGGCTACAGAAGAGTGCAATCAAACATGAACTCAAGGAGGAAGGTCAGCTACTAGATCTTCTTGACATACAAGAGCATATTGTTAGTTTCAACTTAATGCTAGCATGGCAAACTGGAATCGAAATCCTTCTGCTCTGAGGCTTTTATTTATACCTCTTTCAGTAAATCCTAAGGTTCCAAAAATTCTAAAAGCATGAGTTGTAGCAGTATAATATCAACAATTTTCACCACATATTTCAGTAATAGCTCATTTTTCCCATCATCTTAGTTTAAAAAAAAAAAAGTTATGTTGATGCCACAAGCAACTTCCTTATTAACTGTCAGAGAAAAGGCAAATGGAATACAGAGAATAGAAATATGTTTTACTAGGTACCACATAAAAGATGATCTGTTCAGTATTTCTGTTAGTGACCAGCTGTTGCCTTTTGTCTTGCGCTACAGTAGCGAGCTAGATCAAATACTCCAGTCATTGCGCCAGTGACAAAACAACAACATATTTCATGATAAGAGCCACAAGCACCGTAAGAAACTCTCAAATACATGCACTTTCTGTTCATCACGTCCCACAATAGCTTTACTATCTCTCAAGGATAGGATTTAAATGAAATACTAGTTCTTTAAGTAATTATTACACAATTTAAGAAAAAAACCCACACCACCTCCAAGTTCCTCTATCGCACGCAGTCACACTTACACAGAAAGAGGATTGTGTGCAATCTGGCAACAAAGTAGTAGCAGAGCCTTAAATAGATGGTCTGCTTCTCCACAACACATGCAGTCATACAAGCAATAAAAGTCTGGGCTCTCCACAAACTGGCAAGATTACACTTGTAATGTGACAATGAGACTTGATCGAAATTCTCCTTTTGCTGTCAAACAAGCCTGTGTAGCTCTTGATCAAAAGGGGTTCTTCCTAGTTAACTATCACTGATATAATGCCAGTGTTTCTGGCTTCTCTTTTTTCCTTTTCTTTCCAAAAATAAAAGCCACCCAACCAATGACATCTGACCTCCTAACTCCTCCTTTTATAATACCACCTGCAAATTTCATTAGTGTTTTTACAGGAACAAAGAAGGAAATTGAGGAAGATAAGTTTTGAAATAGATTCACTGAGAAGAGTGTTAAAACACCTTCCTCCAAGTCAGTGTGCTGTTTGAGAAGACTGCGGCCATTATACACATTTGTACACAAATCCCCAAAAAACAAGAGAGTCACATGATTTAAGATGTTGATATGACAAATTTATGTATTGTAGACAGGAATTTCCTGATTCAAAACACCGGCATGAAAGAGAGCTTCCTGTTTCTCTCTTTACTCCAAGAAGGGTCTTTGGAAGGGCTTACTAGCACCGCCTGTGTGGAATATGGAGCTCCAGGTTAAGGGCTGTGCTACCATGCATGCTACTAAACCAAGGATATGATGGCAATGTAAGTCTGACTTCAGCTCAAGACAGTCACTGTGCCACCTATTTCTGAATGCAAGCTGCTGTATGTTATGCATTTTGGCATCTCAATTCTGAAAACAGATGTGTTGGAAAACAAAACCTTCCCACCTAGCAAAGATCCACTAAAATCAGAGCAATAACTGATATGCCACTATAGATTCCTCTGTTTAAAAGCCCATGCACATAAATGAAACCCAGGGTTGCATTTTCAGCAAATAGTGCTGTTGAGCACAGGAAGGAAAAAGGTTCCCAATGCCACACAGATGCCTACAGTAATAACCCAGTTCAAATAAAGAGAGACAGGTATGCTAAACATTCATTTGCATGAACAGGTAAGTCTTACAACAAGGGTTTCAGCTTGATGGAGTGGAAGAAATGCATATAGGGGGAAAAAAAAAGAAATAAGAAAAAAAAAAAACAGCAATTTTTCCCCATTTACTTGTTTAAGGCACGGGTCACAAAAGTGTGTACGGTGAAGAGACCTACTTCACCAAGAAGGTACTTTTGTTGAGTTTGGATATGGGCACAGAGTTGGAACCTATTCCTTAAATACCTGTTAAAACGCAGCCAACTCAAGCCTTTCCTTCAAGGCAATACTTGAAACTGTGCCTGTTCCAGGCTTTCCTACAGTTCAGTCTACGTGACGCAACCACAACAGCCCTTCTTCACACTTCTGTATAGAAGGTATGAGAGAAGATTCCTCTGATCAGCACAGTTTAGTCCTGTTTGGTTTTGCTTTAGAGCTTCTTGGAGTAAAGACGCTTACTTTGGTCAATAGGCAGACATGACTAATTTCTTGAGAATGACCCTGGTCCCTGCTGAGTTCGCCTTTGATATGGAGACATCTACAGATACAGAATGTAAGAGGCGTGATCTAGGATAACGGGGACTTCTTTAATGACCTATAGTGTAACATCAAGATGATAGCACCTCCTCTATGCTTCAAGTCCTCCAAGGAGGTTTTGCATAAAACTGTCCTTAATGTGATGTCTATGCTAGAAGGCACGCAGGTAGACTTGGAATTAAGGGAGGGGTATGATCAGATGGAACTAATAGCTTTTCCCCTAAGGTCAGCTACAACACTACCAATACTCAGCCTAAGTGCTACTTGAGTAAGAGTCCCACAGCATATCTATCTGGTCACAAGCTGTACATCCATTTTCTTAGAAAATGTCACATTTCTTTTCCTTATGAACAAGGAACAGATTCTACCAACAACCCACTACCCATTTTTTCAAGTTTTGAAGGCTTTTACTCCTTAATGAAATAGTTGTCCTAATTTAGCAAAGCACACACCCTGTATTGAAGAATACAGGCATAGCTGATGACAAAATGAAGAGCAGAAATAAACCACTTGTGCGTTTCAGCCTTCAAATGTCATCCACTGCCTTCTGCCAATCACTTCCCTAACACAAACAAGACCCACAAAGAAGCAAAACCAATTCCTAGTTAGGAATTGTTCGCAGAAGTGAGGAATCCAGAAGTAGCCAAAGGATTGAAAATGCCAGAAAACAAAGTTTGCGAGGACATTTTTGGGGTTAGCAATTTAGACTTAAAACCGTGTAGCAAATTCTGAATACACATTGATGTTTATCCACCAGTAATGATACAGTATCAACTTCAGCTTGGATTTTATGAGTCCAGTTTGGTAGAAGGACTTTCTTTCAAGAAAATAAAAATACAGTTTCAAGATTAGGAACCTTACCAAAGCAATCTCATTTCCTTCCCTGCCTGTGGGGAGTGGGTAGGAGGCAGCCTGGGATGTGCAAGTCCTAGGCTCCTACTACCTTAGCTGAGGGGGTTCTGGAAGCTTTCCATGTCACACATCACCTGCACCAAAGTTTACTCAGACCTCTGACTGGCACCCAGTTAACTTTTTTTTATTATTATTAAAATGTACAAAAGAAAGAGCATCCAGTTACTTTTAGCTGGGCTGAAGCAACCATCCAAGCCAAAGGTAACTCCCTAGAGTAAAGTTAGTTAGCTTATAAGAGACCCTACTTTCCCCCAGAAGCATTTTATGAAACAGGCAACGTTTTATGAAATAACACGCATGCGAGCCACTAAGTTAATTTCTAGAAAGCTAAAGATAACATCAGCAACTTTTAAAGCCTAAATCCCCCACAAATCTGTTACTTTGTGTGTGTATATAAACACACATGCCTGCATACACATACAAACACACACAGAGACAGGTGGGGTTTTTGTTTTATTTTGTTTTTTAAGAAAGAAATATTATGAGAAACCAAAAGCAGCACAGCAGCTCAATTAAGTGCAGCATCCAACCCTCCTCCCACCCTTGCCATGTGATCTGGACAACAACAAGCAACATAAGCACCCAGCTCAGAGCAAATTTATTTTTTTGGAGACAAACTGAGTAAACACACACACAATCCTTTTGCATCACTCAGCTGAAAGTTAGTTACCTAAAAAAAAGAATATCATAAGCAGCATTTATAAATGTTCCTTCGGGTTAGCAGCAGTTGGCCATTGTCAAGAGTGCAAATTTACTTTTAAAATCAACGTTGCTTGAAGGACTGACATTTTGAATGGTGCTCTCTTTCCTGTCCAAACCTGGCTGTTAAGAGGCACATCTCAGCTCCCCAAGTGCAGCAGAGTGAAACACAGCTATAGGTAAAATGCAAACCCCAACCCTGGCTGAGCACCAGAAAGCAGAACATGATGGCTTAGGTAGCACAACACAAGAGCCATTGAGCAGCACCGCAATATTTACAGTCATCCTATGGAGGGTGTTAAAGTGTGTGAGAGAAGACTAGCCAAACCAGGACAAAAAGGCTTCTCCAAGAAAAGAAGGATACATTATCTCAACAGGTCACCCAGGAAAGGATCAGAACAGCAAGCAAGACACTGGTAAAAGCTATACGCTAGACTTCACATTTAACGCATCAGACAGTGATGCCTGAATGCATCTCAGGCATCAAACCAAAGTGGGAATAAACTGTATGGCCTAAGAGCCATTTGGCACCTAACCTGATGAGACTCTTCACTTGATTCTGGGAATCTCATGGGGGAGGTGGTGGTGGGAGAAAACCAAAACCCAACACACCAAACCAATACCAAAATCAAAAACTGCCCTGGCTGTTGAAGACGTAGTGCACAGAGAAGATACCTCAGGGGGAAAAAAGGGGGAATATAACAATTTTGTAATTAAATAATTCAATAAAAGCTAATTTACTGTCTTTTCCAACCCCTTACAGTCATTAAATATGCTGTTAGGCCTCACAGATTCTAACAACCAGCATAAACCCCTGATAAACTATTCTGATTCGACTCTTTAAACAAAATAGCTTACCCATCAGTAATACCATTTCTCTAGTGCAAGACCCCATGTTATACTGCTTTTCAGACCTGACATAGACACTGCATGTGAAGTTAACCTACCAACACTTTGTGGGGGAAACAAATCTTAACATATGCAATGCATTTTAATTTTAACAAAGGTCCTTGAACAAAGAGAACCTGATTTTTGATAGCTTGTACAACAACAGGCTGCTGCTCCTAAAGCTGCCAGATATGAGGTAGGCATGCCTCGTCTTATTTAAAAATCAAGCAAAGAACTAAATCAATGGCAGAAAGGGGAATGATTGATCCCTAAGGCAAGAAAGCCAAGGGCAACAGCAAGCACTCTTGCTAAGGTAACCAAGGATACATTTCCACTGCATAGGTACAGGCCTTACAAGAACTGCTCCATGATCAAGTGGATTTCTTGCTCCGGTGATCTATTACCTTCAGTTGTGTTATTCAACCATGGCTGCTGGGACCCATTCAGAAAGGCTAACTTCAAGCTTTAGTGCTTCAGCCAGGATCTACTGCACACTACGATAAGCCTGAAATCTCAAGCTCTGTATTTTTCTAGGTAAAGAAGCTTTCAGAAATCATCTCCATTATAGAAATATTTTAAAAGGCCGAACAAAACTAGGAAAATAAGCTTGTATTTAATAATTTACTTCTAAGAAGAGGTAAAGTCCTGCAGACAAAATTTGGCACATCACAATTTTTTTTAAATGAGTGTTGTGTGTATAACCCATCTGCATGACATGATTTTTCAGAGAAGCAATTTTATCCACATTAAACCTTCATTTCAAAAATTAAATTTGTGGAAAACAGATATACTCTTCAAAAGGTGCCAGGAATTATTCACCAGACTCCGTAAACAAATTTAGACTCCTCGAACAACCGACTCTCCTGTCCATCTTAACATGACAATTGTAGCTTCCAATAAAGTTCTAGTCAATAAAGCTTAGGACAAGCAAATAAATCAATAAAGGCAGAACCACGCAGTTTCTGTGATTAGTCACCACCACTTAGACAGCCTTCCGAGTTTATGAGGTGCACAGGATATAAGTGAATTTCAAAAAATTGCCTCGTACAGCCAAGCGTAAGAAGGTAACAACTCGTGCACTGAGGTAATTCCTCAGTAACAGAGGTCAGCTCTAGTGTTTCAGGAGTGGTCTCTTGAGCAGGAGTCATCCTTGCCCGAGCGCATCTCTTCAGCTTTGAGATGAGAAGTAATTTGGGCAAATTCCTGATGGATCTGCAGTTTTGCAAGGGGGTGGGAAGGCCACGTGAAAAAAAAACAGCCATTTGAAAAATCATTTGCAGTTCTCTTTCTGAAATCTCACCTAAGATCTTAGCGAGCAGCAAACAAGAAAGCAGCCTTCAAGAAGTTCAGCGAACAAAGGTACTTTTCTCTCCCCCTAAAATGGCACACCACGGTTCAGCACCAGCCTACAAGGCCCACTGTCCTGAAAACAACATGCCCCACACCTACCCACAGATGCCACTCTACAAACTTCAACTCAGGTACTCAGGGTGCTCATAAAGCACGTGGCTATTAGGCATTTTGTCAGGGTGCTACCCCACCGCCCGGGGTCACAATCGCATCCTGTTAAAAAGCAACTTCGGGGGGCAGTTAAGCAGTTCAGTTGTCAAAGGCACCGAAAGCCCCCAGGAGCTTATGCGAAATGGCCTCCCTTTACCAGATGTTGATTTGTTCTCCTCTGCATCACCCAGAAAGAAAGTAGCAAGCAAGAGCTTCTCTGAGTTTCACAGTAATTGATGATGCATGCAAGCTGCTGGGAAACCCAGATCTGCGAGCACGTTCACGGTGCATGGGACAAGTTACCTACATTGAAAGATCAAAGTTTTGGCCATGGGATTTGGGGATTTTTAAGTTTATTTTTATTTTCTTTTATTTTTAAACCAGTATTCTACCTGTTTCTCAAGCTAGGCAATTGTCTGTACTACAAAGATTAATTTGCCACATGCGGTCTGCGTTCCCAGGATCCACCCCCCCTCTGAATGAAGAAGTAAATTAATTAACAATATCCTAGTTGTACCAATCCTCCCTTTCCTCATAGTTCCTATCAGGTAGTTCTGGAACAGTAAAGCTCCCCTCCACTTCACCGAGGGCTGCCAAAGACTCGGTGTCCATCACATTCCTCCCTCAAAACTGTATATTAATTGAAGCAAGCACTCCCCTGAACTCACAGGAAAGCTCAGGGAGGCAACCAGGCCTACCTATCATCACACTAAACAGACCTTGGCAATGTGAATTTTTTTAAGTTCGGGGTTTTTGGGGGTTTTTTTTTTGTTTGTTTGTTTGGGGTTTTTTTTGCAAGAGACCAGAACTATAAACACTGACCCCTTCAACTCTGGGCACAAACTGTGATTTCCCCTTTCAGGAGGAATCCAAAGAGGCTTTGACTGCAACTTCCAGGTTCACATGGTTTATGCAGAAGTTATTCTAGCGATGGTATCAAGTGAGCTCAACCCCACAACAGTGAGAATATCTTTAGCTTAAAGCTTCTGACTTCTTCAGCGCTTCCGAAAGCAGAGCTCATTTGGCAGTAAATGAAAGGAACTGCAGAATTTGTGCGAGAAGTAGTGTTTTTCCCCTTGCCTTTTCACAATCTTCATGCATATTTTAGATGTGAGAGAGGTGTATTCTTTGGCAGTTGCCTTCTGGACTCCAAAAGAATGGAGCAGACCATAGGACCATCTCCTTCGCTCCACCCACAAGCCCTCAACAAAAAAAAAAGGGGGGGGGGAAATGTAGCAATCCTATATGGTTGCCTGATCCTATGAAGGGAAGACATATATCCTGTACAGTTGCCTAAATACTATGAGGGCAGGACATACAAGACAGCTAAAAGTTAAAGAAAGCTTAAGAGCAGCTGGCAGGAAGACAAAACTTTCTGTACTTGCCATCGGTTTGCCCAATACCGGCTGACTGTTCCAGGAGCCCTTCACACCAGCGGCAAAGCAGCTGAAATTCATCCCTGATGCAACTCCGGCGAGACCAAGGGGCTTCCACAGGAGTGAATCAGGCCCTGTATATCTCAAAGCGAACCCACTAAAGTTTCACCGAAGTGAAATCGCAATCTATGGATAACAGCTGGAGAACATTAACTCACTACCACCACCCCCCCTCCGCCTTTCCTGGGGTTAATACATATATGTTGGGTTGGTTTTTTTTTTTTTTCTGTTCAGACAGGAAGCAGTCATATACCATACTGCCTAATATAAGGATCCTGGGATAGACAGACAAGTCGAAAAGGATCACAAAAGAGCACTCGAAAAGTTCCTAGCAAAGTTACGCTGCCATAAAACCCCTAAGCTGCACTGCTGCATCGTGAACCCGAGACAGCGGTTACCCCCCACCACCTATTTTAAAAATAAAGAAAGAAGAAAAAAACATAATTAAAGGTATTTTAAAGGTCTGGGCGCAGCTTGTCTTGGTTCCCGGGGTGGGGGTGCCCGGGCGAGAGGAGCCGCGACTCCTCTCGCCCGGGCACCCCCCCGCCCAGGGCCGAGGCGACCCCGCTGCTGCCCCAGCACCCCTTTTTCCCCCCTTCTTTCCCCAGACTCACCCTCGCTGCCGTACTGTTTGCCATTATTCGCCCCCATCCTGCCGGCTTCATGCTCCTCCTCGCCGCCGCCTCCCCACCCCGCCGGGCAGCATCTCTCCCGCGGGGGCGGCCGCGGAGCCGATGATGGTGGGGAGGGGAAGCGGGGGCGGTGGTGGCGGTGGGGAACCCCGGGAGTTTTCACGGCGACATGTCGCGACAGGGAGGGAAAAGCGGCCTCAGTTATAATCCACGGGCGGGACCGGCACCCACCCCCGGCCGGCGCTGGGGTTTCTCCGGTACTTCAGCACCGCTCCGCCTTCCTCCTCCGGCTTCCTCCTCCTCCTCCTCCTCGCAGCCCCGCTGCTGCCTCCCCCGGGAAGCCGTTGCCAACCACTTGTTGCCCGGGGAGGGAGGAAGGGCAGAGCCGCCGCCGCAGACTTTTGTTAGCGGCAGGCGCCTCCTCCCGGCCCCCAGTACCGCCGGGCCGGGGGGAAGGAAGGAGGGAAGGAAGGAGGGAGGGATGGAGGATGGAGCCGAGAGCCAGCCCCAGCCTTTAAAGACACAGAGCCCGGACCAGGGGCTCTTCCCCCGCCACTCTCGCCGCCGCCGGCCATGCCCCAGCGGAGCGCCCTGGGGGCCGCCCGGCCCCGCTTCCCTCCCTTGCCCTGCCCCGATCGGCCCCGGGGCGTTTCCCGGGCCCTCCCCGGGCTGCCCGGCCGAGCCCCGAAGGCCACCGTGAGGGCAGCGGGCGCTGGAGAGGAGCCATGCGGGGAGAGGGGCTGGCAGGGGACCCTCCAGGGCGGCTCCTGGAAACTGTTTGCCCGGGTGCCGCTTCCCATGGCCAGGGGCCGGGCCTTGGCCTCCCAAGCCCCGCAGCCCACCGGAGCCGCCGGCTGTGCCAGGAGCCGCGCCGGCGGCCGCCTTGCCCGCCGCTCTCCCCGGCTCCAGAGCTCGGGCTCTGCTCCTCTGCGAACAGACACTCGGCTTCAGTGGGTCGCTCCTGGCCTTTGCCACCACATCAAATTAAAATAAAAAACCATCCCGACTGTTTAACACCCCGAAATTAGTTCTTCAGGTACATGATGGGGCTGGTGCTTTGAGATGGGGTGTTTCTAGTCAATTCAGCTTTCTTAAAAACCAGCTGTTGCCCCTTTCACCCCAAAAGACAGGCTCTCTAGCACTTAGGACCACGGGGCTCGTCAGGAAACCAGAAGCAACCTATGCCCACCCAGCTCAAGCATTAGGGCTGCGATCACAAGCTCTGATAGGGACACTCGCCTTCCATCACCGATGTCACCTCACAGGGACATCACAAATCTGCAACGGTGGAGCGTGCTCAGCAGCGGGAAGGGCAGCACTGGTGGGATGAGGGCCTTTCCTGAGGGCAGCCCACCCCAATGACACAATCGGGAATCACGGGTTTCACAGGAGTCCCCACTACAATAGGGGCTGGATAACAAGAGATGCTCTCAAATGGATGCGAGGGTGAGCTGCCTGTGTGAGCAGGTTAATACCCAAAACTGCCAGCCCTGAGAGGACGCTTGCCCCTGGAGGGCTAACACTAAACCCAAGAAAAATAACAGCGATTGTTTGCTCAAGACAACTATTAACCCAGATTAAGTGGTAATCAGGTGTTACCATAGGATTTTTTGGAAAAGAGACTGAAAAGAAATAAAAAAGGATGAAAGTTTGCCATAGGTGGAGAGAGACCTTGGAGCAGGTGCAGCGCAGCAGTCCAACCTGGTTTGACACTGCCAAAAGTCACCCACTGGCATCCTGCTCCTGCCTTGGCCCCATGACCCCAGCTCCTTGCCTGGTGGCAGTTTGGGGTGTGACAAGTGGGGACGCAAACCCCCAGGTGTGCGGGGTGGCATGCATATTAGCCAGTCATGGGGAGCAGCACAGGTATGCGTAAATATGCCTAAAACTTGGGCTACACAGGTACCTGAAGGAGCTGTGTGCGAGCAGGGGGGATCCACACCCCCAGAAGAGGGGTGTGCGCTTGTAACCCCCACAGCCTGGGAAGTGGCGTGCCCGCAGCTGTGCATGCATGAGGCTAGGGCTCCTTAGGGTTACTTATAGAAGGCTCTTTAGAAGGTTTTAGCTGTTTACTAACATTTTGCAAGCACCTACTATTGTGGTTTATGTGCTGTATTGTTGATACTACTCCTCGGCATACAGCTCACTGATTGCCAGGGCATTGCATGTCCTTATTAAAAAGGCAAAACCATGTTAATCCTGATGTGATTTAAACCATGAGTCAAGCAGTTCTCCCTGCACCGCACTATGATCTTATGTATGAAAAAGCCTGTCTTCCTAAATATGTCACAACACACACTAGGCTGCATGTACAGATAATTCTGAGCAAATTACATCTTTGCCAATGTATGCAAATGGCACATGAAACTGCAGAGGCAAAAGCACCGGCACTGACAGCACTACGGAGAAAGTTTCTAAAACCTGAAGTTTTGGGGACGGGAGGTTAACTTAAAAAGAAAAAAAAAAATGTGCATTTTCATTAAGAAGTAGGCTAATCATTTGAAGCTGAAATGAGTACCAGCAGCACAGATGACTGACAAGTAATTGGGCAATGTTAATTAGGCTCTAATCCCATCAGATAGTGGTCATTAATGCTTCTCCTTGTGAAAAAGTTTTGGTCCTGATTCAAGATGACTACACACACCCTTTCAATTCTCAAAAAACAGCAAAGGTCTAAGAAAATATTGCCTTCTGGGGTCAGACTCATCAAATGGCTATCCTAGTTTTTTTGAAAGAAAATGTGAATTAGTCTAAAAATACAGTTTTCTCTAATCAAAAGTTAGCTTCTAACCAGTGATACTAAACAAACTGCATACTCCACCAAGGCAGGCAGGCTTTGACACAAGAGTTTGCTTTTAACATCCTCTATTTTCTTTTTGAGGGTTACGTGTTCACAGGGTGGGGGAGAAGCAGTCTGCCTTCTGTTAAACAGTAAAAGACTATGGCGCAAGATTAATGTTTGCCTTGCATAGGGGCCCACAGACTGCCAAAGACGACATACAGCCTGTCATGGTTTAACCCTAGCTGGCAACTCAGCACCACGCAGCCGCTCACTCACTCCCCCACAATGGGACGAGGGAGAGAATTGGAAGGGTAAAAGTGAGAAAACTCATGGGTTGAGATACAGACAGTTTAATAGGGAAAGTAAAAGCTATGCATGCAGGCAAAGCAAAACAAGGAATTCATTCCCTGCTTCCCGTGGGCAGACAGGTGCTCAGCCATCCCCAGGACAGCAGGGCTCCATCACATGTAACAGTGACTTGGGAAGACAAACACCATCACTCCAAATTGTGTCCCCCCCCCTTTCTCCTTCTTCCCCCAGCTTTATGTGCTGAGCGTGATGTCATACGGTGTGGGATACACCTTTGGTCAGTTGGGGTCTGTTGTCCTGGCTGTGCCCCCTTCCAGCTTCTTGTGCCCCTGGCAGCCCCCTCGCTGGTGGGGTGGGGTGAGGAGCAGAAAAGTCCTTGACTCTGTTTCAGCACTACTCAGCAGTAATGAAAACATCCCTGTATTACCAACCCTGTTTCCAGCAAAAATCCAAAACATAGCCCCATACCAGCTACTATGAAGAAAATTAACTCTACACCAGCCAAAACCAGCACACAAACCAAGTACCTTTTTTTCTGCCATGTGGCTTGTAGGGTTTGAAAAACCCACCCCAAAAACTTGCTAGGAACTCGTGTAGGGAGAGTAGGATGTTAAAGAAAAAAAACAGGGCTTTCTATGGCACAGCAGCCTACTGCTGTCACTCTAGCCCTCGCCTCTGACTCAGCTATGGGCAGCTGTGGCTAGCGTGCCCAGCCACACCATCGTCCCCCCAGCCGGTACTGTGGGGCAACGCTGGTCCCCAGCTGTGGGAGAGCACACACAGGCTGAAGCCAACACGTGTCCCTGCTCCATGTGCAGCCCAGCCACGCTTAATCTTAGCCTGAAATACAGTGATAGGAGTAGCCACTGCAAACGACTCCCTAGGCAACCTCTCAGCTCCTCATGTCACGTCGTGCACTGTGCATCCTGTGGCGGTCAACCACCTGAAAGTTTTCCTGTGGGGGTCATAGGAAGGCCAGTGATCCCCCTTCTAACTCCCAGAAGGCCGTGCATCTGCTGCAGCAACCTGTCTTGCATATAAGAGAGAAATTTCTTAGACCGATTGGTAACATAATCTCACACAGACCCAAGTGCATAGCTCTACATAAATCATTATATGGGATTCAGCAAGAACAGAGCATCCATGGGAAGGATTATAGCAGTTTCCCTCCAAACTCAAAATTTGGTGCACCACAACTGAAATTAATCCCTTTGCTGAGGAGTATTTTTGCTCATCAAGAATAGCATAGGCTGGTGCTTTGTGAGACAGGAAGCTCAGCTGTCAAGAGAGCCCTGTAAAGCATAAAGGTATTAGACAAACAAGTTGTCACTCCATCAAGTTTATGGAATAAATCCCAGGAATATTCCAACATGACCAGAACCGAAAGGAAAGGAAAAAAAACCCCACCAACCAACCAACCAAAAACCCAGAAAGAAAAAAAGCCTGGAGAGGAAAGAACATCTTGATTTAGGAGATTCAAATTCAGCTTTCAGATGAAGGATTGAATATTTCTGCTGCATGTCCCTTTACATTCTTTCTAGAGGAGAATGAGCTGGAATTTACTGCACATGGAGAAGGAGTAAAGTACCAAATTCATTTTGGTACAAAGGCATGGAACTCTCAGCAGAAATGTACTGGTCACAGACGATTGCACTGGCAATGTGTAACTGTTTTGTACATGGCATTTAGGACAGTCAGTCTTGGAGCTTCATAAGCCCAAAAGCATCGACATGAACCGAGACACTGGGAAACGCTAGTTCAAAAAGGACCTAACAAGTTTCAACCAGGCCTGAGTCATCTTATAGCCCTTCAGTACTTACCAGACGCTCTGTTCATTGTGGGATTCACTGTGGGAGTCTGGGAGGTCTGTTATGCCCAGCCATATGGTTTGGGACTTGGTGCCATTATCGTGCCCATGGATGAGACCTAAGAAGACATTTTCTTTTAAGAGATTCAGAGATGTTTCACTCATTCGTGGCAAAGTTATGTAGTAGTCTTTTTCTTTTTCTCCTTGTCTTCCAATGGGTCAGTACCTTATACATTGAGACCATTCAGCTTGAACGACAAACGCAGTATATTTATATATAAATACAAAGGACCATTAGGAGTCTCTTGGCTGGGACGGAGTTAAGATGCCTGAACCATGTCATGTAATTCATTTATTAAACTGTTTACAACAACCCTTTAAGATGCCTTCAGAACAGTGCAAAGAATCTGAAAGCACGTCAGTTCTGCTGTCTCTTCAACCACCCAAAGGAGATGAAGTGCTTTCTGTAAGGGCAAGAATAACTTTTGGGCTTGTTGCCTCTTAATATAAGCCCACCTAAGTGGGGAGGAGATGGAGTACTGTCAACTACTGGTTTTGCAAGATTGGAAAATATTAATTTTTATACGAAATGTGCCTTCCTATATTGCCATTTTCCTTCTTCATGGGGAGACATCAATGCATTTTTCTTAGACTTGTATCCTGTCCCAGCAAGAGGAACTTAGAAATTATTAGGGCTGAGGAAGGACAAGAAACCTCTCGGCTAAAATGTTTCTATTTGGATGTGTTGCTACAATCATTCCTGGGAGTGTTTGTGTTACATCTCTATTCGTCATGGGCCTCCCTCTGTGGTGCATCACATGTCTCATGATGCACCATTTTTCTATTCCATGAATAAAACCACAGCGATTTTGGAAGAAGTAGCCAAACAAAGGGTTCTGGATAAATAAAAAAAAAAAGAAGAATTTGAAAGCAACTGAACTATTTCCATAAGGCATCATCACAGCAATTCCAACACCAAATATTTTGGCTCTGGAATTTTTGCCACAGTTGGTTTTGGTGGGGTTTTTTCCTTCAGTTTTAGTCTAAGCTTTCCTCTTTGAAATAATAATAAACAAAAATCAAGAAATTCCAGATACTTCCAACTAGCTTTATGTTAACTTCTGTTTAAAAGCCATTTGTATCCAAGGCCTTCAAATCCCAGCAATGGAACTAAGACTGATTTCATATTTGGTGTAGGAAGATTTGATTTTTCATGCTTGAGGCATTTTAAGCATTTGTTTTCACACTTCGTATTTAAATAAAACGATGAAAAAAATTACTATCCTCTTAAGACAGCAGAAGCCAAGTAATATTTTTCTAATTAATTCTACTTTTACATCGCCATGCTCATATGGCTGCATATATTTTGTGAATGCTCCATGATAATATCTGTGTTGACTGCTTTTGGGCATTCTAAAGTGAAAAAGAATCCAAAAGAAATTTGATTAATATGTTGCTGGCAACTTAAAATAATTATCAAAAGCATATTGTTTTATTAACTACAAAATGATCCAGTGACACTATCTACCTCCTAAAGGAAAAAAAAAAATCTGGACTATCTTCATCATTATGGGTAAAAAGTGATGGCATGACCGCTGTATGGTCTGAGTGTATGTGCCAGTTTATCATTAGTGGCCTTAGTATAATTAGGAGTGACTCGATCTGCACGGTTAAAAAGCTGCAGGGTCTAAGGATAACTCAGATTGTATTTTAAGGGGCAGGTTTTAGTAGAGGCTGTTATGCTGGCTGAGAACTCTCATAGCATCACCTCGCATGCGGTTAGGCTGCTCCAGCCAAGCAAAGGCTCTGGTCCCGCAATGACTTCAACAGGTTTCGTTAAAACGCGTTACATCAAGGTGGTGCTCAAGTTCCAGGACACTTCTTTATGATAGGTGCTGCTGGGATTGCAGAACAGATGAAGTACAAGCAGTTCTATCAAATAAAGATCCAGTTTTGTTTTAAACTTCTTTCAGAAGTTCAACTAATTTAAATCTTAAACAAAAATATTTTAACCAACCTGAGATTTTAGACATTTTTTCTGAGTTTTTTCACTTTTACAGGAGAAAATCCTTATTTGGACCTGATTTTTCCCTTCTTCCAACAACAAAAGCAATAAATAAAGTTCAGGCAGGGTTGAAACATGTTTCACATTACATGTAAAATCTATGGAAAACAACAGTGAGTTTGCAAAGTCAAGCTCCTAAGTCTCAAGTGTTAGAAAACACAGGAGTGAAGACTGTGTGCAATTCCAGAGCCACCATCCTGAATTCCCCTGCCTTGTCCACAGCACACCTTCCACCCTCACTGTAAAGAATTTCTTCCTTATATCCAGTCTAAACCTACCCTGTTTCAGTTTAAAGCCATTACCCCTTGTCCTGTCACAGCTGGCCCTACTAAAAAGATTATCCCCATCTTTCCTATAGGCCCCCTTTAGGTACCGAAATGCTGTAATCAGGTCTCCCCTCAGCCGTCTCTTCTCCAGGCTGAACAACCCCAACTCTCTCAGCCTGTCCTCATAGAAGAGGTGCTCCAGCCCTCGGATCATTTTTGTAGCCCTCCTCTGGACCCGCTCCAACAGGTCCATGTCCTTCTTGTGCTGAGGGCTCCAGAGCTGGATGCAGTGCTCCAGGTGAGGTCTCACCAGAGCAGAGTAGAGGGGCAGAATCACCTCCCTCGACCTGCTGGCCACGCTTCTCCTGATGCAGCCCAGGGTACAGTTGGCCTTCTGGGCCGCCAGCGCACATTGCCGGCTCATGCCCAGCTTTTCATCCACCAGCACGCCCAAGTCCCTCTCGGCAGGGCTGCTCTCGATCCTTTCTTCCCCCAGCCTGTATTGATACTGGGGGTTACCCCGACCCAGGTGCAGGACCTTGCACTTGGCCTTGTTGCACCTCATGAGGTTCACACAGGCCCACCTCTCCAGCCTGTCCAGGTCTCTCTGGATGACATCCCGTCCTTCTGGTGTGTCAACCGCACCACTCAGTTTGGTGTCATCCGCAAATGTGCTGAGGGTGCATTCGATCTCGCTGTCTAAGTCATTGATGAATATATTAAACAGCGCCGGTCCCAGTACAGACCCCTGAGGGACACCACTCATCACCGGTCTCCATCCGGACATTGAGCCATTGAGCACTACCCTCTGGATGCGGCCATCCAGCCAGTTCCTTATCCACTGAACAGTCCACCCATCAAATCCATAGCTCTCCAATTTAGAGAGATGGATGTTTTGGGGCGCCGTGTCAAAGGCTTTGCAGAAGTCCAGATAGATGACATCCATTGGTTTTCCTTTGTCCACTGTTGTCACACCATCATAGAAAGCCACTAGGTTCGTCAGGCAGGACTTGCCCTTGGTGAAGCCATGCTGGCTATCTCGAATTACGTCCCTGGCCTCCACGTGCTTTAGCATAGCTTCTAGGAGGATCTGTTCCATGATCTTCCCAGGCACAGAGGTGAGGCTGACAGGTCGGTAGTTCCCAGGGTCTTCCTTTCTACCCTTTTTGAAAATGGGCACGATGTTTCCCTTTTTCCAGTCACCAGTGACTTCACCTGACTGCCATGACTTTTCAAATACCATGGAGAGTGGCTTGGTGACTACATCGGCCAATTCCCTCAGGACTCTGGGATGCATCTCATCAGGTCCCATGGACTTATGTGCATTCAGGTTCCTCAGGTGGTCATGAACCTGATCTTCTCTTACAGCAGGAGGCGTTTTACCCTCCCGGTCCCCCTCATGCCATCCATCCACTCGGGAGGGGTGAGGAGAGAGGTTGCCAGTGAAGACTGAGGCAAAGGAAGCCTAATCTCTGCTAAACAGGCTGCTGCTGATGGACTAAAAGAAGCGCTGATGGCAACAGAAGACTTTCCAAGCACCGTGGTTGTATCTACGCTGGCCTTCTTCTCAGGACCCTGGCTGCAGCACACCATACAGCTGACGTGGCCAGGTTTCTTTTCTGTGAAAAACAGAGCAGGGCAAGATTTGTGCCTGGGTTGCGCATAGTGGACACTCACACTGTGGACACTCCTCAAACAGGGATGTGGACAGACTCTGGAAACGCCTGTCTAGAAACAGCCTGCAGGAATCAACACTAGGGAAAGATAAAGCAGTTTTTCAGTGATGTGGATCTTCTCCCAAGAAGCAGCAGGTGCTGCAGGATCCCAGGGTGTTAGAGAAAGAACGCTGCATTAGACAGAGCTTCTTCTGACCATTGCATCTCTATAACCACTGTTCTTTCAAGGCCTCAAGTTGCACCAGGGGAAGTTTAGGTTGGACATTAGGAAAAATGTTTTCACCGAAAGGGATGTTAAGCACTTGAATGGGCTGCCCAAGGAAGTGGTTGAGTCCCCATCCCTGGAGGTATTTAAAAGACGTGTAGATGCGGTGTTTAGGGACATGGTTTAGTGGTGGGATGGCAGTGTTAGGTTAATGGTTGGACTTGATGATCTTAAATGTCTTTTCCAACCTAAACGATTATATGATTCTCTGATTCTGCTTTGATCTTTGTCCACTACCCACACAAAAAGTGCCACACCAAGCCTCACCCCCCAGTGCCTCATTTCACATCCTTTCTTCACATCTGGCTAGCTATAGTCTCAGCTTCTCAGGCCCCATTTATCACAGATACCTCACTCAACAAAGCTTCCTTCTACCTGTCGTGGTTTAACCCGGCTGGCAACTAAGCACCACGCAGCCGCTCGCTCACTCCCCCCCCTCCCTCAGTGGGATGGGGGAGAGAATCGGGAAGGAGAAAAAGGTTAGAGCCGAGGGCTGAGATAAAGACAGTTTAATAAGAGAAAATAATAATAATAGTAATAATGAGAATGATAACAAAATATACAGAATATACAAAACGAATGATGCACAATGCAATTGCTCACCACCCGCCGACCGATGCCCAGCCCGTCCCGAGCAGCGATCAGTACCCGAGCAGCGATCACTCCCCCCGCGACGGACCGACCCACCAACCCCCCCGAGCATGACGTTCTATGGTATGGAATAGCTCTTTGGACAGTTTGGGTCCTAGCTGTGCTGTACTCCCAGCTTGTTATGCACCTGGCCGAGCAGGAGAAGCTCAAAAAGTCCTTGAGCAGTCTGAGCACTGCTTGGCAACAACTAAAAACATCAGCGTGTTATCAACATTCTTCTAGTACTAAATCCAAAGCACAGCACTATGCTAGCTTCTGTGAAGAAAATTAACTCTATCCCAGCCGAAACCAGGACACTACCTTTCTGGTCTTCCCTTCCTGCTTCCTTCCTCAGCTGCCTTCCCTCTCAAAGCAGTAACCAGTAACCTCTTGCATTTGTACAGATTTTTCCTCCTCAGCACTAATCTCCACTAACGTCCCTCTATATTCAGTCTTCATTGGTGTTCCCTGAACCAACTGCTTTATTCTGGTCTCTCGCCACTGCCAGTTCCATTCTTCTGCCTCAGACTGATGTTAATGCAAAACATCCTAAGAAAATTCACAGGCAGTGGCTTTTGAATTGTTCAGCCCTGACAGGCTCCCTCCCAGTTCTTCCTTCCTTTCATGAGGAGAGGCAGCACAATTTAGCCACACAAAGGGGAGTTTCACCAAGTTTCTATCAGAAAATTTTATTATATTTCAGTGCTTTTCTGAGACACCACACCTGAGTTGTCCAGCCTGAAGCCAAAATGCCTCATTTTCCCTCGGTGGTGTCACTCCCTGCACAGCCAGCCTGGACTTCCTCCAGATGCTGGCTTGACTTCCCCCAGTTTTCAGTGAAGAATTCACAAATAGCTCTGTGCAAAGCTTACTTGGGGGAAAAAAAAGCCTCTTTGATGCCCCCGGATCACAGTCATATTTTGCCCAGTCACTGGGTCACCCAACTCACAGATGGAGCTGAACTACGCTTTCTCTGAGGCAGCTTGTGCCCACTGAGAGCAAGCTATGTGCCTTCTCCCAAAGGTAAAGCCAACAAATGGTGCCTCTGTGGCCAGTAATGCTAATGCCACTCAATCACCATGTCCTGCACTCTTAATCAAGAACCAGAACATTGTGTGTAAATAGCAGTGGGGTACTCTGATGAAAATGGGTGCTTGAAGAAGCATGCACAAAAGGCTTTTCCAATACTGTAAGCTGGACTACTGTGCTACAGTGCAGGAAAAGCACATGTGTATGCAAACATCAGCATTTTCCTGTTGAAACAAAGCCAAGGTGTGAACGCCAGGCATGAACCCACAGAGGACACTGACAGCAGCTGTCCCCATGCAAAGGAACGGTTCGAGCACCAGCCCATGAAGAGCACGTAGGCTTCCCCTTGCACAACAGGACAGTCCTGTTTGTGTGCTCTGCTAGGTTTTTCACGTAGTAACAGAGTGACTTTCCTCCGCCTATGGCAAATGTTCCAGCAGAGTGATTCCAGCACACAGTGCAGCAGGTTCAGTGAAAAGGCCCCCTGCCTCCTCCCGGTTTCATCCCCCCACAGACAGCTTGCCTCGTCCCATATGTCCATGACTAATTTGGAAATTTGCCACAAGGGCAGTGTCCACATTTAAAGCCAGAACAATTAGCATGCATTTGATATTTCCAGAAATTTTATGAGCCATCATCTAGCAAGCTGATTTCTGGTTTAATTAAATCAGTCAACTGCTTCTGGGAAACAAAGTGTCATTGCTTCATTTGTAACATTCAGATCTATTATTCTAAATATTTTTGCTCATACATATTAAATCACTTGCACATGTCCTTCATCATTAAGAGAAACATTATAGGGATCTTATTACAAAGTGAGCCAACAGCTGAAGCATTACTTTTCTGATTTGATTTTCATTGATACTTCTGTCTTGTGAGACCCTGCCCTTCACCACACAACGTGCCCCTCACTGATGGCTCCGGGAGGAGTCTGCCTGTTTCATTACCACAAAACTTGGCTTAAAGAGACACCTGATGACAGTGCAAAGAGTGCAACGGACAAGAGTAGATCCTTTCTTTGGGATCTGATGGAAAGAAATGAAGAGGAGGCCTTCATATCAACCAGCAGATAACAGGAGCTGGGATCAAGTACCTAACTCATTCCTTTCCCTTGGACAGAAGATCAAATAGATCAAGCAGAAGGTGATAGCAATCAGCACAGGAGTGGGTGACATAAAACTTTAGACCCCATATTGAAATACTGTCTATTATTAAAGCTCTGGATATTTTCTCTTTAGATTTCTTTTTCCACCCCACTGCCTTCTCTTTATATGTCAAAACCTAATATACTGCTTAAAGGAATATCAAAATGGATAGCTTACACGAAAACTGACTGCTTTCAAAGCTGGCATCTTCCAACCACCATAGAAACTGCCATGAACAGTTTAAAAGCCTTTAACAGATCTCTTCTTGTAGATTTTGCTCTGTCAGTACTTGATTTTTACCATCCCAAGTTGTGTGTCCTCCTTTATCAGAAGTCACCGCTTTGCAGGCAAAATGGCTTAAAACCTGAGTGCTGCTCCTCAGCCGTGTCTGGTCAAGGTGCCAGGTATTCACTTAAACCATCAATTAATGCAGGTTTGTGTTAGCACACTGGAATGACGGGCATGTGGGCAAAAAACTCCTTCTGCTTCACACCAGGTTCACAGGCAATGGATGGACATTACAAATAGGTGAAAGACAGTGGGATATTCAACTTCCACAGCCCTTTGTTGGAGTCACATGAGCCAGAGTCTTAATGTAAAGTAGTTTCCAGGAGAAACAGTGAATTTCAGCTTTCTCCTTCAGGTCATAATACTTAAAGAGACTTAAAGACATAAATCACAAGAGCAAGTCCCAAAATGCAAGCTTATGATGCCTTTTAAAGTAGCTATTCTCACCAGAACCAGTGGACAATCAAGGCATTAGCAGCTAAATATGGTCTACTCCAACAGGGAACACTTGGGACTGAACCGTCAGTCAGTCAAGGCTCAGACACCTTCCAGACCCCAACAGCCTTGCCAGCTCAGTCTATTGCATCCATGAAGCTGCAAGAAACTGCTACAAGGTCTGTTACAGGGCTACCATGCCTTTGGGAGCACCTCCTTGCAGAGGTGGTGGATTTTTCTTACATCCCTTCCAGTTTCAAGCTGTCTCTCTCAACAAAGGTTTGGCTGTGCCTACAAAAAACCACACCTAGTATCATTGCTAGCCATATTCATGAACACCTGGACAGTCTGTGCCATAATCCTTGGTGTTTTCAAGGGACACCTCCTGGAAAAGCCTGCTTATAAAGATAGGCTGCTTGTACTGCTTGTGGAGTATGTCCCTCACACGTTCAATAGAGATGCCAGCCCTGCCCAAGCAGGATACTATTCACTTCTCCATGTTCTTCACAATTTCTTCTTTCCTGCCCCCTTTCCCAACAAGTCATAAATCCCAGATTAAACACAGTGGGTTAATATAGTCATTATAATAACTCCTTGATTTTGTAACCTGTTAATTCTAAAATTTCTCAGATGTTGCATTAGGCTGCAATCACTAGCAGATTTGCTATGGAGGACGGTTCTTTTAAGTCACTTTTTTTCTAATGCGATTGCTGAAAGAGAGGAAGCTTGGACTTTACCGGTCTTAGAAAAATTACTTTATATGACCCACTTGAAATTCCATACCACATGAAATGAGCTACACAGTTTATGTACTTCATTTATGATGTACCAGGATGCTTGGAGTTGATAACAATCCATATGCTGCCCCTCTAAAGGACTCAAAAACCCATTTCAGGGCCAATGTATTCTATAGACGACGACTTTATTGACCAGTAGAGAGTTCACTCCAGACTATTCAGGACAGCAGGGTGATCAATGAGGATGTATTTTACACAGCTGTTTGCAAGAATAGCTTACTTGGTTCAAGTTCTTGCCTAGTAAACAGAAGTCAAGTTCATATCCCAGAGGTACCTCCCACCTAAGCTTAGCCTCAGCATGTCACAGCCACAGTATATCTAGATTTTTACAGCAGGGGAGACACCATATTCAGGGAAACAGTTTACCAAGGTGATGGAGCACATCTGAGATTTCCCTAAATGTGGGAAAATGGGCTGTATACTTTGTGGTAGTGGGGAAGATGTGTTCACCCCAAGTAAGGTTCACCCCCACTTGCCCCCAAGTAAGGAAATAAACAAAATAACCTGTCTTACGACAGCCTGACTGATCTAAGCAGCTTTATTTTACTTATCTGAACTAAAAAGTAGACAGAGGCTTATGTTACCAAGTGCTTGTGCCAGTCACCATAGGTATATTCACACCCTTGGTGTTACTGTTGAAAGGGATCATAGCTACTCTCCTCAAGGTACTTTAAAGTCAGCAAGGGGAGCTTAACCACCCACAAAGGTACCCTAAGGCATACCCCAGGCTCTGCCTGAGGCCAGCTACAGAGCGCCCACACACACCCTGCCCTGCATGCAGCTGCTTATGCAGTTTTCTAGTACAGCTCGTAACAGTGGAGATCAATGTAATTCAATCTTTCCCAATCTCTCCCATGCTGGAAATCCAAGTTACAAATGAAACATCTCTCCCAAAGTTCCCAGATGTTCCTGTACCCATGCTTACCTAGCTGTAATGAAAGGAAAGGGGGTTACCGGAGCTGTGCAAGAGTATGAGTTGAGAAGTCATACTGCATGACTGAGAAGAAAGATGAGGGAAACCCAGTCTCCCATTCTCCTGTTTACGTGGTGTGCTTTTCCTCTTACTCCTGTATGACAGCTTTTTCCAGCCAGGCTCTCCTTGCAGTAAAAGCTCTAAGAACAACCAGCCACATCTGGTTTTACCCCAAGTGGATCAATGGTCAACAGTACATTCATGCCACATTTTTCTTCCTCTACTATGAGTCCTGTTCAAAATTACCAGCAGTCTTCAACACAAAGACAGTTTTATATCTATATTCATGTAATTTTCTGCATGGTATACGTTTGGTTTAGGACAGGGATTTTTGAACTTTTCATTGTATGCATCATCTTTCAATAGGGGCTGACTGTCACCTCCTGCTCCTTTGCAGCAGCCAAAGCAACTGCTTAATCAAAGACAAACAGTTCACACTGGTAGCTTTTTGCGTGGATGCTTTCCCTCTTACTACAGTAAAACCTGGTAACAAACACACACTGTGTGTGGGTACAAGCCTGGACGCTAAGGCCACAGCCTGACCTTCATCTTTGAAGGTCTCAGCAGTCTACGCAGTTCTCCCTGTGATGGCTTCACACTTCATTATTTGCCCAGAGGGGCATATTTAGGCTGATGGCCAGAATTCAACTTGGCAGGGCAAGTGTGTAGTGCACACTGACTTTACTCAAATGCCAGTGAATGTGCTGGATCATCAAACACCATCACCTTTAAGACATAATTTTTCTGAAAGTTTTCTACCATCCACAAGTCTAAACAGTATCCAAAGTTGCGTTTTCTAAAACAGAGGCTTCCATGACTGTTGTCCTTTTACTGCCCCTTTCATTGTCAGGGATCAAGTTAAAGAGTCTGAGGAACTTAAGGCATTTCTAAATCCATTTCTTGGCATTTATGAACTCCAGTGACTGGGCTCAGAATGGCTCATTATAATGAATAAATTAATGAATAATTCAGGACAACTAATGGAAGTCACCCTCAGCAATTTTCCTTCACATTCCATGTACTAAGCAGCGAAGACAGCAACAATGGTTGGCTTTATCAGGACGTTAAAGCTGTTACAAGGGTTTAAAAGATAAGAATAGCAGCACAGCAATTTCAAGTAGAAGTTACATTATACATGGTGATATCAAGCCAATGTTCTCATGAAAGCATTCATTTAGTGAGCTTAATAAGGGCAATTTGTCAACAATTTCACACACCATTTACCTAGAATTCTCCAATGCAGCATTTCACTGTGGGCTCCTCCCCCCCCCAAATAAACTGCATGTTGTATACAGTTTTGCCGACCATTAATCATCTTTTCAGCACCGCAAGTTCAATGCTGCTTTCCCAGTAGGAGACCAAGGGAGCAACTTAGCCAAAAGAGGGAAAAGTCATGGGAAAAGAAGAATATAAATGTTCACTTAAACAACAACAAAAAAAAAGACGACAAGAGCAAAACCCTCAAACCCTAGTAGGACCATCCCCTTCTGCCCCCAGTAACTGCTTCCAACAGCAGCTTCTGGAGCTCTACTTTTTTCATGAGTTGAGCATACAACTATAGAATCCGAATGGTGCTTCTTTCAGCTTAAAAGTCCAAAGCAGAGGCTAAGACCACCAGTCAGTTTAAAATAAAATAAAAAATAATAATAATAAAAAAGCAAACTACTCCCCCCCTCCAATACTGTCCCCAGCTTCTGGAATTGTTGCATTTTTGTTTTTCAACTAGGTCCAATTTAAAGATGACTCTTTCTAAAAAAAACCCTACCAAACCCGTGTATTTAATGAAACTGTATCTGCAAAAGGCTTGACTTAATAAATAACTAACTTAAGAAGCCATTACTGTTGATTGTCAGCATTTTTTTGCTAACCAAGATGCCTGAGGGAAAAGCAGATGGAAAGTAATTAATAAGACCAAGAGTGAGGTTTGCTGGATGTAACTGATACTGTTGGTAAATCTGGGACTCATAAATGATTCTCCTCAATGAAGGAAGAGAGACAGATGTTTCTGCTATTTCAGCTACGAGCAACTAAAAATGAAAATAAAAGTTAAAAAAAACAACAGTGAGCCCATAAATAAGCAATGCAACTGGTATCACACACTTCCTTCTTTTCTCTGACACTCCCGATAAGTTTGAAGAATTTGAGAAATGGAGAGAAGTAATCCTCTGAAATGATCTTATTAACATAATTCAATATGCCAACAACTATAACTTACTGCATCCTATGCAGACTTGTGCAGCAGCAATATGGGCAAAAGAAAGCATTACATTTGATTCTGAATATCTTAACTTTTAAAGAAGTGTTGGATGAATTGCCATTTCTGCAATATGTTGTATCTTATGCTTAAACAATATTGAAAACCTGAAATGAAGTAAAACAAAAAGGGAAATAGGTGGAGCTATATGTTTATCCTCAACATAGGATCCCTCCCTGTTGAGGAAAAGGCATATTAGGAAGGAGGTGGGTGACGGGGGGGAGGGGAGGGATGGGGGAGCTGTACCGAGCATGCCTGAAGGGGCGAGGCATGACTCAAGCTACAAAACATTTCCACCAAGACAAAGTGCTGCTGTCATCTGTATTGGCAGCATTTTCAACCCAGCAGGGATGAGGAGGAGGTTGCTTTCCAAGGTGCAGCAAATCAAGATTTTACTCTTTGTGCCTTTGTCGATTATCAACAAGGAGGTTATATGGGTTTGTGTATATGCATAAGTATGTCTGTATGTGTATGACAAAAAACCCCACTCCTTTTAGAATTCTTCTGTGTCTCTTTAAAGGTGTGTTCCTCTGAATACTTACCCCCCCACCACCATTCAAAACTACTGTAAAAATTTTTCCCCAAATATATGATACTGCATCTGAAGGAATTATGTCAAGATGTTCCATCTCAGATGCTGTTATACTCCAGGCTTCTGAGAGATTTTCATCTATAGGGAAAAAGGATAAATCCATACTAAAAGATCAGGAATACTTTTTTTTAAAAAAAAATTAATATTCTAACCATTCTAATATGTTTTTTTGTTTTGTAGGCTGCTTCTTGAAAACTGCTGAAGAGCTGTCAATGATTGGGGAAAAAAAAAAGTAATAAAAAAAAAATAGCCTGCTTCTCTGACCCTAAGCTATTAGAGAAAACATAGCAATGTTGAGGATTTTTCTATTTCTATCTAGATTTAATCTCTTTTCTGGCTGCAGTAGTACCCGCTGAGCTACCATCACCACTCTCAAATTCAATAAAGTAATTGTATAGAAGCTCCAGATCTGAGCTTTGAAAAGGCACCTCTGGCCATAGTTTTCTGGAACTTGCTGCCACAGGAGACTGTGGAGACAGAGCACTGGCAGATTCAGAAAGGATCACACAAATTTATAGGCAGTAGGCCCATAAACAGAAAGGGAACAGGAGGGAATGCACCCTGTAACATCCCTAAACCAACAGTGGTCGATCTGGTGCAATGCAATGGGAATGGACCAGAAGAAATGACTAAGCTTGCATGGTTTCACTAAATAACAAGTATAAGTATTTGTGCTGCTGAAGAGAAAGTGTACTGGGCAAGATGGCTGGTCTGATTTTATAGAGCATTTAGAGAATTCAGGTCCTTCTTTGTAGGCAGTTAAAAATCTGTCTTGCTTGCAACTGCACCGTCAGGAGTCTACATGACATTCAGCAGACACGTCTCAAAACTATTGAAGTATGAGACCATGTTTTCCATACTGGATAGAGCTGGGTTAACGTTGCTATATTATGGGCAGCCCTACAGTTATTTCATTATTTCAGAAGTCTGAAGAAAAACAGCATTGTAGTTTTGTGTCCTTTTATCCACGCTCCTGTCTGCAATGATGGTGGTGTCGGGCACCAGTCTCCTGCTTAAATCTAGCATCTCAGCCCTGTCCACCCCCACGCTGCTGTTCCCTAATGCATACTTGTGACAAACTTGGAACAACATCTGACCTCCGAGTCCTCTATCCACATCCCTGCTGCCTGCCAACAAATTCTGGCTAACACTTAAAGAAGATATCTCACCACTGACCTGGCACCCTGAGTTATCAGCCTACAGTGAGGCCCCTGCAGCTTACGAAAAGAGTGCGCTCCAAATACCCCAGGACTCCTAACCCTGCACGCTTGCACCCCATGTTTACAGGAGCAATGCAACCCAGCTTTATTATTGCATCATTATTAATTTGAAGTATGTGTGTTCTTCTGCCTTGAAAAATAAAAGAAAAGTCTGAATTCAAACAGAAAAGCGCAAGGGAATATAAAAACTCAGACTTAACTGTCAAGAGCTCTCTGTAAGGACTTCATTATTTTGGATGGGTTGGTGGAGGCGAAGTGACCGGCCTCACAAGCTGTCACAGGGCTGGCATGCCCTGAAAAGCTACACTTACACCTAGGGACACATTTCTTCTTGTTAAGGATGGCTGTCCCTGCTCCAAGCCTTTCTAAAGATATTGCTAAAACTTTGGTAAATGTATACCTTTAGATAAGAAATTTACAAAATTCTTCTAAAATTTGGAACATGCCACAAAAAGCCAACCTGGCACAGTTAACAAATTGCAGTAGGACTGGGTGCTTAAGTAGATACCATTGCTTCTAGGCAATCCCATTGCATCGTTTAGTACACTTTAATATGTCACTGCAAGGTTTTGGAAAAAAAACTTCCTATATTATTCAGGTACAGGAAAGCATAAACTTAGATCATCTTCCAACAGAAACCTCCAGGCTGGTAAAAGTCTCAGAAGCTCACCTGGGAAAGACAGGGATTACGTAAACTGCTGCTGCCCCATGCTTGTCTAATCCAGCTGCAAAGACTTCTGGTGATGAAGACATCTTCTCCAGTACTTCCATATGCTGGTCATGAGAAACTTTTTCCCAATATCAAACTTGCATCTTCCTTGCTGCACCTCACCAGATTTTGCTCCACCCACCATGGACATGAAGCGTTCACATATATGAGCACAGTTATCATACCTCCCCTTCAGTCCTCCCATCTCTGATATGAAAAAAGCCCCACTTCATTATGTCCTTCCTTGAGAGAAATGTTGTTAAGAGCCCTGATCATCCTCACGAGTGGTCTTGGATTTTCTCTCCTTAGTCTGTAAGCATCTCTAAGCGCAGTGCCCAGAACTAGGCACAATATCCAATTTAAAACCTTACCTGAACGTGATCGTCCAGCACAGTGCTTGGGGGGCTACTTCACACAAAGCCACCACTCCATTTCTCCCTCAGAGTATGGGCTTTGCCTTTTATGCAGCAGCCCAATATCGTCGATTTATGTTCAGCTTTTGACCCATCTATAGGCAATGTGTACAGGCACCGGCAGCTGTGTTCTCTTGCCTGTTTGAATTGCTGTGGCCTTGGTGGAAGTGATAAATAGACTGCTGTAGATTTATAGTCAGTTAGCAGATGACTCAAAATTGCACACAGTTCACTTTTATTTCTTCTTTGCTTTATCAACAGACTGGAACTCCACAGGGTTTGTAAATTCCACAAACTTTTCTTTCCTTCTTGGACTTCAGTAAAAGCGCACGTCAGGCAGTGGGGGTCCTTTGTAGAGGACAATGTTTACCCCTACATGTGCTCATACTCAAAAAAAACCAGTTTTCACGCACTCAAGATTATACAGTTCATACGTAACTGCCTCTTGCTTCTTTGGAAACACTCGGCAGTCTTGGATTTCATGAGGAGTTTAGCTACTCAAGACCAAATGGTGACCCCCGTTACATAAGCAGATTGGACAAATCAAGCAACATGCAGTAGAAGGACACTCAAGACCAGAAGGAAAAATTGGTCTATCTCATACTAAGTGACTTTAGATTAGCATACTTGAAGCTTAAATTCCCAAATCCAGCAATTAGCACAACAAAGGCACTGGGACAACAATGTTTCAAGGACACTTGAAAATTGTCTGGAAGGTATGGACAAGCATGGAAGAAATGTTCTTAAGAAGCTCAGGAAACACTCTTGGAGTCAAAAACTAAGAAAAAAAAAGAAAAGAAAGGAAAAGAAGAAAATAATTCAAATAAGGCTATCTGAAAAAAGTGATATTATAAAAAAGATAAGGCCTGTTTTTTAAATTATTGTTTGAATAATTAAGATAATATTTCTTGTAATACATAAACAGAAGAAAAAAAGAACTGTTCACAATGTTCTATAGTCTTTGAAAACAGGAAAAGGAAAAAGTAAAAATAATCTTCAGCTGGAAGAGAAAAGCTGCAACAAACTTTACCAAAATACAAAATAGCTACTTCATAATTACAGTGGTGGTTCACTGCCAATTTTAAAGTTACAATAAAAAAGGTTTCTTACATTTTTTTGGATTAAACTTTTCCACTATGGTTAATCTGTAAGAAGAGAGAGATATTAATAGGATTCCTTGAAAGAAAAAGAATTAACATGTTAATTGTCAGAAGGCTTTTTTTTTAAAGAATACATTAATCAGAAACTTACTTAGAATAAATTTTAAGCAGTAAAAATCCTTAAGAGGCTCAATTCTACCCACTTGCCAATTTAATTTCTTATTGATGAGGACTATAATAAAAAACACTAGCTATAAAATACACCTCTAAAAAAGCCGAATAAAATCAGGATTTGCTCTGACTAAAGCTAGAGTCACATTTAGTCACCTCCATTAGTCTGACCACCTGTGAGGTCTTTGGCCTGCAGGCCAGCACAGCCCAGGCTAGCCCTGCAGGCGCAGTTGCTGACACCCACCACCCATGCAGGCTGAGTTACTCATGAGGTCGTTCTTATGCCACGAAAATACTACTCTGCTAGGATCTGTGGCAAGGCAGGAGCTGCTTTACAAAAATGTAAACCATCCACACAGTGGGGTTAGGCAGACACCAGAGCGGGAACAGCATCAGACTTCAGCCGAAGCCACCCCTGTTCATGAGTGGGTGCCTCTAACCAAAGCCTGCAGGGAGTGCATCATGCCCAGATGAAAGCAGACCATGGCACAGCAAGATGAGAAGGATTTGCAGCAAGGTGATGGCTACAGGGAAGACCCACTGGCTGCTGGTGCGGCAGAGCAGGTAGATCACGGTGAGCCACAGTAACTCAGCAGCTCTGAGTAGGAATAGGTGCATGCTGCGGGGGCTGCAGGGCTGAGGACAGTCAGAAAGCAAAAGGTACTTGCGGAGGGGATGCAATTCAATAGCCTTGCAGGAAGAATGGAGAGTTTATTTGCATTTTGGTGAAGCTAAACTTCCCTCTGCAGTGCTGTCCTTAGGAATTATTTTAGACCTAGCTGCCAGCTCTCTGTTTTCAGCCTTCTCTTACTGTTCTCTTTTTTTCAGAGGAGTAAACAGTAGAGTTCATGTGAACAGAAGAGAAGGAAAAAGCAGAACCAAGGATGTACTGGTGACTAACCAAGTGAGCAGTACATGTTTGCTTTTATTATTTTAAATAAACTTGTTAAAAAAAAACATACTCCCAAAATGCCCACATTAATATAAATTATTAACAGGAAACCTCTGACTACTGGACTAACAACCAACAGAAATAAATATTCATTACAAAAAAAATGTTCCAGTATTCTTTGCACAGCTATTACTGTTCTTACATCAGGGAAGGAGGGCATTCACTCTTTTATTCAATAAAATTGGCTCTTAATGCTTTTGTTTGGTTGGTTTTTTCCCCCTGAGAATGCTGTTTTGCTGGAGATGTTGAATCTTTTGCTTGATTGGAAATTACCTTCGTATTGCCCCTCCTAAGAGTTTACGATTTAAACCACTCCAGACCACTGGCCTAGCAGAAGGCTGTGCTGCCTCTCAGCATCCGATTCAACACACAGAGCTTCTTTAATTACTGAAAGCCTATTTTAATGGACAGTCAAGTAGTGTGAGTAAGTGTTCTCCAAGTGTTAGGTGAAGAGAATCTCAGGCTAGCATTATCTCAGCCAAACTTTAATCTTCACCCATCTTATTGCCACAGAATTAAATGCAACCACATATATCATCAAAAACCTTTCCCTCTATTAAAAAGTAGACATCAGACATTGATTCATTGGGCCATACTGACTCAGTGATGGAAGTGACAGCAATATGTCTCAGAAAGGGAGCCAAAAGCATGAGGAATAGTTCAACTTATGGGGTGCTGCTGTTAGAAATCTAAGAATTTATGTAAATCAACCCCAGATTTCACTGTGTGGGGAGAGAAGGGAGCTTGAACATCACCGTGCAAAATGATGTGGTCCTACCGCATACTCGAGCTTGTTCAGTTTACTGTAATACCCAATCTGCCAATATTAATTTCTTAATGAAAAACTTACATCTGGGAAACTACAGCACCATCAAAGTGACAAAACCCACATCCTGCTTAAATTTCATTCACTTGAATGACATTTCCATGGAAAATCACTGCAAAAAGAACCAGAGCTACAACAGAAGCAGACAAGGAAAAAGCACTATGTTTATTAAAACGAAAAGCATGTCTTTCTTCAAAGAAGCCAGACCAACATCTTCACTAGGATCTACACATTAAAAAAACCCCAAACCTAGCCCCCCCCCCCCCAAGCCCCATACAACAGCATCACACAGAATCGCTGATGTTTTCTGTTGAAAATAGAAACCATATTTCTATTGAATTCCTCTGATAAAGAAACAGGTCTTTCTGTAATAGGAGTGAAACAGTTAAATTCTCGACATCCTAAATACTCCCACCTTTCCCTGCAGCTGAAGCTGTCTGCACATAATTTGAGAAAGTTGAATTAAAGGAAAAGAATACGGTATACATAACACGTTAAACTATGAGTATGAAAAGAATGTATGTGAAAATCCTGCATATTTTTTGTTTGCCTTTAATTAGAGATGGATTCCTGATCTTGATTATCCCAAGCAGAAAATCAAGACCAGTCCCTGAAACCAAGCAGTCTTCCCTTTGTGGGCCTCCTCCTGATTTATGTAGGGCTTTAAACAACACAAAAACCCCCCAGAGCTGGGGTTACTGTTCTATCACATTAGTTGCTTTTTTTGAGGTTGCAGATGGGCCTGTGTTTTAGGATATTTATTTCTTGTTACGCCTTACAGTACAAGAAAAGAGAGAGATGGGGAAAAGCACTACTGAAAATTATACATGTTCAAAGCCATATTTTGCAAATAATTTTAATAATTTTTGATTAGTGTTCCACCCATTTTAAGATCATAGAATCATCACAGAATTGTTTAGGTTGGAAAAGACCTTTAAGATCATCAAGTCCAACTGTTAACCTAACACTGCCAAGTCCACCACTAAACCATAGAATCATATAGAATCATAGAATGTTTTGGCTTGGAATGGACCCCTAGAGGTCATCTAGTCCAACCCCCGTGCAGTGAGCAGGGACACTGATAACTAGACCAGGTTGCTCAGAGCCCCATCCAACCTGGTCTTCAATGTTTCCAGGGATGGGGCCTCCATGTCCCTAAGCACCTCGTCTACCCATCTTTTAAATACCTCCAGGGATGGGGACTCAACCACTTCCCTGGGCAGCCCGTTCCAGTGCCCAATAACCCTTTCAGTGAAAAAATTTTTCCTAATGTCAAATCTAAACCTGCCCTGGAGCAACTTGAGGCCATTTCCCCTCGTCCTGTCGCTTGTTACTTGGGAGAAGAGACCAACACCCACCTCACTACAGCCTCCTGTCAGGCAGCTGTAGAGAGCAGTAAGGTCTCTCCTCAGCCTCCTCTTCTCCAGGTTAAACAATCCCAGTTCCCTCAGCCATTCCTCATAAGACTTGTGCTCCAGACCCCTCACCAGCTTCATTGTCCTTCTCTGGACACGCTCCAGTGCCTCAACTTCCTTCTGGTAGTCCAAAACTCAACACAGTATTCAAGGTATGGCATCACCAGTGCCAGGCACAGGGAAAGGACGACTTCACTGGTCCTGCTGGCCATACTATTCCTGATACAAGCCAGGATGCCACTGGCCCTCTTGGCCACCACGCACACTGCTGGCCTATATTCAGCTGGCTGTTGACCAACACCCCCAGGTCCATTTTTACCAAGCAGCTTTCCAGCCACTTGTCCCAAAGCCTGTAGCATTACATGGGGTTGTTATGACTGAAGTGCGGGACCCGGCACTTGGTCTTGTTGAACCTCATACAACTGGTCTCAGCCCATCAATCCAGCCTGTCCAGGTCCGTCTGCAGAGCCTCAAGCAGATCAACACTCCCACCCAACTTGGTGTCATCTGCAAACTTACTAAGGGTAGACTCGATGCCCTCATTGATAAAGCTATGAAACAGAACTGGCCCTGGGGAACACCAGTTGTGCCTGGCCTCCAACTGAATTTAACTCCATTGACCACAGGTCTTTGGGCTTGGGTATCCAGCCAGTTTTTTACCGAGTGAAGCGTATGCCCATCCAAGGCATGAGCAGCCAGGTTCTCCAGGAGATGCCCCTCATGGCAACCCCTCTTGTTGGTTTGGATACTACTCTGCCACTTTTAAGAGAATTGAAAGTCCCCATTGCGGAGTATTTTGTGATAACTGGTCTTGGCTCATTCAAAACTGAAAATAGCACCCAGATACCTTGATTGGATCATTTGACCTAATGAGGCTTCAGTCACTGTGCCACAGTAACTGAGGCAATGATATTTTGGGAGAACCTGCATTTTCAGTTGTGGCACATACTTAGTAATATGACAAAGTCCAACTTTTGAAATAGGTTTCCTGTGTGGTTCACAGCTGGCTGAGGGATGGTTAGGAAGAATGTAAAATGAGAAAGGGAAAATTTCAGTGCTAGGAATAAATGTCATTAACATGGTGAATTAAGGGGTTTACCATCACACATTTTAGCTGCATGTTCTCTTCTTGCATGCACCAGGAAATATTTGAGACCTACAACTTCCCCATACAACTTCGAAAGATTTGGAGTCCTCTTTCTGCCCTGTGGCTACATAGAGGAAGACAGGGAGGTTTAAGCCGCTCTCTGTTCCTATCACCCTCTTAGGTAAAGCAGTCATTGTCCCTACCCTTAGCAGGAGGGAGAGACTGGCTAATCTCAGATGAGCTGCATTACAAAATTACACTGTCATTCAGCCCACTGGAGGGAATGCTGCACAGAAAATGTTGACCCAGGGGTAGAGGGAATGAGATGTGACCAAAGCTGGAAGCTCAGATCAAGTCAAGATGGAGCAGGGGCCTGCTTCAGTGTGTAGCAGGGACTACATTGCCACGAGGGATGCAATGATCCAGCAAGTTGCTAAATTAGATGTACCTATTGGGTTACAAAAGCCATTACACAAAATAACCATGTCTCAATTGTTTTCCAAAATGAGTGAAAACAGCAGGTCAGTATAAGATGAAATGCCTATACCCTGGTCAAATTCTCATTAGCTGAATAGAGAAAAATAGAAAACCTGTTTTGCATTTCTGTTTTCTCCTAAAGCCATAAACTAACACATCACTTCACAGCACTGACGATTTCTGAAGTTATCATGAGATCAGCCATTATATCTCATCTTTGTTTTACAATTTTTTCATCTGTTTCACATTTCTCGGCTTTTTTACACGGTACTTTTAACAGAAACCTGACCACTATAACTATAGTACTTATACTGTATGACTAGCTCGGAGGATATTTATGGCTCATCAGCAAGAACATACGAGGAACACAAGTCTTAGCAGACCGACAGAGACTTTGTCATGGCAGATTTCACTCTGCACAGCAAAACCATGTGCACAGACATGCTATACAAGAGGTCTGTAGCAATGCCAGCAGAGCAGAGCACACAGCTTTCCTTGGCTCAGTTGGCCACAAGTCCCACATTTGCCATGCTGAGGGGTCAGTATGGGCAGGTTCTTCTGGAGCTCCACACGCATCTTGAGCCCAGCACTCAAATGTAGTAACTGCATTCCTAAAACTTTTGTGAAGTTGTTGCCTTAATTTCATTTCAAAGACCCGCAGGATGGATTACTTAGCCAGTAAAGAAACTTAACCAAAGAATTCTGCATGCAGATAACCTTTCATCAATTATTTTTTATTTGAAAGTTACTTGCAGTCGCAATTGCTTTTATTAAAACCGTATTTCTGTAGATCTTTAACACCAGGTTCTCCTTCAATTACCTTTAATGAGGTAACTAGTACCATTAATCACATCTAGGTTAATTCAATAGGCTTGTGTATGCAAGTAACTGAATGCTTATACTGTCTGTCATTTCCTGACATGCATACTACTTAGTCACTTTACAATATAGCTGTGTGAAATAGCTTGTATATGATTAACATTTGTTCATGGGTCCTCAGGGATGGAAGAACAACGTTTTACGTAATGATTGATGAAAAGAAAGGGAAAAGATTTATCTGGAAAGAGGCACTGGGTAAGAGGAAAACAATAAAAGTACATTGGAAAAGGGAAGACATCAGTAATAATCTTCTTTCAAAGTAAAGCTACTATAATCATCAGGAAATTTAAGTGTAAAAGTTGTAGACTATGTGACTCATCTTACATGCTTACAAATGCACACCACATAGCAGAAGGCACAGGAGAGTGCAGAAGCACTGCAGAACTGCATGACAACTTGTATCACCTTGGAAACATTCAAGGTCAGGTTGGATGGGGCTCTGAGCAACCAGATCTAAGTGAAGATGTCTCTGCTCATTGCAGTAGGGTTGGACTAGATGACCTTTAAATGTCCCTTCCAACCCAAATTATTCTATGATTCTATCACAGGTCTCAAGGACAGAGCATGATCTCAGTAATGGATAAATCTGAGTCTTTGGATTGTGTTGTTAAGTGTTTCTCTTCCATGAAAAGAAATGCCAATGTCACAGATCCTTATTGAGGCAAAGTTTAAATTACCAAGTGGTATTCTGCACTCTGGAAGCGTTGTTGCGGTGAATGGTCTCAAAACTCAAACCATCTTCTTTCAGCAATTCCTATAATGCACATACCTGCTTATCTGCTTTTGAAATCATATTGAAATGAACTGCATTTGCTATGCTATAACAAATGCCTGAAAAAGCTAGATTGTCTAAATTGTATAGCTTCATTCTTAGGCACATGTTGCTATTTAACCTCCTGTATTCCCTTACCCAGCATTAAACTCCCAAACATTTCACTACTGACATCCTCCATAGTAAAATAACCTCATGCAATGCTCCTGGCATTGTAAAGCAGATGAACTCAAGAGGCAACACACAGCTCTGTCCTTTGATGCACATAGGAACTGGACAGAAAGATCACCCTGAAGAAAGGTGGGCACATAAGAACTTTATACCAAACTCAGAACAGGTCCAAAGTGTTCAACTTCACCTTTGCCAGTGCAGGCAGACTTTATATTCCTTTTGTTGCCAGCTCAAATGGGGAGGATGGGAGAGAATGGAGAAAGGAAATATGGAGCCACATCTTTGCTGTGGTACCTTACCTTCATTTTTCAAAACCCAAACCTGGGTTTTTACCTTGACCCAGTGTTCCAGAGGCTACTAGGTGTTACTAAGAAACCCTACCTCAGTACAGTCAGTGGCAAAGTCCTTTTTAATGAGATAAAGTGTTTAAAACTTTTCTATGAAACAATTAATAGGATTTCATTTTTACCTAGATGCTTTATTTTGGAGCAGGAGCACTAGAGATCAAAAGAAATACTAAGAGGAATTCTCATCAAAGGTTGTTTGGGATCATCTAACTTTTGCTTTGCCTCTAATTACTGAAGAAAAATAGATTCTTTTAGTAAGTTTTTGTCGTGCTGCTTGAAATAACAGCATGTTGTTAAGATCCCTAACAGTGCAGCAGAGCAGACCAAAATCAATACCACACTTTCGTTCAGGGGAGTCTGGTGTGTATTTACAACGCTGAGGATCTAGATGCTGTAAAAGCCTGCTTACCGTAATAACAGTGGAGTTAGCACACTGATATATATCTTGGCATTTCACCATCGGGCCCTTCCACATATTCACTGTTTTTCTGCAAAATTCCTTTGCATGAAGTTTGTCTCTTCTTCATTACCATGTTGACAGGATCACCTTTCCCTGTGAATAGAAAACAGAAGAACAGCTAAAAGACCTATCCTGTTGGTGAGGTTCTTGTAGCCTCCTCACTGACTCTAACCAATTGCAAAATATTTGCACTTTGGAAACAGGAAAAAAACCCTTCTTTTTTCCCAGGATGACAGATCTGAGGTAAGTCAAATGCAGCTTGAAGAAATTTTCATCCAAGCACAGTGAGATAGTAAAGTCTAACACGTGTTTTAAAAACAAGGTACAATTTTTCCTCATGAACAATTTTTTCATTTGAGCAGCTTTTTCTTCTCAGGTGAATTCTAAACACACACGCCGCATACCAAGCACACCGCAAATTATCTATCAGATCATGTGAGAGATACATATGCTCTCACATATTTCAATAACTATGGAAAAATTTGTACACAAAATTTGTACATGTCAGCTTTTTTAATCACTGAAAGAAATAAACCTACCTTAAGTCTACTGAAATGATGAGAATTGGTGAAAAGCAAAAGAGGAAAACACCTCGTTCTCCGCTTATTCAAACAAAATTTTCTGTATTTCCTTCTTCACACCCTGTTGATCATTTAAGTAAAATTATTTGCTGTAGCAAAGCTGGTTTGGTGCTTCCAGGATCTAAAGGACATTTCTGTAGTTGTCTACCATGGGAAAGCCAAAGTCTGAGCAGCAGGAGACAGGACTCATTACAAAATTTAGGTTAAACAACACATATTTGGGAGACTGGTTTATGTACAAGATTTTTGTTTAGTCAAAACAGCACAGACAGGCAAAGGGTTGGCCACATCATCTGTGGCAATCAACTGAGAAGATATAATTAAGTTCATTATTATTAACAGTAAGCTCTGGGAGCAGATCTTTTTGCTGTAAGTTATCCGACTTCCATGGAGCTAGTGCACATTTATAATAGGAGGCATCCTTTTATGCTTCCAGGGCCTCAAATCTTTCAAAGAGTACTAGTGGAGGGGAGGGCAGGTTGTTAAATATATGTCCTGGAACAAGTGCATTTGCTTTCAGCACAGGATAAGACAGCCCAACATTCAAGACTATCTGCAAGTCTTTAAGGAAATAGACACGAAAGGTGAAACCCAAAACGGTGTAAATGGCACAGAGTTGACCATGACAGTCCCAAACTTGTGGGTGCCTGGTTTCCAAGGAGACATCCAAAATTTAACTCAGATATTAAGGCTTCTTTTATAGCACACTGCAAAAGTTAAAGATCTGATGAAGGAATCCAAACTAGCCAGCCTCTAAGTCAGAAGCTGCCTGAAATTGGACATCGAGTTGAGGTTGCGTAAAACTACTGATAAAAGGAGTACTCATGAAAGGAATGAAAGAAGAGGGGGAGCAGGAGGAGGAGGTAAAATAGGCTGTGCTCTGTGGCTCAGATAGATAGCTTGGCGTTAGAAGCAGATGGCTGTCTATTCCCAAGAACTGACCACAGATCTCTCCTGAGGGAGGTGCTTAGGAGGAGCAGAACGGCAGAGGTGTCACGCTAAACAAAACACCAAGTGGTCCCAGGAGTAGGAAGTCAAACACACAACACCTCAACCAGGTGAATGTCCATCTCATCCACAGACAGCCGTGACTACCTCTTACACTGCGGCTCAGATTATTTGGTGTTCTTCAGTGTTGACTAAAGACGTCAGAAGCGTCACTCTGCAGCACAGCTGACTGCTAAAACAGGCAGATTGGGAAACACAGGTTTCAGCCCCCCTCTGGGCAAGGAGAGTTGAATCAGTTGTCCACTTCCTGAGAGGAGAACTGTTGTAGTCACTATCTTGCTCCCTCTCTCTGGCTCAGCACAGAGAGAACGGCAACTACTGTTGCATTTGTAGACTCTTGTATGTTGGGTCTGTTCTGAGAATATCTACAAAACTAGTGAGGCAGGCAAAGAAGGTCCTAGACAGGGACCCTAACATAGGAGTTGGCCTGACACTCAGACTTTCATGGACTGAGGTACTTGCGGTCAGTGCCAAAACCAAAACGGGGTGAAATACAGCTCTTAAGCATAGAGGTTAGGGACACGCTGAGCTGGATCTCTGTGAATTGATTATAATTTTCCAACCCGAGTAGAGTGAAAGGGCACATTTTATTGGAGTTGTTGGTGGGGTAACACTGCAGAAGAATTTAACCTCCGTTACACCCATAAAAGCAACCAGAACTTCAGAATTACAACAGAGAATTACAAGTCCGCATAATTCACTGGGAATATATACAGTTGAGTAGCTGCTTGAGATGAACCCCCCAACCACCCCATCGAAGAAAAAAGCTTACCTCAAATCCTAAGGAGCTTTCCAAATACAATTAAATTTTCTTTAGGTGAGGGAAAAATCTTTTTGATTCATATTGTTCAGCAGTTATTTACAATTAAGCATCTGACTGTATGTAAAATAAACTAGTGGATAATTACCAAAGATGACCAATGAGCACTCCTGTGAAGATACTCTACTATGATACTATGAGAAAAATAATGTTAGATATATTAGTAATGCTAGATATTTTAACAGTCCCCAAAATGAGACAATCTAGCAGGCTTGGCAAGAGAAAATAAAGGTCAGGAACCTGACTCAAGCAAGCACTGATGACCTGCTGGCAATATAGAGAACATGCTGTTTTAATGAATTCCACTGCTGGAACAAAAACTTGGTACAACCAAACAACCGTGTTTGTTTAGCACAGTTGTGGGCTTTTTTTGTAATTTGTTTGATGGTGCAAGAGAAAAAGAGGTCAAAGCACACTGTGTGCAGAAATGTCATTTTAATTGGACAAACCCATTTGAATAATTTGTGCTCGATTAATCTAGTCCTGAATGTGTGAAGGCATTACTAAGTTTATTTTCTATGGGTTTCTTTACGTTTTCATTGGCCCTGGAACTCAGTCTTTTGCAGGATAAAATTTTAAATATGCTGTCATATTTTCCCCTGCATAAAAACTCTTAAACCTCAGGAAAACTTTTCAATAGCCTTGTTTAACCCACTAGTGATGCAAGAGTTATGCAGAGACTTAGCGAATTAGTGTTTAAAAACTGACAGTGTGTCGTGCAGTGCAACGCAGGCTGAGGTTCTGGACACGTCATAAACCTATCCCAGTGTTACTCAGAAATTATTGTCAATCGAGTCATGCAGATCTAAATTTGCGATGCACACAATGGCCAGAGCTTGTCTCATGGCGCAGTGATAAACCCCAGACACACAAGGCATCTGGTATGTTTGTGTTCAATGGCCTGATTAGCCAAGATTTCCCACTGTTGCTGCCACTATCCAAAATTAAACATGAAAACTACCGAAACAGCTCCATACTTACAGTCATGACCAAACTACTGCACAAAGCAAAAGACCTAAGTGAACTGAAACTGTCACAGTGATTGGTAGTAGATAGCCAGAACAAATCTGATTGATAGACACAGAAACCTGTATCCACTCAGTTGCACAACTGACTTGTCATTAAAAAAGCTGCTGTTGCAGGTAAAAGGTAAAGAAGCTGGGTTGGTTTGATAATTACTTTGAACACTGGGAATGGGACTTCTCTCATCTTCAACGTTCAAAACAGCCCAGGTAAAATAAGGCCATGATGGTCGTAATCAGCTGATGGGTTTGGATAGACAAAAATTTTCACCTTATGAAAGGAGAACCTCTTTCAGGCATTCTCAGTTCTTGACATATAGGCATGGCCATACTGATCTGCAGGTGTTAAAGCTCGTTTTCATGGTAAGTATGTTAGAAGGTAATTTTGGTTAGTTCAGCAGTTAGTGATCTGGTTTTCATAAGAGAGTAATCTAAACCAGCACAACACAGATGACACGTATTCCATAGCAGAGTACCAGAGTAGCACTGTGGTCTGGAAGCGTGACGAACTTCCTGCTTTGCTTCCTGTTTTAATCATTATGAACTACTGATGTTACAGGGTCAGTGAGTCTAGGGGAAATTGCTAGAAGCAATTGCAGTGCCAATTTGCTGAAAATAAGGAGAACTTTTGATGATTTGTTAACCTACAGTAATAGTATCGGCACACGTGGACAGCTGTCAGCAAAAATTCAAGGTGGCAAATGTTATCTACTGGCTGGTGCATGATAGGGCTGCCCTTACGAGTCTGCATCCAACAACCTTGCCTCACCTCCCTGCTTCAGAATTTTCTCACCTCCTATGTTTTCCAGTCCTTTTATTTTACTTATAGTAGCATAACTAAAGCTAAGTTTACCACATGCAGCCTGCCACTATTGTTCACTTGCTTCTTAAATGGTTATCTTATGCTATTTATTGAAGTATTTTATGCTAAAGAAGATTTTTAGGCCTGTTAAAAGAGTCAAGAAGTAATAGGTCTGTCTGTACAGCCACATGGAAATTTTTATCTTGGATGCCAAGTCAGTGTCATGGCACATAAAAGAGGTAAAAAAAGGAGGAGAGTTCAGAAAGATGGCAGAAAGACTGACAAAGAAGCAATTGGGAAGGAAGAAAAGTTAGAAATTAGATGAGAAAGCAGCAAAAAAGAGATAAAAAATTACTGGATGGGCTTAATTGCTTCTCATACCTAAGTTTCCTCAGATTCTGAAGGAAATATGAATGCTATCTACAATCACATGGGAAAGCTGAGATCCTTGCTACAGGCAGCTTCTCACATTGCTGTGCCCTGGGGAGAGCCAGGAGCTGCTGGTCCTTCTCAGAAGCAGGAGGAAGCGGTGCTTACCCCAAAGAAAAGCGTGACATAAAACATAGCAGAAGGGACCAAAAGCAAGGAATACGTCCTGAGACCATGTCAGGAAAACCTTACAGTAAACCAGCCATTAGGAGAGGTATGAGACTGCTTGAGATGGAGCTCTGCGGGGATCAGAGCTCATTAATGGGACCAGACACTCATCAATGGCTGATGGTTTCTGCGCTCATCACGAAAGCTGAAGATTTCAGTGAGCACAAGGAGATACTCCCCTCTTTAGCAGCAGATTGCAAGTGTACACAATTATTATACATATGCTCCGTGATACTCCTCATCTCCAAGCAAACAACAACTGGATGAACATGCTAAGAAAAAGGAGGAAGAAGGTTGATGGGCAGGAGACTCCAGGGCCTACGGTCAGAAGGGGCACCTGTAGGTTAGTGACCCAATGGGCTTGGCATCAGCTACACATGCAGGAGAGAACTGGGATCTGCTGGGGCAAGCTGGTTTCTCCAGAGCAGCCTTTCCCTTAGGATAGACAGCAGAGGTACTTACTAATAGAAAGGCCAATCGTATGGCAAAACTGAAGATGAAGATAAGTATTGCACTTCTCAGGTAAAGAATTAACACAAATGAGTTAAAAAAAGACTGGATTTAAACTGGGGAAGAGAACAAATATATTTTTCTACCCTTTTATAACTGTGAGGACAACCAGAAAATGCTTCCAAAATTGATACCATACGTGCAGATTAAAACTAGGCTGCAAGCCAAATCCTCTTCAGTTTCACTGGCGGAGCCCAGCAGACTGCCACAGAGCTATGCTCAAGCAGCAGGGGAAAGAATTTGACCCTTTGACTGCTGCATCAAAAGCAGCTAACTTCCCACTGTATTTGGTGGCTTCAATATTAAAAGTTGTAAGTGGCTTTGTGCTCAGAAGTGTACTGATTATCCGCTAGGGTTGTTATGTGCTTATGTCCTTCTGCCCTGCTCTCTCTGAAATTACAGTTCCTCTCCCCTGTGGCAGCATAACTGGCATCCCTAGTATTGTCCCTGTCTGGCTGTGATGTATTGGACCGTACTGGTTGCTGATGAAGGAAGTTCCGCCATCTCATCAATACATGTATATGTATAGCATTCTTATGTAAAAGGTAGGAAAACTAAGAATGCTAGGATAAATCACTTGTTTTACCTTCCTTTCCTTCCATTCACTAATCATTCTCCCAACACAGATAATCTGTCAAAATAACAGATGATGATTTTTCACTTGAGCTATCATTTAACTTATTCATTATTCAAAATGGTCCAGTCTCACACCTATGTACTCAAGTATAAAATGTGCTACCAGTCATTTTCAGAGTCAGGCGATTGAAATATTAGAGTTTATCTCATGATCACAAACTGGTTAAAATTTCTTTTTAAGGAACAGAGGCTACATACTGTATATATGAACAAGAATGTAGATACCCAAAAGAAGAATATACAGTACTTAGTGGTAAAGCTAAGCCTTGAAATGCAAACCTTAAGTTAGTGACGCCTATTTACACCGTGAAATTCTGGACTCTCTCGGTAAGGACAGAAGACTGGAGTATCTTACTCAAATGATAGATATAAAAAGTATCCCAAGAGAAAAAATAGTACTCGCAGCATGAAAATAGCTATTTTTCTACCAGACGTAGTATCCTCTGCACTCAAATACCTTATAAATGCTAAACCTGCTAAAGCCAAGCAATGAAAAGTTTTGCTGCTGTTTATAAAGAAGCTCACACTGAGTGCAACCTTCATATACAACCTTGATTTGTCCCTTAATGCACTAGGATACAGACTTAGTTAAGGGCACCTGCCCAAGCAGTTTAGAGAAAGGCAGGGATGCCAGTTACCCAGATCTCACACCAGCTGATGCTGAATTCAGTTTTCGGGTGATGAATTCACAGCAGGAAAGAGCACCTCGGCCCTGTTTTCTAATGCTATGTCCCTGCTGCAGCCACGAAACCTTCTTCAGTTCCTTCTCTTCTCCCTCCTCAGAACTTCCCCCCCCCCAATCCTTTTCTTCACCAGCTCCCATCCTGCCCCCACAGACCTGCTGTAGCCCACGTTTCTACCTGATCCCCTCCACAGGCCTGGCTCCCGGTCTGCTTGCTGAGCCAGGCCTGCTCCCTTCTCCAGCACCACCAACTTCTTCCCAGTCCCTGTCTCTCCTTGCTGGCAGCGTTCAAGGCAGTGTTGCTTGCATGCTGACCAAGAGCAGAGGAAAAGGTTGCTGTTTGTCACCCAGCTTTCCAGATTCACCCAGTCCAAAAAGGAGGCACAGAACAACTCCAGCCTCCACCAAGAGCAAGCACACAATTTTCTCCAAGGCTCAAGCCTGGTACATGCTTTTCCAGAGATGGAGATTCCACCTGAAAAAAAACCACCACAAAACCAACCTCGCCATAATTTTAATGTACTACAATGTTTATTCTTCAAAACTTGTTTATTCTTCATAACTTCTATTTTTAGATATCATTAAAGTTTTGGCTAGTCCTGAAACAAAGCACCAAGATAGAAAATTTCAGATCAGTTCTTTTTTTTTGGTAGGGGCAAAACTATGTGTAACATTTCAAAGATGAAACTCAAGCAAACACCAATGACTGTAATGCCTGACTTGCTTAATATGGACAGGGGATACAAGAGATAGGACAATCTGGCAAGAGAGAGTCACCAATGAATTTTAGAATGAATGGTGATACTCAGAGTGTTGAGGGAAACAGTATGCATGGGGCATCTTAAGCAGCCAAGCACTGCTATGGGTACTGCAGCTGATTAGCATTTCCACTGATAATCTGTTCCCTTACAGTTCCAGGAGTCTCCTGTCACGTGGGACCCCACTACAAGATGAAGTAGTCCACCTCTGGACTATTTCTGTACAAGATAGGTAATACAATCTCATTAGACCCTAATACAGCCAAAAGTATTTTACAAATTTAGTTTTTGTATGTGTTTCCAAAAAAAAAGTAATGTATAGAACATCACATTAAGATGACAGCAAGGCAAAAGGGAGCTTATGAAGGGTGCTTGTAGCTACACAAATAAGGCTCGAATGAGGTGGCAGCAATGCTTACAATTGATGATTCAACATTAGCATCTGGTCATTAGCATGAGGTATTGAAAATAGTCAGGTCTTAGAGTACCTTCACGCACTCTCTCCTTTTTTCCTAGTTGGTGCACTTTGGCATCCTTAGAAAGCACTCTTCCATCTTTGGAGGGGGAAGTCCTGAACTGGAGTAACATGCCCAGCTATAGCCACTGCAGTTCAGATTTTTATGGATTGGTTGGAGGAGTCCAGGGAAGGGCAATGAGGATGATCAAACAGTTAGAAAATGGGACCTATGAAGAAAGATCAAACGCATGAGACTTTTTAGACAGGGAAGAAAGAGACACGACCACTTTCAAAACCTAAAGGCTAAGTTTAACCAAGACAGGCAGCTATCTCAGATGGTGCCATATGATTAAAATGAGGGGAAGAGATTGAAACACTGAGAAGGTCACTTGTCCAAAGCATCTCAGAAAAGCCAAGAACAAAATTCAAGCCTTTTCACGATCAGTCCCATGCTCTCGCCTGTAGCCATCTCTTCCTCTATGCTCAGGTGACAGATTCTTTCTGAATGGAAGACAATGAATGACTTATTTTCTATGCAAAGCAAAGTTTCTCCTGTGGAACTCTTACCTGAGACTATTTTATCTTTATACTTATCAGTTGTTTTCTTTCCAACTACTCTTACTCTCATTTAGATTATGTGCATCCAGCTATCTATGTAATCTTGTTTCTTTCCCAATAAAACAACAGTATGAAGAACAGCCAGAAAGCCCACTTGTGAAAGGTAAGGTAGGCAAGGGATAAACAGAACAATCTAACAGTCACATTTCCTGTAATCTGGTGACAATCATCCTTCCAGCTTCCATTTCCTAGGACAACATGAACAGTACTGGTAAATCGCGGTGGTGTATCTAATGCAAGTGGTACTTCTCTCTGTACTTTTGCTATCAGGTCTGAGTTGGTAGTAATACAGTTTGAAACTATAAAATAAGTTTGTGGGGATCTTCACAATATTGATGGCTGCTCCATACTTTTTGAAAGGAAGCTCTCCATGGCCTTGAGGAAGAAAGTCTGCTCCCTAGGTACAAATTGGTACCTGCAAGTTGGAGGCTGGTCAGGGAGGTTGCCTGCAAGCCTGTTCAATTTGCTACTGGCTTGGAATTTTCTAGAGATTAAGTGAAGCCCCGTAACAGTATGCTTGAAGAACCATCTCAAATCCTAGAGCCATGGAATGACAGATGCCCTGTCAAAGCAGAGTCCCGCTTTCAGGCACATCACAGATGCAGCACTTCATGTCTTCTCTCACTACTCCAGGAGTATTCGCTGCGCTGTTTGCAGGAACGGCCCTTTGAACAGTTCAGCCAGCAGAGCGATACGATGAGCAAAACGCTGCTATTCAGCTACATCTGGCTTCTACAGTGGGTAGTGATTTTTTAAATGAAATCAGCGTGCTGAGGATGTGCCAGCTGGACACAGTAAAACAGGAATAGTGTTCTGTTTAGCAAAGAAAGAAAAAGATAGATAGACATTCAGTGAAGTACATTTGACCCTCAGTTTGAAAACCCAAAGATGAAAGTAGCTGTTTACAACAACATCTCAGAAAGAGACTCTCCAAAGACCTGAAAGTGCAAATTTTCTGATTGCCCATAGAGCCAACTTCCAATCTAAACATGTGGCATATAATTTGACTGTAGGTAATGCATTCTGAATTAAGTTGGCTATCCAGTGAGCAAGCTGCTTTTAGTTAGGTGCCAAATAACATCAACTCCATAGGGAGTTAGGATGCTCAAGCATTTTGAGAACATACTCAGAAAGGTGAACGGTGTTATAAACTAGGCAGGACTCCCCATTATCCTATTTTTTTTTCATTTTAGGAACCAGACTCTTATATGACATATGAAGCAAAAGACCCTGATTTACTAATGGTATTATTCAGAACATCATTTCTCCCAGTGATCTCTTGTTAGGCACTATGTGCAACAGACCAAAATGTAAATCAGTGCAATAAGTCATGGATCATCATAACCACAGTTTTTGTTGGCTTTCTGGAAATTTTCTTAGACTGCACATGATTAGTGTAAGTTAATGGTATATGCAGTCACTTTTTTAGTATAAACAAATACCACTATAGAGGGAACATCTTTTAACAGATAGAACTGCCAATCAGCATTTTTTTGGTAGAGAACAACCTCCTCTGGCACTGGCAGCAGTAAGTAAGTGAAAACCATCATTGCACATCTTACAACTTTGTACCTAATGATAATGTATTCCCTTGATCTGCATGCAAAACCATTTCCAGTTTGACATTTGATGTCTTTAAACAAACACATGCGATCGGAGGGAAAGGTGAGATTTAGAATGGTCTCTGGTCTGGTAGGGAGCTGAATTCTTAACTTTTTAATGTTTTAATGGTGTTCAAAAATATAAAGAAATCTTCCTTGTTCCAGTAGAAAGATTTTTGACAAAAGGCTTGAATTCTCAAACTTTGTGCTCTGGGGTGAGAGCTCACTCCTTATGTAGGATGTTTATGGGATCGACCTCTGACACGTGTGAGAGACTACTTCAGACACAGAGAATTTAACAGAGGGCATCTTTAAGGTCAAACCTAATAATCAGAGAGGACTTGCATACAGCAGCAGGTGACTGTGAGATGTGCCTGAAACTCAAGTGGGGAAACAAAAATGGAACACCGGAAAATCTGAGAGTTTTCTCAAAGATGTTGTACCCTCTGGCAAATCTGCCAGACAGCTGAGCCCAGTGTGTGCAGGGAATGCTATATCCTCCTGAGATTACCACACTGTCCAAGGTATAAGAAAAGAACAAACAGAAGAAACAGACCAGAACCATTTGCATTACTTTTTTCTAATGTGTCACATATTAGACAATGCAAATACCTCAAAGTTCAAGTTCTGTATAAACAAAACAAAATAACTCCCTCCGCCCCATAACATCACATTTTGTTGCTTTCCAGAAATCCTGATATAAACACTTTTTTCAGCAAGCAAGCAACAAGCCAACCAAGCTCTGGAAGAGTTTCGAACCATGACAGGGTACTGATGTCAGCCAGAAAACAGAATTCATCATGAATTAATAAAAAGGGGGGGAGAGGAGATACTGTCAGTAGGTTTTAATCATTTGCAATGAAGGAATAGAAAACCAAAACCAAACAGCAAGAGAATAGGAACTCTAGATTTTTTTCATTTGATACTGCAAGTAACGCAGATATACTCTGTACTCTATGGATCTGATGTTCAGGAAGCTTTAGCGTCCAAAATTTAAGTGTATCAAGAATTCTCTGGGATACTTAGCACTTCTAAAACCAGGCTGTTTCTCTCCTTTCACTGTTCAAACACATTGGCCTCCTGTAATACCCTAAAAATGAATAGCTGAGATTGACATATCCCATGCTCTGGCTGCTTTAATTTTTTTTCTTCTGTATTGTGGAAGCCACTGTTGAGTAACAGAAAGTTAAATTTGGGTCCAGATTAAATTTAATCAATCTCAGTGTTAATCTCAAGTTTAACACAATGACTTTCCAGAAAAAAAATAATTTTATCTCTAATACTGGGTCCCAATTAAAATAACCTCTCTGGCTTGAGCGCCAACATTAGAGATGAGAGACCAAACTAATATGCTTTGCTTGGCTGGTTATCTAAGTCTTTCCACTGGCGCTTTCTCAAACTGACAGCAGTGGAGGAAGGCAGGGGCAGCAACAATATTCTGGGGTTTGCTGTCAAGATGGGAGACAGAAGAAAGCAACACACAGTGCTATGAAAAAAGGTCAGATGTGGTTGAGAATCACTGGTGTATAACTGGTCCTGACTGAAATGTTTCATAAACATACTTAACTCAAGAAATATTTTGTAATTTCCTCAAGTACACCCCCCACTGCACACACACCTCTCTCATTATGGACTTAACGTGCAGTGCAAGCGCCTCCCTTTCACTTGCGCAGCAAGAGGGTTTTGACATGTGAACTCTTTGGACACTATTGCAAAGGTACACGTGTGTGTGACCGTCTTGCCAGAAGGCAGCTAGCAGCAATAAGGATATGGTTTACACTTAAAGGAGTTTTTAAAAGAATACTGGCTTGACCCTCCTCTGGGGAAGGGGGAAAGTGCCTGAAGTATAACAATTTACATTTTTTTTTCTGCTGAAGAGAAATGCTGAAGCCACCTAGTTGCCATTCTGGATGAGTAGCAAGGTCCAGTGTCAGCTCAGAGGACCAGCAGCCATGATATTTTCCTGTAGTGGGTCCTGCTACCTGCCATGAACTGTTCTTCCCTCTGCCAGTCATGCATCAGTCCACCCCCCTTTCTAACAACAGTGATAACTCCCCTGCCGCTCTGCGCACAGTTTGTTATTTCAGCTCTTTAGAAAGTGCGGATAACACGGAGAGCTAAATACAGGAATCTCTCTTAAAGGTGATTCTTCAGCAGCTGCTTTTGTTTCTTGGCTCCCAGGAAACTCATAAGAAGCCTTTTCTGTGCCAGAACTTGCTGAACACTTGCAGAAGAAACATCTCCCATCCCTTTCTCTTCTCTGTTCACTTTAACCTTTGCACTCCAGCACTGGAAGCAAGTCCTGCACGGCAGGGGAAGGGCTCATCTCAGGCACAGTTAGGGTTAATTGGCCTGGACTTCTGCATACTGCTGCAGCCTTTCTCTGCTCCCTTTTCAGCAGAAACTCCTCTCAAACTTACTAATGCATGCAAATCCAATATATTTTAGGTTTGCCCATTGGTTCCCTTTGTCTCCCCCTCACCCCCTGAGATGGAGACAGAACACTCCTTTTTTAGGTTTCTCTGCCCACTGGTATTTGGGGAAAGAGGGGAAGTGCAATGCAAGGGGTTAATTTTCACTTTAGGCCTCAGCCAACAGGCTTATATATATATATATTTTACAACCTGCAGGTTTTCCCAGTGAGAATAAGCTGACGTAAACGACATTTTCTGCAGCCATCCAGGTCCTCTACAGCAGTACTCTTGACTGCTCAGCCCAAGAACCTGAGAAAAGATAGAAAATGCCCCCACAGCAGAGAAGAGAAAGGGGTATGAACAGATCTGGTTCTTTGACCACAGCTACAGGAGAAAACAGGAGAGAAAGTGGGTAGGTGAGATACATACAGTGCATGACTTCAGGCAGCAGGATGCTGGGCAGTAGGAACAGTGAGAGAGAACGTGGACATTGTCTGGTGATAGGAAAAGTAAGGAAAGACCAGCCATGTAAAGTGCTGAGAAAGCCCAATCACAGCACAGCGGCAAGGAGGATAGAAGAAATTTGGATAATGGGGTGGAAGGTGTCAAAACTATACTTTGACTATACAAGCTGAGCACTTGGCTGTTTCTCCCAAACAAGTGATGCATTCACATCGCATGTGATTCTTGCATGACTGCCCTCAGCATGGGCATCAAAGAGCGTGGAACCTGCTTGGGGGAGCTAGCCCAAAACAGCCCTGTGTCAGGGGCTGAAGAGTCACCATCCCCACCCCATCCCAACCCAACACACAGGGCATGAGCTCCTGCCATCCCTGCTCCATTTCTCCTGCCTAGACCTCTTCACTATTCCTTCCCCCCAGTGCCTCTTCCGCTTGTAATGAAACCTTCTCAACCTCTTTTACAAAGGCTGAATGGATCCATGGCTTCTCATTTGGAAAGAAAAACGCTGTAAACACAAAAATGTCAGGGAAGGGGGGGGAGCGGGGGGGGAGGCAGGCAATGCCAGGTCTGTTGGTCTCAGCTCCATTTGCTAAGTTCCTGATGTCCCGAGGAGATAGTGGTTGTCAACTGAAGCAATAGGATGGGACTGCACGGGTGCACACAGAAACAAAAGCTCTCACTCTTTGTGCCTTAAAAAAGGAAAAGGAGAGAAGCTACTAAACTCTGTATCTTCCTTGGCATTTTATGAACCCCAGGGCTGGCAAAGACCTAATGCTTATTAGGTGCTTTTGGCTTATAAGCAGGAAAAAACCAGAACACCATCCCAATGAGTAATGTACCTAGATTAATGACTGCTAAGAGGGAGAGGGGGTGGGAGGAGGAGGAGGAAGAGAAAAGGAGGCAGATAAGGGGAGAGAGTGGGAGAGTACATAACAACGATAACCTCTCTCTTCCTGGGTAAACTGATGCAAAATCCGAATAGTTTCTGCACCTCCAGAGCTTCCAAGTTGGTCAACCAGAGGAGTTTTCTTCTGAAGAGGCCTATCCACAGTGTATGCTAGAGGTTATGTTTTACAGCATTATTGCTGAAGATAGCACCTAATATTTCTAGCTTTTTTTTTTTTTATTTACCCACATGGGAGAGCCATGTGCCCTGTCCACAGATCACAGCCTGAAACTTCCTAAGTGGATCTACGATTTCAAGGGAACTGACACACTGCTCTGTGCCTCACCTTAGGGCAACCTGCAGGGGGGAGTAGACAAGTCTGTGTTACAGAAAGGTTCAGAAATCAGCACTATTTCTCCTACCCCAACATCTTCTGCAGTGCGTCATTTCAAAACTTTCTAAATATGTGAAAGTTTAGTATCTCTTTGGAGAAGCTATTCCCAGCTCAGCAATAATAGATACCAAAATAGTTTTCCTCTGCTATGTCTTCTGCTTCCCTACATCACCCTCATCCCTTAAAAAAGAATCTCAGATCCTGCCTAATTTCTGAGAAGGCATTATGTATCCTCTCCACGTAGCTAGAAAACAACATTCTGAAACCCATGTTAAAGACCTGGCAGAAGTATCACATATTGCCAGATAAGTAAACTGAATCAGTCACCTCAGAAAGTCTATGCAGTTTATGGCATGTCTAACTCACTACAGCATCTGAATCCAAACAAGAAACCTGAATCCACATCACTCACAAGCAGAGAATGAGAAAAAAACATTTAGAAGTTGATACCTATCTGGATAATTTCTTCCATGTCTGATTAAACAAATATAAAACAAACTGAGTCTGCTGTCAGGTCCAGCTGACACCCAAGTGAAGATGTTGGCAGGAGAGCCTGTCATGAGATCCTGGTAACCCCAGCTCCAGCTCCCAGCACTGCCTGGGCTAGTTTTCTGGGATTCATTTTGTTCCTAAAAAAGTTATCTTGTTCTTGCATTGAGACTCCCACTTTAGAGGCCAGTGTGATTCTTCCCCCTCCCCAGCCTTTCCCGGGACTGGGAGGAGAGGAAGCAATGACACAATGATGTAGGAAATTAATGCAGCCGCAATCTCAACTCCATGCAGCTCGGAAAGGGGACAGGTAAGCACTGCTGGCTGCCTCGGCCTCTCTCAGGAGTCGGAGGAAGAAGGAGGAGGGTAGCTCTGAGGAGGAAGGCTCCAGTGCCAGCAGCAGGGAGCAGGAGCTGGGATAGAAGGGTCTCGGGAATCGTACGTGCTTGCTCAGCACATGGCAGTGGCTGTGGCCGTGCTGCTCAGACTCCAGGATGACAATTCTCCCCCTGTGCCACTGCAAAATAAAATTACTGTCTGTTTCCTCTTCTGCCTGGCTGATTTATACATGTGTAACCTTAGAGCTGTCAGACTCCACTGCAAATAATGAGATCCTGACAGATGAGAAAGTTTCCCTGTGTCCCTTTCCGAGGACGCAGCTGCCAGTCAGTGGAACTCCAAACCTCCCAGCCTCGTCATTAGTAATACTGGAGGCACTACCAAAATCTTAGGCAATATGTTTTGGATAAATTTCAATCATATCTGCTGCTGACTCAGCGCTTATTTCTCCAATTCTACCATGGTCCCTCACCCACCCATTTCTACCCACACAGCCCTGACATATGGCCTGAATTATACCTTCCCTTCAATGCAGGATTTAAATCATCTTGCCTGCCCAGCAGCCTGTCATGAATCAGCCACCAGAATGAATTACCTGCTGGGGACTAAGGTGATCACACCTGAGTATGCCAGCCTACTCCACAGGGATGGCACAGCCAAGCAAACCCAACAGCTGCCTCCCTGTGGTAAGCACAAATGGAAGACGGAAGTTAAGTGATGACTTCATCCACTGCCCCAACAGATTTAACTTGCTTGATAGAGACACCCAGCTTTGTTTCCCCCACCTTTTATGGGGGTTTTTTTGAGTTCAAAAGACTTCTTTTGGAAGATTGGCTACCAAAATAAAGTAGTGGCCAGGCTGCTCCTTTTACAAATGGACAGCACAGCTGATTAGCCTTGAAAAATGAACAGGATAAAGAGGAAGTGAACAGTTATTTAGGTTTATAAACGTCAGTGATTCCTGAGGGTACTGCATGAAATGGCCTCAAGTTGCACCAGAGGAGATTTAGACTAGATATTAGGAAAAAATTTCTTCACTGAAAGGGCTATCAGGCACTGGAAGGGGCTGCCCAGGGAAGTGGCTGACTCCCCATCCCTGGAGGTACTTAAAAGGCAGGCAGATGACGTGCTTATGGACATGGTTTAGTGGTGGACAGGTGGGGTTGGACTCAATGATCTTTAATGTCTTTTCCAACCAAGTGATTCTATGAATATGTGTGTCAGATGCTTTTGAAGATTCTTAGGCTGTACTATTACAGTCACCTCTTGGGTACACCCATAACTTTTCCTCTCTTTTCCCTCCTTTTATTCATCTCTTCTCTGGGAAAAGAGGCAGAAAGGAGCAGTTGCAAGTACCAAATTGCAGATCTGGGACCTAAGAGGAACACCAGCACAGGGACAAAAAATGTTTTGGGGAGGGAAGATGACAGACAAAACCAGTGGCCTTCCATTGAATAAAATGACACTGTTCATCTTTGTACAAGTACATTGTAGAAGCACAAGTAAGGATTGCCTTCAACCATTTATGGGGCTCCATTCATTAATGTGGAACACCAAACCCATACGTGTTCTCTAACACTCCGAACAATAAAACAAAAAGAGGACAGGGTACCAAATTAAGCTAAATAGTTTAGAAGAAAATTAAGGTTAAAATACCTCAGTGCTGCTGCTTGCCTATATGAGAATTCCTTAGGCATTTAAATATTCCTACATACCACAAATCTTGCTAGGTAACTCAAAGCACAGGTCCAGTTGCACGTTCCAGTGTTGTCTGCAATGATGACAGGGAACACTGCCGTTCACCTTCTCACCGCAGCCATCACAGTGGCAGCAGTGCAACAGATGCTGAACACAACCGACAAACAAACATGACATCCCAGGGAAACGCTTCCTAGGTTATGAAATGATTCAGCAGAAATTAATAAGTATTCCAGTCTTGGTTTTTTTCCTTATGTAGGAAACAAGAACTGTCATAGGATGGTTGGGGCTCCTCAAGAATAGCTCATCTGGGCTGCGCTATTAGTCAGAAGCATCCTGCAGAAAGTCTCAGAGTGGAGCTCAGCCTGTCACTGCTGGTGGCTCCTAGTGGAGCCTGATTTCCTCTTGGAGGTCACAACCTCCAGACAGAGTAACTGCTGTGGATGAGATTGCCTTCATCTGACATTTGATGGGACTGGTCCCCCAGCATGAGACTTAGGAGTTTCTATCAAAAAAACCCAAAACTCTGCAGAAATACCCTGGAATTGCAGAGATTTAAATGGAGGAAGAAGTCCATCCTACGTTCAGCAAACAAAAATGAAAAAGACTTTAATTTAAGCAGTTTAATCTGTCCTACTCAACTTCTGTGTCTGTGGCTGAGCAATCACAAGCATAGGCATGAGGTAGAACAGCATGCAAGGACCCAAGTAACAAAGCACACCTCTAGAAAGCCACTCTTGGGCACAGAGAACAATTGCTTCAACATGGAACAGGCTGGTTCCTTATCTAAGGTGATGAGTCATAGATATTTGGGAGATTCACTGGGTCTTATAGAAAGCAATATATTAAGGATGGATGTCACAAGGGTAGAGTCAGACTCTTCTCAGTGGTGCCCAGCAACAGGACAAGGGGCAATGGGTACAAATTGAAGCATAAGAGGTTTCAGGTGGATATGAGGAAGAACTTCTTTACTTTGAGGGTGACAGAGCACTGGAACAGGCTGCCCAGGGGCGTTGTGGAGTCTCCTTTGGAGATATTTGAAACCCACCTGGACGATGTCCTGTGCAACCTCCTCTAGGTGAACCTGCTTTAGCAGGACGGTTGGACTAGATGATCTCCGGAGGTCCCTTCCAACCCTTGCCATTCTGTGATTCTGTGACCAGAAAAATGAGGGTTGCCAGCTTTACCAATGACTCTAAGACTGAACTCTTGATTTACTTGCTAACTGTGCTTTATGTCACCAGTCTTCCTATAAGACTTGTGGATGTAATACAGACCAGAGTCTACTTCAAGGTTTTGAGATTTGCTACACCCAGACTCAGATTCAATCATCTATTTATAAATTCTGTAATGTTTGTAGCTAGTCTCTTTTCAGCAGCCACTTAATTAAGCATGTTCAGTCTTTTATAGAGCTGAGAGGCTGGGATCCAGGCTCCTAAGACCACTTTTGAGAAGGCTGGAAGAGTCTTTTTCATGCGAAGATAAGGAGATGGCAATCCAACCAAGTGACTCAAGTATTATGTAAACAGCTGACTGTTTGGACTCGTTTTCGAGAGTCTCTGTCTCTTACCACTAGCAATATTCAAATGAAGTCAAAACACTTACAGTGCTCTTGCAGTTCTCTCAGACTAAATAGATTTCAGTCACTGCTTTACTGGGAATGAAGCTAAACATTAAACAAGTTAATCTTCATCTAAATGAGTTGTAAAGCAGCTTTTCTCCATAAAAAATGTAAGCTACTTAAGAAATAAAGTGTTCAGGTTAATACCATGTCTGCATGTCCACATACTTCTGCTGCCACAATCTATACATTTGTTTGTGGTTTTATAAGAGTCAATGATAAGTTAAATATGTAATAAGAGCAAAACATCATGTCATGTCATCACTTCTCCAGTGCAAATTTTTATGCATCACAGCAGGAAATTCTGCTTACAGTTTGAGGGTCCCTGCTAGGTCCAAGGTTTTCAGTGAAGTGTTCTCTCTGAATTGCAACCATCTTCTCTGGCCTTAAAAAAAATGTTTAAGAGATTGAGTGTGCTTAATAGCACATAGCAAAGAGAGGATTTCATGACAGGGGGTGGTAGCCAGACAGATGTGATATAAAAATAACTATTTTCTGCTCTTGAGGAATAAACCAAGTATCTGAGACAGCTCAGCTCAGCTAGACTTTATCAGCTCCTCAGGATGGAAAAGACGTACCCAGGAGGGACTCAACAAAAGGGGTGCTTTTGTGTTTGTGATCTCTACCCGCTGTGTGTTAAGTCACCACAATAACTTCTTTTCCTCCAGGGATTGCCTACAAAAACCAGAAGGAAACCCTGGCCTAAAGATTGTGCTGCCATCTGGGAGCACGCCATGGGGCAGCAGTCTGCTACTTTAATTACATCTATTTGTTTAAAAAAGATGAAGTTGCTCATTAAACAGATCAAATCCCTTCAGTTTATCCATTGTGTAGGCTACTTACATGGCTAAGACTGGCCCAGACCTGGACTGTAAGTTAATGCTGCCCTAATTTTCCACTGTCTTAGGGGCTGCCTTACCTTCCACTATGCTGAGAGCGCCTATATTTCTTACTGTCCTCAGTCTCTCAGCAGTACAGCTCCCAACTGTAAACAAGCTGTAAGAGCCCAGCTGGCTCAGCAGAACTAGGATCCAGGAATTGTTATCTTCTGTGCAAAAGCCAAAAATAGCCTTGGGGAACATAACAGAAGTGACCAGAGCTGCTCTCAGACTGTACCACTGGTCTGTCGCACTACTGAAATCCAAAGATCCTGGTAAGGAAATGCTTCTAAGAAAAGCTAAGGGGTGGTGGTGGTGAAATTCTCATGTTTGCAGACACACATGTCTTCAGGATTTTTTTTCAGGCCTGAAAGAAAATCTGCTGGTTTGATTTCTGCATGGTAGGTACTGAAGTAACAACAGAGTACCCCAGTGCGGTGCTGTGCTCTTTTCATGCACTTACTAGCAGCACCCTTCCGTGCAGCTTCCTTTTTTACATAACCTGTGCAAGAGTTGTCATCTAAATAGACCAAGGAAAAGTACGATATCAGATAAGGCAAGGTTGTATACTGCTACAGGCAATTAAAGGCCATAAGCACTAATAAGTCAGTAGACACCTAACGTTTTCTTTCCTGACTGGGTAGTGCAGTTGATTCATTGTTCACAGAGTCTGTTTTGCGCTTAAACCGTATGACCTGCTTTGTATCTTTGCTTTCTTTTGGTGTAGGTTTTACAGCCACAGAAAACCTCACCAAATTATTCCTGCCTATTCTTAATTTAAAAAAAAACAAAAAAAAAAAACCAAAAAAACAAAAAAGAAAAAACAACCAAACACCAAAACAAACTTCTTTAGGGCTGTCTGTAACGGCCCCAGAGGCAGCACCTTTACTGTGCCTCTGCTGCCCCGGGCAGAGTTTGCAGCGCGTCCTGGGAAATGGTTTAAGACACAACAGCACCATCTACCGAGACTAGCTGTTGCGAGTCCTAGTGTGCCTTGCAGTGCTAGGGGGAAGGTATATTCGGCTGGTGTAAGTGCTATCTTCTTAGTGACAACGTGCTGAGTAACAAGGAAAAGGAAACTTACTCCATCGTGCCCTGAAAACTGTTAAACATCACCTACGACTGTTGCTTTTCTCAAAGCTGAGGAAAGCACTGCTCCCATCTCAGTGCTCAAGGGTAAGAACAAAATCAGATATTCATCCCATAAATGATATTTGGTGGGCAAGATGCTCATTTGTACTGCTGTGTACACACATTAAAAGAAATGAACATAGCTGTTCCATCCTGGTAATATAAAGCAATCCCCTACTGAGACACACAATCATTTAAGCACATTTTCCACACAAGTAAATAATTAAGAAACTACGCTTTTTCTGGGAAGGTAGTGGTTTGAATCAGCTTCTTTGTAGACTAGATTCAGGTGATGCATGATACTGAAGCATCTGAGAATTAGCAATCAGATAGCATTCAGCCCTAGATACCGTATTAGCTTAATATGTCAAAGCATTTTCCATCACCCTTTTATGGCTTACAGTGCAAGTTCTCTTTCTCGTGTATCAAATAATCAGCCACAACTGTGGCAAGATGATTTTTTAGTATTCTTTTTTTAATCTCATATATATTATTTCTAGGCACCCAGCTTAATATGTCTTGACATTCTCTTTGAGTCAGTGCCTAAAAACGCATGTTCTGCCTGGTTGGCTGCCTGGATGATTTGCTTAAATCTGCTTTTGAGAAAGACTGAAGACACTGAGATTGTCTCACTTAAACAAATAAATACAGTCTGCTTTGTAGAAAGCAGATACCGTGTACTTCCTCTTTTTGTTCCTGTTTAATAGGATCTGGAGACTGATTAAAGAAAAAAAAAATTCCTAGAAGAGGTTTTGAAGGAGATAAAGCTAGATTTGTGTCCATAGCAGGTTCTATGGAATGTCACCATCTCCGCTCATCGCTTTTCTGTGGCTTGATGCACCTTAGGCTACAGTAATAAACTGATGCATACTGATATATGGTGTCCAAGAGATACCTTCTTCAATCAAACAGCTGAAAATGCATCAGCAAAAAGGGAACCTGGGCCAAGAATGTAATCCCACCTCCTTTTGCATTTCTAGATGCATTGCTTGCATTTGTCTGGACCTTAGGTACGGTCAGCTGTAAATCTGAATCTGCGCTTCAACATTCAATCTCACCTCACTATCTCACTTTCCTGACTCCTCCTTAGGTTTTTTAGCTTTTGGATCTGAATTTTAAGGATTGATCAATGTTAATTAAGTAGCACAACATAACTAGGATGACACTGTAAAATCTCTATAGTTCCATATATAGCATTTTAATACACATATATAGTCATGATGGTGTGATTAGCAAACGTTACAGGAATGATATGGGGATTGCATGCAAATAGCACTAAGAGACTATTCAAATTTGATTTATCTGTTGGGTTACTAAAACAAGGACAAACACCAAGTGCCACCTGTGGGCAGGAAGCCCTGGTGCAAGGATGCAGGCTGGTCCCTGCCTGGCTGGGAGCAGCTCTGTGGGAAGGGACCTGGGGGCCTTGGCAGGCACAAGCTGGGCACCAGCCAGCAGCGTGCCCTGGCTGCAGGGATGACCAAGGCTGTGTTAAGAGTGGCACAGCCAGGACATCAGGGGGCGGGATTGTCTCCCTCTGCTCAGCACTTGTGAGATTTCACTTAGAAAGCTGTGTCTGATTTTGGGCCACTGATACAGGATGGACATTGATAAACTGAAGCGAATTTGGTGTTTGAGGGCTGGAACATTGAGGGACCAGGGCTCTTTTTCAGCCTGGAGAACAGAAGGCATTGGAGGGACCTAGTAGCAGTTTTCCAATACATACGAGGAGGTCATCGAGAAGATGGAATCAGACACTTCACAGCGGGAGGATGGAAAGCAATGAGCATAAACTGGAACAAGAGAACTGCAAACTTGGTATGACAACAGTGAAGGAGAGGAACAGATTGCCCACAGGGGTTGTGAAGTCACCAACCTCACCGCTTTTGAGGAATAAGTTACAGTCCCCACACACACCTTCCTTCTTTCCTTAACTCAAGTCCTCCACAGACTGTCACTAGTGCCTCTTCACTCTTCATTTTTATCGTATAGTAGATACGAGCACTGACATTTTTTAGCTATCTATGTGCTCACCTGTGATAGTTTTAGGTCTGATGAACACACCAAGTTTAAGCTCTAACAATCTAACGACAAAAGGGAAAGAAACTCACTCCATGCTTAATTCAACACTATTGCACATACTAACAGGCAGAAACAACAGCAACACCACTTAAACCATTTTACGTACATGGAATTTTCCTGCAAGTATTCTTGATGGCAGAGATTAAAGTATTATGAAAGACTTTTATTATTAAGATCAAGGTTTGGGTTTACAATATGAAAAACTTGTTAAACACTGTATTGTCATCAATGTAAAATGAAAGCAGACTCTTCATCCGTGACAAGGGCTCTCAAGCACTGCAGCAACATAAATCCAAAGGTAGGCATAGTAGACTTATACTAGTGTGCATTATGAATAATGGAATGTGTCCCTTGGCAATAAAACCTATGTCAGATAACCATCAGGCCATGTATGTGTATAATTATGCATACACAACTGGATCCAAGTTGAATAGCTGCTTTAAAAATATCCTTCAAGGCCACATTTTTTTAAGTTCTTCGGTTTCACATGCGCAGAGGCACATAAGAAAGAATAATTTTTACAACTGCATGGATATCCAAGGCATTTATGTGTACAACTTTTTTTTTTTCCTAGCAGCATCTTGTCTGCACTGTGTGCCCATTAAAAACACTTAAAGATAAACATCAGGAAGGTGACCATGAACATCATATGCATGTATGAGCTTAAGGCCCTTTCAAAGTTTGGCTCTGAGATTACTAACAGCAGAGATTTTGAAAAATCACTTCATGTATGCTGGTTAATGTTAAGGTATGTTTTCCATTCCTGAAGGATCCTGCCAAATCCAAGGGAAGGGAGAAGGGGAGGAGGGTGTGGGGAAGAGAGATATAAAGTACTCATTGTTCCTGTTAAGTTTCCTTCTTGGGTTCTTTCATTTTATCATTTACAAAGACTATTGTTTTACTTCAAAAATTTATACAATAGGGAAGAGAACTTGGACCCTTAATTCAGCAAGTGAACTTTATCCAAGCTTTATGCATATGAACAGTTCCTGTAACTTTAGTGTAACTTATTACAGGTTTAAGTTGAGACATGATAAGATGTTTTGTTAACTCAGATCTGTGTGTACATAATGCACTCTTTTTTTTTTTTTTTTTTTTAATAACTTCTGCAAAGCATTTGCCCCACTCACTTAAGTACACTGGAAGGGAGGTGCCAGCATTACTCAGAAATTTATTCTGTTTGGACCCTAGTTAATACTATAATTATTTTTCCCTCTCCTTCCTTCCTGTGTGCTTGGAATCCTGCACAGGAAAAAGGGGGGGGAAGAAAAAAGTAAAAACAGCAATATATTTGCGGTGGGTGAGCAATGGAAATAATGGAAACAGCAATAGAAAGACGCAGTCTGGTCTGAGAACAGGCGGGTTTTCTGTCCTTTTTTTTTTGGTTATTTTAATAAGAAAGAAACATGCCTTTATTTTTTTCTAAAAAGGATGAGACTTAATCCGTTTCACATATGTGAGGCTCATGATCAGATGTTGAAAGGGAACTGGAGAGAGTTCTGACATTGGAGTTAGGGCTATGGGGAAGGACAATACTCGAGTCCGAACAATGGGACCAAAATGAACTGGCAGGAGGAAAGAGGCAAGAAGGTGGAAGCAGAGGCAAAAGTATCAATGTTATAATGGAGTGAAAGAAAGGGCAAAGCAAGTTCAACCTCCCTGATACAAAGGATTCAGCAGAGCCACAAAGTCAGGTTATGTAGTTATAAGATACTGCTGCCAGAGCAGCAGGATCAGCGCCTTGTCCCCATGACACCAGGAGTGAGACATCTGAACTAAAAGCAGAACCGCTTACACATGCGGGTCACTAGATTTCACAAGATTAAGAGCAGGTACCGGAAAGACATTGTCTTGTTTGCAGTCACATGCTATTACATTTGAATAAACATAAGTGTAAGCAAAAAATAGTGATAGTGAGACAAGGATAAAATTGCAGCTCTCGCACCAAGATCACAAAACAGAAAATGAGAAAAAGCAATCTACAAAGACATTTCCTAGGGGAAAATAAAGAATATATTCTTCACAAGCAGAGAAATAAAAACAGTTGTGGTGAAGAACTTCTCATTTAATTTTCTTTGACTTTCACTATGAAACACATTTACCTTTACCCAGATACCGACATATTTTGACTGTAGCAGCTGGATTGGACTTGGACACCAACCAACTGGAGGACTGCAAAGGTTCCTTGCCTTGAGCAACAAACACGGCAGGACATGCATTTTAGCTCATGAGTGGCATGCGGGTTTTCTCAAACTTCCAGCCAGGGGCATGAGTGTGTGTGGAGTAAAATCAACCTATGCTGCTAGATTATACCTTCTTTCCTGCATGAGTGAGGCTATCAAGTTGTGTGAGACGCGACAGACAATGCACAATGCAGGGTAGAAATCTTGTAATGTTTTAGATAGACTTGTGGTCACAAATCCTGCACTGATGCAGAGAGAGAACTGGCTGGACCTGCAGGGACTATACAAAGCTGATCTCAGGCTAGGAGGGGTTGATTTGTTCAAATAGGTTCGTATTGTGCCAGGACTGACATGACTGGGACACCAATCACCTCATGCAAAAGCCACATAATATTCCTTGTGCTGCAGGCAGATATCCAAAGCCAGAAGAAGAAACTAAAAACCTACATATGCACACATGAAAGCATGCTTGGAAGGTTCACAAAAATATTTTGTTATCACAGTAACTGACAGTGTAATAATATAATTAATGATTCTTTACCTGCTATATTTAATCGCAAAAAATATGGTGCATACATTCTCTTCAGCTCCTCAAAGACACAGCCTGGATGCAGCAGATCAGTCCACTGGCCAACTACATCTGTGAGCCTTGAAGCAGGAGAAGAGATGGCACATTGCTCAGGAGCCAACCAAGGCGTGCTTCTCCTGACTGGAGCTCCATACCACGGCCACCTGGAGGAAGGGAGCTGCTCCCACACCGCAGGACGCAGTCACGTCTGCACAGCTGGGCAGCCTCATCTCAGTTTGCACGGGGCTTGCTGCTCGAAGTTCAGAAGATGGGGTGGTGAGGAAAGCGTCGTTGTCACAAAAACTTAAGTGCAAAATGCCAATTAAATCATGGAAATACAGCCCTGTGAAACTGGTGATTTTCCTCACAGAAGTTTAGCAGTAATCAGTTATCTTCTGTCTTAAACCTGCAATAGTTAAAGGTGACATGGGAATGACACCGATATAGCACATATTTAAAAAAAAAAAAAATTAAAAAGTCATGTTTATGTCTCTTTTCCCCTTGCAGAACACAGTTTATACTGATTATTTTTTCACAATAGCGCCTGCTCCAGAGTTGGCCCAAAATGTTTTCCAAAATTAACACTGTTATTCCAACAAATAAATTGTTTGAAGTATTTCCATGTTTATTAGGCTTCTTCCAGGTATTCTTTGACAGCATGAAGGACAGGATTAAGATGTCTAGGTACTCCTACTAAAGAAAAACAAACCAGAGTTTGAACTGACCTACTTTGCCAGAAAAGTTCCTTAGGGTCAAAATTAGCATTGATGTACTCTGTTTTTTAAACAGAAAGCTCTTTCTCCTCCACAGGTTACCTGTTAGCACTGTTTTCAGCTTTCACCTAATTTCTCAGAAAAGGCTAAAAATTAGACAGCATCATAGAAATGTTAACAGCCATCCATCATTTAAAAAGACAATGCGAAAAGGTGTGGTTGGCCTGATCAGTTGTCTCACAGTACAAACCTCTGAAGTTGGTACCTCTCCATTTCTTCATAGGAACGCAGGCTACAAACCAAGATTGGGAATTACTGTCAATAGCTATTCAAGTGGCATAGCTTACTCCTTAGCTGTTATACTTAGGGCAAATATTCAGTTTTCTAGACAGAATAGCCATTGAAGAGAGAAAATAAATAAGGATCTGTGGAGCTCACATCTAAGGAGAACCTAGGCCTTATAGAGACATGAAAAAAAGTTAATAATTTCATTATATTCTACCAAATATAGATGGTAATACATAGTGGGGAGTGGAAGTTTCTCCCAGGGAGGCAGGATCTCTCTCTGCCGGGGTGCCCGGAGCCCCTCCCGCCCTCCTCCCGCTCTCCCCGCGGGGCGGGCAGGGCTATTTCTCGCCCCGTTTCCCTCAGCCCCGGCTGCCGGGCAGCGTTTTGCCCTTCCTGACCCAGGCTTTCCCCGCGGCGCCCGCCCGTGGCTGAGGGGCTCAGCCCTGCCCTGCGGTGGGGGCCCGTGGGGCCAGAGGGAACCGGCTGTGTCTGGCACGGGGCGGCCCCGCCGCCGCTCGCAGGGGCTGCGCCTGCAGGCCCCGCTGCCCTCCCCAAGACATAAAAACCTCACCATAAACCCAGTACTTTTGCTCATACGAGGCCGCTTTTTTTGTGGGGGTCTCCGTCCTTGGGGATGCTCAAAACTTGACTGGACATGGTCCTGACTACTCTTGTTGGCACTGCTGTGAGCTGGGGGGGTGGACCAGTTGATCTAGGTGGTCCCCCCAACCTCAACTGTTGTGCTATGGTATGGCAAATGCTAGTCATCTTCAAAATTAGTACTCTTCCCATTTATCTGGTGTAACTCCATCACTACTGTTAAAATTTGCACTAAAACACCCTTATGAAGCAAAGCCATGTCTTCTGAACCAGGGCTGAAATGCTGAAACGGACACTTTGTATTTATCAGTTGAGCACCAGCCTTGCAGGGCGTTAAACCTGGAAGCTATTTCCTTAATCTTGATGCCTGTGGATACACAGATGCCTTTCCTCTCTGAACAGGAGTCTAGGGCATTTTGGACAGCAGGGAGGCAGTTGAAGGTGAGGAGGGAGAACGGAGAGGAAAGGGACACTATGAGAACACCGTCTAGTTTTAAATGGGAAAGTGTCCAAATACTTACTAGAAAATAATGTATTAACCTTGCAAAGTTATTCATGCATACAAGTCAACTGTAATTAAGCAACAAACGCCTCAGTTGAAAAACTGAGCAACAGCAAAGATTATCGCATTTGCCTTCTAGAGGTGACATTAATTTAAGTCGACTCCCAGGTTCAAAATACACCATTATTTTGGATTGGTAGCTTACATTTCATTGACAGCTTTTCCCCAAAAGAATACCAGTAGGGGTTTAAACTTCTCATTACAATTTTGAAAGATGTCAAAAGCTTGGCAACAGCAGTACAGCCTGCATTCAGCATTTAGGCTAACTTGGAAAAAGCAATCCTTTTCCACTGCTTGCCTTCAGAGCTATTGTTCCGACCAACCTTAGCTCATTGGTTTAACTGATTTTTTTTCCTTTCCCTGAATGATCTTGCAAAGTTATTTTTACAAGCAAACATCCTATATGTGAAGCACTTCACCTGAGAAGAAAGAAAAATTAAGAACGTTCTAGAAATCTAGCATCTGAAGTTACTTGTCACCAGCTTGCCAGGAGCACTGGAGAGGCCGCTGCGAGGGGGAGGAGGCAGAAGGGAGATAAGGGAGTGAACAGCAATGAACAGCATGCATTAGTTTTTTTGTATACAGATTATCTTTCACCTTAAGACATGAAAATTTCTGAAAACACTCTCAGGAATTTATCTTAAGTGATTTTGAATTCAAGCAGGATGAACAGAAATAGTTAACTATTTTAAAAAATAAATAGCCTCTTAAAATGTCCATTTTGATTGTCTTAAATTACAGCAGATTACGGGGAAGCTTGGAAAGCTTCAAAGCTAAGAGACCACTCTTTTCACATTGAACAGCATTGTATGATTTTTAAATGCAAAAAAAAACCACTTTAATTGAGGCAAACATCAGAAAATAATAGCTTTTTTAAAACCTCAAACAAAAAAAAAAGAAAGGAGATCTGAAGGTTAGCTTTCCTTGAGTCCAAAATTCAATAGTGAAGGAGACTGGGGAGCACTGTGTTATGCTGAGCGTAAGAGATCTCTGTCTTAAGGAACTCGTAATAGTCACACCTGAGGAAAAACCTCTCTGCATCTACGTGCTCATTTCTCCCTTAACTTTCAGCCTAATCTTTTGGATTAGTGTCCTAAAATTTCATATCATACCTCTGTAGCTTTATATATTTTACAATGTCAAAGCCTCTGTCAGTCTGAAAAACTATTATTTAGTGTCCAAATGTGAATGCACATGCCACTAGAAAAAAAAAAATCTATAGAAGTGGTTATGGTCCATTTACTTTTAAAATGGTCATTTAAAGAAGTACCTATACCGTGGATGTAATAATGAAAATTATATATAATTTAAAAATAGATATCACCTGCAAAAATGAGCTACAGATTGCAGAACACTGGTGAAAATATTCAATGCCATATGGAGACTATTTATGGACTATATTCACAGTAATGGTAATGTAAGAGAGAAACAATCACAGTTAATTATTTCCCCTTTCACAGGCATAGATAATATAAAAATGGAGCTTGATGTCATTTACAGACTGACAAGCGTTAACCTTTACAAGATGGTGTTGTTTCCACCACTAAAGGAAACTGAAAGTTCACACTGAAAGGAAATGTCATTTTAAAAATAAAATGCAAGAGCCAAGTCATTTCAGTACCTTAGTTGTAAGATTCAAGATGGCTTTCCTAGGTGGTGGAAAAGACTTTATAAAGCAAAGTAAATTATTCTGGTACGTCTAAGTGTGGTTCAGCTTTGAGAAGTAATTAACTAAGTTAAGGGACTAACATGAATCTCACCGAGAGTTATCTAGGGAGTTTTTTCTTCTCAGACACCAGCACTGCAAACTCATCTCAGGACCAGAGGAGTGTATCTGGTTCCTTTCAGACCTCATAATTACATCACCAAAACCAGAATTGTTTCCCAAACTCTGCACTATTGCATAGAATAGTACGTGCTTAAATTTGTTTCATGAGTTTACCTATGCACCAAAAACTTACAACAAAACTTTTAAATGTAAAAGTACCTTTTAGGGCAGTCCATATATCCTGTCATTTTGCTACGTGTCCAGTTCCCAGGGCTTTTAGAGGTTGAAGAGAAGGAGTAAAAAGGCACATTGCAAACACACAGAGAGAAAGCATTTCCCGAGCATAGGGTTATTCACAAAGAAAGCTTCTTGTTCTAATTCTTGACAATACGTACATTGATACTGTGTTAATGCTGAACATCTTCTGAGAATATATCCCTTTCCAAAACAATCTCCAGACCCACGTTGTCATCTAAACTAGAAACTGCCTGGGCTGAATGGGTAAAGCTGGAGCCCACTGGCAGGACCAACATCAGAGAGGAAAAGAAAAGGTGAAGAGGCTAAAGTAATCACAAGCAGCGAGATGCCTTTGAAGAAAGATGGAGACAATTTGGAAGGACACTTGAAGAGGGAAACAGTGGAAATTGTCAAGAATAACCCCAACTCCTTTGCCTAGAGGCCAAGTGCACATAGCAACAGACACAGAGGGCACATGCTGCCAATTTATGGCAATATAGGCTTCATGTGGAACATAGGTAAGAAATATTTCAGAAGTGGAAAACCCTTCCCAAAATGTATTTAAGTCTTCCTAGCGATCAGAAGTGAAATGAAAGTTCTTTTCAAGCCCAATAGGGCTCAATATTTCCCTCAGCAAACATAGTCAGCAGCAGACATAACTAAAAAAGCCTGTGAAACCCTGGCAGAAGATGGCCCTTCATTGCCTGTGTGAAGCATTGGCTTTACGGGCCACATGGGTAGTCACAAGCCACCTGCCGATGGGGGTTGACAAGACACAGGTTGCCAGTAGGCGAGCAAAGAAACAGGTCTGAACTGATTCCGGGTGTGAGGGAGTGCATGGAGGAAGCCCAGCCTCATACTCACACCCTGAATCAATTAAAATGTTAGGGTACATCACAGAGTCTGCTAAGAGAATAAAAGAGGCCAGGATGAAAACGTATGTTCTCCTGCATGAGCTCTCATGGCTAGTGGCACCCAAGCAAACTGGGTTGGCAACTCCTAGGTGTAAATCAAAAACCTGTAATCATCTTTGGGAATAAAAATAGTAGGTGCTCAGCAGTGCAAAATGCTCCTGACTTCCCTGTAGCAGGAAACCCCCATCTCTATTGCAAGTACCAGCAAAACAAAACAAGGGCTCAGAATAAGCACAGGCTATTTTTTTCCTCAGGTTCTCCTTTAAAGGCAGTGTCTAAATATTGACTTTTTATATTACAAATGTACTGACAACAAAGCAACACAGCAAGATCTGCCTTAGCTTGTTGCAGTAGATTTATCAAATATAGCTTGCAGCTTCTGTTACACCAAAAGGCTTATGCCAAAAACGTCACAAGAATCCAGAGGAAGTAAACAAGGGCATGTATCAGCTTTTTCAGACTTTCTACCATATTGCTGTACATATCTTGCACTGACTATTTACATTATCTTACACTAAAAATTCTGGTCATACAATTCATTTAGCAAATCACAACTCAAGAGACTTATCTACTTTGTAACAACTTAAGAATTTAAAGCAGCCAGCCACCATACATATAAACATCAAAAGCTATGTAAATAGGTGGGGAACATAAAGCATGTGAAAAGTTGCAGACAAAGCAATAAATGTTATCTATCAAAGCAAAGAAACTCTCAGGTATCCTCAAGCTGTAACTCTAACAAAAGTGCATCTTGGAGACTGTTTTCATAATTCCACCCCATACCTTCCCTCTTCCCTCGCTCAAAACAGCAGGGAAGATGGGAGAAATGACATCATAGGTTTTTGTTTTTGAAGAGTCCCACAGGCAGCTAAAATATTACACGGTAGTTTTACTTAACTATTGCAAAAGCCACAACAACACATTCCAAAATAGTACCAAGCACTTTTCCAACTGGAATGGATTTTTCTTGCTCTGTTTCCTTAGCACTATGTGCAATCAAGCCAACAACATAAGAAGCCCAAACAGTAAGTTTTCATCTACCAGTATGAGGGCATGAGAGAAAATGGACATTTAACACTAATACCAGATAATAAGGCTGTTACATAAAATTCAGTAAGCTCAGTGGGAAGCTTTTCATGTACGGTTCCTGCAAACCACTAATTAGCAGAAGAACCGCACAGAATGTGCATGCCCCCTACTTTCTTCCTTTTAGGGGAGGGAAGCAGCAGGGTTGATTTCTTTTTTAATATACTGAGATCAGCATCATTTAAGACAAGTACCAAAACCCATTTGTTGACAACCTGCTGAACCCTTGTGCCAATTCTTGTGCCCATCTTTGATGTTTGTGGGGAACTGCAGAACACAGAAAAGGAAGAAATTTATAATGATCTTGCCAGTATTGGAGTGCCTCTGAATAACTTGCTCATTTTTATGTGTTCTCAGTGGACATAAGAGTGGGAAATGTGTACTTTAAATTTTCTTCCATGAGCCAGTCAATCCAGACAGACGGGCGGCTGTACCTGCCCTTTCATGCAGCAGTATTGGGGCCATGTTAGACTTTTCACAGCTGTGTCACAAAATGCAAGTTGCCATTCACCAGTGCTGTAGAAAATTAATAAAATCCCATTTGGGATATGTTAACCATTTCCTTCCTCAGAAGTTACTGCTGGCATGCTGCTAATCCCTCCAACTGCACCCTGGACAGGCTCATCAGAGGTGACCATCAACCTTCCCTCGGCTTCAACCAATCCGATAAACCTGTCCAGCCACCAGGTTAACTGCTTCTCAGAATAGCACAAATGGATACTGGGAAAAAATATTTCTATTTCTTTTTAAATGTGGAATTCAGCCATTACATGACATCAAACTGCACAGTATACAATAAGATCTCTTACTGATGCACTCTCTGCAAACAACAGCAACTGAATTTTACATGTGCTTTCCCTGGGGTACCATCTCTCTGCCCCCACCCCCAGCAGTTTCTTTCCTTGTACAAAACCATGTTATTACTGTGGGAAAATTGAAAGAAGAGAATTTATAAACCAATACTATTCAACATTTGATTCCTAAGAAGCTCTCAAATGCATTTAGATCCATCTCCTCTTTACCAAATTTTCATTTTTCCAAATATCACCATGAATATTTATGATTCAGGAACTTATTTTTTTATTTTGATAACATCATTTTAATTGAGTTTATCAGCCAAAAGTGACTCTTGTGGTCTATCAGCCTACTGCAAATGCTGCTCAAAGGACTAGAAAGTGAGTGCTAAGCAGAGAAGATAGACCTTTTCACTCTCATTACCTACATTAAAGAAAGACAAAAAGTCAACATATGTATTAAACAACAGAAGTCATAATAAGTTGGAGGATATTTTCCATAAAGAAACAATATAATACGACTGTGTGTTTTGCTACACACAAGGAATTAGCACTTGATCTAAATATAGTAGTTTTAATTCAATCATAAATGATCTCAGAAAAAAAAATGGTCAAATATTCAACAAAAGCATGAAACCTGTCATTGCAGTTAAACATTTACTGTGTCCTCAGCCCATAGCTAACTTTTTGTTCTTTTTTTGCATGTTATATTCAGTCTAGCATTTCACTTTTTAATATTACAGAGCAGTGGTGGAAGACTGTATTCAAGGCAGATAATAGCGTCCTACTTGAAATTTTTCTAAATCCTCCCTTTTTCATGCAGACACCAACCACGTTCCCAGAAGACACCAAACAATATTCATCTCTCATCACTGTTTATAAGATTTGTAAGAAGGTTTGAAAGAGATCTGTCAAAGTATATTAAATCTACATTTCCAAAAAAGCCCCAGCTGGGTAACAGGAAGCTAGGCATTAACAACCTACTGAACTTTAAACTCTTAACATGTTGTTTCTCCTGGACTGTTAGACTCAAAACTCAGAAGCAAAAGGTAAGGATAGGATTAGGCAAAACTGTACGTCTAATGCAGACTCATATCAGTGACATACACTTTTATAACTTGACCTACTCTTTTGTGAACTTTCAGTGCAGTGAAGTTCTACAGACATCCTGAACCAGAAACTAGTCCTCTGCAGAATTTCACGACAGGGTTATAGCACAGTGTGCGAATCTTGGGTCCTCAGAAAGAGGAAGAGAAAAAAAAGTACCTGCTATGTAAGAAATAGAGACACCCCAATTCCAGCCAGAACAAAACATCCCTTTTGTGATTACAGGGTGCATGACTACACAGTTCCAGCTGGCTAGCTCTCATGGAACTAGACCAAACGGACATGAGTGGCAGCAGCAGAGAAGTAGAAAATAGCATAGATAAGAAACATCCCAACAAACTGGGGAGAGATGAAGAAAAATCAGTCTAATAGCAGAAGAACCTATAGGCATAATATCAGGAACATTGCAATGAGAGCACTGGCCTCCACTGATGACACTGGAGATCAAACACCAGCTTTGTTCAAAGACCTGATCTCTCCTGCTGGAAAGAGGTACTGAGATAAAGCCAGACTTGAGGCAGCACTGAGTGAAGTTAATACAAGAACAAGATAAGCTTTTTTTTTTTTTTTTTTTTTTTTTTTTTAACTTATTCCTCTAATCACTCTCTACCTTTTGCACCTAGTTTTGAAAAAAATGCTTCTATGCTACGCACATCCTATTGCCAGCTCTAAGTGCCCACATACCATATACATGTCCTTTTCACTGACAAATAGAGTTTTAACTGATCGTTACCGCCTAAGGTAAGGTTCTGCATGCTCCCATTAACCAATTCCATGTGGCTCTTGCCAGAATCTTGGAGATTCATTTCCCCAGATCTCTCTTTTCCAGCCAAAAGCAGCAAGTACCAGCAGGCATTAACCTAAAGTAAAATTCAGTGTTGTTCTTACCCAGTGCTGCTACCCTCAAAATACCGCATGTTTCACACTGACCTGTATCACCCATCTCCCAAGGTATCTGCACTACTGCTGTTGATGGCAGTTCTTCATTAGTTTTGGACACACCACATTCTGGTACCTTTAAAGATAAATCCATTTAATACTGAGAGCTCCACCAAAAATTGAATTCAGGAACCAGGAAATTCCAACAGAAACTTAGCTCTGAGCAGGGGCTGCAGAACAGACAAAGGTGGCATTCATTTTGCTTGTATTGATAATGATGGGATTAGACAAGCTATTTTTGCCATGTCTTTCCAGAAAATCACTGGCTGTTCAAATGATAAACCAGGAAGCACGCTTATTATCCTTCCATTTTATCATACAAATCAAAGCAGATCAGGGACTTACTGACTGACAAGAATTCCAATTTTAAGTAAGCAATAAAATTCATGCTTCCTCACTCATCACAGGCCCTGCAAAGGACTGCTGCTTTGTGTTTCATACAACTGTATTTACTTAGGCCAAGAAAAGCACCAGAGTCGTATCTTACTGTGCATCCGAATAAGAGTTGTAAAGGATAAACTGGCTGAAAAACTGATGCTGTCTGTAAGATACACACAGTTGCGTAACAGCAGTTATTCATATCAATTACAGATTTATATGTGTAACTCCTTCACTTAGTAAGAAATAAAAAGATCCTATAGATCACACTACATAGACATTCACTTTTGGTTTCTTACTGAAGAGGCTACATGGGCCCATGCTGCATTAGAGAGAGAGAAAGGTGATAAAGAGTAAAGCAAGGGGCTGTGACAACCAGAGGTGAAGCAAGAGAAAGAAACAAGTGGAAGAGGGAGAGGAGGGAGGTAAAGATAAACTGAAAACAGGTATTGGAAGAGCAGTTGGTAGAACACCACAAATATATGTAATTGGAACTGGGTAAAAGAAAAAAAAAAACAAGTGAAAGACACATTTTGAACCCAAATAATGCAAATCCTGTCTCTTATTCTGTATGGGGTTATTTCAGAGCCATGAGTAGCTAAAGGAATCAATAACTGCAGCCACAATAGGAAAGGTTCATCTGAGATTTTTGGTATCTCTATTTCTTATTCTTCTCTAACAAAGCCAGGTTCAAACAACTTGTCTGGAGTGCAATTATCCTGTAAAATATTTTTATATGGGGAAAAAATCTATAATGGAAACATTTTTCTATCTGCTCAGTTTCAAAGTCACAGCATAGGTTCCTTCTTCTATTCTTCACCTCTTCTTTATGTAGAAATTGTAAAACCTTAACATGTTGCCTGAAATCTTATCAGACATGCAGGTGTTTCAAATATGCCCAGGCAGGAGGCAAAATACATGAAACATTATGCTGTCTAGTTTTTGGATGAAAAGTCTGATTTACAAAGTCTAGAAGCATTTAAACATTTTGAAGAGTCCTCTCCAACCTGATGACACAACTAGGACCCCAAATTGTCAGATTTTCCACTACAGCAAATGTTGATAGAGTGAGACATATAGCTTTTCCTGTCCTATACACTTAGATCTCCACTGGTACATTCCATGTGTTACTACAACTCTCGGGCTGCCTATTTAGAACTCCAATTTGCAAGCCTGTACAAAAATATAAATAAAAGTTTTGCTATACTTAGCATGCATACTTAGGTAGGTAAACAACAAAATCAGTACATTAGAGCTTTTATCAGTCCTGTTCCAGCTGTGGCTGATGTTACATTGTATTATTGAAATGCTGAATGTTGAGCAATATTACAAGACACCCCAAATACTAAAGAAAATAAATATTCATTAAAAGAACATGAACTGTTGTATCTAAGATGATAAAACCATTTTACGATTTCTTTTACTTGCTAAAAATAACTCCCACAGAAGATCAAAGCAACATGAATAAATGTTTATTAATTTAACCTGAAACTACAAGATAAAACTAAAATTTCTAGGAGAGTTATTAGCAACAGAAATCAAAAAAACTTTTTGATCTAAAAATGTTGTGCTCTCAAAAACTGAAGAGACTCAGGTGTTCCCAAACCTTACCAATTCATGAACTTTATGTTCCAGCCACAAAAGAAAAACAAAGATCAGTAACGCATAAACCAGAGCAACAGAAGCTTGCTTCCAGCACAAACATTGTCCAAACTCCAGCTCTAAAACCAGACACATTCTTGGTTACTGTTATCAGCTTGGTTGTTACATTAAAATGAATTTTCGCAAAAAAGAATGTTAAATTTAGGCTCCAAATACATCTTGAACGGCAGAGAAATTCCCGGAATAGCAGCTCAGATCTCTTACTGCCAAAGCAGAACCCTGCTTATGATAAAGATTGTTAATGAATGTTAACGGTCAGCAAGCACGCATGACAATGTAAAGCAGTGGGAATATTTTGAACACTGACTGTCTGCTGAGGGCACAACTTTGTGTTATAATTAACAGAGTACTCACTGCACTGTTATTAGAAGCATCTGTCCTAGGACCATTTGGAAATTTATTAAAATTCAGGCCTTACCAGCCGTTATAACATTTGTTTATATTTTCTTTCCACAAGAAAATAAACCTGCAGTTGAATTTTGTTCCGAGTTTAATGTGGTTAGTAATTTTAGAGACAAATTTAATTTATTTTTTTTAAAAAAAAAAAATCCACTTCCTGATCAGAGTTTTCCTCTTTGTTACAATATTTGCCTATATTTCTGTGGCACACATACGCATACACACATGCAAAAAATATTTTCATTTGGCAGTTTGGTTGCAAAGTTGATCTTAATTTGCTTTATCCTATGTTTTCCTACATGTATATATATAAGTATGCATATATATGGTACTGTACGGCCTTACATCCACCGCTTTTTTCCACAGGATGCTCACCAGACCAGCCGTGGGTGACCAGTATTCCTTTATAGAGCAGTCACTCAACATTTTGCCTTTTTCTTGCTGCTCAGTGCACAGCCCTGGACTCTATTTCTGCACAGTATGATTATTAATTTTTTTTCTAATACAGGATACATTCTACAATATTATTGCTAAACCACAAGTGGCTTATGAAAATTAATTTGTATCCATACCCTGAAGTGGACTTATCCCCACCTTCCGGAGGAAAAGACAAGGTACAACCATATCAACACTGTATGTGCCAGTTAACTCCCAGTGCTTATATTCCCATTGTATTTCATGTGGTGTAGTAATTCAAAGTCAGCTGAACTATGTTGCGGATATGAAACATTATCACTTAGCTTTTGCAAGCGTCTGCTCTTGGTTCAGTCACAATTTTCATAGTATATTTCAAGGGTTTATATCTTAACTAAGTCAGGATTTTTACCCTCCCTAGATGAGCAAGAGAATACTTAATACGAAGGCAGACTCTTATTAACCATCAAGTAATTTCTTCAAAGTACAAGGCTGCTAAACTTTAAAGAAGGGGAAGATACCATCTCCTTCATTCTTTGAAATTGTTTAGTCTTCATCAAAGAAGTTTTAGCCCATTTCCCCACCCCCAGGTCCACTTGAGACAGACATCCAAAATAGAAAATTTCCGTTCAAACTGTTAAAGTGTAGAAAAAAATTACAGAAAACTGAGCTCAAAATTTTATGACGGAAAATACTGGGCATTATGGATTATGTTATCACCTAGGCTAATAGCACATCTCTGAAGTTACCTTTCAAATGCTCCCAGTAACACATGTAAATAATTTAACAAGCTTGCCAGTGAATTACAGGTCTTTTTCTTGGGTTTGGATGAAGAGAGCACACAGCTGTCAGAAGGCTGGAAAGTGACTTGAGAGTAGGAGTTTGCTGCCAAATTGTTTCAGCAGTGCTGATGAGATCCAGTTTTGGGGATGGGTCAGGGATTCTCACCATCTTCATCTTAGGCCATCTGAGTCCACCACCACAACCTTTTCAGGTCACTGCAAATTTATGGCATCTTTTTTCATTACCATACAACAGTATTTCTGTTTAAATGAATTCAGCGACTATAAACTCCAAATTTACCTGCCTATAGAAGAGCCTGAAAATTTTGCCCATCAGGATGAAACATACTCATATGAAACAGAAAGCTACATAATCAAAACCACATTTTTAACTGTTAAGCACTTCTTCACCAAGATACTCATTATTCTCTCTGTGTGTGTGTATGTGCATATAAAACAAAACAGACATTAGCCCAGATCCTGCAGCTGAGCTCCCCAAATGCATATATGAACATGTGGGTGGGCATTGCAGAGCAGGAGGAAACTTTGCAGGGAAAGGTAAAAGAATCAGTTCTGGGGCTTAGAGACAGTGTATAATCACTGTAGGCATTAGCTGGTGTTTACCTGTAACCAAGGCCCGGTACTGCCCATCTACGTGAAAAAGAGTAAGGTTAAATGTTTTATAGCAGCAGTAAATTAATAGTTAGTAAAATCATTTTTATGGGATATACATAAAATAGCAGGTGCTTTCCAGACAAAAAGTAACTGCCTAAGTTTAGTGAGTTTCCAGGCGAGCGATATTTGCTTTAGGCTGTTATGGCATGATTGGGGATATACGCAGAATGCCTCCTAGAAGAACAATACATATTTCCACAAAAGAGAAAAACACACTTTCTGGATATGAGGAAAGTTATGCATTAGAAAAGTGTGTCAGTATTGTCGGTTCTAAGATATATAATAGAGAAAGATAAGGAACTTAGTATTAGCTATACTGAGTATCATCAGACCTTTGAAGCAACTGACTCCCAGAGCAGAAAAGCAGTCACGGCTCAACGTGCCTTGGAAAGAAATTCACAGCAAAAAGCACACAGTGAGGGAAGTTAGGGGATTGCTCGGCCTGCATCGTATTTTTAATTGGCTGGTTTACACACAATATCTCTTGAAATCCCAAGTCACGTGCTCACATATGCCACATATGTTCACACAACAAAACCCCTTTCTGTGCCCAAAACCTGCAGCACCATATTATCTCCCTTCCCTTGCAATATGGCCCCAAAGGCAGGCACCTCTTACAAAAATGATGTGGGCACTCACCAGTAGATGGAGGACTTGAGCTCAGTTTCCTCAAAATAGGGAAATTCAACACCCGTTATCACAAAAAGAAGGCTCGGACCATTGGGTCACAGACAAAACTTCATATAACCTCTGGTGGCTGTGCCACCATACGTTAGAAAATCCAAGACACTCAGCATCGGGATGACTGCAAGCAAGAAGGAACCTAAATCTGAAAGCTCAGTGTTGGGTATAGGCTGAGGACATAGCCAGCAGGAGGCATAACTCAGGCCTCTCTGTATAGAATGAACATCCCCACTGTCTTCTGCTTTCTCAGAGGAGTCTGCACCCTGTCCACACCCTACCTTCTTTCGGGATGTAGGTGTTTTTAAAGCTGTCACTGCTCTTGGATAAGCCTTTTGTTGAATGCATCCCCCCATGTTAAGCTGGGAATGTGAGACAGTATCTGCCAAGAAGTGCAGGCTCACCACATGGGCCTTTTGCCAAGTTGTCACAGAATCGCAAGAGAGCTTTAACAGGAATGAAATAATACCAGTAAAAAGAAGCCAGACAGAAACTTGATTGATCTGTTCTTTACACTGTTGGGGTAATATCTTCTCAAAACACAGATACAACCAGGTATGCAGCTGACAATCTCAGTTTTCTTCTGTAGGTAGCTAGATTTAGTGAGACCTGCTTCAGGCTTGAAAGACTCTTCTCACCCCGGCTGTGAAGCTGCTTTATGCAGCTACTGCAATAATCAGGATGCAGTTCATCAAGCAAGTTTTGACTATTTTTAAAAGCATGCCAGTATTGCAGGGCAAGAGCACAGAACATGAAATGGAATTTTATAATGAATAACAGCAATTTGCAACTTTAACTCTAGAACTGGCTACCAATCTCCATAATATGATATACTCTAAAATCATTAAAAAACATTGCAATGTGTTAAAACTTGCTTTGGAGAGGTGACAAACCACTACACATCCAAGATGTCATATACCAAATTCTGGTGAAGGAAGTAAAGTCCATTATATCACACTTTTGCTAGAGAAAACAGTGTTTTGGGTATAGTTAGAAGGCAACAGAACCCCCATCTCAGGCCCATGGGAGAAGTATGAAACCCTACCTTTAGACTTCATTACGAATACTTATATTCCCAGTAACCTGCAGGACACTGGAGGGGAATATAGATCTGTCATCAGTACCAAACCCAGTATTCAAAACCTTAAGAGTGAACACAAAAACGTTTGGTATTTGTGACACAGCCTCTGTCCTCGGTGTCACACAATGAGGTGTCACTGCAGAGCAGCGAGGAGTCCTCCAACCTCCCACACTGTGGCTGCAGCAGGATGTAGGCACCTTAACACATGCCAACAGGTTAACTAACTATCAGCAAACTTTAAAGAGTATCAATAATGCCTTCTGTCAACAGTCATTAAATGAAAACTGGTGCCTTCCTCACCAGCATCCTGCTCCTCAGTAACTGCCAAGTAGGTAGCTTTTTGCAGTGTGTCACACTGAGGGTATCTAATGCAAAAGGGTGGAGTTGTTGACCTGAATCATTTAAAATAGCTCAGCTGAGCTTTTTTATGGAGTAGGGGATGTAAGCACATATGAAACAAAGACCATATGCTTAAACTAAAAAAATCGCTTCTATTCTTTATTTTACAATCACGTTGTATTTTACAGCCTTATTTAGATTTATGAATAGTCAATTCTATATTTATAACTATCGTAAAAACTGAGCAGCTTATTGTTTTTGTAAACCTAACCTCAAATCTAAGCCAAGAAAAGTAAAACTAAAAGCTTTCTAAAAAAGGAACATTGTTCTTACAACGACAGAACAGATAGAAAAATAAAATGTCTAAAATGAAATGGGCTTTGCTGGTCAAGGGAAAGTAGTGTTATGCAAAGAGAAACTGTGGTTCATAGTCAGGTTTGTCACCTGACCTTTTGTGAGGCTTATGAGCCCTCAGGTCCTTCCTTCAGCTCAGCCTGCTCTAAGGGTACTAGCCAAGGGACACAAGCAATTATGCTGACCTCCTTCCCCCTGTGTCTTTATGGGAAAGATGATTTATATCACCAGTAGCTAGGGCAAATTCAAGAACTTACACCCTTGGAAAACAGCCTGTTCTGTGGCTGAGCTGTGAGGCTTGGGAAAAGGGAAAGCGGATACTTTTGGTAACGCAAGTGCTAGACTGAGCTGGAAGCTTGGTTGAAAGATAACAAACCACTCAGGACCCATACAGGTTATTTAGTAGAGCACATACCTCATGTTCAAGACAAAAAGAAAATTCTCTTCCTTTTCCACTACCTAGTACAGCAAGGCCGTCCCAATAAACACTTCCTATATTTAAATGGGCTACATCAGCTATCTTTTCTAGTATTCAAGAGGTTAAGAAAAAAAAGGAGTGTTAAAGATATGGCAGTCCCACAATTAAAGTAGGATCCTGTTATGCTGGAAACAGCACTAATAGCTTCTCCCATAGATCATAAAGTTACGGCACTGAAGCCTACTCAGAATACTTTGAAATTCATGAGAAAACCCAGCAGAGAAGTCTGATAGAGACAGCAACTATTTACAGTAGCATAGGGATAGAAGGGTTCCCTGAACAAGCAGCACAGCAGATTTCTCAGTAAAACAGCTACAAAAACTTAATATATACTATGCAAACTGTAACTAAAATGTTAAATCTCTGAATTTTAGGGAAGGAATTTATAAAGTTTTATAAAGCCCTGAAATTCAAAACTTAGTTGGAAAGAGTTCTTGGAAACCTTTCAATTTAGGCTATCTCTCTCTACTAAAACCATACATTGTATAAGCAATGAACCTGCTGCACGCTAGTGGCTTGGAAGGAGGTTGCCACATCTCAGTCATTCTACTTTTCCCAAGAGAGATCAAGCCCATTTACCTTTATTATGGTCACACCACTTCCTAGATCCCAGAGCACACAAGACCTGGACTCTTCTTCTGACAGTATCCAGAAGGCTGACAGTAGGGAGAACTTCCAGGACAGAGAGACTGTTAAAACCATGAGAGGCTGGAGTTCAAAACTGAAAATGTTCAGGCAGAGCAGGCAACTAAGCAAAGGGTTTGGGGAAGAAAAGGAGACAGGAAGAAAACCAATCAAAGCAGCAGGTACAGGCAAAAGAGAAGGGAAGAACAAGGAAGAAATTAAAATGCTGGAGTATTTGAACTACTGGTGACCATTTTAGTGGTGGAGGGCAATAATGCATCATCCCTTTCTTTTCAAATTCAGATTCTGCTTACAAGTTCTCCTCCATGTGTGGGCTTAAGAACACGGCTAGGAAAGTGCAAAGAAGGTTGCAGTGAAGGTGCCACTGCTGAGAACTTTTAAAACCCAAGCCTAACAAAAATTGGAACAGCAGGTTGTCAGTCTAGACCTCTCCAGGAGTCAGAAGTCACTCAAGCTTTTTGTTTAAAACTATACTAGTTTTCTTACAGCAACAGAGAAGCATTTACTACGTAAAGTAACAGCAGAGTCCTCATAACTGCACTAGCCAGACAACTCACCAGGATGTTTCCATCTCCCACTACAGTTCATGTCAGAGCCCTGCAATATCCCCAGCTGCAAACTGTAATAGTGATGGATGAGTTATGCAGCTGATACAGAAAATCACAGTGCACAGCTTGCCTTACTTCATCATTCCTCAGATATTTAGCATAGCTTTCCTCTCCTTCCTTTACAATTCACAGAAAGGCAGATGGCTACATTTTTCCATGCTTTGATGGAAGAAAAGGACTGTCAGCTTTTTGCCTTTATTTAATAGTTGTTTCAAGAGCTTTTCAGCAAAGAGAAAAAAAAAAAAGACGACAAAGAGCAAAAGGAAAAAAAAATCTCCCCAAAAAGCAAACCACTGCAATATTTCCAAGCCAGAAGGCACAATCTGATTAGGCCACTTAACTGATGGCATGGATTTCACTCTTACCAGTGGATCCTTTGGCATATAAAGCTAGGTCAATCTTTCAGTAATGAGGTGACTGGTAATAGTGTTTATGTATCAAAGGTTGGACGCTAACTTCTCAACACTAGTAGGATTTCTTGTGTTTTTGCTATGTAAGGAAGATCACTTCATTGCTACTTTTGGCATTCCTAATTGTGGTTTTGGGATGAGGAATGCAAAATGGACATTTTTTTTTTTTAATCAGAAACATACTGCAGAAACTACATTACTATTTGGTAATTTTCAGCCGTCTACTTAGTGACAAAGCAATCACCTACCGGTTGCCCATCTGCCTTGGAGCTCAGTGGAGCTCTGGTGTGAGTGTCATCCCATATTACAGAAAGATATATGCAGCAGGAATGGAAAGGCCAGAGGATTCACATCTCTAGTAAGCCAAGTCCCCAGTGGATTAAGACCTATTCTTCTCCTTAAAGGATGAATGTACATATAAATCCCAGTGTTTCCATAAAACATTTATAGTTTTAGAACAGCAGAGCAAACATGGGCCAATTGCAGGGATTTTATTGTGTTTGCCTTCTGCAGAAATGTGAAATCTCAATCATTCTTCTTTTACATGAGTTTTTGCAACATGCACATGTGCCTTGCTGAATTAGCAGTGGCACTGTCTGGAAAACATATGTAATTAAACTGATGTAGGGAAAGAAAAAAGACAGTCCATTGTCTATTGTTTCTAAAAAAACCAACTCATGTATCTGAGAAATAGGAGCCAATGGAGCAGCTCTTATTAAACAGAAGACAGGAAAAGTAAAGAAAAGCATAGGTTTGCACTGAATTTTCTGCCTTCCAAGGAAGAAATGCTGAGGGGTTGTAAAGGCTTAGAATGTTATAACTCTCCCTGCTTTAAGGTTAACCATCACTTTAAAGCAGTGTGGAAATGTACTGGGTCATTTTATTTAACTTTTGGTATGGTTTTAAACTCTGAGAATAAAAGAATTGATGAGGCAAAACCAAAGCAAGTGTTCAATTAGTCAAGTGAAGTAGCAAACTAGATTTGTGTCCCAGCTCCCTTTATAGATACTGGAATAACAACCTATGCATGAGAACTTCAGGTAATATAAATCAACATCCACAGCTCCACTGAAGTCAGAGCTATGACAACGTACACCAACTGGCTTAGGGGGTCAAAATGATTCATCAACCAAGTCTGTGCACTACTCACAGTTATTTAGTTATTGCATCTTTCCCAGAATTATAGCTCATGGAAAACATGCTTCCTAGCAAGGACTAAACAAAAGAAACATGTACATTTACTGGTATTTTACACGCATTTTGCCTACAAAGTTAAGATGGTAGAATGCACAATGCATCTAAATGGAATCTGAACAGCTTAACGAGGCACACCAAGCAGATAAACAGTAATTTTCTTAGACTTTAAACATTAAAGAAATAGGATGCTTAAGAAGGACAACATCCTTCTCCAAAGCTTTGCACACAAGCCAACTTCCTCATCTGTAGGGTTTACAGTGAAAAAGCAGGACCTGAAATGGAACAGCCATCTTCCATGACTGACATGACTCAGGACAATGGAGTCCTGTATAATGTCTCAAGTTTTGGTAAATTACATTTTGTGGCATGTTTTGCTGATAAGATTATTTTGCACCTTCAAGAATTGAACACAGGCATCTCTGTCATGACTGACACACTGTGGAGGACAAATGCAAAAATTGTAACTTAACTTATGCCACCCAAAGGTCTACCATTAGAAAAATTATGTTTAAAGGACAGCAAATACGTATTCAGAGGAGCAAAACCCAGCATTCCTTTATCCCTAAGCACGACAAGTCTACCTCCAAAGCAGATTGGCCCACACACAAAGCTTGTGCTTCTTACACAGCCTTTCACAAAAATTTCCCAGTGAATTGAACCCTGAAGAAGAGTGCTCTAAAAGTGAACTTTAGAAGAGTGCACAAGCAAAAGGCTTAGCGTGTCTCAGCACTGGCTTAAGGATCAAAATAAATTTTTTCTTGCAAGAAATAGAGTAACTAGCCATCGGATATGAACTTTAAATCACACTTAGAATCCCATGTCCTTCACATTAAAAATATGAAAAAAATATTACTCTTCTATTCAAGATTCAGTTTCTCACTAAAAGAAAAAAAAACCCTCTACAAAGAAACTGCTCTCAATGAACAACATGGTATTGCATCTAATTTTAGTTTGTGTGTTTTCACAGGATCATATAGAAAGATTAGTGGTCTAAAATTTGGATCAGAAGATTTGATGAGAAGAGGGGAAAACATCCTTCAGTCATATCATCTCTTTCTGCAAGTTTGAATTTATATTTAAAATTCTCCAAACTCTGTATCTTCAGCAATTATCTAGACAGAAAAACAAAATGGTGAAGCCAGAAAGTCTAGAAAAGAAGAAACAAGTGTTTGGTGGACAAACATCTTTTTTCCCTTCCCAGTAGGATTGCTCTTGCCACTTGCTACTCTGAAGCGATCAACATATCAGTGCATGAAATGGACTTCTGAGGAAGAAAGGAGGAGTGTGGTCCATTCCATAAACACACCCAAGTTCTCTAGTACATATGTTTAATAGGTTCATGTTATCTGGGAATTAATCATAAAACAATTTATCAACATACCTGTTCACCTGGTTTGTTTAAAGCTGTTTTCTCCCAACTATACAGCCCACTTCATTTCCTTAAGCTTAAAAGAACAAAGCTTTGTTTACACTTAAACGCTAAAAATTAAGTGTTTCTACTGAAACGCAATACAAGTTAACTGTAATTTCTGAAAGGGACAGTGCTTTAAACAAAAAGGAAAAGTAACTCAAATCTCTAAAGGAAAAACTAAGCATTTCAGCTGACTGCAGTGAAAATTTAAACTAACTCCACAAGAAGCCTGTTTCATTTTAACAGCACGGGTGAAACAAAACCTAGACCATCTATGCTAGGAAAGGATGAACAACAGGATTGAAAGCTGTACTGGTTGAGATTTTAATTACTACAGGTGGCCCATAAAACAATAGTTACATACAGTAGTTCTACAGAAACAAGGACAAGGGAAATTTAATGAAAAAAAACCCTGTTTCCTTTCTTCATATTTTCTTTGCTTCACTGGAGGCCACTGAACAGCCTTCTATGAGCATTACAAGATGTGTATTTCTAGCAATTTTAAAGCCAGAAATGGTGTAGTTTTCACGTTGTCAGTCAGCATCCAAGCTATATTGGGCTGTTTTCTATGCAGAGATATTCCTCCCCACCCCGCTTTTTTTGTCTGTACTTCATTGCTCTTCTACCCACTCACTGCAGCTTTTGCCACATCTTCCCTGCAAGGCCAGGACCCTGCACCCACGAGAGTGGGGCACCCCCCCACCAACAGGTACTTTGGATTCCTTGCCAGAGCTGCAAGGAAAGGAAAGAGAACAGCATTTTACTTTCATTTCCTCCTCAGTGGAACAGCAGCTGCTGTCCCAGCTCTCCTTTGTCCTTTTTCACCATGGGCAAATCTAGTACCATGTCCGTACATTTTTTAGACCAAACAGCATGGTTAGGAAATCGCAAGATGTTGGTGCCCAATCACATTTTTTTCCATTTTCCACTATTGGCCACTGCAAAAGCTTTTACTGGTGGTCAAACGTTGGACATGACAATTGTGCATCACTCCTATACCAGCCTTGCTGGCTGTTGGTGTGGGCCCACTGCAGGGGCATCCACCACATGCGGAGTAGAGAGTCGCCATGAGAGGGAATTTCCCACTTGCAATCCGTGAGGTGCTAAAAAAAGTAAAAATGAGAACTAGAAACTGCCTTATTCTCAGATAATTCAACAAATCGGCCTACAGATGTAGTAGCTACTTAGGGGACACACACACAAAAAAGCCCCAACAAACCGCAAACCAAAACCCCACACCCCACAACAACCAGAAAAAGCCCAAATGAAACAGAAATATTTTACTGTGAAATATCAGGGCTGCATTTGTATCCCAGGCATCACTTTGTGAAACTATTGTATTTCAGCCTGCACTTTGCATTGTAACTATTTATCTCGCTATAATTTAAGGTAATTTAAAAAAAAAACATTTAAAAGATGTACTTTTTTTTCTCACTTGCACAAGCAACAAACACCCTTACTTTGAGTGACAGTACTACCTATGCATACAGTGATACAGCGCATGGATCTTTTATGACTGCCGGTGTATCACAGCCTGCTGAAGATGGGAAAGAGCTCCCATTCAGCCATTTCACTCTCAGTAAGCAGGGACACTGCATGGTCCAGTGGCAACCCAGTCATCCTCACCTTCTTACCATTTTTACCAGAGCAAACAGCTGACTCTGCAATGGTAAAGCTGCTGTCCTGCAGAGGGAAAATAAATAAATAAATAAATAATCAAATCACTTTTTCTTCTCGCATCTCTGCAAGATTTGAAAAAAAAACCCCAAAAAACACCCCAGCTCCATCTTTCCCTCCAGAAGAAGGTCAGAGGGGTCAAGAGAAAAAGCATACATTTCTGCACAAAGCTGAACTCACTCTCAGCAGAGTCCTCCTATTCCTCTGCAGTGACTCCAACTTTCTCCCTTTGGTCTCAACTATATCACTGAGAGCCCTGTTCCATGCCAAAACTTTCCTACCCCTCCTCTTTACATGGTCCATCTCACCAGGCAGCTGTGGGCAATGGTTGTTCAAGTGCTGCAAATGTGGTTCCCAGCTGTGCCATATTGATGGGCTGATGGCTCCTGGGGTGGCTCTGGGAGTAGCTGGGGCAAGGGATTATGTGGGGCTGCTGTTGTCTCTCTGTGCTCCTCTGTGTGTGTGCAGATGAGCTTTGTATCAGAAAACCTAACAGTGATATCTATGAATTCTGGTCCTTGGAGGCGCTGGACAAAATGTCTTAAAGTCTTTTGAAGTGTGGACAAACTTCTCAATATCTCTGATGCTTAGAGGGTTATATATGGAAGCCTTTGCATCCTGAGTTTCAAAAAAGTAAATATGACCCTTTATTATCCAAGCAAAATTTTCATCATTTCTTTTGTTAGTCTGGGTTTTGACTGATGCCATAACAAGTTTTTAGCTAAAGTGGTGCTCAGCACTGCCAAAGGATCCTGATGCTGAACAGCAATGTCTGCTCAGAGCCTCAGGCCTCTGGAGAAATGCTTGCAAAGAAAAAAAGTCAGGTACACAGTCTAGCGGAGCCTTTAGTTTCTGTGAGCTAGCTGTATGGACCTGGGACATATTTGACAGGTTTCTGCTTTGGGGGAGTTTTAGTAGAGATGGGTGGATTAACTCTTGACTGCTCCTTCAGAAAAGTATTTTTTTCTGTATTGCCAGACAAGAACAGAATTATTTGAACAGAAATTGTTTAAAAAAGAAAAAACACCAAGAACTAGAAGACTGCGTTTTGTTAAAAGTCGTATTTCTTTCTGTTGTTTAGTTTTGTCTACATCTTAAATGACAATAAAAAAAAATTAAACAAGAATGTCTGTATTCTCCAGTGCATTCTGTGCACTGCATAGACTTAACTGTTCTGCTTTCTAAAGTATTTCTGAAAATAAATAAATGAATCACAGTAAGAAAAACATCTAAAACTCTTAAATAAAACTTATTTTGAAAGCAAATGGGTAAAAATGCCACAAATTTTGGACATACGCGTTGGCTAGAATATTCTTCTTGCCCTGAATTCATGCAGGTTAGGAACCAATCCCAATTCTAAATGGTTTCAGCAAATCATCATATTGCAAAAGAAGTTAGACTTCTGAACATCAGGGACATTGCAACAATAACAAACAGGCTGATATATCTGCCAGGCTTTCACCTCTTCCTCCTCTTGGGACTTCCTTTGCACAAGGTCCAGGAAGTCAGAGCATCTCCAAATCCAGTGAGCCCTTTTCCTACATTTGGCTCCAGCTTTTGCCTGGACTGCAGAGGTCCATTTTTCTCTTTCCTTTTTCCTGTACATTTCAATCCTTACCCTCATTTTTTGTTTTCTTGCAAAACTTGAGAAAAAAAACCAACTTGCCTACCTACTTTGCTTTGCTCTTTAGGTCTCCCTTGAGACAGGAATTGAAGGTCAGAAAAAATGCTCCAGGGGCTATTTCTCAACCAGAAGTAAGGAATCCCAGGCTTTCATGAGATCATGTCACGGTTATGAACCGCTCCTGGTTCACACCACAGGCTGCTCAGGCTCCCTGCACCACATGTGGAAAAACGCTGCTCATCAAACCCTGTCCCCAGAGCCCTCCTGCTGCTTCGCCCCAAGCAGGGATCTGCCTGCACCACTCCTGGCTCCTGCAGACTCTGGGCTTGGCACCTTGCCGTGAGCAGGAGCCGGCCACTGCAGCCCAGCTGGTGGGAACTTGTGGCTCTCACTGCCAGGGCTGCAGTTAAGAACAAGGTGGGATCACACCCAGGAGGCTGCACCAGCTCTAAGCTGGCCATGAAGCTTGGCAGCCACACCTCCCGGAGGGGCAAGGCCCTTACAGCCCTGCACAGGACGGGAGTTATAATGAGCACTACACATTATGACTACCAGGAACAGAAGTCCGGGCACCTGGCTGATGAACAGGACAATGTTTTTGGTCTCTGAGTACGAGCCACCCAGTTACTTCAACCTCCGAATCCCTGCCAGCATTCTGTGATCTCAAGACAGGCAGCTAAGCAGCACAGTAATCCTAATTAAAGTTAGGCTAGCACGTCACAACCTTCTTTTTATAACCCTTCCTTTAAAACACAACAAATGGACCCTGCTGTTAAACAACCTCTCACTTCCCCTACAACAGAAGGCTTTTACAGAAACTGGTTTTGTTCATTTCTTCGTATCAGCTAATAAAACTTTGAAGAAGTGATTTTCCTCTCCCACAGTACTAAAACCAGCTTCCAGGTTAATGTTACCTCTAAGGCACACTTAAAGGGAAAAGCTGTTACTTTTTCTAGGAACAAAGTAAAAGCATGGCAAGGCTAAGACTGAATAATGAAGTCACCATCATTTCCATTTCATCCATTGATTACTTACCCAGAGGCTGCTTCTCTGCGATGTAATGATTTTTCATGCTAGCTCCAGTGCAGGAGATGGCATGTTGGACTGACATGAAACAAAGAAAGCATACATTCCCACTCAAGTGTTTCAATACGGCAGTTAGGTTTGCCAGATCCAGTGTCTCCCTGTTGAATGAATGTATAGCATGAGGTGAACAGTGGTGTGCTCCTTTGAGTATTCTGCATATTAATCCTTGTGGCAATAGTGACTAAGGTGGCAACTTCATAATTTCTGAGCCTTCACCAGAACAAGGCATCTCTTAAAACCAAACCAAACCAAACCAAACCAACAAACAAAGCAAACCCTCATTTCAGCCTCTGATAGCCATTAGAAGATTAGGAGCAACTCCTTGACAAATATTTTAACACTATTATTGCAGTGAATAAACTTCTCTCCACCGCATCTTCAAGTATGAACTCCTAGACATAAGGACAGAAGCCACTGTCTTCATATTCAGAACTCCTACACGTCCTGGAATTCTGCCCACAAGTACAGGATATTTAAAATTGCCACAGATGTTACAGATTTGTTCAGTCAGTATCAGGATTTTCAGTCCTGTGTTAGCAAAGAAAATTTCCTTCTGCAAACTATTTCAAAGTAGTAAAGACCAGCAGCAGAACAGATTAATGATAGTTTGAAAAGGGCCAACTGCAAAGATCATGTTATTTTCATTACAAAGTATGCTGCTATGGACGACTGTAAAATCTAATGTACTTTAATACAGGTCAAATATAAAATCAACAACCCCTCTGTATTCAGCCTCACGAGAAAGTAAAATGAAGTGTATGTTTCATTCTAGCACATTACCCACCCTTTATCCCAGTTTAGAAAACAAGTGTTAAAATGCTTCTGACACTGGAGCAGCCATTGCAATATTAGTCACAAAAATAAGCTTTCCACTACCAGTTTCTGCAGAGCAATACTGGCATCCAGTGGCCAGTTAAGTAAATCCTTAGTGGCTGCATTCTTCAGAGATGCCTTGTCTTTATACATGACATGAGAAGATGCATCTACAATCTCAAATGAAATACAGTTGGATCATTCAATTTCTCATAACTGCCTATTGGCTCCATCCTTTGATGATCAAAGCTAGCTATCAACAAATTTTAAGAAAATCATTACATTGAGCCATGCATTTTGTGCATCACAAGACAACATTTCCAGTCTTTTGAATACCAAAGGCGTTATTTTGTGCTTTTGGGCTTTTTTGGTTTTACTTCTTCACCTTCACTCCATCCAACAGTGACTCTTTCAACAACTGTGATAACTAGCATTAGACTTTCAACCCTTTTTGCACCCTCCAACTAAAATAAAATTCAGATGTATCCAAACAGCATTGTATTGTGTGGCACCTACACCACCTCAATTTTCATTAGTAATCATGGAGTCTGAAAGAAGCAACAGAATGTTCTAGTTGCATGATTTAAGTACTCAAAAATTAGAAACCACAAGTTAGCCAAGCATCAACTTTTTCCTGAGGTAACACCATGGAAACAGAGAAGTTCAGTGACCAGACTTTCCTTGTCAACTCTCTCTGCAAGGTGCCCAGTGAAAACTGGTGCTGCAAAGCCAAGTGCCTATAGACTCATCAGCTGAATAACAGCGCTACGTGTGAGCAACTACCGATATCCAAAGGTCAGCTTATCACTGTTTTCTACAGCTGAAACAATACAATTGATTTTGGTAGATGATGTCCCACTGGACCTGAGGTGGCTTTCCAGGATGACAACTTTAACTTCCCTGCCATGGGAACATGAACAAATGAAACACAAGGATAATTTGAGAGGAGTTGGGCCTTTGCTAAAGCTGATGATCCCGGATGGCCCAGCCCTCCGAAAAGAGGTAGGTGACTCTATCCCACTCTGGTGCTCTGGGAGCATTCATCATATTGTGTCAGTACCCACACTGGCCTTCTATCCTACACTGCATTCAACCTGTGAGACAACCCAGCATTCCCAGGACTCAGAAGCCATTGCCTTCAGTTCTAACAGATCTCAGGATGGACACAGACAGGGCCACCAGCCCCCTGCCATTTTGGTACCATACCACCTGTGTTACCTGGGCTTTGCCTCACGGGGGGATTTTTCAGCACCACACCATCTTTGGCAACCAAGAGTCTATTATAATAAAAAAACACTTGACTGTATGAAAGCAGTGCCAAGTTAAGAAAGAAACACAGACAGGCCAAGCATTATGGGGCTATAACAGGAGCCAAACACAGAGAAAAATCCCTGCCAAACTCCAGGCTAGGGCATACCCCGCAAACACAAACTTCTGGATTTAGTGAAGGTGACAGGAATGCCCACAGAATGTAGGGGGTGGCGAGCCAGGTCTCCATCACGGGGACAGCCTCCCTTGGCAGTTCCCACCTGTCAGCTCGTAGAAGCTTTTTGAAACAAAAGGTTGCAAAAGCTGAACAAACAAGCAAGTATTCATTTTTCTGGTTTTTAACACTTGCAGAATTTCAGTTTCACACTTCTCCCCCACGCTCCACCAAAATTTAAAGACAGACACCCAACACAGAAGGGGTTTCAAAATATGTTAAGGAAAAAATTGTTACAAGAAGGTTGGCAATAGTTTTTCACGTAAAATTACTATATAGAGCACAGTACATTTAAGGATTTACCTACATTTTTGACCCAGAAACCAGAGTTATGTATATCTCTACATAAGATGCAAGCACAAAAAAGCTGGTGACAACAAAACTAAGTATTTCTTGGTGAATTCAATAGAATTGTAGAGTCATAGAATACCTCAAGTTGGAAGGGACCCGTAAGTATCATCGAGTCCAACTCCCTGCTCCTCACAGGACTACTTAAAACAGAACCATATGACTAAGAGCATCATTCATCTTATTTGATGATATCAATGCAAGTCAAGAGGACTCACAACAGAAGTCATGCTTTCTCAAACACGAGTGTGGGAGCTCAGCCAACCAGGCAGAGCAGCTTCTCAAAGAGCACAGAATGCGTATGTTGCAGGAGTAAAACAGCACAGGAACTGGAGTATTCCTGACATATCTGAAAGCAAAATACAAATACCTTAAACCTTCCCTAGGAAGGCAAATAAAAATATTAGAAATATATGCTATACCTAATGGTTAGACAAATGGCTTCTGACTACTGGAGTCCTATGCCGGCTCTTCTTGTCTTGGAGTAACTACTTAATACAGCTCTGTTACTCGTATTGAATGCCTGACCCTCAACCTCTGCTGTTAATTAAGCCAAGGAAACACAACACCAGAAAAACAACAAACAGAGGCCAAAGATTATATGTCTTGCTGTTACCTGTGTTTAAGAGGAACAGAGGCATAGGCTCAGGTAGTTTTTCTAATGGCGGGGACAAGTACCATGCCAGATCCCACAACAGATGGGCAGCCCATTGTCTCCATTCAGGATAAGTACATCTCCTGCTTTTACCTCCTGGCCTTGAAGAGTAAAAGCACATCATTACATACTTTATGCTTACAGAGAGCCTTCACAGGATGTGCCTTGGTAGCAATAGTTTTGTAGCTTCGCTTCCCTGTGAATACTACTTTTGGTGCAGAACACCTAAATCCCATGCTGTAACATGATACACACCTTGGCTAAATTATCTTATTATTTGTCAGTGAACCATGCACAGCTCCTGCTGGCCTGAATTTACAAGCAGACTAACATCACATTTTCAACTCATTATAATGTCACGGTGTGTTGATTCAATCTGCTCCACGACGAACCCTTAGCTTATTTTTGTTCACAGAAGTTAGAAACTGAAGAGGTGGACTGGATCACTTGGCGCAGTTCAGGGCAGAATTATTTCCCACATTCACATGTTCAAGAATGGGTTATTTTGGTTGTTCTTTAAAGAAAAAAAAAACCAAACCAGAAACCTGAACATTTTAAGCTGATCAGTAAAGTGCCTATAAACTTGCTATTTGTCCTAAATCAATGCATCTTCTTGACAGAGTCACAAGGCTGACAAATGCCAGCATAATGACCAGCTAGCGTAGTTCAGCCACTTCATTTCCACAGAAGGACTTTAGTAAGCCACAGTGATATAGCCTACAATAAAAAGCTGCTTGTGTTTTTCCTTGAAGTGTGGCATTTCCCGCATTCTTCTAGTGTCTTCCAGAGGCAAATCTGTCTGGAAGCCTTTCCAGTTCTCAAATTTTAATGCAAACTCGATATGGCAGCCTCTATTAAAGTCAACTACAGTAAAATGCAATTGGCCATCAACAATCTCTTGTTCAGTCCTCATGACCTCTCTATAGCATGCTTCAGGCATCATTTCCAAAATAACAGCTTTAAAACTTAACATTTCAACAGTTATAGAGTTAAGTCTCTTTGACCCTGTTCTGAATCCAAAGGCAGAGATAAGTACAACTAGTATATGCTACTGAAATTTTATGGAATATCAAAAGTTGCATCAGGCACCCTTCTAAGCCAAACCAAGCTAAACCATGCTAATGCTTTGGGACTCTGCTGCTCCTGCTGCAATTGAAAAGCTCCCAACATGCTCTTATTCCAGACAAGATAGTGCATAACATTTCCCCAATGCCCACTCTCCAAAAACCACCCTGAACACCTCTGCTTTGACACTGAAGCCATACCATGAAGAGGAACACAGAGAAGTGTCTTACGCATTCTTTATCTGCTTCACACTTGCAATTACAAAGGAGCAAAATAGCTTTTAAGTGCTTGGTCAGTTATTTAAATACTCTGTGCAACTACCGAACAGTTGAAAAACAAACAAACAAAAAAACCTTCCAAAAACCTCATCAGCGTGCAATGTTTGTCTTGCCTCTGTTTACAGGTGTACACACAAAGTGTTTGTAACTATTTGTGATGCCAGATCTACACCTTTCTGCTTTAATGTTTTCACCCAAAAAGCCCTCCAGAGTTTGCTTTTTCTACTTCTGCCAGACATCTTTTCCTAATAGAAACAGCAACCCAGTAATAGTTTCTCCATCTGTTGCCATCCTTCAGTAGTGTAATTCTGGCAGAAGCTGACATAAATTTGTGCTGACAAGGAGGATCCTAAAACTTTTGAATTGGTGCGATCATACTTTATTGAATCATACTCAATGAAAGGTCACGGTGATTGGAGGAAGTTCCCAATTCTGTAAAAAGTCAAATGTCATACCCATCTTAAAGAAGGGTATCAAAAGACTCTTGGGAGTCACAGGGCAGTCGGTCAAGCTTCAGTCACTGAGAGGGTTATTAAACAATTTTTTCTGGAAGCCGTTTCCAAGCACATGGAGAATAAGAAGATGGTGAGCAAAAGCCAACAAGGATCTAACAAGGGTAAATCGTGCCTGACCAATTTGCCTTTCAGGAGGCAGCCACTGACTCTGTGGACAATGGGAGAACAGTAAATGTTGTATACCTTGACTTCAGTACAGTCTTCAGCATGGTCTGCCACAGTAACACTGGAGTTAGTTTGGGGAGATACAGAGTCCATCAGCTAATAACAGGGTAGTGGCTGAAAAAACTGTGTGGACCACCCAGCTCAAAGGGTGAAAATTGGCAGCACAAAGTCCAACTGGCAGCCATGTAGCAGGGACATCTCTCAAAGAACAATGGTAAGGCCAGTAGTGCTTGATGTCATTACTAATAACCTAGATGGAGGCAGAGTGCACTCTCAGCAAATAGGTGTAAGATACCAAACTGGGAGCAGTCAATACACTGGAGGAGGCTGCTACTCAGAGGAACCTGTACAAGCTTGACCATTGGGCTAGCAAGGAAGCTTGAGAAGTTCAACAAATGCAAGTATCAAGCCCTGCACATGGGATGGATAACCCTACACAACAGTACAGGCCAGGGGCTGATAAGCTAGAAAGTAGCTCTGCAGAGAAAATCTGGGTGTACTGGTAGACAGCAAGCTAAAGAAGAGTTAGCAGTGTGCCCTTGCAGCTGACAAAGCCAGCTACATACCACGATGTAGGATAGCAGGCTAATGGAATTGGTTATTCCCTTCTATTTGCTATTTGTAAGACCACATCTAGGGTAGTGTGTCCAGTTTTGTGTTAACAAAAAAAAAAAACAAACCAGAACTTGTGCACCATTATGAAGAATTTAGACTGATATTAGACTGATGCTCTGTTCATTTTGCCTTTTCAGATTTCTTTTTCTTACTTTATCATACCTAAAGAGATTAATCAAAGGGAAAGGAAATGCTTTCTATTCCCTAGAGTATAAAAAAAAAAATTGGGGGGGGGGGGGAAATCTTCATTTTCTTGGAATCTCATATCTACCATGGTAGTTGAAGATTCAGCCATTATGATTTAGGAGCTTCCATTCCCCAGATACATTAGTACAGACTTGTCATAAGCATAGATAATGTGAAATATACTTTTAAAACCCGAGAAGTTTATGAAGTGAAAAATAAATCTTTCCATTACATCTGGGTAAAGGTCCATATATATTATCCCCTGCTTTCCAGCTCTGCTTCTATGGTTGCATTTTACCACAGGAAAATAATTCCTAATACAGTGACGTTTAGATAAGATAGTTTGAACTTCTACTCATAAAAGGGTTGGTAGCATCAAGGCTTGTTTCTTCAAGTCAGTGCTTTTAGTAAGCCTAATTTTTTCTTTTATGAAAATATGTTTTTCAACAATCATTAACAGCCCATCTCAGTTCCATTTTGCAGAAGGAAGCCATTTGGTGAACTATTTATCATGAAAGAGAATGGCAATAAGTACTTTAAAAATAAAAATCTGAAGGACTGAAGAACCCTTCTTTAACAAAACAATACGACTTCAATTTTCCCCCTCATTTCCCACAATAATTTTAAAGCAACTGCACAAGGGAAAAAACAGTAAACAACTTTTTTATTCATTTCTCATATTACTGCCTATTGCACTATGCAAGAACATTGTCCAATATTCACAATAAAGATATACAATGAATATACAGCTTTCTGTGGCTTTCTCCCCTGCTTCCCAGTAACAGATTGTGTGAAACAAACCCTATGGAGTTGCACAGGGCTGGTTTTTTATTCAGCCTCCTCACTCCAATCGCATGAGGTGGTTCAGTGATACAGATGTTAAAACTCTGGGATTAATTTAATCAGTTCTGCACTAAAATGTTAAACTTCTTTAACAGAGAATAGGGCAGAAGTGCAGAGAGGAAAACAAATGTTCTTGTGTTGGCCTTCACCTTCTTCTCCTTTCTCCTCAATGACCTCTATCTCAACAGATGAATGGATTTAACCAAGCGCAGTAAGTATTCTCTCCAGATGTTGTTAAGCAGAAATTTTGGCTTCTTGTGCTCTTCCCAAAAATGTAAATTAACATATGAATTTCACACAAGTCAGCTGATAGAATATGATCTCATTCCTAAAAGGTTTGTACTGATAGACCAACCAATTTCTGCCACTGCACCATCATAAAACACTGCGAGCAAATTGCTATTAAAATAAATATACCTTTGAGCTGCTGAGAATTCAGAACCTCTTCATATATTCTTCAAAATGACAAAACAGATAAAAATTGAATTTTATTACTGTGAGCAGCTTCCCCATTTCAAAATTCACCTTACAGAATAAGAGATAAGAAACTTGAATACAAGCCTGAAATACATAGCAACCTCACATCCCATCCCTAAATGCTTATTTAAGGTCTACCATTTAAGTGATACCCAACTTTGCAGGATCCTTCTTTCCTTTCTCACCTTCAGTTAAGATTTTATGACAGCCATATACTCTAGCCCTCTACAAAGCCACAAATATCTGTTCTCAACCATGAGCTCGTTGACTGCTGACAGGAAGCTGTGACAGTGGGCAGGATACTCCTGCCCTGTTCTTGGCACTTTTCCATGGACTTTCCCCAAAGAGTCCTGCCAGTTCTGTGGCTGCAGCAGTTGAGATCATAGTAATGAATGAGCTACATGCCATGCACTGTTGCTTACACACCACCATTTCATTCTTTGGGCGGTTTTTTGGTTAAAAAAAAAAATCAATCATTTTTCTATATTGCTTAATACAAGATATTTAGCCACCCAGATTCTTCTGTACTCATACTACTAACTTTTTCAGCTACATTCCTCACACCTGTAATACCTGTACAGCAGAATTCACAGTAATGGGGATGTAATTGTGCTTGGAAGTCTCAGTCTGTGTTGGATCAAGCTAGTTCTGCCAGAACAGATCATATAGCTCTATACATCTGCCCTGAGAGCTAGATAAAGAATGTAAGAAGGGATTTCCTACATACACTGCTACCTGTCACCAACAAGACAGCTGGTGCTGTCTTGCAGCACTTTACTTGTTTATTTCCTTGTTTATTTGGGGGTTGGACTAGATGACCTCTAGGGGTCCCTTCCAACCGAAAACATTCTATGATTCTATGATTCCTCTGTAGTCATCCCAGCTTCCCACTATGCTTATTAATTTCTTCAGCCAATAGATAGTTCTATGCCACTTGATCATATTCCACGCGAAATACTGATTCTCAGAGTTTTGTCTGTGATGCCATGTGTTCAGAAGGCAGATTTTTTCAGACAGACCTTCCTATTCTTGCCATTTTTTAAAAGTTTTGATTGCTTGTCTATATGCGTTATGACACAGCTGTTTATTATGACATTCCAACCAGACCACATTTTGAGACAAATCAGAGCTACATAAAGAGTTTTGTGATGTTTCTTGTGCTCGATCTTCACAGAAGTTAAAAGTTGTGTAGCAAAAGAGGCAAGACACCACAGAAAGCCAGAATATCTGAAAAGCCCAGGCACCTTGGCTTCTGTGCCAGGATCTGGGGCACTGGGCTTCAGGTACAGAATGCTCTACCAGTTGTAGCCCAGTGTGTGTTGGAGTAGGTTGTTAATCCTAGCTCAATTATCCTCACTTAATCAGTGCCAGTCTACAAACATACAGACTTCTGCTCATGGTTCCTGGGTACGTGCAAATGCTCAGAAACCATTAGGGTGCATTCCCAATTTGAATGTTATCCTCTGCCTAGCCTGAAAAAACTGCTTTAGAGCAGAGAAAAGCTTGATCTTTCATGAATAGGGAACACTGGACTAGGATGAACTTAAAAGCCCAAGAGAATGTTCATTCCCTAGCATCCTCTTCAAGATGGGAAACTGCCTCTATTAATGAGGCAAATATTCCAACCCATTTTAAAATCAGTAAAGTTATAATAGCTCAACAAGGGTTTTAGAAGTGACACACAGAAAAACCAGTCTGTTCTGTAATCAAGACAGTATGCATGGAAACATCCTTTCCTACTTCCCAAAATTTCAGATTTTATTTAGACTGTTCCAGACTACCGATTCCCAAGTAGCAACTTCTCACTGCTATCATATTACAAGAGAATTAGTAAATTAACATATCTTTTAAAATATTGCCCACACCTCCTTGAAAATGATCAGCAGACACTCCCAGGTGAAATCAAGTGGAAGTGGAGAGGGAGATGCCGAGCTCTTCTCCCTGGTACCCAGTGAAACGACACATGGGAATGGCTCGAAGCTGTGTCAGGGAAGGTTCAGACCTGACATGAGGAAACATTTCTTTAGTGAGAGGGTGGTCACACACTGGAACAGGCTTCCTAGAGAGGTGATCGCTACCCCATGCCTGTCAGTCTTTAGAAGGTATTTGGACAATGCCCTTAATAGTGTGCTTTAACCTTTGGCCAGCCCCAAAGTGGTCTGGCAATTGGACTAGGTGATCATTGTAGGTCGCTTCCAACTGAAATATTCTACACTAAGTCATAAAAGAGTCCATTAACAAAATCTTAATTTCCTATTATCTACTTTATCCTAGAAACAACCCATTCAAGAATAATCACACTGGACTTCGATTAAATTACTCAAAAGCAATGACACTTCTGTAATTAAGAATATTTAACTGCCACAGTTAAAAGTTTCTGTAATTGGGGTAGAGGAGCAGCTTTCCATGGAAAGCTTTATGGTGGAAGAGTAGGGCCAAGACTTTCAGATCTGCCTATTAACATTGAGGATGTCAAATTGGGAATAAGATATGGTAAAAAGTTTTACTGTGCTTTGAAAAAAAAAAAAAAACAACCATCCATTACATGAAGCATGCTGACCACACAGATTTGGATCAATGTTGCAAATGTACAGCATAGTGTCAAGAACATACAGTCCTTGGCAGATGCTGCAAAGCTTTATGCTTGGAGCTCAGGAAGCAACTAGAGATCGTGGCTTTTCAGAAACCCATTGCAGCACAGCTAGGGAACACGTCCCCAGCTCCAGGGCAATGCTATGGCCTTCCTTCTCATACACTATGCTTGAAAGATGTCAGGAGTCAAAGAACTCGTCCTGTCCTCCATGTAAAATAGTTCTTAATTAGCATAAGCAGCTTTCAGATTTTTGCAAGTAACACTAGCAGGACAACTGCCTGTGCACAGGGAAGGGAATTATACAGTGAATTTGAGAACAGCATTTACTTCAGAGCAAGGGCTTACAGAAAAGTCCTAGAGAACCCTCATTTTTTATTTATGGTTTTGAATTTGCATTTCAAAGGGTTGGGCTTCGGGTTGCATTTTTTTCCAAAAAGGTTTTGATTAGTAAACTTAATACTTGCACCACTTCAAGCCTACCCATAAAGAAACACTATACAAGTGGAATTCAAAACATTTCTGGATGAGACTATACTGTAACAAACACAATGTCTGTAGTTGCCACTTGCAGTTCAACTTTGATAACCTACAATCCTGACACATTCATCTTTCCAATACAATCGGCAAGTTTGAAGCAGTTCCTTCCATCAGGACTTCTCACACCAGGACTTTAAAAGCAATTGTCATCATATTCCAAAAATTTTGCACCAGCTTTCTTAAACTGCCTAAGCTGTACAGTTGCAGAACATGCAGGCAAAAATAAACGGTTGGCTTTGGACAAGCTGCTTCTTTTACCAAAGGTCAGTGTAACTATGGCTGGTTGCTTCATCTGTGTTGCAATTCAACCCAAGACTGAGACACATAAATAAGAAAAGAATGGCAAAGATCATTAGCCCACAGGTAAGGGCAGGTTCACTCTCTACTTGCTGTCGTTAGAGGATGAATTTGCCAGTGTTGCACAAAAATAAAAGTAGCTCAAAGTTTTGTCTGTACCATTCCACATGTCATGGCACTTCTAGCAAACCACATTTTGTTCTGCCTTTCACATTAGACAAAACCAGGAACTAATATGCAATACCCATATTATTGAGCTGAACAGTTTTCAAAATGCCACCAGGATGCACAGCAGCAAAAGAAATCAGACTACTTGCTTTCACTGAAGACTGACACCACCTCCCACAAGAGAACTTTAATTTTACCTCCTCGGAGTACGGTTTCCTTTCAAGAACATAATAATGTTATGCATAAAAGTAAATATCACATTACAAGTCCAGCTATGTAAAGCATATCCAGTCATATAAATTATGAAGCACCACAGCACTAAGTGTTTCCCTTTAAATAAATGACCTCAACTTGTGACTGGGACTGTAATTAATTTTTTCTCTTCCAACAGTTTGAAAAATTTATCCAGTGTCGGGCTCCCTCTGTGTAGCCTCAAACATAATTAGCAGAGCTCTTACTTTAATTAAGTCTTTCCTAAGCCTTTTTTATTAGTATTTACCACACTCTGTCAGCTATTTGACTGTTGTGAAAAGCAGCTTTACATGGGCTGGCAAGGTCTTCTCTCTTTCAGACCAGCAGAGTCAGTGGCAGATGCATGCCTTTCAGAACTCACAAGAAGTTCTCATACCCGAGATGGGGAAAAAAAAAAAAAAGGTTTCCAACATCAGACTTGCAATTTTTTCCATATGCTGGCTTCAGAAAGAGCTTGCAAATAGTTCATCAGATTCAATAGGGGCATAGTTTTTGTCCAAGGCAGCTCTAGCACTAAGGTGCTACCACACGCTGCTATACTTACACAGTGTTACTTGTACATTATGTGCTGGTAGTCTGAGCTGAGTTCACTCTGCTCTAGGCAGGAGGTTGGACCAGGTGGCCTCCAGAGATCCTTTTTAAGACAAATAATTCTGTGATTCTGTGTGGGAGAGAGAAGCCAAGCCTATAATTTTAGTAAAAATTTTTTAACAAAAAAAAAAACCCAACCAAACAAACATTTGCCACATGAGTGCTAACCAGTGCGCAAGAAAGTGATTGCCTGCTTTTAAACTCTTCTGGCATAGTATCTGCTGTAGCCTGAAGTTTTCAGGAACAGAGTTGAAGTCTATATACACTGCAGTAAGTGTATATTGTGAGATGTACTTTAGAGATTTTTAATACAGTTGCCTCCACTGGAGTTTATAAGACAGCTGCAGTGATACGGAGTTCAGTGTGGACTACATCAGCTCTGGCTGCATGACAGACCACAATAATGAACAGGAGCAAAGAGGTCCCACCCTCTGCTTATGAAACCTAGTGCGCTTTTGCAGAGAGCAAGCAGATTGTATTTCTGCTTGAAGGCAGTCAGGTTTTAATTTTCCAGTTTTACTTTTCACAGCATAGTATGTCCCATCAGCTCTTTCACACAAACACAAAGAGGGATTTCTCCACACAGAATATTCTGGTTGCCAGCTCTCCTGCCCACAGAGTTGCAGAGTCCTGCTGGATGCGTGTTTGTAAGTAAACCACTAAACTGGAAAAAAATTACAGCAAGAAGTTGTGGGAATGCAGAAAGCTTATAGGTCCAAGTGGTTTCAGTATTTTACGATGCAAGTTAATACATTTGCTCTCTCACTACTTTTTTTCTATTATCCAAACAGGGGAAGGCATTAAGATTTTTCTTAGTGATTATTTGGTCAAAATAATGTTCCAGCAACGAACAGCTGTCAAGATGTCAAAAGCCTGCTTTTTATTAGGCAAACTATGATATGAAAAATAAGTAGTTTCCCATTCATTGATTCTTGACACAGACTAGAGGAAGTTCTGTTCTGATGCTCAGCAGTCCTGAAGCATCTTCCATAGTTGCCTCAGAGGCTAAGAAACACTTCATGGAAGCCTTGATCAGGGGAGGCTGTCCTCCTAGACATCCTATTAGCAGAGGCTCCTCCTGTAGCAATTCAAGACTCCTACAGGTAAGACCCATTAGAGGACAATTATGAGCAGGAACCTCTCCATTATTCTATCTACGTTTTTTCTGCAGTTACGTTTTTAAGCCTAATTTAAGCCCAGGTGGTAACCCATGTCCTACTGTCCTCCCACAAACTACAGTCATGTTGTAGCACTAACACAACTCCATTTGCAGCAATGTTGACTTTAATTCCTATTAAAAAAAATAAATCTTAAAGACAGTAATAATAAAATGGACCAGCACAAAGCTCTATTCACTACCCCAGTTCCCACATTTGGAAATGTACTGCAGCCTATAGAGAATTGCCTTCCACCCGGAAAGCTCAGATGCCAATTTTGAAGACACTGAAGCATGGGTTTCAACTCAGGCTACCTACATTGTCATACACTACGAGTTTTATTGCTATTGCACCTGAGCCACATAACTATGCTAAGGTATGATGTCAATCATTGCACTGACAGAGCTTCAGTCCCTCTATCCCATTAGCTCTTGGTTAGCTACTGATGGAAGTCCAGTGGGGTGAGCAAGCATGGAGAAAAAAATGGCCAAAGTTGCAAGCAACTGATATCCTCAAGGTTTACAAATCAAAATAGATCAAGATCAATAATCCTTTCCATATTATGTGCTTGCAGCTGGCCAGCTGTTCCACAGATCATTTTTTACATCTCACAACAGGTGGAATTACTTGTTGCTGGAATTGTTATAGCAGGATGGGTGGTCCACTTGGTATTGCAAGTCAGCAAATCATGACTTTTTTATTAATGCACACCCCATTTGGTTGCTAAACAAGAGACAACCTTTCCTCTGCTCCTCTAATTCAGCTTTATGGCAGTGAAAAGAACAAGCCATTGATCCTCAGGCTATCTTGCCAAGCACACAAAATAGCACTCCTGATGTAGTAAAAGTTACTTCTGAAATTCAAATAAGGTGCAAAAATTTTTCCTGACAGCAGAAGTTCAGTTTAGAGCACCTAACAAACTCTAATCTGGGAAGTTTATTTCTATGAAGATTTCTTCCCTTGAAACACAAGGGTTTCAGAAACAGCTAGGATGACAGCTCTAAGACTCATCAAATATAGCAAAGTTTCTAAATATGGGAAATATCACCCTCCTAAGAGCTGGAAATATGGTAGAATTTGTTAAAAGAGCAAAGTAAAGTGAGATTCCTGAATTATATGAGCATTTCAGATTCTCCTATTTGAAAAGCTGACATAGTGTAGAGGAGTATAACAAAATACAAAATGCATACGAGGAACATGGTGGAGAAGCATGTTTAAAAAGGAGAGAAAGTTAGTTTCAGGCACATTTAGGCACCGCCTGCTGGAATATCTGAAGTATTCATAGAATGCTGCAATAGGATATTTAATTAGCTCTCTTCAAATCATCATAGTTCTGAAAAAGTAGAGAAAGTATAGAAATAATACTGGAAGAGGCGGCACAAATTGCAAATCAATCTTTTAACCCTGAGGTTTCCATTTGAAATTTCACTCAGCTCAATCACTAAGCACTACAGAACAAGATGACAGCCTTAGATGTCATTCCTTAGATTCCTGTCTATCCAAGACACTTATTATGGTATTAATTCCACTCAGACATGTGTTCATTAATCATATGCCCTAGGTAAACAGCACCTGATCAGGTACAGTGTTTGAACCACCCACACGAAGCCTTTCACAGGAGATGCAGTCACAAAAAACGGTACAAGCAAAACAAAAGCTTCTTTGGAAAGAAAGCAAAGAGTTGAACAAGACACTAGAGTCTTGCCATACCAATATCCAGCTTATGTTACTGTAGCAAGACTACCACAAAGGCAAAACAGGGAAAAAAATTAAACATTTCTACATGGTAGAAAAACACTTGTCTACCATCAAATTCAGCAGAAGCAAGTTCATCAGCCAATTTCAGCTGTCAATAATATAAAACCAGACCGTGTGGTCTAACTCCACAAACAGGAAATAAATAAATAAATCCCTTTTTAGGACACCAGACCTATTTGTTTGGCAAGAAAAATTATCTTTTCCTAAAGGTCCTGTGTTAGAGCTGCACTTCCCAAGCTACCTCTACAGTCAGAAATCAGATCTTATATTTAGAAACATATATATATATACACACTTGAATAATTAAAATGTATCATATCACCTTGGAAGAGATTTTGCCAGTCTAACAGGGCTGAGATTATTAGGACATTTAATGACATGATGCTCCTGAGAGCAAAGAGATAAGACCTCAACACCCTAACCCATATATTTATTGTGTAGAGTAATTTTTCAGTCCCATAACACATCACATCTGCAATATAACTCTACACATAAAATTATTTTAGAAAAATTAATTGACTGACATGCAAGATGGTGCTTTAGCCTTAACAAAAATCTTAGCTCCTTTAAAGAGTTTGTCTCAAAAATATTTTATCATGAGCAAATTAACTCTTCAACAGCCACCCTTAATTTTCTCCTAAAGTAGGGCTACTTCCTTGGACAGCAGTAGTCTTTAATCATTGGCAAGGCAAAAAAAAAAATTGTTAACAAGGTTCAGAGGTATGCATCTACAGCATAAAACAAGCTAAGAATTGTGGCCAGGAACCCTTGGCAGCAAAACTGCTGAGACTATTAATTATAACTTTTGTTTTCATTGGCAGAAGCTACTAAAAATTTAAAATATATGGTGCACTTTGATATCATGGGGAGCACAGGGAATGATGCCAACTTCAACTCAGTCCAGTCTAAAATTATGTTTCAGAAGAAAAGCACTTACCCACAGATAATGCAGGGACTCCATTTAGTTTAACACTGATCATTGAAAAATTCACTAGTATTACAAATTTAGGCTATCCAAACTGGAAGGCTAATACTGGTTTCCATCAGTTCTCTTTTCAAGTTTTAATATTTTTCAGGGTTAAACCACTTCTAGATTTTCAGCCAAAAGTATCAAAACCCAGTGGTTTCAAGATGACTGCTTCTACTTTTCTAGTGTATACTTTTTGAGAAATACTGGAGGCTAGAGAAGACAATTATTGTCACTTGTACATAATAAATACCCATTTTTTTTTTTATATAACTTCTCAACTATTCCCACCCATCATTAGCATGACAAGGATGTCTGTTGGAATTTAGAAAGGCTGAAACCAGAGACTTCAGTAATGCACATAACACCACCCATACCTTCAGCTACCTTCTGCAAGAAGCGTTCGTGTGCTGTATTATACAAACTGGCTACTGGATAAATGCCAGTAAAACTAAGAAAAGGTGTGTGTGAGTTGGAAGAGTGAGAAGGAAATGGAAAAAGAAGGTGAGATCTCCAACAGAGACAAAGAAACCATCCTGTCAGCTGCAAAAACCCAATGCTAACCCCTCGTAGAAGATTTTTCCAGAGACTGTTTTAAATCACTGGCATTGCTAGAAAATTTCTTTCACCATCCAAGCTTTTTCTTTTTAGACCATTTTTTACCGTTTTACTTATTAGAGGTCTTTAAATAATATATGATATCCCAACCCCAACCCTTATGACTGTCATCTTTTTCCTCATCAAAAACACAACAAGGAAGCATTGGCGTCAGTAATTTGCCTCCAGTTATGCTTGAAGCCAACAAATATAGAATCTATGTTACAGAAAAAAAGCACACCTTTCCAAATTTCACTTTTGGAATGTCAAATGTCAGTTCAAAATTCAACCAGGACTGTAAATTTTGGAAAAGGCAGGCCAATTTTCTCCATCAGCACTGTGCTTAGGGGCCATGAGCAATATTAACAGAATCAAAAGCAGAACTGAGGCTGACGTACCAAGCAGATACTTTTCTTGAGACATTAGTGTTCATACATTAAGGCCAGAAAAGGCTGGTCCAATAAAATGTCTAAGTATGGGACATAATGCTTACTCAAGACAAAAAAAAAAAAAAATTAGAAAAATCCTGTCTTTCAGACAGGCATCCAGTCTTGACTGGACAGATCTGTTGGTATGGAAGTCACTACTACCCTTTCATTGCTTTTTCCAAAGGTTAACTTCTTCCACTATTAAATAAAGTCTTTTCAGTCTGCAGTAGTAGTCCAGTTGCTGCATCCTACCATATCTTTTTGTACAATAAAAAGCCATTTATCAAGTACATGTATTTACTCTTTAGCTAGTAAGTCACCCTTAATTTCTTTTGGGAGCCTAAAAGCAACCAAAACTCCTCAGGACTTCCACTGAACGGTAATGTCTGTTTAGACTGCCTCCACAGCACAGTAGGATGCAGCATCCCACCAGGCACTGTACGTGTGCCAGCCAGAATGTCGTGCAGCCCCCTGCTCTCAGTTCTCTTCTTAAACATTCAGGGGCTTTTATTAGATCCTCAGCATCCACCAGCTGATGATTATCAGGATCAGACTTATTCCCTTATCTCTAGGAAAAAAAAACCAAGCACCCAAAACCTACCCAAACAAAAAAAACCCACCACCCAAAAAAACCCTGAACAAACAAATCCTTTCACAAAGAGCTGGCAGTGACTGCAGTTGCTACCCTGCTGATATTCTGCCCTAAGAGGTATATGATGATCAGGAACTGCAGTACAAAAGAAAAATCGATAACCTCAATGTTATCACAGGTCAGAGGGCCAACCATAAATTGCAGTTACACTGAGACGAGTCAGAAGTAAACCTCTAAGTGGATTTAAATGCAGCTTATTTTGTGTCATTTAAATTCCTTTGGGAGAAAGGAAGTGTTACACCAAACCAAGAAGTTAGAGAAATTCACTACTTTAAAATGAATACATTTTATCAGATTACCAAGATTTATCTTCATATTCCTGACAGTCTTTTTTCTATTGACTTTAGATACTACTGTTTTAACAGACTCTTGTTAAAGAGACTTTGAACACAACTGGTTACAGGCTGGTAATTACCTGGGGTGCTTTATTTAGGAAGATTCAGGAGGTTGAAAAGCTGTTTCTAAATCCAGGAGTTGCGTATAAGAATTTTATGGTGCAACTGAGCAAGCCTGGATGAGGGAATTTTCCAGACTGTTAGGGGAGGGGGTAATGGGGAGAAGAGAAGCAGAAGGTGGGACTTCACCAATGAAAGACCCTGTGGTACAGCTAAAAAGCAAGGAGTAGACAACTGAGAGGTGCCAAGAGACTTCTATGGACCTGGACAGGATTATGTAAAGTTTGCTGTAGCCTAGAAAGCCATAGCATTGCTGTCCCTAAACCGACAAGCAGGTGTCTAAGCAAGGAGCTATGCTTACAGTAGTGTCTATCACACTAGGGTGTTTGGCTTTTTTTAAAAACACTAGGGCAAAATGCTCCATTTCCAACTTGCACCAAAAGCTGTCTGCACCAGCCTGTTAAGTGTCTCATTTTTTCCATTTCAAGAGAAAACTAGGAGGTTGCCAGTTACCATAGAATATTGCTCTGTAGTCCCCTTCCCACATACAAATAAAAATAATAATAAAAAAAAAAAGTTACCATTGAGCTATTCTGCTGTTTCTGCTGTATTAGCAACCCTACTGCTTTTACTACTGCTGGTTTCTTCAATTTTAGATCCATTAGAAAAGATTTTGCACAGAGTTGATAACCATGCCTTTCTCCCTGCATGCTTTCTGTCCTCAGCTTTTCTACAATGGGACTGGGCAGACATCTTTGGAGATACCAAACCAGATTCCCTTTGCTGCAACATACTGGCCTCAATTTTTAGGTAACGAAAATTCTTTTCTCGATGAAGAGGCCATCAGATACTCGGTAAGAATCTCAGCATAGTGCACCCATTATTCCTCTTTCTCCTGCTTCTGCACGGGAAAAGGCATAGCTGAAAAACAACAGAAGAGAAGAATCTACAAAGGGCATCATTCAAACCTGATTGCAAACAATTTTTAAGCTAACTACAGCTTTTCTCTTCTTATTTTCAAGGAGAAATTGGAAAGATTCAAAGAGAGCAAGAAGAAGTGAGGGAATTGTCCTAGTCTAAGTTCTGCACACCAAGCGCACAGTTTCCTATATACCATACTTTCATCCCAAGATTTACTAGCAATGCTCTCATTGACTGAAAGATTGCCCTATTTAACTCTATGCACAATACACATAGAACAAGTCAGAGTATACTGCGAAAGCTACACTTGCTAAGGGCAGAGTATACTAAATAGATACATACTATGAAGAGAAAAAAAAGCATGCATGCAACCATTTATCCTATACTTTCTAGACAGAGGCTCTTGGGAATGTTCCAGCAAGGTGCAAGAAGGACAACAAATATGCTTGAACTTCTCCAATCTGGTGGATGAAACTGATGCTTTGGAATGTTCATAGGTGGCACATTAAGAGAAGAGTCAAAGATACCTAAAGCCAGTCTGAAATTAGGGGGCAGGGGGAGGGGGGGGGGGGGGAGGGAGTGGGCAGGGAGGAGTTCCTTCTTTTCAGTTTGACAGTTTAGGGAAGGAGCACAGATTTTCTTTTCATTGCCAACAGCAAAATTAAACCAAGACAAGTCACACACTTGATAGAATCTCCAACACCTTGTTTGCAGATTTACATCGTCCTGATGACATCCTGGTTACTCATTTCTTTACAATCTAAGACACTAGAAAGGTAGCAAAGCAACTAAGAAACTTGCATCATGGCAAAAGCATTTCATAGACCTAAGAAGGGGCATCAGACGTAGAATCTGCATTAATGAGATCACGTGCGGAACTGGAGTCATTAATTAGCTAAGCTGCGGGAGACTTTGAAATGATTGAGATGCATGCATCCAGATAAATAGAATAACCCCCGTAAACATTTTTTCCACCTCCTACCCAGATAAAGTTCTGTGGAAGAAGCTCTTTTTAAAGCACATAACATTGCCCTGCCTAAAGAAGTGTCCTGCCTTATCAAAACTTCATCTTGCAAATATTTAGAAGGCAAGACAGATTCACAACTGAGAACTATTATTTCTTCTCCATTTGCCAGTTTAAAAACTCCACACTCCCTGGGTATCAAACATCTTTTCTCCTGCAATGGCTAAGCAAAAAACCAGCAAGTGCCAGACCTAGATGCTGTTACTATCAGCAAAATAGCACACAAGTAGAAAATTTGCTTCCCCTTCCCTTGTTATTTTCCCTCTGAAATAACAATTTTAGAGATATTGTTATTCGTTACAGACCAGTGAAAACAAGTTTTCATCAAGCCGTGTAGCTTACAAACAGCAGTGGCACTAAGATGAAGATAGCAGAAAGATGAAGATAGCAGAAAGTTGTCAGAAAGAGCAAGAGTGGGGCTGCTCCCCAAGGCAGGCAAGCGGGGAGCGGCCGCAGTACAGGCAGGGCAGCTGCTTCATCAGTTAGGGCACAATCCTGCAGCACCCGAGCTGGTGGAGCAGAGCCAGGGGCTGATAGCAGATTCCACTGAAGGTCCCAGATGCGCTGAGGTGATGGACCATGTTCAGAGTCTATCCAGGCAGCCTAGTCAGGAGCAGCAGGAGACAAGGCCTGAGACAAAGCTACAACATAGCTCCAAGATCCATCCAGGAGACAAAGCTGGAGACAGGCTTGAGGACAAGTGTGTTATAGGTATGCCTACAACATAACTCAGAAGAGGAGAGCCTGGGCCTACGCTTAAAAATGGATCTCCTGGACCCACAGGCAGAGGGTGCATCTCTTGGTCCTCTCAGGGTCAAGACAGCATGCACCTGCTGGCCACTGCAAGACATCCAGTCCTCCACTTAAAGAGAGTCAGCTCTTGGGGAGGAATGCTGTATTTACATTGCAGATACAAGCAGAGTTTCAGAGGTTCTTCTGATCCTTGTGGCACATACAAACCAAAACAGCTCATCAATAATTTGGTCCTCTTTCTACTTTCATAGGCAACACCGACGTTCTTCATGTGAGACCTCCTAATGCCAGTAGCTACTGATGAACAACATGTATGCCAATACATGACACTTTGAATAACCCGGAATAAACCAGCTATTCTTAAATGAGAAAATATGAAGGTAATTACAAAGTGTTCATCCATTTGAGCAAGAATGTACTGCACTTGCACTAAGAGTTGAAAATCCACTTGCCCAAGGCAATCTTTCACACATTTTTGTTCCAACTTCAAATTTTTGACACTGGAGCTCTAAAGAGAGGCCCTGACAAAGAAACCATGCAGCAAAACTGGCTTAAGTGGGGATTTATGTGGTGATGAGACCACACTTGCTGGGTTTCCTTGAGTATTTGACAATAATTCTCCTCCCCCTCTGGGTTTGGCACTCGTGGGGTCCCTGTGGTGGGTCCAAAGAAATGGTCTCACACTGAGACCTCTAGTAGTTTACAAAGAAAAAATGTCTTCAGCCTGGAGATGGTCCAAAGATAACTGCATAGCCAGTAAAATTTTATTTCCTTTATTCGCTCTTGGAACTTCTGCATTAGACTTTGGCAAGGTGACATCACAGTTAATTCTGCAACATGCAGTCAAAAACTGCACTATTAAAAAAATTATGAACAGTTCACAGGTTATGACTCTTGCACCCTACAGTCATTGAAATTCTTAGAAGTCACACCCCAGTTCTGAATGCCAACCCAGATAACCATACAAACACTTAGACTGAGGACAGAAGAAAGGGATATTTAATTCAAAAGTGAAGTCTAGCCACACATGTGAAATATGGACTGAACTAGGCAGAGCAGTTTGGTTTTTCATTTATTGGGCACATGCCTCATATTATGCTATTATAAAGGTACAACATTATTTCTATAGAAAGGATACTAAATGAACCCAACTCAGCATGGTATCACCTGACAGCATGTATTATTTGATTGCAGATCAGATAAAACATAATTTCTAGGTTATTTAAAAGTTAATTGATCTAATAAGAGATGTGGGCTTAACACATACCAGCCTTTACCAAGAAGGAAGTCATCTCCATTAGCCTTTTCCCTTAATACAAGGCTGGTAGTTTGCTAAAAACCAACTCCTTTCTCATTAAGCACAGAAATAATATTGCCATCTTGTGGTAGTTGGTAGGCAATACAGGATTTGGCAGCTTTCCACCGCTTAAATTTCAGAAGTAGCATTTTGATGAGGGCAAAAAAAAACCCAACAAAAAACCCCAAACCAAACGCAAAAGGAGTTTGGACAGCAGTTTCATTTCGGGGAGAACGAAGCAGACTTCAATAGGTATTCCTGGATATCAGAAATTTTAGTTTTATTGAACACAGTAGAAGATACTTGAAAGGTATCTTAATTCTGCATTAATGAGGTTTCTCTCTCTCTTGTCACCCCAGGCAAAAGACCAGGAAGGCCATTAAATCTGACTCTACCTTAATTGCTGTTATCCATCTTAACTTCTTATTATTAGTCTGTGTTCTTAAAAGCAGCATCCTGATTTTCCTCTATGTGTTCCTTCCTGGGATAATAATTAGATGCACTGGTCACCCTTCTCAGAAGAGGTGCTTCCACAGCCTCATTTCACAGGACAAAAATAACTCAGCTGCTCTGCCTTGACTCTTCGCCATCCCCAGGAAGAATCTGTTGGTCTTATCAGATTGTCATAATTACAAAGAGACAAAATTATATGGTGGATATTTGGATTCCTAAGGCCCTCAGTGTCTAGGTAAGCAGGTTTCCTACAAGTCCACCTCTAAACAAGCATTCATGAAAACAGACTGAATGGCAGATAACATTTCTGAGCGGTCTGGATTATCAGCTCTGCTCACATCTAGCAATACATGTGCTTACAATTACACACATAAAGTCAACTATTCGTCTTTACCACCAACATTCATGCCCTCTAAAATAAAGAGTAAACTCCAATTTTGGTGATAATGGAAGTTATATAAGTATATAAAGTATAATGTAAATTACAGAGTTGCCAAGTATGTGTACAATCAATGTTGAAGACTTGTTTATAGCTTTTTAAAGTTCTGTTTAAGACAAATTATGGATGGCAGTCAGATGGCAACAATTGTGGTCTTCAATTTTTAAATCACTTTATCATTACTGTAAGGAAACAGTCTTCACTTTTACAATGCTTTTACCTCTTCACTATTAGACTATTAAAACTTCAGCATTATTTCTTAGCAGTTTCTTCTCACATCTTTTGTGGGAGAACTTTCTTGGAATATACTTGGAATCATATTTGTGCCTCTTAAGAAATAGACTTACAAGGTCTGTGATTGGAGATAAGCAAAACTTCCTGGGTTTGCTTTCATACTAAAATGCTTCAGAAAAGAGAAAAGCTATTTTAAAAGTTTTCTTGCAAGCCTCCCACTGTTAAAAATTTTTTCTATGAAAGTCAAAATGAAAAAAAAAACCCACAACCAAAAAAAAAAAGGACAAAAAGTAGTTTGTTTGTTTTCTAAAGTCACTGTAAGTCTTGCCTAAATATCCTTGACCATTTGCTTTGTGAAATAAAGAAGTGCCTGCAGTGATAGCTTTTTCAACACAAGTATTAAGACAACAGTTTTGATTCCAGTGCAAATTTGCAAAGAAAACCATCCTTCCCCCTTTCAGACTTCAGGACACTGCAGTTCTTACTCCTTACGAAGCAGTATTAGAGACACAGAAGAAAAATTACTCTTTTGGATACTTTTTAAAAAAATGGACTTAATTAGCAGGGCAAGTTCTTACTAATGAACCAGACTTCCAAGCACTCGTTCACCAGTAAACTCCTTGCTATTTCCTTTCATTTAGAAAGTGATTCAGAATGTCTTTTATTTTTACACCATATTTTGTTAACAGGATATGAAATTTAAGTGCAATTCCAAAGTTACATAGGCATAAACAGTTTGGAAGCATACCTCAGCAAGTGAAGAAGCAAAGGGATCTTCAAAACTCTTAGCCACAGAAACTGTAGAAGCCAATTTATGTCATATAATACTAAAGCATTTTTTTATTGAAGATTCATTTTCTTTGAACACCAAATACACTCCAAAGGCAAGACCAAAGCAATCTATAGAAGCAGGAAAGCTTGCAACTAAATAGCACAGTGAATGTTGATGTTTTTCCTCATGCTTTTACTGTTTATAAAACTTACTAATTCTCCAGTCTAGTTGATCACACAAATAAATGAACTTATTCAGACATCTTTCCACCTCAACTTTGGTGGCAGGACTATAACAAATTGGGTTTTTTAAGAAAAAAATTCCCTTGGAAAAGCCTTCAGCATCCTGTATCAGAATCCTTTATTACTACTCCAGAAGAATATATTCTAGTGCTTTGCTTTTCCTATCTATAGTAGTGACCTGTGGTCCTTTAAAAGCAAGAGAGACTGAAGTAAGACTGAATGGTAGGTCCCATTTCTGCAACAAACCTCAGCTCAGAGAGACATGAAAACTACATCTTGTCCTAGTAAGGCACTCTCATTCCAGCTGTCAGAGATTTGAGCAAGTGTTAAGTAAACTGAAATATATATTTACTAGTTACTAGAGCTTTCCTTTACATTTTTACCTTTTGATTTAATGTCTGCACCTGCTAGACACATTTGTTATAATATACCAGAAAGGAAGGTATAGCATAAACTACAAAACATTCTGCAAATATCCCCTTTGCTTGGAAATATCCTCCTTTTTCCAGAAAGAGCAGGGGGAAAAACCTAATGTGAAGCAGGATGGCTTTTTGGCACTATGACCTCTATTCATTAAGAGCCAGCTGTACTTCACCAGCACCAGCTTGCAAAGCAGATTCACCTACAATAACTCTGTAGGAATGAAAAGAGGGGAAGTAACCAAGAGACTTCTGATCCCATTTCAACTCCTACATTTGGCAAGAGGACTCTGCTGGGCTAACGCCTTTCTGTTTTACAAAAAGAGACATAATGAAGAAAGTGTGAAATCCAAATGTCTCTATTTTAGATAACCCACGAGAGCTGTTGTCAACGACACTTCGCTCCTAACCCTACGGCTGGATTCTCCTCACGCATTGCAGATGGCCAGCTCTAGAGTGATATGAACAAGATATAGATGGAAAGCACAACAGAATTAAGAGCCTGAATGTGGCACCTGAGGCACATCAGGTTCTGTGTTTTCACAAGCAACTATGTTATTGCTATGGTCTGAGAGTCTTACTGACGTTACTACATTTGGCAGTTAAAGCATCTAGTTATTAGCAAAGGACAAAAACTTGTCTGGTTTTCATTCTGAAGGGCCAGTACCCAATGCCAGTTAGACACAAGTCTGTGTCCTCAACTGCCACACCTTTCACATCAGGATCTCATATATGGTTTTTGGAGCACCCCTTCATTTAAGTGACTGCCACTCTTTCTCTTCCCAACCATCCTTACCAAAGAGCCTGTACGCAGTCATGAGATCTGTTCCACAGTGTCTCAATCATGCCAGTGATGTCCCAGTCCTGCATCCACATATAGAGCTTCTGAACCTCCTGTTGGTTTCCCAGTTTACTTGCACTCACGCAAGTGCTTGGGATTGGCCCCTTGTGACCATTTTTACTTTCCCTAAGTTTTCCTTTTGCTTCTCCCACCACCTTGCTCCATGTACTTACCACCTCAACCTCTGTTCCTTCTCTTAAGAGCACACTGCTATCACCCCATATCTAGTTCAAAATCCTTTTCACCAGGTTGTCATGTCTGTAGGCAAAGGCAGTTTTATCCCTTTTTGTCAGATGGATCGTACCTGTCATTCCTTGAAAAGGGACATACAGTCACAGAAGCCAGAGGACCTTCTGCAACACCAGCCATACAGTCACTTGTTAATTTGTAAGAGGCATCTATTCCTACCAGAGTCTTTCCCCTTCACCAGTGGGACTGAGGACAATACAACCCGATCTCTCACATCCTTTACCTTTACCTCCAGAGCTCCACAGTCCCTCTTGATTTGTTCTAGGTCTCACTTTGAATGGAGTTCATTCTCCCTTGTTGGCTATTAAGGCACAGTACAAATTTTGTAAATTCAAATCAGAGAAGAAAGAACCTTTTTCCTGCTGTTAAAGCCAGAAGCTTCCAGCCTCTCCCTTCCTGGGAGTCTTCACCTACCACTCCTTCAAGAACGGTGTCTGTCTGTGCCTCTTTCCTTGTATTGCATGGCTTGGGCTCTCACCTCTGCAAATGCTCTGTGAAGACCCTGTCAGCCTCCTGTTTTTTAGCAACCCTCTGGAGTTGCTACCTTTGCCAGTGTCATCATAGCATATGTGCCCACATGCCTTCATCACCACTTCATCAATAAGTCTTGCTCCACAACTACAAAGATAAATGTTTCTTTATAAATTTTTCTTTATATACACAGTGTCCAAGATTATGATTTTTCTTAGCATCACAAAGCACATTCTTGCTTCCTAAAACACAGGAGGAATCTGTCTTCCTCACAAGACAAAAAAAATTAATACAGAAAAGTTAAAAAATATATGACAACAGAAGTTGGATTTATGATCTCATCTATACTGCACTGAAACCCCAGACTAGTTATTCCAACTCCATATCCCGACTTTAGCCTTAGACCTGATGCCAGTTTATGTTTTAGAACCTGCAAATGGTGTCAGAAGCAGTTTAAGGTCATTAAAACCCCATTAACACTTTGGAAATGAAGTCAGCTTTGTGATTTAGTCAGTTCTGGTAACTGGATACATCTTTTCCTCCAAAAGATGGGTCACTGACCTAAGAGATGTAATCCTTGTGAAGATTAGACAATTTTGCAGAAGGACTACTGGGTTAAAATTAATCTGACTTCAGCCACTAGACTACTTGATGAACACAAAAAGCTGTAGTCCTTATTCAGTATCACACTAAAAAACCCAAAGAAACCCCACTAACATAAAAGGAATTGTTTCAATGCTTCAGTAACACATATATGCAGTTGTTTAAAGAAAAAAAGCCCCAAACTCTTGCTATCTTTTCCAGCCTTAATGATTCTATGATTCCATTTCTTCATACTGCAAGCAAAAAACTAATACGAAGATGTCATTCATATATCCAGAGTTGGTTTTATCCTTTTTCTCAAAAGGGTGATAGACATTGGGAATTTTTTTCTTCCTATAAGACAGTCTATTTCTGGTTTAGAGTGGTCCTGAAAGACATTAAGAATCAGCAAAACCAGCCATTTTGCCAAGAGGATGGCGTGTACACAAAGCTTTATTTAGAGTTTTAAATCCCACCATGTGCCCACAAAAGAGGTTCCTTCATTATTTTGTCCACCCTGTAGCATCTGCTAATACTTAACATGGTATTTAATTTCATTTCCAGTCTCAGAAAAAGCAGCAGCCAACATTTCCATGTTTAAGACACAAATCAAGAAAAGATTCAACATTGTTAACTTCCCATTTAGTCAAGAGAAACCACCACCACCACCACACCAAAAAAAATAATCTCAGTAATTACTCTTGATAGGTAGAATTTTGATTCCCAAGCGGAATCAGCATCCTCTATGCTTGATACTGCACCAGCAGAGTAAGGACTTTTGAAGTCCCCCTGCTTCCAAGGACCTAATGTTTAAATCTTCATGCCAAGCCAATAGTGGGGAAATAAACAGAGCAGATGATGTGAATACTAACTTAATTGCTAAGAGGTCCCAGAGATGTAAGCAGATGGAGAATAACAGCTCAGGGGATAATTCATTCTGAACTGCACCATAAGATTTGAAAAGGTTGTTCTATCAAACATTATGGTTTATGCCCTAAAAAAAAATTGAAGGGTTAAAAGTTAAACAACTGTGGATGCTGCCAAGGCAAAAGCAACAGGGTAATTGTGGACAGCAATGGGGAACTGTAAACATTTCTCTGAAGTTCTCACCTATTGCCAAAGCCATATTGGTACAGCCCTAGCTTTGAAAAGAACATGATCAGCCCTGGAAGTGGTAACAAAAGTTGTGTTCTTTATAACTCCAATTCCTCTCCTCTATTCAGGATCTAATTCCAAAACCAGATATCTTCTATCCTCATAGGAACTGTAAGTTCTTCTCCAAACCACATCGTCAATGAGAAGACACTTGAGCCAAATACTTCTGTCTAGAGCCATAGAAATTCCCTCCATTTAATTAAATTCCAACTCAGGAGATTCCAGTAGGATGTCTAGACAACCACTAGCAATTTAACTAAACAGCTTTCTCATAATTGCACTGGGAAAGTGCATGGCTTGCTGAGATGGCCTAGCTATGTGTTAAAAGAGCTTTAAAAAATGTTTGGCATGGTTGGATTTCACCTACTGTTCGGGTTGCACATTCTGTTATTTTGCCACAAGTACCACAACAGAATGCACAGCTCCCCGCAGTAATTGCATTCAGGGTGCAGATTTTTTTCTAGATGGCTTGTACATAGGGCATTGTAGTTTAAAAAGACATAACAAGAAACAGGATGTTCAAGAAGCTAAAGCAGCTATGATTCACGAGGAAAACTAGTACACCAGAGAGGTTGCAAGTGTCAGGCAGCAGCATGTACTAATACAAATTTCTTAGAGTTACCTTCTTTGTATGTAACTATGAAAGGTAGGTCAGGAAATAAGACTTTCATATTTTTTTTTAGCAAATTAATTTGCCTAAAAAAAATTTAAGTCCTTTCTTAAGTCTTCCATTATTCCAAATTCCATTTGTGGAAAAAGTGGAATAAGTTGTTTTCAGCAACTGAAACCCAGAGTGCTTTCCAGTTTATATAAAAAAACTCCAGCTGCCAATAACAAAGGAGAGAAACCAACCTCTGGCTGAGTTCTGAGTTCTCATGGAAGCTTCTTTGGAGGTAGAAAACTCTTTTTCCATCCCCATCACCATAACCTCCCCTGTAATCAAGCTGTGCTGGACAGTACACAGATAAAACACTTGCTTTCACATATAAAGCAAGTGTACGCAGCACACATACACAGCAAGTAATCACAGTTCACGTTTAAGCCGGGAATGAAGCTTTCTCTGAATACTCCTGTATTTTGCCCAAATTTCTTGTAATTACTTTTGAACTCCCATACCACTCTATTTGCAGCTTTGATTTCCTGCTTCATTCCGCACAGAGCAGAAGGTTAGACTAGACAAGCTCCTAGTGTCCTTTACACATTGAATTATCTTAACACAGGAATATATTACAAGTATCCTAACACAGGAGCGTTTTCCTAATAAACAAATATTGTAACGACCTCTCAGCTCTAGGCCATTGCGCTTTGATTCCTCTCAAAGACCCCAGAGTTGCAATAAGCTCACAGTGACAAGCACATGCTCCTTCCAGCCCCAATACTGATTTAAAAAAAAAAAATAGTAGTTTCCTGTTCTAGACATAGAAGCAGTTTTAAACCTCTGTGGTCTGCACAACACTCAGTACATATTCCACAATATCAGACAACTGGAACAGAGCAATGGAGTTCCTTACCATATTATATTCCACAGACTGCAGAGATAGAAACAGAAAGTGACTAAAAAAGTTTAAAAAAATAAATAAAAAAAAAAATCAGAAAACCTGTGACGTAATACGCCTTCCCCATCAGACAGGAATTACAACCTTGAACTATCTGACAGACTGAACACTGACTGTCATCTGGGATTCCTTTACACAGGTAGTTTGGCAAGCAGCAAAACTGTTCAATACTGATATATTGCCAGCAGAGGAACAAATAATTGCCCTTATAAAGCTGAAATCACTGGCTAAAGACAGTGGATTAGTGCACAAGTGGTATGGAGTACAGTAGTTAAATGGTTACAGAGCATACTAAAACAGAACAGAATTTTATTCAGCACATAAAGAGTTGCCATCTCTAGAGTCCCTCACTTCTGAGCTGGTAAGCGTGTACATTTATACAAGTATCTCCAAATCCAAACTGAAGTAGCTGAGCTCTGAAGCAGGTTTCTGCTGGATGAACTTAGTTTTCTGGCTATCCGTAACCATACACAGAAACCAAACATACACTTATACTGTATTGCCTAGAGTTTTGTTTTCTAGATTTTTGAATGAATTGTTGTTCAGCATAAGCCATCTTTATCACCCAGTGTGCTTTGAGTCAGGGAAGGAAGTTTGTTTTTCTTAACACCACCATGGGAAAGCTACCAAGAGATTCACCAGATCTTTGCCTACACTGCAGCTTCAGATACCCAAACTACCAACTTTCCTGAAGAAGGGTCAGGCAGTCTGTGCCTGCCAGGGTGGGAAGTAGAGACTCCCAGGATGACGAAGGCTGGAAGCTTGTGAATTCTGTCACCAGGAGAAAGATTCCTGCTCTACCTCAAGATCTGCAGAACAGATTCAGTGCCCTCATAGCCAACAAGGGTCTGGGACCTCTGTTCAATAAAGCACCTGAGCCAGGTAAACCAGGCCCATACAGGAGCACCAAAAGAAAGAAGCAGGTGACAGTAACAGGAGACTCCCTGCTATGGGAGACAGAGGCCCCCATCTGCCAACCTCACCCACCATCTAGGATGGGTTACACTGATCCGGGATGTTCCAGAAAGACTGCCAAGGCTTATCAGGCCCTCAGGCTTTTACCTGCTGCTGCTATTTCATGTAGACACCAAGGGTAATGCCAGAGGTGACAAGGGGAGTTTCAAGCCTAACTACATGGCCCTGGCAGTGATGTTCAAGTACCCACAGGGTCCATATGATGTTCTTCTTGATCCTACCAGTGAGGTAAAAGGGCATGAGGCTTAGCAGATGGACCCTGCAGGCAGACGGTTTCACAGTGGTATTGGTAACAGGGTTTTAATTTTTACGATCATAGGACCTTTTTTTTGAGGCTTACAGATTTCTAGGATGAGATTGGATCCACCCAAGTGGGGCAAAGGCATCTTTACTATGGGTTGGCTGACTTGGTGAGGAGAGTTTTAAATTAGAAATGACTGGGGGGGTGGGGGGGTGGGTATGATGACCAACAATCAGATGAAAGTTGCCAATCACCTTAACAAAGTTTGTGGGGTGATGTAAACAGTAGGGACCTTGTAAACAACAAAATCGAGTTGAATGGGGCCCCCCTCAAGTGTATCTACACAAACAAGTGCCCACCAGACAGAATTATGGGCAAAGCTCTTGCTCCATTTCTGGGATACCAGCACAGCTGGGTGCCTCTCAAATGCAGCAGTGTATGCAGCATAGGAATTAAACAATAAGAATTAGAGGTCTGTGTGCAATTGCAGTTGTGATCCCACTGGGATTACAGAGCCATGGGAGATTGCAGCACTCCAGTCATGTGAGCTATGTGTGGCTACAGGCTCTTCAGGAAGAAGACAGCAAGGAGGGAGAGTTGCCCTTTATATAAAAGGACAGCTAGAAAGCATGAAGCTCTGCCTTTGGACAGATGATAAGCCAGCAGAGTTTAAGGGTTAGGATGAGAGAGCAGAACAACAGAGGTGACATTGTGGTGCATGTCTGCTACAGATCATCTGATCAGGACAAAGAAACAGATGAGGCCTCCTTCAGACAACTGGAAGAACCTCACAGTTGCAAGCACTGGTCTTCATAGGGGCTTTAACCACCCAGGAACAAACGCATCAGTCCTTGGGAAGTTCATAGAGCACATAATCCTGGAAATCATGTCCAAACACATGAAGGATAAGGTGGTGAAATGGGCTGACAGGAACCTCATGGAGTTCAAGGGGAAATGCAAAGTCCTGCACCTGGGTATGAAATAACTCCATATACCAGTACAGGCTGGGGGTCAACAGCTCGCATGCAGCTTTGCAGAAAAGGCCCTGATGGTCCCGGTGGACACAAAGTTGACCATGAGCCAGCAATGCATGCTCATGACAAAGACAACTAACAGCATCTTGAACTGCATTAGGAAAAGCATTGCCAGTAGATTGAGGAGGTAGGTCCTTGACCCCTGCTTAGCACTGGTTTAAGGTTGGATTTGGAGTACTGGATGCAGGTCTGGGCTCCCCAGTACAAGAGGCATGGACATACTGGAACAAGTACATTGAAGGGCCATGAGGTTGGGCAACGTATTGAAGCATCTGACATACAAAGAGAAGATGAGAGAGCTGGGATTGTTTAGCCTGGTGAAGAGGGGGCCCAGAGGGATCTTATTAATATGTATAAATACCTGAAGGGGAGGGAAAAGACGACGCAGCTGGACTCTTCTCAGTGGTATGCAAGAAGTGGAGAAGACACAATGGGCACAAAATTAAATACCAGAAAATCCACTTGAACATAAAACAAACAAACAAAAACAGTGGTAGTGGCTGAGCACTGGAGTAGGTTGACCAGAGAGGTTGTATAGCTTCCATTCTTGGTGATATTTAAAACCCAGCTGGACAATGTCCTGAGCAACCTGATCTTATTGACCTGCTTTGCAGGGGGGTTGGAATAGATGATCTCCAGAGGTCCCTTCCAACCTCAATTATTCCTTGATTCTGTGAAGTTATGGGGGACATCAATGTCTAAGCTAGTAAAAACAAAGCTGCTGTAAGTTAATTAAAATTTTTTCACACTGCCTAGGCAGAAGAATAAGGCTGTAAATATAGCAAGAATGTAAGTACAAGCCTCCTCGAGGAACCATTTTTTTAATTAAAGAGCTGACAACTAAAACTGGAATTCAAACCTGTATCTCCGTTTTGCACAATACTGCTTAGAGTATAAGCAGTCTTTCTTAAAAGTTTTATATTTACATTTTCACATATCTTAATGCCAGAAGCTTCTCTTCTTCCAAAATACCCTGAAGATAGTTTTGTCCTCTTCAGGCACAGAAGTTTCCAGGCAAAAATCCCTTTCAATATTGCAGACATACATATTTATGAATATATGGAATAAATTTTCATCACATCTTTAAATCTTAAACCTACAGGGAATACTTATGTCCAAACATTGTCAGTTTATCATATAAACCAGAAGGACATCAATTCAGCTGCAATTAGCTTTTTAACTCTACCTCCCCACAATTAACCATTCAGACAGTCAGCTAGCCCAAACCACCTTAAACAACTAATCATACATAGGAACTGCTTGTGCACTTTGCCTTTCCAACCATTTGCTTTGTGCCTGGCAGATAAAATATCAATGCATATGGAAAGTGTCAGACATGGGGTTACCATGTAGGCCAAGATCATTTCCTCAGTTTTGTAGAAATACATTATTGTATGATTCTACTTGTCCCATTTGGGCAAGCCTTAGCCAAGAGATATTCCTAAGCAATGTACCTCATAACCTCATTGTTGCCATTTTTAATAGATTACATGCATGTCAATCACAGCAAAAAGATACCATTGTCTAACTAATCACTTGTGATAATCACTCCCAGCACTTGTGATATCCTTACTGCTGCTTAACCTGACCTGAATTTTACTGTCAGCTGTTTATCTGTAGGTTGTGTTTTAGTACCACCTGCAATATTCAGGAGGTTTGCAAACACTGGGCTCTGTTCTTAGAAGGGTTTCCCTTGTGGTCTCTTTTGCTTTCTTTGAAAATGAAAGTAATCCTTTACCACCTCAACACCATACCAAAATGGCAGGAATATTTAACTCATTCTATCACAGAGTTTGTAAATACAAAAGGTTGTACTGTTTAGAAGTCATTATTTGTGAAAGTGTTGCCTCCCAAAAGTCAGCTCCTCCATCCTTTCAGGTGCTGAGGGAAGGCTTCCTCCCCTGCATGTGGCAGCTCTGCTCAGCAGGAGTCTTCTGGGGCTGCTCTAATCATCTGAGGACATCACCCACCCTCAGAAGCTCACAGAAGGTAGGTGTGAGCGCCACATCAAGTCAAAGAGCTCTACCAACAAACATAGTCACTAGAGCACAGTCCTGAAAGTCTCGAAACAATTGCAAGGTAAATCAACGTGTTATACACAGTCCCATAGTAGCATTGGACTTAGAACAGCTTGTCATGGTTTAACCCTGGCTATCAACTGGGCCCCACGCAGCTGCTCGCTCATTCTCCCCCGGTGGGATGAGTGATAGAATCGGAAGGGTAAAAGTGAAAAAACTCATGGGTTGAGATACATACAGTTTAATAGGGAAAGCAAAAGCTGTGCATGCAAGCAAAGTAAAACACGGAATTCATTCCCTGCTTCCCATGGGCAGGCAGGTGCTCAGCCATCTCCAGGACAGCAGGGCTCCATCATGCGTAACAGTGTCATACGGTGTGGGATATCCCTTTGGTCAGCTGGGGTCAGCTGTCCCAGCTGTGCCCCCTCCCAACTTCTTGCGCACCCCCAGCCTCCTCACTGGTGGGGTTGCAGTGAGGAGCAGAAATGGCCTTGACTCTGTGTCAGCGCTGCTCAGCAGTAACTAAAACTTCCCTGGGTTATCAATCCTGTTTCCAGCACAAATCCAAAACACAGCCCCATACTAGCTACTGTGAAGAAAATTAATTTTACCCCAGCCAAAACCAGCACACAGCTTTAACTTCTTATGGAAACCTACATTATACTGTGGCCGATAAGATATATGGGGGGAGGGGGAATGTTAGAGCCTTTTTTGTCTCTTTAGGTTTTCCCATGGAAATCAGTTTCACTCTCCCTGCTGCCAAAATTGTCAGCATTTCCCCTATAAGCAGGGCTGTAGGCAATCAGCTTTCCCAGAGCTCCCTCTGCAATTTCTGTATTTGAGACAACACGGGTAATCGTTATTCATGAAATCTACACAGCTCACAGGGCAGTCCCACTCTGGGCTGAGCACAAGTCACATTCTCTCTCTTGTAGCAAAGAGAAAGGTTTTCTCTGCCCTATCAAAGCACGCTTCAGACATGGTTAAAGTTATTGACAGGCTGTTTATTTCTTTTGGAGAGGAAAGGCAGGACAAGGAGCTTGTTTAGCATGTCAAGAAGACTCTGTTTGGGGAGAAGATTACCAGCAACACTGATATTTCTGCATTCAGGCATTTCTCTACATCTGTCTCCAGAAGAGCTGCAGCACTGTGCAAAAGCACCAGTCCAAAAGTTGACTAATAAGCCCTTGAAAAGAAAAAAGAAAAAGAAATCCATACATTAAAAGAGACCAGATGCAGAGTGACCCACTGGACATATTCTTCTCTCATAAAAACTAAACAAATAAACCCTCCTTTGCTTTCATGGGGTTTCTACACCAGTACCTTTCTCTGAAGAGCCAGGAGGCAGAATTCAGCTGCCCGGGCAAGGCTGCTGCAGGAAACCCTGAACCCGAGGAATGCAGACAGCAGTTTTATTAACATTCAGGTGACACCTAGTACACGAACACCCTCCCCTGCCCCCGTTTCTGCAGTAGGTTATTTTCCAAGTAATAACCTACAGCATGGCTCTTCCTGAATTCATAACCTGTTGAAAAAAGGACTTGCTCTGGTGAAGTATGTGTTCACATGAAACACAGTCCTTGTGGGTCTCACTCCTGTCACTTCAGCCTCAGTTCAGCAACTGCGCCAGCCCACAGCTGTGTGCACGACAGTCCTGCCTTTTTTTTTCCGTTCTCCCTCATGTAAGATGCCCAATTTCACAAAGCAGGCAATATAGCGAGCACGGCAACTAAACCCTGTCATTGCGTTACTTGCCCTGTGTCAGCCTCGGCATAACAAAGCAGCTCAGCCAGTTGCCAGGAACCAGAACTTAGGTACTTTAGTGCTTTTAAAATGGTGAAACAGGGCATACGTTCATAATTCTTACTACCAAAGCAGCGACAAGTCACTTGTGCTACTTAACATACCACTGGAGACAACATCAGATGTGAGGGAGGAAAATTATTGTTGTGTTCCTTGGAAAGCACAGGGCACTAGCGCCGCAATAGACATCTATGCCTTCTCTCATAATTTTATCTGAAAAACCTTTAACCACCTCCTGTGTTTTCTTGTTGTTATCATTATACTCACTTTAATAGCACAGCCATAAATTTAAATGCAGTCAGCTGCATGACATCAGCACAGCTGTGCAGCTAGTCTAATTGCTCAGAGTGATGTCATTCATCAACTGCAAACCTGTCCTACTAGACACCATTTTCCCCGTAAGGTAACTCATCCAGTACTGAATTTATATCCAGACTGTAATGTGTTCCAGAGAAACCGTAAAATTATTCCACTGAAAGCATGCACCGGCCTGTTGTTAAGGACTGGGAAAGAAATAGGCATTTTAGCTTATTCACATGGATAATAGCTCTTATTTGTGCGAGCCGCAAGACGAACCTTGACAAGGTCCAGGCATTGTGCCTTGCTTACATGGAAACACCACCTTTACCTCCTATGTATAACTCCTCTGTCCCTACTCCCCCTCAAGTGCTTTCACACAGCGCCCATCCACTTGCACGGCTATCTATTGAAAAAACTTACACATTTCTATGAACACAGTTTATGCTTGTGACAGCTCAGTACTCTGGATGTACCTACTGGAGTGCATTTCAGACTTTTCTTTAAAAAAGGATGCTACAGCTATACTGTCTTGAAGAACTCATTATTGCCTCCTAAAACCACACACCACTTTTATTTGCTTTACACTTGATAAAATGCCCAGAACAAAACCATCAATTCATGTTTTAACAAAAATGCCCTAATCTAAGACAATTATATCTGTGCATTTCAAAGCAAAAGCTGAAATATTTAGATGAGAGCAAAGGATTTACTTCAGTTGTATTTATTTGGCATCATCTGCGATTTATTTACATAACTAGGTTTTCAGTTCACATTATACTGAGGCTGGCATAAAAGTATTATTATTTATATAAAAGCCTCGTTATTTCAATACTATGCATTACTGAGCATTACATTACTACATTAAGTAGCATTGCAATTACAGATATGCTGTCAATAAATTTTATAAATTTTACAAGTGGCATCAATGTAACTAAAGGCAAAATTACAGAATAAATTAAAGTAAATAAATGTCAGCTGACATAATGGTCTTGTCACTTTTATGTTTAAACCAGCAAACTTTTTGGTATATCAGGAGACACGACACCTCTGTAGAAGCAAATGCAACCACAGAAGATTCAGGTGGCTAAGTCCTTACTTAAACCAAAAAAAAACCCCTCACAAAACCCATTTATTTTTAGAAATTCTGCACATCTACTTGCATCATTCTCCCAAGACTCTGCAGCTCAGCCATTTGTGAGAGAAAAGACTCCAACAACAAAACTGTCAATACGAAAAAAGCTTAATCTGTAGAGTTTATATCTAGACAGCCTTTTTCTATAAAATATATTCTAAAAATAACTCTTGGATTTTAACATATGAATGGCTGAATATAAACTGTTACTGTGATCAGCACTGTCTTCCCACCCAAGCAAAGCTTGTTCTATGGGCACTTAGGGAACAACAGACTGAATGGACAGCTATAGCTCCTCCGTGAACTGGCAAGCAGCCAGGATGTCTCCAAAAAGTCTAAAATAACCTTGCAAACATCTGTTAGAAAAGATAGGGCCTGTGAGAAAAGGAACCATAATTCAAATGCAGTCCATGCAAGAGTTCCTAGCTAGGTAAGCCTCCACACTGCCAACTGCAAGCAGCTTGTGAGGCAGAGAAGCACAGCAAGTAGATGTGTTTTGTAATTATTACTACATGGTTAATTTCCCTTCTGTGCAATATTTTTCTCAGTCACCCTGTCTAGGCCAAGAATAAAATGCCACCTAAAAGGGGAAAGATTGCATGCAATCAGCAGACCCTTGTATCACAATGTTCCCCTTGAGAAGATAACTGCCTTGAAAATATCCCTTCCTACCAAAAAAAAAGGCATCTTGATCTAACAGGCAGTTGTCAGGCATTTTTCATTAACATGAAACATATGCCAGTGTCCACACACACAGTTTGCAATCCTTGCTCTTTCAATGGAGCGAGCTACCTTTTTTGTTTGACTGTAAGCCAGAAGCATTTTGGTGCCCAACACCTGTCTCCCAAGAAGAGGATTTCGGAAATACTGGGATTAGAACTAAACCACATGTTGCACTTGGACAAGTAAAAGCATAAGTAGTTTCTCAATGTTTGCTCATAAATAACCTTCATTAATGAGAGCAGCCCTACTGAACAGTGAAGAACCAGTTATTGCAAAAATGCGTTGCATGAACCAAGTATATCTATTTGTTAATCAGGAATCTACCTATATTTTCCTGGCCAGAAGTTTTCTGTTGTACTGAAAGAAATTTCTTGTTGGTTAACTCACTAGTTCTACAGATGGCAGGGCAGGACAAAAAAACAAACAAACAAAAATACCCCACAAAAAACAAAACAAAAAAACCAAAAAAACCCACCACCAAACACGAAGCCTCAAGAAATTCAGGCCTTGGAAAAAGCCTGAATTGATTTTCACTTTTAGTCTTTTTTCACCCGGAAGAAAATTCCATCCCAGAAGAATTTATAGCTTCTTTCTTTCTTTAACATATTAGTTGGTGCCTTAAGTAGTCTTGGGATAACACATTAAAGATTTATTAAAATAGACTGGCATTCTAAAGACAGAAAATCACAGAACCATTTAGGTTGGAAAAAGATCATCAAGTCCAACTGCTAACACTGCCAAGTCCACCACTAAACCATGTCCTTAAGCGCCATATCCACGCATCTTTTAAATACCTCCAGGGATGGGGACTCTACCACCTCCCTGGGCAGCCATTCCAGAGCCTGACAACCCTTTCAGTGAAAAAAATTTTTCCCAATATCCAATCTAAACCTCCCCTGCTGCAACTTGAGACTATTTCCTCTCATCCTATCACTTGTTACTTGAGAGAAGAGACCAACGTCCACCTGGCTACAGCCTCCTTTCAGGCAGTTGTAGAGGGCAGTAAGGTCTGCCCTGAGCCTCCTTTTCTCCAGACTAAACAGCCCCAGTGCCTTCAGCCACCCATCGTAAGACTTGTGCTCCAGACCCCTCACCAGCATTGTTGGGCACACTCCAGAACCTCAGCATCCTTCTTGTAGTGAGGGGCCCAAAACTGAGCACTGTATTCGAGGGGCGGCCTCACCAAGCCAAGCCAAGCATGGGGGAGGGATCACTTCCTTACTCCTGCTGGTCACACTATTTCTGATACAAGCCAGGATGCTGTTGGCCTTCTTGACCACCTGGGCATACTGCTGGCTAATATTCAGCCATCTATAGACCAACACCCCCAGATCCCTCTCTGCCAGGCAGCTTTCCAGTCACTCATCCCCAAGCCTGTAGCGTTGCTTGGCACTGTTGTGACCAAAGTGCAGGACCTGGCATTTGGCCTTGCTGAACCTCATACAGCTGGCCTTGGCCCACTGATCTGTGTCTATCTGTAGAGCCTCCCTACCCTCAAGCAGATCAACACTCCTGCTCACCTTGATGTCATCTACAGGTGCACTCGATCCCCCAGATCATTGATTAAGATATCAAACAGAAATGGCCCCAATACTGAGCCCTGGGGAACCCCACTTGTGACCAGCCGCTAACTGGATTTAACTCCATTCACTGCAAGTCTTTGGGCCCAGCCATCCAGCCAGTTTTCTACCCAGCAAAGCGTACACTTGTCCAAGCCGTGAGCAGCCAGTTTCTCCAGGAGAATACTGTTTCCCACAGTATCAAAGGCTTTACTAAAGTCCAGATAGACAACACCCAGAGCCTTTCCCTCATCCACTAAGCGGGTCACATTGCCATAGAAGGACATCAGGTTAGTAAAGCAGGACCCGCCCTTCATAAGCCCATGCTGACTGGGCCTGATCACCTGGTTGTCCTGAACGTGCCATATGATGGCACTCAAGATGATCTGCTCCATAGCCTTCCCTGGCACTGAAGTCAGACTGACAGGCCTGTAATTCTCCAGATCCTCCTTCTGGCCCTTCTTGTAGGTGATCATCTGAAAAAGCTAGAAAAGCTAATATGACTTGAAACTTAAGATACAAGTCAAATGTAACATTTCATTTAACATAATTGCATATAAAAGACTGCTACAGTACAGGATTAGGTATGAACAGACATTTTTAGAGAATCATGTATGAAGTACTTATCCATTGTTTACGCAGAGACAAATTTGTCTGTGACAATATTTGTCTGTGACAAACACTTATCTACAAGTCCAGAAAAACAACATTTTTGAAGACAAGCTAAACCCTTAGCAGAAAAGTTTTAATAAGAATAATTTGAAGTTAAAAGCAGCATTGAAGTCAATGTGACAGAATCTCTCATCTTCAAGTTACTCTCCTTTTGCAGACTGGAATACCTAAGGAATACCTGGAAGTAAGATCTGCCTTTGTTGGGAGCTTCATCGATGTCCAGGTAGGCAGGCAGCTAATGATTCTCTTTCAAAATGAGTATTTTGGCAACATTGCACTGTGTAAATACTCCTTTGCCACTTGGATTCTTTTGATCCTACTCTTTGGGTTTCCTTTTGTCTTTTTTAATTATTTGCACCAAAATACAATAATTGCTTAGTGAAAGAAAAGACACATTCCTCATCAGACATTTAAAAACAATGGTTACTCAAATTGTTATCAAAGCCCTCTCCATTAACAGTCAGGTTTCATTACTCCTGTGAACTGTTAAGCCAACAACTCCAGAATACTTTAGCTTCCCTAAACCTTGTGATAGAAGAATATGCATAATTGCTTACCAATATGCTATTCTATGGAATAACCATTTTTTCTAACTCTGAAGCTTCCTTAGAGGAGGGGAACTCTTCACTTTGCCACTCTAAGAGACAATAAAGCCATGATGGCCTCTCTTTCTGTGCTTTTAGTCATAGGACACGTTCATGTACCAAAGCAAGAGCTCAGCATTTACTCATGATTCTGTCAGAACCTGCAATTTCTGTAAATCAAATACATGAATCACTACAAAATGGCAAGTACATACCGTAAACAGTGCAAACCTTCCTTTATTAAAAAAAAAATTAAAACTTTTTTAAAGTTAAGATTCAAAGACAGTGCTATGAAGCCTTATTTTTCAAGCATGCACTTCTTATGGCCATGCACTGTAACACAGAGCATGTACAGGTTCCCTGTTCACACTAAATTCATGGGATAGTTTGAGATACTTTTATCAGGCTATTATGCCAAAGATAGTATCTCTCATTGTCAAAGGGCGCCACGATTATTTCCACAACACCAAACTGCCATGGGATCCTAAATGCAAGCTCAAGGTATAGTCAATACAGGCAATATGACCACAACTAGGCAGTGCTACAAGTTGGGAACTCATGCACACCCACAATCTTCTGCTACCTGCAATTAAGTAGGCATCAGTGCCATTGCTGCCTGTATTAGCAAGCTACAAAAGTCAGAATTCAATTCTGACAAAACTTGGTTGATCTTAGGGAGAGGGGAAAAAAAGAAAAATCCAATACCCTCTCCAGCATTGCAGACCAGTATAAATGGATTAATAATACAGAGAAAATAAATTCCATCACCTTTTAAGAGTCCTACATGAAGACAAAAGCTTTATTGTGTTCCTTTCATTGGTACAACTGTTCATAAACAGATTACATCAGCAAAACCATAAAGGTTCTTATCAGTTTCTATAGAATCTGCTATGACAGCAAGTATATGGTATATTGTACTGAATCAGTGGAAGAAGATATTTTCCAGGGTTCAGTTTTGGGATTCATTCTCCAGGGACTGAAATAAAAAAAAATGCTCACAGACACACAACACAGTTTTCGTTGACCTACAAGTACCATATTCAAGTTGTGCTCATTCAAAAAGAAAAAAAAATCCCCACCCCCCAAGAAAAATGAATCATCAGCATTTGAGGACTTAGTTCTTGTTATTTTATTTTCTTATTAGATATCTATTTTGTACACACTCAGAACATTTATCTCTATAGTCAACAAATAACTGAAGTAATTTCAGGACTATTTTACAGTTAGAGTTAAGGATGCAGTGTCTACACCTCTCTCAAGGGGTGACAAAAGACTGCCTCTAGGATACAAATTCACCTCTTTCAAGGGTTTTTCCTCACAAAAATCCATCAAAATCAAAGAAAGATTGCATATTTCTGCCACTAATATCTTCCCCAGCTTTTCATCCTAACTTTTCTATATTAGCAGCTTGATTGCCCACTACAGAAGAAATTAATCTGATGGCCTTAGCCTACATCTTGCACTAGATGCAGTCCAGCTTCAGTTACTTATCTGATCCATGAAGATAAACTGTTGAAAGAGCTAAAAAGTAAAAGGTCTTCCAACATAGCATTCAGGAAGGAACAGCCATCATGTTTGAGGAAAGGTCCATTTCAGCTTCTGAATTTGGTGTTCTGCAAGTCTCCCAGTTATTTAACCTCTAATTTCCAATTTACCAAAAGGGTTATGTGTACATGGCCCTAAAATTATAAACCAACCTTGCATTCTGAATTCCAGAGGCGATAGCACATAAGACCCCTGAATCACCATTTTGGATCTGTTATATGTTCAATTAAAAAAAAACAAAACCACAAAACAAAAACAAAAACCCACCCACAAAAAAACCAAAACCCACCAAACAACAACAACAATAAAGAAACCACCCCACAACTTAGAAGCTATAGCTGAGCTCTGCTGAACAGTCTCTCAGACACAGAATAACCTTCATGGTCAGGAAAGGCAGCCCATCCTCACACTTACCATTCTCTCCACTATTTCAAAAAGGTCACTGCACAATTAATAAAAATCTGTCCAGCTGTCTGAGACCTACACTCCCCTCAGGAGCTACTGCTAAGTGTCCTTGAGGTCACTACTGAATACCATTGCTATGGGCGCTGCTGCTTCCTCATCGGCAGAGTCATTGAAACAGTGACAGCTCAGGGAGCGTCTAGACTGGCTGTCACAGATTCCCATCGCATTGCTTTGACGAACACATTTTCTCTAAGGCACAAGAATTTTTGTCATCTTAAAGTCTTTGAAGCAGTTTAACATCCACTTAGAGAACTCAAAAGACTTATTTTAAACACTATGAATAGTAACTCTAGCCCACAGGTAGGACTTGTCACTACAGTTTAAGATTTTTTTTTTTTTTTTAAACTCTCATCTTCACCAGAAAGAATAGGTCAGTAGGAAAGTATCTACCAGTACCATAATTTAAAAGTACATGACAGAAGTGACATGCAAGGGACTAATTTTGTTTCCTTTTTCTAAGTGAAGCTTGGTCATAACCCAGTAAGTATTGGAATTTGATGCACCTGTCAGCTATTAGAGTTCCAGCTTTTGTTAAACTGTCACTTTGGACATATCTTAATGATCCCCACCCACTGCCCTCAACCACAAGACAAAAAACAAAGCAGTCTTTTTCTGATCACATAATATACAAAATTTGATCCTCATCCAGGTAACAGAGAGTTTAGAGTCAAAACATGTATCAGCAAATAAATACAGCTCGGCCAGCAGTGCACACCACAGGTCCCCTTTATAACTATCCTTGCTACCATTGCATGAAGGGGGTAGAGAATAAACAGGACACAGCTTCTTGCCTGAACGAGACATCCTGTGAGTGCAGAACAGCATCTAAAGTGGCAGTTCACAAAAAAAAAAAAAAAAGCCAGTTACATACATGTGTGGATTTTTTCCGATTATGAGTGAGCAAGATTTCTTAAAGGAATACTTGACTGTCAGTGGAAAAAAGTGCATGATATACACCGCATTGGGATTTCTGCTAGCACTCTAAAGAACTTCAGACATTTTCAGTTCTCAGCTGTGATCTGGGCCTACCCTCATCATCCACTTCAGTAATTCAGATCTATTCCCATTTCTGTGCATAGACAACACTTCAGAGCTCACATATCGGCATTTCAGCCCTGTAAGAAGTAAATCTGTTTGCACACTGTCCTCCCTTTGAAGGGAGAACACAGAAGCCAAGGAAAATGCAGAAGAAATCACTCAACTGCATACTGAAAAACTTTGGTTCAAGTATCTTGAACCGAGCCTGTCCTGCAGAATGAAAGGCTTTGTAACACCCCCACTTTCCAGTCACAGTAGAAGTTTCAGTGAAATCTAAACAGCCGTCTGGTTTACCTTGGCTTTTGATGCCAGCTAGGAGCCAAGTTAAATCAGGTGTATATTTAGTAAACATTCCCACACAGTTTTGCTATGCGTTTCAGTAGATACTCAGCTGTTGCTGTAAGAAGGGTTATATTTAAGAGCTTGCACTCTCTTGGCTGCTACAAATTTACATAAGCCCATTACATTTGGGCAACTTCTTACGCCAAGCATGGCACGCTGTCTATTTGCCTTCGTGCTCGGTTTCCATTTACATCTTCACATCCGTGATAACACATGAAGAGCAGCAACGCAAACAAGTTACTTTCTCGGTCCTTTGTACACCTGATGCCACCAAACGCTCGAGCTACGGTCACACCATGATGTATTCCTGCCTGTACTTCTGAGGCGGCACTCCCACGACTGGAAGTAGATGTGCAGGGTGAAACACTAGAGGGCAACAGATGCCCTTAATAAGCTTGAGGGAGCCCAAAGACGCGTTTGATGCTTAGTCCCTTCTTATTTTTGCCAGTAGTATTACCCTTCCTTGATTGCAAGCTCCAGTTTGAGTCTCGTGAGAAGGAGATGCATATCGTGCCCACCTAAGCAAGCATGCTCCTTGAACGCCAGCAGCTTTCCTTCCCATTAACCCTTCTCCCACCGCCATTCCTCCTTCCTGTTAAAGGGTCATCCATGCCTTTCAATAACGTAAATTTAAGCTTTTCCATGTTGTGTACTTATTTATTGCCTTTGCCATAGCAAAGTACCTACCCATAACAGGAAATAATTGCTTTGATGAAGAGAGGATTAAATCTCGATTAGGTGCATTTTAATACTTTAACAATGGAGAGGGGGAGAAAAGGAGATTTGGGCTGATCTCCTTGTTGGATTCTGTTAATGCTGATGAATAATCTTATGGATTCATGATTTTTGACAGACAAATTCACCCTAAGCCCTGTTATGATCTTCCTATGAACCATTTTCACTCCTTCCCAATAATAATCCCGCACAGAACAAATGTAATAGTCTTCTGCTTATATATGAAGGTACTGTTTTCCAAAAAAGGATGAAAAACATGAGAGAGCACTTGACTGTGTCATTCACTTACCAATTTGCATGTGAGATTAGATAAGAAAAATAACTAGAGAAACAAGTGCATACAAGCCTTTCGTTTTACTGTTTGCTAAATTTGTCCCAGGTTATTAGGGGGAATAGTTTTGCTACTTGAAAATTTTCATACCAGTTGAAGAGGATAAATCACATTCTGCTGGGAAGACCATTCTTTGGTGTTTGATAATTTAACAGGTTCTCTCAGTCCTTAAGAAGCATAACAGATAGAGCAGAAAGAGTTGTAGAAGGATCTTTCAGGGTTCATAATCATAGGTAAGTGTGGTAGCATCATTTAAGAATTGCCTGGACCAAGAACTACAGTTATGGTTGAAGGAAAAAGGTTTGAAGTAAAATGAACTAAGCTCACGTTTAGTACAAACAGTCTCCGTGAAACAAACACCAGATTTTAAAAAAGTACAAAGGGGTGAGCACAGGCCCAAAGTGGAAGGCTTTGAGCCTGAGCAGAAGTGGAGTCTCTACTCCCTAAGAAAAGTACAGGTAAAATTACTTTCAGAAAAGAAAGCTGCAATGACTACTACAAACTTTAAAAGAAAAACACAGCTGCTTTTTTCAAACTGGACCGATATTCTTCTGACCGATTCTTAGGACTCCTTTCTAATACCTTACAATGGGAAGTCAACATGCCCACGTCTTGCCACCACACACCTGCTGATAAAGTGACCCATCATATCTTGACCTGATCACAGAAGACCTCTGTTACCATGTCAGACACTTCACTAATTCAAGCAGCAGTGATTTGTTAGGTTGATACTGCAATTTAGAAAGTGGCCCCACGTGGATATCAGAGCACTACTATATGACAACATTTACTTTTCCTTTAAGACTTCAGAAAATTTGTCCATAAATTCTACAGAAATAATTTCAAAAGACAGATTCTACAGACCTGCTTTCATAAGCCAGAAAATGCTATAAGCAAAGAGAAGAGAGGAAGGGAAAACATTCATCTTTAATTACCCTATAGCATCCTTCTTTGTATCTTCCCCCTCTAATCCAGAATACTTCTGTCTTAGTCAAAGTACAAAGAGACTTGCCCTTGAAATGAATCAGACCTATGTAAAAGGAGGCAGCTGTTTTCTGCAGGCACCCTTCTTTTTCTGGTGAAGTAAGATGAGGAAGCTGATGAAAAGGCAGTCTGCTGGTCAAAGCACTTCAGTTTTGTGGGACAAAACCAAACTCTCTTCTGCTACTTGAGTTCCTGGTTAAATGTGGCTGAGTAACAAGTCAAGCTTTTCACCGGCAACTGCTAACTGAATACATCAGATTTCCTCAAGTGCTTGGTGTTACTGGGAATGGAGTAATTAAAAAGTTGAATGCCTACAATTGTAGTGAGGGATGACAGATCCTCTTTAATCATGGATATTTATAGCACTTCATGTGCTCTTTAAAAAAAAAAAAGAAAACAATCACCAAGCAAAAAGAACCCCTAACCCCTCACCCCCAAAAAACCTAACAAAAAACCCCAAAATACACACCACCAAAAAAACCAATAAACCAGCCAGAAAAAATTAAATCATAAGCACCTGTTTTGCCTGTCATCTCGGCCTCACTGCCCACCTCCATTTCCTACCCACCTTATCTAACTTAGAAGTACTACAAAAAGAAACTATTTAAGAAACATGCAACAATCTGCTAACCTTCTAACAAGCCATGGAAAAAATAACTTGGTCTACACTCTGCTGTGAAGATGAGACATTTCAATAAAATACAAAATATCAGTGGCTTTTCATTTAATCAATGTTTCCCATTCAGCGAATAGATGGAGACAAGAATCTCAAGGAGAGTAGGGAACCATGCTGTGATCTTATCAACAAAAACTGCACATGGCAGTGAGCAAAGTTTTATATATGGGTTGTCTCAAATGTCATATTATTTTGCCTTACAAATTCACAAAGGGTTTTTAATGGAATATTTGTGTAACATGTATTTGCTACTAAACATTATAGGAATGGATGAAGCGTTGATGAGGATCTTAATTCTAACATAAAGTGTGCTCCATGACATAGCCAGGCTTCATACTAGCCCAGAAAAACACTTAGAAGAGAAGCTAAATTTCTGTATTTTGGTGGGACATGCTTATACAACAGCAATGACAGTCTTATTCTTGCTGGGATTCAGTCCCTACACAAAGAGCAGAGCAGGAGGCATGGACTGTCAGCAGCGCGTAGGAGTAGCTAGCATAAGAGCTCTGGGATGTGAACAGCCCAGGCTGTGGTGCTTTATGTGATATCGCAGAGGCCTGAAAGGGATATTTTGAAATTTCATTCTCCTCCTCCAGCTTCTTTAAGCCCTCTCACCCTTGTGGATCTTGAATGCAAAAGTTGTTCTTAATTAACCTGATTGCACTAGAAGCCTCACGACAGAAGCAAAGAGAACACAGTTCCTCATGCAAAGATGTTGTTGTCCTGACCCAGCAGACCAGGAGTTCTGCATGTTCTACACACAGCCTTAGGTTTTGTGATAAAGCTCATCCGCACACACACAGGGGAGCACTGAGAGGCAACAGCACCTGGAGACCCCAAATAATCCCCTGCCCCAGCTACTTCCAGGCTCATCTCAGGCACCATCAGCCCATCAAAGGCCCACCTCTACCAGTCCCAGGAGAGCCTCAGCCCCACTGCCCAGGCATTGGCCCATCAGAAAGGACAGCCGGAGCACCTCACTAGAGCGTCTTTTGGGCTCTGCCTAGGGGTATTGGGCACATTATGGGATGCAAGGGAAAAGCATTCTTGGATTGCACAGGACTTACTATGGGGTTTTGGAGGGCAGGGTGGGGAGGAAGGGAACAAGCATGGAAAAACTGAGGGATAAGAGAATCGAAAGGGCCAATTGCATGCCAGCAGGTGGCTTGTCAGGACACTTGTCTGGCCCTGTCCTGCACCTGACCAGCACAGTCTCTCCTGTCTTCTCATTAAACTGTTTTCCTGAGTGGTTAGGACACTCTCTACTCTGGGTGCACGCACGTGTGTGTTCAGGGCTCCAGCTACCAGCAACTGGTGTGAGTGCAGGCCTGCAACTGAGCATGTGTACACTAGCAAGTATCAAGCAGGGCTTGCAGGTAAGTGGGTGAAGCACCCTGGGAGCCAGTGGGCTGTCTGTATCCAAGAGCGAGACCACTGGAGGAGCTGACTAGGGAAGGATCAGTGGGGTCCTAGACACAAGGTCCTAGACCCATGAGGCCACAGGGCATGAGGGTCAATCAGAGACCCCTCTTGTGTGCCTGTGTCTCTCTAATGGCAAGACCATGAGGGCTTGGCTAGCAGAAGGACCTGGTGTCCTGGCAAGCTGTACGTATGCTGAGGTCCGGACCAGCAGCTGGATGGGGTCTGTGGTCCCTGTGGGCTCATATGTCCAGGTACCAGAAACTGGGGAGGCTGGGGTCCAGCGGCAGTAGTCTGCATGCCTAAGCCCAGCTGCTGGAGAGATACACATTGTACGTATATGTCTGCATACATAATTATATATGTAATTATAAATAGTACTAATTATTGGTAATTATTGGCAGTAATCCAATAATTACTAGTGATTAATATATATTAATGATGTACCATATAATTAATATATTGATAATATATAATTAACATGTGAGCGTGGAGAGAGACACACAGACACATATAATTATGAATTAATGTTTCACACTCAGAAACCTTCATCTTGTTCAGCCAGAGGAGGCCATTGGGGCCATTTGTGTACCTGCCTGTGTTGATCTCTGTGGTCAGCCAGGTATGCATATGTCATCATACATGTGAGGTGGTGCACACAGGGTGTGCGTGTACACATACACGTGCCTATTGGGAATACAGACTCAGCCCCACCACTGGTTGTAACCAGGGGCATGGAGCTGCGGCAGCCTCCCCTCCATTGGGCTACTGGTCCCAGCCCTCTCAACAAACAATATCTAGAATATCTAGAATTCTCTGTATATTCTAGATGTTCTTACAACCATCCACTCCATAAAAATAACTAGCCATGACATCACTTCCAAGAAGTGCTTCTGTTCCTGAAGTCTCTGACTGTTAGATAAATCCCAGCCTCTTCAATGGCTGTGCTGGACTAGACCAACACCTACTGTAGCTCGCATGCTCCATGAGGCTTGCTGGAGGGCAACAGCTACAACATAAGTTATTGGTATCTGTTAAAAAAAAAAAAAAAATCCATCGAATACCTGAAACTTCTGAAGTGACACACTTCAAATTAGCAACTAACCATATAGTTTACTTTGAAGGCTTTGGTCTCAACCACAAAGCACTGAGAATAAATACAGCCCTGCATTTTGTTGCATAGGAAAGGAAGAAGCAGAAACAATAGCATACCTAAAAAAAAGTTTTTATTTTGATTAACTGTATGTCAAGCAAACCAATCAACTAAGGTAAGTTATTAGAGAAACACACACACACTTCCCAGAGAGCCTAACCCACCTGGATGGCCACTATCCACAGCCTTATCAAGAAAGCTGACTGAAAGCACGGACTGTACTCCCAGCCAAGTGACCAACTACTGCCTGCTTGACCAACAGCAGTTTCTGCATCTCACAGGAGCCTGGGCTTCCCAGGAGGGGTTAAGATTCTGTACAGGACCATATTTCTTCCCTTGCCAAGAGAATGAAGACAGCCCTCAAAACTGTTTGACCAAAAGCAGAACAAAGTCTTATTAAGTTTTCAGGCAAGCATTCACACACTACATTCATTTTTCTTCAACACCAGAGCAGAAAAAGAATTTCCAACCCATATGCCAGGAAACTAATAAAACTCCTCAGTTCCTTACCAATAATCACAGTAATACAAAACAACACACCAGCTATCCTAAGGACAGAGGTGAATTCTGACTGAGAAGCATTTTAGTATTTGAGAGAGCGAAGAAAATATTTTCTGCTGATAAATTCTTACTTCCTAGGTAGCACATAGTCATCATGGCAAGTACCAAAATTTGCCAGCGAGGTATTAAGGAACATCAAACCCAGTTTTGTTCCTTCTTATAATGTGGCAGCTCTGCTCATGCTTTCCTATTGTCACCTCCTCTCCAAGCAACACAATTGGTATAGCGTTTTCCAAGTCAGATACTACCGTACTTATATCAAGGTCCTGACAAATTAAAATACTTCCTAGCTTCTCAGAAATCCAATAGCAAACTTAAGATATTTGAGTGCCATTTTTTTTTTACTTTTCCACTCGGGACCATATAGTGAGAATGCGGGCAGTATAGCCACCCAACACGTACAAGTCAGCCATTTGCATTTAATGGTTTCTCTTTCAAGAAACCTTTTGGCCTGAACACAGAGTCCCTCACTGCCCAAAACAAACTCTGCACTTACAAACTACAGACAGTAGCCAGTTATTAAACCTCACCAGTTGCCTTCTCTGGTAAGAGCTATTTATTCTCCTAGCTCTTTTATCCACTGGTCAGATTTCCTCCTGTCTTTCATCAGGCTCAAGAAACAGAGATTAGGGTAAACTTTCCATGACTATTGAAAGGCTTAAAGAGGAGCAACAGAATGGAAAATTCTGTCACAGAAAAAAAAAAAACAAAAACAAACCAAAAACCAAAACAAAATCCACCTTTAAACAGAAGAGAGAAAGTGGTATATTGTTTTTGTAGCAAAGAGATTTGGCTCCACTATAGACACCACCAACATTAGCTAGATCTCCCAGACACAGCTCTAAGACTTAAAAAAAAGATACCAGGCTGGGGCAGCTTCACAACTGATTCTCCAGAGCTGCAGGAAAGCAGTGCCAAGTGGCTGGTCTCAGTCTGCGTATTTTACATGTTTAACATTTACTGTGTTGCTTTGCATCTCTCTTCTGTTACTAGTTCCCTAAATAAACATAGATTTAAAGCCCATATGGATTGAATCTGGGAAAATTAAGCTATGGGATATTCAGAAGCAGCCCTGCTCTTCCCAGGAGAGAGAAAAAGCAGTTGCAGGTCTATGCTCTCAGGAATAAAAGCCGTACAGGATGACAAAGTTGAAACCCACAATCTAAACCTTTAGGAAGCATCCAGCCAGAGGACAAAACAGGTTCCTTACTTAAAGAAATCCACTTCTCTTTAAGGAATTTAAAAAGACTAAAGCCATGGTATAGACCTATCTGAATAAGAGTCATATGCCAATGCAAGACTGTGTTTGACTTGGAGGAAAAAAAGAAAAAGGAGAAGACCAGTGCACTCTGGAAGGCACCCATCAGCAGAGAGATCACTGCATCTCAGGCCAATGCAGCAAAGAGGGGGGAGGGAGGGAAGGGGAAGATGAGAGGAAAAGCTGCACTTGGCTGATGAAATGTCATCTCTCAGCTCTGATTCAAGCTTCTCAGAGCTAAGCTCACACAGACAAGTGACAGGCCCCTGTCCTCACTTTGCCATCTCACACCACCAGTACTACCCAGAACGAAAACTATTAGGACAGTAGTAAGGGGCTAAATTTGGTACAGAACTTGTGCACCGAAGGCATGAGAAGTTACACACCTGCCCTTCAAAACACTTATATATACATGCACATATTCAAGATATATTTTATATATGACAAGAACTACAAGCACACTCACTCACTGTTTTGTTACCATCACATTATAGTGAATTTAAGGAGAAAGAAAAAAAAACCTGCAGACAAAGCAGTGGCCTCACCTTAAATTGGAGATTGCCTCAGAAGTACTTAATTTAAACCTAAGGACTTGCAATAGAGACCAGTAACACCCAGTCTAGAGCCCTGGCTACATTAGAGTTTTGAGCCACTGGAAGAGCAGGTCTTAGCTCCCAGGAACAAGCCAGGAAAAGGTACGGCATTGTATATTCAAGCACCATCGCACAGGGTTGAGCAGCTGCATTTTCCAGAAGTCACAGGATCCATCCTTCTCAAAATCCACAGGACCCAATTAGATGAGGTTTAGATCTCCCCCATTTGAACTAGGCAAATCCTAAAGGAGTTTAAGTTGTCACAGCAAGTAGTTCAACTCCAGGTGTGCCTAGGACTGTCTGCATTGCCCGAGACCTATCCCTTGGGTTTCATTCCCAGAATGACTGCTTCAGTGCTGAGGCCTGCCTGCTTCATCTTCTTACCTCCTTCCTCTTGCTCAGCTGAAAAGCACAGTTACTCAGCCAGAAAATAATTTTTTGAGCCCAGAAAGATCCATTTCCTCTGAACCCACCCAGAATTGCAAACAGCGCAAAAACCTTTTCCCTCCTCACTTCATGATCCATCACAAGGGTATCATTGCCCCTCAGCAAGACCAGTGACAGTAACACAGACAGCTTTTGGTTAAAAGGGAGATCAATTCATGCTGATAGCATGACTTTAAGGCTTAAAGGAACCAGACCAGTTGAATTTAGCCACCAGGCTGCAACCAAACTAGCAAGTTTTTCACAGAAGTGGAAGAAAAGTGCAAGGTACTAGGAAGGACCAGCAGATACTTCTTGCAGTCACCTTCCTTCAGTTTTGGCAGGCTCAGCTTACCAGGAAGCGCAGGCTACTTGTGCTTTTCTGGAGAAGGATCCTTGTTCTGGTTGACTGAAGCCTGGATGGTGTCCTGTGCAACCTGCTCTAGGTGAACCTGCTTTAGCAGGAGGGTTGGACTAGGTGGTCTCCCAAGGTCCCTTCCAACTCTTGCCATTCTGTGATTCTGTGAAGGGGCACAGATCCAAGCCAAATGTATCCTAGAACAACAGTCAAAAAACTGAGGCAGGCCCTGGACACAGTAACTGCTTATCCCTTTCTTGAACGGCTTAAACTAAAGTTATTTAGCAAACAACAAAACAAAAAACCCACCCCACCCCTCTTGCAGCCTAGCACTTGCTATGGGAAACAAAACATCTGTTTGTAAGCCTGGAGCTTCCCCAGCATGTGTTTAAATCTTGAGTTGCAGAGCCCTCAAGAAGCATGCTGAGTCTGAACAGAGACCCAGCCCAAAGCCAAAACCCTCTAGGGCCCATAACTAAACCTAGCAAGCATGTAAGCAGACAACAACAGACATACCTGCACTAGTGACAGTTACAGTATTTGTACACCATTACGGTACCCCACCAATCCTTAAAGAGTTCCTATTAAAAATAATAATAAAATCTAAGGGTATTGGAGTCAGACTATTGGCTTGCAAAACCTCTCCAGAAGCTTGGAAACCCCTCCAGAAAGTCAGTCATTTCACAACCACAGTTTTGTACGTTCTCTAGTTTTTTAGAGATTGCACAGCCCTCGGAGGACTATCAGGGTGTTAGCTAAGAGTTTAGTTAAGTTAATTCCATAACTAACAGGGAAGTATGCTTGTATTCTAGAATAAAAATGCTCATTTCTAAACTTTTGTTTCAGATAGAGACGAAAAGACAAGGCATGCTTCAGTGGCCAAGTGAGTTCTGTGGGTACCACATCCTACTTCAACTGCAATAAAAAGCAAGAGAGGGTTAAGACACATTTAGCTATATCTGCATTTCTGACAGTAATAACCCTTCATTAGGGCTCAAAGATACTGACTCCTAAGTTGATTTCAAAGCCTGCAATACACAGAGAAATAAAAGGCTAACTTTGGTCCTCCACGCTTTCCAAGCACAACAAATACACACAGCATACAAACAAAAAACCCAAAATTTATTCCACTGAGTGGCCCTATCATCCATTTTCATGGCAGAAATAAGTTTTAACTTGTATTATGTGCTTTGAAGTATCTGAAATGCAAACTGCAGACAAAAAGTGTAGTGCTTATTTTGAAATTTTACAGTTTAGAAGGTTGGTTATGACAGCAAAACTTTTCACCACTAACTCCATCATTCATTATGTGCAGTCACCACAATCATAATTGCAGGGAGTTGTTTTTTAGGACTAGCAAGCAAGCATATTTATTGGCATATCAGAAATAGCTTATTTTTCATAGTTATAACCAGAAGGACTCCAAATGGAAGATGAGCATCACCAGGTGGGAGGCTGGGGATACGGAATAGAAACACAAAAACCAGCATTAAATTTATTCTTTTCGTTAACTACCAATACAAACTGTTTACAAGAAAACCTCATCACCTTTCTATGTCTTTCCTCACTGTCACTGAATGGTGACCTGTATGTGCCCTCTCTTTCTTCCTCCATTCAGCTCCTATGCTTCCAGATATCAAGCTATCCAAGTGGCAGCATCAACAAGAAGGGGTATTTTTCCACAAGGAAACAGGCAGTACCAAGGATGTACTGGTAGTTATAACTCGCAGTGGAGTAAGGCTGCTGTTAGCCAAGCTCTCCTGGGGCCCGAGGACAACAGGCCTTCAAGAGACTCCAGCGTATTCTTGCTTAACGGATGCTGGTATACTCCAAAACATATTTAACATCACAATTATTACCAGGATTTGCTAGACAGACGTAAAACTGGGACCGAACATCTGAGTCACCATAGTGGCTTACACCATAGTGTAAGTTCTTCCAGTGCACTAGGTTCAAAACAGTCTGAAGATGATGATGCCTTTGGTGCATATATCTCCCTTATGGCAGACAAACCGTACATTTGCTCCCACACATGTATACAGACAGGAAACTAAATATGCAATTACCCAATTTGCAAGTGTGACACATGTGCACACATCTTTGAGGACACACCCTTTCAAGCTCCAAATTTCCCCCAATTTAATTCAGTTTCTTTCCTCCCACAGACACCCATCCTTCTTGCCAAATAAAATTCTGGAAAAAAAACAAGAAATGAGTAGCATTGGTCATTTTGCCTGTTTGTGAAACAAAATGTTTTTTACTCAATTTGTGCTTTATGTAGGTTCATTAAAAAAACAAGCTAAAAAAGATGGCAACAGGAAGAGAAAAGTCAACCTTTTTTTCTGAAAGTCAATTACTCAGAGAAGAAAAAAAAAATTGAGAAGAGTGTTTAAGAAGAGGAAAACAGATCCAGGGAAGCAGCCTATTCAACAATGATGTTTTACTTCTACTGGTTATTTTAGGCCACGTCAGTACTGCTGGAAAGTAGTAGAGAGGAGTATGTTGTTTCCCAAGTCTGATCAGTGATAAGTAATAAAAAAAAGATTAAGAAACAATACAAACAAGCTTCTCTTTATTATCTTCCAATATATATAGCAAGACTGAAGAAGGAGGGAAGCTACATGTAGACTAAAATTACAGTAATATTAGACTACTATACCAGGCTATCAGACATTTTAGCTTTAAGCACTTGCAGTGACTGCCAGAGATAACAACTGACAGAAATACCAGTATCAGGCATACAGAATAATATAACCATTGCTGAAGTAACATCAAATTGAAAGAAGTGGTTTTCAACACAGTGGCCAAGGGCTGGGCCCCAAATGAGAAGATTAAAAGAAGGGAAGAAAAAGGCTAGGACTAAAGATAAACCAGTTAATTTTCACAGGAGGATTAGAAAACAAATCACAGTGCAAGATAATGAGAATTTAAGGGGTTCTTTTTCCCCCTAAACAGGGATCATCACAAAGAGTAACTCTTCTTCCCACCACCTTAGCTAATCTTGAGCATTAAGAGACTTACATAGGACATTTCTGGGTAACCATCCCTTCTTGAAGGCATGCAACAAGGCCAAGCCACGAGTACCCTCAGGCCAAGGTTACACAAGCCTGGATGCAGCTGGAGTCTACTCCCACCTCCCTGGGATTATTACCTGCAGGCAAGGACTAAGTTACAGGACTAGCTGCTGAAGTGCCCAGCTCTTACAAAACCCGGACCTCAGTGACCCTCATGTGCTGGTTCAAATAAGTATAAACAATGGCTGAAGTCATGGGGGAGAAGACAAACAATGCTGGGCTGAGCACCTGCCCCTGCCAGGATGCTGTACCCCTACCTGGCTCCCTACCGTGTGCTGCAAGCACCTCCAGCGAGCAGACGGGCCCCGATCATCCCCTTACAGGAAACCAAGCAGCACTGAAGTGTTTTATTTCATTTTTATTTGAGAAGGGCATGCTATGCCACTTCAGCTGAACCAGAAAGCTGAAATATTTAAAGTATACAATAATTAATTAACCCTAAATTTACCTACAGCGGACTCATACCAAGACAAAATGCTACTAAGAGAAAAGTCAATCAAAAAGACTAAGCAAATGTAAGCTAGCTTGCAAGCCAGCACAGACATTAACCTCTGCCACTGTAAGGGAACAGTTCTCAGTGCAAGAGCTATAGATTTACACACACACACACAGATTTGCACCATGGCTTTACGAATACAGAGCTGCTGTCCCACAATACCAGCTCACATCTTGAAGTGATCCTGCTAATGGCCAGCCTCAAACTCTACCTTCAGCCATCGAGTGACAGATTATTATTATTATTTGGTTTATGATACAGTCTTGGGAACAGAGACCGTAAAGTTGACGACTGCCTTCTAAATGGAGAGTAGACTGCAGTACAAGAGTAGGCTATCCTTCAAAATGAAGGATCCCATGCACTGGCATACCCTAGCAAGCAATAGCAATACACCACTAGATTCTGGGCTGCAGGGACTCTTTTTGGAATATGAGAAAAATAAACATCAGACTTCTTAAACCCCTAACTTTCAGGACCTGCCTTCTAAAGAAGGCTCAAGGCTCCAGGACCTGTGGGTGTAAAGGTGCTTTAATCAACCCAAACAGACCTCCCATGTTGAAACTCCAGGGAAAGGCAGGCATAAACCTCCGTTACGTATTTCCTGCCATCTGCATCTGGGACATTGCCTGATCTTTACAGATCAGCCATTGAACCAACACCCTAAAGGAGCCTAAGCCCCAAATAGCTATGAGCACCTGCTGGAGCATGATAACCTTCTCTCAAGATTTTGTGTCTTCATAAATATATACATAAGTGAATAGAGTGAATCTGAACTATGTAATTAACTTGCACTCTGTCCAGCTTTTTTTTTTTTTAATTTTACTGCTCATTATTCACCGTGCACACATCAATGCAAATGAAGCAATAACTTCACCTGCACAAGAGGGAGCGGGTTACAATTCCTACCAACAAACCCCCCTGCTGTCAGAGTGCTAATAGGCTCAAACAAATGTTTTTGCTGCTTACCCACAAAGCAGAATTTTGGAGCACACTGAGGACTGTCTGCTGCCTCGAGGCCAGGGCACCATGGGCTCCCCAGGGCCATCCCACGCCCCAGCCAGGGAGCAGGGCGGGCGGGGGGGCAGCCCTAGCTCTAGGCTTCAGGCACCTCCCTGAGGATGGGCCAAGGCTGGGCTGGGCCAGGACATCAGTTGACAGGTCAGGAACAACGGCACCTATAGCCAGGCAGGAGCATAACCAACTCCTGTAGGGCAGCTTAGGCAGGACTGAGGGCCCAGGGCTGAGCTGAAATGGAGCTCCTGGGCCATGGGCAGAGGGGGGGCCCAGATGAGGCCAGTGAAGGCCATTAGGGCCTATTAGTGCCCCAGGGCCCCAATAAGAAGTTTGCATGAAGCAAAACAAGTCTTAGGAAGAAGGGAACCATAATTCTGCAGCCTGGGGCCTCTTCCAGAGGTTAAAAGCACATAAAGGCACCTGACATAAATGCCATTTTCAAAGTTCCTTTTGGGCTTCTGTGAAAAAGTTAGTAAGAGCCTTTTTTTCTCCCTTTTCATGTGTCCTTCTTTCAAGGATAAAGGCCTGGCAGGTAACATTAAACTTATATGGAAATTTCTGTAGGAGAAGGATGTATTTGTAATTAAATGTCACCCTGGCTGGATACATTTCAATCACCTTGGTTTTCACTGGATGGCATAAAGACCAGACAAGCATCTGCTCAGCTTGCAGTGCTCAGTAGCAACCTGCCCGTTCCTGAGAATTAACGCCTTTATGCTGAGTTCCAGGACTTTAACAGGGAGGTGACAGAAGCCTTGCCCCAGTTTCAGCAGCCTAGGCAAACTTAGCAGTTCCCTTTCATCAAGATACTAAACCAAATTACTGGTTCTCCTTTTTGTCTATCAAATATATATTTAGCACTGGGGGTTTTTTTCAGCTGTAAGAATTTGACTAGCCTATACTTATCTTTCCAAATAAAAACCTCCTTCAGGCAGCTCAAAATCTGGAAGTTTAGGATATGCCAGAGGAAGGCAGAAATCATAGCTTCTAAGTATTATGCCACATTAGCCGTAAGGAAAAGAGAATCGTTACAGCTATTTTGTGTGGACCATCTGGAAAGGCAGCAGCCACGGCACTTGCTACCACAGGGCTATTTCAGGACTGCAGGTGTTTGGCTCTACCAGCCTCAAGAACCAGCTGCAAAAAAAGATCCCTAGGAAAGCATTTTCTTTCTCTTCCCAGTGAGGAACCCTGTAACACAGAGATTTAGGAGCAACCATAAAGTTAGCTGTGATGTCCTGCAGAAAGATACTGTTTGCCCTAAACTTCAAAGGACTCCGGGTTTATACTACACCAGAAACTGGACAGCACTTTTACAGACCCTGGCATTTTAAACAGAAAGTGGTGGGGCAGATTTTCTGTAAGAAAGGGTTGAAGTGCACTGACCCACCCTAAAGGCAGTGCACTAGAAGGCCCAGGTGATGTGATCGCTGGGGCTATAAAAAGCAGAGCCACGTGGTAGAAGGGTAAAAGAAAAACAGTTAAAACATAATTTTTCCTTTCCTGACTGCTAGGGAGGATGGGAAGGGCACTAAAGAAGTCTCCCCTGGGTTAGTAAGAGACTACTGTGATACAACAAAGTAGGCAGAAAACAAAGGTATGGAGATACTGTGAGAACTTGAAACCAACTATCTTATTAAAAATGAGGGATTTGGTGGGTTATGGTAGTTCCAATGCTCTATGCAGAGTGGGAAAATGAAGGAAATAAGAGTAGACAAAAGGTAGCAATGAGTGTGTACTTAAAGTCCCTAAAAAGTGGGGAAGAGAGGAGGGGAGAGAAACCTTTAACAGCTTGACTAGAAGGAAATTCCCACCATATAACTCTCTCCTTGAAGGATGGTGCCACCACCCTGGAGGGATTAGGTCCATGATTCTTTGACCTTCTCCTTGCTCGATGGTACCTTTTACTGACACCAATGAAAAACTTGCCCTGTTTTCGACAGCTCATTAGCACAAAAATACAGCATCTACACTGGTTATTTCATTCACTTGATCATGTAAGGGCACAACAATACTACTTACTGGGTTTGAAGGTGACAATCCAACAAGCAATCTAAACTTAAAGAAAAGTGGCTTATGACTTTGTTTTACCTGTGCTGGAATTTAGGTAATTTTGCATAACAAAAAAACTTGGTTTTCCTAATTATAAACCCTTTTTCATACTCAGAGCTCATGAAAAAATAACATTTGGTTTTATGATACAGGGTTTTTCCACATGCTCAAAACTACAGTGAAAAATGAGTTAAGCATTTTTTTTAAAGGGAAAAAGAATAAAATACTAGCTATATATTTACGGTACTTAGCTGTGAGAACCAGATTCATTTGAACAGCAATTTAATTCATTTAATTTGAACTCTCACGTCCCACATGCTACATAAGTACTCTGTCTCTCCTCTGTGACAGGCCTGGAGTGTCTAATATCTTATTCCCTACTGAGGATGTGAAAAAATCTTCACAGAGTACATTTGTGAAATACCTCCTTTATGGGTTTCTCTGGGGAAAAAAAAATAATTATGAACTCCTTGACCATCTGATGAATACTGAGGCATATTTTATGTGCATTGGTTTTATCCCAATGCCAAGACAAAACGAGTTGTTTGCCCCTGTGTTGTTCAGCCACTGGGCTGTAGACTACATTGACTGCTGCAGTGTCTGAGGAAGAGTCCTTCTAGCAGTGTGCTGAGCTTTGAAGCTAAATACCCACTATTCAGGCAACGGATAGCCTCACATTTAAAGTCACAGCTGCTACTGGATATACCTAAGCTGCTGGGTAAGAGGACCAGTCTTCACATATGGATGCCCCTGTACAGCAGGTTGTATAAAAGTAGCTTACCAAAAGCTTTTATTTCCTAGTGAGCCTGGCTACATCTGCAAGACAAACAGGCTGCATTCAAATATTTGAAACTATTTTCTTGGCACATGAGAAAATGCAAAGTTTTGGAAGGACTTAACTGACACTCTGTGATTGTGGGGTTCTGGTAAAGAAGCTGTGTATATACATACGTGTGTGTATATATATAGAGAGAGAGACTTATACATGGAAGTGGGTGGACGGAAAGAGCAGAAACAGGCTATCTAATTGAAGGTAATCCTAGGGGCACACTCGCATGCCTTGCCTACTGCAAAGCAGTGGGTATTGCTTGGATCACCGAAAGGACAAAATAGTGATCTGTACATCTGCTGTAATGACTTGCTTTGAAGGCTGCATTCTAAATAAAAAGGGAGCTGGCAGGGACAGAGAACAGTGGATTATACCACTTCTCCAGCAGGAAGCCAACTCAAAACACCTTGTACATCTGCCAACTTAATAGCACATGTGCCAAATCATGGGTTAGGCTTACTGGTGATTGCTCTTACCTGGGGTCTCTAATACATGTCACCTGCTTTAGGAAAGACCACCTGACAAGGGAAGGTTGAGGTGCCAAGGCCTCTCAGAAGACAGGGACAGTCACACTGGCCAAACCTGGACTTGTCCCAGTGCCTGCCACTGACAGCAGTCAAGAGACACACACCTAGGGTAACGTGTACAACCAGAGCGAGCAGGGGGAAATCCTTACCTGTTAACATCCACGCAGTCTCCAGTGACTCTTGGCTCAGACACTCTTCCTGAGCAACAGATAACTAGTATTTAATAACAGAGGATAGTGTTCTCTTCCACAAATTTGTCCAGTCTCCCCTTGAAGCTATGTAAAATGTCTAGGATCCATAACATCCTGTGGCAGGAATTTCTACTGCTTAATGAGCAGTTTTGAACCTGAGTGCTGCCGGTTTCATCCAATGTCCCCTATTTCTGCATCAGAGGGGTCACTAAGCGATCAAACCTCACTCACATTGTCTGTGACACCAGAGATACTAGACACGAGGTGTGCTTCTCGTGAACTCTCTCCCTTCTAAGCCTGAAGAGTTGAAGTCTATTAGATGATTTCCCAGACAGAAGTCATTACATACCTCTGCCCTTTTTTCCTTCAGTTTTAGTACCACTTTTGGAGGCAGGCTTAGGGGAGGATTAAGTGGAAAAGAGGAGTACAGGGGGAAAAGCAATACCATAACAGTACACAGTGTGCCAGATACAGGTGTACTATGGATTTATGCAGTGGTCCAGTGCTGCCTGTTCTGGACTCTGACCATTACTGTGCATTGAGCTGACAATAATAAATAATACAGGTGACTGTAACAATGCCTATATGCTGTCCCTCAGGAATATGGGAAGACAAACAGTACTGTGTGTGCAAGATGGGAGTTTGTTCCCTCCTCCTGCCCCTTGAGCATCACTTCACACCTGTCTACACAGAATTTCAACAGCTGTTCAGTATCGTGAGGTTCTTCTGCAACTCTTTGCAGCCTGCTTTGGTTATTACACCATGAACACCACGGTATCAGCAGCAAAACAATTAAAAGGGTAGCTTTTCTGTAATACTGGTACTGGTCAATAGTCTGGGTGTCAAACCACTTACTGTCAAGTATGCTCAACCCTAGACATACACAAGGAGCCTAATTAAACAGTTCTGGTCTCCTGACCACTTCAAGTTTTTAAGTAGGATATGAAATGCTGTGCCCAGTTCCATTCATGCTGGAAGTTGAGTGTTCCTACAAAAATACAGCAACAAGGAGGCTTTGTCTCAAGGGTTTCATTTCCCTGTCTTTCAATTAAAAAGTAGACAGCACTTTAGATGCTGACTAATTTTTTTCCCATCAAAACACCCCCTCTTGTATATGTCACAGAGGTATGAATAGAGCCATGCAAACAGTGATTGTTAATACATTAACTTCTCCGAGTTTGTAAGCTGGCTGGTTTATGGTTATCAGATCGCTGCACAATTGCTACGTCCTGCTCCAGTCTGTCTTAAAGCCATAGAGCCAAGAAAACTGGATTTTAACACATGTATTTTCAACCAGTACTAAAAGAAGATTATCAGTTTATGATCCTAATGAACATATGTGCTCCCTGCAAGTGCAAAGCTAACATCCTACACGGTGGAGTCCTGTTGGGACAGAACCAGCCCTGGAAAGCACTTGAAACACGTGCTGTGAAAACTCAAGAATTTTTGTCTTTCCATCACAGGGAGAAGTTACATATGGTAACGTTCACTGTGAGTTAATAAACTGATTTAAGCTATCTAATCCTCACGCAGGAAACATTCAGTTCTTGTATCTCAGTCTGACATGGTTAGCCTTCACAGTTATATAGTAAGCCTTAAATCTGCAGGCAGTTTTTTGACCGCTAGATAGTGCTACCCCAATGACAAAAGTTTTAATTTTCACACACCGATTGCTTTAAAAAGGTTTCTTAAGCAACTTGACGGCAATGGTCTCATGGACGCTTCTTTTTCAGGTGTAAGACAGATGTATATTAACATCTCTAGATATACACCAGAGGGAACGACCTCTCCTCTACCTAACCTGTTGCAGTTAAATAACAATGAATGTTACGACAGTGATGCTGTCTTCCCATGTATTTTCTGAAAAGCACAGTACCATGTAGCATCAAAGGCATCTTCATGCATACCCTGGCTCTACTTTTAACCCCAGCAATAGTACAATTGAAGTTGAGCACAATATTAATGTTCTAGCATAGTCCATATTAAAAGGTTTTTGTAAAAATGGGGTATAACCAGTTGGGAAAGTCAACAGTCACATTGTCATTGCATCACTTATTAGCCAGTATGCCACAGTTTTTACTGTCCTGTTTTTCCCAGTCTGCTGTTAAGTTTAATCTTATTTCTCTGCACCATGCAAAAACAAGGGTCCAGTGGAATTTCACACAGATCTTCCTGAACAAATAAAACTGTTCCTTCCATGCAGGAAACAGGAGAAAATGGGGCTACCTACCTGAATAGAGACAAAAATAGCCATAGGTGACTTTGGTGCCATGCGGCACACTCTAGAGATGGCTATTTAACAGTTGTTTGTATAGAGTCCTGGGGTGTATGAAGAGCAAGTTTTCCAGCCTAAGAAAACAAACCAAAACACTATCTTAACGCGTGTGGACACCATTAGGAAACACCAAGGAGCATGCAAAAAAACCCCTTAACTCTGCTACATACCTCTTCTGTAAGAGGTCAGACATAAGGGAGCCAAAGTTACTCCCTTTGTCAGACATAAGGGAATAACGCACAATCAGAATTGAAGGCAATAGCTTTTGACTGTATAACTGCATGATTTAAGTGGCAGCATGGTAACCCCGATTTCTTAGATCCTAGCTGCACTGTCAGTCTCAGATATATTGAACTGAAGCAATTTCACAGTATCATTATTTTGGCCAACCTGGGGAAGATCCTGCAATAGAAATATTGACAGTAGTAACTGCTGTTAACCTCACAGGACGAATCATCTCTGTCTTCCCAAGTGAGAGCGGCAGAGATGACACTTAGAATTTGATTCCGCAGTACACGTTACTTCTAATATGCAGGTCAAAGATCAACTTGCCTAAGGAAATATGGTGAAAACAGGCACTCTCCTCGCTGTAACAGAATTAGTGCATATCACTTGTCCTCCAAATCAAAAGACAGATAAGCCAAGCACTGCCTTTCCCATTGCAGTCACCTTCAGAGATTCCTTCTCTCACATCACAGTTAGGCAAGCAGTTGCCTAAAAGATAAGTCACTGAAGTCCATACAAGGAGTGAGGGAAAAAAATCACTGCTTCCTTATTTCCCTCAGTCTTAGCAACAAAAGGACTCTGCTGAGGCTTTATCAATTATTTATGCAGCCGCCATTTCTTCTGCTGCTCTTTATTACCCAGATTCAAAAACCTCTCTCTCTGGACCAAACCCCATCTTCAATTATTCATTCAATTGGGCAAAATTTTCCCCTTGCTCATTTAAGTTCCTTTTTTTTTTTTCTTTGACTTGAACTGTTGGAACAGTAGCAATTTGTAGATTAGATAATACCGAGTTTGGAAGTTAGCCAAGAGCTATAGGTTCACCTGCAAAGTAAATCATCCAGACTTAGCAAGGAGGATGGAGTAAAGAATATTACAGTGACTGTCATGGGCTTTGCATCATATCATAATCATGCTAGCCTGATCCATGCAATCACAACAACTGGATAAGTAACACAGCCAGAGAGCCTGTGCAGTCTGCAGATTCATAACTTAGTGCCCCACAAGCAACAAGTAAAACACCTAAATAAATGTGCCAGTCAGCTCCCCGTGCCAAGACTCCACACAACACATTTGGCTTGAGTTTGCTCTTTCACCTTCAGAAGAAATTTCTTATTTTGCTAAGAAATATAACTAAAACAAAATCGGCTTTTTTAAAACTAGCTCTACAAGCACGTCCCCATTTCCAACCAGTATTACATATGCAGGGTACTCTACCACAGAAGCTGAAGAAAAGGAGGGAGAGGGATTTTAGGTTCATTTTAAGCCCACAAAAACTCCACATCATCTCTGGAAATCTCTCTCTTTGACTCTCTGATTTTTATATGGAACCTGTTAAGGACTCAGAAACAGCATTTGTCCCTCTTTTTAGAGGTTGTACATGATGTCTTTAATATCATGAAAGCACACGTTTTTAAAAAATGCTCAGAAAATAACTTCTCTTTTCCTTTCCCATTCCTTGCAGCTTGAAAAATCTTGTTATTCATATAGAACCATTTTATCTCCTGTTTCCACTAAATAACACATTAAGACAACTGAATGTAGAGTCTGGAAGTTCTGAAAAGCACTGAGAACGCTAATTACTGTCATTACACAGACAGTTGTTGTACAATGGTTAATTACGGAGATAACAGTTGTGGCACCATGCCTAAGGCTGAATCAAGTACTTGGCTTCAGAAGTGTGTATTTTTTACAAAAAGTTTCTGAAATTTTATTATTTATTTAATATGCAAGCGAGCCTTGCTTACGTTGAAAACATAAGATGGAATCTCTGTGGAAGTCTCACCATCTTTCTCAGAGTACTTTTAGTGGTAACTTCTCTCCTTGATGAATAGAGAACAAAGCACATTTTTCTGTCTTCTGGTCCACTCTGCATCATCTTACTCTACTAAGCAGAAGTTTTTTTCCCATCAGACAGGCAACAGGGTCCTATGGTAACGTACTAAAAGGGCTTAAACTCTTTCTTATCATGATGAACTGTATCTCTACCTTAGATCCACTGCACCCTGCAAACATGCATTTTCCAGTGCCAAACACTTAGACAAGTTGGCCAGATAACACATAGTTTACTAGAAATACTCGGATGACACACAGCTCTTTGTTGACAGAGCATTACACCCAATGATTCAGTATTCGGAGAAGACCAATTACAAGATGAGGGAAGGCTGGTTGAAACCAAAGCTGAGGTAGGTAAAATATAAGGCTGCTGAGCTGTGGTGTGACTACTTTTAAAAGACCATCTGCAACTTCTGGCTGACAGCTGGAGTAGGTCACTCTTCCTTTCTGACTTCATGGGTATCTCCTGGGGAGAGGAAGGAGTGGGCCAGGGAGGAAGAAGTGCTGGCTGTGTAGGAGACAAAAAGTCTCGCATTCAGTTCGTTAAATAAATATCCAACACAAACCTCATCCCCACTTTGTTTTGTCTCTTCCAGAAAACTGCATGTAATAATTAAAAATAAATTAAAAAAAACCACCCACAGGGCAATGCACTGCATTTCTGCCTCCACAAGGTGGGAGGAAAAATCCTGACAGATGTTAGGTGGCCTTGCAGAAGGTAATGAACAGGCTGCAGAAATGTAAGGAGGCACGCAATGGCACAGAATGCAGGAGAACAAGACAAATCAATTCTAATGCTCACCAAGTGGTCCAGATTAAAACAAAACTATTTCAATCACTAATTCTACAACAAAGCAACATTAGACAGAAATTAAATCCAGAGGGACTTTTAGGTCAGTATCAATCTGTTGCACAGAATGAGTAAAGCCAAAACAGTCCTGTTTTAAATTCATATCTGTTAAATTGCTTCTGCTTCAACAGGTTTGGTTCAAATAGACTCGTCTCTAGCTTGTACCCCAGAGAGGTTTTTATAAATTTCAAGGTATTATTAATATGGCTACTACTTTAAAGTTACTTTTGTCATAAAGATCCCATGTAACTAAAACTAGAAAAAGCCAATGCTTCCACAAAAGATTCAGTTGGAGCATCAGTGCATATCAAATGTCACAGACTAAGGGTACAACTATTAGCCTTCATCCCCACATAGCTCACAGAAGTACTAAAACCACTCCAAATGAAAGCAGACTCACTTCAAACACCAAAGGACAGCAAGGCTCTTGATCAGGCTGATCAAGATAGGACTGATTATTTTGTGTCACTCTGAATATAGCTTAGACACTAGATTAGTCACTACCACTTGGAAATTTTTATTTAAGACCTTTAACAGTCTTGTTCATGCACTAGTATCTTTCACCCTCAGAGACTTTACTCAGTTGCACACGTCCAACCTTATTTTATTTATGAAAGCCGAGTGCTGCTATAATAAGGAGAGAGAAAAGGCAGAAATAATTTACTCTAAACACTCAGTAAAACAGTGGGCATTCCTGAAACTGCCAGTGAAGGTGAAGGGCTGTGACTGCAGCACATCTATTTAGTTTCACTTGGTTCACGATTCTGCCCCTTGTGCAGAGGAAGCAGGAGCTCATGGACTAACTTCTTGGAGTCGCTGAGCCCAAGGCAGGTAAGAACAACAGCTCTGGGTGCTCAGTGTCTCGAGGAAACCATCCATTTAAATTTGAGACTTGCTCCACGGGCAGTCTTAAAGCACCTGGTGCACTGTTAGTACATTTCCCCCTCCCCAAAGAGCCAGAGCCATGTCCATCCTACTAGAGCTCAAGAGTAGCTACTGATTTCAAGCCTGCTACTTATGACAAGTTCACAAAACCATAATGGCATGGATAAGGAAGGTTCTCCCTCTTCTCTGCTTTCCCTCTCCCAGTTATTCCTTCCTACAGAGAGGGAAGGGTGTTGGATGGAGATAGCATGCCCATGAAATCTTACTGCAGGTAACACTAACTTCTGCATGCTCTGAAGATTACCAATGGACATTTGGCATTCCATATTGAGGAAAGAACACTTTTTCTTAATTACTTTGCCATCAATTAACCATCACTATGACTTCAGTGGATTTATGCTCAGGGCCTACTTGTCTGTGAGGCCTTTCAGTGCTGCGGCTTCAGCTGCCCATTAGAACAGCAGTCCCTTGGGAAAACCTCAAGAGACAGCCTCTCCTTCCCCTTCCAATATCTTTCTGTAAATCTAATTCCAGTTATTATGTGTATTGACAATAGCCTTTCTATGCTGTTTGTTTATAGAAAGTGACATCATTCCCTTTGAGAAAACAGGAGGAGGAATATGTGAAAATAAATGCGCCGTGGCAGGGGACCACTTTGGAGTAAGGCTCTTTCACGCAGGGCGAGCAGCTGTACAGGGAGCTTGCTGAGGGACTGAGTCCTTTGCAACTGCAAACCACCAGCAGGAAGCAGCCTCTGTGTAAGGAAGCGATTAGGTATTTATATCCTTCACTGTGGCCTGTAAACAGAATTAGTGTGACTTGGACCAAGTTTTAATTATACAGGAGCTTAACGATCTAAGCTGTTGTGGGAGGAGAGCGTGGGGGAAGAGAATGAAGGGTCAACAAAGTGCATCTGTCTGTTTTCTCTCCTTCTCGTGGCATTCACAGAGCTATTTTTATTGGGTTTTTCAAGGTGGCTCCCCCCCCTTAGTCCAAGGAATATTAGATTCATGACTGGCTCTTGAAGAAGTGAAAAGCAAGGAGATGCTGGGTCATATTTCTAAGTAGAGCTCCTTACCAGCATGTAAGTCACCAAGATTAACACACCAGCAACCTCACTTATCAGCATGCATCCTCAAACCTGCTGGGCAGGTGAGAAAATCCTCTCTGAATGGCACCCACCCATGCTCTGTGAGCTGACAAAGTTACTCTGCTGCCTTGACCAACAGCACAACTTGAGGGTCTTGGTGAAGAACCAGCACTGATTCCAGAACTGGCTGCTGCTCTAATCAGAAATCTTGGTGAGAGTGGGTCGGTACCTACCTGTCTGAAAGGGAACTAATGTCCTGCATACTTAACTTCAGGAACCGTAATTGGATTTGCATTTGACTCCTTATTTTTCCTACAATCTCCCAAATTGGAATCCACCCTTAGAAAACTGTATTGAATATTGCTGTTTCATTCCAGCTACCAAGAAAGCTCTGAAAAACATGCAGGTTCAGCCTGTTGTTTTGAACATTTTGATCCTTTCTGATTTTCTTTTGCATAAAGGGAGTGCTCCTTGAAATGTCCAACACTTAGCTTGCCTAGGGATCCTCCTCAGCTCAGCTGTTGCAGCTAGCATGGCAGGGAAAGAAGAATGCTTGCACTATAAAACTCATGTTTTGCATTTCTAAATGAACTTGAAGTCATAGCTAAGGCCTTGGCTGGTCTTCCTAGGCAAATGGAGGGTCTGTACAGGTTCAGATCTTACTAAAGCCTGCTTACAGGGACTTCATTAACCCCTGCCATTCATTTTTAGGCTGGAAATAAATACAGACAAATGGCATGCTAAAGTAGGTAAAGTCAGAGACTTCCAGGTTTAGTCACAAATACTGATATTTCCCTTTTTCATCTTTCAAGTGTTAATTGCTGCACCAGCCTCCCAACATGAGTCCAAACTGACAGAATACACATCACTATCATAAACAAAAAATAGGGCCATCACATTAAAAATATAGGCCCCGGCATACATTACTGCAACAAAACCAGAAATGGTTTTATGCAAGTAGCTTGCAACCCCCCAGGAAAAAGGCAAAGGTGATCAACATCATTACCCCTCCAGTCATGCTGAAAAGCACCCTAACAGTAAAGATAATCTGAAATTTGGCTTTCAGACAAACAAAGAACCTATTTCCTTCTACACATGGACTGAGCATGCCATCCAGACAGAAAACTATAGCACAAGAAGTTGTGATTTAATGCCATCGTCTTCCTTCAGTGGAGCTCATTATGATTTTGACTAACAAGCCTCCCTATCAGCAGGGGTAAACCATTGCTTTGTCAGCTCTGCTGCCACTCACCTAACCAGAGCACAGTCCCGCAATCAATCAATCAACTCTGTCAGGGCAGGGGCACCAAGTTAACAGATGGAAGAGGATTTGACTCGTTATCAATTTGCTTCATGGACACTCAGAGAAATCTCAGCTCAGAACTGAATGATGGGCTCCTGCACTAGTCACCTGTGCTGGTGCTGAGCAGACACACAGTTAGGCACTTGCAAGCAATATGCAGAGCACAGGTATTGTAGGAGAGGCATTGATGCACAGCTCAGGTAAGGGTTACACAGATTTAAACAGCTGCAGGTTACAAAGCAGCTATTCAAGCAATAAAGTGCTCTTCACCCTGTGCTGAAACTGCAGAATACAGCTTGGTGGTTCCCACACTGCTATGGAAATTGATTTATCAAAGGTTTGGTTTTCTGTTCAAAATGGGTGCTACTAGTTTTCAGCTTAACCAGTAGCATCAGCCTATGTGGTTAAAGCAACATCAAAACCGAAGTTACCTTTTTCAGTGTAAAGAGATTGATACCAAGGCAAAATAAGCCAATGATACTATCAAGCAGATACTATTAAGCGGGTAATTCCATACTCTCATTTAAGGGATGATTAACTGGATTCAAGTGCCAGTGAAGAAAAAGTCAGGTTAGCACACTTGAAATCCCAGTCCAGGACATCATCATCTGTGAGTCAGCTACCATAGAAACTCATGTCTTATTCAGTGTGATAAATTCTGGCACAGCAAAAAACTGTTTCTCTATGCCCAAAGACAAAACCATGAGATATCTAAAGTGAATCAGAGAGGTTTATTCTGCAAGAAACTATCTATCATTTTGAGCCAAACTTCTGCAGTTTGTCATTCTGAACTAGACATCTAGTGCAATTAAATTGGCTTTTCTTTAGGCTGTGCTGTTGATAAATATGAATTCTGAATGTGCCAAGTACTGTTTCTGCAGATTCACAAACGGTGACAGCAATTAAAGGGATCATCACATATTCACCTAGAATAAATGCTGCACCAAGAAGTCAGTCATCCATTAGTTTTTCAAGGAAAGGAAATTCTTTAAAGAACACACTATTTACAGGTTACCTCCTTTCATAACACACAGAGACAAACCTTCTTAAAGATGACCTTATATATATTTACACAGGAGCCACATATCAGAAAAGTTTTTTCGATTCCGAATGCCAATTATTCTCTTAACACCACAGTAAAAAACATAATCCAAAACTGAATTTCTTCACTTCCTGACAAGCTCGTGTAAGACCATGCATTGGCATATGCATAGGGGTTATCCATCCCATGCATCAAGGACTGGGTTTTCACAGCTTTCATTGTTACATGTAAAACTGCTAGTTCAAATCTGGAGAGCAATGCTTCAACACAGCAATGTGTACACCTGGGATTTGCTCTATTTCATTACTCCCGTTCAACTTTAGTGAATGACAGTCGAAAAGGTTGCAGCCACATGGTGAAACACTACAATGACACAGCTAGAGAGCTACAAAATGGCTTGTTTCCCACCATGGAAAGAGTTTTTACAAACAGAAAATCCCAAAGTGAGTTATTTAACTCTGCAATAGTAAGCAGCTGTTTGCCAATATTTCCAAACTATTTCTATGGAGTCAGAATGAAGGCTTTAACTAAGACATTTGTAAGGTTCTAGTCCTTCATTCAAATGCAAACAACATGCACTGAACATGTGTAAAACAAAACCTATTTGTGTGTTCTGTGGTTTCTGGCTAGAACACTTCTACATGCACCCACTTCACAGTGTGACTGGAACACAGACAGCTTTACTCATTCTAAATGATATTTAAAATAATAGTTAGGAGGAGGGGAGAAAGTGTTTACTGAGCAGAAAAGCAGCATTTACCTACAAATAACTTTCTAAACACCCAAAGCTGTTCAAGAAGCTTAAAAAATAGCAAAGATATTCACTCAACTCTGAATGTTGAATAAGGAAGAAAAACCAAAGGCCATTTGAAGTGAGCATCTCTGCCATCCCCAACTACAATTATGCTATTTGCAATGAAGTGGAAAACTCTGCAGTACACAATAAGATGGGAGAGAGAAAATGTGACTATGCTTTCAGAATCCCAGTCAGAATGATTTTAGGCAGCATTTTTAAAGCAAGAAATAAAGATTAAAAGTCACCCAATGTAAAGATTGCTTTTTTTTTTTTTGACTTCTCATCATGTGCACGTGTTTTTCAGAATGAAATAAATCTCTCTACTTTCAAGAGTTTTATCATGATACTTCAAACAAAAACTATCTTTGCTCTTCAGCAGAACAGATCTGAGAACATCAGGTAATTGACTTCTTTCATTTACAGAAACTATTCACCAAACTGAAACCTCACTCTCCTAAACTGTTTGTTCCCAACAACACACAAGAAATTACTCTCTCTCTCTCTGCTAAGCCCACCTGATGTGCAGGGCCAGATGCCCAGAGCTGAGAGGAACAAAGGAAGGTGGCACAGATTAAAACACCAAAGAGAGAAAGAGGGTAGCACGAACAGGCTGCCCAGGGAAGTGGTCGAGTCGCCATCCCTGGAGATATTAAAAGACGGGTAGACATGATGCTTAGGGACATAGTTTAGTGGTGGAATGGCATGGTCAGGTTATGGTTGGACTTGATGATCTTAAAGGTCTTTTCCAACCTAAATGATTCTATGAGAAACAGGGCACCACTGGGAGCAGGGCTCGCTTCTGGAGAAGGATGACCCAGCCAGATCATCCCAAGACAAAAGGCAGTAAAACATTAAGACACAAGCTACAGTTAAACTACGCAGTAGCATTGACAGTGCACGATCTACCTCGTTGCATAGCATTCACAAGATCAGGGAGGCTGCCCTGCACATGAAGTGTCTTACACTGCAGGGTTTTTCCATTACTTTTCCATTAAGTGGAGGGTGTTCTGGAAACTACTAGACTCAAGTCAGGAGGACAGAAATCACCATGAGTACTACCCTTATAGCGTGGGTCTTTTGATGTCAAGGGAACAGTATTTTCCAAGGAAGGAGTTTCAGACAGTTAGTCACCGGTGATAGTGCAGGATAACGGGCTAATTACAGCACAATTTCTGGACAGCAACTTCCCAGCTCCTTGTAGAAGGCTGGAATGAGACAGCTGGCATCATTTTTAAAGGTACCCACAGTGACAGAAGATGGCTGTTATGTGCTGTCCCTACAAGCACAAGAAATATCACAGGGGTCTTGGAAACTCCAGTTAAGAAAGGAACAGAGTAAATTTCTGTTTTGAGGATAAATGGCAATCTTATAACATAAAGAGAGGTTAATGATTGTCAATCCACATTCCCAGCATGAATCCCTGCTTTTGACAATTATGCTTTTGAGAATTTCACAATATAAGGGAGAAAAATCTGAGAGGTTTCAGAAAAATGAACACAATATGCTTTGCAACTCATTGCCAAGTCAGGTACTCATCCAAACCGTAAAGTCAACTTGCTAAAAGTACTAAACCAGCAAAACCTCACAGATAAAAAGATGAATCATTGTATTTTTACACTTAGCAGCATGCAAAAGAGACCATTTTGACTTTCATTCAGTTAAATAATTCAGACATTTGTGTACGTTCTCCATTAACCTCAAGGATATAAACTATCATACAAGATATGCACTGAAGTACCTAATTGAATCAGAAATCTAACCCCTGACAAGTTTTTCAGATTTGTTTCTCTCCCCAGGAGCTGCTCAGCACCTCTTGCAACCCCCTTTTTCTAAATCCACACTGCTTTTTTTTATACTATTTCTCCATCAAGTGCTTACTCACAGGATTCTGTCAGGTTCATGACTGTACAGCATCCTGAAGGTAGGGTGTAAATTGAAGTATGCATGTATCATCAAACACCAACGCTACTTTAAAGTCATTGTACGGCTATTACCACACAAGGATGAGCAGGCCAGCCAGCAAAAGATAAGAAAATGTCATATGGGGTTTCATATAATACTTCAAGCACAAAAAAATCCATAAAACTGCTTGGCTCACATCTACAGAAATGTGAACCTGTTTACAAAAGGCTTTGACCTGACTCATGGAGAGCATTTATCCAGCAATAAGCCCAGGGTTTTTGACTTCAGCTGCTCATGACTCAATTTGAAGCTTATTATCAAGATAAACAGGAGTTTCTCCCATTCCCTCTATGACGTATTTCAGTAGCAGCTCAGGGCCACAGTTAGTATCTTAGATTTATAGAGTAAACCATTGTTCCCTTCAGTCTTGCCAGGATATCTTCAGACATAAGAGTCAAGACTCTTTCTCTCCTTCCTCCCACCAGCCCACTCTAAGATGACAGAAATTCCGCTTTTTCCTCTGCATGCAAACCTCCCTCATAAAGTTTAAGAAGTTCTTGAGAAACAACAAGCATCCAAACTAAATAAAAAGTTTAGTCTTTGCTCTGCAGACTGTAAAATCTAGCTTTCATAAGTCATCTTCAACTCATAATGAAACACCTTATCTATACCTGGTTTTTCTACTTGTGATGTTTAAAGAATACATTAGCAGCATGGCAAAAGGAGACTTCAATGAAAATGCACCACAAAGATCTCTAAAATGAAGCTGTTACTTGGCTTTGGAGAGGAGGGGCTTTATTAAGAATTCAGTATATCAAAAGAAGAATGATGCCTTACCTGTGGTATTTTCACATACCGGTGGCTCCATTATGGAAGAAAGGGCACCCAGGATAACAAAGGAATCATGGAATCATAGAATCATAGAATGCTTTGGGTTGGAAGGGACCCCTAGAGGTCATCTAGTCCAACCCCCCTGCAGTGAGCAGGGACACCGCTAACCAGATCAGGTTGCTCAGAGCCCCATCCAACCTGGCCTTGAATGTTCCCAGGGATGGGGCCTCCACCACCTCTCTGGGCAACCCGTTCCAGTGTTTCACCACCCTCGTTGTAAAGAATTTCCTCCTTATATCCAGTCTAAATCTACCCTGGTTTAGTTTAAAACCATTACCCCTTGTCCTGTCACAGCTGGCCCTACTAAAAAGATTTTCCCCATCTTTCCTATAGGCCCCCTTTAGGTACTGAAAGGCCATAATCAGGTCTCCCCGCAGCCTTCTCTTCTCCAGGCTGAACAAGCCCAACTCCCTCAGCCTGTCCTCATAAGAGAGGTGCTCCAGCCCTCGGATCATTTTAGTAGCCCTCCTCTGGACCCACTCCAACAGTTCCATGTCCTTCTTGTGCTGAGGGCTCCAGAGCTGGACGCAGTACTCCAGGTGAGGTCTCACCAGAGCAGAGTAGAGGGGCAGAATCACCTCCCTCGACCTGCTGGCCACGCTTCTCCTGATGCAGCCCAGAATACGGTTGGCCTTCTGGGCCGCCAGCGCACATTGCCGGCTCATGCCCAGCTTTTCATCCACCAGCACCCCCAAGTCCCTCTCGGCAGGGCTGCTCTCGATCCTTTCTTCCCCCAGCCTGTACTGATACTGGGGGTTACCCCGACCCAGGTGCAGGACCTTGCACTTGGCCTTGTTGAACCTCAGGAGGTTCACACAGGCCCACCTCTCCAGCCTGTCCAGGTCTCTCTGGATGACATCCCGTCCTTCTGGTGTGTCAACCGCACCACTCAGTTTGGTGTCATCCGCAAACTTGCTGAGGGTGCATTCGATCTCGCTGTCTAAGTCATTGATGAATATATTAAACAGCACCGGTCCCAGTACGGACCCCTGAGGGAAACCACTCATCACCGGTCTCCATCCGGACATCGAGCCATTGAGCACTACCCTCTGGATGCGACCATCCAGCCAGTTCCTTATCCACCGAACAGTCTACCCATCAAATCCATAGCTCTCCAATTTAGAGAGCAATTTCCTTTAAATATTCCGGAGCACATTACAGAATAGCTCCAGTCTATCAGGGCACCAACTGCACTAATACAGCTTAAATAGTTGTGACCAGCCTCACCTGAGGCTGCTCCCACACCCTTGGGCATGGGAGCTCTATTAAAGCTCAGCTCTGGGCCTTTACTCTTTGTCTGGGCTATGGTAGAGGAGTGCTGGTCTTCATGGCTATATCTGGCTATGGAAGCCCCTTAATCTAGGTCCTGACCCAGAAACCAGCTTCCTGGCTTGACCTCAGCCCTAGCCTTATTGTTATTGACCTGCTGGGTGGTCACTGGACCTAATCCTAACCTTGACCTATGGATTGACTTCCTGGCTTGACCTTCAATCTACCTCATGGCCATGATATTGTCTCATGATCTGAAATCTTGGCAGGACCTGGTCACCATCTCCAGATTTGTTCTGCTTGGCTGATGTGGGTACTGGAGGATGGGCCCTGGCCAGTAAGGCCCCTGTCCTGCTAGTCCAGGGATCACCCTTGGCTTCCAGCTCCCCATCCCTTAGGGAGCAGCTCTGATCTTGACACAGTCTGTGTGCACAACATAGGGTGATCAGTAGATGTAAAGCCTACTTTTAGAAAGGCAATCAAAACATTATTTTCTACCAGAATACTCTATTTTGGGAGAGAATAAGACAGGGAATGAGAGGCCTTTGCACATTTCCCTTGTTTCTTCTGTTTTCTTCCCAGGCCTAGAGAAAACATTGTCAACTTCAGCATTCCCCTGATTCATCACATGTCTAATCTTTGTGCATATTAGAAATGTTTGGCAACCATCTGAAATACTAGGTAAAATGAACTTTAGAAGCTCATGACACTGCAGGTCACCCTTGTTCATGTTGAGTTCAATGCTTAAACCCTGGTTTAGTCAAAGACCATTTCCTACTGTGCAATAAAGATAACTTGCTACAGATTGCCTAGCATATTACTGGCTGACCCATTCCTGGGTTTAGATTTTTCTGCCCTGCACAAGGATTAAAACAAATTATTTCTACTAACCACTCCACTGGAAAAGATAGTCAACAGACAAGAATTACCCAGATTTTAAATTAATTTGGAAAAGCTGAAGAAAGATAATAGGTATGCAGCTGTTTTTAGATGAAGCTATGTTGCTTTTCACTTCTGTCCTTGTAAAAACACACAAAAAATTAGTGAGAGACATCTCCTTCATAAGTGAAGAGGATAGCATCATGAAAATGGAAATAAATAGAACTCATATGCAAATAACAGTTTTCTCACTCTAAAGGAGAATTAGTGAATGATTTCTTCCAAAACACTAAAGGAAGAGTTATATCTACACCACTTCAGGGATCACTTGTTATAACCAGAAATAAAATTTTCATAATATGTCAGATCATCAGTGACTGTCTTACTAGTATGACTGTCAAAAGACCTTGACTTGTACAAAATGTCACTATGGGAATTTTCTGTAAGGGACATAAATCCATAAATCTGAAAACTAGTTTAACCCTAAAATAAGGAAAAATTATTTGTAATTTTAGAGCTATACTGGATTCCTGATAAAGAAAACAATTATAATTTTTGGAAGTACATTTCAAGTTGCATTCAAGAAGTGGACTGACTTGCGGTGCAATCACATGAAAGTAACTCAAGCTTTTCAAATGGGTTTACCCTTTCCTAAGAGCAGATTGTAATGCCTACCTGTTTAAGTTGTTAGACAACTTAAGAAAGTGCTTTCCAATCCTTGCATGAGAGTTGGGCAAATGCAATTAATTGTTCACTACAACTTTAAAACAAAGGCCTTCCTTTTTCGGGAAAAACCAAACCAAAGCAAACAAGAACTTGTACCCAGATGAAGTATGCAAACATAGACCTGTTCACAACATACTTTGAACTACACTGCAAGATAATGAATGTTAATGTGCCAAAAAAAAATGCTATATGCAACCAATCCACATGCCAAACTATTAATTTTAAGGTAAAGATACCTCATTTTTTTAAAGCAGTTATGTAGATTGTTTTGCAAATATACTGCTTTTTAGATCAATGACCTCTATTTCTTTTTACCGTCAGGTTATGTTATTTTGTACAACCTTTTCCTGCACTAATTTAAACTTTATTACACAATATGATGAAGTCACAGTCCTGTTTTCCAAAAGGAGGCAGGAAAGACCTGACCACAGGAGAAAGAATCTTGGGAGGTAAGGGGGACATGGGCAACATAATTGCCAATTACTTAAATACTGCAAGAAAAACAGGGGTAGTGAAGATCATGCTGAGTGAAAGAAACAAGGCTTCTGTTTACCAATGAAGGAGAGAGTCATGTTCTGTTTCTTGTGTAATCTGTCAAGTAAGAAATGTTTGATTTGGTCAAGAACCAGCAATAGAAGAAAAAATACCACTACTGATCAGTGTCAGATCACCTTTTAGACCTAGAGTAAGCTTAGAATGAGACCTCTTGCACAAAAATATCTGAAAACAAAGGACCATATGTGTCTAACCATCACAACACTGATGTTTGGTTCATCATACTGCCAAAGGAACTTAAAGGAATTCAACTGCAAGAACATCTTTAGGACACACTTCTTAATCCAATTTATCCCTACTATAAACCTGGAGCTCTTCTTCAGACTGTTTTGATCCCTGTAAGTTTTATGCCTCCTTCTGTTCTCCTATCACTTAATTCTGGTTTTTTTCATCCTGCTGCTGGAGTATCCTTTGATGTTCTTGGCTTGACTGCCATTTTCTAGATTCTAAACAGGGACAAGTTTTGTCTAGTACTGTAAGGCAAATAGCCATGCTGTGTAGCTAGTAAGTTAGTCGACATCTCTCCCTTTTAACACTCTTTCCTCGGTTGCCAAAAGATTTAAGCTACATCTTCCATATTGGGTTCTTCCTCAACCTGCATACTTTTGCAGTTTAGATTGAATCAGAATCAATTCTTCATTTCTAAGCAGCAGGAAGAGTCTTTCTTCCCAAATTAACAAGAAAAAGAAAACTATTCCTTTTTGAAAACCATACTTTATGCTTTCCAGCAAGATTTGAGGTCTGCTGGGATGGGACTACAGTCAAAGGGCTAAAAAGAATGCACCTTTTACAATCACTGTGTAATCCAGACAAAATACAAGCCTTTTTACTAGTCATAGTCTATGTATTCAGAGCAGACTGCCTAACTTTAAAACTCCTATTTCCCCAAAGATTTTATCTGTACTATGTACAATGAACCTTTCACAGACAAATCTAGTGATTCTATTTGTTCCCTGGAAATGAGAATGATGAGCAGTCAGAAGATGCAGTTGCAGGGAAAATCACGCTGAGGTTGAGTGTTCTTGCTTCAGGCAACTGAATACTGGTGCTGGAAAAGGAAACGATGTGCCCATCTCTGACACAGCCCCCATGGGATGCAGGACATTCATCCAAGATAGAAATTTCAGAAGTGTTAATTCCAGACCCTTCAGTCTTAAGCAGACCCTTCAGTCTGGCTTAAAAAAGCAGACCCTTAAGCAGACCCTTCAGTCTGGCTTAAAAATGCTCAGTTTACAGAGCTACAAATGAAGTTGTAGAGGGCGAGCCATGCTTTGAACATATCGTATAGTATATACGGGCTCTTTAACATTCAGGTTTTAGGCATCTCAGACCAGGTACTCCAAGTTAGTTACCAAAGAGTTTTGACTTTAATTTAACTGTGTTTTGATTATCAGGTTTAACGTTAGGGCAATGCCCTTTGCACAGCTCATACAAGTATCTACGAGAATTAATGTCTGTGGAACAGACAGTGTTCAAAGTACACAACAGGGATGCTCACAGAGATCCTGACAGCAGGTGTGGCACAGTCAGCTGTAAATGGGGTCTAGCATTCGGAAGGGAATGGGAATAAAAGACCCTCAGGCAGCTCTGCCACAGCTTTCCGTGAATTCTGAATTGCCCAGATGCACCTCAACATCTCGCTGTACACCCAAGACCCCCCCATCTGCTCAAGGCCACTGGGAGACACCATAGCTGCCTCCCTCACCCCACCGTGCCAGCTCCTCGCTCAGGGGCAGAGGGGATTGCAAAGTCTGTCAATGCACACAGGTACCTTACAGGGCCATGTCCCATAATTTCTCTGGCTATTGAAGAACTCCTTGCTTCAGTGAGGGATTTATTTTTTTTTGGTGACTCACTGGTGGTTTTCTGTGTGAAAAGTGTTTTACTGTAGGCATTACGTATCAATGTATATGAATAAAATACATGATTCAGTCAATAATACAGGATAAATACATGCAGTTTTCATTACTGCCACAGACATAACAGTATTTAACCACTGTGGGATCATAGCAGTCTTGGGAGGGCTGATACTCAGTCTCGCCTCAGAATGAAAAAATAGGATGTAGTGATCTAATTAAAGACTGCATCGATGCACACAATCGAGGAACCAAACTAGAACTGTAGACAGGAATGGAAAAAGACTGTCTGAACAGTCCCCACACCTCTAGTCCTACCCCAATGACTTCACTTACTATAATGTTTCAAACAGCTTAACTGCCATACCCTTCCACACAAAAAATCACAGGGGCCAGAGGAACCAAAAATTACAAATACTAGATTATGCTGGATGTTTTCACTTTGTCATCACATAGCCTCAAGACTATGAGGCTTCTCTTACTGATAAACTCCTCATTTAATCCATGGGGCTCAATTTGATTAAATACAAAGCACCGCATTTTCAAACAGTTTTAAACCCATGCGAGGCTGCCTTAACTTTCCCTGTCAGTGCTTGCCCCAGCTGGGGACTCTCAAAGGAGCGGGACCCTGTCATTCCTCCTTTTCAGAACCAGCATGCCATACGACTAACGAGAAGGCCAGCCCTCAGTATCAGGTCTATGGCCAGGGTACATCACAGAAAGAGCTCAGTCGCTGCAAACACGCTCTGGGTGAATATCTTCCCAAGGGAAGAAAGTCTGGCCCAGATAAGATAACGGGGGAACTTTATGTAGTGAAGCTCCAGATTCTGTCATCTCAGTCTCCCCTTCAAGTACAGCATCAGTTTCCTTTTGACAGACGTCTTCAGCTTTGAGGACTCTCAGGTTGCTACCACAACCTGATCATTTGGTTAAAAGCCAAACGCACACCCCATCCAGGTGGAATCACAAGCAAAAACTTTTCCCGGACAGAGAACAACCTTCACTCGCCAATGTTTTGGTGTACTTTTATATAGAGTTAATATAAATTCTTTAGTGCAATTGCTAATGCAACACAACAAAATTCTGAAAGTAAAAAAAATAAATAAATCGTCGCATGTTTCTAAAGCACAAAGAGCCCAGTGTATTATGTTTCCACAGACTTTATGTGTATTAGTCTTAAAATTTTCCCTTCGTCCAGGAGATTCCAGTCCCACAGTCTTACCGCTGCTGTTTGAACGGAAGCCCCAGTCTTACTCAGCATGAGCTGTTTGGTTGTGTTCAGAGGAGTAAATCTAACAGGATAACATGCTCCTCATAGACTCTAGTGACATTAGTGTATATAAACATCTGGATTCACTTTATATTTTCAAGAAAATTACACATTTTCTTTCTGATTCATTAGACAGTAAAGTAGAATGAAAACAGAGCTCCAGAATTAAGTAGCTTTTGCTGTATTTTTAAAATTATTATTCTAATATGAAATACACCTCATTGCTCTTCCCTCCCTACCACCTACTCTGTTGCAGTTGTCATTTCTACAACAAACAGGCAAAATCAAAGAATTTTAGTTTTTTTCATTATAAAGGAATATCAGACTGCCAAGTTTTCAGTCTGAAGGCCTTCATTTTTAAGACACCACGAGGGTTCTGTTCATTAATGTATATTAGTCACGTGCCTCAAGTCAGCGGGGGGGTCTGTAACATCGCCTCTTCCTGCCCTGTAAGCAAATATGGTTTCACTGCAGGCTAATGTAAAGAAGGGAAAATAAGCAGTTGAGGGCTTAAGTCACCTTATACCATGTAACTCAGGTTCTGATAGGGACTAGCCAGATAACAATGCACAAGAAAGAAAATAGAGAACTACAGAATTAATTGTGGACCAGTTTTGGAAGCAAACTAGAAATGGTGGTACAGCCTACTCTTCAGCCTTTCTGCCGTGCCAGGCAAAATGTTAAGTTTATACTTAAGCTACCTGTCCATCTGCAAGGAAACCAAGAGCAGCAGCCTAGAAACCAGCCTAGAATCAATCCTACTTCTAAATCACTTGTAAAGATGGCTATTTTGTGAAATTCTGTACCTGCAGGCATTCTGCTGTCCAGAAATCTCCACAGGGCCCCAGAGCAGTGTTTTTGGACAATGGTTGCGAGACCGCTCAAGCCCACTGTTCCCTATGTCCTGGGTAACATGAGCCTTTCAATTTGATCAAGTTAGTTCTCTTACAGATGGAGACATTTATAATTTGTTATTGTTATTGTTAAAACAACTGAGGTTTTGAAGGCAGGAAAAACCCTTACGGAATGAGGTTTCTGAAACATGACCAAGCCAAAGCCACCAAAAATAAGTCTGGCCTGTCTGCAAAACAAAACTCTTAGTCTGTCTCAGTCCATTCCCTGTGTTGCAGCTATGCTTCTGGCAATACAAACTCACCTTGCCACTTAATCACAAGAGGAAAAAACTCTAGCCAACCCCGGGTCAGTAGTTGAACCCCAATTCGTAATATCAATCGCACAACAGCCTGGAAACCATTAGAAGAATAAGGTTTTCGTCTCACTGTATTCCTCTTCAAAGCAAATACACACAGAAGACAGGATTTAGAAACAGAATCTAAACAGCACAAACTGCACAAACATGCACTGACTTCAGCGCCTGTGCTCCATGTTTACGTCAGCAGAGGTGGAGGATATCATGTGGCCGACTAGCATTCTCCAGATGCCCTCAGGGGACCAGAATGCAAGAGAGATCACAGAGATGGCCGTTCAAAAATTAGTGAAGTTCAGACTGTTGTAGTTTCCTTCAAATAGCTGACAGCAACCTTTCTTGGAAATCTTCTCTTTTCTCAGTAACCACTGGGTAGAAACTCATCAACAAACAAATCAAATGGCAAAATATAAAAATAATAACATTAGGGGACCTCAGACTGGCACCTGAAAGAAACTCTGAACACAAAACACTGTCGCCTTTTTCTCTTACATCAAAACCACACAAAACAATGATTATAGGGAAACCATGATGATGAGAAAAGGAAGAGAACTTGAGTTTTTCTGTGAAGGATCCCACACAGGATATTTACTCGGCCAGTTGATGACTATGGAGAGAGAATTCCAGACGTGTGGGTCTCAGCTAGGAAAGCCTTTCCCTCCCCTACACACCCACACATATCCACTTTGTGTAACTCTTAAGCAAGCTTCAGGATGAAAAAATAAGAATTATGGGTGAAATATTTGACATGAACATACACTCCCTGGCTTACACAGGCCTCTTGATGGATTGTCTTGAGTGTAAATGTGTACCATACAATTTTCCTTGAATAGAAGGAAATGCCAGACATTTACACAATGATCAAGTTACCTCTGAACTTTGCTGCCTCTACTAAAGAGAGCTGTAGATTTGATCCTCCTAGAAGAGGTTTGGTTGTCAAAGAGGTCACAGGTTTTGAGCTTAAGTAGATTGAACATTAGTAACCATTGAGAACTCAACATTTATCTAGCAGATCTCATCAGATATACTGCCCTTACTTCTTCTTTCAAACATTGGGAACTACTGAAGTACTGTCATATATGGAGACTTCTTGATGGCTGTTTCATACCTGCATACCAGTGTTGACTATGACTCTCTCGTACCCCACAGGGATACCATATCTTCGTAACAGGCTTTCTCCATTTTCTTCAAGTCAACAACTTTGTCTGAACCTAAAAAATTAACCAGAACTTTAACTAAAAGCACTAAATCATTATAACATCTATACTAATAAGAGAAATATAAATATCTCCATAGTATTCACAGCTGATAAAACCCATTTGCATTCAAAGTATTAAGAGACCATGTGAGGTATACAGTTGTGGAAAAAGACATGACTGCAACAGCTTTTACTCTGTATTGAGCTTAAGCATCTTGTGAACCTAGTGGCCTTTCCGTTGAAAACACTGTTTATTCTTTCTGGTGTGAGAAGTCAACATTCATAGCAATTCTCAAGTCATATGTCCTTCAGGAGAATAAAGAGCTGATATTTGCACTTCATCATAAGTCAGGAAGGATGACTCCACTTCCTGATTGCTAAATTTACCATAAATCCCAAAAACTGACTTTGAATAAAGAAGTTCCAGGAGCTCAGGTCTTTCCGAAAATTTATCACAATGGAAAAACAAAGTAGTTTGCCCTTCTTCCATGCCTACACCCCAAAGGAAAATAATATTCTGCCTTCTGATTACAGAGCTCTACCAACTGCTCCAGCCACTCTATTGTTCTGGCCTGGATTGCTTTCCTTGCTGGCTTTTAGTCTTGGAGAAAATTCATCACTGGAAAAATAATAAAAAAAAAATAATCTCACTAATCTTCAGAGAACATATATGCCGAGGTCAACAGTAAGTTTAGACACATGATTATAATTAAAAAGGAAAAAAAAACCTTCTCAGATGCCAAGCTCAGGTAAGGTTACTCTGACCCTCCCGGTCCCCTGGTTATGCACATTATACAATTATCCTTTCATTACTATTGCATGTTATGGAGCTCTTAGGTATGGAGCATGCATCCACAGGCACCAAGTAGCTGATTTACTCACAGACTTGATAGGGTGGATAGCATTCCTAACTATTTTTAATTAACACCCCCCCCCCAAAAAAAAAACTTATTGAATACACCAACAAGAAAAAAAATCACTCCCTCTGTTAGAAAATAATCAATTTAAAATATATGCTTTGCTTTTTCAGCTTAAATACTCCAATACTTGAAGGTCAGTGTCTTTGAAAATTGCTGTTTCTAGCCACTGCAGGACAGAAAGTGAAGCATTTATGATTAGTGCTTGCCTGTTTAATCTGCCATGAGATTTCCAGAATTATATGCATCTTGTAATACCCACATGTCAATCCAGATTCTGTCCCCAGTTACAAGGTTGAAGCTTCTTGAAATTTGGTTGGAGCCACCCATCAATTGTGACTAAATATACAGCTAATTACAGCCATATGGTGATGAGTGACAGATCTGTAAAGGAAGATTTTTGTAAAAAAAAAAAATAAAATCAGTGGAGAAAAAAACGCTCAACTTCACTGAGAAAGCCTTCACTTTAACTGCAAGCTGTTGGCTCAGCATTTCCATGCTGAACATTAATGGCACGTGTAGATAGCAATCGTAACCAAATAAATTGGCCTGCTAGGGTCTATAAGTGCATTTTTTTTTAAATACTGAAACTACAAAACAAAATTTGCAGCTTGTTTCAGAAGAGCCGCTTTATTTCATACTGAATGTCGATCTTCATGACAGTTACCTCACTGTCTCAGGAGAGGCAGGAGGGCACAGTCATACTGCATTTTGAAATTCCCTGGTAAAGAAACCAAGCTTGTCAAGATGGTAGCATCAGTCACCTAGATTTTAACCCCTGACTGTCTGTTTCCTTCTTAAAGAATGTAGTTAGGCAACAACACAAGGATTCGCTGTGTTTTAAAATTAGTATTTGCACAGTCTGATGGAAACGTAATGATGGGTCTTTGCCTCTGGTAATTGTGGGTTACACTGTCACAGCAGTTTTGCAAGGGATGAAGGTGGTGGGGGGTAAATGGGGAGGATGTGGCCACCCCATTAAAAAACAAAGCGGTGGGAAACTGTCCACTTGACTGAGGATGCTTCCCAGAAGCAGCGACAAGCGGCTGAGATTCACCATAGAGCCCAGTTTATTTCCCTCACGGAATTGGCAGGTATGCAGTGCCTTCCTCACCCTCTCCCCAGCCAATTTTTCTCCCATGGTAGAGTAAGAACTCGCTGACTAAGAAAATAAATTTTTATTAGTCCAGATTTTGAATGTAGGCACAATGCCCCACTACAGACACAAAGGTACGACTGCATCCTTGATGATCCTAGATCCCTTATGTCTAGATAATCATCAAGGTGAAGCATGAACTCCAAAAAAGTTATTCAGCCCCTCGCATCTGTATCTTGGAATTGCCTTTCTCCACCATCTGAGGAGAAGGGTAGAACAATTTTTATCTCAACACAGGCCTCTCGGTTAGAAGGATGGAAGCTGATCTACCACGTTCACACCACAGCCAGGCCCTGGCTAGATTCTCTTCCCAGTTGTTTCAAAATGTGAGTGCCAGTAATACTCGAGATATTTTGGCACAGATGCCTCCTGGAACAGCGCTGTTTCAAAAAACACCTTGATAATGATGAAGTTTCCTGGCCAGAGAATATTTGAAGGATCCTGAGACATAAGTACCCAACTTTCAATGAACTCTCCTATTACATTAGCAAAGCATTTAGCTGCCTAGGTGTTTCCTGCCACTGGAATAAAGGGAAAGAGAGCTAAAACACAAAAGACACCCTAAAATCTATTATCATTTGACATTACCTGCATTAACGTGATGCTATTTTGTCAAGGAATAACCTCTTGGGCTTGCAGTATCAAAGAGCCTTTGGTGGCAGCATACATAAAATCCAGATTTCACAACTGTAAACCAGCACAGCTGATTTTAGCTGCAGATAAAAGCACAACACAATTCTTCCACAACTCAGCTGATGATAGTTATTAGTATAAGCTACTTTTCAGACTTCTGAAGAAAATGAACCAATTGTCTATCCAAGTAAATTTGTACTACACCCTCTATCTATAAAGAAGGCATTTCTACATTTTTTTTTATTTTGCTGAGAAATAAGTAACATAGAGTGTAATCCTTACAATGCTACAACTGTTTTTATAATTAGTACCATGTATTTGCCATCTCTTGCATTGTTGCGTGTTTCAATGAATGCTGTCTTTATTCAGTATCTGGGGCAGAAATTGAAAAATCACCCTTCTTCATTGGTGAGAATTTTCCTACAGACATTATCTATCTATCTCACTCCTTGAGCAGACAGGGTCTCTAGAAAGATGGTCCAAAGCATTGTGAATATGCAGGTGTTTGTCTTGAACCCCTTGCCAAGCAATTTGGCAGTTATGAAATAAATGGTCATCATGGGTTTTTTTGTTAGAAATTATACGTGGCATACAGATGAGAGCCTTACCTTCATTCACCAATGTTGCTTCAGCCCAAATTTTGCCTATAATTTCACAGAATTAGAGATAAGCACTCTGACACGCTTCACTGATTGTTCTGAAGAACAGTATTCCTCCGCACCGTCACAAGCAACACCTGAAACGACGGTCACTCTTGTGGTGATCACAGTTCGATCACAGCTCAGAGCTTTCTGTGCAGTCCTGGCTTCGCTACAAGAGTGGGAGACATCATTAGTAAGTGAAGACAGCTGATAGACTCCTGAAAGTTGCCAGCTTGGTCAAAATCTCCAAAAGCTTTAAATAGCATTTATACTGTCAGCACTGACCAATAAAGCAGAATCAAACACAAAGCCTTCATATGCCTTTTCCAAAAGTTCATTCTCACATGTTCATAAAATCCACCGACGAGAGCACAATCTTTTTTTTTGAGCACCTTTCATTACCGGCAGGATGTCATCATGAAGGCAAACGGCAAAATAAAATGCAGCTAATTAACTTTGATGGCACATTTATTCGATGAAGTATCATCTTGCAAAGCACAGAGTCAGTTACAGACACCTGCTGCCAGACTGAAGAAACGAAATCACTGTTAATCCGCTTAACTCCAAGGTTTCTCTAGCTCCCAGGCGCCTTCCGATGCAGGCTCATGGGATCCCAGCAGGGCTATTCTGATGCATAAAGCACACAGGCAACAAATCCTTGCTCCCTTCTCGGGTAAAACAGCAAATTGGTGTATTGATTAATAAGAACTGTTTCCGCTTACAGTGCGGAAGTGTAAACAGAATGGATTAATAGCAATCTGCAAAAGATTAAAAATGAGCATCACATTTAAATCTGTATTCAATTAATTGATATTCACTAAGCATGTCCAGTAACTAGCAAATCTCAGATTCTTTACCTTTGATAAAGCGGTGTCAAGGGGACAGTCCTGTGCCAGGGCCCCTCCTGGAGGGCTGGCTCCCCAGACCCAGGGCCAGCGCAGCCACAAGCTGTCCATCACTGATGAACACATTACATTTCACACTGCACCCAGAAAAAGTAGTATTTTCACTCCTTCTGAGATGTGAATTAAATAAATGAGTCTCAGTGGACACCACGTTGTAGCAAGGGATCTGCCGAACTACAAGCAGGTGCCTGTGTGCATGGTGGGCTACTGGGGCAGGGCTGCTCAGCCAGCTGCTCCCACTGGGGTGGCCCCCCGAAAAAGTTCTCAGGCAGCCTAATATCCTCACAGGTCAAATAAGAAACCTAAAACACTGCTGCACAAACTGCAGCCAGCAGAGAAACATTATGCCTGACCGGCTGAAGATCCCTGTGTGCAGGATGGACCTCGGGCTGAAATAAAACTGCCAGCAAAGTATGTGGCTGCACTCACCCCCCTACCACCTCAATTCAGCTGCTTCAGTCCCTTTGCCGTGTATCTGAGGTTGTATTGCACATATCTACGTTAAACCCGAGACAGGTATTGCATATTCTTCCCCAAATCCCCTACCTGTTTGCTCTGGAAGCATGGCAGGCTTGCCCCGAGAAGCGGTGGGTAACAGAACTGACGGACCCTCATTGCACAGAACAAAACGGTTACAGACCTCAGTCAGACCAAGTTCCACTAATTCAGCAGTTTTAGGGGCCACTTTTGTGACCATGAAGAAGGACCTCCATTCTCAGAAACCAGAGAGGACCCCACCTTCGGGGAGCACCTCTGGGTCCTATCAACTGGACACCACTACCTTTAAACAAAAAGTATTGCCTGCTTTACTGCAAAAGTGGTGGAAAAATGCAGTGCTTTCTGACCCTTTGCCAGCAACGACTAGATGGAAGAAAAACTGGGAACCGCTTCAGCACTTGAAGGACAACTCCAGGTCAAATGTCCTCATGGCAGTTTTAACAGCCCATGGTGTTTTCCTGTCCCATGGACTAGAAGAACCGCACCTCTTGTGTTCACCCATATCCTGGAAAGATTACCATCTTTGGTCCAGACAGCCACAAGAGGTCTAGCCTCCAGTCATAGCCGGGGTTGTAGCCAGAATTGGAAGATTACTACCAAGTGAAGTGGGAGAACAGCTATCACAGAATTTCCCATATGCTACATTAGCAAACTGAATCTTACAAACGTATTTATCCTTCAACAAAAGAAGTTTGTCCTAGATGTGATACAAACTGAATAATGAAAAGAGAAGTTAATTTTAAAATCGTTTGTACCTGGTTATGCTGTAAAAACACTGATGCAATCAAGGGAACTGCTGATCACAGCAGAATCGAACCTTAAGTTAATGTTAATAAAGCCAAAGCATCCCTCAAGGGAAATGTCTTCATCTGTATTTTGTCATTTAACAATTGAACAGAAAACACAGTTACTCTGTGCTATTGCTTAAATACCAGAAGTACCAGAAGGAATTCAATCCAGTACATATGTAATAATAAAAATCAAACATTCTGGGTTTTGTTTGTTGACTCCTGCATTCCAGAGATGTCTAGATGTGCATGAGGGATGACGAAATGTTAGGAAGAAATATCAAGATTTGTTCAATGAATTGTGATAGGACTAGAACTGTCAGACCTATTGAAATTTAGTCGAGTTTCACATGGAGCTTTAATAAAGACTTGTTCATGAAATCTGGTGTCCCTGAATGACCTAACCAGTTCTGCATCCACATCTGGAAGAAGGGAATCTCATCAGATGAGTGGTTTGGTACGTGTTAGGAAACACTTCTGTACCCAAAACAAAACCAAGAATTTACAGTCAGTTAATGGAGAGCTGGTTATCAGCTTCAATTGATTTGCTCTTGAAAAGGAAATCTTAACTACATGTTAGTTTTTTACAAAAACACTGCTTGATAGAATGACAAAATAAAGATCCGTTTCTGAAGAATGATTTAGTTAGGGTAGTTAAGGGGGGCTGTAAGAAGCAAAACCTCAGAAAATATATCTTAACTCTATCTCTTCAGAGCACTTGTATGCCTGTATCTCCAATGCCCTCAGTGATAACGTGTTCTGTACATAAACAGTTCAGGATCAATAATTTTAAAAGTTTAATATTTGATCTCTCCTCAAAAGGCAAGTTCTGCAACCAAGCAACACATCTATCTGAGAATTACCACGATACACACAAATACCAAAGCTTCATAATTATGGATTTTCCTCATAACAGCTAAACAAGCCTGCACTGAATCCTACCACCAGCCAGAATCCTAAAGCAGATTCTGGACTTCTGACCACTATGAGCAAGCAATCAGCCCCAAATCTGACATTGCACATAACGCTTCTCATCAACCTAAAAGCTCAGCACAAAGCCACCAGAGGGATTTTTCTGTCAGGCTAGTTATCAAACATAGCAAGGACTGCTGTTCCCTAGTGCAGAGCACCCCTTGTCCAGGTCAGTCCTTATTTTTATGCCCAGAAGAAATGCTCAAAGCCTAGAAAATCTACGCAAATAGCACGAGAAGCAGGGCTTGTCTCAGCCTGCCTCCCACTGATGCCACGGGACCCACCAGCAGCGGGACGCTAACACCCAGAGACGAAGGAGTCCTGCAGCGCCGCAGTGCTTTCCTCCACGCATGCTAATTCACACACCCAGAAGTGACTGTAGCATGGTCACTATTAAGTGAATAATTAAAACGGCCCATGCATTATGAAAATGCATGATAAAATAAGATTAAAAGAGTGGTTTTGCTATGCTAAAACTTATCAGGCCAGAATAAAAACTAAGATACCCCCCAGCGGAAAGAAGCAGCAATTGCTGGCTTGTTGGTGACAGGTCTTAATCTGTCCTAGAGACTTACGAGCAGCACAACGATGTGATTGCACTCATGCCACAAAAGCAATTATTTTTGCAAAAAGGAATCCCTTTACATTCTGGAGCTATATAAATAAGATTCAACTAAATTTGTCAAAATATATAAGCACAGCACTCTACAACATTAAAGACTCTGCTTTATTCATGCAGTTCCAGTTCAGAGCACATTACAGAGCTTCCTCACTTTGCCCAAGGGATATGCGAAGCCTGGGGAGCTCTACCCAGAGCTGGAAGATCACATGGCAGGAACCTGGGGCTGGCAAATTAGCTCACGGTATTGTAACATCTTCCACTACCCCTTAGACTTAGAAGAAATTCTTTGGGCAGTTGGCATGCAGTGAATCAAACAATGCTTAAACTTAACGGGGAGATTAATCTTCAGGCGAATAGCACTGATTCTAACTTTGTATTCCCAGGGTCTCATGTCAGCCAAACAGTGTCCATGGGTTTTTTCCTATGTGCCATTTATCTGCACTGACAGGTCTTAGGGATATGCCTTTTAGCTTCATTAATAGGTCATAGGGATCCATTACACCTTTATAAAAACCTAACCTAAATTTTACAACGGCTTGTGCATAAGTTAATAAGTAGACATAAAATATCTGATAAAAATGAAAAACCAGACACTTTATCCTTTTTTTCCCCCCCCATTTTATGGACCAATAAAACTTTCAGGCTCAAGGCACAGTTGTTATAGGTCATATTTAGCATGAACAAGTGTTCCCTAAGCACATGAGGAAGTCTGCCACTCTGCTGTTTGCTGGTCCGTCCATTTGTCCCAGCCTGACACTCTTTAAGCCATCTGACCACCTTCAACTAATTTTTGCCAGAGGAGAAGAAGTCGGGGAAAATCTTCCAAGTTCTCCACGGATCAGCAGTTAGGCATCTGCGGATCATAAGAGCATCTGATAAACCAGATTTTATGGTCTGGGCATTCAAAAATGACAAATAGCTTCCTGCTGGCCAGAAAAACATATTTTATTGGGAAAATACAAACTTGGAAAAACCTGAAAAAATAACGTCAGATGAGACTGACATCCTTCAGAGTACATTGGTAAAAATCTTGACCTAGTCTGCCTCCGTCCACGGTGAGTAGCTAGAAAGGTCTTCCCCCTTCTGGTGAGGCCACACTGAGGGACACTGGACTCAGCGGATCTCAGGTGAAGGGGAGGTAAATCTGTTGCCTTTGGTGTCTACTTGGGTTTGAGGATTCCACAATCTGCTCCCTCTGGGACGAGAAGCCTCTGTACAATTCAGGCATTAAAAGGCGGTGCCTGGGATGCCTGCTACCTGCACTGATCAACAGCCGCCCTTGCCGGCTGCAGCTGCTGCTGGCTATTCCTTGCAGCGACGGCCACAGTGCCGTACAGCTCTTTCATCAAGAGACTGAGGGCAGACATCATCCTCACAGAATCTGTATTTCAAAACAGGTAACCTTTTACAGGGAGTTTCTTCCTGTCCTTTACCAATCAAGGGAAAAAACCTTCCCACGACCAACAAAACTGGACTGTGTTAAACTGCAGACTACAGCAAGTAGCAAGCACCACACCTTCCTTCAGCAAATTTATATCTGTTCTTCCCAGCAGGGCTGGTCTTAAACAGCAAAGTCCCAAGCCATAACCCACCACCCAGGCAAGCTTCACTCACTGCAGATGCTTTCACGCATTCTTGGGCAGATGCCCACAAATGACTGTCCTCCCCTACATTCCTGCGAAATGCTGCTGCTCCCCTGCCCTGCCAGATTTCAGGCCTTAAGCCTCATCACCTACCCAGGTTCAGGTCCCAGACCCTGAGAGGCAACTCCATTACATCCCATAAAGGACAGAGCCTTTGGGGAAAAGCAGAGATTGACCCTGGTGTCATGCCATAAATTCACAGCCCGACAGACCAAGCAGAAGGAAGAAAGCACAGCATGGGCTGCTCTCACCACCGAGCTCTGCCTGCACAGGCAGAAGGTGAGGTCAGTCCCCTGCTGTCGTTGCCACTGACCCAGCACATCCTGCTCCAAGTGTGAGGCTCACTCTGACTCCGTCCCTGCTCCCCCCCTGACACTTCTGGCAGACCCCCGTTCCCCTGCACCCAACACAGAGCCCTTGCTCTCTCTGCAGCTCTCTGGTGTCGCTTGGGGGGATGCATCTGGCCAGCTCGACCCAGGTGCCAAGGTGCAAGAGAGGGCCACCCCCAGCCCCCTTTCCATAACAAGGGTTTCCCAAACACACCAAGCCCACTCCGACACATGGGGTTTCTCTTATTACTTCCTTTTGGCTGCTTTTCCCACCAATCCATAGCATGGCTGCTGGATGGAGGATGGAGGGAAACCTGTGCTTCACTTTTGCAGCTGAAAGCCCTGTGCAGTCAGATAGAAGATGCTGAGATGCCAGAAAGAGCCGTGCATGACCCAAACAGGACAACAGGTCTCCCCCTCCTTCTTCCTCCCTCATACCTGCAGGACTAGGGCAGCTTGAACCACCCTCTTCTGGACTAGGCCTTGGCAGCTCAAACTCGTTAATTTTGGTTGGAGGAGCTCTGATTCACAGCATTTATGTCAAATGGTGGTACTTTAAACAGCGACTGTGATGTGTTTTGGACGTGCGGGAGATTGATTACTGCTACGGGATTTTATACATCAAATCAGTCTTTGTTCAAGACTGCCCCAGGCCTCATGCTGTTCTTCTCAAAGTGTTCATTTATTACTGGAAGGCTCTTTTCTAGAAAGGAAACGAAAATTTGGTGATCAGCAGCTGAATACAATGGTGAGTCCGGAGCTTGCCTACACCAGATTCCTTGTGGTTCATCACCAACTGAGACAACATGCTTGTTAGTTTTAGTAAGGAACCCATTCAGCACACAATTTTTACTTTCAGTAAACTGAAATAGATTAATTCTGTTTTATTCTATTGGATATGACAAATCTTTCTTGCAATTTAAGATAATAACATGTTAATCTGAATTCCCATAGGCAGAAAAGACATAGAGTTCTTTTTTTAGGCTTATCTTAGCACAATGTGGTTCAGCTAATAGAGTCCCATTCCACCTGCATACAAGAAGCAATTCTTTGACTATATCCAGATACAAATACACCTGGGCTAGAAAGTAAATATAAATCTGGGGTCTGAGAGGATTAGCAAACCAGAAAATAAGCAAGCAATTGAAGAGTTTGACAACCTAACTCAAAACATTTAGTCTTCCATGTCCTGGAAAGGATGTGAATCCTGTTAATGAAATCTCCGGAAGGGAAAGTGGGGGGATTTTGAGAGAATCCCACTCAAGATATTTCATGTCCACACACAAATGACATCCAGTATTGTGCCTAGACTCTCCTGTCCCTTCATAACATTGTTTTGAAACTAGAGAAAAAAAAGACAGCAAAAATTTGGGGAGAAGGAAAAACGCCAGTAGTTATGTTATTCAGCATCCTTCGTGAAATAAAAGATTTCTACACTCCTTTAACAGGCTTACAGGTGCTTTCATACTGGATTTGAATGCAAGTGCAAGAAAGTACCTGGTATTTTTTTAAATCTCAAACTCACCTTTGTATGTGGGAATGCATTTGATCAAAATAACAGAATTTATCACCGAGATGCTGAAATTGGCTACTTAGCGATTCCAATATTAAAGGGTCATACAAATGGAATTCTTTCATCTTTCCATCAGTGCTTCCTTTTTCAGAGGCCCTGACCATCCTGCCTTTTTGGGTAGTTACAAATAGTATAAAAAGAGGAATTTTTGTCTTGCTGGAGTTGAACTGCTTTTAGATTTTTATCATTTATTTTTCATCAATCCACCAACTGTCTTCATTTGGATAGGCCAATATTGACTTTGTCTCTCTAACCAGGGAATGAAAATGGAACAGACTTCCCTCAGTTATCCAGTAGCTAGCCTTCCCTTATTAGAAGAGATGAGCATCTTGTGAGGACAGAGAGAGGTGATCAAGGGCCAATCCATTTTATCCATTTTTCAGGGGCAAGCATTTTGATAAGCCAGGTAAGATGCTAATCAGCTGGGAGAGCAGCTTACGTTCCTCTGGCAATTACACAGGCTGCTTTTCTTTTTTTTTTTTTTTTTTTAAGAATCCAAAATATCCAGGCCTTGGAGGAAATATTTTCAACTTTCAGATGAAACTGGTTCTTCTTTTCTTCTTTTAGTTCTTTCTAAGAGAAGACAATGATACAACTTTATCAAGAAAAGAACAATAAATGTCTGAGATCTTGGATAAGGACATTATCCACACACAAATAACAGACTATACTTGGCTTTAAAGTTCTGCTTGTTCTCTAAATACTTAGAAACTATCCAGGCAGATTACACTCCCTGTCTGTGAACCAATTCTTTTTCTTTTTTTCTTCGTTTAGGTTCAGCAGGAAAACTTGAATAAATCAGAAGATGCAAAAGGGTCAGTTACAGGTGTTGGGGTACACGTCGCCCTGTCTAGCCTGCACAAGCCATTCGTTTCCCTCTGTTTTGCCCATCTGTAAAACAGGGGCATTTCTTGCCCTTGGTACTTCTGGTATTGCAGTGTATATCACCAGGACAACTCAGATTTCTAAAGCACTTTGAGTCTGGAAGGCAGCGAGGGCAATGAAATTGTTGAAAAGTGTTTTTGTACAGTTTCATAAATTGACTGCCCTGGCATCTTAACATTTCCTTCTGTTCTCTTGAATAACATCCTTATCATAAAAGTACGGAATGCTCATTCCAAAAAGCAAATGTTTCTTAAAAGCTCCCAGTGGGTAAGAATAAGTTAGGAAGAAAATCTCGCTTCTCTAAAATAAGCAGATTTTATCAAGTATTATAGTTAGATGGCCAGGCAGTAGCAGTGCCTTAAGTCATGAAAGAGCGGCACTGTACGTTTTAAAGGTAAAACTTACTACTACTTCTAAGTTCTAGAGTACTCTGGGAATACTGGCTTTAGGTATGCATGTACTATAGCACTAATAAGGAATGCTTATGCATTTGCATATTACTATCTTTTCACAAATATGCTGGACTACTCATTGCTTTACTCTAGGTGCTGTACAGAGGCTATTTTTATGATCGCTGCAGTAACACAGAAGCCATATTTAGCAAGACACATATTTAGGATAGACTAAAAGGAATATCGCAAGCTCACAAATGCATATTTATGAAACATTTAAACATATTCTCAACAATTAATCTAATTACTGAGCTCAACATCATAAAAGGACATAGAATATGGGAATTTGGAACACAAATTCACCACCACCTCCTACAAGTTTTAGTTAAATGGTGTTCACCAATAATCTCCGCAGACAGCTAAAGTCTAATTTGATTACTGTTTTAACGATATACAAAGCCATAATGACTGATCTTTGCAACCTTACATTATTGGTAAGGTTGTGTTCATATTACATTTCATGTATTGCACAGCAAGTGATATTAAATGTAGATGATTTAGTGAGAAGCAAATAGGCTGCAGAAAGTCCTAATATGTCCTAATGCTTGAAGCAAAGATGTCAAAAGTACAAAATGTATGTACAAAATGAATTCTGAATTCCAGGCAAATCAAAGCTTATTTAGCTATAAATACATTTCAATTTATTGAATAGAAATAAATTCTGGAAATTATTTTAAATTATTACGTGCATTTCTTTTAAGATGTTTGAATGCATACGTTATAATCATTAAATAAACTGTAATTTAGAAATTAGGGGTGGTAAAACCCTACACACAACACAAAAAAACCCTATGTTTAAAGACTTAATTTCTCCCATGCTGACAAAACGAACATTTGCATATGTTTGCTTTGATGATGAGAAAACTTCTCTCCCTCTGATCATGAAACAATGCTGGAGCCTCAGGCCTGAAGTGAGGACAACGCAACCCCCTCTGCAGTATACGTGGTTGTGGGGATTTAACCCCAGCAGGCAACTGAGCCCCCCACACAGGCACTCCTTCACTCCCCCACGGTGGGATGGGGGAAGAGAATCAGAAGGGTAAAAGTGAGAAAGCTCATGGGCGGAGATACAGACAGTTTAATAGAGAAAGCAAAAGCCACGCGTGCAAGCAAAGCAAAGCAAGGAATTCATTCCCTGCTTCCCATGGGCAGGCAGGTGCTCAGCCATCCCCAGGAAAGCAGGGCTCCAACACGTGTAACAGTGACTTGGGAAGACAAGCGCCATCACTCCGAACGTGTACCCCCACTTCCTCCTTCTTCCCCCAGCTTTATGTGCTGAGCATGTCGTCATACGGTGCGGGACATCCCTTTGGCCAGTCTGGGTCAGCTGTCCTGGCTGTGCCCTCTCCCAGCTTTTTGTGTCCCCCCGGCTTCCTCACTGGTGGGGTGGGGTGAGGAGCAGAAGAGGCCTTGACTCTCTGCAAGCCCTGCTCAGCAGTAACAAAAACATCCCTGTGTAATCAACACTGTTTCCAGCACAAATCCAAAACATAGTCCTGCACTAGCTACTGTGAAGAAAGTTAACTCTATCCCAGCCAAACTCAGCACACAGGCTCGTAAGCACCAAAGTCCCTCGGGATCACAGATGCCATGCTACAAGCTCTTGAAAGAGAGCCATCTTTAACTTGGGCAGAGCCTGGTCCAGTTAGACTCCTGCAATGCAGGATTCACATTTATGCAACTCCAACAATGAAAAAGGAGCCGTTGGGATTAATCTGCTCAGAAATGGCATGGCGTCGCCTCAGTGAGTGGAGCTGCAGTTGGGCATCACTACGTGTCCCCACCAGCAGCCTGCAGCTTGAGACCAGCTGCTCCCACCAGCTCCCTTCTTTTGGGGCAGAGTCACATGCCTCATGTCACCACAGAAGAAGGTACAGTTTTGGACTCAGAACACAAGCCCAAAAGACAAATCAGGCTATTAATTCCAGGACCACAAATCACGCATACAGTTGGGATTATTACCCCAGGCTGTGAGCTTGAGTGAGCCGTGGAACAGACGCCGATGTGAAGATGGGGGGTAAAGAGCCAAAGCTGCTGGATGCCCTGTGGCAGAAGGACTGGGTTCCCTGCTGCAGGTGACCAGAGACAGCACTTCGATTCTCACCTGAAAAATGAGTCAGGCACATCTGAGTGACCCGGGTCTCCTTCTGCCACTGAAAACCAACATTCTTTTTATTGTGGTCTGTTAAGCTTTAATAGGAAGCTTCTCCTGCTTCATCAGCTGGGAAAGAGTTTTGCTGCCAGTGCACTTGTGCCAGCCAGAAAGGAAAGGCATGGTCTTCCCGCAGAGGCACCATCCCTGTCATCTAACTTGACAAGCCAGCTGCGGATGGAGCAGACTGGCCTTAGGGAGGGGACATAGGATGATCGTAAAGACCATTTTTATTCTTCACACAGAGCTGCAGCTAAACCGGAGTTGGATTAGTTGGACGCTTGTCTGACCGACAACCCCGATTCTTTGGCTTATTTTCTGATCTTTCAATTCAGCTCTACCCATTCACAGAATAAAACAATATATAAATATACAGGCTTTCCCTGCAGCATTTCCATAGTCTTCCCAGTTATGGATCACACTAGCCTAGAAGTCATGCCCAGGCACACAGCCCAAGAGCATAGTGTCCCTTGATCCTAAGGCGTGAGGCATGAGGAGGAAGACAAGGGGATTTCCCCAGCCGTTTGAGATGAAGGCTTTCTGCACCACTCACAGTGATTGCAGTGACACAGGGTTAGTTTACACGTAGGAAGAGAAAATGTTGTGCATACTGCTCTCCTTTGCCCTGCAGGAAAAGAAGAGGCTGAGCGTACATTTTTCCTAGGAACAGGGTTTTCAGCAAAACTGGGGTCCCTGGGAAGAAGGGGACCTTCAGCTGGGTCACGGAGATTCCTTAAAAACAAGTTTTGTGTTTGGCCACTAAAAAAAATTAGTGGGTAGATTATTTTTGCTTTTCATTCCTCAATACAAAATAGGAATGGGTATTTTTCCACCAAGTGCACAAGACCCACATTCTGAGCATTCCTGCAGTAACGTTCAGTCATAGTTTGACAACATTTTCAAATGACAATCTTATTGTTTTAATTATTGTTGTATAAAGAGCTGGAAATACGTAACAGACTCAGTTCCAACTTAAAAAGTTGTGTCTGCAAGAGGCAGCTCTTGCAGGGGGAGGCGTAACTCAAGACAGAAGCAGAATATGACTGTGGTGAGGTCCTTCCACTTGGTCAGGTAACAGGAAAAGACAGTTGTCGTTTGTTCTCTCCCAGCCTGAGGCCATTCAGCGACCAGAATTATTGGCCATCCGGTAGGCTTGGAAACCCACTTAACTCTTACGGAATGACTGGCTCACAAATTTTGTTATCCACTAGTTTGAATTCCTTATACAATGAGTGCTTCCCAATTGCTAGACTGTAAGAAAAGAAAAAAAAAAAAAATCCTAGGTAGAAGATAAGGCTTGGAAGGGAGCCAGTAGCTCAAAAAAGCAGGGGTTAGAGCTAAATAACCAACTGGGGATGGAAAGACCAAGCACAGTGATTTAAAAACACCCAAAAAATGAGAACCCGTTTTCTTTAGCAGGTAGTTAGCAGTAACCTCAATGAGGAAATAGAGGCATCTTTCTGAAGCAAGGCAATACCACAGCAGGGTCCTCTCAAGATTCCCATCGGGTACCTGGGATCAGGGGCCTGCTTTAAGTTCAGGAAAGGACTGGGGCTCCAAGTCATGTTAGAGCTCATGCACTGATCCGCACGTCAGACTGCTGACTGCGTGAGTAAAGCTGGCGTGTGCTGCCCTGATAGGATCTGCTGCTGGGGACACCTTCAGACTTCGACCCTGTTGCTTAAGCAACAACTACAATTTCGCTACCAGGCACAAGGGAGTTTTCTGATACGTTTTGTCATTTGTACTGTACCACACCGGAGAGGAACACATTGCAGCACTGTACGTGATCCATATGGACTTCCATCGCCAGCAAGATGCCTCCATCCAAGATACTCCTGGACCGGATCATTTTTCTATCAAAAGCAGAGAAATTGTGTCTAATTATTTCCTGCTGTCCTCTCTGTGTCTTTTTTGTTCCATTAAACAAACAGACAGTGTTTGGTATATGAGCAAGAAATGTAGTCTAACAGAAAATATGCTAGAAAGGAAACTATTACAAATCACTGCTTTTTGCCCAAGACAGCTAAAATGACCTATTTCCTCAGCTCATCAGCTGAGCAAACTACTGGCTCCACAATGTGAGAAACCATCCTTGTTCTTTGGTTCCAAACAGAGTTTTGTTCCTGTAATGAATTCGAGGAGTAAATATGACCTGGCCTGAAAGAGAAGCACACAAGAACTACATTCATCCCAAAACAGAAGACATGAATGGGGAGCAGACAGACAAACCTAAAACATAGGCTAACAGTTCATTAAATAAGTTTAATGATTTTAATATATGGGACTCGGGAGAGCATCAGTTAGGTTAACATTTTCCCAGGACATGTTATGAAGTAAAATGTAAACTCTTAAAATAAAACTGTACTATTGCTTTGGGCAGCAGGAAGATAAAAAGTTAAGCAGAGCTCTCAAGCGACCGATCAGATGGAAATTAATTACAGATGTAAGGGGCCTGATTCATTATCTACTGGATTTAAAAAGCATCAACTACCTTACGTACACATAGCAACCCCCCCAAAGGATATGCTTCTCTTACGCTCCATTAAACTACGCGGGTGTCTCAGTATTTCCAGGACTGAACATAATTTTGTGACAAAGTAATTACTCACTACGTATGCTTTATAGTTAGCACTGTCACTGTCCAAATGTTTTGATTCGGGAAGCTTTAATTTTGTGGTGGCTTGTTTTTGCCAGGAATGAGAGGAGGTAGTCCTCAAACATCAGCTCACCTGAAAATTTCAAATGGCAAGTTAAAATCATATATTTACAAGTGGCTTTGAGGCTTCCCTTTTACTTTTCTCTGACTCAAGAACAGCACTAAAGGTTTCTCTCCCCTAAAAAAAACCCAAACAAAAAAAATCCTATCCCTCTAAGCTGAAACAAAATAGGGACACTTTACCAAGAAAATATGTAAAAATATGCAGCTGTAAACAATATTCTTCCATAATTTCAGCTATAAGTTGTTCTCAGACCCACGGCAAGGAGGAATGACCTCACTCCCAATAAAATGTAGTCCTATCAGGAAGAAATCTGTTACTGGCAATACAGTATCTAAAACAGGTATCTAAAACCAAATACAGTCTCAGGAAAACAGAATTTACTATCGAATTAATGCTTTGAAATATACCCAGCCTTGCCTTCAAAAGCCATGAGCCTTCCTTCAGAGAAAGGGACCTACTACGCGCATCTTCTCTAACTTACACATAAGCATACACATGGGCTGTGCCTAAACTGGCAGGTAATCCAGCTCAGTGCAAGCGAACAAGCAAAACACGGCAGCTGGCGTAAGCTGAGAGTTTCTACTTCAGTCCAGCTTCAGTCTGGTCAGTTGGAGACCGAACGCTCCCCACCGCGGATGCAGTTTGAAGCTGTCCGATAGACCAACCGCTGGCCCATCTGGAGATGATTAGTCCTTCCTTAGGATGCTGCAGATTTGGTGCTGTTAATTCAAAGACACACCTTAGGCAATCACAGACAGCTCCTGCTCCCCTCTTCTCAGTTTTTTTGTCCTCTCCTGCCTTGCACTGCTCCCCTCCATCATCCCCAGGACACCACGCCCGTGGCATTTTAAGTGATTTACAGGACGAAGGCAGGCTTGCACTCCAGTAAGAGTTTTGAGCTTTCTCCCGTGTGCCCACAAGGCAGGTGGTACCAGTTTAAGGGCTGCTAGGTGACACCAACTCCAGCTATAGGAAAGAAAAGACCTCCAGTGACGGCCGAGACTGGCTTTGCCGAGTCACCCCAGGAACCAGGGGCTCTCCCACAGCCCGTCATCTGCCTGCCAAGGATTATCAGAGCTCACCTCCTGCTGACTCTCCAAAATGTGTGGAACGGCTCTTGGTTACAGGAACACTTTGGCACAGGAGACTTTGGGTGAGGCAGGCTGGCCACTGCTCCTCTGCTGGCCACCGCTCCCCTGAGGATCAGATACAGACACCTGACTCCTCACAGGGCTTCCGCCTTCCCGAAATAATTGCCAACCCTCCTTGAAGATGGCAAGGCGAAGGTGACACCACAAACCTAACGCCCCAGAGAGACTCAAATACACCAACACCCCAACCCACCCCTCCGCCAGCTTGAAAACGTTGAGAAACTTCCAGAAGGCGTTTCAGAAGGGGGTTGCTCTCTCCCCTTCCCCCCACCCTTTAGGCTGACAGAGCCCCTCGGTTTTGCCAAGGCCTCCCAGACCGCGGGGACCCTCCCGCAAGCTGCCCGGGGGCCGCACGAGAGGCTTTGGAGAGCGAAGCGCCGGCGCTGGCGAACGTCCGCCATTTAAGTATTTATTCACTGTGGGTCTTCGACCAGCGGAGCAGCCCTGGGGCAGACATCTTGGTTAACGCCCCGCTGAGGACCCTCCACCTTCCCTGTAGCTCCACGCCTGCCGCGGCAGGAGGCCCGACGCCCACCGCCCCGAAAAGGCTCCGGCAGCCCGCGCCGGGGAGCGGCGCCGAGCGGCCGGGCCCGCCGCCGGCCCCGCACCGCGCCCCGCCGACCCGCACGGGGACCTCCGGCGGCGGCGGCGGCCGGCCCCGCGCGGCGGCTCCGCGGCCTGCGCTGTCCCGGCGCGGCGGCGGCGGCGGACGGGGAGGAGGAGGAGGAGGAGGAGGAGGAGGAGGGCGGCGTTTTCCTGCGCGGCGCCGTGGCCGTCGCCCCGCCGCCGGCGAGCGTCAGGCGGGGGGGGAGGCCCCGGCCCGGCCCTTCCCCTGGCCCCCGCGCCCCGAGGATGGCAGCGCTGCCCGCACGAGTGGCTGGCGGCGGTGTCCCTCCTCTTTTTTTTTCCGGCGGCGGCGGCGGCGGCGGCAGCGGCGGCGGCGGATCATTGTTGTGTGGGAGGAGGGCGGCGGGGATGGACTTGATCTCCCGGGTCTCCTGCTGAGGCGGCAGCACAGCGCGCCCCGCCGCCCAGCCAGCACCCGCCAGGGCCGAGCCGCGCCGGGCAGGGAGGGAGCGGCCCGCTTCCCCGGCTGCTTCATCCCCCCCCCCCGCCCCCCCGCCGGCCCCCGGGCAGATGGGGGCCCCTTTTACAGGGCTGTCTGCTCCGCTCCAGCAGGTAAGGCAGAAATTTCCAGCGCTCACTAACTACTGGCCCCTGATCCGGTTCCTGGTCCCGCTCGGCATCACCAACATCGCCATCGACTTCGGGGAGCAGGTAAGGCAGCGCCTCTCCCGGGGGCGACCCTCGCCCTCCCCGCGGGGCCGTGCCGCTGGGGCTGCGCCTCGCGGGGGGGGAGGAGGCCGGGGGGCCGGGCCGGGCCCCCCTCTTCCCCCGGCGCACGCGGCAGGCGGGGACGGCGGCCCTTGCGCCGCTGGGGGCGGCGGGCGGCCGGTGCCGCCGTGCGTGCCCCGGGGCGGCCCGAGAGCACGGGCTGCTCCGCGCCCCGCTGGATGCGCGGGGGAGGACGGCGCGGTTTGGGCTGGGATTTGGGGTCTGGGGTTTCTTTCCCCCCCCCCCCCCCCCCCCCGCCGTGTGTTTTAGGATTATATAATCTGAAATTACATAATGCATCTGCCGGGGCTCGGTTTCGGTTTATCCCCCCCGCGGACACGGCCGCTCAGGTGCAGCAGCCCCTAGCGCACTGCAGCGCAGCGCGGCGGCGGAGTCCGCGCTCCCGCGGGGGGCGGCGGCCGGCTCGGCCCGGGGACCCGGCGTGCTGGAGCGGGGCGGGGGGAGCCCCGGCTGCCGCCGGCCGCTCCCGCCGGCCGCTGCCGAGGGGCCGCCTCCCCCCGCCCGCCCCCCCGCCTCGCCGCGCTGCCGCTGCCTCTGCCGCAGCGGAGCGGTACCCCCCGCCCCGCCGCCGGCAGCCCCCGCCGCGGCATCCCGGGAGGAGGGCGGCAGCCCGGAGGGGAGCCGCTCCGCATCCCCACGGTGAGGGGGCGGCTTCCCGGCGGGGCTGCGGGCAGGTGAGCCTCTGGCTGCCGCCCCTTCCTCCGCCGCCCTTCCGTGAGCCGGGAGCCGCGGTGACGGCCGCGGGGCAGAAGCCCGGCAAGATCGAGTCGGAGCAGGAGGAGCTGCCGCCGCCGCCGCCGTAACCTCAGCCGTGAGCAGATGTGTGCGCTTCAGCCCCGCTGAAACTCCCCAGGGCTGTCGGTGACCTAAGGCTGTCCCCTGTCCTGGGCACTAAAAAAATGCTCCGGTGTCCCCCTGGCTCGCCGAATGCCCCGGTGTCCCCTGGCTCCCCGTCAGCCTCCCTTACATGCAGCCCTCCTGCTTCGTCCTCCTCATCCCTGCTTGCTGCTTTTGCACCGAAAATGTGTTTGGGGCTTGACGTACCCACTCTTCCTTTGCCCGAGCTTTCCATGCAAGGTGCTTGTTTGCCACACCACTGTGGTGTGGGGAAAGGAAATCTCTTGTTTTGGTATTTAGGACAGGTAAGGCCCCGGTCTGGTGTCAGGCTGCGCTGTATAGAGCCTATCATTACATTTTTAGTGGGACAGTATACACTAGTACTTACGCCGGAGGGTTATGCTGGGCAGCCACAGCGGGTATTGCATCTCAAATAGCTTCTATCCTTGTCCTAAGTCACTCGGTTTTGCTGAGCAGCTCTTGTTTTCTAAGCAGAATAGGCACTTGCTCCCATGCTCCTTGAGAAAAAATACCAGAAAATTAGTGGGTACTTTCACCCATTTGTAAAGAAGAAAGTGAAAGGAAAAATAGTACAGTGGGAAAAAATAGCTAACATTAATCGTATGTTTGTCATGGCTGTGTTAATCACATTTTGCTTCCCAGTCCTTTGAATTTCAATAAGCTGTGATACTAAAAAATGCAGTCCCGTCCTTGCCTAACAACTACATACTTTCCTACTAAGCCAGTCTTCTATAAATTGTACTCGGGGAGGGGAAAAAGGGAAAACTAAAGATAGAAATGACAAGTGAAAAGGTGATTTAAATGTTAATAACTGTGCCACATGAATAACATACAGCAGAAGTTGAACTGAAAGCAGTTCAGTCAGCAAACTGGGTATGGCAGGTGCGTGTAGAGTTTGCTTCATGCAAGGTCAGCTGGATTCAAAATCTGTGTCAGCCCATAAAAAACATCCCCTTGACTTCAGTGTGCCCTGGACCAGGATTTCAAAAACTAGCAAGCAAGAGATTACGGTTTTGTAAGTGAGGGGCCTTCTGTCTGCCTGGGTACCAGTGACATGGGAGGGATGTTAGCGTGTGGATGGTGTATGTAAGCACTTACCTAACCAACTCTGACAGCGTTGGGGACAAAATGTCTCAGAAAATATGTTTTATTTGATAGCCAATTCATAGGATTGGCCCTCCAGGAGAGTTGGGGTTATCCCCTGTCTCAGATGGCAGCCTGGGGAGGTGCTTAACTGAAAAGGGAAAAATCCAGCGAGTAGGGAGACTCCTGCAGAAAACCCCAGCTCAGGAGTGGGAGCTGGAAAGACGCTTTTTGTACCAGCCTAGTGCGAGAGTTACCTACATGGAAATCGGGAAACGGAGGCAGGGACAAAGTTACTCCAGGTCCGAAGAGATCCTCTTACAGATGAAAGGACAGGGACTTTATTTTCCTATATGTATAACACAAGGTTATTTTTTACACTTGTAGGACATTACCGTTGGACTTGTGTGGCTGAAGATATACTGACTTGCTGAGCCAGTCACCTTTCTGCTCTCCAGAATTGTAATAATTTTAATGAGAGGGCTGGATGGAAGCAGCGTAGAAGGATGGGTGTTCCAACAGATAGCTCTGGAAAGGCTGCCGTACCTCCTTCTGTGAATGCATGCTGCAGATAAAAAAGATTTCTAAGAACGATAAGGGAAGTAAAATTTGCATGAAGTAATGTTACCCGCTCTGGACAATACTGTAAAAGAGACAGGAGACCTACAGGTCAGGAGTAAGAGAGGACTGTAAAATATTAGGGAGAGAATGGACCTTACCTGACCAGGGAAGGAGAGGTGTTTAAGAAGTGCTGTAAGTCATAAACCCTTTTGATGTGTCGCATTCATACATTGCTCTCTCAAGCGGGGAGAGCATTTGGAAGCAGAATGTTCAAAAGCAGAGCCTTTTTAACAAAACCTAATACTATGAGGAACCTGAGATTGAAAAATGCGAAACAAAGAGCATCTCACCATTTTATTTTTTTTTTCACCGTGAGGGGCTTTTCTGGGTGTTGAACAGTTTCATTCAATAGCAAACATCACTGGGAAATTGCCAGATCCTTGGTTTGTGGCTGTCTCTAGATTTCTTGCTACTTTAAGGGAAATTTAAAGTGGGGCTAGGGAATATTTGCAGAACATAGTTCATGACTGTCACCCTTGCCCCGTATGAGATGTTTCCAATGACAAGCCTGTTTAGTTTGTAGGAAGTAAAAAATGCTGGAGTGAAAAATGCTCGTGAGAACTAACAAGCTCATCTCCTGCAGTGACTTCCAGAAGTATAGCCAGTGAAGAGCCTCCTGTTGACCTTTGGACCCCAATCCAATAACACTTTAGGACAAGGCCATCTTTGCAGAGTTACTCCAGTCTGGCAAACTAACCTCACCTGTTCAATTCATAAAGTCTTCTTAGGCAAACACCTGATTTTTTTTTTTTCCCCTTAAAAAAGGTAGTCCTGATGCATGACCAGGTAAATTAGCAGAAGATCAGAGAAATAAGTCGTTTCTAACCTATTTCTGTGATTTCCTTCTGCAACCCATTTCCCTTACAATTAATTTACAGTACTACATAGCTTTTATGAAATAAAATACTACATAGCTTTCTTCTTAGAGTAGGGCCTTCAGGTAAATAGTCCCAAATATTTTGGCTGAATGTTCCTTCTCCACACAAATGTGTGTGTGTGTGTGTACCCATGCATGTGTGTGTTTATTTATTTTTCTCTGTATATGTACTCACACACAAATAGATGCAGAAGAGCATTTTCATCCTGAGAGCTTAACACTTAACCACCAGAAGAAAGATTCTCGCTTTCACTCTGCTGGTGAGAGCGTTCAACCCTCAACATCTTATCCTGAGATTCACAATAATTAGTGTTTTATTTAGAGCTCAGCTGTTGGGAGAGCAGAGCTTGCATTAAAAATCCCGACTCCCATGAAAAATGTTGTTGCATGTACTCGTTTGGAAGTAAATAAATAAACTGTTCCCATGTGATGGAGTGCAGTGCAACCTCAAACAACTCACCCAGCAAATAATACCACCGTTGCCTCGTGTGCTCAAAAATCTACCACCACCCACATCGGTTTTCCTTTTAACACAGCTTCAGAGCTGCTCACGTATGTTGTGGTGGGTAATGTAAGTATACCTTTGCATTAGCGTTATCATAAAGGGGGGAAACCTGAGGTGTGTGTTAGTTCACGAACTCTCTCAGAAGCGCTGAATCGGCTCGAAGCAGCGTTAAATGCAAGTTGCAAATGCGGCCAGTAACTCTCTCTGCTGCTCACGGGGTGGCAAAGGCCAGGCAGAGAGCAACACTTTGAACTCAGGGCCTGTCTGCAGTAGTCCCTTAATTATCAATGGGAACAGTATGAGGTTTTTCTTTTTTTCCTTCCTAGCTATCATACGGCCAGCCCCCAAATCATTAGTTTCAATTGCTGTCACTGGTTGTTGGTTGGGCAGTTTCATTTGCCAGCATAGCTGTTAGGTATGCAGACATAATGTTCAGTGGCTTGCAGGACCTTGGAAACTAAAACCGAGCAAGCAGAGTCCAGCTGCCGCTTTCTCCGGAGGTCACTCGGGTGCTCCTGTCCTGCAGAGAAATTGCCATACGTTGCGCGCAGTGTCGTGGTTGGGATCAAACAGGCGAGCTGTAAAGGAAGTGCTAAATGTTTTGGATTCCAAATTATTTTGCAATAAATGCTTGAATAAGAAACACTTTTTTTTTTCCACTGTATTTGAATGTTTTTGGTTGGTTTTTTTTCTTAAGAAAAAAAAGTGTTGCCAGAAAAGGAGAACAAGTCATGAATAATGTATCAAAAAGAATTAGTGAGCTTATCGTCTTGCCCATGCCATTTGCAAACTTAGTAGGGGGTTAAACATTTTGATTAATGCTTTATGAAGCTCATTTCTGGGGTAAGTGTTATTGTCTGGACGTTCAGAACAAGCAATGGGAGAGTTCACATTCCCAGCTGTTCCCCGGGGATTTGGGCCAAGTTGCATAACCTTTCCGTGGCACAGTTCCCCTGCCTTTGAAGGGTGCCTAGACGCCTACCTGGGTGTCACAGGGATGTAATGAAACTTCATATGTCAGAAGCGCTCTGAGATGAAAGGTGCTGTATGAGTGCAAAGTACTCCTGTTATTGCAGTTGTGAGAGGTCAGGGTCTCATTTAAATCGTATAGGACTTTAGTACCATATAAACAAGAAAGCTAACAAGGTCTTACAATTAGCATAGACCATGACTGTATGTTATTACCACAACCGCATTATTAGTATGGTACATTGATGGAAGTGCCCTTTTTGTTTTAAATTAATGTGAACTATACCGCATTTTAGATTAAATTTAGATGAAATTGTGCTGAAGAAGCAAACGTCTACAGAGTATGCTATCAACATTTTTATTTTTTTTTTAAGTTTCAGTGGTAATATTCTGAAGGAATTAACTTCTCCTGCGGGATTCACAAGCCAAATAGTCAGGGAAGCGGCTAGGCAACATCAGTGAAATGCATCTAACTAACTTCCCTGTTCGGAGTGAGAAAATCCAAGCGAGACCTTATATGAAGGGTTGAAAACCAAACCACACGCACCTGAAGTAGTAATTTTCAGGATTTGTACCTCAGTACTGACTCCGGAGACTTTCTTCTTCTAAGGAAGGCGGCTTTACTTCCTTTTGCGCCCCAGCCTGAGCCCTACAGCCTTAACTCCTGAACAGTCAACTGCCAAGCACTGGGGGGTTTCAAGCCAGTGCTAAGTGGCCTGTAGACCGCACGGACAATTCTTGAGACGACACTAGTGATTAATTAGGCTTGTATGTCTCTGTTAGTTGCAGCAGGCATTAGATACCAGGCATTGAGTTCACCAGTCATGCAGAACATTTGCTGGAGTTTGACAGCAAGCGATACACGCTGACATCTGGGAAGAAGTCAAAAATCTCATGAAGCATTTGCAGATAAAAGCCAAATCTCAGCAATGCGTTAATGTTCTTAAAGGCAACAAAGACACATATTCCCGGTAGCTAAACCAATATAACACATAAGGTACAAAATAAACAGGTTATGAAGAGCTGGGGGGCTATCACCACTGAAGATTTCAGATGATACTAGCAATTACGAGAATGAACCTATGGAATGAGGAGTCCATCCCGTGTAGCGCTCCATGTTGCCATAGTGTATAATATGTCATCTAGAGCTAAGGCCTGTGCTATGCCTCATTTGTCAGTACCTTCTCTTTTTTCATCCTACCCTCTCCTTCCTTCACCAGCTCCTTCAGTTCCCTGCTTCCCACTCCCATTGCCTCCCAGCCCCCACGGCTGCGTCAGCACGGCTGTAAGGACTTCTCCAGACTTTCTTACCCTTCACTGTTATGAACTGGCAGGTTTTGTACCTGATGATACCCGTTAAGCACATCTGAAGTAGCTGGCTAGCTATGTAAATGCAGAGATAGCGTATTTCCAGAAAGGGATGGAAGGAGGGAGGGAGAAGCAGCCCTGCGCAGCACCGACCAGCCACTTATTTTTTTCTGATGTAGGTTAATTCATCTCAGAACTGTGAGTTCAGATGATAATTTGTCCAGGAGGGTGTTTGAAAAAACCTTTTAGGTCTTCCCTACCAGAAGAGCAACCTATGTGGTGGGAGCCCAGGTGTGTCGACCACTTTGCCGAGCAGCCAGTGTCTAGGGTGGAGGGCTCTCCCTGGAGACATTCCAGCCATAATATCACTGGATATTCACTGCAAAAGGGTCATGTGGTAGCAGAGTACTTCTGGTGCTTATTTCAGAGGCAGGGGGATTGGGTTCTCCTCCCTACGCCAGTGAAAATCTGGTAGACTAAGACAGCATCAGGAAGGAGAGGTGAAATACCCTGAGCTTAATTTTAAAACATGGGTTCAAAACTGACATTTTGAAAGGGGTTTGAACCACTGTGTTCTGTGTGCTGGAGGGAAACACCCAAAGTAAAACTTGGGGTTTCGAGTTGAACTGATCATTTGATTTGTTTCAGGGCTTTTCTTGTTCATTTCTTTCGATAGCATTTTCGCAAACCGGAGAAAGCTGATTTCTCTTTGCACTTGATTTGGCCTGAACTGATTTCTTTTTATTCTTTGCTCATTTTGCTGCTGCGTGGAGAACTTGGTTGCATGCAAAGGCTTGTGTGACACGACTGATCTTATGGTTGTTTGAAGATGAGTGACTTTTTATATGCAAAGGAGGCGTATACGCAAGGCTCCAGCTCTGAAAGTGCAGATTCTAGCTATTAATTGATTTCCTATCTTGATCCTAGACAAGACATTTATCTCCCTGTGTCGATTTTGTCAGTTCAAAAATAGCGATGTGTTTCACAAAGCAGTTACAAAGTTTATTCCTTCTTGTTTGTAAAACATGGATGTAAGTTGCTGTATAAATAGAAAATTTAAATATATCTGCCAGCTCATGCAGAAACCTCCGTGCATAAAACTGAGCAATTCCAAACAGATTTTGCTTTGTAGCTACTTTCAGAAATCTGTGATGTTTTTAAATAACGTATATATTACTGCCGAGCTCAATTCTAGTTTAAATGGCATATCAGAATATGTGTTTCTCAAAAAAATATGGAAAAGTTGTAATGACCATAGATTTTAACAAGCTATTGTAGCTTGTAAGTAGCTATTGATACCTCTTCCTATTTGTACATGGAAACCTGGGGATTTTGGGGAGAGGGAAACAGGAGTGTGTTAATATGCGATTACATCATCAGATTACGCTTCCTTCTGCTTGCTTGATTTTCTACTGACGTGGTACTGCTGTAGCTATGGTTTTAGACACTGCCTCTGCCTTTTCAGGTAGCCATTAGCCGGAGAATTAAAAAATAACAGCCATAAGAACAAGAGACCTAAATGACTCATGAACTTCAGTGTCTGAAACAGCAAAGCTCTGCAGTTTTCCACCTTCTGTCTCCTCAGTGGTATCACTTCTCTTCAGATTTTCCACAGAACTTTGCTATCCTGCTTGGGAGTTTGTCTGCATATGCAGTTTTTCTTGATTAGTTCCTTTCTAATGTAGTGCAGAATAAAAGTGCCTGCATGAAACATTTCCTAAGAATAATTTGAGGTGTAAACATGTGTTTGGTTCCAAAGAGGGCTGAAGTACAGCATTGTTATTTGCAAAACCACAATTGATTGCCATACCCTTTCAAGAGTATTCTAGAAAAGGACAAAGGAAAAATACTGAGAGTTAAGAGCAGTTCACTAAAAAAATAAGTGTTACAATGGCATGAAATCTCAAGTGCCAATTTAATTATTTATTTTCCCCAAGATAATGCGAAAAATTCACTGTTTCTGATGTGGCAGGAGTCTTACTGTTGGAGAAGGGGTGGTCAGTGTTGCTCAGCATGCCCAGTTTGCTTTACTGATGTAGTGGTTCAGCAAGAGTTCAGCTTTTAGCGTGGGAAGCAAATAAACTGCAAGACGCAACTTATTTTCAAGTGATTTGCTTCACACAGCTTTTTTGCATTGCTATTGGATCACTAAGGCGATTGTTTCCAACCCTTTTCAATTTTCAGAGCCCGGAAAATTTTCCAGTGGAGATGCAGAGAAAATTCACATCCATGCAAGCTGGAGAGCATATTTGTGTTTACATTTTTTTTAGTTACCTGTCTCTGACTCCTTGTAAATATTCCCTAAGGAGTAGGGTTCTTTGTGGCTGAAAGCTCACCGTGCCAAAGTACATGCTAGTACGTTTGCTGACAAATACATTTGAAAGGCTTTTGGCAAGAAGATGGTCTGCCTTCTTGGCTTCTTACCTGTGTTTCGTGCTTAAATTAGTGAATGAAGTCAGATGCAGGCCATACCTGAGCTTTCCTGTGCTGGCCTTAGACCTTTTTGTCTGCACAGGTTTGACCTACTCTGGCCAAAGAAAGTGTTGACGCCTGCCATCTGGGACTGTTGTTCTTCCTTCATTGAGCCAGATGGTCAGCACGTGTAAGTATAAGGGGTGCAACCACGCTGCACCCGCTATTCTTGCCCTGTTTTTTTTTAATGACAGCATTTGACATTTACTTCCCTGAAAATGCAGGATTTATACTGAGACTTTGTTAAGACTCTTTTTCCTGTTTGCTTCCTACCCAGACCGTGTTACCCCTCCTTCATTCTGCTGTGTATCGGTCACCGATACCTTATTCGTACAACCTCTCTGTCAGAGAGGTGGTGGCCCGCTGAGGTGAGGTAGCGGTGATCCACCTCCAGCAGCTCCCTCCTCGCTGCAAAGGCTTTCCTAGCCGCAGCATACCGGCATGCTCCAAGAACTTGGTAGCCTTTGATCTCAAGCCTGCCGTCCTGCAGATGAAAGGCAGGCTCTTTTGCACCAGTCCAGCGTCTTACCAGTTAAAAAGCATTTATCCCGTTTGAGAAGAAAACAAACAGCAGCATTACCGGCCAGGCAGACACTTCATGCTTTAGGTTCTGGTGAGAGAGGGGGAAAATGTCAGTTACAAAAAAGGAAATATTATAGAAAAACAAAGCATTTGTAGCTTGGTCAAAAAAGGGAATTTGACAACTGTCTGCTGTTACATGAACTGCGGCGTGGCCATGAAGGAGAGGAGGCAAGGTTAGCTAGGTTGTTGCAATGGAGGATAATGTGGCCAGGAGCAATGAGAGAGATTGGGGCAGTTAAACACAATTTAGACTGAAAAGCATTTCAGATGGTTTTTCAAGTAAAAAGCAGGAATCATTCCCCTTCACACATGACTTCCTTCTAAAATGTGTTGGCATGAAGAGTGCTGTGCTTTAGACAGCGTTAGGTGGTGGTGGCATTTTACATAGGCTCAAATTCAGTGAGTCACCGAAAGCAAAGACTGTTGCGATCAGTGTAAAGTGCTGCACATGGTGGGTCAAACCTGAAGACCACATCTTCTGGTGAGGGAGACAAGCGGCTTGGGAGCTAACTACTCCTCAAAGACTGCAAGCTAGTAGGGTAATGTAGTCATGGGCTGTTAGCATGGCCTCTTCCTATTATAACTGTACATATTAATGTAAAATATACAAAAAACTCAGAGGTGCAGAATTTCTAGTATTAAACAGCTGTCTTATAGCCTTCTGTTTTTCACACAACGCCTCTCAGGTTCAGCGTACAGAGAGCACTTGCTAGGGAAAGAAACCAGAGTTACCTAGCTAATAAAAGTATTGACTGTGAAACCCCTCTCTTGTTCATTTTCGAAGAGTAGCACCGGGGTCTCCCTGGCAGAGCTGAGGAGGAAAAATCCAAATTATATGAGCTTATAAAAATATGAGGAACTTTCCAGTATGAGAGAAGCAGAGTGTTGAGATCTCCTCAGCATGGACGTAAGGGAGATCTTAACTCTGCTTTTAAACTGGAGGCTTGCTGGGTTTTTTAAAGGACTGAAAGGCAATAGCTGCCGTGAGACGAGACGCAGCAAGCACAGGGGACGTTCCAGGTCCTGCAATGCCATAAAGGTGCACGCCCAGCCCTGCACTCCTACCATCTTTCCAGTTTGGTTCTGCAGATCCTATGTTCTGCTTGGTTGTCCCATGGGTGCTGGAGTGGTTTAGTTGCGCCGACATCCACGTGGCTTTGTCACCAGGCTGGAGCCTGCAGTGCAGCTCCTCTCCCCAGTTGCTACCAGGGAGCCCATCCATTTCACCTTCATCCTGTTACTAGCTTTTGTAACTTACTCCATCAGTCCATCGCACTTCTTCCCCCACTGTGGCATTCTGGAGATGGCTTTGAACACTAGGATTATTTTGAGCCCAAGAGATCAGATATGGAGATGGGTTCAAACCGGCCACCAACTCTACCCAGCAGAAGTGAACATACCAGGTGATGTACTTGGGAGGGCAGCTGGTTTTCTCCAGTTGCACAGCTTATGGGCTGCCTCACAGGCGACGGGGAATAAATCTTCCAATCTGAGTATTTGGATCATCCTCTTCATTAAATTTTAATTTTTGCCCTCTCTTGCTCATATTTTTTTGAAGCCCATCAAAACAACCCCAGTTGTCCTTGCCTTTGTACAGTCACGGAGACATCTCTGGTCATTTTTCTCTGCACTTCAGTAGTACAAAACAACCAGTAAAGTGGGGCTCCGAATTTAGTATGACAGCACTGTCAGCTTCCCCTGTGTTTATATTGGGGCGTGATGATTTCGCAATCTCAAGCATTTGCTTTAAAAGAGAAAGGAAGTCCAAACCACAAAACATTTTTCAGATACTTAAGACACTGAAGGTAGTCATCCACAAAAAGCTTTCTGTTTGCCACACGTAAACACAGTTTTCAAGTACTTCTCTAATACAAAAGGTGCACACATACACATGCACATGTACGTAGCGTGTTGTGAGCAGGAGACTGCCTTTATAGGAGAATTATACACTGAGTGGTGCTAAAGTACTGTCTCGATTACTTAACTGGCTTACATGCAAGGCAAAATAGTTAAGGAATTAAGGACAAGAGCTGTGTGTGGGACTACTTGGGTAACTGCACATGCACCCGATGTGTCCCTTACAGTTTGAGCTGCCTCTGGTTACATGCCATTATGGTGGTTGCATGTGCAAATGCTGCTTGATTTTTGAAGCAATGATTTTGTACATGGATTTCATCTTTTGGAAGTATGACCTTGAGAGCACTCCTGATCGCTGCACCACTGTTCTTTATATACTTGTGGGCAGTCATTTTGCTTCAGAGCTTTTTATTTCAAAGCATGAAAGCATGACGACCTTTCAGCATTCACCGTCTTGTTCTCATATGAGCTTTCTGAGATGCAGTCAACGGTCTACTGGTTAGGACATGCTCCAGCATTGTAATAGTCTTGGGAAGAGCTTTCGTCAGCAATGCCTTCTGGGTCTAATATATAAGTAGTGTGGTTTTTTCTGCTAATACTGTGCAGAGGCCAACGTTTCTCTCTTTAATAAATTTATGAGAAATCACAGCAGGTAGCCTGCTTGACATTTTCTTATTGTAGGCTTGACCTGTTGGTGAGCTTTGTATCGCTGTCCGGAAAAGGCCTGTACAGTTGTGCGCTAGCTTTTCCAAATCACGGCATGCCTTTTTTCTCAGCTGCAAGCTCCTGCTGCATTGTGGGTGGTTGCATCACTAAGGAGAAAACAGCTAGCAAAGGCACAATCATTGCCTCGGGACTTTGTCAAGGAAACCTCATGTTAAGTTGCGTATTTGTGACTTGAGCTCCAAGGGTTTGCAGTAATCTGCAGATGTGGAGCCTCTTACATTCTGTTGTGCATCCACTGATTTGAAAGGGGAAATGAGTAGTAAGAGAGGTTTAGATCAAGGGGGAGGCTGCCTGCAAGGAAGAAGCCTGGCAACTTTGGCTTCGGAAGTACCAGCACCTCCCAGAAGTCCCAATGTCCAGCAAATGCCTGTCTCGGGTCAGGAAAGCTTTTCACCGCATTAGAAAGGCTGAGATGCTTACAGATGAAGCGGCTGCGGGGCCGTAATTTCATCACTGATGTCTTGCTGAATAACGAAGTAGATATTTTTTCCTCCCTCGTCCCACTGGAAGTCTAAAGGAGACAAAGGAGGCGTGCCAGTGTAAATTTAGCTTAACGAAAAGGCAATCAGGTTCTCTATGAGCAGCACCAAGAAGAATGTTAAAGCAATACTTGTCCAGCTGGCAATAAAGGATAACCCACACTGAACTGTAGAAATAAATGGAGGAAAAAACATGACTCACTAATATCCTTGACCTTTTTTTCAAAAGCAGATAATAGTAGCAGCACCGGAGACCATTCGATATGAACACAGTGATTTCTAGATGAGTTTGCCTTACCTCTTGAGAACTCTGAGTATGGAGTGCTATGGCAAGGAATAAGCAAATTGGCTGGACAGGTTATGTCTACAGCTGGAAGAACAAAGGATATTTGACTGATTTATTTTTTACTCTTAACACGCTTGTAGCATTAGGGACCCTAAGCACTGTTTCACTTTGCTGTTGACACGGCATAGGGGTGAGGGATGCACAGACAGCTTGGAATGGTTACAAAAAAAAGGATTAGTACCTGTTTTGCAAGAGGTTATAATTGCAGCTTCTGGGAGTCGGTTTCAAAGGCAACTACAAGCACAAGCATCTGTCATTTGCTCTCTATAAAGAATAGTGCCTCTATAGTCTCATGACATTTAGCATCAAATACCTCTACACTTCCCTTCTTTCTCTTTTGGCCAGATAAGATTCTATAACCTCAAATCTTGTGTGTGTATCCCTTTGTTTTGTGACTCCTTTGTGAAAGAAAGAAAGCGTCCCATTGAGAAAGAGAGACACAGGGTATGAACACGGGGAGCCGCGCACAATCCAAGCCTTTTTTCCCCCTTCCGCTGGACCCCTGCGTGGCAGCGCGCTGACACAGCACCATCACCGGCAGCCTGGCTTCCCGCAGCCTGCCAAGCGGAAGCCAAAAGGATGGGGCATCGTCAATCTTGTCTTTTACCGCCTTTTTTTTTTTGGCTCTTTGTTTATACTTTTTTATTTAAAACCAGGGATTTCTTGGTTTCAGACCTGGGTTGAGGCCTACCGTGCACTGCTGTGGTTTTCGGGCCTGGACAGCTCCGGGCCCTCTTCCCTGCCCTCTCCTCCTTGCCACCCTGACACCAATTTGCTGCCCTTTTTTTCTCTGGAGTAGCCTGTAGTCTTCCAATACCCGCTTCCCATCCATCCTCTCTGCTTTCCCTTTTCTGTGCCTGTCCAGGGCACGTCCCATGGCCGTTTGCAGGCAGGCAGCCCGCCGCAGCCATGACAGGAAGGTTCCCACCGCCCGCCCCCATCAGATTCCTCCCCTGCGGATGAGATGCCCGGCTCAGCAAGAGAAATACTTAACTTGGAATCTTTTTGATGCTTGCGGGCTTTAAATTTAGGCCTGAGTTAAGCTCATGCACAGGTATCTATCTCATATGAGGCAGCCAGGCTTGAAGCGAAGAATGTGGGCTTTGTAAAGCCACAAAACTTCTTATCTAGCGAAGGATCCGGCGCTCACCTCTTCGTGTTCCTCCAGACGTGCAGCTGCGGTACCGGGGAACGTGCTGCCTGGCTGTTTGTACTCCTCCCCTCACCCCGCACCGTCTCGGGGCCAGCTCCGGGTCAGCCTGGTTCAGGCCCTTTTTTCTCTAGGAGCAGGCACGTTGCAGTGCTGGCTTGTGGCTCCCTGTCGTCCTCACTCCAGTGGCTTCCTCTGAATTCCTGCTCAGCACGATGCTGTGTAGGAGAAGCAGTGAAATTTTTCTCCCTGCGTGTTGGTGTCTGATGGCACGTGGCAAATGCCTGATGTCCTCACTGGTGGGTTTTTTTTAAGATGCTGCCAGCGAAGGTCAGGGTGATTATTCTCTCACTAAGTCTTAAAGCCAATTTCTGGATCACAGGCGAGAATAACATTGCCTGCATTCCTCACACACCTGTTCATCCTGCTGTAGAGGTCTCGTTGCTTGTAGCTGACCAGTGACGTTTTCTTACCTGCAAGGTCAGAGATAAAGATGTTGGGAGTGCTGAGAGAATCTAATCTCAGCAAAGCCTCTTTTGGATCAGAGACTACTTCTGCTCTTTGGTGTATTCTTTCAAAGGCAATCCTTTGAGGAAACCTGGGAGAAGCACGTCAAGCTCAGTCGTTTCACATGGGCCTGAATGCATTGTGTGGAGCGGTCCAGGTGTTGTGAAGTAGATGTTCAGTGCAGGCTTCAGCCAGAAGTGTACCCATGGTGAACCTGTGCGTCACTTGAGGGACATTGGAGGTGTTTATAAACATTCTTAACATTATAAATATTTTTAAAATGCTATATATAATTTGGCTTCAGACATTTTCAGGTCATAACTGAACGACTAGGCTTGTTCCAAATCAGGGATGGATGGCATGAATAGTACTGTGTGAGTCAGACCCATCACATGTTCTAAATTAAACTTGTGCTGAGCCAACGCTGATCTTGAGACTCTCTTTGAAAATCTCCCCACCTTACATAAATTGCTGATAGCATTTCTGCAGAGGTTGATAATGAAGAAAAAATAAAGCGGAAGAGTGGAAGAGAGTAAGGAAGCAACAAACCAACTGGTATAATGGAAAGAATCAAAACATGCAGCTAGGAGAAAGTATTCTGAATAAACAAGTTAGTGAAGTAACAGCTTCAGCAGCAGGTAGCTTTTGGCTTGCCTAGCACTCTCAAGAGTTCGGACTGCAAATCTCTAAGTTTACCAAAGCGGGGGCATCTCCTAATGAATACAAACGGGTGTTTCCCTGCCTACGCACAGCAAGCTGCCTGAAGTATTACCACAAAGGGCTCCTGTTCTCTGGGGAGAAAAAGAAGAATATGAAATATGTGAGGATGACATAAAGATGAGAAGATTGGAGATCTTGGAGGATTTATCTGATGACGTGTCTCCCAGTAGAGATAATACATGCCTCAAGTGAGATTTCACCTGGGACACTTTGCACAGTTCTGGCCACAACTCAGGCTTGTTCAAAAGCTTAGACAAAAGAAACCCCAGTTATTAGTTTCTCCATTTTTCATCCTATCTGAGAAGGAGAAACTGGAAGACCTTGATGTCTATATCCCACTAAAGATGGGTAGAGCATGAGTAAGTTTGCTGTCTGTATGTAGATAAAGGAAGGTGTTAGCCTACCCATGAACAAGAGCTAACTGGGTAGCAACGCCTGACTTAAACAGACTGTGTGTACCTTTAAGCTCCAGGCTACCAGAAGAATGAGGCTCTGGAAAGAGCAGGGGCAGGAAAGCTGAACTTTTGGGATTGAGTTAGTGAAGGTCATGCTATTGCATGTGTGCCTGGAGCACAGCAAAGGACCGAAGCCTACGCCCTTGGAAGTTGTTTCCATTCCTTGTGTGATGGGAAGAAAGAGAGAAAGCAGAACTCGGTACAGACAACTATTACTTTGTGTATATATATCCAGTATATGATCCATATATACACAAAAAGGAATGGGAGTCCCTGGGTGGAGCTGCAAGAAAGCAGATGCTCTGGCTTTGGTTTATTCTGTCTGTTCTAAGAGAACCTGCTATTGCTGTGTAAGCCCTTTTTTTTTATGCAGTATTCTAAATTGGTTTTTTAATTCCTTCCTTTTTTTTTTTTTTAAAATCATTGTTATTGAGGCCTTCACAAACCTGCTAGCTGTTCTCTCAGAGGAACAGCAGTTCATGGGGATGCACGATTCCCAGAAACACAAGGTGTCCCCTCGGCCAGGGAGGCAGGGTGGCTGCTTCTGTGGGGCTGACATTGCTGCTGCTGCTGCTGCTGCTGCTGCTGCTGGCACTGGCGAACAAACGAAGCTCTGTTCATTTTCTGCTCCAGCAGAATGAGCGGGGGGCGGGGGACGGGACAGAAGAAGGATGAGCGTGGGGATGGAGGTTGCTCAGTCGAATGAGGAAAAATACAATAAGAAAAGACAATGTATATTCAGGTTCATAAAGAAGTGTTTTCAATGTTAACATGTTAAACAGAATTTGGAAGGATTTGGTGATCCCCTTTTATCGCTGTTCACAGGATGGCTTATCTGTTCATTTTTTCTGTTTTGCATGCTAATGATAAATCAAAGCCGAGCATCAGTGTTTGCTTTGTTGTTGCCGTTGACCCTGATTTAGGACAATCTCAAAACAATAAATACCTTCCCATTTTCTCATTGCTTATGCCTTCTCCCAGCATCCCAAATAGCAGGCTGGGGTTCTGATTTGAAAATCCTTTTAAATATTGCTGCTGTAGTGTATTCTTAGTAAAAAACAAGAGTGCCAAAAGTACGCCGGAGAGGGAAGCATCCAGACTGTGCTGAGAGCACTGACAGGGAAAGGCTTTACTCCCATCGGCCACTTTGAAAGTCTCAGTCTGTATATTTCCATACATTTGAATTAGGCTGCTTTGGTCCTTCTGAAAGCATAGCAACCATTATTACAGTAATGAGATTTTGAAAGAAAAAAATTATCACAAGTTTTGTAAGACGCAGTGTCATCAGAAGTGTGGCATTTTAGAAGCGCAGGCATTGTATTTGTTGGCCTCTGAATAAATGCAGCCGCTAAGGAGCTGTATTGGTGTTGCTCTAGTTAATTAAAAATGTGATTTTATAAAGTTTTCATGATGTGACCAGAATGATGCATCCTGTAAGGAGAGCAAATGCTGAAGCATGAGAGGCTTACTACTGCATCGGAGAGATTAGGCATTTGCATCTGGCTGAGTTGTGGTTGAGGGAAAAGGGATTTTTATTTGACTCAGGGGCTTCTGTATTCTCTTTAATTACACCACATATATGCGAGTGTCCGAGTGCTGGTTCAGCATGGTCTTAATTACTCTGCTGACAGCAGATGGAAGCAAACAGCCAGACTGTCAGGTGTGTCGTACCTGCTTGACCTGCTGCCGTCACCTGGACCTACTGCTTGCTCCGCTGCACTGAGGGGGAACGGCCAGCAAGGGGGGGAGGCAAAAGATTTGTCTTGCTCTGCCTGCTGCCGCGCATGCAGAGAGGTGAATCCTCCTGCCACCCTTCCTCTCGAGGACCTTTTTGCGATCCCATGCTTTTATTGCTGTGAAGGGACGTTTGTATGGTGGGACTGGCCACAGACCCTGGCCTGCGTGCAAGGGGGCTGGGTGGGTGTAGCAAGGAGAGGATTCCTGTCCCCTGGATGCATTTGGATTAATTACGGTTGGCGCTTAAAAGATTTTGCAAAGTAGTTGTCATGTCCAGCCATGCCCATCCCTGGGTGCCTCAGGAGCAAGCAGGATATCCCCCAGTGTGCTCGGTTGTGCGGACTCTCTCCCACAGGCAGAGGTACCTGCATCCAGCTGCATTCAGCTTGTGTCCTCATGAGATGTGAAGGCTGTTGACCTTTATATTTTTTTTAATCAAGGCAGAGTTCATTCTTCCACAAATAAAGTGTCAGGTCTGTTTACTTTATGCTTGCATCCTAGACTTGGAAAGGTTGAAATCTTTCTGCAGTGTAGCTATTCCCTCTTCATCTCTCATGATCATTCTTCATTGCTAGACTAATGCATAGGGAAGTGGGTGCAGGTTTGGCATTTCTCTGAATACATTCCCTCCTTGAAGAGTCTTTATGCCCCCCCGTAGCCATATATCGGTAGCAGTGAACTTTTAGAAAGTGGAAAAGTGATTTTTTTTCTTCCCCCATCTTTTTAAAAGACTGATATTTTTCATTCACTGTTGGTAGTGGATTAGAAATTTGCTGCATCATTGTTAACTAAGCAGAATAAAGACAATCTGGAAATAGAAATTGCTGCCGCCTGTGCAGAGAGATGTCAGCTGTTGCTCAATGTCATTATGAAACTGCGAAGTCATCAGAAATAATCCTCACGGGGAACGTGAATATTGGGCGCAATAAAAAAATAGAGAGACAGAAGTCTGGGAAAAAAAAGGAGTATCACATGACATAAAAGCGGCTCCAGTTCTTTTTGGCTCACTGGAAGTTTTTGTCTGTAATGTCTAATACCCACAGAAAAGGTACCTGAAGATCCATGACCAGTAAGTGCACTCCTACTCCAAGACGGTCTGTAGAGTTTCCATGTGCTCGGTGGGAACTGTCTGCACATTAACATTGAAGCCATGCAAAAACATGACCCTTGAAAGTGAACAGGAGGAGGAGATTTAGGGAAGGATAACTTATCTTCTTAATGACACCGAAGAATAAGACACTCGGGAGAAACCCAATAGCACCCGCAGTAAAGGTCCCGTTACCACTGTCAAGGATGAAAAGGAAAGGCTTTAAGAAAAAGAGGCAATAAATTTGCTTTCCAACTCCTTTATCACCCATTACATAAAAAGCCTGAGGGAACGAGATCTTACAATTGGAAAGAGTCTTAATGGCCCAAAACTCAGCCCAGATCTTGGAACAAAAGCTATAGTCATCACATTTCTCTGCTTTCCAGACAAAGAACTTATTATGTAAAAAGCAGAATAAAACTCAAGAGCCTGGGATATGCCAATAAGCAAATCTCCCTTTACTTGGACAATAAAAGAAAAGATCAGGAGAGAGGAACAAATGCAAGGCTTCAAGAACCAGCAGTCTGTTAACCCGTCAGACCAATGTGGATTTAAGATGAAGGTCCACCAGTTTTTCACCTACAGGGAATGAAACCGTCTGTGCCCTTGCAGTTTCTCTTGTAACATCAAAGCTGGTGGCTCTAGCAATTCCACAGCTTCTGTCAGAAGTTAGTGCTGTTGTAAAAGTGGGGAGTATGTGCTTCTTCATATAGCATGATTCAGCTTCTTTTGCTTCCAATTATGTAGAGCTGAAATCACTGCTGAGTGCTTATTGCATGTTAGTGGTGTTTCAGAAGAGAAAGAGAGGAAATAATAGAGAAGCTAGTAGTTGAAACACTTGTTATTTTATTACTGCCTCAAAAATACCTTTGTTTCGTACTAACGGTATCACCAGGACTTGTTTGCCGTAGACCAAGAAGTCAGCAGTAACAGAGGAGGTAGCTGGCACTCATCGCTGACACAAAAAGAGACAGCAGCAGTGTGTGAAAAGGCATCTGTACTTGGGGACTATTACCAGATAATCCTAATGAGGCTGCAGGATGTCAGTTGTAGAAAGCAGTAGCCAAATCTTCCAGATTTTAATGAAACTAACAAAATGAGGCAAAGGGTGTTCATTCTTTTTACTGATCCAAAAGCCTGGTCTTTATTTGTAACTGAAGGGTACTTCTGTGAAGAAATCATTATTGTCATTATAGTAAGACGCAGAGCGCCCATAAGAGATGAGGAAACCACTGCATCTGCCCTCACTGGGCACCCGAGGAGGTTGGCTGCAATGCCCCCATTGGAAGTCAGTTTTGCCTACTGGTGGAGCTGGACGGTGGCTGCTGGGAAGAGCAAGCTCAGACCTGAACAAGCAAAAAGCTGATTCTCACTATACAGAAGTGTGAGACATCTTCTGTGAAGAAAGCTCAGGTAAAGCTGATCCCTCATAACGGTAATTCCATGAAAATAGAATTTAAGGCAGTGATTCGGGCAAGCGCATAGTTTGAAACTCTAAATTGAGAACTACCGTACATGAATAGTTCTATTTTCCACAGTTTTCTATAGAGATAAATACTTACATTACTTACAGAAGAGCAACAAAGCATAGAGCTGACTATACCCATTCTTAACACAGTTAAGCAAAGGAGGAGGGCTAGTTAGGGCCATGAAACAGGCTGCTCTGAAGCTACGTAATACGTTTCACTCCTTTTTTGAAGGTGGATAAAGAACCAATGTTTCAATATTGTATTGCCTCAATTATATTTATAAAACTAACAGGAGGTACAGAAAACAGCATTAGCCTAGCCAAATTCACTAACAGGTAGTGGACAAACCACACCTCAAAATCAGAAAGGCTGTCAAACAGCTGTGGAGAGCGGGCAGCATCAGTTGCAATGTTATGTTGCAGAAAAAAAGATTAAAGAAAAACATTGCAGATGATGAAACGACACAACCCTGCACAAACGTATAGTTTTACTCCAGAAAACAAGAAAATATCCCCACGGTGAAATTCAAGTGATTTACTTGATTCATCTGCATTTAGGCGATCTGTGTTTCAGTGTTTTACTGTACAATTTCAGTATCTATTAAATAGTGAAAATGCAGACTTACAGATACTAAAGCAAAGCTTAACATAAGAATTAAGTGTTCTTGTGTGGAGAAAGGCATTTTTTTTCATTGTGATATCTTGGCTCACTTACTGTGTCTGTGTCCAGAGAATTTAGACTCTGAAGACAGCACAGTTTCTGTGTTTAAGTAAGCATTGCTATAGTTCAGTTACAGTATTCTGTATTTTAACACCATGTTTCATTCTAGATCACCTAGACTGTAGTTTCTCAGTATCTGGATGCCTGGGATCTTCTGTTTAAAAAGAAGCACAGAAAGTACTAATTGGTTTTGTCTAATGTTCTTTCTGGTTCAAATGGCACTGCAACTGTAATCCCTTATTTGCTGTTACAGCAGTAGTCAAAAAAGATTGTTTCCACCAGAAACCTAAGACCCACCTTTTCCATGGAGCTTGTTGCTTCTAAAGTTTGCGCTTTGCCTTCTAGCAAACATCTGCCTCTGATTTCTATGCAGATGCTTTTGATGATATGTGTCTTGAGTCATGTTCAGATATCAGGAAACGTACCTAATGAATTCTCCGAATATTGAGCTGACCTGATGTTACACTGAATGGCCACCTATTCACTGCATCCTTTACTGGGATACCACTGATCTCAGTGCTTCTGCGGTAGTCTAAGCTTAGGCGTCATCACTGGGGTAATTCATAGCCCTGCGGTCAGTATCATTTAGGATCAAAAATGAGTAAAATGCATGTCTCAGAGAACCTCACAATCCTAAGGAAATTCCCTCTCTTCCACAAAAACCCACCACCACCACCACCTAGCTCTTAGGACGTCTTACTCAGACAGCACCTAAGTGTCTTCCCTTCCCCAGCCATCACAGGGAACCACTGAGGGATGCTTACACCACTGACACTCTTGTTCTCACCTGGGTCCCGAAGCGATCTCTGGCATCTTCAGCATAAGTGTGCAGCAAACCAAACCAGAACTTCAATCTGTGAACTGGAGAGCAGTGACAAACAGACAAGAACAGCCCCCTGTAGCTACTTCCTTGTAGAAAGAAGCTCATTAGTCTTAAAACTAATTTCTGCCTAAATAATTGGTTTGGTTGTTAGGTCATCAGCTGAGGAATTAAAAGTTAGGGACAGGAGTACTGTAAACAAACAAAATGATAATTATAATTCACTGATGAATGTTTGTCACAATTAAGAACTTTGCTTTCAGGTTTTCCTTCACTGTTAGTGACTGTCACCGTTTCACCTGCTCTGTCTAATATGTGGAGTTGTGCGATGCGACTCACTTGCTACTTTGCTCCATTCCTTCCTCCCTATTCAGTGAATACTTACCTGATCTAAATATAAATGGGAGTTAGTATGTAAATACTGTCCTTGGACTGCAGGCTGTTAGGCAGAAGCAAATTCAGCCAATCTTTGTGTATGTGTGATAAAATGAAATCTGTGCATTGATTTTTTCCTGCTTTGAACTTTAGGCCATTTTGTGTTTCTGGCTGCTGCTAGCAGAACGAGGCTGTATGACAACAGGAGTGGGCTTTAAAAAGCAGAATATAAATAAGATATTTGGAGTGTGCCCAAGGAGATGAGTCTTGCTTCCTCCATTTTCCCTTTAAGTTTCACTTTATGGTTTGTGACAGCCAGTCGCCTGCTCTTCACTGAAACAGTGAGGGCTGCCCTTTGCCAAAATTCAAGACGGTGGTTTCAAACTGAAGAAACAAAGCGAATTGAGAAAATATGCCTCCTTGAAAACAGATCTGCTGTGGATGCGGCAGCTCAGCAGCAGGTGCTTGGTCCTGACCATCCTGTGGTGGGCAGGGGTCACAGAGCCTCCCGTGGAGCCTGGGAGATGTGCATCCAGTGCTGCGCAGATCTGGTGTACCAAACCTCATACAATTGAGGTAGCTCTGAAGCTGTCATCTGGCACCTGGTGATACTGTTGAGGGGCTGTATTGGGTTTGCGTGGCAAGGTTTTGGTAGCGGGGGAGGGCTACAGGGGTGGCATCTGTGAGAAGCTGCCAGAAGCTTCCCCCATGTCCAACAGAGCCAACACCAGCCAGCTCCAAGGCGGACCTGCTGCTGGCCAAGGCCGAGCCCATCAGTGATGGTGGTAGCGCCTCTGGGATAACGTAGTTAGGAAAGGGGGGAAAAACCTGTGGAACAGCAGCTGGAGAGAGGGGTGAGAACGTGTGCGAGGCGCAGCCCCGCAGGCCCCCAGGCTGGTGCGGCAGGAGGGGCAGGAGGGGCTGCAGGCGCCGGAGCAGTTAGATTCCCCAGCCCCGGGTGCAGCCCACGGTGAGGCCGGCTGTGCCCCTCAGCCCAGGGAGGCCCACGGGGGAGCAGATCCCCACCTGCAGCCCGGGGAGGACCCCACGCCGGAGCAGGGGGGTGTCCAAAGGAAGGAGGCTGTGCCCCCGTGGGAAGCCCGCGCTGGAGCAGGCTCCTGGCAGGGCCTGTGGCCCCGTGGGGAGAGGAGCCCAGGCTGGAGCAGGTTTGCTGGCCGGGCTGGTGACCCCGCGGGGGACCCACGCTGGAGCCGCCTGTGCCTGAGGGACTGCACCCCGTGGGAGGGAGGGAGGGAGGGAGGGACCCACGCTGGAGCCGTGCGTGAAGAACTGCAGCCGTGGGAAGGCCCCAGGCTGGAGCCGTGCGTGGGGGGCTGTCTGCCGTGGGAGGGAGCCCAGGCTGGGGCAGGGGCAGAGGCTGAGGAGTCCTCCTCTGGGGAGGAAGGAGCGGCAGGGACAGCGTGGGATGGACTGACCCCAGCCCCCGTTCCCCGTCCCCCTGCGCTGCTTGGGGGGTGAAGGTAGAGAAATCAGGAGTGAAGTTGATCCCGGGAAGAAGGGAGGTGTGGGGGAAGGTGCTTTAAGTTTTGGGGGTTTATTTCTCACTACCCAACTCTGATTTGACTGGCAATAAATTAAATTAATTTCTCCGAGTCAAGTCTGGTTTGCCCGTGATGGTAATTGCTGAGTGATCCCTCCCTGTCCTTATCTCAACCCACGAGCTTTTTGTCCTATCTTCTCTCCCCTGTCCAACTGAGGAGGGGGCAGTGATAGAGCGGCTTTGGTGGGCACCTGCTGTCCAGCCAGGGTCAACCCACCACAGGGGCTCATTCAGACTACAGAGAAAACTCATAAAGTAATATATGAAGTCAAAACTACTCCCTTCCCCCTTTCCCCAAGACACCAAAAAGAAAGGTTGACGTTTGCACTGCTGAGGCTGACTGTGGCAGACGAGCGTGGTGTTGCACCACTGCTGTTTCTGTGCTTTCCTCATGGCGGGCATGAGTGCCGGCCGCTGCGGAGTGGAGGAGGGGTTTCTCACGTGTGGCTCTTTGGAGACAGTGCAACTTGTGAGCTGCCTTTCAGAGGCTATGAATTCTGTGTAAGCACCTTTATCGTACAGCAAGCTCCATTTTGTTTGTGAGTCCAGTCTCTCTTTCTGCTATCTTAATTACCTCCACAGTCCACATTTCAATGCAGTTGCAAGCAGTGATGTTGCAAGGGTGTCCATAGAAGGGCACTAAACCTCGATGACCCTTGGTTATCAGGAAGAACTTATCTTGCCAGCCATTTTCAAGAAAAGATGCAGATCGCAAAGCTATGTCAGTGAAGGTCCCTGAATACTTTAAAGGCCCCTAAATTCCCTCACAAACAACGATCAAAAGGAAAAATTTCCAAAGCTGGGAAATTCAAACAGCAATTTTTGTTTTGTCTAATTCTGTTTATTTCTTGTGCAACTGTAGCAGTAACTTTTGCAAAATCTCTGTGCAGTATCTCAGCCGTATCTGCTCCTGTGCTTACAAACCACAAACTGGCAATGCATAGAAAATGGAAAGTCTAGTGCTTCACCAAACGAGGATGGTTGTGCACGTGTGTGTACTTAAAGGCAGGCATGTGGGGTAGGATGGGGATAGGAACAGCCCTGAGTGGACACTTTGACCATGAAGTTCTACTTTCTTATAAGTTAACCGACTGAATTTGTGTGGAAGAAATATGTCTCAGGGCTACTGGGGAGAGAGAAAAAGATTCACCCCTAGAGCTACCGCAGGCCAAAGGAAAATAAAGATTTACAGGTCCACATCCAAACTCAGTTTTCTGGCAAGTATAAAACTCTGGGAACTTTGTAAGTCTGTATCATCATCTAATAAAAAATTTTGATACGCTAAAGTTGACTGGACACACAGGAGCTCTGGGGTGGCAGCAAGCAGATCCAAATTTGAAAGCCTGTTTGTTCATTCGTTCTCTCTTTCACATGCTGATGATATCAGTGATGGCTGATACTTCGGAGTCAGATTTTAGGTTAGTATTTGTTAATATGTAAACCTACATGTTCAAATAACAAGTCATTCTCAGCAGTTAACAAACTAATTATTAGCATGACATAAGTTATGCAGTGTTAACATCACTTAAGGGTGATGTCCTCTTCTCCTTCGTGTGAAATTTTGTTTCAGGAGATAAAGACATTATCTACAGTATTTCTTCCATTTTACCATAATTCCTATTCCATCTTGGCTTAAGCTGATTTTCATAAGACCCTGGTTTGTCTCTTTGGACAACCTACAGCTGAATTAGTGTCTGTCAGGCAAGGTTAGGCAATTTTACATATTGTCTTAGGTCTCTGAAAACTCTGTCATTCAGCATAAACGTAAGGGTTTCAGCTCCAAGAATCTGGAAGCTTTCTCATTTGTGAGGTGTTTTGATTCCTGCCTCAAAGCCACCAGCAGATTTGATATCACTGGGCATCTCCATTCAAGTGAGGAAAAGCTCTCGCAGTCGTAAAATAGAACAACATTCAGCTGGAACCTCCTGATATTGCCAAGAAAGTCTAATCTGATAAATTACGTGACGTTTCTCCCTTTAAATCCCAAGTATCAAGTCCATCCTGCCCCATGTCTCCTTCTGGAGTGTTTTTTCCTGCCTTTCTCGTGGACAGTTTCCTGTGGCCTCACCTATTTCTTGACAATTCCCTTCAGAAGAATTTGTGTATTTTCCATTTACAAGCAGGAGAAAGCTCTCTCTTCCATGCTACCCCTTTGCTTCCTACTTCATAGCAGCTAAATTTGTAGATCTTGTCATATGCCACGTCCCCATCTAAAGTGCTGAGGAAGACAGGAAAAGTGGTAAAGGAAGAACATGGTCCTTGCCTCGCTTCAGTTCTGGGGCGAGCCAGGCCTTGTTACTCTTTTTAGAGGACACCAAGTGCTTATTATTGATACTTTAAGGGAAATGTGCGCAGAAATGGTTATGTGACTAGCACACTTCAAAGTATGCACTGGGATAAAAGTGGCTTCCTAGTCCTACCGAACATTTTGTACCTCTGCAGTGACTCGAGTGAACAGTGTATTAGGCAAATACTTTGAGTCAAGTAACAGAACAAGGGAAAGACAAAGGTCTTCGGCTTGTATGATTGCCAGACTGGTTGTGAGTGACAGCACAAGCTGAGCTGTACATACAGGCTTCATCATTTGTAAGCATGGATGTTCCACAGTTAACTTTTTCACTTCCATAGTACTTTGGAAAGGGGTGGGAATAGCTTCACTCTGTGTTACTGCATTTCGTATGGAGGAGAAAAGGAAAGCAAGGTTCATAATTTCACAGCGCAGGAGTAAGCATTCTTGGCAGTCTTAGTATTTATTTTTTGTTGTCATTTAAAAAACACCTATGGGGCCAATTTTCTCTCTTTTACCCCAGCTAATAACCAACCCACTGTTGATTTCAGCAGCAGCCATGAAGTGAAAATGATACCATAGAAAAAGGAGAATCGAGTCCGTCAAGTCCACAACTTTCTCCACACAATGCAATAACCATAAACTTCACAAATTATTTAATTTGCCGTATATTAATTCAAAAATAGAAAGCCAAAATGCACCATGTGTTTGAGCAGTGTCTTACAAGTAGTCTGCAAGTAATACTGTCATGGCCAGCATCAGTCTGGTCCTGGCAGATTATGCGTATGAGCAGATGCTTGTAGTGCTCCACTGGCTTCAAAGCAGCCTTGTGCATGCCTCAAGAGACTATTTCATGGTCAGGCTTGAAAACACTCGGTACCAATCAAGTGTGGTTGAACATGGCTGAGAGGTGGAATAGCAAAAAGCTCTGAGCGCAGTTTATGGATCCAGTCTCAGGTGAGCGTGTTCTTGTGTCACAGCCCAGGATGCCAAAATGCGTATTTTGTCTAACATAATCCGGAGTGAGTTTTACTAAGGTCACCTTTCCTTTTTCCACGCAGCCTTTCCCATGGTACTTCCTACTCATTCGTGCTTCTGTTCACCTTCCTTCAGCACCTTCACCTCCCTCCCTCCCATTTTCCTGATGGCCCTTGGGTATCAGCTGTTTGACAAGCTGCTGGCCTGCCAGTGCTCTGAACTGCTTGCTCATTTGCAAGAGCTGACTTGTCTAATGTCTTCAGTTCGTGAACAATCTCTTGAATTCCCTAATGACATCCATTTCACTTCAGTGAAATTAATTTCATCAGCTACAGCGACTACTCCCTGGTAAAGCTTAAAGCCTTTGCTTTCCTCATACCTTTTTCTTTCCTTTAGTCTGTATTGCAGTTCACCACTCTGTACTGCATACCCTGTCCCTTCAGTCTCCTTCCCAACTTTTGTTCATTCATTTTCTGTTTCATTGTAACCATCTGTTCTCTCTGACTCCTCTTAACATTTTCCTTTGTAATCGTACCTGTTTTCCCAGGCTTTCTTATTGGCACTGCCCAATGGGTGTGCATCTGACCTCTCAGCCCACTACACAAGAAACCCAGCATCTGCTCATTCAAATCCATGCCGATGCTGTATTTATTACCCCCTCCAAACCACGGATTCTTTCCTCGAAACAAACACAGTCAAAGGAAAAATGAGACTGAGTGGGACAGTCGGTAGGAAGAACGCATCCAGATGAACATATGTTATTTGGCAGCGTGTCCCATATATCATTCAAATGCTTTTTGGCATATGCAAAAACTGCCCAGGACACATGGCTCTGCTACCTTGTCTTCCATCCCGCTGACTGCCTCTCTAGCCCTGCTGGCTGTTCTCCCCTAGCGACAGTATTTGTGTTGATGTTGCAATGGCAGAGCCCGTAACAGGATCCCGTATTTACATGTACACAGTGCACGGCTCTTGCCCTGGCCCTGCTCTAGGAGCAGGGTCTCTTGCTCCATGCTCTGAACCCCTGCAATTATTTATATGATTGATAAAGAGAGTCAGAACCTTGCTGGAAACAGGGTAAGCCACTGTTGATTTGAATTTTGTTAAGTTAATACTATTCCCAAGCTTCTTTTTGTCAGTAGAAAAACATTCACTCTACTAGTCTGGGTAGAATTCATGGGGATCAGCAGCAGATCACGATTACTAATTCACTGCAGCATTCCTGGAACATACTGTTTCCATTCCTGGATTGTTACATTGGCATTTAAATTACTAAAGCTGCATAATAAAAAGTCATAAATTCCCCCTGGAAGACCTGAAACATTCTGACATTTCTATTAATGAAAATACTTCAAGAATATTAAAAAAAAAAACTTTTAATGAAGTACCGTAGGAGCATGCAACCATGCTAATAGGTTAACTACGTGTCCACTCAATTTAGGAAAAGATCAGCAAATTTAAAGTAATAAAGAGCTTGTTGGGACATCTTTCAAAGCATTTTTCATTTCTTCATTCAGTTATGTATGTATTTACATAGGCTTCTCAAGCCAAATTCAGTCCTCCTGAGTTACTCTTTTTAAGGGGTGCATTTGGATTGATTTAGTACAAATTCTTTACAGCTTAGCTCTACAATGTGTTTTTCCAGTCCTGCTCCTTTACCCCCATACACGTGACTCAGTTTGGACCAAAATTGATTGCGGCATCCATGTTGCGATGTTACGTCTCAGACCGCATCCTTCCCTCCTCCACATAGGCTGGGCTGCTGTGCTTGGCCACCTCTTGCATGGGCCGAGAGGTGTGGAGGGCCAGCATCTCCCCCCAGTTTCATGCTGGTGGTGCCAGGGGAGGCAGCTCCCCGTAGCCCACAGCCTGATGGGGCAAGAGTGCCGTGATGCTGCTTCCTATTTCTTCCACCTGAATTTAAGTTTATTGCAATCACTTTTTCTGCAAATGCAGAAGCCGCTCCAGAAGAAAACAGAGAGGTTCACTCAGTGATAGAGGACTCGGTCCAATATCGATCGAAGCCAAAGAAGCGTTTCCCTTGACCGAAGTGGAGGCTGGGCGGGAGGAGGAGGGGTGCCAGGGAGGCTGGGATGGCAGAGGCTGTGTCAGGCAGCTGCCTGGCCTTTGGCTGGGCAGCTGGCGAGGCCAGCCTGCTGGTGGGCAGCTTCCAGCATCTCTGCAACCAGCCTTGGGGCTTTTAATCTGCATTTTAAAGAAAAGAGCAATAGTTATTCATATGCAATATTGCAATTTGCCAAAAAAAAAAAAAAAAGCTATTGAGCAAGACACGACATTCATTTCACTGTGAGATTTCTCATCACACGCTGTCCCGATAGGGTACACAGCGAAACACAATCCACCGGTAAAGCCCTCCCTCTTGGGACACAGCGACTGTGAGACGTCTCTTCTTCCCTTGGGACCTGCCTTATTTTTAAGCTTATTCCTATCAGGTAGTTCCTTGTCCTGAACTTTCTGGACTACTTACCCATGCAGTATTTTTAGCGTGCGTGCCTTCTGGTGTCCCAGTGGGAAATCACTTAGGATTTACACTGGGAGCTGAAGGGGGAGATGAGCAAAAGTAATGGTGGACAACGTGGGGGGATGGTTCCTGCTGCTGAATTACAAAACGCACCTGAGGTGAGAAGCCAGCATTTTAGGAGGGACCAAAATGAGCCTGGTGCTCCTGCCTGCTGAAGGAGAGCAACCCACCACGCCTGGGTTCAATAGCACAGTGATAAGGAGAAGGTTGGGAAGGTAATAAATACCCAGCCGGCATCAGCTGAGGGATTTAGGCTGCCTGCTGCTGCGAGCCCCGAGCAGCTGGGTGCCTTGTTCTCTGGAGGGTTTTGGGAAGAAAATCTCTCTCTCCTAATTGCACTGAGGAAAAACACCAACTGAAGTGTCAGATCAAGTATACATTAAAAAAACAGATCAATTAGTGCGATTTTTTTGATGTCAATTTATTCATTTCTATATGCATATCGTAGAAATTATTTGGTTGGCCACCTCAGAAAGTATCTGTAGGTTTCCAGATGTAAAGGTGTGACTTAATGGCATTTTTGCCAAAAAAAAAATAACCCTGCAAATGCTGAATTATCTGGGCTTGTAATTTTTCTTGTCACCATCATTTTTAAGCAGACTGGTGTTCTGTATATAGGTTTTCTTCTTTTAAATACCTTCACAGAAGACAAATTACTTCCCATAAACTTAGGTACGTATTTTGTGCATAGGACTTATCTCAAAGCACACCTCAAATATCCATCAGTATCCTTTGTGGTAGGTTAGGAGTATTTTAAATGGTATGAATAAGGAGTAAATTTATGTTGTTAACACTGGAGCAGCCAGTGTCCCCCTCATTGTCCGTCAGTATCCACTCGTTGTCCATCTAGCCTAGCAGCGCCTTCTGACAGTTGCTAACACTTGTTAGAAGCTGGTGCTGAGGGACGTTTGTGGAATAACTTGGCCACTGGAGAGGTTTTGTCTGTCGTCAGCAGCGACGCCGCAGTGGACATGGGGGCTCACATGCCCCCATATTGACGAGGAGGATCATCCTGTTTGTGTACAAGCTGTCATACCGCTTAGGATCAGTTTGCTTTTATTCTGTAAAATATAAAATATTAAAAAAAAAAAAATGTAGGATTCAGATTTGATGAACTCCAGTTTCTTTAAACTTGTATTATGCAGAGGGTTGCACAGACCCTTTTTTTTGTAGACTGCAGTCAGTTACCTTTCCTCATGAAGGTACCTTATTCCTCCTGCCAGGGTGCAAAGCCTCCTATCATTCTCTGAAAATCACTGAAAATCACAACTTTTACATATAGAAATTGGATATCCAAATCCACACAGTGAAGGTCAGCATGGGGTGTTCTTTATACTATTATTGCATTTTCCACTGTGTGGTTTCTACGTACTTAAATTCTCAATGCCCACTGGAAAGACGCTATTACAATGAAGGTCATGTAAGTCCACAGCCGCACAAGTTACACTTTCTTCACTTCAGATCATGTCCTTAAAAACTCTGGGCCATAATTTCTCTCTGTTAAACAGCTCATCCTTCAGCAAGATCCTGCCATTTGCTCATCTTTCTTTTTCATAGTCTTTGCTTCTTCCCGCTGCCGACTGAATGTGCGCGTCCCTACAGATAGGCACATCTCTGGCTATTACACCTGTATTATCTGTGGGCCTCTATTTGAGACTTGTGTTTTTCTCTGCAGTGAGAGAGCTACAAAGTCCTTTACCTATGAAAATAGTATTTAAATTAAAGATTTAAATTAAAAAGAAACAGATGTCACTTTCCGGTTGTGAACAGTCCTTAGATACAGAGCTCTTCTTTTGCACATGGGGGCTAATTCGGTTTATATGACGGCTCCCCCTTGTGATGTTTGGGATTCAGATCAGTAACCTGGGGACACATCATGCTAAAGCTTTTAGTTGTGACAGCCACCACTAGTGTCTTACTCTGTGCCTTTCATGTACCATTACGCTTCTAAGCTGTTGCGGTGTATGCAGAAGTGATTTAAGGTGCTTGGCTGAAAGGTGCAGCTCTTTCCTCCAGGACAGCTGTGTCATGGCTGTTGTCATTTGTTTTCTCTCCTCCTTTTGTCATGTACCCAGTAACGAGGTGTAGTTAGCCAGCAGCCACGATCTGACTGCACAGAAATGCTGGACCAAGGAAAATTGATTTTTACCTCCGCTGTTGTCAAAGGATGTTCTTGTTAAGCTAGGTGTAACGTAATAAATTACAGCAGTAGCTATTTCTAGGTGGAACTACCTTTAGGTATAAACTCCACAGTCTGAGCAGCCTGCATGGAAGGTGCTGTTGATTTTTTCCATTATAATTCGTATTTCAGCTGCTGGTGCAGGCAGATCAATTTTGGCTCCTGATTTTCTTTTTTCTTTTTTTTTTTTGCTGTGTCACTGCACTGCTCCCTGTTTTTCAGACATTGTGCCAAACTCATAATTAATCCAGTGTCAGAGGAGAGCAGTAAGAACTACCAACAAGGGAGACTAAAGCAAGGTATGGTTTGTGAATACTGCAGCAAAGGAAGGAAATTCACTTTTTCCCTTGCTCCAGTCTAGCAAGTCTTCTGGGTGAATTATTCATGCCCTGCCCCCCCTCCCCCAGGCTGTTTAGAAAAGGTGTAGCAACAGCACAGCCTTGCCTGAGAGTCGCTTTCTTCCCATAGCCTTTCACACACCCTCCAAGGGATGACTTCTTAGGAATGACCCTTTTTTATACTGTGGCCTCCTTTCGTGCAGCTCAGTCCCTGTGACTGCAGCACAAATCCGACAGAATAACCACCATAATAAATGTAGCTGCGTTTCTACTGTTACTGCTCTGTACAGTATTCCCTCCTTTTGCTTTTTTTCTTTTCCCCCTTAGAAGGGGAAAGCAAAGGATAAAGACCAGCTGGGAAGACTCTCATCATTTCATGTCATTTTTTTCTAATTAGCCCTTAGGATCCTTCCAGGAGCCTCCATGGGGCTGAGCCTAATCAAAGGCTGGAGATGCCGTGGGGCAGCAGTACGTTCATTCAGAGAGCGCGCTTTCATCCTGACACTGCTGGTACTCCCTTTCAAGTCCTTTTAAGTATCCTTTTAAGTCCCTTTCAAATATTATTGCTCTTTTAACCTCCCTGGTTTCCTGCTACTATCACGCAGCAAACGAATAGCAGGACTCAGCAGTTTCTTCAGAAATGGCAGTACCAAGGGGCAAAGACTGAGAAGTAACAGGACTTATAAAGAATATCCTCCTTCAGCCCAAGGATGAAACATCTGCCTATTCAGCTGTAGAAGCAACCTCCAAAATGACAAGCCAAGTCACCAGCGGGTTCCATATGTTTAGATTCAAGCTGCATCTTTTGAAGCGTACGTGTTTGGTGTAATGCCAGTGGTACGTTATAGTTGGGTCATTTTGTGTGACTTTAGTTAGATATTTCTGAAGTGTCAGTCACTGGTAGGAAACAGCACTAAAGGGAGAAAAGTCTCTTACTTTGAACAAAATACAGTAAGATTAGGGCTCAGGAACAGCCTGTAGAATTAAAGACAAGAATCCTATGTGGATGTTAATAGTAACAGTACTGGTCGTCATAGTGAACATCTCTTAATGGAAATCAGCACAGATGCTCTTACAGAACAACCAGAAAGGAGCAGGCACCGTGAATTACTTTTTGAGCAGTCATTTATATGAATAAGCTCATGTATGTCCTTCTGGGCCCACTACTGTAACTTAGTGAGAGTTTTTAATTGTGATATGAAGAAGAGACATTTAAGTGCAACTTTTTTTTAGATTTTATTCAAGAAAAAAATCACTAAAATGGATTAGCCTCCTACAAAACCAATCTGGGTCGTTTCTCAGCATGCAGTGAAAGGGGAATATGACGGAGCTGTTGGTCAAGGAGCACAACCTCTTTAAAGGCAGACACCACCTACTTCAGCAGGAAAGAGCGAAGCTCCTAAGTATCTTAGCAAGAAGGTACTCGGTTTGGTGAAGGACCACTCAGAGATGGTTCTCATGCCAGTTCAGTCATGAATTCAGAAATAATTCTGTCCTTTCTTTAAAAATAAAGTGAAAACTATTTTTTCTAACTAAAAAAAAGCTAAGCTAAAAATCACTTCCTTTCAGTAGCAGAGGCTGGGTGTCCATTCCCTGATCTAGTCTCTTCTCTACAAGCAATTTTCCTACTTTGGTTTCCATCCCAACTTGCTTTATTTGTACTTTGTGACTTGGCAGGGGCAAGGTATAGGAGCAGAAGACTCCTTAATTACAGTCCTCTCTGACTTCCCACTTTTGTAGTACTCTCTATTTTCTGAATTTAAGAGGACTAATGAGAACTTTGAAAGAACAGTGGCGGCAGCATGCGCTACAGCTCTTTGCAGAAAATCGAGTTGGTTTTGCAAGAGAAGAGACGTGTGCGCTTTGGTAACCTTTACCTACAGGCTGTCATCTTTTTATCATTATGATCCTTATGAAATGACTCGCTGGCATTATTTATTTATTAAATTGATTTTGTCGCTTCGCTTTTTGTCTGCAAGTCTGCAGCCCATGGGAAGGATGTGACATAAGTCTTTCCTCTTCCAGAGCTTTCATCTTCCCAGGACAGTCGCAGGCTCTTCTGCATCTAGCAAAGCCAAGTTTCCCTCAGCAACAGCGGCAATTCAGTTCCATATTCTCCCTGCAGTTTGCTGCATCACCAGTTTGCAAGCTGGTGCTTAATTTCTTTCTCCCTGCCTATAACCTCATTCCCAACTCCGCAGACATTTTTGTAAGTTAGTAAGCTCTGGTGTTTAGTTAGTGCCAGCTCCCTGTTTTGTACTGTTAGCTTGTGCAGGAGCCCTGTTTAAGGTGTCGGCTTGCATAAGATGCAGTTTTTATACTGCTGAAAGACAGATTTGGTGTTACTACAGTTACAGTTTTAAATGTGAGAATTCCCCAAAGAAATTCTGACTTTATTCTTGTATAGCCCTGCTGTGATTATTCACTAAGAATATATGCTGTATGCTTTCGTACTTTTTTCGAGATGAACATGCATCAGCAAAGCCACATGTGCTTTCAATGCGGCAGAAAGTGGTTGGCAATATTTTTCTTTTTTTATCAAAAAAAGGCCCAAACCCAAGTTTTGGCAGGCGCAGTGAGAGAGTTTTTTAAATTACCGTTTTGGGGCATCCTGCCATCTTTCTCAGTGTACGCTGCCTTCCTGTTTATGCCCTTCACTCCCCCAGAACCCATGGCGGGGGGGCAAAGAAAAGGCTACAACTGCTTTCAAGCCAGCCTATGGAGAAAGGTGGGAGATTGAAAGTGGTTCCGTGGTAAACACACACGTCCTGTTTAAAAATAACTAATTTCTGTAAGCGATGCCTTTTTGGCTTGCTGAGCTTCCAGGGAGCGCTGAGGGCTATGACAAGTTGGCATCGCTGCTGCGGTATCGTAGCAACTCCGGCGAATCAAGACGGCGCCCTCCAACAATGAATCATTCATTTAGACACCATATCTCCTCTTCCCCTGACTTGCGAAAGATTTATTCCTTTCAGGAGGAGAATTTATATCCACCGTACAGACGTGGGCTGCACAATACCTGGCGGAGCGCATACAGTAGCTTTAGAGGGGTCGCTCGGGGCATTGCCTTCTGCCAAGGCAGTAGTTTTAAAGAAGTCTGGAAAAGGCAGCAGTGGTGGCTGTTTGGATAGCTGCCACTTCCCAAAGCTGCTCCCCTTCAACCTCTGTGTTTCACCTGTCTCACTGAAGGGAATTAACATCACATCATTATATCCTGTGGTTTGGCTTCTTCTGGTAAGGTAGGTGGATCACCTAGTGAGCCGGCAACAGAAAGGAACGATACCACCAAGTTAGTTATTAACGGTCTGCCTCTAACAAGCATCTGAGCTATACGCAGGAAAAAAAAAAAAAGAAGTAATTATTTTCTTACTAGGAAATCCCAGCTGAGCACATTGCTAAGAAACACATCAAAAGAGTCAGCTTAAAACATGCTAAGTCAGATTTCCTAAACACTGCTAGACCCCTTTGAAATCAATTAGATGGCTGAGGACCTCCGTAGGAAGCCATCCGAATGAGAAGCCTGTGAAGAAGAAAAGTGCCTTTCCAGACCTATGTCCAGTTGATGGAGTTCATAACAGCATCGGAGCACGTGCTTCCTTTCTCATTTGATGTGCAGATTGAAAGAGAGGATTCGGCTTAGGACAAGTAAGCCAATTCAGTTAAATACAAATACAGAAGTGAAATGGCTTTGCAGAGTAAGAAGGGATAAAGTTATTCTAGCACTGGAGTTCAGCCCTTCCGGGAAGTAATATGGCAAAGTAATTTGATTAAATTAATAAATACAGGGATATGTCACACTTAGGCTTATGGACAACGAAAGAAACAATAAAAAGATCACTTGGGCATTCACTGTGATGAAATTTTATTACATTTGCCATTTCCTAAAATGCTAATTCTTGAATTTTGTGACTTTACCAACAGTTCAGCTTTTCAAAGTTGGCAGCACTCCAGATTCAAAAATTGAAACCATGCACTTCAAAGGGTTAAAAAAATACAAACTTTAATTTTTTAAAGCTAATCAACAGGTATTTTTTTATCAGATGTAGACTTTTTTCTTACTGCTTCAGTGCTTCTAAAGCACTGGGGCTGGTATGTTTTTTTAGTTTTAACTCAGGTATGACACGTTTTTAGGTAATGCTGATTGAAAGAATTTACTGGCGTTGAAAGAGAAAGTGAAAGAAAACTTGGCAAAACCATTTCTTCCATGCATGGCTCAGCTTGCCGATGAAAACCCCCCTTATTTCTCCTTTCTCTGCCTCCAGCTTTCTTACCAGAGCCATTCAGGACAGCAGCGATGAGTGAATAAAAGGGTAGTTTCATTGGCAAGTACCCTCTCTTTTTCACTGGGCATAGAATGCCTGGTAATTCAGTTAAGGTACTTTACGTGGAAGGGCTTGGTATCTGTTAGCAGATACGAAGTGTGCTAAACTTTAAACATAGCAACTATGTGTGCTTTGTTTTAACCATGCAGTAATGGAGAACTAAAGCAAGCTCTGTCAGGCTACCTGTTATACTTCACCGTAGAATAGGATAGTAGACGCGTGACATAAGCTTTTTTTTTGAAAAAGCACCTGGAGATACTTTTCAGAAGCTATAGTGTCCCAGTTTTTTTTATGCGAGGGCTTTTTGTTCCTATTTCAAGGTGAGGGAAATAATAAATGCTGAAAAAGTCATGATCAGGGTTGAACCTACAAATACTTTAACAATAGCAGTTGAAAAGGACGCCTGATGCACACGAAACTATTTGGATACATCTCTAGTTATAGCATCATCACCGTCACAAATCCAAATTTCAGTCAGTGCATTCCAGCCCTTAGTTTGTTTTCTCTCCTTTCCATCATCAGAAAAGACTGGGAATGGTATTTTCAGTTATCATGATGTCTTCGTTAAATATAGGTATGTGCAGTGGTGCTAAGCAGTGTTCAAAAATTGAGTAGGAGCTCCCTATCCTAACAGGTCTAGTCCTGGAGAAGCAAGGAGATTAGAAGAAAACACTGTAGTATTTATAAATAAGGCTGTGGTCTGGCTTCCAGTTCCTTAGAGTTGCATACTGTATGTGCATTATTTTCTGTTCCCCATCCTGAAAAAAATTACTGGCTTTCTAGGGAATTGCTTGGATCCTCACTCTTTGGCAAATGCGGGAGAGAGGTTTGAGAGGTTAACCTCTAACAGAAAGGTCTGTAAAGGTATGACTGTTCACTAGGGAAGGAGGCAAACCACCTCAGTTTCCATTTCAGATCTGCTCAAATTGTTCAGTTGAGTTCCAGCCTTAGTTAAACAAAACTTCAGAGCGGTGGTTTTAAGCCCCACTGTTTGGTTTGGCTCCCAGATTAGGACTTCGAAAGTGTTGTTAGAATCCATAATATAATTCTGTTTTACAAGTTTTTACTTAAATGTGGATGTTCGGTTGGTTTTGTGGGGTTTTTTTAATTAATGTCATCCTTTGTCTCTTGGCTATTAGTACATTACAGTGTCACCTCTGGGCAGAAGACAAGCAACACTGAACTTCTCTAGCCAAGGAGGGAAGCAATTTCTTTCTGTAGAACCCGTGTGACTGCTTAGATCATTATACTGTCTTCACTTAGAAGAAGTGAATACTCTCTTCTCTCTATCAGATATCTTTTAAAGCGATTTAGGCTTTACGTCTCTGGGGAGTAGAATGCTAGGTTTTTCATTCATCCTCTGCCAAATTGGCTGTATCAAAACTTCAGGTCTGGCATTTGAAGTCATGCCTGCCCTCGTGCTCATGAAAAACTGAAGACACTTTCACAGGCTAAATGAAATCTTAGTCTTGATGACCTTTTCCTTGTTATGGGAGATTGTTTTTTTGGACTATGGCCTCTGGCCTTCAAGTCTAGTATCAGATTTTTCCACTCGTGTGCTGTGAGTACTTAGTCATCAGGAAGCACACGGCCAGACAAATCATAGCTCTGCCTTTCCTGTTGTCACTTTTTAGTACCATGCTTTGAACTGTTCATGCGCTGGTGAGTTTTTCAGCAATGAATGCAGGGGAATAAAGTTCATGATTCCCCTGTGAACTGCTCACCGCTCAGCATATTTCTTCAAAGGGTTGAAAAAGTGGAGGAGATAGATAGATACACTCAGTTTTTAATTACTCAGAAGATGTCCAAGTTTGCTCCTCCTTCCTCCAGAAACTTACAGGATGTTTATCCTCACTTCAGCAGTCATTCGCTCTCTCAGACATGCAGGTGAACGCCACTCCCAAAGGGGCAAAGTGAATAAACTTTGGTTCATTGACTGGCCTGTGGTAGGAAGAAGAGAAAACTGTAAGAAACCTTTCCATCTAGGTCTATTTGGCAAGAAAGAAAAAGGAAAAAGAATACAGGATTTGCTATCTTCAGGAATTCAAGCTTTCTGCCCCGGAGTATATTAAATTTAGAAAACATATTAACGTACCGCAAAACCCACAGGACAGATTTCAATTGACTCCACCTAGATTTTGGTGGCAAAACATCCTGGCCACATAAACCAATGGAGCATTTTGTGTGGAAAGGCTGGCTTCAGCAGTTATTACTCACAAGTCAAAACAGAAGGATTTATTTCATTTTCCATTTCAGTTCTCCTCCATCTTATAACCTCAGGAGGAGGGCTTCCTTCTTTTCAGTTTATCCAGATGCTAATACCTATAGAAAACAGAAGGCAGCAAAGAATCCTCCCTGAAGCTTCCTCCTGATGTGTTCTTCACACAGAAGCTTGTTGGAAGAGATTTCTGAAGTCAGAGGGGATGCTTGGGATTAACCTCTGAAGCCTCTGCAGCTGCTCCAGAAAACAAATGCAGCCACTTCTATGATCGGGCATTTCGGCTAAGTTTGTCCCAGTATATACAGTTTCTAAAAGTAATACTTTAGAGCAGGCAAATGTATTGAAAGGGATGGTGGTTTAAGGCGGGCAGGCTCTGTAGCCCTTGAAGATCAAAGAGTGTGATGAAAACAAAAGAAAGTCAAGCAAAACCAAATCATGAAAAAAAATGGCGGGGGGGGTGGGTGGGTGGGTGTGTTGAGGAAAAGAAGTATTTCTTTCCAGTGGACTGAGGTACCAAACTAACCAGGGTCTTTTTAGTTCCTAGCCTAAAGAGTGGTTTTGAGCAAGCCTCAAACCATTTTGAGGTGCAGCAGCTGGTGTAGGAGGTCTCATGCCTTTCCCTATCTTATACCCACTTAAAATCTTTCTGAGATTTAAGCAGGGGAAGAACGCAGATCCTGTCACTCTCTTGCTAAAATAAACTTCAGAGCCTACACCTTCCAAGCCTAAGCACCTTATTGAATGCGGAGTCCTCATGATATTTCACTTCTAAAAAAATACAACAAGAAGTCCTTAATCAAATTTCTCATTATCTTGGCTTGCAGTGCACATACAGTTATCTCCATTATATCTTTTAATATATATTCATCTGTTCTGTTTGCACATGTAGTCAAGCAAAACCAGTGATGCTGATAAAATGTTGGTTTAACTGATGCTAAAGGAGATAACTTGGGGCAAGGCTAATAAAAGCTGAAGCCAGCATGATTAAAGAAGGCAATACCTCTATGTATAACAGTACTGAATGGTGCTGGCAGGCTGCTGCAACCCGAATGCAGCATACAGAGAAAGAGTGGCCAGGTGCTGTGGTGGCTGAGAGCACAGGGAAGAAGGGGCGATATGGTTGTGACACATCCCTCCCTTACAGGCTTTGGTTGAAAGACCATAAATTTGCCCTGTTACTTGTTGAAGAGGAAGCGGGGAGGCAAAGAAAGAGGAAGCTGTAACCATATTGTGGGGTGACAGGCAGAAAAAAGCAGGACTATCAACACCACCACCCCCCCCCGCCCCAACAACTTTCCCCTACACAACTGAGCTGTTGCATGCACATACTGGGCTCTCAGCAGCACTGAAACGTGCTGCCTCAGAGGCTGGCCCAGCTGTTTTGTATTAGAAAACAGCTGGAGAAGGAGGGGAAAACACCTCTGGGACAGGACCTGGAGCACCTAAGCCAGAGCCCTCTGCCAAGGTTGTCTGTGGGAGCATCCTCCGCAGAAGGAGGCGAGGCCCCCCCTTGGTTGAAAGCTGGCTTTTGGGGGTGCTTTCTCGTCCTTATGCTGTTTGTTGTACTGAAAGAAGGGGTGAAATGGGACGAGAGATCCAAGCGACGTTAGAGCCTGTGGAAATAATTAAAAAATGAGATGCAGGTGCCCCTTCGGTTTTCCAGGTTGTGTTTCCCTACCTTCAAGTGCACAAGATACATATTGCTGAGAGGGATTATGCCACATATCTTTTTGCCCTTGTTACCTCTGGAGGAAAAACAGTTTTCTGTTTCAGTGGTTAGAGAGCTGCCTTCTAAACTACAGCCAAAATGTATCCAAGTCCTGTTTATACCCATTTGTTGTAATGCCAGCACCGTCTTCTGAATTGAATGGCTCTTCTTCCCTGTTTTTTCCATCATGGTTATGTTGAAACAGAGCAGCCTCTCAACCTTCCCTTTGCTATGGAAAACAAGCTCTTCTGGTTTCCTCTCACTTGATCAGGTTTCCCTGTACCCCTGGATCAGCTTCGTAACCTTCCACTGAACTGGGGATGCTCTGAAAGCCTCCTTGATCCGCTGCAGATTTATTCCTGCTGTCATCTTAACAAGGCCTTAAAACAGCAAAAATATTTCTCAGTCTCTACCAGAAATGCCTCACCAGACCTGTTCTCCAATTGCATTTGCCTTTTTCCATGGCTGTATCGCACTGCCGGTCAGTCATTTGGCAACGTGTCAGTACACCCAGTCTAACTGATGAGTTCCTGGCTCATGGCAGAAATTCTTGTTATTAGTCCCGAGTATTTGGCTTGGCATTTTCTACTTTTTTTCATCCCATTTTTATTACACAAGTCTCAAAGTCATCCATGCTGGTGGTGCTTACTAGATTTGCATCCTTAGCATATTTAATCTGTATATTTGCAGTATTTGTGATGTGGTGAATGAAAATTAATGAAAATACTAAAGAATATCAGGAGCCCCACCAGTAAATGCCTCTGAGGCCAGTGCATCTCCTTTTCAGCATTGCTGGTTGCACTTCCCTTTGAGCTGGCCCCATAAGCATTTCAGAGGTCCACTTCTAATCCATGTAATTATTCAGTCTGATGAATCCTCTCCTGTGTGACACCGTATCAGATGCTGTTACCTAATCAGATTGTACAAACACCAGCATGACAAATTAATTAAAACCCCTGCAATTTCATGTACTGGCTGTTCCAAAGGTTTGCAATGTAGACTGTCTGGCTGTTGTTGTCTGGACCCTGCATTAAGCTTCAATTCTCAGCTGTGCCTGTGTTCAGCATGGCTATATTTGCTGAAAATACAGTGGTGAGATATTCTTCTGATTTTGGAATGATGTTTATTATCCTTTGAACCATTTCAAGTAGTAATAAGAAGAGGAGAATGTTCCACTTCATGGGCCGTTTTCTGAAGCGTTCATCATTACTTTTTCTCCCACATAAGCACTGCTTGAAGATTTCCTCCCATTTTTTTTGTTTTCACTGCTGCAATATGCAAGCTTGCTTGTTTACTTGATGTGGGCAAAGTATGTAACGTGGTCAGAAGTGCACTGGAGTCCCAGCGCCAGCAGTACTCCCACAGACCTGTGCAAAGGCGTCCGCAGCAGACTGGGATTTTTTGTGAGCTGAAACCGGCAGTCCTGCTTCCCACTGACTTGGTAGCGTTCCACCATGAGATCCACCATTGCCTCGAAAATAAAATGTGCATGTACAGCCAAACAGGCTCTTCAAAAGAGCATTTGCGATAGGCTTTTGTTTCCCCGAATTGACTTCGTGGTCTCCTCTTGTCGTTACTACTGGTGGGGGAGATGCAGAGGTAGAGATGCCGCAGTGGAAAAAGGGAAACATAATGACTCTCTGCCAAAGCCATTCCTTGCAAGCATTTTTTGGTCTGAAGTCTTCAAGGCACTTCCTCTGTTAGCCTAATGAGCCTTTTCTCACGGCATCTTCCAAACCTGTCCTCTCCCTCCGTTCCACATGTACCACGGCAGGCACAACTGCCTGTGCATTTTGGTATGGTTTGCTGCTTCCCTGCTAGCAACAAACTGCTTTCCCATCGCAGGCTTCCCGGTGAGCGGGCGAGTTAACCTAATCAATAAACCTTAGTGTCCAACAATGTTTTTAATGTTGTGACGCATAAGGGCTTAGACTGTATGTACGGCTTCAAAGCAGAATATCTGTTCTTGCTCTGACCTAGATTTCGCTTTCTTCTTTTAAAATCTATTTATTCCAAACTACTTTGTTGCGATGGCAAATCATAATCTTCTATGTCATGGCATAATGCTGGCACTGAAATAACTAACAAATGTATGGTATTGTTAGCATCAGGTTCTCTAGGAGCAGGAAAAATAAAAGACTTCTGGTTAGAGGCAAATTACTGCAATGCCCTCTAGTACCAGTATGATTAAGGTTTTTTTTTTTGTCTAGGACCACTGTAGGCTTGCTTTGCAGTTTTATTAATTTGCTGTAGGCAGACAATCCAGCCTGGAATCAGGAAGTTGGAAAGCTCCTTGGCGAGGGCTTCCAGCGCCGCAGGGACGGTGGCTCGCCGCCGCTGCTGCACAGCCCCCCACCAGCCGGGCACCTTGGCATGCTTCACGCAGCGTACAGTTGTACGGTACAAAGCCTTTTGGAGTTCATGGGTGCTTTGGGAACCTAATCTGAACCAGTATCTTTTAAAGAAATAAATAAATAAATGCCATTTATACAATTATTTCATCGTAGCACAATGTAAACTGTGAAATACTCCAAACAAACATTGCTCTGAAACGTAAACTTGCCTGGGAGATTATGGTACTTTTGTGAACAGCCCTCAAATATCCAACATAGGAATTTAGGACAGAAAGCAAAGGCTGTTACTTATCTGAGACTTCAAGACCGTTTCGCCTAACAGCTGTAGGATAAATGTGTCTAAATCATACAAAACAAGATGTGTGACTTCGGAATATTAAAAGCAGTATTAAATTCAACAAGGCCAAGCTTAGCATCACCACTTCATGTAGAACTGCACCGTTCCTTCTTTCCATTGCTGATATAATTCCATCTGCTTAAGTTTGTGAGGCTGGACGAGATGAGAGGGGGAGGTCTCAACACTTGCTACATCCTTCCATGTATTCTGGTAGGACACTTGGGGAAGCAAAAGCACTCAAGGAAAGTTATTCCTCAAGGAAAAAACACTTTTTGGGTTGCACCAAGTGCAGAGGCTACTGGATCAGCTCCTATCACTTGCTTAAAATAGCATTTTAAGTGCATTTACATTCATGAAACATGAGTTTGAAAAAAGAAGCTTATGTTTCAGGTTACTATCGTACTGCCAGTGGGAGCCCCACCTCAGGAAGTCCTTGTGGCTATTACAGAATTCCAACCAAAATCTATAATGGCCTTTTCCAAAGGCCTTTATTTTTTTCCCCTTTGTTTTTTACTTTATAGCCCTTGTTTCTTTCCCAGAGATGCTTCTGACAACGCGGCTTGCTATTTAATACAGCTCCATTGACTCCTCCAGAACCCTTTCTGCCCGTCAGCTGGCGCCTGCCCCTGTGCTGGCTGCAGGGGCGAGTGCTTCCCCACTGCTGGCAGCAAGGATAGTCCTGGCTCAGCGACCACCCCATTGCTTCCCATTCCCAAGAAATGAATGCTGACCGCAGTGAGTCAGCAGACTGGGGTGTACCTTCCCGCGCCCTCAGCTTCGCTGCTGGCTTGAATTAAAGGCTCTCACTACACCAGGTCTGTTAGGAGGGGTCCTCCGTCACCGAAATGCCACATGCAGGGCTGGGACATGGTCCAGGCTGAGCCTTTGCATTGCGAGTCTCCTCACAGGAGCGTGAAGAGCATGCCCCTTCATCCCGCCACCGCCGTCTGGGGTTTAGCAGAAAGCTTTGGGTTTTACCGTCGGCGGGAATACATCCATTAGTGCTGTAGGGCTTTCTCCAGATGCCTGAGAGCAGAGGGGGAAGACAGTTGCGCTAGTCCAAACTGGGGCTGAAGAGTTGATCCCCAAATTGGGGGTCAAATAAATACCACGACTGAAGGAGGCTTGGACTATTCTTCTTTGTCCTATGCTATTCGGGTTTCAAGATAAGCACGCAACAGACCTTCAGAGTAGAATTGTCTTTTAATTTTACAATGCCTATAATGCAAGGCTCTTCGGTTATAAATCCCCCCAGTTTCAGGGAGAAAAGGCTTAATCCACTAGATACCACTGTGACAAGCATCTGTGTCCTCAAAGGCATCTTTATTAAAAGGAATCAAGATAGTCTCCTGGGGGAAAGACATCACAAAAGCTCTGTAATAAAAATACCTAATTTTCCTTAAAGCCTTTTGATCAACAGCAGCAGCTTTGTTACTGGCTGCAAAAAAGAATTTATAGTATTTGAATATGTAATTGAGTGGGCCTGTCTTTTGTTCAGAGTGAAGTAAGTCATATAGCTAAAAAAAGAAATTAAATTCTTCACCCAGGTTTTAACTGTATTTGTTTAAGAGCCTGTTAATTGAGTTACAGAATTGTTGCAGCTCAGTTCCTACTAGAAAATAAGATTTTGGCACTCTTGCCTGGAGTTGACAAATTGGTCACACCAGTAGCTTAAATTTGCAGTGACAGCAATAGTTCTCCTTCCCTATAACCTCAACAAATTATTTTCTCCAATATCAAACACTAAAATGAGGTTGAAACATAAAGTCAGGTCTTCCAAAAAGAGAACGCGGAAGTAGTAAGGGAATTGCCTCATAGACAATGAAATATGCATGAATAGATAGATACACTTCCTCTACTTCTAAGTTTATGAAAATACAGTCCTTTTCTCGTGTTTAAGGCAATTTGGTCTTACCCTGTGGCAGGGCAGGAAGCAATCTGCAGTGCTTTTAAAGCTAGCTCAGCTATCTGTGGTGAGACCTGGGACGTAAGAATGGCTGGAGCCCACTGGAGGCCGGCTTGGCCGGCAGGCAGGGAATGAGCGAGAGCTGGCAGGGACGCAGCCAAGGAGGGAGAGGGAGAGAGGAGGAGAGCGTGAAGAAGGGCTAAAGTGTCCGAGGGTGGGCAGTGGTGAGAAGCTGTTTTCTATGACACCATCTACTGCTCTTCGGTAAAGCGCACGATGTCCTAAAGAAAAGCCAAATCTCTTGCTGTTAGATCAACCTGCAAGGGACAAACCCATTGGGGTCTGTATGTTCCTCACTAGCAACAGGCGTAGGGGAGTATTTTCCTGGGGATTGGGCTCCAGAGCTCACTGGGGGTTAAGAGTCCTCCCTAGGCTGTCATCACAGTAGAGTAACCAACTTTGGGAAATTCACTGCCTGCAGTAGATTAGGGGTGACCCAAGGGAAAGGCTCTTTTTGGATCATCTAACCTTCAGGTTAGACTATGCAAGAGTGGTGTCATGACACCGGCTTTCACTTTGCTCTTAACCACAGTCATGTTTTTGACTTTTTGGAGTGGAGAGCTATGCCTTTGCAGTTCTAGTAAGCTGGTTTTCAACATCTGTCTCTTTAGGATCACCACTTACAGATGGCAGTGCTTTGGAGGACGATCCCACAATACTCCTACAGCTCTTAGACTGCAGTTCCTAGGCTAGAGCACTTCTTGCATTCCAGCAGAATATGACCTGGGTTTAGCTCCACTTACAAATTTTCCTTTGAGACCTGTGACTAGTATGAACAAGTTTTTTATTCTAGCCTTCTCAGAACAAACATAGTAGATTATCAGCAGGAACATGACCAGAGAGAGTAGTGATTAAAACCATCACATGGCATTATCTCAAAGAAATTTTTGTTTTCTTTGCAAGCATACCTTCCAGCTTTTGTTGTAAGATGTCAGCCAGCGTTGACTGCTTCAAAATATTTCAGATGTTTGCTCCCACTACCACTCTAGAAGGTCTGTTCCAGGACCTGATGTCCAAAAGAATTTATCCGTTAAGACCAGCATGGACTAATTTGTTCCTGACCTGCACCTGGAGATCTTTGTGCCTTCCTGGCACTTCCCAGAAGTGTTCCACAGTGGCTGTGGATATCCTCATTTCAGTTTTTCTACCACACAAGTCAAAACCCAGAATTGTGTCAGCATCGCTGTGTGCTGTTGGCTTCATGCATGCTTCTGCAACGTTTGTATTTCTAGTATTAAGCACCACCCCTACGAGAGCTTCAGTATTATATTTACCCCAAGATGGTGTGCCCAGTGCAGTCCAAGCTGGTGGACTCACATTTCAGAAGCTGTTTTGGGAGTGCTTAATGCTTTTGCCTGACTGCCCTGCAAGCCTGAACAAAGAAAGCCCAGCAGCCTCTAAGGGCTAGGGTTTTGCCAGCACAGAAGCTGGAGTCCATGGAAATGTGATTGATGATGAGCAGAGCATCTGCTGCTTTCTATGGGTCCATCTCATCATGCTTTAAAAATGAAGCATCCACTCTGGTTATTGTTTTAGGTAGAAAACCAGTGCTTCTAAATAAACAGATGAATGAGGATAGAATATGTGTGCAAGTTACACAAGCAGAAGGGTTTTAAACCCTGTTGTAAAGCCCCAAGGGTGAAGCCAGCAGAGTTTCTTGTGCTTCACTTTTCCGAGGACCTGCAAACACAACGTAAGCTATTTACACCCACAGTTTCAGAAACTGAAGCTGAGCTGAAACGTGTCCTTTGTTCCCTGCTTTATTGCTAAGCCCCACCATAGCTGTCAGTGCAGTCAGACAGAATGCAGGCAGTTTGGGTAGATTATCACAGAAATACGCCGTATTTGGATTTGTGTCCCCCTCCGCAAGTTTGCAAGTTTTGTTAAGGCAAAATACAACTAGTTACAGGGACCGTCAACTTGTCCACGGTAATGTCAGTCCTTTTATTATCTTTTTTCCTTCTTTTTTTTTTTTTCAGCCTTGTACCTTGTGTTGTGTTTTATCCTCTGGCATTGAAGATTTCAGCAAAGGATAAATTTTAATCCATTGTTCTTGTAGACAGAAGTGTAGTGAAGAATTCAATGAGTAAAACTAGCTTATAGTCCATACTACACTATCAAAGCAAGCCAGCTCAATTTTTCGATCCCTGCAATGGCAATAGTGTGACACTCAACTTGACTCTCTCCCCCTTGGTAAGGATCTTGGCAGGATGCCCATCCGAAGCCAATTTTGTATTTAATATTACAGCAACTCAGAGATAATTTTAGCTGTGCTGAATTAATGTTTTACATCCTGTGCACTTCCCTTCACATCAGCAAGAGGACAAAAAAAAACAGGTATGGAGAAGAAAGGAAAAAGGTTGCATCTCCTCTGACTTCATGGAAATAGGCTGCTAAATGCCTGAGAAAGCAGAATAAGACTGGTCTGGGGGTGGGAGGGCTGTGGTGGGAGGTTGTTCTCCTGGTGAAACCTCTGCACAGTGTAGAGTACTAGTGTGGAAGAACGGTAGGTAGTCTTTCTTCATTGCATTTCTTACCACTTTTGAAATCCAGGAGTAAGGAAATTCATTATTTAAAACCAGTGACTCAGAGAACCTGCCAGGCAAAATTACCTGTTGCGCTACGATGTTTCAGCATCTGCTTCACTTAAGCTTCTGTGAACCTGTCAGTGTTTTTACTGCACTTAACAACTCAGGGTCTTGTGCTTGTATAAAACAAATGTAAACGAGCTAAGAAGTTCTAACTATGCAATTCAAGTCGAGGAGTTAGAAGGACTGGGTTAGTAGAAAGCTGTTCATTGCTAATTGAAATAATCGCTTTTAATAAGAAGTGATCATTGATTGCAAGAATGAGAAAGGATGTCCGTAAAGACAGTTTCAAGCTTGGAGTTAAGCTTGGTATAGGCACAAGGTTAAGAGAGCATTGAGGTTATATATCAAATGTCTCATGATGGCGGGTGCTCTGTTGCTGAAGAGATGTCTACAGAGATGCTGTTAGACAGCAGAACCCATTTAAGAATTACTGCGGCACCACATACAGTTCCTCAGTTAGTGGAGGAACCCATCCACTGTGAGTCTGATCACCTCTTCAGCTGGAAGAGATTTAAAAATATGTATGTTTTTTAATTTGGATTTTGTGAATCCAGGGGTAGACACCTCTGAAATTATATTAAGCATCAAATTATACCACATACTTGGCACAGTCAAGAACACTCACAAAGTCACTTGTGACTGCACTTCTGTTAAGACTCACCCCTGCCAGATGCACAGAAATAAAAGTGACAAGGCTTGCTACAACTCCACGGGTGTTTCCAAGTCTCTTCTTTCCTGAGAAGGCTGCCTAGGTACTGCTTCAGGAATTCTTAGTAGAAGCATTGGCCAAGGATTTGGTGAAGATCTAACAGGATTCATTATTGCCAGGCTCTTAGAGGTTACGCCAGGGAACCCCTGGCTCTAGGGCTTGTCTGTCCCAGTACGTTCAGAAAGAATGCTTTTTTGTCTCCCTCTGTAACTTATGTGTTCCCAGGAGGTACAGAGGAAGAGGTCAAAACATCAACACATTTTCCCGTTCTTCTCTTTGTTATCGAATCTAGTAAGGACAAAGCGTATGTAGCCTGAGTGCATTTCAGATGAATTGGTATTTTACCTGTATTTCCACTTCCATGGAAAGCCGTTTATTATACCAGCAGCAGCTGGGCTCCCAGCTGCCGTATCAGATCACATAAGCAACAGTAATCAGGTTCTCCCATTGCCTCCCACTCTTCTAGGTCAGAGAGAGAGTACTTTCAGCCTTGCTTGTGTAGAGAAATTACTGTGAAAGATAGGGGGTTTCAAAAAGAGGGCATGATTTCAAGAGAAACATCTTAGTTATCTGTGCTCCATACACCCACCGGCTGGAAAAACCCATGTGCAATAATTCCGTTGCAGGTTGACTCGTTGTCTTCATGTCATTGGATATGGAAGGAACCAGCTGAGCTATTTTTAAAAGGAAATGTTAGCCAATCCTGTCAACACCACCCGCAAGAACTGGGAGAGGAGTTCAACGTTCTCAAAACTTAGGCTGGGGGTGTAGAGGATTAGGTTTTCTGAGAGGAAAAATTTACTTTGGAGAAAGTCTACTGGTTCGCTTTTCTGTCTTCTTGCACTCCTGTATCTTGAGCACCCACTTTCCATTTATTTTAAACAGGTACATTAGGTCAAAATCTAGAGGCAGAATTACCGGTTTCGTGAGACCATTGCTTTCTGCAGATATTGGAGTATTGGAAAGTGCTGTAATAACTGGAAGTGCTTCAAAGCGTGTTTGGCAATAAATTCACCAGCCCTACAGAAAGGAAATCACTGTCACTATCCGCAGTTTGTTTCCAGTTTGACTGAATAGCTTCAGTCTCATCCTAATAAAGCTGGTACAAAGAATAAGAATGGAAAGGAAAGAAAAACAGGTACAAATGAAAGGTTTTCTTACCGACATTGTGGAGTTTGTTTACGATGGGTGTTTCCAGCAGCGGAAACACCAAGTTTGTATTTAGGCTGGTGGTCTGGGTGCCCTCTATTTGTCGCTTTGAAGCAATTAAGACATGAGCTAATCTGGCAGCCCTACGCATGCCATCGCAGGCACTTGCACCTAACAAACTCGGCTTTGTGTAGCCCGGGCTGTGCTGTGCCTAGCCGGCAGCACGCTGGGGGGAACGGCTGCTTAATGACAGACCTTACCCAGCCGTGCTCCCGGCTCCCGACACAGCAGCTGGTGAAAATCACAGACCACAAATATGTTCTGCTCTGCTGAAGTTGGGCAAAGCCCTAGAACATAAGTAACAAGTTCGCACTGGGCCACATGGGGAGGTAAATGCTTTAAGAGTAAGCTAATGGAGAGGAGGTAATTGCAAAGTGCACTAAGTACACATAAAGTTAGGGCTGTACTACATGTTCAGGGGCAGCTGGGCAAGCTCCCACTTCTCAAGTCAGGAACCGAAGCCTTACTTGATGGTTATGTGTATTTTTTGTAATCACAGCTAGCTTTGACATGTACTTTATAGATAGCTCTTTTTTTTTTTTTTTTTTGACATAGTGCAGTACTGAGGAGGATGAAAGTCCAAACTGCAATTATTCACCTTTCTTCTTCCTAAGCCCAGCCATATGACAAGTCAAGAATTTTGTGCGTTTGCTCACCAGGGTCCTTACCTCTCCTGTCTGCAGTTCATGGCCTAGGTGGATGTACTCTTCGCTGGGTTAAAAACTGGCTGGGTGGCCGAGCCCAGAGAGTCGTGGTGAACGGAGCTAAATCCAGTTGGCGGCCGGTCACAAGCGATGTCCCCCAGGGTTCAGTTCTAGGGCCAGTCTTGTTTAGTATCTTTATCAATGACCTTGATGAGGGGATTGAGTGTGCCCTCAGTAAATTTGCAGATGACACCAAACTGGGTGGTAGTGTTGATCTGCTGGAGGGGAGGAGGGCTCTGCAGAGGGACCTGGACAGGCTGGATCGATGGGCCGAGGCCAATTGTATGAGGTTCAACAAGGCCAAGTGCCGGGTCCTGCACTTTGGTCACAACAACCCCATGCAGCGCTACAGGCTTGGGGGAGAGTGGCTGGAAAGCTGCCTGGTGGAAAAAGACCTGGGGGTACTGATTGGCAGACGGCTGAATATGAGCCAGCAGTGTGCCCAGGTGGCCAAGAAGGCCAATGGCATCCTGGCTTGTATCAGGAATAGTGTGGCCAGCAGGAGCAGGGAAGTGATCGTGCCCCTGTACTCGGTGCTGGTGAGGCCGCACCTCGAATACTGTGTTCAGTTTTGGGCCCCTCACTACAAGAAAGATGTTGCCTTGCTGGAACAGGTCCAGAGGAAAGCAACCAAGCTGGTGAGGGGTCTGGAACACAAGTCATACGAGGAGTGGCTGAGGGAACTGGGGTTGTTTAGTCTGGAGAAGAGGAGCCTGAGGGGAGACCTGATCGCCCTCTGCAACTGCCTGACAGGAGGCTGTAGTGAGGTGGGGGCCGGCCTCTTCTCCCTGGTAACAGATGATAGGACGAGGGGGAATGGCTTGAAGCTGCGCCAGGGCAGGTTTAGGCTAGACATTAGGAAAAACTTCTTCACCGAGAGGGTTGTCAGGCTCTGGAATGGGCTGCCCAGGGAGGTGGTGGAGTCCTCATCCCTGGAGGTCTTTAAAAGAAGGACAGATGAGGTGCTTAGGGACATGGTTTAGTGGTGGGATGGCAGTGCTAGGTTAACGGTTGGACTCGATGATCTTAAAGGTCTTTTCCAACCGAGGTGATTCTATGATTCTATGATTCTATGAGAGAGAGAGAACATTTACCCAAGCTGAATGAGCAAAACCTGCAGACCCTTGCTTCAGTTTGCTTTAGCCCTTCATCATGTACAAGCAGTGTTCATTAAATGGCAGAGACTCGATCGCTTTACATATTTTGCCAAGCAGACACGAGGTGACTCTTTCAGGGAGCTCTGAATAACTATGGGAGCTCCACTGACAGCAGAGGGGTTGCAGTTTGTGATCTACACTTACTCTGGTCTGCTGCTGGCTGCTGATGAATATGAATTACACTGTGAGAGGGAGGGAGGGAGGGAGAGGCAGACACCAAAAGGTAGCCCCCCTAATCCTGACATTTTCAACTTTTGAGTAACTAATTTGAGCTTTAGTCACATCTGAAAGTGATTTAACGAAAAAATCTCTTTTTGCACAGTGAGTGTCTTCCCTTACAGCCCCATTATCCTAAACTGTTTTGTTCCCATGCTGCACATTGTCACTGAGGCTGAACTTCACCGTCTTCTGCAACCAAAACAGCCTGGATATCTGTCTAGCAGTGAATGAAGTGTCTCAAGGGGTTATTTCCCAAAGGGATCAGCCGCTGATTTAAGAGAAGGTTCCCCTCACAGGACATCCTTGTTACACCAAACCCCCAAATACCTGTTTGCACGGCCATGCTCCAACAAAGTAACCCACCCCTCCCAGCTGACTACCAGCTCTGACTGTGGCAAAATTATTAACTCTAAAACAATAGCAGCAGTAGGGTAATCTCTAGAGCAGCCATGAAGTGGTAGGACAGTGTGTGTGATGATACTGAAATATTTTGCTGCAGTATTGACAGCCTTGAATTTGATTATTGGCACTCACAGATTTTGCTGGGTGTAATTATTACATCCCTTAAGTTCCACGTGGAAAGAGAATTGAGAGGAAATGCCAATTGTTAGTCTTCCAAGAAGGAGGACATGGGGTCTTAATCACTAACAAAGAGTGGGAAGTGTACAGAAATAAGAGAGCTGAAGCAATAAAAGCAAATTCTGCAGTTCTGGCCTCCAGGGTACCTTCCACAAGAGCCAAGGGAATAAACCACCTCACAGTTCCTGAGAGAAAAAAGTCTTTGTAGGGTACCGTATACTTTCCCTTTTGCTTTGAGCTAATGATACACAGGTAGTCTTTCCTTCTCTCCTGGTGCCTTAAGGGCTTGAACCTACACACGCTCTGCTGTGTGGTCCTTGACCTTCACTGCGCTAAGCTTAACGCCCAGGAGCACACTCAGCACAGCTGAAATATAGACAAGATTTCGGTGCAGTTAAAGTAGTTTCATGAGTTCTGCTGAACCTGTGCAACTCAGAGTTTGCAGATGCTTGGCCAAGTTTTGGTCTGTTTTAAAGGCGCTTTTGGTAGCCTCTGCACAATTTCAGAAATTTTCACGAAATTCTGCATGAGTTAAGATATTTTAATGTGATAAATTTAAGGAAAATGGTTAAAAGTGTACAATGCCAGGGACAAATCTCCTTAATTTTCCTTGTTCTTGCAATTGGCAGAAGTATTTTTGCAGGTACGTTAAAATATTTGCTTTTTTTTTTTTCCAATTTGGGTCTTTGCCTACATTAATTTTTTTTAAGGGGAAAAATGGATTTGTGCTAGATACAGGATCTTGTAATTGGGAGTGTCAGGTAACCTTATGTGAAAAAATACCTCTTAAGAGAACTACTTATAATATGTGAGACAATGAGAAAGCAAAAGCCTGGCTTCATATGTAATGCATGAACTAAGAAATACAAAAGAAATGAATACAACAGAAAATTACTGAAAAATAGCGTTCTACTGTGTGGTAAGTTATAGCTAAGAAAAACCAGTAACAGCGGAACAGGAAGGGTGAAAATTGGAAGGCAAATGGAGCTAAATAATTTCTTGCCATGAGTTGAAAATACAGGTGGGTTATTGTCAAGGACAAGATCTCTTGCTGTGAGGTGAAAACAGGTGAGTTTTTGTCAAGGACAAGATCCTTGGTGAAAGACAGCAGCAAGAAGCGGGAGAGAGCAATGAAGCAAAAGAGCCTTCGGGAAAGGAAGGGGAAAAGTGGGAAATGGAAATCCAGGCCAATGGTAGGAGTGTGGCCTTCGCCAGCAGGAGAGTGTGTTTTAACGTGCAAGCGAGATGTCCATGGATCTTCAGATGCCCGTTCTGGTTGCATATTAAGGTTCAGAGTGAGGGTGGCCTCTCAGGTGGCTGCCCAGGGAAGGTGTGGGGTCTCCTCCACAACATCTCCCAGATGTTCAGCCCTGGGAAGTGCTCTAAGCTGGTCCCCCAAGGGCACTTTCCAACCCGAACCTGTCTGTGCGCTTTGGAGCCTCATGAGAAGGTGTGACCATGGAAAAAGTGGCAATCTCCGCTTCAGGAGGAGAGATAGGCAGGGAGTGTTTCAGCAAAGACTGAGTTAATGCTAATAAAAAGGCAATATGCCAGAGTTGCAAGAGACTGACAGGTATGGGACCCATGTAGATTAAATTTGCTGTGTGCATACAAACAAGTCTTATAACAGTCCTTGCAGAGATTCAGTTTATAAACATGAGAAAATGTGATTTTATGAAATATGCAACTGATAGTAAATCAGCTTACTTTTTACTTTGGGAGTATAATGTGAGGAAGAGAACAGAGCCTGTTTCTGTGAGAAATTAAAAACAAAAGAAGGAGTGCTGCTGCAGATACTGTATCACTTGTAATTAAGGCAAATACTCTTTCTGCGTAGATATATGTGATATGCATTTGTATCCTCCCCAGTGTTTTCTAGCACTTAAAAGTAATCAAAATGAAATTTGGTGAAGAAATTACAGTTATTCCTCAGAGCATTTTGAAGAGATGGGGAGCTGACCTTTTCCTAGTTTTATGTGTCTCAATTTATGTCACAGTTTTATTTGTCTGTACTCATAGACTTAGAAACAGAAACATCTTTTGAAAGAAAATGAGTCTCTGGCCTCCACGTGAAGATCTGAAGACAAATAACCTCAGCCTGGCGTTAGCCGTACTTCTGTGATGTGATCACAGATGCTTCTCACCTTTGTGGATGAGCTCCGGGGAAACCTGAATGAAAAGCTCATGTACTGCTTTGAGAGCAAAGCATTCCCACAGAGTTCCGCCTTAAATATGTTTTGGACAATTGATTAGCATCAGCCAGAGGATACCAGGGAAGTCAATGCAGAGGAGTATCTCTGACTTCTTGGTTTTGCTTCTGTCCTATGCCCTGATGAACACTGCTTGCCTAAAAAGGGCCAGGAAAGGTTAATGGTTATGGTCTGACCTCAGGGAATGGGTTTCTCCACAGCTATTAGTGGAAATGGCGGTGGTTTAGGTCTCCTTCATATAGGTGTCAGCCATCCCCGTTCAATAAACACTACCTGGGGAATATGTCCTGAAGGGCTTCCCTCCGTCGCAGCTCGTAGCTCTCTTGGCTTTGGGATCACTCCACGTCCTGGGGAAGGCAACCATCTGCAGTGACTGATTCACCCCTCCAAGATTGCTCCCTGTCGTAAATATTCTGGCATTTTTGTCAAGGGTAGTTTTGAACGAGGCACGTTTTGGCTTCGCGGAGTCTGGTTTCTTTCCTGTGTCCTGCACCATTATCTTCTGCAGTCTCCTGTGGGGTTTGTATCATTCTCTGCCTTGTTTTGCTGGTGGTTGTTCATGAATCTACACCTACAGTAGGTGCCCTAGGGCAGTGTGCCGTAGCTACTCTGCTGGCTCCCCAACACGTCTTCGTCTGCATTAGTTCTTGCAATGGGACGGCCTTCCCATTTGCACTGACTTGGCTGTCACCACTGCTGCCCTGGTTATTCTTACACCTCTTGGCTCTGCCTGTTAAAAAGTGCTGTTCCCTGATGTATCCCAGGCCAGGTGAAAGCTGCGAGTGCTCGAAAATGATGTTCTTTTGTATTTAGTGTCTGTATTTAAACTTCTCCCAGGACACATTTGCGTACAGCTTTGACGTTGTATAGTGAGTGGATAGTGTCAACAAGCAAAACGGCGAGCCCAGTCATGGTCACAGAGCAGCAGGCGTTTCAGGTAAGAGTAGGAATCAGGGAAAAGTGTTCATTGCTGCTCAGGGAGGTGAATGGGGAAAAAATAATTTCTGATTGCATGCTAGTCTTCATAGCTTGGTTTTTGTTTCACAGGGCATATAGGTTTTCTTCTAGGCCATGTTCTTCTTACTTAAGCGGACAGAGTAAATTTGATTGTAATTTTGGTACACTAACATTTTTGTTAAGATAAAGCTCTGCATTTCCAGTTTCTTTTTAACTAGGAAGCAGCAAGAGATGGAAGAACTTCAGCTCTCATTTTTGGGGAAGTCCTGATGCGCATCAAGGGATACAACAGAGGTGTCTAGGTGTCCCTCTCTCAGGATAGGTACCTCTTCTTCCTTCAGACTAGGAGTCAGGCCTGCCATCTCTTGCTGGGGACTGGGATTATTTTGGTGGGTTGAACTGTCAGCACGTGCAGTGCCATGGACAGGGGTGACGAGCTGTTCTCTTAGGGCCAGCTTTATTCATGGAGCAGAGGGGAAGTCAAGTATTCTAATAGTGGGCTAATAGGAATTGACCTCAGATGGCATTTCAGTCATCTAACATGTGATCTACAAGAGATGCTGATCCAAAATCAGAGGTACTGAATGAGGGTGAAAGTTTTGCAAAACAAAACAAAAAAAAACCCAAACAAAAAAAGGCCCAAACCAATGAACACTCCTCAGTCATCGTCTTCAGCTACAAGGTCAGACTCCCTCTACCCCTTCAGGGCTCCCTCTTCATACACTGTGTTTGGGCAATCTTCTGAGCCAGAATAACTGTGTGCATGCTGTTCTTACCCCATTTTCTTCCACTTCTGTGTCTACGTCCATGGAAGTCCTACACAGAGCACTAGCTGTTTCCCTCAAATTGCTTACCAGTGGCTCCTGCCTTTATGAGAAATCCAGCCAGAAGCAGAGATGCGGATGGGATGACACTCAGGTAGCACTGACACAGTGGTCTGATTACGCCATATAGATGCTTATAGAGCATCAGATCTGTCAGGCGTCCTTCTGGCAGCGCAGCTGATGACAGGGGGAGGCAGAACAGCCAGAGCTGGATGGTACATTTGATGCTGAAGATTTCAATGTGACAGGATTTAGTAAATGAAAACTCAGCCAAGAATCATCAGGAGAGATATTATTTGACACAGGAGAAAGACTGTCCCCTACGTCAGCTTGCTCTTTAACCAGATGTTTTGGCTCTCTTCTATTTTCTTTAGGGGAGGGCAGGTAGGAAGAAAGATCTAGGGGGAGGGGGAACATCTGACAAATGTTTGCTGAACCGAACCAAATTTGGCCAAGTTACTGCCGAATTGAGCAGGTTTTTGATGTCACCCTTAGGTAGATAACTAGCTGGAAGAGACTTGAAAACAGCTCAGGCAGAATCCCAGCTTCAAACTGAAGAAGCCGTAGGATCATGCCAGCTTTCCCTAGGTCACAGTCTGCTTTTCCAGGATAAGCAAAATTGAGGCCTGACAAGAATTAAGTTTCTTGGGGTTTTTTTTGCTCTTGTTTGAAACACATGCACTGGTCAAGTATTGACTGCATAGTCAAGAGTTAATTTCAAATGAAGGAGAAAATGTGCCCTTCTGGTTAGACTTAACCTAGGTAATAAAACATTTTTAAAAGCAGAAAAAAATGTATACAATAGGTGTGGCTTTCTCCGTGGATTTTTTTATGCTTTTATATGTCTAATCCAATACAAAATAAAACATCAGTCATCCAGTAGTCTCTGGGAGGGGAGGATCATGTGAGAACTGGTCAAACTCTATAGAACCAGCTTAAGAGACGGACTTTGAATTTTTGACAACAGAAGTGTGTAGCAGTAGATTGGAACCAAACCTTTTCTGCCAACATTAGTGAATAGTGCTGAAAGCTCATGCAAAATAGGACAAGCTAGACCCTTGACATTTTTCTCACAGTTGTTGCTTTTTAAATCGCTGCCTCTGCATGCAAAAGTTTGTTGGATTCATCCATTATTCATGTCCTAGAAATGTGATAAAGGTCTCATATGTTCCTTCTAAGAGGATAAAGCCAGCTGCGGTACCCAATTGTAAAGATGTGGTTACTGGCTTGAAATGTCATTAAGTGTATTATTTGGTATTCCTCTGACTTGAATCTTTTGGATGGGAATTTAAAGATGCCTGACCTCTCTGATTTTAGTGAACATTAGAGACGACACACAATTACTCATAAAAAAAAGGCTCAAGGAGTTGTTACCGTGTCCTATAGTAAAGATTCCGTCTTTACAGTGATAACATGATGTGTTATAGAAGACATTGCATAGTAGTAGCTGTAGATCTTGGTGCCTGCCTTTCTGAGAAGCGTTTTAGGAACATGACTTGCTTCAGCTAACCTGCTCGTGTACCTGCCAGACTGTGCTCAGCCTGGAAGTATTGTGTGCTTTCTTCTGTTATTTCTAAAAGAAGGGTCAGCAATGTCAGTGGCTTTGTTTTAATCACGTTTGATGAATAGCGATTTACTGTGACATTTTCACCTACGGCCGTATTAGGTTAGCTGTTCGTTAAAAACTCTGGAGAGGGTGCCGTCACCAATAGTCTTTCTTCCAGCATCTGGATTTCCTAGTTCTCCCTTCAAGTCTTGATGTGAATAAGCCAGCTGACAGTAGGATGACATCTGAAAGGTGTATGATCAAGCTAACTTCTCATGTTAAGTATTGCCGTTACTATTACTACTACCTAGTTTCTATGTGATTTCGTTGACAAGCTACACAAATCTTTGCAGAGATGTGCTCTGTGGTGTGTGAAACAAACATGGAATACAGATGCTACTGATGAAGTTTTGCTATTGATTTTTGTTCGCACAGAAAGTGTGCAAAATAGAAACGGAGACCTTGCCCTCCTTCATATTTTTCTTCCTTTATGAGAGATTTAATTGGAAATCTAAGAGGAAATTAGAATGGAAGATTACATCAACTGCATGGCTGGCATGCCATGGAAGATCAAGTGCCTGTGTCTTTCATATTGCACCCCAAAGCAGCTTTATGAAGTGTCTGGGATTTCTTGTGGGTTTAAGGATATCAAATATGACATCAGTAGATTCAGTAGCAAAAATATTCTAAGGTACACGGGGTAGAAAAGCTACATGAGTTCTCATACAGTGTTTGGAAGTTGAGGACGAAGAACCTTTTGCATTGTCATCTTAAAGTGAAAAAGGAAAAAGAAAGCTACAGAAGCTAAAAAATCTGTACACAGCCCTGTTGACTGTTCGCTTCCTAAGGATCTTTCCAAAGAAGCATTTAGAAGGATTGCTTTTTCAGGGCTAGCCTCTAGCGTATTTCATTATGTCAGCCAACTGTTCCACAGGAGTATAAATTAATGGCAACATACCTCTAACAAAAGTCCCTTTTGGATTTTGCCAGTTTACCTTACCTGGTACACAGTGTGTCTTTGGAGAAAATTACTCACAAGTATCTACTTGGCTGTCATTTGTTCATACAAAGGAGATCCAAGTTCACCTTGTAAAACCAGAGAGGGAGAGAAAGAGGAGTGCTCAAGTCTTTCTGTCTGTCCTACTTAGGTGGAAAACTTCGATACCCGGGCCCAAAGTCACGTGGAGCTAGTTTCAGTGGCTTGAGGACCATGCTTAGCAAAGATTTACCTCTCTGTAGAGGGATCATAGTGCTGTGCCTCTTGACAGAATGTGATTTCTTAAAGCCACGTTTATCCCAGGGACCTTGCAGAAGTGGATTACCATCCTCCACAGGCTGTGCTATTCAGTAGTTGGCCAAAGCAGGAAGGAAACACTTGTGCTTGTGAAACTGTGCTGGAAATAATTCAGCTGTTTACATGAGATGAGAAGCTTTTAAACCAGACTACTTGAAACTGGTTAGCTCTTTCTCTTTAAATGGAAGCTGCCAGAAATATTTCACTGTTGACAAAAGAAAAGAGGGAGAAAAAGCCATGATCAAGGAACCCTCTCTATGGCATAATCTAAGGCTATTTGCCTGTTACTGGCAACAGCAACAGGGAGATTCAGCATATTTATTATATACTTAAATAAAAGTATTGTAACTCTGTATACACCTTGATATCGATTACAACATCATCACAAGCATCATCACAAAAGACAGCTAAACTTGACTATTCATTTAAGAGGCCACAGTCTTTTCCACAAATTGAGTACAGTTTTACGCATCCGCTAGTGGTTTTGGCATCTGCAGATTAAATATGGTTTGAACTCTTATCGATGCAATAGATGGAATTATCTATACCCTAGAAAAGGTTGCATGTAGCAGATACTGCATTTCTAACAGATAGTATTTTCAGAAAGGGACAAACTGGAGCAAGACAGATGAAAACATTTGGAGCCTTGTATGTTCAGGTCAGAGAATGTTGCAAGAGAGATTTGGTGGATATCAAGGATGGAGAAGTTGGTATTTCCTACAGCTTTTTGCTATGTTAACAATGCAGATTTAGTTTCAAAAATTGAGCATGTCTGACAGAAAGAGTGGAAAAAAACAGGAGGAAAAATGCTAATTCCTGTTATGGGGATGCAGTTTCTTTTGAAGTCAATGGGAGCTACTTGCTTGTATGATTTTTGAAGGGAAAAAAAAAGTCAAAAGACTGCAACAAAAAGACTTTGCTTACATTTGAAGTGGAAGGGCTTCACCATGATTACCTGATAATACTCTGCCTGGTTTGTTCATTCAGAAAAAACGGTATTAGAACTGCTGTATAAGTGGATAGACTGAGATTTAGAGGGTGGGTTGGCGAGATGTTCCTGGTTGGCCTCATTGCCATGGCCCTGTCAGCACACATCAGCTGTAACCCATAGGAACTAAATACTTGTGAAAACAAGTCGTATTTCATCCTTCATGCTTTTTGAATCTAATCTTGTTTTAACAGTTTGCTGCGTGTACCAGATGATTGATGCCATCACACTGCAGATAAAATTTATCATTCTGTCATTTTTATTCAATATTTTAGAAGCATTTTGGTGTAAGCTGGAGTCTGGAGCAATGTTACACATTTCTTCTGTGGTTCACCATAGTGATAAAAATAATCCATCTAATTCTCATTGATTGATTGGCAGACATTTCCTAAATATGGACCTAGAATGAATTAGTAGGTTAGTTAAACCTGAATATGTCTTGAAATACATGTGCTGTATTTCTTTTTAAATATGCCACAAGAAGATATAAATGAATATAGGATCAGAACCTTGTGAAATACATGAAAAGAGAACAGTTGTTTAGTCATGTGCATATTTGGCCTAGTTTTGTAATAAACATCATAGGATAATATCAGCTATTCGCAACAATTACATGGGATGTTGTAAAAAGCTCATTACACTGAAAAAAGGTTTGAGCCCCTGAAATTTCAGCATATAATAATGTCAGAGTCTTTACCTGTAAAGATGGCCTGCAAGGACTGTGCTTTGTTCAGTTCGGAGTTGAGGCCTCAAAGCGGCATTTAAGTGGTCTTGTATCATCCATGATTATTAGCAGGTCATCAAATTACTCTAAAAGGGAAAGACACTGACTTCTGGTCTAGCAGGAGTTCCAATATATACTTTAGAAATAGATATTTACTTTATCTTCAAGTCTACTTGACTTGAACTTACTGTCCATATGAAATTATGAAGTTGCCTGTGTCACAAGTCACAAGTTACTGCTGCTGAACCTAGAGAAATAAGGTCCATCTTGGGGTGAAAACGATGAGATCTGAACTCATTTGTTCCTTCAGAAACCGCCTGCCAAAGATTGGTTTTGGTACACTTCCACATGTGCTACATTATTTGCTCTTTCTGTGTTTCAACAGGCCTTGAATAGGGGCATCGCTGCTGTCAAGGAAGATGCTGTGGAAATGCTTGCCAGCTACGGGCTGGCATACTCCCTGATGAAGTTCTTCACGGGTCCGATGAGTGACTTCAAAAATGTAGGTCTGGTGTTTGTGAACAGCAAGCGAGACAGGACCAAAGCAGTTTTGTGCATGGTTGTGGCTGGCGCTGTAGCTGCTGTATTTCATACCTTAATAGGTAAGGTCACTTCACATCTAATTAATAAGTCTTTTAATTTGCTTCCCTCGTCGGTTCTTCCGACTGGTTAATCTGTAGGCTTAAGATTTCATTTATAAGTGCAACAGAAGATGCAAAAGAGATTAAATCTCTTGGGCTGGTATCATGCCCATCCACGCAATTTTTATGACTTTTTAAACAGGTTGTTAAGTGGCAGCGTCCACCCCAGGGCTCTCCCGCCTGGCAGCAAAACCTGCTGCTGATCTCTTTCAGTCAGGTGTGTGAGCAAAACTTTGGCAAGGTTGACAGGCTGCATGAAGCTGAGTCTTGCTGTTAGGCAGTGATGATCAGCTAGCAGTATCTGCCCAAATGGGTTCAGCAGGACTTCAAGGTGTGCTTGGTAGGGCCTTTTGTCAGAACTTGGTGGCACTGTCGGTGTATTCCCTCTGTACCTATCCCCTTGCTACTTGTCTTACAGTACAAAAAACTAAGCAAGCAGGTGCCAGCATCCTCATTAAACTATCAGGCATTACTCTCTACTAGTGCTAGTCATCATCCACTTCTGTTGAATAATCAATCTGTAAGAGAAGAATTAGTTAATAAGAGCACTTTCTGCCAAACTGAGACCAGCTCCCTGAGTGTACTCTGAAACAAAGAAAATACCCAAGCAGATATGATCTGAACATAAAAAGTAAGGCAGCCACAGGATTTGCCGGTTTTCTGAGAGCCTGGAGAAATGGGATATCAACCCAAGCATCAGCTGCAGCAATAAAAAGCCATGTGACCTGGAAGACCTTAACTTCATCCTCTTCAAGAACTGCACCAGAGTCTCTGCACCTCCTGGCTCATTCTACAGAGCCAAAACCTCTAGACCTCAGCAACGAGGAACAGAAGACGCTGGAAGAAGCAGCAGAGAGTGCATTGCATTCAACAGGTAAAATCCAAAAGCTGGGAGTTCTAAGGCATGGGAGGAGGGAGGTAATGCAACAGCCTATGGAGGCATGTGTGGTTGACAGGCAGTAGGGTTGAGTTGGATGACCAGGAATAAGGGGTCATTCCCTCACAGAAAGATGGGAAATGTGAGTGTGATGGCAATAGCCAGAATTGCTGTGAAATTAAGAGTGGCCTGGAAGTGAGGCACCATTCATTATTGGGCTGTTAGTATCTCAAGAGCAGCATGTGCTGCTGGTCAACTTTAGAATAGAATAGAATAGAATATTTGAGTTCCTGCCTGAGTAGGTACAAGAGCCATCTGGTAAATACGAATGCCCCCTGCTCTTATCCTTTAACAGGCTGCCAGCTATATTCACCAGCTTTATGTGCTTCCCAAGCACTCCAGTTTGTTTGACCATCATCTCTCTTATTCCACCACTGATGGGGCAGCCCTGTGCTGTTTACCTTTACTCCATGTTATGGTAATAATAAATGCTTACAGTAATGGCTCACTAGCCGTGGCAACTCTGTGCCAGGGATAAGCTGTTGCTAATTTTATAAGCTGAATCCATGCATTCAAGTTAATTTAATTCATTGGTATTGATTGGTTACTTCTTCAATATGTTTACAGTTGAGGCTGCCTTACTGAGTCAGTATTATAAACTTTGGGCCATTTGTACGTTTGGCTCTCATACTTCTTTGCTTGGAATGTTTCTTCAGCCCCCAGAGCTGCTCTTCTAGTTGCTCACTCATTTTCCTGCCAGTGCTGGTCAAAGTTTTTGGCTTTGCCAGATGGATGAAGGAATATTTTCTAGTCATCCAACATTTTATTTTAAGCTACGATAGAGTTTAAGAAAATTTAAAGTATAACTATGAAATTTCCAGGTGAAAGACATAGCTGGATTTTCCATGTGGGAATTCTTACTTAAGGGGGGAGTTGGGGCAGTTGTTGGAAAACATGCCAGATAAATTTCTTGCCCTTGCCTGGAAGTACAGCCCTGCTGAGTTCAGAACCTCTGAAATGCCCTCTCTGTGGATATTGGGAAAAAAAGAAAAAAGAAGGCTGTACTTACCATGCTTTAAAGTCCTGAATTAAAGGGCTTCACACAATCTTTGAGCTGCTTATGGTGGCAGACTGCAAAATATTTTTTAGTATTTTAACTTGTCTATGCCTGAAAATATGCAAAGGCCACAGCAGAGACTGGCAGAGCGCCCAAGAGAATGGAGTGAGTCAGATTCTAGCACCAATTGCCTGGGTGATGTTGCCAAGTTTTATGTTCCAAGTTTCCTTTGAACCTCTTTCAAATCCTGATTATTCTTCTCTGACCCACAGATGCACAACCTGCCTAGCAGGAGGAAGAGCAGGAGTCCAGTGACAGACAGGCAGCCTCCTAGGACCTGCATCTACTCCCCAGCAGCTGCAAGCCTATGACAGGCTATCTACAGCAGACACAAATACAGGTCACTGATGCTCAGCAGATGAAAAAGAGAAACAAACAATGCTGAGGGGACTGAATTTCTTCCACCTGCCATGGGTATGGGGCTAAAGAAGATGACACGACTGTCTGCCATGGACTGTTGAAGCCCAGGATGAAAACAGGGAGCGAAAAGCCCAATGAAATAAGGAGGAGTACCGAAAGTCAGAAGGAAGAAAACAAGTGGTAGTAGAAACACAGTGACCACAGTGAATCACCACATTTCCAACTGTGATAAGAGACTATGTGCAGTCTGTACACACAGCTCCTCACAAACAGCAGCCTCTACTTATTTAAAATATCAAAACAGACCGTTTCACCCACCTGACTCATGCTTCATTGCTTCACCACAGCTCCCCACTAGTGCTTCCCCACTGGGCCTAACGCAGTCCTCTGTGGGAGTGACTGGCTCAGCCAAACCCCTCAAACTCACCGTTGTAAGCTCTGGGTCCCTAAGTCATGACCCCACCACATTCCTATGAACGTCCGCAAAGTCCTCACCAACAGTTTCTATCAACACCCTGTACAGGTAGCAGTAAGAACCAAGAAACAAGTTGACCTTGACCAAAGAGATTTGAAACCATATTCTCGTCCCACTTCTAATGCCGCTGCAAACCTTGGTCAGTACAGTATTCCTGGATTTGCTGTTTCAGTTGTGATCTGAAAGTAGAAGATAGTATGCTGCCTTCCTTCCCTTGTGCTGTTTTGGGGGCAGCTACTGCCACCAGTTAGGGTTTCCTGGTGGGAAGTTCACTATGTAGCCAGGGTCTAAAGCATCTCATTATTTCTGAGACTGGCTTTTGGTGGGAATGTTGGGCTGTAAGAGAAGGGATTCAAGGCGCTAAGCCTGTCTGTGCATATTTTTGACATCTTACTAAATTGCCAGCTTGGCAGAGGACAGAAATCATTTATATAACATTATGCTAACATAACGCATTTCCTGGTGTTGCTGGTGGGTCCATGCTAAGTGGGTCCTTTTAACACCAGTGTCATGAAAGAGATGCACATTTTCTTTGGCAATAAAACAGCATTGTTCAGCCTTTCACTAGGTTACTGAGAAATAGTATACCGAGAAAGTTTGTTTCCTTTAGCATGTTAATATTACTTTCCACAGCTCTTTGAGGTCCTGGGAATGACAAGGCAGAAGTCACTTTGGGGAAACGTCCTTATACGGCTTAAGTAGACAGCCTTAACCGGTGCCCACTCCACCTGATTAAAAACTACATGGTGGATAATCTGTCATCACCAGGAAAAAAAGGTTGGGACGTTAGTAACCAGGCAAACCTATAGCAGACTGGATGGTCGAGACACGCAAGTGATTTGTTTTGTGCCAGTTTATTACCGACAGGCGAGCGGGCATGGGCCGCTCCCTGCACAGCTTGCGCAGGGCAAGACTTCAGCAGTTGCTGGTAATCCCACCGATGCTTTTGAACTTCCCACATGCGCAGTCACTGCGTGTACATGAAAGGTCTGCATAAGAAGCAAGACGTAGGTGTAATCCCACCACTTCCAGTGTAACACTACTGGAATTTTCTAGAACCTAGGAGTTACAGAGTGGCTCATGACAACCTGAGCTGTTTTTTCCAGTGAGTCTTGCTCCACTGTACTGGCTTGTACTAAACATTCTGCCCCAGAAAGCAATGATAGCGCAGGAATGCAAATCAGAATATAATCCAGGCTTGATTTTTTTTTTTTTCCCCATTCTAAAAGATGATAAAATATTATTCATTAAACATGTGCCCTACTGCAGCATCTTCAGATGGCCATTGCTAAAGCAGTAACATGCTTCCCACCTGCCCCAACCTTTCTCCCACAACAAGGGCAGTTTCTTATCAGCAAGGTATTCAGGGCAGAGGAAGAAGGAAGACAGCCTGTGACCAAAGCATTTGTGGATTTTAGGATAGCAAGGATCGATTTTTAGTTAAAACAGGCTAATTTTGAGACTTAAGAGTTGTTGGCCTACCTAAGGGTATTTGAGAGACCAACGGTCATTGATAGATTTGAGAAAATGAGCTAATGCAATTTTGCAGCTAGAGCTGAGCACAGAAAAAGATGATTGCTGTGTTCAGTCTGCATTGAGATGCTCCTAAGCTGTTTTTTTTAAATTCATTTATTATTATGAGCAAAAAAATCACAAAGCTTAAAACATTCTCATCATCTGGGCTTTCACAAGGGGGATACGTGCTTTTGCTTCTGCCTTAAGTCAGGCTAATCAAAGACCTAAAGAAATCTATGTACCCTGTGGTTATCTCCAAACAAAGATTTACCATTCTTTTTTTTTTTAATTGGCATTTTCCTATCTGCCCAAATCACTTAGCTGAACAAACTCCTGACCAGCACCAGTTTTGGCCATGTGAGCCGTCTTTCTGACAAGCAGCAGAATAGATTTTTACTTCTCAAGTTTCCAAGTTCATTTTTAAAACTGGCAGCAAAGTATGAAAATGGAATGTATCTAAAAAGAACACGCTTTAACCCAAAAACATTTTTTGGATTTTTTTTCCTCTCGTAAGTTAATATTAAGATATGTAGCTCTGTGTCTGGGATTAAAAGGTATCACTTCCCGTGAGGGTTTCTTTTTGTTTTCTTTATGATGTTAAGTATAACATGCTGGGTGGCAGACAGCTCCAAAATGACTACGGTACAGCTATTTGTTTGAGACTGCTGGCATCATTAAGAGTGTGTTTTCAGAATGTCTGAAGTTTATGTGGTAGTAATTGGCTTGTTAGAGAAATCGGTGTAGGGAAGAAGAGATCCAATTAGGTGAGCAGTTTTCAGTGTCATTTCTTAAGCTTCTGGGTCTTAAAACTCAACTGGAAAAGCCAAAAGCAAGAATTCCTGCCTAAATTCTCTAGCAAACTAATCCATAGACATATCAAAATAAATGAGGTCTTAGAGGAGAGCAAACAGGCAGCTTGTCTTGGAGTTGGACTTCTCTGTTTTGGTTGAAATGATGCAAGGAATGGGATGAGCCATCTGCTTTAGAGTCATGTAATACTCTTCAGCTCTGTTGTCTGTGTTATTAATTTTGTACCATGCTTCATAATAAGTTTGTAAGGTTGGCCAAGGTTAAGTCTAATTGCATCAGCACTTGCTTTATTCACAGCTCAGAGACACATGCCTGTATATTTGCCAGTAAATCTCATCTTGCAGAGTCCTTCTTTCTGAGGATGGAAATGTTCATGGACATCAGCAAAAGTGATTGTGTGCTTTCACTGACACATGGAATAGTTGACTATTTTAAAACCAGCTCTTAAGCTTAGCCATTATGATTTTAAAATCAAAATCACATTAAAAAGTGCAGTTAGATCTTTTTTTTTGACGTGGGAGAGGAAAAAAGAATCTTAAAGCTTACAGAGCACAGTGCTAATACCCCTAGAAATCTTAAAAATGTGGTGCTCTGGGCTGTGGTGGTATAAGTCCCTCGAGGGTGCCCTCCCAATAAACTACAACCCTGGGGTGAACTCTCTGTTCCTAGAAGTCAGAGTAGTTCAGCCTCTGACCCCTCTGATTCTGTGAATTTTTCTGTAATAGTCAACTTCAAAAAAAAAAAAAAAAAGTAAACATCTCAATGGCTTTTAGAGCTAAAAAAGTTACTTATTACTCACTTTCTAAACACTTTAGAAGTCTCATTTAAAGCAGCTGAAGCCGAGCAGGTGAAGTGCAGGAGAGCACGGAGGGTGACATCTGCGGCATGCTGTCTCCCCAGCACTGTGCTGCTGGTGGAGGCCCCTGCACAGAAGCAGGCTCCTCAGCTTCTGGACTCTGATTCTGCCAGTCCCCACGTGGGGCTAAGGCTGCGGTGTTTTCTGCAGCAGTTTTTAAGTTTTTGTGCAGGAGAAATGTAAAGCAACTTCAGTGGAGCTTAAGAGACAGGTGGATGAATCTGACCCTCTCAGGCGGCTTTGCCTCACGTGCCTTCCAAACTTCTCCTTCATTCAAATAACTCAATTCAGAAACATCCATGTACTGCCCTGCCATAAATGCAGCTTTCCACAAGGACTTACCATGCAAAAATCTGGGCATAACAGAGAGTTTTCAAAATACTGAGTGAAAATTGGTGTTAAAAAGAGGCTGTGCTTGATGTGTGATTGGTCTGCAACACACATGGACACTTAAAGGACTAAACTGGCCTCCCTGAACTGAGGAAAGGTTGGAGCCCTGGTTTAAAGTTCATCCCCAACCCCCTTCAAAAGGAAAAAAGGCTGGGAGTGCCTCAGGAGGATGGCTAAGCAACTTGGGAATTACTGGGTGAGCTGGGAGACTGCGAGTCTAACAGTCATAGTTCACATGAAGGACACAGATAGGGACCAGCATAGGGAAAAGGGGAGTTTTTAACGTTTTAGTATCTTTTGGGCAGTCCTGGTTATTTGGAATGAGGCTCATGCCTGTTTCCAGTGCTGTCAGATCACCTCCTTCTATTTTACTACTTTGTTTACACTGTCTTGTTTGGACTGAAAAAGTCTTTTCAGTCCTGTTAACCATGTAACTGCTGTATCCCTCAGCCATCACAAAACAATGATGACTTAAACTCCTCTTTAATGGCTTCCAAACACTTTTTATGAGTTAAGAGAGAGAGTTTTAGGCTAAAAAGATTGATCTGGATGACTACTGTTAGCATTTATCAATCCAATTATGTGACCTGCATGCATGAAAAGGATAACTTTCCTGAAATACTTTGTGTGAAGCTCAGTACAATGATAATAGACTTGTTATAAATGGAAAATCAGATAAATGCTCACTTTTGAAATAATTATCTTAGAAAAGACACAAGTGGAAGAGAACTGAGGTAAGTTTCCCCAGGCACAAGTAATTCTGCCATTACTTGTGTTGGGAGGTTGACTTAACAACCTAATCCTTCTTTTAACAGCTATTACAAGTGTATAGAGGAAATGAAGTAATAATATGCAGGTCTAGAACATAGTTTTTAAAAAGTTAAAAACTATTCGGATTATTCAACTGTGCATAATACGTAAGTCCCCGTAGTTTGGAGATGCCACTCATAGCCTGCTCTTTGTTATTCCTGGTTATGGGGAGGACTCTGGGGTTATTAAAACAGCTGGATAACATGGGTACTAACAGAGACATAAGCAGATCTTCAGAGAGCTGTGTGGCGAGTCCCTGCGTCTGTGCCATCCTCAACCCAACACCTTGGGAAGACAGACCTGGCAAGAGGCATGTTGCCCAACACTGAAAATTCTCGTCTTGGGTTGGAACAGGACAGCAAAATAACATACTGGCGATGGGAAGTGGCAGCCTCCTGGTATCCAGAGGTGCCCTTTTCTGACTCGTGGCTCCTGAGATGCCGGCTCTAGATAAGGAAGGAAACTAAGGCTGGTGGAGGCTGCCCAGAGGTCGTGCAGCGAAGGGCACTGTGCCCTGACCGGTCCCAGCTGCGGTGATCATTAAACAGACTAAGGGAGAGGCACAACGAGCGTGATTTGTTGCACGCCTTCACAAGTCATAGTATCCTTTTACAGCTTTGGGCAGGTTTACAGGTAATGTCATGAGAATGCCGTGACAACAGATGGTTGAGGCATTTATAAGGTACTACATCCAATGAAATACACAATGCCTGGTGAAAACAGCTTTTCTAATAAAAAGCCTTGAGTTAATGAAAGAGCAGTAGATTTTCTGGAGTACCAGTGCGTTCATTTAGCAAACAGATGTGGCACACACTATACCCATCTCCCAACGCAGCCATTTGTTATCACTCCTCTGCTAAAGGTTAGAAAACGAACCATGAGAGCACTCCTTAGTCATAAACAGCAGCTGGTGAGGCTGTAATATCCTGAAGCCCCCGCAGCTGTTTGCTGAGTGCATGCATGCCTGAGCTCCTAGGCGTCACAGTCTTTCAGGTACTTCTGAGTATCTCACCCAGAGTCCATATGTAACCTTCATTATTCATTCCTATTCTTGTGTCTCTACAGCATATAGCGATTTGGGGTATTACATTATTAATAAGCTGCACCATGTGGATGAATCAGTGGGAAGTAAAACTCGGAGGGCCTTCCTTTATCTTGCTGCCTTCCCTTTTATGGATGCCATGGTGAGTGGCTGATTCAGAACTCAATTTTAATATTAATGTTATTTTTTTCTCTTTGGTGACCTTAGTTCACAAAGTCTGTTACCTGATGGGTAACTGGAGGTGTGCAGGAGGAAGGTGGGTCCTTTGCAAGCAGTAGCTCTGGATATACCAGGACACATCATTTCCTGCTACCTGGAAAAAGCATCTGGGTGGACTTTGAACATCCAGAGATTGTGACAAATGTGAAAAACCTTAGCTGCCTTGTTAGAGTTACTGTATGTGCATGCTGAAAAGCACTGGTCATCTTGCACCAGTTGATGAGCTCTTAATGAGCTGCACCAGTTGTCTGTATCTGTCCTCTCCTTCCAATTTGTAGTGAAAGAGTTGGATTTGCTGTGCATTCCCAGATCACTTGTAGAGCTCACAAGGAATAAGCTCAATTATTTTCTCAAAGCAAATTTGTTGAAAAGATACTTCTTACCATCAGTTTTTGCAAGCACAGCTAAGGCCAGTATACCTCAAATGCTTGGGCAAGACAGCCACACATGGCATGGTCTGCTGCTTCCCAAATTACCAGGCTTACTGATTGTGGGCTGAACAACATAAATATATGGCAGCTCTCTTTAATGCCTCTACTTGTGTGTAGTAGGATGTAAAGGATAACCTTCTCATGGCATGCCTCCGCCATTTTCTGTACCACTTTGCTTGAAACAGTAGCTGACAATAAAAAAAAAAGTTGGATCATTAAGTTTTATTTTCCAGACAGGACTCAGTATAACTCAGTGGGCCAATGAATATTACACTTCAGAGGTGCATCCAGCTGGTGAATAAGAATACTTTTCCCCTCATATTATTTAGTATGATAATCCATTCTGTGCAGCATCTGTTTTATGAAGAAGGGACAGTTTCTTACTAGATCTGCTGAGAAACTTCTATACAGTCTATAAAATGATTCCCATTCTCCCTGTCAGCGCTGTCAATGAGGAACTGAATGCGGCAGTGCTTTCTCTGCATTAGTGGCTTAACATTTGCCCAGGCTCACACCAGGTACTGCTGGTGGGAAAGAGCTTTGTAAGTTGTTTGTGTATAATGGAACAAACAGCAAACAGCATTCTGGGGCCTGAAATTGTTCACAACTACCGTAATCACTTCCCAAACTCTTCTCTGCCTTCTTTTTAGGCATGGACCCATGCTGGGATTCTGCTGAAACACAAGTACAGTTTCCTGGTGGGATGTGCCTCCATCTCAGATGTCATAGCTCAGGTAATGACTCCTCTTAGCAGTCACTGTTTCCGTTGGTTACGGACTCAATGCTTTCCTGAGCAGGAGCTCTCTTGTGCAGAGACTGCCTTCTCTCTCTACCATGAACAGAACACCAGAAGAATTAATCTTGTGTGCTGTTCTCTGGCTGTTTCCCCACTGTGTGGAGGCTGTTTGCTGACAGTTGTGGTTGAGGCTGGCCTCACTTGACTGGACCGATGTCAGGAGAAGGGAACCAGGATTGTTTGGGCTAGGGCCATGTCTTCCGGCACCTCCACAACCCTGTTTCAGAATGGCTGAGAAACAAGTAGTATATACATGTGTACATCTGGGGAAAAGAAAGGTCAGGCAAAGAGACTGATGGCTTCTACCACTCCTGAGGCTGACTGACTGTTTTGAAAGAGACCTTTCTCCCCCCTGTGCATTCTCACCCACGCTTTGCTTCAGTTGCACTGAAATCCTGAGTGGGACTTGTAGGTGGAGAAGTGAAGGCTTGATTCTCCCAGTTCACCCGTCAGCTTTGCACATGCCGTCTAATCCAGTGAATGCAGTAGTGTAAGCTATTCTGAGTCCCAGTTTGGCACTGTTCTTGCTACTGGCCCCAAAGGTGAAGGCTCAGAACTGCAGCAGAAGGGATCTGTGGTGACAGACCCTGGTGATGCAGAGAAGACCAAATGTTGTTTGAACTTTCATTTGTGAGGGACTAGCTTTGTACTAGACGCAGTTGAAAAACAACATTCATACACATTGCTGATGACCAGTGTTGTAGCATTCGAGAATCAATATACAGCCCTCTTTTAAAGCATATATATTGCAAAATGGAGAGTCCCAGCACCTGTAAAACAGTTGCTGTACTGCCCCATTACCAGCTGAATGGTGTAATGACTGGGTAAGAAAGAGGATAATAACAGTACGACATCAAAGGAAATATGAAGTCAACAGCACTTAGTTCAATTTTCCACAGCATTTTCCTCCCACTAAATACGAGCAAACCATAAACCAGGTTGAACCAGTCAGCTGCTATTCTATGTTTGGCAGGTCTGCCCCTCTCCAGGACTGCACTAAATCCCTGAAGATAATACCAATTACTGTAAATGACCTTAACCCTCAGGATCTGCTCTTGTTCTGATGCAACCTATAGAGTTTGCTGACCCTGAATGCATGTCAGGACATATACAGCTAAATACAGAAACAAATGATTATTTTGTCCATGGTACACATGCCCTTTCCACAACGGTTGGTGAGTGGGGTGCCAGGGTTGTGAAGAATAAGGCACCTGTCATCTTCTCTCAACAAAATATTGCACAGCGCAAGAGCAAATCTGGAAAACAGAAAGCTGTGACTCTCCATACCCCAGAATTCTCTCTGTATGCCTACATCTGCTCCCTACACAAGCAATAGGTGTGCAGGCAGTAGCGAATCCTCCTTGGGTAGCTGCATAGACACACTTTTTGTGACTGACTTTGCTTCTGTTTCTAGGGTTCAAAAGAGCATTTTTGCAAACCCTCGTGAACAGCATGGCATGCCTAAGAAACATTTGCACAGTGTGATTTTTCTGAAGTACTTCTTGAGCTCTAGCAATGAAGGAGAGAACCTGCCCCTGAACAATGTGTTTTGTATTTCTTGTAACTCACTTGAATGCCAGCATGTCCTGGCAGGGTTGTCCTTGATTCTGCTGTTCACAGCACCAAACACAATTGGCTTACCAGTTGTGCCTCCCATTCAGAGACATTTGGAATTTAACAGGCACGTCATCAGCTCTGTGCTTAACGAAGAAAACAATACCGTATTAATTCCTTTGCATTTTCTGAATTGAACATTTAATCTTACAAGACTGAATTATGAGCTGTTCATTAGCCCAAAAGTTTCCATTTCATTTACATCAATGTGGCACTCAGATAGCTGAAGAGAGAATATTGAAATACTGAAATTTCACTCAAAAAAGTAGAAAAGTAGGATGACATAAGATTTCCTGCTTCTAAACGCTGAAGTGGATACTTTAAAACATCTGGCTTTTTCATTGCTGCTACCTCCCTTCCCTCCCTGCCAAAAAAAAAAAAAAAAAGGAGGGCTTAGAAGCTGACCCTAGAAGCATGTCTCCAGCCTCAGCGTATATCAGAATAGCACATTCTCCTGGGAAGGGTGACATTCAGCCACATGCTTGCTGCCAGACCTTGCCAGACTTTGATTCTAACCTTCCCCTATTTATGGCTCCTAGTCTGACACCTGCCCATACCTTCAACTGCTGTTTAGTAGAGCTTCTGTGTGATGTTAACTCTTGTTCCTCTCATTTCTATGACCAAATGTGGGGGCGCGGGGGGGGACACGGGGGCGAGGACAGACAACGACACACGGATGGTCCTGGCCAAAGTTTCAAATGCCACAAGCTTGAAGTCAGATAGATACTGTAGTCGTGGTTGTTAGTTCAGATGGACTGGCTTGAATCAGACAAGAGATATGTTGAACCTAAAGAAATATGCAGACAAATTGCTAATCATTTATTTGTTTGCCCTGCAGGTTGTTTTTGTAGCCATTTTGCTTCACAGTCACTTGGAGTGCAGGGAGCCTCTCTTGATCCCAATCTTGTCCTTATACATGGGAGCACTTGTCCGATGTACCACGTTATGCCTCGGATACTACAGGAACATACATGATGTCATTCCTGACAGAAGTGGGCCTGAAATGGGGGTATGTCTTAATACTTGGTGCTTTTTCAAATTCAATAATTTTAATCTTGCTTTTTGTGTTATAATACTGTATTAAGCCATTCTGCATGAAGGGTCTCCTCTCTCTGTCCTGTGGGAGAAAACATTTTCACTTAAAGAGGCATGGTAGAAACTATTCCAGCAGCAATGCACTGGAGGCAGCGCTTCCCGTGGTATGGATGTGCTGTCTACTGAGCACTTCTGTCCTGAGCTCTGTCCTGAGCTGTAAGACAGCACAGCATGAACTAAGTGGACACCTTATTTCACAGGGAAGAAGGTCTCAAAAATCTTCTTTCTCCTCGAATGTCATACTGGTTTTCACGTATCCTTGTCTGGTATCCGGAACAAATTATGCAGATAGATACCTTATGCATTATTTATTTAGATCCGTGACACACAGCTTCTTTCAAATCAGTCTTACTAACATGGGTGAAAATATTTTAGGCTCCTCATATTGAAAACTGTTGAAATTAATGTACCAAACTGACAATCGGTGGGAAAAGCAAAAATCCTTTCTCTGTGCTTTCGGTTCAGTTCTGCATGGTTTTTTCCAAACAGACTATTTTATTTTATTTTTTTATTTTTTCCTGTATGTTGCAGGGAGAGGCTACAATAAGGAAGATGCTGAGTTTCTGGTGGCCTTTGGCCTTAATTTTGGCAACTCAGCGAATAAGTAGGCCCATTGTCAACCTTTTTGTCTCCCGGGACCTAGGTGGCAGTTCCTCAGCCACAGAGGTAAGAAAGTCAGTGCTCTCTATTACTGCAAATGATCATTTACATGGAGTTACCTCTGTGTTTCTGAGCCGTGCTGACAAAAAAAAAAATTGTCTTAAGTGCGTTCCTGTTTAGTGCTTTCTTTATCCTTGAAAAGAAGACTGCTTGGACTCTTACCGTGAGTGTTTTTGCCAGGCCTAATAGGACCTCTCCCTCAACAAGACCAGTAGAATTTTTTCACTGAACAGTTCCTGCATGCCAGGTTTTCATGCTCTACGTATAGGTACATACGCTCTGGAGCATTCGGATCCCAAAGATTTTAGGACAGTCGTCAGTAGTCCCATGTTCTGCTGTTTCCTGTCATGTATATTTATGGCTGCACAAACTGATGTGAAACTGCTGTTAGCAGTCAGTGCATCACACAGAATAGCATAGAGATGTAAGGAAGCACATAAAAAAAAAATCTGTCTCCTGGTTGGGATACGAAATGCACCATTTTTCTTGAGGAATTTTGGATTACCCCAATAGTATCCTACAGCTGGTGGGAGACAGGCTTCTGATTGTAATGCAGAGCCTTCACCAAGGCTCACCATGAGCTGACCTATTCTTTTAAGAAGTCTGGGGAACCTTTGCTGCCAGTTTCTGTGGGAGGATGTCTAGTCATTAGCAAACGTCTCATGTTTTTTCTATAGGAAAAACAAAGCTGTAAGATACTAAATGGAAAGGAAAATTCAAACAGCTGATGCCTGACAAATGTTCTCTCAGCACTGCTAATTTGTCATACATGATACTGCATATTTTACTTGCTCAGGAGTTGCCAGTGACTGCAAATAAACAGCTGTGGAGAGAGAATTTAGGAAATGTAACACTTTTACATGTGTAAATCAGGGATCAGACTATGCGTTAGTAGCATAGTTAGTAGCAAGGAGAGCCAGAGCGGGTTAGCAGAGATCAGTTTTGCATTTCTTGGTGACTTTTGATTTTAGATGCATCACATTTCATGGCTAGCCAATTGCATTTTGTTGCTGTTAGGATGGTCACATTTCAGCTTTCTCTGACTTCTGAAATAACTGCCTCTGAAAAGGGAGGTGCTGGTAACACCAGATAACACATCATCAGTATACACAGGTCTGGAACATCAGTATACACAGGTGTTTTATAGGTCCCCTGTTCAATAATATCAGCAGATTTCAGTGTGGGCCCAATGCCCCTGTGAAGGGCTGGGCTGTGGCATGTTCATGAAGACAGCAAGTCCACTTGCATTGGCCAAATCCCACTGCTGCTGTTTGGACTGCCAGCACAGTTATGGTGATTGGGGTACCTTTTCTGGTGTTGGCTTTGATGGGGGACTTTTTCACCTGTAAATAGAAGTTCTAGACATTTAGGGAAGCTTTCATGCACATATTTTGGGATCCCACCAATTGAGGAAAAATACTGGAAGAAAAATCACTGCTGAAAACTTTGATAATTTAAGCCAAGTGGAATCTAGCATACAAAATGTGGTAGTGAAATATTGTTTTCTTTAACAGTTACTGTGTCGTTGTGGTCTTTTTGGAATTCATCAGGAAAATAAGCAGAATATCCTTTATATGCCTTGTTTGATTTAACCTAGTTGGGTTTCATACAGATGGAAATTCTGCTGAAAATACGAGGGAGGGAGTTGAAATTAAAAAAGGTACTGTCTTAAAATTCCAATTTGTTTTCTTTGAACCAATTACTTTTTCAAGGTACGTTAAACATTATTAAAGCTATTAGCAGGGAACAATCTATCCCACTCTCTTCCTCTTTGTGGATAGCACTACTTCCCCCCCTCTTTTTAAACAGCACAGGTAACAAATTAGCTTGCTACGTGGTCCTGTGTTTGTATAGATCTTTTAATCAAACAAGGGCAGGAATTACATTTACAATGGGAAAATGGGCTCAGAGAATGAAAAAAATGTACATTGAAAGTGTAGGAGTGAAACAGAGACAGCAGCAGTTAAAAAATGTCTTTCTGAATGCTACTATTGCTGATGTAAAATGAATCTGAATTTAGCCAGATTGTAGCAGATCTGAAACTGCAGACAAAAGGCAGTCGAACACTTTGATTTCTGGAATTAAGGGAGTCAGGCAGTTCTCAGTACAGATGCACACTTTGGCTCTGAGGCCTAGAAAACTTGGGGTGACAGTAGGTTTCCAAGCAGCTGCAGGAAGAGCTCTCTAAACACCCTTCCTACATGAAAGACACGAAGTACATGTATTTGGACTTTTTTTTTTTTCAGAAATCAGAAACATCAGCAAAATCTTTCATACATAATTACGTAAAGGGGGTCTATGTCTTTGATGTACCTCTTACACTGTACTTGTGGAATTGCAAAAGGGCCTAGTTTTAGATTGCCGGCAGTGAGTTGTTTCTCATGATAAAAATGGTCATCTGGAATTATTTTTGTCTGTTTTTTGTTGACAAGCACCAAAGTGGAGAGAGGGGGATGTTTTTGTTTCGTAAGTACCCCCTGCCCCAGAGCAGTCAGTTTGATGTCCAAAGTCAGTCAGCCACTGAAGCCTGCTGTTTTGCAGTCTGTCTTACTTAACAACTGTTTTACTTAAGAATAACCAAGCAAAATGAATAAAAATGAAAATTTTGAAATATGATCCAAAGCTACTCTGAGCTGTAAGACATTCTGCTACTCAGGTGTCTGTAGCTAAAATAACTCAGGAGCAGTGTGGAAGGGAGGTATGCTGGCTGGCTGAGAGGCTCACACAAGATCAAGTTAACTGTTATCCCAAAGTATCGGTGTGATGGTGGAACGACAAAGCTGAGTAATGTAGCTTCATGGCATGAAGGATTTTGTAAGTTTAAAACGCCGGGCCAAATGATGGCCACTCTGACGGTGTTCCTGAAACAAAAAGCTTCCAGTCGCCTGCCTGGTTTCTCACTGTGTCAAGGCCAATGTGGTGACATTGATGGGAAATGGCACCCTATGTTAGTTTAACTGTTCTGCTCAGAGATTTGAAGTTCATGTTTCCCTGTCTCTTTTCATAGGCGGTGGCAATTCTGACAGCTACGTATCCCGTGGGACACATGCCATATGGCTGGCTGACAGAGATCAGAGCAGTATACCCTGCTTTTGACAAGGTGAGTGCCCTTGTTAGCAGTGTAATACCTTTGGTGTGGTTTCGCATGCGTGGTCCTCCTCTTTCTCTCTGTTACAACGTTTTAATTTAGGGGTGGCTTCAGTGATGTCAGAGGAATTTCTGCCAAACAAATATGAAGAAAGTTCATGGCTCCGTTATCAAGTGCAACAGATTATTTAAAAAATAAACTAACCAAAAATTAAATAGGGCTCTATTAATGACCATCTATTGTCTTGCTTCTCTTTACTTTTGGTTTTGATGCCTGTTGTTCCTTGTCCCACTGATAAGGTTTTCTTAAAATCCTAGTTAAAATTAATTTGGTTTTGGTGTCTTCAAGCTGTTATGATTTTAACCTTTGCTCTGTGTTACAAGGTATTAAGCTACCTTTTTAATAGATAAGTGCTGTATTTTTAAGGATTAAAAAAAAGTCCTCACTTACTTGTTATGATGTAGCTATTTAGCTAATGAAGTGATTTCTCACAAAGTGTCCATCAGTGAGTGAGCAAGCTTACCTCTCTGCTCCAGATTCTGCGGTATCTCTCAAATGGGTTTGGGTTCATTTGCTTATGTTAATATTTAGCAAAGGTTGTTTCATAGACTGGCAGTAATGCAGATAACATACTTAGCTGACCAAGACTATGAAGATTTCTGTTGGCAAATCATGTAATTACATAAGAATGCAAGGACTGCTCCTGGAACCGAGCACACAGAGTAAATATATAACGAAAATTAATTTTTTTAGACTCTTTTTTTGCTCTGTTTTAGAACTGGTACTCACTAGCCCATATGCTGTGCGAAGAACAGCCGTGTCCTGTGACATCCAAATTCAAATGCCAGATTCTCTCCTTCCCTTTATTTACCAATTAGTAACTGAACTTTCTGGTTCCAAATACTGATCAAACAAATGTTTGCTTGCTCAGGGATGTACTTAGCTGAAGCAAGCCCTGTTTGATGTGATCCACCATATTTCCAAGGAGAACTTAAAACCAAAACAGAGTCAAATCAGCCATAACTTCTCAACCTGCCTGTGTACAGCTAGACTGACCTGTCAGATACAATACAACATGCAGGTTTCTCAGAAGAAAAGGAACTGCAGATGCAAAACCAATAAACTGCAAGATAAAAATGGTTTGGGACAGGAAACACAGGGGCTGCTAACCTCATCTGTTACAAACCACAATCAGATGCACTATTGCCAAGCAAAATTAACAGCAATGAAGACTCCTAAATTCAGGTCTCATTTAGCTGGTGGAAGACGTGCTGACAACTTTAGTGGTGACAGGATCAGACCATGATTTGTCTGTTTATTTCAGTTAAAAGGCTTAGAGCCTTTTACATAGAGCTCTTGTGGAACAAATGTGAGGAAGAAAAAGTTAGGGTAAGGCACAGATAGGTACAGTTTATCTAATTGCCGAAAAGGCATATAATGGGGATTTTAGTTGCATGTTTTAAGAGCAATTTGGCATAAAATGTGCTAAGTGAGGTAGCAGCAGTACAAAGGGTATCTTATCCTGGCAACCATGTGTGCAAATGCCTCCACCGTATGTTTCAGACAATAAATACCAAACCAGAAACCCAGAGAGAGTTTTTTTAGATGGCTGTGAGAATTGCTTTACCCTCAGTTACACATCATTCGCGTGTCACCGTGCCTTTCAAAAGCTTTGTTTCCTTAAGCTAAGGCTTTCTCAGAAGAGTCCAGATAGAATCACTTTATTTCTGGACTCTGTAAAGTCTCTGTTAGTATTTTCAGGTGCTGAAACAGTTTGCATGCATTCAAACTCCCATTTTCTTTCATCGGTAACTGAGAAAGCTGGCAGTGCTGATGGCCACCAGAAGCACGCTGCATTGCCTTAACTGACTGATGGGATTTGGGATCCAGATAGTATGCCCCTCTTCAGTGGCTCTACTGGAGAAGTCAGATTCTTGTCCTCACAGGGAAATCGCTACCTCTGTTCACATTTGTAAGAGAGATGCTGGGTCCTCCTTCAGTCTTTTATGAGACTATGTGTCCAGAGCAACCTCATGGCCCAGCAGTTACACTCAGGTTAAGGGGTTACTACGGGTAGTGAAACACTGGAACAGGTTGCATAGAGAGGTGGTGGAGGCCCCATCCTTGGAAACATTCAAGACCAGGTCGGACGGGGCTCTGAGCAACCTGATCTGGTTAGCAGTGCCCCTGCTCACTGCAGGGAGGTTGCACTAGATGGCCTCTAAAGGTCCCTTCCAACCCAAAACATTCTATGATTCTATGATTTTCTGAAAGAAAACAGGCATATCCTAGTCCTCTGCTGTTTTATACGGTGATAATACCATTACTCTTAATGGACTATGCCATCTGATTCAGAGCAGCAGCACCAACTGAGAGAGGACTTACGAGCTTTATTTATCTGATTAATAGATGGGAATGAATACTCCTTTTGCTCCATAATCTGCATTGTGTTTTGATCCAAGAACTAAATTGTGTGCAAGAGATAGGAGTCAAGAGTCCGTGGTCTAGAGTGAGAGCAAAGGGCGGAGCAGAGCGAGGGCAGAGTTAGCAGCAGCGAGGCAGGAACAAACAAGAGCCCTTTTTCTTCACAGCCCTTTTGGATGGCTGGATTTGGGTGTGCTTTCCTTCCTCTCTGTTATTTTAGCCTTGTTAGAAAGTTGAGCCATGCAGCAGAGTTTATTTAAACTCTGGTGAGCTATGTAAGCAAGGCCTATTCTCACATACATAAAAACTAACAATAACAAAGTATTTCTTCAGAAACACAAGGAATAAGAATAGATGCATTAAAAAAAATGTTTACAGAGAGTTTTCATAACCAGTTCCCAAAAAGGGCAGACGTAGCTTCCTGCTTTAGGGTCTGGGTTGCCTACGTGCATCTTCAGGCACCCAAACTTCCAAGCAGATATTTAGGCAGGAGCATGGGGCTGTCCAGGTGCCATTGCTGCATGGATCACCACAGAAAGCTTTAAAATACAAAATTCCATCAACTACTTGTATGTGTGTGAAATGGTGTACCCTTCACAGAGCTCACGTTCAGTTTGTCCGCTCCCAAGATGCATTTGCGTAATTTCCTATTTCTCTTATGAGTAACTTCAGTAAAGGAGGCTGACCGTGTGACAGATACTGCTGTTCTACCTGAGTTACATCAAGGATGAATAAATGTTGTCCTACATCTCATGGCACAGGTTTTATGAGCGTGGGCACATACTTGTGTATCTCAAACAGCCGCAGGGTAAATGCACTAGATGACCCAACAGCCTGTTGCTACAGGGCTCCTAATGGTGCCCTGCCTTTGATATCCCATCCTCTCCTTTCACAGACCATTTAGTTTGTTTTTATGTGTTCCCTGAGGGCAATTTTAAATCTTCAACTTCATTTGCTATATTAGACATTTGGAAGAAGGCTTTTGTTGTTGTTTTAAACTTTGCTGCCACGTGAGTACAGAGCCCATGTTCAAGGTGGAACATGTAATAGTCCTAATTATGTTCTGTTCATTAAACTGCATTAATGGAGCCAGCTGTTCCAGGGGCTTTGTTTATATTACCTACTTGTCTAATTGGATCAGTAAGGGTGCTTGCATTGGCGTATGGATTCGGTACCACTTTAGGTGAAAAGGAATGGAATCCTATTTTTCCTGAGAAAACATGCTACAAACTTTAAGGTAAAAACAATTACATGCAGTTTCCTTAGAAAGAGCTACCACCCTTTTTCAAAGCTGAATTTGTTAAATGGGACTTATTCCTTAGAAGAGTAGGGAGATTAAGCAACCCTCAGTGACGATAGGAGCAGTTGCTGTCAGTTTAAGTGGAAAATATTCTGTGGTGGTACAAAGTACTCAGAAAGCTCTGGGTTAAAAAGCAAACAAGCAAAGACAGACATGCTTGTGCGCAGACAGTCAGGTCCAACGCATGACCCTGGTGCCATCAGCCTCCCGCTTGTCTGGAGCCAAGCTAATGCTCGTTATCTCTTTCTCTCGCCCTAGAATAACCCCAGCAATAAGTTGGTGAACACCAACAGCACCGTCACAGCAACACATATCAAGAAGTTCACTTTTGTTTGCATGGCATTGTCCTTAACGGTAAGAAACCTTTGTACAACTCGCTGACTTTCATCTCAACCAGAAAATTATCTCCTCTACCTAATGCTAAAAGCACTAGCAGTTCAAGAAAGGTGAGTTGTCTTTTCTTATGAAGTTCTGTTGCTTTTATCTGGAGGACAAGGTGCAATCATAGTACTGGAGTACTAAGAAAATCAACTATCATTAACTCAGGCTAGATATGGGTTAGAGTTGTTTTATTTAATTCTTCTCACTACTTTTCCTTTCAAGTCAGCCTCCACATGCAAAGAGATATCAAAGATCTGCTTTTCTTTTTTCTCTTTTTTTTAATGAACAAAACTTCTGGTAACCAGCGTATCAGGAAAATGAAAAACCACATTTGTCTCGTGCAGTGGGATGGCAGCCTGTCCCTGGGCATCATTTACTGTGAACAGTGGGAAAGGCAGCACGTGCCGAAACGGCAGTAGCTGTTCCCCACCGCCTCACGTGGCAATGATCTTCCATGCTGGGGGTATTTTCATGCACGTTGCTTTTGTTTACTCTCAAAATGAACTAAAAAGGGCAGTCTCAGAGGTGGTGCTGACACTGACAAAAGGATCTAAAGCCTCGTCTGTGCTAGGAAGCATTGCAAGGGGCTGACATTCAGGGAGAAATTTCGCTGAGCCTGCAGCATTTCAAAACACCCAGCTTGCACACATATATGCAGTGCACCTTCCCCAAGAAAACTGTTTCTGCACAAGTCTTTTTAGCAACAAACAGGAGGTTGTGGAAGAAAACTCATGCAGGTGGTGGGGATCATAGCAAATAATGGATTAAATGACTAGAGTAAATGCAACTTGTTTCTACATAGGATGCAATTACATTAGTGCTTGGAGCTGGTCAAGCCATCCTCTTCCCACTTGGGGTGGGCTTGCATGAGCAGCCATACCTCTGTCCATGACAGTCATTCTCAGATTTGTGATCTGTGCACTGTGTCCTAAGGAGTCCTGGGCTGGCTCCTGTCAGGCACCAGGACTGCCAGGGTAAGTCATGGCAGGGCATGGCATGGCACCCCCAGCCAGGAGCAGGGTGGCCGGGGGGCACCGGGGCAGACCCAGTCCTGGACATTAGGAACCACCCTGGGGATGGGTATCATAGAATCATAGAATTGTTTGGGTGGAAAAGACCTTTAAAATCAAGTCCAACTGTACTTATCCACCACTAAACCACGTCCCTAAGCACCTCGTCTTCCTGTCTTTTAAATACCTCCAGGGATGGGGACTCAACCACTTCCCTGGGCAGCCCATTCCAGTACCCGATAACCCTTTCAGTGAAGAAATTTTTCCTAATACCCACTCTAAACCTCCCCTGGCGCAACTCAAGGCCATTTCCCCTCAAACTATCGCCCGTTACCAGGGAGAAGAGGCCGACCCCCACCTGGCTACAGCCTCCTGTCAGGCAGCTGTAGAGGGCGATCAGGTCTCCCCTCAGCCTCCTCTTCTCCAGGCTGAACAACCCCAGTTCCCTCAGCCGCTCCTCATCAGACTTGTGCTCCAGACCCCTCACCAGCTTTGTTGCCCTTCTCTGGACACGCTCCAGCACCTCAATGTCCTTCTTGTAGTGAGGGGCCCAAAACTGAGCACAGTGTTTAAGGAGTGGCCTCACCAGCGCCGAGTACAGGGGAAGGATGGCTTCCCTGCTCCTGCTGGCCACACTATTCCTGATACAGGCCAGGATGCTGTTGGCTGCGTTGGCCACCTGGGCACACTGCTGGCTCATATTCAGCCAGCTGTCGACCAGTACCCCCAGGTCCTTTTCTGCCAGGCAGACTTTCCAGCCACTCTTCCCCAAGCCTGTAGCGTTGCATGGGGTTGTCGTGAGACCAGTGCAGGACCCGGCACTTGGCCTTGTTGAACCTCATCCAACTGGCTGCAGCCCCTTGATCCAGCCTGTCCAGGTCCCTCTGCAGAGCCCCTCTATAAAGAGGGATGAGCCAAGGCTGGGCCAGGACATGGGCCCTTGGGTGGCCCTGGCTTGGCAGGGCCCTTGGCCGGGGCAGGGCCAGGCTGCAGAGAGCTGGAGACGGCCCTGCTGCAGCATCACTGGGGCAGGGGCTGACAGCCCCGGGGGGCTGACTTGGGGTCCTGGTCCATGGGCAGGGTGGGGGGAGTCCTGAGAGTCAGACAGGGATGGTCAGGGCCAGCAGTGCCCTCAGGGCCATGACAGATCCTCTCCTCAGTACCTGCACTAGCAGGACAAAAGCCAAGGGGAACCTAAAAAATACGTTTCTCAAAGAAAAAGTCCTTCCTCACACTAGAAAAGTAAGTGGGAAGTGCTGCAGTTGTTTTAGGATATGATGCTCAGAGCCCTAAAATTGAATCTGTTGATACCACAAGCAGGCTTTCTCTTTATCCCCAGTGTTGTGTGCCTTCCATGGGGTAGCTGGCTGCTTTGTAACTCTGTTCTCACTACATTCACAAATTTACTGTTGAGTAACGGGGGGCTGATAAAATTTCTCTCTTCCCTTCTTTTTAGTATAGAGCATTTTGCCTGAGTCACGCATGGCCTATGCATGAAGGGAAACTGATTTACATCAAAGGAAACCTTACAGTACAGGAGCCTGCAGTATTTATAACCATCCCCACCCCTTTGTCCCGGTCTAGGAAAGTGGGATACGGTACTCTCTGTCCTGTTTCACAGTTGAAAATGAAGCAACTCAATCCATCAGTAGCTGACTTGGGAGATTTCTTCTGCTCTTTGTTTCCTATACTTTTTCACTAAACAGCTACAACTGGCCACTATCAGACAGAATTGCATGAGCCAATGTGGCATCTCTTCTGTCTATTCATTTCCTAGATTTAAGATTGAACTCTTTTTTTTTCACATGGCTTAGAGGCCAGCAGCTCTTGCTCTAACTTGTATTTCCTTCCTACAGCACGTAGGAAATCGGCCATTAAATTGGCCATTGTCTGGAGACTTTCTGTGGCTCTCATGTTATCTACCATCACACACCTTGAGATTTTCTCTTTCGTGCTGTGCCAAGCCAAGGTTACATTCTCTACAGCAGGAGCCTCCCTTGACAGACTGAAGTCTGTCAGTGTTGATAGACACCCATGAAGGGGAAAGCTTTCTGCTTTATAAATTGTTCTGAGAATACTATTTCAGTCTGAAAGCTTTCTCTGAACTGACTCTGATTTTCTTAACCCATCTGGGTATTTATCAGCTTACTCTACTTCTGATAGATCATGAGCTTCTCACATTACCATCACCATCCTCTGCAGAGTAATTTTTGTTACTGCAATAGGCATTTGCTTTGTAACTTTACAGGATGTTTTTTTCCCCAAAGTTCTATGTAGTACTTTCAGGGGCAGTTCTTTCATAAGCTTATCATGAGAGATTTGTCCGCACTGAAATACCAGAAACACTTTTGAGGTTCATAGCTTTTCCTGTCCAGTTTCTATTTTTGCCTACTAGTGACAGATTCTTAGGATTGCTTGTCAACAGACAGAGCAGAAAAATAGACACATGAACTCTAAAGACTCAGCTTGGTTCAAGGGCCTGAGCCTGCAAATGCTTCAGCACACAAGCTCAGCAGACATCGGTATGACTCAAGTTATTATGTGCCACAGGTTCTAAGGAAGTGGACTTCAAATTTGCCTCTGTTGCAGCTAGGTCAGATGGCCACTGTAGCTGAGCTCCCATGGCCATCGGTGATTGCTGTGTTTTTCTGGAGGGGCTCTACTGCAACGAATGGCAGTCAGACTACTGGCATCACTGTTGGCAACATCTTGTTCTTTGGCATCAGAGGGAAAGTGAGAAACAGGCTCCCAGGCCAACCAAGTCAAATACTTAGACATGCCGTGTGAATCCATTCTTCAGTGGATGATCTGTAGAAGGATTCCAGAAGATGGAAAGATAAAGGAAGTCTATTATCCAGTGGAAAAAAATAACAGTGAAACCTTTAGTATGAGCAGCAACCGTGCGGGAAAGTACCCTCCCAGTGTAAAACCCTGGGAAGCCTCCCAATCACTGAAGACATGCTATTTCACAGAGTTGGAAGAAAAATGTCCTACCTCCTTCCACAGACCAGTGAGGCCTGCCCAAGTACTATAAACCTACTATTACAGCAGAAGCACTTTTTCACCCTTGTTGACGGTGGCAGTATTGGGTCAGAGCATTGGGCAGCATGCACATGTGTTTTGCTGAGTGTGGTCATAAGTACTGTCTCACAGCTTTGAAGCATCAGGCTGGTATTAAAGCTGCTTCTTCAAAAAATGAGAATTAGTTGTATTGCTTAGTGAAAAAATTGTAGACAAGCTGCAAGGCTGTAAGTAGAAGCTATTAGACTCCCAGTACGTAAGAGAGCTGATGTGATTAGTCATATTGATGTGGTTTTTGTTGTAAGCAAGCAGTGACTCCTTCCAACAGCCCTGTTTTGTGGCTGTGTAGCTGAATGTAAAATTTATATAGCAGAGGGGAGGGACTCAGCTGAAGAATTTTGCCCATACAATTAAGGGACTGGTTCCAATTTTAGAAAATAAGGCATGCTTGGTAATTCACTCTCAGCTTAAAGACTCTGCATAACACTGCTTGCCATTATTTGTTACTTCATTACCATTAAGCACTTTGGGGAAAAAAATCTGCTTTCTATATATGAGTAGAGGTACTGCTCCAAACGCCAGTCTTGCTGCCATTGCCAGATCAGGTTGCTGAAGAACTAAACAATTTTATTCCATGCTAGACCTGTTGAGATGACCCTACAATTCAGCCCTGAGATCTCTGTACAGTTGTAAACTAAGTGAAGACACAGACTCCAGAGACGGAAAACTGGTGCATTTGTAGACGCATCCCTTTGGTTGTGGGATGTGTCAGCCTCAGTACAGCACAGAAATCCCAAAATAATTTGTCTGGGTGCTAACTTATTGCATTTCTCCATTGCAGCCAAGGTTTGCTGTGTCAGAGAAGAGCATTCCCTCGGCCGTGAGCTGTGCGTAGAGGGGCAGGGGGTGTGAGGAGTGAGCTGCTCGGGGGAACCCTGCCTCACCCAGCAGCAGGAACAGCAAATAGGCTGCGCTTCAGCCAGGGATTTTCTTAGAACAGTGGCAGCGTCTCTGAGCTCAGCCACCACCGTGCAAAATTCAGGGCTTTTCCCAGGCAGCCTGTAGGGCACAGCTACTGCCAAATTACCTTTCTCTTCCTTTCTTTCTTTTTTTTTTTTTTAAATTCTGTCTCCATTTCCCAGTTGAGCTCTTCCTTAAGTCTTCTGTGATGAAACCGAAGTTGTAGTCAGTTAAGATCCTTTTCCCTGGCTAATGTTAGCTGCTGGCAGCTGCGTGGATTAGCATTTGGTCATCTGCCTCTGAGCTGCAAGGCTTGCCAGGCTGATTTCACGCTAGTTAGTGCAGAGGGCTCCTTTGGGAGGGCACAAACTCCTTCACTGCGCCTGCTGCTGCCCCACTCCACGTGGCGGTCACCGCCGTGTCCTCACGCACGCATCTGTGTTCAAACCCTGCGCAAGTCGGTGAAGTTGCATGCCCTGAGTTGAAAGCGGGCCATCACTTGTGCAAGCAGCACTAGGAAAAGTGGGACATTTAACTCCTGGGGGGGACAGGGAATGGTGGCGTCTGTTCATGTCTCGGAGTCAGCGTGGAAGGCAAGTGATGTCTTTCTTACGTAAGAGCTGCAAGCACCCTCGCTTAAGTCACTGCCATTGGGGTAAAAGCAGGGCCAGCTCCGTAGAATCATAGAATTGTCTAGGTTAGAAAAGACCTTTAAGATCATCAAGTCCAACCGTTAACCTAACACTGCCATCCCACCACTAAACCATGTCCCTAAGCACCTCATCTACCCGTCTTTTAAATACCTCCAGGGATGAGGACTCGACCACCTCCCACCCTTCACCGCTGTGAAAGTTCCCTAGCTCACCATCACTAAAAAATGACCCAGCATAGTCTGTACTTACTTGTTTGTGTACACCAGGGAAGGAGCAATCAGTAGTTAGTGAACTACGCTATCCAGTTCAGCTTCCTCTTCAAACAGCCTCAGCTGGGACAGACCACAGCGCTTCAGGGACACATTTCCAAACACCATCTCCCGTTAGCTGCATGGTTCCTGTTAACTAAAGTGTCAGCAAGCTGCGTGGCCTGTTGTACCTTCATGTTCTTGAGTGCTCTGTGCATTACAACAGGTTTTCCCTTAGCAATAAGACCAGCTCAAGGTGGCAAAGGTGACATGCTGTGTGCACCGCACCGCGTTCATCTGTCTGTCACCACATTAATGTACAGCTGGAAAGCTGCACAGTACTCCTCAGTTTTAACATGTGTTCTATTAGAGACAGCTCAAAGCTCTTTCCAGCTTTAAGTATGATAGCACCAGTGCTATTACAAAAGGAATTTCAATGCTGCTTTGCTTTATTTTTAAATGGACACATAGTTATGGCCAAACAGGGAAAGTAGCAGTTTTCATGAAAAAACGGACTGATTAAGGGGAGAAGCTAATTGTGTAGAATGCTATCTTATATTTAATTAGTGAACACCGCTTAAGAAACAAAATCCAGATGTTTCAAGCTTGCCCTGTGATTTTTCATTCCATTCTATTCCAAAAGGAGGCTGAAGGAGAGAGTAGAGGGAAAGCTCTTACATTTACACTCGTGTGTTTGTGTGTGTGATTTATGCAAGGCTTACAAATTTCAGATTTACTTGTTACAAACCACAGGCAAACTAGTAAAAATTGTAAATCCCCTTAAAAAAACCAAGCAAACAAAAAAAACACCCACCAAAAAACCCCATGACCCTGAAGTTTTAACTAAAGTGAAGGCTCAAGCACTCCAGCTGAACTAATCAATATGCATCAGTTATGTTGTGGTAACCAAATTCAAATGCCAGGAAATCTGCATTAGATTTAAATCTCAGTGAAAGTTTAAATTTGATGTACTTGGGAGCAACCAGCTGGTCAGTTTCCTGGCTTACATGTTTGGGCTGAATATGTGTGTGTTAATACGTGTCAAAATGTCACCTGCTTTACAGTCAGGTTTTTCCGTAAAATTGAGCCTAATGATAGCTTTAAAATGTTTCTAATACTTATAATATTATTTTCAATATTATATATTAGGTCATTTTTAATATTATAAAATATAAAATAATATATAAATGTTATTTTATATATAATATTATAATAATATAATATTTAGATTCATATCTGAACATACTCTTTTGACAGGGGAAAAAGCACATATTGATTTCTGAGGGCTCGCTCCTGCTGATGAGCATCTGTAGTTTTAGGAGTTACTATTGGCAACTGTCTGTCTCCTTCATTTGCTGGGAGTTATCAGCCCCTTAGGAAGAGCAGCACGCAGGCACTGTGTCAGCGCTCCAGTGCTTACATCTTGTAGGCCAGCAGCATAAGCTACCACCAGCTGGCAGTTATATTCATCTTATCTATTAATGTACAGCGTGTGTAATTATAAATATGTATCTGATAAGTACATAATCATATGCAGCGTGTAGTTATATATAAGTGGGGTTTTTTGTATTGTAACAGTCAGAAGTTTTAAGCTGCAGCATTTAGCATGTTCACTTGTTGATCTCCTATTTCCCCCCCAACCATGGGCAGAAAAGTGGGACAGACTGCTGGGGACCGTCAGCTCTTTACCTGATCTTGCAAGATAAAACAGAGGGATCTCACCACTGTTTTAAAACAGCAGAGAGGGCTCCAGAGTTGCAGGGTTTCCTTTGCTGGGTCTCTGTGATGGGATAATTCAGTTTCAGCCTGAAGAGGGGAGGAGGAAAGTCTCTGTCCCATTTAAAGACAGATTACTGGAAGCCATCCCGTCGTTGGCCTAATCCCGAGTCATCATCTGCTTGGTTATCTTCTATAATTAATCATCAAGAACCTAGGAGATAAGAAGAAAACCCTGATCAAGAACAAGAAAGCCATCGTAGCAGGGAAAATTCCCTTTATGAAAGAATTAAAGAACAGAATACAGGACTCAGTAGTTGCTGCTTTCTACTTGTTTCTTAATTCTGTAAGAGCTAGAGCCCGTCACTGGGAGAGAAGCAGCCGTGTTTCATTCAGGCTGAGAAGCCTCATCTGTTTAAATGGCAACTGCAGATGCCCAAGCTTTTGCGCTCTGCTTTGGATTTGGTTATGCCAAACTAGGAACTGCCAAGTGCCAAGTGGCTACCATCTGCCGGCTCTCTTGTCGCATGGAGATCTTGATCATCCTTGATCAGCATGGCTTCACCAACCAGCGAAGCGTCGGCACTGGCAGGTAAAAATGGAGCTCGCATGAGTGAAGACAGACTATTCATGCCAACTCACTATATTATTGAAACAGCATTGGTTTATTGATGTATTCCCACTCTGATGCTATGCATCTACCAAACATTTTTTACTCAACAGTTGTTTAATTTCCAGTTGAACTGAGCAAATCTTTTTATTTCCCAGCCATCGGTCCTACAGCTGCTTTTTCCCATGAGGGTCACCAAAGACTATGCAGTTTTCAGTAGTCCCATCTGATCTCAAATTTTCAGTCTCTAGTTTAACAAACATGCCATTTCGTATCACTTCCTTCATTTACCTGTAAGTTCATTTTCCACGTGACAAAGCATCCCGAGTAAAGCCCTTGCGTATGTAAGACACTGATGTAATTGATGCTTTCAGCCACGCGGCCCTGCTAAACAGCGAGACACAAAGCAATTGTTGGTAAAGGACAGAAGTTAAAGAATTCTTTGCATCTTTGCAAATTCTTTGCAGCAAGACTGACCACCATCCTAGGCATCCTTAGCTTGCATTCAGGGTAATGCGAGTTAGGCTTGCACATGGAGAAACACCGAAGAACTTGTTCCTGTTTCACTGACAAAACCTTTCGAAGGCAGAAGAGGAATGTCCATAGCGTGATGCAACTGCGCAGCAGTTCCATGCAGTAGGCATCTCTTGCTGCGTGCCAGCGGGTTGGTTTCTGGAGCCCCATGCAGGCTGACACGTAGCCACTGTGAATGCACTCCATGAGTTGCAATGCCTACAAAAGACTCGTGCGCTTCACGAGACCAAACACCCAAAGGGTCTTACTTCAAGGCTGAGAGACAGTAAATTGCATTCAGGACCTGACAGGAGATTAGCTCTCATTTTTAGATGCCTCAGGCAGCTTCACTGTACCCAGAGGGTGGTACGAAGAAGTATTTTAAAACAGAATTTGCCACAAGCAGTGTATGTGAACATACTTTCACAAAAATGTAATTAATTTTTTCCCCTTTCCTAAAGAAAAGATCAGTTACCACTACTACTATGAAATCAATATTAGACTGTCAGCTACCAAGAAAATATAGGAATACTATAATTTATGCCCTCACCTTCATGCATTTTAGCGAACAGAGTGAGAATGTTTCCGTGTACACACTTTACTAAGTTTGGGAAAGATAACCTAGCTTAGAGCAAAGTGATTTGCAAATTCTGACCAATGCAAGAGACTATCAGGGCTTTTACTCCATTACTCCTCCTTCACGCTCATTTAAAAGACCTTCATCCAAGTATCTGCTGCCTCATCCCCACGGTTTCAAGTGATTCAGATGCTGGAAAGGGGAACAAGGAAAAGCAAGGGATACAGTTTCTATTTCCTTGTGACTGTGATGCCACAGTTCTTCTCTGTGCATTGAGAGAGGGTTGCTACCTGAGAAAATCACCCAGTTATTGCAACTCTTACAGCTTTGATAGCTATATACATTCCAGATTGCCAATGCTGGTTCTTAGTTCACAAGCCGAAGAAAGCATTTTCAGAACAAAGTCGTGATTTCTGAGGTCCTTAATTTAGCCGTTTCTCCCTGTGCTTTATGCCTAACCTGCGTGCAATGCTGAAACCTCCCCACTTGCCCGTCTCAACTCTCCTATAGATGGCTGATAGCAGGCATGCAGACGATGGCCTACCAGGGCCAAGCTGGGAACTGGGAAAGGGGGCGGGATGGGGGGTGTGGTGGTGAAATATGAGAGTATTTAATGCTAAGGAGAGAGCCAAAGATGTAGTCTTTGCGCAGTGGCGGTGCAGGAGAGCCCACCAACTGAACCAGTAGTGACAAATGGACTGAAGTTAACAAAGCCTCGTTTTTTCATGAATTTGTGACTCATGGTCGAGGGAATAGCATCAGGATCTGGAAAGGAGAAGCCGTACTTTAACTTTCTGGGCCTTTCAGATCCTCTACATCTTTCCTGCAAAAGGGGAATGCAATGTGACACCCAGTTATAAACCTCATTAATCTCTTCTGTCTTGAGGATTTGGCTACTGTAGCATTTCTACCTTACTAGAGGAAAGCTTAGCCACGCCATGGAAAACAGGATTCATGATGATGATTTCTTTCATGTAAACAATGAAATCTATGAGTTTATCAGTGTTCATGTGCTCGACCTATAACACTGCACAGGCTAAGTCTGTAGACTGTAGAAATCAAAAATTAGCTTTCTGGATCAAAAAGGTAACATGGCTTCTGATGGCAATAATCATTTTCAGTTTTTGAGGCACTAGTGTTTTAACAGACATGGCCAGGGACGTGAGCTAGAGTTTTGCAGCGTTGTACTTCCAGCACATCAGTTACCAGCCACTGCATTAGAATTTATAAATGGAATATTACTTAAGAGCCAACTTTCTTAAAGTGGCTTGTGTTACTGCATTCACTAGGGCAAGCTGCTGTTGTTTTCTAAAGCTGACCAAGGTTATATGATATTTGTGGGGGGTTTTGTTTGTTTTTTAAGGAAGTTAAGGCTGACTATGGAACTTCAGAGTTTGCATAATAACTGAACTTTTTCAATGCATCACACAATATCAAATAGTAGATTAATACTCCTATCCTTATTCCCCTTCCTCCAAATTTAAAGCAATCATACTTTATAGTACATTCTCCACTTCATCCAGATTAAAGCAGTAGTTCAGCCTCCCCATCCAAGGTCATGCTTACAGCTCTCCTCAACGGGAGATTTTCCCTGAATATCTCCTTTTTCGCTTGTGAGAATAATTAATTCCCCCTGTGTAGTGCTGAAGAGCTTCAGAGTCAGAGTAGCTGCTGCAGTGTATCCCTGCAGCCTCCATTCCTGGTATTTCTGCTTGCTTTCAGGAATACCTTTTTATAACAAACAAGAGCTTAGGCATGGCTGGCAATTGACTCTAAGAAACAGTACAAATTGCATTTTCTTCAGAACCAAAGTTACTGTATAGCATTATTTAGCTTTCCATGTAGTTTTTCCTCCCAGGTTTAAATATGAATGAAGGGAAATGTCCATAGGAACCACCTTTTGCTGCCACCGTATATACCTGTGACGTTCAGTGCCAGAGGTCAAAACGCAGCCAAAAGTTTAAGGCATTGCAGAGGCCACTGGATTTGTGTCCAAGGTTCATTCATTTTTTCCTGTCTTTTGCTGGCTGTCTTTATTTTACATCTCTGCATTGCTTTATTATCAAAGGTTAGAACTGGGCTTTATTAGAGTCATGGGATTATAGGACTGAGAGGCAGTAAAATCCACAGGAAGAAATGTCACGGTAAGAAACTGGTCCCTCTCAGCTGCCGACAGTGCTGGTATCTGGAATTCCCTGGGTGACTGGGTTCAGTGCCATTATCTGTCATGAGTATACAAAGAAAGGAAAGTAAAATAAAGGGACGGATTTTCCCCACACTCCCCAATCTTATTTCATCAATGGCCTCATTACAGCCGCATTTGTATCAAGGAGATTTCACAAGTGCTATCTAGGACATATAAAAAAAAACCAGCATTAACTTTTGAGACTAAATCCACGACTTACTTTATACTTTACTGTCATACATTATTATGGATGCCAAGGACAGCTTATAGAATAATCCCACCCATCCCATGGATGAGTTTGTTTTCACTGCTTTGATTTTGCCCACCTCTGAACTCCCAGATTATTTTCTTTTATCTTCAGGCTGCTGGCACAAAAATTACAGTTGGAAAGTGACATATTGACAGGCAATTGCTGGAGAAGCTTTTTACCTTTTCAATCATAGAATCATAGAATGTTTTGGGTTGGAAGGGACCCCTAGAGGTCATCTAGTCCAACCCCCCTGCAGTGAGCAGGGACACCGCTAACTAGGTCAGGTTGCTCAGAGCCCCATCCAACCTGGCCTTGAATGTTCCCAGGGATGGGGCCTCCACCACCTCTCTGGGCAACCTGTTCCAGTGTTTCACCACCCTCGTTGTAAAGAATTTCCTCCTTATATCCAGTCTAAATCTACCCTGTTTTAGTTTAAAACCATTACCCCTTGTCCTGTCACAGCTGGCCCTACTAAAAAGATTTTCCCCATCTTTCCTATAGGCCCCCTTTAGGTACTGAAAGGCCGTAATCAGGTCTCCCCGCAGCCTTCTCTTCTCCAGGCTGAACAAGCCAAACTCTCTCAGCCTGTCCTCATAGGAGAGGTGCTCCAGCCCTCGGATCATTTTAGTAGCCCTCCTCTGGACCCACTCCAACAGTTCCATGTCCTTCTTGTGCTGAGGGCTCCAGAGCTGGATGCAGTGCTCCAGGTGAGGTCTCACCAGAGCAGAGTAGAGGGGCAGAATCACCTCCCTCGACCTGCTGGCCACGCTTCTCCTGATGCAGCCCAGAATACGGTTGGCCTTCTGGGCCGCCAGCGCACATTGCCGGCTCATGCCCAGCTTTTCATCCACCAGCACGCCCAAGTCCCTCTCGGCAGGGCTGCTCTCGATCCTTTCTTCCCCCAGCCTGTACTGATACTGGGGGTTACCCCGACCCAGGTGCAGGACCTTGCACTTGGCCTTGTTGCACCTCATGAGGTTCACACAGGCCCACCTCTCCAGCCTGTCCAGGTCTCTCTGGATGACATCCCGTCCTTCAAGGTCAGGTTTAGTTCCCACTTCAGTAAAAATCATTTCAGACATGAGTGAAGAATTCCTGCCTGCTCAGGAAGATGCTGGACCACCAGAGGCTGACTTTATAAAATCCTTACGAGGACCTTGTCCCATCTGTGGTACCACACCAAGCCTTTGTCCCACAACAAAGGATTTCTGGTTGCTCCCATGAGGTGGAGACCAATGTCTCCTTCATGACTGTTCAGGTTTCATACAAAGGGTGTATTCTGCATGAGTGCCTGGAGAAGGGGAAGGGTCAAAAATTGTCACTGCAGCATGTTTCTGCTAAAACTCCGTAATTGCGGTAGGTAACAGCAAGGGCTGCTGAAAACTCAAGACAGAAGAAAATGGCCAAGTTGTGAAGTCGACAGTTTTCACAGAGAGCCTAGGAATCTGCCAGGTTTGGTTTATTCAAGCTTTTTTAAAGTGAGGCTGTACTCAGTAAAATACCCTGCTTTCTGTAAAAGATAAAGCAGCATCATTCCGTGGGGAGATACTAATAATGACTGCGTTGAACAACTTAGTGACCCAACCCAGCCTGAAACGTACCACCTAAGTATTTTCAGCAGCAGTCAGTGAGAAAGCAGATGTGGCATCATGTTAATGCTATCTGAGAGTGCTGCCGCTGGACCGAGCTTTATTTCTGAAGAATGTCATGCTCCGTCACTCTGAACTATGAGGAAAGCTGGGGGAGGGGGCGTGGGGAGACTTAGATCTGTAGAAACCAATTATTTCAGGAGAAGATGTGAAGTTGGGGAGTTTTCCCGCAGGCAGGCTCTGGTTTCTTCTGCTCCCCCTGCTGCTTGACAAGTTTTATGACGGCTGTTTTCAGCTTTGCACCACCCTTTGCAGAACACAAAGTTCAGAGAAATCTATACTGACTTGCGTGTGCCTGAGGGATAATTGCTATGAGAGAATGTCCTTGCAATTCAAGTCATCAGCATTATGATAAACCTCTTTAAAATATGACTGCGCTCTGACATTTTTACTGCACGCAGATCCAGGGCTTTTTGCTTCATAGGATCACAGGACTGTTCAGGTTTGAAGGGCCTCAAGAGTTCATCAGGTCCAGCCTCTGGCTCGGAGCAGGGTCAGCTGTGAGGTCAGGGCAGGTTCCCTGGGGCTTTGGCCAGTCTGGTCTTGAAAACCTTACATTCCCACAAAAGAAAAAGATCCGCTTCAGAATTACAGGACACGTGAACACATCACCACGATATCCCAACAGAGCCAGACTGCAGGAACCTTCAACACCTCCATTTGGGCTGATGAATTTTTTTTATTTTTTTTTTCCTTAAAAGCTGTATATCAAAAACTCCTCAAAACTGCCAAAACTGGGGCAGCTGTGCAAAGACCGCTCACTGACAGGACTTACAGCAAAGGTAGCATAGGATTCTGCAGGTCCATTCTGGTGTGCAGCAACCTTCCATAGCAAGGCACTGATGCTGGCCTCTGCTGTCGTACCGTGCCCAGCAACCCCAGCAATTCCTCCACAGAATTTTGTGATTGTTTATAGCAGTGTGCTTAAAAAAACCAACAAGCTAATCAAAAAAACCCTGAGTCTTTAACGGTGGTGTGGTTTAACCCCAGCCGGCAACTAAGTACCACACAGCCGCTCGGTCACTCCCTCACACCCAGCAGGATGGTGGGAATAGAATTGGAAGGGTAAAAGTGAGAAAACTCGTGGGTTGAGATAAGAACAGTTTAATAATTGAAATAATAATAATAACAGTAATAATAGTAATAATAATAAATTACTTATAATGAAAAGTAAAATAACAGAGATAAATAAAAGACAAGTGATGCAAACGAAAGCAATTGCTCACCAACCAATGCCCAGCCAGTCCCTGAGCAGCATCCCCCTGGCCAACCTTCCCCCTAGTTTACTGCTGAGCATGACATCATATGGTGTGGGATATCCCTTCGGCCAGTTGGGGTCAGCTGTCCCAGCTGTGCCCCCTCCCAACTTCTTGTGCCCCCCCAGCCCTCTCGCTGGTGGGGTGGGGTGAGTAGCAGAAATGGCCTTGACTCTGTGTCAGCGCTGCTCAGCAGTAACAAAAACATCCCTGTGTTATCAACCCTGTTTCCAGCACAAATCCAAAACAAAGCCCCATACTAGCTGCTAGGAAGAAAATTAACTTTACCCAGCCAAAACCAGCACAAAAGGCAACCATTTTTTCACTTGATTATTTTCATGTTAAACTCACGTGTGATTTCCTATCAACAGGGACTAATGTCTTTATGGTGAAGCAGACTTTTTGATTTATTGGTCCACAGTAAAACACAAAATGCTTTATTTGTGTAAATTGATGAGTGGTCAGATCTCCTTCCTTCATAAGAACCCTGTTGAACATTTTCTATGTTCAACTATTTGAGAGACTGCATAGTGGAATGAGTGCTTCAGGAGGTATTAGGAATTTGTATTCTGTGTTCAACACAGAAATACACTCCAGCAGTGGTCTGGGAAGGGTCGTTACAAATAGCTACTTCTGTAGTTTCGGTACAAGTAGTTAACAATTTAAAACTGCTGTTACTTTTACTCTTCATAAAAACACAGAAGAGAAGTGCAGTATTAAGTTGCTAGAGTAAGTTTTTGAGTGACAAGCCCCAGTACTACAGAGTCATTTAGAGAACTAAACTTTCAAGGTCAATGAAGGTCTAGATTTGGAATAGCCATAAGAACAGCACTAACATATTCAACAAAATAATTTTTTCCAACATCTTGCAAAATAAGATGTTGAACAGAGGAGTCAAATTCAGCTTTTCACAGTGATGCAAGTTAGAACAAGGTATTCTTTTGACTTACAAACATATCTGCAAGATCAGCCCATCATGCAAGTGAGATACAAGCTCTGAAAGGAGACACAATTATGGAAGTTCTGCTTACATGAGAAAGAGGGAGGCCATGGAGATGTTTGGCGTATCTGGAGATCAGACAATGTAAGTCTGAGGCTACTTTTTGATTTGCTTATTGCACACTTCAAAAGGCAGAATCATATGACTTACATTCTTCCGTATTAATAGAAGTGATAAACTTAACTGATACTATCCCAAAGACCTGAGGTGCAATTCAAAGCTGAGACATGAAATAAGGCGTAAAAGGAGATTTCCTCTGCCCTCACTGGGCGCCATGTAGCATGAATGGGCATAGAGAGGTCGTGAGCAAGGCATGAGTTAAATTAGTTAAGATGCAATCCTCAATGCCTACACAGAACAGTATTCTGAGGGTAAAACACCTCTCTTGGACAGCCCTACTTCTGCAAATACAGCCCGTTCAACAAATGATAGGAAACATCTGCTGAGAGTTGTTTTATGGGAGAAAAATATGAACTGCGTTTCATCAGGGAAGAACCTTTAGCAGGTTAATAGCGCCCTTCCCCATGGTAAAATCTCTTACCCCATCTCATTCCAGGCTGGAATATGTCTCACCCGTTTTTAAAAACATCCATTTTGCATTCCATAGCTTCTTTCTGAGGAACACAAAGCCGTGTCGTGTCTTTCTCATCAGGGAGTGTTTCTTCTAACTGGAGACTGCGCTGAAGTCTAGAAATGCTGTACTGTTGGTCATAGCTCACTGGAATACTCTTTTGTGCCTTATATTTATCAACGAATGTCCCAAAAGACAGGCAGCTTTCTACAAGTGCCTAGAAGCAAATCAGGCTAGCACCCCGCAGATTACTATACACATGACAGTAGCCTTTGTTAGCATAATGTATTATAATGCACTACGTAGTGGGTCTCTGAGGTTTAGTAATCCCTGTCAGCAACCAGAATAAATGGAAATAGCTTCCAGGAGTTGCAGAGCCTGTGAAAAGACTGTTAGTTCTCAAGAACTACTAGCATTCAAACTCACACATGCAGCATCTGAAACAGAATCTCATGAACAGTCTTTCGTCTCAATCATTTGTGAAAGTCAAATGCGTGAAGCGTGCTCAAGAAAAGAGCTTAAAGAGAAGTCGGACTGAGCACTACCGGTTTGATACCTTCCCTGCCGACACAAAGATTTGGTGTGTTCTCTCAGGCTTGGAGACGGCGGAAGTTTTTGATGTGTAACCTTTTAATATGCCTGGACACTGAATTTGCTAGCTGAGAACAGCGAGGTTCCATATGAAAAGTATGCACACCTACTTACGGAGGGTGTCTAAGCCGCCAGTGAGAGGTTTTTTGACTTTTTTTAATGCGCAACTGGATTGGGGGAAAAAAAATCACTAGTATTAGATGTTTTTTGTGCACAACATAACGCTGCGCGGGGTGAAGGTGCACTGCAGTTATTGAAGACCTGAAGCCCCAGCTGCCAGCTGCTCAGACCGTGCAAGGGCATCTCTTACTCTGCACTTGCCCTGCTCTTTCTGCCCTTTCCTTACGCAGACCCCAGGGACTAATCTGGCTGGAGCATTGATCTCATCTAGTACAGCTGTACCGATTTTTTTATACTGCTGTAAATTACTGGCATATTTAATAAAGTCTTTCAAATTTTACTACTGTAGCTCAGCTAAAGACATGTTACCCAATAGCACAACCCTTCAGATCAGTTCAAATGATTAAAACACTTTCAGAAATACTTAGGCTACTGTTTATATGGAGATAACATCACTGTAATAAATACTACTGTCCTTACTCAGGCCTGCATATTCTCTGTAGCGTTCCACTCTTCTGTTTGTATCTTTTTTCCTGTGTTTTTAAAAACACTCATCACTGCTCAGCTGAAGTTCTGTTTAAATGTTCAAAGGCTTTTACAAAACTATCCTTTACTGCTGCGCTCATACTTAAGATAACAGAAAATCAAGTCAGTTCTGTTGCTAGAATTCCACAAGCAAAATCCCTTACTCCCAAAGCATTAAAATGCCTGAGCCTCGGCAGAGTTGCCGAGTACAGTATTCATTACTGTATAGAGCCATCGCAGCCGACTGCAATTGCAGCCTGAAGCTGCAGTGCCGTTACGCACGTGTGTTGCAAGCCCATGCCGAAGCATGTGCTGTTTCATCTTCACCTCTTGATTAGAGTAAATGAGGGTACAACCATAACTCTAGCCAAGCCCATTTGTTCTGTTTTTAACCTTGCAGACACATGCAGAAAGACATAAGGGGGAGGGGGGAACCAACAGTGTTTAACTAAAAGAAAGCTAGGAGACAGATACTAAGACCACAGATAAATCTGTTTCCTAAAGCCTTTCCTGATCTGAGCCCCAGGAAGCTATGGCTGCTTACTGCAGTAGATCCCATCTCTAATTGCGCATGCCATGCTCTCTGTTTCACCGGGCTACTTGCATCATTTCATCTGTTACCATCTTCTCCGAAAGGTCTCTTTTCTGATCAGTCTTCAGCCTTTACCAAGGTAATCACAAACATCATACAGACTGCTCAGCATCACAAAAACCTAAGACTTCATCCTATTTTCAGTATAAACTGTAATAAAATCAGTAGCCAAAATACATTCCCTCCCTTGCATGCTTAGTGTTACTGCTTTTCTGAAGTAGAGCCTTGGGGTTTTTTCCCACTACATTTTGAATCTGTCTTTGAAATAATATGGAAACTTCCCAAGTCGCAAGTGCTCTAGAAGTTAAATTGCAGAGGGCTTGCAGGATGCAAAGCATTCCTTTCTTTTCCTGGGGCTTTGTCCCCTGCAGGCAATGAGAAAATCACCTGCTCATAAGATGAGAGAGAGGAATCTCTTTGCAAAATGAAACTAGTTATCAATATTGCAAGCAAAAGATGGAAGCACGCTGAGCCAGAAATAGAAGGTCCTTCTGCTGCCGTGCCTTGCCTCCTCAAACTGCTTATTCTTGAGCTTAGCAGCGACTGCTGTCTTTACCCACCAGCTGCTCCATAAGAAGTGCTCTTTGAAGCCATTTATCAGCGCTGACTCTCCGCTGATCGGGGGGTGGCGAGCAGGGAAGACTGGAACAGCTGCAGAGGAATGACTGCATACCACCTGGTTGTAAGTCATTGCCTCTGATTTGCAAACTGACCTTCCTCCTGTCAGAGCTGGGTGGCAACTGAGTCGGTTCTTACTAAGGCCAGAAACAAACTTTAACTTCAAAGAGAACAGGATTGCGAACAATGCTTTTGGGTCACTTATTTGCTTGCCTGTCTAACCATGTTAGAATATTCTTTCAAGTGGCTGCTGAAGAAGGAAAGACTGCTCTGTTTGCCTTTTGCTAGCAGTGGGCAGGCTCTGCTGTTGGCATAAATGTGTGGAATCTTGCAGCAGCAGTAACTATGCTGCTCGGTGGGATGCTAATGGCATTGTGCAGTACAAGCAGCATAAAGGTCTTTGCTTTCATGAAAATAGCAAATTATAATTGAAGACTGGGCATCTTTGCATCTTACTCTGTTAATTGGACTTTGAAGAAAGATTTGACAAGCCATTCCCTGTACGGTTGCTTCGCAGGCCATTTGCAGTAAGAGTGCAAATCCCTGCAGTCTGCCTAATGGTGTCTGGAAGAATGAAAGAATTTGCTCTTGTCACTGTACAGTTACTTTTTAACAGCTGGATTCTCAACTACACAACCTTCTCTGCTCTAGATTGCCCCCTCTGTATCAGTTGTACCCTGTACAAGTAGTTTGGCAGGGAGAGAGAAGTGCTGGCTAAAGCAGAAAAAACCCCATGCTTGGTTCATTTGTCTTCTGCTCTTACCTTCCTCCACTTACTATTCTCTGCATAGGTGATGGAGATGTACCACAAGACAAGTAAAACATTCACTTGTGAAAAATAATGGTTCCTACCCTAAGAAGTGGAGAAGAAAACTGAAGATGAGCCTTTTTGCTGGGAGGTGAAATGTTTTGTTCAGCGCACAGGCTGTCAGGGCATGAGACCTCCCACGGGCCACTCGGTCGCGGACCTTAGGAAACCTCCGCGGTCTGGGCACTCGTAGGCTAAACAGCGAGGACAATCTCTGGCACACCACCAAAGAATGAGAGTGAAATCCCAGCTGTCTTGGAGGTGGTAGGACTTCAACAACTAGCTTTAGAAGCCATCTGAACATGTAGGGATGTGACAACTGGCTCATAAGAGAAGAGCTAGACACTATGATGCTAGCTTGCAGGCTAAATTACAAGAGTTATAGAGTCTTAAAGAGCCATCAGATTGTACAGCTAGCACGCATCATTTACCTGGTATGCTGGTTTGTAACCTGCCAGAGGAGTGCCAGAGCATTTAAATCACAAAACCAAGTTAAATGACAAAGTAGTTATACTTGAAAGGATGTCTCATACCCCTTCTTACAGGAAAAGTCCTGTAAGGGGTGTCAGCACCCTTCTTCAGGGGGTGCCTTGAACCAAATTGGACCTGCCAGCGGCCAAGAGCTCCCTCAGTCCAGACTGAAGCCCTGCCTCGGGACCAACCAAAAAATTAAACAGCATGTACTACCGCTGTACCATTTGTTGCAGGTTTTTTATGGAAGTTTTCCTTTCATGTGTGGACTAAAATGCACACTCTTTAAAATAACAAGACTGGGTGGATTTGTGGCCTGAGGGCACTGTGTCGAAGGACTATGCTGAACACCTTTGCCCTGCTAGCAGGCATGTTACATACCATACTAGTATCAGCAGCACATTTAAACCCCTAATGTTAGATTTAGGTCAGATCTCTGGGTCATGGAGTACTTCAAATCTTTAGTTATGAAAACATTTGATAATCTGTAGGAATATGGGTGTCTTAACCAGAGCAATTACTGTAAAAATCAAGTTTCTTACTCTTTTTTTAACAATTAGGAATATGGGTGTCTTAACCAGAGCAATTACTGTAAAAATCAAGTTTCTTACTCTTTTTTTAACAATTAGACCATTCAAGTACAATCATTTGCAGGCACTATAAAAATTCTTTCTATATGCGTCAGTCTTGGACTGGAATTGCTTCTGAAGTTAATATGCTTCTCTTACTTGTGTACTCTGTGTATTTGCATGAAACCTGAGTATAAATATGCTATGTGTACACTACATTTACTGCATTTAAAAATTTAAAAGTCTTTAAATTGTTGCAAAAGTGTGCTTTGAATACGTTTCTCAAAGTAAAGGATATGAATTCTGACTGTGTTTATGAACTTCCCTTGTGATTGTTTCTTTTCCAATATTTTCGACTGATTGATTTGAGAGAGGTGAGATTCTGGTTTCCACTCTTCATTGAGAACAACAAAATTGGTCGTGACTTTTGGAGCATCCAGCATCCTCAACTTAAGTCGAAGACAAGAACTGTTGGTGGTTGGGGTGGCTCTCTGAAGAGCCTTTTAAAACTTTCCCTCCAGTTTCTCCTTGATTACAGTCAGACCGAACCGTAACATTTCATTTGTTAGAATCCAGGCCCAGCAAACAAATAATTGTTAGGTTTGCATGCATGGGGGGGAGGGGGGAGGTTATAACTGCTTCATAAACTGTTAAGTCAGGACTATTGCTTAACATGTAAGTTTTGGTTTTTTCTTTCACCAGTCTATATGCAAAGAGGCAGAAGCATAAGAGAATGGTTAAATAAAGTGACTAAAAGTTAGTCATGAAGTATGCCTGCGGTAGTGATGATCAAAACGTTAATTGTTGCATGCTACAGATCCCTGAACACTGTAGAAAAGCAAATGCATTTTTACTACTTTGTATCCATCTTCTTCCTTCATTTAATACCAAAAATACCCATCAGTAAACAAATGTTTTAGACCAGAAAGGCCTTTTGTGGTGCTTCCCTTCTGAGATACAAATGTTTCTTAATTTTGTTCTTTCTAGCTCTGTTTTGTGATGTTTTGGACGCCAAATGTGTCAGAGAAGATTTTAGTTGACATAATTGGAGTAGACTTCGCTTTTGCAGAGCTGTGTGTTGTTCCTTTGCGCATCTTCTCCTTCTTTCCAGTTCCAGGTAAAAACCAAAAAAATAGAAACTCTGTAACCTCGAAACCAAACCAGCTTCGAGCTGTGGTCATAGAGGCTGGCATGGCTGTACACAGAAGAGTGGCTAAATGCACGGCTAGGAGAAGTAACGTGTTTTTTGTTGAAGTTGGTGTAGACCAGGACTATTTACATCACTAGTCAAGATACAAATGTTGCAGTAAGAGCAGTCAGTCATTAGCCAGATTTCTGACTGTCAAAAGTCTGAATTCTGTCTATTGTAGCTGACCAAGAACACACATGAGCGGCAGTAGCAATACATGCACGAGAAGACAAATTAACCGCTTAGAATAGCATCTAGGACCAGCTGCACAGTAACATCACCTCCATTAGCCTCCCCTTTTGCTGCCAGACTCGGTGGCACTTTCAGATACCATCACAGCATAAAGAACGTAGAATAAAAGTTAATGCCTGTATTCAAAAGCGGCAAGCTTGGCAGCAGTAGTCAAAATGTTTCCCCTCAAAAAATGTCTAACTACTCTAATCAAATGCTACATCATGTAGTGTTTTCTGCCTATATGACAAGTCAGTTTTGTAATAAACGTAATATCTAAATATAAGAATAGGTACATGTAGATACCATTTTTTTGTGACGAGCTGTTACACCATGTACCACGAAGGAGCTAGAGGGAAAATTTGCCTTGGTGTGATTTCTGTTCAGGGTTGGGATTTTCTTCTAATGAAGAAAAGAGAATGGACCATCTAATAAATTGGTTGTAAGAGAACAGCATTCAGCAAGGCTTGCTGTCTGTAACTGGCGCTTTGGTTTTTCAAAACGAGATTTGGAACCAAGATCTACCTTATTTCTAGTAGGGCTTCCCAGGGTGCAAAGTTACCAGAAACAAGTTTTACCATGGTTGTTTCTGAACAGTGCTCTCTGCCTGAAAAAGCTTCGTATGAAATGACTGGTATGTTTTTCCTACTCTCGCTTCCCTCCCTCACCATCCTCTCCCCTTCCCCTGTTTATGAACAGTGACGGTCAGAGCGCACTTGACTGGTTGGCTGATGACTCTGAAGAAGACGTTTGTGTTGGCACCCAGCTCAGTGCTGCGGATTATCGTCCTCATCACCAGTCTCATTGTGCTGCCTTACTTGGGGTAAATCGTTCTCCTCTCCACAGAGCTGATGGGTTTGCCTTCCTCTTCGTTCCTGTTTCCTGTCAAAAGTAGCTGAATTTGGGTAGCTCAGAACATTCTCACCAAATACTAACCATACTGTGAAGCCTAAATAGTGTCAAAATCTGGAAAAGAAACATTTACAAATTCACGAGTGTGACTTTGCTCTAGGTGGGCATGACAGTGACTTCCTTTTTGAAAAAGTAGGCAAACATCAGAGAGGCAAACATGTATCCTACGGGGAATTTATTTCCATTCTATTAAATGCACTGTTAAGAAAGCTAATGGAAGAATATCTTGTTTGTAAGTTCTACAGCACTCTGTACAAGGCTTTAAATTCTTAGTCCATAATTTGATTCAGAATGTGTTTCTTTTAAACAGTGAAGCCATAAAACCCCCAAAAAGTATTTTAAAATACCAGTTATTCTTTTTGCCAGTGTATTATATCTTTGAAGGAAATACTTCAATAGCAACAGATAAATTCTATATAGCAGTGGAAATGTAATTATGAATCATGCATTCTCACACAACCATGACTACTTTCTTTTTATGCCGCTCACAGAGTTCATGGAGCCACTCTTGGAGTAGGATCCCTTCTCGCTGGTTTTGTAGGAGAATCCACCATGGTTGCAATAGCAGCCTGTTATGTCTATCGGAAACAGGTAAGAATTTGGTTCTGCAGGATCTGGTGGAAGCAGTTGATGAGTACAGTGGATTTTAGTTCAGATTAAGAGTGCACTTTTGAAATGTAACTCCCCAGCATCCCCACTTACTGAATTGGGTTTGCTTCCGCGTGCGCTCTCAAGAGTATGCAACTTGGGAATTCTTTGGGTTGAAATAAAAGGTGCCCTCCAGACACGCTGGTCTGAAGTAAACCTCTTGTTCCTCAAAACATGTGGATTATGGATATCATGTCCTTACCACCACCTGTTTTGCACTGTAGATCTGCTACTGCAGTACAGCATAGCTTCTTTATGTAGACATAGGAACTACTCATCCAAGCTTTTATATGTGCATGTATATCTGTGTATGTAGATCTGTGTGTGTGTGTACGTGTGTATACTTTTATTTCTTTATAAAACCAGCTCTGCTGAAAATGGACAAAAAGTGCTTATCTTTTTTTCCATCTGAAGGAATGGTTTAAAACAAAATATACTCCTGCAGCAGTAGAGAATGAGAGCTTACAAATACTTAAACAGGCGAGGATTTCTCATAGGCATGCTTTTACGTATTTCACACACTACAGTCCTGCATGTACAGAGTAGTAGTGGTACATGGATTTCCAAGACTATTCCACTAAATTAAGTCAAACACAGGATAAATATTTGTTAGGTGACTGGGTACATCGCAGTACCTGTGTGTTGTGCCCTTCCAGTTATGTGTTCAAGGCGCTGTGTAGGCACCAGGTCCAACTCCAAGCAGAAATGGCATGGAGCACACATCATTCCGTGGCACAGAAGTACTGTGTGGTAGGATCTATGCATTTACTTTTTTTTTTTTTTTTTTTAATTAGACTTCTTGCTAAAGGCCAAGCAAAGATGCCCACCACTTCTATTTTCAGCAAAAAAATACGGAAGATGGAATATCTAAAAGCCTTACGTTGGAACAAACTAAACCCAGTTTTGATCTGTCTTAACAGTGCAGGCCATGGCAGTAGACCAAAGTGCACAAGGTTCATAGGAAAATAGATGACCTTGATCTCTGTCACGATTTGTCGGTCATGTTTTTCTTGAGCACTAAGGAGTAAACCAGCAGACACTGAAATGGCTGTTCTTGGCCTGTGGTTTCACAACATCTATCTGTTTGGACTCACCTCCTCATCACTTGTTTGTTACAGGAGTAGCTCGTAGAGCGTTTCTGGCCAGGGACATGGCACTTAATTTTTTGCAGCGATGAGTGCAGGTAGTAGTAATAATAACAACTTATATAATAACTGTGCCAACCTAATTTATTCCCTTGCAGAACTAGTATGTAGCTGACAGCATCGTCTCAACAGCCAACGTGACAGTGGCAGAGCCAACTGGTAGCTGCATACACCAACTTGCGTTCACCTACGGTGGCAATAAGTGGGCAGCGTTTGAGAGCTGCAAATCAAGTGTTGTGTAGACCCCTCTAAAATTTTGAAACTCTGATATGCCCAACTCATCTGAATCAGTAATACCTGGGGGGGACTTTTTGTCAGCCGTACAAGTGCTTTCTGTAAAACTAGTCAGCCTGCTGGGAAATGGATAATAAGGAACAGATGCTTCAACTTGTTTTGTAGTGGGTTTGAATGCTTCTTAGCTTTACTAATCCAGGACATCCTGGATGAATCATAGGACTCTTGAATGCCCTCCTGCTCCTGCTAGCCAAAAATACTCTAATATTACTTGGCCTTGATGGGGTGGGGGCTCACAGCGCATCAACAATATCAAGAAAAGCCAGAATGCTCACATCTTGTAAAATTCCTGAAGTTTGACATTTGAGAAATTAGGTTGCCACCTCTGTCTCCCTCCCTAGAGCAGCTTATCTTCCCTCATATTTTGTTTGCTTTTCTTTTTGGTTTTTTTTTAATAAGAAGTCTGTGATATAAAAGATTCCAGATGCTCTCTTCCCTCCAGTTGTGCTGAAGGCTGTTTTGGATGTTGCTTAGCATAAGAAATACCTCTATTATTGCATTTTGTTAGAAAGGAGAAAGCGAGCCCCAGGAAGGCTGTGGAAACCTTCTAAGTTAAGAAAACTTATTAGTGACAAGCCATGAATATGACGCAAATGTTCTACCTCTTAATAACATACTAAAAAAAAAAAATTGTTCGCACCTCTCCACTTGCACGCAGTGCCCAATGTTTGAAGGACTGTGTTCATGCACAACATACTGATAGGTTTCCAAATGCTTGTTTCAATCCAGAAAAAGAAGCGGAATGAGAATGAAGCAGCTACAGAAGGTGAAGACTCCGCAATGACCGACATGCCTCACACAGAGGAAATGACAGACATCGTAGAAATGAGAGAAGAGAATGAATAATAAATGGGATGCAATTGTTCTCTGCAGGGACGATTGGAGTGACACTTCAGCATCTTGTCGTCTCTCATACTTTTTTGTTTGTTCATTTTTATTTTTGTAATAAAGAGGCCTTGATTTAAAAGGTTTCAGATAAATTCTCTAGCATACTGAGTATGCTCTCACTGATGAGGGACCTAAAAAGAGGTCTTTGCTTTTTTTCCCACCCCCCCCCCCAATTGAATTTGTTTTCTCACTCCATGCAGACATAAAAGATACAATTGCATCACTGTAGAGTCTTCCTTACTTATGCATCCACCTTCTCTGGACAATCTGCATTTGTCAACCAAAGCCCTGCTCTCTGTATGCGTGCGTGTGTGTGCGTGCACGCGCTTGCACGCTTGCACACGCACACATGCCACTGGCTCGATGCTACTGCCATAATCCTACTCCCTCCCCTCTTTCCTTTTCCTTCCTTTTCCTTATGAGAAATGTTAAGGAAAAGAACTTTGGAACACAGAGCTTTATTTTACTTGCTTGAAAATTACTTTGCTACATAAACTAATATACTATGGTGAACTATATGTCTTTTTGTTTGGCCTCATCACTAGAGCTTATACTGCACAGGGTACAAAACAGGGAGGAATGTGTAAGTCTCCACATACAAAGTGGAGAAAAACAGGTTCCTCTCTCCTGTTAAAAGTGTGTGGATGCGTATATGCACACACAGGTACATAAACAGAGACATACATATATATATATATGCATATGATAAATAAAATACACACGGGACAAGAACTCTATTTAGCTTTCATTCCATCAGAAAGATAGTGATCTTTTGAAAAATGTAAACATTTAATTCAGAATTTTCTTGAATCGTTAAGCCCCACCTTACTTAAAATTTTCTTTAGAAAAAAAACACATGCACTTTCCTCTTGTGAAGAGGGTGATGGCAACTGATGGACTTTGACTGTATTTTAATAAAAAAAAAAATAAATATTGACAAGCTTTACCAAAGTTCTTGTCCACTGATTTAACTTTAATTTTTAAAGGTTGATTTGCTCTATATACTTATTTCTGGTGCCTATATATTAGAAAAAAAACAACCAAAAAAACCTTGGATAATGTATGCAGGATACCATGGTATATTGCATTACTACACATAGCTCCATGAAATTTTTTATGTAGAGATGTACACATACTCGCACACACGTGTGTATATGTGTGTATATATATACTTACATATGTATATATATACACAAACACGCACACATATATGTATGTTTTACTATGATATATTTACCTATGCAGTAGATCAAAATCCGTATGGTGAAGCTCAAGTACTGATGGTCCTCCAAGTCGTTAATTTGGGAGCTTGATCATATGCCAGAGCTCACATCAGTCAGCAAGTGCCGCGCTTGGGGAAGGCAGCAGGCGCTGTGTGGTTGTGGTTGAAGTGGGCCTTAAAATAACAGAGCGTGAGGTCGGGTGGGTGACTTGTGTCGGGTGGAAATGAAGCCCACACAAGAGGTGACCGAACCAGAGGGGGTTTGGGTGCCACCAGTGATGGCTGCGGCAGCAGCTTGCATCTCTGTGCTCGTCTGGTGTTTGGCTGCGGGGCAGCATTCGTTGCCGGTTTGTAGTGGCTTGGGTTCTCTCAGATTTAACACAGTTATCCTCCATGCTATATCCATCAATCAGTTAATTTAAACCTTATTTAGTAAAAGTATATTTTTCTAAGTTGTGGAAATGATTATTTAACTGTGGACAAATTCAATTTCTAGATTTATCTGCCAGGTGGTCCCAGCACTCAGAGAACAGATCAAAACTAAACATTACTTTAAATGTTATATCGATATATGTGTATGTAGACATACACATGTGTATAAATATATATATATTGTATATTATGTACATTTCTTTTAAGCTACAATACATTTCCTATTTTTCCAAGTTCAGCTACAAATGTCTCTAAAAAACTACAGAGCTGGCTAGTAACCGGTTATGGCTGTCATGAAAGGCATTGTATCAATGAACTTTACATTTTTTTGTAAACATTTGTACCAATTTGTTACATGTACAAATGCAATAAGAAAAAAAATGTAGAAATTATTGTGTTGAATGACAGATTTGCAAAATCAATTCATGGTTAATGAGCAGTGGCACTAGGAGGGTAAGTCTAAATCCAGTAACTACACGTTTTCTGTGCCACCACAAGGTTGTTCTCCTTGTTTCTGACGGTAGTTTTTAAAAAAAAAAATTAAAAAAAACCAACCTCACAGACAAATGAACTCTGTGCAGTATGTAGACTGTACACATTCGTGAATACAGGCTCTCAAACAGTCACATGTATATAACGTGTATATAGACTGTTACAGATCACGGTGGCCATTCGAGGTCGTCTCTCTTCACGACGTTTTGGTTTCTCCAGTACCTTTGTATCCAAGTCCACAAGACGCAGTGTTTCAGAAACTGTAGAGATAAAGTAAGAAAATATTTTTGTGTGATATTTCTTTTGGTACGTGACTAAAATTCAAACGGCAGTATTTTTGAAGAATTTTGAGCATTACTGATGTAGGTTTCAAGGAAATAATTGCACCAAAAAGTGAGAATGTGAAAACAAATTAAACAAAACGCTGAAGCTTTTGCTTTAGATAGAAGATGAACAAATATCAAAAACTGAATTACTGGTCACACAGAACTAAACTAATGGCATTGTAAAAGATAAATTTTCAGTTGTGTGGGTAATACTTTGTAGTCCTTTACTTTGCAAGATACCAAATGAGCGCAGGAGCGGTGGGATTTGGGCAAGAACTCAAGCAGTGCCATAAGGAGGTATGCATTGCATCTCTTGCTTCCTGCAGGTCATGCGGTTCTTTACTTTGCTCTGTTGGATTAACAACACGCAGATGTTTCTGCAATGTGCGAGTCCAAACCAGCCCCTCGTGCCGGCCCAGGCACTCGCTGCATGGGCAGCCGGGGTGCCCAGCGGGCGGGCGCGTGCCCAAGGGGCGCCCTGACCCGGCAGCCTCCGGTTTGGCTCCTGGGTAACACTGTCGGGAGCTTCCGCAGCCACCTCACTGCTCTGACTCCGGGTCAGCAGCAAATTCAGCTGATCTGGTGAAGCAGCCGGTCTGATGGCTGGGAGCAGGGAGCTGTCCTCCTTGGCCAAAGTCCCAGTCAGAGCATTACTGGTTCCAGTGTCTCTGTTGGGCAGATGCTGGTGCACGCCCTGTCCTGCACCTCTTCCTTCCCAAAAGGACTTTTCTGAGTTCTGTTAGAATGGCTTGGCTGTCTTTTTTGCGTTGTTACTTATGAAGTTACTATCTCTCTCTCTCTGATAAGTATTTTCCAGGAGAAACCTGTTAGGTTTCTGCTTCAGAGAGCCAGAGTGCAGTCATCTCAGTGAATTCACCTGCAGGTGTGGCCTTCCCAACTTCCTTGAGAATTACTGAATTATACAATCAAAGTTGCAATAAAAAGAGGAACAAAGTTGATTCGCATCCTACATCTTAAATTTCAGACTGGGAGAAGAGCTCACACAGCAGGAAATATAAGCAGAACACCGATAAGCTGTGGATTAATGTTCCTCGGCTTCTAATACGTACATAAAATTATGTTAACTTGTCTTGAGCTTTCCTTTTGCAGGCTTAACAGGAAACACTGGGATTTTTTTTTCCCCTCGCTGCCCTAAGCAGCCCTCTCACCCTTACCAAGCAGTGGACTTGATGGAAGAGGCTCTGCGTTTCCCAGCCGGTGCTCGAGGCCATTTGGGCGCAGCAGCGGGTTCCCGGGCGTGGGGCAGCCCCGCTCCCCGTCCCCCTCGCACAGCCGGTCCAGGCAGGAGCGCTCAGTTGCCTGCTTGTTAGATAGAGCCACCCCTGAGTGTGAGGACTGGGTGAGTAACAGAGAAGTCTTTTGTTTTCTACTCATTTTGCTGCTAAATATTTCCTTTGAGCGGGAGAGATTTATATCTGGCTCTTGCTCGATGTTTTGCCGAATCTGCAGCCAGAGAGGGAGCAGCCTGAGACGGAGGGCGAGCCGATGAATGCAGCCGATTCAGGGCAGGCCACGATGCGTGAACAGAAACCTTTTGAAGGCAGGAGCGCCTTCTTTTGTGGGATGGCGCCTCGCGCTTAAAAAGAATGGAAAAAGGATGCTTTCAGGCCCGGGCGCTCGGAGTCGCCGGGCATAGTTTTGCATCGGGCTGCGAGGTGGCAATGGGAACAGGGTGTCCTGTGGGGCCAGCATCCCGGCCCCGCTGCCGGCATCCTCGGAGAAATACAGGACAGTGCAGGGGATGAGGAGGCAGCAGTATCAGCGCCGTCTCTCACTGAGATGCTGTGGTTGCACAGATTTGAGTGCAGCTGGGTGTTACCTGAGCGTTGTTGCAGTAGCCATTAGTTTGCTGGAAAGCCGAGCATATGTAGATGGGTGTGTACATGAGAGTGTTGTGCAGGCGTTTTTATTATGGCTTTTATATAGTTCATTGGAACAAGGATTCAAGTCTAAACATGATCTTAATGTGGCACTAATACTAAGCTGCTTTAAAAAAAATTGCAATTTAAAGCTAGATAAAAGAGTAAATAAAACACCCTTTCAGGAGACCTTATAGCAGTAAGCTAAAGCATGATATATATAGCAGTAAGCTGAAGCATGATTTAGATCAGTAAGCTGGAACGGGGGAGAAAGAGGACCTGTTGAAAAGCTTATGGGTATTGTATATCCATCCTGAAGACAACAGCATGGCGTGGAGATCACGGCATGATCATGGTGTGAATCAGAGGGCAGAAAACACCCAAGCTGTGGCTGCTGCCATTTCCCTTTCAGCTGCCCTGGAGAGGGGCTGAAGGGTGAGGAGCAATGGGTCCGTAAGGCACCACTTCTAAGTGTTTTCGTTTCTGAGTGGGGAAGCCATCAGACAGAGGAGTATGAAACACCTCAGAAGATCATTCAAGCAGAAATAAACCAACATGCAAGTTTTATAACATGCAAAGAGGAGGCACTGCATAGCTTGCTGTTTCCGAGGAACGGGCAGGACTGCACTGGGGAAATGTCACATAAACATTACTTAAACAAAAGGCAAAATTACCACAATTTTGCTATCGAAATGGCATTTCCCAAATACCAGCTTAACCATAAAATGTTCATGTTTGCTGTTTTTACTAGAATTCAAGTGTAGAATACATATTTTTTGAAGGTAGCAAGCTCCTGCGGAGGCAGGGGGTGCAGTGCAGAGCAGGCTGAGGGGGCTCGTGGCAGAGCAGCGAGGTCAGTCCAAGCATGGCCCCGACCTGCAGCAGCCCTGCAGAGCAGCAGGCGGGCGCGGGGTGCGGGGGGAGCCCTGGGTCTCCGCTCGGGTTTGGACACCTCGCATAGATCTGCTTTGGGGAGAGAGCCAAGTTCAATGGCCGGCGCATAGATGCACTCCTCAGCAAAACCGTTGCCAGACTTGTCAGTAATTGGCACCTTCTGAACAACAAGGCCAAAGACAAAATACGGGGGCAGAGAGACCAAGCTTTAAGCTCGGCTTGGAGCACGTACTCGCACAGAAGGGCATTTGGGCTGCAGCTTGTACAAGTTAATTATACGGCTAGAGAGTGAGCTTCAGTCTCAGCATTTCACAGTCAAGCTCTCCACTCTGTCTCACGGAAGGAGAAGAATTGTGGTATATTTTTAGATGTTCTTTTGTCTTTGTAACCCTGAGAGGCAAGTTTTCCTTAGTATGACCAAGCCTTGTCACTGCTCAAATCAATTTATTAGTCTTACTTCACCATTATTTCTGTCATTCCTAGTTCAGCGTCCTCAGACGGTTCCTTATTTTCTTCTGAAGGCTCCTGCTAGGCTTATTTTGTCTGTTGGCATTTTGAGAAGGACAATGTAATCATCATGCTGACTGAATGTCAAGTAATGCCGTGATTAAAAAGTAGCTTACAACAAAACTCTTCTTTGACAAACTGTTTTTTGCTTTTCATTTGCTAAGCTGAAAAGGAGAGTCAAGAGGTAGAAGGAATTGGGGGGGTGTCTTTATTTAAAATCAAGAATTAAAAGAATTAGTGAATTCCTTAGATCCAGCCACTTTGTGACTTTCGAATGATCCGTAAGACCGTGACACAGACTTTTCCAGCAAAGTTAGCACTGCATCCCCAGAGCAGCGCAGGATAGGTTGAAGCACTGGGAAACACAAGACTTCGTATATTTCACAACTAAATGTATAACTTAATGAGTTGGAGACCCTGATTGCCAGGGACAAACTATTAAGCTTAAAATTCAGCTGGGCATGAGCAGCCTGATCCTATGTCTAAGGTGGCCCTGCTTTGAGTGGAGGGGGCTAGGTAAGGTGACTACCTGCGGTCCCCTGCCGACCCAAATTGTTCTCTGATTCAGTCAGGAACCGAGAGAGGTCCCTTCATCTTCAGGGACTTGAGATTGCTTGCCTTTTTTAGGCTTCCAGTTCAGGGTTGAGAGACAGTGCCTACAAGGGCTCTACAGTGTAGGTATCTAAGCAAAAATCTGAGCTGCGCAGATTCTTTTGCTTATGACAAAACTTCCATATTGCAGAGCCAGCTGTAAAGGACCCTCCCACCCGCCGGGAGCCCACAAGGAGGGCAAAGCAAAAATAAGCTATTGTATCTGCAGATGAAATATTTGAGTACTGTACTGCACTTTTTCAATTAACTCTCTAAGCAAAAACGCCTGAAACCAGCAAGCAATTGCACCTATTACCTGCTTCCTCCCGTCTCGCTTCATGTGCATCATTCAATATTTAAAAAAAAAAAAAAGCTACCCTTTCTAATAACCCCCCTTGTAATCAAGGTAATGCAAAGTAAATACTTACGTTTACGTAATAAAACAGCTTGACCTGTCTACAAATGAGACCATATAAATCCCCTCTTAGGAAAGGATGTATTTTAAAATTGGAACAACAGCTTTATCCATAATTCAGCAAAAACACAACAGAAAAACAAATAAAAAAATTGCAGAACTGAAAAAAAAAGAATTGTAATTGCATTAACTTTTAATGAGAATACTGCCTGGGTGGAAAGTAAAATGTATGTACACATGCAGAAAACAGCAGAGCCTGGAACTAACATGCATTGCTCAACTTTGTAGTTTGCTCTCCAAAGCAGCACTGATGTAACTTTGCTTTTGTGTCCTATTAGGATAAACACAAAATCCTTTCTAAGCTATAATGAAACAATTGGAAGGCTACAGGCAATAAGTTTACTGGTTACTTAGATCAACTGGTTTTAGCTGCAGAGTTTGCAAGCAGCACGAAATTGCAAAAGAAAAACCTCCAAAACAGCTGAAGCTACGTACGCATTTTTGTGGATGACATGCCCTCACTTATTACCATCAACAAGCTTTTTAAAATAAATCTAATCTCCCTTTAAGTAGCGTAGTTCAAAGTGCACTTCACTTAGGTTTAATAAAAATCCACCTGCAGTATCTTGTATATTTTTAAAAAGCAAACGCACACAATGAGAAATTCAACCTGTGTTTTTTAAACTGGGCAGAACCTCTCCCCCCCGCCCCCCGTCATAAAGGCAGTCAAGCTTAGATCACGCCAGGTTTTGATCTTTCAGAACATCGCTCTCACTGCTCCATCATTTTAGATCAGCTTTTGGTGTTGTCGCCTCCACCTTTGTTTCTTGAAGCCAGGAGCCTAGGGAGGGTTTGGAAGGATGCGGTTTGATGGCTTGTCACTCCACTGCTGGGCGTGAGCTGCGGCAGCGATCCTCCCCAGATCTGGCTGGGAGGAAAAAATAGATGTTGCCCATTGCTGGCGTACCTGAAGCTGGTATTGCAGGCAGGGTTGGAGCCCCCTACGCTTCCTTGTGTTACTTGTTCTGCAACACTGGCAGAGCATGTCACTACCACAGGCCACAGAAATCCAAACTGGAGACCAAGGACTCGACTCTGCATGGTGGAATGGCTGAAATATGTTTAAACCGTGCTTGGGCAAGCACAGCTTAGCAGCATTCCCAAGCTTTGAGAAAGCCTGGCTTCATCTATATTGGACTGAAAGCTTCTGGGAATGCCCCAGGATGAGGACCTGTGAGCACGTGAGTGTGAATGAGTGAGTGTGTGTATGTGGGGAGAGGAAATGGCCACAACTGAATGAGTTGACGTGTCTTTTGCAAGCACCCTGCACTGCATTACCCTGCAAGGACCACACTGGTGGGCAGCGAGAACCGTAACCCCTTCGTTTATCGTCTTTAGTGAAAGGTTCACTGGCCTTTAAAGGTTATGGGGCAGTGTTACTAAATACCAGATAAAGCCAAACTTCATAGTGCTAGGAGCACAAAAGACAACAGATTTTGTTGTGCCTTTTGCAATGGAGAACAAAGCAAGCTTCGCACATCCTGCTCTCTCCATCTTTGCATACTTGAGCAGGGCCAGCCAAAAGGTCACTCTAGAAAGAAACTACAAAGGTTGAGAAAAACCTAAAGGGCAGAGCAGAAGATGAGGTCTTTTTTGTCTTCACAGCAGGAAGTCATCATGGAGGAGAACCAGTTTTGTAGAGGTAACCCCCAGAAAGTCTTTCGAAGGAGATACAGTTTCTGAACAGAGGTTCAGGATAGCTTTGACCACATTGTGTGAGGTCAGACTCCATCATTTGTAGAGTAATACTACAAGGGTAGCAAGTTCTCCAATCTGAGAGAGGTGCTGCTATAAGGATAAAATTAAATAATGCTGGTGAAAGATGCTTGGATACTACAGGGAACAGCACCACAGAAATGCCTAAAAATACTGAATTCATATTTGCATGTTCTAATTGTGCCTTTGGGTTCTCTAAAATTGACTTGTTTTTAGTTTCATGGAAGTACTTTTAAAACTGGGAGTGGGGAGTAGTGTCTGGAAGCAGCATCCTAAAAAGGGCAGCCCAAAGTCTGAAGACTCGTGCTTGGGGAAGAGGGGAAAGGATGCTTGGGGGCCTTGTCTTTTCCCCACCTGACCCTCTGACCACAAAGCATTCTGCAGGACAGCATCTTTTTGGTTCTCATCAGGCTTACAACAGTGAAAGAGGGAAGAGCAGTAGCTGGCCACACTTTTGGGCATGCTGCGGATGCATTGGGATTAAGGTCAATTCTCTAAACACCTTTCTGTAGAGAAAAAGACCCATTTTTTTTCCAGTTTATTTCTGTAATTTCAAGGTATATCTGAGAATGAGGCAAATGCATATTTCACCTGAGAGGTATCGCTTGTTTCTCATTACTTTCAGAGTATCTTTCAGCATCAGATTCAGATTCTTTCTTTCAAGATAAAGCTGTCTTTATGCAAAGCAGTGTGCCTAATAGCCATCCTCAACTACTTAAACAAGTCAATTTTCCAAGGACTGTAGGTGTCAAGCCAGAGCACCGTTCGGGACTACAGTACAGGGATCCTAGATTTTAAATGAAATGTTACCTCATGCATCGTTTTCTGTCATACTTGTAGAATTCCAGTTGGTTTCTCTCAAAACAAATGTTGCTTTCTGTAATATGTACACATGCTAAAGCTACTGGTTTGGTTTTTTAATAACCATTTTGCTTTGCTTTAAACATGTGGGTTTTCTTTAAACTCTAAAGAAACCAATGAAGGTTAAAACTTTGTACATTTTTAAAATGAGTGCTAAGGTCAAAAGTATAAAAGTACATGTTGCATTAAAATTGAGTGCTGTTTATGTATTTAACAGAGATGTATGTTTTTGCATTGTTAAAAAAAAATTATCTATGCTTTCTTTGGGAGGGGAAATCTGTGCTCCAATATTGTCCAACAGCTTTCATATTCTAGTTACTTTAAGTAAAGTTCTAACAGTTTGCATACGATTCATGATTCTGATTGCTTCTGCTTTATTACTTCTGATAATCTGCCATGGTCTAAAGTGCTCCTCTCAATTGGAACAAGGAAAATATACCTCCTGGTGAGAAATTAATCCAACACACAAATAGTTTTTGAATTATGAGCATGATGCTGCCAACTGCAAGGTCTTAACTTGAAGTTAATGAAATCCAAGGGTATCCATAAAATGATGCAAGACAAGCTCTTTATTTCTACAAAGCCTCCAAGTGTTGTTGATATGGAAATACCATGGTCAGAATACTTTTTCCACACCAAATCTAAAACTTTTATCGTTCCTATTAAATAGACACTTAATACTTAAAAGGAAAGCATTATTCTCATCAGGCCAGGGCAAACTCAAATGTCATGAGAAGATGCTTCATCCTTCCATCTGGCAAGCCACCAAAGCTGTTCTTATGAAGCTGTGAAAACATTCCTTAACCAAAAATGTTCAGTATTTGATTTTGAACAACGCGTCCCTTGGGTACTCCCAAATGACCAAATCTGAGTCACCCAGAGCCAGCGAGAAGGCTGAATATGGGACCACAGCCTAAAATGTCGCTCCTGATGAGACACTTGAGCAGCCGTTGTTTTTAAAAAAGTCTTGGAGAGGTACGATGGTAGGCCTTTGCTCACACCTGCGACTGACTCCCTAGGACTCTGCTGCCTCAGTGCTCATCATGCTGGCCCACTGCAGAGACCCATACGATGCTCACAGAGAGAAGTTCAGTTTCTCCAGCCCATAAAATGACCACCTCACCTACTGTTTTCTATTTTCAATTTTAGGCAGCCTGCAACATCCAGCATACTCTGTCGCTAAAGCCAGGCCTGCTTTTAGAGTCCCCCCATGCCTTGTCAGCCCTTCAATTCCTTCCTGCCTCATCCTGTCTCCTCTCCTTGGGGCTCCCCGGCCACCCTCTCATCCCCCCGGTGTCTGCATCCACTTCTGCCCTGCAGTGGGGTGTGCCCCGTCTTCATAGAATCATAGAATCATTTAGGTTGGAAAAGACCTTTAAGATCATCAAGTCCAACCGTTAACCTAGCACTGCCAAGTCCACCACTAAACCATGTCCCTAAGCACCTCGTCTGCCTGTCTCAAATACCTCCAGGGATGGGGACTCAACCACTTCCCTGGGCAGCCTGTTCCAATGCTTGACAACCCTTTCTGTGAATAAATTTTTCCTAATATCTAATCTAAACCTCCCCTGGCACAACTCGAGGGCTGGAGCACCTCTCCTATGAGGACAGGCTGAGGGAGTTGGGGTTGTTCAGCCTGGAGAAGAGAAGGCTGCGGGGAGACCTGATTGCGGCCTTTCAGTACTTAAAGGGAGCCCATAGGAAAGATGGGGACAATCTTTTCAGTAGGGCCATCTGTGACAGGACAAGGGGTAATGGTTTTAAACTAAACCAGGGTAGGTTTAGACTGGATATAAGGAGGAAATTCTTTACAACGAGGGTGGTAAAACACTGGAACGGGTTGCCCAGAGAGGTGGTGGAGGCCCCATCCCTGGGAACATTCAAGGCCAGGTTGGATGGGGCTCTGAGCAACCTGATCTAGTTAGCGGTGTTCCTGCTCACTGCAGGGGGGTTGGACTAGATGACCTCTAGGGGTCCCTTCCAACCCGAAACATTCTATGATTCTATGATTTCCCCTCATCCTATTGCCCATTACCTTGGAGAAGAGACCGACCCCCCACCTCACTACACCCTTCTTTCAGGCAGCTGTAGAGGGCGATCAGGTCTCCCCTCAGCCTCCTCTGGCTCCAGGCTGACCAACCCCAGTTCCCTCAGCCGCTCCTTGTAAGACTTGTGCTCCAGACCCCTCACCAGCTTTGTTGCTCTCCTCTGGACACGCTCCAGCACCTCAGTGTCCTTCTGGGAGTGAGGGACCCAAAACTGAACACAGGATTTGGGGTGCGTCCTCACCAGCAACCGAGTACAGGGGCTTCCCTGCTCCTGCTGGCCACACTTTTACTGATACAAGCCAGGATGCTGTTGGCCCTCTTGGCCACCTGGGCACACTGCAGTGGGGCAGCTCTGTTTCTCCTGGCCCTTGGTGCAGGGCTGCCCATGGGGCCTTTGGAGAGCCCTGAACAGGCCGTGGCTCTTGCCATGCCCAGCTCCCCCTTCCCGCTCTCCAGCCACCAACTGCTGTCCCCACGGCTGCAGAAGGGATCGGCTCATGTCTGGTCACGTTCCTGCCCGAGAGCAGGAATGCCCAGCGAGGCCGAGAATACCATTTGGGCACCTAAAGCAGCAAATGATAGCTCCTGGCACCCATCGCTGCCTTCCCATGGCTGCTTACGAAGAGCGTGGCCTGACCTCGTCCAGCTCTCCCTGCCAAGAGCGCTGGCCTGGCGGGAGGCCATGATAAAAAAAAAAAACAACCAACAAAACAAAATAGAAAAGAAAAAGAAAAGGGCTCGGATCAGGCTCAGCAAAAGATCCTGCCTTTGTGCCTGCTGGTCCCTCGCACCCGCTCACGAGGGCAGGGGCAAGCGAGCCGACATCCCCTCGGCTTGGAAGGCCGGAGCCCGCTTGAACACAGGTTATGGGGGTTGCTGCCTGCTGTGCGGCTTCACTGTCAGCAGACCGAGCACGGCCAAAAAGTGTAAACAGGGTCACATGCAGCGAGTTTGACTTTCTCAAGCTTAAGCTTTCTCTTTCAGGCACCACATCGGCTTTATTTCCCTCTCCCTAAGCAAGAAAGGATCAGACTGTAAGCAGGTAAAAAGTAAGGCATGCAGTGCGATGGCAAATAGCATTATTAATTCACCTTCTTTGCTTGCGGTTTTGAAAGTCTCCTCTCCCTCTCTCCCTCCCTCCTCCTCTCCCATCAGCAGGCCCTCCTCTGACTGTTCCTCCATCAGTAAAGAGGAGGACAATCAGCTCTCCCCTTGATGGGGTATACTGAAATATGATCCAGTTTATTTCCCCAAAGGGTACGCATAAGCCTCAGCCTAGAGAGTCCTGAACCACAGACAGAAACCCTCCCGCTCGCAGATGGTACCGCACAGCATTTGCTTTTGTGTCTAATAATCAGTAATAAAGTGGGGGGGAGGAAGGGGTGGGAGAAGACAGCTCTGCTGGAGGCCCATAGCATACGTGCTGCTGGAGGAAGATCTGCTCTGCACCGAGGAACAGAAAAGGGCTCGTTCCCACAGACAGGCAAAGAATCCTGAAACGAACAGAGGTATGGGCACAAAGAGAGCAAAAGCACTGCCATCATCTTTTGGCTGGGCTTGTCTGAAGCAGCACTTCTGCGCAAGGCGTCAAATAGTTGGGGGGGGGATGCTCCCCCAGTCCCGGCAACACAGCAGAGGGACCTGCAGGGAGGAAAGCTGAAGCCTAGGAGTGGCTGCTGGGGAAGAAACTACACAGAAGAAAGTCAAGCAGTAATGAATTCTCTACACAAGCTGTTCCGTAGCCATGAAAAAGCGAGCCTTTCCTTCTTCTTTTCTCTAGGTGACTTAAAAGCTGCAGCATTTTCCCATGCCTCATGAGCAGAGGAGAGTTTTTCCAGCAGCTGGAGCCAGTGCTCCCAAACCTACAGCCAAAACTGATTGCGCTGTGCCGAGCCCACCTACCATGAGCGGGTTGTGAATTCACCCATCGTCCAGTGCAGCATTTCTTTGAAGAACCAGGTGTTTCAGTGGCAAGCCCTGCTGATGACAAGGTGGCCACCATGGTTCAGTGGCAAGCCCTGCTGATGACAAGGTGGCCACCATGGTGCACAACCGCAGCTCTTACACCTTTTATCTTAGTTCCACAAAGAAAATGTCACACCCTTCTTTCCTTTGAATTTTCCATGACCATAGACCTCTGTTGCTGTTTTCTGTCTTCTTGCTGGGAAGGCAGGCATGTCGGAATGGAGCATCCACAGGGTGGCGTGTTGGGGGGAGGTAGGAATGCCTGGACTTTCCATCTGGGTGTCTTACAAACCAGGTGACTGTGGAAGCCATCACAGATTTGCTTTAAACAGCCCTAAGCATTGCTCCAACTTCACTTTTTAAAAATAATGTTTCCAATCACCTACTACCTTTAAAAAGGCCCTCAAGTTATTTTGGTTAATTAAAAGAGGTTTTTTGTTTGTAGGATGATTTGATGAGACAAACCCCAGCACGTCTGAGCAAGGAGAGAGCTCTACAGAGGGCTCATCAGTAAATTAACACCATGGAACCACTTGATAGTCTAAAAGTAACATTAATAGGAGATACTAAAAGCTAGTACGTAAGCACCGTGTGCCAACCTCCTGTGGTAATACCTGCAGGAGGTGCAGGAGGCCAGGGATGCTCCAGCTGGGTGTTTTATGGGGACTTTCTTAGGGGGCCTCGGTGGAAGACGAGCGTCTGAGACACACAGCAGGAGGCAGCACAGCCAGCCACTGTGCAAGTCCTACTTAATGCAAAGGAAATAAACTGTTAACTCCCTGAAATTTGGGGATTTAATTGTAAAAATCCCCTTCCCTCCTTCTTTTCAACCCTGTTAGCCAAGCAGCTCAAGGAAGGCCCCAGGGAAGTAATTTTGTTATAGGTTTTTCTACCCACCTTCAACAATATAAATGCAAAATGCTCAGGTGAGGGAACAGAAACTGCTGCTAATTCCTGCTTGCCAGCTTGCCGAAAGGAACAAAATCCTCCAAAATGTCGGCACTCTCTCCATGCAATTGGATACATCCTGGCACAGAAAAGGAACTTTGGCAACAAGAGATGAACCTGCTGTAGAAGCGGCAAGAAGCAGGCCCTCGCCCAAGTGGTTACTTCCAGCTCTGCAGAACCACTCTTTGAGCAAAACACCTGTAAAACAAAGGCCAAAATGTTATACAGTACTTAAAAAAAAAAAAAAATCCACTCAAAGAATGGGGCTCTAGAAAGAGTATGAGTGAAACAGCCCCTGTTTTGTCATGGCTCATAAAACTGCAGGCTGTACATCCTCCTTGCTCGATAGAATGGATTCTTTCTCTTAACCTTTCATGCTAAAACACGAAGAGAGTAGCAGTCCAGCACGAAGAGAGTAGCAGTCCAGCAGGTGCTCCACCTCTAAAGATATACCATGTTATAGTTTCATACATTAGTCTGTGGATGCAGTGTTTTACACTGAATACATTCCTCTCAGCTAGAAATAATTTTTGCCATCTCAGCAATTCAGGAACAACAGTATAAGCAGCAACAGAGGATTATCATCATGTTTATTGTGTTCTTGCGAGCACTTTAAATCTTCGTAAAACATCTACAGCTAGAACAAATTTTTTTTCCTCTGTGTAATAAAGGCAGTAAAAATAAAATATGCTCTGCACACCTGCAAATGTGGTAAGTTATACATTTTTAAAGATATTTGATTTGCTTTTGGACAATTTGAGAATCCAACCTCACCATTTCTCAACATATCTTATTCTTGACGCTTTATAGCCTTGTGTTTGTGTAGAGAGAGTGCGCCATCCTAGAAACACTGCTCAAGATCACACAGCATGTCTCAGCTGAGCCTCTAATTCCTACAGAAATTAGTCTGGTGGTGCAGACTCAAACATGTCAATACATCAACTGAAGGCTTGCATGAACACATGAACAAAACCACGTACTTCAGAAACCAAAAAGCAGGCTTGCTAAAAATTTCAACCCCTACTGGCAGATTCTTATTCAGGATGTAAACAGAGGAACTATTTGATATTCAAAAAGATAAAAAAATTTATTAAAAAAAATCTCAAGTCTCCTACCACTTAGTTTCACAGTGTTCCATACATCTTCAAAATGTCTGTCGCCTGCTTCTGCGCTATTACTCGGAACTAATATATCCCTTCACACAAGTCTATAAAGGTAAGCTGATGCTGCTAAACCATGATCTTTTGAGATCACTGGATCAGAAGGAAAAGCATTTTGGTCATACTGTATTTACTAAGCATGACAGGTATTTATGTATCGTACATGCGTATTGTGTTTGCTGGAGTACCAGGGTGAAATGACAAGTCAGTAGATCCCTTTGCTGTCACTTGGGAAGGAAGGGTCTCCAAGTGCTGCCAGACCAGCTGGGAAGGGGCTAAGCCGGGGCTGTGCCCCCTGTGCTCTGCCCCAGCCTGCAGTGACACTCGTCCCTCGTCCCGGGGCCGGCCCCGCTCCAGCTGAGGAGGAGTTCGTTCCCGGACTCCTCTGCAAAGCCACTTAAACACCAGAAGTCACCTGTAGACTATCAGGTGAGTATTGCCAGTGAATGTTCCGTGAAGCAAAACGAGACTGCTTGAGAAGGACGATACTAGTTCCATTATTATTGTAGCAGCTTTTCTTTTTTTTTAAATAAAACATGGGTGGATGCACAACAGATCTAACAAGGGCAGTGTCTAAATTCTGTCCCATCCCAGCAAACCACAAACATTTGCAGAATTATCTGATTCTAGAAAAGTAAGAGGGGGGTGGGGGGAAAAAAAAAGTAATTGTACCTTCCACAGTCAGCCTACATAATAAAACACTCACTGTTTGCAATGAGGCACCTTTTGTTTTTTTAGTCAAAAAAATGAAAAATAGTTGGACTGGCTGGTCTTGATTATCAGACAAAAGCCTGATGCTGAAAAGCATGGTGGGCGGGGGGGGGGGGAAGGCGCTCCCTGCTACAGTCCCTGCAGCAGCTGTCTGCTGCAATAGCCCAAAGGAAGTACAGCACATCAAAGACCTGGAGGGCAGGCATCCCAAAAAGAACCCCAAAAACCAGAATTCCAAAAAGGGGCAAACTGGGGAAACAATTGTCTGGAAGAGGCAGCTGGCGATCCCATTTAGTGTGCTACTACTTCCTCAGCATGCCACAGTACCTATCTGACAGCCCTGATGAAAACAGTCAGTGTTCACTAGCTCTTCAGGGGCTCAGTGCATCTCGGGGTGGTTTATTTTGGCATCCCACCAACTTGAGTAGAGATTGTGAACAGAAATAAAAGCAACTCATCAGCACCCATGCAGAAAATGAACGCTCAGGGTGGGGGGAGAGCCACCTTTCTTGAGAGGCCTCTACCATGCTAAGCCTTCTTCATTTCCCTTTTAACTCTGTGGAATTAAGAACATCTCCTTTCCATTTCTCAGAGGTTGAGGTTCTCCTCCTCAGGAAATTTATAAATGGAAGTGTTCTTTGCATCTGTCTGGCTTGAAGCACATCAGTCAGCATCATAGCACAATTATTCACCTAGCAGCAAGCTTCCAGAACTTCTTGTCCTCTTTAGGACAAGAGGAAATGGCCTCAAGCTGCGCCAGGACATGTTTAGGCTGGACATTAGGAAAAAATTTCTTCACCGGAAGGGTTGTAAAGCATTGGAATGAGCTGCCCAGGGAAGTGGTTGAGTCCCCATCCCTGGAGGTGTTTAAAAGATGGGCAGACGAGGTGCTTAGGGACATGGTTTAGTGGTGGGATGGCAGGGTTAAGTTAACGGTTGGACTTTATGATCTTAAAGGTCTTTTCCAACCTAAACAATTCTATGATTCTAAAACCAAACTTGGCCAAGATTTGGGCAAGCTTTGACTCAGCTAGCTGCGTTAAGTCACAGCCCTGAAGCAAACATACCTGCACCTCCCTGGGGCAGCCAGGTTCTGGGGTGAGCTCCCACAGGACGCCATCAGGCTGGTTCCAGCACCAGCTTGTCAGGGCCATACCCAGCCTAAGCTTTGCTACTTTGCCTGCAGCAGCTCCAACTCAGCACCTCTCTCTACCCCCAGCCAACTATTCCCACACTGTACGATGCAATCTTCTTCCCCTCCTCCCAGCCCAGCAAGATCACCTGAACCTGTTTCCCTTCACACAACCGCTGCTGTACGCTTCCACCAACAGAAAGGAAGCTAGACGGTAAGTGTCTGTTAACTTTGTACCATCCATCTTACCAAGAGACCCAAGAAAGGTGAAATAAAAGCTTTGTGTAGACCGTAACTTGTGCTTAGAGAAAAATACAAACTTAAATGCTTTTTAAAAAGCAATCGGATAGCCCAAGTCAAAGCACTGTGATGGAAAGGAGGATGTTTCCATTTAATACCCGAGAGCATGCTAAAATGGTTCTGAAGAACACAATGAACATGTGCCTCCTTCTCCAGCAAGCACAAAGGGCAGAAGTTGGACGTAGCAATAACGTTAAAGGAGGGATCAAAGATGGGCCTAAAGTGGACAAAGTATTTTTTGCACAAAAAGCTCCCTGACTACAATGGTCAGAGTGAACTTCATCTCTGCTAACTCTCAGGAGCTCACATATTACAGTATTAAAAACCTGGACTGTACCTAGCACAGTGTGCCAGGTGTTGAGTAAGGCACCTGCTTCCTGTAGTGTGCTGACCCTGAAGGACAGCAGCAACTACAGATTTATGCACATGGGCATGGGAGCAGAATTAATCTGGCCTCTATTTCTCCTCTTTTACATCTCTCACTTCCACTTTATTTAATTTATTGACTCTTTCAGTTTATTCAGCAGAATACGGAGAGAAAAGCAGTATTTATCCATTGTGTAAGTCTAAATGAAAAATTGCCAGCTGCCAATTTTACATTTAAAATTTAAGTTAGATCAATATACCGCACAACACAGTACAGACTCTTTGCTTATCTCCAAAATACGGACGGAAAATATAAAGTAACATCAGTTTTTCCACCATTTGTTACTCAACTTCTGCAGGAACAACACGTACCTTGTGCTCAGTCCTGCACTTCTCAGTTCGTATACATGACAATTAAAAGACATCAAGATTTAAATAATTTCAGTTCTTCAAATCATAAATACGACTTTTCTAACAGAGTTCAGTGAGTTGCAAAAGCTGATTTATTTTTCTTTCCCTTTCAGCGTTACTTGGATAACAGTAATACAGGGAATTTTTTTTGCTGTCCATGTGCAAGCAGCAAGCCAATAATTATTTGTTTTGCCTACATTACTATGCTTTGCAGCTTTCAAGAAATAACTAACTTGAACAAGGATTTCAAAATTAAAAACTCAAAAATAGAAAGGGCATAAAACAAGAAACAAAATACTGCCAGGTGAATTTTATTTTTATTCCCTTGTAGCTCCCAGAAGTTTTCAGTAACAGATCAGACCAGTTGTTTTAAGAGGCAAAGACAACATGATATATGTAACACTGAGTATATGACAGACCTCACCAAGATGTGTCTGAAACACATTTTAGAACACAGTGAGTACACATTCTCATTGTGTAACTACCTTTAACAATAAAGGTTAACAAAAATTTAAGTAGAACAAAACAGAAGACTTTGAAGTTTTGCATGTAACTTCCTCCAGAATATCTGAATGAAAAGTAGTTTTTATAATTTTATCCCTTTTCTACAAGAAGGCCTTCTAAGATAAGCCAACTGATTGAGGTATGGCTGGCATTTCATTTAAATCAACTTTCACTCTCTTGTTCTGAGAGTCACCTGTAGGGCACACTTCCACTTTAAGCTAAAGGTGCAGGTTTTATTATTCAATTATCTTTTTAGGTACGTCAGCCTTCCCAGCATCTGATATATTCTGTATTCCTTCAATTTAAGGCATAATGAGTAATTTTAAGCAGAAACAGAACCTCCCACGTGCTACTCCCAAGAGTGGAGAAGCTGCACCAGAAGTTTACTTCCATCTACTGCACTCCTTGGACAAATTAAAATCCTGATGTTGCCCACAGCAGCTGCCAGCGAGGATTAACATTACAGCAACGGTTGTATGGACAGACATGGGAGTCAGCGGGCACGTGGTGATCTCCTACCAGCTATCGGAGCTGAAGAGGGAATTCTATGTAGGTTTTGAATTTGTGACCTACTAACAAACAACTTTCACATACTCCCTTATTATCAAGTCTTTGCCATGATCCTCTCACAGTGCTGAAAGGGGAAGAGCTCTTTATTTTCAGTTTAACAGGCAACTGGCTTCCAAATAAGAGATATTCATGTCAGGGAAAAAACCCAGAGTAAGGGAAAACTTTAAGTAACATCTCTCTTATAGCATAAACCATGGCAGGCATTCAATTCCAACTGCAGAAGAATTATATTGCTTCCTGAGACCCAAGATTTGTACAAATAGTTTCTAAGCAGCACTACGAGTATCAGTCAAGACACTGCCAGCTTAGTTTTCCAGAAATTTTAATGCATCATCATCATCTCATTATTTCAGGGAGCAGGTGGTCAGCTCATGTCTTACCACAGAGCCTCGCATATCTTCTTTTTAAGAAGTAAATCTACAGTTTTTGCATTCCTATTCAGAGTAAGACCTTAAAAAAAAAAATACTGCAGAAGTTTGGGGGTTTTTTTATGGGCAACAAAAGCCATAATTGCAAAATTTTTACTCTTTAAGCTAATGCCTATTTGATATTTTAGTTCAGGGGTAAACTTCTGAAACATGGATTTCAAGTTGTTGTAGATTTAATAATGTAGATTTCATCATCATCCTGTTTCAACATAGCACTGGAAACCTCAATAAGCAGCACAGGTTTGTCTGCCAAAACCCACTTGTTTACAGCATAGTCTCTTGGCACATTCTGACTGGAATATTATAATGTCTGTCATCTTCAGTTATGAGAGTCACCACAGGCCAGTCCTCCTCCGGGTCATTGGGATAAAGTGTGATGAATTCATCAGTACTGTATTTATACAGTCGATACACTTGGATGGTATAACGCAGAGCATAAGCAAGGAGAAACATTTCCACCTACGTTGGAAAAAAGCAGAAACATGATGTATAAAATTAAACATACCCTTTACATGATATTTCTCATAAAAATACTAAACTAATACCTATCGGATGTAATTTTTCAAAGAAAAAAAATGAAGTAAATGAGTATGCGTATACATGAGCATCTTTAGTTCAGCATTTCAGTCATTCAAGGCATTCTTAACTTGCTGCATAAATACCTCTAAGATACCACACCTTTAACATGGAGCTCTTCAGACCCAACAATGGAGTAGTAGGATCAGTCCCAAAGAAACACTACTTTGTACAGAGAATCCCACTTCCCTACTGCCACAAACAGGTAGCAAAGACATTCCCTCGTATCAGTATTCATCCCGTTAAGTCACTAAACCAGACAAGAACAGGTTTCAGGCGATGATCCTTCCCGTCTTAGAGGGTACTCTGAACTCTCTAGCCAAATAAAAAGCAGATTGAAAGCCCTGACAAAGCCTGTTGATATCAGAAGGAATCCAAAGAAAGAAGCTGAAAAATCTTCTGCCTTTTCTACTACAGTAGCAAGCATATCCTGTTCTAAATAACAATTTACAATGAGTACCACTGAAATAAATAAGCCTAGTCAGCACAAAAATATGCAACGTTATTTATTGACTAAACCAGGCAGCAAAAAGGTCACCGATGAATCAGCTGATTTAATAGTAACAGCAACCTGTTTCATCCACACTAGAGTTGTCAGATTTTTCAGCCAATAAACAGAAACAAAGCATAATACTTCCCTGCTTCTAAATGCAGTACCACACTTGTAATGTATTCAATGGGATTTTTTTTAAATGGATGTTTCTAAAATCTCTCAGACTATCCAGCTCATTAACCACTGGGTTTTGTTTTGGGGCTTTTTTGTAATACGCACATGATTTCTGCAATGTATAAGGCAGTAACTGTCATCAGTTTATCGGAATTCACCAAGTATATACACTACACATGATCTTCTCTTCATAATTGGAGTGTTAGCTTTTGTTGTATTTTTAAAAAAGCTACCAATTAAGAGACTAACACAAATGTTACTATCATTAGAATACCATACTTCCAAAGAATGTTGCCTCAGTGTCAGCTAACAGACAAAAAACAATGTTCAAAGGAAGCCCTTTACAGACTCTTACTACAAGCAAGCGGTTCTACTACATTTTTCCCCAATGAAAGACAAGACCCCACACCACTAAATTTAGCCAGACCAACAGAAGCTGGGTAATTTCTTAAACCACTTGAAACCCAAATCTCCAAAACAGGAAAATAACTGTAAGAACAATCTCTCCTTACTTGTTCAAGGCCTCCACTGTGACCGATGTGATTCAAGTGATTACGCATTAACTGACAAGGGTTGCTAGAAGTATCCCGTGCAAACAGTAACCACGAGAAGACAGGAACTCTCCTTCCATTTTTATCATCATTGTATAATTCAATGGCAGTGTTAAGCATCAAAAATTTCAGCGCTTCATAGAGACTATACTCCTCCTCTTCATTTTTAAACAATTTATCACAAGCTTCTTGTTTCTCAATAGGACCCTTGATTTCACTTATATTCTTCCACTATAAAAATAAAAAAATAACACGCACAACCATCAATAGCCATCACCATGCAAGAGCTGTAAAAAGCCACTTGTGAATTGTCAGATGTCCAGAATAAGCACTCAGAATTTAATTTATGAAGGGCTTTGTGCCTTTTTAAAAATACTCGAGAATATTTCCACAGCTGTAGTCCTCTCAATGTCAAGCTGAGTTAGTCTGATTCTGTTTAAATTAGCCCTTAAGCAAAGCAAAGGAAAGAGATACTGGAAGTTGTTGTAAACCAAGCATTGTCATGGTGCAATAAGGTAATAACCTTTTTGTTTCCTGTATCGTAAAGTTTATATCCTTCATATTCTTTACATTTCAGTTACACATTCTGAGTATCTCATTCCTGTCCTCAGAAACTGCTTGAATGCAGCCTTTAAAATATTGTTAAAAGCCTTCCAAAAAAGAGAATATGTATGCACAGAAAGACAGGAACAACTGAAGAATTTTTACATCGGTTCCAGAGTTTCAAGAGAGGGGAGGATGGGGCTAAACAACAGTATGAACACTGAAAGAGTGTAATCATTTTCCTGTTATGTTAACCTGGAATAAAAAATATAGAAACATGGAATAAAATCTACTCCTTTGAAATTACTTCAGCATTATTCTGGGGTGTGGTTTTTGTTTTTTTTTTTTTTCTTTCCACGACCTGTTCAAGGTAGCAACAGCATTTCTCCATAGTATACAGTATTCCTTCAAATAAATACAAGAAATAGAGGCAAAATGGTACTCTATTACATTAATTTCTTCATTGAAACCTAATAGCTTTTTGCAGAGCTGCTTACAAATTAATTCCAGCATCAGGCTAATGCAAGCAGTGAAGGACCAGAAAACCCCCACAGATCCGAACAGACATTCTTTCCTTGATTTTGTTGCAGTACACACACAGAAAAGTGACTTTCAGTAAAGAAAGCATCCTTATGCTAAATTCACCCCATTCAAAAATTGCCATTTTTCTTATTTGTAAGTAACCAAGAATAAACAAATACTTTTCCAACCTTTTTCCTTAGAAGTATTAGATATTCTTTAATTTCATCACTTATTTCTCCCATCTTCCGGCCCAGTTTCTGTTTTAGCTGCCACTGCTTGATCCAGTCATACCTGCTCAGCAAGTTTTGAGGAAGCTGGAAGTTGAGAGAAGGCAGCTTAAGTCAAAAACATTGAAAGGAAAAGCCACTAACTTGCACATCATTATTTTATTGGTTTTTAAACATTTTGCAGCTTAAAACGATCCCTCATATGTTCTTTTGAACAGCTGTTGTACTAAGATGACCATAAATGAACACAACTGGCTCTTTATAATACTTGCTGGATAACAGTCAGAATACTGGTCTATTATTACTTCCAGATCTAACCAATACATAAGCACTGGAAAAATTCATCACCCCAAGTTACTCATAGCTTTTATTTTCTTCTTTTTTTAAATTAAGGAAAAAAAACCCTCTAGGAGCAGATGACAGTGACTGTGTTTGAAAGTGTCCCTGACCAACAGAAGAGAAGGTTAAATATGTGGTGACATCCATGAGATAAGCCAGAAGTCTTGGTGCAGTGCAAACTACTTTGTCCAGAACACATGAACTGTGTTTTCTTTCTAGGAAACATAACTAAACCTCTGTGGGACAGGTTTTCTTGTAAAGAAGACAACAACCTGGGTATTAGTTGATGTATCACATCATACTTTAGCCTCAAGAACTGCCTTTTACTGCTCACACACTACACCTGCTCAGTTAAGAGCTTTTGCGCTTGTCTTGAAGGACATCCTGGCAGTTGCATGCCTAGTTTTTTACCCTCATTTATTAACGCATTTTACCACTAGAACTGGAATAGCAACTTGTGCCTCACAATGAGTAAAATGTTTGGCTAGAGCAGCACAAATACCATGATCCATTGCCAGCCAGTTTTCATTTTATCGGGAGTCCAAATTAGTAATATGTTCTCTTTAATGGTAACCAAGTATTTGTCAGATATACACAGACCTTCCCCCGCCCCAGCCTGGCATCCTATGCTAATTGGACATATAGAATTAAACAATCAAAGATTATATGCCAGTAACTTCTACAACTAATCATGTGCATGTAAATACCGTTTTAAATAAAAAACCAAAACAACACAAAAAACCCCACTTTGTTAAAGTTGTACTGCTAGCTGTCACCACACATTGCCCTCTGCTTTGATGCATTACCAGTTTATCAATCATTTCGTTTTATAGTTGTACATCTTTTTCCAAAAAAAAGTTAATTACCATATAACACATTTTCCTCTATAAATCAGCAGGAAAAAAATGGGTGAACATCATTAAAAACTGCTGTGTACCACTTGAAAAAGTTTGCACATTCTTTAAAGGAGCACTGTGAAGCTATCTTCTATAGTTTGATAATGTGGAAATGGTTGTCAGCTGGAAGAATTTTTTTTATTAAAAGGAAATCCTTTTACAATGTACTGCTGCAGTAAGAAACGTTTCACTGAAACATTTTTATCAGTAATTACAAAAACATATCCATTTACTTAAAAATGATAGTGACCACAATGAGAAATTTTAAGATGGCCTCTAAAGTTACACAGAAAGATAGGAAGAGCAGTGTAATTCTACCTGGACTGCTAGCAACCTGGACACCTGGAACCTTACTCCTCTGAAGCAGCCCACTTTCGTATAGGCAGCTTCTCATATGTTGCCTCCATATTCACCCATATCACCAAATGGACTTTGTTGACACACGACAATTTCTGGAATAATTATCTTCTACTCTTAGACACCTTGCTTTGCTTATCCATCAGTGCTCCATAAGAACTGTTCTTCCTGTCAGGTTAGAGTTGCTCTTGCACTTATTTTAAGTAACATTTAAGACAGGTAATACATTCTGAAAACCCTGCAGCATCCAATTTGCTAATCCACTTTCTAGAGAAACCATATATGGCACACGAGAATACAATGCGATAATTTTGAGAAGCTGGGGTTTTTTTCAAATGTGCTGAGAATAAGTAGCCTGTATTTTTTGTTATTACCAGCTGCCTTGTGGGAAACCTCTTCCTGCCGTACAACATGCAGTGAGAAGAAACCAAGAGGGCAAGATGAAGACAGACAAATTACATTACAGTCAGCACTGTAATAACATTTATACATTAAAAACTGGAAGCTAAGGGGACCCAGGCTGAATTCCAATTTGAAAGAATCACTGTAAACCTACAACAAAACCAAACACTACCCCTTCTCAATTCAAGGGATATTGAGAAGTGAGCATATATAGCATAACGGAGAAATGAGATGATAAAATTATCCAACAGATTAGAACCAACACTCCTCTGTTGTCAGAAGATCAGAGTTTGACACGTACCATAGTAAAATCCTCACTCTGCAGCCAGCTTGGTAACTGGGTAGCTTGGCTTAGTGCCTGGAACAGAGTTGCTCTGAGGGCACAATAGTTATCACCGCGTACTCTTCTTATAGATGCAAACTTCTGAGCAACTGCTTCATAGCCCTAGAAAAACACAGAATCCAAGGAACATGAAAGCATTAATAAAACATTTTAAGGTCATGAACTGGTAGCATAAAAGATACTGGAATATTAGCATCCAAATGCTAATCCTATTTAAAAAAAAAAAAAAATTTGATCCACTACCCATTTTGGAAGTTCAAATGCTTTTATGTCACAAATTATGCTTTGAAAAAAAACTTCCTTAGTTCTGCTGAATAACAAACAAGAAACTGAATAATCTAAGTAGATAATTGGTTGTGGCATTTATTTGGTGAGAGTACAGAAATATCATTGAAATGTGGGTAGCTAACCCACTTAAGTTTAAAAAAAAAATCCAAATATACACACATGACTATAAATCTAAAAATATATCATGCTTACAAGAAGTTTCAGCAACAATTTATTCCATTTACCCAATACATGTCACATGTAGTTTGTTTTTGCCTCAGGGAAAATTTGTGTTTACACTGAAATATCCTGACACATGCCTCAGCACATTTGTCCCCTCCCTGCTGTTCCCATACGTATGCTTTTAGCAGAAGCAGAAATGTCGACACATAACTTCCGAAGCTTTGTATGTCTCTTCAGCTAACCTAGCATAATGCAACGCTCCGCACATCTGCATTTCTCTTACTAATCTCTTGAAGGTGACACATGGATCTTTTGATTTATGGAAAGTATTTTTAGGTTTACTCGTACATACAACTGAATTTTCCAATTGCGTTGAAAAAACAAAACAAAAAGCCCTAAACAACTTCATGCTTTATTGTCTACCATTCTAACTCAATATTAATATAACTAGTCCAAAACCTACAAAAAATAAGAATTCAGGAAAAATTTAAGAAAAACTGAGCCTATTCATTAAAGCTCCCATCTTAAAAATCATGCAACTCACCAACTTCAGTTATTTGCCTTCTGCCAAAAAGTTTGGTTATCTGCTCTGCCATTTCAACAGCCCATAAAATTACCATTTTATGGTAATAAACCAAATTTAAAACTTTAATCTAAAACAGTAATGAAGAACAGTATTAATCAAAACCTTAAGCTATCATCAAGTAGCCTTACCAAAAAACACATTTTCAAGAAGTACAAACAAAACCATCTTCCAGTTGTCAGCCACTCCTACAACCAGGCACTGGAAAACACTGCTCTTGTACTTCGTTTTAAAGATTTTTCCCATAGCAAATCACCTACTAAACATACAAATGATACCAGAAAGCCCAACAAAATTCAACAAAAAGAGGACTGATACCTTTCTCATCCTTTTTGCTACTGGTGTATTTCCTCTCCATTCTTTTCTGCAATACTCCATGATGTCCATTTCAGGTGCAACACTTAGTTTATGCTCTGTCAAAAAAAGGGTATGTAACATTATACCCAGAACTGTGAAACAGAACAACATAGAAAAACACTAGATTTCTAAATACACTCTATCACTTTAAAATAATATTGGTGCCAAAGGAGACTGGCAGCATGACCATATTTGTATGGGAAGGCAAAAAACCCAAGCTTGCTCTGAAAATGACAAGTGAACAAAAATAACGATGTAGACCAACAAAATAGAGAACACTCTGCTCCTCTCTTCTGAAAAATACTAATTGGCAAATAGTAGAAATTAGTAAAGTACACTTCATTTTCTGAACAATCAGAAAAATGCTTGGCGAAAGTTTCTCTTCTTTCAGCAGCTGGACTATAAGGAAGAAAAATAACAGATCTTTCTGAGTAACCAGAAACAATGGTAGAAAGAAGAAATACAGTTCTCTTGGAATCCCAACAGCCTGCATTCTACAACAGGTAGTGATAAGGTTACCAAGGGATCCCAGCAACAGATGCTGCTATAATCACTATAAATCAGTAATGTTCAAGCACGACACTCTTAACATAGGCCATATGACTGCTTTGCACAGTCTCTTTCATGTTTTCTTGTAAACTAATTATAGAACCATGGGGAAAAAATATACTAAGAGCAACTAGTTTTACATAAAATTGATCTTTTTGTGAAATGAACATGTACTCAGTCATTGTAAGTAACTTCTATTGCACACAGAGACAACTGTGCACAAAAATCCTTGGAAATGAAGGTGTCCAATAATCACAAATTAGCACTACAATGAATTGTAATACTGTATTTGAAACAAAGTTCAAATGTACCTGAGGAGCTTGTCTCACAAAGTAGTATCTTCTCTCTCTCTATTTCTTCTGCGTCACGATACATGTCTTCCTCACTGCAGTAAAAATCAACACATAACACATAGTTCATGAAACAGCACAAGTCTTAGAGTAATTTACCTTTTGCCCTGTTTAAGACTACAGGCAAGTACTTAAGTCTTTCTCCAATTATTTTTTTCAACTTGACTTGCTTTTCATCTTACAAATTTTCATAAAACCAACATAGTTCTCAAAAAAAAAAAAAAAGTTTAAAAACAGCTCTCACCTGTTCCCCTCCCTTAAGACACCTACGTTGATAATTAATCATTTCCTGAATTTTTCTTCTGCTGGTTGTATAGAGACTACAGAGTACTAAAGTCCCTTTGTATTTGTAAATTTTACCGGATAAATTCGCAAAAGGTACATGCCAAAATGCTGAGTATATGAATACTACAACTTATGCATGCAACTAAGAATCCATTACTCCCCAGGGCTTTGTATCCGCACCACTGGGGCTGAGCAACCTGCCTAGCAACGAGCAAAATACCTGACAAGAGTACCACGATGAAAAGTGGCCAGTGATCAGCAGCTGGTTTGAATATTATGAATTCAAAGAAAATAAAATTCTAAGCGTGATCCAAACTGCAGCCTACAAGCTAACTGAAAGCCAGACAAACGTTTCTTCCTCAAAAAATACAGGCTTTTCAGTCAATGCACACTGTCCTAAGAGCCAAATGTCTCCCATCTGAGCCTATATACAGACATTCTGAACTCAAGTTATGACCATGAGGGAAGAAATGATGGCCTAAAAGGATATTGCTTCTATGAATAGCCTAGCATTATCAAAAAGAGATCTCCAAGCTAGGGCATGACCACTACTGTTGAGAATGGAGGTCCATACAGCGTTCAGAAAACAGAACTGTAAACTGCACATTCCTTTAAATGTGATTTGGAGTGGCATTTGTCATAATTACGTCTAGCAAATAAGCTTTAAAAATCACAGTTTCACAGCTAAAATACTTCAAAAAAACCCCCGTATATCACCAAAATATTAGGAAATCATTTAGGCTTACCACTGAAAGTTACATTGAAAGTTTGATTTTGAAGAAATTACACATACAGAAAAAAAAAAAAGAAAGGTGTAAGGTTATTATTCACTGCCCACTACTATTAGTAGCTTCTAATCTACTACACAAAAAACCCAAACCACAGTGTGCTTGCAAAAGATCAGGAAGAAATTAAAGCAGTGACCCTGCCCCGTCTTACACTACTAAGAGACAACAAGCAGTTAGGAAGACTGCAAGAAAACAGTTCATGTAGGCAGCTGGTAACTACATTAGTCTCATTAAACTTGAAAGAATACACTAGTAAATTATGGCTCTGTATTTCTTCTTCTTTATATCTAAATCAGCTTGTGTAAAAAAGGTAACACTTCTAACCAATTTGCATATATTTCCCTTGAGAACAAAAAAAAAAAAGCGTTTAGTATAAAGGCAAATACAGGTTAATAGCAGGAAACTGTCATCTACTCTGCAGTCATGTAAAACTACAGTTTAGTTTTTACTCAAGTTTCAAACCTTTAACTTTCAAACTGAGTTTCCTGGGTGCTCAAGTAGCTGCTTGAAGTCTGATTTGTAACAACACTACATAATTATCAATTACAAGAGAAGCAATAGATACAATAGATATTAAACACAGTACTCCATAAAAAGAGTACTACCTGCTGAGAGGGGGGAAAAAAAAAAAAAAAAAAAAAAATCACAGAAATATGTATCCCAAGTCCTTATCCTTGTTACAGTGTGGCACTGGACAAACCCTAATTTCCATGCATAATCTTATTTCTCAGCAGAGATTAAGGTCCATTAAGGTTTATGAAGAATTTCAAGAATATTTAATAACCTTGAAAATACTATGAAAAAAACCCCAAACAACTCAGTATCTGACAGCACCGATCTCTAGCCTAGCTTATCTATAAGCTACGTATTTAAAATATAAAGCAACCACCTCTCCCTCTGGGCAAAACCAAACCTGCTTCTACTGAGCTCCCATGGGAGGTGGCAGGGCGAGGGGAAGCATTACTTTGGTTATAACGCACAAACAGAAAAAGCGCTCAACTTAGTACTAGTGACATCACTCAAAAAAGAAGTTTGGTGTAGAGCAAGCAGCGTAATGTTCCTTCTGCAGATATTACCCCATCTTCTTTCGGGGACTTGACAAAAAAGAACCCATAGATTCAGAACCTGACAGATTAACATCCAGCGTAAACAAGGTACTGCACTTTAACTGAGTTGTTTTGAAATCAAGGTAGCTAAAAGGTGCAAGCCAACTGCACAGGCACTCTCATTTCAGAGCTAGAAGTGCATCCTAACAGTTCTAGCATAGCAACTGTTAAGTAAATCTGTGGAAACAAGGACGTAGAAACTAAAGCCTTTCCCCATTAACCTTCACACTAATATCGGACAATAGCATGAAAATAAAATAACAGATGGAAAAGAATAATTGAATGAAAATAGGCATGCACAAAATAAAAATAAAAAAATAATTCAGTGTTGTGTGTAAACACTTAAATTGCAATCAGATTCTGCTGAACCAAAGATACGAAGGAAAAAACCCAGAATGTCAGATTTTACTTAGAATATCCTGGGTTTGCATTTTAAAAACAACCACCAAAAAAATCCTACACCACCAAAAAACCCCTAAACCCCAACACGTTAAGACGACAGCAAGCAAAACGAAGCTGGAAAGAAGGGAAAGGACTACAGACAAAAATATAAATAGTTTTATACTAACAGTTTTGCAGGACTAGAACTCCTGGTATTGCAGATACCATGCAAAAGCAAAAACAATGCTTAAAGTTTTCCATTTATTATCATGAAAAGATGAATATTTAATTTTTTAATGTCAGATCAAACTCACTATTATTAATAGTTCATGTAAAAGTGTATTAGATCAAATAGAATTACTATGCCAAGCAGCAGCTAGTTTAAAATTCAGACTGATAGAGATCTTTATGTACCACACTTTGGCCAACATACAAAATACACTCAATACATATTTATATAAATCTGTGTATTAATGTTAAATGTGCGTATTAAAAAAACTCACATTAACATATTAGATCGTGCTTAAAAATTACAGAGTAATTTAAACCTGAAATAAGATTTTAAAGGCATCCTTGAAAACATGCACTTATTTTTAGTGACTCAACGTGCATTAATTTTGTTTTCAGAACTTTGGAATATCTTTTTTTAAAGCCTTCATATTTATTTCTCCCTCCAGATACTAAATATTCTTGTAAAGACTTCTACTGTCAAATCTGAATCACACAAATAAATAAAAAAAAGCCTTCTATGATTGTCAGCACTGCATCTAACAAAGTATTCACACGGTTAAAAGCAAGCTACCAGAGTATCTGCCTTCAGTTCTTAGTTTCTCATGCTCTGCATCCTACCCTTAAGAGCCTAATGTCGCATCAGTTATTCCCTTAGATGGGGAAAGATGACCACTAATGAACTATAAAAATAAGCAATTTATCTAGAGGGTGAAGGTGGCCTTCAAAGTTTAAGATTTGACATTTAGGCCTAAGACACTAACCAATGACCTTTTTGCCAAGAAATTCACTGTCACAAACTGAAAGTACCCCGCCCTTTCTATAGAAAAGTTGTTAACACATGAAAAAAAAAATCCTCACCTGTCTTCGGATGATTCCATTGTTGGACAATTACTAGACGCAGGTAGATACAGATCACAGTTTCTAGATGCATCCTGATCCGCCACAAGTGATTTGATTGCATCTGTCTTCTCAGATCTCCCGGTACTTCTGTATCCATAGTCTTCCCTTATTTCCAATGCAGACTGCTCTTTCTGGTCAGCAGCTGCATTTGCGGAACCAAGTTCATTAGGAACACCAACTTCCTTTTCATGCTTCATCAACCGTGTGGCAACACTCTCTTTTTTCTGCGTCTGTTCTGCACCTGCAGAAAGGCTGGTTGGCTCTGCCATCCCCCCTTGAAAATTATCCTGGCTTTGAAGAATGGAGAAATATATGAAGAGTATCTTTCACAGAAGAATAAAAGCACATATTTTAAGAAAATTACAGTATTTTGGTAGTTAGTTATATTCTGAGGATTCAGAGGGTACTTGAATTATTCAAAAGCAGGAACAAAATCCAAAATAGCTTGGTAAAGTAACAGAGCACTGAAGCTATTTTCAAACTCATCTCTGTGGCAAGCCAATTTCATTTCTTACCCAGGCTAATCTGTGCCCACGCTACAACACAACCCGTGTTAGAAAGAGTGCCCTGACAGGTCCCTTGGTCTTCTCAAGGGGCATTATAACTGAAAAACCTGAGGATTAAGAGAAATCCCGATGAAGCAAGTTTCAGTCCTGCAAGAGGAGGATTTTTACAAACCCACCTGGTGCTCCGTGAAACTTCCCATTGCACCAGGATTATTGCTTAATGCAAAAAATTTCCAATCTTTGTTTCTTCCAATACGATTTCCAAGTTATTATGACAGAACTTTCTACAATCTATTCTAGGAAGTTCCCCAAAGGTTTAGGATGCACCCATACAGTAGATTTTCAGGGACATTTATCTTAAATTAATATGCAACCCTCCCCAAAAAATCACGGGTTGCTTTGCAGTTGCCATACTCACGTTCTAGACAATTCTTACCGTTGCTACCCAGGCCAGTCACCTCGGAACTGACAGGCTTAACGTCTGCTATGTACACCTCAAAACCACACAATGCGTTTTTACCTTCCGGGGAAAGCCTCCCCCCCGCCGCACACCTTTCCCTCCCGGCCGCCGCTCTCCGTTCGCGCTCCAGCCCTGCTGCCTCCCGAGCCGTCCCGTGGGACGAAGCTCAAGACCAGCGCCGCACACCTCGGCCCGGTCACCTCCAGCCCCGCTCCCCAGGGAGGGACAAGTTCAGCCCCGGCCAGCGCCCGCACCCGCACCGCCTCACTGCGCAGGGCAGCCCAGGCCTCACCTTCCCGCCATCCTCTGGCCCGCGGGGCCACGGGCCCGGCACCCATGGGGGCCGCTCGCCGCCGCAGCAGCCGCCGCGCCCCGCCGAGCGCAGGGGGCTGTCTCCGCTCGGGCTGCCGGCTGGCCGGGGCTGGGGGGGGCGCGCAGGGCGCCACCTCCCGCCGCGCCCCTCGCCGCCCGCCGCTCGCCGCTCATGCCGACCAGGCCGGCCCGCGCCGCCGGGAGGCTCCTGCGGAAGAGGCCGCCGCTCGCCGCGGGCGGGCCCCGCGGAGCGCCCGCCCACGGCCCCGCGCGCAGGGGCCGGCTACAACGGGGGCCGGCGCGCGCCCGGCGCTCCCATCGCGACGGCGGCGGCGGCCACGGCCCCGCGCGAGCGAGCGCCCGCCCGGCCCTGACGCGGCTCCGCAGCTGCTTCCGCGTCCCCGGCCGCTGCGGCCGCCGGCATCATCCGCCTGCACGTCATCGCGCCGGAACTATCGTCTGTACGTGCCCGCGCCGCCTGCCTGCCTGCCTGCCTTCCTCCCTTCCACCCGGCTGCCGTCACGCAAAAAGCACCGAGACACAGCGGCGGCGTCGTACGGCGGGCAATGGCCTCCAGCGCATGCGCGTTGACGTTGGGGGGGGAAATCTCGCGCCGGTCGTCCCGCCCGTCGCTAGGGCTGTGGGCCTGCCGGCGCGGGGGGGAGGGGGGCGATACCAATGCTGGGGGTGGGGGGAAGGCGGAACAGGCACGCGGCCTTCCCCCGCTCCCGCAGTGCGCTCGCCCCGCGCCCGGCGGGAGTCCAGTGAGAATCCCCCGGGCTTGCGGACAACGCGAGGTGCCGTGAAATGGCGGCGGGGAGGGGGAAGCGGGGCGGCTTCGCAGCTGTGGGGTGCGCCAGATGAAAACACTGGTGAGGAAGCCCAGCGCGGTAAAGACGCACTCGTACGTGGCAGCTGTCGTGTGGAGCTTGTCAGGGGCTGGGAGTCTGCTCTTCCAGGAGCAAAAAAAATGACATCACCCAGCGCTGATGCTCTTCTGGTAAACTCCGGACAGGATAGGAAACTTTTGTAGGGAGTAAGTGACGAGCCTCTCGGAATTACATGCTCTTCAAGAGTTAAGCGTGCCCCATACTATTAAAAACGGAACAGGGAGAGCTGCAAGAAGTAGGAAGGCTGTACTGTGGTTGAAAACAGGCCACGGAGGCCTGAGCATTTTGGAGAGTGGTCACCTTGAAAATGGGCCTGAAAACGGAAAAGCATTTTGTCTTCTTTCTGGAGTTTCCCTTGTAAGAATACGCTATCGCTGAGTAATACGAGTGACATATGACGGGGGGAAAATAACTACAAGCATGCTGACAGGAAGGGAATTTGAATTAACATGATTTAAAAAAAAAATCCATGGATTTAGAGTATCAGGATAGGGAAAACATTTTTAAGGTGGAGGTCAGGGTAGTAAAACCTACAAAAGGGCAATATTAAGTAATTGCCTAACATCATGAAACTTTTAAGTCACATAAAACTGATGGACGTTTTTGTAAACAAAGAAGTATCGCAAATGTTTGAAGAAAAGGAAAAAAAGGTAACTTTTTTTTAATCTCTGCTCCTCTTGTGGATTAAATCTGTGTTGGGCTGCTCTTGACATCTTTGAAAAAAATCACTTTGAACAACTGACCAACTGGTTTGTCTCAACATGCATTCTTGTTTCATGTTGGCCGTTTCAGAATGACTCCTGTTCAAACAGTGAGTCCACTTGAAACATACTCAACTGTGGACCATGTTCCTGGAATTAATATAGATTCAGTAGCATTTAAGAATCATTACAGTTGCCTACTTTCTTAAGATTCGGTTCTTTTTTAGTTTCTTAGTTACCCACATTTGCCATTCCCTCAGCAACTTCATGGGAGAGCTGTGTTGGCTGATCATTTTGCAACCCTCCAGAGAAGATTCAGAGAGCAGAATAATTCCAAAGAGCTTTATAACACAGGCAAAGTTGCAAGCTAGACCTAATTCTTCATCACGAGCAAAATGGCGTATTACGAAATGACACTGTAGAATACGTGTACGTTACCTGAGCTATGAAATGAAATTTGCAAATTCTATGCTTGCTCTGTGTGGAACTGTTTCCTTGTAACAGAAAGTTCCTAAACAGCAAATGATGTTTCCTTTCTGAAGAATTACTAAATTAAAACCTTGCTATGATATCATATGTCAGGCTGCATTACAGTAATGCTTGCCATGTGAACTTGAAAAAACAGCGTTTTTTCTGCTTATGGATGAAGGTTCTGACAATCATGTGACTAAAATTTTTTTCTCTTCATCACAAAAAGACCAAAACTAAATACCAAAAGTAGTGATGTTCCTAATAAAACTTTGTGTTGGCATTAACTGAGAAAAATGTCATTGGCTGAATAAATTCAACAGAAAGGTCCACTCGCTCCACCCAATGCTCCCCCTGCAAGAACAACTAGGAAAAGTTCGTAATCTTCAAATTAGATATATTCCGTAGATGAATTGATAAAGGTCATTCAAGAGACTATTTGTCAGTTCAACCTTTATGTAAACTAATTCTAAAAACAAGGTTTCTCTCCCCCTATTGTAAACAATATATTGCAAGCATATGTGAAATTTGTTTTCTTAGAAAGGGATATTTGGGGGTTTAGTGTTGGTGTGTAGTATCTGGAAATAATTGAAAGTACCGTGACATATTTCACAAGATCATGTGTGGCAAAAGAGTTGTGTATTAGTCATTGCCTTCCAGGTTGCAGAAATTCAAAGAATAGTTTTAGCTTGCAAATAAAAACCAGCATCTTAGTGACTGAATGCAGTAGCTGTCAAAGAGCACGTGAAAACACCAAGTAATTTAACAATAAAGGAAAAAAAACAGGTATAATGAAAGCGCAGTAAGAATTTATACAGAATATGTCTAGAATACTGTAGATTAAACACAGCAAAACACCTTTTTTTTCCCCCAGGTACTACCAAGTTCAAAAGACAAAAGGACTTGAGCATAAAGTCCTGAAGTTTGCTTTCCAAAGACAGTGGAAATAATGAACTGGATTTTTTTCTGAGGTGATCCATTTTTAAACAAACATCCCTCAAAACAGACCCCTTTGTGATTTGTATATCCGGTTCCATAGTCTAACAGGTTTGTGTAATTAAAAATAGTCTCATTTGCTCAAAGTGTGTAACATTTCTGAGCAACAGACTTACATAAACTGTTAAGTGCATGAGATAAAATAACAATGCAGTATTTACTTTTTTTTGCACACACCTGCTTCCAGTATTTTGCACTGATGTTTGAGAATAATATGTTAGTCGTAATTAATTTAGAGCTTGGGCCATACATGATCACTCATATCCATAGACAATGCTATGTTTTCCAACAGAGGACAGTTGCCCTTTGCCAAGTCTTCAGGGCAAAGGTAGTGTCTTGCTTTTTGGTAGTGGCAAATAATAAATATATGTGCACAAATTGCAAAAATACTGAAATTACAGATGCTAAAAAGAATATCCATGGGACTTTGTTGAATTTCTGAAGTCAGCTTGAAAGAACTGTTGGAGCAGGTCCAGAGGAGGGCTACTAAAATGATCCGAGGGCTGGAGCACCTCTCCTATGAGGACAGGCTGAGAGAGTTGGGCTTGTTCAGCCTGGAGAAAAGAAGGCTGCGGGGAGAACTGATTACGGCCTTTCAGTACCTAAAGGGGGCCTATAGGAAAGATGGGGAAAATCTTTTTAGTAGGGCCAGCTGTGACAGGACAAGGGGTAATGGTTTTAAACTAAAACAGGGTAGATTTAGACTGGATATAAGGAGGAAATTCTTTACAACGAGGGTGGTGAAACACTGGAACAGGTTGCCCAGAGAGGTGGTGGAGGCCCCATCCCTGGGAACATTCAAGGCCAGGTTGGATGGGGCTCTGAGCAACCTGATCTAGTTAGCGGTGTCCCTGCTCACTGCAGGGGGGTTGGACTAGATGACCTCTAGGGGTCCCTTCCAACCCAAAACATTCTATGATTCTATGATACCGACATATTCAGAAAAAAGTCTCTGAATATTAAGATCAAACGAGAGAGAAGTATCTACACAGAAAAAAAATGGAGCGCTGTTTACTTTTGTTGAAGATACCAAAATAGTCATGCTTTTCTTAAGATTTGTTTTTTTTTTTAGAATAGAGCTTAAGCAGAATTTAGACATGTAAACCCAAGATCTTTATATTACTCCCAAACCACATAAATCTTGTATTTTCAAGCTTTCATCTGCAAAATAGGCAGATAACTAAGCATTGCTAAAGCCTACTGCAAAAACCCAAAGCCATGCCTGTACATGATCTAGGAGTAGCTCAGACTATTTCACTTTGAAGTCTAGTTCTCCTGTTGCCATAATTTCCAATGAGAAGGCTGTGTGGCTCCTGTACCTATGGGAGAGGCGAGATTCAGCCTCCTAGCTGAAAACAAAATTGAGATTTGAATCCTCAACCTCAAAGTACCAAGGTCAACCCCAAAATCATGTAGCTGTGAACGAAGAAGATCATTGAGCACTACTTTTAGTGTAATGCAAATCTTTGTGATAAGAATAACCCACAGTTTTGCAAGAACAAATCTCTGGGATGCTGATTCAACCTGGATTGAGTTCCACAGGCTTTACATATTACTCTAAGTCTCCCATATCCTTTTCTAAGTGTAGGGCACAACTGTTCAACTTGGTCATTACTAATAAGAGCATATATCCCAATATAGATTCAAAAAAATAGTAGATACCCAAGCTGAAGATGATATTACAGTTTAACATACTTTTGCCCAAAGTGCTTATAATTCTTTAACTGTTTTTCCCCAGGCTCAAACTGTGAAAGGATTACAAAGCACACAGTGAAGCAGCAGCAGCAGCATGTGGTATTTTGGGATTCTGATTTCCTCAACTCAGGAGAGTTGCGGCTCTTCGCAAAGCGAAACCTTTTTACCTGGAAGACTCTGAAGGAGTTACATAAAATGCATCAACATTCATTGCATAAAGCTTTGCATAGGAAACTGGATCATGGTTCCTGACTCACGTACACGTTATTCTCTGCTCTATTTTATTATTACTGTTGAGGAGGAGGAGGTGGAGTGTTGAGGGTTGCTTGGAGTGTTCAGTCTTTTTTAATGTAAGTTTAAATGTAAGAACTTTTTCTTACCTACAGTTTTATTTGGATTAATTTTTTACTCATTTTTAGCTAAAGCAAATTTAGCATCCGTTAGAAAGTTCATGAAAATAGACAACAAAGACATTCAGTGTAATACAAGAGATCATGTTTTGTAGGTCTGAAATATTTCTATATTGGTACTGTCTGATAAAGGATGCTAGCAACTGAGATTTTGATACAAAAAGAACTCATAGAAGACCATGAAAAAATATTTTGATCAGTTTTACCTTATTTAATGCACCTTGGTGCTTGCCAGCAGTTGTTACCTTCTTTGCTAAACTAATTACAGTGCAGTACTTGAAAATTGCTTCAAAGTTTTCAGTAGTATGATTAGAAACCTTTGGGTGATCAGTTCTGCTTGTGACTATAGGGGAATACCATTCAGAAGAAAATAGATGGGGAAAACCCACTAGTAAAAGTCAAATGGGCAATACAATATCCGTTGCATGCTTCTGTAATTACCTATTGACTTGTGTGGGGTTTTTTTTCCTCTGGCATCCCTGAGTTTGTTAAAAGTTTTTGGAGCTGTATTCTTAGAAAGATATATCTCCTACCTTGTACTTAAAGACAGGTATATATACATGCTGCTTCCACTTTAATAGTTTTCAGTTTTATATATTACTAAGTGAGCTCTAAATTGGCATGCTGCTGTCTGTCAAGCAAAAAGGCAGTTCCAGCATGCTATTTTCCTTTTTTAAATGACTGAGAGAAAATATGTAGGTTGGGATTTGGTGCAGTGGGTGGTTTTTTTTCAGTCCCCTGAACAGAAAATGGAGCATTTGTGAATCATATCAATATAACCTATACATCATTGGTAAAAATTATGGCTGTTTGTTTGCAAATTAAAAAAATGGTCACAATTTTCCATGGTGCACCAGTCTAAACAATTAAAATAACAAGTCTTCACAAAAAAAAAAAAAAAAAAGGCACTTTTAAAAACCTGCTTCATATTTTTTTCTGAACAAGCTTAGTTTGCATATCTGAAAATGCGTGAAGATTAAAATGAATAAATATATTGTCTATGGATTTGATAAAAATATTTATTAAAAGATGTTACAGTATGATGTAGCTAATTTTTTTCATTATTAAACAAAGAGTAGCTCGTGTCCCCTAAGTGGAAATACATATAGAAATTTTTTTTTGAGAATGTTCTCAGTAAATCGACATTCTCATCAATTAGTATGTCAGAGTAAGCCCACGATACTTCTTATTGCCTGTTGCCCAGACCAAGAATGCTCTTAGTGGCTCAATTAATTAACTAAACCTCCATGAACAATTTGTATGTTTCATGCCTTTTTTCCTTTCCAGTTTCCACATTTAAAAAAAAGGAGAGGAAAGAGAGGAAATGGAGATCTGCAGAAACCAATTAATGACACTAAATGCAAAACTCTAGCAGTTTTGTGAGACAGAAAATATGTACATGCGGGTTGCCCCATCTTCCCCACCCATAATATCAAATATCTATTTCCTTTATTGATTGCTGGAATATTCAATTTTCTTTCAGCTTACAGAAGAAGTTTAGAATTAGAGTTACTGCTCCAGGTCTTACATTAAATCTGCAAAATATGCACGCATTTTTATTATACTGTAAAGAAGAAAACAACTGGTTCTTGTTTGCATCAGACAGCAGAAAAAAAGTAGCATTTTTCTTGTGTAAAACAGCATGGTCACTGCTGCTGGTAAAACTGACTCTCTGTTAGTGTGAATGAATTCATTCATTGCTACCAGTAGACTTCTGAAGTTACCTGAACCCAGCTGTGAAGCAGCCCATGAGCTGGATTGTACGCTGAAGGGAGGTACCTCGCCTATGGGCTACACAACTTCCTGGCCTGCAACATCAGGCTGTTTTTTTCAGGGAAAAATTTCCACTGGTAGTGTTTGTTGACAGAGGTCTCAGTTGAGAAGCACACAGTTGGTAGCAGGGCCACCAGCTTCTCCTTTGAAATGCCATGACCTTTTCTTTAGTGAGGAAGATCATGAATCTGCCTGACAACCTGAGAGGAATAAGGTAGATGAAGGACCAACAGTGAGAAGCGAAACCACTGTATGGAGTTGCCAGGAGAAGCATTCAAGATGAAGTTAAGTAATGAGTTGTAACGTTCTGGCTAAGGAGTCTGGCATGTCTATATCCATCACATTTGCTAGGTTATGTGATAGAAGCTCGTCTGCGCCCCCACCAAGGAGCACGGAGGGGCCACCCTCATCAGCTGTACACATGGCAGACCTGGCTTCAGATCTAATGAGAGGTGTCTTTTGTAGTCAGGTGCACTTTGTGATGTAGTGTGCCATTAAGGCCAAGACATCAAGAGAAGCAGCCTTCCATTGGGTTACTAAAATAATAAAACATCCCAAGAACTCTCAGAGTATGCAAGCTCCACCATAAAAATTGTATTTTAATATAAAACATCAAGAAACGAAGTGGCTTTTATTAGAGTGCTGAAATTCGAGTCGCCTTTACTGTTTTTTAAAAGGAAAGTGGCATTTTACTCTAATGAGGCAACAAACCAGCCTCCAGATCTTTTTCAATTCATTAATCAAATGAACTAGATGCATTCATTTGGAACAAATCCTTCTCAGCTGACGTTCATAAGTCTACCTAATGAACAAGCCTTTGGAGTTGCTTCGATGTGGCTGCCCTTGCAAATACCTTCTTGAAACAAGGAATATATTTATGCCTGCTCTGCAACTACTTTCCAGGTGTCCAGCTCAGACTTCCACTTGTTGATGCTAGCTCCTGTCTTCTGCATTTGGTTCTTGCTGCCTGACAAGATGCAGCTCTCCATTTCTGGTTTGACCTTGCATCAGCCTTCCTCAACGAGGAAGACCAAGGCTACCGAAGCCCTTATCCATTATCCCTCTGCCACTTGGGGTACTAGAATTGGCTTTGTGGGTAATATAAGCTTATTTCTTCTTCCAGAGTGCAGCTGGCAACATGCACTGGCTTCTGCCAAGAAGTAGACCATAAGTCTTAGCCACAAAATAAAGTCTTTACTCTGGTACTGTTCTTAAACCTTCTCAATACATACAGATAATTTTCAATTAAAAACATAATCTCTCTATAGGAGGGCTGAAGTGATCCATGAGATACGCTGAACTAAAATAGAGATCCCTAAAATAGAGATCCTTTGGGGGTTTGTAACGGTAAGATTAAGTCTCTGGGCAGCAGCTCACTTCCATACAGGAAAAAAAAAAACAACAAACCAAACAAAAACAAACAAAAAAAAAAGTGAGGAATAGCAAAGGAAGAGGTATACCAGAAACAGGAAAAAAAACATTTTACAGTAAGCAATAATGATATCCACAATTAAATTAAAACCAAACCAAAACAACAAAAACCAGTCAGAACAGGAGCTTCTTATTGCTGGATTCTTTCCAAAGCATCTCCACAAGCAGTGTAGAAAGGAGAAAGAAAGTGAAATAAGAGCAGGTCTGCGCAAGGAGCTTGAGCAGCCTTTGCTGTCTTTGTGCATGCCTTCCTCTGCCAACAGGCCTGAAACAAATGCCACGGATTCCCATCTGGTCCCAGGTTCTGGGGCTGCAGTGACCGTCCGATCCCAGCCAGAACAGCTCACCCAGGCAAGCCAGGTGGGATGTTCACCAGGGGTGCATCAGGAGACTTGGCACTGCTAAATCTGGGCACATACTGCCTAGGAGATGATGGTGTATATATGGAATGTGTGCTGTAAATGGAGATACGGGACTAGACTCCTTCCTCCCCATTCAGGAACTGCTTTCTAACAAAAAGTCTCCGAATTACTTTGCATCTATGTTCTACACTGCCAAAAAATGGTGAAATATTAATCTAGTAATTTAACCCCATAATCTGAACAATCCTACTGCTATGAAAGTATCAGTTGCTTAGTTTTGTCTAAGAGTGTCAAGCAAGTTGGATAGCTGAGATGCCAGTTTCCAGCAAGTAACCCACCTTCTGTTCAGACCCAGTACAACTCCCGTGCACAAAGAGAGTCTGGGTGCCAGTTAAACTGTCTTTTAAACCATAGCTTTAAATCCAAAATGTCTGTGATGACCTGATGTACATTAAGGAGCCCAGGATGAAGAGGTGAGACAGTGTTGAGTTCTAGCTCTGTGTAGCTTGTGTTAGTAAAAAAAAAAAAATAAAATTCAAAAATAGGACTCCCAGGTCATATGCCAAGATTGAAATGCAGCATCAGGAATTTTCTGTCTCAGACATGAAAGAAATATGTAGGATTCTCCCTCCTTCTGGTCATGCTCTTGGTGTAAGTTGAGCCCAAAGGGTAGCCACTGTATTCTCCTTTCCATTCAACCTCCCCAAAACTGGGAAAAAAAAAAAAAAAGGAGTCTACAGTCTTAACTGAATTTAGAAAAGCAGGAGGAGAAGTGGCTCCACTCAAAGGCTGCAGATTTTAGTGCTTGGCATGAAACCAGGAATCTCTAGTTGCTGGCAGCATCTCAGAGGAATCATTTGCTTTGTTACTAAATTACATGCGTCTGGGGCAGTAAAATTGTCACCAACTATCATTCTTTTTTTCAAGAGCTTCAAAAATATAGTTGTCATGAAACTTTTCTGTTAATATCCATGCATTTTTTTATGAATATTTCACATTTGGGGCTCACAGAGGTACAGTTAACATACTGCTACTCACTTAAGTAATCAAGCCACAATATTCCTACCTAGCTCTGCTGGTTGGCAGCAGCTCAGTTTCTCAAAGGAGGGAAGAGTGACAGCGAGTTAGACATACAGTCAGGCTGACAAATTACTCATTATGTTTAAGAGCAGTCCACGGACCAAGCTGCCGTGCTGTCTTATTTAGGCAGAAATACACAGCTGGGATAACCTGAACTAAGGCTTCACATGCAGAGGTGTCTGAACATGGATTTGTCAGTAACAGAGCACAGAGAGGAAGCAGACACTTCCAGCCAAACAGAAATGATCCATAAGAGCTTAGTGGCACCAGCTATGTTTTCGGAATGGTGGGAAGCCCTAGCTCAGGTTGCTGCTTCCCTTTTCCCACTGCAGACAGATCACTTGTTGCAGAGTGAGGCTCCTTCTCGTGTAGGCATGGATTACCATTGAATTTTGATGAAGTCGACCAGAATAATCTTCAATTTATGAAAATAAATACTAGCCTGGCAGATAGATGGACCTCCCAGCACACTAAAGCGCTTGTCACCTGTTGGAAAACGCGCTGCCCAGAACACAGCCTTGCAGCAGCCACATGGAGCTGGCCCTTATGTGCTGACATTTTGGAAGGGACCTGGGAGCTGTCAATGAAGGCAGAGGGTAGAGAACCTAGGAAGTGATTTTAAAGACATCAGGATGCCAATAAACAGTCTGTAAATTTGTCTAAGTGCCCTTGTACAAGGAATTGGATCAGACTGTTTCCTGAGCTTACAATTCACTGTAAGAAATTACATCAGGCAGCAGAGGGCATCAGGACTACAAGTTAAAAGGACAGAAAAGGGCAATGCTTGGTCCCATGAGGAAAAAAGCATTTCATTCTCCAGAGCTCTTCAGTAAGGAAAGCCTAATGGAAAGCTGGTTATGCAGGGTGAAATACCAGGTATTTGCATATTTACTGAACAATATTAGGCAACCACATTACCACTGTATGATGGTATTTGTGCTGCTTACCTTATGCCTTGCTTTGCATAACTCAGGCCTCGTTCCACCTTATACTCCCCAGCCTTGCTGTGCATCTTCATTCTCCCAGTCACTGTGTTTCCAAGGAGAGATAAAATAGAAGAGACTTTGTTTTTCCTTTACATCCCCTCACAGCCAGTAGCATCCCTCCTTCTTCCCAGCAAATGTCCAGAGCAGAGTTGCCACGTGTATGGATTATAGTAGGAATTTCAGGATTATGATATGAAGAGATGTTAGTGATACCTTCTCCCACAGAATTCCAGCTATACTCCCTTAAGCAAAGGGAAAAAGGCAAATTTTGTCTACTATGTGAGGTGCCTTGATCTACTTGATATTACACAGGTGGGACAGAAAGGAAATGAGAATACTCTTCATCAAAACCAGTATCTTATGCACTTAATTGTGCTGGAATTTTATTCAAGTTTATGCCTTTATTTTTGAAAAGGGCAATAAAGTATCCACCAATATATGGGCTGGTGGCTTTCAACACAGGTGGTGTTCTCTATTTATTAAAATCGTGTTTCTTACTTTCTTCACCTCTCCTTGCATTTCCAAAATACTGGGCTACCAGCAGCTGTAACTAAAACAGCTCTAATATGATTCCTGAATGTATGATATTTATTCCGTGCCATATTCTATATCCTTAGACGAATTACACTTGGTGGACCAAACGTTACAACCAGCTTTCCTGAGTAATGCTGCTGTGAAGTCCTTTAATTAAACCACGCTTACAGTCTGAAAAAAAAAGTCTTTGATCCCTTTTTCAAATACCTCTGTAATAACATTTCTACTGTTTGAACTGCCACACCTTTTTTTCCTTCCTTTGCATAATTCAAAAAGCACTTCAATGTAGAAACACTTCTGGAGCTGCCCAGAACAGAACCAAAACCTTGTTCAGTTTGCATGGGTTCTTTTAAAACAAAACCCAGCCAACAAGAACTGCTCACATCTTTTGTCCAACACTCACAGACACCTTGTGCTACTAAATCAGGCAGAGCATCTCATGGTGATCGCTGCCCAGTTTTGCTTGTGTTCAGGTGCCTTTGGCGGAAGCGCTAAGGAATGTCTCAATTCCTGATACCTGTATCAGCAGCTTTCTGGAGTTATGCTCACACCGAACACTATGGCACCTCTAAGATGTGAAGAAATTCACCTTGTTGGGTATGCTCAGGGTCTGAAGTTTGACTCCCACTTTCCTCCTTACTTGGACAATATATTGTCATCTAGTTGTCCATCAGTGGGGACTCATAAGCTCCCATGCGCCAAGCTAACCTGAGAAGGCTAACAAGGGAGTTCAGCCACATTTCCCTGAATATACCTTTGGTGACGCTGAAGACAGGTATGTTGTCCAATTTGATCAGCCATACTCCCTGATTAGATGGGCTTTTCACAGCCCATTAAACAAGAGCATGTGGTTTCACGCATGTCTCATTCAAAACTTTAACAGAATGTGGCTGAAGTGTTCCCTGTCTGTATCATCCTTGCTGCTGCAGCAACAGAAGCACTCTTAAGTGCCAGTCGAATGTGGGGACGCAACCCACAAACAAGAAGAAGCTTTAAATGAAGTCATCAACACAGGAAAGGCAGGAAACACCACCTCTGCACTTCTGGAGAATGCTCATGGCAGTGAAGGTTTCTGCTTCAAAAGAGTGCCTGAGAGAAGCTTAAATTATGGTAGGCATATCTATGCACATGTCATGTTTCAGACAGCAGGACAAGAAGAACTGCAAGTACACCTACACTGGAAAATTTTCCCATCTCCAGTCATAGACTGGCAGTTCACGTGCAGTTAGAAAGTATCCATGGACTTGCTAAATTTTCCTGCGTGACTTGCTCACTTCTCCTAGCTATGTCTCTTCCATACCTTCCTCACGCTGCTACCAGCATGGCTTTTCTTCCCCGTTAGGTCATCACTTGAGCTTCCATGTATCATCTCCTGTGTTAGGTCCAGAATCACTCCATCTCTTTTCTACTGCTCATTATCTGTGAGAACTCAAGAAATCACTGTTCCTCCTCTGTGCTACCGTAGTCCTAAAGATGTTATTAAGGAAGGCAAGACAAACCTTGCTGATACCATTTTTCACCTGCAGGACTGATTTTAAACCTTTGCCTTCTGAGCCTCTTCCTCCAGACCCTTTTGCTCTATTCCAGTCCATGGCCTGTAAAAATACAGGGCTTGTCTAGTTTGGAGAAAAGGAGGCTGAGGGGTGACCTCATTGTTCCCTACAGCTTCCTGAGGAGGGGAAGGGGAGAGGGTGGTGCTGAGCTTTTCTCCCTGGGATCCAGTGATAGGACACATGGAAGTGGTTCAAAGCTGAGTCAGGGGAGGTTCAGACGGGACATTGGGAAGCATTTCTTTACCGACAGGGTGGCCAAACGCTGGAAGAGGCTTCCTAGAGAGGTGGTCAATGCCCCAAGCCTGTCAGTGTTTAAGAGGCATTTGGGCAATGCCCTTAACAACCTGCTTTAGCTTGGTCAGCCCTGAAGTGGTCAGGCAGTTGGACTGGGTGATGGTTGCAGGTCCCTTCCAACTGAAACAGTCTATTGTGTTCTATAGGTGAATGTGACAGGACATTAAAGAAGCAAAAAGGAGAGACAACAAAAACATAGACTTACTTCCCACCCCACCCCACCCCACCCATGGACAGAAGATTTATAAAGTTGAGTAGACATTTGTAAAAGTGGTAATTAAAGTGTAATTTACCAGGAGTTTTAAAAGTTAGTTAATCCCAACCTGACATTGGAGCAGGTACGCCCCTCAACGGGAAGACTGTGGCTTGTGAAGGATTCATTCTGAAGCATAGGAAAGGAGTGAGAAATGAGGAGGGGCAGAGAGAAATCGCTACATCCCAGCTGCAGCCCCACCGTGCTGCTTGTTTCCTCACTGGAGGGACCGAGTGTGACCTGTGGTGATAACAAGGCGGGGGAGAGGAGCCCAGGCTGGGGCTGAGCCTGGGGAAGGAGGAGGGACATTTTTTTCCCTAAGCGTTTTAACATTTGTCTTTTTTTGTTTCCCAGTACACAAACCAGTAATTACGTATTTATGCTAATTGACAACAAATTAAGTTAAATTCCCCAAGCTGAGGCTGTTTTGCCCATGGCAGTATGTGGTAAGTGATTTCCCTGTCTTTATCTTGGCCTAAAAGCTTTCTTGCTCCTGTTCTTCCCGTTTTCTCCCCTGTCCCACTGGGGTGTAGGGGGGTGAGCATGCGGCTGTTTGGGTGCTTGGCTGTTGGCTGGGGCCAGCCCAGCGCTATCATCAGGGCAAGTGTGACAATCAAAGAATTGCCGGGAGAACTGAGCTTATTGAAATACATTTTCTGATGCTCAGAAGCCATCTACTGGAGAGGTAAAAAGAACACAAAATCCTTTATAGCTAAATGCTGTCTGTGTCGTCTGAAACTCAAAGGCTGATCATTTCCAACATTTCTAAGGTGCAGTGTATCACAATGCTGAAAATTATGACCATGGGGAAAACACACAGCTGAACATGGGAACTTGGCTTGAAGGACACAGGGAGTTATTAGCTGCTGTATGTGCTGTCGACTTCAGCAGATGCTACACACAAACTTGCACAAGTCCATTCCAACTAGTTGCCTCCACATTTCAATAGGGAATGGACTGATCTACGGCCAAACGCTTCACTGAAGAGGAAGATGGTTTGGTTAAATGCCCTTCCGAGGCATTAACCTTTGAATTATGCAAAATTGGAATGTGCTGGAAGATGAAAGCATTCCAGCACCCGCCCTACTTCTTGCATGCATTCCATTTTTCCCTCCCACCCTCATTGACCACCATGCACAACCCTGTGCCACCGGTCCCAGCCATGCTCCAGCCATCCTTGTCACCCACTAGCCCTGGCTGATACAAACCCAACACAAAGGCTCATGGAAAGAGATGCAAAACAGCCAAGCCCCAAGGAGATAGATTTCTGCATTTCTCCCATGTCCCCGCTAGGTACATCACCTCTGTCTCTGGGCCGTGTGGGTTTCCTCGGGAAGTTTCAGACAAATCTCTGAAAAAGCCTCTGCAAGGCTGCCTGTTGCACCCCTGGCCAAGATCTGGTTTGGAGTAACACGGCGCAGGGTGCTGTGAAGAGGAACGAATGCCACTTAGTGAGGCAGCAGCACCCCTCCAGCCCCAGCTGCCATGCCGGGCTCCTCTCCCAAATGATTTCAAGAGATCCGCAAAGACCCGTATCCTGCCCTCTCGCAAAACCAGACCCACCATGGAAAGAGTTTCTCTCCTCCCAGGGAGGCCTTCGAGCACCCCGAAACCCTCACAAGCCTAGAGGGAAGGTCCAGAGCTTCTGTGGCACCAAAATCCCAACTTTACCTTTGCTTCACAATCAGGAGCTTTTCAGAAAAATGAAGACTCCAAAGCAAGTTCGTACTGCACTGGCACTAACATTGGCAGGGATGCAGGTGACACTGCTGTAATACTACCGAAGCACAGCGGGAAATTCAGCCACTGGCGAAAAAAACCTGTGAAGATATTTTCTGTGCTTTGAAGAGAATGGATGTATCTGTATTTTTCTGGACAACTGAACTAATTTGAAATCACACATATTCCTTAAATCTGTGCTTTAGGTAAATTACAGACTGCATTTGAAAACTATTTCCTAGACATTAAACTCAATACCCTGAGACTAAGCAGGCAGACTTCCCGGTAACAAACAACTGCACTGGGCGATTTTTAATTTGCTTCAACTTAGTAGCCACAATCTAGTCAAGAAGCAATTTCAGCATTAGGGTACAAGAATTGAGATTGCCAGTATTTTGCTTGGAGTTAAGAAGAAATATGGATCGTGGCTCATTTGCATATTTTTAGATGCAATTTTTAAAGAAGATTACATTCAGAAACAAGGTCTTTTTCTTCAGCTGCTCTGTTACATTCTTAACACACGTTTTCAAGTTTAGGGAAAAATCCAAACGCACGGCTGAGGTTTCAGTGTTTTTTCTTTTTCTTGCTAGACTAGCAGCAATACATAATAAACACATCCTGACTTGAAACTTTAGATGCTGGCAACACTGCATTTAAAAAAAATTGGTAATGACTGCATGCTTCTGGATTGGTACAGCAAGCTTGTCCACACCACTGATTGGAAAAGATGCTGTAGCACCTGTCACTTCCATAGTATCAGTTAGTTCCAGACACACTTTATTCAGGATTATTTTCTTTTAAATGTATTTTTCTTTAATAGATATATACACACACATATATATGTATATACATTTCTTTATATGTAAAAATACATGGGGTTTGCTTTATACATATGTAAAATATTTTATCAGAGAACCTGATGAAAACTCAAGAGCAGCCCCAAATCTGTCTCAGTGTTCCTTAAGGTCCTGCATTTATCTGTAAGACTTGCAATTATCCTCACCTTAAGTTCCTCTTTCTTCACATCCCATTTCTGCTCCTGTCGTGATTCAGCTGGCACCTCTGACATCTGATAAGCCAGCAGATCTGTTTCAACATGTCCTTCCTGGATTCTTGGGACAAAATTAATCTCACTTAACTTCAGACATCTAGAGCAGAGAGATTTACGCCCATCGCTGCCAGCTCCCACTGCAGTTCGTGAGAAGAGCCAGACCCTTCTGGAGACCCACTCCTCTGACTGACTGCATGCCATGGCCCTCCAAGGACAAGGCAGAAAGCCCACAGGGACCTAGTTCAGATGCAAACATCCAAACTGGTGAGATAAATTCTACTGTCTGTGTTAGATCTTTACTAACCCCCTTCTATTAACATGCTCAAGATTACAAAAATGTACATTTTGACAATTTAACACTTTCAGCTGTATTTTGTATTCCTATTCATAAAAAATATGCAAACCATGAAAAAAACCACTATAAAACATCTTTTTTTTTTCTATGTTTGCTTGTACCAAAACAAGAATAAAATACAGACAAGATTATTGATAGCTGTAAATGTTACAGTTGATGCAAAATACATAACAATACCTTATTCTCAGGCATTACAACATTTCCCCGTGCGGAGCAGAACCAAGTCTAAATTATTTCATTCAGTGAAAAAAAGTTTAATAAATTATTTCATATGCAGGTTAAATTATTATATGTATCAATCCTTCTTAATTAAAACACAAATATTGGAAAAAACTGAACTCAGAAAAACTTTCAGGAAACTGTTTTAATACAGAATTCAGGTGTTTGTGTTTATAAATATATATACATATACACACAAGTAAAAGGATCATAAGGGATAAAATTGCTTTCCTTTATACAAAGGAACAGAGCGGTCTCCGTGCACTGCAAGCATTACCATTTAGTTGCCTGGTGCAACTGCTTTAGCTCCTGCAGGCCCTGTTCACATTTTTGTTACTGGCTTGTATTTTCTTCTGTAGGAGTTCAAAACCAAACCTGCCGGGCTCCATAGCATAAGGAAAAGAAAGGCTTTGCCTCTTCATAAACCCCCACTTTTTTCAATACAACCGTATACCTATGGGACTGTAAGATTTCCACAAGTATCTTGCAAGATCTGCTGTGTCATTTTAATATTTGTTCAAATTAAGGTCCCTCATTTTAGAAATACTCAAAACACAATTGATTCTTTTAGAAGAGAGAACTGGGCAAAATGTTCCACGGAATAAAGTAAATCTCATTTAGTTGTCCCAGACAGACTGCTTAAAACACATCAGTCTAAACTAAAGATAGCAATCTTATGCAGAGATTAATATGTACACAGAGGATAAAACATGTATACACGCTGCTAAATGTACATAATGCGTAGAAAATTAGTATTTTCTGAAAAGGCAGTGTTTGTGACTGTATTCTGTGCACAGATTTCTCAGATGAATTGCAAAGGAAATCTTGGTGTCTCTTGGCAGGCAATGTTGAAATCAGCCCTTAAAGGATTTACAAGTTGACAAAAACCATAGGCAGCTACCGGGTCTAACACTCTTGCATGTTACTTATTAATTAATATTGCCCTTTTTAGGTTTGGGAAAGCTCGTGCACGCCCCTCAGTTATAAAGTAGATCTTCCATTCACTGGCACAGTATTCTTTCGGGGGGGGGTGGGGTTGTTTTTTGTGTCCCCCCCATGTAACATGTCTTAAGCTTCAGATATGGGCGCTGAGTGCAGCCAGCCTAATTTCAGGTGTCTGAAGTAAGCACAGCCCACGGCTGCTTGCTCTGCCCATCCCTGGAGGGAGGTGTTCCAGCAATAGGGGGAAGCCACGTGCGTGATTCGAGGCAGCTACGGAGAGGCCCCAGTTTACCTCCTCCCATCCCAGGTAGCCCCAAGTCAATGCAAGCTCGACAGCCCGGAACACTGTGGGACCCCAGAGTTGCTGCCTGTGTGATTCGTTCCCCCCTACCTAGAGACGGACGAGGGAAAAGCAGTAATTCCTTTAGGAACTTGAGTTTAACCCATCTAGAGATGTCAGGGTAAACCCTTAGGCTAACAGTGGAAAACCTAGCATTACCTTTGCCGTCTTTGTCATGCAGTCTAAGCTTTTTTGTCTGACAACCCTCAAATATGACATTTTTCCCCCTGACAGTATAGCAAAATATTTTACAGTTTTTACGGCTGACTGGTGGTGAATTGAGCTGTAATGGGAAAGCAAAATGTTTACACAATAAACCTATAAATCATTTTGTAATAATTAGCAAGCATTCTCTGAATCTTACTGCTGCCAATTAGAAACCTAGTTCACTGGAACTGGTCACTCACTATATTATACAAAGGCAAAAAAAAAAAAGAAGTCATCGGTCCTTCACGTTCTGAAAAGGGGGATATGATAGTAGCGGTCGTCCTCGGTCAGGAGAGAAATCTCATTCCACTCCCTTCGGTATTCGTCTGGATAGTTTACTTGAAATTCCTCAGTATTAAACCTATGCAGTCTGTAAACTCTGATCTTTACTTCAAGTAAGTATCCAAGAAGACACAGTTCAACCTAAAGATGAAAGAAGTCTGTCAGACATTTATTTCGAGACTTAAAAAACTAAACCAAAGATAATCCAAGTTAAGGCAAGTCACCTAGCTTCAAAACAGTAGACAAGGAATAAAAGGGGCCCTTTTGTAAGCACAGTAAGAAAATTAAAAGTTAGGAGGGTATTCTCAATGTTCCAGCAGTCCTTCCACTGCTCTCTTGCATGTAGAGGATATTCTGGTTATTGCTTGACACTTTGGAAACATCCCTCTTCGACCTGACACAATACGTAACCTGTTCCCAAAAACAAGCTCACACAGCTTAGTGGGGAGCATGAAGGGATGAGCTACTATGAAAAGATGGATATACCTTGAAAAACGGGAAGCCTGCCACCTTGTGATCACCGGCTACATGAGGGAAACATAATAGTAAAAGGAAAAATGTCTTTCTACTTCATGTATATGAAACTTGAGAACTGGCATCTTCATTGACACTTCTTGCAAAGGGTTGTTTAATGTGGAAAAATGCTTTGGAAAAAGCTCATATCCTTGGGCACAGCCAGACAGAGCAGAACTTGTCCAGTTATAGTCAAACGGCTCCTGAAGGTGACTGCCACATGTAACACTTGACTTGATAAATGAAAGGGATCACAAAAAATAATTTCACCCATTGGAAGGTGAAAACTATTTGCAGAGTGGAAGCGTGAAGCTTAGATGTCGGTACTTATCTCCTCACTAAATACAAAATTGAAAAAAAAATCTGAACATATAAAGGTGAACAATTAATAGAGTTCTCATTACCTGCTCAGACATTAGATTTAATGGGAACCAAAGAGAGGGGGAAAAAATAATTGATGACAAAGGGTTTGGCATGGTGAAACGATAGGAAAAGTAAAACAACAGGTCAAATCTGCATAATCTAAAATTATTTTACATATCAAAGGTATTGTTCTAAACTATGTATCACTGATAGCTTGCAGCATTTATTTCTGGCCCAGCAAGAAAACTGCCCACCCCATTTTACTCAACTACGCTTTTTTCCCTGGAATACAAATTAGTATCCTCAGTCCACTTCCCCACATCCCAAAGGAAAAATATGAGCCAGCTATCACAGATGATGTATGATACGTTCACCTAATCATGTCAGAGATGGAATTAGTTTTGTGATGTATATTTCATTTATATCATTACCTGGTCTAGGCAAAGAGAGTCACCTATGGAGTTCAGATGATTCATCATGAAACTCAAAGGATCAGATGAAGAATCACGAGCAAGGAGAAGGCTAAAAAGGTTGTGTATGGGTTCTTCCCTGCTTTTTATCTGCTCATAGGCTTCAACAACTTCGTAGAGCATGATGAATTTTATGGCCTCATATAGTTTGTGCTCCTTGCTCTCATCAGAAAAGAGTGTATTGCACATGTTTCCTCTTTCTTCATGGTCTTTAGTAGTACTTACTTCAGTCCACTGGAAAGCACACAGAAGAATATTAATCAAATTATTAAGAATTCTATTTAATATGAAAGATTTCAAAACAGGAACAATTGCCAGTCTGTACTATACCATTATTGTGGCCAAATGGTGGTGCAAAAAAGCAGGTGGCTCTTTGGGATCCGCAGTGAAATTTGAAGCCTTACACATTTCAGTTTCCATTTATCCAGCCGAACCTATTTGTTACAGACAGGTCCAAGCATCTGGATGCTAATGATACTCTGTGAGAAATCAAATGTAATTCCCCTGTACAAAAGCCACTCTCCATCACCACAGAAAATCCAGGTACCGCTGTCAGTAAAGAGTCTTGACAGGAGCATCCACCACCAAAAGGACCTCAGAAAGTTACAGGAAATCTGTGTGGGCACGTCAGACGTACACACTAGGTCATAAGCAATGGTTAGGTTAAGTGATGACTCCTGACCTGTTTTTAACTAACAGTTTCCAAAATTCAGTGAATTTCCTCTATAGTACCCTTTAAGTTAAAGTTATCCTAGCTTGAACTCCTTAGGTGCTGAGCCCAATTCAGAAGCATGTCAATTAAAAGGAACCTGTACAAACTGGACAAGCCAGCACGGTATTGTGAGGCGTACACGTCTGTATGTATGTCTTCAGTGCGTTCTGCTTCATGAGGTCAAGATAAGTTGGCTGCACAAGAAGGGACATGACACAGACGTGCACGGGACATGGAACGGGGTAGGAATTTTTCATTCTGCTCACAACTCCTGAGCTCTCCGTTGCTCTAGTGGGGTCAAAAGCCAGTGCTCACACCCAGAAAATGGGCCGTCCAGGAGACAATGTTGGACTGGGCATCAAATCAGAAAGCTGAAAGCACCCAGTCCTGTACACAGTGGGTAAAAAGTGTCAGCTGGAACGGAGAGGTTTTTTTGGGATCACAATAAGAGACGATGCTCAATGACTGGGATTCAAATGAATTTCAGTTAATTCTGTGCTTGTATCATTTATATGTTGAAGTGGCCATAAACTGCAAATTGCAACAACAAAAATCTAATTTACCTGTGAATACTAAATCGAGAAACAGATCCCCCACCTCCTCATGCATTCCTGAGGACTTTCCTTACAGGTTAAAAATGGGACCAAGTGGATGAACCACTACTGCCCCTTTGCCAGAGGACCTCTACTACCTAAGTGAAAAGCCTGTCCTGAGTGGGAAGCACCTACACGGCCCAGGCATGACAGCATCTGCAGGCAGCAGCTCACAAGATAGCGATGGAACTGGAAAGGGCAGCAGAGAGGCAAATGTCCCCAGCTTACCCAACAACCAGGCACTCTTCTGTGGCTTGGTCAATGGAGGCAAGTCTGGAGTGAGGCCCAGACTCGTGAGTCTGGGGTGCGTAGCAAGCCTCTTGGGGGGGAGAGGGGGAAAGCGTGCAGGTGTATGACTAATACTCCTTGAAAGGCTTGAAATACCTTTGGCAGTGACCACTCCCCACCACCCCTGTGTCTTAAAACCATAGCTGGAGCAGACGTGGGCATCTGTAAATCTCAGACACTAAGTACTATTTACTAAACCTGGCTATTCAAACTCTGTGGAAGCATACAAGGTTTCCTAGAGTATCAGCTGAATAAAGAACTAAGTACGCAGTTAAGCACAGCAGAACCCGAACTCCCAGTGCTGGCTCCTTAGCACTTTTCACACTACTAAATGTACCATAAAACCCTGTTAGTGAAAACTGGCAAAAATCCCTCTCAGTGGCCAAACAGCATCTTTATAAAAAATAAAATAAAGTTGAGAGCTAGACCTCATGCCCAGTAAGAGCACAATATGTAATACAGCTGCTCTGCAACAATTTGTTAATGGTACGGAATTGTCCACTGTGTGGACTTGAATCTTTTTTTCTGTACAAACTTAAAAAGGACTACAAGAAGACAAAAATATATGCCTAACAACCCAACAGTGGCAAATGCAAAGAGTGACCAGAACAAAATGGTAACTGCAGGCAAGAACCACCGGGCACGTCTCAAGAAGACAGGCAACTGTCATGGTGGCACAGCAAGGTTGCAGGCAAGGGACAAGGACCAGATCCCTATTTTAATTCCCTCTTTTTATTACTAATGCTTTGTTTCTAGACCTAAATCAGTCTATTTGTGGTTGGCTGTTTTTCTTTAAGTAACAATTACTATAATTGAAAATAGGGTTTAAAACTACAGAGTTGTGGCTCATATACACAGGGCCACATAAAAGAAACTAGCTTAAATGCGTACCAGTAAAATAAGCTGCTGTGGCTGTGGCAAGACAACCCAGAACCATAAGGCGTATCACAGAATAAAAAAATGACAGTTTGAGGTCTGATATCCTGGATAACGGATGCCTTCAGAGAAGCATTTCAACCTAATCTTGGCCAAAACCCTGGAGTCCAGCAAATACCAAATTCCACTTGATGGTTGCAACCTAGGAGAACATGCAAAGCAACTGCCTGGCAGGAGGAAGATGGGGAGGAGAGTGGTGGTGGCGGCGTGCTAGGAACGGTTGGTGGCAAAGCAAACGGGAGCGGACCACAGCTCGCCCAACTGCAGACATGCAGAAACCCCAGGGGAGCTTGAAGAAAGTGCAAGGTCTTGTCAGGCCAAATTTTTATCTCTGTTTCAAAAGGCTTTGGGGCTACTAAAACTCCTTAAGTTTTAAATATGTAAGTAAGAGTTATGCTTCTGGTTGGGAACGCAGGCAATGTGGCTCTGCTGAGCAGAAGGGGCAGTGAGGCTGACAGGTCTTTGTAATCAAGTGCTTCAGGTCACAGAGAGGAATTGTAGTAAAACTGGATAAATACAGTATTTCACCAAGAGAGAAGCAGAGGAAAGACCATAGTTTGAGAAGAAAATACACTGTTTGTTTGTTCCATCCCTTTTGGGGAGGGAATCCGGGAGGATCTCATATGGCATGTTGGTATTTTTAACCAAAATGATGAGGTGCTGTAGGGGCCGCTTGATGGCAAGGGCAACTAACCATGCAGCAGCTAACAGCTATGGGGAGGATGGCCTCCCTAACTTTCAGGAGAACCCCTAGTATTTAACCTAGTAGATCCCCAAAAGCTGGATTCCCCTGCAGGAGAGGCGATGGTCTGCCCAGCAGCTCAGCGCTGTGAATCATAGAATCATCATAGAATGGTTTGGGTTGGAAGGGACCTTTAGAGGTCATCTAGCCCAACCCCCCTGCAGTGAGCAGGGACATGAACCTGGGAGGGAGGCTGACTGCCACAGAAATATGTAACAAGAAGCAGTTCCCTAACGCCGTCTCGACTCATTTCTCAGTGCTTTTATACCCCCAGCCATTTCCTAAATACTCACATTTGTCTTTAATGTCTCCATACATCTGCGCAATTTACCAAAGACATTGGGACCCATGTACCTTTCTGGCCCAAAACTGTATTGCTGAATCCAGTTGCAACCCTGAGAATATAAAAGCTTTTCAGGGAGCTGGGGGGAAAAAAACAAAAAAGCTAATTAAGCAGAGATTGTAACCATAGCAAGAAGTAGAATATAAAGTTATATAAACTTGTCTACACACATTTTAATTTACGACGTGGTTGTGTCCTCTGGTTGTACAGATCAAACAACATAAAAATGGGCTTCAGAGCAACTCAAATGTTAAGAAGGAGGCTCCGCTTGACTGCCAAGTCCTTAAGAAACTTTTAAAACAGGGCCAGCCAAAAAAGAAGAGAACATGCTCTCAGCAAAATATATAACCCGCACTCTGGAAAAGCTGGGTATGTCTGAACTCAGTGCATTTTTTAGGATTACAGGCACCTTCCAGCTTACACACGCATCCTCACAGGCAGCAGCTATGGCTCCCCACCTCCCTGCTGCTGTCTCCTTCGGAGACCCTGGAGCCCAGGGCAGGATTCCTGCGGCTCCAGCAGATGCTCAGCAGCTCCCAAGTGAGGCACTGGGCTTTGCACGGATGTGGATGAGGAGGACTCAGATATCCTTTTGTGTTAAGCGAGGGACATCTAGCAGGGCAGCAGTAACATTTATCCATCCACCCTTTTTTTTTTTTCCCCATTTAGACTCACGTTCACTTCGGTACATTTAGATCAGGGACACTTTTTCAAATGAGTGTAGCTCAAAGAGTCTGAAAAACCTTCTCTTTAAATTCTGATAACAATTCTCCTCTACTTCCATATCACACCTGTCAGTTTTCACATTGAACAAAGCTTCCTTCTGCAGTGCAAGGTCACCTGAACCACATTCATCTAGGAAATGGATTTTACCTTTAATATATCTCTCTCCTTCATCCATGATGGAAAAGGAATGCCTTGGCTGAGTATCTGAAAAAGCACTGCTCTTAGTACACAATAGTTGTCCCTCCTGACTTGCCGCAGATATTTGATATGATAGCTCCAAAACAATTCTTCATATGCCTAGAAAAAGACAAAACAAATTAGCAATAAACATTTTAAATCTCAGACCAAACCATGTTGAACTGTAGTTTGATTCCAAACTACTCATGAGAGGGGGTTAGAAGAAAGAGCAAGTATATTTATAAGTTTTATATATACAAAAATGTTCAGACTTCATAGGTTTTGTAAACACCTTACACTGGCACTGCCCCGTAGGAGTGATTCCGCACTCTCTCCAAACCCAGCGACTTCCTCCAGTCTCTGCACTGCTGCCAGTGTAAACACTCACAGGGTCAACCAAAGCACAACAGATGGGTGAAGACTTCTTCACCATAATAGCTTTAACCCCGACCGCTTCACAGCGTGTGCCAAGACGTGGGATGGAGCAGCAAAAGGGCAGGAACAAGCATCTGGAGAAAACTCCTTTTGGCAGGAACATCTTCTTGTACTGACCCGAATGCATCATGCAGCGGTGACCTAAGCAGATCTGGCGGCTCTGTGCTGACGCGGATGGCCCTTCATCCAGCTACACACTCCCTGCATTTCCTCTGCATTACCTCTGGCTCTCATCTGAGCCCTTGGTGAGACAATTCAGATCAATAAACTAGCAGAGAATTAGAAAAGAGGACTCTACAGTTCCACAGGCTGCTGCCTCAGTCTCCCAGTTTGCTTCCTGAAGGGCGCAAGAAGACGGTCTCAATTCCTAGTCCTCTTCCACCTCAGTTGCTTCCTCACCCCAGCCTAACACCACTTCTCAGCTGCAGTCTCCCCTACTCCTACTTTGCATTGGCTGTGATAGTAAGCCTACTGAATTCACCCAGCTGGGGGAGCTTCCTGCTGCTTCATCACGCTTGGGTGGCTCAGAGAAGGGTCCTTCAGGATGACTGGCTCCATCAGCTCACCAGCCTGGTGGACCGCATCTGACAGAAGATGTAAGAGCCAGCAAAAACAAGAGAGAAGGACTGCTTAGCTAGAATGCAGTGAGGAAGAGGGAGAGATGAGACAAGCAAGGGGCTGCCCCTTTTGGGGACAGCAAGCAGGCTAGGCTGGCTCAGGATCTGATGAGACCTCATACTAAAATGTGCTCCTTACTGCGATAACTTCTACGTGATCTAACCAGCCATCCACCCGCTGCTCTATATAACGGAGTCTCCTTTTCAGCTCTGACCACCTAGAATGGATTTTCTGAAAGGCTTGTTGCGCCAGTATCTTTTTGCAAATTTATTAAAAGTGTTGCAATCTTCTTTTTACTTGTTCCCCAAATCACTTCTGGCCTTGCTGTGTGTTGTTCTGGGCACTTTTGGCATTGCTGCATTCGTGCATTTAAGCTGGTGAAGTTGGATCCTTTCTCTGTTCATCATTTGGACACAACTCCAGCTTTCTGAAAGATACCTTCTTTGCTCTCATAACTCCTTTATGCTGCTGCTTAGCCTTGTCAGCTTCATTTTACCCTTTCTTAAGTCCTCCTTGTTATGCATTTGCTCTGTGATTCCATGACCTAAAGCTATATATATATGTCAAATACACTGACCGTATATATTCAGGACTCTTAAGATTGTTTTAGCTTCTTTTTAACATACTTCCTTGTTTTTATGTAGTTTCCCTTTCTGAAGGTGGATGCAACTGTAGTATTTTGGGCTTTCTGCCTTGTTGTTCTTGCATACAAGTACATGCCATCTCCTGTTCCAGAGAACAGCCACAGAAATTAGAAAGTAACATTCTGAGGCAGATCCTGTGCGCTAATCAGGACCAAGGCAAGGGCTGCTTCCTTTCCTAAAGGCTCCTTGAAAAGCTGATCCATGGAATGGTCATTGGCGGCACCCTGAAGTTCAGCCCCGCCGCTGTTGCCAGTGCAAATGGCTAGTTGGTGTCTCTCATTGCTGCTGCAGCTCCTGCCCCCTCTGCCTTTTTGTTCTCTCTCAGCATCTCATGGGCAGTGTTCCCACCATCATCAGATCATCAGAAATATGGACCCAGTGCTACATTTGTCCTGTGCTGGTCTGAAATGCCTCACCATGAGGACACCAGGATATAACATCTCAGTTTGCCGATCCACTGGATTTGACTCTAACCTGGTTTTAAGATACTTACTACGCTACCACCAGTATGGCTGTTTCAGCTGTAAGTTTTATGGGAAAAGTAAAAATCCAGCCCACGGTCTCTGAGCCTACCTTGGTGACCAAGGCTTAACACAGTTGAAACAGAACGCCATAAAACACTTGTTTGCTCTTCTTTGCTCCCGAGGCCCGTCCCTGTCACTGGTTAGCATACCATACGGCTGCTCCAACTTCAAGCACTGGTCAGGGCCCTTCGGAGGGCACGGCTGCTCCCACCGTGCCCCTTGCCACGCTGCCTCCATTAATGGCCACCAAGACATAGCTGCCAACAGCCCAGTGCACCTGCAATAACATATGTCCTTCGCGGGAAGTGCAGGGGCCATTTCTGCCTTTCGGGTGTAAGCACGTACACACAATGTACAGAACTGAAAAACACGTTGGTGAGCTGACAGAAAACAGCGTATCTAGTGTTGGTGAACCATGAATTTAGGAAGTTCTTGGCTTGGGAGTTCAGCTATCCATGACCCAAAGCACGGTTCAGTGCAGCAGAACTCCATCCCCTTGACTCACAGTTACGAAGAAAACTTACTAAGCTGCAAGAAACTATTATCTCAGCTAAAATGATACAAGGTAAGAGAAATAAAAATCCAGGGAGAAGTATAATTATTAAGATAGTCACAGCTAGCAGCTCAAAGATACAAGAGGGGAAAAAAAAGAGAAGAAAAAAAATCCCCCACAAAAAGCCTCACATGGAAAAGAATAAAAACCATAGAAGAAAACAAAAAAAAAGATAATCAGAAAACAGCAGCACCAAGGATTAGCTGATGCCCACAAGCAGCAACAGCAGCAGCAGCAGCAGCTACCACATCCCCACGCAGCCCAGGGCTGTCTCCAGCCACCCCTCAGGGGCTCATTGGGGTGCCGAGGATGCCGAGGACATAAGCTGTGAGATTAGTAGCTTGTTCGTCCTAGCTATGTGCGGTACAAGGCAGCGGGAGCTGCCGGGTGTAGTTAACCTGCGTGTGTCCTGCTTGCGGTGCCTCGCGCCGGGGAAGATGCCGGCGCAGAAGAGCCTTGGCCACACAGCGCCTGTTTTTTTTTTACCTTAAATTGAAGGCTGGCCAAGAGACAACACCTAAGACCAAGTTATTTGGGCTATAGCACTGGGGATGATTTTTCCTATTAAAGCCGCTGCGTGGGTCGCTGGTGCTACAGGGGGAATTTGGAGAAGGTGCAAGACCAAAACCTGATCTACATTTTGACCAGCTCTGCTGCAGCCTTTATTTAGACCCGTGTTCATGCTGTCCCTTTTGCTTTTCACTTGACCAGCAGGCTCTGGTAGCTGCAGCAGCTGCTTGCCCGGGAGTGCTGTTCCTTCCCCAGGTACTTCTGCTCCCCTGTCCTCATGCAGAGATTAAAATTTGAATCTTACCTCCCTCATATGTTTGGCCTGCTTTGTTTCTCCTTTCCATTCTCTCGCACTATAACCAAGTAGATCAACTTCGGTCAGCACACTGAGATTCCCTAAATCGAGATCAATTCACAGATTAGTTACCTTCTTCTGTTCCTCATCCAAAGGGGTAGTTGTGGGGAGGGGGGGGATTAATGAATACGGAATGACAACAAAAAGATTACTTATGAGCTTTCTCTGAAGGTAGTTGCTGCACCTGAAATCCAAATGATAAAACAGGTGTTAAAGAGGAGTTGACAAAGGTCGGTATTTACTGAAATAAGCATCAACGTGGAAGATTAAGGTCTGCATAATAAAAGCCTACCGTTTCAGTAGCTGTGCTAAAAAGCCATACAGCCTTCTGCAATACCAAAAAACAGCAACGAGGAAAGACATGCTTAGCATTAGCTGCACCTTCACTTTTTGCCACACGAGACACAAGGATTGCTTGGTGGCTGTTGTCCAGGAATGCACCTCATACCTTCCTAAAATAGGGATAAAAAGAGGGGAAAAAATCGTGTCACTCTTTTGCAATACTTGTTTCTATTTGTTTTCTTACAAAAAGAAAAATCATCCACATACAATACCACTCGAAACACAAAACTTGAGATGTAAATTACAAGTATATTTTTAAATAAGTAATATATATTATTTATATACTGAGTTTTCAGGTTTCTAGGGGTTTGGGTGTACGTGGTTCACATTTCCAAGCTGTCCTCTACACAGCGAAGGCTGGATATATAGTTACAAGGGAGTCACAGGAAGACTGATACCAAAGCAACTGTTCAAAAACAAAAACAAAATTTTTTTTCTTTGCTTCAGGATGTGCTGATCCAGAGACCTGTACCGTCATTACTTTGTCATGAAGTCAAAGTTTTAAAGACCAGGTGTTCCTGGGAGATGTAGTCTATAAATGGGCCATATAAAGCAATATTAGCTGACTAAGCATCATATGACTTCCCGGGGAATTAAAGGAAAGTTCTTGCCTCAATTTGGGTAAATTTAGGGTCAGTTTAAAACTCTGGAGAAAGCTCCTCCCCAGGGATTAGATAGAAAGCTCAGGAGATCATTGCAAAGGGGGTGCGCTCTCACTGTTCTTCACAGACCTAACCAGGACATGATTCTGTCGCTCCCCTGGCATCACAGGCAGGGTTAGGGAAGGGTTTGGTTGTCTGGTTGATAAGGAAACCTAGAATTGAGAGAGGGCCTGGAGACTGAATAGTTGACAAAGGTGGAATCCGCTCCCTGAGCAAGAAATTTATCCTCTGGCTGAAATTTAAGTATAGGAAATTCCCAGAGTTTATGATCAACAGCTGATCTATTATGAATTTATTTATTGATTTAGTACAAGGCTTTAAGAGAACTCAACTTTTTATGAAGGCTTCCCCAAAGAAGGCTGAAAAGATCCTTCTCCAGGGAGCCAACAGAGGGAATTACTCACTCAGCATAGTTTTATGTCAGTTGAACTTCTGCCCCTCCTGGCCTTAACAGGAAATTTAAGAGGGGCTTAAGTTTTTCCAGGCCACTTAAGCCCATGCACTGTGGACAAGTATCCAGGCAAAGAGTTACGTGTGAATCCCAACCTCGGCCATGACGTAAACAGCTAGGCATACACTTTTACAAGCACTGCTGATATTTGGCCTTTTCCGATACTCTGTTGTCTGAAGAAGCATTATTACAGGATGTCAAGTGCAAGTTGTCCGGAGGCAAGAGCCAGACCTCATCTCTTCCGTGAACAAAAAGCAGGGTAAGAGCTGTAAATGACAAGGTGTTAATAAACTTTAAAGAGGTAATAGGGGAAGCTCTTGGGGTGCTGGTTCCTCTTTACACAAAACCTGTACTGCTGCGAACACTCCTCATACAAGACAACGGAGAGGGGAGGTCTTCTGTCAGCTTCTACTCCTGAGCGTCCCTGGCACGACCGGGGCTCGCACCTGCACACACCGAGTAGGAAAAACCAAGACGCGCACTCACGCACAACCAAAAAGACCGAAAATCTGAAGCTGCAGGAAATGTTTATTACTGATGCCAACTGACAAACAGCGAAACATCAGCTCTAAGGTTTGAAAATGGCATAGCTCATGGAGACACCGGGACATACACAGACACACACCTACTGCTGATGGACACCATAGGCACGTTCTCAAGAAGCACCCAAGTTGCTACCCAGAGAACCAGCCACCGAGAATCCGCAACAGACGACAGTCCTGGCAGAATCAAGCCACCACAATTTTTTCCTCTCTCTTCTATAGGATAAAGGCATCAGCATTGAAAAATCCTCGGTAGGCTGTAAATAACTGAATCTGGAAGGGAACCTGAGGGCTTACAAATGTTGTTCAGCCCATGGATCAGTGAGTATTTTGGATTTACATCGTCACGCTGTTGTACAAGAACAAATGATGATTCAAATGAAACTCGTTAACAGCAATTTAAACATACAGTATTAAAAGGAAGATGCAGCAGACTTTCATTTTGTTACTTAAAATGACTGTATGGGCCCTCTTTTGATTTTGAACAAACAGGGACTACAAAGAGTGAGAGCTGGCCCATCTGTTAATATGAGATACTTTGCTTCATGGAGTACCAGAAATACAAACAAATGCAAACTTTTTTCCTTTACCCCTTTCACAGGCAAAAAGATGAGAAGTCTGCATCAGCTTTTAAGCTGAATCAAGCAATCTTTTGAAAAGGCTTTTGATGGTATTAATCCTGAAAAAAACCTACTGGAGTCCAGCAGACCCCCTTTCAAGGCATATGGTTAACAGGAGCATGAGCGACTCTTCTTCAAGGAGTGCTGGGAAGCACTGGCTTACTGATTTCCATCAAAAACACAAATCGAGAACATGAGATAACCAAATATTGCTCATCCATTTTTATTTAATATGGGGGATTTATAAGTAGGTATTTCCCTAATAAAACACTTAATGGGAGATGGGAAAACCTGCAAACAAGTGGTTTTCAGTATTTTTGCTACACTTGCAATACAGCATACCCTGGACTTCATAGACTTTCCCTCCTGTCATGGGAAAGCTGCTGTTCGAACAGCACTTTGCGGTTCAGTTGCTACTTTCCGTGCTTATGTCACACCTAGAAATGTAATTACATCTTTTTATTCAAGTAAATGACATTTAGAAGTGGCAATTGGATCGCAAAGTGCTGCTGGCAAAAATACATCACGAAGATACGAATTAAAGAAGAGGGCAGTTTAAAATAGATCTCTCCACCCCCACCCACCACCCCCCCGCCCCCTCCCAAATTCTTCAGAAACTGAAGAGCAACTGAATTAATAAGGCAGGGGCGGGGGGAGTAGAATAAACCCATGGATTTTTAAACCCAACCTATTCCCTGGGATGTGGACACAATTCGTCCTGGGCCTCAGGGGACAGCACCAACCCCCCCAGCATTGCGAGCAGCTGCTGGGCTCACGTCTTCCCGAAGACCGACCGTGACCATCACTGCGAGCATCTCCCACGCAGGACGGAGCCCTGGGACTTCTAACACTGCTCCTAGCAGAAATTTGGAGGAACAGAGGTTGAACAGCGCTGAAGGAGGGGCTGATAGCAGTGTTTATCTTACAGTGCAAGCAGTACGCCGTGTTTTCTTTTCTTGTCACATCATCGACTTCCTGCTAGTGCCAAACTTTAAGCTTTTACCCCCCCCACAAAGTCAGCACGAGAGACATGCAGAAGAAAAAAAAAAAGAAAAAACAACAACAACAAAAACCAAAATAAAAAAGGCCAGAAAAAAGATGAGTAAAAGACATCTGCAACATCTGCTTCTTTAACAAATAACTCAAGAAGAGTCTTTAAAGGATTAGCCCCACATGTGACTCCCTCACAGCTTTTTTGGAGGCTGCCACCTTGAAAACGTGTAACTGATGAAATGCGAAATGTAAGGGATCAGCCTGGGAACTAGCAGGCAGCCCTGTACACAGCGCTGAAGCATGACCCAATATTCCATCGTGTCTGATGGCACCTTCACCCTTTTATTTTTTTCCTCCCTCCCTGTAAGAAGGCCATCAGGTAGATAACATCGAGTGTCTTCCAAAATTAAAAGCTGACCATGTGACTTCTTTTCAGGACATCCCTCTTCACGGTCTTTTTGGTACTGAAGGCAGGACACAGCACTTGTTACCATGAAGTGGCCACGTTTCATACTCCCGTCACACAGCACTACGTTCCTAGCTCCCGAAAAGCAGGAATCCCCTCCCTTCAATGAGGGAGGCAGAATTTGGGATCCCTCTGTTCCAACCCTTCTGCTGCCCACCCGTATCCCTCCTTCTCCCTCCTCTCTCTCTTGGATCCAGAGCTAGGGAGGGAGACCCCTCAACTGGGAGGTGTGAGGCTTGGCACGGAGGTCCAAGTCTGCCTGCATCCAGTGGGTGCCTGTGGAGCTCTCTTGGCAGTCGCATGTCGCTTTTTTTTCGAGACTACATAGTACTGGTACTGAGGTACGTTACAAAAGAGGCTAGGTCCCTCTTTTAAGGGAAAAGAAGCAAACGTAGAGCAGGCATCAGCACGATGCACGGATATGCACATCTGTATATCCACCTCAACAGACAAAAACCAATTAATTATACAAGTTCTATACCTACAATAGATTACACCCCATAACAGCTTATAAGAGAGAAACATGCCTTTTGAAGTAGTGCCAAGTGATTACAAAGTCTTTGATTTCCCAGTTTATTATCAGTGCCACACCAAAAAAAATATGAAAAGCTACTGAAAACAGAACAGATCAAACACATACCAAGACATGTGGGAAGCACTGCTTAACTCGGTAACTATTTCATTACGAAACCCTTCCTTCACAGAGCAAAGCAATGTCAACTTGTTAAGCAAATCTTCACCTGTTCTAGTAAACAACTAGGGATGAGGATCTCTACTTGGTGTAAGAAGAAAAAGAGAATCATTTACAGGCAAAGATGGCAATCATCAGTCACTTACCAGAAGTTCAACCATGTCTGCTGATCAGACCTCAACTTCTACTCCAAAAGAATAACAAACCAGAATCCCAGCCCCAAACCGTAAATCAAATCACGCGATTACCTAGGAAAAAGAACGCTTCCAGTAGCACTGAGGCCCGTCACCTGCCAGAAAGGCTTTATTTGCACAGCTCTCCTGCGCAGGAGTCCCAGGTGCTCTCTCAGCCCTCGCCCCTCTTCTGCAAAGATCTTTCAGGAAAAATAGAGCAGAAAGGCTGGCAGCCTTCTCTGGACTCCCTGATCGGACCCAAACTGCTGCGGTAAACGTTATCTATCCAGCCGTGACACTTCTTTATTCCTACTCTGTAGCAACAGGCGTAACGCGCTCTTCCTACTATGTGATTATCTAAAATAAACGCTCTTAGAGTTACCTTTACAAAACCAATTTCACCTATATAATCAAGATATTAACATGTGCCCTAGCCTGCACATACCATTTCTCTCCCTCCAAATGCCTACAAGAACAAAAGGAAAGTTCGGTTCTTCACCTCCTGTATAATTCAGCTTCCTTTTTAAAGCACAGGGTGCTTCATCCAGGACCTTCAGATGAATAAAGCTCAGCTACACTTCCATTTATGTAAGAAAAAACGTGAGAAGCCTTCCAAGAATTTACAGACTGGAGCAATACATGAAAAGCACTTCATGACATAAAACCCAAGTATCTCTTTAAAGCTCTTATTCTTAAGTATGAGCGAAAAATAATGAAAAAATAAAACCACCTCCTTTTAAAGAAGAAGCCTCTGTGATGACTTTTTTTTTATGTGGAAAAAATCCATCCTCATCCACAACTGCTATTTAATGCCTGTACACTTCAAACAGAACTTACGTAAATGCACCAGATGTATTATTTGAAGGAAGCCCACTCTAAGGATCCTTATCATGCCTGCTGATGAGCTGCATGTTGAGTCATCCCTAATGCCGCTCATGTTTGTTTCTGGTTTATCTATTTGCAAACACAACTCTCAAAATGCCTTTTATAATTCTTTTTTTTTTTCCTGTGCTGAATCCAAACTGACACACTAAAGGAAATATTTTCCTCCTGAGCATCTTCTTACGCTTAAGTTCAACTGAAAGGCTTAGTGGTATAAACACCTTGGGTTTTTTCTGCTGATTTGTCTAGATAACCGAAACATTCGTTACGGGGAAAAAAAAAAAAGTTGAAGTCTTACTTAGCCGTAAGAACTCTTTTCCCCCTCCTTTTTTTAAATCTTGTTTGCTAGACAGCATGGGACTGGTATTCACAGCCCATCCAAGGACGCGCAGTCATTAGGGGCTAACGAGGCTGGCTGGTACCCCAGGCAACATCCCGCCAGGGCTCCCCGGGCAGAGGTCCAGCAGGCTGCGGCAGCGGAGGTGGGAAGAGCCCCCGGCCCTGCCTGCACACACACCCGACCCCCCGGCAGCACAGGTGCCTGGCCACCACCACCCCAGGGCAGCAGGACCTTCTCCAGCCTGCCGCCCGTCCCCCTGAAGAAAGGGACTGGAGGGCTCTGCGACTCCAGCAAGGGTTGCAGCAGCGGCCGCCAGGCTGGCACCAGAGGAGGGATGCAAGCGGCGAAGCAGAGGAGCCCCCCAGCTTGGCAGACGAGGAGGGGTGAAAGACACCTGGATGGAGGAAAGGGGAACGTCAACAGGAACCCGCAAGGGAGAGATCCCAATGCGAGCAGCAGAGAGGAAAACAAGCTGCTTATCGGACTCTTACTGGCGCTTGCTGGCTGCTTATTGACAGTGCTCCTGGGACAAAACACCCCTCAGGTGGCCCCGGGTGAGTCCCCAGCCCCTCATCGGTCACCAGCCAGCACATTCCTGAACAGTGACTCGACACCTTGAGGGGTCCTTTGCTGAAGTGCCATAGCCCACGGGAGAAAGCAGCAAGAAATGCCTGCCAACGCCGTAGGCATGCACTGCAGGACAGTCCAAGCAGTTCTAAGTTTCTACCTGTCCATAAACAGTTATCCCAAGTGATGGATGGGAAAAGAGCAGCATCGAGTAACCCATGGCAAACAAACAAAGATGAACTCATCTGAGCTTGTTTACTGTCCAAGCAGCATCAGTCACAGCTGCTGATTCTTACAGGTGGTGCCGTCAGGGAAAGACCTTGCTTTGAAAGCCAGCCCCCTGTGACCAGGTTGCATCCGTACAGCGTGCTCGTCGTTCCCATCTCCGTACGGGGTCCCACTGCTGTACCCGCATGATGCAGATTTTACATCTGTCTTCAGAGCACAGCCCTCTCCCAAAGCGACCCAGACTCGGCGTGCAGTGAAGTGCCACGCAGAGTTCTGGGGTTTTTCATACAGGCTAATAATCGTGGCTCATTTATGGTTAATAATCACAAATAATTCACATCTCCTGGTGGTGCGTCAGATCACAAAGCCTGTGCTTTCCTGCTAGGTAGGTGCAGAGGTTGTTCCAGCTCTGTTACTGGCTTGCTTGGGAGTTTTACTTCTCTCTCTCCCCCTCTTTCCAAGATGGGTTAGAAGTGGAAGGGAAGGGCAACAGAAGGCAAAATATCAAAGCCATCACTCTGAATGCCACTGGCAGAAATTGGTCTTGCGTCTCTCCTTCCCTGCCTCTCAACGTCCAGCCTGATGAAAGTCAAAACTTCAGCTTTATTCTGCCAAGCTAATGCTGTTAGGATGGGAGCAGCCGGGGTGTTTAAACCCTGCTCTCTCTTCATCTTTTTAAGGGCAACAGTTTCAAACTGGCATTTTTTAATGAGCACACACACATAGGAGTCCTCTGCCTTTTCCTGAGAGTGCATTACCAGGCACTTCTTGCCTAAAATCTTAAGCAAAAAAGGCATGTTGGAAGGTAAAACTGATTGCATCAAGATAACTTACATTTCAGTCACTACCACTCAGTGCAATACCAAAGCGTAATACCAGAGCTAATACAAACATTTCAGAAAAACATGATTCAGGAACCCAGAATATTCTGTGTGGAAGCTCTCTGTTTGTAAAAACGTAATATTATTATTGTTAATGCACATTTGGATGCCAAGTGAAGCTTCAAGCGAAGCGCTCTGGACATGGGTCGCAGGGACCAAGAGACCATGGTTCCCTGACACGTCTGCATTTGCATTAACTGCCTAAAAACTGGGCAGTTACATGGCAAGGTCTACATGAAATACAAATTATGCAGCCCTGTAAAATATGGTGAAGTGTGACCCTGCATATCAAGCTCTTCTTGAAGGGCTGGTGCTTGGCAGAGGCACAACTTAGTTTCACTTCTAAACTACGAAAATGAAATACAGAGTCCTGGCCAGTTTCTAGCCTTGCAACCCGGTGGCGTCATTTTTAAAGATCTACAATGATATGAAATCCCCTGTTTTTAAGACCTCAGCCTTTGGCAAGCATGTCACAGCTGAAATCCGTGCGCAGGAAGTGACATAAAATGGGATGAGGAGTGAAGGACAGCGAAGACGCCCGTGGGTTGCTCCTGGACGAACGCGGCAGGCACACGCATGGCGCGGAGCAACGCTCAGAGCAAAACAGGGGGAAACCAGTAGAACGCCTCTTTGCCACGCAGACAGGCCTGAAACAAGTGTTTAAGCTTGCAGAAAGACTGATTTTGCACAAACTCGGCAATTAAAACCTTGCCAGCGTCTCCCCGGTGGGAGCTGACCTGCGGGCAGCGCCAAGCACCTTGCCATGGTGCTTCTTCATCGCACAGACGCTAGGGCAGGCTTGGTGACAGCCAAAGCCCCACGCACACTGCGCCGTATCAAGGCACTAGTTCGACGCCAAGGCACACACGTCCCACGTTCATAGCACCGTTCACCCAACGTGGCCACCCTGCCCTGGAAACATAGGTGCTAAACACCCAAAAAATCTGGAAAATCTCGGCGATGTATTATGGACAAGGAATCTGAGACAGGGGTCTTGCCCAAGACCACCTGCAGAGCTAGCGGCAGGACTAGAGCCTGAACATACACAGCCACATCATCCCATATTTTTAGCCTTCCACCGTAACGCGATGTGGCTCAAGTAAGACAACACCACTCTTCTGCTGAGCCCACAGCCTTCTCCTCAGAGAAATGTTTGTTGAAAGAAATGCCTGGGCAGCACAAGTTGCCTTCCTAGCCACATCCCTCTGCATGGGTATATGGTGTAAGTGGCATCTGTCCCCGCTGGTGACATTGGGACAGGAGCTGGAGACACACCTCCTTGCTCCGTCAAGAGCTTCCAGCACCTCCATACAGGCTACAGAGAAGTCCTGAGGATGCCAAAAATGTGCAGTATCACTCCTCAGCAGTGAAAAAAATGGGAAGAAGCTACAGAGACAAAATAAGGCTGAAAAGAAACTAAAAGCTACTGACTTAAAATTCTTTTTGAGAATTCATGAAGTAGCCTGCAGCAGTTTTGGAGTATTTTACAATGTGTTTGCCTTCACTGGAGCCTTCTCAAGAAGTGGACAGTAACAGCCTTATCTCTTTTTTCCCCTCACTTACGCTGGGGGAGAACTTGGACATGATTTTATATGATCAGGCAACAGATAACCCAACCATGAGTTATACCATTCGTGGGGAAAAAACCCCAGACTTTCCATCAAACCAAATTTATTTTAATATACAAACTAAACTTCCTCCCGCACCTCAGAACTGGTACAAGATCTCTAGCTACAAACCCCGCTCTTAAAACTGTCGTTGACCACTTTTCCACTGCTGTGGCTGAAGTACACGAGTCCTGACAGTTTTCCATCATGAAACACCGACGTTTTAGTTAATAAACAGGTATTTCTCTGTATTTCTGGAAGGCACGACAACGATCCCCAGTGCTGCAACCACGCACAGAGGAACCGGTGTTTGCCAGGCCAGGGACCCCAGCAATGGAGCATTTGGACAAAGTTCCCCGCTGCTGTTACGTGCTGGCACCACGCCGGCTGTATCAACCCTGGAGCACAGAAAGGATGCTGTGCGTCCACCGCCCTGTCCCAAATTCCCTCCAAAGCAGAAAACACATCCTGAAGTGCTTCAGGGCCAGGTGTCAGACAGCAACTCAGATTGGTGTCTGACTTTACAGAGCGCCATAACTCCTTTAGAAGTCAGAATGCCTGAATAAAAGCGTCATTAGAATAGGACTAATGTGGCCCAATGGTAATTAAAAAAAAACTAGTAATAATTTCACAGCCTAAACCAAGAGAAAATGAAAAGCTCCTGAAGGTAAACTTTATACAATTCTAATCGCACCCACAAATCTAGTTATGCAAGTGTAATGAAAGCAGCATAATTTTACAACCTTTTGACTCCTGACTGGTTATTCCCTTGTGTTTTCAAACCAAGTAAATTAGAAGCATACTCGTCTACCCTAGTACAGTTTGGCACCCACGATTCAGCTGCGTGGGGTCAGGAGGTTCAGCACAGAGGTATTTCTGAAATCTCAAACTCATTTGCCTGGGTAATCATGCAAGGTCAATCATCTTCAGACATTAAGCTCAAGAAAAACTGCAGGCATCACCGAAAACCCCTTTAATGTTTGTTGTTATATTGTCGGTAGATAGGATATGAGGATTTAACCTGAAAGCTGTATCTAAAAAACAAGGTGGGCAGAAAGTCCTGACGCTGAACGGGACATCCACACCATCTAGTCAGGCAACCTGGTCCAAAAAGTTAAACAAAGGGAAAAAAACTTACATCCCAATGGCAAAAATCCTCAGAACCACAAAAATTAAATAATTTTTTTTCAGAATTTGAAATCCAAAAGCAGATAGTTACCTGTAAAAGCACTTACACTGAATATGCTGACCAGCGTTTCAATGCTGCTTTGCCCTTGAAAATCAATTCTAACGCAAGGGTGTTAGGCACCTGGTAGTGTTTTGTATAGATATGCAAAACTGCAGCTTTTCCTCTTGCTGTATGTTATCCCCTTCAATGTCTAATTCAATTATTTGTCCAGCAGCGAAGAAGTAAAATTCTTAAAGGAGCAAACTTCAGTGACTAGAAGGCCGTTTTCTGAGCTTTAAGACCAAAATGGGTCATTTCTTCCTGTTCCACACGCTTTGCCTCGCTGTTTCATCACCTGGAGCGGGCCGAAGGATGGAAGTGGGCATAACCGTACCTGTGCAGCTCGGCCACAGAGGCGTTAGCACTGCACTAGCTTAAAACTCACTTACGGAACACCACAGAAATCTGGTTGTTTCTCCACTGCAGAAAATGAAAGTAGAAGCAGAATACAATTTGCACAGCTCCTCCAAAAAAGCAAACCGGTTGGTTAGCGTGAAAGGCGGTGCAAAATGCGAGCTGGACCGGTAACCATCAAAGCAGAAACGTATCCTAAAACCTACAGCAGAAGAGCAGGCTGGCAGGGCACCGGCATCTTCAACCTAAAAGACCGCTTCACTGGGACATCAGAGGTGCACGACACCGGGAGCGACGTGCAGCTGGCGAGCGGATCAGGTGGAGGGGTGCGTGTCCATCTTCCCAAGTCTTCCCAAATCACGTGCTCATTTCTGATCCCCTTTTTCCTAAACCTTCACCTTTCTGATGGGGAACAGAAGCCAGCCTGCAACGTTTACATTCAGATTCCGCACAGGAAAAAAAAAAAGAACCAAAAAACAACGAACAAAACAAAACAAAAAACCCAAACCACCCCCAAATCCAAACAAACAAACAAAAAAAACCCACCCAAACGAATGGCAAAACCCGAGCGCACGCCTGTTGTGCAGGCGGCAGGGGTGGGTGGCTGAGACCCACCCCGACCCCCACGCACCTTCGCGCCGAGAGCACGGGGCGCCCCCCATGCACCAGTTCCCAACCAGAACCCAAGCTCACCCCAAATGCACACCGCTTCCCCGCAGCACCCCCCCAACCTCCCCCGCCCCGGGGCCCACCGGGGGCTCCCTGCCGAGGCCGGCCCCGTCGCGGGGGCCTGTGCAGCACCGCCCCGGCTGCTGCCGCTTCGGGAAAGCGGCCCTGAAAGAGTCAAGTGGAAAATAAAATTTAAAAAAAAACCAAAACAAAACAAACAAACAAAAAAAACCCAAAACACACACCCAAAAAAGAAACGGCAAAATGAGCCCGAAGCCTCGCCGCGACCGCGGGGGCCCCCCAGCCCCTCACCCGCTCCGCCGCTGGCCCCCGGGGCGGGGGCCCCCCCGGGCCCCCCCCCGGCCCCCCCGCCGGCCCCGGCGGCTCGTTTTGCTGGGCGGTGGGAAGGGCCTGAGGCCGCCGGCAGGACCCGGGGGGTCGGGCGGGCAGGGCGGCCGCCGCCGACCCGGTTTCGGGGAGGAAGGGTGAGCCTCGTCCCGCCATCTCTCAGCCTGTCCCCAGCGTCAGGAAGGAGCGGGGCTCTGCGCTGCCCCCGCGGCTCCGCCATCGGCCGGGCATAATTTGTGCTGCCGTGTCAGGCCACGTTATTCTGCGTTTTATAGCAGCAGTTCCCTTAACGGGAGACCCACGTCATCGCCCGAAACCTGCCCGTGGGACGTAAACACAACTTAGCGGCTCCAGAGCTGTTGGGGTTCCCCCCCGCCCCCGTCGTTAAATGTTCATTTCCTCACTAATTCACTCATTAACAAGACGAAGTGCATCCATCCAGAAAGAAATTCACCCTTGACAGGTACCTGCCCTTTTCGCAGTCTTCCAGGTGTGATTTGTCCCGGCTGTATGTAGGGAATTTGCATAGAGCGGCGCAATTTCTTTTCTGGTTACACATTAAAGAACAATTTTCTCCCCTCTCCCTAGGGACTTTGCAGGAAAAACAGAGGGGAATTGTAATGGTCTGAGTAAGTGACGCAGAGTTAAATCTTTTACAGAGTTACAAGCACTTTCCTCCAGCACAGAGCTAGGACAAACTTACAGGGTTTGGTTTTTTGTTTTTTTTTCTTTCTCCTAAAATATTCTGAGACATTAAAACGGTTGGAGGCAGAAAACCAACACTTTTCATGAAACAGTGAAGAGATTTGTTCTGCCTGGCATGAATATCAGGTTGTTTCTCCACCTACCTCGGTTAACCTGGGCAAGGAACGAAAACAGACAAAACCTGTTCAATATCGGCGTGCACTCATAGAACGCCCCAAGCACACTTATCCAAGGAAAAGAAAATCTAGGCTTAAACCACAGCTAAGAATCGCAAGAGTAAATAGCTGACTCGCAAGGCCTAAAGCTGTCAGTTGTGCAGCGCTGTGTGCTGCTCCACAGAAAAAATCCATTTGGGGGGAAAAAAAAAAATAAAAATAAAGTCTTTCTAAGTGCCAGCCCTGTGCCTCCCTGCGGCATCGGCCAGCGGTGGGCCTCCTGAAGGAGGCTGTCTCCTGGGAGGCGCGGCTGCGAGGGATGCTGCCGGGATAGAGCGGCACCCGCCTTGAGAAGGCTCCCCGGTACCTGGGATTTGTTTGAGCCGCGTCCCACCGGTGGCCATCGCATGCTTCAGCTTCCCTTGCCAGCACCTTCTGCCCTCCGCCAGGCCAGCGTCAGCGCCGCCTGATGGTTTAGCGTTCCAGCCAAATCCAAATTTGCCTCTTTCTGCCCTCTCCAACCTGCGTTAACATCTTGGATTTAATAGGTGATTTCCTTGTGCAGACAGGCCCGAAAGTTAATGTTTATCTGGTTGCTGACTCGTTAAGGGAGGCGGGATGAACCACTCATGGTACGGGCACTGCAGGTCAGCCCCCGTACCAGCGATTCCGTCCACCTCCCGGCTCCCTTCGCTCGCCTCGGGGCGGTTACGGAGCCCTTCAGAACAATCCAGGGAACAGCCCACGCCCCTCCACCCCTGCTCTGGCCGGGAATACCCTCTGGGGCAATCAATGGCATGGCGATCGCTTACTTGAAACCTCTTGAGGTTTTTTGTTTTCTTTTTTTACAAACACTGTCCGTATGTCTCTTCCTCCTCCTTAAGCTCCTTCTGGACCTCTTCCCTGAGGCACCCAGGGAGAGCTCTCGACTGCCCTTTCCCATCCACGGGCTTCGGCAGGAGAACATTGTCTCTCCTCCTTGCAAGTGGCTGACGCCGGGACAGCCTCTGCCTCCTCCACAAAGTCCCGCCTGGCTCTGGGGTGCAGGCAGCTCTGGGGACAGCAGCTAACTGGAAGGCAGTTTCTGTGACAGACTGTGCAGAGGGGGAAACACACTGCTGCGAGGGTTCAGAAAGCTTCAGAAAGTGTGAACTTCCCCAAAATATCTTGGAAAACAATACTGGGAGCTAGAGAAGGCCTTACTCAGAGTATGTGTTCAACATGTTGCTGCAGATGTGATGCCTTCCCCGCTTTGCCCCCGAGCAGGCAGCAGCTCCGTGGGGACACGGGGAAACCTCCAGGGAGCTCCGTCTGGGAGCAGCCTGAGTTTGATTCTCTTCCTCCAGACTTTCTGGTCATGGCATTTTGCACTTATTCATGATACCCAGACAAGGCTATATGTGCTGATGGCGAACCCCGACCGCTTAGGGATATTTATGATATTTCCTTCCTTTAGGGCAGCATCATGAACTTGCCAGTAACATGAACCTCCAGGTTTTTCTGCAGGTCGTGGCATCTCCAAGCTGCAGGCATGACTGCGACTACTCCCTCCGCTTGTACCCACACGAGGCTGCATGGCAATTACAGCAACAGCTCATCCTGAAAGCTGCGCTAATCAATTATGAAGACGTTTTAACCATCCCCGTTTAAACGCACAAATCAGCGGCGGAAGCAAGCGCCGTGTTCTTGCTCCCATCTGCAGGTGAGCAGCAGGATTATAACCACAGCCCAAAGAACAAAAACAATTCAAAAGGAGCAAATACAAAGGGCAAAAATTGTCTGCTGAGGCAAAGGCACACAGCATCCATCCCAGTTAAAGTAGGAAACCTAGGTGCAGAACGGGCGAGAGCTTCGCCCTTCGGTCTTTCAAGTCCACTATTACCAGTCAGGAAACATTTCCCTGCTTATAATCCTTTATTACCACTGCTAAGGCCAGGTATAGTTCAAGGCATAGATAAAAGCAGTGCCCACGCAGCTACGATCTGCAGCGCAGGAGCTTCCTATAGCTGATCACCAGCTTGGTGAGATGCCAAAATTCAGAGCACAGCTCTACAAACTTACCAACGCTTCTCTTTGAGTGGTTAATTCTGCTCTGGTTTTCTTGCTCAGTGAAACGCTCTCTGTTCTTACTTGCCTTTCTGTCATGTCGCCTCTGCATCTCCTCTCCAGAGGGTCCCCCGAGCTGGATTTATCTCCCCCAGCTTCTTTTGCTGGGGGTAGAAAGAAAATGAGCCCCTTACAGACTCGGCTCGTCTTCACAGACCAAGAAGCTGTGAGAGGATTTGGCTTCCTGTTTCATTTCCGCTAGAGTTTTCAAAGTCACACAGGCTGTGTGTGCTTCTCCATATCCAAGCCACAAGAAAAAAAAAAAAAAATTCGAGCATAACTCAGCTATTTGTAAAGGTCACATTGCTACCTCCCGCCACATCTTCCAAGCTGCTTGAGGGCTGGAGATTGCAGGGTGATTTTCAGACCGTGATGTACCGCCCGTACGCAGCCTCTCTCTCTCTTAGTGGTAGTCCACAGAGAGTCACAGCCTCTTCTTTTCAACTCCAATGCCATGTTTGATTGCCAAGCATTCAACATTACTTGTGCAATCAGTGGTGCTTTCTGTAGAAATGCTGTGACCACCAAGAGGAAACAGGTGGTCCACACCAGCATCCCTTCTCTATTAAGATATGGACTGTGCTATGTAAAAGCAAAGCTTGCACAGATATGATTAAATCACTTCACAGATACTGGAGTTTTAATAACAGCGAGCAAAGGGCCCTTCGAGAGGTTCTTTCCTTTCCCCTCCTCACTCACCGTTCTAAGTTAAATGAGACCAGTGGTTTTTCTACGGGCTAAGGCTAGTAATTGCTTCTTAATTCCACTGTAGGAAAATAGCTCCCAGTGCTGTAGCCTATGAGTTCACTAAATCCAGTCTCCCACTCCGAAAATACCCACAAGTTCTTATTTCAGAGGCAAAAGCAACCATTTGCCCTGCCAGATTCCTCTTCTGTTGACTGTTGCTCTACGTTACAGATGGTTTTAAAAAAAAAAAATAATTGCTGGAACTCAAATGGTTACTGACTCACATTTTCCCTGTCCCTGGAATGTTGATTTCCTTTTCTGCATCTTTTATTACACTATTTTTGTTAAATTAGTTTTAAAACACTGTCTCTCCATTACCATCCTTGGATCAGGAGCATTTGCTTAAAACAATAAAGGAGATTTGGAAAAGTGGGGTTGGGGAATGACCTTAATATTGTTTGTTGGCACCTCAGGAGCTGAAGGTGAAATCTGCTCTCCCTGCTCCGGTCCAAGGTTTGGGGCCCATGACTGCAAGCCTGCAAACGCTTCTTATGTCACCATTTACTGTGGAGGAAGGAGGAGAGGAACAATGAAGAATTTTTCTGTCTTTAAGTGTTCACTCGCTGCCTTCGGATGCTCTCGTGCTACTCATGCTCCGTGCCAGTGAGCATCTGAAGGCAGTGAGTGAACACTTGAAGACAGAAAATATAGCTATTTTTGTACATATTTATGTGCATATGTGGATGTATTTTCCATTAGGAAAATAAGATAATCCTGAGAGGGGAAAAATTGCGGGCTGGTTACAGGACCAGTGCATCCCCAAGGGGAGATTTGAAAGAAAACTCGTAGGAGAGAAGAAACCAACACCGCACGTGCCCGCTTTTGCTTCACTTGCTCAGCATGGCTTTTTTAAATAAAGCAAAAAAGCAAGCTGTTTCATTGAAATAATACAGTGAAAATTAACTGTCTTCACTGCACTGAATTCATCATCTTGAATTCCTCTGTTGTACTTCTTTATCCATTTTGTCCAGCCAGAAACGGTTCTGGATGTTCAGCTCTGCCTACCCACCCTCTTTTCTTGGAGTTCTTTAGGCCATATACCATATTTCTCAACCAAGAATAGATGGTACATTTGGATAAGTCTTTCATAACTCTTCAGGCTTTATCCAAGCAGGAAGAGCATGGACTCCTCACTCTCCCCCCATGCTGGGGCATGAATATTTGCCTGAGGTCTGCATTTCTTCCATGGACCTGTGAGTATCTTTAGAGCATGGTGACAATTCTGGGACAATTGAACACTCTGTGAGGCAGGGATCTAGGAACTTGGAGGAGTTTTGGAAAGCGATGTCATCTTTGCTCCAACAGAATCAGGCTATAGGCAAAAAAAGGGCTCCAAAAGGGAGAAGAGGACAGGCCAGGACCTTCTGCACTCCTTCCTTGCAGGAAAGCATCAGCTGAGCTTTGGAACTGGAGACAGTTACAAAAAATACAGGATAAATTCCACCCCCCCACCCCCACATGCCTTTTTTATTAGAAACAACTAAGAAAGAGGTTTATGTGGGGCGATGGGGAGAAGAAAAAGATGAACCTACCATGGAAGATGACAAGTTTGGTGTGCTAGAGGCAGTGACCACCTGGGCTGATATAATCCATAAACTAAGAATAGCTGTGTTTGACTGAGTAGCTAGCGTTTGCATGCCTGCCTGTTTGCACTCTTTATCACATTCACAAGCTGACAAGGAAATTTCCTTTGTCCGCCCCCACACTTCTGTGGCGGGTGTTATCAGATGGCCTCTCCTACCCGTGACATTCCCTTGTGGTTCTGTGAGATGTAGAAAATGAGGTCTGCATTTGCCTTCACCACAGCTCAACACGCTCGTTTCCCTGCTCGCAAACGATAGGAGAGGTCTTGGTCTTCAGTGGCAGTTTGGAAACCCAAACATGACATGGCACAACATCATCCAGCTATCTGAACCCTTTAAGCACAAGCGCTTTACAGATGCAACGACCGCCAGAGTTTGTCCCAGAGTTGCAGGCAGTTTCATCTCTATTACTGAGCTCTAGAGCCCACTTCTTCCTTTCTTTCTGCTTTCTCCCTTTCTACTGGAAGCAGAGTACAGTTCCAGAGACACATATCCCCAACTTCCCATTGCATGTAGGCACTTCTGCTGCTGTAACAAGATGTCCTACTCTCTCATCTGTTAGCTGGAAGAAAATCACCCTTTTAGGAACAATTATCATTGGCAACTGTCTGCTGGAGTCAGCAAGTTGGGGGAAGGAGAGGTCTGTCCTACGCAGGTGCACAATGGATTACTTAGTGGGTCAACAGGTTATCCTTTTCCTTCTGAAGACTAATGATGAGACTAGCATCGATACAATCTGCTTTCTGGACGGATTAGGATTTTGGAAGCATCAAGCAAGTTGTTAGTGCAGAGTTGCCTCCTGTGTCTGGGCACAGGAGACAAACATCTTTGGGAAAAGGAATCCCTGTTACAAAATCTGTGGTGGGCCTTGCTTTTGGACAATTCTTTGTAAATCAGATACTCCATACTTGGAGTAAGAGTCCATATCGTGGCTTCTTTTTCTTTAGAAACCAATACGCAAAGACTCAGAAGTCAGCTGTTTCTCCTTCGGGCTGTAAGATGTTACTGCCAGAAGAAACAAGACATGGACTATTCGTAGGCACTTGCCTTTATTTTTTTATTAATTTTTTTTTTGTCTAGTGTCAGTGCCTGGATTTGCAACAGCTACTAAATATTTATATTTCGCTGTCAAAAGTGCATAGCAGCATATCAAAGCCAGCATTTTAAGACCTGGGTGCTGTGAGTGACTCACCGAGACTACAGCTCCAAAGATCAGAGCACCCCCCTTCCCCCAGCTTCTCTGCTGAAGGAAGAGGAGGAGGAGGAGGAGGAAGCCACTTTCTGCCACCTCCACTAATAACCACAGCAGTCATCAGCGATGGCCTATTTTGCACTGAAACAGCAAAACAGGATCACTAAAGGGAAGAAAAGAGCTCATTCTTTTCAGAGGAAGGAGTCACCCCAACCCAAAACATCAAATGCCGTCGGTGAGAAGAACAAACTTTCTTCAGAGGGAGGCTTAGCAACAAGCAGGAAAATGAAACAGATGTAAAAACTGAGGCCAGAAGGAGCAAGCAGTAGCCTGTACACAAAGGAGCAAGAGTGCTGACAGGAAAGTCATGGAGAGACAAGGGCTTGAGCATGTACATGCCCCCTTTCATAATGCAGCTTATTGTTCCAAATGACTTTTGGATTAATAGAAACAGTAACAGAAGATGTTCCTCCTGAAAGACTCCATGTGCAGGTGGCAGTTCACTTATTCTGGATCACAAAGATAGACGTCCTGGTCCTATTTGCCATTTTCTTTCCCGCATCTCCTAACAGAATCACCATCCATGCTGAAAGCTGAAATTAATACATGTGCTGCTTCATTTAGCAGGTCAAAACAACCTACTGCTAAGCTAATACACGCTAGACTTGTCTATATATTTCACGACACAGAAGAAAGGATGACATTAATTTCTTTTAATTAGGATACGGGACAGGAATTCAGAGGTTGAATTGCTATTTTTGCGGTTGCCAAAGCCTTATGCATCTTCAGCAAATCCTTTTGTCACCTGTTAAAAAAGGGGAAAGGAAATATGCAGCTTTCTCCATCTGTAAAGCAAAGCTTGGTGATTAAAATTGAGAGATGCTGAAAATGCCATGGTGATAGAGACTCTTCAGCTGAGTGTTCAGCCCCCGTTGCAGTGACAAGCAGCACTCCCATCTCCCTTTGCTGTCAGCAACAGTAAAGACTGAATTTCCCTACTTATGAGGGATGTTCAGCACCTTCCTCACAAAGGATTCAACGATTTTTTTTTCTATAATATTTTATGGATGTTACCCCTTTCAACATTTTGCTATCTAGACTGCAAGTATTAGGATTTCTACTTTTCTGGAAAGTAAATGATATACATTTTATTTAAAAAAAAATAGCCCGTGTTGAAAATGTAAAAATGAAATTTCCTGGCTGTTCCCATATGGCTTCTTCTCAACTTAACACACATATTTCCCTGGACCCACCTTCCACCACAGAAAAAATTGTGTCTCCCTGGCTTTGGATGTTTGTAGGATTTCCAGGGATCCCATGGCCCTGCAAGAACTGGTGTTCCCTCAGCGTGTCAGCCATGCCAAGACCCCAGATGCCACCCGGGGGGCTGCACAAAGCAGCCCATGCACCGTAGCTCAGAAGGTCTCATCCGAGCCCAGCAGGGTGGACTCCAGGCACATTCACTGCAAGTTACAGGAGTCGGGAGTTGGTGCTTCATTTCAACTTCTTGCATCTGTTTCACAGAAGGAAGGCGTGGATTTTGAGCAGCACTAGAAGAACAAAGCAGAAATCTTCTCCTAAATTTGGGAGGAGGACCATGTCTTGGATCCTGCCTTTATTTCCTCAGAATTACTTTTAGATTTAATCATATCCTCTGAACGATCTGGATTTACATTGCATCAGAATAATCCTATTTTCTGTGGCACTTCAGGATGACAGGTTTGAAGATACTGGAAGCTGCCACCAAATTTTTATGGGGAGGTTTTACATTTAAAAGGATCATTAACTATACAGTCACATAACTGGATCCGTATGTCACAGGTTTTGTTCGAAAAGCTGAAACGGTTTCTACATATGTTAATAAACTTGTTTTAGCACCAAGAGCATAAATGCATGACAAATTGTCTGGGAGGAGAAATGAAAGGGAGACCATCTAAACTTCCATTTTTGCGAGGGAAGGAATCTGACATGCTGGGGGCACAGCAGGAAACTGATGAGGAACAGAATGTACAACCATTGCTGCTGTTAAATATAGATCCTCAGCTCTGAGGCGCAGAAGAGCCTTGCTCTTGGGGTCTCTTCTTCTGATGAGTGTCTCATGTCCCCAAAACACCTTCAGGACATTTCAAAAAGTTGAGTCAGATGAAGGTATTCTGCCTCTTTCTCCATCTACTGTAAGCTACTCCAGAAGGTGCCAGAGCACTTTTCTATAGGTCATACAAGCATCATGTTGCTGTATTTTTTTTTTAAGGGTTTTTATTAGATCTAACCTAAATGTCAGATGCACAACTCTATTCTGCCATCACAGAATCACTTGTCTATTACAAGTGGAAAAAACCCAAGCAGATGATTCTTTATGCTTTGCTACATTTGGTTTTTTTCCAAGTGACGTACTAGCAGTCCTTCCTCCACCGACCTCCAAGTATTGCTCCGACACAAAATGTATTCGCGTGACTCAAACAGCATGATTACAACAGCATCATGGTAAGGTAAATATCATATAGTTACACTTCCTTCCATGTTTCCAGGAGACAGACTTCATAAAGAGCTACACCCAGTAGTAAAATGATTTGTGCTCCATAAACAAATACAGAGAGCTGTTACAAAGTCCGTCATGGAGGTCAGCCAGAAACGAGCCACTACTTTTAAGTGGCAACATGTCAGCTGCAAATGAGCAACTCAACAGAAGCTGAGACATTTGTATAGTCAAACTAGTAGGAGGCTTGATATGCTGAAGTTAAGGCTGCCGATGGTGGTAGGTTTTGCAAACTGAACACCCCGTGTCTCCATGCATGGACCTGTGGTTTTTGAAAGCTTTTTTCCCCACCTCTCAATGTTAACATTAGATTTGTCCTGTTTATGGAATTCATTGAAACATTTCAAATAAAGCAGCCTAAGCGTGGCTGAGGGGACGGCAAACACACGCTACCCATACCTCGTATTCGCTGCATCGGAAACAAAGATGGGATTTCATAGTGCAGCCTAAGCAGAGATCTCAGCTGCCTCCCTGCCTCCATCACCTAGCTGCTGCAGCAGACTTGCTAGGCCAAACATGGCTGTCACCAACAGTTAAAGCAATTTTGGCTTTTTACGTGGGAGCTCAACAGTGTGAAGCCAGGTGCCTTGCTAGAAGCAGGAAGGTGAGATGTCTGTCACACTGGCAGATTTAGGAGGTAATGCCTGCTCGGTTGCCACAAAAGGAGGCCAGAACATGCAGCGCGCTTTAAAACACTGCAAGGCAACAACATTAGTACATACACATTTTTATATATGACTCATTAAAGTGCTGGATCTCCGTGTGCATAGACTTCTCCCACCGAAACCGCTCTCGGCACCTGAGCACTTTGTTTCTAGGGCAGGGTACTTTGGACACAAAGCTGTGTCCTTGTGGTGAGTACAAGCCTGTGTCCTTGCGAGTACATCCCTCCTGCCCATCTGATGTCCATCGCCATAACTGAGGATAGGCAGTCAGCAGAAGAGCACGAATTCCCAGACAGTTCTCATGATTTGCCATTTGTGCCTCTTTTTTTTCCCCCCCCGGCACAAGTGTTTCTACATCTCCCCTCCCAAAAGCAGCTAAGAAAGACCTTTTTAAGTGTATAATAATTAGCAAAGAGCCCTTTCACCTTCCCTCCCAGAGGGTGGTGTAGGAGAGCCATAAGTGCACACAGAAGAGAAGAACTTGGAGAAATACAAGTAGACATCTCCGGGCAGCAGCTCGAGCAGAGCTCCCCAGAGGGATGCAAACAGATCTTGGGGATTGCATCCTCCAGCAGAAAGATTAGAACAGCAATCCCTGCTAAAGGTAATGCCTTTCAGTGCAACACCGCTGTACAATGAAATGACATCCTTTTCACTTCCAGTGGCTGGAGAAACTCTTAAATGTTAAAAAATACCCAGCCTTGATGACAAGAAATAGCTGCAGTAATGCAGGGTGGCAGATGCCCCACAACTGCACCACAGCGTGAAAGAGAAATACAGAAGCTGTTTATACTGAAGACAAACCACCCTTATACTACTTTGTTATAGAAGACCTCCAACATTTACACAGAGATGTATTCTTCATCTCATACCCCTTTATCCAGTTGGAAAGCTTTACCCTTGCAGCGCTAAAATACAACAGAGGGGGAAGCCCAAGTAACATGGTAGGAGTTGATACTTCTCTGCCTGACTTGGGTGAAAAGGTTTGACATCAAGCAAACTTAACCATGGAAAATAAACCCCTGTGTTATTAGGACAGTAATACCTGGGCTCGGAAAAAAAACCCTTTACAACTTCGGCTGCAGCTTTCATGCTATTAGATTCCACAGCATGCACATGCGGTTTCAATACTACTTTAGAAAAAAAAAAAAGCCACTTCAAATGTAAATAGACTATCACAATGGTTGCTTGCTAATACAGGGTCTGGCATGTGATAGAAATGATAAACTAGAAAAGCAAGATTACTAGAAAAAATACTCAAGTTATCTGGGAATAGATTTGTAAAGCAGATAAATAGGTTCTGCAGAGCACTTAAGTACAGAAACAGTTCACATCTGAACTAATGGAAAAGAGCATTACCATTTCCTCCTTGTTTTTTTAAAACCGACAGATGGTGTTTAGGCCTTGTAAAAGGTTACCCCTCTCAGCTCTTGCAGTTGACTAACAGAGAAAAATATGTTTCTTGATTATTTGTCAAACCAAACATTACAGACTCAGGAGGAAGATTCAGATTTAACCAAGTACTTGCACTACTTACCTAACTGCAAAAGTCACAGCACGCAAACAGAAACAGATGTTTTGTTTCACAAACAAATGCTATATCCCTACCCATCCATAAATCCTTCGGAGGATGAAAAGGAATCATTGTCCTCTTGGCCATGTACTGACTATCCCAGAAAATCCTTACTCAAAGATACTTATAATATCTTTATTAAATACCAAATAAAGATATTTTCCTCTCTCTGAACTTTATCTCTGCAGTCTCCTTGGGATATTAGCTTCCAAAACAAGCGGCAAATACTTCTAGGGGAATGCTTTTAACTTGCACAGCGAATTATTTTGAAAGGATGCCATCTATTCTCTCCCTATACTCTTATCTTGCCTCCGCTAGACCCATTAGCTTATCAGAAATTACTGGAAATACTTTTTAGAGTAAAAATCTTGATTGCTATTTTGCATATCGGAACAGGTTTCCAAGCCAGTCCTCCTCTTTCCCATCTCCAGGGGTTACCATCCTCTTCAGCATTTCTCCCATCCTGCTCCAAAGAAGTTGAAAGTTGGCTGCGATGCCTTTCTCATGGCTGAAACGCTGGATGGCAGTGCACTCTCTAAAGCCAGCTGTGACCCAGTAACAGACAACTTAGAGCCAGTACAAAGAGGTAGCAAATGGCATTGTGTCTGTATGGAGAAAAGGACATTTAAGTACATTAGGTATTTGTTGTAAAGTCCCATACCAAAAAGCAGAACGTGCAGAGGCAGCCATGCCATGGTTTCTGTAGATGCACCGTTCTTCCCTTGCTCGGACTCTGAGCTGGTGGCAGGGATCAGATGCAGAGTTAAAGTCCAGTGTTGTCCATGCCTACTCCTAAGGAGGCTAATTTATCATTGACATCCTAGTAAGACATGTATAGTAGCCTCCTTTCTGTGTTTGCCTGCCGTCCTTCACTTGCTTCTCTCTGTATTCTTACTTCTCCCCAGTCTCCATCTGTATTGGCCTCCCCGAGTGCATTTTGAATTCCTGGCTGTCTTGAATTGGACGTAGCACCCTTGGCTTCTCCAAGACATCAGGCAGAACAAGCTCATGCTGTTATCATGTCATGAGTATCATGAGTAACTCAGATTTGGGAAAAGCTTTAATTTCTTTCCCATGAACTACCACATAATTGACTCTGAGGCAAAGCCCTAGGAAACCAGACTTCCTTTCTTTGTGCATCTAAACAATCACCTGCATCTCTCTTCACCACTGCTATATTTCTACTTACAGAGAAAGCAAAGGAAGGGTAAATAGCATTTATGCATGACATCAGTTTGCAACCCCTGGATTCAGAAACAAAACCAAGAATTGTATGAGTAACCTGCGTACCTTGAAGAAATCTATACATCTTTTTTGCAGTAGTTGCAGCATGTGTGCACGCACTGCAGCTGCCACCCTTTCTTACAGCACAACGTTATCCACGTATGCCAATGCAGTTTAGCAGTACAGACCTCATATCCTTCATTTCCTCACATCTGATGATCCTTCAGAAGTAAGGTAGTCGGCGAAACAGCAAGATATGGAGAACAGGTTTTAAAGAGTTCCAGTGAATGACCAGTTTTCTTTTCTTCTGTGAGTGCTTGCATACATGCCCTGCACTGTGTGATAAATCCAGGTAACACCATACACGTTTGCACAGTAACTGAATGCGTATCTCAGGCTTCTACTGAGCAACAACAGGAGCATCATGGAAACTGAGGACCAGCATAGTCCCTATGTGCAAATGCAACTCCCCAGCAATGACTCTGCAAATCAGAAGGACTTTTTCCACTGCTATTGCCTAAGTTGCAGTGGAGAATACTTGCAGCAAAGGTAGTGGATCTACCTTGATGGTCTTGCTGCAGGTCATGAAACAGTCAGCTAGCCAGAGAGACAACTTCATCACGGTCACACCATAAGATCATTTAGTTTTGGCAACCACCATGTATGAAGATTGCCCTGAAAGGTTTGATTTTCTGCAGGACAAAGGACAAAGCTGAAGCTTTATGTGAGTTATGAAGCAACTCTTTGGCCACAGAAACATGCTAGAGGGAAAAGAAAACAGTTACATTAACTTCTTGACTCCTGGCAGAAACAACATATAGCCGTTGGTCCAGCATAAGCTCTTGAACAAACCTGATAAATTACCTGGAAGAAAACAACATTAGAAGGAACAGTTATTAGATCTGAATCTATCTCATGCTCCTGCCAGAAAAGAGTTTGTCAAAAGGTGAAGCTGTTACAAGCTCAGATGATTGCCTCGTCTGTATCATGACCACCAGTGTAACAGGAATTCAGCTAAGATTTTCATACCTAAAAATTCCCTTTAGTGTGGGATGAGTGAAAACTGAGAGCAGCAAGCAGATGACTTCCCCAGTAGAGATGCTGACCCCCTTTTGCAAACTTATACTTTATGATGTACCAGATATTTATACTATATCCATACTTCGTCAAATAGAAAATACCACATTTCCATTTTAAAAAGTAACAGACTATTAAGCAGGAGGAGGTCTTGAAAAGGAAATGAATGGCTAAACATTAAGTGAAAAATCAGGTCCACTTAGAAGAATTAGTACTTAACCCAAAAAGACAAATAAAGACTAGACTCACTTTAGACTTGAGAACCATTCATGTTCTTTGCAAGCAGGTCTGAAAAGCGAGGTAAGATCTCCAGTTGTCCTTTACAACAGGTAACTAGGGTGAAAGGAACAGTCATTACCAGATTTACACCCTGCCTTACTTTGTGAAAGATCCTGGGAAGAAACAAGTTCAGATCTCCATCACACTCCAAGAGCAGTGAGTAATTTTGATGTTCAGGCACTTTTTGGTGGTGATCAAGTTATCCTCAGGACACCCCATCCTGAAAGCTTCCCCTTAAGACTTCATGATATACCGCAACATTCTTGTCCCATCAGCGTGAAACAGCTAAGACTGCCCACTAGCATCTAAAGCTCCCAACAACTGCAACAAAAGCAGAACAAGCCAATAGATGCATTACCTCCTGTAACTGGGACTAGCACAGATTCCCAGCTTCGAGTTTTCCTGGCAAGCAGAGTCCTGAACCCTCCAAGTCCCAGAAGAAAGCTCCATCACCAAAGAAGGAAGTGCTCTCTCACCATCAGTCTTGAGAGATGGCAAATTAAATGACATTGTTCTGCAAATACTCAGTGGATCTTGGCATCGCTGAAGGGAAAGTCTGAGAGCTTGAAGAACCATCCATCTCAAGGGATCACACGGTCTTCAGCAACACACAGGCAAGACGTGTAAAAACGGGCAAGATACGTGATGTAAATTGCTATTCAACCAGAGTGATTAGGCGGATTCCCAGGGGTACAACAGAGCAAACTTCCAGCTGCTGCCAGATCTTCCTCAGTATTTGGGAGCAACCCTTGGGATAGCAACCCCTCCCAGAGACTGAGTTCAGGGTGTGCTAAGTGAATTCCTGTTGCTGACTACTGCCAGGTGAGTCTTCAGGAAGCTTAATGTGAAATTTCTGCAAGTAATCTTTGGAGATACTCCTGATGCATAATTTCAGAGTGGAAACAAGCCTCCTGCTTGAGACCCAAGTAAATCCTCTTGTTGAGGCAAGGGTGCTAGCCTCAATGAAATCAGCGTGTAAAATTTAATTTGAAAGTGAAGACTTTCAGCTTAATCAAGTCCAAGGCAGGTTATAATTTCCTCCCTCAGAATCGAGACGAAATGAGTTTGACGGCTCCAGGAGCTGGCAGGAAAACTCCCTCTTGTCAGAATAGAGTCCTGTGAAAGTTCTTGAAAAAGTCAGGGGAGCTAGGCTGACTATCAGAGTAGTAAAATGAAGGCCAGCAGTAGTCAGCCTCTATTTTTTTAATATAGGAGATCTCCATGATCTGCTCCATCAGAACAATCTCTCCCTTAGGCAATCACACTACCTCAGCTTCGTAGGCTGAAATAAAGAGGCTGAGAAAATTCAATGAGAGGAAATTAATGCTCATGCAGGAGGTGCTGAAAGGGGGATCCAAGTTTTAAATAAATGATCATGGGCTCTAAACTGACCATTGCCACTCAACTTGGGAACATGATCTCAGGATTTAATGTTCTAAGAAGTATGGACTCAAAAGAAGTCAAAGCAAGGTGAACATTTGGAATTTTTAGAAAAGGAATAGAGAACAAGGTGCCATTTTGCAACTGTGTAATTCATGATGCACCTGTGTCATGAATACTGTGTGAGTTTTGCCCCCTCCCATCACAGACAGGATACAATTTGGGACTAGGGAAGGTTCAGAGAAAGGCAATTAAGATGACAAATAGCTTCCCCATGAGGAAGGAATAGACCAGTACTCTTTAGCTTGGTAAACAGATGACCAAATGAAAACTAATGTAGACAACTGTAAAAGCAGAGGTAGGACACAAAAGTTGGGGAGATGAACAGCTCTTTGTCTTTTCCAACTTCAGAGACACAAAAGGGAGATGTCAGTGGGTTCTTCACATAGTATGGAGCTCAACTGCATACCTGTTGCTACACAAAGTTGTGGATACCAATGGTTTATTGCCATTCTAAACCAGTAATTAGGTATTACTTAATCCTCAATGTACTTTTCTCTCAATGTACTTTTCTTCCATAAGATGCAAAGACATCATTTTGTTGGGAAGACCATGCGGCATGACAGAGGAGAATACACTGGGGTGGTAATGGGCGGAATGCCTTTGGGGGGGCTGGAAATTCAGTTTGCAGAGATTGAAGTGTTGCTTTGGTGTTAAGGTTTCATCCTTTCTGTAGTTCAGTATATTCATACTCTTTGGATGGAAGATATACTCGAATACTGTGTTCAGTTTTGGGCCCCTCACTACAAGAAAGTTGTTGCATTGCTGGAACAGGTCCAGAGGAGAGCAACCAAGCTGGTGAGGGGTCTGGAACACAAGTCATACGAGGAGCGGCTGAGGGAACTGGGGTTGTTTAGTCTGGAGAAGAGGAGGCTGAGGGGAGACCTGATCGCCCTCTACAACTACCTGACAGGAGGCTGTAGTGAGGTGGGGGTCGGCCTCTTCTCCCTGGTAACAGATGATAGGACGAGGGGGAATGGCTTGAAGCTGCGCCAGGGCAGGTTTAGGCTAGACATTAGGAAAAACTTCTTCACCGAGAGGGTTGTCAGGCTATGGAATGGGCTACCCAGGGAGGTGGTGGAGTCCTCATCCCTGGAGGTCTTTAAAAGAAGGATAGATGAGGTGCTCAGGGACATGGTTTAGTGGTGGGATGGCAGTGCTAGGTTAACGGTTGGACTCTATGATCTTAAAGGTCTTTTCCAACCGAGGTGATTCTATGATTCTATGATTTTCCTTCAGAAATCCAGAAATTTAGAGGCATGAGAACCAATACACTGCCACAGGCATAACAACGGAATCTAAAGCTTCATCTGCTGCAGTTGATGCAGTCTCGGTTATCTCATCTACACATTTCCTCAAACAACAAGGACAAAAAGTCCCTCCAGCAGTCTGTGTATGTATGTGTTAAGAAGAAAACTCATTAAAAAAGCAGCTTTCAGATTACTGCTCTTGACAATTAGTCAATGAAAACATCATGAGCTCAAAGACTTCATGTATTAAACCTCAGATGTATCTCTAGCACATTTCATCATTTTAACCTACAACCAGTGGGGAAAACTGGGAACTTGGTGCTCTTCTCTAATACTAGAGTTCATAATGGCTTCTTTTATTGGAAGGCACAGATTGGGTGATGGGATTCTATTATTAGCAGGCTTGGTGCTGGCTCTCCTGACATTACTAGGGGAACAGGAGATCAGACCGCTTTCCTCAGTAACTCCAACTGCCCCTCCAGCCCCATTCCCCTGAAGCTTTTTGGGTAGGGTTAAGGGGAGTGAATTAGGGAAGATGAGAAGTGTTCCTGGTTTGAGGACAAAGACATAGTAAGAGAAACATATTCTGCTGTTCCTACACATCAGGCTCTTAGTCCCTCTGGCAGGTCAGCAAAATGAGATCTCACGCTTGTATTGATGCTCGGTGTTACGGCACAGCACAAAGGACCACTGGGTGCATTTACTTGGGAAATGCTTGAGGTAATCGCCTGGCACATGAAGCCTGGGGTGCTGGATATGTGTCTGCTTGCCAGGAAGGAGAGAGAACAGTGGGCACCAGCTCCTTTGCGGGAGTGGGCATCATGCTCTTGCGTTACAGTGCAGACAGAAAGAGCCTTTTGTCTTGACTGCTTGGGTAGATGTGATTGTGCAAAAAGTATTGGAAGTACAACCTCTACAGATGCAAAACCTGTTACTCCCTAATATAACTTCCATCAAGACTTAATTTTAGAAAAAAAATCAGAAGCTGTTTGCCTGAGGGAGAAAGCAGTGGTTCTGACAAAAACACCACAGTACCTGGAGCTGGTTTAAACAATTACAGAAACACGGTCTTACCTGGTTCTACTTACCTCCACATGCAGCTGAATCCCTATAGCAGTGAAAGTGGTAACGCACCCACACCGAGCCCATATACGCATGGAAAGGGTATGTAAAGCCTAGCTCATCTTCTGGACTGAAACATACATGGTAACACTCCTCACGCCAGTCCCTAGCGCACAAATACACTGCTGTTCGCAGCAAAGATCGGCTGTCCAAATACTTCACTAAATACCAGCTACTCATAGATTTCACTGCCCACAGCCACTGGCTAAGTATATTCCTGTCTTCATTTCTTTTAAGATTTTGAGAACCATGGGGTGTAACCTCGTCAGCCGTTGGTTTTCCCCTTGATTACATTCATTTGTCACTCACCAGCCCCTCTTTTTAATCGAGTCCTACACAGACTTCCTCAGCAGTGGGGTTTTAATGTTTCCTAACAATATCACGCAAAGAACATCCCATTATATTTTTCACGCATCTTCTATGACCAGTCAGGTTTGCACAGGTACTGAAATCTTTTCAGGAAGCCAGATGCTTTTGCTGTGTCGTTCTGGAATATCTCTGTTGAGCCCTGGCCTGCACATGATTTTTGGATTTGGAGAAAGAAAAAAATAATTCTTTTTTTTTCTATTCATCAACACATTAATAGGCCCATCTGAGAATAAGGATGACTTGTAGTTAAGTGACCTCCATACTCATGTAAGAGAAAACCAGGCTTTCCCATCCTCCTCCTCATGAGCACAGGCAGGTATGTGTTAGGCCTCCGCCCATTAGGAAGACAACGTAGGTTACTTCCCTGACCATGGAAATAATTACCCAGCCAGGCTTTCTGCTTATCAGCTGCACAATGGTTTTCAAGTTAAGCTGTGTTCATCAAATGTGTAAAGGAGAACTCCTGCACCCCGCTTGCAAAGTACTGACACATGCACTGACTTTGAATTCTGGCAACCTCCTCTCTTTTTCATAAACTATCAGTAAGAAGTGATAGGGACATGCTATCAAAAAAACCCATTTAGATGCATTCTTCTCTTGAACCTCCCTGGCTGTATCAGGTATGATATTGACTGCCATTCCCTATGCTCTACAACATTCCCACATCAGAAACCTCACACCAGCTGCTTTCACCCATGCTTTTGGTTTCCACTGTCAGACTGTGGTTCTGGTGCGTTGTGCACAGGACAGTCAAGGAGAACTGTGCCCAACTGAGTCCAAGTGGCATCTGCAGCCCCAACTACACATTTAGCAAAACAAAAGGACCTTACACATAATCTCTTCAAAGCATTTGAAGAGATACCCAAGTTGAGGAGCCCATCATTCAAGCTCTTCATCTGGAAGCTTTTACACCGAACAGCAGGTTTTTGTGCTAAACTCCACTCTGTCAAAAGATGTTGGCTTTCCCAAGTAGCAGGGCTTACAGAGAGGGCTAGAAACAGCGCACTCTTGTTCACACAAATGGAAGAACATCTCCCTGCTCCTTAAAAACCACCTACAAGTACATTATTTCTCTGTACAGCATTTGGGTAACTTCTCCCCATTTGAGCATATCTTCAGTCAAGAACAAATATTTTCGAGAACTCAAGGATACAAACTCTTCCATGAAGCATGTTGCCATCTATTTCCCTGTCATGGAAAAAGCTTCCAGTGGCCCACCCTTGGCAGTACATCCTTCCTGAATATTCTCTGTCTCTCTCAATGTAAAATGTCCCTCTCAGTAGTAAATTGTGGAGGAATAAAGGGACTGGTTCATCACTTGACAGGTAAGAGCAGAAAAAAGAGTGGAAAAAATTAGGTATACAATGCAGTATCAAACATAAACACTCCATGTTGTTCCCTGACCTTTCCTTAATTTTAAATTGCAAATGGATTAATGGTAGCAGAAAAGGAAGAGACTGACGTACACAAGGAAAAACTTTTCTGCTTCATCCCTTACAGGATGTGAACAGAGTTTAGCTGCAAACCCCAAGTCTTTATGGTTGAAAGTAACTTTTCTTCATAATGAGTCTGGAATGCCTACAAGATGTGGGAAATCTGTTCCCCAGTTTAATATTAAACTGAAACATGATCCTTCAGTCTTTAACTGGGAACATCTGGTAGAAAACTCTGCTGGTCAAAATTTACTAGCTAATAGACTATGATGAATTTCCACAGTTAGGGAGTTATGCATGTTTTATATAAAAGCAATCATGACATTACAAAGCACTCAACACTTAGAGCAAAGGCAAATATTATTTTGTAAGGCATGAAAGAAAGATACACCATTGCAATTTAAAATGAATTTTATGGCAATAAAATCACGTACTTTTTTTCCTTTTTAAATAATAGAGCCTAATTAAAATATAACCAAACCTAAACTTTCAAACTCCTTAAAGCAAGAGATCAGACAAATATGTCAAATATGTTTAATTTTTTTCAAAATAACTGATGGCAAAATAAAATATTTACATCACGTCATACTGTGTAAACATGTAACGGTCACTGTACAAAGAAATATACATGCAAACTAAAGCAAAAATTTAACTAAAACAATAAAGGAAAATAATACACAAACGTAATGATATGAGGTTGGTACGAATACACATCCAGTTTTGAAGTCAGTTGTTTTCTTTTAAAAAGTTTCTGTACAACTTTACAAAAAAACCCCAAAAACCAAAAAAGGAATAAATAGAATACAGTGGAAGCCGCAAAGCTCAAAACTAACCCAAGGTAGGTTATGGCTTAAGACCCATATATCTAACTATTGTGGGATGTCGGCTTGGTTTCTTTAAACATGGTATTTCACACAAACATGGATGACAACACACCCATATGAACTCAGTGATGCACAGAAAACCACCTCTCTTTAAATAGCTCACATTAATATTACTTCAACCTTAAAAACAGTTACTAAGACAATTACATGTCAGATTCTCCTCATCTGACCACTACTTTCTGAATGTATTCTTCACCAAAGAGCACAAAATTCATTTGTTCATTTCACAGAAAGAAGTAAACACAGATTTCAAAATTCTAAAAAGTCATAAGCGTTGAGACTGATTTTGGGAAACTCAGACTTTGGCATTTTGAATATAATAATAAATTTTAAAAAGCGTCACCCTACTTCTTAACCAGTTTGAGATTTGGGATACGAGTATCTCTCTCTTCTTTTTTTTTTTTTTTTTGAACAATCCTTAAAACTGACTAGTCGCGACTAAATTCTATGCTAACCCTCACCTTAAACTAATAATGACAGTGTGGTACAACACACCCACCCCTGCCCACCCAGAAACCCCAAACACACAAACAAAACCATAAAGCTCGCCGTACTAAGTATGTGCTTTTTCTATATATTTATTACAGTTACAACAGAGGTCCTCATAAATAGTTGCATAAAATGTTAAAGCCACAACATTGCACATGATATGAAAGAAAACAAAATCCCAAATGAGTGCATTTACAGTATTTCATCCTGCTGTATACTGCTTGACAATCGGGTCAGCAAGCTGGGCACCAACCCGAAGTCCTTTTCTAAGGGGACAGTGAGCACTGACCCAAACTGAAGACCCGCACAGTGGTATACCACCATTTAGGAAGGAAGGGAAAAAAAAGGATAAGGGGATGGGGGGGGGGGGGGAGGGGCAAAAAAAAATTACAGACCGAAGGCAGGTAACAGTCTATATACAAGTAAGGCCTACATTTTATCAGAGCAAAACGATTCATTCTATTTGTATGCAAAAACTTTGAGGTTGGATGCACTTAAAAGCAGAGTCTGATCTCAGTGCACTGCTACGTGAGATACATACAGGCGAGGCAACTGGAAAGCTCTAGGACCAAGTGAAAACCAGATGTTATAAATGGAGGCCATATCAATGGGCAGCCATTTTGGTGAGTCTTCTCCAGGCATGATTTCATTTTGTTTTAACACCAGTGCTTTGAACATAGGCATTTCTTCCTTGAATAAATCTTGAAAACGGTAGTTAAGTTCACTTGCAAAATTCAACCCTTGTTTATTAAAAAAACTATTTATTTTTTTTTTGCAGAAACCTGAATAAAATACTGGTACTGTATCACTCATGACTGCTTTTTGCAGAGTACAGTGCTATCGTCCTCCACCCCAGTGAAGTCTGCATTGCCAGTCCCCCGCGCCGCCCTGCGCGGGTCCCCCTGGAATGCGTTTGCACACGAACATTCGCTAGCAGCTGGTTGGCTCGGGGTTTGCTTTCCTCAAAATTCAAGTCAACAGCTGATTGGCAGGAGGAGTCTATCTCCAGTCTGATTGGCAGGTGAAAGAGAATGAGAGAGAACTTCAAGCAAGGTCAAACTCTTGGCAAGAGCCTGCTCTGTAAGAAGTTTTTAATGCTACGGATGGGTCGAACATCATTCTGGTGTTTTCGCCGCTCAATGAACGAAGTCAGTCTGGATATGTCAATGCTGTCAGCACTTTTGCTATTCCCCAGCTGCAGCCATTGCTCCTGGAGGGCCAGTGCAGCCGAGGGACGCTTAGCTGGGTCATCCTGAAGTAGGAAGCATACAAAATCTTTGGCCTTCTGGCTAACTCCTTTGAAGTAGTCATCTGGGAAACTAAAGTCTAAGCGGCAAATATTCAGGCAAGTTTCCTCTACACTTTCATCCAGGAAAGGAGAGACGCCACTAAGAAGGACATATGTGAGCACTCCAATGCTCCAAATATCTGAAGTGAGGGAAACAGGATTTCCAAGAATAATTTCAGGAGCTGCAAACTCTGGGTTTCCAAGTAACTGGTGGATATAATACGTGGTATTGAGCTGGACTGCGTCTCCAAAGTCAGCCAGTTTTATTGTTGGCTTAGTGGAACTCTGGTCCACCAAAATATTTTCAGGCTAGAAAACATAAAAGCAAAAGTTAAAATGTCTTTTTTTCAAGTCAGTCTAACACACATTTAATGCTCCAAAATTACTGTTTCCCATCCAGTGCTGTCAGCTTCAGTACATAAACAGCTACAAGCTATGAGGATTACTGCTGAAGGCCAGGTCTGCAGAGCCGCTAGGCAGTCCTACCAAGGCTTCCCCCAGACCAACCGGCAGGCAGTCTCTTGCCAACTACAGTGTGCAATGAAATGTGTTTTAGCTGCTGGCACTGTAATTTTTGCAGGAAATACAGTTTTGCCAAATAATACTGCAGATGTTCACAATAACAGCTCTGCAAAGTTTCACAGGAACCTGAACATAAGCTTAAAGAACAGCAATTAGAAATAGAGGGTGAATAAAGCAACTCCTCTATTTGCTTTATGACAGAGAGACAACAAACCCCTTGCACTTAAAGACTGGAAGATCTTGTCAGAATTTTCTTGATGCTTTCAACAGAATTCAGCTTTACCTGGTGATTCTTTAACGTAACACAGCTGTACGGATGGAAGTCAAGCACTGTTATGGGACTATGGCAGGGGCAGATCCTGTTGGATGCACATGGCTTCAAGAGAACTGCCCCACAATTGGCAAGCTGAAAGTGGAATTATTTTTGTGGTTTTATTTCCAAAGCTACCGCTGCTGTGGCTATGATCTTCGCAAAATAGGAGCGACTTACCTATAACTAGTTTTTAAGACTGGAAAAAGTACTGGTGAACTCCACATCACACTAGAAAACTTTATATGTTGGGTCTCCACGATATGCAGACTAGACTGGTTCTGCTTGGAAAACAGAAGTTTGTGGAGGGAAGATGCTGCCTCTTTTTGCTTTTTCTCACCATGACCCCTTTTGGCTAGAGACCCTGCCCTACCAAAATGACTTTTCAATGCTAAAATTCCTTATTATTCAAGTTCAGGTGGAAAATAAGAATATAAAGAATAAGGTTTTAATTAATATTCACCTTCAGAACTTTTTATATCGCTTCTCCTACCAGAATGCATCAAATCCTTGTGGCTCAAGTAAAATTCCCAGGGTAGAACAGAGGACCAACAGGTACCATTCACATGGATACCACAGCCCTCAAAGTGCAATGATGAGAAACAGATTTGCAGTAACAGAGGAAAAGCAGTCTCTTTCACAACAAACTCTATGCTTCTTGAGAAAGAAGCGGATACGTGCTATAAGTTAGGCAGGACATAAATAAATAATAATCAAACAAAACTGTTCCTGTTAGCAATTATTTCCAGCGAAAAGGCACACACATGGCTAGCAAGCTTAAAGGAGAAAGCACAGGGAATGAAAAGTTTCTGCTTTGCTGGCTATGAGTGATCTAAAGCGTTTGGGGATGGAGTCCCACCCCATACCCTTCTTCAGGGGGTCTCAAGCAATTCACAGTTCTATGCTCTGATCTGCCAGTTTCCTAGGAGAAGGAGGGGTTTAAGCCTGGAATGGCACACACTGCCAGGAATCCCATTCACTCCTCACCTTTAGGTCCAAATGTGCTATTCTGCAGTTGTGAAGATACTGCACAGCTTCCAGAATCTCTCCCAGGTAGAGTCTGATCTTCCCTTCTGTGAGGTTTCCCCATCGCACGACATAGTCTAGAAGGCGACCCTGGTCAGCCCTATTGGAATTACAAGGGTTATATTTTGTTTTAATTCAGATATCAGAACTGGAAGGAAAACATAAGTTTTGAAGGTTATATTAAAAAATGCTTAAGGCAAGTGTCCCTTAACAACTACAACTACATCAAGTAATCACCGTTTCTGATGTTTGACTTGATCATCTGTGAAAATGTTTTACGTCACTTACAGCTGACCTGCACCTACAGTTCTGAAGCGGGAGCAGAGGGTGAAGGCAGAGAAGGAAAGGAAGAAATACTGTAATTTTAGCCAGACCTGAAAGACCAGGTATGTCCTGCCATAGACTACAGAAATAACCATAGCCTGCAGCACCTAGAAGACAGAGGACTAGTGTATGAAGAGGAGTTTTGGTATCAAGCCACCAGATCACAACATTCCTAATTTGCTTGTATAATTGCTTGATATAAAATCATTTCTGGACCTTCAGACTAAGATAATCACCTACATATCAGCTTAATATATCAACTTATTTCCTTCTGAGTATATTATTAAACTCAACGTTTTAACATCAGCATTAGACACCTGCAATCTTTATCTAGGTGTCTTCAAACTTCTGTGAAACCTCAAATTTCCTTATTCATAAACCACTATAAAAGCCCCAGAAAGTCAGCTGCACAGGTTGTATTTTACAGATAACATTATGGTCCACACACATTTCTAACACTAGTATGTAGTTGGTGGAGGTCTCAAAGGTATCGAGAAGGCCAATGAGCTGGGGATGCTGGAGATTCTGCATGACTCCAAGTTCATGGGTAACCTGGTCTCGCTTCATCAACTTCTTATTCACAAACTTAGTGGCTACTGCTCGCTTGGTTCCCTTCTGGTCACACTTCTTAACGACAGAAAATCTGCCCCTGGAATACAATATTGAAAGGAAAGAATTAACTATGAGATGCACTAAGGATATACTTTTACCTTGAAAGATATCCTGAGAAAGATCTAATTTTAGATTTCTAATAAGCTACCCCTTACAGAGAAGTTTCTGAACACAGAGTTTTAAGTACATGCATCTTCTACAAAATGTGTCTGTATAAATAATTAGCTCCTGACAGAGATCCGTTTTATCACATTTGCAGAGAACTCAAGTCAGAGTAGCATCCAGCTTTCAAAGGTCACCATTAAGTTGGAGAAATGAACATTCTATGTGATTTATTTTGCATTTTGCTCATTTTCTTACTTTTCTGTTAACTTTCATACCCTAAATAAAAAGGTTTAGGAGAGCTTCACTACAGAAGCAGTGTCAGTCACTGTAAGGCATGATTAAAAAAAACAAACAAAAAAACAAGACCATGTAGCTTTCCAAAGTATTTGAAAAACACACATCCCTTCAGCTATGATACCACTTCAGCCTAAATATGTTCTGTTTATGCAGTGCCATCTAGTGCTGATAAGATTTGCACTTCCTCATTTCTATTTAATCCAATGTAATTCTGGCCTTTTAGACTCATACAAGTATTTTTCAAAGAGAAGTTCAATATTTTGACATAGACAACTTTGGAGATCAGCATACAGAACACACCTGCCAAGCTCAGCCACTTCACTGTAGAGGGAATCAAAGTTGTCTTTCCAGATTACCATGATCCCATCACTTCCAGGACCTACAAAAACAAAACAAAACAAAACAAAAAAGACGGTATGGCCAACATTTAGTATCATCAGATCCTCCTCAGAACTAAATTGCTGTCATTATAGACAATGGATTGTTTTGGATGTTTGCAAAAGAAGAAGTATTTGGACTTCATATTCAGTTTGGGAATAGATTTCATTAGGAATTTGCCTCAGTCAGACTGGCCCCTATCATCTTTGGCTTGAAGCTGAGTGTGTGCTTATTAAAAAGTAACTTATGGCCTCGTATTGTCCATCCTCTTGCAGCTGAGAAAGAAAATGATTTCTGTAGTCAGCTACTTCATTGATGGTTTATAAAGATTACCACAGCAACAGAAGTCAAAGAGTATTCTGGAGGAGATACTGCACTAAGATTTGACTACAGTCAAACGGCAAGTCCTTCAAGTGCAAAGGACTGAAAAAGACTTCACAGACTGATACTGAAACCTTACTTTGTGATACAGCCTTAGAGTTTTCATTTTGCTCTTATGGACTGGGGAAACAACAGGTGGGATGGCCAGAACTTTGTAAAAGTACTGGTAGAACCAAGTAGAGGGGCTAGGGAAATTCAGCTGCTTGTCTTTTGAAGTCTAGTTGCAGAGTAACCAAGACATAGAATCACAGAATCATTTAGGTTGGAAAACACATTTAAGATCATCAAGTCCAACCATTAACCTAACCCTGCCATCCCACCACTAAACCACGTCCTTAAGCCCCTCATCTGCCCATCTTTTAAATACCTCCAGGGATGGGGACTCTACCACTTCCCTGGGCAGCCCGTTTCAATGCTTGACAGCCCTTTTGGTGAAGAAATTTTTCCTAATGTCCAATCTAAACCTCCCCTGGCACAACTTGAGGCCATTTCCCCTCATCCTATCACTTGTTACTTGGGAGAAGAGACCAACACTCACCTCACTACAACCTCCTTTCAGGCAGTTGTAGAGTGCAATAAGGTTTAGTTTTGATTGAAAAAGTGAATGCTTACTTTTGGACAAGGTCAATAAACCAAGGACTATGACTGAAAGATGGTAGTCTACAAGCCTTCCGTGACTCTGATTCTGGCAAAATCACAGTTTTGGGCTTCTCTACAGGTGTAGGAAGGACAGTCATTACACCAGTTCCTTAAAGCACACAGTTTCACACAGATTCTCGTCCATCAAGAGCTTTTCACTCCCCTGACTAGAAAGTTTCCTTGGCTGATACACTATCAGTGGAATCACTCCATCCTGTTAATCCCCATATGACAGAGGGTGGCAGCAAGACAAACTGGATTACACGCCAAAGCAGCCCGGCCAATGCAGCAGAACAAATTCTACAGTGGAACTAATTCAGGTGCAGTGGGAACTGTCTCTGTATAGGAATGAGTAATGGTGGCAAGTTGAAGGAAACAGCAAAAAGAATCGGTATCTTACATTATGTCTCATTATCAACAATACACCTGACACTGGGGGTGGGGTGGGGGAATGATCAGACAGTGTAGCAGCTACCTGGAAAAAAAAAAAAAAAAAAGCTCTATTTTCAGGAGACATTACTGTAAAGACGAAAATTTTGTTTCCTGCCTCTTATATACTGCAACACACCCATCCTAGGGCTTAACTACTGGCTGTCTCGGGTCAGTTAGCAGGAAGTGCTGGCAATAGTCACCACCTCAATGTGTCAGGCACTTACTGTGGCTGCCAACAAGCTGAGCTCAAAGTGGCAGCACTGGTTATAAACCCCCAAAAATTTCAGATGAGGTTTTGGAAGGCAAACATCTTTCACAGTCTGTTTTCAACATTCCAGGAAAATGTCAAACTTTTTGAAAAAAAAAAAAAAAGGAAAAAAGTGAAGAGAAAAAAAGTGAAGAATGAACATATTTTGGAGAGGTTTGGGACAACTGTGCAAGTCCCCATATCAGCTGGGACAGATGTACAAAGACAGAATGCAGCACTTCATATCTTATTTTCTTTTATATGTGTCAATTTGAGATGGAGCCATTCCATCCAAATTCTATTAATTAATTCTCACCAGTGGATAAATACATGGGCCTCTCAATAGATTAAAGGACCCAGATAGCATCAGTTGTTATAAATTGCATGTAAGAAAGCCTGCTATCCTGCTGTCTCATTGTGTTTTCCCTGTTTCTAAAAATGAAGGATCCAGACACTGAAGAGAAGAATAACTGAATGTACAAACATACACTGAAACTTATCACTATGCCATCAAACACATCAAGTAAAAAATAGTTTTTTTCCTTTGCTGTCTGCCTCCAAAACAGAGGCATTTTTCATCTTTGCAGGTTTCTTTTTCATTCAGGTTGCCCCACTTCAGGTACTAAAATTATGTAATCTAAGTGTAGATCCATGATACAAAGACAAGAAATAGTTATATGTTCTCCTGAACGCTCAAGGCTCTACAATTCAAGCAAAGGAGCATATTAAAATACAGAGCAATGCTACTCTTTTCTTATCTGTACACTTTAGAAATTATACATGTTGGCACAGTAACTTTCATTGAGACTAAACTAAGAATGCAGATAATAAAATATGATTTTATCATAGTACGTTTGAACTAGTATTGACAGACAAGGTAAATGAACATTGACAGTACTGTGTAGGTGTCCTGGTTTGGGCTGGGATAGAGTTAATTTTCTTCACAGAAGCTAGCATAGTGCTGTGCTTTGGATTTAGTGCCAGAAGAATGTTGATAACATGCTGATGTTTTTAGTTGTTGCCAAGTAGTGCTCAGACTGTTCAAGGACTTTTTGAGCTTCTCCTGCTCGGCCAGGTGCATAACAAGCTGGGAGTACAGCACAGCTAGGACCCAAACTGTCCAAAGAGCTATTCCATACCATAGAACGTCATGCTCGGGGGGGGTTAGTCAGTCGGGTCGGTTGGTCGGTCGCGGGGAGAGTGGTGGCAGCTCAGGCGGTGTGATCGCGGCCCGGGGGGAGTGATCGCTGCTCGGGACGGGCTGGGCATCGGTCAGCGAGTGGTGAGCAATTGCATTGTGCATCACTTGTTTTATATATTCTGTATATTTTCTTACCATTATTATTATTATTATTGTTATTATTCTCTCTTATTAAACTGTCTCTATCTCAACCCACGGGTCTTACTTTTTTTTTTCTTTTCTCTGATTCTCTCCCCCATCCCACTGAGGGAGGGGGGGGAGTGAGCGAGCGGCTGCGTGGTGCTTAGTTGCCAGCTGGGTTGGCAGTAGGCACCTTGTCTGTATGAATCTCTAATTAGTTACATCCTAAAAGTGTATCTATTCCTACTGAAACAAGTAATATACCACAGGTGAAAAGGTTTGTTGTAATACTTCTTCAACAGAGGGAAGTTATTGATCAATGAACAGAGGGAAGAAATTGATCAAAAGGGACTTCAGGGCACTAGGGAAAATGGTTGAAGGATCAGGAGCGCAGGTAGTGCTCTCCTCGATCCCATTAGTGTCAGGAGGGAACACGGAAAGGAATAGGAAAGCTAGAGCAGTTAACGTGTGGCTCAAAGGTTGGTGCCATCGGAAGGGCTTGGGCTTCTTTGACCATGGAGAGGTTTTCATGGCACCGGGCCTGTTGACAACAGATGGTGCCCAGCTCTCTCGGAAGGGAAAAAGGATCCTCGCTCATGAACTGGCGGGGCTTGTAGAGAGGGCTTTAAACTAGGCCTGAAGCGGGGAGGGGATATAAACAGGCTCACTAGAGAGGAGCCTGGGGGGGTCACCCCATTGCTGGGGGTGAAACCGACAGCCCAGCTCAAGTGCATCTACACTAATGCACGCAGCATGGGCAACAAACGGGAGGAGCTGGAAGCCATTGTAAGGCAGGATGGTTATGATGTAGTCGCCATCACAGAAACGTGGTGGGATGCCTCCCATGACTGGAGTGCTGCGATGGATGGCTACAAACTCTTCAGAAGGGACAGGGAAGGAAGGAGAGGTGGCGGGGTGGCTCTGTATGTTAGGGAGTGTTTAGATTGTACAGAGCTTGACACTTGTGGTGAGGCAGAATGCTTATGGGTGAGGATGAGGGGGCAGGCCAACAGAAAAGATATCCTGTTGGGAGTCTGTTACAGACCACCCAACCAGGATAAGGATGTTGACGAAGAATTCTACAAGCGGCTGGCAGGAGTCTCTCAGTCACGAGCTCTTGTTCTTGTGGGGGACTTCAACTTCCCAGACATCTGCTGGAAATACAATACAGCAGAAAGGAAGCAGTCCAGAAGGTTCCTGCAGTGTGTGGAAGATAACTTCCTGACACAGAGGTAAGTGAGCCTACCAGGGGAGGTGCCCTGCTTGACCTCCTGTTCACTAACAGAGAAGGACTGGTGGGAGAGGTGGTGGTCGGAAATCATCTAGGCCTTAGTGATCATGAAATGGTAGAGTTTTTGATCTTTGGTGAGGTAAGGAAGGGGGTCAGCAAGACCGCCACCATGGATTTCCGGAGGGCAGACTTTGACCTGCTCAGAACGCTGGTTGGGAAAGTCCCTTGGGAGATAGTCCTGAAAGGAAAAGGGGTCCAGGAAGGCTGGGTGTTTTTCAAGGAAGAAGTCTTAAAGGCACAGGACCAGGCTGTCCCCATGTGCCGTAAGACAAATTGGTGGGGAAGATGACCAGCCTGGCTGGACAGAGGTCTACTACTGCGACTACGGGAAAAAAGGAGAGCCTACCAGCTCTGGAAGAAGGGGCAGGCAACCCAAGAAGAGTACCGGGATCTTGTCAGGTCATGCAGAGAGGAGATTAGAAAGGCAAAAGCCCAACTAGAACTCAACCTGGCCACTGTTGTAAGGGATAATAAGAAAGGTTTTTATAAATACGTTAACAGCAAAAAGAGAGCCAGGCAGAACCTCCATCCACTAGTGGATGCAAGGGGGAACATTGCCACTAAAGACGAGGAAAAGGCTGAGATACTCAACGCCTTCTTTGCCTCGGTCTTTAATGGCCCGACGAGTTATCCCCAGGGTACCCAGCCTCCTGAGCTGTAAGATGGGGACAGAGAGTGGAATAAACTCCCCATAATCCAGGAGGAAGCAGTCTTTGATCTGCTATGCCACCTGGACATCCACAAGTCTATGGGGCCGGATGGGATCCACCCAAGAGTGCTGAAGGAGTTGGCGGAGCTTGCCAAGGCACTCTATCATTTATCATCAGTCCTCGAGAACAGGGGAGGTCCCAGATGACTGGAGGTTGGCAAAGGTGACGCCTGTCTTCAAGAAGGGCTGGAAGGAGGATCCGGGGAACTACACACCTGTCAGCCTGACCTCGGTACCGGGGAAGATTATGGAGCGGTTCATCTTGAGTGTGCTCACCAGGCACATGGAGGACAATCAGGGGATCAGGCCCAGTCAGCATGGGTTCACGAAAGGCAGGTCTTGCCTAACCAACCTGATTTCCTTCTATGACCAGGTGACCTGCCTGGTAGATGAGGGGAAGGCTGTGGATGTTGTCTACCTGGACTTCAGCAAAGCCTTTGACACAGTCTCCCATAGCATTCTCCTGGAGAAGCTGGCGGTTCATGGCCTAGGTGGATGTACTCTTCGCTGGGTTAAAAACTGGCTGGATGGCCAAGCCCAGAGAGTCGTGGTGAATGGAGCTAAATCCAGTTGGCGGCCGGTCACAAGCGGTGTCCCCCAGGGCTCAGTTCTAGGGCCAGTCTTGTTTAATATCTTTATCAATGACCTGGATGAGGGGATTGAGTGTGCCCTCAGTAAATTTGCAGATGACACCAAACTGGGTGGTAGTGTTGATCTGCTGGAGGGGAGGAGGGCTCTGCAAAGGGAACTGGACAGGCTGGATCGATGGGCCGAGGCCAATTGTATGAGGTTCAACAAGGCCAAGTGCCGGGTCCTGCACTTTGGTCACAACAACCCCATGCAGCGCTACAGGCTTGGGGAAGAGTGGCTGGAAAGCTGCCTGGTGGAAAAAGACCCGGGGGTACTGATTGACAGCCGGCTGAATATGAGCCAGCAGTGTGCCCAGGTGGCCAAGAAGTCGCCAATGGCATCCTGGCCTGTATCAGGAATAGTGTGACCAGCAGGAGTAGGGAAGTGATCGTGCCCCTGTACTCGGTGCTGGTGAGGCCGCACCTCGAATACTGTGTTCAGTTTTGGGCCCCTCACTACAAGAAAGATGTTGCCTTGCTGGAACAGGTCCAGAGGAGAGCAACCAAGCTGGTGAGGGGTCTGGAACACAAGTCATACGAGGAGTGGCTGAGGGAACTGGGGTTGTTTAGTCTGGAGAAGAGGAGCCTGAGGGGAGACCTGATCGCCCTCTGCAACTGCCTGACAGGAAGCTGTAGCGAGGTGGGGGTCGGCCTCTTCTCCCTGGTAACAGATGATAGGACAAGGGGGAATGGCTTGAAGCTGTGCCAGGGCAGGTTTAGGCTAGACATTAGGAAAAACTTCTTCACCGAGAGGGTTGTCAGGCTCTGGAATGGGCTGCCCAGGGAGGTGGTGGAGTCCTCATCCCTGGAGGTATTTAAAACAAGGATAGATGAGGTGCTTAGGGACATGGTTTAGTGGTGGGATGGCAGTGCTAGGTTAACGGTTGGACTCGATGATCTTAAAGGTCTTTTCCAACCGAGGTGATTCTATAATTCTATGAAGCCCAAGCACCGGGCATCTTTTTCCTGTACTACGGGTATCAGACGCTTTGAATGTAATTAGATTAAAAAAAGTGAAAAGACAGGCCTACCTAAAACTCGTAGACTGGCGGAAGATGAAACCGAACCCATATCGTTTGCAGCTATACATGTATAGATACCATCGTCTTCTGCAGTGACTCCAATGATTTTCAGTGAAGCCTCTCCTAAGTCACTGGGAAACACAATGGCATCCGTTAACTTTATATTCATTTTACAGACCTTAAGTTATGGAAATCAGACAAAGTTAGATTGATACTGTTAATATTTCTTATTTCCCAGCCCCCCTCTCTCTCTGGACAAACATTGCTAACCCTGTCCCTGCCATTTCAGAAGCATCTACCAGAATTTGAGCACTTTGTGGCCATCAAGTACCTTGGCATGTCCTACAGACTGTTAGAAAAACATCCTCACTGACACTCTGCCTCAGTATGTCCTAGGCTCCATTCTGTTTGAAAAATCAAATGCTTCCCCTGTTTCTTCCCGCTTCCTCTACTTCCTTCAAATTATGAGAAGCCGTATCAAGACAACTTTCCATCACTATTCTTTCTGAAAGGTTAGTTTCCATCCCCGACTCCCAGCATAAAGAAGCTGATCTAACATTTGTACTTTTGGAGCATTCATCCCTTGTGAGAGAGGGCTCCACCTTCAACACAAAGGGTGCACCTCACCACAACTTTGGAGACCTCAGAATCTGGGAGAATGAGGATGGGAGGAAACTAAAGGAGACTTTAAGTTTTCCCTGTGCTCCCGGGCAGAGACAGCAATAACCTATGTAAGACCACAGGAGGAAGATTCTGCAGGCTCTTCCTTAATCTTTCTCACCATTCAACCACCCTTTTTGTTTGATGGTTTGTCTTAAAATGTCTGCTTAACTGTTCCTCTGTGCAACTCATGTCTAGTACTTTTTTGACCATCTGCCATAGACATGAACAGCAGATAATTCTATTTGCAGAAGTCTCATACAGATGTGAATACGTCCTCTCTATGCTTTTCACCTCTAGGCTCAAAATAACCCTAACATTGTGTTACTTTTTCACAACAGGGCACTTTTTCAAGATTTTCTGTCATTCTTATTGCTTTCCTTTGGATTCATCCCAGTTACTGCAAGTCATTTGATGCACTAGCAGAGCTGCCACAATGCCTCTGTCTCCCGTAAAAAATTATACCCAGCAAAAAGAAAAAGCAGCAGCAGCAGGAGGTAGAAAAGAACAGTCTAACATACCATCAAGTTTGCAGGTAAGTTGGGCTATACTGCACAACCTCTAAGAAGATGACATACTCTCTATCTATTAATGAGGAAAGTTTTCACCACCCCCCCCTTCTGAATTGAGAGTGTAATTCATAAGACATTTCTTCACAGTGAATTTACTCACTAAGCAACATTTTCTGTACATAAAATAATGCATTTTCAGAAAAAAACCCCCAACTTTTCTAACATGCAGTTTCACATTCCAAAATACAGCAATTTCTCTTATTCATCAAGTGTTTGAGTTGCCAGTTAGTCTGTTAAAGTTCCATCGCAGCAAAGCTAAAAACAGGCAAAAATGTTAACTTCTGTGCTTCAACAATGAAGACAGTGACGCTGCCATGCCAGGAACCAGAGGCTTTTCTTCACAAAATACCATAGTGTGATCTGAAAGCAGTCATTTGCCTCAAGAATTATGGTGTGCTACTAATGAAAATACAGGATCAGCAGATGGCACGTCACAGCACTGGCATATCACAATGTACTGTTCTGGTTCAAGCACTAGGTCAATGTGACATTACCACGATGGTTTCTCCAATAGCTATGCAGAAGTACCAGCTGAATTTTATTTTAAAAATCAACTGAATATGACATTTGGGTACCCTAGCTGTACATAGAAGTTACACAGCATTTCCAGAAAATCCCAGCTGTGAAATATTTCTGCCTGAGGGTAACCCTGCCTTTATGCCTCAAAGCCAAAAGCCATCCTCCACCAAGGGTGCAAATAGAAAATATAACAGTTTCAGCAGTTCCTGTTGAACATTACATAAATTACTGTACCTGTACGAAATGCTGTGATGACCGTCATTGCTCAGTGTGTTATGATCAGGACCTTTCCAAGTAACTGAAGCCTTGGGGCGACCACAGACTTTACACCTAAGCACGATGGTCTCTCCTGTCTCACATGTTACCTCACTCAATGGTATTATAAACTCTGGGGGAACTGGAAAAATAAAATCAATGGCATTAGGTCAATTGAAGTTAGTAAATTTGTTTTGCTGTTCCTTGTGCTCTCTCTTTTCTATTAGACAAAGTGGTATGGTACTTTACATTTCCAAGGTGAATCTATCCCTCTACCCTTGGAGCACACATCCATGGTTAGGCCACTTGCTGGGGCTCTGGAGAGCTAGTGAGTTTTTCTCTGCATGAACTTGGACACAACACTACTGCTATGCCATGGTTAAACCTGAAGCCTACCATGGTGAACCAAACACCTGTTTATGGCAAGCTGAGGAAACCCTACAGTGAAATGTATTTAAGGACGTGCTCAGCCAGGCTATCTTTATGTCCAGCTAAGTTTGCCAAAGGGAACACAAACCAACTCACTTATCCACTGAGGCACTGTAATGGTTTCCCTTTTTGCATACAGGTGAAACTCAAAAAGTTTGGTTCTGTTTATTAAGATAAAAACTTCGCTTTGGCTCTGACCCCAGAGTGCCACTATCCTTGTCCTCTGCACTGGACAGGCCCTGAATGTTCCCTGGGGTGCAAGGTTAAAAATGAAGCAGGTGGTCTCCAATTCCCGGCCTTGTTATTTTGCAAATTCAGCAAGGCCCAACTTCCATACAGTCTCCATGCAAATGCAATAGAGTGCAAATCTTTCTGAACATATTGTATGGTCCTTGTGTTCTACGTTGTTTTGGACTTGTGAACAAAAATGTGTTCCTTGCATCTTATAAAATAAATATAACATATTTCATTAACTGTCTCCCTTATCCAAAAGGAGCCTAGGTATATTTTGATAGAAAACACTCAGTTCCTGATGTAATTCATGTCAAGCAAATTTAAACAAAGTAAATCATGTTCTAATCAAATTATATGTACTGGGACTTTTAAAAATTAAAGCAACTTACCATCATAAATGTAATTGGGGTTGAGAAGCTGGAAAGGAGAAATTAAAGAATTAATGTCCTTATAACATTGTAAGAAATTAAAGAATGGTAGAAAACAAAGGACAGGGATAGTTCAAAGTTAGCTGTACCCACAAAGATCCAAGAAACATCTCAACACCAGAATTTATGCACCACTCTGCTCTTTCTGCAGTATCCTTATGCTATATCACGCTTGCAGGCTCAAAAATTCCATCTTCCCATTTTCAGATTTGGCAAACACTGTCCATTAAAACCACTGTTGCCTCCAATTCCTTCATGTGAAATTCTGACAGAAGTTACTTTTAAAGAAATCCCAACACAGCTCCTTTTGGAAACTACTCATCTTTGTAACATTTACCTTTACAGAAACCTTGTTGGCAAGTCCTTCTCGGGATTTGCGGTAACCATTTTCTAGCTTGCCTTCCCTTTTGCCGTCTTTATCTTTTTTCTCAGATTTCTTCCTTAAGCGGAGTGCTGTGTGCCAAGACGTTGACTTCCTGAATACAGAACATTAAATTTTGATCAATTTTTTTCAACTCCAGGTTATGTGTTATACTCTCTAGTGTCAAATGGCATTGGAAAAGTATGTCAAAATGTAATTTCATTGTATTAAAGTATACTGAAATCAAATAAATCAAGTATTCCATAAGGGACGCTATCCTTGTTTAAAATTGTAAGCAAGCCAGTAAGATTACAGTCTGCAGTTATTTCTTTAAATCATTGCTGGAATGGTAAACTTTCTGTATGAAAACACGAACTGTCGATCATACTGAGCAACGATCAGTAGAAATCTGTTATCAAATACAGCCTATAGAAGCTTTACTGCTAAGAACTTTGATATAATTTCTCCCATTGCAGATTTGAGAGAGATGTTCCTAGCACAACCAGACATCTTCAATAGATTTGTGGGTCAAAGAGGAAATCTAGGAACACTGAAATCTCATTTCACTTGACACAAACATCTATGACTGTTTTCCTAAACAAAGGTGCCTACCCTGAGAACTCATTCTATTAAATAAACCAGTAACTATTGTTGCTCTTCAATCAAGTATTATTTCATCACCTTTTCCCAGAAGAGCACTACTACAGCTTTTTAATGAGGAATATGTGCTTCTGGGCTCTTTCTCGCATTTTGAAGTTTGCTAAGGGACCTCTCAAGTACTCATTCTGATTGATGTTAATTTATTTATCAAACATCACATCAGCTTTTGGTTTAGAAGGTTCAAAGCTTTGTCTAAATTGGAAATTTTTCTTCCTCCTTCCCTTCTACACACACCCAGGCACTCACTTGATGGTTCCATCAGGGTTGTCAATGATGACTGCACTGGTATGCCCCAAGACATAGCCGGGAATCCAGCCCTCGGCTGCGGGGCACTGATCAGTGGCGGCTCTGAACACCAAAAACATGTTCTGTTGGTTGCTGGCTAGAATCTGCACGACCTCTCCTTGGTAGACATTTATCTCATCCTCCTTCACTGCCGTGTAATCGTGTGTCACCAGCATGGTGGAGATATTGCTACTGCTGCTACTTTCACTCTGCAAGCGTCAATTTGAAGCACAAAGAGGGGGAGAAAAAAGAATCAAGTTTAAAGTTCATGAAGATGGCAGGCTGTTCATGGCCTGCTACATTACAACCATTACCTGCATGATCCACATAAGCTGTAGTCAAAGGAGAGAGCTATGATTTCTCTTTTAGTGCTGCCCGTATCTATTTATCTTGTGCAAATTAGTTTGATCTTTGAATACCTTCATGTACAGCTGCTGCAGAAATTTATTCCTGTTGCTTTTACTCAAGATTACTTCCCTTAACTGAGAGTCAGTTTATACATAGATCACAACTGGTCTTCCTTTCAAGCTCAGACACTGGACCTTGCATCTTTATCAGGCAACAAAACTACAACGCAGCACGTAGGACAGTTTTTCACGGTCTTACAGGTGCAGTTTCAAAATCATAACAGGTCAAGACTTTACCTTGCAAAGACTGGAAATCCCAACAATGAAAAATGCACATAGTCTTTCCTAGCACTATTTGTCAGATCTCAGACACCAGCCTTCTCCACACAAAACATGACAAGGTACAAAAGAACAAAATAAGCTTTTGACAGTGTCTCTCAAAACCTCAAGGCTTGTCCCTGGTTGAATCTGTCTGATCAGGCTTGTTCCTTTAAATGCACAGGATGAGGTAAATGACTGAAGTAAGAAATTATTCATTTCTTGGGCAAAAATAGGCCCACTGAACTATCAGAATAAAGCTGGAAATATCACTCCTAACCGATTAATGGCTATGATAGCTGAGTATTGTAAGCTGTTTATCATACACTTTCAACTGGTGTTCATCAGTGTTGTTCATTTCCTCAGTGAGCATTTGCAGAAAGCTAACTATGGCTGATCAGGTGTACATTAAAAGTCATGCTACTTTTCAAAAGAAAAAACCTTCTCCTGGACACAAATCCCCTGGAGTTTATTACTTTTTAAAAGTAAGACTAATTTTGCCCATTTGCATGCATTTCTCATATGAAGTTTAATAAATGGAAATGTGAAACCTATTATCAGACTATGCAACCTATTCCCTGATATAAGTTATTTCCCTCTTGAAACAAGTTAAAACCAAAGTGGATGGCCTATTAATGATGTGGCATGGGACGCGTATGTGTATGTTCTCTCTTATCTCTGTTCTTACTTCAAACTGTTTCAGTTCACTACCAGTGAGGGCTCACTATTGCTTAGTAGTAGTTGAGTTGAAGAAGGAAATCAGTACCGAGCTGTAGCTGGAGACTACTATGGCATATATAGCATAACCACACGTTAGCACCACGTATGTGCTAGCAGTGAGAGGAAAGCTTGGCACAAAGGATTACAACAGTGTCATCATTTTTTCTCAGAATTGTCAAATACCTCTCCCCTCCTTGAGGGGATACAGCAGGGGTCAGCAGACAGCATGGTACGCTGGGAGCCTGGAAAACCATGTTCTCTTGCAACCTGCTAATGGCCTTGAAAAAAGTCACTCCATCTCTTGGTGCCTGTGATTCTCCGTGAGTGTTTTAGCTGGCTAGGCTACTGAGAAACCAATTCCAAGAAAGGAATGGTCTCAGATTCCTCATCCATAGCATGTGCAGCACATTGATGCTTGGGTTTCCAGTGAGTCTGTACATTTTATTCTAGCTAAACTGTTTTATTCAGCTGGGTGAGTCAAGTCCAGTCTCTGCCTTTTTTCCCTATTAGGATGATGAAGCAAATGCTACCACAGAGAAGGATTGCATCCTGGATTGTACCTCTATTACAGGATATTTATGTTTAATTCCAGATGCCGTATTTCCAGAGGAGAACTCATTTTCTCTGGCTTAGAGGACTGTCTGCATGGTCTTTTTTATTAGCAAGCCCCTTCCATGATTCAGGCAAACTGGGAATAGTAGAAACAAAAAAAACAGTCTCATTTTGAGTCACTGTTTCAGTTAAGATTACAACTTGCTAGCTTCTTTTAGCTAGATGAAAACCAACTCTATTCAGAGAAAGCTGGGTTTTTTTTTTGACTCCGTTAGAGAAGAGAAAGGGAAGGCTGAAGTAGAAAAACCAACCTAAGCCCCAAACCTTGCCCCTGAACTTACTGTTTCTTAGCATGCAGCAGAATTTGTATAACTGCAGGACTGACCTTCCTGTAACATAACATTTCTTTTTAGTAGTGAAGTCTCAAAGGATCATATTAAACTCTGAATATTTCTTATTTTCAACAAATCAAATAAATCTGTTAAACAAACAAGTGTCTGGTAACTACTAAGTGAAAAACGTTCTGGTGAATGTGGTTATATCAGAATTTCTTCTCACCACAGAGAGACAGACTTTTCTTTTGCCTTGCAAGGAAGTAATTATTCTTGCACAGTTAATGTTTTTCTACTGCAAGTTCTGTTGGTCATCACTGACCTCAATTATGGGATTAGAGGAGGATTTACAACCAAAACATAAAAAATTCCTCCCGTACTCCCAAAATACTAGCAAATCCAATTCCTTTTTCTTCTTAGAAGTAACTTTTCCATAAGTAACCAACCTTAACCATATATGCATGTAAATACACACACACAAATGGTTAAATCAAAATAAACTTCACAACCCATTTTCTCTAGCCTGTTGAATATAGCGTGAAATCCTGCTAAAGTATAGTCTAGAAATGAGGTTATAAATGAAGAATTATGACCCACCTCAATTACCAAACTAAAGGAAACACAGTTGTGAAGCAGAAGGCGTGCATTCAGATTTTACACTTTACAGCAAGATAAAAAACAAGCAATGGCGTCTTTGCCAAGATAGTATCACAATTCAAATGTTTTGAAAACTCAGAGCCATCCTGTCTCTCTTTCTCTTTCTTTAATGGAACAACAACAATTAATACTATGCAAGTCTTCTCTGCATATAAAAAGTACCACCATCTTGATTCACATGCTGTGCAGTAATTGCAAAATACTCCAATTATTCCAGATATTATATTATCATCACGTTTTGCTACACTGAAGATAAACACAAGACAGAGCTAAATCAAATGAAAAGCTTAAATAAGATCAGGATAAAAAAACGATACATGCAAAGCATAATTTTATCTTCTGAAGCTATTATAAAAGTAAGTGTAAGAACTAATAAGTCAAGAAAGCTCTGTGTTAAACAGTTCTATAAAGAAATGCATGCATTTAATAAAGGTCTGGCAAGTTAGGTGATCTGCCAAATTGGTACTGCATACAATTTGTGAGAGAGTGGAAAAACAAACATTTGTGAACACAACACTTAGTGAGAGAAAAATCAAATGTGAGTTTAGAAAGAAAGGCACCATTAGCCTGCCTACCACACCCATGGCAAGTGCCTTGAAATTTTTGCTTTATATTCGCACATGCCCCTGTGATTGCTGTGTTGCATTTCCTGGTGGACGTTACTACAGAGAATGTGGATTCTGTTGATACCCCAGCTTTCCGCACAAACATACCAAGCGCATACTAAAAAGTTGAATCTCCAGATGCCCTAAACCAGTTCTTCTTACAAAGCAGAAAAGACAAGTAAGTGAGCCACTATTTGTTTTGGTTGTAGTAGAAGGACGATTATTTTAGCTAGGTTTTGTTGGCCTGTTTTGATTGCAGGAAGCTTCCTTGACCAGACACAGGATTTAAAAAGTGAATGTTGTACATCAACTAAGGCTGAGAGGGGGAAAAAATAAATTAATAAAAAATAAAAATCAAGCATCCCAGGGAACATACTGTAGATGTCTCCACGAAGTTAAAACTCAACAGGACAATGGTGGCGGATTTGTGCGTGAAAGGGAAAAAAAGCCCCAAGGCAATCTGCCAAAATCTTGAAGTCAGATTTAAGTGCCAGCCGCAATGCATAACCCAAGGTGCTCTGGCTGCCACGCTTCAGCATGTTAATTATGTGCCTTCAAATTAGAGACGAAAAAAGCAAGGAGAGCAAGTTAGTAAGTATCAGCCTAGTGATCTATGTTTTCAGCAGAGGCAGAAGTTGCACCTAATGTTAGCAGCTGCTTTTGTGTCTGTATACATATCCGTGTTTGTATGTATACATACACAGAGAGGTAGGTAATTTTGGTTTTTTAATGTGCAGAAGATACTTGAACAGTTGATTATTTCAGAGCAGTACAGCACTGGAGAGCCAGAAGTTAGTACGGAGAGTGATGGTAACGCACAGAAAGGGAGCATGGGAAGGTTTTAGAAGAGCTCGCAGGACAGAGGTGCTCCGCTCTTACCCCATTACTTTGGGTGGAGTGAACTGACTGCTCGCTGGTCGAGGAGCATGTGCTCATGCGGTCTGTGTCCTTGCTGTGTGAAGAGTGGCGGTGGACCTGCCGCTGGAGGGAGTCATTATCCCCAGGGAAAGTGAAGGAGCCAGGGCGGCTGGCAGGGGATGCTGGGATGGAGCTCCAAAAGGAGCCCTTCTGCAGGGGGCTGCTGGGTGGAAAGGTTTCTTTGCCAAAAGGAGAAGGGAAAGTCGTGGAGAGAGGAGAGTTCATTGGTGAGATGGCTCCTGGCCTTGGCTTCGCAAGCGTCAGTGATCCTATGCTGTTTCTTGAGCGACTGTCCTCTGAGCTTCCACGTGAGTCTTTCTGGGCTCCGTCAGCTGAGCCAGAAATGTTTCCTGCTGTCTTCCTGGGACTTTCAATAACTTTCATCTTGGGAATCTGCTCAGCTTCTCTCTGAGGACCGTCCGGTTCTGCACTGGGAGGGTGCCTGTCTGGCTGGCTCAGGCCAGTTTCTAAGGAGGGGTTGTAGTGTGGCAGGGAGAGATTGTGAATGGACATACCTGACATCTTGTCTGCCTCTGCTTGGGCCGAGGCTGCAGAGGAGACCAGGACTGGGGAATGGTGTCTGACAGGCTGGGGGATCCGGGATGGCCGGCTACGGCTGGAGCTGGGGATGCCACTACAGCTGCTGGGGCCGCTGCTGTTACCGCTGCTGCTCCCGCTGCCGCCTCCACCACTGCTGTGGTTCCTCTGGTACTCGATTGGGGACGTCAAGGCTGCAATGGGGACGGGAGGGGAGGCGATCAGGGAAAGGAAGACAGGAAAGGGAACAGGAACAATTTAAACCAGACATGTTTACTGGCAAAAGGGGGATGCTGTTCGAATACAGTAAAATCCCTTAGCAATGCTGGTCATGTCCGTGGACCTCAAGTTACTTTTCTATATCACACCTTCACGACCTGTTGTATGTACCTCTATTGAAGATGAAAATTCTGAAACCAGGGAGAAATGTTTTCCTTTAGGATCACATTGTCAGTCAGCAGCCAAGCTGGGAAGAAAACAGGCATGACTCCGAATTCTCAGCTCATTGTTCCATCCATTAAAACTCGTTAAAAAAAAGCTAGACTGGGGCAACAACCAATGGATACAAAAATACAGCTAGAACCTTCTAGTGTCACAGCAGACACTACTGCCTTCTATTTTTTTCCCGCAGAATCTGAGTGTTGTTGCCAGAGTAAGATGTGACAACAATGGCCACCAAAATAACACAAGCAAAACATACTCTGAATAGATGCTTAAAATTCCACTTGGATTTAGCCTTTAAAGGCTTGTATTTGATTAGAAGGGGTACACAAGCTCTCCACCTCAACGGATGGTGCCAATCTTGATTCACTCCTACAAAACACTTGGAAAATTTCACCAAGAGAACACCATGTAAATTCAGACTACCACTCTTACAATAAATGCTAGCGTCTGTTCTGAAGCATAAATGCGGCACATATCCCCCAACTGTTCTGTATTAGCTCAGGAAAAAGGAAACTTGCAAAACATTTCAAAGCCAAGAAACAACAGATGAGAGAGAAGTTATTCAATTATGAACTTTCAGTGAGATGAAATCATTTACCATTTAAAAAGTTGCGCTGGTTTTCCAAAATTTGGTTAATTTCATGGATCCATAACTGGCGGACTCCTGGACTAGCAGAATGCAAAATAAAGGTCTCCGTGACATCGCCCGTTCTTGATGTTAGTGCAAATTTACATGGATCGCTGTCCACATTTTCCTCCAGGGAAAGGCAACTCACCTTAATGAAAAAAAAAAAAGAATTTCCTTCATGTATTTTATGAGAAACATACTTCTAAAATCTCTTACTTAAGAGCTCAGAGTCAGATCTTCAAATGCCGACCATCCTTTCCTGCAGTAAAATAATACCACGAAATGAAGCATTACAGTAAACTAAGGATAAGTGTACAGTTTAATGACACACTGTACCCAAACAATCTCCCAACTGGTCAGTAGGGGCCAATGTTCTCCATTGGCCTTTGCTTTCCCTTCGTGTTATTTAAAATGCTGAGGATGCTGTGGAGCTCTACCATGGCCCACACTGAAGGCTTCTGCTGCAAAGACAGCAATGCCTTGGAACAGGCTGTCCAGCCAGCACTGAACAGGATGCTCAGCTGGCAGGCAGAGCACCGAGGCTAATGAACAGAAATTGGGCCCATGCACAACGCTTCACCAGGAGGGATGATGGGCACTAATATCAACAGGTTTTGTTTCAGAGAAGGCTTGAAGTGGGAGCAAACACTTTTTGGTTGAGGGATTTGCTTGTTAAAGAGCTGACATGTCTAAGAAGGCGGCACTACTTACAGATGTTAGCTATACATTTGGACTGATTTCATCTGAAACTCAAAAGAAGGGATATGTAAAAAGTTAGTATCTTTATTTGCAATGCATTTGCAATGTGGTGTACACACAGCACAGAGCTGAAGACTAAACTCTTTGTGAATGCTTTTCCAGCTTTGTACAGGGACACTGGTTTTGATATGGTTCACATGGAAAGCATCAGAGTGCTGGGTCCAAAGATTTGAATTTATCATCAGAGTGAGCACGAATTTGGTAGGAAGTAATTTCAGGAAATGACTGACACCTGACTGTGCATTATGACTGCACATCTAGATGTCACTAGTGACTCCACACTGAATCAAAACTGTTACCTTAGTGGAGTTTGTGCAGGGGACGCAAAGACTCACACACAACAGTTACCTTGATACTGTTTTTAAACAAGAATCCGGGCATGGAGAAACCTTTCTTTTTATCTAGCAGCTCACTGAAAATGACAATCTGCTCAAACAGGAAGACCCGTCTCTCCTTGCAGCGTGGCAGAAGTCCTGTGTCCTGGTCTGTAACCAGGAATGTGTCCTGGAGCAGGAGTTTACCCTGGGCTACAATTTTACCCTAAACACAGAGGCAAGCAGAAACATATTTAGTGCAGTTCTTAATTTCTTTCCCCAATCAATCTTTTTGAGCAGATGCTCATGCCAAAATAGCTTTGTATATTTTCCAATTTCTGAATGTCACTGACATTTATATATCCATTGATCCTCTTATACACAAGACATTCTTATGCCCTTTCTCAAAAACACAAACATCATCAAGAAAAAAAACAAAACCCAAACCGAAAAGTCCACCCCACCCTTTTCAATTCATACTGCAGTTTGAGGCTTAGTAACACTGAGGCCTTCATCTCTCTAGTCTCAATAACTCCTTCCTTGCCACCCCCACCACAGTAATTCATAAATTCTTCTAATGTCTTCCAGGGTGCTGAGAAGGGGAAGAATTTGAGTTCATACCTGCATCACAGAGGAGAAAGGGCTTTGCAAATAGCGCATGTGACTGTAGCCTGGCTGACGCATACTGCTTCAATAGCCAATTTCCATCTCAGACTAGAGATGGACTAGACTAGTCCATCTAGACTTAGAAAAACAAGGAGAAGGGCTACAGTTGCCTCAGGAACTTTACTGACCTTAGCAACTCCTCCTTTGCCTACACTGCTGAGGTCAGGTCTGCTCACCTGCTGGCAACCAATTACTTCACTATTTTGCAAGTCATCAGTGAATAAGGGAACTGAGTAACACCAGCGCTTCCTAGATTTTGCAGAAGGACTTACCCAGTGTGACTGACAGGTGAAGCTTCCCAAGAAGTAGTTCTTGGCAGGGCTAAGACTTGATTTTTCATTCACTGCTTTTTGTACCAGCTAACCAGATAGTGAGAGAGCACTCTGCCTTATTTCTCCTCCCAACTCTCCCCACAACATTAATGGTTAATTTCTGGAGAACCTGACAAAAACTCTAAGCAAAACCGCAGCCAACTTACATCAAATCCTTGCAGGCGGCCAACATTCATCATGTCATTACACCGTTTTGGTACTATACACATGACCTCTACAGCTCTCTGTTCAAGACAAATAAAAAGTCAAAGCTTTATTCTCCAAATGAGTTAGCAGGATAAAATTTTGTTTCATTTGCTATGGTTTCTTTAGAACAGAAATGCAAAATGTAAACACTTATCATAATCACATTCTCAAGAATATCACAAAGGAAAGCAACTGTATGTCAAAACACGTAGAAGTTTAAAGAACATGCAAGTCACTAAGAGAAAATGTCTCAAGTACCTCTAGTTCTGTTGTGTCAAGGTTAGCTTTTTTAGAATATTTGAGGAAGTCCTGAAAAAGGAAAAAACCAATGAGTTCTTTGTTCATTAATCAACGAGAAATCTTAGAAAATCTGCATTTGCTATCCTCTGTCCAAGAATGACAGACCGCAGAAGACACATAGAAAAATTTTCTTTTTAAAGCTTCTTGCTGCAGTGCTTCCCCCTCTTATTTTTTAAGATTGATTCACTACTTTTGATTTAGATCATATAAGAAAGTGTATTAAGGCAATGACCTCTGTGACACACAGCATTGTTTTTCAGTAAACATTTATTCATGTGGCATTAAAATGGTTGCAGATGTAGTTGGAAAAGTTGGGATGAGTCCCAACAACTCATACCACATTTACATCTGAAAACAGTTGGGAGATCTCTGTCCCCTTCATATGACATTGGTACAAATTCTAAACATTTCTATGTCACTGACTTAAGTTCGTTTGGTCTTAAACTGTTAAAAAACAAAAAAAGCGAAATTCTGCCCAAGCTGTTTACTGCAATTTTTACAACTATCTGAATACACTCAGAAATTAATCATATTACATTCCTTACAAATTTGAGTTCTGTTTGGGAGGAGGGTGGAAAAATATCAGCAATATTTAAAAAATAAAACATATCTGTTACTGCATATATTAAATCATTCATCTCAACATCACTTTACCTTTAGTAACAGCTGGTATTTCATAATTCTCTGCACAGGTTTTATTAGCAAGTCCGTGAGCTGAAGTCTGTGGCCCAGGCGTTGCTTTAGATCCTGATGGTTGTAAAATAAACTTTTTTTTTTTTGTTCATTCAATTAGAAACAACTTTGTTCTGTTTTGTTGAGTTAGAAACACAGCAGGATGTATCATTATTAGTGGCTATCAGAGCAGAAATTGGCAAAATTCAGAGCAGGACCTAATCTTCAGTTAGCAAAAACTAACAAGAGTCCTTCACCTTACCTCTATCAGCTTTGTTTCCAAAACATTCCCCCCTCCAAGCATCTTCCATATCTTTTTTTGAAAAGATTGTATAGTGAAATGTAATTTTTCAATCACAGGTTGTATATAGCCTGTTTTCAACAGCGTTCTTTGCTCATCCAGAATTGCCACTTCACATAATATACACTGTTCACTGCCTGGGCTAGTGCTACTAAGGATGAGACTCTACTGATTTAACATCTTATAGCTAAACATTAGTTTTCTTCCCTTAGAGATTAATACATCTCTAGAAACCTGTACCAGACTTGAGAAAGCAGAAGTGGCAAGAAATTATAATTTAAACCAGTAACAATGATATGTGCCTTTTTTTTTTTTTACCAACAGATCTGATACTGCTTATGATTTCTACACACCCACCACCTTGCATATACTCTGTTTCAGAAACTTACCTCAAAAAATGTATCAATGTATTCTGAAACAATGTGCTCAGACTTTGGTTTGTTTTGGCAGTAAACTATGTACATGTGCAACCTTCTCTCCTAGAAGAACAAAGATACAGAATGATAGATCATCATCAAGAAAAAAGCATGCCAGACTGAAATGGAATATTATTTTAAGAAGTACAGCTGTTTGAAAGTACGAACTTAAAAAGGTCCTTTTGAGGAAAAGAAGCAGCTACATATGCTGAAATTACAGACCTGAAAACACATTTATTTGGGAATATAATGATAATTTAGAAAGGCAACACAAGTCAGAAAATTGCCACAGTTATAAAGACTCCTTAACAACAGGTGTTTAGAGACGATAACTCAGCAGGTCCCAAAATAAAATTAAGTAGAAAAATGGTTATCTTTTTCTTTTAGCAAAAGCAATGGATGGAACCTTTGAAATATCATAATTTTTATTTGACTTTAATAATCTGATTATTATTCTAATATATTAGAACAACAGCCTCCTCCTGTTTAGCTGTGCAGAGCAGTTAGGAGAAACCTCTCAGTAGTCTATTTAGTGTTGCAGTTTGAGTGGAGCCATAGGTGATGTAGCATGGAAATGGTGCTGTTAGTATTTTTTAACTCTGATTCTGTATTTTGTGCATGTGCTTTTCACAAAAGGCAACAAAGAAAAAGAGAGTGTAACTTCAGGCTTTAAAGATTCATTCTTGATTACCGACCCTGCTGGTTAAGAAACACGGACATACCATATGCACCTATTACCTACTCCAAAATCTTACTTATCATTTTGCTAGGATTGGTTTTGCTATTAGAGGCTTTTCTGCTCAGAGACTTATGGAGTACTGGCCAGTGAAGACAAATGGAAAGCAAAAACGGAAGAAATAAGATGGAGATGGAAAAGGACACACAACATAGATTAAGAGCAGGAACTAAAGCATCATGTTCTAGCTGATAGTCAGGGTTTTGCTAGAGGATGTTATAATAGCATCACAGCTTGCCTTTCCATCTGGAGTGGTAAGGGTGCCTTTCAAAGACAACTCAGTTACAAATATACCAGGGGAAAGTAAAACAGCGATCAGAAACAGAGAGTCACTCCCTTCAGGTTTCCCATTTTACTAGTGCCAGAATTCTCCCCTCTTCCCATGCCTGTCTTTTTTTGTTTGTGTTTTGTTTTGTTTTTAAATAATAATAATCCCTCAGAAATAAACCAGCTCATTCCTCATCATTAGTCCAGAAATTAGGCCTGGCTTCCAATGTTACTGTTCCATTAATGTTTGGTTCTGTGCTCTTTTGCTACCCTAGTATTGACTTCAAACACTGGCCGCAGGGAAAATCTGAAACCCATTAAATATGCTTCAATCCAGTCTGTCTTGAGCCTTTGCACGCTTGTGCAAATTATCGTATTTAGCAGGTTTCCCTTCTGCTGTCTTGCATGATTTGGAGTACCTTGAGACCTCACCTCAAACAGATACTAAATTTTATTTCTACACAAAGAGCCACCAAAATGACTGATTAGTGGCATGTCTGAGGTATCTTCAATTTTGATACCTAGTTTCTAGATAACTAGTTCATCTGATTTCCTTCTGCAGTGTTATAATACCCAGATGTATCACACGGTCATTCCTTTTAATAAATAAATGAAAAGGGGAAAAGCAGGGACTTGTATAAAGCTGTAAAGGGTACTGTGTTGGACTGAAATTAAACATCATGAGTTTCTGGCACTCTCAGTTCCTTCCTCGGCTACTGCTGTGATTCTCAGAAAGGGAAAGGATACAGAACTAGAACGCACTAAAACCGGTAAGAAGAATGAGCAACTTTCCTATTTTTTGGTTCCTATGCTCCATGGTACTGCATGGATTCCTGGGATTAGAAGATAGGTCTATCTGGTCATATGAAATTACAATTTCCTTGCACAAAACTGGAACTGAATTGATAAACAGGGCCCACATTTGTATTTCCTCTCCACAGGAAGATACTGGGAACAGAGACTGGATTATTAGTCTATTTATAAGCTCTTATAACCTCACCTCTTACAGTGAGGAATATTTTACAATACTTTCTTAACTGTGTTGCACCATAGATAAATCCCTAATAATCAAACATGTTGGTCAGTAGCAGGAATAGGGGTTTGCCAAAGGAAACGTTTGCACTTACATGCTTAACAAACAGGGATCCCAGCTTTTCTGGATCTTCAAGGCACTTCTCCAACTCTCCTAAAAAGAAGCTGAACATAAACAGAATAAACATTTTTTTCTGATAGCACACACTCTAGCAACAGGCGATCACAAGGCAAAGTGATCTTACTTGCAAGGTCCACTTTGTGTTCCATATCAGTAGCTTGGATATTAATGTATGTCCAAAATGACAAAGTTAATGGTGTAATATTTTAATATAGATTTCTAAAAGGACACTCTGAATCCGTGTCAAGATGAAAAAATAATGGCATTCATTAATAAAATTCTTTCATTTCATATATTGATTGAAACTTTTTCCCCTTCCTAGTCTGAGTGCCCGAGGTGCTCATATTGCCATGCTAACCCCTAACAAATTCTTCAGACTGTATTCTTAGAGAAAATGTTTTTGAAAACAAAGCAAGCCTCAAACAACAATACAAGCTTCTGTACATAATACTATCTGTACTATAGACTCTCAGTTGAAGCACTTGGTATATATAAGCATCCTTCTTTAAAGCAAATCTTCATACCAACCTCTGTAAGCTGAATCTACAGTATCTACAACTCAAACCACAAGACTAACTGTATTTTTCTTGCATCTGAATATTTGAGGAAAAAAAAGACTTTCTTAAAGTTGATCTAGTATTTTTTGGGTAGAATTGTTCAGCAGGTGGTTTTCAAGTTAATACGTACTCTCTGTGCCAGTCATAAATCTGGTGAATGTTTCCAAACACAATCTTGTCTTTGCCTTTCATGTCATCAGGTACGCCATCTTCCTTCATAAGTGCCATATAACCCTGCAACAGTCCAAGGAAGTTCAATGTGAACACTTTAACGTAAAAAAAGTGAGTTGCCTTTTAATCCCCTTTTCCCAGAAGCTTTCCAAATTGCCCATGACAACAGCTTGCCTGGGACACAAAAACAAACCAAAAAAAAGCGCTATAACACAGCACAACATCAAGCATAGACACAAAATATCACAAACTGCCTAGAGCTTGTCTGCACAACACTGCCCAGGGCTAGAAAGATGAATTCACTCTAGCTAATTTAGCCTGAGTGAACGGGCTCAAAGCAGAGGGAAAACTTCTACAGCCGTTCCTGTCTGAAGCAGCTGCAATGCTTTGCCACATAGGGCTGTTACCAAGTACAAGTCAGAGCCACTGAACTGGCTTCTGCACTCCTTTGCTCAGCATTTCTTATTTCAGCCATCCACAATCCGACACCAAAAGCGTGCTGGGGAAGAAAGCAGCTGCGCTGCATATGGGACTGCAACTACTACTGGTGGTATGAGCAAAACAGACACAAAAAACCTGAACATCGATTCTATCAGCAAGCATTCTGGCTGCAATAAAGTTCCTTTTACATTTTTCCATAGTCCTGTCTTCTCTTTTTTGGTGTATATAAACACTCGTGTCACTGTGCAATTCTATCACATAGAGCTAGGAGTGTTTTTACATTTTGCAATATTCATGCAACTCTGTTCCTTCTATTTTTTTCCTAATACTTCTATTTCTAATTAGCCAGCTCTGGTTTTAGTTCACAAAGTTTATGTTTTTCTGTCTAGCATTTTCATCAGGAATTATTTTGTTAGTTACAAAAATACATCTGTTCATAGCTGTCCAATGCACCCTTTAAATACTGTAAGAAGACTCACAATGCTGGTCTTTCTTTCCGTCCCTCCTTTTAAAACAGAGTTTTTAGGATTTGAACCTTGTTAGGCTGAAATTCACTGTTGTGCTCATTCTCTCTACTCTTCCAAATGCATTTTGTGGGTTGCTGAAGACTGAAGAGAGATGTGTGATGCTATCTTATTTTACAGAAGGGGAAACTAGGGAGTCTAAGAGAAGCCTAGCAGTAGGAAAGCAAGTTTTTCAAATCTAGGATAGTTCCTCTACCTGCTGAGTTACAATGCTTGTTTTTTAATTTAGTTGTGCTAAATAAAACCATCAAGTCTAAGATACTGTTAGGCCAGAGGTAGTTATCTTAAAAAAATTACTAACTACACTCCTCAGAAGACTAATGAGGTGCACCCAATAGCAGGAGAAAAAGAAGAAATGAGATGCAATATTTCTAATACGCTAAAAGCCTGCAGGAGGGAAAACTCAGAATGCAAACATTCACATTTTCAGTTTCTTTCTAAGTGCTTTGTTTGGAAAAAGCTGTGAGTTTCAAGCTACACAGCTGGTTGGTAACACATTAAAAAAAACCCCCCACAAACAAAAAAAAGAAAAAACAAGAGAATGCAAAACATCATACCTCAACTACGTAGCCCAGATCTCGTACATAATCTCGCTCTGTCTCCACTAATTCCTGTAAAACATAGCTACAATGGAAAGAAAATGGTGAACACACATTTCATTACAAAAATAAAACAGATTCTTGAAGAGGATTAATGGCATACAGCTTTTCAGACATTCATAGTCACATATGTTTGATAAGCAGAGCTGAAATGGAAGAATTAACGCACATTCTTTCATTCTTTCTAAGCAAGATGTTGCTTGGACTTTGGAACCAGAGCAGGCTTAATTCTGTTTATCTAAAGCCAAATGTTTTCTTAAACGTGTCATTAAAATTAAACATTTAACTATTGTTTAAAATAAAATGCTATTATGTCTCTGGTCTGGAGACTCTTAAATATATGAACTGTTATTTCTACCCACAGATTTAAATAATTTTGAAACCAGGCATGTTTTTGTTCTACCATGGTAACAGTTTACTATTACATAAAGAAATTAAGTGTGCTGTGGAACAGAACAAGGGGAATGACCAGTTTTTTGAGGCCTAATCACCCTCTAAACATTTAAAGATCAGTATCTACCTGCATAACTGAGACTGCCTTGTGACAAAAATCAAACACAGGTATAACTAAAATTAAAAATCACGGGAAACTGAAACTGTGCCTGTTGAAGAATTATTTTTTTTTGCATAATATGACTGCATATTTGACCCCTACCTAATGCAAGTCCTCCCCCTTCCAGATTAACAGTTTCTGCTGCCAGTTCAAAATGGACATTTTAAAAACATTTATCTCTTCAAAACATTGTCAAAAAAGGATTGAAAATGTGGTCTTACTGTCGTCTTTTTAAGGAGCTAGATTTCCTTTCTTCCATCTCATCTATGGGTGATGATGAGGAGAGAAGGGAGTTATCTGATGGGTTGAAGGATGGACTGCTGCTGTCACCTTGATCTACCAACAAGGAACTTGGACGGTCCTCCAGGGCCTGAGAAGGTGTTCAAGACAGACAGCAACAATGATTTATCTCCCTTTTATTCACAAGACACATTTACCTGCAGCTGCAGATGGAAACCTATAGGAGATCAATTACTGCAATATATCTTGGGAAAGGTGGTCTCAAGCCCCTAGGAGACCTACCAACAACCTGGCTTTCCAGGACAGATAATCTAACGTTATAGAAGCACATCTGAGATATGTCAGTCTTTCCCTCACAGGAAAAGAAAGGAGTTCAGTTGATTTAACCAGCAAGAGATAAAAATCAGACTATCCTGCTCAGGAAGTAAGTACTTCTACAGTGGAAGTTACACAGATGTGTGCTTACTTCCAGGGATTAAATTATATTTGTCATACTTTAGTTCTGGCATATGCAAGTTACTTTCAATAATAAATAGGACATCTTTAAAAGAGATTATTTGGATGTTACATCTTTTATTACGACAGAACTGGCATTCTTTGTCAGACATTTTGTTTATCATATTAACTAGCCAAAATACTGAAGAAAGTAATGACTTCTACAGCCAGTGTTGCTTTTGAGCTTCATGACAGTTCACATCCTAGGGAAGATTCCCTATCTCTTCTACCAGATACACTGTGTCCCTTGTATGGATTCCGCAGTCTTCTGTTTGTACAAAAGATGGAGAAGCCATAGGAGAAATAATACAAACAAGCTTCTGTGAAGTATTTATTGGACTCCTTTAATTCAAGCCCATAATCTTGGATCAAGCTACAGTTAGTATCACTTTTTCCTGAAAGTGATACAGGCTTTAATGCAAGACACATTTACTTCACCAGGGAGGGGTTCAGCTGTAATCTCTTTTGTTTCCCTACAAAAACCCAATGATGATATGACTGGCCCCAAAACCAGGAGAAGCTGACCCTTGGCTAAAATTGTGAAATGAGAACATCTCTGTTAGGGACCATATGTATGGATCATTAAGTTATATCCACTGCTAGGCTCCCTGAAAGACACATGGACTGTCACACTTTCCATTTACAAAAGGCTGCTTTGAATTTTCCTGCAGATTACTTCCTATTCACCCTTCTGGTGCATCAGAAGTAAAAAGCAAAGTTTATACTCTAAGAGGGTGAAGAAATTATTTCATGCGGTAATGTAAGTCAAGTGCAAGTCTTTCTGAATGAGAAAATATAAAATGGAAATTAAAATGTCTCATTCTGAAATTCAAAGCTGCTTAAATTTAGAACAAGCCTCTGGTAACATTGGGCTGCCATGCTGCAATTCTCTGTAGAGTTTTCACAGTGACAGTTCTACTAAGCTCAACCAGGGTCTGTGTTGCAAAAGCCAGACTTAAAGGTTTTGAGTGAATCATTGCTGAGAGATGTCCTGAGACCATATAGTCCAATCCCATTTCTCAAACAGGGTCATCTAGAGCAGGTTTTCCAGGACTGGGTCAAGTTGGGTGTTGAGTATGATACTCAACTCCTGATACTATCCATACATTCATTCTTTGTCAACGAGCACCTTCAGAACATACAAATTTTAACATAGAAACTTAAAAAAAGCTGACACAAATTCCTCCTACTTCTTAGCAAACACTGCAAAGCAATGAAGGAGCCGCTAAAATACAAAACAAACCTTTTACTCTTTTACTAATTTCTTCATTATCACACTGCCTAAAAAAATAGCTAGAGAGCATAAATGTCTCTGTGTGAGGGTTATCTGCTTTACTATTGGACTCCGCAAAGTCTATCAGGCAAATCAGGGTAACCGTGGGTCTTAGCATTCATTTTACTAATAGGACATTTTATTTTTCCTAATAGGAAATACATTTTCTGTCTTCTCCTCTCCCTCTTGTTTATTGGTTTTTTGCTTCTCTACACAGCCATTTACCTATTCTATAAGTGCTTTCACATAAGAGGGTGTACAAAGTGACCTGTACACCAACCCAGAAAGTGACTTTTGAAACAGGCATCAGGTTTTACAAGTCACAGGTGTACACTCAGGATGGGCACGTAGCTTTGCTTTGAATAGCACGTCAGGACGTGAAGACACAACTTATTTAAACGCATGCTTCTGCCAGTCAGCCTCACCATTTTACTTTTGACGAGCTCTTCAATTGCACTGACTAGTTCTGCAGCACTGGGTGTCTCAGAGCTGGTCGGCCGCACCAGTAATCGAGATGATGTCTGTGCAATGACACAAAGGAAGGAGAATCCCAGAGTTAGCCTGGTACTTGCTCAAGGATCAAGAGACCTCCTTCATTTCTCTGCTAGATAAAGGTATCTGACAGTTACTGTCAGTGTAATACAACACTAAGATCACCTCTTCCAACCTGGGCAACTGGAATTGGAAATTTTAAGTAAGCCCCTCCACCCCCCGAAGTTAAATGCTGTGGGATAAAAATTCCTGTTCCTACATGCAACAGAATTCAAGGAAATATCCTTCCTCTTGCTGATTATGATAACGCCTGACAAACAGCTATAAAAATCACCTGAGCTGACCCAATGGACAACAGTTTGTTAACTTATTTTATTGGAGGTTAAACAAAGCAACAACTGCAGAAAAGTAGCAGGAACCAAGAAGACTTGAGATAAAGGAGGAAGCACCATTAAGCTAAGAAAAAGTACACCAGTAACTCAGGGGCATTTACATTCCTAAAGGAGCTGGGGTATATTGCCCAGATTCAGAGGGGAAATTGAGCTCACCATTCCTTGTGCCATCCATTTTCCCCAATGGTATGTGTAGAGCACAGAAGATCTCTGGCCTCATAAGCTATAAAATGCCAGTTTATAGATACAACCGAAGGTAAAAGGTGTTCACAGTAAAGGATTCTGGGAGAGGGCCATTAAATTCAGCCTCAGTAATTTGCAAACAGAGTTGTTTGCATATTACATTTATCATTAAATAACTGGAATGTGGAAACAGGGTGTAATATGAACCTTACTTCATATTACGAACAGCACAGTGAACATCGTGTAGCACAGAGTAAGCTGTCTTGCAAATGTTTCCAACAAACTGGACAAAGAAATGGCATGTATAATGACTTAACACAAGAGGTTCTGCTCAAACCGAGCATGGGTGTAACAAGGCTCACCATAAGTCAATACAAAAAAAGAATACACAGATTTTAGGTAGTTTGCCTTGTATTCGTCTTATTTGGAAAGGAAAACGGGTTGGGTAAGCAAAGGAAATACAGACAACTTTAAATGGAAAGATACGGGAATTGCGCCAAAGCAGAGACAGAACACAAGTCAACATAATGCTGCATCAGAGTTTACAAAAAGAGAAAACAAAAAGCAAAAATAATTAGTTTCATATTAACATAACTGATCTTGAAACTTTAATACTGCTTATCGAAAAATTAAATGCAAACAACTTGTAAACTGCTATCAAATGCAAATCCATGAAGTGTGCAATGATTCTACTGAACAGAAGAATGCATATTGTGCAGATGAGCTCTTAGGGGAGAAAATGGTTGTGTTATTTAGTGATATTAGACAATCAGCATGGCCTAGCACGTGATGTTTGCATGCATACCGAAACCTAAGCAATCCCACAGCTAGTGTGTCTTCTAGGCAACTGTATGCTCCTGATGTCTGACTGTTGACCAGGTTTTCAAAAGCTGTGCTTGTACATGGGTTTTCACTTTGGATGTGGAGCTCAGCTTAGCCTTACAAAACACTGGCAGTGTTGGAATCAGACTCAGGTCAAGGCCCCTTCTCTCTGTTATTGTTCTATGGGACTCTGTTATTGCCCTGTTGCTGTATGGGGTGTGACTTGGTAAAACTTCAGAACGGGTTAGCTTCCAGTTCATATGGTTATATCATATATTATCTGAAAAAGAAGGAGCTGCCAGGCTGCACAGGTGAAGTCTGCCTGCTGACCTTCTTCCTGATGGTGCACTCTGGGAGCAGAGCACACCCCTTGCCCAGAAATAAGGAAAGGTGGAGGAAAACACAGAGCACGCACAGGTGAGAGATGTTGCTGGAGCCCACAGTGGGCTGGGTAGGGAGGGAGAAACCCAGCAAGCAGGGATTTTCCAGCACTGAGTGTAGACCAGGAGCCCTAGAGGGGAAGAAGTGTTTGTAGCGACGCACAGAGGAAAGCCAAGCCTCTGAGGTCATGGAAAGCAGGAGACATTCCTCGGGATCCAGAGGAACTGAGCAACCCAAAAAACCACTGAGCGTGGCAGGAATGTGAAGGACAACTCCACCCAGAAGGCGGTCAACTGGGAATTTGTTTGCAAGCCTTTTATTAATCAGTAACTCCGTCAACAGGGCCAACTGACTGGGTAAAACTTTGCTCTGGCTTCTCACTTCTGCGTTCCAGTAAGACTTTTGCTTTAGGTACTGGAAACTGGTGGTATGCCTTGGTGTGTGGACTTCAGGGAGGCACACACAACCTCCGAGACTGCCATGAGGGGACTTTTTTTGCCTCCAGTAGGACAGGTATGGCACAAAACCAAACGTACCTTAAATGAAATACCATATTTTTAAAAATTATGGTATCATATTAATTGTACCAAATTTTACCTTCTGAGAAGTCTTTTCTAGAATGCAGTTTAAGCTACTTAAAAAAGCTGTCCCAACATGTTTTTACTGCAGTGGGTGCATGTTAACCTCTTAAGAAGTGAAAACAAAAATTTTACTAGGGATTGAAAGCTACTCAAAGCCTCTTATTCTACTGTGATAAGGGTCTTGTTCTGCATCAGAAATACAAAAGTCAATGTACACTACCTTACAAGCATATCCCTTCACGTAACTGTTCTTACTGTGCAAAAAGAACTATATAAGTAAAAGCCATTTTTCTCTGGAGAACTTTTTATAAGGCTTAAATGTAAATTTTTTTTTTGTATCACTGAAGGGACATGCAAATGTGGCAGCTTATCAGCAGGAACTTTAACATTTTCACCAATGTTATTTTTATTCTATTTCTAAACCTCAAACTGAAATTATTATTTCCTAGCAAAAAAATACTCTCTCAGGTCTAAAGGCTGGCAAAATTTTAAAATGCCTTTTGTTACCTGTTTTGTTTCAAGAATATTTCCCAATATATTAACTCCCCCAACTCATATATTACATTTTTTCAATTTGGAAAACATGTAGGAATTAAACACACATAGAGCATGGGAGCCAGCCATTTTGACCCTAAAAATGATAGCTTCAGGGATGATTGAGATCCCCACTGAAAGGCAGTGGGATAGAAGGGAAAAAAAAAAAGGCAAGTCAACAAGATCAGCTGAAGTTATCAATAACATCTGCATCACTCGAACAGTGAGTAACCACCCACAAAATTCACTAACAGTGTTCATGCTGTAGATTACAATGGCTAAAAATTTTAAGCAGCAAAATGGGAAGTAAACAGTGAATGTGAATATTTGCTGCACAAGTCCACACTGTTCCTACTCTAAACCCTTCAATTTCCAGGCTTGATAGTTGTTCCCTAAACATTTGATCCAGGTTGAAAAGCAAAATAAATCCTCCCAATGTATGAACATCACAATGTTTAAGAAAAACAGACAACACGCAATTACTAACTACATCCAGAATTTCATTACTGACGCAAAATGTTTACCCTCAATTTTAATGTGCCTTTATAAAAAACACCTGGACTATTACCCTTATTTGGATATTAACTTCTTAGTACACTTGTAGAGGCACAAAAAAGAAACCAACAAAAAAAAGCTATGCTGCTATACAAAGCCACCTTAGAGTTGATTTGAACAGCTCTTTTTGCTAAGACAGGTTTTTCCCTGGAATTTTTTCTCCCTGGAACTGAGACTATCCAAAATACTAGGGGCGTGGTGAACAGCCTGTGATCTAAAAACATTATGTACAACTGTTGGTTTCTCCAGATAAGCTTTACTTGCAGATAGTATTTTAACCTCAGTACCGAAAGGTATGATTATAAAACAAGTAAATTCTAATCACTAAATATGGCATCTGTTAAACAGATGTAAATAGGCCTGCAAACACACAAAGCGGCCCATTTCCACATTTAAAGTGCCAGCAGAAAAATTTCTGCACTTGTGCTTTTTAAAAAGAGATGCATTTAATTCACACTCTTTCCTCAGGAAACCCTTTTAATGTTGTCTAAAGTGGCGTAGTGATTACTTCTATATACCATAAACCTGTATTAAATACATTACAGATATTTTGGAAACAGAAGAAAGATTTCAACAAACAGAGGTTCTCTCAACATGTGAAGCCTTGCCCACTTCCTCCTCCTACCTTGTCATCCTGTGAGTCAGGCTGGAGAAGACTGTGTTGCTGAATTGCCATGGGAGGAGGAAGTGGTACAGCATCCGCTCCCTCTTCACCTTCCTCTTCTCCACAGCTCTGCATGCCTGAAGAGGATGACTTGGAGAGAGTGCCACTGCTCAGCCCCTCGTTCCGACCTCTCTGTAAATGAAATCAAGACATTCAAGCTCTGGTACCTCCTCAGCAGCATGAAGCTTGTTCAACACAACCTTGTCTTAAACAAGTCTGTTCTGTAGATTCACCTCTCTCCCAACGAGCCAAGTTGATGCCACACAGTGCTGCTCCTCAACAGAGGGGGGAAAAAAGCAGACGCCAAAGATAATGTTTTCACTGTTTGGTAAAAGCAGATGGATTGAAGATACTGAGAACAAGATGTTCAGCTTGAAATTTACTACAGGAAAGTGTTACCAAAGCCATGCTTGCTTTCCAAGTTCAGTTCAGTAAAGAGACACATTCCTCTAATTTAGAAACTCAAGAACTTTGTATCTGAAGTACCACCCCTCATAGCAAGACTTCTAAAGAATATTAACAAACCCTATTACGACATGAAGTATTTTGTCAATTATCCTTTCTGCCCTTCCCACCCCCAAACAGTGAGAGCAGGCTGCTTGTATAATTTTTACAGTTGTGTTTAAGGACAGCCCTTCCAATTATACAAGGAAGTATGATTTCAATTAGCCAAAGTTTAACGTAACTGATGTCGCAGGATAATTTAACTATCAGTAAAGGAAGACAGCATAGGTGATTATTGTTTTTTCCTGACTTTAAGGCACTGGCCTTAGGTTTTCCCTCCCTCACAGAACTGCAGAATAACAGATACTTCCAAAACAATGCTACAAATGCATCACAGAGGGTCTCTTTCCACAGCCTGACATTCAAGCACAGAGGCCAAAATTCCTTCCCAAACCACATCTGCCAATTCGCCGTGCTGCCAAGTCTCCAGTCTTTTCTTTCCCTACATTTACTGTATAACTTCACTGATGTTCCAAGCTTGCAGCAAAATATGTTGGGAGCAAGAAAAAAAATGTACTGAATAATTAATTGGGCATCTGAGACAACTTTTCTGTATGGTAACAACCAAAACCACTAGTCAGATTCAAGCCTGGTAAAAGGGAATAACTGTATAGCATGCAAGCAGCTGTGCCCTCGGAAGTGGTAAGATGCCATTCATTTCAGGCTGAACCATAGGTTTGCAAGAGAAGAGAATTTGGCTCTGTCTGCACATAACTGGAGGCAGGCTTTGCTCATGCATGAGTTCCAGGCTTAGAAGGATATTTGTGGGAGGAAGGGAAACCTTCAGTAGATGTCCTTGGTGGCAAAATCTGGAATAGTTCACAGTCTCCTTCCCACCAATGAAAACTGCCATGTTTATTATTTGACCAATGGTAACTACCTTTTGATTTGAAGGGCCAGTAATTTTTCTGTGCTCTAACTCTTGCTCAAGTTGCAAAATACAGCTTTAAGCAGTTAAGCAGCTCTCCCTGTATTTCTTCTGATCCACCAACAAGAAAAGGAAAGGTAATACAAAATGACCCGATTATTCCCAGAACTTGAAGCACCTTTACTCACAAAGCTGTTTCCCTGAGTGGGATAAGAAAGCAAAGTCAGAGAGCAACTTGTTACTCTCCCATTTCTCTTTTTCAGCTAGACGTCCTTCTCCACAGAGCTTTACTAACCCTCTCAGCGCAGAAGGCCACAAACTGTGCCTGGCCCAGTACTTATGCAGAGTACAGCAGTCATCAAGAATGAGCACATGGCAGATGCCACTTTGCTCAACTGCTGGACAGTCAGCTGAGGAGACAACCTTCACCTGACAACATTTAGTTCTTTGAAAAACAAAAACAGGTCTCAGGAAACTGCCCTTGAACACTTACCTCTTCAACGGTTTCATCCTGTGGGGTCGCTGCGCTATCATCAGAATCCTTCTGAGAGCCCGCATCGGCACTTTTGCGAACCTCTCTACTCTTCTTATGCTTGTGGGCTAGTTTTTTGACATGCCCGTCTGCTTTTCCACTGCTAAGACGCCTCACGGGACTGGTAAGCCATTTTCTCAAAGTGTTGCCAGGCCGCTTGGGGCCAGGGGAGCTCTGTGCACCGATCATGTGGGGCTGAAGCGATGTTACTGAAGCAGGAGGACTGGCGTCATTGCTGGAGACAGAGAGGGAGTCTGAAAAAAGAAGGAGAGGAGCATTTTAAAATTGAAATACTGGTTAAGTGAGAAACAAGGCAAATGATGTATGTAATAATGGATGTTGGTTTGGATTCATGGATGAATTGACCAGCTTATTTTGAAGTAACCTGGCCTTTAATGACACCACAACTATCAGTGTTCATGCTGCATGTGGGCACGCACATAAGCACCATTTACATACTTACAACAGTCAATCTTCATTAAGTTGCTCTTGCCTCAATTATAATTCATACTTACACCACTGCTGATACTGATTAGATAGTGGATTATACTTTCCATATGTCATCTAACTTCATGGAAGGATATGCTTGTTTTATCTTTTAATGTATACTGCTTTCAGCATGGACATAAAGAGTAAGAATAATTGCCTCAATGAGATAAGTGAATTATTTTTCAAACACCAAATTTTATTAAAAATGCTCTAGTTACTTTCATTGTTTATTTATTGCTTCTACCCTTGTGAAAGGGGGAAGAAGAGTCCAGAAAGCAGATAAATATCTTTTGCTTAGATCATCTCGGAGTTTTGGCTGTTGTTTTGTTTGTTTTTTTAAAAAGGCATGGAAAATCGATGCTTCAGAGCCCATTTGCTCAAACCTCAGGATCAGCAGTACTTCTCAGCATGACAATGCCTGAAGTTCTGTAGTCAAACAAAGGATACACTTTTCTCAAGCCATAGTTGTATGTGCACGAGGTCAATACTACTTTCCCACCACGGCTCCTGTCACTTGAACTGGACCATATGCTTATGATAAACACCCACTGGTTAGCTATTGTGAGACTACATTTCTTTTTTCTCCATGCACCACAATGCTTTTCCCCCCAGCAATTCTCTTTTCCTGAAAAGATACTTTTTTTTTTGGACACATTCTTGTAACACCACTCCTATGAATATTATCTACCACTGGGGTATTAACAAGACTCTCCTAGATTGTCAAATATGGTTTCTTTTCCCTTGTGTGTGCACTTTTGTAGATGGATAGTTTATATAACGATGACATAAATAATGTTTTGTTGAATGTTTCTACTGCTGGGAATTAAATGCAGCGCTTGTGTTCCTTCTTGAGGCTTGACACAGATGTTCAGGTCACCTCTTCCGGCAGCTTTTCCGTAAGAGGCAGATTGCCAGTCTGACCAGAGGTATTTGAATTTTGTAGAGTAATATGGTCACACTGATGTGGCAATACGCTTCATTGTGAACACCCAAATGCCTTGGACCTACACACAAGTATGTGAGCCTGCTCTGTTTCCACAGAGTATTAAGTGCAAATTATGGCTTTGAACTGAGAAGAGACATAAAATGTGAATATAATGAGTTAGGACTTTTTGTTTTTCCTTCACTGTTCAAACTGTTCCAAAAAGGGCATCCCTTCCTTGGAATCCAAAATTGTGATCTATCAGACTGATTGTCAAGATTTTTCTCTATTCTAATAAAACGCGAATGGCGTGGGACCGTTAGGATATATCAGCTCTGATGCTAAGAACTCTTGTAGCTTACACTGTGTGAACACATACATACTAATTGCTCTTAACCACCACTTTCATCATGTTTCCATAAAGCAGAAGATAAACACACTTTATAAAGCATACTTTCAGTCCAATAAGCTAGTTACAAACACTTTAAAGCAAGTCACCCAAAATCAGGATTCATCTACAAAATTATCTTCTAGCCACAGCTGTAGCTGTACTGAACATGGGTAAGGAGACTTCTTGTTACGCCATTAACCTGGTTTCAAGGCTTTAAGTAATGGGTATTACCAAAAAGCAGATGCAGAGTTACACTAGTCGGCTTTGTCTCCAAACCTTGGGATAGCAGTGCTGCAGAATTACCACATTATTTTCTTGTTGAAACAGGAAACATAAGGAAGAACTTAATTATCTATAAAAATGGTTTTCAACTTGCAGTCTGAGTATCCCTCAAGGCCCCTGGATTACTGCTTAAGGGTCCTCAGCACATACGTAAGAAAAGCAAGCCTAATAGCCATCAGCATCCACATCATGACAGATTTTTTACTTTACTTAAAAAAGAAAAACAAAAAAAGTGGTCTGCTTATTAAAAAGAATTCCAAACAAAACTTCCAACCATCTGCAAGCTCTCCACAGGAATCCAAACAATCTCCTATTAAACCTCTGTGAGAAGTTAGTTTGACTTCTCTTTCACCAAACTCAACTTTACCTTTATTGTATCATGCATCCTTTAATTTTTATCAGGTACGTTGTTTCAGAAATCATCGCAAACATCAGCTGATGGGTAGTTATATCAATAAATAACCTTCTGCCACTCTGCTAGTAGAGTGCAGAAAAGGCGAAAACAGTGCTGGTGTTCTTGTAAACACATTTAAAGAACAAACTAAATGCTTTGTTTTCAAGATTCGCAAACTTGAACATGTTATAATCACTCAGCCAAGTTTTTCTTTCATTTGTATATATTTTTATCCCAATAATGGTTCATACAACTTCCTTCCATACAAATAAAATAGAGCACATTCACTTGTTTATTAAAAAAAAAAGCAATTAGCCGTCGCAGAAGTTCACCATGTACTGTTTTGTATTTTTGTGTCTGTTGCATTTCTTTCCTTTACAAGTACTCCTTTCTAAGAAAAAGGCAGTGTGATGGTGCAGTAACTGATTGCATAAGATTTAGTTTTACATAAACATGCCTATCCCTAAGCATGTAACATGCCTGCAGTTAAAAAAAAAAATTTCTTTTTATAAAACCTGTGCTCCACCTCCTTAAATTCTCACCTATCCTTTCGACAATCAACACTTATGAACTACCAAATTCCTTGTAAAACCAAACAGTACAATGCAGAGCCCCTGAAACTGTGGGAGATGAGTATTTTTGTCTGCCTGCACTTTTGCTGTACCACTCCTACTCTTAATCCAAGTCAGCCAAGAGTCTGCGGGCAGGAGGGAAGAGAGCAGGAGGAAATACATACAATCCGCTCAAGTGGAGAGGATCTAAGAGACAAAACAATATTAACCAGACATGTTTCACAGCACATACTTTAGCCATATCCTCCTACACAGCATTAGTTTTCATTTGGCGTGCAGCATGTAACTGCCTCTCATCTTCTCTTCTGCATGATTTAATACGACGCCCTTATTGAAGCATTATTAGGGCTTCAGGGAATCATAAACGTGGACAAAGTGTAAGTAGTACACCAAACTGATAGCACTGTTCCCCTTTTCTCTTTGAAGCATGAAAGCACTGGGGGAGAAGGAAAAGCTTAAAATGAGTAAAAATACTGCATTGCCATAAATGCTTCAGCTTAAATATAAAATTTTATTTTATAAAAGTGTTTAAAAAAAAAAAGGTTTAACATCATCAGTGTTAACTTGAATGGAATACCAACCCACTAGTCTCTTCAGAGATAAGACCAGAGATAGATAAGATTTTTTTGCTCATCCTTAAATTTGCAGAAAACATCCCTACAGCCTCATAGGTCAATGCTAATACTCACTACAAATATTCCACGCCAGTACTTTCCCAGCGAGACCCTTTACCACCCATTTTCCCATCCTAGCTGTCAGGAGTCCAGATTCTCCAGTTCTTACTCCCATCCACTTCCTCAGGAGACCAGTTACACTGCTGGAGCACAGTCATGAAAAAACTAGGTGTTCAAGTTCAGATATTTAAGTAGAGGCACTGCCAGATCCAAACATTAGGGAATATCAATATCTAATACAGGCATTTTCAAGAGCACAGAAAGATCTATTCACCCTCACTATGAGAACAGTCACACAGGTGTGTCTTATTTCCCATTGCCCCATCACTATATACTACTTCTATCTATATAATTAGGGATACAGACTTGGTTTGATTGATTACCATGCTTGGGAAAGTTTACACTAAATTGGCTTTGCTTCCTTTATGACTACATAGCAAATTGTTTTTCTATGGTTGCTCAAGAATATTTTATCACTAAAACACGCTAAGAGGAAAAAGGAGTATTCAAAATTAAACCAAGAACAACATGGACTTTTAAAACCAAAACAGATGGAATAAATTTGGGGTATGCTAACCCCAACTGTGTTTCAAGTACAGTAAACTTTCTAGTGAGTGTCAGATTCCCTTTTAGAAAAAGATAAATGTAGCAGATGGCCATCTTGGAGAGAAAAAAAACCCAACACACATATAACAATCACATACAGCAACACCAATCCAACAAAAACCCATCAAATTTAATAAAATCACTCTTTGCTCAAGTAGAGGCAGCTTTGTAATTCAATAAAGTATTTTAAAAAACCTAATGGATGAGCTTTGTTTTATAATTCATAGCCACAATAAGAAAAGAAGGCATTTAACTGCCATTTCTCTCAAAGTAAAACACACATATGTTGCTTTGTTGGTGAGGTCAGAGAGTTCACCGAGAGTCCATAAATACATTTTTTAAGCTAAAGAAAAAAGGCAGGCAGCATGGGTTCTGACCCCCTCAAACTAGAAGATAAAGTTACCTCCAACAAACAGGCACATTTTTTGAAACTGGAAGGGAAATGGGAATTCTTATTCTAGTCCCAGCTTTCTTAACACTAGAAACATGCACATCTGTGATTAATAAACTGTTTTTTTCCCCTAAAAAATAAATCAGCCCTGTTAAGCTAGCTGATGACTTGAAAGACTCTGCTTCATATTAACTATTTCCATATTGCTGTTTTCAGAGTTTTATTATTTACAAGGAGAGCAAGGGGCTACAAAACCTGACTTCCTAACCCAGGGAATCAAACTGAGCCTGTCTGATGCCTGCTTTGCATCTCTAATCCCAAAACACTGCAAAACTAAAAATAAAAACATTTTACTGTCTCTGGACTATTAAACAGGGATGGGGCAAGGAGTGAAAAATGGAGCAAAGCAAACCTAGTAACCCCAACTGGCATGCCACAAGCTGTCACTGCATACCTGCCATCCACCACGGACTTTAAAGACCGGAGAGCCCACAAAACCTGTTGCACAGGGCAATTAACGAGGTGGTCAATAAGATTTGATGCAAGTACATTATGAATATTTGGGGATGAGAGCTGCTTGTTGGTTCTAAGCACAGAGAGCATGATCTACACTGATGCACTTGCAAGTTTAATATGCAAACTGGAAACAGCTACAGTTCAGTGATTGCTCAAACGCATATCTACCTACAAACACACATGGCCCAACCTGAGCCAAGTCAACTTGCCATCAGAAGAAGCAAAAAGTTTACAAGCATCTAATGATGAAAGCCCATAAAACCCTGCCTGTGTACGCAGTCATCATTTGTTATTAGATGAGGAAAGCTTGAAACCAAGAGTGCAAGGTTTATTTTATTTGTGGACACACACATGCACAGTTTCTGCCTGGGAATTGCTTTTGAAGTAAGAGGCTACCAATCTGCCATGTACAAGACCACTCAGATACTTTTGTACGTGTCAGGAATTTTATTTCTCTCCTGCTGGGTATCCTCTTTAGACTATCCTCACTGCGTATTTTTTGTAAACCAATACTGGAATATACATCAAAAGGCATTAGAAGTGTTTCAGCTTTAACAAGCCACCATAAAAGCAGTTACCATTTAAAGACAATGCAGCCTGAGCTTTATCAGGCTTGCAAATGGGGAATTTCCACCATCTCCTTTGGGAAGCATGCATTTCACTTATGATACAGAGATAGTGCAATAATTTTCATGAAACTAGTTTCTTAAAAAAATTCACAAAATGCAGGGAGCTACTACTCAATATATAAAAGAAAATCCTTCAATCACATTTGTGTTTGGAGCGGAACAAACACACTCACTCTTCATCTCTGGTCAGCAAACCTTTCCTGCCTTTTATTTCAAGTTACGCACTATGCTGAAATACAATTTCTAATATTTTCAGTGTGTGAATAGACAAAGAGTTCAACTCCTTAGTATATCTTCCCTGATTACTGAGCTATCTCTATTAATTTTAACTGATACAGACACTACTCCAGAGCACTTGGATTTAAATGTATTCAATAATTAAGTCTTCCAAGTCATCAAAAGCTGGTTGTGCTAATATCACAGACTGGAATTCTAAGCTTGAGGCTAGATACTCTTCAGCTTCTCTTAATGAGATCCTAAGCTGCCCCACAAGCATGTCTGCAATTAAACAAAAACCCTGTCCCCCCAAGACAGACACTGTCATCTTAATATCTTCCAAAGGTCTTTATGAAATTGAGAAAAGTCATCCAACAGATATATCTGCAACAGCACTAGAGAAAGGAATGAAGAAAATCTCTGATTAATGGCAAAAAGAATATACTGTTCATTTGAGTTAGAAAATTAATGGCATATGCCTGAAGTGTTTAATACACTTGTGTTACTACTATTTTATCTTTTTTTTTTTAATATCCTCCCCTGCCTTCCTGCTCCATAAACATAAAATCAAGGTTTTACACTTAAACTTTTAAATAATTTCACATGCATTATAGGTTGCACACAGAGCGAGCTGTAAACACATCAACCGCAACCTAGGAGCTAAACATGAACAAAATTTAGATGGAAAAAATCCTGCTATTACAACTGCTGGATGGTTTTGCATCCACACTTGTTTTCCTTTTTTTTTTTTTCTTTTTTTCTTTTAAGCAGGAAGAAGGCATGATACTGAGCCAGAAAAAACTTTCCCAGGTTAACAGAAGTAGTTCTGTTTGCACTCCCTGGAATTCAGACCTCAGGGATGCAAAACCCCAAACCTAAATCTTGTGTATTACTACAAGCACAAGGCAGCACTACAGAAGGGGAGAGTGGACTTTGTGGGGCATTTCATTCTTTGCAATGAGCTGTTCTTCTATTTCTGGAAAGAAATATATTTTGTGTCACAAGTAGTAAGTATTAAAAGTTACTCATACTGCTGAAGTTTAGTTTCACAGTTTGTGAAAACCACAAGCTTTTAATAGGTTAAGTCTCAGCTTCCCAGTACGCTGCTTATATTTTAACAGGCAATGTCTTGATCTCAGCTCCGCTCTTTTGACTACCTGTTTGCTCAGATTTAAAGACAGCTACATCCACGTGCTTGGCAGGACACGCCAAGGACAGATCTATGCCATTTAGCACTGTTTCTCAGTCAAGTTCTCACTCTATACCAGTGCACTGAGCCACCCTCTCTTCTCTCTCTACAGACCAAAGCAAGTGCCCTGATCATTTTAGTGTGATTATGTCCCCCCTGGAAGGGTGTGTGTGTGCGTATTTCTACTAACCACTAATTGCACAGGGGCTTGCATGCTTTGACATAAGAGCTGATAAACAGAAGCCCATGTTCTAATTTTCAGGCAAAGTTTTCTCCTTCTCGTGCACAATCTCCAGTGAATGTGTTTGGGCCAGCTGGGGCCATCATTTGGTTACTCATCTCTTGCACTTCACCTGCGCCTCCTGATATAAGACATCATTTTATATCACCATGAAGGAGCACATAACATTATTTGCTCTGCAGAGCTACAATAGGCAAGATTTTCACTGAGAGATTTAAATTACATACCGCTAACTCCCTCATAGGGGCTGACACATACCATGTAATTAATAATATTAAGGTGACACCCTTCTTTCATTAAATAGTTGTGATTTTCAGTGAAAACAGAGAAAGAAATTAAGAGAAATACTGCTTTTCTATATTAGAAAGCAAGTTTTCTCACAGCACCAATGTCATTTCCCCATTTCCCTTTAAATGCAGCAGCTTTAAAGATCAATTTCTCACTGAGGTGTTTCACAAAGTCTCAACTACATCATCCATTTTCAAAGTGTGGGTGTTTTGGAGCTTTACCACAGTCATGTATATTTTTAAAAGTCTTATTTATGTGCTATTTTTGCCAGATGCCTAGCATCAGCGATATCCAACTACTGTAGGATGACCAAAGTAGAAGATCGGATGAAGGCCTGGCCCATCCACTCCTCCTCTCCAGAAGGACAGATGCGACAGGAACGGTGAATGCCAGGAATGACTGTGTTCCAAGCCCAGGGCCATTGCCTCCATGCTAGGTTGAGTTGTCCATACAACCCCTCACCCCCAGTCTGCTCCCTACAGCTGCTGCTGTTCCTTAGCTAAAGATCTCAGCACAAGAAGCTGGTTGAGGGCACAACACAGCTCCTGAAGCAGTGGGAGCTGGCAGCATTCGCTTCCTTCCAACTGCTCCAAGTTACAGCACTCCCTGCCTTTGACAAAAGCAGGCAGCTAGCTGGTGGGGAGAAGCAAGGTCTGAGCCAAAGAAGGAAAAGAGTGAAGGCAGAAGCTTTGGGCCTGGGCCTTGTAGGCAGCACTGGAGTTTAAGACACTAGACAGAGAGTTTTGCTGACTGTTGACAAGCTGTTTTGTCTCGTGCATGCTGTGTGCAACCTACTTTTGAAGAGCCATGCTGCGTGATGTTAGCAGCAAAGATGCGGCTCCGCTCTCGGTGGAGAGCTGTATGTCACATTCTACAAATGGGAACCGCTACTGACACAAGATCTGTGATAAGCAGTTTCAGATTTTAATTGGGGCAACTGCACAATTTTCGCTTATCTGTTACTGAGCTGGAGGGTTTACCATCTGCTACTTTAATTTTTACTGCAAAATAATTTTTCCCTAGGAAATGGATAAAAATAAACGCCAGTCCTAGAAATACAGCTCAGAAGCAGCGCATCTGATATTCTGTGTGCATCAGTCCAGAAGAGGAAGATATGAACAGATATGAATCAGAAATGACCATATCAATACATATAAGAGAAGAGCCAACCAAAGGGAAAAATACGATGCATTCAGCAAGCCTCAGCTCTACTGAAAGCAGAGAAAGACGTGGGGGAAGGGAGGGAGAGAAGCAAGTCTGCAGAAATTGCATTAGAAAGAATCAGGATTGCAGGCGTTATTTAAAGCATCACAGTTCATGCTTCCTTGTGCAAAAGTTTAGCAATGCAGAGCATCCTAATGGAAGGAATTTATCCCATGCAGATTTTAAAACATCCTCCACTACTCCAACAAAAAGTCTGCATATTAACTAGGTTACTGCAAGCAAGTTTGAGCAAGTCTGATCTCAAAAAAGGAAACAGGGGATGCATGGTTCTACTGGTGCTCTTTTGAAACTGAGAATATACACACAGATAGCAAGGAAATTAGCTTTCACCACCTTTATATAAGTGATAAAAACAAGCTTCACAATTATGAAGACAAAAACCAATCATACATAAGATCAGCATAAAATACTGAGCCAACATTTGTTTTTTCTTTTGTCCAGAAGTTTGAAAAAATTTGAGCAAGTATAACCTCTGCCATTTACTTAGAAGATGAAAGTAATATATTTTATTCTCTCTCTTTTCTAAATGCTTCAAAAATTTCCAACACATGAGAAAACCTCCGAAAATTCTCTAGTAAAACTGAGGGAATATATGACAAGAGTCAATAAACAAACTCTGAAACACAAAGGGTAGATACTAATAATTGCTAAGCATATATTCAAGGGTATTAATAAAGTTCATAAACATAGAGACAGTATGCAGTGCTAGTACTGAGGTACAAGAACAAATGATACAAAAGAAATAATGACTTTATCAAATTTTATTTTTTTAAAACCACCAAGTTATTAGATGACTCGTACTAAAAAAATACTTGTTTCCTCTCCTCTTCACCTACTGCAGTTACACATTAACCTAAATACACATACTAATCCAACAGCAATTTTAACAGTCTTTTTTTCTTTTCCCCCATCCTCTTGAGTCAAAGCAGAAGAGTTCATTAGAACAACTAGCAATTGTTTGGAGCCACAGCTTTAGCAACAGCTGTACAAACACATCAATCTCAAGTTAGGAACTCTGCCATAAGCTTAATACTAATATACTCATATCCTTTAGCTTTGGGGCTATACAATAACTCTGGTCATTTTCTCTTTCCAAATGTTATACTGCTGTAGCCCTCAACAAATAAATTGAGAAAGTAATTAAAGGTATTGGGAGGGAAGATGGAACGGCTAAAACAGTGACAAAAATTGGTCTTCCAAAATTCCTATATAAAAAAGAAGTTTGCTTTTTATCCAACTAATTGATATTAGTGATAGAAACTAATTGTACTAACATTGCTCTGCATTGTAAAATGTCAAACTTTTCAGTGCGCACGCTACCTGGAGCATTAATGAGCAGAGTCAGGCCTTGCAGCCACGCCACTGCGATCAGCCTCCACACTGCCTAACGGGATGACTGGAGGTGATGACAGACAGCTTCCTCCAAGTTCAGTCCCACCTCAATAACTACGTTATCAAGAGCAGTCTTAGATGACAGTGATTGGAAACTGAACTGGTTTTAAACTTTCTGTCTTCAGATGGAAATGTAACCCGAGCAATGCAGCGAGAGCACACATGATTTTAATAAAGGTCAGTCACACTGGAAATGTAATTTTTTTTTTTTTTTTTAAACAGACAACAGTCAAGGTTGACTAGCAGATAGCTATTGAAAGTCGTAATGGCAAACTTCTGCACAGATGTCTTTTCAGGATGAAGTATTTTAAGGTATTAGGAGAGGGGAAGATACTCCTCCACAACTTCATCAATCAATGAAGACTGAGTTAAAAGGGGAAAGCTAACTCCTTGGTATAGACGTATTTTAAAACAAGCTAACTATAAATTAATGGAAGATGTGACATTTTATCTCAATGTGCAATTAAAACACATTGAATACTAAAAACTGAATCCATCCTTGCAATGTTTGTTAACTTGATTACAGCCTCTTCAGGAATAACATATGCACTGCTGAATTTTCTTTGGCATGATCAAGCCCACATCACACACACAAAAGAGCTATATTTTGCCATGCAACTTTTCTGTTGTTTTTATTTCCTTCAGTTATTCCAAATAAAGGCTCAGGAGGAAGATGGTGTCACGAACTGCCTTGGCCACCCAGACATCTAAATCTCGATTCCTTGAATCATTCCTCACCATTCATTCATCTAATATTACCTGAGTGGGCACAGGAAAATGATGTGGTTTGGAAATAGGAATCAAAAGGAAATAAAAAGGGAAATAAAAAGAGCAAACACACTTCTTTTGAAAGGCAATAAATGAGAATTCTTATTACTTGGTTTAATTAGACATGAAGTGGGGGGAGGAAAGGGAGAAAATTTGTATCAGTAATAAACTCTCCACAATGATACTGTTACAGTAAATCATCTTGTTATACACTCAACTTTAAGCTTAAATTTAGGGGAAAAATAAGTTATGTGGAGGAAACAAGATAAGGAATTTAATTAGCTTCTATTCCTTTTCCTATTGAAAAAAAACATTTATTCATCAAGTCCCCAGCACTTCATAGCATACATCTAGAGAGTGGATCTCCATGAAGCTGTCTTCTTAGAGCAAACTACCCCTTGTAGTTGGATATGATGGGTTGAATTTTTTAACCACTCGTTCAAGAAGACTGACTAGAGGTATTCAATCCCATGCTCAAACGCAGGGAAACAATAAAAAGAAAGTGGTTAAATAAACACACTTTGCTATTCTCTGTGAGGAAAACCAATCCTTACAGGGAAAGGTTTGTTACATTACTGATGTCATCTTTTCAAAGCAAGATGGAATATACTTATACCACCTAAATTCTGTTCTTTTCATTACCTCCACTAAAGGAGAGAGAGTCAGTGCAAGCCTTGATGAGTAAATTCAATGGATTGTTACAGCCGCTTGTAGCCACTCAAAGGCAGATTATGACCACATTGTTCATTACTGGTCTAACAATGAGCACCTAGAGGAAACTTTCATTATGTAAAGTAATAGCTCATTCTTATGATAGCTGCTGCCTCACTGAAGTAATTCGTTTAAAATAGAGCTGTAACATAGCAAGAGGCAAATTAAATTGAAAGATGGGCTGAGGCAGTTCTGCTTTGCACTGCTTAAGCCCATCCATTCAATACAGATTTTTGACCATGATACAAAACTGTATGCATCGGATGTTTGGTTGCAGGTATGCTCTGAGAGATGTAACAAGAAGGTAAAGAGACAGCCATAGTTTTCCTCGTAATGTAATCAAACTTCACCTTCTTTTTAAAGTTTTATCAATAATCCTTCTGGTCTCTCTCTCTAGGAAGCCTTCTCAGTATTGACTACTTGCCTTCCCATCATCTTTTTTGAAATTAAGTCTAGGAATTCTTCACTAAACATTTTGAATATGCCTCACTACTGATATACAGGAATACAGTCATCTTAGCAAAATCAAAAAAAGCTTATATAAAAGTGTTTTTTTCTTACTACAGAAATGGAGTTACAAGTCTTTATTACATGAAGCTTGCATTGTAAACCTAACTACATTTCCCTCAGAAGAGCATACATTTTCCTTTTACATCTTTCAAAAGTCTTTAAAACTAGGAGCTGAGTAGCTGGTTTGAGAAGAAGCTGGAGGTTAACAGACCCGTTTTAAATTACTCCATTTTCATGTGGTGCTTATACAAGGACAGAGCGGAAAGCACTGCAGTGGAGGGCACAGACTGCCCAGGGCTGGAGGTGGAAGGCTGCCTAGGGCTAACTCCATTCACACACCTGAGCCGCACTGCTGCTCAGTCTTCGTTTATTAAACAAAGCGGGTAACCCGCCTGACAGCTACATGAATGAAAATATGGTATTTTCAAGTGACTGAAAAGATATATCCCAATTATAGGGAACAAAAATTAGTAGTTCATGTGAAACTATGGATAACTGTGGATCCTATCAGCTCATGCAGAGCAAAAAAAACCTGAGCCTCAAATCTTCAGGTTCACGAGCAGGGTTGGCAGTTATGGAAGGACATTAGTACCTCTCTTGCATAAGCTCCTACACCTGAAAACTTTTTTTTGGGGGGGTGGGAGGGAGTGGCATAGCATTTTCTGCCGGATCAACTCCCTGGTCTGGCTGCCTGCATGATTGCTAGCGATCACGCAACAGAAGCAGCTGGATCACATCACAGGGTAAATAAGCTGGCAGTAACTGAACATAGTTCTGTTTTTACTAACCAAGAAACAGCACCTTCAGATAACTCTCTTGCAAGTCCTGCAGCCTAAGGATTTGAAAAAGCCACGTTGCAAGAACAGTGAGGAAGGACAGAGGTCAGGAAAGTAGTATCCTTGCATATGTAACTATATAGCTGTTACATGAGCTCAGTTTCAGGAGGATTTTTGTTGCATGCTCTTCATGGAGATGGAAAAGCACACACAGCACATACTTAACAGCTTCCATCTGTATTCTAAAAGAATAGACTTTCAAAGTGTAGAGGTGGATCTACGCCAAGAATTACACCAGCCCATTAGTAATACTGGACTCTCCCACTGCATCCTCTGAGTCTGGTCCTCAGAGACCTCTTATCCTCTCTTGGACATCATTTGCTAACAATTACTCTATAGTAAAAGCATCCTGTTTTATGGATGAATTATTTCTGAGGCTTGATATACCATCAAATGTTATGAAAGAGGAAAAAGAAAGCTAGTTTGATTCAAATACATTCTTTTAAGCAATCTATTGCCCATATAATAAATGTATTTCTTTAAAGCCAAATGAGAACTCTCTCTTCTCCCATGACCACCTTTCCTCCTCCAAAAAACAGCACCCAGATAGTTAATAACTTCAGGATAAATTTTGGTTTTGTAGATTTATTCCCTGGATTCCATCCATGAGATTTGAGCCTCAGATTTCCCAAGTGAAATACAGACTCACATGATCCACTTAGGGACTGAAACATTACATCCTATTGTTTCTTCTAGCTCATAAGGTAACTGAAAAAAGATGTTATTATTTCCAATATTCAGTTCCAGACAAACTTCTCAACACTCTCTTCAACCAGATAACCATAAACAACTTTGATATTTATCCACATTTTTCTCAAATGCAGAACATTTTTAAGTTACAGGAATGGGTGGAATTACCATGAGAATTGGTTTCTTCCTACCATCACCACTGTTTTCTCCAGCTCATGTCAGATAAAGGCAAAAATACAATACTCATTTATTAATTTCAGTAGTTTCTTGCCAATTCATTACTCAAAGCCTATTCTCCTTCTCCCTAAATTCTGAATGCATTTTCCTCCTTCAGACTTCGTGAATAAGTGGGGAAAAACCTCAGATCATTTAATTAAACAGGAGTACATTATTATTAATTGCACATGTACTCTAACACTTTAGTGAAGAATAAACCAAACTTTTTAATTCCTTAAAAATTCTTTAGGCAAAGTCGAAGCCCCAGTTAGTCTTCCATGAATAAAATAATGTACTAGAGCACATTCTGAATATTCACCTAAAACCCAAATTGCAAGTTTTAAGTTTGTAGTGGCCAGAAATACTATAGATACAATTTTTATTCTTTCCAGTTCAAGAGATGGCACAGCTACAGTTATACTGGGGTGTGCAAGTAAGCTTTGTTCCCCTATTATGAAAGGCTACTGAGCCTCCTTACAACATGGTCTGTACACATGGACATCTGTTTTTAAGAAACAGAAAAAGAACAATGAAGGATATTCGTGAAATCATGCATGCTTGCCAAAGAAGACTTCATACGTGTCTATGATCTTAATTTATGGTAATAACGTAAAGCATCTCGCTGATTGGGATTGACTACACCCAGCACTTTATAAAACAGGTTTTCTAAACATTCTTTGGAAGTAAAACACAGATAGAACTCAGCCTGACTGACCACTGCAGCAACAAGAGTTCAAAGATGAAGCAGATGAGCTCCAGCAAAGACAGGAGAATGCAAAGCAACAGAAAGGGGGAAAGACTACTGCCATGCCACTAACAGACCTCCAGCTCCCTAGGGTAGTCACAGCTCTGGGTGAGCACTTGCTGTAAAATGTTTTGCTGCAAAGCATTCTGCCTATCACTTATTATTTGTAATTGACTCCTTTCACCTCCACCTCCCTCCAACACACCCTGTACTTGTTTACTTCTAAAACCTGGAATAACTCCTATTTTAGGAAGTGATTGTGCATCACTGGAGGCTACGGAGCAGCTTTCTGAGAACAGAGCTCTGTTGCTGGCATCAGGGGTGATAGCCTGCTGACATTAACTCCGTCTGGTTGGTTCTCCGATGCCCCGTTATCTTTAGAGGAACTACTGAGAGCTACTACCATCCCACTGACATGCAACCCTATCTTCAGATGTCCCCTATAAGATTACTTTCCATTACATCCTTGATTTCATGTTCGCAACCCTTCTACCACCCTCCCTCTCCTCTCAGTCTATCTGCAACAGCAGACTGGATACTAACAAATGAAATAGGATTATAACTTGCCTTTTGCTCCTTATTTTAAGTATATGCATGCAGCATACAGCAACAGAAGACTTGAACCTAGCTGCAAACAACTTGCATCTGAAAAGGAAGCATCCTGACAGCTGCATCGGCTCCAGATGCTCAAGGTTAGCACTGTTTTGCCCTGCAGACATTTCAGACTGTTAGATATGAGAATCGAACTTGTTTTGCAGGAACAGTCCAAATGCCAAGGGCAAATACTGTTTCCTGCTAAAATTACAAGGGAAGAGGAGGAGAAGACCCAACAACAACCAAGCTTAACATGAACATCCCTCTGTGCTTCTCCAGTCAAAACTGAAACAGCATAGCTTTCCTCCATATTACATTTCAGAATCAACATGTCTAAATAAATTTCACACAGACCAATTTATTTCCCAATCACTCCTTCTTTTCAAGTTGTATTCCCAAAAACATTACTTCACAACAGTAATTTAACAGAAGTGATAGATACTAAACAAACTATGATTTTTTGGTTTAGCAGCATTCTAAGAAAATTTCTGCTAAGCTCTTAAAACAAATTACTACCATTAATGACATTTCACAGAGCAAGAGTTACCATTTCTCATTTCCACAGTTCAACTAAAAAAAAAGTAGTACATGCATTTTACATGGTTTTTCTGAAAGAGCTTACTGTACAGCATCCCAGTAGTTTACAGAGCAGAGTCATTCCATAACTGCTCCCTTTCCCATACAGGTCCTTTCTGTTATACTCTGCAGTTTTTTACTGGGATCAGAGGGAGGGGAAAGGCAGAGAGAGAAGAAGAAAAGCAAGCATCCTACTAAACTCCTATGATTTGAAAACATTCCCCAACCAACCAAGCAACCTTCCTCCTCCCAGCCCATTATCTCTATTGCACATATTTGTACCTAAATCCAGGATCCAGTATTTACAGCCACTCGGCTGCCCGTTGCCGCAGCAGGTAGGATTTACTGAGTGAAGCGATCCCAGAGTGTCAGTCTGTTTAATCCTGTTTGGCATGGTGAGGAGTCAGCTGTTCTGATACCCACAGCTTACAAAATAACCTACTCGCCCACACCCCAGGGATGTGTTACAGCTTCTCCTGGAGATGTTCACCCAGATAGGGTTACAAGCAATGCCATTAGACTGCGGAAGTCCCCGTTATCTTCTCAGTCTGGTTTAGCCCCCTGCCCTGCCGTCAGAGCAGCTCCTCTCTTCTAGGGATGCTCTCCTCTGACTCACTGAGCACAGTTCCAGTCTTTAAATTCACATGTGGGAATAGCCAGATGCAGCAGATTACACTCTACCGTAACTACCCTAATTGAGGCTCAAGTTGATCTTAAAAAATACAGCAAACAAGCTATTTTTGCTCTCAGCCTTCAGAAAAGATACAGTCTAGTACCTCTACAAAGCTTTTGGCACGCACAAACCGAACCTTTAACGCCTCTTTTTATTTTACAGTGCATAGTTAGTTTTTAATGCTTTAGCTAAAGACATAAATACAAAAAAGACGGACATTTTCCAGCCAGCTAAACCATGCAGCACTTGCCCTATGACTTCCATTTTCCCTGACAAAACCTGTACCAAACAATGGATTCTGCCCTTACCTTCACTTTCTCTTGAGCCTTGTTTGTGAAAAATAAAAAAATCCAAACATTAGGAAATCTACACCTTTTAGTAAATTCATTTAAGATCTTGCCCTGGATTAAAATGCATTTCAGATCTATTCACCTCTAAGCTTATATTCTGCAAGTTACATTTCTAGTTCATCATGCTATATTCCTGTTCAGTAAACTGAAACTGTGTATTTTATTTTATCTATGCATTCTTCACCTAGCATGCCACGCAAGCATTTGTCTATAAATATTCATTTATGGGGTTTTTTTAGCTAAGCACTTTACAAACCTAGAAAAGATGTTTGGTTTCTTCCCCTGAACACCTCATCATTTAATTTTAAAGGACATACAAAAAGCTACCATCACTGGATAGTTAAACAGCTATGAAGCAAGGATTACATTTCTGTAAAAACAGAAATGAAATGCTTTCATCATATTGTCATGAAAAAAGAGCCCTCAAATGACAATGAACAAACAGTACTGTAAAATACACAAGCATGTAGTGGGAAAGAAGAAAATAAAGCAGCAAGGGGGTTGCCAATGATAATAGCACAAACAAATGTGTGCAATGCAAGGATAAACAGGAATTTTCTGTAGAGCTGATAGCATATAGGTTCCCAGAGTCAAAGAAGGCTTACCATTAGCACTTAACACAAATTGGGTACATTCACATTATCCTGTTTGCACTATTAAAGAGCTGTGGTCACCCTCCACCTGAGACTAAAGTTTTGCTTTCTTCACATTTCTACGGAAAGCCACCCTAAACTCTGAATTAGTTTCTCCTTCATAGCCTCCTGCACTGAAACCATCAATTCTGATTCCTTAACATTTTTCTTCTGACCCAAGACGACTTTCAAATGACACTGAATTCCTAAGGGCGGGGGGGGGGTGGGAAGGCAGCAGAAGAAAAAACCTCTTTCTCCAGGATAAGTGATTTTTATAGTTTGCCACCTATGGTGAGACTTCCACTAAGGCTAGTTTATTCTTCATGAAACTGTAGAACATCTGAAAATGATTCTAGTTTCTAGTTGAGTAAGAAAATAAATGAAACAATCCCTTTCCTCTACTCAACAGTTCCCACGCACATCGAGCATACTAAAGAACATCAAGCCATTCTTACTGTAGTCAAACTCTCACATCTTTAACACTTAGAAAAAGTTAGTGAAGTTATCAACGTAGCTTTGAAATAGCGATTTCCATATGTAAGAAAGCTTCTGACTAAAACACAGCAAAAATTATACATAAAACTGTTTTGGGGTTGGTTTTGTTTTGCCTTTTGACTGCATGTAGATCAACCTTGTAACACCAATCGTATATGCAGGAAGGTATTTTAAATGCTCTGGGAACCACATCATTTGCAGCTTGCTGTTGCAAAAAGTTCTTCTTTTCCTACTCAGATCAAACACCATTATTTTTAGGTTTTGCTTTGGCCCTTTCTTCTCAGAAGACAAACCTGACAAGTAAATCAAGGTGGTGGGGGAGAGAGAATCATCACGTGGACCACTACATAAAGCATATTTCACATGGTTAAGAAGAAAGGATCATGGATATGCAGCTGTGTTCGACGTATACAACTGTTGTAAAAAACATGCTCCACAGCAGCGTTGGAGTGGAGACAGTAGACTCCACGTGAAGGTGGTGCAGACCAACTGTGGTTATTAGGTAAGAATTTGATTGAAAAACATCTCAATACATATACTAAAACAATAGCTACAACTTTCTTACGGTTCAAGACAGAAAACCCAGATCTGTAACTTCTCCCACCGAAGTATAAGCAAACGGGAGAGGACTTCTACATCACAAACCCAACATTTCTTAATTTAACATGCGGGGACCATTATTTAGCACCACTATCATCTTAGATTAGACTTAAACACCCAAGATGTATCACAACTCTCAATTTCCATCTGACACAGTGACCTCTATCAATATATGTAATTTTAAGCCCAAACAAGCAGCCCATTAATGCCTTTCTACAGTTTACTTCAGGCGCTACCACAAAGCTCTCTTTGTCCTTTAGCTCCATCAGGTTTTCTGTATTCCAGAGCCTTATCCTGCATTAGCTCTCCCTGTCTGCTAGACAGCCCTTCCTGCGGCTCTTTGCAACAGTAATTTTTTGTAGGAACTCATCCTCGGTAATAACAAACCAGTCAGGTAATCTTAATTCGGCAGGCAAGACTACGTCTACGTGGAGAACACCCTTAGGCAAAACCGAGGCTGGGCAGAGAGCACAAGCTCAGTGCAGAAGAGGATGGACTGCACGGCGTATTGCACAGTGGCACTGAGCTGCCCCCACCCTCATCCCCTGTGTAAATTATTCGTAGACCCCAGCCAAAAGGGACAACAAACTCTAATCAGTTTAGCAAAGAAAAAAGCTCATATACCGACCCACACCATTTGACAGTATTTATTTTTTTTAAGAAGGAAAATTATCAGTTTTTCACTTTACCTGCGTAAAGCAGAAATGAGTTTTCTTGACTATAGATTTTATGTCATTTACTTTAAAAAAGTAGACAGTTTTCAGCCTCATTTCTGAAAGCAAAGTACTGATGAAAGGTCCTTCAGACCCCTAGCAATTTAAGATGTTTCTCAGTTACTTAAACTTGTGACAAAATAAGTGGCTAGGTGAAAATTTTGTCAATGGCTATTTCATGCAGATTTTAAAATTCCAGACAAAAGACCCCTCTCACTTTTAAGACAGCATTTTGGATGAAGGACGATATCCCAGTTAGTAAACAAAGAAACTAAAAAAAAACCAATTAGAAGAGCACTGTATATCCTCAGTAGATAAGGTAGCACATACTTTGTATGATACACGTAAGCGAAGCATCACACACCCGTATCTATTACTACAGTGAAGGAATAGGATTAACTTTTTGCAATTAATCTTGGGGTTCACTGGTGGACAATGTCAGACTGCGAAAGCCATTTTAAGGTATTAACATTTTGCCGGCTCACCCCACCACAGCAGTAACAGCTCATCAGTCTCTGCCTTTGACAGACAAGAAATTGGCTTGCTACAGCTTCAGCTTCTCACAAGTACCAGCTCCTGACTGAAGCATCTGCAACCACCGTCTGCCACTGTATTAACCTCCCTATGGAAGGGCTACCTAGTCTGTGGGTACTATTAGCCTTGCATGTAAAAATGGAAACAGTCATCCTTTCTTTCATTTAAGATGACAACTGGAGTTAAACTGACTGCATATGTCATACTCCAAGACATTTGCATGGAAATAGAAATAACAACTTAATTTATATTAAAACAAGGATAAACAGCATTCCAACCTAATTATAAGGCCCCATTATGTTTTGCACCATCTTGGGGAAAACAAGCAGAACAAGAAAGAGAAGCTAATAAAATGCAGAAATTTAATTTTTAAACATCTACTTGTGTTGCTTTAGAGACTAAAAAAGAAGCTGAAGAGCCAACCTTTTTTCCTTAATATTGACCTTCTGGGAGAGGAAGGTTTCAAAGGTTAGAGCATTAAAAATCCAGCTTCAGAATTCAATGCTGTTCTCAAGAAAATCTAAATCTGTCTTCTCCGGAATCTTCCCCCTCGTATTCCAGAGATTCCCTTTACAAAAGCAATTCATATATTTGGAAAGCAGTACTACGAAGTTATTTAAAAAATTCTTGTTCATCTTAAAAGTGGAGAAGTGTATACAAAATAGTTGAAATTAACAGAAGAGTGAATTCTTTATTCAGTTCTGCCAGCATCCAAATGTTACTATTTTAAAACCATTATTGAAGTGATCTATGAGACAAATGCTCTCATCATTTAGAAGTGCACAGTTCTTGAAATTTTGAGTCATGTTCCTGCATGTGGGAGAGAAAAGATTCAGACTTTTCCAAAACTGTGCAGGACCAAAGACCACCCAGACCTAGAAGCCAAAGGTAAGACATAAATCTGTAATTGTAATTACAATTCTTGAACTAAATTAACATTGCACAAGCCAATAGGAATTTTATTTACAATATGCATTTCCCAATAAAAAAAAAAAATCAGGCAGACTTTGCATACAAATCCTATCTTTGGCAAGTTAGACTCTGTCTCACACCAGACCACTCTAACATAACCAAGAAATTGTAGAATAGCAAAAACGCATCAATAAATAAATCTGAGGTTCAACCTTCAAAGGTGAGCTCCCACATTATGATTAAAATTCTGAAAGGAGCCTCACTTTGCCTTTTCCTCAGCGTACAATGTGTCCACAGTTTCACTGCTTGGAGCACAGCTGCGCCACTAGGATCTGGTTTCTTCAGCTCCACGCACAAAGATCATGCTGTTCCCAAAAAATAGCCTCACTGCTCCTCAGTTTCACAGAGAACACTGGCAGTCTGCGAGGAGCGGAATCATTACAACAGTGGCTCTTTGGGCTTACATTCAGTGCGTTGTTTCCTGTTTTTTACTACCAGTGCTGCCAGCTGCCAGAGACACTTTAAATTGAATCAGTCAGAAATTGTATTTTGAAATGAATTGTGTGAACATCCTTAATTTGCGATTTCCAAGAACTCCTTTCAAAATACTGGGGTGTTTCAATCACACCCCCCTCCCCCCCCAAAAAAACCCTTAACAAAAACCCCACTACCTAAAGCACAGCACAACCTAACCACAACCACCACCTCTAAAACAAACACGCAGGATATCTAATTAGCTGGCAAACCTGGGAAAAGTATTTTCTGATTGAGGGTAGAGAGATATTTTCAGCTAGGTGATTAATAACCTTCCCTTCTACATCTTGGGTACAGCATTTGTCAAGAGCAACTGCTATCAAGACCCTGAAGTACTCAGGCTTTAATTAAAAATACCGAGAAATCAACCATTTATGCAACTATTCTGTCACCAAGGCCAGGACCTAAACAAGTCCTTCCTGTCTCCAGCTTTGCAGAACATGCCTTAGCCGTTGCTCATGCCTACAGTAAGAAAGAATATCAAAACCCACACAACATCGTAAACTCTCTCCCCTTGTAATCATTTGGCTATTATTTTCTTCAGTTTTTAATTCTGTTCTGTGCTGTAGCCAAGGAATTGGAGCCTGTATACCAGTCCCAAGAATGAAGAGGCCTTTTCAAAGAAACGATGAGATGTTCAGTGTCCCTGGTCTTCCGTTTATCTGGAAAAGCTTTGGGAAAATTCTGACTCCTCAATACAGTCACCACTGCAGCATGCCAAATCAGCTTGAAGGATCCCAGCCACTGTCAGCAAAACCACAACAAACCAGCTTCAGATAATTCAAACAAAATCTTTCAGATGAGTGCAAGGAATGTTGTTCCACACATAGTCACTACTTAGAGAGGGGTGGGAGGAAAGAAGAAATATACCATGCCTCATCTCTACACTGGAGAAAACACAAAAAGTGTTCCAAGCGAGAAATCCTAATGAGACATATTGAAGCAACACTCATTTTTTACACTAATTTTATTATCCAAGTTACCCTTCATTATCCTTTTTTTTCATTCATTTGAATCTTCTGATGTAGTCTTCTCAATCATATTTAAAACACCCTTACTCTTCCCTTCCCACTCCAAAAAAAAAAAAAAAGGAATCAGCCTGTTGTCATGAAAAAAATTCTGATCAAAACAAGGTTTAATTTTCCAAACCAGTTATAACTGCACATACAGGAGTTGAGATTCTTTTTAACATAAATCTCCTAGCTAATTATCTTAACTGGAAATGCACGCAATCAAAGACAAAAGGAAAGGGTAAGAATATATTCATCAGAAGTGTTCAGAATACTGAATTATGTTCTTGACTTAAAATTCATTTCTTTAAAGTCACTTAAGAGGAAAATGAACAGTTCTCTAGTAACCAAACTAGGTCATTAAGAATAAAACAAATGCTTTTAAAAATGGACACATAGTCCCTGTAAGTGTTACTATGCTGAAGTTCCATACATACGCATCTGGAGGAATTGCTTCTGCAAGCTGTGTGGGCTACCTGCTGGTTGGTATTACCGACCAAAACACTTTCCTTATTCCCCTTCTGCTACATTCAAATTGTACAAATGTGTTTTGGTTAGTTACAAACAGTTTTCGTCAAGATTTCTCCTCCTTTTGTCTCTGCTCAATACCACCTACCAGAAGTCACATCCACGTAACAGACCAGGTTAAGTCGCACAGCACTGCTAGGTACAGCAGGTGGAGCCCAGCTATGACCAACACCCTGCTGCTTCTGGAAGCGGGAAAGGCACATGGGCACTGAAAAGTACCTGTCTGGATTTCAAACATTAGCATTTAACACAAAAAAACCTTACATACGTTCATAACTTCCTTTATTATTTATAAAAGGCTCTATAGCGAAATGAAGCAACCTCCACAATTCCTCTGCACTATAGCTAACAGGAGGGCAAAATCAGAAATGGGCATTTCCTATCTCCGAGCCTGCATTTCACATGCTGCATTTTTGCAAATTATAAACACAGATTTGTTACTAAATAGATTTAAGTATATTTGGAGGCTAGCTTTGCCACAGGGAGAAGAGAAGGAAGCGAGAAAAAAAATCCACAGGACAGGGGTTTATTATTCTACATTGCCTATCAGATGTTAAAACACAGGAACACTAGAAAACAGGTACTGCCAAACAATTCTACAAATGCGAGTGTTTCTGCATTGTAATTAATGTTTTTGTTTCTACTCTGAATTTTAGATGCAGAATAATTCAGTCCTGAAAAAGACAAGACATTTCTGTTTGGGTTACACAGTACATGTTTTACTTACATTTAAAAGATTGTTAGCTCTGAGCCAAAAAAACCTGAACACAGCCACACAGTTCACAAAATTGAAGAGGGTACACTTTCTACAAGTTACATCACCACTACCTACTAGAATTGTGAAAACGCAGTTTCGGAATAGCCACTCTAATCCTATGCTTTAGATATTTCAGAAAACAACTACACTTAGTTAAGACAATGGTGCTCCTTTAGGACAGCAATTAAAATTTATGTACAAGAAAATGTTTTTGATTGCCACAAACTTTTTGCACATTCTATTTTCCCATTTAGTTCCTCCTGAACAAAGCATGCCATCATGCTAGAATATAAACAACAATTTTAGATTGGTAATAATGTTAACTTCCTGAAGCACACAAAAAGAGCTAAACAGACTATATCCTACTATGCATGCCTCTTGCTGACAAAAATTGAGGTTACTACTCATGCTTCTACATGAAACATGAGACTATCAAAAATAGAGAAAATACTTATTCTCAAATGAAAATCACTACAGTAGTGTAAATGCTTGTCATCACCCCTACAACTTCAGTAACAGAGTAAGGCCTTGTTATTCCACAAACAAGGAGATGGCAAAATAATACCGCTATTAATTTACTCCAGTTCTGAGGACTGTAATCTCAGGACAGTTTTAGGAAGATGATGTGAGTGACCACCGGATCCCATAGCCTGGGCTTTCACTCAAGCAAGCAACCAGGATACACAGAGAACACAGCACATACCACCAGGGTACGATCTACTGTAAGCACCTTTTCTTTAGATGTTACTCTGGGCCTATGAACTCCGAGTCAGTGGTTTCCAAACTGATTCTGGTACGACTGCATTTAGTCCTGCCACATCTTCAGGATGAGAAGATAAACAACGCCTAAGCCTGTTCTGCTAAATCAGCCAGCAATTAGAGTGCATGTATTTTGTTATCCCTGAGACAATGAGAAAAGTTAGCACAAACCACATTAGGATGGAGCAACAACCAAGTCTGGCCATGATAAATAAACTCTTTAAAAAGATTAGCAACTGACATACAGACTTTAAGATATGTGGTTAATAATTGGGTGGTTTTCACCAATCAAGATTTTCTGTTTAATATTGCTTAAAGCAATCCACTCACTCAACCAGTCTTCAGTCTTTTGCTTTTTTCTGTTTCTTAAAAAACCCTTTCACTTGTTCTACTTTTTTGCTAGCAAGTCCTGCTTTATTTCTCATTGTCTTTCAGGATCTTTTTCATCGCTACAAATTCCCTACACTTAACATTCCTAAGTATCCTCTCCTCTTATTAATAATGGGAAGAGCAACAGCTTGAACTTAGACCTTGATGACTCCATCTACTTCCACGTCCCTTAAGCTTTTCTGTAGAAAGCAACAGATGACCATTCAGCCTTACTTAGTGCCTCTTTGCAGGTGACTTCCCTAGCAGCTTTCCTTCCGTCAAGCATATTTGCAGGTTCTTACATGCAACTATATTTGCCTAGCCTTTGTGTTTAAGGACTTTCCGTATCACTAATACTTTAAAGCTTACATTAACAAATGAACATATGCCTAATAAGGCTATGATCACACCCAGCATGGTGCAACAAGAATAACTAGTGCTTTTCATCAGTAGAAATACTTTTTATGATTCCTTTCCATTTCTTACATGGAATGAATATATTTTGGGGCAAAGTCTTAAGCATTTCTGATAGCCTCACAGACACTAAGGGGAGTCCAAGAGTCCAGGAAACACTTGGAACATAACAAGTCGATGCTGGCAATTCTAACTTTTAGATCACTCAAGCTGAAAGGGGCCTCAAGAATCCACATAGTCCAACCTTTTGCTGAAAAGGATGGGTCAGTTATGAGATCACACCAGATTACTTGGGGCTTTGTCCAGTCTGCTCTTGAAAACCTGACATACTTTTATCCACTTCTTGTAACAGGGACTATTTCTGCTGCATCGTAAATGGCTAACATACAGTAGGTTGAACACAGCTGGTTTATGACCACAGGATTCTGGTCATCAAGGACAACTTGATAACAAGCTTACCTAAGACAGCCTTTACTAGTATGCTTGTGTGTCAGTTATATAAATGTCTTCTATTGCTATAGGGGTTAACTATTATACATCTACCCTAGAAAATGCATACTGCAAATTTCTGAAAAGCATTATGAGTACTTTTCCTGGGATCATGAAATGTTTTTATGGTGCTATTCACTTACCACAACAGCCTCTTTTACCCAGTTTGCTCTAAGAATTCCATCACTTATTTGTGTAACTTCCATGTTAGAGAATGATGAATTTAAATTCAATAGTTGTCTCAGAGAAAAATGTCTTGCTATTTGTATTCAATTCAAAGCCAGGAGAAAACACAACCATGTCCCAAACTGGAACTATACCTATATCAGTGAATGCACACTCAAAAGAGTAGCAAAAGATTGCATAATGAAGTGGTGATTTAAAACCAATGCCAACAACTTAAGAGATGTCAAGGGCATCTGTTAAAAAGCTTCTGATAGAGTTGTGTTAAAAGTGATGCAGCATTTCTCATTTAGCATGCATAACAGACTAATATTTTACTATTTGATTGCAGAAAAAAGTGAAATGAAAGCAGTGGGACACGGACTTTTCAGCAGCTTCCTCACAAAAAACAGAATTGGAGGAAGTCAGTGGAACGCTAAATCCTGCTACTTCCTTCTGCAGGCAGTGATGTGATGGTGTCCTGAAAGGTGCACAAGAAGAACATTGGCTCTAGCCCGATCCTCAACAAATTTCTCCCCTCCACTCAACGAAAATGACATAAATACTCCTCCCAATACCAAGTTTAAGAATATGAGCCACAGCAGCAGAAGTGCCAGAAAACTTGAGTATCAGAAAAAGAACAGAAGACCTTATGGACACTGTTGATATTATACAGTTCTGTGACAGAAGGAAAACGCATCAAGTAAAATTACCCAGATGCTCCTTGGAAATGAACAGCCTCCCCAGCTGCAGAAAAATATACACCAATAGCTCCTTGACGTCTGTCATGAACAAGGCGGCTACCACACAGCTGTGACAACTCCATGTCTCTAGGAGCACTCTCCTGTCCAAATAGGTGACCCTAGCCCCACTCTCTCTGTCCCTCACCATCCTGCCAAGCTACTTACTCATTGAAATGGAAGAGAAATCCTTTGGGTTGCTCTCAGGTGCTCTTTGGAGCACCAGCTCTGATGATTTACTTAATCCAAAGCAAAATATGGGTAACAAAGACATCCTGAAGAAGCAATTCCCAACACTGAAGCAACTTTTTCAACATTTTGCTGCACCTGAAGAGGGACAGTTAAGGAATCTAAACACCACTCCAGGATGTTTTCCTTTAACTGCAACGTACGAACAACATTTGCAGGATATTTTAGTTTGTACTCTGTTCTGCCTCAAAACCTTGGTTAGGAAAAGAAACTGCTGTCACAGAAAGGCTAATTGCAAGCAAAGTAACAACTCTCTTGGGCAATCTAAAGCCATCAGAATTGCTGGTTTATATCCACCTTCTACCTCCCAAAGATCAGCTGTGCAAATACATCTGTTCTGAAGCAGATACTTTTTACACACTGATTTCCTTTCCAACTATGATATATAAGAAAAATATATTTGGCAGCTGCCTGGGACCAAAAGTACATTCAAGCCAGTATTATATAAATTTTTTCCTTTTTCTCAGCTGTAATATGGAGCTCCCAAGCAGGACAAAAAGCTTTCATTACCTATGTACAAAAATTCCAGAGACAAATTAACCACATACCTATGCCCACAAATACAGTCAGCATGGGAAATAAGATACATCTGACAGGTCTTCCTGGGCTGGGTTACGAGGATAGTGCAGGAGGTGAAGGCAGGCTTATGCAGAAATCAATCCCATGATGTTTCAGAGCATGTATAACCTTGATTTAGAGAGAACTCTTCTAGAAATTCAAATTGTGAGATTTATTGAATCTCCTTATCTTGTTTGGGACTGCACAATGCCAAGGAAGCAATTCATACAGACTTTACTGTTTATCCAAGGCTGAATTAAAATTTGGCTATTAACTCTGGCCATCTGATACAGTTTGGCTATAAAACTCAATGCAAAGATTACTATCTAATGGGCCACAGTCAACTGCAGACATTTAATTTAAGTTTACTTATGCTCAAACCGCATTTTTAACTGCAAACTCAACTAAAACCACAAGGTGGGAAAGTCAGGATAGAGAATTCTTGTTTTACTTTATACTGCAGCTATTTTATTTACTGGGACTAATGCATGAGAATGTGTTTGAAAAACCACACACACACACAAAACCTCAATTCAAACTATCTTTGCCACTATTAGACTAGTAATGCTTTTTGGCAAAATATTTGTGATTACGTGGCAATTTATGATTTATTAGGCTTTCAAAACAACTGATAATAGTGAAGTTGAACTTCAGCTATTAAAATGCCTGCACCTCTATTCAAGCTCAAGTCTGCCTGATAAATAAATTGAACTGAAACTGTAGCATGACTTTTACAATTTTTTGCTAACTTAGATGAGCAGAGTGTGAAATCCGAGCAACTGCTCGGCTTTGCCTCCTGTGACCTCCTCATAAGGTTTTCTATTAGCTCGTTATCTGGATGGGCAGTCTGTTATTTGGAAATTTTATGAGGACATAATTGGTTCATCAAGAAAGAAAATTTTTAGATTAACATTTAGTGTCTTTTACAACTACAACATATTCCTCGATATCACTTTCTGCACGTGATTGCGTCCAGCTGTGTAGCAGAAACAGATCCCTTTCTGCATGGTGCCCTGGAAACTACAGTCCCCACCTTTTGCCACATGGCCCCAAGGCAGCAAGGCAAAGCGAGTACCGTACCTACTCATCGTTAGGAGTTACTTTCCCTGCTGGCCTGGGCTGTAACTTTCATTTCCTGCAGCTGCAAATGCTGTCAGATGGTCTCACAGGCAGCGCTTTGGCTCTGAGCCATGGGTGGGGATCCTTTTTCCTTACATACGGCCCATGCTTCGCTTGCTTGCAGGCTCAAAACAGCAAATCTTCCTACAGCCTCCCTCTGCTTCCAAGCAAACAATTGCTGCCCAAGTTATCCTTTTTTGATTCCACCACAAACAGGGAGTCCTTCTTCAGTTATTCAAACTGGATTCCCATTTGATCTCATTGATCAAATTCTGCTACTATCTAAAGCTTCCTCTTCCTACATAACAGTATTTGGACTCAACATGGAAACACTCCACTTGTCAATCATAACTTTCAAAACTCCTGATCATACAAGAGATGTTTTAACTTTACTCTCTCACCTTTAATCTAAAATTAACATTCTAAAGAGAAGGTCTGCAGTTGTACAAGACCAAGCTTACTTAATGCAACAAATTCAAGACTCTGTTTTATCCCATTCTGTGGCTTCAACTATAAAATCTCTCTCTTTTCTGGGGAAATACCTCTAGATCATCCGTGCAATTTTTTTTTTTTTTCTTAATTCCTGAATAGGAGGTCCCCATAACAATTCAAGAACTCTGACACCTCCAACATCTGCCCTACATCACTCCTTCCCATCTTGCAGGTGTAGAGAAGGCCTCACTACACAGCTCTTTCTATTTGTCAAACTTTGTCTTGGAAAGCATCAGCCAGTTAATCCTCCTTGTTATGGTAGATTCTTTGAGAGACACTGCATTGGAGGGAGAGGGGGAGAGACGAAGACTGCTGAAGTACCTTTTTTCGGTTTATGGCACCAGTCAGGACAGTATCCTGACAGTAAAATCAAAAGCCAGTATTCAGTATTGCAGTGGTCCATGCTATGTTACCACGTTACTAAGACATCACCTATCTTTCAGATCCGATTCAGATCTGAACAAACCTATATGGCACCTGGATTATAAGAACATATAAAACAGGCAGACATCATACCTCCAAGTCATCAAAAACATCTCTGTGGCCATGTTTTGAACCAAACAGATCGTTAACATGAATTGGCAGTTAGTTGTAGCCTTTGTAGCTCCAAACAGTAGCATCTACAGAAGGGATATGATGGACTATCACAAATTCTTAGACTTCAGAATTACTCATAAAGTTGGAAAAGACAGGAAACTTGTGATCTAAACAGGCAAGAGATTCAGAAACAATTTTAAATACCTGCCAATTTTTCTGAGCTTACAAGTTCAATTTTGTTACACTGAATCCCGCCCCCTGCCCTTTACCCAGAGCTCTGTAGCTGTATAAATGCCCTGCAAACAAAGGGAACAGAACTACACGTAGAAAAAGGATGTATCACAGAATTAAAAGAAACCCTTGTGAAAAAAAAAGAGAGAAGCACCAAATAAAACAGGAACATTCTTTCTCCCCCACACCCAATAACATGTGGGGAATCATTGCAAAAAAAAAAAATGTTGCCTTATGTATTACTTGTGAAAAACATGTTCTTCCAAAGCTACTAATTTATTTTTTGTAGAGTGCACCAACTGTTATTCAACCTCTTCACTACCCACTTGTTTGTCTTTTATCCCCACTATAAAAGGGATTTAGATTTTTTTAAATGTACTCATCTGTAAACTGCACGTCAAATTGATTAAATGACCCAAATAACTTACAAAAATAGATCTCATATCCAGCAGAGCAAGCAAGAGGTCTGGAACCTTCAATCAACCCTCCCCCTAAATGACTATCCACCTAGTGAATGTCCGTTGTCTATATAATGCTTTCCCCATACTCTTAACAAAATGCTTGTTGTCTTAACTACTATACAGTTTTTAAGATTGAAGATACTGTAAATGCATTTTTTTTTTTACCCATTGATACCAATTAGATATTTAAAGCAATATGTGTTCTTGGAGGACAAGTAACACTTACACTTGTAGGCAAGTGACGAAGGTAATTTTTGGGTCTGTCTTCTAACATGAGATTAAAACAATTTTCATGGTTGACAGATAACATGTGGGCCAACAAGGAATGTCCAAGATCAGCTGTCAGAACTAGGCTTCACTGAACACACTTTTTGCTTTAATAATCTTTCATGTTACCCTACTTTGGAGAATCATTTCAGATTACTCAAGGCATTAAATACCACCCAGCATTTCTGTACTCAGCAATGAAATGTGGTTTTATACAACTTAAGAACCAGCTGTAAATTAGAAGAGGTTTGCCATTTTAAAACTTTGAAGCTCACTTCAGCTCTGATATGCCGTGGCTTTCCAACTTGTTTAGTTGGCAAATGGTATTGAAAAACTCTGTTTAAACTATCAAAATTGTAAGGCCCATAGATACTGAAAGGAATGCAAAACACTTCAAGAAGCCGTTTGTACAGGCGAAGCACACAACATCCAAGCAGCTACCCCCACCTCTTCTGATGGTGATCACCCCCCTTTTTCCTTTGGAATTACATAAAACCTCTTTCTCCCTGAGCCTCTCACAACAGCTTGCGATGCCATACATACAGAAATTCCAGTCTACTGCACGTGGCCTAGCCTGTGAACTGTACAGAATTACTCAGACCTGATGCTCACACTGCAAGCCTGACATCTCACATGCATTTTCAGAGCTAAAAACTCCAGAGGGCAATATCCTAATTTGTTGAATCATTGAAAAACCTCAAGAGTTCTACTGAATTATGGTCAAAAAAGAAAAAAAAAAAAAATCTGTATTAGAAGGACTGAAGCTGCAGATCAAGTGCTAGAAATCTACAAAATACAACATTGAAAAATTGTCCACTGAAGCACATGGACTGCCTTAAATTACGTAAGTCATTCACTTGTTCCCTGTTATGGGGGTTGTGTTTTCTGTTTTGTTTGTTAGGAATTCATACCTCAATCTGTGCCCACAATGAACAATTCTGAGAATATAATCTAATTGTTTTTCCATTCTTCTGATTAGCATATTCCCCAGTGCCTTATTTCAAGATCTTTAATCAAATTCAGCAATTGTGAACGAATAATTGCTTTGTGGGATTGTCTGAGGTACTTTTCACTATGGGGGGGGGAAATAAAATTAAAGCACTCCACTAGTTTTGCTTAATTTTTGTAATCCCTCTGTGAAATGAACACTATCAACCTCTTTCAATCAATAGAAAGTTGAGGTAGATGACCAAAGTCAAATGTATCCATTGGTTTCAAGTACCCAGTCTAAAGTTTTTGATTTTTTGCTTTTTTTTTCCCTCCCCAGATTACTTAACATTATATAATAGTTTGCATGTTCAAGACCATTCACGCTGACTTCAGTCACAGTTACATGCATGGGAAATATCACAAATCAAACATCCAGCTCCTAAAGCCTGACACCCAGTAATGTGGGAATAAACAATTAGCAGCTGCTTCTCATCAGCTGGGGTTTAGATGGCATGCCATAACATCCCACAAGAAGACCGTGACAGAAGTCACTTCTGAGGCTGCATTCAACCCTGCAAATCATGCTCATTCTAGCAATGGCCTTCTCTTCTTCTTCTGTCTCCATGTTTAATATAATAAATTAATGCTCTTTATTTCAAAGAAACATGTCCAACAGAAACTAAAGTAACTTTACAACGCTCTGCCCCATTTTCCCCTCTCTCTCAGGAGTCTGACAGGCTCAGTGTTCTTCATATAACATATATTGTTCAGTACAATCTGTCTCTCCTAATAAAGTTCTCTGCATTCAGAGGTGAAGTCCCCTAGCTCCAAAGGAAACTAGATTTATCAATTCTGTGAGTGTTGTTAAAAAAAAAATAAAATCCTGTTGACATTTCCATGATTTCACCCCTTAGTCAAAGGAAGAAATGTTTCAGTGATAAATGCTACATTTTCCAATTTTATCATCAGAAAAACTGCAAACTTTCTCTGTCCAAATTGTTATAGGACACAAGAGGATGAAAAAGTATTCCAGCTATACAGCTCAATCTTTCAGACTTCCCCTCCCAATCGCCCTGCATTCAGGAAGTTCATGCTGTGCATGCTCCTAGTGTAAGAAAACACAAACACTCCCCTCTTTTAGCTAAGCACATTTACACAGTGTCTAAAAAAACTGGGAAAAAATTGTAATGTGATAACTGAAAAAGTGAAAAATTTGTGGTTATATTTATGTGAAACTCTCCAAAACCAGAATTTTGTGTTTTGGAAAACAAGTTTTCCCCAACACCACTTTCCTGCTGGTCTTGTTACTTGCAATAACAAACTTTTTGAAATGCATCTTCTCCCCCAGCATGCGATGAAACACCTTCTAATGAACTGTATTTCTGGTGTTTTTTTTTTAAATTCACATTGCTTTCTCTTCACAGGCTGCAAACTCAAGTAGTTTCAAATGAAGCAAGCATTTTTTCTAATAACAAACTACTCTGTGAGCCTGGGGAGTTTACAGAGCCAAAGGACTACAGCACAACCAAAGCGTTAAAAACTTTCCAAAAATTATCAGTTTTTTGTTGCACCCTTCAGGGGCACATTCTTTCATGCATCTGAAGAAACAAAGCCAGATTTCAGACCTGCTCTGGGAAAAAGGGATGAACTCTGGAAAACTCAGAGAAGTAAAATACCGAAGTCCAAATAGCCAATTCCTCTGTCAGGGCATACGAATGCATGTATTTACCTTTTCCGTTGCTGAGCCTGATGTCATGACTTCTTACTGCAGGGTTTCTCAGGAGCCATTGATATTGTATGCTGGAGATTTTCTTCCCCACTCCCTTTCAGCACAAGACAGGTATAGATTTTTCCTGTCATCGCAGCTTGATCTGACATGATGTATAACACTGTTCACCAAGACATAATTTGCTTAAAGCTCTTCCCTGTCAGCCACATTTTCCCTTCACACTGAGAACTGCTGACTGTTTATTTCAGATTAGACAGTGTGGCTGCAGGTTGCTAAAAGCACTGTGTTTTATCTAACTAAAAATCAGAAACCAAAATAGCATGAGAACACTAAAGTGCCTGTTGCGCAGTACTCCCCATTACCCCAAAATCATGCTACTGACTATGGGACTTCGTTTCCATCATTTCTTACCTTTGTGGTTAAAAATCCCCTCCATCTCCATACTACTGCGAGAGTGAGCGATGCAGAGGGACCCGCAGGGGACCAGGCCTTCTGCAGCTGGGGACCGATCTGTGGTTCGAACCAGACACCAGTCAGGCTTGTCATGGGGCCTCTCCAGGACCTCCACCGTCTGCCCACGGCGGATTGTCAGCTCATTACTGTTGCAGGCAGTGAAGTCATGGATTACCACCGTCAGCTCGCACCCACCAGACAACTGTGAGGGGAAAAACAAGAAGGAGAAGCCAGATGAATGCTCGTTATCAAACAGTCATGCACCGTTACCTATTTAGGATTCCTGGCTGGACTCGTATTTTGGATGAGATAGCAAGCTTCTGGGACTTTCCACATCAGGAAGAGATCATTTCAAAATCAGGCAGTTCTGGCGTTTTAGAACAGATTTTTAACTCTGCTTGTCTCTGCCTATGTTCAAAGCACACTGGTTGTGACAGTGCTGGGTGGAGGATTTAAGCGGTTTTTCTGGCTAGACTGCTCCTTACCCTGAAAGGGTAAGTCGCTTCAGAACGTATTTTATGGGTGGTAATTGGCAACAAAAAGCCAGATATTACTAAACACAGTCACTCATGAGCTTTGTTATCTTACAAATTCAAGGCAGAAAGAGGGACCTTTTTCAAATGAGCTTACTGCCTTATTCCCACCCCACTCACAGTTTACATATGCAGGTCACAAAATCATATGGGATACACCATACGTAATTACAGAAATCAGTGTGAAGTTCTTCACGTAAGTTTCCCAAATACTGAACTATTTGATACAAAATCCACAGGGGCTTACAACTTTCACATTTTTGTTGATTCCCCAACTAAAAACACAAAAACTTGAATTCAAAGCATGCAAGCTCAGGGTTTTCTTCCCCCCTCCTCGAAACACTTCATTAGAATTACTTTGCCTAAGCTTAAGTTTCCTGTCTTTGATCATTTCATCTGCTTTGATGTGAAATGAAAGTTATTATCAGAACTCTGCAAAGTTCCCAAGATTGCTCAGTGCCAGAGCACCCATCCAACTTCAGCAAACTGCCTGGGAATTCCTTCTCCTTCCATACAGCAATGCTGTTCCAGGTTACTCCAGCCTTCCATGTGTGAATATTTCTATAGCCCAGGCTGCTTCATTGCAACATTCACATCAGATCTGAGCTGGTATACCACTTCTGTGAATTCAGTAATTTTGGACCAAGCTAGTAAACTCACTCAACTCCGCCAGGTAATCCTGCAATGCTCAACGCTGACAAAGGAGGACAAATACCCCATGAGAGTTCCAGTTGCAGCAAATATAGAAGCATGTGCTTACACCAATGGACTGCACAGTTCCTGCCACTTTATTTTTGACTATCATGTTTAGGCTCCTACATGGCTGCCAGCTACATCCCATGAGCTTTAGGAAAAGGAGATAAGAGACTGCATTGTTACTTATTTATTAGTTTTCATTACAAGCCTGAAACTGAAGCACCAGACAGAAACTTTTCTAGGGTAACACTTTGTTATCAAGCAAGAATTTCAAAGCAAATGACAAAACCAGCAAAACCCCAGTAAGACTCAAAGGCTATTTCCAACCTTCTCTTCCTCAAGCCTGCAACAAACAAGAGGACATAACTCCTAGCAGATGGCCTGCAGTAACGCCAGAGCTTTCCCATGGTCTCTGCCTGCTAATCTCACCAGCAACCCTTGCTTGTGTGTGCTCACAAAGAAGAAAAAAGTTTTCTTGGGGGGATGCAGGGACCAAGAAGGGCAGAAAAGCCTCATACATCTAGTGTTTAAGGAAGATAAATCAGGTTGCACCCATTTAGATCCAGGCTAAAAATTAATCACATTGCTTCTACTACATCTCTCCAGACAGTCCCAATACCCAAATTACATGGGGGGGAGTGGGTGGGTGGTGGTGTGGTGTGTGTGTGTGTGTACATCTTCAAAACATGCTACCTCCTCCCTCATTAAAAAGTTTCCTGTTCCTTTACACTCTTTCTCCATATTATATTAGTTTTCAGCCCTTGCAAAACTATGCCAAAGGGGAAAAAGTAAAGAGCTTTCCCTTGTTTTCTGGTATTGATTTATGTTACAGCTTTCTTCAGACAAACTCAGAAACAATTGAAACCATCTGTATGCCTGACGGGGACTAACAAAAAAGCTGATGAAGTACAACTTCACAAGGTGTCCAGTGCAGACCAAATTTTTCTCAGGAGAGTCCATATCCGTCCCCAGTCAGTGCAAGCACCAAGACAGTAACAAGCTGACACTTTCCAGAAACCGCATCTAGTCTTTGTATTATGCCAAGCAAGCTTTGGCACTCTGCTTGCTTTCCTGACCCTTCACTTCCTACAAATAGAGATTAAAATATATTTTATGACTGGCGCAACAGCCACATGTTTTTGGCTTTAATATAGATGTTATTTCTTCTCCTTCTGCTAATGATAAAAAAAATGGTAAGATCTCAGATTTTATGTTCACTGAGTACTGTATATAGAATTAAGCTAAAGGAAAAAACAAACAAAGACTGTCAGTGGCTATGTCAGAAACTATTAAAGTACAAAAAAATTCCAGTCTTTCAGACTGTGTGGGAACCAGATATCCTAGTTGATCAGTATTCCACTGAAATTCAATATTCAATCACACTTCAGTACCATGTGTAAGACACTTCCCGCACGCCATTGTTAGTTCTACACCACCCTCGAACATGCACCAATGCTGTTAGATGCAACTTAGTGCAGGACTTCTCCACTGCTGCCTAGCACACCGAAAACAATGATGTTGTGCACCCAGCACACATCTCCATCTTCATGGAGAACTGACCAAAAAGGCATTTACCAATTTTCCCCTCCTTCGGGATAACAACCCTTCTTTCTCCACGCAACAGTTATGGTTAAGGAAATATTGCTTTCCTCTTTGTTTCATTGCTCGTTTTCTCTCCATAACACTTTCTGAAAGCAGTTTCATCTTTCGCACTGATTAAATGCAGTTGGACAGCAAGGAGTGTCTGTGATTAAGCACATTGCTCAACAGCTGTCGTTGGACAGCTTTGGCAAGGCTCTCGAGGCTAGCTGGAGGGAAGAGCAAGAGGCACAGCAGAGCCGGGAGACTGACTTGCACTGAAGAGAAAAGAGTTACAAACCATCTAAATCCAAATTCAGGCTGAACAAGGGCTTTATATACTTTATCCATCCTTCTTAAGAAACCCTTTATGTAAACTGAATTAATCACTCATGATAAAAATAAATGAGGGTATGTCTGAAACATGGAAAGTGGAGAGACAGAGACGAGATGAGAAACAAAAGCCAGACAGAAATACAACCGCAGATTAAAAAAGGCACAAGGTTTAATTAAACATCTTATCATGGGACATAGTGTCTTGCTGTTGCTGAAATTAATGTTAACCATCTATGTTCATCCCTCTGCGCCTTTTAATCACTGTCACTTGCAGAGAGAAAAAAAAATAAAACTGTAACATACTCATTGGCTGAATACACTCTTAGCATAGGTTTGCTGAAGTCAGATGCACCACACCAAGAGTTCATCTGTCACCAGTATCTGGGAAGATCACCACTGACAAGAATTTTTGCCACATACAATGGCCTTTACATCAGGCTATGCAACCTCCTCTTGGGACTGCAAATTAAATTTACTGTCCCATGGTAATTTTACATTGAGGGGAAGGGAAAGGAAAGAGAGCAACTAGTAAGATTTCTCAATTATTTCAAGCCTGAAAATCTTTACTCCCCTTTTAAAATGGAAACAAGTGCACTGTGGGGGGAAAGAAATGGGAGACACGCAAAAGTTCTGTCTGAAATGAAGAGTATTTTGCTTTGACCAGGTAGCTGCCCACGGTTGGTTTCTGACTCTGGAAAGAGGCGTGTACTCCGAGCCATGTCTGAGTTTTTACTAGCATTTTTCCTACTTTCCTTTTCTCTTCTGCAGTCTCAGCTGGCAGAACTAAATACTTGGTTGCCTCCTGCTGCTTCAGTCCTTTTTCTGTTTTCTAAAGTACTACACACAAACTTCAAGAAGCATAAGAATGAAACACAGCTTCACATAGACAGCAGTACGAAGTGTTACCAGCTGGGCACAAAAGACAATTTGTTAAAAGTAAAATATTGCTCCACTGACCACCCAGAGCAGCTAGCATGATTCCTACTGTTTAGGATAACACCCTATGACAGCTCTTCTTCTGAAAGCCTCTCATCTTCTCAGCTACCAAAATAGTAGTTTGGATTATTTCCTATTACCACCAGCTCACTTAATATAAGCATGAAAAGACCTATTAGACCTACATTGTTTCCTTCAGCATCCCCATTTCAGTTTCTATGCATTGGATCAATTTCAAAAGACAACATTAAAATCAGATCAAGCCCTGAAGCTAGGAACTGTTGAAAGGTGGAATGAATGGGCCAAGTGTCACCTCTTTTATTCGTTAGCCACCTAAAATGCTGGCTACGCAGCTACAGAAGGTGGGTGGAAGGAATGCTGCGAAAGGTGAGGAGCGAAATATTTACTGAGAAGGGTACAATAAGAGCACTCATTCAGAAAACTGAGATGCTTTGATGGAGTAGAAATCTCCCTCTCAAAAAAATTCTTATTTCACTCTGAACTTCATTGTATCTTCCAATACTTCAGGATGGGTCAGTGCTATGGATGTATTTAGCACGTCTTGCAATAAAAAGATACACCCCATGATATTAAAAACAAGCTGGAAAGGGATCTTAAGTTACCTAGTCCACTACTTTCTCCTCCTTTACAGCATGATCAAGTACATCTGTGTGAATCATGATTAACGTTTATCCAAACTGTTCTCAAAGATCTCCAGTTATGGAGATTCCTGAGCCTTCACAATTACTCTGCTCTAGGGCTCCATGTTTTCATACCCATTAAAAAAAGTATTATTGCAATCTTTTATTAAAGATAACTCATTTGATCTCATCCCATCCACTGAAAATATGGGTAAAAGAGTGATCTGTGACTCTGTGTAGTAACTTTTTTTTTTAGCTCTTCCTCCTGCCTTTTTTCTTTAGTCTCATTAGGCCCAATTCTGTATCTTGCCTTGTAAATTATGTTTGGTAGACATCTAATCAGTCTTTTTTTTTTTTTTTATTCTTTCCCCTGGAACTCTTCTGATGGCTCACTAATTTGCTATAACTCTGTACTCAAGACTGTATGTGGTATCTAGTAGAGGCCTTAGAAGTGCTGAGTAAAGAATGAGGCCTGGGCCCTGCAGCTCAGCACCCTATTTCTACAAGCCAATATAGAGCTGCTTCACCCCCCTTCATAATTGCATCCCACTGTTAAAATAACAAACAGCTTATGAGCCTCTACAGATTCTACATCATCTTCTCAAAAACTGTTCAATACTCTGTTTTCATTGGTAGTTAACTATTTCCACCTATTCACATTAGCTCAAACATACGCTTATTAAATCGCATGGTATTTTGCCAATTAATTTCTCCCATTTGTCAAGACAACTCTGAATTCTAATTCCACTTTCCAATATAGTTTTCAGATGACATGAAGCTGGGAAGGATGTCAGCTTTATAAACATATGGACTATTGCATCATCCCAGTCATTACTGAAAAGCAACATGCAACAGTGGAGCCAACAATCAAAAGTTACAATTCTAGCCCAAAAATCCAGGGTGGAGAACAAAAAAAGCTAATCATGAAGTTATTCTCTGTTGTTAAGGTATTACCACTTATGTCAGAAAACAGGATGCAAGGAAGGAAGCTCATCTGGACAATACTCAACCACTTACTACCAAGGCTAAGTATTCTTAGCTCTTTCAAAGTGTATCTCTGAGGAGGTCAGAAAGAATATTGAGTTGTGGATAAAGGATTTAATTCTTGATATTCTCCCTGTATAACAGCTTAGCACTTCTAACCAAAACATTTATTTTAAAAGAATCAACTGTCTGAACATATAATTGGAGAAAATAAAAGAATGGTTTTACTTGGCTGTTGATTAGTATGACATGTTTGCTATTTGTTGTCTTTTCTTAATCACAATAGTGGATACACATGAACAGAAAAATATTCAGCAACAGCATAATAAGTGATACAGTGCTAAACATTTTTGCCACTTAATTAACAGTATTTTAAATTACTTGTTATTTTTTTAATGTTCCTCAACTTGGAATCCCAGCTCAGTTTGGGACATGCTTCAAATTTGACCGAGGAGTTCCACTGCTCCATCTGGCTAGCCACATCAACAGCACCTAAAAATCCTTAAAGCTGTTTCACTCCATGTCTGTAAGACATTCATATATACCTCAAGCATATACGCTGAGAAAACAGAGTCAATTTTAAACCCCAAATGGACTTCAGCTGATGAATTTTCAACAAACAAAGTGAGATTACTTCAGATTCAGCAAAAATCCTACAGATTTCACTGGCCTTCTGCTTGTTACTATTCCTTAATAATATTTATTTTGTATTTTTAAAGAGATTAAAAATTTTCTCTTCTTAATGTATTTAAAAAATCAAAACATACAATACAACCATTAAAAAAGCTATTCTGCTAATTCACACATTTTTAAAAGTGCAGCCAGTAAATTTTCTCCTTGGACATACAATACATAGCACAAGTAACTTCCAGAGAGTCTCCCAGTTTTGAGTTTGCTTTCCTTGTCAAAGAAAAGTCTAATAAAAGTTTTATACACTAATGTGAGAACTCAAAACTACTTTAAAAACAACACTACACTCACTAACGAACCTGAGGGCATTTCACTTGGCCAACTTTCTTAGCAATTCTCACATGATGCACGAAACATTACATGACAAGCAACAGGAGACAACCCATGCTATTCCCCAGTAAACAGTACATCACCAACAACTTTACAGGGGCAATGGTTGTGCACGGCAGGGGTGGATTGCATCACCTCCATTTGAATTGAAGCACAATCCAGCCAGACTGTGTGCACACAGCTTGACGTCTTAACCAACAAGCAGGGAAATCAGAAAGAGCATGTCTTGCTTTGGAGTGTGATAGATTACCTAAAGTCTTACAAACACAAAGAAAATGAACAAAACTTTTTGCTAGTATGCACAATACAGTTTTTATAAATAACTAAATATGCAAAGAATGCAAATAATAAAATAGCAAAACAAGAGACAATGAAAGACTCTTTTCTTGCTCTAACCAACCACTGTTTCCTACAGATATCCTTAGAAGAAACCACCACCAAAACTACAGACCAACTTCAGTACAAATGCACAAGGTAAACACATAAGCAGATACAAGAGCAACCCCTAAGCGTCTTCTGTCTTCCTTTTCTTTACATGGAAAAATTAAAACCATAGAGTTCAAGTGACATACAAAAATACAGAAAACTAACATTCTTTTAGGTGACAATGGGAATGGTCAAAATATTACTCTGAGAACCCATTCATTTAGCTACCCCCTGTGATATACAGATTATTCAGCTGTGTAGTTTGAGTGGCTCATCAGAACAATTTTACCCAGTGAGGTAACAGGCCAGAAATCCCTAACCATGTTTTCAAGTAATTTGCTATGCAGTTTCTATGTTTTAACTCATTCTTCCATTTTACAAACTTCTACTACCCATCCTACCTCTCTCCAAGGTTCTAACACTTCTCACTTGCCAGAAATATTCTTTCAATTCCAAAGGAACAGACACACATTTCATGTAAGAATTTTTACTCTTCTGATGCCTTTCTTCCACCCTTGAGAAACGCCAGCTGTGTTATCCTTATGGGATAACGCAGCCAGAATCTATAGGCAGAGATGGAGGAAAGAAAACACTAGCACTAGTATCATATGATAGTGTTGTGGGCTACTCCTCTATAATATGTTGACTTCCATCGGTTATCACGCTCAAAGCAGACGCTTACTCTCTAACCCATGAACACTGGATAGTGCTTTTCCTTCACAAAAGTAACTGCGTGGCAACCACCAACCTCAAGCTAGTACAAAAAGCAGATGGTGTGCTTTCAGAAAGGCTGAGATCGACATCAAGAAAAATTCTGTGCATGAGTACCGTCTTATGGAAAATAAAGCTTTCTTTTTATACTGGGTCAAAGCTTTAAACAATTTGCAGAAGAGAGGGGACCAAACGGTTTCAGTTTGGAACAAATGTAATTCCTTCACAACCTATTAGATTTAAACAGTCACCCATTTTGTCTGTTACGCACAGCTATTTTTAAGAGATTGAATATTTCCATGCCTCCTCTCTGAAGGTACTGAAGACTAATCTTAGGTGGTAACTCACATTAAGGGATGAAAAATTTGCTCTCAGAACAGAGCAATGCCTGGGAAACTTACCTTATCGCTGTCTAGAGTGTTCTGTGAGGTTCGTGAGGCAATTGAAATAGTATCTGGTTGGCTGCTACCATCTCCCTGACTGTCCAGGTCCTCGCCGTCTCTGCAAATAATTCAGTTTTCATTACAGTATTAGCATTGTGTTTGTAACGTGTTAGTTCCCTACTTGCAACTCTAAGAAGGGGCACCTAGACAGTGTGGCAATGGACACCAGCCAGACTAACTGATGCAAAAATCAAATATTCAGCACTTAATACTTTGTTTTATGCTTTAAGAGAATAGATTTATTTGCTCAAGGACTACATCATGTAGAATTAAGGCAACAACCAATGAGCCAGAACTATGGCAAGAAACTTGCACAGCCACTTAGCCAAAGCTAGCAAGCAGAATACTCAGTCACGCATTTTTAGCAATGTGAAAAGAAACCAAGGACCTGAATAACACATGCACATAACAATTGTAAAAATCTAAAAATTTACAGCTATCCTGTACTGCAATTCCAGATCCCTTCTGTAACGGCTGAATGTACACAAGCCAGGGACTGTTCAGAGCAGAAATCTCAACAAATTCAGCATTTCAGCGAACTGGAAATTAATGATAAGATAAATCTGGCCACAATGGCTCTTGTTTTTTTCCGATACAGCAAAAGTCATTAGAAATGCAACACTATAGAAGAAAGAGTGCTGTTGTGTATTAAAGATATCTGATTATTTTAAATACTACTTACCTTCTTCCTTTCTGTTTTGTTGTTGGTGCGGTTTTGGGGATATGGATTGGCTCTTTCAGTGCTCCTTTCAGATGAATGGTCCTTTCTTGTATCACTTCCCGGATGTGTTTGATCCAGTCCTGTTTATTCTCTATACTGGATGCCTTTGATATGCAAAAGACACAAAACCCCCACAATAGACTATTACAGAGAATATGCACAAATACAGTCAGCTTATCAACACAAAGAGGAAGGCATGAAGAATGACTTTGTGGATCATTTTTGAAAACAGAAAAAAGGAAACTCAAGCTAGTTGTCTTCATTTTGAATTGCCAACACTACTTTACACTTCTCAATATTATTAATATTGTTTATTTAAAAGCATTTTATTTTAGATTCAGGTTCCTCATTCACAACTTGAAGGCTAAAGCCCGGCATGCATCTCATGCGAGACAGGGTAGACTGACTTACTTAAAGAATTCCAGTAATAACGCCTTGAACAATGGCATTTGGACTATAGACAACCTTTAAAGGTCCCTTCCAATCCAAAGTATTCTATGATTCTATGCCATGATTTGTCTGTGGCATATCAGTTGCTCTGTTAGCTAGTGGCTGAAGTCTTCAAGTTATAGAAGTCCATGGGATCAAACCTCTTCCTACTCTGATTTGTGAAAGCAGGTTTGTTTAATCCTTCAGTAGACCCCACAGATTCCCTTCTGCTGTCAAGCCACGTGAGTTGGATATACACCACATCCTTTACACACAAAGAAACATCATCTGTCAGCAGCTGTCCCTCTCAAAGCAGGAAAAGTCATCGCTTGTTGCCTTCCCAACCACTATGAACAACAACTACAAGACTTAGTATAGACTGTACAAGCATATCTGCTAAACTTACCTTGAGAACAATTTTGTTGTCTGAAGTTGGTGTCCTTCCAACCCATAGAGCAAACTTGCAGGGATCACCTTCTACGTGTTCTGTGACACCCAGTTCAGAAGTCTGGAATGAAGAAAAATTTGTTAGGACGACATGGCTTTTTTTTTTTTTTTTTCTCAAAAGCCACAAAGGGATGCTGATATTCTAAATAATTGAGCTCTGCTATTTAAAGAGATTGTTACAGGCTTAAGTCCAACTCATATGCCAGTGAGAATCCTTTGTTCTGGTGGCAGTGGTGGGGTTTCTTCAAAAAAGGAAGAACTGCAAGCTAAACACTTTTTTCTGTAAAGTAACAAGAAACAATAGCACTTGTAATCTGAAATACCAAATTGCTTATTTTACATTTTTGACTTGACAATAAAAGCCTTACAAATCTAAAAAAAAAAGGTACTTGGTAAAAAAATAAGTGTTGGCTTCTCTCCTTGTTGATTTCCACCGGGGAACACTCATTGATTTTTATGTTTCCTCTCCGATAAGATATGCTTATAAATTCTCTTGATATCTTCTAAAACTCTGATCTCTTTTCTGCCGAAAGAACCTTTCCTAGTGTGTTTCCTTCCCTCTGAAACAGATGAAATAATTCAGAAATGCAGTTTCCCTGGAAAATTTTGTGGGACAACTACATTAACAATCAGTCTTGGGGAATGTCCTAGTGTCAGACCTTAATAGCTAATTATCACCCAAAATGTTTCACTTTCCAATTGGAACACCACCTCAATCATGTAAATTGGCTTCCAGTTAAACAATTCATATAGACTCTGTTCCTAAAAAAAATTACAAACTAAGAAATATAGCTCAAACTACAAGAACCCTCACTCCAAAAGACAGTGGCTAAGCATCATATTAGAAGCTGTATTTTTCCTCTCATACGCATCATCACTAGCACATACACAGCTCATTACAAGAGATGTTGGATACATAGTACCTGCATAAAGGTAATTTTTTTTGTTCCTCACTTGGATGCCTACTTGTTTTGTTGTTTGGTTTTGGGTTTTTTTTTCCCTAAAAAGAACCCAACAGATGCACCCTTTCACCTCTGGCATCCCCTGTGGTAAAATGGAATCTTCTTCACTGAAATACTTATAAGTAAGTCTGCGATGTGTTTTAAACTGGACCACCACCAACTCCTATGTGTGTTAAAAAGCTTGTAAAATATTTAATTCAACATTACATTATGTAACTCAAAGAAAATATACCCTACCGCACTGCCCAGTATAAACTTTGAAAAGGCAAGACAGTACAGTTTCTAACGCTGTTTATTTTTTAAAGCCTAGTAAATTTAGAAGCCTTGGTGCACTTACAAATATTATTAATTTTACAAGGGACAACTGAGGGACAATGCAGTAAAGAGTGGCAAAGTCGACATACGTTGTTCACTGTTTCTTCCAATACTGGTAGGCAGCAAGTGAAACTAGTGGGAAGGAGACAGGTTCAAAACCCAACACGTGGAGGTTGGCCTGTGCCCAATATGTAGTTGAGCAATACAGCTCTTTCTTTGCCAAAGGACACTGCAAGTGCTAGAAGTCTGCACAAGGTCCAAGGACAAGCTCACAGAAGAAAAATCCGTTATGGGTTACTGAATGCCTAGAAACCACATTCAGGTGAGGATGCTCTGAACTTCCAGTTCCTGGTGACTGGGGGAGTATTCTGGCAAAGGAACACCTGCTTGCCTTGTTCCCATAGCTCTCCTTCGACATTTGCTTTTGGACACTTTATCTCTTGCCAAAGGAGTTCATTAACACATTCTTCCACTAACATAGTCATGCCATTGAGTATCCTGTGCCGGAGAAACCATGATGGTCATCATGCTGAAAGTAAGAGAAGGACCTCACTTTTGTAACACCACCTTCCAGAGGCAGGAGACAGGATAAGGTACAAAAAAGATCTTTAGCTCAACTCAACACATGTGCTTTCAACATCTGCATGAATGCCTTTTCTAAAGATCAAACTATAAGAATTGCTGTAATAGTAAGCTGCACTACAGGGTATTTTGCCAAATAGAAAATGAAGACAAAAAGATATGCTTGTATTTTAAAAATGAGGCACAATGACAGTCTTTAAGATTTCCAGCAACTTCTCTAGGACCCAAGGCTATTACTAAAGTCTTGCCAGAGGTATTGACATGACAAGCTTACGGGACCCATTCTTCAGCTCTGTCTCTCCTCCCACGTAATGCCTTGGCAGCTGATGTTACTTTGCAGTACACCAGAAGTTTTTTGTATTTCAAGTTCTTGAGAGCACCAAAGAAAGGTGTGGTTAACAAAACAGCTGCAGCCTTGTTACCTGCTAGCTACCTTATATCAGGAAGGAGAGCAAGTGTTGGAAATGAAGCGACAGAATATGCAAAGTAAGGTAGGGGGGAAAAAAAGTTTTTTTGAACGAACCTGCTTTACCAATTTGGACACAGAGGTGGGAAGGGGGAAAGAACAAAGGAAAAGGAGCTGAAGCAGGGAGAAAAGGCTCAGTATTTATACGATCTAGACTTAGTCATATATCCCAATAGGATCAACAGAATAATGTCTTTTAGAGCATGATTCTGAGAAGTAATTTCAAGTACTTGTTCTAAACTGTCTAGCAGAAAAGCTAATCTTGCCTCTGACAGATGCAGAGCAAGCCATGGGAGACTGTCTTCTCACCTGGCTACCTAAATTTACAGCGTGTGAATACTACTCTCACCCAAGACATCCAATGAGACAGGAAGGGAAGGATATGAATTCCAGGGTCACATTTTGTAAAGCATACATGCTACAGAGGAGTAAAGCAAGAGTGGATTTTTTTTCTAAAACGGGGAGATAAACATTTCAATCTTTACATCCTTTGAGTAGACCATAAGAGCTATAATTTTATTTACCCAGTATTATTGTAAGACTACTAGTGTCAGTAGCATTCTGGAATGAACTTTTCCATAACAAGGAGTTCTTGCCTTTCCAGATCAGTACGTGTAGAATATCCACCAAACTGAATCCTTAGTATGGATATTACTACAACATCACTCACAAACACGTAAGATGAAGGCAGCTTGTCAACTCCTTCCATCATTCTGCTTTATACAAATGAGCCTTAAAGAGCCAGCAATCATACACACAATTAAAACAAAATCAGTCCAGCCCAATCTTGATTCTCCTTTGTCCTTACACACCAAGATTGACATGTAGCCTTCAATAGTTGCTTTCAGCCTACTCTTTCTCCTCAAAATCATGACAAAGCAGCAAATTTAGAAGATTCAGTCTACACATTCCAAGGCTGCTCTTTCAGTGCACTACAGTAGTTCTTCAGGCGCATTTAAATCATCTGAGCTTAATCTGGACAGTTTTCTAAATATGATCACTTGTTCTCCCATACTTACGAACAGTTTACTCTTGTAAATGTACTTGCTCCTTCCACTGGAGTCCTTTACTTCTTTACTGAAAACCAGAGACATCTCAAAAAGGAAAAGGTGCCTCTCTCTTCCCTTTCGAATTAGAGTTTTGGGGTCCCACACTTGGAAGGATTCTTGAAGGATGAGCTCTCCCTGAGATTCTATATTTTCATCAAAGCCTAAAAACCCAGGGAGAGGAAAGGTTCACCATGAAACGTTGATAATATGAGGAAATTAAAAAGCACAGCTTCTGTTTATTAAGTGATCTATCTGATTTTTTTTTTCCCAAATACAGCTTGCAAACGATGGGATTCCACGGGAGCAATACTAAAAACAAGACTGGATTTCAACATTGCAATATTCTAAAGGTACCTGTATCTCAAGTCTATGTCTAAATTTAGAGATCTAACTGTTAAGAAGTTTATCAACTCTTCTGGCAGTATTTCAACAAACGACAGATCTCTCTATGTCAGCTTCTGGTAACCTCTTCTGTGATGAAATTATTTCTTTTATAAGCTTTTTGTCACTGTACTAAGCGGGCAACTTGCAAGGACACAGAGAGCACATCAGGTTGTTCTGATATAGGCAAGCTCCCAAATGCCACCTTTTCTGGTGGTACACCTTCCCTACCATGTATGCAATGAGCATGCAAACATGTTCCAGTAGGGGATGAAAAAAGATGGGAGCTTGGAGCTGTTGCCATGTGATCAGCCTGCTACTGAGTCGCTCCAGCATTGATCCACAATAAAGAAATAGCAGCTGGATTACTTATTCTGAGACATAACATAAAGATGCAGATTGAGAATATCAACAGTTTTACTTCCATTGTAGTGGTACTGCGTTCTCCCAGTTTACTACACAGCTTTAGAGTTGCAGGACAACAGAAATTAGTCCACCATGCTCTTCTAAGTGGTATTAAACTACATTTTAAATACGTACTGCTTGCCAATAGTCTCTGAACAGAAGAGCACCATCATCCTCAAGAAAACAACAGTTCTCACTGTTCTAAACAGGGCAACAGTATGAAGAGCATCAGAGGCAAGTTGCACCAGGATGTTCATTCATAAAGAGACATGAAGAGGAAATGTGCTCACTCCCTATATTTGTCTAACATGAGATAACTCAACAATACACGCATGATTTGTTACAAAACCAACTTATGTAAAACATTAGGGTATTCTCCAGTCTTGCATTCCTAGTGTTAAAAGGATTACTACCAATGCTGGTCAGCATTTATACTAACACCATTTCCTGAACAAAGCATTTGGAACTGATCCTGCAAACTGACCAACATTGCTATTGTTTAAAATCACAGAAGAAAGGTGATTTTGAACATTCACGTGATCAAGGCTCACATGTCCAACCAAGAAGAGTATTATAGTAACTTGCACGATACTGGAAATTCCATGACAAGCTCCATTTTACTGCCAGAAGGCAGAGAGGAGGAAAAACAATATTGTCTAAAAGCACCTGTAAGTCTTTATTCAGCAGCTGCAAGGTAAGGCGGCTCTGCTTTTATCTCAAAAAAATAAATGCCAAAGAAAAACACCTTTAATGCTAAATGTACGATGGCATCATCATACACGATATCGTGTCAATTACAAAACTGATTTTGGCAGAAAGTTGTTTTAAGCACACAGAAGCAATTACATCCAACCTCCACTGTCTGCCATGAACAAGATTATGCTATTCTGGCTAAAGCTCAGGCTAAATTGGCTTATACTGACATTTTACTGCCAGAATAGACATTTCATTTCAACCAGAAGTCTGTTACAGAACAGGCAGCAAACAGATGTGAAAACGACAAACTTCTTGGAGCCAATTATTTGATACATAAATCAGCAAAATCACCTCTAATACACTTATACTCCTCATATAAAGAAGCCAAGGATACTGGTTAGAACATGTAGCCAAAGCTATTGTATCTGACCATTAACCTATTACATTATAGGTGAGTAGTGGAAAACTTCGTTAGCCTACATATTTTTTCAGATCTGCAGTGGCACAGCTATAGATCAGGATGAAAGAACATTTAAAAAATTAACAAAACTGTACCAGTTGTCTGTCACAATTAGTTTTCTCAAGTTTGCATTTTATATACCTCCAAATAAAAGGCATTATAAAATACAAACCCAGAGATAAGAAAATGTTCACATTCTTCAGCTCTTCTCAACATACAATAATATAAAAAGTTATTAACCAAGGTAATCTACAGCATATGACTGACTTGGAAAGCCAGTTTGAATCCTACCTTCCAGCATGCTGAGGTGCATGGCATCATTGGCTCGCTTTGGCACACTAAGCATCACCTCCAGGCCATCCTTAATCTCACCTTTACCTTCTTCACAGCACGTGAGCAGCTCCTGAAAAAGACAAGCAGACATGAGTACTCTCTATCATGTGTTTCTATACTAATAGGATAGACAACCAAATACTACTTCTAAGAAGGAAAGAATAATTTTTGGCATGTAAATCTTTTTGAACTTCTTACTTTGTCCATGACATGACAGCATACTTCATATTTATCATTATCTGTTCTTCAAGGAGCAGCCCAAGCTTTCAGCTAACCACCTCTAATTTAAACAAGATCATCTTCTCAGTAAGAAATCTTTAAAAGCTACATTAAGGACAACATTTTTTCTGATAAGCGCAGACAAAGCTATCAGGTGCAGTGCTACATCAACACTGGCCCCACTGCACCAAAGACCTGCTCTGTACTACTGCTGATAAAAGGATTTACATTGTTTCATTTCAAGTATTCAGTGAATTACTCTATTCTGTGTTCGCACAGTTAAATGCATCCTACAGACAAAACTTCTGAATACAAACAACCATTAACTAATGGACAGAAGTTAGAGACTGGAATATGCTGAAACGCTGTAGTGGAATTTAGGGTGATGCAGTTTCCTGCCCTTTCAACATCCCACATATATTAACATAACAGCGCCTGAGTTGATATTCAAATTTCCTCACATCCTTTGAGCATTTGAACCGCATCAAGGTAAAAAGTAGCTTTCGTTCCTTACATTATTCAAAAGGCCCACTTAATTCATTCCCTCAGGCTAAATTCTCTTTTCCTTTTTAAAGAGAAAGCCAGGTGATTCCTACTATCACCATCATTACACTATTTTTATTTAACGGCCAATACCACCATCACAGAAAATCACTACATCATCACACTCAACTTTTGCATGACAACTCCACAAAAAAGTGACTAACTAAATATCCTCCAGGAGGCACAGAAGATGAGCAGCTTCAATACCATTTGGAAAAATAAGCAGAACTGCTAGAACTGCAAAATGTTTCAGTGATCATTCAAGTTTTGGGCTCTCCATCTTTACATGTTTTGCATCTCTTTTCTTACAGGGGAAAAAAAAGAAAAAGAAAACCCAGCAACCATGCATAAAATCCATTTTACTACGCAGCAAAGCCATCTGGCTCTGCAAACACTGGCAAAACGGATCTATCCCATCACTTCAATAATGTATTGGCTAAGGCCAATTTTTAAAATTTAAAAAAAAAATAATTGTTGGGATCAGTACCCCAAAATGTCTGAAACAGCACAGCCTAGAGTATTTCTCTAAGTTATAACTTAATCAAGTTGTACCTTTTTGCAAGGGGAGAACAGACAATATGTTTCAGTTAAAAATGACAGATTTGTTTTCATCCAACTTTACCTGAAATAGCCTGCAGTGTTTTTCAGAAATTTTAAAAACAATCATCCATGGCAGTTCTCAAGCAGAAAGGGGAGACACAGATCAGTCACAGTGCTTCTGTAGGCAGCTATTACAAAACAAGCAATGCACCCTAACAGAGACCCAGCACAGTTCAAGAACACCGCTGCTCAGTCAACAAGACATCTGTCCACTGAGTGAAAGCTCTAACTATAGGTTTCCAAAAGTTTTGTTTATTTTAACAGCTACTATTTACTTCACATTTCCAGTCAACATCACAAGTAAGAACTGTTTGTGCAACAGCTCTACAGGTACTCAGTGTGTGCACGTATATACGCATACATATTTATATATTTTATAGATATTTTATATTATAGTTTTATATATATAAGCAAATATATTAAAATGTCTGTATTTTACAGTACTTCATACCATAAACATAGCTAATGGCTTGCCAAAATTTGTTGCAGAACCCTTTACAAAAATGTGCCTGTCTTTATGGCTATGAATTACTTTTTTACTCTGGAAATGCAAATTAGATTTTCTAAGTAAACATTAGTAGAGCGCTATCTGTTTTGATTTATGGGAATCTGGACAAAATGTTGCTTAGTTATGCCGTATTTCATTTCAGTGGCCGCCTAAAAAATACTGCAGCAATATTTGAGGCTGCTCAGGATATCATAGTCTCAGAATGCAGAGTAAAAAAAAACCTGATTTCAGCAAGAGCTTTGCCTTCTTAAAACCAGCAAAATCAGACAAAGAACTCAGAATTAATACTGACCTTTAAAAGAAGCTGATACTTTGTTATCCTTTGGACAGGTTTGATTAGGTAAGAGGAGATAGAGTTGGCCAGTCCATGTCGTTGTTGTATCTCCTACATGAAAAACACAAACACGTGAGGACTGTGAGCACCAACTCTCAGATCTAGACTGCTTTGTGGGCTATGGGATAATATACATTAACTACAAATTCTATTTTAGCAAGGAGAAATAAAAAAAAAGACAGGATGACAAGATATTCCAGCCACAGCAAATGGTTATTTTGTGCACCTGCCTGCTCACTCTGTACAAACAAAAGACTGTCACCTCTCCAAGGGTACCTGTGAAGCATTTCAACAAACCTAAATACAAATAGCAATTATTAGGGTTACAGAACATGTGGCAACGTTTTTTTAAAAAAATTAAAATCTGTATTTCTTTTTTTACTAGCAAGAGAGAAAGAAAATTAACTTCAGAGTTCCAGGGTACAGCCAGGACTACCACAGGATGGCTGAGGTGGTTTCTTAGCGTCACCTGCTCGTTGAACTGTTAATAGTCACAGAGAGCATTTTCCCCCACAAGGGGGAGCGCGAAGTAACATTTTCTAACTAAAGGAGTCACCGAACACCTAAAAATGAAAACAGCCACTTACAAACAAAAAAACGACGACCACAAAGCTCAGGGAGGAAAACAGAATTAGATGATAACTAGATGGAATAACGACAGATTTCAAGTACTGATCATGGTTGAACTTCACGGCCAGTGTTTGCCATTTATCACAGTATTGGGTATATTTTAGCCACAGAATTTCAAACAACAAGTTATGCACTGCAGCTATGTGATTTCTAACCACAATTACAGTATCAGAAACGCCCAAGATAGGATATGCATGACATTTTCACATGGTCCAGGGTCTGACAGTGGAAGCTCTTGAAGTTACCTGTTCACAGAATTTGGTCTTCACATTTCTAACCCACTTTAGGTGGATTAGGGTATGGACACCTCTGGATACACTGCTTAAAATGGAGGGATTAAAGGAGGCAGTGGCAAGAACACATTTCTAATATAGTTTTACCAGTCCTTAGTTATTTTTTTGAAATAGTATTTACCAGATTTTATTTCGTTTTTTTTTTTTTTTTGTCATATCTGCTTGATTTCCTGTAACTTACCTGCTCTTCTTCAAGCACTGAAAACTTAGAGGCTTCACAGAAAGGCTTTACCTTACAGTGTTTAGAAACCCCATCTGCTCAGTGACAGACTTCTGAAATTAACCCCAAGAGCTTCAGGGATTTTTTGTTTGTTTGTTTTTATGTCCTTCCCTCTACTTCTACAAACAATTATAAAAAAAAAAATAAAATCTGTGGTGTCACTACACAGCTGGTGGCTCAGCACAGAGGAGCAGGAAACGAAAGGGGGTAGGGAGCACTGTAACTGAATCATCTGTAACTACACAATTCAAGTAAAGCACCCCAGCAAATGCACAAAGTCCTTCAGCATGGCCAAAATTCCCCAGCGAGTACAGTTCCCTAAAACCTCAAACAGCTGCTACCTTTTGGTCCTTTCTTAAGCAGAGTATTACACGTAGACCAAGTAACCTAGGATCTGAATAAGCAAGGTGGGTGGTTTAGCAGCTCTGAACAATGCCAATCAACTGAATTACCACCACATTTGATCACAATTTGAAGGTGCTCCAACAAATTTAACAAAGATTTCCATCTTTATTACATACAATGCAAACTAAGATTTACAGAATATGCTTGTGAGAGCTGACGATTCATGTCTCAGCTGTTACTGCCTGAATCTGCTTCCAGTTCTGAACTGCTCTGATATGGGACAGTGACTTTTTACATTGGAATTGACAGCTTTATGAGACCAACTGAGCAATATAAATTAACCATGTGAGATATACGATTGATTTTCTTAAGCTGACACTAAACTGTAGCATTAGTACCAGGAAACTTGCATTTTCTTATGAAATTAGGCACTCAGCATAATTGCAAGCACATGATTCAAACTGCCAAGGCATACTTTAAAAGATGGACGCAAAGTACTTACATCAAAGTATGCTCCTGCATGTTCTAATATCAGCTGGGTAGAATCTGGCTTATTTTTACAGTAAGTAACGTACATTTGGAATTTGTCTGCCTGCAGAACAAAATGCAAATTTACACAGGTTATCAGAGAGCATAATTTCCATCTCAAGAACGTTTTTACACAGTTATCAGAGAGCATATCTTCTTTCTCAAGAAATTATCTATACAGATTATTTTTTTCCCCATTCAAACTGGCAGCATAAGAAAATACATCAGGCAAGTTAGACTGAAAACAATAGCAAGGTATGCAAACGTAGATTATTCATAGCTAAGACAAAGATACCAAACCAAACCTGAATGCAGGTTTGGGCAACCTACATAACTTCAAGAGCAGCTATGCACTGGCATCTGACAGTAGTGCCTTAATTTTTCTCCCCCAGTCAAAGTTACATACTTTTTTACTCAAATTTGAAGGAAGGGGAACTTTTATAAATTTTACAAATTAAAAAGGGATCTGATAGTAAAAATCCATCCCTTCTTGCTTCCTATCTCCCTTGTTACTTCTAAACATAAGTCTGACGTCATTACCCATGTAACAAAGCAGTGTCCAACGTCTTCTGGCAACTGTTCGTATTTTTCCAGCTCCTTGAGGAATATACTATGGGTAAAAAAGAAAGAAACAGTACAAGGCACAGGAAACATTTTCATTAGAGCAGCTGATACTGATCTATTGTCTGTGAATAAAGGCAGTTAGAAAACTTGCTGTAATTCATACCAACAGCATGAGTTAAAGAAATAAAGATAAAAGGAATGGATAAAAATGTCTAATAACACAGCTAATATAAAATGTAATTCAATACAAATTCTGATGTGAAGATGAGAAATTGATCCAGCAGACATGCAGTTAATGTGTAAGAGTACACAAATTTAATAACTGCTGCTGTCCTCCATCAAAAAGGTTTCCTACTGTTTCAGTTTCAAGAAACGTTTAGCCTTCATCCCAAGAGAAAACACAGGTGACTTGCTTTTGATTGCTCAAGTTATCACAAAGCATAGAAGGGAATGTAAAATCAAGTTCTGGAATATGCTAGGTATATTTTATTACTTAAAAGCATCATAACCCAATACAAACACCAATGAATTAAAAAAGATGCAAGATTCAGAGCGAGACTTCTGAGTTCCTGGGCAAATTTGTATACAGAAGGAACATAGCGGACAAGCCTCTTTCATGCTCTGTACTCAAGTAAACGCAACAATGGTGGGGCATCTCCACAGAAGCTTTGAGGAGCCAGGGAAGAGGAGGGAGCCCTATTCTTTCCCACCAGCAGTCACACTTGGAAATCAGGAGTGAAGGTTCTGAAGGAACGACAGTCTTAAATTGATGTTTGTGCTATACCTGTATTCCTTTGAGTTCAGTGGTTTCCATCTCTTTAGGACAACTGAAAAACCTAGAGCAAAATCTTAACGTATCCAAATAATTTCTTAAAAGCTAAAAGATGTCTGAGACTGAGAAAGACAGTTCCTAATGGTGTACCTACCTGGCTGCAAAAAGCAACAACTGAAACAATTTAGCAATGCGAGAAGAAATCTTTTAGATTTTCTATTCAAGCATCCATTATTCATATGCACAATATTTTCACTAGGAAATCCCTCAGGTCATCATTTGGATTTAGCAGTAATATGGAAAAGAAAGATAAGTTACTCACTTATTGTGGAACTCATAGATTTCCTGCATGTTTCCAAAGATAATGTGTTCTTTGTTTACAATACCAGGTGGGATCTCCTCGACTCCGCTTGTCATTTCCCACAGATATGTCTGCCCAGAACAAAAAAGATGCATGAAAGTCATGATAAACTCCAAACAGAAGCACCAGGTATCTATAAGCATGCATTCCTGGAGAGAAATTGGGGAAAGATCATGTAGCATCATTAACTCCAATTGTGACAGTACCTGCTGTGTCAAATATACCTTGTGATTTTGACAGTAAAATCCAAGTTCCAAAACTGACAATTTAACATAGTCCCTAAGACTTCATCATTTAAAATGCATAATGCTCCTGACAACCTCTAATGCTTCAGGATATTCCTGATCAAGGTCATGTCAGCAGTCTAGAAGTTCATGCTTTGTGCAACAGCTAGCACTGAACGTTACTTGCTTCAGCATGACAATTACTGGGCACCTTTCCATGGAATCTCTCTGAATTTCTATTCAAAAAGTCAGCTAGTAGCAGACCATGTGATACAGATAACAAGAGAATTAACACAAGCTCTTCTCTATTGCTAGCAAAGCAAATAAAGTAAACCCCTCCTTTTTCCCTCCCCTCTCTAAAACAAAAAGCCCCACATATTTATGAATTGGGAAAAGAGCAAATGCTGAAACTCAGTACTGACAAAAGGAAAACATACAGGATGAATTCCAAAGTGGCTGTTATCAGATGTAATTTTAAGTTTCTTAATAGTGGAGGAGATACTTAATTTGGTCCTATGACTGCAAACCAATCATATTTGGCTGTTAAAAGCAGAAAGAAACAGAAAGCAACGAGTTGAATCCTGTCTTCAAAGATTAGTGAAAAAAAGAAAAACTTACATCCATGCATTCCCGGAGGTCTCTTACGTAAGCCTTTTCTGTCTGAATTAGCTCAGCCATAATGAACCTTAAGTGACAACAGAAAGAATAATCAAATCTCAGTCTGTTAGATTGTTACGAATGCATAATAACCAGAATACATCTTTCTCCTCATCAGCTTTTGCTTTTTCCACTGCTGCAAGAAAAATCTGAGAACTGAAATGTGAAGAGAGACAACAGATGAAGAAAACAGAAGAGGTAATAACATCCCTCCATTACTAACCAGCACAAAAAGAAACGGGGAAGGAGATGGAATTTTTTTCAAATGTTTTTCACTTGCTACAGTCATTGAACTTTGTCCTCCCTCCTCCCCTTACACATTTATTTCACATTATTTCTAAAAAGAAAAAAATCATGTTAAAAGAAGCCTAACGTAGTTTTGAAAGTTTAAGATTCTGACATGCTAGAACTATCTGCAAGAACAAGCATGTGAAAAAAAGGCAATAGGAGCTATTGAGTAATATCACTCTCTTTTTACCATTTATCCAATTTCTAAGCTGCCAGATAAGCCATGACAGTTGTTTCATTATCAGGATTGATTTATGCATTCTCATTGATTAAAAATAAATAAATGTATTACTCTTTCCTGCGGGCAGACTTTCGTTTTTCTTCGTTAAGCTCATGAGCAGCATCGCGCAGTTTCACCTCTGACCCAGGGACACTGGCTGGGATTATATCCAGCTGCAAGCTTTTGCTCTTTATTAAAGAAAGGAAGAATTGATTAAGGAAGGAGACAGGAGAAAACAATAGCTAAGTCAAATGCAAGCAAAGCTTGTTTGTTTGTCATCACACTCAAATTTTTCTTACCGATTTATTGGAATCTGAGGAAATACCCAGAGCTTTCTCTAAAGAGGTCCTGTATTTCTCCATGCGCAGGGAAAAGTCTCTGTACCTCTTGTCCACTGCTGTGACACATTTTTTAATCTCTGTTGCATGAGCATGCCCTTTTTCACAAAAGCCATCAGCCAGCTGTATCAACAACTTCACCCTCTCTTTGGTTTGCTATGAAAACAGGAAAAATATCGAACAGTTACTAGCTCTACCTGTCACGAAGGGGGTCATTTTGCTTAACCTGCTACTAAGTACAGTTGGAGATGACAGCAAAGAGCTAGCTTCCTCTTCTCTCTTCCCAGAACTCCTTTAAACAGATACCTTTTTCTTAAGAAAAATAGCACAAGATGAATATAGGTTTCACAATCAAATGAATAGAAGCAGGTTGCTTATTTTTCTTTCAAAAGTGTGCTCCATATCTAACCCAGAGATTAAATTCTGCTAGGCAAGCTTTTTAGAGCATGGGTATTCTCCTCGCATCAATACAAAGGGGTTTTGATGCCAAAGAGGCTATTTTGTTCATTACCACTGAAGCACTAGTATTGGATCTGGCCCACAGTCTCAAGACCTTCTTCAGACATCACTGAAATGTTGAGATGGAGATAAGTCTTGTTATATGCTTTACACTTCAATGGATCAAGACTATATTCTTTAGATCTTTTTTTATATTATGTTATGTTGTCACACAGATTTTTGAGAGAAGCTAAGAAAACAAGTAGCCACCACCAAATCTGTAACTACGTGCTTTTCCCATTAACAAGCTGCCTAAGACTATGCACTTTCTTTTATGTAAATCCTAACTCATCCACAATGGATGAGTTTACACCTCCACCTCTCTTTCTCTCTGATACCATGTCAGAGCAAATGGTAACAGGGAGTGAAGCAAAAATGTCAATAAGAACTTGACTTTTTTATGTCAGTTGGAAAGCCAACAGTGTGGGGTTTTTTTTTTTTTAATTATTTCTCTTTCCTAATGGTCCCTCATCTGAGCATTTCTTTTCACTATGGAGTTAGCAAGGGCTGCTACATCTTCCCAACAGGTAGCAAACTGCCAAGGGAGTGGCACTAACAACATCCTTTCAAAAGGGGCACCCACGTCACCTGCCGACTGACAGAGGAAACAAGGCGGGCAGTGGTGTCCTGCTTGTTGGAAGGGATCCAGCAAAACAAAGGCTGGAGCAATACTGAGAAGGAAGAAAATGCTGGTTTGAAAAGCAAAAGTAATCTCTGTTCTTTCTGGATTCTCTTTTCTCCCTTCCCACATGCCCCACGACCAACTCCTTCTCCAAGTCTCTTCTCTTCTGAAGTGGTCCTTCAGACAAATGAACAGTTGCTCACTTTTTTGGGCCCTATTATTTCTCTAGGAAGATTGGAGAGCCAAGATGTGGAAACAGGTGACAGTTTGAACAGGTGACAAGAAGAAAGAGACAAGGTTACGTAAGCTCAGCTACTTCAGTCACACACTCGTTGCCTGTCTTTCACATGTCAAAACTTTAAAGTTTCACAAGTGGCATCTGCATCTCTGTATGGGCCTCCAGAGATGTAGAACAACATAATGCTGCCATGGCTCAAAAAGTTACAGCAAAATCACAGAATACTTTACTTGTTAGGTTACTCATTTTATTAAAGTTTTAATTTTTCTACTACCTTCTAATTAAATCACAGCTGAATAATAATATGCCTTGCTGTATTTTATATCCTAAATCAACACGCAGTAATCTATAGACATGAAGATATAAAAGTGGAAATCAAATACACTGCAAGGTTTGTAGGTTTTTTTAAAAAACATTTTTAAGCTATCTCACTACAATTCTATCATAAGAAATCAACTGCACATAGGGCTGATGGACCTCCCCTAACAGTGATTATCTTCTGATTATGGTTTGGTTTGTTGGGTTTTGGGGGTTTTTTTTGGGGGGGGGAAGAGGGGGGGGAGAAATGTGGGTTGTTCTGGTTTTTCTAAAATCTTACGCAACTTTATTTATTTTACCTTTGCTGTGATCTGAAATTCTTCATGTTCTTTTAACAACTCTTGAGTATGTTGGATACTAGAGCCAGTGGAAGTATGTGTGGATAAATAAAACTCTCCATTGTCATGAATCCATTCCAGAGCCTAAATAAAGCAATAATGAAGGAAAATTAAGAGAGAAGGCAACATAGTTTTGCCAACAGAAACCATCTGTGATCAGTATTTCACAAACATAGACTGGCCACAGGCAAATTTTATTCTGTCACTTGTGGCAATCATCTAATACCTCTACAATATCAATCAGTTTGTAACTCTGAAATAATTCACTTAGTCTCTGAAGCAATGGTTAAAGAATTAAAGAAAAACAACTGATATGTGAATCTGAATACTTCAGGAAGTCCACTACTACAGGACTATAGTAGTCCACTATTAAAAGGTTCTAACTGACTATGTTTACAGTTTTGTTAGTATACTACTCAACTGAGCAAAAAAAAAAAAAAAAAAAATCACTTTTTTGGTGCAACGCAGGACAGCTGTACTCAGAAATACACATTTTCCAATTTGTAAAAATGTACATAAGACTGCCAAATCTGTAGGCTAAACTTTCCAAGCATGTAAGATTTAACTATCATTTCACTCTTTAGTTATTCCAGGCTCACAAAGTATGGTCTGTACTACATGTACTCCTAGAAATTAAACCTGCAGGAGAGGAGGAATGGTGAAATGTATCAGTTAAACCAATGAATGTATGTATAAGTAGTAAAAGACAAGAACTAAGAACGACAATCTAAAATTGTTTCCCATCCACATCCTGGCACCTTACTCTCTCTCACTATTATGAACCACGATGATCCAGGTTACTATCTATGTTCTACCCCCATTAATATGTGCTGCCCTTTTAAGCATAACTCAGTGGTTGCGAAGAATCCTACTCTCTGGCTACTGGAAAATTTTTTTTTAAAAGAAGTCCTTTCAAACTGCCAAATAACAGGAAAAAGAAAAAATGTAACTGAATACTAACATTATCAAGTTGGTTTGCAGCTCTTAATACAGGCTACTAGAGCAGTATGCGAAGGCACATGAACTTAGAAACTTCTTGGTTCTGACAAAGTCAATATTAGATGCTCAAAGAGTTTAATACAGCTTGCTTAGAACTGTCTTGTTACTAAATGCATGTGTATCTTCTGTGCCTTCAGTAAATATTTACAGCACTAGAGAAAATTTAATACCCCAAGAGAAAAAGCAGTAGAATGCTAGTGGGTCCTCATTCTTCCTTTTATCTCCCATACTTTCGGTTTACCCTTTTATCTATCCACATTACCAAGAACAGGAGAAGTTTTATCTTGGTGGACAGTAGGTATGTATTTTTCAAGAGCATAACCTTACACTGAATCAGAAAAGGCATCATCTGTATTATAATTCCACCAACAATTTAAGCTCATCAAGGCTGTGACTGAGCAACTTCGATTCTCTTCCTTCCACTTAGGATGCTTTTGCCTCTGGGTACAAAAACTAAAGCCTCCAAAATTCAACACTGAATGCGAATGCAAGGATGCCATTCGCATACTAGTGCAGGTGCAAGCCTGATGAGATAGGCCTGTTACTTTTCAAGCACCACTGATGGAAAAAACCCAACCCCTCCTGGACTAGCATCAAGAAATGGGACATTTCAACCAACCACCTGTACAATGCCCCTTGTCATTCTAATATCAATCTTTGCAAATGAAGACTGATACGGACAAGCAGCATAGCTATCACTGATATTATAAACAACATTTATTTTGATACTTCTCACTCAACTTTTTAACCTCCACCTTTTTTTTTGATGGGTTTATTATCATTCATTCCAGCATTGTGTAAACACAAAACCTTCCCCTCCCCAAATGTTACCCTTTCATAACTTTCTGGCAGCTCTCTAGAGCCACAACATGACAGAAAGTTCATCTCGATGTTTATTCCTACAGTTTACATCAGCTCTCATTTCACGTGAGGATCAGGTTTGTATGTTGGTGTCCTGGTTTCAGCTGGGATAGAGTTAATTTTCTTCCTAGTAGCTGGCGTAGTGCTGTGTTTTGGATTTAGGATGAGAAGAAAGTTGATAACACACTGATGGTTTAGTTGTTGCTCAGTGGTGCTTACACCAGTCAAGGACTTCTCAGCTCTCAGCTCTGCCAGGGGCACAAGAAACTGGAAGGGGGCACAGCCAGGACAGCTGACCCCAACTGGCCAAAGGGATATCCCACACCATATGATTTCATGCCCAGCATATAAAGCTGGAGGAAGAAGGAGGAAGGGGGGGACGTTCGGAGTGATGGTGTTTGCCTTCCCAAGTCACTGTTATGTGTGATGGAGCCCTGCTTTCCAGGCTGAGCACCTGCCTGCCCATGGGAAGCATGGAATGAATTCCTTGCTTTGCTTTGCTTGTGCTCATGGCTCCTGCTTTACCTATTAAGCTGTCTTTATCTCCACCCACCAGTTTTCTCACTTTTACTCTTCCAATTCTCTCCCCCATCCCACTGTGGGGGGAGTGAGCGAGCGACTGTGTGGTCCTGAGTTGCTGGCTGGGGTTAAACCACGACAGTTGGAAACACATAACACCATACAAGAACTGGAGAAATCAATTTAGTGACCAGGTTCCAGCCCTTAACTCTGGAACGATTTGAGAGTCTACCATTTTCCTCACAAACCCTGATGGTATCTGCTCCCATAGCAGGGCATCAAGTTTTGAAAGCACAAAGAATGGTTCTTCCAACTTCCAAACTAAAATCTGAATGAAAACAGCAACGTTTCCATTTTCTAGCTAGTCAGTGTGGAGTCCAATACAGTTTGCAATGACTGAACTAGTGATTGCTGAAAAATGGGGTTTACAATTAAAATGCTGACAGATCTTTATCTCCAGTGCATGACTGTTAGTCAGCAATCTCTATACAAAAGCAAGTAGGTCATGTGCCTGGCAGAGGTTGGAATTAAGGTTATTCAAAAGGTGGGGTGCGGGGCAGGGAAGGGATGGTGATGTTGTTTTAGAGAGGTATTAATCTTTAACTTCGCTCCAAGATTTATCTTGCATTACTTTCTTTGTGAAATCATGAAAGACAGACATTAGGAATCTTTCAAGAGATCAAACCAGACCACTACTATTTAAGCCTCTGTCTAGATTGGCTGTCAGAAATAAATAAATAAATAATATAAAAAAGGTTTTTTGAGTCCTTTAAAGTAGATCTAACTATATTTCACACTATGGGCGTTGTGTCCTTTTCTGCAGAACAGGAACAGATAGCTTCCTTTCTTTGTCCTCCAACCAGTTAAAAAAAAAAAAAAAAAAAGTAAAAAACCATTGCAGATCATTCCAGTTACTAATTCTGCCATGGAACCCCCTACTTATTTTTATAGCTTGTGTTTTGATTAGCAAAGTGGATTTTTTTGTTTGTGTGGTAGTTACTTAATAGTTCCTTCCAGACTGATAAATTCAACAAAATACAGAGAGGTGGATTTACCATGCAAGACACCATGACACCAAGTACACGTGGAATTGCAAAAACTTTCCAAAGTCATTCAGTTATTATTGCTTAATGTGTTATCCAACTTGTCAGTTTTCTAGAACTGCCAATCAACTTAATTAGATGTTTTTCCCCCAGCATTGGAGAAAAATGTTGCTGCCTGTTATTTCCCTGGTCAAATCAGGTGTGCACGGAAAAGTTAACAAGCGTAACAATTTGTCAAACACAAGCTTGGAGAAATGAGATTCACCAGTACCAGACCAAGCTGGCAGAAGCAAAACACTACCTTTAAGCTACAGTAGTAAAGACACCCTGCCTCAACAGATTTTGCTGTTCTATATTAAAGGAAAAGCAAATAATTTAACTCACTATTTTAATCATTGATCTTTCAGCCATTTGAAATATTCAAGTCAATGACAAATTTGTTATTGTGGGACAAGTCCGTGTGTGTCAAACCTCGATCACACTGAAGAGGATTTTTATATAAAACCCTCACCTGTTTGGCACTTCTTTCAAACACCACATACTGTTGGCATTGATCAAGACGTCTTTTACGCATGGTCCAATAATGCAGCACACGGTTCTCCCTCTGGAAGAGTTCATTCAAGATATCTGAAGAAATTAAAATAGTTTTAACAGAGGTTATGACAACTGATTTTGAAATATCACATTAAAATAATTGGAATAAAATACTTTATACTGTAGAATTTACAATACACTTACTCTTTCTGTTACTCTTTGATTTGCTCTTTTTCCTGATATTCATGAACACAGAGTGTTCCTGTTTTGTTATTATTTACAGAAATGGGGACGCAATTAAAACTTGCTAGTAACACCTTTTTTCTCTCAAATATTTTTCGTACAGGGACTGCCACTGTTAATAACAGAATTGAAAATGTATTCTGATAAAGATGGTTCTTGACGGGCTTTCCTCAGAAAGAATGAGCATGCACAAGTAATCACAACAAGCTTAACTTCTCATATTAATCATAATAAAACCCCAAAACTTTTCTGAATACACCAGTCTCCTATGAAATATTTTAATAATTTAATATATGTGGGCAAATACATAACTGCAAGAACAAATGCAACATAAGTAGATATTAAATGTACAGAAACCCAAGTAATAAAAAATATGCAAAATTAGTAAATCTGTAATTCCCCTTCAAAAAAAAAAAATCAAAACAAACAGCAGTCTAAATGAGTAAGTTGACTTGTTCAAATATGAGTGTTCATTGAGCCTTGAATTTTCAGGTAATCAAATAACTCTACAATTTGTTATTCCATTCCTGAGTATCAAAAACTGTCTGCCATTGGGAATTCACATCCAAATTCCACTGTTAACCTGCAGTTCCACATGTTTGGCTTATAAATTCTTCCTGGATGGCAAAGACCTTCTGCTTACAATATGCAGAAGATTTTATCTGAACTCTGCTTCTTTAATGGTGGTTTGTTTGGGTTTTTCTTTTCCGCGCAAAGAAATCCTAGATGTTTCTTGTGAAGCTCACTGGAAGCCCATATGGCAAGCTGAAATACATGGAAATGGGGACACGCAGCATCTCGGCCAGGTGATTATGTCCGAAGTGCAAAGAACCCAAGGAGAGGTCTACCAGAAGCAGAAGAGACCACAAAAAAGGCTCATTCTTCACAGTAACGCTGTACTTGCTTCACTACTTATACCTACAGCTGGCTATTTTCCATAATTATGAATGAAGGCTCTCAGGTGCTAGGCCTCTTAGCGACCTTGCATTCCCCTGACCCACTGCACGGGTCCACAATGCCTTACATCCCAAAAGCTAGCAACTCCAAGAAACAGTTTGACAGAGAAGGTCAAATAAAGGGAGCGTGAGGAGAAAAACATCTCTGTCAGTGATTTGGGACCAATTACAACCACTCGTCACAGCCTGCCTGAGGATTATGAAACCTGTCTGCATCTCTGCCAACATCCTCCTGCTTTGGAAGCACCGTATTCCTGCTTGCCACAGAGCGTTGAGATCACCCAGGACTTGCTTTTGGTTGGAATCTGGTCACAGCAGCCAAGGTTTTCTTCCTGCTGGGCAGGCTACCCTCAAATACGCCTCAACCAATCTGTCCCTTAGCCAAGCCATGAGCTTATCTGCTATAAGCCTCACCTGCTTTCTCAGTTTTATTTCTGCCTTACACCACCCTCCAAAAAGCTTGCTCAGAATATGTGCCAGATTTCAGGGGGGCAGACTCACAGATGACTAACATCATACAATGTAATACACCCAACTGGATACACCATATAAAGAGAGATATCTTGATAGTGACACAAGTGAAGTAGTTCTGACAAAGAGCAAGCAAGGTGAATTCAGCTAGTTGGAACAGCTAGGACGTGATACAGATGGCAAGCCAGTGAGAGACATTTGGCTGGGCACCATTAGTGTTATTGCCATTAATTTCTTGGACTGACAAGGAAGAGAAAAAAATATTCTACAACATACTCAAAGGAAGTTATAGAACATCAACATTTAATACTAGGTTTGGATAAGCCTTTTGAACTACAGTCCCTGGTTTTGGTGCTTTTTTCTTTGATTCCAACATTTGTTAGGATGGTTTCTTAAGTTTCCAGCTTATTCTCCAGGCTTGGAGAGCTTTCAGCTGTCTCTATGCATCCTGCATTCTCTATCAACCTGTCTAAAAATACGAGCATCACTAGACAAGTTCCTGCATGATGTTCAGTCGCAGCCCGCACAGTAGAGACAGAGGTAACAAAGCAGCACACGAAATTAGCAGAAGAGGCAAAGATGCTCCATTTCTGAGCTTACAGCAATTGTCACTGACTGAATCCACCTGCCACAGCAGTTTCAGGTCACAACTCCTTCCTAAATTTCAGCTTTGGCATGGTGTCCAATACAGTATTTCGATACTCTTAACTGTAGGTCAAGGAAATTATTTACACTGGTGACAGAAGGACACCTCTCAGAGCTCAGTACTATTGTGATTCCTGTTTCCTATGAAGCATGTGCTTAGCCAAACTTTGCCTAGATTAAGACATTGCTCTTCTAGATATCATAATCTGCAGCTGGGAATAAGGATCAAGTACACCACTGAATGAATTTTTTGAAAAACATTCAGCAGTTCTGCAGAAACTCAAGGGTTACCCTAGTTTGAAGTGTTCATTTATATACTATATGCTGATCACAGTCTGACACGCTGTTTCAAGCATACACCTGAGTCCGAGCGTGTAATGGTCCAGCAGAACACATGTAACCTCTATTTCTCCAAAATGAGATAAACGATCTACTGGATTTTTTTTCTCCAGCTATTTAGAAAAGAGATGAAAAGAGTTTTTTTTCTTTCTTACATGCATATTTGAACAAAAAGATCAGAGTGAACTTTTAAATCATTTGGTTAGCTACCACCATACCACTGAGACCTAAAAGGAAGGAGTCCTCACCAGTTTTATCTTGACTTGTGTTTAATTCTCAGAAGCATATATTACATGGCTTATAGGGAAAACACATTGGAGCACGTAGCTTATTTTATTCCTGGTTGGGGATTTTTGTTGATTTTGTTGCTTTTTAAACATATATCATTCCTCCAGGATTTTAAATGTGCACAGAACATGCACAGCACTATGGTTCTGACATATAGTTATTCTTAAGGACATTAGCACAGACTTTTCTACTCTTTTCTCATCTGAACACATTTACCTTTCTCAGAATGACTGTTTCTACACAGCTTTCAAAACTCAATTTTGTTTGTCTAAAAGCCCTAACATTTTTTTCTTACACTCAGTAAGTGTGGTATCTACAACTTCCTGCTTCTGCTTTTTCTTTGTCTGCTACTAAGAGAAGAGCTAAGTGACAAATGTCAGCAACACTTCTTCAGTTATTGATACTGCCAGCCTTTGTGTTGAGGTTTTGTCTTGTACAGTTCTATAAAAGTTGATGCCTCGGGGACAGAGGAAAAACAATCCTTTGTCTTAGCTCTACATGCTCATAGTTTCAACTGCCACAATCCAGTTATTTCCTTACAGTGAGAAGCATGGCCAATACCTTATTATCTTTCCAACACAAAAAAATTCAACACAGGGAGATTTTCAGTTTGAGTACAGTCAGATACATGGGTAAATTTAACACAAACTGTTTTCCCCATGGAGTAAAGCGAAGCAGTGAGCATGTCCTTTTCTTATAGAGTCATCAAATAATTTAGAGTGGAAGTGACCTCTGGAGGCTATCTGTTCCAATCTCCTCCTCAAAGCACGACCAAACTCAATGTTTTTCAGGGGCTTGTTCAACTGAGTTTTAAAAACTCCCAAGAACAGAGATTCCACTACCTCTCTGGGCTATCTGCTATACTCAGTGCTTTTTCACTCTTGCTGTAACACTTTCTCCTTATACCAATTCAGAATTTTCCTTGCTGCAACTTTTTCCTCTGGTCTTATTGCTGTGTTCCTGAGTTTGGCTCCATCCTCTGTATTACATTTGGGCAGCTGCAAACAGCAATTAATTAGGCAATTAGACTTCTCTGGTTTTGAGGCTATAGCATGGTCTGAGTGCTCAGTCACAGCTTCAAAATGCATCAAGCAGAATACAACTGGCAAACAAATGAGTAAATGCAATATTTATTTCTGAGTATCTCTCTCTGATCTCTGTTCTGCCTACCTAACCCATCAGTTATGCATACCCTATTAATGTCTGTCCTTTTGTCCCTGAAAGCCCTTCAGGTCTCTCTCTACTCCATTCCCCACATTGCATATTACACACCTTAAAACTGCACTACATTGAATTAATCCAGGCAAAACCCAAGCGCCATGTATTAGTTCTTTCCTGCCTCACCTCAGCTACCACCTATCTACACACCTAATTTAAACATGATGTCAGTTATCCTATACTTCATGAAATTCCTTAATACTAATTCAACTATATGAAGGGTCCAAGGGCATCATTCAAGGGATTATCTTATACCACCCTGGCACTCCCAAGAAACTTGCAGAATGCACCACAGTAATGCATTGAGTAAGCTTACGGTGAGATAAGCTCCCATCTGGCTTCAGACCAAACGTTATGGGAAAGTTTACTATCTCACTCTCTGAACAAAAGCAGCACATTTGAGTCTCAAATTGAAAAGAAGATTAAGTGTAAGCAGGAGATAAATAAATTCAAACAACTTCATTTGGGTATAAGAGAATTTAATGACTGGCAGCTCCTTCAAAGTGTGTGAGCTATTTTAATTATTTCCTGTCAAGCCTGACAGAACCCTTTCCACTTGGGCAGCCTTCACTCCCCCATCGTCACACACATCACGACACATGATGATCACGTTCTCTGGAGAAAAAAAGAACAAGAAACCCCTTACTTTTGACTTGTTGTTCAGGTGCTTTGATGTGTGTCACCATCCCTGGCATGTTTACACTGTTTCTGTGCAGGTATTTCAGGAAGACATCAGCATTCCTCCGAGCCAGCGTGCAAGCCTAGAGAGTCAGCCGTATTACTTTCTTTGAAGATGCACACATATACATCCAGAAAGAGATAAAGGACCTTCCTCATCCCCCTTTTGTGCATTTCCCACCCTCTCCAATTTTAAAAAGTGTTGCTTGTTAAATACTTCTACAAGTAATCCAACCCCAAGCACTGTAATAGTTTTCCCAACAAGTAACAGTTAATCCTTACTTATCCAGCAAAAAGATATCCAAACAAAATGCTATTACTTTTTAACTGAAGATGCTGAAAAACAATTACCTGCTCTAGAGTTTTCAGCATGACTCAGAGCTCACAGAGAAGTTTGTTTTGTGCATGTGCCATGTGCCACTTGAAGTTATTTATTGCATAAACACAATGAACATGCTTACATAACCACCTGGATATTCCAAAACATCCACCGCTACTTTAAACAAAAAGTAAATGCTCCACTGAAATAAAATCAAAGGTGCTAAAATATTACAACATGCCCTTGAAATATTAAGACAAGGCCTTGAGAGCTTTTGGTCCTTGCCACTGCATTGCCAACACTCAGCTCAGCTGTCTTCTTCATCTTAATGTACACCAAGTACTACATACGGGTTGGCTGCCTTATTTTTAATAAGCAGAACATGAAATGCTACTTTAAAAGGTTAGCTAAAGGTAGCATGGTCAGATCCAGTAACAGAGACACTAAGTCCTTTCTCAAATTGTTTCAACACAAAGACTGGAAACTCTCATGCCAGCTGCAGAAAGATCTATACGACAGTATACTTAGAGCTATGCTAATACATTTTTGAATGTTTTCATATGTGCATTGAGAACAAAAAGGCTTTTAATAAAATTAAGGTTTATATACTCGGACATCTTTCAAGGTCATGCTAGAAAAAGCCTTTGGTTACAGGGTTAGTTACACTACTTTGCAAGCATCCATTACACGTTTATTCAGTATGATCAATAACCCTTTTCATAAGGACATTAGTTGGAACAAAAACTTTTCATTTATCTGCAGACTAAAACACAAACCCAACTACTCCCAGATGCTTGTCTAGCAATTTCCTCCTTCCGTACTCTACTGTAGTCCAAGTACATCTGAGAGCTGCTCTGATGCACAGGCAGCAGTGGCGCTATGTGACTGTCACTTCTCTTCCAAAGCAGCAGCCTTTAAGCATTCTTTAGAATGACAGTTGCTCAAAGCAGTGATTCCCAATTCCTCTTCAGTCACAGTGGGAGCCCTGACATCTATTGAAGTTCAACAGGAAATATATTTATAAAACTGGCTACAATTTTATGCACTTGGCAGTATTCTCCTACTCACTGTCATAAGCAGTTAACATGCCATTTCCCACATCTTTGCAATTTGGGACATACCTGTAGCTTTTGAATGGCACTGTTGCTTTCCATATACATTTCAGCACTGTAAGAGCAAGCATTTGACTGTTTTCCAAGACAGAGAAGACCACAAAAAAAAAGGGCAAACCCTACCTTTAGGAATGCCTCCTTCTGTTCCAGGTGTTTGCTTATCATGGGAGTAACATGATCTGTTTCAGAGTTGGGACCCAGTTTGTCTGCTCCCCCACACCAGTCTTCTTCTCGCTTATATTCTTGCTCCAGGCTTTCCAGCACACTGCACACCTATCAGGAAGGAGTCGTCCAACTTGAATATAATTCAGTACGACAAAAATTCTAAATTCAAGCTAAAAAAGTGGAAAAACCACTTACGCCTTACATGTACCTTAGCTTCTGGCATGTTTTGGCTAGGACTTGGCTAGAGAAGGCAACAAACTTTGGCTGTAGGTTTACAGCATTGGCCTGCCTACATGGAATTGCTCAGAAGGCTATCCCTAATGTTGCTCAACTTTCTCTGCCTCTGTGGCTGCACAGTTCAGGATGGGCTTAAGATACGATTGCAGAGGAAGCAACCTTGCCAAACTTCCCTCTAACGCTTCTGCAGACAAGTAGGATGAAGCTGATTTTTATCTGACTCCCCCACAAAAATCAGAATTAGCCATCTGAAGTATTTGTAATAAAACCTCCGTGTATCTTGTTCACAGTTTAAGCAAAACTTGAAACAAGCACAAATCCAACTAAGCACTTGTACAGTGTGTTTCATCTTGAAAATGTTTTACAATACTTTTCTCAATTAAAAGTAAGAATCTGAGGAATATTGAAGGGGAGAGTGAAAGAAGAGGCAGATGAAGATTTGAGTCTTCACCAATAACCTCTGCACTTTGGTAGTGTATCTTCTTTGAAGTTTTCTAATTGAAGCAAGTGTAGGTCGGCACGATTTGTCTACTACTCATTTATCATAGAATGGTATAGCTTAGAAGGGACCTTTAAAGATCATCTAAGTCCAATCCCCCTGCTATGGCCAGGAACACCTTTCACTAGATCAGGTTGCTCAAAGCCTTGTCCAGTTTGACTCTGAGTACTTCCAGGGATGGAGCATCCACAACTTCTTTGGGTGACCTATTCCAGTGTCTCATCACCCTCATCATAAAAAATTTCTTCCTTATATCTATTCTAAATCTACCCTCTTTCAGTTTAAAAACCAGTGCCCCTTGTCCTGTCCCTACAGGCCTTGGTAAAAAGCCTTTGTCTTGCAAGACCACTTTATATACTGAAAGGCTGCATCACAGCCACAGTTTTCTCTTTCTAAGGCAGCTGGTAAAGAGGATTTGCTTTTTTGCATTTTGTGTATAACTGCAGTTGTTATCAAATTGGTAAATATAACCAAACCTAGTCAACCATTTTTTTAGGTAATGCTGTTTTATAGTACACTGAAGAATTAACCAAGGCAGACGCAGATTACATAGCATTCCTGTACCTGTTCAGAAGTTTTATAGAAGGCAACGGAGGCATTCACAAGCTTGAGACGGTCCTCCATCTTCAGCATCAGTTGTTGCCAATGGGAAGCAACCTTCTCTGCACACTCCCGGATCATATCCATGTCATAGTGATTAGCCTGCAGCATCGCCTCTGCCTTCTGCTGAACCTGCAGGGCACTTTGATGCGTTTTCTGACAAGAGGTGAAAATTCAGGAGTTCAGTGGAACACTTCAGTTAATTTTCTTGAAGACCTCAAAGGCTTACATTTCCACTGTGTCAATGACACTTCTATACACATGCACAAACGCCCATAAAATATAAATAACTGTCTAATATTAGTCACTGCATGATTTCACTTATGCAAATACAAATAATAAATAAATCCTGTAGAGATTTATCATCAAATCAACAACAACTAGCAGTTTACAAGCAACAGCCACTGCATAGCATTAAGCCACACATGGCATATCTATGTTGCAGTACACTTTGTTGTAATTAGGAATTTCAGATTGATTTTCTTTCCCTTCATGGCGAGGAGAAAAAAAGATGGAAAGGATGTATCTTATTTTGGTTTGATTGCTATTACTGTCCTCACAGCTTTACTGCAGTCTTTTGCACATTAGTAGTGAGCCAATGACGTGCAGGCAGGCAAGACAATGCAAAAAGACAACTCTGCATTCGCTGTGAGCAAAATTTTAACTGTAGTTCTCTGTGTAAACATATACTGGCCTAAAGTCTGGAACCTCTAACTACAATAAATATTATATTGAAGTACAGAATGATCCAGAAAACTCAGAATTTAAGCTTCCTAATCATCTTTCCTTAAATTGACAGACATCTAGAGGTCTCATGATTTTTATACTTAAGAGTTACCAAAGCTCTCAAAGTGAGGGTAAGTATAGTGCAAACTGTGGGGAAAAAAAAAACACAACAACAACAAACAAACCAAAAAACACAGAGAGGGAGGGAGAAACATAAAACTCCACAGAATGGCAGGTGAACATGAAAATAGTTTTCCCAAACAATCATAACTTTGGTTAATCTTTCAACAACAGTAAAGTTGTTTAAAAGATTTGCGCTATATATTATCAGCATCACCCAAAGTCCCTCAGTCATGCATATAATTTAATAGAAGTGCATTCCAGTTAGTCTTAAGATATCTCCCTATGTTTTGCAGACATATGACCAATCTGGTAAGTTTACTCTGAAATCACGGCAGGAGGATGGACACACCAACCAGCACACACAAATTTCAATGAAACCTACTGTCAAACACAAATGGAAACATTAAAGGACCATATGAGAATACACAAAGCTGTTGTTTGCTGTTCCATTTTATTCTCAGCATTAACAATTAGCATCACACTGTTGTATTCTAACAAAGGGAAACACCACTTTTGGTAAAATAGCTGTGAACAGATTGTTCGATTTATTACAATTTTTTTATTCCTCTCCAATCAAAAAATGTCTATCGCTTTACAAAGATGCAGAAAGGCACTGAGAAGGTGTGTTCATCTGGAATTGCAACTCTGAGATGAACAAGAACAAAATCCCCACCTTCCCAGTAAGTGTTTTCATCTCTTTGCCATAATACGATTTCAACAGCTTTTCCTAAACTCAAAATATCATAGCGTTAACCCAACAGTATGAAAAGGGACAGAAGGAATACATCTCCTTATGACAGTGCTATGTACAGAAAGACTCATGAACTGTAATACAGGATTTCTTGGCTATGGTCACTGAAATGGTGCTTTTACCTCTATCGCATGTTGAAACTGCTCATGTTCCCTCTGTAACTGTTCTGCCTCCTGCAAAGAGCTAGCAGTGATAAGCCCAGCATTTAACATTGACTCCCCATTTCGGATCCAGCCCAAAACCTGTAGCAAAAGAGAAGACCATGAAATATGCAATTCCACTGCCAGCCAGCAAGAAAAGCATCATTGCTAGGGACAAAAGCATTTAGGTCACATGTAGTACTGGAATTGATGACTAAGTAATTTATTAATTATACATTTACAGCAAATTATATATTCAAAAAACACAGAGAATGACATTCACTGTAATTTCACTTAGCTGATGACTCCTATCTTTCAGTCAACTACTACAGGTTGTGGTTTCAGTTTATACTCTGAACAAGCCTGTGTCTAAATACTATTTCTGTCACCTGGAAAACAGGAACAAGTTACAAGCAATAGTTGCCTAAGAGCCAGTGTCAGTAATGTAAATTGAGTACAGGCAGCTCAGTAAAAATTAAACAAGTAATTTTTAGTATTAATACTGAGAAAAACGTGACCACTTAGTGTCTTCTAATTGCTTAAAGATTTTTTTGTTTTCAGGACGTGCCTTCTTTGACATGCCCACGGAAACCAGAAGAATCCTTGGGTGGGGAGAAGCCTCAGGAGGCCACCTTGTGCTTTCCTTATCAACAGGAGCAACGTGCAACCTTAAGGCCTCTCCCAAGAGACCTATGCCTTGTTCATTACTCAAGACTCCAATAATGGACAACCCACACCATCACCAGACATTTTTATCACCATGTCTTCTTTCTAATGTCAACACTCACATCTCTCTCACACTTTAATTTCAGCTCGTTTTGTTCTTCCTGCCCACAACAGACAAAAAAAAAAAGCCCCTAAACATTTTCTCCCTAGAATCATAGAATCGTTTAGGTTGGACATCAAGTTCAACCCCTAACCTAACACTGCCATTCCACCACTAAACCACGTCCCTAAGCACCTCGTCTACCCATCTTTTAAATATCTCCAGGGATGGGGAGTCTACCACTTCCCTGGGCAGCCCATTCCAATGCTTGACAACCCTTTTGGTGAAAAATTTTTTGCTAATATTCAATCCAAACATTCCCTGGCACAACTTGAGGCCATTTCCTCTTGTCCTATCGCTTATTACTTGGGAGAAGAGACCAACATCCACGTTGCTACAGTCTCCTTTCAGGCAGCTGTAGAGAGTGGTAAGGTCTCCCCTCAGCTTCCTTTTTTCCAGGCTTAACAGCCCCAGTTCCCTCGGCTGCTCCTCCCTCTTAGCATCAGCTTTGTTTTCCCTTCTCCTCTCTCCCCCTCAAGAACATTTCCCAATTCCCTCCCCAGGCTCCTCTTTTCTTGTTGACTCCAGTCTCTTCAGCTTCTCCCATGTGAACTTAGCTGCCTAATTTTTCTCACTGCTCTTTTACGAGCTCTCTCCAGTTGACAAGTGTCACTTTGATCAAAATCTTTCAAATACTGAGTAAAGCTGGGCATAATTCATGTCATTCACTGTAATCCGTACAACTTTTCTATGGAACTGCTGCCCAGCCAGTAATTACCCCTGTGCTATAGCTGTTCAGCTGGTTATTCCTGCCAGTACGTCATGCTCTGTATTTGTCACTAATAAAAGTCACATCCTTCTTGCATCATGATTCTCCCATACATGAAGATCATTCTGAACTGTAATCCAGTGTCTTCTGATAAACTCAAATCCCTTTCCCAGTTGCCTTCATCTTCAAATTTAAAAGCATTATCTCTAACATGTAGATCTTTCTGACTGAAAACATGAACTAGTATCCAAATACAAACAGACTTCTACAGATTTTTTATTTTTTTTTTAAATCTGTTTTCCAATCCAATGAGTCTCTTCAAACCTTTTGTTACTGAGTATGGTTTTCCAGCACGTCATCATTCATGGTAATGTAGTCTCACATGACATTCTCATAGTAAGCTAGGGCCATATAGACCAGAATAAACTATTTTAAAAGCTCTAATAGAAGGAAGATCTAAGTCATCTGCTTTTTCCTCTCTACCCAGAAGACCTGGTACCTTGTCAGGAAGAAAAAGGATTTATCAAGGGGAAGCTATACTTAACTAATCTATGTTAGCCTTTTCTCCTCTCCTCATCACAGTTCACATTTAACAATCTATGCATTTCAATATTTTTCCAGGGAATTATGTTAAACTAACTGACGTATAATCCTCCCTTAGCTAATCTGTTCCCACTTTTGAGAAGTAGATGTTGAGTTCCAGAACCCCTAGAAGTTTGGAGGAGTGCTAATGTCTATGACATTATTTCAGGCAGTTTTCTAGGTATTTTAGGGTGAATTCATTTGGGCCCCATTGATTTGAAAATAACCAGTGTAAACATACATTCTCTAACCTTTTCCTACAAATTGATTTTAGAACTCCAACCACTGGTAATAATTATATTAACTACCAAATCACAGTTAGCTCTTAACACTAAATACTCTCATCTAGTGATCCACATGTGACACTACTATTAATGCTACTGCACCAGGTTATTACTGAGTGAACCAGGATGACATGACCATAATCACAGAAGGAAAACATAGGCAGAAACCAGGCAAAGGACCTACTCAAACACAAATCCTTAAAAACAAAAGGCACATGTGGTCTACATCCAAAGTATATTCTAACACATCTTTAAAAGCTTGAAGCAACTGAGGTCTAGACATATTGACACAACGTTCATTCCCTCAAATCTGCATCACAATCCCACCCTTTGTCTTACCTTTATCCAGACTGCAATATTGTTGTACTAGTAATGCAGTTTTTTGCACTTCTGCCTGCACAATGAATTGCTAACAAGTTTTCTTTCCCCTAATAGCATGTATTTTAATTCTATACAAAACCTGCAAGTCTGTGGGAAAGGGTAAGTCTGCAGTGTAGATGTAGGACATGACAGCAGCTCCCAGACATATACCTGGGTGTACATTCTGCTCCTCTGGGAGGAAAGTGCTAGGTCAGGTGGAACCTTGCAGGGGGTGGGAGGGAGACGGCTCTGGCCTTAGAACAACCTCTCCTGCTGCAAGGAGACACTTCCAGATCACAGTGTGGGGCAGGCACAATGGACCATGAAAGGAGCTGGGAGTCTCTAGGTTGTTAAGACACCTGAGGGTTGTCAATACTCAACGGAACAAGCCCAGGTAAGCCTCAGGAGCAAGAAAAAAGGAAAATTCCAAGAGAACCAGATGGGTCCAACAGACTGTAGACAAAACTACGCCTGGAGGAAAGGATTTGTCTGTAAGAACACGGGGGGCAGAAGATTTTTTTTTTTAATCCCTTTTTATTTTATTTTGTCTTGCAAAAGCAGTACTAAGCTCCCTCTCTATCTTACAAAGTAATTCTTCCAGGTGTAGTGTAAAGAGACATACCTTCTTAGGGTTAAAATACATTTAGCCTTCTCCAGAGCATTTATGAAGGAGAATGCTTGAGCAGGACCAATTCAAAACTCTTTTTGACTTGGCATCCTATCATACACAGCAGAGACAGCTAGCACAGAACTTGCCATTTCAAACACACTGATCTCCTGTTTGTTGCAGGTTAGGGTGCAAGCACAGAAGCTGGTGGAACTCCCAGGAAGGAACGTTGCCAAGCAGCGCTTTCCCCTTCCCTCTGCTATGACACTCAAGGGGAAAACATAAGCACTAATAAATAGCGAGCCTGTTCTTTTTCCAGGGCTGCTGCCTTCCAGTGTTGGTTGGCGTGTTCCCATCACCTCACTGTTTGGGTGGACCACACACCCCATCTTTCCCCTCCCTGCCTTCAGCAGGGTACAAAGGCATCAGCAAAACTGTGGAAATGAAACTGAGAGTCTGGGGCACTTGAAAGAGTCAAGCAGGTAGTTCTATACATAAATGCTTGATTTAAGATTAGTTTCTTGGACCGATTTTTCACTCAAACTAAATAGGATCACGAGACATGCCTGCTGTCCTAGCTACGTTTTTATATCCATATGGCACTACGCGGAGTGCCAGGATACTCTTCCGGAGTAGTATTTTGGGACAATCAGAGCTCAAGCCCTGGACTTTGTTTGAACCAAGCTAAAAGATCTGCATGTGAGAATGCAAGGCTGCTCAAGGTACTCTTTCCCCTATCTGCTGAGGTTTTCCTACACTGCAGTCTTCTATCTGGTTTTGCCCATTCTGCACCTATTACACATCAAGTTGACAAGCAAATTCTTTGCAGGTTTTCTTTAAACTCCTGTTTGTCTTCTGGCCCTTCTGCATCCTCCTACTCCTGAGGTTTGATACACAGAACTTCAATGCCACAAAGCAGAACTGGTATGGTAGTTAAGGGAGAAGCAACACCGGATGTTTTCATCTGCTTTCTGTGCTTATTTAATAAGAATTCACTTGCATGTATTTGACTAAAAAACTAAGCCAGGAGACAGTTTGCTGGTCTCCATTACAGTAATCTGAGAGATGAACCCTATGGAAAAATTCCTGCAGTGTTCCAGGCTAACCTTTTCACATGACTTCGAGCTATATATTTTATATATACGTGTGTGTGAAAACACAATAGTAGTAATATCAGTTTGGCAGGAAAAATTAAAATGGAAATCTTGTTAAGGTCCTTGCTACGGAGACAGTATCCCATCTACATAATAAGTATGCTTACACCCAGTTCATCAACAATAGATCTGGCAGAAAATCACAGTAATTGAACTGGAAAACCATGTGTTCACTGCTTCAGGCAACAAAATACAAACAAAACAGACTGAAGAGGAGGTTTACCCTGTCATTTTACTCTCAGGTAAAACACCTGCTGTGACCTGCTGAGCAGTGCAGAGGAAACAGAAGATTGTGCTTCCTGATATTTAGTAAAAACTAAAATAAATCAGATGTGGTTTTCTGGAAAGGCAACTGGAATCATAAAACTGAAAGTTCCTAGCCCCAAAGAATTTCAAAGGGGATCAAAAGAAATCCTATGAAACAAGATAGCATTCAGTTTTAGTTCCATTCAATTTTTAGGCCTTCAGGCTAGGGAAGTATTGCAGGTTAGTCTATACAATGAAAATTTGGAAAGGGAGTTTATAATACATGAACATACTGTCAAATACATGCTCATGTAAGTTTGTTTGAAAATTCCCATCTATTACAGCATTTAGTTCAACATAAAATCCCACTCAATAAGAGGTGTGTACTAGGAACATAAATAGAATCCAGGCAGCTGGCTAGGATGGTATACTACCTATATCTTTATTGTAAGATTAGTTCATTTTTTCCAGTGCTTTCTTAAAAATCTAAACTTGTGTTTCAGTTTTGGTCAGGGCTAGCAGGGGTTCAGAGATGTTACAAAGATCTTACAGAATGACCTACAAACCACGTACTAAGCACAACATGGATTTTCATCTACATTCCATGATGTTCATCACCTCCTTGTAGCTGACAAAGTACAGAACACTTGTTCTGCAAACACAGGTTTTAAACGTGTCACTTTCTTGTCACATTTAACTTTCATACTAACAAAGCTAATGGAGCAAGGTACTCACTTGATTGTGGAAGCACATAATATATAAATAACTACTTTACAGGGTGCCTTTGAAATATTTCCCAAGTGCTATTTTGTGTCCTGTATCTGAATATTATTTCGGTATCATGGGAATTAGCAATTTCTTTTCCTTACTAACCCACCCCATCCTAACCCACTGATGTACCACAAAGGGATGAGACTGCCTCAGCTCACATTCACACTTTCTTTTCATTTTTGCTTTCCTTTGCAAATGTGCACTCTTTTCCTTCATCCTCAAAATAGTATGAAAGTGAGTATAGAATCTATCCTGTTCTGTAGTAACTTTATCTCAACCATTACTCATGTGAAAGGAGCCATTTGTAATTTGCATTTACGAACACAGACAAGTGCTAAGACGGATACAGGATAGTTCAGTACAGTATGCAAAGGCTTGAACTAGAAGTTCATATATTTGATTAATGCCTAGATTGTACTGACAGCAGACACTACCAGCTCCTTGCATTCCTTGAATTCAAGACCACACAGAAACTTTGGGTCTGTTACTATAAAGTAACCAACCGCTGCCTGGAAAATACTTTGGGAACCTTCTGTTCACCTCTCCTATGCTAGCTGGACCCCTTTTACATTACTTCACAAGCTCAGAGTTCTCATTCAGAGTCTCATGAGAAAAATGAATTTTTGTAAGAGCTCATGACAAACAGAAAAGGGACAAGTTGCATTGGGAGCCATTATGGGACATACTAATACAACAGACTCTACTAGACTTCTGTGATGCTGCCAAGTGTGAGCAAGATCAAAACCACCTTTCTGGTGTTTTGTTTATTTTTTAAACTTTTGCCTGCTTCAGCAGTTTTTGCCCACAGCTCTTAAATTCACCAAAAGTTTAGGTGTTTATCAGATAAAGACTTCAAAACTTGCCACTTTATTGCCAGGAAAAGCAAAACTTCATTTTTCTTCTCCTGGAAAGTAAACCCTGCTGAAATTATGTTATCACCATTTGTAGATGTATCAGGTCAATGTTTGGGCAGTATCACTGAACGTTTTTATTCATCACCATACAAATGATAGAAGTATGGATTATTTAACATAAGTTCAAATTGCTCTACACTTCAAATACTTGACTTGTATCCAGGTAGAAACACGGATTGTCAACGCAAATTACAAACCACAATATTAACAGAGGATGAAGTTTCTCAGGTCCTCAACTCTAAGGCCCTCTCCCCTCCAAATGCAGGACTCCACACAGCAGAAACTAATTTTCTACCTCTGTTCGTGGGACCAGACCTCTCCAAGCGTTGTGGAACAGCTCGGGGGAGGGGGTGATTGGGCCCATACATACCTGCTTGACTTCTGCCTGCAGGTGCCGCAGCTGCACGCACTGCTCCAGGTGCTTGCGGTGCTGCTCAGCAGCCACATCCAACTCCTGCTGCTTCTCGTGGAGGAACTCCAGCAGATCCTGGACACGAGTTGCCATGTCTACATCTCTGTCACAAAGCAGCTCAACACCTGTAATCAAGCCAGTCATTTATAAATTACTTACAAGTCTTCCGAAGACCAATAGCCTGTTTCCACTGTTTTGCACTCACTTTTCCAGGTCCTTCTCAAAGTTCAACCAGGGTATGCTTGGAGCATTTGCTTATATGAGCATAGTTTGTGTGCTCTTTAAAAGAGGCAATTTTTTTTGTTTTGAAGAAGCACCTGAGATTTACCCTAGGTGACTGTATACAGTTAAAAACATTAAGTGAAGGGGCATAAGAAACCAAAAAGGAAGACTTACTACTCAAAAGCTGAGAATTACAGCTTGAGTGCACTGCTCCAATTAACTATAAAATTAACTCCCTATTATTTACTCTAGTTTTACTACTTCTTGAGTAGGGGGGAAAAAAAAAATTGTCCACACATCTCCAGTTTACAGTTAACCAGCATCTCTGTCATTCTCACACATCCCATGAAGAGACAACTGGATAATTCTTATAAAGCCACTGCCCGGAATAGCACGAAGGAGCCATCTTACCAGATGCCTGCACTTCATTGACATACTGCAGCAGATCCTGCCCTTGGTGGATGACATCAAAGGTCAAGTTATTCATGGTCAGGGCTTTGTCTGCATGATGCTGGAGCCTCTGTTCAGCTATTGTAAGATCTTCAGTGTCAAAGTCATTCATCTGCTGAGAGAGCTCATCATTCCAAGACTCGAGGTCTGAAATTATCTGAGGGAAAAAGGAGGAAGACAATGTTCACTTACTCATTAGACAATGTATGTTAATTTCAAATGTTGCACTTAGGATGGAGACCAGGAACTGGAGCTGCTTATTGTTAACTGACTTCACTGATCAGGTTCAACATGGTTCAGACATGGGCTTTTTCAGCATGGGTTTTAAAGAAGAACAATTTCTTTGAGAACAGCTGTTGTCAGCTACAACCTTTCCTGAAGGGTTGTTTCCATTCTATTCACATGACACCATAAAAAGTGGACACATCAAACAATTATTTTTAAAATTGTGGCATCAGTGAGTTTACTTCCTGTTTTAAAGGTGTTCTGCAAAAATTTTACTTGATTCACTGAGTATTCAAGTTTTGCATCATGCTGTGATGGCAGATTTCCAAACAATTAGGATAGCTGTTTGTGAACCCTAACCCCGATCAGCTAGCTCTACACAAGTGAGAACAGGCAGAAACTAGCGTTTCAGGGGTAACACTGAAAACAGAAAAGCTGAGGGACAAGTGAGGCAGGAAACTATACAGGACAAGGCCTTTAGCTGCTGCTTAAAGCTTCTTTCATCTCTCTTCTATGTGCTTTAAACATTACACACACAATCTATTTATGCATTATGAGTGGGCTCCCCTCTCAACACACACACTGGCTTCCCCTCCCACAACATCCTTCACAACTTCCCCTAACTTCCCTTTTATTTGGTCCATGCCCAACAATGCCTCATCACCTCTCTCTACTCTTCTTCTCCTTTTAACTGATCTGAAATATTTCAGAAACTTCAAATCTTCCTGACAGTCCAGGCTGAGAAACTGCTTACTTCCAGCTAACCCCTTTTTTCTGCTCTCAAGCACCTCAGAGCTGCTCTTCCCAGCTCATCTTCAAAACTCTGCGTTCATTCACTACCAAAACCAGTGGCGGTCACCTAACATTCGTTTCTTCACCATGGCAGTTGTCACAAATCAGATTTACCATCTTATTTTCATCCAGTTCAGTTAACAACATTCATAAGTTATCCTCAAGAAGTAACTGTAGTTAGACTTGGTCAAACTGAAAAATACGAGTGTTAAAGGTTGTGAAACTCTGCCATCACAACATCATCTTTCACTGTCTTTCTAAACACCATTAAAAAGTGGATTGAGACTTAACATGGCACATTTGTGCCACTGTTAAAAAACTAACCCAGCCCATTTCTCTTCAGAACAGATGCCAAAACCTTACCTCTCCTACAATCAAACTGAGTGGAAATGAAGTAATAAACACCGTAAGCTCACAATGGGAGACTGCTTTGGCTAAGTGTATTTTTATAATAATGTAATGATTTAAGTAGGTTATAGTCACTATGTCCTCTCAGACTACCCTGAGATTCACTGTACCTGATATGAACGACAGGTAGGTTGAAGAAGTCAACACTGTGTGTCACCTCAGCCAAGAGGTTTCAGTGATACTGCCTCCAAAGAACAACAACAACAGTAAGAATTACAACTTCTTCCCATGTTATTCCAGGCAACCTTGAGGTTAAGATCACAGCCCACACATCGTTTAAAGTAGTCTGAAACACTGTACAGGAGCAAGACGTTCCCTGTCCCCTTCAAAAGACCAGAAAGCCCACGATTCAAATAAATAAATAACGCCAGCATGGTCCCACATTCATTCACGAGTAGGGTCCTTTTTTTTTTTTTCCTTTTTTTTTTTTTTAAAATTTTGTCAAGACAATTAGCATCAAACAAACAGAACAAAGATGAGTAACTAACAGACATTTAAAGCAACTGAATCACAAACTAATACCATTCTCAGCAAATGGACAACCCAAATCAAACACAGGGTAACTACTTACCATAGCATGTGTTCAAGAAGTTCCTAGCAAAGAGTCTGAGCTGCCTGACATTCCTAGGTTTTAACAAATGGAAAGGTAACACTGACAGGACACAAGGCAGAGTGTAACATAGAAGGGATGCCGACTCTTTCGGACTGAGTGGGAAAGAAATAAAGAACCACAAGTCTCTCCTCAGGAGGGTCTAACTACCATTCCTTGTACTGAGTGCTAAACAGGACCTGGAAAACATTATGTGCTGGGAAGAAAGAAGAAGGTAAAATGAGAAAGGGCAAGAGTTTGGTCTCTGTGATCCAACACTTTGCATCCTTGCCTTTTCAGCTGCATGACTTAACAGACATCTTGTAAGTATGGTCCAAAAATAGAGTAGAGATAAAGCTGTGAGTTGAAAAGTGTGTGGCATGCTTTGTGTGGAGCCCTGACATAAACCTCGAGGCATTTAAGTTACAGACAAGCAAGTGCACAGACACAGATGAGACATGTTTCAGGCTGCATACATTGCCACCAATGTTACCTACCCACTGGCTAGGTCCATACACACCTTCCTTACGCTACTAATCACCCTAGCAAGGGACTCTTCCCGTACATTTGCTCTTTCTTGCCTTTAGTTAATACAGGCATTCGCAACAGATTCCTTCAAACAGCTCACAAACAAAAGCACTGAAAAGCCTACCGAGGACAGAGGTAGTCAAGCTTATATGCCAAGAGCAAGGGGCAAAACAGAGACAGCGCTGCACTTCGCAGCAATTTCAGAGGAGCAGGAGAATTTAAGTTGCAGAATAACAGACAGCAACTAAAAGAAACAAAGTATTTTGTCAGCAAATAATAAGGGAAGAGTAAGGACAAGAAGAAGACTAACCCTGCCAGCAAATCTCACCACTGTCCCCAGAAGCACAGCTGCACAGCACGATCCTGCAGTGCTAGGGGAACCCTTTGCCCCTTTTTAGCCTGTGTTATTTTGCAAGCAGTAAGACAAGCTAGAAACACTACTCGCCTTCCAGAAAAACTGTCCTCACAGGATGCTCCCCTGAATTAACTGCCCCTACAGCCAAGTCTTAATTGACTGGACCAGTCACACAAAATCCAGGACAAAGGAGGAGGTCAAAACAAGGTCTGCAAGTTCTAGCTACCATCTGGCTCCTCCTCACTATCATGTTACTTCAGCTGAGCTTCTGCTTTCAAGCAACTGACCTGGAACTAGTCCCTGCATTTTCTTCCCGGAAGTTTCCAAACAGATGTCTGCCTTCAGGGAGAGGGAAAAGAGAAGCACGCTTTGCTGAGGAAGCAGAGAGGGGACATGATACAGAGACAGCAAAGTAATCAACGTTTTGCTGAAGATGCTCTGCAGCCAGCGTTGTTTTGTTCCCTGGAAGGCTCCTTGGCAATCTTAAATAAGCATGACTTTTGTTTCCAAGCCACATAAACAAAATACACCAACTCTTTTGACAAGGTAACTGGTACTTTGCTATATATTTTATGTGCCAAAAAGTAAAGTTTCAGAAAAAGGAAGACCTGTAAAGTTAGGATATGTGTCTTTCCACTGCAAAATCCTATGGACATCTGTCCTGATTTTGGCTCAGCTGGAGTTAGTTTTTTTCACCGTAGCTGGTATGGGGCTATGCTGTGGATTTGTGCTGAAAACAGTGTTGATAATACAGGGATGCTTTAGTTATTGCTGAGCTGGGCTTACCTAGAGTCAAGGCCTTTTCTGCTCCTCACCCCACCCCACCAGTGAGGAGGCTGGGGGGGCACAAGGAGCAGGGAGGGGGCACAGCTGGAACAGCTGACCCCAGCTGACCAAAGGGATATCCCACACCGTATGATGTCATGCTTAGCATATAAAGCTGGGGGAAGAAGAAGGAAGGGGAGGACATTCGGAGCGATGGCGTTTTTTTTCTCCCAAGTAATGCCTATGTGTGATGGAGCCCTGCTGTCCTGGGGATGGCTGAACACCTGCGTGCCCATGGGAAGTAGGGAATGAATTCCTTGTTTTGCTTTGGTGGTGTATACAGCTTTTGCTTTCCCTATTAAACTGTCTTTATCTCAGCCCATGAGTTTTCTCACTTTTACTCTTCTAATTCTCTCCCCCATCCCATTGTGGGGGAAGTGAGGAAGTAGCTGTGTGGTCCTTGGTTGCCTGCTAGGGTTAAACCACAAACCATCATCAAACAACATTCAGAGAAGTACTACTATCTATACAGATGCTATCCAATACTGAAGGACTAGAACACATCTGCAAAGCAGGGCTCCTGCAACCAACCTTCTGCTATTGTAGAATACTGGTTTAGGTAACCTACAGCAGAGAACAATCATCTTAATCATGAACTTCACTCAGAACTTTAACTTAATTCTTCCATTAATTTTCTTCGTCTATGCCTTGCCCTCCACAGCAGCCATTTCCTCAATAGAAGTATTACATCACACAGACCCCATCGAGCACTGCATATCACTTCTGTGGAGACTGCAAAATTGCTGACAATCCTATAAAAGGGGATACCTTATATGTTCCTCCACATACACCAGTCATCCAACTAATTACTACAATCACACTTCTGCCATGCCTTTTGCTTGCATATTCAAGACAGCTACTCTCACATAATCAAAGTGGCGAACTCCCTGCAGACTAGTTTCACCTCAGCGTGAATTGCAAAATAGAGAACCTTCTTAGTCTTCCTTTACACCACAGTTGTTATTACTGTAGAGCGCACACTCTCACTTCCTCTATGGGCACGGATCAAGGAACTGTGTCTGCCTATTCCTGCATTGCTCCTAACAATGTGCTTAGCTAAACCAGACTTCAGCAATGATACTGAAACCCAACTTAGAGAGAGAAAAAAAAGAAAGAAAAAAAAAGGAGAAGCTATCACTTCTGCTGGCTGCCTCTTTGCCCTTACACTATTTCTACCTAACCAACAGCTGCAGCTTTTACTATGTTCAAGCAAAGGAGTAAAATTATCACTCCTGATTTCCGGAGTCTTGAGATAAGCCTTATATACTCAAACAGGATCATTTACCAATGGATAACTCTGAACCTTCTGAGGCACCAACTCAGTTTCAGTCACTGTGTACAGTGCTAGTGGTTTTACAGAAGTTGTATGATCAACTTAGCTGAAGCTTTAAAATGCAATTCTATTAACCTAAGCTCCATGTGGAGTTTCATGTCTGTCTGTACGCATGTCCCTCCACACAAACAGACACTTTCCAACTGCTAACCCTCCTCCAAGATTTGGATAGTCTCAAAACTTCTTGAAGTTTTGCAGAGGTGATGTACTACACCTGCTTTTGTATTATTTTCAGAGGTGGAAAGGAATCTTATTTATAAAATAAAGACAGACAGACAGCCCATACAACACTCCCAAAGATTAAAACAGAATTCCAAACACCACTTGTAGCTGCCAACTGAAAAAAGACTGCTGAATTAGGAAAGAGAAGAGGGGTGTTACTACAAAGGAACAGTTCAGAGGGTTTGTACTAAACCACCTTGCAAGTCTTATTCATATTATCTGTAAGCGTATTAGTTATGTCAAGGTAGCTTGATACTCAAACTAAACTTACCAGATGAAGCAACTGTTACACAGATTTTACAAGATGCTTGCTTAAAGATGCACTGGGAGCCCATCAGAGCTGGAGTTAATATCAAAAAGCTCAGCTCTGCACTCTCCTGACGCTTTCACACAAATGACAAAAGCCTTAGTACAGGTAAGAACTAAGTCTATCAGTCATCTGAGCCACATGCCAATCCAACCCTCCAGCATAAATGTTCCTACATGAGAGGAGTAAGTGCAATGCAACTCCAAGAGCAGACACTCACATCTATGGCATCTCTTTCAAATATGCGGAGCTGCAGAAAGAGCTCAAGCTTGATCTTGCGTTCTTGAAAAAGCTCCTCCATCTGAGACTGGGCCTCATCCAGCTGCTGCAGGACTGTCTCTATGTGGTTGATCGAACTGTTATGGGGGGTCTTGTTACTGGAAATGGCAGAATCCCTATTCAATGCAGAGAGAGAGGGAAGGGGCGGGGGGGGAGAGAAAAAAAATACGAGAGTATTATTGAAAAAAAAAAATCCCATACGATTTGGATGCCATACATGACCACAAAATGTAAGACTGTTTCGGATAAGGTCGGTGGAAGTCATATTACATGAAAGCTAAGTCTGTACATCTTAGTTAATAAAAGTCCAAATTATGCTTTAGTACTGGAAAAAGCATTAGGAAATGAGATTACTTTCATTTTTTGACAAATTCAACATTTAAGGACATTCTTTTTACAGGAAGAGTAAAATTTAAAACCAGAGACAAACCCTCATATTGTGAAAAGGAAGTGGCATATGATAACTATTTACTGAACCTTCCTGGAAATCAAAAAAATCAAAATTAGATAGTAACAAAAAAAATTAATCAATCTTTTACTTTAGTATAAACTGTGCAAATTCAGATATGATAACATCATCTCCTGCAGCAAAGGGGACATGTACCAGTGCAGCTGGGCCCCATATTTATTTAGATTGCTACTGAATGAAATGGACTGCAAACTTACAATAAAGTTACTTATCAGTCTGCAAAACAATTTCAAGTCTTTTTATAAAAAGGCTGCTGCTCAGAACTCAAAATGCTGTGGAGCCCTGCATGTCAGACTACAAAGACATATGACTACTCCTATCACAAAGGTAGCTTATGTAAACAAAATCTCCTTGTGGAGGTAGTGTTTATAAGCTGAGCTTCCTGTAAACAGAGCGTTAGAGACCATCAGTACAGCATGAAAAATCATTGTAGTCCTAATATTTACAAGTTTTATTTATAGATCGTATCTTGTAGTTATCATCTCTACCCTCAAAACAGAAAGAGCTTCCCAGAATATCAGACAAACACCAGAAGAGATTTAAATAAAAAAGTGTTCTACCTTAGTTGCTGTATGAGATCTTCACCTTCTTTTATGACATTGACTGTAACCTGCAGAGTGGTCTGTTGTTGTTGACCAAAACGTTTAATCAGGTCTTGGACAGCCTCCACAGACTCAGCATAGACATCATCAAGCAGTTCTTTCTGTAACTCTTCAAGCCATGTCCACAGCTAAAGGAGAGGAGAAAAAAAAAAAAAAAAAGAAACGTAAGCCCCAGGATCAGGCAGTCACTATTCCAAATCAATCTCCCTGGACAGGAGAAATCAGACTGAGGTGTGGGGGAGAAACAGGATTCGTTTCTCTTCATAGAAAAATCCCATCCTCTATTTAATGAAAACGAGCCTTTGTTTCAAATAAGGTTTTTGCTTCTTGGAAATACCAGGAAAGCTTTACCCGTGTTGCTAAGTCACCCTTTCTTTCCCATTTTCCTTCTACAGTACTGAGCGTATCCGATTGAGCAGCACAGAGTTCATAGCGAGAATCCCATCTGCAGCTCTGCGAGAGAGTCCCTGGGAGGGAAATGCTATGGTAACACTCCCCGAGAGAAGGGAGGAAGGAAGGAAGGAAGGGAGATGTATTGTAGCCACCATCAAATTTACACTGCCAGGCTGACACACGCACACAGATAACACAACATTTCTCAGTGGCCTTCAAAAAAAGGAAAAAGAAAAGGGCATTTCAGAAAACAAAATCCAGAGAGAAATCAGATGTGAGAAGTTATTTTTCTGCCATGATCCTTACAGCTATAGTGTTCACGTTTACCCTCTTGATCTCAATTTTGCATTATTACAACAAAAATCATCACAAGTAATTCCACCAGTTAATTCAACCTTCACCCCCTACCCACCCCAACACGTCCATGTCTTCCTGTTCAGAACTGCCCATGCACTGCAGCTTACTGAAAAATCCACAGGTACATGCTAGCTACGTATCACTACCGGTCACTCGAACCCTACTGTGTTCTTTTCCACAACGTCATGAGGCGAGTTGTTGCATCCTAAGCTCCATGTGAAAATTATACATTGACAAACCATCAGCCATCCACTCTGCAACTGATAAAGACACTGCCCGCGGAGAGGGAGCAAGGCTGCCGGCTGCAGCGCTCCTATGAGCAGCATGACCAGAGAGCTGCTCTCACAGGAAGCGTTCAAACCAGGTCCCTCCTCTCTATTTTACCGTCACATCCCAAACCCTGCAATTCCAAGAACAAGGATTAGAGTTATTTTTTTTATCCTGAAAGAATAACTCTGTTCTGATTGAAAGTATTAAGATCTTTTGACTACATTTTCATCTCTGCCTTTAAACATTTTAGAGATAGAAGCAGGCATTATTAGCTTTGAACCTAATTAAAAAGTTAACATAGTTAAAATACAGAGAGTAAGCAACCAAACTGGCTTAATTTCAAAAGACAGAAAAATAAATGCTTTATTTCTTTGCTTAACATTTTCCCATTTCATGCTGCTGTTTCAGTAATGTTCTGATCATAAAGGTTTCCTAACTACCAATGGAGCTACATTAAAATGGACAATTCAATGAAGGATTCTAGATCTTGATTAATCGGTTCCTTTGAAGCTTTACTTTAAAACCAAATTCTAGTTTTTATATCTTACAGCCTTACATGCCTCCTGAGGTAGGTTTTAAGTTAACCAAGCTATAGGCTAAATTTTCACAAATTGGCAAGGATTAATGACATTCAACCAGACTCTTTCCTCCAAATCTACTACTCCCCCACAAAACAGAACTGCCATTCATACACAGTGTGTTATTCTGACTTATATGCTTCAAAGACAATGCCTGTCACGGATCTGAATGCAACTCCATAGTCGTAAACACCACAAGCTCAAGCCACAGCAGTCTGTCTTAGTAAAAGGAGCACAAATCAATGGAACTTAGCAAGTGGGTCAAAAGCACTTGTCAGCATTCATTCCAGCATAACCCAATGCAGCATCCAATTTTTTTTTTTCCAAATGCACACTTAGGAATGCAAATTTCACTTCAAGACAAATGAAACTGAAGAGCTAGAACCCTGGCAATATAACCTGAAAACTTTACTCACTTTTGAACACCCAGAGGACATGTTTTTCTTCCTCTCAGCTTATGAAGCTGATGTCTGAACTGTAATAATAGGACACCGTGTTAGAGACCTTCCAAGTGAGCTGGTGTGTACATACAACCAGTGCAGTTTGCAACAGTGCAAATTTATTAGAGAGTAACACTTTGTTGTTGACTGCAGATCTCATGTGTTCGGTGCTAGCTGGAAGAGCTCTACCTCACACTTATTGCACTGTCTATAAAAGTCCCAATTTTCAGAGATGTTTATTACAGACAAACTGGAATTAAAGCCATTTTGAGTCTCTTGGACTATATCAAGTTTGGCCTTTGGCTCCCTTACAAGCAACTGCACCATGGCTGAAGGCAGGTCTGAAAACCACTTCAAATTTTTCCAGTATGTCTTTTGCAGCTGGGTTGTGTCACACCTGTACAAGGGACACCTCACCTCTGCATTTCTTATTCTTTACATACGCTTCAGTGTAACTGGATGGAGAAGACCTGGCGGAGCAACAAAACTTTTCAGTGTCAGGCTGGTGATGTACTGTGCACGCGAATACTTCCCTCAAAGCTCGCCCTGGATGCTGGAGACCAAACTGACACAGAACAAGCAGACTTTTCCTTCGGCGTAGCCAGTTCAAAGCAACACCACCTGCCTAGACCAGAAAGACATGGGCACTAGCACAACAGTGTTATGCCAACTGGCTTCATGCCTTGTCAGCACGGCATGACCATAAACATGGTATCTTGCCCCCAAGGTATCAAAGGGCTTGAAAATACACTGTGTTTGCCTACTTCATTGGCTGACTCGCCCACTGCTTGGGCAGGAAAAACCTTTTCCAAATGTGCAGAAAGAGAAGGACAGTAATTAGTATGCATTACTTGCCTAGCTGTGATTCATATGCTCTTGGAAGTGGAACAATTTAAGCCACTTCTGAAGTGACTGAACAGCTCTGTGACATTTCCCTAGAAAAAGTTACTCTAATACATTACCAAATAAGCTTTTTACACTTTTCTGCTAAGTAAGTTTCCGACAAACAGCTTCCCCTCAAAGTAATCTTGATGTTTATACACAAAAGTTAGAATAAAGCCACCACAGATGAACAAAACTGCTACGTTATTAAAGATGGATAGAAATTAATACAATTTACTGAGAGGAGCTTAATTCGTAACGGGTGGCAACAGCCAGCTGGCTTGTATACAGCTTTAAAACCAGAATGAGCACTGGATATACTGGAAATTATATAAATTACCTTGTTTTCAGATACAAAACCAAGGATGAAGACAGTACAAGGTTGCACAGAAAAGCCAAAAGAAAGCAACCAGTTTACAGTGGGGGGGTGAAGAGAGACTGGAGCTTACCCATACACGTTCAGCAGTGCAGAACTACGGATTTTATAGTGCAAAGATTTTCTGAGGTAACGCATTATTCCATAAAAGAGAGCTTGACAACAAAAATCCGGTGGAGAAAAACACCCAAACAAACTTGTTATTAAAAAACTATTAACTTTCTCTCAGTGTGAACTTTTGAGCAACTTCCAGGCATGTTTTTTTCTATTCTCCGTAAAACAAGCAGCACGAAGATCCCTAAACAAACTACTGAGCCCTGTGACCTCAGTAAGAACTTTATCCAGCGGCAAGACAGCTCTAACATACAGCAAGAAAACCGTATAAATAACTCAATCCAGTCACAGGAGGCGGCTCTTCTGCTTTTTTCATCTGCTCTTCACATCTTATCAGAATTAAAATTGGAGAGGGAAATCAAACTCTGAATCCCTGACAGGCAAATGTTTCACCCTACAGATTTTTTTTTTCTTGATCTAAATATAGCACAGACTAAGAAACATCTGCTTGAATGAGCCTGCATCCTGTGTTACCTCTTTCCTAAGTTCTTGGGAGCACGCCATTAGTCACCAAGATGGTATTATTTTAATTGTCTGCAACATCCTGGAAGTTTCAGTGTTTCCATCATGGGCCTCTATCCATTTAAATCCCATTCCTGCAATCTCCTGTAAGACTGCAACTAAGACCCTACAATATTTTGCCAAATATAATCAGAGAACAATTATTTTTGAGTAAATACCTTCCCAAGCGCACAGCGTTATTTTATTAGTGTAATATAGCTGTCACTCTTTTGCAATGTATTTTATTTTTCATTTTTATAATAACAGCTTCTGGATATTCAGTCAGCCTTTTCAGCAGGGTAAGACAAAGAAAGGCATGCAGTTTCCTCATTTAAAAACTGCCAATTCCTCTTTTCTCTCCCTGCCCCCCGGCACAGTGTTGCAGTATGCCTATTACCCATGGGCACAGTTGTTGAAGGAGCTACTATCTCCACAGGACCAAACGGTGCAACAGTATTCCCTAACAAGTATATCTGGGCATAGAAGGGGGTTGATGTATGCGTGTCTGCCTGTAAGCTCTGGTTTTCAGGACATGCAGTGGACAAAAACTGCATCTTTCTGAAAACTAAATCCGTAAGACATTAAATCCCCGGGGAGTTTGTCTTCCAGGGTCTTTCAGTGACATTTAAGACATTAAATGCATGCATATTTTTTTAAAATTAGATTTAATTATCTTAAATAGCTTCAAATATCCCTATCTATTCTACAATTATAATGGAATCAATTTCCTATTCAGAATAAATTCATCCTTGAAGCAAAACCAAGTTTCTCACATCTTGCTAAAATTACATCAACTACTAATACCCTGTTAGCATTCATCCCATTTCTTAACTGAACATGAAAAAAATGTCTATACCATAGCTTCACACAGCTTAAAGGCCTATTTCAGCCTCGCTTCTCTCAAGCACTTGTGTATTTCATAAAGCCTGGACTTAAATTTGGTCCCTTTTTTCAAGCGAAGTAGCTACTGGTATAGAAAAACTCACGAGAGAATAATCTGTGCTGGGTAACTAGATTCCAGTCCTACCAAAGCAGTAAACCACAACACACTTCAGTGTGCTGCCACCGAATGGGTTTTTCTTTTTTCAGATTTAAAAACTGTCCTCCTCAGCTCTCAGATTCAAGACAACCAGCATATCAAAGTACTGACCAGACACTGCACTTTGTGTATTTTACCAGACCTATCACACTGTGCCACAATGACACGACAAAAATATTAGAGATGCACAAAAGCCCAAGGGACAGAGCCTTCACGCTGCGATGGGGGCACCCAAAAGCTGCTCTGCTGCCTGGAAAGGGCACGCAGAGGAGAGAGCAGCCTTATCATCACATCCACATTTGAGCTGTAGACCACCAGCACAGAGGACAGAAATACTTAGGAGTGACAGACAACCAGAAGAGCAGGTCTGTCACCTCAGGGTCCACCCTGGGATGAAACAAATGAAAGGATACCCTTCCATACCCGAAAATGCAAAGGAGGGCGTATTTCTGGCAGCGAGTCGAGAGACAGAGACCATTATCAACAAGCTTTTTTTGAATTGAATACACGTGCCTCACAGCTAGATATGAATGAATCGGCAGCATTGTGGCCAGAGCAAGGCCTCCTCAGCCTTCCTGTGCACTGGCACCCTCAAAACGATGCCACCTGCGTTCAGCAGCTTGCACAGACTACTGTTTGATTACTTTTGTTTAGGAACAGCAAGGTTTTTATCTGAAATCTTCGCTAATTCCATTTGCTTCTTCTTTGTTTCAACCTCAGCCTATGCTGGTGTAAAGTTTAGTTTGAGTAAGACAAAAAAAAGAAGAGAGACATCTAGTAACACCATTAAACATATTGTGAATACACAAAAAGTGCCCTGAACTGTTTTATAATCAACTTGTCAGAATACACACTAAAGGTTATACGCAAAAAGCCAACAGGCTCTTAAGAGATCATTCTCTTCCACATACAGTCAAGCCCTGATCTGGATTCCCACACTTGACTCCAGTTAGGAAAATATCTGTTGCTCTACTTTGGCACTACTACAAACACCTGGCTTGGCCCGGATTTCAGTCCTCCCACTCATAGATGCTGAGGGAGCCATTTCCGAGAGTGCGTTTGCATGTGTGTCTGCATGGATGTGTATGGAAGAATCTGAATTCACACCAAAACCCTGTTCATTTCTACTTGGTGACAGATTTCATAGCAAAGACTACCGTGACTCTTGCTTCTATGTTTTGCACACAACCTTTTATGATAAGCGTTTATTTAGGAAACGTATATTTTGTCTGTGCAATTTTCTTCTCACCTTGTCCCTCCCCATATTATTAAATGTCAAAAGGCACAAAAGCCATAAGGGATTCGCTGTCTTGCAATGGTCAACCGTTTCGGATGTTCAGTTGCATTTTATCCGTCCTCAGGCTGGGAACCTGCCAGGACACAGTACTTTCAATGCAAAGATTCTGATAGGGATATTTATGGTCCCAAACACTTTTAAAGCTCGCCAGTGCACGGCTTAACTTCAGTACATTGCTTACTGAGAGATTTGGCTGTTTGCATGGGAGCTAAAAATCAGTACTCACAACCTTACAAACTTAAAACTAGTAATAACATAACAGCACGGAATCACAATTTACATATATAGCAAGCGACTGATTTTCTTGGATGACCAGTAAGCAAAATGAGCAATGGCAATACTGTTACATAACATCATATTTCTGGTTTCCCTGAATACATCCTTTTTTCCCCCGATGAGAAACGTGGTCTATTAAGGTTAGTGTATAAGAAGTCTGAGAACTTACATGCTGTTTTCTGATGTTTGTAAGCCACAGAGCTCTACCAGCTTGTAACCACCCGACTACAGAACTTCTGGAAATGTTAAAGCCAGCCAGCACTTCCAATGCACATCATAACAGGCTGGTGCACACATATACCTGTGACGTGTTCCTTCCAGGACACGTCAAGCTGATCTATTGCTTTTGTGGCAAGCACACTGCTTCTGAAAGCAGGAATTGTGCTCATTTACTAAGCGTGAACAGAGTAACAGTACTGCACAGACACTGCAGGGCTGATGCTTCCCAGGGAAGCTGGGAAAAGTTGCGGGCAAATTCTGTGTCAAGTACAAAGGTTATGTAAAGCTACAGGGGAGAAGCAGTATTGGAATGCTCTCATCCAGATGAGGAGCATTCATTCAACATGAAGTATTTCTGGGGAAAAGAATAAAACACAACAAAACATCCTACTTCAAAAAAAAAAAAAAAAAAAAACAACAACCAAGGGATTGGATGGATATTGGAGCCAGATTTCAAAGCCTCAGAACAGCCAACAACTCAGATTACCAGCTTTTCTCAGCTCTGTGGCTCCCTCCAAACTGTCACACACCAACAGGGTTTTTATTCTTCATGCCTATTTTTTGGACCAGGAAAACACAAAAAAGATACAAAATGCGTTGGTGGTGTTTTGTTTTGATTTGTTTGGATTTCTTGGTTTTGTATTTTAACAACTGAAACATCTCTTTCTGGTTCAACAACTAGCATATTATCCTACTACTTGAACTCCTCTCTTCACCAGCTAAGCATGCACATTGATTTCTTCACTCCACCATACAGCAGAAAGGTTATGTGCTTACAGGTATGCACTAATTTATTCAGTGACTTTTCACATCCTGCAGGAGAAATGCAATTCTCCTGCCAACAAAACATGGATGACTTTCAGGTTTAGGGCATTTTTATCTTCCATCTGCTTTGTGATGCCTTCTCAGCACTCCACACGCATGTTTGATAACAAACAACTTGCTCTCGAAAACAGATCAGAATACAGAAAGCACAAGACAGCTTTGAGCTTGCTATTTCCTTGCACCTTAACCAAAGGACTAGTCTACTAAATATGAACCACGTGCGTTACACTATCATCTGTATTTTTAAGTGGAATGCAAATAAATAAAAAGATAATCTTGCTTACATAAATACATACCCTTTTTAATTCTCCTTGCTTTATTAGGTATAGAGGTCAGCCACAAGACAAAAACAAAAAAATCAACATGTGTACATCAGCCACCTTTCCCCCAAAGTCCAGGCTGCCAAGAGGCTGCCATAGGAACAGCTGTGTGCACTTACAGGGTCACAATAATATCCATTTTCCCAAAGAAATAAATCAAGATACAGAATATCTTTTTTTCAATAAAACATTATTATTATCTAGGGGAGCAGTGGCAACACTCCAGCACATCTGGATCAGCCTCCCAGAATTACTCAACAGTGACTCACAGATCAGCTTGGCTTTCAGATTTTTGGATTTTTTAAAGCCCTTTCCTTGCAAATCCTGTTAAAGTATCCGTCTTTCATCACTACAACCAACTGTATCCATTTAAATGCCATTCCAGCTGCTCTTCTTGATGCTAAGAAAAACAGATAATGAAGAAATCTATAGAAACAATGAACATGTTTCAGCAGCTGACTGTTTCTGTGCTTCACAACAGGTAATGGGAACAGCACTATGTGCTTGAGGAAAGTGGAACAAAAAAGGTGCCCCATCAGAATAGCTTACGGGACAGCATTTACGTTTTGTTTAAACAAGCAGAGTCCTGGGAGAACATCGGCAAGGAAGCATCTAACAGAAAACTGATGGGGGAGCTATGTACTCATGTCTAGAGCTAAGAAGTAATTCAATCCTGACCTCCTTCAAAGACCAACTGCCTTGTGTGTTTGTTTCAAGTGCAAAGCAGATGTTTCATGTACAAAAACCTCCTCTACAAGGTTTTGCTGAAGAAGCTACTTTAAATGCTGTACTTCCCCACTGAACAGACCATTTCTTGATGTAGGGTGAAGGGAAGGAAGACACATACTCTGACATGCTGTGATCCAGAAGCCTTTCCATATTTTCACCTAGTTTGAGCAGTGAGATTTAACATGAGCTCTAAAGAGAAAACAAGTAATCTACAACTGTCAAAATTTGCCACTACCTTTAACCAAATCCCCTTACTGAAGTCCTTGTTCTTGCTCTAGCCTATTCCACCCTCTCCCACAAGCTTGTAAATTCATATGATCCGTGTTCTGAATCAGAGCAGAAAACTGATCTGGCTGAAAATTAAGTGTGTTTGGTTGAATTTTCTTTTTCCTGGTGTATCAGTTCAACCTTTGAAGGAGACTAAAAATTGCAAACATGAAGCAAATAATTCTTCTTATCTGCTAAGCTCTTTAGGTTGTGAAGACTACCAATATCCAAGATCAAAATGCAATGTGTAAAACAGAGAAAGAAAACAAAATCTCTCTGGGCAGCAAGGTTGCCTTAAGTAGCCTTGTGCTTCTGCCATGCGTTTCAGTCTCCCGACCCATGTCAATCAACCATGTGTCTGACAACTCAGTTAACCGCACTGGAGAACTGGTTGAATTAAAAAAACAAACAAAACACAAACCCAGAAGTGCACAGTACCTCCCCCTGCAATGCTGTCTTTTAGCTGTATCAATTCCCTGATCTGACCCTCGCCCCCCTTCCCCATGACTGAACAAGCATGTGCACTTGCACAACAAAGGAGGTAGAAGCTGCCTGCGAAAGTAAAATATAATAATTATTATTATTATAATAATATAATCCGTGAACACAACAACCACCCTAGCCCAGCCCCCAGTCAGCAGTGAATTGCAAACCAAAACTCATTGTAAAATAGGCGTTCGTGACTTGCTATGGCAAAGTTCTAACAATGGAAGAAAGTAACATTGGACAATATCGGTTTTAAGGCTTAAAGTTACGTGCATGACTTTGCAGCAGCTTTACCTCTTTAACATGAGTGTGAAAGGACACAGACATGTCCAGCAGGATCTTGCGTTGCTCCACACGCCTAACAAAATCTTGTATCCGGTCTTCGAGCTGATGGGCAGCTTGATAAATTTCCTCCGGGTCACACTCCCCAGTCTGAGCGAGCTGTTCAGCTGCTTCTAGGAGCTTATCTGCATTGGTATACGTGTTCTGTAGAGAAATAAGTTAGTTTCATGGGATTAAATGAAGGAAATTTCAGTCAGTATATTTTAAAGCAACTCAACTAATGAGAACAAAAAGACAAAAAGGCCCTTGAAATATATTTTTTTTTTTTTTGGTAAAATATAATCTTACAAATTTTTTTTTTATATTTCTAAACACTTCTTCATTTAACTGTGAATAAATTAATTCCTTAGCTACTTTTTTATGCCTGTTCAAATGTCTCCTCAATACAGAACTTGGGAGCCTATTTATTCTTCCTTGGAACTGGTATTTTATATTCACAACTAAATAAAGATCACCCTAAATTAAGTATCTAATTACTTGCAAACTGGCCTATTTCAACACTGGAAAAATCACTACAGTCAAGGCCAGAAGACTTCTGAAACGTGTATTATTAGAGGAAAGAAAGTCCTAGCTGCTGGTAGAGATGCTTAGCATCAAATTGACATATCCAGCAGGGATGAGGAAAGTGACCATGCACAGAAGGAGAAAATTTCTCTCCATCTTTACAGAGGTGAGGTACCCAAAATTCAGGTGTCAAGTGTATCACCATTTGTGAAACAGGAGCAACAGAGGAAGGCTTAGAAGGTGGCTACGGCTGACTGGCAGAGGGGAATATTGTCCCAATACGTCACAGCATTAACAAAAGCAGATTAACAGTCCCTGGGTCACAGCAGAAAACAGAATGGGAGAAGTCTGGTACCTGATGTGATGAGTGCTATGGTCCAGAGAAGAGACGGACGTTTAACAGCTCTAAGGGCTTAGAACTTGCAGCCTGCATCTATATCTTGCGCATTAATTCAAAACAGGACTAATTCCAAATATTTGCTATAATTTAGGTGCTCTTTTTGAGCCTAACCTTGGGTTTTCATGCCTTAGAATGCTTCTCAAAATGGACTCATCCAGAAAGCATAGAAGGATTTTGGCCTCTGGAGAAAACAGACTGAAGCTAAGCCTGCACTGAAGAAGCTTTGCTTACGCCACCACATCAGCTCTCCTGATAAGTTCACACCACTGACTATAAAAAAAAAAAAAAAATTCTTGAAAATATAAACTACACCTTTCTCTTTTATCCTCTGGCCTTCCATCTTCTCCAAGCCTCAGTTTCATCTGGTAAAAAACACTGCTTGTCAAGATAAATTAAGGGTATGCAAATGTGCTTTTTTCATTGCCACAAATACAGTATCACACCTCTAATTAACATTATAATAACCCACAAAAGTTAAAACTGAGCCTGGCCCTAAAACTTAGCTAAGGGTCAGGAAATAAGAGCTCTCCTCCAGGGTCTCAAGCAAATTACCAGGCAAGCCCAGGACAGATTACATGACTCAGTGCAGCTTTCATGTATTTGGGGGGAGTTTCCCCTTCATTTATTATGATCTATTTACGTAAGGAATTCAATCCATTTGATTTTGACTTATGTGCATCTTAGTCCTTCCTCCAGCTTTTTAATTGCACGGAGAGGTAGAGGACTCCTCCCCAGTTTCCCTGGGAAAGCCTGCAGAGACTAACATAAGCCTAGCCTTTTCACTAAATGCTCCAGATCCCTGGCTCAGGCCATGTTGGCTCAGCACACGCTCTGATCTGTGCTTTGGTGTTTTGACTTCCACAGTCGCAGCTGACACGTGTTCAAGGAGCAAGGCTGAAGAGCCTTAAGGCACTCCTTGAACAACAACTACTTCATCAACCCAGAGCGCCACGCCCAGCTGCAGATGGCTGAAACAGAAGTTTCCCATTTTAATGAAAACTTTATCTCACATGTGAAACATTGTTTATGAATACCAGGAGTATCTTCTGCGTAACACAGGCCCAGGCACATCAGACTTCACTTTCTGTAAACTGGATGGTGAACTGCCTGTGCTTAGAGATGATCACAACCCAGATGCTGCTTCAAAAGGGATTGCAATTCTCAAACCATAACAGCAGACACATGGCTTATTGCTGAAATTTCTCTTCTGAGCAGAGCCGAAATATAGTATCAATATTTACCTTGGTAGATAATAACTGCCCTTTGGAATACAAATCGCAGCAAATAGGTGTGCTGTACTAACTACTGCCTCTCCCAACTCTCTGCTTACTTCTAAACAGTGCTTGGAGGGAAAAAAGTAGTAATGTGAAGATTTTGAAAATGTTGGTCTCAAGGGGCAGCCACCAGTTAGAAAACAGAAGGTTAGGCAGAAAGGAGTTCTCCCTTGAAGCTGCTTATGCCAGTTTCCTAAATTGACAATGGAGCCTTCACAGTGACAAATTCAGAAAGCTTTAAGAAGTCCTCTAGTCTATCCCTCTGTGCCCCAAGGCACGATCAACTACACTTGAGTCTTTAATAGGCATTCTTCTCCAAAATGCTTAAAGACTCTCCATAAGGAAGAGCTTACCACCTTCCCCAACAACATATCCCATTGCTTTCCTCATCTTCCTGTTGAGAAACGTGCTCTACATATTCTTCAGTAAAAACGAACACTGTATTTTTAGAAAGCATATTAAGTGACACATCATGGAAAAGTCAAAGGCTAAATTTGAGACTAATGCAGAAATGAGCGCTACTGACAATAAACACAGCAACAGAAGTGAGTGGAGGTATGGACTGAATCTCATACAAACTGGAGTTTATTGCACCGCGGAGGGGAAGAGAGAACACATGGATGGAGGGAGATTAGCAGAGGTATACAAATCATTAAAGATAGAGAAGATTAAGATAAATTACTCATTAAATACAGTGGATGCTATCACATTTGAGCATCAGACAACACACTTAAAATGAAAAAGCAAAAGTACTTTGCATCTAAGGAGCAATTAAATCACCTAACTCATTGCCACAGGATCTGGCATACATTCCAAGAGCATAAATAGGTTCAAAAAGTAGCTAGCCTAATTAAGGGAAGTCCATCAGTGACTATTAAACACTGGTTCTGATGCATCCTTCAGTTACAGACATCAAATAAGCCTAGACAACTGGGAGGTTAAAGGTAACAAATTTTTACCCATCCAGTCCCTTTTCTTTGTGCATCTGGCAATGGTCATAAGATAATGTAAGACATGGACCTTCGGTTTGATGTGTTACAGCCATTCATGGGTACAGTAAGGTGAAGAACCAGTTCAAATACAGAAACTTTTTTTACAGCCTTAAAGGAGGAGGTAACTGGTGGTGGTAGGAAAATGATAGGTGTATTCAAGCGAGGTTTGGAAGAATCTGTCTTGTGTGTCTCTTGAACCAAGCTGACTTGAGTAAATTCAGATGCAGTCTGCAGATGGAGAAAAATAAACTTATCTGTGGAAGATTTCACTAATTAATTCTTGCCATACACCTTTCCTGTTTTTTGAATGTAGACTACTGTGAAAAAGCAGACATCAGTGATAGTTGAAACAGGAGAAGCTGGCTTAGGATTTCATACAAAAATGCGTATGGAAGTACAACCACACTATTTATCTGCATCCAGTCCTTCTAAGCTGAAAAACTGAGCCCACAAGTGAATAGTTATGTCTAAATCTGGAGTCTCGACACTTGGACTAAACGGTCTCATGGATACAAAGATGATTGTGGGGAGGGGGGAAAAAGGAAGGGAAAAAAAAAAGGTAGAAAGTGAACTGGACAGGCTTCACATGAAAACAGCAAAACTCAATTTTACAATAGTGGGTGCAAGGTGGCATCAGAATTTGGAGAGGATTGTTAGTTGGCTGAGTTTTGAAGATCTAGTGTTTCTGCAGTAGTAACAAAAAGTGCCAGATAAAGAGAAACAAGCCTTCATTTCACATTAATTTTAAAGTGAATAATTTGTGAGCCCATGGCCCATTGACTCTGGAACATGTTTTGTGTTCTACACACAGCTTATTTTAACATCTCTTTGAATGCTGCTACGGAATTTGCACCTCATTCACATTAAAAAAAAAAAAAAAAAAAAAAAAAAGAGGGAGGAAGCAGAAGGAAAGAAAAAAGAAATAATAATTTTAGCTCCTCTCAAAATCAGAAGTTAGCCCTCAATCAGGAACATTTTAACATTACTGCTGGCTCCCTGCATTTGATAAAACATTGCCATGACACCGACAGTTCACTTGATACTGTTTCCTCTCAACTTCTGACTAAAGCTGAGAACAACTGATTATGCCTAGGGTCTTATTTAAAAAAAGGCAACAAACCAAAACACAACAAAAAACAATGACAAAAAAAAAAACCCTAAACCAAAACATAACAAAGACCTGGACCAATCAGAAACACAGGTAAAGAATAAATCAGCTGAAAGTTACTCATGCTTTAATAAGGACTGCAGTTGCTGTCTTATAGTTGAACATAATCTCCCTTATAACACCACCAACAGGAATGCCTTTTGGGGCCTGCTTACAAGTAACAGGAACAACTCAGAGGGTGTGCCTCTCTTGGCAGTTACTACACATTCAAGAGTTAGAGACGAAAAAAATACCTATTAGATCATTTTGTCCATCCTTCTGTCAGTGGAAGACAGTCCCCTGTAGTATATTTAAGTTCTTTGACCAGTCTCAGTTTTCAGTATCTCCAAAAATAGAAATTCCACCCATCCCCTAAAGAGATCATTTTAAACTCTAGTAACATTCAGTTTTAGGAAGTTGTTCCTAAGTATTTGCTTTACAACCATCTACTTTAAAGTATAATGCACATTAACAAGATGCTCTTTTAACAGTTTACATCCCACTAACAGTTCTACACACTTCATTCCCTTTGGTTACTCAAACTTTTTTTTTTTCTTCTTTGCTCTAATAACACAGCATTAAGGATGAGATCATTCAGGTTTTGTTAAGTGTCTTACGGAAATAAGATTCTTGCTTGTCTGACACAGAAAAATAAGTATTTTCACATGGAAAATATTACAGATTTTACTAAAAAAGAAGTATTAGGAATGCATATGGAAAATCTAGCATGCGTATATACAAAACTAACAACACTTATTTTGGAAAATTTTATAGGAAGTCAATAATAAGGAAGCTTTCTGATGCTATTTTCAAGTCCTCAGTCACTGGAGTGCTCTAAGACTGTATTTACAATAAAATTTTATTAAGAGCTTAATCATCCATTAAACATGCAATATGGAAATACACTTCTGATGGGCCTGCCATAGTAGGTGTCACTGCTGAGCTCCCTCGTCATTTCAGAATTTTCTAATAATGTCTTCTGTTTTGACTGAAGGACCCATGTATCAACATTACCTTAATGAGATTTTTCTTGATGAACCTTAGAGATGTTTACTCTTATCAATCATTAAGATTGGACAGACAGTGAATATTACTAATGGGGAGGGTTTTATTCACCTCACGCCCCCTTTTCAAGGCTGCCACCCAAACCAACTTCCTCTTGTTATGCTCCCTGTATTCATCAGTATCTCTATTTCTTTTGGCTTGACTCTTTTTCCACAGAAAAGTATTTCGAAGTTCTATCATCAGTTCCACTTAAGGCTAAAACCGGAGTCTTCCTATGGAAAATGCGTTGGTATCAGTGATTCAGAACAGGAGGGCATATACAAACTCTATTGAATTTAAAGAAAAAATACAAAGCCAGGTTGGCCAGTTGCTGGTGGCTCACCTCGTTTCTTAGGAGTCCACCCCTTCCCCCATCAGACTGTTGTGAGATTTGGGAGCTCCCCAAGCTTAAAGTCAAAGAGCAGGGCTTTCAATTCAACTCCCTCCTCTCTTGCAGGCTGCACAAAAGTTTAAATCCTAGAATCCCTTTAAAAAGAGAGCTTTCATTCTTCTGTGATTCAACATTTGAAAGCATGCTTTTTACAATAATAGTAATAATATTAATTAATAATAATAATAGCAGCAGCAGCTCTGTTGGGCTTCAAGGCTCCCACTCTCTGCAAGACTGTGGAAGTTTGTGTTTTTCTTATTGAAGCTGGAGGATGAAGGAGAAGTGAAGTAAAAGCTTGCAACAGAAACAACAGTCCATTCTTGGAACTGAATTTTTTGTACTGGAGCTCCCTCTGCCCAGCCCTTCAATGCCAGAGCAGAAATTTTTAATATATTTCCATGACAAATGTACAGTCCTTAATGTGATCGTTTTTACCTGCGCAACCTCCTCAAAGTCTTCATGGCGTTTCTGCAAAGCTCTAGCCCGATGCAGGGATTTTCCCACTCCAGTATGTTTGCTAAGAAAAGCTTCTCCATGGTTTTCAATCCAATCCAACACCTGTGGTACAGAAGGAGAGACACAAAAACTGAGTGGATGTACTGAATGTTGCAACAAAACCACGGCTATTCAAGAAACGAAGAAGCTGTAAAGGGACTGCTTATAAGGAACTGTACTGCTGGATTAAAACACAGGATTGCCATGAAGGACATTAATTACATCTCATTAACTTTTCTTAAGGCAATAACTAGCTCAAACTAGCTGAATCGTATGATTTAAGGTTATATGTTTATTTTGAAGTCTACCAAGGACAACCTCATTTCTACACATTCATCAATTTGACAGTAATCTGATCCAAGTGGCTAGACCCCTTGTGAGGGTCTCTCTGTAATCCATTTATACCTTCAGCTGACATTTTTCTGTAATGTAACACTAATGGAGTTTGCACATTCCCCAACAATGCTGGTGAATAACACAGTGAAGTTCTATTTTAGATGAGAAGTCACTTCTCCTACTACACATTATTAAGCCAAGATGAAAGATTCAGTAGTAGAATTTTTAACTAACACAATAAAATTGAGTTGAAATCATTAAGAGATGAATGACAATGTCTGCATTCAGAGCATATGAAGGATTTTGCCCCAATCCTGAAGAAGTATCTCCTCAGAACATCAGATAGACATAATTGTGTATTGTAAATTTTATAGCTGAAAAAGTGAGGAACGGAAGATACTTTAAGGACATTAAAGCTTCTACCACAATGACTGGGCTGACAGCTTTACAAATAGTAAAAAATGCACATGTAATTAGTTCCTGCCAGTTAACACAAAGGACACATACCAAGTTTCTGATGAGTGAATGAACAAAAACATCTGGTCTCTCTCCAAACTAATAAATCTTAACCATATCTTCATTCATTCATTAGCTAGCATGCATACGGTATATAATTATTTGGAAGATACTCAAAAGGTTTAAGAATGCTGTTCAGAATTAAAGACAACTGCATATAAGCAATTTTCTTAAGTCAGCTAACCATTTTTATACAGCATTTATGTAATGGTGTGGAATACTTTACCTAACATTTATTTCCAGCATTCTTTTTTCTTTAAAAACTGAGTATTTTGGTTTGTTTTGAATATACCTGCCAGAAACATGCACCTTATCTCTCCTTATCTACTAGTGTCCTTTACTCTGATTCCTGAAGTTGGGTAAGGTTTTTTCCCCTTTTCCTGTACTGAAAGCATTTGACACTTAGCATAACTAAAGAGAAAGACTTTTGGGGCTTGTTTTTTCTTTTTTTTTTTTTTTTTTTTTTTTTCTTCTTCCAAACAGACTTTAGAACCATTCCTGCAATATCACCCATAGCTACAATCAATACACATGTAATCCCATACACTATGCCCATACAAAACATCCATGCTTGCTTTAGTAGATAAAATGAAACCATCTGGTGTGATTTTTCTTATTTATCTTGACTGTTAGAATCTTTTTTGGTTTGCAAACTCCCTCCTACTGAACATCTTCAAAACAACACACAATCCCATAATGCCACATAATACAGCCATCTCAAATCACCACTGCTTATGCAATGTTTGTTTCTCCTGGTAAGTATTGCCAAAAGAATACTATTGTGGTTTAGGTCAATGTACATTTTCATTCGCTTCTTTCAAGGGAAAGTATTGATCAGAGGTGGTAGAGCGAGGAGCCAAACATGGCCTCAGTTATCTGTAAAGTTTGTATTACCAATGCTTTTGACTAGTTTCAGGAGACTACTCTGCATTTCTCATTATAAAAAGAGCTAAAGAGAGACAAGTTTGGATGAGAGAATTAAACTGGACTCTGGAGACTACTAACAGCTATAAGCTAACAAATGAAATCAACAGCAAAATCTGTCCCAGAAAGCATGGGATGAAAAGCAGGAAAGCAGCACATGGAGAATGATTTTTGCTCCAAATAATGCTCAGTAACTTCTCAAGAAAAGAAATTGTCATAGAAATCCACTACACAGATCATGACATAAACCAGTTAAGTAGAGAAACATTGTTGTCTCTAAGTAAAATCAGTATGAATACAAGTCTTACTAGCACTCAGCCTTCTTACCTTGATTCTTAACAACACTGAGGAAACAACTCTCTATTTGGGGATTTCACAGCACGTAAAAGCAGAGTCAAAGTATGCTCTTGCCTGTCAGTGAGAGCTTCTGCATACCACTTTGACCAAAGGACAATACCGTTCGCTGGCACTGGTATTAGCCATTTAACAATCTGAAACAATACATTTTCTTCCTCTTTCTGGGAGAGGTAAGAGTTACAGAAACCATCATACCAACTCACTGAGGACTTGTCTAGTAATACTGAAAGCACATGGAATTCACTCCAGTAGTTCAGTAATACATAGGGATTTAGGAAGCTCAATACTTTTCAGTATTGATAATCCTCCACTGCAGCAAGTTGCTTTAATGATGCAATTAAGCTCTAACTGCAGTCTCAGCAGAACCATCCTTATGCCCAATATAGAATCTAGAAAAAACGCTCATTCTGAGAACACCAATACTGAACATATGATAGAAGAAACTATGGAAAGATGGCTTCGTCTTGACAAATTCATTACTCGTGACTGTAAAATATGTTTTGTATATGCTGTTTGCAGAAATAAACAATCTGATCTTTTGCAGACTCAACACTCCCGCTTTCACCAGTCTTCCCCACATCATTATCCAGTCCTTGGCCCCCACCACCACCCTTATCTACTTTGCACACTCACTTTTCTGATCTCCACCACTTACTTGGTGCTGACATAACATTCAGAAGGGGAAGGTAGAAATCTCTGCCTTTCTAATCTTCAGACAGTTAAAATGTAGAAATGCTCTCTCCCCAAAAGAATGATTTCACACTGGAACCACCTCCAAAAGCCACAGGGGGATCACACAGTGAAATCAGTATTATTTTGATGCTGAGCAAGTAGCAAGCATTCTTGGCCCGCCCTTCATTAGTCAAGGCTGAAACACGTGACTGTTACAACAAAAACTCAGACGGAGTCTTTCCGGCAGGCAGATCAAGGAAGGAGAAGCAGTGCATTTACCCAGAATGGACAGAGAAGACACCCACGGTCAGCAAGGACCTAAAAAATGTATGTTTTGAAAAAAACCTACTACAAGTATGTTTCACTAATGGCAATCAGGAGTGTTTTTCAGGCCCAAAAGCTTTTACCATAGGAGTGTCAGCAGTATCCCTCTACCAGAAACATTCAATTTTGACCTTTCATGACTTAGCAGCATGAAACCCCATGTTGCTATTACAACTCTGCTTTATTGCTTCGTATCAGAACTGTTGGAACCAGCTCCTTTCCTTTCCACAGGTGAAAGGCTAGCATACTTTATCCACTTGGTAAGCTCGAAAATTCTTAAGCATAAAATTACACTTTATTAGCATGTTTTACACTAGAGGGATTATTTTCAACAACTGAGTGCAACAGCCAATGACCTGACTTTTATTTAAAAACCAAAAAAACCCCAGCCAAACACCCTCTCTATTGGCAGAATATACAAACTAACCAGGACCTAGACGTCCTGGCATATTTCTGCTAAGGTGAAACTCAGAATTCTGTTCCGGTTAAGACTGCCATAGGTTTTCACATTTCAAATTTCAGATTTGCTGTAATTCACATCTTATCTAGTACATTTAATATTTCATGTACTACCTTCCTTACTACTTGCTCCCAAGAAATTAGCAGACAATTATTGGTATACATAGCTAGCACCACAGTGGTTTTGTTGATTTAGAAAGTGCCACTAGAAACATTTTCCTGATACTGAACATACAAGAAAAAAAAAAACAAACAACCAAAGCACCCATTATCTAAGGTGGAAGTAACACAAAATGAAGTACCAGCTCAACACATTCAATTCCCTCCTCCAATTCAGCTCTGTCATTCACTTAACACTTCCATGAACTGATTTATTGCATCAATCCAGCAGAAAACTACACCAGCAGAGGGAAGAGGAGGAAATCGCAGATTCATGCTGAGGGACAGTTATAGATTCACTTACAACGCACTTGGTTGCTTGCCACTATGTGTGATTTAACTATAAACAGTGGAAGAGAGCTGCACTTAGTTTATTTTGACATGAAGAAAATCCCATTTAATGTTACTGATGATAATTTTTAAAGATTAGCTAGTTTCTAAATCATGCTAGATAATCTTAATTGAATTTTTTAAGGTTTGAACAAAGACTAAGAAGCCCGAGAGAATGTGCAAATGAAAACTAAAGTATTTTAGAAAGTTGCTTTGGACCCCTACATAAACCATTCCAGAACTGTCTTGGCTATAAATTTAACCAGTAGCTCAAAACTGACTAATTTCATGCACTGGATGGTGTCAACGATCATTCAGTTGAAGAGTTAACATTTCTCAGACATATTAGATGATCTGATAAGGTTGTTTTGGTTTTGTTTTGCAAGAAAAAAAGATCCCTTATTATTCAAGATCACTTTTCTCCCCGATGATTTTCAAAGCTGAGCATGTTACAGTCTGCCAATGCAAGGCTATTCCAAGGAAATAACATTATTTGCTTGCTGTTTTATTTAAGACATCTGCTCCTGGCTACTGTTAGATGAATTTGTCTGCTATGGATGTTGAATTATCATTGTCTTACCGTATGACCTGCACTGAAAGTATGAAAAGTTCGTTACAAAAGGGAATATTAACCGCAATTCACATTCACAAGGCAGTGCCCAAAATACACCAACATCTGAAAGTTAATTTAAAGTAACGTAACAGCCATACTTCCACATGCAACATTTCAGAAGCCTCTAGCATGGATGTTAATGGCCATTACAGGGATAAATCAAAGGACAATCCAGGCTCTGGCAGTGATAACTACTGGGTATTAAGGGAAGGGCTTAGGAACATGGCAAGCAGGGGTTGCATCTCTGTACGTAAGATGTAGTTTGAAATCTAAAGTGGTTGATAAAAATGTGCATTAGCACCAAAGGCTGCAGCTTCAAATTGTCAAGAGGATATCTTGATACCTTAATGCAAGATCTGCCTTGCAAAGCATATAGAGAAACTAAGAGGCCCAAACAGGAAGAAAGAAATTTCTCCAACCAGTAGGTAAGTACTAAATAATGAGCCTAAATGGATTAACCCTCTTAAGCCAATTGGTTCATACTGAAAGCTTCTGGTATACTCACAATCCACAGGCATGATTTGGATAACACATTCTTGATACTGGAAGTTATAAAAATAGGTAAACCTGTCTACTTCGGTTTTTTCAAAGCTGTGACTATTTGATGTTAAATGCACCAGCTCTAGGGGCTGACAGGTCTCAGACAGAGAAGGAAAATCCAGCTTCTTGATGAAGAACCTGGTGGTGACTCTGCAATGACTTGTTTCTAATGAAGGGTTATTTGCCAACTTCAAAGAACAAAGCAGTTTCAGAGCTAACTCCTCCACTCCAAGAGCCATGACTTAGGAAGAAGCAGAAAATGAGAGTTTCCTACAAACATTTTATGACTCTCAAGATAATAAAAGCAAAGAGTAGGAACAGCATAAGACAAAACTCTCCGTAATATTTAATGAACGCCCTCCTCCAGGAAATAAACTGCCTGCAGCCTGGCCTACCAGCCTGAAACCTGAATTATGTATCTGGTAAATAACCTCAGAGGATCCCTTGGTCTAGGTTGCCTAAGCAGGTACTGCTTGGACTAAATTCAAACTAGAGAAGAAAGTTCCAGGATCCAATCCACACTTGTTGGCACTAGGCTACCACTGAGAGGACCTGCATTTTTCCCTGTGAGAAAGAGACCACTGTGTTAATTTCAGTTTCTGAAAATTCCTTATGAAGCCTTTTAAGTTTAAGAGGTGATTCACTTGTGGATGGTGCCTCATCAGTTTTGACAAGTGCCCTTCACTGACTACTTATGCAAGTACCAGTATTGGACTCTCCTGACGAGCTACTATTTATGTAGTAATCTTGATTAAGAGCCTCTAGGATTTATACAATGTCATAATAGTGTTTTCAGTTTGGTTCTCTATACCCTTCTTGACCATTCATAACATGACTCTGCTTTCTTTTACATTTTTTGTCAGCTAACATTTTTCATGCCTTTCTGCATCCTTCATCACATCTGACTGTTGAGAAGCTGGATAACTGCCTGCCTTTCAATATATGCCTCTTTTTACATCAAAAAAACAAGTAATAAAGCTTTAATTATTTTATACTTAATTTAGTGCTGAAGTATTTTTTAAGCTGTTTTCTTTAACTTGCAGGAAGACATAGGCACAGCATATAGAAGAAAGTTGAACTAACAAGATTGCTCACTCTCCCCACCACCTGCCTGAATTAACTATCTTTGTCAACTACTGTAAATGATGGAAACCAGGTTATTTCACTGGTTTCAACTGTTCACATCCAGCATCTTCTTGAAACAGGTGAGTACAAGAAATTTGGCTTAAAGTGCAACTGATCTGGAAGAAACAAGATTAGTTTAACCTGAACATATGACTGGCTATCTAAAAACCCCATCTGAAAGTTCCCGGTTTGTGAACACCTTTACACTGAAAGGAAAGAACATGATCAGCAAATACTGGCCACATCTACTTTTCTGTGAAGATGAGCTATTAAGGGATAAATTAGTAATGCATCTGTCAATTGCAGCCTAAGGAAAATGTTTTCTGTTTATTAAAAATCTGTCAACAAAGGAATTCTTTACAGCTTTACCTTTTTAAGCTAAAATCACGTCAGAGGTATTAATGCCTGTACTTGACTACTAACTTTTATGGTTGTCATCATAATAAAAATACGGCAGCTAATAACCATTAATTCAAGAATAGCATCATTGTCGGAAAGTAATCTTATCTGTAATTTTTATATCTCTCTAGTATATTACACTCAGGTTTTGAAGAAACCCATTTATGTCAATTAAGTATCACTGAGGGTTTGAAACTAAAAATTTGTTACTGAATATCACTTAATTAACATTTAATGCATGTTATTCCTGCAAGTCTTTCTAACACTTTAAGTCCAGAATTTTACCTAGAATGTGAGTGTCATATTCCAGCACAAGCTCAGAATAGTAGTCTAGGATAAAAATATTTTTCATCCTGATCTAAAATAAAGAAGTTAATTTTGAAAAAGAAAAAAAACTGAAGCAGAGCTAACTTCCAAATATGATTTCTACCTGTAACAGCCAATATCCTCTGATAAGACAGAGGACTTGGAATCAGTCAGTCAATCCCATGCAACTACTCAGTTGTTGAATGGAAGAACGATCAAAACCCACCTGTCAATGCAACCAGCATCAAATCACAGGCTGACAGAGTAGAAAGGCATACAGACAACATGAAATAAAGTGTACCTGTTGAACATCCTGTTGAAAAACGCATAGCTGAAGCCGCTGGTGCAAGCGGACCTTTCGATGCTGCCAAATATTTTCCAGCTGGCGCTGGTGGTGCAGTACTTCATGGATGACATCCAGAACATGATGAACTGCTTTTGAGTAGTTGGCAGAAGCGGTGAGGGAATCAGAACTCCCAGGAGTCAAAGGTCTCTGAAGTTTGTCAAGCAGTGACTTTCCATCTTGGCTTACCTGACCACCGGAAAGGACAAAGAATTACTTGTCTTGCCAAAAGCTTGTTACACTATTGTTTCATTCCCCATTCCCTCTCCCCATTTTAGATGTCTTTAAGAACTCATGAGCAGTGATGAAGACTTTTTATTCCAGGCATGATTACATGCAGCTGTTATAGGAAAAAAAAAAAAATATATAAAAATGTGTATTCTCCTCCTATATAAGACAATTGTAAGAAGTAGCGCTCTTCTAAATAACAGCCTGTCTTTCAATTTTTCAATTACCTTAAGAGTGCTTTTCCTTTAAAGTGGTTGTTTGATTGTTTATTTTTTTTAACAGGTCAATTCTAACTTGGTATAAATATTCTTCAGCTCTTTCTCTAGTCAATAAAGCACCTAAAATTAAGTATTTGCCCAGAATTATCCTTCCAGAAGCATCTCTCTCTTTTCATATGCTATAAAGGTGAACAGGGAGGTTACTTTCTATACGTTAATATTCATTTGAGGAATACATTCAGACCAACAGATATGAACTTAGGACATGCTTTGATCTGACATGATTTACAACTTCTAAATTATTAGTGTTACTAGTAAGCCAAAGGCAAACTGTTGTTATGGCAAACTTAAACACAATTAAACCACTTAAAACCTTTCCATGCAGCAAAGAAAGATACTCTTTCCCAAAGTGTGTTTAACTCCTGATGCTGACAAGAAACATCAGTCATTTCTAATTGTTGTCTTCTCCGATTCAAAACACAACAAAAATATTCAGATTTACCTTACATGCTAGTTAAAAAGCAATATTCCTATCTTATCTGGTCACTGTTAACATTTAGCATTTGCTAAGGCTCTTTAAAGCACTTTTCATTGCCATCCTGTCACTTTTAGCATGAAGCTCAGAGAACCGTTACAGTTCAGTATCATTCAGCTATCTGTAAAGAACTTTTCTAATAGCTCATCTAACAGGCAGGAAAAATGCATCCGAAACCACGAGGCTGGAGTGTAAACAATAGCCTGAATCACTCAAATCAATACCATGTCAGAAACAGAAAATTTGTCTTCCCCCGGTTTTAACAATTTTCATAAATCTAGGCACATTTTATAAATAGTATAGTTATTTTCAGTTCCAATTTAAGCTTTTTCATTTTAGTAATAAGTATCAACACAGCGAATGGAGCTGTCTTGGAAAAGTAGCTCCTATAAAGTCAAGTCAGGAAGAAAAAAAAGTATGGTCCATAGTAGTTATTATAATGATGATTGTTTTCTTTTCTGTAGCCAAATCAATTATGTAGTACAAGTCTTTCAATTATTTCAAGGTAATGGACTTCAATTATCTACCTAGAGTCCATGAAATTTTGGGGGAAAATTAATTAATTGTGACAGCCCCGTGATCTTATTAGTTTATTAGCTTTACAAATAAATGATCATGCACATTTCCTCTTTGGACTTACACAGTAAAGTATGACTACCTTAAGATTTCAGTGAGATATACAGCTCATTTATACATATAACTTCATTTAAGGCACGGCTGTTGGCTTTTCAAGCACACCAGTTATCTAAGTTTGTAAGCTAGTAAGTTACTTTTCTAGTAATATACAGTAATTATCCCCAGCAAAATCAGACCGTCTAGTCTTAAAAGCATTTACTCTCTTAAAATTACTGCCTTCTCCTTTGCAACCAAGTCGTGTTGTCAAGACATTGTAATCTCAAATGAATGACAAAGTGGTGTAATTTCCACAGTGTTCCTCTCTCTCTCCCCGCACTGTTCATTCATCACAAAATGAGAGGAGCTCCGTGCTGTAGCAGAAATGAAGTCATACATCTAATAATGATAAGTAATATCTTTACACAGAAAGACAACTCCATCAATCTTCAAAGAGGAATGCGTATTTAAATAAGGCAAAATAAAACCTGCTGTTCAGAGGAGGAAGACGACTTGTACATACACATACAACTATTATTTCTGCACCAATTCTGGTTGCTAAAAACAGAGCTCTTGCTTTACCAGATGGGGAAAAGTAATGTCCTGAAATCAGAAGACAGGCACTTTTTTTTTTTTTTTTTTTTTTAAGCAGTACCAATGAAGATTTTGTTAAAATCTCTAGCTATCCCAAAGTCAAAAGCTACAGCTTTGAAATCCTAAATAAATTTTCAAGGTATTTGCCAGAGCAATCCTATAATCTACCCATCTAATTTAGTTTCATTATGCATCACCAGGAAGCAAACAGTATTTAACATGGTAATCCACAGTACTTATTTACACTTAACAGCAGGCTCTAATCCAGTCACATCCCTGATGAAAACACACACAAAAAACCCAATCCAAAACAAACAAAACCAAACCAAAATATCCCACTGCTTTTACTTCAATGCTTTATAATCATTATTCCAGACAGCTCTAGTCTTCTCATCCCTTGCTGCGCTCTCACGGAGCACACACTCCAGATTGCCACTCTTCACATAAACCAACTACAAACATGCTACATCTCTGTCTCTCTCTTCACCTAAACCTGCTACAAACATGCTACATCTGTCCCTTGTTTTACAAAGTGATCCTCCCAACGAAGAAAGGTTATAATGAAGAAAAGAAACCTTCCTACCAAACATGCTCTCAACAGTGAGTCAGAACAGGTACGTGTAGTAAGATCACAAGTTTTATCACCAAAGGTGTGCTTCGGTATGTCATTAGATCAGTTGCCATAGCAAGGTGGCGTATATCAGGAACGAGGGTATCAGTGTATATTTTACACAGAAGAACAACAAGTCATGTGAACTCTGCACATCTAACTCATGGTAATAAACTTTAATTCAGGCCCTAAAATGGCAGGTATTAAAAAAATCCAGTTCTGATATACCAACAATAGGACTGATCATCAGCACTAATCTTACCCTCCTTTACTGCTAGATGAAGTGTGACCAGACTGATGATTCAGTTGCCCATAAACAGAGCTGGCTCATCACAAAGTAGTTTTATCTTTTATGTAATGTATAAATCCCAATCATTATTTCAAACCCACATGACCTCCTTTTAAAAGGAGGTGCAAGCTGTGGCCTAAGCTATACTACATCCACTGATCATTTTTTACCATGATTTAGTCAAATGCATACTTCTATGCAGCTTCCATGAGAACAGAAACTACTGTAGCTGATCCAGATTAACATCAGTCCAACTAAACAGCAAAAATAGTTTTACTCTGTGATGAGAGCAACCCTGGTAAAAGAAAGTAAGAAAAGCTCAACAGGAAATACAAAAAATACCTGTTACCTAATAGTGAAGTTAATACCCATTTGATTTCTCACTTCAGCTAACTAAAGCACATGAGAGAACTCAATATTTGAAGAAAAACAATAGGTATTTTAGCCCACTGCTTTCTAGGCCACCTTCAGAATAAGCATGTTATATGAAGTTGTAAATACATCTATTAGAAATACTAAGAAATATTCTTACTTCATTGTGTGCAGAAGCCAAGATTAGAGCAGCAGCATAGGATATGCTAATCTCATGAATGCTGACTACATAGGCACGCTGGCTCATTTAAGTGTCTTTGAGGTTGGCAGAACTAAGTATATAACTTCCGGCTTGTCAAGTGACGTCCTTTGATGGTTAAGCCTTTTTTGCGAGGCAATTTCAGAGATGGATTTTCAAAACATACTTAAAGCAATCCATGCCAACAGAGTACTTTCCCAAAGAATACACAGCTAGCTTCCCTTCAAGTAAGTGTTTAAACGATAGTATCATACTGCTATTAAAAGGTAGTAATATGCAAATGTAAATCAAAACATACTTTGTACACTGCACGGGTTGTTTGTACCACACGTGGTTCCATCTTGCCTTTTAATTTTCTTTCAGAAGATTAAGAGGAAGACTTGAACATTTAACTTTTGAACAACAGTAGCAAAGTCCAGTATACTAAGTTAAAAAAGAAGCCTGGCGCTTGAGTTTCCAACTCATGCACTATGCAACAAGCAATGCCAGTTCATGATCCAAATCTAACATTACACCATTTTATCAAGTCAGCAGCCTAAGGAAACAAACAAGACACTTGCCTCAGAGTAAGCCAAGGTAATATGCTCGTATATCCCTTGATGATGATGGATAGCATCTTCTAAATCTTGCAGTTCTGAGGGAAGTTCCACCTCACCACAGGCTTTACACCATGAGTCCACATTGCTCATGTACTGCAACAGAGAAAAAAAAACCACCATTCTGCTTGATTTTGGGTTCTATCAAAAAGTACACACGTTTGTAATATACATGTGGACTGGCATCTATGTGACAGCCACCAAAAAGACTTTTTTAAAGGGAAAAATGTTTAATGTATTTCTCTCTGAACTGACCAAAATGAAGCTTATATCAGAATAGAAACAAATATTCAAGTCTGACTATACACTTGGGCTTTTACTTATATGGAACCCTTTGAGCTCTTCACAGACAGGCAGGCCTAGTTGTATGTTGGCGGCCTTCAGAACCAATTAAACTGCTGGCAATACTGATGCTTCAAGTTTATTCTTGCTCCTTTTCTTGATTTTGCAGCCAAGAAAAAGTCTACTTTACTCTGCACCTACCATTTCAGTTGTATGAAAGCCAGTTAAGGTCTTGTCTACACAAAGAAGTTAAAACATGCTACAGCTTTCAGGTGCAGACCCTCAGCTCTTACCCACCAACTCCCTGTGCAGATACTCATGGTACCATGAGGTATCACCTCACCTTTTTGACATCTTCAGAGAAAACCAATTACTTTGCACGTCTGTGCACACACACACACACAAAGAATTAATGGTGAACTGTTCATTGAAACATTCCATAGTTGTCTTTTGCTGGAAAGAGATCATCAAGGAGGCAAAGCGGTGTTAGAGCACAGCAAATTCACACCTCAGCCCTCAAAGCACTAACTTCAACACCCAGAGAAGCACTAAATCCATTTGGCAAGCCACTATAGCAGCAAGCACGTAAGGGATTTACAACTTAAGCACGGGTTCTCTTAGGACTAACATGGAACTTTGGCTCAAGTCAAGCCTTTCAGGGGAAATTGAGGATACTGCAACAGAATCTCTTCTGCAGACAATTTAAGTTATCTCTGAAGCTTAAGCTATCTTGACAGACAAGAAACTGCCATCATAGCTGTATGCACAGCAGAAATTCTGTCAACTTATTTTTGACAGCTAGGGGGCATGAATTTTATATCCTTGTTCTGCTAGGAAAGGAAAGAGGAAGAAAGAATCTCTTTTTCTAGGAGTTTTCACAGCTGTTAAACTTAGTGCAGCCAAGTACGTGTGGAATCTGTAAATTAAATTTGTCCTCTACTCATGTCAAGTCCAAGTCTCAAAAGTTTTAAGAGACCAAGCCATTTCTCTCATCATACATATCTTAATTCCTGGAGCACATGTAGTCTTTTGAGGAAAAAGTAATCCGCAGACCATTTCTGGTACTCCATTATTGTTTGAAAGCTGGGAGGAAGGGTGATAGAGTACCTAACTCTAAGATATTTATTTAATTGTCATTTCATCAAGGGATGATTTTAAAAATCACTAATGTTAAGCACCGAACATTAAAAGAAGCTCCATGTGGGACCATAGAGCTACACCTCTTGCACAAGTCTGCAGGCACTGATAGCTGGCTGCAGTTTTCACTGTGTCTGACAGCAGGCAGTGACACTTACCTGTCACTTTGCAAGGGAACACATGCATTCAAGAAGTGTGTGTTATTTCTTTGGCTGCTTATTTTTTATTCATCTTTTTATGTAGGTCAAGCATCACGAGTCTCTAAAGGGGTCATTCCTCTCATTCCAAACCGTTCCTTGAACTCACTCTCCATTGTTAATGAAACAGCTAATATATCACAGCCAGGTATCTTACAAAGCAACTATGACAATCCACCACAGTTAATTGTTAAATGAAAACCACAGAAGGAGCAATTAAAAAGTAAATTAATCCCAGCAGATGCTGCACTATTTTCTCTCACTCTTCTCTTTCCTCCTGTTTACACTTACATTTAGTACTGAAGAAGATAACACTGACCCTTACCACAGTTGCTCAGCACACACACACAAAATTTACTCCCCTGACTTCTGATGAACATCATTTTCTTATGAAAAAGGACAGCATTTGAGTCAGGGTATACCTATCTGTTCATATTTTACCATCTCTACCCTATTGGGATGGCTGACAGTGCTTAAATGTAAACCTGAATAACCCAAGCAATTAGAAAAGCATCAATACCGATGAAGTACCACACTGTGCCTATCAGATGCTCCAAGCTGGTTGGTGACTTTTATACCAGAAAAAAAATTCCTTCATCTGCTTTTTTTATGGGGCTTTTGGGTAAAACCTGATAAAAATGCTTATTACAGTGGCATTAGTTTATATACTTCGCCTTAGTCTGTCTAATGATGGTTAAACCAATGTCACCACAAACATAATGAAAAGTGATGTGTATTTGCATCTTAATTCGTTCACATTTCTAATCTCCGGACATTTCTGAAATTGAATATCTGTGCAGTAGAAATCAGGAAAATAAATTCTTAAAATAAAGTGTGCTGCCTCTGTTTCTGCAGTTATCAACTCCCAAGTGGTTCCTTCATTTATTCCAAATTAAAGTTGTATCAGACATGAGCCCTTTTCTTGGATCCAATTTAGCAAGGTGTCGTGGTTTAACCCGGCTGGCAACTAAGCACCACGCAGCCGCTCGCTCACTCCCCCCCCTCCCTCAGTGGGATGGGGGAGAGAATCGGGAAGGGGAAAAAGGTTAGAGCCGAGGGCTGAGATAAAGACAGTTTAATAAGAGAAAATAATAATAATAGTAATAATGAGAATGATAACAAAATATACAGAATATACAAAACGAATGATGCACAATGCAATTGCTCACCACCCACCAACCTATGCCCAGCCCGTCCCAAGCAGCAATCACTCCCCGAGCCGCGATCAGTACCCGAGCAGCGATCACTCTCCCCGCGACCGACCGACCGTCTAAGCCCCTACCCCGAGCATGACGTTATATGGTATGGAATAGCTCTTTGGACAGTTTGGGTCCTAGCTGTGCTGTACTCCCAGCTTGTTATGCACCTGGCCGAGCAGGAGAAGCTCAAAAAGTCCTTGAACAGTCTGAGCACTACTTGGCAACAACTAAAAACATCAGCGTGTTATCAACATTCTTCTGGCACTAAATCCAAAGCACAGCACTATGCTAGCTTCTGTGAAGAAAATTAACTCTATCCCAGCCCAAACCAGGACACAAGGCAAATGGAAAGAAAAGTATCTACAGCAGCCATACAGCACACCAGAGCTTCAGTCAGCCATAACCATCCAAGAACCTCTGCTCGCCAAATTCACCAGAGATGTACAAGAGCAGACAGTCTATAATATCAACGGGTGACTCAACAGCACACACATAGCAGCTCCTTCAGAACTGAATTCCCTTGAGGGGGAAAGTGTGCTTTCACCATCAAGACTATTAACTTGGGGATATTTATTCCTATTTCCCCTACATATACCTCTTCTCTGGCAGTTACACATGGTTAATGACTTAATTAAAATAATTGGTATAGGCCTAAAGCTAAAATTTTTGTTTAATATAGGAAGAATCTCTTATGGGATACTAAGTAAACATCTCCCACAATTTCAGATTCAGAAGACTGTTAATTCACTTCTCCACTTTCAGGCCAGTTCAACTTACTTTTCTATAAGCAATTACTATGAGTTAAATCTTGACAGTCAAGGACTGATTGGGATGGAGTGGTGAGGACAATAAAACAAGTGATGATTTCTGGATATAGGAAAGGCATTATATCAATACCAACTACACTAATTTTTTCCCTTTCTTTCTTTCAACTTAAAAGCTTCATATAGTTAAGCATTTATGTCCATTTCATTCTGATTCAGATAGCTAATGCAGCTAAGTTTTATCTTGCACTGATACGGGAAAAGCATTTTGTGGAGAATATAAAGGCAGTGGGCTGTCCTGAGGAGGACAAGTTTTTGTTTGACTACCGGCTGAAATCGGCAGAAATGAATGCTCTGGCTTTCTTGCCAATCTTCTCAATCACTCTCTTGTATTTCTGTCTAAATCAAAAGTAGACAGTACAACTCACCATTCCAGCATGGAAACTTTTGTTGGCACCCTCCCTGTTCACTCACCTGTTCAGCCTTCTGATGGAAGATGGAGGACATATCCAGTAGCGTGCTACGTTCATCCAAGGCTGCAGCAAATGCCTTCCATTCTTGCTCCAGCTGACTAGCAATCTGTTTTATTTGCTGTGAAGCATAATGGCCAGACTCGACCAGGCGATTTGCTACTGACATGATGCGGTTTATGTTTACATACACATTCTATGGGGAAGGAGGAGGGAAAAATTAGTGTAAGTCAGCAGACCACTTAAATACAGAGGTATAAGTCTATAAAATTCCTCTTTATTACAGTACTGCTTAAATAGACTGGTTTTATTTGCCAAGTTTGTGCATGCCTAACTTTGGAATCTAGGTGTGTAATGTAATAGCCTGTCTGTATTATTGACAAGGGAGAAGACAACTTGAAATGACCAGAGAGTCTCAAGCTAACATTAATGGTCAGCTTAACGTCATACTAGACGAAGACCCATTATTACAATGAAGAGCAAAAGCTAACCATATTTTGCAATGGTCTCAATAAGAATGTTTACAGATGTTCAAGTCAATAAGACATTCAGACACAAACAATATAGGAAAATCAAAGTATAATTACCACTTGATCTACCCATGGTATGCATGTGTGCAGCATCACTCTACAAATCTTTACGTCAACTTCTGAAAGTATTTCTACTTTTTAAGGAACAAAACACAGAACTCTGAGTCCTAAGGAGTTCAACAATTTTAGGTTTTATTTTCCTGCCACTATATTGTCTCAGAGCTATCACTGACAACTAGACAAATAAGGTCAAAGATCAGAAAGATTCTCTGGTATACTGGCATTACTCACTGATGGCTCTTAGTCACTCTAATTTTCTTTACTTTCAGCTCACATATGCATTTTGGCCTAAAGTATCTAAAATCTGTTCCTGTTCTAATTCTGTATGAACAAACAATATTTTTTGAAGGAAGCAATCGAGAGTTTCTGATTCCTGCAAAGACAGAAACAAGAACATCACCACCAAGAGGTTTCTGAGTAGCTCTTCCAGAGCTACATGTATATAATGCTGAGTTGACACTTCTTTCAATTGGGCTGACTGTAGAATGAAGTTCTCAGAATCACAGGATTGTTGAGGTTGGAGATATCTGGTCCAACCCCCTTGCTCAAAGCAGGTTCAATCTGAGCAGGTAGCTCAGGGTCATGTCCAGTGGGGTTATGAGAATCTATAAGGATGGAGACACCACAATCTCTCTGGGCAACCTGTTCCAGTGTTTCTATGTTTACATGGAATTTCTTGTATTTCAACTTGTGCCCGTTACCTCTTGTTCTGTTACTGGATACCAAGGAGAAAAGCCTGGTTCTCTCTTGTTTACTCCCTCCCATCAGATATTTATATTTTTATATATGTAAGATCCCTCCTAAGCATTCCTTTAACCAGGGTAACCAATCCCAGCTTTCTCAGCCTCTCCTTGTACAACACAAGCATGCCGTACAGGTACTTCAGAGAAGACCTTGGTCATGGTAATTTCCCAGTAAGGGAATGAGAGCTTTCCACAGAGTGGTATCCTGTAGGCATGTCTTAATTTGTGTTTGTACAACTGGGGCAACCCCAGATCAACCATTTTGTGAACAAAAAGGATGCTGTAACCAACACCACAGTAGACTCTTTGCTTGCCAATCCAGTCTACCACTTCTCACTTGATTGTTGGTCGTCTTCTCCATCATCCATCATTCTTACCCTAAAGCTCTTCTTATCAGATTGTCCGGCCTGCTGGAAAAGATACTTTTGCCCCTCTTAGTCAAATAGCAATCCTTGATCCTCAGAGTCAGTCCCCATGGTTGCAAAAACCAAAACCCTATTGCCAACATCAGCTGTCTAAACAGTTGTTAACCTGCAGGATCCATCTACCCTCCCACCAGCAGTTCTGAGAAGAAAACCAGCTGGGCTCCCCATGCCCTTGACCACTGCCTCTGGAGATGTGTAGTCATGCTTGAGACTTTCCAGGTCACCCCCTGGCAGTATTGCTAGTGCTCACATGGAACAGCAGCAGAGGGCAATGGACAAGCTTTGGCAGTCTTTCTACAAGGTCCCAAATCCAAGCCCTCAGCAAGCAGCAAACTTCCATAAAGAATGAGTCAGTTTGGCAGATGGGGGTCTGTTCCCTGCAGAAGGGCGTCTCCCATTACCATCACTTTTCCTCTTGGTGCTCCTGTGTGGCTCAGGTGGCACAGATACTTTATCTGAAAGCTCCCAGCTCATCAGCCATGAAGTCAGTGAACCTATTCCACAGCTGCAAATCTTCAGGTGGAGCAGAAACCTTCCTCCCAGTGCCAGAAGCCATTATCTTCTAACCTTCATCATCATGGGTGTCTCCACTTCCCAAACAAACAGGCACAGGCTCTGCCTGACCCTCCTCCCTTCAGTACTGTTGGTAGTTGGGTTCTTGAAGCTGCAGTGTTGGGAAAGATCTGCTCAAGCTCTTTCTCATTATCTCTGATGCTGTGAAGACTGCTGACCTCCTCCTGCAGCCCCTTTACTTGGTGACACAGATCCTTAATAACAGCACACCTCCTGTGGGCAAGGAAACCAACTCCTGCTGTCCAAGCCTTGGCAAGAGGTCACAGGCATTCCCTGCAGCCCCAGACCTGCAGAGCTGTGTCCTCCTTCTGGAGCTCCCTCTGGGTTGAGGCCCCTGGTATCACAGGGACAGTTGGCCCAGCAGTAGCTGGGGACTGTGTCCTGGGGCGCATCACCGCCATTGCTGAGGATGTGGATGCTGTTCTGAGCAGAATTCCTGGCCCCTTCTGCACGAACTTCAGCACAAACTGCTGCATCCATTGGCTAGATCTGTTAGCTGCACTTGTTCTTGCCTATATCCTAAAAATTTATGTCTGGGGCCAAACTGCCAAACACTATCACACAGAATGGTTGGGAAGAAAGCAATGAACACCATTAAAATCTCAACATTCTGCAGTGGAATATTTTTCCCTCTTGTTCATGCAGTGCTTTCTGGAATACCAGCATGCAGGAAATGCCACGGAGCAGTTAGCTACCTGTCAGCAGCAGCATCGCAACCTTCCCAATCAGGCACTGAGGAACTGAGTCCAGTGAGCCAGGGCGGACAGAACTGACTGCAGCGAGCCTCAGCAAAGGCCACAGATCAACAAGTGACAGAAGAACAACACCTGAATTTGCTGGAAAACCGTATGGTCATATTACTGTTGAAAGATGTGATGGGCAGCCTGTGCCAAATTCTGACTATACCCCTGCCAGTAAGAGAGGTCAGGGGAGAATGCTGGCACGTCGACACCCCCAGCACCGCGTAGACGCTGAGCATCTGAGGTGGAACCATTACCTGTTGGCGTTGAGCTGCTGCCCAGAGCCTGACACTGCCTGGCTGGAGCAAGCGTTGCAGCTCCTCCAGGATTCTCTGTGCTGACTCATCTGAGCGGTAACTGTCACCAGTCTCTATTAATTATAACTATGCATGTATGCGAGCAGGAGCATACCTGACACAGCCTACACCCTCAGCTGGTCCACTTAATAAACTGAGCACAGCAGTGTCATCTTGGCTGGTTCTCCTTCCTGCACAATACTACCTTTTCATTTTTTAGGTTATCCCACAGATCTATGCTCTCCTCTTAAGCACAGCCGAACAATTGGAGGAGAACAGAACTGCTATTTCCAACAAATTTTAAAAGACTGGAGAGCATTTAGGCCTATTAAAGTTTATGTAGCATAAATACAAGACTGCTAAATTAATCCAGAAAACCATTACATGGTCTTTACAGTGGTGTGAAAAAAAAACAAGTGTCAAAAGAGAAACGAATAAAGGCTACATTAGACTGCCATTTGAACTGTTTGTGTATCATTAACAAAGAAATTTTGGAACTTCTGGAACGTCAGTTAGATATGAAGGACAAGGCACCATAAATATGAAGTTAAACAAATCACAACTGAGCTGTAGTTAAAATGCATTCATTTTCCCATGGTAATCTGGCTTTACAAGTCTGGAAGAAAACCCCCTGTAGCAGTATGAATATGAATTAATACACTGACAATTGAACACTTTCCAAGCTACGTATACCACATTCCTTTCCTCAAAAAAAAAACCCCAACCTTTTAATAATCTCAACCTTTTTTTTCCTCCCACTATCATATCCCTCACTACCTCATATGTCTACTAAAGGTTTAAGTTTCAGTATTTTAGAATGCAATGACCCAAAAGAGACAGATTTAATTAAGGAGTAAAAGAATCTCAAATAGCAACTCACTACAGTTGGACTGTCTTTAACTGATCCTTGAAAGTTAACAAATTTTGTTAAATTTTTTTAAAGGATAGGCAGGTCCACTGTCATTACTATATGACAAACGCATATTTTGTGCACTGCTTGAGAAGCACTGTTCCAAGTAAGCTGGTGCTTATTCCCCAGGGCCTGATGTCTTATTCAGCACATGGATTTACATCTTGGGTTTAGTTAAAGAAGCAAGAGCTATCAGGCAATAACTGTTAAAGACAGCCATCTTATTTACATCATGTGAATCTGCATGAAACATCTGCAGCTTCTAAATGTGTATGAACTGTCTAAGAAGTGAAAGGCTAAAGTGATACTGCATTTCTTCCATTGTATTACACATGACTATTGTAACAAAACTAAAAACGAACAATTCAAGTTACTACATTACAGTACATATAGTAAGTATGTGAATGTACTTCGTACAATTATTTTCTCTCACAATGCCCTTTAGCCAGAAGCTTAAAAGATACCTTAGAAGATCTGGAAAGCTCACCACTGCAGAATTATTCCCCAAAGGGAATGTATATATAAAAAAGTATTGCTCAGTAAGGCAACACAGATTAGCAGCCTAACACAAACTGTAGTGCACTGTGTCATTCTTTGGTGTGTGCCTGAAAGGCAAGTACACAGGGGAAAATACAGGTGACAGCCTGCCAGCTTAACTGAACTTCTATCACACTCAATACAAAATAAAGCTGGCAGATGCCCTGAAGGTTCTATTTTATTTCCTGATTTCCCCAGACCCATTTAGAAAAATGTTTGTTTAGCTCTAAGATGTCAAATGGTAGTTTTCTGACACAGAGACTATTAAGCATTCAGTGTTAAAAACAACCACCTCAGTGACATGATCCATAAGCATCATAACTGGCACCCCTATATAGACAGTAATGAGTTTGAACTATTCATCTGTGATGGAAATATTTTAGCAATGGAATTTCCAAATCATCTGCCACTTCACATGCAAATGGTCACCAAGACAAGGTGTAGCATTAATGTATGAAGTAATACCTACTTCAATGATTTAAATGTTTTCTAACATCTCTCCTATTCTCGCTCGCGCAGCAACAGTAAAACTCTCAGTTTGGGAATCCAAACTTCAAAGATGAGGGCTGCAGAACAACTACAGGTATCACCTGATCTCTTCCCTTGGAAAACAAAACAAAACAAAAAAAACCTCAGCAACATCCAGACTACAATTAAGGAAAGTGTTTAACCTGTTCTTCAACTACAAGGATCCTCAAAATATTCTCTCAGGTAACTATTCAACCATTGCTATCAGCACTGGAACAAGGGAAATATAATTTCACTCTAACTTTCTTCAAATTTATCATCTTTCTCTCCTACATTTTTCATGGTGGACCTGGAGAAACTTACTGCAAGACTATATAGTCCAACACCTCCTTCTTTTCTTTCTTGCTTTTCAGTTACCTTCACTTTCTCATAGTAAATGCCCATGCCTTCAGCCTCTCCTTACAGCCACGTCTTTTTCATCTGGATTTCCCCATTACAACATTAAGTATGGGGCTCTAAACTGGACCCAGTTCTCTAGTAGGACCAACTGAGTCAGAGCAATTTCTTTGCAAATCTTAATTTCAGCACCCCCAATAAATATCAAGAGTGAAATAAGATTTTCTTCTTTGCAGTAACACCACTGTCTATTCCTTCAGTTCATGATCATCCACATGAACATACTTGTTGCTGATTGTGTTTTAAAATCTATTTATTTCCTTCTTAAGGGTTGCACATCTAGTCTATTCTATTTCATCTTGTTAACTTTAGAATGCTCCTCAGAAGCTAGAAATAGCCTGAACTCATTTTGTCTTTTCAGTCTCTTCTCAGGTTGGTGGCATCCAGACATTGCGTCTAGGCATTAACTGCTCTGGCACTAGAAAGATTCCCTTACAGATGTGCACTCAAAAAACATCCTCCCAGTCTGACCAGGATCCACAGCTGTGCATTCCCTGAACCATCACAAATCCATGGTTTGCTTAAACTATGGTTATTCAGGACTACCAAAAACTTGACTGAGTTCTTTTTACCTACTCTACTGCCTCATCCCCATTTAGAGCCTTTATCTTGTCTGTTAGGGATGTTAGATTGGTTGGACACTTGATGAATTTTACCTTTAACATTTATTTATCTTTACTGAAAGTTTATTTATTTATGTTTACTGAAAGTTTATTTATTTGTCTTTACTGAAAGCCCTGCCTGAGCCATCTATTAGTTTAAAAAAAAAAAAAAATCCAAAACACACCAGAAACAACAAAAAACCCACCAAAACACACAAAACAGACATGTCCCCTCCAAGACAGAAGAGCTACCTTACTACTGTTCACCGTTCTGCACAAAATCTTTTGTAGAAATCTGCATTTCAAAGCAATCTGAGAAAGAATGCACAATTCACAACCTGTGGTCTTGCTGTCATTTGCTGAGGTCTCAGAGGAACCAGGGCAGTCTAGAATTCACATGGTGCTTACATCTATCTCAAGGGACAAAAGTGTATGGTTACAAAATTATATATTTAAAATAAAAAGAATCTCAAGAGTGAAATATATCAGTAGTACAAAGGAAGAGGAAAGTCATGCTAGCTGTCAGCTAAGCTGATTTTTACCTCACCTGACCTTCTTAATGTTTTCATTTGTACCAGTCCCTGTAGCTGGATTTGAGCAAGCTGTGCCAAGTAAATCATCTTTGTGACTTTTAACTCTGTAAATCCAGTGATTTTCAAGAATTGTGTTCACACATTTATTTTAACCTCCCAAAGCTCTCACCAGTGCTCATCTCTGGCACTCTCTTTTTGCATGACATTAATTATTTGATTACTACCTTGATAAAGTGGTTAAGTGTATGCAAATAGCCTGTTCTGAAAACATTAATCAACTTAGCAATATGTCTACAATTGACACAGGACTTTTTGGATGATGGTTAATAAACATAGCTTCTACTGATGGTCCTATCAGCCCTGAGACAAGAATTAGTCACAGCAGCCCTTTAATAGTAGCCAGCATCAGCTTTCTCCAAAGAAAGTTTCCTTTTGCCTACATCACTTTTCAATCATTTTGACCCTCACCAGTGCAGTGAGGGGCACAGTTAAGCTGTAACAAAAGCAAGGCCATTTGGTCTAGGAAGAATAGTAGAAGAAAATATTCAAGTAGATAACATCCTCCTCCTCACCCATATTTTGCATGACTGCTTTCGCTTCCCTTGTGTCCCAGCAGGCGTACGGAAAATGGCAGGGAAAAGAGCAGACAGACACAGAATCAGTCTCTCCCGCCCTTGCATACAAGACTGACTAATTGTATAATCACAGGTACTTTGTTTTGTCAGTTCAAAAACTTGACAGATAATCTTTGTATTTGCAACTGCTATGATGCTTTATTTGCAAGTTTCTTCCTTAAAAGCCACTAAAAACTTGTTTTGAGAAGTGAAGCATTGGTTTAGTCACCCAAAGAGGAACTTCAAGCTGAAACTGAGTATTGCTTAACTCAAATAAATCTCAGGACTTGACAACAGCAATTGACTGTTGCTGAAAGCAGACCTTTTAAATTGTAGTGAAAATCCATCCTCATCTTTAGAGAGGAGAATCACTGTGAGTTTATTTTTCCCCACAGTTAGGGAACATGGGATCTACTTGCCCTATAAAGACACAGCCTTGGCATCTATCAGTGAATAGCCTCTTGAATTCAGTGATAGCAGGTCACATACCTGCAGCTGCGCACATGAACTATCTTTCAGACAGCAGCCTTTTTAGCCACACCAACCTGTGTGTTACGCTATGGTAACCAAATGTATATCCATCCTCAATGCACATCGCTACACCTATCCAGCTTTTCTTTGGGACAGTTTCATTGCAACGAGAATCAGTCTGTGCATTAAGCTTAAGACTTACATGAACTTATTCCTGTTACCTTAAAGTGCAACCACATGAGCCTATCACATACTGAATACACAAGATTCCTACACATATCGTTTGCTAATGAAACTGCTGAAAGCACAGTTAAATCTCCTGCCACAATATATTCTTCACTTTTTTGTTTTACAACATTTGGTTTAAATGTCCAACTACGTTGGGCTGTAATACTGAAAATCAGATTGTAAAAATAGCAGAAAGCCATCACAAGGGGGAAAAAAAAGTATTCAGCAAATCCTCTTTGTCCTTGATGTAACAAACTCCTGTTCATGGCACAAATTAAGTAGTTTTCACAATGGTTTACATCCCGGTGGCTCATTTCAGACTGGAAGACCGGATTAAAATTTTCACATCTCACCCAAAGGCTGTCACACTTTATCACCCGAGTTTGGCATAAGCAGCTGCAGAAGCTGCACTACTGCACCTCTCGGAAAGCCAAGCTGCTACTTGGGAAGGAAGGGGAGATGGGAGAGCCAGCTGTTGACAGAGGGCAGCACCTGCTGGGAAGGGAGCATGTGCCCTGTGGCAACCAACAGTGAGTTGGGAAAAGCAGCTGCAACATCAATTATCAGGGTTAAGCTGTGAGCACGTGCAAGAGGTTGCATTTAGCTGCTTGGGCAGCATTCATCCTTTGAACAGCCCTTCCCCACATAAAGTGAGCCTAAGGAAACTGCCTGGAAAGCAGGATCTATTAGGGTCCAATTAGGGCCATAATTAAAAGCCGTCAAAATCTTCTGCATATAATAAACCTTACACATAGTTGCCACTCTTCCTTCCTCTACCCCATCCAATTGAATACATTTGCATTGTTGTAGTGGGTTAAAAGTTAAATGCCAGTGCTAGAGCATTCACATAAGAGATGTTAAATCAACTCTGATTACCGAAGAGTTACACTGACAGGAACAGTGAACAAATAGTAGCTTGTTAAGCAAAGAGTGTATGTGAAGAGTGGTCAGGGAGAAGCTGAACACGCTTGCAGGAGTTAAGATTGCCTGTCATTTTTCCAGTTAAAAGCTAATGAAAAATAAGGCTTGCCAAAACTCAATCAGTTCACATAATTTTCTTATGTCATATTCAGTTCAATCTTTCCCCCTAGTCTACATGTAAGGCCTTTTGCCATTTAACCAAATAAAGCCCAGAAAAACTAAATGCTGCTTAAATCAAAACCAGGGACTGATCGTTTTGGTTTTGTATCTTCCTATTCTATGCCAAAAACCACTTGGGGGTGGGGGGGGCTATGCTACAGAAACTCATTGAAAAACTGCAGCTTGTTTTTCCCCTTTTGAATATTTGCCCCAAATTTAAGCTGCTCCTTGCATGCTTCAAGAAGTCATTGCACAGGCTGAGAAAAAGTCCTATGTAATTAATGCATTTGACTACTACAAGCAAAACCGAGATTAACAGCAGAAGACTAACAGCAAAAACAGAGCAGGAGGGATTATGCTACATCATTCAAGTGCTTCCTACTGTTGATAGCATCTGAACAGTATGGAACTAGGAAAAAAAAAAAAAGTAATCCAATTTGAAGAAAAGAGGACAACAGTGACTAATAACAGGAGAGGCTGACAGAAGAATTTAATCTTTAGACTACAAGCCCGAGAAGTGCCTGGAAAGGCCATCCAAAATTACTAAGTTCTAAAAGTCATCTCATGTCAATGACACCTACTGTCCTGTGAATTTCTTTCTACTCTACTTCATATGCAGAGCAACGAGCAACAACAATGAGGTACTCCACAAAGGAGCAATCCCTGATGCCCGTGGCATGAACCTATACCTTCCAGACCTAATGGTCGAAGTTATAAAATCATATATGATTTTATATAACTTAACTACATTTCCCAGCATCTGCTTTACTCTTTTCAAAAAGATCATATTGTTTTTTTGGTTTTTTTTTTAACTTTTGCAAACATAGCTGAGTTGCAAAAGAAGAAAATGTACCTTCTCTACTCGTGTCTTCTATTGCCTTAACTCTAGCTATACCATACACAGGAGCTGCCTTACTAGTACTTTCATTATTTCAGCAAGACACATAGCCTAGGTGAGTTTACTTTGCGCCACTTTCTCTTTCCACAGTTAGTAGTCCTGTCCTACAAAAGCACCCTTTTGCAAGAGTTGATTGTTTTGACCACACTTTAATTCAATTCCCATCCCTGGACTGCCAAGGATGTTAATTTCTAACAAGACTGGTAGTGTTCTTCCTTCACTGAGCTGACAGCCAAATTTAGGCCCAGACTCACAAAGTTATTTAAACACCTCCAATCCTCCTAGTAAAAAGGACCCAAAATGTACTTGAGAATTTAGTCCCCATGCTTAAACAGGAATTCAAGAAACTGAAAATAAGAAGCTTTCACTCACTGCCAGTTAAAATTCAAATTTTTAATTGCAGCATACTGATAACTTATCCTAAGATGATGACCAAAAAATTGTTTGGTTTAGCTCCATTCTACTGTGCCAGAAATGAGAAGAGTTGTCTTCTTAAAAATCTGGAAAATTACTACATCAGGTTCAGCTGTTGATCACTACTTCTCAGAACTTCTGTCTGAGTTGCAATCTGAGAAGGTCCTGAGAGCTACTCCTTTCCACATGGAGCACTAAAATCCATATTACACATGATTCCCTGAAATTTCCTACAAGACCCAAAGCAGTACTCAAACTTACATCCCAGGTTCTAGAAATTTGGATGCTTATATGTGAGGAGTGCTGAGGTTGTGCTGAATACTGCCATTTGTCAAAATAATTTTGTTGCTTGATCACAGTACCTCTGTACTTGTCTACCCTTTATTTCCCTCCTTTGTCTTTTGTAATTTCACTGCTCAAAATTTGCACTACTTGTAACAGAAGGAATGACTTATGTGTATGATTTAGAAATTCTACCTTGACACAGAGCAAACAGACAACGTGTCAGTGCTGTGAAGTGAGGCCTGTTCTTACCATACAGTTCATGGCAAAGTGATTGTGCTGTGTCTGAAGCTCCATTGCGTGGGGATGACTGGTTCCAATCTCTGTGTAGCTGTTCAGAAACAGACCTTTGTTGTGTGTGATCCAGTCAAACATCTACAAGAAAACATTAAGGAAAGAAAAAAAAAAATCACTAATTTGTTATGGCAGAAATCATAGACAAGTAATGTGAGAAAACTGTGAACACAGAAGACAGAAAGATGAAAATTAACACTGATGCTTTTTACATTGTAACTTACTGTACATTTTAACCAAATCATTGCTGAAGTCTGACTTTTTGGACCAAACAACTGAGGCTGTTGAATCTTTACTGTAGGTGTTTATCTCAACAAGCTACAGTAAAGACATAATCACAAAGTCATAAACTTCATTACTACAAAGTCATAGTAAACAAACAAGCTTGGAGCACAGCCCTCAGTTACCAAGCTTATACATTCTCTAGTGTCAGCATTTCATGCTGTCAGCAGCTTAGTAATTTAGAATGAAAATGGCAACTCGTAGAAATTAAATATAAATTCATTCTTGCTGATCAAGTACTTCAGCAGCAAGTTTAATATTTTTAGTTCATAACTTTACAGCAGAGTTGAAAACAACTGTTCACAAATTAAAAAAAAAAAAAACCACACTATACTTGAGCACAGAGTTACACATTGCCTTCTTCCAGACAAGTTTAAGGATAATCTTTAAATATCTTTGGTTTGTTGGTTGGTTTGGGTTTTTTAAGTAGTACATAGGTATGTTAACAGTGGCACTGGAAGACAAAGTTTTCAAAGACCAAAGAACACAGCAAAAGGCTAAGTTTAACACTACCACCCCACCACCCCCACCACACTGGACTTCAAATCTTTGCTATATCTCAGCTCAGAAGACCCACCTACTCTCTGGATAAACTGAAAAGGATTGTTTGGAAAGAAATCATAGCAATGAGCAGTAAGTACTCATTTAAAGATCTTTTAAAATATGCTGGCTAATAGAGCAATATTATCAAATCCATTATTCCATCCAGGTAAGTGGTAAATCAAATTATAAATAGACCACAATATGATCAGGACTGTAAACCAAAAAAAAGTTTTAAGAGCTCAGACAACTGAGACAGCTGATCACATACTCCTAAAATTTTCAGTTTCTTACTAGAATACAGTGAAGATTTGTTACAACATTATCCAAAACAGACGGTGGTCCTGCTTGTGACCACCTTTCTCCAGGTAGTCTGACTCTGCTGCCTTCAGGGCAATTCCAATCAGATTCCCTCCCACCTCGCCCTTTTTTTGCCCTCTCTTCTCCTGGACCAATCCAGATCTCTTGTGCAAAGAGTTGTGCAAGTCCTCCAAAATGAACATGTTTATTTCTCCCCATCCAATACCCTTTATTTTTCCAAGGAAGATCCAGCCCTTTCTCACACCAAAATAAACCACATAGACATACACTGCTAAAGAAGCCCCGACCTATGTAATCTAATCAGACACAAGCAGTGAAATAAGGGCTGCAAGTAGATTAAGGCAAGGGCCTTAATCCAAACATGATTTGGGATACTACACACAACTTATTTTTGATCCTTTTCTACTGATTGATGAGAGAATAAAGTCCCAGGTATGCTAGCTGCTGTCAACCCCATTTTGAGGTGCCTAACATTTCCTTCTATTTTGAAAGAAGGATGCATTAATTTAATATAGACTTATTCTTGGAATTGGGAACCTAGAAAACAGATAGGAGCTTATGCAACCACATGGCAGGACAGAGATCAATCCCACAGGCTCAAGTATTTCACAAGGAGTTTCTTAAAGCCCAAGTTATAAAGGCAACTTCTAGATGAAAAAATGAAGAACATATCTTTCAATACCACGTGAGCACCACCAAAATATATTTTGTTCGTGCTGTATTAAGGAATCATTAATGCTGTAATTAAGTGGCTGAAAGGTTGCTAAAAAGCATTTTGGGCCTGAAAGAGCAATACCACACCAATAGCTTGTTATTTTCTAAATAATTTCATAACTCTAAATTCACTTGACCAGATTTTTTCTCAACTCTTTACATGCCCCTATTTTCAACTGTACCCATTCAGTAAACACTTAAATGGTACTTTTAAAAAATTAATTTCTTTTTTAAACACAGCAGAAAACATTAAGAATAGTGTAAAGAAAGTCCCTGAGCTGAAATGATGAGGATAAGGGAAAGTACAGGGGAAAAAAACAGAGGAAGGAGGAAGGAGAAGCATTACACGTGTTTGCTCTGCTTTTACTCTTCCCCATGCATCTGCTTATGACCACTCCTACAGAGCAGGATAGAGGTTTAACACAGACCTTGGTTCATCCAGTTCAGGCATTCTTACATAAAATATTTTAAGAAATCTGACAAAGATCATACTTACCACTTGACTGCATAGTCTAGTTACTTCTCCTGGAGAAAAATTCCCCACCCTTCCTTAAAGCTATTTGTTCTATGGTAACAAGTCAGTAATAAGTGACTGCAAAACCGCTCTATATGAAAATAGATCTTATTTGAGGTCATCTGAAAGTGCACTGCCTGCCATATTTCCTCTACAAATTCCATGACAATCAAGGGCTCTCTTATTTGAAGGGACTGGTTAGCCCGAAACATTCTGAGATCACTCAGTCCCCTGTTAATGGCATATGCACTGTCAAAAGAGATACATCAGGTTTTAGCCTGGGACTTTAAATCCTGCATCAATGAAGCAGTTCCCCATGTCAGCCTCCTCAGACTTTGTCGACTGCCTGTCACTCAAGTCCCAAGGGTCACTCAAAAGGAGCCTGACATAGTTATTAGTCATCTGTATTTATAAAGTATAGAGCATTCATCTTCATTTGATGCATTCAAAAGCATCTGTCTAGAACCAAAACTTACTGAAGCAAAAGCCTTGAAGTCACAACCACTTAAAATTTTCTTCAGTGAGAGCTACCTGTGTTCTTTACAGCTTAGAATTATTACCCCATCCCCTTTACTCCAGAAGACTAAGAATCGCTCTCAATCAAGAAATCCTTTATTTCTCATTAAAAGGCTAATAATTAACTCTAAAGACAAAACCCACTATATGCAGTTATCCTTGGTACTTCTTTCAAGTCCATCAAGCAGCACGCATTTTACTCCCCTCTCCCAAATCCCTTACCTTTTCAGCATCCTGCTCAAACAGCCTGAGCTGAAAACATTGGTCCAATTTCAATTTCCGCACATGCCACATCTGATGCAGATGCTGCCGTGTTGAGTGCAGCCTGTCCAGCATGGTGGATACTTTGGGTAAAAGGTTCTGTAAGTCTGCATTCCCTGACCCAGAGTTCTTTTTGGGAAAGCTATCACTGCTCTGTATCCGCTGGAGCAGCTTTTGTCCTTCCACATCAAGGTCCTCAATAGGGGCCTTAATGACTTTCTTTTTTAATTGTGAATGCTCCTCTATCATATTGCGAGCACCTTCCAGGTCCTGAGGCATTTCCTTCTTTGACAGTATGTCTTGCAGTTCCTCCAGTCTGGACAGCATATGGGTTGCATTGCTAATGTAGTCCTCAAAGGCAACTCTGATTTCTATCCACTCCTCATGGTTGTACTCCAAACAGCCATCAAATTCCGGAGTTAGCTGAGAAGGATCAACTACTTTGGTAAGGCCTTCCAGAGACACCATATTTGTCTAAAGAATAAAAATTTAAAAAATGCTGTTACTGAAACAAATTTGAAATTTTCTTTCAGGTTTTTGTTTTTGTCTATGTAAGAGCTGTGCTCATGACGTTCACATGACTTAACTTTTCTCCTACATTTCTTTCCAAATATCAATTCTGATCAGCCTCCTGTCTTCCAGGTACTTCCCAAAGTGAGAGAAATATTTTATTTCTTTCTTACCTCACTACGCTTAAAGAGAAAACAGCAACCACTCTTCTAACTACTGTTTTGATTAAGTTTTGACTTTGTATATTCTAAAGCAGTAGGAGGATAGCAGCAAGGTTCAGTTGGCTGCATTCCCTCTGGATGCTGGTGATATCATTATTACAATGGAGACCAAGACAACAAACATATGAAACCTAACTTTTTACCATTAGGGGTAACACCCTAATTCCATCTTTCTCACGCTCAGGAAAAGAAAATAAATAACAACATGCACAACTACCTAGCCTAAGTACATGAAGAAAACCACATTCCCTCTAGTACCACTGGCCTAACGTACCGCTCCTCTCATCTAGAACACAATTTATCAGAGAGTTTTCAAGGCGCTGATCAGTAGTGAGCACACTTAAACCCATGAAATAAATGTAAATTTGTATACCATAGGGGAAATTACCTCAAACTCAAACTTAGAGCTGCCAAAGTTAGTCCTCTGTTTCTGCCAGAAATTGTCTGGCTTGATTATCAGTGCAACATGAATACAACATGGAAAGGATTCCTGTAAAATCTTCAGCAGAGGCTTTATGGAGTCCCATTTTGACCCACGCATATCTACAATGACGGTGAATCCTCGTTTACATACTTCCTCACTGCAGAAGAAAGAAGGAAAGGTTAACAAGCAAGTGTTAAAACTTCAAACACAGCACTCTATTGCACCATGCTGCCTAACGAACATGGTCTCCTTGGCTAACCGTAACACCCTACGGTCTCACTATTGACTAGCCAACGCTTACAGCAGGTCTCATGAACCTCTCAGGAAGTTCTGATTTCATCTCATCCCCCTTCCAAACTCCATGTGGGTGATAGCTTTACACCTGTTGCCGATTTGATAATCTGCCTTTTTCTCTTCTTTCATTTTCATTGTTTATATTCATGATGATTCTTCTTCCAATCTTGTTTCTCCTTCACCTTACACACACATTAAACACCATTTACTGAAGCAGCAATATGTAATTCATTTACAATTGACCCTTCAGATTACACACAGACTTTACTGATAACAATATTCATGCCTTTCTAATGACTGAGGGGATCCTCTAAAAGACAGAAGATGGCATACTGTTCTTACCTACCACTTCTGCAACTTTTTTAAACTGTCTCAGATTTAGTCCCGCATTATCTGAAAGTTAAAAGAGTCTGTAAAGGAAAAAAAAACTCTTTACTGAAAATTCTTTCCATAACAGGATCAATTTGTGGATAGTTAACAGATAAGAAAGCATTTTATGGCTGTGAAGAAAACCGCATCCGTTTCTACAAAATTTGAGCTCAATTTTGCTGTCCGAAAGTTGACAGCCCTTACATCCTAATACTCTGGCAACTCTTCTCAGAAGGGCAGCTTTAATTTCTTTTCATCGATCCCTTTTGTACACTTAGTGCTTGCCACTGATCAAAAATGGCAATCACCACCAACACCAGAAATCTTGATTTTGTTCCAGCAGAATTTGCTACGTGACCTTGTTAACATGGCAAGGGAAAATATTTCAAAACCAATGCATCACAGCCAATGTACTATCAAAAAGGACCAAATGTGCATTGTTTGAGTACATGAGTCACTTGCAGGGATGTGACTAATGTAAATGCAATTCTGGAGTTCATGTGGTGAGGTTTTCACAGTGTCCAAGAAGTAGGGAAGCTTCACTGGCATACTTTACACAGTATCATTAGCCACACTGTAGAAAGATGAGTTATGACTGATACAGGAGAACAGAAGAGCTTCTGAAAGCAGTGATAACACAGGTTCCTTGGGAGGTTTTTTTAAAGTTGGTTTAAAAAAAAAAACAAAAACCCCCAAACCAAAAAACCACAAACCCCCACCATTTAAAAAAGTAATTTATGAAGATAAACGCTGGCTGTCCCACCTGCCCAAAGGAAAGCCAAAAATGGCAATGGTAGCAGGAAAATACATTAAAATTTACGAGCTTGGAATACATGTAGGCTACAATGTACAATTTTCTGACCATGGTGAAAATATTTTCTAACAGCCTCAGAGGATTAAAGGACAAAAACATCTACTGTTTTAAAGATACAACCATTATTGAAAGGCTACATGCTACTATACAAGTGCTGCTCAGCCCATCCCTATCCTACTACACAAACTGAGCATTTTGTGAGGAGGAGTGCTTGCCACTGATTCACAAAGCACACATCTACCGGGGCGTACAAAGCAGCCCCTCATCATGTGATACAATGCAGATGTGTCTTCCTGTCATGTGGCCCCATCATCTGACAAAAGATGAATCCCTTTTGGCCAAGGATCACAAAATTTTTTCTAAGAGGTTGTAGTCAGCCAAGGTCATCTGTTAGGTAAACATGAAGTACACTAATACCTGGTCCAGTCAGTGTTGATGACTTAAGTTTAGCAATATTTTAAAATCAGATAAATTGTTAAATTAGTAAAATTGTGAGACTGATTCACCTTAAGTGCTTAGATCTCTTGCCAAACAACTGGTACCTCTGAATCTTCAGCTACATAGAGCAACAGTACTGCAATAACTAATAGACCAAATGTTCAGGACTGTTTGTATCAATTGGGACTTCTTAATTAGCAAGAGTTGCAAGATCAGTCCCTAAAACATGACTTGTATGAAAATGAGTCTTGCTTTTAATAAAGCTCCCTTTATTCTCAAAGCTTTGCCATGCTTACAGAGATACAAAATCTGCACTAAATTTCTTTTCATTTTAAATCTATTGACACTAAACTAACATACATCTTTTGCCAGAGGACCACTGTATTTTGCCAGATTATCTCTAGAAAACTCTCTTAGGCATATTTCAATGCATATTTACCTATTAACTCCTCTAGTAACTTGAAGCTCTAGGGGCCTAGAATACAGCTCAAACATTCAAATGTGAAGTCAAATTATTTCAGAAGTAAAAATCTCAAGCCTTCTTCCTGTCCTCCTTCCTCTACTTCCCCCAAATCCTCCAGTTAGCTTTTAAAAAAAAAGAATACTAAACACTCCTATACTTCAAAGTGAAATAAAGACTAGAATAATTGAGTTACCAACAACTGCTCTTAAGAAAGGTCATACACACTGTCAACTAAATGTCTTTTTAAGTTTAGTCCTTTTATGTCTTTTTAAAAGTTCTTTTTACAAAAGCACTTTTCTCAATCTGAAACCGAGATCTGATTACATCAGGCGCAAAGACGACTGCCTATAAATTAATACATTACAGAAATAGGGAAGGTATTGCATTCAGGGATGTTGTCCAAGGGATTTTTTTGAACTTTAATGACAACTGTTCCTTGAGGTCATCAGCAAGCATATTCAAGCACAGTCAGCGTTGCTCCAGTTTACACCAAATGCCGGCAGATTCCAAGATGGACCTCAAGTCAGGGTCTTACGATCATTTTTCAAAATGATAATAATTCAATTACAACTAGGAACAAAGTTCTATGTGAATAAACTTTTTTACATATATGTAATAAGTAACTTTATATATATATATATATATATATATAAACCACTATATATATAGCTTGTGTATACCAACACACACACACATGCACTAGCACTGGATTTTACTTCTATCAATTCATTTAAATAGCATGCTGTAATTCATAGCTTAAACTGTTGATAACACAGTGGTATCAGTATTTTCAGAGACCTCTCCATGGGCTTATCTGAGACCCGTACAATCAAACCTTACATATCTCTCCTGTTTATTCTTGTGCTGTATCAGGACACTATAACTTATCTAATAAAACTAACAGGAGTGTTGTGCTAACCTCAGTCCACACAAGGCATATTGTGAATGATGACCAGCATGTTTCTAATTATTGATGTACTGAAAACCTTTGAGTTGTATTTGCAGTCTTCATCACAGTGACAGCAATATGGCATGGCAGTGCCGTTTCCAAGACACAAAATACTTCCAGTTAAAGCACACCAGTCTTTATGCCAACAGCCTTCCTTCTACAAGGCAGAGTAATTATTTAGGTCTCCTCCAAAAAGCAGTTTGAAAACAGTAACTGACAGAACTTGGTATGAATTTGTTCATTTTCTTAATCCCCTCTGTCTTCTAGCTTGTGGGTGTACTGCAATATAATAATTTTTTGCTGTTGTTGTTGTTTTATAGCTTCTGAGCTTATCAAGTGATCATCACTTACCTAGGAATACACGCTAGGTATGAAATTAGTCTTCTAAGATCTTCTTGCCGTATTCTATCATGATTACTACGAGCTGGAAACGTTAGAATGGGACCTCCACGCTTATCTCTGCCACCTGAAAAATCAAACATGTTAAAAGACCCCACAGCATAACACCATTCTTGTTTGCAAAATTAGTCTTCAGAATGGGAAACCCCAGTCCTATACTGTTTCATGCATAGCCACTTAAAAAGAAGTGATTTGAAGTTAAATGCCAACACTGTCATTTAGAGACCAGTTTAAAACTGAATTTTGGAAGTATCAATCAGCATATTGTCACAATTCTTACAATGAGAAAGTATCTGCCAAAAAACCTGAAACAAAGAATAACCATAGCATTACATTTGCACATTACAGTCACATTCAAGTTTGACTGGCAGTGTGACATCTCCAGCAATGGTGCTTTGTTATGTATTTAACTTTTGAATCAGCAATCGTACAGATTAAATTTAAATACTGAGTTATGCTACTTTGTGGGCAAGTATTTAGAGGATACTCAGCATTAACTTCATTAGCAGCAGAGAGTTTAGGTGTATAGTATTTCACACCCAATGCATTTACTAGATAAGTAGATGGATACTGTTTAAGCATTTAACTTATATTTTTACCCTGTTCTGATGTGCAGATTCTGAATTGTCAGTTTATAGTTTTTAATTTTGTTAGCAATGCACGAAATTCTGAATCCGCTTAATATGTAAAGCAAAAAAAATTTGAGTGGTTCCACTTAAATGTATTTATCTCATTCATTAAATTGCACAGACTTACTGTAGTTGAACATTAAAATGCAATTTTGTATCCAACTCCTTGCTAGTGACAACAAAATGTTACTACTAACAAATGCTAAATTCAGGTCAGTAGGCTGTCTTTTTCAACACTTGTATAATCGCACAGACACATTCTTACAAGCGAAGTTTCACATGTATGTTATCAACCACAGAGATGTGGACTGTTTTCTCCTGTCCCATGGAAACTCAGAAAAACACTATCCTCTGCCCTGAGTGATTTCTCATTGTAAATCAGCTCCTCATTGTAAATCCATGTTACTAAACAAAGTTTAAAAAAAAAAAAAAAAAAAACACGAAAAAAAAACCCAAAAAAACCCCACACCAAACCAACTTAGAAAGGAAGGCCAAAAGTAAATGAAAAAAACCAGTCACTCAAAAACTCATCACTATCCACCCCACCACAGTCTGTGTGTGCTTGCCAGAGAGACCAAGCCTAGCTGTCAAGGTCTCCCTCCAGGGATTGTCTGCACTGGACACGCTCCCTGCAAGGCACCAAGTGAAACTCAGAAGAGGCCAAAGCAGCTCTGAATTTCTGTCAAGCTGCAATGCCAGAAACCTAAACTTAAAAGGAAATTCATATTCTTATCTACCATGACCCTCTGAATTGGGACATGAGATTAACTGAGTTGTCTCATTCTAATGGAGAGAGGCAAGTCTGGTCTTGACCATCCTGACCCACTTGCCAAGCAGACAGCTTTCAGGATTTTTACATAGCCAGGTGGCAGGAGAAAAACAAGAGAGAAGCCACAAGAGAGAGGAAGGATAAATGACAAAACTGAGAGTCCAACAGCTCAGGCCTCCGCTCAGCTCCAGAGTGAGCACTGGGCTCCAAAGCTACCAAACTCAGCGGGAAGTCTGCTGCAGCCCTCAATGCTCTCCTCAGCGCACTGCGGGCCATCAGCTACCGATCTTAAAAATTCACGTTTCAACTACGCTACTGATTCCAACCCCTTAGAAAAAGGGCTCGATTGCTCAGTGTGGAAATTGTTCCTTAAGAAGCAGCAGTTAGCAGGGAAGAGCATATACTGAATGGTCTTTAACACTCTCTAAGCATTTCAAACAAATGCCTTGCCTGTTACACAGCAACCTCAGACCAGTCCTCCCAGCCTTTCCCACACAGCAACTCCTGTATCATGTGATTCTCCAACGTGGCAGAGGAAAGAAACCCGTATTCTTTATGCCATTTTGGATGCCGCTTCGGTTGGCTCCCAGCTCCACATACACCACAGAGAAAACCCATTTTTAAGGTACAGTGCTTAAATTTCTGATAAATCGTATTCTGAAATTTTTTGTATGTTGGAGACAAAATCTGTGGTGCAAATTTCAGGTCTAGATGAGTAATGAAGAAATTAATATGGCCTTGGTTTTTGGTGAAAAGAATTTCACTATCTGGTCTTAAACCAGATACCAAAATTGTAAATATTTAAGCAAAAAAGTCCCTAAGACTTGATTTTTTCATCAGCTATACTGAAAGCTTTCTTAGGCCTTTTCCAATAAGTAACTCTCATTTCCTTTTTCCCTGATGCTCCTGTGTCATGCACAAACAGGAATGTTAAAAGCAACAATGTATGAGGCATCAGGTGGGAATTTCCTGTCTCACAATAGTCGTTATCCAACTCAACCCCCTATTTGTCTTGGTTTAACAAAAACATGCTAAGCTACTACTTTCCTCGGTGAGATTTCCACTTTTACCCCTTTCCTTTGATATAAAACCTCCACACTACTGAGAGATCCCCTCTGTTTATGCCAAGATGTGTCACATGAGTAGCTGCTCAGCTCACATGAGTCACCCAACATGAATCACTTCTGTCTAGTGCACCTCTCTAACAGCAGTCAACTGTCTCCAAACGGCACCAAAACCCAACAGGCTGAGTAGTGCAGTTTTTTTCAGGAAATGCCTTTTTACCTAGTTTCAAAGTACTTCGGTAAAGCTAAACAGTGGGCTTTTGGGGCATGTTTGAAAAGCAGGACAAGTTATCCGGTGCCATGTCCTCATGTGAAACCAAGATAAGGTTGTAAGAAAATGCTCTCCTTCTGTAAATACGTGTAGAGATGCAAGAGTATCTGTACTTCAACAGACTTGAGTTTAAACAAAAAAAAAATGCATCCAAGTATCCATTAGTACTTCATGATTATACCTCTAGGAGGCTTTTCTGTTTCAGGTGGTGAGACACCCAATACTCAAGCAGACTATTTCCCAGTTAGGTGAACCGCAATTCAAGGAAGTTTCCTCTTCCTCCTGCCCTCCCCCCTTTTTTGTCGTTGTTATTTTATTGTTGTTATTTGGGAACCACTTTGTTGGTAATTTTAGAAAAACAACACAGGATTCACAGGGAAGCTGCACTCAAGGATTTGCGTTCTACACGTCAAGTTATTTTGGTATTTTCACCAATACAACATAAAGCAGTCCAGTCTGTCCAACTAGTTTCATGAAGGACAAGTACTTCCAATACAGAATTTATTCCAGAATCAGTATGTACAGATACCAGAATTCAGGCTAGCTTGGTGAGCTTTGGGACTTCGCAGTTATCAACCTACATACAGCAAGATGTACTTCACGATACTTCACAGCAGTATTTGTTCTTCTGCACTTCCTTGCCTCCTGCCTTAGCAAAAACATACATGCTTCAAGATCGGTTTCAGAATTGAATTCTCAGAGACTACATCTCTCCTTCTCACTCCAATTGTCATCCAGTCAGTAACTTTACCTTTCTTTAACAGTTTGATCATCACAGCTACACTAACATATTTTAAAGATATGCAAGGAACACACAGATTTTAACAAGTCCAGATGACTTATCTGCACCATAGTACTCATTTGTATATTGTTTGTTGTACAAAATTTAGTTCTAAATTCACCTTTTTTTTTTTTAAACTGTGTAGCACCAACCAGGATAGAAGCAAGAAGAAAGAATTCTCTTCCATCTAAATACATCTTCAGATATGCTAAGTTATGAAAAATCCAGTCATTTTTTTCATTTACAAAAACACATTATTAACAGTTCAATAAGGGGGGCTAAACTGGATTGTAATGATGGAGGAGAAAGCAAAAGTGAATCACATCAGATCTACTGATTTGTAGCAGAGGAAAAGCAACTACTGAAGTAGGTTTTTCAAAGTGATGTAGTACTCAGACTGTACGAAGAGAAAGAAATTATGTTGAGTAGAGCTGTTAAATATATCCACCTGAAAACAAGTGAAAGGAATAAATGAAAAGCAAAGACTAAAAGCAATATAGAATTACAGCCTAACTCAGGCTAACACAGATCAAAGAAGTACCTGTTGGAGGAGAAAAGGGAAACTCTCATAAATACAGTTTAATCACAACATAGTACACTTGGCGTAGAAGTGGTACCTCAGTGGGAGGTATCTGTTACCAAAACCTTTAACTTGATTAAAACATCAAGATTTCTGATTGGACCAAAACATCATCTCAAGACTGGCTTAGGAGATACCTATGGTGGAAACAGTCATTGCCCCTTGCCATCTCCTTGTGAAGAGAGCACCTCCATTCTCTTTGTAGCTGCCCTTTAAGTACTGGAATACTGTGATAAGGTACACCCTGAGCCTTCTCTTCTCCAGGTAGAAAAGACCTAATTCCTTCAGTCTTTCCTCATTGGGCAGGTTCTCCAGCCCTTTCATCATCTTCACAGTCCTCCTGTGGACCCTCTCTAGTCTGCTTGTGGTTTTCTTTAATTGTGGGGACCAGAACTGACACAGCACTCCAGGTGTGGCCTGAAAAGCACTACGTGGAATGGGATGATCACATCTCTATCTCTGCTAGTAATGCCTTTGTGGATGCTGCCCAGAATCCGATTTGCCTTTGTTGCTGCAGCAGCACTGTGCTGACTTGCGTTCAGCTTTTTGTGCACCAGGATCCCCAGGTCCCCTTCAGCACGGCTGCTCCCCAATCACATAGACCCTAGCCTGTATTGGGCTTTTTGATTTTTCAGATCCTGGTGCAGGACTCTGCGCTTGTCTCTGTTAAACTTCATACTGTTCTTGCTAGCCCACTCTTCCAGCCTGTCCAGGTCTCTCCACAAGACAACTCACCCTTTTATGTCCATCTCACAATAAGGTGGTCTCAAGAGGTGCTTAAGAAAGTCAGCATTGTGGAAAGATCAGTGTCTTTAGTATTGTAAGAACACAAGGATGAATATACTACCATACAGCCATACTTACTCATTTAACTTGGAGAAGGAAGGTCTCAGCACAGAAAGGCAGAGAAAAGACTGGGGAAGTGAACTGAGGATCTCAAACACTCCATGAATTTTTTTCAGACTGTTATTTGTATAACTTTCCTGCTCTATTAAAAAAACCACTCTTTTTTTTGCCACTGTTGATTGTCATACTGTATTTCTACTTGAGAAGGTACTTGACAATCAACAATGAACATGTTGCAACAACTCTACCAGAACTCCAGTATAAATGAAGGAGAACAAAATACAAAAATTATAGTGGTTTGTGGATGCCTTAGGCTTAATGCGGCTATTAGAGTTTTTAGTAGAGATAACTTAGTTATCTTTAGATGGAGTTTTAGTAGAGATATCCTCAATAAATTTGTCCTACCTCTACAGACCTTAACCAGCTATTGTACTTACAAATACTAAAACAAAGTACTTGAGCAAAAGTTGTACTTTTGAAGGGAAGAAAAAAAAAAGGAGGTACTTTGAAAGTTTCTAAGTCAGTAATCCCACAGTCTTCCTATCTTTGTGTTCCCAGGTATAAAGCTTGACAGTTCTAGTTCCACAATGGTTAAGCCCTAGTGGTGGTTTTGTTGGGAGGTGTGTGTTTTCTTGTGGATTATTGTTCAAGGTTTTTTTAGATCACTTGCAATAATGACACTAATGTATCTCATTTGATTTGAGCTCCCCTTGCAACGGAAATGCAAAACTAGGGATTTTGGCAGATCAGTGCTGGACAGTCTTGCTGCCTACAGCTGTTTTCTCCATTCTGCTGTCAGAAGTTGCTACCTTCACACACGCAAGTTGGCAACCACTTCTTCCTGCCTGCACCTCATCTGCTTTGGTTCATAATCCGTCATCTCCCCTTAAATTTATCTTCAGTTTTCATTTGGCCCACTTCACTTTCACTGAATTAATGCCTTTTGAGGCATTAGAGAACACCTATCATCTTTCAGATCCCTTCTAAGGGGTCTAAACTAAGTTCTGGCCAACCTGGAAATTCAGAGGGTTTTGGAACAGAAACTGACTACATTTTCATTAAGTGCCATAAGGCAAGGTCCAAAGAAAGAGTAATGAGGGATTGAAATATTGTGCTTAGCTCCCTTTTCTTCCCTTCTTTCCCTCTGAAAACACAGCTTTAAGCAAGCCTTCATCAGCACTACAATTCATAAGCAGAAGAACTGGGAATTTGCACACAACCAGGGAAACCAGCTCTGGGCACTCTGTTATATCATTCATTACAGTTGCCAGGACCTTTTTAAAAAAAAAAAAAAAACAAAAAAAAAACAAACACCTTTTTTGCTTTACACCTCTACTTGACTCAGCAGAATGGACAGGCTGAAGTACTGTGAACTACACACTACACTTGCAAGCATCAGCATTAACGCACAGCAAATCTCTAAAGAGTGCAATTTCAGGGATCTTTTTGTATGTTTTAGTATTTACAGATAAGAGCTTTATTCTGGAGTTCTTGACAAATTATTTATCAAAAAAAACCCACCAAACCCTTTAAAATACAAGACTATCCTCTAAATCATTTCACACTAAGATTATGACAATGTTCGTGTTATGCTTGGGATATCCAACTGGAATAGGTGCTACCCTAGCTTTCCATTTTAGATGTGACTAACAACACCGTTATGCATTCCACAAGAGAAGAAAATAACTGTACCTGAAAGGTATGCAACTTTTTCCTTTAAGATTGGTAATACTTCCATAGCCTTCATTTCATCATTTTTGCGAAACCCTGGAAAAAGGAAAAGACAAGATAATTAGTCAAAAGTTCAGACAAGCTCAGCTTCTACATTTAATGAATGCACTGTAAAACATTTACCCTTGGAATAAAATCTGAATGTTATGATTACAGAATTAAGATAACCTTACAGTAAAAGGTCGCAAAAAAATAAAGCAAACTTTTAACGTGTATTAGTGAACAGGTCATCGCTTTGACTAGTTAACACAAATAGCATGGTCTGTTAGCAAGCCTCAGTAGAAAACAGGTTACTGGAATTAGCCTTTTTCATCAGTAAATAAAATAAGTTGGATCCTGTTGCTTTTAGGCATTCTAAATCCCACTTTCAGCAGAGAGGAGTAGTATCAAGCTCATAAGAGTAGGTACCTTTAGAACAATTACTGGAGAAAAAAAAAAAAAAAAAAAAAAAAAAAAAACAAACCACCACACACCACCCCAAAAAATCCCAACCCCCCAAAAAACACCGCACCAAAAAGACCCACCAAAAATCCCAACACTATTTACAGGCAACTGTCCTTATGTCACTTCTGTAAGCAGAACTGGGAGATAAAGGTCTCATCTGTGTCTTTGCTGCTGCCTTACAGGATTTTGTAACAGAGCACATTTTGTCATGTTAACTCTATACACCCATGGAATTTGAAATGGTCCCCAGGGTGAGTGATTAAAGTCAATGTTGCAAAGCAGCACACCACCAGCTTGTCCCTCCTGTATACTTCCACGACATTTCTGTGGCCAGATTCTAAGCATTTTATTTATGACCTTATATTCCATGTTGTCCTGTACAATACAGAATTGGTTCCTTTTGGGCCAATCTTGTTCATTTTAGAAAAACTGGGTGGTTTTGTACCCACACTTCAACCAACTGTTTGTAAGATCCTTCCCAGTCTCTTTGGATTCATGTGCTTTTTTAAAAATCTCATTTCTGAAGAAAAGTACCTCTTCTGGGGTAAGTGGGAAGCACTTACTTTTCTATCGCTATTGAAGTCCAGAAGTGCTGTTAAATAAAACAGCCCAAATAGCCCGCTACAACAAAGTAGTTGTGTTCCTTAAAAGCAACAGTTTGAGCTATTTAGAAGGCAAAATAAGCTTTTTAATTATTTATAGTTTCAGGGAGATCTTAAAAGAGCAAGCTCTGGTGTAGATGTGGCAATCTTTTCTAAAATTTATTGTTCTTCCTATGTGCAAAAGGGCCACAATCCCTCTAGAGATGGCAGCAGAAGCTGTCATTGATGCCCAGCAGGGAGGCCATCACTTCCTCCTTTAAAAATATCCCAGTGTTTCATATCCTTTGGCCTCAGGCTCTGAGCTTTAACAAAAGAGCTATGCACTTCAGAGCTAAAACCTGAAGGTATCATACTGGTGTCATCAAGTAACGTAAGATTTGTAAATACGGGCATCATGTGTGTAAACTGCATCACAGGTTTTCTATTCCAGCCAGCAATACTGAGACTTCTGTGCCACTACAGTACCTAGTTATGGGCACCACCCTTCAAAACAGACCCAGGACACACCAAACAGAACACAGATGGGACAGAGATGGTCAGGTGTTTACATGTCACGAGCTATGAGGAAGGACTAAACCAAATGACACTGTTTAGTCTGAAGAACTGAGGGGAGACAGGGTAGCAGTCCTCAAAACCCTTAAAGTGGTGGCAAAGTCATCTAAAAGACAGCAACTACCTTTTTCTGCCTTGAAATATTTGGGCTTCAGTTGACTGCTAAGGCATACAGGCACACTTCCAGACTTAAATTTTTTTTAACATGCTTTGAGCTACCCACCGTAAGTTTAATGCCAATTTAGCATGCTCAGCTTTCATATCAACCATTGAGACTCCTTTTCTTTACAGTAAATTTAGAGGTAGAAAACATTTTCTCCTCACCTAAAAAGCATGCAGAAACTAGTGCTGTACTTTGCCGTCTATCTTAGCTCAAAATTACCCAAGACACTGATGTTACCGCCACTACTTGCTCAGATTTCTAAGCCCTTAAACTACTTTACCTCAGATGATGCACCATAGCTGCACATTTTACTTTGCCTGTGGCACGTAAGAAGCGAGAAACATTTAGCTAATGTTTCTTTGACTATTAAGGGGCTGCTCAAGGTAAACACCCTAGCAAATATGTTAGTGCTCAGCTCATGTTCTAGATCTGCATATCCTCAAGGCTGACTGCCTGGGATTATCATATTCCTGCTGCTCTGAACAGCCTATTTTTATTCTAGTTCTGCAGTGTTAAAGCTTAACTGAAAAGACTGGGGGGATTACAACTGACGAAAGAATACTGGGGAGCAAAGAGGGTGAATACGGCAAGAAAGTATCATATTTTTATCTCCAACAGAGCAATAATAAAACAAAAAAACCAGCAATATAAGCAGGTCTTAAGGGCTTGGGGTAGGTCCTCCTCCTCTTTTTCAAAGCCTCTATACCACAAAACATCTGTGATTATGAGGATTTCATTAAAAAAAATTAAAAGGCATTTACCGCACTCAAATGAAATGCCATAAATATCTGCGCCAATCTCTCCCTACGCAGCTCAGCAGCCTCCGCGCCAGCCGGCTGCATCACATGTTCCTGGAGGTGATGTCATCCTTCCCCAGCCGGCCGGCTGCAGCTCCCGCTGCTGCGGCGCTGCTGCAGCGCCCGCAGCCCTGTCACCCACCGCGCAGCCCACCACGGCGGCGGCGGAGCAAGCAGAGGTGTCGGTGGCAGACCTGCTCCTGGTGGGGCGAGCTCAATGGACGAGCACGACCCAAGCCTGCACGGCGCAGCTTGGCGAGCACAAAATACAAATGGGCTTTCATTCCCACAGCACACGCTTCTTTTTTGAAAGCACAACGTATATGCATATATGGCACATATTTATGCTGTTCCTTTCACTATCCAGTTCACTTAATAAAGCACCTTTATTTTTAGAATGTGGGGTTTGACAATAAATCCTACGCTATAATCTTTTAAAGATAGTTTTAAACAGAAAAACCACCCGTGATGTTTTCAATACACCTATTCAAGGAATACTCATTTTACAGTTTCACATTTTTAATAGGTAGTATATGCCCTTCTATTGTCTCATGCATCAGACACTTTACCTACCAGTCAAGAGGGAAGAAGCTCAAATTATGCTGATTAATATTCAATTTCAGTAGATTAAGTAACACACGACTAAGAGGTCCAATTCAAGAGGGTTTTCTCCCCCCCCTAAGCTTTCAGAATTACACAATCCCCTGAGCTACAGCAATACAGCCTTCTACTAAAACAGAGTCTGTTATCACAGAGCAGTTACTGAAATGTTGTATCACACAACTAAAGATCTTTAAAACATGCAAACAAGAAAGAAGCAAAAGAAAGTCACCTAATCTTTTTATACAGATGTATACACTGGAAAATGAAGAAGTCTTTCCCACAAACACACCATCTCCTCATTGCCCCCACAATTTCAGAGCCAGAAGACACCATCAGCCAGCCAAATTTAACAAACTAAATTGTCTGTACTAATCCTTTTTCTCATGCTGTATGAAGCTTTGCTGCAACATATTAATTTATCCAAGCTGAAAGACCCAGGAAAAGACAGCATTCCTGAGTAGAGGTATCACCCCTGATAGGGGGTTTCTGAGCGCTCTTTATCCAAATGGCCAGGGCACCCCCCTCTCTCTTGGACTGCAAGCATTCCCAAACCCCATGGCAAAGACAGGGCTGCAGATCTGCACATCCACCTGCCCTGGAGATGGGAGAGTAAACCCAGCATAAAGGAGCCACCTTTTGCCTGGAAATCACAGTGTTCCTATAACTCTGCTGCTCCCCTGGGCACCCAACTTGTCGAAACTTCCCACGGGCAGTGAAATACGGTGAGTATAGAGTGACAGAACCCGGGTACCCAGTGTGGTAGTTGACACATTCAAGACAAATGCTGTACTAGTCTAAGGCTGAGGTGTCCTACAGGCACACGAGAACAAGGTAACTTTCTTAATCATCCTGTACTGCAATGATCAGTAACTAGTCAGTCACCTAATTAAAGGGAGCAGATAAAATTGCCTTAAACACATCTTTTAAGCAAACAGTTTGATTACAGAACTGCCATACAAAACATCATTGGAAATAGCTTCCCCAAAGATGCATCGCGGCACCAAGAACATAGAAGTCTTTGTGACTTTGAAGGTATCTTCAGTGATGTGCATCGTTCAGTTACAGCAACAAACAAATTACAGGAACAGAAATTAAAACAGCAAAAAGACTTGGAAATTGAGGCTAAAAGCAGCATCCCTTTGCTAAGAGGTTGATGAAGCACTCATCCGTTGCTGTCACACACAACTGACTCGAAACTTTTCTGAAACATGGCTAGAAAACTCAAAAACAAAAAAAAGGTAATGCTCTCATCCTCGCACCTTTAAGAATGCAACTGCTTTTCAGCTTGTGACATAAAACCAAGACCTTTACACAGGCACAAACAAAAAAAGCCAGACTCAACCCAGAATACATCCATGCTTTAGGCTCTCTTTGGACTTCAGAAGAATGACCCCATGCGTCGTGTCATGGACGGTAAGCAAGTGCCTTGTCTGCCAGGTTGCTCCCTCCAGTACCAGCCTTCTAATCCCCGCCTCTTCTTTGATAGAAATCCCATCCCAAACCAGAGAAACCTCTTTCAGTGAGTTATTTTCCAACAGAGGACCTGTTCTGATAGGCTTCTGCTCAAAAATCCACATGCTATGCTGAGTTCTATAGGAAGGAAAAAACCCACATGGAATGTGCAATAGCAGCACTCAGAACCGCTATGTTAATGCCACAGTTCAGGTAATCAGGGAGTTAAGTAGTAATAGGACTGATTTAGGTTAGTCATAAGTGGAATGAAGTATTTGCTAGGAGATGAGAGATAAAGCAACTTCCATGGGTGGGGAAGAGACCACTTCCTAGCCAAGCAGCAACTTCCTGCATGTAGGTAAGGCAGCAGGAACTGTAAACCGTTCTGCACGACTCCATGCATGCACTGGTCCCTTTGTGTTGATTATGCTTCACCTTGGAACAGACAATCTCAAAACTGTAGCTAGTCAACATTTAAGCAAAAAGAATCCAAGACGTCGCTGTCTTTAGCATTTCCTCTATTTCACAGCATGAATGGTATCAACTACATGACTCTGAAATCTGAGCTATTCCTCCCTTTAATTGTAAAGCCATCCTAGCTACATTTCAAGAGAAATTGCCTTCTAGTTAGGTAAAAAGGAAAAAAAACAAAAGAAGGAATAAAGAAGCTCAAATGTAATAAAATTAGTGCATTATTAGACTGATTAAGGTTTCCCCTCCCAAGATTATGACATTGATTTTAAATCCTGGAAATTCCTAAGTTTATTCAACTTTGCTTATCAGTTAACAACAGTATATGATAAACCTCAGATACAGGTTAATTTATATACCACTTCCCATGTTTTTCAAGTGTCCAGAAAGAGCAAGAGAATACAAAGCAGGTTTCTATTCTCCAATTTTGCCATGGAGAGGTTTTTAAAATAGGGCAGTGGGCAAGTTTCTAAAGATGGTATTATTTCATGAAAAACAATTTTAAACATGATATGAGGAGATTCACAAGCAGCCATTGTGAAGCCTTTTACATCCTTACTCTGAAGTTACTACACAGCAACCAGTCTAGGTTAAGTCAGTAGAACCATTTGATTCTTTCCTTCAATCGGATTTGGAAAAAAATCGTTGCTGAACCCCAAAAGTTCTTGGATATACAAATGAAATCACACCACTGAGGTAAATGCAAGAAAGAAAACTGAACTTTTACAAAGCAGAAAATGGCAAAAACCAGCACTAATTGAGAATACAACTCAAAGGGCTGGCAAAGGGAAGAAAAAGGTAACTAAAGTTAGTGCATGTATGGGATTACTGATAGCTTTTCTTGATTTTAAGTCAAGTACTTTAAGTGCCAATTCCAATTTTATGGTAGGCTTAACTATAAATTCATACTTCTGTGCACAAGTAAAGGTTTCATATAACAATCAGAGCTATCAATTCACCAACTGCACTGTTATTGCTTCCTGTTATAGACATTGCCTATGTTCATTGCTGCTCAGCAATCTCATGCCATCTTTCACACTGCAACAAAGCAAGAGAATTCAGGGAAATTGTGGCAAAGGCTGCAATTTTTGTCTCTTCTCTGAAACTTCATGAGCTTGCAGGTTACCAGTTTCAAAAGGTATAACGGCAATTTGTCTCAGGAACACTAACTTTTAAGTTTGCCTGTCATGGCATCTTTAAGACCATACACCTTTCCTTTTAGGAGCAAATGAGGAACTATCAGCAGTTTTTTTAAATGGCATACCGATCATGGGGCAACATGAGTAATCTTGGCATTCATCATTTATTCACTCACTTTCTCAGTCCAGATTCTAAAGCCTTCAGGTGACTCCAGCAAGGACACAGCTTAGAGGCATGTAACCAGAGGGGCATGATTTCAGTGTTATTCAGCAGCCATAGTCATGAGCTTAAGCAAAGTATTTGTTGTAGCTAACAGATATTGATTTAACACTAAGAACCCAGTTCTGAATCTAAAGCAATTCCAGGAGTATGACATGAGTATGCTTTTGACTCGCTTCAGATCTCATCAGGCTCAAGATCCGCTCATCAGAAAACATTACACCTTTAAACCCTCACTTTAATCACAACAGCTCATAAAAATGACCCTCCTTTTCCTGTTTTGTTTTGCATCCTATGCACTCTCTAAATGTGGTGCAGGGAATTGCACCACCTGAGTAGCAAGCTGGTATGCAGTGCTACCACATGGCAACCGGGACCTCACAGAATTGGACAGCTTAGAAATTGCCTTGTAGTAAGAAAATGATATTCATTAGAAGGCTACAAGCTCTTTAAGCCACTTTCAGTTTTTGGCATTTTTGCTAAGTGTAAGAGGTTCTCTCTTACCATTCTTAGCAGCCCTGTGGTTTGTTCTGACACCAGGACTCACTCCTCCTGACCATAAATTAAGGGAAGAGCACAATGTCATATGGAAGGATGCGGGACAAGAAAAGGCTACTAGTGTAGTTGACAGCAAATACTCAAGCAAGATCAAATTCACTGACTGAGTGACCGTCCTTTTCTTGGAAACTTTACACACTTATCTATTCCTCAGTTAAGAAAGAGCAATTACTGGGAAACTAGCTACCTCAGATGTGTACTGCAAAACTTGTCAAAGAGCTGCCTTACGACGGTAAGTTGAAGAAAACTCCAAATGCTAAATCACTCTGTTAAAAATCTGCAATTTCCTTTTGACCGAGTAACAGGACCCTTAGAGATACTCCTATTTCGTAGCGAGGTCTTCTCCAACCTGAATTACCCTTTGATCCTATGAAATGCGTGAGTCAGAAGCACAAACACCCATTTTGCAATTGAAACTTAAGATGAGACGATCAAAATCTGACCAGTTTTCCCCCTTTGAAGTGAGTGGAACTGTGCTCTTAAATTTATCTGTCCGTTCGGGATGTTCAATCTGTTCCTGCTGTCCTACCGACATTGTTGGGAGTTCATTTGTTTTGGTGGGAACTGCTCATCCACCTCTAAGCGCTGCAATACTCCCTGCTGAGGCGGCAAACCTGTCTGTAGTGGTGTTCAAATACAGCAGCAGCGCATTGCTCTCACTGCAGTCAGATACCTTCCCTGTTGACTGTTGCTACAGACACTCATGGCTTAAGGGGTCTACGCTGTCAGGAGGGTACCCAGTCTCCTACAAAAGACTGGTTTAACACGCATTTTTACCAACAAGGCCTGTAAGCAATTTTATTTATTTTTCTGTTCAAAAAGCAAGTGAAAGGCAGTTGCTTCCAGATTCTGTGCAGCAACAGCTGGAACGTAACATTTTAGATCATGTCCTTTGGCTCTTGTTCCAAACCACCATCTGGAGAAATCTCTTTCCACACTAAAACTGATGAAGACTACAGCAAGGGCAGTAAAAATAAGGAAGCTAAAACAGATTGAAAATTGTCCTGCATTGTTTTATCCTGAGCAACAATAGGAAAAACTATTTTCATCAGCCCTGAAATCAATCAAAAATACCAAAAAACAGACTGCATATTCTTCAGAAGAAATGCCTTTTTTACAGCACAAAGTATTGCTTTTGGGCTTCCTATCATCCATAGACTCCAAGATTAGGCACTGATTGGGTTTATTTTAAATTTTTTCCCCTTTTCTCCACCCTTTTTTTTTTTTTAAATACACATGCATTTTCACAACACTTTCATCACCTTATGGAGATTCATATGCAAAAATTAGACTAGGTTACATTCATATTTGGAGACATTAGTACTTAGCTGGTTTTTGTTGAATACTTCCTCACACCCCCCCTTTCATTTTTTTGCATGACATTTTATATTCCTTCTGTGGCAAAACTAGCAGTTTGCAACAAGATGTATGTCAAATAACTTGATTTGTGCACAGCGCTCATTCCTTCAAATTCCCGTTTTATTAGTTTGCAGCTGTAAGGAGCTTGAGCTCTAAGACATAGACATAGGAAATGTAGGATGAATCTGAGCTGCTCTTCCACATTACAGCACACACAGAAAAGACCAATGTGAGGAGGAAGGGGGAGACACTTTTCTTCATCCTGCGTCGTAAAAACAGTCAAGTTCATATTGATTCAAACAATGGAGAAGAAGAATCATCCACGGCTTGTTTTATACAGCCCTTAGCTTTAGATGTGTGACTGTTAGAAGCAGTTAGAGGGGGGCAAATAAAGTTTTACATCCAAGCTTCTCCCTGCTCTCCTTTTTTATCTTTTTACTGAGCCCATTTCATTTAAAACACCAATTAACATATGCTACTGGTTAGAACGAACCAATTCTTAAGGAAAAAAAAAAAAAAAAAAAGAATAGTGATCATAAGTCCACAGGGGAATTAAAGCTTGGGCATTTCACTTCCAATATGTGAGCGGTTGCTAACAGCAACCTGTCTCCCTCCCTCCCTGCCTTTAAAAGGGAGAGCAAGATTAGCACAAAATGCCAAAAGAGATGTCCAATACCCATCTGGTTTGCTTAAGGATTATGTTAGAAATTATAGCTTGAATTACTCTGAGCAGGTGCGTACGTATTCTTAACACACATGCCGCGTTAATTAAAAATACAGGTTTAAGACAATAGAAGGCAAAGAAGGCAAACAAGCAATCGCTCTACTGAGATGAAAATGAGCCACGCGCGGGCTTGGCGGTAGGGAAGCAGTGCAGCACAGCTCGCTCTGCATGCACGCCGATGACAGCATGGCTCCCACATGACGGCCGCACTCACAACAGCACACATTACATGGGAGCCATTGCTCAGCCCGGGAGGAGCGCTGCCACACGCTGCATTCCCTGCATCCCCAGCTCCATCCCCCAAACCTTACGGAGGCAGAAATATGAGCGATCTGAAGTCACGCAAACCTTCCTCTCCACACCCTGCCTAAAATCCTCCCCATCTGATCCCTCTGGCAAATTTTATTAGAAACAAACAAAAGACCCTTACCACATTTTGCTTTGCAAACGGATTTCACTTGAGAATCGACAGAAAGGATTTTGCAGACTGTCATGACTAAGAGAGGGAGGTTTCGTTCTTCATTTATCAAATTTGCTTTAGCAGATTATTTCCTTCGGATGACAAAGGCAAGCAGCCTGAATCTCATTAGAGCTACATTTAACACAGCTACTGAAGTACACAAATTTAACCTAAATCAAAGCTGGGTGTCCTCCACGAACTCCATTTACTCAGCTCCTTCTATGTTACTGTAATGAGAACAAGATTAACATCTTGCCTTCACTTTCATCCATTTCTGTAAATGGATACACATTACTATAAACGTAGCATTGCACTTTCGCCAAACCAGTCAGAAGCACACTCCCAAACTCAGCACTCAAAACCAGGGAAGAATTTCTCCCCAGCTCACCGATCCTTAAGTCATCGGTAAATTAGCTTCAAACTCCTCTTTTAAGGCTATGCAGCACATGCGATACTGAGACAGACGAGACAAAGCAAGCAGCTTCTAATGCTGTTAAGGACAGAAGCCTATAGACGTAATGTTCCAAAGGCATTCAAATATCCAACTGTTTCTATAGCTTTAATATTCGCGTGCATATTGAAACAATTGATATCTATTCAAATAGTGTCAAATTTCCTTAAGAACAAAGTTGTTTTAAGTAGGGGCACTGCATTATGTTTACAAGTGTGCTAATCGAGTTCTCCTTCAATTTTAAGGAAAGTCACATACGAAACCTTGCTCATTTTACAGGCCAAACTAGACAAAAGCTATTTAAGCTTGACTGCAACTTACCACTTCCTACTGCTTGCCAGCACAACAAATCCAGTCTAACAAACACTTGTCAGCTCCCACTACTTCCTGTTCAAAGTTTTAACACCCAATCTACGGACCCCGACATGGCTGCACTCACTCAAATAAGAAAGTGCAGATGGCCACTTTTCTGTTAGCACAGGCAGCAGGTGTCCACCCATCAGCTTTATTCTCTGGCCTTCTAGAGCATGGACAATACGACGATGTTATATGCCCAAACTATCCAGCCATCCACCTCTGTAACACTACCTGCAAAATACCACCACTAGCAAATATTTTCCATGTTATTTTATTTCAGTAGAGGGCATTCATCACATGGGCATGTTATAGCACCTCTGATCCATGCCTTTAAAGAACATGCTCAGACTTACCAAGCATTATGTAGTATGGTATAGATACCATGTGATACCATCAGCAAATCAGGATAATGACAATGATTCAAGCACTGTAAGTTATAATACTTTAATTAAGCTCACAAAAACGGCCTAATTGATGCTCAATTAAAATGGGTTTGTTGGTCTTCAACACTGACTCACTCTACACAAAATTCCAAATGCATATGATTTCCTGGAAAAGCTCTTTGAGACAACAATAGGAGCTAACATTTTGATTGCATTAAAAAGCAGCAATGTACTTTGGTATATATGTAAATGCATTACTTCAGAAGTCTACAATGTATTTTTAAAGCACTAGGTAAGATTTAACCATGCTTCTGACTTCATGTCTTCAGTTCCTGACACAATTAAAGACACAAAGTTGCCTCTGAAGATTTTAAATTCTAAAACCAATTAGCAGTCCGTAAGAGTACTTCTAAATGACCTAGCAAGCTTAGTTACAAATACTAACTTCCGTAGAGTAGAACAGTAACAAATGTGAAATTAGATTCTCTTTAGCTGTTTTCACCTTTATTATTTCCCCCTCTCCTCTACACCATCTCATCAGGTTAAAACACAAGCTTATGGCAGCAGTATAGCACAGCAACAGTTGATACATTATTTAGTTTGGCAAATATTTTTATTTTCACACATTATTAAATGAGAAGCACTCTTTACCACGGTGCTTTTGGTATAGAGCCACTTTTGTTGTAGACAAGTCACTCTGCAGCATTCTTATTTGCTTTTGAGCTCCAATACCCATTTGAGCTCCAATAACCCATTTGAAATGCCAAACTCTCATATCTACTATTATTTAAAAGAAAACAAACAAAAAAAAAAACCTGAAAAATTAAGTCATGTCAGAGGTTTACTAAGTCTTTTTAGCCTGGCAGCTACTGAAAGCTTGAGCACACAGCAGTACCACGTCCTTTTCCAGCACAATTAATTTGCGTATTTGAAAGCATATAGACAGGTAATGGGTATATTCTGGACTCAGCGCAGGGGAGTGTTGAATCCAGCACTGTGCTACTGATGTCCAGTCAGAAGACCGCAAGACCTGGACTGCAACTTCTTTATAAAAGACTTCCCCAAAAGTTTCAATAGCTGATACATCACAACGGCCTCCCTTCACGCACAAATGTACATGACCAGCATCCCCTCGTACATTTGATATGCAACAACATTCTTACCAAGTCCTTTAAACACACAGTTTTCCTGTTATACTTCATCCCCACTACCACTGCATCAACCTTACTCGCACTCATGATAGGTCAGTTCATTGGCACTACTTGAACTACAAGAATAATAAAAGTAGATGAAGCATTTTATCTACTATCCATTTATTTTTCACAACTTGTATCAGGAGAACTTCAGAAGTTACTTAAAAGAACTTGAAGTATATGTACATCAGCTTGAGATGTCTGGAGATCCTTTACTCTAGCAGATGCTTTGACTCAGTATACTTCTGTTCTCATGAGGATCAGAAGCAAGACCTAGACCATTACCATACACAACACAATTGTATACAGATTTAGTTAGCTCAATCAGTACATTCCCAGTGCCAACTTAGTTTTGAATTCAGTAACTGAGCACAAAACACAAATTCCACGGCTTGTAAGTCTTCAAAGAAGGAGCTGCAAGCAAGCTAGCAGGATGTATTTCTGTCAGAACACTAACACTGTTAGCAGCAACGAAAGTGTCCTGATTTCAAAGCACACTAAAAACTGTACTACCACCTCAACATCCGGGGAAAACAAACATGAAGTACTTGAGACTCATAAAAGGTAAAATTCTGAACTCTGTTACAGCACCATAACACAGCATCCCTACTTTCCTTCTTGCCAGCTTTGTCCTTAAGTAATAATTTTAAAAAGAAAGTTAATTTAAGTATCAAAATCAACAAAGCTAAAGTTTATTTGGATGTATGAGAAAATACCTCGAATGAGTCCAGAAAGCTTCTCTGACAGGGCCAATATCAGAAGCTTAAGTTGCCTACCAAAGCAGCCTGTCGCTGGCAGATGGGAGATAATCCCATCCTTACACAAGGCCTGCTTTTGACCTCCTTGAGTAATTGATTGCCATGAAAATCACTTTTCAAATGACTATTCTTATGTCCAAATTTTCTGAATTGTCATGCTTCAAGCTCTTGGCTCAATGACTTTCTATGGATATAAGCTCCCTGACCTTATCAGATATTTTCTGATCTTTCCAATTTACAGCATACCATTTCACATTAAAGATATTGGTATTTAAAAATTCAATTTCTCACAAAGACTTCCAATTAAAAATGACAGATAAGTTTATTGCAATTTCCTTTTTTTGTTGTTAAACTAAGGTTTGAAATAGCTGTTGATTCTGAGCAATAGCCCTTTATCACAACTGAATCTTTGCATTCATAGAATCATAAAATCATTTGATTGGAAAAGACCTTTAAGACCATTGAGACCAACCGTATCTGTCCACCACTAAATCATGTCCCTAAGTACCTCATCTACCACTCTTTTAAATACCTCCAGGGATGGGGACTCAACCACTTCCCTGGGCAGCCCGTTCCAATGCTTGACAACCCTTCCAGTGAAGAAATTTTTCCTAATATCCAATCTAAACCTCACCTGGCACAACTTGAGGTCATTTCTTCTTGTTACTTGGGAGAACAGACCAACCTCACCTCCTTTCAGGCAGTTGCAGAGGGCAATAAGGTCTCCCCTCAGCCTCCTCTTCTCTAGGCTAAACAATGCTAGTTCCCTCAGACTTGTGCTCCAGATACCTCATCAGTTTTATTGCCCTTCTCTGGACACACTCCAGCGCCTCAGTGTCCTTCTTGTAGTGAGGGGCCCAAAACTGAACACAGTATTCGAGGTGCGGCCTCACCAGTACGAGGTACAGGGCAAGGATGACTTTCCTGCTCCTGCTGGCCACACTGTTTCTGATACAAGCCAGGATGCTGTTGGCCACCTTGGCCACCTGGGCACACTGCTGGCTCATACTCAGTCGGCTGTTAACCAGTACTTCCAGGTCCTTTTCTGCCAGGCAGCTTTCCAGCCACTCTTCCCCAACCCTGTAGCGTTGCATGGAGTTGTTGTGACCCAAGTGCAGGACCCAGCACTTGGCCTTGCTAAACCTCATCCAACTGGCCACAGCCCATCAATCCAGCCTGTACAGGTCCCTCTGCAGAGCCCTTCTACCCTAAAGCAAATGAACACTTCCACCCAGCTTAGTGTCATCTGCAAACTTGCTGAGGGAACACTCAACTCCCTCATCCAGGTAACTGATAAAGATGTTAAACAGATCTGGCCCCAACACTGAGCCCTGGGGAACAACGCCTGTGACCAGCCTCCATCTGGGTTTAACTCCATTCACCGCAACTCTTTGGGCCCAGCCATCCAGACAGTTTTTTTACCCAGCAAAGAGTATGCCTGTCCAGGCTATGGGCAGCCAGTTTCTCAAACAGAATGCTGTGGGAGACAGCGTCAAAGGCTTTACAAAAGTCCAGGTACACTACATCCACAGCCTTTCTCTCGTCCACTAAGCGGGTCACCTTGTCATAGAAGGAGATCAGGTTATTGAAGCAGGATCTGCCTTTCATAAACCCATGCTGAGTGGGCCTTTGCAATATCCAAAAATCTTTATCGCTCTGAGACGACAATTATAGCATGAAAGAATTGCTACTTAGCCTCTAAATAGGAAGTAAAACTTTCCAGTCTGCTTCCATTTCACCAGCTCAGCTCAGTGTTGTTACTTGTTGGTCTATCAGCACCTACCAACTGATTACAACTGAATTAAAGGCTTAATTATACCAGGCACTGGAACTCCTTCTATCAAACATATTAATGCAATATGATACAGTTAGGGTAGGCAGGAAGTAGCCTACTGGCAGACTAACCATAAAGATCTAGAGGAAAGTTACTTGTAGATACTTAGACTCTTCCAAAACCAAGATACTCCACTATGAAGCATTAAGCCTTAATCAAAGTGCTAACTCAGAAGTCCGCTATGAAACAAAGATATTTTAATTTTCTGGTACTGACACCTGTGCAAACAGTTATTGATAGCTCACGAAATGATTGCAGGGGCTATACATGGGTGCACACACGCATTTGCACACAACAAAAGCCAAGGAATGGGTTCTGTTAAGTTCCATGCAACCGCACTACTGAGTGCCAGTTTAAGCCAGAGTTTTATGATAATTACCAAAAGCAGGCTGGGGATTCTTAATTTGATTAACCACCACCATGTCCATAGTCTGAACAGAGGCTACCATGCATTAAATCCTGTTTATCAAGTATAGCTGTCCATTGACAAACTGGTTAAAAATTTAAAAAGTTGAACAAAGAGAGATCTCCCCACTGAAATGGACACGTCATCTAGGAGAAAAACATTTTAGGGAAGTTTCACTTTTAGGGAGGAGAGAGAATGATATACAGGAAAATTTAAATATAAATAGAATTCTCCATGACCTCAAAAAAGAAAGGCTATTAAAACTACCATGCTCTATCAGGAAGAGACTCTCTTCACAAACACAGTCCAGCACACAAGGTAGGCAAGTATGCAGGCTTCAAAATACTAATTTAAAGCAGGACAGACAGTTGAACTAAATACAAGGTGAAAGAAAACAACCCTTTGTTTAAGCCAAGTACATACAGATTTATATGTGTAAGTCAAATATCTGTAACTGATTTTGCGTATCTTGGCTATTGTTAAAAAAAAAAAGTTGAAACACTCATCTTTGCCTTCCTTAAGAGAAGGCTGACTGACAGTTATTGCTCAACATCAAGGCACTCCATCCGCATGGGTATGTGCATCTCCAACATGAAGACAAGAGGACATCAACAAGCATCCTTCCTACTAACACACTGCTCCATCAAGAGCAAAAGGGTATGAACTCTTAAACCTTGAATAAGCTGTTTGGAGAGATATTTTGCAAAAACAAGACAAAATACTTTTATAGTGACAGCCATGAAAATCTCTTAGATACACAATGAATTTGTAAGAAACACAATTGAATTTAGAAAAAACAACTATCTAAGGCTGACAAGGTAATGCATGATTGAAGAAGTGATCTTAAATCAGATCTATGTTTAAAGGAAAGAAATGTAATTTAGTGTTTAAACAACCACCACAAATTAAGGAACCATCGGTATTTTACATCCGAGCGAAAATCTGCAAGTTTCTCCTCCAAGACCCAAGTTAAATTAACCAACTTGTAAAGTACATAGAAACCCATTCAATTATTTCAGTTGTGGAATAATCTTGAAAGAAGAGCCTGTATTTAGTCAAAAAAAAAAAAAAAAAAGCATTTAACTTACTGAACTCCTAACAAAGTGACTGCCTGTTAATAACAGAAATCAATGTATCACACAGTAGAAGAAATGCATAATGCGGACTTAAAAAAAAAAAAAAAAGTCCCTTATGCTTAAACTTGCAATCAAAAAACAAGAGAAAGCATGATTTATTCATTCAATATGTGCCTGGTATCTCTGCACACTTACAAAGAATAGTAGAACAGAAGCATATCAGTGAGGAGTAAGAGCAGGCTCTAGTACCGGACCATGGAGCTCGTCCAGTCCTGAAATTCTAGCCCATCAAAGAAACAGAAGATGAACTAAGTTATATAAACCAATTGCACCCATATATTTTTATTCAGGGGTACCACACATTAGAAGCTCAGCTGTGAATTTCAATTTTAATATACTGTGGCAACCCCAAACATGTTAACTGTATGTCATATGCCAACTAGAGTCTTCAATTGCGAAAGATGTGCAGTGGTCCTTCTCATTTCCAAAAAGAGATAATTTTTTTTAAAGGAAGTATCATGGAAACCCTGCATTACCATAAAATTGACCAAAAGCAGACAAGAGCACTTGTTGGAAAGCCACTGACAATTACAGATCAAATTACAAAAGCCAGAATTACTGCATTACACTCGTCAGCTACAATCCCATCCTCTGAATTTTCACTCTCCAGAATAGCAGCTTTAGAGCAAGAAAACAACTGTGTTGCTACTGGCTCAAAGATCGTCTTTGAATGAATTGTTGTCAGGTGAGCAATGCTATTTTGACGCAGGCACACATTAGCTTATCTGTGTACATCCTTATCTCCAGAATCTTCATTTACTTGGAAGTGCTATTTGCCCTGAACACAGCACAGGCATTCCTTCCTCATAATGAGCTCAATATCTGCATTTATGCTCTCTTCAGCAGATACTAATATTACAAGCACGCTATTTTGATTGACACCTAATACCATAGCTGCCATTATCACTTACATCATGCTAAAACACGAAGTGTTACCCACATCTATTTGGAGAGTAAAAGAATACAGAATTGCTTTGACACATTGTCAAGAAGCACTGTCAAGCTTCACCCACCATAGCTATGTTTTCTGTTTCTCCATCTTACAAGGTCATTAACTACCATACAAGTAGAGAGGATTCTACCACATTATAGCAACACACTCAATTTAATTTTGAATATTATACAGTAACATGCCATTAAAAGACAAAGTTCAAGAAATACTCAAGTGACTTACCATTCAGAAGTATCAGTACACCAGGTTTTTGTTTTGTATCCCATTTATAAGAACACATTGTTCACACCCCAGAGGCTCAGTATGTCTGTGGCCAACAGAATGGATAAAATAATGATGCTTGGGAACAACAGCAAATTAAATCCTTATTCCTTCATCAGGAAAAATGAATCCTGATTTCAAAAACTCAGATTTGATTTCAAGACCCCAGTGAATTTCATATAGTTTCCAGAACTGCTAGGTTTCTACCTTCTCCAAGAAGCCCTATTTCCAAGTCAAAACATTTTTCAACTAGTCTTGTCTGAGCAGTCAGATGCAAAAAGGTACAATACATGTTCAAAATACAAGTCATCTTTGTCACTGCATATCTTCTGCCTGTACAGTTTGTTTGACTGTCAGTGTGCTTAACAGTTGCTCTGCCTGGATTTACTACCAAATAGGCTTTGACAATGATTGCTATTTAATCCTATGTAATACCCAGGTGCAACTGTTCCCAGATCAGAGGACAGTTTAAAAACACAGTCTCCTCCTCAGCTACATACAAGTCTGGAGTCATGCACTAGAAATCTTTTAACTGCAAGACTACAAATGCAAAAGGACCGCTATTGCAAATAAAAGCTATTAATCTTTACTATATTTATCTATGACAAGCAACTAATTATAAATAAGGCTTCTAATTCCTTATTTCAAACTTTCTAATGTTTGTACTTTAGGCAATGACACTCTGATAAAACTAAGTAACAGAGTTCACCACCTGTGTCTGGACTTAAGCCACCCTTCATACAGTATGCCACAAACGGCAAAACTTGAAATATGCAATGCAATGTAATTTAAACTCAACAGTCAACCTTCTCTCTGCCCACTCATCTTACACAAGCCTACTGTTTCAACTGTAGAAGTTGAACACTAGGTGGACATTCACTAGCAATTCTCAGTTATTACTGCCACCTTTAGAGCTGTCAACTTCAAGGATCTGCAATTTTTTTTGGTATTTGGATCATCCATAAACTGCAAATCCTTTGCCTTGTTTTTATGAATTCTACTATTTAATCATCAAGGTACAACAGTAAACATTTGTTACATAAAAAGCTTCAGTGTACATGAGAATTTGCTAGCAAGGAGATCCCACATAAGTATATAATAAAATCTAGAATTATTTCTTTAATCATTTCATCTCTGCTTATATTTACATGAAACAGAATCCCTCAGTTATCCCTGAACATCCACATCCCAGTTTCCCAAACGCTTATCCTCCTGAAGATATTGCCGTGATGTAAATGAAAGACGACATACGCACTGCCTTAGAAAATTAAAACTGAAGTGATATATTTAAAGTTTATTCCTATCTCTAAACCACTAGAAAATCCATTCCAAAACAAGACTAAGACAACCCCTACGAACACCTCAATATTCTGTCTAGTTACTATTCTACAGATATAAACTAACAACCGGAAGCATTATTGCCTGATAAATTTATCATTTCAATGTAACACATACCTAAGATTCAGATAATGCTCTACATCAACAATTTAACTAATAACAAACTAAGCATTAGTAGGGTAAGTAACAACTCCTGCCTGCAGTACCAGCTGATAAAACCCGAGATGAATTACAGTGGAGAAGAACAAAATATTCTCCTTGTTTTCACTTTAAAGATATCCAACGCTCCATTATCATCTCTAATCAAAAAGCCAACACACCTGAATAATATGACCTATGGATTTAAACTTCTTAATGCCAGCTATAAGTATGAGAGATTACTGCACGCAGTTAAAAGAAACTGGCTCATTCAGGTTGGGTTGACAAAGACAAGATATTAAAAACACTGTAAAAATTTCAGTTTAATTGCCATTTTCCAAGACTGAAATGTGTCCCAGTGACACAGGGCACACAGATGCTAGCACAAGCAATCCAGGCGGTAACTGGAGCACTTCTAGGCAAACTGACTCAAGGCCTCTACTCCAGGACAGCTGGGTGAAGTGCCACATCTTATCAGACTACAGCTTAAGCCTTATTCACAGGCTGTTGTCTTAATGCTTCAGGAAAAGCTGAATTCACCTTTGGCCTCTGCATTACCTAAATTACCCAGTTTACACCAAGGAAGAAGGAATATGCTTCGTTGTTTTAAATTACACATTGCCACTTTGGTGCTTAAAGAGCTCAAAGACATTTAAGATGATGACCCTGAATTAAGACAGTCCTTTCACTCTCATTATAAACTGGAATATTACTCCCTGCTGTTCTATATGGCAGAAGCATTGGGCAGACAAAGATTTCAGCTTCCCTGTCGGCACTGGTCTTCTGCAGACTTGTTTAACGACTTGTACAGCAAAACTATGAGCAAAACAGGTAATTTCCAGATTTCTGCATACGTTTGCCAATACTCCATGAGCCTTACCTTTTGTTACCAAGACTTCCAAACAAAGCAGCATGATTGTTAAAGCAGCTAACAGCAGATTAGATCATTAAAAGAGTGCTATGACTAAGAAAAGCTTTTTTTACACAAATCAAGACAGACAGGATCCTCTTCCTCTATTTTGCCTGTGCTCACCATGTAACAGAATGCCTCCCTGATGCGTGTATCAGAAAGTGTCACTGACACATAGCTATATGAATGGGAAAACATTTGATCTGTGTCACAGCAAGCGCATCAGTCTGCAGCACTGATACCTTTCCTGACAGACCTAGGACATGGGATGTCCTAGCTGAGGGCCACCACGATTCCACGTCTGTCTGCTACACAAAAACAAGATTACTAACCCCCCTGTTCTTCAGGAAATGAGAGTACAAAGGAAACCAACAATGAATCCCTTTTAGCCATTTCCAGACAACATGCCTCTAACATGACTCAGGCACTTGAAAGAGTGTTTTACCATGAAACACTGCTCCATACATCAGCAATTACTTCAGTAAGGCTATGCCAACTATGTAAGCAATTCAACTTACAACATGATGCCAGGGTTTACTGCCGAATATGAATGCAGCTCACTGTGACAGGCCAGTATCTGTGTAGTACTACACGATGGCCTCACCAACATCGTGCGGGCAAACATATCAAAGAAACAGTTATCCCCCAAAGAATTGGAAAAGAGGAAAAAAAAGACAAAAAAAACCCCAGTCTAAACACACTACCCAACTCCAAGCTAAACACGGGCTACATAGGGAACTCTTTCATTCGCAACTGCAGGCACGCTGGGGCCAGGCATGCAACTGTTGACTTGCCCCCAGCAACTGCGGGGCACAGCCCGGTAGCCCTGGAGCCAGGAGCCCAGCTGCGCCTGCCCATCACCCCGAGACCCCCGCCCGTCACCCCGAGACCCCCGCCCGCGGGTCACTCCGCTCCCAGCACGCCCCAACACCCTGCAAAGGCACTAAACCTCACGGCGCTTCAACGGCTCGCACACCTACAGAAAGCAAAAGCACACGCGGGTAGAGTGCAAAAAAAAAAATTAATTATAAACGGACCATGTCTTCATGTTCTGTACCCTTCCAAACAATCTCATCCCCGTGCTCACTTTCTACTTTCTCCTTGAAGTATCATCACACGCGGGATTAATTCACAGAGTTAGAAGTTACAGCTTTGGTTTTCCTAAATAAATTTCTAAATCATTCTTTTTAGTTTACATGAGTACTTGAGAGACATTTGGATTTGGGGGTAAGGGGCAAATTCTTCACTAGTCAGAGAAGCAATTCTCATTCTCCAAGTCTTTTTTACTACTAAATCTTATTTAAATTTAATTCTCAGTATATTATTGCTCAAAACCAACATATCCGTTCAGTGTTGGCATAGCTGAAAATCAGTTGTAACTCATAGTACTACATATCTCACGTTTCACCTTAGGAAAATTCCTCACACTTAAATATTGAGGCAGTTTGTAGAATGAACTTTACAGAGACCCACATGCATAAAGCCACCTGAATTTGAGCAGCATTGTGATGCTGCCCAAGTTTGGGATTTTTAGTACCCCTTTGTCACAACTGTTAACCTGCAGCTTTAGTATTTTGCTCTTAGAACTCATGTTTACACATCAGACATCTGTAGCACAGGAAGGTATACAGGATAACAAGGGCCTGTAAGTAGTTAAACTGGGTAGTCTCAAGTCATTTGCTTTTAACGTAAAAAGATACTTAAATTTATGTCTTCAGTTACAGTTCTTCACTGCTATACAGGAATTCTCTGACATAATAGACAGTCCATTATTTCCTCTCCACCTACAGCAAAAATTATGCTACATTTCTTTCTTAATATTGCTTCCTTTCACCAGGAGCAGTCCTGCAGCTACGTCTACGATGCCAACGTAGAAGTGAGTTCCCTATTCTGCCCCAGTTTTCTGAGTGAGAAGTTTCCTCACTCACCCAACTGCAGAAACAAAACTTCAACACCAGCAGTAAGGACAAGATAAAGTTCTTGCTATCTTTAGACCTATTTTTAATCAACCATTCTTTAAGTTCTTAAGATGCTAGTGCATATTCAGATGCTCTCTACATCCTTTAAGTGAATGGAAGTCTGTAACTTGAAAAAAGTAATCAAAAAATTCTCAGTTAAGTACTACAAGAGCACCTGAAACATTTTAGGACCCTGGAAGACCAAGCAGCTCCTGATGGCTCTGTGTAACTTGGATGCTGTCTCCAAATACAGAATGGCTCAGATTGTAAGGAACCTTGGGAGGCCCACAGTACGATCTCTGACTCAAAGCAGGATCAGCTCTGACGTCAGGCCAGGTTGCTCAGGTTTTAATCCACCTGGGTCTTGGAAACCTCCAAGTGTCATGTTCCATAGCCTCTCTGAGCAACCTTTTCCAGTGCTCAATTACCCTTACAGCGAAAAGCTGCCAATATTTCTGTTCATGACTGTTGTCTCTTGTTCCTCCCACCACATGCATAAAGATTTTGACTTCTTCTCAGTTCCCTCCTTCTAGGTATCAGAAAGTTACTATTTAGGTCTCCTGAGGCCTTCTTGTCTCCAGATTGAACCAGTTAGCTCAGCCCCTCCTCACACTGCAATGTCTCCAACCCAACAATGTTGGTGGCTCACCAACTGGACCTGCTCAAGTTTATCAACATTTGTCTTGAACTGGCCCAAAACTCAACATGGATACTGAGTACAAGGTGAAAATTCATTATCTCAATCTACTAGCTATGTTCCTGTTAACACAGCCCAGGATGCTGTTACTCTTCCTCACTGCCAGAGCACACTGCTGGCTCATGTTTAGCCTACTGTCCACCGGGACAGCCACAGCCTTCTCTGCTAACAGCCACCCAGTCCCCAGACTGTATCAATGCAATGAGTTAATCCATTCCACGTGCAGGACTTCACATTTGTCCTTGTCAGATTTCATGAGGTCAGTGCATAACTCTACCCTGCCTAGGCCCCTCTGAATGGCAGCCTGCCCTCAAGCATATGGACTGTACTCCCCAGTCTGGTGACACCCACAAACTTAATGAGGGCACACTGTCTCCTCCTCCAGGTCACTGATCATCACAGGGCTCAGAAGAGAGGAACTCCACTTGTAACAGGTACAGAACGAATCATTAACCCCTACCCTCTGAGCTTGAAGATTCAGGCAGTTTTTCCACTCAACAAGCAATCTGCCTATCTAGATCATGGTGTCCCAACTTCAATTGATTCAAAATTCAATTCAAAAGATTGTTGCTGTGGAAGGATCATACAAAAAACTCAAAAAAAAACCCCAAAAAAATTCAATTCAAAAGATTGTTGCTGTGGAAGGATCATACCAAAAACCTTGCTGAAATCAAAGTAGGTCATATCCACCGCTCTCTGCCTTACACACAGACCCAGTCATTTCATCACAGAGGGTGACTGCGTTGATTAGACATGATTTACCTTTAGTAAACCTATGTTGGCTATTTCCAAATCAACAACAGCACCTTTAAATGCCCACAACTGACCTCCAAGTGGACTTGGTTCATGATTTTTCCAGGGACCAAAGTGAAGTTGGCCACCCTGTAGTTCCCTGCATAATGCTTTTTGCCCTTCTTAAAGATGAGTGGAGCATTTGCCGTTGTCCAGTCATTAAGAAACACCTCCAATCTCCATGGCCTACCAAAGATGATAGAGTGTGGCTATTCTGATGTCAAGGAGATCTCTCAGCACCCTGAGATGCATGCCCCCAGGTCTCGTGGACTTTGCATAGGTCAAGACTTCAGGAGTTCCCTAACTGGAGCCTCTTCCACTAGTGGTTATTTCTCTCCTCCCCAAATCCTGTCGCTGGTAGATCTTCTTGACTGAAAAGGTGGCACTGAGTATCTCAGCTTCATCTGCATCAACAGAAACTAAGTCATCCATCCCATTCAGCAGCAGGCACACTTTTTTATTCTTTATTCTTCTTCTGTTAATGTAGCAGCAGCAGCTCTTCTTATTGCCCTCAATGTTCAAATCTTATTTCAACTCTGGCTGAACTTTTGCTTTCCTTTGTGTTACTACTTGGCATTTTTCCTGCAGATAAACTGATACCATGAACTTTCTTGGACATCACCTAATTCACTGTCTCAAGAGCTTTCCCCTTGAACTGATTGCTCCTGAAGTCTAATTTATCATTGGACCTTGTGAGGAAGGTACAACACAGAATCATGGAATCATTTAGGTTGGAAAAGACCTTTAAGATCATCAGGCCAACCTGTTAGCCTAACACACCCAAGTCCACCACTAAACCATGTCTCTAAGCACCACATCCACACGTCTTTTAAATACCTCCGGGGATGGCGACTCAATCACCTCCCTGAGCAGACTGTTCCAGTGCCTGATAACCATTTCAGTGAAGAAATTTTTCCTAATATCTAATCAAATCTCCCTTGGCACGACTTGAGGCCACTTCCTCTTGTCCTATCTTTTATTACTTGGGAGAAGAGACCGACACCCAGGCTAAACAACCCCAGTTCCCTCAGCTTCTCCTCATAAGACTTGTGCTCCAGACGCCTCACCAGCTTCATTGCCCTTCTCTGGATGTACTCCAGCACCTCAATGTCCTTCTGGTAGTAAGGGGCCCAAAATTGAGCGCAGTATTCGAAGTGTGGCCCCACCAATGCCGAGTACAACAGGACAACTGACATTATCATCTCATTGTGCATCAAGACATTCCTTGTTACCATTTAGTTTTCACAACCTGTTCCAAAAATCCCAGTCTACAGACCAACTTTGTACAGTTACCACTGAGCGCCTAGAAATACATTTCCTAAATGTATTTCTCATTCTTATATTATTATTTGCTCACTGAAAAACACCCAGAAGGCAGCTTATCCTTAAAACAGGGAACAATTACAGGAAATGGTGTGATAAGTAATACCAGCATTTTCAGTATGATGGAATAACTCAATGTAAATTCCATTGGAGTAACCTCTCTAACTAGACGATCTGCAATCAAACTTTGAGCTCCTTTATGTAAACAAAATTAAATTAACATATTAACAAAGTCACTGTTAGGATTGCGTATTAGCATCCAAAGTTCTGAGCAATTTTCCTCTTCAAGTGAACCATCTCTATTTATCACACTATTAACCTTCCTGTTACAAATCCAGGAAAGGATGCCAACAATATCATAGGCCTATAATTTGATCTCTGAAGAAAAAGTGACAGAGGAAGCACTAGCATTGTAAATATACAAAGAAGATCTAAAGAGTGTTTTATTGACCATTAAATCATAGCAATGTTTTTAACAATTAAATCTTGAGCTAACCACAGAGTCACCAAGTTCAAAATATGGGTGGTCTACCTGTCATATACAAGGTTATAATAAAACATCATAAATTACCATAAGATTATTCACTCCTGTCAAGGCAAACCCAACAATTTAACCATTTGCATCTACCTCCCTTTACTAATCTTCTGCCAAAGATTAACAGAGAGAACAGCAGCTCTCTGTAATTTCAAACATTCTGACCAAAAAAACTGGCAAATCCTCTATATGTGTGTGTGTGTGTGTTTTTGTGTGAAATGTTGTTTGTGCCCTTTTTGCATATGTAAGTTTAACAAGCCAAAAATCCAGCAGATACAGTCATAGCCTGTTTGGGGAATTGCAGTGAATTTTTAGACAAATAAGGCATTCTACTTGGGAGGTTGAGAAATACAATAAATGTAATGGATGGTTAGGTCAAAAATGCTATGCTTGCAAACTACAGCCCACAAGAAATCATCTTTCTAGGAACACATCTATCTTCCCTGACTGGAAAAAAAGTTAAACAGCTTCTAAGAGGGATTTTGAAAAATAGGTCAAACTAGTTTCTTCTTTAAATAAAGACAACTGAAGTCAGGTGCTGAAGTGAGCATTTGCTTTGGTTTTGACCCCAGTTACTTCTACTACTCCTATAAGTAAAACAGCAGTAGTAGCCCAAGCTGGATGAACTCTGATACTGCCGTTCTTAATTGCATTGCCATTAATCAGTGCAAGTATCACAGAAAGCGTAATTCCACTGATGCTCATGCTTAACACAGCATTACAGCTAATATGATTATGATCAGTTTAGTTGCACTTCATTCCAATAGCTTCATATTCCTGTTGCCAAGTTGCACGGTGGAGAGACTTCAGTCTTCCGAATACTGCAATTCAGTATCAGGAAAATCATTCCTCATTGTAGGTGAGCAAGTATCTGTGCTAGTTTGTATGTAGCAAGTTTGATTATCACAGTGAACACATGGTAACAGGCTTCAAGTTGGAAACCCCTCCAACAAATCACCCATGAAAAATGACTTATTTTACCTGAATTTTTGGAAGTCTGTGAAGCAATAATATTACAGCTCTGAACACACACACACACACACCCCCCTTCCCTTTCATTACTCAACTTTTTCCACTCTCTTAAGAGATCACCTTCGCAGCTTAATTTTTCAAAGGAAGCCTTTTCCATCATGTGGCAACCCCTACAATGCAGCAACTGTAGACTCTGGCCCAAAGCAAAGGAAGGGAGCTCACCTCACTTGCTCCAACGGCTCTGTTGCAGGGGCTTTTACACTGTAAATTGCCAGTGTAACGGAGATAGCCATGTCAAACTGCTGGTATCTGCATTCTACTTCTATGATTAGACAAACCAATCCATTTCAAGCCCACAGAAGTGTAAACATGACAAACCAGATCATCTCCATACCTCCATCTAGAATGCTCATCTGATAGGGGACTAAGCACCTAGTTTAGTTGCAGTCCTTGAGAATTGACAGCAAACTACCAGGTGAGCCCTGCACAACAATCCTGCCTGCAATATATAGTTTGGTTTCTTTTTAATTAAGAACTCCTCAAATGCCTTTTCAGGTTAGACACCTCCATCTTCTGGATACTAGGAACCTTCTATTTTAGCAGAAATTTCTCCAACATCTAGCTCTCCTTCTCATCCACTTGAATACTAACCTCATTTCATTTCCTTTCCATTAAAACCACAATGACCTATATTAAGGAAATCACCCCACCAAACCAATCACAAACATGTATTCTATTTATTTTAAAAAAAAAAAAAAAAATCTATTTCACTTGCCACTGAAATGCATCTCTCTTCTATAGAAATTATATAACTGGAAATATGAATCCTGTCCAGACAAAACAATTCCAAACGTCAATATCAGACCTGATTTAAAAATGTGATAACTAATTTTCTAAAAATTGTTTGTTAACTGTAAAAATGTTATAAATGCTGACCTTGTTTCTTGCATTTAGTGTTTCTAGCACCCTGAAGCTTAAGCTTCAGTTAATTACATTTATATATGATACAATTCTATATACAGATATCATTTAACCTTCACAAAAAATTTTAATGGGGCTGAGACAGGCATTTAATTTCTGTCCCATTGAGATGAAATATATTTCACTTTGAAATTAGCATCAGCTACTGGACCATGTTTTACAGTAATGCTGCAGAATCAAGAAAAGCAAAGCCAGAATGGCAGTGCTTTTTGTAACACTGCAGTTGAATTTGTCAATGATCTCCCTGCTTTATAAGCTTCTTCTGTTTAATGTTTTAACTAATTTTATTGGAAATTTCAGTCAAATTGCAATACGAGATTGTTTCTGGAGGCATTTCAGAAAAATCAGCAAGGTTTGTTTGTTTGAAACAGATAAAGAGATAACTAGCTAACAGGAAAGTCTTAAAAAGTGCCTAGCTTGTGGCAAGGGCATAAGGTGTAGTCCAAAAAGAACTTACAAGTTTCCCCCCCCCCAGCCCTTCGCAAAATTTATACTTTGTAACAGAGATGAAGTTAAACATAAATTTTTGCATCAAACTGCTATTCAGAGAAAATCAATTTAGGTCTAGAGGTAAAAATTACAATAAGAAAGTTCTTTAATGCCTTGAAACTCACAGCATGCAGAACACTTAAAATTAACATCAAGAGACTAATTTTGAAGTGTAAAATGCCAACCACAACGTACATGTGATCTCACATTCATGTTGATCGGCGTGTATTACTAATAGTTAACAATTCCATGTACACTTATAAAGCACTACACAATTCTTTCCCAGTTTTTCAAGGAAAGTTTCTCTAGCCTGCAAAAATTCTCTGCAGACATACCTATGTGAATTCATTCCATACTCACAAATTAAGCACGCATTCCCACTTGTAACATAACTGAAATACAATTCTGGAGGTATCACGTCCATCAAGAGCCAAGAGGTTAGTTTAGCCTGTACGTCTACCTCAGCTCCTGGCCTATAACATGCCTTAGGCGGTTGTGCCAGTTCATTGTATTTGTGAAACGATGCATGTGCTGGAGGGAAACCTACAGAGAGCAAATCTTTTTAGACAGACTAACATCCATGCAATCATGCTGACATGAGCTGCAAGATACTTTCGTTTCTTTCTGACACCTAAGAGCATCTCACTTATCTCCCTGCATTGATGGAAAAGATTACTCAGTCAAAAAAGATTTCACGTTTCTCCAAAATAATTGTCAATAGTTGGACTGATTGTTGGGTTTTTTTTTTCTTAATACCCACTTACCAATTAATAAATTGGACTTGGTTTAGCCCATACCTAGACTTTGTGGAATCCAAGACTGCTTAAGGCAAATTGTGTTTGGAAAAAAAGTGTTCTAGCTCCTGAACAGAGAGAACTCCCTATCCCAGCTTTCACCAGTCAACTGAGAGGATCAGACCTGATCAAAAGCAATCCACAAAGGTGTTTAAACATGGCAAATTCTCACACAAATATATATCTGAGTTAAAATAAACTCCATTTAAAGAGTTAATGTGAGAAAAATTATGCAAAGAGAAATCAAATACCTACCTTTGAGCTTCACCCAAAATATATTTTCCCCCCAATAGCTTCTATTTGAATTATTAGCAAGTTTTTTCCTTGGCTTACCCTTGTGTTGTAGATGAAAAAAATATCTGAAATTTCACTGAGGGGAAAAAACCCCCACACAATACTAGAACTTCAAGAATTTTCATTTATAAAGATTGGTGAAAGCTTGTAAGACAGGTACAATAGTTAACCTGGATTTTATTCACCTATAGCCAGCATGCACCTTTCTAGGCATTGCTATACTCCACACCAAGACAATCATTAGGCAATCTATATAAACTCCCAAGTGAACTAAGTAGCCAGCAATTCCTTTTAAGCCAATGGATCTCACGTAAAATTCTCCAACATGGAAAGATGAAAAAGCTCCTGGTTACAAGCTACACACAGGACACATTAAAGCCTGGTTTTAAGTTAAAACTCGTTAAGACTGAATTTACTGATTATGAACAGGTGGAAAGCACATTTACAAACTTACAAAGCTTTTCTTTACAGTCAATTGATAAACATCATAAATTTAAGAACTGCATTCTAAGCTATACTATTTAAGCACCATAACTCTGATGATTTGTAATGGCTTGTATGTACATGTGTGTATATATGCAGGTATACAGAGACAAAGGGTTCACACTTCCTCTTTTTGCCATTAAGCAGAGACCTTACAGCCCAGAGGCACAGCAGCAAGTTAATCCAGTGTACCCCAGTATAAAAATAAAATTTAAGAAGAAATATTTATTTACTTTGATTTCTGCCAGGGGCAAAGTTGGCTTTTGTACACACTTCTTTGTTCAAAAGACTGTCTATGAGACAGGCCACAAACTGTATGGAAGGGACCCTGAGCCTTTGTTTTTCCAGAACTGGCCACTTGCGTATTCAAGAGTATTAATCCTGACTGCTCCAGAGACTTCCAACACCTCAAGTCACCTTCAGCTTGACTCCACACCAGCTTTATCACACACATGCCTATGAGACAGCAGGACCAGCAGCAAGCTTAAACTTAACAATGCAAATGGTAATCCACCAGGCACACAGTAAAGCCCAACAACTATAATTTTAAATGCCTTTCACACTGTAACATATTCTAAACTATTAGCATCTTCTATGGCTTTAGCTTACACCTTAACATTATACCTCAAGCATACAAGTTCTTCAGGTAGCAATAGCTGCTGTTGTTTAGTTCATCCTATTTCAACTTTAAAGTATTTCTTTTTAGTTTTAAAAGATCTTAAAAACTGGTTTTTACTGTTCCTGTCATGATACTGCCAATCAAGGGCTTGCACAATTAAGCTATGTAGATAGATTCAGCTTTAACCTACTCAAGCTAGGCTGAAATGCTGCAAGTAAAACAAGGCTTAGCCTACCAAACTATATCTTGGCACTGAAGTGACTGAAGTAGTACCCAAACAACTAAGTTGGGATCTGGTTTTCCTTGGAAGCCTTCCTTATTATTGTCAGCCTGACCATCTGAAGAGACAAATTTCCACTATTACCAGATGATTTAAAGCATTCACAACATTTGTTCCTGTGGCTTCTGTCAAGTTCTCACAGTGCTCATTCAACCTGTTGAATGAAGTTGAGTCAAATTTAACAGTGTTAGAGCTCCCTTTACAATAACAGGCTCAAATCTAATGTTGACATAAGCTTCCAAATACAACAAAAATTCTGGAGAATTTTATTCGGGAGGCTGATAGACAGATGCAAACTGAAAAAGAACATGCAAAATCGCCAAACCAGCATCTTGGTGTAGAAGCTTAACACCACAGTCCCCATGTTAGTTCAGCGTTCCAATGCCTCCCCACCTACACGTCTGCATTCAAGGAGGAAATCTTGTCACACAGACTCCTGTCTTTCCAGTTTTCCATACCACCATATACAAGTTCAAAAAGTTCAATGACAAAATGTCAACAATTCCACAAAGACTATTCTCACTTCAAGAAACTTGGAGAGGCCATAAACTGTGGCTATGATAAACAGACAGGGAAAATAAGAAACATCCCTTTGCCTCCCCTGCCACTTCCCAGTTTTCATTGCCTTGACCAATACATATCTAGCCATCAGCAGGCATCGTCTTCTGTCTAACCAGTCTGATTATTACAAATTGCTATTATCTAATGTTTTTTCATCTACAGCTTAAGAAAGCTTACTCATTTAGAGTGATTTTTAAGCTGGTTTTAGCACAAAATGAAGTGAGGAAGACATGAAAATATCTGATCAGAGGGAATAAGGCTGTCATGGCTCTCCTTTTTGTTAATAAGAACTAGGGTGCAGTTTTGGGTCACTAAGTACAGCACCAACATCTTCTCCCTTTCCCACCCTGAACTGAAAATGAAGCTTCACAGTCAAAAGAACTGTCCATGAACCATTCACTGGACAGGACATGAAGCCAAAACTATGTACTTTTTCCCCATAGTACTCAAGAACAGAGAGACATGGAAGCTACAACTGCTTCGGCTCAGAGATCACGTAAATGCAAAAGGCCAGCACTCAGACAGTATGCACATCTAAAACTACATGTAGCAGTAACAGCATTAGTTACGCTTCCTGCTGTAACACTGAACACAAAAAGTAAAAGTGTCCTTCCCTGTCATTTCAGGCTGGCAGAAATACAAAATCTGAGGTAAATTTCAGAATTTGGCTTAAATAACATAGCTTTTATTTTTGTTTCATGTACTGATGTGAGTAGCTTTCCAGCAGAGCTAAAGAGTCCAATCTTCTTGTGTGCATTTTGTGTTGCAGTTAGATCCTGTCACTTACCTTCCCTGACAGCTTTTTGCTCCTGCTGGAACAGCTTTCATATTAGTTTTCATCTGTAATTCTTCAGCCTGCTTAGACTACAGATGGGATTTCTAAGTATGTTTTCCATACTTTTTCAATAACAACCTACTTTCAAAAGTAATTTTTAAAGAAACCTTGTACTCTCTTAAAAAAAAAAAAAAACCAAAAACAAAACCAAAAAAAAGCCCAAAACCCCAAACCTAGAAAAAAAATCTGCGCATCATCTTTAGCAATACTAAATATACGGTAGATAAGAGCTTCATCCTCAGACAACACCCTACTTATTGGAGATCCAAGGAAAAAAATTCTCTGCTATTAGCTGTCCCTGTAGACATATTTTCTAACTGATAATATTACTCAGATCTTCCTTTTTGCAGAATGTTGGCAGTATTTCAGAAGTGAGTCAGTCTCTTAAAATACATACTGCATCACTGTAGGGATACCGTTCAAGAGTCCACTCAAAATTTACATGGAACATTCTATCTAAAACCTATTTCCAAAAAGTTAATGCCCTTTGAGAGTAAAGCAAGCAAAAGTGTTTCAGCCCCTGGCTCTGAAGGAGTTCCCGAAGCATCAGCTTCAGATGCGACAATTCAGCCACCAACAGGCAATTACACAAGCCATTCATGTTTTGAAGAGCACAAGCAACTTTTTGGAAACAGGTTTGTTTTGTTTTTTGTTTTGGTTTGGTTTTTTTTTGCAAGATGCCTCTTCACTGGGTACCTGACTAGCCATACTCCTGCCATTTGCATGCTGCATGCTAGGTATTGCTTTCACTCAACCTGGTGATACTAAGCTGTCACTTGCCCTCATGTTACTTTCCATATCTCAGTGTTGTCCTCTCATGCTAATCTCTCCAGAATCAGCCCACTGACAAACCAGCCTGCTCTGACTCTAGCTGCATCCCTTGATGTGTCTCCACTCATTAGTTACTGCAAAAAGCAAGAATATACTAATAGAAAAAGAGTAAAAACCTGAATGCCCTATCAGTGTTAAAGAAACAAAATGGCAACACAGCAGTGGGACACCAACAGTGCTGAAAAAAATTAACGCCAATGTCACTGCTGAAGTTATTGATGACATCAGTTATCAAGAAATCTTAACTGAATGCGTATTTACATAGAGTAACAGATAGCTTGAGTAGCTGAACTCAGCCAGAAGGACCTCACCCTCATAAGCATGGCTTACAAAGACTTTTAAAGCAAGAAGGAATTGAGTATCTTCTATCTCCTCCACTCAAACAGTGCTCCAGTCCCAAACAGTCTCTACTCCCCATCAATGCTCAGACAAGTTAAGCTGTCCACACACTTAAACAATCCAGCTTTCAGCTAGATAAGCAAAAAGAAAGCACCCAAATGAAGCCAATGTTCCTTTCTATCTACAGAGGAACTAAGAGCATTTGTGGACATTTTGCAGCAGAGGACCAAGACTGAATTAGGAATATCCTCTGCATGCCACAGATAAGTTTCATTTCAGGGCTGTAGTGATGCTTACAGAGGGCATCTCAACCGCTGTTATCAAAGCACAATAAAGTCACTGACACGGTATGGCATTCTCAGATGTCCAGCCTCCTCCAGCTAAAATGGGATTCAGCTGAAATATATTGATATTTTAGAAGCCTGTGCAAGCTAAAACACTAGACCACCCATGTAGCCCCCTAGAGCTGGGAGACAAGATTTTTCAGACTTTTTTTCCCCTTAAACAGAGCAAAGATGCAGATGATGGCTGGTGGATTCCTAAGCTGATCTAAAGAGCCCGTGTCCCCAGCTGCCCATTCCTGCCCCTACACTGCTCCCACTGTTGTGCCAACAGAAGTATTTGTGCAGCTGCGTGATGAAAAGCAGCAGGGAACTGATCCAGCCAAAGAGTAATCTGCTGAAAAGACTAAGGGGAGAAAGGTCTTATACTGACTCAGTTTTGTTCAAACCCAATGTGCCTAGGAACCACCATGGGCAGCCAGGAAGCTCAATCTGGCACTGTTTCCAAACTGCAAACTGAATTATAGCCTAAGGTGAAGATCCTTTTTACCCTCTTTCTCAGCAGGCTCTTTCTACTGAGTGCCAAATCAGCTTTAAGACTTCTTGCCACCCTAAATTATGAGCTGGTTTAGTCGAGGCCCCACTCTTGTCTCCTATGCTAACCAAATCCTGCCAACAGCTTTCCTGTCGGTGTCACAAAAGGAGGCTTTTGGAATGCTTTTCCCTGCAGGTGGCTTCAGCTAAGATAAATACTTAACAATAACCCAAAACCAATGCTTACAGTGCACCTACAGCTCTGCCTGGAAATGACTGCAAGTAATCCATTTACATAGCTTAAGTTTTGGAACTCTACATTACCAATAGAAGATGCAATAACTACTAGCCATTAGAAATCTTAACAACTTGTAATTAATCCATTTATTTTTTAAAAATCAAAAAAACCTGTAAAAATTCTCCCTCCTCCTCAGCATGAAAAAAATAGTGCTATGAAAGGTAAGAGTAGATGACCAGAGGCTGGGGGAAACTGATTACGGAAACAGTATCCACATGCAGACCACTAGAGCTGAGCGGCAGCAGAATTACAACCAAGAACTACTGAGAAGATTCGAGCATAATTCTTCAACACCTTGTAAGAAACTTAAAAAGATGAATTTTAAATAAAATTCTTTCGAGACCTATAGGAAGAGTAGAAAAAGCATAAAATCTTGGGCCAAATGCTTTATTTTTTTAATAGGATTAAATCAAGCTGTACATCACGAAACCATGCCCTCCCTGTGCAGTTCCCCTGGATTGCCTCACAGCACTCAAACCAGCGTACCATTAGCAGATCCTTACAGTCCTTTTACCTACAAATGCACCTCCTATCCTTCAATGAGGCCACCACATGCTGTGGGGCTTGTCAAGCTGAGAGGAAAGCCACAGCAAGAAGTTGTCCTCCTCAAGTGTAGACAGAGAGCCAGGAGTAAGAGATGGGAGGAGAAGAACGCAGTGCTGGATGATGGTTCACCTCCACAAGCAGTGCAGCCACCTCCAGTTGCTGCATTCCTGTTCATCAGGTGGAAAGCAATCAGCAGCATCCAAGGCAAAGGCTGTAGGTGTGACTCCATCCGGACAAGGAAAGAATATGGTACGGAAACAGTAGAGGTGTGCAGCAGCAGAAAGGAAGTATGGGAGGAGAGTGGCAGAAGAGGTCAAGCATGAGGGAGGTACGTTGAAACTAGAGGTGTCGAGATAAGAGCAGATGGCAAATGTTGACTCAAGCCTTCACAGCACTCTTGCTGCTTGGCAATATACTGACTGATGGTAGAAAGAGTTAAATTGTGAAGTTGTGGCTGGTTTGGATGTTTTTGCTTTTGGTTTGTTTCTGCCATATTTTTAGCTAGTGTCCGGTTCACAAACTAGTCATTTTCACTATCTGACATGCACTATTGTATTTCTTCATTTTTCCTCTATTCCCAAGTTACCACGCAAGATAATACTTGACCTCAGACTTGTATTCTCCTACTTTGCCTGAAAACTTTCTTATTTCAGAAAGGCTGGGTAGAAACATTTCAGAATATCTTCCTAGGTACACCAAATCTAAAATCCCTCACACAAAAACTTAATATTAAGTCTGCGAGAAGATCTCCCTATTGGGAGAAAGGAGAAATTTTAGCACAACAGAAGAAAGTACTCCTAAGAGCAATAATTTGAGTTACATACCAGGTTTGTTCTACTAACAAAACATACTACTTCCTTCTTCAGACTCAAATAATCTTGATGTAGAAAAAGCTTCCAGCTTTTTAGGCTAAACTGATTCTAAAAATACCCTTTGCATAACATACTCAGATTTCCCCTCCATTACAATAAATTATAGCTCCAGTCTTAATTTTATTCATAAATTTCCATTTCAGTTGTGCATTCTAGGAACATAATGTAATGCCAGGAATTCAATTGACAATGTTTTGTTTGTTTGTTTGTTTTAGCAGAAATATAAAACTTACCTTTGTGCTTATTTCTGCTGTTGCTTCATCGTACTACAGGGAACAAGACAACCAGACACTGAAATTCAACAAGTCTCATTTTGTCCTTGCAAGTGTATCTACTTAAACAAAATCTTTCTTTTTAAGAACTTCAGTATCCTGGTCTGTACAATGCAACAAAAGGCTAGTTTGTCCCAGTTAAAATCACTATCATGGCTCAATTATAAGACTAAGAACAGAAAAGTTTAAAACAAATCCAAACAGCAAGGCATGAGGGGGAACACCCCCCCCCTACATCAAACACCTTCAGCAAAAACCTGAAAGTTCCCCTATGAGAATATCAATATGAACAATAAGACACTGAAATGAAGAGCTGTGGCAGTTCATTCAAGTAAGCGTGCTTTGAAGAAGAGACTTTTCTAAGGGTGCTCAGCAAATAAACCAGGCAAATCACTCAGTAATATGCTCCAAATAGCTCAAAGTACAATAAAAAGTTACCTTATCCTAGCAATGAAGAACTGATCCATGGCTAACTTCTTCCTACAGTTGTCTGTAATTCAAGTCATTTAATAGGGGAAGGCTTCTCAGAGCCCCAAAGTAAAAAAAGGTTTATCTTGATCCACTGTCAAATCTTTAGTCCCACTCAAACAAGGAAGGTTGTTAGTCCGTCTAAAGCACCTCCAAGTAGCCAAGCCGTCTACATCAGGAAGACTATACACCTGCTTTCTACATGCCTTTAAAAATCAAGAAATGAGACCCTTTACCCTTCTTCAAGGATCCATTACCCTTTTACAAGAATTAATGCTAAAAACTTAAACCATTTTACCCATTTGTGAGCAGTTTTTCTGCGCTGTTACAGTTTCACCTGCAAGATGAGCAAAGCTCATTTACTAATTGTCACTGAGCCACTGCAAACAATTCCACACACACTAGCACTGCACTAGAGTTTCTAAACCGCTAACAGTTCAGGTGTATTTGTACTCCACATACTGCCCTTCTAGCTATTGAAGTGCTCAGCTGGTTTCCAGGTTGGACTATACAATGGATTAAGAGACATAGAGATGCTATCTGCAGCCACAACACTAACAGCTGCTCCTGGACCATGCTTATCGGTGACATAAGGATCTCGGGTGGAGAACTCTATCACAGGTAAGAAATGCGTGGCCTTCTCCTCCCCCCCCAATGCCCAAGGTACATTTCCATTGTCTAATGCAATTCAGTTGACCTGTTGCTGCTGAATACTGACTTCTCTTTGGATTCAAAAAGGCATTTCATGCAATTCTAACATGCTGTTTGCCAGTAACTCAGACCTGATGTATCCCTATGTGACTTCATCTAGCGTGCAACCCAGGGTTTAATGTGACAACACTTCCATGACAAGCCATATGCCTCAACTATACTCAGCCAGTAAAATTTAGTACTTTTTCCAAGTAACTTCTGATTTGCACTGAATCTTCACATTCCAAATCATAGTAATTTTAAGATACAGGATTCGGGATTTAAATTTCTTTCCACAAACTAAACCATTGAGTATCTTCAAGACTTTGGCTCCCAAACTACATGCAATTTTTACCCTCAGAATGCTTCCCAACTTGTCACTTGGTCAGAGCTCTCTTTAGTACCCTTCTAGCAGACCTTCACAGGCAATGATAACAGCCAACAATCTTAAAAATACAGAGGAAGACAGCTTCCTTATTTACTCTCGCACTAACAGTTTTTGTGCCAACCAGCAGTTTCAAAATAAATAGTAATTCGTAGCACTGCATGCGAGTTACTGGGGATTGCAGGTGAACTGTGTCACAGATAAGAGAACCAGCTCTGAACCAGTGTGATAAAGCTCTGGTCCACAATAGATGAAATATATGAGGCAGATGGTGCTCAGTTATTTCAAAGGTCATCTTAGATGCAGAAATACCAGCCTTTCCTTTTTAAGTTACGTAATGTCTATCTGATGAAGACTTACAGACCACAGTAGACTCCATTCAAAGCCAAACTTTGGTGTGAACCCTGTGCTCTTAGACTAAGCACCCGCATGGAAACAAACCATGCTAATTAGTACAACCCTGTTGTATCTCAACCACTTTCAAAGAGCCACAATACCCGCTAAGCCTGTGGTTGCTGAGAAATTTTATAAACAAGAACAAATAAAATTCTGCTAGATGCAAAATGGCCTCTGTGTTGTATAAGCATCGTACCGCTCCCACCCAAATTATACTTTTATAGGGGTTACTTCATCCCCTGTCAAGCCCTTCCAGAGGGTTGCTGTGGTTTATACTTTTGTCTCAGGACCAGACTACTACCACAGAGATACATAGGTGAGAAAAAAAAAAAAGTCAAGGATAACACATACTCAGTATCATTAATCAAAACTGGCTACCTAATGCCATTTGATACTACAAGCATTTGACTACCCAGGGCAATAAAGCAACTGAAAGTACTTTGAGTTGACCATATATTTTATTACAAAACTCACACATTTCTCTGCTCTTTCTGTGAAACCACTAGCTATGATGCCACTACTCAGCATCTTCATCTTCAGTGTCTCTTCTATCAGACAGAACTTGGGTACACCATCACTACTCCCAGTAGCCTGTCTGTACTGTAGTGCAATTAGCACATGCTTAAAAACAATCCACAAGATAATAACCCTCCCAGTCATACAAAATCCCCTTGGAAAGCACTCATAAGTGCCTTGATAATACTATTGACTGCTCCAGAGTGCAACTTACCACAAATACCAGCAACTCTTGCTATTTGACCAAGCAGCATTGAATCATGAGCAAATGTACTCAAGAGAGCTCTAGCAGCTACCAGCCAACTATCTTCAAGCTTCTGTTAACACAATCAAAGCAACAGAATTTGTTGCAAAAGCCAAAAGACTGTCTCATGACAAGGGACAGGGAATCCATACTCTTCAAACCAAAATGCTAGCTATTTGGCTACAAATAAAAATAATAATAAAGCTCCTCACTAACAATCTCCTACCTTCTTCCTGGATCTAAAAAACTACCTGCTTCCTTTCCATTGTTCATCTTAACACCTAGATACCGACAGTCAATTTAAATTCCTCCAATGACAACTTCTATCATTTTTATCCTCAACCCACAAGCCTGATGTCTGTGCAGCCTCTTTTGCATCAGTGGGAGCCCTCGGTAACAATTCCAAAAGCCACTACCAAGTCCAACTTGAACGAGTTAATGTTTTATTCAAGAGACTAAACACTCTTGTGTTATCAATATGCGAAATGGCTCCAAAAAAACATCCTTAGCAAAACTCACTTCCCCTGTATGATGCAAACTCATGCAGTCTTTTGAATCAAGTGTTACGCATTTCTGCATAAGGCGAGGAAAAAAGCACATGGCTTAATTTAAGTTGTACCCACCAAACTAAATTATGGACTTTGCTTTTTGGTTGAGACAAATTGTTTAAGAAATTGTTCTAACATCCTCTTGTCAGGTCTACACTTTCATTTCTCCGTGTGCCAAACAGACAATTATCTATGCTTAAATTCCCCTCCCTTATTTTATATTTAACCAAAGAGACAAGGAAAAGCTGATTAAACAGTAAGAACTCATCATTAATTCAAGTAAGTTAAAATTTTAATCAAATTATCAGAAACGCTTAAAAGCCTCCAAGACTCCATTTCTTTTTAAACTCTTAAGAATCTGGATCTCCCTCTCCACTGTTCCACACTCAGCCAAAACACCTCCCTTCTCTACAGCGTTGGCCATGCCAGCATACAAAGAGTATCTCGGAATAGTAACATTAACATGAAGCACTTCTGCAAGTGTCTGATCAACCAGTGGCTTACCTGTGTACACATACGAAGTACTGCTCTGCTTTAGCACAATCTCAAAATTAAGATTTTAAATCCTGAGGAAACAGGTGATTTGAACTGACATAACCTCATCAACATTTTCATGTTCAATCTACTACAAAACTGCACGTTTAAGCTACAAATTGAAACCAGGCACATTAGGACTAGGGAGACTGGACATAGAACATGTATACCTTATACCTATGAGTTGCAAGAAACGCATTTACATGTACATACAAATTTCTCTTTCAAAATTTAACCCTCCTCCTCTCCCATTTTTCCCCTCCCCATGTTCTGGCTCACTCAAAACCATCCAACCTATAGCCTTCTGAACCAGTGAGCAACTTCTATGTTTCCTAGAAATTACTGGACTCTGAAGTGGAAAAACACACCACCAGGCACTGACCTCATGTTGGTAACTTCACAAGACGAACAGCACCACAGGAAAGCCTGGCAAGTGAGTTGTGCTCCTCCCAGGTGGTATTTGATGGAAAAGTAGAGCTTGCATGGGTAGGAAATAGTGCATCATTGGGGATGTACTGCTTCAAAATTTAATTTTGTCTGAGCTGTGGAGTTACAAAGGAGAAGTAAGAGCTATCAAAATATCCCTATAAGCACTAGTAACTATTCTCTTTGAAGCATCTCATCACCTGCTTTCTGTAGCCCATAAAATGCCAGATGACTGTCTCAGTTCAAATTGAGCAGTCTGGCAACTCTGACATACCCGTATTTTCATTTCATAGCTAATACTATGATCAGAGGCCATGACTGAACAGTTCAGAGAAGTTATTAATGAACTGCAATAACACCATTTAATTTTTTCAATATATACTTATTCTTTGGCTATGAACTACCAAAGACTGCTACAAATTTCTACTTATTCCAACAGTGCCCAAAAAGCTGCCAGTGTCTGTCAATGACAGGATTACACACTCCAGCATCTAACCCAAATGGTTCAGTTTGAGAAAGGTCAACACTTTTTTTTTTTTTAAAGTACTCATCTAAATGCCCTCATTTTACGTGTAAAATCTCACATTTCCTAATGGAAACAAAAATCCCTCTGATGTGTTTCTTATTCTTTGCTCACAGACTGTCCAACGCTCTCTGACTCCTCTTCCTCGATGTCATCTGAAGCTACTCAAACTAATGCTTAACACACTAAAATTTTTAAGCGGCAATCATCAGCCTTGTTTTCAGTTTCAAGTTACTTCAGCATACTGACTGCACTGATCCTAATTCATGTTTGCACATCCATACTAAGTAAAAAAAAAGACCAAAAAAAGGTACAAAAACCCCCCAAACCACACCACAGAACAAAAAAGCCACTATAATCAGGTGTTCTACAGTCCTTTCTTTAAATACCTTTTCCTGTGGTGGGACAGAAAAATATATACTACAGAATGACGCAAAACTCCAAATTTGGTAATAAAAACACAGCTCTAGTTATTCTGGTTGTGAAATCAAAGTTGTTCGCCTATTTTTTTTCCCTTTACCTTAAAACTTTCAACCAGCAAGGATTTAAGACAATATTCATCACAAGGATAGCTCTGTCTGTACTCTGTCAAGTACCAACTTGTATGTTCTTACATGTAAATACAACCATACCAATATTATCACATTCTTTTTATTTCACTGTGTTTTCACAGAAGACTTAATTCTTCAATGCAGTTAAGCAGCAATCCTGCTTTGAACCATCTCCCAGACCCATGCAAACCTGTTTCCTAGCTTTTCCAGAGCATCTCTGGTTGTCTCTTACCTCTTTGCACACACTTAATTTACTCTCTCACCTTTTACAAGTCTGATTTGCGTGAACCAATTTTGATCATGATCTGGTCTCTTCTTATTCCTGTGTTTAGGAATGTCAACATTTTGCCAGCATGCATTCTAACAACTAGTTAAAATTGAATAAAGGCTATTTCCCAGGCAACTACAGCTACTTGAGATTACCCTTAAAGTAATCCATTTTAAAAGCAAAAAACAGTCTATCCAGATTCTATTAATGGTACAGCTTTACATTTACACCAAAATCTCTTTCCAGTACTTTTCTATGCTACCATTAGAAGAAGGTTTTCTGCACAAACATTTATAAAGAAAAAAATATTTCTTTACAAAATCAATTTTAAATTCTAAGAAAATCTGTGTTAATCAACATTTGTGCTGGTAATTCACATTGCCAGATCCATATTAGAGTTCATGGAGCTTCTACTCCCATGACTGAAAGACATACTTGGGGCTGCACCTAAAAAAAAATATTTAGAAAGTTGTTCAGACGTATTATATGTTAGGTCCCCCTTTGAACACCAGCCATTCCAACCACTTCCACTTCAGTATCAATAGGGAAGCAAAGGAGTACATTTCTTCAAGGTTTTGTCAAATTTTCTCCTGTTGGCTACACAACTCATTACAAGGCAACATCCCTACTTGAAGGTCAACTTTTTCTATTCTATTCTTTCACATCATTTCACACCCAAAGCAAATCCTGTCCCACAAGTTAAGACTATCCTCAACAAATCCCTTCTGCATGTGCTTGGTTACTACTCTGAGGAAAATAAAGTTATAAACATCAGTTCATCATTATGTCTGCAAGCATCTCCAACTTCTCAAGCCTGTAATTCATCAGCTGTCACATTTCTCTATTAAAGAAAACAAAACACACCCCAACATGTACATATGTGCTTCTTTTAATTTCTGCTGCTTAACATCATGCGTAAATAATTTTCTTTTATCTTAGACAATCCAGATATTCCTAAGAAGCTTAGTATATCTACTTTGCTTTCAGGTTTGTTCCTTCTTTAAAATAAAGTCATGGCTCAAACAAAAAATGTGACACTTGCACTTCATTCACTTGTCAAAGCTTAACAAATTAACTGTTCTCTATCTGCTTTTGATCATTTAAGTATTTAAGTGAGTCAAGTTTCAAAACTCACCACTTCTTCACAATCTGTTTTCTGTACAATACAATCCCCTTCTACTAAATAGCCTCCTCCACCACTACACATATATCTTGCAAGTTCTTACTCAGTCCCCCCCCCCCCCCAGTTTATTTTGTCCTTTAACATTAGGCTTTGAAATTAGTCTATCTGAAAGAGAATTTCTGAGCATCGCAGCCCCCCTGGAAAAAAAAAAAAAAACAAACCCCCAAACTAAATGAACTGTGCAGTTATTGCAGTTCACCTTAAAGAAATGCCTCTTCCATTTCAAGACCATTTTCAAAATGCTGTTAATTATTTAGCGGCTGTAAGTTCACTGTTTTATGGCAGCTACAAACAATATATTTAGGGAGCAACTGCACAAGCTAAAGAGGAAACAAAAGGGGAAATTTGATCAACTTCAATTAACTAAGCAAAAATGTCTTCTTAAAACTTACCACTAGACTATCTGGAAAGCAAGTAAATAAATAAAACCATTTGCTACACAACTATTCAAGTCCCTTTCACAACCTTACATTATATTTGCCTCCCCTAGAAGTAAAATAAAAATATAGATGAGGTTTTACAAAAATTCTGCACACTTGTTATTTTTTCAGAGCTGTTAGATCAAGCGGCCACAAAGACATTTTAAAACTTTACTCAGCACTACGTCAGTACTGCGAACATTAAGTCTGCCAATGGAAGAGGTAAAGCATTCAAAGTCTATACACTTTTTCACTGATGCACATAAGCTCTCATTCTGTACTTTAAGTGAATTACTTATTTTCAGTAAGTATTTTTAATCTTAAATAAAACTTCTAAGCTTCTATGTCATTTTCTGGAGAAGATCACAAATTGGTATTCCTGGTGCAGTATTTAACCTTCGATTTGTTTCAAAATTATTTACTGTTTCAGGAGGAACACATACGGCAGTATCTTCTATGTGCATCCTGGTTTTGCCCCAACTTTCAAGTGCCCCAAAAGAACAGCAAACTGTAACAATAACGAACAATAATTCTTACCTGGTTTTGTTTAATCTCAAAGGTGCTTGGGGAACAGATCAAGTCTGAAAATTCAGACACAATCCATTTTTAAATATTTGCCCCTTAAAACTTTAACATCAAGTCAGGAAATGGCTTACTTGTACCCCTCTCTGTTCTTGTCCATATTTACTTTTTCCCTTTCAACTTGAAAACATCGCTACTTCACTCAGCTGTAGTACTCCCTTAAGGCAAAGCCCATACAAAGCCCGTACCATTCTTACCTGCATTTATCCTGTGGGTTTGGGGTTTTTTTGCTTTATTGCCTTAAACTCAGATGTATTCCGAACACCACAATGAAATAGCTGGTACTGAAAATTAACTCTTAGACTACTTGGCAGTCAAATCACACAGCAGCTATGCACCCGTTCTGTTTTTTGGTGCTTTTACTATTACATATGAAATCACTGAGGATTAATCTAGTCCACAATCCAAAACATCTAGGTGGGTGATTTTATATAATTTTAATTTTTTTCATGCAGCCTGTCTTAAAATTGAATCTTTGGAAAATAATTGAAACACATTTATTTACATGCAGTTTACTAAAGTTCTTAGGTATGGACAGTTTGCTTTTATTTCTGTTAAGTATACATAAGCTTCTTAGCAGAACACATATTTTAGCCAAGCCAAGCCAAGATACAGATTCTTGAACAAGAAGAAATAATTAGAAAGTAAATTTCTTTTTTGGACTTGAATACAATTTCTCTTGTGTGCTTCAAAATCACTTCTGTGTTTTGAATCTTCAGATTTAGGACAATAATTTTATTATCATACTTAAAGATAAAATTATCTTACTAATAACAGAAATAATTTGTAGTGTTTAAAACATTAAAGTCATCAAAAGTTTTTAAAACTTCATCACAAAACACATTTACTTTTTTAGTTTGAGTTTTTAGTAAGAGCAGTACTTGTTCCAACTACAAAAGCTCTAAGGAACTAGCATTTTTTGCTACAAATCCAAGCCCTGGAGCAAACTGGGAGAGGGGATTAAGTCACTCCCATTAAATGAGAACTTACCCACTCAGCAGTGTTATTTGCGTGCCAGCTATAGCAGCGCTACTGCCAGACAGGCTGCACTAAGCCACTGTGCAATTAATACCATCAACGATCACATCCAGTGCTAACATCCTAAGTAACAGATCAAGGACAAGTACTAAGAGGATGTCCTAGTTTTTCACATCTGGGAATGTGAAAAAAGGCAAGTTCATAATTCCAGGACACCAACACTGCTGCTTTTTTTTTTTTTTTTTGTCTTTTTAAGTGTGACAAAGCTACCATGAACTTGTGTCAGAAGACAAACTAATACAAGCATGACAAAAAAACCCATAGTGGCTGGCTTTATATAATCTGATTAAAGCAAAATTGAAATCAATCAACCAAATTTAAGGGGGCCGCACTGTAACATAGAACACTTAGTAACACTACAAAACCAACACTGCTTCTTGATTCAGAGAACCTTTAGTCCATTACCTGTTAGTAAAAATAAACAGAAGTCCTTACCCAGTCTTAACTTTCGAAAGCTTTTGGTATGTACATGCAATTTTCAAGCTAAAATCCTGTTACATAACTGAGCAGGACACATTCAACTCCATGGTTCTGTGTCTTCATGCCGGTGGGTTTTGCTCCCCTCCCCTTTGGGGATCTACCATTTAAATATGCATTTGTTCCTTTTAGATCTCAATTTTAAGGCTGACTACATTTAAAAATTGAGCATTTAGTTCACTTCACTAAACCATTCAACCTCTGGACATCTGAGAGCTCTGCTATACTCCCACTCTCCCAGGCCTGGGCAACACAAAAGGGATGCTCTTTCCTCCCAGCCACGGAAAAGCGCTTGCCATGACACGTGGCGCATACGCATTTTGAGACACTTCCCTTTAATAGACAGTGCTTTAAAGACAGTACAGATGTTATTCTAATTAAATAGCATTCAAATTGGTCTACATACATTGCACTTGATCAATAACAACCTTTTAGTTACTGGACTTGTTTTCAACAATTAGAACTAGCCAATACATCACCACAGGACTGCCTATTGCCTCTGGAGAGTACCCAACCGTGTCAACAAATGACTAACTTCATTTGGTATTTAAAATTCAATATTTAATTTAAACAAAACTGCTTACATTTTCATGAAGTATAGTTAGGGGCAACTAAGAAGTTCAACTAACAGCTAAAGCCTGACTGAGAGGATGTCAGTGTGCTTGTAAAGACAAAGAATCAGTAGTTCTGTTATTGAAATAATATCCAAAATAACAGTTTATGTTGACCTACACATATACCAAGATTTTATTAACCCTTATGCTCGAGTCATTTATAACAGCCCACCTCTGTGAAGGAACAACCTTGTTTCTCTGGTTTATTGTAATTATAAAAGAAGTTATCACACCTACCCAGCAATATTACAAATTGGAGGGGGGATCTCCCGCTTCCCCTCCCCCTCAAAAAAAACCCCAAATCAGATAACTTATGTACAACCATGACTCATACGAGTAATTGCTGTACTGCTTAAAAAGCACTTGCACTCTGGAAGATCTGGGAACAACTCTCTCACTTTAAAAGCATTTAATCAGAATGCTTGGTACCATCTATTCTAACTTAACATCTCTCTACCTGCACTATTTTGAGCTATCTGGCATATCTAATTAGCTAAACACCGTCTTATAAAAACTTCAGCAAAGGGGATGTGAAATAAAATAGTGCTGAGTTTACCCTTGCTAATTCCAACCCAGCTACAGATATTATTACAAGCTTGAAGCAAGTATTTAAGAAAAAACCCAACAACCAACAAATAAATAAAACAGACTCCTTTGTTACTGTGCTAAATAATGATACCTAATATACTTTAAATTCAGGGTATAAGTGCTTCTTAACTAAGATGAAAGTCTTCTAAGTGGGTACATACACATTTCAGCAGGGGCATAAACAAGTTTTTCTAGGACGCTATTACTAGGAGGAACACGGAAGTCCAACTGGTATCAGCACCAAGTATTTCCTAAGAAAGGCAGCCTCAAGAGAACTAAGCCACAAGCGCAGTAGGAGTTAATCTAGACTATGCCTTAACAATTCACATTTACATGACCAGCAGCTTCTCCAATTTCCACAGAATCATTTTCCCTTTCTGTAATTATGTGCATTCACACTCAAGCTTAACCCAAAAATATTCCTCTGCAACCAGAACAGTAGCTTTGGTATTAATCTTATTTTATCAGGACCACAGTATGATTAAGAATAATAATGGATTTTTTTTAAGTTCTTTGTGAACAAGTATTTAAAAGTAGAAACAGCTAGTTATTTGCATCTTCCTCATAATGCGTAAGTCATATTGTCCTACATCCAGGATAAAAGTATGAACCAATGTAGTAATTTTACGCGTGCATTCCGAATTCTTTTACAATATTATAATTCTGGAGTTCCATATATCCTGTCCACTTAATCCATGAAAAGGACCACTCACACCTGCAAAAAAGAAATTTTAGGTACAAATTACTACTCGTTTACAAATGTGTTTTCCTCATTTGCTTTGTATTGTACAGTTAAAGACACAGCATCTTCCAAAGCTAGTGACATACTTGACTGAAGAAAAAGACAAACTTCACTTTGAATTTTAAGTATCTGCAGCTAATCAAACACTGTCATTTTATCACCAAATACAGGTGGTGTAGATAAAAAAAAAAAAAAAAAAACACAAACAGCCCGGATTCGGATGAGAACTTGTAAGACGTTTCTTGGCTTCTCCTCTACGTAAGAAAAGTAGTCTACAGATTATTAAAACTCAATTCATTTGTATTTTAATTTATCATTAGGCTTCACAATTAATTTTGCAGGACTAAACTGAATATAGGTTACACTGCTCAAATTACTCTGTCTTCTAGGCAATCTAGAAGATTATAGGTGCCTTTGCTTCTCTATTATAACTTCTTGTATTTTAAGGGCACTTAGACTAAAAATATCCTAAACTGTATTTATTGCTATCATTACAAATTACATTACTATAAATTATAATAATTATAAAATTATGAAATAATGATAATCTATATTTATCATTTTTTATTGTTGTAAATACCAAGTTCTTCAAATAATAACCAGTTAATTCAACTGTTGCAGAAGGAATACTTTGGCTAAGGTCAATAATACACACAGTGTAAGCCCTGATACTATTATAGGGTTGTCTTATATTAACCCTTGGAAAGAAATTTGTTTTCACATCTGTGCCGTAGAAAGCATTATAAGCAAGTGGAATTTGTGTGCAACATCAGCACTTTGTTCTTCCAACAAATCAAATCCTAAAGTCACTTACAACTGGCTCTAGCTACCAGAGAAGGGCTGGCACTGCCTTATGACAATTTCTCTCCAAGCCTCTTTTGGCTGGTGTTGCTTTCCTCTGCACCATCCCATATGCACGAAGCACACTCCCAGCCATTCACAGCCACTGGTTTCATGTGCTTCACCAAAAGAGAAAACTTTTCCCTAATGCAGGTTTGGCATTCAAACTCCAAGGAGTTATCTCAATGGGAGAAAAATAAAATAAAATGGAAAATCTTGCAAGCTGAAAGCGTATCCTTCATTGGACCAACTACTCCTCCTACTTTCTTCCATGTGTAATAATTCCTCAAAAAAAAAAGAAAAAACAAACCAAAAAACAAAACAAAACAAACCTCCATTCAATCTCAGCAACCAAATTACCTTCTGCAATACCAGCAGTACACACAGTAAGATTTCACAGTATATCTTCCTGGAAACTGAGGCCATTCACCACAGTTTCAGCATTGAGTACTAGTATAAGAGCTTAAATATCAAGCCGGCTTCTGAGAACCATCTGAATGTCATTATTAATGGTACTGCCATACGCATATACAACCAAGCATGAGGGTTTCGCCTCACCCCATGTCCAAATACAAAGAGGAAATTATGACAGCACTGATCCAAACTTAGACAACGACAGCTGTCTTTGTAAGATTTTTTTTTTTTTCTTAACAATGAACTAATAAGCTTATTTTAGAATAATGTTTTACAGCCCTTTGTTTCTATATTCACTAACAGCATCATTGTCTTGCTCATAAGCTCCACCAACAGCTTGCACACCCTTAAATGACACATTAAACAAGGCATTCTATGTTACAGCTATTATGCAAAAGGGATGAGAAGCCACGATATGCCTTTGCAAATAAAACTCGTACTCAAATCCCAAAAGTTTCCCAAGGTCAGTTACATCAGACTGGATTTAACAACTATGAGACAGGATTTTAAGAGACTAGAAATAAAACACCTTACTTTTAAAGATTAAAATCTAATTTCATTATTGTCTTAGACCTGAGGCTTGCTGCCCATTATCAGGCAATCCAAGGTCACAAAAATTTTCACTTACTTTCATGACAACTGACTTGTAAAAACTAAGCTTTTCTTACTTGAGGATGTTGTTTAACTCAGCACCTAATGCCTAAACTATATCGGCTCTGATGTGGTTGTGTCCTCAGCTTAATTTACAGGTTAACTAAGTATTTTGGTCACCATATCTTCTAGGATATGATCAAAGTAGATAAAAACAAAAGCATGCACACAGGGGGAAAACTATCAAAAAAGCAGATTAAATGCTCAGAATTAGTGGGAAAGGAAGAGATAACGACACTGAAAACATTATGCAACTGTGTAAAGTTGCTACATGCTCACATTTTCAACACAATCAAGTTCCACCTTATCAAATTTAAGGTAGAGAAACTAGAGAAAGTTCAACAAAGAGCAACAGAGATAAATAAAATTAATCATTCTGCACAAGAAGTGGCTAACCAGAGGAGGACTCTTCAGCACGGAAAAGCTGAGGAACATGAGAAAGGTTTATAAAATCATAACTGGCTTGGACAGGGCAAATTAATTGTTTGCAAACTCTTCTGACACAAGAGATGGAGCTGTCAAACAAAACCAGAAGGTAGCAGGTTCAAAACAACACAAGGAGGTGGGCCCTCACACTATGTGAGAGCCAGTAAATTGTCTACCACTGGATTTCTAAGATCTAAAAGTGTACACAAGCCCAAGGAGACTCTGAACAAGTTAGTAGACAAGCAAAACTCTGCAGGTTACTGAAAACACAGAAATACCATTTGGCTTTGGAAGACCCAGTTGCATGCTGGGGCATTACAATGGAGAAGCACCACGGAGGTTTATCCTATCCTTGTGGGGCCTTTCCTGGGCATCTGGTACAGTCACCAGCAGAATTAGGATAACGGGACAGGCACACATTTGGTTTGACCCATAGAGACAATAGTTCTTCATGTTCCTGTGGCCAAAACATGTAAAAAAAGTTACAGACAGTAATTTCAGCTGCTAATAACAAGTTACATGGTTAACAGCACCTGTTGGGATACCAGCCAAACACCATAACATGAAATTAGTATTCTGTGTAACCCATGTCCACAATGTATTATCTAAAATGAAAGCTGACCAAAAGATTGCTTTAGTCATTTTACCATTACCTAGGAAACGTGTTTGTGCTACAGTATTCAAGCGAGAGGAACAACTGCTCCTCTCAATTGAGTGTTCATCATTAGTATGAAAGCAATGCGTGGCCCTTTATCCATATGAACTCATTAGTCAAGCAAGCAGCTGGGGATAAGGGATACTTCTGAAAGGGACAACACTCAATTCTTGGCAATCTGTAACAGAACTTACACCAGGGGAGAGGCAGACTTCAGCCTCACCAAGTCCACATTCCCACTGGAGCTCTGTGTACTCCAGTAAAACCTCTTCTGAGATGCCTTCCTCGGTATTGACACATACATGTCTGCAGAATTTAGTAGCTCTGTCACCATGGGAATTCTGCCCTCATAGCACCAACTGCAAAATGGAGCGGTAGTGTGGGAAAGAGGCTGTATTAGGAGAGAAGAAAATTATTCCACAAATACACCCTCTCCGCTTTTCTTTCTAGACACAACTCCAAATATGGCAATTCTGACTCTGTAGGGAGTGTTTTCGATCAGGCCTGACAATTTTGGTTTTACAAACAGTCTACTAACAGAGTTATGCAAATGGCTACAACTCCTTATCAGCATCCAACTGAGAGAAAAATGCACCCAAGTTTAGGACACGGGGAGCCACCCAGGGAAGCCATAATATACTGCAGGCTGAGGTACCCTTTTCAGACCACAGATTTCTCTGATACCTAAGCACACTTCAGAAATGCTGTTTCACTTTCTCTGAACAAACAGGTGCTGTAACAGACCGGGTGAGCATCTGTTCTCTTCCAAAGGAGATACAGGCACGTTTATCCATACAAGCCACTTTCCCAGAGAGGTCACAGGCCAACTTCCAGTCGCAATCTTTTCCTTTCCCTGAGGAGGCAAAAGGCAAAGATGCGCCCAAGTTCCCTGCCACCTCAACTTGTAACTGTGCTGTTAGACAACACACACAAAGTCCAGGCTGAGTTCTACAAAGAGGTTTATGAAACCAACAGCTCAAGCTGTAAATGCAACCAAGGAAAGCAAAGTTAAATTCAATTCTTTCCTAAAACAAGATTTCCGCCCTCCCTTCATACATGTTCCTTCACACCTCTGATTCTGGGATGGAAAAAAAAAAAAAGCCATTTTTATTACACAAAATCATTGTTAATACCGTAATCTTAAACGTAATAAACATTCTTTTCACAAATGCTATGTAGTGATACTTACTTACCCAAAACTCACTAAGTCTACTAATACAACTATTTATCAAATACCCACTAAGTCACAGCATTACTTTAGCCTCCCTCTCAAGAAATGAAGCTGTACAACCAGATCTGCTTAGAGCTGACAGGTTACAGTTGGAGTCCAGTAGGAAACAGATGGTTGCTGGCTGTTGATGCCTCAATGTACAGGCACCAAAGGAATTGCGAGAGGACCAAGGTTTGCATCATCCTCCAGTAAAAATATGTCAATATTAAGGCACTAAACACAAGGTAGCAAGACACATATTACACACAAATTCAAGAGATATGAATGTATTGCCAAGAATGTATGCAATTCTGACTGGGCAGGCAATCTTACTGACAGTGCCAAAGACACTGACAATTATTCAAATACAACGCTAAGTCTTTTTATATCAGAACTAAATATGAAACTTACAGCTGGAGCTTTGAGGGACTGAAGGATTTGTTTAGAGTCACTACTTCAAGCCTTTGAGATTAAGTTAACTTTTAAAAAAAGTTTTGCTAATTTCATGTGATAGGGTCAACTTATGACTCATGATAGATTAAAAAATAAGGTGTCTCGCTCATCTGCCAGAGCTTATCATCTCTCCAGACAAGACTGCAAAAGCAAATGAACTCACTCACAGTAGGTCTTGGGAAATCCAAATTTTCACCTTAGTCTCCAGTCACCCACTCCTGGGCAGTGCAAACACACTCAGCAGCCAGAAGAATCCAGGTTTTGGAGGTGTTTTTAAGTTGGCAGCAGCCCTTAAAGTGCCAGGGTCTCAACGGATCCTTACTGCTGGCAGTGACCTTCACTAAGCCCTTCAGCACATCTTCATTAAGTACAAGGGCTCCACACCACGATTTTTAAACAGAATTAATCAATGTTGCTTACAGCTTCCAACATTATTTGTCTTCTGGAGTTATCCTGACATGCTCCTGTTCCAGAAGCTGCCCACAGAGAAGACAAATGGGCGTGCTGGCACCTCCACTGAAGTACAACCTTTCAAACCCATAAGCCAGTAACATTTGGACCGAGCTACAATGATGCTGCAGCCAAAGAGTTGAGACTTCAGAGAACATTCTCCTCAGATAACTCTGCTACAAGAGATGAAAATTCTGGCAGGTGAGGCAAGGAAGTCAAATCTAGCTATCACAGAAAGGCTACTTGAGCTCTAAGTCTTACACTGATGCTGGGCCAATTAGTAGCATTCAACTCCAATATTTATCTAAGTATTAGGAGCTAACAATTTATGCCCATCAGAAGGGGCACAGTGAAAGGATAACATTATCTTTTGGACAGAGTTACACTTCTCCATCCTGTTGCAAAAACACTTCAACTAATGATGAATTCGACAATAACATTTCAAATTTTTCAAAAGGTATGACCAGTGTTCCATTATCAAAGGCAACTTGTGCTTTTTAGACATGCAGAGCTCTTCAAAAGTTGAAGCACAGGTCCAAGTCAGAACTGGGACCTGCATTAGGGTGGTGCTGACAGGTAATCTAAGTGCCTTGCCACAGAAGAAAACCCAACTGCAACAGCTGCTGTGCCACAAGCAGCACCAAGCCCCCATCTCACACCTGTAACTTGAGCAGCCATCTCTTTCCTTCCTTCAGCTCTCCAAGTCCTTGCAGTCCCAGGATTATTTTGATATCGAGAGAGGTTAAATGCCCTTGCTCTGAAGCTTGAGCCACTTCTTTAGAGTGATCATTCAATTCACACAGAAAATTAATCTCTGTCACTACAAGGTGTTTCTTACTTCATCAGAGCATCTGCTGAGTTCCAGGACTTACCTGCTGGCCCTCCTTAGCCGAGTCTGCATTACCTTGTCACACAGCACAATAGAAGAGGGTCAGTACAGCAAAACCGTGGTGCAGAGGCCTCAATAGCCAAACTACATGCTTTGCAGGAAGTTTTACTTTCGACTGGCTGTTATCCGGTTCTGTGAACTTAATATTTATTTGTAACCAGAGCATGTCTTCCAATTCAGTTTCATCTGAAAGGAATCCTATTTGTGCACCTGAGATACTTCACAATGGAGAGCAAAGAACTGTAAAATGGGACAATCAAGAGATACACTTCAAAAGCACACTTTAATCTGAACTAAACTGCTAATCGAAACAGCCATTAAAAGGCTCTAGATACCCAAACAGATTACATGTAGTTCTAAGCCTACAGAATGCAGGGTAGAGTCACCTTTTTTCCCCTGCTTTCTGTCCACTGAAGAAACTTTCTTGCCATTAAGTCATATCACTGAGATCCAAACAATCTGCAAAACCCAAAGGTTTGGGCAGGTACAGGTATTGCATCAAATCAAGTGCACACTCGGCAAGTTTGCAGATGACACCAAGGTGGGCAGAAGTCTTGATCTGCTTTAGGGTAGAAGGGCTCTGCAGAGGGACCTGGAGAGGCTGGATCAATGGGCTGCAGCCAGTTGGATGAGGTTCAACAAGGCCCAGTGCCAGGTCCTGCACTTGGGTCACAACAACCCCATACAGCGCTACAGGCTTGGGGAAGAGCGGCTGGAAAGCTGCCTGGTGGAAAAAGACCTGGGGGTGCTGGTTGACAGCCGTCTGAATATGAGCCAGCAGTGTGACCAGGTGGCCAAGAAGGCCAATGCCATCCTGGCTTGTATCAGAAATAGCATGACCAGCAGGACCATGGAAGTCATCCTTCCCCTGTACTCGGCACTGGTGAGGCCTCATCTTGAATACTGTGTTCAGGTTTAGGCCCCTCACTACAAAAGGACACTGAGGCGCTGGAGTATGTCCAGAGAAGGGCAACAAAGCTGGTGAGGGGTCTGGAGTACAAGTCTGATGAGGGGTGGCTGAAGGAACTGGCATTGTTTAGCCTGGAAAAAAAGGAGGCTGAGGGGAGACCTTATTACCCCCTACAACTGCCTGACAGGAGGGTGTAGTGAGGTGGGGGTCAGCCTCTTCTGCCAAGTAACAAGCAATAGGACAAGAAGGAATGGCCTCAAATTGTGCCAGGGGAGGTTTACGTTGGACATTAGGAAAAATTTCTTCACCAAAAGGGTTGTTAAACATTGGAACAGGCTGCCCAGGGAAGTGGTTGAGTCCCCATCCCCGGAGGTATTTAAAAGATCTCTAGACTAGGTGCTTAGGGACATGGTTTAGTGGTGGACCTGGTAGTGTTAGGTTAACGGTTAGATTTGATGATCTTAAATAGGTCTTTCCCAACCTAAATGATTCTGTGATTCTATCTATGGTTCATCTGATCTATGGAAAAATGTAGTTTGAAGCTTTAATTGTGTTAACATCCTCCTAATGTAAATTATGGTACTAAAAAGCAGTTTTTCAGTGGATGGTAAAGCCAAGTGCTGGAGTGGAACAAGTCACCCAGTGACAGTGAGCCCTACTGATTTGGAACAGCGTGAACAGCTCAAGTCTATCTTGCAGTCCTCCAATGGAGTAAGATGCCACTGACCTGAACAGCAAAGTAAAACAGACAGTTTTGAAAGCTTGCCTTTGCACTACAGAAATTCAAATCTAAAAAAGCAAAACAAATCTTGTACACTAAAATAGATTGCTTTGTCTTCTCCTCACTATACTGCATAGACAGTTTGTGCCTGTACTACTGCAGTTATTTTTGGCAAAGGTCACATCAAGATGGCAATCTAATGCAGCTAGGGACTTCCTCAAATTGCAGGCACCTGGAAGTTGTTTGTATCTTCCAAGACTGGCATCTAGAATGTTCTTAACTTTAGAAACAGGCTACACAAATCTGAATTTTCATGCCACAGAAATGGAAAGGAAGCCACAGCTCTCTTATGAGAAAGCCACAATTGAAATAGTTCTCAAGGGAAAACTGTAATCATGAAGGTATTCTTCCCTCATTTTAATTTTCAATTTCAGCCAGCAACAGCAGCATAAAATGGACATGTTAGACAAGGCCATTAAAAAGCCAGTCTCTTCTTTATGAAAACTTACCAAGTCAAGTTACACATAGTGTTTTTCCTCATACCGAGACAAGTGTTTATTTCCCTTTTAACAGCCTTCATTCAGCTTACTTACTCTTTCTGTCATGCACAGAGCTCCAGGCATTTCAGCAGCATAGTAAAGGGTGAATACCTTTAACTAAAATAATGAAGTATTTCTAACTGCATACAAGCTACTGCACTTCTGATGCAAGCCTTGCGCTGCTTACGAAAAGTCAGAAATGCAATAAGCAAGCACAGTTTCAGAGAGGCATAGTTGCAGGATGACTTTGTAAAGGAAGGCCCCAAAGTTGTCTATCCCTGTTAATTATCATTTGGGGACAGACATTGATTATCTGTGCAAACACAGAAAAGGACAGCGAAGCTTTTGAAAAGCGGCAGTGAGGCAAATAAGCAATTATTGATTCGTGTGTTTGCCAAACATTTTCACCCACTCATAACAAGGAGAGTTTAAGAGGATTTTCACTACATAGTAATAACAGAGACAGCCTCTCCAGCTCATAAAAGGGAAGTCAGAACATAAGCCAGATGCAGAACTCCAACAAACACTGATTCACAGCTCCAGTCACACTCAAAGTCACGTATGAAATGAGCAATTCAGCCATCCAATAAGCCAAGAAGGGGAAAGAGAGGTCAATTATGTCTCTGTTCAACAGAGCCCTATTTAAAGTATTCCTTCTGATTCAGCACCAACCCTTGTGATCAGTATTCTTGGCCTACCATCAATGAGTTTAATTATACAATTATTGAAAAAACGCAGCACTCTCCCTTCCCTGCTTGCCCACAACCAGTCCAATACAAGTCACAGAAATTAGTCAGAGAGAACATGTAGAGCAGCTACCTCCAATTTTACTTTTGAAGTTCAAGTCACAGAAATGCCTGGATATTAACGCAAGCATTACTGAAAATTAGGGGTTTCCTTTAATTGAGCAAATGGAGCCTAATCTTCTATATTGACTGATATGGCGAGGGGCCATGAAAGCTGCCACCAAGTTCCTTAAGACTCATTGGTTACTTACTTGAGATTCATCTGGGTTATTTAACAGACAGCTGCAGGTTTGGATCCACATCATCTAGCATGGCTTTGCCTGATTGCTGGATCTTCCTCCACTGTTGAGCTCCCAAAAGCAAGTTAAGTTTCAGCTCCTCCCTAGGTCTGCCCTCTTTTAACTCCACATGCATCCAGTATGCTTTAACAGCTCTGCTAGCAAATAGACTTGCTATCCCACAGCCAATGCCTGCTTAACTTTTTTTTTCCCCCCTACTTGAAACAGGGACACCAACCAATTAATACAGATATTGTAGTAATAAGCACAAAGTTCCTACCATTCAAGCTGATATCAGTGTATTTTAAAGACAATGTTCTTAAACGGGAAGGAATTAAATGCAAAGGAAAGAACAGGGCCTTAGCCACGTTAAAACAATACTGTTCTACCACAGACTGATGCATTAGTCACTGGTTTTGGAACAAGATGCCCTCTTCCCTTTGTGCCAGCTTTGGGCTTTTTCCTCCTACATTTGGGAGCTGGTGGAGGGGAGAGAGAGCACAAGGGAGGAAGTACAGAAGTTACGGCTCTCCTCTTTTAACTTGTACCATCTTCAACAGACAAAATATTTATTTGCTTTTGTTGTTACAAAGTGCAAATGAGAAGCAAGATTCAATACTCACAATACTTTCTTCAGCATTACTAGGATGTGCCTCACTTTCAAAGCTGACCATTTCAAAAGGCTTTTGAAAGAGACAATGTTCTTTCCAATGCCCACATGGCACTATCAGTCCCAAGTGGCAATTAATTTTGGATCCTGACTGAGGCCCTAATGTTCCAAGTATATCAGCTATGCATTAAGCAAAGGACTTCCTTCATCAAAGGACAGTAATTTAATTGAGGCTGTATTCAGATATGTCTCTGAATGCTTAAGGGAAAGGCAGAGATGTAGTAACTAAAAATGTTTTAAAGAACACACATATGACCTCTTTCTCCTCAGAAATTCAAGTTGTGTAGCCTATATTCAACTCTCTTTCTTCAACACACAGGAGCCAGTCAGACCACAGGATCACTGTACTAAGCACAGCAGTCGGGCATACAGCCGCTGCTTCAGGAAAACCTTTCACACCGCCTCTGAGAAGTAGGGCAATAGGCAAACACCTACAGGTATCCAAAGGGCCAGAAAAAGCGCAGTATTGTCAGACAGCAAGCCGCAGCAAAACCTGACGAGCCACTTCCAGCCTTAGAAACAACTACAACTTAAAAGTCAGACCAGAACACACTCACAGGGAGAACACTGGCAGCACAAAGGGTGCAAGAGTAATTATTTTCACATTTTATATCTAAGCTAGGCTGTTAGTGACTTCTCTGATCCTGTTTAGATCTGTGCATTATATTTGCTATAAATTATTACCCTTATACTTTTGTTCCTTCTTATCAGTATGGCTCTTCTGTTACACCATTTTTAAGTCTAGTTTTTTCAACTGTACATAAATACAAGCAGCTTTCTACCTGTCCTTCCATTCCACTAACCATTTTTTCCACTCCTACCTTTATAGGATGCCATGACAAAGCCTCCCTTTGGCAAGGCAATTTTAAAAGAAAGTATAAAATTACCTCATTAATACAAAGCTATCTTTATAAAACTCAAGCTTTTAATTAAGAACCATTTTCAAGCTATCAGCCAATTAGTAATCTCATACATTTGGCTAACTGACAATTTCCTCCACCAGCTTGAAATGTCACAGTATTAATTTTTATTTTGACATGAACATGGATTGAAATACTTTCAATGGACTCAGAACTCTGACCAAATAAGCCACAAAAGCAGGACATCCAATAGTAACACTGTGCTTAAATTGAAGGCAGTGAGCAAAACATATGGGTTGTGGTTTACTTGTTTCTTACAGCAGTGTATTCCTAATTTTAGACAATTGAATGCCGTCAACACTAGATAAACTGTACAAATACCGACTACTGAAGTAGATGTTATTTGAAAAAAATAGCTCAACCAAACTCACTGTCTGTGCTCAACTGAAGCCAGTTATAAGCATTTTAAATATCACAGGGAATGACAATTCTAATTGCATACTGCAGGATTAGATCCAAGATTGCTGTCAAAGCAATCAAAGTCAAAACATCTCAGAATACGTTAACTTTGAAATTACTGTTAGCCCAGGGAATAAACTCAAGTTAGCTCTTTTTTCTTAATTCTGCTTCAGTTTTTCAGCTATATGAACTTCCCTTTTTGGAAACCTATCTTTACATTAATAATGTCAGCTTTTCCTTCAACACACTTTACTAGAAGGCAACAATCAAAATGAGGGTGATTTAGCTACCTTTTTACAAATTCAATACAAGGCAATTTGTGCTTCACATCTCTCACTATTTCACCAAGAACAACTTTTGACTGCAAAGAAAAAAGTCCCTGGGAAGAAGTCAGCCTGAAATTAGTCCCAGCTCCTTTTTATTCGAGAGCATACATTTGCCGACGCAGGAGGTTTTGATCAGCCTCCTTAAGCAGATAGACTGTCAGCAAAATAACCACCAACATTTCCAGATAACTTTATTTTCCTACAGCTATGACATTTCTCTAATTAAAAGATGTGATTAGTAATCTCATCTGAACACAACAAGATGATTACCTAGAGATAAGGTTCAACAAATCTCTTTTGAGATCAGCACAGCCTCTTACCTACATCCTCTGCAGTACTGCTGCCAGATCAGAAGCTGGAGCAAGGGGACTAACTGCAAACTTTTTTATGGGCTGGGTTCCTTGTGGAGCTAAGACTGTGGCAGTGACCTCCTGGGACAACTGAGCTGCTCTTTCCACAGAAACCCAAATAATACATTTCTCCTGTGAGTGGCAGGAAATTGAGGAAGCATGGTATGGGAAAAGGTAATTTTAAGGTAAAAACAGGTTAACAGTAACTTTTTCTGGAGTTATGTCATCGAGACTGTACTTTGCAGTACAAAATTAAGGAATACTATGCAAGTTCCTTTCCTGTTTCTTGCTCTTCTCTTCAGGGAATAAAGAACCATTCGGCCTATCTAGGGCAGGGCCTATTAACAGCTTGGCTCTCTGATTTGAGCACATTATCCCTGTAAAGCAAACATCTGAGCAGCACGGTACACAAAAAGACAACCCACCTTCCCATTCCTTTCACGGGTCAGTTCTCTTTCTGACCTCACTGCACTTGCAATCCCAAGTCTTCTGCATCAGATACCAATTTATCTCCCTCCCATTCTTCTGCCTAGGCTCGTCTTTCTCATGTTGTGCTTTAAAACAAGAAAACCTTCCTTTTGGCCTTGAAATCAGTAGTTGCTTCAGGGAAACAGTACATTTTCTGTCAAATGGCCTGTGAAAATCCAGGCTGCCTTGCATCTATTAATCTGCCTGTGTACATCAGTAGAACCGTTAGTTCTGTTTCAGTATTACTGTTAAGTCCTTAACCACAAAAGAGACAGCAGCTTTTGCAGTAGGTAGGTAGTGTGGATATTTCTAGTATTTCTATAAGCAAACTGACCTTAACCCTGAACTCTGTCAGTTACCTTCTCCTTCCTTGATTTTCTTTTCCATCTTTCACCACCTTAGATATGCTCCTGCCTGCCCCTAGGCCAAGTATTGCTGCCTTCTCAAAGATTACATCTCACATCAGTGCCAAACTTGAATATATTTGGGCAGAACCAAGATAAGGACAGCAAAGCTTATTCTCAGAGCTTTACTTCAACTACCACATGCTCAACAATTCATACCCAAAGTCCTGCCTCTCTGGTTAGAAATTGCTCCGCCGGTCCCCAGCACGAGCAAGTGTTTTGCTCGCTTCTCCCTCCATTTTTCCCGTATCAACTGCACAACAGAAACACAAATTTTTACTTGGATCCTGGCCTTATTCTCAAATTCTCTTTAAAAGGAATGGATGCTTGAATAAAAAGTGTGCCACTTAAATAGAACAAATTCATTTTTGGTTTTAATGTGGATGGTAATATTGCCCTTATGCCGCACGCTGTTCAAAAGCTAAGAGAACCAATCTCCAACATGACGACTTGGACCAATGAATATCCAAGTCTTACATATAATTCTAACATTTCCAGATGTTTGTCACCTTTGACATATGACTCCACTATGGAGATACAGGGTTGTTTTTTCTCTGATAATTAGCTATCTTCCCTCTCACCTTTCAGTAAGGAATCCATTTCATTGCATCAAGAGATTTAGATTACTATGGAAAACAGCTATTTCACATATTCAGCCCATTTCTATCCCACAAAACAGGAGGAATGTGACTTTTACACAGCAACACAATTCTTTTCCATCCTGAGGAGAGGCACCCCTTCACATCCATTTGGGTCCTTCCCCAGGCATTACATGACAGCTCAGTCCAGAAAGCTTCTTACTAAAGCAGGAATTTTAGCATTTGCGTGCTTAATACAGTCCACATAGCTGGCAAAAAAAAAAAAAAAAAGGTAGTAACTCAGGTCACTCATCAATATGTATTTCCAATTAAGTCCTTTGGTGTCATCTCCTCTTCCATGGGGGTTTTTGCATGTGAAACCTAGTCTATTATGCTGTGGAAAGCTTCCCTCGCAGGAACACACTTTGTCTTTTAGATCTTAATTATATATAAGCTTATGAAAGGATAATTTGGCACTTGGTTCATTTTTCCTTTTTGGCATTTGACAATTTGTACATTTTGCTTCATTTAGTTTTTACTAGCATGGCAGAACGAACATGATCCTCAAGTGACACAAATCAAACCCTAATAAATTTAACAGCAGAAAGTACTTGGGTTGTTTGTCCAAAAAATAAAAAGACTCAAAGTAAAGTATTTAATTTGTGTTTGGAAAGACGCTTTCCTCAACATGTCTATGTAATTAGAGCTTACACATCCGCCTTGCTTAATATTATACAGCGAATTAATGCATTTCTACTCCCAAAATAATTGTGATTTAACATAGTAATCCAATGCAGTCTGGTAAAACCAACGTCATCTACTGTCACCCTCTATGAATTTAATGAAAACTTCACAAAAATGCTAAACAATTACTTAATTGAGCTAAGACCAGGCTTGATTGAAGTTGCCACAGAAAGCACTCAAAAACTAGGTAATGCAGCATTAAGGCTGCCTGTGCAACCCTTATTTGTCAGCGTGGCGCACATGCTGTAGCACTCAAACTATGCAGTGCTTTTCCATAGGACCCCCTACTTATCTCTGTACACGTAATGGACCTCCTGTGGAGATGAACACTATGCCTAGTGATTGAGCTTATTGTCTGTTGGACCTCTGTCTTATTTATTGAGGAAAAGGAACAAAAGAAGGGATCACACAAGTGAGGACAACAATTAAGACAGTAAAAAGCTACTCTGGAAAAAGATGGCTATCCCTCCTCCAACATTCATCTCTCCTGCCTGCAAGTCCCATTAAACTAGGAGAACCCAAACCAGCCAGTTTTATACCCCACATGTGAGGCTTTGTAGCTAGAACAGGAGCCAGAACACAAAGTATTAGCAAAGGAGGCAAGTGGGAGTGAGATTCCTACCCCAAGTACTGAAAACACTCCACAAAGAAACAAATTAAAGCCGAGGATACTATATTGGCTGCTCAAGACTGCAAAAAACCCTTCCTCTTATTCTCTGCTACATCAACACAGACAAAAGCTGCAGCATATGCATAGAAGGGAACTGAGCTCAGGCAGCTCAGACAACTTAAAGGCTGCCCATTACATGCTCTGCCTTAGTATCAAGGTATATCTACCCTTACCTTCCCACGATAAAATGCAGGGCTCTGCCACTTCCTTTTCACTGTCTAGAGGCCATCTACAACATTATTGGTGACAGCCAACATGGCTTCACTAAGGGCAAATCGTGCCTGACAAATTTGGTGGCCTTCTACAATGGGGTTACAGAGTTGGTGGATAAGGGAAGAGCGACTGACACAACCTACCTGGACTTACGCAAAGCATTTGACACTGTCCCGCACAACATCCTTGTCCCTAAACTGGAGACATGGATCTGACAGACGGACCACTTGGTGGATAAGGAATTGGCTGGATGGTCACACTCAAAGAGTTGCCATCAACAGCTCAATGTCCGAGCAGAGACCAAGTGATGAGTGGCATTCCTCAGGGGTCAGTATTGGGATCAGCACTGTTTAACATCTTTGTTGGCAACATGGACTGTGGGATTGCGTGCACCCTCAACAAGTCTGCTAACAACACCAAGCTGTGTGGTGTGGTCAACCTGCTGGAAGGAAGGGATGCCATCCAGAAGGACCTTGACAGACTTGAGAGGTGGGCCCCCTTATGAAGTTCAATAAGGCCAAGTTCAAAGTCCTGCACGTGGGTTGGGGCAATCCCAAGCACAGGCTGAGTGGAGAATGGATCAAGAGCAGCCCTGAGGAGAAGGAGTTGGGGGTGCTGGTTGATAAGAAGCTCAACATGACCCAGCAATGTGCGCTTGCAGCCCAGAAAGCCAACCGTATCCTGAGCTGCATCAGAAGCAGCATGACCAGCAGGTTGAGGGAGGTGACTCTTCCCCTCTACTCCACTCTCATGAGACGCCACCTGGAGTACTGCATTCAGCTCTGGGGTTCCCAACATAAGAAGGACATGGAGCTGTTGGAGTGAGTCCAGAGGAGGCCACAAAGATGATCAGAGGGCTGGAGCACCTCTCCTATGAGGAAAGCCTGAGAGAGTTGGGGTTGTTCAGCCTGGAGAAGAGAAGGCTCCAGGGAGACCTTATAGCAGCCTCCCAGTACCTGAAGGGGGCCTACAAGAAAGCTGGAGAAGGACTTTTTACAAGGGTATGTAGTGACATAACAAGGGGTAATGCCTTTAAACTGAAAGAGGGCAGATTTAGATTAGATATAAGGAAGAAGTTCTTCGCTATAAGAGTGGTGAAACACTGGAACAGGTCACCCAGAGAACTGTGGATGCCCCATCCCTGGAAGTGTTCAAGGACTGGTTGGATGGGGTTTTGAGCAACCTGGTCTAGTGGAAGATGTCCCTGAACATGGCAGGATGGTTGGAACTAGATGATCTTTAAGGTCCCTTCCAACCCAAACCATTCAATGGTTACGGAGAGCAGCACCTTGTTGCTCTTTGAACCCGCTCTTTGAACCCACTCTTCTTGTCTAAGAGAACATAAACTGGAAGTCATGTCCTGCTCAGATTCTATGTCATGAACTAGCCTACAAGCAGAAACATCACAGATTAAGTACCTGCCCAGCTAACCAACTGGTCTTTCAAAAGGTTTTCACAGCTTTAACTTTCTAACAGTAGGTTAACACAGTAAGGACAGCAACATGGACGAACATTTCAAAAGCATGTTCTAGAAAAAAATGATATTTTGAAAACAGTAGTTCTCATGCTTTTCTATATAACCATATTTTCCATAAATACAAAGTTTAAATTGGCATATTGGTATATACCCATGACTGTAGGTAGTCAGGTCATTTTGCTACAAACTGTTCACTCTCTAACAGATAAATTGCTGCTGGGAACAAATACTATTTTAGTAATCAAAGTCACCAAATTTGTTCAAAACAACCTTGCAAAAACATTCTCAGGCTCCTCTGGAAAACCAAACAAAAACAAAAAGCAAACAAGAGAACAACTATTTATACATCTGCCAAACAAACCTTCTACAGTAGACAACACAGTAAGAAAAGGGAAGATATTAAATATGAAAACTAACTTTCCCATCTTGGGAGGTAGAGGGGGAAGACAGTTACCACTTGAAGTTAATCTAATCAATGCTACCATTTTTACCCACAGTTTCCTATTACATTTACTATATTTGTAAGTACATCTATTTTAATAGTAATATTTGTTTTTCTGACAAAGTCAAAGCATTAACTATAGGTATTTCACCTCTCCAATGCAAAGCTTAGAATTAGGTATAGCACCATGAAAGAACTGCTCTTCACTGGCAGCCAGCAAATTCTAAACCACATGGATTCACTTGCACTGGCCGCACTTCAATGGACTGGAAAAGGCCAGATTTTAGTTAGCAGAATTGTGTAGGTTGCCCCTAGTTCCCCCCAAAATGTACAGTGGTGCTCCAGGGAGAAAGAAAGAAAATTTGCTTATCTTCATTTTCATGGCACTAGGGTCAACATCTAAGGACAGTAGTCTATAACACTCTCGCATATGAAGAGTTTTTCCAATATTCTCTTCCATTACATACATTTTAAACACTTCAACCAGCTTAATTTTTCTTTACCACAAAGGAAAGCTGATAGCTTCCAAACTGGGGTTTGTGGCAGGGCAGAGGCAAACATTTTTGGACAACCAAACATCAGTTCTTAAGTTCAGGTTATCACCGTGTTTTACATATGGGTCAGACAGAGGCAAGTTTCCCGCTTCTTGAAGAGGCTGGGGAAAAAAAATTACTCCTCTCTCTTTAATCTCACAGATACTGGTTCTAATAACTACTGGCTTAAAACTTCTGTTCATTAAAATCAGGAGATACCACTGTCAGAGAAGCTCTTCAAATAAAAAAAACACAACCCACAATCCACATTTCCAGGGAGTTAAACTGTGCTATAACAATAATCATCAAGAGATGGTCAGACTCTCAGTGCTGTGTATTTAAGGCACCAGAAAGCCACCTCACAAGGCTTGACACAAGTCTTCACATGAAGCTGTCCGCTATAAAGTTTAACGCAAAAAATCCAGAAAGAGTTACACTGCTCAGTTATGTAAGTCACAAAGGTTCAAATTTAGATTTATATTTAGTTCTTCAATTCCCACCCAGAGTTCAACTCGGTAAACTGGTCTATTCTTAGCTTTTGACTCTTTTGGACATTTCCTTCCTTCATCTGTGTAAATGCGTCACAGATTCTCAAATGTTTCCCTTTGGCTAGGGAAGGATGCATCTGATTCCAAGTTTAAAAAAAAAAAAAATTAACACACACACTGAGTGGTTATTGTTGGCTGAGTTGTACCCTTGTTCTGAGTTTAAGATAGGCAAATTTGACTCCAGTCTTCGCATTGTCCTACAAAAGATATTGCTCTTTCTGCACTGACAGGTAACAGCGTGTCATGGCTATCCTCTGCAAGGATCACCAATACCCAAACCATATTTTAACACTTCCTTATACGCAGGCTTGAATTAGCTCAGTAGAATTTTCCCATAATGGGAACAGAAATGAAGTTCAGGTTTGTAGCTTTCTGCTCAGCCACCAAGGCAAGAAATTCAGTCAAGTGAGTGTCCTTGTTTTCCTTTCACTACATATGGAAAAGCTGGTTCCTTAATTTTTTTTATTTATTTAATATAAAGCATTAACAAGCCAATCAACAAGTTATGAGACAAGCCATTATGGCTGACCTCACCTTTCCACCTGAAAAGATGCCACCGTTCTAATAAATTTTAGTTTGGCTTGCCTTTGTTGTCCTTACAGAAGCCAACCTCGCATAATCCCCTGTCAGTTAAGCAATGCACAGCACTGATTTCCTCTTTGAACTTCACAAGCCATGGCAAGTTCAAGCCTAACAACTATCCATAGCTGCAGAAAACAAGTACTTCAGGCACACAAAGTGTGACTTTAAGGGGTGCAATGCAAAGTAAGAGCATAAGCTACTGCTGTAACTGTCCCTTTTCCATTTTTTTAGGACCAATCTGATGTGCAATATGCAACCAAAATGGACTTGCTACCTAACATCAATAAAGCAAATAAATAAATGAAGACAGGGATAAAAGCTTAGAGATTAAAGATTAAAAAAAAAAATCATGTCCAGTTTCTTTAGCAGAGAAATCATATCCTATTTTATTTCCCTATAGTAATAGACAGGAGGCCTCTAAACATGGGGTTTGACACCTTCTCAAGTCTGATCTTCACCACACTATGTACTATCAGCTTTTGTGTAGAACAGGACAATCCAGTCAACTTATATTTCAATTCACCTTGATTTGCTGACATCTTTCTATCTTTTTTTCTGTGTCTTCAGATGCAGATATCTATTGCTCTAATTCCAGAAGAATTACAAAAAGCCAAGAAACTTCAATCTTAGCCTAAATTTTTTAAGAGAGGGTGGAGCATTTTTATGATCTCAGAAAATGATACCATCTTTGCACTCAATGCTGCATAACCCAACATGTCCAAAAGTTAGTGGCACGGTAAACATTTGGAAAGTGAAGGACTTACTACCTTAATGCTTATAGAAAATTATATCCAATAGTGTACAGCCAAGTCTACACAATGAGTACAGCAAAGTCCATTGTGTAGCATAAGAGGTTAGCCAAGTAATATTTAGTATTTAAACAGTCCATTTATTCTAACTCGCTTCTTGGGATGTTCTTGATGTATTCTCCTGCTCTTCTTTATTATTATCTGATGTTTTAAGAAACATCACTTCATTTCATCCCAACATTTAACAGCTGCTTAGGCTCTGAAAACAAACAGTCCTCAAAACTTGAACATTCGAGGCTTTTCTTTTTTCAAGAAGTCTCAGCAATGACATTTCTCATTGTTTGATGGCCTCAGTTTTTTACCAGCTACGCGACCATCACAAAGCTTAGTGAAAAGCCTTTGACCAAATGCCTTGACAAAGTATCTCGTAAGGTTTCACTGGTGCACAAAAATACACGCATTCAGTATAAAATCTAAAGGTTTGAGATTTTAATTTGCAGTTTTATGCAAGAAGTGAGGTACAGACTACATAAAACCAAGTAGTTATTTAACACATCCCTGTGAACACTACCGGCTGCAGTATATTTCCCTGCTCATTGTTAGAACTTTGGAAATCTCACTTTACTATGACTCCAGACCCTCAGCCTCTAATTGCTAAACAGTTATATACGTAGCTAACCACAAAAATCACTACTGGTTGTTTACACAGTCTGCAGACACCTCACGAATAACTATTACTGCTCATACGTGCACTAAGACTACAAGGAAACATGAGTAATTAAGCTCTGGGTAGTTTCACAGATGACTAGAACGCATCAGGATTACTCACAATAGCCCCATGTGGCGCCTGCTGCCCTGAATACTTTCTCCAACTTTTTGTTAACAAGATTCATCATGCAAACTCAGTTTTCTAAGCTACATGGAAGATTTAGTTTGACAGTGTATATATGCACACATACCATGCACACTGGTAAAAGAAACCTTCCTGAATCTCAGCCTCATGTTCTGCCTCTGTTACATAAGCTGATAACATTTACCTGACTCTTACACAGATTTGTAGGAATTATCTAAGCACCCTGCTGAAATATATAATAAAACATACCAGACAAAGCAAGCTACTGGCATATTTTGAGTGTTGGAAGCCTACACTTGCTATCATTTACATCTTGCTTCCTTACCATCTTAGGTGCCGAGACAAAAATCTTCTGAAGGAATTTTCTTACCTCCCTGCAAAGGTCCTTTTCTCCTCTTAAGAAAAAACAAACAAACACAAAAACCCCAAATAACCAAAACAACTACACAACAGTAATACTGATTTCAGTTCTTCAGTAAGGTCCAGGTTACAAAACACCACATTCAAAGTACCAGCAAGATGCACAGCTGAGCACTGCTCAGTAGGAAAACCTGTGAAATATTTGCAGTGTTTTTAATCAACCAGTGCTACTGCCACTTATGCACAGCAATAACAGTGACAAAGGAGGTGAAAAAAAAATTGACTAAATGATCTGAGAAGGCTCCACTCAACAACCTTGGAAAACAACCCTGTTTTTTAAAGAAATGCCCAAAGACAGTTAGGCCATCTCCTCCTCCTCCTCCATGCAACCCCAAGAGGCTGGGATCAAGAACTCCAGCTTCAGATGAGTTAGAGCATCTATTTGGCTGAGAAGCCACTGGAAAGGGCTTTGTGTCTTTAAAGCAGAGTCGACAGGCTCTTGTCACTCAGACTGTTCCATGAAACTTTGTGGACACAACTCATTTATGACCCTCCTCTTTGTATATCAATATAACAACCTACTCTAGAGGCTCAAATTTGGATGCTTTAATGTACTGTAGTGTCTACTGCTAAAAGCACTTGAGTTGTTCCTTGTCATTTCAATTCCTCCTCCTCACTACTGGGTAAGTGATCTGTTTTCTCAAAACAGCAGTATCCTTCCTGAAGGAATATGACTCAGCTTTGCAGATCATGAGTATTACTTCACCAATAGTCTACTTTTTGATTTTGCTGCACCAAGAAAAATGTTAAGTTAAACAAAAATCCTTCCCCAATTCAAGCAAATTTCTTTATGAGAACAACCACATAGATGCAACCACTTTAGTCATTAGATTGAAAATAGCCTGCTGTGTGACCTTCAATTTTTTTATTTTACTCAGTAGCCTTTTTTTGTTTTACAACTACACTTGGTTCTCACCAACATCAAACAGAAAAATCAGTTTCCTTTGTTCTCATTAAACTCATCACCCACTTTCAGAAGAATATCCCTCAAACACCAGTACATTTCCCAAGTTTCAATGTGTCTTTCCTATCTAACACTTTTGCTGACCACAAACAGCTATTTCAGTGATCCCACCTCCTTCTTCAAGCTACAGACCAAAATCACAGTGCAGTTTTACCCTATTAATAAACTGACCTAACAGTCTGCATCTAAACAGGCCCCTCTGTTGACACTAGAATTGTTTTTAATTTTTAATTGAAAGGGAGGAGAGCAACATTAAAATTTTCTCTTTATATTGGGGTAGTGAAAGTCTTTCCAGTCTTTGTTCAGATTTCATTTACCTAGATGGTCATTTTACATTGAAAAGCTTTAGGAAGCCACATGAAATTTCCGGTCAACCTTTCATACTCGTTTCTGCTACGTTGCTGTGGGACACATTTAACTGGAGCGAAATCACTTCTTTAAGAAACATTTACTACCCACCTTGTCTACACAGTGGCCAAGTTCTGTGATTACTGAAATGCCTCAGCTGCACCAAGTCTCTTCCTAATTCTGTCAGCTCCTTTCTGAGCACATCAGCACTTTGTGTTAGTTCAAACATCTTCATCTCAAGAATGGGCCTGGTAAACACCTATTTACCTTCAACTCCAAATGTGCATTTAGTTTATCAACTGTCAGCATAACATGTAAGAGTTTAGCCTGGAGCAGAGGAGGCTGAGGGGAGACCTTATCGTCCTCTACAACTGCCTGAAAGGAGGCTGTAGCGAGGTGGGGGTCGGTCTCTTCTCCCAAGTAACAAGCGAGGGGAAATGGCCTCAAGTTGTGCCAGGGGAGATTTAGATTGGACATTAGGAAAAATTTCTTCACCAAAAGGGTTGTCATGCATTGGAACAGGCTGCCCAGGGAAGGGGTTGAGTCTCCACCCCTGGAGGTATTTAAAAGATGGGTAGATGAGGTGCTTAGGGACATGGTTTAGTGGTAGACAGGTACGGGTGGGCTCAATGATCTTAAAGGTCTTTTCCAATGATTCTATTCCTATGATTCTATTATTAGTAGTAATCATGAAAGAGTTTGCTACCTTTTAATAGTATGCTTGCTTTTTCTTTTACATAAAATCTTTCCCCTTCTCCTCTCTTTTCTTCCCCTCTTCCTAGGAGACTTTCTCTGCTACACTAGCATTTTTAATGTTGTCTACTACAGGCAGTCAACTTTCCCAGCCACAATCACACAGGACACCAATGTAAAAGCAAACAAGGCAACAGTATATAAAACACTATTATCAGGAAGAAGCAAAACACGGGTCCTCCCTGTAAACTTGAAATACCAAATTTCTGAATAAATCTTTTGGGGTTTATCTTTACAGTATTATTTGTTAAGTGATATTCATGAAAACTAACCAAGCCACATGATCATTATTTAAGAGAAAAAAAATAATAATCATATTTTCATGATACTCATTAACCCTTCTTATATGGTCTCAGCTACTCAGGTAATTATCAGCCTAGGCTGCCACAGGCAGACTTGGTTGAACCCAGATTGATCCAAGTCTCAATTCACTAGTACTTGCAGAAATCTTTAACTACATGTCCATAATCACAACAGATTTCAGCATTCCATTTTCCTAAAATACTCACATGGACATTCTGGCACCTACATATATCTCAAAACAAAGTTTTAAATTCTCTTATCATTAAGCTTACATTAAGAAGCATATACACAAGCAGGGAAGAGCAAGTGAACAATGTTAGAACCAGGTGCTATTCAAAACTATTCTGCCTACCGGCCTACTCTCTGACTTCACCTCCAGAGAGGTGGCACACTGAACTCTCTATTCAGGATGCTTTTCTCCTCCAGACCCACCTTCATCTTACAGACTTACTCCTCCCCTTGAGAGAGGACTGCTGCCACCTGCATAGATTCATTTCTAGATGGAAAACCCTCCACCTTTTTGTTTTCCCAGATCAAGTGATGAAGTACAATTACCAGTTACATTCAGATTTGACTTGGCAAAGCTTGGGTAGTTACTCACCCTAGTGACAAGACTTCCAGGGCCTCTTGTTTTTTCCTTTGTTTTGCCATTTCCATCTCTCCAAAAGGTCTCTGCCCCATGCTCAGTACGTAAATTTTCCTCCTTCTGGAAACGTGGCAAGTGTTCTAACAAACAGGTGGTGACGACACAAATCTCCTCAATGGCTTCGAAAACTTTGATAATTTGTCTGAACATGAATGAAGTTTTCACATTTTGAAGAAGCCACTGACACTGACTGTGAAATAACTACATCTACTTTCATCACAACACTGTGAAGAGTTATCAGTTGATAACTTGGTGGGTTTTTTTTCACTGAGACTTATCAGAGTCATTTATAAAGGCACTTGCTATACTGTCTAGCCAGGAGTTGACTGAAGTGTTTACAAGCCCTTTTCTCTGCATCCTTTGGTATTCACAGATTTCTCCATCATCCCAGAAAGGTAAGTTTAATTACAAAATGTATGATCGGTATCTCTTTTACTTAGATGAAAAAAGTTTTGCTCTTTAGGCTCAAAACCAAAATTCATTAACTTCAACTAGCAAAAATGGTTTGCAAGACACTGTTACAATAGCGTGATTTAAATTTAGAGGACAGTCCTCATTCTTGCATCCTAAAGATGTCCATTGACAGTTCCCTTCCCAAAGCACTGAAGACTCAAAGCTACAAAGATGAAGATTTCAGCAACAACAAAAGAACAACAACCAAACAAAACCTGGTTATGGTTACTGCTCTGTAAGCCATGACTTGATGACACTCCATCAAATTCAACTTTGCTCATTAGCAGTTTTCAGCCCGTCAGCATACATAGGATTTTAAGTTGAAACTCAGAATACATTTTGAAAAGTTTTATCTTAATACCTTTTCATACAATATAGATCTTGCATACGTAACACATGTATTAACACCCCTCTACCCAGCCACTTACACTCTGTGCCAGTGGGTTTTTATACAGTAATAGTCTGGTTTTCCGTAATTCTAAGAGATTTTATTAGGCCTTTCAAATCGCACCAGTGCACCTTTTAATAAGAAAAAAAGGGATGCTTGTCTATATATCTTCAGCTCAAAACATATCTCTTCTGTCAGTTTACAGAGTCATCTCTAATCTCCCATTTACATATAGGACAGAAAGGCACTTCCTACAACCACTGTGTCTTCTCCGTCAAAATGTAATCACTTTGCTTGGCACTCAACTCTGCTTCTTAGCAGTTTTACTCTTAATCCTGCCACAAAGAAGGTGACAGACCTAACAAGGTGTTCTTGTCTTTTCAACTTCAAATAATAAGCTTTAGATACCAAACAGATAACAGAAAGTAAGCTGTCTCAATTTCTTCCAATTCCAACAAAAGGTTTCCTGATTTAAATTCAAGATGCACAATCTTTATGTTTTCATACTACTACCTCACTTCTAGTTCAGCTGCTTTCTTCACATTTGAATTGCAAGAGATTTCCACAACAACTCAGAGTGAGTTTACATTTACATAACCAAAGTAAAAACTGGAAAAGTACACGTTTCAAGTGATGTGAACCTAGCTGCTGTTCAATACCCTAACAAAACGTCTTCCAAATAATGAAACTCCATTCTATAGGCTACTTTAATTCTACTTTAGGCTTAGTCTTACAAAAGGACAGTAGGAAAGCCAATAACCCCACTGTCAGCTCAGCTGACCAATTTAACTAACCTAAGATTAGAACTGATTGTTCAGGCAGGGGGTTTTTTTTGTTGTTGTTTTTTTTTTTCCTCCTGGAAAACATTGTAACATTTTTACTCATTTTCTCTTTTAAGTAACAGCCACAGCTTTGCTGACATTCTCTGCAAGTGACAGGAAAAAGGAAACATTTGTCATTGTAAATACCATAAAGAAAAATATTTTGTCTGCTCCCATGTACGCTAAACCAAGTTTTTTGCTTGTTCATTGATCGCTGTGTCCATTGTGTTTCACTGGAAAAAAACTGTGCCTTCTGTTCAAACAAAGGGAAGCACCGGAGATCTCTTAATAGACCCTTTCCTTATAAAAGAGTGGATCATGTACAGAGGCGGAGTTTAAAGGGCTCTTCCCAATACCAAACACCCACAAAATATGCCTGAACGTTTTCCAGTGTATGTCACAACCCAGGCTGAAGCAGACAACCTCCTCATGTAAATACAGAAATGAGCCGGTTGTTAAATATGCCCCACGAGTTTTTCACTAAGCATCTGACATGTCCTTCTACTGCTTTAAGATTTTCAGTTGCTGCAAGACTAAGCTCAGTGCAACTTCCCTGTTACCAGAAGTTATCAGTATCAGAAGTCATCACTGCACCACTTACACACTTATCAAGTCTGTGTCATCCCTCTGCCCACACACAAATGTGGAAGTTGACTATTAATACAGCTGGCAGGGTCTTCCAAAACTGCAGGAGTACTACGCATGTATCCATTTGTAACTACACCAGAAAGACTGTAAGCCTACTGTTGTAATCTGTCATTTTGCTTTCAACAGGATTTTTTTTTTTTTTCTGAGAACGACAAAGCTCAGTCCTTCTTCCACAACAAAACCACCAAGGCCAGCACCTTGACAAGGAGCTCGCACTCAGAGCTGTCATGTGAAACAGGTTTCCGAGGGAGCATTTAGGTGCTTCAGAGGGGATGTAGTCCCCTGCTTGGACCGTCTGTCCAAGCAAACGCAGCTCTGAACCTGCTTCAGGGATGCCTGCTGCAAATCACACCTCCTCCTTCACCCTCATTAAATCAAACACATTTAACAGCAAGCCCCGACCTCGAGCAGCACTGATTATACCGTTTCCCACTTCCCTTAGGGACTTCCCTTTAAAACCCAATTAATACAGCTTTTTTTATTATTATTATTACTACTGCCATCATTGGGTTTGTTTTTTTTTTTGGGGGGGGGTGGGGTGGGTTGGGGTTTTTTTGGTTTTTTGGTTTTTTACACAAGAAATCGGCAATCCCCCTCATCTTTCCAGCGGTGAGTCTGCATTTTCCTTGCTTGCCGCTCCTTTTTAGGCATCCAAACGGAGCAAGTGCCCGGCCCTGCCCTGCCGCCCCGCCCGGGAGCGATGGCCGGGGGTGGCCGGGAGGGCGCGGAGCCGCCGGAGGAGCGGAGCGGAGGAAGGGAAGGGAGGAGCCGCCGCCGCCGCTCGGGGGATGGCAGCCGGCACCGTAGGGAGGCTCAGCCGTCGCCGCCGCCCAGGCTGCCGGCTGGGCTCCGTCCCCACCGGCGGCGGGGTGTGCGGCCCGGGCGGCCCTGCCCTCCCCGCCGCCATCCCCCGGGGGACAACGTCTCGGTGGCGGGGGCAGCCGCCCTCCCCACCCGGCTGCGCGCCGAGAGTAGACACGGAGGGAGAAGGCGGCCTCCATTTTTTTCATCCAGGCAGCCTGTCAACAGGCTCCCCCCCTTCCCCTCCCGAGCCTCCGCACCGAGCTTGGCTCCCCAGCCCGGCAGCGCCCGACAGCCGCCGCCGCCTCACCGGGCAGCGACACCCCTTAACGCGGGCTTCGCTTTTTGCCTTTTTCTTCCCCTTCCCGCTACGAACGTCCGCTGCGCACGCTGCCCTCTCCCGCCCCTGCCCCCGGCCGCCGCCCGGCAGCACGGCACCGGCGCCTTTTATAGCGCTGTCATCCCTGCCCGCCTCCCGGGGGGGCCCGGCCGGCGCAGCCCCCCCCCCCCCCCACCCTTCCCGCCCCTCCGACGCCGAGGGACTGCCCGGACCCGCGGCGGCTCCTCCGCCCGCGTCCCAGCGCGCCGACCCCCGGCGGGACCGGGTCCGCCCGGGGCCAAGCGATGCCGCCCGGCCCCGGCAACACGCCCGTTATCGGGCCGGGCCCCCCCCCCCCCCCCCCCGGGCCCAACCCCGCGCCCCCCGGGGGGGGGGTTCCCCCCCCCGCCCCCGCGCGGGCCGGGCCCCGCGCCGCCGCCTCCCCGAGGGAGCGCGGCGGCGCCCCGTACGGACGGGCACTGCCGAGGCGGCCCCGCCGGGGAGGGGAGGGGAGGGCGAGCCTTCCCCGGGGCCACCTGACAAAGCCGGCCGCCCTCGCCCCCTCTCCCAGCTCCGGGAGGTAGATGTCGCTTCCCTCTACCCTTCGCCGCCGCCTCCAGCCGCGGCCTCGCCGCTGCCCCTGTGTGTCCCCCCACACACACGCTCCGGACCGGGGCCGGACTCACCGGATCGGAAGAACGCCGCGATGTCCGCCGAGTCCTTGGCCGCCTCCTCGGCCCCTTCCCCCGCGCCGCTGCCGGCCGCGGTGGCGGCGGCGGCGGCGGCGGCGGAGGTGGCGGTAGCGGCGCTGCGGGTTGGGGGGGGCGATGCGGGGCGGCGGCGGGCGGCCACGCGAGCGTAGGGACATGAAGGTATGTGCGGAATGGCAGCGCCGGGAGCGCCGGGAGCGCCCACCCCCCGCAGCCCCTAGGAGGCGGCGTGTGCATGCAGGGAGTCAGGGCGGGCGGGCGGGCGGCAGCCGGAGCGCAGACAATCGCGGGAGGAGGAGGCGGAGGCGGCGGCGGAGGAGGGCGACGACGACGACGACGACGGCATGGGGAGGGCCAGCAGTCCGCGCAGCCAGCCGCCGGTGGGCGGGGAAAGAAGGCCCGCTTCCAGCCTTCCCCCCCCCCCTTTTTTTTTTTTTTTTTTTTAAGGAGGGAGCGAGGAGCCAGCCGGAGGAGCGGCAGCTGCGCTAGCCGCCGTGGTGCCGGTGGCCGCAGCAACCGCCGTCCTCCATCTTGCCTGGGAGGAGGAGGAGAAGGGTGGGAAGGGGGAGTCGGGAAAGGAAGCGAGTCCCCGCCCGAGGAACAAGGGGGGGGGGGGGGGGGGCGGGGAGCTCGGGAGTCTCCGGCTGCGTCCGGCACCGGCGGGATGGGGCGGGGCGGCGCAGGACGTCAGCGCTCGCGCCGAGCCCGCTCCCCATTGGCTGGGGTGCGGCTGCCGGGGGAGCCCGCCGGGCGCGCGGGGGTGGCGCGGGGGTCCCTGGCGGCCCTTGCCCGGCGGCTGCCGGGGGCGCGGGCGGGGCCGGCAGGTTGTTGGTTTATTTATTTTTTTTTAATTTTATTTTATTTTATTTATTTTTTTTTTAAACCACCGCTTCCGACTGACTTTCGCCCTCGCAGGCAGCTGGTGCGGGGCAGCCCAGCTGCCCAGCTCGCCCGTGTGCAGAAGTCGAGCTGGAGGTCCTAAAAAAAAATCCGGTCCGTCCGTCCGTCCGTCCGTCCCGCGGGGGGTGGGGGTGCTGGCGCGCGGGGGCCGCGCCCAGGGCGGCGGGAGGTGACAAGTGGCGCGTGCCCCGTGCCTCTGCCTGCTTCTCCCCGCGGGGAGGCTCGGTGCGAGGTCAGGCCCATCCCGTCGGCTCGCCGAGGGGCCGCGCTCGGTAAGAGCTGCCCTGCCCCCGGCGGCCAAAAAGAGGCACTTGCCGCTTGACACGGGGGGGGGGGGAGGGCGAAAGGGGGAAGAAAGTACGCAAATTTTTCAGAGAGGTGCCTTTAAAAGGCATCGAAACGTTCCATTACATTGCTACCCGTATTGTTGCCATTTTTACTTCAGTGATCACGGGGACACTTCAAAATATTTTGTGTCACGGACCCGTCCAATTAGCAATAAGCACACAGCTCACGATGGAAGGTGCAGTCGGGTGCTTGGTTAAGGGGCATCCCAGCACGGTCGTGCTCCTCATGTTAAACTGCCAGAATAAGCCTGGGTCAGGGTCAGGGTCAAGAGAGAGTGGCCAAGTAGGCGATATTAGGAGTTGCACGGATTGGTAAAGCTGAGTAACACATCTCAAATGCTTGTGGTAAATGGTCAGAGACATTGCTTATTAGTACACTTGAAATGCAGAAGTACAGCTTGGGGAATTAAATTCCCAAACCTTTGAGAAGAGTTAAAAGCAAAGGTAACTTCAAGATAAATGCGGTTCTGTTAGTGTATCACAGTCAGATGATGTGCAAGTCATCCACAAGGTTCCCAAGGTTTGCATTTATCTGAAGTTGTATGGCTTGATGAAAAAGCTTTTGTGCAACTAGCCCTGCCCTAATTTCTCTTACAGAGAAGAGATTAGTTTGACTGAAAAGATTTTTTTTTTTTTTAAATGTTTTTCTTTCAGGCAGCAGGCACAGGAAAGAGTTCTAAATTAGCACCCCACTGGCACAAGTGGTTGCAAATGTGAACTCCTTTCTAGCTGGTCTAGCAGCATCCACCTAGCAAAAAACATGGCTGGGACAAATGCTACTGTTCTCCAGCAAGCAGTGAGTTGACCTGGGAATAGGAATAGGGTATTGTACACCAGCACAGAAGAAACTGTGTAAGAATATGAGAAAATGGGGTAAGTGAATGGAAAGAGTTAATACCATAAGTAAAGAAAACTAGGTCTCCTGGAATCTCCATAATTTGAGCTTTCAGTGGCTGGAGAGCAAGACGTGCTCAAGATTGTTTTCTAAATTTGAATTTAAGACTTTGATATGCTGTGCAACACTGGTAAAAGCTTTGGAAGACTGTTCATCAACTGTTGACCGTCTGTTTCCTCTTAATTGCTAATTCAGCATACTGTACAATTTGTCAGTGGGTGCTAAAAAGCCAAAGTTCATTTGAACAAGGCTGTATGACTGAAGTTCACCCCTTCCCCTGTCCCTTCCATCTGCTGAATTGCAGGAGATGCTGGGTTTGGCTTTCTCTAACACATGGATGCCCTGAGCCATGCCCCCACTACAAGAGCCTCTCATCACTGTGAAACTGTTTGAGATCGCTTAATTGCAATTTGAGTTCTTCATCTGCAGCAAAGGTGGCCCTTACAGAGGAACCTTCAACAGCCAAATATATCCTTTGTAGCATTCAAAAGGATTATAGCAAGACAGCTGTGTTCAGGTTGCAATATTTACTGAAGGGTAAGTTAAAAGAAAGAGACAAAGATAAGAAAATGACATTATGACAAAGTTACTTAACACACTAATAAAACAAGGATTTCATTCACAGGGATCCACCTTAGAGATCAAAGACCAGATTTAATATTTTGACATTAGGTAATTAAGTTTCTTAGTCTGTTTTTTGTGATCATTTTGGGCTTGAAACTCAAAAAAAAAACCCCAACCCAACAAACAAACAATGTATGAGTTGACTATCTGGAGAACATTGCACGTTGAAAAGTTGCATGAGTCTGCCTGCTTTGGAAGCCTGTCCTTAGGCCATATTATCATAGAATCATAGAATGTTTTGGGTTGGAAGGGACCCCTAGAGATCATCTAGTCTTCAGTTCCTACTTTGCTTGTCTCAGTTTTTGTCAACCTGCAAGTGTTTTTGCACCAATTGCAATGGTAAATGCAGGAAAGGAAAAAATACTATTCTTCACGTAAAGGATATTTTAAGGGTGCTGTGACCTGCTAAATACCAATAGTGCTAAGGCCAAGATTCAAATTAGAGTATTTAAATTGTACGCCAGGAGTTTTAAAAACTAAGGATGTTGAAATCATGCTTAACTTCTTACCTACTTTATATACGAAAGCATTTTATTTTATGTAAGCAAATTGTTCAAAAAGATTTACACCCCAGTAAATAAATGCCCTAAGAGAAGTGTTTTTTCATTTGAATGTCCTTTATTTTTCCTGGTATTGTATCTTACTCTGGTTGAATGGTCACTCTAAAGTCAGTATATCAATGCACCAAGATCTTTATTCCTGTCAAAGAGGTCTCTTGTGAGGAAAGAAGCTCGCCCAGTGCCTGGCCATCAGTATCCAGGCTGCAGAGTGTCACATGTCACCTCACGTTTCATCCTTAAAGGAATATGCAGGCTGGATGTACTGCTTGAGTTCTTTTCCTGCAGCATTTGCTGTCTGCTTAATGAAGAAAACAAAAAACAAGTTTGCCCCATTTCTATGACATTAAAGAAAGCAGGGCAACAGCTTGATTTAAAATCACTGATATTTACAAGCTTTCAGAAGAAGTAAACTAGAAACTCATCCCTTGGGACAAGCTACCAGACAGGAGATGATACTGACCTGGGCAGTCAGTCTGAGTTTTCTCCTTGCTCAGAACAAAAAAAGCCTTCAATTTTGGAAAAAAACCCAAAACAAACCACAAACCCACTCAGAAACCAGGCTTTTACAATGGTGTTCTCATAGTTGTTCACAAGCTTCACTATTCAATATCTCGCAAACCAAAACACAGAATGTAGAAGGTGGTGTGAAGACAAGACTTCCACATGGAAAACCCTTGAAGGGAAAATGCTTGTGGACTTCCCTTCAGGCTAGCCAGCCTGTGAGAACTGCTGCTTACAAACGTTATTTTTCTGCTGCAGGCTTCTGGGGGATTCCAAATGAATCTATAAAACACGGCAGAAACACTTGTGGTAAGTAGTAGAGAAGGCCATCCCAGTTGCTACTGTGCTTTTAAGATGACAAGGCTTCTTTCAAGTTTGTAGCAGTTAAGGAAAGCAATCAAAGTTATTAATGTGTACTAGGTCTGAGTTGCTATCTGGTTTCTGATCTAAATGGTGCTTGTGTTATAGCAACATTTGTCAATTTCAAATTATTCTCCAAGCACAAGATGCATCTTTTATCTGTAGTCCAGCACTGAGGCATTTGCCAACCATTATCATTATTATCTCCCTCTTTTCTGCAGAAACATCCACATCCCTTTGAAAAGTTGTCTTGAACTAAGCCTATGTACTCCACTTCCTTATAGTATGAAATCAAGTTCTTGTTTCATTGTATGAGTTCTGGCAGCTTTTGGAACTTCTGCCTTTGCTTCTTCATCAGTTTTTCTACTTTCCTGAAAAACAGAAATTTTTTTTAGTATCTGATAGCACATAACTACCTATCACCTATGTAAAATACGTGTTTTCTCCATGCTTCCGTGGGTAAGATATTCTACATCCTTACATTTCCGTTATAAACAGGATATACATTTCCTTTATAAAGCAGCACTGCCAGCACCCACCAGGACATAACATTTCACAGATACTCTTAGCACCTGCAAGGAGAGGTTTAGCACACTTAAGTCAAAAACTGCCTATGGCCAGTGTATGATGGTCACTACCACTAAAGCTTTCCTGCTTATGTGGTCACAACTGTCAAATCTTAAGCAAAGAATCAAGCGGGTTTATAATAACCTACAGACCAACTTGTGTGGTTTTGCGTATCGCTTACCAAAAATGTTAACCATCCTGATTTTATTTATAATCAAACTACATTTTTTTAAATTCTCACCATTTCAGTGATGTGATATCTCTATAAAAATCCAGCTCCCAGTTCTGCTACGTGGCATGTACTGACTTGTCAATGTCAAGGACACTTCTGTTATGTGTAGAAATTACACCAGCCGTCTGATGTTTTATAGACTATTGGTGGTCTATACGCCATCTGTTGACTAACCTCAGCCTAATGAAGTGTTGTTTTTTCTTTTTACACTTAGGAACTCATAGTTCTACATTATTGTACAATTATTGGCGGCGGAACTACTCGGCTGCGTCTCAGACAAGTCGCCCCATAGCCTTTGCTATCCAAGTTTTCAGAAATGCTTTTCTCTCCATAAGGAAATATGCATACACATAAATGAACACACGCACGGACAGCCTGATTTCAGATTTTCTGTCACTGGCATTACCACTGAAGCCATACTGGACTTCCAGAGGGTATTTTCCTATTTGTCCAAGATTTCCTAGGCAGAAATGTGTGCAGTGCTTTAGAGACTTCGTAAAAGAATTTAACTTACTGTGCCTGGTTGAAAATGAGATGCACATTCTTATAAGATCACAGCCTAGTTGGATCATATCTAGAAATCCTAACAGCAGGAGAATGCATTCTAAAGCCTCTACAGGTGATTTACTCCCCCTTTTTAAAATCTGTTGTTCTGAAGGTGGTATGACCTCTTAGGCTGCTTGTAAAAAACCTTTCCTTTAGACAATCTGCAGTGTACTCCTTCACAACAGATCAAACTGCATATTCTTCAACATTTAATATTTGTATGCCACTGTTTTCATGCCTGAACTTTCAGTGACTAAGTTTTGATTAGGGTATGCTTCCAGGTAACTAAAGAAGAGGGATATGATTTTTCTTTTTCCCCCTGGGTAAGGAGACTGGCAACACTAGATGAGTTCATCTTAACTGACGAGGAGTTAAATACGTCTCCTCAGTCTTTCTTTAGCTTTAAGATCATTCTAGGAAAAAAGCTCAAGAGACAAATTCAGCATTTTCTTTTTCTTGTTGAATTCCACCTTCTACTGTCACACAGAAAAACATCCGGTTTCAAGTCTTCATAGCTTTAAGAAATTGGGCTCCAGCGATCTAGGGCAACTGAAACAATGATGAGTTAATATGGCTGGCTTCAAAGCAAAAGCTGAAACACACTTGTTGCTTACACTTCAGAAAGCGTAAAGAGCATAACACTGTACGTGTTCCCTTCTTAGGCTTCCAGAATCTTGCTTTTCTAGTTCTGACTCTTTAAGCAACTGAATGGCGCAACCTACTCAGTGCCTTGTGTCATACCTTTCTCATTGTTCTGAAGGTACCATGCTGCCAAAACCCCTCTATATACAAACCATGTTAAGCCCTTTAAGGAAAGGAAAGCGTCTACGTCAAGCCTGACATCCTCCCTAGAGCTGCCCATTTCTTGCTTCTGTCCAGGGGGTCTTATAAACATAGATTAAAAGGTTGCCAACAGCAAGGTGGGCCCCTGTCAAGCTTATGTTACCAACACTATCAACAATCTGTATGTGTATGATTCCTACTGGACAGTATTCCAACATCATAACATTTTATGCATTGAAGGCATCCGTGACATCTTATTTGATCATGATATACAGACAACTTGTGTCAGAACAACCTCTGCTCTTCATGTCTAAAAAGCAGTAGCATGTCCACAGAAAAAAAACGCACTGTACATCAGAAAAAAATGTGCCGTATGTATCTTTAAGTACAGACCACTGCTTTGTATCATTGTGATGGAAACTCCGAAATATAGGTCACCAATTAAGCCAAGCTATTACACTCATGATTGCCAATAGATCAGCAGGCAGCCTTACACTATGTCACTTATTTATACCAAGTGTTTTGACACACCCCGTACTACATTTATGAGAAAACTGTTCACTTAGTATCAAAGCGGCGCAAAGTCCACTTGACAATTACCCTTCTGCTTTAACAGAAATGGTCTGTTAATTGTCCTGGCTTGCCTACAATCAGTTGTCAAAATAGTGCACAATAACTGGCATAGGGCAGCACACAAGAGCCATGCATAAAACGGAATTGTAATTTAGGAGCCTAGACAAGGTGAAAAGTCAATCCAAAGTGAAGCTTAAAACAAATGGCATCCTGCTTCAAAAGTTATCTCCCAGAAGAGGGCATTTAAATCAGTTCCACTGCTTGTGTACTCGTATGCATCTAACTTCATCAGCATGCTGGTTTAGAGTTGCCCAGATTGGAAAGCATCTTGAATGCCTATGCCTGTATCACTTCTGTCAATCAGTATCTTGTGACAGGGATTGAAGAAATTCAAGTAGTTGCTTATGCAACAAACAAACCAAAATTCCATAGTTCCTTTTCTCTACACAGAACTGAATTGCAGTTTGAGTCATTTAAAAAATGTCAATTTTTAAAAATATTTACAATACTTTTGCATCTGATGCTAGGGAGTTAGTTTTGACAGCAACCTATGTAACTCATTAAGTTTGGGGGTTTTATATGACTTAAGCCTTCATAGGCTGATGATTCCCCAAGGCTGCATTCAGTCCCTGCTGACTTCACTGCTTTGGAAGAGGAGCATAGGTTTTTCAGCAAGGTGATATTTACAATTGGGACCTTGAGGTTTTCCAGGTTCATTTGAGACCTCAGTAAAGAGACACTTGTAAGACATACAGGATTTTCAGTCAGGGTACCAGCAGAGGCTGTTCTGCTGCAGTGGATCTAGACTGCATGAGTGCCCAAACAGATCCCCCAGATGTGTTTCGTTTGGAAAGAATGGATTTGCTCAGAAAAAGGGCTTTCCAAATTCCCAAGGAGACTTTGTGAGACCTATGGTATGGTTCCCCATCACCACCTGCTGCAAGAGGTGATCTCCAGTATCAAAGCCACATTTTGAAACCTAATTTATTTATTTCTAGGTATATACATTTATAAAGATTTCTGCTTTCCCTTGGTTTTATCAAGGCTTTGTCTCCAGATTGGTCTTTTTAGCATATCCTTCACTTTCTGCAGATATTTCACTATTGCCCATGATCTCTATAGATAACTGTGATTTGTTCAGACTGATATGTGAATGGTTTTGCTTAGGGAGGTCAACTTCTAGGTGACAATTTATCATTCCTTGGTGCCAGTTGGCCAGCATTGTCATCCTAGTTGACCATGCGATTAGCTAGACAGTAGCAACAAGTTGTTATTCCTGACATTGCTTAGTCTTAATGAATTTTGTGAGGGTGCACAGCCTTGCCTTCTTCCAGGAGCTGCTGGAATGGGAAAGAACTGACCAGCATGAAACAAAGTTTCCTAGTGTTTCCTCTGGTTATAATCAGAAAGTCAAATTCCTTGCCGCGCCTGGAAAGCCACTTGGCTTTCAGCAGTAAAAAAGCAGCAGCTGCAGCAATGTTCCATGGGTAGAGGACAGTAAATAAACTGTTTTTATTTTTTTCTGTCCTCTCCAATTTTTCAATTAGAAGACAAGTCCTCTTTTATTTTCCTTCATCCTGCTTGGTATACCCCCTTCTCCCCATTGTACCACAGTATGCTAATTGAGCAAAATGCAACTGTCGCCAGCATTTTGTTCCTCATGCACTTGCTTTCTTCTCTTTTCTAATTAGCAGCTAGTGTCATGGGTAGTCCCAGTTTCCTATTTTTAATTGAATAGGCTACTTGGAGTGGAACCCTTGGGTACAACAGTGGTAAGTTTTTGACATTGACCCTGAAAGGTATCCAGCACATACCGCTATTGGCATGTTAGCCCCAGTTAGAGCCAGTTGCTTCCTAAGGCATTCAGCAACTGGGAGACCATTCAGGACCTGCGGAGTCACTTGGTGGTCCACATTCCCTCCAGGGTCTCAGCTGGTGTTTCTAAAGGCAGAAATGCAGAAGGGCTTCAGCTTCCAAGTCTTTCTAGTCCTTAACCCCTTTGCCAATACTTGTACACAAGACTGAAGGCATCATCTGGAACATGTCCAGAGGAGAGCAACAAAGCTGGTGAGGGGTCTGGAGCACAAGTCTGATGAGGAGTGGCTGAGGGAACTGGGGCTGTTTAGCCTGGAGAAGAGGAGGCTGAGGGGAGACCTTATCGCCCTCTACAACTGCCTGAAAGGAGGCTGTAGTGAGGTGGGGGTTGGTCTCTACTCCCAGGTAACAAGTAATAGAACAAGAGGAAATGGCCTCAAGTTGCACCAGGGTAGGTTTAGATTGGACATTAGGAAAAATTTTTTCACTGAAAGGGTTGTCAGGCACTGGAATGGTCTGCCCAGGGAAGGGGTTGAGTCACCATCCCTGGAGGTATTCAAAAGATGGGTAGATGAGGTGCTTAGGGACATGGTTTAGTGGTGGACTTGGCAGTGTTAGGTTAACGGTTGGACTTGATGATCTTAAAGGTCTTTTCCAACCTAAACGATTCTGTGATTCCATGATTCTATCTGTGCATGTGTTCATTCTGGGATAAAGGGCTGTTCAGTTTGTACATGAAGCAAGTTTACAGATCACGTGCTCAGCATGGCTTACTCTGTATCCCTACCTTTCAGTTCTCACAGAGGAGGAGTAGATAATGTGGGACAGGAGCTGTATTCAGTTGGCACCACCCCCAGGAAATGCCTACAAACTTCTGGGCCTTAGCATAATTGTAGGACACAAGCTATTTTTGCGTGTTGCTAAATGATTCTGCCCTTTGGTGCAGATTAATAACCCCAAATAATCCTTTTGCAGGTAGAAGGCTACATCCAGTCATTCCAGTTGTCATTGTTATTAGTGCATAGCCTGGAAGTTCCACCAATTCTCTTTCATATCGGTAAGAGGTTTGACAGTAAATCTCTAGCAATAGAGCAGCCAGGTCAGGAGCAAGCGGGATGACTTAGACATCCATTTCAGTTCATTTACTAAGCAAAATGTTTGATGTTTTTACTCAAGCCCTAAAATTCAAATTATCAATTCTTCTTAGCGGAAGATTTCATATTAGGTCTCTAGAAGCAATTACTTGAAATTTTGCTTTCAAATTACGTGCCTAAATTTCTTTCCTATTTACTGCTTTCACCTAATAGAAGTATTTCCTGCATGACACCTACTGACTCTGTTATCCCAGATTTCTCTTAGACTTAGTCAATGGTCCAATAGATTTGGAAATTCACACAACTTTTAAGAAGCTTTTGATTTGTCATATCTGCAAGGGCTTTATGAAGGTGCCTTCCGTAGGAACTACAGCAGCTCTTGTGATAACTTGTCTTTGCGGCATGCAGTGAAGATAAGGTCCAAATTGTGTCCTAGAGCCAAACATGGAAGTTTAGCATCTTCATCGCACTATGGAGACTGCATGACAAACAACCGTTTCATTATAAAAGCAACTTTTCCATGCCTGCTTATTTCAGCTAACATGTTGCTTCAAGCTCCGTCTGCTCATTTAGAACATTCTTCACAGGCTTTGACTGATGGGTTGAGCCATGAATCAATACCACTGCTATCACAACCTTCCTCTACATTTTGTCAGAAAAAAACCCATTCTTTCTGAACTTGCTGCAATACATACTGCATTTTGTCACTTTACTGGCATTCATGTCTGTTATGTGGAATTTGATTACTTTGAATTATTGTCTGTTCCTGCTGTTGACTACAGTGACTAACTTCTAAACTTCTGTAATAATTAAAAGTCAGGTCTAACAACAACGCCATATAAAAATTACTGTTATGCTACAGAAGAGGAGCAAATCCAGTCAGCCATCTTGGGGGTGATACTAGTTTTATTAAAGTTTTAGTTCACCTAAAAGTAATAAATTCTGACTTAATTGATTGACCTTTTTAGTAGGGTAAATATCAGAAGATATTGCACAAGTCTGACAAATCTATCATACCACAAAAATATTTTCTTTCTTCCAAATACAGATAATATTAGGCTGTAAGAAGCTAGAATTGTGAGACCTATAGAAATGACCTACTGTGATGCTGTTTTCACCAACAAGTGTCACTCTGTGACTAACTAGAGCCTAGATCAACTTAGTGCAAAATACTTTAGTTACCTTATTCATTAATTCCTTTTTTTCCACTGGCTTAACTTTTGTCATATTTCATAGCATGCATGAGAGTAAGCATGTGGCTTTCTCCTTTTGAGGTAAAAAATAATTGTATTTCCAATCATTTCACTCCATATGAATATCTACTACAAGCATTATAATTACTCACAAGCTCTCAAATTCTGTGCATCATTGTGGGTTTCATTCTTCACTGTTGTATCTTGTGCTGTATTTGATAAATGTAACTACTATTTAACACAGCCATTCTGTTTTAAATCTGTTATATGTAACATTCAAAGCTGGAAATACTTATACTGACTTTTCGAAACATCTGGTGGGCTTTTTTAGGGGTTTTCCCTAAATATGGTATCCAGCACAACAACGAAGGATTCAAAATAATTTCCTATATCTGTTAATGAAGATTTGTGTATGAGGGTTTTTTCAGAAATATATTCCACTTTTTTTTTTTACCAAAGTGAGAGGAATCAACCCTTTACTCCTTTTATGCCATTTTTTCTGTACTAGCTTTAAGCCATCAGTTCTCTCCAACTATGATTGTTTTGGCAGGATTAAAATCTAGTTTCCTCCTTTTTCATATATAATGAAATGAATTAACCCCTTCACCATTCATTCATGAGGTACATACATTCCTTGTCATATATTTAGAAACATGATTGTTTCCCATTGATTTACCAACAGTATTTTTATCTCTAAATGATATTCAGGAACAAGCTATATCTTATTAATATTTTCATGTATCTAAGAGTATTCATATTTGTACATATCGTAAGATATTTAGATTATTTAAAATGAGGTCATAAACTTTTCAGTGAAAAACTGAATATTGCAAACATCCCAGAAAATGAAATTCTGCTTTTATCAATACTGAGGTTTTGTGAGCAAGGCTAGTCAGAACACCATGAATAAACAAAACAAAACTACTCCCAAAAGTGTTTCCAGTGGAGGAATGTGCTGGCAGCTGAAGCTCTGGACCCGTGGTGGAGGTGCAGAGCTGCTTCAGGAGGCTGTCAGCAGGCTTTCTGTAACACACTTTCTGAATTAATTGAGTGAGTGGATGGGAAAGGAGGTGAGGAGAAAGGGTAGTTTCCTGTGCCGGGATAAACATGCAACTATATTGCAACTGATATTCATCTTTTCCATAAAACGAACAGTTACAAATGACAGAATTGTCTGGTTTTTTCAGTGACTGATGACTTCCATGTGAAATGGTGAGCAGCATGATTACTATGGAAGGTTTCTTCTCTATTCGCTAAACACAAGCCCTGTACCATAAAGAATGAAAATGCTGATCTGTAATGTAGTCCCCTGTCTTGTTTCAGAGAGCAATAGATACCAAATTCTACAGAGAAATGAAATAATAGTTTTACAAATACTGGAAGCTTCTTTCTGGCCTCACACTGCTATCATAAATCCTAAACCACAAGTAATGCTATCCTTTAACATATATATGTATTGTGACCATTGTACCCATAGGTGATAGGAAGTTCATTGGAAAACTGAGTGGCAAAAGGTGGTATCTTTGATCAGACAAGCTGGTACAACTGGAAATGCTGGGGAAGCTTTTAGAAACACGCATTCTTCAAACTGGCTGAAGTAGTCTCCTATGCCGTAACATTTTTTTGCTAGCAACATCAGTTGGCTTAAAAAGACTTTCTTCTCACTAAAAATTTAGTTTCTCTTACATTCTTAGAATATCAGGGTTACAAAAATCTATAAGTTGGTCTATAAATTGTTTATTTTGCTTGGTTATGAGCATACTACTTTTCAATTAAATAGGTTATTTCTTTTCCCTTTTCCATTAGATAAAAGTGTAGAGGTACGAGTCCTTCTTACTTTCTCCATTCCATTTACCAAATGAAAGTTTTACCACATCTGCAGTTATCAATCTCTGTTACTAATCTATATTAAATGGACTTAATCTCTTACACGCATTCCTATGTGTACAATTTTATGCTTCTAAACAATATTTTTCATTTTTTCTGGACTCTGTTACTCCTTTATCTTTTGTATCAGATGGTGTACTAAAAGATAAACATATTTCATAGTTCATCTCAAACTGAAGGTGTCAGTATTATATAAATTGGTGACATAGTATTACTTTAGTCTAAACTGTGAATGGCCCAGTCAATCCATCAAAAAGATCATGTAACATAAATATATTTGTTGCCCCTCTATAATATCCTTATCTTATACATGCACAAAAATGGAGATTTATTACATTAAGCTTGGTGGAGGAATAAAAGTTTTACATTTTGATAAATTTGGGGGGTTTTTTAATACTGATATAATAATACCAACAAAGTAAGAAAACTTAGAAATAAATAATATAAAAAATAAAAACAATTTGATTAGAAGTATGGACATAAATCTGTACTTCCATAAACATAGAAAGTTTGGGAAAAGGTTGGACAAATAAGCATATGCAGTGAAACAGATTTAGTTCTCCCTGCCTTGGGAGGGTGTTCTAAATTGGATGACCTCCTAAGATACCCTCCAGACCTGTAATTTTACAGAATTAAATGCATCATTAAAGTGTTTAGATCTCCCTGCATATGCATTAATCTATGTAATTTATGAATATTTACATTTTAGTCATCTCTCTCTTTCAAATCACTAATAAACTGAGTAGATAATGATGGTCCTGGTATAGCGCCTTTCCTCATCCAAATCCAACACCTGCACAACAGAAGTTGAATGGTGACTCCTCTTATTATTTCATTTCTCTTCCCCAGTTTATCTTTTTCTAATTGCCCTTTACTGTGTGACCTGCTTCTTTTTTCCTCTGAGGGAATTTATCTAAGATTTTTTTCACATGGAAAATAATACTGCATGTGCTAACATGTCAATTTATACAATAATTTTTATATCAGCATGATGCCTTTTGTAAAACCAGAATACTTCACTTTGCACTATGTTGCTTTGGAAAGAGTTTTAACTAAAGTGAAAAGGCTTCTTTTAACCTAGAACAATCATAGCCATGCAAAGATTGATGCCATTTTAATGGCTGCATATTGATTTAACAATATCACTATAAAATGTACAGTGTTACAACTGTTCCTATAGAAACAGTCAAATTTTCCAGAGTCAACAGAACCTTTCTCTGTATTATGATTATTTGGATTAGCTACCTTCAGCAAGCTAGTCATACCTGAGAACTAGTATATGAATGTATTTGTTTTCATTAATTTTAAATAATTAGATATTTCGGTAGACCATTGTGGGTGCATTCCTCTGTTACAAAAAAAAGGAAAAAAGAGGCCTCTAGATTCCTTATGAGAATCAATGAGACCCTTACAAGAGGTTAAAATGAAGCTTTGAAAAATCAAGCCTTGGCTACAGGTAAATCCAGAAAGGGTATATGTAGGTGCTTTCAGAGTCCATTTCAAATTTTAATGCTCTTTTATACCTGTTTTGCAGTGAGCTATGCTGTTTATTTTTCTGTCTTAATGGTCAAATAATTTGGGAGGGGCTGTTTTCCATCAGTTGTATGCGTGCTACCAGAGCGTCTGCCTAAATCCTATGAGGCAAGAAACCTTATAAGCTGGATGAATACTTTCCAGCCAAGAATCCATCTGTATGAGTCATGGATCTATATCCTCCAGAGCCCATGGCTCTTCAACCTTTGTAAAGTGAAGGATCATCTTTCCTTTTTTTTTTAAATTCAAGGACAAGCTTATGAAGATACTATATTGGTCTTCACTTACAATCAAATTAAACTAGTTTAAACTTCAAATGTCAGTTTACTACTTTACTTTTTGTCCCATTTTCTTGTCTGCTTGCTTAAGAATCCATGCATAGCCTGTTCAGATTTTTTTATTATTTCACATTTTTTTTCAGTTTGTCTTCAAGATGCCTTGTGATCTGCTCGATACAATTTGAGAGCCACTGATCTGCAAGGTCTCTTGCCGTCAGCAGAGAAGAGAGGCTGAGGAGGGCTCTGTGAGTTGTCCACTCGGGAGGCGCTGAGGAGACGATGGGTCGGGAGCCATCGTGGGGGCCTCATGGATAACTTTGTCTTTCTCTAGAGAGCTGCCATGTTTGAGAGCAGGATGAAAAAAGATGTCTAAAGAGGTCAAAAAATAATCTAATGCTCTGTCCTGAAGTACCAGTACATGTGTAAAGATTTCCTTCCTTCCCTGCCTTGTCACCATATAAAGAGGTGATCTTACTCAATGATTACTATTAATATTTGAACAGGTTTTTCATTGCTGAGTTAGCAGCTGTTAGAGTCTGCTCCTTGTTGAGTTTTTAATTCATGGTATCTGTATCATCATAGAGCTACATGACATCTGATAAGGTATACATTGAATGGACATGTAAAAGTTCTGGGCAGAGGCAATTTCTACCAGTTAATAAAAGATCCCAGAGATGGATCTTGCACTTCTAGCTACTTTTTATTGATGCCATTGAGACCTTGCCCCATAACATGTAAATCAGTGCTTTCTCTCATGGCCAGAAGAGAGGCACTGTCAGCTTAAGAATACAGAATAAAGGCTTCCTTATATTAGTCTCGTGGGGGTGCAGTGCCACTAAGCAATTGATGGCAACAGGGAAGAGCTCAGCCACTCTGGCCAATGTGTACCTAACCCACTGACATGATGTGACAAGGACTGTTCCAGAACTAATACCTGTCATCTTTTTAGAGTCCCTATGATGCACAGCAATGCACATCCAGAAATAAAATGCAGTGAAGCAAAACTCAAAAGGTAATGTCAAACCTTACAAAGCAGCTTAACTGCGCAGACTTGACCAAGTATTTGTTTCGCCTCTAGGTTCCCATCTTTCTGCAGTTGATCTGCTTCAGGTGCCTTATGAGGCAGAGGATACTTAACCTCCTCACTGTACTGTCCTGTCCGTCAGGCAGGGCAGGGTCATGATGTGGGCAAATCCCTTGTTTTCTACAAGTCCAGGGCTTGCAGGAGGGCTCTGTTCTGCGATAGCACTCCCAGACAGAGGACAGGCTGGGCAGACGCTGCCGTGCTGAGACATGAGCTTAAAAGAAGCGATAAGCATTATCTGTTCTTACCTGGCAAGCGAAAAGGAGAAAGATCGGTGAACTGCCTGCATCCGTTCTCCTTTACAGTTCCAGAAGGGGATAGTCTTGCCATTTAAAAAGTTAGGCCCCAGCCTTAAGAAGCCTTTAGTGTCCTCTGCTCTCAATAACTTCTGGCATGGGAACCAAAACGTGTAACAGGGTGAGTGGTGCTGCTTCACTTTTTGTTAAGAATTAATAGTAGGATGTTCCAATGTTTCTTAAGTTTAATGATGGGACCACAAGTGATGATCTGAATTGCAGATAGTAATGGTTCCTTACTCTCTGATTTGGTTTTGATAGTTCCTTTGATGTAGAAGAACTGTGAGCTTAATTTGCGTAACATTACTCCCACTCCTATCAGTCTGTTGATGAGCTATCTTTATTAAATTTTTCACCATTTTGGGATTATTTACATACTTCCTTGATTTTTTAATGAGATCCTGTTTTACTATACAAGGAGCTTACTGATGAACATCTGCTACCTTCTGAGTTTTGATACTTTTAGCGTGGTATTTAAAATTTTGCTCCTGTTACAAATTATTGCACACCAACAGAAATTACTATCATTCTTAATTGATGTGCAGTGTCTTGTCAGGGAAATGGCAACTGGAGACAATAAAATGAGTAGCAGGATAAAAATGATGAACAAGTTCAACTGGTGGTTTTGCCTTTTATTAATGTGGATATATGGGCTATTTTCAAAATAAAAACAAATATGTTTGTGTTTTTACAAATTCTCTTCTAAGTTACAACGTTCACTTTTATTCTAGCTCCAGCTTTTTTCCTCTCTTTTCTATAGCAGAGTGTCTTCTGAAAAAAAAAAGATTTCTCTTATTCCTGAGCAGAAGAGTGAAGGTCTGTTTTCAGAGATCCCCTGAATATCAAGAAGAACCAAATTTTGGCCAGAAAATAGATTAAGGTTTTTGAAACTCTGTTAAACATGAAATGCACACACTTACTATTCTTATTTTAATGGATTTATATAGTTATATAATATTTAGTGGTTTTATTGAGAACACCATCTGACATCACTCAGTTTCCAGCTTCTGACACTTTTTTCTCTTATCCTCTAGCATTTTGTTCACGTTTGGTTTTAGGCAGTACAGTGAGAAAGAGAAAAATACCCAAATTTGCAAACAGAAGAAAGATTTCCTTCAAAATTTGGGGTTTTTTTTGAAACCATCTCCAGGAGATGGAGTCTAATTTATTCCCCAAAAGAAACAAACAATCCTAGGAGCTGTTCTAATCTGTTTTGCAGAGGTCCCCCAAGCATATCCCTGGGACTGGAGGGAGGGAAGCTGCTAGTGCACCCAGGACCGAGGTCTAATACTGGTTACATTTTGAGGCTTTACTGCAATTCAGCTAGCAAGAAGAGCAATATGCAGCCTATTAAAAATATTTACAATTAGAAAGAGCTTATTTGGCTACAGATATTCACAGGCATTAAAACAATGACTCTGGACAACAGTATTAAGGAGCTGCAAGCTTTCTTTTTTTTTGGGGGGGGGAGGGTGGCAAAGACAATGTTATAGACCACTCTTTAGTTTGCAAAGAACTATTTTTCTATCAGGCAACTTTTGTTACTTTTTATTTCATGGCTTGCCAATTTGCCCATCCTTTAAATCAGAACATCTTGATGCTTGTGAAAGTCTGAGAGTACCCATTACTAATGAGGTTCTTCTTGCTGGAAATAATGTACTGGACTCACTGCAAAATTTAAATAATCTGAGGTTTTCTTTCATTTTAAAGAGCAGTCCCTTAAAGAAGATATTACTGAATAATGCAAGATATTCTAGGAATTAGGTATGCGGAGTTAAATCAAACATCAAAGAATTACACCACTATCTTGTTCTTAACATGTCTGCTTTGTAATCTGTAGAACATGTCCATGTACAAGAGAAAAGAAATTTATATGAATCTCTAAATGGTACAATTATGTAGCCTACGTGATTTATTTTGATTGGAAATATGTCCTCATTTGACTCTCCCAATATAACCATTAATTTACAATTTGAGTGATGATATGTGGTTAAACATTAACGTTTCAAATAATTTTTACATCTCCACAAGGTCTATAATAGACAGAAGGTTCTGTAATTACAAATAGGGCACTATATATAATAATGCAATATATTTTAAAATGCAATGCCTTTTAGATTGTGTTTTTCCCTCTTTTAAAAGAACTGTAGCAATTTTGAAGGGTACATGGAGAGGATCACTTTTTATTTGATGAATCAAGTTTATAATAAAATGGCTCCAAAGACCAAATAAAAAATATCTGAGATGGCAGAAGGCAGGATATTAATGTATTGATATGATCTGGATAATAATACAGTATGTTCCGGAACCTAGAGTTTTTCAGAAACTTTGAGAACTAAAATGACTATGTTTTTCAAGTATCAAAAACTTATGAAGTACATTTTATAGTTTAAAAGGTGTACTTAAAAATAGGTGATACATGCACACACACACACTTGTGACTGCATTGCCCTGGTGAAGCTGCAGAGTGAAACCCTAAGGATCAACGCTCTTCCCGAGAAAAATTCCTCTACAGGGAGTAAGTGTAGAAGTCCTGTGGCAGCTCCATACCTCACAATGCAGGAGGCAATGATGGAAAAAACCAAAGACCAACTGCAGTGTATAAACATCTCAGCTGTCCTCAGATGCCAGAACAGCCCTTGAGGCAGAGGGTAGCTCGTGTTGGTGGCTACATCAATACACCAAATAAGAAAGCGTAAAGTTCCTTTATGTCATCTTTGCCCTCTTCTTATCCCCTCAGGCCAAGCACAAGTCCAAATTAGTTGGTGCCACATGTTTGCGTTGTGGCTGGGTTCTTTAATACTAAGCATGTTCCAAAAACATCCCTCTTTTCACTGTTCTCAAGGGTTAATTCAGTAAACAAAACACAATAAAAGCTACTGAAAAGTCTGGAGCAGGAAGGAAGCTGGCTTACTGCTCCTTGGTTTCCCATGCTGCCAGTGTAATAAATTGCCTTTTTCAACAAGGTGGCTACATCTGGCTTAGAATTTAACTTTTTTTTTTTTTTTAATTTCTAAGTGTAATTAAGAATTAATACATCAGTCCTAAAAAACCTCCCGTGTTGTGGGAGGAGGAAGGGGCAGAAGAGTTTCATTGCTGGTGCACTCACTGTGGGAAGATGCTCCTTTGAAAGTATCATCCAACTTGGGTGATCACTGCGGGGTGGAGTAAAACACCCATCCTAAGCAACCTGGTTTTTACAAAGCTCCTCTAATGTCTGTAAGGACAGGAATCTGGCTTTTTTTTATTTACAGGAAGACCTGATGGATATTTTTAAAACTGCTAACACCATCTTATACCAACTTTTTTCATGCTTCCCAGCTCCCTTGCTCTACCTGGCACTTAAGCTTATGTATAGGAAGGACTTTTACCACTTTCCTCATGTATCTTATTCACCTTCGTATCACTATGCTTTCCCTCTTTGTTTTTTTTCTGTATGTAATTTTTACTTTGTACTGTTCAGTTGGTTTGCTGAACAGCTAAGCGTTTTAAAAAAATATGCATGTTATATTGAAATATGTTTTTCTATAACCTAATTCAACTGGTCACCCCACATACTATGCTAAATCTCTGATCACTGTCTAAATTTTAATTAAAAAATAGTTCAAGGCAATATTTGAAGTACCACTTAATTATTTTTAGATGGTAGGTTTTATTTTTATGTAGATTTTTCTGGGTGTGGGCATGAATAAAATGCATGGCAATGAAGAAAATGACACTGTTTGGGCTTCAGCCTTTCAGAGCACTGAATAAATACAGCTCGCACGGTGTTTCTCTTCAGCTCTGTACTAACACACACACCTGACCTGAGGATGCAAATTCTATAAGGGGATAATTTTTGAAAGCAGTATTTTACCTTCTACTCATGCAAATACCTAATTGTTTGCAGGACATTTAAAATTATGTTTTCAAAGACACAAGCTAAATTCATGTTCTTTGTACCAAAAGGACTTGTTCCTTTATTCAGCAGATTTTTATACCATATAGAAGAGCAGTGTCTGCGCAGTACTTCAAAGTTAGGCCTTTGTTTTACCGAATATTATGTGCCTCTGGGACAGGAAGAAATCCTGCGCAACAGGTTTCTCCACCCTTGCCGACATGTTCAGACAAATTAACTAGTCATGACGAGTTTTGCTTGGTCTTTCTGAGGGGAGGCAGAGGGGGGTGGAGTGCCATAGCACTTTTTCTCAGTGGATGGCTTTGATCCGTAGCTATCTGAATGGATTTTTCTTTACACACGTGACGTTCCCCCTCCAATCTCTGCTCTTGCGTAGACCTCATGTAATGTAAGCCTACATCCTTCTCCTTGGTGTAGGTACAGCCAAAACAGACAGCTGTTTAGATCTCCCTGGCGAAGGATCCCATCGGTCTCACCCACACTGGATGCACGTACGTGGTCTCTTGGCTGTCGGACCCATCTGTTAGGATGGCATGGTGCCCAGCCTCAGCCTTCTGAGACAGAGAAGCTGCAACACAGATACAAAGCAACCGTGGGGTTTAGGGCAGACGTTCTATATGATGAAGCAAATAGTCTCTATTATATGGGAAATAACACCTTTGGGCTATAGCAGCACTGTATGTTTATTTAGCATATATGTGTTATGTAGATACACGTCATGGGATATGCGGATACAAAAGACATGAGTCAAAATATTTGCACCTGAAAGCATGAAATTAGACTCCCAAGTGTGTATGTCTGTGTATATATATGTGTGTATATATATATACACACACACACATGCATATATACCTGCATGTTCAGTTTTTCAAAGAGCAGAATACACTGCGGTCCCCTGTATAGAAACTGGCATATGCTCAAACCACCTGAAAATTGAACCACTTGAAAATATGCACTTAAGAGACATCCAGCATAGTGTTCTCCAGCAAGAAGTTCTCCTTTAGCCTCCTGATTTGTAAATGTTGGTTATTCCTGGTACCACTCTGGGTAAGACAATGCCACCTGGAAGTGAGACTTCGAAGAACCAGGCGTAGTCTCCTACGGGCAGTCAGGCAACGCTCTGATGTGTACGGAGAGCGCTGCCTTTGCTGGCAGGGGAATTGCCTCCAGAGCATGGCTTCACGAGCGCGCAGGCAGGTCCACGCTGTAGCTTTGAAATAACGGGCTGTGGGGCTCCAGCAAACTTTCTCTTCAGGGTGTTGTGTACAGCTGCGCTCTGTGCACTCTCGGTGTGAGGTCTTCTGACTTCTCACTCTGTGCGAGGGTGGGTTAGCGTTTGCTGGGAACGTGGGCTCAGCGATGGCAGTGTGCGGGCGGCAAAGCAGCAGGAGGCCTCGCTTACATCCAGAGGGCCAAACAAAGGTCCCTTTGTAGGAGTGCAGCAGCTTCAGAACACACAGTTTGTCATCAGCAATTATCTGGGTGTCATAACTGAAGATCTGCCACGACACCCACAACCCTGAAACACAGCCTGCCTCTGTCATGTAGCTCTTTGATTTTTTGTTCATAATTACACTAAATTCCCTTTGTAACCATCTGACCAAGTAAGAGGCTCTATGCACCGCTACACATAATGGACGTACAAAGTTCCCCAAGCACTATTAAAAGTCGGAAAGATGTGAAAGAGCAATAGAGTAAATGAAAACCAGTCCCATATATCTTTCTGTGTATTTATGGTTAGACCTCATAGAATTGTGTGGACTCCCTATTGTTTTAAAGAGTCCTTTTTGAAAGACACAGAGGTCCATTTATATCCTCTGAGTTCATTACAGACTACTTCTGAATAGAGGAGAACTACGGTTGGTCACTGGTACTATTTTCAAAATTTTCTCTTTTTCAGCATTCATTTCAAAGAAGAGGTTTATTCATTTATTCAGTTAAATTCACCAGGGATAGCTGCACAGGAGAAGGGACTGAAAGCTCCAATTCACTTTAATTTGTCTATTTGCTTACAGTCTGTATTGGAATGCAGTAGCAAACAGCCAGAAGTTTTTTTATTCATGAACATACTCTTTGAACGAAGTACATTGAAAATACACATTTAGTTCTGTAACCATGAATATAGGTTCTGGTTCCAGTAAAAGACAAGCAATGAACTCTATCATAAATGCACGACAGAATTAAGTTCTTTGTGGGCCTCAGTGTGGCAGAAAGTGGAAATATAATATTCTGTGATTCATACCACGGAGGCATTGACTCCTCTCTGACATAGCCACTGGGGCTCTGTTCAGAGCTTGCTGTCGGACTTGAACTGTTCTGATGGGCCTGACATTAAGCAAATGCTAAATCTCAGTGGATCCAGTCAGGACTGGTGATTAAATGTTGTGCTGATTCATTCCATGAGAGGGCTAGTGATCCAAAGAAACAAACAAAAAAGTAAGAAAACAGGGAAGAACAAACATTCAGCATAAAACGCCAGTAGTTACCACACCTGATAATGCCAGCTCTGCCTATAGCCAAAGGAATGACGGAAATACTTCCTATGGCATTGATGTGGCAGGGCAAAATAGCCAAAACCCAGGTAAATTCCAGAGTCCAGTTCATACCTCTGGGTTACCAGCTATACTCTCCACTCAGAGATCCCCAAGTGGTCTAGAGGACACATGGGTTTTTGCAAGTCTTGGCTGCCGCAGCTGCCATATGAGACTTCTCGACTCCATCCAGCCTGGCCCTAAGCCATGGCTTTGCTGCGTGGTGGACCACTTGCTACAGCTCTGAGGCTCATTCTCAGCTGAGTCAATCCCTGCACATCCTCATCCTGCCCCCACTGACCATGCAGGGCCTTCCAGAGCTGGCCATGTTTAGGAACTAGCCGAGCCCCTACTTGGTGGGTGATCAAGTGGGTCCTTCTGGCCCCAGAAACAACAGATTGCAAATTGGCCCAACTTATTGGCATAAGTCCATGGATGAACCATCAGCATTACCTAGCTCCCCCCCACCCCCCTTTTTCTAAATATATGATTTATAAAGCAATGACATCTTAACAAAGGAAGTTGTGTGGCTTTTATAGAGAGCATGCATTGTTTGACAGATATCAAGTACCATGTATGTATGTATATATGTATCTACCCATCCATTTATCTATCTCATAGCTCTAGTTTTGTTTTGTTTATTTTTTTGCAAGCAGAGTAATTGAGTGATACTTGCTATATGACATATAAGTATGTGGTCATAATATTTGATACATAATTCTTGGAATGATAGATCAGATTTCATATTAAAACCAGTAATTATGAACTGAAGTATAATTACAAAATGAGATGCCTGTTCAAATAAATGAGTACTGCTGTACTTAAATTTTTATTTTATTTCCATGTTTTCCTTCAGCCTAGGAAGCCTTTCTGAAATATAAATGTGTATCAAATGTATGTCCCCTTGTTCAGTTTTCTCTTTTTTCTTAAAATTACATTATATGATATATACTATGTGATATGTGTCCATCCAGTTTAACAGCTTAAAGAAATAAGCAAACCTTCTTAGATGTGCTAAACCCTGTTAACAATATTCCATGGTCTGTGGAATTACTGTCCCACAGGAATTTTTCTCTGGATTTAAAAATAAAGGCCTTCTTGTACATAAATGAAATATTTGTTGTTGTGTAAGGACACACTCATTTCCTAAACATGCAAATTAAATAACCACTTTACCCTAGCTTAATGTACAGAAGTGGGAAAAAAAGAGCCTTTGTACCTGTGTGTCCCCACTGATGTGCCAGCATCTCAATGCAATGTTACTGCTATTAAAAAAAATCTGCTGCATTTCTCTGTAGCCCAGAAGATGGCAGAGCCAGAGAAGTGAGCTATGTCATTCTGAAAACCACTCCTGTTTCCCTTTATTAGAAATTTCTCCTGTATTTTTGAGCCCTTGAATAAATTACGGGGCTTTAATTACTTGAACTTTTTTTTTGAGTAAAAGGTTTTTTCCAAGCATTTCCATACTGAGAGGAGATTGCTCACAACCAGATATTTTTGCTTCCTTGCTGCTGGGCCGAAGATGACATTTGTTTAAGCCTATGCAGCGGGAGCAAGAGAGTGAGAGTTCCAGGACGTTTTTTTTTTCCCCTCAGTAATGGTGCCAGTTCCCACCCCGTACCCACTGACTTCCCCATTCAGTCCCCTGGGCTGCGCCAGCCCTCTGGGGAGCCACACGTTCCACCCATCCAGGGATGGATGAATGGATGGATGGATGGATGGATGGATGGATGGATGAACTTCTTGATGCTCCACGTTGCTGTGTCTGCACTGGTGTGGTCCTCAAGAGTAAGCCAAGAGAACAGTAGAAGCAGAGACTGTGGACATCAGTTACAGAAGACAATGGCCACCTCAGTATAGTTATCTTTTTCACCCATTACTTACACTTGCCCCAACATTTCTGATCAGTAAAAAAAAAGCGTGTCTAATAGCATAAATGTTTGTGTATCATATCACTTCATGATGAGAAGTTCAGGACTTTATTTATTTACTGCCTTATCTCCCAAACATTGGGGTAGTTGTGTGTTTATGCAAAACTAGGTTCCGAGCATGAAATAAGTACAAACTTGTAATTCAATATTCTTCTGGAAGCTTGTATGAGACAACCCAAAAGATATAACTGCTAACTTATACGTTCAGTACTTAAGTGCTCCTAGCATTTAAATGCTGTTATCTGCACTGAAATCAGCTTCTATTTTGGCCTTGGTGTCAATCAGAGGTCACTGTGTCCAAGAAAGCCCAGAAGTATAACCTGAAAATATAGTACTTTCTGAGTGCACGCTTCTAAGTCCAGGAAGCATCGTGAAGGAACACGAATTAGCCAGCTCAGTCACTTACAGGTTGACATAGCTGCTGTGAGCTTTGCCACAGGAAAGACCAAGTTAATTACATCCACGGAAAGGTAAACCTCTCCTGATAGATGAAGGCAGAACACATATGTCTAAATTATGATGAATAGAGGTGTGAAAGAGACATTTCTTGCCGTCAGAGTTTGACCAAGGAGATGGTGTGCATTCCTTCAGAATTAGCTTAGTCGCCTTCACTGCAACTTCTTGACACACTTCGAATTTTAACAGAATAAATTAGTAAGAATTGCTGTGCAGTCTAACAGGCATGAAAGATGCTGGAAGACAGCAGAAAAAAGAAAAGGTGGCACAGAAAATCATAATTTTCTCATTTTTACCCTAGCTTGATAACTGGGTAAGAAATAAGCCCAACAAAATACCTGTTCCTTTGGACACTGAGACAACCCTTGTGGTGATAAAAAGGTTGATCTAAATTATACCATTGACATAAATAAATCAAAGAAGTCATGATTAAGTGTAAAGACTGTAATTTATGACTACTAGAAATCTGCAGTGCTGTTAAAAAAGGTAATAGCAGGTACTGGCAGACATGGTCAGAAAGAGCAGAACAAGATGATTACAGCCAGGAAGGGAGGTGAGGTTGTCCCAGAGTCCTCCATAAAAGCAGCGCGCCAAGGAAAAATGCAAACTGAGGCGACTTCCTCATTTTGTCATCTTTAGAGGATCAGCTTAAAGAAAAAAGCTAAAATATGTAAGTTTCTTTGATACAGCAAGGAATATTTCAACTTGAAAAGAAAAACCACCGATGTTATGAAGCTGATATATGAGATATTTTATAGGGGTGGCATTCTTACTGTTTGTTCTTATGATTTTAAAAGTACCATGTGAGTAGCTATAACTGCCTTTGTGGCATGGCAGATGAGGACGTGACCCAGCTCTGAAGATGGCAAAGTTCCTTCCCTTCAGAAACGTGGAGTTTCCTGGGATGTCCTGCTGGAGCTCAGGAAGATCACGGATTGACCACAGCCTCCGGATGCCTGCAGCAGCCTGAACCCCTCACCAATCCTCTCACTTCAGTCTTGTCTACTCATTTTGAATAGAGTTTAAAATTACATATTTTGGGAAGGGAAGGATCATCTCTAGAGCCACTTATGGGCAATCACTTTAATAATTGCTTTGGTGTGCCTTTTGCCCTTCAGTAAATTCAATGAGCTAAGTACACTCTACACATTTAACATACAATTCTTTAATAAGGCGAGGAGTTACTGATGGATTTCATCAGCTTCCAGAATTGGCACCATGAAATTTGAATTTTGCAAGAGAAAAGAGATTTGAACATGTACCATCCTGCCAGTTAGTGTAAAGAAACGTGGTCTGGTTCGGTTAACAACAGCATTTGAACAGTCAGCAATTTCCCGCCTGTATCATTCCTCTCAGGCGTTTCTGTCCTGCCCCTTATCGAGATAGTGAAATGTCAGTTACTGTATTTCTCTCTTTCTCACAAAAATCAGTCTCTCAACATGAATCATTGGCCCACAGATGAATCATTTTAAGCATACAGCTTTAAAAAGTCCGCTGGAAAACAAGGTAACTTTTAGAATCTAGGCCATTATGATTTCTAAATTTTATTTTGTCACTTAATGTCACTTGCAGTGAGTCACAACGTAATATCCATTGGCAGCTTGACTTCTACTCTATGTCAGTGTGAACCAAAGTTCTACTCCAATATACTTGTTAGGCAAATGTTTCCAAAAGAGTAATGAATGCTGATAGGAATGGTCAGGCATATTTTCTCACTGTCCCACAACACTGTTTTTAAGTCTGAACTAGAAATACATGTATGATCACCTGGTCTGTTTTCTCTATATTTCTCTTCAGTGATCAGTCATGAGAAGTTACAGGTTGTCTGATGAGAAAATTTAACTAACAGGATTTCAGACAATTCTCCTTTTCCTTGCTTAATACTTTTGGTCTCTTTCTAAAGGAATCAATCTACTCTCAGGACAGGTATCTGGAATCACAGTGACCACTGAATCGATTTTTGCGGCACCTTTTGCACTTTGAAACAAGTATTGAAAATAGTCCGAGGTTTTCTTTCATTGTGAAGGAATTTCTTTCTGTTTGTAATTTCCTGCCATGAAAGATTTCATGCAGATAATGGTTTTCAAAGAATGCAATTGCTTGCGCAATTTGAGACGATAGCTTAGTAGTTTTTGTTTCCTGTCCCAGCCAAAGAACAATAAGGAAAACTTAACAGAAGCCTAGCAAATTTTGGATCGCTTTATCCTCCTGTTGCTGCAAAACAGAAATAACCCAGTGCAATGGAATATAATTTATATGAATGCAGTCAAAAGAACTTTATTATTTACCGACCTGCTGCCCTAATCTTGCACGTTACAGATTCTTGGAATACATCAGAACACTGGGTGGATTTCTAGAAGGGTGCTTCTGGTCAGACTGACAGACACAGCCATCTGACAGATGTCAGGCTTCAAAGTAATCCTGTTTTACAGTATATTTCTGTCAGTCACAACCACTGCAATCAGATTTTTAATTGTAAGGTCAATACATATGTTGTCAGCTTTATAAATGTACTATATTGTTATTTTCATATAAAAGTATAACACCTAAGTGGGTTTGTATTCAAAGCCCATGTTCCCCTCATTTTGAGATACTGCTGCCCAGTGAATAATTTCGTATGTGCACTGAGAGAGCAGGTCTACTCCTGGAAAATCAAAGAGAATTATGAAAAGTAATTGCCCACGGATTTCAGTTCTGCACTAGTGTTTCATGTGAGTTGCTCGTCAGTTCTGCAGCCTTCAATGCTTCATTAATATTCAAGAACATTTAGACAACAAATTATGGCCTCTAAACCCTTTAATCTAAAATGTTAATATAATCAAACATCTATACTTTAGCCTCAGGTTCTATTCTGTGGACACGGAACATACTGTTTTATTTAGTGGAGTGTTTTATTGTGATGATAGTAATTTCCTAAAGGTATACTGGCATTATTAATCTGCAGTTGTATTCCAGACAAATAAAGAAAATCTTAGTTGGTTAATAACACAGAATGAATATTGTACTTAACAAGACTCAATTTTTATTTTCAAAGTGGTCTTAGTCTAGGGAATAACAAATTATTCAGGTAGAAAACCAGAAGTGATGTTAATAGCAGGAACTATAAGGCAAATTGAAGGAATAAATTAACAGATAAAATAGAAGAAAGAATTGCCAATTATTACTCATGTAAGCTTTGCTTTGTTATTGTTACATACTTTGTATTGGCAATCCTGAATAAGAGAGACTGGTGAAATGTCCACATTAGTAGTAGGGTTTCGTACTCACCCAGCTTTCTGGAAAAAACAAAAAAATCCTAGCGATACAAACTAAACAAATTAATGCACAAATTTACCTACTGAGGCAGTGGTTTTGTGTTCCTGATATAGAAAAAGATCCTATGAGTGTGGGAACTACATAGTAGAAAACACTTGATTTTCAATGTGTTTACCATTTGGTGGTGCAGTGCATCTAAGATGTTTTCTTCTGGATGGGAACAATGAAAGATGTGAGGAAGAAATTTGTTCCTTCTCTTTTTTTTTTTTTCTGATTTTGAATCTTTTATTTCCTCCCCAAATTACTTCCTCCGGTTTCCCACAAAACATTTTCTATAAAATTTCCTTTCCCACTAGCCGTGTGGCAGAGCATCTGCCATCATTAGCCCGTCAGCTTTCCTTTCTGCCGGACCGCGCAGCCTCCTCTCCCCAGGTCCTCCCACCGCCATCTCCACACGCTCGCTGAAGGGAGAAGTTGTAGAGGGTAAGTAGGGGAATTTTTTCATTCCCCGCAGAGTCCTGGAGGAGCCAGAAAGACGTGTGGGACTGCACAGCCAGCCAGCAGGAGTTTCTGTTTGAGTCCTGAAATCTTGTACATGAGGGGAGAAGACAGCAGGAAGCTTGAGTCATTTGTCGAGGGACAGAGCCACCATAGCAGGGGAAGCACCTGCCCTTGGCCGCCTTTCCAGAGGATACGGGAGAAACCAGGGAGGAGCCAACTGGGAGCTTGTCTGAGTCCTAAACAGATTTATTGAGGAGCCTGAAAATTCAGGATTATGAGACCCTCCCAGAGGACCTGGCCTAATTGCAGCCTGGGTTTGTACTGGTTGCCATCACTGGTGAGTGCCATGATCTGGAAGACAGGCAGGCGCAACGTACATGTCCGCATACTGGGAACTAACAGCTGCCTGCATCCGTATTAGGATTTATTCTCTAGTGAATCATCCCATCCTTCTGTTTGGAAAGATGTTAAGCTCATTACAGGTGCAAAAACTAACTGGTAAGCATAATAAACTGAGTTTGCAAACAGTGCTTTAAAAGAATTTCTACATTAAAACTTGTCATTTTCTACACTCATAACTTTCCACAGTGTTTATCTTTGAGATCGTCCACATTTCCCAAAGAAAGCTGTGGGATTTGAGTCTTACCCTGTGTTTTGACTTCTGTTACACTAAGGGAATTCAATGGCCCACGTCTAAATAGCCTGCACTGAATAAAGTTTTTAGAGGTCTCTCCTCTGCTCACTGCCCTGCCCACGGCATCTGCAGGACATGGTCAGTGCAGCTCTGCGGCAGAAGCTCTACGATGGCTGCTCCAACCTCCTGCGAGACTAGGGAGGATGTGCCTTTTGGATCAGGAGACACAAACAAGCATATCTCAGCACAGAGGGACTTTGTACCATCATGGCCAGAAAAGAGGAGGGATCATAGTTGCACGCACAAAATATCACAGACAGTGGTGCGCATTAGGCGCTATTAGTTTTAAAAGGTGTTAATCCAAAGCATGCTAATCCAAACTATAATTCCCAGTCAGCTAAAACAAGAATTGAATTTAAATTCCATAGCCTGGCAAGGTGAAGATGGGAACTGTAGGAAAAGTTTATGAACAGTCCAAAACTACACACCAGTTTTCAAATTCGCATTGCATAATCGTGTGCGCCTGCTCCCTCGATCTTAAACAACCTCTCTGGGACAGGGATCTTCAGCAACAGTTTCTCTGACCTGTGCCTTGCCATTCGAGATGGAAAGCTGATTCACCCTATCCTTTTCTAGGTCTCTAACGTTTTTGGTGACCAAGAGAGTCGCGTTGGCCCCTTTCCCAAAAGGCACTTGAGAGTTGTCTGGGGGAGGCGAGCTGCATAGCTTCCGTGGCCGTCAGAGGCAGGGCAGCATTCCTCTGCTCCCAACCCTCACCCATCTGTCCCCCATCAGCTGGAGGATACTAAAATAAATTGGGAGTGGGCTGATGCAGAAGCAGTGTTACAGAAGGTATGTTCTCCACAGGAAATGTGTAAACAAATATTTGGAAGGTCTAAAAATATGAACAAAGAGGCCTCTGTGGCACAACAATAAACCTTAAAAAGTCTACAGCACATGTCCTAGACACAGTTGTTAAATAGCAAAGTTAAATTGGTAAATAAAAGCAGTTTTAAACAGCCAAAGTTACAGACTCTTCAAAATCAAGGAAGCGTCCTTAATACCAAGTTTTTAGTTCAATGTCTTGCTCAGTTTTGATGTAGCCTCATCTGTGTAAAGCAGTGATATTACATACATTAAAAATAAATACCATTTCAAAGCATCTAGTGAGAACTTGCTCAGACTCCTGCATAATGTTCTCTTTTGGCCTGGCCTTTGCTACCGACAAAAAAATCAGGCTTACATCTGTAACATTGTTCAAAAAAGTTTTGGAAGCCCTGCTGGAGGTGACTGTATCTGCCCTGAGCTGTGTCTAGTGCTGAACACTTGAGAATGTCCTACCTCAGCACCAGCAGTCCCTCTCCTTCACCGTACTTGATCAGTAAAAAGTCTGTAAGAAGCACAATGTAGGGGGCAGCACTACAACTTTTTTACTTGTCCGGTCTTTAATACCACCATTTCTCCCAATTAAAGCACACAAGTAACTCATATCCTGTTGCTCCTGCTCTGCCCAAGACCTTCTGATGTTTATGACTCTTCTCCCTTGAGCTGAATCCCTGCTCAGTTATGTGTCATGAGCAGACTCCACTCCCTTACAGCCATATTCCCTCGCCCTGGCCAGAGACGTGCATGCGAGGAATGAAGTCACTCCCAGTCATTACTGGTCTCTGCGGCGCACAGCTCTTCATATTTCTCTCGCCCAAACTCTTATTTTACACTATTGCTCTCCACCTTTGCTATCCAAGCCTATCCTTTATCTGTGCAATTAACTGACCCTTGCAATATTTAACTATGTGCTTCGTAAAGAGGTCTTTGACAAGCTTTTCAAAGAGGTTGTGAGGTAAAAGTGCTCTAAAAGACTGGGTAAATCAGGAGCACGGTTACTCAGCTATGCTTTTCAAAAGCAGTCTGCTTTTTCAAAGATGAGCTCCTTTCTGTGACTTTATGTGAATTATATCCAGTTAAATTCCAACTTTCTGGGGGTTTCTTGCGTTTCGTTCTAGCTGGTACTTTGTCCTCTTCCCTTCGTTCTGGTATGACCTTTCTCAGCAACAGAGGTCTGAGATCTTAGTGATGGGATTTTTTTGCATGGTCACAGCCATGTGGGCATTTAAATATTTTTTCCTCTGTTGAAATTTGATACATTGCATTTTTTAAAAGGTTTTCTTTAGCAGCTGGAAAGCTATCACATGCAGACTTGTATATTCTATAACATTAGCCATTCCAGCTACCAAGCAGTTTTCCTAATTATAAGGATCTCCAGCCCTCATGAACAATACTGTTTGATTCAGTGCTTCCTCTCATCTTTCTCAGCATGGACTTTTGGATCCGTCCTCCAGGCACTTCTCTGCTGCCCTCATTACTCTACTGCATCTTCTTCCTCCAGCTGTTGGTCTTTGCAGACAACCAGTGAGGAGAGCCAGGAGAGCGTATTCCCACAGCGCCGCTGCTTCTCTAAACTGTTGTCAATGCTCCATGCTCCTACCATGTCAAATTTACCCAGTGCAGCCCATACCCCCACCAAAGGGCATGGGAAAATGAGTCACTTGGTTTCCTGCCTTCAGAAAACTGGAATCAATTTTTCATTTTTTACTTTTTAAAAAGAGATCAGATTTATACTCCAACAACAGGTTAGTTTCGCTTTCTCTTCTTTAAAGTATATTTCATGAATTATCTACCCCCCTGTAAGCCCAAACTTTCTTCATTGAAAAATTCCTCTCTGTTTCTGAGGTTGACCTTCTATTTCCAGTTGCCACTTGCTTCCCTTTTGATCTATATCATAATTATAATTTCTCTTTGTGATTACTGCTTAGACCTCCTGTCTTGATGCAGTTGTCGTTTTCCTCAGTATTTATTTTCTTCCTCTGAGAAATAAACGTATGCTAATTTTTGCTACCTGACAGTCATACCCAAGGGAATATATTTTTACAATGTATATTTATATCAATACATATGTATTGTTTAATTATATTCATCCCTCTTAAATTACGGTTTATCTCCAGATAGAACGTAGAACAGTTCCAGGCGCATACATCACCCAGGAAAAAAAGTCATTAAAAAATAATAACAATTCGGTTTGTGGTTTGTCCTGGCCACTCACGTGGGATGCTAAAAGACACAAAGTGTTCTTTCATTTCTTCACCTTAGTTGTGATCGCTGTTGTGGTGGGTAATCAGTCTCTGCAGGCCTGCCATTTCCCCTCCCTGATTGATAGAGGAGCAAGTGACACCAGGGAACTCCTGGAGTTGATACTGGGATGTACAGGTCTGTGCCGGGCCACATCTTCTTTAGTTTTACTTGACAGACTGCCTTTTGGGAACTATAACACCATACTATCTCACGTCAGCCTCACAGCTTTGCCTTACAAGTTACAATAAAATATGAAGCAATTCCTACCATAATCAAGTGTGACCATGGCTGCCTCAGATGAGGATTTTTCTCATCGCTATATTGTGTTTGATAAAGTTTATGAACACCACAGATGTGGAGAATTGCTATGTTCCTCTTCTATGGAGATCCATTGGTCTCGATTGCTTTGTGATACGGCACAGTACAAGACTTCCTTACCGTGACTACTGTGGGCTAGCAACAGCGAGAGGGGTCAGAGGTGCTCTGACCTGCGTGACACACACAGAGGTGAAGTGGGTAGTATCACGATCATCATGAACAAATCGCTGGAATTTTTTTCATGATCGCAGTAGATAGTACAGCTTGATTTTTTTTTTTGTTGGTTCATACATTGACATTTGCTCTAAGTGTCATAATCTGGCCTCTTGAATTTGTAATGCACTTTCCTACTGTCTCAGTAAGGGTACTGTATGACTGCAAAATGCCATAGTTCTGTGGTCTGTTACAATTGGTGAATCTAAGATTGCTGAAGTTCCTAAGAATTTAAGATGATTTAAAGGAACATTGCTGAACCTTACAGTCTCAAAATAGAATCACCTTTATAGAGAAATCACAATTTTAAAATGACTTGTCGATTACTGAATAAATAAATAAACAGCGCCTTCTAAGGAAACGCCTTTGTTCCTGCAAAAGACTCTTGATTCATCTGCTGGGCAACCTAATAACAAGGAATTCAATGTAATTCATTGTAATTCAATACTTGACTGTAAAAAAAAATAGCCTTTGGACGTGTGGTCATGGTGATAGAAAGATGCAAATGTAGAACCTCTGCTAGCTAGGATTATTCAAGTGTTTGAGATTATCTCCCCCTCTAGTGGCTAGTTTATGTAAAAATATAAAACCTGGGATTATCCAGATTTACTATCATTATTTCAGGGGTTCAGACAGAAGCGACCAAAGCGGTCTGTTCATTTTTAGAGTGCTTGATTCAAGTAAAAGGGTGTTAATGTAAGCCAGAAGAACATTTGAAATTCTTGAATTTCTTAAAACCTCGACAGTGATTTGGGTATGTCACGGACTAATTCACTATGAAATCTAGGTTTTGGATGTGTACAGGCATGTATTTCTTTAGTTCCATTCTGATCTTACACTTTTTTATTTGATATTGGTCAAAACTTATCTTCAGTGATGTACGAAGCCACAGTAGGTGTTGTTATGGGTTTTATCCACTCTCGGTGAACAATTTTTACTGCTGGTGATACTGCTAGCGGAAGGTGAATGGATTGTGATGCTACCAAGTAAGGCAGTGTCCATTAATGTTTTATTTTTGTCTTATCATGTCTCAAGTCTTATCCCCTGTTGAAGATTAGTCCTTAAAAGCATTTGGATCCTAAAACATTATCACTGAGGAGCAAAACTCTGCAATTATAATAAAGAATTACATGAAAACATCCACTCAGTGCTCAGCAGCAGTGAGAAAAGCAAATGAGAGGCTAGAAATTGTCAGGAAGGGAATAGAGAACAAAATGGAAAATGTAATTACACCACTGTATAAATCGGTTGCCTACACATTGAATATCCTGTGCAGTTGTGGTTCTTCCATCTCAAAAAAGATGCAAGAACTAGAAAAGGGAAGAGAAGGACAATAGGGTGATCAAAGAGCCAGAACGGCCTCCATAAGGAGAATGATTGAGTCGTCTAGAGAAGAGGTGTTTCTTCAGATAGAAGTCTACCAAATTATGAATGGCATGGAGAAAGTGGATAGGGATTGAATGTTCATAATATTTTCCAAATACAAGTATTGGGGCCATCAGATGAAGCTAGTGGGAACCAGATTCAGAAGAAATAATTGAAAGTTAGTCTTCATGCAACAGTCAGAAAAACGGTGGATCCTTTTGCTGAACAAAATGCTGGATACAGCAATTTTGCATGGGGTTAGAGGGGAGGCTGGAGAAGGATTTGGAAGAGACTTCCACTGTGATTTCCTAAACAGACAAAACCTGGTCTTGGCCGGTCCCCATCCCCAAGGAGGCGCCTGATGCCTGGGACTGGGGCTGCCCTGCTGCTCCCTGGCTGCCCTGTTCCTGGCTGGGGGGGTGGGAGGGGCCCTGGTTGCCAGGCCCTGCCATTGCCCACCCAGGGAGCCCCTGGTGCCCAGTCCCAGGGATGTGCCCTGGTGGCACCATGACAGTAGGCTCAGAAAATTGCCTAAACTGAAGATGGTGAGTGTGGGATAGTAGTATGCAAAAATATCACATAAACTTGCCACCTTCTCTCTCTCAAGGTGTCTTGCGACCACTTTTGGAAACAGAATAGCGAGATCTGGAGTTACTCCCCCAAATGGTCTCCTGAATTTATTTAGACACACAAGTTAGAGCATGACACGTGAATAATCCTTTCATTCCACCCAGAATTAGTAAAGCAACAGCTGGAGTTCTGTTTTTTCTATACTTTAAGCTGGGAACAGAAAACACTTCTATGCTTAAACCTTCGTATAGATAATACCTGTAAAATGCACACTAATCTTAAGTTGTAGAAACTTGTATTAGTGACTATTTCAGTGAAATGGATTTCTACTTTTGTAAGTACCAATGTTTTTTTAAAAATCTGCAATTCAAAAGAAATTTTTTTGCAGATTGCTTTGGACACGAGTTCCGTCATACCTTTGCACTTTGTTATTAGTGGAGCTGAGGGAGATGATGGTGGCAGTAAGCGACTGCCAGTCAGCAATGAGTGAAGTGACTGCCAAAAGGAGCTGAAAGGAGCCGAACAAGCGACAGGCAGGCTTGGGTAAGTGACTGTGGTAAGTGGTGTCCAGTAAATAACGGCTGCAACTGCAGTCAAAAAGTGACACAAGCAAATTAAGGGACTGAGGTGACTGTAGTGACTCAGGTGTGACAGACTGAGGCTTTCTGAGGTATTCTTGGACATATGCACCTATACAGCCCCCTGTATATCAAACATAAGTACTTAACTAGATTGATGAAAAAGGGTTACCTAATGGCATGACTGTCAGTTCTGAAAGGCTGAAATTTTTGTGCCTTTGCCATGTTGCCACATGGATTTAAGAAGAGAAAGTTGTGCTTAACTAGCCTGACAGCCTGTTACAATGAGATAACTGGTTTGGTGGGTGAGGGAAGAGCAGTGGACATTGTTTATCTTGACTTTACTACAGACTTTAGTTACAGTCTAACTAAACTGTCTCCCATAAGTTCCTCACGGACAAATTGATAAAGTATGGTCGAGATAAATGGAAAGTGAGATGGACCAAAAACTGGGAGAACTGCCAGGCTTTAGAAGGGTTGTGGTCAGCAGCATGAAGTCAGGGTGGAGGCCTGTCACAAGTGGCCCCAGGGGCCCCCAGGGGCCAACACTCGTCAAATACCAGTTTAACATCTTCATTAACGATCTGGATGATGGGACAGAGTGCACCCTCAGTGAATGGGCAGATGATACAAAATTGGGAGGGGTGATGTACTAGATGGGAGTGCCACCATTCAGAGGGATCTTGACAGGCTGGGGATATGGCCCAACAGGAGTTTCCTAAAACTCAACAAAAGGGTTTACCAAGTCCTTTACACAGTCCTTGTAATTAGTATTTTTTTTTTTTCCGTGAATAATTTTTTTAAGAAACAAGACAGGTATGATCTAGTTTAAATCACTATGATGGAGGTCAGCAACAATTCGAAAGACTGTGCTCAAGACAAATTGTAAATTATTTTCAGAGAAACTCCGTGAAGATATGACATGAAGTTTTAAAGGAGCTGGACTTCCCAGGACATTGTTTGTAAGGGAACTGAGAATTTGTATTCACATACAGTACCAGGTTGGAAGAGCTGATCCAGATGTGGATCAGAGGATGGGAATGAAACTCAAACTAGTTTTCATAAAACAAGCAGAGCATGAAAGAAGAGATTGGAAATTCAGTAAATTACTCAAGAAAGGAAAAATCAAATGCACAAGTATAAAAGGGAAAAATTTAAAAAAAAAAGATACATGAAATACTGTGGGTGTCAAAGTGAATATTGAAACAAACCACAGTAAAAAGGATAAATGTTATCTGGTAGTGTTTTAAAAGTTTATATTCAAACCATCAGTGGAAAGCTTTCCTTTCTGCCCTACGACCTCTGAAGAGTTTTATGTCCAGTTTTGCATTGTGTATTTTGGCAACAGTACCAACAAAATAGAAAGTCATAAAGAACAGAACCTATGAATTCAAAGGAAATGCTCAAAGTTCCCAAAAAGGCTGTTGCGGTTTAACCCGACAGGCAGCTGAACACCACCCAGCTGCTCACTCACCCCCCCACGCCCCCTCAGTGGGATGGGGGAGAGAATCGAGGGGAAAAAAAAAAAGTAAAACCCATGGGTTGAGATAAAGAAAGTTTAATAAAACAGTAGAGGGAAAAAAAAGTAGTAATAATAATAATAGAATATAGAGAATATACAAAACAAATGATGCTCAATGCAATTGCTCACCACCTGCTGACCGATTCCCAGCCCATCCTGAGCAGCTGCGTGGGGCAACTTCCCCCAAGCATGATGTCATATGGTATGGAATAGCCCTTTGGTTTTTCAGCTTTTAGCTGAAACAATTCTTTCCAGGAGAGAAAAAATTGAGGGACAAAACATTGCCCACAGGGGGAGAGTGAGCAAGTGGCTGTGTGGGGCTTAGCTGTCTACAGGGGTTAACCTACAACAAACACATTTAAAACTATGAATACAAAGATTATTCTTTTTTCTGCCTAGTCACTGAAGGATAGATGAGAAAAAGTGTACTTTGAAGTAATAACTGATACTAGTAAAAAATTAAAGAAATGGATAAATGAGAACTGGACCATGCTCCCTCGGAGGTTTGTAGAGTCTCTCTCTTCCAAAGATTTTTAAGAGCAGGCAGAAAAATCCTGCTAGGGAGCATTTAGAAATTGTTGGGCTGAGACATGGAGTTTCTGCAGGTCTTTTGTGGTCCTGTATATGCACATTTCTGTAAAAGACTAGCAGGAGTCTCCCTGGTGCAGACTTCAAATTACATCAAAAGGAGCAAGAGAGAAACGCATTCCAAGGTGAAATACTTACCTCAAGCCTGGGCACTGGGTTTCTTACAGACTCCCGTAAAGAATTTCAGGTCTTCCGCTCCTGAATTCTCTGTGCTTTACTCCTAGCTTTCACATTCCCATGAACATGTTGATGTAGATTCTGGATGAACAAGAGCCACTGATGCCTCCATGCTGGGTCATACATATTTAGACTGTTCTTCCTGCATATTTAATCTTAGCTTTCAGTACTTTTGCGTGTGCATTGCAAGCATTCTCTATAGTGTTATTACCACCCTAAGTTCTTTCTTCCATCAGAAGTTAAGGAGAAAGAGATTTCCTTGGGGAACAGATTTATCTGGAATCTGATTTATACGTAACTGATGCGTGTGTCTAACAGAGCATCAGCAAGAGCTTTATTTTCCACTATGACGTTCTGGGAGTACCAGAAACCTGGCAACAAGGCGATCACCCGGCCGTTTAAGAGAGCAGCCCTCACCGTCTTGTCCCACTAGGGGAAAGCTGCGTTGTGCGCACCCCTGGCGCCCAGGTGTATTCAATGCCACTGCCCTTTCGCCACGCAGCTACAAGAGCGGCCGTTGAAGCTTTTTGGCTCTCCTGCCTCCCCCAGTAACCCCAGGCCCGGGGGCTGCTGAAAAGGAGGCGTCAAAGGTCGGGTTCTTTCCCCCTGTCTTGAGCGCTAAGGCTGCGCCTGACCGCAGTCCCCGGCTTAGGGGGAGCCGCCGCTGGGGCGGCCCCGCGGGTCCGGGCGGCCCCGGGGGACTCAGCGGCTCCGGCGCCCGTTTCCCTCGGCGCGGAAGGGGCCGGTGGCGCCGGTTCCCCCGGCTTCCCGGCCCGCCCGGCGGCTCCGTTGCCCGGGGGGGGGGAAGCGGGAGGCCCGACCGGCAACGGCGGCGGCGGGCGATGGAGGCAGTGGCGGGGCAGCGGCCGGGCCCGGCCGCCTCCGGCCCCGCTCGACCAGCGGCCCGGCCCGGCCCCGGGGGGCAGCCCCCCTCCGGGTCGGGCCGCCGCCGCGACGGGCCGGGACAGCCCCGGGCCCCGCCGGAGAGCGGCGAGGAGACGCAGGTGCGGCGGGGGCGGGCGGGGACGGCGGCCCGGCCGGCTGGGGCAAGCCAGCGCACGAAAGCATCGAGCGAGAAAGGGAGCAGGGCGGCGGGCGAGCGTCCCGGGGCAGGGCGCACCGCCGCCCGCTCCCCCCGGGGCGCCCCCAGCGGCCTGGCCCGGCAATTCCCTTCCCCTTCCCCTTCCCCCTGGGAGAGGCGGCTCCGGTGTCTGGCGGCGGCTCGGGGGGAGGGCTCCGTGTTTAGGGGCTGAAACGGACTTTCTGCCCTTTGGGGTCCGCGTGGAAAACGAAGTTTTAGAGCGGCTCTTCTTCCGCAACTTTTTTTTTTTTCTTTTTTCCCCATAACACTTCTGCGGTGCGAGGGCCTCGGCGCCCCCGTGCCCCTTCTGTATAGCACCGCCCCGGCTGGTTATCGCTTCGTAGGGTCGTTTCGGTTGGGAAAAGACCTTTAAGGTCGTCAAGTCCAACCGCTTCGCTTGCCCGAGGTGCCTGTATGCCTCGGTGACAGGCAGTAGCGAGGGGCAGTTTCCCCCGTTGCCTCCTCTGAGAAGGTATTTCTCACCTGTGTTGACATGCACCAACATTCGATGTTCATAAACAAAATACGTGCTGTGGTCTTTTTAAGAGGGCAGCTGTTTCCGATGTTACTCGCTTGTCTTGCGGCAAGGCTTCAGGTATGAAAACACTTCAGGTTCTCCGCTCAGGAGCCGAGGCAGGGGATGCTCCGGAGAGCGTGCCATAAAAGAGGAGGAACGATGTGGCGTGCGCTGCCAAATCCCCTTTCCTGCCTTGCACTGCGAGCCTGTCCCTTTTGGCTCTGCTCTGATAATTATTTTATTACTGGTTTTGTTGAGTCGAAATGCACTATTAATCATACAATGCTTTTTCAGGTGTTAACACTTAACGAAACTACTTTTTTTTTGGCAAATTGTTTGTTTTCCCTTTGTTTTGGCTGAGTCCTCAATATATCTAAAAGCAAGAAAGTTTGCAGTCTGGTCCTTCGCTATTAATGGGAGCCAACTTGATTACCTTTTCCTGGAAGGAGGGGGGTGTTAATAGATCCCAGGGATGGTTGGGTTCCATTAGGTTTCCATAATGTTAAAGCAACACAAATGCACCTCACTCTCAACTTCTGCAGTAGTCTCCAGGACCCATTCCAAAACCATTCAGGCTGGTATTTCTGTACAGTTACAAATATAACAAATTATTGTCCTGTCTCTTACAAGTAAGAGTAACTTGTTTACCAGGAGGCCTGTCCTACCAAAACTTAAACCCTTCAAGTCAAGAGAATCAGCCTAATGCTGTGGTAATATCATCCAGAATACCCTAAACTTTCAAAAAAAGGTGTTACTTGGCTTACAAGAGATTTAGTTAAGAAAATATAATTAACTAGTTGATATGCGGAGCTACGGATAAAAATGAAGCCGCTATCTCTTTATTAACATTCACTTACATTTTGATCATAGCATTATTCAGTTGAGAATCTGCTGCTTTTTCCTTTTGCTTTCATGGATATGTGGCTATGAGATTAAATAGTAAGAACTTTTTTTAAAGTGTGTTGTTGAATTATGTTTATCATTTAACACCTTCATGGGCTGGAAATGTTTGCTTTTGTACAACTTGGGAATTAAGTCCGTATGGGTAAGTTTATGTGTTTTGTCTCTTTTCTAGAAAAGTGACTTGATGTAACTTCTCAGTGAACAAAAATATCCTCCTGTGTTTTAGCAGCCTATATTTTGCAGTGAATGGGGTGGAGGAAGGTAGAGATGAAGGAGGATTCCTTCCACACGTGACCAATTCACAGTTTAACCACTGAGGACAAGAGGGCAGCTGTGTTACTCTTTTGTGCAGGGGGACCGACCATAATGGCAGTTTTTATTAAACAGACCAACATAATTTTTATTAACCTTTTTACATCTACCTTAAATTTGGGGACATTCAGGCACAGTAGCCCATAGGGAAAGAAAAATTTCCTTTCCAGTGGATGTGCATTGGATCTGTAAAACAATAATAGGAGATAAGTAATGAATGCCTCTCTAGTATTGGCACTTTCTCAGGAAAACAACATTCGGACACTAAGAATTGCTTGATACCGGGTGTAAAGTAGTATAAACAGGGAAAATAATTTGATACATCAATGAAAATAAGGGAAAATGTTTAAAGACTCTGACAACTGTTTGGCAGTAACTTTATTAAAAGAAATAAAGTGCCTTCTTCTCCAAGAAAGGATACAACTTCAGCCTAATTCTGTATGCCATCATTTTGGTATTGCCCTGACAGGAAATGATCCTTAAACTTTATTAGTATTTCTGTTTGTTTTGCAACAGAATACAGAAGGGGACACGGGTTCAGCTTCTGCCAAAGGCAGATTGCTGTAAGTCACTGAATTAATGTACGTACATTGCAGCTGTTATAACCCAGCAGGTCATTCCTAAGAAGTATCCTGCGTTCAGCAATGTACATCAAAATGAAGGGGGGCAGAAAGCTGCATAGCTTGTGTTGCTCTGAGGAAGCATGCAAAGATGCAAGGAGAGACGGTTTAAGGTGTGGAAACTGGAAAGAGAAAGTGGATGAAAAGATAGAGCCTCTTCTTCACTGTGCAATGAAGAGAGAAATTTGACTTTTATGCTTGTATTTTTTTTGAGCAATGATTGGATGTCTTTGATCAGATTTAAAAGTATCTGCTTGCCAATTGGTGGCAGATAAAATACTGGATGCGGTTACTGAATATCAAAGCATGCAGCAAACTGCATGGGACAGCTGTTATGGTAATAGAAGATGGCTGAAGTAATTTTAACAATGACTAATGATATTAGCCTGCTGGAAGACAGGAAAAGCTGCTTTTTGTTTTCATCACCACTAGGATATTACAAGAAGTTAAAAGAATATGCAGCGATGGAAAGAGAAAACAATGCAGTAGCATGGGAACTATGGGTAGACTTCTTTAATTATTTTCAAACAGGTGTTTCTAATCAAAAGAAAACAAAAAGCCAAGTATGCTGTCTTGTTTGGAATACGGTGACAGCTGAGCAATATATCAATAAGGATCGTATTGGCTAAATATATTTGGACAAAGTATGACATCAAATGTTTAGAAGTGAAAGAAGGATTTTTCTTAGTCGCAATCAGGCTGTGACTGGCTGAAATACTGTCAGAGATCCCCACTGATTTCAGGTTTCAGTAGCCAAATAACGTATCTGGAAATGCTTAATAGACACAGGACATGTTTCCAAAGTACCGTGACTGGTAATGAAGGAGTAAGTCATCACTACAATTAATATTCAAAAGATTTACCAGTAGGGAAGACCTCTGTTGCTTAATCTAGATCAGAGAGTGGGTCATATTCCAAACACATCAAGAATGATAATGCTTCATGATAAATAACCATCACATACCACAGAAGTAGAAAGAGGCTGGCAGCTACAGGGCATCCTTCATCCTCCACTCAGAATGTGCAGGGGAGAGATGGCCGGCCCAGGAAGCAGCAATTGCAGGGCTCTGGTTGCTCAGCAACAATTCCAGCTTTCTGACCTGCATATTTGCCCAGGCGTAGCAGCAGTGTTTTTTCCAGAACGGTTTCATTTACCGCCAAGGAATAAGTTCCCCTCTAGACACAGTGGGAAGGTGTGCTGCATAGGCATAGGCTGCTGGCACACACCCCGGAGAGCCCAGGATAACCTACAACTTGGCATTATTGCTGCTTTTGTGGAGTTGAATGGTTTTGGCATTTGTTTATATAGTATTGAAATTTGAAATCTGTATTTGCTGTAATGCCAAATGAAAAGGGAAGTGTCTGATTCTTGGCAAGTATAGTTCTGTTTCTGTTCTTGGGTTTCTGAGTAGAGGTTTGAAATTCCTGAAGGGTGTTGGAGTGAGGGCCTAGCGTTGAACAGCACGGCAGGGGATGGCACTGTGTGTGCTGTCTGGCTCCGTGCAGTCGGACTGCTGATGCCGAAAGGCTGCAGCTGGTCCAGTTTAACTGCACAGCAGAAACAGGCATGATAACATCAACAGTTCTGGGAAATAAAAGCATGGCTTGCATACTGTTGTGTTTCTGGGATACCCACTGGATTGTACGGCATTATGAGTAGTGGATTAAAAGTGAACAAAAAAGGCTAAAGGCAGAGAATGGCACTTGGCATTGCTCATGTCTTCTAGGGTAAAGAAGGGCAGGCTGAGCTACAGAAGAGTTCTTGGGGGCTCTTTCAGGACAAAAAACCCCCCTCTTCATTTCCACACTATTTTGAGTACAGATTTGCCCTCAAGTATTTACTCCATTTGTACTCAAATCAGTTGGAGCTGCCTTTCCTGCTTGGCTGAAGAAACAGAAGTGAGGTGCCCTCTGTGAAGATGTTGGAGGTGTCCGGGACCCCTACAAAAGCTGAAGACATTGCTGAAGTATCATGATGAAAAATAATATATCAGTATGAAGAATATTAGAAAGTTCAGGGTCCTGAAGCAATAAATCCTTCATGATATTGAATATTGAGTTGTCTTCTAATCTGTATACTGCAACAGCTTTTCTCTCGTGGTTCCCCTGCTGCTGTTCTTGTGCCTTGCACCCATGAACCTGACAGAGTTGGTACGGCAGGTTGAAGAATGATCTAAATTGCAATTTTTAGAGTAACTCAAATGATTTTACATTTATTAGCAGAACACAAGAAAAGCTGGTATTTTATGACTGAAATACGTGACTCTAGCCTCTGCATGTTGGGTAATAGTTTATAAAAAAAAAAAGGTACTGAGTTTTTCCATAGCACAGATGAACACAGCAAACTTAAAGGACCATCAGATTTTTACTACAGAAAAGTGCTTTATTTAGCAGAGAATGGTGGGTGGAGTATGCAAGCTACAACTGCGAAGGGATTATGAGAGCATAACTCGGATGTGCGATCAGGTGCTGGAAGTTAGAGGGAGTAGGATGTAGTTAATATTTCATCACCACTCGATACCTAAAAAATTATATACCAAACCCATTTTAAACCTCCAGCATGGGGAAAATAACATAAATTCTGCCTTTTATGAAGTTAATCTGGCATGTTTTAAGACTGGAAAATGTGGAAGTCGGGATTTCTCATGTATGTTTCTGAAAATCACTGGTTTGAAAAGGAAATAAAACTCCCCTTCTTCCTGCTCTGAATTGGTTTTGGTTTTCAAGGTTTTTGACTCCTTCAAGAAAAATGCTAGTTATATGTGGTGAATTGTTTATTAAGATAAATTAGGTCAAGAAGCACAGAACTACTCTGTATTAAATCGCTCTGTTTACTCTTATTTTAATTTTCTATAAATTTTTAGTGTGTTGTACAAAGGTTGTATAAGCGAGTTCATATTAACAAGGATTTATGAGCAGGATTTGTAATTGATGGCTTACATTGACTCTAGTAGTGAAAGATTTTTTTGGTTTTTTTGGGGGGGGTGGTGGTGGTGGTGTTTGAAATAAAAACAACAGAAGGGTGGGAGGGAGAGAGCAGGCTCTTCCCAATGTGGCCATGTAGAAGAGTGAAGGATCTCAGCTGAGCACCCTGCTGGGCTGGGCTGGGCTGGCCTCCGGTGCAGCATGTAGTGATGATACTGGTGATGATTCTCTGCCCTGTCTTTCCTTGGGACCTGTTTAACTCCCTCTTGGTTGTTTTTGCTGAGTGGAATATGCTAATCAAATGCAAATGTTGCACGTTGGTTGTTAACTCTCTGTGCACATCTGTTATCTGTTAATGTTTACCAAGCATCTACATGACTATTTTCTATTTTGTTATGCATTATGTTTGGTTTTCTCTAATGTAAACTAAAATCTTCAAAGAAGGCAAAGAAAGGAGAAAAGGAGGAAGGGTGATCCTTATGTTGGTGGGTTTGGCTTCCTGTGAGAAGCACTGTAACAAATGGTATTCTTGGGGTTTGCAGGTGCGAGGCCCATGGCAATAGCAGCACAAGAGCAGTAAAGGGAGGGGGGAACAAAACCTGCTACAGAGGCTCTGGAAAACACCCCCTCTGGCAGTTTGGGTGCAAGGTTACAAAGCTGCAAGCAGCAGGCCTTTAGCATCAGTGAGGGGAAAGCACCTACAGGCACCATGCAGCCATATGTTTTTAGATTTGTTGAAATGTCAAAGCTGACATTTAAATCTACTGAAATACACCAAGAGATTGCTATAGCCTCAAGAAAAAGGTGAGCTTCACTTTACATGTGGTGGGGTTATTGTGTTTCCCTTGCAGATGATACTAATTAGCCTTTGGACAGTTATTTAACTGTGGTGGAGAGGGAATTCCTGCTAACAGCTGAGGTTTCATGAGTTTTAGCTGCATGCAGGCAGTGCAGTAACTTCAGGGAAAAATCTTTTGGAATCTTATTTTGTGTTCTCAGGAGCACTGTTCCAAGAGTATTCAATTAAGAGACTTCTTTTAAAGTTCAAGGAAAATGTGAATAATGTGGGTTGGATGTTAACTTCCCCCTGCCCTGGCCCTGAATTGCTGCATAGCAGTTATAGGTTCATACTTGGAAAATGGCACTGGAAGTGCTAAGTAAAAGAGGAATCTTGATACAATGCTACGCTAGGGAACAGCTTCCAAAGACGCAGTAGAAGTAGTAATCGAAATCTTTGGTTAATTAATAAATAAATAAACCTCCAAAGGCTTAGAGCAAGAAGGGCCTTGTTGGAAGATGACCGATTTCAGAAAGAACCAAAGACAAAAATTTTACTAAGCAGAGAGGGGGTGAAAAAAATGAATTACACTGCAGAATAGAAATACAAATGTATGGCCTGTGATTAGTACCTCATTATTTCTCTAAAGAGAAAAGGTATGAAAACAGACACTACTATGTTGGCTGGTTAGTGTTATGTTTTTCATGACATAGCTGCTACTACTAAAACTTGCCAAGAGGGTGTTTTTTGTTACTAGTCCAATGACTGGGTAGCTTAGATTAAATATACTTTATTGCTGCAATTCTCTTTCTTTAAATTTTTATCAAACTTGAATTGAGTGGAAATGAATATGTAAAAGTTACCTTAAATGGAATCTTGTTTGGTGGTAAAGAACTCCAAATGTATAGACTGAAAAATGAGTAAGACTTTCTTAAAGTCTACTTGGAAGTAAATGTTCATTAAGAAGGTCATAACCTTATTAAATAAAAAAAAAACCACTCCCCCCCATCTCTTGCTACATTTTGACATGTATGTGCTGAAGGAGTTAATTTTCTTTAATTGTACCTGTATTAGTAAATTATGGGGAGAGAGAGGAAGCAAGTAAGACATTTTACTTGCAATGTTTTCAAACTAAAGACTTCTTATATGAGCTAGTAATTCATCTGAACAAATAGCTCTTTCTGAGTTACTGTGGAAGAAGTGCTGCGAAATGTCTATTTTTAGCTAACGCATATAGCTCTTTTCCAAGATGGACTGGTAGGCCCATCTCAAACTAAGATTAGTAGGAATGATCCGCAGGGCAACTGGAGGTTTAAATAATTTCCAAATGACTGGAATGAAAACACCAAGCTCAGCATAGCTGCTGGATTGTTTTAATGAATGTGTTGCTTATAATGGGGTGATACAGTTCGATGGAAATACCTTTTTCCTTGAAATCTGTAATGGTATAGCTATGTTGTGCACAGGTTATTTGCATCCTGATGGCCATATGGTCCAACTTTAAGGTTTATGGTTGGGCTTGATTTTAAAGGTCCTTTCCAACCTAAATGATTCTATGATCCTATAACTTACCCAATATGAGTACAGCATGTCTTAGATGCATAGCTAGTACAGATGCATAGCTAGCATCTGTATCGGCAGCATAAGATGTGATTTTCTCATGACCCGTAGGTCAGATGAGTTGCTCGTGTGAGCTCAGTGCAGCTGTGAGTGGAGTTTTAAAAAGCTCTAGAGCAATTTGGTTCAGCTGTGTCTGAACAACTGTAATAGCTGTTGATTGCAGTAGAAAAGTACTGCTAAACACGTGTAGTGAAAAAGCCTGAATTCAGCACAAGTAATCAAAAACTTCAAAATGTTGATATCACTTATTAAGAGGGACGTAAAAATGCCATCATTGGCACTATTTTACTTGCTCTGTATGGATCCAGCTATGCTTCTGGTGCTAGCAACTAAGCTTATGACAGATTTGGGCCATGGAGCAACTAGCGGGGCCCAAATCAAATGACCTTGTCTGATTGCCATTGATAGCCAGAAAAAAATGAGTGTTTTTAATTGACAAACACTTTTGTTTGTTTTTCCATGGAAAAAAAAAAATCTCCAAATAGACACTTTGTTATTAATACTAAGCTTCCCAGAAATGTCCCAGGTTAGTACAATCAAGCTTTCATTTATTGATTTACTTGCTATCTTACGTAGTTTGCTTATTAGCAAAAAAATCAGGTGTGAATCTTTAAAGCTTATGCTGCTGAATCCCCTTCCGGGTAAAGTAAATAAAGAGCAGTAGAGCAGAGAATAGGAACCACTACATCACTGTCTTCACTTAAAAGGGTAACAAAGCAGCTTGTAGAAAGTATCTGTAAAAGTATTTACTACCTCAAAGAGAGGTAAATGACACAAATAGTCTGTTTGCCCAGCTTGCCACGCTGATCTGGCAAATCTATGTCAATTATATCTTGTTAGGCTGCATCAGTAGAGGGACGCTATCATCCTCCCAAATTTAAAGGCAACAATCTGGAAGTTAATATATTTATTGTGGGGATGTTGCTAATCAGTACAAATACATTTTTTTTATCTGTTTAGTGATAACTTCAGCAAAAAATTGCATTTTTCATAAATTTGTATTTCCTAATCTGATTTGCCCAAAATGGAAATCTTTTAATTTTAGAAACTTGTCTCTTTGAATCTTCTGTATTTGTTAGACTTGGTGTTGTCTTAGGCTTGATGAAAGAGAGAAGTTTTAACTAGTGATCCAATGGCAAGTCCTGGAGATCCTTCTCGGATGATGACCCTCATTCCATAATTCAGCATGCTCAAGAGCTACAAAATGTGGCTGATGTTGTTTAGACTAAAATATTTAAAAAGTTGTGGAGCAGAGATGTGATCCAAACCAAAGCTATTAAGAGTTCTTCAGCTCTTGGCTCTAAAGGTGACGCATTATTTCTCTGGGCAGCTCTGATAGCCCTTGAAAACAGAAAAGCAAAAGCAACGTTTCCGTAAGGCATGGTTGTTCAGGTTGGCATGGCCTGTTTACAGCCTTTTGGAGAGTCCGTAACTTCCAAACATGAAGCAGACAGGATGGAAACACTGCTTGGCTTAGCACTGCATGCTACACGGGTAATTAGCAATTCTTTACAATAAACCCCATAGTTATTTATGCTTTTTTCTTGAAGATAAATGCTTCATTTTCTGTACTGAAATTCTGCAGATGGCAGGAAGTAAATGTTTCATGGCTTTCTAGAAAATACACAGCAACATCATCTATTAGCATTGAATTGTTGACATATGCCACATGGCATAAGACAAAGCAATCTTTGGAAATACAGTATTACAACTTCTGCTGTTGTGCTGATTAAGAAGTTGACGTTTTAGTTCTAGGATGGATAAGGGTGTACTTACAACCTTTATGATGATGTACGAACTTGTCTGCAGGATAATGTGCATATCATAGAGTGAGATTGTCGATTCTTACAGAGAAATGGTGAAGAACAGCGCATCTTCGAGGAGGTTCCTGCAGAAAGAAAGTATGCTTAGACTCTATCAGGAATAGAGGCATCTATTTCAGGTGCTGTATAATTTAGCAATCACTCTGAGAGAGTAATTCTCAACGTGAATTTTGCCATCATGGACCAACTTGTATAGTACTTACTGCTGTAGAGATTACAGATAGGTTCATGCAGTTTTCATTTTTTCTTATTGCTGAACTCTTATCACAGTAGTTGAAGTAAACCTAATTTTTATCCATTCCTTCAGCAGGAGTCCTCAAGGATTGTAGAGTAGTTGCATACCTCTAAAGGCTGATGTAAAGATTAAGGTAACTGTAGTGAGACCACTTGATGAACACAAGAATTCAGTGTTTGGGTTTCAACACTGTCATTCCTGCTTAGACAATTTGGATAGTCATAACACCACATATTAATCCTACATATGTGCTTGTGAACTTGGAACAAGGAGGATGTTTACAACCAATTAAAAATAATACTTTCTTAAATGCCCCCTGACTTAGAAATATTTGCCTTCACTTTTGGAGGCTTTGCTGCCTTAATAGTGAAAGTGTATTTTCAATATAAAAATGAATGGATGTCTAATACAGAACATGTGGTCTGATGAGAGGTGATATAATCACACTTAATGCTAGTGCATTTGTACTGAGCTAAGCGGACAGATTGTTCCTTGCTCCATCAAGAGACATAATGAAGCTGCAGAAAAGTATCTGTGAAAGTTCTGTATTTAATGCAAATGGCCAAAGTCTGGGGACTCAAGTATCAATTAAAAACACTCAAGATGCTGTAAAATGTACATGTGAATATGCAGCCTTTTAACAGGTAGCTAAGTACCAGAGAGAGCTTTTAAATCAAATGCATGAGTATGTCTTTTCTTCATCTAGATGGGAAAAGCCTTGCAGAACAATTAAGACAGGAAACACATCCCCCATACTCCCAATATTATCTATTCCAGGACTTGTGTCCTCTGTGGTGATTGCTGGCAAGCTTCTTATATCACTATTTGAAAAGTTTCTATCTCAGTTATTTCTGTCCTGTTGCAGAATTCTGATTTAGCAGCTTTTAGTAGCTGTGTAGATAACAAATGTAAGGCAGAACTAGGTACTTTGTTTCAAGAATGATACTTTTTAAAAAAAAAACAAAAAACAAACACCTGGAAATAGTTACTGGTAAGATACCAATGTGATCCCCTGAGGCAGTAAAATAGCATGATTTGGAATTCTGAATGGATTGAACAGATTAGTTGCAGTTCTGGAAAGGTAGGTCAGAGCAGAAGCCTAATTTGTTATAAAACCTCCTATCTGATGGCTGACACACTTCCAGTATTGCTGTTTGGATCTGGTGTTCTAAAACCAGACATAATGTTAGGCCTTTTGTACAACAGGCAAGCGAGTCCCTTTCTTAGGGGACACAAGGAATGTTAACTGTATTTTTACTATGAAGTGTACATAGTGATCTGGAGGCATGGTTAACTTGCTCAGTGTGAATTCAGGGCAGTGGGAAAACCCTTGAAGTTTGTGGCAGAATACCTGCAGCGCAATATTTTAGTAGGCAGGTGGATTGGATTTCTTGCATGGAACTGCAAGAGCTAGGATTTTTTATCTTGGACAGAGGGCTTAACTGCGGTTTGTTGAAACTCCAAAACAACGTCTAGGCAACTGGAGGAAGTTAAGCTGTATTCTAATTTAGGTCTCCCAGAGGTGTGACAGTTTTCAAGTCAATTTATGTTTTGACTAATATTTCTCTACTGCTATGTAGAGATACATGGCCATAGGAGACTCAATTGTTTCATTGTAAAGGAAGTGGTAATAATACTAAACCAAAGCAAGATTTTATATGTAACTGGAGCTAAAGAACAGCTTAAACTTCACAACCACTCTGAGTAACCTTTGGGTTAATATGCAGTTTGACCTGGGAGGTATTCCCTTTTGACAGTATGGAAAGAAAAAAGGCATTTAGTCTGCCCTGCTGACTGCTGAGGCAAAGGTTCTAAGCTGGACTGTGAATTCAACTAAGAAAAAAACCCACACCAGTGAAATCTTTTAAGAACTGGTCCTTGAACTTTTGAGGTATAAATTAGCACCAATTAATGAAAAAATATGGGGTTGGATGAATGTGAATCTTTAGAGTTCGCTTTTAAATGCATGACTTAATACTAAAGCAGCTCTGATTTAATCATAAAAATGCTGAATTCAAAAATAAGAACACCCTACCATAGCTTCCTGGTGGGGCCTGCAGGGAAGAAAACCAACTTTATTTCTAAGGTTAAATGAGCAAAAAGTTAATTAGTCCATGAACTGTAATTACAGTGATGCTTTGTTTGCTATGCAACAGCTTGAAAAGAGAATCTTTTAATTGTTTAATGCTAGACAACAGCTACTGAATACCATCATTTGCGCTTTCATTGCAGATGGTATCGATGTTGTCTCCGTATAGGAATCTGTGAGCTACTTTGCTGTAGGAATGGCTGGCGTGTGTGTGTGTGTACATATATACGTATCAAATATTGCCTGTTTTTCTAACTATAATGAAAGACTTGCTGAATCCCTTTTATTGACATAGAGTGCCAAGAACTTTTGCAGTGACAGAGAAAAAATTGGGGCAAACTAGTGGGTGCTATAGGAATGAAAAAGTAGGTGCCACTGCATTTATATTTGAAATGTAATCTATGGCAGTTTGAAAAGTCCTCAAGACTGAATTGTTAATTGGTAAACATTGCTTCTAAGGGAAGTAATCCTCAAGAACTCTTCTAAAAAGAGAAGTCCAAGTCTTGGATTCTCTTCCATAATAAACCTTGGATTTATTGGACCTGTTTTACACTGGAGGCCTGTATTTCTGCTTCAGAAATGTGGGAATGAGAGGATGAGCACCTCAGAAATGGTTTTCTTCTGAAGGAGCGGTTTCTCCCTTTCACAAAAACCTTGTTGACTTGGGAAATTAAATTATTTGAGCTGCCTCTTAATTCTTTATTATAAAGCCTGTTATTTTACCTAGTCAGTCTTCCTCATCAGTTGTTTCTTGTTCAGCTAGCCCTGAAAGCGTGCATTTTGTAAGTCAGTGACCAGTCCTCTGATACTGATGCAGAGTACCTCACATTAAGCAGTTTTTCTCTTTTGTCTTTGAGTTCCTTTAGAATTTTTGGGTGACTACCCATCTGATGCATTACTTACCATTAATTTTTTTTTTTAAATTTTTGTCAGCTTATAAACATGTCTTCTGAGTCTTAATGTGTTGCTATTTAAGTAGGAGGTTCCTGTGAAGGGAACACTGAACTCTTCTGCAGCAAAAATGTATACAAATTTAGTAATCTTCTGTGGCATTCTTGCAATATTATGATTTTTCTTGAAGACATTCTGTGAAGTTTCCTACTTCTGTGATGCACTGTGAAAGGGACCTCATTATCAGCACTTTGTATCTCTTATTACCTGTTATTCAGACTGCTTCATCTTGCCTTACTGCATCTTTATCTAAGCTGTCGGGGTTTGATTCGTCTGGATTTTTTCCATATTGTTGGTACTCCAGCTTTTTGGAGGATGCCTTCTTGCTTGTACTTTACTGTTTAGCTATGCTGGCTGGCTTATGTTTTCTCAAGTCTTTCTTGGTAGAAGCTGTGCAGTTGCTCTGCATTTCCAGTATGGTGTTCTTAAATAGTTTGTGTGTTGTCTTCAAGGACTCTATTCTTTTGACTGCTTCTTTTTACCTTCTTATTTTTAGTGGTTCCTCATTTTGAAGTAGCCTTTGACTGCATGGCTTTTTTTTAAACTTTTGTTAGTGCTGTGAGGAGGTTGAATTTTGTTTTATTCTAACACTAAGATTTTGAACCTGATATTGTGCCCTTTTAGGGACCAAGGTAGGAGTAACTTGCCTTCTTGTGTGTTTGGGTTTTTTTTTTTTTTTTGAATAAACTTTCTATGGCTATTAAATGTTTAAAAAATTTAGTATCAGCATCACAATCTGAGATCGTATTTCCCTAGCATACATGGAGACAGCTTAAGTTTCTTGCTGATGCTGTTCCCTGCCACGGGGGCCCCTCTCATCACTGTCAGCATGTCACAGTCAATACTTCTGTCCTAATCAGGCAGTCAGTAATACCATTTGCTACATCTAGCTTGTTTATGACTGAAACTTCATTCCGTTGGGCTCTGGTTTGCTTGCTCCTGGATTATGGGGGGGCTATTCTGCTGTCCATCCCTGTCTTCTAGCTACCCCCAGTTACCCTGGGGATGACTGATCGGGCTATTAAAGACTGAGGCAAAGATGACATTAAGTACCTCAGCCTTTTCCTCACCCTTAGAGGAAGTGTTCCCTCTTGCATCCAATAGAGGATGGAGATTCTCCCTGGCTGTCTTTTTGCTGTTAATGTATTTGTAAAAACATTTTCTCTACAACAGTGCCAGATCGAGTTCTAGCTGGGCTTTTGCCTTTCTAATTTTCTCTCTGTATGACCTAAGAAGATCCCTGTACTCTTCTTGGGTTGCCTGCCCCTTCTTCCAAAACTGGTAAACTCTCCTTTTCCTCCTGAGTCCCAGAAAAAGCTCCTACATGGTAGGTTAATTCTTTAAGCAGTACTATCTTTCACCATCAAAGGCTTGTTGGGTAGCAAGAGGACATTATTATAGGTTAAAATCTTAGTCATATCTGTTACCACATCAAACAAGTAAGATGAAAAGAAGTTGTATTTTTCAGCCATGATAGGCGGGGTTTTTTTTGTTTACTTGTTTGACCTGAGATATTAGGTGACTGACAAACTGTACACTCATTAGGTGTTTAAGACAAAAAGCATTTCTTGGAATGAAAACACAAATGCCTATTCATGTAGGAAGTCACTAAATATGTTGTTTTAGGTTTTCTCAACAAAGCAGTTAAAAATCTTTGCCTTAATTAAAGGTATTAAAGCCTCAGTGTTACTTGACTTTGAAAGCAGCTCAGGGTAAGATATTCCACTCAGCTTTGTTTGTTATTGCAGTTGTATGAGAGAGAATGCAGCAGAATAGGATATGCTTTTCTTTAAGTTCCTCCACTTCTGTTCAGTGTAGTTTTTCATCTGTGATTTGTGAGTGATCATCTCCATAAAGGACAATTTCAGTTGCCGAATTATATATATAGACTGTATTTTTTGGTCTTGTAAAAAATAGCATGAAAGTAATGTACACTTTCAGCTTTTAACCACTAGATGGTAGCTAACTACTATCGGTCATTACCCGTAGTAAAAGAAACCTCGTTGCTGAAGCTGTGCAGTGTAACACTATCAAAAAAAAATCTTCTGACACTGTGGAATGAACTTTCATAATTCCTAAACTAATATTATAACTTAAAAATTTAATCTATGCAGTTTTAATCTATAAAGTTTTTCTCTAATGCAGTTGATTGTGCGCTTCATGGTTTTAATGACCTGCGTAGTGGTGATTTACCCCAGATCTGACTTAATGATTTGCAGGATGCTGAACACAGTCAAGGCTATCCAGAGACGTGTGACAGACTTAAATTATTCTGAGAATGCTGTGTTATAATACTAGATTGCATATTCCCCCTAATGTATATTTTACATTATTAAAAATAATGCAACTTCAGCATGGATATTACACTCCTGAATCATCTGGGGAGGAAAAGTATTCAAATCACAGATCTGATTGTGGATCACCAATAAAATAAAGGCTAAAAGAGCAGGGTTTTTTTAAAGTTGATTAAAAACTGCAATAAGACTTTTTTTTGCAAATGATAAAAATGCTTTTCTAAGTGTTAAATCTGGTACTGTGATAAAACAAGGAGCCCTTGATAAGTTATTGATTAGATGGCCCTGCCTTAGCAAGAACTGTTCTGTTCAAAAAATCTTTAGAATGAACCTGGTTTATGGGGCCCATTTACATAGCCATGATACACTATTCAAACTAATGCTCTTGTGGTTCTAAAGCAAATTCCAAAAGCAATATTTTTATAGCAGTTTTGGGAGTCATCAGCTATACCAAACCTCAGGCTGAACATTATTTGGTTTTCTGGCTTTTAGGGCAAAGAAGTGGTACAGGTGAGAGGAGTCTTGCATATAGTTGCAGGCCAAAAGGTTGCTTCTTAGCCTTCTGAGTTGTTGGTTGTATTAGTGGTGTGTTAAATTGGTTCTGGCTTTTGATATGAGGACAATACTGACCTGACAATGACAGTTAAGTACTATCTCAACCACTTCATTATTTTCAGTTTTCCCTTTTAACACATAATGAGGTGGAAGATCACAGGAAGTTGCTTTCCATAAGCATCAAAAATCTTTCCAGGGCTCTAACAAAGATCAGCATAATATCAGCAATAATAAGGATAATATCACCAGTAGCAGTATAATAAGGCTTTAGTAAAGCCTTTTCACTGTTTCCCACAGCATTCTGCTGAGAAACTGACTGCCCGTGGCCTGGACAGGCATATTCTTTGCTGGGTAAAAAACTGGCTGGCTGGCCAGGCTCAAATGGTGGTGGAGAATGGAGTTAAATCCAGTTGGAGGCTGGTCACAAGTGGGGTTCCCCAGGGTTCAGTTCTGGGGCCGTTTTTGTTTAATATCTTTATCAATGACCTGGACGAAGGGATTGAGCGTACACTGAGTAAGTTTGCAGATGACACCAAGCTGGGTGGGAGTGTCAATCTCTTCGAGGGGAGGAGGGCTCTGCAGAGGGACCTGGACAGGCTGGATCAATGGGCCGAGGCCAACTGTATGAGATTGAACAAGGCCAAGTGCCGGGTCCTGCACTTGGGTCACAACAACCCCATGCAACTCTACAGGCGTGGGGAAGAGTGGCTGGAAAGCTGCCTGGCAGAAAAGGACCTGGAGGTACTGGTCGACAGCCGGCTGAATATGAGCCAGCAGTGTGCCCAGGTGGCCAAGGTGGCCAACAGCATCCTGGCTTGTATCAGGAATAGTGTGGCCAGCAGGAGTAGGGAAGTGATTGTGCCCCTGTACTTAGCATTAGTGAGGCTGCACCTTGAATACTGTGTTCAGTTTTGGGCCCTTTACTACAGGAAAGACGTTGCATTGCTGGAGTGTGTCCAGAGTAGAGCAACCAAGCTGGTGAGGGGTCTGGAGCACAAGTCTTATGAGGAGCAGCTGAAGGAACTGGGGTTGTTTAGTTTGGAAAAAAGGAGGCTGAGGGGACACCTTATTGCTCTCTACAGCTACCTGAAAGGAAGTTGTAGCGAGGTGGGGGTTGGTATCTTCTCTCAGGTGACAGGTGATAGGACGAGAGGAAATAGCCTCAAGTTCCTCCAGGGGAGATTTAGATTGGGTATTAGGAAAAATTTCTTCAGCAGAAGGGTTGTTAAGCATTGGAATGGGCTGCCCAGGGAAGTGGTAGAGTCCCCATCCCTGGAGGTATTTAAAAGATGTGTCGATGTGGTGCTTAAGGACATGGTTTAGTGGTGGACAGGTACGGTTGGACTTGATGATCTTAAAGGTTTTTTCCAACCAAATGATTTTATAATCTAGTACTGTAAATGCAGTCAAAAGGTTCTGAGTGAGAGCTGACTTAGGATAGGGTATATTACAGCTGCAAAGAGGGTTTCTGTGTAAGTTAATGAGTTGTAATTATTTGATATTAACACATATATGGGTCCACTCCATGGGTTAGATTACTTCCTGTCATGATTGCCAGTCAATTTTTCTGTTTTTTAATTAATTAAAAATGCTGTATTCCAAGTCACTTAAATGACTCAGACTTCTGGAGTTTGTTGAGGACTCTTTCTTTTTACGGATGATAAATGAATTGACAGAGATGCTCTGCTGGGCTTGCCACTCACTAACAAGAAATAACACGTTGAAGATGTGGAGGTTGAGGGAAACCTTGCCTGTGGTGATCATGAGGTTGTGGAGCTTAAAACCCTGAGAGAAGGGAGCAAGACAATCAGTAGTGTCACAACCTTTGACCTCAGGACAACAGATTTTTGACTTCTACAGGGATCTGGTTGGCAGGATCCCACGAAGGACTACCCTGCAGGGAAACGGGACTGAGGAAAACTGGTTGATCTGCAACATCATCATCCTTGGAATGCAAAGACATGTCACTCAGTGTGTAGAAGGAAGAGCAGGCCTTGCAGAAGGTGTGCATATCTGAGCTCAAACATGCACACAGCTTCCATAGAAGGTAGAATCAGGGATGGGCCACCCAGTAGGCATATAGAGACAATGCCTGAGTGTGCAGAGATGGAGTTAAGAAAGCTACAGCTGATCTGGAGTTCAAACTTGTGAGGAAGAAAATGAGAATGGCTTTTCTGAGTACACTGGCAGCAAAAGAAAATGTGGGCCTGCTGCTCGGTATGACAGCAGCTGAATCAACAAAGAGCGTGGGAAAGGCTGAAGTCTTCAGTGCCTTTTTTACCTCAGTCTTCACTAGTTTGGTTTGTCCTCTGACCTTCCAGGTCTTTGAGCCTTCTTGAAGAGTGTGTGGAAAGGATTACCCATAGTAGCCAAAGACGGCATTAGGAAGTGCCTAAGTCTGTTGAACATATGGAACTTCATGGGAGCAGATAGGATGCACCTGAAGGTGCTGAGGAGGAGACCAATGTCATTTTGAGGCCTCTCTTACCTTTGAAAGGCCATAATGATGTGTGGAGGTTCCTGATGACTGGAAAAAGACAAATGTCATCCCCATCTTCAGAAATGAGAAAAGGGAAGTTCTAGGGAACTACAGACCAGTCAGTTGCACCTCAGTTCCTGGTAAGATTGTGGGGCAAACTGTTGTGGAAGCCATTTTGCGGGACATGAAGGACCAAGAAGATGATTGTGAACAGCCAGTATGGATCTATCGGTGTCAAATCCTGCATGACCAACCTGATTGCCTTATATGATGGCTGGCTATGTGGTCAAGGGGAAAGCAGTGGTGATGTTCTTTATGTTGACTTTAGCAAGGTGTCCCACAGTATCCTTAGAGTCATACTGGTGATATATGGAATGAATAATTATCTGATAATCTGGGTGGAAAGTTGGCTGGATAAGCGGGCTCCAAGTGGTACCAAGTCCAGCTGGTGGCCAGTTGCTAATGGTGTCCTTCAGGAATTGATACTGAGGCTAATACTCTTTAGTGTCTTTACAAATGACATGATGGGACGGAGTGCTATCTCTGCAAGTCTGTTGATGCTAACAAACTGGGGTGAGATGGTGATATGTGGAGGGCAGGACTGCTATTCAGACAGACCTGGACAGGCTTGAGAAACAGGCAGACAGGAACATAAAATAAATTCAATGAAAGCAAATGCTAAGTCCTGCAGTACAATGGAATAACCTTGTATGACAGTACAGGCCAGTGGCCAACTTGCTAGATAGCAGGTTTACAGAGAAGGTCTGAAGGGTTCAACACCAAGTTGAACGTGAGCCAGTAATGCACATTGCAGCAAAGGCAGCTGACCACATGTGGGGCTGAAATAGCCAGCAGGTTGACAGAGCAAGTTCAGTAGTGGGTCACCAAGATGGTCAGGAGGCCAAAGCGCATGATATATGAGAAGATACTTAGAGAACTGTGGTTGTTGAGGTCTAGGAAGAAAAGCAGATTAGGAATCACAGACATCCTGCAAAGAATATATAATATTTAATAGCATGTTTAATTTTGAGAGAAGGCTGTGAAGAATTCAGAGAAAGCTACAAATGTTTACTTTTTTACTAAATGCAATTTTTTTCAGTCTTATTCTTTCAAACATGTATACGTAATCAGATTTGACTATAGTAGGTTGGGAAAATAGTATGGAAAAATAGATAATGCAGAGGAAATGGTTTTTACTCATATGATTTTTATCAACACTGAGGTTGTCAAGTGATTTTAGACATGATTCACATTGATATGAGTGGAAGCAGAATTATTTAGGGCATTCTAAGCCTGAAATAGCTGTAAAAAATTCTTGTTTTTCTTCTTCATAATATTGGATCATTAGTTGTTTTTTTTTCTTGGTGTTTCCAAGAGGACATCAGATTAGATTCTGTCACTGAAATGGAAAAAATCAGGGCTATTTTAAGAAGAAAAAACTTAACGTTCCTTGCTGAAGAAAAATTGCTGTATTAAGCAACCATTGTACAACTGAAAAATAACTGAGGCAGAATGTGCTTGTATAAAAAATATGAGCAGAAAACTCAGTAATTTAGTAGTCTGTAGGTAAGAGCTATTTGAAAGCTGCTTGACTGTTGTTGCTATATATTTAAACAGTCATCTGTGACAAGGAAACAAAGATGTCTGTTGACATGAGGATTACTTAAGAAGGCTAAACACAAGTCAGAGAAGCAGTTATAAAATTTACTTTTGCAAATGGTTATGGTGCCCTAGAGCACGATGAATTGTATGGAGCAGTGTTTGTATATAAACAATATCACCTTAACAACACTGTGGTTGGTAGCAGCAATTTTCAACTCCTAATCTATAGGCAGTAAATTCTGATGGTTAGAGACCTGTAGTTTCTAAAGCAGTCTGATTTATTTATCAAGGTATTTAAATGCACATTAGAACTGAATTTTAAAAAAGATACAGAGCTAAAGTTAGTTGTTGCTGGCTTTTTAGGTCCTTATTGTATTTTCTAGGGTTTTTATTTTGGTGTTCCTACAGATGAGGGATGAAACAAATATGAACAAAAGGTTGGGGGAAGAGTTCAAAATGATGAATCAAGAACCTTGCTCCATGGTTTAAGGCTTATTGCTGAAAATAGTACTTGATGCTTATATCGAATAGTACAATGTTTAGAACTGGAAGAAAGCAACTTTGGAAGCAGAGCGTTGGCAGAGTTATAAAGGTAAGGAAAACTGGACTCTGGACTATAGTCTAAGTATAGTTTGAATAAAGATATGCATTGAGGGGGGAGTGGAAGGAAGAGAAATGAGTGTTTTAAAATGGTGTAAGTGGATGATACTGGTTTCACAAAATACTCTAATTATATGAAAATGGATAAACTATGCCTTTTAAAGGAAAACATAGTATTTGGGATAGGTATTTGTCATAAGAGGTAGGGGGGTTTTGTGTAACTGGTCTTGTAAGTTAATTGGCAGGGTATCAATAAAGGCTTAGTTGCATGATTTGTTTTGAAAGGTAAATTTGCACTGGGAGATATTTATGCATTTGGCTACTGGTACTTGTATCTTGTCCGGATTTTTGCAGTGGTCTGGTAATGGTACAATTTCACAGATGATGTACTGGTACAATAAAGAGCTTGATGCTAGATTTGGCAACAAAACAGGGGTGGGCTCTTCCCAGACTTGTAAAATGGGAACAGAATTTTGAAGGCACTGATGGAAAGAATAATAAAACACGTACGTCATTAAGACCCCTAGACTGATTTTAAAAGCTGGTTATTTGAACAAACTGTTCTAGAGTTAATGCAATGTTGTAACAAATGTGGGAAAGCTCTGACGGATGTTTGAGATTTAAGAGTCAGCTAAGGGGACTGCCCTAGTTCTGTAGGGTGTGTGTTTTATGGAGACGAATGAATAAAAAAGGTGTGTGTCTGTTGAAAACTCAGGGAGCTTGGAAAGTGTAAAATGGTTTGCAGTTTACTTCTATGTGGAAATCCATGAGCAATGCTTATGCAATATGAACCATCTTAGCAAGTTAAAGGAGAGATGGAGGAATGCCATGTTGGTTAAATAAGTTTTGGATAAGACAGTAAGTTAACAGTAGAACACTCTTACTGTTTTTTGACTCTTTACTTTTTTTTGACTCTCTTACTCCTGAGCTTCCCAGTAAAGTTCAAGTGTATTGCTCATCCATAAGACTTTGATCTGAGCGTGTCTAAATTCAGTAACTCACATTACAACTGAATGATCTTTAAATGTTTGGGAACAATTTTAACTTGTGCAGTTATGACATGCATAATAAATAACATTCATGCTAACTCTAGAGTGTCTGCAGACACATCAGCAACTGCACTGTGTAATGAAGAAGTTGGCAATAATCAATATTTGGTTTCTGAGGCTATTTTTTCAAAAGAATGACCCTGGCATCTCTGACTTCTGATCTTTCAGTACCTTCTGCTTAAATATATATATATATACACTTATATTATCTTGTAGTGGTTATAAAACACTTTTTAAAATTAATTTTAACTTAATGCCCATTTCTTGCTTCAGATTGATGGTGTGATGATTATGAGTTTAGGTGTATATTAAAATGGATTTAGGATTATCCCCTTTATTCTGCTTCAGGAGCAGATAGCTACTGAAATTGGTTTCCTGTGCTAAATTTTTGGTATTTAGATATTAGGAATTTTAAGGTTTTGTGTAACATAAAACTAGTTACTTGTTACTAGACTAATCATCAAAGAAGGACTTTTCAGTTAATTCCTTTAGCTTTGGGCTTGCAGAATCTGTTGTGGGACTGTGTCATATGGCCTTTCTTACCTTGGTAACTAAGAGGGGGAAAAGAACCCAAAACTAAAGGTGGCTGTGCTGCTGTACTTTAAATGAAGAAGCGAGGTAAAGCTGTACCGTATAAAAACTTGGACAATCCTTCCAGATAGCTAACTGAGAAAGCATTTATCTCTTGTAAATACTATTCCATCTTCATCCTCCTACTTTGTGGGACATTCTGAGGAGGCTTTGTAGTATGACCTTGATCAGAATTGTGGCTGATACTTTTCAGGGTTTGCATGTGAGTGTTACTGCATGTACCAGCAATTCCTCCCTTACCTACATAAATGACAGCTTATGTCTTTTAGCAATCCTTCCATCTTCAAATCTTACTCTTTCAGTGTTCTATTAAATGATGTTTATTTGAATTGCATAAAGCTTCCTGGTTTTTGGTAATTTTTTGTACAAATGTTGTTTAGGGATATGTACTTCTGTAGTGAATCCTGCAGGACTTAAAATATACCAAAGCACCTAGGCCATGACCCCATTGCTGGTTTGAAGCAAGATGTGGGGGTAGTTAAAATTAGTATCTTACAGTCCAAAGACTGAATTTTGAAAACAGGTTAGTGAATTCCTTCATTGAAGTTCTGGTTAATACAAAAGGATTGAGGGCCTGAAATTCCCCCATATGCAAAAATTGGCGAGGAAACAAATCTGGAATGGAAATCTACTTGTTCCTCCATGAACCTTTTGCTCAATTATGTCTGATCCTTAAAGAATGGGAGAGTGGAAGGGAAGAATGAGACGTAGAAAGCTGAACATTTCTTACAATTAATTCTCTGACATTCCTAATCCTAAGTAAAGAATACCTTAAAAATTTATTTTTTAAGTAGTATGCAAATGGAAAGTGATATTTTGACCAATTTCCAGCCTAGCTTCTGAGTGTTTTTAAATATTTAAATTAATTACTTGCTATTGAAAGCACTGAAGTTAGGTTAATTCTACTTTTTTTTTGGGACAACCTAATCCTAAAAGTGAGGCAGAAATGTCTTCTGATGACTGCAACAACTGATAATTTATGATTGGGAACACTTCATTTGGGGAGAAGTAGTTCTTGGAAATGGCAGATCATCAAAATATTGGAAGCATGACTGGCTGGGTGTGCTCTTGAATTGCACTGTAGCTATTATCAGGGGAAACATGCATGCAGCTTGCATTAATTAGAGAGATATCCACCAGAACAATGCAAATGCCTTCCAGAAGTGATACCTGATAAATGCAAGTGAATGTCTTAATTTTCATAAAACTATAGCTTTACTGTCTAGTTAACAATTCCCTGTTCTCTCTAGATACAGTTCATGAAAATAATTTCAGTTAACAAGACTTTTAAATTTTTTGACATGTTAATGAATGCTCTTGTTACTGGACATTGAATATTGCCTAATGCTATGCGAACAGCTATACACAATAGCTAGTATATTTAATATAGGGTTTGAGAGACTGCCATTAAAGGATTGGAAAGCATTAAAAGAACTAAAACAAACATCAGGGCGTGATTGCCCAGTTTCAGAAGAAGGTGCTCATAATTTCAGCCTACATAAACAGCAACTTGTAGAAGAAATGGAGGCTATGAACATATCGAGGACCATCTGTATAGGTGGAGTTAGGGACTGATAACCAATATAAGATGAATACCTTGTGTAGCAATATGTCTGGAGTTCTGCTGGGAACACAGCAGAGTACAAGAGTAGTCTTTCTGTAGTTTAGGTAAGACAAAAAGAGCTTTTTGCTGGATTAAATAGAAGCTAACTAATTGGCAGAGTATTGGTTGTATTTTTCTATGTTAAAGTTGCATTATCAGTTGTGCTCAAATTACTGAAACAACAGTTTTTAGGATTCTAGTGTTATTCAGCCCAAAGTTGTTGCTTTCTGTATGTTTAACTACAGGGAAAAATTCTACCCTGATTTGAGAACATGTAGGAAAGGCCAATCCTGTGATGACATTTCACTTTTGGGAAAGTGGAGACCACATTAGGGAATAAATAGCATAAAGTACATGTACAAATGAACCTACTACTGCATTTGTTAGGCATATCTGTGTAAAGAATATGATTTTTATGTTTGCCTTTTACATGGAAAAACATTTCCAGTGCATTCAGCATTTATGAAGGCATGCTAATAATTACAATTTTACCATATATTTGAAAATTCCTTCAGGAAGTAGGAAAGATATTTACATAAGGGTATAAAGTATGTTATGCAAGTCCTATTGGTTCTGCAGAAGCTTGTAGATAAATCACTTGTGCATACTTCATAGAGTTACTAGATTTTTCATAATCGCTGGGGAAATAAAGATTGAATTTACCACCGATGAAACATAATTCTAAATTTCTTTTGAAAATGAAATGATATTAAATCTTGTAATCCGCAAGCACAATAATACCAGTAACTATTCCAGAAGGCTATTTTGTCTATAATGTAATGAGGTGTATTACGTATGGGAATTCAATTTAATTACAAGAGTAGGCACACTTCTTGAAGAATGGTATGATAGCTATAGGTAAACACATTTGTAAATACTTGTGTACCTTGAGGCTTGTGGCTTGTTTTACTTCTCGTTATGTTAAAGAGATAATGTATGAAACCCTAGTGTCCTCCAGCAGCATCTGTCTTTATTAGAGAACACTTACAATATCTTCCACAAAACAAAGATGGGTTGGAATCCTGTCTTGACTTGATGGTTGTATGTGACTGGACTGAAAAGCTGGGACTAGGAACTTAAGGTGTTGAAGATAACTTGCGGAATGATGGAGCCGTACATATAAAATACCCTTTTTTTTTCCCCCTACAGAGCCTTTCAACAAATAAATAATATTGTATGGAAGACTGATGATAGAAATTTTGTACTAAAGCTGAAAACAGAACACAGGAAATCCACCGTAAAATTGTAACAGGGTCACTTCTAAAAATTTCATTTGTGTGCGTTAGAAACATAAATCACAAGCATGGAAGAATGAGATAGCCTTTACTTTTTAAAATAAATTTTAGAATTTTCTTTATTTTGTCTTCAAAATAGATTTTGAATTATTCATTGTCTGTTTTGTATTTTATAACAGCAAAAACTCAAGGAAGAGAGGGAGGCTAAACGTGCTCGGCTGGATGGCAGGCATGATTACTTACTGGATGCTGTTGCCTCTTGTGTGAATCTGGACAAAGCAGAAGTAGAAGATGCTATTCTTGACGGTAACCAGGTAATCTGATGAATTTTGTAGTGGAGCTCATAGGGTGCCTTAGAACTGATACTACCGTCAAATACTCGGTGAGATAGTTGAGACAGTTGTCAGACTTCGTGTCTGAAATTACTCAAGTCTTCTCATAGAAAAAAATATTTCTCAGCATTTTGTAATTAAGTTGAACAAAAGTGCCCTTAGTTTTAGAACCTGTTGTAACAATACTGATTTTGAAATTTATTAGAATTTCTGCTTTCCAGTCATTATACAGTAAAACCCATGACACTATTTAATACTGGATCCACAGCATGAAGTCTTTCAGTCCTTGAATATACTATATATTCATATACAGATTCAAGAGTTCTGTGCATAGCAGGATGAATGTTATTTTTGTTTCCATTAGGCAGCCACCAGCATTTGTGAGACATTGTGATCTAGTTCAGGAAATTAAATCAGGTGGAAACTACTTGACCAAATAGAAAGGTTAAGTGATCTGACTGACTACATGAGGGTTAAAGCCAGGGGGTAAGCAGTTAGAAATATGTATGTTGAGGAAATGTTGCATTAAAATTGATGGTAATTATTATATGCAATGCAGATATGTTTTGTGATTTGAAAAGAAATATTTTTTTAAAACCTAGGTAGACAGCAAGTAGATCTTGTTTTACTCCCTGACACTAAAGTTAAGTGTGCTTGTGGGTTTTTTTTTTGTTTGTTTGTTTTTTCTTTCCATCTGTGTATCTTCAATTTATGCATTCCCATTTCAGTGCTAATATTGTTTGAGAAACTGAAGAAAGTCCAGTGGAAGACTACAAAGATAGTGATGGGCATAGGACATGTAAAGTATGAGAAGAGGGAGAATAAGAGACTGAGGGGCAGTCAAATAGCCTGCAGTTGCTTGAAGTGTAGTTACAAAGGTGACAGAGCTGAACTCTTCTCAGCGGTTGCAAATGATATAACAAGGGCAGTAGCCACAACTTGCAGATCGGATGTTAAGAGACCCTTCTTCACCGAGAGGGTAATGCAGCGTGGGAATAGGTTAATCAAGTGAGCTGTGTAATTTCTGTTCCTGAGGTTTTTGAGACTCAGCCTAGGCAAAGCTCTGGATGACCTGAGCTGCTGTTGATGATACAGCAACAGCAGGCTGGCCTCAGGATCTCCCAGAAGTCCCTTCCAACATTTCTGTGACTCCATGTGATGTAGGAAAATAAGCTGTGCAGAACACTGTCACACATATTAGAAAGCAGAACTTGTTTCAGCCTTTGTGCATTTTTATTTCTAAATGGGTTTCTTGGCAAACTATATTGCCTGAGAATAATTGCCAGATCAAGAAAATACTGGCAGCTGTTATACTTGGAAAGAGAAAAGTGCAATAGTTGTTTCGACCTCATCTTGGTGGGCTCAGCCAAGATTTTTGGAATAGCAGTTTACGTGATCTTGATGTAACTGAGGCCCATTATTAATGGAAGAGGGATAAACGTGGCTTTCTTCCTGCTGCTGGTGATCTCTTCGCCTTTTTCCTGCAGTGCTTCCTAAAGGCTTCCTCTGTTGCTATAATGTGGAATAATTGCAGCTATGTGCTTTCTGCTAGTTAGCTGAATGGCAGTAAGAGTAACATGGGTGAGGAACTTCAATGAGGTGCTGCTGCACTTCAGTAAAAAAAACCCCCCTTTTTAAAGACGATATACAGCATGTACAGTAAGTGGTTTCAGTAAACTGAAGCATGTCCTGGCTTTTTTTTAAATGAGCCTGGTATAATTTATTACTGAACAATGATAATGTGATGAGTATTTATCAGCCGTGTATGTTAAAAATCTGAGCAAGTTAAACTTTTCATAGTGGGTATGCTATGCATAAATACGTCAACATGATCTCAAACAGATAGAGCGCATTGACAAATTCTTGGCCCCTGGAGGTCTGCGTCATCTGATGTTCTACTATCAAGATGTGGAGGCAACGGACACAGGTAAAGCAACTTAGGTTTTTCTGCAACATGTTACAATTGTGCTGAGCAAGTGTGCAAGGAAAAAGCAAGCAGTAAAGTTCTTATAAGCTGGGTTTTAAGGCAAGTCAAGTTTGGTCCTACTGGGACATCTGTCCTTGCTTATGAAATGAGGATTCATGAAATTACTGAAGTGCACTTCTGCATATTGCTGTTATGTAGCAGCAAGGTACTTCCTCGTGAACCTAGCAACTCTTGCCTGGGGGATTGGAAAATGGTTTTCCATAGTTAAAAGATGACATTCACACAAGGTGAGCAGTAACAGATGTGCTCTGCCCACTCCCCTCCAGTCACACCACCAACCTGCCCTGGGAGCCCTCTGCATTTCTTGCCACATGACCGTCCATACAGGCACTCCGGCCACATGACAAATGGCCCCAGGAGGCCTGCATTATGGGTAGCAGGGCCATTACCCCAGAAGTCCCTTCTGCTCATACCCCCTTCCCTTCCCCAGTGCCCCCATGTTGCCACGCTTCTAGGGGAAGCCTCCTTCTCACTTACCCTGAAGGCAGCTCAGGACCCCTGTGGCAAGGGCATCCTCCCTTTTCCCATGGCTTCTGTCCCAGAGTCTCCAGTGCTGCTGCCGCTGGACTAGCCAGGCCCCCTGTCACCTCTGAGACCCTGTGATGGGCTGGTGGGAGTTCATCCAGGGCAAACAAGCAGGGTGTACAAGAAGGGCCTCATAAATATATCTGTGTGTATCTGCATAAATATATGTGTTTATTCATAGGTGAACATATACCTATATGAGTGAATGACTATGTATTTATACTTCATATATTTTCAGTATATATGTATGTATATACCTAGAAGGTATGAAAAGACTGTTTAATATGATATAAGCAACTTTAATTATTAAAATTTACATGTACATAGAAAATTAAATGAAAATACAAACTCAGCCACCGATTTAGAAACCTGCTGAACAAGTTTTAACATGCCTGAGTTGAAGTGGTGGAATTAATGTTGGAGAGTGAGAGAAGGGGCAAAGCCTGGGAATCTGATCACAACTCCCCTCAGCCACCCCCGAACTGATCAGATGACCCTACCGTATGATTGCGGTGGTCTTTGGTCTTTCAGATGTGCTGCTAGACATAGGCAACACAGAAAGCTGGAGGAAAAAAAAAACAAACCCGAAATTCACAGCAGCATGCGCATTGAGTGAACAAGCAAAAGTCTTCCAAAAAGACCATGTGTGCTGGAGGGGATAAAACAAACCAACCAACCAAACAAAAAAACAACAAAAAAAGTAAAAATAAACTGGTGGTGAAGGAGGAGAATATAGGTGAGTGTGGGATGAAGTAGGTGTGTTAGAGGCTGCCTTGAGCGCACAGGTAATTGTCACACGGTCACAGTGCGCCACTTGTGCTGTATGTCTTTCCTTCTTAGGTGGGGCAGTCTGTAAAAGAATGTTTTGTGATGGTTGTTCTGGGGCTGTGGTTCTCGGGCTAACAAAGCAAAAATCACGGCTATAGCAGTAGCTACTAATCAGTAAAGTGACGGGAATTTTTATGGTGTTACATACATCTTGTTGTCAAAGGCGCTTACTACGCAACACCACAAATGGCTCAGATGGCTTTCTGACCCTGATGTGGATCAGTGAACGCTTCTGTTAGGGCAGAAGATGACCCCATGAAGGGTACCCACAAGATATCTTGTGCCCCTACAATGCAGGACACTGTGCATCTCTGAGTTCAGGAAGATGTACTCCAGAGCCCTAAGGGGTCATTTAAAGGCTGGTTTTATGCCCACCCTCACATGCAGATTTTCTGCAATGTTTTGAATGACACTTTTAATGTGCAGCTTAACTTCTAGCACTGTTTTCGGTAACAGTACATCTTTTCTAAAGAGACTGCAGAGTATGCTACCTACTCCAGCTCCACACATCGTGGGAATGCCCTGAAAACTGGGATGACTGTTGCTGGCCTAGCCTCTGTAATTACTGAAGTACAAGGATAGTGCAAGTTTATGATAATTGGCAATAAATCAAATTAATAAAATTCTTGGAGTCAAGACTGTTTTGTTGGTGACAGAGCCCTTGATGTACTTCTGAGGTAAACAAAAGAGACTTCTGCAGGACCTGTGGTGAAAACAGGGAGGGGGAAAGGTGATGGGAAGAAAAGGGCGGGGAGGGGACTTATGGGTGGCCACCTGATCCAAAATAGGGATCTCTGGGGCAGATGGTCACATGCCTGAAAGGAAAAGGGGTGGGGCATGTATCACTTTTTGCAAATTTTTTTTTTATATTGTCCTTTAACTACTGTATCAACAATTTGCTTTTTGATGTTTTTTATTGTTGCAGTGTCTCACTGAGATGTGTGCGTGTGCACATTTTAGTCTGAGGAGATGCTAGAAAGCTAGTAGCAGAGACGTAATGTGGCCAAAACCACAATTCAAGAGAGGGTTTTCCCCCACAGACACTGCTACTTCTTGGTTAATCCCAGGCTGTTGGTAACGCTTGTAAAACATGGGAGCAGCATGTTATTGTTGGGGGAATAAGAAAGGACAGGGAATTCCCTTGTAGCTCCTTTATTGGTTTATTGTTAGTTTTTCCCCCAAAGAATCTGCTGTGGCCTCTCTCTCCTTGTTTCCAGGGTATTTCTTTTTTTTTTTTTTTTTGTATGCTAGATTTAGGTCTACATGCTCTTAAGGAAAGACATAAACTCCTCTGGGTAAACTCGTTTGCTGTTTTTTTTTTTTTTTTTTTTTTTTTAAGCAATAGAGCATTATCTGCAACTACATGATAGAAAGCCGTGTAAGAGGATCTTGAGCCTTAACCTTTGCTTAGAAGGAATGGAGAAAAAAAATAAAAATGAGTAGAAATGAAAGGCTGATGTGAGAATGGCAAAACTAGATGAAATAGTTCTTACTGTGCCATGAAGACTCTGGATGCTGCGTATTGCCTGTGGATGGTCCCATGGGGTGGTTCCAGGGGACTGGGACTCGTAGATACACAAATGATGACTGAACTGTTTATTTAGAAAACTTTTCTTTGAATAAATAATCGGTGATTTTTCAATGTTTCTTTTATTTGAATCTGTAGAGTACTTTGGTCCTCCAGGAACAGGAATCAACTCTCATTTGATAAAGAAGAAGAAACCTAAAGTGTTTGTGACAGAGGGAAAAGAAGTTGCTTTAACTGGTGTATGCATTTTCTTCATTAGATCTAATCTTTTTAAGCCCATCACAACTGAGAATATCTATCAGGTAAGAGCCACTGACTGCTGATCACTATACACACTTTTGTTTAAAATTCATTTTCATCATGGGGTATTTGCTCTCAGCTTGTAATTTGACAGCTTTTGACATGGAGGAATGAGCAAAAGGACACAGTTTGGCTAAATGAAACACTGGACAAAAAAGGAGGGGAATGGAAAAACTGACGTTATCTAGCAGCAGCAACTTGAAGTGTATCATTGCTAGGAAGAAATTATTTTGAGGAAGAAAATTTGACAATCAAAGTGACAAAGAATAATTAGTCAATACCTAAATAATAAGCTGTTAAATTTCAGTAAGCGCTAGCAAATCCACTGAAAAACCGAACAAAAATGGTTTTATTTTTGAGAGTGTATATGCAAATTATATATAAACACATTTTTATTTGTGAAAGACCCCTTAAATCTATGACAGTCTGATGTGAACAAAGCTGGATCAAGTGCTCCAATAGCAATGAGCACAGACTAAAACGTAGGGAATATGGTAGTTGCAGACAAACTAATCAGAATGCTAAAATAAGAATGATGGGCTAAATGAGAATTTAGTGTTGTGGAAAACTTTCTATACACTTCAAAATGGGAGCTTTCAAGTACAACTCCTAAGCCAGCAAGACTTAAATTCCTCCATCTCCTCTAGGAAAACCTTTAAAAGTGTGTTTTGCCCAGATAGGCAAGAAATAGAAGAGTAAAGAATGGATGAGCTGGCTATCATCACCAGATTATTATTTGATTTCTACAGATATATGCTTTAAAGTCTTATGAGTTAGGTTTTTCAGTCAATTATATATATTTAACATTTAAGATTTTTTTTTTTTTTTTTTTTTTTTGCTTATTAATAATGGCTGCAAGCTGGTAATTGCAACTTAAAAGTTGTGTAAACCAGACTTCTTCACAAGTAATGATGTAGCCCTTGGTCAGAGTACATAATACCTTAAAACTAGGAAAGACAAGTAACAATGATATGTCTGAAGACACATCTAATGTGTGACACTTGTATTCAAGTTGTTTGGTGTTAAATTCTTTTGCTGAAAAGAGTTCTTGTGGTACCTTCTAATGAAGTAAAAAATGGCTGGCAGATTCACGTGATTTAAAGTCTTCAGAGTCTTTTTCAGAATAAATAAAAAGCAGATGTTCTGTGACTTGTTCCCTCTCAAACTGGATAGAGGTATTCTTCCTGGACCAAAATCTTCGGGCAACTGCAAGTCAGAATTAACTGTAGTTCATAATTCTTTTGGTATCTTAAGTCTTTTAAGTGCATGGATCTCTACCTATATATATATGCCTGTATTAATATATTCAGAAATATAATTCTGATAGCTTAGAAGTGTCAGGCTGTAATAATTTTACCCATATAAACTAAACTTTATAAATAGAGGTGTCTCATACTCTCGTTACATTTTGGAAGTGTTTTCAGATCTTGGTTTCCTCTGTTTTGTATGACAAACTGTGACCATGTGCAAATTTAGCAAGGACTGTGCTGTTATTGCTTGAAGAGCACTTGTACACCCTGGTAATTTTTGAGGTGCTGAAGGCAATAAGAGTGGAATACATGTAATGATGGCAAAAATTTGTTTTCTATTTCAACTTGTGTTTCTTTTACAGGAAGTAAATTTTAATATGCTGAATGTAGGTCGAGATGGCTTACTGAAAAGTGTTGAGCAGCTGATATCAGAGATCTTCATTCCAGCCTTACAGACTATGGACTGTGGCTGGGTTGAACTTAGTGAACCTCAGCAAGCTTCCAATATTAAAAAGGACTTCCTTGGCTCCCTCGAAGCATTTGTTAGTGTGCTATCAGGAACTCAGCAAAGTCTGTTGGAAAAGGTAGTGTGTTCATGTGGCAACTAGAAATTGAATTAGCTGTAGAATGTCTCTTGCTCTGGAGCTTTTGAATTCACTGCTGTTGTAGAATACTCATTAAAAATTGCTTTTGTTAAACTGAAGGAAAAAAATCCCACCTTTGTTTGTTGTCACCAGTAACTTGTTATATGTTGATCTGTGGCTTGAATGTCTCTGAAAGTTTGTGGCTTTAACAACTCTGCAGCTGATTCTGTTATTGTTTCTTCTGGTGCCAGTTCTTTGAGCTATTAACTTCTTGACTGTTCAATGGCTGTGGCCTTTCTTAACCCAAGGATGATTAATGTATGACACACCGTTGCTTTAACTGTTAGTTCCTGCTTGTGCCCTTTTCTTCACAACGGCTGAGAGCACAGCTGCTGGGTGGGTGAATTGTCCAGATTCTGGAGTCCAGTCCTGGCTCAAACCAGTTTAATTTAAACTGAAGTGGCAACATGAAGTGAGATACCTCAGTTAGGGAAACCAGTTACTTTTTAAAGTTCTTGGATTATTTGTCACGAACATTTCAGTGTTTCAGTTTTTTTTTTTAACTTGTGTTTTAGGTCAATCTGAAGAAATGTGAAACATATGATCTGAAAACTCTAAGAGGACCTTCAGATTATCTGACAGTTGCTAACAGCGCAGACGGTCTTGGAAGAATAGAAGTCTGCATGAAAGGCTGGACCAAACAAATTGAACAGGTGATACACTGGACAAATGTGAAATAGGCAACATCTGTGTATTGGCAGATAATGAGTTTAATCCTGTTGACATATAGCTACCTTTCTATAAATCTACATTTGATCAATCCTCGTATTTTAAAGTACTGTTGGCATGTTTTGTGTGCTTGTACTTCTCAATGAGAATATTAGAGAGCTTTTTTCATCTACTAGTAAATGGAGCGTGCACGTCTTTGGAAGCTTAGTTCTGTGTTTTTGATAATCACCTCATCTTAAAGACAAAACATTATGCTGCTAGAACCTCTTCATGTGGTTAGAAGTATTGTAAGGTCAGTGCACTTGTATTAAGTCCAGATAAAAATTAAAAAATGCAGATGAGATTTGAAATTGCAATTTTTTTTAGTCGTGGAAGCAGGTACTTTGTAGACTATCGAGCATAGATCTTAAAGTTCTTTTCAAGAAGAAATAAAACTACCAGTTGAGTTATTGCATGAAATTACTATCAGGTTCTTGTGGTCTAAGCATCAGCAATCCATTCAATGTAAAACATAGGAGCTCAGGGAAACAAGTTCTGTAATGTTTGTACAGGCAGACGTTAAGGAAGAGGACAGGATGAATAACTTTTAAACTTGAAAAATGGAAGCTTAGTTGCTACCTTATTCTATGTTCTGCTTGTAGAATTTACTGCTAAGATTTTATCAGGGAAATATGTTTATTTGCAAATTAAGAAGTCAGCTCCATGAAAGACTTTCTTTATTAAAGCTTATACCTCTTAAAAAGAAGAAAGAATATTAAAAAAGAGAAACCTTTAATTTATATATGTATGAGCTTAAACTGGTGGGAAGAATGTACTATAACTAGCTGCACTTCCAAAAGTTTTACTGTATTTTCTTTTGCTACTCACCTATTGCCAAATAGGGTAAAATAGTCATTAAAGCATTTGCTATCATGAATTTAGCAAAGCAAGAAAGATCTTTAGTCTAATGAACCCAGATGCCATGGAGAGATCTTAGTTGTGCATTATTTTTTTGGTGGAAGGATAGTTTAGTTTACTTTCGTTCTTGCAATTGCATTATGGGTTTGTGGACTTTAATACCAAACTTAAGAATTTTAGATTTGCTCAGAAACTGGAGGAAGAAGGGAGCCATGTTTTGAATTGCAATTAAATATTCCTTGTTCTTTATTGTAGGAGGGACTGGAAGCATAATTTTTGAGTGGACAGAAGTTTTCATAGCTATTTTTTGCTTTTTGAGAAAGACTTAACAAATGGCAAGGTTCATGAGGGCACTTTGTTACCCATTACAACAATGAAGAATATGAGCAAGCAGAGGCATATCTATAGTTAAGTTTATAATAACTTATTGTTACATAATAATTCTGTCCCCACATCACCTGTTTATCCAAGGGACTTGAGTTTGTATTGCCTCTTATGATCATGGCTTCATCCTTTATAAGTAAATTAGCATAAAACCCACCATTACTGGTTTGGATTAAAGGTCCTTTTAAACCAATTATACCTCTCTGACGGCAGGCAGAAGTGAACGCTGGGAAAAAGTGTAAAAGCAGAGTAAGCTGATAACAGTACTTCCCACCAGTATTCTCCCAGCCTCTAACAATTTGTAATTCAGAGATTTTGTAAGGCAGATTATTATTTTTTTTTAATTCAGTAACCTTTTGTGATTTTCTTTTCCATGTAAATTTGTCCAGTCTCCCTTTCAGCTTGTTCAGAAAACATAAGGATGTGGACAGAAATTATTTCAATCCACGTTACCCAGCTCAGAGAAAAAAGCTGAATGCGCTGAGCTGATGAGAGATAAGGAATCCTCCTAAGTAGTTTGAAGTGTACCTGCACCTGCCTTAATCCTCAAGGTCTTGAGTGATGCATTTCAAAACAGTAAAAGGAGCTGTTTTACCATTTCCAAGTTGTTTGTTTTCACAACTCATTACATTCACGATGCAAGCTTTCACATTCAGCATTACTATAGATCTGCAATGCATTCTTCTATTTGTTGTGACTGAAGCGTTGTCAAATATTACATAGAATAAGTTACAGCTAGTAAAAATTTTCAGTGAATGTTATAAAAAAAATGTTGAGAAGCAAACTAAAGCAATCTTCAGAAAATTCTTAAGTAGCTGACTGCTGATAGTTGGATTACCCACTGGAGAAGCATCAGAGTAAATATGGTCCTTCCAAATTTTACCTCAACATTTACTGTGAGCTCCTTGTGTCCATATTGCATTAGGGAAAGTATTCTGTCTATGCTTATATCGTGGTTACTAAGGTAAGCATCTCTACCTCTTGTAACAAATAAACTGCTACAAAAGATTCACCTTAACCAAAAAATCAAAGTAGAAAACAGTTAGTGATTCTCAGTGGATTTAATGAAAGCAAAAGGAACACAATTCAGCGAACACTATTCTCAGTGGTTAAAATCATACTTAATAACCTGCAAAGCATGTTTCATGCAGAAAATGTAATTGTCTGTAACCGTGCTCTTGAGATACTACTCCCTCTAACTCAGAACTAAAAAGGCCAAGTAAAATTAAGGTCTCTTATGTGAAGTGGTGGCTGAGTTAGGTAATTTGTCAGGGGAGGTTAATATGAAGAGTTAAATTATGAATTAATCCATGCTATCCATGTAGACAAAAAGTATTAGCATAGCTTACTAATATTACTGTATGATAAAAGGTTCTTGCAGAAAACGACCAGTTGAGAAAGGAAGCTGATGACCTTGGACCACGAGCAGAGCTTGATTACTGGAAAAAGAGACTGTCGAAATTCAGCTACCTTACAGACCAGCTGAAGAGCCCAGATGTGAAGGCAGTGCTCGGAGTACTCACTGCTGCTAAATCCAAACTGCTGAAGGTTTCTATTTTGAATTATAACAGATCTAAAGACTAGAAATTCTCTGCATACCCTAGTTCATTTTGGTGATGTATATAACATTGCTGATGGGGAAAATAATCTTTGCATCTTTGGCTTTTCTTTGTTATGCCTTATTCCTCACTTTGAGTAGATAAAGTTTAAATCTAGTTTAACTTATTGGAAAAGACTGGGAATACCCTTTGTCTAAAGGCTAATATTATACTGCATCCACATGTCTCAACAGAAAAAAATACTTACAAATCTTTGAAAAGTTGATTATTAAATCAGAAAAATTGAATTAATGAACTATGTATTTAATGGAAAGAAAAAAATCATCATTTTTTAAATCTCTTCCTCATGTTGTTATGGTGTCTGTCAAAACTGCCTGTGGGGTCATAACTTCTCACATTGACATAAAGTTAAAGACCCCCTGCAAACACAAAAATAAGTGAATAAACCAAAAAGTCTTAGCTCATCAAAATGAGACATGTGAAAACATATACTTGTTTATATATTCATCAAACAAAAAAAGTTAACAGATGATGTCTATATATTTTACAGCAGCTTGACTTGACACGACTACTAACATAAGTTGTTGAGCTGAGTGGTCTAAACTAACTGTATGTTCACAGTCAAGTTGCTGAAGCAAAACAAGGACCTGTTCCTCAGCGTGGGTAAACAAGTGTAACTCTGAAGTAACAGATCTGTGCTTTCAAATGTGTTTAAAGGCTAATGACAAAACAGAGTGATCTCAAAAAAATTTTTCTGAAATGTGTGGTTTTATTTTTTTTCAACTTCCTATTCTAGAACTGGCGAGCACTGGATATTCGCATCACAGATGCAGCAAATGAAGCTAAAGATAATGTGAAGTATCTATATTCCCTGGAAAAATATTGTGACCCGTTATACAATAGTGATCCTGTAAGCAGAACTTTTAAATTCATAACATAAATCTCTTGAGACAGCTAAAATGAATGTATTTTGTAGGATCAGTTTAGAAATGAGACATTTTAAGGATGCATCTTCAGTTTGAGACTTTGTTCAGTTATGCTAAAACGGGCCTACTGGGAACTTCTGGCTACAAAATAAAGTACTTGTTATTTTTTTTTTTGCTGTGGTATCTATGAAGCTTTTAGTCTGATGGTGAAACTGGATTCTGTACTATGGGAGGAAGTGAAATCTTTGCAATCTACAAAAAGAAAGAAAAAAAAAAAGAAAAAAAGGTGTGAAAGTGAACCTGGTGCTATGCTAAAGACAAAGGCTGGGCTTTTGTCTTTGTGTTGGCGGCCAGGTCATGCTTAGCCTAACATTTATAAGGCAGTTTTCAGCTTCATGTATTAAGAAAGCATAAATATGGTTATGTAAATATTAAGGTATAAATACCATTGTAACAGGATGACGCAAGCATAACAAGTAGTAAACAAAAACAGCCAACCTAAAGTATGGGATAGGAGGAAGGATTCTCACTCTCCCATTATCTGCTAAAGTAGCGGCAAATGGTTGCTTTTATTAAACCTGGTTTTGCAACTTGACTGTATGTGTCTTGCTAGTCAGAGAGATATGAGTAGCCATGAAGACTCCAAGCTTTGACCATCCTAGCTACCCCTCTCTCTCTCCATAGTTTTTTCCTAAAGTGAAATTGCTTCCAAACAGTGCTCAGGGCAACCATGTTATGGCTTTGTCTCTATCAAATTTCACTTGCTGACCAGAATTTTTCCAGCCAAGACTCTAGTGAAGATTTTTCCCCAAACCTGAATTGTAGAGCTTGGAGGGTGAAGTAGGACAGGCAGCACTGCAGGAGAGGCACAGGGAAATGGAAGCAGAAGCGTTAGGAAAACCATGTTTGTAAGGCTCCTGGGTTCTCTAATTAGGTGTTGAGCTAATGTATGGTAACAGAAGTACTGAGCAGCATTCAGACTGTGTGTTTCTTTCCAGGTGTCCATGGTGGATGCTATTCCAGGACTCATAAATGCAATTAAAATGATTCAGAGTATATCTCGGTATTACAACACATCTGAAAAGATATCCTCACTATTTGTGAAGGTCGGTGCTACAGCATGGAAAGAAATTTTCACAGATTTTTTTGTGTGTTGTTGCTTGAGTGAGAGACAGAAAACACAAAGGGACCAAGCAATTGAAGAGGCAGCATTTTGGTCAATTTAATTCTGCTTTTTAAATGTATAGAGAATTGGAAATAGTGATAAAAGTTAGAACTTATGTTACTGTCTGTAATTTGGAGATGTAAGAATTTTTTCAGACTTCCTGAAGATCAGGGCTAATATCAACCCTGCTGTGTGGAACTATTTGTTGCAATGAGTTTTGCCTGTGGTGATCTGTTTTTTTGTAGAACCAGCTATGTTTAGTTTATGTAGCCCTTAAACCTCCTTATGATGGCATAAAGAAGGAAATGGAGTTTGAAGGACAACCTGTTCTTTAATGATCTTAGTCTCATGGGCCCTTGATTTTACTTTTGCTTAAAGAAGTGCCAGTGTCTTATGACTTTGTAGTTCTCAATGTCATTTCAAGGTTGGTACACAGTGTTTAGGTTTAGGATGAGAGTAGTTAATCAATAACATTTTCTGGTGTAATGGTCTGAAGGCTGGATATTGCCAGGAGGACAGTCTGTCTATGTGGGTAGTATTTGGTCTTGATATTTTGCCGGCTTTAGGCCAGCGGAGTCAGAGGTATGGGATGAGACTGAAAGGGCACAATCTATTTTGTCTTGAAATGTTTTTTTTCACAAGGTTAAAACTCCTTTTAGGTTACCAATCAGATGATCACAGCATGTAAATCTTACATTACAAACAACAATACAGCCACCATCTGGAATCAACCTCAGGAAAGAGTTATGGAAAAGCTACAAGCAGCCATTAGACTTAAGCAGGTAGGTGGGAAGAGCATGTGGAAAACAGAATATAAGGTGAGATTTAGGAGGGCATGATTAGGAAAACTTTATTTTATATGAGGAAGCAATTTTATAATGAAGGAAAATGAAGTAACTGAAAAATACCCTTTGGATCTGGAGTGTTTTATTATTTATATTATTTATTTATTATTTTTATTATTTATTATTTATATTAGTGCTAACAGGTATTTAGTCCAGTGTCTGTTGATCTTCTAGAAACAGGATTTCGATGCTTAGCCTAACTTAACTATGCTTCTTACATGAGAATTACTTGGATTTTCACACCTGAGTTTCTCTACAAAGTTTCTTCTCATGTGATGAGGAGGGATGTATGATAGAAATGAAAACAGGGGAAGTTACTGAGATTAATATATTCCAGAGAGATCTGGACAAGCTATACCTTTAGAAAGGGTAATTCAATGAACTGAGAAGAATTCAGATGTTCAGATTGCATAGACTTGTTGGGAAGATAACCTGTATTTATTTTGCATATGCTTCCATGACTGTTTTGGGAATTTTTTTTTTTTCTTATTTCCTTTTTGAACATAGGATCATAGGATAATTCAGCTTGAAAGGGTCCTCAGCAGGTATCTAGGTCAACCTTGTGCTCAAAGCCAAAGCAGGGGCAGTGATGAGGTCAAACTTGGTTGTCCAGTCCTTTATCCACTCCTGTCTTGAAGTTCTTCAAGGATGGAGAGACTGCACAGCCTTTCTGGGCAACCTCTTTCACTGCTTGACTGTTCCTAAGGGTGAAAGATTTTCTCCTTACATTCAGTCAGAACATCTTCTGTTTCAATTTATGCCCGTTGCTGCTTGGCCTCTGTCCATGGGTTACTGTGAAGAGTCTAGCTCTCTCTTCTTGATAACCTCCCTGACTATCCCCTCATATCAGAAGGTTCATATTAGGTTTTCTCAGCTATTACTTTTTGATTTCTTTAATAATATGTGCTTGAAACACTAGAACTTTATCCTGACACTTTCTGAAGCAACAAAGCTTGCATAGTTCTAGCACAAATTAGTGTAAATTTATATAATGTCTTACTGTCAGCAATGAGCAGCATTTGTATGTTTCTGTAGAGGTATAGCAAATTATTCAGTGGCTGCAGTAAAATATGTTGAAGGATTAGGTTTTTAGTTGAGTCTTATTAGTTCCAAAAGCTTCCAGAAAATTAGTAGATTAAAAGTTAAAATTTAAATCACTAACAATTTAGGAAACTCTGGGCCCTTTGTATCCATATCTCCAAGTGCTGTTATTAATACGTATATGTGCTAAAAAGATAATGAACATTGTATTTTAAAGAGAACTACTCTTGAAGGAAACCATTTCAGGCAAACCTGTTGACTATGTAATCTGACTTTGTGAAGAACTTAATTTTAGCATATTTGAAGTAATGTTTGTGCCCAGTTAAGAAAGCAGAATGAAATCTGGAAGCTGCTAGGGAGCCGCATTCTAATTTCAGAAGGGTTTTTGTTCTGGAAAGTGATTTTGGAAAATTTGAAACATCATTACTCAATAAAACTGCTCAGCACACGATCATTGTTTTCAGTCTCTGAAAACTGAAATCAGAGTTGTCATCTTGGTTATTCAGTAAACACATCAAGCCCTGCTATAAAATGGAAAAATGGAGGGAACAGAATTTTACTCTAGCTAAGGATGGAATGTGCAAATACAGATATGTGCAGTTCATTCATTTGATGAAACGTGTGATGATGTAATGGTATTTTTGGGTTAGTTTTCAGAGACAAATTCTGTTGCTACCTTTACAGTGTTCATGATTGTTTATTGATAAAACTTCTACTTTTGCTCGAGCTTTTATTATAATATGCTTTTTTTTTTAAATTTTTTTTAGGAGTATCAAAATAGCTATCACAAGATAAAAAGAAATTGGAACGAAATCCAGCTGAAAGACAGTTTGATTTTAGTGAGATGTATATCTTTGGAAAATTTGAAAGCTTTCATCGACGCCTGGTTAAGATAATAGATGTTCTCAATACTATGAAAACCTACTCAGTTCTAAAGGAGTCTAAGATAGAGGGATTGGAAGGAATGATCACAAAATATGAGGTACACAGTAAATTTTGGATATTCTGTCAGTCTGACTTGAAGTTTAAACAATAAATAATTATGAAAATTAGAAATTGTTTATCAAGAGAAAAATAAACTGTAAATTGTGCTAAAATTACTGGGTAATAGTTAACGATGCAAATACGTGATTGCTGGGGAAGTAAGCACACAAGGTAAAAAGGGGCAGGCGGACATGTGAAAGATGTTAAAATCAAAGTTAATTGAAAAAAGCAACAAAATGGGGAGACTTTGTAACAGGAGTAATTGGAGCCGTGGTTTTGTGTTATGATCAGGAGAAAAAGTGAGAAGCGCAACATTTCTGTCTTTACAAATGTTTTGCGAGCTATGAAAGTGTACTGTCACCAAAATTGCAGACTGTCTTTATCTCTTGCCCATTATTCTAGGGGTATCTGATCAGTGCCTGCCAAGGGGTCTGACTCCATTGCCCTGGTGGTTAATGCTGCAGTCAGACTTTTCTTGCACCTTGGGGTGAAGCAAGCCCCAGTTCTGTTTCTGTGCTGCATAAATATCAACAAACATAACTCTGATTTCTTGAAAAATTTTTTTAAAAAAAGAAAAAGCCTTGGACTCTGTCAGATTTACTTTTCCATTAAGGAAATAGCAAGCTTAATTCCAGCAAAACAGATTATTAGGTTTACTTGAAATCTGTACTCTAGATCTAGAGTACAATCATCAGCTTTGTGTTTTATGAGGGAAGAAAGAATTAATTCACAGATTGCTATCTTTAGGGTGAGGGAGGAAGAGAAATGACTTGGCTGGTTTGCTCTGGAAAGCTCTTCAAGTTTACGCTTTTTCTTTCATAACAGCAAAATCCCTTTGCTTGTTAGTGTTACTGTTCAGGTTTCTTTCCTTGTCCTTTTGTTTAGTAGGAATGAGACTTGAACAACAAAGAGCTCTTCTAAGAATACAAATATGCTAAATCATGTTCTTTTCCTTCTTTCTTTCCAAGATTAACTTTCTTTTCTAGCAAGCAGAGTCTTCCCTGCTTTTCCCGAAGCCTGAGTTAACTTACCTTATTGTATATCTTTCTTAGTGCAATATCATAATTATGACATTTATAAATATTAAAATAAATAAGAAGTATTCAGTGTGTGGAGTTTGTAGATTGCTTTTAGAGATCACATGTGATACAGTGGCAGTACAGGCAAATGTGGCATTCTAATTTGCTTTACCCTGTCCTTTTCCTTTTTGTTATGGACATGAGTAAATCACTTTGCCCTAGTTAAGTAACTAGGGTAAAATGTGAGCATTCCATGGTCCCTCCTGGTTTGATTCACTCCCTTTTGCAGTCCAGGGTTTTGATTCCTTGACTGTATCCTTCACAGTAGCTGGTTTTCTCTTTTGTTCTCTTCTATAGTCTTCTGAGGAGAAACCTGGGCACAGCTGGAGGCATAGCTTGGTCCAAGACTATTCCACATGGGCAGGATACCTGTGGGCTGCTCTAAATTTTGCTCCCTTCACTGAGAGCTGTTCCTAAAGCGGTGCCAGCAGGCATCTCGGCAACTCAGGTTGCTGCGAATTTTCAGGTCGTGCTATGAAGATACTATTCTGGTAGGCTGGAACACAGACATCTCATTCATTTAGGCATTTGTATTTGAAAAGCTGCCTGTGACCATTAGCCCAGGCTGTGGTGCACTCTACAAACTCTATACAGATAGACCACATTATCCACTGCAGCACTCAAGTCCTAAAGTAAGAGCTTTGTGTAAGATCTGGTTACTGTGAAGTCAATTTCATTTGAGGTGGGGGGGGAAGGGGAAATTCTATGTGCTTAAGTAGAAAATACTGCATGAAAGGTTCTGCATAGCATGCATAAAGGGCAGAAAGTGATTGTATTTGATATGGACCATAGCTATAGTTAATGTGACTGATTATATGACTTGAAAAATTTTTACCATATGAAGTTACTATGATGCAGTTCTTTATGCTTTACCACTTAGTTGCTATCTAGGCTTTTCTTGGTTTTAGAGGAAAGGATGGAGTTTTTATTTACAGCAACGCAATAAAATTGAAGTTCAGGTGACATAATAAAATGGTGGAAGTCTGCTGTGCTGAAAACATGTTGAGCTTCATAGCTGTACTGTGGTAAACTACCAGGGTGTTGAACAGTGGTTCATCATTAGAAATCCTTTAACTGTGTGTACAGCTCAAGGGAGATGCTGATTAAGATGTACTTTCATCTGAGTGGACAGCAGCTATGTAAGAGAAGCCAGGAATAATAAATCCTGGGCTGGTGATGTGCTGCATCTTACTGTGATTTTGAATAGTCTGTTTTTCAATGGCATCAGTTAACTTAAAGACACGGAAAATACTAATGTGAAAATATTTTTCTATGTTGAACTTTGTTAACTTTTAAATAGAAATAATGAACCTCTGCATGAGAGAATATTTAATGGGTAACAAATGTCTTTGAGGAAAAGCAGGAGTCTGAATTTTCTGTCAGTTCTATTTGACTTAAAACAGAAGTAAATAATATAAATGAAATTCATACGGCCATTGCACCAACTTGTTCCCTGCAAACATGTCATTTAAGTGCTTTGCTTATATTGCTTAGCAAATACTGGTAACTAATGGCAAAGGTAAAATGTGAATGTGCACAGCCTGTTGTGCTAAATATTTTGGTGTGGTAAGTCCTTTTGATAAGACTTTCTTTTTTTTGTGATAATTTTCTTTTTTTTGTGAAATTGTTTAGGGCATTGTTGACATGATGAAGCAAAGGCATTACAATTTCTTGGATCAACGGAAGACTGACTTTGACCAAGACTATGAAGAGTTTTGCAAAGAGATAAATGATCTTCATGTAGGTTTTATGATTCAAATAAGAATTTAATTTACAGATTAATTCTCATGAAATCAAAAATACCTCTGAGTTACCACCAAACAAATTATGCAACTCTGAGATGTATTCCAAAATTGAAAAACTATTCTAATGTATCTCCACTTCAAAGCTTGCGTTTATTATCTAACTTTCAGACCAGTTTCATAGAATAGGCCAGAAAGAGCCTTGAGAGCCTCCAACAAAAGGATTTTTCATGACTGTATTTTATTTGGGAGTTATGCTAGCAAGAATAACACAGAAATGGATGATTTCATTGGGTGAATGGGAGAATAGCACAAGCAAGTCAGATAATTAACTTTCCCTTAGTTCTGAACTCACTAGTTGGTGGAAGGAAAGGGCATTTGTAGAAGAAAAAAATTAAAATAAATGCTTGGCTTGCTTTGGCTGCCAAAGGGGTAAGGAAGCATTCTTTGCGGGCTCTCATCATGGTGGGACATTTGATAATACAAAAGCTTTTGTTGGTTGCACAGCTATGGAGGGAACTTAGAAAGAAAATGCCTTGTAAGTTAGTGGTATTTTGTTTAATTCTTGAGAGAAGGAAGAAAGGGAAAATTGATACTTATTGAGATTAGTTTCACATAAACAAATTATGTTCTAATATAGTGCATGATAAATCCTGTCAAATAATACATGGTATATTTGAGGTGCGTGCCTTATGTAGTTCTCTGCTGTAGAATTACTTGCTCTCCTTCAGGATCAATTAAGGATTTTCATGGACATTACCTTTGAAAATATTCTGAACACTGAAAGAGCACTGAGTATGCTGAAGAAATTTGAAAGGTACCGTGTCCTCTCTAGATTGCTAGCATTCTGCCAGGCAATGGAAATAACACTTTGAGGGTGGTGGGAAGGCAGGGGAGCAGAGCAGGAGGCATGTCCTGAAATACAAATGAAAAACAACTCAACCTCCTCTCACTCAACTGTTTAGCTCTGTTAAGGGATGTCTTCTCAGCAGTGTGGATGAATAAAAAACATATTTTTTTTGTATTGGAAAATATAACGTATGTGGACTTTGAACTTCATCTTTCAAAATTAGCATAAGTACAGGAATACTTTATGGCTGTTAGCATATTTGCCTCAGCTTTGTCCTTGAACGATGACATTAATTTGTCACCACAGCGCAGTTATGAGAGAGTAAGATGCTTGTATTAGGAAACAGTGAAATTTGTCTTGATAAATTCACATTGTTGCAAAGCAGCCTCAGTCTTTATTGCACCAGCTTTCTTATAATATTCTGTTTAATGGAGTAGACTGCTAGTGGCGGATTGGTTACAGTTTGCTGCACATAATTTTAGCTCAGTGTTTGAAAACAGTGACAAAACAGAAAACCTGTAGGCTTACTTGGAAACTTTTATCTTCTGGTCTAAATCTTGGTTGCCTGGAATCAGGTTGTGATAGCATTTGTTCAAGCTTTAGTGAAAACTCTGCTGCCAAAGTAGTTCTTTTCTGAAGACTGCAAGGGAATCTGGAATGATTGTATTTTCCAACAATGCATCAGAATAATTTCAGAAGTATTGAAGGATTTTTTTTTTTAATGATTATTATTTTTCTAAGCAGATTACAAATCCCAAATCTTGGCATTGATGAAAAGTATCAGAAAGTACTTCAAAACTACGGTCGTGACATAGAAACAGTCTGTAAGATCTACACTAGGCAGAAGCAGGACCCTCCACTGGCTCGTAATCTGCCTCCAATAGCTGGTAAGATCTTGTGGGCACGCCACCTATTCCATAGGATCCAGGAGCCCATGGAGTCTTTCCAGCAGCACCCGGCTGTTCTGAAAACACCAGATGGCAAGCGCATAATCCGCAACTACAACAAAGCAGCAAAAGTTCTTATGGAGTTTGAGGTGATCTACCACAGTGCATGGCTTCAGCAGGTAAAACAGTTGATTTTGGTTAGGATATTTCTTTTAAAAAAAATGCGGTGGATTTTTGCCGTTGGTGGACTAATAACACCTAGCTTTATGGATTGGATCGGATTCCTGTTGTTTCAGGCCTCAGTGAAACACTGGGTTACAGTAGTGTGAAGGAATCTCTGGTTAATAGCAGTGGTCAGGTATGCTAAGCTGTAGACTTAGGATACCTCTTAAGTAAGGAATGAATAAGAAAAGGTACTTTATAAGAAAGTGTTTCTATTACTAAACAGTACCTGTACTGCCTGTAGCTTGATGAGAGGAGTTTTGTCAGCTGGTTAGCTTAAGGTGGAAGCAGACACAGAGGTTTCCTCTAGTCTGCACAATATGGATTTGCTTTTTGAGTGATAATTCATGGGTATACTCCGAGTGAACATACATATAAAAAGCATCTAGTCTTAATGGACAGAGCATCCCGTAGAATTAATAGCACACTCAATGCACAAGTGTGTCTTGAGCCGGTTGTGGGTTAACCCTGGTAGGCACCTAAGTACCACACAGAAGTGGAGGAAGAGAGGAAGAAAACAAAATAAATGTTGCAAAGGCAATCACTTGCCATGTCTCCTGGGTAGACCAATGTCCAACCAGTTCCAGAGCAAAAGATGGCTATCCCCCCCGACCCCCACCTCTCCCTTTTTATTGCTGAGCATGTTGTTATATGGCATGGAATATCCCTTTGGTTATGTTGGGACATCTGCCTGGTTTTGTCCCCACCCAACCTCTTGTGCACCCCCCAATCTACTCACTGCAGGGGGCAGAGTGAGAAACAGAGAAGGCCTTGATGCTGTGCAAGCACTGGTCAGCAATAGTGAAAACATTAGTGTGTTATCAGCATTGTTTTGATCACAAATCTGAAACACAGCACCATAAAAGCTGCTATGAATAGAATTAACTCCATCCCAGCCAGACCCAATACAGAGCCATTTCATTTCCTGCCAACCATTTGGTAAGGCAGAACACTTTGTAGTCTGAATATTCTTCGGAAAACATGGTTTACCTTAAGTTCTAAATTTCATTTGACTGATTTTTTACATAGAACCTCTGACTGCCTTCATATTATCAGATGGCTTCTGCAGGAACTACTTTATAGCCTTGAAATCTCTGGAAGTTTCTACTATTCTATTGGCATATTTTTCACCTCCAGTTTTTTTGTTGCCTTGTCAAAGAGTGTGTTGCAGAAAAATTGGCCTCAGCCTCTGAAATCTCAAAAAGAAGGATCAGAATCTCCAGATGACTGTTTTGAAGGTGGTGGCACAATTAGCAATGCATCTGCCTCTTGTTCTTGGACCTCAGCCCCAACTTTTGTACAATGTGAAAATCTCTGGTGCATCAGTCTGCCCAAAGCTAGTCTTAGACCAGACCTGAGACAAGAGGTTCCTGCTGTCTCTTGTCCAATCGAATCTAATAAGATTTCCTGACCCTTGCTTCCCCCTTCACACTTGCATTTGCCATAAAGGTCTAAAGGATCTTCAGATTTGATTGTTTTATACTGTAAGTTGGAGTGTTTGTGTCAATTTGGTATACTAAAACGGGAGACGTGACTACAGTGTTAGAGGTTGTATAATATGCTGTTTTCAAACTGTCTTGGCTCTGGTACTGGATATATGTGGCTGATGATTAATCTGGTGTTGACTGCCCGTTAGGAATCAAGGAACCTGAAGAGTATTACCTCAACTGTTCTTTCATTATAGATTATGTTTGGGGTACCTCAGATCTAAGTTTGGCACTATTGACCTCTGTATAATTGGTCCTTCTCCCAGACATTAATGAAAATTGCCATTATTGTACTTAGAAATGTCCTTAACTTGAAGTGGTTATCCTGGTAACTTGAGAAACCCAGATTTCATTTCATGTCCTCTTCGCAGAGAGCTGGTGTGGTATGTGTATCCCTCATGTTTTATGAAAGAGAAATCGTGATGCTTCAGAAAGTCTTTGGCATTTGTTTGGGGTTTCTGTCTTGGACTCAATTTCTGTTTTGATGCCAGTACTGTGCTGGATGCCTGCATGGTCTCAAATACACTGGTGACAGCTTTTACTGAATTGTACCTGCTGCTGCTATGTCCTTGCCTGGGCACTTTTAAGATATAGTCCTTGTCCCAGCTATGAAGACTAGGGATCTTGTATGCTTGCTGTGGGGCTACATCTGTCTCCTTTGGCTAGATGATCTAGCGATCAGATTTTCTGACATGTACCATGACTTGACGGAGCAGTCAAGTACATTTTCCTTTCATCTTTTACAAAGGGACTGTAACATCCAAGGCATCTCTCCTGAACTGGTGCCTTTCTTTGTGAGGTCCACTGGTCTGTAATCTGATTCTGATCTGTGCTAAAAGTAAGTCCCTGGTTTCTCCTGTAGCAGAGTCAAATCCCATTTGGCAGCCATATAAACTTGCTGAGCCTTCTCCAACCTTATACTCGTTAGGTGGGAAGAAAAGGGGGTGGATTTGAATACAATTTCAAGTTTTTGAAGCGAGCACACATGCATTGGAAATACATGAAAAGTATATCCACTTGAACATCAATGCACTTGTCTACCAGGTATGGCAAAAAAATATGACTACTTTTCAGTATTCTCTTCTGTCTTCTTGAGGCAACAAGTGCAGACTTGATGTAGACATGAGTATCAGAGAACACAAGGTGGAGCTCCTGCTCTACTGAAAAAAAGAAAAACGAGAGAGGGGCAATTATCCTGTGGGGAATACAAATGCAACAGAAATAGGGCTGTAGCTCCTACTACTTTTTCTTTTTCTATACAGTGGAAATAGTTAAGTTTAGTGGCACTTTCTGATATTTCTCGACATTTTTTCCCCCTTTTGCCTGTTTGTTACTGGATGGTTACCACCTTGTTTATCCACTTTTTTTTTTAATAGCATCACCACTTCGTTTGTCCACATATTTTTAATAGCATAAGATTTAAAGCCATTATTTTTGTGCTATAGGCAATGATGTTCAACTTGGACACATTAAAATAATAAAATACCAGGAAGTGTTAAGGTCCCTGTCATTCTATGATAGTGTAAGATTTGCGCCTTCAATGTACCCCTTATTTCCGTTACCTTAATAACGTAAACTGCATGAAAAAAAACATAAATGGGAGAGGAAGAGATTGATAATGGGAATAATGAATCTCTGAAGTCCAAAGAGTGCAGTAAGATTTACTGGTGAACGTTGCAGAAAAAAATTCAGCTCTTGTTTAAGGCAGCTGTGCTGAGTGACTTTGATGCTAGTGGATAGTGCATGACAGTTTCACTGACAAAACTTGATTAGATGATTTCTTGAAAAATGCTATGTAAAATGTCATGATAATACATGATGCAGATGAAGCAAGCAGTATAGTCAACTATATTTTAGACATTGAAAGGGGGTACAAATTTTCAGTGTGTGTTCATGAAAAAAGAAAAAAGTGCAATGAAAGAAATCAATGGGTTATGAAACTATTGCTTAAAAACAAGCCCCATCTCAATGTAATGTGATGCATGAAATTTGAGAAGTGAATAAAGAACAATAAAATTATGTCAGCAAAAGGACAACTGCAAAATAGGAATAGCAGCAAAGTTTTTCATGTAGGAAAAATTTGCATACTTAAGGCATGACTTCTTGGTATCAGCCAAATTTTCCATGTGTGGTGGTCTTATGAATGCTCTCCCTTCTAATCACATGGCACGCAAATGATATTCTAATATTCAAATAAGGCAGTTAAACCAATAATGTAATTAGGCTTCCCTTTTAAGAATTTAGAAAATCTATAATAAAGATTAATTTTAGTGGTTTTAAAATTTTGCCCAGAGGTTGGATATAATTAGGAGTTCTGTTAAGAATGGAGCGTGATATATCTGTTAGGTAATGGAAAACAAGTGAAAGGAGAAACGAGGATAAGTTTATTCAAAAGGTATCCAAGAATAATTTAGTTCATCAAGGAAGTTGTTTGCAGCCTTACTGCAGAATGTGCAATAGGCTTTAGGGAAATGAGAGTTCAGTTTTAAGAGGATTGAAATAAAGTCTATGGCTCTGCTTTTGATGTTGGACCGTGGAATGAAGCTTATGATATCCAAGAACCAACAGAAGAATGTCTGTCGGATAAAGAACAGTTAATTTGATTGCTAAGTATTTAGGTACATACAGATTGTGTTAATAAAGTTTTGTTGTTGATTCCTACCATATTGATCTTTATTGTCAGCAATAGCTACCTGATCTTAGTATTTGCCAAAGTGATAGTTATGTCCAAACAAAACATTTCATTGTCCTGATTTGTCTGATCAGGACTGATGACTTTGTTTCCTGCAGATTGAATTTACTGAAAGAGGACTTCAGACACCTCTCTTGGTAAAAGCTTCAGAAACAGGAGAATTATTTGTGAATTTTGACCCTGAAATATTAACTTTAATCAGAGAAACAGATTGCATGGCTCACATGTGCCTTGAAATCCCACCATTTGCAAGTATTATTCAGCAGAAGAGAGACTGGTATAAGAAGATTGTCAACAATTTGCAGGTGCGTTTATTTTAGTTATTTTATGTAGTGTACATTAAGATGTCTAGGTTCTGTACGTATGGAAGAGGAAGAATGAAGATCAACTATTATGCATTAAGAAAACATTGGGAAATCTATTTTTTTATCTTTATGTCTGTCTTGAGGGACTTTTTAATATAATTACTTGGCTTTGTATTTTCTGTGAAGTCACTTCAAAGATGCATGGGCTTAGGGAAGCTCTGCAGAACTTGGGAAAGAGATGAAGATGGGGAGGAAAGGAGGCTTACAAGATACCTCACTCTGTTGCCTGTTTTCTAAATGATAAGCAATTTATCTCTCATCCAGTGATGGAGTCAACATTGGATACACTTTGAGGGGATAGCTGGGAGGGAGGAACAGGTGGTTTGCCCTTAAATAATGTAGAGCATCCAGCAAGTGGCAGCATAGTTCCTGCACCAGTGTTTTACACAGATGTCTGTGGAATAGTTTAAAAAAAGAGAAGCTAAAACTTCTCTTTCTCTCACCTTTTAAATCCTTTGGATCTTTTTGTCTATCTATGAACAGACAAGGTTCTCAATGACTCAAGATGAAAATTCGAAGATAGGTGTCCAGAAAACTACAGCTTGAAAGGGCTACTTCATTCTGAAATGACGAAAAAAATTAATATTAAGTAATAAAGTTATTGCAAGGATTGTTTTTTGAAAAATATGTGAAACTACGTCAGTGGGTTAAAGATGCATTAGAAACCAAATACCATATGAAATTTCTGGTAAGGCTGGTCTAATAAAACTGCTGAAAAGTTCACTTAGATACATTTTTATCCTTGGCCTTTTTGCCTCCTGGAACATCCATTTAGAGACTGAAATTTGCAATCCTTTTTCTCTCTATGTTGTGGTTTAACCCCTGTGGGAAGCTAAGTGTCATGCAGCTGCTCGCTTTCTCGCCACAGTGGGATGGGGGAGAGAATCTGAAGGTTACAAGTACGAAAACACGTGGGTTGAGATACAGACAATTTAATAGTGAAAGCAAAAACTGCACGTAGAAGCAAAGCAAAATAATGAATTAATTTACTACTTCGCATTGGCAGGCCAGTGTTTAGCAAAGTCCAGGAAAGCTAGGCTGTACCATGGTTACTTGGGAAGACAAATGTCCCCCTTCCTTCTTCTTCCCCCAGCTTTTATTTTTGAGCGTGACGCCATGGGCATGGGAGATCTCTTTGGACAGCTGGGGTCAGCTGTCCTGGCCATGTTCCCTCCTAGCTTCTTGTGTGTCCCCAGCCTACTTGCTGGTGGGGCAGTGTAAGAAACAGAAAAGACCTCAATGCTGTATGAGCACTGTTTGGCAATAGCCAAAATATCAATGTGTTATCCACACGGTTTTGGTCACCAGTCTAAAACATGGCACCATATGAGCCACTATGAAAAAAATTAACTCCATCCCAGTCAAAACCCACGCAACCTACCAAGATGAATTTCCATGTGAAGTAGTACTTGCGTTATTGTAAAGAGCAATAAATAGTGAACTTCTGCCAAAAATAACGAAAACATTTCCCAAACAATTAATTATTGTTTAAGAATTTCATTGATGTACATCTGGAGGAATGTTCTTAGATTAAGTTATGATAAATATGTGTACGTGAAGAGGTTCAAATCAGTGTATATTAACTAATGCTTTCATTCTCTGTTTATTGCAGAGGATGCTGGCAGAATATAAAAGAATTAAACTGAAAATACAACACCCTATTGAACAACTGATGGCTCCTCGATTAGCAAATGTAGATGATGCTATCCAGCCAGGTCTAATGTTACTGACCTGGGGATCTTTTAATATTGAGAAATACATTAATAGAGTATTTTACAAGCTAGGTGAGTCACTTGCCTCCTTCCATTAGCTTCTGCTTGTTTGTTTCTATACTAATGCAAGCAACATTATTAAGCTTACTATCCTTTATATGATTTGCACTTCATTGACTTATACATGATAGAAACCAGAATTTTCACCTGTCCTGTACTTCATGGAACATCTGCTTTATAACAACACCTTTTTTTTGTTTCACATATTTGTCAAATTTTTATTAGTATAGATGGGATGGCAGTTAAGATTAAACCAAGGAGAAAGTAGTGTCCAAAAGGTCCTGTGTATTCTGAATTCAAAGAATGATAGCTACTTTTAAAAAGAGCTCTGAGGTTTCAGTCTTTTCCTAATCTTGCCTTTTGTTTCTATAACATACAAAACAAGTTACCAGGGAATAATATCTCGTCTGAGTTGGCACTGTCACTGCTCAATAGCTTTTCATATTAAACTTTTTTTTTTAACATCAGTCTCTTTAAAACTCATGCACACACATCTTGGGCAACAGCTTTAGAGAACAGATGAGCTTGTAGTCTTTTCAAAAGATTAGCACAAGATTGCACTGAGATGTGTATTGTTTCTGAAGATGCCAACTTCCTTTTGCTTCAGCTTAATTACTACATCAAACATAGATTTTGTTTTTTGAAATGCTGTAAGTTGTTATAGTGGGAATTTTCTTCATTTGAAATGGCAAATTAAAATGCATTTTGGATGCTAACCTGACATAACACTCAATTTAATTTTGAATAATACCAGTAGTTTGAGCCTGGGACAGGCACCTTGCCGCTATTTCAATTTCAGCATTGAAAGCTAATTGCTGATAAACTATGAAAATTCTAGTGATTGTTTTCTGTTAACTATTATTTGGCTTCTGACATCTTTTTAGAAGGATAGACATTTCATTTGTCAAAAGTTTCTGTTGCTACTAGGTTCTTCAAGTGGTAACTAGTTCAAGCTATAGGAGAAGGAGTATTCCTGGACCTCAATTGAATTTTAATGGCTTTGTGTTAGAAATGCATATACTTTAAGCTCATTTTATATATATTTATAGTATTTTGGCATACTATATATGGCATACATACTATGCCATGTGCTATCCATGTCTTTTAGGATATGGATAGCATATTCTAGATAAGCATATGTTATACAAAAAATTAATTATTAATTCTGTGGTGAACCTTGCCATAAAAGTGTAGGTGTTTGAAGTAAGCTGGTTAAGGTGTAGAATTCATATACAAGTGAATATGATAGTTTTTTTGAAGTAAAAATTTAAGCAGGACTTTGAAAAGACTATTCTTTCAAACTTTGTCTTGAATCTTCTGTTTTCTTCAAAAGCTGAGCTGGAGTTACTGCTTGATCGAGTGAATGACTTAGTTGAATTTCGTATTGATGCTGTCCTTCAAGAAATGCATAGAGTGCCACTCTGTAAGTTGCCAGAAGATGAACCACTGAGCTGTGAGGAATTTCTCCAAAAGACTAAGGTTATTAGATAAAATTTTCATAAAGAAGAGTTCAATGACTTTGAATTAAGATCTTTTCCCTTTTTTTTATGAGATAAAAACAGTGCAGAATTAATCAAGTGTGCATGGGAAACTGAGCTAAGGAAATCCCCACTTGCTTGGCTTAAACTTAAAGGGAACCTTAAAAGGGAAGAAAAATACCAAATGCAAAGAGGTCCGAGCTGAGATGTTCTTTTCTGAGCTTATTAATGTCAAGCCAACTACTGCATGATATTTATTTTATGCTTTGATATCACTCAACTTGAATGTTTTTCCTCTGTGATAGTATCTTTTTTGTTATTGTTGCTTGTTAGTGCCTTTAAGTAAGTGAATTGCCTATCTGATACCTGTGAATAGCTCCATAAGGAGTGCACTTGGTTGCCTGGGAGAGTAAATACTATGGAAATTATTGTGTACTGAGTATCTTTGTTAATCTCAAACTCTCCCGAATTGGTAATGGGATGTGCAAAATATACTCAGAAGTACCTGGCTGAAGGTATTCTGGGAAGAGCCCCTTACTTCACCCCATCAAAATACTTTTATATTGGAAGAGGATTAACTGTAAGCATGTAAGCTGTTAGTTAATTGCTGAGTGTATTGACTTACAATACAGTAATGATTAAGCTAGTAATAACATGGAATGACAGAATGATTTTTGATGAGGCAATAGTGAGATATTCTGGCATTTTAGGATATAATATCTAACTTGTGTTTTCTCCTGAAACAAACCTTGCTTTGGAAGAGATTGTAGATGATCATGTAGATAACCCCCATCCCTGGCCTCTTGTAGCAATAAATACTACAAATTAAAATTTTGTTTCTCTTAGTGTACTTAACTTCTTGGCCTTTCCTCTTTTGCGGCTTGTCACAGCTCACCTTGTTGTTAAAAACAAAGTAAATCTTAAAATAACATTTTATGGAATTAATGGTATTTTGTAAGCCTCACAATCCATAGGGTTTTTTTTGTTGATCCCGCTGCTGCTTTCCTGGTAGGGCTAGTACTAAAACGTATATTCACTCAAGTAAAAATATGTGAGAGTGAGCGCAAAAAACTTCTCAGCAGTGTGTGATAATTGATACTGCTTAATGTTGATCTTCTGCAAGAAAACTTGAACTGCTACATAGCAGTCACAACACCACAACAGCCAATCAATTTGAGTTAGAGGAGTAAGTGATATACTAACCCCAGTTACTGGCACAATGAAAATAGTAGCAATATTTGTAAGCTTATTGTAGTTTTTAATTAGAAGGGACTAGAAATAAATTTTATTGCCTAACAGGTATCTCTAAGTTTCTGAAGAAATTGCTGCAACAAAAATAGTTATACCATGGAAAAAAACCCAAAGTACTTTGTTTAGAAGTTGCTGTGATATTGCAAATCAGATCTGGCTTCTCTCTCAACTAGACTGAATCATTAGGAAGATCAAAGATTGTGTCTTAAAATTTGGAAATGACTGAATCTTGCTAATGGCTGAATTTTTCCAATTATTGATTTTTAATTAAATGAAGGTAGCCAGATTTGATTAAGCTTAAAGAAATGTGAGATAACAAAGAATAAAAAAAAAGTCAATTACAGTTAAAAATTACTGTTGGCTAAAGCACACTTGATCAATTTTACCATGAGAATTAAAGAAAAAATACATAATACTTTAATATATTTCCAAATTTTATTAAATCTCATTCTTGGTTCCCTTCTCCCCCCAGCTAATAATTTTCATGTTTATTCTAATCATAAATATAGCTTTTGATAGATTTTCTCTCCTGTCTAGCTATAGATGGGAAATATGATTGGCTAATACTCCTCATGGCACAGCCAAGTAATGTAAAATAGCAATAATAAAATAGCAATAAAAGAAAGGTTAAATCTTCCATATCTACATTGGAAAGTTAAGAAAATTAAGAAATTTTGGAGCCCTTTAATGGAACTATGCTTTGTAAATGCTGATCCATTATATTAACTATGAATGAATCATGTGATTTAGGAAACAATGCACAGCAATTTTGAAAGACATTTATGATGTCTTAAGGAATCCAAGACTAAATAGTTTGGAACGAACCAATTTAAAAATAATGTTGTGTTATTGATCTTGTTTTTTACAAATCTGAGGCCTTGACATTTGTGTTAATAAAAGCTGCTATGACTGTGAAATAGACAGGAAAGCCATCAAGATAAGAACATGGTTTTGTTTTGGTTTGATAACAGGAGCTCTGTATTAAAGGTTCTCGGACTTTACACTTAAAAAGCTCACTGGTGGAAGATGCTGCTAATGAGCTGATTAACATGTTACTTGACACGGAGCTGCAGGTCAGAAAGGAAAGTCAGTCGGTTGTACCCACTGGTGAAATAAGGGGAAAAAATGCAGGTACAAAGACTGTATTGTATTTCTGTGCTTATGTTTCTTTTGCATGCTGATAGTATGTGTTGGGTGACATTGTAGCTTAGCTGAGTGAAGTGTCAATCAGTATCTACTGTCTAAAGACTTTTGTTTGAATTTGCCTGGATAATGGATCATCTAACAATCATCTATCATCTGCAAAATAGGTCAATATTATCAGTCTAACTTGCATGTTGAAATGTTAATGCCATAGGAGCAGCTACTTACAGGCCTTGGTTAATTGCTGGACTTCCTAGAGAAAGAATATAAGAAATAATATCTAAATTTTGGTGATAATCATACAAGTTTGTACTGAGTAGAGAAGGTGGATAGGAGTAAAAGGACTGTAACATTGAGGTACAGATTACAAATAAGTATAATCTGCAGTTCTGTAAAATTTATCTGTATTTCAGACACCTGTGGAGGTGTTGCTTTATTGTGTTTTCAAGTCCTTAAGTCAATTTAACTAACTAGACTTATGATGTTTTAGCAATGGAAGAGGAAAGAAGATCAAAAAGCTTGACTTCTTCCCACAATTCCAGTGAGATATGGGCTGGACTGTCTCCTCCAGCAAAGAGGAAGAGAACAGATTTAGAAATGTTAGAGGAAGAAGCCAACGAACTGCTTTCCTACTTCAATCGTTGTAATATTGACACCCTTTTGAAAGTCACGCGAAACAGCCTGGAGACCATACGCAAGCGCATCCATGCATCTTCAATGACCGACTTCTTAGGTGACCATATTATAGTACTTTGCTTTCTTTGCCTATAAAAATAAATATATAAATGTAATATCCCAGAACTGTATAAAAAAGAGACTCATATGTAAAAGAGGGGAAAACAAAGGGAGTTTGAATAAGCTGTCTTGTTAAATCACAATTGATTGTATATTTCCAAAGGATTTATTTTCTGTGAGAGTAGGAATGTAGGCATGTGTCATCATGATGCTATTTCTCTTAGGACTGAATGTACTGTTCTGAAGCTAGATATTGTATTTGGAGCTGGACTTGATAAGTGGTTACCTGTTTCACTTTGGGTTTTATATAAAACTATGAAAAAATCCCAATAGAAAAAGAGGTGTGTTCTCTTTCACTTACTAATTGCCTTCAGATCTTTCTATACATTATGATGGAACACTCTTTTAAAGTGTTTTCTTGTTACTTGTTTCTTCTTTTGTTATCAGAAACAAAAATATAGGCATTTGTATTTGGTCTCTATAGCATACTATATTATGAGATTCTAAGGAGTTGTTGTGCCCAATTTAATGTGCTGACTGGGATTACAAGACAGACAACAAAATTTTCTGCTAAACAGAGTGTAGCTGCACAGAACTTGAAGAGGAGCTTCATGGAGAGAAATAGCATGGCACTTAGTTTTATGTCTTGTAAATTATTCAGGAATCTTTTTTTCCTTAAGAAATTGAACTCAATACTCAACACTAGGATGTATATACTTGTTTATATCATTACAATGCCTAGTTTTACATCTTGAAAATAATGTGAACAACCTTTTTTTTTTTCTTTCATTTAGAATATCATAATCCTTCTAAGCAGAAAAAAAATGCTCATCCTATAATTAGGACTAGTATTAACCTGTCTATCCCTAATATCGTTATGACACCTTCTTTGGATGAAGTACAGCAGACGCTTAATAAAGCTGTAGATAGTATTGTGAAAGTAATGAAAGGAGTTGGACAGTGGAGTAAGGAGAGAATATCCAAGGTTTGTGTCTTTAACAGCCTTACTTAAAACTAATGTTTCAAAACTACTGCAAATAGAAAATGAAATTTTATTTCTTCCCCAGAAGAAAATGTTAGAGAGAAAAGTGGCCGTATTGCAGTGTGAGAGCAGAGACAGCGATTCTGATGATGGAGTAAAAGAGACTGAAAAGAAAAACATCCATGGTAATGATAAACTCTGACATCACTCAATTTGAATGTTAGGTAAATGTGATTTATAAATACATGCTAAAGGATATTAAATGCAAAGCGCACCAAAAGCAGTGGAATGAAGACTTCATAGATTTTAAACTACCTTGGAGAAGAAATAGGATATAATAACAATGCCAGAGCTGCTCTTTGTGATTAGAAACCAGGCTTGCCTGAAGATACTTGTCTTTGTGTGGATTTGAGTAAGGGGATTTTTTTGTGCCTCTCAAGAGCATTGTACTACTTTGGGTTCTACCTGCAGCATGTGAAAAGCTGTTAGGGTGCCAGCTTGGGCAGCATAGTAGAAATTATGAATGAGTTTGGAAAACAATTATAGTCACTATTGCTACACAAATGATTTTTCATGATTTGCCAGTGTGGTTTGTAACTTGGCATGGTCAGCGGCATCTTAAAACTTGTGCTGAAATTCCTTTAAGAAGGGTAAGATGAACTTAAACAAAACCTGGTGTTGAATAGAAATATCTATAGAAATTGCAGTATTGGTGGAGAGAAGATTGTGTAGAGGACTGAATAGACTAACATTTCTAAAAGGGTTTTAACTTAATCTGTTTTGTGATCAGACATGGAATTAAGTTATTGAAGGCATTAATTAAATTCAGTCTTGTGGGCATTTGCTAACTAATGGACCTTTCTTTTATCTTTCTTTCCTTTTGAAGACTGCCTATGATCATCTTAGATTTAACCTTAATTTGTATTTCAAATTGTCACTTGTGGTCTACCCCATGTTATTTCAGAAAATAAAAATATTTCTGGATTTGCTCAATGCTGACATATCAGTAAATCATTTAGGTGAAGTGTACAAGATAAACCTTGGGGAGGGGTGAGAGGTAAAGGAAAGATTATATTGGAAAGATAGGAGTGGAACTTGTTCCAAGTTTGACAGAGTATCTAGATGAAGCAAGTTTCCTAAAAAGGAGAGGTTTATGAGTTTGTGGCAATTATATTGGCCTCTTAGACATCTAGTTGCCTTTTTGATTAATAAGAACACTTAGCTTTAAAATGCATGCTTATTGAAAAATAGGTCATTAGTTTTTGTAGGAATTTGCTTGGCCTAAACAGTATGTCTGTCCTGAAACTGCTTTTGTATTTGAATCTTCCTTTATAGATAGTGTGTCGGACACAGCATCACTCAGTTTGTCTGATCCGGTGCAAAGCCAGAACTACTTCAAGAGTGTTTCAGAGAACAAAGAAGTTATTAAATTAGTATCTTTACTCAGCACTGCTATTAATTCTACAAAAAGGGTAAGATAATCAAGATGTTAATTTAATATTACTCTCCATAGGATATTAATGTATTACTTCTAATATTCTTGGACAGTAAAGCATTTAAAGCAGTGATTAAACATATAAGTGAAAAAGTGTAGGATAGTGGATGGAAAACACGTGGCTGCAAATTTGCAAATAGGCTTTGAAAGTGTAACATGGGTTAAGTGTACTGTATTCAAAAATGTATGAGGTTTTGAATATTACATAAAGTAAAATTTTGGTCTGATTAAAAACATATCTCCAGTTGGTAAAACATCATAAAAAAACTCTAGGTATAGTTGATTTGTGTGTATTTAATATAGAACTGGTTTAACACTGGTTTGTGTTTAATACAGTTTTATTCACATAGAAATTCTAATGAAGCCAGCATGACTTATGAAAGTTTTTGGAAGAAAACTGGCTGTCAGCTTGGCATTTGTAAAGTGCTGCATAGGATTTGCCATGGGAGGTTAGGGCATAGCTTAAGAGATATGCATAATTTCTTTGCCCTTTTCTTATTCTATGTACTCTCTAGTAAACTGCAGGTATTGAATGGATATTTCCTTGGGGAACTGCATCAGTTCCTCCTGGAGCCAGTCCAGCCTTACGATGGAGCCTTGCCAGGTGGAAGCTGTTGATTCAAAGCCTTGTCGCTTCAGTGGTACTAAAGCATAGCTAGCACAATGACATAAAGGCTTGTGCTGAAGACTAAGATGCCGTTAATAATGGTGGATAGAGATCTTGGTATTTTGTTACTCATTATTTTGGAATTGGAAACTTTTATTGTTTATCCAGGTTTAAATGTCTGCAAACACTGTTTATCATAAGTCATGGTGTGGATTATCTCTCATAACAGTCACCTCTCATTTACTTGTTTAATTAGCTGAAGTGATGATGATTTAACTTTGACATTTTCCTGAACTCCTGAGAACCAGAAAAATAATTCTGCTGCATACTCCTTAAATGATATTAAAATCAAAGGTAGCTGAAGTGAGTGTAGAATTTAATGTTAACATCACCAATGTCATACATGTAAAAAAAATCTGTCTTAACTTCATTATTTGAGAATTAATTAAGTTACTGCTGTACTTGTTATGTTGGGCCCTGGAGCTCAGGTTTCAGTTGCTAGTGGTAGGGAAGGACAAATGTACTGTATCCTAGTCTTAAAGGAGTATTTTACTTCCCACTGATTCCTAGGATTCTATTGACTGAAGAATCACTTCATTAGAGAATACTGTAACTGATTTGACAAATTGAATGTGATTAGTATACAGTTCCTGGCAAGGCTTGTGATTGCTAATGGAACTTGCTTTAGCATAAATTTACCAGCAGCCTTCTGTTTAGTGAGGTGATGCAACCTGCTTCACTATGGAGTTCTTAGTGTGTTCTACCTAGCAGATGCTAAGAAATTATATGTATGCTATACATATAATGCTGAAAATCTTTCTTTGCACTTGTAATGTGTTTCAGGAAGTTCTTAGAGCTTTGGAGAGTTTTAGTTGCTACCACCATATATGGCAGAGGGACAAGGAGGAAACCATTGGTAAATTAATGATGGGAAACCCATTACTCTCTGAATTTGAATCTGAAATTCTGCATTTCCAAGACTTGGAGCTGACAATCAATTCTGAGCCTGAATACATCTGCGTGGGAGCTATTGCACTGTACACTGGTAGAGTTCAGCTTTCCACTTCTCTCTAGAGACATGTACTTTCTGACTCCTGTAGGAAGGAGAGATGCTGCTTAGTTTTGGATGGGTGAACTAGGTTAACGGTGGAAAAGATAAAGAGAGAATGGCTGTTTGCTGTTTTGGTTGTAAATGCATGCAAACAAAACACTAGATACAGCGGTATCTCCGCTGGAATTTCTTCCCCACCTGGATACTTCTGCTCACCTATGGGTGGATGGTAGATGTTTGCGTATCCTTCTGACCCCCCTAGATACATATTTTATGGGAGTAAGATGATACTTTTGTTTATGTTGCTTTTCTCCTTGCCTGGCTGCATGTAATGAGACAGCTGAAGAGCCTTTTATTTAACACTGTTAAGTGAAGCGTAAGTGTTGTTACTGACTCCCTTTTTGTCCTGAAAGCCAGGCCTCAGATCTTTACTTTTTTGTAGCTCAGGTTCCACATCACCTAACTAAATTTAGCATACACATTTTACACCAGTACAAAAGAAAGGACAGCTGGGAACTATGATGGACTGTAAGAAATGTGTGGAGCTGATTTTGCAGTTGATGTTAAATCTGAGGAAGCAGAATGTTTTCTTCAGTAGGAAAGAATGTCAACCAAATGTCTTTGATTATATCATAAGGTAAAGAACTAGAGAAACAAGCTGGCTGTTGAAACTCGATGGAGGTGAGGTATTTCTGATATTTAATAAATAAAAGAGACCATCAGGTGTAAGAGCTAAGCATGGGAAGAGGCACTGTGTAAAAAGGAAGACATGCAAGTGAGATCTGCACAGGGAATGAATAGGTAACAGGGTTGAAATTATATCCAGCTAAAATTTTATGTAATGCTTGTGTTGGTATTGATTTTTGACTCTTTTGTTGAGAACTGTGAGGAAGAAATTTGAATTTAATGGCAGAGCTTTAGAGAAATCAGCTGGATTGTTGCAAAACTGAGCAGCGACTCAGCAAGACTTCAGTTTTCTCTCTAAATGTTTGTCACTTGGTTCCACTTATGCTACAGGTAAAACTTATAAAAATTAAATGGTTGATGGGCCATTTGATTTCATTAAATGACAGATTAAACTTTCTCTTTCTTCAGCTTCCAGTCAGACTCTTACTTCCCCCCCCACATTATATTTTTTAAACATTAATTTTTAAAAATATTTTAGACTTAGATGAGAATATTAACCGATCTGTTAGTGATATGTAGGACAGAAATGTGTATAACGGTATATGAACAGATGAGAAGTGTGGAGTCCAGCCTACTGGAAAAGAAGATACATTCTGAGATCAGGAGGAAAGCAATCCTGTAAACCACTCAAAGGTGTCAATGCAATTTCATCTTCTCTGTACATGGGTGGTTAGACTGAAAAACTAGAACTGGGAGTGAAGAGAACATATAATGAAAAAAGATGAGAAGTACATCTTAAAAAATATCTACAATATCTAAATATCTATTTATTGTTCAATGGTTTTAGCTGATTTGAAGCTAGCACTGAGAACGGAAACCAAAGCCTGGATGACTTTGCTGGGGCGTCATTGTAATAAGAAGTATCGAACAGAGATGGAAGCGATTTTCACTTTTATAGAGGAAACTGGCAAGAAGTTAAATCGCCACATCAAGGATCTGGATGATATACGAACAGCTATGTCAGCTTTAAAAGAGATCAGAGAACTACAGATTTCCATAGACTCTCAAGTTGGGCCCATTGAGGTAGTTAACAGGAATGTTGCATGTATGGGTACTGTTTCAACAGAGCAATTATTTTCTGGGTTAAAGCTTAATAGTGCACTTTGGAAAGGTATGATTTAATATGCATTAAATGTTGGGTGGCAGACTTGTTATGTTTCTGTAAGCCTGTCTGATCTGGATTGATTCTGTCTGATTTGGACAAATGTAAACTTCTTGAGGCAAGACGTGGTTTAGTGAATAATGCAGAAATCGAGTGATTTGGGTAATACGAAGAAGAGAATACAGATATTTAATGCAAGAAAGCTTTTGGTACTTGGTGGAAGAAGTCATCTGTGTATGAAAAGCAGTGATTTTCCTTCCCCCCCCTGCCTAGATTTCCTCTCTCCAGAAGAGGAGAAAGCTAATGGTTAGGCAGATTATATGAGAATGTGTGAGAGTGATTGCTTTATCAGCTATATCACTGCTTTAAATGAATGTGAACCTCATGAGGTTCAACAAGGCCAAGTGCAAGGTCCTGCACCTGGGTCGGGGTAACCCCCAGTATCAATACAGGCTGGGGGAAGAAAGGATCGAGAGCAGCCCTGCCGAGAGGGACTTGGGGGTGCTGGTGGATGAAAAGCTGGACATGAGCCGGCAATGTGCGCTGGCAGCCCAGAAGGCCAACCGCACCCTGGGCTGCCTCAAGAGAAGCATGGCCAGCAGGTCGAGGGAGGTGATTCTGCCCCTCTACTCTGCTCTGGTGAGACCTCACCTGGAGCACTGTGTCCAGCTCTGGAGCCCTCAGCACAAGAAGGACATGGACCTGTTGGAGCGGGTCCAGAAGAGGGCTACAAAAATGATCCGAGGGCTGGAGCACCTCTCCTATGAGGACACGCTGAGAGAGTTGGGGTTGTTCAGCCTGGAGAAGAGAAGGTTGCGGGGAGACGTGATTGCGGCCTTTCAGTACCTAAAGGGTACCCCTATGGGGAAAATCTTTTTAGCAGGGCTGGTTGTGACAGGACAAGGGGTAATGGTTTTAAACTAAACCAGGGTAGGTTTAGACTGGATGTAAGGAAGAAATTCTTTATAATGAGGAAAGTGAAACACTGGAATGGATTGCCCAGAGAGGTAGTGGAAGCCCCATCCCTGGGAACATTCCAGGCCAGGTTGGATGGGGCTCTGCGCAACCTGATCTAGTTAGCGGTGTCCCTGCTCACTGCAGAGGGGTTGAACTAGATGACCTCTAGGGGTCCCTTCCAACCCAAAACATTCTATGATTCTATGAAATGTAAACAGTTGGCTTCCTTAAAGAAGTGCACTTATTAGAATACATTTATTAAACATCTGACAGTGTAGGGACTTCTGGTCAAATGGTGGAATTAAACACAGGTAGTAACTGTTTCTCCACATTACTGACCAGGGTACCGATTTAAGAATACTATAGTTTGGCAAAATGCACTATTGACCAGATGTTCAGTAGGATTTTTTTTTCTAAGGCATGTTCATGATTCCTGATTGCTCATAATTTTATTGTCAGGGTTGTGTTCTTATTGTTTTAAATTAAAGTAACTTGCCACAGAATTCTTATCTAGCAAATAGTGACAAGTCTAATACTCTATTTTGGAGATGCAAAAACTGTGTTTGCTGTCAGACAAATGTGTCACACCCGTATTTTCTGATTCTGCTTTCTCTGAGATGAGGTAAATTATGGAATGCAATATGTACTCATATATGCAAATAATGTAATTGAGTGTGGAGCCCTCCCATATTTCACAGAATACAGCTAAGAAGGAATATATCTCTCGGCATTAGGTGCTGTGAGGGTTGTGTGAAGGAGTAAAAATAGGACAAGTATTTTATGGTGAAAAGCAAAGCATATCTGCAGCTGGAGCCTTCGGTGAAATTGTCATAGGTAATAGGATCTGTTAGGAGATGACATTTTGGAAGTTCCTGCTAAGACCTGTTGTGGTTTGCCATGTGACGTGGATCCAAGGCAAAAGCCATGGTAGCCAAGGATTCCTAAGCTTCCAGTTCTGCAAGCAGGAGCCTTGGGTCCAAAGGCACAAGGAGTCATGCTTCAAATTTTTGAAATGAAGGTTGACGTGTTTTCCACATAGTGGGGTGGGAGACGGATGTTTCCATTTTTGCAATTTGATCAAACTGGAAAATGGAACTATTTCCACTTTATAAAAAGAAGGTTTCAGATTAAACTGTTATGCCACAAGATTCATTGTTACCCTACCCTATGCTAATTTACAGTAAATTAATTTCAGTCGTGTTTCTGTGAAACTTGACTAAGGGTTTCAGTGTGTGGAGTGTTTATACATTGATGGTACAAGCAGAGATCAATGTTCTGAGAAAACAAACGAATATTAAGTAGATTTTTTAAGTAGATTTCTCATTCTGAATGATGAATAGTTATAACGTGAAATAGTTCCAACATATTAATTGTGGTAACTTTTAATGTGGTTTCCTAATACTTTTTTGTTGAAAACATGAAGTAGGGCTTAAAGGTCTTTATGGAACAGAAGTTTGTTTGCTTTGCTTACTTGAAGGCCTCTGCTTAGATGTTTGCTCATGGCTCCCCTCCCATAATATTCAGCTTGGGTCATAGCAGATAACTGAAGAAATGGATCAGAAAAATATTCTCATGAAAATGAAACCATAACCTGTAGACTTAAGGACTATTTTAAGTGGAAATAGTTTTTTAGAGGGGCAGATTTCACTAGGGCTAATAATCTATCAGAAAGCAGAATGCTGTGTGAAAGGTAAGGCATGACGGAGAACTAGCTAGTTTTCATTTTGATGTTTCTTCCAGTTTGGTATTGGTTTGCCAGACGGTGATAATCGCTATGCAAAAAGAACAGATCTTATTCTTCTAACAAATCACTCTCTGTTCTTAAAAATTTTAAATGTTAGCATACATGTATGTCTAAAATTAACTTCAGTTACCATTTCGTGTATCTTGATCCAACCTTCTGACAGGAATCCTACGCTATGTTAAGCAAATATAATCTACTTGTGGCCAAGGAAGAGACAGAGAAGGTGGACACTTTGCACTACACTTGGGAAAAACTGCTAGTCCGTGCAAATGAAGTGCAGAATGAGCTCATTGCATTGCAGCCAAACTTCAGAGGCGAGCTTATTAGCACTGTGAAGACTTTCACTGAAGACTGTGTGCAGTTCTGTTCAGATTATGATCAGGCAAGTGTTTGTGGTGTGTTGTATTAGAGGATTTTTTGAGGAGCAGTGGGATGTGCCTCTACTGTCTGAAGAAAATGTTTATTCATGTTAATGTCGTATTTGAGTAGGCTTTGGTTATTTTTTGTATGTGACTATGTAATGTGGGTAATCAGCTCTTAAAGATTAAGACTTGAGACATCCAGGGTTTATGATAAACAGCTAGTTAGCATGAGCAAATGTGAAGATTTGGATTAATGAGAAATTATGTTAGAATGTAAGAAGCATTTTCGGATGTTGGATATAAGTACAAATGACTTAAGCTATTATATTCTTTCTCAGTAGAATATAAATTAGTCAAGCAGAACCAGTCTTGTATCATCAAGTAATGCTGATTTTTACTTGAAAAAGGAGCTACCATTGCTTAGCTTTTACACTATTATGAAAACTTCTACATTAAAAAGACAACTGCTGCCTTTGTTGGTGTGGTTTGTTTTTTGTTTTTTTGTTTTTTTTTTTAATAAAGTGCTTGTTCTGGTAGGTAACTGTGTGATTTCTTGGTTTAGTTCTTTTTAATTTTTTTTATTTATTTATTTTTTAGAATGGGCCAATGGTGGTTGGTTTAGAGCCTCGGGAAGCCAGTGACAGGCTTACTATGTTTCAGGTACTGTTGATTCTAGGACAGAGCTTAATACTTATTGCAAGTAAACTAACACCTGAAGGCTCTGAGAGTGAATCAGAGTAGTTGAGCTAATTTTCCTTGATACCTAGGGTTACTTATTGTGCAAAGTCTGTTTTAGCTTAATGAAAGCTAAGTTGGTATTTTTTCTATGCATTTGCAGAGAATGCTGGTTAAAATTAGATTTTTTAGGAGCTAAGAGATAAGGCTGCATAGATAATGAGTAATATTTACTAGATTCAGGTATCCTGATAAGAGCCTACTCTCAAGTTTACTGTTTGACTATAGGCTATTCATGCATTCACTATTGTGTCTTCCTAATGATTACCATTCTGCCCAAGCTTCTTCCCCTCTCCTTCTCTTTTTTCTTATATAGTATTAAAGGTTTCCATTTAAACTGGCTATTTTTCCTGTTGAAATGTTTCTTTGTACCATGATTAATTTCTATTCCTGTAATGATGACTTCTAATGGTTTATCTTTTCCCATAGTGCTGTTCATTTGGCTTCCTACTATGTCCCCTCAGTTATATTGCAATTGACAAATTTTGTTTTTCTTTGCTGCTTAAGCAGTAGTATTTCTTACTTCAATCCTTCAATGAAAGAATTTCACATCATACTTAGAGAGTTAGAATTTGCTGCATCCACCTTTCTTTACTTCGCATGTCATTCTACACCTCTTTCAAGTGCAAGCTTAGCATTTGTTTTTCTATCACTGTGCCACATGGAGTAAATGGCTTCCCTGTCAACTTCCAAAGAAGTGCCTCCAGCTAAGTTACTTTTCTCATGAAAACTGTGAACATAACTATTGACAGTGTAAGTTGTTAGTATCTCCTGTATATCTTTCTAGTATTTACTAGATTTTAATCACTAATGCAGCTCTAAGCATAATGCCAGATCTTGAATATTTAGTTATTTAATTTTATTTTATTTAATCTTTTTCTTTCTTAGAATCGATTTGATAATCTCTTTCGGAAATACATTACTTACACTAGTGGGGAAGACCTTTTTGGTTTGCCTGTTACTCGGTATCCTCAGCTGCTTGAAATAAAGAAGGAACTGAATCTGTTACAGAAACTCTATAATCTATATAATGATGTCATTGACACAGTCAGTGGCTACTATGATATTCTTTGGTCAGAATTAGACACTGGAAAAATTAACAGTGAACTTCTGGAGTTTCAGAACAGGTGAGAAACTGCTGCTATGGTAAAGATGCCTAAAATATTTTGGTTACTTCTTAAATATGATTATAATAACCAATAACCATATCTGAACATGTGTTTGTTCATCGAAACATGAAAAATGTGAATTTTAATTGAAAACCATATCCGTTACTAACTTCTTAAAATAAAGGAGCCAGTTTAGATTCTAAATGTTGAAGATTATTTTTCCTTAGAGAGCTTCTTGGTTAACTTTTTTGGATGAGATTGGAATATATGTTAAAACTGCTATTTATTTTGTTCATGAAGGGAAATTTCACTTGTTTGGTTGTAATATTATTCATGAGAGACAAATTCAACCTAGATGTCTAAGGCAAGTTATTGAATTACTGAATATTTTCCTACAAAACGGGGTATATTGCATGCATAGAAGCTGACTGTTCATCAAACCAGGAATCAAATGATTTAAAGAATTAAACCTGCATGTTCTGAGGAACAGGTTTTTTTCTAGAGCGCAGAGTAGTGCTCACCAAAAGATGAAATAAAGATGTAAAGTGGTTGAATTGTTTTTGAAGATCGCCTGGACAAAGTGTAATAGAATTATGCAGCTACACACTCCTTAGGGGGAGCCTGTAGGTGCTTGCCCAGCTACCAGTCCATGAAACAGACTAGAAGCAGATTTTCTCACATGCAGAATCACATACAGAATCTTTAAAATACAGGTAACCTGAATTTGGAAGGTATATGGTCTGCTGTTAAAACCCTGTACTGTGGTTAAAGGGGTAACAGAAAGAATATTTGAAACTGTTTGAAAAAGATAATGTTATTTTTACGTAGGTGCCGCAAGCTTCCTCGTGGTGTAAAGGAATGGCAGGCCTTTTTTGACCTAAAGAAGACCATTGAGGACTTCGGTGAATGTTGCCCATTGCTTGAGCGTATGTCAAGTAAAGCAATGATGCCTCGGCACTGGAAGCAGATTACGGATCTCACTGAACACAACTTTGATGTGGAAAGTGAAGCATTCAAACTGAGGAATATAATGGAAGCTCCATTATTAAGATATAAAGAGGAAATAGAGGTATTGTGAAGTAAGAGAAATTGATGCATGCAACAAAACAATCTGCTCGAATAGTATAGGAGTAGCTGTAGTAAGAAGAAAAACAGAATATTTGTAAGGAGAGAACTGCATCTTTCTGTATAAAATAATGACACAAACATATTATAGTGTGAAGTCCTCTTTTTAAATCATGCAACTTGTCCTAGGAGTTAATTTGTGAGGGTGCCTTGCTTTGCAACATTAAAGATACGAAAAGTAGCCATTGTAGTACTTGTTTATTCCCCCCAAACCTTGTCATATGGTGATGTGGTATAGAGATTATTAACTACAGTGTTTGTATATCTGTAGAACTTTCCACCTGATAAGTAGTTGCTCATCAGCCTTACTTGGGTTAAAGGAAATAAGAGTTAGATTTGTTTATCGGAGACTTGAAACATTCCTAGCTTGTTTTGACATCCTATTTATTTAAAAGGATATCTGCATAAGTGCTGTGAAGGAGAGAGACATTGAGCAGAAGTTAAAACAAGTGATTGCTGAATGGGACAACAAAACATTTGTCTTTGCAAACTTTAAAACACGTGGGGAACTTCTTTTAAGAGGTGACAGCACATCAGAAACAATTGCTACCATGGAGGACAGCTTGATGATTCTTGGCTCTCTCATGAGTAACAGGTAACAGGAAAAGGAGCCGGGGGGGGGGGGGGGGGAGAGATAAAAATATCTTCAAGATGCTTTGTTTTATTGAACAAACCTATCTTTCACTAAAGAGAAGGGAAATAAACATCTAGATAAAAACTAAGAGGTTACTTATCCTTGAACTATTCATGGGCTAGTTCTCATTGTCTGTATCCCTCCAGTAAGTTCTTCTGAAAGCATGAGGATGCATTATTCCTGAATAATCAGCTGGACAGTTTTCATCGATGCAAGAAAGTAGTGATGATCATAACAGGGGAACACTGCCTGGTTGTGGCAGGCATGCTATGGGCGTTACAGGCACTGCTGCTCTGTCCCCCTGTGATAGGTCACTGCCTTGTGCTGAAGGTGCTGGAAATCCCAGTTAAAATGGGCTTGAGTTTGTCTGGTTTCACATGCTAAAGCCCACAGATAAAACAAGGAAGACAAAACCTGATCATCCAAGAGTTCGGTTGATAAGGACCTCTGGGAGTCTTGCAGCTTTCAAGATGTTGCATAGTCCCTTTTTGAAACCACTTAACCTTAGATTGAAATTGAAATCTTGATCCTATTCAGCTTCTGTTGGATCAGAGCTGTGCTATGCACCATGTGTACAAAGCAGCAAGTTGGAGCCGATTTGGTTTATAGCTGCTAACTGGTTGAATTGAGTCAAGTACAGGTTTTTATACTTTCACTTGACAAAGGTACAAGCAGCAAAATTATTCCTCATGCTTATAAGTAATGTGCTGGCTTTCAAGAGACTTGTTTCCTTCTTGAAATAAAGCAAGTGTCTTCTTTTTATTTCAGATACAACACACCCTTCAAGGCACAGATTCAGAAGTGGGTGCACTATCTTTCCAACACAACAGATATCATTGAGAGCTGGATGACTGTGCAGAACTTGTGGATTTATTTAGAAGCTGTTTTTGTTGGTGGTGACATAGCAAAGCAGCTTCCAAAGGTTTTTAGACATGCTCTTTTTCAGTTTGTTTTTCTACATTTTAAGAATAAAACTTAACTGTGATGTCATAATTGATGCGGTAACATAAACATTTTTTGGTACTTAACAAAAATAGTCATGTTAAGAAATTAGGTAAACAATTCAAACAGAAGTATTGTGTTAGAAAGAATAATAAAATTGTGTGAGCTAGTTGATCTTTTATTTCTAGATTGTAAAATTTTTAAGCAATGTGTATTTAAGTGTTGTGCCTAGTAGTAGCCTAGCCTAGTTAGGCTAGCTTAGTAGTACCTACCCCTACTACTGTACCTGTGGTTTTGCTAGGAATCCTTATCTTAAACTTTCCTACGTAGCTTTTCAAACTTAAAATTAACTTTAGCTTTTAGAAAAATTCTTAACATTTGAAACATGCAATTCAAGCATAATGAGTTTTCTGTCTTTTTCTCTAATGATTGAAAGGGAAAGGAGAAAGTAGATAGCAGGCTTGACAGCCAAGTATGAAATAAGTATGTATTGTGTAAGCAGAGAGATTTGTGTTTATCAAGATGAAAAATCTGTAAAAGTTGGACACAGGATTGCTAGTGAGAAGATTACTGGTGAGATTAGTGGATGCTAGTTCTGCAAGCAAGTGCCTTTGCCCACTACTCTCTTCCTTCCTCCATCTCTTCCCTTCCACATTCATCGCCATGTTTCAACAGGAGGCAAAGCGTTTCTCTAACATTGATAAATCCTGGGTGAGGATCATGACCCGAGCTCATGAAACACCTAACGTTGTTCAGTGCTGCATTGGAGATGAAATCATGGGACAGTTACTGCCACACTTACTAGAACAGCTTGAAATCTGTCAGAAATCACTCACAGGGTAAGATTACTGTAAGACCACAGTCTTGGGCAGATGGTTGTGAATTGTGTGAACTAGGGAAAGAGTGAGTGCTTGAGTACTGTCCCATGGACTTTGCAAAGATCATCTTCGTATTCTACTATGAATTTAGTTGAACTGAGCAAACAAGTTAGCAGGATGATGCAACACCTCCAAAGAAATTGCTAGCTGATAAGGATTTGATTTGTGACTAAGGTGTCACTCACTGTCTGTCTCTGTTGAAACCAAAGCTTGTTTCAGCCTAGTTTCAATCCAGAAGGCAGTCTAGATCTGTATGTCCTGTTCAGAACCTTCATGAATCTGCAAGAAATTCAGCATGAGAGACCTAAATAGCAAGTAACAGACTTAACGTAAACCCATATTATTTTGGTTTAGTTTCTTTTCTTTTTTACTGGTGCTTACATTATAGCAAATAATTAAAGCTCTTCATGAAACGGTTTCTGATGCTAAAAGAGCAGCCTTAATGCAGGTGCTTAGCATGAAGGTATGATGGATAAGAATTGTTGTCACTGCCACTGCTAAAAATTGCAATGATACATTGTGAGAAATGCCACCTTTAAAGAGGAAAAGATTAATCCCCTCCCCCCCGCCCATTTTTTTTTTTTTTTAAATGCAGGTACCTGGAGAAAAAGCGCCTCCTATTTCCACGATTCTTCTTTGTGTCAGATCCTGCCCTCTTAGAAATTCTTGGCCAGGCATCAGACTCTCACAATATACAGGCACATCTGCTGAATGTCTTTGACAACATTAAAACTGTCAGGTTCCATGAAAGGGTATGTACTGCCCACATCTCAATGTTGCATTCTTTCAAATTAACAATGTGTGATACTTGTTAAATAAGAAAGCTACCTGGGTGTACAGGGCATTCATATTTCACCAAGCTCATCAAGTGTTTGATGCTATGTAGGCTTTCTTCATTTAAAATTTAGTTTCATATCCTCATTTACTTAATAGGAAAACTCTATACAGACTAGCAAAAGAAAAAAAAAAATTGCACTAGTGCTTAGGTTTCAGAAAAAAACACCCAGGTACTGAACTGTCTTCTACAGCTTAGTATAGGCTAGCATCCTCTCAGATAAGCTTCTGATTCTGATTTGTATCTCTAGATGACCTGTATTTGTACTTTTGCATTCATTTTTTGATGAAAAAGTGTATCTAGTCTCTCTGGGGCATCCTTAGTATCCCTTCTAACATACTGTTTGAAGACCAATTTTCTTATAGCCTTTACAAGAACAGATAACAATTTTCTTTTTTCCTGTGTATGTATACATTTCCTTAGAAATTCACTACCTCCCCATGCATTTGAAACTCCCTTTATTGACTGTGTTCCTTAACTTCTGTGTTTCTGTTCTTTGTGATTGTAAGGCTGTAAATTTTGTTAGGATATTAACCCACCAGTAATGGGGGAAGGTTTCCTTTATTGTGACTGGGAAATGGATGCTGTCATTGAAACTTCAGTGAAATTCAGGAATTGTCAGTGTATTAGGGTTTGTAGTCTTGTTCAGGTGGCAGCATTTTGTTTAAAGCCTTTCTTCACATCAAAAGTAACGATTTAATTCTTTTTACATTCCACTTAACAGATTGATATAGTTTATTATTTACCTGAATAAGTTTAATGGATTGATGGCAAGAAAATCAGGCAGTTATGGTAAAGATAACAATGAATCCATAAATGACAAAATTTTCTTGCTTTGCTTTTATTAGATATATGATCGTATATTGTCGATTAGTTCACGAGAGGGTGAGACTGTGGAGCTAACTAGACCTGTAATGGCTGAAGGTAACGTGGAAGTTTGGCTCAATTCTCTGTTGAAGGAATCCCAGCTGTCACTGCATCATGTTATTCGCCAGGCAGCTGCGCACATCCAGGAGACGAGTTTCCAGCTGTCTGAATTTCTTTCTACTTACCCAGCCCAGGTAATATTTTTGTTAAATCAACAAAGAATTGTTCACAGATATGTAACACATGGATGTTGTTCCTTGTCTTTGCAATCAAAATTGCAGCCAGTGTTATGCAAAACTGACATTTGAATTTATCTTAGTCACCTCAGTCTTTTAAGTTACACTTTACATGTCTGAAACCAAAATAAGAAAACTTACCCTGAAGCTCTTGTTCAAAAATAACACTGAATGCAGTAAGGTAATGCAATGGAGTTACCACTTTCTTTACAAGCTTAATACTTGGTTATTGAAGGAAAAGTTGTAAAATTGTGTGTTTGTTTAGACATTCAGGAAAATATTACATCTTGCTAAAGAGTTGGAGCTGAGGGTAGTGCTGAGGGGAAGTTATTTTCTTAGTAGAAGCTTCTTCACTTGTGATCAGGAATATTGTTGGGATAAAGAGTTTGTGAATTATTGAAAAAAAGATTTTAAATTGAAGCATTAATTATTCACTGACTATTAATTATAAACATAAAGTATATTAATTATATATAGTATTTATATATATGCTGTAAATTATATTGAACATTTCCATCAGAAGTGTACCATAGGCAGTATCTACAAGACTAAAATATGGACTTAACTATGTGTGTATGAATGGAATTGGGACACGTAAAACAAATGCATGGGTTGAATGACCTCTATATGGATGCACGAAAAAATAATTTCATACAAATAGTAGCAGAACCATTTCTTTAGTGTATCTGTGTCTGTGAATGCACATTTTAGCTGAAAGAGAAAAGATTATGAAGCATACACTTTTGTATTTCCTCAGGTTGGATTGTTGGGTATCCAAATGATTTGGACAAGAGACTCAGAAGAAGCTTTGACTAATGCCAGGTATGATAAAAAAATTATGCGAAAGACGAACCAGTTTTTCCTGGATCTTCTAAACATACTAATAGATACGACAACAAAAGACCTTAGCCCAGTTGAGCGAGTTAAATATGAGACGTTGATCACTATTCATGTGCATCAGAGGGACATTTTTGATGGTTTGGTAAGTATTGAAACATTTACAATGTGTTATGAGATGGCTTCCATGTAAAACAGTGTGAAAGGACAAGAAGAAAATATTACTGTGCCTATAAGCTCCCGCCTCTTAAGCTAAGCATTTAATACCAGGACTGTAATGATTGTGACCTGGAATATTATAAAAATGCTGATGTTTCAATACATGTCTTAGTTTCCCTTTAAGTAATCAATTGTTTTTTCCCCCACAAGCAATAGCAGAATTTTATAATGCTTTGTGTTGGCCTACTTAAGTTAGATGCCTCTGTTGCATGATCAGTTAGGGACCTCTTTTTCCTCATGCACTGTGTTGCAAGTTGTTGTCCTTTCTCTGGACTACATTGTGAGTCTCGAGGAGTAAATAGAAGTAATGTAGATTTATAGTACAGGAAGAAGTTTGAAGTTGGTTGAAGCTGCTAATACCTCTGTTTTAGTTTCAATAGCATACCTCATTATTACTTAGGGATTTATTTATTCACTTCACGCCTTCTCATGCTGCCACAGGATACTAAAATTAGGAAAATGAAAGCTGGTCTCTGCTCAAACAATCAAACTTAAAAGCTAGTGTACCCCTTTTACCTACAGGAAGATCTGACTCTGAAATTAAGCTGTCTGAGAAAAGAATTACTGAGTTTTAACCCATTGCTGATAGACAGGCACCTATCTTTTCATTGCAGAAACAGTTGTTTCTAGTTAGAATCATCTTATGCAAAGTATAATTTTTAAATACAACCTGCAGGGCATCTTTTTTAATCCTGTTTTAATATTCCGTTGGTTGAATTTCTTAACTAATATCTGCACCATGACACTGCCTTGAAATACCTTTTTTCTAATTTGCATGTGGTTTCATACAATTCTCATGACTTTTTTTAAAAATGAAGTATCGCATTACGTGCTTCCTACTCATATGTAAAAATAAAATGGTAGAGGTGAGTAAAAGAAGTGGCAGTTTTAATATTAACTGAACTTAATGACTTTTTTTTGAGTCTTACAGACTGTTGCTTTGTATTTAGGGTTTTGACACACTTGTCTAAAGCCTGAAGTTCCTTTGCCCTAGGATGGGTTTCAGGGAGAGCAATAACACATTAGTGATTTTTGTGATAAAAGTCAAGATAGGTCTCCACTAACCTTGTGTTACTAGCTGTTCTTTATGCCTTTCATTGTGATTGGAGTGCTGCCTTTGCATTATTACTTAGATGAGATAATATAAATGCAAAAATAAATGTTAACTATGAATACCACAGCCTTTTTCCCCCCTTTTTTCTTAGTGTTGCATGCATATCAAGAGTCCTACAGACTTCGAGTGGCTGAAACAGTGTAGATTTTATTTTAATGAAGACTCCGATAAAATGACGATTAAGATCACTGATGTGGGTTTCACATACCAGAATGAATTCTTGGGCTGTACTGACAGGCTTGTTATAACGCCTCTTACAGACAGGTGAAAAAGACTGATTTTATTCCTTTATTCTTTGGTGCCAAACCTAGGCTTTTATAAGAGCAATTTAGTCATTCCTACTGGATGCAAAATAGATCTCTGCAGAGTTTATCCTTCACAGTCTTATCAAAGTCAATAATTTCACATGGAATACATGAATATTTTTGTTTCTGTGCCTTACAGTATGAATAACTTCCAGCTTATTTTCTGCCACATACTTGCATGATCCGAACATATATGATGTATGGGACCCTGATTCTCATATATGTGAGGCCAGTATACCTGAGTATTGTGTACATCCAACAGATACAATATGCAGAGAGAGATACAGGGCAAAAATAAATGTTTACAGGCAAGCTAATGAAAACACCCAAGGAAGAATAGACAGGAAAAACAATTTTGTTTTAGATTTTTGATCTAGAATGATGTTGAAAGATTTGCAGTCCTATTAACAGAGAAGTCTACCTACCTAACTGGAATAATACAAAGAATGCTTTATAAACTATCATTGGCAAAATAAGGACTTTTTTTTTTTTTTTTAACTATTCCATACAGCAAATTCTAGACCTTCTCTTTAGATATAATTGTTAGCTGGTGTTTTACTGCATTTATGCATTTATGAAAATGGGATGCACTGTATGATCAAATTTTAAAGGTGGATGGGAAAGGAAAAGTTAGCTTTATTTCATTATTGTCATCCACAGTATAATATAGTTCAGAACTACTTCGGTTAAAGTAGTTCAGGAACTAAGCTAACCAAACTAGATTAGGCAGCATCTCTGTATCTGCTTTCTTCTCTTCTCATGATCTTTCAGGTTGTTGGTTATTGAGGATTATTTGTTCTTCCACTTTATGTATGAGGAGATGAACCTTAATATTATGTGCATCAGAGGCTGGATGAAAGGTTTTCCTTCTTACTGATTTACATTATAATTAGAGGCATGTCATTTCAGCTGTTTCCTTGTCTCCTTAAATCAGACCTTCCTAATGTAACACACTTGAGTAAGTTCCTCTGGCACTATACAGAAAATTGTGTGCTGCAGCCCATTAAGTGATGTTAGCCTGTTGCCTTTTAGATGTTACATCACTTTGGCTCAAGCTTTAGGCATGAACATGGGTGGAGCACCTGTGGGACCTGCAGGAACTGGAAAAACTGAAACCATCAAAGACATGGGACGGTGCCTTGGAAAATATGTAGTGGTCTTCAACTGCTCAGACCAGATGGATTTCCGAGGACTTGGGAGGATCTTCAAAGGTAAGATGTGGACCAAGGGTAAGATGTTCCCAAAAGGAATAACTGTATCCTGGAGTGCATTGAGCACAGTATAACTAATCAGTCAAAAGACCTGATTGTCCCACTATACAGAGCCCTGGGGCAGCCTCACCTCAAGTACTGTGTGTGGTTTTTGGGGTCGACAATGTAAGAAGCATATAAGAATATTAGAAAGAGTCCAAAAGAGAGAAACAAAGATGGTGAAATAATTAGAGGGCATGACTTATGAGGGACAGATGAGTATACCAGCTTAGAGAAAAGGCGACTGAGGAGTGCCCTCCTTGCTGTCTACTACGTCCTCATGAGGGGGAGTGGAGAGAGAGATGCTGATCTTTTCTCTCTGGTGTCTGATGACAGGTCATGGGGGAATGGCTTAAAGCTGCGTCAGGTGAAGTTCAGATTGGATATTAGGAAAATATTCTTCACTGAGAGCGTGTTCAAGCACTGGAACAAGCTCCCCAAGGAAGCAGTCAGGGCTCCAAGCCTGTTGGTGTTCAAGTAGTGTTTGGGCAACACTCTTGGATGTATAGTTTAACTTTTAGGTAGCCCTCTGTGGAGCAAAGAGTTGGACTTGATGATCCTCATGGTCCTTCACAACTCAGGATATTCTGTGATTATATGATTCTGTGGACTATGTGAAAGTTACACGCGCTAAGAGAACATCTTTATAAAACAAGGTCAATGCATAATCAGCAGGTGGTTTTCAGCCTTTTAGTAAATGCAAGTAATCAATATCTTATTATGAATGTAAATTAAGCTCCAAGAAAAGAAATGTCTCAAACATAAGATGGTTTACGAAAGGTTACATAAAGACACTTAAAAATAATCAAGGAAGACTGCCAGTATAAAAAGAAAAAGCTGTGAAATTTATTGCTGAACCGGGGGAATGTGTTGGATTCTGATTTCAGTATTTTGTCTCCTTCAAATGTCAAAGTTATTATCAGTTGAAGGAAGTGCATGAATAGTGCTATATATGTTAAAAACAACCAGCACAGCTCACTGAAGTTAGATGCAGGTGACATTTTTTTTTTAGGCACCTGAAATTGATAGTCAATCATGGCAGATGTCAAATTAGAGATCAAATGGAAGTCCTTGACTATTGTATTATTGCAAGTGACTGTGATAATTTTTTGTTTTATTTTTTTTTTTTCCCCAAATTATCTGAGGAGTAATGCAGTTCTGGCACAGACTGCAATCTGTAATAAGCTCTTGACAATCCATCATATTTTCACAGATTTATTGCAGGGATTTTTTTTGCAGGGGTCGGGGAGGTAGGGGGTAGAGAGGAACCAGACAACATTCAAGATACTGAGAGAAGGAGCAGAAATCAAAGGTTGTAGTATCCTAGACAAGACTGAGGACTTTTGGAACTTTGTGCATTCTTGCTTGAAAAAAAATGAAACTCCTCTCTTTGTCCCTTTTTTTTTTTTTTTTTTTTTGGTGGAGGTAGATTAACCTGATGAATTGGGTTAACAACATACTGGTCAGATGCTTAGTTGCTTTTCTCTTTGAAGGTCTTGCTCAGTCTGGCTCCTGGGGTTGCTTTGATGAATTCAATCGTATTGATTTACCAGTACTATCAGTAGCTGCCCAGCAAATTGCAATTGTGCTGACGTGTAAGAAGGAATATAAAAAAAGCTTTGTTTTTACTGATGGAGATAATGTGGAAATGAACCCAGAATTTGGCATCTTTCTTACTATGGTAGGTATTCAGTAGTTTTCTAATACAGCAGTGATGGTTGTACAATTATCACTTCTAACCTGGTATGTACTTGCTAACTCTCACGCAACTCAGCTCTTAGAACTCACTGACAGTTTGAGAACATTGAGCACTACTACAAAGACAGTTTACAGGGTTTTGTTTCAATGACATCAAGCACATGCAATTAACAAATGCAGCCAACATTCTAAATACAAGTTGTAATCTCAGCGTCTGATTACTTCTGCATGCTACACTCTGGTTCCCGAAGTGTGCTTTTTGCTGCACGTACAGAAAAATGTCCGTAAAGATATACATAGAAGTAGCCAGTAAAAACAGGACCTATAAGACAAATACAGATTTGAAGTGTTTAGGTGAAACATTTTTCATACCTCATGGATGTAAGAGAGGCTAAAATGCTGTGGAGATATGGTGGTAAATCTGCACAGGAATTAATTCTTACGTGTCATTTAAAGCCAAAAAGGTACTTTTGTCTGACCAGATTACACATTCGTTTGCCGATTCTTCTGTTTGTGCAAGGTGCAGTCAGCTTCAAAACCTGTTCTTCTCTCCAGAATCCAGGGTATGCTGGACGGCAAGAACTTCCTGAAAACTTGAAGATCAATTTCCGTTCAGTGGCTATGATGGTTCCTGATCGTCAAATCATAATTCGTGTCAAATTGGCTAGTTGTGGTTTCATTGCTAATGTCGTATTGGCAAGGAAATTCTTTACACTGTACAAGCTGTGTGAAGAACAACTGTCAAAGCAGGTGAATGATTATTTTCATATGAGGAAAAATTATCTTAGGGAAAAACTATATATGTCTCACATTATTAGTATCTATATGAAGAAAATGGACAAGTTCATGTTCACTAGGTAAGCTAAATGACACTTGTAGTTTAGTAGTGCAACCCTCTGCTGTCCTGGAGGATTAACTCCTCCTACAGGTTATCTGTACAAGAATGGGACTGTCATTCAGAAGACTGCTTATCATTAAGATTTAACTTTAATGAATGGTGATGATTAAGGCAGATAAAGGGCTTATATATTTGTTTAATAGAGTGGATTGAGTTTGTACTGCCTGTGCTTGTTTAGATGTTTCTCAGATCAAGTTAGTTTCCAAGGTCCACAGAGAATTCAAAATAATATTGATAGTTTATTTCTTAATAGTCCTTGGGAATCTTATCTTGGTTCAAAGACTTGTGATTACATTTCTTCTTTCTGTCATACCTTACAGTTTAGTAGATGGTAGCAGAGGTGGGGAATGAAGTTGCCTATAGTAATACAGCCAAAGACTAGTTGCTGGATGTTGGGAGGCATCTGTGCCACATGTAGCACTTCTCATACATATCTATATCTTAAATGATAAATAAGAATTGTTTCATCCCTGTTAACATGGGGAACATTTTCCCTGACTTTGCATATCTTCCAGGTGCATTATGATTTTGGCTTGAGGAATATCTTGTCAGTGCTACGTACATTAGGAGCAGCAAAAAGAGCAAATCCCACAGATACTGAATCTACCATTGTCATGCGTGTGCTGAGAGACATGAACCTGTCTAAACTGGTAAGTTCTGAGAGCCTCGTAAATTAATTAAACTGTGCTTTGGAGCTACGTGGGTTTTTTGAAACACAACTTAAATCTGCTAAGATGATCACTAGAAGATTGAATGTGGCCTGTACACTGAAGCTGGCTTGGAAATGTTCTGTTCTCTGGATGATCTTGAGTACTGGTTTTAGCTGGGATAGGGTTAATTTTCTTCGTAGTACCTTGTATAGGGATGGGGAGGGAGCGAGCTAGGGGCTGTGGTGGTGCTTGGCTGCCTACTCGGGTTAAACCACAACACCTTGAATGGTTCAAATTTTTTTACATATTTCCCCTGTCACTTAGAAATAAGTGACCAAATAGATATCTATGTAGTAACCTCTTAAAAACCTTTAACCTAAAGTGTTTAGTCACTCTTTTGAAATAGTTATTCATATTAATGAGTACCATATCATCTATCTTAAATAGATAACAAAACCTCTTCTGTTGCTGTGATACCTCATCTCCTTTATTATCTTTTCTTACACCTTAGACAGATGATTTACTAATTGTATAAATGTTATTGCTAAAATCTACTTTAATAAATTCAGTCTGTATATTAGTGGTTTACTTGGAATAACTTGATTATTGGAAGCATCACATTATCTCCTTCTGCTATTTCCTGTACCTAGAGGGTGTTTAGCACCTAGAGGGTTGCAGTAGATGGTTCCTTATGTTTTCAAATATTTCGTTATGTCTATAAGAGTTAGGGAATTTTTTTAAGATGCTAGAATAAATACAATAGTCTTAATCTGTGGGTTCCCCCCCTGATTTTCACTAGATTGATGAAGATGAACCCTTATTCCTGAGTCTAATTGAAGATCTGTTTCCAGATATCCAGCTTGATAAAGTAGGCTATCCTGAACTAGAAGCCGCCATTGACAAACAGGTAATGTTTCTCTTGATTTGTGCTGCTGTGGCGTAACTATCATGATGTGACATCTAAGAAAATTATTGATGTTGAATTTACCCAGCTGGTAGTAATATGTTTTACTATTTAGAGGTAGAGTAAGATTTACCATAAATCTTTACTGTTGGCATATTATTATTAACCTTATTCTTAAGGATGTCACTGAATTGTGACTGTGGTGTCCTGTGGTTTTCCTGTGAGTCATTTGTGGTTACCAGTTTGAAAAATGCATGCATATATTCTTGCCTTATGGGACCCAGGATTTACTATTTGTATGAAGTATAACAGTCAGAACATGAGCTTTAGAAAAGATTTACCTAAAATGACATTTCCTCTATTTAATCTCCTATTAGACCTTTTGAAACATTTCAATAGGGCCAACTTAAGAACATCAGTGTGATATAGAAGGTTAATGAAGTATGTACATTTAAATGATCACCTCTATTAAACTTTCCTCCAGAATTTCAATAATTCCTCAGATAATTATCTAATAGTTACACAGAGAAATAAAAAAACTCAGAAAACTCGTCAAAAAAACCCAACATGAAAAAATTGAAAATAAGTGCATTTCTGAAGAATTTGAGTATATGATTTTTCATTTACTTATATTTAATATAATTAGATACAAGTAAAGAGATCTGCTTCTGGGTTTCCTAACAAGGAAGAATTGAATCATCAGCTAATGTTTATATGACTCGTTTGCTTTCTGTAGTTCATACAGCTGGCTTTAAAGAAGAATCACAAATTAAGCTTTTATTAGGAGAAACTATAAAGAACTTGAATCTCATGCTTTAAATTGTCGTGTCAATGAATTAAAAAGAGGTCTTAATAACATGGTCTTGGTAGCTCTGCTGTTCATGGTATGTGAAGCTGGACATAGAAGGTGTCAGCCCTTTTAACATCAAACCATTATTGCTTGTAAGTAGGGTGTAATGTCAGCTCATAGTGAAGCAGTGTTGGAAACCTGAAGACCTTTAGGCACTGTGATTATCTTATGTAAACCAAAATTCATCAAAAGTTCAAACCTGGGGATCTCATGGTACTTTTTTAGTGCTATGACAGTGTTTGGAAATTTTGTTAGCTTATTTTGGCATATTTTTCTTATATTGCTAAAACCTAAAATCTGGAGAAACCAGAACTGGTAGGCTGCCTTTTTATCTTGGAAGTGAATCAAGGTTTTATTGAATGGAGCTCTTTGCTGTGTTTTCAGAGCTATAATGACTCAGTAGAATGAAAACAGCTAGGTTAGGACAGAATCAAGTTAAAGAGGACTTTTTATTAGGGAAGGGAGGCAGGAATTGTTGGGAAAATATCATAATGAAATAATAGGCATTACTTGAATTAAAGTGGTTTTCTATGTTTGTTTGTTGTGGCGTGTTGACTCCAGTTGGCAGCTAAGCCAACACCTAGTCACTTGCTCACTTTCCCCCAGTGGCTAGAGGAGAGATTCAGAAGGGGAAAAAGAGTGGAAAAAGGCTCATGGGTCTAGATTGAGGCAGTTTAATAAATGAAGAAAAAAAAAGAAAAAGAAACAAGTGATGCAAAACAATTGCTCACTACCTGAAGACTAATGACCAGCCATTCTCTAAGCAAAGAAACTTCCCCCGGGTTCTACTGCTGAGCATGATGTTATATGGTATGGAATATACCTTTTGTTGGTCAGAGTCAGCTGTCCCAGCTGCGTTCCCTTCCAAACTCTTGCCCAGCCCCAGCCTACTTGCTGACGGGGCAGTGTGAGAAACAGTTCAGCAACAGCCAAAACACTGGTGTGTTATCAACACTGTTTGATCACAAATCTAAAATATGGCACTATATGGGCTACTATGAAGAACATTAATTCCATCCCAACCAGACCCAGTACATATGTACAACTGTTAACAGGATCTTTTGAGAACATGTCAAGTCTGCTTGTGAACATACTACTTTTTCAATAAGGGAAATATCTAGTCTACAAGATTATTACAGAACCCATGAGTGTTAGAAATTGTGAAGAAAAGATGTCTCCACTGATGGCATTGGATTAGGGTGAAGGAATAGCTAACATGACCATCTTGTTTTATGTGAAGAAAAAAATCAGTTCAGATACGTTTTCTCGGTGCACATTTCATTTTAGATATATTACCGTATACATGTAGAGTCTGAAAACAAACCAGAAGGCTGTATTCTATACTGGCAAGAAACGCAGCTTGGCTGGTTTGGTGTCAACTGTGAAAGCTGTTAAAACGTGAATAACAGAATTTTGTTGTGTATCCATGAAAATGGTGTGTCTGATGTCTTCGTTGTGCTTTGCAAACTCCATTCAGTAGTGGTGTTCTTCATGGAGATGAGGAGTTGGTGGCAGTGTATACTTCGTGGTTGCTGTTGATGAATTAATCTTGTGCTGCCTTCTCTTCTTGGCTTCCTTGCAGAGCGAGACAAATAACTTGGATTGACATGAGCTTTGATACACGAGTAGTATAGCAAGTGGTAGTGCCAGTTCCACAGTTCTAGCTGACTATGTGACAGTAATTGTAAAAGCTGAGTTTTATCTTTCCAGTAAAAAGTTAGCTCTCTTTTTACTGATAATATTTTTTCTGACATTTTTCTGTGGAACATAATTTAAAAATAGAAATTATACTTGAACTAAAATATAGTTGTTATTTTGAGAGCTTCACTTTTATAACATGATCTTGAGTTTTTAGAATTTTTTTGACTGTCAGAAACATATAGTGAATCCTTATGAATCCTTAAGAAATAGTTATAGCTTTTCTCTGCTTGCTAAAAACTTTCTTGTTCACTTCCAGCTGGGTCACTTTCACAAGCAACAGCAATACCATTATAGTGAAATAACTTATATAAGCTTGAAACTAGAAAAAAGTAGTAAACAATCATATGATATTTGATTCTAAAACATCATCTCTTTTCTTAGAAGAATGATATTAAGAATTTACTGAAAGGTCTGTACACTGAGAAATACTTAACAAAATGTTTTGCAGAAAAAAAATTGTCTATTGTAAACATTTAGAAACACAAGTCATCAAGTCATCATCATCATGAAAAGGCAGCTATTCTGAGAGGCAAGTGAAAATGCTGTGTAGCTATGTCTTTCATAGACATTGCTAGCAAAAGTGTTTCTAAAATTCTTCGCTTTTCCTTAAAACGATGTTTTAACCCTAAGAGCTAAAAAAAAAAAAAAAGATGCTTTATCTTCTTTTATTTTTTGAATGTACTTCTTTTATTTCTTTGAATGTATATTTAAATACCAAATATACCTTCTTTTTCCAAACAGGTTTTTATGGACAAAAAACCTTTACAAAGAGTGTAGTCGTCTGCTGAAGACAGGTTTTTTTTGGGGTGTTGGGGTTTTTTTTTTGGTGGTGTGGTTTTTTTTTTTTTTTTAAAGCATCAAAATATCTTGTGTACTAAAATAGTAGTAATTTGGTTTTTTGTCACTATCTATAGGTGGAGGAAGCTGGACTTGTTTCTCATCCTCCTTGGAAACTGAAAGTTATTCAACTTTTTGAAACCCAAAAAGTAAGGCATGGATTGATGACACTAGGACCTAGTGGTGCAGGAAAAACTGTTTGCATCCACACTTTGATGAAAGCCATGACAGGTGTGTGAGTATTTATATTGTAAACTGTTATTAAACTGTTATATAGTAAACTGTAAACTGCATTGTTTCTGTGAGAATAAATTACTGGAAGAATTGGTTTGTGTTGCGATACTAATTATTGTGGTAGTATCTTTTAAAAGCTTAAAAATATCTAACATTCAAAGTCATATAATACAATACATATCCTATTTTCTATATTACGATACTTATGTCAGAAGTTCTTATTCTAGAACTATTGAGAAAGAGGAGCAGTGTCTGGGTAGACAGCTCGTACAAGTGATTAAGGCATCTCCCAGGTTTGGCTGAGGTAATGCCGAAACCTTCCCCTAATCATAAGCATTCCTTTTTGAACACAGTTCACAAGACAGGGTCTTTATCTGCAGCATAAAATAACTACTACTATCATTTGTTGTTGCTAGGAGATAGCTCCTGGTTTAGGCAGTGACAGTCTTCAAGGGTATTCATTTTGTGTCCTGGCTGGACACTTGAGGAGTGTGTGGTTTTTGTCCTCTGTATTTCTAAACAAAAATATTAGTGGAAGAACATCTGCTTGATCTTATTAAACTAAAAGCTCATAGCCGGGTGAGAAAAAACATCTGTTTTGAGGTAAGCTTGTGTTATCCCTTTTCACAGGCTTCAGTAGGCTGCTTACACAATTTTACAGAAATGGACAGTTTCTGTGAAAAGTGGTTGAGCCAGTCTCTCATCCATGTGGTACCTTAGTGTGCTTAAGAAACATTACATTGCAGCGTAAATGACTGTTCCATTTAGGAAAAAAAAAAAAGCAGAAAGAACCTATAGTAGCATTATACTATTTTCTTATATTTCTGTAGCAATGAGATGTGAATTCCTACCAAAATAAAGCTGCTGCAATACTTTTTTTCAAGCTGATTTTCTGGCATAACCTCATGAAATTAAAATTATTATAATAATTTAAGATAACCATTTTTTTACCTCTTTCTTTCAAAATCTTATTACTGGCTCCTAATTAAGCTTTAGTATTGGCTTTTCTGAAGACGTCTGATACAGGAATTCTTAAGCTGTTAATGAGTAAAACGTAAAGGTTATAAAGTCATGGTATGGCTAGATAGAATTTAGCTCCCTAGAGACTTCACAGGGATATGCTAGTGTCATATAATTTGCCTATTCCAAAGTGTATGCAAGTGCACAATGGGGAAAACCAAAAACCAATCAATCACGTGGAGCATCTCTCTGGTATTTAGTGATTGGGTTTTAAAAAAGTGCATCCGAACGAAAGGCTTTAGAGCTCTATTGCTTGGTAAGTCTTCAAAATATTAAACTAAACCTTGAATAAATTTCATCTTGCTGCTCTTCTCTTCCCAATGAATCTATGGAATGTGAATTGTACTTTCAGAAGTTTCAGAACTTTGTTCTACTTCAAATTGTAATGTCTCCAATTAACAAATATTGATGTACAGCAAGAGGTAAGTTTTCCAAGTAAATATGCAGCTCCTTATAGTGGTGAATGCATATTAAACCATATGTTTGTGTGAAATTATTTTGAATTTGTTAATGTTCTCTGACTGTTGAAAAGAAATTCCAAAACTAACTGATCATTTGCCTTCATAGATTGTGGACAGCCACATCGTGAAATGAGAATGAATCCTAAAGCTATAACTGCTCCGCAAATGTTTGGTCGTCTTGATGTGGCAACAAATGATTGGACAGATGGAATATTTTCAGCACTCTGGAGAAAAACTTTAAGAGCCAAGAAAGGTATAATGTGAAACAATTTCCTCCAAAACAAAACAAGCTGCAGCTGCTCTCTCTAAATATGATATTAGCAGACTTTTTTTTTTTTTACTTACCTGGAAACATTGGAAATTTCTGCAAGGACTTCTGTCCATTGTATAGCTGCTGTTCTTAACGCTTAGTGTTCAAACTGTGGTGTAGCAAATACTGTTTCACTGAGTTTGCTGATCCCTCTCTTTCAAATGATAGGCCCTTGTATGGAAGAAAAGTGGAAGGCAAGAGTCTGTTCTCCCACCACTGTTTTATGATAAAAAATATTGGTGCAGTCACGATTTCTACCTGCTCTCCAGCTGCCATACTAGAAGGCTGGGAATCTCCTTTGTGTCATACCTGGTAGCCCTGAAGACACCATAGTCCATCTCAAATGGCACTAGATAATTCTATTTAGGTAACCAATTTCTGCCCAAGATAATGCTGGTATATATTCTCAGACTGCTATATTAACTAAAGGAGAGGCCTTGATGGTTTAGTGCTAGATGGATTCTTCCTTGTTTTGTCCAAATATTACTATGTGGTCTTATTATTAGGCCTTAAGGACTCAAAAAAAAAAAAAAAAAAAAAAAAAAAAAGAAAATCCTAACACTTGTTGCACTATCAATTTTTATGCAAAAATTCTTAGTCTTTAAGGGTACAAATAGAAAATACTTTTGGATTTAATTTTGTTAGGTTTGTTTCAAATCTAGAAATGTAGCACCCTTGAGAATGTAGCTTATCATTAATTCTTGATTTTTCTACTTTTTTCCCTCAACGTGAAAAATAAATTAGCACACTTACATGCCTTCCTCAGATTCACTGTTGCAACACTTCTGTAATGTCTCTTTATGAAGTGAACTCCCGAGATGCCTACACTGTAGCTATGAAAAGCCTCTAAATATAAAACTATTTGCCTTAGAAGTTAAAAGGTTTCTCATCCAGAACCTTCTTGGTTCATACCCAGCAAGGCACGAAGCCCCCTAGGCCTAGATAGCAAGGACTTGCTGTGAAGGCAGATGAGAGTGGGACTATCTCTGACTGAACAGCTGTCTAGCAATGCATGGTCCAGCTGGCTACTCCCTGAGGGACAGGGAGCCAGAAGCCAAGGGGGATCCCTTTTCAGTCAGGGCCTCTTGCTCAGTACCCAAGTGAGGTAAGCAGGACAGAGCCAGACCCTCTTGGGAAACAGAGGCAGGCTTTAAGATACATTTGTTACTAAACGAAAAGAGCTGGAAAAACTTCAAAAGAAGCTGGCTTGAGTTTACAAGCAGGAGAATGAACAGCAAGAATCTTCCCTCAGTGGACCTCTTCTACTTAGGAAAGTGAGCATGCTGTTTGAGAGAGTGATTTTTCAAGTGTTGCTTTCATTTAATCTCACTGCATTTACACAAACTCTTTGGAAACAAATGAATGGTGGTTTAAAATAGAACCAAAATTTCTGTCTCCTTTATGTTGTTTTATGTAAGCTGAAATAAATCTAATTTATTACTGCATTGAAGACTGGATCCATAAAAGCAAAGCATTTCAGACTATTACAAACATGACTTATGTTGATGACACTTTATATACTGATATATATATCAGTGGATAATTATTATCAATAGGTAATGAAATGAAGTACTTAATTGAAATCGAGTGGTGGAAATGGTAATTGTACTGAAAGCTGAGATTCTAGCTGTGTGTATGAATCCAGAATTAGGTCAAAATTTGTTTGCAGAGAGAAGAAACCGGTCCTTGAAAGAAACTAGAACTTCCTTCATAGGCATTTTTATCTGTTATTTTGGATTATAGGTGACCACATATGGATAGTTCTTGATGGTCCAGTTGATGCTATTTGGATTGAGAACCTTAATTCTGTCCTGGATGATAACAGAACTCTAACACTAGCAAATGGAGATCGGATACCTATGGCACCAAATTGCAAAATAGTCTTTGAACCTCATAATATTGATAACGCTTCTCCAGCAACAGTTTCAAGAAATGGGATGGTATTCATGAGCTCATCGGTTCTCAGCTGGAGCCCTATCCTTGAGGTACAATAGCTAAGGGATTGTTTATGTATTGAAAGTTTTACTGGTGGCTTGTTCAGCACTTCACTGTTGTTACTTTAAGGGACCTACTTTGTGACTTTTGCTATGAAATTTTTGCTTTTACACTGTATAAACTTACAGGTCAATATTTAATATAGCAATCTTTCTGGTAGTTTATACAAGAGTGAATAATGTATTTTTTTCAGGAACATAGTCAACTTATTTCACTTTTAAAAACATGGATATTTCATTTTGGGACAAATTTGTAATTCAAGATATTTTATACAATTGAAGAACAACTCGGTTGTCAAAATACCAACTACCTGGCAGCCTATAGTACAGCTTCAGACCAAGGAAGAAGAGTAAACGGGCTGATTCAGGAATCTAGAAATCCTCAAGAAAATATAAGTTCTCTTGATATTTCTTAAAATTAATTGCAGTTGGGATTTAGAACCAGAAATAAAGTCAATGCAGCATCAGTGTTGTAATTTTTAAATTGATGTTCTTACGTAGTGAAGTTGTCTGTTAACACTTCTAGAAGCAAAATGTCTGAAGCATGTGGCTACTCTCTCTGTGTCATGGAATGAATCATTTAGAAAACCAGAACATGTTATAGGTGTGTTTTGGAGGGAAGAACATCATAGAACATATTCAAATTTCAGGGTGATTTATAAAGTGAGGTTTTTTTCTTGTATATGTCATCTTCCAAAAACCAGGAAAAATAAATCCTTATCTTGACTGAATGATATAGTGAATGATACACTTAGAGACTTGACCATACTATGCTTTTTTTTCATGTGGCAAATATCTTGGTAAAGGTTAAATATAAGAGTTCCCAAGAATCTAACCTAATGTTCCATAGTAATATCTTTCAACAAACCTTTCAGCATTTCATTCCAGTTTTTTTCTATTTTAAGAAAACAATGGAGACAATACCAGTAAAAAAAAGTTGGTTTCTTTTTTTTTTTATTTTATTTTATTCTTAGGCCCTATATTGTCTTAGAAATTTATCGGTGAAGTAATGTCCTCAGGATTAATACTTTTTAGAAATCTAAATGAAAAGAAATATTATTTTATTTTCTCTTTATTTTTTCTTGTCTAGTTAGTCTTATTGAGAATATTTTGTTGAAGTTATTTTTCTTTGATGAAACATGGACAGTCTCATGAGCATCAAAATTTAAAACTTTCTTCCTTGTGGCTAAGACCCTGATTCGTGTGATCATAGATAAAATTACGTTATTACCTTTTTCTGAAAACCAAGTTAATATTCCTTTCTTCTGTATAATCACAAATTAACTTTCCTTTATATGGGCTTTAAGCTTCAATTTTAAGGAAGGAATAATTTAGTCTTCCTGTTTATGAAATTAGAACATCATCCAAGCCCTTGTAGCCTACTTACCTCCCTGTTTGCAGACTCAAAAGAACAAAACTTCACAGGTTACTATGAACTGCCAGACTGAATTTTACAGTCCTTTCTAGAAAGTATCCCATTAACAATTTATTTTTTTTTAATATTTTTTAAAATGAATGTTTCAGTCTCATTCACTTATTTCATTTTCCAAATCAAATAGAATACCTGTGGAAGACACAACTAATGCTCATGTAGACAGTGTTGCTTAACTAGCCAGATGAATATACAGTTGGCTTTGTATTAACTTTCAGATGTTAGCAGAGTTTTGTAATGATTACTCTGTATTATTCTCAGATTTCTTATTGTTTTAACCCATAAAGCTCCTCATGCTTGTAAGTCTTATATAGCTTCCTTGCTTATAACCAGATTTCTTGTCCATAAATCCCTGATTTGTCTGGCAATGGCCAGAAATTTGAGATGCTGCGGGGCAGGGGCTGTGGCATTGCCTACAACAAGTGTTCTTAGTGTATGAGAGGTTTTGACACAAACAGAAATCGAGAGAGAGGCAGTACGCTGCTGTCCGAGCCCCAAGCGGCAGGCAGTGCCTGGTGCCTCTTCCTGGGGCTGGAGATGTCGCGTGGGGGAAGTGTGCCCTGGGCATGGAGTTATCAGGTGAAGGAGCTGTGGGAAAGGGTGAGGAGACTTGTGTGTCTTCAGGGAAGATAAACGGATCAGAAGGCTCTTTGTGGAGCCACTCCAGACTCAAGGTCCCTAGCCCTGTAATGGAAAAGAGAACAAGAGAGAGGCTGCAGTCAAAGCTTTGATGGACAGAAACTCCCAAGATGAGGAAGGCTGTAAACTTGTGGTTTCTGGCAACAGAAGTGAGGTTTCTTTTCCACCTGTAGATCTGAAATGGCAGGTCAGGTATAATGCCCTGGGAATAGGTGAGGAGCAACAAGAACTTTTAGGGGAAGTGTCAGAACCCTGCTTAGCCTTACCCAGTTGAGGGAAAAGGAGTGTGATTGTCATCAGAGACTCCCTCCTGTGATGGAAGCACCCACGTGCTGTGCCTTGTTGCCTGTGGAGGTTTACTGTTTGTGAGGGACTAAGGATTGCTGCAGAGGGTTGTTACCATATTTCTCTAGTAGTGCCTAGAGCTTTTCGCTTTTAGAATGATATTAAATCATATGCAGCTGGCTGTTCAATCACAGCTACTTAGCAAAACTCAGGAATCATCACTAATTCATTTGATAGGTTTCTTTGCCAAGTCCAAAATTATTTGCATTCTTATTAGAGAAAAAAAAAAGCATTTAATAAGTTTCCTAATAATTCTGCTGTTATTGAAGTTTTACCAATGCAAATACATGTGGTCAACACAAGTGCCTTATGTATATTACTGTAAGGCTTTAATTTTTTTTTTTTTTTTTTTGTTTTGTTTAAACTAATATAGATACTTGGGAAAGTTTAAGTGTAAATTATGCACATAGGACAGTGGCTTCCATGAGATTCCACTTGTGTTGTTCCTTTCTCTGCTTATAGCACTGCATAGGGCCTATTGATGTTAAGTTCTCACAGCTCTGCCTCCTTGTATTGGTGAATTTGCAGACAACAACTCCTTGAACATTTCCGTTTAAATTGGGCTATAGATTCAGCTGCAAAGATAGCAAAACAAAAGAAAAGCATTTCATTTTGCCTTATCAGTCATGATTTACCTCCTCACTTTGAAGTGATATGCAGACTAAATTTAGTTGTATTGAAGGGTTGCATGAAAGTAGTTTCACTTAATCCATGACCACTTAATTTATTTTGGTGGTAGCAACAGTTAAAAGGAAAACAAGATTTTTTTTTTTATTATTTTTTTTTTTGCTTTTGGATAACACAAAACAAATTATGTTTATCTGAGCCATGAAACAACCCTTCCAACCTCCCTTCCTCTCCTCTCACCCCCAAATTAGCTATAAAGTTGCAACCTATAGCTATTTATCATTTGAGCTGTTAACATTTTTTTTGTTTGGTTTTACTTCATAAATAAAATATCTTGAGAATATCTTGATGTCTCTCTTAGTACATCTCCCTTTAAATCTATTTTGTAGTGCAGTATACTACATATTCCAGCAGATCAGGGGATCAGGGTGGATGTTAATCTCGCATTGTTTGCTAGAGGATTTCCTTACTTTTGTGACAGAATTGAATGGTTTTCTTTCTTTAGTTCCTAATTCTCAGATGCAGAATGAAACATAATATTGGTTGAAATTTCATAAGAACTTTGAAAAATAAATAAAAAAAATACTAATAGCTCAGGAAGTTATTGTATATATTTAGATTTCTCATCCTTATGATCTATAAACAACTAAATATAGCAGCCTATTGGGATGCAATATCATGACATAATTTCCAAATTCAGTGAAATAGATCTCAAGCTTTTCATATTGCTCTTCTTGTCCAGCAAGACAAGAATGCTTCTTGCTTCTTAAGCAGCTTTTGCAAAGTGATCAAAGGTATTTGATCCATTACTCGTCAAACTCCAAAGCAAAAATATTTTACCAACTTTTCTACTTACCCCCAATATTTTCTGAACAGCTGGTCAAGTTCTAGATAACTATTTTAAGTAGTTCTGCCATTTAATCTTTAGCACTCTGTTTTCCACCTGTTTCTAGTTTTTTCATATATCTGCCTATTTGTAATCAGTCCCAGAGTTTATTTACTTTGGGCAGCAAAAGAGTTTCAAAAGATTATGAAGATAGAAGTGGAGAAAAGAATCACAGAAGCACAAAACAGGTGAGGATGGAAAGGACCTCTGGAGATTGTGTAGTTGAACACACCTCACGCAAAACAGAGTCAACTAGAGTAGGTTGCTCAGGACTGTGCCCTATTGAGTTTTGAGATGGAGACTCCAGAAGCTCACTGAGAAGCCTGGTCCAGTGTTTGACCACCCTCACAACAACAACAAGTTTTATCTTGTGCTTAAATGGGATTTATTTGATTGAAATTTGTGCTAAATTTTAGTTTGAATTTTGGGGAAGGATCTGCAAGCATTTGCTGATGAGTGTATTTTATGTAGGAAATAAGTTAATGGGAAGTAAATGAGAATCATTCTGCCACACAGGTGAGAGAGAGCTTCTGGGTAACTCAAAGAAGCAGGTTACTACTTTGAGCTAAAGGCGTCAAAGAACAAATCCTGTTCTGTGATCTTGAGAAACAGGTAGTTTTAATTAGGTTTTGTTTATCCAGCATTGCAGGTACTGAGATATACAATAAAAATACTCCACACACGGACAGACACCCCCTCCTGAAATCCTAACTTTTTTCTGCAACTGCCAGATGTTTCTAGGGTACCTTGTATCAATGCTAGAAACTAACAATGTGCAGAATAAATCAAACTTGAGTTCAGTACATATATTATTCTTTCTTTGCAGAGTTGTTGTATGACTTAAACAGCCATTGAGATTAAAAAGTTATTTGAGAAGAATGATTTTTGTGCTGTTGAAAACTTTTAAGTGCTTCTTTTTCTTCAGTATCTGTGTTTAACATCCAGTAGGAATTATGCATACTTGGGTGAAATTTGACCTTCTTTCTAGCAAAACCTTGCCCAACAGGCAGGGAATGTGAGCCCCCCAAAAAGAAAGTAACTTTCCATGCTCACTGGACCTTTTGAATTACTGGAGTTGAATTTATGGAGACTTGCATTGGGAACTAAATTTATTTTCTCACCATGCTTTGTAACAGGGATTTTTGAAAAGATGGTCCTTCCAAGAAGCTGGAATTCTACGTCAGCTGTATTCTTCATCATTCCCAGACTTATACCGCTTCAGCATTCAGTCTCTGCAATGCAAGACTGAGATGCTGGAAGCCTTTGTGATTATGCAGAGCATTAATATGCTGCAGGGCCTTATCCCACCTAAGGTAATGTGGATTTTTTTATATTTACTTAATCTAATGGAGATAATTTTAAGCCATGAGGTTATGTAGAGAGGAGATTCTTTGATGACCTGGAATATAAATGAAGATGCAGGTTAGTAAGGAATAACTTCTTTTTCTTTTGGAAATAATAGCTAGGATGTGCCCTCTTCCACATTTGGATTTGATGTTCAGCACTGACGTGTAGCATGCATAAGACAGCAGTTTTCCTTCAGGTTTTTTTGGGTGGATTGTTGTCAGGTTATAAACCAGAACTTAAACAAATCAAATGCTGTAATGGGTGATTAAAAGTGATATTTACAGGGTGCTTTTCTATATTTTGTGGCCTACTTGATATTGATTCAGTCTGTACATTGACAAAGATGTCAGTAAATTTAAGCATGACTGAAGGCTTTTAAACTGATGTTACTAATGATTGTCAAGTAGAATTTTTAGGCTATTGAAAATAAAAACCTCACTCATTTCTTCAGGAGCAAGGAGGGGAATTGACTCCAAAATACTTGGAAAGGCTGTACATCTTCTCTCTTATGTGGAGTGTAGGAGCATTATTAGAACTGGAAGACAGATGCAAAATGGAACACTGGCTTCGAAACCATGCAACAATAAAACTTGATCTTCCCTGTATCCCAGAAGGCAGTGAAGATACCATGTTTGATTATTATGTGGCATCTGACGGTTAGTAACTGAACTGGGTCGTATGGGGTAGAACTTATAAGTAATTTTAAAATTGTGCTTCTTTCAGAGAATTAATTCAGAAGGTTTTTTTTGTAGCTTAGCTTCTTTTGTGTTTAGCAAGTTTTATATTAGAGCTACACTTTACTGGTGATGTTGTATAAAGATTTTTCCCTATTCCCTGTGAGAAATCAGAATGTGGATATATTGCTACAGAAAGCTGCATGGACTTTGTGCTGATGAATTGTCGAGTGAACAATTGTCGAAGGACAAGCCTTGTCCTTGTCATAATTTATGTAGGAAAGAGGAGTAAGTCTCTTAGATCCAACTCGAGAAGTTCTGTGATTATTTGATTCTATAATTTTGGTCTGAATTTAGAGTGGGATTACTGTATGTGAGACAGAGGCACTGACATATGAGTCAACTCAATGGAAAAATAAAAGAAGCAATGATGCCTTGTATTTTTAAAACATTAACTTAATTCTTATTAGGTAAATGGATGCACTGGAATACACGTGTTGAAGAGTATGTATATCCCAGTAGTAGCACGCCAGAATATGGCTCCATTCTTGTGCCTAATGTTGACAACGTGAGAATGGATTTCCTTATTGAAACCATTGCAAAACAGGGCAAGGTACTTTTTTCTGTATTTCACGTCTAAATAGTGCTGATAGTACACATGATTAAGTTTTTGAATTGGAAGTGAAATATTATATTATTGAAAAGGAAGAACTTTGGTTTGTTTTTTTTTTAACATAAAATAGCATTTCCAGGTGCTACGTTCATGCAAATATGCTTGAACTCTTGAATACTCACTGCTTCCAGACTTTTTTTTTCTTCCCCTCACCCATTCTTTCTGTAGTGGAAATAACTATAATTACAGCTGAAATCAGGTCAGAACAGAAGCAATTTTCTCATGTAGCTCTTGGAGAGGGAGCAGCACACAGGGCAGCAGAGTGCCAGACTCTACTGATAAGAGCTCTGCCCACATGGGGCAGTTACAGAGTTTATGTACCTTTAGGTTATGCAACCCATTCTTCCTCAAAACTGTGTCAGATGAGCAGGATATGCTAAACAGCAGCAGCAACTGAAAACTTTCAGATACTGAGGTGGTAAGAGAGCACATCCTTTTTCAGAGAATCAACTGCTTTTATAAATAACCTGTTACATCATGCTGACATGACCATTAACTGCAAATATTTTTAGCTTGTGGGGCCTGCAAAAGTCTGAGACATTAGCTATTTTGCTTCCACATGTCCCTTGCTTAGAGTTCACTTTACATAACTTTTCTAGTTTTGTTTCAGTTTAAAAACCAAATGGGATTGCTGAGGCTCTTCCAAGACATCCAGCTCTTGTGTTTTGTCTTATTTCAATGTTGTCTTTGTCTAGGCTGTCCTACTAATTGGTGAGCAAGGAACTGCAAAGACTGTTATCATCAAAGGTTTTATGTCAAAATATAACCCTGAAAGCCACATCGCTAAGAGTTTGAACTTCTCATCTGCAACTACTCCATTAATTTTCCAGGTATAGTAGTCATTCACTTTCTAATACAACGTGACTGGATTCAGAGATTGTTCTGAGAATTTGCCGGGAGGATGCTTCTGAAAGTGGTTTATTTAATTGAAAATTAGTTTAGAAACAAAAAAGGACCTGATCAAATGGACTAAGTGTCCTAACACATGATTTAAGACTTCTATAAAAACCGTGTTCCCCTCAACTTTTTCAGTAGTTATTGAGCTGTTCTTAGACTATTACAATACCATGCAGATCATTTGCTTCATCACATTTAATGTTTTTATGTCAAATGCATCAGTTCTTACTAATTGGATAGAGCTGTCAGTGACTTCCCTCAGATTTCACTAAAAGCCGTGTGTGAAATAAGTGCTACCCAAAACAATCTGTCATAAAAAGTGTGCTGTCTGCAATTTAAATTTCAGTAAATTAAATTACTCATTAAAAAAGTAACACATGCAGTGCAGCTGTTCTAAATAGAACTATGAATACATAAATCCTGAACTGTACTGCCTGTCCAAATTTCTACTGAGCTACTTTGAATTATTTCAAGTTTCTTTAACCTGCTGGCAATATATATGGGATATATTTTTAATGTGGTTTGGTATGCCAAGCTAAAGGACTATCTGTGCTGTAATCAGAAGTGCTGTCTATAAGCTTGATGCATCATCTACCATCTGGCTCTATAGCATAGAGGAAACTATTAACGTGTTTAATATACACTTACATAATTCTGGTCTTGTTTTCCTTAGTATTTTTCCTTATATTGATTTGCCTATAGGAATAAAAAGTAGTGTTGGTACATCTGTTTTTATAAAAGAGATGCCAAGTTTATTGATAATACATAGTCTGTTGATGATCAAGACAAATGAAATAGATGTGCAAGTCTAACAGATGTCTCTGATAACAATGTAGTCCAAAGCACTGTCTGCTACAACACATGTGCTTTTAAATTACCTTGACTTTCTAAAATCTTGGTCCAACTGATGCCACTTCTGTAAGAAGGCTTTCCAGGCTACCGTACAGGAGCCTAGGAACAATGTAAGAATGCAAATGTTTAGATTTGCATTGAAGAATAACTATGCATGGTTAAGTGAGCTTTCACTAAAAAAACTGGACCGTAAGAAGAATGGAGCAGTGGAAAAACGATGGGAAGAAAAGTAGTGTTAAGTCTACTATTAAGCAAAGTTATTTCATCACGTTTATTTATTTATGTGAATTTAATTTTTGCTGTATGCTTTTATGAAGTACATTGATGTCTGCTGGAAAGGTCTTCAAGAATCACATCTTTCAGATCTGACAGATTATTAATTTAATCTTTATTGCTAGTAGGCATCAATTTTACTGATAAATGAAAAAAATGAAAGAAATGTTTGAGATGGTTTCAAAATTATGAAACTGTTAGGCATGGTTGTCTACACTAGACATTTGTTATATCTGATACCAACCTAATGCTATATAGCATGAGATTTCAGACATTCTAGTTGAACTAGTACAATTACTTCCAGCAGATGTGTTGTCTAAACCTTTTGTAATAAAATTGTGTCACATAACCATCAGTATGTTCAAGTGACTGAATTATGTATGAACGGAAGGGCTCTGTGTAACTATGCTAATAATTGTTTTTTAACAGCGTACAATAGAAAGTTATGTGGACAAGCGCATGGGCACAACTTGTGGTCCGCCTGCAGGCAAAAAGATGACAGTCTTCATTGATGATGTGAATATGCCCATAATAAATGAGTGGGGAGATCAGGTTAGTTTGTAAAAGAGGAAAAAAGAAGGCAAAACATAGTTTCTATCTTTCCTTGCTATGCTGTAAAACTGGCTTCTGTTCTCAACCAGGCAATAAGGGGTAAATTTGATATGTAATGTTTAATTTTTAACCAGTCTTCTTAAAGAACCCATCTAGTTTTATATTGTCATGAATTAATTGAAATAAATATACTGACTACAAGAAGCAGTTTGACTACTCCTCAAAACATGCTTGCATAATTTTAACAATGTTTTTTACCAGTGCTTATTTTTTTAACAACAAAAGAAAATTAGTTAGGAAAAAAACCTTTGGCACACAAATTGTGATAGCAAGCTGGCTGTGTGGACAATAATTAAAATACTGTGAATGCTGAGAGGTAAGAATTGACTTCTCTGCTTTTGAAAAAATGGAAGTAATCATTGTGTACACTGGCAAGATGGCCCTGAAACATATTGCTTTGGAAACTAATGTTAGAATTTCTAGAGAAGTATAGTAATATAATGTACTGTCTGTGGGATGTTTTCAGCTGGTCAAACAGAAAAGCAGGGGGTTCATTTATGGCTAACCAAAAGAATCGTGCATTCTTTTGTATGGAAGTAATTCTATGTTTGCAGCTTGAAAAAACCATGTTTGTGATATGGAAATTTCATCAGAATGTTTGGTTGCAGATGCAACACGTGAAGATACATCAGGTAGGGCTTGATTAGAACAAACTGGAAATTTTGTGTTAAAAGGGAGAAGTATTTCCAACACAACAGTACTCGAAATCATCCAGCATTCAAGCGAGAATGAATTGAAATATGAAGGATTAATTCTAAGCTAGGGATTCCCTTCTATTCCCAGGATTTTTGTCCATAGATATTACCAATGAAAAAGACAATGTAAACATGCGTGTATTTTTCTCCTGAAAGAAATAAGCAGAGGTTTGTGGGAGAAAATAATGATATACTTTTTATTAGGTCTTTCAAGTACTGAAGTGCGTTTTGTATTTCATTTAGTTGTGTATATAATATACTGTTATATAATACCTGGTTATTTTACAGGTCACTAATGAGATAGTTAGGCAGTTGATGGAACAGAATGGACTGTACAACCTGGAAAAGCCTGGTGAATTTACCAACATTGTGGACATTCAGTTTTTGGCTGCCATGATCCACCCTGGGGGAGGTCGCAATGACATTCCACAGAGGCTCAAGAGACAATTTTCGGTGTTCAACTGTACTCTGCCTTCTAATTCTTCCATTGACAAAATTTTTGGTAAAGGGAAATTAGTTTTGTATCCTTCTAATTTTTGAAAATCATAGTTGATTTTTCTTTACCCCTCTATTAATAAACATTATGATTAAAATTGGGGCTTAATCCCCCTCTGATTTGCTTCCCAACGCATTTTCCTTCAGTAATCACTTCCCAGCTGCAACTTAACTGTAAATTTTTCAGATTCAGACACATCTCTGAATCTATTGGTATGCTAAGCGGTAGGAGGAATGGCATGAAGGCCATTCCTAGTTTTTGTGACAGTGCTGGAGAGTTGCTAAGGTGCTACAGATGCTAAGAATGAGTGATTAATGACTGGATTTTCAGAGGATCATATTGGTCTCAGAGAAGAGATTAGCTATTCAAAGGCTGGTGGAAGCTATTTTGGTAGACAAAAGAACATTTTTATGGACAATTAATTAAGGGTTAAATATCCAGTGAGCTGGTGGCAGAATGGTGTTAAGACCAGGTCAGTCAAGATTTGAATAAAGACTGGAATTGCTTTTCAACAAATTAAGAAAGGTTTTGGGGATTAAAAAAAGAAAAAGAAGAAGATCGTAGCTCTTGGTTTTGCCCTAGTGTGTCTTAGAAAAACCTTTCATTTAGCAATTTTTTTTCACAGGTGTAATAGGAGAAGGTCACTACTGTAGTGAGCGGGGATTTTCAGAAGATGTGAAGAAAACAGTAGCCAAATTGGTTCCACTGACGCGCAGGCTGTGGCAGACTACCAAGCTAAAAATGTTGCCCACACCAGCCAAGTTCCATTATATCTTCAACCTTCGAGACCTCTCAAGGATTTGGCAAGGAATGCTGAACGCCACATCAGAAGTGATCAATGAACCAAAGGTAAGTGCAGCACATCAGTGGCTTTGTTATAATTAGTATATAATTAGTGTAGCAAAGAGGATGAAGATTCTCACTTCTTGGTATTTCAGTTTGCTTTAGAAAAATATAATTTCTGTTTAAAAAGTTTTTCAGTGTTTTTTTGAGGCAAAGATGTTTCAGTCTAACTTTTACAGTGCCAATTCAAATTATAACTTTGTTTCATAACTATAGCAAACCCCACTTCTTTTGACAGAAGAGGGTTTGCCTCTATTTTCTTATTATATCATTGACAAATGCTGGTTTATTTGAAAGAATGGAATGAAGAGAATTATAAGAAGCAACTTACTTCAACCCAATGAAAATGCGTATATATTGATTAAAAATATGAACAGTTCCCCTCTCTCCACTAGTGTCCTGAGGCTTTCAGTCACTAATGTCTGTCTAACAAATGATTTCTGGCTCACAGCTTAAAAGGTAGAGGTAGTAACAAGTCATAGTGATATTCTTTTTTTTTCATTATCCACCTTTCTTCCAGAAAAGCTCAATATACTTTATGCATTTATTTTTTAATTATTTTAAGGAAAAGTAATTTAGTGTTTTGAGCACTGAAACATGAAGTGCTGGAAAAGCAATGTTTATGGTAATCACGGAAAATTCATTGTACATTTGGGTTATATAATCAGTTCATGTTTAATGTACTTCCCTACTTGTTGAATTAGCTCCTGAATTCTACTGCATCCAAAATTTAAATTTCTGAAGCTAAAAATATACAGCACAAAGATGATTATATGTATATATGTTTTTAACTAATGTCTTTTGAAGTATAACAAACAATTGCTCAAAATCTGATTGTATAAATTTACATATTAGTTCTGGGATTTGACACAGAATGCGCCATTTGTGCTAAGTGCTGTAAACTTAAACAAGGAGTACTTGGAATTTTTTTCTACTACTGTGTAGCAATAGTGTAGGATTAAAACTGGTACTGCTGGGATTAAGAACCTGGCAGGTTTTCCTTTTGAATACTATGACCAAACTGAAGAACTTTAAAGATATATTGAGTTTGCAGAAGGAAGAATGTAAACTCTTATACTCTTTTTTTTTCTCTAAATAATTTGGATTTGGTATTGGGAGTGACATCTGTGTTTGGCATGAAATTATTCATGCAATGATGCTATTATTTCCACTTACCTTCTACTTAATGACCAGCTAAAAAAGCGGTTTATAAGTGCATAAATGTGTGTTAACAGGCACAGATATGGTTTTAAGGCTAGGAAAAGAAAATTTAATTTGGTAAATATGCTCCGGTTTGGAATGCTAGATTAAGGCTTCCTGCACAGTTAACTGGATGTAATCTTTAAATGCTATTGGGCAGAATGAGAAGCACAAGGTATTGCTCCTGAGTAAATCCCAAAATACTACTGTTTCTTTTCTAGCGTTAATATGATTTTAAAATAAATAAATAAATAAAAGCATGGCTTTTAAATTGGCATAGCTTTGTTGCAAGCCTAATCTGAATGATTTTTTTTTTTATATATAGGTACTAATAAAACTGTGGAAGCATGAATGTAAGTGTGTTATTGCTGATCGTTTCACAACCTCAGAAGATGTAAAATGGTTTGATGCAGCTGTGGCAAAACTCATTGAAGAGGAATTTGAAGACAAAAAATCTTTGCTGGATCCTGAAGTTGATGCATTCTTTGTTGACTTCTTAAGGGATGCACCTGAAAGACCTGGTAAAGATGGGCTCTAATAATCATGGAGATGGCAAGAATAGGGAAGGGTATATGATAAAATAGATGCTAATAAGAATATGTCTTAAGAATGCATAGTAAGTTTATGCATCAAGGGTGGCTGCTCTGTCTTTGAAGGGTAGTCTATGTTAACAACTGTGGCACATCTTTATATCCATGGGATTTTTAAGTCTGTATATATACCCAAGTTATCTGTATAGAAGAGCCTTGTTTCCATTTCCATCGATGTGGTAGATACACAAAACTGCCAAATAGTGAGCATGAGTCTATATTATTCTAAAATGATGAAAGAAGTGTGGTACGAATGGATCCAAGTGGTGGGGCTGCAGTACTAGATAACGGATAGCACTCTAGCTACTATCCACCAGAAAGCTGGTAAAAGAATACTGGCTCTGGGCTAATCCAGTACTTCTTTGAGAGTAGCCCTGCTGAGAGAGACTTGGGGGTACTGGCGGACATGAGCCGGCAATGTGCGCTGCAGCCCAGAAGGCCAACCGCACCCTGGGCTGCCTCAAGAGAAGCGTGGCCAGCAGGTCAAGGAAGGGGATTCTGCCCCTCTGCTCTGCTCTGGTGAGACCCCACCTGTAGTGCTGTGTCCAGCCCTGGGGCCCTCAGTGCAAGAGAGGCAGGGACCTGTTCGAGTGGGTCCAGAGAAGGCCACAAAAATCCAAGGGCTGGAGCACCTCTCCTGTGAGGACAGGCTGAGAGAGTAGGGGTTGTTCAGCCTGGAGAAGAGAAGGCTGCGGGGAGACCTGATTGTGGCCTTTCAGTACTTAAAGGGAGCCCATAGGAAAGATGGGGACAATCTTTTTAGGAGGGCTGGTTGTGACAGGACAAGGGGTAATGGTTTTAAACTAAACCAGAGTATATTTAGACAGGATATAAGGAAGAAATTCTTTACAATGAGGGTGGTGAAACACTGGAACGGGTTGCCCAGGGAGGTAGTGGAGGCCCCATCCCTGGAAACATTCAAGACAAGGTTGGGCAGGGCTCTGCGCAACCTGATCTAGTTAGCGGTGTTCCTGCTCACTGCAGGGGGGTTGGATTAGATGACCTCTAAAGGTCCCTTTCCAAGCCAAAGCATTCTATGATTCTAAGGAAATACCCAGTACATGATTTTGTAACAAATGAGTATTATTTCAAACTCTCCTGAATGCTAGTAAAACCTCTTGAATTATCCATATGGCTTATAACAATGTCTTTGTGTCTTTTAAATAAAAATATCGCTTCACTGACCTTGCTAAATGACCTGGGAATATTTGTTGGTTGGTGCAAAAGAACAGAAAACAGTTGTTTGGGTTTTGGGGAACGTAATTATTTAAGCCATTGAATGATTCAATTATCTGTGTTCGTATCACTTTACTGATGAATAGTGGAGGCAATAAAAGGTTGGAATGAGTGGTCAAATGCCATTTAAATCTCTTCTTGGATAATGGAAGTAGTCAGAAGGCAGTGACAAAACAAGAGTAAAGGATAGGAAATGTTTAATTGGAAGGAATCAAATAAAGTAAAAAGCAAACTGTTCTGAGAAAGTAGTCCAATACATCCTTAAGCAACTTGCTAAACTGCAGCAATGTAAAGAGGACTGAAATGTAAGTTGGAATACATACTGAGAGAGTGAAGAGTGACTCTTAATGTGAAAATTTGAATCCACTCTCGAAACCATTGTGTTGAACTCAAAAATAAATGCAAAAAGAAGCATGTATTTCTCAAAATAACTTCCTTCCTGGTGACAGTTTAAATGTACCTGCCCTGTAATGTGCCTTTTAGCATGAAACTTGATCTAAATGCAATGTAGGAGGCCCTCATTTAGAAAGGGTATGTTTTGTCTCCAATATTTTTGTCAGAGCCTTGAAGAACCCCTTTCTTTTTTGGATTTAAGTAGAAAAAATGACAAATCTAATTTTGTTTTAATTGTCCTTTTAATGGAATTTAGTCTTGCCCATTATGATGGAAGTGTAAAAAAAGGAACTGGATTTCTGAGCTCTTAAATATATAAAAAGATATTAATTTCAAATAACCCTATGCTCAGGTTACTGATAGGTTTATGTATACCCCTTGTATCTCTCTGGGTTATATAGTCACAATGTATTAATTCCCAAGATAAATACACAAAGACTTTATCTCAAGTAGCTCAAAAGTCAACTTTTAGATTTTAGCTTCACAGAAATTGTTAGCGGTGCTGTGTTCTTGAGACCCTCAAACTGTTCAAAGGTGGTTTTTATCAGTTAGTTTTGGCATTACTATTTAGTACTTGTCATTCTGAATCTTGAGACTAGAGAAGAGTTTAAAATAATGTATTACACCGTCTGCCTCTGTAAATAATGTAAATGTCTGCCCTTTCTTAGGTTTACTATTTGATCTTGCTGTCTTTTGACATTCATAACAAAACTGCAGGAACAGGATTAAACAGATATAATTCTCTTAAATGGTAATGGTTTGAAACTGTAAAAACATTGCTATAGTTTAGCTCCTTGCTGTATTCCTTATTAGTTCCTTATCAACAGCTGTGTTGTTTAATTGTCTCATTCAACTTACAAGAAACATTTCTACCTGGAATACTCCTTTTGTTTGTTGGTTTTGCAGGTTAAAATAGGGAATCAGTTAATTAGGTCTTAATCTAAAGGAGTGTTCATACATGCAGCAACAGCACAGAGCTAAAGAATTCTGAAATTAAGGTGACTTCAGGCATACACAAAATGCAGAATAAAATACAGCTGAATGAGAATTAATCATCACCTTATTTTGAGAGGTTTGATTCTGCAGTAGAAGGCAATTTCCTTAAATGGTTTTTCTATATGTATGTTTGGGATTTGGTGTTGTGTTTTTTTTTTTTTCCTTGGAAGCTGCATGATTATTGGACCACTGATAATTTGTAAAAGCAAAATATGCAAGAAGGAAATGCAGAAATAATTAAAATGAGAACAATATTACAGATATTATCCTAATTACAATACAGTTTGATTGCTTTTTTCCCCCACCTTTACCTCCCTTTCCACGGACTTCCAGTGCTTTACTAAGCATTAGGGAAATACTTATTTAACTGGAAGTACTTATTTCATTGATTTTAATTCCACCAGTTAGAGATATTATTGTGAATAATATATTTCTTGAGTAAGTAAGAGGAGGCTTAGCAAAACTGATTCTTAGTAATAACTGATCTATGGTAACTGGAGAAATATATCCTGTAGCATATTGATCATGAAATTGTGAAACTAATGGAGCTATGTAAATAAGAGCAAAATACTACTGTGTCTACTATTATTTTTTGAGGAAAACCAAACCAACCAACCAAAAGACCCCATGGTGTCTGCTTGCTGGTACTCTTCCAATGAAGTTTGTCAATTATTTGCTGATGAAGTATGGGCTTGGATGAGCAGTGAGATGGGCTGAAAATTGGCTGAATGGCCAAGCTTAGAGGGTGGTGATCAATGGCACAAAGTCTAGTTGGAGGCCAGTAACTAGTGGTGTACTGCAGGGGTCAATACTGGGTCCAGTTATCTTCAACATCTTCATTAGTGATCGGGATGATGAGGTTAAGTTCCCAGATGACACAAAGCTGGGAGGAGTGGTTGATATGCCAGAGGGTTGTGCTGCCATCCAGCGGGACTTTGATAAGAACCTCGTAAGGTTCAACAAAGGGAAGTACAAAGTCCTGCACCTGGGGGGGAAAAATACCGTGCACCAATATATCCTGGTGGCCACCTATCTGGAAAGCGCTTTGCAGAAAGGACCTGGGGGTGCTGGTGGACAGCGAATTGAATGTGAGCCAGCAATGTGCCCTTGCATGAAAAAAAGGCTAGTGGAATTCTGGGCTGCATTAGAAGGAACGTTGCCAGCAGGTCGAGGGAGGAGATCCTTCTGCTTTATTCAGCACTGGTGAGGCCACACCTGGGGTGTTGTGTCCAGGTCTGGGCTCCCCATTACAAGCTCCATTACAAGAAAGACATGAACATACTGGAGAGAGTCCAACAAAGAGCCACAAAGATGACTAACAGACTCTTCTATGAGGAAAGGCTGAGAAAGCTGTGACTGTTCAGCCTGGAGAAGAGAAGGCTCAGGGAGATCTCCTCAATATGTATGAATAATTGAAGGGAGGGTACAAAGAGCTCGGCTCTTTTCAGTGGTCCCCAGTGACAGGCTCAGAGGCAACGGGCACAAACTGAAACACAGGAAGTTCCCCCTGAATATCAGGAAACACTTTTTTACTGTGAGGGTGACTGAGCACTGGCACAGGTTGCCCAGAGAAATCGTGGAGTCTCCGTCCTTGGAGATACTCATAAGCCATCTGGACATGATCATGGGGAACCAGCTCTAGGTGGCCCTGCTTGATCAGGGAGTTGGACCAGATGACCTCCAGAGGTCCCTGCCAACCTCAAACCTTCTAAGATTTTATTTGCTGCGAGTAACAATTCTTACTAATGAAGGGCATGTCACCTTTAAGCATGATTAATGCTTATGAATGGAAAGATGAGACAACAACAGTTTCCTCCTTTCCTTTGCGTGGGGGAGAGCTGGCAATTCCTTGTGGCTTTTAGATCACTCAGTGAAACAAATGTATGCCTTTTCACCGTAAATATACTTTTTTTTCCTGTGGTAATTATTCATTTTAGTAGTAATCTTTTTTCCACTAGTGCAATGATTTAATCATCTTAGAGTGTTTTTCTTTTACAAAAGAGATTATTTGTGTTTTTTAACTACAATATTTATTTACCTTCTTTCTCTGTTGCTACTTTTGCTTCTAGCATCTAAGTTAATTTCAGTTTTTCATCATTCAGGTTTCAGATGTAGAGAAAGAAGGCTCCTTAGTTTTTGCTATTTTGTCTTTGAGAATTAAGCAGCTGAATTTATTGTTCCTTGTAGGCAGTGTATAGGCAGCTTTCTCATGTGTACATCTAATATGTAATATTATGCATAACAAACCAAGTTCTGGGAGATTAAATGGACTCCTAATTACCTTCACTTACTCATCCCCACATTGAGCCTTTGTAAATCATTTAAACTGCTAAGGTTTTGTTACTTGCTTTTTTTGTTCTAGGTGAAAAACCAGAGGAAGTTAATTTAGATATTCCCAAAATCTATAAGCCAATTTACTCTTTTCATCAGCTACAGAATTGTTTAAATATGTTTTTACAAACATATAATGAGAACGTCCGTGGTACTGGAATGGACATGGTTTTCTTTGAGGATGCTATGATTCATTTAGTCAAGGTACAGTTTTACTAGATTTCCATTTGTTGTTGTTCACTTGCCCTCAGCACCTATGAGTGGAGGTATGCACAAATCAAAGTAAGTTACCTCTAAAACTGAAGCAAGTAATTTATTGGTACCAAATATTTTTGTCTGTCGCTCTGTGATGAGGTATTAAACCTCAACTTGTCTAAAAAGGCATAAGATGGAACTATTCTTTTATATCTATCTTTTATGTCTGGTGGGATCATGGTCCTAACTATTCTAACTCAATTTTAACCTTTCTTCTCGTTAATTCTTAGACGCCTTCCTCTCTTTGGAATGAGTCAAATGAAATTCAGGTTAGGACATAATTGGCTGCTTATGAAGGAGTAGACATAGCAGAACAGGAATAAATGTAGTCCAGACTTCCTTTATAGATACACAGTATGCTTGCTTCTTTTAAAATTCCTTTGAATATGGATTGGAGTGGACCATGACTTTTAGCACAACACAGCTTGATAGGATTGTCCACGCAGAATAGGCTTCATACAAAGGAGAAGCATTTTTTTTTAAAACTAAAACCCCTATTGTTTCTCAGTTACACAGTGAGGTTATCTGTATTCCCTATCATAAATTATTAAGAACTGAATATTAGATTGTACCATCCTAACAAATAATATAATAAATATCAAAACAATTTAAATTTCCTTATACTTGACAAACACGTTGCATCTGCAGTGGAATCAAGTGGTTGCTATACTATGGGAAGGTTTACAGAAAATATTGCAAAGTGCAAATACTCATAGAAGATAGTAATAGTAATATAGAATCCCTTAACTAAATCTTAAAATTTCCATTTGTTCTGCATTTCTAATATAACCTTATTACTGCAGTAGCATAGGATTTTGGGGTATGTAACTTTCACACATTGTAGCAATAAATGACTGTGATCTTACACAGATTTCTCGGGTGATTCGCACTCCTCATGGAAATGCCCTTTTAGTTGGAGTTGGTGGCTCAGGAAAGCAGAGCTTGACAAGACTGGCATCTTTCATAGCCGGCTATGATACATTCCAGATAATGTTAACAAGGTGAGCATTAATTAAAATTTAAGTAAATAAGTACTTTTGTGTTTAAACTCTTCCTATATGTGAAACAGGCTCCCAGTCTCTGCAGTGGGAGAAAGAACAAGCTTAACATGTGCTGAGCACTGTTGCCTAGAGTGGAAAGAATTGAAAATCCTTTGAGACTTACTAAATTTGCTTGATTTTCTACAATAGGTGTGAGCTTTTACTGTCTTTGGAGTAGTAAACTGTTTCATGTGTTTCACAGAATAATAAGGAATATTGGCAGTGTGAGGTTATCTTTAATCTGTCTTTACATGGTACACTAAACTGTACTGAAAGTATTTGTAGATGCTATCTATCCATAATGCCGTTATGACTTTATCTTGTAATATTTGAAATCATGCTGTGTGAGGAGGTGGAATCCTCATCCCTTCCCATTAATTTGGTAGATCATATGTATATGTCAGTATTTTGACAGTCTTTTCCAAGTATATCTTGCCGTATTTCATATTCTTCAACCCAATGTGGTTTCTTTTGGAATGACTCACGAAAGATATAAAAAATAAATTATAAATACTTCTCTGAATATTTTAGAATATGAATGCCTCTCAAAGTGTCTGTAGAACAAGTCAATGATCAGGAAATATTTCTGGCACTCAAATAAGATGTCATTGTAGAGAAGTGAAATTATTTTAATTATTTTGCAGCTGTGTTTGCTGCAGAAGGATTTGTAGATTCTTGTGTGGGAATGCCTCTTGGTGAGGATCTACCTGAAATAAGAATCAGAGGATGGATCTAAAATATGAATGACTTCAGGAGAGATTACAGTATAGTTGACAAAACAAGTAGTAACAAATCATTGGATATCATTCACGAAGAATTATGAAGCCAATAAAGGGTGAAATATTGAATTAAGAAAACGGTGTGCATCTTCCCACCTGAGAATCATAAGAAGGCCTATATAAAGCCCACAACAAAAAAGTCCAGAGAAGATCTGGGGAACCCTTACACCTGAAGGCCTGTAAACCCGATGCGTATACCAGATGAATTAAAGAAACTATCATGAAGAATAGACTGAGTGAGGATTTGAATGAATGTGATTTTAGGAAAGACTCATAAGATTCTGATAAAACATAATCCTGTTTTACAAACCCCTTGCAGCTCTCCAAGTGGGTCAACAAGCAAGTGTAGAAGTGTGATCTGATTGATAAAATTAAATTCTGTGCTTTTCTAACCTTATGTATTTATCTAAAAAACATCTAATAATTTGTGCCAAAATACCTCTGGGATAAGTTTTGAATCTTTCTTGGACAGAATTGTTTGCCATTTGGTTTCCACTCTGTCACTGAGGTGAGCAGCTCTGGGACCGGCATGATCGGCAGCAGAGTGCTCTAGCATGGTGCACAGGGGGGTTTCCTGAACCGGGGGAGCTGAGAGAGCCACCAGGAGCCCACAGCTCGTGTGACAGTGGCTCATGAAACCTGGGCAGGGCTGGGAACAACAGTGGCCCAAGCCCCCTCATGTACAAAAAAAGCCCTTAGGAGCGCTAGTGACCAGGAGCGCCACCAACAGGGTGGGCACAGAGGGGGCGGCGTGTCAGCACGGGTGTGGGGCAGCAGTTGGCACAGAAGGGTGGGCAGGATGGGTGCCGAAGCTCTGCCAGCTCAACCAGGGAGCAATGGCATCCACACAGCAGAAAGCCACAGCCTCTCTAAGCTCTGCACCCACCATGACTGACGCAGCTTCCCAGAGAGAGCTCTGTCGGGAACACGCTGCCAGCCCGGTGCCAGGCTGCAGGCTGTGCCCTGCTCTTACGCTGGTGCGGGCCGGCGGCGGTGAGCACCCTGGTGGGAGGTGTCCCCAGGGAGAGAGGGGCTGCCCTGCTGAGTGCCAGAGCTCCGGGAGGAGGGGGGTAGGCTGAGGAGTATCAGGGGGAGAGAGAGGAACTGCTGGAACCGCACCCTGCCTTCCCCAGGACAGGCCCCACAGGCAGACAGGGCCCATGACCCGGAGGATTCCCTCTCCTCCCTCCCCCTGGCTGAACACAGGGACTTAAGGGACAGGGGGCAATGGCGACAAGTTCCTGCCTGGCACAGCAGGTGCCTCTCCTTCTCCCCCAACTTCCCGGGGTGCCCTTGTATAATAGGTGTGAGGCTCTGCAAGTGGAACGTGACAATGACAAGGACAATGGTTCACCTAGCTTGGAGGAGTCGCTGAGGTCAAGTCGGCCTGCGCCCTGCGTCAAAACCACTTCAGTAAAGAAAAAAAGATGGGTCGTTGTCATTGGAGACTCCCTTCTGAAGGGAACACAAGGCCCAATATGCAGACCAGACCCACTTATTTGGGAAGTCTGGTGCCGCCCTGGGGCCCAGGTTAAAGATCTGAAAGCTTCCTACCCTGGTACAGCCCTCAGATTACTATCCATTATTGATTTTTCAGGTAGGCAGCAATGAAGTTGCAATGAGAAGTCAAAGGGCAACCAAGAGAGACTTCAGGGCCTTGGGAGGACTAGTTAAAAGATCAGGAACACAAGCAGTGTATCCTTCTATATGCAGGGAATGATGAGGGAAGACACAGGAAGAGCCAGCAGATCAATACCTGGCCTGAGCCTGGTATCACTGGCAGAATTTTTGGTTTTTTGATCGTGGGTTGGTTAACATGACACTAGGCCTACTGGCAACAGATGGGGTACACCTGTCTCAAAGGGGCAGAAGGATCTTTGCACAGGAGTTAGCAGGGCTCATGGAAAGAGTTTTAAGCCAGATTTAAAGGGGGAAAGGCATAAAACCAGGTTCACTAGAAATAAGCCTGGGGACAGCACACCAGAGTTTGAGGGACAGTGTGCTAGCGAGGTCCTTCATTCTGCCATCTCAGTGGAGGTAGGGGATGGAGATCCATGCGGCAGCAAAGCCGCAAGGGTTATGGATGTGTTGGAAACCATCGAAGAGCCTGAGAATGGTCATGTAGGAATTAAGGCTTCTCCCCCCAAAAAGGTGGTGGGATCAATAGGCTAGCTGAAGTTTAAACTGAGGTCTAGATTGGCTGTGAGGATAAATTTCTTCACTGAAAGGGTTGTCAAGCATTGGAACAGGCTGCCCAGGGAAGTGTTTGAGGCCCCATCCCTAGAGGTATTTAAAAGACAGGTAGACGTGGCACTTAGGGACGTGGTTTAGTGCTGGACTTGGCAGTGTTAGGTTAACAGTTGGACTTGATGATCTTCAAGGTCTTTTCCAACCTAAACTATTCTATGATTCTATGATTCAAATAAAAAATTTCCTGTTTTGTGAGTTCTCAAAGATAATAATTGTTGGATTTGAAATGGTTTAATTTAGTTCACCAAGGTAGATGATAGTCATATTGCTAACTCAATGTGTATAACAAAGCATTTTTTTCAGGTCAGTATTTTTGTCCAATTTTGAGTATTTAACTGAATAACTCTGCCAGTCATTATTTCCCCCTGCAGCTGAAACAAAGGGGCATAGAATATTTGTCTCTTCTCTGTGTACGTTTCTAATTATAGTGGTTTCTTTGCTTTTGAAGTGTCTGGTTCGTAAACAGGTGTATGGAACCTTACCTTAGTGATTATGATCTCTTTGCTGAAATGCAAAAAAATTATCTTCTTAATCATCAATAAAAAATTCATAAACCCAATGTATTTATTTCCTGACCTCCTTCCTAGTAATGAGGAACTATTGTGCAATTTCTGATTTTTCAGGTCATACACGAGATCATTACGGTTACATAAGAAATTCTTAATAAAGTTGCATGCAATCACTTCTCTGCTTTAATTCCCAGTGGGCATCCTAGAAGCCACAGCTTTTATTGCACCCCTTTATCCAACCAGAGAGATCATTCTAGTGTAACCTTGTGTACTTGGTTTGCATGACAAGGTTTTGAGGTTTTGGTGTCGGGGGGCTACAGGGGTGGCTTCTGTGAGAAGCTGCCAGAAGCTTCCCCCATGTCCAGTAGAGACAGTGCCAGCTGCCCTCAAGACTGACCCATTGCTGGCCAAGGCTGAGCCCATCAGCAATGGTGGTAGTGCCTCTGCAATAACTTATTTAAGAAGGAGAAAAAAACCTGCTGTGCAACACAGCTGAAGAGAGGAGTGTCAATATGTGAAACAACTATGCAGACATCAGGGTCAACTCACCACACCTTGTCTAATAATTTTAATGTTTTTTAATCTCTTAGTTTGCTGCTGCTCTCTTTCTTTTTTGTAAAACTGTAAGTGCCACCATTAGTGATGGCTTTCACCAGAAGGGCCAACTAGTGTGAGGTTTTAAATTATTTGGTAAAATCTAAAGTATCTTACTGCACCTAGCACATGATGGAATCCTGTGAGAAAACACCTGTCTGTCTTTTAACTTTTTCTAGCAAAAGAGAAATAAATAGTACACTAAGACTTCAAGTTTGTGTTGTTTTTATGTTGGGGTTTTTTTGGCCTTTTTTTGGTGGGTTTGGGGTGAGGGGTTGTGGGATTTTTTAATTTTTTTTTATTGATGTGGGAGGTGAAAAAGCAGGAAAGAGAAGAATGGATTAGATATTTAATGTGAGACTTTGAAATGAGCTATGTCTTTCCTCCTAATATAAATGAAAATTCCTGGACTTTGGCACCTTTTTGCTTTAAATTCCAGGAGACTGTTTATTACTTAAATTTGCTTGTTCTTTTTCTTTTAACTGGAAGCCCTTTTTAAAAGCAATGAATGTTGCTACAACTGTCCTTTTTTGTAGATCCTACAACACTTTAAACTTGATGGAAGATCTGAAACTCTTGTACAGAACAGCAGGACTGCAAGGGAAAGGCATCTGTTTTCTTTTTACAGACAATGAAATCAAAGATGAGTCTTTCTTGGAATACCTTAACAATGTTTTGTCATCAGGAGAAGTAAGATGCCTTCTCATTGTCGTTTTTTTGCTTTTTAAATTTTATAATTCTGAAGTAAAATAACTGAATTTATTTGAATATTCTTTTATATGTTAAGAATCACACTTTCACAAACTAAAATTCAAATGATTTTATCATTGCAGTATTATAAAAAAAGGAAACAATCCGTTATACTCTGTTAGAGTGAGACAAAGCTATTGTAAAACTAAGAATAACCATCGTCATTCCATAGAGACAAATTGTCTAAGACAAACCCTTTTAAATGTGTTGACAAGCTGTCATGGACATGAGAATAGCTTAAAAAGAAACTGAGACTTGGGAAACATCAGTGAAGTTTAACAAAATTGTCTTTTAAATTAAATGTCTCATTAGTGTGCAATTAGTTTCTGTATGGCAAATTTATGTCCTGAGTGGATGGGATGTCTGGCTTTATTTATTTATTTATTTATTTATTTATTTATTATTTCATGGGTGTGTTTCAGGGCAATTCATATGAATTATTAGACTATTAAGAGAAGAAAGGAAAGCCATTGCACATGGATTCTTTGGTTTTCATATGGGAGAGTGGGTTTTCTTTTTACAGCAAGTTAGATTTCTGTGTGTTTAATGGAATCACTTCAGTAAAAGTTCTGGTTTAAAGGAGTGGGGTGGGTCCTAATAATTTCAGTGTCTGGAATCTATGTCCCTTCCTGAAATGCTATCTATTAAATTTACCTTATGCTGTATACTCTATTTTGGATCATCTCAAAAAGCGTGAAAAAAATCTTCCTTTTTCTCAAAGGTGTCAAACTTATTTGCACGTGATGAAGTAGATGAGATCATTACTGACCTCATACCCACCTTCAAAAAGGAATGTCCACGTAGACCTCCAACCACCGAGGATCTGTATGACTACTTTATGACCAGAGTCCGTCAGAATCTTCATGTGGTTCTTTGCTTTTCACCAGTAGGTGAAAAATTCCGAAATAGGGCCCTGAAGTTCCCTGCTCTCATTTCTGGATGCACTATAGATTGGTTCAGCCAATGGCCTAAGGATGCTCTAGTGGCAGGTAGGTGTAGGTTTTGTCTTTGCACTTATTTAATTCTCTGATCAGTGGTCATGAAGTAATTTTAATTGCTTTGAATTTTGCTAATACACTTACAGAAGAAACTTACTGGTTTCTAAAATTTGATATAGATGTTTTCTTCTTTAAAGGTTGCTATATTAAACTGTTGAATTATTTCTAACAGACGAAAGGCTTTGAACAAAGTTTGAAGAAAAATTTCCCTTGTAGATGGCTTAAAGCCATTAGTAAAGAAGGCAAAATACTACTAACGAAAGTGATGATTAGTGACTGTGCCTGTGATTACCCAATCTCTGGTAGCTAGCATTTAGACAGGTTCAGAGAGAAAAAGCACACTTTGGAGGTGAAAGAATACCAGATCCTTGGCAATACTTTTACTGAGAAGTGCGGAATAATGTTAAAAATCTAATGGTGGCGAGTAAAGAAGACTGGGGTTTCAGAAGCTGGGTGAAAGCTGACATAATATCTTATTGATGCAATGCGAAAGCGTGTCCCATGTCACAGCTGTCAATAAGTTGGTTCATAATTAGTATTACATTTTAAATTAAAATTATAGAAGACATCAAAAGGATGAATCTCAAATTGCCAATAACATTGTATTAAGACTTTATTTCCAGAGGTGGTATCTGTTTTGCAACTATTGCCTGGTATAATTGATACCATTCTTTATCATACCACATCTTGGATTGTGAAATGTTAGAAATAAAATGCTATTTAAAGTTCAGCCACATACTGAGCAAAATATAAGTGGTGCACAGATCAATGGCAGATGAAGATTTAAATTAGATGAAATATTTCTCTTTGTCATGGTATGTAGCCTTTATATTGCCTTTTTTATAAATTAACAGTTTTTCCTGAATATTTACTTACTTTTATGTTTTTCTTTCTTTCCTAAGTATCTCAACATTTTCTGTCCTCATTTGATATGGACTGCACTGCTGATACAAAGAGGGAAATTGTGCACTGTATGGGCTCATTCCAGGATGGAGTGGCAGAGAAGTGTTCTGATTACTTTCAAAGATACAGACGTTCTACACATGTGACTCCCAAATCCTACCTGTCCTTTATTCAGGGATATAAAACCACATACAAAGAAAAGCATGCTGAAGTGCAGACATTGGCAAACAGGTAAACTACTCAGTTTACTACTGTCTTTCTGTTTTCTTCCCCAGATAGGTATATTCTGATACGCTTCATTTCAGTGCATGGCTTGTCTCTGCACAGCAGAGGGATTTTTTTTTTTTTCCTAAAACTGTGTGAAGGTGTAACTTGATAAAATACTATTGTTGCTCTTGGCATATAAGTTGAAGACTATATATTTTTGGAGGGAGAAAAAGGGTAGTGATTTATGAAAAACAAGGTGGTGGGGAAAAAAGTGAATATCAGTTATTCCCATGTATTTTTAATGAGTAAAAAACTTCTACATGTAATTCCATAATATGTTCATGATAGCATTTAATTTACCTGAGAGCAATTTTTGTTTTCTTGCTTGTAGTATCCTCTTGATATGAGTATGTAAGAAATACCTTTGGCATTTTTAGTTTTGTGATCATAGAGCCTAATTTAGGCTGCTGAGCTTTTTACTTGTAGATTATTAAAGTGGTTTTGATATATTCATTCTCCTTTTCAGACACTTTATTAAACTAATGAAGTCTATTTGCAGATTTAACTTCATGTCAGAAATACTCAAATAGAATGTAAAATTACTATTTGGTGTATCAATTGGTATCACCCTTAAAAAAAAAATCTCGGTTTTGAAAGATTGGGACAGAGAGCTGGAAGCCTTTAAGAAAGACTCAAGCTAGTTTATTTCACTTTGAAACATTCTTTGGCTTCAAAGCCAAATTGAGTTAGAAATCTGTAGTTACATTATGGGTGAAGACTTGTAAAACAGAGAGGTCTGATCCTGTTTTCTACCTTCTGACACCTCTAATGTACCAGATAAGTTCATGCATGTCAGTTTGTTTCACTTAACCTTAGCTGCATAGTCTGAATTGCTTTGGCAGGTGTTACTCTTTATTTGTTCTCCTGTATTTGTTTAGTACTGCTTAGCCTTTGCAATAGCAGCCTCTGTAGAGGCCACTTAAACTTGTCTGAAAGGTCCCAAGTGAGGACTTATATTTTGATAGACAAAAAGCACTGTTGAAGGAGCGTTTTAATACTGAATGAGAAGAGTGTTATCTCAATGCTATTTTCCCGTTACTCTTTTTTCGGTTGGTCTTGATTTCAATATTTTGATTTTATTAGCCTTTTCAATATAGTCTTCAAACAAGAAATAGCAATTTGAGGTATTTCTCAGGATTCTAGTGATCAGAAAATGCTTTCTGCTGTATATAACTCAGTCCTTTGAGTTGAGTTCAAGCTTAACAGAGACAGTGACATGCGGAACCAACATATAGGATTTTTATGCAATGATAAAGGCGTATTGTTTGAGTTAATGTGGGTAAAATTTCAAGCCACAGACTCTCTTTATGTAGTTCTTCATTGTTCATTTTCTTGATTCTGAAGACATCAGGCACTTGTGTGAAAGTTCTTGTACAAGTTTTATTTTTGGTGCAAACCCTCTATTGCTAGTATTGTTTCGATCACAGAATCACGCCGCATCACAGAATGGCAAGGGTTGGAAGGGACCTTGGGAGATCATCTAGTCCAACCCTCCTGCTAAAGCAGGTTCACCTACAGCACGTTGCACAGGACATCATTGATGTGATTCATTCCATTGATGGAATAGTTTGGAAGTGGAGTGTAAGTTACATAGGGAATTACATGATGCTTATTTTCCTTTTAACTCCAGAATGAATACTGGACTGGAAAAACTGAGAGAGGCCTCTGAGTCAGTGGCTGCTCTAAGCAGAGAGCTGGAAGTAAAGGAAAAGGAACTTCAAATTGCCAATGAAAAAGCTGACATGGTATGTGCAGCCTTCAAAGTGTATTGCTGTTTGGTTTTTTTCTCTTTTTATTTCTTCTATTTTGAAAAGTTTAATCAAGTAAAAGAAAGTTAAGTGTTGGAAAAAAAGGGATCTTGGAAACTTGTAACAGTAACAAGTCATCTTTGAGTTTTCTGGTTCTGGAATTCAACAGATAAAATTTTGCAAACAACAACAACAAAAATACATTCTTCCAACTAGGTGTTTTCTTTAATATTTGGCATGTGGGTCTTCTCTCATTCTAGGTATTGAAAGAAGTTACTGTAAAAGCACAGGCTGCTGAGAAGGTGAAGGGTGAAGTTCAGAAAGTGAAAGACAAAGCTCAAGCTATTGTAGACAGTATCTCAGTTGACAAAGCTGTTGCTGAAGAGAAGTTGGAAGCCGCTAAGCCTGCTTTGGAAGAGGCAGAAGCAGCCTTACAGGTTAGTACTCAGACCATGTATAATGTTATTTTACTGCTAAGAAGATGGGCTGCTTTGAAAACCAAGATAAGATTGCAGGTGCATCACATAACTTGTCAGTTGACAGAAAATGTATGCCAATAAATATACATATTTTGAGGCTTTTTAGATTCAGTTTTGTTTTTCTTTTTCCATGTGAGTACCAAACCCAAACTAGGCAGTTTTGCAGAAAATGGCAGGTTTTAACTTTCATTTGAAACTATAGTTGATATATGGTGTGCTGCAGGTTGATATTAGACCAGTAATGGAATGTTGATACTATTATAAACCAGCTTGTGTGCAATGAGTGAAGAAGTGTCTTCCATGTAAAACCAGCTATAATTCCATGCAAATCGAAACCTCCTGTTTTATTTTCAGTTTTCACCAATGAATTGCAATTTGAATAAGTTTGCTGATCCGCTCTTTTCTGCCTCTTCAAAAAAAAAATATTTTTTCTTATGAGTTGTGACTACCCAGATTTCTAGTGTTCATCATAAGACTTCATGACTTTCAACATACTCTTTTTGTAAAGCTTTTTTAATAGTGATAACACTCTTCCCATATCTTTAAATGATGCATCATTAGTGATAAAAAAAGATTAATTTTTGTTGCTCTCGCATAGTATTTTTTTAACATCTGTTCAGCTGACTTTATAAGAGAATGCACCTCAAGGCATTTCTGTCATGAACAACAGTAGTGGGATCTGAAGTTAACCTGATACTGAAGGCTAGCAGGGAGCTGGCATCTCAAGAAATAGAAAAGGATGGAAAAATCTGAAGGATAGATAAACCTCAAAGGTTATTATGTAGATTTACTAGAAGGTTTTTCTTTCCACTTGAGAGGCTGCCAACAGCTGTGATGGTTAAAGACTATTGTGATGTTCCTTAAAAAAGTCTTCAAAATCTAGAAAAATTTTGGTTATGAATGCATGGCTTCACTTTGAGGGAGAGGTGCTTAACAATCTCTGACTGTTTTGATTCTTCACGGGCAGAGTGGAAATGTCTAGATGAAGGCTGATGACATGATAGCTGAAAAGAGTAGAATAAGAGAGCATGTCTGGGTCATAAGATCCTGATACTTAGCTACAAGAGAAAGGTGTAAAAAAAAACCCAAAAAAACCAAAAAAAACAAAAAAACAACAACAAAAAAAAACAAAACCAGAGGTGGGCAATCATTCTGACATGTGCATAAACAAACAATGCTAACTGGACAGTGTCTGAGGTATGAAAAGAGCACCAGTGTCCTGTGTCCTGTCCTGCATCTTATTACAGCTTACTTTCTGGTTTTGCCTAAAGTTACCAAACCAAAACAATACTTCTTTTCTTGAAATTTTGGATTCTAATAAATGAAAATCTGATTTTAAAGAAAAGCTACACTAGCATTATTAAGAGACTTCCCAATGGGGAAGGGTAGTCTGGCTTAATCTTGAAATTCTTGCATTTGCTCTTATAAATTGCTTTGCCTGTGCCTAAAGGGGAAAGGAAAACTATCATAAAAGCAAGCCTATCAGTATGCATACCTGTATTCTCAGCATCCATTCATTCCAAAACACCTTTAAGTAAGAAAATTGTATGAGTCTGTATAGGGCTGCATCTTTCAAAAAATGAATCTCTGTATCATTATGGATTTGTAAACTTCCTACTAGGGATTCCTATAATGGAATTCTGCTTGCAGTGTAGACAAATGTCTATTAAAATATTTGGTAAATATAAGGTCACTTCCCAGATAAAAAAAAAAATCTGTGGTTGGTTATTTTGCTCCATTTTTAACATATTTTAGGACTGCTAAATGCTATGTTAAGAGGTAGGTAGGTACAGAACAGCTTATAAGCATTTTGAAACATGTAGTGAGATTAATTTTTTTGAGTAAGATTTGTCAAAATTCAATAAAACTTAGTTGTTTTTTGCCCTGCAATAAAAATGGCACATTAAATGCACAACTAGAAGTAAATAAATGGAACTTAAATGCAACTCTTTTGCCACAATTTGGATGGTTGTAAAAAAGGTTAGACTGAATTTCCTAAAGGTCACTAAGAAACACTGGTTAAAGTTCCCACACGGATATCTGGAAAAACTCTGCTGAATTATCAGGTGCACACTGAACCTAATGATCAGCAAAATATTGAAGGGAAACAAAAGGCAGGCAGAAGAATAAACACAGGTAATTAAAATCTTCCTCTATGAATTCCCAGTGAGGCATGTGCTAGGCTAGAAGCATGGTGTCATAACTCCTGCAGTAACCTGCTGCTTACAGTTTGTCACTGTCATGTACTCAGGCTGATTAAACTGAATAAGCAAAGATTCCAGTCTTTTATAGGAGTGGGCCTGCCCATCAACGGTTACCATGGTTCAGTGGGGTTTTTTTCTCTGTATGTGGTGCAGTATGCACTAATTCTCAAATCAGTGTTTCTGTAAGGAGGCATCTTCAGTAGACTTTCCTGATAGTCCCTTTTCATTCATGATGTACACTAGACTTACAAGTTATGATATTAGATTTGCACCATAGGTTACTTGGCCTTACTTATAGGGGCTAGGTTTTCGTACATTATTATAATTTATTTGTTTTTCTCACAGGCCTGCTTCTACAACAGGAAAATTCCCAGTAAGATGAATCAGAAGGTGCAAATCTATATATGTATAAGGCCTTCTCACTGGTTTCCTTAATTCACCTTCATTTGCCAAATATCAACAGAATGTATTTTCTTTTCTAGATTCAGTTTCTGGTCAGTAGGTTTGCATTTTAAATAAATAGGTAAAAACTCAAGATGTTTCTGTTTTGCTCTTTGTTTTGTCAAAAACATGCATGGTAGTTTTAAGCTTTTAGGTGCTGCTGTAGGGGTAGCTGAGCTGAGGTTTCCTAGTAGTTTCTAGGAGGTAGTAGTGAAAATCTGAGGGTTCTTCTAGCTTCATGCTTTTTAGAGGAAAAATTATTTTAAATCAAAAATAACATGAATAATTTTATCTTCTCCAAATAACATGAATAATTTTATCTTCTCCAATGGATTAATACCACTGGTGAGCTTGTGCTCTGTGTCTTACTAAGTAAACAATAACAGTAATTCCTTTACCCTTTGTTTTAAATTCATAGACAATAAAACCTGCAGATATTGCCACTGTCCGCACACTGGGTCGACCTCCTCACCTCATTATGCGCATCATGGACTGTGTGTTACTGCTCTTCCAGCGAAAAGTGAACAATGTGAAAATTGATCAGGAAAAGTGCTGTACCATCCCATCATGGCAAGAATCTTTGAAACTGATGACAGCAGGGAACTTCTTACAGAACCTACAGGTGCTTGTGCAACCTTCTTTTTGATATTTTTTTAATTTCAGAAAATAAGGGACGGTGTTTTCTCTGGTGTTCATAGGAGAACAAATGTGCAAGGGGAATCAGACACACAGTAGAAGAAATGTTAAGGGCTTAAAATAAGTATGTCACAATGAAATAAACTTGAATCCTTCTGGCAAAGTCAGGTCATAAATCAATTATAGTTTCTCCTAAGTAAGGCAATGAAATTACTTTCAGTGACATGATTCAAAGCTTTAAGCATTTTGTTTGAATAGCCATTACTTATCTGTTTCCTTAAAGCTGATAGAAAACATCTTTTTTGTGGTACCTAACTTTTCATTGATTTTCCACATTGCAACTTGGCTTGTAAAAAAATAGTTGATTATTAGGATGTACAAAATCAGATTTTTTTGAAATTTGGGATTTTCAGCTCCACAGCATGTGTCTAGGGAAATGGGAAGAGTAACTGGTCAATAAATCCCTGTTCATAATTTAAACTAATTATGTTATGATTAATCTATTGCAGAATAAATTGTTACCTTGTCCTGCCCCACAGGATGTTGTTATCTCTGATTTCTGCATTTTGAGGAGTTTACTTAATGTGTCTCTTTTCCGGTGGGAAATCACAGATGGCAGGCTTGACCAACTTTCTATGGCTGGTATTGCCATGGATGCCATTTATGTAGTATTCACGTTGCATCAATTCTTAAGGATTTTTAATTTACTGAAGAGCTTCAACGTTTCATTGCTTGTGCATTAAAAAAAACCCCTTAATTTGTGCTTCAGGGAACAGCTACTTTTCAACTTCATCAGTGATGGACTTTCATTACACCTTGTAAATAAATCTTTGAAGATGACCAAACTTACGCAGAATATTTGACCATCAAAATACATTTGAGGGAGAAAATTGACAGCTTTTAGGGATGAAAAATGGAAGAGAGGTTTTTTTTGAGAGAAGAGAGGGTCAAAATAAATTCTTAAAGTTGAAACACATTCCATGAATGTCATAAGGTAATTTAAGGAGAAGATAGCTTGCTTGCCCTTTGAAAGGACTGTCTTGTAGACAAGCTTTTACTTTTCTTTTTGAAGATTAAGTTACTTATTCAGCATTAAGGAAAACGGAATTTCAAGCAGGATATCATTGACATTTTGTATCAACAATTAGCTGTATAACAGTAATGGATAGTGTAGAGTGAAATGACTTTGGCAAGCTCTCAAAGATGTGTGAGATGGAGAACTTCATATTAGCTGTTAGTAAGTAACATTTGTGATCCTGGTAGTGTTCTGTGTATGCTGAAATACATATATGTATGGTTTGCATACATTACAGACATTGTGTATATTGCACTTTGGTTTTTTTAGCAATTCCCAAAGGACACTATTAATGAAGAAGTGGTAGAACTTTTGAGCCCTTATTTTGAAATGGCCGACTACAACATTGAGACAGCTAAGAGAGTATGTGGGAATGTTGCTGGCCTTTGCTCATGGACCAAAGCTATGGCTGTATTTTTTTCCATCAACAAAGAAGTATTACCTTTAAAGGTAAGTCTGTTAATCAGTGGGAGGCACGCAAACACCCTTTGCTCCTTCTCCGCCTTAGCTGTGTGCACTTGAGGATTTTATCTGCTGGAAACATCAGCTGCCTTATTCCAACAGGTCCATGCCTCCGTAGGAATTTATTATCTAGAAAATAGTAACGCTACAGTAAAATATATTTTGAATGTACTACCACTTGTAAATTGTCATAATTGTGAAGGAGGTTGTGCAGTTTTATGCCTCTGGGCCCCTTCTGAATGGGACTGAAGCAGCTTTCATGTAGTTTAATTTACTATTGCAATTGCTTTACCTTAGTGAAGAATTAAGTAGGAAAAAACTTGAGATCTGGTTCTTTTAATGTTTGGGATCTCAGTTCGTAGGAAGACTCTACAGAGACTGTTCATCAGTGTTACTTAGAGAAAAACAGGCCTAAACAGCTATTGAAAGGTAAGAATGAAAGTCAGGAAGAACATGGTCAAGCATGATTTGAACATAAAGTAGCTTGTATTTATAATAGGAATGACTGAGAGGGAAGCAAGATTTGTAGTTAGAGGTAGTGTCTTTCATTAGATGAAGCGTATTGGTTGGAGAGATCAAATAGGTTTCTAGGGATGCCAGTCAGATGCAGGTCAGATCACACTAACTTTTGTGTCAGATCGAGAACGGCTGGTATTCCCAGAAGTTTTTCTAATTATTTTTTCTAACTGATGTTAGACCAACTGCTTAACTGCAGGTACCTGCACTAAGAATTTAGTTTGTTGTAAAATTCAAATAAAAGGTTTTAATGAATGATGAAATATCTACTGAGCAGTTTGATTTTGAAATGTAGTATAGTAAAACGCTTTGAGCTACATTATAACCAATGCTTTGAGGTGTATTTATGAATAAACTTTCATACTTGTATGCTTCATAGGCTAATTTAGCAATCCAGGAGAATCGCCTAACCACTGCTATGCTGGATCTGCAGAAAGCTCAAGAAGAGCTGGGTGCCAAGCAAGAAGAATTAGATGTTGTGCAGGCAGAGTATGAAAAAGCAATGAGAGAAAAGCAGGTGAATTGCTCTTTACAGAAGAGAAATTGCCACCCTCACTTTAAGGAAAACTTCTCTCAATTTCACTATTATTCCTTGGAAAGGATGTTGATCATGTTTATGACAGGTGTTGATAATTTGTCCTGATATATGTTTTCCATCCCACTTTTCCTCCTTCTCTGCATGGTGATGTAAGTGTTTGAGAATATATTGTTGAGCTGTTGTTCAACTACTGGTTTAATTAGATGTAGAGATTTCTCTGACCTATCAGATACATGACTGTAAACCATATTTCGTGATGTATGATTTTCTCTAGACTTTGCTTGAAGATGCTGAGCGTTGCCGTCATAAAATGCAAACTGCCTCGAGTCTTATAAGTGGTTTAGCAGGTGAAAAAGAGAGATGGACAGAGCAGAGTAAGGAATTTGCTGTACAAACCAAGAGGCTAGTGGGTAAGCTTTTGTCCACACCTTTGAACTTGGAAGGTAGTCACTTGAGTTGTAATGGGTAGTGAAACTGAAAGCATTTGAAATTTCAAACTTTTCCTTTGTAGGTTAGCTTCCTTGTTGCTAAAATGAGAGTAATTGTCATTAATTCTCTTGCTAAAGCACTGCTAGGTAAAAAATACAATATAAGACTAAATTTCATATTTAAAAAGAAATTGAAATAATACAGTAACTGTGTATACTGTGCATGGGCTTTTACTTGATTGCATACTTGGGGCACTGATGTTCTAACTTGACTGACATTTGTAGACAGCAGTCCTAAGAGAGTGATAAGTTAGCAAGTGCCAATAAAATGTCTATAACTGAGAATACATATGGAGGAGAGAAAGACTGATATTCAGGCATTGACATTTATATGTAGACGTCAGTATTTTTAAATGCAGTTACTAATGGTCATAAAACTTTTGTTTCATAGAAATTAATTTTTTTTTTTATAAATATACACTTAGAAACTTAAGTTTTTTGTAATAAAGAATTAATTTATTAGTTAATCAAGTAAATGAAATTTATCTTGTCCTTTACTGTGGTTTGAAGTTTCTTCTCTGACTTTTGCCTTGAAATGCTGTGAAAAGCAGATATTGCTGTATAGGTTGTATTTTATTTGCTGATATAATATATATATATGCATTATTAACTTACTAAAAATACAGAATACCTTCCCCACACACTCATCATGGGTTCTTTATAGATAACTTGAAAAAGTCTAAAAAATATTAGTACTCAGTATAAGAGTACAGTACCTTCTCCAGTTTGGAATCCTGCATTCTTACTTCAGAGGTGCAAAAAACCCCCAAACCCTATGGTGTCATGAAACTTAGGGTGGCAATTTTGAAGCTTACCAGAAGATTAAAACTTGTCATGCTAAATGCCTCTATAATTATGTCCGTTACAATTTTTTATTAGTAGTAGTAATAATTGTAATTGATTTGTTCTTAATTAGTACTCCTAAATACATAGGTTCTTTTCTCAGCAAAAATATTGTTTAAGCCTGTTCTCATGATTTTGCAAAGAAATGATGGAATTGGAAGTTTATGAGTAAGTTTATTCTGTCATATTCTGCTTGTGCAGGATCTGGTGTTTGAAATAGTGTAATGTGTGTGTGTTGGGTTGACCTTGCTGGCTGCCAGATGCCCATCTCTCGATTTCTACAGTTGCATTGTAAGGATAAAGTAAACATGGCATCTATTGAAATATAACTTTATTTTGCTATGTAATGAGTGTGCTGGAGTGTGTCCAAAGAAGGCAATGAGGTTGGTGAAGGCTCTAGAACTCAAGCCTGATGAGGAGCAGCTGAGGGAACTGGGGTTGTTTAGCCTGGAGAAGGGGAGGCTCAGGGGAGACCTTACCGCTCTCTACAACTGCCTGAAAGGAGGTTGTGACGAGGTGGGGGTTGATCTCTTTTGCTAAGTAACAAGAGATAGGACGAGGGCAAATGGCCTCAAATTGCACCAGGGAAGATTTTGGTTGGATATTAGGAAATAAATTTTCACTGAAAGGGTTGTCAAGCCTTGGAACGGGCTGTCCAGGGAAGTGGTCGAGTCCCCATCCCTGGAGGTAGACGGGTAGACGAGGTACTTGGGGACATGGTTTAGTGTTGGACTTGGCAGTGTTAGGTTAATGGCTGGACCTGATGATCTTAAAGGTCTTTTCCAACCTAAACAATTCTATGATTCTATGAACCTTGGGAAAAAGCCTGATTTGGCATTTTTATTGGTCAAAGTATGTTCTTCAGTTACCAGCCAAACCATGTAACAACTAGAGAAGGAAGCAGCTCATTCATTAATAGAATTGGCAAAGTTGTAATGTTTTGTTTTCTTTTTTTCTTTTTTTCTCTTTAAGGTGATGTACTCTTGGCCACAGCTTTTCTGTCCTATTCTGGTCCTTTTAACCAAGAGTTCCGCAGTCTGCTATTAAATGACTGGCAAAAGGAAATGAAAAGCCGGAAAATCCCCTTTGGTAACAACTTGAACCTCATAGAAATATTGACTGATGCTCCAACTATCAGTGAATGGAACCTGCAAGGATTACCAAATGATGACTTATCCATACAGAATGGAATCATTGTCACTAAAGCATCTCGATATCCTTTATTAATCGATCCACAGGCACAGGGTAAAATTTGGATTAAAAATAAGGAAGGCAGAAATGAGCTTCAGGTAACAGGAATGCTGGTGCTTTCATAATCCCTAGAAACTCTTAGCTCACAAAACATTGCAATTCAGCGATTCAAATAATACTTAGGAATTGCCTTTTATATAAAATGCCTAGTCTGGATATAAAGGACATCTCAGATATATTTTGGTAGATTTAGGTTTGGCTAGATATGAAAATGTACAGTTGAAGCTTATTAGTACCAGTGACTCAATTTGTTTAATTAATTAATTTTAATTAAACATAAACTGTTGGAAAATAGGCTCGATGGGTAATGCCTGATAAGGGCTGAAGCATATTTGCAGAATACTATTAAAAAAAACCCCAAGTAAGTGATTAATACAGGTTCATATAAATGTTTAAAAATTAAGATATGCAGCATGATATTTTAATCATTTTTTAATTGGAAATTATTGATAATTTGTGCTGTCTTAGCACAGATGTCAGGTGCTAAATATTGTGCAAATATACAGGGAAGACAGTATCACAACAACACACAGTCTGAAGCAAGATACAGCAATTCAGGGAAAATACAAGAAATAAAGTCCTTGCTTGCTACAATTGTTACACCAATAAACCAGCTTTCGAAAAAGATAACCCTGAAAAAGATAAAGAGGAATTTGAAGGTAGATAATAGAGTGGCTCTGAGAGTATTACTAGGAAACTACTTCAATTCATGTTGATTGTTATCTCAGTGCGGAACCCTTAATGGTTGCCTAGCTAGTTGTGTTAAAAAATTATTATTAGACTTTAACTATGGAATTATAAACAAGCTAAGCTGAATGTGCTTTGTGTGCATGTTGAAAAGTAATCATAATTGTACTGAGGACTACTTTTTAAAGCAAAGATTATTTAATGGCTTGTTCAATATGAACACCTAATTTTCAGTTGGAAATAAACTAAAAACACCCTAATCTTGGAATTGACCTTGCTGCAGTTTGACCTGGGAATGTTATCCAAGATAAAATTGAAGGTGATAAAAAGTTCCTGTGAATTTCTGGTCTAGTTACGCTCACAGGATATCAAAACTTTACATACTCAATCTTGCTTTGCTTCTACTTTTGAAAAATAGAAGTTTGCTTTCAGTGAGATCTGAGAATATGGTACACTGACACTACCTTTTCTTTTCTTGTGGTCACAATCTTTGCCTTAATCCTAGTCTAACCATAGAATAATTGTTTTTGTCAGTAATTTAAATAAAATGAAGTAATTTATAAATATAAAGCAAACAAAAAGCTTAGCAACTGGGCATAATATAATACATAGGTCTGTGATTGTATTTTTAGATCACTTCTTTGAATCACAAGTATTTTAGAAATCACTTAGAAGACAGTCTTTCTTTGGGAAGACCTCTTTTGATAGAAGACGTTGGAGAAGAGCTTGACCCAGCACTTGATAATGTTTTGGAAAGAAACTTCATTAAAACAGGTTCAGCCAACAAGGTAAAAATAAAACAAATTACCAAAAAAGTGGAAACAGTTGTGTGGTGTCTCTGTCCCGTTCCCCCCCTGCCCCGCCCGCCCTCAATAAAATAACTCCTAGTAAATTTATGACTACAAAAGATTAAACACGTATTTAAATTTGATTAATGAAAATATATATAAAAAAAGAATTTAAAATCACAAATAGTTAATATATTTAACCTATAGAGTTCCTTATCCTTTTGCTTATGACTATTTTTAAAAATTGAAATAATCCGTGAATGAGTAAAGTGTTCTGTAGATATTCTCAACAAATTCTTTGCGTTAGATGTATAATTTAAAACTGGATTTTTGTGCCATTGAACAGAAAAATGTAACCTTTGTTTCTACATGCACTATCTGAAAGAGTGTGTACTGGTTCTTGATATCTCAACACTTCTTTTTAATACTTTTCTTAAGGTGAAGGTTGGTGATAAGGAAGTAGATGTTATGAATGGCTTCAGACTTTACATTACTACAAAACTGCCAAATCCAGGTTACTCTCCTGAAATTAGTGCTCGAACCTCCATCATTGACTTTACTGTGACCTTGAAAGGTCTTGAAAATCAGCTCTTAGGCAGAGTCATTCTCACAGAGAAACAGGTAAAAGAAATAATTGTAACTTTTGCCTGGCTATATGTCTTACATTTACCTGTAGAAGGTTTTACTTTCATTTTAATTTATTACTCTCTATTCCAATGTTGCAGGGCAACTTTCTGACTCTCTTCATTGTGGCTATTCTAATATAACTTATTTATGATGGTTTAAAAGCTGGCAGAGAAGAAATTGACTCATTCAAGTAGAAGTTTCTATTTGTCTTTATTCTTGCAACTGCACCATACTTGCCTTATTTTTCCTGCCTCAATGAGTTATAACCTCATGAGAATGGCCTGTAAAAAGGAAAAAGGCCTGGAATAAAACCTGATGTTCTTCTGTCTACACACTGTGGAGCTCATGGAAACATAACCTGGTGCAAAGAACTCAGACTTAATTGCTTCCTTGGTCTGAGGGGAAATGGGCTACCTACCTATTTTGACATTGTAGATGTATGAGTTAAGGAAGACCAAGTTCAGGATAACAATCACAATAAACATGGCCCCAGGTGGAAGACTGGTTGGTACAGAATCATAGAATAGTTTGGGTTGAAAGGGGCCTTTAAAGGTCATCTAGTCCAAGCCCCCTGCAATGAGGAGGGACATTTTCAACTAGATCAGGTGAATAATCTTTTGAACTATTGGACACCTAATCCCTGTAACTGCAAGGTCAGGCAGTGCTGAAATCAAATGAGACACTATACACCTATGACTGTGTATTTGCTAAGAGTTTGGCAATAGTTCCAATTTACCTTCACTAGAGAGGAATAAGTTTGTTCCCTTATTGTGGCACCTGTTGCAGTCCTCCCGTCCTCCTCCCCCACGTCCCCCCAGTGCAAGACATTCATCCTTAATGGCCTCAGTCATCTTGTTAATGTCAAGTAGTTTTGTTTCTTTCCTGATCAGTTCATGGATGTCATGAGAGAAATCATGCTCTCATTCTATGAAGGCTTATATTTTGTCAGACAGCTTCCCTGCACCATCAGCTTTGCTTCAGTCACTGACAGCTTGTCAACCCACTATGTAATGGAATTATCACTGTCTGTCTGAAACACACTGTGACGTGTATATTCACAAAGCCTTATGCCAAACTTCACTTCTGGGCCCTGTAATACAGTACATTCCTCAAGATGACAGTCATTTTATCAGCAAATTCCTCCAGTCATCACAGTTGCTCTATGCCTGCTTGGAAGACACAGAAAAGATAGGAGCTTTTTTTTTCTCAGAGGTGCAAAGCAATAGACTGGGACGTAATGGACTCAAGTTGGAACACTGGAAGTTCTGATTAGATATTAGGAAAAAAATAATTACATTGAGAGTGGTCAAAACCAGGAACAGAGTACCCAAAGATATTGTGGAATCTCTATTCTTGGAAGGGTTAAAGACTCAATTGGACATGGCCCTGAGCAACTAACCTATTTAGACCTGCTTTGAGCAGGGGGTTGGACTAGCTCATTTGTGGAGGTCCCTTCCAAACTAAAATTACTCTACTATTCTATGGTATCTTTGCCACTAACTGGGAAAGTCTAATGGGTAGACATGCTGTGCTCTCAGGACCAGCTTCTAAGAGTGATGTACTCACCACTACTTTGTTTGTGACCATCTGGGAATAGTTCTTCCAGGTAAATGACAATGGGACCACTTGACAGGCAGGGGGACTCTTATAGAATTTACTTACCACTTTTTTAGTTTGTTTGGCCTCTGGTTTTATATCCTGTGGTTCAAGGTTTCCTGAAGAGTCAATTCAGTCATACCCCACTGTCCAAAACCTTTTTTTCCCCCTATTATATCTAATTATGCACCTTTGGGGATTTGGGGATTTCCCTCTTAAGTGTCTGGATTCTTGCTGCCTTCTTGCAGCCTTTGGATAGGGAGTTGGTGGAATTATTTAACTGTGAGACAGTTTGCCAAGTGATTTGAGTAATATGACTGCTTGGTGATATCCAATGTTAGAATGTATGTGTGAAACTTCTGCCCCCAAAAGAGAAGAAATTATTTATCCAAAGTTCGTGTTCTTCAAGGTTTGTGTATGCATTTATATACTTCTTGTCATTCCACTGTGTCTAATATGGTTCTGCACTTAGAATGAATGAGATTTAGATATGCAGGGAGGAAAAGAGGGGTTTACAGAACGTAATTTAAAGATTCTGCAAAGTCTGACTTTCATTCCTGTCTTGTCTGCTATGCCCATGGGTAGAATCTGTGCAGCATACATCTCAAAGAATTTATTGATTACTTATAAGAGTACTGGTGCTGACTTCTTTTCCACCGGAATGTTAAACCATTTTGTAAGAAGAGAGCTAAGCATAAGAAGGTCAAAGGGGTAGCTGGTATATCTGTATAAATTCTACCCTATTTCTTGGGATAATTGGATTTGAGAGACTTGATATATGTCTGAATGTTGTGTAACTTATGGTGTTTTAATGATATGATTGGTTTGATACATTGGCTGTTATGTAATTTGACAAAAAACTTGCTTATTTAGCATTGTAGAAATAGATGTGTCAGATTAGTAGTGGAGTTATACGAGAACTATTTATGGCTTTTTGAATTTTCACATTCATATTTCAAGATTTGTGGTCAAAAAGGGCTCAAGTTTTGTAAGGAACAGTTGATGCAAATTCTTGCACTTATGAATCATTTTGTGACAGAATGAAATAAGCTATGTAGCAGCTTTTATACTTGTGGTGGGTTGACACTGGCTGGACACCAGGTGCCACCAAGCCGCTCTATCACTTGCCTCCTCAGCAGGACCAGGGAGGGTGGGAGAAAATGAGGTGGAAAAAACCCCCCTCGTGGGTCAAGATAAGGGCAGTTTAATAAAAGCAAAAGTAAAGGCTGCATGCGGAAGCAAGAGGAAAAGCTTTTATTCTCTACTTCGGAAGCAAAAGGAAAACAAAACTTTTATTCTCTACTTCCCATCAGCAGGCGATGTCCAGCCACTTCCTAGGAAACAAGTCTTCAGTATGCATGGCAGTTGCTCTGGAAAACAAACATCATAATAACGAATGCCACCCCCCACCCCCACCCCCCTTCCTTTCTCTTAGCTTTTATTGCTGAGCTGACGTCATATGGTACAGAATATCCCTTCAGTCAGTTTGGGTCAGCTGTCCCAGCTGTGTCCCCTCCCAAGATCTTGCCCACTCCAGCCTACTGGGTGGGAGGTGGAATGTTGGAGACACAGCCTTGATGCTGTGCGAGTACTGCTCAGCAATAGCTAAAACACCAGTGTGTTATCAACACCTTTCTAGCTACTGAGGGCTGGTAAGGGGAAAATTACCTCCATCTCAGCCAGAACAAATACAGTATTTTATGAATATTAACAAGATTCTTTGGTACAGCCTGTAAAATGACATCAGCTTGTGAAAGCAATTCCATAAAGCTGGATTTGAAATAGTCTCTCCGGTGCAAGTTCTTCGAATTGATGGATATGGTAACATGCCTAAGTTTTTTGCATCCTTGATGTTGCGACTGGAGATTTTTGAGAACATGCAGAAAACTTTCAACTGTGTACTCTTCCTGATCTGCAAAAAGTATTTTAAAAGCTTAATAGATGGATTTTTCACTAAGGTTTTAATCTAAGGTTACTTTACTTGCTTTAGTCTGGTCATTCTGTTTTTAACTTGTTTCTCAGGCTCTTCTTGTGAGGAAAACTCACTTTCTGTTTTTTAAATGCATTGCACCCTAAAATATGTTTAACCTTTTAAATTGAACTCAGCAAAACATGAAATTTAATTCAGCTCAGAATGATTTCTCAGCAAGATAATTATTATATTTAATTGGATGCTAAGATTCTTTTAATGCTATACTTTTAAAAATTGTTTCTGCTTCATCAAACTTGCATAATGCTTGTCTTGCTTCATAATTGCTACCTGCTTTTCTTTAGTTCCATTAGGCATCGGTTGATTAAAATGGAGTTAACTGTAGTTTATTTGTCTTTTTTCATCAGTTTTTGTCAGAATCTTTTGAATCCACATGCACATCTTCTATAGTTATGTGACATTTACATTATTCTATGAGAACGGTCCCAATAAATCTTTTCTACCTGATGATGATGATGTTTCAGTATACCTTTTGTACAGTGAGAAGAACCTAAATCTGATAATGAGATGAAGGTTCTTTTTTTTTTAATTTCCTTTTTAAGATAAAAAGACTTTCTTTACAAGAACTAAATGCTTGAAATACTTAGGAATGTTAGCAGAATGTGGGAGTGAGAAGACCACAAGTTTAGAATGTGGGAAAACAAAAATACAATTTCAAAAGTTGTAACAGTGTTGCAAATCTGTATAAATGAAGGCTACTCAAATGAGGGAGTAAAACCTTTTCTTAAGCCATGCTAAGCTCTCAGGTTCGTAATGCCTTTCATGCTAGAAGAGAGAGATCATGTATTAGTGTTGTCCCTGTTTCTTTGGAATAGTAGCAGCCTGTCTGCAGCGCTGAAGTGGACTTGGAAAAGATGGAGCGAACACGCAGCTTCCAACTTTGGAGAGACATTGTTAAAACTGTCCACCAGACCTTTGTAAGCAGTGACGGAGTATTTGTGTAGACATAGCTAATATTTCTACCAAATGGCTCACTTATTGTTGGCTCATAATATTCGTATCACAGTTGGACTTGATGATCTTGGAGGTCTTTTCCAACCTTAATGATTCTATGAAATTATCCTTATCTTATGAAAGACTCTTAACTCTTCCTCTCCCTTTTTCTTTCTTTTTACTTCACTGTATTGAAATATTTTGTATTGTTTCAGTGAGGTATTTTTATTTCTTGAAATATTTAATGCTTGATTTGTTGACTAAGGGTGCTCATTACTGGGACTATGATTTCAATACGGTGATTGGAAAACAGGGCATAAGTGAGGATGGCATTAGATGCAGTGAAATAAAATCCTGTGCCTGGAAAGGTGTCTATATTTGTCTTTGAAACAGAAAGAGAAGAAAAACAGTTGCTATTCTGAACTTCTATTAGGGCATGATACGAGCGTCCCCCATAGTATTTGTTGAAATGATTTTTTTAATGTTTACTTACGTAGCAGGTTCAGAAACCTGGAAATAGACCTGCTGTCAGAAATACCACTGGATTTCTTTCCCCAAATTAGTTCAGTTACTCTTGACCTACACTGGTTTAGTAGGATCAGTACTTTTAAAAATAATACCTTGTTTTATTTTGGTTTTATTTTTGATTACTCTTCTGTTTTTCAAATTTTACCATGTATTCCAAAAGGAATTAGAGAAAGAAAGAACAGATCTTATTGAAGATGTGACTATGAACAAAAGGAAGATTAAAGACCTAGAGGATAACCTTCTATTCCGACTCACAAGCACTAAGGGTTCTCTGGCAGATGATGAGAGTCTAATAACTGTGCTGAGTAACACTAAGACGACTGCTGAGGAGGTAACACAGAAACTGCAAACTTCTGCTGAAACTGAAGTACAGATCAACTCAGCCCGTGAAGAGTACAGACCTGGTGAGTGAAGGTAGTGATGAAAGACAAATGACTGGAGTGTGTGATTAAAACAGCCATACTTAGAGTAAGAGAAATAGTAGGATGAGATCAGAAAGACCATAATGGGTGAACAGGACCTGTGTTTTCCTGTAAGTAAGATGGATCTTGGAAATGTCGTATTGAGCTATGGTGGAAAAAATAGTCAATGTTAAGCTTCATGTGGAATGTATAAAATGGAATGATCTGTTCTCTCACTAGACTTCCCATTGCTCTTGTATATATATATCTGTCCATCTAGTCTACCGGGTAAGAAACTTGGGAGAGCTTGGTTTTTCTTTCTTAGCTGCTAAAATGTTGATACTTTTTATGGACTGTCAATGAGACCAATCATTAGGGTATTTAGGTAACTGTATGTTTGAGTTCAATATGTTGACATTCTTTTAGGGGGCCAGTATAATTGTAAGTGCTTTTTGTATCTGTTTGAATGAATGCTTTGTTTACCCTGTCATAGATCCTTAAGTTATTACAGTCAACACACTTAATCTTTCTTTTGACTTGTAACTGACAGGTGAAAACGTGAAAAAAAGTGAAATAAAATGCTCTCTGGAATTAAGCATTATATCTGCATTTTAGGAAGTGTGTAAAATGGCACAGTTAGTGTACCAGAAATAATTGCAGGCTTTGTAAAACCATTGTATTTAAAACTAAATGACTGCTGAAAGTAAGTGAAATCAGTGCTGGGTAACTGAAATAAATGCAGTTCATTTGGCTTCTATGTGACTCCTGTAAAAGTCTGTAAAGAGAAATTTGTTTGGATACTCAAGCAGTACTTCCAAACCATTTTGCTTTTTATGTGTTCTGCTGATGATCTGAATATTGCAGTATACCATCCAGATGCTCTCCAAATATACTCATATTTGCAAACTGGGCTTTATGTAGTATGCATTATTACAGAAAAGATTTTTTTTCCTCATGTATAAATAAAGGTTTAATTAAAGTTTTAATTATTTTTCTGGCCAGTAAAGAATGGAGAAATGGAAGGATCTTCAGTTAGCATTAGTGTTAAACTCACTGTACTTGTTGTAGAGAGTTAAAGTTTCCTGCTCTGCATTTCTATTTTGAACACAGTCTTGTTTCCTGTCCTTCAGTTGCAACTCGAGGCAGCATCTTATATTTCCTTATTACTGAGATGAGCATGGTCAATGTGATGTATCAGACTTCGCTTCGGCAGTTTTTGGGGCTTTTTGACCGCTCCCTAGCCAGGTAATTTAGCAAATGATAAGCATTGTTTGTATTGACCCAGTCCTGGCAGTGGTTGTAGTCAGTAAAGATTGCATAAAATAATGTCAGAAAGAAGAGTGTTGCTCGTTACAATCTTGACAGGAATTGTTAGTTTAAATACCCATAAGCCTTTGTCTTAGTTACCAAGGCAAAGAACCTTCAAATGTACTTTCAGTCCTTAAAAATTAGGTAATTAAAAACCATTTTACTGTGTTGATTTTCAGTTATGCAGAAAGGCTTGATTACAAAGGAATTTTTTTTGTCGCTTCTTCAGTCTGAAAGTTGTTGCTAGTTTGCTGTCTGATATTCTGTGTTTGTGATCTATTATCTTTTCATGATTTGAAAGTTCTGAACTATGCCTTTTTCTCTGTACATAGTATTCCCTTTAATAATGCCTATGCAAACTGACATTCAACTGCAGACTTTTTTCCATCAGGTCTACCAAGAGCCCTATAACTAGCAAGAGGATTACTAATGTCATTGAACATATGACATATGAAGTGTTCAAATATGCTGCTCGAGGACTCTATGAGGAGCACAAATTTCTTTTCACATTATTACTTACACTGAAGATCGATATACAAAGAAACAGAGTGAAGCATGAGGAATTTCTGACACTTATTAAAGGTTGGAACTACAGAATGATTTTAAGCAGAATACATATATTATTGTAGAAAATTTGTGAGCTGTAGTTATAACTCCTAGCCAACCTGCTGCTTCCTTTCACACATAAGAAGCCAATCAATTGAAAGAATACATGCTTATCATTCTGTTCTGGTGACAGACAACATTGTGTGGTAGCTCTAATTTCCAGCAGCGCACTAAGTATTGATAAATATAACTTTGAGAATCATGAGAGTTTAAAAGGAAAATTGTTAGGTATCCTTTCAGCTGATGTTTATGTCTACTGCTCAAAAACCACCAGGTATGTGTCTAACTTAGAAAAATTATTGTTATACAAAACATCTTTTAGTTTATTTGGTAACTGCGGGAGGATAAGCAAGTAAATAAGAACAGAAAGTGATGCTGACAGCTTAAAAGAAGTTCAGACTCTTAGCTGAATGTGACAAGTTCATGGCTTTAGTCTTAACGGCATGCAAGCACTGTGTATCTTCACTTGAAAGCTTGGAATCAATTTGCATTACCTTTCCAAGATACTTAATTTTCCAGGCAACATTTATTTATGGATTATAGCTGTTAATTTTTCTATGTGCAATCTTCAGAATATCTTTTCCAAATGTATTGCATTTGTGTGGCAAGGTTTTGCTAGTAGGGGGGCTACAGGGGTGGCTTCTGTGAGAAGCTGCTAGTAGTTTTCCCTGTGTCCGCCACTGGCCAAGGCCAAGCCAATCAGCGACGGTGGAAGCGCCTCTGTGATAACAGATTTAAGAAGGAAAAAAAACCCAGCTGTGGCTCAGTAGCCAGAGAGAGACAAGAAGTGAGAGGATTTGAGAGAAAACAGCCCTGCAGACACCAAGGTCAATGAAGAAGGAGGGGGAGGAGGTGCTCCAGGCGCCTGAGCAGAGATTCCCCTGCAGCCCGTGGTCAAGACCATGGTGAGGCCGGCTGTCGCCTTGCAGTCCATGGAGGTCCACAGTGGAGCAGATCCCCACCTGTAGCCTGTGGAGGACCCCACGCCGGAGCGGGTGGATGCCCGAAGGAAGGAGGCTGTGACCCCGTGGGAAGCCTGCGTCAGATCAGGTTCCTGGCAACCCATTGCGGACCCGTGGGGGGAGGAGCCCATGCTGGAACAGTTAATGAAGAACTGTAGCCCGTGGGAAGGACTCACATTGGAGAAGTTAATGGAGGACTGTCTGCTGTGAGAGGACCCCATGCATGAGCAGGGGAAGAGTCCTCTCCCCAGGATGAAGAAGCGGCAGAGACAACGTGTGATGAACTGACCCCAACCCCCATTCCCATCCCCCTGTGCTGCTGGGGGGGAGTAGGTAGAGAAATCTGGGAGTGAAGTTGAGCCCAGGAAGAAGGGAGGGGTGGGGGGGAAGGTGTTTTAAGATTTAGCAGTTTTTATCCTCTCCTCTGATTTTGATTGATAATAAATTAATTTTTTTTTCAAGTTGAGTCTGTTTTGCCCGTGATGGTACTGACAAATGATCTCTCCCTGTCCTTATCTTGACCCATGAGCCCTTTGATTTACTTGTCTCTCCTCTGTCCAGTTAAAGAGAGGAGTGATAGAGTGGCTTTGGTGGGCCCCTGGCGTCCAGCCAAGGTCAAACCACAACACCGAACAAGCATTTGTTTCCAGGCACATTGCACAAAGAAATAGTAAATCCTCAAAAGAGAAACTGCTTAACAAAGATTAAGGTACATCATCATAAAAAAAAATTAAAATAAACTAACCAAACTACAAACTCTGTTTCACCATAGATGGTGTGACTTTACAAGGTTGAAAAACCCTGTAACCTCATGGTTAAAAAATCTGGATTCTTGTAGCTTGTGTTTTCTTTTTATTTTGTGATTACTTTCTTTTAGTTTCAGCTGAATTCCAAGGAAGACAAATGTACATATTATCAAAGTTATTACATTATCTGCAACAATTAAAAAGCAAAAAAAAAAAACCCACCTAGATTTAAAAAAAATGTTACAGATAAAAAAGAAATGTTTTAAAGTAGCACAAAAAATAAGATTTGAAAATAAATTTTGCATGTAACCTAACTCAGAAATTTCTTTATGACCATACTTAGTTATTAAGTATTCTTCCTCCAGACTGGGAAGACTTAGTCATGTGAAACAGTCTTGCAGTATCTAGTTTACATTTTCCAAAAATGTGGGGTTTTTTGTTTTTTTTTGTCTTTTGGATGTCTCTAACAGTTCTAATTATAACTAATTCCTAATTTCTTGCAGGCGGTGCTTCCCTAGATCTTAAAGCTTGTCCTCCTAAGCCCGCTAAATGGATTCTGGATATGACTTGGCTGAACTTGGTGGAGCTCAGTAAGCTTAGACAATTTTCAGATATTCTTGATCAAGTAAGTAAGAGCTCTTTAAAAGGAATCTCTTGTTTGACAGTGATAGTCTGGTAGTGATCAAGGCATGTGGTAGGAAACTGGTTTAATTTATAGAACAGAATGAAACTGACGGCAGACAGCCACAGTTGTGGCCCCGACTGCTTAGCAACTTGTATTAATAAAAAGACTTCCAAAAATGGAGGAAAACAAGAAGAAAGGAGAACATTTCACATCCTATATAATTGTAATACTTTCAGATTGGGATACAACTTGCTATTATCCAATTCACCTAATGCAACTTCTACAACTTGTTAGTCTTTTTTGCATCCCTGTTATGCTTTCTTATGCTATGTTTTATTATGTTTGTTGCAATGTTTCTCTGATTACATGGAGTAAGAGTTAGGGAAAGAGTGTTCAGTAAATTCAACACTTGTATGAATAGTTTTAATAGACACTAAGTGTATGGTAGCTAATGGAGTAAGTAAATAACATTTGTTTTTTGTGAAAAGTACCTTCTGTACAGTCATGTGGGGAGCAGATATGTATCTAGTGCACTCAAAGCTATGTCTGAGCCTAGCTATCTGTGTTCTGACCTTGCTATCCCATTATATCATTAATGGAAAATACTGAGTAGTACCTGATTTTTTCAGAATATGAATACTTAAGGGCATTGTTGCATTCTACAATTTTGTGCTTAAAATCTGAAAGCTTATCCTCTCTTTTTTAATAGCCTTACTAAATTTGTATACTAACATTGCTAAACAAATGCTCGTGTGAGGATTATGTGTCTCTGACCCTCATAAAAATGTTGTGACCTAGTGGCAGTTGAAATGTGACTTGTCTGTTTAGTGAGATTTACTCCTTTGATGGTATAACTGCAGATTTCCAGAGCAGAGAAGCAGTGGAAAATCTGGTTTGATAGTGAGAATCCTGAAGAAGAACCTGTTCCTAGTGGCTATGGTCAATCCCTGGACTGCTTCAGACATCTTCTTCTTATCAGATCCTGGTGTCCTGACAGGACCATAGCTCAGGTACATTTATAGAACCAATATAGTCTATTTAGGTGTTGTTGGAATAATAATTACAGGATTGCAGTTCAGTACTTTTTTATTTAATGCAAGCTCCTTTTTGTAATGGACCCTTACATTGCATTTTCTGAAATTATTTTCAGACAATTTATGCATTTGTTACAAGGGTACTGTTAGCAAAATTGTTCCAATATATTGAAAAAATATTAGCCAATGATTTTTCTATGGAGATAGGATTTCATCTGGAAATGTATATATTTATCCAGTTCTGCTTTATCAGTTCAGAAGGTATTTTTGACTGTCCTTGCTGATATTACTCACTGGAATTGTAGAAGTGTCCTCATGGTAGACCTTCATGAACTCAGTTGGCTGAGAAAAAAAAAAACCAACACAAAACCAGTTTAATTGAGGAACCATTCATTGCATGGAAGAATTAGACCCACCTTAGATCTATATTGAGGTTTGTTCAAAATTTTTAATTTATTGCCATCTATTTAGAAAGGAGAGAAATATAAAATTAAAATTTACTAAATGGTTAGACATGTTTTGAAGAAAAATCAACTTCTAAGAGCCTGTTTTTAATCTTCATGTTCTTCTCCAGTTCAAAAGAATAAAAATTATGCAATTGCTAACAATTTCAGAGCAATGGTTGGCAATTTACTGAAGTCAGAATGAATCACTAAAAGTGCGGTATTAATTTTATGGGTACAAACCTTTAGACATTGTGACTGGATTTAGAGAAAGTCTCATTAATTATTGGTGTAACTGTGGTCAATAGGAGGTTAAATGGTATGGTAAAATTAATCTCTCAGATGTGTGCTATGTGTCTGAAACTGATCATGCAAAATTAGTTTCTCAGTTCTGTTAATAGGGGGCAAGATACACTTTCATCTTGTGATGGTTTTATGAAAACTGATAGTTTATCAAATGCTAAATGCTGAATATATTTTGTTTCTGAGAAGTAACTCAGAGATATTAAGGGGAAGATTGGTCTAAAAAATAAATAAGGAACAACAGAGATGGTCTTCACCTGTTCCTCTGGATCTTCTACTCAGTGACAGTTATTTTCATAATTACTACTATTATTTCATTGTTTGTTTAAGCATGAAAGGTGGGAAAGACCTAACCTAATTTCCAAAGGTTTGGGAATATTATTATTTTTATTATACTGTATTTATACATATTAGTACTTGCAGATATATGTAATAGAATAATTATTTTTAAAGTTTTAACAGGTATTATAAGGCTATAAGAAATAACACCTTCAAAGACAGTATGATATGTTAACATGTAAAATAAATTTGTTGCATATTTGTATTTCTGATATAAATTTATAGCAGCTTTTGTTCTTCAGTTTACTTATTAGTTGTACTTACACTGGGGAAAAAACAGTATTAAGTGATTATGTCACAGGTTAAATTTACCCTTTTTAATATAGGCAAGAAAATACATCATTGACACTATGGGAGAGAAATATGCAGAGGGAGTCATCTTGGACTTGGAGAAGACATGGGAAGAGTCAGATCCACGTACTCCTCTCATATGCTTTCTTTCCATGGGCTCTGATCCTACAGACTCAATTATTGCTTTGGGAAAAAGACTGAAGATAGAGACTCGTTATGTTTCCATGGGCCAGGGGCAAGAAACCCATGCTCGTAAACTGCTACAGCAGACAATGGCTCATGTAAGAGACAAAAATCTGAATGTTTTTTGTATCTGTATTAAACACTTAGAAATGAACATCCTGTAATGAAATAAAGTTGTTTCATGGGTAGTTAGTGCTGACGCAAGAACCTTTATTTATTTGTATAAATAAGTGTCCTATGCAATAGAACTGTCTTTTTAAAGTAATTTAATTGACCATAACAAACTTGTTGATGCTGTGCAGGCATCAGTGTTTTTCATATAACATGGAGTTTTTGTTGTAGGTTGACTGATGACATAACTGAATTGATTATTTGAAATGCATGAATATTAAATATTCTTCAGCAGGCATTTCAGAACATTTTTTCAGTTTTGTAGTTTTAGTAATACAAACATTTTGTTAAATGAAGATGATTAATTCCACATATACTATTGATATTCCAAAAACAAGGCTGTATAGCAAAATATTTGGTATTGCTGTAGTTTGGATTTTTAATTGGGATGATAGCATAGGTATTTTACAAGTGAAACATGGAAGCATTAAAGAATAAAATTTCCTGTATGAGAAAGAAAAGCTGAGATGTTCCAATTTATCAGGTGGCAGTACTGCTGTGCCTGCTGATGTGAACAGATTAAACTTCTTGCTCTCCTGTGTTATAAGCTTCTTCCCTGTCTGTGTAACCAATTTTCCCCTGACGTTTGCCTCAGATTCTCATTTGACAACTTCACGTTAAGAGCTAATTAGCATTTCAGATGAAAAGAAACGCGTTTGAAAGACAGGGAAAAAGAGCTCCTTTTTGTTTCATTAAGAGAAATGCAGTTACTTTCCCTCACTGTTTCACATACCCTCTTAATGAAGAGGTATGTGAGATGTCTATATGAAGTATGGTAATTCATATGAAAAAGTTTGATATTTATTGATTGATAGCAATAGATTAATTACGTATGTATATTTGTGGGGTTTTTTTCCAAGCCTGTGACTCTTGTGAGGAACAAGGTTTAGCAGCTTGCTCTATGGAGTTACTTCTGGGTTCACCTAGAAAGTCAAGGTTTACCAGTGTTTATCAGCACCATGGTCATGTCCAGATATGTTTTAAATGTACTGAAATGGAAAAGGTAGGGACTACATGAAAAGACCAAATTGGACAAGTAAGGACCACTTGTTTAGATGACAAAACCAAACAAGCTAACAGTGCTTCCAGAAGAAACAGCCCACAGCTTAGCTCTCCTGAGCTTCTCTTGGAGAAAGAATACTTTGTTACTTGCATGTGTACCATTACTATGAATACTGGTCTCTGTTTGTACGTGAAATGTACACAAAACCAAATGATTAAAGCCTTGGTTTTGATTTGGCGAACTAGTGCTGTGAAACTGACTGTGGAGGTTTTCTTCCTTTAGCAGCTCTCATAAGCACTTAAACATGCTATATTTTGGTATAGCTTAGGTCCTTTGGCTTTGTTCCTAACCTACAGCATAAACAAAGAGTGATTTTAGTGATTTCAGTTTGTAAACAATGTTGAGAACTTTATGTTCTATTGCTTTAAACTAGGGAGGTTGGGCACTTCTGCAAAACTGCCATCTTGGACTTGACTTTTTGGATGAGTTGATGGACACTGTAATAGAGACAGAGACTGTCCATGAAAGCTTTCGACTGTGGATGACAACTGAAATTCACAAACAGTTCCCCATCACCCTTCTTCAGATGTCTATTAAGTTTACCAATGAACCACCACAGGGGCTCAGAGCTGGACTAAAGAGAACATACAGTGGTGAGTGCTAGAGTGGCAATGATTTAAATTTTGCTCATTTTTGGACTCTGGTGTTATCATGTGGTTACATTGTAGCCACTGACATAAGGTGTAAACTACATAAGCAACTGATCACAATGATGCTTGGACACATTTTGGTCCTTGGTTTGAGCTAGAAGTTGTGAAAATTAAAAGGAAGAAAAGATCTGCTGAAGTTCTGTTTCCAGAACTAATTGGACAGCAAAACAGGAAATGCTTTTTCTTTTCTCAAATATTGGCTTCTAATATCTCAGTTCAAAGTGTTTAAATTTTTAATCTTGTGTCTTTTGGCAGAAAAGCGACATGTTAATCTTTGTTGTCTATTAAGTGCTCTTTACTTTGCATGAAATAAAGGTCTGTAGTCAAAGAGTCTGTACAGAAAGTAACTTAATGTGAATTCAGCTATTAGTAATTTGTGGGCGGGTTTTTTTCTGAAGTTTAGTCTTTTAATTTGAGCAACTTAATAACAAGCTATAAACTGTCTCCAGCATAGAACACTTTGTAGGACAATAGTTTACTCTTGAGAGCGGCAGGGAGCCAACTGAGTATCCCTAGGAGTAATGTTTTAGTACTGATTTGAAGTGGTTTTGAAAAATACTATTATTGTGTTTCTTATAATCAATAGGTATCAGCCAGGATTTACTAGACGTCAGTGACATGGTACAATGGAAACCGATGTTGTATGCTGTAGCATTTCTACACTCCACTGTTCAAGAAAGACGCAAGTTTGGATCTCTGGGTTGGAATATACCTTATGAGTTTAATCAAGCTGATTTCAATGCTACTGTGCAGTTCATTCAAAACCACTTGGATGGCACAGATGCCAAGAAGGTAGTTAATGTTTTTGTGGGGAAAGTGGATTAGGGTGATGGATCTTTCTAGTAGTGGAATGTATACACATGGTTCCCCATAAATGAATCAAAAATATGATTTTAAATTATTATTGTGTTTCTTTCCACAAACGTTCAACATTCCAAGTATACATGTCTGTAGAGCAGCAGGCTTAAATTAGACTTTTAATCCTGTGCATGTTAAATTTTTATGTTAACCTGTACATTAAAAAAAATAAAATCCCTCCCAGCTGTCACCCCCAAAAAAATCAGAAATATAAACCTTAGAAGTATAGACCTGCTTTTCAATGCTAATTAGGCCAGATGGTTAAAAATGGACCACTGTATTTTAAATATTCTTTTGTTTAAATCAATTTTGAGTATAAATAATAAGATTTGACTCCTCCAACCTACCTTGGCAGCATAAAGAAATGGAAAGTTGCTTTAAATGACTATGTAAGAATTGCTATTATATTCCTCACTTTCTTATGGTCAGTTGTCATATAGAGGTCTGTGGCAGATCACTTTGTGATTAGCATTTAAAGTGAAATTAAAAGTATGAGTGGAATGTATCTGTAATCCCTCTTGCCCAAATGCTGCAATAACCTCTTGAATTAGTTGTCAATTAATTCTGTATTAAGAAATCCTTGAAGGTGTCCTGGGAATGCAGGAGTATAGGAAAAAAAAGAGTAGTAAGAAAATAACTTCCAAAAGGGACAGAGATGCAGGACTTGGTATATCTATTCTATAGGTGAGAAGAGGATTAGCTAAAGTCAGTGTTTTCTGCTTGGTTTTAGGGGATCTCCTGGAGTACTGTTTGTTACATGATAGGTGAGATCCAGTATGGTGGCCGTGTGACAGATGACTATGACAAAAGACTCATGAACACCTTTGTAAAGGTTTGGTTCAGTGAAAATACATTCAGTCAGGAATTCAGCTTCTACAAAGGATACAGCATACCCAAATGTACTATGGTGGATCAATATGTTCAGTACATACAGGTCAGTAAATGAAAAATTTTCAACCCGCCCCACCCCCCCAAATTAACTTGTTTCTCACAAAGTTCCTGTTTCCCTATATTTTGTCTTTTGTTCTGAGAACCTGTATTTCATCTTTTATTTACAGTCTTTTTTGCTTTCTAACAGTCTGCATATCTATAAGTGACAACTAATTGTTGTCATCAATATTGTCATCATTGTCATGACAGTAATATTTTCTTTTTCATGCGATTTGCTTGAAGGACATACCTGAAGGCATACAGTTATTAAAGAGGGAATAAAATGGAGTCCAGACATTGGGTACAACCTCACAGAAATAAAAGGTGTAGATATATGAAAGTACAAGCTGACTCTTAAATTAGTGTATAGAGGTCAAAACTGAATTTGTTGTTAACCTTGGTGTGATTTGGGCTGTGATATGACATACAGATTACAGCAAGTTATTTGTCCTAAGACTGTTTGATCTAGCCCCTTACCTTACAATGTAAGGTAGGGGTTTTTTTGTACTTGTTATTTGGTTTTGTTGTTTTGTTTTGGTTTGGTTTTTTAAATAATTAGCTTATAAACCCATCTCCAGTTGTGCTCTTTTTATATTTTACTATGTAGAGTCTTCCTGCTTACGACACACCAGAGGTGTTTGGTTTGCACCCTAATGCGGATATCACTTACCAAAGTAAACTTTCAAAAGATATATTGGACATCATCCTCAGTATTCAGCCTAAAGATAGCTCTGGTGGAGAAGGTGAAACCCGAGAGGCAGTTGTAGCCAGACTGGCTGATGATATGCTGGAAAAGCTTCCTGCTGATTATGTACCATTTGAAGTGAGTTAATGAAATTCTGTGAAAAATTTTTCCTTCATCTTGCTTTGTGTGGAAAAAAAAGATACTAATTTTTCTAAAAGTGTTTCTGAAATCATTCATACAGGCAATACTTGAAAACATGTTTTAAAGAAGTCTGACCAGACGCTTAACATTTATAATGAAGTCACTAAATGTGTGCTGAAGTGCCTTTGTAAGAGATTTTCAAAATATTAAACCACTTAACGCTGAAGTTGTCATTTGCACTATGGGGGAGGTAGGATCATCAGTCTTTAAGCTAAGCTTCTTGACACTGTAGAGTACTGAGGTGGTGTTGCAAGTGTATTCATGCTTCTAAAAGTATTACAGCTTTAACATATGTATTACTATGGGATTCAGCTTACTTCCTGAAGATATTTTTAGGTTGCTTTCTTCAGTGAAGTGAATACTGAAAAGCTTGTCAAGTGACAGCTTTCATTGATTGAAGCTTGGTGTTAGTATCTCAGGATCCATATTAACACATAATAGCCCATGTAATTATATTTGTAATGGACACCTGCTGCCGTACAGCCATTTTTTTTCTGAAATAGCTTCTTTCCTTCTGTTTATGTGTTTGGACAATTTGTGTTCATTCTGTGTCTTTCCATAGTTCTTAGTTGTCCTTTAGAGCCCCACAATTTTAGGATGCTGACATCATAGTTCTTCACAGGTGATGCTAGCTATGAACTTCAAATAAATTAGAGGAAAATGCTTGAAAATAGTTAAGGTTAATACGTTTTCTGTATCAGGGATGCTGAACTTTTGTGTTTCATTATAACTGTGAAAGCTTAAAAGCAAGTATGATTGGCTATGTCAGTAATAAAGCATTTACAATGCTGTATGAAATGGATGTGAATCACCCCAATGTGTCATCAGAAAAAAGTTCACACCTATGTTTATGCTTTAACAGACTCCCAAAGTAGCCACCTGCTCACCTAGGCAGTTAAGATGCTTTATTAATTAGATAATTTGCCTGCCATCTCCTTGAGGAGAGTGAAATATCTTATCCTTAGTCTTTTGCTATTTTACTTACTCTTTAATGGAAATTAGCATGAGGACCTGATACAAGGCTAGGTGGCTTATGAACACCAAAATTCTTCTGGCAGGATGCTCAGCCATGAGGAGGAATAAGGAGACTTGTACAATCTAACACCCTCTTTTCTGTTTTTACACAGTAATAAGTTTCCCTTATGTGGGGTATACTCATGAGTATAGACTCTCTTCAGGTACCCATGTCTTATACCTTTTGTTTTATGTTTTCTGTAGCTCATTTTGTATTATGTAACCTTCCCTCAAATGGCATAATTATGATAATGTGTTTTATCTGAACAGGTGAGTTAATGTATCTGAATTTGGAATACTGATTATCTAGCACTGTTCTGAAAGTTTGCGCTTGCTGAAGTTTCTGACCTATCGTCTTTCTACAAGCCAGAGCTTCATGACTTTCCAAAAGGCAGAACCAGATGTCTGAGATCTGCAAAGGATTGCAATTTGTTGAGTTTCTTAGAAGGGTACTGCTTTAGTGATGGGCTAAATCTCCTGGTAGTTGTTAGTCCAACTCTCTTCAAATTCTACTGACGTCTCCAGGAATAGTTATGTGGCTTAAGAAAGACCTATATAGTGTCATTGTACAGGTACAGTTAGTTTACAAGAGCTCTTTTTGGGCAGATCTGCTCTGATCAGAAATGACAAATTGCAATTTAGTTTGTATTAATAAAAGTGAATGTGGAGCACTAAGCTTTTTCACATGGTGAAAACTATTTAAACTCCTTTTGTAGAAAAATACTGATAAATTTAGAAAGGTTATGCATGCTACTAAGAACAGGGCTGTGACCTTGTATAGAATTCAATACATGGTATATATAATTTTTTCACCCATCTTCCAATAGGACCATATTGACTACAAAATTTCTAGTTATGTCCATATAGTTGTTGTTAATTTGTTAACTTTACACTTGTGATTAAAAATGTATCAGCTAGTTTTGTTAGAATACAAGACTGCCTGGCACTGTAATAGTTCCCAGGCATTGCTGATAAATAGTGCTACTACGCTGAGGCAAAGTGGCTGGGACAATCACTCTTGATTGGTTTGTGCAAAGTGAACCTTGGGAACTGTCTGTTGGAATTAAAGCTGAAATCATTGAAATGGGGTATGGCCTACATGCTGTTTAAATGACAGTAGCTCATTAAATCATGAGTTAGGCTAAAAACGTAGCCAGTCTCAGCATCACAGATTTCTCTTGGAACAAATCCTTTATTTCTGTCTTGCAGAGGATTCAAGGAAGATGGCAAGCTGACCACTTAAACGCCTAAGTAGAAGTGCTATGTCTTAAAAATTCTATTTCTACTTACAGGTAAAAGAGAAACTAAAGAACATGGGACCTTGTCAGCCTATGAACATATTTTTGCGACAGGAGATCGAACAAATGCAGAGAGTTATTTCTTTAGTGAGAAGCACTCTGACTGATCTAAAACTTGCTATTGATGGGACAATAGTTATGAGTGAAAATCTGAGGGATGCTTTAGACTGCATGTATGATGGAAGGATTCCTGCTAGCTGGAAAAAAGTAGGTGTACATCACTTGTTTTGCAAGGAAAAAAAATATTTCTGTAGAGCCAGATTAAACTGCTAGATAAACAGTAAATACTTTTTTCAAACACGAGTGTTAACCCTGACTGTGCAACTCCTGGAGTTGATTTTGGGCTAAAATAAATACAGTCTAAACAAGCCCTCTTTCATTTATAAAAATAGAAATGAATGTGGGTGATGCAGGTATTTCCCATTTTAACAGCCTGCTGCATATTGGCAGGATAAAAAGCTAGAGAGAAGAGAATAATTTAAAATGTGATGATGGATTTAAAAAATAGCACCCACACTAGTAGACTACACTGTTGCTGTTCTTTGAGATTTAGACTTGTAGTTGTAGAATCACAGAAAAGTAAAGATTGGAAGGGACCTCTCGAGTTTAACCCCACTTCTGAAATCAGGGTCAGTTAGAGCAGGCTTCCCAGGACTCTCCAGAATCAAGAGTCCACAACCTGTCCTGTTCCAGTGTTTGATCACCCTCACAGTAAAAACCAAGCAAACCACCAACAACCAACCAAACAAAAAGCTCCTTAAGTTTAAATGGAATTTCCCACATTTTGTCTTGTGCTCATTGCTTCTCTTCGTATCACTGACAAGGATCTGGCTCCATCTTCTTCCATTCTTCACTCATGAGGTATAAATATTGATAATATCTCCTCTGAGCCTTCTCTTCTCCAGTCTAAAGAACCCCAGTTCTCTCAGCCTCTCCCCATAGAAACTTTTTAGAGACAGCTAGAGCTGTTCACAGCAACTGATGGAAAGAAAGATGGGGAGGTTTTTTTGTGGTTTTGTTTGCTTGTTTTGTTTTTAGTAGTAGTAGTTGTAGTAGTAATAATAATATTATTATTAATAATAATATACAAAGCAAGTGATGGACAGTGCAGTTGCTCACCACCCCCAGACCAATGCCCAGTCAGTCCCTGAGCAGCAGACACTACCCCCCGGCCAATTCCCCCCTGGTTAGATACTGAGCGTGACATCATATGGTATGGAATAGCCCTTGGGCCAGTTTGGATCAGCTGTCCTGACTGTGCCCCCTCCCAGATTCTTGTGCCCCTGGCAAAGCATGGGAAGCTGAAACAAGTCTTTGGCTAGAGTTAAGTACTACTCAGCAACAACTAAACCATCAGTGTGTTATCAACATTCTTCTAGTACTGAATCCAAAACACAGCACTGTGCCAGCTACTAGGAAGAAAATCAACTCCACCCCAGTCAAAATAAGGACAAAGTGTTTTCCTGGTACAAAACCTAGACCAAAGCAGATGCTTCACAGCACAAATATGATACAACTATTCAAATAGAAAAATCATCGTAAATCTTCACATAGTACAAGCTCAATTTTCCTTAGATTTTTTTTAAGAAAAACAGAGCCATTTTGGCAGAAATGCTGTTATCTCGATGCATTGACCTTGGCTTTAGAAAGACAGTATTTCTTCCTAGTTCACACAGCTATGTAATTTTGCAAAAAAGTCATAAAATGGACAATTATCACAGAGAACATTAAGCATGTCTAAATGGAATGGTAGGCATGAATTTGAACAGAGAAAGAATTTGCTTCAGGTTTCAGTGGGATGCAACATTTATGTATCAGGTTAAATTTTAAGATATGGAAAAACTAGCTTTAAAGATGGTTTTCTAATATTATGTTGTTTACTATCTTGTGAGGAATTACCTTGACTTGAATATGGTGTTTTAAAACTGTTGAATAAAATTAAAAAATGAACATGCTGTTTACTGTTTTTAGGCATCCTGGGCTTCCAGTACACTTGGTTTCTGGTTTACTGAGCTTCTAGAAAGAAACCACCAATTTTACAATTGGATTTTTGGAAGCCGACCAAACTGCTTCTGGATGACAGGGTTTTTTAATCCTCAAGGATTTTTAACTGCAATGAGGCAGGTAAATTGTATTTAAAGTCTCACTCTGCTTATTCTTTGATGTACTTTAAAAAAAAAAAATATATAGTGTGATGAAGGCTGAGTTATACACATGGCTCCATCATGTCAGTAGGGAAGATATGTGACTGCATAACACTCTAACATTTCCTGAGTGTAGTGTAGTGTTCTTCCTCTGCATATATTTTTTCAGTACATCAACCACTAATGTGTTAAAATACAGTTCCTACTCTGATCTGAGCCCTGTGTATGTAGAGGCTACCTTACAACATTATTAAGGTAGGCTGGAGAAGTAATGTCTCATGTTACCATTGAGATATCCCCATGAATTTATTTCCTTTTTTCTCCTCCCTTTTGATCTGTGTTCAGTACTTACCTGGCTGGAGACTTGCCAGAACAGCTATTCAGAATGAGTCTTAAATTACACTTCTCTAGTTCAGTAGCTGATTCAGTCTCTCTTCATGAAGTGGGGAAGAGTTTCCTTTATTAATGCATACTAAGTATGAAGTTTGATGTATTTTTTAATGTATCTCTGTTGACTTGGTGATTGTGTTGGTTGCTCAGCATGCTAGTTGCATTTGACAAGAACTACTTTTTACTTTAAAAGGAAGCAATAAATACCTATGTTGGTTGGCACAGAGAGACACACTGGAGACAATAATTGTCTGGGATCTGTAAAATTGGGAAAGAATACACAGGTGGGAATCCAATGGGACCTCAGACAAAAGCTAACTTGAGGAGAAAATGAAGATTTGCAGAGAAGGAAAATCTCTGCTCTTGCTCTGAGGTCTGAGTAGTGTAATCTTTGGCTGTCAAACTGAAGTTCTACTTGGTGACCTACTGAAATTGCAGGCATATAGCCTTGGAATTATATAACAAGATATCTTTTGAGTAAACAGTCCTAAACTGGATTTTTCTTTTGGACCCAAGCTTGTCGAAAGGGTTTAGTAGCAGGATTGAAAACAGTTGGAATCTACAGAACTTTTCTGGTTCCCTAAAGGGGGAATGTGGATACATAACAACCTAATGTCCCAAGTAAAAACCAAAGTGACTTTTTGGGCTTTGCTATATAGTGGAGTAAATAGAAATTAGAAAGATGAAGAGACAGAATGATCATTGAACTATAACCCTTCAGCTCTTTTAAAGCAGCTAATTAACGGTGGTATGGGACAAACATTAATCCCAGTTACTTCAAAGAAAGATCTTGGAAAGCATTTACAAGACCAGGATAAAACTTAGGTCTGGCATAACATAATAACATGGGATAGTAAGGCATTGTGCAAGATAAAGGAGTGTTGTCTAGTGCAATAACTGCCTAAATTTGATGTATATGTTGAGTCTTAAGCATGTCTATCTCCAAGTGTTCTCTGGGTTTTTTGTAGTCTCTTTATGTAGCTTTAGAGCTGAGCGAGCTCTTACTCATTATTAAGAATACACCATTATTAAGAATACACTTAATGAAGAATACAGGTACAGGAAAAAGAAGGTAACCCCAGAAAATATGGAGCAAATTATGCGTTTTGCTTTTGTCATTGGAACTGGTTTTACTTAGCACATGCAGTTAATGTTTTCTCATCTCATGAAAGCTGTGAAATTTTCCTATTTGCAAGAGCCCAGTTACTTGCTATGGTCTTAAGATATTGTATATAATAGAAAGATTGAAAATCAAATATAGTGGATAAAGTACTGAAAGCTTTCTTGTAGTACCATGCCATCAAAACCTTAGAGAGAAGTCACACTGCTGTAAACATGGGTATCATAAAAAGTTATTTTTTTTTTATTGAAGAGGATAAGCTGTGACCATTCAAATACATTTGTAATAAATGCTTGGAAAAAATGGCTCTGTGCACATATAAAAATGTAACCTACATACGTTCGCCTATTTTTGGCAGGAAATAACAAGGGCTAACAAAGGATGGGCTCTTGACAGTGTAGTGCTGTGTAATGAGGTCACTAAATGGATGAAGGATGATATCACAAGCCCTCCTTTGGAAGGTGTCTACGTGTATGGGCTGTATTTGGAAGGAGCTGGTTGGGACAGAAGAAACATGAGACTGACTGAATCTAAGCCCAAGGTGCTCTTTGAGATGATGCCGGTTATAAGGATATATGCAGAGAATAACAGTAAGTAACTGTATTGTAAAGGACGTTACTTTGATAGAATTCATTTCTTCAGCTACGTAGAAGCCTTTTGGGCTTTAGGGAGTTCATGAGGCTATCGCTGTTCATTGTATATACACTGAATCTTTTTCAACTGGGGAGACATCCCAGTCTTCCACATAAAATGAGCTTTCAGCCTTCCTTTATAATTGATAATAGGCACTTTTTTCCCCCCTAATATTTAGATAGGTCTCTACCTTCTGGTCTTAATGGTGTTACTAACTTTTAAAACCCATTACAGATGAGCTATTCTCTGCCGTCTCTGCAAGCATGCTTGCATTCAGTCTTCCATTGACAATATGTGTCCTAGATTGAGAAGATCAACATTTATATACATACACTCCGTAACCTAAACCCAGATAACCTCTTTCACACATCCCAAAACCCAATGTAATTTATATATATAAAATTTATATAAGTATGTGTACACAACATATATATAAAACATGTATACCTTATCTAAGGTATTTATACATAATGTTATATATGTAACATATTTATAAAAAAACCCATTTCTTCTCTGGACAAGGCTATGTTTGAGCTAGCAGAAGCAAGCAAGAGGTGGAGTGAGGTGGTGGAAGACACTCTCTGAGAGAGAAGAGGACTGTAAGAAGGGAAACTTAGGGGGCTGAAGGACAGTGTTGTTTTGTGTAAATGTATAATTTCGGTTAATGTGGGGTTTTTTTGTATATAAAATAGGAAATGCTGTTGAATAGGGATGTAAAATAGGGTAGGACTATCCACTGTTGAATGTAAAATTGGAAATTTCTGTTGAAAAGCATTCCACCTCCAGAAGCAAAGCCTGCTTACATGCTGTTTTGCCAGGATTTTGTGTAGCTGATCTTTTAGAAGAGGTATGATCACTGTGAAAGCAGCCAAGATGCTAAATAATGAACACTGAAGTATTAAGCATCACTATACTACTGTTCTAATTCTGCAGTGAAGAAGTTGACAATTTATACTCTGAAATACTAAATGCATTTCAAAACAGCTTGTTCAAAATGTAGCATTTTTTGACACATTAATAATATATTGATAAGTAGTAATGTTCAATGGGGAGATTGAACTAACAATAACACTAATCGTGCTAGAGTGCCCATTTACATTTCTTGCTACAGTTCCTAGGTGCTGATGTTAAATCTTAAACCTACAGGAATTGCAAGCCATATGTGGCCTGCAGCTGGTAACACAGTAGCGAACAGTGTGAGAATCCAGTAAGAGTTTGGTGGTGATGGAGAGCTGTGTGCTATTGAACTTTGATTCAATTTTACATTTGCCTTATTCCAGTCCCTTAGGCCCTGGTTTTCCAACCTAGTTTAATTGTTTGTTATGTCTCTTCTGTCTTCTCAGCTTCAAAAGATCCACGTCTGTATTCATGCCCAGTCTACAAAAAGACCATTCGAACAGATATGAATTACATTGCTACTGTGGATCTTAAAACCCTTCGGCCTCCAGAGCACTGGGTACTGCGTGGGGTAGCACTTCTGTGTGATGTCAAGTAATGTTAAAAAAAAGAAAAAAAGGTTTCTGAGAGTTCTTTTCTGTTTTTAAATGTAAACATCAATATGTAGTTAGCTATACAATGGATCACTTCTAAAATACGTTTTCTAAGGAATAGACTCCATTACGGTATTTTTAGAAATTTTTTCTCAATAAACATCTACAATAGGCTTATAAATGCTAAATCTTGGAGTGATATTAAGTTTGGTAAATAGGTTGAAGTATTACCTTTGATATCTTGACAAATCATGACAAATATTTAGTGTTCCTATCTCACTATTGTGTGCTTAATTTTATCTTGAATAAAGATTAATTTACTTGAACTTTGTTACTTTTCAGTGGTAAATATGCTTATATCAGGGCTTACCTTCAAATAGCTAAATGCAAAGCTTTTTTTGGGGTGGTGGGGGTTGTTGTATCTGTGGAAAGCTAAGCCCAGTTGCTCATTCATATTAGTTAATATCCCTCAAGGTGGTGTTCCAAGATTTATCTCCTAGCTGATAGTTTCTAGTTTACTTGCTGTCTAAATAAGGAAGGTGAGACTGGAAAAATGTCACACCTGTTTTACCACATAGGAAACCAAGCATTTCACAACTGACAGAATTCCTTACTATCTGGTTCATGATTTATGAATATATAATGGATGAGAAGACAGTAGTTCCATAAGAATTCTTGATATTTTTTCATGTGCTAGTCCACCTTGATTCAATCTTCATCAAGGTTATTAGTTTTATGACATCAAATTTAGCTTTGTTTTTGCTCTAATTTTGTAATAGTGTGATTTTATATATTCATCTTTTTTCTTCCCCCCACTTTCTCCTTTTTTACTTATGTGCTGCAGCCATTTTTGTGTCTCAGCTAGACAAGAAACTTTTCATGTGGGAATCCATCTTACGAGAGAAATGTTAGCAGCTCCATTTACTTGAACACTACTGGCTTCACACATCAAGCACACTTATTTAATCATCAAAAAGCCAGTGTATTTTTGTTGCTGAGTTCAATATCTTAGTGGTCCACTAGTCAGTCACAATAACAGGTGCTGCAGAAGAGTAAGCAGAAAGAACCAATATTTCTGATGCATCTGTCATACATAAATGCTGCAATGGAGAAGCTGTTTTCAATTTTATGTCAAATCAATACATGGAATTTGAAGGGTGCATTAATTATCTTAGTTGTAGAGGTCTTTCCATTGTCTTTCCCTCTTAGAATTATTCTTTTAAATAACTCACAGTGAAACAAATTAAATGTATGAAAATCTTCAGGAAATATTTTTAATTTAGACATGTGTCCTGGTTTCGGCTGGGATGGAGTTCATTTTCTTCCTAGTAGCTGGCACAGTGCTGTGTTTTTGATTTAGTACTAGAAGAATGTTGATAACACACTGATGGTTTAGTTGTTGCTGAGCAGGGCTTACACTAGTCAAGGACTTTTCAGCTTCCCCTGCTCTGCCAGGTGCACAAGAAGAGTGGGAACAGGGCACAGCCAGGACAGCTGACCCCAACTGGCCACAGGGGTAGTACAGACCGTATGACATCATACTCAGCACAAAAAGCTGGGGGAAGAAGAAGGAGGGAGGAGATGTTCAGAGTGATGGCGTTTGTCTTCCCCAGTCACCATTACGCTTGATGGAGCCCTGCTTTCCTGGGGATGGCTGAGCACCTGCCTGCCCATGGGAAGTGATGAATTAATTCTTTATTTTGCTTTGCTCGTGTGTACGGCTTTTGCTTTCCCTATTAAACTGTCTGTATCTCAACGCACGAGCTTTCTCACTTTTACTCTTCTGATTCTCTCCACCATCCCAGCGTGGGGGGAGTGAGCGAGCGGCTGCGTGGTGCTGAGTTGCTGGCTGGGGTTAAACCACGACATGACAATAAATAAGCGTAAGATGGAAGAGTTGAACTCTTCTTTACTGGACCTTGGGGCACCATGCTCCGACTTCCAGGAGATCCACCAGATGCTCATTGGAGTTCTAAGTTGCTGTGGACTTTCACCAAGACCTTCCTCTCTGAAGGAGATGCACATGCTTCATTCTTGTGGAAGTCATTAACCCTGAGAATTTTCAAGCCATGTACACTTCAGATGCCACCTTTCAAACAATAGATTTATTGTACCATTATTGCTGTAGACACAGTGGAGATGTCAAACCACATGGTAATTCTCAGTGAGTGAACCGTGCACATTTTTTTTCAGAGTGTGATTTTCTGAGGGTGATGAGGAAAAGGGTAGTTCCCCAAACTGGTAGTCCTAATTATGCCAAGGACTGTCAGATCAGTGAAGCAATTTATGTTGGCAGTCAGTGTTTTTTCTGTTCTTTTAGCTCCATTTCTTAAGAGGTTTGGCACTGGCTCTTCAGGTGTCTGCAAAACCACCAGCAGGAATGGAAAGACAAGGCATGGGAAAGTTCAATAAAAGCTCTTTTGAAATGCAGTGTCATGTAAGGGGCCAGAACATGTAACCCTGCGTTCCCAGGGGTTTCACTGTGTGGCCTAGAGGACAACTTGGTGCAGCTGGAATTGGACCTGCCTCATTACTATGCATTTGCCTGGCAGTCACTGATCTGTGGCAGACTCTGGTTACCCTCATCAGATTCCCCTGTCTTGCTGACTTAACTTTCTGGTATGATGTCAGATCTGCCTTGTTATTACATAACATGTGTTTTGGAGAATATTTAATAACAAATGTTATAAAAATTTCTCTTAGAAATGAATGGTAAAATAACTTTCTAAATAAGGTGGAGATATTACGGCTTCATGAGAATCCTTTAAAATTTCTCATAAATTTTAAGTATTTTAAAATAAGCAACCTAATCTTTCAAATATATGCTATGCTGCATAGTCTATACTACATAGAAAAGTCTTGCCTTCCAAGCTTCTCTTCAGAAAGACTTTTATCCCTGAGCTCTGGTGCCTACATTCATACTTTTTAGCTCATAGGTCACTCACATTGAACTTTTTGTTCTCAGTGTTGTGATTTGTTCCACTTTCAAAGATTATAAGGAAAAAGAAAGAGCCAAGTTTTTATCACAGTAGGCAGTACAATTCCACGTTAACAGTAAGTACTGTTGTTATCACTGAAAAGGATTTTTTTAATCAAAAGTACATTGTTATGGTATATGTACACACTTTATTATAGAGAAAGTATGTCTCATTCTGAACTATCCTTCATTAAATTCTTTTGATAGTGAAATCAATATTGAAGGAAGTTCAATTTTTCTCTATGTGGTTGGCTTTTTTTTAATTCCTTGCTTGGACAGTTATCCTGTTCCAATTACCTGGAGCTAGACAGCTAGACTTACACAGCGACTTACTAATGAATCTTGAAATAGAGCTTGACTAGTGCTCATATACAACATTTTCATTTTTAACCATCATGTTTGCATTTTGTAAGCATTATAGATGTATACAAATATCTGAAGGCTTTTAGAACACATACAAGGCTTAAAATACCAGTGCTGCAGAGGTGGATTCATATGAGACAAATTGCTTATCAGTTGTGTAAAATTAAAAGTCTGTTAAACAGAAGAAGAAAGAAGACATAGCTTTTGACATGTCTGTGGATCCTAGGTGTACCATTTATTGGACATTCTGGTATCTTTTAATCTGCAATATGCAGCTTTCCCTCAAGCTTTTCCAACTACTATGCTACCTTTTTCTATATCTTTTGTTCTTATAACAAAGTTAAAATGCAGTGTAAGTAATAATCTATTATGTGTGGCTGTATATTAATACAGAAAAAGGAAAATTAAAATCTGGGCTTTTAAAACTAAACGGTGAATACTTGTCGCCAATCTCAATTTGCCTGTGAAGCCTGAACATAGAAATAGAAATTTCTTGTTATTTACTTGCATATTCAATTTTTTAAACACACATCAAAACCAAAGAAGAACTATTGAACCAACACGAGAAAAGTTGGCAGAAGAAAGTCTGGGGAGAACAACATGGTTAAAATATTTTTCAGTTAGAGCTATTATTTAAAATGGATACTGCCCTTTATCTTTTTAGTGACACTATTGTTTGTGTTGCAATCACTCTGAGAACTGAAGTAGTTATTTTAGTTCTCAGTGTTAGAGGGTATAAGGTATCCTACTTTGGCAAGAAAAACAACAGATGTTTGACTGCTGATGTAAAAACATGACTTTTTTCAAAGGTGCTATTTTAGAACAAGAAAATTTACACAAAACCAGAAGAGTTAGGAAACTGTGACCTTCTGTGAGAGCTTAACATGGTTTAACAGAAGGCAGCGTAACTTAAGACACTGTTTTTACATGAATTGCCTGCAAATAAGTGAAAGTTTTCGGTTTCTCTGTTAAACCACCACAAGAATGACAGCCTATATATATATACACATATATATATGTGTGTATATATATATATAAAAATACATGAGCTATGCATAACAGGAGAAATTTCACAATAGGAGGAGATATGACAGAACATAATGGAAATAAAATCCTTATGAAGAAAAATGCTGGCTGGTGATCTTTGGGTTGCAAAAATTTGATCAATTTGCCTTAGTGTTACACTGTGTTACGTCAGCACAATAAAAATTATGCTTGATCCCTACATTCTGAGTGAGAAATTTAATACTGAGTTGAGCTTTGTTTTTAGGCAGGTTTGAGTGAGTGTCCTCCTTTTTTATCCTTTAAAAAAATTAAAAAGGTAAAAATAATAATGCTACAGGAACTAGTTGTTTTCACTGGATGGGCAGTGATTTCTGGTCTCTATTATACTAAAATGGCCAGATGGAAAACCAGGCCCTGGAAATATCCAACCCGTGTGTTTGGTGTATGAAGTCTTGTGCAGCCAGAGATCTTCTCAGAATGCTGCTTCACAAATAGGATGCTCTTTTGCACTATGTGTTGAATGAGTTCTTGTGATTAGGAAAAGTAAAAAAGACTGGGGAAAAAATGGAAGGGGGAGGGCCATGTGAGAAAGTTGGGGTGGATCAGAATCACCTCAGCATTTTATTGCACATTCTTTTTATTGTATAAGTTTTAATTTAGGGAAAATGCTCTCTAGGTCTATTACTTGTAGCTAGGAATGTTAGTTGTGGTATCACAGAAATGTTGAGGTTGGCAGGACCTCTGGACATCATCTGATCCAACCCCCTGCTCAATCAGGGTCACCTAGAGCAGGCTGCCCAGGACTGTGTCCACATGGCTTTTGAACCTCTCCAAGAAGAGAGACTCCACAACCTGTGCCAGTGCTCGGTCACCCTCACAGTAATAAAGTGTTTCCTGATGTTCAGAGGGATCCTCTTGTGTTTCAGTTTGTGCCCATTGCCTGTGGTCCCGTCACTGGGCACCACTGAAAAGTGCCTGGCTCCATCACCTTTGCACCCTCCCTTCAGGTACTTACACACGTTAATTAGATCCCCCTTCAGCCTTCTCTTCTCCAGCTTTCTCAGACTTATCTTATGGAAGAGATATTCCAGTCCCTTCATCAGCTTTGTGGCACTTTGCTGGACTCTTTCCAGTTTCGCTGTAGATTTATTTATGGTAGATTTCTTTTACAAGAGTTGGCATGCATTTGGTTCCTAACTATGCATGTGTTACAAACCATGTATTTTAAATACAACAGGGTAACTGGCTTGCTATTCCAGTTTTTGTACTATTGTACTTTTACCTAAAAGCATTTATTCAAATGAAGCAAAAATGTATTCTGTATGAAGAGGTGGTGTGTCTGCCTCTCTAGTCTGGTTAAGGCATTGCTGGTTGGCTGTGTTGTAATGAAAACTGGTAAATTTTCTAATGTATATATTTTGATATAAAATTAAAATACATTACTTTGTCTCTGATGCCACCTGTGTATTGAACTACACAATGGTTACTGAGACTGGCAATATGTTATGCAGGTGCTGGATGTTAGATGTGTAGCGTACTTCTGCTTTTCTCACACTAGACAGGAAAGTTTCAAGCATATATTGTGTCTTCAGTTATCATATCAAATCTTTGAGAATTCTGTTACCATTCCAAATTGTCTTGATGGCTTGATTGCGTGGTAGATTCACAGTGCCTATGGCTATACAAAAAGTGGTAGCATTTAACAATTTATGTTGAGGAATGGGGCATATGGAATTTGGATGCAGTTCTCAGTGAATTTAGTAACACCGGTTTTGTTTCTTTTTCTAGTATTGGTGCATTGGGAATACAGAAATCCGGTATGTTCCAAGGATTAATTTGTTGTTTGCAAAAGGCTCTGACAGTGAAAAGCATAGAAACAGTACAAATGTCTTTATTTTTAGATGATTCAGGGCTTTGGTGCATGTTACTGTGTCTTGCACCTTGTGGGTTTTACAAGCCAAGCTATGGCAATGGGACAGTCGACAAAAAAAAAACTTCATGGTTTTTCTCAAGAAGAAATTGTTCCTTGCATTAAGTGGAGATAAGAGAGATCTGAGGAGGGATCAAGACAATTGAAATGAGAACAAAGCAGTTTCTGCCATTCATCTAAACAAGGTTAAGGCTAAGGGGTGAAAGCTTTTGAAATAAAGCAGCTCTGCTCCTGAACTTGTTTGATAAAATAATCTTGCCTGGTCTGTTTCTCTTCTCACTTCCTTTTTTTTTTCAGTGGGAATGTATTATTTCCTTGATTATACTATTTAAAGCCCATCATTACTGTTGTAAAGGGTAATGTAGAAGTAATAATTTTGGATATATCAATTACAATTTATACACATCTTAGTGAATGACATATTAAATGGTCCACTTTTTTTCATTAACTAATAACAATAATCTTTTGCAGCTCAGGCCAAACCGAGTTATGAAAAATACTAAATGTGTATAGAATAAAAGCATACTTTTAATAAAAATTTAAAAATTTTTCACAAAATTAAAGTTTTAATGTGCCTTTTGATGACATTTTATTTGAAATTTAGCAATAGAAGAATCACTTAAGAACTTTAAGGTAATTGTTTATTGAGTTGTGTAATAGAATTTGAGTCTGAAATTTATCATGGATAAAAGTGAAATATATCGTGTGGTAGTGTTTGACCTCCAAGTCAAAAAATTCAATTAATCACACTTAAATGTAGTTAAGCATTAAAGTGTATGTTACACTTACAGACAATTAATTGCAGCTTTCAAAAAACTGCTTCAACACTGAGGCTTTGATTAAGGTCTGGGACTAAATGCTCAAATATGCTATTCCTAATATAGTTGCAAGGCAAAGCTATATAAAAAGCTGATGTTTCATCTGAACAGTTTTATCTGTTACTGATAACTAGTAATCTCATATGCATGAAATGCATCACCTTGGACATCATCTGCTTTTTAGTCTCAGAGGTTCAGCAGCCAGAATGTGAGAGTTAAGATGATGATCCCAGAGCATTTTTAAATGCCCTCTCTTCTCTAGCTGGAAATACTTGTTTTGATTATTGTGCCTCAGAGAAAAAAAATAAAGTGACTGAACTTCCTATTTAAAGGCAGGATTAAGTTCTGACTGGCTGAAGTGCATAGCCAAGATAACAGGCTGGCGAGGAAGGAAAGTAGCAGAGACCGGTTTGGTACCGCAGTGGACAGCTTGAGTGGTGTCTGAGAGGAGAAGCACATCTACTGCCGTGAGCACTGTAAGCAAAGCACACCCTGTAGGCACTAGCTAATGTCTTTCACTAACAGAATTGTGTATTCTCTACTGGTTTGTAGTCATGTTCAGCCTATGCAATCCTTAGCATCTCTGTTATGTTTATGATACGAAGAACTACATAGTGTTTGTTTTAGTGGCTTCTTTTATATCAGTGAAGTTAAGTTTAATTACCCTGAATTAGTTCTGCTGAAAGTTTAGAGCAACAAAACTCTCTCTGCATAGGTGTTTTTCAGCATCAAGACATTTGTGCATTTTGTAACATTTTAGTTAGTTAAACCATGCGTTTCAGAAAGACAGGTAGTAAGATCTTTTAGGGAAACCTAAAAATTCCTGACCAGCAACTCTCAAGAGACTTACGTGACAGTCAGTAGCAGTATGTGCTCTCCAATTTTTTATGCAAGACTAACGATCATGGCCTCTTGGAGCCATTTTTCAGGGAAGGAAAATGTGATCTTATTCATTGTTGTTATCACAGGTAGTCAGCACTTTGGTTCGGTTGTTCATTTTCTGTTTAAAACAGGAGTTGATTTTATTTTTTTTTTTTTAAATTGCTTTTGTGTTCATTGTAAGTTGCAGAATTCCTTGACATCAGAAAATGCCATGTCATCTAACTGATGCTTGTTTCCTAGGCAATATTAAGCCACTTTAGTGAAGATGTGAATCTCATGTGAAATTGCCATTCTCCCAAACTAAGCCAAGGAAAAAGTGACATGTTTATACAACTGTAATGATAGGATTCAGTTGGAATTAATTTTGAAACAATAATGAGGAGTTGCTTGTAGTTTGTATTTTGCATTAAAAACAAACAACAAAGGAGCCATCAACTCGAAGTTACAGGCACTGAGAGATCCCAGTTAAATATGTGAGCCACAAAAAGGAAAAGATTGAAGTCACAACCAGTGGCAAGTTTCTTTGAGTCAGTCATCCTTGTAAAAGGTATTTAGGCTGGGAGGGAAAGACTTTGATCATTACTTCTTTTCATTGTGCTTCTTTTCCCTTTCTCCTCTTCACCATCTTTCCACATTTTTATATCTTGTCAGTAGTACAGTGTCCTCTGAGTTGATATACAATTAAGATCTCTGCTCAATCACAGACATGGTCATATAAAATATTTCACTGCAAGTGGAATGAAAAGAACAGCTGCTCTGTTACCACCTCTTTTTTTTTAGGAGCTTGTGTGCCTGAAGCTGTTTGAGCCGAGGCTCGCTAGGTGTCAGCAAAGTAGTCCAGAAAAAAGCTTTTTCTCTGAGAATTAAAAAAGGAAGTGACAGTTAAAACTCCATGCATGTAGCAGAAATTTTAAAGCGTATGAGGTGGTTGTTTTAGTTCAAGCTAACCCAACCTAGAAAACCAGTGTTATTGTGCTTTCCATGCCATTAGCTCTGTTTTATTTTATAGTCAAACTGCTTTCCGTACATGGAAAGTATCGCCTGTGTGTCTAGGGAAAGGTGACTACGTGCTGTCTTTCAGGCAGTGAATGAGAAAGACTAGGAGTTAGAAAAGTCATCACTCTCTGAACGTTTCAAAATGCCCTATCTGCTCAGATATGAAGTGCAGTCTGCCATGAATAACTTTCTCTTCCGTTTCCTGTGAGTTATCAGGTTCCATGGTTTCTTTTAAAGGTGCACAGAAATTCTTTTTTTTTTTTTTTTGATAAAATTTTTCTGGCTTTACAAGCTCCTCCAACAGAAGATAGCATCTGAGGTTTTTTTTTTATTTTTTGAAACATCATGCGATAAATCAGCCTCCCTCAGAATGTTGCCTTTATTTCCCAATGCCTTTTTAAGATTTTGGCCTACTCTTAGGGGTTTTTTGCAAAGGCTTGCCTTGCCACTCAAACAATTCAGAACCAAAGGGTTCAGAAAAGCCTTTCTATAATCATCACAAAATTAGCTTTACCTGGAACTACTGTAGCACTAGCCATAGCTTGCACGTGCAGAGCAAGCAGCTTCTGCTACATGATATGCAATAAAATGTAGCAGATACGATACACATATAGGGTGCATAGTTGCATATGTTTCACTATGTATGCATTTATATGTATATGAAAATAAGGTGGTTTTAAGGATTTTGGAAATACTTGGTATGTGATGCTCTCTCAAATAGCTACTTTTTTATTTTTTAAACCAGATGCTTGGTATCCATGTGGAAGAAATTGCTAAGTGGCTTAAGGAATTGTCTGTGGAAAGTGGAGCTTGCTTCTGTATTTATTTATGGAACTGATTCAGCCTCTGTCTAAGCAGGAAAGCATACATATTGGCTTATTGAGGAGGCTGAAAAGTTCATCCTCTGTGCCTGATGAAATTTGTTGAGTTAGAGATGTGTTATGCTATAAGGCAAGAAGTAATGACCTCTGAGGCCCAAGAAAGAGTCCCAATAAAAATTAGTTGGCCAAATCTGAGGCTACGCAGTATTAAATACAGCCTGTGAAACTCCTGTTTAATGGTAAGCTACTACAAATATTCATGAGGATGCGTCCTCTAAAGAAGTAAAGCACTGAATTTAATTTTATTAACTTCATATAATTCATTATATTTAAGGCTTTAAATTTACTTTTGAAGAGACAGTTTTGAAGGTAATGCAGCACAAGACTACTGCAATATTTAACGTCTGTGTTAGAAGGAGCTGACCTATTTAAAAAACTACGCATCATATAAGCTTTGTTGTTAGTGGACTCATGTGGCTAAGATGGAGAATAAATGTCTTTTGCCTTTCCCATATCTGCATTTGTCCAGAAACTGAAGAACCCCAAGATTCAATAATTGCTTTGATGGTGATTCAGGAAAGAAACATGTGAGTATTCTGCTTTCTTAAGTTGATAATAGTTTAAACTTTTTCTTTTTTAACATTGGAAAAGGAGTATATTATTTATTTTGACAAAAATATAATCTATGCTAAAAATAAGCAACATAGTATGAAAAATCAGTGGTGTAATTGTTGAGAATGTAAAGATGGTGTGAGCTTCAGTGTCAAAAATACAAGAGAGGGAATCTTCTGGGTCTTAAGCTGCGACTGAAGAAGTGGATAAGTGTAGCTCATAAGAACTGTAGGAATTCTTACAAATTCATGGCTTTAGGTGTGCACAGCAATACAGGAATAAAAAGAAAGATCTGTATCATTTTTTTAAATAGCATTTATATATCCTGAAGTCCACCATAACTGACTGCATGCTTGCTTGTTTGTTCAGAAATGTGCTATCAAGGGGTATGTTTTCATGTTAGCTTTTGATACAATTAATTCTCTCCTCAGGTCTGGTGTTAGTGTATGGACACTTCTTGCTTTAAACTTAACCAGTAAGATCAAGTAGCTGTGTGTAGCATATTGTGTTCCGAGGAGTGGATCCTTCACTCTGTGTAAGTCAAGAGTACCTGTTTTCAGACCCCTTCAATTTAATCTCCATGAAATTTAAAGGAGGTGTGCTAGTGGTAAAAATCATTAACAGCCTTGTTTGCAGATCTCTCAAATGCTGTATAGCACAGTGTTTCTTGTGGCCTAAGGTGGCGTTTTGCTGTATGAGTTAGATTTCAAATCATGTTGGTACTGTTCATTATAAAACAAAGGGATTTTTTTTTTTAAATCTAGCATTGAAACAAGTGCCCTGAATAATAGTGACGGTGCAGTTGCTTTATTTTTCCATAGTTAACTTTGGAACACCTTATGAAATATTATAAGAAATGTTCTAGGGGTTATTGTAGAAGTCTGAAATTGATTTTGCTGGCAAATGGAAAACAGGAACAACAGATTGCAAGCATAGCATGATTGCTACATGATGTCCATTCAGCTTTTGATGCATAGAAATGCTATGGAGTCAGAGGTAACGTCGTTGATTATAGAGAAGTTGCAGGAGTACCCAAGCAAGAGAATAGTTGTCACTGAAACTGGGCAGACCAAGCTAGCAAAATTTCCCAGGGACAGAGCTAATAAGGGACTCACGAGTTTGGTTTGTTGCTGTACGCATTCTGTGAAGCTGTCAGTCTTTAGTTTCAGGAATATGATGGACATCCCATAAAAAATGTGTTTTATTTTTTGAGGTGAGCAGCCTTCCATCATCTCTCAGGGCTTTTGTTCTGTCGAAGGCACCCTGGCTTGGTCTCATGTGTGTAACCTTGTAACAGGCAGGCTTTGGAAAAAGAAGGAAAAAGCTTACTGCAGATAAACTGGTGGCAATAATGAGTTTGTAAAGCTTTACTTGCTTTTAATAACCTTGATTTCTTTAATTTGTTCAACATCATTTTTGTATGCAAAATTTGTCTTAAATGTTGCATGTTCTGACTCCCTGAACTCTTCAAATTTATTGAGGTGAATTAAGAGCATAGTTCAGGCCTATGCTGTTATTCTTTAAAAGGTGTGTAAAAGAGTTTTGTAAAGCTAGCTAATTAGGGCAGAACTGTGTTAACATTGCAGATTGCTTCTTTGGCATAATAAAATTTTGTTAACTTAATTTTTATAGACATTTCCCCCCCAAAAAACCAAGAAAAAAAAAAAAGACGACAAAATCATGCATACCTTTGAATGCAACAGAACTTTCTGGAGAAAATTAATTTTAAAAAAAATCAAAACCTGCTTGCATTGAAGATACTAGCCTGAAAGGTTTCTTTGAAGTTATTGGTTTTTAAAACCTCTGGGTACATTGTTGTTTTGCATACAGTGTGTTTAGTATTAAATCTTATTTTTAAAGCAAAGTGTCAGGGTTCCGTGCTTCTCTCATTCTCCTTTCTTTATTGACAACGTGATACAAGAGTGTGAAAGGAAATATAGTAACAGCTTAAAAAAAGAAACATAGAGGATTATGAATGATTTTATGGCTGCTATGTAAAAAAAAAAAAGAAAAAAGGCAAAACGCTTGATATAACCATCTCTTGAATGAGTGCTTGAAAGGCAGATGTTGAAGTGTTTTTTTAAAATGAAAGTTCTTAATCATAATATGTCTGAAATCAGGTAATATCTACAGTGAGGTTGTATGCAAGCATACATCTTGTGTTTTCTGGGAGGAACATAAAAACAAGCCCAAGCTCTGTTTTGGATAGTCTCTAAGCAAGGGATATGTATTTGAATCAATACAAAAAATATATTATATGGTTTTCAAATCAGTGTAGTACAGCTGAGTGTCAGCTTATATTTGAGGGACATATGCTACTGTACTGTCTGATAGGAAATTTTTAAGACACTGGTGATTTAGCTATAAAAAACCTGCAGGATAGAATTATTCTTTAGGTATTTCTAGTGAAAATTAGAAGTGGCATTAAAAAATGTAAAGCCTGAGTTAGTGCAGTACTTCTGAAAATGGTTATATCCGGGATGGACAGTCCCTTAGGGGTGTACCTGCTCCAAGTGGAGACTTAACTGTGAGCCACAGTCTCTCCAGGGGTCTACCTACTGTGGCAAAGACTTATCCATGGCCACAGTCGCTTTGAGGTGCTCCTGTTGTAGCGTGGCTTTCTCCATGGGCCACAATGCCGGCCTTCCCACAGCCCCCTTAGGGATGTCCCTGCTCTGTCATGGGCTATTCCGTGGCCACATGCTTTGAGGTGCTCCAGCATGACCTCATGCACAGCCACTGATGTTTCAAGGTGTACCTGCTGCAGCATGGATTTATCCACAGCCAGAGCTGCTTCAAGGTGTATCTTCTCCAGTGTGGACTTATCCTTGGGCCACAATCCCTTCAGAGGTGTACCTGCTGCAGCACAGACATAACCACAGCCGCAGATGTTTTGAGATGTATCTGCTCTGGTGTGGACTTATTCATGGCCACAGACACTTTGGGGTTCCTGCTCCATGTGGACTCATCCCGGTCACAATCCCTTGACTCGAGTTCACACTGGAGTCCAGGACAGCAGCACAGAAACAGCAGTGATGCCCTGGCCATCTGCCAGCCCAGGCGTACCACCATTGCTGTTATCAAACTGTTCCCAGGCACAGCAGAGTAAGATGATAAGCAGTACAGCAAGCAGTGAAACCAAAAGAAGCCACTAATGAGCACCAGACTCTAATATACAGTAAGGTAAGCAAGACCCGTGGCAAGCACAAGAAGCCTGCCGATTAATAGCTAAACAGCAATAACAGCTATAAATTTGATCTAGCACATTCCAATCAAATCTGTTTTTATCTCAAACCCTTTGAGCCCCAAGTTGGCCACGAAGAAGGACTGTTGTGGTTTAATCCCAGCTGGCAACGAAGTACCACGCAGCTGCTCACTCGCTCCCCCATGGTGGGATGGGGGAGAGAATCAGAAGAGTAAAAGTGAGAAAACTCATGGGCTGAGATGAAGACAGTTTAACAGGGAAAACAAAAGCCATGCACACCAGCAAAGCAAAGCAAGGAATTAATTCCCTGCTTCCCATGGGCAGGCAGATGCTCAGCCATCCCCAGGAAAGCAGGGCTCCATCACTCATAACGGTGACTTGGGAAGACAAACGCCATCACTCTGAATGTCCCCCCTTCCTCCTCCTTCTCCCTGCTGAGCATGATGTCATATCATATGTAATATCCCTTTGGTCAGTTGGGGTCACCAGTCCCAGCTGTCCCCCCTCCCAGCTCCTTGTGCCCCCCCAGCCTACTCGCTGATGGGGTGGTGTGAGGAGCAGAAAAGGCCTTGACTCTGGGTAAGCACTGCTCAGCAGTAGTGACAACATCTCTGTATTATCAACACTGTTTTCAGTGCAAATCCAAAATACAGCCTCATACTAGCTACTATGAAGAAAATTAACTCTATCCCACCCAAAACCAGCACAGCAGATGATTTGGTCTTCAGCTTTCCTCTGACTCTTCTAATATACTGACTGGAGACACTATCCACAGTGATTTCTTCTTATTACTTGAGGGTGAGAAAAATCTCCTTGGGGTCCTGCTTCCTCAGAGGGTGCCCTGATCATGTGCAGGAGGACAAAGGCACCAGCTGAGAGGGGGGCAGCTGAGAATGTCGAGAAAGAGAAGAATAAAAGACTGGGGAATAAAGCCAAAACTGGCATATGGAAGAGGTAGAGGGCAATATAAGGAAGATCCAGAAGGAAGGGATAGAGCTGATTGAGAAACATAGAGGTTTAAGATATAAGAACAGGGAGGAAGGTAACTAACAGAGATGGAGGAGGTGGAGCAATGAGGTAACAAAATCAGTGTAGGAGCCTAGAAACAAGAATAGCCTTTTGCAACAGCTATAGGCTTCTATGGCAAAGGTTTTATAAAAAGTTCAGGTGGGAGTACTAATTTATTGGTAGAAGAGTTGAAGGGAGACTTAGCAGTTATAAATGTATTCCCACATATGTTGGCATTGCTACAAAATTCCCTAAAGTTAATTTCTGTGTAGTTAGTCACTCTGAAGTGTTTGCTGCTGTTTTGTAGTCTCAGTTGGGAGCCAGTAATGAGCTCTGTGCCTCTTTGTTTCTTTCAGACAACCTATCCCTGGCCAGTTTCCCAATTTATTATCATCTGACTTTACAATGTTAAGCCTTCTAAAAAAATTTAATTATTTAAAACATTTTTATAGAAATCATGTATTTATTATTTCAGTCAAAACTGGGTTTTTTTCCCTAGAAGTTTTTTTGCTGAAATGATAGAACCCAAAGCAGTCAAATGAGCAAGTGTGAGCATTTAAAATGTTTCTGTGGATTTTCCTTTTGTTCCACAGCTGTTGTTTCTATGGAGTAGTCACTGTTGCTATGTATTTTTTCTCTTTGTGGTTGCCAGAACATGACTAGCTGAGTCAACATGCTCATGGTGTTAGTGGGGAATAACATAATTGCTGCTTGATTAGAGGAGGTATTTTAGAAACAGGTTTCTGAGTTAGAGAAATCCCTATAATGTTTAAATTTCTTTAGCAATAGCATAATCACAAGTAATTAACTAAACAAGGCAGGGTTAATTTTGATGATGTAACAATGTTTATATTGAAAAAAAAGGCAGGGAGGGAAGTAAATCTGAACAATATTTGATACTGTGGTGTCCTGAGCTTTGCTACCACTTGGTGTGTACTTATGCATATCAATCTAAAAATCTTTAGAGCAATTAAGCCGTGATCCTTTAATTATTTTAATCAGTACTGTACCAGTTAAGTCATTACCTAGCATAACTGAATAGACTCAGCTAAAGGAACCCCCTCTCAGTCTGTGTTCTCACAGGTGCGCTCAGATGGTTACACTTTCACCTAAAGGGCACACAGATGCCTGACAGCAAGCTTTTGGGAAGTGTTTTCAGCCATGAAACTTTTAGCAGTGTCCTGGTTTCGGCTGGGATAGAGTTAATTTTCTTCACAGAAGCTAGCATAGTGCTGTGCTTTGGATTTAATACTATAAGAATGTTGATAACACGCTGATGTTTTTAGTTGTTGCCAAGTAGTGCTCAGACTGCTCAAGGACTTTTTGAGCTTCTCCTGCTCAGCCAGGTGCATAACAAGCTGGGAGTACAGCACAGCTAGGACCCAAACTGTCCAAAGAGCTATTCCATACCATATAACGTTATGCTCGGGGGGGGTTAGTCAGTCGGGTCGATCGGTCGGTCGCGGGCAGAGTGGTCGCAGCTCAGGCGGTGTGATCGCGGCTCGGGGGGAGTGATCGCGGCTCGGGACGGGCTGGGCATCGGTCAGCGGGTGGTGAGCAATTGCATTGTGCATCACTTGTTTTATATATTCTGTATATTTTCTTACCATTATTATTATTATTATTCTCTCTTATTAAACTGTCCCTATCTCAACCCACGGGTCTTACTTTTTTTTTTTTTTCTCTGATTCTCTCCCACATCCCACTGAGGGAGTGGGGGGAGTGAGCGAGCGGCTGCGTGGTGCTTAGTTGCCAGCCGGGTTAAACCACGACAAGCAGTTAATGGGTTGTTTCTCACAGATGTGAGAGAAAGAGAAATGAAGAATGTATCACCAGCAAAAATTGGCATGTCACATCCTCTTCTTCCACTTTCTTTGTTGTATTCAACCACTGATTTTTGGCCATATGCATTGCCTTTTATCAGCCTGAGAAACACTGAATGTAACTTACAAACTCACAAAAAAGAAATACTGTACTTAATTTTTGTGCAAGTTTTCTTTACAGGCTGCTGAATTTCTAAGTCAGTCAGATCCCACAGCCTTGCAGCTTAGAACGTGCTTGAGCATGAAACTGAATTTTGACATATTGAGTATCATGCTGACAGAGAAAGTGCCTTAAGAAAATTCCTAATGGAGCCAAGATGGAACGTAGTAGAGAGGTGAAGCATCTTAGAGGTGAGAGGAGCTGATTTGCACCATCAAGTGCTGCTGTGGCTGAATTCTGACCCCTGCACAGCTTCAGCCCGGTGAGAGTTCAGGAGTGCCAAGAATATTCTGTCAGCGCAAAGAACTCATGCTTGCAGTGTTCATTTTAGTGAAGGCTACTGCAAATACAGATTTGCCTCTGAATTATTTGAAACCACCATTTCTGAAGAGAAGACGTAAAACAAGGATGTAGCACCTCAGAGCTCATAGCCCAGACTGTTTCAGTGATGCAGCAGGATGGAAACTCAGCTGTTTGTACAAAGTCAGAGTTTTACAATAGAAATGACTGTGTAAGATCAACTAGGAATAACAGGATTATGGAGTATTGGCAAAGGAGTTGCTCTGTGCCAGCCTTGCCAGGATGCCCTCCTGTGCCAAATGTCTAATGAACTCCTGGCGATACAGTGATCAGATTGTACTGAGATCGCGGGCATGTGAGGATCATTATTAAACTGTGAATACTCCATATCCACTGTTTATTGTTTCCTGTTTGCTTTGGGCTTAGAAGTTCATTAAAATGGTACAATGTGACCTTTAGATTTTTGAGATGTATAATTTGCTACGTAACTGAAATATTTTGATAGTTTTTTCTGAACTGAGGTCTAAGCTTGGAAGAAATGGTAATATGGACAAGCCTGTTATCATGATGCATGTGAAGAAACGTGTTGCCAGAAGCAGGTTTAAAAATGTGCTATAGTTTTATGGAGCCAGTAAATGCACATAGCTCCTGTAAAATGAGAGATGACAGTTATTTCTTTAGAAAGTTAGAAAATCTATGAAGCTTAACTGAAATCCCAATTGAAAAGAGACCCTTGCCATGCATTATAACCAGAATAATTGGACACACTGTAAAGAGGAGTGTATATGCACTAACTATGAAGGCACCTCAGCATTAATCAGAAAAACTGAAACCACTGTCAAGACACGATCATACTTTGATAAAAAGTGTGTTTCAGAAAATACTTGGAAAGTATAGAAATGCACAAGCCATGAAAAGAATCCGGAAATGACAATACAGAAGCTAAAGTGAGGTCAGCAAAAAATCTTTGACTGTTGCCTAAAACGATTGCCTTTTAGAAATAGTGGTGTCCTGGTGAGAGTGAACAGAGAGAGATAATGGCAGGTTTATGCGCCTTTATTCAGAGTCATGGTAATTAAAATGGAGACTCACATACCATTCTTGATGACAAAAAGATTTTTTGCTTTACACAGCAATGTCTCCTCTTGTGGTTGAGGTAGATAATTTGGGACAACAGCCTTCATACGTCTGGTGTGTGACTTCATACGTTAGCCACACAAAGCTGCTATTGTTGGTATACTTACTTTCAGCACTATTTTTTGTCAGCAGTATCTGACATATCAGTACTGAATTAGTACTGAACAGAGATGGGGTTTTTTCCCCACAGCATCAATAGACATCATAATGTGTGACTTCATTTGCTATGTGTAAGTTCATACTTCTTCTGTCTTTGCCTGCTGATGAGATTCCACTCCCTCTTCTCTTCTACAAACTATGGATATTTCATGTCCACCTAACAGGAACACATTTCTAATATCACCTGAACACTGATGGAAAGTCTTGTCTTCATTGAAATTTCTCTTTTGGAAAGGAAAATAGAAGGACAAATTCAGGAAAGAAACTGGCATGGAGATATCATTAGAAGCACCTTTTAAAGGGAAGAAAAACTGTCAAATTCCAGTTTCACAACCATTCAGTCTTTTTGCTGATGTATCTTCATCTTGTGAATGTGATCGATGACATCACTGATGATGTTTCCTGGTAGGCTAGTGAATGCTAGAAAGCTGCTGGATAAAAACAAATTAAAATTAAGTTAATGAATTGGTTCATTTGGATCAATGAGATTTGGACCTTTGAGTTGAGACACAGAACAGTAAAGGGCCTGCTGTGAGTGGAAGATTCAGTACAGTCATGAAATCGGTTTGATAACTCTATCTTTAAACTTAAGAAACACAGAGAACTCCTAAATTGTTGGTAGGGTCTATGCTTGATAGCAAATGCTTATTAAAGTTAATATCAGTTGAGGTTCCCTTTACCTGGGTTTTACAAAGCTGAAATTAGAATAGCTGAAGATGAAGTCAGTGCAATGTTTATCCCAAAAAAACCCAAAGAGAATTATTTTGCTCTCTGTTCAAATTTTTTGTCTCTTTATATTAGGAAGACTTACCAGACAGGAGCTCTGCCTGAGGAATCAGAAGCATGACGCTGACCTCTTGATGTTCCCGAACACTTTTCCTCGTGAAGCCCTTGTGTAGTTTGAGGGGAAGAGATGTACAGTTACTTTTTTTGACAAAATGTTGTGTGTACATTTTTTTTCTTTATATCCTAAAACGTCACAGGAACTGAAGTGTGTGGGGGAAGATACCTGTTGAGGTAGTGTTGTAATGCTACACTTTACTTATATAGGGAAACTATTAGTGTATGACATTCCTCCCTTCCTCCCTACCTCCCTTCAATTCTTTTGTGATACTTGAGTATTACAGCTGGTGGATTTTTCCCTGTGGACATGCCTACTTTTTGGAAGCTTAAGAGCGTGAAAAAAGGTATTGCAGACTTTCGCAAAGAAGCATGAATTCTTTCGTAAAGGCCACTTTTTTCCTACTCAGAATACTTCAGGAATATTAACATCTCCTTTCCAAAACAGGCAATGTAGACTTTTTTAGCAAGGACTAGAAATAATATGGGAGTTTGTAGCATTCTGAAACTTCAACAATGAAGTTTCTTTGCAGTTAAGGGACACCTCTCTCCCCGGCACTGATTCCCATCCCTAATCATATGGAAGATGAATAAAACTGATTTGTCTAATAAACTGTATTGTGATGTTTGCACTGATATCCAGAGGGACTACAGTTTTATGGGATCAATGTCCCATGCAAAGGCTTTCAGCATATCACCATAACGTATTTCCTTACAGAGAGGGAGTAAGATTTTCTGTGTTTTATTTTGTTAACAATTTGTGGAGCCACTTGAAACTTTCTGGAGACAAATATGTTCTGCTCTTGGAAGGTGTCCCAGTGTCCTGAAGTGTGGTAGCAGGAATTGAAACGTTAGGAAATTTCCTGTAGCAACAACAGAGAACAAGAATGTCTTTGGATCTATGTTACTTGGGATCCTATTCAGCTTTTACCACATAAAAAGGGGATTGCCTCCAATTACCCTAGTATATCATTGGTAGACAGAAATGCTAATTACATTGCCATGACATATGATAACAACTTTAACAGGTAATAGACTACTTTCCCCTATTTTCTGAAGGGGCTGGCGAAAGTGTTATGGGATTGTCCTGAACTGTGCTTTGCTTCCTCTAAAACCATAACAGCCATAATGTTCATGAGTCCATAGGTTTTTTCATCAGGTTAAAGAATCACTCATTCTTTAGATGTTTCTGTATTGATGGAAAATAGTGCAAGGAGTATTTATGGACAACATTTTGTGTGAAGCAGGGAAAGGAAGAAAGGAAGGAAGACAAGGTCAGCTGCTATTCTACTTGAATATGTTTCATTACTTACCCTCGTTAAGTTTACAGATGACACTAAGTTAGGTGGGAGTGTTGATCTTCTTGAGGGTAGGAAGGCTCTACAGAGGGACGTTGACAGGCTGGATCGGTGGGCCAAGGTCAATTATATGAGGTTCAACAAGGCCAAGTGCTGGGTCCTGCACTGGGGTCACAACAACACCATGCAATGTTACAGGCTTGGGGATGAGTGGCTGGAAAGCTGCTTGGCAGAGAGGGACCTGGGAGTACTAGTTGACAGACAGCTGAATATGAGCCGGCAGTGTGCCTATGTGGCCAAGAGGGCCAATACCATCCTGGCTTGTATCAGAAATAGTGGAGCCAGCAGGACCAGGGAAGTCATCCTTCCCCTGTACTCGGCACTGGTGAGGCCGCACCTCAAATACTGTGTTCAGTTTTGGGCCCCTTACTACAAGAAAGACATTGAGGTGCTGGAGTGTGTCCAGAGAAGGGCAATGAAGCTGGTGAGGGGTCTGGAGCATGAGTCTTATGAGGAGTGGCTGAGGGAACTGGGGTTGTTTAGACTGGAGAAGAGGAGGCTCAAGTGAGACCTTATCGCTCTCTACAACTGCCTGAAAGGAGGCTGTAGCCAGGTGGGGGTCGGTCTTTTCTCCCTGGTAACAAGTGATAGGACAAGAAGAAATGGCCTCAAGTTGCACCAGGGGAGGTTTTCGGTGGATATTAGGGAAAATTTCTTCACCAAAAGGGTTGCCAAGGGAAGTGGTTGAGTTGCCATCCCTGGAGGTATTTAAAAGACAGGTAGACATGGTGCACAGGGACATGGTTTAGTGGTGGACATGGCAGTGTTAGGTTAGCAGCTGGACTTGATCTTAAGGATCTTGAAGGTCTTTTCCAATCTAAATTATTCTATGATTCTATTTAACAAAACCAAGAGAGACAGACGTTTCTACTGAAGGTATAGTTTTGAAATCTATGTAAACTCACGGGTTTGCTGAGAAGGGAGGCATTTTTTTATAAATAATGAAGTCTTAATACTTACTATTACAATTTTCATAAGTACCTTAAATATGAGTTATAAGATTGGGTTTTTGTCAAGTTTTCTTTTGGTTTGCTTGGTTCTAAGAGATACAGAATCTGGCAAAGAATAATAATGCAGAATATTCCATATACCTATGAGGTAAAATTTTGTTGTTTTTCAGGTAGCCCCTGAATGTATGAGGTAAAATGTACAGAAATAGATATGAATATAAGCTTAAAATCAAGGTCTTTTTGACAAAATCAGTACACTGGGATTTACTTTTATGGTGAATTGTAATATTTAGTATCTGTAAATACTATACTCTTTTCTAGAAGATACACTTCTGAGCAAGTTGTTAATGTTGTGGCTAACAACTAATATTGATTGGCTTGATCTGAAATGGTGCAATTGAAGGACAATCAGTACTATTTATGGCTCTGTGTTGATCACTGTCTATCGTAGTTCTATCATTAGGCAAGCCAGCCGTATTAGTTTTAATAACAATTCAGTAAGAATACATTTGTTCTAAATTTGTGCTGCTCTTCTTTTGAATTTCCAACAGTAGAATGTCTGTAAAATTAATTTCTGGAACTGCAAATAGTAGACACTATCTATAGAAATTACTGCCTGAAGGGTGCTGATTATGTTACTTCATGTTTAGACTTTTATTGTGCATGACTAGTACTTCTTACTGAGTTATACATTTCTCAGACTATGACATTGTAACATCAGCTGGTGGCTTGAGTTTCCTGGGATTCTGTGGAAAGAGCATAGATCTTAGTAAGCGTGTATATAGTGATGAGTACATTTGCTTCCTAGGTGCCAGACTGGCAGAAGTTCATATGTGGATGTTTCTTGCCTAGTCACAGGGAAAGTGCAGTGTTCAAAATGGTGGTGCCTAGGCTGACGTGTTCTGCTCATATACCTGAACAGTGAACCAGAATTGTGCATTGTCGGGGGGAAAGGGGGTGCGAATCAGGTCCCAGTGTCTGATGAAGTCATCCTTCTCCTGTGTGACAGCTGCTGGCAGCGTTATCTTGTAGTATTTGCAAACTTGTGCTCTTAAAATGTTAACTGGTGTCCACACTGGGATGTGCTGATTAGGCATCAGACTAAAAAGCTTTGTTTATGACCTGCAGTGAAACTAACTGTGAAGATAAAAAATTTATTATTGTGTCACTAGTTACTCAAGCTGTTTAAATTTCTACAGCTTCTTCATTTGCAGTTATTTAAATACGTGCAAAAAATATTTTTAAAACTCCTACTTCAGTGGACTATGTATTTAACAGCTTCAAGCATTAATTTTTATTTTTTTTTTATAACCACAGGTTAAACATGTGGGAACAATGTCTGATGAACTTGCTGGAAAAAAGGTGCTGTACATCCTTTGTGCTCAACCTGTCCAGCAGCAGGAGAATGCAGAGCTTGGTCACTCTATTTGCTCAGCTTCCTCAGCAGTGTGCTGTAGACTTCCAAACCCTAATCCTCTGCTGACAGACACACAGGCCCTGTGCCAAAAGAGTATAAAATCATATAATGAGGTTGTGGCATAATGTGTGAGGACAAGAGTCTGGAAATAGCATTCCTTCAGCCTTCTTAGATGTTGGAGTTCCTCTCTCCTGTAAATTTCTGATAACGTTATATTGCATGTATGCATGAATAGCTTGGCATTACGAAAAAGAGCCAACATTTTAGGAAGTAGATGTTCCTTCCCTACATCTGTAGTAGAGCATATAAAAAGCATGTTACGTATTAAAAGCTGTTTCTTTCCGCACTGCGTTTTGTTTGTCACTGTCTTTACCCTTCCAAAACCTTCAAGAAATAATAAAGCATTAGTATGAAATACAGTAAGAAACAAAGGAACACTGAAGATGAGTTACCTACGTCTCTGCAGTAAAAACTTGAATAAGATGGTGTGTGAACCCAGATCTTCTGAATTGTCATGCAATGTACCTAGACTCTTGAACAAATTCATGGTGGCTACAGTTTTGCCAGGTAAGGTGTTATACTACTATTTATATTTAAAAATCCATGATTGCTTGTGCAGATAACATACAAAGATGTGTATACTTGCCTGTCTTTCTATCTTTATTTTCCTTGAGCCTTAAAAACTTGAAGAACTCCTGGGGACATCTGATGAAAAATAAAATTATAAGCAGGTTCGAACTCTGACAATTGATTTAAGATTTTAACCTGGTGCCAAGCATTTTACAAATTAATTTGGGTGTGCTGAGTGATATTATGTGATAGGTTAAGCAAATGTTTCAACTAGTTAAACTAATGAGATGGCTCCTCTATTCTGATGATAGACATGGAAATGAGTCAGCAAACTGAACTAAATAAAGCTTGGCATTTTAAAGAGCATACAGTTGATTTCTCGTGCACATAAATAGCTAAGATATAAAATTTTCTCCATTGTATGAGCTCTTTCAGAACTAGGATGAAATGTAGGGAAGAGACACCCTATTAATATGCAGTGGCACATTAATAATAGCAATAGAAGTAAGTAGCAGGGATGAAGCTTGGATGCAAAAACTAAATGTTCTTTGCTGCAAATCTTGAGATAAGTTTGGATACAGGAAAAATCAAATCCAAATGCTAATCAACCAGAGTTATCTAACCAACCAGAGGCCCACTGTGAGTAGGCAATGGGAAACGTAGACAGAGTGACAGGTTTCGAATCAGATGTGTTTGAGGCTCTGGAAGGGAAAGTAGTGGGAAATGACAGGTTTTCAATTATTGGGATGTCAACAACAGCCAAACTGTGATAACTGTTTAATCAAATGGCAAAGCAGGAGTATTTCATATTCTGAAAGAAAACTGTTTGTGGAAAAGATGGGAGATTTTAAAGCAAGTTGGGGTACTATGCAAATTGAAGGACCTGGACGGACTGCAAAGTAAAAGAAGCCTTCAGTGATGTTTATGGCTGTCTCTCACCTGCATGAGTCCTGCTGCAGTGAGAGACTGTAGAGAGGGCAGAGGAATGGACCAAAGAAAACAAAGGCTTTAGGAAACATGATCTTTACTTTAACTTTGACAACTTTTTAACTAGATTTGAAGATGTAGAAGTAGTCATTCAGAGGGCATCATCCTCAATAGGAACACACCAGAATGTCAAGCCTAGAGTTAGGAAGGTTTATGATCTACTTCCTTAATATGACTTGTTTCATTTATTCAAACAAAATGCTTAATTATCTGAAGAAAAATGTCCTATCATCTATTTAGCACTGATAGGAAGCTTCATAAATCCATTCAAGTAATGTTTTCTGAAGAAGGGAATTAATTATTTTCCCTTTATTTAAAAATATTTCCATGATCAAAACAATGTTAAACCCAACTGTGCTTGAAAAAGATGTATTTTGATGGTGGTAGGAAAGATTAAAATATGTGATGAATGTGAAACCAGTTTGACTAAAAGTTCTCTAAACTGATAAATTCCAGGCCAATACTGATTATTTTTTTTTCATTTCCACTTGTCCTTGAAAAACATGAAAACATGAAGTTGCTATATTAATTCATCACCTAGTCTTGTTCAGCTTGATTAGGTAATAACAACTTTGGATCCTACTGGTGCATTATTTAGACCCTTTGTAAATAAGTAATTTGTCTCACTTGAGGGTTTCTCCTTCTGGTTTAGGAACTGAATACTGGCAGAATACAGTTGCTTGCTTTTTTTTTTTTTTTTTTAACAGTCATTTCAAAACACAAGATTTTAATCAGAACTGTGATGTTGATAATATCTAGAAAGTGTTTAATTTTAGTGTGTTGTGATGATTTACTTTTGGTTGCATGTGCACACAACTGAAGTGGTTCCTTATAGAGTCATAATAACAGGATGGTTTCGTTCACCAGATCAAAGGAAGTTTAAACCCTGCTGGTACTTGGTTTCACAGCTGTAAGCTTGAGGAAGGAAAATAAGATATTGAAGATAGGGATTGTTGCTCTGACGAGGATTTAAAAGCTTCTCCTAGATAGGCACTCATTTTTGTCTCCATATCTTGCTACCACCAGCCATGTGCATGATATTAACACTTCATAGGGTTCCCCATCTTGACAGTAATATTTTGGCCTTATCTTTTGGAGATCTACTACAAACCTGAAACATAAATTAATTTTTTTTTTTTTTTTTTTATATAGTTTGGCTTGCACAGCCTTGGCATGGACATGGGAGAAAGTGAACACCAGTCTAGAAATCAGGCCTGCTCAGAGATATTAGATGATACATGCAAACGTTACTGTAGTTCTGTTTTAACCATACCTGCTGTAATATCCTGTAGGTCAGTAATACGGTGATGCCTTTGCTAGCTACTTTGCTTTGTATGGCACAACCTTAACTTTGTATGGTGTTATTCAGTGTAGAATGAGACATTTATGACTGACATAATGTATAGCTTAGAGATACACAGGTCTGCTGTGATAGTGGGGAGAAGTGGGGAGACCGAGTGCAATGTAGAGGAGTACAGACAGGAGATGGTAAGACATGGGGCATAGACTGGCACTGCTTATGGCTACAAAAAAATTGCTAGTGGTCAGCTAAAACAATGCAAATCTGCTGCTGGACAAAGTGGCTTTGAAGGGTAACAAAGAGAACAAATACCATCTAACAGATGTAAAATGTAGTTAATATGACTGTAACATGGAATTGCAGACAAGTAAAGAAAAAAATGTAAAAATTCTTAACAAACATAGAGAAGTGACTCCAAGTGGATTCTAGGTGAGGAAGAAGTGATCATATTTGTGTAAGTCATCAAAATGATATTACTACCTGTGAAGTACATCAGATGCTGACATCTTGCCATAGCCCCCCAACCCCCACCAGACTGGAGTGTCCAACTTTAGGACCCAGAGAAGCAGAGGAAGGGTGAGCATAACCTTAGGAAAAGAGAGGGAACTATAAGGTGTGTGTGTGTAACAATCTCAATCAAGTCTATCTGAAATTATGACAATGTGCTGTTGTATTTAACTTCATGGCAGCACTGATTACTTAGAAGTCTGATTTGGTACACCAAACTGCTGGAGGGAAAAACCAACAGAAAGGAAACAAGCAACTCTTCCTCGAAAAGGCTTTGGTTTGAGCAGGAATCTACATATGGGGTTAAAACTCCTTTTGTTCTTAATTTTGGTACGGTAGCATTGCCTTCTGTGCTGTAAATTGTCCAATGACATCACTGACTGCTCTTCCACCTTTGAGTGGCTCTGTGAAGATAACTGTTAAAACTCACTTTCATTGACGGCTCATTCCTTGTTCTTGAGGGCTGGAATCCCTTTTCAGCAGTGTTAAGTGCTCTTAAGGGAGCAAAAGGATCTTGACAGAAGCACTTTTAAAAGACAGCAGTTTTTGACCGCTCCTTACTTCCAAATGCTCTGGAAACAATCTGGTACCTGCACAGCAGCAGCAGCAGCCTCACTTGAGATGGTGGTTCATAATCTTACAGTGTAGTAATACTAGTGTTATTAAATGTGGTTCCATATTTCAAATTACACACACAATGTTTGGTCCATTGTTTTTTAGGCAGAAAACCTCAAAATAAGAAGTGTCATTTTAAAATATATATATATGTATATATGTATAAAAATATATATGAAAGATATATTTTACACAAAGGACTTGAATTTTTTCCCTTTGAGTATGTGTATGATAGGCTTTGCATTTATGTTATTAGACAGTCTTTTTCTTCAGATCCTTAATTTTGTTTACAATTCAGGGCAGACAGTGTTTAGAGAAGAAACTGGAATATTGTCATGGAGATGACTGATGTGTACGGTTCTTACTGGTTGTCAAAGCTAGAGAGCATGTCTGGAGCAAGGTGAAGAAATGTAGGAATAGAAAGGATAGATGTGTAAAGGTAACTCAGTCCTGCATTTGAGAAATGCAAAGCTATCCCTTGTGCTTTTGAAGCTCTTTGTGACATTGGACAAATGACTGAGACCAGAGGAGGCTCATCGCGTGTTTCTCATTCCTGCATTCCTGACTCCGCATCCTGGAGTTTCATTTGCTGGAGTGCTCACTTGTGCAGCTGAAAGTGGAATTCAGCTTGGGAAGGACAGGCAGTAAAGAAGCACACAAGAATACTAGCAATTCTGGAAACATTAGTTTCTCCATATCTAAAAGTATGCTTATACATTAAATATAAAATCCCGCTAATTTGTATTTAATGCTTGCTTTAATTCTCCTTCATTTAGAAGTAAATAACTTAATTAAACTAAATTAATTTGTTGTTTTGAGAAATATTTTGAATACAAGTGAATTTAAAAATTCTCTATGTATGTTCGTTCATTAATGTATTTGTCATTAATTATAGCAAGAGCCACATGCTGAGTGGTGAAAAGTACAAAGGCTGCAGAAAGTTTTTTAAAATGAAAAAAACCTGTAAACATTCAATGATCATAAGTATTCTTGCTTCTTCAGTGAAACATATACTTGGAATTAGACCACAGAAAAGATTATATTTTGATATCATACTAATAAATGTGTCTGTATTTTTCAGGACCAGGGGCTTGTTTAATGTGGCTGCATCCTAGTATACGCAACTGGATAGAAGGACCTAGCAGGATTTCAATTATCAACTATATTTACAGTAAAACTCAATTTTCACATTTTGCTTCAAAAGTTTAAATGTTTTAAACTTTATATTTCAGTCAGGTGTTAAATACTATAACCTTGATATAGGAGTTCCTTCCATTTAAAAAAACTCAAAACAAACATCCAAAACTGCCAAACCTGATTGATTGATAGGTCCTTAGTGAAATGGAAATGCTACTTCTAAAGTGAAATACACATCCATCTTTCTGCAGAGTTTTGGATTTGTCTGTTTAATTTGGAACAATTATGGCATAAATGATTCACTATGTACAGCAGCAGCTTACTTTTAGTTTTGAAACTCTTGTTGAGAGTAAGTCATAACAAAGTAAGCCATCTGTAGAGGAAATATTTCTAAATGAAGGACCTAATGTTGTGTCCTCTAAACTTAAAACTACTTTTCTTTGCAGTGGTGAGGCTTTGTGTTCATGTTGAGGAGCCACCTGAATAGATTTTATAAGGCTTGATGTTCAGGTGCTTGCTTGTGGCTCTGGTACAATGTGCTATTGGGAAGTTAGTGAGTGGAATGAGACACAATGCTTAAAAATAGGTGAGGAATAGCAACCAGACTAAAATGCACACATTAGCCAAGGCTCTTATATGTATCCATTTGATATCTTCTGGAGAAAAAGCTTTTAGCAGATGTCTTTGCATTATGCTAATGTTTGCAGCCTTAACACTCAAAATCATGAGATGGAAGGATTTGGACTGGTCAGTTTTGGACCTACACTGCTCAAGCTCTATGGCAAACAGCAGCATTTGGCAGTAAGCTTATGTGGTTAATCTTGATGGACCACTACAGATGGACTCTTAACCTACATTAAATGTGTAATCTCCCTTTCTTTTTTAGCCTTTATAACCAAACATCCATGTGAACAACTGGCTAGAATTTACATCAATCATTTTGGAAAGTGAGATGTGAGTCCTCAGTGATGAAATGTGTTTTCTTCCTGTACTAAGGTTGCATCAGGCATTTTGGTCCTTGGTTCTTATTTGGGTACTAAATAATCCTGACTACCATTAATATTCCTTCTAAATTGTGATCTCACCTTTTTTCCTCACTCAGCTTGGTCAGCCAGTGAGTTCCAGGAAGAGCAAATAAAAAGTCAGCACCAGGCAAAAGACGGGGTGAAAAGTCATTATGGTCACTGTAATGTCAGCACATATTTGGTTACACATTCTGTTGATGTCCCACCTGGAAAAGTGAATTATGGTTTATTCCACTAAACATGCTTCACTGATGAAATGTATCCATCTGCACACCTGTACACACGTGAATTTGCCATAACACAGAGTAAGTCATATAATGTGAATTCATTCCAAAATTCAGATGGGATAATTAGAAATATTTTATGACTAATGAGCGAGCAGCAAGGGGAAAGCAAGGATCATCTCCTTTAGAGAGCACAGAGAACATTTTAATTAAAACAATAAACTTTATAGTATAGATTGGAGATAGCACTTTAACGTACAGCTAGTACCTAAGTGTGAAGGCTGCACAATAATTTAAAGGTGGCAGTTTCGATTTAGTATAACTCTTTGCACAAAGAGATAGTCAAGAGGGTAATCAATTATCTAGTGCTGAGGGTTACCAAACAAGGCTGGAGTGACAGAAAAGGCAATGAATGCACAGTGGGAAAGGCAAGTTTGCAAATTTAAAGGCTCAGATGCAAGTACAACAAACTAAGTGAGTAATGGTGTGTGCAGTAACAAAAATCAGATGCCGCTGACATATGCCTCTTGGTGTTTGTACCACTGAACATTGATACAGATGCTGAGCGTTTAGTTGTAATGACGGCCTCAATTGCCACAAGGAGGAAGGGAAGGTTTGGGATAGTTACATTGCTCACTCTTTGTAACACATGCATTAGGCTATCATGAGCATCACTAATTATTAGATCAGGAGTGAGATAGGGATTTTAAAAAGCTGGTGATTAGTGTTGTGATTGAGTATAAAATGCAGTGGTTGATTAGGTGCCACGTATATGAGTGGCTACGTGAGTCTTTATATTAAAAAGATGGGAAATAGCTGCATTGATTCTTTTTAGTACAAGGTTGGTGAAAACACGTAGTCTGTCTTAACAGACTAATCACAGAAAAACCTTCATTGCAGTAGCAGCAAAAAAATGGCTTAATCTTGCTTACGTTACTCTGATGCAGCAAAAAGCAAGTGAAGGGTGGGAGTGAGACTGAGAAATTACGCACACTTTTAAATCAAGGCAGAGTGGGAGGAAATAGTTCTCATAAGATGACTTTACTCTTCAGTAGCCTAATGCTCTTCCTCATATATTGATGTTTTGATTTCATCAGAGCTGGCCTACATTTACTTTCCATTTGCAAGGTTTCATCTTTTCACTTTTCAGCATCAGCAGAGTATGAAGAAACCAGCATGACTGGGGTAAAAGCAGTTGGTATGCATTTATCTTCTAGGACAGACATAATTAAATTGTAGAGAATCTGAAGGAGAGAAGCAAGAGTATTTTGCAGGTTTACTGCATCAAGGGGAAGGTGTTAAATGAGGGTATATATTCTTGAGTCTCACCAGTGGCTGCTATTGCTACCCCAGAAGAGGAGGTTGGCTGAATTTCTGATGATTTGGGCTATGCAGATTTAGAGACAAAAGATGGAGGCTAATGTGGCTCTGGGAGCTGCACCATCACTTCAGATGGATGGAAGTGCAGTCAGTTACAACTGGAAAGAGCAACCAACAATAAAGAATGAGCATCTTTTTTCAGTAGTGATAAAAAGTACTAAAATGGAAAAGCATGCTATGTATTGAAGAAATTGCTTACACAGCTTTAACAGGCACAGTGTTGTCTCTTGAGTCATGTGGAGCTCCGTTTCAAGATTTATTAACCTCGGAGCTTACATATATCTGGTTCAACAAGCTAACCTAAGTGAATGAAATCCCTCTATAAGCATTAAGCTCCTGATTCAACATTTCTGCTCATAACACAAGCGCATGTTCGCACATCCAGATCACCCAGGCTGACTGGTCTGAATATCCTATCTTTGAATCGGAACATAAGAAATTCTGCCTCTGTCATTTGGTTTTGTTGCTGAAGCTAAACTACTTCTGTCAGTATTAAGAGTGTCATGCTTTTGACTGTGATGGAGATTATCCTTTTGTATCACTTCTACACACTAGTGCAGAAGAAAAGTTGCTTTAGCTGAGGCTTAAAGCAAAAATCTTTCATTCCTCAAAAGAACAGAGTCTTTGATTAGCTAGAGCTTTTAAAAATGACATATTGATGCTTTGCACTTCTCATGTAACACCAAAAGTGAGGCATATGTACTTTAAGACAAAACCCAAACACTATTGTAAAAAAATATAAAAATGTTATAATTCACTAGTAGGCTATCTATAAACATAAAATAAATCATGGACAGCAATAAATATTTTTAAATTATGTAGTTAGCAATAAACTGTTAGGGAAAAAAGTCTGTGCTTTGCACTATTCCTTGCAGGTTTGTTAGCTTTTCAGTCCTGCTATTTCAACATTTCTTTTTTTCAAAGTGTTGATTTTATTCATATGCAGATGTGGGTGTCTCGGAACATGTGGCCAACACAAAGAGTTACAGTAATTAGATAAATATTATGTTAAGGAGCTAAGTCTAGTGAAGCAATTTCAATTTGCTGTCAGCTGGGTGACTGTTACATCTATGTAGTTAATTTCTGAGGATGAAACGATTGCCTGAATTTTTTTTTTTACCTCCACTCATAATGACACCAAATAATAAGGCAAAATTTTAAAACAGCAAACAAAGCAAAAGTATAAACTGAATTTAGGCAACCGTAGATGGGTAATCACTGTTGCTTAATTTTCTAAGGGTAAAATTTGAGAAGTTTGAAGTATGGTGTGTTAACAGCAAGAAATGTGACTCTTGCCTGGTCTCAAACAGAAGCTGCATTCAGAGTCTCCAAGTACGTGATTTGGTGCTGAGATAACATGGACTGGCACTGTTATCCAAATAGCCAGCTTTTACGTGACAGAATGTCTTGAATCTATTTGGAAGTCATACTTACCAGTGGGACATTTGAAGTATCTTCTATGGCTCTTTACTGCAAAAAATTGATTGCTACCTTTATAATTTTTTCTGGTAAACTTTGACAAAGTTTCTCTTTCTAAGAAGCTGGAGGGAAACTGGGAGACCATTACTGAATTGTCAGCATTTAAAACATCCCAGTGGGATTATAATCTTGGCTGCCAGGCCCTGCCATGAGCCACCCTGGGGAGCCCCCACCATTCTCAGTCCCTAGTAGCCACTGGACCCTGCAGTGCCTTGACACTGGGAAACACAGGATTAGCCTTTGCTGGCGTAGGCAGGCCCTTGACCAGCAAGGCAATGGTTTACCATTCAAGCTGCTCACTAGGAGTGCAGCTTCTGTATCAGGCCATCGGCTGCTCAGTGGAGTTAAGCGGTTGTGTTTAGTCACTTTGATAGCATGAAGACCTCTGATTGTTTTGAATTTGGCTTTTTTTTTCCCCCTCTGTTGATAACACAGTAAGCCAGGTTGCAGTTCTCTGTTGAGATATACCTGCACTTAACCTGAGGATGAGAAATCTCAAAGAATTATCTGTGCTTTTATTTGCATAATTGTAACTGAGAAAAGCAGCATATTCACATGAAGATGTCAACTAGTCACAGACTCCGGTTAATGGATCATAACTTGCACTACAGTATTGTTGGGGTGGTTTTGTGTGTGTGTGTGTTTTAAACTTCACATTAGTTTTTACTGGGAATTTACATCTTTCATTAGAGTTACTGGATTTTGACACTATTTAAAAGAAAATGTCTGTAGGTTAAGAGTAACATGGCTAAGGAGGGCTGAATTTATATTATATTCTTCTGGGACTGTATCAAGAGAGCTTTTGCTGAGTGTGAAGAAAAGTCATTTCACATAGTAAAGTTGGCACCAAGCCCAGTTTCTTTATGGAGGTAAGATAAGTGAAAATCAAGATACAGTTATATTTAGTTAATCACATAGCTTTTTTTTTCTTTCTTTTTTTTTTCTATATATCAGCTGCCAAATAAAGTTATTAAAAATAATTCCAGTCTCTTTGCTAAACCAGATTTTATTTGAAGAAAAAGTGTTCTGTACTCCTGGGAGCAATTTGGTATTCTAAAATGGCTTTCTCTGAAGTGTTTATTGAAATGGAGAAATTATTCTCCATATTCTCTCCATTTGGAATGGAAAGCTTCTCTAATACAGTGAATGGCCAAGGAAATGAAGAGTGTAGAGAAAAACAGGTTTTGATGAACGTGTGGGAGAGACAGGCACAGCAGACAGACAGTAGAATCATTTGAGGAAATGGGAATGTGAAATGTAAGTGTATGAAGAGATAGAAATGACCACATTTTTCATTGGCAGACTAATGATGACAATTTGAAAAGTTGTTTAGGCCAGTGACATGCAACGCTTTAGGCACTTGTATGTTGACCTTTCTGTGGATCAGCTCCTTGGAGAGAGTGTGTTGGTTCCTCCACTTCTTGAGAAGCTTAACTGTAGAGGAGTGAGACTTGAAGTCTGCTTGGTGAGTTCAGGAGAAGAACTTACAAACAGCAAAGTGTTATTAGTATGATATTATGAGATCTGTGATATTTTCAGATATCATCTTCTTTATTAAGGAAAATGCCTTATCTTATACCAAATGTGAGATTTCATTATTTTTTAGCTTAAAGTTGAAGTTAGGACCATGACTAGGTGAGCAAGGTCTTCTGAAACTGCTGATATGCAGGACAGCAGGGGAGATTGTACCCTACACAGTATGCTCTGCTCAGTCTCTTTCCTATCCGCAGTATTTCTGTCCTGCAGCAAATGATAATTTGCAGCTGATGGAGTACTTCAAGAAAGAGATAGCTATAGGCTCAGGAACATTACAGGTTTGGGGAGTTTCTTTGTATTACCTTTCTGCCAAGACCTAACTAGGAGCAACAAGGGACAGGTACTGATTTTGGAGGTCTCTAATAAACAACATTTTGCACTCCTACTCAGCATCCTGGGAAAGCTGAAACATGTGAGATACTGGTGAGGTAATCTCCCATCACCGCCTCCAAGAGGGAAATCAAATAGCATCATAGTTGTCTTTCCTTTTTTCCTTTCAGTAAATACAGCAGTAAGATAAACAGGCTAGTGAATAACAACTAAAATATTCTGTTCCCAGAGTATGTTGACAGTTATTTAAAATCCTTCTCTATGGCTCATATACAAGGCAAGCTGTCACTCAAAGCTTTGTGACTGCGAGGTTCCATATCCTCTGACTAGCATTACCTTTTATCCAAGGTATCACTTGCACCAAGAGGTAGCTGGCCACTGGCGGTCAGCTAGCTACCGCTGTTGGAGCTCTGTTCATCACCCTTTGGCTGTGGCTGTGCTCAGCTAGCTGCTTGGACAGCCTTCGCAAACCCCACTGCTCAGCTATTCTGTGGTATTAACAGCTGCTGTATTGTACAAGATCACATACAATCCCTGGTAATCTGCCCCCGCCAAAGAAAATCCCACCTGAAAGAAGCCTCAGCTCCTCCAAACCATCTGTCTTAAGCAGGCTGCTTTTCAGTTTGATTTTTGGTTTTCATGCCTGCAAGCTATATTATATACTAGGGTAAATATTAATTCTAGGCACATTTGGGCATACTTAATTCACTCAGATGTTCGTGTAACTCTTACAATTATAAAGGTTAGTGACAATTTCCTTTTAATGTCATTTTTAAAAACTGGAATGTTCTCAACCATTGTAAACAAAACTCTAATTTCACGTTTCAGACCTGCCCATTAGTCTTATTCATTCCCCTTTCATGTCATCATGACAGTTGATTTCCTCCCTTCTTCCCTGGCACCCTGCATATGACTGTATTTCTCTCCTAGGCCTCTGTTACCAGACTTATATATGGCATTTTGGAATGTTTCTCAGGAAAACAAAGCAAGCTGTTTCCAAGCTTTCAAGACCAGTGATGTAGCAATGGATGTTTATAAGGTATGATCATCACTTTTAGAACAGGATCATACACTGTTTGGAGGAAAAAGTTTAAAAAGATAGAAAAAGGTAGGAAGATAGGCAAGGGCTTGCTTTTAGTGGTAATTAATGGAGATAAAAGCTAGAAGCAAGGCTGCTCAACATGACACTGGCTTTTGTTTAAGCCACCACATTGTAATGAATCCAGGTGATACAATGAATAATTCCTTAGCTGGTTTGGGTGTTTTGGTTTGGTTTTTTTTTTGTTGGAGTCAGTGAGAAAATGTCTTTGTGGAAATTAAGTGTATTGTTATTCTCAATTTTACAGGACAAGAATGGCTTATTAATAGCTTTTTTTTTTACAGAAATAAGACTTGACTGTTGTTACCTTGGCTATTTTTTTAATGGCTTATATTATCAAAATATAAGGGTTACAAGAGCTGTATATTTTGCCTAGTACAAAGTGTCATGGAAGGAGCATGTAAGACAGCTTGTAAATAATATGCTATCAGCATGATGCTAACAATACTTAAGAGATAATAGGGTTGTTTTTCCTGTTTAAGTCCATAGGCTTATTATATCTGGTTAAGGTTAGTGCTTTCATGATTATTTCATTGATTTAAGCATTATCTGGAGAATAAATTGCATTAGGAATGACTTCAGGTGTAGGAAAAAATGTACTGTTAAACTTGAATGGGAAAGATTTTTCTTTAGAAATACAAAATTAATTTCCTTGGGAGATCTCTCAGGATAGTAGGGAAAACCAGGGAATGAGTATGGAAAAATTTGTTGTCCATGGGAAATAATTAAGCCAAAAGTCATAAGAAAAATGGTGATTAAAAAAAAAAATGAATCCTTTAGATTTAGACAGATTTTAATGAAATTGGGACTGCATTCATTGTTGTTATGCATGACTGCAGCATCAGTGATACATGGGTAGCTGTATATTATGTTTAAAATATAAATGGCTAATAAGGTTATTGAGGACAATCAGGCAAATTTAAGTAACCTCAAGTGTGTTTACATGTCTGCGTATCAAGGCTCAGTGAAAGTTAGCTGGAAACAGCGGTGTCCTCAGGCCCTCTTTTTCAGTCAGTATCTTGTTGTTCACTGTCACAGTGACAAATGAAAACATTTCATGGCAGGAACTGTCAAAAGCCCTCTTGTGAGCCCTGCATTTTCTTTCTATTTCTCAGTCAACAGCTGCCATGAAATATGACTGCATATCAGTAAGCTACAACTCTGTGATCAAATGGGCTAGCTGTTAGGCACTGGCTGGTGGCCATTTAAATGGTGAATGATGAGCTTTAGTTGGCCATTTTTCACTGAAAGAGGAACTAAATCTCTCTTTATAGGCTACCTCATACCACAAACATGGAATATTTATTTGTGACATAAGAGGCTATTCAAACAGTGCAGTGTCAAACTCACTATAAATGGATGTGCTGGCCGATGCATAAAAAAGTGCTTGGCCTTTATCCTGCCAGCTATGAAGTTTCCAGCAACTTTGTCTTTCCTAGCATCCATGCTACTTACCTAAAGAAGGAACATATGCACATTTATTACTATGTACGGTACTGGTCTTAATAATTAGTAGCTGCCTCCCATCCAGGTGTTTTTCATCTATTTCTTCCACCTGATCCTCCATCTCCTCTCACCTGGCTGTACAGGACCTTCATTTAATGGAAAATGAATTAATGCATTTCTGGTCATAAGCAAGCAGTGCTCCTGAGTGGGAAGTATAAATCTGGAGTGGGGCATAAAATTCTTCAGGGAATGAAAGGTGTGTGCCCAGCATTAGTGCTAGTGTTAGTTCATAAAAGAAATCACAGATGAAACTTCCCGGGAATGAATTTATAGGTTGTCCAGAACATGAAGTAAGAAATTAATCTATACTATAACATAAAGAAAGAAAAAAAAATCTGGAAGTTATCCAGCTCATCTTTTTTATAATATCACTGTTTTCTCCTGATGAATATCCAGTGAAAATCCATGTATGTTGTATTTTCTTGGTGGTCATTAAAGTGAAGAGAGTAAATTATTCTAATGAATGGAAAGTAATTTGGTATCAGCTGGTGTTGCAGAAATAGATTAGGTGGTTATTGATCGTCCATTCTCAAGGCTAAGAAGTTTTGGAGCAGAATTCAGCCTGTCAGATTTGTGTCTCTGCCCTCCCTTCCTAGTTCCTGTTCTTTGTCATGAAAAGGAGTTGAATATTATGATACCAATTTTTTTTTAGTTTTATGAATCATAGAACCATAGAATGTTTTGGGTTGGAAGGGACCCCAGAGGTCATCTAGTCCAACCCCCCTGCAGTGAACAGGGACACCGCTAACTAGATCAGGTTGCTCAGAGCCCCATCCAACCTGGCCTTGAATGCTTCCAGGGATGGGGCCTCCACTACCTCTCTGGGCAACCCGTTCCAGTGTTTCGCCACCCTCGTTGTAAAGAATTTCCTCCTTATATCTAGTCCAAACCTACCCTGGTTTAGTTTAAAACCATTACCCCTTGTCCTGTCACAGCTGGCCCTATTAAAAAGATTTTCCCCATCTTTCCTATAGGCCCCCTTTAGGTATTGAAAGGCCGTAATCGGGTCTCCCCGCAGCCTTCTTTTCTCCAGGCTGAACCTTTTCTCTCAGCCTGTCCTCATAGGAGAGGTGCTCCAGCCCTCGGATCATTTTAGTAGCCCTCCTCTGGACCCGCTCCAACTGTTCCATGTACTTCTTGTGCTGAGGGCTACAGAGCTGGACACAGTACTCTAGGTGAGGTCTCACCAGAGCATAATTGTAAAACGAGTGTGTGGATCTTTAGATAACGATACGAAATACATCTATTAGTGGTTCTCTGTCCTTCAAATTAATTATTTTTTTTAATTTACTTTTATATTTGTTTGCATTATATAGTACTTGCTAAAAGCTGATTTTTGGAAAATCATCTCACAAAGAGAGCGAACATTTCTTTCATAGTTCAATCTGCCCTTGTCAATGGAAAGGGAATTTTCTACTCAAACTACCAAACCAGAATGTTATAGTTGGGTAATTTTATTCAATCTTCAAAACTTCTTTAAGGATATCTTGTATTTAATCTTAACATTATCTGCTTCCCTCATATCTTCTGCTACCTGCAAAAGAAAAGCTGCTGCTCAGTCTTGGTACAATACAGCAAGCTATATTTAGCCACTTTGAGGTAAATTAAAAATCTGAAGATTTCAAACTCTAACCCATATGAAAAATGGACACAATCAATATTACTTTTGCCTTTGATCATGCCATAATTTAAACAGGTCTAATTTCTACAAGCCTTTGTCATTCAGAATATACTAGTTTTGTGATACTGCAGCAAAGCCATCTCTAATGTAGCAGTACATATGGGCCAACACAGACCCCAAACTGATCATCAAAGCCAAAATGGCAGCAGGCAAGCCAGCATCAGTCAGTCTCTAGGATGGGGGAGGTTACTTCAAACTTGAGTATGTCATCAGACCTCACAGTCAGTTGTCAAGCACCCCAGTGCCTTTATGGACACTCACCACAAACCCTAGAGACAAAAGGTCTTGCCTATTTCTGCAAATTCATAAAGGCAGTGCTTAGTCACGTTGCCAGGTTGAGCCTAGGTAAGACAGAAAAAAAGTTGCTGGTGGATAAATCATGATGATACTGCAGGTTATAAAACCCTTCAGTGTTCATTCAGGCTAGGAATGGGATTTGTGGAATGAAAAATACAATCCTGACCTTGGTATTAGAATAAAGTTAGAAAAGCTTGAAACAGGCCCTGGAGCTATGTGAACTATTTCTAAAGACTTTTTTACTGTGTGTCAAAGAGGTAAACTGACTCATGTCACTTGGCCTTTTCCATCTGGGAAGACGTAGTTCTCATTGCCATCACTGACTATGCCTTCTCAGTGGTTCAAGAAGAGATATCTTTGCTTTCAGTGAAAAAAGGGCTTAATAACTTTTGCTCACATTTAAAGTAGGGAAAAGGGCACAAGGGAACAGAAAAAAGGGAGAGGCATAAGAACTGATCTTCACTACTGAAAGTCAAAACTGTTAGTTCAGTAACACTTTGACATTCCTTTACTTCAAGATGTAGTCTGGTTTGTGTATCTCAACCAGTGTACGTTTTAAGTCTTATACTTAACTATATGTAATTTGCAGAACACACTGGGTTTTATACAATACTGTTGTCTGGACTGACCAGGCAGAGAGCTTTCACAATTTCACTTACCAAAAGTCTTGGGAAGAAGGGAAGACTACCACATGTGTCTTTTATATGAAGTTCCTCTGGTCAAACCACAGGCATTCTGAGTATTGAGTCTCGGCTAAACTGCCAGTTTCAGTCATGCTCTTAACCACACCATTACTCCATGGCTTAATTGCAGGCAGCTAACTACAAGTGCAACTGAGACCTTCTTCACATAAGTGAGTATGAGACACATTCTCCAAGAATTACACCATTACATCACAGTTAAGTTCGTTATGCTTTTTTTGGTCTTTAAGCCTGTCTTGCTGACATGCCACATGAAGCAACAAGCTTAAACTTCTTCATATAGCTTGGCCTCAGGCCTTATTAACACTGAGGACAGTATGTATGATATGAGTATGAATCTGAATAAGAAATGAAGTCACCTGTTTGCATGATCTGGATGTATGTGGTACTCAGTGATGCAGATTGAGAAATTTCTGTTTGTATTAGTTTTTGCATAAGATATTGAGAGTATCATACTATGCCATGAAATGCATTAAACAAATTTTTATCTTCAAGGTAAATATATATAAAGGAGTTTTTCATTGTTTCTGCATGTGACATTAGTACATGTGTTAGTTATGAAGCCTCTGTAAGTCTTCAGCATATGCTAGTTGCAGCAAGGCATAGTGTTTATTAGGAATAATTTATTTTCATCAGCTTGGAAAAATGAATGCCAATCTGCTACCTCAAAATTCTTAACAATTTAAATTTGTTCTGTTGATTCTTAGTCAAATCCCCAACCTTTAGTTTCAAGTATTGAAATGCCAGTCTGTGGCAGCAAATCACTTTAAAAATGCCTTTGCCAAACATTTAAAGTTTTGGTATTAGCTAATTAATTATGTTTTGAGCCAATGTATTATTTACTAACATGAGATTATAGTTCTAACTGTAGCTACATTTGTAGCTGTCACAGTTGGTGATGAATTAATGGAAAATAACAAATATGGTAACTATATTTAAGCAGCAGCAGTGCAGGGAAAGGAATTGGAGAAATTCGGTATAATATAAGATGGATGAACAAGGGAAAAGAAACAGTAGCAAACTGATTAAATACACACACATGTAGATTATATGAGACTAATCTGTTGTCTGTTGAAATATAACTGGTTGTCTGGAGGAGATAACTGATTATCTGGAGGAAAGAAATGTGGTAGATCTGAATCACAAAGATTTCGATATATCATATGCTATCACAGAGCAAAAGTGTTAGTTCAAGCTCGATGACATGAAGACTGTTAGGAAACTTATTTTAGTGGGTACAGGTGAGAAGATGTGATACCTACTGAAAAGAGCACGTGACAGATTTGAACATGACTTACAAGTTGAATTCCTTAAGGACTGCAGGCTGCCCTCACTAGGGAGAAAAAGAAAATTAGAAATAGGTTAATCAAACTTGTTGATCCAATAAAGTTAGAAAGCTCATGTATAAAGAAAGGGACTGGATTTTAGACATCATGAATTGAACAGTTTTGAGGAACACAGGGTATTAGAAATTAGATGAAACTGAATAGTATGAAATCCAAGGTCATTCATATGGAGACAAGGAGAACTTTTACTAGAAGTAGGAAGCTTATAATTGGGAAATAACTAAAGGCATAAAAATCTGTATGCATTTATCCAATTACTTATTGAGTCTAAATTATCCATGTGATCTGTCTTTGCAAAATGTATTTGTGACCTTAGATTATATCAGGAAAGTTGTTTCCAGGAGAAATGGTAAAGTATTAATGACATTCTGTAAGGTACTGGCAGGAGACCTCATCTGGAATACTGAAAAAATGAATTAAAACTGGAACAAGTTCAGGAAAAGTTTAGAGGGATGGAGAACGTGAAGATATGATTATGCTTCTGTCATTTCTGAATGTGGCTTTGGTAGGTACATGCTAGTTAGTGCAAATCTTAATAACATCACATGTAAGTGTAGAAGCATCTCAGAGTTCAGGATAAGAAAATAGCCCAGGTGTTAATTCAGTTTCTCAGACAGCTTTACAGCCCCCACAGAGCTGTGTGACCATGAATAATTTTAGTCTGGAAACTGCAAATGGTTACCAGCTATCTGAGTGGATGGATTCATCAAATTGTTTCTGGTCAGAGAAGAAGAAGTAAACGCTGAATCACTTTTAAGACTAAACTTTATCAGTTAATGAAAAAAAAATTCTTATGTTTTGCCTCGACAATAGAGAATTACACTTACTGGACCAGAAGGTACTTCTCATTCCTTTGTCTGTGGTTTGCAGAATAGTAATTTGGCTGAATGTGTGCCCCAAATAGCAAAATCACTAGAGAGAAAAGAGAAAGATATTCTTTATCTCTGTGGGTAGTCAACTCTTACACTGTACACAAGATGCAAAGATACTTTACTAATCTTGTCAGCTGCACTTTAAAAAGGCAGTTTTACCTGGTATGGCAATTTCAAAGTTTAGCTTCAAAATATTGCAATAGAAAATCTTACTGAGTCTCCAGTGGGATACTTTTCATAATGATTTTGTAATCATTACAGACTTTAACCAAGATGATGCTGAAACACAAACCAATCCCTCTAGGGTTATTAAAACCAGAAATAAACTCCAAATAGTATTCCCCTGCTTCTGAGGTACAGAATGTACTGTTGCATAATGGAAGAAGAAAAATAAGGCTTTTAAATATATGCACCCAAGAGTGCACTCTAGTTTGAGAGATCATGAGCATCTTCAGGTGCTACAGTTGTAAAACTCTTTATGATTGCCCATTTTTCTCACCCAGCTTTTAAGTTTTGATCCTCAGTCATTCCTGCCATAGCTGAAAAAGATCCATACAGACCTTAAGTTGTCAGTCAGCTCTGATGATTTGGGCTCATTCAGCAAATTCTCATCTTCACCTACCTTTGATGGAAAACAGATCATTAACAATACAAGTCAGAGTATTCACATTCACAAAGAATATTCTACACTACTTAAGATACATGAGGTTGAGGGCAAATGTAGTTAGACTTAAACTAATAAAAGGGGTGGGTAGGTAAAAAAAGTGCTGAAACCAGTTTTATTTTCCATGGTAACAGACACAATGCAGCTTCTGAAAAACTTCAAGGAGAACTAAACACAAAAAAGACAAAAACTGAACAGACAGGGTGAGGATACTTGTATACCAATAACCTCCTTGATATTTTTATTAAACTTGTCAGATTGAATCATAGAATTATAATTGTATTACAATCCTATGATGTTGATTAAAAAAAAAAAAGGTCTTTTTGTCTGAACTTTGCAAAGATTTGTAGGCATGACAGTGTAATTAAAAAATTAATAATAGTGAATTTTCCTCTCTCACTTGCTGTTTCACCATATAGAGTGGCAGAATATATTTTTGTCAAACTTACAGGATGTTTGTCTCAGAGCCACTCTCAAGTCCAGTGATGTAATTTTTAATTTCCTCTCAAAGAGTGTCTTTTATCTGGAGAAGTAAAAAGAGGTGTTTTTTTTCTTTTTTCATTTATTTTTTTCTCTTTTCTTTTTTTTTTTTCCTTTTCTCAAATACAACTAAAATATTTTTTCAGAAATATTTTAATAAATGTACATAGTATCAAAGTTCCTACAGAGTGGCATAGCTGGTAAGTTGCATTGATGTTGGCTGGTACTAGCAAAGTGCTGAGACTGAAGAGGAGGCCCTGCCTCTGGAGCTTCTGGGCCGCTGCATGCACCTTCTTTGATACGTTCCTCCTGTTGTCTGACCTTTTCTGTTCCGTTGCTTTCAACATGTTCAAATCCTGCTTCTTCTTACTTTCCAGATTTCAGGTATCTCACAATGTTCTCACATCTACACTCTATTTCTTCACAAGGTAAGTTGTATCTTCTCTCTTATCTATTTTCTTGTTCCACTAATTTACTGTTGGCTTAACTCACAGTGGAAAACCCATTTTCCCTCATCCCCATCACTTTTAGATTCATGGGTATTCCTCCTGTCTGTTCATCCTTGCCAGCTCCCCATACCTTTTCACAGGGGTTTAGGACTTTCCTTCATATTAAAACTTCATATGTGTTATTTTGGCTTCAGCAGTGCATTGTTGAGAGGAACAGGTAACCTGCTAAAATGTATACAATGAAGACACAAATTCTGGAAAGTGTGTTTTTTAGAGTTCAGCAGGATGTGTAAGTTTGGCAAAGCTGCAAGCAACTGAAGACTGGTGTGATTCTTAACAATAGCACACTCCAGTCGTGACCAAAAACATTAATTATGAGATTGTGCACTGTATTTCCACGTAAAAATTAGTTAACCGTATATCTGAAATTCACCAACTGGCATCTCTTATTGGAGAAATCTGAGAGGAAATGCATTGTGGCTGGGGTATTTCTGTCACACTGAAGAGGTTGGATATTGCTACTGGCTTTAGTTTCACTGCCTGCCGTATATTTTTTTTCTTCAGCTGAGACATAGGGACCAAGTACTTACTTCTAACTTATTAAATCAATGACCTACAATGAGATAAACCTAACAGTATTTTTGTTAGGAAAGGTCACCCAGTCTGTTAAGAGGAGCTAACTGAAAATAATAACTTCCTTAGTTATAACCATTTTGACCTTTCAATTTTTCTCTCCATAACTGTAGGTGCAAACAAATAAAATTTTAGCCAAAGGACATTCAGGTGTTAATCCCTCTTGTGATGAAGCCGATACTCTTAGGAAATGAGACACTGATAGTTTTCCACATTTAATTTCATTTTCACATCGAAGGAATTAGAGGGGTGAAAACCAGACTAGCCTGCGGCTTACAAGAGTAGAAGTAACTGTCTTTTTCTAAGAATTATTAGCATGTTAACCTTAAGACTGCACTGTAATATTGTGTTCACCAGTAACACTTCAGTTAGAAATTCGGTTCTGGAAATGTCTGTGAGGCAGGGAGCTATCAGGTGGCTTTAAAACAGTCGCTCCCTCAATGCTTTCATCCTTAGCACAATCAGCTGGAAATCAGAGGTAGAGGTGTCTTCTCCACTGCTCTGGCAACCTAGAGATGGAGGTTACGTTAAGAATGAAGGAAGCAGGATTACGTTTCCATGCATAAATACTTTAGATTCTGGTCCTATATCCATGTGTTTGGTCAGTTTTATCTGGTTTTTAAGTTGTTATTTGTCTGCTGGATGAAAAATTCATGTTGCTTCTCCATTTCCTAAATGTACTGCTCATAAGCCTTTACCTTTTTATTACTGTAATTATCTGTGTTTTACGCAATGCTACAATGATAACTGACTATGATTTATTTTAATAAGAATTAAAAGATTACTTGATTATATGAATTGTGTGTGGTTTTGCAATGGTTCACAGTTTTTCCAAATGAAAAATCATGAGAAATTGTTGACATTTATTTGATGATGCCTCTGTTATGAGAGCTGAAGTGCATTTCAGGTAACTTTATTATCTTTTTCTTGAGCATCCCTTATTACAAATTAATGTAATTTCATACAAAAAGATTAAAGGCATAAGAGCTGCTGAAGTTAGTTTGATTAAAACTTTAGGGCCATTTTTTATTTAGGGTCATTTTTTTTAGAGCCATTCTTTAAAGAAGTCATTCTTTTTTCTTCTTTTTTAATTATTCCCCACCCCCTGGCACATAAGCCTCATTTTGAAAAGGAAACTATAAGGGAAACTTATTTTTCTGGCTTTCTCAACCAAGGAAGAAAGCCGAATTGCTGCTACCTTGATTGTATTCCTAACAGTATTTGATCTCAGATGATTCTTTAAGTAGTTTGTAAATCAGATTGCTAGGGATGGTGTCCTGAGCTACATTTCAAACAGTGGGGGGAAAAAATAGGTAATTATTTTACAAAAAAGAAATGATGAAGAAGGCTTTTTACAAGCCCTGAGAGTGAAAGGAATTTATTAGTGATCATTACTGACTGGGCCTGCTGAGATAAAGACTGTAGAAACCCTTTATTATCCACTAATTGTCTCACTTGATTTTACATCCTAAAAATGTCATTTTACCTTTACATTGCTGAAGAACAAATTCTAGGCATTCAGTTGCAAGATGCCCAGGCATTGCATACATCAACAGATAGCTCTTTAACTTCCAACAGAACACCATGATTTTATTAACATTCTCTTCACTCTACAGAAATAGCAAAAAAAGCAAAAAAAGGAACTAATTTCGCTGGTCAAAAAGGCGGCAAGGGTCGCTGAGGTAAGAGCTTTTAGGTTCTCCACATTTGCTTAATAATAGTATTATATGATCATTTGAAAATAGAAGGAGGCTCTTCTGAATGACTGGTCCAACTTTGGGCTGCTGTTGAATAGAGTAATACAGAAAAACAGTAGATTACTATCTTGTAAAGTTTAGTATTTCAATGTTCAATAAATGCACAATCCAGTCCTATTGTATACCAAATAAATCTTTTCTGCGGGCTTAAAAATACTGATCATATAAATTCAGAAACTTTACAAATACACCTACTTCATAAATATGTCTGCATAACATAATCTACAGGAAACATATAGTCTTAGCTCTACTTAAAATGTGTTTGGTTACAACTTTTTTCTAGGTCTTTGGTGAAAAAAGCATGGGTGCAGTACTTAGTTGCAGTGAAGAACAATGGGGGTTTTTTGTATAACCTGGAGTTTTTATTTGCTTATTTAATTCTTTGTTTCTGTATGATATCAAAGGGTTAATGACTGGTCATTTTCTAATTAGAAAAAGGAAATTATTGATTGAATGGGCTATTTTTAATAAACAATTTCTTTTAAAGGCTTCCTTTACAATCAAGTGGGTACTTCAGTGGTGTCTATTTGGTGTCTGAGGCCCAAAAGGCTTTTTTTTCTCCTTTCGTGCTGACTCAGGGCTTTATGACAAAATTTGAGTACAACTTACAGCCAGCAAGTTTTATGGATTTAATCTGAAATATTAGTCGTGAGTTTTTAAGGATAAAAATTCCTTCGTTTTGCCACATGATGTGCTCAGCCCCTTCAGCGAGGCAGTGGGAAGTGTTGTGGTTGGTGCATAGAGGTTTTTCTCTGCTGCTTCTTCTCTCACACCCTTTTCCTATGCTCTGGTGTGGGTCCTCCATAGGCTGCGGAGAGCCCATGTGTCTGTGATGCAGCAGCTGGGGAGAGAAAAGGACACACACACTGGTGTGTGGGCACCAGTGAACAGCAAGCTGGCCTAGCTAGCAAGTAGGCAGCCTAGTGTCGATTGCTCTTCCCGATGTGACAGCCCTAACAATTTGCGGATGTTTTTACGTCTCTTTCTGATCCATTGGGTGGATGCCCCATGTAACATGGGTGACAGGATCTCAGCCGGAAATTTCAGCATAGCACGTACAAGTTAAAGAAGGTGTATTTTTAATAGCTTCTACAGGTTTTAGACACCTAATTTTTACAGGAGAAAATATTTTTTCAAAAGTTTTACAGCAAATGTGGCCTCTAAGATACTCATGCTTTTTTGAGATGTTAATTTCTTTTTTAAAATAAAGCTTAATACAAGGTCTGTCCTTTCACATTACTTGTTAAACTTTTCCATGGTCAGTTACTCATCTCTCCCCTGATCAGTGTTTTCAGCTTTGAACATTAAATGTTATACCTTATTACGTTTTCATGTGATGCATTTAAGAATGCACTAAATCAATTTTAAATGTCTGTGCAATATCTTCCAAAAGTTTAAGCCACCTAATCAGTAGCTGATGATGAAAGTGGTTCTCCTCTTAAGTGAGAAACATAAAGAAATTACTTTCCTCTTTTAGGTTTAGATCACACTGTCCGGGAAAGCAGTTTGTGTTTTAGAGTGAGTACTAGTTCTCGGTGAGGCAAAACAAAATCATTGTGGACATAACCCATGTAAGACTGCATGCAGAACTGTAACAATTGATATTGGGGAAAAGTGTTTCAGCATGCTTCCTTGAAAATACAGATACTTTTGGTTGAATTGCTGCTTTTTGCACTCCCCATTCCCACAGTTGCTAAATAATCTAGTGGCCAAACCAGGATTTTACTGGGGAGCAGAAGCGTGGTGGCTGAGTGATATGTAGAAGTTATGGCATCGTTCTTTAAGTGATAGTGGCTAACAGGTCACGCCAAGTCAGCAGAAGTGAACTCTGCTGCTGATGGCTCGGCTTAATCCTTGTAGCCTCTGAGAACTGAGGCTGTAGTGATCATTGTCAGGTGGAAAAAATTGTCTGAGTGACTTTAATGGGCTGTCCTACAGCTACAAACTATTGGCCGTTTGTGTGCTGGGTGTAATAACAACTTAGAACAAGAATGACAGTTGGATTTTACCCTTTAAGTTTTGTAGCTGTTTCAGCATTTTAAATGACAAAGCATTTCAGCTATTTTTTTTAAGTACCGCAGCATGTGAACTTTTGAGATAATTGTACTTTTAATATGCAATTGTGATTGTTGAGGGAGAGAGAAGGAGAGTTACATTTAATTTCTAATGATAGAGCAAAGAAGAATAAGAAATTCTTCAAAAGGGTGGTAGGGGTGAATTTAGAAATAAGATTTTTTTTTTCTTGCAGAGAATTAGACAGAATGATATCACTGAATGTACCTTTTGAACAATTTCAAGGTTGCATAAATCAGAATGAGATTATAAATGTCTTTTAATTGATGATCTGTGCAACTATAATTCAGTCCTGAAGTCTAAAAGTATTGAAGAAATCATCAGACTAACTCTATACTGTTAGTTTACCCTTCCTCCTTTGTGAACAGTTACAGTGCACTTTGTAAGCTATATAGAGGGTGTTCCTGGTTCCGATTTTGAACTTTGTTTGCAGTGCAATATTTATAGATTCTGCTTAAAGACTGAATTTTTAATTGGCTTTTCTATGGCACTTTTTCTTATAGTAACCAGTGCTTCACAAATATAAAAATATCTATATTTGAAACACCCCAGTTTTGTGAGGTGGCTGACATCTTATTTTTTACCCTTCCCAATTTACTGAGGTGCTAAGTTAAAAATATACCAGTTTATTGGAATGCTCAATAGAAGAACTTGTTTGGGGAAAGTATTTAGTGTTCTGTGACACTTCACATTGAAAGTACATCTCAAATGCCCTTCTGCATACTCAAGCTCTCTAACAAGCATGCAGAACGGTTGCCAGTCATCTGTGGAAAACCTAAATAGGGTCTTGATGGCAAAAGCCAGAACAGCCAAATTCTGACTGCACTGTGTACTGTAAGAGGTTTCTTTGTTCCTTAAACTTACCTCACTGTCAGGAAGACTGCACAACCCTCTGCAGCTGAGGAAATAGGGCTTTTGGTGAGAAGCAAGTGCCCTAGCTACTCATCTTCGAGCCACTGCCTCCTCTATCTGCTTGTCTGTGTTTTTTGCCCTGAATCCTCTGTCCAGATCAAGTCACGTCTCCAGGGACTCACACTGGCTATCCTCTTTGCCAAAGCAGTAATGTTCCTCCTTCACTTTACATTTATTTTTCTAGTTGTCCTTAGCCTTTTCTGTGGGAAAACCCCATCTGATCTATTTTTCCTTGCTTTTGGACCACTCTCAGTTCTGTTCCCTTATTCTCCCCCTTCCTTTTTTCAGGATTATTGTCTGTCCACTGTGTTGCAGGATCCTTGCTTAGCTACATTGACTTCTGTGAATTAAGTTAATCCATTTTTTGGAAGTGTAATGAACACATTTGGAATAAAAATATACACAGAGAGAGATGATTAAAGACAAAATTAACTGTCTCTGAAGGACAATCCTTATTACAGTCCTTTGCCCAATACCAAATTTCAGGTGTCTAAGTCTGCATGTAAAACCCGGCTTTAGTTATTAATGCCAGCTTCACTTGTGGCATGCTTACAAGTGGTGTTCTGGTGCACTGCAATACGCTGTGGACTAAAAATTTTGTTAATAGGTGCTACTGCTTGGCATATAGGGGAGAATAAATGTGGAGAAAACCTCAACAAACAATTAAACATAGAATTCTCCCCAGAGAGGCTGATGCAGCTGTTCTGATACAGATATTGGGAAATCCCAATATCCCAAGTGATATGAGAACAGGAGAGTAAATAATCTGAGCAAGAGTTTGGTCTTGCAAACGTTTTGGCCTTGTTTGTTTGATCAGAAAAATTAGGAGGAAAAGGATAACACTATGTAGTGGAGGTAAATGAGATAAGAACAGTTTATAAGCAGATTTTCCAGAAGTTATCTGGCCTAGCAGAAAGCAGACTTCATTTAGTTCTGGAAGAGATAGAGTTTTTGTACAGCAGCTTTCCTTAATACTCCACAGCCCGCCCCCCCCCTTCCCCCCAAACTGCAACCAAATGACCACCAACAAAAAATTAGATTAGTGGAGTCTTCCAGAGGTTAGTTTCACTGTAGCTTACTCAGTAAACCTAATAATGAGCAGATTTAACACCTTTAGGTGGCTTAAGAGAAACTGAGCAGATCCATTTGTACTTAGCTTGAAAAAAGCAGAAAGACTCCTGAGATGTCATACTCTCCAGGGCTGCTCCTGTACATAAAGGTACAGGGAAGCTGGGAAGGTGCCAGATAAGGGCTGTTCTTGCTTCAGTGTCCTCATATCTTGGATGATTACTAAGTTCTTTTTAAACAGAGATATTTTTTCAAACACTGACTTCTGATTTTTGGAGAGCCCTTTCATTTTTACCTTGGTTTGATTCCTGTTGAAGACTGCATTAATTGACATTGGCATTAATACCTGGAGATCATTAATGCAAAGTGTAGACTTAATTGTCAAGACTGTAATGGAGCTGTTTAGTTCTAGGCTGTATTTCTGTCTGTACGCTTTGTTCAAGGCTAGTATAAGACAGCAGTCTCCTTGACTACTAATATACCTTACAGTTCTGGGATTTTTTCTCTTCCAAACAGCTTCACGCTTTGGATTTGCAGAAATTTATAACCTCAGGGAACAATACTTCAAGGTTAATGCAGTCATCCTTGACAATCCTCCTCCAGAAAAATTATACATTACCCTATATAGGAACAACTGTGATACAGCACAAACATCAAATATTGCAAGTATTTCAGATGCTGTATGAAGTGCTTGTATTTTTATTTTCTCTCCACCTTCCTATCTTCCTTGGGAGAACTGGTTCCTTTTGAAGGTTTTTTGTTTGTCGTACTGAAATTTAACAACATTGTAGATAAAACATGAGAATGTGAAAACAAATTATTTAATCACACATATACAATAGACTACTGTCAAATGTCACTGAAAGGATCTTGTGCTTTATTTGCAAAACAGAATGAAAAACTTTTATGGCTCTTTAACATAAAGAAAAAATGAGGGACAAGTTGGATTTGCTTTCTGCAGAAGCCAGGAAATTAACCTTTGTATTTAAAATGTGCTTAAACAGACTGTGTTGATATTTGAGTTGATTGATAACACAAAGGGGAAAGAGTACTATCAACTCACAATTCATTTGTCTTCTAAGACAGATGGAGAAATGAAATGATGCCAGATACTGTAGCTAACCCTGCTCCTGATTCTGCGACTTGCTGAATTAACAGTTAAAAGAGTTAAGAGTGCAAAATGAGTCAAAAAATACTTTGTCATGGCAATTTTTAGAGAATTGTGGAAAAAAAAATTAACATAGGTTCCTACTTGTGCCTATGAGTGTAGAAAGCAGACACAGAACAGGATTCAGAATGCAACCTGTTAACTCCAGGATGTATACTCTACTTTCTAACAGATTCTTTCTCCAAGCTATTACATGGACAAATCAGTTGATTTAGTAACAAGAATTTACAGCTCTTTGAAATATGGCAAAAGCAATCTTGTTATTCAGTAAGAGGAGACACCCATTGAAATGCCAGCAGCATGCAGGAATAGCACTATATTAATCCTTAAAGTTCTGGTTAGCATCTCTGAAGACCTCTGGTTTTTTTGAATTCTCATGTAAATGGTAACTAGTGCAATGGAGAACAAAATGTCTTTAATTCTCAAATTCAAATATAGTAGTTTCTCTTCATAACCAGTGCTTTTAAAAGAAAACAGGAAGGTAATGGCAATAATTTTTGAAAACACTTATATTTTATTACAAGTTCTTGTCTGATAACATCCTAAAATCAGGTATTAGATGAAGATCACCTCTAGCATAAGTGTGGAATAGACTTACCTTGACATCTACAGTTACATATTTTTGGAAAAGGCATCTACAGTGGTATTATACAATGTAATTTAAGAATCATTAGTACTGTGTGCATTATAGCAGAAAAAGGTATGCATATTTGTGTCATATATCTCACCACAGTATTCAATCCTTTCTACAGAACTTGTTCTGAATCTTGGTGGAGGAAACTAAAGTAGATGATATTATTATTAGTCAGTTATAGTTTCTTTGACCAGGTAGGCAGAGATTTTAATGGGATTCTCATTTTGTCTTTATTCTCTTCTGTGCGTGAAATGAAATAAAAAAAAAAAGTCTTAATTCTGTAAAGTGAATATTTTATTTTGGTTATGGATGGCTTCTGTGAACCTTATTTCTGAGGTATTGTATTACTGGATAATGGCTGAAAGTCTGCAAGTGTGAAATTTCCTTGCATGGAAATAAGGATAGAAAACCTTCATTTACTGTTTCTCCCTATTCACAGAATTTCTGTTACAGCACAGAGCACAGACTTCATTTATGCCATTAGTTAACCTTCAGGAAGGTTTGATGTGTTGTAAAATGTACCCTGTGCATTCATTCCTCCATAAATTACTGTCTACAGTTTTGGGATTCTTTTTTTCCCCTTCTGCTGTGTTATGGAAAAATCTTACTGATATTCCTATAATGGTATACAGCAGCTTGTGATTATATTATGCATGGAAGAAAAATTTAAACATTCATCTATTAGTCAAAAACCTTGTTGTGCAGTCACTCAGTGAAGGGGCTGATCTGTCAGTCAGTCATTTATTTTGCGTGGTTCTAGAGTCAATGCCATAAATCAGAACTGAATAAATCCTATGGGCTTAACTAGTAACAGCGTACTAGTGAGATGTAGAATTACTGACCTAACTGAGCCTGCATTAGAGAGTACAATAGCTGGGACATTATGGAAGAGGCTGTTGATTAGGCCTAATCGAAGTTAGACATGGAGTTTAAAGCTGGTCAAAAATTTTTTGGATCTCAGAAATTGTGTGGTATGATGAAATCCAGTGGCTTCTAATAGGTGCAAGTAAGTACCTCTGAGTTCCTGATTTTCTGTGGCAGGGCCTCCCAAACCTGCATTTCCACCACTACTAATTTGAACTCCATAGTTCAGTTCCACCTCTGCCAGCCCTACTACTCCATCCAATCCAACGTTTCAAAAGTTCAGGCTGTCAATCCTATCATATTCCCATAGTACTTCCTTTTCCTCCTTTGATACATTGGAAAATGCATACTTGGATGCTTCAGGCACTTGACTGCATACATGTTTTCCACCTTCCATTTTTCTATTTGTATAACCTGTCAACTTTTTGTCACCCTTTCAGTAAAGTGTAGTCACTGTTGATAGCTTTGGGACTCTCTAGCAAATACCCAAGTTTTGATTTTTTTGACTGATATCTACTTCTGGATGTTAACACCAACCTCACACCAGGCCCTGAAACTAAGGTGTGCAAGCTCCTCAGTCTTTACATTGACTAAAGCTGTTTCACTCAGGCTGTCGGTACTTTGAATTTCTAGAAAAATCTATTTTGGAAAAGTGTGACAGGCTTGATGTAATTTAAAGCTTAGCAAATAAGTCTCCTAGTCATTGAGATATCTGTCTGAACTTGAATGTTCATGTGTGCACTTGAAAACTACTAAAATCTTAAGGGATGTTGCCCTCTGTGATGACTCCCTTTGCTGATTTGGGCTTTGAGTTGGTTCCTCTGTCCTGTTTCCTTCATGTCTTTTTTACTTGTTGCAATGGTTGCCCCTGTCACAGAAGAACTGTACTTTTAGATATGATGTACTCTTGGTGTTGCATGCTGAGACTGAGAAACAACAGCTCTACTAACTGTAATATCTCTTTTTCCCCTACTGACTCCTCCTGATGATAAAATGAAATGTTTCTTGGAGGTAGGCCAGTAGTGAAGTCCCAGAAGCCTCTTAGTCATGCTCCTTCAATGAGTTTCCAGGCAGGGTGGCCTCAATGCAGTATACTAGATTCTTTAGACAAGGTCAGGCTAGTATTCAGGAGAATGCAAATAGCAATCGTAAGTCAGCACAGACATATCTCACTCTGTCACATATGCTGCCTGCTGACAAATTAATAACTCTTTCAGGATTTAAATGCAGATGTTTTTCAAGCCTGTTCACTATTTTTGCAGCAACTATAACGTTCTGGGGTATATCTAGCTTACACACTTCTTTTTCTTTATGAGATGAATCACTGGGCTGAAAACAATTATTGACTAACTGCTCATATCCCACTGAGCATTAGGGTGGGTTGGTATTCGTTGCAATGCTGTCTTCAAGCTGTCCATACACGAGTGGCTTGAAAGGTATCCCATGAGCCTTTGCATCCTCATGCTGTGGGCAAATGCTGTGTTTTCTTTCTGTCTGTCTTACAAAGATGAAGTTACCGCCCCAGTGCCTGTGGCAGAAGAGCGATACTAAAATGTTTCTTTCTGCCATCGGTTGCTACTACTGACATTTCAGGAAGGCATGTTGGTGTCACTTTCTGCTCTCTCTTACTTCTGTTCTGTGGATCACGGTGCCACAATACTCCCCATAGTGGTTCACATATGTTTTTCAGGAGCTGGCATGTGAAGCCCTGGCATGTATCAGATGCTGAACTAGAAATATTCTTACAGTGTACTGGAGAGTGTGTGTGTGTGTAAAAAAACTTCTTCAAGCATATCTGAATGAAGATTCCCAGGTGGAAAAGATTAAGATCTCACAGTGTTGCCTGCCCCTCACTTTGCCTGTGGCAAAGATCTGCCTCCAGGGATTAAGAGGAGGGTCTGAGCCAGAGAAAAAAGCAACAAAAAGTCTATGCAGAGAGTCTTGTTTCAAGATTTCTGTTAAGAGCAGGCATGCACTCTGCACCAATCCGTACGTGACTCTCCAGATGTGTATTGCAGGAGGGAGGGTTTTGCAGTAAAAACTTGTAGTAGGGGACCAGAGACTTATCCAACAAAGGCCAGAAAGGAGACCCTTTACCCAGGTGGTTGCACACATTGTTCTTTCTCTAGAGGTGGAGGGCAGTAGCTACTAAAGATGAAGTGGGAGGCTAAGGAATAAGGAGAACCCTGAACATGTCTTGAGACTGAAGGTGTTTGGCCCACTTTTAGTCTTCATTTCCTTAAATGTGAAGATCGTTTCAAGGCTTGCAGAGCACGATGTGGGTAGTTACTTCCTGGTGGTGGTTCCTGCCTAAATTTTCCAGCTGCAAACCAGGGGCCTCTGTCCTAGCACAGTTGGACTTGCACAACAGCTTACTGCAGTACTCAAGGAGAACAAGGGAAGAGAATGTTAACAAGATAAAGGACATGTGAAAAGAAGAAGGTGGCAAAAGAAAGGGGAAGGGATTGAAGAGGAAAAAGATCTGAAAAGGTGAAAATAACAACTAGCCAGTAACATGGCAAAAAGTGGAATGACAGAGAGAGGCACACAAGACTTGGGCTTGGAAACATGCCACTGAATGAATCTCATGATGCTTGAGAACTCTCTTAGCTTCCTTTTACACTGGGGTAACCAAGGGAAGGCTTCCTTCTGGTAGAGTGTGATAAGCGGAGCCAGACAGGGTCAGAAGGTGACAGATCATTCTGCTTTGCTCCCTCCTCCTTGCTGGGGAATTCTTGGAATGAAATTTCTTCTCTGTCATATGAGAATTTTATCTACAATGGAAACTTTTTTTTTTTTTTATTCCAGCTATGTGTCAATGAGTGACATGTATCAAACAAGGGCATTTTGAAATGAAATAGGTCCCATAAGAAACTGTAAGGATACGTACATATCTGTTCTGTCTGTTCTCAAAGAGATGATATGTTTTATAAACAAAAAAGTTATAATCCTGTTTCCAAATGATCTGAACTAATGTTCATACAGTTGCAATAGTAATGTTTAATTGGAAACAAGGAACATGTTTACTGTTGCCTCATATTCCCAGAGAAAGTAAACCCACATTTCAATAACAAATAACATATAATAAATCAATGATTCTAAGGTAGAAACAAGTTTCCTTGGTCCACTTCAAGTCAAAATCATGCTGCTGTGTATTGAGAATGCTGATTCATTTGTCTTTGTGGCTACAGAAGTAATTTTGAAAGAATGAGAAGTCTACACAAGCATGAGATCTCTATACAAGAATTTCTTGGAAGAAATCATAGAATAGTTTGGTTTGGAAGGGACCTTTAAAGGTCATCTAGTCCAGTCCTCCTGCAATGAGCAGGGACATCTTCTATGAGATGAGGTTGCTCAGAGCCCCATCCAGCCTGCCCTTGAATATTTCCAGGGATGCGGATGACCAACCTATTCCAGTGTTTCACCACGCTCAACATAAAAAATTCCTTCCTTATATTGAGTCTGAAAAGACACCGGGGTTCCTGCTAAAATTTGAAATTTTCAAACAATGAAAAATGATTGTTAGAATGATGAACTAGTCTCTGTGCAAATATAATATATAATGAAAGTTCAATATACTACAGTGCACTTAAGTTTTTTCAGCTATGAAAGTTACAAGAAATTACTCCAAAATTTCTAAAATTTGTTTCCTGCCTTTGAAAATAATGCTTGTCTGGAAGTCACATTTGGAGTAGATTTTAGAACCAATTCCAATGTCAGTGGTGTTGAGAAATGGGGAAATACAATTGATCATACTTCTTAGTGGTAGAATATGGATATTAGAATACTGCTTCTCACCTCATTAGCTTTAGTCATCTTATTGCAATAAGCTTAATGGAACTGGTGTATCTTTCTTAAATTAGAAGGTAAGAATAAGCGTGGAAAAGTAATTTTTTGTGTCTCCGGGATGTTATGATATCAGAATAATAAAATTGAAGAATACTTAAATACCATTTAAATAAATAAAAAAACCCCACAGTATTGCCTTTTATTAAAATGTATGCATTTAAGTATGTTAAGGGAGGAAGCCCTGTTTTGGTTTTACTGTTTTAGGCTGACATATGTATTCAAGCCTATCAGTAATTTCATAAGTTCTGACAATGAATGTAACTTCTATCTTCTAAATTTTGATATACTGTCAAATTGTCCTTATTTTTTATTTTAAGGAACTAAGTTTTTATCAACTAACAGAAAACAGCAGACACAATCATGGTTTTTGGCTAGATTTCTACAAGTCATTGAGATTGAAAAGAGATAACCTGTTTTCTTCTACTGAAGTAACCTAGTGTGAAATAATATTTTTTTAAAAAAGCTTTTTCCTCACTGTGTCATGAAGAGCGACAGGGGGAGATGTGAATATATAAAAAAATAAATTAAAGAGTGAATAAATAACACAGCATTGAGTACTATGCACTCTTGAAGACATTGTAGAAAGCTGCTATATCAAGAAATAGGAAGCTTGACAAAAGTACTGGAGATTAACTCTGTGAGCTCATCTAGAACAGTGTACAATTTTTATCACTAGAAAACCATATTAGCAGTTCACTTTTCATAAATTTACCTTTACTTTCCAACTAGTTATACATACTATTTTGACATATTCATAAGAAGAGAAATGGAATATATGATACTTTAAAAACTTTACTCTTGAGTAATTTTGTGCGAAAACTAAAATGCACAACCATTCTTCTTAAACTAAATTATACATGCTGTAATAATAGACAAATTCAAATAGGTAAAATATTTATGATGATATTGAGAAGGACCTTGTGAACTTTCTGCCCTAGAAGACATTTAAATTATAGACTCAGTGGGAGGCAGTGGATGCATGCTTTTTGTTCTGAACAGCAAAACAAATTATGTGCAAAGTTTAAATTAAAATGAATACTGCTTGTTTTGGGGATGGGATGCTTAAATGTGAGTGAATGGAGGGAAAATAGTATGGAAGTAAAGAATAGGACACCTGTCCATTTTTATGCTGTTTTGCACATCACAGCAACTAGCTAATATGATGGCAATCAGAATGATGTGTTTTTTTCTGGAAAGTGTTCACAGTTACTGTGAAGAAAATAATACATTTAAGGTGGCTTGCCATTGGCTAAATACAACCCTTTCCTCACAACGCAATAGGTCAAACAGTATTCCTAACAGAATGTGTTAACTGCAACTTGAAATAAAACTCCTTTATCATACATACAACCCTATCGTGGCTGAAACTAGGACAGCTGCTTTTGTTATTTTTTTTCCTTTCTTCTTCAGATGAAATGCAGTGCTTTCACCCTGGGTAGTTGGCCTAAACTATCCTTACTGTCCTCTTAAACCTTGGATTCACCTTAAACTTTAGTGTTTCCTTTTTTAATAACCAAAGACTTTTAGATATTTGAAGGGGACTCCCTACTTTGAATCTTATATATAGATTTTACTTTGTCATTATATACATCTAACATTTGTTGACTACTTCATTTCTGGTTTTTAAGATTATCCAGACACCCTTACCTTCACCACTCAGCACTTCAGAAAGAATAAAAGTGTGGAACAGATTAGATTTGATTCTTACTTCTTCCTCTTATGTGCTAGCTGTCATGATTAACACGGAGCTTTTATTACAGACTTTTGGAGTGTTTGATAGCAGTCCAAGCTTTAAACACATTTAAATGTGATCTGGATTCATTTTCCATTTCATTATTTAATTTTAGGGAGCAAAAAGAAAAACAACTTTGTACCTCAGATTTTCCGCTGGCATTATAACAATAAAATCTTAACACTTTTTATTGAGCATTTGTCAGGGCCTGCATGATACGTCAAAACTGTATTGAAAATATATTTGAAACAGAAATGCATTTGATTATATGGTATACCTTTATGCATTTTTTCACTAATCAATTGATTTTGATGACCTGCTCAATAATTGTGTTAAAAATTCTTATTTTTACAACCATTAATATTGATTTTGGTCTTAAAATATTATTCTGCAAAGTGATATTTGCAGCTCTCTTCTTGTTTGTAAGCTATAATTGAACAAAAAACTATAGAAAAACAATTAACTAGAAAGACTTGCTAAAATTTACCACATAAGAATCTTGGAATTGTTTTTGGCTGAGTTCACATATGTTTTTCATTGTGGAGTATCTTGTTTGTTTGATCCACTGACTTGGTGGCCTGAGTTAAAATGACAATAACTGTTTGCTTTATCTGCTTCTGTTAATTATTTCAAATGTTCAAAACTTTCTCTTGGCTTACAACTAGTGAAGACTAGGTAAGGCTCTTCCTAGCCAAGAGTATTCTACTTTGATGGGGCATATGTCAATTACCCTTGGATTAGATGACATGTTCTGGGCTCAGCTAAACTATGAGGGAAACAAGACTGTAAACCAAACACTACTCCTTATTCCTGTTTACTATCTTGTTAGTATTTCAGTGCTGTTTGCTTGGGGTTTTTTTAATAAATTCAGCAGTTTATGAGGGTCTAGTTCAGACTTTGAATGTTAGAGTTGTGTTCCTGTTGAAGCTGTTTCTTGTGAGAAAACATATATTTATGAGCAATACCATCAGCTGTTGGGTTCTTGTACTTCTTTGAAAAACATTATTTGTTTTCCTTCTGTTGATATGTGCCATTAAAGGTACTAAAAAAATCTTGGGTTTCCACTTATATAATCACTTTATACAACTTTGTTATCATCTACAATTCTATTGCTGATGTCAAATGTAGCACATTTCGAGACCTATACCTGAACTTTTACTCAACAAACTTTAATTCTTTTTAGGTATGTGTTAGCTGTTCTACACTTGGTGGATTCTTTAAACTTTAAAATAGGATAAATATAATGTACTATATAGTTATGTAATTATTTCTGTATTATAATACCTCTTCAAATAATTCTGCATTATTCAGAATGTTGTGATTCTTTTAAACAATTAAAAGCATATTTACATTACATATTCTAGTGCAGTTAGTAGAAAAAATGAGAACTTTTCAATTCCCACTGCCAAATTGTGTTTTCCAGTAGAGTGCTAATCTCTTTCTTTACAGTTTAGGTACTCTCTTGCATTTACTAGATATATCATATTGCATTCAGTTTCCTGTGTTCATTGCTCCTTCTTTGTTGAAAGAACTTTTTAAAACTTTAGCTGGGAACTCCTTCTTTAAAATCTGATACTGTTTTCCCCGTCAGCGTTTGTGACAAATTATTAGAGAGGAAAAAGGAAGGAGTGATTATATCCTAAGGCAACCTCCATGACAACATTGTCAGCAAACCAAAATTTACTAAAGCTAAAGCACGGCTTTAATTAGTACTAATTCAAAAGTATTTCTTATTTCTGCAAGAAAATTACTTAATTTGTTTAAATCTAGGCTGCTTACTGGGTTTTTTTGTTGTTTGTGTTTTTTTTTTTTCTTTTTCTGCACAGAGTGAAACATAAGATAGATATGTAGAGCTTTTTTTCAGCTAAACGGAAAGCCAGCTTTTTCAAAATTGAGAGTACATGATCTGAGTTCTTTTTTCTTTGTTCATGTGATGAGACGTCAGTTCTCAAAATCTATATTATCTGTGAGAATTTGATAGTCAAGAACATCAAGCTTTTATGAACCTGTTCACTATGCAGTCATCTTTTGGCTCCTAGGAGGTAAATGAAAACAAGAGAAGTTTTTCACATGTTTTTCACTGCTTTCAATTTCTAATTGTTGAATCTGACACTGTTGGGTCTACCTCTTTAGTCTTCTCGATCTCCTACCACTCCATGTTCTCACTCAAAATTTTGTGGTGCCTATGCTTCCTTCACCAGACAATGCCTTCCAGTTCCCTGGTATGTTGCATTCAATCAGTGTTAATGTCCTGTTCTCTGGAGCTGGAACTCCAAAGGCCTGATATTCTTTTTTGACATGGGCCAAGGTGATTGCTTCACATGCTTGTTCAATTTTCCAGTTTTGCTTTTTTCCATTCATGAACTGCATTCTTTGGTCCTGAAATGAGTTAAATCATATTTTTCCTCTTTTGAGGGAGAATACTTGACTGTTGTTAGATTTTTTCCATGCAGCATACACAGATACACTGTCTGGTGGTTTTAACATTCTTCTGTTGTAGAGCTAGTTGGACTGAGAGTTTCAAGGAAAACATAAACAGCAGCTACAAGACTTTTTTCCTGGTTTTGCTCAGCTGATGGTTTATTTTAATTCTAATATTATATGGTAAATTTCTACCTTGATTGCTGGTACCAGAGATACCTTTACTTCTTTTCCTTATAGACTTCAGAAATAAGGCCCACAATTTGAAAAATTTCATGTCACTATCTGATCTTTCTACTGCATCAGTATGAATTCCAGACATGGATACATATTTAGACTCTATCTTGATTAAAATGGTTGTGCATGCCTCTAATCTGGCCAAAAGTGCTTTTGGACTTCATTCAATTGTTTCTGTCCACTTAAGCAATCTATGTCCCAAGATACCTTCTTAGCTAGAATAAAAATTCCTTTCACTACTTTCAAAATCTTCTGTTCAAAGAGATAAAGCAGATGTTACAAGATTTTGAACAGGAGTATAAAGTGTTAGTTAGATTGATCAATGAGGTCAAAGAGACTTTATGGCACCATACTAAATAGACGCATAGGAAAGTTTTCACCTAAGTTTGAAATTGTCCTGGTTTCGGCTGGGATAGAGTTAATTTTCTTCACAGAAGCTAGCATAGTGCTGTGCTTTGGATTTAGTGCCAGAAGAATGTTGATAACACGCTGATGTTTTTAGTTGTTGCCAAGTGGTGCTCAGACTGCTCAAGGACTTTTTGAGCTTCTCCTGCTCGGCCAGGTGCATAACAAGCTGGGAGTACAGCACAGCTAGGACCCAAACTGTCCAAAGAGCTATTCCATACCATATAACGTCATGCCTGGGGGGGGGTTTGGTGGGTTGGTCGGTCGCGGGGGGAGTGATCGTGGCTCGGGTACTGATCGTGGCTCGGGGAGTGATCGCTGCTCGGGACGGGCTGGGCATCGGTCGGCGGGTGGTGAGCAATTGCATTGTGCATCATTCATTTTGTATATTCTGTATATTTTGTTATCATTCTCATTATTACTATTATTATTATTTTCTCTTATTAAACTGTCTTTATCTCAGCCCTCGGCTCTAACCTTTTTCCCCTTCCCGATTCTCTTCCCCATCCCACTGAGGGAGGGGGGGGAGTGAGCGAGCGGCTGCATGGTGCTTAGTTGCCAGCCGGGTTAAACCACGACAGAAATGATACCACAGTGGTCACTTGGTCATAGGAATTTTGAATGTGTTATCATTCTCTTGTAATTTTGTTTGGTTTTTTTTCAACAAATGCTTATATTTCTACCTAGGAGAGTACTGTGCTACTTGAATAGATGGAAGCATAATAGTAGAATAATGTCCTGTCAGTTGTAGGACAGACTTGAAAGGGCCTCCTAATAACATGTCTCTTGGAGAGCACTAGGAAGCTAGTGATGGATTAAAATCCTGTGAGTTGGTGCTAACTTTCTTGAATGGGGGACAGTCTAAGATTGGTCCAGTGTAAGAGTTAGCAAGTAAGAACTGACAGGACTTTTAACATATGGGCAAAACAGAGGATTAATAGACTGCTGTCAGGCAAGCATAAAGTATTTGTACAAGTAAGCAGAAACACTGCATTTATGGTAAGTCAGGACATGCGCATAGAACACTATGGTAACTGGTGAAAAAGGAAGGTAGCTAGCCACCAAATACAAGTTGCTGTATTAACTTGGTAGGGCAATACAAATACATTAAATAGACTGGCCCATAGCAATGCTAAGAATAGCTAACAAACACGGAGAGTTGCATGGTGTTTGTGATCATGTAAGTGAACGTTCTTGGTAGCGACCTGCCTCCATTCTCCTGGCAAGCTGGTGAGTTTGTTGTCTACTTGTCTCTAATGCAGTAGTCCATCTGTCTTTGTGTTGACCTTGGAATTTGAACAGGAAAACATCTATTTTCACCACTTGGCTGCATGTTCCTTGAAAACACACTTAAAAAGAGCATATACTTCAGACAACCTTAGTTTTCCTCCCTGTCTGTCTGATCTGCCTTGGAGAGAGTCCCAAGATCTACTCTTAGGACTTTATTCTGGAGTAGTAAGGACTGGGAGAAAAAGCAAGTCATTTGGGAGGTAGGATATGTTAAGTTACAGAGAAAGTGAGGCAACCTGTTGGCCAACCTTATCTATATACCTCTGAAGAGACCTTGCTCAAAAGTTTGCTTTTCTGGGTTTCCTTCACCTCATTCCAGACAACAAAGGTTAATGTATAGTACTTAGAATTTTTATTTTAATTTAAAGCTGGAGTTGGTGTGTTTTATAGACTCATAAAGTAAGCAAAGTCAGGAAAGTTACTGGAAGTAATGGTAATTATAAATGTACTTACTTGGGACTAGTGTAATAGTGGAGTACTTTACGTTACTGTTTTACAGTTAGGACACCATGATAGACCTAATTATTTATAAACATATGAGAGAGAGAGAAGGTGAGCACATACAAGGCTTAATGATAGCCATTAAAGGTTATGAGATTTCACACATTATATGTGTGGTTCTTCAGTAATTCTCTTTACATTTAACTTGATCGCTTTATTTCTTGTTACACAATATAAAGTCCAGGAAGCAAACGTAGGCTGTTTGGTTTTTAATGTGGACAACAATAAAAATGTACACAGACATTTTCTTTTAAAAAAAATGGATTAAATGAAAGTGACAGAAGAAAATTTCCTTATCAAGAAATTGCCAAAACACTAAGTAATTGCAGTTGATTTCAAACCCAAATTTGCTTACTGAAAACAAAGTGCCAGAAAAAGGATTAACAGTTTTCAACCTTGTTCAATTCTACCCAGCATTTTTTGTAATGACATATACTAATTTATCTTTTTTTCCCCACAAAGAGTTTTTATATTATTTTTTTTACTACCTTGAAGCTAAGACTGAGAAAATTTAGAACATCATCACCCTGGCACTGGGGTACTTGAATGTTTATTCTTCTGAAATATGATTTTACACTCTAGCTGATTTTCTAGAAAAGCTAAGTACCTTTGTTGCTTAATTTTCTGTGTGCATATGTGGATATGAACATACTTGTATGTATAAAATCATATGTTAATAAATACGATGACTATTTGTGTTTTACGTAAAATAGTGATAATAAACTGTGGTAACTAAATAGCAGACTAAAATAATGATAAATAATAAATTTGGATTCCCAAATGCAAGTATACTGAACATCACTTGCTAGTCATCTGTTTGTAGGTTTGAATTTCCATAATAGCTTTTCTCTGTTTTGTTTTGATTTTAATGAAATTCGTATGATGCCCCAAGTGAAAAGACATCCAAGTAAGAGGTGACAAAAGAGCCTCAGCTGCACTGTGTTTTGTAAATGTGAATACAATTAAACATTAGGTCAGTACTTCAAAATATTTCAGTGTGCATGTTTCTAACCCACTTTAGGAAAAATATAGTGTTTCCCTGAATGATGCTTTTTACTACTACGTTGAAGCAATCCCTCTTCATTTATGTGTAAATATTTGCCTATACCTTTATATTGTGTTTAAAATTGGAGGATAAATAACAGTTGATGCTTCTTCTCTATTACAGTATTAGAGGCCTAGATGCTTTCCTTAACATCATACATATTTAAAGCACATTTATTTTTTATATATTAGGTGAAAAACATATATAGGATTTAGATAAAATTTATTTTTACCTTTTAGGTAATTTGAATTTGTACTACCTGCTAAGCAAAGAGAGCAGAAATTGAAATAACATAAATTTTCATTAGATGTTTGAAGTAGAATACACTTTATACAGATTTTAAACATGAATATCTGTGAGGGTGTGTGTGTTTTCAGCTGACAACGGTTTATGGATGGAAAGGAGTAAGCTTTACTCCACGACTGAAGTGTCTTGGAAGTCTAATCTACCGTTATGAAATATAATGCATTAGAACTTAAGCACTCACATAACAGTACTATGGATTACAAAAGCAGACTGAATGACTCTATGGCCTGTATTGTGAGATGACAGATAATCCCTTCTTTCAAAATAAAGTGAATAAGGGTTGATTTTGAAAATATTCTGTTTTAAACTCGCTCTATTCCATGTTGTAATGAATCCTCAGGAATGCTGGGGCTTGAGCCTCAGGTTAGTGCTTGGGGAGCTGTTTTCTAAGGTCTTCCAGAAAGAAGTAACAGCTATCAAACAGCTCATATGCCATTGCATTGGGTGCAAGTGTCAAGGTTTTGGTAGCGCTGGGGGCCTGCAGGGGTGGCGCATTATATTTCCCTTTGTTGAACTTCAGGAGATACTTGTTGACCTATTCTCCAACCTGTTGAGGTCCCATGAGTGGCTGAAAAACCATTTGGTGTTGGCAACTGTAAGGGACTAAAAACTTGTCTCAACATTGGTGGCAGGCAAGTTTAACTACCGAAGCCTAATCACCACAACAACTGAGCAGGATAATTTAATCACCAAGGCAGACATGTCTGCACCTGGGCCCAGGGTCGACTGACAATGGGGAGAAGGCTTGGACCCTCTGGGATTTTTTTCGAGCACCATCTAGTGACGGTACTGGGCATGCATCCCACTGCCAAGGGGGAGACCTGGGTATGCAAAACACTTATTGACTATGCAAGAGGACAATCCTGTAAAAAGGGGAAACCAGCGGAGATCAAGAGGAGCATCTGAGAACATCTGCCTTCCACCGGATTCAAAGATACATCAGGCACACTGGCACATGGACCGCTCGGGCCACACGGACAGCACATAGACCCGTGGTGGTAGCTATCGCAACTCTCCCATGCTGTTTGTTTCTCCCCCTCTCTTTCCCTTTCTTACTTTTCCTCTCTTTCTCTGCTTTTCTCTCACGTGTTTGTTGTTGGCCAAAGTGACTTGACACTTGGCTCCATTTTGAGTCTTTATTCTGTTCCCGAGACTGTGAAAGGAACCTAGTCACGATAAAACATTGGAGTTAATCAGAAGTTAAGCCCAGCCGCCCCCAACCTCCCAGAATTATCTGAGGTCGGTTGGAAAGCAAGGGGGTTTAACCTCTGCCAAATTGTTCAATCCAACAGTGGATCGTGACAGCAACTTCTCTCAATTGTATGTTATCTGCAAGAGTGCTGAGAGCACACTCTTTCCCATCATTTAGGTCATTAATGAAGAGGTTAAACAGTATTGGCCCCGTTAATGACTCCTGGAGTACAGAACTAGTGACTGGCCTCCAGCTGGACTTTGTGTCACTGATCACCACCTTCTGGGTCTGGCAGTTCAGCTAATTTTCAACCTACCTCAGTGTTTGCTTATCCAGTTTATACTTCATCATTTTTTCAGTGAGAACTTTATGAGAGACAGTGATGAATGCCTTGCTGCAGTCAGGATAAACAATATCCACTGCCCTCCCGTCATCCACCAAGCCATTCATTACACCTTAGAAGGCTATGAGGTTGATCAAGCAGTCTCTTCTGTTTTATTATTAATCAGTTATGTTTGCTTGTACAAATTTCTTCCGTTTCTTTCTCCATGGGTTGGTTGGTTTGTTTGTTTGAGGTTTTTTTTGGTGGAGGTAGAAAGGCTCCTATAACCAACCAATTGTTATAGTAGCATTGTTTTGTTGAGTCTTTTAACCAAAAGAGTAGGTTTAATTTTAAAATGAAAATGTTAAACATGTAAGGGTTAACAATTTTATTTTCTTAATCCCAATGGAAATCAATGAAGCAATGTAAGCACAACTACACAGACTCTTAAATACCATCTAATAGAAGTATGGGTTAACAGATTTAATGGAATTAAGTGAATTGATGGCAGCTTTGATACTCTCTTGATAAAAAAAGGGATGGAGACAGAGATACTCTGAAAGCAAGTTTTGTAGCTACTTTGGTGCAGTGTGGAGGTTGCAAAACAGCCACTTTATTTACTCCATTTTTCAACCTATGGCTTCTTCAAAATAAAATAAAATCACTAAAATTGGAAATGGGCTGAGTATCAAAATAAGAGATAATATGGGTGTCTTTGGACTAGGACTGTTACCTAAATTTTTACTTTACCTGTCTTAACAAGGAAATTGTTCAGAAAGACATGGAAAAATAATATGCTAATCAATCTGATGATTTATTCCATGGATTTACTTAGTAATGAATAAAAAAAAATAAAGCAGTGTTTGGCAAAGAAATGTTGCATATTGTTTACAGATATAGAAATGTTACATCACAGCTGAGATATTTGATATGACAATTGGCTTTTCTGCTTCAAAATGGTTTGCTTCTATTAGAACAAAATGGGCAAGAAGTGAATATCCTTTATTGTGTGGGGAAAACAGCACGGACAGATGGGGTGAAGAGTCGCTCATCTGATGTCATCATTACACTGGACTTGCTGGTTTTTATGTGTCTGATAAAACTATAGAAATGTAAGCAATTATCAGTACCTGCATTTTAGTGATAACCACAGGGCCTCAATACATACAAGTTAAAATTATGTTGTGTATTATTTCTTTCATAATAGTGATGGATAATTTGAGATAATTAAGTCTTAAAAAATGTACAGGACTATATTGGCCTATTAACAATGACTGGAGACTGGAGCACAAATTTAGAAGGAGAATAAAATAAATAATCTGCTCCAGCAGTGAAATGACTGAACTACTGATAAATTACTTATACGCCCTTTTGCAAGCAATCTTAAGGTGTAACAGATTTTTGCTCAGTATGAATTGTAGCTACCAAAATTATTTTCTAACAAAAATTTGAATTATCATTTTATGCAGTGTATGTAGAACTTAGTAAGTATATATTTGAAAACAATTTCTTCAGACTTAAATTTGTCCATTTTGCTTGTTATCTTCCCAACAGCTGACTGATTTTGTGTTACTTGCTGCTACCTCAGATGGATTTAGCTGCGGTTATCAGCAGAATAACTAGATTTTCCTCAGATGATCATAAATATACTGTGAGGCTTTATAAAGGAACTGCATCAGTTTTGCTTCCATAATGTTTTGGGTTTTATACAGAACATAGAAGAAGCATGTGGCATATATATAATGAAGAAATTTGTGACAAAATATGGTAATCTATGAACAATTAAGTTTTACTATTTTCTTTCAACATTTAGAAAAATGAATAGTGTCCCACAGGTGACTCTGAAGCTTCCAAATTAATACTTCAATATAGAGCTCCCCAGCTTTGAGGACTGAACTGACTACAATGGAGATAACAGGTTGTGTTGAAACTCGAAGTATCAGAATTGAAAGATGTGATTAGTAAAATCTGTCAGTGGTCATTCTGGGAATAATTTTATTTAATACTTGCTTTCCTGTCTTGGAAGGAAAGGAAGGTTTATTAATAAGCTAGGAATTCATAGAGAAGGAAGTATATTTTTTGTGAAGTATTGGAATACTAGAAGCAATGGAACTTAACAGTATAAAAAGTAAAGTTTGAGCTCTTACGGTGCACATTACCAAGTGGAAGCTCATCAGTTTGTAATAAGAGAAATGAATGAACTAATATTAGGTGTAATATTAAATCCTAGGGTGGTGTTTGATTACTTTGTGAAGGTGATTCTTTGATGTACTCACCTGGAATCACAGAAGACTATTTGGGATAGAAGTACATGGAGTGTTACTTACCGGGTTTTTCAAAAGTAAGGGATCATTTGATGCATTTGATGATAGCCTTTCTACTATGTCCTAACACTTTAAATTGGTCACCTTAGGAGAAGTAGGCTTTTATGTCTGGAAAAAATGGTTGTAGGTGGTAGGGGTTTTTTTGTTGGTTGGTATTCTGTGTTGTGGGGTTTTTTTATTTTTATTTTTTTTTATTTAGATGGCTTTGGAGTCACAAAGTAATCTCTGAGGTGAACTGAGAGATCAATTGACCCTGTGAAAGTGAAAACCACATAAAGAGAGTTTCTTCTTCTTTCATGCAGCCAACAAAGTAGAAAATGGTATAATAAAAAACCCCGGTCCAGTAGGATCTTAAAGACATATCAGTTACCTCAATACTCCTGGCAGATGTTAGCTAATATGTTTAAAAAGCTCTAGCATTTGGAGACAATGCTATCTGATACCCAGGGATCTATTTCAGTGCTCCATATTCTTTACAGTTGTTAGTGTGTATATATAAATTTACTCAAAATCCCAAACAACTGACATCTAATTTTGAATATCCTTTATCTTGTTAAGTATAGAAGATATTTACTTTATATCAAGTTTTCGCTTTTTGTGATGAATTTAAAATCTTTAATTCTTTCTTACATGCCTGTATTTTCCATATGATGCACAGAACTGGGCACAGTACTCCTGCTGGGAGCTTACCAATAGTAAGCAGTATGGAAGATTATGTAAGGCATTTACACACTTCATCTGTAACTTTCTCTTAATGAAGGAAAAGTAAAATAATCTGTGTAAGTGTTGAAAACATTAGTTTATGGGAAAACCATCTTTAACAATGTCTTTAATGAAAAACCAAATATGTTAACAAATTAGACATTTCTGTGTTTAAAAAAAAAATCACTGTTCAAAAGTTCTTGTTCTATGTGTCTGAAGCGTCTTTTTTTTTTTTCTTTAATTAGTATAAAAGCCCATCTTGTTACAATGAAGAAAAGTAGAAACGAAAGTAAGGAACCTACATGTGCAATAAAAAGAATTCTAACAAGAGAGTAATAAAAACATCTTGTCCTGGTCCATCTGACCACTGTAGTCCCTAAAAAGGAGTAGGCATGTGATGAATTTTACTAGTTTGAGCAGTAACGGTTTTTTGTGATGGCTTAATATCAGAACAGAGGATTAAATAATTCAGATTCTTATGTCATTCATACTTGTCATGAACTTGAAAGCTTAAGTAATTATAAACCCATGTTTATAAAGTGATTTTTCTAAATGAATGCACAAGTCATTTGTATGGCAATGAAGTATGAAAAGGGTTAGTGTGACTAGAGCATGTGTTTCTGAGATTAAAACCATAAGCCTGTGCAGGTACACCTTGTGGTTACTCTGAAGAAGTATCTATGGAATGGCAATAATTCTTCAGAACTATCAGTTAAGTGAATTTCTGCTGAGAATTGTACTTGAATGGTACTATTGTAAGGAATTTGTCAAATGTAATTGAAAGAGATACAAAGTTGTACTTATGTGTCATGTTCACTTGTAAATTGTGGGAGAGAAGGGCAGAACAACGTGGTGGAAGGAGTTGTAATTGGCATGGTGGCATCTGAAAACAATGGTCTTATCTCTTCCCAAAACGTAGGGTAAGTCTCTTTCTCAAAAGTCTCTTACAATGGAGTATAGCTATTCTGTTAGAAGGTGTAGAAGAAACTCTTAAGGAAAATTATATATTTTTCCTCATTAAATTTTTCATGCCTGTCTCTTCATTCTTTGGAGAGAGTTCTGAGAGAGAGAGAAGAGATTATGATGTGGATGGAGGATCTGGGGAAAAAAATGTCCATATCCTTCTCCATTTGAAAATGAAAGTACTTATTCAATAGTGTATTTTTATTACTTGATTGTTAGAAAATTTAGTAAACTAATGATGATGAGTCATGTAAGTGGTGGCAATTATATTAAATATGTGTGCTGGCATCAGTAAAGCAATTGATTGCATTATTATTGTCTAAATTTGTAAATATTATTACCATTACAGTTGAATTTTTAATGGTAATTTCTGTTATCTTTCTGATTTCCCAGTGTAATTTGGAGTCTCTGCTAAAGGTAACAAATGTAAATCTAAATGTGTAACTAACAATTGATACAGTGTGTTTCATGCTCAGCTCAACATTACTTTAATCAGATGGTAGAATGTACATAATTTGACATGTTTCTGCATTTCAAAATGAACTGCAGCATACAGGTCTTTGCCTGAGACTGCTTCTTTCTACCTACAAAGAGTGAAAATTTCTTATTTCCCCTCCACTTTTTCATTTAGGTTTTTATTCACTTCCTTGTCTTTGAAAAGAACACAAATATTTGAAAGGCCTTTTCCACCTCTGGACCATTTTCTGTCTCAAACCATTTACTGGAGCTGTGTTTGTCACTGTTCATCCCTTTTTTTTTTTTTTTTTTCTTTCTTTTTATTTTTCTAAGCCTTTCAAGGAACATCTTTAACATCATTCAACTGGAATGCCAAAGTCTTGCTCAGTGAAACTATATATTTAAACTCATAGAGGGGATAGATAGAAAAATGAATAAACTTCTGGATCACTTTTAAATAGAAACTATCACATTTTAACATGTAAAAGTTTCCTCTTAAATCATTACAATACTGAAATTTAAAGGTTATATGGTGGTTCAAGATCAAATGTACAAATGCTTCTGAAATACAATGTTTTCCTGCTTCCCTAAGCACCCACAATCCATTCTGCAAAGCTTTCTGTTAGTGCTGGAAATTGCTCTGGTCAAAATTCCCATGGTTTCTTTCCTCTGCCAACCAAGAAAAAAGTCTGAAATTCTTAAAATTATTCAAGAAAAAAATTGTCAAAACTAGGCTTCTGCCATAAGGTCCTTTGTTGTCTTGATGTTATCAATTCTCCTTCTAGAACAGCATGCTGCTCTTCTGCTGCTGTTTCTGTTGTTACGTGTGTTCTGACCTCGCTGGCCTATTCTGTAATGAGAAAAATATACACTTCATTTCAATAATTTGGTTTCCCCTTAGAAAAATAGCTTTGCATGAATGCAGTTCTTCTGCACTGCAGGCCTTTGTTCTATTATTTTTCACTTTGCTTCATGTTTCTGTTCTGAAAGCTGTCACCCTTATTTCAAATTTGGCACCCCCAGATTTTGCCTAGGTCTACCAATCAGCAAAATGTTAGCTCCTCTGTGAGCTACCAGAGAATTATACCAATGGCCTGTAGAGAAGTGTGTGCATAATCAGAGTAATAGCTAAGGTGTTTGGAAAAGAACTCAGTATCTGCGGTTACCGGGGAGATCACTTTGTCCTATGATGTAATCCTGGCCATATGCAGTCTCACCTATGGAGCAGCGCAAAAAATGAAGGTATTCCAGGGCCTGCACTGTGAAGTCTAAACAAAATCTCTGGAACACTCCACGGAGCAGCATAAGGTAGCAAGTTTTGTGTTCAAAGTCAGGAAGCTTAGTAAAGCTGTACTTGAACACCTGCTTTCTAATTGTTGCTCATTAACTTCACTGTTATAGGAGAAATGGTAGCCTTACAGGGCAGACCACCTGGTTTAAGACAAAAATAGCTTTCTATGCATAAGAATATGCATGCAATCATATGGCATAACTTCATCTGGGAATGGCAGCTTGATTGTTTGTCTGGAAAAACTTTCTGTCTGTACAGCCATGTGTGTGAAACTGGGTTTTAAGAGAGAGTTTTAGGGTGAAAAGATAGAATTGAGCTTATAATGAATGGTAGCAGTAAGTGATTTCTGATCCTAAGCTGACTGACAGAGTTAGCATGAATAAGTGCCTGTGTTAGCAAATGCTCTTCCTTCTTGTAACTGAGCCATGAGTCATTAGAATTATGGTGTGCTATAAAACTTAATTAGCATTAAAGTATTCTCTCAGGTGATATACATTTTATCAGTCCTGTATTAATAGTCACATTCCACAAGTCCATTACAGATTTCATAGTTTAATTATCTCTTCTCAGTGTTTAGAACCTGCCTGGATTCCACTCTTTGGCAACGAGTGGCAAACTCATCCTGGTTTTAGTAAGTTTCTGCATGAATGTTTCATCCTGTTAATATCTGTCTAAATTTTGGCTGTCTGGGCAAACAGATAGTCAGGAATAGTCAGCATGGACTTATGAAGGCTAAATCATGCTTGACGTAATTGCCTTCTACATTAAAATGAGGAAGGGGAAGCAGAAAGTGTGGTGCATGCAATATACCTTAATTTTAGGTAGAATTTTTACACCATCTGCCACAGTATTTTCACTTGGAAGCTCATGAAATATGGACTGGAAATATGGATAAATAAGTGGATTGAACGTTGGCTGGATCTTCCTGTTTAAAATGTAGTAATCAACGAATGAATAGCTATTTGGTTTCTGGTAAAAAGCAGAGTGCTCCAGGGATCAATACTGAAGCCCAGGTCATTGAATAGCTTCATCACTGACCTGGGTCACGAGACAGACTTCACTTTTATCAGATCTGGGGATGACAGCAAATGGGATGAAATGACTGACATAGCAAACAGTCCAACTTCAATCCAAAGAGACCTTGGGAAACTTGAGGGTTGGGCCAAAAGAAACCTATTAATTTCAGCACAGAAGAAATGCAAGGGTCTGTACCAGGGGTAGAATAATCCATGCATTACAGGCTGGGAACTGACTGTCTGAGAAACAGCCCTACTGAAAATGACCAGAATATCCTTGTAGATGCCAAGCTGCATTAGTCTTCTCATCTTAAAGAAGGAAACCATGCGCTGGAGTTCCTTAGGGTGAACGTGGCTAGTAGATTGGAAGGAAGTTACTCTCCTCTACTTGGGCACTGGTAAAGACATGCATGCGCTACTGTGTCGAGGTTTGGCTACCTGCTTCAAGAACAATGTTGAGTAGCTGGAGAGGATCCACTGGAGGGCTACTGCAATGACTTGGGGTACACATGTCCCATGAGGTGAGGTTGAGGAAAGTGGGCTTGTTTAGTCTAGAGAAGAGGAGCTTAGAAGGACAGCCTACAGCTACTTGAAAGTGTGACAAAGGTGATGGACACAAACTTTCCTCTTCAGTGATAGATAAGCAAAAGACAGTAGCCTCAGGTTAGATGTTGGGAGGTTCACGCTGGGCATTAGGAGAAAATATTTATGCTAGTAGAGTAGTGCTGCAGTGGAGCAGGTGGTGGTATATTGATCCTGGAGCTTTTCAGGATTTTGCTAAATAAAGCCCCAGCTGACCTGAGTTGTCGATAGACTAATTTTGCACAAGAGGCTGGACTAGAAACTCTAGAGATGCCTTCCAAAAAATATTTTTATGATTATGTGAATTTTACTTCCATTACTACTACTTCACCCACTACTGACAAAAAACCCGGGTAACATCCTAGGGCAATGTGAAAAACTCTTCCCTTGATCTCTGCTGCTGCTGGTCAGGTTACAGCATACATTCTGCCTGGCTCCCTAACAGTAGGGTTTACTCTGTTGAGATAAGACTATAACTGGACTCCAACAACTTCATAAGACATTTCTGCAGGGCAGAATGAAGCCTCTGCTTGTCCAAATAGCTGCTAAATTTCATTGTCACTATGCTGCCTATTTTTTCTATACAGAAGTTTTTCAATGAACTTACTTCTAGTCAGTCACAAATTTTAAAAGAATGGAGGGGCACCTTTTGAAGTTGACATTTTCTTACTTACTCTAATGTTCAGAGCATGTGAAAGAAAGTGGTATTGGTTCCTGGATAGCTTGGAAAGTGTATGTGATGGAAAACCAACTGCTATTTCAGCTTTACTATTTATATTAATCATAACTTCTATGAGTGTGAGTGAGCCACATCCTTGATCAGTCTAGACTTCCATCAATACAATATTAAAATGAATTGCAAGCAGTCAAGGTACTATTAGGCCACAATCAATCATAAACAGGTTTCAGAATGCATTTGAATTTTTTTTCTGAACTGTAATACCACCTTTGTGTGGCAAGCTACTGGAGAATGTAGAAAAGGGCTTTGGAAGGCCTAAAAGCCTCTTTTTTTCATGTGACAACTGTAAACTAACATGAGTTTCAGATGGTACTCACACCAGTTACTATTCACTTTCCCTGTTATAAATATATATAAATATATACTATTCACAAAACCCTGTTATAAAATCTGTTATGATTTCCCTATGAATACTACATTTGCTATAAATGTAACACTTCAAGCCCTGATAGCTTCTACAATTCAGATAATGATCCTTACAACATCACTTTCAGTTTCAAAAACCATCTTTTTGCACTCACACTTCACAAACAGAAACAGTTCACTCCTATCTTAACCTCAGATTGCAATGGATATGGGCAGAGTTCAGATAAAATGCATTAAGTAGTAATGGCCAAATATCTCCACTTAACAAGACATGAGGGACCTTGGGATACATACTAAGGGCCTAATGTCCATAGGGTTCCCATGAGGAATTGCATGTTGACCAGTATTATATATTACTGGGGAGTGGATCCTGAGATACGACCAGGTAACGATGCATAATCAAGATGTAGATATATTTTGTAGTAATGTAGATGTCTCCCAAATTCGTTTTCCCTTCACTAGTAATACCCAGAGGAATAGGATTAGCGTAATTTCCTGTTTACTTTTTGAGATTTAATTAAGCTGTCTCCTGCTTTATCAGTTTTTCTCTCTCTGTTGCCTAACAAAGGGCAATATCCCTTTTACTCCATACTCTTCCCTTGCTATGCACTACACTCTGGGCAGTTCATTTGTTAAAATACACTGGTACTTGTAGTCACAGCCTATATCTGACTCGGGGAATCCAGCGTTGTGACAGCTGTCCTAGAAATAACTTAAAAATACCTTGTGGAAATTGATTGGTGTCGGTGCATGTGTATTGAATCTCTCCATTGCTAAGACAGAGAACATACATATATAGACACACCATAGATGGGAACACCAAGAAGTTGTTTTAGTATATGAATGAACTTATACTGACAAAGCCTTTGATTGCTATTATAATGAAGATTAAAAAATGTAGGTAAGGAAAGCTGGAGAGCTGGCTGCCAGCTGACAGACTGTCTTCCATCTTCATGTTGTAAACCTTGAAGGAGGTTACATACAATAACATAGTTATGGTTGTCTTCTTTCTAAATTTCCTTGTATTTATACCTTATCAAATCTAAAGATAACTTTTAATTTCCTGCTTAAATAGTAACTTCTATAAACAAACGTAGCTGATGATTCATCATACTTGGTTGCTGTGGAGATTATATTGCACTAGTAGGAGAGAAACAATCTGGTTTTCATTGTAGCCTTTAGTAAGCAATGAATTAGGAATATTTGACCAATAAAACAGATTTTGAGGTCCTAGTGCAACTTTACAGAAATACAAATATTCACTTTTAGCCACTTAGAAGTAATATATTTTGAATAAATCTTCCTAATTCTTCCTTTAAAAATATATTATTTTCTTAAATGCTTTTGCTATTGATTTTGAAATTCAAGGGAATTCACCAAACAACCAGGAAGCTACCCTGTCGCACTTGGGTCAATGATTTTTTTTTTCCCCCTCCTCTTATCTTCTCTAACAGCATTGGTATACTGAAGATTTTGTGTTCTCTGATTTTCCATTGATGGGAATGCCACTAGTGTTCTTAGCCCTCACAACATATTTGTAATAGTCCCCTACAAGTTGTGTGTTTGCCAATTAAGTTTCAAAACTGTAATCAATAATGTTTCACTTAAATAAGGACAAATTCAAAGTTTTCTGAGAGTAATGTCATGTTGTATCTATGCAACAATTTATGCCAGAAAGTGCTGGAACTTCCTGTCAAATTGAGTTAAAGTGTTATTTTCTGAATTTGAACAGCTTTTGCCCATGGTGATTCCCTTGACTGTGTTTGTAAATCTTTGCATTTAAAAAAGAGAGGATGTATGAGGACAAAGGCAGAATAAACAGATGAAATGATTCTTTGCAATAACTTTAGACTACCCAATTGTTGGAAAAGTTTTGAAGTTGTTTCATGAATCTGTAAGAATCTAGCTAGAAATATGACTATTAGTTCTTGGGAAAAAAGGTTGTTTTCCATTGATTATTCAGAGTCTTTAAAATTTGTAGTTTAAAAAAGAGAGGATGTATGAGGACAAAGGCAGAAAAACAGAGAAATGATCCTTTGCAAACTCTTAAACTACCCATGATGTGGAAAAGTTTTGAAGTTGTTTCATGAATCTGTAAGAATCTACTAGAAATATGCAACTATAGTTCTTGGGGAAAAAAAGGTTGTTTTCCATTGCTTATTTCAGAGTCTTTAAAAATTTGTAGTTTTTCTAGTTGAATTTTAAATGGAAATTAATTTGGTATTTCACTGAGCATTCATTGATAAACAGGGAAAATCCAACCTTCTTCAGAAGAGTTTTGCAGATTCTAGACTACATTTTAGATCTAGATTTTTAGGTTTGGATTTTAGGTTAACTGTCCTACACTAAAGATGGGCACCATGTATCCTACTGTAAAGGCAGTTGAAGTAAACTGTTACAGAAAATAGAAAGCATTCTATTTCATTAAATATTTACAGTCTTGTACTGATAACAAACTTCCATTGGTCATACACAAGTATAGCTGATATTACAGAATTAGTATCATTAACCAGAATAGAATTCAAAATCCCATTCCGTTCCATCAGGATTACTGCCGTTCTAAGATCTAAACACAAATTTTTGAAAATTCATAGCAGTGTGAGTAATTAAAGTCTTCTATATTTACATTCCTTACCAATTGTGTAAAAGACATTTTGCTTTTAAAGGTGGAAGGACTCAAGATGATGTATCTGTTGCAAGAGAGAGGATTAATAACCTTGTGCGGTTTTTATCTACTTGGAACCATTCTTTCCACTTCTAAATCCATTATCATCACTCACCACAGATCTCTGGAATTATTAGTTATTTTGGTAGCAATAGAATATTCTTTTGGTTCTTGTCATGTTTTGCATGCTGCTGTTTAGCAGTGCTGATGGTGAGAGGTGGGAATAAGTAAAATGCATTTCTTCAAAATCTAGGTAATTAAAGTATTTTTTCCTTCAGAATAGCACGTGTCTTGATTTTTTGCGTTTTCTTCTTTGTGATATTAATTACATTCAGTTATGCAATGCCCAAGGTGGTTATTTATAAAGATGCCCTACAAACAGTTTGAAATAATACAATGAGAAAAAGATGGGAAAATATCCATTTAGAGAAGGACCAGATGCTTTGTGAACACTGTGGTCTATTTTGCTTATTTTTCTGGTTGACTTAAGTCTTTGAAATCTTTGAAACAGTATGGGCTGAACGCCCTTCAGAATAGGAGCCTTCTGTAGGAAATGAAACCTGAAAAGAAACTGTGAATTTGGTATATTACTCCTGTGTTCTGATTGACTTCAGCTATGACTTTTGCAAGAAAGGTGTTTGTGTGCCATGAAGCAGGGGAAGCAAACAAACTTTCCTTCAAGTGCTTTCATTGCCATTGAGGTAGGCAGCTCGGTAGAGCTAAACGACTGGAAACAGTCACATGAGTTGAAAAGTTGCTTAGAACAAGTTTTATTAAAGATGGCTAGTGACAGTAGCAACTGTCCCAGTGCTCTATGGTCATTGCTATTGCAAATGAACCCAGTTGTTGGAGCCACTGTTACGTTTGTGACAACTCAGTCTGTTTAAAGATGAATTGTTGTTCCTAGTGGGTTCTGAAGGCACATTCCTAGGCTCAGCTGTCCTCCCTGAGGCACAGACCTGGGCTCCAAGATGCCACTTGCTTGTTGTCAGGTACCTCAAGTCTGAAACCTTTTCATCCTTCAGTTGACTATGAAGTCTCTAAGATGGGCTCTGAGGTACCTGAATCTCAATTTTAATTCCCTGGGGGATTATAAGCATTACTGAATAAGCAGAAGACTCCCATCTCAGCAGTCATCTTTCCTCATAAACTCTAGAATGGACATGACCAACTACTCTGTGATAAATGATAATGCTGCTAGAACATGAGGTTTTTGTCATCCTGAAACTAAATGTAAGCTAGAACTGAATTTTCCAAAAGGTTTTGAGTACGAGAAAAATGTTTTTAGAGACGTTGTGCCACTTCTCAAATTCTCAGAAATTATAGGATTAATTCAAGATGTGGGAGATTAAATATAAATTTCCTTCTCTTTCTATAGGTATCAATATACCTCATCTGAAAAGAGTATCCTGACTACAAGAATACCTCTGTCTTGGCTTTGGCTCTGTTGGTTTTTCAGTGGAGTTCTCTCAACCTGTCCTATTAGATTTTTGCTAATCATAAAATGCTTATATCTGCATGATAAAAATGAGTATGGGTTAGGGTATCTTCTTAGGAACTGGGAGGCTTGGATATCCAGTTACTTATTGATCAGATGCTCGTATAAAATTGAACCATATTGCCAGGAAAGATGAGCTGCAGAGTTTCCTCAGAAGGAAATGAAGATGCTAATAATTTTTGTCAATGGAAGAAACCAGTCTGATTCATGCATGCACATTTTTTCCCCTGTGCTATTAAGCTCATGCATTAATCAGTCTTTCACTTCCTTTTTCAAAAAATTTTTGAAAATTAAAAAAAAAAGTCAGTAAGACAAAGGAAAGTATTTCACCTTCACTTCAGCTCAATCCTACTTTCTAAAATACTGAAGAAAAATTAAAACATCCACTTCCTTCAGGAAAGTTAAGGATGTGCTTGCTGTAGGGAGAGTTTTGCTTAATTCTGATTTGCGCACTTTGTGAATTTAAATCTGTCTTTCTAGAAAACTGATATTTGCCAGTGCTTGCAAAACTGGCCAGAGTCCATTCTGCCTCTTTCCTACAGGTTCTTATTACATGTAAAATTAACCATGCCTGTGCCAAGATAGATACCTACCTTGTACAGCTATATAAAAACTCTATCAAGCAGATATTTTCTCTTCTGTATGCCATGTATTACACCTGGGAAGCTGTAGCTTCTTTTCCCATATCTGCAGAGCAGGGGAAAACAGTAAACAAAAAGCCCTGTCCCATGGAGTGTTGGCTGCTGTTTGTTCTGCTTAATAACTTTGAGCTGTTTTCAGCAACCATTCTAACAAAGGGTTGTCAAATAACTCTTCTCAACAGAGCAATTATCCAGATGTAGTGCAGTAGATGCTCTCTAGGCATCTTCAGGCTTGTTTCCAGTCTAATAATTTGACATTGATACATCCTATTCTGTCATTTAGTGGAATACTGCCACTGAACTAGCTACTGACCTAATGAAACAAATAAGCTGTAAATTGCTTGTGCCCATGATGTACTTAATAAAGGCTTTGTGGAAATGTGGAGAACACAGGAGAAATCAGAAATCAGTAAATATTTTTGTAAAACATATAAAATATTGTTGAATGTGTAACATAGTTCTTAATGCTATGAAAATCCTGTCAGGACAAATAAAATTTCAATAAAAAAAATACTGGCATTCACACAGATGTAAAACCAAGTCTTTAATAGCTGGGATGACAAAAACTTTGGTTCATAGTCTAGGAGAGAGAGTCTAGACAAATAAATGAATAAATGTTTAGAGAGCTTTCCTGTATGGAATACTCACGTAGTCATTTACTCATTCCTCCAATTCAGTTTAATATTCATGTTTCAGATTTGCTTACTATATAAGTGAAAGTAAAAAATCAAATTTGTGTGAAAAATTCATTGAAATTCTATTGATGGTAATATTATTATAGGCAAATCCTTGTAAAAGTGACATCTGAGAGAAGGTCTAGCTCATTTGTCCTGAGATAAGTAGTTGAAGTGTCAGAGTCTATAGTCCCTCTCATCTTTTTCCTAAATAACAACCCTGTCTTCCCGGAGCGGATTATTATCATGTTATAGGCAAACTATTAAGCTCTGCAGCAGTAATTTTATATATATGTGTGTGTGTGTGTGTGTAATATACCTATTTATAACAACTTCTAGTGAAGACACAATTTGATTTCTGGAAAGAATTTTTGTCCTATGTAATCATTGCAATAATTCTGAGTGAAATAGACATTTCTAATAAGTAAAACAATTCTGTGTACAAGAAAAAAATAGAGACATTAACTTCTTAACAGCAAAAAAGTATTTTACCCAGCTGATATAGAGCTTTGGATATCTGTGCAAATAAATCCCCTATTTTATTTGAAAAATTGTCTATGTTTTATTTTTGAAACTCTTTTTAGACTACTCTTTTATCTAGTCTAGAAGCTGGGAACAGAAAAATGCATATTTATATTAGAATCAGTAAATGGGCATGGCTTGTGTTTCACAAAGGAAATGGAGGAAAAGCCTCCTTTTGTGACAGTTAAATTTGGGAAGAAAGATCACTAGCAGTATCACCAAGGGACCAGGTAACTTCTCAAAAAAACTTCAAAGAATTTTGGAGACAACAAGGTTCCTTGAATTGCTGAATTAACTTCTTGCTTTTGGTTTATCAATGTCTTTGTGTTGGTTCTTTCAAGTTATTCTTTATTACTGCAGCATGTTTTAGAATATGTGCATGCAGGAATTCACAGTTTTTATTATGGAAGTAGCAAAATATAGCTGTATTTTTTCTCACGCTTTTGTGTTGCATATTTTCATTTTTGCCTTCTAGTTTTATTGCTTCTCCTTTTTGGGAGGTTGCCTCTATTGGACTGCATCGAACCAGGTACCTGAGGGAGATTTAAGGTTCCAGGTGGTTTTTTATATTTTTCTTTAGCCAGTTTATGTGGTATTCTTGTCTCTTCAGAAATGATCTCTGCAACTGCTGAAGCTTTTGTACAGATGGAGCTTTATTAAAATGGGGGAAAAAAAAAAAGTGTATTGTCTTGGCTTTCTAATATAGGTCCTGTCTTTTTTCAGGGTTGTATGGAGCCAGATTGAATTTTGTAGTCCCTTTCCTGCCTCATCAGGTGGCACTTACAGCCCCTGGTTCTATGAAATATCTCTTCCTTTTGTTTCAATGTGAAACATACTGTTTCATTACCATTGGATTTTGCATTTTTTTGATAGGGATACACTGAAAGCAGTATGCATAGTGGTAAACCACAAAATAAATCAGTTGGCCATCTAATTCCCTTCCCTAGGAATGGGATGCTACCAAGCCCCTAAAATCACTTAATTAGACGGTTATACATGCTGTATGGTTTTCAGTTGCAGAATCTGAAGCAAAAATAACAATAAAGCAAAAATTTCACCTGTACTTACCCTTATGTAATTGTACAGTGCAGTTCCTCCTACCTTGATTAATAGCCATGACAGCAACCATTTGGCCAGATAGTTAAAACTAGTAATAATAGAGCAATTTTTAAATTTGCCATCTGTGTTCTCAAAAAATGACACTTAAGGCTTTGTAGTACAGAAGTGTGCAGTTTTTGTTGAAAAAGCTATTAATTATATTCATAATTCAAAATGCATAATCAAAACTGTTTTGATTCTATAAGACTTGGGAAATGCTGAAGAACACAGAATGTGAATAAATATGACTCCCAAAATAAGAATATGTGTAAGGGAATGTAAATATAATTTATCCTTTGGATTTCAGACAAAGTAGTTTCGAATGCAATGTCAGAGGCTGGTTTTATGTGCATGATGTGGTGAGGTTTACTGACTCAGAAATACTTGCAGTGGTTATAGATCTTCACTGAATCATAAGCAATGCATTTTTTAGCTAAAAGGATGCAGAAATGTATAGAGACGGAGTTGGTAGTTACTAAGTGTGCTCTGCATGTTTTTCTGAAGCTGTAAAGCAAAATTCCACCCAGAGCGAGGAAGCTTCCAAAAGCCTTGAGAAGCTGATCCATGTAGAGCTCAAAGAAAAAATGTTAAAGATAGACACAGCAGACAACTCCACAGACGCTGGGTGTGATTTTCTGTATAAGTTTCCAAAATCAGTCTGGCCTTTTCTCAAGGACTGGGCACGCTGCTATGTGAAAGATCTTACAACCTGAGAATGGAAAGATAAAGGACTAGGTACCTACTCAGTCACTTTAGCATCGTCAGAAACACTGTCTGTGGGAGCTGGAAGGAAATGGGTAGGTTGTTTAATACTGAAGCAAAAGTGTATATGAGCTGCACTGGAGGAAATGTTACAGCAACTGACAAGCAAGTCTATATAAAGTATATAAACCTCTGCTAGTGCTACATGGCCTTCTTACTTAGACTGACACCATCTGTCTTGTCTGCTCTCCCTGCTCTCTCCATCGGTTCTCTCTAAACACCTTGCAGTTACCTGTGCACAGCTGATCTCAAGCAAGTTACCATCTCTTCCTTTTACAGAGTTTTCAATCCAATTCAGAGGACGTCAGCTAGAGCAAAGCTAACAGACAGCTTCCCTCCTGCTGCCAAGCTACAGCATTTTAACAACAGATAAACAATATTACAGTACACTAAACAAATGTTTTGTTTATATAATTCACATTATGGTTATCACAATAGCAAAAGAAAAAAAAGTGTCTGTTAAGGTAGGCAGAGGTATAAGAAGCATTCATGTGAAGATACGTGGCTGACTGAACCCTAGGGGTAGAACATGACCTGAACAAACCCCTTCAATGGAAGAAGGCTCAGAGGAGATGGGCAAGGACGTGCCCATGAAGCTCAGGGAATAACTCAGGGTGTGACTGACCACAGCTCTTGCACAGAAGCTGACCATAGCTCAAAACAGGGGACCAGAGGGAGGCATTTCTTTTAGATAAGCAGCTATCAACAGTTCAGTGGATCAACTGGTGGTGTAAATGTTCCTCTCCTAGTTCATTGAAACAGCGTGAATGTCTCCCTGAGTTACCCAGACCAGTCTGAATACGTGGCTCAGCCCAACATAGAATATAAAAATTAAACAACTAACAAAAGCATTTCAAAGAGAGCAATGGGCATGAGCAACTTCCCAGTGACTGGGGACATCCAGCGCCGTGACGGTGAGCGTATTATAGAGACTGGTAATGGGGACCACATTGGTATTATGATTGAACCGTGGACTATCTAAAGGAACCTGGTCAGAGAGTGTTGGACTCTGACAGGATAAAAAGGGTAGAGGGAAGGTATCTAACAAATCTATACAAAAAATATCCAAAAAAAAGCGCCTATTAGAAAAAAATCACTTAATCTGAGCTGCATTTTTCAGACATGAATAAATAGGCACATATTTTCCCCCTTTCATACACTCTGCGTGTTTTGGAAAATTATATGTAGTAATGAGAATATTCTAGATTTGGCGTTTTTGAAGACTAAGATCTTACGTTACATACTGCCACTTTGAGAGTTCAGGAACTTAGTGATTTAGTGAGAGGTCTAAAACATCAATGTTCTTTGTGGACATTTATTTGGTGGTGTTCACTTGCTTCATCTTCACCCTTCCTGAGTAATAAGGACTGGAAAGATTTGCCAAAGTTGAGGTCCTCATGTCTCAGGTCTTGAAACTTGAAGCAAAATGTATATTGAAGGAGCTGAAGATATACTTTGAAAGAGGAAATTAATCTACTCACATATAAAAAGTCACTGCAGCAATACTAGCTCTTATGACAACTTGCATAGCTTTTGGCAGGTATGGTGTCTGTATCCAGAGAATTCTTTTTCTTGCCCAGGAATGACAACTGCAGTTGACTGGTAACTCCTATCAACCACAGTGAAAACAATAAAATAAAATAAAATTTTAAAAAAGGAAATTGTGATTGGGAAGTATTTATGTACACTTTCTATTGGCCAGACCTATAATTTATAAAAAATTCCTGCTACTAACCAAATGGAACAAAATTAGTTGAGAGATGTAAAAAGTGGCTCTGTAACCCATTACTCAACATGTTCTACATTACTTTTCAGTATGGAGAAAATCAACAAAATGAGTGGAAGCAACTCTTTATTTCTCACAAATTTGGCTAAAGTGCATTTGAAAAAATATTTTTAGGACATTGAAGTGATAATATATTTTTGTTCTGTGGAGTTCTTGCCATTTGTACAAAGGGTAATGAGAATTGGCAGGGAAAAAGATCTAAGATGCTGAGATGGGCTTGCCAAATAGATTTTATTTTCATGTTAGGTGAGTATAATATGAGTCTTTCAGAAATCTAAAAAGGTGCCCACTGATTGTATTTTTTTTGTTTGTTTGTTTGTTATCAAGTTTTTTGAAGGTGCTAATTCTAACTCCAGTTAGAGATTTGTGTCCACGTGGTGGTGGAGAGTGGGGATAGTCAATTAGAATGACTGGTGATTAAAAAGTGGGTATGAAAATCAAAGCTGTATTTAAACCCTGCTCTCTAAAGAATTAGCATAATGTTTTCTCAGTTTGTAATAGAAAGGTTATCAGCAGTTGAATGAAATTTGTTGAAGAAAATTTTAAGGCAGGTAGCTCACAGACACCAAAATATTAGCGACCACCACAAAAATTTAGATCCAAAGATTGCAAAACAACATCGCTTGGCATGTTCTGTATTCAACAGGATGTGGATGGATCTTTGCATTAGATGGATCTTTGTACTGGCTATGACTAAGGGAAGCTGCGTTTAAGCAGGAAACTGGAAAGAGGTTTTCTGTAAAACCATGTAAGCCCAATCTGTTGGAAAATAAAAAATAGTTGGAATGGCTACACTGAGGTGTTAAATCTGTCGATATCACCTGCATAAGGCTATCGATGATGTTCAGAACAGTTGCTTATCAATAAGTATGCATTTTTCACAAACACCTCCTCCATTGCTGACCTTTAAGTCCCAGTTTTCAAGGGACACATCCAAAGAGATGAGCCTTGGCACTGAAAAGCCTGCTTTTATTTGCTTCTAAAATTCAGGAGCTCAGTTGAGTTGTGGATTAAGGTTTGCATGCAGATGGCCAACTCTGACCTGTGACAGCACTAACAAGGTAACAATATGGTATGTTATGGTAACAGGATGCTGCAGATTACAAAAGGAGAGTGGTGTTTGTGCAGATGGCCCACCCTGACCTATGGCATCACTAACAAGACAGTGACATGAAAATGTCAGGATACTGTAGACAATCGAACAGGGGTGGGGGTGGGGGGTGTGCTATCTTAATAGAATTAATAACCCACACAGAAATTAACAGGGTATCATATCATAAATACCAGTTTGTGCTAGAAAATCAACCAAACTGGGGCCACTGGAGAAGAGGGAAACAAGGACATGCTCTGTATTTGGGAAGGGATGGGGATAATACAGGGAAATTATTTGAGAGGCAAGAGGAAAGGCACTATAGGGTTAAGCAAACCTTTCGATCAGGGTGGTTTAAGAGTCCCTCTTGAGCAGCTCTGTGTCAATAAATGCAGCTTAGAACAGGACAATAAATCTGGTTTTGTTCCAAACATACTTGTGCATGACTTACTTCTAAGGTTGGGGGGGGGGGCTGAGATGTTTTCCCTACTGCTGGCAAGGGACCACCTAGGGGGACTTCTTGCCCTCCTAACACTTATTGATTTTGTAATACCTTGTCATTTTTCCCACCTTCAACTTAGACCTCAGTGTTCCCCAGGCAATCATGTGCCCATCTGTCTAAGGTGCTAAGAATCTTATTTTCTGTCCACTTACTAATATTTTTTTCTCTTTCCTGCTGGTACCAATAATATTTTCTCTCAGATTAATTAATATAAGCAAATTAAGCTCTGAACATTTCTTCTTAATCTATATTTAGCATTAGATGTCCCTGGTTTTATTTCAGACTTAGTGAAAGGTCTGTGCATTGAAAAGCAGTCTTTTTTTTTTTATTTATTTGGTCTTACAAGGTTGCCTCTTCCCATGTGTCTTGTGACATATATCCTGATTTAGGTGTAATCTTTGAAAATGCCCTTACTCAGCCCAAGATATGCAAACTTTTCTTTCTTCTAATTTACTTAATATGTTAAGACAACATAACAGGCTCCTTGTTCTTTAAGGACAGTCCTATTAAGAATCACTTTTTTTCCTCCTTTCAAGTTTGCCTACTCTTGTGGACAGTATAGCCCAGAATTGGGATTTAAAAAGATGGGAGATAAGTAATAGGGTTGGTAAATTTTGCTATTGATTGAATTTACATTTTTATAGTTTATAGCCAAAACCAGGACAAAGGCAGTGACATGCAGGTAACAGGGCTCAGTGTGGGAAACCACAGACTTTTGGGATCAGGCATGTCTAGAAGTGCTGTCAGGTGGCAAACTTGGGGTAATCATCGGTTCTGGATTGAAAGATACTTTGGTACTACTGTTTGAACATATATAGCCTTGTTCTGCTATAGAAATTACAAGGGTTACAATTTATTTATTTATTTTGCACAGTGTAGAGAAATGTAGCTTAAAGAGTGTGTGGGGAAGATAACGTATTTCTGATGGAGGGTTTTCTCACAGGAGGCAGTGATGTAGGGAAGCAAGCAACTGCTTTAAAATGCTGGGAGGACAAAAATTCCAGAAAGACTTGAAGTATCTGATAGATGAGAATAGGAAGGTAACAGATTCATGAAACCATTCAAGAACGCAGCGTCTCTTTCAACATGACATTTCCGTTTGTCTTGAAGCTTGTTTCTCAAGGATCAGTTTAAATGCAGTTTTTGGGATTCAGCAGTTTCTCCTCACACATTGTCAAGAGTTACATTGTGCTTGAAACAGGTCCTGGAGATTCAAATCTCGAGAAGGTACATGTGTAATGTGAAGTACTTGAATTTTCAAAATATTTTTTCTGTTGTGTAAGAAATACATTTTTGCTTGGTTCTATTAATGCTGATGTGCAGTCTATATAATAGGGAGCTATGCTTCTAATTGCAAAAATTTAATATTTGTTAATGACAATGGAAAGAAAGACCACTTTGTATTCACCTTCAGGTGGATAAACTCCAGACTTTGTGTGGAAGGTTCCACCTGCATTTGCGACGTGAAAAGAAGCTCAGTATCCAGCTTCTATGAGCGTGATCAAGGAGAGCGGTAAGAAGGGTCATAGGTGAAGTGCTCATATTAGGGGTTTAAGAGCAGAATTTCACCTAAAAAATTACCCAGTTATTGATAGTTAAAGGTTGAATGCATTTCTCACTCTGAAAAAATCTGAATTTTTCTGTCAGTCTGAGCATGCAGTAGGTGAAAAACTATTACTTGAATCAAATTCAAAACAACCTTAAACTGTAAAACTATGGGGGCTTTTGGGGGGTTTTATGGGGTTTTTTGGTAGAGTGCATTGAGGGCTGTGTATGTTAGAAAACTTGCTACTGAAGTTCTATAGGAGATAAGAATATTCTTGAGCTTCACTTTTAAAAAACTCTTAGAAAAACACTATGTATTGTATTTAAAAAAAAAAAAAAAAGACAAGCCCTGATGTTTTTTAGGGATACTTTCCTTCACAAGACAGTTTCTTTGGTTAATTCTGGTTATGTATATAATAGACAGCTTACTGCACATTTCTGAGCATTAGAAGTCCACAACAAAAAGTTGTTCAGACAGAAACACAACACAGTTAGTAGGGGAAGTAGCAATAGTGCAGTCATCTTTGCATTCACTTTACCTAGTGAAAGAATATTACATGACCTTGGAAGCAACTCACCCCCCCCACAATCCTTCAAAAATTGTTTTGTCCACAAAATTAATTAATGATAATAATCTTAATAATATAAACAAACCCAATAATTTCAGTTGAACTAATGTAGGATTATCTGAGTGTTGAGTAAAATGTGTTGAATACAAGTCTTGAAAATGCATTTCTTATATGTATTAATTGGAGCCCAGCTGATGTAGTTTGCCTGTAGATGTCAGGCTGAATGAAATAACCCTGCTGGAGTGATAGCATCTGTACAAAGTCATCTGCATATAGTAAAGGAATGCAAACACTGAGCATTTGCAGAGAAGACATTAGGAAATAAAAGTATCCTGCCACAGTAATTCTCTCCATCCAAGCCAAGAGAGTACGTGTAGCTTTGTTCATGTTGAGAGTTAAATAAAATTGTACAGAAAATTACTTTTTTTTGCACCTGTTGTTCTTGGAAATAGCAAGCAGAAGTGCCTGCTCTTTCCTGATCACCATCTAATGTGCAATATTTCCTCCTTCCTCTGGCTTATATTATTCCTTAACTGAAAGGAATGCTTACATTCTGTTTAACAAAATAGTCCATTAACCCGTGTTAGTACAAAGCAGGAGAGCATCCTCTTTGGTTTTCTTACAGGTCTTGGCTCCTGTCAAGATAAGTAGGGAAGAGACTGGTTGCTTAATCAGGGTATGAATCCTGGTGTCCTCAGATATTCTGGGTGGTCTGTGACGATGAACATCAGAGGACTCATTTTCATCACAGCACAAAATTAGCTATGTAATGCCTATTGTTCTCTAATTTCTCACTCATCACTCTAGAAATGTAATCCCAGGTGTCTCATTCCTATGCAAGCAGATGTGGAAGCTCATAAACTGAATTGCAACCTGAAGGAATGAATCGTTCGCAGATCTTTTGGTTGCCAGGGAAACTGCATTCTCAGTCTGTGTATGTTTACAATAGTCTCTTTTCCAAAGCTGTCTAAATTTCGTGTTGTAGCACTCAGAAACAGACTAAGGTAGAGAAATAGTAATATATATCTACTAAATGTTATCATTAGTTTCTTAAAGAATATTTACAAAAACAGGTTGCACATTCTGACTCAGAGTATATATGATTTTAATAGATATGGGAGAAACTGGAGAAGTATTTAATATACGTTTTGATCCTTTTTTGGCTACTTTCCTGTGCTCCACTTACAAATCAGTCTCAAATAGAGTACGGGTAGGTATGGCCTGAATGCCTACAGAGGTACTTCTCAACAAAAAGTTGTTTCAGGTAAGACTGTATTTTTTCTCCTCCAAACATAGTGTATTTTTCCAAATTGCTTTTTGGCACAAAAGCACAATGGGGGCTTTTGAATCATGCTTCATCAATGGGGACACTATAGATCTAGGGAAGTGTCCTTTATGTGACAGAATTTGAGAATTTCTTTATAATAATTCAAAATCTTAAATGGTGGAATTTCTATATAGACCACACCTACCCTGACTGGTATTTAGGGCTTTCTCTAATGTACTAGTATTTTATTTTTCCCTAAGAAAATCCAATTTGCAGACAAAGGTATCAGAGAATTTTTTTCTTTGAACTACCTAATGAAATAATTTTCAGAATCATATCTCTAAAATGTATGTGGATAGTGACATAATATAAAATCCATACTTGATCTCCATGGAGGCAATTTGTGTGACCGACTGCCTGACTTCACCGTTTGGGAGTCAATGCAGTTCTCCAGATTCAGTACAGCAAAAGAGGCTATCCTGTGCTGGTACACAGGGTGCACACAGGCTATTTCTAACTAATTTTCTCCACAGCAGCAGCAGCCTCACTCACATTATTTTCTCCTGGGCAGTGAAATACAGAAACATTTGCTTTTTCTTCTTCTGTGAAGGCCTACCGAAGCTATCTCTTATTTTTTTTTCTTTTTTCAAATTGTAAAATCATAATAATTGGGCATTGTATCTATAAAGGCAGCTTGTAGGAGCAATCTGGAAGCTGTTATGTTGTGCAGAAGCTCAAAATGGTCAGTAAAAACCCAGCCACTGTAGCAGATCCATCAGATTTCTTGTCTCTGAATTATTTCTCAACAAAATATATTATCACTGATACAATAAATGAAGTAAATATCTTAAGCAAAAGAATATAATTCCTAAAAGTCTCACTGAAACAGCAATTCACTGAAAATGTGAATCAGAACTGAAATAGGTTTAAATACTTTGTGTTTACAACCAACAGGCATCAGCAGGAAGGAAAATATCCAAAAGGTGAATTAGTGACAAGAGCTCGATTTTGAAATGCTTGAATTTGAATGTTCAGGTAGCTCAGCAAAGAAACTATTACTGAAGTGAAAGGAATTGCTATGGGCATTGCAACAATGTAATGTGTATTCCATGTTTGCAAAATGAATATAAACAAATGATGTAATATATATTAGAAGACTGGAAACTGTAGAGTTTTAAGGGTCTGGACTCCAACTGGAGTTCAAGTTATGCTAGCTTCTGGTATAAAATTCTGAGGATATTGGAAAGACCATAATCGATCAGTGACAAAATAGATGAAATTGCTGATAGCTGATGATGTCCTGGTTCTGCAACTGGTAAAGTGAATCCAAAATTTTACAATAGAATGCTATAAAATGAGAGAATCAAAGCAAAATTCAGCAGTTCAGAGTCTGGATTAAAAGGTAGTATGTGGAGCTTTATGCGGTGTTTGTTGTGTTTTATTATGTTTCCTGGTGTTTGAAGGGAAAAGAACAAAGAAAGATTTAATTATTCTGCAAGGGCTTGTTGAGGAGGGCAGTATTTGTATTGCATGAACAAGTATAACTGTGGCACAGCTCTGGTGGCACGGGGGAAGACCTTGAGTGACTCAGTAGACACTTGTGCATAAGGAAATTAATGAATTATAAATCTACCAGGTGATTTGGCATTTGTTCATTTGAGTTGGAAACCAGGTATCCAGTAAACTGAATTATTAGGAAAAAAGCATACTTAGATGAATAATTGTTATGAGATTAACGGCTAGATCATAATAAAGCTGAAATTTTCCTGTTATTTTTCCTAGGACAGATAAAGCGTCAGTTCAAAGATTTCTTTCACATAGTGATCTCAGAATGCAAACCAAACTATGTGCCCAAGTTAGTGACCTTGGAGGACTATTATACCAACACATCTTACTAAAATGTTATGCTGATACCTTTAAGGCATTTGAGAAACCTAAGGAGTCTATGGAGGAGTTCTGTAGATATCAGTGTGGGAAGTATTTAGAAAACAAAACTGAACCTTCTATGTTGGTTGCTTATAATATATCTGAAGCTTTACATTATCTGAATATTGACTTCTGTTTGAATGGGGAAAGGTTCACAGAAGAGCTGAGAACAGCAGCTGTGATGTTGTGTAGAAGCTGCTGATAAACAGAGCTCATATCCACGCCATTAGGCTGGTTCCATGGTGGCTATGAAAAACCCTGTGGTCTAAGTGAAGCATAAATGAATGAAACATTTTTGTACGTTTTAGCTCATATTTTAAGGGAACTAAGGAAATGCCTTGGGAGTAGAAACATAGCTAAGGCAGTTGGTATCAGAACTATAAAACTGCTTCTGTGGGCAGCACTGATGAAGGGACATGGTATTTGCATTTCTGTAATCTGTTGATGATGGGAAAGAAAATCTTCATGCACCAAATGGTTGATACTGAGCAACTCTTCAGTATGTTGACTGTTGAGTAGTTGAGCCCATGTCATTACTACATTTGTGCACTGTGCTACAGCCTGTGTGTCCAGATAAGAGGCTTAATTTTCTGAACTTCAACTTGACTAATCCCCTGAATATCTGGCCCATTTGAAGTAAAAAACTAAATTCCAATTTTACATTCATATATCCATTTTTTGAAAACTTGTTTTCAGAGCTTCTCTGTAGTTTCTCCCTACAACATCCCTCAAAATCAAAAGCTGTAGTACATGAATAAATTTGCTGTCCTTTGTTGAAAGTAATGTCTTTTCAAACCACATTCTTACATTACTTTCCCCCCTGCTTCCTCCCCATTTTCAAAGTGGTCATGATAGAGTTATTTGAGGTAAGTAAAACTCTTTACTAAGGGGACATTTCTTTCAAGTCCTATCCTGTAAACAACATGATGTTATTAACAACTTAAAGTCTGGTACAGCTTGGCACAGCTTTCTTTGATTTGTAGGTATGTATTTGCCATTCTGTTTTCAATCACCTTGTAAGTTTTGTTTGGACTGCCTCATTTATCTTACATAACAGACTAGAGAAATGCCTTCTGGGAGTACTGATTTAATAAAAAAAAAAAGTTTTTCTGAGCACTTCAAATTTATAAGCACTTGAGTGCACCTAATTCCCTGCCAAAATACACACTTTCTATTCTTAGAGGAATTGCACAGACCAGCTGTCAGTTTGTCTCAGCATCTTCTCTTCTATTTTACTGAAATACATACTTCCCTTACATTCAGTCTGCTGCTTGCAGTATAGATATCAGTGACTGTACCATACTTACGAGTGAATCTCTTCTGGCTCCTCCTTTTGTGTTTTTGACTGCCTTTGAAGTGGCTAGAGGGGTTTTTTGATTGTTGTTTGGGATTTTTTTTTAATTAAACCATCGTTATTTTTAAGTGGACTACCTCCTTGCAGAAAGAAAATTATTGTCAATTGTTCTATGAAATGTATGACTTATTCCAGATATTTAAAATAGGCCTATTGAGACAAAAGCTTTCTATGGCTTTTATTATTTGCAAACAAGTCTCATGTATTTCAAATTAGTCAACTAACTAGTCATCTTCTAAAGTGATGTTTTATTAGAAGTAATCTGAGTCTATTACTAAGTCATACCCTGAAGTTAGCTAAAATATCACAATAGCAAGATGAGGTAGCTGGGAAATAATAGTAAAGTCTTAGTATTGCAAAGACTGTAATTTCTGTTAAACTAACATTTTTATACATTTCACGTGTTTTTTCACTCTGATTTTGTTTCAAAGAAACACAACGAGGTATTTATTATTAGGGCTGGCTTAATCAAAATATTTCTGAGCTAAAAGGAAATTTCTTCTTATAAATTGTTTCCTCTTGGGACAAACCTCTGGACCCTGTTGCCTTAGGTTGGATCTCTTGGCCCTTTACCTCTCCGGTCAGGCAGTGCAATTTCCTCTCACTGCCATAGTGTTCTATGGGAGGTGTGAACTGGCTTTGCTAGCAGGATTGCAAAAAACAGTCCTTTGAACAACAAGAATCTCGTATAGTGTCCTGCATATGCAAAGCTTTATGTTAACTGCTAACCAGAAGCACGTTTTTCTCTCTTTCAGCTTATGCTGAATTCATCTTGAATCCAATTTGATAATTCAGTGTGGCATTCCTAAAGCATTGTGCAGGACATGAGTATTGTGTATTGATTATTTGTGGTCGAGTAGGCAGTTAACAACTTTCAGTACAACTCTTGTCTTGCCTAAGTTTGAAAAGCTACAATTAAAATAAGGAGGAAGTGCTTAGGCAGATTTTAACATAGCTTTAGCATGGAAAATTTCACCATGGAGATAAGATTGTCTGCAAATAGCTGCCTCATATTACTTTTTAGGCCAGAATCCATTATGAAGTAACCACTGTTATTCTGCTCTTGAAAGACATAATTTACCTATTTGCATAGATGTGATTTTTAATTTTTTATCAATGTGTGACGGGGAATAAATATAATCTAATAGGCATTCAGCTATCTATTGTCAAACCTCAAATATACTTAATAAATACTAGCCACAGATGCAAAGTAGGACTACTATGTTCCTTCTGGTATTTATTTCAGATTAGATGCCTCTGGCTTGCTTTAAATACAAATTTTAAAAGTCAAGCTTTACTCTGAGAAATTACTATCTAATATACACCATGAAACTCTTCAGAGGAGAATTTGCTGGAACATCTATTACTGCACCTCCCATCGAGAGCATCAGTCTATACTCTGTGTCCTTGTTCTCTGGCCCAATGATGCTTGATTGCTCTTTGGTCAGAAAAAAGTCAAAAGGATGTTGTCACTCCAGAATGAGATATTACTCTGTGATTTGAGTGTTCTAGCTGGAATTCAACAGGATTTGGAGGCTATAGATTTTTTTTGTAGGCACCAAAAGGAAGATTCTCTATATACGCATATTTTTAGGTATAATCTTTAATAACCATAATAGCAGTTTTTACACTAGTTATTTTCAGATGTTTACTGGTATGCATGTATTCATGCCCTCATATTGGCACATATTAACACCACAATTAAGTATTGTTGGTTTTGAAGTTAACAACATAATATATGATATAATAATAAAGAATAAAATAAAATAATATTATATATTATTTTATATTATTCAGGCACCACTTGCTTCATGTTCAGCACATGCTTAATGATCAGCTTTACAGAAGTGGAAATAAGTATCTGTTTATTTGAATCTAACCCAATTTAGTCACATTCTTTTTTTTGTGTGTGATCCTGCTTTCCTTTCCTTTACTGTTAGATGTTCTACATAAAAATTTAGTTCTCAGTTGTGTTCCCAGGTGACCTGATCCTGAAATGTTTTCTGGGTTTAAAGGGTCATCTTTAAGGAATGCATGCAAATCTGGTTAATCTTCATAGAAATTTTTCTACCTCCTTGAACTGACTAGGTCATCACATGACACTGAAGAATTTGATACGTTGTGAATTATCTTGTTACCTTATCGGGATGGAGTGAATTGAGTATTGAGATATATTTTACTGACAAACGCAAGAAAAACTTTAGTGTGCTTGGATGCATACTCTGCTATATGTTAAACTAAGCTTGTCTATGATTTTCTGAGACTTTTAGTAAGAATCGAGAACTATCTGGTTTCAAATAAGAAATAGAACATCTTACACTTATGGGTAAGAAAATTCTTAAATTAATTACAGAGTATAAACCTTTGGAAGGAAAGTATTGTTTCCAGGGTAAATGGGGGTGAAAAAGACAATGAACTAAGTTGTTCATAAACCTAACTTTAACTGAAAATTAGAAAAAAAGCTAAGGTATCAACACTGTGTGCTGTTACTCAGCTATGGTGTAGCACTGCCCTTGGGGATTTTTTTACCATTCAGTAACTGAAAGGCCATTTGCCTCTCAGATTAATGACAGGCAGGCTTCTGCTTACTTTCAGCAGGACAAGTGTGTTCCAATGCTAACTTGCCATTAAAGGGCTAAAACCATTAATCATCACACCAATCTCTCCCTGAAGAACTGGTGTGTCGACGCAGTAAAAAGAAGTACAAAATTATTGAGCAAACTGGTCAAGTTTCTGAGGACTCCACCTTCTGGCCTGTTATTTTCTGATGCTTTGATAGTGACTATTGAAGTGTTTGCAGTTATTAGTTGAGTCAGTCTTGAATATCTTGATTTCAATTTGACCATACAAATAAAAAGTTTTCCAAGTGGAGCTTTACAGTTAAATACTGCTTTAAGTCATCTAATCACATGCAAAAAAGATGCAAAACCAGGCTCTATTTGCTCATTATTTACAAAGGTCTTAAATTTCTTTAAAAGTATCAGAATTTGTTGTTCTTAGCACTGCAGATTATTCTTCTGTGGAATGGCTGCAGATACATTTGGGTATTAGAAGGCTGGCTTCAGTGGGACTTTGAACAGTGGTTTACTTTTGAGCCAGATGGGATAATGTTGACATATTCCAAAGGCACCCTGTCATACAGGGGCCCTTTTTCACAATGCTTTATTCTTTATGGAAACTGTGTCACAAGATCCTGGTTTGAAGGAGGAAAATATCTTTGGTTAGGGAGAGTACAGTGCTAACCTAGTCAGGTCAAAGAGCACACTATTACCCTTGCAGGTTTTGCAGTGAAATGGTTAACTGACTTGTTGAGATTTCAGAAATGTTCATGGTTAGAAGACAATGAAGTGTGGATAATCTTACCATTATTCTACTCTGGATGATGTGGAGTGATGAGAGATCACTTTGAGAAAATGGAAAACAATGGTATTATTCAATGAACTGAAATGACTTTATGTGGTATAGTGACTGTGTAAAGTGCTTTTTCCTTGAAAGGGTCTGAAGCTTGAAAGCAAAAGCTGGAGCAGCTCTTGCAGTATATTTCTGTGCATACCCACTTCTATGCCTTCTCTGTTCCTAAGGGTATTTGCACTTATTTAAAAGCCCAAACAAAACCATTCTACTGGGTCAAAATTGAGCTGATTTCCAGCAGAAGCAGCTGATAGCCATTTGCCTACAGTAAACTATTGCCTTGTTGCAGCATCAATGTATTGTGTGCACAAAGTAAATGTGCATACCTAGTGATTCTTTTTCTGTCTTGTTGTTATATTTGAGTGAAAGGTGATTCTAGAGATACTGAAATAGAACACTTCTGTAGTATTGGAACTCAAAGATGGTATGCACAGCCTCAAAATTTCACTGGTTTAGAGTGGATATAAAGCTAAACCTAAAATTATGGTGGGAGCTTTCTAGCTTGAAGTGATTTCTTCTGTAAACAATTTATTTTATAAATATTCTGCAATTCCTGAAGAAAAAGAAAAGAGTTCTCCAGAACTGTGAAATTCTGTGATGTTTTTTCTCAAGCATTTTACTTTGGCACAGGGAAGATTTAGCTCTGGTGATTAATTCAACTTGATTCTAAATTTTCAAAATGGGAAAGTTTGTTGTTGTTGGTGGTGGTGGTGGGTTTTTTTGCTTTCATTTTGATTTCTTCTGGCAAAACATCAAAAATAAATAACTAGAATACGTCCAACTTAGTTAATAATTCTGCTGGTCAGCTTCTGGATAGAGAATTCAGCTCTGGTGAGGCTTGTCAGAACTAAATTAGAACTGAGAGCTCACTCCCTGAAATTTTTGTAGATTAAGATGGTCTAAGTAACCCGATGGTTTCTATGTTTCACACTGCATTCAATACATAAAAAAAAAATCTGCATAAAATCATTTGTTTCTATAAGATGTAACAGTATTTTTCTCAACTCCTAAATTCTACAAAAATGAAATTAACAGTTCTTATGGCCAGAATACTGAATGAAAAATGCCTTCTTCAGCTTTTGTTTAGATTAGCTCAAACATGCAAAAATGTCCAGAGCAATTAGGCATTTTTCTCCATGTTTTTGTTTACTCCTTTTACCTGCTGCATTAATTAGGTGGATAGCCATTAAGTATCTCAGATAGCAGTGGAACTGGGACCACCATCATAAAATGACATTGGTAGTGCACTTGTTTCCTATTATATCCTGTGAGGTTTCCAATTATATATTGTGTGAGTGTGATGGATAAATTACACTTACATCTCAAAGTATTTCCTCTCCCAATGTACATTTTGACAGCCAACGGGAGGTTCAGCACTGGCTGGTAACAGAGGAATTTTGACTTACAGCTAGAGTGGGTAGTTTCGGGACTCAGTCTGAATTTAGCTAAAAACTGTTAAAAATCCTTGATGCATTTGGGGTCATAAAAGTCACAGAAGTTGAGATGCTAGTAACAAAATTCTTTGTAGCTGCTGACATAAGTACATCTGCATTGGGGAGATCTTGGACTAATTATTCCCAGATTCGTCTGCTTAATTCCCGTTCCTTCTCAGAGCAATAAGAGGGACTGCATGAAAAATGTAAACAGTCCTTGCATGCTATGTCCAAGCTTAAAAATTGTCCTGTCCTAAGGTCATCCCTATTCTGTCATCCTATTCTAAGGTCAGGTGAACAGCTTGTGAACTTGAACTAGCTGATTTGAGCTGAGGTAACCTGATTTGAACCGACTGTATTTGTACTCCCACCATATGTCCAATCATGTATCAGTTTTTAACAGATAGTGCAGGATTTTATGAGATGAATTTACAATGTTGAAATTGCTGAAAGATGGTTTTCAGTTATTAAATTGAAAAAAAACCCCACAACCCACCCTCAAACTAACTATGCAAGCATGAGCCTTTCCCTTAGTATTCCCTCTTTTTTTTTGGAAAATCATGTATGACACAGGAATTACACTTACGCTTTTAAAGTGAAATTTAGAAAAGAAAAAAATGGAGTCTGGTCTCAGAGGAAATGCAAAATATGACTATAGATAACATGTGCTGTGGCAGAGCAACTGGATTTTCAGCCTGGATGCTTGAGAGTGCCTGTTTACAGTAGTAGAACAAGCTCCTAATTTTCCTTCTGATGTTTTTTCCTTAAACTCATCCATGCATTTAATTCCTTCTCTTTGCCTCTGCATCCTTGTTTCTTCATCATTCTGCCAAACTTTAAACTTTTAAATGTATCTTAATACTGTATCTTCTTCCTTCCCTTTCTTTCAGTATTTTCTGTCAGCAAACAATGAAATTATGAATCTTGGGTGGATATTGCTGCCAAAAGTGCCTCTTAATTTCTAGTCTAGAAATGAATGCCATGACACCTATAAATAGAAGTTTCCTAAATTTATCTTTATTGACTACTGAGAGGAGCTTTAGAAATAGACCTCTTTCAGGATGACTAGCTGTTTGATGTGTCATACTCTTTCTTCTCTAGCTGTGCACCATAACATGTATTCTCTACAGATTAATTTCCTGGTACAACCAGGCTTATTGTGTGTGGCAATGTAAATGAGCATCATTTTTGATGAACAGTAATGAAAAGGATCTCCCCTCTATAGGGCTGCAGCAGTTGTATGAGGATGAGGAGAGTGTATGCTTGCTAATTATAGCTATGAACTGGCTTGATGGCTCAGAATTTGAGTGAGAACAGTGGTTGACTGAGTGTCAGGGTTTAACCCCAGCTGGCCACTAGACACTACACAGCTGCTCGCTCACTCCCCCATGGTGGGATTGGGGAGAGAATTGGAAGGGAAAAAGTGAGAAAACTCGTGGGGTGAGATAAGACATTTTAACAGGTAAGACAAAAGCCATGCATGCAAGCAAAGCAAAGCAAGGAATTAATTCCCTGCTTCCCATGGGCAGGCAGGTGCTCAGCCATCCCCAGGCAAGCAGGGCTCCATCATGCGTAACGGTGACTTGGGAAGACAAACGCCATCACTCTGAATGTTCCCCCCCCTTTCTCCTCCGCACAGCTTTATATGCTGAGCAGGACATCATACGGTGTGGGATACCCCTGGGGTCAGTTGGGGTCAGCTGTCCTGACTGTGTCCACTCCCAGCTTCTTGTGCCTCCCCCGAGCCTTCTCACTGGTGGGGTGGGGTGAGGAGCAGAAAAGGTCTTGACTCTGTGTAAGCCCTGTTCAGCAATAATTGAAACATCCCTGTGTTATCAAGCCTTTTTCCAGCATAAATCCAAAACATAGGTGCACACCAGCTACTGTGAAGAAACTTTAACCCAGCCAAAACTGGTATAACTGAGTAAAAAAAAAGTTTCTTGCTGTAGCTCTTTTCCTCTACCACTGAAGATTTCCAAAATAGCACCTTTAATACATTAACTGAAAATAGGATATTGTATTTCTTCTGCTGCTTTGTTCTATTATCCTTATGATACTGTTATTCTTTTCCAGAATGTTGGTAAAGATTTTTCTTTTGGTTCACTTTGTAGAACTGGGCATAATCCACTATTTAATAGTTTTTGTAGTGGAACCATGTGGTGGTCCTTGCAGTTCATACTGAGAATACAACTTCAAACTGAGCTTTTTTGTCTTTGCCCCTGAATTGTAAACATGATACTTTTGGCGAAAATCTCTTAATTTGTGTCTATTTCTATATTTGAAAATGGAGATAAAGAAACATATTGACCATCTCACTTTGACTGTTCAACTTGGCCATCAATATCTGGAGCTTACTTATCTAGCTCAAAAGGGTCTTAATTATTGCTATAATAACATTTTTATAATCATATTCTTACATTTAGAGGATAGTCATAGACAGTGGAGGGACTCTAGGCCCCTAACTGCAGTACTTCCACACCTCAAAGTGCTGTAATAAAGCACTCTTGGTGACCTGATGACATAACGCTGTAGTTTGCTGTTATGCAGCAAACTGGGCAAGTTATTACATCATCAGTTGTATGTCTCTGTTTCCATCACCAAAAAGCCAAATGTACTTTCAGGATTGCCCTAACTATTGGACATCACTGTGTTTTCATGAACGTCTATGTAAAAATTTTGGTTCTCTTGGCAAAAACCACATTTTAATATTGAAGAGAGTATTTTACTCAGTATATTGTTGTTATTCTGTATTAAATACCTGCAAAGCCAACACATTTTGACATTAATTTACTATTTCTACAATACTTATGAAAATTAATTATAATTTCAACAGCTTATAATAATAATGCAATAAAATAATTTAATTTTCCCATAAAATAGATCCTTCTCTAAGCAATCATTAACTGTGCTCTCCTTCCCCATGTATTTCCTCTGATTAATATTTATGCATCATTTTACATGTAGTGGTGTTCTTTCATCTTCAAAATCCAGGAAGGAGAGTAAAAACAGGAGGGAAGGGAATAACTACAATATAGACTTTTTGGTATTTGCTTTTGTGAAAATATGAAGGACATAGTTGACAAATTTATTAATAGCCTGGCACTGGAAGAACCACTGAAAACCTTCAATAAGAAAAACACTTTCTGATTCTGAGGAAATGTTTTGATGGGAACATACTGATTTTTTTTTTTCTCTGCTCAGGAGAAACTGGTCAGCCTGCTTGTTTCCCAGTTTTCATGGCATGTTGCTCCCTGGTGCTGTCAGGGGGACCGGAGAGTCCTACCAAAGCTCTTTGTTCCTTTGTGAAGCCACCCACACAGGGATCCAGTGCCTGACTTCTGGGCAGCTTTCTCTTTAGCCTGCTCAGTTTCCCAGAGAGATGGCTCTTTAATGAGTTCGCAAGTCCTGAGCAGCTAATTCCATAATTCAGTCACCCCATATAATAAGTCAATTGTATCCCATTATATCTAGTCTCTCTATAACACTAGTAATTAGCTGAATTTCATATCACTGATGGGTTTGTATAACTACTTCTGGAGTTTTATGACATGAAAATTGTATGTACTGAGACTCATAAACTGAGACGTGATTAATGTCTCCTTTTCTCAACAGGTTGTCCTGAAGATAAAAGGTCAAAGCACCCTTTGATTAGAGACAACTGACAAGTTATTGGAAACTGCTAGATTCTGTGAGGAGCAAAAGCCTGGGACAACTCCCCTTGCCCAGTAGCAGCAGACACCCTGAACCTCAGAGAGCTCCTTGAAGTCCTCTGATAATCACAGAAGTTCCCAGATGACAGAGAAGATCTAGAAGCTGAACCTAAAAACAACTGTGCAAACTGCTGCATCTTATTTGCTCCTGTTTTCCTGTTTTTCCATGATGCTTGATGACGTCCTTGTCACCTGTGCAATGGCACAGCTCTCTTAGCACCCTTGGATGCCTTCTTTATGGTCCCCTGCAGTTGGGGGTCATCTGGTTTGCTGAAAAGGTCCCAGATTTGACCTTACTTTCTCTTAGGGGAGTTATGGTGTTTTGGGATAATGCTTCAGTGCTCCCAACTCTGCAGCCGGGCTTAGGTACCTGGTCAGCCTGAAAGTAGACCTTCTCCATCAAAGCCTTGGGGCACTTTGCCTTCCATATCCTTTGTTGCTGAATTGCCTGTCCCATGAAGCAACAGGCCCAGCTGGACCTTGACTTTCTTTTGGACACCAATGCTGCTTGAAAGATGGAGAAGTCTTTCTTGTTGTCCCTATCATCCAGCCTGTTATTGTCTCTCTGTATGGTGTTTTATCCTTCCAGCATATCTATCTCTCCTGCCACTTTGCTGTCATCACACAATTTGTGATCATGTTAATTTGATCCAATCATCCAGACCATTTATAAAGATTAAGTAGCAGGAGTACCAGTGTCTGTTTCCCTGGGAGCTCCATGCCTGATGTCTGCCAGTTTGACTTTGAGCCATTCATCACCAGCCTTTGAGCTTAGGCCATTTTCAACCCATCTTGTGGTTCATCTGTCCAGTCCAGAGCTTGCCAGCATGTTCACAAGGATGTTGTGTGAAAAGGTGCCAAAAGCCTTGCCAAAATCAAGGCAGATGACATCCACAGCTTGTCCCTCATCCGCTCAGCAAGTTGCTTTGTCATAGAAGGCAACCAAATTTGTTAAGTATGGTTTACCCTTGGTAAAACCATGTTGGCTTCTCCCAGGCCCCTTCTCGTCCATTGTGTTACTGTCAGTAACTTTCCTGAGGACTTTTCCTCAGTTTTCCCAGGAAATGAAATGAGGTTGACAGGCTTTTGTTTCCTGGATCTTTCTTTTTGCCCTGTTTGCAGATGGGCAAAATAATTGCCCTTTTCCAGGTGTCTGTAGTTCCCTTGATCCCAGTGACCTTTCAGAGATGAGAGGGAGTGTTTTGTAATGATGCCAGCCAACTTGCTCAGCACCCTCAGATGTCAGGTCCTGTGGGCTTGTATATGTCTCATTTGTACAGATGGTCCCTAACTTGACCTTTCTCTGCTACCAGTGGTTCATCACTTTCTTTACCACTGGTCCTTGGTGTAGAAACTTGGTTGCTGACCTTACCTATGAAGATCAAGGTGAAGAAGGCATTAGTTACCCCAGCCTCTGCTGTGTCATTTGTAATTAACTTGCCATTCAGCAGTAGACCTCCATCTTCCTTGAACTTCTACTTCTGACTGAGATAGCTCTAGATGTCTTTCATGTTATTCCTGACATCTCTTGCCTGTTTGCTCTGCTCCAGTAGAGCTTCTGCATTCCTAGCTGCACCTAACTGTAGACCACCAAACTGATATTTCTATGTTCCCTTTTCCATTTCTCGCATGCTTCTAAGAAACTGCCTTAGTATCTTGTATTTTTGTTCCAGGCTGCTTTCTTGTTATACCACTTAGGGAGAAGGGCTGTCCTTGTGGTTCAGGAAGGCTGTCTCCAAAAATCTCCCAACACTCCTGAGCTCTTTTGCTTTCCAAGGCAGACACCCATGAGAACCCTCCTCACTGTTCCCTGGGCAAGCAGATATCTACTCTTCTGAAGTCCTGGGTCTTCTTTCTGCTGCTTGTCTGACTCATGCCCCTTAGATATGAAACTCTACAGCCTTATGGCCGCTGTGGTCTGGGCTGCTGTGTTGATTTCCCAGCAAATATCAGGGGGGTTAAAGTCCCTATGAGAAGCAAGTCCTGTAGGCCTGAGGCCTGTTGGAGGTATCTGTAGAAGGCTCCATCCACTTCTTCTGCCTGATCTAGTGGTCTGTAGCAGAAACCTACTGTGAGGTCTCTGTAATGAGCGATCTTTTTGATTTTGGCCCAAAGGCACTCTACAAGATCACACACTGTGCATTCAAACTGCTCTTCTACAGAGTGCTCAACCCCTCATCCTCTTCTGCCCCGAGATGGGTGCCACAGTGTCCTGCAGAAGGGAAATCTTGTGATACTAGTACCCTCTCTTTCTTATCCCTGAGGATTTTTCCCTGTGGAGCAGAAGCTTCTGGCCTGGTTCTCCCTTTCAGGGACACTTGTTTGGCCTTCCCATCTTTTCTCAGGACTCCCTGCCTCTTCTTAATCTGATTTTTTCCAGCTAAGGGGTGAGTTGTTGTCTGTCAGAGACAATGCTCTCTAACTGGGTTCTTTAGATATTCCACAAGAAGAGTTTAATGTTTATGTATTCGATCTGCATGGCAAGGTTTTGGGGGGAAGGGGGGGGCTACTTCTGTGAGAAGCTGCTAGAAACTTATCCCATGCCCAATAGAGCCAATGCCAGCTGGCTCCAAGACAGACTTGCCGCTGGGCAAGACTGAGCCACTCAGTGGTAGCGCCTCTGGGATAACATTAAGAAAGAAAAAGAAAAATTGCACACCAGCAGCAGTTAGAAGAGAGGAGTGAGAGGATGTGAGAGGACCAGCCATGCTTGCACCCAGGCCAGGGCAGCAGGAGGGGCAGGAGATGCCAATGGCATCCTGGCTTGTATCAGGAATAGTGTGGCCAGTAGGAGCAGGGAAGTGATTGTGCCCCTGTATTCGGCACTGGTGAGGCCACACCTCAAATACTGTGTTCAGTTTTGGGCCACACACCACAAGAAAGACATTGAGGTGCTGGAACATGTCCAGAGGAGAGCAACAAAGCTGGTGAGAGGTCTGGAGCACAAGGCTTATGAGGAGCAGCTGAGAGAACTGGGGCTATTTAGCCTGGAGCAGAGGAGGCTGAGGGGAGACCTTATCACCCTACAACTGCCTGAAAGGAGGCTGTAGTGAGATTGGGGGTCTGTCTCTTCTCCCTGGTAACGGGTGATAGGATGAAGGGAAATGGCCTCAAGTTGCACCAGGGGAGGTTTTTGATGGATATTAGGGAAAATTTTTTTACCGAAAGGGTTGTCAGGCATGGGAACGGGCTGCCCAGGGAAGTGGTTGAGTCCCTGTCCCTGGAGGTATTTAAAAGACGGGTAGACGAGGTACTTAAGAACATGGTTTAGTGGTGGGATGGCAGTGTTAGGTTAACAGTTGGACTTGATGATCTTAAAGGTCTTTTCCAACCTAAATGATTCTATGATTCTATGATATTTTCTCCCCCCTGATCAGCTGAGAAGGGGAAGTGATGGAGTGGCTTTGGTGAGCACCTGACGTCCAGCCAGGGTGAACCCACCACATTTTAATCTCAAATTTATTGATGTGATATATTTCGCCTTACATGGGATTTTCATTCAGCAGAGTGGTACAGCAATATACTACATAATACAGGAACTGCTATATATGGTTGAATCACAATACAAATGTGATTCCTCTTACAGGTCTCTATGTGCTCACAGTCCCGATGCTGATGTCCCCAGTTGTGGGGAAGGTGTATGTGGGTTAAAGTCAGCTCAAACTTGTTTTTTTCAAAGACTGTTTTATTCATTGTCCAGTTTTGTACTTTATGTTGGTCTGAACCATGTACACGCTTTCCCTTCCACGTGCCAGTTTGATCACACACCAGGAAGACATTACTCTCTACTGATTATCTCAGGGAAGGCTGAGATAATTGGTGTAGCCATATATCCAAAACAAAGGTTATCTTCCAGTCCCCCTTGTGTTGGGATAAACTCAGCTTTCTGTATAATTTGTGGTCATTCATTACATTCTTCCTCTTTGCTCATAAACAAGGTTTTGAGCCTGTCACAGGGGAAAAGTACTAACTGCTAAGTAGTAGTGCAAGTACTTTAGTGTGTTGCAAGTGTTTAACTTCTATCCAGTCCACCCCACAAAAAAAAATGTTTCTGTTGGGTTATTATAGACTCAGTAGGTTCACAATAAATGGCAATGAAGGGTACATTCTGCTTTTCTCTTTCTGTGAGCCTTTTCTTTATGTGTTCTGGACTTTCTCTTTTTTTTTTTTTTCCCATTTTATTTTTGGATGGTGTGTGCAATATTCAATGGGTACTTTTTACTGTTGCAGCAGTTATAGTCAGTGGAGTAGTGACAACTTCATGAATTATAGATGACTGTTAGATCCAAGAATCTTAGATGAATAACAATATTACTGGATAAAATTCAAGTCAGAAATATGTTCTAATAAATGAGCTTAAGCCCTTTTGTATCTGCCAAGAATGTGAAATACTGTCTAAATACCAACTAAGACAATCTAATGCTACGAAAGCAATCTACTAGAAAGAATGCAAAAAGGAATGTACACTTACTAGATGGAAGATGTTTTACAGCTGCTGTATTGTACATTACTTCTGGCAGTGATGACACTGCAGTTAAAATGATTGTAATTAGTATAGTCTTATAATTGTTATTCCTGTGTCTCTCAACCTGAGATCAGGCTGCTCACGTCTTTAGAATTATTTAGAACCCACAGCTCCTGTGCAAGGCATATTCTCATGTAGTAATAGCTCTTTTGAGAACTATATTACAGAGCTCACTGGGTTTTGGGTTGTTTCTGTTTGTTTTTGTCAAATCCTAGCCATGCAAAACTAGGGACTGGATGTAGGTTACTACTGGTTTTTTTAGCTACATAGTTTGTGCAGGATTAAAAGAATTGTATAATCTGTGTTAGGATGTTGATGGTATGGGAGCATGAGAAGGGGGGACTGTTTAAATGAATCTGGGGCTCAAATGATGAGACTTGTCAGTGTGCGGTGAGGTATTATTTGTGATTTCTGAGGAAAATTGCAAACAATAATATACTGACGTGAAAACTTATGCACAGAGCTATTAAGAGTTCTCTTTCCCATTAGATATCTGTAGGAAAATCTATAATCAAAGCTGGAAATGTTATATGTTCCTTTAATTTATTAGTCTCTACAGATTTTGTTATGATGTTGCAGATGTCTTGAAAGAAGCAGAACAGAATCAAAAAAAAAAGAAGATATTTATAGGGAAATAAGATAGATCTGAAAATCATATGTATTAAAAAATCTTTATATGACAGTTACTAAGGAAATGGGTAAACATTAATGAGAGTTTTTTTGGATTCAGTTAGTGCTGGTCTAATCCCACATTTAATATTTTCATGAATTTTGCATGATTTCCATGGGAGAACTTGCCTTAAGGCTATTTCACTCACCAAAGTGGCAACATGGTGTACAAAATGACCTCCAGTCTATAACTGATAGCAGGAACAACAGCACTTCCAAATTATGCCTCTGGGGAAGTTATAATGGTTTCTCAGAGGATTTGTAGAAGCAACTCGTGCTCAGCTTCTTGGCCTGACCATCTTCAGGTGGTATCACCCACTTCATCTTAAATTGGCCTGCTGGAAGTCCAAGTGAATGTCGTTTATTCAGTTTTTGTTCTACTACCCAATTCCCCTGGGAGCTCTTTGCAGAAGGCTATACTGGGCGAATTTTTGTATGTTATACACTGTGTTTGTATAGCTCAGAAATGACTCATACCTCTCAACTGCAACAGCTGTTAGCTGGCCATAAAAAGCTTAAATATGTTTGCTATAGTGGAATCTTAACGTGCAAACTTGTGATTGCAGTCGCCAGCAGAGTGCTGTTGCAATAATGGTAGCACAGACAGCTTGCTCCAAGATGCCATCTTATGACTGTAGCCTTCCTTCCACCGCACAGGTGCCTTCTACATGCCATTCCTGGGCATCTCTAAAGCTGGCAGAATACTGCATCTGAATTCCCCAATATGAGCATTTTTGCAGTTGACTGCTGTACCTGCCACTCCCCTGGTGGATGTCTCTAACTCCTAGTGCATTTCATTGTCATTGTGATGAAATAATTGGCACTCTCTAGATGAAACTGTGTATGTGTGCTGGGTGTTTGAAGCATAAGTCTTTGTTAAACTATCTGACTGCATGCACATTTTAATGCTATGACTATTTTTTGCATTGTATTTTTCTTTTTGAGAGAGGCAAGTTATCTCAGTAGAGGACTGAATACCATGAACATTTGGGTACTCATGTTTTTGTTGAAGTCTCTGCAGTGAGAATAGTTTGACTGACTTTTTTCCAAATCACATCTCAGAATTTTTTCCCTTTTTGTAGTTAGTAGTTAAAACATTGAAACAAATATGATAAAAACATGCTTTTGGTCAGTGGATTACTTAAAAGCTGTATGAAATATTTATTTTGAACATTCATTTTTAAATTGTAGTATTGCTTCTGTTTTATAGGGATGAATAAAATTCTTTACAGTTTTGCAAGTGTGTCTTCAACAGTGTTAGTGAAATGAAATGGAGAATGTAAGGGAAACTACCACTGTCTTTTTCATATACACGCATTTTTTTTTGTGAGGAAAACTGCTACAGACACTCAAGAAAAAGGACCCCCTAAAAGAAACATATGAAAAGAGTGAGTGTAGAAATTAATTTTTAATTCTTGATTGCATTCAGGTTCAAAAAACTGTTCTAGAAAAGTGTAGCTGTATATGCCAACTCAAGTATTTTTCCCATGCAGACTTGATGAGAATGACCCTTTATACTGTTCTCTTACAGGTGAAATAATTGTGGACAAAATGTGATGGCTGGTCTATTTGGAACAAGGAGTTTTTGAGCTACATGTATTTATAACACAAATCTAAATATGAATCCGGACCCTGACATTAGTGCCTTTCAGGTTTTTGATTTCTGTTTTTTTCACACAAATAATTGGTAGTTTTATTATCTTAAAATTATTATTAAGTTATTATTGCATTTTCTTAATATTTTCAGAATGTCTGTAATAATTTCTTAACAAGAATTACTACTTTCAGTGCTAGTCCAAGGATTTTTGGAGTGCTGTGGACATTGTATTATACTGAAACTGGTGAAACATAATTATATTGGTCTTTGCACCAGCTTGATTTTTTTTGTTGTAAATCTGTCTATACAATGCTATATAAACTGAGTTAGACATAGGATTTCACTTGCATGAATCATAAATATTATATGTTATTCTAAGTATGGTTATTTAAATATTTTTTTGTGGAGACTGTAAATACTGAAACCCTAACTTATAGCACTTAATCTCATTATTATAACACTAATTTTTTTAAATCCACTATGAAATAAAAAACATGTAAAATAAGTAGTTAATTTGTTTTTGCAGATTCATTTTGAAGAACCATTCTCAAGCCAGAATCCCTGTCTGCACTAGATAGATATAGCAGTAATTTATTCCAGGATGTGTTCATGAAAATAAATGTGAAAGAATTTCTCACAATGTCTTTTTCAACCTTGGAATAAAGTTAAATAAAGTTCCTTAGCTGATCGTAAACCATAAACTTGTGTAGCTTTGGTGATATATGTTCTGTCAAAGAGTCAGACTCCTCAGTGGTGAAATAATTATCCTGATCAATAAAGTAAATTAGGAATAAAAGACAGAGTGTAAGAGGAAGATTCTGGGTAGGAAAGAGAATTGAGTGCTGAAACTTTAGTTGTTTGATCTTGCTTTTACACAAAACCTGACAAAACTAAAAATAGAAATGCCAGCATTAGCATCTGTTGAACAAATTATATTTCTAGTCTTAAATAAATAATCATGGCCAGTCAGATCCTAAAGCTTACACTCAAAAAAACCTCCTGAAGTTTCATAGGACTTAATGTTGTGATTCTGAAATGCTGCTGCCAGCATTGACATAAGCCCCTTCCAAACTTGCAACTAAAGTGCCATGGTGTATCAGGTAGATATGTCAGAGGTAAGAAGCTTATGCTGGTAAAGTCCTATGGCATGGTGGGGTTTTTTTGATGTTAAATATATGATCAATAAATTAAGGAACCTGGGAAAAAAAACCCATCTATTGTGCCCACTGTAGCACCAGCACTTTCATGAGGAGGAGCTGCCTTCTCAGCTTACAGCAAGCACACGTTCCACCAGCTGCAGGGTTGACATAGTCTTATTTAAAGCTGGTGATTGTGGGGAAAAAGTTATACAGTTTAGTGGTGGTATGTTTTTTTTAAGTTATTTGACCATGTAGTAAGCAAATTAAACACAAACATGCAGGAAGGATCAGAGGCACAGTATCACCTAATCAGTAAGAATGGAGAACACCCAGTTGGCTTCTCCTACAGCCAGCCAAGGAGAGCAACTAGACCACTGATCCTGGTGTGAAACCCAGCAGGATGACACAAGGACAGAAATTCTCTCCCTAGAGTACCATTTAAGCCATTTAGACAAGGGTTATTGCTTGCAGGAGGGATAGGATTTAATACGGGATGCAGGGGAAAGAACAATTTGCAAGGGGATAAATTTGGGGATTTTGTGGAAGGGGATTTTGGGGAGGTGTTTAATGAATGCTTAGGGGAAAGAGCAAAGGCAGGGAAAAGGAGGGATCCAGGTGGGTTGGTGAGGAACAGGCATGGGAAAACAGAGGGAGGGGGGAATAAAGAGATCTGGTCATGTTTAAACAGCTTGCTGGTCTGTAAACTTGTGTGGCAGAGCTTTTGTGCTTGAACTGCAGATTATCCTATATTCTCGTTCAGTCCCAGTTCACTGCTCTTCTGTGAGAGTGCAATCTCTATCCTGTGTGTATGTGTGTGTGAACACCAGTGAATATCCAGCTGGGCTAGCAGAGTAGGGTGAGAAGTTTGTGTATAATCCACTAGAGCTGGGTCATGGGTCTGAGGGACTTGAGGGTCTCAGGGGCAACAACTGCAGGACACCAGGGTGTGGGTGCCAGCCACTGGGTCGACAGCGCCCAACACTAGCTACCTGAGAGATGCACACGTGTACGTGTGTGCATGTTGCTGCTAGAAAATTCCAATTTCACTCAGCTGGGGAGGAAAAAGAGGATCAAGTCATCCATCACTGATGTTTATGTGAGTCCTGTGTTTGTGTGGGTGCAGGTAAAGGCACTGCTCTCTGTCTGTCTCAGTCTGCGTGGTTGGTCACATATACATTGTGCTCTGTGTGTGTGTGTGTGTTTGCACCTATGGGGAATATGCGCTCGGCCTCATTACAGCCTGGAGACACAGAACTGCACCAGCCTCGCTGGGACAGGAGACTTGTAACAGAATACTGAACACATGAAAGAAAGGCAGAATACAGAAATGGGCTAATGGTTCAAATATGTTCTATAGAACAGCCAGAGCAGTTCTGTGACAACATTGTTAAAATTTGGAAATGCATACTGCAGCCAAACACTTTCATTTCGCATATCTTAGTAAAAAAAAACCACCTACCCAAACCAGCCCCATAACAATGTCATTTACTCCTTCCTTATGGGTTATTAACAACTTGCAGCTTGAGAAAGCTTCTGAAATGTGGTAAGAGGCCAGCATCAGAGAGGTGTCGGGCAGGGTATGCACCACAGGAGTGAAGGCTGGGAGAGCTTGCAAAGGAACTGTGGCCGAGCTTCAGTTTCATAGGTATGATCAGTGAATGTGTATCCAGGTATGACTTGTAGGAAAGTGGAGAATGAGAATGAGTTAGAAGGCTGCTGATAGACAAGAATGTGCTCTTGTTCCCACTGAAACTAATAGGATCAGAAGCTATGCTTTTTGAAAATAATGACCAAAAAGGGAGAAATAACTGAATGCAGCACTTTAGACACAGGCAACTTTTTTTTCTTGATGTTTCAGCAGGAAATTAAATTAAACAAGGACTGATACTAATTCTAAGTCTGTAATTTTTTTTTTCCCAATATGTGTAAGATTATGTAAAGGACTTGAAACCTAAATCAATTAAGGGAAGTGGGTAAGTGTTGTTAAGTGTGTATGTAAGAGGTTGTCATCAATAACAAGGAAGATAATTCACAGAAATACATGTGTATCAGTATATAAAAACCGAGATGAGGAAAACACAGCCCATCTCTAACACAGTTCTGTAAAAAAAAAAAAAAAAAGTGGAATACTCAATGTTCTGCATTTAGAAGTAGAATTTCTTAAATCCCTCTGTGTGTGATAGATTTAAAGGTCCATAAATGATCACAGCATTTAGTATACTTAGGTATCTTTTTAGGTCTTGATACTTGACTGCTGTCTCATTACTGTTACTATACTGAAGCTATAGTGATTAGGGTCTTGGCAGGTAAAAGGCTTATTGCAAGTGCAAATAGAAGAAAAAAAAATCCTTTTTTTTTTTTTTTTGTTACTGACTAAAAACAAGCCAAAAAACCCCTAAACAAACAAATCTATATCCCTGATAATATGCTGATATCAAGTGTATGGTGATACACTGATTTTGATTCACAGAATCATACAGTGATTTTGTGAGGAGAACATCCATAAGCTATGACTGTGTATGCCTGAACAGAGACTGCAGTAAGACGCTGAATGCCAAGATCTAAATTAAAATAGATCTGCTGACCTTCACACTATTAGTACCAGGAAAACATCTAGTTGCAATAATGCAATAACTGCTCATATTCAGGCTTATGTCTAAAGTGCATATAAGAGTTGTATTGCAATGATAGGATTGTAATATTGTGTTTTTCTCCACCTGTGGATTCTTAGAAGGCAGAAGGATAAGTATATATGGACGAAGCTACTAAAAAGCACAACGAATGGATACAAGATAAAACTTTTGTACTTCATTAAAATGGAATAAAAATATTTGCTCAAGTGATAGCTGTAAAATTTGAAGGTCCCTATAACATTCAGGTCTGGGGTTGATTTGGTTGTGACTGGTGTCATCCTTAATGCTGCAGAGGGTTTTTTCCTGAATAACTGAGCCCATTCTCTGCATTTCAGTTTCAGTAAATGATGTGGGCTGACAGAGAATCCAATGTTTTTTTGTTTTTTTTTCTAAATTTTAGAAGTCTTCAATCTCTCTAGGGTATTGTCTGTGGGAATTTCTTCACTCTCATGAACTGTAAAAAGATTTTACTTTTCTAGTAGTGGACATAAAAAAACTAAGCTTGTGAATCTTGGAAAGTATCAACCCAGGCAAAAAAATACTATAAATGTATACCAAAGAAAAGACACATCAAAGACTGATATTTCCTCAAATTCATGTTTCCCATTGGGTGAGGTATAGTCATCTAATGAATTGAAACATACCATCGTTCCATGAAAATCTTGGAATATATTATCATTTTTCTCAACATTTCATTCTGTACAATCTATAATTCTTTCTAGGAGATGTTACTACTGCAAAACAGTAATGTGAAAGTAAGTCAAACTTCCCATGGAAAGGACATTGTTGATACTAACAGCGCAGCACAGGATGAAACCAATACCTATATGTCCATGCTGAAGTCAAGATCCCACTCCAATGTTCACTCTACAAATCAAGCACAGTGCCTACCTTAACAAGATGCAATATAAACAGAGAGCTGAGTTAGCCTGTAGTAAGCTAAAAGATAAATGATAGCTCTTTCTTGTTCCTTTACTCTGAGCAGCTAATTTCTAAGACTGGAACTATGAATGCAAACCATACTGCTAGCTGATTGAAACCGATTGAAAGATGTTTAACTCCTGCCAGACAAAACTCAGAACCTCTCCCTACTTAGACTGCAGCAAGTGTTGCAGGTACATTTAATTTTGAGGTTTTAACTCATTCTGAAACTTTGTTATAATGTTCCACTTGTGTCGCTGCAGAGCGCAAATGGTGTGAATGTGAGATTTCAAGATATAAAAAAGCAGGTTTTCGCTCTTGTACTGAACAATGCAGTCATTAACTTCAAGCAGTGACAGACTTTTAAGCCTGTGTATATAGTGCTAGATGGGGACACAAAGCTGGTCAGATGACAGTGTTCTACACTATAATTTAGGCAAAATATTTTTCCAGAGATGTCTTTACACATCTTTTCCCAATTTTAACTATATACTGGTTTCAAATACCAAAATGTTAACCGAGGCATACATTAACATGTAGTAAATCAACACTCATGTACTTGGGCAAATATGTAGCAAAGCACAGTGTGTTTCTAGATATATGGCTTTTTACGGTCACTTTAAAATGTGTTTATGATTTATTTCGTCTAATCTTATTGTTTTCAGAAATATGAATAATTAATACATTTTCCAAACCTTCACAGTGTTACTTGAGGCATATGTTATAAGCTGGTATTAAATATTAAGTTTGGAGTATAGATTTGCCACATTTAACCATTTTTAACAGTCTGAGAAGTAAATTGGTTGCCTAAGTATGGTTCTAGATTGACAGTTTCAGGTCTTAAAAGTCTGTTGTGAACAAAACAGCCCATTCATAATGACTCAAAGCTTTCTTGCTGTATAGAAAAGTTGACATTACAGAAAAAAGAAAGCTAAGAGCAGATGGAATAATTTCTATGTCTTATTTCTTAAGTGTGAGTAATGCATGAGGCAGCTGAAGTAAACATTTTGATAGCTTTTCCTTTTATTCCATAATTGTGTCTTGTCACTTTTGACATATGTAAGTCTACTATACAAACAGAGAGGGCAGCAGTGTGAACTTTTTTGTGCCTTTGCAAACATGTGAGGACCCCTCACTTCTGACTGAGTTGAAGAGCCATTAATTAACATTAATGCATCTTTATAGGACTAGATTTATAAAGCAAAACAACTGGTGCTTCATAAAACAGAACAACTGGAGCTGAGGACTGGAAACCCACACTATATGCATTAAGAGGATTTACCCTGGACTAACTCTAGTCTGGTTCCAGGGACTGAATGTACATTGGAGACTGTACTGCATCTTCCATTTCAGCCTCATCTGAAAGAAATGCTGCTCCTGCACATAGAAACTGCTCCACAGTGTGAACCAAAGCAGAGCAGGTGGGGACACCCAGAAGGTTTGTTTCAAAAGCACAATCCTGAACTGATCTGAAATGATAAAGTAAACACACTCTTAGGGTACTTGTGCCCCATTTTTCTTTCTTTGAAATGCTTCATCTAATGTCAAGGTGTTTTCCACATATGCTCATATAATATATCTCATTCATATTAACTACTTCTGTTAAAAAAATTAAATAAGCCCATTAAATGGTTACTTGTCCTCTTCTTTTATCTCCAATTCTTAATGTGAAGCTGAAACTACCAGCCACACAAAAATGAAAGCTATGACTTTGCAAAATGCTCAGGAGTGTTATGGTAGTAATTATTAAAGGACTTGAATAATATAAGGAAAGTCACATATTCACTGTCTGTGTAGTGAGTTAGGGAGCTATTATGGAACTCCAATGTGTCAGTTGTATGAGTGACTGTACAGGGGGATGAAGGCTGTGCAAGAACAGAGTTAAGAAGCCGAAAACATCTGCAGGAACAATTAATTACAAGTCACATTATTTGAGGGGGCATCCCAGAGGTACAGATACACACAGAACATGTGACAAAAGAAGTATCAGAATGTATTAAAACTGAGTTTAGTGATTGATTATAGCTTTAATGGTGGTTTATACAATAATTATTCTGTACATCATCTCTTTGAAGATTTCCCCTACTTACTTCCTTTTATTATTTTTTAATTAATTATGTAAATAGACCATTTGGGCCTTTTTTTTTGCTTTGTGTTATTTCCCACAATACCTCACTTCAGAAGCCTAATGGTGACGCCAGCTACATTCCTTGCAGTGAGATAACATTTATATAGATCATGAAGGATACAAGCATGTTTCTGAGCTATATGCAGTCTTGACAAAATGACTACATTTTTTCACCTGTGATCAAAATGGCCTAATTAAAGAGGTCAGCAACCACAGGGAGGTTGGATGGCTAGTGGAACAGTTTTATGCTTGATTCCAGTAATTCCTCTGGAATAACTGTTTGTCTGATCAGTAGAATGGAACCAAGGAGGGAAAGTAAATGCCAAGTGTTGTTCTGCCTTTTCCGTATATTTCCACGGTCAAAGCATGCAGCATTTTTTATAATCTTTGGCTCTACCAAAATAAGCAGCCTGATGGCAGTTGCTCTGTGTTAACTTGAGAGGGGAGGAGCAGAGTTCAGCTTTCAATGTCTAAAAGCTTCCTTTCTGAGCAGAAAGAAAGAAAGAAAGCAAGCACCAGTTGACTATTATTTTTAAAAAGGCTTTCACAGTGATACTAATGTTTGTTTTGTTGGTAATGACAAATAAAAAAAAGGGGAAGATGTTTGGACTATGGGAACCATGGCAAGCAAAGTAATTTTGGCGTTGTTCCTGCCAGATATTCTAAAGAACTGCATAGGAGAGTGTAAAAAACAGATTTTTTTTATTATATTTTCAAACAAATATTTAGAGATAGATGTTCACTAAGGACATGTTCATAAAAGTAATCTTTTTATATTGGAGGAAAGAGAAACTCTTATATAGTTCTTTTTGTTCTCTTGGGCAGTAGAAAATATCTCTTTCTCTTTCCTGAATGACTTCTAGGTTTCTACTATATAGTGGTTGTACATTCCTTTTACAGACATGGTTGTCTTTCTTGGGGAGCTCAGTCACAGTTTTTGATCCTGATCTGGGGGACTGTATGGACTTTTACATGTTAGCAACAATTGTAGCTAAAATTTGTACTGGACAAGCCCTCTCCGATGTAGAGTGTATGACCTATTGATTTGCTAATGGTGCTGAAACTCATATTCATAGTAATTCTTGTACTGTAATGAATGATACAGGTTTTTTACATTAGTCAAAACAAAGTTACAGTGTGCTTATGTACATATATATATGTGTGTATGTGTTTGTGTGTGAGAAACTGTTTTCTGGTCTTGAGCTTTTCCTTGCTTTGTTCATAGTCCTGCATTTTACACCTGGTAATTGTTAAAATGATTTAATGACTGAGATGCACAAATGTGCAATGTGCTTTTCTTGTTTTTTGCTTTATTTTTAATGAAGGAGGGGGACACATCATCAGTTTGGGTTCTATTTCATTTATTTCCAAGGGTGTATTTAAGTAATGAATTTGTCTTGTTACATAGTGCAATCCAGCAATAACCTGGAATTGTCTCTATTGCTGATATGCAGTAGCTATTAAAACTATAATACTGATGTAAAAACATTTTTTATTTGTTTTCCTCCAGACTTCTTTGTCATCTTTGTACCAGCTAATATTTTCTCAGCTTGATTTGCTGGTATTCCCAGTGTGAACATCTTCCACAAATGGAACCAGGCATTCCACTGCCATTCAGTTTGATAGGAGAACAATGTGATCTAGTCATGACAGCAGTCATCCCTAGAAAAATGAAGGAAGAAAGTATGGCTCCTTGGCTGGTGCAGCCTTGCAATTTTGTCTCTTGTCAAGAGGTTACTGCAGTGTGTCAGCTCTAGATTTGGACCTTAATAAGGTATAGAAACAGATATTCTCTCTACAGTTACTGTCATGTCATTCTTGAGATTGCAGCAAATGTCCTGAGTTTCATGTCCTTTCTGATGGGATCGCATGTTAAGAAAGCCACTAAAGTTTCATAAAATGAGCATCCTGATTTTGTCAGTTGTCTGCAAGAATAATTTGGGTAGGCTTTTTCATGTTTCTTTTTATATGTGGAAAGGTCACTGAAATTAAACATTTTGATGTGAAATGCTGTTTTTTAATCTATCAACAGCTAAGGAAGGCTGAATGCCACTTTTCATATTTCACAAGGCACAATCACAGCTGTATCTTCTGCAGTAACGCTCCTTTGCCTACCTTTTGCAAAAAGGATCAGAATATCTTGGAAGGAGATTTGGATTTTTTTTTTAAGATTAAATAATTTGAAATAATATTGAATCTCTTTCATGCAGAGGTTTAGGCACTCATCATTTTTGAGAAATCATGTCCTTTGTAGGTCATGCATGTATATGTCTTTAGCTTTGGTGACTGTCTTGCTGGGAAGCAGGGAATAAAAACTTCGACTTGCTGTTACATGAATGATCCACCCACTTAAAAGGTGGGTGCCTTTGTTCACGAGGCAGGAAGGAGTCAAGGCAAGCTGGCAGGCAAAGAAGTAGGGAGACAATACTTTGATCCTCTTAATCCAAAGGGAGAAGCCTGCACTTATTCCATGAATTGTTGGTGTGGCAGTGGATAGAAGAGGTAGGAGAAATAGGTGATGATGTAGACAGTTATTGAAGAACTGTGCAAAAGAAGAGCTGCACTATTTTCATGCATTAATTATGGAGGTTGTGTCAAGAAGCATTTGTTGACTTCAGAAACCTCGCTGTTTGTGTCTGGGGATGTTCCTTTTAGGATGCTGGAAGCTAACTTTTTATCTGTATTCTAACGGGATTTAGGGTGCTTTTTTACAGAATAAGTGAAGACTTTCTGTCTTCTGAGTTGGATGCAGTCTGTGACTTCCTGTGTGTGACTTTTAGGAAGGTGATTTTGTGTGTGTAGGGAGAAGCCTGTTATTTTTGTGAGTGAAAGCTCTAAGGTAACCTTGCAAAAGGTGTGTGAAAAGGCTGTCTAATACTTAAGTAGTAAAAGGATACCTGTCCCATGCAGAAACTTGCAGATAATGGAAAGGTGTTTCCTGAAGATGTTTAGTCATTCTCAATTTTTGTTCCTCTACTGCCAGGCAAACATTTTTTCATTCCACCAGGCTTGTTTTTAACTATTTTTTTTCACTTGACTAACAGCCTTGCAGTAACATAAATATTGCAAGACCGCTTCATAACTACTGAGCTTTTGAATGAACAAGAGTTCTTTAATTGCCCAGGACCAAATTGGTAGGCTGCTAATCTTTACATTAACTCTATTCTAATGGTTCCCAAAAAAGCTTGTACATGAAAACCTTTGCATCTCAGACTAAACTGGAGGCTGTTCTTAATATAAAATTGGGCAAAGTGTCTTAGTATTCCAAAGTGGTGGAATTCCAGAGGTGGAACTTTGATGCCAGGAGACTGTGTAGATGACATTTTCACATATTTTGACATGAGTAGGGTTTTTTGTTTGTGTGGTTGGTTGGTTGGTTTGCGGGCTTCTATGCAGCAGTATTGTAACATTTATACTGGTAGTTTAGGAGATAACAAATTGTTTAATTTTAGATCTCCCACTAAGGTGTTCCTCTCTTACTGTTGCAAAAGCCACTGCCATGTAAAGATACAGCTTGTGAAATGGAGACAGACATGTTCCTCCCACTGGCAGTGGAAGGATGTATTTTTACAGGAAATTTTTCAGTAATAGTGCTGAACCACTTAGAGAGATGAACCACAGTCAATAATATTATAAAGTTTATAACTTTTTATATTGTGAAAACACTGACATTTGCAAACATTTTTTTTTAGGAAAGTGTAAGGGGCTATGTATTACACAGCAGTTTCCCCAAAATGTGAAGCAAATTAAGTAAAATTGCATGGGAGAGATTTAGAAGATTAGTTCCTTGCTTACATGAACTATTCTGCCTAAGACAGACATAGTTAAAGTAATTTCTGTTCCCGTTTTCTTTCCTCCACTACACTGGAGACAATATCCTTTCAATATTTTTGTTTTTCCTGGCTTGAACATTTGTCTATCCATTTTCAGTCTCATTTCTGTGAAATAAACTCATTTTAAGGAAGAAAAAAAACCAAACAAACAGACCCTTCTGTCAAGTGAATGGTAAAACTGATATGATGGAGGAGCAAACACCTAGAGATAGCTAGGGTGATAATCATTTAACACAGATCTGCTCTAACCACCGTCTAGGTAACCATGTCCTTGGGCAGGATTATCCATTTCGTTTAAAATATCTGGAAGGTAACTTTCCAGAGATACTTCAACAGCATTACTCCTGCTGTGAGGCCCTTTGCTCCCTAATGGCATCATCTGCTTCCTAAATGTCAATGCAGTGTTTGACTGCTGCCTGTACTTTGATTCTGTACAGCATTACTCTATAAAAGCTAAAGGTTACTGTTCTACTGGTGGAAAGTGTCTGAATGATTTGCAAGAGCAAAGCTAAAATCATAAAAGGAAGGAACTCAATAGATCAGGGGATGCCCTAAGACATACTGGTATAAAATTAATCACAAAAGCTGTTCCAGCCCCTGCTCCCCCTCTCCGCCAACATAAAGGTTGGGAAAAATAGAGGAAACAACAGAGAAACCATTTCTGTATGAGACAGATGGCATTTTAAATGTTTGGAAGATACAATTAAGTATTCTTATGGCAGGATATAACTTTCTGCAACTTTTCTAAGTCTTGTAGTTAAACTACTGGTACTGAATATTAGTTTTGTGTAGATAGCTAAAGATTTTTTGTGTCTGTGGGCTTTTTATTTTTAGCCCGAATCCTTTAGGTTAATGCACAGGAAATACAAGTTCTTTGAATCTGGTGAACTAGCTATTTATAGAACTGAACAGCAAACTTTAATGGAAAAATTAGCTGAGGCACTGAGAATAGTTTCATCAACTATTTTAGTGCATGCACGTCTGATTATGAAAAAAGAAAAGACACTTCAAACTCTGCAACAAGCAACCATATGGAATAATAGCTGTAGGGGTCTGCAAGAGGAATGGTGTTACACATCTGAAGTTTTCTTTTCAGCTTTTCAGCTCATTTATATTAAGCTATAATTCCCTGAGGAGTCAGGAGATAGAACTGGGGTGTCTGGTATAGATCTGAGGAAAAGCTGCTGGGGGCTTAAGGGAATAACAGTTGTTCCTTGTGAAAGGTAGTCAAGTATCAATTCTGAACATTCTAATTTCAATATTGGATGAATAGAAAGAAGTTGGCTTCCTTCCCCCTGGCACCTAAGATATTATACTAACTTGTATTAATGCATGTACAAATGTTGGCTTTAAAACATTTCTTTGGCAGCCATCTTTTGAAGTTCAATACGAAACTTCTGAATTATTGAAAAAAAGAATAAAAGAAACACTTTAACTACTTAAGCCTAGAGTAATTTAATTGGCAGCTTCAAACAGGTGAGATATTTCCTGTATATACTATCATGATTAAAGAAGGAAAGAAAAAAAAAAATACTGCTATCCTTTAAGTTGCCCCATTATCTTCTATTGCTTTAATATTAAACACAATTGTTTATAGCATACAAAAGTACTACATATTTTTTTATTCTGTAAGCATATAAAAGGCTGTGGACTGCCTGGCATGGAGATCACTAATATAGGAAGTTGCATATAGGTGACAATTTTTGATTAATTCTCTGCCGTATGTGGGATTTAGGTGGCATTTTTTTCAGGTACTGTGTACAGATTGTCTGTCAATCTGAGTTTCCTTCCACAAAGTCCTTCTGCATACTTTAATGAATACTTAATAAGGCAAATCACCCAGTGTCTGACAGGCTACCTGTGCTGTGGTAATCTGTGCAAGCCAGCTCCTTGTTTCTCTTCCTTTGCTCATTTACTGTTCTGTCTCAGTGGCTGAACACAAACCTCCCCTGCAGCTGCAGCTTAAATGTAGCCAGTCACTTTATGATCTGACTGATGGTCAAGTACAACAAACATGAGGGTAAACCTCCTCTGCCAAGAGAATCTCCATCAGCACCTATTGTGCATGGATATGAGCTAAGCACTGGCTGACTTCTTTGTTGCCCAGCGCTCTGCACTAGCACAATGGTGCCTGCAGCACTCAATGCATGCCCTATGCCTTCTACACACCATGCTGAAGTCAGAGGCAAGACTGTTCAGCCTGACCAATATCTAATTATTACAGTCTTTTCATATTTTAAGACCGTTTCACCCTTTCCTTTCTTTTTGAATTGTATTCTTCCTAGAAACATCTTTGCAGCAGCAACAGTACTTTGCAAGGCTGACAGCTAGAGATGAAATGCAGTGTTTGATTTCTCCTAACATCTGACATTCTGTGCAAATGCCAGTGTGGTCATTTGAGTGTGCATTCTCTCTTCTGCACCCCCCAGCACTCGTCCCATTCCCCCCACCCCCCGAATATGCAGGATGATATTTAAGAAAATATAGTTCTTATATTAAGTGAACTTATGGGTGATTAAGAGCAAACAGAATGTCAAGAAAAGGTTATGAGCTAAAATGTTCCTCACTGTAATTCCACATTTTTATAGTAAACTCCTCCATCATGATCTAATAAAAACAGCTTTTGCTGTTTGTTTTGCCCTAGATCTTGAACCTCTGCTCAGTCAGAGCAATATGTGTCACTTTCAGTCTCTGTCACCAGGCTGAAAAATCTGTATCTGGTCACCCAGTAGTTACAAAGGCAATCTGTAGAATGTAACCATTTTTTACTCAAGAAGAGAGAGTTAAGCTTTTTTTCATGGGAAATTGTGCAATGTAGCAGCACTGCAGATTTTGATAGTTACAGGTGGAATTTTTTACAGCACTGTATAAGAAACCTATCAAAACTTTTCTTCTAGTGAAGGTATATAATCTAATTAACATGATTTAATGGTTAGCCTCATTCACAGGAACAGTCCTGCTGCATAAGAGGTTTCAGCTGAATATGAGGAAGAATTTCTTTACTTTGAGGGTGACAGAGCACTGGAACAGGCTGCCCAGGGGGGTTGTAGAGTCTCCTTCTTTGGAGATATTCAAAACCTGCCTGGATGATGTCCTGTGCAACCTGCTCTAGGTGAACCTGCTTCAGCAGGGGGCTTGGACTAGATGATCTCCTGAGGTCCCTTCCAACCCTTGCCAGTCTGTGATTCTGTGCAATTCTGTGATTCCGTGCAATTCTGTGATTCCACCATCCTCCCTCTTTGGGAACTGTGTGCTCCTGCTCTGCCTCTTGCACCAGCACTAGCACTTGTCTGATCCAGTGGTGAGCTGGTGCAAGATGCTAAAGGGAAGAAAAGTATTTCTTCTTTGTAGGGTTAGTTCTCCATCATTTAGCTTCCAGGATTGGCTTGCCAGACAGTCAACTTGGTACCTATGCAAGTATGAAGAAAAATGGGATGAGTTCCTCGTGGGTGTTTGGGACTGGGACAGTGAGTGGTCAGGACCACCACTTCACACAGCCGCTGCCTGCTAGATTGGTTCGGTGATACTGAGAAACAGCACCTCTGTGCAGAGCTCGTCTCTTGACATTTGTTGACAACAATAACTTTCAGCATAAATTACCCTTGACTAATCCACAGATTATGTTATATTTTTTTCTTAATATTTTGGTATTGCGGTCCCCAGAAGTTAATTTAATATTGATCAATCAATGCAGTGGTCTGTGTTGATACATGAAGAATTTTCCTAAACAGAGAAATTTAAAAAATTGCATCTCTTGAAGTTAGGTAGAGTAGGAAGCAGAATAGTGGTAGCAATTCCATTACATATAAATTAAAAGATCCATTTTCTTCCCCAGCTAAATCAAAATAATTTGAGTTTTGTTTTCAAGATGGAAAAATATCCTTTTAGTAGTGATTACTGTATCTTGCCTGCCTCACTTTTCATGCAAAATTTCAGTTTCCAACATGGGAAGTTGAAACTGAAGAGACTAATATCCTGCAAGAAAAAAAACCCAAGACATTTGAAACTACAGTGTAATAATACAAAAAAAATTGTGAATTTTAATAAACCTTATTTAGAGGCTAAAAGTTAAAAAATAAACTAATTTTATCCTATTTATTGCCAGAAAAGGATAATAGGTACAAATACAGCACTTCAGAGAGCATGAAATTACCTGATGATCACCCATCGAAACATGTTGTGGAAAGGAACTTGAATCAATATCTCAATAGATTACATGGAAATACATAAAGCAGAAGCTTAGAGATTGTAATGAACTTTTCTGCCATGTTCACAAATATAAATTCGTGTGTGTTATGCTGCTGACATTAGCTCACAGTGTATAATTTTGTCTGCTGCTATCCCAATGGTCCTTTTTAACATCTATGTTAATTTTATTGTCTCTGCTCTCAGAGCAGTGATTGTCTCGTATATTTGTATAGCTTTTACCATGTGTTAAACTCCGGCTTGATAGGTAGAGATCCTAATACAGCTACGCAGTAGTTTTGATGTTTAAGGGGTTTGGATATGGAATTGGTGTCTCAGACTTTCCCAAAGCCTTGTTGTTACCCATGATGGCTCTGGGAACATCATTACATCAAATCCCGTAGGCAGTTGTCCAGACCTTGATGCCTGTGCAGATTATGTAAGTGAACACATGCTGGTTTTATTCTAACTCAGAAATGAATGACTTCTACATCAGCTTAGGAAAAGAACTTTCCAAAACCTCAGCAGAAAGATATAAACGTGATTTTTTTTCTTAGCTAATTACAAAAAGACTTGCTAAAACCTGACATTAGATATTACACTTTTGTTTTATTGAACAGTCTCAGCACTTATTCTAACTTCCCCATTTTGCCAAAGACCTAGGTTATTTCTTGGCAAACAATACATTACCCAGGCAAAAATGCTATGTGCTACTCCAAAAAAAAAACCTCTTAAAAGTCCTTCTCAAACACCATTTTATAATGAACTACAAATCACAGATTTTTGTCCCTTTCTCCTTGATTTGTAAGCAATTAAAATGCATGTTTGTTTACTTAAATGTTTTCTCAATAATTAACCTAAAGGAAGCAAGATTGTGTTTTCTTTTACTTTGATCAAGTGTTAGACTTAATTGCTTGCCGAATGGACTGATATGGCACTGCAATTTAAAAGGAAGATTATGAATGGGACATTGCCTGGTACCTTCTGGGAAATGTTCTGAAAAAAATAAGCCTTGTAATTTGTGTCAAGCATTAATGATTTGTTTTTAAGAACAGCTTTTGTGAACCTCTGTGATTAAACTAGGGCTAGACAGAAGCAATGCCACTAATAGAGAGCAGCTGAGCTTGCTATAAATGCGGCTTTCTTCTTGTGGATCGGTTATAAACTTTGCCCTGTGGCTGGTTCTGCTCTAGTAAATGCAGATACTTTAGTTAGCAATGGAGTCTTCATCTTCTTTTTGCTAGATACTGGCTGAAGCCCATATATTCTGATGAAAGGAGAAACGTATTTTGTTGCTGTATATTGAATAAAGTAGTCAGAGTTTTATTTAAAGGATAAGGCTAAATTTTCCCAAGGGAAGAGAGGGAAGAAGTTTTGGGAAGGAGAGAAGGGGATCCTTTAAAGCTCTCTGGCATAACACGATTTGCTCAATGATGTAATTATTCTGTCCTGTATTGTTTTTCAGGATTACAGGTGCAAGATGTCTCAAAATCTGGTGACATGAGTGCTGTGATATAACTCTGTGTCCCCACTGTTTTGTTCAGCACTTGTTGGCTCTCAGAATTTTTATTGCAACATATGGCTGGCTGATGTTAGCATTTCACCGTGGACAACATAATGAACTTCCAGCGGTCTATTGCTCCCATAAGCCTCGTGGTAGCTGAGCAGTGGTGAACTTAACTGGCAAATATAGTGCTTTTTCAGAAGAGCTTAATGTGAATGTCTGGAATGTGAATAAGGACCCTCTTCACCCTCCCGTCCCTAATTAAACTGCAAAATCTTAGTTTTTGCTCAAACTCTACTTAGGTTCTGTCTTCCTTTATTTTTTTAAAATTTTTTTTTTTAAGCATCTAGGTTTTGATAGCTTTGCTATTCCTTCACCAGAATAGCAGAGGACCTTCTCCATGGTTTTGGTTTCTCTTCTTAACACAGCTAGTGAGGTAAAGCATCACAAATTAATTATTTTGAAGTTGTGGTCCAATGCCTTAATGATAAGTAGCCCTATTACCTTTTTGTTTGTTTGTTTTAATCCTATGTTACCTTACTAGCTTTTGTGTGAAATGATAAACTGTTTCTTCTTACTTTGATCTGTTCTATTCTACTTCCACACTTCCTATATTTATGGGCTATATTAAATATTTTGACAAATTGATAGTGTTTAAAATTGTTGCCAGCTGCAGGCAAACACTAAAGATTTTGGAAGCTTAATAAACTACCATGGAACCTGCATAGCTACATGTATTTCTTAAGGGGGAAAATACCTCATTGTTTAGGAGTGTAATATTTGAACTTTATCTATTTTTAGAAAAAGGAACAGAAAGTTCAATGGAGGAACTGAAATGTGAAGATAAGTCATGGTGATATATCTAAATGGAAATTATCTACTTAAATAGGTTTTGTAAAACTGTATGTATTTATGGAAGTAGATAGGAACGTGCCTATTGGTTATATCATTTGACCAATTCATGATTTGGAGGAATGTTATCATATACTGCCTGGGTTAGGAAACGGAACTGAAATTTTCATTATTTCTGTGATGCTGACATAATTTAAAGCCAATAGTGGTGTACTAATGTGTCTTTTTGACAGTTTTAAAGTGAAGGGTAATTCACAGTTGCTCTCACATTGAGCTGCAACTTTCAGCCATTTCTTCAGTACTTTAGAAAATTAAAAATGAGACTGTTAGAAATATTCCAATGCATGCAAGAGGAAGGATCAATATTAGCCACTCAGAAGAAATGTTTAGAGGACAATCCCCCCACTTCTTGCCTGTCATTTCCTTAAGACTCAGTCTTCCAGTACAATCACCAGAAATTCAGAATAATATTGTTTAATATTTTAGTCAGATAGGACTCAAAAATTTCACTTGTCCATTAAGTCCAGTCCTTCTTATGTAGTCACCATGTTTTATATGTTTGTTTTCATAAATTCATTGACCTGCTTCTCAAAAACAATGGGGTATTTTGCTATTGCCGCTTCCCCTGGAAGTCTGTTCAAGTACCTGAGTGCTCTGATGGTTAGAAGTATGACAATTTCTATGTAAAATTCATTCTTGGCTGGTTTTTTTTGTTTGGTTGGTTTTTTTGTCCTTTGACTGAGTAGCTTGAATTCTAGGTATATTTAGAGGCAATATTTCTGTTCATCATGGCTAGTGCTTATAAATCTTAAGGGGCATGAAGAGTTCTACTGTGGCACAAATTTAAAACACAGGAAAAATATAGTGTTTAGTCAGACTGTAAAGACTGAATTAAATTCGCTCCTCGATGGTTGATTTCAGCTATATAACAACTTTGCTCTGAACCCATGAAAATCATTAGGTGCAATTTGAATGCTGGAGGGAAATCTAAGGATGCAGTCCAATGATGTCAAAATTTTCAAGCATAACAGCCTAAGTAGTTGCTATGAAAAGGTCATAGAGCTGCAAGCAATATGAGTGAACAGATTGCCTAGACCATTTATACAGTGTAGGTAATAAAAAAGACAGTGGAAACTACTGCTTGAGGAGCTTCTTAGGTTGACTGAATCTCTAGTCAAGGGACAACATTAATATTGATTCCAATGGCAAAAGAATATTCAGTTCTGAAAGCAAGTCTTTTGTCATCTTGCTATCTTGTGATATGTATGAGCTTTAGGGAGTGATCACTACTGTAATAAAGATTATTTGGTTTTATGTTAACTGCATGCTAATGTTAACTATTAGTAGTGCTGGTCTAAGGAAAAACAGAAACCACAGCTGCTGGTCTCCCTTTCTAGTGCTTTGAAGTGATGAATAGAACAGTTGTGGTCAACTGAAGCCAGCCAAGCTATTACATTTCTTGTTTCTGTTAAGAAAAGAGTCACTGGAATGATTAGGAAACACTGTGTCCTGCCAAATCTGAGCCAGATACAGCAGGTGTTGCTCAAGTCTAGGGGTTCTGAGGAAAGACTAGGGTGATGGAAAGGCTTTGTCTTCACTTCCTCCCTAAAAGATGAAGAGCAAGAGGAAGACATTTTAAATTAATAATCTGGTATAGTTTTTAAACTATTGCCATAGTTTAGCTTAACAGAGAGACAATGGGGAATATAATGGTACTACTTTATTCTTGACCACACTTGCCAGGGTGGTGAACACCCTCTTCTTCCACGTCCTGGTGTTTTGACTGCCTGATCCCCAGACCAAATTTGACATGGCATCTGTATGGCCTTGAGTTAATAAGATGTCTGAGTAAGAGGTTTCCAAAGCTTTGATAGGCACTTGTCCCCTTCACTTAGGTAATGCTTTTGAGCTCAGGCTCTCACCATTGGGATCTACCTGAGGAATGCTGCAGCTGTGTCTGTGCCTGGCCATGTGTCTTGCTGCACCTTGGCTTCCTGGCTGGCCTTAGACCTGCTTCATCACCATGGACTTCTCTGGAGATCACTGGTCTTCAGCTGAATTTCGTTACCATCCTCAGGCTCACTCTGCTCAGTTTCTGTGGGTACCATGAGCCTGTGCCCTTGCCAACGAGAGTGCTGCCCTGCTGGGCTTGCTGTCACCCGCAGCTGCCAATGTGCCTCCTTTTAATGAGCAACCCCCTCCTGCTACTCCCTTCTGATAGCTGCCAATACATTCATTTAAAGTAAAGATTCCCAGTTTGCAGTCATTTGGGGGTCATTTGCAAAACAGAGGGGTTTTTTATAGCATAGTTTTTCTTCAGTGTTTTACAGTTCCACAAGAGAAATTTACTGATAAAATAAGTCAGTTCCATCCCCTGATATTCGAGGTCAAAGTGTATGGTGTCTGATCCTCTTCCAATCATTGAATCAGGGTGTGTGATCTGTACAATACTGTTCTTTTCTTCTTAAATGTTTTGAAGAATATTGGCTAGCAAAGAAATGCATGCTAGAATATGGATGTGCTTCCAATTATCTAATGGGCTGCAGTGTTCCACAAAATCATTAAGGTAATCACGCATGCTGATGGCTGTGCCCTTGAAGCAGACATAGTGAAACATGGAGCTGATTGTGAATAAATTGGCATAACCAGGAGATAGCTAACACACAATTTATACGCTGGCCTTTGTGAAACAAGTTGTATATAGATCTATAATTATAGCTGGAGCACAGAGGGTTAAAGGCACATGCAGATTAGCCCATTTCGCCAGCACCTTATTCAGTGATACTGTCTCATATAAGGCATTGACAAATCCAGAACCGATGACTCTTTGGTTAATGGTCAGACAAAATCTGGATTCAGTTTCACCTGAACACGAGTCTTCTGTTTAGGTGCCAATCTTGCCTTTGCTGTTGATGGACGTATATGGCTTTTGGCTGTGTTCAGAAAGCATGCTGTCCTATGTGTAATGCAGCAAGGTATAACCTGTAACAGTAACATTTTGGAGTGCTGCAGGATCCTAAGGATTGAAATCCTGACAGCCACAGGATAGTTTTGGTGGGCTGGGCATGTATTGAGTATAAAAGTCATCAGAATGCTGAAGAGACTTTTCTCATGTTGAAGCTGAAGTATTGCACTGAGTAGCATGAGACTGAAATCAATATCTGGGAAGCTGTAGATAGCAAAGTAACATGCAGTCATTTTAGTGGGGCTCAGCTGGGGAACTAAAAGACAGAGCTAAGGGGACAGGGTGGGAATCAGAGTTTTCTGGGGGGGGATGAGAATCGAAGAATTTAGGTTTAGTAGCTAAAAATTCTCCTTTACCTGTTCATAAATTGGAGGTTGGGTTAGTCACATTTGTACATGAAAGAGAACATTCTGAGTCAGGTCATTTCTGATCAATGAAGTGCTACTGCAACAATTGCCACACTAAGTGGTATGGTGTCAGTAAAACACAAGACTGGTTACAAGCCTGCAGAGAGTCTTCAATGGCAGTGGTGATAGCATAGCCCTGTAATCCTCTGTATAATCCGAGCCTCTTTTGGTTAGACCTAATTAGTGGCTTCCTCTGTGCATTCAAACCAAAGACATCTCAGTTTAGCTACTTCCCTTTGGTTTTGGCATATATCATAGTTACTTGCCCTTGTTTAAAGCAAACCTTATTGCTTTGTAGTATCTGAATGTCTTTGTTTCATGCCCTTGTACAAAACATTGTTCTAGTCCAAAAGGTAGATGTAGAAAAGAGTATTATAGGAATGTAAGTCAGTGTGCCAGGTAGGTTGTCAAATCAAAGACTCTGAGTTCACAAACTGTCCTGGTTTTGGCTGGGATAGAGTTAATTTTCTTCATAGTAGATAGCATGGTGCTGTGTTCTGGATTTAGTACCAGAAGAATGTTGATAACACACTGATATTTTTTAGTTGTTGCCAAGTAGTGCTCAGACTGCTCAAGGACTTTTTGAGCTTCTCCTGCTCGGCCAGGTGCATAACAAGCTGGGAGAGAGCACAGCTAGGACAGCTAACCCAAACTGACCAAAGAGCTATTCCATACCATATAACATCATGCTCGGGGGGGGTTAGTCGGTCGGTCAGTCGCGGGGAGAGTGATCGCTGCTCGGGGACTGCTCACAGCTCGGGGAGTGATCGTGGCTCGGGACGGTCTGGGCATCGGTCGGTGGGTGGTGAGCAATTGCATTGTGCATCATTCATTTTGTATATTCTGTATATTCTGTTATCATTCTCATTATTACTAATATTATTATTTTCTCTTATTAAACTGTCTTTATCTCAGCCCTCGGCTCTAACCTTTTATTTTCTTCCCGATTCTCTCCCCCATCCCACTGAGGGAGGGGGGTGAGTGAGCGAGCGGCTGCGTGGTGCTTAGTTGCCAGCCGGGTTAAACCACGACACAAATGCATACTAAAAACTTCATGGCATCTGACAACAAACCTGGAATGGGTACTTAAAGATTATATGTCCAGCTTGAGGTGTCAAGGCACTCATCAAAGGTTGCTTAGTTCTTAGTGTTAAATACATTTTTCAGATGACACTAGGAAGCATGTGGATATGCAGAATATAAGGCATACCTAGGTACTTTGAATATAAAGACATCTGTTTTGTGGCTGTATCTGGTTTATGGGCATATCTAGTTAACAGGAATTCAACATGAAAACAAAAGACTAGAGACAGAAACAGTAATAAACCCCGCTAGACACACAAACACTAAGGCACAGGAGATAAGGGAAACCAAAGACCAGATCTCTCAGGTCACAGACTGAGGAAACACAACTGAAGGAACGACTCAAAGCCTTGGAGATACTCAACCATCATTTTGTAACTGGTAGGCGGGGAAAGTTTATTTATAAGATATTTGAGGCAACTTGTGGGATTATGTGAAATTTATCATGGGATCTATAGAGGCAATGTGGGAATGTACAAAATTTATTCTGTGATGTTTAGCGGCGGAGCCAAAGGCAGGGAATGGGAGGGATCCAGGTGGGTGGGAAGAGGAATAAGCATCGGAAAATGGAAATAAGAAGGACAAAATGCAACAGTTACATTTTAACTTGCTTGCTGGTTGCTACGTTTGCCTGTCTGAACTCTGTGCCTGATCACTGTAGTCTGTCCTACTGCTTTAAACCTATTCCTAATTCTTTTCTGTGTGACCCTGTTGTCTGTGTGGAAGTGCCTCACTAGCACACTTCAAGCCTGACTACCTGACAAGTGGGAGGAGACCAGAACCTTTAAAGACCCAAGGTTAGACCTGGTTAGGTCTGAGACCAAGGGCCATGGATTTGGGCACAGATTCTGGGTCAGCCTGGGTGTGTTCTTAGGACCTGCAAGTGTAGGAGTAACTGCAAACAAAGAGTGTAGTTGGGTGAGTGTCCACTAGTAAACTGATCAGCTGAAGAGGGGGAACAGGACTGGGCTGTGTTGTTCATGTCTCTGTAAGTGCTGTTGGTGCTTACATAGATGCCACCAAAGGCACTTCTCACTTGGGGGGGGTTTTTTGCCCTATTGGGAATACTGGCTGAACCTAAAAAGACCACAGCAAACAGACTGGTGAAGAAAATCACCTTGGTCTCGAAACCTATCATATCCAGGTTCCCTTAGCAGAAAGCAAGCCACATCCCTACACTATAAAGAGAAGCAAAAGTATCTAAAGAAAAATTCACTATTGGCATGAGTTAGGGCACAGATTCTCTTCTGACTTTAATGACTGATTAATCTTGTATGCTAGAGAAGCCTCTAATCAGGTGAGAGAATTTATTGTCACTTCACACTTCACAGCCCTCTTTTCCATTTGGGTTTTAGCTGTGACTAATCACTACTTTTTTCCCAAACTTTAATTTGTCTTTAACATACTTCAGCTTCAAAGGGGAGAAGAACCCACCCATGATCCAGAAACCACATTTAAAAACCTAGATATATAGGCTGAATTACAAATGGTCTAAAATTCAACGTTGATGGATTATCATTGGTGACCCATCAGGGAGGTATCAAATGCCTTCATAATTGAGGCAAACTCACTAATACTACAATTACAACAGTTTGTTACAATACAATCAACAGGTAGCTCTGATCACTATCACTGGACTTAAAAGTCGGCTGCCCTCACAACTGCAGGCATAAAAATAAAATGTAATACCAGCCCCTAATTCCTAGTAATAATCAACAAGAGAGAAAAAAATGGAACTGAATATGTAATTTATCTATCCCATCTCTGCTTGCCTTCTTTTGCTTAGTGTAGGCACATTCAAGCAATTCAAAAGTTTTGCTGTTAATCAGTAAAGGCTTCCTGGTGATCAACTGGCATTTCACAAGCCTCACAAACTTTTGTTGTCATTCTTTTTCTTCTAAAGAACAGGTAATTAGTACATTGTCTTGTGCTTTTAGTGATACAAGACAGTGGAAATTCCAAATATTCTCATTTATACTTCCAAAATATATTCAGAGCTGTGCCATATATTTTTTCATTCTGTGTTTATTAGTAGTTTCTCATGCCATGAACCATCAGCATGCTAATGTTAAGTACTAAGCCTCTCTTCTCTTGGACACTCTTACGTAGTCAAGCTTCGTGGCTGTAGATTTTGTTCTCAGAGCAGCACACTTTCTTTCCGTTATTGGAGGTGGGGGAGGAAAACAACTAGATGAGTTGACTAACACACCTGGGAAAAAAAATGAGATCACTTGAACTACCAAGGATCTCCATGCCTCCTGACCCCTAAAGCTCCTTAGCAGCCTTTCTGTGTGGAGAATCAAGGTCCTCTGCAAATTAAAGGGCTGTAAGTTTCTGTTGCTAAGTGATCCATGTCAATTATGTTTTGCTTGAGTACATGATTTCTCATAATTTAATTGCAGGATTGCAGCTTTTATGGTTTGAAATCTAGTTTTTGAGTGGGCAAACAAGTCTGACTTACAATATTGTCATTGTAAGTAACAACTGTCTAACTTGCTTTGACAGAGTCTTCTCCATTATTTCCCTTTCATTAACAATTCTACTGGGATAAAACTTATGTTAAATGAAGAAAAGTTAAAGTAAATATTTTAAAGTTGTCTCATATACGCAGACCTGAGTGACAGTATGGCCACCTGCTTTTTGTGTAAATGGTTTGAGAACAAATTGTACTTGTGCTACTGACAGTGTCATTTGAATAACCTAAAAGCATTATGGTCTCAGTTTCTATGCTAAAGACTTTGCCATGACTACAATCTACCTATTGACTAACATTTTATATGTATACTGTAGCAACCCTTCTCTGGAACCCAGTCAAATATCTAGAAAAGTATAAACAGCTGAAAATTATAATGTTGGGAAAATTCCTTTCCCCCTTAAGAAATTATATCTTGCAACTGAGAAGTAGAACTGTAGGGTGCTCTGAGAAGTAGAACTGTAGGGTGCTCTGACTCAAATGATTCATATAGAGCCAGATCACAGATTAGGAAATGTAACATGTGAGTGATGAGCACTTGATGTGATTCTGAAGAAATTAGAAATCCTGCTTAGTGCATGTTGGTTTTATTAGTCTGAAGTGCAGAGATTGGGATACAATATTTTTTTTTCAATGATCATTTCACTAATGGTTTCTGTAAAAAGTTTTTCTTCTAGTTTTTTACTTTTAAATATTATGTAGCACATAGCAAAGTCTCAGTCTAAATCCCAAGCTATTCCTTGAAAGAAAGAGGTCTAAGAAGCAATATTTCTGTGATCAAAGGCTGGCGGTGGGCACTTTATTAGCTTATAAACTTAGGGAATTCAGGCAATACAAATACCATAATAATGTTTGCTTTTGTGTTTTTTTATATATATATATATGTGTATGTATACATATAGTAATACAGAATAAATTAAATAAAACATTTAAAACTAAGTTGTTTGGTTTGGGATTTTTTTTTGTTGTTTTTTATTTATAAGTGCCCAGGTGTAGTTCTGGTCACCAGTCTATAGGATTCTAAAAGCTATCCATCTTTCAGAAATGTGAGGTGTTGTATAAATAAAAGAATTATTTACCTTTCTTGAAAACTAGAGTATTTGCTTTCTTGTCTCTCTGATTGTGTTTTCTGTGCAAGACAACCTTATAGACTGGTAATACTTGTCAAGTCATAACCAAGAATAGCTATTTGAAGAAGAAGACAGATTGTGTATTAGCATCTTTGATTGTTGCTCTTTTATGATTTCTTCAGTTGTTTCCTTAAAAATTTTTACTTTTAGTTTTTTTAACTATAATTCTTCCTTATCAGTCTGACTCTGTCCTATTTGTTAGGCCTAATGTTATTCCTTTTCTGCTTTAGGTAATCAAACACTGCACAGATGTATACCTGTGTTATCTAAAAATTAATGTCATTACTTTACATACCATCAATATTGAACATATAGTAACAACAGTGTTAGTGCAGTGTGATGCTACTGGATAGAAGTAGAAAGGTGAAAAAAGGTTCTTCATGTCTTTCTCTCACTCTTCTCTTGAGAGAAAAACAAGCAAAATGGAGGGATGGGAGTTTTTAAACAACAAAATGTCCAAATCAAACTTTTGTAGCCCAACAGAATGAAGGGAAGGGTTTCATACTGTGATTGCAGAAAAGTAAGGTGTATAGATGAGACCTGCATGACAACAGGAAATCCAGAATATGTGGCTAAGGTTATAAAAGAGCAATTTGAGAAAGAAAAATAAAGATAAAACAGAATTTAATTATTAAAAAATTGCCAATATCAGCATGATATTAGATATCTGTGTTATAAACTGCTCTTTGTTTGAATAAATGAGGCTGTTCTGATTTTACTGCAGGCTGTCTCTAAGGCAATCATCCTCACAGATGCACAACAAACATCTAGTGGGAATACTTTTTTATTGCCATCCAGGTTCTTACTATAAAATAGCACAGTTTGGTTCTCAAGAGACAGGAACATATATTGGTGTCCAAAGTTAAGCAAAAATTAGATATTAGCACAGTTCTGTACAAAATCTAGTTTCTTCATGCAAGTGAAGTATTAATGCATCCTTTACAAATTTCTGCTCTTGTGAACAAATGCACACATTGTAAAGACAGTCAAGATTTAGTATTGCATTGTCATATGACAGTAGTTAAAAAGAGGAGCAATGCCCAAGACATATCTGAATTTAGTTTTTCTCAACAAAGTGACTCATTCTTTGTGCTATGATATGCAGAATGTGTGGAGTCAAAAGTGTTACAAGGAGCTTCTAGCAGAAACTGACATTACTGTGGAGACCAGGGACTAGAAGAATGTACACGCGGTTTATAATTTCATTAAAAGTGTGTATAAAGCATACAAACATAAGACTTGAGAAAGACTGAAAATACACAAAATTTCAAACTTGAGAAAAGTTGGAGAATCTGTATTTAACTGCTTGTGGCAAGGAAGTGAATGGAAAGCCTAAACTGAGGAACACGAATCAGTGTGAAGTGTCAAAATTTGAGAAATGCATTGTAGGTGAGGAACTGTCTTCACAGACTTTTGGACTGCAGCACCATGCATCTGATTGTCAAGATGATGAAGACCAGTGGCCTACCACAGAGGCCAGCAAAGTACAGGCACTCCAAATGGATGTCCCCCGAGAGTGCAGGCAGAGCTGTGACCTAGGGCAAGCTCCAGGATATGTTTCATAGGAAGGGAGTGTACTGTAGAAAGTCTTCTCTTATTGCTAATCTGGTTTTAATAACAACTATTTTAAGAAGCTGTTTGCAAACACATGCCTTGTTATGCTCATTTGTAGTCCTGGAAGAAGGAAAAAAAGTGAAAAACTAAGGCAGTGATTTTCTGAATAAGAAGCATTATTAACAAAACATGGTCTGAGCAGCCTCTTCTCTTCTCTGGCACTGTGTATTGCACAGTAATTTGAGCCTTACCATAATAACAGCTCAAAGATAGGCAGTGTTCACTAAATGCAAATCTTGTTATGCAAGTATTATAATTTTATAAGGCACATGGCCAAACTCTTAGGAATACATAATCAGTAGAAGCAAGGGTTAGCTAGAATAAATATATTTCCTTGCTTGGAATAAAAAACTTAATATTAGTTTGGTTATAGTGTAATTTTATGCCAATTACTGCTTGAATTACTGTGTGGATCTTTTTGAGTGTAGATGATGAGCTTGTAACAAAGTAAATATTCTCCTCAAATTGCCTCAGTTACTGAAATGTATTTATATTGCATAATGCTTTTCTTGGTTAAACCTGGGCAGAGTAGGGAATGTAGTGTAGCTAGGTTTCAGAAGGTGAGTAGGTATCCAAGATGCATGTAACATGTAAATTTGAAAGGCTGTCTGCAACATTACCCCACTGCAATTCTAGTACTACTCCTTCTATTGAAGACTTTTTAAAATTAATAATAATGGAGTTACTCTGTTTTATAGGAGGATATTCCATAGTTCTTCACTTAATGCAGTAGAGAAAAAATGACAGCTGAAAGTGATGACTACAGTTCTATGCTTGTTTGTTTCATTTTACTTTCAGTTCACATCCTGAAAGAGAGAAAAAAAAAAAAAAAAGCAGCTTTTTTCTCCAAGATTAGATTTCAGGCAGGAAATTCATGACTTGTCAAAAAGACTTTGGTTAGGTCACCATTGCTGTGGTTTCCTGTCAACATTTGATCTATCAAATTTATTTGCACAAAGGATAATGAAAGTAAACTCTGAACTTGCAAAACTATGTTATTAGGAAGTGATTATATTAATTAGACCATCAGATGTCATGTTTTTCTGTCAGGCTTCTGCTTCATTTATAATGGATAAATTAGATCAGCTTTGAGGATAATAGAAGCCTGTATAATGTGCAAGAGTCCTGCTTTCTTTCTTTGCTGAAATTGAAATGTGCATATCATGTGAAGCTGGGGATTTTAGAGAAAGAAAGGACCCTCACATTATTCAAAGGGCCATATGCTGTCCAGGAGGACAGGTTTTATTCCTAATTTTTCTGTAGCTGATGGTCCTGTTTGAGTCATATTTATGATATGAGTAAAATGCAGTTATACTGGCTGAAGCTGAATGCTGAAAATTGTAATCAAATATGCAGCAGGTGAGCATAAGACTACTAAAAGTAAAGAAAGAACAAAATACCAAGGCCTAGCTGTTCATCCTGGCAACTGGTTATGGGAGATACCTGTTCTGCAAACGCTAGTCTAAAATATCTCTGCTTTGTTCCCTGGGTGTGAATTGTTTATGAATTTTGCTTGTCTGTACTCTCAAGGTGAATAGTAAATAAACAAAGAAAGCTCCCTTAACACATGTATGCATTCCAGGTACGGTAAGAGTAAAAAAACCCCACCCAACCCTCAAAATCCCAAAAGAAAAACACCCTTCTTACATTCAGTGCAAAGTTTAGTACATATTATGAATGAGGACAGTACTGCAAAACAGCAGAACACCACTTAATTATTTTCTCAATGTGGCAGTCATTCTGAGTAAAAGCAATACTTGATAATTTTGCTACTGGGGTGCAAGCTTTTTAAAAAAATTTAATACTAAACCATTTAGGTAGGAGGCTTACTTTACCTCTGTAATTATAAATCTCATGAAATAGTTTAATATTCCTTTTCAAAATCTTGTAATCATAACCCTTGCAAACTTGCTAATTGGTAGCAATCAACTGATGTCTTAAAACTGTTTACTCATGAACGTCTAATGAATGTTCAAGATTATTGTCAATACCTTGCAGCTGGTAATAAAGCCTTAATAAGGCTACGTGCATTTAAGAAGTGGATGCACTTGTTAAGATTTCTTTTTACACATACAGTATTAATTTTTTTCTGTAGTAGACCAAGGCTAAGCATATGTAAAATTTATTAGTTCATGCACAGATAAAGATACCTGAAACACCGCCATTGCCCTGAGTACACATCCGATGAATTGAATAACACATGACACATAAAACAAGTTAGCCTAAATACCTTTTCAGCCTCTATCTTGAACTAATTCTGGATAGCCTGGGGAAGCAGGGTGTAGGGGGGAAAGTAATGATGTATACTGAGGTGGGCAGGACTGGATTACATATGTACATCAAACAAAGGTGAATGCTACACCTAGTGAGAGACTTTAACTGCAGTTAGAATTAGTGCTAACTCACTTCCAGTCCTTCAAGGACAGGTATTCATCCACACTGGTGTCGACTGATGTTGATATCGGTCTCTTCTTTCATTCTGTTTATTTTCTAAACAATTTGTAGGGGCTGTGTAGTCCTCCTCTGGCCAAGTTTGCAGATTTCCCAACTTCTCCTTTCAAGGAGCATTTATTTAAACAAGCTTCTTTTGGCTGGAAAATGCTAGCACCATTACCATGAAAACAGACGAAATGATGCTTGACTACAAGTCCTATTATGCAATACCAAGATCCCAAACTCTGGCACTTTTATCAGCTGATGCTCAAAATCCTGGTGAGCTGATGAAGAAGAGTTTGGTACTGTTCTTTCAGCAAATACTCTGGCCATTTTGGAGGACAGCTTACCAAACTCAACACAGGAAGAAAAGAAATTACAAAAATCATGGTATGTGAGCAGATTACAGAAGCCATTTCTCTTCCTTCTGGCTTGCCTAAGCCCTGTTCTTTTCTTTTGATTTTGGATTTTTACCAAAAATTCTGGGAGGTGAAATATAGAAAAGGACTGTCTGTCATTGATATGAACAGAAAAAGTCTACCTACAGGTGTATGCTAGAATTTGTTCTTGGTCATATTGTTACTTCTTTCTCTGCATTTAAATATTACCTATGTATACATGGTCTTCAAAATGTTTGTGGAAGGGAAAGTTTTGATGACCAAAGGCAGCAGAAACCCTGAGCCATTTTTGCCTTCCACAATTCTTCATTTGATCCCATATTTTATTTAAACTTCAGAACTCTCCCAGTTTGACATAGTTCATGGTATTATTTCCATTATTCAACCTCTTCAGTGAAGTATAATCTTTTTTAGCAAAGTGTTACCTTTGGCCTTAATTCTGTTGAATCATATTTTTATCACATATATTCACTCAATTTCCATGTTTTCAGTCACAGGCGCAGTTCTATCAAGCAGTTTGTAATGTGTGCAGATTCCTCCATTCACCCATTGCAGAAGTACTTATTCAGCTCTGTAGATTTTCTTTCTTGCTTAATCATATTTTGAATAGGAATGTATTTCTGAAGTCCTTTTCTGAAGTACGTCTTGTTGTTTCATGCTCACCACTTGAACTTTTACAGCAGTATGTGCAATTCTTTTCTGTTTGTAGCCATTTAAACTTCTCTATTCAGATGTAGCATTACCAATGTTTTATTTTTCTATTAAAATGTGCTATTTTCATTGGAAATAAAGAATTAAATTCCTTTTTTAATTTATTACTTCCTTTTATTTTAAAACCTGTTGGTATTTTTCACTAGAAAAGTAGATCACAGGAATAATAGAAAAAAAAAGGTTGAATGGGATCTCAGCAGGTCGTCTTTACCAACCCCCAGCTCAAACAAGGGCTGGCTTCAGAGTTATATCAATTGTGGAAGGTGTCATCCAGTTGAGCTTTGAAAATCCTCCTGGGTAGAAGTTTCAAATTCTCTCTTGGTAACCCCTTCCTGTACTTAACCTACGTCACTGTGAAGAATTATGTTCTATTGGAATACCTCTGATTTATTTTTTGTAAAATTTATTTGTTATTCACCATGGAGGTTAGTGAATCACTTTATCAACGTTATCTTCTGCACATCCAGGAACTTCTCATGTTGAAGTCCTGAGAAGAAGTTACGATGATGTCTGGGAATCAGTACAAATGTAGAGAAAGAATTTTGAGCGAATGCGTCACTTGCTGCTGCTTCACATTGACCTACCAAAAGTTCCCAGGGTTTGCTGGGGGCAGTAACTGGAATTCATATTATTTTAATTGGGTTTTTCTTTGGAAAGACCTTTCTGGCTTTGACAGGCTTATACTCGAAATTGCATGAAGTTATTTTAGTCTTACCATAAACAACACCTTCAACACTTCCTGCTCTTCATCTGCTGCTGCAACTCAGACTTTATCCTATAAGTATTAAGGACATGCAGCTTTAAGTGATTTGACCCTTTTTTTTGGAGATGCTGTATTTCATGCATGGGGTGCTCTTTTCTGTTCCTAAAGAATGAGCTTGGATCTTGTCCATTTCATTGCTCTCATTGGGCAGCAGCCAGAGAGAGAAAGGAGGTGCTGTCTGTCTGTTTTGGTCTTTGTGTGTATTACAGACAATAAAACATCTGCCAGGGCTCTGACAGTGGGCATTCTGCTCTGAAAACAAGAGTGAAACTTCAGCAGGAGAAGCATTTTTATGTAAGTGAATTTAGTGATTGTCAAATTTCTGATGTGGCACACATGAGGCCTGTGCTATTATTAGGTTAGTTTTCTTGAATGTTAATGTACAGATATTAATGTCAGTGGGCAGATGAAGATGTGATATGAATGAATTACTTCTGAATGATAGAGGGCTGCCATTTGGACATGAATCAAGATTGATCAAACAGACAGTGAGTTTTTCTTAATCTTAAGGGAATCCAAAAGGGAAAAGTACTGCACATCACCACCCACTCTCATGCTAAACAGTCTCCCAACAGAGTTGTAAGAGATGAAAACATAAATGTAGAGCAATGTGAATGAGTTACTGAGGCAGAAACCTCGCTAGGGAAGGCATAAATGAGGCTTCCCCTTCTGTATTACCTGCAAGCCTGCTTCTTAAAACTGAATTATGCCAATTTTGCCTTTAAGTTTCTATTGGAAGTGATAGATACTGAATTCAATGGTAGTTATACTTAAGAACAATATTTTTTAATGTTTCTTTTGGGTTTGCTTGTTTAAGTAGATAACTCATTATCTAGATAAACTAGATATTAAGTAGAAAACACAGATAAAATGCTATTTACAGGAGATTATTATTACTGCTGCAGTTGCTATCTCCTTGACCGTGAATAAAACGACAATTTTACTTTTTGCAACAGGACAAGGTATTTGGTGCTATTTTTGCCGTCTGTGTGACAAACAAATGAGTCTACCCTGGAAGAAGTCATCACTCTTCCTGTTGGGAGGACAGTTATTGCACTTATTTTTCTTTGCAGAAAAGGATTGTGACTGAGCAAATGCTACCTCAGGCTAATATGTAAAGCCAATAGCAATGGAGCTCTGAGTCACAGAGTTTTCTTTACTGCTTTTTATAAACTCTCTAATGGAGATGGCACAACAAGTTTTCAGCTAACTGTGCTTTCATTGCTAGCAGTGTTTTGGGCTCATTTCTGCTTTTGTAAATTGCTACCTCTGCCCCATCCAATGCTGCTCTCTGTGAAAATTCACCTCCAGAAATCCAAACAAATTTGTGGATCAGAATTCAGAATTTGGGGCTGCAGCATTAAAACATACTAACTCTAGAAATGAAACTGAGTACATCATTTCCTTCAGATATCTGCAATCCCGAAAATACCATTAAGGATGAACTCAGCCCAGTGAAAGTAATTTTACAGCTAATATTTTGCTCAGTTCTATAAGTCCCTGAGATTTACTCATGTATAAAGTTACTGTAGAAATTGCCATACATTTGTACTGAAGAAATGGCATTTTCTTAAAGTTTTTAGGGTTATGAAAATTTTTTTCTTACAAAAGAAAAAATTAAGTTTGGTGGGAATTTGTTATTAATGTATATATGTTTAACTTGAATTAAAACTTTTATATCAAGATACTCAAGTTAATAAACTGATAACACATCTCTAAAATTTTAAAAGGCTTATATATTACCTTAGAATCTTAGTATTTGATTCATATAGTGACTTTATTCAGAACTAGATGTTAGATTTTTCAATATTTATCCTAAGGATAAATACAGACACACTCTGGTAAATAAATATGAATGAACTTTTAAAGTAGATTGTTAAACCACTTTTAATGTCTGAATAATACTTTTCCATGTAGAATGGGCTCGGTATATTTAAAATTTGTGATTTGTGTTAACCTAAAATGAGGCCACTTTAATTACGAAAACAGGTGTCTACAGAGGAAAGCCTGGTGCAGATTAACTAATCCTTTACGTGATATTTTCAGTTAATTTGAATAAATTTTTGAGTATTATAATGGAGACAACTAACCTGCTTATGAAATATTGTTATTGAGTGGTGGTTCATTAACTTGTTTTTAAATTTATGAAAGTAAAAATATATTTGCATGTAAAATTAAAAGGCATAAAGATTCTTAATTCAAATTGTTGATGTATGAATTTAAAGTAGATTAGCTAAAGAATTAATTCCTGAATGGATACTCTTAAGAAGAGTTTAAAAGGTCTGAAGTTTGTCTATACTAAGTGACTTCAGATGTAAATAAACCTAAAATCCATTTTAATTTTTAGTGTAAATTCAAATAAGATTTTAATGGAGTTGTAAGTTTAAGTGACATTATTTTTCCACGTAGCAGAAAACAGTAGTTGGAGTGTTTGGTTTTTTGTATTTGGTTAAAAACTTACTGGGGCTATGTGATTACAACTTAAAATAAAAAAAATAATACAGCCTCAGAATGGCAGCATTTTATATCACAGTTTGCTTGTACTATGAGCATTTATACACTGTCAGGTAGAGTATCAGGTTTTATAGTCATATCGGTATATCCTGAAGAAAAAGAGTTGTGCTTTTTGATGGGTGAAGATGAATTGCCTGTAAATATTGTAATTTATTGTCATTGTGTCACTAACACAACAAATGTGTTAGTTGAGCCAAGAGTCAAATTTCTTCTCTTTGAATTCAGCCATAGAAAATTTATGCCGCGTCGCATCTTTATATGCCTTTAGAAATGGATCACCAAAATTTGTTGGGAAAGCATCAGAATGAAACTGACCTCATTATTTCAGAAAACTGTTGTAAAGAAGACAGTAGGAGCTCCCTGTAGCACAGACCTGATGCTGATCAATCCAGCAAAAGTTTCTGGAGCCTTGTGCATGCCAACTGACTTAATAACTCTACCCTCATCATCAGTTGTCAAACAGGTGACAGGTGCCAATAGACCTCTCGGCTGTAATGAGCTCTTGGCTAACGTTTGATTTTCTTAATTGGGAGTATATCTGTGAAGCTTGCTGGTCCTATACTTAGAAACCTTTTCATTTCTCCTCTAAATGCATTTTCACCTCCACAGCCATTTGTTCACAAGCCAACAAAGTCTTCTGCCTCAGTTCTTCCTTTTCCTGGTTTATTTCTGATCCACACCTCTTTCAGCATTTGTGCTGCCAGTCTGAGCAGGTTATGCTGCCTCTACCATACATGGAGAAGCACAGAACGGTGACATCTGGGTGGGGGCGCAATATAGACCTGGCAGGAGGCTACTAGTACTAAATACCAGAAGCCACGTCTTTACGCTGGTGTGACTATATTGATTCTGGTTTGAGGTTTCACAGTTTGGACTTTTCTACACTGCTCCTCTTCTTCTTACTCTCTGATAAGCTTACCTTGACTTTTTTTTGAATAACAGACTGCCCAGAAGAAAAGAGGGATGTTACAGTAAGCTACGCTAGCCAAACTGCAGTTATGCAGGGATTGTTCACACTTTGTTTCCTACCTAACCTCTGCCCCTGGTGAGGTTAAACATTCTAAGAAGTACACAAAATTGATGTTGCAAAATGATTAGCTTTCCAGCGGCACTCCAGAGCTTCTAAATCATGGCTAAATCAGTTATCTTTTAATGAATTTGGATCACTGATTTATGAAGGTGACAAATTCTGGAGTTAAGTAATAGAATTCTGTGAAACCCTTAATAATATATGGGAAGGAAATTATATAACTTCCTATGTCTCACCCTTTGAAAGGAAACATCTTTCTTTTTTTTTTCACCTTCTGAAGTCTCTCCTTTCATTCAGACAGAAGATAAATGTGTTACTGAGTTTTCCAAAACTTAATCATTCGTTACATTTGTTGGACATACACGGCAATATTAAACACAGCAACTCATAACTTAAGGAGATTATTACAGTTTCCTAGATAAAACAGGTTAATTAATTCCCTGAGGGGCCTAATGAGGCTGTGCTTTTGGCATAATCACATTAGTTTCCTGACTGTGTAAAGAAGGCATTAACAATTGGACAAATGCAATAATAGATCCTCTTAGAAAGCTGTATGATTCTGTAAAGTGCTAAATTTGTTAATTATCTGGTTAATTTCATGCTGGCACTCTCTGTTCAGAGAGCAACAAAATTAGTTTACCTGGGTGAATTAGATTTCATTCATATCAGTACCAACTCCTGTTCAAAAGAATCTGTTGACACTGTTTAGTGACAAAGGAATGAATACTGTTTTTCTGTGGAAACTTTGGAACAATCCATTTGTTTCCGTGGACTATTAAATTACCTGGCTTATTCTGATGAAGTAATTGAAGTCATAGCAGAAACTCATTAGTTCACACTGACAGGCCTAAGAAAATATAGTTTGATTGGTTTTACCTTAGTTCCAGTGTCATTTTACAACGGTAATTGAGATTTAGTAGCATTACATCAAAGTTCTCTAACATTTAAGTCCTTATGCACCTATGACAATCACACAAATTACATTTTTCTTCACAGGAACTAAATCCTGCAAAATACTAGAGGCTAGAGGTGCATCTAGTAAGTACTTTTCAGACTGACTAGATCTTTGTGTGCCTTGATGAAGAGCTGGATTTAAGACAACCCTCAGTATTTTAAGTGCTGGATGTCTTTGAAAAGCACACATTTTTAACTCTACTAATTTTACTTAAGATCATAGTTTCCATTTATTCACGTAGCATATAGAAATAAAACATCTTACCTTAATACTAATGCTGTAGCACAACTCATTTCCTAAAGAGTCAGCTTGTACTAAATAACACAGAGTAAATGGAAAAATAAAATCTATTCTGACCAAAACTCATCTTCGGTCCTGTAGTGAACAAAGGTTCACAAATTAATTTTGCTTATAAGATACTCCTCAAAAGCAGGATTATATTTTAGGATTTTAAATGAAGACAGAATGTCTGTCTAGGTTATATTTTGTTATCTCTGTAGCCTCAGTCTCTTGTGTCTGATGGCATTTTTTAAACTACAAGCATCAGTTTTACTACTACTGCAAATGCTGTTTCAACTTGGAAACAGATGGAAATAAAATATTTTAAGAAGTCTTCTAGTCTTTAGACAGAGAGGGGTATGTTAATCTGAACGACTGTAATTTTGCATAAACATAAATTTGAAATAGAAAAAAAATCTCAAAAACCCAACTAAAATAACATATCAAGTTTTAAGAAGCAAATTTTATAACACAGCTTTTCTTCTCCACAGAACAATGAAAACAATTTGCTTTTAAGTCCCCTCACCCTGATTCATCTCCTCACAAAATGCATACATTAATATCGCAAGGTTTTCTAGTAGTGAATAAGTATTTATATGTATTCTGCTGATATTAAATACACTTTCATATTTTCATTCTAGAAGCACATTTCATAAGTTTAGTATGTTCTTCCTAATTTCTCAGAACATAATTACAGAAGACAAGATTTTGTTTCTTCTTTTCATTTTGCTTCGTAAAAAAATAGTTTGTTTCTAACTGGATTTATTAGTTTGAGAAGAAAGTTGTTGTACAATCTGAATTATAAATAGAAATTCAGGGAAGACAGTGTGAAAGCCTGAATAAAATAGTGCCCTCCTGGTTTAGGGATGTATAAAATGAAATAATTCTGAAGCAAATCTCAAGAGACAGAACTGTGTGGAAAGTATCTGCTCATACTTGCAAAAACCTCTGTTAATATACTCAGGAGAAAGCTGCAGAAAAACAAGGTGCTTCTTTCTAAGACACTTGCTTCACACATTTTACGAGGAAGGACTCTGAAAGAGCTGACTGATGAGCTCTCTGGATTCCCACTCCAGGTGGAGACAGAGATTTACTTCTCCGCCTGCAGTGCAGTGTCTACACACCGGGGGTGGAGTCTTAAACACTGAAACAGCTCAGGCTCCTCAGTATGAAGAGCAAACTGCTCTGTGAAGCCTTTCAAATCCCACTGTTTTGCTTTTCTGCATTTTTGTGATCCATGACTCTCTTCTTCAGTATAAAATTCACTTTTGTTAAACTTTGTTTCTTTTGTATCTCCAAACATAGCAGAATGTTTCCTTTTCTTAATCAAAGGATGGTAACATAATCTTATAAGTGTGCTCATATGCTTAACTTTAGTTACACCTACGTGCTTAACTTTAGTTATACCTAAGTATTGCAATTTCCCAGTTTCTCCCTCTACGGTACTACTGTCCACTGCATCAAGATCTCCCATAGCAAAACATTTTCATTTGCATATTTATCCTTTTATAATATTTCAGTTTCTGACATGTATTTTTTCTTGACTCTCCTATTTGAATATTTCATATTTTGTATATATTATAGGAATTAAATTGAGTCCAGTGTATATGTCTGAACTTCAAATATAATGCAACTTTATTATTGTTTGCTTCAACATCACTATAACCGCATACTATTACAGCCAGCTAAACCTGTTCATTTGAAATGACCTGGGCAATTCACATATTGACCAAGATAATAGTAGCTTTACATCTAAATCAGACTTATGAAAATAGTTTCTTCTAGAAAACATGAAGCATGTGATTAGCTTTTCTTCCTAATGGTTTATGTGTTTACCTGGTTATTCCCACAGTAAACCCCTAGATCCTCACGGATAACCTTGAGCGAATATCTTTATGTCTGGCAACAGCAAATATTGTTATGAGACACACATTACATTTGGAGATGTTAGACTCTGGGTTCACAATATTATTTCATGTTCTTTCTGCATTACTTGTCCATTGGTTTTCAAAGCAATAACAGGTTTCATGTAAAAGGATAGAAAAAAAGATCTGGAGTGATCCCAATTTTAACCTGCATATTTTTTAATAAGGTATTTGAAAACAAGTTTTTATTTTAATGTTAACTTCTTAGAATGTTGCCTTTATAGTTGTATTTCATGATAGAGAAAAAAGATTTTGAACCACTGTTTGGACTGTAACAGCAGATATATAAACTCTGGAATAAAAAGAGAAGTAAATGGTCAGAACTCCAAAATATGTCTTTGAGGTTGATGTTTCCAGAAAAGCTTCTTTAATCCCTTATCGAAGAGAAAAGCTGCATATTGACACCATAAGGAAAATAGGAGCAACAACAATCTCCACACTTGATAAGAAGAGTAATATTTAGGAGAAACCTAATTAGGCTCTTTGCAACTCATTGTTAAAGGATAACAGAAGAATTCGGGGGATTTGGGGATATCACAGTGGGTTTGAACGTGCCAGCTGACATTTTAATATGAAAAGGGATATTCCTTTTCCTACAGGGATGAATTTATTCAACTTGCCATTGTAGTGTTATAAAATAAACAATGCTTTATTGTTTCCATGTATCTTAAAAACTTGCTTGTTTCACTATAGAAATAAGCACTATCTGTTCCCAGAAAAAAAAAAAAAAAGGATATCGGTGTTTCGAGCTAAAAGTAACTCCCAGACTTTAGGTACATGACAGTTTAAGGGCTAATAACATGTCAATGTGGCACCACACAGAGGGGTACCAACCATTATTGCAAGAACCAGGTAAATTAACAATACCAGATTCATATTCTCATTTCCCAAGCAAAGTAAAATATGCTTCTCTAAGTATCCCAAAAAAAATTTTCTTTTGAATTGATTATGTAAGTGTAAAGCTAACAGCCTTGATGTTGAAATTTATTATCATAGAATCATAGAATCATAGAATCACCTCGGTTGGAAAAGACCTTTAAGATCATCGAGTCCAACCGTTAACCTAGCACTGCCATCCCACCACTAAACCATGTCGCTAAGCACCTCATCTATCCTTCTTTTAAAGACCTCCAGGGATGAGGACTCCACCACCTCCCTGGGCAGCCCATTCCAGAGCCTGACAACCCTCTCGGTGAAGAAGTTTTTCCTAATGTCTAGCCTAAACCTGCCCTGGCGCAGCTTCAAGCCATTCCCCCTCGTCCTATCATCTGTTACCAGGGAGAAGAGGCCGACCCCCACCTGGCTACAGCCTCCTGTCAGGCAGTTGTAGAGGGCGATCAGGTCTCCCCTCAGGCTCCTCTTCTCCAGACTAAACAACCCCAGTTCCCTCAGCAGCTCCTCGTATGACTTGTGTTCCAGACCCCTCACCAGCTTATTAACTAAAATTATGTGATTGTGTCAAAACAAAGCTTTCTAAATATAATTTGAAATTAGAGGTTTTCTTTTAATCAAATATAAGCATGTTGAGACCTGATTTTCTATAAGCCTGTGGCAAATCTTCTGTAAATAGTCATAGATTTGATTACAAATTGCACATTTTTATTACCACTTCAGATTCTATGGCATTTGCAAATATACAGAATATCATGGCTTCTGTTGTTTTCTAATAATTTGGGAAAAATAGTGCTGTTAGTTAATAAAGCAGAAAGATACTTTGTTCTCAGTGGAAAATATTTTTTTCGCTCACTGAAGATAATTGCTAGTCATCGTATTTATTGACTTGAAGTCCATAGAAAATCCAGGTTTGAAATATCTTTGCTGGGAATTATTTTAAATGGATATTATTGTTATTAAAAGTTAACAGATTTAGTGGTATATTTTTATTGTATTAAAAGGAAAATTTTCATTTATAATGCGGTCAGAGAATCATAGAATTGCATTATTGCTTAGGGTTATTCAATTGTGATAGCACTGATTACTAGACCTGCCTGATCATTTTTCTATGGTAAACCACACATACTAAAATATATTGCAGGAAATTTTTAATATTTTTAAAGAAATCCAAATTACTGTTAAAAGTATATATAAATTTCTATATGCATTGTGGTATTATTGTTCAGATTATTTGTTTCTACTACAGAATAGAAGAACCTTACTTGCTTGTTACTCCTGAATTCCCAAATTTTACATCTGTTAATTTATTTATTTAGTATAAAAGTGCAAATCTAAGTCAATTAAACTTTTTCAGGGAAGAAGACTAGACAAAGTAGCTAGTGGTTATATTTTGTTCTCAGTGTTGAATTCAGTTGAAGGAAACATATTTTTATTAAAAAAGACAAAAAATATAAAAAGTAGACCCCTCAGAATGTCCTGTTGTGCTGCAACAATACTACATCAAATTGTTTTGCAGTTAAGTACAAAATAAATATATATGAAAAATACTTCTAAAAATGGTTAACCTAAAGAGCCACAACCATATGCACTCAAGATGTTAGTATCTGAAGAAAAATGGTTCTTGTTAGAAGCATAATAAGTTATCCAAAAGTCAGGGTTAAAGCATTAAAAAAAAAAAGGAGAAGAGTATTTGGGCTATTTTTTTCATGAATAATAATAAAGATATAGTTACAACTCCTAAGAAGTTAACAGTGGTTTGTAGTTTACAGATATTTCTCAGGTGATTATGTTCAGCTAGAAAGACAGCAGAAGTGAAATGAAATGAATTGCAGAAAGGAGATTTTGTTGTTGTAGTTGCAAAGAAGTATTGAAAAAACCCTGCAACAACTGAAAGAACAAAAATAACAGAAGGGCTCTTACTGAAAGGACTATTATTATACTGTATTATTAGTCCTAGTCTTTCATACAGACCAGCTGACTGTAATGGCAAATTAGTGTTTTCTGAGATTTATCAGTAATTGATGTAATATGTTTTGTCAGAGAAATGTTATCTTCTCTCTCAGTTGAGAAAATGAAGTCTTGGATGAAAGTGGCGCATCTGGGGCCTCCAGTACCACAGGGAAACTACAGAAATAGAAAAATATTTCTGCTACCTGCACAAGTTGAAAAGCAAACCCTTGACTGTGAGCTTGATTCTTTCTTGACAGCAATGAAAGCACATTAGGAATATAATCTCTATATTGAAGGATACCATAATTTTATAGTTTGAAGCCTGAATAAATATAATTTGCATCTGACACTGCCACTGTTAACTTTTGGATACAAATCTCTTGTCCATTGTTTGAAGAAAAGATGAGAATGAATATTTGCACTTTGCTAACTGCTGAGCTCATGTACTGCAAAATGCAACAATTTTTGATGCAGATAAGTTATCATTTGATCTTGAAGGTTCCATATTAAATTTGTTTCCTAGTTTTACATTTTCTTTCATTTGCTGATTTTTCATATTTACAGAGCACATCTCATTTTGTCAGTCTTGCAAAAAACAGATACAGAATGGTCTTCTGCCATCTGCAATTCAAAGGTATTACTCTTTTTTTAAAAATTATAAGATCTTTAACTCTTTAAGAAACAATGAAATTGAAAACTCTTGGAGAAACTCATATTATCTGAGCTCACTCTTTTACTGCAATATGAATAAAGTGATTGAAAGCAAGTGACTAATTCTTTAGCCATAAAAGTGAATATTAGTCCTAATCAGAAAATAATAGTGCCAGTATTGGGAGAAACAGGAAGGGTCTACTTCCATTGGCATGTGCTTGTTCCCAAATAACTCTTGTTCTGAAGTGTTTTAGTCAGTGAATTCACTGTTATTTGATTAACTAATTTATTGGCGGGGGGGGGGAGGGCAGGGTGGGAATTGAGTTACAAGATGTTCTAGGGGTTAATGTTGAATAGAAACTTGAAAATAGCTGGTGGTGGACTCTGGATGAGGAATAGCACAGAGATGCTATAAAGCAGGTGCATTTTCTTTATGAATCTTGTATTAGGAAACAGGCTAATGTTCTATCTTCAGATGTAACTTGTCTCTCCTACTTTAAATATATATCAGCTTTTATGTCCATTTCTATCCAAACTGGTCCTTTTGTAAATAGACCTCCCTTTTATAAGCTATTCTGAATCCATTTAAGAAACCTGCTGACCTGTGGTTTCCTTTGAGGTTTAACTTCAAATTTCAGTTAAATTTTTCTGGACACATAAAAATATTATTAGTTGATTTACAAATAGAAGTATGCACATGTTTTCAAATTGATAGTAAATATTTGAAATAATATGTTGAGACATGTTCAGTAATAAGTAGGAAAAGGACAAGAAAATATGCCATGGTAAGGGAAATTATGTATCTCTGTAAAATACTTAAAAATAAAACTATTGGGTAGGTACATATAAGTCCTTTTTTACATCAGTGTTGCATACGTTGGGCCTTAAACTGGGGTAGGGAAGAATCTATCATATCTCAGGGTAAAACTAAAAAAACAATACCTTTTTATTTAAAAAAACAAGAACTGCAGGTTCTACAAGAAAGATGTTGCCTTGCTGGAACAGGTCCAGAGGAGAGCAACCAAGCTGGTGAGGGGTCTGGAACACAAGTCATACGAGGAGCGGCTGAGGGAACTGGGGTTGTTTAGTCTGGAGAAGAGGAGCCTGAGGGGAGACCTGATCGCCCTCTACAACTGCCTGACAGGAGGCTGTAGCCAGGTGGGGGTCGGCCTCTTCTCCCTGGTAACAGATGATAGGACGAGGGGGAATGGCTTGAAGCTGCGCCAGGGCAGGTTTAGGCTAGACATTAGGAAAAACTTCTTCACCGAGAGGGTTGTCAGGCTCTGGAATGGGCTGCCCAGGGAGGTGGTGGAGTCCTCATCCCTGGAGGTCTTTAAAAGAAGGATAGATGAGGTGCTTAGCGACATGGTTTAGTGGTGGGATGGCAGTGCTAGGTTAACGGTTGGACTCGATGATCTTAAAGGTCTTTTCCAACCGAGGTGATTCTATGATTCTATGATTCTAATGCTTGTGCTTCCTTTTGCTACTCTATTACACGTGTTGTGGTTTCCAAAGGGCAGAACTCTACTGGTTAATAGAACATACCAGGCATTGCTCTGGCCATGCATTTGTTCTCAGTGGTCCTCATTTATGACTCAGTAAAATTATGTACTGAAACCCCCTAGAAAAGAACCACAAGCACTGGAAATTTAAAAAAAAAAAAAAGGTCAGGGTTGTGTGCTCTCAAAAAACTGGTTATTGAAAACTCTGCAACAACTGCTCCATGTAAACTGTATTTGCCCTTACTAGTACCCTTCAAGCATAAAGGCATGCTCAAACTCTCAAATTCAAGAGGCATACACTTCGAAAAGCACATAACTCTGAAAGAGTAGCAATTTTTATATTCTCACTTTCTTTAAAAGGAGGTGATTATCCCATTTATTTGTTGTACTTCAGATAAAGCTCGGTATCAGCATTGACTGCCTGTAAAGGCGAGCCATTGGAACAGTCAAGCATTTTTCTTTTTTTCTATGACAACCTGATACTTAACTTTATGTAGCAAATCTTTATTGGATAGAAATCAGCAGAGTCACATTACAATCTGCTGAACCATACTCCTTTACAGCAATTAAAGCTCTGAGAACATACCTCTGATTATTTATTTTTTGTCTTTCTGTCTTTAATTGTAGTTTCTTTTCTGTTTTTTTTTCAGTTTCAAAGTTCACCCCAATCATTTTAGCTTTTAAAACTTTAGCTTCATTTCAGTCTTTTATGCCTTCCTAGAAATGTATTTATTACATAGTATAAATGAAATAGCATCTCCAGGATTTCTTTTACTCCAAATTTTAAATGTAGCAATAAAGCAAGTTTCTTATAGTGTGGCGAGACATTTGTATGTCTACTACATAAAATTCTATTACACTTCCAAGAGGTGATGTACACATATTTTCCTCTTAACAGTAATCTGCCTTTCTGTTACTCTAGTCCTTGCCACAGTCAGTCATCTATTGTACTTTTTCTGTACATTACCAATACCAAAGCTAAGAAAGCGTGTAAGTTAAAATCAGTAAGCAATATATTAATTTGCCATAGCTGTCTCATGTTGTTCAGCAATTTAGTGAGTAATCAGCTACTTGACAGTAAATCTCTAAGCACTTCTACTTGCATGTGACAGTTGTCTGATATAAACTTTTAACACTGAGGACAGCACCTTAAAATCCATTCTCTGCTGTGCTCAGATTTTAAGGTTGATTAGAAGAGAGGATAAACACTCTGGATGTAATATCACAGTAAGTGTTCAGTAATCACCATAACAGCAAGATGCTCAAGTTAACCAATATATGCTTTTAACTGCTGCAGCTCATTTATTCCAAATTCTCTAGTTATACCTATATTTAGGAGGCTAGTAAAGATTGAATTTTTTCCTCTGAATTTTTTCTAGGTATATTCTCATGAATAACTGATTCTAGCCTTGACAGTTGTTGATAGAAACTCCTTATCTCTTAAGAAGAATCATTTCCACTTCTGGAGTTTTGTGCATGTGCCTATAGGCTGGATGATTTTTCTTTTCTTCACATATAACCTTTAAAACGTAGATCAAGTTATATGGTTAAAATGCATTACTTGGATATGTAAAGAAATGGAAAAAAAAAACAACCAAAACAACCAAACAAACCAACACCTGTATAGTGTCTAATTTACTTATATTTTCCTGATGTCTATCTCCATTTCCGTGTCTGATGCAGAGGGAAAATACACATGGTATGTGACTGAACATTTACTCTTAATGCAGAGATGGTTCTAACAACTTCTAATGCATCATCTAAGTACAACTGCAGGAAAAAAATTATCCTCTACCATTTGACTTGACTGAGTCCAGAAGACAACTGAGAACTAAGTTCTTTCAACACATTTGAAGTGACAAAAAGAAATAGTATCACTTAACTTTCAATGCTGAATATATCTCTGTGTGCCTGTCTCTCTATCTATTTTATTTACAACTGCAGTTATACTCTTAAATATTCTGGACAAAAGGTTAGGAGAGGGACAGTGGACTCACATAAAGTCATTGGTCATGTAGTAGCAAATACATTTATGACTGATGGATGTTAATTCTAGAAGGCAGAAGGAACCTTATATAATGGCATGACAGTATAGTGGCTAATAATCCTGATATATCTTAGTATTGTGTACATTTGGAATGGGAATAGGATTGTACTACTATTGTCGTATTGTGCTCCTATTAGAAGCAAGCAGAAAGGTTGAAGTATTGTTCCATTCAGAACTGACCACTCATTGCTGAACACTTTGATTTCATGTGCCTACTGTCACAAATGAAAATACCTGATTTATTTTTTTTTAGATAGGAGACATTGAGTGGGATTTTACAAAAGTAGTCAACAAATTGCTATTACATGATATCTGAAAAAATCCCGGAAAATACTATGACCAAGATGTCTGTCCTGTTGTCTATAGAGAGTTCATAAGCATTGTGCCAGTAAAACATAATCTTCAGATATTTTAAAAAAGGCATAGGAACTGTATCTGTACTTTTACCTGTGATTTTCATTAGGATTCAAACTCTGTAATTATATATGAGAACTAATGGGTTGATCCATACTTTAATTACTATCCAACGCAATAGTTAAGTAGATTTGAGCATGCTGGCAAATAAACTTTATTGATTTTATAATTTTGAACCCAGAGAAAAAGCACTGCAACAATGTTAGTCTATTTAGTTTCTTCTTGTGAATGCAATTGGGGAACAATACCATGTCTTCACACCATATTCAAGTCCTTTTCCTCAGCCATTTTCACACATCTGAAATAATTAAATATTCAAATATTTATTATACAAGAGGAATAACTATTCTCTTCATTTTCACAAACTTCAACTAGTCTCATTGACTAAAGTAGTGCTGATAGTTATTTCTAACAATCAGGGCAGAAGTGCAAATATTTCCCTTTCTTATGGTATTATTCCTTTATAAAATTGCTTTTTATTACAATATTATCACAATACAAGGTCCATATATCTCTATGTATTATCTGCAGTAGATTGCCATACTGTGACCCCAAATGGAAGTATGCAGATTTCAAAAATAAAGTCTGTTAAAGACAGTGTTTATTTCAAATTGTTCTACATAGGGTAAAATGGAATAAAGACAGTGTTTATTACATGTTTAAAAAATTGATATTTAAACATTTGTGTTTTATGCTTCTGTATATAAGGTGAATAAATGAGTTGTAGAATAAAGCATGTGGAAAATTACTTTTCTTTAGCAACACAACTTTAAAGTAAAAGTCCAGGTTTTTTTAAATTCTTTTTATTCAAATTACCTTAAATTAAAATCAAAATAAAATAACATTGTTTAATGTACATTTTTTTAATTTGAATGTATTTTGAAAAATTTTTTACTTTACTACCACTATAAAGATGGATAAGCATATTCAGAGTAACTCAAAATTAATCGAGGAAATTCTGTGATTAACCTTTCTCATATAGCAGGAGATTGTGCTTTTTGAAGCAGGAGGTCCTTTATAGTCCTTTATTTCTAACAACCCTTTGAAATGACTGAGTGCTCAGTCATTATATTTTGACAATTTCGCAGGTGATTTCATAAGGTTAAAATGTTGACCTTTAATTGATGTCAACACTTCCAATTATTGGTAGAGGGTCCAAATTGTTCACTCCTGATGTTTCTTCCTTGGCTCATACAGTTGAAGCTAGGAAATTGCCTGGTTTGCCAATTAGAGGTGTTAATATGACGGGAAAAAATGAACAGAACAAAGACACTCTACACGTCATTATAGGTGGTGGATAACACTGCCTGCCTGTGTAATGCTTCCAAGCGCAGCCGCAATGGCTTGAGGGTTTAAGACTAGGTGTAGAAAAAAAAATTGTTTGCTCTCCTACTATGAAAACTGACGTCTTTTTTTCTGTACCATTGCAATCCAAGGAGAAACCTGAAATCTTGCCAGGAGCTGGCCTTTGCATCTTTTGCTAACCTTGTTAAAGCCCAATCATCATGAATCAAATCTTCAATTATAAGCAGAGTGCAGATCACTGTCCTGAATGACTTCCTGGAGCAGTTTAAATCTCAGATGGCTCTGTCCATACTGACCCCATGCCAGCTTTTTTCAGCTCACAGTGCTAAAAAGTCCAAACAGCCCAATGTTCTCCACTGGTCCACAAGGCTACAGCAGGAAAACAACATTTCCCTCCAGTTTCTCCTCTGGACAAGAAAACTAGCAAGCACTGAACCTCAGATCAGTGTTCCAAATTACCCAGATGCCAGAAACTTCAGGTAAAAATGAGTCAGTGTTTCCCAATCTGTGACAGTCACTCAAGTGGCAGAAGGTACCTCCTAAAATGACTGAAACATTTAAGCACAAAGAACAAAACATCAAATAAAACACCTAGGCATATTCCCATGCACACAAATAAGGACTTAAAAAAAAGAAAATACAATGAAAGGAATACTGAAAGGGCAACTGTCCTGGTTTCAGCTGGGATAGAGTTAATTTTCTTCATAGTAGATAGCATAGTGCTGTGTTTTGGATTTAGTACTAGAAGAATGTTGATAACACACTGATGTTTTTAGTTGTTGCCAAGTAGTGCTCAGACTGCTCAAGGACTTTTTGATCTTCTCCTGCTCGGCCAGGTGCATAACAAGCTGAGAGGGAGCACAGCTAGGACAGCTAGCGAAAACTGACCAAAGAGCTATTCCATACCATATAACGTCATGCTCGGGGGGGTTAGTTGGTCGGTCGGTTGTGGGGAGAGTGGTTGCGGCTCACGGACTGCTCGCTGCTCACGGACTGCTCGCAGCTCGGGTACTGATCGCTGCTCGGGACCGGCTGGGCATCGGTTGGCGGGTGGTGAGCAATTGCGTTGTGCATCATTCATTTTGTATATCCTGTATATTCTGTTACCATTTTTATTATTACTATTATTATTATTTTCTCTTATTAAACTGTCTTTATCTCAGCCCACGGCTCTAACCTTTTTTCTCCTTCCCGATTCTCTCCCCCATCCCACTGAGGGAGCGGGAAGTGAGCGAGCGGCTGCGTGGTGCTTTGTTGCCAGCCGGGTTAAACCATGACAGCAACCTAATTTTATTTACTTGTAAGTGAAATCTTTTTAAGCAACATCACAAAAAATGGCCCTTGGCCCCCACCCCTACGCTCCTTGAAAGGGATTAAAAGGGTTACGATAAAAAAAAATATTAAAAATAAAAAGGAAAGCAAAATGCCATAAAGAAATGCTTCCTGATATCCTAGCAACTGGCACAGCAAAACCACCTAATTCAAATCTTGCATAAGGTTTAAAGCTTACAGCAGGACATGGCAAGGACCATGCCACAGGGAGAGAGGGAGGGGGCTGAGAGGTGCTGCAGTGTCCAACGTGGGAGAGGAGGAGGACTAGGCACCTGGGGGCAGACTGCATGCAAGAACTTGAGTGGCCAGAAGGAGAGATGGGGTTTCTCCCAAAAGCAGGCTATGTTGATGGTTCCCCATCAGGTTCACAAGTGAATTGAACTTCAATGTCTTTCACGGTGCCTCTATTCCCCATCCCCTTCCTCAGCTGTCACCAGCATACAAATGGCCCAAGTACCCACTTATGAGCTGCCACAGGGCCCCATGTGCTCTCATAAGCTTTATGCTAGAAATCCAGACTGTTTATTCTCATGCTTCGTGGTTAGCTATTCCCTCTGTTCAGCTGTTCTCATTAAGGCTCAAAGTTCTCAAGCTAAGTATTGTTGCAAGGGGGTTCTGAGCCTTGTTTGTCTGCTGCTAGCAAACGCCTGTGAATTGGTTGTGAGGGTGCTCCACGATGGCCAGGAGGGCAGCACCTCTGAGCCAGGAATGCTAGTGTGACCTCTTGGGGTGCTTTCTTTGGGACACGTGGGTTGTAGGGAATGGGGCTGACACAAATGAGAGCATCCATGTCCCCCACAGGAACTGTGTGCAAATGGCAAAACCACAGTCCCAGAAGTGGGGAACTAACCCTTGCCTGTGAGGGGAGGGAGGTTTGCCATTATTCTGTGTGTGCATGAGATTAGAACTTTCTGAGGATAATTATACAAGTGTGCTTAGCAATTCATAGGTATTTCTTAACACTTTGCAAGTCCCTAGGACCATGGTTTCTCTGTTGCAATGTGGATGTTGATTCTGATCTACTGATTGTAGGTTAATTACGTATCATTAAGAAATCAATAAAACAATTCACTCATGATTTTTTTTAAGCTACATGAATGAAACAGTTTTCCCATGATCAGAATTTCCTATTTGTCTTTAGCATCTGTCCAATAGCCAGGTAACAACTTCCTTTGCCTCATAGTGAGGGTGAATATTCCTAGAAAATCACATGGTTTTGGTACTAGATATTTTGATGCCAATTCATGGAATTTATTTTTGTCAGACAGCTTTTCTTAAAATATGGGAAATAACACACCAATAAGCACCTTAAAAGAACATCAGTCAAAATTGCTAAGTCAAACACTCAAAATTTAACATATGAAAAAACAGCATGAGATAATGTATTTTAAATAAATACTTAAATAAGTAACATACAGGAAATTATTTTCAGCATTTTGTAACATAAGGAGGATGACTTTACTACTTTCCAGTATTCTTTTATGGGAAGAATTCCATTTCCTTATGGATATTAACTAACATTTCTAAAACTTTTATCATAACATAGAATTAAAAATTCCATCTGAATATTGCTTATACTCAACCAGAAGAACATTTGATAAAAGTCTGGTCAGCTGAGTGACAAATGTATATACTGGAATGTTACCAGGTTTTGCAGCTATCTAAATTAAGGCAAAGCCAGTTAGAGACTTTTCCAAAATCATAGATGACAGAAATGGAAATAAAAGAGAAGAATTAAGCCTCAGCTTTTTTCAGTAATGTTTCCATTATAGTTCCAAAATATTAACAATACACATACTGCTCTGTTTTTCAAATAAATTTCCACATAAGGAGCAGTGAATCAATTTACCCCTTGTGGGCCTGTGGATCTCCTAAAGAATCTGTAGAGACTTGGTAGAACAGTCAAACATTTTTCACATGTTGAACAGACTTCACTTATCCCGGTTTCTAGATAAAGTATTTTAAGAACAAAGGAATTTTACATTCCTTTTTCTGATATGTTCAGAGAATCCTCAAACTCTGATTCTGTTAAGTCTTCTTTTGTCAGGTTTTTGTTTAATTGTAATATCTTTTTTACTATGTCCATGTTGGACAAGCAGGAAGGGAATGGGAAAAAGTATTTCCTCTTACTGGCACATCTGAACCAAACTGGTCTTCTTCAAACTTTAGATGTCATGTCCAAAAGCACTATCTTCAAAAATCCTGTCTGCTTTTTTAGCATGCCTAGAAGTCCAGTCATCTCTGTATTTACTTTGATCATGGAGCCTCCAAAAAAACATTCCTCTTAGGAATTATGGTCCAAATCTTGCTTCCAAATGAAAATGATTTTGTTTAATGTAGAAACAGAGACATTTTTGCCAATGCTGTCTACAGAATATAGCTACTTTATTTTTTTGAAATTTCTGTGGCTTACATAGGAATACCCCACAGCTTCTTACACTTGTCTAATGAAAGTGTGACTTTCTCATTATCTTTCTTAACTGTACAGCATTCTTGCAATATGCTGATGAACATGATCAACATGATTGCATGATCAACAGGAGGGCTGATGAAGATATTCTCAATAAATTATACTTATTAAGTCCAAGAATCAGCTGCTTAATAATGAAAATCCACAGGCTATGGAAATGTAGGGTAGTTTACATAATAAAATAAATCAGAAGCTTAAGAGCCTATAAAGTTTGTTCTAATTTCCTGAGAGTAATAAAGGGAAAAAGTGCAGTAATAAACTAAACATATGATGATTAAGCAACTTTGGACTGAACAAGTTCTCTTTGTAATAACTTACATTATTCACATTTTGCTTTGTAGCATATTTATTTGAATTTTTATGACACTGCATAATCATGCAAGAGAAATTGAATCACTGGATCCACTCACATGAAATCTAAGCTCAAGTACAAATATAATTACATAACCGACTGTTGTAATTATATGGTCATTATCACAGGAAGAATATATTATAAAACTTTAATAACTTTGATACTATTTCTCTTCATTCAAAAGCACTTAAGTAAACAGATTATGTGAGATACTCATATAGAAGTCACTCATCCCACAGAAATGTTGTTCTCACAATTTGACAGCAAGTGAAAATGAATGGAAATCTGTCATAATTCTGATTAAAAACATCCATTTTACTTCCTGTCAGATACTTAGGTAAAAGTGCAAAAATAAGCTGTTGATATTACTAACATTAATATAGCTTTGTCTCCACTTCAGCTCTTTCTGTGTCACTACACAGTGACACTTCTGTTTTCTTTTTAGAAAAAGAGATGAAGAGCCTAATTGCTATTTTACTGCTGAAATAGATAAATTTAAAGTTTAAATAATTAAATTAGGCTCATTAAGTTGTTGGTCCTCCTTTTCCATGAATAACAAATTATATAAAATGAAACTTCAGTTCTTCCTTATACTTTTGAAGTATAGGTTTATTTTCATTAATTACCCAAAAGCTGCATTCAGTGCTAATCTGGAGATGGATTTCTGAATTCAGTCACTGGTTCTCTTGTCTCTATCCCTATTATGAAAATATGAAATTCATAGGATGATCATTGACATTGAACTGTCAAAGGTGTGTTCTAAGGCTCAGATATATGCATGAACTTGATCATCAATACCTTGTCACAAATCACAGAAAACAGATGAAGGAAATGACTAAAACATAAATATATTGCAAAACATGTCACTAAAAATTCACCCAGCAATCATGTGTTTCCATGTAGATTCCTGTGAGTTCCTGTTAGTTGTATTAAAGTGTTTTTCAGCAACATCAAAGTCTTCCCTTCCATTCCATACTATGCAAGTGGAAACATGGTTTAGCAGAGGTATTTCTAAAACACATTATTTTTACTCAAGAGCTTTGAGTCTTGAAAATAACTTGAGTCCTAAGAGACATCTTCACTCATCTGCATTAGCTCTTTCGTGACTCTATAGAGGCAGAAAACTAGTTCATAAAAAGATGAAGTGATGCAACTTCTCTAAAGCAAGCTTCATGGGGAATATAACTCAGATTCCAGAAAGTCTCAGTCAGTGCAAGCACAGAGTAATTTTTTCAGCATGTATTCATAGCAAGTAGAAAATAATGCCTCTAAAGATTTCCCAAAATGAAGCGTCATTTACCCTCCCCATTACTTTGAATATTTACATTGTGAGGGGCATTGCTAGAAAGCTTTTAATGTCTTTGAAGATTATTCTCTTTTCACTGTTTTTAACATTTTGCATCACTTGCTTTGTTTCATCTACACTATATTGGTTTTATATGAATATCTCATTCATTATTATCAGAGAAGAAAACCTTAAGAAGTATTTTTAAAATAAAAGAAAAATAGTATTTCATAATGTTAATTGTACGTTTATATAACTTTAACTTGTAAAGACATTAAAACCTGCTATCTCCATTTAATTCAAGAACTTATTGAATACTTTCATAAGAGAGGATTTACTCTTTCTATTGGGATTTACATAACCCTTTGGTATAATTATCTGCTTTCCTTTTGTGACATTCTATAAAGGAAATAAGACATCTTTTATCTTTGAAGGCAAAGAACAAGTAGACAAAGCATTATTTCATTCCTTTCAAACTCCAAAAGTAAAGATAAAAAGCTATTAGATGAAATTTTAACCAATTGCCACATTTCATAATTGAAAAATGAAGATACAGAGGAGGGAACCAAGACTCTGTTCCTAGTTACTGTGTTCTGGATTGCTCTCTATTTTGCAATATTAATTTTCAATCATGAATTAATAATATTATTTAAAAGTGTCTTGCTACTAAAACAATTGGCAAAGAATTAACATTTCTTTCAGACAATAACAATTGCAATGCTAAACCTTGGTTTACATAGCAACAGAAATAAGTTGTATAACATGAAAATGGCACTATGGAAAATACTTTTTGCCATCACAACTTCTACCAGTTTTTAAAAGAGTATTAGAACTGAAAAACACAGATGTGTTTCTGAGGTATGTCTTCTTTGAAAAGAACCCTTCATGATTAAAAACAATACAGAAAAACTTTCTATGATGCATGACCTCTATTTTTTTACAGATAAATTTAAGTATAGATATGTAGATCTATGGTATATTGTAAAATTACGTGTAGCAAATATGGGTACCAAACAATGCAGTCATTTTTATTCCTATCCTTAGCTATAATAATAGGTTACAGCTAGGCCAAAACATTTCACATGTAAATTAAGTCAGATCCATTAAATGAAAGAATTTGGCCTTGTAAAGTTGTGATAGTCAGATGATCATTAGGGTAGAAGATGTCTGACATCTATTGCACAGATTAATATTCTGTATCTTAAAGGAAGTCAAACTACAGAGCATCATGAGCACAATAATCCCTAAATTCAAAATGAAGATTGTTTCACTGGACAATTCCTAAACAAAACTCCATGAAAAATAGTGGTCTATTCTCAAAAAGCATTGAAATCAGCTAAAAGTCATTATCTGATACTCATTCAGTGAGTTATGAGAAATGATTTGTCTCTTGCTTTTTAATTAATGTATACAGATGTAAAGAAAAGCATTAAAATTTGAATTAAGATTTGGGGAGGGGGAACAATTGCCTGTCAAACTGAATGTATTAAGATCCAATTTCCACCTCCCCACATCAGAGCAAAGCAAGTTTCTTTAAAATGAAGAGCAGCTTATATGTCATCGCCAAAAAGCAAATAGGTCTTGTCAAAAAGCACATATTGAAGTATAAGTGCCTGACATAAGATATAATTTTAAATGCAAGTGACCTGTAGAGAGGATTAAAAATGCCATCTGTGCCTCCTAATTTTCTGTTAGATATGAATTCCAGATCACATTTCGTCATTATTGGAACAATAGATGCTAAATGCTTAAAAATCATATGTAAATTATTTGCCTTCCTTCTTAGTCTTTGAGGGAGAAATATCACCTAATTAGAAACAGCAGGGAACGGGAGGACAATGTATGGGTTTTACAACTTTGCTTAAACATTTTTGAGAAGATCCTTCCTCGAATCAGGACTCATATTTTGAAATAAAAAGGTATATTTTAATTCTTCTTTTGAGGGAATTCTTTTCTCTGCTGTTCTGCTCTGATACCCCAGCACTCTCCAATGTGTTCAGTATATTTCACTAAGAAAAAGCAATCAACAGGTTCTGGAGTGGAGAAGTTCAGATGTAGGCAAAGGGGTGGCTGCTAGAACCTGAGCCTTATGGGCAGTGTGGGCAGGAGTGTCACCATGACTTTGTCCTCTGCCTGAAGCAGCCTTGCAGCAGGCTCTGCTCTCCCACATGCTGCCCATCCTCAGCCCAGCAGGGTGTAAAAGCCAGGTTAGGCATTCCAAGGAACAGCCCTCATTATACATCCAACGTGTTTTCATCCGTCATTGAGATGACGCGGATAAAAGCCTGACAGAGGGCTCAGGTTCGCTTACATATGGATTGACTGCCCTGAGGGACAAGTGAGCAGCTGTTTTCTGGCAGATCAACACTGAGGAACAACATGCAAAGTAGAAAATGTTAGGGAGGCCAAGGTGCATAAGCCCACAGTTCAAGCTGGTGCTCTGCTGCAGCTGAACACATGCATCTTTCTCAGCCTGACCTGTCCCACACCTTTGAATGTGGAAAGATGAAAGATTCATGGTCCTCTGCAGTCCTGGGTCAGAAAGAATCTCCATGCAATGCCCAGAAAATCCAATGCCTTGTCCAGATCTCAGCAACCTCATGTTCATTCTTTTCTACCCTTCCCCACAGGTATCTCCAGCTCCACAGGGGAGGTTGTCCTCAGGGCCAGGAGGGTTGGCACTAGCATGGCAGTAGGCCGGGCATGGTTTTGCATCTTACTTTGGTTATTGCTTATGGAAGGGAGGAAACATGAGCAGTGCTTTGCGCCAATGGTCAACCTTTGGCAGCAAGAAGACCAGCTCCACAGAGCCACAGCTTTTGATGGTGGGGAGAAGTTTCAAGAGTCATCTCTCTCCTCCCACCTCCACTTCACATGATGAGGTAAGAGTATATCCACTAGTAAAATTTTCTTCCTAGGTATGCAGAAGTTTTTATTCTAACATGCAGCTTGGTTCCAAAAAGAAATACTCTCTCCTATGAATTAAACATTCAAAATCCATTTCATGTCCCCTTGGACACCGTATAGCATCTTTTTCATTTACTGAAATACTAAATCATTGTCAGTGACCTAGATAGAAAATGCACCCAATCATCTCTTTCATAACTTGTCAGAAATTGGACAACAGCACTGCTGCTGTCTTCAGATATCTGTGAAACTGTAAATATATACTTATTATTCTTGGAAAATATATTTAAGCATTTTAAAGAAAATACATTCACAAGCATTTTGATAATTTTTCTTTTATGGATGTATCATTGCCCAAAATAACAGAATGCTGTCATGCTTGAATGCAGTGTTTCCACATTTTTCCCAGAAGACTACTAAAATAAACTTGTTTCCCACAGCTCTTTACAGAAAGCTGTCCTAAAATTTTGCTTTAAAACAGAAAACAACTGAAATCTAGTTAAAATCCATTGCTAAACACTGCCATTTTTATGATTATGATATGATTATGTAGCTGAGCCACTTATTCCTAATCTGTTTTTTTATATATGTATTTTTTTTTATATACCTGACTCTTTGTGAAATCAGATATTCTATAAAATATCTATTGACAGTGAAAGTAATGGCAGAATCAGTCACTTCTTTCCACCTCACAAGTGCTGAGGCTTCCTAGATGTGACAGCCGTGAGAAACACTTTCCCAGAAGAGAGGGGCTAGAGCTCACGCACTGCTGAGGAGGTGGGACCCTGCAGGGGAAGGGCGAGTGCTGCTGTCCCTCTCCATCCTCCTCAACAGCTTCCAAGCCAAGGGCACTGCTAAAAATGACTGTACCCTGTATATACTTATAAATGAACCAGGACTCACACACAGACAAGGATAGACTAAATTATTTCAGGAATGACTTTAAGCCCATAAACGATCAATCCCCACTGGCTTGAGAGGTGTTGCACGTTGCCTTAGGTGGCTTTGCCTTTCGTATTGTAAGGGTCTTCTATCTGCAGCTCTGTGGGCTGCTTTCCAGATGCAGCTCCATATCCCTTCACCCAAGCTGCCAGGGGAGCATTTTCTAGAGCCTCAGTGGCAGTGTTTTTCCCTGCTGTTCCCCAGGCATTGCTTTCGTGCTGTTATTCCCACGGCCTCGCACCTGCAGATCCCAACAGTGTTGCTACAATAGATCTCATGGGCAGTGACTGCCACTGGTCTCTCCTTCCTTCCCCCTTTGTCCTAGCCCTTGGTTGTAGCTTTTGGTTTAATTTAAGGTGACAATAATATTCATTCAGAGACCTTAACTGCCAAGCAGCTTGCAGAACCTGCCCTTGATTTAAGCATGCTCCAGTCAGCAATAACAGCATCTCCTGCCTCCCCCTCCCTCCCTCCTTCCCCCTCTCTCCCGTCCCCCTCTTCCTGTCTCCCCTGCGTCTTGTTTTTAATTTTCCTCAAACATAACTTCCCTGTTAATAAATCTTCATGTATGTGAACTTGTCTCAAGCCCCTTCATTTAACCATGAGTCAGCATCATGTGCCAAAATGACATTAAATTGAAATCTGCTAACTTGTCATATGTTAATTAAGTCAAAAATTTGTATATAGACACAGTGAATTGCTTCAGATATTTTGTGGTATTCCAAATGATAGCAAACAGCAATTTATCCCATCAACAGTTGAATTAAAGTCAGAACATTTATTCTATTTTTTAAATACTTGGAGGGGTAGATTATGCCATAAAACACAGACACTGAATGGTGTTATTGGGCACTCCAAGAATAACTGTAAAATATTGTATGTATATTATATTGCAAATAATATTTTATCATAATTTTGCCTGCCTGTATTAATATTTTAATTACACACACAGAAAGTCATTAGAATATTGAGAAGCTTAGATAATTAAATGCTTTGTTATTCCAGGAATAGAAATAAATTTAAGATGCTACTTTGAGTATAGGATGGGACACAAGTTTTCAGTTAATGGTATAATTAGGTAATAAATCTTATAATGTAATTTGTTCAATTAACATGTGCAGAGGCAGTAAATGAAACTGATTTAACTGTGTCTTTTTAAGACATTTTTGAGTTTGGGATGTGTTGACACACACTTTGTGATACTTGCAAAGAGGAGTTAATGGAACCCTCTCGTTACTATCTTTTAAGTTTGTAAAAGTTATGTTTAACTGGATAGAAAAATATTCAAGTATACTGCATGATACATGAGCTATACCATTTATTTAAAAAATGGGAATCAGACACTTTAGGGGAGAAAAAAAATTTGCTTGACAGTCTGTGTGTCTGCTTTTCTGAAGAGGAATCTGACATCTCACCTTATTCCTGCCAAAGCAGTGAGTTTGACACATACATAAGTCATATGGTACATGGTGTATGGAATAAAGATTTAGCTGGCCAATCTTTATCTAGCAATCAATAACATTTCAACCCACAGTCACTTTAACTCTCATGAAAGACTATGCTCACCATGCTGAGTTGATTCAAACGCATTTTTATAAATTAATGGCCATATTTAGGCACCAGAAATTCTACTCTTTTGAGTATTATTTAAGAGTTAATAAATAGGTTTCTACTACCAAGTATTTCCTGTAAAAGTAAGTAAAAAACAATATCTTCCAATCTTTCAGTTTGCAAGTCATGTGGTGCTCACTGCCTGGTGTCACCTGCCCTGAGGCTGCAGGTGGTGCCCAGCTGTGAAGCCCCCAGAACCAAACTTCACACCCTGGTGTACCAGTTTTCTTTCAGACACTCATACCCAGAAAGCAGGGCCCCTGGAGCTAGGGAGCTGAAGGATGGTACTGTCCCAAAAGCACTCCATATGGAGGGCAATGATGAACCTGGCAGCCACTCATGATTCCCAGGGGTCACTGGCAAACTGTCCTGCTTTTTCTTGTGTTAACTTGTTCACCCAAAACATCTCTAACTACAAGATTCCTAAATGCTTCAATTCTGTTTTGGCCACTACCATCATTGAAGCGCAGTGAAGTGCACGCCTGGCTACCCACTGTGCTCTCACTAACAGCAGGAGCTATGCCAGCCTCTGCCCACACTGCAACCCAGAGGTATGAAGCTACTGGAGATTTACCTGGTCTTTAATTAAACAGCTCTGACATCAGACAGTACTAACTTACAGAGTTAGATGCTTGTTACTGCAGTGTGGAAATCTGCCGTAAGCACATTTCAGAGGTTTTTATATTGGACTTTCTCTAGTCTCATGTTCTGAGTGCTGATGAACATTTGGAGCTTGTTAAGATGATCAGGAGATTCGGAACAAAATTGACTTTCTGAACTGAACTAAGACATTCTTGTTGATGCATCAGCATCAGTATTCTGCACTTGAGGTGGCAATGTGACTATGCAAGAGTTCCATCTTAAGTAGCAGGCCCCGCCTTCACAATGCTTAAATAGTAACCTTTACCACATGTTTAGGCAGTATGATTATCATTATTATTATTTTGCAGACAGCAACAGTTAAGGACAAAAAGGTAAAGGTCATTATTGGAGCATGGTTAAGCTAAGACAGTTAAGTCTATATTTATACTTTAAAATTACTGAATTTTGAACATGCAAAATGCTGATGACCTAGATTAGACTTGTTCTCTAGCAAAACCATCAGTGAGCAGCTAGCAGTATGTTCCTGTTTAAAGCCATTTAAAAGAACTCAGTAACTGCAGGCCTGTACCACCAAAAAGGTTAGGTGTTGCCCATGTATTTCACTTGTATGTTTTCAAATATTCCTTGTTTTAACATTAGATGTCAAGCTATCCTGGATAGCCTCAAAGGACATCTGTGTCTGTCTTATAATGCTGTATTTTTCTAAACATGCAATTGATTTTGAAGTTTCTAATAAATTTAATTGTAGTAATTATACAGCATTATTAATAATTTGTGTACTATTAATTAATAACTTGTAAAATTGTTATTATAATTTGGCAATAATTTCAAATAATTTTAAAATTCCTTTGAAAGGAGCATATCAAAAGCATTGCTAGAATGTAGGGAACAATTCTCCTGCTGTATAACAATAAAAGGTATATTTTTAAATAATATTTACATCACACTAGGATTGATTTTACAGTGCAACCTAAATAATAAAGAATGATAATGCTTAGTAGAGTAATTTATATTTTGATACCTATTATAGATGATTCTATTAAAATAAGTCATCTATTCCAATATTTTTTCATTAGTAGTTGCTTTAAGTCTCTTTGTCATTTACTTATTCAATTCTCATTTGTATTCCCCAGTATCGTCATTTTGTTCACAACATTATAAATCCTAGAAATAAGTTTCTTTCTTTTCTTTTTTTTTCTTTTTAAAGTATGCTAGTAATTAGGTTTTTTTTCTCCAAAACTCATTCTCTACCAGAATTCCATGGTTTATTTCATACATCATTTACAGCTTGCTTCATTTTAGCCCCAAAGGCAGTAGGCAGGCCGTAAAGAAAAAAGCCAATTGGAAAGCAAGGTCCTTTTATATTTGTGGTCATGGTTTTGTTGAGAATGTCACTGGTTACACAATAAATATGGTTACTTTCTGCCTTAAAAGCATCTCTAGGATTTTGGTAGGGTGTTTGACAATGGAATCGCTATTCTGTGAACAGCTCACTGACATATATCAGAAAAGGAGAGAAATGAACAAGTTGACACCGTAATCAAACACTGCATGTCAGTACACTGAAGCTACACAAAGCTTACAAGAATACAGACACAATACCTGTGGAAAGGTCAATTAAGAGTAAAAGCAGTGTTTTGGAAGCAAGAAAGGATGTTTGCAGTAGTGTCAGAAGGAGTTACTCTGTTAAACAGTCACATCATCTCTGTGACCGACTTTGTTTCTCAAAGTGAATAACTATACCCAAAGGCAAAAGTTCAAAAGTCAGCAAATCCATTGAATTATCTTAACCTAAAGGTATGCCAAAAGGCTTCTTGAAAGAATACCTTTTTATATTTCAGTACCTCTGCATGTACACTTCTGAAGGTCAAACTGATGCTATGTTCTGAATATCAGGTATTCCACAACTCCTTAACAGAACTTCTCTTGTTGTTACCAGTTGACATGAACTAATGGCTAAACACAATTTTTCCAAATACATCTCACTATTTCATCAGGTTTGGGTTTGTTTTGGTTTGTGGTTTTTTTTTCATTATGAAGGGACACATCGTTTCTTTGCAAATTCAGGCTGGTTACAAATACAAGATGGAGAGAACTGGCTGTCATTTTGGCTGTTGCCTGATATCAGGTTCCCTTCATTACATAGTTACAGGCATATATAAGTAATGATTAAGCAATACTATAGTATTTTGCCTCAGTTCAGTAGTTCAAGGCATATATGAGCTACTACAAAAGAAGACAAACCCCATCCCTCAAAATCCTCCAAAACAAAAGCCCGAATTCAAAGACTGTAATTTCAAAAAAACCAGGGCTAGGAATCTCATGCACTTTACATTTTTGGAAGTACCCTGAGTTTCAAAGTTACTGCACATCCAGTCATTCCAATAACTTTAACATAGTCCAAAACATCAAAAACTTTTAAAAATGCCTTAATACTAAATGACAGGTACAGACATTCACCAACCTGACATTTTTGTTTTCCTCCTGTTGAATACTTTACTGCTAAGTAGCTGAGTACCTTAGACCTTCAAAAAATATTTCAGGACTTTGTAAATTGAGAAGTATTGGGTGAGTTAATGACCTGTAGACATTGAATAAAACTGCATTCTGTTCCTTTAGATATGATTAGGTTTTGATTGTTCATGATATTGACAAAATATAAATGAAATATTTTTACTAGGAATTTAGCTTTATGGCTTTATAATAAACCAACAGTGCTCTTGTAAATATTTGCATACAGGTCAACAGTTCTTCTGTATCATACCCTAAGACAGGAAACAAAATAACTGGGCAGAAACAGCATTGAAGAGGGGTGCGTTATGCTGTTGCACCTGTTTTGTCTCCGCTGGGGTAGTAATGCACGTTCCTCTGGACAGATAATAGTGGAATTTAAATTAGCGGAAGCAGCTGCTAGAGTTTCAGGTATTTTAATGCTACCCTTATTGTAAAGTCAAAATTATCACTTCATGAATTAATTAAGCATTAAAAAAAAGAGGCAGCTTAATAAATAACTTTCCTTTTTGTCACCTTATAAATAAAGATGGAAGTGTTTGAAAAGCAGATCCCAGCAAAGATACTAAAGTGATGTTGGGTTATATAATAGTGTTCATATGCAACTCCAGATAGCCAAATGCTATCATCATATCATCATATATAGGAGTGAAAAACAGTTGGAAAGCACAAAACATTGCCAAAAAAAATAGAAGGGGAACAGAGAGGTAAACACTAAATGTCACAAAATTGGAGGAATAACTGTGTATTGTAATCCCAAAGAGTCTATGGTAGAGACACTATTGTATAGTACATTACAACAACAGCTTTATGAGGTGAAAATGTCTGCAGATAATCATAGTAATGTGCAACCTACTCTATAGTTTTAACTGTTTCCAGTGATGATCTTTTGCTAATGTGCTCATGGCCTACTGCCATCCAATCCTATTGTAAACAATAGCTCTGATACAGACACCTCTTTGCACCTTGACCCAGATTACTTTCTTCTGATTGCTTTTTATATGACTTGCCTAAAAATAAACCTGATTTCTGTGCTATGAATGAAGCTAATTTCCATTCAAACACTTTTATTTTTCCTTCTCTGATCTATTTCCACTCCCTTGTGCTGATAGAGCTTTTCACTTTCTTTTCTTTTTTAAAACACTTCTCTGTTTTAGGGTTGCTTTCATATTGCCCTTTGGAATAAAGCAATCTTTTTATTCTCCATTTTCCTTCATCCGAATCTCTTATTACTTAATCATGCCTACCATTCTGGTTCCCTCCCACTATGAAGCAGCAACCTCTGCTTCTTAGTTGGCTCAATATTTCTTATACTCTTTGGTTTTCAAACTATGAAAAATGCCATCCTGTGCAAAGCAAAGAATAAGTCACCAGTAGTGTGAAAAAGCATAAAATAAAATTTTTAAAAGTTATCATAAATTAAGTGGTAAAATTCACTCAAAGTAGCAGTTAGCTGGTTACTAGAGATTTTTAATATCTAGCTTGTGGTAGTGACAAACACACAAAAAACTATGAAATCATTTCATACTAAGTTAATGGTTTGTCTACTATATTTAAACAATAATTTGTAAGAGGTTTTCTGAATGCATTTATTTAAAGGACTGTTTTGTTCAACACAATATTGCTGTGCTTATCAGTCTCTGTGTGTATAACTCTCATGCAACAAGTCTCTACCATGGGATTCATGTTCCCCCTCCCCAAATAAAAAAAAAAAAACAAACCAAAAAACAAAACACAGACAAAAACCACCCTGAATTTTATTCAATTTAAGTATTTATTATGCTCTATATTATTTGAGACTTCCACTCTATGATGTGTGAGACTTATTCAAGTAATTTAAGGAACTGTTGAAAATCCCCAGTATGTCATTCAAATGAAGATGTTGGTGTAGATAATCTCTCAAAATCAGGATTGTCTTTCACACTATTTCCCTTCTGAGTATACACCAAAAGACCAAAATGAACTCATCTGCTCAGAAACAATCACTTCTAGTTCATCAGGGATCGAGACGTTGATTCAGAGAAATTATGCATAAAGGTAAACAACATTCAGTGTTTTGCTGAATTGGTGTATACACAGGAATACTCCAGTCAGAAACCATCATGCCTCCATTCTCTCCCCAGCCAATCTGTGGAAGCTTAATCTTTAGCAAATTCAATATTAGGTCAATACACAGGAGTCAATGAAGCATTTTAATGCTGTATTTGCGATTGCTCCTTGGAGGCAATACCTCATTCTGAATTGTAGATTTCAAATCTTGGTTTTTATTTATTCTGTCACTGTGAATAACTCTGCATTTATTATGATCAAACATCTCTTCTTGGTTTACTTCCTCTCTGTTCTAATACTGACAATCTGTTTTGTAGGTTGGTGCTGTTCACTCCTCAGGTAGCCCATCTACCATTTTGAATCTACCTAGAAAACTCATAAATCATAGAAAAATTAATCTTATATAAAGTAGTAACAGTCAGACAACACATATGGGGATTTTTGGAGGCTTCACAATTTTGTTGGTCAAAAAACCCAGCAGGAAATTGCAACCAGCAGGAAGTACGATTGCTTGAAGACTAACAGATGATGTCTCATCACAGTACAGGAAGCTGTGTGGTAAATCGTCTGGAAACATGCCATACAGCCCAGCAGGAAAACTACGGAGCTAAAACTTTTTATTCTGCCAAAGGCTGCTGCATACACACACACACACACATACACACACACGAAGACACCAGAGGGATTCGGTTATGGTGTTCACAGGCACTGACTTCTATCAAATGCAAATCAGCACATTAGAGGTGAAAGTCGATTGCTTGTTTGTCTCATTAAACAAGGGGAGCACAAAGAGGAAGTTTATATACAACCTGATTCCTTTCTCCATGGATCATGGCAAGCCACGGCACTGCACTGGTGACTTCAGCCTGTACACTGTGCTCTGCAGTAGATTTCACTGAGCGATTCTGTTCTTCCTGAGTCCTAAGAAAAGACTTTTGCAAGTACACTGTGAGTAGCATATAAAGCATTCCAAACAAAATAAAAAGAAAAAAAATAAAAGTCTTCAGAAGGCCAATTTTTTGAGCAGTCCAACCTCAGCGCCACTTAGTGGCCAGGCACCCTGAAAAACATAGGCTTTGTCTGCCGCTGTCATACACTCGTTCTTTAACTTTGTTAATGATGATCTAGAGAAGCTGATTCATTTGAGTCAGAAACAGTTTCACTCTGACTGAACCTTCTTCTGAGAGGAAAGAAGAGAAGTTGTCTTGAAGAAACAGAAAAGAAATAGGTCTCACAGGTGATGCCAGATCCATGGTTTGTAAGGGACCAGCCAGGAAGTGAGGCTTAAAACCATTTTATCAAATTGGAAGGTGGTATCTTATCATCGCAGTGACCCATCGAGTACTTGTAAGATTTTCTTCTTCCACAGAATTACTTTGCACTCTTGTTTTCAATTGCAGTTTGTGTTTTCAGTTACAAAATGTAAAGTGATACACAGTCTGGCTTAACTTGTTTCTTGTTGTCATGGAAGCACACAGAATTTCATAGTCCTCAGGGTGGCCTTTATCAGTATAAGGTACACACACACTTATGACAAGTTCCTGTGTACCTCCTTACAGGGAGGACTTTGAAATGGACTATGTTGCACAGGAATGAAGATGTTGCACAAAAGTGCCGTTTTCCCTGGCTGGAGACTGATGTACAATTATAATCCTGGTAAGAATCAACTTGTCCTCCAGAGACCACGTAATAGATATTAAGATCTTCATTTTCTTGCACTTTTAACAAATCCTAGATAATAAGCAATTGTGAATGTAGAGAATTATTATTTATTTTACTTAATTTTATAAAAAAATATATATATAAATATATAAATAAAAACTTATAAATAAAAAACCCCTATAAGTACCATGAGGGGTTTTTTTTATGCCAGCAGTATCTCTTAGACTTCAGGTGCCAGTGGCTGCTATAACTGAAGCTGCGTGCAGCTGACCCTTTAATCTTTAGAAAGAAGGAAAAAGTAACAGCACTAAGTTCTGATATTAGATATCCTCTTTCAGGTAAAAGTTATAGCTAGCCAAATTCATTAAACAGCAGTTTCTCTAGAAAGTTTCTCTAGAAGTTTCTGTAGAATGAATGAATCACTGATATCCTCATGATGAATTAGAAATTTCCTACATCACAGCATGTCATTGGAGAACCAAACAGGACCAAAGGAACAACATCAGACAGATGTTTCTTTCTGAGTTTTACTTTTCATAATTTTTGCCCCATTTCCTACCATGTTCATTATTAACATTAGAACATACTGAAAATATTTTATGCCTTTCTAAAAACATATTTTAAATATTTTTCTATTTAGAAATCAGACTGAAATGAACTACATAGACTTACTTTATCTTATGGCTGAAATTCAAAATATCTGTATTATATAAACTTTTTCGGGAAGAATGAAGCATTAATTTATCAACAAGGGGAGGGGAGGGGGGAGGAACCTACAAATAAAACAAATTTCTGCTTTTAGTCAAGCAGGGCTTGTACCGATGTGGAATAAGAATTTGCAGTCAGTAGCTGTTTACTTTCCAAACACAACTTAGTTTTATGCACCAAGTAGTAGAACAATGAGTAGAAATGTCAAATGATATATGCAATTCATATACACACATAATTATATATTCTTATGTAACTATACTTACACTCCAGTGCAAGAAATACAAAGGAACTATTAGATTTCAGGTACAAAATTGTCCAATAAAGTTAGAAATGCAACTACATGCACAAGTTGAGTTTGATTTTCAGAAGCTCCACTGGCATCTATGACAACAAAAATAATTTTTGTGAAGGTATGGGTCCTACTCATTCAGAAGCTCCCATTCCTACCAATATTCAAAGAAATGGGCAAAACAGAGTTCATCCATGCATGGAAATGGACAAATCTCTCTGCTGAACTGTAGCAGTTTGTTGTCCAGTGAGGACAGTCTTTCCTCTTTTGTGGTTAATTCCTCCTCAAAATGAATCGACATTTTATAGACAGGAGTTGATATTCTTTTCAGGACCCACTGGCTCTCCATCCCAATATCTGCCCAAAAATCAGTCTTTTCAGCAGCGAAGGAAATGGACAAAGCACATAGTAGTGACAGCAGTAGAACATTTACGAGTTGCAAGTCTTCATGAAATCATGTTTTATTCAAATTGTTTGAAATTTTTTCAAAATTTATTCACTATATTACAAAAATGCAAAACAGTTATCTGCCATATTTTGCATAAAATACTTCATTTGATATTCTGATCTGTTCTAGAGTGTGCCTTTGGTGTCTCAAAGCCAAATTTGTAATGCAGTTAACCATAATGACAAACTTATTTAATTAAAAATGTAAATTCCAACAGCCCCAGGTTGAAAGAAAAAGGAATCTAGGGCTAGGAAAAATTAAAAATTGTTGTCTTGATAAGAAAAAGGTAGAACAGCAACAGACAAGTACTTAATTTCATCCAACAATTAAAAAGCATAACTAAAATATGTTGGTACTACAAAGATGGGAAAAGAAACGGGTTTGTATGTAACTTGCAGACTTGTTACACACTGTAATGTTATTTAAATCTTAGAACTCTGTCTAAGATATTATATTCACTAACTTCAACCTTTCAAGAATCAATAGAACTGTTTAGCAAACACTTGCTCCACCATATCCCATTTCCTTCAGTGTGTTTTGGATCAAGCTAAAAGCAAGGTACTACACAATGTGAGCATCAGAACCTGGAGTAAGTAATGATTTAACTGGAGATATTAAAATATTATTTCTGTTTTAATTTAGTTTGTAGAAGAATTAAATAGAAAGGAAGACATTTTATGATGTTAAAACTAATTTTCAATCACAGTTCCACTATAATCCATGTACATGGGCCCTGGAATGAATAATAATAAATAAAATAAAATAAAACAGATAAAAATTGAGTTAATTCTAAGTGTGTTTATATTACTGTATCACTTATGGAAAAAAAATGTTTGTTTTAATACAGTAAAATTGGTATACATTTTTCAGGAGCAGACTTTAAAATTCTATATTCAGACAGGAAAGGAATTAAACAGTATTTTTTTCATATTTGCAAGATTTTTTTTTAATCCTTAATGCATTAGTGAAAGAAAAGTGCACAACTGAGAATGGTCCAACAAGTGCTGTTCTGAGGCTGCAGAGAAAACTAGTATCTTCACCTGTCATAGGCTTTCTTCACCTCAGAGGTGAAGGCAAATCTAATACCTCACATACCAAGGTCAGCAGCAAACAACAGTAATGAACATAGCCCTCTAAGTAAATAATCTCTCATTTACAATGCTAACGCTATTCTTCATTATAATTTGGCTCCCAGTTCTAAAACAGGCCATGAGGCAATTAAGTTATTACATTATTAGAATGCAATTGTGTATCTAAAGTTTGAGATTTTTTTTCCTTTCTTTTTTTCCGCCCTCTTGCTGAAGAAAATCAACCTTTTCCATCTTGAAAGACTGCACAAGGTCTTCTGGCTATTTGCTGTTGCCATGTCAACTACTTTACTCTCAGTTGTTGCTATGTCCTTATATTCTCATGCTCGAAATTTACTTGGAGGGATATAAAGACAATCTTTCCATAGTCTATATTATCAGCAAAAGAGAGAAAAGAGGGCTTGACTGTCTGTCCAAAGGAGTATGATAGCAATAAGTAAAGGGGGAGATAAGAATATAAATTTCTTGCATTTATTTTATATTTGGTTCTTTTTCTCCTGTTCACTTCTTTACTGTCTTTTTGAGACAAGCGTTTGAGTTGTTTGTTTGCTGTAGGGCAAACAACTAGGAAATACGGCACTTTGTACTGTTTTGGCTGGGATAGAGTTAATTTTCTTCATGGTAGCTTGTATGGAGCCATGTTTTGGATTTGTGATGAAAACAGTGTTAATAACACACCAATGTTTTAGTTATCGCTGAGCAGTGCTTACACAGAGCCAAGGTCATTGCTCCTCACACTGCCCTGCCAGCAAGCAGGCTGGGGGTGCACAAGAAAATGGGAGGGGGACACAGCTGGTACAGCTGACCCCAGCTGACTATATTCCATACCATATGATGCCATGCTCAGCAATAAAAGCTGGGAGGGGGGAAAGTTTGCTGGGAATGCAATTGCTTGGGGACTGTCTGGGTCTCGGGCAGCTGATGGTGAGTAACTGTCTGGCGTTTTTTGCATCACTTGCTTTTCTTATTGTTTTTTTTCCCCTTTGTTTGTGTGTTCTTGTGTTCCCCTCCCCCCCCTTTTTTTTTCTTTTTCTGTATTAAACTGTATTTATCTCAACTCACAAATTTTGTCAGCATTACTCTTTCTATAGTGTGGCTAAGGACATATGCCCTTTGTTCCGATATTGTAGCTTGGCAAAATATGGAACCAGATGGTTAAGGAAAAACTCAGAACAGAAAACACAAAAATAATAACTTGCAGCTGGACCATGTAATCTGGTTTATGTACATCTAATGTCAAGTCTGATAACGACTGCTAGCAAGCATCTGTTCTTATTTGTCTTTATTCCATAAAAGTTGCCTGGAAGGCATTGAAGAAAATGTTTAATGCATATTTTAGTTTATGCTTTCACATTATTAATAATATGCATGTATATTATTATGCATATTGTTATGTATATTCTTATATTTTAGGTTCTCTTTTTCAAAGCAGCAGCCTAAGTTGCCAAGTATGAGCTTAAAATGTATTTTTGGTTTTGCAATTATTTCAAGGCTTGGCTCTTCAGTTTTTGAAGATGCAAGTCTGGTGTATCATACCACATTTTGGCCTCCCAGGGCAAAACCAGGTATTGATTCACTGAAGTTCAGTGGAGGGTCAGGAAGATGATTATAGTACTAGAGCACTAGATGTATGAGGAGAGACTGACTGAACTGTTTTCATTTGGCCAGGAGAAGAAAGGGCTAATGGTGCCTTAGCATCTTACCTCCTCTAATTGATCTAAGGACTTTTCTAACTGCTGTCTTCAGGTAATGGGTAGCCAAAAAGAAGGCACAGCCAGGTTTTGCAGAGTTACATAGTGATGGAACACATACAAGCTGCAGAAAGGGAAATATAAATTATTTGAAATTATGAATATTATATGTTCTCAATATAGACACTAAAGCTGAAAAAAAAAAGCACAAGGATAGTAAAACACTGAAAATTTTTGCTCAATTAGGGTGTGGACGCTCCACATTGGAGATATTCAACTTGACTGAACAAAGCCCTAAGCAATCTAACTTCAAAGTTGGCCCTGTTTTGAGCCAAGGGTTGTACTAGATTTTCACCCAGAGATCCCTCTGGCCCTAAATTATTCTATGACTTTAAGGATAAAAATGTCTGAGGTAAGCTTTCACAGGTTAAATTCCAGTGGAATTTTTAAGAATACTTCTATTTTCTGAGCTCTGACTACTTATGGCAGGGTACTGGGTGGGTTTCTTTGGTACAGACTTGCTCACTTTCCCACACACAACACTTACCCAGTAAACCCCTCATATTAAACCTTCATATGTGATACTGCAGATGAAGCAGCAATTATAATTAAATTAACTAGTTGCAGGACACTTTTTGGACAGTAACGCCAGTCTACATGCTCAATATTGGAACTATCTTATCCCATTTCTATTCCGCTCCCAGGAACTGAGTTCATTGGACTACTCTGAGAAAGAGGATGGACTGGGGGCTGACATATCTATTCTTTATACCTCTTCAGTCTTCTGTTTCCTCTTCATGACAGAGGGAGGGAGACAAGCCATAAGTAGTTGGTAATAAATCAAAGAATGAGCACTTTCTTAGAATGTTTCTTGTTCTGTCACTTTGAGAGGCTGGCCATATCTTTCAAACAACCATGAGAGGCACAGCATTTTTGTTTAGCATTTGAGAAGTTATAACTGAGTGAAACAAAGGAACGACATGTTTCCTGGAGATTACCTCAGTCTCAGTATCGATACTCCTCTTCAAGGAATGGTGACATAAGTGTTATACAAAAGATTTTTATGCTGGAAATTGGTAGAATATATAAATCTTAAGAGTCACTATCATTCTGGTACGGTCTAAATCAAGATGTTCTTTGCATAAATTAAATGTTGCATTAATGAGGTCTGTAATAAATGTTTTAGTTAATTTGACTCGGAATGAGACCCAACTGGAACTTGTGTACATTCATGTTATTTAGAACTCTCTATTTTTTCCAAAGGAAAAATAAACAGTACAATTTCTTTTTTATATCATCATTTTTCAATGTGTAGGAACAATGCCTAAGTTAAATTCTAAAGAAAACAAGAGAAAACCAATTTAATATAAAAATCAAACTTTGGTGACAAACTGTGGGTCCATTTAATTAATCTAACTTTCAAATCACCATCTCTCCAGGATATCTAAATCCAATCCACAATAATCAATTCCAGGGTGAACACCTCATATTTCACACCATTAAAATGCAGCACAATAGCATGCTTCTTATCTTTAGAAAAAATAGAGCTATTATATTCATCAATATGCATCTCCAAGGGCAAAGAGTTTTCATGTTGGTTTAAGCAACAGGTCTTTCACAGCATAAATGAGATCAAGAAGAAAAATAATGTTTTGCAGTCATTGTAGGGTATGCTGTTAAAACATAAATATCTATATAATTTTTTCCATTAGTTCTTTAGATTTACATTTTCCTAATTAAAATACACTTTTAAACATGCAAATTAAAAAACTTACATTTAAAAAACTCCAACGTGTCAGAATATCTTGACAATATCTACAGTCTCAATTAATAACTGTGCTAAAACTTTATTCCAGCTCCCAGTGAGTTAGGCTGAGTCAAGGAGTCACTAACATAGATGTGTTTGAGGACTATTTCTCAATCCCCTTCCTCTTAATCTCTTGCTATATGATAAAAATAATTTCTTCTTATTAAGAATAATTTCCAGCCTTCATCTATTACATGGTCTCTGTGAAACACTAGTTAAGCATCTCCTTTTTGTTAACTGGATACATATAAACGGAGGTAGCAAGGCATTTGATTTCTGGCCCTGGCCTCTTCCTTCTGGTAAGAACAACTTTGACAAACCAGAGCAACTTCTCCACAGCTGCCTCAAGGTTATACTCATAGGTGGTATACTGCAGACAACAAACAAATTCAGAAGTACTACAGAGGTACTGCTTTTGTAGGCACAGTCAGAAGGGACATAGTTCACTACCCAAACAATGCCTTTCCCCCTTCCCTTACATGTGGACATCAACTAATTCATTCTGAAGACAGACTGCAGGAGTACCTCAGCAACTGCCATGGGTTCAGTCCTCCAACAAACTGAAGGATCCCTTTCCTTGTAGGGCAAATAAAAGTCTAAATAAAAAACATGGTGTCTAATTTGGTCACAGACATTCTTTGAAAGAGCATCCATTGCTTTTTTTGCATTTCTTTCTGTCCTGGTTTAATCCCAGCAGGCAACTCAGCACCATGCAGCTACTCGCTTACTCCCCCCACACTGGGATGGGGGAGAGAATCAGAGGAGTAAAAGTGAGAAAACTCCTTGGTTGACATAAAGACAGTTTAATAGGGAAAGCAAAAGCCGCACATGCAAGCGAAGCAAAACACGGAATTCATTCACTGCTTCCCATGGGCAGGTAGGTGTTCAGCTATCCCCAGGAAAGCAGGGCTCCATCATGCATAACGGTGACTTGGGAAGACAAATGCCATCACTCTGAATGTCCTCCCCTTCCTTCTTCTTCCCCCATCTTATATCCTGAGCAGGATGTCATATGGTCTGGAATACCCATTTTGGTCAGTTCAGGTCAGCTCTCCTGACTATGTCCCCTCCCAGCTTCTTGGGCACATGGCACAGCTGAGGGCTGAGAATTCCTTGACTATTCTAAGCACTACTCAGCAACAACTAAACCATCAGTGCATTATTAGCATTCTTCTAGTACTAAATCCAAAACCCAGCACTATGCCAGCTACTAGGAAAAAAATTAACTTTGTCCCAGCGAAACCAGGACAGTTTCTCAATTATTTGAAATTCTGCTTTTCTGCATTTTCCACCCTCTCCAGGTTGTTTTTCTGTGCCTCAAAAGGTTTTTTCCTCTTTCACTAGGTGGAGTCACATAAAGAGTCCTTATATATTCTATGCACTCACCAATGTGAGATAATTTTGGAAAAATTCATTTAATTGCCTAAATAACATATGATTACTTCCAGAATGTCTCAATTTCTACTCAAAAAATATTAACAATAAACATGGCAGGTAAATTCCATCTCCAGGTTAGATTTAGAAAGACTGGAAATCCTTGCAGTGAGATTTTTTTCTTTGGGAGACATAGACTGAGCTGTCATCTGCACCTGAAGCAGGTCAAAGCAATGCAGGTTGAAGAAAGTGAGAGATTTGGAAGAACAGAAAAGGCACAATATAAGTTTGATTCTTCTTCTTACTGAAGTGAATGCATACTACAGTGTTTGGAGACACCCACTTTTCCAGGCTTAGTCCTTACTATTAAAAGGCAAATGGTACTCCAGAGAATCTGAACCAGCTGAAGCAAGAAAGACTCCTTTCTGTCTAGGGAAAAAGAAAATGTAAAGGGTCTTCCGTTTAAGGCAGGCCCACCTGAATTTAACTTTTACAGTTTCAGTTGTCTTGTTGTCCTGATACTGAGGAAGAAGATAGTTGGGAATGGTAGGCTTTGGGAACATTATGAGAACATTTGGAGAAGTTTACTAATCCTTGTGTCCCCAAATGTTCACATTCTGCTCGCAGTAGAGTTCAAGCCTTGTTTTTAACAGATCAGTCCCTATTTGTCTTAGTTTCATTTCCTCTAGGAATTAAGCTTTTCACTACTTGCCAGGTAGAATCATTAGATTTTTCTCATTTCTCAAGAGCCATCACCGTGGATTATCTAGAACAGTGAGGAGTCACTCCAATTGAAATGTCAGCCAGCAAAAAAACTTCCAAAAAATTCAGTCTATGCGGTGACAGTGGAGAATGGTTTCCAAGTACTGGATATAGGAAACAGAATGATAACAAAGGGATGAGACTTAAGTGATATGCCACAAGTAAACTGCAATAGCAAAATAACTTTTACACTTTCTCCTCAGACCAATTCCTACTTATCCCTTCTGTTCCTATTCTGCCTCAAGAACAGTCTCTCATACTGGGTTAAAGCTTTTCTGCTAAGCTTCATTATGCTCACAGTCTCAGACCCAACTGTTTTTTCAGCAAGCCTGTTTGTTATGCCTGGAGATGCACAGATAACCTGTTCACTGTTTTAATATCCATTCCGTCCAGCAAGCCCTGCCCCTACAACCTCTGGACAGCCATCATAGAGTTTGCCTTTAAAGGGTGAGAGCATAACATGTATTGGCTGAGGTGTCTATGAGAGTGCCATGACATTTGCTATGGGATCTCAGAAGAAATCTGGGAAGATTTAGATATTTTGCTACGACATTCTCAGAAACCAAGGCCCAAATCTCTGGAGATTTGATGGTGTAGTAAATAGGTAACTGTTCAGATCAGGAAGTGAGTCTGAAGGAATTTTAGTCATTATCTCTTTAAAAGAAGCCAATTATTTGCTTGCTTGTTTTTCCTTCTCTTATTGGTGTTTTGCTCACAGATCACTTATAAACTCTGATTCTTCTAGGGTATTTTAACCCTTCTGGCATGTCCTACAAGGAATATGTGTTGGGGTGTAAATACCCAAGAAGACTGAGAGTGTCAGGAATAACTTCATGACACCTAGAAAGGAAGAACTCATTGGGGATGTAGTAGTCAATAGCAGCCTTGGTGGCAGTGGCCATGAAACAGTGGAGATGAGCAAGGGAGTGAGAAAGGCAAGTAGCTGAGTACAGTCCTTGAGCAGCTTATAGCATCCGATGGAAAGGTGTCTCTCTTTGGCTAAGGTGAAGTGGGGTGGGGTGTCTTCTGGCGCTGCCATACCAGGTTTTGACCACTGCTGTTTCCACTCCGACGACTCTTCTGTGCTACAAATTTTTATACTTTTTTTTCCATCTGACTCTTTCCTTTTTTTGAAAGTTTCTTTGTAATTTCCAAGTTGCTGTTTAATGATGGTTTCACTGCCTTTGAAGTGATCCATCTGGGACAAATGCCCTCCAGGCAGATTTGTGCATTGATACATACACGTACACAGACATGCAAAATTTACACTCACATTCTTGTCTTCTGATTTGAAATATATTTCTCATCACATAGAAACATGCTTTCCTTGCCTTTTTCTATTGGAAAAAGCACTGAAGAACTACCAGAAATTTTTGTTTGAAATTCAGTAGTTATTTAGCAATAAAGAGAAGTGTCAAAGTAATAATTTTTTTAATACAGTATATTGCAGTAATCCTAATGCATCAAAATAACCTTATTGCAAAGGATTTCATACTTCAAGATGGCACTGCTTTTGAAAAACAGAATGCGTTATTTTCAAAAAATGTGAGCAACCTTACCTTCTCAATGTGAACACCAAAATTTAAAGTCTGATTCTAAAAACTGAACTCTAAATGGTTTCTTCAAAGTCACTTCAGAGACAAAATCAGAAAAAAAAATGCAGTTTGAACCCATAGTTCCTACTTTGTCCCCTAGAACACATTGATTTTACTTGTTCTTCTTCCTACTCTCATACTTGTCACTTAAACTTTGTGTTTCATCTTCCTCATCTACAAGAAAGAATGTATTTCTGGGACAATTTTTTTTTATCTGAGTATGTCTCAGATCCATATCCTGACAGTGGAAGAAACACCCTGTTGTGCTGACACAAAGATATGTAAAATTTGCTATTATCAAGTTTAAGAGAGACTGTTGATGTAGATCTCTGTAGGAAAACCTGTACTTAACAAACATAAATAAGAGTGAATTTTGTGCTTCATCAAGAAGAAGGGATTGCAGGTTCTTTAAAGGAAAAATGTTCACAAAATAATAAAGTTTTTTATTCTGAGATGATTGTACAGTTTTAGGGAGGCTACTTCAAGTAGAATTTTGTTCAAATTAACCTTTTGGAGAAGATGCTTTAAAAATGTCAGTAAAAACGATATGGAATTATCTGTAAATATTATCACATAATCAGGTTATAATCCATTTTGTCAAGAGGGAAAAACCCAAATTTAATTAATCTTTTCAAGAATATTTGTGAAAAATATGATTTTTCAGTCTGGTTTTGATACCTAAAATACATATTCTGTATATAAAAGTGCATTCCAACTTTCGTAGTCACTACAAGGAGATACGTATCTGCCTCGAGGATACCATCAATGAAGATAAGAGTTCTCTTCATGCTCAGAACATAGAAAGATACTTTTTGCATACTTATGCCTACTAGTTCTATTGCCAATACATCACCATGGAGTCAATTTAATGCTTTTAAAATACACAGAGGTATCTTGTCTGTAGTACTTAATTTGGTGATGATCTTTTGGGACTGAATAAGACTGCCACACAAGCAGAAACACCACCAAGAGCCTGCAGAAGTGGGATACTCTCTGATGTGTGCTTAGAACCAAATCTCTTACATAAGCACTATCACAGATCTAAACTGTCTCTAAACTGAGGCTGGGGTTAAAATATACATGCAAAAATGACTGCTAGTCTTTGAATATAAACATATTGAGGAGACTAAATTACATGCTTCAAATCCCATGGAAATCTTCTTTGCAAACCTAGTTATACATGCAGGAAAACATTAATTTTAGACTTTTTCTTTAAAAAAGAGAATCTAGTCTTTTAAAGCCAAACTGAGTCTAGGAAGACATTTTCTGTGCTATATGTCAACAATTAATAAAAGTAGTTGGTTCTTATATAAATGTTAGCTATACTTTTAATGATCATACTGCAGGTAACTACTTCTATAAAAACTTACCAAAGTAGCAATTTTGCATTGCTGGAATCATCCCATGGATCTGCTAATACAGAATTCCTGGGCTGTAAATGTAAATTTGCATTAAGTGCAGCTGCACTGACATTTGAAAACAACAGTGAGAGTAAAATTTATGTATTAATGTTTCCTGATGAATATAAATGAACATTTCTTTTCTCCCCCCTCTGGCAAGAAAATGAAATCAAAAGCAATGTTCCTCAAACAGAAATTGGTGCATGCAAAATGATGGGGTTTTCTAGTAGGAATTTTCTCAGAGGCAATAAAAAAAAAAAAAAAAGAAAAGGGTTTCCCTATGTCTTGGGGACATTTAAAGAATTTCTCTTGTCTTGGGAAGATAAAAGAATTCTTTGCTTTTTAGATGTATTTTTGTGTGCAGCCTGGGATGTTTATTTGACTTTTAGTCATCTATTAGGACACATTCTCCTTTTTCTTTAAAAGCGACTGGTTAGTAACAAATTTGACAGTGCGAAACAATCTTAACTTCAAAAATATTTTTGGGTAAATTTAGCAGTCATTCCATTCAACAAGTATACAATAGGCATTTCTTTAGTTTAAATCAGTGGGAGATATGGCTGTACAAAATTTAGCATCAGATGCCTTTCTGTGTTTAAGAGAGGTTTATATTTATTAAATACAGTCTGCAAGCATTAGTATGAAGCTAAAGGGTATTATTTATGATTCTTAACAGCAGAACTAAACCAGGACAATAATAATAGTGAATATAAAGGACACATTTATAGTTACATAAAACATAGCACATGATTTTAGAAGTAAAATTGGCTCCTGAGCAGTTGCCCACAAAAGGTTATTAAAAAACCTAAGCAGTCAGAACATGATTTTAAATATTATTACTAATATTAATAATGTTTATGACCTTTCTATCAGTATATTTTATAGGAAACTTTTAACATTATATTTTATATATAGTTTTAATATACTGATTTGTAGTATATATTTACTAATGAGTAACTCCAACCCGAATCACAGGCAAGCAACAGTTCACTTGAAAGTACACTTGACCAGAGATCATCCAGGATAATTTAGAATTACTTTTCATTTCAGTGAAGCCAAGTCTTCTTCCAGAGACTGCACTTATTTTCTGAAAAGTTGGTTGCTGAAACTCCTGACATTTGAAGCAAGGTTAAATGGTTGAGAGTTTTTCCTGTTCATCAGTGTTAATTTATTGTCTTACATGAAGAGAGAGTTGTGCTGAACAGAAATTTTATTTTTATAATAATTATTTATGATAATATTATACAAAAATTGGGTTGACACTAGGGAAAAAAAAAACCCTCCTGAAAAATGTATATAAACTTGCAAAGATTAATGGGATATTTTGATTTTACAATAACTCAGAAAAGCTTGTGTTTGACTTTGAGCCAAAACCCTTTGAAACTCAAGTTTTTCCAAAATGTCAAGCTCAATACTGCCACTGCACAAGCTCATTGTGTCCCATCTTCGTTTATTTGAGATGGTAGTTTAACAAATATTGAAAATTGCCAACCTATCAAAACTTCAGGGACAGGTTTAATTATGGTGATTTTATTTGTTGGCCTTAGCTTCTTTGATTCTTATGATTTATTTTTTAAATATAATCTTAATTGCTAGTGTGTGAAATGCTGTTTGTCTCTATAACAGACAAAAATTATATAAAATATTCTTATTTCTGTTACAATAATTTACAGGATATCATGATGCTAATTTTTCACTAGATTAAATCTATTAAGTAACTGTAAGGACATCTGGTAGCCAATTAGAATAAATTATCAAATTCAGAGAAATCATTTGCCAGCTTGTAAAATACTACTGGTTTTCATTGTGTAGACCTCTGCAGTTATTATTTTAGCATCATGCCTCACAAACAAATTAAGTTCAACTAGAAATACACACGCAATAGAGGGAAAGCCAACTACATACTCCACAGAATTAGGTTGTTAAAAACAAATTTTCACTGCTGTCATTTATGTAAGGTAATCAATAATGAAAACAGTTTGAAAATAACATGGAGACATCTTATGGGAATGATTTAAGGAATCATTAATCTTATCTTGTAGATAAATAAACTTAGGGCAGTAGTGATAAAGTGGCTTCTAAAAAAGTCTATAAAAAGTAAGTGGCCAGGCTAGCTATATAACCCAGCAATTCTGCAGTCATTTTTCTATCCATTGCCTTCTGCTCTTCAGTAATTCATGTCTTATTACCTAGCCTGGTTATAGAGCTGAAGTTTGCGTGTTGTGCTAGACCATGGTCTTAAAGCAATGATGTCCCTCAGGGGAGGACACAGCTGACCCAAGTGCTGGGGTAGTAGCTATGCAGTTCATGCTTCAGCATATGCTGTGGGGTGCAGGCACGCTACTCTGCTCTCAACAACGTGATGTCTACTCCTCCTCTAACCTCTCCATGCTCATTAGGGAATGGGAGGTAAATAACGTAGAAAACTAATTTAATATGTAGAAAGCTACCTGTGGCAGCACTGATTCAGTGTGCTAAAGCAGTATCCAGAAGCATCCTGGGAAAGGGAAAGTCAGTGAAACAACTGGAATTACACAATTAATACAGTAGGCATTTTGGTATTTCTCTTTCAGAACCGCAACAAATAAAGAGGGCACTGCTTCTTTCAGTGTCCATCAAACTGATTGAGGATGAGGGGTTAAAATCTATATAAGGCCTAAACAAATTTGTTTAATCTTCTGCTTCTTGTCATTTTGATTGTTCATATATTGTTCACGATATTATTTAAGTTTCAGTCTATATCAAGTATCAGATCAAAGTTTTGGAGGCTATCAGGACCAGCTGAAAAAAGACCCTATTACTTAAAATTAGAGTTTAAATTTCCTCCTATTCCTGAAGTCAAGACTTTTTCTGCGAATGAACTTCATCCAGAACTTCTGAATTTATGTTAAAACGAAATGAAAAAGTAAAGCACTTCCTTCATACCTCCAAGCAAGGATGATTTTCAGATTTAAATATCATGTAAGAAGTCTCTGTCCACTTCACCTTTATCTTTCCTTCACTCATGTTAAGAGCAAGTACCTAATTATTAAACACTAGCCATTTATTAGCATTGTAGCAGAAGAAACCAAAATTATGTAGAATATATATCTGAGATGTCTCAAATTATACAACTGAAACTGACAATTCCTCTGAAGGAAAGATAAATTTACCAAGATGGTTAGGCCTGCTAAATAAATTTTAAAGGCAAACCATTATCTCCTCTCTTTCTGGAGGAAAAGTGTTTGCATTTGGGATTCTTCGTGATTCATTATTGATACATGTAGATCTAAAGATAGTAGCTGGAAGTCAATGTGCAACCTACTTAATACCTAGTAAGCTGATGATTTTCAGTGAGCTTTTATTTGCAAATGTGGTTACTGCTAATGGCAAAAGTAATCGAAAGTCCTTTCCAGTTTGGTATTCTCCAACTGAGCAGGCACAGGGAAAAGCATTCACTACTTCTTTCTCCCTGTCCCCACTAACAGAAGAACAGAAAGACCATTTATTGGCCAAGCAAATCTATACAATGCATAGAATGGCTATGTTAAAGTAAAGCTCTGTGGGAAAGTATATTAAAAATGTTTTAGAGGAAGTATGAAGAGAAGGGAAGGAATGAGGGAAGGGGCAAAGGGAGGGAGAGTGGAGGAAGGGGAGGAACAGAAGAGAGAAAGCAGTGAGGGAGGAAGGACATGAAGAAGGAAGGAAAGGAGGAAGGAAGGAAGGAGAGAGAGAGGAAGGGAAGGCACATGAAAAAAGTTATACACAGTTATGATACAAAGCAATGTATAGATACTACTAGCTAAAAATGTATCCCGTATATCTGTAAGTCCCAGCCAAAACCTTTAAAATAAATGCAGAAACAAGAAAGCAGTGCTGACCTGTATCTTGAGTTTTTAATTAGCTGTCCAGACCACAAATAAGATTTTCTGTAATTATTATATTTTCATTAATTAATTTTAGTTCTACAGTGAATGCCTTCTGTGAAAAAGCTATTGAACTTGTTTCTTATTAGACACATAAATGTTAATGGAATTGACATTTTCAGATATTGCAGCAGCTCCATCTGACTTAAACAATGTCCAACACCTCAGGAGAAGTCCTCTATTAACCTGCATGACTACCCTCATTGTATGTAAGTGCAATCAAACATTCATCCTATCCAGATCTAGTTAACACCGTATTTTAAGTGTCTGTCTTATTTTTGTGTAGCAGACATACCCACACAATATGTCTGAAATTCATTTCAAGATCTTTCTAATAAAAAAAAAGTAAAAAAAAAAACCACCAACAGAGAAATCCTCCCACCTTATTCCAGTTAGAATTGAGACGTAGCTTTCATGTACTACTTCCTTTTGATGGGGAAGTGGAAACCAGGAGGAAGGAGATGGTGAAGTTGAAAGTGATGGCGATGGAAGGTGAAGGCCTTGGTTATGAAGAGCTCCAGAAGGAGTTCCAGCAGTAGAACAGAACTCCACCAGCTGCCAGAGGCATGAGGACAGTGCACCTAATAGTGATTATTGTTGATGTTTCCACTGGGTTAAGCATGCTTCAGATGTATAGCTCAGTCTTTCATTCTTCCCACGCCATCAAATTCTCAGCGTGGTTCTCAGATTGGGTGATGTGGTTCATACATAGCAAAGGCTGAGACTGTGGCTGACTATGTCATAAGGAAATAGAAAAGCTTAGAAACAGGGTCGAATGTAACACAGTATTTAATAGAAAAGAGACACAGTACTTGTGAAAAAATAAAGATCTCAGAAAATGGATGGTTAAAAAAAATCCCTATGAAATATTGTTCTATGTAGATCATAAATGGTCTGTATGCCTTAATACAAAAGTAAATTTATGCAGGAAAAAGTTATATCAAACTACACATATGTTTCAAATGGAGAAAGGTGTTAACAAGAAGCAGAAAATTTCAGTAACATGCATTGAAAATGAGGGGGAACAGCGTGGTATATTTAGAAAGAAAAGATAAAATATGCACATTTCTCTCATGCATAAAAAGAAAATGTATAAATACAATGAATAATGATTCCTTGAAAAACGCCGAGTATTCACAGCTACATGGAGTAGCAAGTGGTGAGAAAAAATATCCTAGATTTTGCTTGTTTCCACGTATATGTACTTTGCATTTTGTCTGCTTTCAGCGTCTGGTACCCAAAACTATATTTTCAAGATACCAGAGCCTCGGTATGTACTCTATTTTTAAAGACCTCACTTCCAGCATCTCTTCATCTAATATTTCTGAACAAAAATCTGATCTCTCTATTGGAAGTTGGAGGAAATATGAACTCCTTTATAAATAGCTCCACTTGTCCACCACACTTGTTTTAAGTACCACATGGTTGCGGGAGGCAGGACCCAAGCAACAGCTTTCAACATATGTTTCATTATATAACAGCACAGACATTTATGATATTTATTAGGGTGGTTAGTGCTATTAATAACATTTTTAGTGCTACACAAGACGATGAGGTACTGTGGGTACCTAACATCTATTCTGTGTGCCATCTGCTCCACTACTTTTCTCTCCCTGCCAGTCAATAACCTGTTCATCTTCTCTGTAGGGCTTAATTCAGAAGATCTATCAGATCCTTAAAAACTCCTAATAGTGTAATGCCACCATCTTGTTTTACTCAATGATTCCAGCACTGGATAGTGTTTTGGGAGACCCAGATAAAGGAAAAAACCAAACCAAACCACTAAATCCAAACCAATCAAACCCAATCCCCCAAACAACTTCCCCTGAAAACTTCTCTTTTGCCTTTAACAAATAATTTCATTTTGGAATGTATTTATAGGCACTGTACTACTTTGAGCTAGAAACATTGTGGATTTGCTATGCTTTGGGCACAGGAGGTATATACATGAGCTGGTCATCTATTGGCTAAATAGCAGATGACATCAGGCTCTTCTCTTATGTCCAGACAAGTCACTAGCTGCAAAAGAGAGGGTGAATCTATACCTGGGAACCCTAGGGGGTGAGCTACTTAGATCCTGATGGAGGGTAAAACTGAGGCATCTCTATTTATGAGAAGCGACTGACAGCTTTGTAGTATAGTCTTAAACACATGTAAAGGAGACCAGTGGGTGGCAGGATGCCTAAAAGTCAAGTACATAGTAATCAGCATTACTGCAATTAACTCCTTTATGAATGTAAAACAATGATGCTAGCAATTCAGATTCATAAAAAGAAAGAAGTGTAAATAAAAATGTTTCCATGAGTATACTTTTGAATCAAAAGGGGAACTTATGTGAAAAAAAAATTGGTTGACAACATATTCCTGAGTCCTTATTTTTACAGTCACTTTAATCTACTGCCACTGTCAAAGGTGCTCCCCACTTCCTTCTCCTACCTCTTTCTGTTATTTCCACCATCCTCTGTGTGCAGACACAAGCACTCAAGCAGGCTGCATAATGCAAAGGAATTATTATTTTTATTTTCTGAATTAGCTCTATTTTAGTGGGAAGCTTGTTTTATGCAGAAGAAAACAAACACTTCCTGATCTTTTACCTGACAAATTATCAATTCCCAGAAAAGGATACAATTCTTCTTTTTTATTTCCCTGACCAGATATTTATTGGTGCTGCTTCACATCTCTACTGCCAGGACACTTCCAATATCAGCGTGAGTAGAGACTAACTGGAGTTTTGAATTTCTATTTACATTCCAGCAATATATGTGATTGTCAAACAGCAATAATTTGTATGCAATGTTGTTGTCACAGTCTGTCTATAGCTTCCACTGACTTCAATAGCCTTAGGACTGAGCTGCTTATTATGAGACTATGGCATTACCTGAGCAGTACATCTAGGCAAGGCAGCCATATGGATGCTAAGAAACAGAAAGTTACAGCAGAATTAAAGACAGAATTATTAATTTACTGTTAATTCAATTATATTGCTAAAAAGCACCTTACCCAAATACAGCTTAATGAGTACTGTCAAATAGTGTATTTTCGTAATAATGTCTTTGAAGTCCTGTAAGTAATCCGTCTGTCTTCTGCATTACACCCTAGTGCTGTACTGTAGTATTAGTGTTTGAATATAAACAACTGCTGACCTTTAAAGGTCCCTTCCAACCCAAACTATCCTATGATAATGGCATAATAAAATTTTTAATTTTATTTTGTAGCTCCTGTGGTGCACTATCACAGACTCATGTCAAAAGGAGTTTAAATAGTTCCTTTAATCCTGTTTTTAAGCAGCGTAGGTATATATGCCAGTTCAGGGAAAGCAGATGCCTATGAATATATCCAAAACATGCATGGCAAGCAAGCCTGAGCCTTCAAGAAATGTAAGATAAATAGCAGAATATAGTTCCCAAGATGCAGTAAATCTGGAAAGAAACATTACTTACCAATAGTGTTAGATTCTACAAACAGATTACACATTTCTACTACATGTAGCTGTGCCCTGCCCCTTGAGAGCAGCAACTTTTTCCTGTAGATAATATAATCAAGTCTACTGTGTTCTACTGTTATGTGCATGTGTTGCATGGGTTGCCATTTCTGTCCCCTCAAAATCAAAAATCATTCATGTAAAAAAACCGCAGAAGAGACAAAAGTCTGGGGTAGAAGATTAATCTGTATGTGGATCCACAGTCTTTGGAAAAGCATTTATTTCTTCTTTGAATTCCTGTATTCTGAGCAGTTACATTACCAGAAAGGATCTAACTGAGGATATCAAGCTCCTGTTTCATGGATGATGATTTTAGCATGCATGGTTTGCAAGTGGAACTGAGCCTACTGAAGTGTGGGTGGAAAAACAGGTAATCAGTCACACAAGCATTTTCATGATCAAGATACTGAGCATGGCAAATGTAAAAGCTCCAGCAGGATGCTCCCTAACCTTCCACCAGAATAATGTGGAGCTTTTGCAGTTTCACAGATGATCTGGATATAGCTGAGTACCTTCCTGAAAATCTCCAAAGGCAGAGAACTGAGCCTTGACTCTTCCCTCAGTGGGAAACATGTGGCCAAAGAGATATTTTAAAATGCCTACAACTGTGGGGATAAAACAAAATGGTCTTTTTGACTTTGAGGGAGAAGTTCTACATCACACCTAAAAGCAAGAGACACAGAGAAATAAACAGGAAAGTTAATTAATCTCTTAATCAAGAAACAAGCCAGATTGAAAGTCTGGCAGTGCTTTAGGAATGAATGCAAAGTGACTGCTGAAGCACAATTTGTTGGGTGAAAACTCCAAGGATCTAGCTCTTGCCCAGTTGTCCAAGGGATGGTAGTGACTAGCAGAAGTCCCATCTTCAAAGACCAAACAAAACAAGGATAAGATGTATCCATGGAAAGCTTATTGAATACCAAAAATTGTTGCTGCTTGATAGCTGACCAAGAAGAATAATACACTCTCTGTGTCATAGTATCCATCCTCTCAGCTGATACAGCTGTCATTAGAAAAAGCAGCACCAGAGGGAAGGGGCAGGTATAAAATAATCAGTGTACCTGGGCATGTCGATCTGCTCCCATACATATTGGTCTGCTCCATTGTTTCTGCTTGATATGTGTCTGGAAACTACCAAATGACTTGGCTCTATATATGTTTCACTGGTAGGCAGAGAGTAATAGATAGAACCAACTAATTATCTAATAAGTTATGACAGGATTCAGCTTTTCACAGAGGAGGCAGACTAGAGAACACTGATGGGGTTTTGAAATACCCTATTCAAGCAACTCCATTCAGCTCCTTCTCAAGTCCACAAAGAGGATGCATCATCCATGGAAAACCTGTCCTTAAAGGATTTTAGGATGACCCAAAAACTCAAGCAAAGAGAATTGCATTAATTGCTGATAGCGCATCATGTGGGCAAAGGCCCTCTAACTTGACTAAAGGATTTCTGATCCCTGTACCTAACAGGACTAAAGAGAGGAAGCGGGGGAATGGACTGATGGACCACACATAACGTTTGAGAAAAGGAAGATGTCTTGGCCTCTGGCTCATGGGATTGCTCTATGGTTAGATATCATTATAAGCAGCTAAAAGAAAACGTGCTCTTGCCCTCTGGAACTGGACGGGGTTGAACTAAATACAGGAAAGGACCCCTTCTGCCCTGACAAAGATGATGATGAAAGAAATGCAGCTATGAGGTGGCAGAACTTTGGGAGCAGAGAATGCTCCAGTGCTACTCTTCCTGGTGGGAGAACAAGTCAGTGGGAAGTTAGATGTCAGGTATAAAGTTGTATTGGGTTTCCATGTCAAGGTTTTGGTAGTGGGGGTGGGGGACTACAGAGGTGGCTTCTGTGAGAAGCTGCCAGAAGCTCCTAGTTTCTATGTCCAATATGAGCTGCTGGCCAAGGCTGAGCCCATCAGCAACGGTGGTAGAACCTTTGGGATAACATATTTAAGAAGGGGAAAACACCCACAACCCTGCTGCAGGACAGCAGCCAGAGAGAGGGGTGAGAACGTGTGAGAGGCGCAGCCCCGCAGGCCCCCAGGCTGGTGCGGCAGGAGGGGCAGGAGGGGCTGCAGGCACCGGAGCAGAGATTCCCCCGCGGCCCCGGGCGCAGCCCACGGTGAGGCCGTCTGTGCCTGAGGGACTGCACCCCGTGGGAGGGAGGGAGGGAGGGAGGGACCCACGCTGGAGCCGTGCGTGAAGAACTGCAGCCGTGGGAAGGCCCCAGGCTGGAGCCGTGCGTGGGGGGCTGTCTGCCGTGGGAGGGAGCCCAGGCTGGGGCAGGGGCAGAGGGTGAGGAGTCCTCCCCTGGGGAGGAAGGAGCGGCAGGGACAGCGTGGGATGGACTGACCCCAGCCCCCATTCCCTGTCCCCCTGCGCCGCTCGGGTGGAGGAGGTAGAGAAATCAGGAGTGAATTTAAGCCCGGGAAGAAGGGAGGGGTGGGGGGAAGGTATTTTAATTTTGGGGGGTTTATTTCTCACTGCCCAACTCTGAGTTGACTGGCAATAAATTAAATTAATTTCTCCAAGTCAAGTCTGTTTTGCCCATTATGGTAATTGCTGAGTGATCCCTCCCTGTCCTTATCTCAACCCACGAGCTTTTTGTTCTATCTTCTCTTCCCTGTCCAGCTGAGAAGGGAGTGATAGATCAGCTTTGGTGGGCACCCTGAGTCCAGCCAGGGTCAAACCCATCACAAAAGTTAGTAAATGTGAGTGAACCTGAGGAGCTGCATGTGACACTGGCATTGAGGTAGTTTACAGAGCCACATGGAAAACCTGTATGTATAGGGATACGGGGAATGCAGTCTTGCACTGTTTTACATTTGGCTTAGCCAGACAGATTGGGGGTGAAATCAAACCTGGTTTGGTGTTGCAGAGCTCACTTCACTTTCTGAACAAGATTCTGCACCAGTTGTCACAGACTTAGCCACATGATCCAGCAAAGGTACAAGGATGATTATCTCGCCGATGACAAGATCAGCTTTGAGGATCCCAAATCCCAGCCTAAGCTAGCAGCTTTACTTACTCCAGCTTCTGTATAGCTGATACTTACTCCAGCTTCTGTGAGCCCTGCTGATACTACCTGATAGTGATACTGGCATATGGTTTGCTGATTAAAGTAACTCAGGCAGGAGGAAAAGAAGTCTAAAATCTCTGACAACATGCTGACCTTGTTCTTCAATTCTCAGTGCTCTCTGTTTCTTCTATCTTCTTTTTAAGAGCTCCTCTAAGAAATTACATGTCTGGGACTGAACATTATAGTGACATATTTCCTTTTTATTTTATTTACTTTCTTTTGTTCTATTTAAACTTTCTTTGTGGATATGCATATCCCTTGTTGCACAAAAGAAACAAAAAATAATCATAAAATAGCACAGTTTTCTAGCAGTGTGTCTGAAAAATGAGCTGTCCTAACACATTTTTTTGATACAACAGGTGAATTCTTAGTAATTTTTAGATTCTAATATCAAGTAATTGTAATAATTGTAGATTCAAAGTAAACCACTTGACTTTACTAGTAACTTACATACATTTATGCGAATACTTACAAACCCACTCCTATTTATCACAGTTGTAGACTATGAATTAGTATGGGGTAACAAAAGCAACATAAGTGTCTGGAATTTATCCTAATATATATATGTGTGTGTGTGTTTTATACAAAACAACAGAATGTTTCCCTTAAAAGAGGCTGTTGCAACCAACACAAGAATACACTATAAAATCAGTTGCTGAAACAATGCTTAAATTTCAGTGGGACAGAACATTCATAAGGATGGAGCCAGACTCTTTGCAGTGGTGTCCAGCGACAGGACAAGGGGCAATGGGTACAAACTGAAACATAAGAGGTTTCAGTTGAACATGAGGAGGAACTTCTTTACTCTGAGGGTGACCGAGCACTGGAACAGGCTGCCCAGGGGGGTTGTGGAGTCTCCTTCTCTGGAGATATTCAAATCCCCCCTGGATGATGTCCTGGGTAACATGGTCTAGGTGAACCTGCTTTAGCAGGGGGCTTGGACTAGATGATGTCCTGAGGTCCCTTCCAACCCTTGCCATTCTGTGATTCTGTGACTGCCTTGCTTTCAGCGTCTTTGGGCTGGATGCAGGGAGAAGAAACCATATCAACATGCTGAATGAACATGGGTTATTTTAAGTAAAATAAATGGGAATAGAAATCAATTGAACAGTGACTGCAAATGAAAAATACAATAAGGTAAATTGACAAACCAGTTAAAAATGCAAAGCGCTAATTGAAACATTGGCTTCTATGAAATATTTGCTCTAATTCACTTTGAATATGCACCAGTGAGGAAAGGACATTGTTTTTCTCAGAAATCCATATATTTCACAGGCAATTTGTAGTTAAATAGAGTAGGTTGAAAAATACAAATTGTTGGGTTTAGAATAAAGCTGATTTTAATTTTGTGTTAAATACTTCCTGGTGAAGTGTATGTTTTATTAAGGTTAATTCAGTTTGTAATTCCTGCATTGATTCTGTGTTTCTTCTCATTAGCTGACAAAAATAAATTACACCGGAAATTTTTTACTTGTCATGGTTTAACCCCACCAGGCAGCTAAGCACCACACAGCTGCTTGCTCACTGTCCCCCCTGCAGTGAGATGGGGGAGAGAATCAGAAGGGTAAAAGTGCAAAAATGCATGGGTTGAGATACAGACAGTTTAATAGGGAAAGCAAAAGCCACGCATGCAAGCAAAGCAAAATAAGGAATTAATTCATCACTTCTCATGGGCAGGCAGGTGCTCAGCCATCTCCAGGACAGCAGGGCTCCATCACGCATAACGGTGACTTGGGAAGATAAACGGCATCACTCCAAATGTGCCCCCCTTCCTCCTTCTTCCCCCAGCTTTATATGCTGAGCATGACATCATATGGTCTGTAATACCCCTTTGGCCAGTTTGGGTCAGCTGTCCTGGTTGTGTCCTCTCCTGGCTTCTTATGTATCCCCAGCCTGCTTGCTTGGTGGGGTGGGGTGAGAAGCAGAACAGGCCTTGACTCTGTGTAAACATTGCTCAGCAATGGCTAAAACTTTTGTCTGTTTTCACACTGTTTTCATCACAAATCAAAAACATGGCCCCATACAAGCTATCATGAAGAAAATTAGTTCTATCTCAGCCAAAACCAGTACAGTAATAGTCTTACCATCTCAGATAACACCCTGCTATGCCTCATGCACCCCCCAGGTTTAACACTGGACAGAAAAGGAGATGTACAGACTGCTTAATCTGGAACTCCAGGTGGATACTTTTTGGAAAGGGATAAAACTGATTCTGTCCTGGTAGGGTTCTGTGCATGTAGAAGGTAATTAGAAGGTAATTACTCCTTACGTTTTGGTATACTGGGATATACAAAAAGTACATAGTACACTTAGAAGGACATGCTTCTGAAATTAAAAAAAAATTATGAAGCCTTTAGAAAATGCTGATACTCAAAGGCAAAAGAAAGAAGTGTGGTCCATGTGACTACATTATTGTGTCTCTGAGTCTCATTGTAATGGAACTAAAAGACAGTCTAGATGATTTACATGATATTTTATTGTTGAAGTAAGCAAGGTCAATGCAGTTGGTTGGGCCAGAGAACTCTTTCTCAGTATTGAAGGTACAAAATGCAAGGGATTCTTCCAATGAGCTTCTGTCTTGTGTCACCTGTATCAGACATAGGCAAATATAACCAGACAAGTAAAGAGGGAGAAAGGCAGGAATGGGAAGTCTATCAGAATTTATTACTACTCGTCCTTGGTCCAGCTCATCAGTCATCTGTTCTGCCTCTTTTCTCACCTTTTGGGGGATACATCGTACTTCGTAAGCATGCCATCACAGAGGCAAGTGCTAGTCTGTGTGTGCAGCGATGTGATTTGTTCAGAATCCACCATTTACAAAACTGCTGGCCCTACTCAGAGATTAATAATCCTCTTATTCCCTATGGCTTTGCTGTGGGCAAACAAATACACTGCAGTAGTATAAAATAAAAAGAATCACCACAAGAAGAGTGACCAAAAGTCCACCTAGTTTAATTTGCTTTCTATTTTACCATGAGACAGCAGATGATGAAGGGAAAGTGTGATAACATAGCATGAGCAGAGAAAGTATATCTTTTACATATTTTTATGTTTTCTGGCAATCAGTAATTAGCCATGTATTGGTTGAAGAAACAACAGTAACACCTCCCAACTGTGGCAGACATCTGCAAGATCCATTCACTTGGAAGAGAGCTTGTGAAGAGCGACATGGGTCCCAAATGTGGACATGATAAAATGAGTTCTCTGTCTCTTCAGGTGGAGGCATCTACCACTGAACTCCTGGCTGGTAGAACTAACAAGATAAACCTCTGGATATTTGAAATGAACCTTTTCTACTTGATTAGCAGGATGTGAATTTTTCATCTGGGTTAATAAGACACTGATTTCTTGTTGGGACATAATGATCAGGTTGTCAGAGCCCAGTACTCTCTGACACAAGACTACTGATGCTTAATTGCACACTCAGGGTCCTGACACTGATAAACTGGGAACAAACAGGGCCTCAAATTGCAGGAACAGTCTATCTTCAACTTCAGTTCTGTAGCCCTGATCACTCTATTTAGGTATCAAAGCCTCCTCTTTAAGAACTCAGGGCATTCAATCCTTTCTGCCAAGAAGCAACGAGTCTTCTTTTAATTTTTCATCTTGAAGGACAGTTATGTGTTCTGTCATCTTCTCACCTTCTGAGAGAGTGACTTAACTACCAGCTTTACTATTATCCTGAGCTATGTGCTCAATGCTCTCTCAGTACTCATGGACACAGAAATGGGGAAAAAAACATCATGACCATATAGCCTAATGGTGCAAGCACTCTGACAGCCAAGAAAACCTGCGTTCCTCTGTGACACCACAGAATCACAGAATGGCAAGGGTTGGAAGGGACCTCAGGAGATCATCTAGTCCAACCCTCTTGCTAAAGCAGGTTCTCCTAGAGCATGTTACCCAGGACTTCATCCAGGCAGGCTTTGAATATCTCCAGAGAAGGAGACTCCACAACCCCCCTGGGCAGCCTGCTCCAGTGCTCGGTCACCCTCAGAGTAAAGAAGTTCCTCCTCTTATGTTTCAGTTTGTATCCATTGCCCCTTGTCCTGTTGCTGGACACCACTGCAAAGAGACTGGTTCCGTCCTCAGTCTCTTTGCAGTGGTGTCCAAATATTTTTATTTTTATGTCCCAACCACTGAGCTACTGAATGAAAGCAGGTAATGCAAAAAACCCCTTTGTGGTTCTAGAAAGGTGTCAGACCTCCTGGGTAAGAAGAATTTCTAGTCATGGTAGTGAATTCATGTTTAAACAGTGAGACGCTTTTAACCTCTCAGGCCAGGAAACAACTGAACAGAGTTTCTGTCAATCCAACTTTTATGCTCAGGCACCTAGACAGATAAGTTAATACCTAAATAATCTGTAGGACCCAAAGAACAGGAACAAATGGTAGTTAAAAAGTCTAGAAGTTTGTATATGTTGAGATTTAGCTGCAGCTGGCAACTAAGCACCACAGAGCAGCTTGTTCACCCTTTCCCACTCCCCAGTGGGATGGGGGAGAGCATCGGAAAAAAGTAAAACCCGTGAGCTGAGATAAAGACAGTTTAATAAAACCTCAGAGGAAAAAGAAATAACAACAGTAATAATAATAGAATATACAAAACAAGTGATGCACAATGCAATTGCTCACTACCTACTGACCAGCCTGCCCCTGAGCAGCACTCGTTGCTCCTTGGCCAACTCCCCCCAGTTTATATACTGAGCATGACACCATATGGTATGGAATAGCCCTTTGGCCAGTTGGGGTCAGCTGTCCTGGCTGTGCCCCCTCCCAGCTTCTTGTGCATCTGGCAGAGCAGGGGAAGCTGAAAAGTCCTTGGCTGGTGTCAGCATCACTTAGCAACAACTAAACCATCAGGGTGTTATCACCATTCTTCTCATCCTAAATCCAAACCACAGCACTGTGCCAGCTACTAGGAAGAAAATTAAATCTATCCTGGCTGAAACCAGGACAGTATACAACAATATAGGAGATATTATGTTAGGTCTAAGACCTGAAGTTGTCAAAGAGCATGGACAATGACAAAGAGAGGTAAAAAAAAAAAAAAGGACCATATGGTAGAAATAAAATGCTTTAATTTATGCCACATTGAAAAAGTGTAAATCTTCAGAATTCACACTTCTGCTTCAATCAGTTCCTTGCCTTGCCCTTTCTTATTTCCTCATTCCTTATCTACTACATGTAATATGACATAAAGTGAGAGTGACAGTGCTTACTTGCTGTTTACTATAAAGATACACAGCATGCTCTAAGTCTTTCCTACATACAGGATACTTTTTATAGCCTTTCCTCTTCAAATTTCATCCAGCTCACGTCACTGCATAGATTGCTCCTTAGAGGAAAAAAAAAAAGATTTATGATATTGTGCCAAAGTGTTGAAGAGAAGAGATTCAAGAGCCACTGCTCTTGCAGTTATTAGCTCTCGGATCATGTCTGATATTAAAAAAAAGGTGACTGTATACAATTGCAATGATCATCTGAAGCAGAATTGTCACTTTATGTTATTAAAGGCTATAGTAACGATTAAAGATGAGTGGCAGGCCATTTGTCATCATGTTAAAATCCATTAAATTTCTTCTTCATTTCATACCCCCAAAAACAGAAATAAGGAAAAAAATGCTCTCCAAGAAACTACTTAGAAATTGCAGTACCACACTAACACCATTTCTCTGTAATTTATTTACATGAGAAAAGTTGTGGATAGTTCTTAGCAATACGCACAAATCTGAAAAATAAAAAAAAAATATTGAACAATACTATTCACATTAACTTGTCCTAAATTAACACTGTAGTAGTAATTATACAGCTAAGTAGCTTACTTGTGTACAACCATAATGAATTCCTAAATTAATTAAAAAACTGTAAACTGAGAAAAATAATTTTGTCTATTCTCCCGTATATTTCTCACAATGTTGAGGGATAAAACACAGGAATAGCAAGTAGAACTGATGGGAAATTTTCTGAAAGTAATAGGAGGGGTAAGGGGTCTTTCCCTTCGTTCTCTCTGGGGCTAGGAGAACCTGTCCCACTACTGCATAGATAAGAAGTATAGGTCTTGTCTGTGAAAATAATTCCACTCCTCCACAACCTGTTAGCATGGTAGAATTGCATGCTAAAATGACAACACATCTTCCAGACCACCATCCCTTTCAAGTTTATCACCCCTAAGACTGGAGCACAGCTGGGGTGGGTGAGCAACCTTCTGCATTTGTGTCCCCAAGCACATAAGGATTTTTTGAAAGCTTCTTTTTAAAATCAAAATCCTTCAGGTTTGAAAAACTTTTGCCATACACAGCTCTTCTAGTTCAAAACCAGACAGCCACGAGGATTTCAGGATTCATGTGTCTGATACAAATGCTATGTGCAGCACCCACTGGCTGCAGAATCTGCAGTTCCGGGGGCCTTTGAAATTCACAAAGCCACATCTCTCAGTTTCCAGGCTTCTCCTGTAGATCTCTCAAGCACATACCTGCCTGCTACATGAAGCAATGTATTAGATGATGTTGTGGTAGGGAACATCTGAAGTTTTTAGACATAAAACAGGTTGTTAGGTCACAGAACTCACTAGCTGTTCAGTGTGCTTTAGTACTAATTTGTGTCTCAGTTGCAGTGGGATGCAGATCAAGGCCCAACCTCATTTCTCCTCACCAGCAATCACAAGGAGTAACAAAATGGGAGATAAACTGCACTAATGCACTGCAGCTGTGGGAGACTCTCTAGTCATACAATCGGTGAGGATAGGAATAATGTGTTTGAGTCTCTTGCTTATCAGTTGCTACAAAGCTTGACATAAAATTATTTCCCCAGGTCTATTGGTCTGGACTGTCATTCTGGAAGCCCAGAGCCCAATATCCCAGATAACTTCAAATCTATACAGGGAAATTCACATTTACTGCTGGTTTTAGCTTTTAGATTGCTAAAAATTGCTTGATGTATTTATTTGTTAAAACTGCTTTAATTTCAATGACTGGTTGAAGTATTCCATCTGGTTTACAGGAAATGTTGAAAAATTTCTGCTTTTGGTTTGGTTCAAATTGAAAGCAAGACAAAGATAAAGTCCCTGACTTTGATGTGAATTACTAACCTTGGGTTTTGGCTGCTTCTGCTAGCTAGACACCTCAGCCGCAGTGCTGAGAGAAGAGGGAGGCACCTGCTTATAGTAATGAATCTCAGGCAGCAGTAAACCTTCAAAATTGAAATGAGCTTGATGCATTGGACATTTTGTTCTATGTAAATCCTGTGAATTCTGAGCACAAGTGAAGCATAAAAAGTTTAGTGAAGGCCATAATTTCATATCGGGGTTTCACTGTCATTTCACATGTTTTATGCAGAGTCCTTCAGAACACCTTTAAGCTTTGGAAGAGCAGTTTGCAGAACACAGAGTCAATCTGTATAGAGTGCAAACATTTTCTGAAAATATTTAAAAGAAATCTGTGATCCATAAACTCATTTTTGAAAAGTTCTTTCTCAATTATGAATTATTCATATGTTAGTAAAGATAAACAATGTTTGCATGCCTTTAACACAACCAAGATTATTATCAGTGGATGTTTTGACATTCATACATGCAGTCTTTGAAAGAGCAAATTATTCATTGTAAATTATTTTTTGAACTAGTTAAAAAATTAGCTGTCTTGAGAGTATTGTAGCAAGACATTTTATAGTTTTCTTGTTAGTGGAAGAAAAATACTCCTTTATTTTGTTATATATCGCTAGGTTAATTCTTCAGCTACTCTAGCACATATTAAAGCTCTACAGGTTTCAACTGAGTTGTGTTGCAAATCTGACATGGTTTGCTTTTGCAGGGGTTTTTTTTGGCATCTCTCTATGAGCTAGAGGTATGTATTAAATTACAACATGTTTCTATATGACTCAAAGGACATAACTCTTTCTTTCAGGATTACTACCAGGTAAGAAACAGCAATAACAGAAATATGACTCTGCAATATACTTCATCATTTTACCTCAGTCTGACAGGTTTTCCATAACATAACTTAGGCAGATAAAAACAAAATATAGGTAGTAGTGCATCTGATCTATGGTTATCCACAAGCATAGGTTCTGATCTAGCATTCACTTTGTTTCTGGATTATTTAAAGGAGTATTTTCACACTTACCTTCAAACATTTGATTTTCCATATCCCACCTATTCAGTGGACCCAAGGGGCACATTAAAGAAAATACTTAGATTTTCTAAAAAATTGGTACCAAAAATAATTCTGCAATATTACTGCAGTTTTTGAGCAATGGAGCACTGAGGTTTATGGAGGACCTGGATATGATGAAAATGTGAGTTTACCTTGTGCTTTAAACTCACCTGGAAAGCACTGCAATGAAACTTGGCACACTAGAAGGTTTCCCAAACTATCTTCCATGTATTGCTGCTATGTTACATTTCAACAATTTTCTTGGGAGAAGAATAGTCACTACTGGGGGGAAGAAAGAGAAAGACCTTTCTTCCTTAGAGAGTGTTGCTGTGCAGCAGCAGAGGGATGGCTGCTTAGACACCTCTGAAACTGTTCTGGAAAAAAAAAACAGGGAGGCAGAGGATGCTGCAAGGGTAGATGGCAAAGATGGTAACAATTTGGACATGACACACAAAGGAGCAAGGTACAAGATCAGTAATAGTGATATCATTATGTTTTAAAATCAGTGGGCACCAGTAATTTTGTTGTCACCTGCCACGACATAAATTTAGAATTGCAGTGCCACAGAGATATTTGTATCTCATCTGTCACCATGTTACGGACCATTCTCTGTCTCTAACGGCTGTAGAGGCACCCAGGCTTAGGCACCTCAGTCATGAAATAAGTCAGTTTAGCGTACCTTGTCCACTGCAAATATTTTCCAGTAACAATGAAAAATATGGAAACACTAAAGAGATTTAGGTTCTGTTTGTACAAAAACCATCCTGCTCTCACTAAGTATTCAGCAAACAAAACTTTAAATTATACATGGTTAAGAGTGATGTAGGTGTAGGCTCCAGCACTGAACTGAATCTAGGATCCATTCAGATCAAAAGTCTTCTGTAGTTTTATGGTAATGCAGTTTTGAGATCAGATTACGCAATCCAAATGTGAGCTGCTGCTCAAAGGCAAGTGGCTCTGCTTTTCCACTGAACGTAGTCTTCCCCTTGTTTTGCTCTCAGTGCTAAAGTTGGATCAGCTGTCTGATCTGTATGGAAACTGGGTGTAGGTGTACAAAAGCATTTGCACATGTTTTGGATTTTTTGGGGGATAAAAAAATAAAAACCCAAACCAAAATACCTGTGTGAGTGTTGTTAGCCAGAAATCTATACGTACGAAAAAGTAATGAGGTGAGTTACTTTCTCGGAACCCCTAAGCAATAGTGTAGGTTCAAGCTGACTTAGCCCTTGAAATGATCATCCCTTTTTAGACTCAAACTAGGCTTTATCTGAGATTATTTGATCACTGAAAATGCTACCTTTTCTTTGCTTTTTAAAATTATTATTGTGTTTCAATGACACAGTGATTAATGATAAAATACTGAGGAATTCCCACAGAAGTGGAAAACATTGTATTATTATATGTCTACATGAATGTCAAATGTTTTCATGACAATTAGTATAAAAATTATATAAAATGAATTCAAGACTTATGAAAAGGGGTTTTTTTGGTTTTCTTCCCCATAGTTTGGTCAATGAAAAAGATCAAAAAGCCAAATAAATTAATAATTTTTAGACAAATTAACTGGATAGATAATGATTCATCAGCTTGTAATGTTAATAAATTATTCTCTTGGCTTGCCGTAAGTAGCAAATCATTATATATTTCTATTGCTAGACATTGTTACAGTATTAATCAAGCTATTTTGTTAGTCACATTAATATAATAACTTTGGAAGAAAATTATTTTCTAGACAGAAGCCTTTAATCAGTGAAATTCATTAATTCAACTGAATTTTTATATGGATCTTCCACTGAGTCCTAATCAGAAAAAGATTATGAAGTAGATTTAGCTTAACATTTCTATCTGTGGAGCAGGACTGTTATCATCCTGCAGAACATTCTCAGCTTTAAGGAAGCAAAAAAAAAGAAAGTAAAAATTTCTACAGTTCCCATGTGTTCCTTCTCTGGAGATAATCTGTAACTAACGACAGACTATAAGCTGTTTTTTAAAGAAGAAACAATACCTTTATAAACACATGTAACATCTGCTGGTGACAATCTAGGGAACAGCGCCCTTTCTATTGAAGAAAATTGTTTTGCCAAGTTTAATGAGAATGATGCATGCCTAAGAAGAAACCTCAGATCCTGAAAAGTGCAGCTACTGAGAGAAGCAGAAGCCAGAGGCTCCTCTTAAGTACTCAGGTACCAAGTGTATCAGTAAATAGGAGGAGAAGGCAATATTGCGTTTCTTCACTAAAAACTTTGCAAGGGTTTGGTGTCTGCTTTCTGAGAGCACAGTCCTGGCTAAACATGAAAATATTTAGTTTAAATAAGATATATCTGGATCCTTTCTCTCTGTGTAAGAATAAAGCACCTGTTAGCCTGAAACTAGAGACAGTCTGTTTTGTTAGTACTAGGAAAACATGATGCAGTTCTATTAAAAACTGTTCAAACACACCTGACATGAACAGCAATCTGAAATGGAAAAGACCAGTAGTGAAGTAGTATGAGAGGCATACACCGTACTGGTGAAAGCAGTGATTTGTCACAAAAAAAAGTAGAGGTATCAGAGGCATTTTGAACTTCAGAACATTTTGATTTAGCAGCCTTGAATAATGAGTGGTGGCTTATGAACTAAGAGATAAGATGGATAGCAGGTATGAGGAGAAATGCTTTTTCATAATTATTATTCTTGCTATGTATACAGTCCATACCTATGAAGATTAATGCTGCTATCACTAAGGTGGGAATATAAAACTTGTATTAAGCAGCTCTCCAGGAAAAATGGGTATAGGAGAAGACTATGTTTCTCTCCACAGGCACAACATGGACTCTGCTTATGAAAAAATAACACACAGCAAAATTATCTGAGTGATCAAACTCCTTATTGGGACACCCCAAATCCCTTCTGGGTCAGGCACTGTTTATCACTCATAAATATTGACTCGGTTTCAGGCAAAGGCAGTGTGCCCACCACTGTCTGTTTTTGTTAGACCACACATCATCTGTCTCTGCACTGAGAGAGGACTGGTGCTCAAGCACCAGGCTGCTACTCTCTGCGTCATGTGCTGCTACACCCCTTGGCTGTGAGTGTCTGAAATGGCACGTAAGAACGGTGCCGTACTGTGCATCCTTGGGACTGACTCTAGAGTCAGAATGGTCACCATTGCACCAGGTGTGGCTGGTGTCTCTACCTCCCATGCTCCACCAGTGCTATCCTCATCAGGCTTCTGCAATGTACTTGCATCATGAATGAGGGCATACAGACATCTTTTCAATTCACTCTGTGAAAATGAGACTTGGACAGGCTATAAAAAAACTGCCAGGAACTTTGAATAGAAAAGGAAAAATTCATACAAAATTACCATGGTTTTAGGGTCACATAAGTATCAGGGTGAAGTTGTAACAAATGTATAAACAGTGAGGCCATGCCTCTTGGTTTCTACCCTTGATCTTGTTTTATTTACTGGTACAGATGTAGGAAGTGCCTGTCACTGGAAGAATCAAGAAGAATGGATACATATAGTAAAGGCCATCATAAGTCACACTAAATGTCTGTTTCTGTTGTTTCCAAAATAAAACATATCATAAGTGGAAATCTAGGGAAGAATGAAAAATTAAGAAGTGTCTGTGTCGTTTCACCCTAATATTCTTCCCAATGATTTTCAGTTCTGGAGGTAGAGATTGTATATATGCATTTAATAGATGTCTTGGACTCCTCTTCCATGAGTTTTCCCAGCCTCTCCTTCAGCCCATGTTCCTCTTAGTGTTTCCAACATCCTTTGGAGCAGTTCCACCAGCCTACAGATGCTGTGTGAAGAACTGCTTCCCTAAAACTGCTTCAGACCTGACTCCTAAATTGATTTATCCCTCCTCTTATTTTGGACAATTTTATATTTACAATGGACTATCAATCCTTATCCAGCCTCTCTCAGGCACTCTTTTTTAAAGAGCTCGATCTTAAAATCTTTCACCATTTTTTTCCAAGCCTGACAGTCTTATCTTATTTCATTCTGTCATACAAAGAAGCAGTTCCATAGCTTTAATAATTCTTGTTCTCCTTCTCTGAACCTTTTTCAGTTTTCATAGTTTCTGTTTCAAATGGAGAGAGGGGTGATGCCAGAGAATTATGCAATGCGATATGATGTTCCCTGTTTTATTCTTTATTCTTCTTTTTTAATAATTCTTAGACTTGATTTGCCTTTTAAACCACTACTGAGCTGACTTTTTCATAGAGCCATTCATTATAACCCAAGATTTTGTTCCTGAGTGATAATGGCCAGTTCAGGGTCCATTATGTTGTATGTGAATGTAGGCCTCCTCATTCCCATGTGTATGGCTTGACATTTATCTATACTGAATTTCATCTGCCATTTTATTGGCCACTCATTGAGCTTCCTAAGGTCCTTCTGCAATTCTTCATAGTCTGCCTTCATTTTTACTGCCTTGAATAACTTGTTATCAGCAGTAAACTTTGCCACTACACTAATCACTTGCTTTTCCAGGTCATCTATGAATGTCTTGAAGCACACAAGCCCCAGCTAAGTTCTGTGTGGAATTCCCTAGCGATCACACTGCAAAAAGTATTTATTCCTACACTCTGTTTCATCATTTAACCATATGATGAAATACAATAAGGGACTTTATCCCTTATGCTGTAATTGCTTAGGTTCTTTAAAGCTTTGGGTGACAAATTGTGCCAGAAACCTGTGGAAGTCCAGGTAGCATATATCAGGTAGAATACCCTTACCCACATGCTGAACTTTCAAATAACTCCAGTATGTTTATGAGGCAGGATTTCCCTTCAAGAATCCACATTGACTCTTCCTCAGTATGTGGTCAGGTTTATCCATGTGCTAATATATGCTAATTATAGGGTCTTCTAATTTGCGCTGTTAAGATATCAGGCTTATGGACCCTGTGTTTCTTAGAATCTCACCTGGGTTCATTTTAAAAGGCACCTTCATATCTGCCAAGTACTTAAAGTACCAGGAGAATTTTAAGTAAGAGGATGAGAAGTCTCAGGTGCATATCATTTGATCCTGGAAAATTGTCACTGTTCATTTTATTGTTTTGTGTGTTTGTTCATTTTATTGTTTTATTCCACTGAATGATGCCTAGCAGATTGTCTTCTTTCCACCAAGTTTCTGGTATGCCTGCTATTTCCATATTCATGTTCCTTAATGTGACAACTTAGACTTTCTATTATTAGTGTACAGGTTTGGTCCTCTTCCCAGCATCCTGTTTAAATCATAGGTTGTGTTAGACTAATACCATCCAATGCTCTAGCTTTAAGAGAGACTAACAAAATTTCTATAACATCATCCATAATAGATATGTCATCTTCAGCTCTGTGCTGTTCTGTACTAGTCAGCTTTCTCCTATTCTTTCATTGAAAAGCTCAGTTTCAACTTCCTTGATGTTGAGTGCTAGCAGCTTGATCCGTTGTTCAGACGCAGCACATCTCTCCTGCGTAACCATCCATTATGCTAGAAATGTCCCCAGCTTTTGATGCATCTTGATCCTTACTACTGGCTTCTCAGCCCAGCATTAAAGGTTCGCCTCTCTTCCTCCTTCTTTGGTCCCACCAGAGTTACTGAGAGCACTGCAAACAACACTAGTTTAGTGGGTTTGGTATTCTTAAAAACCTAAATTACACTCCCCCCATGTCCCTCTCCCTCCCCCCGCCCGCCCCCCCCAATCTCTCTCCTGCCTTTCACTCTGCTATTTTTATTGCCGTGCACACCAGCTACAGACCCCATCTGTTGTTTCTTAGCAGTTGGTAGAGACATCTCATAAGGGTTTGACACATTTGTGCACTTGGCAAGCAAGCCACCATGAAATTCCCTCTGCAGTCACAAACTTAGCTTGCTATTTTTCTGGTAGCAATTGCCCACCACTGCAATCTGCCTCTTTCTTCCAGGAGAGCCTCTGCTTAGAGGCATTTCCTTGGCGCAGGATGGCAGATGAGCAACTTTCAGCAAGGCAGACTCCTGGCTGGGATCCTTTGCCCTTTGCCTACCTTATGCGGGGGCTTCTTTGGTCTCAGTCCCTCTATGCCAATGTGAAGTGAAACTGTGAACCTCTCTGTGCATCTGTGTTGTTCCTCAGCAGTACTGGTTTTGCTGGCTTGAAGAGACTGATTGATAAACTACCTGAAAAAGGTCTTGAAGAATCTCTCCAGACTCTGAGGTCATTCAGTTCAACCACTGTAGCCACAGAAGATGCTTTTTTTTTTCCTGTTAAGAGTTACAACTTACCTACAGTATATGCACATCTGCTACTTGCCCATGGAGAATATATACATTCATATAATACTGGACACAGTAAAATGGTCCCTCCCCCCCACCTTCCTGCTGGAGAACACCACCTCTATTTCTTCTCTCTGAAAGGATGAGAAGTTGATTCCTAATGTGAGTATGCATATCTGATTTAACAATTAGCTTAAAAAACTTGACTAACCTTTAACTTTCCCCTAAATTTATACAATTTTCACAGTTTTGTCCTAACTATAATTATTTTTAATACAATGCACATAACAGACTAAAACAAGAATGTTATTCAGCTCTACATCAACATAGGCATTGCAGCATAGACGATGCAGATGATACACCCAAGTATTTTCCCAGAAATCTTAATAACTTTTGTAATATGTCATGAACTCTTTATCTTTTATTAATACATCCATATTTTAGTCAAACTCAGATTTGAAGAGTCTGATACAATGGAAAATACAGAAGATAAATTTTAATTTGAATGTAGATAGGACAGTCAGTTTGCCATGTTTCATGAAATACACAGTACCCAAACTGTATCTTCCTTTTGGAAGCAGGACTCACATACTTCTAAAACTGAGGTTTAAAACAAAAGCGTATTCATCTACTGCCAGAAACGAAGCTGCAGTTCTATGAAGCTAGATAACATACTTTCCAGAGCTGTTAAGAAGATAAAAGAGGACGTGTGATTTTCACACAATGTCAAATTTTGCTTGTAATGTTTTCATATTTTATTATCACTATTATTTTGTTTTCAGTAACATTTATGATTTAGCTTTATCTCAGTTTGTGTACTCCAGGATTTTTCAGTCACTGAATAAAGAAAGCAGTGATTTGAAACAGCATTTCTCTGCTGGCATCCTGGAGGTACTGCTTGCTTCCAGCAAATATTCACTGTGTTAATTTTTGAAACATTTTTAGAAGCACAATGATTACGTGTCTTTTCAAAATGGCTTTCTTTGAGATGTATTACTCTTCCTTCCTGTAGTTCTGTATGATTTGTCTGTGAAGAACTCTGGGAAATTCATATAAAGGCTACTATATAAATTCAGACTGTAGCTATAAGATTTGACTTTGTTTATTATAGATGCTTTTCTCTTCTCTTTGTAAAACATAAATGGTTTCATTGAATAGCTGTTAAATAAAAGCTCTACATTATTTACTGTAACCAGTTAAGTAAAACAAAAATAGACAACATTACATATCATTAGGATTAAAATGCTCATTAGATTGCTGAAGATTTCCAGAGGAAGATTTCAGTGAAAGTCTCAGAGCATTTCACGTAACAGTCATGACTTCATAAACCCCAATAGTATATTTAAGTGTTATGTTAAAGCAAAAGGTCTGCTTTATTATGATTGAAACACACAAAAATTTCAAAATGTGTTTTGAGTAGAGAATACTCTTGATCTTCTTTTTAATCAAATTCTACCACAATAATGGGTGGAAATAGTTACTACAAATCTCATCTACTTTTTTTTTTTAATTTATTTTCTGAGAAAGAGACAAAAAAACCCCACAGAACAATTTAAATTAGATTTTGCACTTGCCATGCAATCAAAAAAGTGTAAAACTTTGCTTTACAACGCAAATTCAGTGGTTTGTAGTTCAGTTCTCTAACAAGATGCCTCTCCGTTGGTGTCATTTGAAAGTAAGCCACACTCCAGTCACGTTCTCAGAGAGCTTTTGTTGATATTCACCTTAAATTCTCCTTTTTAAAACCTCATCCTATTAGTCATAGTTATAACTGAATATATCACCTAAACAACTTTTTCTTAGGTTCATGTTGATGTTTTTCCGGATGCTGTGCATAGGCAGTTATGTCTCCAAACTACTATCTCTTTTTCCCCATGAAAATTTACCTACATAACATAATTATATCACCTATATTGCCTTTTTATTTGAGCATTTAACATAAATACCCCTGCATTGTAGAATAGTACTATTCCCATTTTACAGATTGGGAAATGAGGCATTAAGAGGAAATGTGATTTTTAGATCAATGAGATGGGAAGTGATTTGAGGGTAAATTGAAGGACAGTGATATAATCACAGGTACTCTCCTACAAAAAGTATATTCACTTTCTATGGGTAGGTATAGTAAAAAATAAGGTAATGTCCATTTTCTGTCAAACTAAAGCAGCACACTATCACATGTGATGTACTGAAATTCTGTTTCTGTATTTTATTGTAAGCTCATGTAGAAATGTGAGGTGATATATAGATTTTCCCCAAATTATGTGAATCTATTTTTTTTAACTGTTCTGTCAATCCTTTTTGAGTAGCCCAAGGACCAATACTTATTATATGGGAACATGATGAAAGCTGGAATAGTGAACATGCCCTTCTCACTACTGTTCTCACTTGGTAAAAGAGCTACAGTCTGGCAATGGAAACAAGTTAAGAATAGTCAGTTTGTAGAAGAGAAATAGATATGATAATTATCACCCAGTAAAGGGAAAAAATGCTATAGTCGGCAACAGTGATAAGCGTTTAAGCTTGTGCAGCCTCAGTTCTCAGCAAATAATACAAAGTTCATTTGTTTGGATGCATACTGAATATTGTGACAGCACGCCTTTGTCACCAGTTAGCTTAAAGCAAATTCTGCCTTTGCCATTTGTTAATACAAAGTCTCCATTACTTTTAAGGACCTCAGGTGTGCTTGTTCATCCAGTAGTGTTTCTTGTGCTTGCCTAAATGCTGACTTTTTACAATATAACACATTTTTTACCTGTTTGAAAGACATGGCTTAGCTGCCTGACCAAGCCCATGGGATAACTTTTTTACTACATAAACTTTATTTTACTCAAAACAAAAGGAACAGATGGTTCTGATGTCTTTCTGTGGTCATCTCTTCTTCTTCACTTTTCTTTGTCTGACATGCAGACATCACCATACTTAGTTGCTTGCATTGTTCTTTTGTTTTTCTGAAATATCCCTTAAGCAGCATACTCATGAGTGTTTAAGCTGCAAAATGATAGGATTTTGTCTTCTGCATGATCATATATTCTAGATCTAAAGTCAGTCTCAAGTGCTAGGAATGATTGGGGGTTTGGATGTTGTGTCTTTTTTAAATGTGACCTCTTTGTGATCCCCCCCTCTATTTTGTTGGCATCTTAGCATAGCTGACGACAGATGCCATTTCAACATGAGAGCCCAGCACGTCTACAGGGAAGCATAATGAGAAGGACTGCCTAATGGAGCGACATCGATGGTGGTATGATTGCTGTTGAAAAGTAGAAAGATGATTCATTAGGAAATACAGATGAATAAGGCTTAAACCCAGTCCTCTCAGCAGGGACAAAGAGAAAAGGAGGCCCACGGTAACCTGACAATATCACCAATTTCCCCACCCTGCATGCACCACCAGGATCCCTTGCTGAGGAGACATGTCTAGCCAGTTTTGCATTGTAGGAGCCTATATGCTCCTGTTATTCCAGTCTGTCACTTTTTCACAATAAATCTTACATTAAGCTGGAATGGAATCATAGAATCATAGAATCATAGAATCATAGAATCATAGAATCATAGAATCATAGAATGTTTTGGGTTGGAAGGGACCCCTAGAGGTCATCTAGTTCAACCCCCTTGCAGTGAGCAGGGACACTGCTAACTAGATCAGGTTGCTCAGAGCCCCATCCAACCTGGCCTTGAATGTTCCCAGGGATGGGGCCTCCACCACCTCTCTGGGCAACCCGTTCCAGTGTTTCACCACCCTTGTTGTAAAGAATTTCCTCCTTATATCCAGTCTAAACCTACCCTGGTTTAGTTTAAAACCATTACCCCTTGTCCTGTCACAGCTGGCCCTACTAAAAAGATTATCCCCATTTTTCCTATAGGCCCCCTTTAGGTCCTGAAAGGCCATAATCAGGTCTCCCCTCAGCTATCTCTTCTCCAGGCTGAACAAGCCCAACTCCCTCAGCCTGTCCTCATAAGAGAGGTGCTCCAGCCCTCGGATCATTTTAGTAGCCCTCATCTGGACCTGCTCCAACAGTTCCATGTCCTTCTTGTGCTGAGGGCTCCAGGGCTGGACGTAGTATTCCAGGTGAGGTCTCACCAGAGCAGAGTAGAGGGGCAGAATCACTTCCCCCGACCTGCTGGCCACGCTCCTCCTGATGCAGCCCAGGGTACGGTTGGCCTTCTGGGCCGCCAGCGCACATTGCCGGCTCATGTCCAGCTTTTCATCCACCAACACGCCCAAGTCCCTCTCGGCAGGGCTGCTCTCGATCCTTTCTTCTCCCAGCCTGTACTGATACTGGGGGTTACCGCGACCCAGGTGCAGGACCTTGCACTTGGCCTTGTTGCACCTCATGAGGTTCACACAGGCCCACCTCTCCAGCCTGTCCAGGTCTCTCTGGATGACATCCCGTCCTTCTGGTGTGTCAACCGCACCACTCAGTTTGGTGTCATCCGCAAATGTGCTGAGGGTGCATTTGATCTCGCTAAGTCATTGATGAATATATTAAACAGCACCGGTCCCAGTATGGACCCCTGAGGGACACTACTCGTCACTGGTCTCCATCCGGACATCGAGCCATTGACCACTACCCTCTGGATGCGACCATCCAGCCGGTTCCTTATCCACCGAACAGTCCACCCATCAAATCCATAGCTCTCCAATTTAGAGAGAAGGATGTTGTGGGGGACCGTGTCAAAGGCTTTGCAGAAGTCCAGATAGATGATGTCCGTTGGTTTTCCTTTGTCCACTGTTGTTGTCGCACCATCATAGAAAGTCACTAGGTTCGTCAGGCAGGACTTGCCCTTGGTGAAGCCATGCTGGCTATCTCGAATCACCTCCCTGGCCTCCATGTGCTTTAGCATAGCTTCTAGGAGGATCTGTTCCATGATCTTCCCAGGCACAGAGGTGAGGCTGACAGGTCGGTAGTTCCCAGGGTCTTCCTTTCTACCCTTTTTGAAAATGGGCACAATGTTTCCCTTCTTCCAGTCACCAGGGACTTCACCTGACTGCCATGACTTTTCAAATATCATGGAGAGTGGCTTGGCGACTACATCGGCCAATTGCCTCAGGACCCTGGGATGCATCTCATCAGGTCCCATGGACTTATGTGCGTTCAGGTTCCTCAGGTAGTCACGAACCTGATCTTCTCCTACAGCGGGAGGGGTTTTACCCTCCCGGTCCCCCTCATGCCATCCATCAACTCGGGTGGGGTGAGGAGAGAGGTTGCCAGTGAAGACTGAGGCAAAAAAGTTGTTGAGTACCTCAGCCTTCTCCTCATCTGCTGTTACCAGCTTGCCAGTCTCGCTCATCAGCGGGGGTACGCTTTCTTTAATCATCCTTTTCTGGCTGATGTACCTGAAGAAACCCTTCTTGTTATTCTTTGTATCCCTAGCCAAGTTTAGCTCCAGCTGAGCCTTGGCCTTCCTGACCCCATTCCTACACAACCGGACCGCGTCCCTATACTCTTCCCAGGATAGCAGAGTCTCTATAGTATATTCTTTTACAAGTCACCAAGAATCATACCAACATATTGACTGTGTTCCTGTACCTGCTTTATGTTATCTTCAGGGAAGGCTGAGAAAAGATGTGCTAATGACAGCTGAGCTCTTAGACCTCAGTGGCTCAAGGGCAAGATACTGGTCTTCTGAATGGGTTCTGAAAATCTCTCAGCAATACCTCTTGTTCAAGAGCATGCACAGCTGTATCTCATGACTCACTTTAAGAATGAGCAAACACACAGACACGATAGAATCAGATCAATAGCATCTGTCTTTCCTTTAAGAACTTTTTGGCTTATTGAAATAAAAAAAAAATGTGTTTTGATACCCCACTCATGAGTCTTTTTTTTCTTCAGACAGGTGAAATATCATTACTCAGTTGATGGGAGGAAAAGATTATCTCCTCTTTTATTCATTAGTTTTCTGTATCCTCATTTTCTGTCAACTGTGTTCAACAGAAACTAGATACCAATGTGACTCAGTGGATGTAGAAGGGAGCTAGATTTGTTATTTGATTTGTTATTTGAATTTTAGTCTGCTGTTGGCTTCCTATGCCTCTCTCATCTTCAGGCATATCTTTTGCTGAGTGGGGTTAAAAGATGCTCAGGCTGTATCTGACCCTTCCCAGCTATAGGACTGCAGTACACACTACCCAAACAGATTTTTGACAAAAATATGACCATTTCTGAAGTCATCTAATTATGAAGTTTTTCTGAAACATTGTACACACATCCACATTGGACTACAAACTGTTAGAAACTTCAGTTTCATTGAAGCATCTGTCAAATCATAAATTCTTTGAGAAGAAATAAAGAAATAGCAGTCAAGAATGAGGAAAGATTAAGAGAGTGATTTCATAATTTAAAATCAGGAAATATCCAATGTTGAATTCTTCAAAAGCAATGTATGCTGCTTTTTCTCCTGCACATCTGACCCATTTTTCTAAAGCTTTTTCCCCTAGTGTCCTTTCCATCCTCTTACTTAATAGACTTTCCCCCCTCCCCAGGTTTTCTCTGGTTATATATATTTAAATGTGTGTACTTACAACAAGTTCAGCTGGATTTTTTTGGAGAAGAGTAAAGAGAAGAAATTGTAACACTTTTTTTTATTTTTATTTTTCCCCTTTTTTTGAGAAAAGACAATATGTTAGGGTATGACAATGTTACAATATTTTTTTGTTGTATAATTGAAATGACTCAGACTTTAAATTATAAGCAGTGTGTGGAGGTGGGATATTTTGTGAATTAATTTCACATGAAATGCAAGAGATTTTATGTGCTTTAAAAACCTACTGTTGGTCCCTTTTTTCAGTAAAGGAACAAAGAATTTGGACCCCACATATATACTCTTCAAAAATTTATGAGGGTTCAACAAAGATCAACTTCACTGTGAGAGGCTGTAAGTGCGGAGAGCACAAGGATGGGCTTTTCCACATGAAAGTTCCTTACTTTTATTAATAATTGGGGATATAAAAATTTGGGGTCATGTGCTAATATCTCATTCTGTTTGCTTTAATATTTTGATATTGCCTATAACAAACTTCTACCAAACAAACCCAAATACTGGTATTCCCACTTCTACCTTTTTATCATTCTTATGCAGTGATATTAGACTTACTGATTTAAAATTTAAATTTCACTCTTGGTCATTTGAATGCTATAAAACACTTAAAATATTTAATGAAGTTAGAAACTTTGAATTATTTTTGTTCTCAATGTACAAAACGCCTTTCTCAAAAGTCTCTGGCACTGATTCTCCATATCTGATGCTAGAACAATTACCATTGACTTTCACAGGAGTTTTATTTTCCTGAGAACTGTAGTACAGGAATCTAAATAGTTAAATATTAAAGTTTTAAAAAAGGTGAATTTTAACACACCCCCTCTCACTAGGGATTCCATTTAAGCTCAGGCTGAAGCCTCATGAAGGGGAGGGATTTTTTTGGATTGGGGTTTGCCCATTCTGTCCAAGCATGCAAAGACATGGTTAGGGAAGTCAAAGCCCACCTGGAGCTGAATCTGGCAAGAGATGTCAAAGGCAACCAAGACTTCTATAAATACTTCATGTGCTTGATGGAACACACTTAGTCCATTATACTCTACAGTTTATAAAGGTATAAGCTACTGAACAGTCATCAAAGACTAAACGACAATGCAGCAATGGTCAAACATAGTGGTTAAAAGCATACAACTTGAAAATTATATTGCCAGCTATTCCAGTGTAGGCCTAACCGCTGAGCTTTGATAGCTATATAACGCATTCTTGTGCAAAACAGGTGTCAGTACAGCCTTGCACAGTGCTACAGGGAGAAGCCTGATGAAACTTTCCTTTGACTTCGTACATTTGTTCCCAGGGCCCTGACTGTCCCTCAGGCCCTGAACAGCCTTGCTCCATTCACACCTTCTGCCCGTGGGCCCAGGAGCTCCATTTAAGCTTGGCTCTGGGTGAACTGGCCTAATCTATGTTCTGGGGGTGTCATGTCCAGTCCTGTTTCTGGCCCTGCCCTGTTGATGAACCTTGGACCCACATTGTAGCCTCTTCTCCAGTAGTCTCCTGCTGCTCCTGACTGAACTCCCTGGATGGACCCTGAATCAATCCCCTTACCTGGGGCTGTTACCAGCGCTTAGCTGTGCACACCTAGCTCAGGTGCTGCGGGACTGTGCCCTGGTCAGTAAGGACATGGTGCTGTAGTCACTGTCAGCTGCTGGTTCTTCCCTTGAGGAGCAGCCTTGAACTTGCTGCTCTCTGACATGCATTTTCTATGGGTTAGTTGGTGTTTGAATACAGCACTTCGGGATTTAAACAAGAGGTAGGCAGTTAGGCAGTTCTGTGGCCAGGTCATAAAACAACCTTACATGAGTGCCTTTTGCATAGAGCTGTAGATCACATGCTATCAAAATGAACCTCTTTCAAAAGCAAAAAGACTTAATAATTATTGATGATATGCTTTTTTCTTCTAATCAAACAAGGAGACTATATTTGTGACTTTATCAATTAGATACTAGCATTTGACTTCCATTTAGGTCTTTGTCATAACTGAAATTACCTTAGCCAACCATTCTTTCTTATTTCTGTCTCAAGCACTTGTTTACAGGTGAATGCACTTCAATCATATCAGTAACGAAATTTTTCACATTATTTTTGACAAAATGCAATGAAATGATTGACAGCAAAGGAGGACATCAGTCAATAAAGGTGGAAGGCAGCATAAATGATGCATCATGCTACTTTCCAACCTACGAGCAAAGTCAGACAGGGCACTGGAAAATGGAAACAGTGCTGAATGAAAAATAGGATATTGTGCATTTGTGCAGAGCAATTTCAGCTCATGAATTTATAAAGGTGTCAAATTGTTATCTAAATAAGAGAGGAGTATAGTTCTGGTGTTCTCTAATTAACTCTTCAGGAGCCACAATCCACAGTAACTCAGACTTCAAGCTAGATCTACTAAATTAGCACCCAGTGGCAACTAAAACTCTGATAGGACAGAGTCCCATGGTAGGATTTTAAATACATTTCATAAAAAAAAAAAACCCACCCATCTAAATATTATTATCTTTCCTCACAAACAGATGCGTGGACAGAAAATATCACTGCAAACAGATCCTTGTAATGGTGCCAAGAACTGCATTATCTAGGACTACTAGTAAAATGTACACCTATGCAGAGCTCACAGGACAGATTTAGAGTTTTGAGATGGCATTAAAGATCTTTTGAACATGAAGACTTCTCCTCTAACCTCTGTATGATTCTTAATATCCTTCAACCTGATATACAGATACATGGAGCAAGATGAATTCTTATGTTGACTTACCAACTACTTACTTAGGAAGAGATATTAAGGAGAAGGAAAATGAGATATTGAATTTTTAAAACACTGTCTAGCCCTGAAGCAGAAATGTAGTCACTGTATTTCTTTGTGTAATGACAGTGGCATTTGCTAACTGTAGATTTGAATAAACCAGATTTATTATAGTATACTGGGAGAATGAGTGATCTCAGACACATAATTAAAATGCTTTCGTAATGTGCCTGCATCTAGAAAATGTTTCCTCTGAGACCATATGGAATTCCTTGCTAGATGAGATTAGACTTAAAAGTTATGATTAGATGAATTTAAGTAAAATAATGTTTTGTTTTGCTAAATGTAAAAACAAATAAAAATTATGCTTCCTGAAGAACACATTGAAAAATTATTCAAGTTCTCAATAGTTTTCTAGAAAACATTTTTTACAAATATAATGATAGAGAAAAGTTGTATATTTGCAAAATACTATATGTCTGCTCTTTGCCAGAATGTCAGAAACAGCCTTGTGTGAAAAAAGTTGGTTATGTGGGATTCAATTTTTTCATGGAATACAAAATATTTCCTCAAGAAGCTCTCAGAGGGATTTTAAAAATATCTTTCTTTTAGAAATGTGAGCTGTAAATTAGTGTAGAATCTTGAAGAGCAATTCCAGGTATTATTCTACATTACTAAAGAATTAACTCTAGTGAGTAGAAATAAAAGATCCATTAGATAATTTAATTTTAAATTAAATATTTTGCTTGTTAAAGGAACATTTTCTGAGTTGTTAATTACTATTTTAGGTATCTCAAATGTAACTGAGTATACAGAAAAGCTAAATTCTAAATCGAATCTCTACCTAAGAGATGTAGATTATTTCTTGTTTATATTTTGTTTTAAAAAGTGCAATTTCAGTGCCAATTTAGTCCTGAGAATATTTTGAATCATAAGAGAGCTTTTTAGCACATGGTTTTGCCTTTTGTCATTTACAGATAAATGCAAGCACAAGTTGCATGAAGGTTCGGATGGTTTTAGTCATCCACCTGAAAACTGTCCCTGGTTTATTTCTTTTCTGGTGGGGTTCCTCCTTAGCCAGACCAACGAGCCTGTAGGATTCACTATGGCAGTAAAAGCATCAGAGCTGCTGCGACAGAGGGACTGCCCATCATGAAGGTAACAAGATTTTAGAATGGTTTCTACTTGTCATGAAACTCCATCTTTAAAATGGTAATCATTGCAATCACGTTAAGAGCTGTAATTATAAAAACCAAAAAGCCACTGGGGTACTGGTATACAGAACTGGAGAGGTAATGCTAGAAAAGAAGGGTAGTTGGCTGGTGGAGAAGAGGAAGAAGCAGCAGCTCTTCCAAACAACTGCTAAAAGAGCCATCAAGGAGCATCACTCTTGCCGCCCAAGCCAGCTCAAGCTTGTCTGAGAAAAGTCATGTATTGATTTGCCTTTTTTTTTGGAGATGAGAACATACTTAAATACCTTTAAGGAGAAAGAACACAACATCTGAAATTAAAAGACAGACCTATTTCAGAACTGAAGCAACTAGAAAAGCATTTGTTAAACATTATACGTGCAATATTTCTGAAGAGAATTTAGGAAGAAGTTTAGGCAAGAATAGATCTCTGATATTGCTTAGACTATGTATTTTTCCTTTTTTCTTTCATAATGGATAGATAGGAGAAATCACTTTCTTTCCTAAGTTAAATGTTTTTATTTGTCTTAAATGCACTGTTTTCAAAAAACCACAACAGGATAAGTCATATAAAACATGCCAAATCTGCATCTCATTTAAAGTAAAATCACAGTGTTTTTCTAAAATCTGTTATTGCACTGATTTCTGTAATGTTCAAGCATCTTCAAACACTGCATTGAAAAATATGACATTTAAATACAGGATGCAATCTTAACTGCTTGGAAAGTTGAATTTTGGTAAGGATTTATAACTTTGGTTTTGCTACTTTCATTTTTTTTAAATACAGGGTTAAGCTCCTGAAGGTAAGAAATTAACTGGGAAGTAGCAACCTCTGTGATGATTCTTAGTTCTTGTGAGAATTTGCTTCCTGATCCTGAAAAATTGAAACATTTTTGCAGATCGAGATGAGTCATCAGACAGTCAATTACCAGGTAGGTGATTACATGTCTACTCAGAAACAGACCAATGACTAAGGATATGAACAAATCAGTAATATTGCATGTACTAATGAGCTAGCACTGTCTCACCAGCAACTCCAGAAAGATTCGTCAATACATTTATACACACACACACCCCCCTGTGTGTGTAACCACATTATACGTGTGTGTGTGTATTTCATATATATAGCTTCTCTAAACTGAAAGAAAAGTTAGAAGTTAGATCCCAAATCTTCTCTCCTACCACAAATGAAGAATCTGGGAAATAAAATTACATGTTTATAAATATTTTAACATTCCTATGCCTAATCTATGGCACCTTAGCAACAGGCTAGGTTTGTGAATCATTACTGGACAGAAATTTTTGCCACAGTCTACCCAAAATTCCTTGTGAAATTGAAGTTAATTTTTACTATCTGATGAAGAGGGAGTTGGATATTAGTCATCAAAAAAGAGTTTATGGTAGTTGAAAGCAAAGCCTTACCGTTTGAGAAAGATGTACCTAATTTCATATCCTTTCTCTGGTCTGTTAAAAGTGCAGAATTACACTGAGGCAGGTTTGAAAGCTTGGAAATAGCAAACGAGTGCCTAATCATCAGATTGCAGGATTACTTTCTTTTCTTCTTTTGGCCTAAAATCCAAATACTTGTGAAAGATGCAACAGCTTCAACAGAAAAATAAATGAGGCATTTCCTTCAAGACTACCTCCAGGAGTCTAGACAGTATATACTGAAATCTGCTCAGACAAGGAGATAAAAAAAGAGTTTGGATTTCCTATAGCTCTTCAGTAGCAGTCTTTGCTACCAGGGTACTTATTAAAATAACAGCGAAATCAACCATCTACCCTTCCTTGCTTCCAGGGTTTTGTGAAATGTGCTTACTCTTTACTTAAAAGTACCTCAAAAGGGAAGTAAAGTTTTACCTCAGGATGAATATAAACTTTAGTCCTTGCAAAAATATCTTTGATGCTCCTCATTTTCACAATAACATTATGACCACTTTGGGTCAGGCACCAAAAAGAGTAGATAAAGGAGTAGATAAGGAGAGGATAAGGGGAAAACTATCTAGGTAACCCTCAGAACAGAGCAGAAAACATTTATGGTAATTAATATGTCCTTAACTGTTATGTAAAGGATGAAATATCTCAGTATCTCACCACTGGACAATTGAGTACAATTCAAGGGTGCTGAGTTTTTATGTGAGGCCAGTTGAAGTTTCCACTTAAGTTCCCAATCCCAGCAATCTTTTGCTTGAAATAGGAGTCACTGATGAAAGATTGCTGGGTGAGAATTCATCCTTTGGACCAATCTCCTGATAAAACCAGTTATTACCTTCCCTCAGTATGAAGACATACACAGGTTGGAGTGGTTTCTTGATATTCACCTTCACCAGTTGAATATCACCCCTCAAGCATTTCCAAAGACTGATCAGACATATCTTTTTTCACAGTTTGACTGTTGCCAGTTTTTTAGTGTCACAAATATAAGGCCAGTTTCATCTCTTGACCATGATTTGCTGTTTGTTCTGTGCACTCAGTGTACACACAGGATTACACTATAAACATGATTTTGGAGGCCTATATTATCTTCTCATCAAATGCCATTGTCATGTTTGCTTCTACTCAAGCAGAAACCAAAAATGTTCTCATGCCTACTAGTCCTCTGCTGTCCATTAATATCAATTGTACTGAGTCATGTTCCATGTCACATCATCTAAATGTTAACTGTTTGAGAAGAAACTCCATTCACTCCCAACTTTAGAAACTTTACAATTTACTGCCTAGTTTTATTTGCTAAATCACAAAAAAAAAAAAGGCCAAGTGAAGTACAGCTTATTTCATTAATACATACAAAGACATATGTGAGATAATATAATAATTTTACTTATATATAAATACAAAATATATGTAAAAATATATGAAAAAATATAAAAATAACATTAATAAGTGTTTATGTCTCATATCATCTTAATAGTTCCTGCAGTCCCTCCTGGATAAACATGAACAGTCATCAAGAAAATTTAATGGCTTTCTTCATAATCCTCTCCAACTAAAAAAAAAAAGAGGCTTTAAAGATCACTTTGAGGTCCCTTATTTACACGTCACAGGTTTATGTTCTTCTATGTGTTATATCAGGAGCAGGTTTACTACAGAATGGAACAGATGTATGAGTTCCCCTCAAGACCTCTGTTGGTGGAAGAATCATCACCTGGCCCAGCTTTGAAGTCTACTAGGCCTTGATCTACAATGACTTGATAGGGGACTTGTGTTTCTCACCTTGGATTCTATATTTGTAAAGCACCTGCTTCTGTTTATTGGGCTATCCTGTTTATATCTCACCTTGTTGAAATACCTTTTTTTTCTCTTTCTTTTGAAGCAGGTCTTACAAATCCAATTTTACTTTTCCCCTCATCAACAACATGACTAGATAATCAGATATGCCTAGATTTTATTTTTAAGCTTCTAAACGTAATTTTACCATCTATTTTTTTACTAATAGAGGACCATTTACTCAGTTAAGATTTTTTCCATCCTCCACCGAAAAGAGTGTAATTCTAAGTTTATGATTAAAACAGCCTAAATTTCTGAGATGGTGTCTGAGATGATGGCAAGATGTCAAACCTCAGAAAAGCACATCCCACATGCTATTACATTTTTTAATCTTTTCTGCATGTATAAATAACCTACATATTTATTTTGCAGGACTTCTAAGCTAGCTCCGTATGCTAAAATGTTACTCACTTCCCCTGAATATAACCAAAAAGTATATGGTAATAATGTTAACCATAGTAACCATGAAACTGAATTTCTTTGCGATCCCAATATTTTTCTTATTATAAGATCTCTTCATTCTTTCATTTCCTATTTTTTTTGTTGCATAAACATGTGTTCATCTCCTTAAACCTCAACAGTAAGGAATTTACATTTTGTCAATTTTTATTTATAAAAATCCTTGCACATTTATTGCTTGCATAATTGCTTAAAAAGTAGAGAATGAGATTAGAGATACTTTTGGACTCTAACGGTTTGTCTGTTATTACAAAACCAATTCTTGCCTATTAAATTTAAAAACCAGAAGCATTAAATAAAAGAGGAATAGTAAGGTGGAAAGCAGAAACAAGGCAAGTGTGTTGGAAACTTCAGAAGAATGATGGAAACCAAAATTCAGACCTTAACCTGCCCTCCTGCAAAAAGATGAATTAATATTTCATGGAGAGCTTTGCACCACTCAAAATAATAATTTTCAGTCTAGCATAAAGAAAACAGTTTCCAGGATACCATAGTGATGAAGTAAAATATAACTTTATTTTAGGCATTCAGGAGTCAATTTCATGAATTTTTAAAGAAGAGTTATTGCTTCAGAAGTGCAATCAACATTACCGCTGCCCAGCTTAATGTTAAAATACATCATTGTTCCCTACAAGAAACTATTAATTACTCACATTTTCTCAGTAGTTAACTATTTCTTTTTCACATAATACGTATAAATGTTCAGTGTGCTGATACCTGTCCAGCGCAAGCTGTCCCTATGTTAAGTAGGCAAAACAGATCAGGTTGCAAAGCACTGTTTTATTTTAGTTAACTACAGAGTAAAACACAGTACATTGGTGGCCTCAGCAGCCATTCTCAATTAGTTTGATGACCAAATTTCTTCTAGCTAGGATATTTTCTTCAAGATGTGTAATCAACACACATACGCACACAGTGAGTGTTCTTCTCCTGGTTATGTGAAACCAGATAGGTTTGTTTGCAGTTTATAAAGTGTGTGCACTCTGGTGTCAAATATTCCCACTGTTCAATGCATAGTATATGTAGGGGAGCACGTTTGTTGCTATTTCTGTTCCTCGATAAAAAGTTGTTTCCAAAAAAGGGAGAGAACAAAAGCTGATGGAAGGCCAGGCTATAAGTGAACTACTCAACTAGAAAATCCCTGGTTACAGTTTAAATACCTCCTTTTCTTAAAAACAGTGTCCACATATATATTCTTACAATAGGTGACACTAAACAGTTACCAGACCAGCAATACCCTAGAAAGGACACACAATCCGAGAAAAAAAAGTTGTCCCGGCTCTGGATATTTTACAAACATCACAGTGTAGATGAAAGTGTGGCTAGGACTCAGGTCAGCTGTGCACAACAGATGTGCACAGTGGAAATTTTGCACAGCTATCCCAGTGAAGAATGTCTGTCTGTGAAAAGGAGCATTCTTCTCCAAGACAGATTTCAAGACAGTCTGAGTCAAAGTACCTGGGGGAGAACAGACCAGGAACACACCTCTCCAAAAAGCTGGTCTATTTGGTAAAGGACCCTTGGTTCAGCACCACAGAAAGAGGCCTTCCGCACTGCAAATATGTCCTGGAGAACCTAAGTAGGGTGCAACACTTCAACGGTTTCATAAAAATGTGTATCATTAAAAGTAGGAGGCGTATACCAGTTCTTTTCTTGCACTGTTGGAAAGATGTGTGTCAGATCACACAAGTGCAGACATTCATTTTGTACAAATTCAGCATGTCATCTCTCTTCCTAATTAGGTAGGAGGAAATTGCCACTTGAAAAACTTTGACATTTTCCTGCAGCAGCCTGCTGGCCTACAGGGTTTTTAGCTTCTAAGACACATCAGAAGAAGGAAGTCTGGAAGCAGCACAGAGGCAAACAAGATAAAATTAGTGACCATTTTTAAGCAAGAGAGATTATTCAACATAACTTTCATCTTCTCATTACATACAAGAAAACTGGTGCAGATGGGCAGTGAAGGGAATCAAGGGAGAACCTGTATCAATGGCATCCCTGATTGTTTAGTTCACACACCTGGTAGTGGAATCTGGTGATGAAATACCTATATCTGAGCATCTGACAGCTCTCACTGGCTTCAGGAGGGGATGACCTGGTAGCAGATGATGCCCCCAAACAAGATTGTTGCTGTGAACTTGAAGACTAGTTAAATATCAAGGTGGTGCTAAGTGAAAATGATGCTGAGGCAGCCAAAGCTGCTGCTTGATGTAATGATGCTGGTGGAGAATTCCAAGGCTCTGATTTTACAGAACATTGTCCAAAACTTAGCAAGGTATAGTAGCACCAGAGAGTATTTCAGGGTGAGTTTGAACAGCTGAGCACGACTCAAAGTCAGCTGCAGAGAGCTAGGAAGTCTCATTATTATTGGTGATACCTGGAGAAGGAAAAGAGAAAAATGTCTTTTGCCAAGGATCCTGGAGCTGATATTCCCAAGGGCATTTGAGTACTTTGGAAGAGTCAAGCTCAGCAGAAGGCTTCCTCTATTGCTTGAGTATGGATCTCCAGAAGCTGAGTTTTCACTTTGGCTTTTATTTGAGAGGATTTGAGGCAGAAGCAGCTGTAAGATTTTGCAGGCATATGACCCTCTCCAAGAGGCTATGAACCACATGAACTAGACAATGAAAGGCGACCTTGACAGTGACGTAAGATTGAAGTGGGTGTTCAGACAAGGCACTGAAATCCAGATAGGCACAGGATAAAAATCTCTATGCAGAGAGAAAAATCAGCAGTGTGCTCTGACTCGGCAGGATGCTTGGGCAGTACTGAAATGGAAATGGTTGTGCTGTTTCTTTGTAATGTAAACCCTGAGCAGCAGTAGGTAGGGACTATAGCATAAAGGAAAAACTTCCTACCTCACACAGTAAGACACAAGAATATAGTCTATTAGACTGTACACATGGATTCACTTTAAAAATTGTATTATTATATCTAAGGATTGGATGTTGCAAGCTGCTGAAACCAGAGAGGAGAGGTGCTATGCCAAAATATAGGCTGCCAAAGACTTTTGCTACACATCTACAAAATTACATGTAAAGATAAGGCACTTTGGTAAGTGTTTGCAAAATCATGCTATCAGCTATATTGAATTCCTACTCAGATAAGCTTGATTCCAGAATAATCTATGGTCTTTATTACCTTTGAAAAGAATTACCCTTCTTCCAACTATCTCCCTAAACATAGTTTTTCAGCTTTTTGAAAACTTTCCCAGTAACACACATAGAAAATGCACAGTACTTGTGAAAGAACTAATTTGTATAATACAATGTTATAATTATGTAGGAAGTCTGGTTCCCTGCCTGTGGGTATTCAACATCTGAATTGATATAAATGGACAACAGAAAAAGAAATGGTGCTCCAGAAAAGCAAACTGGAATGATTACATTCAAGGTGCACACACTACAAAGAATTCACATACATAGAAACATGACACAGAGAACAAACATCATACTGACAGAATTCCATAAATACCAACAAAACATATCTGCAGCAAATATGGTGTGCCCACCTTATTTGTGTATCTTGATAAAATCATACTGAATCAGATAGTAATTAGAGTTACTTTGGATACACTGCGGTGAGGATTTGAACCTATGCTTTTAAATCTTCTTTTGCATTTCAGGAATGAAAGCTTTCAATTATGCACCCATCTGTGCCTTATTGTACTACATAATGAATATAAAACTTCAAAATGCTTCTTGCAGACAAAAATGAACAGCTAGATTTGCAGTGTGTGTGCAAGGATGGAATTCACCCTTAGGCAGTGGGCCACAACAAACAGTTAAAAATCATTTAAGTCTTGCTTAACATTTACTTTGACATGTTACGCAGTTCATAGGTTTTCTTTACTGGACAAGTGCCTATAGGTGAAGTTCACCCTAACACATATTCTGGGACATAATTTCTTTGGTTTTCCCCACATTTTCATGTACATCTTTTTCTTACAAAATTATCCTGTACTAAGTAGCGATTGGGATGGCTTTAGAGTACCATTCAGATCAGGGCATAATGTTCATCACGACATATCAAAGTTCTGGCGTCTCATTTCCCTGACAGCACAATTAATAGAGTTTAACCACCCCTTTTTGGGTACTGCAAAGTTTTCTTCCTTCAAGTTTTAAAGTGCCCTGACATTCCATGATGAGGACACCTTATAAAAGGGTTGAATACAATATAACTGTTTTGCCTATCCTGACTCACTGCAAACTACTTAAGGGCCTTCAAAAAACAACACAACCCTCCCACAACCCACGTATACATGGAAACACTTAGGGAACCCCTACCAACGACAACAGCTTTCAGCAATGAGTCAGACTAAGGGAAGAGTATGATGGTATCTTATAGAACTCAGGCATCTCTTTGAAGTCTAAATTCACCTGGAAATCCAATTTTCTATTTGCATGACTCATTAGTTCTTAGGAAAAAGCCTCAGGTTTGAAATTCTATCTTCCAATTATTGCTACTTTTTTTTGTTTGATCTAAAAAACTTCTGTACATTTGCTGTGAACTGGAATTCCTGACAGCTGGAATTATAATCTTAGTTGTCTTAAAAAGAACATAATCATTCACTGTCAAACACTCACTTGAAAACATAACTATTTAATTTCTTATAATTCATATCCAGCACATATATTTTAAAATGAGATAATTTACATAATAATTGAAAAATGTTTTTTCACAGGAAACCAGAGCAATAGCTATAAGGAAGCAGAATTTTGCTCTAGAGGACGCAGTAAACCAATTTATCTACCAGATATGGACAAGCTACAAGTTCCTACTGGAGCAGTTCAATAATAATCAAGGAATCCACTTCTCTCAGATAATCCAGACATTACAGGAAAAGGAACTAGAAGACATGTACGTATCATAAGCAATATTTATTAACAGTCCGCAGGTGACTAATCTGGCAAAAGCCCCATATTCTTGTTTTACCGTCAGTAAAGTAAAAGGCTGTATTTTGAAGAAATGCTTCTAGTATTTTATGTGTATATCCCTTCTGCTAGAAAACTGGAGGTTTTAAGAACAAAGAAACTCAAAAGAAGTTTGAAAATTCATGCTTCTTAGTATGCCTATACTTACCAGCTAACCATATTTCCTAGCTAGCCTTCCTAGCTAAGTATTCTTACAGCAGACTCTTCATCATATCTGAGCAGCTTATCAAATCATCCATCATAATGGCACACAAACCAGAGGATGCTTACGTGCCCACATAACACTCTAGCAGAGTGATATGCAAGATACTAGGCTCAATACTAAAAATCCTTAGCAAGTTTTAAGAACTGAAAGGTTAAGCCATAAGTGAACTGTCATTCTTCAGTAACATCAGGCTTCAAGAAAAAAAAAACTGACTACAAAATCAATTTCTCTATATAACAGTAGACCAATTTAAACCTCTTTTACATTAGTTGATATGTGTTTGTTTCATTTTAGACCTCCTTCTTCTAGTAAGTGATCTCAAAGATGTCCCTTCAGCAAGGGAGAAAAAATGCCCGTGACTGTCTTCTGACGCAGTTTTTCCTGAAAACAATACCTGCAATTAATTGTTAACAGACTATTCCCATTAGCTAGTGCTATGCAGTATGTACAAAAGTTGAGGTTTTGTAAAGTACATTTCTTGATTGGTGGAAGTTTGACAAAAAACTCATTCTTTTACTCCTTTTCTTCCTCTGGATCTTTCTATACTATCACAGAAATAGAAGTAAATAGATAGGGGAAGATATGGAATAGAAGACATATGTTCTTTTCAATTTGATTTACAGTGAAGATATAATATGTGCATGATGTTGAAAACTTCCCTTGTGGAATAATTGAAAGAGTCTGTGTTTACATCTATACTAACTTTTCTGTTACACCAATGGGGAAAAACACTTGTATATATAAATTGAAGGAGGAATAAATACTGTCATACTTTTCACTCTGATTATTTAAAAATATCTTAAGAAAGTCGGCATAATCCAGACTAACACCCATATAATTAAGTCCTCCTGGGGAAAATGTATTTTTTTTTAAAAAGGCCAGGAAACTATGCTAGTTTGTAATACAGTCTTTATCCAGTGCACTGAGTGCTTTCCTCTGTGACATCAGGAGAATTGTCTTCCTGCCAGTACTACCTCCTGCAACACTGAGGAAGATATTTTATATATATTGTACAAACCTAAGGTAGGAGTCAGGACTCCCTTTCCAAAGTGGTCAGATAATCAGCAACAAAGATAGAGAAATACTGAAAAAAAAAGTAGGGAAAGGAAGACTCTCATTTATATTGGCTTTTTAATCTCTTATAAATGACAAAAAAAAAAAAAAGATCTCTTGTGCTTTTACAGCAGTGGATAGAAATTCATGCCTGAAACAGTAGCTCAAAGTAGTCAAAGATCTGGTTTCTACTTTCTTTCTTTTAAGAAAGAAGAAGTCTGCTAACACCCCAGTATCCTTTCCCCCCTGTGTTTTCCTTCTTGTCACAACAATTATGCATCCAGTCCCAAATTTCCTCTCTTTCTTTCCCCAGAAGTTGCGGTATAGAAGAGCTGACATTTCAGAGGATTCCAGGCTCCTCCACTTTACTACATGGTTTTTAGAAGAACAAGCATGGTCTGCATCTGTTACTATCAATGTACTAATAATCCAAGAAAGAAGGCAATTTCCATGTTCTGTTTTCCAGAATGTTAAGAAACCAGTCAGTCCATGACCGAAGAATTTATTTTCCTTCATGGCTGGAGCCTTATTTCCCCAGCCCATTGAATACCATAGTTTGTTTGTTCCCAAGAAAGGATCAGCCTACAAGCTAATCAGTTCAGATCCTGTAACATTATTGGAAAGCAAAACATTGGGCAATTAACCAGCGTTATAAGTCCTACCTACACATTTTTTACAAATAGGATTTACAAGGCAAATAAATGTTTCCTGGCAATATTTGCAGAGTTATTTTTGAACGTCAGGCACGTGATGGGTGAAATCTATACAGTCTGTGGCTTGTTGTGAAGAACACTTTCCTTCAAAATACATGCTGCTACTGGATTTATAGCCAAATAAGCCAACAAAATATTACAGGCTCCTCCACACCCATCATATTAACTTCCACAGTATATACAGTAAATGCATAATGCTATGCCAGACACTGTGTGGTCAGTGCTATATTTACATTTTAGTTACTATCATAAATACAAAAGAGTCCAACATTGGTTTTAGTATGAATTAAATTGAATGCTGTGTCTGAATTCTTAGTATCTGTTACGGCCTAACAAAAATATTTCCCTGGGCTTTTTATATTATTTTATCATACATATGTTCCATTGTATAATTTGAGTACTTGTTTACTCAAAACTGTACGTTTGCCTGATTTATATCCCTGATGGAAGCCATAATAGTGACCTTTTCCATTACTTTTAAGTAATTTGTTTGTGTTAGTGGGTTTCCTGACATATGTCTCATTTGTGTGTATTTTCCTGAACATTAGTTGCTGCAGTATTTTTGATATATCTGTGGGTTTTAACGGACCTTGCTGTGTTGGTGGTACTGTAAAGCCAAAAAAAACCCCACAAAAGTTTTTGTAGTAGTATTCCAAAATCCAAATGAATCAATGGCTAAAGGTGCTCTCTGCCTTCAAAGAGCCTGCCAAGAAATAGCCACTGAAGAAATCCCTAGAGAAATGAAGTTATAGACATAAAATTGTCTCTTGAGCTACCAAATATTAGAAAAGAGAAATGGGAAAGACCACCAGTTCTCAATAAGGCCAAAACCAATCTCAGTGATAGCTCTACATTAATTTCAGAAATACTGCTGGTAGCTGGTTAAAACTGGTATTGTCATGAAAGCCAAACGTGAAGTATGCGCTATTTCTTGACATCCTATGAATTTTCTACTCTTTGCACAATTTTTATTCATACTGTAGGTTAATAACATTAAGAAAACAAACAATAACATCATCGCACGCATTCTATAGGGATCCCTGATTTCCATTGTGTTTGTGATGCGTTGACCCTGGGGTCCTAGGGTTGACCCTGATCCTAGGGGCCCACCAAAGCCACTCTATCACTCCCCTCTTTAACCAGACAGAGGAGAGAAAAGTAGATCAAAAGGCTCGTGGGTCGAGATAAGGACAGGAGGAGATCATTTGTCAGTTACCATCATGGGCAAAACAGACTCAACTTGATGAAATTAATTTCATTTATTATCAATCAAAATCAGAGGAGAGGATAGAAACTACTGAATCTTAAAACACCTTCCCTTCCCACCCCTCCCTTCTTCCCGGGCTTCATTCCCAGTTTCTCCACCTACTCCCCCCCAGCAGCACAGGGGGATGGGAATGGGAGTTGAGGGTCAGTTCATCACATGTTGTCTCTGCCGCTTCTTCCTTCTCAGGGGAGGACTCTCCCCCTGCTCATGCATGGGGTCCCTCTCATGGGAGACAGTCCTCCATGAACTTCTCCAACGTGAGTCCTTCCCACGGGCTACAGTTCTCCATGAACTGCTTCAGCATGGGTCCATCCCTCCCACGGGGTGCAGTCCCTCAGGAGCAGACTGCTCCAGCGTTGGGTCCCCTGCGGGGTCACAGGTTCTACCAGCAAACCTGCTTCAGTGTGGGCTCCTCCCCCGGCCAAATTGCCAGGAACCTGATCTGGCTCAGGCTTCCACAGGGTCACAGCCTCCTTCCTTCAGGCATCCACCTGCTCCGGCATGGGTCCTCCACAGGCTACAGGTGGGGATCTGTTCCACAGTGGACCTCCATGGGCTGCAGGGGGACAGCCTGCCTCACCATGGTCTTCACCACAGGCTGCAGGGGAATCTCTGCTCCGGCCCCTTCCTTCTTCACTGACCTTGGTGTTTGCAAGGATGTTTTCTTTCACACCCTCTCACTTCCCTCTCTGGCTACTGAGCCGCAGCAGGTTTTTTTCTTTCTTAAATACATTATCCCAGAGGCGCTACCACCATCGCTGATTGGCTTGGCCTTAGCCAACAGCAGACACAGGGAAAACTTCTGGCAGCTTCTCACAGAAGCCACCCTTGTAGTCTGCCCCGCTACCAAAACCTTGCCACCCAAATCCAATACAGTGTTTCATTTTTTCTTATTCAGACAAACATAAGTTAACTATAGTGAACAACATTTACAATCTCACTTATCAACACCACATGCTCAAATGCTCACAAAGAGAGTAATGAAAAAAATCACCAATTTGGAAAGTGTTCAAAACATATATTTTTTTGTAATATATTAATTACTTTTCCTTCCCTAGTACTAATCCTCTTGATGGTACCATAGAAACAATTCCATCATTTTACACACTGCATTTTGTAAATTAAACAAATACATCTTTTTGTAAGCTAGGCTGTAGATCTTTTAGCATCCTAATAGTCCTTCTGTATCCCAACTACTATTTGTATTAATTTTCCTTGAACACTGGTAATCAGAGCTATGCCAAGGATTAGGTAACAAACATTAACGTATGTATCATTATCTGCCTGACTCTGGATAAGTCTGCTTATAGACCGAGTTTTTGAAAACTTTGATCTTGTATTATGGGCAATTAGAAAGAACAAAGCTGTGACTGGGCCTGCTCCACTTTGCAGCACAGGAGCGTAAGAGCATCTGATATACATTTGTGAGGGACATGGATGCAGTTAGCCAAAATACTGCCATCTAAAGCATGGAAAGTGTAAGTGAATAATCATTTAAAAATAAGTAACTCATGTACAGTGAGAGTGTATGTTTCAAACATGGCTGAGGCATATGAAAGACATACTTCAAAATGCTTATTTCTTATAAGCAAGTATAGGGACAGAGAAGATCTAAGTTTTGAATAATCAGTATTAAGGAAAATGGAATCCTTATTCCCAAAGGTGTCTCATCTACCACTAAAGCCTGTAGATTGCTTCCTTTACTTCTGAGGTGTTATGCTTACGTATGAATGCATAGAGTACTCCTTCTGCCAAAATTTTCTTGAGACTTAATAAATATTATAATGCAATAAAATTTTTCTCATGATCTAGCTCACAATGAAAAAAAAAGATGTTTCAATCATCTGAGTTCAAATAAATATTTTATCAATCTTCTAGTTTCCAAGACTACATCTAAAATGACATTATACTTCCACAACTGAAGAACGAATTACATTTAAAATCTACCAGCTTTATGGAATAGGAAAAACAGAAAAAACTATCACTGGAATGAGAAAATTCATCCTTTTTTTCAAATCATCAACTCAGTTACATTTTTCTTTTTTCAAACTGCTATGTAGCAAAACCCATACATTTTCATTCGGCAAGTCTATCTTTTCTCTCAACAATTCCTAATGATTTATCTGGTAGTTTTCTATTAATCTACATACAAGAGTGTCAGACAGAACATATTGCTTTCTCTCAGTCTAAATAATAGAATCATAGAATGGTTTGGGTTGGAAAGCACCTTAAAGATCATCCAGTTCCAAACCCCCTGCTGTGGGCAGGGACACCTTCCATTAGACCAGGTTGCTCAAAGCCCCATCCAGCCTGGTTTTAAACACTTCCAGGGATGGGGCATCTACAGCTTCTCTGGGCAACCTGTTCCAGTGCCTCACCACCCTCATAGCTAAAAATTTTTCCTTATATCTAATCTAAATCTACCCTCTTTCAGTTTAAAACCATTAGCCCTTGTTCTTTCACTACATGCCCTTGTAAAAAGTTCCTCTCCAGCTTTCTTGTAGGCCCCCTTCGGATACTGGAAGGCTGCAATAAGGTCTACCCAGAGCCTTCTCTTCTCCAGGCTGAACAACCCCAACTCTCTCAGCTTGTCTTCAGAGAGGTGCTCCAGCCCTCTGATCATCTTTGTGGCCCTCCTCTGGACTTGGTCCAACAGGTCCATGTCCTTCTTATGTTGGGGCTCCCAGAGCTGAATGCAATACTCCAGGTGGGGTCTCACAAGAGCGGGGTGGAGGAGAAGATTCACCTCCCTCAACCTGCTGGTCATGCTTCTTTTGATGCAGCCCAGAATTTGGTTGGCTTTCTGGGCTGCAAGCGCACATTGCCCGGTCATGTTGAGCTTCTCATCAACCAACACTCTCAACTCTTCTTCTCAAGGCTTCTCTCAATCCATTCTCCACCCAGCCTGTATTGGTACTGGGGGTTGCCCTGACTCAGGTGCGGGACCTTGCACTTGGCCTAGTTGAACTTCATAAGTTTCGCCTGGGCCCAATTCTCAAACCTGTTAAGGTCCCTCAGGATGGCATCCCTTCCCTCAAGTGTGTTGACCACACCACACAGCGTGGTGCTGTCAGCAGACTTGCTGAGGGTGCACTCAATCCCACAGTCCATGTTGCCAATAAAGATGTTAAACAATGCCAGTCCCAATACTGACCCCCAAAGAAAGCCAGTTGTCACTGGTCTCCACTTGGACATTGAGCTGTGTGACCATCTAGACAATTCTGTATCCAAGGAGTGGTCCATCCATCAAATCCATGTCTCTCCAGTTTAGAGACTTCCTCAAACTCAAAGGTAATAAAGAATACCCTTAAAATAACTAGCTATACAGTATCTATATGGGTTTTTTTCCTTTTTTTTTCATGGCCTACGTTACACAGTCATTTTCTAAAGAAACTGATGAATGGTTGGAGGCAAGGCTTTATTTCACAGCCACTGATCTGAGTTTTGACTTCTTTTTCAGATGAACCCTTTTCCTGAACAACTGCTATTACTTAAATTGAAACTTACATAAGAGTGGCAAAATTCAGTTCTGATAAGACTTTTCTTTCCAAACACAGTCCTGCTTTTGAAGGATTCTTAATCCCTTCTATCATGGGTATTTCACCAATTGGCCTTAGCTTACTTATAAAAGATAAAGCATAGAACAAAAAAGGCAATGTGGGCAAAGGTCCCTCCTACAGGAAAGGCTATCATCCAAGTTTTTCCCCTGTGCTTGCCCTCAAGGAAGTATCTATGACTCTAAGTAGCCCTTTCTGATGTTTATTCTTAATCTAGGCTGCAAAAACCATACAACATGAGTATGGCGGAATGCACTTCCCTGGCAACACCTGCCACAAAGGTTACAGAGTAACTGATGGTGACAGTCTGGAGGTTATACTGATATACCTTTTACTGACTATATATTGAGTACAGGTACAGTACATAGAAGGATTTTTTTTCCTTTGCTTTGAAATGGCCTTATATTTTATTTTAGAAGAGCAGTCTAAGAGAGCATTTGCAATTTACATTGCCTTTTTCCAAGACTATGAAACATCCCATAAAAAGGAACAAAAATAGGAGGCAGTCTATTTTAAACTTCAGCTCTGCATAGGTGCTTATTTTTGTTTAAGAGTTAAGGGTGGTCTGCTAGAAAGAGCAGTCCTGCATGCATGAGTTGCAAACACTTTGGCATTTTTTATTTTTGCCAGGTAAAATAAAAAAAAAAGTCCTAGTTATAATGTTAGCTCTCATAGACATTTTCTGTCATAAATCTTAGTTAAATTGTTTAATTTATCTTGGTTCTTTTGTTTGAAAATAACAGGAGCACTGTTGAGGAATCAAGTTATCAAGTTCATCTGATATAGGTGTATTAACAAAAGCCAAAATGTTTCTCTCTACATGCATTGGTAAATTATCTGTATGTATAGATACCATGGCATCCGCATTCATGAATTGTGAATAAAACTGTTACCTACATCTTTAAAGTTAACTAAAATATTAAAATCATTGCAAAGAGACCAAAATATAGAATGACTAGAAAAAACATGATTTCTGAAACAATGCATTTTTTAACTACCGCTAACTTTTAGAACATGATTTAAGGGAAATCCATGTAGAAATTAGGATCTTTGAGATCAAACAAAATTTTCTTCCTCATAACCTGAGATTATAATCCAGATTAGCACGTGAGTTATTGGCCAAAACCTTCTTCTGTTTATGCCATAGCTACTTGTATATTTTAATGACAAATATGTCATATTTTTGTTACTTATGTGCATGAATAATATCAGAGATCTTCTTTTTGCTGAAGATAAAATGGAACCAGCTACAGCATCTTGTTCAAATAATAATACATTAGATGCCTAATTTGTGTCATCTTAATTATGCTTTACACCACTGTTATTCAATTACTATCATATCTCAACTAGCAACCAAGTAATTAAAGCATAAAAAGAATTACTGGGGTTTTTTAACCCTCATTTCTGATGAAGAGCTTGTATAGACTAACAAATTACTTTTATCTGCTTATTTATGGATTTTTCTTTCCTGTTCCCCAGAGTACAATCAGGATACCTGACATGCTTTAGAAAATATATTCACTGATATAAAATGTACAAAACTATGTTCATTTGCGGGGGGGCAGGGGGGAGTATAGACTAATTAAGCAAGATGCCTTCATTTATAGAAATTCTTAGGAACAGACTTCACAGCAAAACCTAGGTCTCTTGAAATGAAGTTCATTAGACCCTTGCCATAGACATATTTGTTTTAATTTGGAGGTCAACATCTTTTTGCTCTTGCTGCAAGCTATTTTTGACAAAAAAAAAATAAAAATCTATCAGTTGTTACTGGAATAGTCCCTGATAACATTTGACGTGTACAAACTATGAAAATTTGGTCATATTTTGGGAAGTGTTTATGCCACAGAGGTTTGCCTGAGAAAATGATTTTGCATTTTGTCTGATCCATCATAAATGAGCACAAATGCTTGAGGTATAGTAAACGCTATAGTAAGATATGAATGCAGGGTAAACTTTCTATAAAATAGGCACCAAATACAGTAGATCAGAGTTACATTCTCCAAAGCTGTGAAATTAAATAATATGAATCAATATTCATAATAGCTCCAACTTACTTAAAAGAGACTTTTGGCATCTCAAGAGATTGCCTCCATACTTGTGATCTTCTTTTGTTTGTAAATTAAATCCAAATGTCTAAATTTGACCTGGAATTCCAGATAGATCATTCCCTTTCCCTACCTCTCCCTATCGTCCACTACTGCCTAGTGGGAGGCAGAATTGTTTCCTTACTTTTAAGGAAAAGCTGAGGCAGCACTAATGCAGTCTATAAGAATTATGTTTGCTTTGTTTTCCTCTTTTGCAAGTTGGATTCTGAGCTGACATTAGTATGACTGCACTATACTGATTTATTGAAATATTCTATAATGAATAATACTCATTAAAAAGAAGCTTGCTTTCTAGTTTTTTATGATTTTTTTTTTATTATTTTGTCGTTGTTGTTGTTGTTGTGGCAGCACCTTTCTGTTGTCCAGTAGAAACCTTAGGATTATCATGGGGAAAAGTAGGTATAAGTAGCTCCAATGGAGTTCGGAGACAGTTATGTAAAGATATATGTTATGCAATGTTAAACAGTTAGAGCCTGAATACAACCAACTTTAACCACTGAGATCTACACAATTACTGAAAATCAGAGAGGCAGTAAGACAAATCAGAAAAGTTCATCTTGCACTGTGTTCTTGAAATTTGGTCTTAGTTTATTTGCAGGGGTTTTTTTTAAAGATCTGTTTCTTTCAAACAACTAAAAAAACCCACTCATATTTCAGAGCAAAGATTACTATGCATATAAGTCCCTTATGATAACTATGAAAGATTACCAACATGGAACGGTATAACAAATTCCAGAATTTTCCCACATACTACATTTGCAAACACGTGCATATACTAAAGAATTTTCATAAGTATTTTTTACATATGCTAAACAGTTACTTTAAGAAATATTTTGGTAGCATGACATTTTAAAATAATTAACAATTGGCATTTAATTTGTGTGAAGTATCATGTTGGCATCCTGTCACAATGATATCCCTTGAATTGATTAATTAAGGTTAGGAGGGCTGAAAATACCAAATAAATTTTAATCTGAGATAAATAAATTTTGTTGGCAGTTAAATATGACAGGAAATGGAGGCTGACAAAGTAGGTTCAGCAGCAGAACAGTGGAACAGTCCTCTAAAATAATTCTAGAATCAAATGGGACATTCTTGTATTCATTATTTTCTTATATTTATATTTTATTTGAATTTCTACATGATTTATATAACAGCCTACCAAAAGATTCTAAGATCATGTTGTGTTAATGAAGATAAACTAAGAAGAAACCTTTTGTCCCAGTTTAGAAACACCGGGGAAGAAAAAACATCTACTACAACAACATAAAGTGTTTGCTCATTGGATATAATGAATTTGAAGTAATTTCCAACACCACTAGATCTTTTGAACCTCAGTGAGCAGATAAATTTAAAAAAAACCCAAACCAAAACAACAACAAGAATAGTTGAGGCATCCTGTGGTGGATGAAGTCTTACTTTGGATCACTATTTTCCACTTCCAGAAAATAAATCCTGATCAAGAGTCCAGGAAAATAAACACCAAACCCAAGCAAAAAACCAAACCCAAAACCCTATTGTAACAATCTCTTTCTTGTAGGGAAGCACCGTAAGATCCTTGAGATCTGAGCACAAAATGGTGCTAAAGCCAGTAAAAAAAAAAGAAAAAAAAAAAAGGAATTACAGTTATTTTAATATCCAAATATTTTATCAATAAGGCCAAGAGACAACTGTCCAACATTGGCTACTGTAAGAAACTCAAGGAGACTCTACACTCACCCTTCACCTGGGGCTCAAAATCAATTATCAGGAAAACTCTACTGCCTAATGCACCTGTCTAGGATTTTTTCCCCCCATGTTACTTCTTCCTGAGATCTGTAAGCAAAGGTGTATGGTATCCATCCAGAGAATTCTTACCAAGGAATTGACAGGTTTCAGTAAAACAATTCTTGATATCCAAAAGATGGATATAACTTGCTTCCTTTGGAGACTACAGGATAAAATGTTGCCACACAGCAGTCCTTTACTGGCTGCCCCTGAAGCCACTGGCTTGCATACTAATACTCAATAAAATGATGACACCCAACCTGCTTTGAGTAATTTAAAAATCCGAGACCAGCATTCAGAGTACTTATTTAAACATGTTGCCAACATTATGCACTCCATTTTCACTTACAATTAATTTCTTTAACCAGCACTTCCCCCAAACTACAGGAGTAACTATGGGAATACATATGGATTTTAAAATAGCTCTACAATATAGCATTATTTTACAAACCACCCTAAAGAGGAATTTCTTAATAACACTAACCAAGCTCATGTTATATCTCAGAAATGTAGACAAAGCATAGATTTCTTTTCAATGCCAGAATTTGGTAATCATCACCTTTTCAGACTGTTTTTGGAATATTCTTACATGAGCATTGATTTGCTGATTTGCAAAATAATTTGTAAAAATTATAACTTATAAACAAAAACATAGAACATCAACCAATTAATATGTTTATTTAACATAAATTTCTACTTTCCCAAAAGCATCCAAAAACCTGTAACATGACCATAGCATCCAGTATCACTGCATTTGCTCTGAGGTCTACATGACACCCAAAATGCTCACTTCAGTCCCCTCAAGGGGACTGTAATTTAATAAGGACAGTCCTCTAACAAAAGAGATAACATTGTTGAAAGAGCCACTTGAACACCATGTACGGAACTACCTCTATATGAAAAGAAAATCCTCGCTGATTACTCACTTCAGGTGTTCACATAACATCTTGCCTCAATGCTGTAACTGAAAGCAGCTGCATCCTGGATGAGAGATCTTAATTTTACAAAGGTCTGTTTGAAACTACTCATCTCAGCCTTTGAAAAGTGTCACCCTACCCCCACTCAAATCCAGCTACATCCTCAATAGCAAATTCCCCATGGTCCAAATTACACTAATTATTGCACTGACACATGCCAAACCACAAAATTTAAATCTTTATCATCATCTCCATGCAGCTGCAAGAAATACTTTTGGAACAGAATCCTCAACAGTCCTGAAATTATACTTGCATTTTCCATGAGTGTAATATGCTTCACTCTAGGCACAAAATATCCTCATGGTTACTCATGTAAGGTAAACCAAAAAAATGACTGTTCACAAGACTGACTGCACACTGACAATCAATAAAGGATAAAGTAGTCATCTTTCAGGAAGCATCTATTTCTCACAAAATGTATCATGATATACCTGATCACTCCAGCCAAATCCTCAAGAGAGGGCAACACAAACATTTCCCAAAGAAAAGGCTGGAAACCACACTGAATGCCTCAACTATTGCCTCAGCAGCAACACTGTTCTTAAACTACATTATCTATTTCTTTGCTCTCTAATTCTTCTGGGCTGCTTGCATTTTCCTTTCCTCTGCATAATTACATTACTTATCTAAGAAGCATTATTTCTGTCTCTTTTTTTACTTTCTTTCCTCCCTCTCATTTCCCCCTCCTCAACATTGACAGGCTCCCTGCTTCACAGTTAATAACAGTTTACCTTCAAAGATGGTCTAACTAGTAGGTTTCTAAACTTTGAGCAGCTTGTTCTCAACTTGTATTTAATTCTGAAAAGGTGGCTTTTATGTTAAACACAAAGAAAGGCTGTGTACTTAAATTTTGTCCATTTTTTTAAGGACAGTACTTGGTCTAATAAAAGTTATGAAATCTACCTGCAAACCTTAACCAATCTACAAAATTTTATACATTAGGTTGTGTTTTCTGAACTATTTTAGGCTGAGAGCCCCCCAGTTTCATCACAAGGTTATAAAAACCATGAACTACATTTAGCAATGTCGAAAATGTCAACAGAAGTTTTGCCTGGGGAGTGAGCTCAGGATTAGAATTAGAGACCATGATATGTAAGCTTTCATATGATAGGAAAAAGGAGAAGGACACAATTCTTTGAATTTTATACAATGCAGAACAGAACAGGTCACCACATCCTAATGGAAAAAAAAATTGACAAGAGATATAAAAAAGCTCAGAAAGCCCTTCTTAGAAAAGTAAGAAGTGTTCAAATTGGAAAAATTATTTCCAAAAGTGCACAATGTCTCCAGCATTGCAAGGAACATTGCTGTATATAGTTTGTTATTGGGCACAAATTCTTATTCCGCTATATTTAATTTTGCCTTTAATCTGAATAAGCAAAGAATCAGGACTTTGATCTGGTCAATTTTCTTATGATAATCTTGTTTATATCAGTGTCTCAATTCAGCAAAGCAATTAAACATATATTCAAGTGTGTTGTTCAGCTAGCTTTAAAGTTCATGAAAGGAAGTTGTATTTTTAAGCACACCTTGAAGAAGTAAAATATATTTATTTATATTATTTATATTTATTACCTGATAATCAGCAGCATTAAGAAACATGGATTTAATTAATTTTTACAAATACAGTTTTGTGATAGGTTTAGAGATGTTTCTTTAACAGACAGTCCCATTTCATTGTAATTATAACCTGCTGTTTTATTTTACACTCCTTCCATATAAAATGCAGAACAGGTATGGAAAAGGTCAGCAATATTCACCTCCTCCTGCTTCATCTATGTCAGTACATAGAGTTTTTATTCCAAATTCAGCCAAAGCATTTTATAAATAAAAGGACCAAATGCTGTTTGGCTTTACTGAGACAAATGATACAATTTACTTCAATAGGGTTACTTGAACGTAATGCAGTGCATCACAGAATCATTCTATACTGAACAGCTGAGATTACTATTTGGAGTCTACCCATTCTTTGGTTTTGTTTTTCTCCCCCCACCTTTCTATTTATTTTTTTTTATTTGTTAAAGGCTCTGCTACTTAACATTTCTATATCCAAGAAGACAGTATTACAAATAATTTATAGCAATATGTGAAAACCATTTAAACTACAGGTTTAAAAAACAGTAACTGTGGCCAAGTTATGGAATAGAATAAAGTAAGAATAGAATAGAATAGAATAGAATAGAATAGAATAGAATAGAATAGAATAGAACAGAATAGAATAAGAATAGATTGTTTCTGTTAGAAGGGACCTACAACAATCACCTAGTCCAACTGCCTGACCAATTCAGGGCTGACCAAGTTAAAATATGTTATTGGGGGCATTGTCCAAATGCCTGTTAAACACTGACAGGCTTGGGGCATCAACCACCTCTCTAGTGGAAACCTGTTCCAGTGTTTGGCCACCCTCTTGGTAAAGAAATTGGGGGCATTGTCCAAATGCCTGTTAAACACTGACAGGCTTGGGGCATCAACCACCTCTCTAGTGGAAACCTGTTCCAGTGTTTGGCCACCCTCTTGGTAAAGAAATGATTCCGAATGTCCAGTCTAAATCTCCCCTGATGCAGCTTTGAACCGTTCCCACGTGTCCTGGATACCAGGGAGAAGAGCTCAGCACCTCCTTCTCCCCTTCCCTTCCTCAGGAAGCTGTAGAGAGCAACAAGGTCACCCCTCAGCCTCCAGGAACACTTGCTGGTGACTGGTCGCCAGCCAGATGCAGCCCCATTAACTACAACCCTTTGAGCTCTGCCCTTCAGCCAGTTCTTCATCCAGTGTACCATGAACTCACTCATCCCACAGTTGGACAACTTGTCCAGAAGGATGCTGTGAGGGACACTTTCAAAAGCCTTAGTAAAATCCAGAAAAACTACATCCACTTCCTTCCCTTCATTACCCACCAGGTGGGTGACCTTATCATAGAAGGACACCAAATCAGTTAAACAGGATTTTCCCTTTGTGAACCCCTGTTGACTGTCTGATGATTACATTATTCTTTAAATACCTTTCAATAGCACCCATATGATCTTCTCCATAACTTTTCCAGGAACTGAGGTTAGACTAACAGGTCTGTATTCCCCAGGTCTTCCTTTTTTGTAGATTGGAATAACATTGTCTAGCTTCCAGTCAGCAGGGACGTCCCCAGACTCCCAAGACCTTTGGTAGATGATTGAGAGGAGTCCTCCTGCTGTAGCATCCGCTAGCTCCTTCAGTACTCTGGGATGAATCCCATAAGGCTCCATGGACTTGTGAACATTCAGCTGATACAGCTGGTGCCTTACAATTTCAGTGTCCACAAATGGAAAGTCACTGTTCCCACACACTTCGTTCTCTGACTCAGGGGACCAGGCAGCCCAAACAACTTTCAAAATGGTAGAGAAACACAATTTTGTTTGCTGGTCAGTTTATAACTGTCAGGCTTTCATTAGTTAAATGTACTAAGTGATTTGCAGATGCAGAGCACTTATATTACTACAAAGCATGACAGTTAATGGTGAGACTAAAAAAAAAACCAACCAAACACCCAAATCCCAACACAGTGCACTGGATAAAAAAAACCCCTCAGTATACTTTCAACTGACCTTAAAGTGAGATTCAGGTATACCTGTGGAAGTAAGAGTTCATATTGATTGTACACAACTTCCATAAATAATTACTGCCTTGAAATGATTGGATCATGTTACTCTTAAGGCCAAAATGTTTATCAGAATTTCTGCAGTACATTCTGTCCCCGGACTGTACACTTTCTCTGTGTAATGTCTCAATCAAAGCCCAATTCCGTTGTCTAAACTATTATCTAAATAATATCCATTTTTAAGCTTGAAAATATGAGCTAGAATCCACCCTAAATTGAGGATAACTTTGATTACTGAGTTTTCTTTTAGGAATACTAGAATTGTATAAAACTTAACTGACAGGTCTTCCCTTTTTGATATTCAGTCTATACCTGTCCAGTTGACAACAGGCTTTTCAGCAACAATTTGGTTAAAAAAAAAAGACAAAATTTTGATTCAGAAGCAGAACACTTGAAGAATATTTAGGAAACACACTATACCTATTGTCTAGTTCCCTAAATTAAGTACTTGGGGTTTTTTTTAGCACTGGTTTCAATGAAATCACCCACAGCCTGATATCATTACTGGACAGTCACTCCTGAATTATGCAGTGTAAGAAAACATTTCATATTTATGTGAGCAAATAGAAACAAGTCTGCAAAGGCATATTCTGGGGCAGCATATGAAGAGGTAGATCTTCAGGTAATTAGGAAAGTCAATACATTGTGAGTCTTGACCAAGGTCTTTTCAAGGCTGGTGCTCCTCTTTTAAAGTATGGGAAATTAAAATGAATATAAGAAAATAATACATATAGTTTATAGTAACATTTTAGAATATTTTTACCACTTAAGCTTAACCCCGAATTGCATTTATTAGTAGCAACCATTCCACCTGCTGGATTCCATTAAAGCATTTTTCTTTCCCCTCAGGTCTATGTGGTCATCAGGCAATGATATTCTGGAAGTAAGTTAGCCTAAGGAGTGAAAAAAATTACCTCAATATAAATCTGTTATGACCACATGGAATAATTAGGCAAAGGATTCCCTCCAGTTAGCTGAAAGAAGCATTGAAAAACTACAAACTGAGGCAGATGGGCACAGTTCCTCACCCTGTAATAAAAGAGACTGTGGCAAAAGAAATGAGGTACACAGGAAAAAAGTGCACTAGACTGAAAAACTTTTAATTTGACTAGACTGTGTAAAATTATAATGGCTGAACAGAAAACTGGGTGAAAGGATGCAGGTGCTTCACAGACGGAGGGATGGAATCAACATTTTTCTATCTCTATTATGTTCTTTTCAAAAGGGAGTGGCTGAGCTTGTAGATCTGTAGAGCTGTAGACTGTGTCTCCCTGTCAACCTGAGCGTCCTCCAGGAGAGACAGGTTCAGAAGTGTGGTGGTTTGACACTGGCTGGATGTCAGGGGCCCACCAAAGCTGCTCTATCACTCCCTTCTAACTGGACAGAGAAGAGAAAAGTAAATCAAAGGGGTCGTCGGTCAAGATAAAGGCAGTTTAATAAAGAAAGAAAAAAAAAAAAAGCAAAAGCAAAGGCCGCGCACGGTAGCAAAAGGAAAGAAAACAAGATTTTATTCTCTACTTCCCATTAGCAGGCAATGTCCAGCCACTTCCCGGGAAGTAGGGCTTCAGTATACATAACTGTTCCTTCCCAAAGACAAAACGTCGCAAAAGATGAATGTCCCCCCTCCTCTTCCTTTTCCCTTAGTTTTTATATCTAAGCTGACGTCACATGGTATGAAATATCGCTTTGGTTGGTTTGGGTCAGGTGTTTTGGCTACGTCCCCTCCCAAGGTCTTGCCCCCTTCCAGCCCACTGGGGGGTGGGGGGGGAATATTGGAGGCACAGCCTTGATGCTGTTCAAGCACTGCTCAGCAGTAGCCAAAACATTGGTGTGTTATCCACCTCTTTCTACATACAAATAGAAAGCACATCCCTATGCTGCTCGACCCAATACAAGAAGTCATGGGTGACAGAAGGCAAAGAAAGTAAGAGATACAGCAAGGAGGATGCGCAGAGCTTCATACCGCATCCAAGCCTGGCCTGGAGACAAGGAGCCAGCCTAGAAGGCTAAAGAATCCAAGAGGCAGATGGTTAAAACCCATTTGATTTTGTTAAAACATTTTGCCTAGCATTCTCTCTATTTAAAAATAGATGTATATTGTTATAGGGATTTTATTTTATTTTTAGTTTAAAGTCTTGGTCTTTCTTGGGAACTCATGTAAAGGAATAAATCTAATTTGATTAACCTGAAAGCTCTGGCAGACTCACTGTCGCCTTACAGGATACATTTCAGAGTTAAAAAGGAGAAAACCATACCAGATACTCAGGTGAGGCACATGGACATATTATGCAGGCAGACATAAGGTCTTTCTAGGTGGGATGTAAGCTAGCTCCAGTCCAGAAATAATGTCAGAGAAGGTCCACAGCCACCCTCATAGGGCTTGTCTTTCCTCAGTTTCATCACTATAACAGAGCCCTCCAGTTTTACCAGAGCTTGGAGTACAGCTTGGGCTTTCTACATCACTCCAGGCACTCAAACCATGCCATCCCGCTTGCTAGCCTGCCCTTCCCACAGCTGACACCCCTTGCCAGCACATTCCAGATTGCTTCCTCTTATGTTTGTTGTGCTGTATCTGGGACCTCTGCTTAATTTTTTTAGGAACCAGCAGGGTGATTTTGTCAATGGAGTGCTGGATGATAACCAACAACCCATGCTAAAAGCTGTAGGGCACCACAGGGACTGGCAGTGACCTGGGGCCAGGTGCTGGCCCAAGGGCTCCCCTGGGCCCATCAGGGCAGGGCCTGGCAGCTGGGAGCAGGGCAGTCAGGGGGCATGGTAGCAGCCCCAGCCCCTGCCTTGGGTGCCTCCTTGGGGATGGGGACAGACAAAGGCCAGGCCGGGACATGGGCCCATGGGTGGGGGCAGGGGCTGACAGTCTCAGGGGGCTGACATGGAGTCCTGGGCTGTGGGCAGGTGGGAGGAGCCCATGGGGGAACAGTCAGGGTTGGTGGTACCCTTTGGGCCCTGAGAATTGTTCAGATGCATAAAACATTGCTGAATCAGGACATAACCAAGAAGGTGGAACAGTAAAAGAGACCATGCAGTGCCTTTCACTTTGCTGAACAGCTTAGCGAATGATTTGATTCCTGTTTGCATTTCCATTTCCCTCTCTGTTAACTAATTCTGTTTATAGAATAATTAGGCAACTACTTAATTGAAACAGAAACAAAATATAGTGTATTTTTAAATTTGTAAATTATAATTGGGCTGCTTATTAAATTACATTTGCACAAATTATTCCTCTTTATGTATAAAAGGAAACATAGCTAAAGCATTTAGTATTTTAAAACAGCTGTGAGTGCATATGTCAGAGACAGTATGTGCCAGGTACATGATTATCATTCAGGGGAAAAAGAAAAAGTTCAAAAGAGTTTTCTTTCAAAAGGATTAAAAATAAGTAGATAATTCAGAGATTTGCACCTTTGAACAAGTCTGAGCAATTTTCCCATATTGCGTGATATGAAAACAGGCAGATTTTGCCTTTTAAACCCTTTTAATAAAGTAAAACCCAAAGTTGAGGGCTTTTCATTGACTATTCACTGCAGCATGTCCAGTCATTATTATTCTTGTACTACGTAGAACAAATGAAAATGTTACATTTGCAGAAGAAAAGCAATAGACTGTTAGCAAGGATCCTTTGCTGGTTGGATTTTATGATTCAGTATCGGTAATTTGAATTTTAACCATGAATTCAAGTGAACATCACACCAAAGTTTTCTTGGAAAACCTTGTGGTAAACTGAAACATTAGATTTTGGATTTAGTTTTGACTGAAAGAAATTTACAGTGCACAAACACTTAGAGCTGTCTTTTGATTTCACATATAAGGAGACCTGCATATATCATGTTACGGAATATATTTTGTCATGAAATATGTTCATAGTAATCTTGCTCCTGAAAGGAATATATGAATAAATCATACAGAAGTCAAAGTCTTGCCCTTCTGGCAAATCTATAACCTGTTACTATAGTATTAGACAAATCCAATAGCCATGCAAAGATAGGACTTAGAATTGAGACTTGGAAATTGAGCCTTAGAACTCCTCCAATAAAGCTAGAGATTTCATGCAGCTTTTTCCTCAGTCTAGCATCTCAATCTATAGTTAAAAACATCATGTTTTAGAAATGTTTCTCATCTGATTCAGAGGATTCACTATGTGTATAGTTCTGATGATAAACTACCCTCACAATTAAAAACTGTGTTTTATGTTTATTTTAATTTCCCTCAATTTACTTCACAGCCACTGGACACTGCTACATCTTTCCTGTTTAAAATACTACCTCTAATATTGGATGGCTTCTATCTATCTCTGTCTATGTTGGTAATTATAGAATCAGGTCAAAATGTTACTGGAGAACAGGAAGAAACAAGTAGTACAGTTCTCAGCTTGCAGATCAGTGCATAGCTCATTGCTTTAAAATATGGGTTTTGTATATTTGAGCCTTGTATAGATATCCAACTGAATTATTTAAGTCATGTTAGAATTCAGCTAATTTGTCCTACCCTTTAGTCCTGTGCCAAAAGATATACTTGTAGTATATGTGAAGGGGTCAGCCACCCTACAGAATGTTACACAAGAACTGCACTTCAAAAAAGCACGTTATTGTCAGATGCATACAACATTTTTTAAACTAATATTCCACTCTAAGACCAGTGCTTTAATAAAATTTATTTGAGAGCTGCATATAAGACTAATCTTATTTAAAATAGTAGCATACAGTTTTCTGTTATTAAATCTCATGACAATCACTGTGCTTTTGCTTGTAAGTCAGATGGTATGTTAGACAGACCTTAGGAGAAAATAATGCATCCTTCACCTTTGTGTGACATAAAACAAAAAAACCTTCATAAACCCTTATTATAAAACAGTAATGATCAAACACCTCTAATTCTCTGATGACTTGCTTCTAACTTAAAGCTCTAAAAGGAAAGTGTTAAACTGGGCATCATATAAACCAAACCAGAACTATTAGGAATTCACAACCTCCCTGTACAAGAGTGGATAAGTGTCAAAGGAGTAGGGTAATGGGTGAAATGTTTAATTCTGTATCCTTGTTCTTTTAACAAAAATGTCACAGGAATCAGATCAGATCTGATTTTTTTAAATGTCTAAGTCATCTTTTTTTCATTAGCACTTTGATACAACGCCAACACTTCCAAAGAATTGTCATTTATGCAAAAACTAGGTTGAGTTTTACATCTAAAACATCCTAAGATGAAATGAATTATGCTGATTTTTACCAGCTTGAATTCTGAGTCACGAAATGAGTTTAAAAATATAATCAATCAGAGCTGTCCTCAGTAATCATTAAAAAACCTTTTTTTTTAAAGAAAAATCAAACCTCTCACCTACATAAAATAATTATTAAAATCAGTAGCTGAAAAATATGTTTTGCAGTAATTTATATATTACCTGTTATATTAGCCAAAGGAAGCTTTCAAAGTAATAAGTAACAGATGAATTAGTTTTTGTCCTCCAGATTTTGAGTAAAAGTATTTAAATTCAAAGCTAGTGTCATTTAAGATTTTAATCTTTTTACATATCAAAGACAGGATTATTTCTGTCTTCATCTAAAATTAGTTCTAGAGGTTGTGACATTAGAGCAAACCTACTTTAATCATACTGGTAGTTTTACATGTAAATTAATGCATGTACTCATACAGAATTACAGCATGAGAGAATCATTAACAAAACCAATGATGGGCATTCCCCCCAGAATATGGGATCCCTAATGAGCTATAATTTGGATTTTAAATGAGAATAAAATACCATGCCAACAGTTCTTTGAACACAGGTTGTTTTTTGAATATATCTTCACTAAGCAGAACGTAACTGCAAGTGAATTAATCATTTAACTGCAGAAAATCAAATGCGCCACAATAAAACTTGCATGACTGCTCCTTTAAATTTTAATTTATTAGGACAGTTCTCTTGGAAAGAAATAGTTAGAATGATGATTTGTTTTAGATCTCTCATTACATTTACTTGAAGAGGAAGAAAAGTTATACTTGCCTACCAATAAATCAGGTATCCCATTTACTTGGAAACTTCAGTATATCATGAAGACACTTATACTCAAAAGTATATATCATGGACACATCCAAGTGGTACACAACAGCCAAATGAGATACCATGTACTATAAAAGAAAATGGTGAAAAAGCAGTGTGAAACATTATCTTTAAATTTCAATATGTTGTAACAGGATACACAAGGAAGGTGGCTATTTTTTCATGCTTTGTTCATGTATTCTCTTGCCACCTACTGTTACCACAGTAAATGTAGCGAGACAAAATTTGGTTGAATTTTTGAAGCTGACTGAATAAAGTACATGAAGTAGTTAAATGTACATGAAGCACACTGAAAGTGAAAAGTCACTGTTCATGCAGTAGGCAAGAGAATCCCAAGCAGAGCCCAGATCCTCGTTATGAACCTAGCTAGTAATTTCCCATGGCTAAAACTATAGAAGAGCCTCTTGTGATCAAGTGTTGGTGGAAATGTAATATTGTAAGAAATAGCTATTGCAGAAACAATAACCATGAAGAGTAAGATTCAGCAATAATTAGCCATATTGTCTGCAAACCTTCTATTTGTCTTTGTGAAGATAATAATTTATGCAAAATCTCTGAAATATTTCAGAACAAAGCTGAAGAACAAGCATCTCCATATTCTTGCTGGATGAGCATTTGGAACTTGGGTGCAACTCACAGGCACTAGGGCAAAAGCTTTCTGGTCTTAGCTGTCTATGGCTTTCATTAATCCATTTAAAAGGGACACTTGAAGACAGACACTGACTGGTTTTGAACAGTTCCACACCAGCGTCTAGCTCCGTGGGCGGCTTGCACAGAAACGGATGGGAATACTTCATATGGTCAGAGGCAATATGCTTTTTAATCCTTCCCCCCACCCCCCACAAGTTCCATTTTGATTAGTGGGTTAAGTCATACTCTGATGTTGAAACAGGGTATGTGTACGTTTGCGTTGTAAATTTACACCAGGAATGTGCTTTTGAAGTGAAACTCCTAATTGTCCCCACTTACCATGCTTTGATTTACATCACAGAGTAGCTGCAGACTACCCAAACTGGATTCATTCCAGATGAAAATAAGTTGAAAAATGTGCCCCAGGAGCCCACATAATGTTCTTCAATCTCTTATGAACATTCAGTCCTGAGTCTGAGACCAGAGCAAGTCTGAAGTTAACACTCCTTCCTCCCATCCCCATCCAAACATGTACGATGCAAATGCTGGGTCCTCTATCAATTGTTTCACTATACAGACCTGCTCCTACTACGCTGTTCTACTTCCTAATGTACCGTAGTCACAGTAACCTAAATACCTTCCTGAAAAGTAAGCCTGGATCTAAAGGGCCGTAATTCACTATGACTTATATTTTAGAAGTAAACATACGGTACATCATGAATTTAGAACTTTACAGCAACCACTGGTAAAAAGAGGTACCTTACTGTATAAACAGCTAACCACACAACATGAGCAGTCTTGTGCAACTCTGAAATGACTACATATATACAAGTATTTATACAAATGTGCTGCATATAAAAGTAAATAAAATGAGCTGTCTGCACTGAAAAAACAAAACAAATCAAAACAAAACCCCCACAAACCACCAATGCCTGTGATGGCATGGGGAATTTCAATATATCAGCTAAAGTTTCCCTTACAGAATTTTCTTTTTCATATAGTTTTTCATAATTGTAGGAAAACATTTTGGCTATTGACATTGAAACACTCACTTTGAAAAGATCAAAAATAAACCCTTACAATAAACTTTGGCCAAATATTTTGGGTTTGACTTGGGAGAAGACATAGGGCAGGAAATGTTTTCATTAATGTACATTAGTATCCTAAATTCATAGCACACTTGGAGAGAACAAAATCAAAGAAAGATAATTTCTTGGGTAATATTTTTTCAATATTATTCCTAGAGTTTACCTCAAAACTAGAAAGCTGGCCATATCTGTGACTACACTTTTATATCTTCTCTTTTTTTGGTTCATGGCATAACTATTTTCTGCCTACCATACAATGATACATGGTTCTAACATTTTATGTCTTGATTGCACCACTTCACAAGTTGTATTCACTTCTTTACTGGCCTGCGCAGACCCTTTGTCATGTCTTACCAGGTTGATAACAACAGGAAACTTGGAAAATGGTAGTGTATGATTCTTACTAGCATTCTTTCTGCTTGAGTTAGTATTCTTAAGAAGTCTACAATATGGTGAGAACCCAAGGCTGGCAAAAAGTGATGGAGTGATTAAGAAATTATTCAATTATGTTCATGCAAATATATTAATTGTGTAAACAAAGAATAATAATGAATATGTTACAAATAACATTGTCTTCATTGACCAACATATTGTTTCAAACAATAAAGGAGACAGACTTTTTTATTTCTCTCATTGTCTTTTTGAATACAGTATGAAATAGATCTATACTTCTTTCTGGTTAAATTAACTGTCCAATTCATTTTTAAGCTTTTTTTAAGCTTGCACAGGTACCTAGAGGTACTAAAATATTTGCCTCAGAACTGCATCAAATCCTGATGTCCATTCACACAACTTTCATTTTTAAATCCATTTACTCAGAGCATCTGAAAGAGTGGTTTCCTTGACAAAAGCAGCTTATACATAAGCTATTAAAATTACCTCTGAATATTCAGACGCTGGGTTATTATGCCAAGAAAAAGTGATAGGATACTTCCATCCAGGTTTACACAAGTTCTTATGTTAATATCTGTGGCAGAGTCTGCTCCTGATCATCAAGCATACCAGTTACATCAAATCATGAGAAAGACATGGAGCAGTTCTAATATGTCCTTTAGGGTGGTGGTATACACAGAGTAGCAAAGAAATATTCAGTTAATAGGGCCCAGAAAAACTGACCTGTGTAAAATTGATTTTGCAGATGCATTGTCCTAGGGGCAACAAGAAGCCTGGCTGAGATGAAATGCAACATCATCACTGGCGGGTAACACTACTGTCTGTGCCCTACAGCTGTTGTTACCAAATGACAGGTTGTCATCATAATAGGGGTTGTACTGATGGTCTGAAAAACACAGCAGTGGAAAACAATGAATGGCCCCCAAACCCTGAACACTGTACTAAGATCAAACAGCAGTCCTTATATGCAGATGAGGTTCAGAGTAATATTCTTTTAGAATAATATCAGGTGAGTCATATATGAGTTCTTCAAATCAAGGCTTTATCTTCCCTTTAAAAGATCTCCAACTACACGAAAATATATAAGCTTCTTTATGGGGTTAAAGTTTGAGCCTTTTAAGCACTACTGTTCAGTTTCCTAATGCTGGAACTTTAGTTGCAGGTAATAGCCTTCCACATTCCTTTTTCCTTTTGGGTGTGGTTTTGTTGGTTTTTTGGTTTGGTTTCGTTTAGTTTTTTTCATTGTATCTATTAGAGATTTGATTTGTGGCCATATAACATATTGTACTACTTAAATCCGTCATTTCATGTCCATACTCTGTAGTGCACTTGGCTTCTTCTATTATCAAGCAAAGAGATGTTTGAAACATTTCTTTTTTTGTAAACTTCAAGAAGTTTTATTTTTCATTGAAGTAAACTCCTGTGAAAATGTCTTGGAAACTGAAGAAAAGGTGCATTTTCTTCAAAAGAAATGAATGGTTTGGCAGCACTATCACTGTAAAACTTCGTCTAAAGTAAAAACATTCCTTTGTAACTCTGCTAACCACATCAGAAGGTTTAGCCAAACAAAAATGACTTCCATTTTGATTTATCTCAATTACTTTTATACTTTTTCACTTCCCAGTGTATCTACTTGCTTTCAATGAAATGTGCCTATGGATGAGTATTTCTCCATGCTCTTTATTTAAATTTCTTTTCTTGGTAATAAATTTTTTAGACCAATTAGGTTCCTCATAATGGTTTATCTCTTTCTTATTTTCACAGAATTTTCTCCAATTAATTAATTCCTTATTTGACATTTTATTTTTTTTTCCCCCCCCCCTTATTTAAATTAATTATTTCTTGTTTTAGTAAAAAAAAGCCTTATCAGATCCCTAAAAATTTGTATTTCAGTGCAAATGTGACCAATAACATTAAACGTTCTTCCATCTTTATATTTGCTGTCCAAATAATGAAAAGGTAACTATGCAGCTTTTCAAAACTTCCTGTCCTCAGATGAAAAACAAGAAATGGAAATTATGGCAGTGGAACTGTTCTTTGCTAGCAAAGACATTACAAATATTAAGAAAATGTCTTGTTCCACAATTGTTTGAACTGGTACCCATGCCTTCTTTAGCTAAATTACTTATTAGTCAGAAATATCCATGATTAAAGAACCATAAAGAATCTGTTCAGATTCATGGTTTGGTGACTATTCTTGACTTATTTCAGTGCAGATAAAAATATTCACACTAATACAAATACCAAGGGAAAAAGAATACCTCTGCTCTGAATCTCATCAGAGACAATTTCTCAGCTATAGTTATATTCTTCAAAGATGTGTAGGCTTGAAAGATCACAAAACAGCTGTTGTTGCTGCAGGGATGAAAAATAATTTCACTGTAATTATGCAAAAATACATTATAGGAAAAAGGAAGCATCAGTATTGTCTTGAGAACTACATACTGGAAAGAAATTGAAAATAATAAGGCATAAATTTTCCAGAATGGGCAAGAGCACCAATTGCAAGTCCAATGCATAGGAAAGAACCTACACAGTGCAGTCAAGTGTGTGTATGTTTATGTGCCTAAAGAATGCTGTAAGTCACCTGTTCTGTCTTGTTATTATGTATTGGACCAGGCTATACCATAGCCACTAAGAAAATCCCTCCCCACACCTGACACAAGCAGGTGGAGAATTGGATCACTGTATATCTGTTGCTCCAATGCAACTTTGAGACTGCAGTCCACCTAGACATATGCATACTTTTATAATGTATGACCTTTGTGAAGATGATGCTCACAGGGTCACATTCTCCACACTAACATGGCTGTAAGGTAGATATTCATAAGGACATCTTCAGTAATCAATGTCCATCAATTAGATGACCAATTTGCTAAACGACCATGCAAATAATCAAATAAATAGGTTTTTTCTTTGCTTGAAATACAAACAGACCACATACATTCTGAACAAATTCTAACTATTTCATAGTATCATAGAATCATTTGGTTGGGAAAGGCCTTTAAGATCACCAAGTCCAACTGTACCTGTCTACTACTAAACCATGTCTCTAAGCACCTTGTCTGCCCATCTTTTAAATACCTCCAGGGACTCAACCACTTCCCTGGGAAGCGCCTGATAACCCTTTCCTTAATATCCAATCTAAACCTTTCCTGGGGCAACTTGAGGCCATTTCCTCTTGTCCTATTACTTTTTACCAGGGAGAAAAGACCAACACCCACCCACTTTCAGGTAGTTGTAGAGGGTGATAAGGTCTCCCCTCAGCCTCCTCTTCTCCAGGCTAAACAGCCCTAGTTCCCTTAGCCGATCCTCATCAGATTTGTGCTTGAGACCAGCTTTGTTGCCCTTCTCTGGACACACTCCAGCACCTCAATGTCCTTCTTGTAGTGAGGGCCCCAAAACCAAACACAGTATTTGAGGTGCAGCCTCACTGGTGCCAAGTACAGGGGAAGGATGAATTCCCTAGTCCTGCTGACCACACTATTCCTGTTACAAGCCAGGATGCGACTGGCCCTCTTGTCCACCTGGGCACACTGCTGGCTCATATTCAGCCAGCTGTTGACCAGTACCCTCAGATTCTTCTCTGCCAAGCAGCTTTCCAGCCACTCATCCCCAAGCCTGTAGCAGTGCATGGGGTTGTTGTGACCAAAGTGCAGGACCCAGCATTTGGCCTTGTTGAACCTTATACAATTGACCTTGGCCCACCAATTCAGCCTGTCCAGGTCCCTCTGCAGAACCTTCCTACCCTCAAGCAGACCAACACTTCCATCCAGCTTAGTGTCATCTGCTATTTGATGAGTTATGACTTAGATGAATATTTAGCAGGCAGAGTAAAACCAAAATTTTAAGGCTTTTTTTTATATAGGATAACTGGAGATAAAAGCAAAGTAATAGAACCACAGGGGAAATTTTCCATCTGCTCTCATCTGATTGATACAAAGACTTTGGCAACTGTATCTCATGAACAGTATATATTAATGTTCAAACTGTAACAGAGTCAATCATTTCATAGCATCTGCTCCACAGGATTTCCTGAATCAAAAAATCAGTAAGCTAGTGCAAGTGCAATGAAGACATCAAAATTACACTGATAATTTGCCTGTAACTTTAAAATTAAGCCGTTTAGTCCTGAAGGAAAATTCATCTTTAAGAACAGGACTATTTGTTGATCTAAGGTTAAATGTCACTACATTAAATAATAAATAAATAAATTTATATCACATCTGTTCAATGGAAAAGGCATGAGACCATCATACCAAATTGTCAGATTTGGTATGCAGAACCAGCCACTATTTCACCTGTTGCTTTTTGTAAACAGATTAAATACCACCATAACCTGGAGATTATCTGCACTAAGTTTAACTGTGGATTTCTCTGAAATCAGTCACAGAACTATAATCATACTTTGTGATGCTCCAAACTTCAATGTTTTTTTATATTTACTATAAAATTATGTCATGTTTCTTCTTGTCTTGAAATGTTACAATAGAATTTTTATCTTATTTCTTTCCTAAGGAAGAATTTACATTTCAAAGGCCTTAAAATAATTAATATAAAGTAGATTAATTGAGCTGAGACAGACATTCTGACAGATGATTTTGTGAACCAGCAGTATACAAATTAATATGCAGCTGCAGGAAGGCAGTTCACCATTCCTCTTTTTTAACAGAACACATTTGGGTGTGTATTTGCTGTTGTACTGGTTCAGTTTTATGAATTCAAATACATGCCCTTCCAACAAGTCTCTCTACATCTCAAGGATGATTCCTACTTTTGAATATGAGGGTGTCTTAACTAGTGACTTGATCACCTTGTGTCTCCCCTGGGAGAAAATTCTGCTCCAAAACCTGTATAATATAAAAAAGCTAAGCACATTCAATGCTTCTCACACTGATGTCCTAAATGAGATCTAGCGTGTCCCTATAAGCAGAAGAAGCAATATCAAGAACAAGTTTCAGTGTTTTTTTTTTCCACTGTAGATTTAACAATGCACTCACTTCTTCTTGACTGTAGTAACAGGACATTATCCCTGGAATGGAGCAATGCCAAATGAATAGTCACACAACTATAGTTATGCATGTTAAGTACAAACAGATAGAATACAAAAAAGCAGCTAGAATGCAAACTAAAAATAATTTATAAAAAAATTAAAAATCTCCAAAGTTATTTCTGTAGTTCTTATAGTAATTTTTTCCTACTGATACAGAAAGTGTCTGCATAACATAGCTTCCAAGTTGGGTTTTCTTTTTCTTTCTTTATTGCTTCATAAGTGCCAGCATCTTCAAAAGTAGAAACTTTATAATTGTCTGTATAACTGATATTATCTTCTTGAATGGCAGGATGACTAAAGTTTATCTGACAACAGGATAGGATATGTCATCTCTCTAGCTGTACTTCAGTTTTGCTACTCTATGATTAGCAGTTCAACACACATTATTTATTCTTGCTATCTGATTACATCATATTATTTACTACACCTGCTCTTTAAACTAAGACAAAAATGGGATCAGATAACAGAAACTGAATTCTGAGCTCAGGAATTCCTCCTTTGCCAGCCGATCCAACTAAATTAATATTTTCATGTACCACTCTTTTGTCTCTTAGTACAAACAAACCTGCAAAAAAATGACCTGAATTGTAAACTAGTCTGCATGTAATTACTCTGGTGCACAGGAATCAACAAAGTCTATGTTATATGAGATCCATTCCTATTCCTCTCAATTAGTAGAGTACTTTTAAATAAAAGCAAGCTACATTTTTGCTGCTTCGCAAAGCAATGAGATGCTGAGCCGTCTTCTGGATTAAGTGACATAAAACCTTATTAGCTTCTATCTGTCTGTGTTGTTTTAGTGCTCCCTTTGATTGCTGCAATACCATACTTAATTAGAATTTTCACGCTACCAAAAGTAATGAAACAAGTGAAGTATCAGCCATTTTTTTTCTTGAGAGAGTAAAATAACTTCTAAAAATGGAGGCTTGCAGTAAGCACAGGCTCTCATTTTAAAGTTATTTTACACATGCAAAAAAATGCCAGCCTGCTGAGTTCACCTGGCAGCATAAAATCCATCACACACACAAAATAAAATGACATGGAAAAGCCTGAGTCACTAGACTTTGTGTTCTTCTTGTAGAGTGGTAACTGCTCAAAATAATTAAGTCAACCTTTTATTTCAGTTGTTTCATTATTCTCTTACAGCTAAGGCAAACACACTTGAGTGAACATATTGGCATATCTACTCCTTCTTTTCATGTATTTGGGCTCTCTATTCTCTCTGGCCTTTTTGCTTCTACTCAGGTATGCCTCCAGAAAATACTGATCCCTCTGTTCATTTTTATCTACTGAGAGAGGCGTTCCTTTGCTCTGTTAGCTTGCTAAGCCCAGAATATGATCCTTGCTCTATGCAACAACTATCAGCAAGTGTAATACGTTAATTTTTTTTAAAAAAAAAATTACATAGCTATCTTGCTATTATAAGAAATTTTTTGGTTTGGTTTGATGAATATTTTCCCTATTAGTGAAAGCTTACTTGATTACTTACATATTTCCATAAGCTTTATAAATAATATTGAGAAAAATGTATAGTGACTGGTAAATTATGTGCTGCCAGACACAGGCTCTGAATATTTTACTACAGTGATTTTTCCTTAAGTACTTTCTTATAGGAGAGCTACCTGTTCACTAGGAACTAAAGACAGACTATCTGGTAATTCAGGATGGACAGAAGGAGCTAAAGAGAATTTAATTATTTTTTTTTTCTGAACTAGATATTTAGTAAGTAATTAATCTCACTGAGTTCTGTTAAAAAACAAAACAAAACAAAAACTCCCAATGTTTTTGAAGGTGTGTTCTCAATCCTCTTTCCAATGCAGATGTTCCTTAAGGTTCCAAGAAAGTTACCACAGGATTTAGAATTGCACAGATTGAATACAATCTAATGAAGAGAACACTAATTAAGCTTCTTCTAAGCTCTTATTAATTTATAATTAAACCTTATATCATTAAATGTTCTATCCTTAGTGGAATGACTTTTTCACTGAAAATGAATGTTAGTGCACTTAGTTTTGTTGTGAAGGTGTTTTTGAAAGGTCTTTTTGCCTAGCTGCTTTAATTCTGAAAAAAAATAGATGCATTACATCTTTGGAGATGCAGGAAATAGGCAGCATAAGTACTACAGGAAAATCTTCAGCTGAAAGATAAGAAAGCCAAACAGAAGCAAATTGTGGAGAATTTTGCACTTTTCCCTCTCAAAAAGAAAAGTGACAATCACACATAGCTTCAAATGGAAAGGGTGGTTTTTGGATCTGAATATTTTTGACAATAAAGGACAAAAAAAGGGCTCATTATGATTACCTAAGAGATAAAATGCTTGCTCCAAATCAGCATCAGATCCTCTGTAGTCACAATATGGTTTTCTATACAATTAGGAAAATAGTTAATATTTTGGGAGCTTTTTGGCAGTTGAAATTAAAGCAATGAGGAGGCATGCATAAAACCAAGCTGTCTCCTCACCCATTGTCCAAGACAGATGGGTACAGAAAGACAGATTGCTTTGAGTAGAAATTTAAAACCTTTCTCTCATTGTACAGAAAGCTCTAGTCTTTCTTTTAATATGCTAGCCCAAAAATTATTTTGGGGTTGAACTAATTTCCAATTTTTAGTTCCACATTGAGATATAATTTTCTTAGATTTTTTTATATTTTTAAAATTTTGGTTAGAAAAATTTAAAGAAATATTCTTTCTATCAGAATATAGTGGGACAAAATTGTTCAGTTTCTGCTTCTTATCAGTTGCTTTTTTTCTCCTGACATTTTGTAGTATTGGAGGCAGGGAAAGTGTCATAATGATTTAACAAGTTAAAGGTATTGCTAGTATTGAAATATAAAATACTATATTAGAAATAGAGAATCTGTAGTTTTAGGCAAGAATGTTTCAGCCAGTTTACTTCCAACCACACTTTTCTCTCAAGATGAGATGTGATGCACAATTCATTACAGAACAGCAGCATAGCAACTAAACATCTAAAAAGCTAAGTATATTACATTAGAGAAATATTCTTGATTTTTTGTAAATTCTTTTTCATTTAAGAACACAACCATTAATTGGCTTCTAAAACTTCTCTTCAAGACACATTTTGACATAAAGACACATCCTTACAAAAAGAGATGCCCTGAGAACATGAACAATGCATTTCTGTTCTTACTGTGTTTAGAGGAAATTGGAAGTAATCTCTTAACTAATGTAAAGTAATCCACATGCTCTAGTATCCCGGTTCACAACCTTTCCATCCTTATTCACTTGCTCAGCTCTCATTTTCCTGTAGAGTCTGCTATAATGAACCTATATGCAGCATAGAATTTAGTTTCTCAGATATGTTTTCATAGTAAAGTCTTGGTACCTAATGCTCTTTAGTCCTTCACAGCACAATCTGCCTCTTCCATATCAAGTATCTTGTAGTTCATTACTGTTTGTGGGCTAACTAGTAAGAGATTACATGATCAGGTGAAATGAACCATAGCATACACTGTTGCCTATTCTCTTTACTTCTCAGTGTCTCAACAGTCTTGGTCAAAGGAAATTTTATAACTTTAACAACAAAAAATTTAAAATTCACTCACTGTCATAGTTTAACCCCAGTTGGCAACTAAGCCCCACACAGCTGCTCACTCACTTCTCCCTGGTGGGACAGGGGAGAGAATCAGAAGAGTAAAAGTGAGAAAACTTGTGGGTTGAGATAAAGACAGCTTAATAGGTAAAGCAAGAGCTGCAAGCACAAGCAAAGAAAAACAAGGAATTAATTCCCTGCTTCCTGTGGGCAGGCAGGGGTTCAGCCATCTCCAGGAAAGCAGGGCTCCACCACGCCTAACAGTGACTTGGGAAGACAAATGCCATCACTCTGAATGTTCCCTCCTTCTTCTCACAACTATATGCTGGTCATGACATCATATGGTCTGTAATACCCCTTTAGCCAGTTGGGGGTCAGCTGTCCCAGCTGTGTCCCCTCCCAACTTCTCATCCCAACCCTACTGGTGGGGCAGGGTGAGGAGCAGAAAAGGTCTTGGCTCTGTGTCAGGGCTGCTCAGCAGTAATGAAAACATCCCTGTGTTACCAACCCTGTTTCCAGCACAAATCCAAACCATAGCCCAGTACTAGCTACTGTGAAGAAAATTAACTCTATCTCAGCCAAAACCAGCACACTCACTCACTCAACATCATTGGATCTTTTTCAGCATTAAATAATAAATAATAATAATAATAATAATAAAACTTCTTTGTCTTAAAAAAGTTTTTAAGGACCAATACTTTATTTTTTCTGTTCTTATCACCACCTCCTTCTCCCTTCCTCCCTTCATCATTTGGTAACTTTCATCTATATCAGCGTACACGAGCTCAGAAGCAGTGTGCAGTTTTTAGGTACCCTAAGTTATGTATGTCCAAATTAAGTGAAAATATATGAAACAGGTTCATTTTCAGAAAGCAATGATCAAATGCACCTTGAAGGTAAGTCTGCTTGAAGAAAATTAACTAAGTCCAAATAGTGATATAATCTGAGTCAACAGATATCTTCAAAAATCTTGTCTAGCTACATTATTACATAGCATATATTAATTTAAGAAATTCAATTGTGTGCTGAAAAGTATTGTAATTTATGTATGTTGCTATGTAAGATATATTTTAAAAGAAAAAGAAATCTAGAGAACCAAAAAATGAATTAATTGTTTTAAAACTGAAGCATCAAACCCAATTGGATTTAATTAACCTACAAACAAAAATTTATTTTATTAAAAACATTGTTCAACATTCAATGCACTATTCACTTTTTGAGTTTTCTTTTCACTCCTTTATCATCTTGGACAATGAAGACATCTACACTATTAATTTTACAATAAAGCAAGGAAAAACAATTTTGTGTATTTTTTTTTCCCCAAGTAAGTAATTTAAGAAAAAAAAGAAAAGTTATTACATGTCATAAGAATCAGTATCACTACAAACTTGATGATTGATGACAGAGCAGAACATGTTATTTTCTGATTGTATGTTAGAACCAAACAGGGCTTTTTATTGTTAACTGGACTCCATTACCTTTTCTTCTCCAGGCTATTTAATAAGCAGTGGACCTTTCTAACACAACTCATATTTTTGAAGTCTATGGCGAGAGAATATCACATGCAAAACCTGTGCCAGAACAGAAAAAATACCTTTGTAATTGTTTTCAAGGCCATTTGTTCTACATATGAAGATCACCAGCCAATGAAGAAGCAATTACTTATATATTTTTTGACACGTTCACTGATTTTAAGTTGTAGCATTCACTGTTTTTCCTTATGGATTTTGAAGACTGTTTCACTACATATTTTTCTAATAGTAATTACACTTTTAATACCAATTTTGAGAAATGTTTGTTTATAGTTTTCTTCAGTATCCTTGTGGTTTGAGACCGAGTTGACAATGTGGAGAATAAGTGAGTCGTCCATACTGATTAGTTCCATTAATTACTTTCCAAATCTTTACACTCATTTTAAACTCTATGTTTCATCCCTGAGGCCCAGACAATACTGTTAATATTATAACCTGAATGTATACCTCTCACAAACTCTACCCCTTCTTTTGAGAGCCAGATTACTGAAGTTAACACTGTATTTATTACAATGCAGCCCTATATGTAACTGATGGCTTGGTTGCTTGTAATGTGTCTGATCACTTGACTAACAACACGACTTGGTTGCGTTTGGTGGGTGGCTGTACTTCTGCACAAATGGGTCTGTGTCAGTATTTCCATCTGAGGTTTTTCCACTGTTTTGTCTACTCCCACAACACACCAGCTACTGTCCAGTAATCAGTACCTTGGATATAATCTGTGGGCCACTTTCTCCATTTAGTCACTTCTAGGAGTAAGTGCATAGTTATGGCTTCTGAAAACCCACCAAATTCTCTTGATTCACTCAATCTAGCCACAGAAACAGAGAGGGGACTCCACTATATTGCCTTCCAAAGCATTTGTCCACTCTGGAGTTTTCAGGAGCCATCAGTGAATGGGAGTATTTTAGGTCATTAGATGAGATTTTATCATAGGGTAGTGCTTCAGCATATCTGTCTTGGTCATGGGGCTTGGTTTGTTGTTCTTTTTGTTTGTCTGCAGAGAATGATCTCTTTGGTATATTGCAGGTGTTCTGGGGCACTTTGCTTTGCTAGGGTCTTCTGAATCCAAGACCAACGTTGCAACTATGTTTCCGCTCTGCGAGTAATGGATTCCAGGTGAATCAGATAAACTGTTCAGCTGTTGGTGGTAATGTTTCCCTGATAGAAGGAATAGAAGATCCTTGCTTTGGCAGTTGGGTACACTTTGCACTACCCCTTGATCTGTTTGCCTGACTCCTAGGTGTTGGCTGTTAATTTGGCAGTCAAGGATTTATGTCTCTTCCATTCATTCTTTTTAAATACCTCATGAGCCACTTCCAAAGTGACCTGATCAGGTCAACTTTTTGGCCACCTTTAATTCCTTTTTTTGTGTTGCATTGTTGGGTTCTTTGAATTTTTTGGGTCCTTGTTTGGGTTGCATTATATATTGACCCCCCTTTGTCATCTGGTAAGGCTTCACTCATTTGGCAGACCACTTGAATGACCTCTTTAACATCAGTACAGGGGCTTGGGCACTTTAAACACCGGCTCCTAACCATGGGTGCTTTTCTCACTAATTTCCTTCATGTTTATTCTGTAACTGATTGACAGTCTGCGCTGGGATGATAGCTGAGGTCATACACCACTTCTACTGTTCTTTCTCTCAGTAGGCACGTATCTTCTTCGGAGTCCTGCTGTTGGCTCTGGTTCTGCTGCTTTTGTGGTCTTGTCTTTGTGGGTACTAGACCCTTTCTCCCAACATCAGTGTTTCCCACAGACTTCCTCCACACTAAATTAGCCCCTCTACGGCAGCATGCCCTGACAGTGCTCCTAACTGCTGCTATTCACCCTTGGTTATACCCATCCCTGTGAATCTGCCATTCTAGTAGTTCAGCAGTCACACAATCACTTCTTCCCCCGTTCATTGTTTGTGCTCTCCCTGGGTGGGTGCTCTGCAGCTGACACTGTATTGTACTGTCCTACTCCCCCAGCTACACAGCTGGGCTGATTCCTTGTGTGGACCCATATAGCCCAATCCTCCTATTGTCCTTATCTAATGACAGTGATGGGATCTTTTTCCTCCTTCAGAGTGAGCAAGCCCTCCTCATTGTTGGAGGAGAAAGGAAACCAGATGTCCCCATCCCTAGTGCTCAGGACCCAATAAGGAGCACTTGCTACAGTAACTTAAGACGTTAGGATTGCAGCCCTTTTCACTCAGTAGTGCAGCTGTTGCATTTTTCAGCAAGCCAGCTCCACTGCTAGTGTCTCAGCATTTTTCTGCACTTAGACCAGTATGAAGAAAAGGTAGAATAAAAGTCTTACCACTGACCTGATTGAAACAGGAAATATGAGCTTTGCAGTAGGATTCACCTCTTCCTAATAGTTGCAGAAGCATTTCTTTATGAAAATGACACTCATGGGATTGGTTTTTTTCTTTCATCAAAATATATGTGTGGAAATGTGGATTACTGAAGCAGTGGTCCTTGTTGTTGGGAACATACTGGTTAATGAAAACAGTACCTCTGGATGACAGTAGCGTCACAGTCCGGCTCAGCATAACCATACACAGTTTAAGAATTATTATAATCATCAGTTTGGTGTTAAAAAAAGAAAATGCGTTGTCTCACAGAGAGTCCTGTGTCACTCTTATCTTACCTTACAATAGGCACGTTTGTGGGTTTTTTCAATGAAAAATCATGTCAACTCTGTCAAGGGGAAACTTGCATGAGGCTATCTTAAGGCAGATGCCTCTGGAGTGCTGCTTTGCCTTTTCTCAGCTAGTAATTGCATAAACTGCTTTGGAGGAAAATGCCTCTGAGTAGAAACATAATACATAATCAGCTCAAATAATTACAACAAAAATGCTAACTTGCTGTTTTCACAACATGGATAATATACTTGCTTAAAGGCATGGAATGCAAAATTAGTTTTGCATGTCTCCTTGTATTTCAGAATCATTAAAATGTGCTACAGTCTGAGTACAGAAATAAATGCTTCTGCTGCTGAATGGAGTGACAACTGACACACTTGGAATTCAGCTGTTTTCAAAGTGTGGCGGAGCTATCAGCCAGAGACTAATGTAGATAATTTTCATAGTTTCTATCTCTGTTGAAATATTTCAGTTTTAAATTCAGAGGGCAGAAAAATATAGCACAATATTGAAATGTAGTGATTCAGATAAATGAAACAGGAAAAACCTATGCTATCATTGGTTAAATTTATGTTGAACTTCAACATGTGAAATCAAGAGTTTTCCATTTTAAAGCATTGGAAGAATATTATGTTACAGAATGCATACCATTTAAGTTGTATTCCACATACTAGTGGTGCTTCGATACTCCTAATAGTTTCCAAAAAAACTGTTCTGGTTTTGGCTGTGATAGAGTTAATTTTCTTCATACTAGCTAATATGGGGATATGGTTTGGATTTGTGATGAAAACAGGGTTGATAACACAGGGATGTTTTCATTACTGATGAGCAGGGCTTACACAGAGTCAAGGCCTGTTCTGCTCCTCACCCCACCCCACCAGCGAGCAGGCTGGTGGTGCACAAGAAGCTGGGAGGGGGCACAGCCAGGACAGCTGACCCCAGCTGACCAAAGGGATATTACAGACCATATGACATCATGCTCAGTATATAAGCTGGGGGAAGAAGAAGGAAAGGAGGGATATTTGGAGTGATGGCGTTTGTCTTCCCAAGTCACCATTCTGTGTGATGGAGCCCTGCTTTCCTGGAGATGGCTGCACACCTGCCTGCCCATGGGAAGTAGTGAATGAATTCCTTGCTTTGCTTTGCTTGCGTGCATGGCTTTTGCTCTCCCTATTAAACTGTCTGTATCTGAACCCACAAGTTTTCTCACTTTTACCCTTCTGATTCTCTCCCCCATCCCAGGGTGGGGGAGTAAGCGAGCGGCTGGGTGGTGCTGAGTTACTGGCTGGGGTTCAACCGCGAGAAGGTTAGACTTCTACATCCATAATTAGTAAACCCACCTTCAAAGAACATAGGCCCTTTGTACTGAAAAAAATCAGATTTTCTCGGCTTATCATAATAGCTTTCTGTACTAAAAAATTACTGGTATTATTTTTTTAAAATTACCCATAACTGCATCTATTCTACCAGTAATTTACCAGTTGTTCAATATGCTGAGTCTGACTATTTGTAAATATTCAACAGAAACAACTCCAAAATGCCAAATATCTACATATAAATATCAGTGCATATGCATATGTATCACAATACATACAGCTGCCTGAGCCATCTATACCAAGAGTTTTTTACAGTATGTTTTCAGTTTCCTGTTCTTATTAATAGTTTATCAAGAAGCCCCATGCTATTGCTAATAGCAGATTAAATATTAATTAGCATATACTGAGGCTTACATTTTTCCAGTTAAAGATCAGTAAAATAGTCTAGTTTCAGTTTAGTTTCTTCTCAATGCATATACTCCTTCTTCCCTACCCAATATAAACACTCATATTCCCAGACCTGTTTTCTCCCACCTGCTGGATAATTCTTTTGCTCTGTTATAGGAGGTCTCTAGCTCATTCCTCTGCTCCTTTCGTTTCTTGGGTGCTCTCTGCTTTCTTCAGTTATCTCTTTTTTTTTCTTTCTTAGTGTATTAAATACAATACATTAGTTAAATGAAATATAGAGAGGTATATGCAACCCTGATCTGACTAAGAGAGTTGTGATGTCATGGGCCTCCACTGGCATAAGGTAACAAAAGAAACTGGAACTTAATAATCCAGAGAAGAAAGCTAATATCCCCTTTGTTCAAAAAAACCCTCTTTGGAACAGCTCTCCAAGAAACCAATTCTTCTCATGCAGCAGGAGGAAATGTAGGCTACCTTCAGCAGAGTGCAACACCCTCTTCATACACTGCAGCTGTACTGGGATTGCATAGCAAGGTTTTGGTAGCAGGGGGGCAACAGGAGGGACTTCTGTGAGAAGCTGCCAGAAGCTTTCCCCATGTTCAACAGAGCCAATGTCAGCTGGCTCTACGGCGGTCCTGCTGCTGGCCAAGGCCGAGCCCATCAGTGATGGTGGTAGCGCCTCTGGGATAACAGAGTTAAGAAGGGGGGAAAAAACCTGTGGAACAGCAGCTGGAGAGAGGGGTGAGAACGTGTGCGAGGCGCAGCCCCGCAGGCCCTCAGGCCGGTGGGGCAAGAGGGGCAGGAGGGGCTGCAGGCGCCGGAGCAGAGATTCCCCCGCAGCCCCGGGTGCAGCCCACGGTGAGGCCGGCTGTGCCCCTGCAGCCCAGGGAGGCCCACGGGGGAGCAGATCCCCACCCCGGGGAGGCCCCACGCCGGAGCAGGGGGGTGCCCCCCCCGGGCCCGGCTCCGGCAGGGCCTGTGGCCCCGTGGGGAGAGGAGCCCAGGCTGGAGCAGGGGCAGAGGGTGAGGGTCCCCCCGGGGGGAAGGGGCGGCAGGAACAGCATGGAATGGACTGACCCCAGCCCCCATTCCCCATCCCCCTGCGCTGCTTGGGGGGTGAAGGTAGAGAAAATTGGTAGTGAAGTTGAGCCCAGGAAGAAGGGAGGGGTGCGGGGAAGGTGTTTTAAGATTCAGTTTTTATTTCACATTACCCTAACCTGATTCAATTGGTAATAAATTAAACTAACTTACCCATGTTGAACCTGTCTTGTCTGTGATGGTAATTGATGATTGATCTCTTCCTGTCCTTATCTCAATCCATGAGCCTTTTGTTATATTTTCTCGCCCCTGTCCAGCTGAGGAGGGGAAGTGATAGGTTTTGGTGGGCACCTGCCGTCCAGCCGGGGTCAACACACCACAACAGGTAAGCGTGTTTACTGCTGTAGCTGCATGGGAGCAATGCACAAGTGTCCAAAATAGTTATCTGTCCATAAGCTCTTTTTATCCCCAACATATCATATTTTTTCAGCAGAGCACAAACTTTATAACTTCTGCAAATTGACATAGTTCTATTTACTTAAATAGCTTAATGCCTCTAAACCAGCCGAGGATCTCAACCAAAGTAATTTGCTCATGTTTTTTTGCTTGTTACATGTAGAATTGAAAGTATGTACTCTCAGAAATTTCCCGTAAACTCCCATAAATTCCTTTACTTTTTGAGACTTGCCACTTGACAAAGTTACCTGTGCTCAGAAAATCAGATGGCGTTGCACTGTGTATGATGTACAGCAGTCGTCTTGTTCCTGCTTGGTACTTTAATACACAACTTATTCTAGGCTAAATAGGTATAGCCTCTTGTCTAGTTTACAATATGGAAGAGTGGAGAAAAGGGGCCCTAAACCAGGCATACAGTTGTACTGCACACAAAACTCCATAAAATTGGAAAGTTTATTCATACGCTTCCTTCACATTTCCAGTGGCAGTAGCTCAAAACTGGACAGTCACTGGAAATCTCCCAGTGCCCCCGTTTGTAAATATACTTCAACTGCAAGATACCATCTCTTCAAGAAAGATTAAGACTCTGAGAAGCTGATGTTCACTGCATTTTATGTAAGCAATTAAGAAGATGCAGACAAGACAGAAATAATTTCTCAGTCTACACCGCTAGGGTTACATAATACAATTTAAATTTGAGACTAAAAAGAAAAAGGAACTAGGAAATTAAAACTTTAAAAAGTCACACTCAATACATATTTATGTATTTTGAACATTTTATTACATATCAGAAATGCAAAGTCACACCAAGAACCACAATTGGACAAACAAGGTCAAATATATCAATGAATTTTGTACACAAAAATAACATAACACTAGTTCACTATGGCCTCACTGTAGTACTAAACCTTTTGGAAAATGATTTAGTTACTAGTACAGTTAATTTAATCTAATGCCATGGGTAAGGTATATTACAGCGAAGCATTAGGCAGATTTGTCTCTATGCTGTATTGTGACTATAACAGAAGATCAAACCTGGCAAATTCAGCAGTCTGGGATTTCTCAGGGTACATTTCACACAGGCCTGTCAGAACTGATAGAGGGTGCTTGCATGAACTGAAGAAAGCTTGATCACTGAGATTTCACTGCTGTAATTGGGACCTTGGCAATACAGAGTCCTTTGTGTATTTTAAGAGTATTTGGACTGATAATTGCAGTGTAGCTATAGTATAGCTACAATGAAAATGCGAACAGGCTTAAGGTAGACAAGGACATAAATTCTTGTCCAACTGTCATTCTAAGTTCCAGGAAAGCAGCTACATTTTCTGGTAGCTGAAATGTTAAAACAAGGCTGATCAAAACTTAAAATTGTGAGAACAATTTTCCAAGGTCCTAAGAACTAAAAATTCCCACCAGAGAGCTCACAAGGCCAGTATAGAAGCCATGAGAAGAGGATATAAAGCGACAGCAAAACCACTTTTCCCACCCCTGTTTGCATTCATTTCTGGAAGGGCTAGGGAGATTCCCATTGCAGAAACCTTTATCTAGCACTTGACACAATAAATGGCTTTCAATCTTTCATTCTCTACCAGCAAGTGGGTTGACGAGTCCCATATAATTTGCCATACCACAATTACTAATCTCTTCCACACTGTGTTCTACCCTCAGTGCTTATAGCCATTGATGTGTATCTTACTTGGATAATTAGTCACTTGATTAAGGCCTTACCTATAAATCAATATTCCTTCTTAATATTTGTTACAGATATAGATAATTTTTCTTCTTACTCTTTTGATAGGATTTTTGTAAGCATATTTATTTGATACAAATATGGTCTATATAATAAGTATGATATTCTTCAGACTGATCTCTTTAACAGTGTCATATAGATGCAAGTATTTGAAAATACAATTTTCTGTGGCACGTAGAAAGATCACACTTCCGTTCTCTAACAAAACCAATGTATATTACTGCTTTACACAAATCCTCTGTCATTTGCATTTTCTGCTTCCTAATTACCTGATATTTTATTCTGTTAGGCTCTGGTTAGAATTTCCCTTAAAATAAAATAAGTAATAGCATTTCAGTAATGGTTTATTCTCTGTGTTCTACAAAACCCCTATAGGCTTGCTGAATTTTGGGACAGAGAGAAGATGTCAATAAAGGGGAAAGCAGGACAGCAGAACAAATGTTTCAGTATTCTTTTTACCTGACTCTTGGTGATCATGATCCATATAACATCACTCCATTTGTGGGTGTATGTAGAAAATTAAATTGAAATTTAAAAATACAACAATGTTAAAGGGTGTCTACAGTAACAGACTGGATAGATTTCCCCTCATAGAATAAAGAAGGCTCTGGAACAAACCTGTTCTTTACTATTCAAAATAAGCAGCATCTTTTTCCCAATGGAATTACACAGCGGGCTTCTGGTTATGTACAGCCAAATCATACTTAGTTTTCTTTACCCTGGAAACTAAATGCCATATTCTGTGTTCCTACTGATGGCTTTAAGACAATTTAGGACTCAGAAACACTAAACCAGTGGTAAAATATTTTATTAGTGTTAAAAGAAGAAAAGCTATAAGCTATTCAGGGAAAAAAAAAAGAAGAGAAAAGCTGCTCTATATGTAATTTGAATAATCTTGAGTGACATGTTAATTATTTATCAATAGAAAATCTTCAAAAGGAAAATTGAGGTAGTACTCAGAAACACACATGGTCTCTGAGACTATCTAGTGATAAGAAGTATATTGGGTTTTCAAGGAAATATTCAGGGGGGGGAGGGGGGCTGCAGGGGTGGCTTCTGTGAGAAGCTGCCAGAAGCTTCCCCCATGTCCGACAGAGCCAACGCCAGCCGGCTCCAAGGCGGACCTGCTGCTGGCCAAGGCCGAGCCCATCAGCGACGGTGGTAGCGCCTCTGGGCTAATGTAGTTAAGGGGAAAAAACCTGTGGGACAGCAGCTGGAGAGAGGGGTGAGAACGTGTGCGAGGCGCAGCCCCGCAGGCCCTCAGGCCGGTGGGGCAGGAGGGGCTGCAGGCGCCGGACCCGGGAGGCCGGCGGCCCCGGGGGAGCAGACCCCCCCCCGGGGGGCCCCCCGGGGGGGGTGCCCAAAGGAAGGAGGCTGTGCCCCCGTGGGAAGCCCGCGCTGGAGCAGGCTCCTGGCAGGGCCTGTGGCCCCGTGGGGAGAGGAGCCCAGGCTGGAGCAGGTTTGCTGGCCGGGCTGGTGACCCCGCGGGGGACCCACGCTGGAGCCGTCTGTGCCTGAGGAAGGGATGGGGGAAAGGTGTTTTAAGATTTTATTCCATTTCTCTTTACACTACCCTGATTTGATTGGTAATAAATTAAACTAACTTCCCCATGTTGAATTCGTCTTGTCTGTGATGGTAATTGATCTCTCCCTGTCCTTATCTCGATCCATGAGCCTTTTGGTATATTTTGTTGCCTCTGTCCAGCTGAGGAGCACCTTTGGTGTTTGCTTACCAGAAGCTACAATCAACATTACCTAGAAAATTCCTTTTCTTTTCCCCTGCCTACTGAAACAGTGAACAGTAAAATACCAGAACATTAATACACATTGCAATTTGAAATTTCTCTACCTTAAGATAAGAAAAAATATAAGATTTTATAAACTTCATGTTTTACACAGTATCCCTTGAAAAGCAACATATCAATCCAAAATTTCATTTTCAGATTTTGAGTTAAGCACCAGGAAAGGAGTACATTCACATGAAAAATCTGAATACAGTTCATCAGATATAGAGGAAGAAATTTAAGATGCTTAACAATGTTCAGCCAGTGTCCATTAATATGAAATATACTTTTCTGTCTCCAAAGCTTACCTTTACTTCAAAATCAATTTTTCAATTTGAATACATTTGCTGAATTCCTGTTTAACTGGGTATTGCTCTGGTATTTGGAGACTCACTTTTTCTTTCCTGCACTGTTTGACTTAATAAGAACAGGACAGAAAGCAACTCCTGGGAAAAAAAGGCAAAGAGTCTTCACCTTGGAGGAAGTAACTCTCACACCTACAAATACTGTATGCTGGAGTATAATAATACTGATACACTTTCTGAAACACCACAGACTGAAGAGCTTACTTATGGCATGCTTTTCAAAATGTAGTGTGCATTCTTCCCTTCCCTGGGGTCAATGTGCAAAAAGTTGTTTGCCAGCAAAGTGTTAGTCAATCTGACAAAGGCACACATCCATCCCTTAGTCTATCCAATACCTTTGGGGAAAATAAATGCCTCCTTCCTTGTCTTCAGGGAGAGGAGAATGCTCTATGGCAATGGGATACCAGCAAGAAATGTAGAGACTGTACTTTGCTTCTCTCCATACAGAACATATTTTCAGAAATGAAACTGCATAGGAAATTCTAATGTACTGTAAAGTATTCTAGACCTGAAAAGAAAAAGAGAGCAGGGGAGGCTGAGAGAACCTTAAGGGGTCATTTGATTTATCCTTCTGTCCCAAGAGAGAATTTGGTATTGCTACATCACTTTTGTCAGATATCTACCATCTGTTCTAAAGGCCTTTAATGACAGAGAAATCCACAGCCTCCCCAGGCAATCTATTACATTTCTTACTATCCTTAGTGATAGAAAAATTTCTCTAGTGTCTAACCCGACAGCCTGGCTGCAATTTAAGTCCATTTTTTTATTGTTCTATACATCACAGAAAATGAAAAAAAAAAAAAAAGGAGAAGAAAAAAAGACTATTCCCTTATTCTTCGCAAAACTTTGCTAAAAAAGCCCAGATTAATTCAGTCTGCCTTTTCTCATTTCAGAGATTCTCTCCATATCTGTTCCCATCTTTCTGAGCTTTGTCACAGTGTGATATTACTCCAGGAGAAACTTTACTGATATTGAATACAGCTGAAGGATAATGTTACACACAGTGCAGCCTATGCTCCTATTCATGCAACAAAATATGAGGCTTACTATTTTTTAAGCATTACGGTGAGTTTGGTCCATGTTTAGCTTATGATCACATCTAAACCCTCAGAAATTTTTCTGCAGAAGTCTTACCTAGTCATTAATTTCCTTTGTGGTCTGAGTACAGTTGAACATTCCTACATTCACAATTTGTAGCTGTCCTAAATAAAATAAGGGTGAGGGTGGATTTTTTTTTTGTTTCTTTTTTTTTTAACTCTTATCTCTGATTTTGTCAAGATTGTGGAATTCTAAACTTGTAATTCAGCCCATATAAACTATCCTGAAGTTAGACAAAATCTGAAATTAGGCCTGTACTCTCTTTTCTATTGGTCAGATTATTTATGAAATCACCCATAAATCCTTCCATTTTTCTGAAACTCCAATAAATCTTTCAATATGGTTTTCCAAGGAGCTCTCTACTTTCACTGTAGTTTTCCCCGAGAGATCATTTCTTTAAATTGCTCGTGAACTTGTTACCTGAATATCAGAAGTTGTACTGAAGACAAGACTGGGCCACCCTTAGTTCTCTTCTACCTCCAAAGACTGTTATCTTGTCAAAAAAAGAATTAGACAGGTTTGACAAAAGCTGTTGCTTTTGACGGATCCATGCTGACTATTATTTGTTATCTTCCACATGCCGTTCAAATACTTTGGTTTTTTAGTGCTTTTCCTTTTCTGTCACCTGTTTTTTGTTATGTATGAAATAATAAACTCACATGAAATTTTAATCCAAGGAATATACTTATATGAAAGTCCTTACATGAAGGCAAATGGAACACTTATGAAAATATGTAAAGTTTAAGATCTTTAGATTCTTTAATTGCATCATTCTGTATGGTAATTGCTGTAAAATTTTTGGTTAGTTTTTTTTTTTTTTCCTAAATGATCTATGTTTGTTTTACTTGGACATTGTAACTATGTCTTGTAAATAGGGGGAAAAACTCCAATAAATGTTTGGGACATTTTTTGCAGCCTTCCAAATACCTTGTGAACTGGTTTCTCCTGAGTTCCAATGAAATCAGATAGCTTCCAGAATCATACGAATTTCCTTCCTAGCCCCATTTCACAACTCCTAAGCAATTTGCAAATCCATTGTATTGTAACTACAACTTTCTTTGCCTTAACAATTTTTTTTTTAATGTATTAGACTTTTAATCTGATTTGGAAAAGTTAAATTTGAAAACATTTCCATCACCAGCAAATTTTTCTGTTCATCATCAAATTTTTAGATAGGTAGGTTGATAAACCATGGTAAGACACAGAGAGCATGTGTTCATGTACACACAGGTACACATGCCTGGGTGTTCTGTTCTTGAAAGGATTTTTTTGTACCTACTTAAAATTTTTAAATTGTTTGAATTCATACGTTCAATATAAAGTAAGTTACCTGTCCAATTTTTACTATATCTAATATCCAACCACATTTTTATAATCTTATCTGTGTTTCCAGATGATATTCTGAAATTCTGAATCAGGAATTTCTATTTCATTGAAGAAAATCTTCTAATATGAATGAAATTAATCTACATTTTGCTTGTTCTTTCACTGTCAGATTTCTTTGACAGAAACCTTTAGCAAAGTGAATTACAGCACTCTTTGGCTGTCATTGCATTCTTACCCCGATGTTTATGTCATTCTTAGTATAGTATCTTCTAAGTCATAGTTCATGCTCTCTGATATTTCCCAGTAAAAGTCTTCAGCTTGGCCTCTTCAAATAATCACGGCTATGTTCCATTTAAGCACTATTATTTACATATGTTTCTTACAGAAAAAAAATGGAATAGAGCATTTGTAGTTGGCAAAACCTGTAAAACATGTCAAATGCAGGGATTATATATTAATACAAATTTAGAATTGTCACAACACTCAAATAAAAAAAAGTGTTTGTTCTAGTTATCAGGAAGAGATGGTTCTGTTGAGTGAACATGGCACAAGCATCAACAGGGAAGACATTAGCTTCATATAAACACTTTTACATTCGTGAGGTCAATAATAGAAATACACACATACAGATATAATTTTTCTCCTGCCAGTCAAAATATCATTATACAAATAATTCTTGTCAAAATCACTTTTTTTTTCAGACAACTCAAAATGCTAATCTATCATCTTATGCTTTCTACAGTTCAGTAGTTACCTGACTATTAATGTACTTCTAATCAGAGGGGTCATAATCCTCCACTAACTTGAGCTCTTAAGAGATACATCCTCTCATTTGCTTCATGTGGACTACATAAATTGAGTTGCATTGGTTTTGTCCTTTAACAATGAACCATGTGTTTAACTCTGAACCGTGATCCTTCCTTTCTTGTATTAAAAAAGGCAAACATGCCTTTTGTAAGAAAAACAATTTAAGCCATCCATATAGAATTAAGTCATAATAACAAATGCGTGCACTTCAAGAGAATAAATGAGGTTGCAGTGTTAAGAAATAGATACACAGTACAAAAAAAGGAAATAATTTATTCTCTTCACTGTTTCATGGAGGTCAGAAAGGCCAGAGCATAAGTGTACATAACTAGGCTGATAGCTTAATTTATGTCAGATATTATAGAGAACAACAGGAAAAAGAGAAATGGAATTCCAAGGACGAAAGTGAACTAAATAAGGAGCAAAAGCATAGTGTGCTGGTAACTCATTCATCTTTGCTATGGCTTGAGGCCTCTATAAGACACTCCAACACAAAACCATCAACTTATTTCTGTTTCATTATCATATCTCATCTCATTGCAAAGTACTAATCTGCATATTACAATGCTCTAGATCAAAAACTTCAGGCAGGAGAAGAAATACTAAACCAAAAAGTCTTACTGTGGTAATTATTTTCAGCTCAATTGAAATTTGCTTACAAGGCACTCTGGGAAATTCAGACACTTATCAATATAATGCATATTCTTTCCTGCCTCCCCCCCCCCAGCTATGAATCTCAGCTGCAAAACCAGAATATTATTCTTCATCCTAATTAATTTTTTATATAGCTCAACTCCCAGTTTTGATAGGTCATCTCTTATGACCCCAAACCATAGCATTTCAGCTTTCTAAGCCATATACCGTGTAGTAAAACCTACCCACAATGCGGCATTCAGTCCTAAGTACTTATTTTGTCTCCTTAAAATTCGAGGGAAAAACCTGCTATATCAGGTCTGTCCCTGAATCAAAGCTTCTTGCCATTAGAAGGAGGAAAACTACAGTAATGGCAAGGGAACAGCCAGGTCTCTAAGAAAATGGACAGTATTTCCTTATGAGGCAGGAAAAGTATTTATATCTTTTAACAGTTTTTACATAGATCTAGGATGGCAGAACTTAAAAAAAAAATAAATTAAAGCTTACAAGAAAAGAGCTTGGTATGCTTCGAATATTGCTAATGAAGAGCAAATTATGCATGAATCTTCCCATCTTCTTTCGTTCTTCTGATTCTGACCATAGGTAACACGAATCCTTAGGAGAAAAGGGAAGATTTTGTATCATTCATGAACATCTTAAATGAAAATGCAGTGAATACGGTGTTGCTAGCACATTTATGGATAAATAATTGTTTACATATAAAAAATAAAGATATTTTACAGTAATAATAAAATAATAAGAACCCTGAACACAGTGGCTTTGAAAAAAGACAGAGAGCAAAAGTAAGAATTTTACATTATTACATTTTCTAGTGGCAGGTTGATCACTTCAGTGAAAAATGTTTCTTGAGTGCTCATCTGACTCATGCTGCATGCTCCCAAAGGACTGCTTTTACTGCTCTACTTGCCTCAGTCTACAGCAGAGAAGCTGTTCTGGTTTTCACATGCTTGGTGGCTCATAAGGAAGGTGTGGTCTCCCACTCCATATCTTCCATGTCACTTGACCCCGAGTGCAAGAAAACAGTAGAAGTATCTTGGATTGTGGAGATGCTGCAAATAACAAACTATAAATAATTCATATTTAATATTTTGAAATTCTTTGCTTAATATTAGTTTAAGATGAGAGACAACAGTTTTTATAATTATGTCAACATTGTTATAACTTTTTAATTGCTATTTAGAATTTCTGCTTTAGGAAGTGGGGAGAAAGGTGGTTCTGTGAATCTGTAACCTTCTGCACATTTGTTTTTAATGTATGCAATACATTTGAAAATAAGACAATAAACTAAAATGGTATTTAGGTATTTTTTCTTGGAAGCAGCTAACTAATGGGAAACAGATACAGCTCAAATTTTTGCCATTAAAATATTTAATAATGTGGTTTATCACCAAGATTTTGCAGAATTGCCATGTGGACGATAACTTCAATTTATCCTCAATTTCAGTTGTTATCTCACATTACGTTGAGGCATGTTAGAGCTTCAAAAAAGAAAACTTACCTCATCACTTCCTTCATCTGTATTTTAAAAGTTCAGTTAGACAAACTAATTTTAAGAATTCCAGTGGTCAAAGAATCAATTCTGTAACTTAGAATGAAATCCACCATTGGTTTGTAATGCAAAGGGATATGAAAACTTGATGTTATTAAAATAAGTAAATTAATCTGATTATTTTATACCCAGAAGATTTATTAAAAGCTTATTTTTAATGTATTTTGGGAAATATTTTACATTACCGCATTACATAGAGCCACTTGGAAAACATGAGGGTTCTCTTTCCTTTTTATTTGGTTGTTTATTTAATGCAATTATAGTTCTGGGCAAATTGTAGAAACTGTAGGAAACTTTAATATGTACCAAATATATTAAAGAGGACATAATTCCACCATTCTTTCTGAAAATCTGGGGTAAAAATGCAGTTCAAATTTTTGTCAACATTTTATTGTATATTTGGAAGCTACACAATGGATACTGCAAATTGTGCCTTGTGTGAAGTATTTTATAGAGGACTCTGTAAAGGCAATTTATAAATTAATTTCAACTGTGTGATAATAAATCTAGGGATTACAGCTTCACAAGAAACTACAAATGAGAAATTTTCTGAAAGAGAATGAAAACATCTACTTTTCCTGTAATTTAAACACCTTCATATTCACAAATAATAATAATTAAAAAAACCCAAAACAAAACAAAACAAAAAGCCTAATTGGATTAAAGAATGTAAATGGCTCCAGGCATGCGATGCAACAATAATCAGTCTACACAGGGATTTAATTATTTTTCTGTGGCACTATAACAAGCAATGTTAGAGCAACTTAACACTGTACTAGAAGATTCACCTCCTGCAAATACTGCCCCCCGCAGCAGGGTTTTCCTAGGAGCTGGTTTTGTTTTCAAGAATGCAGGTCTGTCTGAACTATGCCTCCTGATCCATCAGAATTTAAAGCCTCTTGTGCCTTCACTTCTTTTTCTTCATTTAAATAAGCTCCCTCCTACATGTTTCTTTTTCTTCTTTCTCCCATTCTGTCCTACCACCTTAACCTTTCAGGTCTCCCAAAATCTACTGTGCAGTTATAAATCTATCAGATTCTTTTCAATCAAACAATCAAGATAAAACCCATCATTCAAAAAATGATTCATAAATAGTGAGATCCTACAGTGATTAGTATGTCTCTACAAGTTTTGTAAAGGCAAGGTAGTGGACCTTTGGTTAAACTTTCAGTCTAAACCACATTAGCTGAAATGTGTCTTCCACATCCTCTTCTAGGGAAATCCATCTTCCCTTTGACACTTGAACTGTGGGACAAAGAGGCCTTTCTGATCTTTCCAGAGCGCTAGCTTTAGGTGACACTGTTTTGCTATTGCTATCAATCAGTGATACATGCTTCCAGAAAAAGCAAAAGGAATCCACGTCAGGGTCTGCATTAATGGGGTCCATAGGCAGGGACAAGTATAGGCTGTATTATGTCCTATGGCTCCCTATCTCTCACACTGAAGTTATTTTGCTTCTATTGGAGCAAGTAAAATTCTTTCATCTAGGTAAAGACTAATTTGTGGAGTTTAAGGCAATCTTAGAAGGGAAAAGCCAAGCTCCATCTAGTGAACATGTAAATCTTTTAACATATGCACACCAGTGTTAAAAGCTTGTTTTAGTATTGAACTCTCCTCCTAGCTGTAGGCAACGGCAATGCTAAACATGTCTAAAAATACGATGTCTGGTTATTACAGCTGTGTAAATGAAGAAATAAGAGCTTGAGTATACAACTGCTAAGTAGCAAGATAAACAACTAACTTCAAAGGACTAATGAGAACATCCATAATTCTGATGGTGTCATGCAGACTTTGAAATGTCCCAAAATGTCTTTTAAAGGACACACAGTATGAACTGAACATACACCACAACTATTAACAGGAGCTGAGTTCCATACTCAGCACATGGTTATAGTTAATTATTAATACTTTCTGGGCAGTCATTACAGAAAACGATATGCAGTAGGAAGAGGCACAGTAAAGTGCGTGAGGAAGTAATATAGTAGATAAAGAGCAGACCTTTAGTTTGAATTCTTGAAGTTGCTAGACAGCTGACTTTGCTGCATCACAGCCTGATGAGCTTTAGAGTTGTTTTCTACTGCTTTATTGCATGAAAACAAACACCAAAGCTTTAAGAACAAATTCAGCATCAAACAAACCTTTGTGCTGGCCAAACGATGTGGCTCTGGTTCTTTGAAAAGACATGAACAGCAACAAACTGTGCAAGCATCTGAATCCTGTTTGCTAATAGTGGGCCAGGAGTTTCTGGAGAGACAACAGTATAAGAAGCATTGACAACAGCCAGTGGCAGAAGCAGAGGAGTATCCAAAATAGATAAAAAAGACTTTATTTTAAAGCTGTAGTTGTTTAAATTCAAACTTCTAGCTCTTTGAAATCATCATGCTTTTATTGGGTGTCATTTTCATCTGTTTATTTAGGGAACATATCATTCTCCTACTCTCTTTTAAGACTTGTTTTAGAGCTTCTGTGCCGTTGAGGTGTACTTTCTTTTAAAACTTTTTTAACATTTCTAAATTATTCTTTAAAAGCAAATAAAAAGACCAAAGAGACAATTTCATCATGGTTCTGACAATGCCATTTACAGAGATAAGATCAGTTTTATATATGCCTTTTCAAAGAATCAAGGAAAAGGTTTGCCATTTTATTCATAATTATCTATTAGAGTTTCATGTTGAGGAAGATATGTCTGACATCCTCACCAATGTGTCACTGTCTTTTGAGATAGAAATGATAGAAGACTACTTGCATTCTTGGTTGCCAGCGTACTACACTGCATATGACTGTGTTGGAAGTGTATTTTCTTACATTTTTAAATTATGATTAAGGTAATTCTGCAACATTACCTTATCTCACTCATAATTTATTGTCTCACTGGTCACCAGCAATCAGGCTACACCAGCAGTTACTTCATATAATTTCTTAGATGACTGATGATTACCTAACGCTCTTTTTTCATGCTCTTCTCAAGACAAAAAGGCTAGTTTTTCTTTGCAAAACCGAAGAAGCTACCAAGTAACATCAGTAACTAAATCATCAACTTTCTGACTGTGTCATGAAAGCACCAGATATAAGCTCATCAGTCACTTCCACTCATAGATATTAAGTCAAGGGCTTAAAATAAAGAAAAATTGGAAAGGGGTAGGAAGTGGAAAAAACCAGGCCATTAAAAACAAACACCAGATTTGACATAGTCCTTACCACAAAAGGCTTCTAAAGCCATACACTATAAATAAACCCACACATTTCCAGCTTTTTCCTCTTTTGCATTGCACTTGCAGAGTTTTTCCCTAACTTTGATGGACTACAGACTTTGATCATGTCCATTCCTTTCTGTTAAAAGATATCCTGCTTCAGAGCTTCTAACATCTGTCACCTCATAAACAATTTCTTATTTTATGTTGAACAGACAAGCTCCTACTCTTCAACTATTTTCTATCTCTTTGCCACATTAACCAAAGCAATCTGAACACTCTTGGCCATTACAAAGCTGATTCCATCTTGGAGCTGCTTTGAGTATTAGCAATATGCACATCCCTCATACAGAATTTGTCATTAGGGCAAAATCTCTAGTGGGGAAAATAGTCCACTTACATTCCAGACAGGGTATTCCAGGCTGTTGCTTGATTAGGGTGACCCTTTCTCCTGTTTGACCATTAATTTGAATTTTAGTTTTTCCTCAGAAATGCAAATGAAGATTCACTTGTTCAGATAACTGGCTTTGTTCAATAAGTGGCAGCAAGTAATTTGTTTCTTCTTGAAACATCCAACATCCCTATTACCTCTCCCCTGCATACACATTCAGATCTGGGTTTCTGTTTGCCTTAATGGCAAATTTGCCTCTTAATGGATGGGGCTCTGAGCAACCTGATCTAGTTACCAGTGTCCCTGCTCACTGCAGGGGGGTTGGACTAGATGACCTCTAGGGGTCCCTTCCAACCCAAACCATTCTATGATTCTATGATTAATAAAGAGCAAGTATTAAGAGAAAACTGTTGGTCTCACAGGACTTTCAGCTATAGATGTCAAAAAATTAGGTTGTACCAAGGATTGATGCCAGAAGATCAGTCACATTAAGTTTCATTTTCTTTAAGAACCAATCCCAGCTTGAGATACAGGGGGTTTGAGTAGAATTATTTTCTAATTTTTTAAATATTGGAACTGCAGTAGACTTTTTGAATATATCTATTTTTCAAGAATTACAGAAGACATACAATAGGTAAGAGAGCTACTGTCATTGGAGTTTGCCTTTGTCGAGAGTTTAATAACAGAGTATAAAGTACTGCAGCTGAGTGGACAATATACACAAAACCCTGGGTATAATAAGCCAGGTCCAACAGGGCAATAAAACCAAGAACTGAGTGTAGTGAGCCTAGATACTGGCCACATATCAACAAGTGGGAAGAGAACAATGCCTTAAAATTTTGGAAAGTTATACTGTGATATGGTCATTGAGTGATTTGACTGTCAGCCTGTGTTGACATCTGCCTATAAAAGCCCCCGGTAGTAGAAATGGGTGGAACATTGTTACTTGGCCACACGACACCATGTAGAAGCAAATTGCCCGAAGTGGAGAAACTACATATAGGTGCCAAGTCACTGCCCAGATCCTTACACTGAGACTGGTTGCAGCAAGTGTTGCAGTTTCCCTAGATTCAAGAATGCCACCTCAATGAAGAGATGTGTAGAGGGAGGGGATTGCAAAGCTGTTTCCTGATACAGCCTCACTTGGACAACTTTAAAAGTTCAGCTTAACAATGTCACACTGGCCTAGTGTTCTTGTTTCTCTTTAGCTGCATTACCTTTATTTTGAAAAAAATTATCATTTTTTTAAGCCTTTATATGTTCCCACCATTATTTGCCCAGCTCTGCTTCCTCCAAATTCTAAACCACCCTTCTTGAAAGAGTTGGTTGTAGGTACACATCATTTTGCATTTACCAAAGGCAAGCCATGTGATCAGTATGCGTTGAGGTGGTGATGTCAGGTGGTTATAACAGGTAATTACTTTGCATCCTGGATAATTGTCTAGAGCTGCCAGCTCCTTCTTGGAAATGACAGGTTTTCATCTGCCTTGTGGGGGTGGAAAGTGAGAGCATTTCCCTAGCTATCTGGCCTAACAAAATGTTGAAATGTCATGGGGGCTAGAGGGTGCTGTAGTACAGTGTGCCTCCAAGGGAAGGTGTGCAGAATCAGCACACTAAGGTTAAAGTACTTAACCCTGTCTCCATGAGGCAACTCCAACACAAAGAGGTTGTGAGACTTCCAGTCCCTCTCAGGAATCCAATGGCATGTTTATAGCAAGGACAAGATCATATTGTCATAATTTCTTGTAATAAATTTTCTTTCAAATCTTGTTGAACTTGGAAACAGTGGAAACTAAACAACCAAAGTTTGTGGCCATCTGCCTGTTCTCCACAAGGCAGATTTCAGATTGCAACCTTCAAAGGCAACCTTCCATGACAGAGCTGGTGTTTTCTAAGGTCCAGCCTGGGAAAGATATTACTAGAGTTCTTCCTGATATCTCAGGGATACAGACTGAAATGTATTTACAAGTTTGCTGCTTCCAGTCTCAAGACTTCTTTTCTAAGATAGGCAACTTTTTCAGTATACTGATATTTTAGCTCACCCGCCTTCCTACTCTCTTCAGTAAGACATAAATATTTATGATCTGTGACTCCTGAGGAAGATACTGACAAGATCTCTAGCATTTAAAAATGGATTTCAATGGAAGTTACATGCTTATGATTCTTCTTATTGACTCTATTGGGAACTGGATTGTTATTAAAAATTGAATCAACAAACAGGGCTAAATCATATCTGTGCATCTTATTTTTAACTAAGCATACAATGAGAGAGTAATTCAGGCATTGACAGAAGTCAGAGGAAGGAAAATTTCCCTGCTAGACATTCTTTAGGAAACTTTTCCAACATTAAGAAATACTTCCATTTAAATTCTCTCTTCTTAAGACAGAAAAATATGCTGTTGTGGTTTTTTTTTCTTTAGAATCCCCTCAACTGTAATAAAATAAACAGTAACATTTTCTTGAGAAAAATCAGAGCTGCATCATAAACCCTGACTGAGCCAGAAGGAATAGAACTTCTTTTTACTCTATCTGTGCTCTAAACCAGCACATAGCAAAAGAGGTTTTTATATCATAAAAGCTGTTCCAGAAATGTCCTGTCTCAAAAAATTGTGGAGAAGTGTTTTTCAAGTGGTAGACAGTTTCATTTTTCTAAGACTATCAACTTTGTCTCCCTGGATTTGAAAATTCCTTTACTGCAAAAGGAACCTTTGTGGGGAAGAAAAGTCCTTGAAATAAAATTAGGTAAATTTCTAAGGGCCAGGGAAGTTCACTATTTCTCTTGAAATAGAAAGTAATAGCTTTCTGTAATCTTGATCGTCTCCCATATAGTAGGAAAAATGTGTCAGTAGGTTAGTAACTGAATCACGAAAGACAGTAGGTCTGTGTTTCCTTGGAAGGAGAGCCCAGTTTTGCAATAGCGTTTTAACTCACAGTTATAGTTACTTACCTTATATTTTATAATTTTCTTCATTTCACATACATTATAGGAAGAAAGCTTGCTCAACCATTTCTAAACACATCTTACTGTTTATTTTCTTTGAGTAGGCTTTGATTTCTAAGTGTGAAATGGCCTGTACAAGTAAACAGACACTAAAAAAAAAAAAAGCCCAGTAGTTATATAGCCATTAAAATTGCTACTATGTGCCCTAAATAGGCAGCTTCCAGAACATCTCCCCTGAAATGTATATGCCAATTTTGTGTTGAGCAGTAGAATTCTTAGCTACAGGGATGGCTTCTAAAATGTTTTGTATATTATAAATATATAAAATAAAAAGTTCATTTTCTGCCTACTATTAAAGACCACTGCCCAAGAGGGAAGGGAAAGCATACGTGAGATTGATTGAGTGAGGGCTTCTATTATCGCCTTTAGCATATAGGCATACGGGTAACATTAATACCTGTCCTATTCTTCCCCCTCAGTGGGGGAACTATGGCTGACAGCAGATGCCTAGGGGCAACTGCTACAAACAAGGCAAACACCTAATGATGCTTTCCAGACTAATCCTCCAGTCTTTTTATTTCAGAATCTTTTGCATACCAACTTTGGCACACTTAGCATCTTTGCAGCAGGAAGTTCTACTTCTGAACTAGTTGCTGTGTGAAGAAATGTCTTCTTTATTAAGTGTAGTATCCACTCTTCTCAAAGATGTCTTTTATACATTATCAAGCTCACACGTTTGTTTTCCTGTTACTTCTTAGCTCTTATATGACTAATGCACATTAGAACATTGAATTGTGTTGGCTTTTAACAGCTGGCTTTTGCAGTGGTACAAAAATAATATCAGCCCTTACTATTGTTATTATTGTGCTTATTATTTTGATTTACCTTTTCTTGTAGCTTACTAAACCAAAAGTAATCTTATCAACAACACTAATACTCTAAAAATATTTCTTTTTTCTTTCTAACAGATGGGTCACTGTAGCTTCACTAATTAAAGAAGAAGCTGTATAAATATACTTAGTATCATTTGCACACAATTTCTTAGGTATTTTTTAAGAAATGAAGGTCTAAAATAGAGTGAAGACATCATCCTAACAACACATACTCTAATAACTGGTAGCTAGGCTGGAGAAAGCAGCTAAGTAGAATGTAATTGGAAAAACATATCTGTAATACTGAGACAGTTCAAGATCTACTGTTCTAGAAAGGACAAGTTTAATAAACAGGCATAGATTTTCACATTTTGGGCCAAACATAGAATCCATTCTCTTACTACATAGTAATTTCTCATTCAATTAAAATTTAAAAGGCATAACTTCAAGGTCAGGATGGATAAGTTGTTCACTTTCCTTCCTTAAGTGTGCAGTTGTTTCCAGTTACTCTGTCTTCCCTGAGCCAGACTTTCTACAGCAGTAAGTACCTTACAAGTTAGTACAAGTACTTTAATGGTACCTTAGAGTACCAGTAACTTACTACATGGTACTTCCTGCCAAAAACAAGTTTAGTACTTCTGTCCAAGGGTATCAGCTTAGGCTGTCATGTGGAGGATTAAGAGATCTTATTAAATGTGATCAGTATTGGACTTTGAGAGTCTTTTGGAAGATATTGTATACTGTTCAGTAAGCTAATAAAAAGTAAATATCAAGGGACAACCCAAAGTCTAATAAATTAGATTCATCTGGAAAGCCATAGATACAGAAATTGCTCATGCCGTATTAATGGTATTTCTTGAAGATAAGACACAGAAATCAAACCTTTTGATTCATGGATTCAGTGGTTGCCAACAAAGGGCAGAAGTCCACTCTCTCCCCACTCATAACTGGTAAAATAAACAATATATGTTTCTTTCAATACCTCAGAAGTATTATATATTGATCACAGCTAGAAGCAGGACATCAGGAAAGATGTCGTGAATGGCATTATGGCATTCAATAAATCATATAGTTCACCATCATAGGTTTAGCCTGTTAAGTTTCAGAATCAGGCCAAGATTTTGGAGGTGTTTGCCTGATATCAGGGAGGTGGTGTCAGCACAGATCATATAAGCTTATATGATTTACTTCTTGCCACTTCAGGAACTTAAGGTGCTGGCAGCTTCTTTGTCCTCCCCACTTTAGTTTTTTTTTCCATTGTTTCCCCCTACATCACCTGAAAACTCCTAATTGTAAAATATACTTGCTACCACTAGCTAACTAGAATTATTTTTCTATTGTCCACAAATTGGTGTGCTGAGTATCTGAGATAATTTTTCAGGTAGGATTGAAGTGTCAATTTTCCCTTGAATAATTCTTCATTAAAGGGCAATGATGAAAGCTTTTCCAACAAGAGGAGAAATTACTAATGATGATAAAAATTAAGTTTTCAGCTACACCAAAACTGAATGGAAAATGAAGGATGTAAAATGCTTGGGATTATACACAGAAGCGGGATTTGATGTGAACATGAAAAGACTAAGCAGGTGCTGATTTGGCAAGATATATTATATGGATGGATTCCACAGGGATGGATTTTATACTGATGAATTAAATAGAAAAACAAGGAGAATTAGAAAGATATAAACAGATGAAGATTTAGTGAAATTGCAATTGTCTTCAGGCCTCTCGTCTTATAGCAAAACAAAAAGAAGATATAACGGCTGCAGTAAAAGCAGAATAAGTTCGAATTCAGTTGGGTGTTAAAGTTCAAACACAGTCTAAGAGAGAGTGCTTTGTGGCAAAGGCCCTTAGCAAGGGATATCAGAAATATAGAAAGCAGGACCCAATATTTAACAAATGAATTTAGTAGAATTGCTGTGCACTGTACAGCAAGGATGTCCTGGATTCTTGAGTATGGCATCAGTCATCTAAAAAATAAACAGGTTTGGAACAGCACCTCATTTCTGAAAGTTCTAAACCAGATAGCTGGAAATTTCCTTAGAGATAGGAGTGGGATGGAGTCAGGAGACTGTGGATACATACCTGGCAGAACAAGGACATCAGGTTCTGATAGGGTTGGAATGCTCTTAAAGGGGAAATGCTTAGCCAGTGTACGGGACGCTATTAAAGGGGAAATGCTTAGTTGCTAGAGTAGAGAAGCAGTAACCGCAAGTAGGGTAAGATGATAATGAAAAAACCAATGAGTGAGTTAGAGGCTTATATGCTTGCTGGATAGACAGTAGTATGTGCGAATTAGAAAAGTCTACGTGACCGTGTGTACGGGACTTGGAAGAGTATAAAAGCTGTATGCAAAGCTATAATAAACGGCTTCTGGAGATCATATTGGTCGGCATCAGGAGTCCGGTCTTCTGCAGGAGACCACGTCATCTGTCCCACTGTGTGCAAAGGAGAAAAGAAAATATCTCACAGAAGAAGTGGGTGTGTTATTACCATGCTTTTATCAGGCGGCTGAAATAGGCTCTTTCCCAAAAGTGATAGGACTCAGTAATATCTGTTACATATTCTCCTCCAAGGATTCCTAAAGGACAAATTAGTAGTTTAGAGACTAAAAGACTTAACTTCTATTTGAAAGCTTGAGTTTCTGTTCCAATACTTTGAAATACTTTCTAGGTACTGTGTTTAGATTGTTAACATTTAGCAGTATTTGACAATGATGCAAGCAATGAACTACATCATTTCAGGTATGGCTGTTCCTCTTTCCTTCAGGCCAGAAGCTTGTAAAAAACAAGGCTATGGCAGAATTTGATTTTTTATAAATGCAAACCTGTAGGAATCTATAAAATTAGTAAAGGAAGGGGAAATTATATTTTGCTTGTCAAAACCAGTAACACTGATGTATTTGCAATGCATCGTAATACAAGCACTATGCCTGGCAGCTGGTCAGGAAGGAGGGAAGAGAAGGAAAAGTTCCAGGACTAGAGTAAAGAGGAGAAAGTGGGCATGGTCAAGGGCAGGAGAAACAAAAAAAGTGGTATGACATGAGATTAAAGAGAATAATCTTACAGAAAAGGTGAATTGGAACATTTTTTTTTTTTCCCAGAAGGCCCTTGACATTCAACATTTGTGGGTAAAGTCAGTCAATATTAAAGGCCAGAATGAGATGCCTTCATGAAGGGGGGATCGTTATCCTATGCTCACACACTACATGGTTCATGCCTTTCAGAACAATCTGTGCTTCTCTTTTGGCAAATATATGAATCTATAATAAATGAGCTAAAATAAGAAACCCTAAAGCCCTTTCCATTTCCTGTGCTGTAGAAAACAAAAGCACTGAGGAAAAATGAAAGTGCTGTTGCACTAAATCAAAAAAGGGAAATTAATAACCTCTCATATTTAGAAACAAAATTAATTCATGAAGAAAAATATCTTTGCCCTTACAACTGGTGTTACACTTTGTGAGGTTTAAAAGAAATCTAAATTTAAAGGAAAATGAGAATCTGGAACTATGCTCTAAAGTTTTTTCTAGCCTTCATAAGCAAATCTACTTTCAGTTCAATTACACGGTTGTCAAGACTAACATGAAGCCAACCTTTCTCCCCCTATAATACAGTTGTGACAATACCATGCCTGTATTAATATAAACACTCTGATGATTTTCAGTTTTAGACTATATTGAGACTCTATTCCAATGAACTTTATTCCTTTCTGATTCACAACCCTGATTTCTTTAAAAAGAGAGTAAATTCTACAAACAGGTATTTTCAATAGATCTAAAATATTTCAACTTCTGTCATTTAAATAAAGGATGGAACCTATATGGATTTGAGCCAAAATTTTACTCTTTCTAATGGTCATTTAGAATAAATATATATTGTAGCACTGCTGTGTTAATTTGGTAATTTTCATGTGCTACAAATAACAGTCTTCTACAAGCAGCCATGGAAACAAAGTTTGTGTTTTCTAAACACAGCATTGTCTTTCAAAGTAGCAGGCAGGCTCAACAGCTCCTTGGGGAATTATTCTCTGAGGGGAAGGTGGCAGAAGTAGTGAGGTTAAAGAATGTAAAAAAGTGGGATAAAACAAAAGAAAAATAGGATGCATAAGGGAGATATAAGCTGTTCCATAAATAAAGTCACGTGGAAAAAAAATACATGATGAAAAACCACATTATCTTAAACCTAGCAAATGAAAAAGATCACAAAAAATGGTGAAAAACACAAAAATTGGAAATGGGCCTGATAAATGACCGGTCATGAAAAAAGATTCACGTGGAATCCTGGCAATGTACAAGGTTAAGACATGTTTTAAATTGTGCTACAAAATCATAAACTAGATGCTGAAGGTAGAAAAATCCCTAATTTGACTTATAGATTAATGGGCTCTGGAATTATTTTGCTGAGTAAATAAATGTTGATTACCATATACATTACTGTGTGCATTTTAATTAACTATGAAAATAATCATTAAGTAGCTTCTAGACTATCCATATCCATTATGTAATACATGTGCATACATACAGAAATGTTTTTCACCTAGGATGAATGTCTTTCAATTAAACTCCTCTTACTGTGCATACAGTAGTGCACTACTGTATGAAAAAAAAAGTCAGTGAGAACCAGTGACTGGAAGTTTGAGTCTGTACCACCCAGGTGCATATACAGTACATTTTAAACACAATTAACTATTCAGAAGAGCTAAAATCCAGCTTCTGGACTCTGCATATTTTTGTTTCAAAATAAAGTTTAATGCTATTAAGCATCATCATTGCAAGCCTCTCTCCATTTTTGTTTCCTTCCTGACAATTCCATTCTAGCCTCACATGGGAAAAATTTATGTCCATTTAAGCAGTAAGAAGCAGCACATGTTGCCTTGATCAGTGGTCGTTTGGATCAGTGTACTATACGAAAGTATTAATTTTCATACATGTGCTGTTTATGACATCTTAGATGCAGTTTAAGAAGCAAAAGGAAATAATCTCATAAAGATAATATCTGATATGGGATTTAGCAGCAGTCATCACAGGTAGAACAGGGCTATCTTAGAGTCAAAGAACAAATTGCAAGTTAACAAATGGCTTACAGTATAACGATAAAAAGTGGAAAGGGAGTAATGATAACCATGATAACACTTTTAATTTCTGTTCACCACTTCTCACTTGAATGACGTTTCAAGGAGGTTTTTTTACTGGTGGAGGTATGGCAGACTCTCTTAAATACATAATTTCATGTATTTTCGCTATTAAAATATTCCCACGCAAACAATGGCTTTTATTTACTCTAAAAGGAAAAGAGCAAACAACACCAGATTTCCTTCTTTCATCAGATTCCTACTTTTAGTCCTGGCAGTATGACAAAATTTCTATTTGTTTTCAGAAACAGTTCCAATGTTCACTGGAAATAAAATTGCCTGACAATTGTTAATACCTGGGCGCCTAATCCACATTTGAAAGGTACAAAGACTTGTGAACATCCTTTCTCCAACTGCACAGTTTAAGCAAGTGAACATATGTGGTTTGTTATTAAATAAAATTCACAGGTTTCCTTGGTCTTACTGGCACCACTTTTTATTTTTACCAATTGTCTTTTGAAGAAGCAAGTAGAGATATGTTGTATAAACAAATCATTGACTTCAAAAATAAGAAGCCATTCAGAATAGACTAAAATTTGATGAGATGAAAACATAGAAAAACACTTCAGAGCTTCTCTTGTTCAAAACTTTTTTTTCTCATCGAAAAATATCTCAATGGGACATCTCAGGGATGATGCTCTAAAGAATGGTTCATCTATACCTATACCTCTCATATTTCTTTTCTAATCCTAAATTTGATAAATAAATAATAAAATAATTTTATCATCTCTTTTGATCACCCCATTTGAGTCTTTAAACACTTATAAATACCATTTAATGGCAAGTCAAAGATTACTCTATCTGTGTGGAATTGATTTTCCTTATTCAGTTTGTGGCTTTGTTTGCTTTGAATTTTTTTCCCTTTCACTGATAACAGCAACTCCAGGGAAAAGTTATTGTCCCTTGTTATTACTAAGAAAAGGTTAAGGAAGTATTCTTCAATATGTTTGTGCAGATGAGTCCTGGTAAAAGTTTATCTCCAATGTAAATGATAAGAATTAAATGAGATTTTTTTCTTTCTGCCCCAAAGAAATGACATTTTATCTAGGAGCACAGTAGTTTTTATGAACATTCTTCTTTCTTATAACCACTGAGATCCACTCAGATCCTCTTTTTTCCAGTAATATAAGCTCTCATTTTGCCTCTTTTTCAGGTCTCAGTTATAGCACTCTAAATTTTCAGTAACGCTCAGCCACACCATTACAGAAACTACACAGAAAGACAAAAGCTCTCCCAGCACAGTGGAAACTCCAACAGAAGAAATCCTGTCTCTCAACTGTTACGCAGACACCTGTAATATCACTGTTCCACTAAAAATCCAAGGGGCTTGAAGTGATAACCTGACATCCACCTAATTCCCTATACCACGCAGAGCTTCCAGCCTTTGACAAGAAACTGAGAACTCTCATGTACATCAGAGAATGCAGGAGTACTGGAACCAGAGAGCGCTACTGGTTTTTACACCTTTGACAGCTTTGCTCAATCTTTGATTTTGGGGCAGGAAGAGGGGGGAAGGGGGGATGTCTCTCATTATTGACTAGCCTGACACTCTGGGAAATCTGGCTCTTGACTAATCTGCCATCTAGAAATGGCAAAAAAAGCAACTCATAATCTTCACCCTAAAGAAAAGTCCTGAACTGAAAAAGCTGGCCACTCATATTAATGTCCTGTCAACAGAAAACACTGATAATTGGAAAAGAGGGAATGAAGATGCCACAGCAATAAACAAACCTGAGCTTTGAATAGTAAGGTAGTGACTGTGAGCTGGAAACTTGATTTTAGGCGTAACAGATGAGTGCAGTCCAAGATGGTGGAGGAAGAGATATTATGAAGATCCATTTAAGTCAGCGAGGAATGGATTATGAGAACCATGGTGGACAACATTTACATTTTTTGTTTCTAGATTTGTTTGCTGTAGTAAATATTTGAGAGGATTCCTCTAGAGGTAAGTGATTGCTCTTTTTCCCAGGTGTGGCTGAGCAAGCTTAGGAGGAACTTTGGAGACACCTCAGGAGGAGTCAAATAGAAGAAAAGAAAAGAAGAAAGAAGAAAGAAGAAACTCACAGAAAAAAACAACTGGGACCCAGCACAGAGTAGTTACCTCTGCACTTTGGGTAGCTTGTATAGAGTTTGCTGGAGCTCAGTAAGTCCCTGAGACCACTGCAGCCTGAATGCGAGGGCACACTAGAAGAGCTGTTTAAAAACTTTATATTACTGGTGTTCCATGCAACCTAGTCACTTTGAGCTTCCTCTATTTAAAAACTTAGTTATTTTAGTTTAGATTCCAAGAAAGTCATGCTTTTTTACTTTAAAAGCTTTGTGGTCTTTTTTGAGATTCTCAGTGTGAAGAAAGGGCAGGCAGATAAAACCCAACTCAGGACTAACAGCAATAATGTTAGAAGATGAAATATCAGCAGAGGCAACAGTCTTCTGTCTAGAGGGTGATAAACACTCAAATTATATTAGCAAATATCTGCTAGAGATGTTCCAATTATTTTGTCTCTGTAACTATTCTTTTTGGTCTGTGGGATCATTCTAGGAAACCAAAATCCTTAAGGAATTTATGCATAAATATGCTCTGGATAAAATATTTAGAAGCTCCTATTCACAATCTAAGAATTTAGCTGTAACAGAAAGAATATCAAAATTTTTCTTTAAGACTAGTGGAAGTTGTGTTTATTGCAAGTTAGCTATTGTCACTATAGCTCATCAACTAGTTTTAAACTTATTTTTTTTTTTGGTACAACTAGCCAGTCAATTATAATGAGATTTCTGGTGAGTATTTAGTAAAAGTTTCAACAATGTATGGCTGATCTTTAAGGTTTGGGATGGGAGTGCTTATTTAAGGCCTAAAAATCTGAATAGTAGAAGATGGTAGAAATAATAACAGTACAATATATTAACATCAGAACAATATGTTTGCAAGGAGATAAAAAAGTAGACAAGAACCATTACATAATATTAAATTCCAAATATCTAAAAGGGCAATCTGAAAATTATACAGAAAATTTTGACAGTATAAATTTTTCATAAAGTAGGATAGAAAAGTCAGGATTTGTTGCCTACTCAATGACTCCTATTTAGAGGAAGAGCTCTCTTCTGTATCTGAGGCTCATCAACAGATGGATTCAGCCTGAGCCTCACCTATCAAAATGAGTTGATGTGCATATCAGTTGGCAGAATTTGGCTTATGTTAGTTTACTGAGTATGCTCTGTGTTGTTTTATAAATTTGATTGGTCAGTCTAGAATATGAGTTACTATAGCTCATATTCTCCAAGCTAATATTATTTTTTGATAATTCCATGTAGTGTTTATTTAAGTATTAGCTAATTGAAAGAAAATACACATAATATCATATTTGCTTTATAAACAAATTGAAAAAACACCTCTCACTAATGTCACATAATAAATACTGAGTTAAAAAAAGGAAAAATTTTTTGAGGTAATAAAAAAAACCCCACCCTTTGGTATTAGTTGTCTTTTTTTATGGCCCATTTTGATATAAACTCTGCTTTAAGCATCTAACCAATTTGAGTCTCCTTTGCTAAGGTATTATGCCAGGAGTTTATTGTCAAGAAATTCTGATTTCCCCCTCCTTCCCCACCCCGCTCTTGAACTGCAGTTTGAATTTTATCAAAATGCATGTAGGGAAATTTGAATGGAGTTCATTTCATTATTTTCATTACATATATGCAACATTGCAAATCCAGACAAAGCCTGTTGTAGTGTAGGAATTGTGCTTATGGGAATAAGGAGGAAATTGTTTTATGTTAAGGTTCATTAGTCACCAAAAATCAATTAGATTTGATTCTTGCATGCTTAGTTTTATTACTTTCACTGAACCAGACTGTGTTTGCTTTCAACTGAGAAGGTCTATTTGAAAACTTTTATGTGAAGCAGAATTGCACTTTCTGGATATGTAAGTAAACAAAACCAAAGTAACTTCTACAGGAACATTCAGTACAGGAAAGACACATGCATATATTAATTGCATAAATATGTGCATTATTTTTCTTTAATATCTTTAATGGTGGTCTATAAAGTGATTTCTTTCCAGGTAAAAAAAAAAAAAAAGGAAAAAAGGAAAGAAAATTTAAGAAAAGTTATTTGCTTGAAGAGATTCAAGAGAACTATGACAGATCTCAAAGGTGGCACTTAGCTTAAGTGCTAAATTTATCTATAGCAGCAGCTACCTAGTGCAAACAAACAAACAAAACTCAGAACTGCGAACACCATTTCTCACTTTGTCTCAGAAAGTTATTACCACCACAGACAAACAGTAGAAGTTCCAAACTCCTCCTGAATATAGAAGAACTTGTTAGTTCTAGGTCAGCACAGAAGCAGCAAGATTATATTTATATTATGTTTATAGGATTTGAATTTTAGGAGTCTGAAGCCTTTCTTGGTCCCCAAGTGTTTTAAATTTGCATATAAATAAGTCATCAAAGAAAATCTACCACGAGTCAAGTCATAAGCTAAAAAAGTAATAACACTTTAGAAAAAAGACTTTTCTTATATATTTTATAATAATATGTTTATATTTGGAAATATTCAGTTGAAAATAAAGAAGTAATTGGGCTTTAAGTTATCACCAGCAATTCAAACTGAATAGCCATTTTTGCAAATTTTAACAGCTCAGGGCCTTAATTTTCAAAGGCATTTTTCTCAAAAGAAAAACATATGAAACACCAGAACTTTACTAACTCTCAAAAGCTCACAACTAGAGTTTTCTTCATATGAATTCAATATCTATCTATTTACATAGCCAACTTCTTGATCTTTATTATTTACTTAATTGTCTAAACACTAAAACCCTCTGTAAGCTGAAATATTCGATACAGCTTAGCTTGGGCATTTCCTTCATATTAAACTCTGAATTGAAACAAACCCTTTGGAACATGGATATGCGTCTATCCTGAATTTAAAATTTGCTTTATGGCTTTAGCAGCTATTTTCAGAATTGGAAAGGAAATCATTAATTGGAATGTCTTGCTGATCATTATCCAAAAGAAGAAGAAAATACTACTGAAGTACCTTCAATTTGCCAACTGTCCTGCACCAATCAGTAATTTTGAGATTCATAATTCTGAGAAGTAATTTCTAATTCCAAATTAGCTGGAGTATGGATAAGGTTTCCTTACCTCAGAACTGAAGATACCTTTCATAATAGGTTTTTAGTTAAGAATTTCTCAGACCACTTCAAATAACATTTTTTCCCAAGCTGCACCTCACCCTGCCGACCTTTTTTAATTGATTTTTTTTTTTATTCTGATGATGTCTAACACACAAGTTCCCTGGTCACATATTCTTGAATTACCTGTATTCTTTCTGTTCAAAATAAATTAAGTTTTAGTTTTCTAGGCAGGGGTTCAAACTTGTTCAAGTGTCTTGCCATTGCTTGTCAGTAGAGGGCAATATCTATCAATGTGGTTACTGCACAGGTGGAACTATACAAATAACAATGCAATACACTCAAAGGAATGAAGTTCAGTCAGAAATTATTCTTGAGACAGTTGGGTTTTGCACTGTTCCAGTTATAAGTATTCAGTCAATACTTGAAAAGGGGCAGCAATCTCATATCTCAAAATGTGTCTTGAGGCCATATTAAAAGTTCTCAGATAAAGATGGAGATAACCTATTAATTCTCAGGCTCTTTGTTAAGATGGGGGATTCACTGAGGCATTCAAGTATGAGAGCTCTTGTACTATATTGCATAATATGATCCAACATTCAAGGCAGTGGTTGAGATTAGAGTGTTTTTCAATAGTGAAGATTAAAGGCTGTTTTCTGTAGGTCTAAGTGGTTTAGTAGTATCCCATTTAAGATCTGTCACAGTTTTTAACTGAGTTTTGTAAAAGCTGCATCTTCATTTTCACTAATGTTTTCTGAAAATGGTGTGGGAGAAGATTCCAAACAAATATGTGGATTAGTATAACACCTGCAGGTTATACAATGAAGTAGCAAAGGCCTATTTAATCTCAGTTTTCAATTTTTGGGGTGGGGAGAATATTCAACCTTTATTTTGAAAATTTCCGTTCCTTTTCTGTTACTCTTATTTTAGACAAATTTAACAAAAAATATTGAATACATCTATCCTCTAATTCAATTTCTCAATTTAACTAGGCCAGCAACAAGTTTTTCACTATCTAAAGAGGATAAGTGTTCTACTGTTTGGAGTTTTCTCCTATTGCCTTAGTCTTCATCTTTTCTTTGTACAGTCTGAGAGAAGGCTTCTGTATTTTTTTAAACTGCTAATGTAAAATGTAGCCAGCTATTGGATATATTTTACAGCAATCAGTACTTTTGCAGATTTTACTTTAAATAAATCAGGTTATGAAAACAGTATTCTACCTTCATGAACTTTGGACTTGAATATTTTACTAGCTGTTAATAACAATAATTTCTCATTCTTTCAAGTATTTTACTGTATTGAGAAGAAATCAAACTAACCAGTTGTTAACTCAAAAATTTCTTATAATTCTCATTTAGTCTTAAAACTATTTATGCTTAGAAGAATTATACTATTAGTATAATTCTGTTAATTCTACATTCTTTTAAATGGAATTTTATGAAAGGCTGAAAATGAATAGCTACAGCCCTGGGGCTTGTTAATTTTTTTTTTATTTTTGACACAAAATTTAAAATTTCAGTTGTGCAATTGTCAGTGATGGAAAAGAGGGAGACTAAATTCATTATGGTTACTTACACTTTCTAGAATGGGAGCAGACTAATTCACTTGAAAAAATCTATTTGAAAGAAATCATAAAAGAGTAGTCTAAAACTGCTCTTGGTAGATCGATGGTTAGAATCACCGCTTACTTCAGCCTAGAAGGATGAGGTAAGAGATAATGTATGTAGACATATCTAAATTACAGCAGTTGACATATTAGAGTGAGGACCAGAGACTAAATAAGAGGGATGCAGATAGACATCTCTGTTCTTATTATACTAGCTGACATAAAAATCTAGGGAGGATTTAGAGGTTCATCAATTCTCTGTAGCTTGAAAATGCTCAGTACAAAAGACTTGAGGACCAGACCTTTGATATGTGTGAAGGAGATGTCTTTGTAAGAGTGAAGATTCCTCAGTGTTCATCTGCCCACCTAGTCAGTATTGTGGTTAGGTCTCTCTGTCTTTGTGCATCATCAGACATGCACGGGAATGAGATCTGAAGCAACTAAGGATGTCATTCTCTTCTCTGGTCTCTGCATGATTTTTATTGACTTTGTTCTGTGCAGAATTTGCTGGAATTTTAAGACTTATGTATAAACTTATGGGGTTTAGGATGACTATATTTACAATACCTGTTTTTACAGAAAGAGCATCATGCTCTGATGGGAGAGAAAGTGACAGATCAAGACAGCTAGTTCCGTCTCAAGAAAAAGGGTTATCTGGGATTATGAGCACCACAGAACTGCTATTTGGGAAGCAGTATGCTTCAAGGAGATGGAAAGATATGTTCTCTGAGGGTGAGCTTCTATCTGCAGATACTATTTTAAGAATGATTCCTTTTAGTAAATGGTTTAAAAACATGTGCTAGCTGCTTCAGGGAAGTAAACATGGATTACTGAAGCTACATTTAATTTGAAGGAAAAAAAAAAATCAATGAATTGTCATTTCCAGTTTATTATTCTTATTTCTTTATTTCCTGTGGAAGAATTCTTTACTTTACTAATGTAAAAAGTCTTTCTTTTCTTCAGTGTTTGCCTTAATAAGCTAAATTGCATATTTTTATATTTTTAATCAGTTCAGTGTGCGTAATGTAGAGCATAAAATAGTGTGCTGGGTAATTGGGTTGGTCTAAAGTTGTTCACAGAAATACGAGCTTGTTATTTTCATTCTGAAGTAATGTAATTCAGTTGAATCTCACTGAGGCTTAGGCCTACCCCATTTCTTCTGACACAAACGGGAGAGAAGGAACTTATAAGATGTCTGATGTTGAAAATCTTTGATAAATATTAGTAAGGTAGAGAACTAAGTCTGTTCTACATGTTTTGTTTGCTGATAGGCAAATATTTGACGTATTTTTGAATTTGAAGTTTCGTTTGTCATATTTCTCTTCAACAGTTAGCTACCACTAATTTAAATGATAAGGTACTTAAATAGAATTTACAGCTTTAGGCAATGTTCTAGAACACAGAAATTGACATATCTTCTGTAGCCTAAGCGTGCTTTACATCAGAATTCCAGTTTCAAGGATGAGAGAGTAAATGGTCCATAAAGTTTGCTTTTGCTAGTGTTACACCTACAGGCTGTTTACAATTCACTAGGATCCTTGATTGCACAGAAATGGAAGGACCAGTAGTTATTTGGGAGGTTCTGTTTTATTAGCAGACCATGCCAATTTCTCTTTAATTATCGGAGAGGTTAAAACAACAAAATCTGACAGATTGTTAGCTAACTCAGCCCAGACAGATGGCACCATTCCATTCAAGCCAGTTTTGGGGAAGTTCTTCCGCACCATATGCTAGAATCAGTTCAACAGCTAATTAGTGCTTATTATAAGACAATTACTCTTTCAAGGAAATTTCTTCTGGATGGTCACAATTACAGAGTGAGAAGAAAGAAGGAATAAAAATCTGAATAACATATACCCTCGCTGACTTGTTTACTCCAGTCATAAATAAAGGTCAGGATGGTAAGCCATCTTGAATAACCTTTCAGCTCAGTCCCAATAGTGCTGACATTCCTGGGCTGTATTTGGAAAATAAATATTGAATGCTGTAGTGAATTACAGCTTTTTTCCTCCTTTTTCTTAACAGCTGTGGTGTAAAGAATGGAGTAAAGTAGACTATGCAATGGAGTTCTTACCTATTAAATTAAGCTAATTAAAAGAAAAGAAATAGCAGCAGAGATTTACAAAAGTTTAGAAGCCCAAGAAAAAAAGTGATTGTTATAAACATGAAGCATAGCTTACTTTCTGGTAGTCTTATACATTAACTTAAGTTTACCAGGCAAAAGCAAGAAGTGGAATGCCAATATTTTTATAGGGCAAAAGGAAGAGAAAGGTGGAGAAAGATACTATGATATGCTGACATTATGATAGCTGCTACCTGTTTTCCTGGGACTTAATATGATTCTCAGAAGTCTGATTTTTTAAGACTTATCTATTCAAATAGACTGTTGAGGTTCAAGTTTTACAATCTCTCTTTCTGAGGCATGCCTTCTGCATGAATAAACTGATATACTGTCCTGGTTTTGGCCAGGATAGAGTTAATTTTCTTCCTAGTAGCTGGCATAGTGCTGTGGTTTGGATTTAGTACAAGAAGAATGTTGATAATACACTGATGCTTTAGTTGTTGCTAAGTGGTGCTTACACCAGGCAAGGACTTTTTCAGCATCCACTGCTCTGCCAGGGGCACAAGAAGCTGGGAGGGGGCACAGCCAGGACAGCTGCCCAAAGGGCTATTCCAGACCATTTGATGTCATGCTCAGGGGAAATTGGCCATGGGAGAGGGATCGCTGCCCAGGGCAGGCTGGGCATCTGTCAGCGAGTGGTGAGCAATTGCATTGTGCATCAATTGTTTTGTATATTCTGTATATTCTATTATTATTATTATTATTATTATTAAAATTCCCTCTACTTTTTTATTAAATTGTCTTTATCTCAACCCATGAGTTTTACCTTTTTTTTCCTGATTCTCTCTCCCATCCCACTGAGGCAGGGGTGGGGGGCAGTGAGCAAACGGCTGTGGGTGTTCAGCTGTCTGTTGGGTTAAACCACAACATATGCAAAACACTTAAGTAGTCTTGATGTTCAAACAAATTGTTAGAATGAGAACTCTGTAATTACGCAGGCTTCAGGAAAGAAGGATTTGATGTGCAACAGATGTAGAGGAGACCTATTAGGATGATGAGAAGAAGAAAGAGTTAGTTATTACAAGAACAAATATGTGTCTATGTGGCATTTCACAGGCATATGTAAGCAAGCTCTCCTTGCAGCCTAGTATGATTGGAAACCATGCAGCTATATTGATAAAACTGTTTATTACCCCAGAGTATGTCTGTTCACAGCAGGAACAGGCAGGGAAAGCCCTCATGAGTCCACAGAACTTCAAAAAATCTTATTCTGGAGCAGCTTAGCCTTTTTTTGGTCCAACTACTTTGGCAGAGTGGCACAGCGGCACAGCAAAATAAAGCCTGAGGAAGAGTTGACTTTTTATTAGGTACAACAATGAGGGAAATTTCAAACCAGTCTTCTGATAGAGCATCAGAGCCAAAAGTCTAAGATAAATTTCATCGTCTTTCAAAAGAACTCAACCAGAAAGTAAGTCCTTTGGTTTGGTTTGTGGTTTTTCATTGGTTGGTTGGGTTTTGGTTTTGTTTTCTTCAGGTCGTTTCACCAAGCATCATAATATGGCTTTCTGGAATAATTTAGAGTTTTATTTGTTTGTTTGGACATACTAAGGTGGTTTCTCAGTACACTATGAGGTCCAGCAAAATTTCTTAATATGCACAGATCTGACCACATCAAGTAGAATTCATATAATAGGGTCTAGTAACTGCTTAAGTTGTCTCTGTTCAACCAATAAAGAAGCTTAATTTCTTTGAGCAGATGAAAAAGACTCCTACGCTCTAAACCAACTGTCTCTGACAACATATTTGAACACATTGCATATCTGCAGTAAACTACATGCTTTAGAAAACCAAATGCACAGCATTTACAGGCATGCATTTTGCTGAACATGCATGGTGTGACCTCTGTGTGTACATTATGTTCAAGACCTCTCTAGAATACTAGTCACACATGGGATGTGCAAGTGTTCTTCCAAAAACCTACTTACTACTGGGGAAATATCACTCAAGAGATACCTACCACTGGAACAAATCATATAGCTGGCATCCGTCTTTCCAACACACTTCATTATCCTGCACTGAATCGATTGCTTTGCTGACAAGGAACATTGTTCTGAGCTGTTACCATTCCCAAATGGCAATTCCCCCTTTTTAAATAACTTGAAACCTGTCAGTCATATTGGAAGCTAAGGGGAGATTTTGCTGCTACAGGAGCAATTCATATGGCTTATGTTATACTTAGGAAGGCCCCGAGACTAGATGTTTCAGGTTAATCTATATATACATCACTAGAAGAATATGCAACTAGTTTTTAATAGACCTGAATTCAGTATTGTGGTGGGTTGACCTTGACCAAGGCCCAAACTCCCATGCAACCACTCTTTCATTCCCCCTCCTCAGCAGGACATAGGGAGAAAACAGGATGACAAAGCTCATGGGCTGAGATAAAGACATGGAGATCACTTACCAATTACTGTCTTTGGCAAAGCAGACTTGACTTGGGAAAAATTAATTTAATTCATTGCCAGTTAAAACAGATTTAGAATCATAGAATGTTTTGGGTTGGAAGGGACCCCTAGAGGTCATCTAGTCCAACCTCCCTGCAGTGAGCAGGGACACCGCTAACTAGATCAGGTTGCTCAGAGCCCCATCCAACCTGGCCTTGAATGTTCCCAGGGATGGGGCCTCCACTACCTCTCTGGGCAACCCGTTCCAGTGTTTCACTTCCCTCATTGTAAAGAATTTCCTCCTTATATCCAGTCTAAACCTACCCTGCTTCAGTTTAAAACCCTTACCCCTTGTCCTGTCCCAGCTGGCCATACTAAAAAAGATTTTCCCCATCTTTCCTATAGGCTCCCTTTAAGTACTGAAAGGCCATAACCAGGTCTCCCCGCAGCCTTCTCTTCTCCAGGCTGGACAAGCCCAACTCTCTCAGCCTGTCCTCATAGGAGAGGTGCTCCAGCCCTCGGATCATTTTTGTAGCCCTCCTCTGGACCCGCTCCAATAGTTCCATGTCCTTCTTGTGCTGGGGGCTCCAGAGCTGGACGCAGTGCTCCAGGTGAGGTCTCACCAGAGCAGAGCAGAGGGGCAGAATCACCTCCCTCGACCTGCTGGCCACGCTCCTCCTGATGCAGCCCAGGGTACGGTTGGCCTTCTGGGCCACCAGCGCATATTGCCGGCTCATGTCCAGCTTTTCATCCGCCAACACGCCCAAGTCCCTCTCAGCAGGGCTGCTCTCGATCCTTTCTTCTCCCAGCCTGTACTGATACTGGGGGTTACCCCGACCCAGGTGCAGGACCTTGCACTTGGCCTTGTTGCACCTCATGAGGTTCACACAGGCCCACCTCAGGTCTCTCTGGATGACATCCCGTCCTTCTGGTGTGTCAACCGCACCACTCAGTTTGGTGTCATCCGCAAACTTGCTGAGGGTGCACTCGATCTTGCTGTCTAAGTCATTGATGAACACATTAAACAGCACCGGTCCCAGTATGGACCCCTGAGGGACACTACTCGTCACCGGTCTCCATCCAGACATCGAGCTGTTGACCGCTACCCTCTGGATGTGACCATCCAGCCAGTTCCTTATCCACCGAACAGTCCACCCATCAAATCCATAGCTCTCCAATTTAGAGAGAAGGATGTTGTGAGGGACCATGTCAAAGGCTTTGCAGAAGTCCAGATAGATGACGTCCATTGGTTTTCCTTTGTCCACTGTTGTTGTCACACCATCATAGAAAGTCACTAGGTTCGTCAGGCAGGACTTGCCCTTGGTGAAGCCATGCTGGCTATCTCGAATCACCTCCCTGGCCTCCATGTGCTTTAGCATAGCTTCTAGGAGGATCTGTTCCATGATCCTCCCAGGCACAGAGGTGAGGCTGACAGGTCGGTAGTTCCCAGGGTCTTCCTTTCTACCTTTTTTGAAAATGGGCACAATGTTTCCCTTCTTCCAGTCACCAGGGACTTCACCTGACTGCCATGACTTTTCAAATATCATGGAGAGTGGCTTGGCAACTACATCGGCCAATTCCCTCAGGACTCTGGGATGCATCTCATCAGGTCCCATGGACTTATGTGCATTCAGGTTCCTCAGGTGGCCATGAACCTGATCTTCTCCTATAGCAGGAGGGGTTTTACCCTCCTGGTCCCCCTCATGCCATCCATCAACTCGGGAGGGGTGAGGAGAGAGGTTGCCAGTGAAGACTGAGGCAAAAAAGTTGTTGAGTACCTCAGCAGGTGGACTTGCATAGCAGAAGGGCCAAATTCTCCATTTTGTGCATCATATCTAAAAGGGCCTACACTAAGACTACAGGCTACACAAGAACTCTTGAATACCACCGCATGACTTGGGTAGTAAAAGCACACAAGACAGAGAACATATTAGCGTATTAAACTTTTGAGTAGCTTTAGGATCTCTGTTTTGGTGTAAGCAGGAGTTGGACTAAAAATACAAATAAACATCAGTACTTAAGCTTCTTCATAATATTATATATAATCATATTTAGAATAAAAGATTGAGATGAACTTTCACACCAAATTTGAACCACTTCTGAACCAACTATCATCTGTGGTTCAAAAACCTAGCTATCTTATTCCCATACATTCATGCTTTTCTTCTGCCTTCTCTCTGACAGCTATGGTAAATATTGCAGACCTAAGTGATTGTAATAACTTAAATAAGAACGCATGTAAAATTAAGCCTCTGAACATCTTCCACTTCTGAAAACTTTTTCGTCCCATCAGTACTGAAATATGATTATATTACCATTTAGCAAGCAAACCAAAGCAAGCATGATTAGCAGTTTCTAATAATTACTGATTTTTACAAGGCTGAATTTTGATAGTTTCCACTTTGCCACTTTCTGATCATTGTGAAAAAATTAAGGATGATTGTACATATCCCTTTCTAGAGCTTGTCAATTCATCAACTGAATTAGATCTTTCTTCTCCCAGAAAATGAATGTTACTTCAGATATTCTCTCCTACTTATGGTTTAAGATGTTTGCAACTGTTAGTTGATGTAACTGTTGTGCAGTATAAAGAAATGTCATTGCACTTCATTAATCAGTATACATATTTGTTTCAAATTTCCAACATAATAGCATAACCTGTTTTTACCACTAAGAAATCTGTATGCATCTCCCTGGAATTCACATTTAAATAGCTTCTTACCAGACTTTACATGTCAGACTTGAATAAATTAACTCATTTCTGCATAACAACTACAATCTCAAAACAGAAATTTTAATATTGTCTTAGTAGTAATACATGTGTTTTATAAAATGAAGAAGCACTGTTCTGACCTTGATAACAGAATTCACAGTAGTTTCAGGCATCTCTAATATTCCTGTGACTGATTATCCTCAAAATGCTTTTACTGAACGTTGCCCTGTCCTTATATCTGCTGCACTAGTGCAGTAATCTATTATGAGACCCTCTTCCCCAATACAACTTTTTTTTCCCCCTTTCTTTTATTGTCTCACAAGAGCAGCTATCTGAAGCAGGCTGATCTCTCCCTGCTCTTAAACCATAAAAAACCTGGTGATAACAGACAGAAGTACATTAGCTCTGGACTGTCCAAGTGAGAAATCAGATCTTCCCTTGGTCTGCCTCTAAACAGATCTTAGGGCTTGCATGCTTCTTTATTAAAGAGCCACACAGATAACAGGTAGGGAAACCATGAGTCACACAGTCATGCTATCTAAAGACTAATCCAAGCAAATCTTCTTGCTATACATTTTGCATCATTTCTCATTTAGAGGAGACAAATTATCTGATTAAATTTATAGAAGAGCAGATCGATCCCATGTGTTATCTCCTACATTCCCTTCTCTCCATATGCCTAGGATGGTATTTTAATTACGTATGCATTAGTTGGTGTGTGCATGGGGTGGTATTTTTATGTGTACCCTTATGCACAGTTGTAATTGTCCAAGAACCCTGATGGCACATGACTGAAGCTCAATACCAAAATGTTTTTACAATGTAATAGTTGGTCTAGTGCATGATATTATTTCATCATCTACACTCTATTTCCTGTATATAAGTGCAATACTTTTTTAAAGGTGATGATGTCTCCAGGCAGTGGATGTCAAGGTGCAAACATCAGCAAGGCAAAAATAAATTAAAAATTTGAGTTGCAGATCTGACTGGGGATTTGGGACAAGCAATGGAAATAAACCCTCCTAAGTAGCTAGGTGGAGAACTACCATATCTTCCTTAATCAATTCCCAATACAAAAAATGCTATCTGTCTCCTGCACTTAAATATGATCAGTAATGTTAACACAGAAACTCCTGATGTTTAAATGATGCAGTGAACTCTGTTACATTGAAATCAAACTTTTAGCTTTGGTCTGTAATCCAGTTTAATGAAGTGACGACTTTTTCATCATTTTCCAAACTGGCATTGATGATCCACATTAGCATTCTGATCAAGATCCTGAGATACTTTATGTTCATAAAATATCAAAATAATTTAGACATCATGAAAAGATGCAAGATTAGAATAGATTTTAGAAGTGGAGAGTGATGAGTCCAGTGAAGGGAGATGATTATTTCAAATAAAAATCAGAAAAGAGGACATAAAAGCCACATTTTTTGTTTTCAAAATATAATGGCTGTATGTAATGATCAGTCATCATTTAAGTACAACATACTACAAATGAACAACCACACTGTAAAAATATGTTCACGAAACCAAAAGCAGGATGCGGTTTACTAGTCCCCAGAAGAACTAGAATCAACATCATTTCAAAAGAAAAAGAAATCTTTCAAGAACAAAACCTAGAGAAGTCAAGCCCAAGAAACTGAGAGTAGCTCTTCTGTCAGGTAGCTTGGAGATAATTGTAGCAAAGATAAACATTAAATGTGGATTTCAGTACCTGTCCCCAGAGGAGTATGTACAAACAGTGAACTATAGAAACAAATATAGTCATTGTCAACAAAACACACCTATAGAAAGAAAAAAACTAGGACAAGAAAGAAAGGCCAAATTTGTTCCTTTTCTGCATTAGCATTTATCTCTGTATGTGGCTATGCTCTGGCTGTAATGACCTATAAAGAGTTGAAAAGACAGTACAAATATCTTACTAAAGAAAATAGTTTTTCAAAATACATTATTTAGTATAGAGAACAAGGTAGGAATTTCTAGCTGAATTCATCTGCAACAGAAATTACCGTGAGGCTTACTGCTTCCCCTGTTTAGTAGGCCTGCCAGTACTGGATTGTCTGTAGAGATAATTTTTTTAAATCTTTCTTATTTTTTGGCATTCCCTGTCTTACCTGCCAGATATTGTGCATTTAAGGATATGTTTCTTGACTGACCAAACAATACATTTCTCATTTATGTAGTTACATAGCTAGAAAATTAATTACACAGATCATTATTTTTATCTATACATTAAGTGAGGCATGATATGAATGAAATTTCAGAATAAGTCCACAACATTTTAGGAATAAAAATCCATCCTAACCACATCATCTACCCTTAGACCACACAAATTGCATGTCAGAGGGCAGCAAGGGTCGTACTTCCACAAAGAGACAGTGGAGTACCCTTCTCTGAGCTGGGGAAAATGAGTAAGAAGCAAGAAAGACACCATTATGCTCTGACCCCCTGCACTGCCCATCACCTCACTGGACGGACTGGGGGGGTGGAGTGGGATGTGTGGTGAAGACAAGAGGAGCTGAGACTAGGAAGAGGGTAGGGGAACTGTCGTACTGAAGTTGAGCCTGGGGAAAGGGAAGGAAAGGGGTTCTCTTAAGTGTTCTTTCAGTGTTTGGGGGTGTGTGTGTGTGTGTGGTGTTTTCTTTTGTTATTTTCCCTGAAATTTGAAATTAGTAGTTAAAACTTTAGGTTAATTGGATTTAAATTATATTAAGTAAAAATGATACTGTTTTGCCCGTGACAATCAGAAAGGAACAACTCTGGGAAAATATCGGGGAAAGGGGATAAACGTTGCTGGGTGTAAACAGGCAGCTTGTCTGTAGGTCTGTCTGACTGATCCTTGCATTTGACCACCGCAGTCTATCCTCTAATCTTATTAAATCCCGTTTCTAGCTTCCATGTGGGGGTGAGGTCTTTATTCTGATTGCCCCTGCAAACACTAGCCAACTTCAGTCCCAACTAGCAGGCCTTTGGGTTAAGAGATCTAGGCACCTGCAAGGGCACTGGGACCACAGACCTTCAGGGCTCATGGTTTCCAGGGTCAGGCAGCTGGGGGAGCCCTGGGTTTGGGGGTCAGCTACTGGGCCAGCCACTGTGGGGAGACTTACACATGCTCAGCTTCCCTGCTGCCTGGACATGATAGCACAGCAGTCTTCCAGCTGTCAGGCTCGAGTGGATGGGATTCAGCTGCGTCATGGAGCCTACCAGATTCAGTGACTCCTAACAGTTCATTACTCAATGAAAATTGAGAAAATTTTGTGCACTTCAAAGAAGAGATAGACAAAAAGAGTTCTTTATTTTTAAAAGAGGCTTGAGTAAATCACCCTGGGGAATGTAAACATATTGTGGAATCTGCACAAGAAAGAATTACCACAAAATAGACACAGTAATACTAGGTGAAAAAAGAAGTATTTTTTATTTTTTATTCCTTCTAAACTTGGATTAAGGACTTGATAAGATCACAGTAACTGAATGGTTACACCAACAGAACACAGGGAACAGTATCTTGTGATGAACAGTATGGCAGTTACCTGCTTAACCGAAACTTGCTGACAGTGAACTCATGTTCTGTGCTCAGTGAACCAGAATGAAACAAAATGTAGGCTTGAACTAGACATCACCACCCTGGTAGAAGCAAAAGGCAGAGAAGGTGGTTTCTGAGTAGAAACATTTTAAACCATCTTCTTCCCATCAAAGCTGTTGGGACACCCCCTTCTTCACTGAAGGCATATATTGTGACAAAAGCTTTAGGCTCCCTCATAATTAGGTAAAAAAAAAAAATCCCTATCTGCCATACTCCACACAGCATACTTGATTCAACTACAGACTTTACCATGACAGAAAGAAACATAATCATGTATTTAGTTAAATTGTCTACTGCCATGCAAGGATGCTTATTCTTTTGTAGAACTGGTAGCCAGAAGTGTCTTTTGGTGAGTCACTATTACCTCAGACACAATAACTGGCTTTGGAGGCTGCTTCTCACAAGCAGCACTTGAGTTCGGAGGCATCTTGATACCCAGAAATTTATCACTTGTAGCAAGTCTGTTTTCTATTTCATTATTCTCTTAGATGACGGCATATTTGGGGAAAAAAAAGATTATTTGACTGTTTTGAACTTTTATTTTCCATGAACCCAGTCATGGCAATAGCTTTGCCAAAGTATTCTGCTTTGTTGAAGTATAAGGGAAGCAGCTTCACTACCAGAATCTGACCCATTGCTCCTCTATGTGCTTCCTCCACAATTTGTGCCTTTAATGGGAAGAGGTATTAATACTCTACCTGTGACAGCAGCTCAGCAGACTGTCATGTTTAGAAGCAGATCTTGAAAGCAATTCATGCAAATTACATGCCAGCTTGTCGTCTTCAGTAGAAGAGTACATTAAAAGTAAGAAAGTCTTCAGCAGTGACAAGTTAGAAGAGTAAATATGAAAAGTTCTTTACCTGTCAAGACAGACCGGAGAAGGAAGACGACAAAAAGTAGCAGAAAGTAGTTTGATTCTTGTGAATTAGGTACATCTAGCAGCAATGGTTAATAAGTCGAAACTTCTAAATTGCCCAGTGCAGAAAAGATGAAGACGGCAGTAAATCTTAGAAATTAGTAGCACTAATGAGACTACAGAACCTGGAAGAAATATGATGCCATATTAAGAAAAGAAGTAGAGAGACAAGTGAAATGGGATAGTGGGGAAAAAATAGCTCCTCTTATTATAACCTCAAGAGTCCACTTAGCAGAGGGGCAGTGAACACTAAAAACTTATTCATCTTTTATAAGATTTTTCTTGGGTGAATTTTGCAAGAAACAAAATGTGGTTACCCCGATGAACTTGCATAGGCTGATCATGCCTAGATACTGTATAGGCTTGTTAAACAGGGAACTACAGAAAAACCTCTCAGACCCTTTCCATACCTTCTGAGAGTCAAAGAGAAAGCACCTAAGTGCAGACCTTGCCGAAGATATAGTTGGAGGAAGAACACGTCCTGCCTAGAGAACTGCAGTGACTGTGCTGCTTCTCTCCAAGAAAACTTTCTCCAGAATTAAGCTGTGATGCTTAATTTATCATAGCCCAAAAGCTAAACCTAGGACACCATTTTGGTAAAGATGATAAGAACTTCTCATTCCATTTAAAACAGCTTACAGAACAAGAATAGATAGCCAGGTCACTTCATGCAATAGTCTGTTTCCTCAGAAATCCTATATGCAGAAAACCTCTTCTTGTCTGTATAAAAAAGGACTGTGAGGGAAACCCTCTTGGTTGAAAACTTCCCTTCTCTCCTATGTTTTTGGTTTATTTCTTTGTTCCTCATGATGATGTAGTGAAAAACCTTCTGCTCTCAGTCTGCACTTATCCTCTTACAAAGGGAGAAGACGAAAGCAGTATACTGTTGGTCTTTTTATCTTTTATACTAAGTGTAAGAGGATATCTCAAACCTGTGAGGCCACTGAGGCTTGTAAGGCGCTATTCATTAAATGGTTTTGTAGCCAGAGTCTAACTGGGTAATTGCACTGTCTCATGAAATTTCCTGTTAGGCTTAGACAACTGTGTTCATTGAGGGCTACCACATTCCAAGCAAAAGACTGAGTGATTTTTCTATTCCGTCTGGTCTATTATTATTTAGGTACTGCCATAGATGTGATTAGCACTGAAGGGATTCCTGGAAGGAATTTATGTAACCCAAGCAGTCTGCAAATTATCAGACAGATTCTGTCTCTATTCCTATCAGAAAACTTTCAGATCAAGAGATAGAACATACTTAAGTAAAAGAAAAAACCTGGGGTGCAATCACTGACACTAAGGATGGAATAGTCTGGTCTTAAATAATACAGACAGTGAGCCATACAGACATGCCTAATTGATATCACTCAAAAGATGATAAATTTAAGATTATCCTATCAATGGGAAATTCTGCAGGTTGATGTATCTGATTAGAATTACGAGCACTGATATTGTGAATTCTCTGAGAATTCCTGGTTTAAAAAGAGAGGCTAATGATATCCTGCCCTCCCTCATCCCCTGAAAAAAAAAAAAGGAAGACGAAGTAAAGCAGTTAGAAAACCAGATAATAGAAGTTTTCATTCCTTGTTCTCAAATAGAGGTTTTCTCTTCTACACACAAACATTATTTCCCTTGTCTCAGTAACCTATCATCACCATAATAATAACATCCTTTTAGCCTCAAAATCAAAGTGACCATCATAAGAATTCTGTGCTAACAAGGGCGGCAAGAAATGCTATAATCCTTTTAACTTGTCCAAATATATAATATCTAAGAAAAGTAAATAAATAAAAAGCATCCAAGAAATAATTTTAACTTATCTCCCTCTTTCTTCCTACTGCAATATTATTTTCTTTTTCCATTATTTAATTTCGCCTTATTGCAAATAAGAGGATGGAAGGATAACTGCAGTTCATTTTTCAGTCCTAAAAACTGCAGAGAGTATAGCTCTGTGGAAAACATTAGCAAACCTAATATTTTTCAGTTTATGCAGAGCGCTTAATTCTTCCAGTAGTTCATTTTCCCACTAGGTATTTCCTAACACTACAATACAAATATAATATTTAATCAATTCAAACTCTTTACAGGCTGATATCCATCAGAATGCAAATTATTACTCTTCCCTCCAATTAACTATGCCATAAACCTTAATACTTTCTTAAAGAAAAAAATGAGGCCATGGTAAAGAGAATGGATTTATAAATTTATGTGTGTGAGAGCATGCACATTAATTATGTGGAAAGTGTTTAAACATTAAAACCTCTAATACAGACTTCAGAAATTTTGCAACTGGGAATAGATTCACATGAAGTAAACACATAAATTTAAGCTTAAGCTTTTATTATTTAGGGTATCTCAGTTTAAGAGTAAAAAAAAAAATTAAACAAAAATTAAGGAGTCTGCCTAAGAAAATAGAGAACAATCTTTTTTCCTTCACTCTGAGATAATTTCATGCTCTATCAGCTCAAGTTGCACCAGGGGACGTTTAGATTGGATATTAGGAAACATTTCTTCACTGAAAGGGTTGGAACAGGCTCCCCAGGGGAGTGGTCGAGTCACCATTCCTGGAGGTATTTAAAGGATGGGTAGACGTGGCGCTTAGGGGCATGGTTTATTTGTGGACAGGTACGGTTGGACTCGATCTTAAGGTCTTTTCCAACCAAATGATTCTATGATTCTGAAAGATCTTAGTCTCTGAACTGGATGTTTCAATGCTTTCTTTTATACTGGAGAGTTTTCACTTTACAGAAGACAGAATTTCTTATTCATTTGCCTGTATAGTTAGCTCAGTATGATCTGTATGATCATCCAACAGGATAATCTAGTCAATCCAACACTAATTACTTTTGCTACATTTTTCTCCTTTTTAGGACGATTCTGAATTGAAGACATTTATGTATAGGAAAATGATGACACTGCATCTTAACCTAACAGGGCATTTCCTTTAATGCACCATTATTCATTATTTTAATGGTCTGCCTTGTTCATGTGAAGTGGTTTACCTTTATGCAGTTTGAAGCAGCCTTTACTTCTGCAAGAGCTGCCACAGAATCAGGGGAGAACAAATGAGCTCAAAACCAAAAAAGACAATTTTGGCCAGCCTGGCAAATGATAAAGGGAGAATTTAAGTACTGAGTTTACAAGCTACTCAAGACCAGAGCAAGATGGAGCCTGGAAATTATTACATCTGATTTTTATGCTTAAATGGCTTCTTGTAATCTCTACCACTGTGTACTAAAATCAGATTATTCTGAAAAGGTAGAGATTTCAAAACTTCTTTTTTATATATATAGGATAAGGTTAAAACAGTTCCTTGGTAGTTTACATGTTTTTTCTAAACTAGAACTAGACAGAGATAATTAAAAAAAAATAAAACAACCCACATTCTATTTCTGAAATGTATTTTGTTAATTGCAGACAGTCAATTTACTTACAGAAAGTTTTAAAGGAAATAGTACAGTTTTAAAAATTGTAGCATTCACTTCATCATACTTATAAAAAGTTACTTTACATGACTGAACACATCTCTGTCTTAGAAATAATGAAATAGTATGAACGCATATCCTTCTAATCTGCCTGTATGTCCTTCAGTACTTGGAATTCTCAACTCCAGGTTAATTATAAAAAAATAAATAAACATGGGTGATGTTAAGACCAATTGAAGGGCAAGTTAATATAGAGTGAGTTGTCCTAGTTCTGAAATATTCAAAGCTTGTTACTTTACTGTGATGACTTTTAAGAACGAACTGATTTGAACATGATTTGTAAACATTCCCTAGCAAACTATTACATTTTGTAGGCTAGGATTTCTGAATCTTAATAGCTTAGGCAAATATTGCAGAATTAATGGTGTTGAACTTTAAATATCTATGTATACAAATATACATAAATATAATTTGTGCATCATATATATAAAAATTAATTGTGGGAGTATAGAATGACAAAATTGACAGCTGAGCAGAAGCCAGGAGTGGAAACAAGACAAAGTCTGTCCACATGCATATTACACTTCAGAAACAGAGGCAAAAATGTATTCCATGGAAATTACTAAGGCATTTTATAATCTACTGAGCTTTTTTTAAGTACTCAACTCTTAGTCCAACTACAACATTGCTGCTTCTGTGCCAGTAAGCTAACAGATGAGTAGGAGGAAAAATTTATGACCTTTTTGTTTCTCACTCCAGCAATAGCATGTGTAAGAGATTAGTTTTGCTGTGCTTACTGGCCTCACACAGCCTTCTTCTGTCTAGCATGCTCAGGAGAAGGCACAATAGAAAACTCTATGTTTGACTTTGATTTTGAGCTACCTTCTCCTAAAATGTGAATGATACTGTAACAGGTTTTGTTCATTTGTTTTCAGTTCATTTGGACTGGATATTAGTATCAACAATAAGGCCATTTTGAAGCTGTGTCCTGGTTTCGGCTGGGATAGAGTTAATTTTCTTCACAGAAGCTAGCATAGTGCTGTGCTTTGGATTCAGTGCTAGAAGAATGTTGATAACACGCTGATGTTTTTAGTTGTTGCCAAGTAGTGCTCAGACTGCTCAAGGACTTTTTGAGCTTCTCCTGCTCGGCCAGGTGCATAACAAGCTGGGAGTACAGCACAGCTAGGACCCAAACTGTCCAAAGAGCTATTCCATACAATATAACGTCATGCTCGGGGGGGTTAGTCAGTCGGGTCGGTCGGATCGGTCGGTCGGTCGCGGGCAGGGTGGTCGCAGCTCGGGCTGTGTGATCGCGGCCCGGGGGGAGTGATCGCTGCTCGGGACGGGCTGGGCATCGGTCAGCGAGTGGTGAGCAATTGCATTGTGCATCACTTGTTTTATATATTCTGTATATTTTCTTACCATTATTATTATTATTATTATCATTATTGTTATTCTTCTCTCTTATTAAACTGTCTCTATCTCAACCCACGGGTCTTACTTTTTTTTCCTTTTCCCTGATTCTCTCCCCCATCCCACTGAGGGAGGGGGGGGAGTGAGTGAGCGGCTGCGTGGTGCTTAGTTGCCAGCCGGGTTAAACCATGACAAGCTGTTACAAAGTTGGGGAGAAAATAAATATAAAATAAGTTTTCTTCCTTCTTGGAGCCAAGTTTTGAATACTGAAAAAAGCACCATCAATCAGAGAAAAAAAATCAACATGTAAAATCCTCCCTTTCAACACCAGTCTCCTCCAGAGCTAGAATAATTTCAAAGAGGGGTGCTTCTTTTTGCCAGATGAGAGATGCTCTGACTCAGGCTGAAGGTGAAATGCAAATTTCCCAGAGACACCAAACCACCCTTGTGCTTAAGGAAAATTCAAAAATAAATTATTTACAGGGGAAAAAAAAAATAATAACCCCCAAGCCACATGTTTAAGAAAAGATTCATCACTATATAAATATCCAAAAAAACTTAAACCCATAAGAAATTGGTGTGCTTAACAACAATTCTCCCAAATTTAATAGGGTTTGTAGTCAAGCTTCTATAAAAACATTTATCTCTGACCATTACCCTAGCCCTCAGGCCTAGCATCAGAAACATTGCTCTATCAAAGTAATTTGGCCCATTTTATCTAGAGCTCTTAAAACAGTCTCGGGGTTTGGGTGTATCTTAGCATCTGCAGTTATTCACTAGTACAAATATACATTTCAGTCTAGCTGTGTGCTATTCCTGCTTGGAAAAGTAAATGGCAAAAACTGTGCACTGACCAACCACAAACATTTAGCAAACTGATACATCATGGTGAGGAAACATTAGAATGTAACATAAATATTCATATGTGCTGTTTGCACTAATTCAGAAGCTCTCTTCATATGTTTCTTGTAAATTCCTCATATTAATTCCTGTCCAACATAACATAAATCCTGCATAACATATCAAGACTGTGACTAACACACATCAAATCAGGTGCACATGATCATAAATTATCTTCTTGTTCATCTGCCTTGTAAAGTTTAAACTATCACGTTTCTATCTTACAGTGAAAAACAGTAAAAAATGTATTGAATATTAAGATGTATTGGTAAGGAAAACAAACCAGACCAAAATATTTCAATGACACTCTTTAAAACTTCTCATCCTCAAGAGTTACTATAGAAAACGAATTGCAGAAAAGGGTAACAAGGACCAACAAAGGTCCACAATGTCTTTCTGTGAACAGCTACTAAAGGGACAAGGGCTCTTACCAAGTAAAAAGATGACAAAGGAAATGCAATAATTGATTATAAAATCATCAGGGGCGGGACAATAACCTGGAGAGGGGATGATTACTGATTGTCTTATAGTATGAGAAAAAGAGGGCATCAAGACAAACTAACAGGAGACAAGTTGAAAATAAAAGGTGTACTCCATTCAGCATATAACTAGACAGTAGCATAGATGTAGGTGATGACAAAAATGTACAAGGATTCAGAAAACAAGTAAATTAACAGTGAAAAAAAACCCCTATCTTGGCCTATTAAATATAAAGAGATGACATCTGATTCATGAAGTACCTGATTCACAACTTGCTGGAAGCTGGGAGATGACAAAAAGGGAACCATCACTACATTCATGTCTCATTTACCTTCATTGTTAGTCTGAATCAATATGGGTATACTATTTATTCTCCTGTTATAGAGCATGTCCTGCCATGTTTCTGTTCCAAGATGTCAAAAAATAGTAGTACATAGCACCTTATATCCTCCTCTGTACACAATCCTCCAGAATTAGGTGACTGCAATACGTGCTGCCTGAGGCTGTTTTCAAAGTTGTTTGATCATTTCAGGTGCAATTCTATACTGTCCCCATTAGGTAGACATGAAATCTTCACAAACTCTTTCAGGATACACTTGTGGATCTCAGTTTTGACATAAAGGAATAAAAAACCCCACAATAATAAATGGAATTGTTGCTTATTTTACTTTGCATGTATGAAACAGCCTAAGACAAGTGAAAGATAAAATATTTTTAATTAAGAAATCAGTATCTGCAAGGAGTCTGAAGTTATTTACTGAAAATAAACTCATTGGGGGTTTTCAATCACAATCATTCATCAGATTTAGACATACACGGTCCTATAAGGAAAAATGTGTCTTTTTATCCCAAGCAGTTGAACAAACCTAATTCTCTAACACAAGAATTTAGTACCAGCACTTTGTTTAGATAAAAACTAAAATTGCTTCAAAATGGTGTGAATTCACTAACTCATAAGATTACTAAATGTGGCAAAGTCTTGCAACTGAATACAAGATTTTTACCTTTGAGTTTTGCAAATCCTTTGACCTTTACAGTCATGAGCACTCAGTCATGGGAGAAAAAAGAAAAATAATGTGAGTATTCTGAGTGGTTTTGCTATGCTTCATCAGGGATACCAGAAATGCACCTCATGGTATTAATTTATTTTTCATGTTTTTGTTTGTCATAAGCTTATGATCTGCAGCTAACACAAGCGAGTTAAAAGCAACAGAATCAGACAACGACAGTAAGAGCTGCCATCTCTCACAAGACAGATTCACACCTTTAAGGTAGCACTGTGGCTTTCATTCAAAAGCTATAACAATTCAAATATAATGAAATGCTTTAACAGCATGATGGCATTTTCAATTTCCAGTCTGACAAAGCCACCGTCCAGGATGTTCCAAGGTTTCAATAATACTGAAAGTACTTCACAGTTTAAAATGCCTTCAAAAGCTTTCTGCAGAGACATTGGCTAGATATGAAGCACTGAACTGTTAAAGAGGTGGGAAAAAAAAATATGCAGAATGATTTGGAAGATAAATTTTCTTCTCTGAGTGTACCCATGACTGTTTAAGAACAGCACAGGTATTAGCAGCTGCCTGCTCATTCTTGCATCAGGGAATTCTGCTGCTGCAAACTGCATTAGAGTACAGGGGAGGATGATTTTCCACTGGAAAAGTAAAAATTTGGAGAAGCAGCAAAATAAAATTAAATAGAATTGGTTCATAATGCCACACATTTTGCAGTTTTCATCTACCATATATGAATGACAAAGAGAAGAGAGAAATATAAAGCAGGCAAGAACAAGTGAGGCTGATTACATAGCAATAGGGAACCTGTGAATTCTGCCACAGTCCGTTTTCAAATTAAGGCCATGTTCTCCCTCCTTTTTTACTGTCAAAAATTTTTTGAATTTCAGTTAAATGTATTACTAAAACATATTTCTAACCCTTTATATGTTGGTCAATAACATGAAGTAAAGGCAAATTGAATGAAAATTCATGCAGGTGAATTCTCTTCTTCCTTCCTTCATGGTATCACAGTCAATGGCTATGGCCATAAACACACTGTAAGCTATCTCACCTTCCTGGGTTTTGGTGATTTTAATATCCTGAAAAAGCACTTGTTTCCAGTAGTTCAAACTTTAAAATGGAATACTTAAAAATAGAACAGAATTAAAAGATACCACCATCCAATTCAGTATTCACTATAGCAGGGAAACAATAGAAAACTATTGCCATTTCTGAGTGCAAAGAGGACAATGACTAGTTCAAATGATCTTTTAAAAAATGACAGGCAATCTATAATGCTGTAAAGCAATGGGACAATGTTTTATAACAGAATGTTCTTTAATACAAAGTGATAGTCTGTTTTCAAGAAGGGTAGATACTGCTTCCATCTATTTGTCTTGTACTTCAAGAGAATGTAGCAAAAGCACAAATGTGTCCCAAGACCAGCAATATAACACTCAAGGCTCATTTGAGCATTTAACTAGCTTTTTGGGTCAGTTTATAGGAGTCATATGAATGACAGATTTTTGGTGTTCCACAACAGTGGGTTGTCAAAAGCTATTTCTTTTCACTTTAAAGCATTCTGCCCTTTTATTTCCTCACTCAGATGAGCAGCTGATGACCCAGCACTGGTGTTCCAGAGACTGTTTGCCTGCCTCCTTGCTTCCCGGGCAGAACAGAAACCTCTGCAGATGTACAGGGTCCATATCAAAGAATTCCAAAGCAGACTGTTGCTGCTTTACAGCTAGTTTTCAGAAAACAGCACACAAAAGGCTTGTAAAGCACTACCAATTTATCTGCCATTCATGCCACGTGACACTGGCCAGCAGTTTTATTAGGAATGCACTGCCGTAGGTTTATGCACGCAGTGAGAAATCTCTTGCTTACCCACTTAGCATATCTGATTTGCACTGCAGGAGAGGCATTGGCAGGTGGTACTGGTGAGACTAACTGTACTAAACCATTTTTTTTCTATTAGCTAATTCAAGCATGCAACAACTGCAGTTCACTAACAAATCAAGCAGCATAGAACAAGGATAAGTTGATTTGTATGTTTCAAAACTTGGGTATTACAACCAAAATGTAAGCATAGTTGGAATCAATTTTGTACTGGAAATAAAAGCTACAATACAAGAATCTGGAGTATATATCATACTCTGTTCCTATCCAGAACATAGGGCATAGGAGACAGAAAAATTCAATGAGTACAAGCCGATCTTAAGAACTTGATACTTGAGTAGATAGGCTCTATATCTGCTCCGACTGCTGCTCTGACTGCTAAGAGAAGATGGGTCCCGTCTTTAACACCCATGAGTCTCCAGACTGCCAGCAGGGTACAATGCCTCATTCCTCATCTAGCTCCGGTGGCAGCACAAAGCTTTAAGAGACGGCCCTATGAGCTCACATTCTGGTCTTGTAAAGCTGGCCAAGTTCTCTTTAAGGAAGAACATGCCATGGAAACAGACAAGAAGGCAGGGTCACAGGAGATGTAACATTTCCATATTTGCTAATTCTCTTTTTGATTCTCTGTGATCCTGATGAAGGGTCTCAGCTCAAATGATTTGGGGGTCCACTAAAACCTTCAGCTTATCATTTCTGGGCATTACAGTGCTCTCTCTACTACGCCCCCGTCCATAGACTTACCATAAATTAGTCTTGTTAGCAAAAGAGTGCAAGTATCATTTGATGGCTACAACCAGGAGGCACATATGTGCTGACTGCTCCCCGTCAACTCCAGGAGATGGCAAACAGCTACTGTCTTTTGGGGCAGAAGAACAAAAAAATTGGCTTGCCAAGGCTATATGAGTTATCACACTTTACAGGTCTATTCTGCATCCTCGATATTTTATTTCCTTCAACCTTCAAAAGCTGAAAGGATGTATTATAATTGCCCCATCACCCATAAATCCTAGAAGGGAGCTAAAAAAGCATCATTTCTATGAATATGGGGTGAATGGAAGTATACTCAGATTTGAATTCAGAAATTGTTTATTACCTGTCAGTTCTGATCTGGATTCACGAAGATACTGTGTATTTACAAATCTGAGCTTAGCCCAAGAAAACTGAAGTGAACCTCAGTCAACCTCTCTCTGCTATTAGATTTGAAAGCAAAATGGAACACATAATGTTAAATTAGGCTTATCTGCTGAAAAAAAGATACAAATTTTCAGAGGAAAGGACTGCAATACACCATTCAAACAATGGGTTACAGAGATAAATGCAAGCAAACAACAACCCAACTTAAGCTGAAAATTAACTCATTTATCTTGAAAAATACTTTTTGTTCAGAGCACTTGCCATTCCTTTTGTTGCATCACTAGTTGAAATTTTATGTAAGGTTTCTATGTGATGTCAAATGTAATAAAATTAGAATCTGAAGGACATGGAGTATTTGGCCAAACATCACAGCATTATTTGACCGTTGTCAAATTGAGGTGATTTGTTGATGATTTTACTGATATTGCAAAATGGTGAAAACTTTTTAATGCTAATTACAGTGTTATGAGTGCTTTTGTAGGTGTTGTGAAAGTTTCTGTATGTCTTTTACAAACTTTTCTAACAATGATACCAGAACTTGGTAGTTCACTCCATTCACTGCACAAGTTTTACAAGGACATTGTGTAAGAACTGACAAGGTTTGGTTTGGTCTTCACACACCTGACAAATCCAAATTCTCCCCTTTGTCTCTACTGTACACAAACAAGACATTTATTTAAAAGTAAGTAGATAAGCCTTTTATTTCCACTTTATATCTTAGGAAGGCTCTTGGGGAATGAAAAATTTCCAGATAGAACATTTAGATGGGGACATATAAAGAGAGAAGTCACACAAACAGAAAGCTTGGGAAATTATAAAAGAAATTTTCAGCAGTTCCTGGTGAAGGAACCTGCCTGGAAGAGACAAATTAAGTCATGTCTGCTTAAAAAGTCAGTCCCCAAAGACTGCCAAAGGAAAGGAGAAGTAGACTCCATCCCACATGGATCTCATATGCCAATTACCTTGTAACCATTCTATATATACCTATAAACTTTTAAGACCATCTTGAACAACTACAGGTTCAAATGCACTTGTTTACTTATACCTTCCTGACACTTGAAGAATGCAAGTGTAGACAAGGAATGAAGAGATGGAATTATAAAAATAAACTAAAAGATAGACTGTGGGACTAGAAGTAAGAGAAAGACATTGCATTAAAATTCTCAGCAAGTACTAGAAGAAAGTTTAGCTATCACTTAAAGAATCATAACCTACACTCAGTACAGATTCTAGTCTAAGTAATTGAGCATTTCAACATATTCAGGAGTAAGTCAAGACCAAACTGTGGAAGAGTGTTGTTTCTGTTCATTTGGCTGTTCCTTTCTATTTTCAAGAAGATATTTGAAAAGATCTATTAGCTCCTCTCATCTTAGGTACAGCATTGTTTTCCCATCTTTATGGAGGTCAGTTAAGACCAGCAGCACATCAGTCTAAAGTTATTTCAAGATTTAAGGAGAAACAGTCCACCAGATGGTGAAACAGAGATGGGTTTAGTGAGCAAAGAACTCAAACACAAAACACAAAATTAAATATTTCTTTTGAAAATAGAAGACTAGTTAGGCACTTAGAAAACAAAAAGTACAACAATGTGCTTTATGTGATCCAGAGACTGAAAGAAAGACAAAGCACTTGTGCATTTTAAAAGTCATTTTTGGGTGCATTATAGGAAAACCATTATCATAACACAATAAGTAATTTTTTAAACCTTTATTAAACAGGCACTGAAATCATCCACTTTATCTTACGTTTGTTGTGATGCTACTATGTAGCACTAGGCACTTCAGGTGTGCTTCCCAGTACCAAAGCCAAATTTACTTAGAGTCAGTGTAGTTACATTATATAACATTCTTGAGGCAGGAAGAGGTTTTTTCCTCTCATTTTCCAGTTCTTTTTTGTGTAATCATGGAATCACAAGTCAACTGTATGGTAAGGAAAAGTGTCAAAAGCACAGAATTTTTGGCATAAAGGCAAGGATAATTATGGAATGGCTATGACAAGGGGGCTGACTGTTCAGAACACACTTCTGTACTACTGAAAAGTATTTGATACGTGCCTTTCACTTTAATAAACTATTTTATTCTCCTTGCTTTTCCTAAAGTGAAATACACACTGCTAAAGACAAGTGTTTGTGAATCCTGCTCTTTATTCCAAGTCTGATGAAAATTTTACCTTTGTATTTCTAATTTTATAGGCTGACACATTTGGAGTACCTAGTTTTTAAATGTCTACTTCAATCATCAGAGACCAAACAATCTATTATTAGTATAGGTCTTCCATACCACCCAGCAGAAAGCAGCAATGGCTCCCACTATGAAGTCTTACTGAGATTTTTCTAATGAATTATTTTGGAATAGCATTTCAGAGAACTCTGTTCTATTGCAGTAATCCTGAAAATTTTACTAAGCTTTGTTACCTGAAGAAGGGAGAGGAAATAATGAACAGTTTGGAGACTCTTTTATGGTATTTTGGACACAATCGGCTTCATAAGTGTCCCATTTTCTTCTACGTTAAAAAGTGGGGTTTTTTTCCTCAACATAGCATTCATGACTGATAGATCTTTAAGCAGAGCCAACTGTTTTTCCCAGAACAGATTTTTCAAAAAGCAAAATCTCTTTAAGGTCAGAATATTTTAATAATCTTATTCCACTCACTTCTTTCTCCCCTGCTTTCTATTACCATATTAAGAATTAAACATTACCCAAATGTAAAGGAGAAAGAAACATGTTTATTTGCTGCATCAAGGGACAAAAATTAGAATTCAGCTTTCTAAGAAAGAAAAATTCGAAACTGATCATATAAAAACCCCACAGTTTAAAAATTATTGTAATTTGGAACTAAAAGCTAAGTATGAATTCACCTAAATTCATTTAATGAAATCTTTTGTAATAAATCAACAAAATTTTAAACCAGATACCCTGATATAAGACCTGAAGTGCCCTGAACTTAGCACCCAGAGCATGGCCCAGCTCAAATAATACAATTACCTGAAATTATATCAGTCTCTTGAGTCACAGTGGATTTTTATCTAAAGCTTTCACAGTGCATTTGCATTTCTTCTCCAGTTGAGACATATTTAACACACTGCAGCGATTTTACCAGAAATTTCTGACCTTTCAGATTATGCATGAATTGTAAGTGCAGGAAAATGCAAAAAAAAAAAAAAAAGGATCTGCTTCTGAACCTTAATTGATTCTATGGTGCAATTCATATGAATCAACACATCCAACCCCTCTTACAGGCACACTGTTGCAAGTATATTTAATAGGAAGAGATTGAAGATGTAATGTCCCCTCTGAATTGGTATTAACATAATTGTAACTCGGACTTTCTAATGTTGCTCAAGTAGTTTCCATAGTGACTGATTTTACACTGGAATGTAAAACATCCTCTGCATCTGTATTATTTCTGCTTTGGAGTTAATTTTTAAGGGCCCTAGAAAGAATGTGAATAGCACTGAATTTGTAGCACAGGTATGTACTTACTGAGGATAACTTTCATTTAAAAGTTCTTTTTAGATCTTCTCAATATCAAATCTTACCTGAATTAAGTTACCTTCAAAAAAGTGAACTTTTGAGTTACCCATAGTTTTGCAGTCCAGCTCCATAGGGATGCTTTTTTTTTCTACAGAGTGTGACTGCTCTGCCTTACAGGGTCCAGTAATTTCTTTCTGAATGTCCTGGTTTCGGCTGGGATAGAGTTAATTTTCTTCACAGAAGCTAGCATAGTGCTGTGCTTTGGATTTAGTACTAGAAGAATGTTGATAACACACTGATGTTTTTAGTTGTTGCCAAGCAGTGCTCAGACTGCTCAAGGACTTTTTGAGCTTCTCCTGCTCGGCCAGGTGCATAACAAGCTGGGAGTACAGCACAGCTAGGACCCAAACTGTCCAAAGAGCTATTCCATACCATAGAACGTCATGCTCGGGGGGGTTGGTGGGTCGGTCGGTCGCTCGGGTACTGTTCGCTGCTCGGGACGGGCTGGGCATCGGTCGGCGGGTGGTGAGCAATTGCATTGTGCATCATTCGTTTTGTATATTCTGTATATTTTGTTATCATTCTCATTATTACTATTATTATTATTTTCTCTCATTAAACTGCCTTTATCTCAGCCCTCGGCTCTAACCTTTTTCCCCTTCCCGATTCTCTCCCCCATCCCACTGAGGGGGGGGGGGGGGGAGTGAGCGAGCGGCTGCGTGGTGCTTAGTTGCCAGCCGGGTTAAACCACGACAGTCCTTTTTGGCGCCCAACGTGGGGCTCGAAGGGCTTGAGATAACGACAGAGTAACCGGAGTATATTAAGGAATTTATATCTGTTAAATAGTTGTGGGTTGCAATTTGATTCATTTGTTCTTGATCTTAGCTTATCCGATCTGCACCATGCTCCCTCCTTTGCTGTACTTGTTAAAAGTTGGTGTTGGTTTTTGCAGTTTGTTATGCTCTGCGGTGACCAGACATGTTTTGCTTGGGAAACTTGTTATTAAAACAATGACCTTGAGCTTTATCTGGTATTTGGGTTTCATGTCGAAGTCTGTACTGCAGTTTGGGTACCACCTTGCGGGGAATATTAGCAATTATACATGGGACAGTTTGTTCTGGAGGAAATACAGAATGGCACTTTTTCTGCCTTCTTTGATGATGTTTCCTCCTTCACTACAATAACTTTTCAGTATCTTGAACATCCTTGGATAGTTAAGGTATATCTATTGATATCTATTTGGAATATTGTTTCACTTTTGTCCAAAGTTTGTAAGCAACTTAATAATACCATCCAGATGTCTGCCCCAGGGCTGGATAGTTATGAGTGGAAGGGTATTTGGGGTAGTATGGGTAAATGCCTAGAACGATGGGCACCTCCAATGTTTTGGAAATTCACTCCTGAACAAGTGCAGAATCCTGAAAAACTAGTAGAGTATTTGGAAAAGGTATGCTGTCACCCTGGCAATTCTAAGCAAACACAAATCACTGCAATGTGCTGGGGCCTGGCCCATGCTTACCGAACCCTGTTCAACATGATTCAACACATCCAAAGGGAACAGAAAGTCTCTGGATCTGATGATAAGGCCACAGCCACTGCAGCTACTCCAACCCTGGCCACAGCCACTGCAGCTACTCCAACCCTGGCCACAGCCACTGCAGCTACTCCAACCCCGGCCACAGCCACTGCAGCTACTCCAACCCCAGTGATATGCACTGCGGGTACTCCAACGAACCAACCCGTGCCAGTATCAGTCGCCCCTATACAAAAGAAGAAATCTTGGAAGCGAAAGTCAACTCGTTTAGAAAGGGAGGATGAAAAAGCGGGGCCATCACAAGGGGAGGAGGAAGAGCTCATAAACGAGACAGAAACCACCAGATCCCTATCCTTGAGTGAGCTGCGAGATATCCGAAAAGATTTCAGCCGTCGTCCAGGTGAGCTCATTGTCACCTGGCTACTCCGATGCTGGGATAATGGGGCCAACAGCCTGGAACTGGAGGGTAAGGAAGCCAAGCAACTAGGATCCCTTTCTAGGGAAGGGGGCATTGACAAAGCGATTGGAAAAGGGACACAAATCCTCAGCCTCTGGAGGCGTCTACTGTCAGCCATGAAGGAAAGATATCCCTTCAAGGAAGATGTCGTATGTCGCCAGGTAAATGGACCACTGTGGAGAAAGGCATCCAGTACCTGAGGGAATTGGCTGTCCTGGAGGTGATTTATAGTGACCTGGACAATGACCAGCTGCCCAAAGATCCAGATAGTGTCCAGTGCACACGACCCATGTGGCGGAAGTTGTTACGTAGCGCACCAACATCATTTGCAAACACATGGGCAATGATGAGCTGGGAAACTGGACGGGGACCGAACAGTGGATGAAATGGCTGGCCAGCTCCGCGAATATGAAGAAAGTATCTCTTCCCCCTTGTTTTGGCTGTGGAGAAACTGTCCCGGAAGTTTGAACGACTCGAAAAGCGTATACCCTACTCCCCTCCTGTACAGACCAGTATCTCAGCCATCAGAAGTAAGCGCCCTTCTGCTCAAGAAAAAGAATATCGAGGGTACACACCACGGGGCACTCTATGGTTTTACCTGCGTGACCATGGAGAGGACATGAGGAAATGGGACGGAAAACCTACCTCGGTCCTAGAGTCACGGGTACGTGAGTTGCAAAGAAAAACAAACACAAAAGGGGGCTCTTCCAGGAAACTTGTTGCTCCAATTTCCAGAGACTGGGACGACGGTAGTTTTTTTCAGACAAAATAGAAGGGCTGATCTTAATTCTGATTGTGATGAAGGAACTTCTGACTCATACATACAAACCATGAGCAACAGTGACCAGGATTAGAGGGGCCCTGCCTCCAGCCAGGTGGAGGAAAGGGACAACAGGGTTTACTGGACTGTGTGGATTCGATGGCCTGGCACGTCAGACCCACAGAAGTATAGAGCTTTAGTAGACACCGGTGCACAGTGTACTCTGATGCCATCAAGCCATATAGGGGCAGAATCCATTTGTATTTCTGGAGTGACAGGGGGATCTCAAGAGCTGACTGTATTGGAGGCCGAAGTGAGCCTAACTGGGAATGAGTGGCAAAAGCACCCCATCGTGACTGGCCCAGATGCTCCGTGCATCCTGGGCATAGACTACCTCAGGAGAGGGTATTTCAAGGACCCAAAAGGGTACCGGTGGGCTTTTGGTATAGCTGCATTGGAGGCAGAAGAAATTAAGCAGCTGTCTACCTTGCCTGGTCTCTCAAAGGACCCTTCGGTTGTGGGGTTGCTGAGTGTTGAAGAACAACAAGTGCCGATTGCCACCACAACAGTGCACAGGCGACAATATCGCACCAATCGAGACTCCCTGATTCCCATCCATAAGCTGATTCGTCGACTGGAGAGCCAAGGAGTGATCAGCAAGACTCGCTCACCCTTTAACAGTCCCATATGGCCAGTGAGAAAGTCTGATGGAGAGTGGAGACTAACAGTAGACTATCGTGGCCTGAATGAAGTTACGCCACCACTGAGTGCTGCCGTGCCAGACATGCTAGAACTTCAATACGAACTGGAGTCAAAGGCAGCCAAGTGGTATGCCACAATTGATATTGCAAATGCTTTCTTTTCAATCCCTTTGGCAGCAGAGTGCAGGCCACAGTTTGCTTTCACTTGGAGGGGCATCCAGTACACCTGGAATCGACTGCCCCAGGGGTGGAAACACAGCCCTACCATTTGCCATGGACTGATCCAGACAGCACTGGAACAGGGTAATGCTCCAGAACATCTGCAATATATTGATGACATCATTGTGTGGGGCAATACAGCAGAAGAAGTTTTTGAGAAAGGGAAGAAAATAGTCCAAATTCTTCTGAAAGCCGGTTTCGCTATAAAACAAAGTAAAGTCAAAGGACCTGCACAGGAGATCCAGTTTTTAGGAATCAAATGGCAAGACGGACGTCGTCAGATTCCAATGGATGTGATCAACAAAATAACAGCCATGTCTCCACCAACTAGCAAAAAGGAAACACAAGCTTTCTTGGGCGTTGTGGGTTTTTGGAGAATGCATATTCCAAATTATAGCCAGATTGTAAGCCCTCTCTACCAAGTGACCCGGAAGAAGGATGATTTCAAATGGGGCCCTGAACAACAACAAGCCTTTGAACAAATTAAACGGGAGATAGTGCATGCAGTAGCCCTTGGACCAGTCCGGGCAGGGCAAGATGTAAAGAATGTGCTCTACACCGCAGCCGGGGAGAATGGCCCCACCTGGAGCCTTTGGCAGAAAGCACCAGGGGAGACTCGAGGCCGACCCCTAGGCTTTTGGAGTCGGGGATACAGAGGATCCGAAGCCCGCTATACTCCAACTGAAAAAGAGATATTGGCAGCATATGAAGGGGTTCGAGCTGCTTCAGAAGTGATTGGTACTGAAGCACAGCTCCTCCTGGCACCCCGACTGCCAGTGCTGGGCTGGATGTTCAAAGGGAAGGTCCCCTCTACACATCATGCAACTGATGCTACGTGGAGTAAGTGGGTCGCACTGATTACACAACGGGCTCGAATAGGAAACCTCAGTCGCCCAGGAATCTTGGAAGTGATCATGGACTGGCCAGAAGGCAAAGATTTTGGAATATCGCCAGAGGAAGAGGTGGTGCGTGCTGAAGAAGCCCCATTATATAATAAACTGCCAGAAAATGAGAAGCAATATGCCCTGTTCACTGATGGGTCCTGTCGTCTTGTGGGAAAGCATCGCAGGTGGAAGGCTGCTGTATGGAGTCCTACAAGACAAGTTGCAGAGACTGCTGAAGGAGAAGGTGAATCAAGTCAGTTTGCAGAGGTGAAAGCCATCCAGCTGAGCTTTGGATATTGCTGAACAAGAAAAATGGCCAGTGCTTTATCTCTATACTGACTCATGGATGGTGGCAAATGCCCTGTGGGGGTGGTTGCAGCAATGGAAACAGAACAACTGGCAGCGCAGAGGCAAACCCATCTGGGCAGCCGCATTGTGGCAAGATATTGCTGCCCGGGTAGAGAACCTGGTTATAAAGGTACGTCATGTAGATGCTCATGTACCCAAGAGTCGGGCCTCTGAAGAACATCAAAACAACCAGCAGGCAGATCAGGCTGCTAAGATTGAAGTGGCTCAGGTGGATCTGGACTGGCAACATAAGGGTGAATTGTTTCTAGCTCGGTGGGCCCATGACACTTCAGGCCATCAAGGAAGAGATGCAACATACAGATGGGCTCGTGATCGAGGGGTGGACTTAACTATGGATGCTATTGCACAGGTTATCCATGAATGTGAAACATGTGCTGCGATCAAACAAGCCAAGCGGTTAAAGCCTCTCTGGTATGGAGGACGGTGGCTGAAATACAAATATGGAGAGGCTTGGCAGATTGATTATATCACACTCCCACAAACCCGCCATGGCAAGCGCTATGTGCTCACCATGGTGGAAGCGACCACCGGATGGTTGGAAACATATCCCGTGCCCCATGCCACTGCCCGGAACACTATCCTAGGCCTTGAAAAACAAGTCCTGTGGCGACATGGCACTCCAGAAAGAATTGAGTCAGACAACGGAACTCACTTCCGAAACAGCCTCATAGACAAATGGGCCAAAGAGCATGGCATTGAGTGGGTCTATCACATCCCCTATCATGCACCAGCCGCTGGGAAAATTGAACGATACAATGGACTGTTAAAGACTACACTGAAAGCAATGGGTGGAGGAACATTCAAACATTGGGATACACATTTAGCAAAAGCCACCTGGTTAGTCAACACTAGAGGATCTGCCAACCGAGCTGGCCCTGCCCAATCAAACCTCTTACGTACTGTAGAAGGGGATAAAGTCCCTGTAGTGCATGTAAAAAATATGCTGGGGAAGACAGTCTGGGTTACTCCTGCCTCAGGTAAAGGCAAACCCATCCGTGGGATTGCTTTTGCTCAAGGACCTGGCTCTACTTGGTGGGTGATGCGGAAGGATGGGGAAGTCCGATGTGTACCTCAAAGGGATTTGATTTTGGGTGAAAATAGCCAATGAACTGAATTGTATAATGTTAATTGCTGTGTAATATAGTATGTCTTTATTTTTACTATTGCTGTATATTCTATCAATGGTATAGCAGTAAGGATCACCCAGATTAAGAAGAATGAATTTTGAAGAAACTAAGGAAGTACAGCGGATGGAACCAGAACTGACTTCAGCAAGCAACAACCCAACACCAGACCCCATCTCTCCTGCCCTGAAAGACTGTTACAACAGATGGAGCCCAAAACTGTGGACTAAATGAACCCAATGGACATTTCAGAGGGATGGTCCATAGACTAAGGGAATGATATCTGTGTATGTACCAAAAAGATGAGAAAAATGGTGGTGATTAATTGGAATGTATTGTAAGGGTAGGACCTAAGCATGACGTAAATGGTATAGAATAAGGGGTGGAATGTCCTGGTTTCGGCTGGGATAGAGTTAATTTTCTTCACAGAAGCTAGCATAGTGCTGTGCTTTGGATTTAGTACTAGAAGAATGTTGATAACATGCTGATGTTTTTAGTTGTTGCCAAGCAGTGCTCAGACTGCTCAAGGACTTTTTGAGCTTCTCCTGCTCGGCCAGGTGCATAACAAGCTGGGAGTACAGCACAGCTAGGACCCAAACTGTCCAAAGAGCTATTCCATACCATAGAACGTCATGCTCGGGGGGGTTGGTGGGTCGGTCGGTCGCTCGGGTACTGTTCGCTGCTCGGGACGGGCTGGGCATCGGTCGGCGGGTGGTGAGCAATTGCATTGTGCATCATTCGTTTTGTATATTCTGCATATTTTGTTATCATTCTCATTATTACTATTATTATTATTTTCTCTCATTAAACTGCCTTTATCTCAGCCCTCGGCTCTAACCTTTTTCCCCTTCCCGATTCTCTCCCCCATCCCACTGAGGGGGGGGGGGGGGAGTGAGCGAGCGGCTGTGTGGTGCTTAGTTGCCAGCCGGGTTAAACCACGACACTGGCCAAGCCTTAGTGTTGTATTCAGTGATTCTTCTTCTGAAACTTGCTCATTACTTAAGCATCACTGAAAAATATCTGTCTTGCCTTATTACCCACAGAGAACAGATATACAGTGCTGTGCTTAGTTCTCCTTTTTTTTTTTTTTTTCTGAGGTGTCTTTTGGATAGATCTTCTTGCGTCATTGTACTTGCATGGTTCTTCCTTTACCTCTCACCTTTACATACGTGTAAAATTCAAAGCACATCCTTTCAGATGACATTTCTAAGTATATAACTCTCAAGAGACTTTGCTACACATCATTAGCTTCCCTATAAAACCCTTAACTTATTTTCAAATATTTTTGATATTTAGTACGCCACTCCTTGAATGACATAGCAAAGGTAAACCTAACAAAACTAAAGATCAGACTCTTCCTGTAACCCCAACAAATAAACCTCTCTTTTTTTTTCCCTTTCCTTTCATTTCCTAGTAAAATAGCCCTGTAACCTACAGTTTATTATTCTTTGGTCTTTTTTTTGTAGGAAGAGGGGAAGATGGACTTCCCAGTATGAGTACCAGCTCCATATCATTCAAGCAGAGCCATAAAAGTTGATTCACTAGTCTATTCCTGTCACTGTCTTGATTGAAGATTGCTTATACATTCACTCTAGCTAGACCACACACAGGTGCTTTCCCATCCATTTGTCAGACTTTCTCTTTAATAGTTGTGGTACTAAGTACATCTCAGATGCAGTAGTTTCTGAAAATTCAAAAAAAGTTTTAGATAGAATGACAATTTGATTCAACAATGATTTAACTTTGTGCTTAAAACTTAAGGACGCATTGTTCTAAATGAACAACCTTTATACTGTGATAGCCTGATTCCAGCTAGTAAGTGTGGGCAACTCCCTATCTCAGTCAAAATAACAATCACCTTAAATTGTTGCCTAGTCATAAAGCCGTGCTTCCATTCATACAAAGCTTAGCTCATACTTGAAATTTGTGTCCCCAAAGCATACTATTAGATTTTAATATCCAAAAGATGTCACATAGGTTCCTATTGTCCCAAAGTTGCTGTAGAAACAGAACATTCTTAAGGGCAGTTTAACAGGTCCCTTGTTAGACTGTTAGACATTTGCCAATGTTAATATCCCGCACACATGGAAAAGATACTAATTAGGGGAGGATGTACCAAGTAAGATAATTCAGATGCATTGCATAAGACATGCTCCAAGACTTTAACATAAGGTTCCAGGTAAAACGTGAATGAAATTAAACTGTGAAAACAACTGCTATGTTTAGATTTCTACTTTTATTGAAGACAGACATTCCTCTTCTATTATCTCTCAAACTTAGTTCCCATAACATCTTCCTTCATATAGTCAATGTGCTAGTCAACAAAGTACTGAAAAAGCCCCAAATAACCCTTATGATGTGTAAAAATAAAATGGGAAATGGGATAGTTGAAGAAATAGAAAAACAAAGGGCTCCCAGCTCACCTTTTTTAAATTGGCTTCATTGAACTATTTTTATTCACTTTTTAAAAAAATGTTAAGTACATCTTTTGCTTTAGAACAGAGCAAAAAGGCTTTAAAAAGAAAAAGGAAATTGGCAAAGTAGCTTTCTTTGCCTCTGATCTACATTCTCCTTCTTAGACATGTGCAAGCCCAGAAGGCCAACCGTACTCTGGGCTGCATCAGGAGAAGCGTGGCCAGCAGGTCGAGGGAGGTGATTCTGCCCCTCTACTCTGCTCTGGTGAGACCTCACCTAGAGTACTGTGTCCAGCTCTGGAGCCCTCAGCACAAGAAGGACATGGAACTGTTGGAGCGGGTCCAGAGGAGGGCTACAAAAATGATCCGAGGGCTGGAGCACCTCTCCTATGAGGACAGGCTGAGAGAGTTGGGCTTGTTCAGCCTGGAGAAGAGAAGGCTCCAGGGAGACCTGATTTCGGCCTTTCAGTATCTAAAGGGGGCCTATAGGAAAGATGGGGAAAATCTTTTTAGTAGGGCCAGCTGTGACAGGACAAGGGGTAAGGGTTTTAAACTAAAACAGGGTAGATTTAGACTAGATATAAGGAGGAAATTCTTTACAATGAGGGTGGTGAAACACTGGAACAGGTTTACCAGAGAGGTAGTGGAGGCCCCATCCCTGGGAACATTCAAGGCCAGGTTGGATGGGGCTCTGAGCAACCTGATCTAGTTAGCGGTGTCCCTGCTCACTGCAGGGGGGTTGGACTAGATGGCCTCTAGGGGTCCCTTCCAACCCAAAACATTCTATGGTTCTATGATTCTATGACATTATTCTTTTTAATAGTTTTCCTTCCCTATTCTTTACCAGTCTCGTGTTACTAACATGCACCTTCATCTAGTCCTAATCCTTTCCTATCCTGTCCAGTCTCTACGTATTCTATGGACTGTTTAATTCTGCCTTTATCTTCTAAGCATATAATTTCTGCAGTCTAGGTTGTACGTAGAGGCCTACTCTAGGAAGTCTAAGTTCATGTGTAAGACAGGATATTTCTGTTTCTTTTCTGGCTCTCTAGACAACATTTCCCAGCAGAGCACTTCCCTTCTCAAGTATTAGAATTATTTTCACAATATAGATAGAAGATATTTTTCCAAAACTTGTACCCACTAAACAGTTTAAATACTATGCTTAGTTATACAAAGAAACTAGCAGAGAACCAGGGTTAAAAGATAGTCCTAATATTCAGGCTATGATTGTTTGATCTTCTGTGGTGTCAGATAGAACTATGGAACTATGGGGTCAGAAGGAAGGGCTAGCTGAAGGACAGTTTTCTTCAGAAATATCTCTCTCAATTCAGATAGCATAGATGTTTTGCTTCTTCCTTCTCTTAGTCATCTACAACCCTTTGAAGCATAGGAAATGATATTTGCATCTGTTTAGTGTTCTAATCATGAACATGTGTGGATGTTAAAAGGTAGTTAAGGACTCACATTTCTAACTCAACACCTCTCCACTGGGACTGGTGATTTTTTTCTCTCTGGCAGCACAATCAATTTTATTCAGTAAAAGAAGAAATATTGAAAAGTATGAAGGACACAGGGAAAGAAAATGCATAAATACCTTGTTGTCATGATGAAATGCCTAGGCATTCTCAGTTTAAGCATTACATATTTATAAAAGCCCTCTTCTGCTCAAAATTCTTCATGTATTCTGGCATAGCCCAGAAAAGGCTGCCTGTTGTCTGCTCAGCTAGTTCATAATGCCCAAAGTTGAACTAATGACTCTATAATACTGCAACTAAATCAGTATTCCTCAAAGGTGTTCGATGAGAAGGAAAATCCCTTCTATTCCCTTCTGCAATTAAGCAGAAGTTAATAGCATCTACATTCTCTGTTGCAATCCTCTCCAAGTAGGAAAGGTAACACTTTTTCAGGCTCCATTTGTGAAATACATTTTATTTTTCTTTAATTATACAATGCCCTTTGAAAATGGGCTGTTCCTAATCGCAAGGCATTTTCCTGGATTAGAATCTAACCATCATGAGGAGTAGTTAGGATTGTATGTTCTCCTAATTAAAAAATGGTTTAAGTAGATAACCTTTCAAGTTAACTTGTAACCTACCAAACCCCAACTCATCATCTTGTGAATGTAACTGCTTCCTGGAGGTACTATTGAGCCATTATGACTGGCATTAGAGCAGTTGTGTCAACTAAAAATGCCTTGTCCATTGTTGAAATAATTTGTTTTGAATAGAGACGTTTCTTTTATGATATTACTACAATGAACTCAGGATTAAAATTCCTGTCTAAAAGCTAGCAAAAGGCACACCATTCCAGGTATTGAGTGTACTGTTTAATAAAATGATGTCAACAGAACTTTACGACCTGGAGTAGCTGCTCATGTGTTATTTAGCGGGACGGACAGAGCACTGCTTTTGGTCTACAAGTTCACAGATGCTAGGCTACCAAAGGGTATCTGGTTGTATGTCTTAATGCCACTCAGTTGTTTTTACCAAGAAAAATGGAAACAGCAGATTACAAAGACTAGGAGCTTGTGGTAAATTACTCCCTAATCTTTGCAGTTAATTACAGGTCAGAAGCAATTTCTGCTTCTAAATTTTCATAACATAGCCTCCTCTGTGTGTGTTAATGCTCATACTGTTGCCCAACACAACTTGAGGAACTGAACCACTTGGTTCTCCAAAGTGTTACAACTATTTTCTTTATCTCTTTTGAGTGAAATATTCTTATGTTAACATCTGGTGACCAAGAATGATGAACCTTGCTACACCTTTAAAAATATATCTATACGTTGCAATAAATACTTATACCCTGCAAAATAACCAGCGAGGTAGTCTGCTCCATATGTAATACCCAATTCAACTTTCACTGAAGTCTCAAAATGTTTTCTGCTGACCTTCGTTGTCCATGGATAGAGTAAGAATGGTAACTAAATACACAGCAGTAGATCAGACAGAGGGCTGAAAATTATCATTACATCCCTATAACTTCTCCCGCAAAATTCATGAAAATCAAGTAGCAGTTGTAGCATAACCAATACAATCTATAAAAGCTTGAGTTCATGTTCAGCTATTAAAAATCTCAAATGTGATGTAGTATGTTTTCATAATTTAATATTTTGATTGTCAGTCAGGAAGAGAAGAATAAAAAGCACCAAAACAAAAAAACTCCCACTCTTTTCCTACTAAACAAATGCAAAACATAAGGACAGCCAGTTTTGGAAACACTAATTATAGCTGTCTTTGAAAACACACTCTTGCTACAGTTTCATCTATTACTTATCTCACTATTTTAAATGTACTCTTAGAAAAATCTGATTGAAATTCTTAAACCTCTCTTTCTTCTCTGTTCTTTAAAAGAACAGAAAGACTACAAACATTGAGAAGAGACAAGTAGATCAAGTACTCATTTTGTCAGTGGATTTTAGAAAATTCTGAGTCAAAAAGAGGTTCATGTAAGTTGTCTGTTAGAAGAATCACTTTTAAGATTTAAAAACTTAATATAACCTTATAGACAATTTTTTATTAAAGTTTGGAATTTAACTTGTCAGTCCGTTATTTCTTCAGTCAGTTCAGTAGCTGTGTGCTGCTTCTCAATCTGTGGAGAGTCCCTTATGTAGAGGATAACTTTACCTAACAGTTTTCTAATGCTTGAATTTTTGTCTGTTTTGGAGAACAGACATGGCAAATGAGAAAAATTTCTTCATTCCAAGTTCTCATCTATGTATCCCAGGTTTTGCCCTTGTCTTTTAGCTTTCTTTTGGGTTTTTCTCCTGGCACTCTTCTATTTGTATTACCCTTCTTTGTCATTTCTTGTTCATGCTCATTGTATTCAACCTCCTTTTATTTATAATGCACGTGGCATGCAATTCATGTTTAATGAAGAATTCCTGAACTATTTTTATTTTACTAGACAGAGGAGACAAACTCTGTTGCAAAATATGACTTCACAACAGCTAAGATGAGAGGGTAAAATTTAGACATTAGAAAAGAAAAGGTGACAGAACTGAGCTGGATGAATAAGTAACTTTATTTTTAGTATCCATACCGATGTATTGTAAAAAGTTCCTTAAACTGTAAATCTTATATTTATAAGACAGAACACCCAGGAGTGCATCATAAATGATTTCTGAAGAGGAATAATTATTTATATGTAGCTAAAAATTACATCCAAAACCAACCTGTATTGAACTCCAGATTATATCAAAATATAAATTACTTCTCCAGCAAGTAAGCAAGTATGACACACAGTAAAAACCATATCACAAGTTTTTTTCACAGGTACTCACCTCTCTTCTAGAAGAAAGATTTGATATTGTCAGTGAACTAAGCATCTTCAATTTTAACCAGCTTCAGTATCTTTATTTTTAAAGACATAGCCTTAGCAGATCTCTATGCCAGACTACTTCTATTGCTGGCCCAGCACTGGGATGCATTCAGACTAACACCTGACCTAAATCCAGAGCAAAACCCTAGTGATTCATACACCTGAATGGGAAGTGGCAAATACTAGCCCATCCATCAAGAGCCTTTGGGTGCAATATTCACCCAACAAAATGGGCAGATATTACCCTAGACTGTCTGGGAGCATGCCATTCTTGGCAACCTACAACAAGTCAAGAAGCAAAACATAATGAAAGCCAACATATTTCTTGTACAGTGGCATAAATTCTTCTCTGTAGTGAATTTAACAGTGAAAAAGAGATTTCTTGGTACTGTCTGGAGAAGAGTTAATCATGTTTTGTTAAAGGGTATCACATCTACCATTAGCCAGTTTGCACATGACACCTATGGCAGAACCCAAGAGATACAGAAAACATGTGCTAGGCATCCTCTGGTGCACATGGCTTGCAGTGCTCACTGTTTAAAAGATCTGGGAATAACATTACTACACAGTGATATTTTCACACTATCCAGTAGCCTTATCCTTTATAAACTTAGGTTAGTTACTCGGCCAAGATTTTCACTTGGGGATTATTGTTTTCTCCCTAGAGTATTTCTCTCCAACATTATTTGCGAAGGTCTGCACTGTGTATCAGTGACTGCTGTTACAGTTTTTTACCAAGAAAGCATGCAGTGAAGTCTAATACATTGTCCACAGAGGAACTGAATTACTATTTCAGAGTGTTACGGCTTGAATAAGTGCCAATTATCCTTCAGTGTCTATATTTCCTTGACTGTTGGAAGTTTTTCACTACTGCAGATAAAAAAAAATAAAACACCAAACAACATTTAAAAATTGCAAGTTGGTGAGAACTTCAGCAGCTGTCTGCTTGCTTACAGAAAAGCTATATCAAAACACTAGAGTAATACAGACTTGCTCAATTCTCTAGAATAATAGGAAGGAGGTTAGTAAGACTAAGACTTATTAAAATAATTTTTAAAAGCACAATGAAACAAATAGGAATTTTTCTGAGTGTGAAATTTCTGTTCACTGAAGATTTTTCAAGTCTGGCAGAAGCTGTCATTTTGAACTGCATTAAAAAAAATTTCAACTGGATAGAACATACTGTTTGTCTTCAGGAAGTGTGACAGCCACAGAGAGACAGCGGCAATTAAACAATAAAGACCTTTCAGGGAACACATCTCAAGGCGATGTAAAAGATGAAAGTAGACATCAGCAGTCACCTTCTCATAGTAACATTCCTCCTTGATAAAAATACAGAGAAATTCATGGCTTATCAATACAAGGGACATAGACAAGATCATTGCACTTCAATAAAACACTTGAAAAAGCACCCTATAAATATTAACTGAAGTATTTATGATGAAGAAGTAACTGATTAACAAGAAACAGTAAGAGTTTACGGAGAACATGTTTGGCAAGTGGAAAGTTATTTTTCAGCTATTGGCTTTGTTGTAATTAATATTTTCATTAACTACTTGATCATAACAGCAGGACCTTCCTGATTACATCTGTTAAAAAACCTAGGAGACATCATCAGTATGACAGACAATGGATCATCATGCAGGAACAGCTTGATAACTAGAGGAAACTGAAATTGGACACATCCATGCTTTAGATATTAAGTAACCTGGGGTATGACACGGGAAGTAAAAGAAAAGGGAATAATGAGTCCATGTTTTCATCATGCAGAATCTGGATGATAAGGTGATGTTACCATGAAAACTAAAAGTATAGTTGCTTGATTTATCAGGAAAGTTATTTCTGTACAAAATGAGATTGCACATAGAGTGGAAAAGATGAAAATAAATACACACAGGTACAGAGAAGGGAGACTAAATTAGACAGGTTCTCTAATGGCCCACAGAAGATCAGAAGAGCGAGGGATAAGAGAGAGTATGTTGTTTCTCTGTACTAATTAGTGGGTTTAAAACGAAATGAAAGAAAAGGGATACTTGAACTCAAATACAGTGTTTGTAACCAGACCAACAGAATCAAGACAGCCATGGACACATTCAAACTGAAAATAAGAAAATGGCTTCCAGCTATCAACAAAGAGAAATCATTAAACAGCTTTTCAAAAGAAAAAGGAGGAACCCAGGCCTAACTGATTTAAAAGTTTTTCTTGCCAAGTTTCTGAGACATTTTAGGATGCAGTCAGCAAAGAACAATAATTTAAAAAAAAAATCTACACTTCCCTTCTAGTCCTATGTAAAAATATTTCTTCAGCCTTTAGACAGGGGAGAGACAAAAATTGCAACAAAATGGTGGCTGCTATGAGGCCGTATTTTCCTTGATCTTTCTACAGAAACACTGGAGATGGCATGACAAAAGTCGTCCCGTTGCTTGCTGTAGACCAGGAACATGGATGCTTAGAATCTTTTTTCACTCATTGGCCTTTATAGGTAATAGAATACCAGATTTTATCAGGTAAGGAAAAAAAAAGAAAAAAAGAAAGACAAAGGTCATATTTCTGAGTCCCATGTACACCAACGAGCAGTCTGTCAGTCACATATTTGAATATGCACGCATGTATACTGAACAGCTATAAACTACCTTCTAGCACAGCTGAAATTTCAGCAAAACAAGCAAAAAACCAAACCCTTTCAGCAACTTCTTAAAAAAACCTAGCAGCAGTATTTACATTTGTAACCTCTGTCTGAATCATATCTAAAGAACAGATTTACGATTTTAGAAATTCCCTAAAACCAATATTAATGCAGAATAATCATGGGATCACATTTATTTGGAGGATGATATGTGAAGGAATTTTAGTTTACGTGATTATTTTTACACTTTGATATAGTTATCTACAGCTACATCACTGGCAAGGCTTTCTGATAGAAATATAGGCAACTGCAGGCAAAATCTCAGTATGTTTAACAATTTGCATGGTATGGAAATTACTCAGGAAGAACCTACACTAAGGAAATATGAAGACTGAAAAGCAAAAATGCCTCTGAGCTGCCTTAAATCATCATTTCAGATTTATGCAGTACAACAAAGAATTGAATTATATTTTTGCACATATTTCCAGAACATTAGTGTCTTGATTAATGCAAAGAAAGGAAGGTTTTTCAGAAATGGAAAAGGATTTCACAATGAAGAAGGCTATTGTCCTTTATACCTTTATCCAATGATCTTACCAAGAGATTTCAAAATAGCTTATAAGGGAAATTGAGCATTATTCTCTCCTATTTCATACCTGTGCAAACCGAACTATGAGAAAAAGGAAAACTCTTGCCTAATGTCATCCCCATCAGACCCAACCAGCAAGCCTGGGTGCCAGATCGAATTTCACACTGCAGTGACATGCCACATTTATTTGAATTATGTATTCATTTTAAGGAAAGGTTTTTAAAAATGTACTCTGTAATTCTTGCGGGCATTAGAGGCCATGACAGAGAACCAAAACTTATCTCTGGGGACTATACGGTACGTGTGCTGGCAACTCACTCAATGAGATGGTTGACTCATAGTCATTTTGGTGTTCATAGAATGATTTCCACAGCTAATTTCAAGAAAGAGATGAACATTTAGCTATAAAAGGTTTTGCTAACAGTTTTTCATTTGCAAATTTGCAGTTGTTTCACTACCAATGTTCTATATAAGAGCCGCCTCCCTTCTCTCAGGCACTCACACTTTTAAAATCATATAATACTCCATACAATGAAGCAAAATGCAGACTTTTCAGAAACACTAAGGCCAATAAATAAATAAATAAATGAGCCATTACTCTTTATTGGATACTGGTCTATACTTTCACATTAATTCCCTTCAAATTCTCTCTTCACCTTGTATAGTCTCAACTCTTTAACATGATTGGATTCACAGGGATTTGTTTAGAATTATTTCTATGAAGAAGTTCCAGATGCAGGATGAGCAAATTAAATGGTTTGCCCACAACAGCTAGTCTTCGCAAGTAAAGAGGCTGATCCCTGATTACCATGCGTGCCCTAATCGCTTCCTTGCATCTACATGCCCCTCTCATTTCAGTACCATGTTTATGGCACTGATATGTAATGTTCTTTCTTTTAAAACAGCACACTGAATTCAACTTTAGCCATAAAAAATAATGTTCCTTGCATTGCCCAACACCTTTGCAAGATGAACAGCAGGAAGTCACCCGCTGTTCTTGTATGCCCAGGTGCCCCTCCGCTGCAACATTTGTAATGATAGAAAGGTTTTACTTGGGCTTAGGGAATTCTGTTTGATACACAGGTAAATAGTTTGGTTTCCTTTATTATTAGACTATACAACATAGCAGTTTAGAGAAATCTGAACTTACTAGCAGCAACAATAAAAAGAAACCCCTGGCCATAATGATGTCACAGCCTCCCACTTCTTGTCAGTGTCAGTAATAGTTTAGCTGAAGTTGGCATCTATGTTCCAAAACACTCACACAAATATCCTTCCTATGAGGTAATTTTTTTCTATAACTTAACTTCGTGAATTTCTTTACAAGAACGGCTGTAAATACTGTTTACCAAAGAAGAACATTTGAATTGTCAGCAGCAGTGAACAATCAGAGGTTGTAGACGCTCTATGCGTGAAATTAAACTGGGTAACTTTTCATCCCCTATTCAAAGTCTCGCTCAATTTTAAACACTGTTCAACAATAAAAAGCGGTGAAGTGGTGCATCAAAATTTGCCCAGTTTTTTGTTTCTTTGTTTATTTATTTATTTATTTATTTATTTACAACTGTTCATTTGGACAAAAAACAATTCATTTTTTTAAGGTAATAATTTACATTAACTCCATATAAATATTTCAATATATTTTCCAAGACTATTATTCAAAAATGTGTTCACATGGTTTTCTTTCTTGAGCATATCTTCTGCATAACTGTAAAGGGAGAATGCAAGTCAAAGTTCTGGTTGTCGATCAGGGTGAGGAAAATATTCTGGAGTGAAAACTGACCTACCAGTGGTTTAAACATAAAAATTTATTTTTAAAAACTTTTCTTTTTTGGTCCCTTGTAGTGATGCAAAGCCAAATGGTAACATTCAAGGCCACTGAATCATCAATTATTATTCAGGTTAAATGTACTCATTTGAGGCCTTAAACCTGATTTCTACAAAACTTACATTTATAGTAAACACAAAACCACAAACAACATACAGCTTTAAAAAATTACAAATTTTTTAAAGTCCAAAACAGGTATGACATTTCTCATCACTGTGTCAGACTTCCTCATTAAAAAAAAAAAAAAAAAATCATCTTTATAAACCTCTGGAAGGTTATAGAAAATGTCCTTCATCATATGAAAGGAGATTCCAAATCCCCAAATGGTGAAGAGATGGCCAGAATAAAATTTATTTGGACAGCATTTCCACAGCACTCATTTTCTAGTCCTTTCTTCATTTAAAGCACAAGTACTGCACATAATATTTTGCCTGCAGCCACGTTAGTCCTCCAGTCTGCTTTCAGAATTTTAGAAGGAATTATCATTCTTTCTCATTTACAAGCCCAGCAACACAGATGGCTCTACTGAAAGAACTGATCTCAGGAAAAAACTAGCTTATCCTGCCCATGATGAGCTAGGACATACTAAGTAGAAGTAGAGTGAATAAAAAATGTAATTGTCACAGTAAAAAATTCCAATGAGCACAATTTTCCACAATCAAATAATAAACCAGAACCTGTATTATCAACTCTGTTAAATTTCAGGCTCTGTCTCCAAAGCTGAAGATGTGTCTCTGAATGTGGAAGTCCTTGAAAAAAAAATGAATTGTTACAACTAAAAGAACTTAAGAAAGTGGATTTTTGCTCACTCTCTGCTTCACATATATTTAGCTCTCAGAAACAAAACATATTGTAGCCTTAGGGAAATAATTTTTAGTTCCAATGATAACATTTTGGGAAACAAATATATGCAAGGGATAAAATCTAGATCTTTTAAAGGCAACTTACAGAAAACCTTAAGGGAACAACTCCAGCTCTTCTTTACATTTTATGTTACTAGCTACATTTACTGAGATTTTGCACATCCAATCTCCTGACACTTATAACCATTCACTTCAGTCTGTCACAAACAATTTTGTGTAGATATAAATTTGACTCCTAGTTGTGAAGAGCACAGTCAAATCTCTCTAATATCTTCTGGCAAGAATCTGCTTGAGGCACCAGGGATCAATTTATCATGTCTATCACTGTGTCAAAATAATTAAGCATTGAACTAATTTTAGCAGTCTACAGTAATCATACAAATGAGTACCTCAAAGAGGGAAAAAAAAAAAGGCATGTAAAAAATGCATTCAGACCTTGTACCACTTCTGGCATAGCTCCTGGGAAACATATGTCCTGAAGTGGGACAGGATTTAGGCCCTTATCTCTTTAAATATTCTCCCCCATTCCACATAAGATTTATAGCCTTGAGAAGAGGTTTCTAAGAAGGTCCTAAGACATGCTCCCCTCCCTATCCAGAAAAACCCCACCAAAACCAAGAGCTGTTGTGAGACATGATAGTATGAGGGAGTACATGGCAGCTTCCCTTCAGAAAAGGCCTATGTGGCTGTGTTACTGTCATGACCCTTTATTTCCCCTTCCTTCCTATTCTGTTCCCTTCTGTCCAACAATATTTAATAGCTCAGTGATCATATGTTAAAGATGGTGTCGTGGTTTAACCCTGGCTGGACACCAGGGGCCCACCAAAGCCACTCTATCACTCCCCTCTAACCAGACAGAGGAGAGAAAAAGTAAATCAAAAGGGCTCGTGGGTCGAGATAAGGACAGGGAGAGAGGAATGGGCAAAACATTGGCTGAACTGAACAATGTTAGAAAACAAAATGATTGTGAGGAATCTTGGCTGTTATAATTGTGGTGAAGGAAATAAGGGGTGGATTGTGTGTAAATTGTCCACTTTCGTTTCGTGTAGTGATCGTGCTATTTTGATTTTTGGTGTGGGGAATTCTTTTTTTATTGTGGAGACTGTGAAGATTGTGTAATGAATATGGATTTTAAGTGATAATTCTGAAATATGTGATTCACAGAGGTGAGGGGTGGAATGTATTTGGTTTCTGTGGCAAGGTCTTGGTAGTGGGGGGGCTACAGGGGTGGCTTCTGTGAGAAGCTGCCAGAAGTATTCCCTGTGTCCGCTGCTGGCCAAGGCCAAGCCAATCAGCAACAGTGGAAGCGCCTCTGTGATAACATATTTAAGAAGGGAAAAAAAATCATCTGCGGCTCAGTAGCCGGAGAGAGAAGAGAAGTGAGAGGATGCAAGAGAAAACAGCCCTGCAGACACCAAGGTCAGCGAAGAAGGAGGGGGAGGAGGTGCTCCAGGTGCTGGAGCAGAGATTCCCCTGCAGCCCGTGGTGAAGACCATGGTGGGGCAGGCTGTCCCCCTGCAGCCCATGGAGGTCCACAGTGGAGCAGATCCCCACCTGTAGCCCACAGAGGACCCCACGCCGGAGCGGGTGGATGCCTGAAGGGAGGAGGCTGTGATCCCATGGGAAGCCTGCACCAGATCAGGTTCCTGGCAAGCCATTGCGGACCCATGGGGGGAGGAGCCCACGCTGAAGCAGGTTTGCCGGCAGAACTTGTGACCCCGCAGGGGACCCAACGCTGGAGCAGTCTGCTCCTGAGGGACTGCACCCCATGGAAATTACGGACCCATGCTGGAGCAGTTTGTGAAGAACTGTAGCCCATGGGGGGCCCCCGGAAAAGGAAAACCCCCCCCCTTCCCCCCCCTGCCTGCTGGGGGGAGTAGGTAGAGAAGCTGGGAGTGAAGTTGAGCCCAGAAAGAAGGGAGGGGTGGGGGGAAAGTTTTTTAAGATCTAGCAGTTTTTCTCCTCTCCTTCTCTGATTTTGATTGATAATAAATTTTTTTTTTCAAGTTGAGTCTGTTTTGCCCGTGATGGTAACTGATAAAATGATCTCTCCCTGTCCTTATCTCGACCCACGAGCCCTTTTGATTTACTTTTTCTCTCCTCTGTCTGGTTAGAGGGGAGCGATAGAGCGGCTTTGGTGGGCCCCTGGTGTCCAGCCAGGGTTAAACCACGACAGATGGCATGTGTTTTACTTGCTTATGTAAATAACTATATGATAATTCTTTAAAAAGCGAGTAATGAGTTTAGGTCTGGAGAGTGCCATGCATACTGTAATGAACTGAATGTACATAGGGAAAAGACATTCCGAACGTGCAAAGGAGGTACACGGCAGAGAGTGAGTCAGTGGCCAGCAAGCAATGAGCTTGCAGCACAGATGAAAGCTTGAAAATTAAAGTGTAGCACATGGTAGACACATAGTCAGGTCTTACAGGTGACGGTGGGGAGGGACTGCCCTTGAAGACAGTGGAGACTGCAGAGTTTGCAGCAGCTGGGAGGTCTTGGCTACCCGGAGTGTAAACCTGAAATAAAAGACCTGTCCCTCAAGTACACAGTGATAGGGGAAGTTTTATTTACAAATTATTTAGTATTTATGTACTTCTAGCTAGTCATTTTGAGCTCCGTTTCTGAAAAGTTGCCTGCTTGTATTTCTGTTCAAAAAAAAAAGAAACGCTGTCTTTTGACTTTAAAAGCTGTTCCAGTCTTTTAAGGGTACTAGCCTTACAAAACTGTCTACACAGACCAAACTCAAAGTTTTGACCAACCCCTGTGCCCCATTCCGTAAGAGTTTTCTTATAAGATTAATGATGACTGGGTGCAATTACTTCCTTTCCCTGAAAATATCTTCCCTCTTGAAAAACACCCTTCCATCAGTCTTGGGATCAGTCTCAATCCATCCACTTCCAGCCGTCTTGGTTTGTAAAAGAACAAACTGAATACTGTGGAACAGATTGAGAGCATGAAAGCACATGAGTGCCTAACATGTTTTCAGGGTTTTCACAAGGTAAAATAAAAACTGGATACTGAGTCTTTTTTTGAAAAACAGTTTCAACATTTAATATTTAATAACTGTTCTATTAAAAGGCGGGAAAAAAGAAAAGCAAGAAACGGTTGTGTTGCAGAAACTATAATTGCTATCTGACTGGGAAGATTCCATTTCTTTACTTCTTGCCAACATTTCCTAATGCTGGAAGATATTGAAAGCAATATTACCTTCCACAAATCTTACTTTCACTTAAATAGCTAAATATTCATACTGTTTGGAAATGGGGGGCAAGGAAAAACAAGCACAGAGGTAACACAGGGACACCATTCCTTTGGCCCCCCAATGGATGATAACAGAGTAGATCTCTTCCTCTAATGAATTACCCGCAGTGACAAGTGACTTTCTGAACAGCATTTAATGGGAATTCATAGCTTTTTTTTCAGATTGGAGAGAAAACAAGCCTATAAGGTTTTTACTGAAAAAATAATTAGAACAAAAGTTAAGAAAGCACTACTAAATATAGTGTTTACAGCTGTCAGCCCATTCAGAATATGGGCTTTTGATGTTACCAGTAAAAGCTTAGTCCTTGTCCCTGAAATTCTCTTGGTGTTTCTCAAGGACCAAGTGGACATCTTTTGCTATATTCAGCAAAGCTGTTACCTGTGGAGCTCTGCTGATGCTGCCCTGGGTTCTAGCCTTTCTCACCATCGTTTCTTATATAGCTGAAAAAAACCTCCATCTTTCTATTTTTTTTATTTTTTTTTTTAATTCAGCTACCGTCCTGTGATAGGCATACTGGCGTAGTTACTTTTTCTGATCTCCTTTGGAAAATGTAGAGACGTCAGCGTGGAAGAAACAGATGTTAGCTTATGCAGCGCCATTTCAATATGTCAGGAATTCATTTCATGCAGACTTCCATTTTTACCATTGTAGTACAATAAGACCTAAACAGAATGCATGTCCAAGCAGAAATTGCATCATTAATTTGTACGTGTGAAATTTTTTAGTTATTGTCAGTTAAAGCCTAGGAATACTTGTTATCCTGGCTGAAGAAAGGAATAAGGTTCTCATCAACAGGGAGCAGAGGTTTTGTGAGTAGCACCTAAATCAGAATTCTTATATTTATATAATGAGTCAGCTTTGCTACTCAGAAAAGTATGCTACTATAAAATAAAGGAATTACAAGCTATCATTAAACAGGTATAGAAACCACTTTTATGAGATGGGACCTAGGGCCAATCAGCTCTATTACTCAGCCTAAGCTCAGTCTAAATAAGTCACAGAGTTACAATAGACCGTTACATTTAAGCAGATCACAGGATGAACATGTATACTGTATATACAAATTTCAGGAAACAAAATTCACAGAGCACCTCCAGGCTTACAGCCAGGTGGATCCCCGTTGTCTCACAACCTAAACATGTACCACAGTAAGTCTCAGGGTTTGCTCTGAATAATTTTGCAGAAACAGTAAATGTTGTTGGACTAAAAAAACCAAGCACCTCCACATCCTCTTATATTACATAGGTGGCCCTGATCAATCACTGCAACAGTTTTGCTTATGTAAAGTTATACATTTAATGCAGATAAAATTAATTAAACACCTGATGTCCATACATAACCATTTTGAGAAAAGTGGTGGAGCCAATCGTCACTCTTCAAATGAAGCTTAAGATCAAATTCTTGAAATGAGCGTATACTTGAGAAACTCTGCATATACTGAGCCTTCTCATTTCAGCCTCTATCCTCCATATACAAAAGAACAAATTAAATACATCTGTAGTCTTCTGGTTATGATGCATTTTCTTCACTGGCAGCATTAATGAAGATTGTCTTCTTTGGAAGCTGACAGTAACTGAGGCTGTTTGCTCCCCGGGAATTACAATTTTGAATCTTCAACTCACAAAGAAAACTGACAGCATGAGGCCCATTGCTATTGTGAAGCACAACTTTCCGAAGCCTGTTCACACTGTATTCCTTGTGAACCAGCTGCCAGTGTGCTGCATTTAGCACTGTGTGCTCTCTCTTAAAGGCTCCAAACTGAGGCAAGCAAATGAGTGGTCGGCAGCTACACGTTTGCAATTTGTGGCCAACAGAGCCTTCGCATCTCTATCTAATCACAGAATGGAATAGGCAAATTCTCAGTCTTGTCAGTGAATCCTTAGCAAAGCCTAGCACACATGCTCCAGTATTGTTTAAATTCAATATCAAGCCACAGAACCAAACAGAAATGTACCATTTTTCTCCTAAAAAATCCTTGCTATAGGTATCACTGCTGTCACTGGCTTGTAATGACATGTAGAAAATTAAGGAAAGATTGAGACATGTTTTTTCCTGGTAATATAATTAATAGAAAGTGCAAACACACAAGATTGAATATTTCAGCCAATTGATTTCTTGTTTTGTCACTTAAGCCAGAGGCACTTGACTGGATGGAATTTTTGTTTGGTTTTGTTGGATGTTGTTTTGGTTTCCCCATCTTTCATTTGGAGAAGAGATTCAAAACAATGTTATTATTTACAACTAAGAAATGTAAAATTTAGAAGGCAAAATATGTAATCAATATCCTATTAGCAAGATTTGTAGATGCAGGGAATTCATTTTGTGGCTGTACACAAGAGCAAGCTTATCAAAGACATTCAAAATTATCTAATCTATAAACGAGCCATTCATACCAGATTTCTCTGTAATATTCTGTGAAGCCACCTTCCCCAAAACACAGTTCCTTTACCAAAATCCCTTGTATTTTAGAAACTTTAGTGAAGTAACATTCAAAAGTACTTTCATTTTAAATAAATTTAAAGTACTTCTAAAGAAAAAAAAGCCATATTTAACAATATATAGCAACAATATATAACAAACAATATTTTCAAAGCCACATATGTACACTAAACAGGGTAATGCATGCACTTCAACATCTTCTGTACTCCACTGTGGACAAGCACAATGTATTGTTGCCAAGTTATTAAAAGAAAATACATTTAATATTCAAAGTCTTTGATTTTTGTCAACACTGTTTGTGCTGCATTGTCTGAAGTACCTGCAGTTGTGCCTTCAGCACAACTCAGATGAGCCCATTTCTCACGAGGTCAAACTGCTTGGCCTTCCTGTGGCACAGGGTTCAGACAGGCGACATGACACATCCTCTCTACTCTTCGGAAAGGTATCCTACCTCTGCAGTTCAACTCGCTGCCTGTTGGATGAGTATCACTAAATAGTACTGGAGGTATTTAAAAGACTTGTAGATATGACACTGAGGCACACGGTTTAGTGGTGGACTTGGCATTCTTAGGTTTTGTGCTGATTTTGGCTGGGATAGAGTTAATTTTCTTCACAGTAGCTAGTATGAGGCTATGCTTTGGATTTGTGCTGGAAACAGCGTTGATAACCCAGGGATGTTTTAGTTACTGCTGAGCTGTGCTGACACAGAGTCAAGGCCATTTCTGCTCCTCACCCCACCCCACCAGTGAGGAGGCTGGGGGGACACAAGAAGCTGGGAGGGGGCACAGCCAGGACAGCTGACCCCAACTGACCAAAGGGATATCCCACACCATATGAAGTCATGCTGAGCACATAGAGCTGGGGGAAGAAGAAGGAAAGGAGGAACTTTCGGAGTGCTGGTGTTTGTCTCTCCAAGTCACCATTCTGCATGATGGAGCCCTGTTTTACTCGAGATGGCTGAACACCTGCCTGCCCATGGGAAGAGGTGAATGAATTTCTTGGTTTGCTTTGCTTGCATGCGCAGCTTTTGCTTTCCCTATTAAACTGACTATCTCAAACCACGAGTTTTCTCACTTTTACTCTTCGGATTCTCTCCCCCATCCCAGTGTGGGGGAGTGAGAGAGCGGCTGCATGGGGCCGAGTTGTCAGCTGGGGTTAAACCACGACAGTTTTACAGCTTGACTCTATGATCTTAAAGGTTTTTTCCAACCTAAATGATTCTATGATTCTGTAGTTTGGTGGCAAAGATCCCTGAAGGATTAATAGCATACAATTTAAAAACCTTCATGCTTTGCAAATAGTTAGAATTATATGACTTTTACTTCCTAATTACAAGGACCAACTTTTTCCATTATTTTAATGCTTGAAACTCACAGCTCAATTTCCAAATGCTCACAGATGTTTCCAGAAGTCACATCACATCTTAGAAAAGCCACTCCCTGGTGGGACACATCCCTTTCTGTTTGCACTTACAGCGGGTCCTTAGACAAAGGCTTACACCCTTACACTGCCTACATTGAGAAGTAATTCTAGGGAATTGTATCTATGTTTTGATATTTCTTTCCAATTCTGTGTAAAGCTTTTTGCCCTCCTGCTCTCTCATTCCCCTTTCTGCCCTTCGTTCACTTTGACACCCTGTGGCTATCTTCCCCTCCTGCGCCTCATCCTCCTTTCCTCATCCTGGTTCGGTTTTATTTGTTGTTGAGTGTGTTGACGTGGGGTTCTTTTCTAGTCCTTCCTCCCAATTCCTTCCCTCCTCCTTCGAAGGAAGCCGGTACTCTCATCTTTTTCCTGCCTTTTACAGCTCCCGGGATTCTTCCCTGGGTGCAGCCGAACCGCCGCAGGGAGAGGGTTGCGGCTGCCGGTGCTCTTTTGAATGCTGCTAGCAAACGCTCCACGGGTCATTGGAGACTCACAGGCAATAGTTTGACAACTGATAAGCCATTACTATGGTCCGCCCTATCGGTTGTCTAGGGGAAAATACCTCTATGAAAATCAATTTAAGACATTTTTTAGAAAGGTGAGTAGCCAACCTGGTTTACTATTTCAATCTAATATAAAGCCTGCCACTTCACATAAATAAGAGGCTCTCCAAATTTTAGCTTTATAGACTTGTAAGAAAATGTTAGTTTTCCTCTCCGTATGCTGAGGTACCGGCTGCAGGTGCCCAGGCGCGGGCAGCAGCAGCGGGGCCTACAGCCGCGGCCCCTGCGAGCGGCGGCGGGGCCGCCCCGTGCCGGACACAGCCGGTTCCCGCCGGCCCCACCGCAGGGCAGGGCTGAGCCCCTCAGCCCCGGGAGAGACCCCGCGGGGGCCGGTGCTTCCCTGCAGCCCCTGGGAGGGCCCCGGGCTGGAGCAGGGAAAGTGCGAGGAGGATGGGGGGGGGGTGGCAGGGAGGGGCTGCTGTGGGCTGACCCCAGCCCCCCCATTCCCTGTCCCCCAGTGCCCCTCGGTGAAGGAGGAGGTAGAAGATGAAAGGATGAAGCTGTGGCTGGAAAGAAAAGGGGGGGGGGGAGGGGGAGGAGTCATTCTGGGTTTTCTCTTTGTTTCTCACCATCCAACTCTATTTCTAATTGGCAATAAATTACACTAATTTTCCTCAAGTCAAGTCTGTGACAGTAATTGGTCAGTGAGCTCTCTGTCTGTATCTCGACCCATGAGCTTTTTCATCCTTTTTTTTTTTTCCCTTCTGTCCTGGTGAGTGAGGGGATCGAGAGAGCAGCTGAGTGGGCGCCTGGCAGCCAGGAGACATCAAGAAACCACAACTGCCCTGCACAAATTCCTGCTTGTATATAAGCTATTACTTGAAGATGTCTTGTCTTCCAGGTGTACTAACTGTACCTAATGTATAAATCAATTATTTTTTTGCATTGTCAAAAATTGGTGTATATTTAGTGACCTGTCAAATAGAAAAAAAAAATGAATCCTTTAAGCTTTCATCCTGTACTTACACAGTTATACTTGGAGATCTTACCACCTTCTATCACAGCCATCATACACAGACATCATGCCATGGTTTTAGCTTTGTCTAAGTGAGGTGACAGCATTCCTTCCCTATCCCACTTCACAAAGGACATAATTAATATGTTGTACAATTATTTAATGTAAAACTAAATCAACATTTGGCACAAAACATGCAGATATTACTGTGTAACAGGTTTTAAGAGTAATATTTCTACCCTGTCTAATCCCCATTTCATATTTTTAATTCCCCATTTATTACTGTCCATGGTGATAAAGGGAATTAGTGTTTCCTGATTAGTTTTGAGCAGTGAAGATGTGCACTTCAGTTTGGGGTAAAATTGGATAATTCATTAGTCACACCGTTGAAAGTTCCAAGTCTATTATACCCCTTAAGCTATATTCCCCAGGGAAATTCCTATCCTTCTAATTTGTAATGCCTGTAGCCAAAATTATTAATATTCTTTATAGTAATGTATAACATGTTGAGTTTATTTGCTTTGTAAGGCATTGTTAACAAGTAACTGAAGGTATTTGCATTTTTAGAATGATAAACATTTCTTCTAAAAATCTTTGGGTTTTAACCTACATTCATAATTTAAATGTGGAGGTAAATTTCTTAACTCCCACAAAGGGTCAAACTATAACCATCAGATACTAATTGGGACTAAAATCTCAGATAGGAAATAACTGGATCTAGTCTCAAGTTTCAGTTCTGTTTTCTCAATTTTTATTGTAAGCGGACTACCATATTTAGCTTAATCCCCTGGAGACAATTCAGACATTAAGAATCTCTCTATATTACACAATATTTATATTATGATTCCGATATGCTCACCTAACTTAGAAGAAGAGCAAAAATTTCAATTGGTATATAGCAAAACCTATGTCAGATTCCTAAGCAAACTCATCCTAATGGATCCATATTGAGTAGTATAAGACACAGAAAGAATTGATCTAATGAGGGTGTATCATCATTATTATTACTAATGTTGTTGTTGTTAATGTTATTACTATTACTATTTTTATAAGATGTAAAAATAAAGATGACTTTGTTTGCTCTTTGACACGTCTGATGGGAACTTCTACATGTTTCCTATACCTGAATGTCTTCTCTGCATGATGCCAGAAGAGAGGACGGGCCTGGAACAGGAGATCCATTCCAAGCAACCTTCCACAGCCTGAACCACATACCAGGACCTACAAGAGGAAAAGGAAGTCCTTGTATGTAACGTTAATTCATCCAGATAAGAAATTGACTGTTGGAAAAACAGTATTCTAGAAATAAAAAGTAAAACCATGGAATCCAAGGGCCAAAGAACTTCTGGCCTAAAGACTTAACTGATTCTACTAAAAACCTCTTCACGCATGCAGAATACATACTGCGTGAATCAAGACATGTAGACCAGTATTACTTGGGATCACAATTTATAAAAGACATATAAAAGACAAATAAAGGCAGTTTGATCTAGAATGTCTAGCCCTTTCCATCATGTTAATGTCACACTGCTTGAAGTCTTGCCTAGATATGGGTTTTGATAATTTAGTTATGGACCATAAGGGTATGATAAAATCACAAACTGAAGATCGAAAGCAATCATTATGTTTAGGTCAATTGATTGGAGAATGTGCAAAGTGTTTTTTGCACAAAGTCCCCCTCAAGTTTTTCAGGGGAAAAAACAGTTGAAAACCACCAGTTTGTTTCATGTACTTTTCAAATCTGCATTCTCTTCTCCAGATTAGCATCACATACAGGCGAATTTTAAGTACAGTATACCCTTCTGAGGACAATATAAAAATTACAAGATTCAGGTAAGATTTTACATGAGCAAGCATACATAGCCATAAAATCACAACAGTACACATGCACTGATACATTTATGTAATTTACAGTGATAGGATAAATAGGATCATTGCTGTAATGTAAATAATCTTAAGAAAGATCTGCTACAAATGAAAATTGTGAAAAGTCATAATGAGATCTAAACTGTAAGTAATACAGGCAGCATAACAAATGAATAGGAAGCTCTTCCTCCCATCAGTCCCAGCTTTGAAAGGAATTCACAGGAAACAGACGCCAAAATACTAATTGGAATCGTATTGTCTGCTTAGGCTGATCAGTGTTTCATTTTGACATACAGAATTGCAGAGCATTTTTTACCAGTTTAATAATAGCTCTAGAAAACTGACAAAGAGAACTTTCCAACAAACACTTTCTAGGAAAGCACTTTGTGGGAAAAGGCTTCGCAAGTTTAATCACAAATATGGATTTATTGCCACGGTGAAAACCAGAGGAGTTATGCAAAATCTCTCTGTGACTCACTAGTGGCGGTGTTTTCACCAGTTTTACCTCCGTAACCTATCTTTCTGATAGTATGGCTTCAGCAATACCATAGGGTCAGGTCTAGGCCAAGATGCCTGCCCACCATTGGCATTGACACGGTCCCCCACAACATCCTTCTCTCTAAATTGGAGAGCTATGGATTTGATGGGTGGACTGTTCGGTGGATAAGGAACTGGCTGGATGGTCGCATCCAGAGGGTAGTGGTCAATGGCTCGATGTCCGGATGGAGACCGGTGACGAGTGGTGTCCCTCAGTGGTCCATACTGGGACCGGTGCTGTTTAATGTGTTCATCAATGACTTAGACAGCAAGATCGAGTGCACCCTCACCAAGTTTGCGGATGACACCAAACTGAGTGGTGCGGTTGACACACCAGAAGGACGGGATGTCATCCAGAGAGACCTGGACAGGCTGGAGAGGTGGGCCTGTGTGAACCTCATGAGGTTCAACAAGGCCAAGTGCAAGGTCCTGCACCTGGGTCGGGGTAACCCCCAGTATCAGTACAGGCTGGGGGAAGAAAGGATCGAGAGCAGCCCTGCCGAGAGGGACTTGGGCGTGCTGGTGGATGAAAAGCTGGACATGAGCCGGCAATGTGCGCTGGCGGCCCAGAAGGCCAACCGTACTCTGGGCTGCATCAGGAGAAGCGTGGCCAGCAGGTCGAGGGAGGTGATTCTGCCCCTCCACTCTGCTCTGGTGAGACCTGACCTGGAGCACTGCGTCCAGCTCTGGAGCCCCCAGCACAAGAAGGACATGGAACTGTTGGAGCGGGTCCAGAGGAGGGCTACAAAAATGATCCGAGGGCTGGAGCACCTCTCTTATGAGGACAGGCTGAGGGAGTTGGGCTTGTTCAGCCTGGAGAAGAGAAGGCTGCGGGGAGACCTGATTTCGGCCTTTCAGTACCTAAAGGGGGCCTATAGGAAAAATGGGGATAATCTTTTTAGTAGGGCCAGCTGTGACAGGACAAGGGGTAATGGTTTTAAACTAAACCAGGGTAGGTTTAGACTGGATATAAGGAGGAAATTCTTTACAACGAGGGTGGTGAAACACTGGAACGGGTTGCCCAGAGAGGTGGTGGAGGCCCCATCCCTGGGAACATTCAAGGTCAGGTTGGATGGGGCTCTGAGCAACCTGATCTAGTTAGCGGTGTCCCTGCTCACTGCAGGGGGGTTATGTATGTAAGTCCATACGTCCACCAGAACACGTTGCATCATTTTCTGTGTTTACAAAAAAAACCAGAAAGCCAGATGCTTTAGCCTTTTTTTTTTTCTGTAAGCTCCCTAAAGCTTACCAAATATCAGAATGCTCTGAAGACCTGTGACAGAGAAAGTGGCAGAGAAAAGAACAGAGATTATATAAGTAGCAATACTACTTATTTTACTAATTTGCTCAGAGGATTTAATCTGCTTATAGCATGGATGCAATACTAAGTAAGGGTTTCATGAGAAATAAAACGTTTTGTCAGGCAGCTTGAACTATTGACACATAAGCTCTTTTAAGATGAAAAACTATCTTCTAAAACTGGACAATTTTAATATTTAGAGGTGCAGTGAGTTAAATAATTAAAAAATATGTAGAGATTCTGGAGAGGGAAACAATGGAATTAGCTGGAAAATACAGAGATATATATATATACACACACATACAGGAGAGAAATATCTGTTTTCCACTTAAAATGAAGAAAGAAAAAGGGAAAGGAACTGGACTGAAAAAATATATAGATGTGGGGAGGACATGGTTTTTTTCCATTTGTAATGGAAATCTTCTATTGAGTGCCCCATGTATTGAATACCCAGTATCCAGCTAGAATTCTTAATATTTAGTAGTGATGCATCGGTCCTCAAGAGACTGCTTGGAAAGGATGACAAGCTCACCATGAGCCAGCAGTGTGCCCTTGTTGCCAAGAAGGCCAATGGCATCCTGGGGTGCATTAAGACGAATGTGGCCAGCAGGTCAAGGGAGGTTATCCTCCCCCTCTACTCTGCCCTGGTGAGACCCCACCTGGAGTACTGTGTCCAGTTCTGGGCTCCCTGGTTCAAGAAAGATGAGGGACTCCTAGAGAGTTCAGAGGAGAGCAACTAGGATGATAAAGGGACTGGAGCATCTCTGCTACGAGGAAAGGCTGAGAGAGCTGGGCTTGTTTAGCCTGAAGAAGACTGAGAGGGGACCTCATCAACATGTACAAATATCTTCAGGGTGGATGTCATGAGGACAGAGCCAGACTCTTTGCAGTGGTGCCCAGCGACAGGACAAGGGGCAATGGGCTCAAACTGAAACAGAAGAGGTTTCAGTTGAATATGCGGAAAAACTTCTTTACTTTGAGGGTGACAGCACTGGAACAGGCTGCCCAGGGGGGTTGTGGAGACTCCTTCTTTGGAGATATTCAAAGCCCGCCTGGACGAAGTCCTGTGTAACATGGTGTAGGTGAACCTGCTTTAGCAGGAGGGTTGGACTAGATGATCTCCCGAGGTCCCTTCCAACCCTTGCCATTCTGTGTGATTCTGTGATTCTGTGAAAGTGAGAGGGACTTCTGTGGCCACTTTTAAATATAAAGTCTTAATATTCTTCCTTAAGCATGTGCTGTTGGCAACAGCTGCTGATCACATATACTATTGGTCTGAACCTATGTCACCATTCTTACACTTTTGCAAGCCTATCCAAAGTAGGGTTGTGATGCTATTGATAACAGAGCGTACAAAAGAGCTTACAGCAGGGGTAGCAAACTTTTGGCGGGTATGCCTGGACTAGGACACAGGACTATCATCAGTGACAAACAAGTCACAGGAGATTAATCTGCACAGTCCTTGCTCTGTGCTAAATGGCCTGGATAACAGCAGTTGGTAACCTGTGTGCCAAGTGTGTGGCTGAGTGGACCATCCAAAACTCTCTAGGAGGGCATTTTCCCCAAACCTAGTCACACTAAAGAGGAAGGAACAACAAACATTAAACAGTAACCAGGGGAATATCAAAAGCCTTTTGAAACAAAGACTCAACATGAGAAGTATGAAAGGAGCATAAAAAGTTGCAATGGTGGAGAAAAAGGAAAGGGTAACAGGGCAGCAATGAAAATCTGTTTTGATATTGCCAGAAGTCACCCTGCTGGTATCTGTCCATGTCTGATGGATTCTCCTCCTGTTGGAGGCACGAGCATGACAGGGAGCAGCAGGGAGGGACCCACACCTCAGTTGTATGTATGTCACCTTGTGGGGTGCTCTCTGACTGTGTGTGTGCATTGGAGGGCTGCAGAAGGTGGTGTGGGGAGCTGGAGTGTGTGCTTTTGACCCACACATCCTCAGGAGGTGGGACCACGTGTAATCGTGTCTGTATGTGTGTCTATGTTCACAGAACTCTTAAGGATTAGTTGGGGTAGGTTGTTTAGAAATTTGTAGCTATATGAGGCACTTTATAAGCGTCTAGGACAGTGGTTTATCTGTTGCAATTATGATACTGACCCTCAATGTATAGTTCACTGATTACTAATTAATTATGTGGCAATAAACCTCTTCAGTCCTGATTCAATTTAAACTATGTGAATTGAACAATTTTCCCCTGAGAAATCACAGGCTCCAGATGCTGCACTCCTCAACAATAAACTGTGTGAGATCATAAAGAGTGATAGCATAGTGATATTATTACATGAAATCAGTTCCCTTTCTGATATAGGAGCAAGTTATAAGCACTGGGGATCCTGCATTCGAAAGAATGAAAAATGTGAATGGGTGATCTGTCTTTCTCAGAGGCAGAGGGGACAACCCTTTGTAGATTTCAGAGAGATATTCATGGCAGAGACATCACCAGTGTTCTCAGTGTAGCTCGTGGGGATAAATATCCCTCCCAGTCCAGATGGCTGTATCAAAAGAAGTATCCATTTAAAGAGATAATGCAGTGAACATTGCTGACAATATTCTTCCTCTGCTTGAAGCATTTATACATTTCATAGGAATTGCAGGATTCATCTTGTGGAAGGCATATGATCAAACTACAGTCTTAACTGTAGCAAACGTGCTTTAATATTTAGGTTAGACTAAGAAAACCTAAGAAATAAGCATTTTTTAAAAACTTGGTTTTAGAATTCAGACAAGGTAGTACCAATCTCATTTGCTATATACAGACAGGTACAGATTTACTAATGTGGAGGCAGCAGGGGGATGGGAAAGCTCATATCCTCACTTACTAAAAGCCAGTACAGCATATAGCCTGTCACATAGGAGGGAGAGAGAGACTGCACCATCATCTTCATTACTACATCCACAGCACTACACACCACAACAGGAACAGTGGAAACAAACCATCTTTTTTTTTAGGGAGCCTTTACACTGGTATCTTTTAATTATAGCACAATACTGAGTACCAGACATGATAAATTACCTGAGTAGTTCTACATAGTCTCCTGAATAGCTCTAATGTGGTGGGATCACAACAGCTAAGGCTAGTATTGTAAGGCTGTGATCCTGTCCTTCTAAGCAGTTGCAGACTGAATTTAAATTTTTAGACTCTGTGGATTTAATCACATAAATCAACTATGTTTCGAACTTAATATTTCATGCAATCAACCTTTTGAATTTAAAAGTCTCCCATAGGATTTCACTATAATTTAAATGCAGTTCATTGTAATATGGGCCTTGCAAAAAAACCATCTGTTTGTTGTACAATGTGAGAATTAAACAAAGAACCTGAAGTCCTTACCCCTGGTAAAAAAGAAGTGAAAAATCCAGAAGAATGACTGAATAGTCTTTTCTCTTCCCTGTTGGACACATTTTTATTGTAGCAGACATTAATTTTCACTTGTAAATTCTCTACACAATTACTTATCAGTTTGATAAGTTATTAGATGGGACTCTTGTTTACTCCATACAGTCAATCAGTGAGACTCATTCTTCACCAGCGTATTGCAGTTTACACGGTAAATATTAATCAGTAGAATTCTACACTGGTAAACATGTATTGTAAGTTAAATTATGATACACATTAATATGGGAGAGTCTCTGGGTGAATTTTATGTCTCTAGCATAATTTAACTTTATTAGCCATGTATCAAATCATATAGTGATAGAAAACATTTGTTAAATAAGAAAAGGTCTACTTGTCATAGTTACAATTTAGATATTCTTCAGTATATCTGTACTTCTACACTGCAGATCAGTTTATGAATAAGGAAAAAGCACTAGAATCAACATTATTCTCTATTTTGGCCAAAGATGATGCCAAATATTAGGTATTATTAAAATTTTAAGTGAGCAAATTAGTTTGCTTTGTTAAAATGTGCTATTGCTTTTTAAGTCTTTGCCATTTAATTCAGAACTGAAGAGGAAGCGATATGCCTCTCAAGGCTTAGCTAACACTGACAGCTTAGTCCTGCCGTTCTTTCTCACTGGTTGTATCTTATTCTGACGGTAACCGTACTGATTTCAGTGGAAGTACTCAGAACTCTTACAAGTAGTCAGTGTAACAGGAGCAGAATCACCAGCTTCTGTTGGAGAGGTGACATTTGTAACAGAGAGCTTCCTGGCATACAGAGCTTCTCACTTCTTCAAATATTCTAGGAATGTGGAACATTCAATGCTTTGCAAAAGATGTTGAATTTTCCTAGGATAATTCTGGCGGAAGGCATCTCAGAAAGGCTTTAGTCCAACCTCTTGCCCACAGGAGGTCAGGGCTGATGAGGTTACAGAGGGCTTGATCAATCAGGCCTTGAAAACCTTCAGGGCAAGAGACAGCACCACCCTGATAGGCAACGTGTCTTTGGTCAATACTTGACTGTCCTAGCAATGAAAAGTTTCTCCTCACATCAAGTCAGACCTTACTGTGTTAAATGCCTCTCATCCTCCCATGATACACTGCTGTGAAGTGCCTGGCTCTGTCTTCTTGAGAGCCCTTTGTAGGTCCTGGCTCACTGCTGTTAGGTCCCCTTAAATTCATCTTTTCTCCAGGCCAAACAAGCCCTAGTCCCTCAGCCTCTCCTCACAGGGCACATGCCCCAGTCCCTAATCACCCCAGAGGTCTAGGATGATTAGGGACCATTGATGTCATATCTTTGCATGTATCTTGTAAGTAAAATGCTCCTTCATGAAAGCACAGTAAGACAACAAATGCTATTAAGTCAATTGGGAGCTCTACTCACTAGGAACCAGCTGAAGCAGCACAGGATTTACTGTATTCAGAAGTCTTTTCAGTCTCTGTCATACATATTCTTAGGTTACAGTTATAATAAGCAGTAGCAGAAAGTGAGAAGCAACATGAGCTCTCTCCTGGGTTTTATAGTAGTCTGCAGAAGTTACTTAGCATAGGCATCTTACCAGATGTTGTCTGGAGCATTTTCTAGTATATAGCACTTCCACATGGAGTGTTAAATATATCTAATGCATTCACCTGGTAGAAGCTGGCCAGTGCATCTAACAGAACTTTATGTATCTGTGGGTGCTTAGTTTTTATTATTGTGAAAAAAACATGTGCATAAGTTACCTCCTTGCTACATTAGAGGATGACTCATTTAGGATCTTCCACGCATTCTGGTTTTTACTTTTGGAAAGTACTAGTCAAGAAATTACTGAAAGGAGGGATGGGAAGAAGAGACAATTAAAAATGCTTTCTCCCAGCCGATGATAAACTATTTAAGAGGATTTTATTTCAAAAGTATGTTAGGCAAAAATTTAAAATGCAATATGAACATTACATGTGTGTGTATATATATATCTCTCTATCTATCAGCAATCAATTCCTCACCTACCAGCTTTCCTTTACATGTAAGCAAGAGAACCATGTACTTGCCATTTTTTTAAAATAGATAGGAATACTATTTGATACTCACTTTTTAAATATTTACAGAGTACCAATGAATGGCCATCTTTACTGATATTTACTGGGGTTTAAAAAGTTTTAAAAACTACATTCATCACCTTGAAATTATTTTGGTTTCACCAAATACATTTAGAAATGTTCATATTTTTACCAAAAGACCTGACAATCTTGGTTCATGCTTTTGAGGATTTTTTTTTAATCAATGTGCCAGTCAAAATTATGGATGCAGAGAAACTAAAAGATCAAACTGACATAGCACGAGTTTGATTTCTTTTCAGTAATGTTGCAATAGCATCAAAAAGCTTCTCACTTTCAGGTGGAAGATCTAGCACTTGAAGTATGACAGTCATTTGTGGTCAAAAGCAAGGCCAAAATTAAAAAGCAGCTTTCAAACACTGGATGCAAAAGAACCTCTTGCTCACAGACTGCAGCAGCAAATAGATTTTGGACGACCAGCTGGATGATGAGTAGGATTCCCTAATGGTCCTGCCTTGAGGATTGTTCTTAACAATTAAAACCATTTGCTTTTATTGTTTTTGACAAGCATAACAGTCTGGTAACAGGTGTGAGAATCTGCTTAGAAGGAGAGAACACGAGACTGAAGATGCCACAAAAATCTGGCAGGCTGGACAGAATAATTTTCTTCATCATTTTGCTCACATTTCTGTAGGTGCCAAATATGAGTCTAAAAATGAAGCAATACCTTTTACATAAAAATAATGCTTGTTTTGCAGTTTCGGGCAAGGTGATCTGTAACCAAATGTTGGCTGGATTTATGACCATCTGCCATGCAACACTGAGGCGGTTGTCAGGTTTAATACCATTTTAAGAAAAAAAAAGTCTATGGAGCTTTGGCTTTTTGACCTTTCAACTGCCAACACTGCACACACCACATAGTGTTGACATAAAGCTTTGCAACGGCACAAACTTGAAAGAATAAGAACAAACCCGATAACTAACTAAGAGAGAAGGACCTAGCAGTCTAAATCAGAAATTGTTATGTCAAGGTTTTATATTTCCAAGGATAGATCGAGACTATTCTTTAGAAATAACTTCTGAGACTTCAGTTATTTGATAAAATACAACTTGAGCCTTCCAGTTCCAAAGTATGGCCCCTTTCCAAAGAGGGCAAGTAAGCAAGCTTGACATTATTCGTCCTTGGATATGTCAGGTCTAGGGGTTTTTTTTCCCTATCAGAAAGTGCATTTTTTCCTTAAATCTTTCATCTGTACACCAGTCATACACACATAATTGAGTACCATTTGCTTCTTATTTTTAACAGGGACGTTATTTCAATTGGCTGCAGTATAATTTATATTTTTCTAATACTGCATGATTCATGTATTCTGCAGCTAGCATGAAGAAAAAAAACCAGTGGCATTCTAGGTAAACATTTATGTCAAAAATCAGAGGTAATTCTGATTTCAGCAATTTCACTAGCAAGCTGAGATAGAGTAGGACCCTTTCAGGGAATCAGCAAAGTAAGATAACACTCAGAGTTTGACAATGTTCTCAACATCATCATCATCTTCCCAGTATTGGATGGGATCATGAGATGAATTTATATTATTGCTATTGTCAGGGAATGATTTCTTCAGTACTGCTCTTAGTATATATATCTTTACCAAGTGTAATTCTGAACAATTCAACTTTCAAAGGTGTGCCAATCTTTGGTTCCTCAGAGATTAACACTCTGAGGCACTGCAGATAATACTATAGGATTCCCTTTCCAGGGGATTCAACTGAACTTTAATAGACTTTCTAATGGCATTACTTGACTTTGGAAATCTACTCTTCTCTCATACAAACTCTCTCTTTCCCCTCTGTGAATGTTGATGTAACTAAAATACTACATTGCATTTGATGCTGAAAACAAGACCAGAGACATCTGGCTCACAGAGGCAATTTGAGTGGGCATGGGGAAAGTACTTTTACTAGAATATGGAAAGGCCCTTGAGGTAAACTTACTGTACTATGGGAAAAGTGTGTATATATGAAAAAGTGCCCAGAATCCATGTTGATTTTTAATGACCTATTTGAGCCTTCAAAGCAATAAGTGAACCAAACTTAATTAGTTTTTCAAGAGGTCTTCTAGTGTTCTGGTTGAATTTCTAACATGACAAAGTAAATGCTTGAAACTGTCACATTAGCCTTAACCCCTCAAGTATATATATTTTTTAAAGGAAATCTACAACTTGATATAACCTGTAGATTTCATTTAGTACAAATACTTATCAAATTGCAGGCTCAAATTTACTTGCACCCTGGAGAGTCTCAAAACCTATATGAATAATAATGGTTTTAACACCTCTCAGTCCCAGAGTAAAAGCATGAATCAAAGACACTTCTTTGGTAGCACTGATATTTTTAGATTCAAGAAAAGATAGTTTCAATCCTATCTGTAACTAGAATAGATTTAGTAAACAACACAGTTAATTTTTTGTTCAGTTGATAACAAGAAGGAAAAGTAATATTCCATTATAAGAGAATAAATGAAAAGAAAAAGTATATAACTTAAGATGAAAAGGATTTCTAGTTTGGTGCAAGTCAGAATAAATAAATATACAGAAAACTTTAGAATCATCTAGGTCTATAAAATCAGGCTAGATATCCAACAGCAATAGACTTGAACGATTGCTACAAATTTTGGGATTTGCCGTAACAGAAAGAAAATGCCCTATATGGATGTCCTGAAGTAAAGTTGTTGGGTATTTACTGAATGATATCATCAGAGCTTAAGCAGAGATTATGTATGAATCAAAAAGTTCTTGACATTATGCACATATGCAGATAGGCACCAATTCCTTCAACCTGTACGCAAGCAATTGTACTGATTTCCTCGTGGCCTGGTGCATATCAAGAAATCTTTGGTGTTCAGAATACAAATGTTGTCCTCTGTCATAGTTCTCCTAGAAAAAAAAAATGAGTCCTTCAAATACACACAGAAGAATAAGACAAAACAGATTTCTGCTCTTACAACACCGGGCTTCTGCAAGTGCATCAGCTTCAAAGAAGTCTGAGGGAGAGGAGAAACTATAGAAAATAGATGCATGCAGCAAACAAGCATTTATAATTGGTAAACAATGTTTTTTTGACTGATGTTTTACAAGAAGGATGAAATCAAGATTAAACATTGTTATCACAAATTTAGCTAGCAGAAGATGTCAGAGTCTTTCATGACAGGAGCTATGTCTCAAACCCCAAACCAGGACAAACATACATTGCATGTGTTAGCAAGCAAGAAAATTTTATAGTCTTCCCCAGTGAGTGTAAATGTTTTCAAAGTAATAAAGTTTGACTTTCAAACATTGACCATGAAAATCAGAACTAAAAGAGCAACGTGTAGGTCTGGTATTTTAAGTCTGTCTGATACTAGATCCTGTACTGCTAAATCATTAAGGTAAAACAAATGATATTTGTTTCAGAGGTTAAAAAGCAATTACTGCCAATATCTTAGTGATGGCTCAGGTGATACAGACAGTCTTAACCAATACTGATCCCATCCAGCAAAATAAAGGTATGTTGAATCCTATGTGAAAAGGTGAACTGTAAAGGTTAGGAGTTATAAACCAGGGCTTTGGTCAGGGGATGAAAGGTTGCACATTGCTAGTTAAAGGGTTTTGCTTCAATCTGTTCTGTGTTCAGATCCAACCTATGTATCATAGAATCATAGAATGTTTTGGGTTGGAAGGGACCCCTAGAGGTCATCTAGTCCAACCCCCCTGCAGTGAGCAGGGACACCACTAACTAGATCAGGTTGCTCAGAGCCCCATCCAACCTGACCTTGAATGTTCCCAGGGATGGGGCCTCCACCACCTCTCTGGGCAACCTGTTCCAGTGTTTTACCACCCTCATTGTAAAGAATTTCTTCCTTATATCTAGTCTAAACCTACCCTGCTTCAGTTTAAAACCATTACCCCTTGTCCTCTCACAGCTGGCCCTACTAAAAAGATTTTCCCCATCTTTCCTATAGGCCCCCTTTAGATACTGAAAGGCCGTAATCAGGTCTCCCCGCAGCCTTCTCTTCTCCAGGCTGAACAAGCCCAACTCCCTCAGCCTGTCCTCATAAGAGAGGTGCTCCAGCCCTCGTATCATTTTAGTAGCCCTCCTCTGGACCCGCTCCAACAGTTCCATGTCCTTCTTGTGCTGAGGGCTCCAGAGTTGGACACAATACTCCAGGTGAGGTCTCACCAGAGCAGAGTAGAGGGGCAGAATCACCTCCCTCGACCTGCTGGCCACGCTTCTCCTGATGCAGCCCAGGGTACGGTTGGCCTTCTGGGCTGCCAGTGCACATTGCCGGCTCATGTCCAGCTTTTCATCCACCAGCACGCCCAAGTCCCTCTCGGCAGGGCTGCTCTCGATCCTTTCTTCCCCCAGCCTGTATTGATACTGGGGGTTACCCCGACCCAGGTGCAGGACCTTGCACTTGGCCTTGTTGAACCTCATGAGGTTCACACAGGCCCACCTCTCCATCCTGTCCAGGTCTCTCTGGATGACATCCCGTCCTTCTGGTGTGTTAACCGCACCACTCAGTTTGGTGTCATCCGCAAACTTGCTGAGGGTGCACTCAATCTCGCTGTCTAAGTCATTGATGAATATATTAAACAGCACGGGTCCCAGTACGGACCCCTGAGGGACACCACTCGTCACCGGTCTCCATCTGGACATCGAGCCATTGACCACTACCCTCTGGATGCGGCCATCCAGCCAGTTCCTTATCCACCGAACAGTCCACCCGTCAAATCCATAGCCCTCCAATTTAGAGAGAAGGATGTTGTGGGGGACTGTGTCAAAGGCTTTGCAGAAGTCCAGATAGATGACATCTATTGGTTTTCCCTTGTCCACTGATGCTGTCACACCATCATAGAAAGCCACTAGGTTCGTCAGGCAGGACTGGCCCTTGGTGAAGCCATGCTGGCTATCTTGAATTATCTCCCTGGCCTCCATGTGCCTTAGCATAGCTTCTAGGAGGATCTGTTCCATGATCTTCCCAGGCACAGAGGTGAGGCTGACAGGTCGGTAGTTCCCAGGGTCTTCCTTTCAACTCTTTTTGAAAATGGGCACAATGTTTCCCTTTTTCCAGTCACCAGGGACTTCACCTGACTGCCATGACTTTTCAAATATCATGGAGAGTGGCTTGGCGACTACATCGGCCAATTCCCTCAGGACTCTGGGATGCATCTCATCAGGTCCCATGGACTTATGCGCATTCAGGTTCCTCAGGTGGTCACAAACCTGATCTTCTCCTACAGCAGGAAGGGTTTTGTCCTCCCTGTCTCCCTCATGCCATCCATCAACTCGGGTGGGGTGAGGAGAGAGCTTCCCAGTGAAGACTGAGGCAAAAAAGTTGTTGAGTACCTCAGCCTTCTCCTCATCTGCTATTACCAGCTTGCCAGTCTCGCTCATCAGTGGGGGTACGCTTTCTTTAACCATCCTTTTCCGGCCGATATACCTGTAGAAACCCTTCTTGTTATTCTTTGCATCCCTAGCCAAGTTTAGCTCCAGCTGAGCCTTGGCCTTCCTGACCCCATTCCTACACAACCGGGCCGCGTCCCTATACTCTTCCCAGGATGCCTGTCCCTGCTTCCACTGCCTGTGCAGCTCCCTCTTCCTCCTTAGTTTGTCCAGCATGTCTCGTCTCAGCCATGCTGGTCTCTTCCCTTCTTTGCCCGATTTCTTACACCTGGGGATCGAGAGCTCTTGCGCTCTGTGGATCACTTCCTTAAAGAGCTGCCAGCTCTGTTTTGTTCCCCTGTCTCTGAGGACCGTTTCCCAGGGAGTCCTTCCGACTATCTCCTTGAGGAGCTGGAAGTTTGCTTTTCTAAAATTCAGGGTCCTGACTATACTCTTCATTCTTCCCATTTCCCTCTGGAGTGTGAGCTCTACCAGCGCATGATCACTGCAACGCAAGCTGCCTCCGATCTCGACATTTCCGACGAGCTCACTTGCATTGGTGACCACCAGGTCCAGTATCGCATCCCCTCGGGTAGGGGTGTCTACTACCTGGCTTAAGAAGTTGTCCTCAATGCATTCAAGAAACCTGCTGGATTGCCTACAGCTTGCCGTGCTGGTTTTCCAGCAGATGTCAGGGTGGTTGAAGTCCCCCAGCAGGACGAGAGCCTGCGAGCACAAAGCCTCCCGGAGTTGGAGGAAGAACGCTTCGTCAGTCGGCTCCTCTTGATCTGGCGGCCTGTAGTAGACACCAACCACCAGGTTCCCTTTGTTGCCTCTCTCTCTGATTCTTATCCATAAGCTTTCGACCTGCTCATGGCTATTCTTCAGGGCCAGCTCTTCACACTGTATTGATTTCTTGATGTAAAGGGCAACACCTCCGCCCCTCCTTCCTCGCCTGTCCCTTCTGAACAGCCTGTAGCCATCAATAGCTACATTCCAGTCGTGGGATTCATCCCACCAAGTTTCCGTAATGGCGATCAGGTCGTAGCTTTCTAGCAGCACGATAGCTTCCAACTCCTCTTGTTTGTTTCCCATGCTGCGTGCGTTTGTATAGAGGCATTTCATATGAGCTGTCGGCCTCGTCACCTTCATAGCAGAACACCGCTCATTTACTTTGAGGTGTTTCACGGGCTTTTCCTTGTTGGCTCCTGCTACCCCAGGAGCCTCTGGCTCACCTCCGCCAGTCTTCAACTTCTCTGCAGCGCCCCTGGCACAGTGCTGGGCAACAGGTTGAAGGCTCATACTAGCCCCCAGTCCCTCAAACCCTTGTCTTTCATCCCCCAGTCTGTCTCTGGCAAGCCCAATAGGTTCCCCTTCCCCCTTCACATCTAGTTTAAAGCCCTGTCAATGAGCCCCACAAGCTCCTGGGCAAAGACCCTCTTCCCCCTTTGAGAAAGCTGGCTCCCATTTGATGCCAGCAAGCCCGGTGCCTTGTAGACCATCCCGTGGTCAAAGAACCCAAAGCTGTGGCGGTGACACCAGTCGCGAAGCCACATGTTAATAGATTGAGTCTTCTCATATTGTCCCGTGTCTCTGCCCCCCACTGGAAGGAGCGAGGAAAAAATAACCTGCGCTCCAGATTCCTTCACTAGTCGCCCCAAGGCTTTGAATTCTTTTTTGATTACCCTCGGGCTACTTACTGCTACTTCATCGCCACCCACATGAAAGAGCAGCAAGGGATAGTAGTCCGAGGGTCGGACTAGGCTAGGAAGTTTCCTGGTGACGTCTCTAACCCTGGCTCCTGGGAGGCAGCAGACCTCCCTAAGAGCAGGGTCTGCCCGGCATATCGGTCCCTCCGTTCCCCTCAGGTGGGAATCTCCTACTACTATCACCCGCCTCTTCTTCCTCATAGTGTAGTGGTGATACGACGGGGAGGTCTTTCCGATCTTTGTGCCTTCTGTGTCGTGGATAGGTCTACACCTACCCCGTCCACCACCTTCTCTTCCACCTCTAGAGCCTCATACCTGTTATGCAGGGGCACCTGGGGAGAAGCGGTGGGCAAGGAAAGGGTTCTCCTCCTGCCCCGACTGCAGACCAGTTTCCACTCAGTGTTCTCCCTTGAGGCCCTTCCTTCATCCTGGCGGGGGGGGATACTAGTTCCCTTTGATCCCGGGCCTTTTTTGGTGGCTGTTCCTGCACAGGTTTCTGTGACAACAGGGTGCGACTCCACCAGTCAATCTCCTGCTCAGCTTCCCTGATGCTCCGTAGCCTGTCCACCTCTTCTCTCAGCTCCGCCACCAGGCAGTGTAGGCAGTCTACTTGGTCTCATCTTATGCAGGTGCTGCCTTTGCTGGTGTCCGTTTCCAGCGCCAGCTGGTGGCACTCCCTGCAGCCGAGGGCCTGGACAGCCGCGTGCTTTCCAAGGCCCTCAGTCTGCGTTGAGGCATCCGTTCTGACCAGCAGTTTAGAGGTAGCCTTCTGACGGGGGGGTGCCATGGCCGGGCTTCCTCTCAGCAGCTGAGTTTCCTGAGCTTACCTCGGGAGCTGGGGGAGGGCCCTCGCCCTGCCCGCGCGCACTGCCCGCGCGCACTGCCCGCGCCACGCCCTTCTGCCGCGCCACGCCCTGTTCGCCGCGCTCCGGGTCGCTCGCGCTCCCTGGCGGCTGCTTTTGTACGCCAGGAGGGTCCGGCCGCCGTCACCCCTGACTCCGCCCCCGCTGAGTCAGAGCTGCCCGCTCGTCAGGAGCTGGCTCTGAGGTGGGGGGGGGGGGGGGCTGGGGTGCCCTCTCCCTCCCTGCGCTTTTGCCTTCGCGGTTCTGCCGCTTTTTGGAAAGGGTCCCCCGGCGCGATCCTCTGCTCCGGAGCCCTTCGCCTCGGTGTCTTCGCCGAAATGTGCAGACTCTATGAAATGTTCTCCAATGCAAACCACAGAGGAAAACATATATTATGCTAGTAATGTGATTCTTCAGTAGTAAAATATCTTTTCCTGCTCTTCTGCGGGATGTTTACATGTTAATGTATATTTGGATATACTTTTAAAAAATTTAAATCTCATGTGAAATATTGCCAGACCTCTGAGAACAGTGCATGTTTCTTTGAGCTTTATTGCAGCTACCAAAGTCAAATGTATTGCCTTTAAAACAAATTTCAACAATTACTCGAATAAGCATTGATGTATTTGAGAAATCACATGACGTCACATTTCAGATGTCAAGTGCTGGTTTTAAAGTCAGATATACATTCACATTGCTTCTGCAATAATGGTCCATTTCTGAGTCTCTAATCTGGTTATTTAAAATTAATTTAATTTCAAAGCTGCCAACAGCTACCTGAGGTGAGGTGAGAGAATGGGTTCTCATAATACTGGTAAGTCTTTAGACTGTGAAAAGTATTCATGAAATGCAATTCATTTAGATTAATCTGCCTTTATTTAGCAAATGCTTTTAAAGTTACTCTCAAGGAATTATTAGCCTGAATAACCAATCTTATTTTTTAAAAAAAAAGGAAAAAAGAAAAAAAAGAAGGTAATGGGTAAGTTTTGACTGTTCTATTGTAAAAAAGAATTTGATGTTTTAATGTAGATACTAGAGACTTCCCAAAAAAATCATCAAAAAACATTGAAAAAATCTTCCACCAAAAAATAAGCATAAGTCTCTGCCTTATTTTTAGTACTGCAGCCTGTTCCATTATGGTCTGTTTTGACTGTGATTAGCAGGAAAATACACTACCAGTTCAAAATTTGATTGAAAATTCAACCTTCTTTGTTTACAGGTGCTGGAACAACAGAGCTTGCAAAGATATATAATTATAGAATAATTGTAACAAAAGGTTTGTGGCTTTCCGGGAACTGTCAGATGTCTCAGGCGTATAGCCAAATAATAGCTATAATGCGTAAGTATGCACTCACCTTTATATATAATAACTGTAAATAATAGTTTTATGGGAGTTGGCAAAGAAAGAAGAGAATTATGCCAACACCAGACATCTCACTGGAATGAAAACAAAACAAAACAACAGAACAAAACAAAACCCTACAGATAAACTAAATAAAAATGAATAAACCAGCCAAAACAATGAGTGCCTTTTTTGTGAGTAGACACATTGAAAGTTGCCTGATCAAATTTGTAGGAATGTGTTCATTTCTACATTAATCAGTGCACATATGGGGTGTTTCTGTAGTAATGTTTTATTCCCTTAATAGAAAAAACACGCGTCTTTGGTGAATTCCACCAGAATTTTTCTACTTTCCAAAATTTCAAGTAGCTACCAAAAATATTTAATTATGAACCTGATTGTTTTCTACTTTAGTACTTCATGTTAAGTGTAGTGAGTCTTTGTTTTGCACCAGGAGGTGCTGATTTATTATGATCCCAGCAAGAAAGGCACTGAGACTCTATAAAGTATCATTTAAAATGCAATTTATTGGCATTTATTATTTATTATTAACACTCTAAAGAAAGAGAGGACAGTAAAAGTAATCTTATGTCTGTTCAGATGCTGGGAACCCTAAGTTGTACAGCATCAAATGAGCCTCCAGTCATGGTGCAGCATGCTCATGAAGATCCTATCCACGAAGGATTATCCTGTTTTGGTCATTCAAGTTATTGTAAGATTTTTCTTCAAATGAAACAACTCTATTCAACATTTCTACTGTCAAATGCACAGGCGTGAACAGCCAAGCTGCACGTGCAGCACAGCACAGGCCTGCTCCTACTCCGGTTGACAGTTATGTGGGTCACTAGCACCTCCACGTACGCTGGTCTTCCAGTCAGGATCATTCCAGTTGTGAACACCTCAATATTTCTTTAATGAAGGGCAGCTTCAGAATGCAGTCTGATATGTCCTCTGAGCTTCTCCCTTACTTCATTTTATGCTTCTATGCTGCCTTTATAAAACAATGATGCAATATTTTCCTTCTACATACCATTCTGTATCTGCTCCCAACGCAGGATGAAGTTACTACTGAAATTTTAGGTGTTAATGCAAGATGCAAATTCTTAGTTTTGATCTATTGTTGGTTTTGTTATGGACAGTTCAATTCTAGACAAATTCATTCTTTACAGACAATATTCCACACTATCCTCACACATATATAGCAAACAGTAGTCAGGGAATAATTGAATTATCTTCTTATGTTACCAGCTCCAACACATTAACACATCTCTAAAATTCTACTGTAATATTTCATTAAACAAAAGAATTATTATAGCAGACATCAGACAAATAACATTTTGATCTTATTGACTGGAAATGTCAAATTAGGAATCCTGAATTACTAACCAGATGTGCAATAAGGTGTAACAAGAATTCAGGCTTTTCCCAACATTACAAATATCTTTTTATTCTGTTTTATTTTATCATTGAGAAAAGATTTTCCCAGTCTATTATGGTTTACTTTATACTTAACGAAAGCTACCAAGGGTCTGTCCCCCCCATCTTTTTCACCCAAAAATCTTAGTTACAGATGTCAAATTATCTGAATAGGAGCCAAGAAACTAAAAGGGCTATAGCTGTCACAGTAGCCCAAGCTGGATTGGCACTTTCTGTAAGTCATATGTTTCAGTAGCACTCAAATGGCTGAAAACCTGTCCCACTTTAAAAGACAAATGTGTTCAGAAAAAAAAATCAATGATCAACAGTACATCTGAAAAATTTGCAAGCAGCAAACTTTTATAAATAAATATCAAAATACTTTCTCCTCAGAACAAAAATATTTGCTCAAGCAATTAATTGTATATTGAACTTTGAATTTTGCAGTTTACATTTATGAAAATAGAAAGGCTTTATGGCTGAAAATTCTAGTCAGAAATAGGGTTGAGAATGCAATCTTTTAACTTAATATTAATTTCTGCATTTAAACAGTGTGGTCCAAAAGATGGAACACACAATCTTCCTCATACCATTTTTTCTTCATTGAATTTCAGTTTCCCTGATAGAGTCACTAATAATGGTCATGAATTAAAAAAATCTATTACACACCCATCTTACATGTGCATCTTACCCAGTTCCTTCAGGTCAACTGGTTTAAACCTTTATCTTAGTCTACGGGATATTTCTCTTACATCTTAACTAAAAGTAAATCAAACCAAAGAGCAGCTTACCACAAGATATCTAAATCATCATAATTTCCTCCATAATTACTGTGTGCTAAGAATCACAGTAATTCAGATGATCCATAAACATTAGTTTATTGCTTGAATAGACTTTTTATGTCATGAAGACTAGATGGATTGCAGGTGGCTGTAATCACACTGTAGAAAATGAGCAGAAGAAAGTGAGGGAACTCTTGCAATTGTATATACTTGACCCATGTAAATTTCTTCTCCCTTAGATCACTATTAAAAACCAAAAATGTTACCATTTGTAAGTGAACATATTAATTTTAATGGACAGAAATGTCCATGTTTTGACTGATTTGTTTTCTACAAGATTATATGCTAACAATGACTGTGTTTCAGGGTTACACTCTGCCATGTAAATTTGCTACCTCAAAAGCTGCACTAATCCACATTCCTATTTAGTTTCTATTTCCACATATATTTTATATATTTTATATAAATATATTTTTTATTTTTTATATATTCTTGTGGGTTTGTATCTGGTTGGGGTTTTTTTTGGAGATGGTGTTGTAGTTTCAAGTAAACAAGCTTTTTAATTAGGTGAGAATCAAAACTTTTCTTCTCCCAGTTTCTGATAGGAATTTTTTTTTTAAATCACAGTTGCTTTTTACTAAGTTCACAAAGGAAGAAAAAGAGATAACAGAGGACTTTCCTCTTGACACACCACTCACTCCATCATCCCCAAAAGCAGACAAATAAATAACCTACTTGGTGTTTTTTTAAAAAAATATATATGCTTATTCAAACCCATCTTTTCATTGGAGATGCACCTGTAAATGAGAAATGCTCTGAAGCTAGGATTCTATAGTCAATAGGTATTAAGAGGAACCCTGGTTCTTATAGACTGTGACATACACTTTATATCAACGAGATTGGTTGGGGAGAGTTATTTTGCCTGTCTGACACTTTCAGAGCGAAAAATCTGCTCAGTTCAAAGTACAGGACAATCTGGTTTTCACTTCCAATGAAAAATGTCTTCATTGGAAGACACTAATGATTACAAACCTATTATTTTAATCAATATTTGGATTTTCATGGTGGGATACTTCTGAGGAATCTAATACAGTTTGTTTCCCAGCTCCTGCCAGATTGTATTCAGTACTGGTGGCTGAATCCTTTAAACATCCTGCAACATTTGGCCTAAACTAGTACTTTTAGTTTCTATAAGCAGAGCTGCCTGGAGATGCTATCATCCAGTACTGAGTTATTACAAACACCACCAAAAGCAACAACCAAGCTTTCTTTAATGTCTAAATCAGACATTCATCATCTTAGCTAGTGATTATTTCGATTTCCACTTCTTTCCTTCTACAGTTGTTCTGTTCCAGTTTCTGCTATACTAAACCCTTGTGATAATACTCCAGGAATTAAGAGGTGAAAATAATAAAATAGATTACATTTTAAAGAAGTGTCATATCATTTTCCTGTCTTTTTTTACCCTGTGTTTTAAGAGGTATGTCTTTTTTCACTGTATGTTGGTATTGGCTAGGACAAACATGGATTCCAGGAACTGTAAAATCTTGTAACATGGAAGAATAAAATCACTTTAAAAAAAGCCTGTTGAAAGACAGAGTGGACAGAACTAATCCTATACAAGATGTGGCACAGCATCAATGCAATCTGTTCAAAGATAATGATCCTTCATAGAAATAGAAGAGACACTTCAGCTTTTTCACATAGCAGACAATAGGAAAGCACATACGACTACCTGCACTGTAATTGTTTTTTTCTTTAAGACAACTGCAGTGTTGAACCTGTCTGCAGACAAAATCACAATTAAATCTCACCATAAAAACCAAATGAATGGTCTTTCAATAAAATTAAATTTTCATAAGCTTCCTACCTAATTCATGTTATTTCCTTCCTAATTTGTGTTCTTGTCTGAAAATCATTGATCAAATCTAATTTAGGTCTATAGCACCTATCTAATAGGGGTAGAAGATAATTTATATTCCAATGTTCAGGCAAAATAAATAGCATTTTTGTTTGGTTGGTTGGTTTTTTCTGTGTTGGGAAGCAAGCATGTGAAATTGGTAAAGGAGGTTGTTAAGGACAAACTCCTTTCTATCAGCAGTAAGCCACTTAAATGCTTTTGTGTCAGTGAGGAACAATATAAACCTAGATACCATTAGTTATAGTTTTCTTCATAGCTTCTTTTAAAGAAAGAAAATGACAAGCAAGACAATTTCAAAGCTTATGGCATAGGGAACCTAATGCAGAGGGGGGAAAGAAAACGTGGAAGCTTTTATCTCCATTGAAGCGCAAACTTATGAATCTTCTCCAAAACTCAGCTTGGACAATTTTCCACACAACAGCCCTTTGATCTACCAAACATGGTGTCACAAGTTCAGCACATAATAGATTAAGAAGTTACTCCAAATATATTCCTGCAGCCACTGAAAATTAAGACAAGCAACAGATATTCAAAGAACCTGACTACTCAAAACATACAGTAAATATACCAAATTAAAAGATAATCTGGTCCAAGTGGTAAGTAATGCTCAATTTGTGGGAACGAAACAAAATGAAAACTTACTTTTCCGAGAAGTTTACCTAAAATCTGGTAGCATGAGAAATGATGTCTGTATGTAGTTGTTGAGATTTTTTTTCCTACCAACAGATGGTTATCTATGTAAATTAACTTGCCAAGTGTGTTTGGATTTCTTTTTATATTTCATTGAATTTTTTTATATTTTCGTTGAATTTTCTTGACAACAAACAAATACAAAAATATTTCTGCATACTTAAAATCACCCTGGTTTACATTTTAGGTTGGGTAAAAGTGGTTAATTTGTCCTCATGTAATAGAAATTGCTAATTTTTTTGGTATGGATACCTTCTATTTTGACATATTAACTTTTTGTCCACAGAGCTTACTTAAGAATCTAGTTCACAGTGTATAACTGTAGGGTATGAAAATCCTTATACAGTGTCATTTTTTAGGCTGAAGTTTGTTCAAAGCCTGCTTGGTCCCTTGGGAAGCTGCAAGCAATTTCAGGGTTGCTTACACATTTTGCTTGCAGCAGTTGTCAATAAATTGTTCAGGCAATTACAAACTTGCTTTAAGTTGCTTCAAGGAATTCATTAAGATGTCTTTCCACAGTATTCTAGACCTGTTGAAAGCATTAGCAACAGAAATTCTGGAGCAGCCCAGACAGTACTGCAACACACTCTACTGTTCCAAGATCAGTTTAAATACCTGCTTGGAGTAACTAGGGAAATTTTATATCCTGTAAACCAACAGGATCCCACTTTAACTTCCAGACCAATTATTTGGCATATACCTGGAGTCCAAATACTTTTTTTCTAAAAAGAGAAAGGGAAAAATAAGTTAAATTTTGAAATTATCACTTCAAAGAAAGACAGTAACTGGGAGCAGAGATGTTTTGGTTCTGTAGCGATCTTCATTTCTGTGATTCCCAAGTTTCAGCACCTAGTCGCAAAAACAAATCTTGAGGGACCACGTAATACAGAGGAACATATCATGTAAGGAAGTTGACACAGACACACACATACATAAATTTCAGGGATGCAATCCAAGAAAGATTTTGGTATTATGTTATCATTTCTATATCCTCCTTTGTATTTCTTCTAAATATAAGTAGCTTGCATTCCCAATTGAACTTGAAGCATTGCAGACACCTGGTAGTGCATGAATGTGCATGAATGAAAGCACTTTGAGACAAAGTTCTGTTTCTTTTCAATTTGGAATTAAATTGGAAATAAGGGATTTATCAAAAGAGCAAGGGACTTTATGCTCCACATTGAATTCTGGGAGGAATGTTTCTAGGATCTCTGAATTCCACTGGATTGAGATACACATAAAATATCTGTTGTTTGATTGCCTATAATCCGAGACTGATACACATGTATAAAGGAAACAGGTTGCTTAGAGCATTCTCATTCCTTTGTCAATAGTTTTTCTCCCCAGGAGGCTCATAAAACGATTACATATGCACAAACACTCATCTCAGAAACAAAATATTAACTGGTATTTACTTAGCAAGACACTCGCTCTATAATCTTTATCAAGAGACTGAGGTCACAGATTTTCTTCTCTTTTGACACACGGAGAGGCATAATCCGTAGGTACACCCCACCCAGCTTTCATGAATTATGTAACCAAATTATGGATCAATTACTGGGCAATTGCCAACCCAGTTATTATGCCAACTGTTAAGTCTTTCATGCCGAGACTGAGAAAATGTGCCTGAGTCCTAATGCTCTACTGAAAGGAAGGAGGAGTGGATTCATTGTCCTGTAGATTTCTGTGTTGTCCTTACTGTACACAGAACCACTCCCCAAACCAACTAGCAAAATTTCAGATACCTGAAGATGTGGATTCAGGGCATGAACTAAATGTAATAATTTTCTGCTCTACAGCTCATGGATTTATCTTGCAAACCTTCATTTATAATTTTAATTGCTTGAAAATACACTAGATTAGAGTTCTAGCAGGGTTTATACAACAATGACTTCTACACTGATAAAGCAATACCCAGTTTTGTAGTTGAACTTGTTTGATCGGGATATTTAAGATAGGAACATTAACTAATCACAGATTATTTGTTAAAAAGATGTACTTGAAAGAAAAGTGGTGCATATGTCCTGGTTTCAGCTGGGATAGAGTTAATTTTCTTCACAGAAGCTAGCATAGTGCTGTGCTTTGGATTTAGTGCTAGAAGAATGTTGATAACACACTGATGTTTTTAGTTGTTGCCGAGCAGTGCTCAGACTGTTCAAGGACTTTTTGAGCTTCTCCTGCTCGGCCAGGTGCATAACAAGCTGGGAGTACAGCACAGCTAGGACCCAAACTGTCCAAAGAGCTATTCCATACCATATAACGTCATGCTCGGGGGGGGGTTTGGTGGGTCGGTCGGTCGCGGGGAGAGTGATCGCTGCTCGGGTACTGATCGCTGCTCGGGACGGGCTGGGCATCGGTCGGCAGGTGGTGAGCAATTGCATTGTGCATCATTCGTTTTGTATATTCTGTATATTTTGTTATCATTCTCATTATTACTATTATTATTATTTTCTCTTATTAAACTGTCTTTATCTCAGCCCTCGGCTCTAACTTTTTTCTCCTTCCCGATTCTCTCCCCCATCCCACTGAGGGAGGGGGGGGAGTGAGCGAGCGGCTGCGTGGTGCTTAGTTGCCAGCCGGGTTAAACCACGACAGCATATCTTCTGATTATCACAATTATATCATTCTATAACAACATAAGATTGTTCTTTTTTATACATATCAAATTCAGTGAAAATGGGCAAAGCTTTAATCACATGTTGTTGTGAAGTATAAAAGTCAGAAGTTTAATGAAGATTGAAGGCAATATTGGAGAGTCAACAACAAAAAGATTGCTCTAAAGTTAATGTTTCACCAAGTTTTACTTCTAGTTTATAGAAGGACAACAAGTATTTTTAAGTCCTTTACCATTAGTCTGCTCTTTATGAGTGTCTTGGAATTTTTCCAGTCCCTACTTTTCTTGGATCCTGACCAGTCTTCCTACAACAAAGTTATTCTGACTTTGGCATTTGATTGAATATTTTTCTTCTTAGTCACATTGGAAAAATCCCAACTGTTGACATGTATTACAAAACTGTACTGAAATATCCTCCATTTCTCCCCAAGACACAACAACTGCATTCTGACAATTTAATAAAGGTGGAAAGGGACAGAGGTTTTTTCCCAATAAGTCAGAAAAAATGTGATTAAAGGATACAAATATAATACAATACCATCTTTTGACTGGTGGCTAACCACTGTAAATCAAATAATGAATATTTATAATTTGTAACTTTATCACAGTTTAATAACTAAGTAAAACAAATTAGGAGATAAACTTACTGAATAAAAAGCAAAGAATTACAGGTACCCTACATCCCAAAAGATGTAGGGATCCATGCATTTACATTGTAAAAAGAGAAAAAAAACACAGAAGGGAAAACATCTTTTAGCAAGGCACACAAGAATGTCAAATAGAGAAAATGGGTTATACGAAAAATTTCTCAAGGATACGGTATCAACCAATTGCACCCAATTCCACAATAAATGTGACTTCACCTTTCACAAATGTTTGAAAGATGGACCAAAACAGGATTGAGTGAAGAGTTCCCTTAATGACTGTCAGCTATTTTTGACTGTAGAATTCAACAGCAAGTATGGCAAATTAGTGATGAATTATTCTATTTTATTTCATATTCACTTTTTTAAGAATCACTTTTTTCTCCTCACACATATTCAAAATTCAGGCATCCTATTAGTCTAATTATGAGGCTTTTTTCCCATTTAATATATTCTTATTTATATACACCAATAACTCTTTATTTGGCATTAAAGTTACCAACACAAAGGCAAAGAATGGAAAGAAAACGTATGAACCTGAACAATAAATAAAGCAGAAGATCCTTCTTATTCCGCACTTCGAAATTGGTGTGCCAAGGAAATGTTCTTTCCCATTCCACAACTATTTTCCTACCTTTCCAACATAGCTCTTATTTTCCATTGGTTTATTTATTTTCTTATTTTTTAATTTGAACATGAAGGAACTGTAATTTTGTGTTCATGGAGGGGGGGACTTGTCAGAAATTTCAAACTTTGTATTTTGACACAGCTTTAAAGCACTATTCATGTTGCAACTTCTGTTGCTGAAGGAGGAGAATTTTAAGTAACTTTCATGCATAGAAGTAACATACAGAAATATTATCTAAAATGCCTTTGTTCAGTGTCTAAATATGTTTACTCAAGAATTAGGATCTCAATTTTTGAGAAGACAGGTTGTCTTATCTGCCCCAAGAATATGGAAGTGTATCCTTGTAGGTATGCAGGGATATTGCAGTTCTCACGGCTCAAAGCTGAACACACAAATCTACAAGCTTATTTTTCACACATAATTTGGAAGGTGTTCATAACTAAAGCTAGCTCATGGTAGTAAGTTAATACATTTCTTAATACTGAACTCAGCTGCTGACCTGTTTGTTGAAATTCCTAGCACTTGCAGAAAAATGGGAAAAAATGTACATTGGTACTCAGAAATCCGTACTTCTTCTCCTTCCCTTAGTGTCCTATTCCTCCATGTCTACTTTTGTTCCAAGAAATCTGGAGTCATGTTTTTCTAGCATGAGGCTGCTGCTTGTGAGATATCAATAAGGACATGTTGTCAATGGACATCTCAGAGTTCATCTATATGAGCATTTCAGTTCTGATCAAAAAGGGAAGTGAATCTCCAGATTATCCCCACTTACTGTATTTGGCTTTACATCAAGGAGTATGATCTTCAAGAATGTAGCCTGGATTCTTTTTAAATTAAACTAAACCTGAGGATGTGCTTCAGATGTACATTGCAATTGTTAATAACACCCAGCCTGTGGGATGAAACTAGAGTAAATCTGTTATACACCTGTGAAACACAACTACTGTGGATGCTCTGCTCTCAGCACCAAGGATTTTTCTCCTAATTGAATAAATAGGCCAAACAGACTCCCAAGAAGCCCCTAGAAGCTCCCTCAAGAACACATCTGTTGGAGGTGGGAAAGGAGCTCCAGAGCACGTCAGTTCATGCAGTGCTGATCAGTGGCTGTTATGTGAGATACAGTTGCCCTTCACAGAGGAGTTGGAGGTATGAATATTATGTAATTGGTACTTTCTGGAGACTGCTAGGCTAGCCTAGCCCTGCTTGATCACCATAGGTTACATCAGGACAATAAACTAAACTGACCATATTATGAGAGTCCAACTTACTACCAAGGTCAGGAGGTGTGCTTTTCCCCGCTAACAGGAGAGCACCCACACGGATGAATCAAGTATCCTGGTATCACCATGTGAGGCTGTTCCAGGCCTACTCTATCCTATCACAGATTTAAGTGTACAGTAAAAACAAAGTTGCAATTCTGGAAGCACTACATGCTTCAAGATCTTAGTAAGACCTCCTCACCTCCAGATGGATTCTTACAGGCTTGGTTTTTGGTGGTTTTGTTCGCTTTTGTTGTTTGGGGTTTTTTTCTTTTTTTAATCCTGGAAGGAAAGTAGGGTCAGTCATTGAATTCCAGATTACTACTTTGTACAATTATGACATTCCTGTCTTTTCTCCTTCTACTGTAATAACTAGGAATTTACGTCACTTGGGATTTTTCTCTTGATTTTAGATGTTTGCCTCTTAGATAAATTATTTAATTTCAGTAAAAATGTGTTATGACATGAAGCTGTTCTCTAAATACTTTAGTTTAGTACCTGGTATGAAAAAAAGGGAAAAAAAAAAGGGGGGGTGGGGGAGAGGTGGAAGGAATTAACCAGATTTTCTTTTAACAAAAATACTCCTGAAAAACTTGAAAATACTGACACTGTGTGTTTGTGTGTGTATATATATATTCAAGAATTTATCGATTCTTACCAGTCTTTTCTGAACTGTTCCGTAGAGGACCCAGCTGTTCTGTACAGGTGGTGACTGTTGTCTCACACAAATAAACTTCCATGAAATAACTTACAGTAGCATCTCTACCAATGAGATAATATTTGACATAATCATTATTACATTAATTTTAAAGCATCTGTAAGAAAAGGCAACTTCCTAGGTTTCAGACAATCTTTCTTATGCAAAATTATGTCAGATATTTTTCAACAGAAATTAAAAGAAAGGCATTTAAACAGTACATAATTTCATCGGTTATAGAATTTTTGTTTCTAAGGTTGTTTCTCATGCAGGAGAATGTCTTTTGTTGTCTGTGACCTTCTTTCACTTATGCCTACTAGTCTATTCCTGAAGTTCCCAGGTGTATCGATGCATGGTTCTTATTGTTATCCATTAACTCAAATAACCGTAAAGATTTCACTGGAAATTGACATAGTTTAATCTTGCATTGGATTTCCATACATTAAAAAAGTAAATTGTTAAGAAATTGTACTTTATAGTACGGGATTTTCATCTAACTTAGCTAAATGCACCTTGACTTATCTTTGGTGTCAATTCTCTTCTATTTTAATTCTATTTTAAATGTTTGAGTAAAAAAATATCTGCACATTTACCCATTCTCTTCTATGCACTCTGATGAATATCTATCAGTAAACCATATCCTGGACACAAATATCTACCAACAACATCAAAGCAACCTCCAATTATTTTCAAAGAGATAAAGAAAAGTGTATTCCTATGCATAGAGGTGTATTACTTTTCAGCTTAATAATAGCTGTGTACCGAAGAGATTGCGAAGAGCAAACACATATTCAGGATGAATGATCTACTTGGAATATGTCAAAGAACTTTGAGTTTTAAAACAGCTTTGTCAATCTGCCACTTGTGACTTCAAAGTGGTATTACAACTTGCTATACAATTTGTGGTTCCTTAGTTTCTACCAATACCTAAAAGCTGACACAATTTAATCAGGTTGATGTGTGGGTACTTTATCTTTTTTTTTCTTGGTTGTTTTTTTTTAGTAATATGTAAGCTTAGTAATATGTAAGTTAAAGAAAAAGAAGAAATAAGCACTGACAAAAAGAAAATTTTAGCCTTTAAAATCAGATTGCAGCACTCCTGTGAGTCTTCAATTGTAAACCTGAGTTGCATTCACATACTTAAAACTTACTAAAGATCTTTAAGTGCTTTTGTGAGAAAAACTGTCAGAAGAGGGGTAAAATCATACCTTTCCACAATATCTCCTCCATTGACTGTTTAGATCATATTTTTGTTTAAAAAATATTTTTTTTTCCTTCATCCTACAAACCAAAATTACTTTGAAATTTTCTCTTCTCCATTGATAAAAATGTTTTAAAGTTGTTGCATTGATGAAAACACTTGATAGATATTTAACAGTGAATTAAAGAAAAAGGTCCATAATATTTGAAAACAAAGCTGAAGAAATCCAACTTTTAAACTTGCTGACTGTTCTTTTTGATGTTTCCATGAGACAAAGAAAATAACTTAACTAACTGGTTTTCCTTGGTAAATATGTAAAGGATGAGTATGAAAACAAGTTCAGAACCTTTTTTTGACACATTTCACCCTGGGAATAGGAAAAAGTTAGTTGATCAATGAAAAATCTGTGATTACTTGGACATGAAGGAAAGTACACTTTCCAGAAATGTTGTCATACCAGAAAGTTAATATATGCAGTTTTCCAAGGAAAGGCTATTTTTTTTTCTAGACTTTAGACTGTGAAACAGAGTATTTTGATAGGAAGCAAAAACCCAAACAATTTAAGGTGGGGCTCAGGTAATCTAATTGAGCTCAGAAATACATTCTCTTTACTTGAGTGAATGACACACATTTAAAGCATGACTGCTCTGGTAATAACTGTTCTTAGAAATAGTGCAGTAGAGTATCATATCAGTTTTTTAGTAATGTTCTCTTAAACAAGGAGGCATAGCACCACACCACCAATCACATCCTACACCCTGCCATCTACACACTTGTTTGTCCTTACTTCTAGTCAGGATCTACTAATGATTTGAATTCTTTATTCCCATCTCTGTACATGCAGTGAAAATTCTGGAGCTATTACAGAAGAAATTCAAATGGTAAAATTAGGTATACAGACATTCACATATACCCCAAGGTGATGCTCTGTATTGTCTGCTAGAATAGGTACATTTACCTTCTGTAAATAGATATTGTTAGCTTAACCAAAACCCACAGAAAATGAGGAGCATTTTTTAACACATCTGAGTGAGTAATTTTGGAAATTCTGTTTAACAAAAGTTGTTAACTCTATGAGGGATGGAAAGGGGGGCTGGGAAGGGACAAACTAAGGGCAAGTGATTCCCTTTCAGAAGTAGGGATTGCAGAAACCCACACAGATGTTTTTACACTCAGATAGTAAGGGATGTTCCAAGGAAAATCAACACATCTTTCAAAGAAGGCAAGACTAGATGACAGGCACTTCTCAGAAGAGAACTTGGCCCTGCATGAAACATCTTGACATTTAGTTTTCCCAGAGAACAAGGGAACTACTCTGAAGCCAAATAGCTGAATGCAAGGTCTGCTTGAAGTTTTCTCTGTATTTAAGCATATCAACAATTTTATTAACCTCTTAAAGCAAGGAAGATGTCTTTGGAAGGAGGCAGCTAGGACAGTGGAATGCGAAAGTGTCTTCTGCACTGAGAGTGGTTTACAATGAATTTACCTCTTCCGTGGCTGGCTGCGAAAGCCTCCCTGATGTCAAGAGGAAAGAACTCTTAAGAGCTTGTGGGACAGTCTGAATGTGTAGAAGTGAACGATGCTTGGGAGTTTTCAGTGTCTGAAGGAAAGTAAACACACGTGTTTTCTCTCACATAGTGTCCAGGTGCTCTTTCTCAGATGCACACTAGTGGCTTTTTCTGCTATTGCTGTGAAGATCAAAGAAAGAGTCCTGCAAGTGCTCAAAGGCTGAGCAGGCAGTCCTAGTCCACTGTCCAATAACAGCATGCCAGCAAGCCTCGGTGTTAGGGGATGTCTTAATCACACCAGCAAACAAACAACAGCAAAATTTTTAAGGCCTAGAAAATTAATGTGTTATATTTAAAGAAATTACAGTAAATTTTTATCCTGGTCTTTCCAAATTAATTTAAAATAAGGCTTCTGAAATTATGGAAACTCTCAACATTGATAAGTCAAATATAGCCTATATAAGCAGTATATGCTTTTAGTAAAATATTTTAAAGAATACAACCCTACAATCTCTTCTGCTCCATCTCCACTATTTTCATTTGTCTCTTGCTTACAAAAGGTGAACACAAGAAAAAACAGTGTGCTACCAAGTGACTTTCTGTGTTAATGAAAATGGAGATATGGCTTTGTGATTGCAGTTTTCACTTAGAGTTGCTCACTTGGCCTTATGACTGGGAAAAAATTAGACTGTACTCTAATGCTCTCATCAGTGGAATTATGAATTGCCATCAAAAGAGAATTTAAAGTCTGATTTTAAAATGTGATTCTTTTGAGGAGGGAGCTGGTCTTTGTAAATTTAAAATATTAAACAAAAGTAAATATCACTGGTTGATTACCAGAGCTAAACAAACCCCATTGCTATTCTTTAAATTCTCAAGCTGAAAACTTAGATGTGCCACTGGAGAACACTTGTAAATTGCTCTGCAAGGCACTAAAATGTGGTTTTATTTAGGACAGAATTGTCTTTAGAGATTGAGCTGGTTTCTTCAGAAAAAAACTTCCTGGTTCTTAATTACTCATAAATAATTTAGATGAATCATGTTTGCAAAGCACTTTAGAAGGTCAATTTCAATATTTATGTACAAGATTCTCCCAAGACAAGGAAGGGTTGTAAATCAAGAGTTTTTAACTCTTCTGTTTCAAAGATACATTAATCTGTAATCTCATGGTATATGCTTCTGTAATTCAGTTGGTTAGTCAATGTTAAGGAATCAGCAGGTTCACCGTTAGGTGAAACTGATTCAGTAAAGTAATTAGTAACTATTTACTATAGTCCTGCCCTCTTGAGCACTGCATAAATAAAAATAAGAGATTATTCCATGCCGCAGCTTCTATAATTTCCAGAAACTGAAAGCCAGACATGAATGCTCTACTCTGTTTTCCAATTTTTTGGCTAATCTTTCTTTTCCTGAAGCTCCCCTATTTGATACCTTTCTCATTGCCTTTCACACAAAAGAATTCACAATGTTAAAAGCTAGCAGAAACCTTGATGTTCAGATGTGCTTCTGTTTTGGAAAAGAATACTTGCTTATGTCTGAAGAGGAACCTGTCCTTATAATCCAAATCTCTCTTCTGAACCTAAGGACTGTTATTCTGCATTACACCACAGTCCAGCGTGGACTGCATCCCATTTTCAACTGTGGCAAAAGCAGATACTTGAGAAGGTAAAAAAACAAAGGAAGCACATAAATATACTCCGTGCAATATACTTACTGTCTCCAGCAACTTGCAGCTTAGCCTCAAGTATTTAACAGTCATCGTGAATTTCTAGGTAAAAGAGTCTCTACAGATTTCCTTTCCATGAACTTGTCCAAAGTCTTTTCAAGCCCATGTAAGTAAACTTAATATCCACAGCAGTGGTGGCAAGGAATTCAACTGTTAATTACAGGTTAACTTATTTTATTTGTTTTGTGCCTGTTGAGAGGTTCATTTGATGTTACCTAACTCTTTTATTGGAATAGTGAGTGAAGAGCTAATACCTTTACTTCTTCAATAAGTCACCTTTATTTCTCTTTAATGACTTCCATGCTAAAAAAAAATCCAAGTTTATTTAGAAATGTCTTCATACAGCAAAGCATTTAATACATTTAATCACCCTTGCTGTGGTTTTAAGAACCTTTATGAATTTTATTTATAGTTTTTAGATGCGGCAACCAGACTGCACATCCTATTCTAAGTGTGGGCAGACTTTGAGTCGATGCAGTAGCATAGTAGTTTTCTCAGTTTCATTCTCTCTTCCTTCCTAGCAGCTCCTAAGATTGAATTTGCCTTTTCCCTAAAATCTTAAAAAAGGGGAGACAGTGATTTCTCATTGAGCTGAGATGATGAATGGAGAATTAACAAAACCACAAAAATCCCTGTTGTCTGATAAGTAATCTTTCCCAGCATGGGAGGCCATACGTTATTCAATGGAAACATCAGGAGTGGAAACATCTTAAGTTTTTTTGGTTAACCAAGAGTACTAAAGCTAATCTCTTGTACTCAGACAATTTATACTCCTGATTTAGGACACAGGTAGATATCTCGAGGAATGACACCCTGTTGCTTCACAAAAAAAATTCCAGTTTTGGTCATGGTAGTTGAGGTAAGGAAGCGGAACTTTGCTGACATGTAATTTTCAGAAGATGTGGGTAACACACTGAATGTAGTTAAACTTTTCTTAACTCTGTTTGCAACAGCTGTCTTTTAGAAGACACTCCATATTGTCTGTCCTGTTGCCCCTGCTCCATTAAAAAGGTACAGAGAGCTCTGTCTCTATATCCCAGAGTCAGTGAGCCATCTAAAGAAAAATTAAATGGTAATTAAAAAAATTGATTGAAATATCAGCTCTGTGGGTGTATCTCACATTTAACCTATTTGTAACTCTTAACCTGAAATCCATCCTGGGCTGCTGTGGAGAGCCAGCCCCCCTGAACACCTAAACATGCGATTATTCACAGTAGCATAGAAAACTAGCTGGCAGGAGCTGATCTGAAATATAATGGAAAGCTTTTACCATTTTATAATTATTCTGATTACAGAACAATCAAAATAAGCAAAGCTTATTTATTTGACTGATGAGTAAAAATTAATCAGTAAGTCTGTCTCAACTATAATGTTGTAGCTGTTTTGAAATGATTGAACTTAATAACAATTGCTAAACATGGGGTCTGCTATTTTCCTTTTTTAATCAGTGCATTACAATACAATCTGGTTTTGATCTCATTAATTCAGAGAACATCCTTGTACTTAAAATCATGTTCTATGAGCATGTTACATCCAGCACCTTTTACCACAGCTCTTCCAGTTCTTGTTATTGCAGTAAGTACATAAGAGAGGTGACATTTAAATACCCACTCAAAAAAGTTAACAAAATCCCAACAGTATAAGTCAAAAGAACACAAATATATATTTAAGTAATTTTTTTGTAAATTCCATAAGCACTTTCTGTTCTAATCGTAAAAATCCCAATATCAATTCACTGTTTCACTGCATGACTTGTTCAATTCCAAACACCAGCTCAGTGACTTGTGTGAAGACTTTAAACAAATATATAAGTATTAATGTTTGAGATAACATAAATTGTGTTTACCATCCTTCTTAACTGCAAAACTTCGGTGTGAGAAAACTCCTTGAGAAACTTGGAGGAAATGTGGCCAGTTAACAACTTCATTGAAAAATCGTCCATGTAAACATTAGATACCGTTTATGTCACTGCTTATTTCATGATAGATCACCTCAATAATATCATGAGTTTTGCAACTTGGTTGTAAGTCTCAATCCTCTTTCTGTGACAAGTAAGGACTGTCTTAATTTGCTCACCTATTTTTAAATCCACTTTCTTGGAGGACAGTCATGGCAATAATTTTTTTTTCTTTTCCATAAGAAGTCTTACATGAAAAAAAGTACTACTCCTTTAAATTACATTAGATTGTAATTGTCCTCTGTAGACCTCTCATCAAGAGTATGGTGAGAAACATAAGCTATTTACCTGGCAACTGGGAAAATCAAAATTTGTTATTATGCAACTTCTTGACAAATGTGGTTTTTTCCTCCAGGAATTCCTCTACCATTGGACACATTTTACTACTTTTGAGGTCAGTATTTATTTTATTTTTAGCAAAGGTCTTGGGAAGTGCATCAGTCTATGCAGCTTGTGGACAAGCATTTAGAAATAGATTGGATTTCTGATCCTATTACTACATCACATTAAGCTTGATACCAAATTTTGCTGAGAATACCAGGAATGCCCAAACTGAGATGTAATACAGGATCTTATACAGGAAAAATATTTAATTTCTTCAGCCTTTCAAACCATAAACAAAGCAAGTAAATGATGGTGGAATAGGGCCTTACACTCACAGTGGCTATGAGGTGACTCTCTCAATACTTATCAAGCCTCTTGCACATTCAAATTATAGAATGATTGCAGTTTAATTTTCCACCAGAAGCTGTAGTTTCTATCCAGCAGGATGAAAGATGAAATCTGTGTTCTCAAGCATCTCAGTGCTGAATATCCTGAGGTGGTAAGGATTGCATCAACTCTTTGTTCTCTCCCTTTGGGGCTGCTTCTGTCTTACTTGTGGATTAGATTTACACCTTATATGAGCAATTAAGTCAGAAGATTTAACAGCCTTTTTGCCTGTACAGGACAATGTGCTAGTTCAGGAATTCAGGACATAGTTCAGGACATAGTTGTATGGCAATGTAGAGGCTTGTTGCACCTGTAAATTCAGTATACTAAGCAGGTTATAACTAATATTTGCTTTCTTTGAAGACATAAATAAGGACACTAAACCAGGTTAACTAGTGACATTGTATAACACCTTGTTACAAAGTTAAGCAGAAGTATGTATATAATACATAATCACAAAGGGATAAATGAAGGCTTGTGGTGTAATTTCACAAGCACGGTACAGCAAAACATGTGTGAGTAGCCAAATTTGCAAGGTAAAAACAAAGGATGTTAAACAGCCAGGAAATACACCTTGTGAAACAGGAATAACCTTGTAGAAGTAGTAGGAAAGATGTCTGGTGGACACAAGTCTTTCTCTTAAAATTAAGGTAGTCTGTGTGGGGAGCAGATGAGATCACCCCCTTACTTTTGTGGAAGGGGAGAGCACTATAAAAATCAACAATGAATGAGCAAGGATGGGGAATAAAGATGTTCACTTTGTTTCAGGCCTCCTTTGCTGAAGAGCTCTCAAGCCTGATCTAAGACTATTAAGGACCACAGCCATCAGTGCTAAACTACACAGCACCAACTCTAAGGTACTGTACATTCACAGCTGATGTGGATTATAACTTGTAGGGCCAATTGTTTGAAAAAGCAATGATAATGACTGATAATGAATAAGAACTAACCATTGGCTGGTACTATTACTGATCAAAGTCAAACTAAAAGTGTTTTGAAGTTTGAAGCGGAACTTGATGATTGATTTATTGTTTAATACTCCCATCACATAGAACTCTAATTCCATAATTGATAATTATATATGTAAATATATACATATATAAATAAATATATATATATATATGTTGTGGTGCTTTGACCCCAGAAAGCAATTAAGCACCCACCAGCTGCTCACCCGCTTTTCCCCACAGCAGGACGAGGGAGAGAACTGGAAGGGCAAAAGCAAGAAAAACTTGTGGGTGAAGATGAACATAGTTTATTAAGTGAAGGGGAAAACAAAGAAAAAAAAATATGCAAACATAATCACTCACCACCTCTCACCAGCAGAATGATGCCTAGACAGTCCGTGAGCAATGGTTACTTTGGAAAGACTCCACTCGAGTTTTGTTGCTGAACAAGATGTAATATGGTATGGCATATTCCTTTGGTCAGTTGGGGTCAGGTGTCCTGACTGTGCCCCCTCCTAACATAATGCCAACCCCCAGCCTACTTTCTGGGAGGCAGTGTAAGAAACAGAAAAGGCCTTGATGCTGTGCAAGCACTGTTCAGCAGTCACCAAAACACTGATGTGTTATGAACACTGATTTAGTCACAAATTCAAAACACAGCACTACAGAGGCTGCTATGAAGAAAATTAACTCCACCCCAGCTAGACCCGTATACATTCAGTTGCAACAATTGTAAACTGCTTATCTGTTCAACCTGCTTAATCTCTGCATTGCTATGGACAGAATTGCTGTTTGAGAAATGCTATTAGAAGTCCTTGCTTACTCCGTCATTCCTACTGTCACAGCTGTCCTATAGCCTGGACCATCTTTGTTGAAACCCTCTGTTCTCTCCAGATCTCTTTTGACTCAGAGAAACAAAACTATCCACTGTGCTTAAGGTGTGTTCAAAATTTTAATTTGTACAGTAGCGTAACAATGTTCTTTAGGCTTATTCTATATTCATTTCCCAATAACTTCAAACATACACTTTGCTTTTTTAATTGCTGCTGATTATTATCCTTGTATGATAACAGCCCTTTCTATTGTAGAACTGTATTGTAGAAGTGTATTGTACCACTCTTGAGTGGTAATGGTCAACTCTGAGAAAATAATTTTATACATGAACTAGAAATGTTTTTCCCCCCCATGTGTATCACTTGACATTTAGCTACATGAAACATCACTTGCCCATTTACTGTCCAGTCACACAGTCTCTTAAGCTCCTTTTGTAATTCTTAGCCATTAGCCCCTGTCTTCACCTTTATAATTAACATGATGTTGTTAACAAAATCACCTCACTAGTGTCCCCTTTTTCTAATAATGTTGAACATCTCAGGTCCTAGCCAAAGTTCCTGTGCAATGCTTAGGATGACCTCCCTTTACTTTAAGGACATTTATACCTGTCCTCTGTTTCAAGCTACTTTTTAGTTATGGCAAGATTTTCCCTCTTAATGAATGATTTCATATATCCTTTAAGTACCTTGGTAGAGGAATCTGACAAACAAATATGGTTTGGGAAAAATCAGGTAAATAGATGCATGTGTTCATCATTTTCCATGTGTTTATTGAGATCTCCTGAGGGATCTAATACCCTTGCAAGAAAGAACTTCTCTTTATCCAAACAATGCTGACATTTCCCCAGGAAGTTATGCTTACTTATACCTGCCAGTTCTATTCTATACCATATCTTCTATTATTTTGCTGATTGCTGGGCTTTTTGGTGTCTTGCTCCCTGGATATTCCTTTAAAAAAATAAGCACCGTTTAGCAACCTTCTTGGCCTTTAATTGGTTTAAAAACTGTTCAGCCAGTCATCTTTACCTAACTTTTTCTATGAAAGCCAAAAAGCACTTATTTCATTGAAGTGGCAAAATGCTTCCCAATTGCTTTTAGTATCATTAGTCACAGAGCAGTTACATGGACTAATCAAGTTATCCAAGACTGAGGTGAGCAAATAGACCAAGAATATACTTACAGAGGTTATAAAGAAGGGGAAAATCTCATATTTAAATATCTTTCTGACAGAAATCAGTAACAAAATAAGATATCAAAGCAGAATGAAATTAAGAGTGACTAAATCAAAAGAGTATTTTGGAGGCAATATTAAATCATCCAGCCAAAAATTTTCACAGTATTTGCAAGCACAGAGGTTATCCTGTCTCACATAATACCCAACTAGTAACCAATCTTAACAAAAGATTAAACTATTTCCACTGTTTCATCAGTTCAGAGAGCTGCACAATTTGAAGATGAGAACATTTACAGGGCTGGACAAAAAGCATACATTTGCTTGTATGTCCCATGTACTAAGCAGGTCAGCTGTTTCTCCACCAATTTTGTGAAAGTAGGATTCTCTGCTGTGAGGAACTGGCTTATAGCACAGGTGATAGTCTAGTTCTTCTGTAAACATGCTGGTAGGAAAACAGATTTGAGACATTGGTATGCAGCCTTGCTACCACAGCTGGCCTCCCAGCAGACATAAATAGTGATATCATGGAGGGTATTCTACTGTTGAATAAAATCATCATTGTAAACCCTTGTGTTACAGAACAGATGTAGCAACATTTCAAAAACACTGAACAAGAAAAGTTTCGAAGCAACCTCATAAATCTTTGATTTCAATGTTCTTCTGTTAAATGTAGTCATACAATATAATCTTACCCAAATGGATACTCTTAAGGCAAGGGAGATGAGGACAGACCTATTTATTTTGCCAAGTGTGCTTTAGGTAGATAAAGTATCCAGCTGGTTTGGGGACAGACCATATCCACAGGTACATTTGTTGCAAATCAGAACAGTTATCAAAGCAGATCTGCAGGTCCCTGTAGCAGCACAAGGCAGCTGAGAGAATAACTGAACTGATATAGCAGATGCAGCTAATAGCTTAGTTTCAAGCATTTGACATTTTTGTTAATTTTGTATCATTAAGCTTAGCTGGGACAGAAAAAAAAGCAAAAGCAGCACACTACTTTTTCAGGAAGTTCTGACCTGACTGAATGCTGGAACAGTTTTCATCTTTACAGTGAGGCTTATATGAATGAAATGCTGAGCAGTTATTACTGAAACACCCATGTATAGAATCAGATTGCTTAACTACAAGGAAATGAGAAATATCATCACTCATCTGCCCGCACATTTCTGCCTAAGTAGTCATTTAGTTTGATCATTGGTCTGTAATCATTTGACATTCCCAATACATTATGGGATCCACCAGTTTTGGGTCCCTCACTACAAGAAGGACATTGAGGTGCTGGAGCGTGTCCAGAGAAGGGCAATGAAGCTGGTGAAGGGTCTGGAGCACAAGTCTGATGAGGAGCAGCTGGGGTTGTTTAGTTCGGAGGAGGCTGAGAGGAGACCTTATCGCCTTCTACAACTTGCCTGAAAGGAGTCTGTAGCAAGATGGGTGTCAGTCTCTTCTCCCAAGTAACAAGTGATAGAATTAAAGGAAGGGGCCTTCAAGTTGTGCCAGGGGAGGTTTAGATTAGATATTAGGAAAAAAAAATTTCACCGAAAGGGCTGTCAAACATTGGAAGAGGCTGCCCAGAGAGGTGGTTGAGTCCCCGTCCCTGGAAGTATTTAAAAGACTTGTAGATGTGGTGCTTAGGGACATGGTTTAGGGTGGACTTGGCAGTGTTAGGTTAATGGTTACAGTCAATGATTTTAAAGGTCTTTTCCAACCAAAATGATTCTATGAGCTGGGTTTTGTAGCCAGTTATTTTCTAACCTTAGATCCCTCCAAGAGTTATCATCACAGAGGCTTAAAGAGGCAGAAACTAGTAAGCAGGAGTGCTGGACCCTGGCAGAGAAAGGGAAAGTTGCTGTAAAAGAAAAAAAACTTTCTGACTTAGTCATGACTTCAATAATGCAGGAACTTCATTCCTTGTTTCCAATGTTTTTTCCCTTCTCTTTTGCTCAGAGTTCTCCCTTCTTTACTTTACAGCCAGATCTTAAAATGGTCTGCCAGGAACAAAAGTCCTATTTATACAAAGCTTGGAAAGAGGATAACAGAACAGATGACCATGTTGAAACAAGCATAAAGAGAATGAGAATGAACTGAAGTGTTATTCAAAATGGCAAGACAGACAAACATTGCTGACCTTCATGCAAAATGTCTCCAAAGTCAGTGTAGTTACACCAGAATGTTTATTTTTAATTTTGTTCTCTAATAAAGCAGTAGCATTTTCCAACCTCAAAAAAGTCACCTCTGTTTTCTCAGCTGTATTATTGCTATTAATCATTTATAGAGCATCATAAATTTGTACAATGTTTTACAACTAGAGACGTATTCTATATCTAAAAGAGTTCGGGTACAGAAGACAAATTATATACTGATAGAACTCGCGTAACTGAGACAATCAAGAGGTATTACAACAGAAAAAACAAGACCAGAAATATTACAACAGAAGAAACAAGATATATTTCCAGTGAAGTATCTACAAGAGGGGCTTAAAGAAAAGGATGTTTTTCAGTAAAGCAAGGCTTTACTTCATAATAATTCCCTATCTAGTTCTGTAGCTAACCGAAAAAGTTCAAACTAAAATGGAAATAATTCCAAGTCCAACAAAATTATGTTGAATTAACCTGAAGAAAAAAAAATATTCCTATTCAATCCTATTAAAGATTCTCTTTCCAAACTTTGTCTCAGAAATCCCTATGTATATTTCTCTGACAGTCTCAGTGGCATAGTTTGAAGGTAACTATCTCTAATTAAAGTTAAGCTTTTTTCATTTCACCGTGGAAAACTGTCACAACCAAAATGCTGATCTGTCTAGCAATTTCTTGAAAGTTTTTGTCTGTTTCCTTGGATTGTCTCAATGTCTTCATAATTTTACATTTAGTTAATTCTTCATAACATCATTCTAATTCTATTACTTAGAAAAAAATTAAATTCAGATAATAAAGGGGTTTTTCTTCCTCTTGGTGATTAAGGGAGATGTGAAACAGACTCAGAAGGGCAAAAGACAGACTAGTTTGGAATTTCTGTGATACTAACAAAATTTAGGACAAGAATTACAGGAAATTAAGCATTTCTATTAAAAATCAAGAAGAAAGAGAAGCTTCTAATACCTTCAAGATCCAAGTCATCGTATAACCCACACATCTAGAAGAGAAAAATTGTAGGCAGAAGTAATTTTGCTGAGTTTTTAGTTGTTACCCATACCCTTCATGTATGTCAAAAATTCCAACAATTGCTGAAGTACAAGAAGTCATCACCTTTTCTAAAAGAACAAATGTAGAAAATTCATTTCTTAACCACTTCCTTTTCCCCTCACAGTGCAGTCACCTCTTTTAGCACAAACCTGAAAAACACTTATCTCCTGAAGCTTCTCCAGACTCCACAAAATTTGAATGTAAGAACTCACAAAAATTTCCTCTCGCCAGAAAAATCAACACAAAGCAGAGACCAAGCGCCGATGTGAATGAATGAAAAGAGAGACATAAATGTAAGATTTTTGTAGAGACATACAGAAAGCATTCCCTCGAGGAATCCATCAGCTAGTACAGGAAAAGATATAATAAGATATAGTTGACCAGGGATTGTTTCCTTCACCTTGTGATTTTTAGAACAAAGAGTGCAAAGTTTGTGAAAAACAGAGTTTCCTTTAAGGAACACTTCAAGTTCATTTTCGAAGGAGATCTATCCTTTCCACTAATGGAAGCATGGATCTTTTGTGAATAATAGTTAAATATTACAGCAAGGCATATACAAAAGACAATTGTCATGTTTTCTTTGGGAAACCCAATAACTACACTGCCTGAACCCTGAGTACTAGAATCTCCACTCAGGTATTTCAAAACCGGTATTTCTTAGTGCAATTTTAGAATAGCTTCATTACAGCACATATACTCAGAAACATGTTCAGTTGCACAATCAGGAGACAATAGATATAAAGTGTTAAGAGTTAAGGTAATTACACCTTCATAAGAGAAGACAAGAATATTTTTAGCCATCCTTCCTCCATGTTGATGCTAAGAGCTAAGAAGATCCAACATTTACACTAATAATAGTTTTTCCTTTCTCTACGATTCTGTGGAGAATACTGATTGTTAAAAAAAAAGCATCCTGTGCCTGTTCAGCTAACGTAGACATCAGTGTAAACATATCCCTGGGAAACCAAAACAGCTAAAATTATTTTTCTGAGGTGTTTCAGAATAGAATAGAACAGAACAGAATAGACTATTTCAGTTGGAAGGGACCTACAATGATCACCTAGTCCAACTGCCTGACCAGTTCAGGGCTGACCAAGTTAAAGTATGTTATTGGGGGCATTGTCCAAATGCCTCTTAAATACTGAAAGGCTTGGGGCATCTACCACCTCTCTAGAGGAAACCTGTCCCATTGTATGACCACCCTCTCAATAAGGAAATGCTTCTTAATGTCCAGTCTAAACCTCCTCTGATGCAGCTTTGAACCGTTCCCATGTGTCCTATCACTGGATACCAGGGAGAAGAGCTCAGCACCTCCCTCTCCCCTTCCCCTCCTTGGGAAGCTGTAGAGAGCAATCAGGTTTCCCCTCAGCCTCCTTTTCTCCAAACTAGGCAACCCCAAAGTCCATAGCTGCTCCTCATAGACCATGCCTTCCAGCCCTTTCACCAGCTTTGTTGCCATCCTCTGGACACATTCAAGGACCTTAATATCCTTCTTAAATTGTGGGGCCCAGAACTGCACACCATACTCAAGCTGAGGCTGCATCAACGCTGAGTACAATGGGGTAATCACCTTTTTTGGCTGGCTGATTATGCTGTGTTTGATGCCACCCCAGGATGGGGTTTGTCCTCTTGGCTGCCAGGGCACACTGCTGAATCACACTGAGTCTGTTGTCAGCAAGCACCCCCAGATCCCTTTCTGCAGGGCTGCTCTCCAGCCACTCCTCTCCCAATTTATGCTTGTGCCCGGCATTACTCCATCCTAGGTGAAGAATCTGACATTTCAACTTGTTAAATGTCATCCCATTAATCATAGACTAATGGGCCAAGCTATCCAGATCCCTCTGCAAGGTATCTTTTCCCTCAAGAGAGTCAACAGCACCTCCTAATTTGGTATCATCAGCAAACCTGCTAATGGTGCGTTCAACTCCTGCATGCAGATCGTTGCTAAATGCATTGAACAGGACTGGGCCTAGAATTGAACCCTGAGGAACACTGCTGGTGACTGGTCGCCAGCCAGATGCAGCCCCATTCACTAAAACTCTTTGAGCGCTGCCTTTCAGCCAGTTCTTCACCCAGTGCACCATGAACCCACTCATCCCACAGTTGGACAACTTGTCCAGAAGGATGCTGTGAGGGACAGTGTCAAAAGCCTTAGTAAAATCCAGAAAAACTACATCCACCTCCTTCCCTTCATTACCCACCAGGTGGGTGACCTTATCATAGAAGGTCGCCAAATCAGTTAAACAGGACTTTCCCTTTTTGAACCCATTTTGATGTGGGTGTGATGTGCCTGATGACTACATTATTCTTTAAATGCCTTTCAGTAGCACCCATATGATCTTCTCCATAACTTTTCCAGGAACTTAGGTTAGACTAACAGGTCTGTAGTTCCTCGGGTCTTCCTTAACACCCTTTTTGTAGATTGGAATAACATTGTCTAGCTTCCAGTCAGCAGGCACATCCCCAGACTCCCAAGACCTTTGGTAGATGATCAAGAGGGCTCCTGCCGTAACATCCCCTAGCTCCTTCAGTACTCTGTGATGAATCCCATCAGGCCTCATGGACGTGTGAACATTCAGCTGATACAGCTGGTGCCTTACAATTTCAGTGTCCACAAATGGAAAGTCACTGTACATACACTGCAGTATGATATTCCCAGCTGATGTCTAGGAAGTTGAAATCTCCTATAAGGACAAGGGCTACCAATCCTGAAATTTCTTCTAATTGCCTGTAGAATAACTAATCAGTGCTTACATTCTGTCTGGGCCATTGGTAGTAGACATGCACTACCACATCTCCTTTGTTTTCCACCCCCGTAATCCTCACCCAGAGGCTCTCAACCATGTCATCGCTAACTGTAAGGGCTGTACAATCAAACTTCTCCCTTACATATGGTGTGACACCTCCACCTGGCCTGCCCTGTCTATCCCTTCTGCATAGCCTGTAGCCCTCCATCCCAGCACTCCAATTGTGGTACTCATTCCACAAAGTCTCACTAATACTGATGATATCACAACTCTTTAATAGATATGTAAATACTAAGAACAAGATGACATCTGAGATGAAGTATTCCTGGGATAAGTCATGCTATCACTTTATCAATATTTTTAATGTGCATCTGTTGCTCATACTTCTTAGTGGAAATTGCTAGCAAGTCAATTTTCATTGATTACAGATATAAAATATTTTGGTTCGACTACTGAAAAAAAAACCCAACTAAAATTATTTAGAATCTTAAAACTCTACAGTCTTTCTTGATAAAAGAAATGTTTTAACGTCAGATTGAATGAATGACAGTTAGTACCTACTGTACAGCTAGAAAAAAGGTAACGAGAAAGGCAAACTAAAATAAACAACTTCTTAGTTGTACCCAAAGAAAGTTCCTTAAAAGTCTGGCTGCTGAGAAAAGTGGTGGGTGCTGTCAATTCACTTTGTGAATCTGGCTCTGACCTTCAGTAGAAAGGAAGGCTTTAGAGTAATAGTCCTAAAGGCAGTTTTGAGATAGCTGCTAAGTCCTTATTTTTCTTCTGGTGAAAGTTCAGATGGAATTATGCATTTTTTGTTTCAAAAAAAAAAAAAAATCAGTTAGCATTTACTGTAGTCCATAGGAACAACTTTTGCCATTCCTAGTAAAAGGTCACAGGCTTTGTACTGAACCTGACAGTGCAAGGTTGCAGGACTTGATGAGGTCTGTCTTGGCCAGAGCCATTTTTAGTTTGCTTTAACGGAGGTAACAATTGTGTAGCAATCAGGGAACTTCTGCCTTGCCAGCTTCAGTTTAGGTCTATGAATACCACGTATGATATGGTCTGCTTTAGGTTGTCGTGTAGCAAACAGTGAGAAGTTGTCTTAATCAGGACAGGCTGTCACAGGACTTTTGAACTTTAGCTGAAACTCAAAGAGAAGGAAGCAGAATATATTAGATTACGTAAAAAATAATCTCAAGCGAATGCAAAACTGAAGAGGAGGAAAGTCTCACTGTGAACATCACATGCCTTCAGGTGAAGGACTTGGGACAATGATGACTTATTGTAACCCCCACCACCACTATTCTTCCTGAGAAAGACTGATGCTGTCAAAATTAGGACCCAGAGGGACATTGAGAGGTAAGCACAACACTGGAGAAAAGGGATAGATACTAAGAACTTTACGTAAAATAATTGTACCTGTATCATTAGTGTAGCTTTCTATATTAATTTGGACTGTGTTAACATTATTGTATCTAGACTTGTAGCAACTGCTGCATTATGATAAGCATGCTAAAATTTGGACTAAAAGTAAATTATTGTCTCCATTTGTAAGGTGTGGGGTTTCTTTGCCCATATCAGGATTTTGGATGTAATATAATAAAAATTAAATTTGTAAAAATTTAAATAATCCATTCATCTCCCAATGAAACACACAAAAAAGTCACATAATTCATCTGATACAATTCATGCAGTAATTGAGTGTTATATGCCATTATTTAGGAGATCATGGAGTCCCAAATATGTAAAAGAATGACTCTACTTGCTGTATACTAGTCCATAGTCACACATAAGGCTGCAGGAGTATTGAATTTTTTTAATAAAGTTTTCTTAGGATGAGAAAACTTGTTGTAATATAGAAAAAAATAATCAAAATCCAAACCCATACATTCTAAAATTATAGTATCATGGTAGATTGGAAAAGAATAAAATTCTTTTGACGGGTCTTACACAATACAGATTGCAAGACATAACCATTACCTGGGAAACATGTAACGCATGGTTCACGTGTGGGAAACCTATATGAAAGACCAAAATATTTATAGTGAAACATTGCTTATAACCTTAATTTGGCATGGCAGGAGTTAAAAATTTTGATCAAAATCTTAAGACCCTCTTTAAAATAACAGAATTCTTACCATTTAGCATTTTTGTCACTCTCATCACCAAAAATAAGAGTTCTCATAGACTTTTTTCCAGGCTGAAATAAGTCTAGTCAAGAGAATTATGTGGATACCGTTTCAACACCTTATACCTGGAGAAACAGTGAAGCCTGCATTGCTACTCTGACCTTTTCAGTATTCTGTGATTTGGACAACCATCTCTGTTCTTCCTCACAATTGCATGAACCTGGGAGTAACAGCAGAAATCTAAAAAAGGTCAAGTCAGTATAGCAAAGTTCAGTTTGACAGAATAGGCTAGACATTCAAACCTAGATAGAATTGCTACCATAAAAACATGAAAAGAAATGAACAACTACAAGTAACATCACAGTACAACCCCTGGAGTGTAAAACAACTTCTTGTTGAAAACAAAAAATCAAACCCCAATTAGTGATTTGCATCCCCACAGAGAGCCTGTGGTGCTGACCCAGGTAGCAGAATTGCACCCCTGGGTCACGCTTTTATAAACAGTTCCTCACCCTGAAAAGGCTTCCTGCATAATAAGTGGGGAGAGTAAGTTATTTAAAAAGAAAAAAAGAAAAAAAGAAAACAAGAGAAAAAAGAAAAATATAGTGTCATAAATTGGTTTTTAAGATGGATTCACATTATGTTGAGATCTAAGCATAGATTTTAACTCTTTTTTTCTTAGACCATCAGGAAAGTCCATCCTTAGACACTATTTTTTTTTTTAATAGACCTGGCCCTGAACTCTGCCCTGAAGTGAGGGCACATATATCAAGACTCTTATTCTTCAGTTTTCAGCTGATTATAATTCAATTCAAATATATTTTCAGTCTAACAGTAAAGATACAGCTATTCATAGAATCATAGAATGTTTTGGGTTGGAAGGGACCCCTAGAGGTCATCTAGTCCAACCCCCTGCAGTGAGCAGGGACACCGCTAACTAGATCAGGTTGCTCAGAGCCCCATCCAACCTGGCCTTGAATGTTCCCAGGGATGGGGCCTCCACCACCTCTCTGGGCAACCTGTTCCAGTGTTTCACCACCCTCATTGTAAAGAATTTCCTCCTTATATCCAGTCTAAACCTACCCTGTTTTAGTTTAAAACCATTACCCCTTGTCCTGTCACAGCTGGCCCTACTAAAAAGATTTTCCCCATCTTTCCTATAGGCCCCCTTTAGGTACTGAAAGGCCGTAATCAGGTCTCCCCGCAGCCTTCTCTTCTCCAGGCTGAACAAGCCCAACTCTCTCAGCCTGTCCTCATAGAGGAGGTGCTCCAGCCCTCGGATCATTTTTGTAGCCCTCCTCTGGACCCGCTCCAACAGTTCCATGTCCTTCTTGTGCTGAGGGCTCCAGGGCTGGACGTAGTACTCAAGGTGAGGTCTCACCAGAGCAGAGTAGAGGGGCAGAATCACCTCCCTCGACCTGCTGGCCACGCTTCTCCTGATGCAGCCCAGGGTACGGTTGGCCTTCTGGGCCGCCAGCACACGTTGCCGGCTCATGTCCAGCTTTTCATCCACCAGCACGCCCAAGTCCCTCTCGGCAGGGCTGCTCTCGATCCTTTCTTCCCCCAGCCTGTACTGATACTGGGGGTTACCCCGACCCAGGTGCAGGACCTTGCACTTGGCCTTGTTGAACCTCATGAGGTTCACACAGGCCCACCTCTCCAGTATTCAGGCCAGTGAAATGCGAGAGTTTGGCAAATTATATAAAAACCTCTCTCTTCAATGTTCACTCAAAGTTTGAGTATCAGTGCTAGCAACTAAGGCTGAAGAAGACACATGGACGCATTCATCATTCTTGCTATTGATAATATTACGTCTACACAGACACTGTGGGTCCCAAAGACAAATCAGCTGTTACTTGAATTTATAACAGTTAGGTAATTGGAGGCAGGAGAGATACAGCTGGCATCAGAGTTGAATGAACTTGAACACTGCCTAGGGATGACTTTCCATGGCAGTACTCTTTCAGATTATCTAGAAGTAGTTCTGTGGGGCAAAATAAAGGTTGGGGAGAATGTGAAATCTTGAAGTGGAATATGCATTTCTTCCTGGTTTCATCTTAACAACAAACCTGAGGCAATTGTAGCTGTTACCTAGATCAAATCACTTTAATGCTTGGACAAGATTTCACTGGACAGAACTTGTACAAGGGAACTCTGTGTCATGGCAGATGGGAAAAGCACTGTGACTGTTTCTGTGGTACTAGTAAGGGCAAGCATAAAGCAATATAATGTGTTCTTGTTAGACTTTTTTTCTTTCCTTTGTCAATGTGGAGCACAGCTATCATAGTAATAGTTGGTACAAAAGATTTAAGAGCTAACAAGGTTTGAGCTACCCTTACCACATTCTGAAGTTTGACAGCTGCATAGCTTAGACAAGGAGAGATTTCTCAGGGTGACTGTTTTGGGAGAAATGCGTTCCAGCTTTTTACTGAAGAAACAGCCCAACCAGACCTTGATAATCTCACATTGATCCCAGGGATGTGGGTTAAAGGTAGAATTCAAAAACTTTTTTTTTTTATCAAATCTAAGCAGTCTTTTGTGCCAGCTATTGAAGGTTCTAGCTTAAATAGCAGACTTATAGAGTGTGCAACAGGGAAGCATTATTCTCTGAAGCAATATAAATTCAACCCAACGATGTAATACAATTTCAAAAAAAACCAAAAGCATCTTGAAATTCATACTTTTGGGCAAAATTATTTTTAAGAGCAACTGATAACAATTAACAGGATATATATGCTGCCTTAAAGAAGGAAGTATTAGGGAATGGACAGGTAGGGAGTAAAGGGCAAACAGAAATTACAATGAAAGGAGCATAAACTTTGGCTTTAACTGCTGATGAATTTCTTGGCTGGGTCATTTGCAGAGGAATAAACTGACATGAGAATAATGAATTTTAGGAATTGGCAAAAACAAGCACATCCAGAAGGGGATTCTCAGAAGAAGTCATTATTCAAGCAGCTTAAGGGAAAGAAGGTGGCAAAATAAAAATTTCAGATAGGAACATCACCAAAGAGGAGTTTCCAGTCTGCAAGCACATGGTCCAAAAGAAACACAAATTCACATACACAAACTGAGATGGAGTTAGGAAGAACAAAACATAAAGACACCCAATAGAGGCTGTCAAGGGATAATTGGTACGTTTGGGGGTAAGTACACATGGAGAAGGCTCAATTGTGCTACTTCTAGCAGCTGAAATGTTAAGATGAAAGAAATGTGATGGGTGAGTTTGCAGAAGACGATGAGACAAACAACCTGCTTGTCAAGGTAATATGTCACATCCCATTAATTGTGATGACATGTTTGAAGCCCTATACAATTACATAGTCCATGTAATTTTTATCCTTGTAGGAATAAAATCAGGTGTAAAACTGCTGACCCATATAAAGAATAAACTGATTGCACAGGCATCTGATCTGTTAACAGAGGAGGCAGCTAATAACTGCAATAATTTTTATACTAAAAATAACATAAGAATAAATATGGTCCATTGCTAACGGAGCAATAGCTGTATTATATGGGGCTTTGCAGGTAGAATATTTTGTTCAAAGAATTAAAAATGATGCAGAAACATAATTTGTTTTAGCCTGTGTTGTCAAACCAGTATGCATTTGATGCAGAAGTGATATACTCACCCATGTAAAGAATCTGTAACAAGGACTGTGTAAATCCCATTTCCTACAAAGCTGAGTGGCCTTCTTTCTAGTGGGCAAGTTTTTCTCGTGAGTGTTTCTCATACTTCTTAGAGGCATCCTTATTGGATGTTACTGCTGATGCACTCTTGTTTATCTGTTTATCACTTACAGTACATCTGTTATGTGTTCTGTTTTGTTAAAAAATTATGGCTAACAGAGAGAAGAGCTGTCTGTCTGATTTCTTGGATCAGTATTCTCTACAGGGAAGGGACAGCAATTTCTACATGAGACATTAAGCAAGCACATCTGGGAAAAGTTTCTGGAAAGCAGTGAATAGAGAAAGAAAAAGAGGAAGAGAGAAAAAAAAAGAAGCAGCTGCAACAGGAGAGTAGAGTAAGAACAAGAAGCAGAGACAAAGACAGAGCTATGAGGCTGACAGATGTGCAAGACTAGGCTTTTAAAAACCCTCCAGGGGGAAAGTACTTGAAAGTTTATTTCTAATATTTCCAAGATAGATAGCAGTTTTTTCTCCATCAGTTATGGGATTAAAAAGAAGAAACTTCTGCTTAGCAGATGTTTCAGTCCTTGATCCTTGAAGAAATAAAATCAACAATGTTTCACATTATTGCAAACTAATTATATGTAAAATTAGAACACAGATAAATTTAAGACTGAACTAAGGAATAACTAATCTAGAAGACAGCTGAGGCATTTAATGATCTTCAAACCTGAAATGGCTCTTCTATGACTTGGAAAAGACACCATATTGAAATGCTGGCCTCTGGAGATAGCTAGAGTCATGTCCAGCTGTTTTAATGGTACCACATACCTGCAAAAACTCCAGCATCAGCGTTTCTCTCAGCCTTGCGAGAACTGTCCCATTCATAGAGTTTCTCTGCATGGTCCCTTTAGAGACTAATTTATCCTAGGTTCTTCAGGAAGTAATGTATTACTTAAAACATTTAGCATGAAATTTGAACCAGCTTTCATTGACAGGCACTTGTATGTTTATAATTGCTCTTTATTGATCACAAAGACAACCATCTTCTAAGAGCATCTGTCACATTCATTTATCATCCAAAAAAAATACCCATCAGTGATTTATCAGCAAAAATTTTACCTTTGATAGGTCAACATATAAATAGGTTACATACTAATAACTGATCTTAATAAGAATCACAATCATTACTACTCAGTAGAAAACTCAGTATGAAATAAAATATCTCCAGTATTTTAAGAACACTTACTTTTTTTTTTTTTTTTTTTGTAGCAGAAGGAACTCTGTAATTCTTTGTCAAAGTTAGAAATCTCCAACTGAATAATAGTAATATATCGGTCCTGTGAATATGGATTCATTCCATTGTCCCATATATGAACATCCACCTCTAGCTTTAATATTGAAAGTCAGAGAAACAGCAGATATATTTTGTTTATAAGGTGTTTAAGTAACCAAACATAGTCACTGCCCTTCTATACTAGACAGAAAGGTATAAAGTTATGGTGCAGTGTGAAAAGGAGTAGCACACAAACAGCAAGTTTGCTTTACATAGTAACCTCACAGACATGAACTCCTCACAGGAAGAAATTAAGACTTAAATCAAAGTAGAAAAAGCTTGTTTGATCATAACCCTTGACTTTTTTACTTGCACCCAGTAGATGAATTTACTATTTAGATAAGAAAGCTATAGTGAGATTCAGTCAGTGAATCTTACAAACTCAGCAAATGAAGACACTCAACACTTCACAAGTATGTTGTTGTTTTGTCTTGATATCTTCAAATCAAGACTGGGTTTAAAGAAAGTTCATATACCTAGCAGGTTCTTTCAGGTAGTTCATTCAGATGATCTTCTCGGATAGCTCTCTTGGCACCTTTCCTGAGGAAATCTTCTCCTTCCTTCATGCCCTTATAAAAGATCTTTTCAGTCATTCAGGCAGACTTTTGTCTTTATAGTCTGCAAGCTGGTTATTGAATGTCCAGTCGTCAAAAGATTTACATTAAAATGAAGGTTGGGGTTTGGGGGTTTTGTTGTTTGTTTGAGCTTTTTCAAATACAAAATGGTGGAAACTGAGCTCTGATGGTTTATTTTATTACTTTTGGCTTCTGTTTTTTGTTTGACTGGTAAACATTTTAGATTTATTAGGTTATATATTCTGGAAGTATGTTGATAAACAGTTGAGGCTGGTTTCCATTCTACATGAGGATGAAGGAGAGGAAGTAGATGTAAGCCTTGTTCATGAAAACACAGTCTTAAGGCACAGGAAAGCTGGGGGACTGCAGGAATTCCACACTTTTCTTACTTCTTGCCCATATCAAAAACAAGATAAACCAAAATGCTTCACAGGTACACATGTGTGAGAGACTGAATAGCCAGTTAATTGTCTCAAGGCTTGCTCCTTTGTGTGCTTATCTGAGAAGATCAGCATTGCTGCAGGTAAAGTGGCTTGCAGGCTTGCTGAAGCAGCGGACCATGACACGCAGGCACAGGCCGGGTGCCTGCCCACCAAGGCCTGCAGTTTGAACTCTGCCCCTGCCCAACAACAACAGAGCCAAAAGTAAAGCACGGAAACGTACACGCAAGCGTGTGCCTTAGGCACACAGCCTATAAAAGGCCACCATCTCAGACCCCCTCTGGGGGGGACCACCAACTCTGCAAGCGACCACTGAAGACCCTGTGGGACCACCGACTCTGCGGGTGACCACCGACCCCATGGGAGACCACTGAAGACCCCAGAAGCACGGACCCTTGGGACACCGTGGATCCATGGAGGTGACTGTCTGTGCTCTTCCATCTGGACCTCTTTGCTTAATTTCCCATCTTTCCTTCCTTCCTTCCTTCCCTATCGCTTCTTTCTCTCTTTCCCCCAAAGAGTTAATAAACGAGTGAATTTATGACATCTGACCTCGTTTGTGTCTTAATCTCCCTCGAAGGGATCAAACCTGAAACGAGAGGTTGGTCTGGCTGTCCCTGGCCTCCCAGACTTGTCTGAGGTCAGCTAGAAAGCAAGGGGGCCTTCCTCTCATCCAACAAAATTGGATCCTAACAACATGAATACTCAATAATTTCAGAAGACTCAGAAAACAGGGTGACAGGATGATAAAATTGTCCAGTATCAAACACTAGCTGGAGAATAGTTAGGTCACCACAGACACACCTTGATATACATTTCATTCTGTACCCATATAGAAGATTTCTGATTAATAGTCTTTTTAGAAACAAATGAACAAACATACAAAAGAGCAAAAAGATGGTGTTTTCGGCATCCCTATCATACCAACAATATTTCTCACGGGGGGGGGGGGTGGGTGGGGAGGGAGGGGTAGGATTATAAATCAGAAATAGTCCAGGTTTTCCATATCCTTGGATTTGATACTTTGTTACTTCTGCAGGTGGAGCAGCCTTTTTTTGTGCTCCTTCCACTCTTCCTTCACTTTCTGTATTGCCTCACACACATCACCCTGTAAAATTCATACAACAATACCCCCTAATCCATAGTGAGAAGTAAACCTTTGATTCTGGCAGGTAAGAAAACAATATTTATGTAGGAGTTGATGTCAGAGAAGTGGAACATGCACCAGAGCTTAAAAGGTACACAGTTATATACATTAACAATATACATGCTTTAGAGGACAGAGAGGCAAACCCAGCATATTCTGGTTTGCCAGCCAGAGGAGATGCTGACTTTTTTTTTGGACCAGATCTCTGTTCTGAAAGATCTCAGTTTATCTTCAGAGAAGGTCTGGTTGGGGATATGAAGGTTGAAAGCAGCCTTGGCTGCAGTGACCATGATGTGGTAGAGTACAGGATCCTGGTAAGAGGGAGGAGGGAAAAAAGCAAGATCATAACCCTGGACTTAAGGAGAGCAGACTCTGGCTTCTTCAGTGATGTGTTTGAAAGTGGTCTGTGCTATGAGGCCCTGGAGGGAAGAGGGGTCCAAGGAAACTGTGAAATCCAAGCATCAGCTCCTACAGGCTCATGAGCAGTCCATTCCAAGGAGCAAAAGCAAAAAAATGCCAGGAGGCCTGCATGTAAAGCATACAACAGTTTTTGACATACCGTGACTTGGTGAACTACGTTAAGGACTCATGCTGTGTGTGTTTGCAATTAAATATTTATTCTGGTTTAACAGTTGTTATAGCAGAATAATTGCTATGACAGCAGAATGATAAAGATAAAGATAAAGAGTTTAAAACAAAAATCTGCCATAGGAGATCTGTATCAAGAAACTAATGAGAAGCAGAGTTAGATCAGAGATTTACGGTGTTGAATGTCCAGTTAACATAGCACTTACTTGTGCTAGGATAACTATAGCATCTTATAGAACAAACTAAGAGTTTCCACATAGTTAAACCTATTTAAAAAAAAAAAAAAAAAAAGGAAAAGTCAACTTTACTGAAAAAAATTTCCAACCAAGATCTGTAAAAATTCTCAGAATAAGAATTCTGATGGGGTTCCTTATGCTTCCATTTTTCTATGTGTGCAAAATTCTGTTGAATGAGGTCACTATCAAAGGTCTTTTACTGCAGGAGAAACAGCAGTGTATTGTGAGGTCCATAGCCACAGAAAAAGATATTCTACTCAAAGAGCATGACACACAAAAATGATGCCCCAAACTGTTCACTCACTGTGTTTTTCTCCCCCTCCCTTCAAATAAAAAAACCCAAACAAACAAACTAAATTTTTCGTTTGGAAATAGAAATGAAGACTTACTGAAGGTCCCTTGTGATAGGTGATACACAATGTAAGATTTACACATTTTTTTAAAGTTCGGCCTGTGGCTTGTAGCTGATAGCTGTAGGATGTGGCTCACAGTGGGAGGTGCCAACCTGTCTGGGAGCTTTTGAAATAGTATCTTTTTGTAACAGGATTAACAGATCCTGAATGGGTTTGTCAAGTCACTCTGAAGAAGTCAGCAGACACTAAGATAGAATGTCAACCCCCAAGATAAGTGCAGAAGGCCCAGGCCTTGACCATATATGGGAGAAAGGCCCAGAGGTCATGGAAAATGACCATTGAGAGACCCCACCACAGTGACCACTGAGGACCCCCAAAGACCACGGTCTCAAATCACTGAGCATGCGTGATTGGGAGGGGAATACGTAAATAAATTTTGGGAACTCATTGTCATAAGGCAACCTTTTCCAGGAAAATTAATGAATATGTATGTAAAACTTGTATATAAGCTATGCAACTAACCCTGTGCAGCACACACATTAGGAGGAGCTATCCCCTGTGCATCCAGAGCTACAATAAATAATACCTGCTTAATAGTAGTCAAGAACATTGAGTCCTGATTTCGGCTTTTCGCAGCATCATAGGAAACTCAGTTTCTATGTATAATACTTCTCTGGAGAGACCCACCCGAAAAAAGGCGTCTCCTTTGCATGCATTCTGATAGGTAAACTCTCTGCAGAGTATGGCAGTCTGTACTACTTCTCCCTACAAGTACAGTTAACGTGGCATGAAACTGGGCAACACAAGAGGCCATCCTCTCTCCCCTGTCTCCCTTGTTAGAAACTGCAGAAAGATGCTGTGAGGCTGTTAAGTAGCACACTTGCTGGTTAGGATTAGTCACAATTTTAGGTCCCGGAAGTCACACAGTCTCCGGTGTTTGTTCTTTGCTTTCAGCTTGAACTTCCACAACAGGCAGGCAACCTGATTTTTGTTCTGTTTGTCAGTAAAATAACTAGCTGCAAAAGCAACATAATAGCTTTGACTGCACCATCATCTTTAAAAAAAACCAAAACAAAAACCAAAACAATGACACCTTAAACAGTGTTTTAATTAAACATTGTTAATATTTCTTCAGAAGTTAACAAATCTGCAAGAAAAAGTAATTTGGCACACATCTTTTAATAGTCAGTGCTAATCTCTTGTAAAACACCATGTTGCCTAGTAAAAAAAAAAACCTAGTTAACTTTTGATTCACTTGAACAGTGATGACATTCAGTGGCTAAAAACCAGCTGAGTTACACTTCCCATTTTGCCTGGAGGCACCTGGAAAGATGCACTTTTACATGCTTAGCAATCTTTTAAAAGAAGGTACAGGGAAAGGTAGTTCTATACTGTTAAGTGAAACAAAAGCTCTAAGTGTTTTTAAAAAATGTGCATCTTAAATATCCAACTGCACTTTTACATTATTCATGAAGCTGGGAAAAGCTCTTACAATCCAAGGATCTCCAGTAACCTAGCAGGCTTAAATTGCATGTACCTAGGAGTAACACTGAAAGCAATTCAGTATTTCATACTTGTTTCACATTTTAAAACAGCTGTTTTCTTTATTTTGCTTAAGTTATTCATCTGGCCTGAACAGCACACAGTCAGTCATAAAATTTGGGCTTATCTTGTCACAGACACTGATAAATTGCTTCTGTGTTAAGGATACATATGGTATTAATCCTATATTGCTCTTCTGTAATGGTCTCACAGAAGTGCTTTCATTTGTCAGCGGCACACGCTTTTTACTGTTCAAGGCGGAGAGCACGTCACTACCACGTAGTTCAGATCTTTGGTTTCCATGTGGCGGCATCTTCAATTCATAGTCAAAATGACCACTTAGCTTGTAAATTAGATTTCCACAGTCCATGTGGTTCACATTACAGCTTATTAGTCAAGAAACAATTATGTCATCATGTACACCACAGAGATGGCGCAAATAGAGACACTGATACCATTGGCTCAGAGCCAGCTCATTAAAAGCAATTGTGTGAATAACACAACTGTATTACAGATTCATTGCTTTGTAAAAAGCTGGCCACCTACCACTGGCACCAAAGCAATGGAACAACATGTGGTGCAGTAAGAGATGCTTGCTTTTAAAAAATATACCTTATTTGAATGGATTTAAAAATATGGGGTGAGGGAGGGATGGAATTAACCATATTGTTCTTTGTATATAAGACATATTCTTAGCCTAAAGTAATTCTTGCAGAGATTCATAAATAAATTTTAATTGAGAACTTCATGGGTAAATAATTATGGAGATACTGAGAAATGCTATGAAACTGGGTAGTTTATTGTGAGCCTCAGCAGAAACTGAAATAGCACATAGCAACTTTCCATAACAGCCTCAAAATCAGGATTTTTTCACTAATACTGTTTTTAGAGCCCATCCACGCCTGTATGATGTCTAATATCAACCCCAAGTGTTTAAATTAGGTGATTTACTGTGAAATATCGTAATCAATTTTTTTCCTTTAGGCTGATATGAAGTAAAAGTATTTTGTTTGAATATGCTTTTCCTTCCTTTCTCTTAACCTACAATGGATAACACAGTAGATCTTTGTATCTGTTGTTATATCTTGCTTTTTCTTGAGTTACTTCCTAAAACATGGTTCGTGTCCCTTTCATTTGTTTTCAGTATGTGCTCTTTCAGCAACACAAGCTTAACAGGCCTATGTACCTATGTGTGTGTGTATATATATATACACACACAAATAATGCCACCTTTTCAAACCCTCTAGGCTCAGCTACCTTCCTTCTTTCTTTCTGCTTGTCTTACTGACATTTAGGTCATTGTATAGATACAATGTATATATACCATATATAAAGAGAGTGTATATATATACACGTGTGTACATACACACACAATATATAAAAAAATTATATACACTGTGGTAGAGAGAGAAAATGCTGCTTGCTTGTTATAAACAGGGTTAAACATTTTAAGAAAAAACAGTAAAATAATCTACCAGGGATAAACTTCAACAAACCTTGAAAAATTACATAGGATCGACCAAGCTTGACAGAGGAGATATACAGCCAAGTAAAATTTATTCTTAAGCCAGACATACCCAAAGACCCTGAGAGAGTACTGATTCCTGTGTGGGTTTCTAACCAGCAGACAAATTATTTTACAAACTGTAAGCTTATTAAGCTAACAATCTCCAGGCCTCATAGAAAAACTCTTAAGTGATCCCCTCAGTCAGGAATCAACGCCAGTTGCAATTGATTGAATTTTCAAGAATTGGTTTTGTAAGACACTGTTTATTTTAATAATTTCCAACATCACTATTGCTATCCTGTCTAAGTGCCAGAATACTGATTACACAACTCCAGCCATGCCAGCAGCTGTCAATGTGACACTCAGGGTTAAGGATGTTTCGTGTACTTCTGGGTTTGCTCACACATACACATATACAGTTTACCAACATTAAAAGATTTCAGAAAGTTCCAAGGATAACACTACCTTTTCTAGTACTCATAGTTTCAGAGTTACCCAAAGAGTTCCCATTGGAATAAAGTATTTAACGTTATAACACCACATTTAATAACATCTGATCTATTGTCTTTACTGGATTTCATATGATTGCTAAGCTTAAGTCATTAGGACTTTTTCTGTTATGTGTTCATTTGACTACTTAATTTGGAAACTTAATTTGCAACATCTTTAATCTTTTAGATATTCTACAGAATGATGTGAAAAAAACCCTGACATTTTGTACAGCTTTAACAATACTTATCAGAACCATAAAGCCAAATTTGAAATCTGCATTGCTTTGTTTATATTTCAAACTCTCAGCCCTTCCAGTAATTCTTTTGCTGTTACATTTCAAAGGGTTGTAAGAAATTATAGGAGGTCTGACCATTTCTCAAGAAGAACTTAGAACAGAAAAAAAATTTAACCTCAGAAAAAGATATTGTTTAAGGTGCCTGGGTTTATGTATTTCCTTCAACATTAAATAACTGTACTTCAGGCTTTATCCCTTATAAGTATTTAGGAACATGCTGAAAACTCCTGAGCACAGGAGTTTTATATATATATATATATATATATATATATATATATATATGAATGTGTGTGTGTGTATGTGTGTGTCTGTGTATATGTAGGGAGCCTCAGTAACTCAGGGAACATACAAGGCTTGACTTTTTGCATACTAAACAATTGAGTTTCTCATGCTATCTTTTTCAACCCCAAATTTGGTTGAGGCAGAAAATATTTATGTGTCAAAGACTTCCGAATACCCAAAAGAACTGCACATACACTGTACTCTCCTCCAGTAGTCTAAATCTACAAGGAACGTGTGAAGCATCTGATGGACAGACCAGCATGCACAAAACAGAGTGGTTTTCTCTCTCTTAAAAATGAATCCTTTTTTCTTATGCTTGTTTTCATCCTTTATTTTCACTAGCTTTCTTTCAGAAAAACAGCAGATACTTGAAATGGTAGCTTACTATTTAATATTTTGTCATATTTATGTTTTGATAATTGCCTTTAGTCATAGGAAGAGCTTTATATTACATTGGCGTTGACCTTGCATAATCTCTAAATTAACTACTTTTCAAAAAGACTATGGATTCAAAGACAGTTGTTAGATTTAGATTAATTTGTTCCACCAACTGACTTAGCCAACTACCATCCATCAGAGTAGGTAAAGTAATTAACAAGTATATTTCTAGAATACTGGAAGATGAGCACTTGTCATAAAGGAAATCAGCAGATTATGCTCCAGAAAGCAAGCAGATGGATAGAAGGCTTCACCTCACCCATTCCCTAATGTATTCTTGTCACTTTGCCAAAGTAAAATAAATAAATATAATCTCAGGAAAAAAAAAAAGAGGAACATAAATGGCATATGTATGTCATCTTGAAAAATCAAATCAGAGAAAAAAATTTCAAAACCTTAGCCCTTCACGAGATACTACACAAACTTGAAGTGAAAATAAGTGAGTGGGTAATAAGATAATGCTGCCGCTTACTTTAGTGAGATCAGTATGCTTTTTTTCCCCACCAAATAATATTTCACTTTGAAGAACTAATTAGATCTGCATAGAACTTTTCACAGCAAGTGTATAAAACTCTGCTTTATGAACACCAATGAAATTTTAAACTTAAAGGGATTCAAAAGGCTTTTCAAGTGCTTTACAATCCCCTCAGTTTTTGTTTTAATTTGTTTTTAATTAGTTACACACATCCAATAGTAGTTGTAACACTGATTTAAGCGCAGTGGCCTTCATACTTCCAGGTAACCCATCCATGCCAGATCCTGCAGCCTGTGTAATCCCAGGTGCTTTAATGGAAGTTCAGCAAGAGGCATCTCAGCGACACCAATGGACTCTGCTACATTTCAGCGCTGGGTGAAATACTTCTGACTTTTAACACAGCAGCTATTTGAAAGTGAGAGTAATGTTTCTTCTTTTACAATGCATGGGAGGACAAGCTACATCTGTAGCTGGAAAACACTGTCAAGGGACTCCCAGTTGCAGATTTCAGCTAGAATACTAATTTTTATTGCAACTGGCTGCCAGCAGCTGTGATTCTTACCCAAAAGAAGGTTTTCTACAATGTTTCTCCACAGGCTGCAGGGAAACAAAAAATACACTTTGTCTGAAACTAGTGTTACTGAAGCCTGGAACCAAATGAACACTTTCAAAAAGAAAGTTTCTCAAGTTTTAGTGCAACTAGTTCACAGCACTACTGTAGTTCATAGCTATCAATTACCTAGCTATTTTTAGGGAGAGTTAAGGTTTGAAGGATTACGAGCATAATCTTTCAAAACTCAGCTGCTTCTTTCTCTTTTTTAATAGTGGGCTGGGTGTTAGGAAAGCAGAGACTTCACTTCCTCTTCTCTTTCTCTATAATACAGATGCTTGTGTTTCCAAATAATTTGAAGCAACAGGAAAAAGAACTAGTTAGAAATGTATCATGAAAAGTTAAGTCAGCACCACAGCCACTGTCTTTCCTGGGCATCTCTGTGGCTGTGTGCTTTGTTTAATATCTCAGCCAGAGAGGTGTCTGAATCTTAGAAGTGTCACTGCTTTGAAATCTTGCTAGAAGATTACGTGATACACTTAGTCATTTCACAAAGTAGGCAAGAGTGCTAGATATAGGAAAGAAAGTCTTTAAGCCTGTAAAACCTTGGAACTGGAGTAAGCGTACTAGTGGCAGGGCTTGCTTTCTCTTCTGTTCAAGGATGGGGAAGAAGAGAAGACAAAACAGCAAATGTGGTTACATTTAGGAAAACAGTCATGCCACATGGTACCTTCTGACTGAAGTGGGTTTTGTTTGTTTCTCCCAAGTTATTTTTCTTCCCTACAGCTGTGTGTTTAACACTTTTAGATTTATGACTGATGATGATTCCAGGGCACCAGTTTCTTGGAGAGTATGTGACCAGCAGTATTGCAGTTGATCTTAAAGCACATTTATCAAAATTGTGACATGATGCCTAGCATTAGCAGGGGACTAGACTCACTGACTCCAACAACAATTTTGGTCTAACTAGATCCCAGGGTGAGGTAATTAGAAAACCAACCTTGAAACTCTTTGAGTTTGGAGGGGAAAAAAAGAAGTGAAAATGATGCCTGCAGCACTTTCTGATAAAAAAAAAAGCTATTTTTTGCATGCAGCTATTCAAGATATTAAAATACATTGATATTTCTGGTATTCTTCTCAAGCCAAGTCAGAATCATGTTTTTCAAATGTCCTGCCACTGCAAAATGATTTCCGATTAATAAATCTGTAAACCAGAGCTAAGCATAAAGCATGTCCACTATAGTAATGTACATTTATACAAAGTATATATATATTAATGTACTTGCAGATTGACATAAAAAATATAAATTTAGGCATATAAAGAAAGACAAACCATACCTACCAGATGGAAGACTGTTTTCCTCACAAGAAGAAAAGTGATAAAAAAATTGTTAAATATTTAGATGATCACTAGCAGGTGCTGATTACTGTCTGAGTAGATCCAGTAGTTACACCTTGGCATTCCCAAAAGGTATAAGCATTCTTTAGTAGTAGTAGGAATAGGAGATAACTCTTAGGGAAAAAAACACCCCATACATTTAATATCCTGACTAAAACCTCCTGCTGCTAGATTTTCATTTTGAATGGAAACACAGGTAATATGGAAAAAGCCTCCTGTGACCACCTGTCTGGCATGGAGTAAGACAGCATGGGGGCTGTGTGAAATTTTGAGGCATCTTAGTAGCTTTAACGCTTCAAAGCCCTGTTAAGTTTTCTCCAAATAAAAACCTATTCCGACCTAAACTAAACAAACACCATTGTATTTACCAAGCAGCTAGGCTATGTTGTTCAGCTTATTTCTATGGTCTGTCAGTAAGGCTGACACCTTCCCCATCTCAGTTCTCATGGCTTGGTCTATACAGTCTGCATAATTCAATATCTTAGTAAGTCTTCAGGCAGTTTTGTAGGTTACCAAGCCTCTCCTTCTCCCACCAAACCTTATAAAGTAGATTGAAAAGAGCAGTATTGCTGCATGAAGGTTAAATTCACTAGGAACTAAACAAACAAAAAGGCCACTGAGATTTCTGTATGTTTACAAACAAGAATGCTAGGTTTTACCCTATACAAAGCTGTATATAGCACATCAAAACTTTGCAATACAGAGATATATTTAGATAGATACATAGCAGTATACAAAATCTATACTAACTATACCCCACCAGGAAAAGAATATATATTAAAAAAAAGTGAAATGTTTGCAGACAGCTTCTTCATAATTTTCAGTCTGGACTTACTCTGTGACAACAATTTACCTATCTAAACAAACAAAAGAATCCTTCAATGGGTAAGGATTAACTAAATCTCAAATTAGACATGAGTTTTACTTTACAATAATGTATTGAAAAGCATTGTAGGACTGTTGCACCAGGGCAGGTTTAGGTTGGACATTAGGAACAATTTCTTTACTGAAAGAGTGGTCAAACATTGGAGCAGGCTGCCCAGAGAGGTGGTGGAGCCACCATCCTTGGAGTGTTCAAAGAATGTGTAGGCATGGCACTACATGGTTTAGTAGGCATGGTGGTGTTGTGTTGATGGTTGGACATGATGATCATAGAGGTCTTTTCCAATTTTAATGATTCTATGGTTCTATGTTTCTATGATTTGAGGAATTTCTTAAACAACTCATTAGTCTTTTTTCATTTAGCACAGTGATTATAAGAAGTGCAGAGCACATATTTGTATCTATATCTTGTAGCAGAGTGGTGTATCTGATGGACCTATTCGCAAAAGACGATCGAGCAACATTACAAGGAAAAAAACCCAGGGATTTTTGGTTGAGTAATTGTTCCTTCTCAACTTAAATTGCTATTAAGAAGGCAAATCCACAGAGAACAGTTGATATTGGTATTTCTAAAATGTTCGTCTTTGTAAACATTTTGAGGAGTTTTGCAATTTACAAGATTGATGGAAGTAATGTATAATCAGGGAGTAAAGAAAGAGCAGCATTACAATTAGATGAAAATGCAAGGAAGACAGACAGTGCCCAAGTGTGACTAAGTACCATTTTAAACACACAAAAACATTATTTGAGATGTTGCCTTGAATGCATTCAACCCTATTCATATTACATACAACATATTATTCATATATTGTGTACTCCATCCATTCAATTGCTTCACAAAAGACATTGTCACTTCCAAAAGTTGTTCATACCTCTTCCAAGCAGTTTATGGATTTGAAGGGAAAATCCCTGCTTCGTAGATCCTAGGCTAGTATGAGGTCCTTCAAAGCACATGCCATCAGGGTCCCTATCACAATCTTTAAATTTTATTTGTATATGATAAGAAAGTCCCTAAGTATCGCATCTTGTCTTTTAAATACCTCCAGGGATGGGGACTCGACCACCTCCCTGGGCAGCCTGTTCCAGTGCCTGACAACCCTTTCATTGAAAATATTTTTCATAACGTCTAACCTAAACCTGCCCTGGTGCAACTTCAGACCATTTCCCCTCATCCTATTGCCCGTTACCTGAGAGAAGAGACCAACACCCACCTCACTACAACCTCCTTTCAGGTAATTGTAGAGGGCAATAAGGTCTCCCCTCAGCCTCCTCTTCTCCAGGATAAACAACCCTAGCTCCCTCAGCCAGTCTTCACAAGGCTTGTGCTCCAGACCCCTCACCAGCCTTGTTGCTCTCCTCTGGACACGTTCCAGCAATGTAATGTCTTTTTTGTAGTGAGGGGCCCAAAAATGAACACAGTATTTGATGCGCGGCCTCACCAGTGCTGAGTACAGGGGCACAATCACTTCTCTACTCCTGCTGGCCACACTATTCCTGATACAAGCCAGGATGCCATTGGCCTTCTTGGCCACCTGGGCACACTGCTGGCTCATATTGAGCCAGCTGTCAACCAGTACCCCCAGGTCTTTTTCCACCATGCAGCTTTCCACCACTCTTCCCCAAGCCTGTAGCATTGCATGGGGTTGTTGTGACTGAAGTGCAGGACCCGGCACTTGGCCTTGTTGAACCTCATACAGTTGACCTTGGCCCATTGATCCAGCCTGTTCAGGTCCCTCTGCAGAGCCCTCTTCCCCTCAAGTAGATCAACACTCCCATCCAGTTTGGTGTCATCTGTAAAAAATTGGATATGACATACATTTTTGCAGGAGGAGATGACATCTGGTTTAATAACACAACATCTCAAGCAGACATTTTTGCCACACAATATTACAGTGTTCACTTATATATAAACAGCTTGGTTTATAATGATGGTACTGAGGATTAATTTTAAAATGTTTCTAAAGTTAGAATGTGTGACAATTCTGGTTACAGCTTCCAATTCTGTGACTAGTTTTGTCTAGGTCTTGTGTGAAGGTAAGAATGACAGTGCATCCCATTGATAAGAGAAGGCAAAGGACCCAACCAAACTCTATTTCCCTGACAGAAACCCACAATTTCTATGCAGTGTATTAAAATCTATATTTCTATGCAACATTATTCTAAAGGGATGAGGTAAAGGGTATCCAACCGAGGTGATTCTATGATTCTATGATTCTATGGTGATATGCAAGAATGAGGGAGTTGAGACTCCAAACAGGTATATCATATTACTACAATAGGAAATGAACATGAAAAATTCAAGTATTTTGAATCATTCTTCTGGTCAGCACACTACAACTACATTTGCAAAACTGTGCTATGTTCAGGCTCTCAGTCCGAATGCAAGCTTTTTCAGGGTCATAGGGAATGTTGTGCTACAGGTATGAACTGGTTAAGAACTGAGAGACTGAAAAGCTGGCTCAACACTTCAAGCATTATCACTGCCTTTTTGTCTCTTGCTTTGGACACTTCAAACATCTTTTACCACTAGCAAGGATGATAACTAGATTGGGGATCTTCTTTCATTTGTTAAGAAGCTGCTTGTTGCAGTGATTCCTGGGAGTCTAAGATGGTACACAACTTTAATGTGGTTATCATTCTTTACACTGACTTGATGTTGGCAGATTAAAAATGGAGTAAAAATTAATTTTAAAAAGTGCTAAGTGGCTAGAGAATGAATTCACAGTCCTTTGAACATTCTTTATTGTGAGAAACATTGACTCCTTACTTCCTTATGACAAGGTTGTGTCAAGAACAGTAAGAAGTGATCCATGGCTGGCAGACAGCTTTTAATGCCTCACTAAACTGTGTTGGTGGTCTTAAGAGTTGATAGTGCCATACTAGTTTAAAGAGAGCATTTCAGATTACCTTTGTTTTTCCATGGGCAGCATGGGTGCTGAACTTTCATGGTCTGAACATCACACTGAGTTGTATTTGAAACTTTGAGGCATTGTCACTTACTGTAATTTTTTCTTTAAAAGTAATATGAAAGCATACCTAAAAGTGAAGTGGATTTGATCCCATTGGAGTGACAGTGTCAGCCATAGCTGACTTAGAATACTTATGAATAATTTAATTAAGTGTTCCTGTGCTTGGAGTTAGGTGCATAGGTTCAGATGCACAGTATTTAGGCACCTCAGATACTACTGTTCAGTAGTAGGACAAAAGCTATTTTGTTCCTAGTGAATAAGAATGTTTTCTGATTTTTTTTTCTTTGTTTTATTTTGCTTTGGTTTTTTTCCTAGCACAGAATAATAAGACATAATACATAAATATTAACAGCCAGCTTTTGTCAGATAGCATTAGTTTATCAAAACACTAGCTCTAAAACTTTTTGACTGAATTGGTTATGCTTGAACCTCAGCTTATTACTCATTATCCACCTTCAGCACATTTTAAATCCTTCAGAACAGTCACAGATTAATACTAATGTTTTGGTAAGCTTTGAAGAAAATCAATGCTTTAGCACTTCAGTGGAGCTTTGGTAGTTTTGGGTAAAATTCCCACATATCATTTGTGATTTTTCAACTCCATGGTTAAGGCATCTATCCCAATTCACATCAGTCATACTAGGGAAGAGTTAAAAAAAAAAAAAAGAGAGGTTTATTGTGTCCAAGGGAAAATTTATTTCTCTAGACCTGATGATCTTATCTTTCATATGCCTTGCAAGTCTTTCAGAATGCACAACCACTTGTTATTCCCCTTCCCCTTCCAAAATAGTTAAATATGTAAAAGCTGGCATGAGACGTGTTAGAGACGGAAAATGATTGATATTCCCTGAGACAATAGTTGTCTTGCTAACATTTTTCCTTATATTTAAATCAATATTTTTTATAAAAAATTCTAAGTTTTGATCCAATGGATTAAATTATTGAAGAGAGTAATTATTGATTTTTTTTCTGAGTTCATTCTAAAGCTGAATGTTGAGGGAAAACCTATTTAAAGTGAAAAAGTAATAGATCTAGGAAGCTGTAAGATAATTACATCTGTGAAATATATTTGTGTATTAATAGGTTATATCAACTAAGGGGTTTAGTATATACACAAAAATGCTTAACACCAACAGGAAATGTTACTGTATTTTTGGACATGCAACAAAGAAATATTGTCCAATAGTTACTTGGAAAAAGTATGGCTGATTTCATACAATAGTTTAAAATGTTGAGGTTTTTTTACTCTTTAGTTGGAAATCAGCTTACAGTTGCAAATATATTTTAAAATGTTGATTTGGAAGTTTTATGCCAGGGTCCTGTTAGACCTTTCTGTCCCTGCCTAGCCTCCCCTGGGGTCTTTCACTTCCCAACCGTTGCCTAGGAACACATTTCAGCCCAGCCTGGGCCTTCAGTCCCTGCTCCAGAGATGCTGCAGCAGTGTTGGTCTCCAGCCCAGTTCTTTGCTTGTTGTTTGGATTTCCTGGGTCAGTCTTGGTCCTGGCTTGATCCTCTGCCACTGCCTGATGACCCTTGGCCTGCCAACAGGACCCATTGCTGTCCTTCCAACTCTGCTCCCCTGGCTGAGATCGTTGGTGAGGTCATTGCCCATCCGCGTTGCAGCTACCCTCTGCTCCTGGCTCACCGACCCTTGAGGAGCAGCCATACTCTTGCTACTACTTAACAGTTTAGAAATTCATGGGCTGATTTTTAATCTAACATAGCCCAATAATCACCTGATGAACTTCAATTGTCTACAGAAATTTAACTACTTCCAGAGTAATGTATGTGGAATAGGATTTCCAATGCATCAGTTGGTGGGAATTCTTGTTTTACGCTATCAATCACAATGATTTATGATTTACTGATTTAATTTAATTTAATTATTTAACTATATATTTCTTTTTTAATGGGCTCTTTAAGATATTTTTAGCTCACTTAAACAAGCCTTCATTTGCCAACTGATAAAATATGGTTTTAAGTTCAAGAGCACTTTAAAGAAAGAACATAAGACATTTTAGTTATTTGAAGTTTAAAGAGTTGTGCAAATCTAATACTCTGTTCAATAATTAGCACTGACTGCTTAACTAATTTCAGTCTACACAGCATTTGTAATGAAATCATAAAACTTGGCCCAATACAAGCTGGCACATTCTAGTGGCAACAAAAGTGTCAGGTAACTTCGTTCCCCAAACTGAAAAAAAAAAAGAAAAAGCACTTTTGTTAACTTGAATTAAAAAGTTTGGGTTTTGAATGATAGATTTTTAAAAATATTAATATTTATATCAGAGTGGCCAGCCGCAGAATGCCAGAAAAGCCTGGCACAAACTTGTGTCTGCATCTACTTCTGTTTCTGTATCATTATAAATCTATATACATATTGCAATGGGTCTGGCTGGAATGGAGTTACTTTTCCTCATAGCAGCCCACATAGTGCTGTGTTTTGGATTTGTAACCAAACCAGTGTTGATAACACACCAGTGTTTTGGATATTGCTGAGCAGAATTTGCACAACATCAAAGCTGTCTCTTTTTTTCCCACTCTGCCCCCCTCAGTGAATAGGCTGGGGCTCACAAAAAGATGGGAGGGAACAGCTGACCAGAATTGACCAAAGGGATATTCAATACCATATGATGTTGTGCTCAACAATAAAAGCTCAGGGAAAGGCAGAGAAAGCAGGAACATTTGTAGCTGCCTCCTGATGGGAAGTAGTGAATAAATTCCTTATTTTGCTTTGCTTGCATGTACAGCTTTTGTTCACTTATTAAACTATTTTTATCTCAACTCACAAGTTTTCTCACTTTTACTTTTCTGACTCTCTCCCCCATCCCTCCTGGAGCGGGGGAGAGACCAAGTGGCTGGGCGTGTGCTTAGCTGCTGATCAGGGTCAACAAAATATATATATATTTTGCACTTCTTTATTTGCAGTTTGTTCTCTGAGCCATTAGAGTGAAGACTGTTCACCTTCTAATTTTTTTTCTGAAGCTCCCTATTCTAGAAAGCTTTAACATTTGTGGTGGGATTTTCCTTTTGTTTGTTTTGTTTTGTTTTACTTGACATTAAGATTTCTCATGTAAACATTTATCTGAGAAACCTTAAGGAAGTCATCGGAATCATAACTGGAGTTCCAATGTTAAAATACTCCAGCAGAGTTTCCAGCAGATGACATAACTGCAGAAGCAAAATGAAGTTATTCAGACTTGATTGTAAATTACCTGGCAGTGCCACCTCTGAAAGATGTCTTCAAATTATTGGATCCCACTTTAATGGCTGAATCATCTCCCTGTTGTAATTAATGGTGGCTTCAATTAACAGTACATAACTATCTGAAGAGTTTCAATTTTGTCGATTAGCAGTTTTGCATGAAGATACCCAAGGGTTTCACACGCAAAAGGGGTTTGTGAAAGCAATTGAGTTTTCTACAAAATGTCTATAGTGCTTTTAGTCACTTTCTCACAGTTGTTCTCCCCTATTAACTACTGCTTGTCCTGAGGCAACAGTGAAATAATAATATATGTAAGTGATCCCAGCAGCTCTGTATAGGCATATATATGAAATTTTCTTCTGACCATCCCAATTAAATAAGGGTGAAATAAAATCTGGTTTTGAGACTCCCAGAGAAGTCACAAAACTGCTTGAGAGAAACCTGAGGTAAGTTAGTTTATGTGAGAAGTGAGAACATATATTCTGCCTCAAAAATATATATTTGGCATTTGAGTATTATATTTTACTTTGAATTTACTGTATAGTAGACAATATTTTAGAGTTAAATATCCAGTAACAAATTAGGTTAGGATGTGTACACTACGTCACATGCCTCTTTATTGAAACTCAGTGTTGTCATTGACATTAAAAAACCCAGATATTTTATCTCTAAAAAAAAATTATTATAAAATAAAATGTATTTTTGTTTGTTTAATAAGTGAAGTTGAAATGATAATGCTAATTTGCATTCATTTTCCTGGAGCGGGATTTTTTTGTCATGTTTTCTTTATGTATTGTCAGTGTATGTGCTTAATATCACACCCTTTGGTTAAAAGCGTATATATTCTGTGCAATTGTTTTGCATAACATCACTAACCGTGCTTTATTAGATGAAATTTGATTTGAAATTGTGTTGGTTCAGTACTACATAATTTTCAATATATTGAATTAATATTTCATAGGTTTCGGAAGTACTTCCTTTAAAACCACCCTCAATTTCTGTTTTCTGAGATGGTGTGCTATAAATACTACAAGTAATACTAAGAACTGTGCTGCATATCCTGCACTGGCACAGATATTTTCTGTATAATGTTCTCTTCCTCTTTAGAATAATTTATTTTCTTTTTGAATCAGTACTTGGTGTACTTTGGAACAATGTGACATTCTCAAAATTACATGGGTAATAAAAATTCAGGGTCTTGAATTCTTGCATTTAGCTTTAGTCCCAGTGAATTTCACTGCACAGAGTGATGACGTACATGTAGAGTTAATGATGTGCAATCCTAGTACCTTAGGAGGGATGAAGCATGAAATATTCAGCTAGCTCTTGTCTACTTCCCCCACCCTGACACACAGACACCAAAATGTTTAAGTCCTGGCTACCAGAAAGCAATCTTTATATTATGCAGAAGAAAAGATATTTTTAGGTTCATACTGGGGAGAAGAATACACCTGCCCTGTCTTATGTTGTTGCTTCAGAAAAACAAATAGAATAAATGGCAAGAGGTTATATACTAGGCAGCAGAGGAAGAAAAAAAAACAACAATAAAATAAGTTGTAGAAGTGCTGTTAACATTCAGCAAAACATAGATTGGCAACACCTTCAACAGATACTCCCAGGACAGTTCTTCCTTGAAATCTGAGAAGCAACTTCGATAGAATATCTTGTCCATCACTGTGCTCTGAGCTCAGAATTACCCTCTGCACAGGAATCACAGGGCATGCAGAATCACTGGGACTCTCTCAGGTCAGGCTATGGTGCTCACGAGCAGATCGATGTTTTATCCTGAAACAAGGTTGAGACCCATCATTCTGACATGTAACTGCTAGGTCTCTGAAAAACCCATGAATATAGATCAGAAGGAATGACTAGGTGGAATCAGGATCCTAAAGATAGCACAGCAAGCTGAGTTGCACCCTCTCCTCTCCTCCTTCTTCTGTGACTCTCTGCCATCAGCCACATGCAAATCTCTGGTGGGAAAACTCCCTCCTTTCCTCCCCAAATTCCCTCCTTTGCTTGCATCTAGACATACAAAATTATTTTTTTCAATTGCTTTTATCATTTCTGTGAGCCACTGTCTTGAGTGCAGATCCAATTACTAGGATAAATAAATAAAAGGCAGCTAAACTTCTTTCCAGTATATTGACAGGAAAAGCTTCTATTTCTGTATTATCTTAGACAATATAAACAGGCCAACCAATATTTTTTCTGCATAAAATTTAATATTTCTATAAATAAGAAACATTCACCTCTACTGGGATATTGTTCTGATATTCCAAAGGATTTTTAGGCAGGGTTTGTAGGGCCCCTGACTCACAGCTGCAGGCAGCTAGACCTATAGTCCCAACAGCCCGTAGAATAGTTAATTCACATGCACAGACTTTGATAAAGACTGCAGAACACATTAACACAAGCATCAAACTCCAGGTCTGAGAGTTACAGACTCCAGAACTGTGGTTAAAAATCACGCAGATGAGCAAAAAATAACAACAGAGAAAACAAACTCCTAGTTTACGCACTGGTGGGGGAGCCCTTGTCTTCTGCGGCTGATCAGCTAGAATCCTAAAGCACAGAGCTGTTGCAGTAAAATTATGGTGCAAATAACCAGTCAGGAAGCAGTAATGAATTTTGCTGTGACCCCTTTGAGATTACAGTAAATTGTCCTCCTAGATACACTTCTCCCAGACTTAATATTCCACCTTTGAGAGGACTCTTGTCCTGTTATAAAATTCCTTCCCTAATAGGCAAACAGCATCTTGAAATAACTGAAGCTCTTTCCTTTTATTGTTTCATTCAGATGATCTTTTCAGCACTCCACTCACTCATAGGTTAAAAAATATTGTTCTTATTTTCTGTCGAAACATATGTTACCACTAAGGGCACTGCTATACTCTGCTAAGGGTGATTTGGACTCCTATTGTGATTTAAGTATGTTAATGTATCATTCTGCTCAATCAAAAATCCCATGTAATATCAGGTAACTTCAAATAAGTAAATTTGGTATGAAACATACTCTTCACATGTGGAATATCTAAAAGAATCCAGACAGTGAGTATTGGACTCTGACAACCTATTTCTGATAACTTCCACTAGGGTCTTAAAACACCTCCTATCACATTTGAATAGTTACCTGATTCCTGCCCTGCTCCCCCTTCTTGTTTGTCCCAAACACTTAAAGGCACTCAATATCTTTCTCAATCATTTTGTGCTAAACTAGGCAAGTTTTTTAGTTTTTCTTAAAATAGATGCTCCTTCCCTGATCATCCTAGCAGCCAATTACTACTCTTGTTACAAGTTAACCTGGTTTTGAACATAGTTAATCAGAACCACACAGAATATACTAATTGATATGTTCTCCATGTCTTGTGTTCTTATCTACTGCCTTTCTCTACTGCAGATATTTTGTTTGACAGATCTTAGCATCACTTTTCCCTTATTTTTTTCTTACTATCATTTTTGCTTATAATGATCCTATAACTAAAAAAACATACTCAGATCTCTCTCATTTCCTATCAGCTTCAACTAATGATGTATTTCTATATAGCAGAACTCATTATTATTCTATTAGTCCATGCCTTTGAAATTTTGTACTAAGGATTTTATTTCTCTTTCTACCAGGAAGCAGGCTCTAATTATTCTTGTAGTATTATCTCATTCTTCACAGCATCAGCAATACCTCCAAATTACAAGCATACACCTCCTTCAGGATATTAATGAGCTCAACTTTACATATTTAAGCAAATTTCATTTTTTATACCTTCATTAAAAAGATCAAGCAAAAAATAATGCATCCATTGGAAACTGTTGTCTTCCAGGATGCTCTTTAGTGTAGAGTTTTTCAAGGGAGAGTGGCTTCAGTTCCAAATCTAGTCCTTTTTCAGGCCATTGTAAACAATGATAGCTTAAGTCTTAGGTGGGCATATATTAACCAATAAATATACCTTGCCTTTTATTATTGCTTATGTTATCTTCATTACTTTCACTTTTGTGAACAATTAGAGGCCTAAATTGTTTTCAGTGAGAATTTGTAATGCTGCTCATAAACCACTGGTAAAGCTTTACTAATTTGGAAGCTTACAAAATTCTGGACCCTATTTTATGTGTATGGTACATGCATATGGCATCAATTTTATTATAGTTCTTACTATCTAATTGCAGAGAAGGTTGGGTCATAGTCTCCTTTTTCAGCAATTGCTAGATACAGGATTTTTATTTTTAAATGCTTACCTGAAACAATTACATTTCAGGAGATCTTTCATAATGATTCTGTTAGTTGTTTGATTTTGCAAAGCTACATCATTCTTTTTAATCATATTTTGTGCATCAACAATCAACAATTGTCAATCTAAGCAGAGCTGCGTAACTAACAAAACTCTGGTTCTTAAAATATTGTGGTATTTTCTAACTAAAATGCTCAGAAGTGACCAGTGATAGTGTCAGTTTGTGGTAGGCTTAAAGAGATGTTTTTCAGGAAGGCATGACCATCTTTATTTAAATATCATGCCCCCAGATGAGAACTGAGATAGGGAACCCAAAAGGCAGTAGTCCTTTCTGAAAATATTGCATTTCATATCTGGCAAAAATGGCCAAAACGATAAGCATGTCTACATGACTTATAATGCCAGTATTAGTTTAGTGTCTAAGCAGTTCAACTTCAAATTGTCACAATATTTGTATTATTTTTATTTTAAAGTCTGCTGCTTAATCCAAAAAAATTGTTTAAAATCATAGCTTTTTTCTTTTTTGCACTACGGGACCAGTGTTACAACCACTTTGAAAAGTAGGCTTTAAATCTCATCTCATAACATAACAGTCATAATATCATAAAGTAGAGAGAATTGAGGTTGTTATTTTTAGTCTGAAATACCGTGGTATTTTTTTTTTTATTTCTCCTTTAAATTTACTTTGAATGGAACATTAGTTCCATCACTAGCAGTTAGGAGTAGCTGCAAGTTGGGAAAGTTAATAAAATTTTCTTGTGCCTTTGTCTTCAAAATCTTACTGTTTAGTGCGGGGAGGAGTGAAAAAAAAAAAAGAAAAATGTTTTAATAATGAACAATATCTTAGTGTATAATTACCTTTCCTTGTAAATAGTGCAATGCAAAGTTCATGATCATTTGGCCATCATGGTACTGCTGTATAATGAAATTTAGATTCTGGCAAAGCACTGTTAATGTTGATGAATAAATAACAGCACAAGAACTGGGAGTTCTAAAGAAGACAGAGCTCACAATTTGAAAACTGCCCTAGAACTTAAAAATGGCTTTGATATATTATAAACACTGGCAGACCCACAGGGCTGAAATTCTCAACCCATAGTCTGGAGGATTTACTCCTGGTCAAGTTTTAAATTGTTGTTTGTCTGTTTCTGGCTGCTAAATTGAATTAAGGCTGCAAAATACCTTTAAGCTAAAGCAGAACTTTGTATTTCAAACCAAGCCATTTAAAGCATGAAAATGCTACTTAAACAAAAGCATCACTTTGTAATTTTTTAAATGTTTAGGAATCTATGAGGTTGTGGCAAAATTAGTCTATCCAACAATATTATTATATCAGAATAATGTATCCTTTACTTTTCACAAGGATTCAACATCTAGTTACGAGCAAAATCTTATTTATACTGCTTATGAATCAACAACAGGCCTTTAAAAACAACTTCCTTTTGGTGAGGAAAAATAGGGAGAAAATTAGCACTGCTTGACAGTTATATCAATAGTGAAGGCCCATACTGAAATAACCCCTGTTAAACTTTTTTATTGTTATACTTCTACCATTTCTCCAAGTGACATTACTATGTGACCACAACAACACTGGCTCTGCAACAAGGAAAAAGAAAATCTTATTCTGCAGTTCTCATACCTTTTCTTCCTTATAAGAGTTTGAAAAATGATACAGTTTGAAGTAGTAATAGTGTTGTAGCACTATAAGGATATAAAAGTTCACAATACAGCTTCTCCTCACAAAACTTGCTACAGTTTTTTATTGATACAATTTTTTCTGCAGATTGTTTTTCCTTGTAGATTTCTTGGTCCTTTTCTCACATTGTAGAAAACGCTGTTTAGATTTCTTAGCAGAGACTGTAGAGTGGGTAGAAAATCCATGTGCTGCAGAAGGGCCTGGGTCAGACGGTTCTAGTTCAGTGTGAACTCGGCCAATATGTTTCTGTGTCACTGTATCTAGAAATCCCATCTGTGAACCAGTTGGGATTGTTCTTGAAACGTAACAGGAGAGGAAAAAACCTTTGCTCCCAGAAGTACATGCCTAGGCTGCAGTGAAAATGTGGCTTTAGTCTGGGTGTTCTAGTATGAAGGTAGCGAGGGTTTCAAATAAGCCGATAGCGCACAAGCTGTGATGGTGTGCGTGTGTGGTCTTAGTACTGTGCAGAACGTTAGAAAAATCTGGTGTGTCTGTTTGTGCACTTTCGACTGTAATTTCAACACAAGTTAGTTTAGATCAACACAACAGAAGAACAGTAGCTCAGTTACTGATGCTTCAATAATCAGGCATTTGCCCTTTTACTTCCCACTGTTCTAATATGCCCAGCTGTTGATTTGTAGTTCAGTTTATATGGTCATTCTAGACTAAAATCACCAGTGTACCGGTGATATGTATGAAATGGAAAATTAGTATATATATAAAAAATATGTAAGTGTATGTAAAAATATATATATACATAAGTATATAAGTGTATATATATATACTTATATATGTGTATGTAAGAAATATTACACATTCAGATAAAAGTTAGTTTCACATTTTTTATAGAGAACATGTTCCACACAGAGAAAAGCACAGGTGGATTTCTACATGAAAGAAAAATGAATTAAGAAAGAGGTACTAATATAGAGCAATATTTATAAATTTTCATTGAGGATGCCAGAGTTAGGAAAGAGTGCATTTTCAGATTACATGGTCCTATGACAAAGTATTTATTAAGCAGATTTAACTTATTCAAGTCAAGGCTTGAAAGTAACAGCACAAAGAGAATAGCAAATGCTGTTGCCTTATGCTAGAGACAGTGGAGAAGATTTAGGGGTTTATCTTTCTAACAGGATTTAGAGAGCTTAGCAAACTCTCGATTTTAGTTCTAATATAGGAGCAGGTTTTTGTACACAGGAATTTGACAAGCAAACTTTATTTGATCTGTGTGAGGAGCTTAAAGAAGACTCTAAGGCAAGGCAGTGGAAAACTACCCTTTCCAGAATAAGAAATGCTTGAAGTCATGGGCCAGAAGCTCTTTATAAATTTTCATCGGTTCAGTCGCATTAACCTTTTTTTTCCTCCTGGCCTTCTGCCGTTTTCTCCTTGTAAGTCCGGCATTGCTTCAGGATGTTAGAAAAAGCACACTGAATCCAGCACCGAGACTGGCAACATGGTCAGACCCACAGTGCTTCCACAGATGTTGTGTGGTGGTGTTGGTGAAGCCTCGAATGGCATCAGAGGGAACGTGTGACTCCCCAGAGCAGGCTGGCCCTGCAGTCCATGGATCCAGCATGCTGAGTGCTCCAGTAAAGGTCAGCCTGAGGGCTTCTGGCCATGCAGGGTACCAGACATCCCACTGAAAATGTTGGCTGTACATCCATGCCTACCAGAAGTATGCGCTTAATGGAATGGTGGGAAGAATTTTCAGCTCTTTTCAAAACTGAGCCCCCAAACTTGTGCCCACTTCTTGTATAGGATAAGGAAAAAGGTGAAATTCTTGTTCTTCATTATTTTCCTGTCAAGAATAAAATTTTAATTCACTTTACTGGAGTTATTCCTGGCTTAGATTAAGAACGTAAATGAAAGCAGAATCTCAGTGAAGAAATTGTTTGAATTCTCCCCATCTCTCAATATTATTAGTGTACCTAACATTTGCATCCACTTCCAAACAAATCAATTTCTAAAAAGATAATATGAATAATTGGTACCAGCTCTTTGCCTATCATACACTGAATTATTTGTATTTTATCTTTAAGCTTTTATCAATGTAAGAAAACTTATACTTTATTTTCTCAAAATAAATGAGATTAAATACCTGCCAATTGCCTTTCTAGTGGTGGGACGCTCTTTTGAAATCAAGTTTTTGTCAGTTTAACACAAAATTACATTGCAGCACAGAAATGGATATGATTGCATACAAATGTTATTTCAATTATTTAGTTAAGGATATTTATCTTCTTAATTTAAATTTTAAAAATATATGTTTCTGTTCTATTTGAAGGAGAACCAAGGTTTTACAATGACAGGGCAAAATAAGCTTCCAGTTTCCTTCCTCTGTTTAACAAATAACTTTCTTTGCCCACAGTATTTTCTTTGAAAATAATAAAGCTTTTAAGCAAAGAGCCTAATAAGGCTATTAGTCTGGGGCAATAGCAAAGTTTGAATGTAAGCTTAAAAGCAGTCAATATCTTTCCTGTTTCTCTGAACAAGATGCAAATATCTGAAATGCAAGCTGGTTTGACAGGACTCAGACAACTGTATCAACTTATCAATTATATGTTGTGGTTTTCCAGTTAGTCCAATGCAATTGAATAATAGTCTTTAGTTTTACTTACTAGTAGCTTTAGGTTGAAAATGGAGCCATGATTTCACTTATAATCATGTATTTCATCTGATGAGTTTATTTCTAAATAGGTATAGGAAACAGCATTTACTATGCCATGAGAATTGGGCTGGTTTTTGAAAGACTTGCCATCTGAGTACGATAATGGTATTCAGGACAAAAGCATTTAGGAATCAGCCTTATACTGGGATGATTAAGCAATTTGGAAGTGCATGCTTAGAAAAAAAATGGGTATGAGCATATGGCCATATACAAGACTACAGCCTCACTACTGAACCTATTTTCTTTCTGCTCAGAATCTCTTTCTTACTTACTACTCTGATCTTCCAAAAAGCATATACTATGTTACTGGAGATAAAGGAGAAGTAGCAACCAATGAAACAACAAGGCTTCTGGCTTCTGATGAAAGAAAGTTTTAAGCAGATATTTCTCAGGCTTGGATCCTTAAACTCCTTATGCAATTAGCATTCATTATTTTAATAAATGCTGTGTCGAAACTCATAAACATGCTATATTTAATGACATGTATTGCTACCCTTACTTGGGAATATACTATGGTTTTTTTGGTTTACTGCCTTTGTGCTGGCCATTTTTTAATCAGTAACAGTTTGGGAGATTGTAGTTTCATATGTGTGTTATAACTACTCTAAGCAAAACCTTCTGTTCTTTGGACTGATATTTCCACTACCTACATTACACTTTAATGCTTTCTTTTGTGAGCTTCTTTTTTTTTAACATTTTTGCAAAACAGGTGCAGGAGTAAGTTCTTTGGAGGGAATCATAGGTCTGAGTTGCAGAACACACAGAGGAGGGTAAGAAAGCATTTGTTGACCTTTTTATATTTCTGTAAGCCAACTGGTTATCTTTCTTACAACTGGTTCAAAACTAGTTAATCTCAAAAGATACCTTGAGATAAGAGGAGGTAAAAAAGCTCTTCATGACACCTTGACTTTAAATACAGCATTGCAGTGCCACTTCTTTGTCACCCATGTAGATAAAAATGATGGCTAACTGAAGATCTTCACTGTACGTATAGATTAGTATACACCTGTGATCACAGATGCACTTATTTCTGCAGAAGTAAGAACAACTGGGCTTTATTATAGGTTTTCTTCTGATGCATACCTAAATAGTGTGAAAATTTATTAAACTTTGTACATTGCTCCCCTAGAAACAGTGTGTTCATAACTGAAAATTTCTGGCATTTTATAACAGAAAGCAAGAGCTATTGTGGTTTAAGAGAAAGAAAATATAAGCTTGTCATTGGGCTGGAACAACTGTGCTATTTCTGTAGTTAAACTGAAGGCCAAACTAAGTGAAGTTTGTTCTTTACGTGCAGCTATCTCTTCTTAAATGAGAAGAAAGTTAATATTTTGAAACATGTAAACCTAAAATACATTTGACTTCCTGCAACAGTCTCAGGAAGGAATGTACAGAAATGTACTATTTAGACATGACAAGGACACAAAGATACACTGTGAACACATCTTTTCAATTTTCTAGTTTTCCCATTAGTATTTTATGCAATTAAATAGTACAATTATTGTTCTTTGCATGGTGCTCAGACTCACTCATTCCACAACAGCAGATATGCCCGATGAACTCACCCCCACAATGAAGTAGACCCTGATGAATTCACAATGAATGATTTTGTCCTGATGTTACCAATTGAGATGGGACTACTATATTATTGTATCCACTTTAGAGAGGGGGAATGCGAGACACAGAAAGATGTGCTCAAGGTCATGCATGAAAACAGGAATAGGCAAAAATGGAGTTTTCTAAGTAACTTCCAAAAAGCTATAAACCTCGATGCATTTTAAAAATCTCACAAGGCATCCTATTTTCAAGCTCAGCTGTTTGAATGCCTTTACAATCTGTCCCTTATCACTGTGAAAAAAAACTTGGTTCTGTGGCTGAACGATAGTTCATGCCACTCAAGATTTTCAAAATTGTGCTGCAAAGTAGAAGGTATCCCATTCCATATAATTTCAACTGTTTGCAGAAAATAACAATATTGGTGAGAAATAAATAAAAAAGAAAATTGAAAGCTCAAACCTGAGGGCTTTCTGCAAAAACAGACAGGTAGATTTAAAAATAGCAAGCACCATACATATTTGGGAATTTATGTTTACAAAAAAATAGAATAGCAAAAAGTGCTGAATGGTTACTGCAAATAGTGGATTCAAATCTCATATGCTATAAAGTGAATTTGCATGATGTGAAAATCTACTTATAAGTGGAAAAGAGAGATAAGAAATCTTTGGTGTATATTTTTTCTACTGTGCATTTGTTAGCCATTAATCTCACATTTAAAACATTTATCCTCAGGAAGTAACAGCAGTGCTATGTGATTTACAAGAAAAATTACATAATTAATAAAAAATAGCCAAAATTTTATTAAAACAGGGAATAATCCACCACCTGATTGCCATTGGTGCAAGCTCTTTAGTGAAATTCTTTAGTAATATACGTATTTCTGAAAATCAGGGTGACTTTTCTTTTTGTTAATTAATTTAATACAGGCCAAATTTTGAATAACTTATTAATCCAAGGGCCAGTTTTACTCTGATCCATTCAGAGAACTTTTCCCAGCAAAGTAGTCTTATGCTGCATTCTCTGAATGGGAATGTTCAGTAAAGAAGCAAAATTTAATGAAATAAACAAAGTATATGTTTTTAATGTATCCCCCAACAAACAGGCAAGAATTACTCTCTAAACCAGCTGTATATCTTTCATCTCTGGATGTACTAGCATATATTTGTAGGTGTTATATACGTTTATATAAATAGTTGTGGAACAGTATCTGTATGAAACAAAAAGAAACAAGCTGTATTTGATTCATGCCATTTTTATTGTTCACATCAGTTTTTGTTCTTGTTTTCCCTGCTCTGTTTATTGTGCTGTGATTGTCACATGCTAGCCATATATAATTGGATTTTGCTTTTCATGTCTTCACTATTTCTCTGAGATGAGAAGCATCAAAGAAAGCAGTTCCCAATTTGCTCTTCCTTATCTTCACCACTTCTTTTTTTTTCCTGCTTTGGAACAATGAAATGTGAATCTCTTCTGAGCCTTTGGGCCAGAACAGAAGGTAATAGTTGGGTCTCCTACCGTTTTTGCTATTAGCTGTCCTCCTGCTGGAGGTCTTTTAAGCTTTTGAAGACTTGCTCTCGGAGCTCATGAAACTTAGTCCTGAGTATTAATGCTGCCACTGTCCCTGAAATGCTTTTGTTTTTCGTGTCAGCCTCACTGGGAAGAGTGCTGCTAGAGCTGCTGTAAATACCTCTGGTAAGTATACCTGTCACCTGTCTGGATTTAAGCCAAAAAATAAAACAAATATGCATAAGTGAAAACAGCAAATATGAAGCATGATTTTTCACTACAGGATATAAGAGTAGGGGTTTTTGTTTGTTTTTTTTATTTTTTTTAAATGCTGACTACTGTCTGGGAAGCCTCTGAACCTGTTCAGGAGTACACTCAATTTATAGCTATGTAAAGGGTACATTTCAAGGCTGGACAATTAAAATTCATCAATACAAGAAAACATTCTGAATAGCATCATTAGAATTTTAAATAAAGCAAATGCCAAAAATACCCAAGTAAAAATGGATGCAGTGCTTAAAATAGATTTTTAGCTAACTCTAATTAATGATAATTGCAGTCTAATTCATTAGGATTGAGCTGATCCTGTTAGGAAAACGTGATGTAGCACACAGAATACACTCCCTGGCTGGCAGTGGGGGCAACCAGCCTTCAGCTGGGAAAGCAGCTGCAGATGGTTAGATGGGAGAGTTTAGGGAAGTATTTGGAAAAGTCTGAAGCTCGTGGTTATTTCAGGCTTTCAAAGGTATATGAAGACCTCAAAGAGGAGAAGCTGGGGGTTCCTTTTCTGGCAGATGGTATTGAGTGTTGTTTTGGTGGGTTGTGTTTTGATGTTGGAAAAGAGCTAAAGTTGCTATTATAGCCAAAATAGGGTAGATCTCACAGGCATTGTAAGGGTATTTTAAATTTATCTAGAGAGTCTTTTTGACCCATTTCTGTTTAGAAGATGATGCTTTGCTATGGGTGCATGGGATATATGGTTATTAAATTAAATCACTCGGTGTTCTAAAGTATTTTCACCTCTTTTTTTCTTCTTTAAATAAGGCAGTCTTCAGGGAGCTGGCCAGGCTAGCAGGGAGTGTTGCCATCTGAAAGGAGAGGTGTGGGATTGGATGTTTGTTTTAATGTAAGGTAAGGTGTACAAGATATATCTGATGAACTAGTGAAAAAGCAATGGTAACTTTCTTTCTAAGTATGAATTGGTGTTTTGTCTGATGTTTTATCAGGTATTTTGAGATAGCCTTTTTAAGGCACCCCTTCTGGTGTGTTTCTGTCTTTGTGATAACTGCATCTGTTCTGTTGCCTTCTGGTCTTAATGCACTTTTATTTCAAAGGTATTTTAATTGTCATGAATAAGGAGTGCAAAATGGTGAGCTTTAGATTGTTCATGTATGAAAGAAATGCTGTGTATGCCACAGGGAAGATAAAGCAAAGGCTTTATGGAGTCGTTTTCTGGGGGTTTTTTAGTTGGTTGGGTTGGGGTTTTTGGGGTTTTGGGTTGGGGGGGGGGGGTTTGGTTTTTTTGTTTGGTTGTTTTTTTTTCTCTGTGTGTTCCTGAGGGCTCCCTTTTTCTGATGAGAGAGGCTTCAGGTCTGGGTGAAAGGCAGGGAGGAGAAGCAAAAATGGGTGAATGTTATCTTTCTATCAAACTGAAACAATCTCAAGAAAACCTGCCATGGGATGGTTTTGGCTGTTGGGAGGGAGCAGAAAAGGCTGTGGGGAAATGATAACTCTTGCAGAGTTATGCAGTTTCTGTGCAATACATCTCTTGCATCTTGAAGAGGTTTGGGGAAGCAGGTCTTATGTGTCTTTCCCTGGACTGTGAAAAATTATGAAGGAGAAAAATAAATCAGGACAATGGCTCTTCTCATATATTTAACTCCTGAACTCTGTTTATCTCCTCATGGGGTGGATAATCAAAACTTCAATAACAAAATAAAAATCTAAACTTTAGGTAACTTCTTGTGAAGAACTTGTCCATAGTAATTGTTGCAGTGAATAGAAGGCTTTCTCGAGGACCTGCCTCTACACAATTGGCTTTCATGTTCCTGTCCAATCCCAATTTATGTTTAAAGCCTTTAAGAACTTCCATAGCAGGGTAGCACCATGATGATTGCTTCTTTTTTTTTAAAACAATGAAGGTGTGGAGGGGAGGAACATGACAGGGTGACAATGGTTCGCGAAAGGTTGTATCAAGGGCAACACTGATATCTTTCTGAAAAAGCGAATGTGTGAAGTGGTGTGTAGTAGGAAGATTTCTATGACATGTGAGTACTGTTGCTACTGTAACCAAGGCCTGCTTTTCCAACTTTCTTATTTACCTTGGATTGCTAGTAAACCACAACTGTCTCTGTTAAAAGTGAACTCCCTCATTAGATGGAGAAGCAGCTAAATTTTAAACCTTTATTATGAATAAAATAGTATTTCTAGCAGTATCAGATGCTATGATGATAGACTCAACTGCAATAAACTTAGGATAACAAAAAGAAAGTCAAAATGCAAAGGAATGGCATACTACATTCTTTAATCTGATATTTAATAAGGTACAGGGAACAGATTAGGCAATGATTTAGATATGAATGAGCTAATCTGTAACATGTATTGGTAGGAATAATTTTTCCTAGCTAAGCTGTTTTCCATTCTAACAAGATGCTAAAAGCTCCACAGAAGGTGTGAAACAGCCACAAGCACACTATGGTGCAAGTTGAAGGGTAACTGATTTCCACTAGTGAGAGCAAGATTTGCATTCAGTGGATTTTGAGGATGCTCTATAATATTGGGATCAAAGTTGTGAAAGTTGTGGACTTGGGGTTTTACGCACAGCAATAATTTTATCTTTCTGTCTCAAGCTTTTGGGTTTTTGAACTTCTAAAATCGTATTTGTAAGTCTGAAGATATAGGCAGTTGGAGTCACTTTGATAGAATGAGGTGTTCGATGTGTTCAGAAAACAACTGTTTTGGCTGCAACTTTTTTCTTTTTAAGTTTGGTCCATATGCATTTTCAGTTCTTTGATGTTCTTTTACTCTCTAGCTTAAATATTAAACTCATTAAAATATTTTGTAATTAATTTTTATAGCAACTGTGTCTGAAAAACAGTAATTTTGTTTTGTCATCTAAACGTTTGTTCTAAAGCAATGGGGAGATGTTGACGGGTTCAAAGTCAGGGGTTTATGTCTGTATATGTATCTTTTATTTTTATTAACAACTTTGTAAGTTAATGATAATTCTGCAACTTTTAAGTCCAAGCTAATTAGTTTGCTAATCATTAAACTGAATCTTCAGTGCAGCTGCATGAAAGACAAAGTATCTTGGAGAGGAAACTTTATCACTCTTAGCTTTTACTTAAGTTGATGCTTTTACAGTAGAAGATGATGATGAAGATGCTAGCACAGATGCTAAGAAAGTATACAAAAGTATAAGGTTAATGTCAGGTAATACAAGAAATGTGACAGACCAGAGAAAGGAACACCTAGTATGGTTGGTTTGTTTTCTTCAGGAAAGCATTTTCTAACAAGAAAAAATACTCAATAAAACTGCCAATTAATAAGAAATGTATGGTAGGGAAAGAGAAATATTTTAGCAAAGTGTAGCGTGATATTTGGTAGGACATGGTACTTGATTTAGAGCAATTTCTGAATTATTCTTTGTTCCATTGATACTGAAGAAAGGGAAAGAAACTTGATTAATGGGCTTATAGAAGGATGAGTGTGGTTATAATTTAACATATTAATGTCCTATTGAAGCTGATGCATGGGACAGAAATAAATCAACTTTACTCACATCAAGCTGGAATCTGTCAAAGAACAGGAATATTTGATTATTCAGGCACGGAATTTACTGAATTCAGACTTTCTGATATCACTTAAAACAATTCATCGTTACTAGTACTACAACTTGGGATGGCAAATATACAATGTATTTTGTCACTTTTAGTGATAATGAGGTATAGAACATTTGGATTCAACCTTTTGGTAGTGTGTGCAAGTGTTGAAATGATAATTAAAATTGTTGAATTTCTTACTACATGCATTACTCAAATTTAGTGCACAGAGATGTACAAATCAATGCAGTTCTGAAGATAACTAGTGTATTTTGTCAGAAGTATAAAACTCATACATCTATTTCAACCTTCTCTCCTCCGAACTATTTACAACAATTACGATTTTTTTTATCTTCTTGCTGATCCACCAAGTAAATACGCTGTTGAATATCTTTAAATTATGTATCTTTAAATTCCAGGTGTCTGTGGCTCTGTTTGTGCAATGTGTACCTCTCTATATACATGTGCCAATGTGATAACATAATTTTGTGCACACAGCTGCACAGAACAATAGTTACCCAAAAAACTATTGGGGGGGGGAGGGAATTCTGAAGGTAAACCAGACAAAATTTTTTTTCAACACTGAAAGTTGAAAACCAGATGTTATTGCTAGCTTCTTATTGGCAGTTGTTCCAATAGAGAATCACTTACAGTGTGAAATAGTATATACCACTCATAAATAGGTTTCCAAAATGGAGTATAATACAGAACACATACCTTATGAAGAGCATATAACAAGATATTATTTCTTTGGGGGAATTCATATTGCTAGTTTTATGTTAAAATCAGCGAGTCTTACTGCCAGTTGCATTCTACAAAAAAAAAAAGTACTCTTCTCCTGTTCTTCCTTTTGACTTGAACACTATGTAGGCAAAAATGAAGCTTGCGTCTGAATTTGATCACTTTCTTACACGGTCATTTCTGTAACTGCCAATAGTAGTGAACTGAATATTCTCTTACTGAGGATAAACATCTATGGTAACTTCATATCTCCCTCTGGGGCAAGTGGAGGGGAAATCCTTGCGTATGTAAGGTTTACCTTCAAGACGTATGAGACTAGTGGCACCAATACTTAAATTAGCATGCCAGCTTCAACAACAGCAAATGTACTGGCAGCATAATTCTGCCAAGAAACTGCTCAGCCTTCAGAAAAATTGTGGGTTTGGTAGACAAACCTTTTAAAATATGTATTAAGAAAAGGGGGATGGTGGAAGTGAGTTTTGTAGCCACCTGGTAGAAAATATCCTCTATAAACTAGCCATATTATATATTTGCTAAGTATCTCACCTGTAGCTTCAATTTTTGAATAGCATAACCTGCACAAGTTTTCAGAATTTTGGCAAAATGGACCTAAAATATTGCAATGTAGGAGATATTTACCAGTTCTCTAGTTTAAAGTTCATACAGGCAGACTCCTAGATGCTTTTATGCTTGGCAGGTATGGATTACTGAAATTTCCAAAATGTCTATACTACAGAATTCAATAGAAGAAAAAAAGTGCCCAATTCAATTCTTGTTTATGAGTATCAGAATTCCCACTGTTGAGACGGTGGGCTTTGAAGACCTACTCCATTTGCACACAGTGAAAGAGCAATGACTATTTTGTTGACTTTTGTTACTGAAAGATTTCTTATGAGATTTTTTGAGAGCCCTCTCGCAGGTGGTATGAAATGTGGAGAAAAGACATGGATGTGAAGGACAAACTTAACCAAATAGCTTTGATTCTTTTCCTCTGAATAGAAACATTTTAGGTTACTGCTCTGGAAGTAAGTGGCATAGGTAAAGCTACATGTGTGGTGATCACTGAACAAGTCTACACATGAATAAGTTTGGGTTTTTTCTGACACCTTGAAAAACATGAATACACTAAATGTCTGCAATTTAAATGGGCACAGTTTTACAGTGTATAAAAAAAAACCTGCTGAACGTGGACTCGAAATATCATATAAACAGAGATACTATGTAAACTAAGGCCTTCTAATAAAGTTTAGACATCTGTTCAGCTAGGCAGTTTTTGTCTTCAGTGATACGCATAACGTTTCTATACTACTTCCAAATTTCTTTCCACAACCTTTTTGATAAGATTAATTACTTTCACACAATATTTTAAAATTATATCTGATCCACATGAAGAGGTGATCAGACCCATGTGTTCTTTAATCTGTAGTTTGCTACCTATTACTGAAGGAAGGGATAACTGGAAAGATAAAACCTTGGAGGAACACTAGATGAAAAAAAAGTCTGTTACAGAAGACAAAGCAGCATGAAAATTAACCAGCAGTTGTTTTTCTTCTCCTTGGTAAATGGATTAAGAAACACACAGAAATGAAAGCAGCCAGCACAATCTCACCTGTTCACATAAGAGAAAGGAACTCTTGTTTCTTAACTTGTCTTTTCCTGAGCAGAGGATGTATGGAGAAAACTTCCCATGCAGATTTTTTTTGCTTCACTTTCAAAGTCTTCCTTCAAAAGTCCAATGCTCTCTTAGCAAGCAGAAGTCTCCCATTCCTTTAGCTATGACAGGTATTGCTCAGGCAATGAGAGAGCTCGCCTGAATTTGAATCTGGTGGTGATTATTCCTTTGGGGCATCATGCAAGTTTTCAAAGTGAAGCTGAAGAACAGTGTGTCACCATGTTCATAGAAAGATCTCTCTAAATCCAACCAAATGATATTTGGATGCTAATGCCTGACTCTTCTATGCCGCTGAAGCCAACAGGGCTGTCTGAAAATGTGGCCGTGGCTTAATGGATGTATATAAACTAAGGTATGTTTGAAAATGTGGCCATGGCTTAATGAATGTGTATAAACTAAGGTATGAATGTTTGACTATGAACTAACTTATGAGATGACTGGTGGTTTTTTTCTGATGAGACAACTGGTAAAGGGTCTTGAGCAAGAAGTTACACTCTCATTTTGTATAATTTTTAGAGGATTATTTTAGCAATATAACAAGTCCTTCAGTACAGTGTCCTGAATCAGATGAAGCCTAGAAAGAGCTGGTCTTCAAGGTTGTTTAAATCTTGCTTTAACTCTTTGTTTTAAGAACTTTAGTAAAATTTAAAATAGGAAATGTACCTGGGACTTACGAAATACTATGCACAACCAAAATCTCTTCATGAAATCCAAGCTGAAAAAATGAGAGTCATGATTTGTTAAGGCCTCTTTCAGATTGGAGGGTATGCATGCCAAAGGCAGAAAATAAGTTAAATTTTCTATTGTGCTGCAAGCTTTACCTGAGTAAATAATTTTAACTTGTGGAAATGAAGATGAGGAAAGCACACTAAACTTAACTGATGTAAGTTTACAAATTCTCATATTCTGAAGGAAATGTGTGTGTAAAACAAAACAAAAACCAAAAAAAACCCAACAAAAAACCCTAAAAAACTTACTATAAAGCTCTGCCACTATACAAGTAAGAATAATAGTGGCCAATACTCCTATGGATAGTCTTCTAAGAGGAGGTATTGCAAACACAGTAGAGGTTGTGCAGTTGAAATGCACATCTTTGTTTTAGCAGAGTTTCTGGGAATGTTTTGTGTGTCTTTGAAAGTGAAAAATATGATTTATAGATCAAGATAGGAAGAACCCTTTGTGAAAGGATTGTATTGTGAATCTTTGTAATTGGAAAATGGGGCATCTACAGAATAGAAACCTGCAAGCTTAGTAATAAAAATCAGAGAAATGTTATGTGCAACATGACTCCCTCTCTTTACATGTTTTGCCTTTCATAAATTCTCAGGATTATGTCCTTTTCTTGAGCTGAGAAAGTTCTGGGGAAGAGCTAAAAGCAGGCTGTAGACCAGAAACAGTTGCTATCCCATTCCCCTGGAGGATAAGGGTTGGGTGGCAGGCGAGTTTTGTACAAAGTTAACTTTAGCAGCACCATAATTAAGCTAAGGATATTAATTATGTAGTAGCCTTATAGGCAGCACAGCTCTTGCTGCTGGAGGTAGTGTGATCCTAACACAGGAAAAAAACTGCCTTCAGGCTATGGGTTGGCAAGATCTCCTGTATGGCTCTGCAGCCTCTCCAAACACAAGGCTATAAAAGGAGCAGGAAGTCAATTGTTAAACTTAGCCAGAGCATCTCAGCTTCTGTAATCTCACTGCAATGATACATCCTGAAGCTACAAAAGAGACTGGAGTCCTATCAGCTTTGCTTTTCACTGTACAACTGTAAGCTGCCACAGTTAAATATATGCTGGAAACAAAGGAGCTCAGAAACAGTGGTCTTTGGTATATGAATATGCTGATTAATGAAACTCTGTGCTAGTTTCTTGGATGATCTGTAAATGAGGTACCTGATCATAGTATACTCAATTGCTTAATTACCTTATTTTGATCAGACTTATCAGTGTGACGATGATTGTGATGTTTAGTTTTGCATAATAGGATTTTTCACTACTCAAATTCAATAGACCTTTGAAAGAAAGCAAGCTTGTGAATTGCCACACTGCACCAGGTCTTCAAATAATGAAACAAACTGATAAATCACAAAGTATCAATATTGCTGTGTTCTGGCATAACTTAGTTTGCAGGGTTTTCTTGTGGTGTACATTGTAGAAGGCTATTAAGATGATACTTAGTCTGGCTAGTTGCAAGATCCAGTTATAGTGTACTTTAGTGATAGGTGTAACTCGTTGCAAGTGATCTTCAAACCTGAACCAATTTTTTTTTTTTTCTGTTCTCTATTTTAACCTTATTCCTGTGAATAAGAATGTTTAAGATGACTTGTTTTCAAAATGACATATACTATGTATTTAGAAGCTGAAAATTAATATGATGGCATATTGGTTTTAGATAGTCCTGGAAAAAATTTGACCTTTTGTCATTTTAGGACTGAGTCTTTTTCCCAGAGATGCTTTGTCAGTAGGTCTATGTCTTCAAAAAAAAGGAACATGAGAAAGAAGCTTCTGGTAGCCAAGAAGCTTATTTATGTGGAAACATTTTGTTTTCTTTTAAATGTGCTTTTTTTCTTTAGAAAACAACCCCTTTTTTTCTTTAGAAAACAAACTATCTGAAATAAACACCATCAGTGTGACAGATGCAGACGTTCATGTGTCTATTCCTTTGAGACAGGTTTTGCACAATTAGCTTTGTTTGGCAACTAATGCTGAAGAAACACCGCTTAGTTTCTAGAGTTATTGAGTAGTACAGTGTTCTGGATTTCATTGGGTAGTGAATAATTGCCATCTTTGATTCCGCTCAGGCTGGAACAAAGAAATAATTTTGTGGCTGCTTGGGAATGCAAAGCCAGGCAGGATGCAAGTACTGACGCACCACCCAAGGCTCTTACTTCCACCCCTGCCTTGCCAAGTTTTGAGACATTGTTGATGTCCTGGTAATAGATGCATTTATTTAATTTTTTTAATTGTGGCACTATTTATTGTTGTTTGATACTAACCCTTTCATATTCAAAAGCTTTCCATTGAAGTGCTGCCCCACATAACTGGCCATTTTCGTGAGTATAGTGGAACTGTGTGGCTTGTGAGAAGTTGAGGGTATAAGTAATTCCTAATAATATTCAAGGGTTAATTCTGAAATCTTAAGGGTAGATAACATGTGCTGTCTGAAGCAGTCTGCAAATCCTCTGTCAAGCTTGTGAATTAACTAATCAAATGTTTGGCATACGTTGCCAAAAATAAATCCCTATTATTTACCTGTTCTCCACCTTTCTATAAAGACTTCATAACATCAATTTATGTCTTAGAGCAGTATTTGAGAGATGACTGATTCTGAAAGGGTAAGTGCTAACAACAGCAGTAAATATCTGAAATACCTTGTTTATCCTGTAGGTAGCAGTTAGAAGCCTGCATTCAGGAGTGGAATTACTTCATGCTGTCTTATGAAAGGAGTGTGCTAATGATCTTACTCTGCTCATAGCTAGAATAATTTTTAGGAAGAGTCTCTTGAATTTCAACATGGCAAATGCAAAGCGCAGCCTACAAGGAAGAAGAGCTCTTTGCACCGGTACTGGCTGGGAACTAAATGGCTGTGGAGCTGCTCTACTGGAAAGGACCTTGGTGCCTTGGCAGGCAAAGGCTGAACATGAGCCAGCAGTGTGTCCTGGAAGGTGAAGGTGGTCAAAGGTATGCTGGGCTGTGTTCAAAGGAACACAGCTGGTAGATGAGGGAAGTGATTATTCCCCTCTACTCAGCGCTCAGTAGACCCTGTCCAGAACATTGTGTCCAGTTTTGGCACTACATCATAACTATTATAACAATAATATTTTGAATTATTAATTATATTATTGATATGAATAAATTGGAAAGAGTTGGGGGGAGGTGGTGCAGAGCAGGGCTGGAGCAAATGTTTGGGGGGTGGAGCACTTGGTGTATGAGGAGAGGTTAAGGGCTGAGGCTTGTTCAGCCTGAGGGAGGGAAGGCTTCCAGGAGGACCAACAGCAGCTGCCAGTATCCATGTGGAAGTCATTAAGATAGAGCCAGGCTCTTGCTCCAGCCACTGCTCCAACAAAGTTGTCAGTTTAGATAGGATCAACATTGCCTGGTTTTAGTTTCTCTTGTTTTTAGCTAAACTGCTTTCAGCTGTTTTCTACAGCAATTAACCAGCTATCAGTGTTAATCGAACAACATGTGCTCAGACTTCTGAGAAGGAAAGGAGAAGGGGTTGTAAGTAAGGAAACAATGTGACCTTCTGTGTTTGTTTATTAGTTCATCGAGGATCTGATTAAAGGAAACAGTAGTCAGAAGTAGCTTGGTTTAAATTTTATTTCCTGAAGCAATTATGTAGAACCAGGGTGGATGTTAACAGTTCCATGGAAAAAGTTGTATAAGTCAAATAATGTTAAATATCTGTACTGCAAGATACTCAGCTACAAGTAGCAGGGATCAATATTTAAGGATAAATAGATTCTAGACTAAAGTCTCTTCCGCTCTTGTCACTATTCCAATAAGTTACTGAAAATGTAAGGTTAAGCATACTTTAGCTTTTCCCAGAAGGCAGCCAAGTTTATCAGTGCAGTGAGCACTGTTTCGTCTGAACTGGAAATGGTAAAAGAAACAGGATATACAACTGCTCTCAAGGTATGTTATGGTAAGATACCAAAGCTAAGTCTTACACAAATCAGCTCCTTTTCATTTAAATATTCAGTCAGTATGAATACACAGATTTGTTGGTCTGACTCTTCTTTCTTAGAAAATTCTCTTATTGGTACCCAGCAAATTTAATAGGTGCTCTCAAAAGGAGCAGTGGTCTCCATTTTTTGTATGACTACTCTTTGCTGAGCAGAGAAAGAAGTTTGTCATCCGGTGGTCTTTTATTTAGAACTTACCTCACTGGGAGGAGGAATTCATTGCCCACATGTTGCCAAGAACTCCTACACCACACGCACCCCACCCCCCAAATGTGATGTTGAGTCCTCATTTAGAGCTTAGAGTTAAAACTAGGCCTGCAGAAACATTATGTTCTACAGTTTGTTACTGGGTCCTGGGAGTTCATTAATAATTCAAATGGTGGAAGTATTGTGCCATAAAAAGAAGCAAAGTTCATGTATATGGTGCTTATCAGGGATTCAACTAGATATCTTTTGAGAGTATCTTTATTTAGGAATGCTGAGTAAGCCTCCAGAGCTAATTAAAGTTATAAATGTGGATACATAGATAATCATAAAGGCATTTGTTGATTACAAGCCCACAGCAATGCTAATTTGCTTGCAAGGAGATTTCAAAGACCAGTGAACAAAATAGGGTTGCAATTCAGTTTTAGTGTTCAGTACCTCCAAGTTTACACTACTAGCAACATATAGCACAATAAGATGTGAGATCCTTTTAGCAGCCAAATACAGCCACATAAACTGATACAAATAAATAATTATGATGATTTAAATTAAATTAATTAATGCAACTCTTTATTTACTGTGTGAATTAATACTTGAATCAGTGTTATCTACCTGTTTTTGATGTATAATGTAACAAAAAAGTCACAACTTATGGTCTGTGTACAATATTTTATTACATCTTCATTGTTCTTATAAGTTTAATTCCATACAATCTTTTGTATTAAACAAGAATTATGCTCTACACATATGATTAGTGTTTTTATTACTTGGTATTTATTTATCATGTAAAGTATGCTATTGTCATTAAACTTTCTGTACTCTTAGAAAATGTATAGTGCTCACAAACTGCAGAAAACCAATTATGAAGATGTGATTAATAGCTTACTCTAAAGTACTTATTAATTTGATGTACTCTATTTCAGTAAACTTCAGTCTTCAAATGGGGTTTTACCTAAGTAACACTGAAAACTCTTGAGTCATGCCAATGAGAGCTCATAATGCTTAGGCTTTTTATAGCCAAACTGAACAAAATGCAGAACTAAAGTATTGCTTGCCTCTACCTTGCACTAATTCCTACATCATCAATTTATTATGGGTACCAAGCAAAACAGGCCTATACCGAAAACCAGACCTACACCAACCAAAGAGGGGGGGGGGAGAGAGACTCTGAAAGCACTGTTTTTCTGCCCTACATTATACCCTAACTCCTTATAGTTAGGAATGAAAGTATTGTGGTTTGTAATTTAAAAAGCTGAACAGAAAGTTGGTTGTTCTTTGTTGCTATGGAATAAGAGCTTTGACGTTCTCCTTCTCCAACTCTTAAATCTAACTTATAAAAGTACTTTAAAAATAGAAATTTTATGTTGTATAAATATTATAATATAATTTATAATAAATACTCTAGCCACAGTTAGGAAGTAAATTCTATACCCTCTTGTAATTTGGTCAGTTGAATCTGTAACTTCATCTTGCTCTCTAATTAAACAGATAGGTTAGAATTCTGTTTTTAGTGTAAAACCTAATCTTCTAAGTCCTACTTGACACAGCCTGGGATAGGGAGGGTTATCATAAGGCATCAGAACTGTGAGGTATTTCTTTGGAGGGCTGTGACACTCCTGGTGATACTCGTCAATCTTGGGGTTTGTTCAGGGCCATTTTTTTTATATGTTTCCCTATTGCGGCCTTTCAACTTTCCCCAAAATGTAGTACGTGAACTACTTCTTTTTCCTATCATTCAGTCGTCAGATGTCTACTTTCTTCTGTGTACTGTGTAACAGTGGACCCTCACACCAATATATTTTCATTAAATATTTTTAATTTCTTATCTTTCATAATATTTTCCATTTATTAATATGAAATACAAAAATAGGCAGCTTTTGGCTTGCTGTTACTCTATTCTCCAAATACAACTGCCTCTTTGCTTCTCTTATTCAAACATCTGGTGAAAGGTGGCATTGTGCTACTGATTTAATGGTTCATTGATCCTACTATAACTTAAGTTAGATAATCCCTCAGCTGAATCTGCAGAATAAGAAGTAATTTAAAACAAAAGCTGCAGCCAGTTGATATTCTCTCTTGTTTTAGCCTTTCTTGCCGAAGCAGGCAATGAGCCCAGAATAATAAGGCATAGTGGATTCATTTTTGAAAACTGACACCAAGGTGATAATTATCATAAACATGCAATTTTTATGGATTAGCACTTAAAGCAAGATTTTTTTAAATTTTGGTTTAAGAATAAGGTAATACATATTCAAGGAAAGCAAAGTTTCTGTTTGCATTCAAATGTCTGAACATCTCTTAAAAAATCTTGTTTGTCCCTTCCACTAATAGAAATTACAGGTAAAAGGGGGTGGGAGGTACAACAGTGATACAGTTTCTGTAAAACTAACCTATGACAATGCTCTTTTAGGATTCCAGTGGTGAAGTAATAGATCTTAATTACTAATGTAGGATTTCCCCAACTTCTTATCAACAAAATAAGTTTGCTTGTCAGATTCTTCAAATCTGACTATTTATTCTAACTGAGTACATTATTCTGAAATTAATATATCTGGATCATAACATTCCTTTTGGATGGTAAAAATGCATCTTCAGAAGTGTTTCAGTAGGTATTTCTGCACATTGGTGAGTTAACAAAAATCATTCTACGTAATTGCAGTAAACAGTTTAAAAAGTCTTTCTTATCTGGCAATCTAAAATCTCAGAATGACTGCATTTTAGCACAGTCTCTTGCCTACAAGATCCTGTTTGAAGGATTATTGCCTTCTCTAGACAGTCTTTAGTCACTTCTTAAAATAAAACATTTTCTTATTCTGTAACCAAAACGCTTTACAAAAGTAGTTGTGTGTGGTCACAGTGTTTGAAATGTCTGTTCTAAAAAACTGCCTTGCCTGTTTTCCAGGGAATCATGGTTATCCTAGCCAGTTAAAGCCAATTAAAGAAACTGATGCTTGCCTCTGTGGTTACATCAACTAAAAATATAAACTTACCTGTAGTATACCCCTTGATCAGTGAATACCATTGGTTAAAATTCATTTCTGTTCACCTGGTAAGGTGCTTTTTTCGTGTGAAAACTCTGTGCTGGAAATCACAGGCTAATAATCTCTTCTGTTCTTGGAAAGGAGAGCAAAGGACGTTTTCTTTCTAATTAGTTACCCACTTTCTTGTACTTGAATTGTGAGAGTGGAAGACTGTATGACTGTCTGCAACAAATAACAGACGGCCCCCCCCCCCACTGGAGAGGTGCAAAGCACAGAACTTATTAAGAAGATGTGAACTATCATACTTCTCAAGTTAGGTTCAGGTGTATATAAGACTTGAAAACTTGCTGCTTCTATAACTCTTTTCTCTTGATGATAAAACTTCATCCATGAAATCCTAGGCTGAATATTAAATGGATTTTGTTTGTAAATTTGCAGTTGAATACTCTTGGCAACTGTTTTCCTTTTGAAGATGAGGAACATAAATTCTGACTTATGGGCCACTGGCATATTTGTCCTGTAATCTTCATTAGAACTTAATGTACTCTTTCATTTTACAGTAAGTAGGATAGCTTGCAGGGTGTGCTTTAAAGTAAAATACAAGTATTGAAAATAAGAAAGAACTGTAGCCAATGCAAAGTGCTGTGTGGATGCTGAAAGGAATCTTCAAAAAAAACGCTGGTGGAACAGCCTGAGCAACCATCAGTGACACTTAGGACTATAGTAGGTTATGAATGTAAACTTGGTACTCAGTTGTTTAAGATATTAATACTAGGTTTTCTTAAAGATGCGCTTTACTAAAAATGAAGTAGTTGCCTCCTTAAGTGAAAGGTAACAAATCAGAGAAAACTGAACCCACAGACTATTCTCTACTAATTTCTGGGCAAAACTGAATGTTGTATAGTGTGGGAAAAGGGGTTGAAGTATCTTGAAGTGTTTCACCATTCTCATGATACTGTCTCCTAACATATATCTTGAAAGCTATCGCTACTGTATTCTCTTTTTTAAGCCTTTATAGCACGGCTTTTCAGGAGAGGTGTTGTAAATTCTTCTTTTCCTGATAGGAAAATAAATGGAGGGGAGGCACAGGCCACAAACAATACTTCTTAGACTGAGTTTAACAATCCTCAGGCCATAAATTTTGTTTTCTTATGACAAATTTCAATTAATGCAGTTTTTATATTTCAAGATATCTTTAGTCTATTTGATTCAACTGGGTCCCAATAGTGTCTGAAATCCTGCTGTTCTAGACAGCTTCCTTTGAATTTTAAAGGAAAATCTTGTACATATGGCAAGTTAATTGGTCATCAGAATGAATTGTAATTTTACATCTGAGAGAAGAAAAAAAAAGTTAGATGGTATGCCCTTGAAAGGAAATAGATGGTGTTCTCTGAACTGGAAAAACCTCGGTGTTAATAAGACTGAGTATCTTTCAATGACGAGTGCTTGTTACTCACTATATTTGGAGACTTTTTTTTAAACATGTAACTTCCTAAACTGTAACATAGTTCATTATGATGTCACCAAAAAGGAATTTCTGTAACACATCTGAGCTGAACCTTCATAACTGAAGACACAAAAAAATAAGATTTAATTTTAAAGACAGTGCAGTTTCCTATTGTGTAATTAAAATTATGAGTGCAAACTTTATTGAAATGGTTGATAACTCCGTAAATAATATGAACAAGATAACTGTGCAAAGGTACTTTAAGCATGGACCTTTAAGCAAAAGGGTAAAGTTAATTTATATCCAAGTGATGATTTGACTCTCTCTTCTCCAGTAACCAAAATGAAACTTAATTAGCAGAGGATTTATAGTGTGCTTGCTTGGTCAGCTTTTGTGTTATGAATGGTGTTGGCTGTCTTTAAAACCAGTTGAAAGAGATGCAATGTGTCCCTTCCACAGACATTTTTTAATTCTGTGGAAATGTCTAGCAATAACTAGTCTTTATTCTGTTTGCTATATTGAATATTTACGCTTATAATAATTTTCCTGTTAAAATCTACTGTAAAATTAGTAGGCAGTTTTGTATAAGCTTTGGTTCAATATTACATTTTGACTTTGAGGAAAAAGGGGACTTAAAACATAGGTGCGTGTCTTCAAACTAGAAAATAGGCAATAAGGATTCTCATTCCAGTCTCAATGGCTATGCTGTCCTTCCTTGTGGAGCAGGGTCTCTCACAATTTGATCTGATTTAAAGTGTGTATCCACAGACACCAATTTCTAGGTTGTAAATAAAACAGTTTGTCAATACATCAAGACTGTTGGTAAAGAATGGTGGTGCTTCTATCTTCCAAAGCAGGTTGTGGTTTCTCACGTTTAAAAACATGTATAGAACTTCAAACTACTGTCTCCTCACTCTTCAGCCAGCTATATCCTGTTAAATTAGTCCAATTTACAGTGGGGCCACAGCTGTAGAGCTTATCTGGAAGAATCAAGTTGTATCTTGGAAAATGAATGGAGCCTGAAACAGACAAATGCTTTGGAAGCACACTGAATATGAAGAGTAATACAAACTGTACCACCACCTGCTTCTCCCAATGTTGATTTAGTGTACTCTTCCTGAACCAACAGCAAACTCTCTAGAACTTGAATGCCCTCATATTTCTCTGCAATTAAAGTAAACTTGCACTTCAGGAGTGTTCAGAGTGGGCTCCAGAGTTGGAGAATGATAATCAAATGCTGTGTAGTGACCCAAACATTTATATACCAGATGAAACTTCTTAAGGTGTTGACTTTATACGTCTGTGTACTATGAGAGCTGTAACTCCAAACAGTGGACGAATCAAGTCTTCAATGGTAAATGGAGGAGAATTTCAAATAAACTAAATAATAGAGGCTGACTTCTCTGTTCTCAAGCCTCAAGCAACATTAACATGCCAAAATTTGGACACGTAAATGTTATTCCTGCACTTGTTGCTCCCTAACCGTAAGATTTCTGGGGTACCACTTTTCTGCTTTTTGTCAACCACTTCACCCATTTCATCCTTCCCCCCCTCCTTTTCATTGCTACATAATCTGCCTAGCAAAGAGTAGTATGAAGTACCCATTTTTCTTTCCATAGAAGACTAAGTGCAATTGCCAGAATTTTAGTTTCAAGAAATTGGATTAAAAGATAACACAGTCATTTTCCAGATGTTTGCTTTCCTCCTTGTACAGATGCTTGATATGAACTTATGCCATGACTTCTGTGGGACTTTCTGGAAGTTCAGTTGTTATGTAAACTTGGATCAGTTCAGTTGCTATAACCTGAGGAATAGGTGTGAAAGTACATTCTCATTAACTTTGCATGATCATTTCTAGGAATCGTCTGTTTCCCTGGAAGTGTTTGGATACTCCTTAATTAAAGGACACACTAATTTCAGTACCTAATTAAGAAAATTGAGCCATTTTTAACAGATGTACTGCTTTTCCTATCTTCAAATGATACTTGCTACCTAAGTAATCTATTTTGCAGTCTAATAGCTCTATACAACTTGTTTAATGGTATATATGTGAAAAATCATTTGAAACCCATCCTGTACTTGCCTCAAGGATTTAATTAGAAATTTTAGATATCCAAACAATTGTAGCTTCTTACTGATTTTTTTTTTTCTGTGTGTGTGTTTGCTTCTGAATGTCCCTGCGTTGCTATCCTTACCCTACCAATTATTTGCTTCAACTTTGTTACTGGCTTTTATGACACTTGTTCCCATTATTGGACTTCAATGACTATACTTTTCAGCAGAGAAATATATGAAATGGAAATAAGAATCTGCTTCAGAGACAAATGGTTTTCTCCCTTGATTCTGTACCTGGCTGAACAGCCAGTGCTTCAATGGAACCAGGTCCTTTGAATATTTTATACGGTAACTAGGTCTCAAAAATTAGGCGAAAGTAAATAAGCTGGCACATAACCCTTAAATCAAATGTAGCTCGCTTTATTATGTTGTTTGACAATACATACATATAAATATATATGCACACATATTTCAGAAAAATTTTAGGTTTCTTGCCTGAAATCCTGCGCCACATTAACAGATTTCAGCAGATTTCTAATAAGTGGATTTTAAGTCCTAAAACCAAAAAAGCATGAATACGCTTGTATAGTCAGGACCATGACAATGCTAAGAATAGATCTGAAACTTTATTTCCTTGATTGTAATATCACTCACCAGAGGAAAAGCAAATAGTCTGTGGCACGTCTGTCTCTCACATAGAAGTTACGTTGTGAGACAGTACAGCTTAAGTTGTAAAGAAAAGTAAGGTATGTAATGCTGATATGGCAAGGTAGCAGAAAGCTGCTCTGTCCATAATCTGAAGTTTAGAAGTATTGTGAAATGTACAAAAAGTATCTCTCTTTTATTCAGAGTTTAAAGGAAGGAAAACAAGACTTTTACGAACAAGAAGTAGTTCTGGGTTTACATCTGAAAAATCTTGTGGCAACTTAGGCATTTTTTCCAGTGTCCAAAGAGGGGGTGGGGGGTGGGGTGGGAGGAAATCACTCTTCCAGACTCTGCTGTCAAAATCAGGGGTGTTGCAGCTTTTTCCCCTTTCTTCCAATTAGTATAGGTGTAAGCATATAAAAAAAACCCTCTCCAAACTCATAATCATCCTGTGGAATGTAAGTACATCTGTTTGTTAGAAAATTTCAAATCACTTAGCAGACTTTTGTTGGAAAGTGTCCAGCTCTTGGAATTATTTTTCCACTGTTTTTTACTGTACAGTATGTGCACAAAAAAAAAATTACATCTAATATTTTACATTAGAACAAATTAAGCATATATTTGTGGCACAAGCAGAGGGAAAACACAGCAGTCTGAAATGCTTGTCTGACAAAAGAAGGTTAGGCATTCCAACGGAGCAGGTGACAGTCTTTAAAACATATCCTGTTATTGTTACAGGAGTCACATGGGGACATCTAAAGATAAATATAGCAGGAGTAATGATGCAAGACTTTATCTTGTTGACATGGAAAAGGGTATATCTCTATTTGAGTAGTTCAAGTAATGGAAACTGGTTTTGTGAGTTCAGATTTTTGCTGAAGTATTTACGTGATAAAAACTTGAGCTTGCATGTTGAAGCAGCAGTCTGTCTCTCATACAAAGCTGAACTTGAAACTGAAGCAGCAGCAGTTAATTTTCCAGTGAAATTAAAATTCTCATTAGGGAGAGATCATGGTCTCGTCTGCTTCAAGGACTGGATCGCTCATAATCAGACCGTGTCCTTTGTTCTGTAGCCATTCCTCCACAATTCCCCCTTCTTGTTTTTGAGCAATCCAGGACTGATCCACTACTCTTAACATTGCTTTCTTAATACAGCTTAGTAACAAACAAAGACATAAACCTATGATTATAAGAATTACTATAATGCGCAAGCCTTCAGTTAACAAGCTTATTAGCCATTGTGGCAACCTTCCAAACAAACTAGCTAGCCACCCATCTAAAAACCCATGATTCTGATGAATTTTGTTTGCATGTTCCTTTAACCATTGTAATTGCTTATGAATTGATTTGCTATGATCAGACAGATTTAAGCAACACATGCCTTCAAAATCCTCACAACCATGACCTTGAGCTAATAGCAAAAAATCAATTGCTGCTCTATTCTGCAAAACTTCATGCTGTAAGTTGCTTTGGTCTTCTAATAATGATTCTATTACCTCAGTGGTGGCATCAGCTTGCTTTTTAGCCCAACAAGCTAATTTCCCTACTTCATTCAATGCTCTACCTGCTGCTGCTCCAGGCACAAACAAAGATAAAAACACTCTCTCAGTAGGACTAAGTAAGGTAACTTCATCATTACAATTTGGTGAGAGACCTGTGACCGTCTGTTTTCTACGACTGAGGGTCACATTCTGGGCCACATTTTTCCACCAGTTCTGATTTGGGGCTATTAATGTTAATTTACCAAGATAATATGGACCACCAAATACATTTTTTGGAATTCCCTGCCATGCCCTATCTCCACATATTAAAAATACGTCTGGTGGCAAGGCTTTCGGGGTGCCATTGTTCCAAATTGGGGGTCCTTCACGTACTTCACCCCCAAGGGCTCCCAAACCTTGGCTTACTGAGTCATTCGTGCCACAAAATGCACCACTTTTCTGATAGTCATAATAATTTTCTTTTGAGGTGACGTTCATCCACCCCGTCCAATTAGATGTTCAGTAAAGGTTTGTTCCGATAAGGCTAGGTCTTCCAAAAATTATACAGGTTTGAGTCCAGTTTTTTGAGGTGTTCCCAATTCTCATTGATCCTAACAGGTCTAATTCTTGAGGGTTCCAGGGCAGCGTAACATTCAAGCCACCAATAAGCATAGCATTACAATTGCTAACACTCATAGATTTACTACAGTTCTGCTTACTATAGGCGCTAAACTTTTCTACCTTAAAACTAGGTACTCCTATCAAACACGTTCGAAAAGGTTCTGTAGCAGAAGTGAGCGACAAACAAAAGGCTTGCTGTCCTGTCTTGTTCGCCCAGGTAACCCACAGGTTCTCTCTGGGTTCAATTCTGTGGAAGGTCATTGCTCTCGGGAGCACCATCCCTAGGAGCAGGATCTTGAGCATCTTTGCTGTCAGGCGGATCTCGTTGAGTCAGAGCAGGTTTTACGGCTCGACTAGGCACCCACACTGGACCACGATCTGTGGAGACACACATATAACCTCGACCATTAAATATAACAGGAACAGGTCCCAGCCACGCTCCAGAGACTGGATCTCTATATATTACTTTAAGTTGTGGGAGTGTTGTTGTACTATTGAACTTAAGGTTTCTATGGTGGATCATCACTGGCGGTTCTTCTCGATCACCCATAAGACAAAGAAAGTTCAACGTAAAAAGTACACGATGTAGTCTTTGCTGGGCGTCTGTTTCTACTCCTTTTTGTTTCATTAGATAGTCTTTCAACACTTGATGAGTGCGTTCTACTAATCCCTGTCCTGTAGGTGAATGCGGAATCCCTGTCAAGTGCTCGACCCTCCATCTCAACAGGAACGCTCTAACCTTTTGACTAACATAAGCAGGCCCTTTATCAGTTTTAATACGTTCAGGCACTCCTAATACAGCAAAACAGGCAAGCAAGTGTTTACATACATGATGTGCTTTTTCGCCAGGCTATGTGGTTGCCCAGGTCATTTTTGAAAAGGTGTCAATGGTCATGTGTACATACTTAAAGCGACCAAACTCTGGGATGTGTGTAACATCCATCTGCCATAATTCTAGTGCCTTTAAACCTTTTGGATTCACTCCCAGTCCTATGCCGGGACCATGGTTTCCACATTTTGGACAGGCTTGAACCATGTTTCGAGCCTCATTCTCCGTCAACCCAAATTGTCTTTTTAGGCCTTTAACATTTTGATGAAAGTTCTCATGACTCTGTCTGGCTTGCTGAAACTTATCCACAGGAGGTACGTGACACACTGGACTAACCAGGCTATCAGCAATTTGATTGCCTCGGCCTAATCCAATGTCCAGCTGATGGCTCCGAATATGGATAATACAACAAGCGCCTGTTTGTTGACTAAGTACAGATCGTAACTGAATAAACAAATCTCCCAGTCTAGGATTAGCTGTCTCTCTGAGCAGTGCGTCTTCCAAGCGTGGCACTATTCCAGCCACGTATAATGAGTCTGTTACCACATTCAAAGGAGTGCTCAGCCAATTGTTCAAGGCCCAAACCACTGCAGTTAGTTCTAATGTTTGAAGAGAATCTCAGGGTTGCCCCTCTATGATATGCTGACACCATTGACCTTTTTCTTGCCAAACGCAGACTGCACGCCGCAAGCGTTTTCCTGCATCTGTATATACAGTAATACCATCTGACAATGGATCCCTCCATACCTTGGGTCTTTCTAACCACTGATTTCTTTTTAACACCTGCCATAATTTCCCTTGTGGCTGTCGTGAATGCACTTTCCCACTGTAGCCTAACAAGGCCTCTTGTATGACAGTGTCATTACGCAGCCACCATTCTAAATCTGAGGCATTGACAGGTATGCTAATATCCTCTGGTTCTTTACCACTGATTTCTATGATTCGTGATCTTCCTTTTCTCATCAGTTCACCTACGGCTTCTGTTCGCGTTTGAATACTCGTTTTTGGTTGTACGCTTAAAAACACCCATTCTAAGATATTAAACACATCCTCTTTTGTTACCTTCCCTTCGCATTTGTCAGTGGCATCGCCATAGGAAGAGAGGGGAGGAGCAAGTTCCCCCTTTTTGTTTTGCCACTGACAAATGACTGCATATGGGGAATTTTGGCCATTACATATTAACAGACTTATTGGCAATGTCAAAATTCATCGCGATGACCATGTCGATTGTAGTTTTTGTGCGATTTGTTGCAATGCTGCTTGTTGCGTTTCCGTCAGAGTAATACTGTCGGCTGGATGATGGCCTCTCAATAATTCTGTTAAGGGCGCAATATCACTATTGGAAATGCCAACACGGTTCCGCACCCATTGAATGTCTCCAAGCAATGTTTGGACATCAGTCAGCATACGCAGTTGAGCTACGAGCTCTGTCTTTTGTGGTCGAATTTTATTGTTCATTATAGACCATCCGAGATATTTCCGGGGGGCTGTGCATTGCACTTTTTCGGGTGCGATAACAAGTCCTTTTCTTGACAAGATGTCGGTTAATTGCTGTAAAGACTCTTCAGTGAAAGGCTCTTTTTGACAACAGAGAATATCATCCATATAATGATAGATTATTGTATCTGACCATTGGTTTCTAAGTGGTTGCAGTGTCCAGGCTACATAAAGCTGACATAGTGTGGGCGAATTTTTCATCCCTTGAGGTAGGACGACCCATTCATATCGTTCTGCAGGTGAGGCTTTGTTTATGGATGGTAAAGAGAAAGCAAATCTCTGTGTATCCTGAGGGTGTAAGGGAATGGTGAAAAAGCAGTCCTTTAGGTCAACTATCAATATGTGCCAGCCATCTGGCAACATATTGGGTGACGGCACCCCGGGCTGCAATGCCCCCATTGATTGCATCTGTGCATTAACCTTGCACAGGTCATGCAACAGTCGCCACTTGCCAGTCTTTTTAGGGATTACAAAAATAGGGGTATTCCATGGGCTAACAGAGGGTTTTATATGTCCGGCTGTGAGTTGTTCGGTAACTAACTGTTTGGCAATTTGCAGTCGCTCTTCGGTCATGGGCCACTGGTCAACCCACACGGGCTTCTCAGAAATCCAAGTCAACGATGGGTTGGGTGACTGCTCTCCAGCGGCCGTAATTAAAAATGGTTTGTGGTTAAAACTGCTCCAATTTGACTTAGAACATCGTGGCCGATTAAGGCTTCCAATGCTGCCAATATCTCTTTTTCAGTTGGAGTATAGTTGGCTTCAGATCCTCTGTATCCCCAACTCCAAAACCCTAGGGGTCGGCCTCGAGTCTCCCCTGGTGCTTTCTGCCAAAGGCTCCAGGTAGGGCCATTCTCCCCGGCTGCAGTGTAGAGTCCTACAAGACAAGTTGCAGAGACTGCTGAAGGAGAAGGTGAATCAAGTCAGTTTGCAGAGGTGAAAGCCATCCAGCTGGCTTTAGATATTGCTGAAAGAGAACAATGGCCAGTGCTCTATCTCTATACTGACTCATGGATGGTGGCAAATGCCCTGTGGGGGTGGTTGCAGCAATGGAAGCAGAACAACTGGCAGTGCAGGGGCAAACCCATCTGGGCAGCCTCATTGTGGCAAGATATTGCTGCCCGGGTAGAGAACCTGGTTGTAAAGGTACGTCATGTAGATGCTCATGTACCCAAGAGTCGGGCCTCTGAAGAACATCAAAACAACCAGCAGGCAGATCAGGCTGCTAGGATTGAAGTGGCTCAGGTGGATCTGGACTGGCAACATAAGGGTGAATTGTTTCTAGCTCGGTGGGCCCATGATACCTCAGGCCATCAAGGAAGAGATGCAACATATAGATGGGCTCGTGATCGAGGGGTGTACTTAACTATGGATGCTATTGCACAGGTTATCCATGAATGTGAAACATGTGCTGCGATCAAACAAGCCAAGCGGTTAAAGCCTCTCTGGTATGGAGGACGGTGGCTGAAATACAAATATGGAGAGGCTTGGCAGATTGATTATATCACACTCCCACAAACCCGCCATGGCAAGCGCTATGTGCTCACCATGGTGGAAGCGACCACCGGATGGTTGGAAACATACCCTGTGCCCCATGCCACTGCCCGGAACACTATCCTAGGCCTTGAAAAACAAGTCCTATGGCGGCATGACACCCCAGAAAGAATTGAGTCAGACAACGGAACTCATTTCCGAAACAGCCTCATAGACAAATGGGCCAAAGAGCATGGCATTGAGTGGGTCTATCACATCCCCTATCATGCACCAGCCGCTGGGAAAATTGAACGATACAATGGACTGTTAAAGACTACACTGAAAGCAATGGGTGGAGGAACATTCAAACATTGGGATACACATTTAGCAAAAGCTACCTGGTTAGTCAACACTAGAGGATCTGCCAACCGAGCTGGCCCTGCCCAATCAAACCTCTTACGTACTGTAGAAGGGGATAAAGTCCCTGTAGTGCATGTAAAAAATATGCTAGGGAAGACAGTCTGGGTTACTCCTGCCTCAGGTAAAGGCAAACCCATCCGTGGGATTGCTTTTGCTCAAGGGCCTGGCTCTACTTGGTGGGTGATGCGGAAGGATGGGGAAGTCCGATGTGTACCTCAAAGGGATTTGATTTTGGGTGAAAATAGCCAATGAACTGAATTGTATGATGTTAATTGCTGTATAATATATGTCATTTTTATTATTGCTGTATATCCTATCAATGGTATAGCAGTAACAATCACCCAGATTAAGAAGAATGAATGTTGAAGAAAACTGAGGAAGTGCAGTGGATGGAACCAGAACTGACTTCAGCATGCGACAACCCAACACCGGACCCCAATTCTCCTGCCCTGAAAGACTGTTACAACAGATGAAGCCCAAAAGCATGGACTAGATGAACCCAATGGACATTTTAGAGGGATGGTCCATAGACTAAGGGAATGCTATCTGTATATATATATCAAAATGGGAAGGTGGTGGTGATTAATTGGAATGTATTGTAACGGTAGGACCTAAGCATGATGTAAATGGTATAGAATAAGGGGTGGATGATGTCCTGGTTTCAGCTGGGATAGAGTTAATTTTCTTCACAGAAGCTAGCATAGTGCTGTGCTTTGGATTTAGTGCTAGAAGAATGTTGATAACACGCTGATGTTTTTAGTTGTTGCCGAGTAGTGCTCAGACTGTTCAAGGACTTTTTGAGCTTCTCCTGCTCGGCCAGGTGCATAACAAGCTGGGAGTACAGCACAGCTAGGACCCAAACTGTCCAAAGAGCTATTCCATACCACATAACGTCATGCTCGGGGGGGGGTTTGGTGGGTCGGTCGGTCGCGGGGAGAGTGATCACTGCTCGGGTACTGATCGCTGCTCGGGACGGGCTGGGCATCGGTTGGTGGGTGGTGAGCAATTGCATTGTGCATCATTCGTTTTGTATATTCTGTATATTTTGTTATCATTCTCATTATTACTATTATTATTATTTTCTCTTATTAAACTGTCTTTATCTCAGCCCTCGGCTCTAACCTTTTTCTCCTTCCCGATTCTCTCCCCCATCCCACTGAGGAAGGGGGGGGAGTGAGCGAGCGGCTGCGTGGTGCTTAGTTGCCAGCCGGGTTAAACCACGACAGGGTAACACATATACCTTGAGACTGACTTGCTGACTTTCTGGGAATTGCAAAGATACTGGTTGTTTACTGATATAAGGTGTAGATTGTCCCCCAACGCCTGCGCTGGATGACGTTGGTAGTTCTATTGACCAACTTACAGGCCATACAGCTCGACTTATAATTGTAACATCAGTTCCAGTATCCAGCATTGCCATAATTTGCTTAGATATACCGCATTGTGAAATTGTTATAGTCATCGTGGGGCACTGATTCATTTTTGTGGTAAAACAGACAGCAGATCCAGTGGACCCAAAACCACGATCACCACGATAAATGTTTGACTCTGGCAGAGAACCCAATGGACTATGAATAGCGACTAACTGTGCAACTCGGCTACCCTTAGGAATAAACAAAGGAGGACAAATGGTATAGGCCAGAATATAGACACGACCAGTATAGTCTGCATCAATCACCCCAGGCAATACGATCAGTCCCTTAATCCCTGCTGACGATCGGCCTAGTAACAATCCTCCAATAACACTAGTTTGGTGAAATGAAGGTCCCACAGCGTTACTAGGAATTTTTTGGACATTGGAGTCAATGAGGGTAACGTCTACTGTGGTTTCCACGTCGACTCCCGTGCTTCCCCGGGTTGCTGGTTGATGTTGTTGTAGAAAGCCCTTGTCTCGTTTTGAGAGTTTACTTGTTTCTTCACGCGGTGTCTCCCCGCGCTCATTTTGTAGTTTCCCATACAGATCTTTGTGGCATGGGTGCTTTTCTGGCATCGATCACACCAAACAGTTTTGTGACAGTTAGATTTAACATGTCCTTCTTCACCACAGCGATAGAATATTCCTCGGAAAAGTTGACCAGGTGAGTGATTTTGCCTTTTCTGGGCTACTGCAGAAAAGGGTTGCATTACTTCTTGAATAGCTCCTCGAACTGCCACAGCGACCGTGTTGCTTTGTTTTTGAGCTTCGGCTCTATCCACTCTCAGCAGCGTATCTTCAACGCCAGCTTCTTTAGGTAGAGTGGCCAAGATTTGTTTAGTAGTTTTGTTTGCACTGTCAAAGGCTAATATTTTGAACATTTGTTGTTTGCCTTTTGCATCTAAATCGGGATGATTCTCAATTGCTTCCCACAGCCTATCAATAAAATTACTATACTTTTCTGTAGTTCCTTGTGACAAGTTGCCAAATGATGGGATGTTGGATCCAGGAAGGCTAAGAAATGCATCTAGGGCCAGCTGAGCTGAAAGTCGCAGCATGTTGGCAGGAAATGTTAACTGAGTATTTAGGTTGCTATAGCTTCCAGTTCCAGTAAGCATTTCAGCTGTTACGCCGTGGAGCGGATCTCTGGCTGCTTGTCAGTGAGCTGACTCATTCATCGCTCGATGTCCCCAAGAAGAGTCCCAGAGTAGAAATTGCATGGGGGTTGAGTAGTAATCTCATCAGACTGCGACCGTCATATGGACACATTAGATCAGCAGAAAAAATCCAGCTAATAATTTGGTGAGTTGCTTCAGATTTTATTCCATAAGTAGACACGGTGGAGCGAGCTTGTTGTAAAATTTTCCAACCTTGTGGCTCCCATTTTCCTGCATTTTTTTCATGTATGACCGGAAAGGCAGATGGTGGAGGTGGGGTTCCGCCAAGGCAAGCAGCTGCACTCTACTGTCTGTCCAAGATTGCATCTCTGATAACGCCACTCCAGCACGTGGCTTTCAAATTGGTTGAAGAGTTCATTAGCCACGGTGGCGTGTCTGAGTCTTTTTCCTTCCCCTGAGACTCTAATACTTCAAGTCATTTTAATATTGTTCGCAATACTTTGTCGGTGGAATCTGAGAGCAGTTTAGGATTTTCACCGCTAGGTAGAGTTGGCGAACCAGACGATTCACTGAAGGAGGACAGATGTGGATACAGGGGAGGCGCAGTGGGCGGTGGTCCGCACGCTGCTCCTCCCAGAGCTATGAGATCAGTAGACATTTCAGGCTCCTCCTCCCCTGGAGTTTCCCGAAGAGGCACTTCCTCATACGCCGCACTCTGTTGCCTCGGCTCGGCACTGTTCACTTCCGGTTGTGACGCACTTTGCGAGCATTTCAACGACAAGTCCTTTACTTCCCCTTTTAACGAGCTGAAAGGCTCTCTGCTGCCTTCAACTCTTTCTCGTATTTTATCCACATTCTCACAAACTGTCCCAGTCATGCCTCTGACAGCAGGTAATCCAAAAATTTGAGCAATAGGTCCGGGCTTATTCTGCGGTTTTAAAGCGGGCGTCCCTGGACCTAGCATCTGTGCGGCAGCACACGCAACCTCTCTTTCCGCTTTCATTGCTTTTAGAGTCTCTAATACCGTATTCCACAATTCACGAACAGCTTTTATCTCCTTCTCTTCTTTTTCGTTCCCTTCAATTGTTTTTTTCCACATCGTCTCTCCAAGGACCAGCCATTCCAAGACAGAAAACAGCATCGGTGTGTCAGAAAAATGACCCCATCGCTGTCCTAATTTGATTAATTTAATCAACTGCTTCGTCTGAGCTTCAATTCCTCTCTTAGAGAGAATACCAGCGAGCAAGGTGGCCGCAGCTTCTGTTTCCATAGCTGCGCCTGAGAGGTGGGGAGCGACCCCACAACCGTTGTCTACCGCACTTCTTGTGCCTGAGTAGCACTTCTCTCAGCCGTGTTTTTCCCACTCCCCTCCTCTAGCTGCTTACCGCAGTCTCGGAGAACTCAGTCCAGCTGAACTATCGACCTCTGGTCATCCTCTGCTACCAGATGTCGGAGTTGGAGACGGACCCCAAGTAACGATGAATCTCAACATGAGTATGGTTGTTCTCCTTTATTGCGCAGCTAACAAAAGCATATATAGGCAGAAAACAATAACATACACACACATCACACTGTGATTGGTAGAACACCGTTATACACATACCTACATCGCTACTGTGACTGGGTCGGATCATCTGTCCGACTGAGGGCTTCACCTTCTCTTCCGGTCATAGTTCCGCCCACATCTGCTTAAGAGCAGGGGCTGTCAAATGGGACTAACTCATGCCCATTCTCACTCAGCCACTCCTCCACACCTTTCCTTGCTCGTTAGGGAGAGATCATGGTCTCATCTGCTTCAAGGACTGGATCACTCATAATCAGACCGTGTCCTTTGTTCTGTAGCCATTCCTCCACATTCAGAAACCACTTAATAACTATACTCAGATCACTTTGTTTAGACCCTATGTTTTGAAAACCAAATATTTCAAAATACTCTTGTTTCTCTAGTATTTTCTCTCTTCTGGTTATTTTAAATATTTCTAGTTTATTACTCCATGAAACTAATATTTTAGGATATTGACTGTTTAAATTGAATCCTGTAAGAAGCTACACTGTGCTTATGAGGCAGAACACACACGATTATGGTTTTCCTTAGTACAGATCCAAAAATTATTCAGAAAGTGATTTTTGTCTTGCTTCTTAGAATTTGCAGTGGCAGATTTAGTAGTGTTTCTTAATCAAGGACCAGAAGAGGCAAAAAAATTCCTGGAATACAAGAAGCCCCAAGGTCCACTAACAGGATGATACTGTAACTTTAGACATCTGTTTCTGTATTCCTGGCTTACTTAGTGTGATATGCTTGTTTGTGTTTTTCATAATCCGTGGTAATGCAAGCTGTTTAAACACTTTAGCTATGGACAAGTAGTCCAGTGAATGTTCAATGCAAGTGGATTCTGAACTTCATGCTGGCAAGCGGTAATATGGGTTACAGTTCCTACTTTAAATAAGGTCTAAACAAAACTATTCTTAGGCAATATTCCACCCTTCTCCTCTCTTAGAAAAAATATGCTTTTCCTTTAAAAGGTTTGATTCCTGTTTGGTCTTTTTTTATCAGTTCTTTGCTGGTCTTGAAATACTGAAGATAATTTCCACAAGATATTGAGATGATGAAGATGGTTTGCTGCTACATTACAGTTGCACCTGAAGATTTTTGGCATGCAATTAAGTATAATACTTGTATTATCTCTATGGTATTTCTGTGTTTTAACTGGGTGATAGACAGAAATACACATATTTATTAAACTTTTCTCTCCTTCTTTAGTAATCCTTGTTTCAGTTTAGTGTTAACATTTGTTTCAGTTTAGTAAAAGTAATGGGTTTTCATTTTTTAAGAGGTTATTGATCTAAATATATAATAAAAAAGGAAAATATGTATATAGATGATATAGTGTATTTTATTGTCAATATATTAACTTCACACTAATTTTAAAAGTACTTTAGCAAGTTATTTCATAAGTTTGAGCTTAAAACTGTTTATCCTTCTCTTGTCCCATGTACAGCCCATTACAGGATTGTGTGCTACTCTATTATTGTATCAGAGTCTTTACCTTAAACATAGTAGTTCAAAGTAGCTCTGGTCACTTTTGTATGTTATCTTTTACTACTCCTCTGACAACTAGTCCAACCTAAAGTTTCACAGTATTTTCTGCTTGTTATCTGTGAGTCAGAGGATCACTGACATGTTCCAGGGCAAAAGAAGGTTCTTTGTAATACAGTTTAATTCCAGTGCTTTGCTATATTTCAAGATATTGCATAGTAATAGACTAGCAGTATGCACTTTCAGTTGTACTCGTAACCTGCTTTCTCTGAGGAAGAAAAAAGCTATGTAGATTTTGTCATTTTCTGAGTTTGTCTATATTTCATAAAACTTCTTCAAATATGGGAAACCAAAAGAAGGCAGAAATGTTTATATTTTGCCTTTAGACAGCTTTCTCTGGCACATTTCTAATTGCATGTGGTGACTACTTCAGCGTGTTTTTTCCTGGGGACTGTTGTGAGCAGGTCTGTATTTGTAACTTTAAGATGGAAAAATTAAGCGTCTACATTTATAAGAAGAGACCTCCATACACATTACAAATCTAAATCATACCTTTATCAGCTTTCTTTGAAGTACTTTAAAAGAATAGCAACCCTTCTTAAATGTATCTTGTTTATTCAGTTGGCAGTTCCATAATAAAAATTTGATTTTGAGTAATGCTTCAAGAGCATTCCTTTAAAAGTAGTTGTCATGCCTCATGCCATAAGACATCATCGTGGACAGTATTGTAGCTCCAACACATTTCTTTGATTACTAGCCTTGATTATAGCCAGCTGCTTAAGGCTGTGCTTGAATAAAGATGGGATATATTGTATACATGAGTAAAAGTAGACTTGAGCAAGATTTCAAAGGATCTCTTGTGGGAGGAAGCACAAAGATGAAATAACATCAAAGCACAATTGTGTGAATGATAGCTGACAGCAGACATCATTGAAGTTGTTCCTGTCCCCAGTTGCTTGTTGCTGTTGGAAGCTAGTTTTTTCAGTGATATAAATGAGGAACTGCTTTGGTTTTCTGTCTGGCTTCTGACTGTCTTGGATGGTTGTGCAGACAGGTAATACAGAGTTATGAAATAACCTGTAAGGGTATCCTTCCTTCATCGAGGAATGGAACTTACCTTGCATATTGTAAAACTTAGAAGAGAACTAACAAAGCTTAGCACATTAGATAGTACAGATAATAAACACTGTCATACAAAAGTTGAAATGTTGATCAAGGCTCTGTTCTGGCAGGCATAAAAAGACAGTCCTCATATGAAAGAGATTACAATGGGCACTGTCAGGCTTTCTCTGAGAAGACTGAGCTGTCGAGACATATCTATCGAGACACAGAAAAAAATCTCAGTAACTGTAAGAGAAAGTCACCTCCTTTGTTTCAAGTCAATGTTATAACAGTATGTTCAAGTCTTGCTTTATAGCTTTTTAGAAAATTAAGTTGTTTACGTACTGCATCCTCATTTTAATGTATGATTTTTCATGCAAAGCAACAGCTTGAACAACTGGGTTTTTTTAAAAAATAAAAAAAAAAAAAGGAGGGGAGGGGGGTGAAAGAGAGAGACATCTTGAATGTGGTGGGATTTAACTTATTTATCCAGAAGAAGTCTGGTGAGATTTAGTTATTCTGTCAGGCAGCCTCTTTGTATGTTAATTTACCTGATAGAGATCATTGTATGTCAATGAGTCTGGTTAATCTTTCAGGCTAGTCTAGATATGCACATGGAAGACACTGCTTATTGATAATTTTTAGCAAATGTCTCGACACTTGAGTGAAAGCATTCAGTTTCTCAAAGTCATGTAACAAACTGTGCAAGGTTACTCTAGTAAAGAGGCACACAATATTTGTAGACAAGAAAACTGAACCCAGATATCTCTCAGTGGAGTTCCATATAAAATTTTAGGATGGAACTCACTTCCTTCAGTTCAAAATTCTTGGTTTCTTTTGTCCAATATATTATATTTGTTAGTTTGTTACTTTCTGTAGTAATGCTCTGCCTGACACAGTGGTTGGGGTTTTGGGTGATTAAGCAATGAAGTGATACGGTTTCACCTGGGGTAAATTAAATCACTGCATAAATTTGTGCTGTATCTTTGTGGCCTTGGAACTCAGACCTGGAGATAGAGGCTTGAATCATTCAAAACTGGGACTGAAATAAAGATGTCTCATATCACAAAAGAACTGTAACTAATAACAATAAAAGGGCAATATCTCCTTCCTAGAGCTGAGGTCTTAAGTCAGAGTCACTCTCATATGCAAAGACACAAACCTTGAGTATTCTAAATGTAGAGCGAATCTATGGCTTATATGACTGAATATAGAGCACAGTAGTTTCTTTGCAACCTGCTGTGGAATTGGGGGACTCAAGGAAAAGGTTTATGTGGCAAAACTCCTGCACCCAATGGCAAAGTGCAGTGAGGAAGTAGCAAATTCCAAAGAGTGCTCCCTGTATTAAACTTGGTTCTTAGTTCTTCTTACCCATAAATGGTAGGTTGACAAACAGTATTTTATTAAACAGGAAAAAAAAAAAGACGAAATATATATGGTAAAGGATAGAAGATGATGCCTAATTGCTCAGTTATTTTAGTGCCTCTTCACAAAGCAACTCAGGACTAGATGTATTTTATGTTGTCATTGGTTTGGGTTTTTTTCCCCTCCACTTTTTCCCCTCACTGTCTGCCCCACACTCCCACTTCTCCCCAGCAAACAAGTACTGTGGGGTGGTAAGGCCCATGCCTTCTTAGGCAGGACTATGGGATACAGGAACTAAAAGTTAGTATCCAATTTCATTTTCTAACTAAGCACCAACCACCCTACCTGACTAAACACCCCATGAGGCCCTAAAATTCTCAAAGAAAAATTATCTCCCGTGTGAAATTTTGGGGTCACTTTTTTTGCAGTATATTGAAAACTGTTATGCTTGGAGTTACAAATTCAGTTTTCTCCTTGGCACGGTGAAAGGAAGGTAACCAATGTTATTTTACTAGTATATCTAGTTCAGAATGTAGCATCCTCTTATGCAGTATAATAAAAGGCTAGGCTAGTCCCTGTCTGATTACCTCATGCATTTGATAGTCTTGATAGGAAAATTTCTGGTAATGGAGCATTTCATGCCCCAAAAGTGCACTCTTCAAATGGAAATGATAATGCAAGAGAAACTGCAACAGTTAGATGATCAGTTTTCTTGTTCATGAAGAACTCTATCATCATAGATTTCTGCAGGACAACTTGTCCCTTTAGTAAAGACACAAATGTTGTTCTCGGTAGACCAGAATCAAAGATTGCTTAGCTATTACTTGATAAACTCCGGATACCTTTGTTGGGAAAAATTACAATTAGTTGTTCTATATAAAGTCAGCTCTATGACCTTTCCAGTCTATCAATCCCAATATAAGGATTTATAAATATTTGGGAAAGTGTGGCCCTCGATTCTTGTTCCCTTTTGCAAATGACAAACTGCTTACTTTGTTTTCTTTTTCTTATTAACGGTACTGAAGGCAAGGAACAAAGCCTGAAGAAAGGCTTTAAAGTTAAAACTGATGCACACATATAAAAAAAGGGGGGGTATCCCTTACCTTAACATTTAATCATTGATTTATTAGCAACTTTATTCTTTCTAACTGCATGAGAAACTGCTTAAAATGAGAAACTTCTAAAGGAGAAGTCAGCTGGAAAAATACTTGTTTCCGAATATACATAATTACTCTTGATTTTTCTATAGGAGTGAAAAACAGTGAAGGCATTGTACTTTCCCAAATTCCTTATTTTGCTAAGGTCTTTGGGTGTTTAAGGTTGGTTGGTTTGTTTGTTTTTTCCCCCAAGGGATTCCATGTATGAGAATCCCTGCAAAACAGGAATACTGTGTACTTGCATCATGTTCAGAGACTTTTATGACATCAGACCATAAATCCAGTTTTTCTGTTAATCAGGAGCACCCTTTGAGGCATTCAGTTAAAAAAACAAAAAAGTGGAGTGTATTCAACCCATGCTGAATGAACCTAGTTCATTTTTCAGCTGGTCAGCTAGTCTTCTAAGAGAAGCAGCTGGAATTCAAAGCAGGTGTGAATATTTGGTAAAAAGGTTTCATTTTCTGTCAGCTACAAACACAGAATGCCTGCTCCTGAAGCTGTAAACAGAGGCCAGCCTTAGCATAACCAAGGAGAGACGTCAAGTTGAACTTCTGCAGGAAACACCTTCCTAGCTTCCCATGTGTTAGCACCCTCCCACAATCATCTTGTTTCTCTTCACTGCTGAAGTTTAGATGCTTGTCAAAGATATCTCATTTTAAAGTTGATATTTCATTTATAGCAGCTATTATAGAGAGAGAAATTGTCTGTAAAATATCTCAAGCAGTATCCATCAACAAGTGTTGCTTGCAACTGATGAGCAGCATACAGCTGTACATAAAAAATAAAATAAAGGTATAATTAGGAGAGAGATTCTCTTGTTTGTAAAGCACGAGGGTTAATCTAAGTGAATAGTCTGGTTTACTGCTATTCTTTCTTTAACCACATCAGAAACACGACAAGAAACCTCACAATTAAACATCACTTAGATTTGCTTGAATCATTGCTACTATGTTTATAAGTAATATTGAAAACTTAATTCAAAGCTGATGTATTTTCATGAAGATAAAAGTAAATGCAGAGTAGTACTGCAGAAATAAATTGCTTTGGATGAGTATCTGAGGGTGTCTTCCAAGGTAAAAGAAGTTGTTCCTTCGACTACTTGAACTGGTCTTATATCTTTATATTATTAATAAGCATGGCATACAATGAATGAAAAAGTAAAACTGTCCTCGTTTCGGGTTTAACCCCTGGTGGGGTTAAACCACAACAAAAACCCACTTTCTTATAGCAGCACAATGATAGCAGAGGAGAAGAAAGCATGCAACAAAGCTAGATTTGGGGTACAGTGAATACATTGCCAACCTAGGCAGACTTCCTGAACAGTATGGGTCTTGAAACTCCTACAACCTTTTGCAGGCTCTGCACAAATCTGATTTGCTTATAATATTTCAGAACCATAAAGCTCTTTTTTAAAAAAGTCCTGTGTTTTCAAGAAGAGAAGAAAAAAGTCAAAATGCATGTGTCTTATTTTCTTTTTTACTTCAGGTGTGATGAATATATCATTTCAAGTTGCATTATTTTATGTGTTGCTGCTTTTGTACAGAGACTTCATCAGTGTAATTTACACTACAGTCACTCTAGACTCAGACCAAGTTTCTAGTGAAGAAATCTAAACAACAGAGGCAGGATCCTCTGACAAGCTAGAATGTGTTTAAGGATCACATTTGAAGACTGCTGGAAGAGATGTCCTATGGTGGGGTTTTTGTTTGGTTTTCTTTTGGGGTTTGTTTGATGTTTTTATGGGGAATTGGGGTTTGGGGGGTGGTGGTGGTTTGGGGAGTGGGGGGGGGGGGTTGTTGGGGTTTTTTTGTTGTTGGTTTGGTTTAAAGAAAAAGGCTGCTACAGAGATCTCTATTCTTTCCTACCTTTTGTATAGTACCTCATGTAAACATTTTTAAAGGACGTTGCTGTGTTCCTCAGTTCGTGAAATCTCTTTGGCAGGAATATGAGCAATGCAGCTGCAAATGAAGTCAACAGAAACCATCAAGAAAATGTCTACTTTGATGATAGTCAATTATGATTCTGGTATTAAAAAACATCCTGGTCTCAGTTTGGGCATTCAAAATAGTCTATTTTTGCTTTTCCTGTCTTAATGATACTATTTAATGAATTTGTAGTGGTATTTAATGATTCATTGTACAGAAATATCAATAAAAAAGCGCAACTTGTTAAACTGGACTTCGCAAAAATTATACAAAGCTGTATATCCTATGATAAACAATGGAAAATTGAATACTGAAATGAAAGGAGCACTGACACTTCTAAGACTAGTTATGCATAAGTACAGTGGGAAACAGAATATTGTAACAGATGGGGGTGGGGAAGCGAGCCAAGTTAACCTAATCTTAATTCTGATACTTTCTAAGTGATGAATAAATCTAAAGTAAGCAATCTGTGCATGTATTTAATCAGAGAAATCTATATATTTTCTTGGACTGGTGCACTTTCCACTCCACAATTTTATGTTCTACATTACTGGGTAAATTTATTTCCCAATCTTTCACTTACCCATTCTAAGATAAAGGCCAATATGCAGGACTTCAGATGTTAATTTCCTTTCCCATCTGGAAAATGTCTTAACCTTACCACATAAGACACTTGTACACATAGTGACATAAATTTCTGTTCAGTATTAAAAACTCATTATTGTTTTGTATACTTCTGGACATTAATACATTTATCAGATGTTTATTTCTTCTAATTTCCTAAAAAATTCTGCAATTCCATTTCAATAAATTGCTTTTTTAAGTATAGCAGACCACATTTTACTATAAGCATGCTTACTTATTAAGGCTATATCATATTTACAAGACTAACATAGACTTACAATTCATAATTTATTTTCTCTCTGACCTGGTGGTGCTGTGTTTTGATAAATGCCAGAGATTCTTGGCAGGTTAGTAGAGCTATAAACAAAAGAAGAAATGGAAATGTTCACCAATTAAGTACTCCACATGAAGAAGTCAAAGGAGAATAGCTCAGGACTTTTTCAATAAGCAAGTCATTTAAAATTGTGATATCTCACTTTCTTGACAAATACTCTAATGAGGGGAGAAAATGGCTCAACATTAATCCTTTCTTCTCACAGAGGGTAAGAAATGGGGAAATGTTATTAAATTAATCTTATTATAGGTTTGATACTAGTCTTTCCATTCTTATTGCCCTATGTTCCCAGCCCTCTATATTTACAGAGACTTTGTTCATGTTAATTTAGGTTATATCCAGAAGCGACTTAGCATTTTTAGTGTATTCACACTGCACCACCCACCACCCCCCGTAAGACCCTTAACTGTGAGTTAAAATTAAGTGATCCTTCAGATGTGCAACCACTGTATGCCTTAATTCCCAGTGTTAGTGATGTTCTGTTCACTTAAATTTAGAAAATACTAGATCGTAGCAGGAACAGATTGTCACTGAAGTTTGCATCTGTCCTTCCTGATCATTTTCCAGGAAGGTGGTACCACTCCTCACAAACTGGTGGGTGTTATAATTCCCAAAGTAGCAACAAGCTCTATCTGCTCCTACAGCTTTTTGGCTTATTTAGTGGTACCAAATGTAGCCACAGATGAATAAAATTCTTGGATTAAATTAATATATTATGCAGTGAACTGTCCTGGCACTTCCAAGAATCTGACAGGTTCAACAGAAGAAAAATAGCCTAGGACAGTCAGTCACTGGTCTTCAGGTGTCTCATTTTCAAATCATATCAGGTACCAACCATAAATATTAAAATATTTGGAGTAGCTTGTTATCAAGAGCAATTTTTCTGTAATGAATAGTTAAATTTTCTTCTGTACAACATTGAATAGCTTTACATCTCTTCTGAACTCTCAGCTGCTTCCCTAGAGAAATAAGTTTCTTCATGTGTCTCTCTAACTGTCAAAGCTCTTGGGCCATTTCTGCCAAACCACATAGAAAGACAGCAGTATCCAAACGTTGACCTTATGTGGAAATTGGAGTTTCACTGCCAATTGCAGCCAGGCAGGTAGGAGAAATAGGAAATTAATGGGAAAGCTGGGGCATGGTGAAACTAGGGTATGTGTCTGTAGAAAACCAGGTTTTAGTAATCCCAGAGCTCACAGAATTACACTTTTTGGAGCTCTGGGAAGAGATGCTAAAGTTAAATGATGACTTGATCAAACTACCTCCAACATATCACCCCTCTTCTATCTTCAGGAAGTCTGGGAAATTCACTGGCATACCTTCGAAGTTTCTGTTTTAAAATAATTCTCTTGCTTTTCAGGATTGTTTCAATGAGGATTTATCCTCATAGTGGTGTTAGATTGGAAGATTTCCTAGTTTTTTCTCTCAAAAAAGACAAAGGTCTTCGAAGCTCCTGTATCTTGAATATTACCTCCCATTCAGGAATCTTGTTGCCATTCAAAAAGCAAGCTTAACTGCTTTCATCAAGTCCTCTGTCTGCTCATGTCCATACGGAAAAAAAAAAAAGGCAGTAGTATTTCAATAATCTTATGCCTTCAAGCTTTCATATAGGCATATTAAAACCAGCCCTTCTCCTTTATGGCAGGGGAGGGTAACACAACTGGTGAAGCCAGATTGATGCATGTTTTTTTGAGGGACTGTTGGGAACAGTTGTCTGTCAGCCTGGAGCTACAATAGTGGTACCACTAAGGCTTCCAAAATGTGCCCCTCAGTGCATGAGGAATATCTCCATTTCTCTACCCCTTGATGAGCAGTTGTTTCTTGGAGTTCTCTGCTGGGTGTAAGGATGGCTGCCTTGTGAACTATCAGGTGTTAAGTCTAACCTGTTTATTTCTAGAAACTGCATAATATCCTCCATCAATCTAGCTATTCTTGCTTTGTTTAACAGTAGTTTATAGCTGGTTTAAATAGGACGACTTGAACTGACCTGTCTCAATGGATTCTCTAATAGCTTGAAATTATACATGTGCTCCTCTTTGAATTTCCAGATCCATCTTCTGAGGATTAAGGGAATTTTCTTCATCTAGATCAACTGTAAAGGATGGAGGTGGGATCTGTTCCATATTGTTGCACATGATTTCATAGGGATTTACCTGCCTTGTATTTCTTACCTTGTCTTTTAGTAGGGCCATTTTTTTTTCAGTGGCCACATAAATTTGCATGCAGGTAATATAAAAAAATTCCACAGGGAAGCCTTCAGTAAGTAGCTTTGGCATTGCTGTCCAAATAATTTCTAACTGTCATGCTGCTTTCTCATCATGTTTTTTTGTTGTTGATGGCAATGTGTGTTTTTTCCAAAGAGCAATAAATCTAATCCAGAAGTGACATTCTTCTCTGCATGATGGAGAAATACCTTTTGGGTATGTTTTATTTCATTTTCAAGACAGCTGGCACCTCTTAAAATATTTGCTTAAAGAAACGAGAGAACTTATTAAACCGTGAGTAACAGAGCAGCAGGTTTCCTAGGGAGGGTTTGCTTTCAACGTTTTCAAATAAAGGGGGCTGGGAGGTGAAGGCTGGGGAAGTCCTTTATGTATGAAGAGTGTTTGGACAAAATATTATAATATTCCAGTCCCTTCCACTTTATTGTGTGGTGGTGGCATGCCAAATCATAAACCTTGAAAAGATTAGTTTTCCTTCTGAAATCGGATTACCTAGGGTTCTTAAATATATGAATACGTATGCTGAAAACCAAGTTTGATTTAAAGACTCTCAGCATTAATTTCTTTTGCCTGGGTTCAGGTATTTAGGACCAGCACTACTTACCAGATTTCAGCTGTTGCCAGCAGGCCTAATCAGAAATACAAAAAACTAGTGAAAAATGAGGCAAAACCCACCATGGATACTTTATTTTAAATGAATTACTTGGAAAATTGGTATATTTTCAACAATGTTTCTTTTCTTCACAATGATGTTAGAAAGTTCAGTCATTTATATAGTCATATTGGTTATATATGTTTGATCCAATACTTAGAACTGAATGGTTTTTTAGTTTCAGAGTTAATTAACTGACAATAGTAATTCATAGAAAAGATATTTGGACATTCTAGAGTTTTAGTGTTAACTTTTAGCCCAAGTAAGATATTTGAAATTTATAGCACTAAAAACCTATATCCAGAAACATAATTGGATTGGATGGGCAGGGCTGGGGCCATAGTAAGGCTAAATAGCTCCCTGTATAACAAAGCTGTAGAAGAAATCTGAACACGTGTGGAAGGAGGCAAAGACTTAAACTAAGGTAGATGAAGGAAAATGAGTAAATGTTATGGTTAAAAAGCAAGTGGAAAAGAGATCGTTCTGTGTAGGTTTTACTACACTCCTGTATTTGAATTTTTTTGACTCTAACTGACATTTTCAAAGGTAGTTGTGGGTTATCTACTGAGTAAAAATCTCTTAAAAAGGTGCAGGGGATGGATTTTCTTTATTTTACTTCCTCTGTAGCGGGGATATCTGAGGACAAATATTCTGCCTGCTGTGATTGCCATCAAAATTCCCATAGTTTTCAGAGAAGCGTGCAATCATATTGTCATAGCTTGGTGATTTAATATTGCCACCTGACTAGGGGTAACTTGAATAGTGCTTCAACTCTAACTGTAGAAGTAAAGGGCATTAGCTTGAAGTGTTTTGTTTTGTAGAATGTTAATTTCCATGGACCAGCTGATGAGCAAGGACTTAAGTTATGCTCTCATTGACAGAGATGGAAGGAGTTCCTGTTCAATACTGACTGCTAAAAGTTCTGCAAAATTGCAAACATGTTTTTAGGTTTTAAAGGGTTTACAGTAGAAGTTCTTAACCCAAAGTTAAATATTTTTTATGCAGTAACTGTCTGGAGACTACACATTACAAACTGGCATTGATTTGTAACACCTAGACAGTTTCATGCACAGATAGAAAACCACTGTGCCATCATAATGGGCAGTAGATAGTTAAAGGCCTATGTGCAGGTATATTTTTTTTCTGAGGAAGATACCTAATAATTATTCGTGGTTATCTTCAAACTTCTGTTTGCAAAACAAGGCATTATCATGTAAAGAAGATCTAAGCTTATTTAAAAAGCGTTTATTGTCAGACATTTTTAAGAGGCTTGAAATTGTTATATGTATGCACTACAGGAAAGTGTTTAGTTTTAGAGGTTAACTCTGATGCAGATTGATGCTATCAGGAACTCGTGCTCTGTATGTTTATCGTAATTGCATTTGGTTTAGACTCTCATAGTTTAATTTCTACTGACACTTGTGTGATTCAAATTTCCTTAAAAGAAAGGAAAGCAGAAGTGCCACTGGATGTTAAATGCAACTGTGATTCAGAAATAAAACCTTTTTTTCTCCAACAGGTTCCTATTTGAAAGCAATTAAATAGACTATATTGAAGTAGTTTTTGAGTAATAAAACCTGTCATATATGCTAGAGTTCTGTCCCTGGCAATGCTGACTTCTGTGGCTCTGCCATTTTGCTTACACAGTTTTAGCTGGACATTATTAATGCTGTATGCTAGCAATTCTGTTATAGAAAGGGCTAAATATTGGAGGGAGTTGTGATATAGCAGAAGCATATCAGAGCTATCTTGGAACTGGACAACTGCTTATGACTAGTGTTAGATTTTGCTAGAACTGGATTGATCCACCTCTCCTGAGAGAACGAAAAGCACTTTCTGAAAAGAAGAATAAGGGTGAAAAATGACAATGAGGGACCACTAACAACCACAAAGAAAGCCAACAAGGGTTAAATGGTTAAAAGCATAAGGAAGAGCACCAATGGAAAATGCTGAGTGAAACATTCCTGGCAGCATGTGTTGCTGCCTAAAAGTAGCCACGGAAGAAACAAATGCTTTATCCAAAGATATGACAAGCTAAGTAACTGGAAATAATCCTTCCTTTCCCCTCCACCTCATCTCCTTCCCACAGCACTGTGAACAGTTGGATTGGACAGGGTCAGGAGGCATCTGGCAATGGAATTCTGTGGCTTTGGTAGGGCACTGATAGAGGAGTCTACAAGTAAAATGAGGGGGAGGATCTGCTGTACACACACAATACTGAATACAAGGATTTTTTTCCAGATCACAGAAGTCCCCTTCCTTCACCATCAGCCATCCAAGAACAAGGCCCAGGTAGTGCCACTCTCCACACTGAGTGTGACTTGGAGTACATGGCAATCCACTGCTACCCACTGCTGTGTGAGTGGGTACTCAGTGGAGGGCTTCCCAGCACTCAGAGGGGGTATTGTTCTACTTGGCTGTCTTTGTCTCATCTTGGACTTCACCTGTCAAACTTTCTCTGAGGGATCAGCAGTGGGCCCAGGCCAGCCTATGCTGGTGGTGTGGAGAACATCTTCCTGTGGAGGAAGGAAGTGCTGGGCCTGCAAGTTATATCTGACACTAGAAAAAGGCCTAGCTCTTGTAACACAGGTTATTGGCTGAGTTCAAGTTCGGAAGTAGAATGAGTCGCCCACCAGTGATGCTGTGATCAGTGTTCATTTTTCCAGGGAAAGGAGCACCAACAGAAAATACACTGACTATTCCCACTTAAATAAATACATCTTAAACTAATACCTGGTGTACAAATAAATAAATAAATGCAATTAGAAAAATCTCTCTGGACCTATTTTCTCACCAAGGAATAACATGGTATAGTTTCATGGTGACTCACCAGCAGAAAAGTGTGTAGGAGAGAGTGGAGTCTTTGCACTCCAGTGAGAAAGAGCTGATGGGCAAGAACAGCTGGGAGAAGATGAGATGGCATGTGGATGACCAGAGCTTATCACTGCTCTGTACTCCTTGGTCTCTCACAGAGACTCAAGGTGAGCAAAAACATCCCTTGCTGGGATCCCCTTCTCCATTGGTGCTGGACAGCAACCTCTGCTGCTAGAATAAAGTCCGTCTCCCTGGCCATGTCTTAGACCTGTTCCGTTTTTCACCATATGCTCATTTTTTGTCATCTCTTCCATACTATAACACTGTGGATGCTGAAAGAGCATGAAGGGATTATAGAGGATACCTGCTTGCCTCTTCCCTTTAGTATCTGATCATAGAGTCATTGCCTACAAATTATTTTTGAAGCTGCTCTACAGTTTCCTGCAGCATCACTTTCCAGAAGTTCCCTACTTACTGTATAAAGAAACACTTTCTTGTATCTATTTTAAATTAATTTCTTCATGCTTCATAGCTTTCTAAAACTATATTGACTTTTACAAAACAAAGTATTAAATACTGAGTTTTAAATCCATCTTACTGGGAAACTTGAGAAAGATTAAGTAGCTCATGGTGTTATAAACCAAACTATTAGTTACAGTTGTTATAGTGTTGCTTAATATTGTTTGGCTTATAAATCAGCATTCTGATTTGCTGTCAGAGTTCTACAATATCCAACAACTTTACCTTTTCCAATAGGTTCCTATTTGAAAGAAATTAAACAGAATATACTGAATTTTTGAGTTCTATGTTAATAAATCCTGGCATATACATTAGAATGCTGTCCGTAGCTACTTTACACTGATACAATAATGCAATAGGCTCTGTCCCAGTGAAGTGAAGGTTCATGTTCCATTGATATATTCCATACCTGAGGTAGTTGGTTCACAACTGCTGTAATGCTAAAAGGAAATATGTAAAATGTTCATACAACAAATTGTGCTTCAATATACTGACAGGCTTCCAAGTGTTCATGATGTAAATATATACTACAATATAAGGTTTATTTCAAATCTGAAAGATAAACTATGTTTTCACCTTCTAGGCAAGGCCAAACATGCAGCCAATCTTAATGAATAAGGGCCAGATAAACTATTTCCAACACATTAATCAGTTTAAGGTAATAAGATACTTCATATTTTAAAACAGCATCTTGACAAGCATCCCTCTTTGACATGCCCCCTCACAGACTTTATTTACATAATATCAGAGTCAAAACATCCTTATCAGTAGAATTGCTGAAGTGTTCATAAATATTATCATATTTTAGGATATCCTGGCTCATTTGTTACTGTGATTGTGTGTTGAAGGAAGTATACTGGGTTACAGAAGAATGGCACTAATCACTACAAAGAACAGCCCAGTTTCTTCAGTAAAGTAAAAATCATCGAGATTTTTTTTCTTCCATGAAGAAGGGAGTCACGATTCCAGAGAAATAGCAAGCTATCCTTCCTAAATGTTCTTATGTAAACTCCAGCAATATGAGCGTGTGTGGTTCACCAAGTTAGACTCTTAAATAAGTTTGAGTTTGGTTTCATTTGGGATTTTGTTTGGGTTTTCTTTGTTGGAGGGGGGACCCCAAAAAAACCCCACAAGGCTGAAGATTTCTGTGGTGCTATCATTAAGAGGATGTTCAATATTGTTAGTGGAGCCAAGAGTTCAGTTCAATTCTTAATTCATAGGTTTGATACACTTCAAGAAGAATAAGGTGGAAAAGAGCAAGAAGCAGTGAAAAAAGGAAGCAATTGCCTTTATAGAAAAGCATGGCAACAAAATTTTAAATTCAGTAGAGGTTGCACTAACCTTTTACAGTGAACAACAAATGCCTGTTAAAGAGACATGAAAATTAGATATTCAAAACCACAGACAAGCAGAAGCAGACCATCCAAGAACTCCAGAGGGCAAATAATGTGAGATTCTGAATCACTGCTGGTGAACTATTGATATTCCTGTAATGGAGTCAAAATATTGATGGACAGAAGCCCTAAGACTCAATTCAAATCACACTTTCCTGAATTTAGGAGCTGTTTAACATAGATTGAGTAATCTGCTGTCTGTCGGGCTTGGTCATGTCATATACACAAATGAAATAAAGCTATCAAATTGCTTTCTAAAGGGCTGCAAAACCTTCTGTAAAAGTAGCCACTAGTAATTAATGTCAGAGAGACGAAGCGTTTACCTACCTTAGAAATACATTTACCCTCATACTGACACATTATACTGGGATACTTGAACAGAAATTAACTACTTACAGCAAGCATTAAGTGCAAACAATTCATTTAGATATCATGCATCCTCATAGTCACCTGCTAAGGCAAGCACAAGTCATTAAGTTTTTGCTGCCTTTTACTGCTGATTTTTTTTTTTTTACAGTGACGGAACTGAGAGGTTACATCAAGTTAAACCACACTTGATGAAAAAGAAATGTATAGAGATGAACAAGAGAAGATGTAAATGTTAAACTGTTGCTACCATTGTGTATTATCATTTTTAGAAATCAATCTTACTGTTCTATGGTCATTCCCTGAAATATGGCATAAAACTGAATAGTTCTAAGCACTAGCTCTACACCTATTATATGAACAACATCCTTGGACTGTTTTAAAATTATAGATGAGCATGATTTCCTGGCCTGCTGAAATCAGATCTAGTGGTTTGTTAAGTCAATAATCTTTGAGGGTGATAACAAGGAACTGTGATCTCCCAGTGGTTTTTGGAAGGCATTTTAGCATGACTGTATGCTATGCCTGTTTTGCTGCTCATGTGGATTTGGCCAAGCTTGGGTTAAAAAAGACACATTTGAAGCTTGCTATGCCTTTAGGAGTTCCCCCAAACCCCCAAACTAATGTGATAATCTCAATGTTACCACACCTATACTTTCATTCCTACAAAAGGTCTTTAGCTGAAAACTTGTTTAAGAGGGAGAGCAAACCTAAACAGTCCAAGGGGAAGGGTCTGAAAAGATGATTTAAAGTGTCCTCCTGATTTGCCATTTTGTATCCCAGGGCAGTATCAGATCTATTATCAGCCCCTGAGAAACTCCGTTCCTGACCAGCTGCCAGTTTGACTTTGAGCCATTAACCACCACCCCCTGGGCTTGACAATTCAGCCAGATACGCACCCATCTTGTGGTCCATCTGTCCAATTCAGATCTTACCAGATTGTCAGTGAGGAGGGTGTCATGGGAGACTGTGTCAAAAGGCTTGCTAAACTCAAGGCAAATTGCATCCTCTGTTCTGAGCAAATTGTTCCCTTACAGAAAGCAACCAGATTGGTCAAGCGGGACTTACCCTTGATAAATTGATGTTGGCTTTTTCCACTGACTTTCTTGTCCTTCACATACTTCCACAAGCACCTGTTCTTTCTTTTATAGTTCAGGGCGTAATTACTCTTCCAGATGTTGAGCTCTCAGGGCTTCTTCATATTATTCTGGTATTTTTTGGCACATGTGAAAGGGGTTAATAAGATTATTAATTTTGCCATGAAAGGTATCTGGAGTTGCTGAATTCTCTAACTTCATAACAAAATCCTTTTAGACTTCAAAATTAATACAATATATTAACTGTTTTAACTGTAGTAAAATACATTAACTATTAGGATTGTATTTAGTAAATTGATAATTTACATTTTTATGACTAATTTTGAAGAGAAATTTTGGCCATTTTTACTTCTGAAAACTATGTAAAATACAAGAAGAATTCTTATAAAAACAGTCCTTTTACTATAACATACTTCCGGATATTTACTGCAAGTCAGGTTTCAGAGAAATAGTGAGTGAGCTGTTTGCAGGAAATGTCTTCTGTAGTTCTGAAAGAACTTACCAATACTACATATTTTCCTTTTTCCTTTATTAACCTCTTGAAATGAAACTTCTTCTAGTTTGAGTATGGGATGTATTTAGACAATCCCTTAAAGTCTTTCTACTTGCTTATGAACAGGGAAAGCTAAATGTCACTGCTTTGTCTAATATAATGAGTAATGTTGCATTATGGTCAGTGGCTGTTTTGAGCCAGTGGGAGCAATAGACTGGCAAGATATATATTTCCAAGACATAGAATCAGGAAAATAAAATAAAGAATAAAATTGCTATTAAAATTATGGAAGCATCATTCCCTTCCACTGCAAGTCAAAAAGCTTACATTAACAATTTGTTTCAACTCAGTGTGCCTGGTGGCCCTTTATTATCCTCTTTTGTAGCTCCAGAAACTATCACAAACCTTTACAGAACCAGGTTTTGAAATCTATGCATGTAAGTTTAGAATCTTAAACATGTGGCTTGATAGGAGAGACTTGTAAAGTTCTCAGTGATATTTTTTTTTTTTGTGCCAGTAAAACACTGACTTGGGACCCTTCTTCTGTGCATAATTTTACATAACAAAGATGTGGTGAGGGGGAAGGAACCTTGATCTGAACAAGTCTTGTTTTCTTTGTGTACTGAATCACAAACTCTTGAACTGCAATTGTCAGTCTCTAGCTGAAAGTGCAGTTAAATTTTGTCCATCTCAATAGCAGGTAGTAAGTGCTTTGGCAAAGGCTGCAGAATGTATAACTTTGTATACGCTGCCTAAGTGCATCTGTTGGTGCTGACCACCTTTTTTTCTATATGGTATTAACATGTGTAATGTATTAAACATTTTGCAACTTGTTCATGATTGAAAAACTTGTAGCTTCTCTACTGCTTCCAAATAATAAATTAAAAAAGCTGAAGGTTTTCTCAGTTGTGTAAATTTCTAGCATTTTGCTGGGATGGTACTTCACTGAAGCTCAGGCTTTTAGTCTTAGGATCCCTAAATTTCATAACCATAGAATCATTTAGGTTGGAAAAGGCCTTTAAGATCATCAAGTCCAAACACAAACATAACAGTTCCAAGTCAACCACTAAACCATGTCTCTGAGCACCACATCCACACGTCTTTTAAATACCTCCAGGGATGCAGACTCAACCACTTCCCTGGGCAGCCTGTTCCAATGCTTGATAACTCCTTTGGTGAAGAAATTTGCCCTGATATCCAATCTAAATCTCCCCTGGCACAAAATAAGACCATTTCTTCTCGTCCTGCCGCTTGTTACTTGGGAGAAGAGACCAACCCCTATCTCGCTACAGCCAGTAGTAGAGAGTGATAAGGTCTCCTCTCAGCCTTCTCTTCTCCAGGCTAAACAACCCCAGTTTCCTCAGCTGCTCCTGACAGGACTTGTTCTTTAGACCTTCCGCCACCTTCGTTGCTCTTCTAATGGGAAGTACTATAATTTAACTTTCACCATTTAATTGAAATTCTGAAAGAATATTTCTCAGTATCATTCCTTTCAGTTAGGAAGCTTCTAAATACTGCCATATGAAAAAGTATCTTTTTGTTTGTAGGCCAAATCAACTGAAACAAAATTGAATTAACTGATGAAGTAACTAAAGCACTACTAAATTCAGTGAATTTGCCCCAATTAACAGTTTCTAAACTGACCCCAAATTGACACAAAAATACCCCAATAATATTATTTTCTAAAGATCCTGATGTAATAGAATCAGAGCTGGTCAGGAAATGTTTGAGTGTAGAGGTACCTGGGTTTAGAGGCAGGAAGTTCCTAATGATTGATAATAAAATTCTAATGACATTTTTGTTCAAGACTCTGATGATTAGCTGCAATGTCCTTTTCAAAGGCCATCTTGAATATTTGCATCCTGGCGCTCAGCTGTGATTTAATGTAAAGCTGTGCTTTCTGTGAACGATGGAAACAGCAGGCATGATTCTGTCAGGAGATGACAAGGCTTTTCATTGTGAGGTTTTCAGTTTAAATGTTAATTCCTGTAGGAATTCCTGTCTGTGTAGCAAGTCCCATGCTGATTCCCATTAATCCATAGCTTGCAGAAGCATAAAAAAGTTGAAAGGTGCTTTCAAGATCTTTTAATGTATAAGGTACTCTTTCTAATAGCTTTCTGAGTACTGCTTGAGTGAAAAATCTATCAACATTCCAGCACACTTGAAGTACTTCAGATTTAAGGCTGCATATTTGAAAGATGTATGATTTTGTAACATGATTTTGTCATGACCATAAGCACATCCCCGACTAAATAAAACCAACATAGGAGAGGGAGATTATTTTCAGCAGGTCTCTATTATCTCTGATGTGGCATGAAACAACTTTGTTCTGGGAAATGAAGCAACATACATAGAAAAGCTAAAGGACAAAGAGATTATCTGTTGGACTGAGCTCAGGGCTACAAGCAAGGAAACTGCCAGCTAAACAGAAGTCCATGAATATACAAACACAGCAGTACTGTGCTGAACCACGTCCCCAGCCCTTCTGCCCACATACTCAGACAAGACAAGCAAGCAGGAGGGCAGGAACTGGCAGAGCAGTTTTTCTTTGTTGTGCTTCTGAACGTTGTATCAGACAGAATCCCCCCTTTACTTTTGAAGTGAGCTAAAAAAAGAAGAAGCACTAGGCTTTCTTCCTTGGATTAAGCAGTTAAAAAAAAGCACGGAAAAGGAAAACCCCCTGTGGGTGGCTGCAGAGTCCTAGTTCAAAGTTTGTCTCTACATTAATGACATTTTTGCTCCACCTACTGGTAGGAAGGTTTGGAGCCTTGTGAATTGCCATCAGGCACTTGCACCTCCTTCTACAACTAGTCCTCTTGTTCCAGTTTGAAGGTTAAATTTCACTATGCAGAAAGAGAGAAAAAAAAATTCCATACCTGTTTCCAAAATTTGGAAGTGAAAGAGAAGTTGTAAATTTACGGGGGAAAGAAACATCATGGCTCAAAAATATAAAAATAGAGAAGTGTTTCCTGTAGTGAGGGAGACTGATGCTTATAATTTTGGGGGGTAGAACAAAAACCAAAACCAAAGTAAAAAAAAAAAAAACACCTCCAAAACACTCTACAACTTTGTACTTCAATTTTTTTGTTGTTAATTAGCTTATTGTCTAAAATCTGTCTTGCTACAGCAAAGCACAAAACTGTTTGTCCTTATGCCAGCTTCCTTTCTAGCCTTATTGGCATAAGGGAGCTGACAGTGATTCTGAAATACTGGTTTGAAATCAGTGAGCATGTCTCAGTTTTGATGGCTTGTTTTGCCACGTTTCTTGATTACTGGGTGATGTCAAGAAAAATAGGAATTCTGAATTTATTTGCACAGCTGTTGTGATTAGTTATGTTTGGTTTTAAGCCAGGAGGTTCGCAAAGGTTTACTCTGCTGTTTCTGAAGTTGTCAGCTCTCTGCCTCTGTCTTGTTAGAATGATATCCAAACACTGATTTGTTGGATGTATTGTTTCATTCTTGCTCACTGGACTGAAGTCAATGAATAAGCTTCTTCGAGAATTACTGATTCAACAGCTGTAGCTTTCTCTTCTGATTGCAAGTGAGGTCTTTGTGAGAACACTGTGCAGTAATATCATGACAAACCTTTTACAAGGTTTATGTGATGAAGTTCATATCACAGTATAAAATCAGATTGCAGTTTTTCAAAAAGGAAAAAGTCACAAGTTCACTAGTAGCCAAGGTTTCATTCTGTAGATACATTTCATAGAATCATAGAATCATAGAATGTTTTGGGTTGGAAGGGACCCCTAGAGGTCATCTAGTCCAACCCCCCTGCAGTGAGCAGGGACACTCCTAACTAGATCAGGTTGCTCAGAGCCCCATCCAACCTGGCCTTGAATGTCTCCAGGGATGAGGCCTCCACTACCTCTCTGGGCAACCCGTTCCAGTGTTTTACCACCCTCATTGTAAAGAATTTCTTCCTTATATCTAGTCTAAATCTACCCTGTTTTAGTTTAAAACCCTTACCCCTTGTCCTGTCACAGCTGGCCCTACTAAAAAGATTTTCCCCATCTTTCCTATAGGCCCCCTTTAGGTACTGAAAGGCCGTAATCAGGTCTCCCTGCAGCCTTCTCTTCTCCAGGCTGAACAAGCCCAACTCTCTCAGCCTGTCCTCATAGGAGAGATGCTCCAGCCCTTGGATCATTTTTGTAGCCCTCATTTAGTTGCACTAAGTACAATGCTTTCTCTATATGGAGCAGCATATTTGAATTCATGTTAAACAAAAACCACAAAATCACAGAACAGGTAAGGTTGGTAGGGACATTTGGGGATTATCTAGACCAACACTCTTACTGAAGCAGGCTCAGCTAGAGCAGGTTGCTCAGGGCTGTGTCCAGTTGGGTTTTGAATATCACCCAAGATGGTATTTTGGTGATATTCACTCCACAGCCTCTCTGGGCAACTGTTTCTGGTGTTTGTCACCCTCACCATAAAGAAGCTTTATACACAAACAAACCTGAGCCCACAAGAAGTTATGTTAGTACTTCACCATACATACACCATAGTGAGATATCAAGTGAAGTGCTTCTGTATCCTCTGCAGGACTAGATTATTATGACTAAAACCATAAAAAGAATTAGGCTGCCTAGCACAAGACTGGACATAGGAGTCATATCCGAGTCTGCAAATGGAATCAAAAAACACCATTATGCTTTTGTCCCACTCTTATTCAATGAAGAAACTCTCCCCTCACTCCCACCCCTCCCCATAGCTGCCTGTCTCTTTGATTCTCTAGGCTCCCTTAGTTTCTGAGTCTGTCCACAGTTCCACAAATTTAACAGAATTTCTGAACTATTCAGAGGCTAAACAAAGAATCAGCCAACCTGTTGTCCTCTAGATATAATGCAGAAGAAAAGAATAAGTGGTTTTCAGCAATTTTAACAGGAATAGATACCAGCTCTTACAGTCATCAAGGCTCTGCCTTCTTGCAGTCTGAAAGTGTGTAAATTCCAGAAAACACATCAGTAAAGATTATGAGCTAGAATGAATAATTGCGTAAATGACAACTCTGAGGCAACTGGAGAATTTGTAGGGGTATTCATCAGAGAATTTTCAGCTTTATGTATTAACTGATTATTCTACTAAACAGCTATGATACAGCTGAGTTTACTCTGACTTGGTGCTGCAGTATCAGACACTGTGTGGCAAGGCTAGATCAGGAAATACACACATTACACACACACACAAGCACACATAGACACACAACACACAAAAAACCACTCTGCATTTTAAAGTTCTAATCTACTAATCCCAGTTATATAATAAAAAGTAATTACTGGGTTGCTGAAGCAAAATATGGTGAAAGGCAAAACAAAAAGTCATGTTTTCTCTATCAAAAAGGGGAGAGGGACCTAGTGATGCTTAAGTAGTGGCATTGGTCAGGTGTAACTGAGTGACATAATGCTGCAGATTTTTTTCTCTCTGTTCTTCCTTTGGTCTGCTCTTGTAGGGGTTGTGATGTTTTTTGTTTCTTCTCAGTGCTGGCTCTAATTCCTCTGAGCTGATGGGGATCTCAAAGGGTAAGCACAGGTTACTTCCAGTTTTCTTGTATGCTTTCTGTTCTGGTGTTGGGCTTAGTGCCAGCATGTCTGCCATCCATACCTAGCACAAGAAAGAAAATAAAGATTTTAACAGGCATTAAAAAGTTTTGCTGGGGATAGACAACATTGTCCCTAAGGTAGAACTACCTCTGTTTCTGATTATGTCCTTTGTGTTTTCACTGTATAAGGATGTTCATGCATGTTCGACACATGGGTTTTGTTCTTTTCCTATTGCCCTAAAACTGATCATCCCAGCTTTCAAGGTTGCATTCCTTTAACAAAAAGTAAAACTGATTTTTTTGTAGTTGGTATTTATACCCTTGGGGATCTCTGTTACCACATGTATTCTCAAGCCCTCTCTGTCATCCTGTGCTTGTAGTCTTGGAGGTCACTGGTACACAACAATAGTGACCATCCTGTCGACCACTAGTTAGAGAAGTGGCTTGTAAGAAACAGGCTATTGTCTTATTTTTTTTCTGAAAGGACATCTGTTATGATGTAAGGTTTTTATCCATGCACATCGAAATACACTCATAAAACTATCAGCCTTTTCTGAATATCAGAATCTTAACTTCGCAATTAAGACAATTCTATCTGACAAGAACATCAGGAGTGTTAGTAGAGCTCAGGAGATTCTATGAAACTGATTAAAATTACAATAACAGATTTCTATTCTTTTGACTATTATGATAACACTGGAAAGAATTTGAACATGTATCTTAACACTGTTACATCTGTTCCCTTAAAGTGAAGAAACTTTCTTAGTAGAGTGATCCACTATGTTATGAAAAATACCTCAGTGAAAAGACTTGGGTAGTCCTAAAGCTGCTTTTTTTTTCTTTTCAGCAGAAGAATGGATCATTTGGACAACTAAAAATACTATGTATTTGAAAATGAAGCATAAGCATATAAAAATAATTAAAGGCTTAACGAACTTTGACTAATTGGGGATATTTGAGGTCAGGTGAAAGATTTCAGGAAAATAGATTTTTTTTCTGCCAAGAGTTTTAACAAGATAACATAAAAAAATACCAAGACTGAATATCTTGGGCTGGCATTAGATAGCAAAGCAGTACTGATGTAATGCATATAGTTAACATTTTGGTTTTCTGAAGAGTGATCAGAGTAAAAAGACATTTTTAAAATCTATGAACAGCAGTAGTTAAGGAAACTGAAAAAGTAGAGCTCTGGAATGTAAAAGAAGGGAGAAAAGAGCAAAGTAGTGATCCATACAGAACCCTAAAGAAGAAGTTATTACTGGTAATGCGTGAGTAGAACAGAATTTATATATAAGCATGTAGAATTTTTAAACTCTTGTAATATGGATAGAAGTATAGATAGAACATGCAGTAGGTTTAGAGAGTGTGTGTAGGAGTGTGGATCCAGAAATGAAATGAAGGAAACCAGTACTCCTACTGTGTATTTGATGTTCAGATTTGTATTCTCAATATGAAGTTCTTCAACCCTAATGCCCTTATCGTATCATGGAATTATATTCCACATATCAATGGAATGCTATCCATCATAAGAAAGCATGCTTTTTAAAACCTGTACTTACTGAAATGAACTGTTATAAGAATTTTGTCATAAGAACTGCAGATTTCATGGTTAAGAATATTTTAAGTGCATAGAATTCCTTCTGTCAGTTCCCAAGATCTGTGATAATTTTTTAAAAATAGTGAAAAAAATTTCTTGAGGTATTTTTCTAAAGGTGTACTGAAGTAAACAATCTGTGTGTAATAAATTACCTTAGAGTAGTCTTAACCACCTTGCCCTGATGTAAAATTCTACTGAAGTTAAAGAAACTGTACTGGCAGAAAGAAGTAATGCATCTTATTCACACTGTGTACCCTTGGCCAAGAATTTTATCTCCAAGTAACTCCTGGGGAGGAAGAAGGCAGGTTCAAAATTTATGAAGTGCATGTGTTAATCTTCTCCAGTTAAAAACTGTATTGCATTTTGATTGGCATGTACCTCAGAGCTTACAACTTTTTTCTGCAGATGCTTTATTAAAAACCAATTAACTTTCAGTATAATCAGGTATTTAACTTATCAGTTATGCAGTGAAAAATGTTGGGGGTGATAGCAATGACAAACAGGCTTACCAACTAATCAGCTGTCTAATTAATTTGAAAGTCTTTCATGTTTAATAAAAATTATGCATATTATCAACTGTTTAAGTCTTGGTGAAACATATACCTGTAGAAAAGCCTTTGGGAAGGTTTGGTTTGAAATATGTTCAAAAGGTAGTTGAAAGATGCAAGGATGCTATGGTACAAATCATTTTTGTCTCCTCTTTCTTATGTAACCTTCCTCAGAGGTTAATAGAAAAATCTAGGAAGAGAAAATGATTTAACTAGAGTTCATTAATAAACACCTTTTTCAATGATGTGAGAAGAACTGGTGTTTCAGGAGAGACCTGCACCTGTAATTGGGGAATTTTTAATTTCCTGATAATTCCAGAGCAGATTAATATTTTTCTCCAGTTATTTAAAAACATGATCACTTTCTCCTCATTTCTTCCCAGGCAGGCAACTATTGGGCATAACTGGCAGGGTTTGGGTATCAGGGGCTGCAGGATGCCCTGTGTGGGAGGGGGCCAGGAACTACCCTGTGCCAGCCAAGCCTGGTCCAGCTGACTTAGCAACAGATAGAAGCAGCTCACTGTGCACCAAAACTTCAGTCTGAGGAGCACACGGCACCACTGCTCAGACATCATTAAGAAAGGGCAATAGCTGTGGGGAGTAGGAGACATTAAAAAAAAAAATGTGAGGAGGCACAGGAGTCAAAAAAAGAGATACAGGAGGACATGAGAAGAGGTATATTTTGCAGAAACCAGAGATGGAAGTGCAGGAGATACATGGAAGAAGACACAGCTGGGGATGCAGCTGGAGACACACTTTGGAAGGGGATGATCCATGCTGGAGGAGGTCTGAGGTACTGCAGAACAAGGACAGCCCTGAGTTACTGCAGCCCATGGTAGAGCCAACTGCTGAAAACTACGGGAGTGGAGAATTGAAAAGGGGAAGGGGAGGTGATGAACTGAAGTTGAGCCTGTGAAGCTGGGAAAAAAGGTATTACCCTAGGTGTCTGTTTAATTGTATGTGGTTTTTTTCCTCAATACCTAAATCAGTAATTGAAAGATTATGGTAATCAGCAATAAATCAAATGAAGTGAAATTCCCCAAGTCAATACTGTTTTGTCCATGACAGTAATGGAAATAGAAATGTAACCTAACTTCAGAATCTTTTTGTATTAAATTCACTGTCTTCTTTTGCATGTTAGCTAAACCAAATTCAACTAGCAAAATTTCTGTAGACATACTCTTTTATTGTGGTAGTATTTTCTAAGCAGTTTGGACTGAGCATGGCTTCTAAGGTTTGTGGGTTTTTTCCGCTCCGGTTTGACTATGCAAGGATTTATGTAGGTACATGTATATAGGTATAGCTAGTGGAACACGCATTGCTCAACTTGAATGTTTCTTGCACAGCCTGGAGACCAGAACTATAGTCTGGACAACCTGACCGCCTAAGAACTGCATTAGGAACACACTTTGAGAGCTCAAATACAAGCAAATGTAAGTCAGACAACTGAAGCAGGTAACATTATCTGGAACTGTCGATCCAGCCTTTCTTTAGGCTCTTTCAGAGGTTGAATAGATAGCTAAACTGCGTATTAATCACTGCTTTCAATTTCACTTCATATCCCTAGCTATTAAAAGAAACTGTAGAGGATTTTTAGATTACCTTAGCAGAGATAGGGAATAGTAGCAATTTAGCTACCGGCTAAGTTTACCAGCAAGTGTGCATGTGGCTCAGCAATTGCTTCTGTAATGACAGCAGGTTCATGGAGAAGGAATGGTGGTTTAGAGATTACCTGGGAGTAGTAGCAGCTTTTCTTGTGACTTAAACTGAGTCATTCTTTGTTTCAGAAAAGGATCTAAACCAAACACTAGACTACAGAGAAAGGTGCCTACAGCTAGCCACTGGGAAATGTAATTATGGGTTACTGAAAATTTTCCAGCTGTTCTAGTTATAAAGAATGGCTTCAGATATTTACAGTAAAATAAAAGCCCCGCTGTCAAACTATTGAGAGAAATTAAATGACACAGGTATCTCTGCTTTGAAGGACTTTAACATGCAGCTTTTGTGTGCAAACACCTGTTTGTCAAGGGACTGTTGCTCAGTTCATAGTTTATAAAAAATTCAAAGTTCACTGATGAGGACTGGAGCATGACTTTGCTAGGATACTCAGATAAGAAAGAGGGTTTGACTTTTCTTTTTGTTCCTAGAGATTTATACACTTCTGTCTGACATTAAGCACATAAAAGAAAGCTAGAACAGAGACCAGAACAGAAAACTATCTTGACTGAATCTCAGCTGGTTTGGCAGGTAGCAGAACTGTTTCATTTCCTTACCTCACAAAGTGTTTCAACCACTGAGCTGTTCCAGTCTTATAGGTATGAATCCTACATACTGTGATTAGCAGGGAACCTAATGTTTTGATGAGTTATAATCTGTTGCATTGGTTTTTAATTGCTAGGGATTTCAACAGAAAATCCTGTAGTAGGCTTGGACACATCTGTGTGTGTGCTTGTTTGTGCAGGCTTTGCACACAGTAGATATTTAAGAGCACAAAATCACATGAAAGAATAGTATAGCTTCTTCATGAACAATGACAAGAATAATTATGCACTCCTTTTACTGTTCAGCCCAAGTTGCCACATGCCTGTCTCTGAAAGCCTGGGGATAGGCAATGAAATCCTCTCATGGCTACTGCACAGAACATTTTCACATCGAAATCACAAGTTAGAGCGATGAGGGAGACCCTTTGTCACTGTATCAAAAATACAAAGTCTGGACACAGAGGTAACATTTTAAAACATGCAAATTTTAATTCGCAATATAACAAGCAAATGAAGGTAACAGAAGTATGTCAGAACTAAAAAAAAATGCAAGGGTTGGTTACATTATAAATCCAACCATCCTCTTGACCATGATATATAAGGTTTTATGCCTATACACATGCACACATACATCTTGTCTCCCAGGGAGTTTTTCCTATTTCTCTCCTGTACTGCTGTTCTTTATTTGACACAGCAGGTTACTCAGGGACTGTGGCCTGCAAGACCTTAGGGAGGTCTGGCAGGAGCTGTGCAGTCCTGACACTCTCAGTGTTGCCTCTGATCTTCGCCACTAGGGTCCTCTCTGCACCATTGCTTTGCCTTATCCCTGGTCCTTTCCAAATACAAATAGGAACCATTTGCATTACAGACATGTTTCTACGTGGGCACTTGGTTGCTTCTATGCATTTTTTGACTGTTTCTTGGTGATGTCTCCCCATTTTTGTTTAAATGGTCAGCTCTCTATCATTCAACCAGACTGCGTTGTCTAGCAAGCTCCCTTTCCACATGAGAGCACAAGGATTTAAATAGTTTGAGAAGTATTCAGAAGTATCCATCCTCAGGAATCTTCTGTCTTTGTTTTTGCACCAATCTGGAATTAACAACCTACAGAAACTATACAACAATGTGCAAGTGTCCAAGTGTTTCTAGGTTTAGGCAGCACTTGGCAAGGGCTTTAGGAAGCAGCTTTGAAACTGAGGACCTCAGTTAATTCTGAATCTTGCACTGCCTGTCTATCTGTAGGTCATCTAGCCCTTAAGGTTTTTTATAATACTGGTGACTTTAGAAATTCTTAACCAGGCCTCATTTGCTGTAACTTACAGATACATAATAAAACACTCCAAAATAGTTTAATCTGAATAAACATGAGCAACTTGTTAGAAACCTCTAATGAATTGCTAAAGGTAGAGACTGCATCTTCTAAGTCCTAGTGTACTCCCATGCTGCTGGATGAAGTGGCTTCTGTTAATTTCAGTGAATGCAAAGATGTATATTTTATTTTAACATTCATGATAGGATACTTAATAGCCATTGAAGTTTGTGGAGAGCTAACAAAAACGTGACATAATTCATTTTTTGCTATACACAATGAGTCTGTTTGGATGGATGTGGAGAGTAAGTTTTCATACCTGTGTATGACTTGAAATTATTCTTGCTGTTAAGCCAGAATGTCACTCAATGGAGGAATATAAAACTAGAAGGTTTAGAAAAGGCATAGGACTAATAGGCAGCTTCCTGATTTCATCCCAGGGAAGAGAGAACATTTAGGTAGGAATGGGTTGGATAAGAGTTCTGACAAAACCTACACTTAGGTTGTATGAGGAATTTTGTAAACATCAGGAGAAGATAATCAAGCAAACCTAAAATAGTCATTCTTGTTTAAAGAGCATTGAATTTAATATAAGAAATGTACAAGAATATCTGAATACTTCTTAAACTGTTTAAGTTCTAGGTCATGTGCTACACCAAAATCTCTCCAAGTCTGACAATGCAAAGTTGAAATAACAAGTCACTTTCTCTTTTACTGTTGTGGTTTAACCTGGTAGGCAGCTGAACATCACACAGCTGCTTGCTCACTCCGTGCCCTCCCCAGTGGGATGGGGGAGAGAATCAGAAAAAAAAGTAAAACCCATGGGTTGAGATAAAGACAGTTTAATAAAACAGTAGAGCAAAATAACAGCAATAATAACAATATTAACAACAACAACAATAATAATAATAGAATATACAAGTGACACACAATGTAATTGCTCAACAATGCCCAGCCCAGCCCCGAACAGCAATTACGGCTCCCTGGCCAACTTCCCCCATGGGGGAAGAGCATGACTGAGCATGATGTCCTATGGTCTGGAATAGCCCTTTGGCCAGTTGGGATCAACTGTCCTGGCTGTGCCCCCTCCCAGCTTCTTGTGCCCCTGGCAGAGCATAAGAAGCTGAGAAGTCCTTGACTGGTGTAAGCACTACCTAGCAACAACTAAACCATCAGTGTGTTATCAACATTCTGCTAGTACTAAATCCAAAACACAGCACTATGTCAGCTACTAGGAGGAAAACCAACTCTGTCCCAGCCAGGATAACTGCAAATAATTTTGAAATGCTTCAGGCAACTCTTTGCTAGTCATTATCTTAAATACTTAAAGAAAATCCCATTAAGAATATAATCTTTATTTTTATTCAAGAGAAAAATTTCAATTTGTATTTGGTTATCATAACAGGAACAAATTCAGTGAGTATAATTGCCCTTACTACTAAAATTTATCCTTAGAGCTGTATTAGGGAGAAGAAACAAAACCAGCTTGCAATATTATTTTCAGATGTATTTCTTTCCTTTGTTTTTCTTCTTTAACCTTTTTGTCACCAACAAAAAAGCCTTTGTTGAGTAGATGATCTAAGCCCTTTCTCTTGGTGACATACTGGGCTGGCATGAATCTTTCAGCTATGCCAAAAAAAATGCTGGTTTTCCAATTGGGTCCCCTAACTGATTCCTTTTACGTGAAGAAGTTCCTTTCAATTCACCAGGCCTTCAGCATACAGGTCAAAACTTCTCTTATTAATGACGTAGACAGTGGGACTGAGTGCAAACTCAGCAAATATGTAGATGATACCAAGCTGAGTGATGCGACCGATATGCTAGAGGGAAGGGAAGCCATCCAGAGGGACCTTGACAGGCTTGAGGCATGGACACTTGTGAACTTCATGCAGTTCAACAAGGCCAAGTGCAAGGTCCTGTACCTGGGTTGGGGCAATCACCAGTATCAATACAGTCTGGGGGATGAATGGATTGAGATCAGCCCCGCAGAGGACTTGAGGATACTGGTAGATGAAAAATTGGGTATGAGCTAGAAATGTGCACTTGCAGCCCAGAAAGCCAATTGTATTCTGGGCTGCCCAAAATGAAATGAGGCCAGCAGGGAGGTAATTCTCCCTGCTCTACTCCACTCTTGTGAGATTGCCACCTAGAGTACAGTTCTAGAGTCCAGTTCTGGGCATGTACTTGTTAAAGTTGGTCCAGAGGAGGGTCATGAAAATGACCAGAGGGTTGGAGTACTTCTCCTACAGAGAAAGGCTGAGAGAATTAGAGCTGTTCAGCCTGGAGAAGAGAAGGCTCCAGGGAGATGTTATTGTGGTTTTTCAATATATAAAGGGGGATTATAAGAAAGATGGAGAGAGACACAAAGAACAATGGTTTTAAACTGAAAGAGGGCAGATTTAGATTAGATATAAGAAAGAAATTTTTTATAATGAGGGTGGTGAGACACTGTAACAGGTTGCCCAGAGAGGCTGTGGATGCCCCATCCCTGGAAGTGTCCAAGGCCAGGTTGGATGAGGCTTTGAGCAACCTGATCCAGTGGAAAGTGTCCTTGACCATGGCAGCAGGACTGGACTAAATGATCTTTAAAGTCCCTTTCAATCCAAACTGCTCTATGATTTTATGATTCAATGATTCTATGATTCATTCTGATTCTATGATCCTTAGCTCAGTATCATTTAATCTAAATAGTTGCATATTTGAGATCTTAATTTCTAATAGATCAGATGTAGTTAATAGTAACTGAACTGAAATTGTTACTGCAGACAAAAAATATTTTAATTTTAATCTGAACTCCATTACAACTTTCCAAAGTAAGAGTAAGGAAATAGAGAAATTGGAATAAATGTGTGATGTCAAGCATGTTTTACACATAAATCTACTATAAGGAAATTAAGACTTATATTTCTGTCATTAGTTTGTGCATAGTAGCACTGAAATTAGGCCATGTTTCCACTGCCATTACTCACGTTTCTCAGACTTCTATCTAGAAACATCTTGAAATTTCATGCAAAAAGTGTACATTTGCTCTGCTTAGTCAAGCATAGGATGAAGTATTAAGATGAAAACTACCCTCTCCCTTCACTGCATTCAATAAAACTTCTGACTTTCAGCTTTATGCTCAGACCAGTAATTGCTTCCCAGATCCTTTGGTTTGGACAGAAGTCAGCAGAGAGATGGAAGAATAGTGACTATAATCAATAATGTGTCTCCCTACAGGTTCTTAAACAGAATCAACATATTAATATGTTGAACCCCACTGAATGAAACACAAACTACACTTCTGTGCTACAAGGTGGGAGCCCTAAAAGAATATAGCTGCTTTGATCCAAAAACTCAAGGATAGTATTATTAGTGTAGCTGGGATTAAGAAAGAAAATAATGTAAAATGATTCTTTGCTCACCGAATATGCTTAGGCTGTGCTTTTCTGAAGTATTAAGCAGAGTTCTGTGTTTGGTTTTTATATATATTTTATGAAAATTTACACTGAATAATCGTATACTATAGCAGCAGAATGAGATGTCTTTTCCTAAGATACTAGTAGGAAAGATGCAGTGAGGGTGAATTCTACCCAATGTGAATATGTTTTCAAAATACCTGTCACCACTAATTGGCAATTCCACTGCTTGCTCAGGGAAAACTTTATGAGATGGGTAGAGGAATTGATGTGGAGGGGGATGGGAATGAATGGTCTGCCACACAGCCTGTGAAATTAAACTCCGTTCTGATTATCATCAAGAATAATAATGCACATGTTATCTAACACTTAACATGCACTTTCTTATTTAGATATAGAGCTTGCTGCTCAGCACCTGTTTGCACTACTCAGTACTCAGAAAAAAAACTTGAAAAATTTAGAATGTGCAACTTAATTTTATTGATCAGAAGAGGTCTAAAAGTTGTTACACTTGGTGTTCCTGAAAATGAAGTGCTTGGTTAAATTTGGTAGGGTCATAGTTTTTCCAGTTATTAGCATCTTCACATTCTATAGAAGTGCCACAGGATGAATGCAAAGTGTTACTGCTCTGTGTGATAGCAAAAAAACCAGTTAGAATTGTTCAGTTCAAAACAATGCCTCCTTGACAGTTCAATGTAAGATACATTTCTCCCATTAAGAGGTGATAGCACTTGCCCTGCCTCTGGCAAGTGAGCAAGAACTGGGCTGCAGCAATTGCAGACTTTGTGCACTTGGGCTGCTGCAAAATTCATTTATCTGAGAGGTGGCAAGTCCTTAGATCAACAATGACACTTGCTTCAAAGACTATCACCTGTCAGCTTCAGGAAGGGTCCAGAGAGTGTGAGGGAAAAAAAAAAACAAACCACTGAGGAATTTGAGCAGCTGAACTGTATTGCTTTGTACGGCAGCAACCTCTGACATGAAGTCATTTCAGGCTCTTGTTCTAGGCTGCCTCCCTTTTGAGGCTAATTATAAGATATAGTTCCATTTATTAAGAAGAGTAAACTGAAAGAAAACACACAAATTCATGTTGAAGTGCTTCTTACCTCTCTGTGTACATGAATCAAAGTGTCAGTTTTGTTCTGTGAGATTTAGCTGCAGTCTGAAGAAAATCAAAGTGTGGACTAAGTTCCAGTATTGGAGGAGGGAAGGGAAAACACTGGAGGAAGCAGTGCAAGAACCACAGAATCACAGAATGGTTGAGGTTGGAAGGGACCTCTCAAGGTCATCTGGGCCAACCTCCCTGCTTAAGCAGGGGCAGCTAGAGCAGGTTGCTTAGGTCTGTGTCCAGTCGAGTTTTGAATATGTTCAGGGATGGAGGCTCTACCACTTCTCTGGGAAGCCCGTGCCTGTCTTTCACCACCCTCACATTATAAGTATTTTCTTGTGTTCACATGTAATTTTTGTATTTCAGTTTGTGCCAATTGTTTCTTGTTCTGCAACTGGACACCACCAAGAAGAGTCTGTCTCTCTCATCTTCATTCCCTCAAAATCAGGTATTTGTATACATTGATAAGATCGTCCCTGAGCCCCCTCTTCTCCAGGCCAAAGAGTCCTAGCTTTCTCAACCTCTCCTCATTTGACAGATGCTCCAGTGCCTTAATAATCTTTGTGTCTCTTTTTTGAGGTCACTCCACTAAGTTCCTATCTTTCTTGTACTGGAGAAACCAGACCAGACCAGCCCTGGACACAATACTCCAGATGTGGCCTTATCAGTGTTGAGTAGAGAAGGATCACCTCTCTTGAGCTGCTGGCAATACTCTTCCTAATGCAGACCAGGATGCTGTTAGCTTTCTTTGCCCCAAGGACACACTGCTGGGTCATGTTTGACTTGCTGTCCACCAGGATCCCAAGGTTCTTCTCTGCAGAGCTACTTTCCAGTATTAATTTAGGTGCTAGATTACTTCTGTAACATTTCTTCGTTAATTTTTATGTTTTTAGAATTTTAATCCTTACAGAGAAATTGAAAGTGCATAACTGCCTGAACACTTAAGTTCTCGAATTTAAGAGATTGTAGGCAAATAGAAAATGCTAGCATTTCATCTTATTCAGCTATGTGAAAATAATTACTGATAACATTTCAATCACTCATACTACACTAACTGAAACAATGTGAATGAACCATACAAAGACTCCTTCCTGAACCATACAAAGTGGACTTTTGGTGCCACTTACTCTCAATAGCAATAGATTACCTGGAATTCAACATATAAGATTTGCATTTCCACATTTTAAAAAAGAACATGCACAGGTATGTCAAAATTTTGGGGGAAACTGCAGCTGAAATCTGAGGGTGGAGCAGGAAGAAGAAGAGGGAAGAGAAGGTGTCAGAATGTGTAGCTGAGTGGTCTCTGTGAAAAGGTAGCACTGTGCACAGCACTGGATGGTGCAAGGAGATGTGAGCAATTGCCCCTAGAAACCTTTAAGTCCATTGTTTCAAATTTCTAAATTTGAGAATGACTGGAAGCAAAAAAAGAAACCCAAGAAATTATATTTTCCAAGTATATAGTGAAGCAGACATCATTTTGCTGAGATTTGCTACTGAAACACCTTTAAAATATTACATGGGATGGACATACAATGACAATTTCCAGGATTTAATATGAATTTTACAAAGAATTTGTAGATGCTTGTGAAGGTGGGAATTTCAAAGTCCCGACTTTTCTTTTGTTCTGCTGAGTAAGAGAAATGGAAGGAAAGTTACCTAATATTGCAGACTTGTTTGAATTAATTCCCATTGATTCCAAGATCTTTTGCAAATTATGTGAAACTGTATAATCGCTTTAGGCTTTTTCTCACAAGAGCAAATTAACGATGTCTTGCTCTCCCCAATAGATAAATTCAAAATGAAAATTATATGCAGCCTTAAACCACCTGTATATATTCTGGTTTAGGTGTGGAGATTTTACTAGCAGAGTTGTTTTTTGACAGTTTGGTTTGGGTTTTTTTAAGTTGTGTTTGCAGTCTAAGGAAGGAAAGGACTTTCATCATCAAAGACTGGGATCAAAACTGTAAAGCAAGAAAGTTTTATAGAAGAGTTTTGTTAGCTGCACAGCATGCTTCAGAAAAGTTGTCTGGTTTTGGACTGCTGACTTAAAGAAATAGTGAGATGATAGTGTAGAGGGAGTGGGTTTTTTAAGGTCAGGAGAGTTCTCTATTTTTACCACCCAGATAACTATGTAGGTGACCTATGTTCTATGACTTTTGTTACCTATTAATCATGCCACGCTCATGAATTCTGATTCCTAGTGTATTCTGAGGAGGACTTAAACTGAACTGAAAGTTCCAGTGCAGTAGGAGTTCAGCCAATGGAAATCTTTAACTGATTAATTTCTTAATGTTAACTAATATAATTTCTTGGATGAATAAATTCATAAATAATTAGTGATCTGATTTCACTAAACTTTCAGAATGAATTCCACATGGACAGAAACTAAGGCAAAAAAATAAATTTTTCATTACTGAGTTAGCCTTTTGAATATTCAGTTTGTAGATATTCAAACATGAACTAATGGTGGCAAGTCTTTCATATCTATACTGGATCTGGCTGGGATGGAGTTTATCCTCGTGGTGATGAGTTTTGGATCTGTGATTAAAACAATGCTGGTAACGCACCAATGTTTTCAATGTTGCTGAACAGTGCTTGTTGGTATACTCTTGGTAGGAGATATAGTTAGTTGGTTAGAGTAAGTATCATTAAAGGAGTATAATTTATAAGAACGCTTTATGATAGAATGATGAACCATCCATTTTGGATAGCAACAAAGGTAAAATCAAAAAAAGCAACATATTGTCTTTAAAGGAGACAAAATTTTTTTATTTGGGGGATCACACCCAATTATCCACCTCCCACGCAAGGAAACTAGATCATATTGACACTGAGAAGGATGAAGTCTAGAGAGGAGAAAATCTGATTCAGCAGATATTAGAGAGAAGTAGATAAGGAAAATTTCAGAGGGATCCTGCCAGAACTCAAAAGCTAAACTTCTCTTTTCAAAGCCTAAGTTCCATATTGTGAAAAGGCTTTGAACTTGGCATTCAGTACCTACAGAAAGTACTCCATTCTTAATGTAGGTTTTCTTGTTTCTACAAGATAAAACTTTTATTTACCTATTACCAATTTCATATGTTCAAATGTTGTTTTGTACATACATTAACAATACAGATATACAAGCTTCTGAGGAATTGGAACCAGAGAAGTTTTCCTTTTCATTGCTCACAGAGTTCCTCACTCCTCGCTCAGGTGGAGTGATGTGTGTAGCGCTGTTTCATTTTTCTCAGCAGCCCTGTTGAGTTCAAGTATATAGCTGAAAATAACAGCATTCTGCTGATACTTCATCTCTGTTTCAGCTGTTGTATACTGAAGTGACCTTTCACAGTGTGTAACATGAAGAACCGAATTCCATTTCAGGTACCTGCATGCAAGAAGACTTAACTGTCTTGGAGAGAGAAGTTTTCTTGGTATTTTTTCATTTACTATGTAATGGGCTGGCAGTTGTTATCTAATCTAAATTGGGAAGGGCTTGAGAACTGCTTGAAAGGGTCATAGAAACAATAACAACTTCAGGAGCCTGTGGCAAGAGTTGCAGAATTTAGATCTGCAAGTGTCATAGAAAGCTAAGAATCAAGTTTGTCCTATAGTTATAATTACTGTTACACCCAATACATTTCATCTTCAGTTCCATGGTGCAAGAATTGCCCAGCTATTCTTCAGGTAGACGAGGCGATGGGCTCATCTGACGTAATGGACCAACTTCAGACAAGAGGACTGACTGAACTCCTAACAGGCTTCACAGAAAAGCATTTAGTAACTGCTACAGGAGCTCACCAGGCTAAAATTTCAGATGGTCACAACCAAATAATAGGCACTATTTATATGCTTCAATCTGTTGATCAATACCCTGGGTTGACAATCTGACCATCCCAGCAGATTCTTGCTGCAGAATGGACCAAATAGTCTGTAGATAAGACTCTTGTAAGTAGTCAGTACAGAGTGTTCCTTCAGATACAGGAATAATCATATAAGGACATATCTTTTGTACATAGTTAAGAGGTGGTTTATACACAATTTAAGGGGAATAGACCTAATAGCAATGGATAGTGCACGTGCTGGCATGCTCCCAAAGGACCATGGACCAGCTGGATATTAGAATTCAGAAGAATGGCAGTTTGAGGGAGTCTTGTCTGATCCACCTGAAGATGCTGCTTCCAGGACCCTTGCAAAGACGTCTGGTTGCCATCTGGACAGTGACTGATCATCTTATTTGAGAGATATCATAGCCCATGCAAGCATTATCCTACTCAAAGATCACAATAAATTAGGTTTCGTTTTCTTGCATTTTTTGGTGGGTTTGTGTTTTGCTTTTCTTTAACAGACTCTGTGTCTTTGTAGCAAGTTGTTAGTCCCTGTAAACCACCAAAGGAAACTATGACCACAGGTACAGTGGGAGCTGTTAACTTCACTGGACGATTGCCTTGAAGAATCATCTTTATCATCTGCATTTCAAGATGGATTCCATTTCTTGACCTGTGGGTTTTTAGTGAGCACCCATTGCTGGACAGATTCTGACTTGTTTCACTTACTTATAACTGAGGCATGCACTGCAAACACGCTGGTGTTCTTTTTTTCCCTTTTTCATTAGTCTCATTGATAGCATTGTGAATTCTGTATTACATGTAGAATATATACGTTACACTGGTAAATGTGGGATCATCTCCTGAAATTTCCTTTCTATTTCTAATAATGTCATGAGTTTTCAGTTTGTTACTTCATGTCACTCGAACTTGATGCCTGAGCATGCCTCCACCAGTTTAGTATTTTGTTCTTTTCTACCTCTTATCCTGCACATGTCTGAAGCTGTGTAATCCCATCTGGTAACAAGATGAAGAGAGAAATATCCTCCCTGGACAACTCTACAACTTGAGGACCTTGCCATGATGACAAACCAGAGATGTCATCCTTATAATAGGAACAGTCACCTGCCTCATTTCAAGACTGACGAATTCTAGATCTGCCTCTTTCAAAACAGACTCCTTCCATCCTGAACTGCAGTTGGGTGCAGTGTTTGCCATGTTCTACTATGAGGGGACATAAGGCAGCTGTATTTACTCCTCCCTCTGGACATACTTTCACAATTCTTTTGGTTGGCTTTTCTTTCTTTTAGACAAGAATCTTCATCACAAGATGGCCTTCCTTGCAATGACATTCTTACATGGTACAGAAGTACTATAAGATAAGATGAGGAAAAATTTAGCATGAGAGATGAAAACAGTGTTGTTATGGTAAAGTCTCTAATTAGTCCTTTACAATATCAATAATATCTACCCTCTCTGGAAATATTTTCCTGTCAGTTCATAAGCAACAGTCATCAGCAGTTCATCTACTTCTCCAATTCTTCCATATGTGACAAGAACGGAGTAGAGTTACTAAACCATAAGTACAGATAGGGTCAATGTTGTGTCCATAGGATGCTTCAGAAATGCAGTTAACTCCATATAGGGTCAATTTACATAGAGGCTAATAGAAAATACTGATATTTCTTGCCCTGTAGTATCTGTGTTCCACTTCATGGAATGAATGCTGGACGGTTTTCTTAATTAGAGTTATCCTGTTGACGAGGTGTTTCTGAGCAGCACAAAAGAGATTGGTAGGTCTAGCTGATTGCGTAATGAGTCAGGTTCATCTGAATGCTTTCCATTCTATCATCTGTATCTCTAGTGGTAAGTTGCATGTCCAAATTAAACTTTTTTCAGATTTTCTGTTTGGCACTGAACCTGTCTGTCATCACACTACTGATCTGTGGGAGCTGTGGGGGTGAAACAGACACAAGGTTCAGGATCTCTGTAGGTCTGCTGATATGTTCATCCTCTCAAATCTAGAACTTTACTGGAACCTAGAACTGTCCTGTATTTCCACAACTCTTTCCTTCAGAAAAGTGGAAGATGGTGTTTTCTTCCAGTCTCATAGAAGAGTTGTAGAAAGCTTCAAGGTGTTAAGGGCATATGCATACATACACACACACACATAGATATACACAAATATGCATATATGTTTATATTTAATAAATATGTAACTATATAATATATAAGTATATTACTATAAATATACATCAGTAAGGTTAATTATATATAATATATCACTTCAGAGATTCTGACTGGTGGTTTAAACTACCTTTCTTTTCCTGCTTAGCAGAATTAATGAAGAGAAGGTACTACATTTTTGACCAGTAACATTTTATAATGTTGCAGAAAGTTGTTTCTCAAAATAACCTTTTCAAGAAATACCCCTTTTTCTTCCATGTATAAGCCCCTTACAAAAACAAGAAAAAAAATTAATTTTGCACTTTTTTTCCTTTTATCTTTTCCTGACCAGTGAATAATGTGATGAGAATAAGTCAAACTTTGGAGCACTTTCCCCTAGGCCACTTACTTCTTTTCCCCGCTTTTTTTCCTTTTGTCTACTGCATAATTTAACATCATCTCTTCAATATGGGAAAAGCTATGAAAGTTAATATTTTGAGCATTAAAAGTACAGGAAAAAAAGCTGAGAATTTAGTTCCAGCATAGCTGTCAGTAACTGTGGGCCACATTATTGTCTAAAAATCAGAAAACTTAAAATTATCTCAAAATTAAAAATAAAATTTAAGAATAGATTTTACCTACCAATATCCAGAAAACTGGAAATAATTCTGGTTTATAGCTCATCTTTTAGCCCTTATATATTGATCAAGTCAACTTTGGACACTTTCTTGCCTCCAGACATTTTCTGTGCCATTTGAATTACAAAAAGTCTAGTGGTTTTTTTCCTTCACTAAAATTGCTGAATAAGCAGCTGCTTCAGAGGTACTAAATAAGGATCACTACAGACATATAGCTTATTGACAGCCTTAAATTTTTAATAGCAAAGTCTCATTTTTTATAGTTTGACAACTAAAACTGTATGCAGAATATTCCATACTGCTGGGAGTCTATTAGAAAATGCTGAATACCAGTTGTTTCCAGCAATTTTCTTAGAAGGCCATTTGTTTCCCTTTTGAAATAAAAAAGCTGTGTCATTGTTTGAAAATCTAAAAAGAAGAATAAGCTATTTCTAACACAACTATTTCATGTCAGTGGTTGACAATGTTAATAACCTATGGAGTACTTTCCAGCCTGCTCCATTTAATGTAGTCTGCAAATACCATCTTAAAAAAATCCAACCTCTTAAAACTTAATAAATTTTCAGAACACTTTCTCTCTCTGTTCCACATCCAACTTTAATGGCAAGTTCAATATAGGGGCACATCATGATATAAAAGAGAAGGGAAGTTGATTTCAAATCAAAAGACCCCATAAATTCACTGAACTTTGTAAAGACACATCTGACATGTTGAAACAATCTGGTTTTAGGGTTGTTAGATATAGGGAAAAGTTCTGATTTTCTTTCCTTTTTCTGATTTATTATAATTAGATTCCCAATACAGTACTAAGCTTCATAAATACATTGAAAAGGATATATTTAGCACATCTGGGGTTTTCTATTTCAGGTAAAAACTATTTGATCAAGTCTTCAGATTCACAGTTTAGAATAAGTTAATTTCCACTTTGTAAAGTTCCCTTGTATTTCAGTTTAACTGAAATTTGCTGCTTCTTTGCACAAAAGGGGAAAAACTGACCCCAGTTCATCTCTAAGCTGCCTATGAACAAGTAGACATCTGTCTTATTTCCTCAGTTATCTCTTTTCCAAGCTGAATGGTTATAGTCTATTTTGTTGTTCTTAAATCAGAAGCCATTTCATATACTTGATATTTCTCATAGACCTTTCCCTAATTTGTATGAGTTCTACTGTATCTATTAGTTCTACTGCATTTTTTGTGTTGTCAATCCAAACTGTGCACAAAATCCAGACACTAGCATTGCATGGGTTCATGCAATAGCCAAATGAAGTTTTCTTTTGTTCTATGTATCTTTCCTGCTAGTTCCTGAGTTTTGTTGACTGTGTCGGGACTTTTTTATAACAAACGAACAACAGGCCAGATGATAACCTCAAGTCTGCTTGTGTTGTTATGGTCAGCTCACAATCCACCTGTGGCACATATGTTAAATTTTATATGCTGTTTTACTGCCCAGTCGCTGAGTAAAACTGGCATGCCCCAGATGCTGGGGGTGCAAGTACTCATTGCTTTATCATTATCAGCATTCGCAAAGAGCCTATACATTTTAGGCTTCAATTTCTGTGACCTAAGGGACTACTATTTACATTCTTTTACCAGAACTGACTTAGCTCTTACTTTATAGGGAGAATGTGATATACCTAAAAATTATCACAGACTTATATGTCTTAAGGCAGATAATATATAGTTAGTGCAGCCAATGCATTTGATGTCGTCTTGGTTCATTCATTATCTTTTCTATGAGTTGAAGCACCAGCCACATAGAAGATTTTGATATATTCTTATTTGAATGTTCATTAAGGCATATTTATAATAGTTAAATTACAAATTAAGGCTGCAAAAGGAGCTTCATCAGTCAAAAAAAAGATACTAAGTTTTGAATGAAGTGCTTCCCAAACTTCTTTTTATTGTAAGAAAAAATAGAGTTCTCTCTCCCATCTCTACTTCCTGTCCTGAAATTTCAAGCCAAATAGCTGGCTGCCCAGATTTAGATTTCAATAATGTCAGTCAGTCACACGTTTACTAACAAAATGGTTTTTCAGCATAATGCTGAGCTTGGATTAATATTTTTGCATACAGGCAGGAAAAGAAGGAAATCCTGTCTGAAAAAATCCATTCATAGTTGAAAATGTAATACCTGAAAATTGTAATTCCGGTAATTTAACCAAAGCCAGAAATATTTTGTAAAATATGTCATTCTGTGTTTGCACATCTTATCTTCCTTATTGCCTATTTCCATCCCTCTTTATTGCCTGTGTCCATCCTAGAAATTTTCTTCTTCTGCATTGACATAGTGATAGGATGGCTGTCATTGTGTTTATCCATTTAGTTTGGATTACCCACACATCTAAACATACAAAAGTATGTGAGTTCTTAATTTAAAAAGTCAGGAGAGTGAGTACATGAACCTACCTGAATAAGTTTAATATTCAGAACTCACAATGAATTCTATTATTCTGGTAGCAAAGTCTGTATTTCAAAGAACTAGCTTTCTGGCTAGTGTTTCCAACCTTTACCTTTTAGAAGTAATTAGTCTTGAACAAGGAAAATTCACTACTAAAATTACTGACTAAGCATGGCAAAATCTGACCTTGTGTAATTATGGCTTCTGTCTTCTTTATTCGTACTCAATGCAATTCTTTACTTAGCTTTATTCAAATCAGTAATAATCTTTCTGCTTACAGTATGTATTCTGAGGAGTAAACCAATATGATTTGGTCTAAACATCTTGTTTAATGATGCATCCACTGATTATTTGAGTGGTACAAATCTGGCTTCTAATGTATCTCAAAAAGCACAGCCATGTGTGCTGGAAAGCGCTGAGAAGTTTGGGTTCCTTTTATCAATTTTGCAAACACGTCTTTTGGGTGTTTGTATGTTTGGGGTTTTTGTTTGTTTTAACATAGTGAAGAAGTTAACACTGTGCTTTAGAACGAAAAAAAAAGGTATTTTTAAAAACATGTTGGAACTAGCCTTAGCAAAAATGGGCTTTTAAAAAGTGCCTTCAGTTCACATAGTTATTGACAGTCCCAGTAGTAAAGACAGGAGAAAGAAAATTATGCAGAATCCTGTTCTTTGACTGGTAAACAGTGATGGCCTGATTTACTGACCTTGTCCTTTATCTCAGTTGGAGAGTTAATGGAATGACTGAAATGTATTATCCAGGTCATCCACTCTTCCTGCTGTAGGAATAACTGTTTGTCAAGTATTACTTGACAAAGTGATAGCGTCTATCTCCTCCCCTACATGTTAATACAGCGGTGGCTGGTAAACCATGTACATTGCCTCTCCATCCAAGATGGAGTCCAACTGAACAGCAGTGTAACAAAAGCGTCCTCAGAAAAGATTGAGGTTTTACTAACTTCTAAAAAGAGTTACAGGGTTCATATTTCCTAGCATCTGAATTAGCCAAAGAGCATCTTTTAAATGCATATCCTGTCAGATCTCTCTCTCTTTTTCATTGTACATGCAAACAATATCTCTCTCTCTCTCATACACATGCAGAAAAGTCTTTGAACAGAACTGAATTGCTGTATTTAAAGGTCAGAAACTTGTTGGTTTTGATCCATAGTGTTGTCATGCTGAATTGCTATACAAGCACAAGAAATACTTGAGTGGGTAGGGTTTTTTCCCGTCCCTGGAAAGTCTGAAAGGTGTTAGGGGGTTATTGGTTTCATTTTAACCTGGCTTGAATTCTTATGGAAATGTGCTTGTATGCTTTCTCTCTCCATCACCCTTCCCCCTACTTCTCTCTTCTTTCCATGCAAACTGTTTTGGATAGATAAGACTATTCTTAAAGTGTTCTGGAAAAGTGTACTAACAGTTCAATTGGATGCTACTAGTTACTGATGAAATGGAGAAATCTGTGTATAAAAGGCGAGGGTTTTTTCTACTGTGCTATTTATAGACATATTCCAGAAGTGATCTGTGGTGTTAAGTCTGCTCAACTTAAAAAATAACAACCAAAAATCTTAAATTAAACAGCTTGGATTTACTCCCATCTTTCTATATTTGAAATTTCATATAGACTAGCACTATAGAAATGTTCTCAGGTGGTAGACTGACTTGTCATAAAAACTGAAAAACAATAGGTTCTAAGGGGTAGATAGATTCTTGGAAGAAAAAAAAAGTTTGTGTTGGTTTAACAAACATTTTTTCTCCTCTACTTAAAATTTAACATTTCTTTTTTGGCTGCCTATAATGCCGTCCAAGGAAAAGAAGAGCTGAAGTGACAGAATTGTTAATTGAGATGCTCAAATCCCAAGTCAGTAAGTTGCATTTATAGCAGACTAGGACTCCCCAGCTCTGATCCCCCATCTGTTTATCTAGAGAGAGAGACTGAGTCTCACTATAGGTACTGGACAGTTTTTCTTCACAGAAATTTTCAGGCTGGTGTGAGCTTTTCCTAGAATGAATTATCTCTGTTGGACCAAATCCCTTTCAGACTCAGCTTCTGACTGGCAACTTTAAATTATTTGAGAATATAACATGATTATTTTTTTTCAAATATTGGTGTCTAACATTAAAGAACTAAATCTAGGCTGAGCACATGAAAGATACAGATAGATATGAGAAATTTTATTCCAGCAAACCCCACTGAAGTGTGTGGGAACCATTCCATGCTCCTGACAAAATGTTGCATTTATTCTGGTGTGTAGTTCTGGCTTTTTTTTGTTGAAGTTCTCAATACTTCCAGGTTTCAAACATAACAGTGTACACTCTGATTGCCCCTGAAAATCAGCCAGTAATTCAATTTACTGGGATGACTTTATTTCCCACCTGGAAAAAAACATAGTATACTTTCCTATTAGGGCTTTTATGAGTAGTATAGCCAGTGTTTTTCAAAACATTCTCACTGCACTCACAGTTTTCCTCAACACGAAACAACAAAATAATACACAAAAGTCCTCTATGGATATCCAAAGTTAGATAAATAAGTCTGGGCAAGATTACTCAATATTTGTTTCATTAATATTTCATTGCTTTGCCATTGTTATAATTCCCACAAGCACACCCCAAGCATTGAAAAGAGGCATTTAACTGCTTTAATCTAGAGGAGAAAAATGAAGTGGTGATTCCAGCATCATCACTTCAACCACTGCTATATATGCATAACTTCATGACCTAACACATAGGCAGTTTACACTAAGGACATATAAATAGTTATATATTGTACGTAGTGTACATTTGTATTCTAAACCTGTATTTTCAAAGTAAAGAGAATTTCCATAGAGAATAATCTCAATTATTATTTTAAAAGAGCCCCAAAAGCTAACAATTTACACCAAGCATCTCAAATCTTCCTCATACTTTTAAGCACATGATTGTAATAAAGCAAAATAGTTCTGAGAATAATTTGCTTTATGAGCATTGTAGGATGAAAAGATATGCAGAGATATGTTCACATAGGCCTTTTTACCAATTATCAGAAAGAAGCATGGTGAAGGGTGTTAGGTTATATGGTAAAAACCTTGTTTCTGTACACACAAAGGAGCAGAAGGGAATCATGGCACCTAATAGGGAACCCAAACAATTCCCTGCTCCAGCTCCTCCCAGACCCATCACAGGAGCCATCACCCCATCAGAGGCCCATCTCTAGGCACACAAAGGAGAACAAAGGTGCAATGGCAGGTGGGGAAAACCCATCAACCCAGTCAGAGCAATGGGCATGCTGTCCCAGCTACTGCAAGGGCTATCCCAGGAGACACATCAGTCCCATAGCCTGGGCAAGACACCCATTGCCATGAGTCAATGGGAGAGGCTGTCATGATTGCCTGACAGACTGAGGGGAGAAATTACCTAGAGGATCGGACACATTACAGGAAGTCTTACTATAGGATGTTTAGGAGAGGAACTGAAGGCAAGGAAAGGGAGGGATCAAGGTGCTTTGGAGAGTAACAAATGTGGGAAAATAGAAGGATAAGGGGATAAAAAGGGATGGCTATGTGAAAAAGGTCAAATTTTAGAAAAGTAGCTCTACATCAAATAAATATAGTTTATAGACTAAAAGACGGCATCTGTTGACTTATCCGTGTTTGCAAGGCAAAGAAAGAAGGCAAAATAATGAAGAAATCTAAAAATAAAAGAATAAATTGGTCATCTGCCCCATTTCTAAAATTGTTAAGGCAGCTACCTTTCTCTTTACTGAAAAATTGTTTTACTGTTCTAAGCTATAGTTTTTCTTGAATACTTTTGGATTTTCAGTCCTACTGCAACCAGTTTTTGACCTGAAAAATAATAGGTCCTGTAGAAAGAGTTTTCAAAAATTCTAGTATGAACTGGAAGGGAAACAAATTTTGGCATTTTCTTGAAAACATTTTTTTATTTTTTATTCCAGAGGAAAGAAAATCCTACTGTCACTTAGAGTCTGGGCTTATTTAAATTTTTCATCTTGCTTTAATTTTCTATTGCATTTCATTCAATATAAGGAAAGTGTATTCTTAGCACACAGTATAGTTCTACTTATAGTTGTGCTTCACTATTTTATTTTATTTACTTTTAAAAAAAATTTCAAATGTTATCTCATCCTGGTATGATTTAATGTTTTATTTGTATGGAAAAGTCATGTCTTTGGAGACTATTCTACAAAATTTTGACTAGCACTTTTAAAGACAAAAGCATGGTTTTCTATACAAATAAACGTGCTCAGAAAGATACTTTCCCAGTTTCCCAGATAAATTTTCTGGCCTTATTATTAATCTTACATATTATTTAATCATTACTAATGGAAATTATGAATGGCACACTGGCCAATCACCTTCCATACTCCATTATAGGTTTTCCAGACCACAGTTCTCTTTTTTCTCAGCTCTTAGCTTTTTCCAGAGAACAAAAAAATCTAAACAAAACAACTAATTTTTCAGGAAATGTCTGAACAGTCTGATTCACTAATTTCAAGTTTCTCAGATCATTTTTCAGAAAACGTGTTATTGAGGAAAGATGGTGAAGGGAGGCTAAAGGATTAACAAAAGGACCTTTGTGAAGCCAACTGTAGATCCATCTTAAATTGCTAGCATTGTGTTTTAGATTAACTTACTAATCATATAAAGTAAACTATAGATAAGAAACTAACACTGTAGGGAATGTGGAAGAGGAGGGATTAGTAGGAGATGGCCCATCTTTGTTACAGGCCTTGGAAGACACCTAGGAGAACAAAGTGTCTGGCACTTTGTCGATATGAGGATAGCCAAGGATGGGGAGCTGGTTGGTACCGGCTGTGTTGTTTTGACAGCGGAATAAGGGGAGTAGAAGCTGGAGTTCACCAAAAGGACAAGGTGAAGAAGAGGAGTGGATGAAGTAAACGACCCCTGAAGACCACTGACTCAAATCACTGAGCATGCGCCGCTGGGAGGGACTTATGGAAATGACCTCTTGAAACTAATTTTAATACGAAGCGGGGACAGGTTATGCCTATGTATAGGCGTATTGGGAAACTTCATGTATATTTAACACTTTGCTACATATAAACAGGACAAGCTGCCGTGTTGCGGTGCACACGACTTTGGTGGGACTACCCCCTGTGCTGCCCAGCGCTGAATAAACATACCTACTTTACAAACTTACAGATTGTGGAGTCCGTTTTCCGCACGTCAATGGTTTTATTGTTTTCTATCTGAAAGTAGTAAGAAACTCTTAAGTTGGGTGGGAGGAGGATTATAGTGACTAGACTCCTGAATAGCTAGTACAATGGAACATGATAGTAAACCTGATGCTGGGTAAATGCATGAAGACTACACTTCAGCCTTCAGGAAGATAGCAGAGAGAATTGATATTAATTACCTTCCTTTCTAATCAGACAGTCCTGGGCAGAACTTTACAGACTGCTAGATGGAAAAGTGGTTAAAAAATTGTTTTCTTAGAGTGACTTTTGATATGGTTGGATCAGAACACTTTCTGTATTATTTTACATTAAAAGAGGTGTACATAACCAGGATTACCTGTCCACTGAAAATGAAAAATATAAAGGTAAAGAATGCTCAATGCCACTGACTGAGGACACAAATTTATTTAGTCTCATGGGTTTAAGTCAGAGACAAAATGTCAGGTCAGTACTTAGAAGCACAAGTTCCACAAGATCTGGAAAACCAGCTTGTTTGAATACAGTTACTACAGTCTAAATTCACCATAAATGAAATAAGTACTGTAGGCCTTGGCAGAGACAGCAGTTGCTATGTATACTGGTACAACAGCTTTGCTAAAACATCACTCAGAATGGGTCCTATTTAAAAGTCTGGCCAATAGGTATACTATCTACACAAAAATATACTAACGAAGTTGAGAGAATGGTGGAAAATGAACAGTCCTGCTAAGTAGGGCATAGAGGTAGAAGTAATAAGGGAGACATTCAGCACAAAATGACCTGATGACATATGATGGGTATGCAAATATAAACATCAAATCAGGATGTAAGCACCATTTAATAAGTAGATTACTGTTTAAAAATGAATAAAAAAATTATAAGCATTCTTTTATTATAGTGTTAGAGTCCTCACAGAGTTGTGCTAGTGCCTTGCCACTGGAATACCTCCATTAACACTTTATTCTAATGCACATATTAGGATTATGCCATGTAGGCAATAAAACTGTCTGTCTCTTTGCCACTGAATTTACCAAGCTAGTAACACCGGTCAAACTTAATCTGACTCTCTTAAAACAAAACTTGGAACTTATAAAGGGAAATAGTTCTTTCCTCCCTTGCCCCTTTCATCCTTGAAAACTTTGAGATAACATTTATAAGACAGGCTTATTATTAAAAACCTGAATGTTTGAGCAGGTGCTAACCTGAATTTTATTGGATTTGGTTTTGGTGAGGAATAGAAGAATGCTCATACCTTTTATTCTATAATGTAATCACAAAGCTTTAGATATAACCTATGAGTTTGTGCTGGGGAATGACTAACTTCTTCTTTAAGGAATTCTACAAAATTGTTCTCTTGTCTGATAAAGGCATTTTCCTCATATTTAATTTATATTTTCACTACAATGTATGGAATACAGGTCAATACATGTTACACAGTTGGAGATCATGTTTCTCAAATGTAACTGTACATCACTTAACTGATGTAATGTGTTAGAGCTAAGAGTTCCTGCTTCCAGTATCAGTACTATTTTGAAGTGGTTTTATCTCCTAAATGTTTGTAAAGTATTATAAAATTTATGTCTTACATAATACATTACATAATTTTCTGTGGTACCATCACTTCAGAATTGCAGATTTCCTCACCACAGGATAAATCAAAGGTATTCTTAAATTAATGGCATACAGACAAAATAATGTAGAAAACTAAGGCAAAAAGTGTCAGTTTCTGAAGGTAAGTCCCTGGATAGAAAAATTAGTTTTGGAGTCTGCATTATGAAATGAAAAAATGGCATTAAATACTCTGTACTGACTTGACAACTTCATGGGAAGTAGACATAACAAGGAAGCACATGATCTGAACTACTTTGTGAGAAAATAAAATAGTTGCATTTCTAAGTGACTCTTTCAAACAACAAAAGTGTCTCTTTAATGCAGTGAAGTACTGCATTTATTTATTATTTCTCAGGTGAGTATGCCTATTTGGCCTTTGACATAAATTGATAGGGATGACACTCTTCTGACAGACTTGAAGTGCAACTTGTTGGTGGCTTTTCATTTAATCAAGAGTATCAGAGAGCGCTGTGGGAGTTGAGAACAATAGGTTCTTGTTATTTTTAGCTTTAAATGGTAATGTTATTGTCCAGCTCCATCACTTGTACTTTAAAGCTATGTTCTGTAATGTTATATGTGTGATAGGACTAATGAAAGAGACAAAGTGATGTATATAAACTGGAAGAATTTAATGAAGTAGTTTACACCAGATGGTATACTGGACTGCTTTAGCATAACTCATATATTTGCAGGACTTAACCAATAAGAACTTAAAAGTCCACTTGTGGTAGATGAAGGGATGAATACCCATAAATGACATGTGAGAATATACACTATAGGTATCTTGGCAACAGCACCAGTAATTCTTAGTAGTATCACTTTCCATAGCCTTTTTCTCGGTTAAGACAAAAGGAAACAATTTTGCAAGCCAATTTTCTTTGATATGAAGACAAATCCTTAATGAATGTTAGGAGGGCCCAAATTCAGAAGCCCAGTGGTGGTAAGGCTGCTGCAGCTCCATTTTCCAACCCAGAACATTGTTTATAAGACAGCCTTTAACATCGCCATCAAATGTTTTGAGGTCTCTTAGATCTTCTGGGTCCAGACTGTAGCCCACAGTTCTGCATTTATTTGTGGATAAAAGGAGTAAACTCTGGATGTCTTGCATAATATTTTTGGATACTGTTGGAAACTCAGATTCTCTCCTTTCTGGCCATTAGTATCCAAACAGATTACTAATGACAAGTAAGAAGAGAATCTGAGTTTCTTCCTGATGCTTCTATGCTGATGAGCAACTGGTGGAATGAAAGAGAAGGAAGGTGTTTATTCATATGTTAATTTCCACTGCTCTGGTGGGTTTATAAGAAACATTTTAAGTTTTTTGTTTGTTTCTTTTTAAATTAAGCAAAATACAAGGTCAAATAATCTTTTTGCAATTATAACAAGTTCAGTCTTGATTTATTGAAGTTTTCTCCTTTCTGTGCTTCTGATTGCAGTGCAATAAATGTGAGCATAAACAAACTGCTCATTTCCTCTTGAATAGTTCTTCAGAGCTTCTGCATTCTTTTTTCTACTTAAGATAAACATGGAACTGTCACAATGTTTTTTCAGTCAATTATTAGTACCTTTGTTTCACCCATTGACCTTTTAATTTGCAGTATGACTGAAGTTAATGCAATGAAATGAAGTTTAATTTGTTAATTAAGTGGCTAGTATTTATTATGCTCCTGCCCAATTTGTTTTGGTTCTTTTTTCTTCTTTTAAGTATACTGGTATGTCCTCTTAGATTATTTTTGTTCTTGTCCGCTCCCAAAACTTAACAAACTCACTCCACATAGTCCATTGGAAATTTCAGAATCCAAGCACTTTGTTTGAAACACAAAAACAGTAGGATTGTTAGTTTATTATAATTGCTCAAACAGGTATGAATTAATCTAATAACAGCATTATTCTCCTCCTGCTCGGCCAGCCAAAGAACTTATACCAGAAGAAACTGGAGCGTATTTCATTTACTCCTTCCCTTCTCCCACAACTAATTGCAGTTTCTATCCAATGCTTCAAACCTAAATATTTCTTCTACTGTCATCTCACATCAAATTGTGAAGCCTTACTCTGTTAAAATCAATGGGATTTCTTAAAATTGTACTGCAATCAGTAGGTTCTACCAGTGTTACTGTATTGCAAGTAATAAGATTTTTTTTTTGATGGCTTAACAAATAATTCAGGCCTACTGGAAATGTGGTTGGGATTCTCAGTGCCCTGATTTGATTTTTTTGTAGATGTTCTAAACAATCTTTATTCTAAAACAATTGGAAAGTGGGGAAAGGATTTTTTTCTCTGTATTTGAGCTGCCAGCTGAAATGTCTTTACCACACCTAATTGATTGTACAGTATTATAAGAAGGTGTGGAACTTGACGTAAGGAAGTGTCGTGGTTTAACCCGGCTGGCAACTAAGCACCACGCAGCCGCTCGCTCACTCCCCCCCCTCCCTCAGTGGGATGGGGGAGAGAATCGGAGAAAAGAAAAAAAAGTAAGACCCATGGGTTGAGATAGAGACAGTTTAATAAGAGAGAAGAATAACAATAATAATAATAATAATAATAATAGTGGTAAGAAAATATACAGAATATATAAAACAAGTGATGCACAATGCAATTGCTCACCACCTGCTGACCGATGCCCAGCCCGTCCCGAGCAGCAATCACTCCCCCCGGGCCGCTATCACACAGCCCGAGCTGCGACCACTCTGCCCGCGACCGACCGACCGACTCGACCGACCCGACCGACCCAACTGACTAACCCCCCCTAGCATGACGTTATATGGTATGGAATAGCTCTTTGGACAGTTTGGGTCCTAGCTGTGCTGTACTCCCAGCTTGTTATGCCCCTGGCCGAGCAGGAGAAGCTCAAAAAGTCCTTGAGCAGTCTGAGCACTACTTGGCAACAACTAAAAACATCAGCGTGTTATCAACATTCTTCTAGCACTGAATCCAAAACACAACACTATGCTAGCTTCTGTGAAGAAAATTAACTCTATCCCAGCCGAAACCAGGACATGTCTTTACCACACCTAATTGATTGTACAGTATTATAAGAAGGTGTGGAACTTGACGTAAGGAAGTAATCTCAGTGCTTCTAAACTGCTTATGGTATATGGGTTGGATTTTTTTAGCAAGAGGTTTCTGGAAGTCTGTTCATATCCACAAGAGGGAATGGGAGACAAAAGAGTGATATGTAACCTCAGTGGAAACAGTAGAATGAAAGTTAATATCCTCTTTCAAAATCACTGTATATTTAGTTAAAAAACCAAGTGTCATGGTTTAACCCAGCAGGCAACCAAGCATCACACAGCCATTCTCTCACTCCCCTCCTTCCTCAGTGGGATGGGGGAGAGAACTGGAAAAAAAGTAAAATCCATGCGTTGAGATAAAGACAATTTAATAGAACAGCAGAGGAAAATAATAATAATAATAATAATAATAATAGGATATACAGAATATACAAAACAAGTGATGCACAATGCAATTTGTCAAATTGCATCAGCAAAAAATGCTGACCGATGCCCAGCCTACCCCTGAGCAGCAATTGCGCTCCCCCTGGCCAAATCCCCCCCGAGCTGCAGATCACTCAGCTGGCATTGTTGCTCGATAACATTATAGCTACAGAAATACCAGTCTGAAACATCTTTTTACCTCAAATTCCTTGCAACAATGAATCGATCTCTCCGGAGGCTTAAAATGCTTCCAGTGAGTTAAAATCCATTTTAGACACTTTAAAAAATGCATAAGTAAATTAAAACTTCATAACAAGTTAAAAATTTCCAAATCACATATATCCTTACTGAATCAGTTTTGGTTTAAGGTGACTAAATTATCTGGAGGGGGGTATATTTTGTTTTGGTCTTTTTTTCACATAGTTTAACATGTACTATAAAACTCCACTGTATATCAACACATGCTGTATAACTGTATGCTATACTTTGGAGAATAATTAGAAATATTTAATAGGGAAGACATCTAGAGGTGATGAACTTCTTTTGAATATTGGTGTATTTAAAGTAGTGAAAAATGTTAAGACTCTGTATTGCCTGTGTCTTTCAGAATATAAAATTGCAGTTCTCACATATTAGCATGTGGATAGCCTTGATTTCATATACAAACTCCAGACTAGAAGTGGTAGTCTTGTGTCCTGGTTTCAACTGGCATATAGTTAATTTTCTTAGCTGACATAGTGCTGTGTTTTGGGTTTAGCATGAGAAGAATGTTGATAAGTCACTGATGGTTTAGTTGTTGCTAAGTAGACCTTACACCAGGCAAGGGCTTTTCAGCTTCCCATGCTCTGCCAGGTGCACAAGAAGCTGGGAGGGGGCACAGACAGGACAGCTGCCCCCCACTGGCCGCAGGGCTATTCCAGTCCATATGATGTCATGCTCAGTATAGAAACTGGGGGAAGAAGAAGGAAGGGTGGGGATGTTCAGAGTGATGGCGTTTGTCTTCCCAAGTCACCATTATGCATGACAGAGCCCTGCTTTCCTGGAGATGGCTGAGCCCCTGCCTGCCCATGGGAAGCAGTGAATGAATTCATTGCTTTGCTTTGCTTGTGTGCACAGCTTTTGCTTTCCCTATTAAACTGCCTTTATCTCAACCCACGAGTTTTCTCACTTTTACTCTTCCAATTCTCTCTCCCCCATCCCACCAGAGGGGAGCGAGCAAACAGCGGTGTGGGGCTTAGTTGCCTGCTGGGGTTAAACCACAACATCTTGCAAGCAGTCATCACATATTTCCAGTTCTACTCTCTGAATCAAAAAAGCGTTCTGATGGTTATCAGTTAAATTATACAGAATGCCTCCTCAAATAGCTAGCTTCCTTTTTCTAACGAAGTTTAGTTTCAGGGCCAAGCAAAATATTCATTTTCTTATATTGAGAGAAATAGGCTGTTCTTTTGTGTCATTTAAACCAGACTGTGAGCTTAAATAAGCGCTGAATCCAGCAAAGTAAACAAATCAGAAAAAAATCTATTTCTCCAGCATTTCTAAGCACTGTGCTAAATCACTTATCACAGACTAAGCCAATGCAGATCACAATGAGCTGCACACCGTAATGAATGGCTTTTCTATTCCTGGCACTTTCCTTATTGAGTGGTTTTGCTCAGGACGCAAATCCATTAGGTACAGAAATAAAAATGTTTTCTCATGATACTGTCATGGTGTCTCTATGGAGACAGTCAGCAGCAACTTTGTCTTCTTCATACATTTTGAAAGACTGAGAGAGAAAAGAAAATGTCATTAGAAAATATGCATAAATATGGATTTTTATACCTTTTTATCATATCGTATCATACCATATCATAAAACAAAGCTTTTGAATCAAATGCTAAAGAATAGCATAGACAATTAACTGAACAGAGAGGTCATATCAGAAAAATGTCTCTGCTATGTAGCTTTAGACTTCTGACTGAAAGAACTGGAAGATAATGATAGAAAGATAATAAAAGCCAGAACTTTACTTGTATGATAGAGATGATTGGCAAAATTCTCTAAACACGGTGTTAATTTAATGACACTCTGCACACAGGAATTAAGTTACAGGGGAGATAAAAGGGTTTCTAATGGTAATAAGTGATTTGTAGATTTGTAGATGTTCAGAGAAAAAAAATAAATTGAAAGGCCATAATTTGTTTTCTTTAAGGGCAAAAGGCTGAGAACAAAGTCTTTGTTCAAATCAATAAATGGGGAAATGGAAACAAACACTTTTTAATGGTTAATTGCAAAAATTTTTATTGTATATTTGTTCCTAACACTATCACATTCTTACGTTAAGCATAAGCTAACTTCACAGTGATCAAATTCTCTTTAAGTATAACACTCTTTCATTCATAGCTTTTGTATATAGAAGAGAAAAACATGGAAGAAGTTCTCTGTTTAGTTCCAGTCTGTCATTTTCTTGATAGTTTTTGATGGCAATTGCTAATTTTTCAGTATCAGAACTTCATGAAGATGGATTAATTTCTACAATCTGTTTTTGAAAGGATCTCAGCTTTTTCTCATATAAGCATAATATCAAATCGATATATAAGAATTCACAGTGAGAGATTTAGAAAGTTGGTTTCAGATTTCTACACTAACAGCTGAATCTGGGACTTCAAGATGGATTATTTAGCTGGACTGCTACAGCTTGCATGTGGATTACTCCTTAACTGTTAGGCTGTTGGATTTTATGAGGCAGAACACTCTCTCTATTGTGTTAAATGTTTTTTTTTCAAAAAATCTTAAGCAGTTTCCTCTAAGAGTGACATGGGAAAAAATATTGTGAAACAAAACATTTCTCTCCACTGTTGAGTACTCAAAGCAAAAAGAAACAGACTGTTCAATAACATGGTGGAGTACTTCACTGTAGGAGTAAGTCCAAGTTGATACCATGTATTTACTGACTGACTGAGAAAGATTAAAGATCAAACTGGAGAAATGATCAGCTAATTAAACAGTTATCAAGCATAGGTACTAATTAACCTGACTGATATATTGAAACTTATCCTTTAATTCACGTTGGATGTCTGATATTTCTCTGACAGACCTCTGCAGGTGACGAAATCAAAACCATCTTCACACTAGAAAAAAACCCAAACAAACTGGAAACATTATGAGAAGATCAGAACTTTTTAACAAAGGCTCATCTTTGAAAATAGTCATGTAACTTTAGGAGTACAGAGGTTACCTTGCTATTCAACTTTCAAATCTATTAATGTCATTGACAATTGTCAAGATGTAGCACTTGCGTTTTTGCCATTATTGTCAGGTTAGAGTGGTAACGGACCTCTTCATTAAGTGGTTTCTCAGCTTACAGATTCAGTATTCACAGTAGAAAAATTATTTAAATTAAAACCACCAGTGTAAGACACATGATGTGCATGAACTTTGCAGAAAGAGGTACCCAGAGAACCAAACTGGAGGTTGCCTAAATGTAGTAAAAAATTCTCAAAACCATTTTCTTGACAATAAAACATAATGGAGGGCTTGCTAAGACTGTGTCATGAAACTGAGCATTCATGCGTATGCATCTATAGACATATACACAGACACACATGTTGCATATTCAGACTGAAAGACTTGCTAAAATTTGGTTCTTTGAATAAATATTCTCAGTGTAACTCGTAATGTATTTGTAAAAATAAAGATATAATAGAATAGAAATATGGGAAAACAATGTACTCAGCTGTGCATAAGAAAGAACAGATTGAACTCATTGTGTCTGGGATCCATTAAGGTGGCCAATCTGATTATGAACCTACCTGAACAGTTCTGGTTTTGTTCCCATACTATAGTAATGTCCCTTGATATGACAGTGACTTCTGTTGACACAGAGGCTGCTGATATATATCAAATCTAGGTTGTGGAAAGGAAAAAAGACATTTTTTGTTCTCGGTCCTGTGAAGGTTTCTGTGGGTTTCAAGGCCATGTGGGTAGATCAGCCCTGTCACACAGGCAGTGAGGTGTCATTTATAGAACAGATTCTGTCTGCCATCTTGCTATAGAAACACTATCTTAGGTACAATTCCTTGATTAAAAATGTTCACCTGACAGAGAATACACTTCCATAAACTACAGACGGGTAATCTAACAATTCACTGCCGCTGAAGGAGGTGTTTCAGCTAGTCTTTCTCTACCAACAGCAGTTAGTCTTTCTCTGTCAACAGCCCTGCATTCTTACTGTACTTTGTGCCAGCTTCTTCATATCTTAGACCCTTTCATGGCTGCTTTAATATACTATTATGTAGGGGAAACATTTTTTGCCGTTTTCTGTTGAGATAATGATACAGTAGCTTACAGAAGGGCCAGAAATATGCAGAATATGGTTCAAGGTGAGGGGGAGGAGGGAAATGTATGAGGCAGATTTCTTCATTTAGACAGCTGTGAGCTATTAGGCCATCTCTACTTCCAATAAAAAAACAATCGTAGCCATGCTACTGTATTAGCAGTGTGACTTGGGTATAATGTCCCACTCATTCCAGGATGCTTGAAAGCTTCAAGTACCATTCTGTAGCTGAAGAAATACTTGACTTTGAGATGAAAGACCCAAAGGTGCTACAGAAAAATAGCTTAGTACCTATGAGAATGATCATAGGTGAAAATGGATTGCCCTTCCAACCTTTTGTCAATGGGTAATAAAGCAAAATAGAAGGCAATGTATTAATACCTGTTAATAAAAAAAGGATGGTGTTAGCAAGAGGTGAACCAGTTTAGGAGTAGAATGTTGTAAGCTTAAAAACTAGATATTTCAGGGTATGGATGCTATTATTAATCTGGAAAGAAATAATATTGCACATGAAAAAAAGACAAAATAACTGAGTAGAAAGAAAGAAAAACAACATCTGCAAAAAAAAGCCCAGAATATACTGCCTGGAGTCACAGTCCTAGGCACTGTAAACTGAGTTACTCCCTATCAAGAATAAAGCACTGCATAAATAACAAGTGAACCAAAAACGAATGAAACATATAGCAGCCCCATTTTCTGTATCTGTAAAAGGAAAGAGAGGGAAAGAAACAGCAAAAACTAGTTCACAGTGCCTCAGCTGGTGGGAGCTAAATGTGGAAAACTATAAAAAAGAGCAGTGAGAACTACTGGAAAAACTGAACAAACAAGACCAAGTTTACCAGTGTCCATTGCCTATACAGGAAGATCAGGTACCTGTGTTAAGTATCTGGGCGGGTATGAATGAGAGTCTTTTGTGTCCATGGGGACTGAAGAAATTATTGCGTGACTCAGAGATTTCACATATGCATTGAGGAAACTATAATTAACTGCTACCCAGAGCAGAAGGCTGTTTTGTTAGCATAACTGTAAAAGTTTCTTTACGGTGAAAATAGTTGTCATACCAGAATATTTAGTCCTATATTCATGTGAGAGCTGTACTAGTCTTTCATCCTCTTTTTTTTTTTGTTTGCCTACATTTTTTTGTTTGCCTACATTTTTCATCGAACAGATGATCAAACAGATCAACACTAACACCCAGTTTGGTGTCGTCTGCAAATTTACTGAGGGCACACTCAATCCCCTCATCCAGGTCATTGATAAAGATATTAAACAAAACCAGCCCTAAAACTGAGCCCTGGGGGACACCGCTTGTGACCGGCCGCCAACTGGATTTAACTCCATCCACCACGACTCTCTGGGCTCGGCCATCCAGCCAGTTTTTAACCCAGCGAAGAGTACACCCATCTAGGCCATGAACTGCCAGCTTCTCCAGGAGAATGCTATGGGAGACTGTGTCGAAGTCTTTGCTGAAGTCCAGGTAGACAACATCCACAGCCTTTCCCTCATCTACCAGGCGGGTCACCTGGTCACAGAAGGAAATCAGGTTGGTTAGGCAAGACCTGCCCTTCATGAACCCATGTTGGCTGGGCCTGATCCCCTGATTGTCCTCCATGTGCCTGGTGAGCACACTCAAGATGAACCTCTCCATAATCTTCCCCAGTACCGAGGTCAGTCTGACAGGTCTGTAGTTCCCCAGATCCTCCTTCCGGCCCTTCTGAAGATAGGCATCACATTTGCCAACTTCCAGTCATCTGGGACCTCCCCTGTTCTCCAGGACTGCTGATAAATGATAGAGAGTGGCTTGGCAAGCTCCTCTGCCAACTCCTTCAGCACTCTTGGGTGGATCCCATCTGGCCCCCATAGAGTTGTGGATGTCCAGGTGGCATAGCAGGTCAAAGACTCCTTCCTCCTGGATTATGGGGGGTTTATTCCACTCACTGTCCCCATCTTCCAGCTCGGGAGGCTGGGTACCCTGGGGGTAACTCATCGGGCCATTAAAGACCGAGGCAAAGAAGGCATTAAGTATCTCAGCCTTTTCCTCATCTTTAGTGGCCATGTTACCATTGTTACCCTGCTCCCAATGTCCATACGCTTTCCTTTTCCACCTAAGTTCTAGTCTGTTTTAAGAATGTCTTACAGTGGCCTGAACCTTTTCTATTAAAGTGAGTAGAAGGTAGACTGCTATTGAACAAGCAGTCTACCTGAGCAATTCATGTTAGAGAACAAGTCTTATGAGAAGCAGCTGAGGGAACTGGGATTGTTTAGTTTGGAGAAAAGGAGGCTCAGGGGAGACCTTATCACTCTCTACAACTACCTGAAAGGAGGGTGTAGCGAGGTGGGTGTTGGTCTATTTTCCCAAGTAACAAGCGATAGGACAAGAGGAAATGGCCTCCAGTGGTGGGAGGGGAGGTTTCAATTGGATAGTAGGAAATATTTCTTCTCTGAACAGGTTGTTAAGCATTGGAACAGGCTGCCCAGGGCAGTGGTTGTGCCACCTTCCCTGGAAGTATTTAAAAGATGTGTGGATGTGGTGCTTAGGGACATGATTTAGTGATGGACTTGGCAGTGTAAGGTTTGTGGTTGGACTGAATGATCTTAAAGGTCTTTTCCAACCTAAACAATTCTATGATTCTGTGAAAGATGATAGTAGATACCTAAGTTTGCAAGGGGATGGAATGCAAACAGAGGAAAATTTTAAAGTGCTGGATTAAAGTATCACCATGATTATCAGAAGTCTAGTTCTGCCACATTCACTCCTTTTGGTTGTTCTTTGCTGTATGAGTGGTCTCATTAGAATAATTTAATCTCTATGCATAGTAACTCACTAGCTGCTATGAATAACCATAATGAAATCTCATCCTGAGGGAATGAGTGGCATAAACTGGTACTATCAATGGAATGTTAACAACATCTGGGTTAACAAAAATGATTCATGTCTGTGTAGTATTCACTTAAGAGAGGCATTTATTATTTTAATAAGACAATAAAACTAATTAAACTAGACTTGCTCTTTAAATTTACCTATAAGCTTGTTGTCTTATTTAATAATTTACCACTCTCTGGACTATTTTTTCTTCCTCTCCCCTTTACCCAGGTCACAATTATGAAACATTTCCGATTTTTTTCCAAGCCCAAGTGACATGCATTTGGCAGAGGTCAAACCAAGAGAAAGTGCATTCATTAACATATCATAGAACAGAAGAAATATGTCATTAACTAGTATGTTATACACAATGGTAGTGATTCCTTCTACCATATTTTTTCATTGTGGTTTAAAATTGTAAGATTGATATTCTAAGCTCATAATACATAAAAAGAGAAGATAGTACCCTGGAAAGCTCTGAATGAAAATACTCCATTTTCACTAGCCAGAAAAAATTAGAGTGGAATTTTTCAAGTGTCCTCTTAGAACTAATAGAAAAGAGATGCCTGACTTTATTCCAGAGTGACTACATGTTCTTTTCAAGGACAATATCCATGGTGTAGTGTTTTTAATAACTTTCTGGTAGGTCCAGGAGAAGCTTTGTCCATGAACAGTTGCCACAGAAAATAGAAGAATTTTGTAAGCACAGCATTTTTTTCGTTTCTCAGATTGATGTGAGCATTCATTCATTACTTTTTCCCCACCGTGGCACACTTCCTGTGAGCTTCAGAATTCAAACATGCAGCCCAGAGTGCATATCAGAATGTGAGGGAAATTCATCCTCTTCTGGTACGCTTTCGTGGCTATACAGCTCAAACAAGGGCCCATTGTGTCTCTCTTTTGATATAGTAGGTAATGTGCTGGGGATCTAAAATGCACAGTAAAATGTTCCAGTTGGCTGATGGGCCATGTCACTGGCTTTGTTGTCATCAGTTAGTTGCCTCACTTTGCCTTGAGCCAGGATGAAGTAATATGTAAGGAAATATTTGTTCATAACATCCTAAGTAGTCTTCACACTTACTGTTATTTTTAACAGACACAGCTAAAGGCAAAAATATTGGTTCACTTCTTTAAACATATAAATATGCTTTTTCTGGAGTAAGGACCATCCTCGTGTATGAACAGCTGGTCTCACTGAAGGTTAAACTCCCTGGTTCTTAGTAACTCATGAGGATGTTTCAGTGCAAAATATGGTCTTATATTCTATAACCTGTATATTACAAACTTACAGAATATTCCTAAACAGGACAAATATACATACTTATTTTCTGGTATTTGACTCACACGAGACACAATACTCATTAGTTGGTTTCAGACACTGATCCCCAACAATTTTCTCATCTATATCCTAGTACAGGTAAACTTCCTCTCTTCCCCAGATACTTGATTTGATTAATAATTCACTGTTAGTTTTAATTATTTACTGGTGGTTAAGCTTAGCTTACTTCAAATATCTTTAAATATATAATGAAGAAAGGACCTAACATTTTCCAGTCAAAAAATATATAGTTAACTCTTCCAGTTGAAACCATAAAACCATAGTCGTTAGAGTAAAATTCTTCAATAACTTTCAAAATAGGCAACCCTTTTGGCTTTGGCTTATATGGGATGCAGTTCCAGGAGAGAAAACTGATGCATATTTCACTATATTCTGTTGCTCTTTTAGCATGCCTGTTGAAGAGCAATTTCCAAAGTCTTGCTGTTGCTTCTCAAGTTATTTCATTTTCTGTGTTGTCTCCCAGTATGCTGACTTACTGTGACTCTCAGTGAGATTGATTCTGAGAAAGAGAGAGATAGTTGGCTTGCAGTCCCTGAAGTTATTTTTCCTCCTCCTCCCTTTCCAAGCCAACTGTTCTGTTAGCAGAATTCTCTCACAGCAGGCAGCTTCCAGTGCTGTTGCTCAAGTGTTTTTGCTGGTGTGTGCTCTCATTGAGATACTGCCAATAAACTTCATGATGCTTCCTCTTTGGATATCTTGGCCTTTTCAATGCCACTGAGCAGCAAATTGCCTTATGGCAGATCTGTTGTTCACTGTTTTTTTTTACTCCGTACAGTTTATATTATTTTTTGTTGTTGTTGATTCTGGGTTTAATGCACCACTTCTGTCTGCCACTTCATCATCAAACATATGGACTTGCATATTTCTCATGTCTTTTTTAAAGAAACAGCACTTCCTTCTTCTGAAGTCTTAAATTCAGAAACTAACAAGGAAGCAGTAGTAAAGTTTTCAGTAGGAAGAAAATTAAAACCAGGTGCCCAGACTATAGGCTGTGATATCTCTGAGATTACTAACGTGCTGAAGAGCTTTTGAATGCTGTTCTAGTCCTTCTGCTAAGCTTACCCCATTTCTCCAGCTTACTGACAACATATGAAGTAAATTCTCATTCCTTTGTTTGCCACAGCAGGTCCTTGCAGGGACTGAGATGTCATTTCAGTGGGCAATCACCTCACTGAGAAGTGCCAGGGTCAAAATTTCTGATCCCAAGAACAGTAAGCAATGTATGTTGCTTCCATCTAAGATCGCCTGTCCTGCTGTTGCTGAGTGTGGCTCTTGGGAATGGACTGGGTCTGTCCAACTGATAAAGAGTGCAGTTCTACCTGGCTGGTGTCCTAACTATCCAATATCTTGCACAGGAAGAAGTGAAATACTCCAAAATCTTTATTGATTTAGTGCAAGTGATTCTGCATCCCCTCCTAAAATTATTTAAGCAAGCAGTAGACATCCAAAAATGTGGATATAAGATAGAGTGATAATTTCTAAATAATGTGTTATTCTCACTCTGTAGACTGCATTATTTTAGTTTCTTGGATTTTAATACAGAACATATTTCATTATTATAAACCTCCCTATGCGGAGACTATGATTAACCTTCAAAAAAACGCTACAGACAGATTGCTTGGCTGTGATGTGTTCAGTTCTTGATGACTGAGTCCCAAAGAACTAGGTGTATTTGAATATGAAAGAAGGAAAATTGTTCTTTTCATGTAATGGTGCCTAAGAATGACTCAGCAAGCTTAAACTGTCTGTTGAGCAAACACATCAACTTGAATGGCATCTTACCTTTCTTTTCATTTTTCAGAAGTGCTATTAAACTCTTGCACTGGTTCATGATCACAGGCTGAGAGAGTGTAATATTTACAATAAATATTAGTATAAAAGATCTTAAAGATAAGCCTATCAGTATATATATTTACAATAGACCGGGCTACCAAAAGAGATATATAATTGAGCTAGCAGTTTCTGAATATTCGTGCAAATAGAGTGACACAAAAGGAAGTTCTTACATGAATGCATATGAACATGCTTTAAATCTGCTTTTACAAACAAACCAGGAAATTCTAAATGTGCGGTTCTGAGCTTACTTTGCAAAGTCACACCCTTGTAATCAATATGTAACTATGTAAAAGGAAGACATGGGGTTTGAGAATTGAAAAATAGGTAGGAAAATAAAAGAAATCTTTGATCACACTTTCCCAGAAGCACCTTACAGGTAATAAATCTATTACTTCAAAGATCAGAAATACCTAATGTAGTGACTGAAAATGGAAGTTATATGAAAGTTCTTAATGTAGCCTTACAACAAATTTTTTAGAATGTTTTGAGATAGTGAATCTTAACATTTCAATAACAGGGTTTTTTAGTTTATCAACAGACATTTTGAAATAAATGTAAGATAACAAATAAAATCAAGTGTCAGATTCAATAACCTTGTTAATTTCTTCACAACCAACTTTATGTGACAAAAATGAACTTTTTTTTTGTTATTGGAAGAATTCATGTATATATAAACAATTAATTTGACAGGAAATTTACTTGAATTCATATGGTGATGATGGGTTGATTTTGCATGGTGGGCCCATATTTTGTCTGTCCATTTATAACTATAGCATTTTTGATTAGTTGTTAATGTTCAGTGAAATCAGTTTTCTCCATATTTTTTAATTTGACCACTCTGCTAAGATAAATTGTCTATGTGAAAATAAGTTATTTTTGAGGTAACGCAGAAATTTCAGCTACAAGAGCTGGTTAGGATGCTCTTTGAATATTGTTCAGACAAGCTTACCTGAAACTTTTTGGAAAAAGACATAAATTCTGATGAAAATAAAATTTCTCAGATCCTAAGTCAACTTTCGGTAGCAACCCTTAGAATAGTATCTGGGTGTGTACATAGCAGAGGCTGAAATCTTTATCTTAGACAAAAAAAGAGTGGGAATATGAACTATTATTTCAGGTGCGGAGCTTTGTTCACTGAAGTATTGCCTAATCTTGATGATAGCAACATTATCTTTCTACTGCTCCTTCAGTGTTCTCTTATGCTTTCTCAGTTTATGCCCAAGTATTTTATCAAGCTCCTGGTGCACTAGTTTTCTCAGTTGCTTTTACTTTACCTAACGAAGATTATTCCCTTTTTTTTTTCTTCTAACAAATGGAAAGTACTTTTCATGCATGCCTGTTGTTATATTTCTTAAAAATATGGATTACCATTTTCTAGTAGCTATAAGGATAGAACCTGCTCTGTAATTTAAAGAAAAAAAAAGTTTCCAACAAAACTTAAAGTAACTTTTTTTTTTTTTTTTTCATTTGGAAGTTTACAGTGTTAAATTTTGAAAAATAGAAATTCACAGTTTTGGTCCTCTTCAAAAATTAATTTCTATTGAGACTAGAAATGTTCAACTTCACGCAGCTTGACCTCTGGTAAGGTCTGAGTTGGAACTAGATTCTTTGCCCCATAAAGTCAAAAGACATTTTTTTGATGAAACTTAATTGTATTTTATAGAATCTACTGTAAACCAAGTAATGAGGTGATAATACAGATACAACAGTTTGTGTGTTGTACTCTTAGTGTTTTACATTTAGAATATGAAAGGGTTGCTATATTTTCCAGGAAAGATTTGTCTGATTCTCTTATAACAGGAAATAAAATGAGAATATTGATTCGCTGATTCAAGTTTTCCTATAGAGACATAAACGTGTTTAATTTACAGCTCTGACTAGAGTTACTCAAATGTTGATGAAATGTTGTTGAAAATGCTTCTTAAGTATTTTTTGGATGATAATATGACTGGGTTTTACAGGACACCAGTATATTAGCTTTATTTAAAATAATTCCTGTTGCAGTTTTTCATCTGGATAATTGCTAAATCATCTTTTTGTCTTAATAATTAAGGCATTAGATTCAACATGAGCCAGCAGTGTGCCCTTGTTGCCAAGAAGGCCAATGGTATCCTGGGGTGCATTAAGAGGAGTGTGGCCAGCAGGTCAAGGGAGGTTATCCTCCCTCTCAACTCTGAGACCCCACCTGGAGTACTGTGTCCAGTTCTGGGCTCCTCTGTTCAAGAAAGATGAGGAACTCCTTGGGAGAGTCCAGAGGAGGGCAACAAAGATGATTAGGGGACTGGAGCATCTCTCCTATGAGGAAAGGCTGAGAGAGCTGGGCTTATTTAGCCTGAAGAAGTGGAGATTGAGAGGGGATCTCAACACATAGAAATATCTTAAGGGTGGATATCACAAGGACAGAGCCAGACTCTTCTCAGTGGTGCCCAGTGACAGGACAAGGGGTAATGGGCACAAACTGAAGCATAAGAAGTTTCAGTTGAATATGAGGAAAAACTTCTTTACTTTGAGGGTGACGGAGCACTGGAACAGTCTGCCCAGGGGGGTTGTAGAGTCTCCTTCTTTGGAGATATTCAAAACCTGCCTGGATGATGTCTTGTGCAACCTGCTCTAGGTGAACCTGCTTCAGCAGGGGGGTTGGACTAGATGATCTCCCGAGGTCCCTTCCAACCCTTGCCATTCTGTGATACTGTGATTCTGTGATTCCTTAGACTGGGCCCCAGTATATTTACTGTACTTAGGTTTAGCAAATCAAATTCCCTCTTTTAGGAAATCTGACCAAATATTCTATAGCAACCTCACAGTCTGAAACATAAGTATAGCGAATTCAAAGACCTTGAAGGAGAATTCTAAAATCTCATATCTAGCTTACTAAAGCTCCCCACTCTGTAATGTTTGTCTGCACAAATCTAACTTCTTCTGATACACCAGAAAAGCCTTTTGGCAACTGTCTTACTGAATAGCTCTAAAGAATGAACTTCTCCAGAGAAAGAGAGAATGTCACCTGTTATCCCCTGAGAGCGCCTTCATTCCTGAGCATATGGCACTGTCAAAAACACTTCTGTTAGCTCCAAAAGATGCCAAAACAGACATTATGGAGTCACTGCCAGTGCCATTTCCTTAAGTACTTGCTACTGTGTAGCCATTCACAGGCCTTTCTGTTTGTTTTTCTGAATCCTGCTGATGTAAACCTCTGTAGGCACACAAGCGAACACAGTTTAACCAGAGCAATCGTGAATTAATTAGCAGTTTGATGTAAAGAGTTTTGCAACATTCTGTCATGGTTTAACCCGGCTGGCATATTTGTTTAAAGGTATTTTTTTTCTGTATCTGAAATGTCTCAATTTTTATAAATGTCCAAAATCATACTGTAGATAGGGTCTTTGGCAGCAGCCAGTTTTTGATTCTCAGTGTTAGAACTTCAGTCTGAGTATTCTGACATTTGATATGGAGAAGAAATGTGGATTTGGTAAGGGCCTGATTTCAAAAGCTGTATATGAAAATTAACTTCTTTCTCTTTCTAGTAGTTATCTTTGATCAGAGCTCAATAACAGTGGAACAGAAACTCAGGCACTGTTCCAACTACCATTCAGTTGCAGGAAGTAGCATTTTTTTTTTCTTTTCCCCCCTCCGTGCCTCTGTCAGAGGAATACAGCAAATCCTTTGTGATGGAACAGCTATGAAGTGTTGTGAGATACATGCATAATATACCTTACAACAAGGCAAATGAGCATGTTTGTTTTGAAAGCGGTAGCATTTGGGACAAGAAAGGAGTTTAATCTTAATTTTACAAATAAGACACTAACTGAGGGGTTCCCCCTACCTTCTGTTTTCTTTTTCTGATGGCAGAATTTGTTTTGACCAGCAACAGTGCAGGGTACCATTGTGGTGTCACATGAAGTGTACACCTCAAGAAACAAACCAAACAAGATTAAAAATACAATTCTCCAATATTGATTAAATATGGATATTTCTGAAGGGATATCTAGCTTAAGATCAACATTTAGGCACAAATGTTAGGCACAATGTGAACATCAGAAATCTCTGGTTTACTTAATCTCCTTTAGATTTGCAATTTTGCAAAGAAATTGTAAGTTTCTTCATTAAAGACTGTTGGGAAATTTGGCATTCTTTTTCCTAACAGCAAGCTAGCACTAGACTTCGAGTATTGTCCTGGCAAGAAGCTGTCACACCAATCCATAATGTATGTGAAAGGTGAAGATGGGACTCAATCGGGGAAATTTAGTAATCAGGTCAAATACACAACAAAAATCAACTAATTCCTGATGACATAAATTTATTTCCTACCAACTCATCTCTGGATTCATCCTGGATCAATTTCATTTATCTCTAGCAGAGATCAGAAATAAAAAGAAAATTTCATAAATGATGTGTCTAGTGAAATATGAAGGCTATAGGTTCAGTCATGTAGTGATAGCTTTGAAATATGCATTCAGTTGAATACCATCTGTTTTGAATGCTTTAAGCTGTGCTAAGTAAATTTCATAGAATCATAGAATCATTTAGGTTGGAAAAGACCTTTAAGATCATTGAGTCCAGCCGTTAACCTAACACTACCATTCCATTACTAAACCATGCCCCTAAGTCTCCCCATCTTTTAAATACCTCCAGGGATGGGCACTCCACCACTTCCCTGAGCAGCCTGTTCCAATGCTTAACAACCCTTTCACTGAAAATTTTTTTCCTAATGTCCGACCTAAACCTGCCCTGACACAACTCTATTAGCAAGTAGAACAGGTAACGTTGTTGGCTAGAAATATAATTTAAGGATAATGATGGATCATTGGATGGATCATGGCCCCATCCCTGGAAACATTCAAGACCAGGTTGGATGGGGCTCTGAGCAACCTGATCTAGTTAACGGTGTCCCTGCTTACTGCAGAGGGGTTGGACTAGATGACCTCTAAAGGTCCCTTCCAACCCAAAACATTCTATGATTCTATGATTCTATGATCATCCATGCTCTCCAGTTTTCTGACTGTTCCTTCTGACAGCATGAGGTTGCAGATTGCTCAGACCAGTAAATTTTGTTACATAGCACATATTTCATATAGTATACGAAGACCAAAATTCCACTCTTGCAGTATACGACCAAGTAACGTATGCTTGCAGCCCAGAAAGCCAACTGTATTCTGGGCTGCATCAAGAAAAACATCACCAGAAGGTTGAAGGAGGTGATTCTGCCCCTCTGTTCTGCTCTCATGGGACCCCACCTGGAGTACTGCATTCAGCTCTGCGGCCCCCAACATAGGGACATGAACCTGTTGGAGTGAGTCCAGAGGAGGCCACAAAAATCTGAGGGCTGGAGCACCTCTCCTAGGAGGAAAGGCTGAGAGAGTTGGGGTTGTTCAGCCTGGAGAAGAGAAGGCACTGGGTGGACCTCATAGCAGCCTTCCAGTACCTGAAGGGGGCCTAAGAGAAAGCTGCAGAGGGACTTTTTACAAGGGCATGTAGTGACAGAACAAGGGGTAATGGCTTTAAACTGAAAGAGGGTAGATTTCAACTAGAAACAAGGAAGAAATTCTTGACTATGAGGGTGGTAAGGCACCGGAACAGGTTGTCCAGAGAAACTGAGGATGCCCCATTCCTGGAACAGTTCAAGGCCAGGTTGGTTGGGGCTTTGAGCAATCTGGTCTAGTGGAAGGTGCCCCTGCCCACGGCAGGATGATTGGAACTAGGTGATCTTTAATGTCCTTCCCAACCCAAACCATTCTATGATTCTATATCACACATCCAATAACAGAAAAACTATTGTGTTTTTTTTCTACCAGTTTGTCTACTTTCAAGACAACAGAGCATGGTTATGAACCAACAGGTAATGATTGTTTATGAAGATGTGACGTCTACGGTCCTTACTGCCTCTAAAATCATTGAGTAGATAATAAAATTTGAAACCCTTACACCAGAACAAAACTAGAAATATCCTTTTTTTGGTCAATTGTCTGGTATTATATTTACCTTTCTTCTTAATTTTCCAGTTTCATGTTTAGCTTTTGTCTCCTGTGTTTGGGAATAGAATGAGATAGATGATAGATAGAATGGTATTAGGGGAAAGAAACTTTTCTCCTATTTTCCTTAAGTCAACAAAACTGAGTGTGACTGTGCTCATGCTTAACAAGAATAAGCTTGGATAAAATTGAACTACTTTTTGGTTTTTTTTTTTTCTTTTTCCATGGTAAATTTTAACTATGACTCATAAGTAGAAGGCAGTAAGAAAATAGGAAGTGGACAGATAAAGTTGCTCTCACATCTCAACAGAAACTTGCTGATGCAGTATGCTTTGTATCTTCTAGCTACTGATTTTTTATGTGTGTTTATACCTGTGCATCATCTTATTTCTACAGCATGCTGTCAACTTTGTCACATGAAATGAAAATGAGGCTAGCACCCATATTGTTTAGTCCCATCCAAAATAGTCTCATGTTTAGCCTCATGCTGAAGGATTTGGAGGAACTGCAGAAAATACATTTTGATTGTTAAATCGGTGATGAAGTAATCTATCTTCCAGAGTATGTGCATACTACATTTTGGAAGCTTCAGGGTAGAGATACAGCAAATACAAAAGAACCCACGAAGAACATGGTGGCCTTCTAACCTAAATATATATATAGTCTTAATATTTATTTTTATATTCATTTATCACTTGTTTGCAGCAGGGTGGCTTGCTTCAAGGCTGTAAGTTCTTCACAGTTTGGATCTTATTTCCTATGGCTTGCATATTTTAACATCTATAATACTGGCAATTAATGAAAATAATATGACTAGTAGGAATTACTCTGACACCCTGGTTAAATGGGGTACACCACTCCAGAAATATCGATGATTATGCTGATCTCTTCAAAACTACTCTGATTAAAAGAATTTATCTCTTTTTATCTGACAATGGACAAGGAATCCTTTTTCAAACTGTACCTGTTTTAAACCAGACTGCCTAGCACTGCAACTTTTATGAAGACAGCCACACCTTTTATTTTCCACTTCTTGAAACACAGATGTCCTGTGAGGACAAGACCAAAAAGTATCTTGCAACCAACAAATCTTTCCCTTTTTGAAGAAATGAGTAGTGACATTCACCAGTAATCATTGGATCATTGTATTATAAATGACTATTCAGCTTTTTCTGAGTGGTGCAAAAATTACAACTGAGAAAGACTGTTTTGATATTTTAAAATTTCCTTTAAATTTTGGAAATTTCTTTCCAATTTATTCCACATATTCAATGTTTCCGGGTAATAGATGTGAATTACTTAATTTTCAAAGCTTAACAACCCTGCATTTGGTTACTTTATGTTCTCCATACAAGATGAAAAGCTGGACTTAGTTTATTTTCTGTTGGGAAAAGGTCTTTTTTTTGTTTTGACAAACATTTCTGAGTGGATCATCTGGAGTCTCCCATTCAAAGCTTTGCTTCCTTATCTGCTTTTACTTACTGGGTTGTTGCTGGCTTAATTAAAATAATTATAAATTAACCTTTTTGTCTAAAATGCTCTGCAAGCGCGTAAGCTGTTTTCATCTAAGTCTTTTCAACTGAATCTTTGAGTTTTCTAGATTTTTTGCTCTTTGCAATGTTACTGATAATTCCACTGCTTTTTGGAATAAAGCAAATTTCCCCCTGTTTCCTCTGATAATGATTCTCTTTAAACATATTGCTGATTTCACAAAAAGGTCTTTCTTTAGAATCTGCTTTAGAGCACTTTCCAAGGGCATGGTATGCCTTCACACTTTTTAATTCTTCAGTATTTGATACCTACTGCAAAACAATGCCACTCATTCTTTTATGAAAGTAAAGTTGTATAGCAGTGTTTGCCATCAATTTACAGAGGTCTCCAAAGGTGTTCTGCATATCTTGTGAACTCTTGTTTTATTGTTTCCAAGTTAGACAAAAATGTCTTACTTTTCTGATCTTTAAAATGTAAGCATAATGGGAATTGTGCCCTTTGTTTCTTTGTGTTGTCAGAGGTGGCCTCAAATATATAACATTTAATCTTTCCAAATATTCTGCATTTTTTTTTCCATTAGAAATTTCACATTGTGATGTGTTGCTCCATGCATAAAAGGACACTTTTGAGAAACTAGAGTCAATGTTTACTATGATGAAAATTCAGCAGTTTCTTTTGAACGTTCAACTTGAAGGTTGAGAAATGTGAGTGTGTCATTCTTCACATATTTGTTTTCCTTAATTCTGACTTGCATCTAAATACAAACAAAACAGGAAAAGAGAGAAAAGACAGACATGAAAAATATAGAAATCTTAATTTCTTATGTTCTCAAAAAACACTTTCATTTTTCAATATAAAAAACTGCTATTATAGATATTCATTATTTTGGATTTCACTCATTTACAAAAAACCAGATATACTACTTTACTTCATTTTAAATCTGGGTAGGCAATGTCAACCTGACCACCTTTCCTTACATGATTCTTGATTTTGTTAGAAAATTCCAGTGAGACCTGAGGCAGTATTTTCCTCTCAAAAAACTGTGTTAGCTCCTTCCCATGCTGTTATCTTTATGTGGACACTAATTTTATTTTCTAATGTGTTTTCTATCAAGTGCCAATACCAGGATTAACAGCCTACAACCTGCTGAATTTCTACTAGTCTTCTTTAAAAAGAAGAAAGGCATTATATTATTAACCTTCCCATCCTCTGTTATCAAGGCACTACTAGAACAGAGAGTGTATGTAGAAACAGTTGAACTGCAAATTGTGGAGAAAACACCAGCCTTTCTACCGTTTATATCCTCTGGATGAGACTGATCTCTAGAGAGATGGTGCTGTCATGGTACTAACCGAAGCAGAATGGGGTAACATTGCACCTCGATGCCAATGTAGAAATGTGCTGAAGGTGGCTGGAAGGTACAAAGACCTAAGAGCAACAAAAGCTGAGCACTAATGGGATGGAGAAAGGAACTGATTGGTGACTCAATGATTCTGACCACTGCTCACAAGTTGTTTGAGCTGTAGGAGCTTTTCAAATAAAAATGTTTTATTTGCTATTCTGCATGACATACAGACAGATTGTGGAAATAAATGGAGAGCAAGAAAACTGAGGGTTCTTTAATAGTCACATCAATCCAGGTGTTTCTTACCACAATTCAATGTTATCTTTTCTGCCACCATAATGTTCTCTGGGATCAAGGCTGACAGTCAGTGCTGCACTTATTTCTTGCTCTATGTTTCTTAGAACATTTTTTTTTCTAGTTTTCATTGATTCTTCATGAAATGATGCTGTTTTCTTACAGGTGTTTAATCTACTATATCTGCAGCTTATTAATTAACCATTGTTAAAAGAAACATTTATTTCATTGCTTGGGGTCTACCATGGACATCTTGGAGTTAGAGTTTTTAGTGAATATTGTTGTTCTGCAGATGCAATTCAATTTTTGTATTCAAAAGGCCCTGTCTTTCCATCTTTCAGAAAGCTATTTCAAAATTGAACTGCTGAGAAAAATTTTATTTAAAGGTGTTTTGAATTGTGCTAAGTTGAAGAGCACCTGGGGATTCTTTGTGAAGGACTGTATTGTAGTGTTGCTGTAACTCAACTGGACTTTTCAATATCCTTTGCAAGTCCCATTTAAGTATGAAATTTTGATTGCTCTAATGCTAATTTCACCCTTGTTCTTTTTTTTAGTACTACTCAGACGTCAGTTTGCATTTGAGTAGAGACTTCAAGTTGCTACGTTTACTTACATAATAAAAGCAGTTAAATTGTGCATTTTTGTGACCAATGGAGTATATCTGTAGAAGTGCCAAAACAAGTTTTAAGAGACAGAAGAGACTATTGTACATCAAAAGCTGTAAGTTTTAATTATGTTTTTACTTCAAAACTGTCTGAAATAAAGTGTACATTTACTTTCTTGAAGCAGTTTTATCAGGTAAAAATGCTTCCATCATCTGTTCTTAAAACTAATGCTGTCTGCCTAATGTGTCCATCTGCTGCCTAAAACATCACAAGTTTTATATTTCTCTGTAATTTAGATGTGTTTCTATCCACTTCCTGAAGACAGTAAGTTGCAGACAAACACACCAGAATCATTTGCCTTTCAATCATGGCTTCGCTTTGGGGGATGAACTTACTTATTGTAGCTTCTCAATGGCCATGTGATTTTTTTTTTCTTATTTTATCTTGCACAAATGATACTGAAATACAATCATAAAGGATTTTCATGGTTTAGGTATATATGTATGTATATGTTCACAATCAAAAATATATGTATTTAATTAGACATTGTGGAAAAGAACGGAAGTCTATAATGCTGATTTAATTTGAAGTATTTACTAGTGATCTGATATAAAATCTGGGACATTGCAGACTTTGATAGGAAGGTTTTTCCCTCACATCTTAATAATTATTAAGGATAGGAGCTAGATTTAATAGCGATGGAACAAAGCATTGACATATTTGTTGCAAGGTAATGAATAATATCTCTTTCGGCTGAGCTCATAATTTGTTTTATCCTTGAGCTGTATTATAAATATGTACATTAGTCATACAACAAAACTCAGTTTTCTAAGTTTTGAAAAAGAATTGTATTGCTTTCTGAGAAAGGAGCTGTTGTGATTTTCAGGTGGTATCTACCTAGGACATATCACTTAGTATCCATCTGCGTAATGTCACTTCTCACAGTATGCTATCACTGACATATTCTGGTATGTCATACCACAGCAATTATAATTTTGCAGCTAAAAGCTGAAGCTAATACAATACAAGTCATCTATCCATTGCATACAGGTGTTAATGTCTGCAGAGTGTCAGACATCTGGAGCATTGTTTTACCTTGTGCTTTTACTGATCTCTCATTAATAGTGCAAATTAAACCTGCATATTTGAATGATAGACATTATGGCAAAAATAGTATCTAGAGATTCATCTGAAGATTCATTAACAAAGGCAAGACCATTGTTTCAGTGGTATGAAGGCTTGCAAGATGAGAAATTATGGTGTCCAATCTGTGAGTTTCACAAACTCAGCCATAAGAGAGTCAATATGTGAACTTTACAAATAAGGTGTCTTCAGAAATACACCCCTATTTATTAATCTGATGGTATATGGAAGCCTTGCCTTAGCAGGAGCAAAAGGTTAATTTCTTGTTAATTGCACAATAGTGAACAAAGAATGAGTGGAAAACTTTGAAGTCTCTTTCACTATCCAATACAGAGTTAAAATATTTCTGGTTTAAGCATCTGAATTTCTCTTCCAGCACAAAATGCTCTTGCAAATTCTCATACCAAACATATAGTTTCACTATTTATATCAACCTGTATTTAGAATTTACCTTAAACTCCATGACCCATAGTTCCCTTGCCCTTTGCCTTTCCCAGTCTCTTTCGAACACCCTTTCCCCAGCAGGTTCAGCAACCAGCCCTGTTAGCCTGCTGCTGCTTTTACTTGCAGGGACTCAGCTGCACTGCGTTGTGGGATCCTCTTCTCCCACCTGCAACCGTCAGCAGGAAATGCTGCTGAAGGGGATTGTGAAACTTCGCTCATTTTGAATACATAACCTAAAGAGTGATTCTTACTGTTAAAGAAAAAGGGGTTCATGCCTTTCATTTTAACAATTTTTTCTTCTCTGAGGTCTGCTGCATAGTCTGAGTTACTGCACTGTATACAAGCCTAAACAGAAGAGCAGGGGGGTAGGAGGGGGTGTGTGGGTTGTGTTGTTTAGTTGTAGTCTTTGGGTTGGTGCAAGGGTTTCTTTGAAAGAAAGGAATTTTCTTTGTTTTCCAGCTTCAGTTTGTGTGAGTATCCAAATGAAGGGATATCTGTAATCACACAATACCTTCTAGATCTGAGTTCTCATGTGTGACTACAGGTGCTTTGTGTTGTATTTTGGGGTCTTGATTTATTGTACAAAATGATGGAAGATACTTTGGCAACAGAATAATTTTTTATTCATAAGGTTTAATTTAAATGGCGTAGTGCACAGATTTTATTCTTATCTCCAGCTATGTGCCTCTCCTGCAAAAGAAGAGTTTAGTTCACTGGAGTTGTAACTTGGCAATCTGACAAAGAACATATAGAGAGTTGTATAGATGACTAATCTAGAAGGCAGCAGCTGGGCTTACTCAGTCAGCACTGGCACCTCTGAATGCAGTCCTCACAATTTTCTTTCATCTGACAGAATTTCAGTCCTTTTCCTGTTGTGATTTCCTCTGAAGATTATTATTACGAAATATTTGTACAGTGCTTAAACATCTTGATCTTAATGTAAGAAAGCCTTCTTCCTTGTACTTCATCACCTGCAGCTTTGAGCTGTAGTTCCCTGTGATCAAATATAGGCACTTTGAACTTGTGTGTTCTGTTCAATAACTAAATAGCCTCTTTTTTCTCTGAGTGATTTGTAAAATGATGTTCACCTGCAAATATGTAATTCTTTCTTTGTTCTACTATTAAGTATTGAAGAGTAACATAAATCTTTCACAAAACGCCATTTGTAACAATTATTTTCCTTGGAATCTTACTTTTTTCCTGCAAAATACCATTTATCCTGTTCTTACAGATGATATGTATTTGAGCTTTCTTTGATTGCTTCCCTTTGAAATTAGCATCAGTAGGGGTGGCAGAATGAAGACCTTCATTATCTAGATTTCTATCCATAGCCTGCTGTCTGATTACAGATAATAGGAGTAAACATCCACTTAATTACTAAGTATATTGCAGCTAAAGCGTCTGGTAACTATAGTTATAAATAGATTCTACCATATCATTTCATTCGTATTCATGACCTCTTTTGTTTGCCTATAGATGAACATTTGGTGGAATTAAATTTATTTGCAAGCATGTTTGTGATAAGTATAAATGTTGCATATGGGAACCCAAATAAATATTGGCAAGATAAGAGAGTTCAGAAAAGCTTTCATGACGGTTTAAGGTCCATCTTTTCCTCTTCAACCAACTTCTATTTCTTTTTATGCTGTAAAATACTGGTACTGAAGTAACTTAAATATCATTATGCACATATCTTTCAACTTGGAAATGTACCTATAAAACTGTCACCTCTTTTTTCCCTCCTATTCTAATTCTTCTTCCCCTATCCCCCTTAGCCATTCCAAACAACCTTAAGAAATTCTATTTTGAACTTCTCAGATAACAAAAAGAAAGCTCTGATTTGAACAAAGCAAGTGTTTTGTTTTGGTTTTTTTTTATCAGCAATCTAAAAATTAAGGATCTTGCTGCATAAAAATGTCTTTGAGAAAATCACGTGTTATGAATTAACAAACTGAACAGTACAACCAAACTAAAAAACAACTGCAGTGTGGTTACATGCATGATCACGGATATCTCAAGAATCCTAGATCCTGAGAATGTTGCAACCTTTACACAACTCTGTTGGAGTATGGATCCTTTAGGGTTTGTCTACATGGAAAATTTACTGTCATAGTTTTTACTGCTATAGCTACATTTCTCTAATTCTCCCTGCGGATGCTTATTTTAGAATAGATACCATGAGAGGGAGCTATAAATACAGTGGTACACTTACATTAGGTTTTGTGGGGTTTTTTTCCCCATAGATCTTCTTTCTGGGTAAATCTTTGATGCAGTACATAATTTCTAAACCCATTTCACAAAGACAGAGAGATTGTGAGTTACCAGCATAAAACTAGCACAGCTGGGAAAAAAACCTAAAGTCCTAGTTTAATCACCACTGTCTCTGCGTGTACTTAAGGGCCACAACTATACTAGTAAATTAAATTGCCTGAGAACATTCCCCATAAGTAGAAGTTTATCTATGCAAGTAGGTTGTTAGAAATCCTACTTGCATCAGCTTGGTCCATGCTAACCACCAATCTTCCCAAACAATTCCCAACAGTTAAAATGTCTCTGGGACCTGTTTCTGCCCTCTGACAATATCCAAGCAGGCCTTGTGTAACTGCATGTACTGTAACTCCATGAACTCTGTGCTGTTATGCTGCTCTGCAGTTCCACTGGACAGGCAATTTAAAGAATTATATTATGTATTTTGGCCCTTAGGGGTGCAGGTCAGCCTCTTGTTCTCACAGCAGGGTAGAGTTGCAGGGGAAAGCAACCTGAGGTTCAAGGAAAGCATGCTGCAGTTGCAGTCTGTGAGGAGATTGGCCATGAGTAGACTGGATGAAGCTCTGGATGAATCTCTCTCTTACCTGTATCGAGATTACTCTATATATGGAGGTAGGTTGCCCTCCTCCTTCACCTGGAGGAGAACTGCCACACTGCTGAGAAGATGAGTGGTAAGAGAAAGGGAGAAGCAGTTCACACTCTAGTTTCTTCCTGTTTTCTTCTCTCCTGTCTCTTCCCTAAGTCCATGACATCCCTTGAAGTGTAAGCATGGAAAATTCCCATTGTTGTTATGGTTTCCTTTACCTGGAAAATGAAGTGGGGTGTATAGTTGTATTCATTCAAACGGAGGAGGTGATTTAAGTGTTGTGACTGCGTATGTTATGATTGGGTATGTTGGGTAGAAATGGCATGCAGTAGAGGTCAGTGCAATAAGCTGGGGAGAGGAGAAATTTTCCTAAAGCCCTTGTAACACCATGACAGGAAAGCAAACATTTTATAAGAATGCCTGTCTGTGTCATATAGATGGGTGAGAAACAGCATTTAAGACACTTAAGATAGAGGTGCAAGCAAAGTCTGACTCGGCATCTGCAAGCTCCAAGTGTACAGTGCAGATAGCTCAGAATAGTGGGATCTAGAAACTATTCAGCTGAGTGTGGGTGGTGGGTGCCCAGGGCTCATCCAGCAAGTCTCTGTGTGAGAAGTCTGTGGAGGCAGGTGGAGACCATCCCTGGGAAAGGGCTAGAACAGCTGGGAGGCAGCTCTGATCTAGCAGAATGAATGTTGCACCTCATCCCTACCTATCAGATGGTCTGTGTTCTGAGCAGATGGTGTGGCAATGGAGAGAGCAGGGTGGTTAGAAGCAAATGGTCCATATTATATGACAGGGGCTAGAGGGAGTGCCCATTATAGACTTTTTGGTTGCTTAGTTTGTCTATTTTCTCTGGTGTTGGTTGTTTTTCTTTTTAAATCAAAGGAACTGAGGTACGGCAAGAGAATGTGTTGGTGTCATGTAGAGCGTGGGAGAGAAGCCAGATCTATTTTTAAAACCTGCCTTTGGGGTATGGCTGATGGAACGCTGCTGCAGTGCTCATGAATATTTTGATGGAAAAGCTGTGAACTAGATGGGGGCAGTGAGGTCAGGCACAATGTACGTGAGCTAAAGGACCCAATCCTGCTGTGAAACCTCCTTTTGAAATTGTTTGCCTGCATTTTCATGCAGATGTATAAGATGCTCCAGGTAAAAGATGTTTTGCACAACACTAAGCACGCTGATGTCCACTCTGTCTCTGGGAGTTTTCTATTTCAAAATCAGCAGGCCAAACACTGCAATGAGATGCTACAGGGCCACAGGTCCTGATCCAAACACAGGTCTTAATAACTGTTGTTTGTATGGCTTCAAATTTCAGGCACAAACAACCATGGTATGTGTGATTCTTCCCTGATAGTCTAACAATACCCTTCAGGATGCAGGACTGGAAGACTCTTCAGTTGCTGTAGGAATTCTGCAGAGGCCTGTGGCTGAAGAGAGGGAGGGAAGAAGTATGTATTTTCAGTTTACCAGTGTGCCCATTTTAAAAATCCTTGTGTGGCTGGGGTTGTGCAATGTCTTCACACCAAGTTTGCTTGACCTTGCTGACACTGTGGACATGCACCAGTCATGGGCAGATATCTGTATGATGGTCTTTGTACCATCTGTCGTAATCTTGCCTGCTATGGACTTTCTGACCCCAAACTGCTTGCATGTTGACTGGGAAAATTCACAGAAATGTTCCTTTCATTTTTATGACAGAGATGCAGGATGCCTGAAAAGACAAGTTCACACACAAAGCATAGATTCCATGGTAGTCCTTTCCCATTTAACCATAGGTTTTGCATGCACAAGGGAAAATCCTAATTGTCTAAAGATTGCAAATTACAAGACATTAAAGAAGAGAAGTAAGGGGACAACTTTCAAGATGGTACTAGAGTAAGAATAGTCAGTTTAAAGTATTAGGTAATTAACAAAGTCATACACTGTAGGAATATTGCCCTCAAAATTTAAGGGCAGTTCAAATGCTGATGAAACATTCCTTACACAAGGTCAGCATGAAGAAGAAACTGTTGTGCCTGAGTCCATTCCCAGTCTGTTTTGTGGGCAGACCTCAGAAGCACCTGCTTTGCAACTGATAGAAGCTCAAACTCTGCGGATATCCTTTATAGACGGTGTGTCTGGACACTTTCTGATCTAAGCACTTTATTTATTTCTGCCAAAGTGCAGCCTGATGTTAGAGATTAGGACTGGGCCTTTCCCCCTTAACAATAACTCTGTAGGTTTTGATTAGCATTTCTAATCAAAATGCTATTCTGCCCAACTTTGAACAGATGTTTTATGTTCTAAGTCTACATGCAGCATATGTCAGGTGACAATTTAAGCAGTTAAATGAGATTATGAGGCAAACACTGGAACTAAAAACTAGAAAGTATTAGTTTTTATTAAAAAAGATAAATGCATTTTGATATCACTTCTTGTAAAGGATTAAAAAATATTGTTTCTAATGCAGTTTATCCCTGGAAATCAATTGTAGATATCATATATATGAGCACTTTGTTAATGTGATTCCCTTTTTTTAAAAAAGAATGATTGATGATTGCTACTGAAAAATAAATTAACTTTGGTTGTTGCCTTATAGCTCCCTCTGTTCTATCTGAGATGCCGTCATTGAAATGTTATTATTCAGAAATGAGAATATTGGAGACCTACTGCCTAAGGCAGTGAAGTAGTAGAATGAAGGCTGTTTAATTGAACCTGCTAACAATAACGTTGACTATTCATGTGAAACAGAGGTGCATAATCAGAAGAACTGGGAGAAAGGGAATATATTCATTCTCAGTCCTGGGACGCAGTAGAAGCTCTAGACACAGTCATACTTTAATATTTTTTAATGGAACATTATTTTTCACTGTATGGAGAAAGTAGGCTAATAGACATGTATAGTGGAGCAAATTTCCATTTGAGACTTCTACAGAAAAAAAATGGACTTTTGTTCTTTTTCTTTGAAAAATATAAAGATATAGGTCTTAGTGATGTACAATATCTTTCATCTGTCCTCTAGCCAGTGTGGCTGCTTGATACAACCTGTAGGTGACACTGCACAGACACAGGAAATCCTGCAAGTATAGATGGGGTTCGTCAAGCAACAAACAGTGTCTCCATGTTCTCTTTCTAGAGCATGTGGGAGTGATCACACCCATCAGTATATTGCAATGAGAGTAAACTTACACAGCAAACGATGCACAGCCTCAGTCTTGGATCACAATGCAAGTGAAGGCTGAAGCAGCAGGATCAGCTCCTGCAAACTAAAGAACATTAAGACAGGTTGGGGCTGTGTCAGGAGGTGCAGCAACCCTCTAAAATTCTGACAAATCCTTCTCTTTGGTGCCACAAATCTGTTTTACACACAGGCATCTTGCTTTTCACTCCAAAACATCCTAGCTCATCATGGTTGGTTCTTAACATTTTCACCCCCTATTCTTTTTACAGCATGGAATGACACAACATCCGAGTACTGTGTCCCAGTGCGATGTGGTGTACAGTGTACAGTACATTGTAAGACTTCTGTGTTTGTTAAACTTTACCAGGCTAGGTTAGCCTTCTGTAACCTCCCGGAGACAGTGTCTTACAAGGCGAAAGGTAGTCAGTAGTCAGCCATCTTGATGCACAGGCTGGACTTTAATATTGTGGTTGTCATGGCAACATACATTGCAGAATGTGCAAAGACAATACATTTCACAATTAAAAAGGAATTAACAGAATTCTTGGTAAGAAAAAGGAGAAGTACTTAGTTAAATCTATTAAATCCAGTACCATGCAGGATTTATGCAAGTCCCAAATACTATATTATAAAGCACACATGAAGAGGAACAGCATTAGATACCACTGAAAATGAAACAAGTCTGCGTCATGATAGAATGTAATGGAAACAGGATAGCAGTTTGTAAGTGGTCCACAATTTTTCTCTGAAATATTGCAGCAGTATTGAAAAGTAGATTATTTGTCCATAGTTAAATATTTTAAGTTGGTATTCAGTGACATGGTAGACATGTAAACAGAGTTCACTCAATCAGAATGAATGCCTCAACTGCAAACAATCATGAAATTACAGCTTAGTGTAATTTTCAAGAAGTTGAGATTTTCAATTAAAGGAAAGAATGTCTAAGAGATGAATTCTTCTTGGTTCTTAACTAGTAACCCTGGGAATTTCCAACCAAATCCTTTTAGAAGTGATTACTCTTTACTAATCCATACTATTAAATATAAAAGAATTTTTCTTTCTCTGGTGAAATCTGAGCCGCCAAAATGAAAGCAATGAGATGTAGTACATCCAACATAACTGTTCAACTACTCAACTGTTTAGCTTACTGTGCTACAGCTATCAGGACCCAGTTACTGACTCTTGTATTTTTTTTTTTGTTGCATAAAATTGTTCAGACATTTGTTTTCTAATAAAATATTGCAGAGTAGAAAAATATCTCTTCTAGTAATATCAATACTTCATTAAGGCTCGACCTTTTTACATTAAGAATCTGAAAATAGGACTAGAGAAAAAAAGAACTTTGGGGTTTATGATAACTACAGAACTACAGAAAAAAATTAGAGGAAATATTCACAGCCTAATAGAACAAACTTTGGGGAACCTTTGTATTCTGTAACTTGTACTGATAAAAGTATGCAGGAGCCATTTAAATACTTACTGTTGTTTAAATATAAAGCAGGGGACAATAATGTCAATTTGTTCCCATCACAGGAATATCACGTGATATAATAAATCATATATGACTCAAGTGGCAGATCTTAGCAGTCCTTTTCATGAGGGGGGACAGTGTGGGCTCTGAGTAACATTCATTTACTGGAAGGAAAAAAACCCCAAAAAACCTCAAAGGAAAATTGAGATAATACCAGCTGGATACTTCTATAAATTTTAATGCCAGGCTAGGTAAAATATACACTATATTGGTCTAATTCAGAAGAAATATAAATGACTAATTAAAAAAATAATTATCTCAAAAAATAATTGTTCAAACTGTGACTGTACATGTGTTTTGATGTAATTCCATTAAACTGTTGAAGATCTTGATATCATGCAGGATGATTAAATATTGAATCTTCTGAACAATTACACATAGTACATGGTATATAGACCTTAACATTTCATAAATTAAGTCACAATAATTTATTTGAAAACAGATGAAGCTGTTGCAAAAATATATATTTTTTCTTCAGTCATGAAAAAATCATGTGTGTATTAATGTGAGAGACTGACCTAGTATTTAAAATGTCACAGGGTGAAGCCTTCCCAAAAGTATACCTCAGATAAAATGAGACCTTGACTACGCTACCCAGCTCCATGTCATTAGGTGATGTGGGAAAAAAAAAATTTTAAGGGGAGATGTGCCACATACCTCTGGATTACATCTGCCCTGCTCTAATATTTTAGGTGTGAGTGGGAAAGAAACAAAGCAACAGTTTTACATCCCTGTAGCACAAGTGACCCAGGAAACTGCTAACTGGCTCTAGATATAGTGAAATCCAAAGAGATTAGCCTGGGGTGCTTTAACCAGCAAGGCCACTGGTAGCTCGACCATCTAAGTCAGAAAGCAACAAATAAAGAACAAACTAGCCTCTCAGGAGAGCATGCATTCACAAACATCTGAAGCCATGCAGAAAGCTAAGCCCAAGTGGAACTGCTGCACATAGAGGTCAGGCCACCTGCTAGGACTCAAGCACCTCAGCCAACTGCAGGGAGTGTCCTGCTCCACTACGTCCATGGTGCTGGTCACAGCTGGACCGAAGACCTTAAGTGGTGTGCGTATGATTTGTACTCTGTGTGTGTGTGTGTGTGTGTTGTGTGCATGTGTGTGTGTGTGCATGTGTGTGTGTATGTGTTACATTGCTGTTCACCCACTATACCTGTCCCTCTTAGTAAATAAACTTTGGGGTTTATGTTACTGAGTGGTGTGGTTCTGGTTTTGTAGCTACCTCACCCTAAATTCTACCATGCTGCAAAGTTATTCAAGTACATGGTCAAGCCATAGTACATCAGAGAATTGTGTGTGTGTGTTGTGCATCCTTAGAATATGATTTGAGTTTCACCATAGCCAAGTAAAAGAAATAGAAGAATTTTGTATATAATTGCATATAATAGTGTCAGAAATCCACAAGGGAAGTTTGGGGTTTTTTCAAGGTTCCTCAGAGCTTTTAGTCCTTAAGGGTCAGGGTCTTTTTTTATGTACTTACATGTTTATCAAACCTCTATTTATTTTTTTGCAGTTGATACTTGAAAACTTTGATTGAGAAAAAAATTAAAACATGGATTTTGCTGGTGGTATCTGAAGCCCCGTATGTCATGATCAGTTTTCTCTACAGATATCTGATAGCTTCCATACTAATATTGTATCTGTGAATTTAAAACATTTTGAAGGCAAACATTGAAAGAATAAAAAAATGTTTCCTTTAAAATGTTGTAATTAAGTGTTAGTCTCATGAGTTTTGTTGGATTGTCTGAATCCATAAACCATTCATTACTTCTACTATCAGTGCCAGTAATAACATTATGCACCTAAACCTTCTTATCCTGCTTTCCATCTGCTAAAATGTTCTGTAATTACTGTTGATTCTCTTAGTAATAACAGCCTAACTATTAAGCCAAAAGAAATTGATAATGGCAGTGTATTTAATCTATATGAAACAGGACCTAATAAAGAAAAAAAGAACAGAAAGGTAGAGAAATTCTCTCATCCTATGTAATCTTTTCAGTGCCAACTCAAAATTAGGCTTGTGCAGAGAAATAAAACTACACAGTCCAAAAATCAGATAAAGACCTCTAGATTAAAAGTACATGAGGACAAGAAACAGAGTAATAAGCATTAAATATGACCTACAGGCATCTCACAATATCTGTGAGAACAAAATAGCAGAACCAGAGCTGGAATTCTGTCCTTGTGATCCATCCTACTGTTCACATGTTTCTAGCTCTCTCCTGCCACAATCTTTGAACCAATAGGAAAAGGTAAAGGAGATCTTTCTAGACAAAAAAGAAAAAAAAAAAGCCACAAACAAACCAACAAAACCTTTCAAAATGGTCTCTAGTGGAACTTTCATAGTCTGCCTGGAAGCTATTTACGTATAAGCAATGCTCCATGCTTGAAGTTTTCCCTTTGAAAAACAAATGGATAAATGTCTGGTTTGTGTGTGTGTGTGTGCATGTGTTTCTTGAGCCTTTTAGTGTTTCCCATACTTTAATGCCCTGTTTGTATAACTCATCCAATCTGTGCTATTCTTGTAGAATTATAGGTATGTTTAGGACTAAATTATCCGTAAATTTGTTGAACTGGTTACTCTCTAATGATCTGGAAAAAAACTGAGATTATGGGTGGGGTGTTTGTTTGTTTCTTTTTTCTCTTTGGAAGTGCTGCACTGTGCTAAGAATGATTCAACTAGATATACAGAAATTATTTGAAAAAATATCTGGCATCACATTAGCAACAAAAAACTCCATGAAATGTCAGAAACTAAATGTATGTCTAGAGAAGTTCTGGGTGTCAATAAAATAGAGAACTAAGAATTCAAGTCATGAAATTATTAATCATGTAGGTATATGTGGTTTTGTGTGAATCCAAAAAGGTACAAGATAAGTACATAAAGAAACAACAAGATGCTGTGAGGAATTTGTTGCATATAAAACATGAATACTGAGACTTATTCTTGTATAATACCACCAGATGCAATTCTGAGCTTCACCATCGTAGCAGGGTCATGTAGCACTAGAAATTTTGTCTTTTCAGCATCAGGTCACGACTAAAGTTGTCATCTTGCAATGATGCAGCAAAGCTGATGTTGGAAGACATTACTAATGTAGCATCCTGGCATTGGGCCCTGCAGGGACAACAGTGGTGGGTATAGAATAAAGGAAGAGGAGAGCGTTATACTGCTTTTTAGCATAGACTTAACAGCTGTATTTAATGTTTTGCAACAGGAGGTGCTGCTTCTTTTTGGATCACAACAAGAAAGCCATACATTAATATTCCAGAAAAGGTGATAGTAAGTTATAAAATATCGCATCCTTGATGATGGAAACCTGGGATGATATAACATCACACAGATCTCTATGGTCAGGGAACAGCACGCTGTGCAAAATTCCCATTCACAGTGAAGTTTGCTGGTATTGCATTTTTTTAGGTTTTTCTTCAGGAAGGTGTTTTTATGAAAATCTATTCCTTCATTGGAAAATCTATTCCTTCTCCCTGGTAATGGATGAAAGGATGAGGGGGAATGGTCTGAAGTTGCTCAAGGGCAGGTTTAGGTTAGACATTAGGAAAAATTTCTTCACGAAAAGGGTTGTCAGGCTCTGGAATGGGCTGCCCAGGGAGGTGGTCGAGTCCCCATCGCTGGAGGTATTTAAAAGATGGGTAGATGAGGTGCTTAGGGACATGGTTTAGTGGTGGGATGGCAGGGTTAGGTTAACGGTTGGACTTGATGATCTTAAAGGTCTTTTCCAACCTAGATGATTCTATGATTCTATGACTTGCATTAGGACTGGCCTTTTTAAAAAAGTTTTAGAAGAAATCTTTGAGATTGGCAGTCTTCTAAAACTTTTTTTTTATTTTAATGATGCTGTTTAAATGGAAAATGAGTGTCTTGTTTTGTTGTTGTTGTTGTTGATCTCCAAGCCTAACTTCCACTGTGCTGCACACAAATGGATTTTCACCTTCAAGAGTTCAACTCAGCCCTTAAAATCATCCTTAAATTTAGTTACGTGTTTGTTACATATTATTACTTACAGAAAAATACAACAAAGCCTTTGCTGGAAAGTAGTGAATAGGGATATACTGAACTTAAGACATCAGTTGTATAGCCCCCATTGAATGCTGGTGCCTGGAGTTATTCCTGCCCACATGCAGGACTTGGAATTTCCCTGCACTGAACTTTATGAGATTCCTCCCTGCTTAATTCTCCAATTTGTCAAGGTCCCTCTGAATGACAGTGCAATCTTCTGGTATATCAGTCACTCCTCTTAGTTGTGTGTAACCTTCAAACTTATCCCATCCTCTAGGTCATTAACAAAGATATTAAAAGGTATTGGACTCTGTATCAGCCCCTGGAATACATCACTAGTGACTGACCTCCAGCTGGAGACCACCAGTTCAGCCAGTTTTCAGTCCATACAACCATTCATTCACTGTTTATGGAAGAGTGGCTGGAAAGCTGCCCAGCGGAAAAGGACCTGGGGTTATTTGTCAACAGCTGTCTGAATATGAGCCACCAGTGTGCCCAGGTGGCCAGGAGGGCCAATGGCATCCTGGCCTGTATCGGGAATAGTGTGGTCAGCAGGACTAGGGAAGTGATTGTCCCCCTGTAATTGGCACTGGTGAGGCCACACCTCAAATACTGTGTTCAGTTTTCAGCCCCTCACTACAGGAAAGACATTGAGGTGCTGGAGCATGTCCAGAGAAGGGCAATGAAACTGGTGAGGGGTCTGGAGCACAAGTCTTCTGAGGAGTGGCTGAGGGAACTGGGATTGTTTAGTTTGGAGAAAAGGAGGCTCAGGGGAGACCTTATCACTCTCTATAACTGCCTGAAAGGAGGTTGTAGTGATGTGGGTGTTGGTCTCTTTTCCCAAGTAACAAGTGATAGGACAAGAGGAAATGGCCTCCAGTGGTGGGAGGGGAGGTTTCGATTGGATAGTAGGAAAAATTTCTTCACTGAACGGGTTGTTAAGCATTGGAACAGGCTGCCCAGGGCAGTGGTTGTGCCACCATCCCTGGAAGTATTTAAAAGATGTGTGGATGTGGTGCTTAGGGACATGGTTTAGTGATGGACTTGGCAGTGTAAGGTTTGTGGTTGGACTGAATGATCTTAAAGTTCTTTTGCAACCTAAATGATTCTATGATTCATGTAGCCTGTACTTTGTCAATTTGTCTGAGAGGATGTTACAGGAGACAATGTTGAAAGACTTACTATAATGAGATAAAAAACAACTACTGCTCTCCCCTCATCCACCAAGTCTGTCACATCAGGTTGATTAAGCACAGTTTCATCTTGGTAAATCCATGTTGCTGACTTCTGCCCACATTCTTGGCCTTCAATTGTTTGGAAATGGTCTCCAGAAACATTTGCTCCATCACATTCCCAAAGATCAACATGAGGGCTGACAATGCTGTAGTTTCCCAGATTCTCCTTCTTGTACTTCCTGAAGACAGGATTGATGTTTTCTTTCTTCCAGACTGTAAGAAACTCCCAATAACTATGAATTGTGTGCAATTTGGTTTGAATTTGGGCTTTAAAATTCACATGTGTAGGTCCTTACCTTATACCACCAAAACTTTTCAGCTCCCAGTGATGACTATTAGCACTGCAAGTTGTAAGTGATACTTACAACCTTTTGAAGAATGTAAGCATTCACTAGTTTTCATCTTCAGTCTAGTTCTCTGCTTCCAGCTTGCTTTTTTGTCTCAGTTTTTATGTTGAGTGCAAAGATGATTCAATAACACTGATTAAATTTCACTCACCTCTTTACTGTCTTTTGCCTGTTCACCAGCATCTCACATTTGCAAAGCAAGTACCCCGTCATTTCTAGTTCCAAATCACTGTCTGCTAGACAGGGTTTGTGTACCTAGGCAGCAATCCCATAACCAATCATGTGTAGCATGAAGGATTACAAAGTGATAGAGACGGTCCAGCTCTGCACTACAGGCATCAAAAGGGCCCTAGAGAGAAAATACTTCCTTGTAGCAGCATGGCTTCTCCACTGTGATATAACTCAGTCTGCTTTTCATTTACTTCACACAACCCTCAACAAGTGGCTTGATAGACAGTCTCACGCTTCTAGCTTCAACAAAGCTGATAAATTCTCAGTGTGAAGTCTGCTTTCTGATAATCCGTACTTATCTGCATATTAATGCCTCTGATTTTAATATATTTTATAATATTAATATTAATTATATTAAAATCTCTGGTTTTAATAATCTAGAGAGTAAGGGAGTGTATTAGGAGTTCTAGATTTAGTGTTAGCTGTGCGTGTGTGCATACTTAGATGTAAATATTTAGATATGAGAATTGAATATATGCTTCCCAGGGCTTTGGAAAGAGCCCTGGCTGCAGAGGTGACCAACAGTATCCTGGGCAGTATTCATAGGAACAGAGCCAGTACATCAAGGGAAGAGATTAAGCCTATCTGCTTGGATCCTGTCACACCACACCTAGGTGCTTTCCTTCACCACCAGCCATGCATTGCAGGAAGGACATTGATAACTAGAATGAGTCCAGCAAAGACCACTGTTGTTGCAGGGGGCTGGAGCACATAACCTGTAAGGAGAGGTTGAGGGACCAGGCCTGGAGAAGAGTTCAGGGAAAACCAGCAGCTGCCTGCAAAGACCTACAAATGGTAATCAAGAAGATGTATACTGGCTCTTCACAACAGTAAATGGTGGGAGGACAAGAGACAAGAAATGTGAGTTGAAACAAGACAGAAGTTTCACTCTGGATAGAAGCAAAACCTTTTTCACTCTGAAAACAGTCAAGCAAAGGAGCAGGTTACCCTGGGGGTGTGCAGTCCCCATCGTTGAAGGTTTTTATGACGTAGCTCGATACAGCCCTGACCTCATATCTGGCCTCATAGCTGACCCTGAGTTGATCAGATAGTTGGATTAAAGATCTCCTGAGGTCTCTTCCAACATGAATTATACTATGATCCTTTATAGTTGCACGCATATGAAAATGTAAGGCTGTACATTATGTTCTTTTGAGCATTGTGTTCTCGAATCCTCTGCAGTTTCTTCCTACCAAGGCAACTCACAGAGGCTGACATGCTGACATATATTGCAAAACTACATTTCATTAGAAACTTCATAATTTTGTTTTTCTTCTGTTTCCTTTCATCTGAAAATTAGATTAAATTTTCTTTCTAAAATAAAAGAAACACTTGTTACAACTGACTGGAAGGGAGGAGAAATAAATGGAAAATTTCTGTGCTCATTAAAAGACAAAATTACCTAAACCATAACTTAAATAATATCCAAAGATATCATAATAAATTATCAGTTTTGTTTATAGCTTTTGAAATGAAAAGCATTCATTTCCAGCAAAGCTTCACTTCATTTAAGCTATTAAAATTAATGTGTTGCTACATGTATGTATATTGCATTTTTTATTTTTATGACTCTTTTTGCTTTAGTCAGTGTCATTACTGAATAACTATGCTTTCTAAACAAATTTTGAACAATTTCAATTTCATGTGCATCAGGTACAGTGTTATAAACTGTTAGTACGGTACTTTGATCAAATATCTTAGTTTAAAATTAATTAAGAAAATAATAGTATTCTTAAAAGTAAAGTTAGTCTTTTTTATCATAAATTAGCTTAAATGTCCAGAAGAATGAATTATGTTTAGTGGAAGCCTTCCTCTTTATGCCTATTTTATGACTGTGGGTTGAGTGGTTATGTTTTAAATGTTCTAGATGCCTAATCCAGGACAGCATCTATTTCTACTGTCTTCATTAGGTAATGAAGATGATCTTCTGGCTCAGGAAAGTCCATACAGGTGAATAACAAAATTTCCCTGAGTCTCCCATGGTGAAAGGAGCCCAGAGAAGAGGTAGTTTTTTATAGATTATCGAAATCCCCCAAAATTCTTGAAAAATGAATCTATGTACCATCTTAAAAAAATGGTTTATTGTCCTTGGCCTGAACAGAACTCTAACTTGTGGAACATATGTAAGCTAACCTTCTAACGCAGTAGGTCACTGGGTGCGCTATTTGAAGAAAGGACTCATACAAAAGCCTGAGTTCAGAACTGTAATATAAGAAAATAAAATTGTGTGAAGAGGAATGAGCTTTGCCTAGCTTTCTCTTTGCTAAGTATTTTTCCACTGCATTTTGCCTTCTCTTCTGATGTCTTTGCTTGTTCCTGTGAGCACTAAATTCTCTCTGCACAGAGGCCAAAAGTTATATCCACCTATAGCAAAAAAAGCTATGAAGACAGAACCAACTCAAAATGTCCTTTAGCTTGATGGTTCATAATACTTAGATCTGAACTAATAACAATTCTTGTATTAGACTGTCAGTTGTACTAACTATAAAGTCTTGGCTATCAATAAGGTATATTTCTTTTCTGCCCTTAAGATTTTGAGCATAACAGTTCATGCTTTGCTGAACCTCCACTGAGATGATGGGGTCATGCATATGTGTAACCTTGCTCCAAAACTTCAGAAAATATAAGCCACTATTGAATTAGGCATAGCTCTTGCTTAATTCTTAATTTTTAATTTGGAAAAAAATCCTAGTCATGGTATTCTCCTAGGAATTCTGGAACAGAAATTTGAAAAAAATAGTAAATAAATTGGGTGGGGGGTGGTTTTTATGACTGCTCAAAACATTCTACTGTACAAAGATTCATTTCATCCACTTATTAAATGACAAATAGATTCAGATGTTACTGCATTACTGCCTCTACACCTTGCTATTGCACTTTTGGTTAACTTGATAATAAATAGGAACAGCTGAGACAAATTGTATTCTCTGGAAAATGCATATATATATATGTATTATAAGGTCTATGCATGCACTTCTCCCTTATTGTATTTTTTAAAATACATTTAACTTCAGTGAAAAGATAATTTCAGTTAAAAATTTTTGCATAAAAGTTGTACACTGGTGTTAGGAGTGGTTTTATCAATGATAAATGTTATTATTTTTTTTTAATTTTTTTTTTTTTAAATAGTTTTTTCTGAGTGGTTATGGGGCTTCTATTTTGTTTGAGAGTTTAAACAACACTTTATATTGCTTAACAGACAATTTATCTACATGATGTTGTTTATACAGATAAAAAATTGGTTTGAAAACTACTTGTAGAGACCTCCGCAAAGATTTGTGGTTACACGACGTGGCTTCTTAAACTTTAGCAATCCCTACTTGCAATGCAGAATCCTGAGTTCTGTGTTTAAGCAAAACTTTCTACAAATACTTCAGAAATATTGTAGGAAATTCTACGGTTCCAATTTAATTGATAGTTTGCAAGAATCTGCCAAACAACAGAGCTGCAATGCTCTAGTGAGAGCCATAACTATGGCTAAGTATTTATTAATTTGAAATGTAATGTAAGAGAGAGAAACACTTAATGTTTTGTTGCTAATGTGTCTGATGGTCTCAAGAGTTCAAGTATATCACCCTGAGAAGTGATTTTTTTAAAATGTCATTCGTTTAGCATTTGTAGGTTGTGTCAGGGTAAGGCTTTTTATATTAATTAATTCTTCTATCCATTGACTAATATAACTGAGAAAAACATTTTTAAAATAAGGAAGGCAGCAAAAACACAGGCATAGGGATTTTTTTATCACCACACATTATTCCCAAAGCAGAAATCCCATTATTTTAAGTGATGAAAACAGCTATCTTGCAACTGAAGTTCTCCAGCTTCATCAAAAATCTATC